>CM050656.1:18635000-28635000 GCA_027574665.1 Rhynochetos jubatus
GAGATGGGAACCAGCTTGTAATTTGCATTTACACGATCTGACTGAGCAGCTTATTAGATCTGGATATTTATTTTCCACTTAACCGATGTTTGATTACACTTTAATAAAGTACAAGAAAACTGTCTGGCTGCCTGCGACTGATTGATCCTGCCGGGTGGTTTCTCTGGGATTTTGGGTAATGAAACAAGAGAGACCAGGCAGGATGCGTCTCAAAGCAAGTGACAAAACCAGTTGCCTGGCGCTCAGATGTGGTGGCGTGTCGCTCTGCCGTTCCCCGAGCGGGGAACCCTGCTCCCCCTGCCCCCCTCCCCGGCCGATGGCCAGAGAAGGGGCGGCGGCGATGAGCACCGGGCGGGGACAGCCACCCGCAGCCCCCGGCATGCCCCCTCCCCGTTTGAGCTCGGGCCGCGCGGGGGGCACCAACCGTGTCGGGAGCGTGGGAGCACCCGGGACGCTCCACAGCGGGAAAGGGGCAAGTGGGGTGGCAGGGAAGGAGGTGTGGCGAGGATCCTGCACGGGCTCCTCAGCTCCCTTACCCAGGCCGGCGCAAGAGGCTGGGGGGCTGTTTGTTTGAAGCGGGGTTGGCTTCATCCTGCTGCCGCGTGCCCGCCAACAGCATTCACCTACGACAGAAACAGCAACCATTGACTAGAAAAATAAAATCTTTTGAGCCCTAGATGCAACGTACTCCAGTCCCACAAACACTCTGAAAACACAGCACCCCAACCACCCGCACCCAGGCACCCTCACGCTGTGCCTGCCCGACGGAGAGCGCAATTTCCCAGGGGGGTACCTCGTCCTTCTCCCGCTGGGTGCTGGCCTGGTTATAAAGACGTGTTGTCCCGTGATTTTGCAGTAAAGCAGGATTAGGCCCTCTGAGACTGGTTTTGAATGGTATGTCCCATTGTTCTGCCCAACCTGAGGTGCTGGGGCTCTCCCTTGCTACGGTCACCAGGCAGGCTGAGCTGGAAGTCAGGCACTGGATGGCTCAGGAGTCCCCAGGCACCTCAACGAAGAGCCAGGCCCTCGTCTGTGCCAACACCAGGCAATGGCACCTGGGTGAAAGGCAGGAGAAAGCTAAGCTGGCCATAGTGCAACAACGGCACTTGTGGGCTCCATAATATATGCTGGCAATACAGAGTAATTTAAGCAAGGGCAACTTGTCATGGAACTGAGGCTTATCCCTTAATCAGGGGTTAACCGCCACAACAAACTCCAGGACAGGAGCAAAATCGCCATCTCTTGGAAACCTCAGGACCAGGGGCCTTTCTGGAAGGCACATTTTGCTCAAACACAAGTTATTTGGCTTGATGCCTTAGGAACTGGATGAAATTATATGGCCCTGTAACACGGGAGGTCAGGCAGATGATTTAACGGTCTGGTTTGGCCTTCAGAGTCGTTAACTTGCCTGCTTCCCTCCAGTGGGTACCGAGTCATCCCTGGCCGGGGGTCTCCCGCTCGGCCCCGGCAGCCCAGTGCGGGACGGGCACGGGTGGTAACTGGCTTCCCCCTCACGGGTGGGTGCCGTGGTGGGCAGCCGCCCGCTGCGAAGCAGCCGCTGGCCTGGGCTCAGCTGGGCCCCGACTGCTTTGTGCTGCCCCGGGGTCTCTGCACCCGCCGAGACGCACCGGCCGTGGGGAAGGGGTTCGGAGGCATCTCCTTCTATCGCAGTGTCGCGATTATCACCCCCTTTGCCGTCGGGGGGCAGCGGGGCGGTGAGAGAGCACTACAGGGGAGGGGGGAGCCCTGTCCTGCCGCTGAGCAAACGACGGTTGCGGGATGGCGTGTGCTCCCCCGGCGACCACCCACCCCGCCGGGGCCCCGAGGCCTCCAGGGCGCGGAAGGGGCTGTACCCCGGAGATGCTCCGCGACCACCTCGACAGGGGCCGTGGGGGATTCCCCGCGAGTGACAGCCCGACAGGGTGCCCCTCCAGCACGGCCTCTCCCGGGACCACTGTCCCCATCTCCGAGGGGCCAAGCCCCAGTGGATGAGGTCCCGTTTAGCGGAGGGCGGGCGGCGGGTCTGGGAGTGTTGTCGGTGCTGGATCTTCAGGGAGGGAGAGAATTGCCTGGGCCGCCGGTGCACTCCGCCTCCGCCCGCGGGCAGAACCGCCCGGACCGCGGCGGCAGGGCCGGCGCAGGGCTTGCCTCGCCAAAACGCAAGAGGAGCCATCCTCTCCGGGGCTCACTCCAGGCAGCGAACCTGGCGGCTGAGGTTCTGCACCGAGAACCGGGTGTACGCAACCCGCCGGTACCCCCGGGCGGAGAGGGGCGCCACCGGCGAGGAGAAGGCCGAGGTGCCGTTCCCCCCGCGCCGCGGGGCTGGGCAGGCAGCCGCACCGCCGCGGGGCTGGGCACCACCGGCACCTCCCGTTTCCAGACGGCAGCTCCAGCATTACCTGCGGCGGGAAGCGCCGGGGAATTAACAGGGGCTCCCCTACCCCATCCTGTCTCCAGCGCTCACAGGCAGTGCGAAGCGCTGGCACGTCTGAAGAACAAGCGTTTACGTTTACAGTGCTGGGGCTGGAGGGACACGTACAACAAAACCGTCCGGATTCCTGAGGACATTTTCTCCTCCAGCTGTTTTCTAAATATAGAGCATGGCAATCCACTACCTAGCACCACGTCCTCGCTCTTGCGCATACGGAAATTCAAAGTCAAGCTGGAGAAAAAGAAAAAAAAAGAAAAAAAAAAGAAGAGACAAAGACAAGATCATTTGTAAGGAGGAAAAAAAAAGGAAAGAGCATCGAGTGTTTAAAATCCACGTCTGCGTTAAGGTCACCCGAACGGTGAGAAGAACCGTCTATTCGTCTATTCTTATTTTAAAACAGCTGTCTTTTCCACGGGGACAGTTGTTTACCTCCTGACCCATCGATAGCCTATTAATACAATTTAATTCTGCAGTTGTTTCTGTTTAAAGAGTGTTTGGAGCGAATTGTTTCTTTTGTTTATGATCAAACAAACGAGCTCTGGTAATCTTATGTTTTATCTCCCCAACATATGGAAAAGCTATTTATCCCAGCCAATCACAATAAAGTGAAGAAAACCCCATTTTATGGAAAGGTATATATCACAAGTTTGTTCATCATTAAAGATATGATTACCAGTGAAAACCCTCCGAAAGTGGCACATTTATGATTCCAGGAACAGATGGGGACATCCATTTTCCTTGCAAATACTTTTGAAATTGCTCTACTGGTAGCAGTATAAAAATGATATACAGATGCCAGTGCCAACGAAGCCAGGACAAGAGGTCCAGATTTACACAGTAAAAGCTTCACATGCGCCCTGTCAGCTTTGATTGATCTGCACTATACCTCAGAAACTTGTTGACTGGGAAAGGAAACGCGCAAATAATTCACTGCAACAAGGCAGATAATTCACTCAGCCAATCGCTCCGCTCCGCTTCTCCGGGCGGTGACATACGAGTCCTCCTGCCGCACAAAGAAGCATCATTCTCCAGCGTGAGCAGCCGTCGGTGTCACGGAGGGGAGGGGGAGAGGAGGGAGAGAAGGAAAGGTGGGAGCAGCGCACACAAAAGGAGAGGCGAGACAGGAGAAGTTGGTTTGGGGCAATGGGCACGGCCATCTACCTTTTCCACGCGGAGCCCAGGCCGAGCCATTCAGCCCCAATTGTCATTATCATATTGATTAAGTTCATCAGAGAGCAATTTTAGGTTTAACGCCAGCGGATTGGGAGAGGGAGCAAAGAATTATCTAAGAAAAGCACAACATTCTTACCGCAGGGACGTTTCCCTGTTCCAGTTCATTGAGGGAGTTGATTAAGTTTAAATGAAGCAGACACTGGATAAAAGTAAGGGTATTGACCACTGGGCAGCGCGGGCTGCGCTTGAAAAGGCCTGATACATGCAGAAAAGCAAGATTTGCTAAATGCTCTAATCTTCAATCAAATCTTACATCAATACAGACAAAGTTTGGTAATGAGAGATTCAATGAAGCATGCGGGAGAAAGAATTAATCCTCTTGGTCTAAACTGGGTTCAACTTTGAAGCCTGCTCCGAAGGAAAGACAGTTATCTAAATGCTAAATAAGAAACTTATTGTACTTTTCATGGCATGCTAATCTTTTGTCCATTTCATCTCTATTATTTGTATGCTCATAGGCGGCAGTTGTCATGGTGATTATATCAAACCACTTCTGTGCGGATGGCTGCGAGGAATCAGGGCCGCCCTCCAGCCCTCCGCCGGGGCCAGCCCGGCCCTCCCGCCCGCGGCCCCGCACCGCACCGGCCCCGCCGCCCGGCCCGCGGGGACACGGGCGGGGCAGAAACCGCCTCCCCGGCACCGGCGGCGTTTTGACAACATCGGCCCCTCCTCTCTCCCCTTTCCCCCCCGCATCAACCAAACCGGAGGGATCTGCCTCCGTCAAGAGGTGCTTTTTTTCCCATTCTTTTTCTCTCTCTCTCTCTCTTTTTTTTTTTTTTTTTTTTTTTTTTTTTTTGTGTGAGCTTGCCTTGATAAGCTTTTGATGTCACAAATCAAACACTCGCCAGGAGGTAGATAATGGGGAGTGTGATCTCCTCTATTTGTACATAGACAGCGATTTTGCACCGGTGCTGCCTTGAACCGGTGTCAAACTCCCCGGGCTTTGTTGGACTCTGCCCGCCGCCCCCGGCCCGGGGAGCCCGGCACCGCGGGGCCGGGGCGGGGGGAGGGGAGCATCCCGTACCCCGCCCGTCCCCGTCGGCAGCCGCGGCTCCCCCGGCCTCGGGCAGCCCCTGCCACGGGGAATTAAGATTCATGTTATGCAGATGCCGAGGTGAGCGCAGACTAATCGCGAAAGGTTTGGAGGAAAAGAAGAAAGCGGGGCAGGGGAAGGGGGGCGGGAAGAGAAAAAGAGCGCGGAGATCTTTTTTTCCTTCTTTTAACTGCACGTTGTTCACACTTGCAGGCAGCTGCCGGTAGCAGGCACCTGCCGGTAGCAGGCACCGGGCTCCGGCCCACGGGCAGCCCCGGGGGAACCGGCAGCCCCACAGCCCGCGCCCAGTCCCGGCCGGTGGAGCCGGGGAGAGCTACCGGGAGAGGGGGTGGAATTTCCCAGGCTTATCGATCAGACATCCTAATTTATCCCCCGGTACCCGGGAGGGACTAACGGAGGCTTCCTTTGCACAGCTCCGGAGGGGAGGCAGCCAGCACAAATCGGTGGGTGCGGGAAAGGGGCGGGGGGGCTTCCCTAGCTGGTTCCCTGCGATATAATCATCTGAGCGCACAAGGGTGGCACCAGGGCTTTTATGTGTTTTACAAAAGTTGCCAAATTAAGGCCGGATTAGGGGTCCCTTCAGGATTTGTGGGCTCTTTAGAGGCTGGGAGCTGCCCATATAGCCCGCCAGTGCTTATGGAAAAGCTTAAAAAGTAATAAAAGGGGGAGTGATCCCGAGAGAAAGTAACATGTATAACTCTTATTAAAGGAACAGCGAGCGGGGCTGTGAACTTGAATAACTGTTTGAACTTTAATTTGTTCATTAACAGGATTTGCCCCTGACTGTGAATGTTATTACTTCTCTTAAAAGCGAGGTGCAAATGCAAAGCCATAGTGAAAGAGCCTGGCAAAAAGTTAAACGCCTCGTAATTACACTAGCCTCATTGAAAACTTAAACTAATACAAAAGTGAAGAAAACGGGAGCCGGGCCGACATTCTCCCAGTGGCCCAGCCTTGGAGCTCCGGGCCCCGCTCCCATCCCCGGGAGCGCCCGGTAGCTCACTGCGTCCGTATGCCGAACGGTTGTGTTCAAGCAAGTTTAAAACGTTTTAGGAAATAACCCATGCCTTTCTGTTTTCCTTCTCCTCGGTGGGGGAAGCCTGGTTTATTCCTCTAACTGTTTTAAGTCTTGGGTGAAACGCGGTGTCTGAAGTCAGATCTAATCTGCATGTTTGTATCCTAAACAGGGCACATTAGCTCCTCTCTCCCCCATCACACCGACAGTAGATAAAGCTCTGGAGAACCGGAATAAAACAAACTACTACTCCTCTCAGAAGGTATTTGACTTTGTACTGATGCGTTTGCCAGTTAGCTCCGCGCCGACTGTCGTTTCATCTGTCAGTTATCCCTTTCCCGGGTTTGTCAACTGTGTTTTTATAGATTCGCTTGTCATCTGCATCCTTCCTCAACAGGAACATGCAGCCGGGTCGCAATTAAATATACAGATACACGAGCTGTTAGCAAGATTTCACCCTCCCATCCGCAGCCGAGCCGGGGAGATGATTGCCCTGTCACTTCTTCTTTAGACTTAAAACGCCTTAAAACTCGCCGGCAGAGCGCCGCGTTTGTTAGCCGGGCGCTTGCTTTTGTCCGCCTCCCTCCCGCCACCGACGGCTTCTTTGAAGCGGTATAACTTCAGGGGCTCCCCGTCTGCCGGCGGCTCTAAGCCCGGCGCCCCAGGGCCCCGCGCATCCCGCCCCCGCGCCGCACCGCTGGGCAGGGGATGCCCCGGGGGAGGGAGGGCTGAAAAACGGATTTGAGTCTTGGGGTGCTGCCCGCGACCCCCGAGAAATGCACCCGTGCCCCGGCAAGGCCTGGAGCCCGGCGGACGGTGCTGTGCCATGGTCGCCGGTGGCAGCGGGCAGCACCCCCCCGCCGTCTGCCGGCACCTTCCAGCGCGGATGGACCTGGAGCTGCCCGCTCGAGCCAGGCTTTGCAGTGGCGTTTCAGACCAGAGGAACGGCAAGACTGGCACTTCATAACGAGAGCGAGAGTGAAAACCCCTCTACTAGTTTAAAATGCTTTTCTACTCCCACAACTGCCTGCATATTAAGGAGATGATGCCACCTTAACGCTAAGAAGTTGAATCGTTTCATTTCAGTCGCTAGAAATAAATAATGCCCTATTTTATAGGTCTAAGTATTTACTTTTTACGTTTTTGAGCACCATTAAACTCATTAGAAAAAAAAAAAAACCCACACAACCACAAAACAAAAACACCCAAAAAAACTGTAATCAAATTTGTACTAAAAAAAATCATATTACTCAGAGTAAAAACATTTCTTCAACTCTACTTGTTATCCCAGCATGGACAGTTGCCACTGTCACCTGAGGGAAGGTCTGCGAAACCAGCAAGACTCAGCTATCAGCTGAGAAGCACTAAATGCAGCCTGGTCTTGACCAGGAAGACATCGTCCAGGAAGGGGATACCATTCTCCACGCTTCCCACTCGTTAGAATTGTTCTACTGACTTGGAAATGGAAAGAAACTTTCTAAAATAACCAGATTCCAAGACAGTGGCATCTTTACAAAAATACCTTCTTCTGCACCTGGAGATGAAGCAGTAGGCCAGGGAAGGCACAAAGCACTGGTGGAGCGTGTTTCCTGTGAGAAACAGGACAGACTTACACAGCTGCATTTGGTGCAGCATCCGAGTGGCCTTCAGCTCCCATCACCCTGCCACCATACCACAAAAACTGCGCACAAGCGACAGGACAGTTATCTCTAACTGTATCCCTGAAGAGAGAGCCCCAGCCTTCTCACCAAGCAGAATGCAAGCATTCCTGGCAAGGGTTGCGAAGTAATAGCATACCCAAGTTGTAACTGGTTAGTAAGCAGCACCGAAGTGTCCTGAAAATAGGAGCCTCACCATGGCCTTGGCCTTGCAATGACGACACACCCGTACAGGCTACCACGCTCACACGGCTGTACTGTGACGTGACTGCACAGCACTTCTTGCAGGATTAGGATAGGAACTACTACAACGTTGTTAGGTTCCCCCACCTAAACTCCGGTGGCTGCTTTATACGTGAAGAGAATTAGATACAGTGCAGATAAATAACATCTGAGGCTTGACCGGACACCGATTAAATTGTTCAATTTCACTGAGTGGGCTTGATTAACTGCAAACTTGGAGCTGGATGTCACCTTCGTAGGAGCATCACAAGCCTACCTATTTCTGCTGGCAGCCCCTCTCGCACGCTGACGGGAGGATGACAAAATGGAGCCCGCCGGAGCCACCCCCCAGAGACCCCTTGGGCACAGAGGCAATGGAGGCTGCTCAGAAAGCAACCGATTACGGAAAAGCAACACTCTCGGCAGCTCGCAGGCCCCGAGGATGTGTCACCTGGTGGTCAAGAGTCCATCAAAGTCAAAAAGGATTAAGAGAAAAATGAATAGGTATCTATTTGGTTTGCAGGAGATATTTTTCACTTTTAGCAGGGCAAGATGCTTACCACTCCTAGCAAGGGCTTGGGCGAGGGCTGTGCATGTTAGACCACAGGACTTTGTTACCACAATACAGGAGGGCTTTGCCACAGCTTCTCCAGGCTGGGGTTGGTTGTAAGATGTTCCTTCTAGCTTTTGCTCTGGTACATCTCTGGCACCCTCACCTTTGAACACAACAAGAATTTTGCTTTAAATACGCACTGGCAGATCAATCTTCTGTGTATTTCTGATCATGTAATGCATGCAATTCGACCTGCACGATACAGAGATTGTAACACAGCATTTTACACAGCACATCCCACTCCTGTGAGCTAACCTTGTCTTCAGGGCTGACAATTCCCAACATCATCGCTTTGAAGCACTGAAATGGTGAGATGGCAATCTACTGAGCTGGAATATACCCCTGAAAATAAGTATATAAATGCTGTACAGTGCATCTGAAGTTGATTTATGAAACAATTAGGAGTTAAAATCTTGATATATTAGCAAAAATAACTGGACCTTTAAAGCCAAGACACCCTTAGGCTGTAGTGAAAGCCATTGATGTAGATTTCAGTTGCAGCAGGAAAAGGATCTGAATTTCGATGAAGGTGCAATCACATGGATTAAAAACAAATCTTAAAACTGTTTTCCCTTTCCTGCAGATAAAAAATAAAAGCAATTTTGCACCAGCTGCACGGAACACTTCTTGGTGAAGCACTGGCATTTTAACTTTCGGTTATCAGTGACTTCACATTGCTGTGTAAAATCGCCTGGTTCCTCGCAGACAAAACAAACAGACCAACCCACCCAAAAGCAAGTCCGGGTCCGGAAGGGTCTGGCAGCCGGCGGGGGTCGCTTCTCTCCCGGGCGGCTCGGTTGAGCCGGGGCTGCCGGCAGCTGCCCACCCAGGCCAGCGCAGCGCTGCGCACCCGCGCTTTATCTGCACGGCGGCGGACGGGTGGGCGAGGGAGGGGGCAGGAGAGGACCTCTTATCGAGGAGCTGCTTTGGAGTGTCGACCTCGCCTCCTCCCCGTTTCCTTTCCCCTAAGAGGGAATCGCTGCGCTTTGCCCGCGGAGCACGGGGGTGCTGCTCTGTCCCGCTCCCACGGACACGCTGTCCTTCGGCGTGGGAGCACCAGCCGGGGGGGCAGCGCTCGGCCCGGGAGCACCGCCGCCCGGCGCTTCCCTACGGATTTACCCAGCGCACTCCCCAAATAAAGCTTGCCTTTCTTTGTTTTGCTTTAATATAAAAGTACTAATGCTCTTGGTCGCATCATTAAAAATAAAATAGTTCTTACGGGAAAAGACTCGCCGGGACCACAACGCGCAGAGGCCGGGTAGCAGCGCGGTGGCACCTGCGAGCAGCGGCAGCGCTGCCGCACCGCCAGCTCCAGCGCCGGGGCTACCGGGGGCGGCTGCCGGGGGTATGTCCGCGGCCACGGAGTCCCCAGTCTCGCTCAAATAGAGATACACATACATATATTTGATAGACACAATTATATATATACACATAAAAACATAGCAAACCTCGCTAGCAGGTGGCGGGGGCACGGCGAGCCGCGCAGGGCGGCGATCCCCGCCTCAGCGCCGAGCAGCGGGGCCGGCGGGACTAGAGAGGCTCCGCACCTGCTCAGCCGTCGCCGGGGAAGGGGCGGGCAGAGGGACGGGCTCCGAGGCGCCGCCGGCGAGCAGGGGTAGCGGTACTTACGCTGCCGCGGCCGGCCCTGCCGAGGGACGCGGACCGGGTGCGGGTACCGCCGGGGCGCGGGGCCGCCGCCGCCGCGCGGGAGCGGCGCCCCCTGGCGGCCGCGGGGGGGCGCCGCCGCGCGCTCTCCCGCCGTGCCGGTGCCCGGCGAGGCGGGATCCGTCCCGAGCCACGGATGTCCTTTTGGTGGCCGTCACGCCACGCCACGCCACGCCGCGCCGCGCCGTCCTTGGGCTGAAGCGATCAATTAGCACCTCGAAGTCAAGCGCGACACGCCGCGGCGCGGGGGGGTGGGGGGCGGTCCGGGAGGTGTGCCTGCCCGCCCGGAGCCGCCGCGCCCGCGGGGCCGCTCCCGTTCCCATCCCCGGGAAGGGCCTCCCGCCCGCCGCCGCGCCCGCGGGGCCATTCCCGTTCCCATCCCCGGGAAGGGCTCCCCGCCCGCCGCCGCGCCCGCGGGGCCGCTCCCGTTCCCATCCCCGGGAAGGGCCTCCCGCCCGCCGCCGCGCCCGCGGGGCCATTCCCGTTCCCATCCCCGGGAAGGGCTCCCCGCCCGCCGCCGCGCCCGCGGGGCCGCTCCCGTTCCCATCCCCGGGAAGGGCTCCCCGCCCGCCGCCGCGCCCGCGGGGCCGCTCCCGTTCCCATCCCCGGGAAGGGCTCCCCGCCCGCCGCCGCGCCCGCGGGGCCGCTCCCGTTCCCATCCCCGGCCACCGCGCCGGTCCCGCCCGCCTTCCCCGGCGCGGCTCTGCCCGCGCAAGGAGCCGCCCGCTCCACACACCCACCCCCCCCCCCCCCCCCGCATCTGGAATCCGCAATCAAGAGCCCAATTTTGTCATTTGGAGACACTAATTATCTAATCACGCCACGCTGCAGAGCGTACTTGTCTGCCCAATTAGCTAGGACAATTATTAAAATTCGGAGGCCTAATTATGTCTCAATTTAATGCTGGCAAACTCGCGTGTGGAGCAGTAATTAAAATCCTCTCCTTGCCTCTGCCTTTAGGGCAGCGGTTGATTAGGACCTGTCAGGGCTGCGCGGCGGCGAACCAGCCAAGCGGATTGTGCAACATGACCCCGCATTGTTAAGTGTGTCAACATATTAACCTGAATTCCCTTCAGCCCCCATAATCACATTTGGTAGGAGGAAGAAAAGAGGCTAAAACATGAAGCATTTTATTAAAAAAACATAAATTCTTTTTAATTAATGCTGTAAGAGATCTGACGCGGCTTGAGCTACCAAATGCTGCGAGTCATATAAGGCTGGTGCTTCTAATTACCAGTCAAGGAAGGTTTTCTCTTCTCTGTTAAAAAGACTTCCCTCTCCTCTCGTTTAAAGAAAATGATCTTTCTTTTGGGTAGTGTATTTTTTAAAACCCAGCTAGTTGGCTTCCAGTGATAAAGTTGATTACCAGTTTTTTGTTTGATGATGGAACACAAGTGAATATTGACTTCTGCGAGAATCAAACAGAAGACCGGAGGCGTAAATAAAACGGTCAGGATTTAACACTTGAAAGAAGTTAATAAAGTTGAAAATTAAAAATCATAATATTGGGATAATTTCTAAATATTTATTTTTGCTCAGCTCTCAAGTTTGATAGGAAGCCGGTGTTAAAACACAGACAAGAACTGGAGTTAACCCTGTCGGCTGCGTTCCTGCCTGGTGGAGCGCTGCTTCTGCCACGGACGAGGAGCCCCCAAGCCCAGCCCCCCCAGCAATGGCCACTGCAGAAAGAGGACTGACCCCACCAGCCTTGCTGGCAGAAGAAGTCTCCTTTCGCACGTCCCTTTTTGGCTGGAAAAACACAGCGTCAAGGAAAGTGGTTCCTTCCTCTCCAGTTCCTGAGTTCTCTGGGGTTTGGGACCATGGAAGCAAACCTTAATTCCCCAGGCAGGGAAGGCCTGCCTGCTGATGGGAGGGAGGGAGGGAGGGAGTGGGGCTCTTCTCCCTCTGTGCGTGCCCTACATCTTGGAAGCGGCCCCGCTCCCAGCCTCCTCGAGTGGCAAGCCGAAGTGCAAATCTGTGTTCTGGCTTGTTCCAGAGGCTGTCAGCGTGTTTTCCTCTTGTCAGCAGCAATTGACTGGTCAGGTTCACCCTTGTACAGCAATTGTAACAGCTCATTGACAGACCAGTGACCCAGCCGGACCCGATAATGGAAAACTATTGATTTCTGTGGGCTCAGCAGATCTAAAATGAATGCCCAATATAATGTCATCAGCTGTCTTGGACTCCGATAAAGAGACAAAGTATTAAAGATGTGCTGCCTATCCTGACAATTTACTTAGGAAAAAAAAGACCCAAACCCCACAGATACAAACAATATGAAGGGGCCTTTCTCAGTTTTTCCCCTAATAACCAATCAATGCCTGGGCAAATGTTAAGGAACCGCAGCCCAGACGTGGTGGGGACTCCAACTGCCCTTTTAACCAAGGAGTCCCGGGACAGCCCCTCCAGGTTTTAAACACTTGCCACACAGAAAAAGCGTGTAGGTGAGTGACAGCAAAGTACAACACCCACCTACCAGCCGCCAGAGAGTGAGTAGCATGACAGGCAGAAAGGCTGCCAGGAGATGGAACCCATCGGGGCCACCGTTAACTCCCACCTACAAGAAAGTGAAAAAGCTTGAGCAAGCCTGTGACGTTTGAGCTAATCACACATCCCTCCTGTGTCACAACAAATGCTCTGGGCTGAGGAGGATGTTAGGTAATAGTAATAAACCAGAGTTAATAAAAATCTGGTAACGCAAGGTGAAACTTTAAATTTGTACATCAGCCCTCATACAGCTGAGGTGTTGGTGGGTAAGAAAGTATTCCAAGTCCAACTGAAATTTTGGGAGGGTGGAGATCAATATTTAAAGATTTGCAGAATCGTATGGGCTGTTTGCCACAAGCAATTCCATATATAATTTTAAACAGGAAGAGAAATGGCTTTGGCAGCCTTCTTGGAAAATGTTTAACTTTGGGGGAAAAAGCAGTAACTCAAAGACTGACTTTTTTGTTCTTGGGGAACCAAACCGTGGGCTGTCCTTCCCGAGTAGATTGTTCCACCTGCATAAAGCAGCCATTGCTTCCGTGTCCCTGTGGCTGACTGATGGAGCTCAAACCTCGCCGACACGCAGGCACATCAGGAAGTCGGTGGGATGTTTACCAGTACAAGGTCTATGGGAATCGGGATCAGACAGGTTTTCTGTGGGATACCAAGTGCTTGCAGATGTTTCACTGTGCCCCAAACCTCTTCTGTAGGGCTTGGAGCCTTCCGGAACGTAACTCCTTCCAGGATAACCAAGTGTCCTGTAAGGGGGGGAAGGAAAAAACAGACACGTAC
The DNA here is from genome assembly GCA_027574665.1 of Rhynochetos jubatus. Classification (NCBI taxonomy): domain Eukaryota; kingdom Metazoa; phylum Chordata; class Aves; order Eurypygiformes; family Rhynochetidae; genus Rhynochetos; species Rhynochetos jubatus. The sequence goes on from CM050656.1 coordinate 18,648,171, forward strand.
CCTGACAGATGCCAGCACACATTTAATTCAGGATATAATACCAGCAGAGATTAGAACAGCTTTGTGATCCTGGTGAAAAAATCCAAGTGACCTTGGGGAAACGTTTCTTTTAATTATGAACAACTGGTCAGTTTTATCACGAAAATACCAGCCCTTCTTGAATGTGTTTTCATCTTTTGTAGCCTTCTGCCCAGTGGCTTCTCCCCATACGTGCGTGCCGCTCTCATTGCTGTTCTGTCTGTGACACGCACACATGTCGGCATTGCCTTTACCTTCTCCTGACAACAGGCCCAGCGCCGTGATGTGCTACATACACTCGTCAGGAGGAAATGACTGCACGGATTACGTTAACATGACTGCAGCTGAATACATTCAAGTTTCTACATACCTTCATTTTCTACACCCTTCCCACTGCGTAGCCGTGGCTCCCTCTCCTGCAGACGGCTCCCGAACACACCTACCTCCACTCGAGCTTTTGCTTCGTGTTTAATTTCCATATGTTGCTTTCAAGCATTTCTCTTCTTGGTGTCCCCTCAGGGCCTGATCCTGTGAGAGTAAGTGTGCCGCACCTGAGAGGCGCCAAGCAAGGCTGTGCAAATTGCTGACTACGCTTGGGGCTTTGGGTTTCTTTAATGATAATTTTGAATTCAATGCAATGTAAACTTTTGCGACTTTTTGTTTTGCTTATACAAAAGCAAAACAAATCCCCAAACATTTTCCATTGCTCAACCCCAGACATCTTGTCCCTGGAGAGGCAGTTCTCTGCTCCTCTTCCCGCTCATTTCTCGGAACCCCAAATCTCATGTTAAGCCAAGTGGAGAGAACAACTCCACACTACTCTCTCCCTAAGTACAATGAACATGTTCAGGCCTTTGGACAGGAAGCTCCTGAGGCAGGGGTTATGCTCTGTAGTATTACTGTTGTCATATTTTCCCTGTTGTAATGTTCCATGTACATTTATGTCATTTATAAAATACAATTAGCAGACATATTGGAATCCACAATGGCCCAAAGAAGGGAATAACAGAAGTAGAGTAACCATGTACCTTTGCTTCCTACAGCCATGCTGTCTGTGGTGACCCACTCCCAACTAGCAGATGAGTAGTAAAAATGAAACACAATCCTGAATGTTTAAAAAGTATGGCAAAGCCATCCATAGTTCCCTTTCACTTAGCAGAGACGTCACAACAGGGTTCAGCTTCTCTCTGCCTGAAGACGTTGGCTCCATCTGTCCACACAATACATCTCGGTTCCTTCCAGTGAGTACTAATAACTAGGGCTTAGTATTGTTACGGCCTGCTGGCTCGACCAGCCATCAAGGAGCATCCAAACACAGTCATCCAAAAGTGAGCTACTGGAAGGCTTGTGCCTAGTTGTTATCCTTCCCTGAGAAGGACCACGCTGACTCGTACCTCACTGCACATCCCAAAGATATACTCTATGGGACTAGTTGCCCCCTTGTTTTCAAGGAAAGGCACCAATGGAATATAGATTGCTAGTTTTTTACTGAACTGTTTCTAAATCAGTGTAAATAGATATTTCATAGTGTTCAGTACGTCAGTAGTGTGTACAGGTACCCATCTACTCTCAGGTCCCAGCCTATCGTACCTCCTCAATGAGTTCTGCTCTACTGGGAGTTATTGTCACCGGGAGGATCACAGTGTGCCACCACGGGCTGAGATTTTTTCGGCAACTCTCCTCTAACAAAGCGCAAATTGTGATTTTTAACATTCACAAGCAGGTTTGTGCAAATAACTGATTTTGCTGTAAAGCAACTGAATGAAACCCAAACGAGCAAAACCCCCACTTTCAGATCAATCTGAAATAGTATTTTCCAGTTTTCTTTGCTGAAAGAAAACAAACCCCATAAATTTTGCAGCAAGGACTGTGCTTTATTTCAGCCGAAACGTTTCATTTCAGGCACTTGCAACAGAAAAAAAAACCCACCCCACAAAGGAAATAAGAGGTTGGATTCACCGCAGCTGCTGTCATTCCCTTTTTATCCACTAACCCAGTAATTAGGGCAGTGACCCAGGATGTGGGAGATCCATGTTCAATCCCTTCTCTGCCTGAAGGGATTTGAACCTCCATCTCTCCTCTCCAAGGAGAGTGTTAGAGCCGCGGTGCCGGAGGGGGCCCTTCTCTGCTGTCTCCTTTGGGCTCGGTCCCTCCTGGGCAGGTGCTTTGTGTCGGCTGAACACCCCGTGCGGCTCAGGTGCCCCATCTCACCCGGGGACAGTCCAGCTCCCAGGATCCAGCGTGACTCCTCTACCTCTGCCCTGTGTGCCAGGCGGAGGAGTTTCAGCAGGTTAGATGACTCTCAGAAACACTAAAAGCCGTAACCAGATCAGAGAGGTGATCCCAGATCTGGGTATCGATCCCCTAAGGCAGAACGTGAGTACTCCTCCCTGCATACTTATAACACCAGGGCTTTTCCCCAGGAAATAAGCAATATGCTAAAAAAAAAAAAAAGTCTAGTGCAGATAAATGTCGTATTTCTCTAAGCCTAAATATCTTCCCACTTTTCTAAACACGCTTAGCTACAATTTTGAGTTACTTGCCTAATAATTTTTTGTCTATTACTCTAAGTTTTCTGTGAGATTAGGAAGGATTGATGTTAAGAAGGGTTTCCTAATATGAACTTACTACTATCTTATCTCTTTTTGTACCTTGTAACCATAATTAATTTCATAAGGAGTTTACACTAGCCCAGGAATTAGCTGTATGGTACTGAGTATGGAACTGAACGTGTCAAACATCCAGCCTCACGCACAGCTTTGCAGCGAAGCTTTGCACACAGTAGTTCTTGTGCATCATTTTTGTATCGCCAATGAGAGCAGCTGAAGCCCTTTTCTTGCTCAGGAAAATTTGGCACTTCAATGCTACATTTAAATGACAATTTTTAAATTAACATAATTTTACTAATGCTATTTAAAATTATTTTCTACTACCTATTTCTATTGAAAAGAATGTCCTCCTTTATACAATTTTTGGTCTATTGTTTCTGGAAGGTAAATAAGTGATCTGGGGCTTCTTATGAGCAGACTTTGATTACCGAGAAGTCCATCATTTCTTGGTATATGATAACCTTCTATTAGGGCTGACCTCTGGGGACTCTCCAGACAAGAGGCCACATGAAGTCACAGTGGGAAAAGGGGATTCACCCATCCAAGTGTGAGAAGGACTCCTTTGTAATGAACATTAAAAAACACCCTCTACTTTCATCTTGCTATAAGAGCCTCTAGCACAGCATATTTACGGAATAATAAAACAGGGCTTCGGGCCTTTTCTTCTCGTACATCAGTAACAGGATTCTCACATCGCGCTTATGTGCTCTGTACACGATATAATTTACTGTAACTCGCTTCTTGTAGCTAATAGTCTCAAATACACTAATGAAATAAACCTTCTGATACTGTTCACACATGAGAATTAAGTCATGGCACAAAACTGGCTGAGAATATCCCTGCGACAACTTCTGTCCCCCCCTCCCCGCCAGCAACTGTTAGCTAGTCTCAGCCTGGCACGCCGTTTTGGGTGCTCATTTATTGCTGCCCAGTACAAAACATCACCCTGATTATTATTAATTTGTGTTACCAAGAAGAAACTTCAAATGAAACCCCTGGTACCAAAAGCTGTGCAGATACAAAATTAAAATGCTTCCCTTACACTCTGAAGAGATGGTTCGGGAGCAGAGTGTTTGCAAGCGGAGTCATCACAGCTGACTGCGCACACAGACAAAGGGAAACTGCTTCCAGAATTAACTTCTTGTCTCCTTTGCACTGATTTTAGAAAGGATAAAAATACTATGGAGTTACTAGAGTTAGAAATCAAAACAGTGAATGAACGGCTTGTTCTGGGGAATAACATGAATCACAGTCCATTCGGGTAACTGTAGACCTTCATCTCCAACATAATAAACACCCGGGATTTTTATACCCACCTGAGTCAGTGGGAAGGTGTTACTGTAACTTATCTGCATTTCATGTGCATGTGTGAACGGGTGTGTAAGTGTGTGTATATATATGCTCATCGTTCCATTTCATTTTTGTATCCATCAAAACCACTTCAAGTGGTACAGAAAAAGTAACAGCCTTTCTTCTCATGGTATTTTAATCTGAAATTCTACGAGTGATGACAAAAACAAGGTCTCATGTTGTTTTGAATCTTAAGAAGTCGGGTTTTTTTGGTAATGAAGGTTCACAGCAGTTGCTGTGAAGGACCCACACCAGCTCAGGTGTCCTCAAGCCCATGCAGCCCCAGCCTGCAGACACCTAAAGCCTGGCACAGAGAGGGTGCGCACCCAGCTGTGGGCACAAATCGTAGAATCCTAGGATGGTTTGGGTTGGAAGGGACATTAAAGACCATCTGGTTCCAACCCCCTGCCATGGGCAGGGACACCCTCCACTAGACCAGGTTGCTCAAAGCCTCATCCAGCCTGGCCTGGAACACCTCCAGGGATGGGGCACCCACAGCTTCTCTGGGCAACCTGTCCCAGTGCCTCACCACCCTCTCTGGGAAGAATTTCTTCCTGATATCTAATCTAAAACTCCCTGCTTTCAGTTTAAACCCACCACCCCTTGTGCTGTCAAGGACAAAGCCTACGGCCCCAGCACAGCCGTCCTCCCCAGCCTGCAACACTAAAACTGCCACAGGCCTACACCTGCTCCTCACGGGCACTCTTCAAGGTGACAACGCGGGTGCCGAGGAGTCACGGCACAGGTTTCCCGGCGCCCTGCTGCCCTCGCCCGCCTGCAGCCAGGGAACACCGAGCAGCATTCTTGCAGCAGGGCTGGTGCTGCATCACAAGATGCCCTCACAGACAGATCCGGAAAGGAAGGAAAGCCCCGCGTCCCACTCCCACACTTCTCTGTGAGTTGGCCCAAACACAGCTGTGATGTGATTCAGGATCATGGCCTAGACCACCCACAGAATCCCAGGCAGTGTGATCCGAGAGGTATCCTGCTTTGAAGCCGAGTGTAAAATGTTGCGTTGGCTAGGGACACTCCCTGCAAGAACTCCCCTATTCCGAACTCCTTACAGGGCACTCTTGATTTAGTCTCACTTGGAGCACCAGATGCTCTGATTACATCATCCGGATCTGCTGTGAGGTGTAGCAGATGAACAAATGGTACGTCTGTAACAGTGATAAGTATTGTTTTTAATCGCATCCACGACCATTTCATTTCAAGGTTCAAGAACCCTCTCCAGCAGGCCCATTTTATGTTTTTACGGAACCCAAGAGCCTCAGTAAGGCATTCCTGAGATACATTCACTTGTATCTGTTTACAAAAAGCCGCAGGCACATAAGGCCATGAACATTTCTAGCCCATCTGCTCCATAAATTTTTCTGTAAGGCTTATTGCAGAACACGGTACACGAGTTATAGGCGGTCAGCTGTTGCTTCCCGCTTTTGCTGCAGCTGTTGCCCAGATAGAGCCTGTACCTGCATCAGCCTCCTTGATACAGGTACAGCATCCGAATTACTGTATCTGCATCACCGCCTAACGACTTATTTACCCTGGTCATACACAGGTGCTGGAAAGGACCTTGAGGTCTGTAAATTCTTATATTGTAATATTATACAAAAGGGATGTTTTTCCCTTAATCCTGATGACATGTTTAAACACAGCCCAGGGCAAATAGAAATCCAATGCCCTGGACACTGATTATCCAGCACTGACAATTTTTCAGCTTACTCTTTTTTGTTCTCACAGTTGATATTTGTATCATTGTCTGCCTCCATCCTTTTGGAGTATAAAGGAAAATTCTCAAAAGTAGTTTTCGACCAACTTTCCTGAAGAACAGCAGCATTAACATCCAACGTGATGAGTGACATCTCAGTTGCACACAGGATTATGAGACAGAAAGCCAGTATCTCCAGCAGCTGAGACACACAGGATCCACACACGCCATCGGGAGTTTCACACGGTGAAAACTTTTGCTGCATCAGCCTGTGGGGCAAGGAAACGACTTTTTGCCTTGTTGGCACAGAGTACAAGCAAGCAGAAGACACAAGTCAAATTTATTTGGCTGGAAGAACCATTCTCAGTACTGAGTGTTCACAACAGAGATGAGAAAATCTTTCTAGAGATCTCTGGCACCAGCTAACGTCTGCTTTACTGACATACTGGGCATTCCTCTCTCTTCAGGTGAAGTGTTAAGGCTTCTGCAACTCCAGTATCTCATTTGCCTTCAAATTGTGCCTTTTGTCCTTGTACTTTGTCCTCTATATGGGTGAACAATCTGAAATCCACCTACTTTCTGGGAAAAAAACCCCAAACCCCCTTAATTTAAATATTCAAATATTAAATATTTAACTTACAGATGCTGTTTATACAGTTGTTATGTCTATAAAGTATCCCATTACTTGCTTATTTCACAGAATAATTTTGACTAATAAAGCTGTGTGGCCAAACAGAGCCTTACAAAGGCAATATCATGCCTTTGTATTTATGGCATGGAAGGGAAAAAAAGCCTATTTTTTAAACATGATGCTGTCAGAGGGAGGGAGATTTAAGGGGACAGTTCCCATCAGAACCAAGACAGACTTAATAAGAAAAGCAGAGAGAGAAGTGACTGAGATCCATTCTCAAAGAAGCTGCTTCCTGGGAAGAGCAGAAGGTGGCTTGGGCTGGGACTTCAGAAGAAGGAGCTGCCCTGCCCGCTGTTAGCGCTGGCCTCCGTCTGAGGACCAGTGTAAGGTAAATACATCATCCGGTACGCTTTAAAAGACAGCAACGCACACCCACACCAGAGCCGGGGAACATTTTTGCAGATGGCACGGGAAGTTTAGAAGTGGAAGCAAATAAATCACCCGCCCTTAGTCACACACTGATGGGAAGATACCAGACAATTACCAAAAAAATAGAGTTAAAATACAGGCAACAGGAAAACCGGTGCCTTTTTAAAGGGATTAAAAGCAGAAGTACTCTGTCAAGTGGAAGCTATGGAGAAAGCAAGCCCAGCTCAATGTCCTTGCCACCGCTGGGATTCTGTAACTGCAGATGCAAGTTACACCTTTACCAACTTTCTTGAGTTAGAGCGTGATGCTTCTCCACAGCTCACTCTGCCCAGCACACACCTTACGCTGTGCCTGTGAGCAATAAAAGTACATGAAGGAGATTTATAGGCATGTGTCCAAAATAGGCTGTAACTTTGGGTCTAATCTCTTTTACATGACATATTCCCACACGAGGTAAAATTAGGGCTGTATTCAAGCTTTTGTTCTGAGAAGAAGCTGTGCCTATGTTGAAGCAAATTTGGTGTGTCCCACCGGGTTACACGTCCCTCCCTGCGCTGTGCTCCTGCAGCCTGAGCCAGATGGCCGGTGCAGGAGCCTCTTGCAGGAATACATCTGTACAGAGGAGGCTGTCGCGCTGTACTGGTGACCAGGCTGGCACTGAATGCAACGCCGTCACGGTATTTAAATCACATTAAAGCTTTCTTTTATTACATACCCCCTTGTAACTTTGCCCGGCACCATTCTAATTACCAGCCTTGCTGCAATCCGCGTGGGTTCCACTGCTCGCTCCCCCTCCCATTTTACGGGAAATGACTTATTTTGCACAATGCTAATGAAAACACTGCAGTGAGATAACTCTCTTATCTTGCATTTCCCATTCTATTGCATAAGCTGGTTTTTGTGTGGAAGAGAGACAAAGTAATATTCAGGTTTACACGCATTTTAGTAGGTGTATCTACTGTTTCTAAGGCTCCCCAAAGTAGTTTAACCATTGTTGCGATTTTCTTACATAATATCTGATCTTGACGTATCCATCCGTTTTTCCACATCGGATGTCAGCTGCACTTGTTTTACAAAAACCTACATTTTGCATTTCTTACTCTCCACCTATTAACTCCTGAATTAGAGTATCTTAAGGGAGATGAATTTTACTGGTCCAGAGCACCACCGCTGCCCTTGGCCATGGCTTTGCCATTCTCCAGTTTTCCAGTTACAGTGCTAACCACGCTTACAGGACACGATGATTTCATACTGCCTTGCTGTTTTCACAGCTTTTCTGTTGAGTAAATCAAAATAATTTTGACAACCAAGGCAAAGTATCGATGCGGTGAAAGGCTACACTTATCTCATTTGGTTTCATTCTCAGGTGCAGAACTGGAGATGGGCCTCGTTAACCCGTGCAGGCAGAGACCACCTTTGGGTGGGAAAGGCATTCAGGGCTGCAGGGTAATGAGGGGTAAGAAACCTCACCTTTACAAGTCCTCTTGAATTAACACAGACTTTCAACAAGAACCTTTCTAGCTAAAACCAGCACAACTAACACTCTCCTGGGGGTCGGGGAAAGAGACAGAGAGAAAATACATGCAGGGAAAGTTCAAAAAAAGTAGTGAAGATGCTCAGATTTTCTCTGGCGATAAACAAGCTCTCCACGGCAGCAGCAAACACTAGCACTGGCTGCAGGCAGCATGTGCTGCCGTTGCTGGCAGCTGGAACAGGAGGCAGTTCAAGCTCTGGATACATCTGGTTCAATTTTCAGCAACCGCTCAATTTCTGGTTTGATTCCAAACCAGTCAGAGCTTTCTCTCTGTGCACAGGGATAACAGCAACAGCAGAACAGGTTTTCCAGCATTGGTAAAGTTTCTCAGAGACAGAAAACTAATATAAAGCACCTAAATTCAACCTCAGCCTTGACCGCTTGAGGGTGGGGAGCTCTCACCAGCCACTCAGAGCTCTCTCCAAGGCCAGGACACTAGCTAAGTGCCCAGCACGAGAGGCCAGGATTGCCATTTCCAGCCTGTTAAGGTAGTGAAGATGTCTGAAATATGGAAGATGACAGCAAGATAAGCACCTACTGCTTCAAAAAAAAGAAAAAAACCCCACAAGATCTGTTTCTGCTCACCGTAAAGCTGAATGCTGCAGTAGTAGGGGTCCATCTAAATTGTAGATACTTTGTGTAACGTACCTGCTGCTTTCAATTTCTAAGGTAACATGATGAAAAAAAGAGTCTGGACCAGCGCACAACACGTTACAGCAGGAGCAACTGGAAAGCAGGGCTTCCCTCTTTTCTCCCTAGCCCTTGTGAAATTCTGTGCCAGTTGCTGCATATGCAGGAAATTACAGAAACCTGCAGGTTGCTGATTTTGTTTGCCGCTGCCACTGCAGGGGCGTGGGGCTGCTCAGACACTCTGGGTGCATTTCCACTTCCGAATCTGAAATCACGGTTTAACTTCCTAAGAATTCCACGCTAGCCATCACATTTACCATTTACTAGTGTTATCTCCAGTATGTTTTTACCAGGAAAAGGAAAGGAAAGGAAAGGAAAGGAAAGGAAAGGAAAGGAAAGGAAAGGAAAGGAAAGGAAAGGAAAGGAAAGGAAAGGAAAGGAAAGGAAAGGAAAGGAAAGGAAAGGAAAGGAAAGGAAAGGAAAGGAAAGGAAAGGAAAGGAAAGGAAAGGAAAGGAAAGGAAAGGAAAGGAAAGGAAAGGAAAGGAAAGGAAAGGAAAGGAAAGGAAAGGAAAGGAAAGGAAAGGAAAGGAAAGGAAAGGAAAGGAAAGGAAAGGAAAGGCCAGCAGCCCACATTTGTGTAGACAAACCAGAAAGATGGTACAAGATGTTCACTTTCCCAGATGGGCTCATGCTACGTAAAGTAACTCACGAGGCAAGAGTTCAGCTCCCACCAGTGGAGTCAACCCCAGAGTCCTGGGTTGGTACCAGCTGGGATTTTTGTTCTGTGTTGTTTCTCTTCCAAAGTCACTCTAAAATCTAAATGTCTCCTTCTCTTCCCACCACTTAGGCAGAGGCAGCTACTGCCTCCGCACCAAATAAATCAGAAGGCGGGCCATTAGCTGTGCTTTTAAGAATACCAAGCAACACCCTATCTGTGTTCGCAGTTACATAGCTTACAGGACTTTCCCAAAACCACATCAGTGGTAGCCAGTGGTAAAACAAAATCCTAAAGAACAAGGGGGATGGAAAATGACAACAAAAAAGCAAATGTGGATATAAGCAAAAACCGAGGAAAGGGAAAACAAACGGAGCTAGGAATGAAGATAATGAAAACGGTCAGGTTAGCAGCCCAGTGAGACGCAGCTAAATTCCATCCCCAGATGGGAACCTGGGCCTGAGGGCAAAGAAATGAGTTTGGGATCCTGGAAGAACGCTCACATTCTGGGTCAGGGTCTTTAGTCGTTCATTAGCACCCACGGTCAGCTGCAGCCAGAGAATACCGGATTTAGTAGTGGAGGTTATTTCAATGAGAAGAGAATGTTATAAAATGATGGATGTCAATAGTCAAGAGGAGAGATTTTTTGGAGGCTGTGAATGGTAATCCCTACATGAACAGGACCTGGAAAATTCAGATTTCAGTACCCAATTTGTGACTGAGGCTGTATATGGGAAGAGCAGCTCACGCTCCTTCATGACAGGACCGAGTGTCTATGGATGCATATGCAGCTCTTAAAAAGCATCATTTACCTTACCCCAGATGGCAAAGGGAATGGGTACAGTTGACTTTCAACACAAGATATTGTATTGCAAACCTCTCCCTGTCACTGCCTATTTCTTTAACAGTTTGGGGTTAAAACTTACTCCTTGGCTGTTCAGCTAAGACAATATTTGCCCTAACCTCCTCTCCGCCAGGAACCCAAACGCATCCCTGAAGATTTGGAGGCCACGGCAAACGCAGCCATCAGCTGGATTTCAGAGGCTACAAAACAAGTGTCAACCTCAGGCTTATACTGTCTCCCCCTGTTTGCAGTTTCTGTCTCAACCTATGGGTTTCTGTTTGCTTGTTTTTAAAATATTCCCTTCCCCCCCTCACCTCATCTCCCACCCCCCCCGTTTCCTTATCCAAATAAGGCTCTTTTCTTTCTGCTACCCTCATGCAATTGTTTTTTTTCAGGGAAGAGACAGATGAAAGAATTATTTCATGTCAGCAAGACTTGTACCTGGGTGACACGCAACTCCTTATTTGGCTAAAACACGGGTTGACGATGTTAGCTCGCATTCTGCTTCATCAGTCACTTCTCTTCTGAAGCCGTTTCAAAGAGCACAATGGGATTCAGAGCTCCAGCATCTGTTGTTACAGCACTGAGGATGTACTGGGATGAGTTTCACAGAGAGCCACGAACATGATTCACAGCTGCTGCTGGGTTAAACATGCAGAATCTAATGTTTACACGTGAAGGTTCCAATACACCGTTTTTTCAAAAGTGGTAGATTATATTTAAGAACGCTCACCATAAACATCACGTGAGCATGTTTCTTGTTGCAGGACCCCGGCACAAAAGCAGAGGGATTGTCATCAGCCCTTGGTATGTAAACCTCAGCTCTTAAGTGTACTTTTCAGTGAAAAAATAGGGTAGAAAGCCCAACAGTGTTGTGAGTTATAGAGCGTGTATAGCACAAACACTTCAGGATCTGTGGGGAGGCTCCAGGGCTTCCTCCTTTCCCCCGCTGGACAGCAAGAGTTGTGATTTTGAGGTCTCTGGGCTCACCGTTACCAAGGATGCTAATTGCTTGGGGTTTAATTGTAGTAAAAATTGTGCACAGAGCCTGCACGAGGAAGGCCTTTTATAACAAACTTTGCCTCCGTCTAGAAAAGAGCTTCCCTCCATGGGTGCATTTAAAGGTAAGTGTGGAAGCAGCAGGTGCTGTGGGGAAAACTGCTTCCATCTGGGCATCAGAAACCTAGACTGTGCAGAGCGAGAAGGGTGCATATGGGCAGAGGAAAGCTGTTGTTATTTGTGATTCAGCTTCAGATTTGGGCCCCGTGCAATGTTCCCTCCACCACCAATCCCCACTCTTGGTGTCCAATACCAGAACGTGCATACCCTCTCCCCACCTCACCTGGGAATTTTCAGAAGGCTGCAGCCTGCGAAGCCCCGCTTGCCTCGCCACGCAACTATTCGGGTGCGGGTAGGAGCGCCTGGTTTAAGCGACGCCTGCCGTGAGCTCACCTCCGCCCAACAGAACACCAAGCAGCCTGCGGTGTTACAAAGGAACATTTTATTGCAGCAGATTACAGACCCGGCGCTAGGGCCAAAACGTTTCCGTTACATCATCTCGTCAGGCAACAGCACCTACAAAGCACGGTGAAGTAACCGAAATCATAACGCAGTCAGGTTTTTTAAATCAGTACCACTCGTGTCTTTAAAAACAAAGTCAAAACGATATAAACCCGTTTTCTAAGATCTGTAATGGTTGTTTAGGTATCCAGGCCGTTAACTACTGCGATAAAGAAGTGGAAAAGTCTGTTAACTGTAGTGCTCAACTGACCAGGCTTCATTCACAGCCCTTACCATTCAGTTCAAAGGACTTGTTATTCGCCGTTGGTCACTTCTGCAGCCAACATCTTTCTTCTGTAGGTTTACAGAATCAGGCAGAAGACTGCATGAATAAATAACCCCTTTAAGTCACCACTGACATGCAGGACAAATTAAGAGTCACAACTCGCCCAGAAGAAGCACCGGTGTCAAAACAGCTCTGGAGGAATAGATCTCCCCGTCTCAGTCCCATGACGCTGACCTTCCAAAACTCTGGTTGGACGCACATCTCTGAGCCCCAGTTCGTGAGTCACGTTCAGCCTGTGATCCACTTACCTCAAAGACCTTGCTGGTTTCCCTGAGCATGGCTGGAAAGGTAGGACAGCTCAAGCACAGAAAGCCTGGCCCAGGACAGTGCCCCAGCTGCTAAAGCCCCCTCTCTGGCACGCTAGGTGCTGGCCCTCCCTCCCCAGTGGCTGGCGTTAGCTGCTGGCTGGTCTGCGCTTCTCCCTCTGAGAAGTCAGCAGCGCCTTTCCTGACACCCCCGGCCGGGCAAGGTGAGCCCTGACAGAGCAGAAGTTGGGTTTGCAGGCAGAGCTGAACTGCCTTGGCTTGTGGAGGCAGTCCACCTAATACAATCCACATAATCCATACGGCAGACGCCCAGGGGTCTTTATGAGCCAACATCTGTTACCCACTCGCCGCCCTCGCCCACCTTCCGTGCATACTGCCCGAACACGCCACCACTTGGCAGCGGCTACCGCGGGCACTTTAACATCGCCTTTCCAAGGGCCCACAGAAACGTCTTTCAGGACGATTTGGAAGTATCACTGGGACTAGAGGATATAGGCAGTCATCTCAGAAAATGTGGGGGGCGGTCTTCTACAACTTCCCAGGCTTCTGTAAGCATTCTGCAAACTACTTTGTAATTTTCCAGAGGCTGCGACATATGAGACCTTCCGCAGAAACACGGGTAACTCCAGAACACGTGAGATTGTGACAAGGAACCCAAACCAACCCAACAAGTATCACCACACCGCTGCAGCCTCTAGTCGGAAGCAATCCAGGCAGAATGAGGGGACTAACGCTCACGTTTACGTGAGCAGTTCTGGAAGTCCCGCCCTCCAGCACAGACTGCCAGAGCCCCGCAAGCCTCACAGCGCCAACCATGAGAGTCATACAGCCCAGTGACCGATTTCACCAACTCTCTTCTACAGCGTTATTTAGAATCGCTGTAGCTTGGAAGGGGGGCCTGCAATTCCAAACAACGGAAGCCAAGAGTACAAATAGCCCCACTGGAAGACTAGAGGCTAAAGAAACTACAAGGGTACTGTTATAAGTTTTTAAATATCATCCAGTCCGTATCAACCATATATGCAATTAATTTAACAATCACAAGTGTTCTAAAACTTCTGCATATATTTCCAACTATGCTGTCAAGGATCTGATGCAGGAAACCTACCACTGCAAACTGCTGCTCCTCGGCAAGAGAACCTCATTTTGGAAACTAATGAGGCCTAGAGCCCCCTGCTCTTCACACACAACCTTGCATTTTAGCGTCACACAAAGCAGCTCACTACCGGGGGCTAAGGAATAAAATAGAACTAACTGCTTTTGTAATTATTATGAACCTAGTAGGTTTTTGCCACTGCTGAATTCCGCATGGTATGGCTTCACCTTACAAGCATTCTTAACAACTAGATAAATATCATTTGCACTTAACTGACTTTTTTCACCTCTTAACCAGCCACAAAATACGGTGCTCTCACAAGCACCTTTTTTTGGTGAGAAGGGTAAACAAGCACTCTATTAAAGCATTATAAACATTATAAAGGATCACTTCCCTCTACTCTGTTTCAATACACTGCTGCAAAATTTTCCATTTTCACAGCGTATGAAAAAACCCCACAATCATCCACAAATGTACGCATTTGTTAGTCTGCACAGACATAATCTGTCTGCAATACACTCCAACATCCCAGTTATCTTTCCTAGAATCTCCGAAGTTTTTTCTTCCCCCAGCCTTTAAATGTACTGACACAGATCTTCCAGTGGAAAAAAAAGAGGGCGGGGGGTGTGTGTGATAAATTTTCACAATAAAGCCAAAGTTATCTGTACCAACGTATACAGTAAAACCCCTGACAGCACTAATTTAATGACGGCCTCGTCTCAGGACTGCCTGGCACGGCTGTGTATTTTCAGCCCATCCACTTTACCCGAAGCCTCCTGCGTTACCTCTGAACTGCGCACACACAGGAAGACAGACGTTGAGTCGTGTTTGCCAGCAATCGAATGTAACGCGTCTGTGAACAAGTCAGTTTATTGCAAGTAAATGTACTTTTACTTAAGATCATGAGGAGATTCGAATCTCAAGCAAGACAAATCAATTTCACAAACGTAATTCACACAATGCAAATAAACGCTTCACATTACAGACATTTAGATTTTCTTTAAACCTTTTTATTTAGAGATTTTTCTGGTAAGGAGATATACCATAGGAAAGCAATTTCACTGGCAGTGAGGTATGTATATACTCTACCAAAATACTCCTCTTGTTTTAACTGCTTTTAACTTTATTTACATATAAAGAAAATATCAATGCATATCCTTGGCTTAACTACAGTATCTGTTACCCTATATGAGTAAAATGAAATGTTACTTGCATACAAAACTGGATTTGTAGAGAAACCTGATTTGATTTAAACAAAAATCATGTTCTGAAGACAGTTTAAATGAACAAACACAATTCTTCATGACCAAGACACCTGCACCGTATTTCCATCCTCACAGCACATTTATTTCGGTAATTCTGTAAGTAGGTCCTTAGCATGAGCATAGTGTTACAGTTTTCATACATATAATCACATCCAAAACAAGCTCTAAAACTTAAGTTGTAAACATTCTCTTCATATGTAGAAACATTTCAATCTGTGTTCAAATTTTCTAAAATGATCAACCTTTTAAACAGAATTATAAATGAAAAGTCTATTCTAACCATGTAGTGAGCAATGCTTATTAGTACATTTCTACAGTGTTAAATAAAATAGTAGAGGCAAACTTCTGTAAGCAAGTCAGACTTCAGGTAAATCATCATAAAGAAACAAACTTGTTAACAAAAAGATGCTTTGTAATAAAGAAAGTTGGATTGAATCTACTATGATACAAAAACATAAGGGTAAATACCATCTTTGTTGACAAGTAGGAGGTAGCATGGATGCACCACTTTATTGTCAGTGAGAAATGCAACTGAAGTAAAGAATATTTCCTTACCACAAATTTCCAGTATTATGTACATATTTCTCTTAGAAATTTGTTTAAACAACTTTCCCTCCACTTTTTTTAGTACAAAAAGCCTCATGTGATTTAAAAAAAAACACACACCTAGATAGAATAGTACTAATTGCCCTATTTGAATGAAACAGTCTCTTGAACTATGAAGTACGTGGTATTTAATGCCCTAAGTTGAGTAAATTGTATTAGCAGTTCTTGGTATTATACAAAACACTACATACATACAAACAAAATATAATAATATCTTATTTTACTATGTAATTCTTTTTGGAATAAACAGAGCCTTGATTTGGGTAACACTGAAAAGAACATGGTTTCTTTGTTTTATTAAAATCTGTCCGTTAAGTACCCATGTGCAACAATTTAAAATTGGCTGCCATAAATGTAATGGTCTTGAATTGATAGTGAACACAGTAACTGACAAAAACATAATAAACCTTAAAAACACATCTTCCACCCTATATAAAATATAAAGACTACTTACTGTAACTGTTAAGTATTCAATGTATTTTGATGTTACTGTAATCCACTTCTATTTTTCTGTCTTTAGCATTTATAAACATAATTTAGTGTAGCAATTTATTTTAAAAAATGACAAAGTATTTCAAATTTACATCCAATTAAAATTCAAAATGTTTCCTTCTCCTATGATGCTGCTTCTGCCATCAGTAAAGAAAATGAAGTTTCAGTAATTGAAGCAGGCTTTTTAAGTAGTGACGTGACTTCAACCATGCCAGCTCCAGTCCGTGGAAGATTTGTGTTGACAATGTGTCGCTGCAAGTGCTTTATCCAGTCTTCTTGAACGGACAAAGGTCCTCGAAAGACCAGACCACAAAACCTATGCAAATATTAAAATGATTCCATCAAGATATATCTAGCTCGACTGAAAATTACAAAATAAAGACAGTAAGTGGAAAGTCTTCATTTCCCTGAAGTTTGTTTCTACATATTTTAGCTGAAAAACGTAGTAACTGAGTTAATTTACAGTAGCTGTGAGCACAAAAAACCATTGTTATAGGACTTAGGCTCTTACATTTTTAACACGACCAATAACAATCTGTTGCTCTTAAGTAAGGGTTTTTTTGAAGGACACACTATTACTCAGTCGTAACCAATGAGATTTTAGCTAGAGAAACAGCAGGCAACCCAATACTTGAGTATGGCTGAATCACATGCTCTTGTTCACGTTACTGAAAATAGGCAACTGCTTCCCCCCTTATTATTCAGTTTAATCACAAACACATCTTAAATCTCGTAATGACTAAAATTAGCAAGCTCTTAAGCACGTGTTCTTTCGATGGAAATAACCCTATGTACCTGCATCTGAGTATGTAAACTTCATCAGCACTATGAGGTAATGGCAGCATTTTTTTCTTGCTTCCAGATCTTGACCTTGACTTCTTTTGCTTACAGTCTAGAGCTAAGAAGAGAGAAATGTCCATATGTGAAAGTGAAACTTCAACGAGTGTTAGCCACACAGAGATATTCAGTAAGCGTCCCCTATAGCAGTAGTGAAATGACATCTACCTCCTTGTTATTCTACATTTAATTAGAATGCAAATCCAAAACAATTACAGTGTGCTCTAAGAAGTGTACTGCCAAAACACATGAAGCTATTTTTTTTTTAGTGTAGCACAGTCCTTGCTCTTTAAAAGACTACATAATTGACATTCAGCATTAAACTGTTGTTTTAGTATCAGCAAGCACCTACTAAGCTATTGCACAATTATACAGAAACAAAGCACCATTGGCAATTCCCTTTCATGCATAAAACACTGTCAGAATCTTGGAACCTGTTTTGCAGTTCAAGAACCAGCATAAGACCACCCAGGTTCAACCAAGTTATAACTTCACAAAGTTGTAGCTTTCAGAATTTGTTTTGAATAAAACACCTGCCGTTTGTTTTCAACGTAGACCAAAAGTTTGTCCTTTTATTGGAAGAATTTCAAATGAAGCCTCCCTCTCACTCCTTTCTGAATTCTAATGCATCTTACAAAAATTACATATTAATCCTTGGCAGCGGGAGCTGGTATCAAGACAATCAACAGGGACGTCAAGGCCGCTTTTAAAATTCAGCCTAAGCGTTTGAAACTGTGAAAATAACGTGTGTGAACAGGAAACACGTAACAAATGGGTCTGGATGGCACTGAGGTGGATACCTCCCACAAACAGATGTAATAGGAACCTGTTACGGAATCTGGAGATTGTAAGAAGCAGTCAAAGTTGGGGGATGAGGGGATTCAACGGAGTTAACGTTGTTGTGATGAAAATGGCTGATAAAGCTCAAGAGAAAACAAGAAGTTTGGGACTGCTTGAACTGAGAAGTGTATCTAGCTACACTCTATTCCAAATCACCAGACACTAAAACTCCGCAGAAACCTGAAAGACAGTAACAAGTGGTATTCTTGATACCAAAAGGCGTAATATTATGCTGCTGAATCATCTTAGCAGTAAAATTTAAAAAACTGTCACACTTAGGTCTCAGTTTGACTCCTGCAATATAAACCAGAATAAACCTCTTCATATTCTGAAGCACAGATCATCATCCGGTGAGGCAAAACATGCTGATTCAAAGAACACAGTCGTGAATGCATCCTTCATTTTTCTCATGCCCTCTCAAGCGTTTACCGTGTAGCCAAACTTTTAACCTGTAGATACAACATCCATTTCCCAGTTCCATCCCCAGATTTAAAAATTCCTAGAGTATCTGGCAAAATTAGAATGAATTTTTGAGGTTTGAAGGTACCAGAGAACTAACTAATCAAACAAGTAGAAAGCAGATACCAACCTAAGGAGACTTCCTTAGGAAGTCGTAATTAGGAAGATGAGGCTCAACAGCATTTTTTCTGACAGTAACAATGAGAGCAGTCTGGATAACCCAAGGCGGCAGGGGGGAGAGAGAGAGAAATGGCCAAGGCAACTTCTGGAAAAGTGAGGTAAGGAGTTCTTAATGCTTTACACTCTCATCAAAAGCATATTCTTCATGTAATTAGAAAGGAAAGCTAACTATCATTCAGGCTGTAGGAACTACCAAGTAGTACAACCATTTTACATACCGCAACATCAGTAACAACATCACCAGAAATGTAAGCAGATAAAATACTGAAACCCAGACACCCATTCTCTGAAGAGAACTACTTGCATGAGGGGCGACCTGTCTGAAGCAGTTACTACAGCAAAAGCTTTGCCACTGCCAACCTGCAGACCATCACGGGAAGGAGGGAAACAAGTCAGTATTATCCGAATACAAACACATCCATGAGTTGCATCTGATGTCAGTTAGTTGATGTCAGTTGATATGAGTTAAACAAACAAACAAAAAAAAAGCAGTAGACGGCAGGCTCCTTCTAGAGAAGCCTGCATGCACCTGAAACAAGAACTAGCTTATTTCCTTCATGATGGCAAACTTAGGGCATTCATTCCCATCAAGAGATTCTACTCACATACACCCCAAGCATTTCAGTGAGCTTTCACTTTCTTACTAGGTCTGTACTGGTCTTCTGCAACAGAGTTACTGAAACCTAACGGTTTTGTGTGTGTGTGTGTAATCTTCTGAGAAAAATGCCCCTGAACTACTATAAAATCAAATAGACAGCAACACAGACAAACAGAATATGCCATAATGTACCAGGAGAAGTAGTTTCTACTTTCTTAAAAGGTGCCTTTTCCAACAACAATGAGAAAACAAGGAAAACAAAAGAATGGGCATCTTCTATGAGCCATTTACAACGGAGGCCCTGGACAGAGAAATTACAAAACACAGAACAGAAAATACCACAGTAAAAGACACCAGCTCAGTCGATGCATTCTCAGCATAACTTAGCTAAGATTGGAAGTAGATTTGCCCAGGCAAGAAGCTGTTACAAAGACAGAAAATGCGTTCCGCAAGGGGTACTTTTTGTTCCCATTGTCTTTTGACCTAACGAACATATTCTTTTACATTTTAGGGGGCACGAAGCAGCACAAGTACATTTTGAAGCTACTCCAACGAAGCAGGAAAGTAAGTGGAAAAAGTAAAATTTCTGTAAAGCTGACTGAAAAGTGTAATTCCAACAGAAGTTATCAGAGACATGTACCAGTAACTGCCACATTAATTCCATTTTTGTCTATCCAGAGAGCAACAAGTTTAAATGAAGTCACATGCACACACATAAGTACTCAGTTGCTATGATGCTTACAAGTGCTTTCAAGCATCAAGTCACACCACTGCCTCACGCATAAGAAAGCGTAGCCATGTTCTAACCAAAACTCAGTTACTGTTCTTCCAATGCTTTTACTGTAACAAGGTATGACCTCTCAGAAGGGATGTTTTTAGCACTTTCAGGAACAGACTAAGGATAATTTAGCTGCATGGAAATTGCAGCAAATTGCCAGAGCCAGGCAGGAACTGCCTACCATTAACACCTACTTCGTAGCTATCTCAGCTCCCAAACTACAGTCCTTAATTCTCCATGAAGACCCAATTCTTCTTGGAAAAAGCCTTCCTTCAAGTTTGGCCACCTGGTGTTTCCTAGTTGCTATTCCAAAAACTTTTGGTAAAAAACCAATTACACCACTTCAACAAATGTCTGATACAGCACGACAGAGAAACAACACATTTAAACCACAAGACAAACTTTGGATGAATCTCCTACGGCATTCAAGTCCAATTTCAGAGCACATTATTTAGAAAAATATATGGTAGTAAAAAGGCTGCATAAAACCCCTTCTTTATCTCTGTGACTGCTTATCAACGAAGACTACAAGCAGATGGGGATAGGAGGTAAAATGAGCATGCCTAAACCAACATGAGTTACAGAATTCATAATCAGAAGTCCTTCATGCCATGACATTTGGTCTGAAGTTCAAAACTAAAGTGCATCTCTGCTAATTTGCAGGCTTCACTTCTTGATGTCCCCCAACATGGAACACTTCTCACTGCAGGAGGACTGAAGCTGGGTCTTTACTCAGTCTTCATTACTTTCGCCATAGCATATGTAAGCCAACACAAGTTGAATAACTGTAGGCATAAACGGATCTAATTAACTATTTAAAAACACTGTCAATTAAAAAGTACAAGAAAAGCATTATTTTTCTTGTATACTCACTATTCTTTCTACTTAATCACCTCCCATCTATCCTTACCATTACTGCACAGTGAAGTGCATTAAAAAAGCCCCTTTAGTAATACACTCCTGGAAGATGACAGCCAGTAAGAAGAGATGGAGTATGTGAAAAGAGTCAACAAAGAGATGATGTAAAAAGCCAAGGTGCAAGAGAGAATCAGGAGACTTTGGAGAGAAGAGTCCTAGAGAGAAGAAAAGGAAGGAAGCCGGATAAACAACTGTACCAAGAAGAGCGAGATGCATTTGGAAGTTTGTCCAATGCTCTAAAGATAATCAGAAGAAGCAAGTTTGCCACATGCTCTGGGAAACACTAATGTGTTGCTATTCATCAAAACAGATATAAAAGGAAACCAGCATCTAATTAAGATGAGTGATTAAATCATTACATTGCTCAAAACTGGACTGCGTAACAACAAAATGCTCCAGTCAGATATTGGAAGACCACCATGCAAGTACTAATACAAAAGCAAGTAACCATCCACATGAACCAAGACAGGCATTTGCCACACAGTGGATCCATACTGCATAACTATAGGCACAATGAGTTTAATAAACACTACAACAGCCAGCAGCCTATGAAGTTCCACTTCTAGGATGTTTTTCTGGAGTCAATTCTCAAAATTTACCATTATGCTTAACTATGTCTATTATACCGCTAAAACACTGAAGTTGCATTTGGGAGAAAAAAAAAAAGGTTAATTAACTAAGTGTGATCAAATTACTGACTTTGAAGAAGCAAGGGGTCTGCTGGAAGAGCAGTATGGTAATAGTATCAAAACCATACGCAGGCAAACCGAAAAACTGAGCATAAGACTATTCTGTGAGCTAACCTAGCGCTAGGAAAGGTCTCACTTCGGTGACATGCAGAGATCACTGTATCTCTTACTAAACAGTAATGCCTAGATAGGTCCCATGACAACTGCCGAACAAAGAACTACTGCATTCCTGTTTACAAACAATTATTTAACTACAGCAAGAAACTCAGCCAAATATTCAACCAATGTGATTTTTTTTCAGTAGTTATGTTTACTTCAGGAGATGTAAGAAAGACTTTGTGAAAACAGAACAAGGATCCTGTATAAACATCTCCTCATTGTCTCCATACAGGTTCCAGGCTGATGCCAAACTGAAGACATCTGGAAATTGCTGTCAAGTGCAACCATATTTTAATAAAGAAAAACTGAGATCTCCCCATGAGCAACACTCATGGCAAAGTTTAAAACTAGTGTGTGCTAGTGAAATCTTGCATTACAATAATTCTCTTCACAAAACTTACAATATAAAGTGGAATATCAGATAAAAACACTGTTTAAAAGTATATATTCTAGTCTACAAGCCTTGCATTGAGCTTGCTCCAATGAAAACTCAACCAGCAAAGTTTATAAACTTCACAGAGTTACAACAGTTTTCATGGTAATAACTAAATTAATACAAATATACACTGTTTGCACAATGTTATAGCTAGAACTTTAGCCTCTCTAAGTTACTGGTTTCAGTGAGAGGCCTTTATCCACCTGGCACAGACTTTAAATTTTGGGTTTAACCTTTTTTTCTAGCTTTGTTTCTCTCCTCATTTTGCATCTAACCTAATTTTACACAAACTTAGGTCCAATGATACAAGACTTGGGAGTTTTCTTTCGGTTCTTTTAAAGAAAGTGACAACTCTTCAGATGAGTATGCTATCACTTTGCTTGCAAAATACATTTCTTAAAGAAAACAAACAAAAATCCCTGGAAACACCTTCACTTCTCCCATTTAGCAAAAGGGAAGCTGAGGTACAAGAAGCCTGCCCAGGATCCAATCTGTGTACTAGCCTGTTTGCACAGTGTCTCCTCCAATTAATTATTGTTAAGATTTCAACGTGCAATTTAAATACACAGCTACTGAAAAATACTTCACCCGTAGGTATATAGGCAAAGTAACTTACACAGGGCTAATACAAACCACAGCAGTGGTAACTTAAGCCCACTACTATCATCTTTCTTCTGAGTAAATATTAAAACTTTCAGAATCACTACAGGCATACACTCCTACCCACTGGATATTACTGCATCTGCTGACTTCCTTCTAAATCTATTTTGTTACAGCATTAACTCAGTAGAACATAAGACCTGGTAGACACAGGCCCAGTTTGTAAAAATATTTCTTTTAGCCTTCTGCAGAGAAAGTCTTAAACTCAGTGTATTTGTCATTCTTCACGTAATGAATTACATCTGCAGATAAAAAAGGGATCGTGCATTTTTCCAAAGCATTACGTAAAAGTCTGTGCTTGTTGACACAGAAAACTGATGGTTGCCTTTCTTAAACACTGAATTTTGCAGACTTCATATCTCAAAAGTTATCCTCAGTATATTCTGTCTCTGCTCCCCAACTTGCTGTTGATCATATGAAGTTCCACTAATCTTAGCAAAAATCCAAGTAAACTGAGAAACTGCCAGGCAAACTACAGGTCTCTGGAAATGAGCCCAAATATGGAATACTAGAAGAATTTCAAAATGAAGTGTGTTTTACTAAAAACCATTAACAGCAGTGCCAAAAGCTGTACTGCACTCAACTCCGTGTCAGAGCAGGTAGCTTTGGGGTTGTGAGTCAAACAAGAAATGAAACCAACTACATACAGTATGTTGTTAGAAATACACAAACTGTAAAATTACCTGCTTTTACTATTTTAACTACAGGATTCTTAGTAATTATGTATACTAGACTGTAAAAATGACTTGTTGGTTTGTTGTGGGGTTTGTTCTGTTTTGTTTCCCGCCTCCCCCTCGTTTCTGAGGTACTTTTAAACACTTCATTAGAAGGTTAACTATCTCGTTTGGAAGTTGTGATATTGTAGGAGAACGAATTTAACCATCTCTTAGTTTTGTTTACATACCTTAAGTATCGGATCCAAAATAAATGAGTAAGAATGAAAATCAGACATGAGAGTGGACAACAGCAACATATCTTTTCTTACACGTTGCTGAAGTTTAATGGCAAATAAATTTTTTACCAGCATAAGCTTCAAAATTATTTTGAATTAACATATGCTTTTGTCCAGTCTGATGAGGAAAATATATCATAGACAGACTTGCTTTTACATCTGTAACAAAACATACCTGTCCCAGTCAAAAGTCCAGCACTCTTCTTTCGTGCATAAGCGCGTAAGTGGTTGGACAGGCTAACAGCACTTGTAAACGTCGTATTGCAATGCACACACGTTCTAAGCTTCACAGGCATACCTATCATTCAAAAGAAAACTATAATCCAGTTCTCTCTTCAAAAAATGAAATTCTCAAAGCGTTGTAAAAAGTTTTCTGCAATAAAGATGGTTTAAAATATATTCACTGCATTGACGCAATTGTTTAGTATATTAGAAGGATCCAAGTTAACCGTTATTAGCTTTCCATGTAGTGCTTTAAGCCAAACCATGTTATTTGAAAAAGTACAGAAAGGAGGCAACTTGAGCCATTAGGCTACTCTGCATTTAACACCTACTACCAAGTCCCTACAGATCTCCAAGTTACGAAGCTCTAATTCCAAAATACAATCCTGCAATTTGATAGCACAATGCTGTTGAGAAATTTCAGAGCTTGCAACATTTCCAATAGAGAATTTAAAAAGTCTAGTTGACAAAGTGGTAATTAAGAGCGTTTTACCATGACAACTGAGGAGCTCAATACTAAATTAGGCCGCTGTTGAAGGCTCAGAGAAAAAGGTGGCAAAACACACCCCTGAACAGCTGTTAGACAAAACATTTTGTTCAGTGCACCTTCTGATCATTACTTCAGATGCGCAATCGATAATGAAAGTTAACGGTTTGAATTCATTTCTGAAATCTCTGTGCTAAATAAATGATCAACAAAGCAACATGCTAGTTATCACAGGAAAACAGTGAAACGATACTGAACTCCTCACTTACCAGACAAAGAAACCATTATAACTTATTCCCTGCTCAACTTCACCATAATGTTTCTCCCTTCATTTTGCCAAAGATAATTTTTTTTTGTCAACTAATATTTCAAGTTCTCTACTAATAAATTATTAGAAGAGTAAATAAAAAAGCTAAAACTACTCAGCTGGAAAGCATCTGTTTGCAGGAAAGAAAGAATCCTATTCTCCAGCAGCCCACAGAAGACATGCTGTTTTTTCAGGCAAGTTACAGAAGAACACCTGGTTGGTCAAAACCTTTTTAAAAACTGACTCCAGAATTACAAATATTTGCCTTTTTAGGAAAAACAGAAGAATTTCAACTTGATGTTAAATATTTTCTTATTAACTCAACTGGCACAGTGCGTTAGTTGTCAAATTTTGTTACCTCAGCCGCAGACAATTACAGGGCCCCATTCATAACTGTTAGTACTATGCAAGCATGTTTATTTTTACCCGGTTGTTCATCACAACCGAACAGGTACTACCTACTATTCAGCAGTAAACATTAAACAGAAAGCAATACACAGTGTCAGGTTTGGCAATCTATTCCTTTAGCATTGTTTTTCAAATCATTAAGCCTGTCAAAGATGCACTTCCTTTGTTAAGCAATCTCCTGTTTTAAAGGACAACCACAGACATCCAGAAGACGTTGAATGTAATTCTGTTCCACCTATGTCATTTTAGAAAGCCACCTTCATTAAGAAATTGATTGCCACACTTCTCTAGACCCCTAGAAGAACTGAGCACATTGGATTGTTGTTTTCTCTTGTTTAAAGGAAGACAAGAATATAGGTGGAAAAAGTACGAGGCACTGCCAGTTTTACTAACCTGCACTGGGTAATAACAAGAAAACCAACAGAACCAAAAAAGTCAAGGGTATAAAAATAAGATCCTGCTCTTCAATCTAAAGAATCCTGCAGCATTGTAAGGTGGTGTCCAAACAAGAAACAGGTAAATGCAAGCTCTACATACACATTAAAAAGGATGTTGTAAGAATTCCCCAAGACTAGAAATAACTCTTATGTGACAAGTAGGTTAAAAGCATCACTCTAAAAACCTGCTCTATTAGTATACAGAGTTATCGAGGAAGTTGATCGTAGAATTGTTTCATTAGCACAATTCTCAGTGGAGGGGCAATCTCTGTCCATACGGGTCAGGGGCTGTGCATTAGGAACCTGCTAGCTACAACTGTATTCCAACAAAGCTTGAACCAGCACAGGTCTTCACTCAGGACAGACAGACCCTAAGCAAGCACCAGTTTCTCACAGCAGCCGCAATTTCGAAACAAACAAGAACTAATCTATGTTGTAAGAGCATGTTTGCCTAAAACCATCAAAATTGGTTGACAGTGTTTCACCAATTTGGAATATTATGCGTTTATAATGGTATCAACAGTTCTGTTAGTTTGAGCAAATGCTGCTTTGCACAAACCTCAAAGACTCAAATGAAACAGTTCCCAAACCAGCTGTTGTAATGCCCAGAAACAGGGTTGCAAACCCAAACATTTCAGAACTGTTAGTCTACCAAATATGCATGTACACTTCAACTTGTTATTGCAGGATGTGTCTTCTTCCTTACTGAGGCTCATTTTGTGTCCGGTTTGAATTTGTATGCCCAGCCATATGCAGAACTGGAACTATGTTCCACGCAAAATCACCTCAGTGCTGCTGAGGTTTTTTTTTTTCACTTTAGGAAAAACATGTCAGAAAAATTTGCTGTGCTACCTCTTGCAGTCAGTGTCCTCTGGAAATGAAACAAGAATTAAATGAACAGAATCCCCAGTAAAATACTCTGCACTTGTACATTTTCTATGAATTATTCGTTGGAAATGTTGTCAAGACAGCTAGAAACATCTTCTTACCTGACTGCATAGTGAAGTCCATTTTTTGTGGCTGATACATCAACGGACCATCTTCGTTTAATGGAAGAACACATTTCTGAACAAACCTCTTTCTTGCGGTTTGATTATGAATCTTTTGAGGAGAAATATCAGGATTCCTTTCTTCTCCTAACCTCTTATTTTTCAGGAGTTCTATCAGTGTAAGTGACTGATTTTTTTTCCCATCATGTAGTACTGCTTTTGTTTCATCACATTCATTTAGGAAACTCAGCCCTTCTTCCTCCGATGCAGACACAGATGTATCTTCAGTCTTTAGGCCATTATGGTATGCTTCAAGAGGTATAACATTCTGAGATAAAAAGTCATCATTTGATGCAAACTTCTGAGCAACAAACGGTCTGGGAATAATGCGACGACTGTTCAAAGCCTTTAGGATTTTTTCGTACTTCTCTTCATTTTGCATCATCTCATTCAGAACACAGATCGGAGACTTGTGCGCGTCCCACTTGGTTTTGCCAAGTCTCTTCAGGTGTCCTCGCACATGATTAGACAATCCAATTTTAGTATCGAACCAGCCTCCACAAAGCTGACATGTATGCTCAGAGGAAGATTCGGATTTCTCAATCGCTACAAAGAAAATAATTTTCATGTTTTTTGACAATTATATACAGTTAAACATTACAATAGCAAATCATAAGGACAAGGTAAAGCAAGTCTTGTTTAGTGTTCAACAAACCCATTTGTCCCCTTTACTTCATACCCAAAATAAATTAAAAAACCCAAACAAACACCAAAGCTTACCTTTTCTAACACGTTTAACAGGAGTTCCTGTTCCAGTTCTTTTAAAATGTTGCATTTTGTCACTTGTTGCTATCTGTTCTGGTGAAACAACATGACGGGCTTCATAGCTTAGTCCAGCTCTGTGAAGGTGTCCTCTGACATGATTAGACAATCCAACACCTGTTTCAAAGGTTGCTGGACAGTATGGGCAGGACTTCTTTTCAAGCGACAAATCAGTCCAATGAAAAACAGAATTATGCTTTGGCAACGCTGATCCTACATTTTCTAAATTCTGAGGATCATGCAAATCATGCAGGAAGTTACTACCCTCAGCTTCTTCATAATACTCGAAATAAAAGCCATCATTCTGCTCATAACCAAGTGAAGATTTATCACCAGCTTCGTGATCTTCCATTTTACCTTTGAATATGGGGAATAGGTTTACATGCTCCTGATGAATATCACTGTAAGCTTCGTCCTCCACAGACTGTGTAGTGTAATCACAAAGTTCAACATTATCCCATGAACTTTCATCCTCTGTTTCATAGCTGTCTTTTTTTTCAGCAGAGTTAAGTTTCTGTAAAACAACAACAGTCATTTTATGCAGAAAATCTGGATAGCAATCCAAATAATCTCCTGTAACAAAGCCTTCCCTTTTGGATTTTTTAACCACTCTTTTTACAGCAACATGCCTACGGCCTTTACAGCCTTCTGCCCTTTTGCAATCAAGATTATCTGAATCCATGACAAAACAATTATTATGGGGACTACTCGAAGAAGAAAATAAATGCAAAGAACTGACAAAGTTGGACTCTTCCTTTTTTAAATGCAAAGGATAAGAGTCACCAGATTTTTTTATCATCCTGCAGTTTTCGTATTTGTGTCTACTTAAATAATTACTACTTGTTTTGACACTAGCTTTCTGCTTTGCTGCTTGATGAAAACACGTAGGCTTCTGTTCAATGCTATTTCTAATCACAAAGGGCTTGTTTGTAGAATTTAGATTGCACACACTTACAGCTGACTGTGAAACGCTTTTCCGAGCCTTCTGTATCCTGTAGGGTCTCTTGTGAAGTTTTGCGATGTTACTGGACTGTGAAGTAGAGCCAAATGATCTTTTTACATCCTGTTTTAAAACAGAGTTCTTTGGAAAAGTAGAAGATTGTTTGATCAACTGTTTTGTCCTGCTACCAAAATCTAAAGATTCTTCTATTATGCTGCCTTTTCTTTTTTCTAGTCTAAGATGGCTACCAAAGGGACCAATGCACGATGCTGGATGCAAATATCCCATGTGCTTTTTTAAAATGCTTCTAGCTGAAGTAGCAAACGGACACATCTTACACATATACATCGACGACTTTCTTGAGGATCCTAAATACGGATCTTTCAGGGATGCCTTTTTCTGTGTTTTCCTTTGGGACATGTCGCTACCAATAATTGAACATTTGACTACTGCTCCGTGAGCAATTCCTCGATGGCATTCCAGTTCATTTTCAGTCACAGCCATGAAATTGCATTCCTCGCAGCAATAGTATCTTTTATCTTTTTCATGGGTCTTTGCATGCTGCACAAACGTTTTTGGACAATTGGTACCAAATACACACTGTGGGCACTGTAACCGTGCACTCCTACCCTCATCCTGAAGTTCTTTCAGCTCACGGATTTCTTCCATCAGTTTCTGCCTTCTTTCCTGGTGAATTATCATATGCTTAAGAAGGGAATTACGGTCTCGAAATGTCCTTCCACATTCCCTACATGCGTAGGGCCTCGGGACATTGAGATGTCGGAAATGACTGTTCCCATCTAAATGGTACATCATATGCCTATGCAGATGTTTCTTCTCCCTAAAATTCACATTGCACTTTGTACAGGGATAAAATGATGGTTCATCAGTACTGAAAGTAGATGGTGATTCAGAATCATTCTGTTCACATTTGTTTTTTAAAGGACTGGAAAGAAAAACGCTAGTGTGAACAGGAGAAGTATCTTCTGCACAGTTACTAGCGGGACTATAAATGAGCTGCTGGATAGCATCAACAGCTTCCAGCTCTTCATCTGTGGATTCAGGCTTTACTTTACTCAAAGAGTATTTTTGTGGTTCTACTATTTGTAGCTCCTCATTCTGCTCTAAGAAGTCAACATTTAATAGTTCTGATTTACTAGGAATACAACTGGTATCACCAAAACAGTCTTCAGTATAGCGTGTTATTTTACTAACATCCATTTTCCTTTTTCGCTTTTTTTCTAAGCCTCCTTTAGAGTGAATGGGAGACTTCTCTATTGTTTCCTCATTTGTCATAAGAAACTGTATAAACTCTTTTTGTGGATCCCAGCTGGGATCACATCCTGATCTGAAACCACCTGTACCTGAGGAAATGCCTGTTAATGTATCGACACAATCATCTTTCACTAGTAAATTTTTATCATCCTCACAAACTTCTACTTGGCCTACTAAAGTGCTATCTACACTATTTCCTACTGATTTCTGTGAATCACAACCAACTGAAGCAGAGGTAGGTAGATTTTTAATGGAATGAGTCAGGTTTTTCGCATGTGCTACATCAGGTAACAAAAATAAAACTTGGTGCTGATTTGATTTCTGTGTTGTACTCTTTGCCGGCAGCTGAAGATCATGAACCACTGTCAAAGTTGAGCAGGAATCTGTGTGATGACCTACAGGCTGTCCAGTGGTTAATGAAACACCGCCTTTATTCATAATGGAAGTCTTAGTTGAGGTGGAGTGTGAAACTGGTCCATTAACAGCAGTTCCTCTAGACAAGATAAAGTTTTCACTAGAAACAGTAGGAGCACCAGTGTGTATAAATAGAGAAGCCTGGCCTCCACTTAAGGCTTTTTCAGATCTGTCCCTTGATATCTCCTCAGGCAGAGTCAATGTATTGTTCTTCTGAAATGATGTGTCGCTCTCTTGTGGTTTAGGAATGCCACCTTCTTCCTCAGGTATGAAATTGTCATCACATAGGATTTCTTCTTCTTTAGCACCAGTGACTTCAGTATTTATCTCTAAATCATCCATATTGCTGGTCTGTCCATTAAGTACGTTTATACTGGAAAAAAACAAACAGGAAAAGAATCAGGCAATCACAGAAATAAACGATGGCAATTTTAATTTACAGTTTACTTCAGGCTCACCCTTCTTCACACTGTAATCTAAAAATATGTTTTGGATGTTTAAAATTAATTATGAAGCAAGTAAAAAAATGATACTTTCTTACTATGCTGTATCAATAACCATACAGCCAATTGGTCATTGTCCAGTATCCCAGTTCAAAAAAGCTTGAACACTAACACACAAGCAAGATGGGGGAAATGAGATTGTCAAAAACTGTGCAAATACATTCTACGTGTACATTAACATAAACACAGAGTTTATCTTCAGTTGTTTCCTAGAAGTAAAACACGTTAGGAGCAAAGGATATCCAGACATCTGCTATCCATTTTAGTAAATGTTTACTTTGGTATTAAAAGAAAACAGAACTAAGCTGATTTTGAACATCTGATAACTGATAAAGACGTGGCAAGTGAGTAAACTCACTGAAGAAATTAAATGTCTTCCCATTCCCTTCTTACAAAAGGACTCTATTTACTTTAAAACAAAAATATCAGATTCATTTTTAATGATAACCAAATAAAACAGCATCTTCTCAAAGGTGAAAAATCCCCACAGTTAGAAAAAAACATGTAATTAGGATTTACCTACCAGAGGAAATCACCATGTTGAATCCAGAGCATGACAACAGTAGTATTTACTAGTATGGAGAAATACTAGATATTAATTCCTTCTGGGAGGCCTCATATACTTAAAGGTGTCTTTCTACAATGGCTGGTATAATCCTGCGTTTTGGATTTGGGATGAGAATAATACTGGTAACACACTGATGTTTCAGTTGTTGCTAGACAGTGCTTACACTAGGTCAAGGACTTTTTATCTTCTCATACTGCCCTGCCAGCGAGGACGCTGGGGGTGTGCTGCTTTTGGCTGGAATAAATTTTCTTCGCAGTATGGGGCTGTGTTTTGGATCTGTACTGAAAACAGTGTTGATAACACAAGGTTGTTTTCATTATTGCTGAGCAGTGCTTACACAGGGTCAAGGCCTTTTCTGCTCCTTGCATCACCCCACCAGTGAGTGAAGAAGCTGGGAGGAGACACAGCTGGCAGAGCTGACCCCAACTGACCACAGGGATATTCCATACCATATGATGTCATGCAATGGCCATATGCCTGGGCTGGCAGATGCCACTGCATTGCTGCTGCTTCTGTGTTGCTGTACTAGACAGGCTGGAACTCCAGTACGAACTCAAGTCAAAGAGCCTGTGACCTGCAGATGAGTCCGTGTGGAAGCAGGCCACCCCTAAACATCTGTGGTTATCAGAAAGTCCACATGAGAGGAGGTACATCTCAAAGTGTCTGTGCAGCACAGACATGAAGAAGGGATGATGGCCCAAGAATAAGTCCATGCTGCAGCAAGAACACCTTGAAGCATCAGTGGCTGTGCAGGAGATCATGTTGGAGCACCTTAAAGCATGTAGCCATCGTACACTCGTGGAGGGACTGCAGCAATGGGCAAGGCCATGTTGCAGCATGGTTCCTTCCGAAGGGACTGTGGCTGTGGGTAATGCCACGCCGAAGTGGGTGCACCTCAACGTGCCTGTAGATAAGTCTATGTCACAGCAGGTATACCCCTGAAGAGTTTGTAGCTCATAGATAAGGCTCAACTCAGCAGGTACAACCTTAAGGGACTGCAGTTTGTGGGCAAGTCCCAAGAAGCTGAGACAGAGCCAGGACTGCAGACCCAAACTGGCTAAAGGATTATTCCATATGATGTCATCCTGAACATATAAACTGGAGGAAGTTGTCCAAGGGGTGGCAGTCTCTGCTCAGGGCTGGGCTGGGCATCAGTCAACAGATAGTGAGCAACTGCATTGTGCATCACCTGTTTTGTATATTCTGCTATTATTATTTCCCCTTCGTTTTCTGTCCTATTAAACTATCGCAACCCATGAGTTTTACTTTTTTGATTTTTATCCTGTCATGCTTTAAGCCCAGCTGGCAACTCAGCACCACAGGGCCACTGTCTCAGTCCTCCCACTGGTGGGATGGGGAAAAGAAAACGTAAGGAGAGGCTGATGGGTTGAGACAAGGAGCAATCACTCATTCGTTATGATCACAGGCAAAACAGAATCCATTATGCAGGGGGGCGGGAATCAATTTAATTTGTTACCAATAAAATCAGAGATGAGAAATAAAAAAACAGATCTCAAAACCCCAAAAACCTTCCTCCACCCCTCCCTTCTTCCCAGGCTCAGCTTTGCTCCCCATTTCTCTACCTCCTCCCCACAGCAGCATAGAGGGACAGGGAATGGATGGTTCCCAGTCAGTTCATCATGCGCCATCTCTCACTCCTTCCTCCTTAGGGGAAGATTCCTCACACCTTTCCCCTGCTCCAGCATGGGGTCCCTCCCACGGGAGACAGTCTTCCATGAGCTGCTTCTAACATGAGTCCTCCGCACAGGCTGCAGTTCTTCACGAACTGCTCCAGTGTGGGTCCCTTCATCACACATCATCTCTGCCGCTCCTTCCTCCTCAGGGGGAGAACTCTTCACACTCTTCCCCTTCTCCAGCGTTGGGTCACTCCCACAGGAGACAGTTCTCTGTGAACTTCTTCTAACATGAGTCCTTCCCTCAGGCTGCAGTTCTTCACCAACTGCTCCAGCGTGGGTCCCTTCTGTGGGGTGCAGTCCTTCAGGAGCAGCCTGCTCCAGCGTGGGCTTCCCACAGAGTCACGGCCTCCTCCGGGCACAGCTGCCTG
The DNA here is from genome assembly GCA_027574665.1 of Rhynochetos jubatus. Taxonomy (NCBI): domain Eukaryota; kingdom Metazoa; phylum Chordata; class Aves; order Eurypygiformes; family Rhynochetidae; genus Rhynochetos; species Rhynochetos jubatus. Next base: position 18,681,154 of record CM050656.1, read on the forward strand.
CTGGCGTAGGGTCCTCCCGGGGCTGCAGGTGGGTCCCTGCTCCCCCATGACCCTCCATGGCAGCAGGGGCACAGCCTGCCCTCTCACCACGGGCCGCAGGGGAACCTCTGCTCCGGGCACCTCCCGCCCACCTTTCTGCTCTGACCTGGGGGTCTGCCTGGCTGTCTCTCTCACACCTCACCCTTCTGTCCTTCTGCAGGTTCCACAACAGTTTCCCTCCCTCTTAAATACGTTATCACAGAGGCACTACGGCCGTCATTGGCCGGCTCGGCCTTGGCCAGAGGAGGGTCTGACTTGGAGCTGTGGAAGCTTCTGGCACCTTCTCACAGGAGCCAACCCTGTAGCCCCTACACTGCTACCAAAACCCTGCCCCGCAAACCAAATACAGGCTCAAAGGGTTGAGATAATGACTGATGTGAATAGAGTTTGATAAAACAAATGTGTCACAAGTATTTCTTGTATTAGTTTGTCACTGGTCACAATGTTGACTTATTTGCTTTCAGAGTTGTTGTGCTTGTTCTTCGAGTACGTAACACCTTATTTGCTGTATATGCTCCCAGTTGTGCTGTTTGTCATCTCTGTGGACTGGATTATTTTGTTTTACTATGCAACACTGGTTTATGATATGATAAAATTACTGGCTGTGAGACTAATCTGGTATTTGTACTCAGCATTCCTGTCATCTCTGTAGCCCTGAGACAGGAACCGTCTCTCGGCATCTATTAATAATTACACTATTTACCTTTTCTCCTCAGAAAGCCAATCTACTGGGGAGGCAAGGGGGGACACTTCCTCCTGCTCCTTCACCTTCTCTTTCTCTTCTCCTCCAGGCTAGTTACAATAGCTCTTGGTAATTTTTAATATCCTTGGGATGTTCAAACCAGCATGTTCCTATTTCTACATCTCCTGAATGTGTCTCAGATCTTGTTTAAGGTTAAACAACAACTATTTAAGAATACCACCCAGAGATCTGCTCCGAGGCTGGGTAATTATGAGTGGCAGCGTGTGCGGGACAGTACAGGCAAGTACCTAAGACAGCTGGTACCCTCGAAGTTTTGGAACTCCATCCCTGAACAAGTGCAGAATCATGAAAAACTAGTAGAGTATTTGGAGAAGGTATGCTGTAACCTTGGTAACTCCATAGACATGCACATCACTGCAACAAGCTGGGACCTGGCCCATGCCTACTGAGCCCTATTCAACACTATTAAATACCCTCAAGGGGAAGAGGTCTCTGGATCTGATGACAAAACAACAGGCACTGCAGCCACTCTGAGCCTGGTAACAGGCACTGTGGCTTAACCAGGGAACCAACCCATGCCAGCATCAGTTGCCCCTATGCACAAGAACGATGTGTAACTCAGCTCATTTAATAAGTGAAGACTTTGAAGCAGGGCCATGAGAACAGGAGGAGGAAGCAGCACAACTCAAATGAGGTAGTAACCTCCCAGTCCCTAACCCTAAGTGAGATATGCAAGAAGATACTGTCATCCAGGTGAGCACATTGTCCCATGGCTGTTCCAATGCTGGGATAACCAGGCCAGTAGCCTCAAACTAGATGGTAGGGTAGACAAGCAGCTGGGATACATGCCTAAGGAAGGGGACACTGGAAAAGGGGCACAAGCCTCCAGCCTCTGGAGACCCCTTCAAAGATGATGTTATATATCACCCAGGCAAATGGACCACCATGGAGGGAGGTATCCAGTACTTGAGGGAAGTAGCCATGCTGGATGCGGTATGGTGACCCAGGCCACAAGCAGTTATCTGAAGATTCAGACGAAGTCAAATGCAGTGGAAGTTTACACAGAGCACACCATCATATGCCAACTCATTGGCAATAATGACCTGGAGAGACGGAGAGGAACAAACAGCAGATGAATTGGCTGGACAATTCCAGCAACACAGAGAAGTCTCTTCCTCCCTACACGCCTGCATCTTGGCTGTGGAGAAACTGTCCCATGCATTCCAGCAATTCAAACAGGGTATGTCCTATTCCCCACCTGTATGGACCAGTGTCTCAGCTATTAGGTGTAAGTGTCCCTCTGCTCAAGAAAGAGGATATAGTGGGCACACATTATGGGGCATTCTGTTTTTATGTGCATGACTACGGAGAGAACATGAGGAAGTGGGATGGAAAATATACCTCAACCCTAGAGGCATGGGTACATGAATTGCAAGGAAAAACAGGCACTCACTCAAGGGGGTTCTTCCAAAATTGCTGCTCCAGTTTCCAGTGGGCAGTAACCCAGACAGTAGAAGGGCTGATCTTACTAAAAGGACTTCTGATTCATATTTACAAGAAGTGAGTAATGAATACTATGACCAGGGCTAGAGAGGCCCTGTCTCCAGCCAGGTGGAGGAAAGGGACAACAGGGTTTACTGGACTGTGGATCTGATGGCCTGGCACCTCAGACCCACAGGAGTACAAGGCTCCAGTGGACACTGGTACACAGTGTACCCTCATGCCATCAAGCGTTAAAGTGGCAGAACCCATCCACATTTCTGGAGTGACAGAGGGATCACAACAGCCAACTCTTGGAAGCCAAAGTGAGCCTAACTGGGAATGAGTGGCAGAAGCACCCCATTGGGACTGGCCCAGAAGCCCTGTGCATCCTTGGCATAGACTACCAAAGGAGAGGGTATTTCAGGGACCTGAAGGGTACAAGTGGGCTTTGGTATAGACACCTTGGAGACAGAGGAAATTAAACAGTTGTCTACCTTGTCTGGTCTCTCAGAGGACCCTTCTTTGCAGGGTTGCTGAAGGTTGCAGACCAACAGGTGCCAACTGCCACCACAACAGTGCACCGGCAACAATATGGTAAGACTCCCTGATTCCCATCTGTAAGCTGACTCATTGGTTGGAGACAATGAGTGATCAGCAAGACTCACTCTTTAACAGTCCCATCTGGCCAGCGCGTAAGTCTGACAGAGTGGAGACTACCAGTGGACTATCGTGGCCTGAATGAAGTCACCCCACCACTGAGTGCTGCTGTGCCCGACATGCTCGAACTCCAGTATGAACTGGAGTTAAAGGCAGCCAAGCGGTACGCCACAACTGACATCGCTGATGTGTTCTTCTCAATCCCTTTGGCAGCAGAGTGCAGGCCACAGTTTGCTTTCACCTAGAGGGGCAGCCAGTACACCTGGAATTGACTGCCCCAGGGGTGGGAGCACAGCCCTACCATTTGCCATGGACTGATCCAGACCGCACTGGAACCAGGTGCAGCTCCAGAACACCTGCAATACATTGATGACATCATTGCATGGGGAAACACAGCAGATGAAGTTTTTGAGAAGGGGAAGATCATCCAAATCCTGCTGAAAGCTGGTTTTGCCATAAAACAAAGTCAAGCCAAGGGAACTGCACAGAAGATCCAGTTCTTGGGAGTAAAATGGCAAGATGGACATGGTCAGATCCCAATGGATGTGACCAACAAAATAACAGCTATGTCCCCACCAACGAGCAAAAAGGAACCAAACTTTCTTAGGTGTTGTGGGTTTTTGGAGAATGCATAGTCCAAATTAGGCAGATTTTAAGCCCTCTCTATCAAAAGTGACCCAGAAGAACAATTCCAAATGGGCCCCTGAGCAATGACAAGCCTTTGAACAAATTAAACAGGAGGCAGTCCAAGCCATAGCCCTTGGACCAGTCTGGGCAGGACAAGATGTAAAGAATGTGGTCTACAGCCCAGCTGGGGAGAATGGCCCTACCTGGAATCTCTGGCAGAAAGAACCAGGGGAGATCTGAAGTCAACCCTTAGGGTTTTGGCATTAGACATACAGAGGATCTGAGGCTCAATATATTCCAACTGCAAAAGAGATGTTGGAAACGTGGCTGGAAACGTATCTTGTGCCCCAGGCCGCTGCCTGAAATACTATCCTGGACCTTGAAAAGCAAGTCCTGTGGCAACATGGCAGCCCAGAAAGGATTGAATCAGACTATGGGACTCATTTCTGTAAACACCTCACGGACACCTGGGCCAAAGAGCATGGCACTGAGTGGGTGCATCACATCCCCTACCATGCACCTGCCTCTGGGAAAATCAAATGGTACAATGGACTGTTGGAAGACTACACTGACAGCATGGACGGTGGAACTTTCAAACACTGGGATACACATTTAGCAAAAGCCACCCCATTAGTCAACAGTAGGGGATCCATCAAATGAGCTGGCCCTGCCCAGTCAAAATTTCCATGTAATGTAAAAGGGGACAAAGTCCCACTACCGTATATTAAAAATATGCCAGGGAAGACAGTCTGGGTTATTCCTGCTTCAGGCAAAGGCAAACCCATCTGTAGGATTGCTTTTGCTCAAGGCCATGGGTGCACTTGGTGGGTAATGCGGAAGGATGAGGAAGTCCAATGTGTACCTCAAGGGGATTTGATTTTGGGTGAGAATAGCCAATTATTTGAATTGTATGACACTAATTGCTACATTAATACTGTCTGTCATCACTACTATGGTTGCTAAATGCCGTATCAACAATATTGCAGTAAGAATCCCCCAGATTAACGAGGAATGAATTTTGATGAAAGCAAGCGAAGTGCAGTGATGATACAACTAGACAAGTGCAGCAGTGACAGAACCAGAACTGGCTTCAGCATGCAACAATCCAACACCACACACCATCTATCCTGCCCTGAAGGACTGTCATGACAGACAGAGCCCAAAGTCATACACTAAAATAAACTCAGTGGACATTTTAGAGGGATGGCCCATAGACTAAGGGAATGATATCAGTGTGTATGCACATGTGTATATCTATCTATCTCAATAGACAGGGAAGGTGGTGGTGATTAACTGGAATGTATTAGAAAGGGTGGGACCTCAGCATGACATAGATGGTATAGAACAAGGGGTGTATACTGTCTTGGTTTCAACTGAGACAGTTAATTTTCTTCCTAGTAGCTGGTACAGTGCTGCGTTTTGGATTTGGAATACGAATAATGTTGATAACACACTGATGTTTTAGTTGTCGCAGCGCAGTGCTTACACTAAGCCAAGGACTTTTTAGCTTCTCATACTGCCCTGCCAGGGAGGAGGCTGGGGGTGCTCACAAAGCTGGTGGCAGAGGGCACAGCCAAGAACGCTGTCTCAAATTGGCCAAATGGATATTCATTATCATATGACAATTCCCCCCAGCTTATATGTTTAGTATATTGTCATATGATAATGAATATCATTATTCTCTTTTGCAGTTGCTGCTCAGTGGCTGGCTGGGCATCAGTCAGTGAGTGGTGAACAACTGCACTGTGCATCATTTGTTTTGTTTATTCTTTTACTCAGTATTATTTTCCACCTTCCTCCTATTAAACAGTCTTCACCCCTACTCACAAGTTTTACCTTTTTTCTGATTCTCACCCAGTATCCCACTTCAGGGGTGAGCGAATGGCTGTGTGGTGTTTAGCTGCCTGCTGAGTTAAACCACAACACCACATTTAGTTTCAGTTACTGACATTTTGAATAGAGCTCAGTTAAAAGGAGGCATTACCTAAACTCTTTGAATTAACATGTTAGAACTCACAACTAATATCCATGGCTCCCTGCAATGGTCCTTCATCGAAATCAAGGAAGACCACGCTTGACATCCTTTTTTCCTAAGGAGACAAAAGAACCTGGTTAAACACAACACTTTCATGCTTACACATCACACTCTAAAATTAGAGTCCAGCATTGCTATTAGTTTTTCAATTCAACATTTTGATAGCTATCCACACAATTCAAAGGTAGCTACAGTCTCATGAAATTCTCCGTTACTGTGCTGCTTTTGTTTCCAGTCAGCAAAAGGACAAAACAAATACTTTAACCTTCTTAAAGTTTGTAAAAAGCAAACCTTAATGTAATACCAATCATTTACTGTTTTGAAGATAAACACATATTCGGAGTAGAAATATAATGAAAAAATTTTGCCATGAAAAACCCAGTGTTTCCTTTGCTACTCAATCCCTGAACTAGCCAGTTTAGAAATACAGTAACACTCATGTCAGATGCACAATAATGCAATAAAATGTTTCGTACGCTTTAAGCATTTATCTATAACATGCCTTTATGCAAATGTTCTACTAGACTCCCAGTTTTTCATCTTCCCATTTCTTGGATTTTTGCACTTCTTTGCTGTTTTGCAATAGGTCATTTTCCACCCTAACAAAGACTTTCAATAAGATCACATTCAAAGCTATTACCCTAAAACGGTGATAATGCACCACCCAGCAGGAGTCTTTACATCACGTCTACAAGTTAGAAATGGGCAGTGCAAACATGCACTAAGAATCAGTAATGCAGAAGTCAATTAAAAGAAGTGAAACCTTCAAGGATGCACACAGCAGCTCCAACAATTTTAGAACTGAATAGTGTAGGCTTAATACAGTATATCAGGCAGCAGAGTATAAATATGTTCACAAAAAGTTTAGAAGAAATTCAGGAAGCCAATTTTGCCTGAAAGATGTGTGTTTCCCTTGTTTTATTACTGCAGAGGTAGACAAATGCATGCTCAGTCAATTTAAGAGCCTTTATTAGCTTTTCTCAACAGGAAGCAACGTTGCTAACGAAGTGGTAAATTCAGTGTTAATGAGTGGCTTCACTGTTACCACCTCTGAGGTAAAACCTTCCATGTTCCAAGTTCCACCCATCTGTTCTGGTGTGAGGGGTTCAGAGGAAGAACAGACGCTTCCCATTTAAAGCAACTTCATTGGTAGCCCCCGAACAGCGGGGAGGCAAACTGAGAATATCATGCCTGCTTGGAGATCGCAACCCTCATTATCAGAATGGCTCCTGAAAACTTTTCACAGGTTTACGTGATGAAGACAAAACCATGTTGCTCCACATACAAAACCATACTGATGCTAAATATTAGTGTTAAAGCTCCAGTTAAAAAGGTGGCTAGAGCACCATATGATCAGCTTTAAACTGAACTCTCTTCTGAGTCATCAGTAGCAATATCAAAAACATTACACTGTGCTGTCTTGTAAGAGACCCCGTTCCATATTGTGGAGATTGTGAACTATTCCATATGGATCTGATTAGAAGTCTTCTATGGTAGTACAGCTGTCCCTACAGATTACAGTCTTTGAATCAAGCCTGAAATGCTTACTGTATCAATAATATTACATTTAATAATTTTCTGCTAATTATCACATTTTTTCCAGCTTTCAGGGTGGTACAATTCTCTATTTTACATGCAGGACAGTAACAAGAAAGTTAGCAGTTTGAACAGTGTGACATTAAAGAAAACAAAATAGCTTTTAAATTACGGGAGTTTAGTCTTGTGATGACCCTGAGCCAAGATGCAATACTTCATTCATGTTATCTACTCCATGTGTAGAAATTCATGCAGTAACAATGATAGGTGTAACTAGACACGCTCAAAACATCCCACATAATGCCATCATTTTTGCCGAAACTTTATCATATAACTCATACCATTCAGGAAGAGCAACACCCAAACTAAAACACAACCTAATCTAAACAAAAAAGGGGAAAAAAAAAATCAATCATTGTAACAACTAAGATGTAACCAAGGCTATGTAATATTCTTTTCTTATTTCCATCACAGCTTTAAAATTATCTTCTCTATACAGTATCAGAAATAAACAAATTATATCAAAATATATAGTAATTAATCCTTACTTGGTGTATTTGAAAAATTAAACATTGAGATCAAACTTTAAAATTGCTGCAAATACTCTTTTTAGGGCAAACGCTACACAGCTGAGAATTTTTATTTAAAAACACAGTGCAATGTACCTAGCAGATACAGAAGTGTGAACGTTGACAGTGCTCCAAAAGCATGCACAAGTGTACACAACCCGAGAGCCATACCTTTGAAACACACTTTAGCTACAAGGCTAGGCCAAATTCAATTCAATTATTTCAGTTAAGCCTACAAAGACCATAGTGCAGTTAACAGTGTTGTTCTTGGGTTACACAATATGCTGTTTACTATACAGGAATTATTCCATATTCAAAAGTAGAAAACAACCAATTATTTAACTAAGCCACACTCCATCCCTATTTAATTAAATACTTTTAAATTTACATTTTTTAATAGTACTTCTTAAAATACCAGTTTTAAAAATTGTAATGACTTCTGTAGATATGACTGCCTGTGGCCAGACAGCCTAAGCGTTAAAAAAGTGTAAGGTCAGACCTATCTTCAAGCTGACAGATCATCACTTAAATGCCTTAAGCTAGTCTTATTGTCTCAAAAATCTTGAACATCAGTATTTTTGCAAACTATCAGCACTTGCTATAACACCCTTACTACACTACATCTTGAGGTTACTACAGAAGAAATGAAGTGATAATTGCATATTAACATAATTATTCAGTAATCCCTCTGAGCAAGCTTCCTAGGTCACTCGGTAATTCAGGTTAGATGCAACCTTCCCATCACCAGATACATGCTGTCCACTTTCTGTTCATTAATAATTCTTTTTGATAGGAATGTACTTAATTCCATTGTTCTATGTACATTATTAATTGTATTTATTACCAGTAGGTTTATGACACTTCAAATTTCTTATTTCATAATGACAACCTTCGCTGTGTAATAGGGTCACACACCAAATTAAGAGTACCACCTTCATGCAATACTGCCTTCATTAAAGCTTACACTCCAGTGCTAAGCGCACTATGCTGTTGCCTACTAGTTGTAGATAGCATTTTGTCAATTTCTGTTACAAAATCCACTTAATTTCACAAGGATTTCCAATAGATTTGAAAGCACACTGGAGATGAAAAATTAAGACAAAAGGATTTGGTTGAGTTTGCAAAAAGCATGAAGTGCTTTTGCTAGCAAGTTTCTCATTAAGTTCATAAATACAAGCCACTGAGCTAAAAACACATAGCAACTATTAAGTGTCACACAAAATTAGAATCCACCTCCTAAACGGATTGAATTTACTCAGCCTAGTTAGAGTAACTAAAGAAATACAAAGTCTTTCAGTAGTGCTGTAACAAAGGCAAAAATATACTTGTCCTGTGCTAAGTAACTCCTCATAAGTCAAGTTCTTTAAGCGGATTCATGGAATTCATGGAACGGTTTGCACCGTTTCCATTTAGATTTTTCTTCAAGACTTCATTATGGAAATAGAGAAAACTAACAAAACCTATCGTTTTATCCACAAGCATTCCTGTAATAAAGCTTTCTCAAATGGCAGATGATGTTAAAGATGATGGAGCCAAAGTCACAGATTTTTAGGTAACAAACAACAGACCAGAGAGCTTAAAGTACAGCACAGCACAAGATTAGCGGCGTCTGCTTCCATTTTGCCCCATTACGCAGTCTATTCCTTTAACTTAATCATGGCAAATGTCAAGCATGGAGCTCCCATCAGAACTGAATATTTAAGAACCTTTGGAAAATGAAGGTTCATACAGAGTAATAGGTAGCGTATTAGCATAAACCAGCCAGATCTTGAGAAAAAAATCAAGTTATTTAGAGGATAGCTGGATAGTATTTTTGACTCTTCCATATAGCAATGCACACAGTTCAGACCTCCTGAGTTTTGGGTGTTATCTAGCAATATGAACTCCCAAAGTCAATAAAATTCTGATACTGTGATCATTAGAAGAACACCCGTTACTCATTTTCCACTTAATCTCTTAAAAGCTATCCAGATCCAGTCACCCTTCATATGGAAACAGAACCAAAAAGCCTGACAGCCAGAGGACAAGTCAGTGGCTCACCTTGCCTTCTTCCCACTCCTATCCATGTCTGCACGTTAGGTTGCTGAAAATACATTTCCTTGTGCACAGCAGAGCCACTGACTATCTGCAGACCGCTTTACTCAGCTCTGAAACCTACCTGTTCAACTGAACATTTCTGGATTTTTTTTAAACTTCTGCATTGAGGAGACAGCTTGTTTAGTACACACAACACTATGAATACTGCATGTAAAGTAGGGGAGGGAGGGCAAGTACACGCTTATTAATATAACTACAGTCTGAGGAGTTCCTCTGAAAACTAGTTATCTTCAATTCAGACCCATACCTGCTCACATGAGAACATGAACACTGAAAAACTCATAGCTAATCAAAATCCCGTATTAAAAACTACTTTTGAAGCAGCAAAAAGCCCCCAAAAACCTGGTACCACACTAAGAAGTGGTATTATGCCTAAATAAAGAAATACAAAGTTATTGCCACCCACAGTATAACCTTTTGTTATACTGTTGAAAGATTCACCATGTTGTCGTATCTTGGTGGACAAAGTTGACCAAAGAGAAACTCTGAATTATAGAGGAGTCATTACACAAAGGCAGACTGTCTTTTCAGTAGGACTGTACTCTGGAACATCAAACCTGAAGAACACTTTTCCAGAAAGTTTATTTACCTGAAACTTTGTTTCTAATGAAACAATTTCTTCAAAAGCTGTGTGTCAGGTAGTAAGAAAAAAAAAGTTTCCTTAAAAATGTTAAAATTTCAGAAACTTGATTTCTGGTCTAAAAATACCTAAGAGTGATATTTTAATATCTCACATATGAAAGGAAACAGTACACAACTGAAGAATGGCCATCTTACTATTCAGAAATCATACGAGAATCCTGTTACTGTCACTGACCATTCTTAATCCTATTTCTCTGGTATTGATTTGCTTGGGAAAACAAACCAGTTTATCACAATGGGGTGCATCATGCTAAAATTAAATACTGAAATCAATAACAAATGACAATACAATTTATGTTTCACAAGAATCAGATGTATGACTTAAATACCCTTTTAGTTATAAGTGCTAGTATACAGCAGTTTAAAATGGTTTCATTGGCACACACTTTACAAAGTACATTAAGTATTTCTAAAAGATGCTTAGCCATTATAAAAAACAAATCTTTGATTCTGGTAACTTAAGTAACAGTTACACATTGTCTCACAACTCCACAGGTTTCCATAACTCCCCCCAGCATTCCACAACTCTGTTCGCAGAGGACAGCCAAGTACTTAAGTCTCCACGTTCCTGCAGCTCTTTGCCTAGTTTGGATTTTTAGTAGTATGACTTAGTTTGAATTGCACTGCCATTAGTTGAAAGAACATGAAAACTACAATCAAATATTTAATTTTCCTACATGCAGACATACATGGTAATGACTAGCAGCATTCTAGTAAGAGACAGAGAAGTTTGAAAAATACAGACTTAATGCTCTGTGATAATACACACTACGTCTCTCCAAAACTATTCCCTTATGTGCTTTTCCATGCATAGACAAATTCTTTTTCTTTACGTCAATCTCACATGTTCACAGCTTTTTTCTCTCTAAAGAAACTGTTTGAGAAAACATCTTTCATCACCATTACCTGTGTTTTCAGTCAAATGTATTCTTAAGCCTCAAGTACGGTACTAAAAATTGCTTTTATCTAGACACAATACAATAATTTTATTAACCACCAGCATTACAAAACAAGAAAGTTTTTCATCATTACAGCCTGTAAATAAAAGCCATGCTCCCATCCTTGTTGTGGGACAATATTTTTATCAAGCTGCCAAAAAATTAAGGGTTGTGATCAGTGGGACAAAGTGTGGCTGGTGGTCAGTAACTAGCGCTGCATCCTGGGGTCAATACTGGGTCCAACACTGTTCAACATCTCCATGAACAACCTGGATGATGGGGCAGAAGGTGCCCTCAGCAAGTCTGCTGATGATACAAGACTAAGCAGAGTGGTTGATACACCAGCAAGTTGTGCTGCCATTCAGATGGACCTCAACAGGCTGGAGAAATGGGCTGACAGAATGTATGAAGTATTGCACTGTAAATTATCCCATGCACCAGCACATGCTGGAAAGCAGGTTTGCGGAGAAGTACCTGGGGGCCTGTTGGACAGCAAGCTGGACATGAGCCAGCAAAATGCCCTTGCAGCAAAGGCGGCCAACAGTATCTTGCTCTGTGTCAAGAGTATTGCCAGCACACTGAGGGACGTGATCCTTCCCCTCTACTCAGCACTGGTAAGGCTACATCTGGAGTAGTGTGTCCACTTCCGGGCTTCCTAGTTCAAGAGAAACGAGGAGCTATTGGAGAGAGTCCAGCAAAGAACCACTAAGACAATAATGAGACTGGAGTATCTCCTATGAAGAAAGATTGATAGTTAGCACTGTTCAACCTGGAGAAGTCTTGGTAGGATCTCATCACTGTGTACAAATATCTGAAGGAAGGGCACAAAAAGGCAGAGTCAGACTCTTCACAGTGTTCAGTGGTAGGACAAAAAACAGTGGGTACAAACTGAAATGCATGAGCTTCCATCTGAAAACAAGGACAACTTTTCTTCTGAGAGAGTGACTGGCAGAGCACTCTCCAGTCTCTCTAGATTGTGAAGCCTCCATCCTTGGACACATTCAAAAGCTGTTCAGGCATGGTCCTCAACAAGCTGCTCTAGGTGACCATACTGAAGGCAGAGGACTAAACAAGGACTCCACAGGTCCCTCCCAGCCTCAACTGTTCTGCGATTCTGTTTTAGTACACTTCTGCCACAGAGTATCCCAATTCTCACTTACTTCACTGCTCTTCAGAGTGCTCCATATGATCAGACGATCCAATTTTTTCTTTTATTACAAAATATCAGAAATATACGCACAAGAGGATTTTAATTAAAAGAAGTTTCCAACCACTAATTACACATCTATCATTCGGACAGCTTAAGATTACACAAAAATAATCAGGTACATAGAAAAAGTGCATTTTCTCTACACCAAGTTATATAGAAGACATTCACAGCAAAACTATAATTTGATGCCCCTCTCCCACCCTTCCAGTGTTCCTGTTTTCCAGAGTTCTCTCGCTAAATACTTAGTGAGTGATAATATTATTTCAAAGCAATATTATCACACTTAAACCTATAAACATGATATTTCCCCAGTCTCACCTAATTTTCTATTATTTCTTCTACAATTCAGGACTTTCCACAGGACGAATCTCTCTTCTATGCCACAATTTACTTAGATGCCTTCTTGGTACGTCACACCTCAGAGGTGCCTCAGGATGATGGATTCTCAGTGTCAGCTTTTCAGGCAATACAATAAAAATGTTTTCCTCATAGAGCCCACTCCTGCCAGCACTGCTGTGACAACAATTCCAGTCACAGTGAGTGAGGCATTTCACAAAGAGCACATGTTTAGCAAAGCACTGCATTCTTCCAGGCCCTAGTCTCACCACTACAATCCTTACATGGGGGGATGATATTAAAATGTAAGACCTTCTGTCATTGCAGAAGATTTTGGCTCGCAGAGAAGAGGAAGTGGTCTCAACATGGAGCCATATGCTGTCAAATTATTGTGTTGTACATTGGAATTATGCTTTTCTTTGCAGCAAAGCCAATTTGAGTAACTCCTGCCTTCTTCCACTCCCCCACATTCTTTCTTTCACACTTTATCAACAATTTCATTATGCAGTTTAAAAGGCTGGGACCCATGTGCTGCTCAATCAGCACAACCGAGAGGCAACAACTGTGAATAAGGGCATGAACCTTTACTAACTTTGTTGACAGAAAAATCTACTGGGGAGTCTTTTCCTAAAATTTATATAAATAAATAAATGAAAAATGAAAATGCAGAGAACATTTCAGAAGGCAAAAAAGAAGCTTCGACACTTCTCTATTTAAAAGACATTATGAGGAACACCACTGTGAAACAAATCTTATGTTCCAAAATTACTTGAGTATACTGCTCAATCGAAGTAAAAGCTAAAATAATTCAACTGGGGACCATTAAATACATCTTCTGAGAATACTATTAACACAAGAAATACTCTTAAGTTCCATATGAGGCATGTTAACTAGATTTTCCACAGAGACATACAAATGCAAATCCTTCCAGTAGGTTAAGTAAAAAGTATTTTCATTTCTAAAACATATCACTAACTTTTGGAAATTTTCAGAGATGTACTTTCCCATATCTTATAGTTTTACAACATCAGTCACTTCATCTGCTCAGAAACAAGCCCTTTTGAAGCCAGGTACTGCCACCAAGTGGTGGTGAAATTCTGTATACAAATCTTACTATTCCCCACATGTAGAGAGCGCAGAACTGAAAATGTTCCCCCAGACACCAAATATGAGTGATGGTGTACTAACAAAGATTTAAAACTAACCAAAGCAGAACCTACAGAATGCCTACATCGAAATCTAAAACTGACTTTCAATTTAAAATAAAGTTTTTTCCCCACAATTCAGTCTTTTTGTTCAGCCGGCTTTTGTAAGCCGTTGGGTGAAGAACCCTCTCTTCCAATACAAATCCAATACACAGCAATGAACTCACTAATAAATTACCTGTTTTCCATTACTCTATACAAATCCCCAATGATTACAACTACATGACCACAGAAGTCGTGTTCTCACCATAATCCCAAATTTCAGAGAAAGGCGAATTCAGCAACTGAAGCAAAAGACCTCTTAACATATAAACATCCAGCTAGTTATTTGGATAAGCTATTCAATGTGCTTTTGTTAGTATGTAAAGATCACAACCGGACTGGGAAGGATCTTGAGAAGTCAGGTATACTTAACTATTTTTTACAGGAATATTTCTCAAGTTCATTAAACTATATTGTTAGTTACCTGCATGAACTAGTCCTGAAGCGTCAGCCCTACAGATCACAGATGAAAACTTGCATGACAACAAGATGATGCTGTATAACAGCTTTACAGTACAGCTTCAAGAAAGTCAACATTAAGAACGGTTTAACCCAATTTTATTGAGGCATATCTTTCAACATGGTGCACCTTTCAACCTTGGAAAAATTCTGACCTTATTTTCCTGTTATATTACAGCCATGACCTGAAACACATTTAGCAATTTCTCAGTTTTCTGCTTTTTTTAGGCTGATACCTATTTGCTGTACATATTTTAACAGTATCACAAATTTTAAGATTGTCTCTCCTGCTAATGAACAGATTAGTTAATTCCTAAAGCATACTATCTTTCCCAATTATGAAAAGATACCTGAAATAAACACTTTGATTTTACCCATTTAATTCAGAAGTTCAGTGTAAGAAATTACACTAGTGATTTCACTCATCCTTATGAGCAAACTGTCTCTCATCATCATTCTATATTCTTTCAGTGATCAAGGGTTATAAAGCTAGTAAGTCTGTAACTAACAGTGCCAGGTCAGGCTAAAAAAACCCATATGGTAACTTTTAGATTAAGAACAAAAAATTCTGTTCACTTGGAGAAAGTTATCATCCTTACTGATGAACACCTGAAATAAGAGTTTTTAGAAGAGCCAAAGCTATATAACTCTGTACATGACCAGATGAACAGACAAACCTCATAATTCCAAGTGACAAGAAAATATAAGGTCACTCCCCTAGTAACTGGGGTGTTATTTTGTTTTGTTTTTAAAAAGGTTATCACCACAAGTGATTTAAAGGCAGAAAATGCAACTTCAGGTTACCAGAATAATATGAACATGACGAAAATTGTACCAGACACCTATCTGTGACAAAGAAGCACAAATCCCACATGCTCAGGTTTATCATGTGCAGAATTCCGTATATAACCTATCCTTCGTCAACATCTGTGGTGCTATCATTCATTACATCTTCTACTTTTGGGTAAAGCAATACAAAACACATGCAAGAAAGTTTCTGGGAAGCAAGTCTGGTGTTGGCCGATTATCTCAAAAGCTTAAATTCTGACCTCACTCTACATACTGTTAGAGGGGAAATTCAGCACAAGCACCTACTTTCTGTAAGGTTTCCTGTTACTCAGAAATGTTACCCATAACACTGTTAACACATTGAGACCAAGACTATCTTTTCCTTACTTTCCCCCATACTGAAAACGAGATAGGTCCTCTTACAGAGCTCAGAAGATGCAGTCTGGAAGTCAGAAGAACAAAACCCCCAAATCCTTTACTCAAAGAAAACCTACATGGAAAGCACACTATCAGAGTCATTAGAAAATGCATTCTGGTCAAGAGTACAAGAAATATGTTTGAGCAAATCATTAAATCACATTTTCAGCTATTGCTTTAAGTGACAATCTTACACAAAAGGACAAGGCTGTACAGTGCTGTGGGAGTTAATTCACTGTTTAGAAGTCTGTAAGATGCTACAGCCACTACACTCATGAATGGGGACAGAAGACAGTTGGGAAACGCAGGTTGTTCTTTAAAACAAAGTCTTTCAGGCATCCTTGCTGCCCTTCTCTGAACCTTCTTCAGCACTACGCTGTTTTTCAATCACAGGACTAGACTAGCACTCAAGAAGCAATACACATTGCAATGCAATGCATCTATGGTACACCACAAATTTGTATAACCGGATCTAGTTTTTGGTTTGTTCCCTGACGATGTGTAATATTTTCACTGATTTACTGACTATTCAGATGTCATTTTCACAGAACTGTCAGAACCTCAAGATCTCCTCCAAGCAACAATACTGATCAAATGCCATTACACTGTTTCCATGTATTCTTTTACACATTTTTCTGTTCTCGTTATGTATACAAGGGTACAGGCTTTCTCCTGAGAGACAAGCTTTTTTCATCTTAATGATGGCTAGCTGTGTGTAGCAGAAAGGTCTTTGGAGTGTCATTCAGATGATTCCATGCTCACTCAGTTATTTATGTTATACTTCTTAATTAATTTTCCGTATTTAAACCAGTAATGAGACAACACAAATTGAGAATAGACAGAACAAACTGTAAGCATTCAGTACTGAAAGCATTAGAAGGCACGGGGAACAATCTAAACCTTACTGTGAATTCCCTCCCTAGCCATGACTCGTTTTACACTCATCCTCAGATAAAGAAGTATTTCTTTTTGCAGAGTTGTATTTATTCCTTTTCTCAAAGCAGCACATCTTCTGTGTTTGTATACTATGATAGTATAGCTTAGTGTTCAGAAGTCAGTTCATAATCAAAGTCCCGAATTAGTTATACATTACACAAAGGAACAACACTGAACAGAAGAGTTACTTTAAATTCCCCACAAAGTGTTCTGCTAAAATCAATATTGTAAAGTTGACAGCAGTAGCTCTAAAAAAGTCTTCACAGAGTAGAAGATAAAATACACATGTCCTGCCTTGTTTGTAAAATGCACATACTACATGTTTAAAGTTACATTAAGCCTACATATTTAATTGGAGCTTAGAAATGAAGAACAAGGTCACTTGAGCAAACAGGATCTCCCTCTCACCTCTTCAAAATATCAAGTCACCACCAGCAGCTATATTCTAAGATGGTACACAAGTCAAGCAGCAAGCAGGAAACTTGAGAATCCAGCTTTTGTTTGTTACGGAAGCCTGTGCTCCTTACAGAGAAAGCGCAGAAATGCTAAAGTTACAGAAATTTTTCCTAGATGGACACTTTGCAATTGGAAATGGACACCAAACTGATACACCAGAAAGCTGTGCCGCCATAGAGCAAGACCTGGACAGGCTGGAGTTGGGCGGGGAGGAACCTAATGAGGTCC
This sequence comes from Rhynochetos jubatus, assembly GCA_027574665.1. Lineage (NCBI taxonomy): Eukaryota > Metazoa > Chordata > Aves > Eurypygiformes > Rhynochetidae > Rhynochetos > Rhynochetos jubatus. The sequence continues at coordinate 18,698,557 of CM050656.1, forward strand.
AACAAGGGCAAGTATAGGGCCCTGCACCTGGGGAGGAATAACCCCAGGTACTGGTACAGCCTGGGGGTTGACCTGCTGGAAAGCAGCTCTGCAGAGAGGGACCTGGGAGTCCTGGGGGACAATCAGTTGACCAAGAGCCAGCAATGTGCCCTGTGGCCAAGAAGGCCAATGGTATCCTGGGGTGCATTAAAAAGAGTGTGGCCAGCAGGTCAAGGGAGGTTATCCTCCCCCCCTGCTCTGCCCTACTGAGACCACATCTGGAGTACTGTGTCCAGCTCTGGGCTCCCCAGCTCAAGAAAGACAGGGAACTACTGGAGAGAGTCCAGTGGAGGGCTACAAAGATGATCACGGGAATGGAGCACCTCTCCTATGAGGAAAGGCTGAGAGAGCTGGGGCTGTTTAGCCTGGAGAAGAGACGACTGAGAGGGGATCTCATCAATGCTTATAAATATCTAAAGGGTGGGTGTCAAGAGGATGGGGGCTGGCTCTTTTCAGTGGTGCCCAGCAACAGGACAAGGGGCAAACTGGAACATGGGAAATTCCATCTCAACATGAGGATAACCTTCATTACTCTGAGGGTGCCAGAGCACTGGAATGGGCTGCCCAGAGAGGTGGTGGAGTCTTCTCTGGAGATACTCAAAACCCAACTGGATGTGTTCTTGTCTAACCTGCTCTAGGTGAACCTGCCTTGGCAGGGGATTGTACTATACGATCTCCAAAGGTCCCTTCCAAACCTGACCATTCTGTGATTCTGTGACACTGAAGTTCCACAGCTCATGAGTAGCAGCAGTAAATCTTCATATACTTTGTCTTTCAAATAGCTCCCCAAAGGGTTCCTGAACACAGGAGGGGAGAGGGTGTATGTGTGAAACAACACCCACAAAAGGATTTAATTATTAAAAATTTGAAATGCTATTCTAGTATCTGGTCAAATTTCCTACACAGTTATTTATTAATAGAAGAAGTGCAAGTTTAACATGCAAAGTACACGTTCAGTACTTTGAAACCAGGTGGATGAAATTCATTTGAAGTACTCATAATTTTGGCTCTCAATACCTAGTGGAATGCCTTGATAGCTTTTTGACTGTAACAGTTTACGGAAGAGAAATAATTATCATCATATTATTTAAGATTAGGTGTGTGTGTGTTTTGTTCCTCTTTCAGTACCACAGAACTAATACGACATCCATAAATTGCATTAAACAAGGTGCAAGTTTCATTTTCACTGACCACTTTTTCTGAGTGTTCAGCAGTATATGCTAATTGATCCAAGGAATTTGAAAAAAAAAAAAAAGACCAACAAAACATACAAACAACTCACAAAACTTGTACTCACCTTTATTTTCTGATGTGCATTAAGCTGTGAGATCCACTTTCACATTAAAACAAACCTGCAAAATAAAAAAAGAACTTACTGTACAGCTGTCACTGTTTTCTGCTTGTGTTCTAGACTGTCACACAAGACAGGCAAGGCACAGAGATAAGAAATCCACAGCCACAAATGTATTCCATCAGTTCTGTCTCAAGGAAGAAATATCAAAATTCCAGTGGCTTTCTCTCACATACACACGTAATATTTAGACAACATAGATGTTGGCACTTTAATTTAAAAAATCCACCAAGAAACCATACCGAATATACACACGCTATTAAACTAAGAGGGCAGAATGGGGAAAAAAAGTTGCATGGCAAGAAAAGCTCTGCTGCATTTTCTGCTACTGACTTCGAAGTTCACTATCTTAAGTTCCCTGAATGGGGACGAAGCACAGAAAGGAAATGGTCAGCAAATTAAAGCTTTTTAAAAATCTTTTTAGCAAAATCAATCAACATATCTGAGACTAAGTGTTGCAGGATTTTAAACGTGGGCCTCGCCAGTTCCTTGCCTTTCCGAGGACAAGGCTGTGTTTATTACTTGAAGGCTAGCTGGCCCATTTTAAAAGCATAACTTACTTTGCCTTCATGAAGGCTGATTAATGTCTGATTAAACGATTTAATTTCAGTTTTGCTCATGGCTCTTTAACAGAACTCACTATACAAGGAAATTTTTCACTTCCTAGCTGGGGACTAGAAAGTGACTATATGATATTTGGAAGAGACTGTGAGAGTCACTGAAGCTGCACAAAAGTCAAGAATGGGTTTAGGTACAGCATCTCTATTGAACTGGGTCTACTTCTAATGACGACACAACAGCTAGCCTACAGCTTTAGTCTAGATCTGAATAACCCTCTCTAATGTATCCATCACCAAAATTAACTCTGAAAGAGATACATATCCTCACATACTGCCTAGAATTCCTTCCCTCAATTTTTTTCCACACACAGCTTTTTGATTCAGAGTTCCCCAGTCAGCCTGCAACTGTCCCAAAGCCACCTGCCTAAATTAAAAAGACAGAGTAAGAGAAGACAGACCTTTCAAAAAAGTCTTGGGTAGTAATATAAAGCAATAGAAGACAAGTCTCCAAGCTCCTTTTTCCTAGCCCCAGGATCATTTCCTAATTTTCACATTAAACTGTAGCCTTGATGCCTTAACATTATTCAAAAGATATGCTTATTTCTCAAATAAGTCGTACTGCAGAAAAAAATTAAAATTCTTTAGTCAGGTTTTAGAGTAATATTCATGCCACTGGAGAAGCAAAAGTGTTACTTTCAAAGAGCAGTGGAGCCCTGCTGTACCTTACAGATGTAAATGTAAAGGTACAGTTAAAAATGCCCACAAAATACACCCTGCATGTATGAAGAGCCAAAACACCTTGCAAAAAATAGGAAAGAAGGTCCATACAGCCTTTACATTATCAAACACTGAGATCAGCACTAAACCAGACATCTCAGTAAACCCATACACTCTGGCTGAGCAAAGTCAATCCCAGACTAACACTACCCTCACTGCAAGTAAGAACAACATCAGTGCCACTGCCAGTGTGCAAGACCTCACAACACCACTGTAGCAATTCTCACATCTTCTGAACGTTGCAATTAGCTAAACATTAGCAATAACTCTTCTCACCATAGATTTCATGCTTTGTGATTCAAGTGCAGGCAGAATCTTTGCATTAAAGGACCGAGCCCAGGCAAGCGTACATCACTGTGTTAATACAGCAGGCTATCACACAACCCATTACTCACCCTAACGGCTTTTTCATGGAAACACATTACTTTGGACCAAACAATTTACACTGCTGACATAAAATGGGAAGTCTTACCCTACACAGCCTGTCCGGAGGGCACGTACTCTTGTACTCACTGAATGTGCTAGTGCTCTTTGGAGAAAACTTAAAACGCAAGTACTCTCTTCTTCACAGGGACCTCACAGACCACTTTTGGCAGAACTTTAGGGTTACTTCAGATCTACATCTGGCACAGAGGGAAAGAGAAGGGAATAGAGAAGACAGCTCATCATAATTTGGATATTGTCCAGCTGAAGGAAAGGTGGCAGAAGTTCCACAAAGGAATCATCACCAAGCACACTGCTGAAGGACCAAAGGGCTGGTTGCTGCAGCTCTGTGTTACGAACTTCAAAGGACCCTGCAGAATTAAGTCCCCTTTTTGGGATTTCAAACCCACTGGTGTTCAAAGCTACACCCAGTGGAGGACAGTATGTGCAGTGCTGCACACACATCTTGATGAAGGCAATGCAATCTGCATCAAGACACCAGATATAAGCCCAAGCTATTGATAGCACTGAGACTGTTTAAAGCCATCCAACCTACAGTACTTAACCAACACTCACCTCTCAACAGTCCTTCTGCTGTCAAGGAAGATTCCTCTCACTCCAGCACAAACAATCAAAGTCTAACACCTCCTTTCAAGGGTGTTGACATTTGGAATAACTGAGCACCTGAAATTTTTTACCAGCAGATCCAAGAGTTACTTCTCCAAGACTCCTTAGGGAAAGGCAAAGATTTCAAAATCACAAATGCTTTGGCTCCCGATTTTCCTGTCTTAATTCTCATTATCAAGAAAGCAAGTGAAAATGAAACCCACTCTCCCTCACCAGGTAGTAAAGACAGCATCAAAAGGGATGCAGCAGCAGTTACAGAGCATTTGCCTTGAGGCCACACCATTCAAAGAGTGAAAAGGGGCCCAACAGCAGGTACAAGGACTTCTGCAAAATAGTTAGGCTCCTGCCTACTGATAACCAGCTGCCAGTTCTGATAATGGCAGAAAACAGGAAGTGGAAAAACACTGCAACAGTGGAGATGGGTGATACCTCACATGTACCCTCAGCGACACTGAAGGAACACAAATTAACTGAAAGTGCCTAAAAGCATAAGCATTTCTCGATAATCAGGCAATGTGAGCCAAGGCTGGTTCAGCGCTAGCAATGACCATTTTGCCCAGTAACAAAACAAAAAAGCAGCAAACCAATGATACTCTTTTCACACAACACAAAAAAGGCCAAAGTAGGCACGAGAAGTTCTCCAGTTTGTATGCAATGACAAAGTCACATCTGCGGGTACTGCTCAGGACAAGAAGCCCTCAAGTGTATCTGAGCTACAGTGAGGACACAAAGGGGTCTCAGAAAGCATTTGTTAGAGAGTAATTCAAAAGGCTGTATATATAGGCTGTAAAGTAATCGTTACAGGAAATCACACTGAACTAGTGAAAACGTTTAGTCTTTCTGGCTAGCTAGAGAACACCTACAAAAGCTTCCATAATACTGATTTTCCCAAGTAAACAACAGTTACAGTTGCTACTTCAAAATTCAGGTTCATGAAGAACAACAAAGGTAACTACTTGCACACCTATAAAGACAGCCCAAAAGGTTTTGTCCAGGACTCTTGCATCGGACTCATAACCATTCACAATACAAGGTTTATAAAGACAATTAATCTGAGTTTAAATGTAAGTTACTCCACAAAACTTGCCTAACTACTCCTCTTGTCATTAGAGCTGGTTCTTATGTCAAGATTAAATCTACTGTTATTCACTCTGTATCTATGCAATTATGGCCTTGTTTGCTATAATGAAATATGTCCTGTAACAAGCCCCGCTCTGTGGAAAAAGTCTGAGAAACACCAGAATGCAAAGGCGCACAATTAGTAAATAAAGTTTGCAGTAATCCTGACAAAAGTTTTGATCTATTTATCTACTATCTAGCCCTTATTCCCTAACAGAGCTGTGCTAACTAACATTTCTACATTAGCCACCTTTAACCACCACCTTTTCCTGGGATGGTTGCAGTCAGGAACATAATTCATCGATAAGTTTTTTGGTGGTGGTTTTGTTTGTTTGTGGGGTTTTGTTTGTTTGCTTAAGAGAATGATAACATAATACAAAACTAGCTTTTGCACCTATATCTGATTATGCTTGTGGGAGAAGAAAGGAACAAAAACTAAAATATAATAGTAAGATAATAACAATACATGAACTACTTTTGTTGATATGAGCTGTGACTAAATGGCCCATTTCAACAGCTTAACACAGTAAAAAGTTTCCAGCTGTAGTCTCCACTAAGTACTTTCAGGGTCTTTCAAAATGTGATCAGTTGGTTGAGAGTGACATTTACATTTATTAGGATACTGCTGTCCCAGCATTAATATCTGCTCATTTCAAAAGCCGAGGGGGGAACACTTCCTTTTAGTATCTGATGCAGCTCTGGAAAACATCCATAATATTACAGAAACCTAATCACCCTAAAAATCAGTGCAGTAAAAAGCCAGCCGGTAGAAAGCAGAGATTACTCTAGCACAGATTACTTCTGGGCCGTTATAAGGAGCCCAGAAGCAGCTCCAGCTAAAGATGTATACATAACCAGCAAGGATAAAATAATTTCAGAAGTGGACTGAACAAGGAAAAAACTTAGCTGACAAGTCTCTTACATCAGTTAATACAGCTGAGCAGCTCTTCAAATACAAGCCTATCCTGCTATTTTCCCAACAAGTGCGCAACAACGACCTTGTCTGTACAAAATTGAGTGTCCTGATTTCTGTCTGCACAAGGAACTCTGATGCTCAAGGAAAAGTAACAATCACCCTTACAATAGTTAATGCAAAGCGATATTTAAGTGCAGGTAGCCTACTGAAGCCTGGATTGTCCAGAAGTCAAATTAAGCAAAAATTTAACACTTCATGACATGAAGAGACAAAATTTAAGTCCTTTAACTGGAAATGCTTCCAACTTCAAAGAATCCGCGGTAACTGAACAGAGCGAGCAAGTAAGGGGCTGCAAGAAGGAACACTGCCTCCTGCATTTTGAATCTCCTGCTAGGTTTTGAGTTACCTGAAGAACAGTTCAAAGCAGCTACAGTTCTTCCTTTGTCTATTCATCCCTGCACAAGCCACATGCACAGTTCCCAAAGCTGTGGTAGGGCTTTCACATGAAGTGTTGAAGTCTCTCATTTTTCTACTCAGAGAAAGTTTTGCTTTTTGACAACCCCCCGTATGGGACGGTGAAGCACTTCAAGGAGAGGCGTGACAGGAACTGAACAAAACTGATGACGCCTCAGACTGAGAAGCTGTTTCAGTGCAAACAAGATTATGGGTAGATGAATGCAACATTAATAAGAGTATCATAGTAGGGAAGAAGTAGTCAGAGAGTAGCTTGAATGGAAGAAATGAATTTGTGTTTTCACCATCAATTTAAGTCAAACAACAGATTTAATTATTGTTTCAAAAAACTCTATTACGTAAATGAAGAAAAAAAGGAAAAGCCTTCAGAGGGAAAAATATTCTAGGCAGACTGGGGTTTGGACTCACAAAATATATATTGGTCGGAAAGATTACTTTTCCATCACTAAACAGATAAAGAAGTGAGCATTTAAAGAGGTACACAAAAGGCACACAATAAAGATGAAAAGATGTCTACAGAGAAACAAGGGGAAAGAAACATAATTTAAGAGGTCCTTACTTTGAGCGTACATTATCCAGTAAGTAAATATGTAACAATCAACATACAAATGAAAGCGTCATAAAAGCACTAAACTGGCGCATCAAAGACTGAGTTCCCAAAACATTTAGAACTTCAAGGTCTGAGGAAAAAATATGAATATATTGTTTCTGATGGTTACTTATCAATGCAGTTTCCCCCTCAGCTAAGATTAGTTGTAATATTCTAAGTATCATTGATATTTAATAAATAAGTTTACAGTCCATCAATATCATAGAATCATAGAACAGTTTGGGTGAAAGGGACCTTAAATATCATCCAATTTCAATCCCCCTGCCATGGGCACGGACACCCTCCACTAGACCAGGTTGCTCCAAGCCTCATCCAGCCTGGCCTGGAACACTTCCAGGGATGGGGCATCCACAGCTTCTCTGGACAACCTGTTCCAGTGCTTCACAACCCTCTCCATGAAGAATTTCTTCCTGATATCTAATCTAAATCTCCCCACTTTCAATTTAAACCCATCACCCCTTGTCCTGTCACTACAGACCCTTGTGAAAAGTCCCCCCCAGCTTCCTCGTAGGCCCCCTTCAGGCACTGGAAGGTGCCATAAGGTCTCCCCAGAGCCTTCTCTTCCCCAGGCTGAACAAGCCCAATTCTCCCAGCCTGTCCTGATAGCAGAGGTGCTCCAGCCCTCTGAACATCTCCTTGGCCCTCCTCTGGACTTGTTCCAACTGGTCAACATCCTTCTTAAGTTGAGGGCTCCACAGCTGGAGGCAGAACTCCAGGTGGCGTCTCATGAGGGCAGAGTAGAGGGGGAGAATCCCCTCCCTCGACCTGCTGGCCACACTTCTCTGGATACAGTCCAGGACACGGTTGGCTTTTTGGCCTGCCAGCGCACACTGCTGGCTCATGTCCAGCTTTTCACCCACCAGTACACCCAAGTCCTTCTCCTCAGGGCTGCTCTCCGGCCATTCTCCACCCAGCCTGTACTTGTGCTTGGGATTGCCCTGACCCATGTGCAGGACCTTGCACTTGGCCTTGTTGCACTCCATGAGGTTGGCAGTGGCCCACCTCTCCAGCCTGTCCAGGTCCCTCTGGATGGCATCCCTTCCCTCCAGTGTGTTGACCGCACCACACAGCTTGGTGTCATCAGCAAACTTGCTGAGGGTGCACTCGATCCCACTGTCCCATGTTGCTGACAAAGATGTCAAACAGCACCAGTCCCAGTACAAATCCCTGAGGAACGCCGCTTGTCACTGGTCTCCACTCAGACATCAAGCCCTTGACCACCATTCTCTGAGTGTGACCATCCAGCTGGTTTTTTTTGGGGGTGGTTGTTTTTTTTTTTTTTTTATACAGAGTGGTCCATCTATCAAATCCATGTCTCCCCAATTTACAGACAATGATGTCAGGCGGGACAGTGTTGAACACTTTGCACAAGGCCAGGTAGATGATGTCAGTTGCCATTCCTTTATCCTCCAAGGATGTGACCCCATCACAGAAGGCCACTATATTCATCAGGCACGACCTGCCCTTGGTGAAGCCATGTTGGCTGTCACCAAACACCTCCTCGTTTTCCATGTGCCTTAGTATGGTTTCCAACTAAATCAAATGGTATTCTTCACAATGAGAATCCCCCTAAGCAATAAGCTGCAGAGAAATAATTCACTTTCTATCTTTATCATTTCTTTACCAGTTTAGGCTACAGATGCACATATCACTGCATAATAAACAGCTGTACCCTGTTCAGTCACCCTTCAGCCTATTTATCTTGACCACCTGAACTGCATCTCATCTGCTGCATTTATATACCTTAAATGTAGTATCTTCTATCAAATAGGAAGAGTGTAAAGCTCAGAATGACATCATCTCTCCATTCCACTCCAAACTACTAATGGCACTGTACATAACCTTGGCATCATCCTTGGCAGTGAACACTTCTTTTATTATGCTGTCAGCAAAACCTCAGCAATACATTACCTGGGCAGGAATTGCCTCTACTCTTCAGCTACAGAATCACTCCTCCAGTCTGAATTACTATATATTCCTTCACCGTATCACCACATAAGCTTTACAAACAGTTCCCCAAAACAGAGTGACATACCCTCTGACTAGAAGCACTGCATGAATGCATTCCAGATCAGGGTTACACGACATCTTGCCTACCTCAGAGAAACCGATTATGGCTCCTTACAAATTTCTAGTCCAAGTCTGCACACCCAGTTTCTCAGCTGAAACTAAGTAAACAGAAATCAAAACCAGAAAGCTTCTTTGTTGAGGTGCTTTTCTAGTGAACCAACAGCCTTAATTCAAACCCAAAATATTTTAGAAACATCTGAGGCAGCACCTTCCACGTCCTCATTTTAAGAAACACTGTTACATTTCAAGGTTCCTTTTAAAAAGAATACCCTATTGTACAGTGGTGTTAAGACACTTGTAGTGTCATCCCCTCCTGTCCACAAAACCCACAGAATTTTAATAAAAATGTGAAGAAGGCAAATCTAAGCATAAGAATAAAAAAAAGCACAAGCTAAGGTTGTGTAAATCAAATTATGTGCCCGCTTTTGTGTACCACCAAGCAGGAACATTCTATTGTCCAAATGACTGCCTCTTGAATAGAAAATAGTTCATCAGCTCCATCTCTGCTGAATGAATCCAGCGCCTTTTCAGTCAGGAAGTCTGACAGAGAACTTCACTGAATCCCCCAAATAATGAAAGAACTAAAGAAAAATGGGATCTTCTCTAGGTATACAGGACACAACACACCTACAGGACTTTGCTGAGGAACAGCCACAGCTTATTGTCAGTCCATACCTGCCACTGAGTCTGCCACACAGGGAAATGCACCAATTCACCTTCATATATTCACTGCACTTCACATGTTCCTTTCCTGACCTTCATTACACACCTCTGAAATTCAACTGCACTACTCCCTATTCATAAAAAAACCCACAAAAAGTTTACTCCAAAGTACATACACTTACATCCTTATGAAATAAAATATAATGCAGATCCCTGCATAGATTCCACTCTAGAATCTGATCCTGATTTATAAACCTTCAAATGGGATTTAGGTTGGCCATTTTTTTTTTTATTTTGAACTCAAAATATAAAAATGTCTTAAAAGCTTTGCTGCATGGGGAAAAAAAAACCCAAACAAAAACCCCAAACAAAAAAAAAACCCCAAACACTAAGGGCTTAATTTCTGAAAGCTAGAATTATGTTACCAGATACTACACACTTCATGAAATAGTGTTAGGGTTAAAAAAAAAAAAAAATTACCCAGAGATCAATACTCCATACTGTTGGGTTTTCCCCCCACCTCCAAGTTTTTGTAAGGCGACTATGTTCACTAATACAATTTAAAGCCATTAAACATTTTTGGGGGGTAAAGCAGTAATCAGGTTTCAAAAAATATTTACCAGAAATGATTGTTTCCAATAATCAGATTAGCATTCTAAACCAAGAAGCCTGATTACATACAATAATATCTAAATGGATTTAGATCTCTGTTCCATATCTCTCACACAACATTTCTATTAGTAGTTAAAGCAGCACATTAATAGTCAAGCCATGTTGTTACTGTAGCAACAATGATTTCTGGTAGCCATTTTCTTTGCAGCTTTAACACTGTTCTAAAGGCAAGAGTCTTTACTGCAATCTCTGTTTAAACCCAAAGGCGGCAAACTGCTCGGTAGTTTTGTCTCTGGCTACATACTTCAGATATCTCCCTTTAGATTGTCTTCTTCAGTCTAACGTACTTACCTAACAGTATTCTCTAATGCTGGACTCAACAAAATCTCAGTTTACACTGCTGAAACTAACAGTATGGCAACCCACTTTTTAAAACAAACACACACAGAAAAACCCAACCTACATGTAGCAGACCGAACAGTTTTCAGGGCACTGGAGGAGAACGACAGTGGTGAGATTCACTATTTTAACCTGCAGGCTCTAAGAACACAGCCCAGGACAAGATTACCAGGTAGCAGGCTTACAGCCTTGGCCACTGCACTGACAGCAGCCACCGAGAACCCCTTCTCAGATCACAGATTACAAAAATCAAAGCAGGTGCTGTAGCCAAAAGTAACTTCTTAGTAGACTGGCATCTCTGAATTTTCTGTATTTAAAAAAAATCATTTAAAGATGAATTAGTGTAGTCATTCATTTCCAACTCCTCCACTATGTTTCTGCACTCTTAAAAATGACAACACACAAAACACTTTCATGGCTTTCTTTAGACTGCAATGCAGTTTTTAAAAGGTTGAGCCTAAAATCCTACAGCTCAAAATTAGTGATAAATGATACTATTTTCACTTTCTTCTTTAAAAAAAATCTCCCTTCCTTGTATCATGACAGTTTGAAAGAAGGCAATGGTAGGAGGGCACTGACAAAGCGAAATCCAGAACCATGTGTAACAGCAACAGGAGGAAACAGTGAACTGGCAGTAGTGTGTAAGTACACCCTACAAAACAGGATCCTATATCCAAATTAATTTCCTCACAAGTTTGTTCCAGTTGAACGGGTAGCTATGCCAGGATCACGAGCTTTAATGCCTGCTGTTGTCTGTCTAGACAGCCTTTCTGACACTTCCCCCAGCCCGTGGCAGGACAGGGAACCTCCTGCTCACAGCCTCAGAGGAAGTGTGTTTTCTACGCACGTGAAAACGTACAATCCAACACAAAATTCCTAGAGATTCCACGCACACTTTTCCATAACTATCTGTAAACCTCTGTTGATAAACTAGTAACAAACATCTCGTGTGTAAGGGCTTAAGCTTTAAATGCAGGTAGATTTACGCTGAACTCTGAATTGGAGAGGTATCCTTAGGACGGCAGCCTCCAGCAGAGGACAGAGCAGACACTCTGGAGCGTTAGTGCCTTTAAACACCACTGCTAACTCCTAATCGGGAGACTAAGCTGTCTCTCCAACAAATGTTTCAGTATGAAGAAAATAACCATATAAAATAATCACCTAAAAATACAAATTCCAGTACTGGCATTCTTCCTGCAATAGCTTCGTCCAAATAAAATATACGTATACGTTATACAATAGGATTGAAGTACTGCTTATCAGATTGGAAGGTAAGCTACAGAATACTTTGCTTTCTAATTGGGATTGCACACAGGCTCTTACTTACACTGTGAGAGATCACTTTGGAGAGTCACATATACATAACCAGTAACGTAAAACCTGTCTTCATTTTGCAGGAGCCTGCTTTCTGACAACAAAGGATTGAAGTTAGAATACGCTGTCAACACTATCCCTTTAATGGCTGTTGAAAATGGTTTTTAAAATATGTAAAAATCCACTCCTCACTAAGCTACTCAGTGTTCACTCTCTGTTTGGCGACACTTTAAGCATCCAACATCATCCATCACCTACATAAATAAGAAAAAACCTTATCTCCTACTGTAGATAAACTGAAGCAATACAACATAATTAAACCAACTGTGTTTTATTTTACATCTTTAGGATAGATAGCTGCATTAGGGTTTGTGTGGGTCTTTTTGGTTGGTTGGTGTTTTGGTTGGGTTTTGTTTGTTTGTTTTTACAGTAACAACCCCCATCTTACAACCCAGGTTACGCTATACCTGGCAAGCAAATCAGAGCAAATGCCTCCACATACCTCTTTGAAATGTAGTTCAAGACCATTAGTTACCATTTTGAACACTCCATCGTATCAATCGCACACCACCAGCACCACAGCCACAGATCAGCTCTGACACAACACCCATGTCTCATTAGCAAGTTCCTATTGCTGTGTTCAAACAGGTCCACAAGCTTTATTACTAACATACTTCATTCATCACTGTACAGGACTGTTTCCTACAGTGTAATTTCCAAGTGTTTTGTCCAGTTACTAAGCCTTTGCTCAAAAATTATTCTATGAAAATCACTTTGCTATGAAACAGATATTCTCAAGATCTATCCTAAGGTCACTCTGCCTTGAGGTCTATTTTCTACACTGTTTAATAAACTTGTATGGAATATCCATGTCAGATTGCAAGAAGGTGTAGCAGTCCTTAGGTAGGCCTCACGTCAAGGTTAGGGCTTCATTAATCCTTCTCTCTTCAAACTTGAACCCTTTAAATGCTTGCAGACTTTGTTCCACTGTTCACTTCTTTTTGTTTAGCCGTCAATTAAGCAAAAGCTTTCTATCTTTGATTCTTTCACTATTTGAATTGCTTCTTCCAAACACATGACAGCCAATGGACAAACTCAGTCCTTCCAACTTGCATTTTTTTTTAGTAATAAGATACCTGGGATTTCAGGTGTAAGTGTGCAGCATTCCATGCAGAGACTTAGCTCTGTTCATTTGCATACACACAGCAAAGTGTACTGGTTTTTACTGTCATGTCACACCTGGAAATACCTATCTTCTGGCCTAGTTTCAACAAGCTAGCTGTAATGATACACAATCAATAAACTGAGACAAGACCTACACATTCTAACAAATATACTTAAGGGTCACAACATACCTGCCACAGAACAGAAAACCCATTACAGTGCACGTTTGGCCACTTCACTGCCACCATTTCGGTCATGTGACATACACTGCTACTCCTATAAATACTGATTTCATGACACAAGTACCAATGTCTCCATCATATGATGAATTACAGCAGTCAATACCCTTGTTCTGGCTACAGGAAAACATCCATTTAAGTATGCCGCATTGGTTATCCTCACCCATGCATATCTAGTCCACTGGCTGTCCTTAGGCACCTAATCCAGACGGTGCTAAAAACATATATATATATACACTTGATTTGGTCTGCTTTCCTGACCAAAACACGTTTCCCAACCAAGCTTACAAAGGTAGCCCAAGTAACAGAAGAGCCGAGACTAAGCCTGTTTCATATGTTTTACACAGGATTACAGGGACAGTGCAGAAGAACCAGATCTGCATGTACTGAGGCTGTACAAAATCAGGAGTATAAAAAAATATACACACGGTTAGCATAAGCCATTCACGTAACGACTGTTTCAGAATAGACACAAATGGCATCTTTTTAACTGAGCCAAAGAAATCTGCATGTTTCCCATGCCTTCCTTGCACCTTAAAAAGCACATAACCCTGAGACAGAAATACTTTCTTCTAGGAAGTAAACAGCTCATGTTATTTGCACTAGTAACAAAGCTTCTTAAAACAAGTAAAAGCACACCCCTAAGGTAAACTGCCATTTTCTTGGACACCCACAATTAAAATAAAGCGGCCACCAGAATACCTCCTGCAAAGGCTTCATAAATTCACATAGATGTTGACTAATGTATCCCAAAAACTTAGTCACCTACATCAACAGAGGTTCTGTGCCTACTTTTAAGCCCGTAAATACGGTTGACTATTTGCCTGCCTGCCTGGTACTACTTTAGCTCATTATTGGGTATTTTGTAAACATACAAGTTAGATTTTTCAAGGTTGGCTCCAGTATTTCATGTTTGTTTTCAGCTGGAACACTGAAGAAACTACAGTCAATACTAAATGCTTAGGGTGAACATGAAATCTTTGGTTTAAATGGATTAAAGGAGAGGAACTTTCCCCTAAGTTCATGGGACAACATACAGAATCACAATTACAGAAATTCTAATAAAAATGCTCAGAACTCACTCAATTCCTAATCAACTTTAAAACATCTGAAGAGTACATGGCTCTTGTTTTCTCTGAACTCAGTTAAAAGTACAGAAATACATATGGTTTTACTACAAATTTAAGAAATAACCTGTCTTTATCCCCAGATTCACAAAACTAAAGACAATTCAGAGAACAAATAAAACAGGAAACAAAGGAAGTTACAGCACAGAACAGGTCAACTTCTCCAAAATCAGATGTCAGGATACCCTAACCAAAGCTATTCCATGACAATATTTAAGCCTATCAGAAAATTGCTGGGAATTTACGGTATTTAGAGGAAAACAATGTGATATTTCTGTCTAATTTTTTTGAGTACAGACAGTCATAAACCACTCAGATTTGTGCCAAAGGCAAGACTAAAGAAAAGGAAGGCAATGTGGTTTTGGAATGGGGTTTTTTGTAGGGTTTTTTTGGTTGGTTGGTTGGTTGCATGTGTGCTATTTTGGGTGGGGTTTTCTTTGGTTGGTTGGTTTTGGGGTTTTTTTTTACACCAACAGGGTTGTCCTATTAAAAATAAAGTGTGAATTCTGAATAGAAAAGTATTGGCAACAGAAGTTTAACACTTAAATATTTTTTGTATTCCTTCAAGTAAGCTGTTGACTAACATCATATAGGTTTGGTTTTAATTTCTGAATGCTAAATATCTCCTTTAAGGTCAGGAAGAAATGCTAATGAATCTGCAGTGACAGAAAACAAAGAAAAAGGACAATCTCAATAATGTAAAAAACTGCACTTTCTCCTGCTTCTCACTCTTACAATCCCAGTAGAGAGGTAGACCTGGGGAATAATTTTTTTCTGGACAAGCTGTTCCTCTCCAACCTTCACACATGCCAGGAAAGAAACTGGACCTCTCTCATCCACCAGCACTGTCTGCCACATGTATAGCAGTGAGAATCACAGTGAACTTGGTCAGTTAGTCTCACCACTGAGGAAGTCTGAGAACAGGGGCTTGTCATTCACAGGAGCATGGCGCCGTGTACTAGTGAGGTACCTACCTTACTTCAAAACACTAACAAAAGGAAAAGTCTGTGAGAATCCATGCTAAAGGAGCTCATCAGCAAGTCTACCACTTCTCTTCACAAGTCACTATCACCCAATACATTCAAGGCTTTGTAAGGACACAGAAAAAGACAATCACTGTCCCAAAGCACTTACAGGAAAACAAGTCAGACAAAACAAACCTTCAGAGGTTTCCCCAAAGCAAAAATGTAGAAAGAATATAAAACAGACAGTATCTACAGTCTTCTTTGGTCATGTGCCACACAAACAACCTTTCTACCTCGGTTTTATCAGCATTTCAGTTCAGTTTGTGTACTCGACATGCAAGCTCTACCTCCTCCCATTCCGTAATTGCTCCAAAGCCTCCAAATTTTTTTACAGCAGCTTATCTAATTCACCACCACAATTCCCCCCAACTTATCTTCCACCTTTTTCCCTAGAGAAAAACAGCCACAACATAATATATTTTTTGAAATAAGCACCTGATTAGATAGCACTAACTGGCATTTTGTTCTCAACTTCCCAGTAGATTTTTAAAGTGAAAGTCATTGTAATTTGTACACAATGCAGGTATTTTCATTACATGCCACAGGTTCTCAGTTTTTAGGCCTTGCTCAAGAACAAAAAAGATGAGGTGATTTCACTGATGTGGATATATATTAAAAAAAGAAAGGAAGCAGACGAGCACAGAGTACCCACTTCACGGTGGGAGAGAGCTGGGAGAAGCCAGTTGCTGAACTGTCACTCCCCATTCCCTGTGATAGCACATACAATCAAGACTTTCTCAGAGAAGATACATTCATAACAACTATGGTATTAAAACAACAAAAAGCAGCACTTCTGTGTGAAGAAACAAACTTACTTATATTAGAACTTTTCAGGCACATATTGTTTCTAATACCAAGCCAACTTACACTAACAACAACAGAAGCTTTCAGAAAGAATACTCCCCATCTCTCTCCTCCTCACCAATTACTACAGAGGAACACAGAATCTAGTGTCTTTGGTGAAGACTCCTAAGAACATGCATAAGAATACATACAGTTTCTTTGCAAACAAAATAATCATAAATACAATAAACCCTTCAATAACCTACAACTACTGTTTTGGTAGTTGGAAGCCCGTTTTTGGCATACAAATTCTATAAAGTTCCTACCTCTTCTGACAAAAAAAACCCCAATTTCAGAAAATCAAGTTAATAGTGCAATAGTTTCTGAAACTCTACAGCCCAAACACAGTTGCATGTGCCTGCATTTGAAGATGAAGAAAGCTATCGGCAAACTTTTCAAAAAGTAGTCATCAAAATTTATATCACATGGACAGTGCTCCTAGGAGAGCTGAGTAGAATCAGAAGCAAACAGCAGAAATATTCAGAGGACAACCACTCAAGAAGACAAAACCTGAAGTTTAAAATAAATCAACCTACCAATCAGAACACCCTATGAAAAGCAGCAAACAAACCAACAAAAAACAAACCAAAGAACCGAAACCATAACCACCACCCATCAGCCCACTGACTGCAGTCAGACAAGAAACAGATACCTATCACTTCCTGCCAGCAGCAGCAAGGAGCAGCTACAGAGCTGCCACACTTTGGGGGCAGGCCTATGTAACCGTTGTCCAAAAGCAGTAGTGCCCTGACCTAGTGTTGTACACCCTTGCCGGAAAGAGATCTTGGGTGAAAAACCCACTCCTGTCAAAGAGCCACACTGGGAAAGTAGATGGGATAAGGCACCAATCATGCTTTTGATGCACCAAATTTTTATTTTGAAAAGAAACAGTCAGGAGGGCTTCATTAATGCTTTTCAACATTACAACGACTACATTTGTTAAGGAATTCCTCATTTCTTTCACTCAAATTGAAAAAGGATGCATCAGGTAAAAGCGTGTAAAGGTAAATTATGCCAGACCTATAGCTCGCACCTTGCGTTGCCTGTGTTCTACCGCTTTGTTGTGGGAAGTATTTTTCAAGGGAGTGCTAACAGTTGGCCTAGAAAACAGAAAAGTTAAAATGATCTCGATCCCCGATTGCAGCTACAGTTGGACAAATCAGTAAGGCACTTGTAATTCCTTCTCTCCTGTTTCCCAAGATACATCCTTTCCTCCACTCCAGCTGCTTTGTGATGACTATAACATTATCAAGTATTCATTTAAGGCAAGGGAAAGGAAAAAAAAAAGATTCAAATACTAAGAAAGTAATGTCCCTTTGTGAAACAAAAGTGTGATTCCAAATATCTCAGGCTGCAATTTCTATCTTTTTTATTTTCACTCAGAAAAGAATAAGACTGTACTCCAAACAGTATGGTAAGTATCTGACTTGCAACATTAAGTATACTGAAAATAGTTATTACACACTAACAATAGGCCTGAAATACTCCAAAACCCCAGCAATCTGACCTTTATTCTGATTTGAGCATGAACGTCACAGCCCCTTGATTAAGTTTCAATAAATACTGAATTACTAAATAGTAATTTCCTTCAACTAGTTGATTACATGTAAGATTAAGGACTCAGTATCAACCAGTAAGTGTGAACTAGAGATTTACCATTTCCAATAGCTGGATTTAGTCACACCTGAAAGCAGCAATTCCCATACTAAGAGTATCACAATTACATCTGCTGGAGTGAGAGTTCTCTCTATTACCAAGTTTGCCCAGAAGCACTAAGTCAGTTAATACTTAGTGCAAGCAAGACCAAAATATGCATACTCCCTCTTCAGCCACTGTCTTTGCCCCCTTTAACCTCACTGGCAACCTAAGGATGTTGCTGCAACATTTTATTAAGAGAACAGCTGCTACATACAGTTGAACAGGGACAGAAACGCAGTACCACTGGATAGTCATTTTTATTGGGATTATTTTATTGCCGTAAATTTAAAAAGCTCATTCTCCTTCAATGAAGCACCACATGTGAGTAAATACCATAGAATTCCAAGACTTTGTACCAAGATGAAATACTTATTATAGGAACCTGCATCACATACCAGGTAACATGACTGACCCCTTCACTATCACAACTCTTACCAATTTAAAAAAAACCCCACACATTAGAAGGTTATGCAAACTCATTACACGGTCTTTCTTGCCAGCTTGATTTGAGCATCAAATTAAATTTCACAGTATTACAGTACTCCTGTACTGTAGGGATGACCTATATTTGTCCCCGTTTTTATGTAACTGGGGAAGCCAGTGACCGTTTCACACACTTGCCTACCAAACCGAAGCCCTCCTATAGTTCTGTGAACAACGTGGGCATGACTTTTCTACCATCGCTGCTTATGTGAACGGTTCCTATTAACAAGTTTTGGTTTAAGGAACAGTTGTGCTCCTTTTTTTTTTTTAAAAATTAAGCATGAAAAGGATATTTTTTCATGATACTACAAACTACATTAAATCCTTTAACTCAGATAGCCCAGTAGGATCTTTATGCATAGAATAACCGACATTCACAATTTCCCTGGGTAACAGGAGGCCTTTTTCTAGTGGCTATATGACATTTGCCTCTACACTGAGAAAAGAAGGAGCAAGGAAATAAGTTAATTATAAAAAAATCAGCTTGTAGTTAAAATGCTTAAGAAAATAAATGAACGTATTTTTAGACAAGACACACTTGTTTTGGTTTATTTCACCACACTCTGAAGTTGGTTGGACACTAGCTTCACCTGAAGGAATTGGGCTCTGGAGGCTATGCCAGCTTAAACCAGTCTCAAAGTCAATTTAAGTGAGCGCAACATTGTTCGGATATAACCTAATTTTACTAATTTTTTTTCCCCTCCCAATCTCTGAAAACATAATATAGTCACAATTCAGGGCACAGAGGGAACTAATTCAATTTGGCTTAAAATAACCATAGCATTAGAGTAGTGCATTTGGTATCAAAATAATAGAAGGAATAAAGCAACTCACTTGAACTTTGTCAAAGACAAGAGTTATTTGAAAATGCAAGAACATGAGGAAAGTGAGTTATCAACTAGACAAACACACACAGCCAATCAGCAGCTGTTCAAAGCCCTTTAATCCAAACCAGCTTCAGGTGAAACTGTACAGCAAGTGACACAACTATTCTGTTTTCCCAGTTTTAAGTTCTCAGAACTTTTGCAAGCTGACAAAAAGTCTGAAAGTATTTGAAAGTAATAACTGTGTGTGAGAACATGCGTCTTTTAATATTACAGAGATTTTTACTCCCTTTTCAGTTCCGTGTTCTCCAGAAGTAACTTCAGAAGGGTTAAATTAAAAAAAAAGTACACAAGCCAGTAGGTTCTGCTAATACTTGGAACTCCAAGCACAAACGACTCCACAAGAAATTCCACTGACAAACCTTGAATTCAGTGTCCATACTGAAATTCAGCCTACACTGTTATTTTAAAGTGGAAGGCATTGCCACTATTGTTTAACATCCTGTCCATTCAATTGCTGCTGTACTAAACAGCCTTGCAAGGATGCTCTAAGTGACCAGTGCTTTTTCCTCCTACTAGCCAGGTCACCTGTTGAGATTTCAAGACAGCAGTATTCTCTTCATATTCACTCAAAACTTTCAGACATCTTCCTAGGCATATTCCTTCTAGTGCTACTCAGTATAAACTAGATGCTGGACTTAATGAAATTTCAATTAAAAAAGTCAGAGTGGTACACCTTTGCTCTGATTTTGTTACAAAGACATCTGCGAAGAATTTTTTTTAATACAAAACCCACCACACATTACAGAAAACAAAAGAAAAAAAATCTACTAAAAAAAGTTTGTTTGGCGATATTAACAATAATTTTCCCCTCCTCCAAACCCCTGTTCCTTGGTAATTTTTTTTAATTAAAAAATTCACCTTGAATGCTAGATATAAGAAGAAACTATTTTAAGACAACATAATATTATGAAAATTATTAATTTCAACTCTGGTTGTAATTCTTGTATAACTCTTCACCCTCTGCAGTTACATTACACACATTTGCAACATCAGCTTTGATTATAAGTCACTGTAATAGGATTGTCACACTGCACTGCTCCTCCATGCACTCTTCTTAAATCCCTCTCCAATCAAAATTTCTGCATTTTCTCTGCACCTGAGTGACTCAACTAAAAGCTTCTCCAGATCTGTTTTGCATTGTCTAATCAGTCCATTTATTCTGCCCTCAAATCACCTGTCTTGCACAAGTCCGGCAGCGAAGAATCACATGAAGTTACCAAAACTCTGAAGCACTTCACTCTCTCCTGCGAAGAATCTTCTCTTTAGAGAGTTGTTCTATAATTTGAATGAAAAATTATTTTCTAACTTGTATTAAAAAAAAAAAACCTATCGCAAAAACTTCTCAGTAAAAGGTATGATTTTGTGGTGGAATCCCAGAGATGCTTATCGGCCTCTTAAAAGTGTTTGTCCCACGTGTTAATTCATTCATCTATACAACATGAAATGGCTTCTTACTCTGAAATGTGCTGCACATTCATCCCCCATGTGTCTGAAAGCTAAATTCCATGACATAATCTTCGTAATTAAATTATGTGCTAGAAGCAGGGTGGGGGGGGGCCCACAACACAGGAATCAGAATATCACTGCAAATGAGATTTTTGCTTAAAGGGCCAGAGTCATACAACACTGACAGGAACCTACTTCGATATACCATGGTTGTGTTCCATTATCACTGTGACTTGTCAGTTTACAGCCCACACTACCCCGACAAAAGTATTTCCAATAGACTCAAGGTTACACATAAGCCATAAGAAGAAAAAAAACTTTCTAGATTTCAGAAAAATTACACTGGTCAAGACGATGCTCATCACTGCAACCTGATGTAACACAAACTTTGTCAGAGAAGCCGCCAGACCCTGAAGCAGCTGGGAGCCCGAACACAGGCTTTGATACCTGAACTGTTAACTTTTCCTTCGCCGTGGGAATCCGCCTCGGCTCCGGGAGCCCCGCGCACTGCAGTCAGCCCACGGCACACCGGCCAGTCCCACGGCGGGGCCTTCGTGACACTCTGCTTTTCAGAGCCGCCCTGCTTCGTGCCCCTAAGGAAGGGCTCGCATGCTACCCCCAGCCCAGGAGAGCGGCAGGCTGCCCTTACCGGGCTGCCCGTGAGCCGGGCTGGCAGCACGCGTGGCGATCGGCACTAGGTGGGCGAGCAGCAGCGAAGCGCCGGGACGCAGAGGGCAGGTCAGCCCGGCAGGGCCGGCCGCGCCGCCTTGGCACGGAGGAGCAGGAGGGGACCAACGCCTGCCGGAGCCCCCCGGGTGACCCTGGCCACCCCCGAGCGACGGCATCCTCCTGCCCCGGCATTACCTGGGTCCCCGCGCTGCGGGCGGCCCGGCCCCGGGCGCCGCTCCCCGGGCCCTAGGCCCCGCCGCGGCAGCACCGGGCTGCCCAGCTCCTCCGCGCCTGGCAATGGCGGCGGCCCCGCTCCCCCCTCCCAGCTCCGCGCTCACTGGCTGCGCCGCTTCATGTGACCGAACAAAACCCTCCTCGGAACAGCCCTTTGTGTCCGGCCCGGCCGGGGCACCGGGGAGGCCGCTCGCCGGTTCGGGGAGGGGGCGAGGGGCGACGGCGGCGGAGGGAGGCGACGAAGAAGGGACGCGGAGGGGAGCGCCTCCCTCGCCCGCCCGCTCTCTCGCCGCCGCCAGCGCCGCCGCCGCCGCCACCTCGGCCCGGCCACTTACCGCGGCGCGGGCGGCTGCGGCCGAGCGGCGGTGCCGCACCAGGTCGGAGGTGGCCGCCATGTTCCCCGATGCGGCAGGATGGAGCAGAGCCGCCCTCCCCGCCAACCGCCGCTAGGGCGCCCGGCGCGCCGCGCCCGCCTCACCCGCGCTGCCGCCCCCGCCCCCGCCCCTCGCGCGCGCCCCGTCCCCTGCCCTCCCCCGCCCGGCCCTGCCCTGCCGGCCGCCGGCTGGCCCGGGGGGGGGAGGGCGGGGGGGAGGGGGGCAGCGCACGGAAAAAAACGCATAACGGGAAACTCACGGGCTCGCCGGGGCGTGCGTCACGCCGGGGTTACGTCCTGCGCGCGGCGTCATGACGTCACGACGCAAACCGCCCGACGCCCGCTACTCCGCGCGCGGCCGCGCACGGACATACACACACACACCCCCCCACCCCCCCCCCGCGTCTTGATAGGCGGAATGCGCACGCGCATGGCCTGCCCGCGCCGCCGCTCCCCGCCCCTCCCGCAGCCAGCCGTCCGCCCTGGGGGGGGGCGCGCCCCCTCCCGCCGGTGGCAGCGGTGACGCCGTTACCGCCGCAGGCCGGCCCCCAGCGGGTCGCTCTCGCCGCGCAAGGCGGAAATGACTCCCGCCGGCGAGAGGGCGATTTCCTCGAGGGCCGTTCTTCCCGGAGGCAGACTGCCAGCGCGGCGGCTGCTCGCCCGGCGCGGCCTCCCCTCACCTGCGCCCCGGCGCGCAGCGCGGTCGGGAAACGGGAAGCCGGAGCGTCGGTTGCTTGGCGGTGCCTTTCCCACAGAAAGTGGAAAACTAGGTCAGGAGCGGCACAAAGGCGCTGGCCGTGCCCGTGAGAGAAGCGGGCTCCCGCGACAAGCCGCGGCTAGCGAAGGAGGCGAGAGGGGAGAGAAACCGGAGGGCAGGGAAGCCGCCCGGGGGCTGTCAGCCCGCTCCGAGGGCGGGAAGCTGCGGGGCGACACCCAGAGAGTACACGCGTTCCGTGCTGCTTTTTCTCCAGGTTAATGCGCCTGATGGCAAACCCTGACTGAAAAGGGCAGGGATTCAGGGGAGAACAGGGAACGCGCAGAGGCTGCTTTGATAAATTAGATTTTTGTTTTCTTCAGATTTGCTAGGCCCAGAGGATTTCACACTCGAGTGGGAAGTTCATTAAAGCAACGTTAGAGGTGTGAGCAATTGTCACAGAGATCACAAAGGCAACTGAGGTTTCAGGAGAGAGGAAAAGGAAAACCACAGCACATACTATTCAAAAAGGGGGAACAGGTAGAGCCAAGAACTGTCAGTCATTCCAGCCCCTATTCCCAGAAAAGTATTGAAGCAAATAATCAAGCATCTTTAAGTATGCAGTAGCTAATGAAGTGGTAACTTACAGCCAACATGGATTTGTCAAGAAATTCGTATCAAGCCAAACTCATCCCATGCTGTGACAGTATAACAGGCCTTGGATGGGAGTAGTGGTAGATCTGTTATGGCTTAACTAAGGCTTTTGACACCACCTCAGAGAACCCGTAATTGAGCAAGCAAAAGACATATCGTAATGAAATGACTCTGCACTGGTACAAAACTACATCAGCAATGCTTCACACTGAAAAACAGCAGGATGTAGGAAATACGGTTCCTCCAAGGTAGGGATGTCCTGACTTTGGTACCAAGGCTAAATATGTGAATGACAGTACAGTTTACATTTGCCAACAATGCCAAACTGTCAGAGCTGGAAGCATGTTGCAGGACAAGAAAAGAATTCAAAATGTTCTTCACAAACTGGTTGCAGAAATAGGATGCAATTGAATAAATACAAGAGCCAACTTCAGCATTAAAGCAGGAAAATAACAACTGCACAGTTGCAAGCCTGGGAACAGATGAATAAACAACAGCTCTTCAGAAAAGGGGTTGGGGATCAGAGTAGACCATAGAATCCTAGAATGGTTTGGGTTGGAAGGGACCTTAAAGATCATCCAGTTCCAACCCCCCTGCCATGGGCAGGGACACCCTCCACTAGACCAGGTTGCTCCAAGCCTCATCCAGCCTGGCCTTGGACACTTCCAGGGAGGAGGCATCCACAGCTTCTCTGGGCAGCCTGTCCCAGTGCCTCAGCACCCTCTCCATGAAGAATTTCTTCCTGATGTCCAATCTAAATCTCCCCACTTTCAACTTAAAGCCATTAACCCTTTAATGTCCTGTCAATACAAGACCTTGTAAGATGTGTCCCCCCCCAGCTTCCTTGTAGGCCCCTTCAGGCACTGGAAGGTGCTATAAGGTCTCCCCAGAGCCTTCTCTTCCCCAGGCTGAACAAACCCAATTCTCCCAGCCTGTCCCCATAGCAGAGGTGCTCCAGCCCTCGGAGCATCTCCTTGGCCCTCCTCTGGACTTGCTCCAACTGGTCAACATCCTTCTTAAGTTGAGGGCTCCACAGCTGGAGGCAGAACTGCAGGTGGGGTCTCAGGAGAGCAGAGCAGAAGGGGAGAATCCACCACACTTCTCTGGATACAGCCCAGGATACAGTTGGCTTTCTGGGCTGCCAGCGCACACTGCCGGCTCATGTCCAGCTTTTCATCCACCGGTACCCCCAAGTCCTTCTCCTCAGGGCTGCTCTCCAGCCATTCTCTGCCCAGCCTGTACTTGTGCCTGGGATTTCCCCGACCCAGGTGCAGGACCTTGCACTTGGCCTTGTTGAACTCCATGAGGTTGGCACAGGCCCACCTCTCCAGCCTGTCCAGGTCCCTCTGGATGGCATCCCTTCCCTCCAGCGTGTCGACTGCACCACACAGCTTGGTGTCGTCAGCAAACTTGCTGAGGGTGCACTCAATCCCACTGTCCCATGTTGCTGACAAAGATGTCAAACAGCACTGGTCCCAATACTGACCCCTGAGGAACGCCACTCATTACTGTTGTCCACTCAGACATTGAGCCATTGACCACAACTCTCTGAGTGTGACCATCAGACCAGTTCCTTATCCACCAAGTGGTCCATCCGTCAAATCCATGCCTCTCCAAATCACAAACTGAACCTGCATAAACAATGTCACATTGTCGTGAAAAAAGCTGCAGTACACAGAGATGTGTAAACAGAACTGTCATATCTAGGACATACAAAGAAATTCTTGTATCTAATACTAGTAAAGCCTCAGCTGCAATACCGTTCTCAGATTTGGGCTCTGCATTTCAAGTAAAATGTATTTTTAAAAAGTCCACTGGAAGGGGGTACAAGGAAGAGGGGAAAAAAATTAAAATTTTTAGAAGACAAAACCCTAATTGAAAATAGGAATCCTTGAGATTTTTTTAGTCTGGAGAAAAAAGACTATGGGGAGAGAAGTACATTGTTCACTAAATCCATTGCAGACAGGGCAAAAATTAACTGTTGCAAACTGCACTGAAACATATTTAGGTTAGATATTAGGAAAAGTTTTACTATGATATGGATCAATAAAACTGGCGTATATTCTCTAGAGAGGTCTGGAAACATAATTAATATATTTTTTAAGACTAAGTTAAATATCCGTAAGAGAAGATTAGAAGCATTTGACTCTGCTGTGAAGTAGTGGAGGCAGACTAGGCAGTCATTGCTTTCAGCATCATATTCTGTAACTGCAGTTACTCTTCAGATATCTGTTCTGATCCTATTTTTTTCTGATAGAAATGAATCCCAGAGACATTTAAACATTTAATGTGTTGGTGTGAGCTCATGCACAGGTGTAGATATCCCTTTTGGGAGTCTTTGTCATGTTGCATTCTGTATAGCTATGTGGCAACATATGTCACATGCTCAGCTAATTTGCTAATTTATAAACTTTATACATCACTACGAATTCCACATTTAAAAAATAATGTTTTTGTTAGTGCTCATGTAACCAATGTGAATCAAGGCTTTTGCGTTTCTTTGGGGTTTTTTTCATTGTACCAGACATTTATCTTCCCCAGAATGCATTTAATTTTGGTGTTTCTCTGGAGCTTGCCAGTTAGAAGGCAGCAGTGTGAATCGTTTATGTTATGGGACTGAGACCCACCAAACTCATCTCGTTAGAGATGACTAAAAGGCCATTAAATAGGACAATTTTTAATCTCCACTGAGTTAGAGTGAATTCAAACTGATAGCCTACAGGCAAAAGGCTATGAATTTCATTAACAGTACCCTAAAGCACTCAGTCCCCTAATAAGTGCTAATGTTATTCTTCTGAGAGTTAAGCTTGTTTTCTGAAAAGATACATTTATAAAATCAAGTTCTGGTATTTTAGAGCATGTATGGACAGTTTTCCACTGCTCTTAAACACAAGAAACACTCCCATCTTTGCAATTCACAGCTTTCTTCTAAGATTCTTGGTCATATGTGCTCCATGCTAACCAAAACAAACAATAAAAACATAAAAAAGCAAATATGCTTCTTGCTGAATATCATATATTTTATTCTACCCAATTATTTTAAGGTCATCACACTTACTTAGGTATATTTTGCCCCCTAGCAAATAATCTTTAAGCAAAAGAAATTCTTGCTTCAATTCTGCAATTAATAGTTGAAGGAAACACCAAATTCTATAAAAGCATTAGCTTACAGAAGAAGATGCAGAGTTTTACTGTGTTTCACATCTATTTGTGAACAAGTAAAACGATTAGCATAAGGAAATCTGAACTTTAGTTCTAATGCTGCCAAATCTCACTATTTTATTAAGAGTTTAAAGATATCTAGCTCTTTGTTTAATCCCTCAACTTATTACTTGAGCTGAGAGGCCCAACTCCACAAATATTAGTGGAATCACTAGAAAATGCCTATGATCCACACAATCTCTGGATCCAAAGAAAAATCCACATTTGGTGTGAATTCACGGAGCACATAACTGCAACATTTCATCATAATGGCAGTGCGGTAAAAGATGATGTCCAGTGGTGTCAGAACACTTGTTTTGATTTCTAATTCCACCAGCTTTGCCACTGATGCTTATAATATGTGAGAAGTAATAGATGATCGTAAAGGTTGCATGTTGATTAAGATGACTTGAGAAATATACACCAAATGACACAAAACTGGGATTGCATGTGTGTATGAAATAGAAACGTTAGGACCAGCCTCCAATGAGGCACTCCAAGAACATGTGCGGCCAGTAAAGGACCGTATGACACGATTCTGGAAAATCAAGCCAGATATTGCACAGCTGGCTTTTTGTTTCCAGGAATTCTGGCTGTGTCCTGTATTATTTCTCCACTAATGCAGACAAGGCCTAATAATGGTTAAAACAGCATTTGAAAACCTCTTGAGAGAAGGCTGCTACCTTCTAGAGTTCCTCCTGGTCTTCAACATGGTTATAAAAAGCTTAAACCAAGGCAGGCTCTTTCATGTCAGCAGCAAAATATTATTAACGGAAACCAATTTAGAAACTGTTTCTTCATATAAACATTTTTGTAGCTCAAGCTGCAGAGGGAGAGTTGGAGCAGGTCTAAGCTGAAGCACTTGGAATGAAAGAAGATTGCAAATGCCTCCTTGCAACACACAGAGCAAAATCCCAAATGCCTGGAGGGAAGAACTTTTTAATGATAATTTCATACATTTATATAGCACCTTTTATTCCCTAGGACTCCAAGCACTTCATTAACTCCATGCAAAAAGCTTCACCACAGAAATACAGCCACTATATGCATCATTCTTTGAAAATTTCATTTGCGGTTGAGACATTTCTTTTAATAACAAAATATTGTGCTTATCTTGTATATAGCAACCAAAACAAAAACAGATAAAAGATTAAATTATATGGGTTTGAGTTGTAGAACAATTTAAGCCTGTATGATTTTCGAAATAGTAAGGCGCTCATGTAATGGAGACATTGCATTTATCCCATCCATTTCCCCTCTTCATTTACTATTTTGATCTCATCTTTATACTACAGCTTTTGGTAGAAAGTTTTGTCACCACATTTTCAAGATTTAAATGATCCTTGCCATCTTGAATTTCAGACAAAAATGGGGCTTACAGGAAAAAGTGTCATCTTTTATTAGATGAATACTATACTATAGTATACTACTATAATACTACTATAATACTACTGTAAATTGAAAAAGTAGAGAAGTTTTTGAGTACCCGAGACATAACGTTTTTTTTTCCAGCTAAGATGGTTGTTTTAATAAAATATTTTACCTTGACCTATAAAGTTTGTCTTGTCTTTGCCGTTAGACCCTCATAACTACAAAAACAAGACCCCAGAAACATGATATGAAAAATATCTGTGTGTCATCGCGCAACTTGCCACGGTGTTTTTCTTTTCAGCCTCCAGAAATGTTTCCAGTTTCTTGGCCTTTCTTACAGAGTACTCATTTCACTAGTATCAACAAATTTAGGAGCTCAATGCACTGGTTGTTTCAACCAACAGTAATTAACGTTATTTCCACTGAAATTTTTGAAGAACTAGTAACAGAATGAATTGAGGCAGATTGATTTATTTCAACATTGTAAAAGTTGAAAGAGGAAAAATTACTTTTCTTAACTATTTGGGGGGGGGGGGGGGTTGTGCTGTTGATTCATGTGTCGTTGTCTTGCTTGTTTCACAGGCTTTTTTTGAAACAGTTGTCAACGTTAATTAAAGAGGATTGTCTAGTCTTGTCTATTTTTCAGAGAGAACAAAAAATGTTATCATATTTATAACATAAATTTAGTCTCAGCTATAAATTCATATATTCTGGTCAACTTTGTCAGTACCAATTAAACTTTCAGAATTGCCAGTAAAACTGTAAGAGGGCGGTAAGAATAGGTAGGTAAAATTAAAACCATTAGCCATTAAAACCTATGGCTGTCCTATCGGTGATCCCCAGGTAAGGTTAGCCCTAAAATAAAATATTTTGCAACGGAAGGATATTTAGAAACTCTGCCTAGGGAAATATTACTGCTTGCCGTTGTGAACTGCCTTGAGAACTGCTGTACTGTTATACGTGTTTTAAATCTCCCAGCTAGGGAAAAGGTTTCCCACGTTACCGAACAGACAACTGGCACTGCTTTCCCATCGCTAGGCTTGTGTCCATGGGCACCGGTAGGAAAATGCTATGTCTGTTGCTTAGACCTGCTCCCCTTGGCTAGGCCTGTGCTCGCAATTACAAACCAGCTTTTGTCAGGAGGGCAGCAGCTCCGCACCCAGCCTCCCACAGTTGTCTCCTGTTTTCAGTCTCACCACGAAGGAGTGTTATTGTCATCTGCCACTGCTCAGAGAGGAGCAGCAGCTGGGGCAGCACTGCCTGCCTGGCACACAAGGCTCTGTTCTAAGCTGCTCCTCAGGCAGCATCATAATAAACATTATCAATTAACAAATCCTGGATTAATTACCAGTAGTAATTAATTAACCTTGGTCTCTATGCTTATTTTCTTTTATCTTGTGTTAGTCTAATTCATCCCACATTAAAATGATGATAGTTAAGCCTACATGTTCCCTTCAGAAGGATCTAACGACTCCCTTCTCATGTCTGAGTTAGTGAGCTTAGGTCCCGCAGAATTCAAAGATCACAAGAAAGCAGATCGGTGTAGGAAAATGCCACCGTGTATTATAGCTCTGACCTTCTTAAAAACAACAATGTATTGCTTTGGAGGGTTGCCATTTGCATCATGCACAGGAAGTATTAATATACGAAAATACGCTATGAGCAACAAAACCCTAACAAATTTCTTCCTGAGTCTGTTGATGAACTATAATTTAGTGGGAAATGAAGAAAGCTGTGGCAATAAACTGGCCTTCAACAGATGATGGAAAGGACCTAGATATAAGAGGTAGAAATTATTGTAGCTCTGCTTAACCCAGTCTGATGATTCAGTTCACACTCTAGCGCCGCTGTGACACACAGAGAGCAGAGAGAAATAACGATTTCAAGTTCCCTGTTTCAAGTGTCGCACTGGTAACCTTATCGTATCCCTGTAGGGGACAGGGCACAAAAGGGTCCAGCTCCGACCACTATCGACCCCATGCCAGACCTTCACCGTGACTGTCCTGTAAGGGTTACTGATGAGAAGGCAATCCCACTAGACGTGTAGAGTACCTTGTTCTAGTCTCATTCTAGTTGTGGCACACCCCACTTCTCCCCACACCCACCTCTGTGACTAGCATTAGGGTCACACCCATGTCTACAGCATACATTAGGGACCTCATCAATGTTAGTGTGGGGAATTAGTGACAATAATCCTTTCAGGCACACTCCATCTCCAAATCTGTGACTTCTGCATGTCCCAGTGAGGGACAAAGGTAGCATAACATGGGGAAAGTCACCTCCTTCAGCCAAACACCGTTTCAACACCCTCACAAAAAGGAAAAGGTTTTGGCAGCCAACTCCCACCATTTCTGTACTTCAAAGTCATCTGGCTAGATGGAAGTCAGGACAGAGGTCCAAGTGAAGACATCCTCACCAAAAACCTTTGCCTTTAGAAGCATGTCTTAACAGTACTTGAAAAACGAACAGCATCTCCCAGTTGCCAACGTCATTGCCAGTGTATTAGTACAGCCACATACCAGGCAGGATTTCAAACCTCCGCCTTTTCCCCACAGATTCCTACTGTTCTGCCCAGTAGGCAATTGAGATTTCTCTCGTTAAGTCGGATGGACATACACCCTCGTCCTTATGCTTGACACAAACAATTACATACATCTTCATCAGTGTTTGTTTGTAAAGCACCAGAGGTTTGTGTATGGGAAGACATAATAATCATGTTTAAAGAGGAAGCAAAGAAAGCAAAAAAGCACTTTATTACTATTAATGTGGAAGTAATAAGGAGCTTATTTTGTGTTTAGGTAAGATCACAGCGGCAGAAAGTCTGTTTGATATGCCATACCTTCTGTTTGTTTCTTAGTTGTAAGGAGTTTGGTTTTGATCAAAACAATTAATTGTGAATATAGCTGAGTTTCCTAACATCACAGATAAAGCTTAAACAAACCACAAAAGCTTTTTTTAGAGTATATTGTACTGTATAGAGAAGTATGTATCTTCAGGGCATGAAAACAGACATCTTTGTCATTGAATCCTAAAAAGGAGGGGAAAAACCTATATAAAACTGTGACGGTTTTACACAGTCTTAGAGTTAATATGCAATTTTTAAAAATTATTTATCAGATTCTGTGGTTGTACAGAATCAGTATATGGCATGGTAGCTTGAAAAAAATGAAACCGGCAAGTTACAGTCGAGGGTTATTACGATGCAGTTTTGTTATCCAGTAACTTCTTTCTCTCCAATCTCCCTGCCGATCCTTCTCGATGCCAACAGAGAAGGACCTCCTAGTTCCTCAGCTTGGCCACATCCATTACCACTCATCTACCAAAAAGTATCTTCAGTGCAATGATCAAAGCTATATTTTTTGCTAGAACTTTTGCTTCTCTCTTGTTCATCCTGTATTTCCAGATCACATCCCGCCTAAACTCTCAGGTGAATTATTTTCAACAGCAATTCATGTGCCATTATCCCATTCAGGAAATACTGACAGGTTTGGGATTTGCAGGCAGATCTTGCATTGTAATACTACTGCTTTTAGTGTGAAGGTCATAGGAACATAAAATGTCTTATTATACGAAAGACTTTAATGAACTTTCAAGCAGGCTCAAAGAAAGAAAATTCTAGCACTAATTTTCCTAGTAATAGGAATCTATGCATTTAAAATAACTGTAAAATAGTTATTTCAGTATAGCGGAATGCATGCTGAGTAGAGGTTTCTCAGACGACAGAAAGAATGAAGAAACTTAGAAGAACAGCCATGTTCACTTTTAAATTTGTCCCAGTTTCACAGCCGTTGGCTCTAGTTTCCAACAATGTGTTCATAGGTCAGTGTGTGGAAATGGGCTCAGGTAAGGCTTTGGAAGTGTATTTTTAGTTAGACCATGTGTATTTCCTAGAGTAAAAACAGGGTATCTGTGAAAGCAGAAATAGTCAGCTGAGTAGTTTTCATTTTGGGAATTTCAGCAAAGCTGTTTCTGAACACTCTCAGGAAGCATTCAAATCTATGTAATAATGTATCAGATGTGTCTAATTCCACCCCAAACATTTAAAAATTCCTTTTTAAGAAGTTATGTATGGATTGTCACTCAATAATACCTCTGACTTTTGAGTTACAGTGTTTATATTTTGCTTTAAAACAGCAGAACTGTTTTTACGTACTCTGTGCAAAAGAGAATCCTGATTTTGAATCTTAACAGGAGCCAGATAATAGTGGTTTAATATTTCATGCAGATGTCTTAATCATCAAGTCATGTAACCCAATCAAAGTAAGACCAAGAGTACTTTTAAAAGTATCCCATTTACCAATAAGCAACAGTCACGTTTTTGTCAGATGTTATCAGTTACGCTCTCTAAAAGAGGAGGGTGTTGTCACATTTGTGACAGTGCATTAGGAAGGACAGCTTTTCCCAATGACCGTTAAAACAGCACATGCTGGGGAAACCAGTGCTTATCAGGATTAAGACAATGGGTACTCACTAAGCATGAATTGTATACGATCACTTCCATTATTAATGCCTTGTAGTTTCTCTCATCCTTTACAAATAAATAATTATATATTGAGAACTCTGTTTTTCCTGACAGAGCTGACAGAAGTTAAATCCCAGGCCCAAGGAAGGAGAGCAGTGGTTCGAGGCACGCAGCACTCCTGTGCTGCAGCAGGGCAGTGCAGCAGGCAGGTCAGCAAGGGCTATGAGGAACAATGACAGCCCATCCTTTCCAGAGTTTCAAGTAACAGGCTGTGGGAAATTAATGATGTCCGACTGTCAGAGCTTGTGTTGATCACACAGCTCTCCTGCACGCTGAGAACAGAGAGGCTGCAAATGCTACCTGAGCGGACATACTGCTTTTGCTGCGTAGGACCCAACAGGAGACCACAGTGCTTCATAGTAGTTCAGGGGGCTGATACTCAATGTTAGCAAGAGGGCAGGGCTGGAAACGATGGTGAACATTTAGGACACAGACCCACCATTTCTAACTGCAGGTGTATGTTAACCTTGGCCCTTTTATACTCCTCCTGCTGAAAAGGATCACTGTAAAGTACAGCTTGGAGGGAACAGATAGTGGAAGAACCCTTGAACGCAGAAATGCTGGGAATCAAGGTAGCTGCACAGGGGCTGCCGCTACACGCTCCATTAGGTCTCCAGGCCTCTTAGGCACATCTGCATGGCACAGCGACTGAGGTACATCTGTCCCAGATCATCAGCAGAATACCATGTGAGGCCTTTCTAGTACTCAGCACATTGGTACCACACACACAATCCTCAACCTACACACCCTACGTTTATTGTAAAAGCTTCAGGGATCATCACCCTTGCTGCTGCAGCCTGCTGATCCCTTCCCTGGGTTATTTAGCAGCCAGTCTCTCAGCCCATTCTGACATGACCCACTCAGGCCTTCACTTTAGAAACAGACTCTGCAGTGCTCTTCTGCACTGCAGACAGTATGGAGAAAGGGGTCACTCCTCTGGGAACGAAGGCGGATGCTCCTCCTCTGGGTTAACAGAAGCAAGAAAGGCTTGGCTTGTAGTTGTGGCCTCCCAAGTGTGGAGGAGGTCAAAGTGTTTGCAGACAGCAGCCCAGGGCCAAGTGGAGGGGCCTGGGGTGGGGAGGAGAGGAGGGCACATCACTAAACCAGAGGGTCGCATGGCCAGATGGTGCTGAACAGGTCTGGGCAGGTACGACATGCATACGGGCGCACAGCCGTAGCGTAAGGGCCAAGCCATATGGCTCTTGGATGGGTACAGGGGTGCTCCAGGGAAAAGCACTGGAGACTGGAGACGGTCCAGACAACAATGTGGGCGGTGTGTGGGTGTGCGTAAACAGAGAGGGTTTTTGAGCAATTTCCCCACAGCATCCTAGCTGGGGCACTCCCAGGGAGCCCCAGAGGGCACACGATACCCAGGCAATAGAGCCTTAGTGGCAGCACAGGAGCACTGCCGGACAGAGGGACAAAAAAATGCCTCCCTGCATTTGGCAGTTCTTCTGTTCTGAGTGGGATGAGGATAGTTAACTTGCAGGCAGGCTGCCTAAACAAATCCCATTTCCCAGTAGGAAAAGGAAAATTAAATGGTTTGGGAAGTTCCCCACTGCTTATTTGGAAATGCCATGTGAATGATTACCGGTGCACCTAAAGGAAAAATAACGTAATATAAAATGTAGTGTCTATCAATGTCAACTGCAATGCATCCTAACCATGGGATCCTTTCTCCCAAAGATTATATGATTTTAAAAAATCAGCCTTTGAGGTAGTGAATGAAAAAATCTCAATTCCTGTGTTTCATTGAATCTAGAAATGACTTTCTTTTTTCCACACTGGGCTGGGTTTGAAAAGAGGCTGTGGAAATAGGAACTATCATGAAAGAGCTTGTAGAAAAATCCAAAATTTCTCCTTATTTTGTATGTTACTTCAATGGAACTGTAAGTGTAAAAGGGCTTACTTGATCCAGAATCGATCACTGATCATGTGCAAGATCCTGCACATGGGTTGGGGCAATCCCAAGCACAAGTACAGGCTGGGTGGAGAATGGATTGAGAGCAGCCCTGAGGAGAAGGATTGGGGGTACTGGTGGGTGAAAAGCTGAACATGAGCCGGCAGTGTGCACTGGCATCCCAGAAAGCCAACTGTATCCTGGGCTGCATCCAGAGAAGTGTGGCCAGCAGGTCGAGGGAGGAGATTCTCCCCTTCTGCTCTGCTCTCCTGAGACACCACCTGCAGTTCTGCCTCCAGCTGTGGAGCCCTCAACTTAAGAAGGATATTGACCAGTTGGAGCAAGTCCAATGGAGCACCAAGATGCTCCGAGGGCTGGAGCACCTCTGCTATGGGGATAGGCTGGGAGAATTGGGCTTGTTCAGCCTGGGGAAGAGAAGGCTCTGGGGAGACCTTATAGCACCTTCCAGTACCTGAAGGGGCCTGCCAGGAAGCTGGGGGGGACTTTTTACAAGGGTCTGTAGTGACAGGACAAGGGCAATGGGTTTAAATTGAAAGCGAGAGATTTAGATTAGGTATCGGGAAGAAATTCTTCCCAGAGAGGGTGGGGAGGCACTGGAACAGGTTGCCCAGAGAAGCTGTGGATGCCCCATCCCTGGAAGTGTCCAAGGCCAGGCTGGATGAGGCTTGGAGCAACCTGGTCTAGTGGAGGGTGTCCCTGCCCATGGCAGGGGGGTTGGAACTGGATGATCTTCAAGGTCCCTTCCAACCCAAACCATTCTAGGATTCTCTTCTACAACCTGGGAGACCTGCAGAAGGACAGCCTGTGCTTTACATTCTGCTTTACGGGAATATTATTTCATTTTTTATTTTACTACTATTTAAAAGCACTCACTAGAAGTTTCTGCAGCTGCTTGGTCACATAATAACAGACAGACTCTTAATTTCCCATGCATGGCACTCAGCATGGTGTATCAGAAAAAAGGCCCCAAAGCTGCTCCTGCATTCTAATAAATGTGTGTGTCACTTTGTGAGCTATCAGAATCCTGTCCAAATTCCGAAAAGTCTAACAGAACAGTTGCCAAATGACAAAACCTATGAGAAGAAACAGAGTAAAAAGGCACGTCTTTGTTTCTGATCTTCACAGCTTCAGTACTGGCAAGAGAAATGTCAAGGTTTCCAAAATAAAGCCAGTTAACCACTGTAACTGCTATTAAATATAAACAAGGACATAAAAATAGAGAGGTTAGAAGCCAGGATATGAACATTTGAAACAGTAGCTATGTATACAATTACAGTTCTGTTAACATCATCTGTTCCCAGGGCTGTGCAGCTCCACTGGATGCGGCAGTGCTGGGAACAGAGGCATAGATCTCTGGGGCCTGTAGCATCTAACCAGCGACGGGGAATCCCAAAAGCAAAATGGTTGTGCAGTGATGCTTTCGGGTGGTGGGAGGAAAAAAGGGACTGCAGCGAGGTGCAGCTTCTTCCCCTTTACTGTCACGCAGGACATGCATTGCACAAGGAAGCAGCAAGAGTACCTTCACTGTCCTTCTCCCCACTAACTCTCCTCATCTTCGTAAAGGCAAGCAAGCTAAATGCATGACGGCAGCTAGTTGTTTTAAAGGCTCTACCACTGTGGCAGTAAGACAACATGCACTGACATCCTAAACCAGGTAAAATCACTTGAAAAACAAAATAGAAGTGAGAACTGAATGGGCATTAGTGTGTTAAAAATATGACCATTTTTCTTGCACAGACACAGTTGTTGAATAAATTGCATTGCTCAGCATTGATCATCCATATGACACGGTAAATGAAGATGGTATATTCCTAAGTAAGAATTATGGTCTTGCCTGTACACAAAAACTGCATCCATTTAGTTTAATCAGGATAGATGAAATCAGAAATGGATGCAGCACAGCCAACACACAGACAAAAAGCAGGGAGTAAAATGACATTGTATGCGTCTATCCTACGTCAAGGCTTAGAATTTTAGCAGCCTTGTTTTCTGTAGGTAAAATGCTGGCATTTTTTTTGTCTGAGCACAACATACAGTGATCAAGAATCTGGGTGTGAGGAAGAAGAGGAACGAGACTGTGGTCCACAACCTGCTGGACTCCATGCTGGTCTTTTGGGGAGCTGGTAAAAGCCAAACAGGATTGTTCATCTGCAGAATTGCACTGAACTGCTATCCGAGACCTTTATTGGAATATTCTCGGTGCTTCAGTTGTACAAAAGTAACACAATAAAATAATTAATGTCATTAAACGACTGTGGTGTTGAACATATACTGCACTTGAACATAATGAATGCTGACAATTCATTAATTCAGGGTTTATGACAATACATCTGTGATAAATATTTCTACAAATTCTAAGTCAGATATAGGAAGGAGAAGTCTGCACACTATGAACTGTCACAAAACTGAAGTCTTGTCAAAACAAAATGAGCTATAAACCCAATAATATTCAGGCAACGTCACTCTCATTAAACACCTAATGATGCCACAGGCACATTAGTGGGAAAATGCTCATGAGGCTCACGAGGAATTAGGAGGGAAAAAAAAATATTAAAACCCTGCCCCTAAAACCTCTTGCCAAGCTGTTTGTACATTCTGCCGCAGGCAGTTTCTTGAAAAAGATGGAGACGTGAATGGAGACAGTCAGTGACTATTAGATGCCGATAACGGTGAGGGCAAGCAGAAGAACTGATGCTAGAGACTAAGGGCTGCATTTTGCTTTCAGTTACGTGCATGTCTCAACATTTCATAGTATTTAAATGAGTCTGTTACATAAGGCATTTCTTCCGTCTCCGCCGCTCAGCAGCCATATTCTCCTTTCTGGTATGGATTGTCTTGGGAAACTTGCCAAGCTGTGACAGAGCAGTGCATAAAAGGAAATCGTGCTCATAAGCTGGGGGTGGGGAGAGCTGCAGGTGAACAGATTCAGTGCAGCAACATATACACACTCTCCTGTCTCAAAAACTTAGGGTTCAATGAAATGGGAGCCACAATACTTCCTTAAAAAAAGTGCATAGTGCTGCTAGGGACCCCAAACCATCCCATTTATTTGCTCCAGGGAGGGTGTGAGCACAAGTGCAGTGGGACTGCTCAGCACTGCACTGGCTGCTGCTTTAGCAGACTGGAAGAACAAACAAGTCTTTCCTCTTAAGATGCTAGAAAAGCCCCATCCAGTTTTGGAGCCCATTCCTGCCAGATGCTCAACACCTCCTTTGGACTTAGGAAGGAAGGAGTAAGCTATTACCTACCTGCCAGGACCTGCCTGAAAGGTGTGGCATTTCCTATAGAACTCAGTGAATGCACTTGTTGTTAATATTCAGTTTATTTATTAATAGCCAAGCTCTCAGGTAGTTGTTGGCTTTTCATCTCTAGACCTCAAAGTGCTGTACAAGGGAGATCATTATCAACAAAGGAACACAGACATCTACATTTGGGCTTTGGCACACAAAAAGCATCTCGGTTCACTTGTAAAGTAGATTTGCTGGTTGAGCTTTACTCTGGCCACCTGCCCTGGAAACAATCTCCAAAACTTAAATGACTGGGGGCAGGGGGAGGGGTTTTCAGCTGCAGTTCAGTAACACAAACATCTACAGGAATTAGGCAATCCTGCACAATGCTGCACCTGGCTGGAAGATGTGGGGGTCAAGGAGACTCTCAGCTTCCAGGCATCTCCAGATCAGACCAGGATCCATTACTGCAAGGTACTGCTGTGGATTACAGCACTGGGCACCTTTAATTGCTCCATCCCTGAAGACAAGATGTACTGTCCTTTTGTCATCTTCAGTTGTTATAGTAAAAAGACAGGTGAAGAAATGTGCTTGGGTTGATAAATTTTTTGGCAGTTTTGCACTGCACATGGACTAGGATTTTTCATCTTAATGACCTGCAGCTGAAACAGATGTTTTGCTTTAGTGTTTTAAAGCACTTCACAAAATTTAACACTAATTTATTCTTTCACAGTGCCGGGGAAAAAAAAAGTTTGATATCGTTACTCACAGAACAACGTGAAAAATGGAAACAGATGTTTCTCATTTAAGCATGAATAAGAAGGAAGTGAAAGAAAAAAGATGATGTAGTAGCAGTGATTAAAAGAAATATGATGGCTTGGTTAAGTCAAGACAATTTCTTATGGATCTCCAGTCAGTCCTGAAAGATCTTTCTAATAACTTGGTCCCTGATTCAGCAAGCACGTGGTAGTTCTTAACTCCAGCTGTGGAGGTTGTCTCACGTGCTTCATTTATAATATTCTTAAAAGTTGTATAGCCAAATGAATGCTTTACAGTTAAAAGTTGAGGGACCAACGGCATTGTTCTAGACAGTAAAGCGCTGTTTTCACAAACTGCAGACATCTAAATTTGACTATCAGAACAGAAATAAAGTCAAACTGAAAATACATTGTTTCCTGAAAGATGAAGAAGCGCTCTGATTTTACTGCAGCACAGACAGAGCATGGTGAGACCCAGAAGCAGCAACCAGGGATGCACTACATGCTCCTCTTGGAGCACCACCAAAGGGGTGCAGCACCAGGCAGGAGGGACCTGCTCCGCTTCAGCAACCACTTCTCCCTGTCCTGGCAGAAGGCAAGATCCACCTTCAGCTGCAGAGCCTTTCCTAGTAAGAATCTTTCGGAAACCTCCAGTAACACAGGTTTCTCTGAGGGAAACGTAACCCGTTACCAATCCCCCACTGGGAACACTGAGAATTACTTGCTAGGGGGTGAACCGAGACTGGGGAAGGGGTGTATGTAACGTACCCCCATATTTTTGTGTCTGGTGGGATTTGGGTGCAGACCAAAGAACCCACCGTTCATTGCTGGTATGACCTTTCTTGTCTTAAACCTGCCTAAGAAGGTGAAGGACCCAAGCAGGCCAGCGCAGACCATCGGGCTTAGATAAGGTTGTTCCCTTTCATCCTTCCCTCTCTCCCTCCCTCCCTAGTAAAGCCTAGTTCTGGGAGACATGTCCCTGCCCCAGAGCCACCCCCTCAGCTTCTACGGGCCTCCAAGTCCCTCTAGGGCTTGCCTCTGTGGAAGGCAGGACAGCTCTCCCCTGCCAACACTTGCAGCCTGGAGAAAGGTGCAGAGATTTTCCCCAACAGAGGATAATCCTCCCAGCAAGCCCATCTCACCGAGCGTCTGCTCAAACAGTTTCCACCTTTGTTACCCTTGAGAAAACGATGCTTTCTCCAGCCGCACTTAATTATTTTTGGACCATCTGCACCAGCATGTTCTGCCCTTTCTAGGGCAACCTAGACCCAACTGGCAAAAGTGTAGCTACTCCTGATGGTCCTAACAAGGAGGAAAGGCAAAAGAAATGTTCAGCTTCCCCATGGACTACAGCACTGTTAAAAAAAAAAAAAATCTCTTTGTTTCCAGACTGTGCCAATCTATTAGGAATCAATGGGCAGAAACACAGCAGTAAAAAATTCGCTTTACAGAAGAATTCTTAGACAGAAAAATTGAAAACTAAGCTTTAAATCCTCTTGTTTGAGTTTTAAGGACAATACTTCAGTTCTAAGAAACTGTCACTTTCCACTCAGCATTTTTAATGTGAAAATAATGTTTCTGAAATTGTCACTGATTTCAGCATAGTTGCTGAGAGAGATTTGGCCCCGCATGTAGTCTACAGACTGTGCATGCAGAATTAATAATCTTGTTAACATTACTATATGCAAATGCTCCCAGGATGCAAAGAGAGATTTGTATTTTAGATTAATATTTTATGGGAATTTTGTGTGTACATGATAAATGAATAAATGGAGGGACACAAGGGGACATGCAGAACATGTGCATCATGTGTGAGAACTGCATTAATTCTTAAATGTTTGCAATGGCCACAAGATGGTTAAGGAACAAAAAGATTTATTATTGTAATTACATGGGAGGAGAGAATAAAAGAAGAAAAATGAGAGATCAAGGGAGTCGTTTCATGTTACGGTTTCTCCAGCTGCAGAGCTGGCTTGAGAGGTTCTCCAGACCCTCCTACCCCCATCCTTTCCACCCTATGGCCTTCCCCTGGCTGCAGATTACCAACCATCCCTTTAATTCTGTCAGTTCGACCATTTGCATGTTCAAGCTTTAAACCAGCTCTTAATTACAACATGGAATCACACCCTTAGTCTACCTGGTCTCTCATTCATTTTCAGCTGCTGTATAACGAGGGGCAATACCATATAAAATCTCAGCACTAATACAGTGCTGTGGATACAAAAAAAATGAGGCGTGTCAAGGAGACTGAGAATTGGTCAGAATTTGGGGCTTAAAAAGGAGAGGCATTTGGAGAGGAGTGTCACTGGCTCCCCACTGTTTCAGCTTCTGGGTCACCCCCCTTCCCCACCCTCTCCAGTTGTCCTTATTCCACTGCAATTTTATTGCTAGTCTGGAATGACATAAAGCTCTCTCACGCTTTAGCCATAAGACATGTAATATTGTATTTGTCCAAAAACCTACAGGAGTAAAAGAAGATCCCTGAGGGGATATTATTAACTGCCTGCTACTTATCATTGATGGTTATTCTCTGAGACAACTCTCCTGTTTAATCTTTATGCTCTCGACAATAACCCTTCTCTCTTTTTGATCAAGTGTTTAATTTTCTTGAAAGATTTTCTCTGACTTCAGTTATTACTGAAGGGGATTTTAATTTTACCCCAACTCTTTAATGGCTAAATCTTGCATATCCACTATTTCAAATAGGGGTATTTCAGTTACTCTAAGTAAATAGTTCAAGGATTTGGTCTTGATAGGTAGCTGGAAAATTTCAAATCAAAACAAAATTGAAATTGCAGTTTCTTTTCCACTTCAGAATAGAGTTTTTAGTCTCCCTGAGTGACCTGTCAGTGTATTGGAATAAGAAATGGATACTGCTAGACTGCTACAGAGCATACTCCCATGTCAGCAGTTTCGTCAGCATGAGTGGCAGCCCTGTATGGGAAATCAGTTAGCTGGTTATTTCATCTGCAGATGATCAAAGATAAACAAGATAAAAAAGACAAACAAAGGGAAGTGGTGATGTAGAATGTATTCTTACTTTCCTAGACTCCACAGGCAATATTATTGCTAAATTTCCTCTAACTGTTTACAGTAAAACTTTAAAGCATAACAGGAGAGAAAAAATAAAGAAAAAAAACCCAGTAGAGGTTCAGCACAGAGCAAAGCCCAGAAACCCTTGGAACCTGCCTGCTTTCCCTTCTCACAACCATCCTCCAGCCTTCCCCACTGACACAGCATCTCCACAACCCAGTGGAAATCCAGATCATGGGTAAATATCTAATAATATAACAGCTACATTTAGGGCACCCCACAGAGCAGGAAAAGATTGCACCACAGGACTGAGAGGTCTCTTTGGGAGGCTTGTTTTGTTTTGTCATACTGGTGTCATGGTTTAACCCCAGCCAGCAACTAAGTACCACACAGCCGCTCGCTCACCTCCCCATTCCTCCAGTGGAGGAGGACAATCAGAGGGAAGGACAAGGAAAGGCCAGGCTGGATGAGGTTTGAGCAACCTGGTCTAGTGGAGGGTGTCCCTGCCCATGGCAGGGGGGTGGAACTAGATGATCTTTAAGGTCCCTTCCAACCCAAACCATTCTAGGATTCTATGAAGCACATGGGCTGAGATAAGAACAAGTTAATAATTGAATATAAATTAATAAAATAGTGATACTAATAATACTAACAATACTAGTACTACGAATA
Organism: Rhynochetos jubatus; assembly: GCA_027574665.1. Taxonomy (NCBI): domain Eukaryota; kingdom Metazoa; phylum Chordata; class Aves; order Eurypygiformes; family Rhynochetidae; genus Rhynochetos; species Rhynochetos jubatus. The sequence goes on from CM050656.1 coordinate 18,740,752, forward strand.
CTAATATGTAATGAAAATACTACCACTAATAATATAATGAAAACAATTAAAAATCAAACAAATGATACAATTGCTCACCACCAGAGCCCAAGAGAGATCGCACCAGAGTCAGAGCGAGCCCCACAAGCGAGAGAGCGACCGAGAAAGCCAACCAACCAACATGGCCTCCCAGCCCACCCCCAACTGATACACTGAGCATGATGTTTTATGGAATAAAATACCCCTTTGGCCAGTTTGGGTCAGCTGTCCTGGCTGTGTCCCCTCCCAGCTGCTTGCAGCGAGCAATTTTGGAACCCAGGTGCAGTACCAGAAGCTGAAAAGTCCTTGAAGTGGTACAAGCACTCCTTAGCATCAACTAAAAACACTGTCCCGACTAAAACAAGCACAACTGGGCACTCCCACTTCCTATGACCTTGTCCACAGTAACTACAGCAGTTTACAAGAGTCTCCTGTTCCTGGCACCAATAAATTATTAGACTGGGCCCATGATTTTGCAACTCTAGTCTGTATTCCCAATACTGGCTTACTGTCTTTGCTTATCCAATCTGAACGTGTGCGAGTGGAAGCACAGAGCCTCAGTCTGCTCCCTCCTGTGCAGTCACTCTCCTTTCCTGGTTCTCAGGTTCAACATGGGAGCTCAGCACAGCTTTCCTACAGCCTGAAGGAAGGCAGTCACTCATCTTCCTCGCCCCTTTTCAACAATAACCCATCCTCACAGCTACCCTCCCTCTCAGCACGGACTTGCTCACAGGATGCAATCAGAGAGGTGCCAGGAGCTGTGCAGGACACAGCTGCTCCATTACCAGGAATTCAGGTGAGGAAAAGACTCGAATGGAAGTGAGCAGGGCCAAATGCCTAGTTAGCAGACACTAGAATATGCAGATCTAAATCTATACATCTGAGCCTTAAGTTTCCCCATCTGTAAAAACAATGTTGAAACACTTCTCTATTTCTCAAGAAAGTTACTAGGGTTAACACATTAATGAATGCTTATGTAACATCATAGTGTCAGAAAAAAAATTTCCCTAAATCAGTGTTCTCACGTATTTCAGTTGATGAGAGGAATTAATTTTACAAACAGGTACAACACAGACTATAGACGGTGGCTAATAACCTCAAGATGATCTCCTTAAGATTAACCTAATATTGCAAAATCTTTCAGAGTGAGTATTTACTTCCCCTGTTGCATCTCTGTTGAGGCAGTTCGACTCAGCAGCCCCATTTGCTTTCTTGGCATCTGATGCCAGAGTACACAACAGTACGGGTGGAAAGGACGCAGCAAGAGAGAGATGTAATCAGCAAAGAAATGGAGCAACAGACTTAAAAAGAGCACAGTTCTCACAGCAGGTCTGCTGAAGTGGCAGCTGTGCATTTCTGGGCTAGTACCAAGTGTCCACTACCACCTTACAACAGCATTGTGACTTTAGATTTTATCCCCGTTGACTGAGATACGTGTTTTCTAGCAGTACCATTGCTTTTCAGAAAGTACTGGTTCAACCCCAGCATAGGACGAACTTTCTCCAATACTTCGTTTTCCTAATCTCCAAGGCTCAAACAAGAGATGTGTGGAGAATCTTTGTGTGCTGCCCTTCACACTTGCATTCAAGTCTTCCCTGCTTAATGAGCCATGGGCTGTTGCTCTGAAACAGAGGACATTAACAGTTCAGAAAAAATAAACCCCTGCAGATTAATCACCTGGCTTCTTCATGGGTCCAATTCCAATCAGCAGACAGTGTGAAAGCAGAATATCCCTGTATACACTGCCCGACTGATAAGCATATTTTAGCTGATCGCTACGCTTGGCACTGACAAGTATACAGCATATGAGTCTTATTTTTGTTTATTTCAAATGAATACCAGAGGTCTCCAAATGTCACTATATTCACAGAAACTAACAACTGTGCAGCCATTACATGATTCTCTTAGCACTCCTCCTTCTCCATGCCAGTGAAATAGTATGTTTCATGCTTCTTCATTTTTAAAGTGAATGTGTAATTGCTTTCTGAACAGCACTTAACTTTCAGGTATCACTTCTGAGTCCACCATGCAAAGACAAGGGTCTCAATTCATCTTGAGAACTACACTTTGCTAGAAGCTGACCACTGACTAATGCTATTCCTGCTCCTTGATAAACCGCTAATAGCTTTATTGTAACTTAGCCTGCCCACTCCATTTTAGTACAGGAGGAATAGTATGAAAAGGAAATAGGATTAAGTGTTGCCCAAAAGGATGGCAAACCCATCAAAAGCCCTTTGCCAAACCTTCAACACAGCACAGGCAGTACACAGCGCTCAATTTTCTGGAAACGCAGAGAAAGGAAACAGCCAAACAACAGTTGTGCTGTCAGCACAATTTCCCCCATCCCACAGCAAAGTAAGCTCAGAAAAGACAAATGGGAAATGGCATTAAACAGTTAAACAGACCTGAACTGCTCCAATTTATGTAATGACAATACCCTCCCATCACCATAATGCACCTCTTCACCCCTGCCCGCCCCAGCTCTCCATGGTTCGGGAGACTTTTTGAACAGAGTGATTGTAGCATAACATGAAGGAAATACCAGCTCTATCTTTTGATCATTTCTTATTCATCTCCTTTCTCAGTGGGTCAAATCTCAGTCTCACTGAACTCCTGATTTAGCCTATTAGTGGGGAACGGTGAACCCACATCCTCATTTCTTTCCTCCACATCTATACTAGCTTGTTTCCCATGTTTCCATTTTTATAGCCTTTAGAGGCTACAGGAGTGTGCTGCTTTGATTGCCTTTACCTTATCCTTCCTATAGGTCAAGCAGGTCAGCGGCATACCTGGAACAAACTGGGACTGTTATTTTGACCGTCAGTCATGCTTCAGCTGGAAGGCAGAGTCCTGTTAGCAAGGAGACTGAAGCGCTGCAGAGCAAAGCAGAGAACAGTAGTGTCTTTGAGGGCAACTGTGTGCTTCAGCTCCCGCCTGTTACCAGGTATCCATGGGCACCGCTGTTCCCCTGGCCCTGTTTCCCTTTGATCATGCTGTGTTGCTATTGGAGCGTTTCAGTAAACAGGGCCCAGAGCAGGGTGTATGTGCCTCTGTGACCAGGAACTACAGACTACATCCTCCACAAGTAAAAAGAAGTTGTGTTGTTTGTCTGAGCTGAGAACTTGGCCCTATATTCTTAATGTCCCTCTTCCACCAAGCAGGGTCTCAACGGGTAAGGTGCTGAGCAGTGTTCGATTAAGACCAGTGTGATTGGAGTATGCACAGCACCACAGATTCCCAAGAAACGGTCCTTTACAAAGAACCACCTGGATGCTACAAAATTAGTCATGTGCAGAGGCCCCATAAATACAACGGCACTTCAAACTGGATGTCTTTGTAGGCCTTCAGTCTGTGCTGGGGTCACAAGCCCTGGACTTGGGCACGTTAATACATCACCTCTTCAAAGAGGTAAAAACACTGCTGAGAGGGACGCAAACATGTTTGCTTTATGATGACACATAAAGACTCTGGAGTCTCCCAAAGCAGCCTTCCCTTTCCTTCAGTGGCATGTGAACAGTGCACCCTACATGCTTTAAATCGGATCCAAGTCACTTTTTTCATTGCTACTACAGCAGGTACTGCTGGAGATAAAAGCAACTGTCTCAGAAGAGCAGGTATGACATCTGGTACATAGCACCAAAAATAAATCTTTAACTTCCTCTCATACCTGCCAAACCCGCTCCAAGGAAATAAACCTGGGAAATATTACAAATACATACTTCTCTCTGATTTCAAAGGAAGAACTGACCTATTTTTCTTTGCCCGTTTTAAACATTTCTTATGACAAGATCAGTTTGCTAAAACAATGGGCTATGTTTGGAATAACCAGAGTCGTAAAAGAAAATTGCACGCATATGAAAAAGGCAAGTGGCCTGATGTTTGCACTGGAGGTAATTCACGCTAATACCGCTATTTATAGTGCGGCAGCACCTTAGGGACCCAGTCACGCTCAGCACGCTTACGTGGTAAGCGCTACACAAACATGAAAGCTGATAGTCTCTCCCCTGTAGTGCACTCACACTTCCGATATACGGACACTGGTTGTGTAATGCTGTGTAAACTGGGAGTGGTCCTTTGTTAAATTATTTTCTCTGGTCATATTTGTGTAATAAGTATTTTCCATGTCCTTTCAGTAGCTGACCTGGCTTACAAGAAGAGGTTTGTGCATGGGCAAAGATGACCTACTTAAATCAGGAACAATTAAAGACCCAGTTCCTATTTACAAGCTTGACTAAGGAACCACACACAAAATCAAATTGAAGAAGCCAGGAAATGTTTCTCAGTGCTACAATTCTGGACATACAGGAGGGTCTGGGGGGGAGGGATCAAAAAAGGAAGTGCTTATGATTCATTATTAGCAATGTAAATAGGACACATTTGGAGGCTGTCACCACCCTGATCGCTCATCTGCTTTTATTAGTCCTCATTCTTTATTCTTATTGTCTTTGGTTTCCCGCACTTGTCATTAAAGTTAGTTATGTTATAGGCATCTGTTTAGCATATTGTATATGAAAATGCAAATGGAGATGAAAAACAGTAAAATAAATATATGCAGCTTCCATGTCATGTACATATTTGAATGTAGCACGTCAAATACAAAAGAATTGTTTATCACACCGAAAGTCTGCTTGTTCATCACGTGCATTACTTCTGTACCAGCAGATGGCAGTTTACCATTATTTTAAATAGGTTCTTTTGTTAATATCAGATGTTTTTAAGTTCTAAGCGGCTGGTAAAAAACCTAGAGCTCAAGTTAATTTTTAATTCAATCTCCTTCTGCATCATCCCCTCTAGAAAAAGCAATCAGGACTGAGCTATCTGTTTCAGTTTACAGCCCTGCTGTTGACCGAGGCTAAACATTATACAGTTACCTGAGAGCAAGTTCATGCAGCAACAGGGGCTATTATTCAGCCTCACAACACTCACTGCTGCAACCAGCCCCCCGAGGCACACTTTACACTCCCTAATTCCCAGCCTGTGCTTGGGGAGTTGCACGCAACATCCTTAACACGAGTCACACGAAGGATGTGACTTTGTCCAAAGTGGCCAGTGCTTATTTACTGCTGTGTGGTTTGGGCACTGCCTTTAGTTTAGGTAACGAAGAGTTAGAACTACCATCCGGGCAATGCTGCGCTGCCTCCTGCTCTGCAGCGGATGAGGACCAAGGGCGAGGGGTGTCTGTGCCTGAAGATGCAGCCTGCAGGGTGCTTTCAGAGATCCGGCTGCTACGCAAGACTATCCTTTAACCCAGCCAGAGGCACCACTACGATCCCATCTCCTCTGGCCCAACACAGGGCTGAGAAGGAGCACTTTCCTAGCGAAAAACTCCCGCAGGGAGCACAAGCAAAATGAAGGGATGGGGCTGTTAGTCCAACACTGCTTTAACGCCTGGGCACAGATTTACCCCCGGGCATGACCTCATGCACAGCCCTCACAGGCACAGCAGCATCATCCACATCCTAAAACCATGCACCTGGGAGAGACTCACTCACCAGTGACCCTCTGGGGACATGGCTCAGTATGTGTGAGCCCAGCTTCCCTTCCTGCCCCAACAACCCTTCCTTTGTGTCAATACTGCTAACTCGCAGTTGGATTTGTTCCCTCATCCAACTGTGCCACCCACCACAGTACACAAATGGTCGTTTTGGCAGCATCAGCCGCAGAGATTTTTGCTGCATTAAAGCAATGACGTGACCCCTGGCTTCCCAGAGGAGCAGCACCAAAACAGCAACAAAGAGCAGAACTCCTCTCACCTTACACCACAGGCGTGCCAGCTCGGCCTTTCACTATGCAATGATATTTCAGGCACACATCCATTTCCGCCAACTCTGCAGCCACTGAGCACGATGGTGGGTTGAAACAGACTGCACAGAGAGAAGGAAGAAGGAAAAGGCTTCCCTCACTTGCCCACAGGCTGGGGCCAGACTGGTTTTGTGGCTGGGCTGGGATTTTGTTAATTTGTTTTTTTGTTTTGCTTACATGGCGAACTGCCCTTTCCCTAGGGCTGCACAGGTCCTTTCAAGTCCTGCAACTTTTAAATTTGTGTTCCTTGTATTCTCACACTGAAGTGGCAAACGAGATCGAGAGATCATTTTGCATCAGTTAAAGAACTAAACAAAGCTAAAGGTTCCAAAACAAAGAGTACTGACACACATCAGTCTGTAACCTATCTTGGGAATGCAGCATTCTCTTTTAGAAGCAGTCCCACACAGCCTCTCTTTAGTGATCTGCAGAAAGACTGAGAAATTCACCAGTGGTATTAAACTAGAAGCTGAAAACAACAGAGAGAGCAGATGCATTATACAAATGGGCAGAGATGAAAAACGAGAAAGGAAATGTGACAAAACTTGGGAAAAACAGAAGAGCATTACAGTGTGGGGAACAATGGGACACGTACAAATGGTATCAGGTGCAGATTTACTAGGGGAGACCAAAAATGTCCCACGGGGAACAGTTCAGCAGCAGGGAGAGAGACTAAGGTCTCTGCTCTCTAACACTTAAGATTGCTGAAGATGTGGGACACTGGGTACCATTGTGGTGAAGTCCTCACAGGCAGAGGAGTGCTTATAAAATGATGCTGATACAGTTCCAACTGCCTTTTGTTGGAACAAATAGCACATGAAACTATTTATGAATCACATGATGACCTTTTAGCTTTTGATAGTTCCCAAACAATCATATAGCCAGAAAATACATGATGATCAATCTCTCTTCCTCTTGTGGGCAACTGCATAAGCAAAGCAAACATCTAAGTGAACTTGACACCATCCTATCAACCCTTGTTTCCATCTGAGAAGTATTTTAAATAACATTCAAAGTAGGTTTAATGTGGGTTATTACTCTGGTTATTGCATTCCTAAGATAATGGATTTCAAAACTGTATTTTCCAGTTGAAGACTAAAGAGCTACTTCTAGGCTTCCTACCTTCTTTATTAAAGTAAGATGCAATCTAGTCTCAAAAGTCGACATTAATATAGAGGAGATCTGCTGTCATCTTAGTAAATGTTAGCAGCAATCATTTAGCATTCGCATTACTTTCCCACCCAAACCTCACATACTCATGGTGAGAAGCAAACTGGTGTCATGGTTTAACCTCAGCTGGCAAATAAGCACCACACAGCCACTTGGTCACTCCCCTCCGGTGGGATGCAGGAGAGAATCGGAAGAGTGAGAAAAACTCATGGGTTGAGATAAAGACAATTTAAGAGGTAAAGCAAAAGCCGTGTGCACAAGCGCACCAAAACAAGGATTCATTCACCACTTCCCATGGGCAGGCAGGTGTTCAGCTATCTCCAGGAAAGCAGGGCTCCATCATGTGTAATGGTTACTTGAGAAGACAAGCGCTGTCACTCCAAATGTTCCCCCCTTCCTTCTTCTTTCCCCAGCTTTCTATGTTGATCATGACATCATATAGTATGGAATATCCCTGGGGTCAGCTGGGGTCAGCTGTCCTGGCTGTGTCCCCTCCCAACTTCTTGTGCACCCCCAGCCTACTTGCTGGTGGGGTGAGGAGCAGAAAAGGCCTTGACCCTGTGTAAACACTGCTCAGCAGTGATGAAAACATCCCTGTGTTCTCAACACTGTTTTCAGCACAAATCCAAAACACAGCCCCATACCAGCTACTGCAAAGAAAATTAACTCTATCCCAGCCAAAACCAGCACAACCGAATTTCACATACCCACACACCACCTTCACCTTGCAGGTACTCAGAGATACCTACCACTCTGCTTCACAGAGTGAAAGCAGGTTTGTGCCTCAGAGCAGAAAGAGGGCAGCTTTTCACGGCTGTGATGCACAGGTAGCCCCCGACCTTCTGAGCAGCCCAAACTCACTCCAGGGAGACTGCTGCAAACAGGGGAGTGCTGGCTCACTGCATGGCCAGTGTGCAAACAGCATCTAGTCACATTTGATGCTGTGGTGTATATTTGGCATTGGAAAGCAACACTCATTCCTTCAGAGTGCAAGGCAAGAAGGGGTCCTTTTAATTGTCAGACCATGCACGTGAGCAAGCAGTGGAAGTCCATTTAACCAGCCCTGCACTTCTTGTATACACATCGCCACCTTCACACTGCAGGCACAGAGCCACAGCATTTGCCTATGACTACAGAATACGTCCTCAGAAACAGGGGTGGAGGGAAGAAGCAAGAGATGAGACATCTCTCTTGTCAAGGTGCAGAGCTGGGCCCTCTCGATCTCACCTTGCAGAGGTTAGCTCCTGGCCCTGCTGCTGGAGAAAAGAGAGGGAAAATCCCACATCCTGATGAGAATCCAGAGCAAAACTATGCCCCATGGATTCTGTCCGAGATACAGCATTGCATAAAGCAGCTCAATTGCCACACAGTACACGATGGAGAATCTGTTAATTCCCCCAGAATCTGTTCCAAAGGCTGAGCACCCTTAGCTGCTTCATAATCTCCTGCACTGAGTCATACTAAAACTTAAATCAGCTGCAGGACTCAATCTAGGTTTGCCACTCTATGAATGTGCACTGCTCTGGGAGGAAGGAAGAGTTGTAATCCAAGTGTAAGAGCCAGGGTGCGTATTTCCTCCTCCCACTTTCAACAAGCTTTATGCCAAAAGCAGAGCAGCAACCAGGTGACTTATCTGCTGTCAGCACCTTCTGTTTTTCTAAGTGTCCTATCAAGGCACAGAGAAGCCATGATGCTGAAGAACTGCAGTCTCACTTTGCACCTGATTTTCCATCCATTTCTCTCTCTGACTTACCATGCCAAACTCTTTGCCATTCAAGTGATACGGAAAGCAGAAGGCGAAGGCTCAAAATCTGCAATTTTGCTTAGTATATGCCGCAAACATCCACTTAGAAATTAGTATTTATGAGCTATGTTCCTCTACTATAATACGTTCTGCCCCAGAGTATCACTACAGCGCCACTCAGAAGACAAGAGGGACTGAGGTGAGGTCGTTTAACAGAAACGGCAGAGTCCTGTGTGGGAGCAGCAGCAGAGTGGAGCCTGACAGCACTTGGCTCTACAGCGACGCCGGCCCGCAGGGCAGGGCCAGAGGAGCCCACGGATAGGAGAGCTGCGGGACGTTAAATACCTGGCGGCTGGGAGCTGGGGCAGCGGCAGCAACCCAGAAGGGTTTGTCCTCATCTGCTCAGCAGGGCTGTGGGCTCCTTCCCGGCGGAGGCGGACGTGGGTGGGTCACGTGCAGCCGTGCGCGGGCCCGGCTTCCTGCAGCGTGCTCCGCGGAGGGCAGCGGCCCGCCCGCGCGGGGCCTGCATGGAGCCCGTGGGCATCGCCGCCCGCGCCGGCCCGCGGGCTGTCCCCAGCCGCCGCTGCCTCTGCCTGCCGCTCCTGGGGGGAAATGCCCTCTGGAAAGGAGCGTCTCGAACCCGACACCACAGAGCGGAGCTCCCATATAACCGGATGCTTCAAAAACTGCACCGCAGTGTGCGTAACCACGGTGGGAATTAAACACAGGGCCGAAATTCAGGCCGCGTCCTGTCAGCAGCCAGCCTGCGATTAAAACCAGGAACAAAGCAAGGCCTGAACACCCACGGGACGGAGAATTCCCTCCAATGAAGCAGACAGCGAAACAAAAACCGTTCACCACCTAGCAGCAGGGAAACACGTAAAGGCCAAGCACGGGCAGAACCGTTGGTTTCGTAGCAAGTTCTCTCTGGCTTGAGTTTTTAAGTGCAGCATCCGCGGAGATCTTTGGAGAACCTGCACGCTGCTGCACACTGCAGCTGTTGTAGTCGGCTGGGTGCGTGACCAGCACACAGCTAACTCTGCCTGGACTCATCTGCTGTGGCGAAACCAAGGAATTAAGAACTCACTCGGTCAATGGGCCCCACCAATTCCAAGTGTTGGAAGGGTTACTGAGAAAGGAAACTGCAGGATATAGTGAGTTTCATTTACAGCTTGTATACTGAAAGTAAGGATCCCTACCCAGGAGTGAATTTTGCTCAGTGAAACTCAAAAGTTTAAGTAAATGCAAATACCCTGCACTGAAAATGTGAAAAATAAACAAAGTATCATTTAATTTAATTTGAGTGCCCAAGCAAGTCATTTGCAAGTCTGTTTAATGTTTAGGAAGAAAAAGACTTGGTTCAGTCTCTACAAATGGTTTTAGTTACTTCTGTGACTTTCCATCTCTTGAGGACAATCTACTCCTAATAAGGACAATTGCTTAGATTTATTACCCCACTGAGGTCTCGTTAAAGATCTAACAAAAATCCTATTTAAATGAAAAGGACAATAGAATCTTCAAAGTCAGTGTAGAGTTTAATTAAAACCTGAAACAGAATCCATGTCTTTATGCGTAAGAAAAGCAAAACCAGATTTCAAAGCTGTTAAACTACATGTAATTGGCATAAACTATCCATTGAGCCAACAGAAAAAAAGTAGGCTATCGTGTGGAAATTAGAGTCTATTAATAAATAACAAACCTGATACATGTGCATAGCGCCATATTTTTGCATGCATTTTTTAATTTGCCTAATTTGCTAGGCATATCTTAGAGCAAACACGAGACACGCTAGCTGTTAAGCTGAACAAATCCAAAAGGGACAAAAAAAGACTGATTGAAATCAATGCATTAACATGCACCAGCATTTAAAAACGTTTCATAACGTTCCCAAAGAGAGCATGTAAACTGCAGCAGCCTCAGTGCAAAACTGCTGTAATCTCTGTTCCCATGTAGTCATTACTCACACATGGGAGTATGCAGCTCCTACAGTCATTTTTCATGCATGAATAGTTTAAAACCCAAAATCACTGACATAAATACACAAGGGGGACCTCCCTTTCTAAAGTTAACATCTTAGGAACTCTGAAAGGGAATGTGAAGGTAGACACCAGTCCACCTGCTGACCCCGCTCTCCTGTAGGGAACGGTCTGTGTGCAGCCCCCTGCCTCTGCAGGCGCACCCAACCCTTCCCCGGGGCTGACAGTCACCAGTGGCCCAGGCCCCCAGCTCCAGAGTCAAACCCAGCAAGGCCAGGACAAAGTCTCAATGCTTCTCCCATCCCCCCACCGGCATGCAACTAGGGCCGCACACGTAGGGAAGGGAGGTCAGCCCAACAGCTGCTTTCAGCATGCAGTTTCCTTTGCAGGAGATAAATTGCGACAAAAAACCTCCAAAGAAAACCCAAACCAAAACCCCCATAACGTATTTCTGCATTAGAGAAAAGGCACTTTTCCTTCTCTGCTTTTCGACACGACAAAGGGAGCTCGGCTGGCTGGGGGCAGGCAGACACAGATGGGCTCTGCGCAGAGGGAACGGATGGGAAGACAGCTCTATGCAGCAGCAGGAGGAGGAGGTAACAAAATGGTGGCCCTCGGTGCCCGGCTGGCTCAGTTTGCACCCCGTCGGGGAGGATGACGGAGCAGAACAGTCTAAGGGACCTCCAGCTCGGCGGTGGGTCACCCGACCCCCTCCTATGGACACGTCCCCAAGGTGTTAACCTTCCCTCTGCAGCATGTCAGGCCTTTGTTCGGTGATTTAATCGGGTTTGTTAGAACACGTTTCAAGCCCATGGTAGTGGCCATCTTACTGCTTAAGCTCTTCCCCATTTAAAATTGCAGCTCTTGGCAGTGCTGTAGCAGTCAGCACCCTTGCTTTTAAACCGCATTTCTGTACGAGCGATCCCTGGCGCTACTGAGCAGCTGCTCAGTGTTCCAGAAGGGCTAAAAGCGCCTCAAGTACACAGCCACCTGCTTTAACCGGTTCTCAGCTCACCTCTCGCCTTCTGTGACCGAGTTGGTGGGACGCTGTCTTTTTCTGTATTTAGGGCCACTTAAAAGTTTTAAATCCAGGAGAAACACTGTCGAAGGCCGGCTGCGTGCCTGGCCAGCAGGTCCCGCAGAGGCCTGTGGAGCAGCGGCCCAGGGGCTCTGCTGGGAACCCGCGTGGCACCTCCCCAGTGAGAGCTCGGCCGCCTCGTACTGCAGCGACTTGAGGGGTCTTGGGCAAACACCATGGTTCGGCTACAGCACACGCTCTGCAGTACCTCAAACCCACCTTGCACCTGGTGCTACTGGCACCAAGGCAGAGGGCACGGTAACACGCGACTGCCACCTCCTAACGTAACCCAACGGCGGGGCTGGGGTGCGGCCCGCTCTGCGCCGACGGACGGCTGGCGGGCAGCGGGGAAGATGGCTGCTGCCGCCCCGCCCGGCCGGGCCCGCCCGCCTCCATGGCGACGGCCGCCACACGCGGGGGGGTACAAGGAAGCGGGATGGCAGCGCCCCCGCCGCAGCCAAGCGGCCTGCAGCAGGCCAGGATCGGCCCGGCGCCTCCGCCGCGGACCTCCCGGAGGCGGGGGCAGTTCGCACCGCCGGCCCGTCAAGGCGGCGGGTTCCGAACCCCGAAACGTGCCCCCGGGCCCGCTCCCCGTAGTGGAGCGGCTGCGGGGCGCTGCCCCGAACGCAGGTTGGCCGGCAGCGCCCCTGAACGGCCCCTAGTCTGCGGGCAGCGCCCGCGCAGCACCGCCGTGACGAGCGCCGGCTCGTTGCCGCCAGGCAGGTGCCGGCCCCGCAGCGTGCCGGCCCCGCAGCGTGCCGGCCCCGCAGCGTGCCGGCCCCGCAGCGTGCCGGCCCCGCAGCGTGCCGGCCCCGCAGCGTGCCGGCCCCGCAGCGTGCCGGCCCCGCAGCGTGCCGGCCCCGCAGCGTGCCGGCCCCGCAGCGTGCCGGCCCCGCAGCGTGCCGGCCCCGCAGCGTGCCGGCGGATCGGGAAGGGGGAACGGCCTCGCTGGGGCCGGTGTGAACGCCGTGTGGAAACACTGGGCGTGCGGTGCATCCTGGGGGTTGTATTCCTCAATGACCTTTTTAAAGAAACACGGTCTGAAATCGCGGCTGAGCCTGTGGAAAGGCACAGATGTTTACAGATGTCAGCCAGTACCCCAAATTAGATTACCAATTCCACTTGGTGGCAAGGAGCTCATTGCCCATTCCAGCCGCACAGCAGCTGGAACCGTGGTGCTGCTGTTCCCAGCTTTCGCTAGAGATACAAAACCCAGCGGAGTTTCAAGGCAGTGTGGAAGGCTGTGAAGATGGGATGAAATCTTGGAGCATTCCAAGCACTTCAACCTCTTCTAAAGCTCACGAGCACAACTACATCTTGGCCAGTAAAAAATACAGTTGAAAAGACAGTAGTCGCTGCCGACGGCAATTCCAAGCAGGCTTTGGGATCACTGCTTGATTACTGTTATGTAGTGCACTTGCCACATACACGGAACAGAGGCTGTTTTCCAGTGTAAGGATCAGTGAAACACAACTGGAAGGTAACACTTCAGTCTGCTTTGCTCTTTGCGCACGTGCACTTTTTTCTAGCAATAACAGCACCGCCAAGAGATGAGAGAAGAGCTTCTCTAAAGGGCGAGGAGGGGTGGCATGGATTACTCACACGTTTGTTTTAACTAATTTCACAGACCCCTGCAGAACAACTGGATTGGCATTAACAGCTGGGTGGCACGGAGCGAAGCTCGGCAGCCAGCAGCGTAAACAAGCTGTTCTGCTGAAACATGCTCGACATCACATTGCACTCTCACCAAGTACTTTCACTACTGGTTAGGTTCCCCTGTCTTCACAGGCACCTTCCAGTCATACTAACTTCCAAAACTGTCTGGCCAGTCAGCACAACCTTGTCCAGCGGAATGAAACGTGGCATCTGCGTAAGGCTTGCCCATAGGAGAGACGGCAAAATACAGGCAATGAAGGTGAGGAATGCCCCAAACTTAACAGGCCTGCGTTACTCCAGAAGCCTCAGTGCTCCATGTAAGCAACAGACGGTTCCTCAAGCTGTGCCTCTGAAAGAGGCAATACTTCCTCCTGTATTTTTTCTCCGGTTTTGTAGTTAAAAGATTAACTGCATTTAAAGTCTTAGGCCAGATGCCCTCCTCCCACATTAAAAGGGATGGGAGGGACTTTTTCTAAGAACACATCTATGAGAGGCTTCCTTAGAAATCTTACCCCGTTGGGGAAATGGACTGTTGTCCTTGTCCTGGGGCAGGCTGCTCTGGGGAGGCTGACGCTGGACACGCGGCTGCTGCGTGCGCCTTCCCTGATCCAGAGCCCTGGGACTCTCCTTGAAGGCCTGCATCATGACACCAGCTCTACCTATGCCTGCCATCGCAGGTTTTTCAGTGAACACTTCACTCAGCGACAGCACTTGACGCTGTATCAGCCTAGCGCTTCCAGGACATACAAAGGGTATGGAGGAATACCGGTAAAATATTTTACTTCCTTCCATGCATCATCCCACCCCAGGAAAGGAAACAATTTCTCACAGGGCTTCAGGTAGCAAAAGGTGTGGCCTATAATTAATTTGGGCCACAAAACCAAACATTTTGATAATTACCTCAAGGGATAGGTGAATGTTTCAGTGCTAACATCTGAAACCTTGAAACTGGATGACACATTTAAAAATCAGCCTCAGTATGGATGAAGAACCCCAAGGAGACCATATAGCTCCTTTGGAAAGCATTAATGCAGATTGCATCCAGTCAATAGCAGAAGTCAAGAGTTACTCATAAGCTCTGCTGACCCTCTGATCTGCTCTTCCACAAGAAAAGCACTTTAAGAGTATGACAGACACTTCTGAGCACACTCCAGCAGACCTCAGTAGAGCCTATATATACCTGTGTGAGCTCGAATGAACAGGCCTGTCCCACATCTGTTACAGCTTAACCAGTTGCAGGACCAGCACCCAATTATCTCTGTAAAGCTAAAACCAACCGAACAAACCCAGAAAAAGGCAATGTTTAAAAGTAGTTAGCTCTTTTTGATCCTATCCACAGGGACCCCGAGTTAGCAACTGTCATCAGGTGGAAGCTTTTCCTTCTGACAAGCACAACCGCCAAATCTAGATCTCTAGATCTCTCATTGTGTCACTGCAGGGTAAATCTTTCTTTTCAGTCTTACTTCCAATCTGAACATTTCCAAATGGTTCATGGAGCACTACAGACACCCCTCAGCCTGTGCTAGGGAACTCCCCTTTCTCCTGTCAGCTAGGCTCTGTCCCGCAAGCAAAATCCCAGCTCCTCCACAACACTGCCTGCAAGATTTTGGCTCTCTGTATTTCCCTTCTCCACCCCACTTAGGAGTGCCAGCTGTCCCCTCCCCTAGAGCACTGCCCAGTTCCTCTCAGAGGAGGAGGCATCTGTCTCTTCCCCAGTAGCCCAGAACGCAAGAGGCAAACAGGCGCCCTCCTGGCAGCCTTCCTCTTCGTGCCCTGCGCAAGCCCCAGCAACAGTGAGAACAGGCAGTACTTCTGCAGTGAACCGAGTGTTCATCATAGACACACGCAGGGGAAGCCCAGGACAGCGGTTTACATGAGGAACGACTGAAGAGGGACTTGCGTTTTTCTCTGAGACAATCCTCTTTGTTTACACAGGCTGTAGAAAAGTCGTTTTCTTGAGCGTAGTTATTTCCTAGAAGACAGAGGTATCCCCTTGCTCAAAATTCAAAGGGACACTCAACTGCACTAAACATGCTTTTAGCATTTTATTAGGCAAGCTTCTGCTGGCACCATGACTAGTTCTTACTGTCCTCTTTTCCCCATCACTTCCTAGTGCTGCATTTCATACCTATGTGCATGCAGATACACCCATCTACTGAAACCAAGTGCAACAAAGCCTCTAACCAACTTTGGATCTACTCAAACTGGCAGTGAAGCCACGTCGTACACCAGGAAATACCTGTAAGTATTCTCAAGAAAACAACAAAACTAGGAAGAAAAAGTTACAGCAGGTCCCGTACGAGTGTTCAGACAAGAACTTGCAAGTGATACCTCATTTCTTTCCAGGTTACCATTTGTTCTGTGCTACATTTAAATACTGAAGAAGGCTGGCAGGAAAAATGTTTTATCTTGTTACTCCTCTAGTGTTTCTCTAGGCAGTCATTCTCCAGCAAAACTTCTGCAGGGGCAGGCTCTGGTGGTAGCACACATCTGAAAACGATGGCCAGATGGTGGCACAGTAAATGGCCTTCTTCGGAAGGCCTGTGTCGATTAGAAACATCCCTTGTTCCATATGCATATCACAGAGGATTAGACACTCCTCACACAGAACAACCACCTCCCAAAACACATGTCAGCAGAGTATTTACTACCAAATCCAGGAGGAGTTTGTGGTTCTAACACTGTCCCCATTAATGAGAAAAATGTCACTATACAGAAGCTTTTTTTTTCCCCTCCTTCTTATCAAATCCTTCAAGCAGCTGATAACTAGCTTTTATAGATTGGAGAGTCAGATAGAATTCTGAATCTATTATTTTACTAAAACCCCAGGGGTCAACTTATCACCTGAAAACCATTTTACATGGACAATTTGACTTTCATGTGGAGTGCCAGAACATACCCTAGATGGAAATCTAAAATAAATTATACAGAATATTGCCTTCTTTGTGCTGAAATTTATCGGTCCCACACTACAATAATTTTGAAAATTGTATCCCTTAAGCTCCAGTGCTGAGATATTATTAACTGCTTGAGCTGAAAGAGCAGTTCTCATTGGCTGCTATAAAGTCTGTGGACAGAGATTAATTTCTGTTGAACCACATACTTATCTGAAGCTGTTTTCCAACATTCCAAGCTGCCAACTTTATTTCCTTCCAGAACATGCTGCCCATTTTATTACTATCATCCTCAGCGTGCATTGTCACTTTGGTAAATCTGTTCTAGAAGCTTCTGCTAATATGGTTGCCTGAGACAATCACACCCCAGAGAGAGAGGGAGAGAGAGAGATCCGCTTGTACCTCTTATCTTCCTAATACAGGTTATTTTCCTCACTAAGCAAGCCTCCAGTATCTGAAATGCATCACTGTGATATATCACAAGGTACGCAGATCTGTTTCATGGCCCACACTTTCTTAATCACTTCTGCTACAATGCTTTTGAAATAGAATTATTTGCTAATCCTTGAATCGTAAGTTGGGCTGGAAGGGACCTTGAAGACCATCTGGTTCCAACCCCCCTGCCATGGGCAGGGACACCCTCCACTAGACCAGGTTGCTCAAAGCCTCATCCAGTCTGGCCTTGAACACTAATTGGGGGGGCCATCACAGCTTCTCTGGGCAACCTGTTCCAGTGCCTCACCATCCTGTTCGTGAAGAATTTCTTCCTTATATTTAGTCTAAATCTACTGTCTTTCACTTTTAAATTCCTTGTCCTAAGGAGCTGATGGTTGGTGAATACTCCTTTTACATCTATTAGTACAATTTTTTGAAACCACCCAACTGACCTCAGAGCCTAAAATCTTTATCACTGAGGAGACACCAAGATGTTAATGATCCAGCTGCTGGGTGACTATTCTTTGAGTAGAAATTCCCAGTGAGGCAGAAAAAACACCTCTAGGCATAAAATGTAAGACACAAGGCCCTGGAATAAAAGAAGTTTATTTCCTGCACACAGTAACCTAATAAGTCTGGACTACAGCAGCTAAAAATATTACCCCACAACCAGGGTGGGAAAAAATCAGAATCCTGGTAATAAACTCTGCTGCCTCATTTTCATTAAGATAAATTAATAGCCTTTATAAACTAAAAGAAAATGCTAAAAAGGAAGTTCTGACCTGCACATCTAAATTTCTAGGCAGCACTACTTATTTACTAAACGCCATCAAGCCTCACCAAGGGGCATTCAGAGTAATTGACAACTCACTGTGGCCAGTCAGCCTGAGTAGACAACCTGTTGCTTCTGGCCATGGCATTCAGCTCAGTAAGGCCTTTGCCAAGCAGGGGTTTGAAAACCACAGTTTGGCAGGTCTCTTCCAAACTCTTTACTGGCTGGCTCTCCACCATCTTTCTATTATGTTAGGATATATCCTAGAAGCAGCAGGAGCCTGTCAGTAAATTAATACTTCATTGCAAAGTCACAGTCTTTCAGGGAGGGAAGTGGCTAGTTGTTGACTGGATCCCTGTGTTTGCTTTCACTCACGCCACCTGACTTCCCAAGGGTATTCCTCAAGGACCTGGGGGAGCTCTGCCAGCTTGCCTGGGAGTAGTAGGGGTCAGTTCTGCAGGGCTTGGCTTTGCTGGTGCCTGAGCTCTGTAACGAGTATTGGTGCCAAGGCCATGCTGAATACCATCCAAGTTCAGCGATTAGATGACTACTGCGTCAAAGACAGTTCATTAATAAAATCATCTAGAGTTGTACTGAAATAAGTATAGTATTTTAGAGAATTTGTGCAGTGAGTTAGAACAACTGGGGTAAAATGTCATACCTAGCTTTAGCTTTGAAACACTCGGTTTTTGTTTTGACCAAGCATCTCAGCTGCTCAGTAGTGGCCTACGTCAGGCAGAAGCTTTAGAAGTATGAACTTCTCTTTCATAGAAAAGATAACCTGGGGAAACTATTTGGGGCAGTAAACGTAATATCCCTGTGTCTAATTTAGTTATATCCTACCATTTATTAAAGTGTCTAGAGCAACTTAGCAGAACTGTTTCTGTCTTACCCAAACAACAGGAATTCCCTCGCATCACAGATTCGCAGTACTGAAGGTAAGGAACAGTGCCAAGTTTGGAGTCGTCCGTTTGTATTGATAAATGTGCCGAGCACTTCTAAGTGCATAAACTGTTGAGATAAATGTTGCTTAATTAGCTCAAAAGAAGACATTCACAATTTCATAGTGGGCACGCCTGAATCTAGCTGGAAGTGTGATCACGTATCAACATGCAGCATCTTACAAAAAGTTACACAAGCTAACCTTAATATGTGTGACTATCAGGTTTTCACTGTAGAAATATATATTTTTCAATATTCTTTTCTGAGCAGAAATCATGTCATTTATATGCAAATCAGACTATATTCTGCAGCTGTTTCTTCTGTGCTGAAGCCATGGGAATTATTTGCACCTAATAAAGCCTCATAAATAGGTTTTGCCTCTGAATGGGTGGGGGAGCAGCAAATACATCATAGACATTTACAGTTACAAGCATCTTTTTATTTTGAAAGTTATATGCATCCTTTAATAGGAAGTTTCACAGTTACAAAAGAAACATTGTTTCATTTATATAAACAAAATACCCTAACAGCCTTCAAACCCAAATATTTTGCATTTTTCCATATGCTCAGCTATCTAAAATACAGCAATTCCCATGTAACATCAATCAGAAGGAGAGTCTGCATCATCATTGCATGCTAGCTCCACAAAGTATATGTTAAATACAGGAAGAAATTACTTGCTATTGTATGTAGGTAATTTTTATTATATTTGAAAGAACACACACCTTTATGCAAAGTATGTCTACACAGTATAATCTACTGCATTTCTGTAAAATGTGGGCCATTTTCAAACACCACCAATCAGGTGTGCCCCACAGGTCCTGGCACATGGAAACAATCCACTTAAAACCCACAGGAGGACAGACTCAGGAACACTCGAAACACATTCCACAAGACCAGAAAGTGCAGTGTTTTAGTGCAGTAGCCTCATACTAAAGCAAACTGGGAAACAACTCTTCCTAACTGGTATAAACTGTCTGGATTGGGACCTCCTGTTAAGAACAGGACATGCAGTGCAGGACTACAAGTTAACCATAGCACAGCTTTTCCGTCACTTCACAACCACAGGACAAAGCAACAGTGATCAGCACCCCTAGAGAAAGGAGACAAAAGGGCCTCAAGGGCCTCTATCACTTAGGAGGATGCAGACCTTACTCTAGCCCACTCCACCCAAAATACCTGTCGAGAGCACATGGAGACCAAGAGTTACAACATTGGGAGAAAAGCGAGGGCTTGGATGGATACAGTTTTTATCTCAGAGGTTTGAAGAACAAATAGAGAGCCATGGTGCAACCACCATGAGGGGTGGCCCTCACCTCAGCCGAACAGTGGCAGCCAATAAACCACTGCCCTTTTTCTATCTGATTTTTTTGTCAGTCAAGCCGAACTTCATCACTGCAAACTATCAGCACACTGTATGTGTCTGTTTGCTCTCACGTAAGCCTTCAGTATATCCAATGTGGTGTTAGTCCTCTGCAGGAAGTGAATTTTACCCTGACTAGTAAATCCTTTTCCATTTCCTTGTTAAGAAAAGGAGCTAGGAAAAAAAAAACCCCAAACAGGCATTCATGTATCTCATTTCATGGGTATCATTTAAAGAGCCTGCCAGTAAAACAACTGACACGATACTGCTCTCATGCTTCTACATAAAAAGCAGAAGGGGTGACGTAAGAGGTAACACAAGATACCCTTTCTTTTAGAAGAGATACCACTGATTCTGTCATAAGGATGCCTGAGAGAGGTATCATTTGTGCTCTACAAAATGACTGATTTAAACTATTTTTCAGGTGCATATTGGTTCCATACGGTGACTTCTATTCACTCTTTATCATTATGCTGACTGCCTTTAAGAGCACCAACTTTTATACCTCACCTAATTATTCTGATGGTGTATCTAAGTAAAAATACACCCAAACAACAAGAGTCTGCCTTGCTGCAACTGCTGTTATTTTAACAATTACTGTAGTGTTTAACCCATTAAAGTCTTGAAATACACAAATAAAGTCTATGTAATTAAAATGATGAGACATGCTGCATACAATTAAAGTGATGTCACAATGCATTTATATTATTCTATATGCTATAAACATACCTGATGCACAAACCTGTCTGGCAACATGTTTAAACACTACACTTGTTTTTCTGCTAACAGTTTTTGAAGATCATGGGTTTCGATTGCATATTGCATTTTCTGCAGGCAGATACAGTTGACCCCAGTTTATATTTTGAAACCAATATATGTGATAGGACAAGGAAGCATATAAGGAAGTTGAAGTTAAATTAAAAGCAGGTATGAGCATGTATTTTATTACAGAGAATCAGACAAGTAAGATAGTAAAATCTGACTTCTTGTCACACTGAATTTTCTTTCACTACTCCATTATGGGAAACAGTATTTTCATAATGTATATTTTATAGAATCATCCCCAGACTAAAGTCTGTGGTATTCTGCTGTATCCCCAAAGAACTACTTATACAATCCCACTGATTCAAATTCCAGCCACTCATTTAATGTTACAACTCTATGCAGAATTAAAACCAAGGATCCTTTCAGACTTTAACAATGTTTTTATGCATTTTAGTCTGCATTTTATCTATTGGCAGTAGCTTAGTGAAATTGTCTGATGCTATCCTGTTGAATTTAATTAGCCTGTTTTATCATCTGGGCAGCATCTGAAAGGAAGCTGCATGCAGCTACATTAGTGGAGCACAGCCATCTTTTGCTGTACAGAAATATGACTATTCAACTTAGAAAAGTGTGGATAAATGTGGATAAAAAATCCCAGGCATCTTATGTGCCCAAGAAAGGCAATATTCACTGAGCCTGGCTGTGAATTCGTTGTACACCAGCTTCTCCATGCTAACCGTATGTGGTCACTTTCATGATTTGTAATTTGGTGGGTCCTACAAGAGAGCAATTTAGCCCACTTACAATCTGATTCATCTTCTGATAGTGTCTGCCTTGTGCTAGTGACTACACAGGGAGTCCAGGGAAACTAGGTTTATCACTTACAGTGATTCAGTTAAATGACTAAAATGAGACAGCTCTTCATAGCCATGTCTATACTTGCCTTCTGGGGCACCACCGGGGATTTTGGTCCCCTGGCCATTCATCTAAAGCACCTGTGGAGAAACACCACCGCCCCTGCCAGGGAGCCATCAGATTTCCATGGAAATCAGAAGTTGATGGGCAGGAGGCAAACTGCATTCTTAAATGTTACCCTGACACAGAACTGGGATGTGACTAGGGACTGCTGGGCCAAACGCAGTAGTATAGTAATTCTAAGTTACCTCAGTTTGGAAGTTTAATTAAAAAAATTAAAAATTGGATTTGATAGGTTTTCCTAATTCTACAGTCAATTTGCTCTTTCTGCTTGTATTTGTTCTGAAGTGTAGTCACTGTGAATCTGCAATTAATCATTTCCATAGAGTCCTACTATGGTCATCACTTTTGATCTTTCAGTTATTATGATTTAGCAAATGGAACAATAACAAATGCTACCACATGAAAAGTCATTCCTTCTCCTCAGTTAGAGAACACTTCAGCATCTAAGTACTTCCAAATTGGTTTTCTGAAAATTATGTAGATTTTAAAGAGTCATAGAACTAATACGAATAATGAAGAAAAACAGCAATGCCAAATAAAGCCCTTATCTCTAGAAAAATGTTTTTGCACAGGAGGTTCAGTATTACTGCAAAGCCATTACAGTATTGAAAGATTTATATTCTGAAATCCGTGAAGTGTTCTCAGTAGCAATAGCACAATTTTCCAAGGATGATACAGGATGCTAATTTCTTGTGAAAAACAGAGACAGGAAACAATCTTATAAACCATCTGCAAAGTACTCTGAATAGTCTTGAAAGTACCAAAATGCATTTGTTATTCATCCTGACTAAGGATCAAATTGGAAATTAAAGTCTTTTAAAAATCTAAAGGAAAAAATTTGAATACAGTATCAGAAAATTAATGAGCCTTGAATCTTGAAGAAACCCGGTAACAACTACTGAACTCTTGCACTGGGGAAAACTAAGAGGAAAACAGAACATCTGCCTGCAAGGAAAATTTTCTTTGGAGTAATAGTCTAAATATAAACCTACTCCTATTAATTTACTAAAACCAGATAGTTATATTTAGACTATACAAAAAAAATTAAGTTAAAATGGCAATAACGTGGACTATTTTCCAGACGTTATATAAACTACCAAAATATTTCACAGAAAAATGGAAATACTTATTCACTGTAGAAAGGGAGTCAGAAAACATCTCAAAAGATAATTTCTTACTACAAAGAAATAAATAGAAGCTTACCTTATTCATTGTTATGAAGACCTAAGCACAACCAGCTTTCAGCACAGTCACCACCTCATGGCTGAGAACCTTTAGAAGGAGCTTCATGCAGACTAGCAGGAGAAAGTGCAGCACCTGCCCTTAGTAGCTTGGTTGGTTTGCAGGTGAGGCCCAAGCAATCAGCTCATCTGCTCAGTGAGGTTTTGGAAACTTGCAAGTTGTAGAATCACAAGATTATGTTTTCTCCTTCCCCTCCTATTTTTCATGTTTGAAACTCAGCTTTATGTTCCTCTGTAAAAGCTTTTGTCGAATTTTGAAGAAACTCAGAGCATCTCAATCAGTTGTTGCAAGCTAAAACTCCCGGGGAAAGCAGGACACAGAGGCAATTAAAGAATGCTATGTAAATATGAACTGTAAATTGGAAAAACCCCTGTATTTCAAGCAGCAGGGAGACAGCCAGGTGCTTAAGCATCAGCATCAAGTACCACCTTAGATACCCTAGAGGACCTGGAACATCTCCACGTGGGAGACCTGTGTCCTTCTGGCATGGTAGGTGGAGAAGATACTCTGGGGCACCTAGAATGCAGAGTGCTAAATGTCATTCTGAAATCTCACCCTGACAAGGAACTGGGAGGTGACTAGGATGTACATGACTGGGACTGCTGGGCTAAACATAGCAGCAGTATAGTAATTCTGAGTTATCTCAGTTTGAAAATTGAGACAAAAAGAGATCTGACATACCACTAACTTTTAGATGCAGTGAAATATCTGAGGTGCAGCAAAGTGAGTTATAAGCTTGGGCCTGCTGGAATTTGCAGTGTCAAAAACATACTGAGTGGTGAGTGTTGCGTCTACTTGTGCTAGGCAATTCTTTCATATGGAGAAAGAGTTAGACCAGAAACTTAAGTTGAAAGCTTAAGGAAACACTGGAGTTCAGTCTCAGTATTAGCTGAGAAAAATACAAGCAGGTAGTGCAGCAAAACATGATTGCATTTGTTTGCACCATGAACAATGCTAAAAGAACAGACAACTAAGGTTCCATGTGTGATTTTAACATTTTAATTCTACAGATTTTGAATAATTAACAGTGAAAATTAACATTCTCTTGTTTTTTAGGCAATATAATGTATTTTTCTAACTACTGAACTTGCGATGTCTACTGATCAAACATGAGAGCTACAAGAAGACATCCAAATACAATGCTTGGTTGCCTAAATCTGTACTGGGATGCACAAATGTCCATTTTATGGCTTTGAGTGTCAAACCGAACAGCCAAACTCAACTTTAGAACATTGTTCATAGACATTTTACAACTGGTTTGTTGAGTCTGCATGTGCTTGAAGGAAGTTGCACTTTTTTTTTCATCGAGTTGATAGCACTATCAAAAGCAATATAGTCTAGAATAACTTACCATTCTATTATTTTTACTTATAAATCTAATTATTTTACAGAATCAGTGCTATGAAAAATTCAGCAACAAGAAACCGAAAGACAAAATCAAATAGCATCAAGAAATTTCTGAGGAAAGAGTCTTTTGTTTAAAGAGTACTTGTGAGAAGGGCATGTCATAAACAGCTTACTTTCCCTTATATGATTTTTACTGTATTTATAAAAGCACCCTCAGTTTGAGAACTATTCTCCTTTGACACATTCCAATATTCTTCCTGAAAACAAGATCAACTAACAAATATTTAAGCACTTTTCAAAATAAGATAATATAACTAGAAATCCATAAATTAGACACCAATTTTGTAATCATCTACTCTGTGCAGCAATCCAGCTGTTGATAAATAGGTATACAACAGAAATAAAATTCTCTTAACTGGGTTTGAAGGCTTAACTCTGTAAAAACCACTGTAACTTTTTTCCACAGCACTTAGAATGTCATTTGTTTTACAAAATGCCATCAAATATTCCAAGAAAGGGCTTGACATCATTAATTTCATCATCAAGAAGGTACCTAATAAAGATCAAGCAAATAAAAAAATTAAATTAGGTGTAGTACCTCAAAACCTCTGAAATCAGAAACACTATACAAAGTGCAATGAACAGATACCAGACTAGCAAAATAATTGTATTATTTTCCTTTCTAAGGAAAGTTAATTGCTACTATTACTGTGAAAATTCATCTTTTTAAAATGAATGTTATAAATTAGCACATCCCCTAAAGGTCTGTGTTCCACGAAGAAATAAGCACTGGAACACTGCGGCAACAGAAAAACATACACAACTTTTTATTACCTGAGATCCATTTCGTTTTCCTGTTCTTCTGTGAGAATAAAAAAATCCTCTTTCCTAGTGAATTTGGAAGAGTCTGAGACTAGTTTTGAGATTGAAGAACACTGTACATTTTTCAGACCTTGTGAAGCATCTGGAAGTTTGTTTTCTTGAAAACTGAACTGGTTTGTAAATGTTAAAAATGTATACGGTTAAAATAACTAACTGAAAGAGAAACTGCCAGATTGTTGTAGTATGTAGTACAGATATTGATACTCTATTATAGTATAATTCTATACTTGGATGACTTGCAGAATCACAATCAAATTGAGTAAATAGTTTTGAAGTCATGCTATAAAAAGAAAATTCAAGCCCTAGTTCTTTGTGTCATGAATGCCACACTGAACGCAGGATGCATGTGTGTTTGGACAACAGAGAAAGGTTCAGAAACTCCTTATGTCCAAAGTGATTCATAAGTCATATATGGTAAATATATTTACACATGAAATACTCTAATTATAGGAAATCCAGGTTTTTACTCACCATATTTATATTTCCACTCTGTACAGATAAATTCACTTTTGATGTGCTATTAACCACAGAAACAACGGAGTTCTGAATATTGGTCTCATCTTGCAACGTGCATGAACTGAAAATATCAAGTTGAGTAATTTACGTATTTTTATAGAAGTGCAAAATTATTTACTTTTCAGTTCTGGATTTTCTATTTATTTCCCTCCACACTTAAATAAATTTCATATCATTCAACAATTCATACCTTCTAAAAGTTGAAATTTTACTCACTCTTATGAGTGAGCAACCTTATAATACATATATAACAAATTATAATAAATTATAGAATGCTTACTCTTTTGAAATGTCATTTGTGGCTTTGCTTCTTGTATACTGGCAAAATGGTTCACACTCATCTGGAATTTGAAGGCAGATATTTCCACGTTCCATGTGAGAATGAAAGTTTTAAAAACTGAGCCAAAACCCCTTGTAAATATTTTACATAATACAATAAATAATAGCTTGAAAATTATTCAAATGTATTAACATTTGAAATGTTTCTTCTGTGGGTTTTGCGCCAATGTAAAGGTAAGCAGAGATAAGTAGTCAGATAAATTAACAAATACGCGGTTGCAAGCTACCCAAAAAATTTTTAATTGTGACTTTGTCAACTCTCCCTTCTGTAGCAGATTTGCTTCAATACAGGTGACATTCAATGTAGAGTAATAAACCTGTCAGTCAGGTCAATTAACCAAAAAATTTCAGGTAGTTCACTGTACACTGTGAAAAACTATTCTCAAATAATAGCCTGTAAAGTAATTTCGATGTAGGAAACAATTTTGTTGTATTTAAATAACTGTACCTAATTCTCTACTGGCAAAGTTGCTAGCAGATACTAATTTCTCATCATCAATATCATCCCAAACATCATCTCTCAGTTCAAAGTCCACAGCCAAAGGATCTGAAAAATAATCTGCTATTATCGGTATCAGTCAAGTTATGCACAAAAGAACTTTAACTTGTCTTTCCCCATGCCATTATCTCTTGGCTGTCCTCACTCTCAAACACTAAATATTTCCAAGAGAAAAAAAATCACTGCAACTTCATTCTTTCCCTTTGTCAGAAGCATTGCTTGATTCCAAACGTAATACTTTGAATTCTGTCCTTTCTTCTGTCCACAGTTTTCCAAATCACACTGAATACTGTCTTCCTTGCATGTAACGCCTAAGAACTAGCCGTAACAAAGACATTTTCAAGCATTGTTGTGAAAATTATTAATTGAAGTATGATAGTTAACGTGTCTGAGTATGATCTAAACATTGGAGCTGTGACTTACTGGCCAAATTTTGTGAATCAAACCTTGATTCACACCAGTCTATTGTCACCACATACAATGGCAAAAGGCATGCAGTGAGGAGAACATCATAGTTAAATACTGATGATGAAGACTGATCATTTAACACCAAATGTAAAAACATCTGCGGCCTTTCCAGGGAAAGAGAAACAGAAGAGGAGATTTTTTTTTTTCCAGAGATGTGTTACTAGGTATGAACTCAGTTACTGAATGGTCACATTTTGTCAACTACGAAACAAAAGCTTGTATTTCACTAACTTCTTCCAGAAGAAAGGGAAAAGAAGAAAATGTATAGATACCTCTTGTATTACAAGTGGCTTCAGTGGAAATACATTATAGTCATACTTTTCAGGAAGTATTTACAGATTTGGACCCTCATATATTTGATTTAGTCGTTACTGTTTTATTTAAAGGTACATTTAGATGCTTAGATCTACATTAGAAATTCTTACCGATACCAGAAAGAAAGCTAGTTAAGTCCACTATATTTCCCTATGCACTCACTGTTCTTTAGTGCTACAGTTTGCTGTAGTAATTTCAGCAAGTTTGAGTTTACAAGTATATTCCAATCAAAAGAGTGAAAATCCTAAGTTCAAACATTAGCTGTAACTTACCACTCTTTCCATAATTCCAGGACTGCACTTGTTTCTGAGATTCTCTTAAGCTATTATCTACCTGATCCACTGAAGGTGATGAAGAGGACTGTTTATTGCTAGACCTATTGAAAAAAAAAAAAATCAGTGACATGTCAGTAAAACAGTTGCAGAAAGTTGCAAAATAATTCTATGCAGAAACCAGTTTTTTGTTGTTGCAACTTAACAAACTGTGTAAAATAAGACGTCTTTTTTTGTTATTTATATTAATCAGTACCTTGGCAATGCTGGCAACAAAGATTTAGGCGTAAAACCAAATTGTTTGAGATCCACTTTTTGATCTTGATTTAACATCTGCATCTAAAGAAAGCAGATTATTGTAACTGATAAATTATAAACATATTGAAAACTGGTTTTTTACAATCTTAATGTCATTAATACTGTATCAAGTTATCAATTTTTAAAGATCATAAACAGACATCAGAAAAATTTTATATATCTAATGCCATCAGTTCAAAAGGTTTGAATTACGTGTTTCTGGCAAAGTTATCCAAGTATCCTGACAAAGTTAGACTGGTTATCACAAACTCTCATCTGTGTTAGCTATAGGCTAAATCATTCTCTATTGCAAATAAACAAGTAAACAAAACTGTGAGGAGGAAATAAAACACTTTGATATCTCAAAAGCCATTCTCGATGCAGAAAGAACTAGTTTAGTACTGCATTCAAAGGGATAGAGTCTAAGCCATGAAATCATTCAGAGGTTAAAAACTAACATGGTTGGTTTTCTTATAAACAAGTGGATCTGTCAGTGTAAAAAGATGTCTTAGTAGCATTGCTCAGATAAATACCATTATTTATTTTCATTCAGGTCATATTTTGCCAAAACCAAGCCACAGTGCACTACCTTCCAATGATGTCTCTCTGCCTCACCCACCGCAATCTATCAAATGCCACAGAAGTAAAAACAAAGAGTACATGCACAGAAGTGAGTAATTGCAGGCCTTACAAACAGCAGAACAGCAGCAGAACCTCTCAAAGATTCCTGGACCTTTGGTACCTTTGTACTTTGGGTTTTTTGCATTACACACAGGAAAGACAACTTGAGTGTTCATATTTAGTTATAACATTTTCTCTGCAAACAATATATACAAATACATAGCAGATCAAAAGAAATCTATTCAATGACTGACTGTATGCAAACGAACTTTTAACCGTTTTACTGGGGGTACAGATGAAATTGAGTTCCTGCTCCTTAAATCAGCTAGGTACAACAAAAACTTGGAGTCTCCATTCGTCTCAGACTTTGAAGATACTCCAGTTTTACCTGAGAAAAGGAATTAAAATAATCTTCAGATTAGTTTAGAAGGGATAAATCCTAATTCTTTCCAGATCAATGGAAATTTTGCCACTAAGCTTAGTATATTCTAGTGGAAGATCCTAAAGTTTTAACACACTAATGAAAAGACTTAACACACCAATATTTATAAGAAGCGTAACAAGCTTGACATTGCTTTTAAATCATATGCTAGATGTTCTGAAAAACATCATTGTAGTGCCTATGAAAGTGTTATTGACAAAGCTTTTTATTACTGGTTTTACGACTGCGTCATAGCAACAACTCAAGCCTGACTCTCTTACTTACATTGCTTCTGTTAATGTAGCTGTTGGTATAAATGAAACTATTCTAAATTATATTTGTCTAAAAGTAACAGAAATAGTAGATTTAATGCAACTCACAGCAGTCATGTCCACACAAATCTTTATTTTTACAGTGATGGTTGCATGCTCTGTTTCCATATTTCTTGTAAGTAATGTCTTGTTTAGATCTGCCTCCTAGATAAATATAATACAGAAATACTCATTTTTTATTTCATATGTATTGTTGAGAGAGTACTTCATATGGTAAAAGACAGGCTAGAAGTAATCTGGGACACTAGAATTTTGCTGCCTTCAACAAAACGTTGGGCTGCTCAAACAATGTAATTGGAAAGGAAATAATCAATGCTACTGAAAAGCAGAGGCACTACCCCATTCCCAAATTCAAACAGTAATATTAGATACCAAACACCCAGGATTTTTCTTACTTTCAAATTTATCAAAGGATTGCACTGTAGTACTTGTCAAGCAGAAGCAACAGCATTGTATTTTTAATACACTTGAGAAAGACCAGTATGGATAAATAAAGATCTAGCTCTCTATTGAAAGCAAAATTCAATTTTCTGATGACTTTGGTATTAGTCAGATGCTGTGATCTGACCGTTTACCTGTATCTACTTCTCCTGCTGGCAGACTTTGTGGGGAGTCATAATACCTATCAAGTGACGACTCAGCTTTCAGTTTTTGATTTGTAACCGCTTTGCTTCCCACTGTTTTCGGTGTTAAGTAAAAGACTGTATATGCTTGCTGTATATCAAAGCCAACTTTGAAAAAAAGAAAAAAAATATTTTAAATGGCTAGAAACTGTTTCTAAACCACTGATTACCTTCAGTTTTCGAAAGAGTTTACGAACGTATAAAAGTTATTAAAATATCATGGGAAAATGTTAAGGTAATGTACCATTAAAAGCACACTACTATATGAATGGATTCTTTATGACTGAGATTAAAAAGCCCATGCATTTTCAGAATTAAAGACATGGTTACTAGATGACTAACAAAATTAGTCCCTTTAACAGACTTTTTCTGTATTCTTTTTAAACTATGTTTCTCTATGGCTTTGCACTCCTGATATAATTTCAGGTTTAAAATTGTGTTACAGCCTGTTACAGGAGTATCAGCATTGGCACAGGCAGAAAATTAGTAAGTTGATGGTACTTCTGAAGCTGAATGCTAATATTGGTTCTAATCCTTATTAAATCAAGATTTATATGAGACTATGAGAGACACCCTTTGTAAAAATTAATTGGTGTCTTTCATTAGGCAAATATTGATGGAAAACCAGACAGGCTTTTAAAAAATGAGAGATTTCCTTCATGTCCAAAAGAAAAGCATAAGTAGAGACTAGGAAAACCTGCTTTTAGTCTAATTTTACTGTTACCAGTTTCAGAGAAATGAAAGTGTTGAATTTTACTGAACTCAGTACAACCTGTAGAGAGCCAAGTAGTAATAAAAGGACAACGTTTTCTTCATCTCGTTTTCCTGAACCACAGGTTTAGCCATAGGAATACAGATTATTCCAGGCTTGATTACCGTAATAGTCTCAATATTCAATGTTTATCATGGAAGGACCAAATAAACTTCAGTTAATCTAGCATACAGCAGTCTTTTTTATAGGTGGGGCACGATGACAGAATTTAATACAGCCAGTCTATTTTTAAATTGCACTTCAAAGTTCTGTGTTTCAAGGGCATCACAGTCTCTCCTAACCTGCTGCTACAGTTCCAACTGATGGAAATTGACACCGAGGGGACCAATATTTAAATCTATGCATGTGACAGCACAAAATTTTCCTTTGTAGAAATTTCTTGCTACTGGAGATGAATCCAAATCCAATGGGTTTTTTATTGCAATGCAAAACCTAACCATTCACAAAGCCAGCTCTTCTCAGCAGAAGTAACCTATGAAGCTGATAGGTTATCCCCACTGAAAGTTAATTCAGCTCCAGGCAAATAGCAAGAGAAAATCCTAATCTGTATCAATAGATCAAAATACTATCTCCTAGTAAAAGTTTTGACGTTTCCCAGTCCATTAATATGCTAGGAGAGTTAGGTAATACTCAACCAAGTAAAAAAACATGTAATAGAATTTTGTTTCCAGATCAGTTCATTTTATTATATTTTTGGCTTCATATAAAGTGCTTTAATAATTTATTCACAATTCTTATGCAGTCATTTTTAAATTAAAAGCATACCAATCAACTTACCGTAATCAGAACTAATTAAATTTATACTAATGTTCTCTGATTTAAGAGCTCTTTTCACTTCAATTTTCTTCGTCCAATTTCCAGTTTTCAGCAGCACAGAATCCCTGTAATGTACCAGTATAGTTTTGTTAGACATGGACAACGAAAACAAGAATATATATGCTATGGCATCTCTAACCAAGCAAAGGAGCCTTTACTTGGTCGTAGTTTTTGGATTTTGCTTAACAAGTGGCCTCAGAATGACCTTCCAGTAATATATCATTTATGGCCATAAGAGAGCCAGGATCCTGTAGAACAGTTTCAGTTCTGCCAAAAGCACCACACTTGGCCAGAACTCATGTGAAGGTCTTGCAGTTGGAAAAGAATTTGTTTCTCTGTTCCCTATTGCTACAAACATATCTTAGCCAACCGGAGAATTTAATTCCATCTCTGAGTGAAAAATTTTGACAATATGATATAATTAAAGAAATATAGCTAATAATAGTTAGTAACAACTTGAGGATGTCTCTTTTTAATAGGTATTTTACTTGTTTTATATTTATGTGGAAATTATTATGACTGCCATAATATGACACAGATATTTACACATAATCTCTGTAGTGACAAGCACGCTGGCATGGTTTTGGGGTTTTTGAATCTTGCACAGCACTTTAAATGAAAAGTGACTAGAAAATGCTGTAGGATAAAGAATAATTTTGTACCATGTGACATCGGTAGAAAGTATTGCAAAATCTGCAAGTCACAGAAAGGATTAAAATCCAACACCCATTAAAAGACGTGAGATAAAAAAACCAGATCATACATACATAATTTTCTGATTAAAAATGACTTGGTTGTCAGCATCTCCTATGACCAATGTAACATAGTGAAAATCTGTTGCTGTTCTCTTTGTCTGTAGCTGCTCACAGTTTGTTAATTTGATGTCTACTAAGATTTCAGCCAATGTATCACTGTATTTTGGAAGCTGGGAAAAAAATTACATAGAAGAAGACATAACTGCTAAAATATGCAAAGTAAAATACATGCCCTTCCATAATTTTTTAACTGTTGATACAAGCACAAAAGCTTGATTCACGCAATTTCACTTTGCATTACAATTTTTATTTGCTGTTCTAAGACACTATTACACAGTGCTAACTTGCCCATAGCAGGATATCCTAAATCTGATTAAGTATTGAGAAAAAAAGACAGTCTACATTAAGCACTTGAAAAATCCTCCCCTGTTCAATGCAAAGGGAAAGATGCAAGAAGAAAATCAGGTATATTTTGGCATCCCAACATTCCTCTGCAAGTTATTTATAATTGTTACATCTTTCTTTTGAGAACAACTTTAGATACACTCATCTGGTATTATACCAAGTGAAAAACTAAACCAGAACTGATCGTTACAACAACAGTATTTCACACATTCACTGACTTTTTAACTTCAAAGTTGTCTTCACTCGTACCAACTTCACGAGATACTTTAAGGCTATTGCTCAGATTTTGCATTTCAGAATGGTAGAGTGGCTATGTGGCCTGCTTAAAAACAAAATGCATATCAGAACCTCAGAGTTCTTGATTGCACATGGAATTGCAAGCTTCCTTTGAAAGGGCACCAGTTAGGCTAATGTAATAAACTACTTTTTCTCTCCTCCTAAGTGTGATGTAGAAAATAAACGTGAGTAAATGCTTCTTCTGTAAGTTTTATATGGATGTTTTTCTGTCTCTAGGGTTTGTTTATGTTCGAGATAGAAGAGACCTGTCACTCTCATATAATGCCAGAATGTGGAATATAGTGGTTTGCATCTGTAACATAAAATGCTATTAATGAGAGACATAGGCCAATGTATTATATGCTATGTCTACTCCAAGGCTCTCCTTCGATGTTTAATTGTTTAATTATACATGCTAAGGTGGAAGGAGGCCTCGACATTGTGTAATCTGTCAACACAGGCTCAAAATATATTTAAGTCAGTATTTGCTCTTTTATTTAATAATATCAGCTTAAAAACATAAAATAAATGGAAAAGCATTTACCTGTTCAATGTCAAGTTCGTATTTTGGAAGGTGCAAAACAGATTCTTTTATCTGGTTTCCAAAAGGAGGATGTCTGTTTAAAATCTGCAAAGATTTAATTTCATTTCCAACATGTTCAGTTGATCAAAGATGCCAACAGAAATGTAGATCCAAGGAATCTAAGTCACTGGAGTAATTATGCTATCAACAAAATCCCTTATCATTCCTGGTTCTCTACTGCCAATGATGCCCCGAATACCAACATAACCAAAAGAAAATTCCAATACTTTTTCATGTTGCTACCACTTCTGTTCAGATAACAGCCAATGAACTAGCCAATGACCTCAAAACCTGACTACTCAGGTTTTCTGAGATGACTCTTCTAGGTTGCCCTAGTTTTAGTCAAAACAAAACAAATGACAGGAAAACTGCAAATGGGCAGAAAAAAGAAATCAAATTCCTAAAGTCAAACCGGAAAAATCCAAGTAAGATCAATTTCCTTTAGAAATCCATGATATCTTCTAGAACACTGGAAAAACAGTTTTCTCAGAAAAGAAGCCAAGAGCCAAAGAACTTGTGCTGGGGTAAAATCTAACTTCCATAAATAAGAAGTGCTTTATAAATGATTCAGAATAATTTTATTCTATCTGTCCTGGTTTTGGCTGGGAGAGAGTTAATTTTCCTCCTAGTAGCTGGTATACTGCTATGTTTTGGATCTGGGATGAGAATAATGTGATAACACACTGATGTTTTGGTTGTTGTGGAGCAGTGCTTACACTAAGTCAAGGACTTTTCAGCTTCCCATGCTCTGCCAGCAAGGAGGTGCACAAGAAGTTGGGAGGGAGCAGAGCCAGGACAGCTGCCCCTGTCTTGCCAAAAGGATATTCCATACTGTATGACATCATGCTCAGTATATAAACTATGGGAACTTGGCTGGAGGGCAGCAATTGCTGCTCAGGGACTGGGTGGTGAGCAGCTGTATCCTTTAGTTTTCCTGAGTTTTGTTTCTCTCTCTTTTTGTTGTTTTCCTTTTCATTACAACTTAGTTTTGCAATTATTATTTTATTTTATTTCAGTCATTAAATTGTTCTTATCTCAACCCACAAGCCTTCTTACTTTTGCCCCTCTGATTATCTCCCCCATCCCCGGGAGCAGGGGGAGGGTGAGTGAGCAGCTCTGTGGTGCCTGATAACCACCTGGGGTTAAACCACAACACTATCTTTAACTAAAACCAGCAATAATGAAAATTCAGGATGCTCATAATTAACATACATGAAAAGAAGTTGTAAATACATATTACCTTTTATATTTTTGTAACACTGCTAAAAGGGAAATGTATATTGTCCTTGGTTTCAAACCAGGTTAATGATGAAATTCTACATATTTAAACAACTGCTTTCCAAACCCAGCCAAATCACTGAAATCATCCGTATTAAATTTGCTAACACTAAATTTAAAACACTCAATTCTGCTGATAATCATAGAGCAGATATATATTAATCATACTGCTTTTACTGGTAACAGTATTAATACTTAATATTTTCCTTATCTCGTTTATCTGTATACAAAATATTAAATTACCAATTCAAGTTCCCTTGCATTTGTGTCTTCTATTTTTTTAAATGATGTCAGCCCAGCATTTACCATAGCATTTGACAGTGATACACCTGTGAAAAACATGTTTTATGCTGTTAAATGACAATCTCTTATCTCAAATTATTCTCAACAACTGCATTATAGCAGGTAAAACCAAAGCAGAAATAATTTTATAGTATGTTTCTCCCAGCTTTTTGCCCAGAAAATCACTTTTTTTCAGTTGATTAAATATTTGAGTATTAATTTCATTTATGCATTAATAAAGATAAAAAGAATGCAATATGAACCAAACGTGAAAACATTATTTCAATACTGACAATTTTCTAGGGTAAATCAGACTTTAGATCACTTTCTACAAGAGTCAAGAAATGTGTTCTGCATATGTATGATGAAAAAAGCACATCACACAGCATTCTTTGTCTCAGATTTTTTTTTCCCTGTCCAAGGAATTATTTAACTATGTTAAAGTCCTAAGAATCTCGATGTTTTTGAGCAAAAAGAATTCCCAATGCTTCATCTGCCACAGAAACAGTGGCATCTTGTTCCTCTTTGTGATTCCCAATTCCTTCAAACTTCCAGTGAGATTTAGAGTCATCACAGCCTAAAGAAAGGCATTTCCCTTACCTGGAACTACAGCCTACTACAGTAACTTCAATAATCTTACATAAGAGATAGTACCAAATACTTATAATGAGTATGTAGATTCTTCATATGTAATTCTGTAGAATTTTACTATATAAACAGTAAAAGCGATCCGAAATTTAAGTGGAAAAGCTTTCAAGACACTCTTAAGTTGCTTCTTGAAAGACATTACATTGATCTTATAAGAAAAGACTCCTTTCACCTCAAGAATTTAATGGTTTAGAGAAACAGAAGACCTTTCATCCTTTTATATATATTTGAACACCTTTGGGCCTGACTTAGGACAGTATCTTCTACCATCTCCCCCCTCTTTTGCAGAAGCTCAGCAAACAGTCTGAGGATTCTCACTACTTCTGCAGCTACTTCAGTTAGAGCTGTTGCCTTGTTTCTTTAGAAGTGAAGTGGACAACTAGTTCTTTTGTCATCATTCCTAAAACGGCAGCAGGTTTTCCACCAGTGAAGAAAATATGTGAGAGAAATAAGACTTTTTATCTATTTCTGACTGAAAAAAATGGAGGTGGAAATTAAACTGAACAAGTAGTAAGGGTGATAAAATCCTGTATGGCAACTCATCATTATCCTGTCTGTCAGACAAGCAATCAGAAATCAAGCAAATCATACAGTAACAAAAGGAAGCATAATTATTGGACAAGAGTAACAAATAGAGATATCTGGAGAAATGCAGCAAGAATCCTCAACTGAACCCTCAGTCTCAGTAAGGTCAAATGTTAAAGAACAGTCACGCTTATAAGGGCAATACTGATTAATAAGGCTTTTTTAAGATTTTAAAACTCACATACTGAGAGTTTAAAAATTAGCGATTTTTGAATATGTTACATTGTATCAGTAAATTTCTGTGAGCTCAAACAATTCACTTAACTTCACAAAGACACAGAATAGGCTTAGCAGCCATAGCATGACAGAGGTCAAGAATCAGACATCATACTATAGGCATCAATTCTGCATTTGATTCGGGGAAGGAGAGTGAACTATCAGCAAACAGTTTAAAAAGAGCCCGTGAGCAGAACCAATGGAACTTTGAAAGTTAACAATTCTTTGTAACATATGCTGCAAGAACAAGGACAGCATAGGAAAAAACAAACAAACAAACAACAAAGAAACCCCAAACAAACAAACCCTAAAAAACAAACCACGAAAGGAAAACAGAGATGTGACTTTATTCTATTGAATATAGTGTACAGGAAAGGATTGGTCTACGCTGCAAGTGCCGTGTTTATTCCACTCCTCCTAACCCCTAGAAGCGCTGAACATGAGGCAGACTCCTCAGATGACTGTGTGCACATTGGCACAGATCCAGAAGCAGTGGAAATGAGTTCCCACCACACTGTACTGTGCTGCACACAAGCGAAACAAGCCCTGTCCCTTGCTTTGAATCCACATGAATGAAGCAGTACAGCTTCTACATCTAAGCTGGCAAGGCTGGAATGTATTGTACCATATAGATCTTCTGGCTTAGGTATTCTCTAATTTGCAGATCTCTGTACTACACTCTTCTGTACAGAGTAGATGTGTCTTTAAAGAAGAAATACAGAGAACACTGCAGTGAGTTCTGAAACCATGAAGGTATGATAAGACCAGACAAAAAAGCAGAAATCTATACTATTACCTCAAACAAGTATAACTATATTTTTGGATTATTCGAAACTGGTGATCCTCACATTTATAAGAACCTCATGCACAGTAAATTTATTTCTATTTCATGATTCCTATCCATGTCAGTGCAGATTAAAGGGCTTTCATGTGTATGAGTGGCAGCTGTTTGGAAAGGAAGGCACAGCCTAGTGAGAGAGATGCCATCACACAAATGTGGAATACACCCAAGATACTGAGACACGCACCAAGAACGAACACCACCTCTGAACTACTCTGAAAGCCTGAAGAAAATTACTGAACAGATTACTATTACTTTTATCATGACTGACTATTCTGACAACTCTGGTACTCAATCATGGCAAATAAATAATTAGGAGACTCAGTTAAATTATTATGTAACCAGAAACCCCAGAAATTAGCAGGCTAATTATGAGATTTGATTCTGTATCAGATTACATCTTTATAATTTCTGACTAGCACCTACCAATTTTCTCCAGTTGTTTAGACACATGAAGGGAATTTTCCCAAAGTTTGCACCTGAAACACTTCGCTAAAATCAAAGAGTTTAATAAAGCAGAAAAGTTGTTCTTACATGATGCCAGAAAGTCAGACAACCCTGTAAAATAAGATTGACTTGTATTAACCAAATAAATTGTAGCTTATATCTATCAAAAAAAAGGATTAAATTTTACCATACATCTAGTAACTCTTAAGCCATTTCTAAATATTCTGCCAGTATCTTGTGTCAAAGTGAAGTCTTGAATAGGAATGCATCCTAGCTGAGCCTGAATAAGACTACAAAAAGAATATATTTGATATGTAAGCCATACTGTAAGAAAAGTATACAACACAGATGTTTCTACTGGAAACAAAAGAAAATTCAGAATAGAAACAATGAAATCTATAAACTGAAACAAATTTTAGCAGAGACTAACATGAAATGACAGCTTTTCAATAAAAAGTAACAGCACAATGTAGTATTTACCAGTTTATTTTCATTTCTCTTGTTTTTATCTTCCCCTCCATTGGAAACCTATGCATGAAAATATACATATTTTCTGCTATCAATTTTGTTTATTGCTAAAAGGATATTTTTCTTTTCAATGTATTTATTTTTTATACCTGATAGTTATTTTGTCCTTGTCTTTATTCAAAGAGTTCAGTATTTTCTTTTCATTTGTTCTTAACTTGACATCCAGAAATTCTGTGCAGTTGGAGATCATTTTAATCTGTAACAATTTATCTTTTTTATTAATTTTCCTTTGCCATTTTTCTACCACTTCTACCAATTTAAAAAAAAAAAAGCTTCTAAATATGTTATTGTCTCAACACCATGACAAGATGGTCAATCAGTTCTTTCTAATACTGCCCAACTTCCTTTCATCTTCCTATAAGGGCTACTACATAACAAAAGAGGAGGAGGTTTTTTTAAGTGTTTAGATTACTATTCCAATTGAAATTATCCAAAAACAACCACACCACACAAAATCATAACACCTTATGCAATACAAGGCAAACACAAATAGTTTTTGCTATGTGTTACGTGTTTCACTTTATATTCTTCATACTTTAATAACAAAGGTATCCATAGGAGAACAAGCATTCCATTTTATCCTGGCCAACCTGTTCCACTGTAGTATTTGCTTGAAAACAAGTCTTTTGTGACTTAACAATAGCAATAACAACCTGTTATCTGACAGAGGAAAATTCCTTAAAACAGAAAGAAAGTAACATTCCTTTAAAGGTAAAATCTGCTCTGCACACAGCTGGGTTTTGCAAGAAAAAATAACTACTAACCCACAAAAGAATACAGTGTTTAATACATAAACAGAACAGCTTTAGCAACTTCATATCTTCATAAGCAAGATCAGTGAGGGGAGAAAGAGTTGGAAATAGAAATATCTCAGAGTACAAAGCCTCAAAAATACCCCATACGGAACTTATTTAGATCTACTGTCTAAAACTTTATACTTTACATAAACAAAGACTGAGCTCTTTGAAAGAAATAAAACCT
The DNA here is from genome assembly GCA_027574665.1 of Rhynochetos jubatus. Lineage (NCBI taxonomy): Eukaryota > Metazoa > Chordata > Aves > Eurypygiformes > Rhynochetidae > Rhynochetos > Rhynochetos jubatus. The sequence goes on from CM050656.1 coordinate 18,779,932, forward strand.
TCTGCTTCTTATCTTTGGTTCTGTTTAAAGTCAATTGAACATACATCATTTTTCTTTAAAAAGTTAAATTACCAATTCATTTAAAGTCTCGGTTCCCTGAATTGTGAAAAACTGTTTCACTGTATCAAATGCAATATAATACCAAGCCATTAATCTTCCGGTCTCTGTAAAAGAAGAACATACCTTAAAAAATATACCAAGTATTTTTTAGTGTTCTTTTTTGAGTCACAAAATCAAATTAATTTTCTTATTACAGGGCTCTATGAGATTTACCCCCACTGACTCAGTATGTTATTGCCCCCAGCTGTCTGATGGATATTAGATGGATATTACCAACCCCATCACAGAGTGGCAGAAAGAAACACAGAAAACAGATGCTGTTTTCTCCAATGGAGATGAATTCACACTAATACACCAGACTGCAAACTGTGGTTGCTGAGAAGCCAACCAGCTCTAGCAGAGGATTGTAGAGAAGAGCAGGTATTGATAAAACCTGCCCTTCATTGCACTGTGTCACATCCAATTATCTTGTGATAATGTTCTGCAATTTTCTTCTAATCTGCAACAAAACTTCCAGCAACAACAAGGGAAGATCTATTAACAAGGGAAGATCAACATTAAGAGAACAAACTTCCATGATTTGTTAAACAAACTTGATCATATATTGTAGGCAAACAATCTCTCAGATTTTATTCTCTATTACATTTATGTGCTTCTTTTAATGGGTCAAAGACAGTTGTGACCCTTGGGAGTTCACTACTATCTCAACATCCCTTTTGAAAATTAGTTTATTTTTAAACATTGTTACCTGTTGGTTTGAAATTATTTTCTTTATCCATCCTGATCAAATCAAAAGATGATAAATCATTTAAGTTCTTCAAACACAGTTCTGTCAACATTTTGAAAATGTATGTGTTTTTAGTGCATGCAGAAAAATGTTCCCATGTACAAACCAGAAATATCATCATCAAATGGCAATGAATATACCAAAGTAATCCAACCAGGCTCAAGTAAAAGTTTTAGAATATGATCCTGCTTCTGCAGAAGTTGTTCAACTTCTGCTTGGGGAAAGCTCACTAAGATACTTGACACAGGACAACCCAACTCTTTTTCAGTAAAGCAAGGTAGCAAAGTAAAAGAAATGCACAGAATGTAGGCTGCCATTTTCAATTCTGAATGACAGAAGAGAGAGCCCACAGTATTTATACAAAAGATTTCTGCCACAGTGTTACACTTAAATGGTTGAAATTTCACATATCCACAAGTATTTATGAATCCTTCAGCAGAAGTTTTAATACTTTACTGGTTGCATTTACTTCACTAAAGCCATTCAGTCAGATATCTGCATGAGGGTGACCAAAGCATTGTGGTTTTCTCTCTTTCAAAGCCAAGGTAATTAAAGGGCAAAAATTGCTTTAATACAATGTTCAGAATTTAGAAGTAAGCTGGGAAAACACTCAAAGTGATAGTTCCCATAGCAACCAGAAATCATTCATATTGCACATGAAATGTATCAAAACATAACTAACTATATACATGACTACAAAATCTTTGTGTGCAGGGAAAAGGAGCTAGTTTCTGTAAGAATTTTAAAAAGAATTTGTTTTTAAGATCAGAGCATTTCAAGGAAATATAATCCACTCCTAAGAAGCATTTTTAAGTGAAGCCTTCTACCCTAGCACTATCCGTAGAAGTGATTCAAACCATGCCTTCTCCCATAAAGGATTATTTAGGTAGTGACATGCTTCACTTGCTTCATTCCTTTCAACCTACATGGCAGAAACAGAAATGCCTGGATCTAAAATACAGGAAAAGGTAGAAAACAACTGAAAGAGTGTATGAACTAGGTAACTTTTCTTACTGATAACTGCTCTTTTTTTTTTTTTCCTGTGTGCAGGTCACAGTCAGTGTCTCTTACATTTGGAGACCTCAAGCAGTAGTGTATATACTAAGGGTGTTTCTGGACTTGGGTTCTTGAAACCCTTACACAATAAACAGCCTCAGCATAGTTCCACCAAGCCCAACATCAATCACAAGTTTTTCTACACAATTGTGTAAAAATTAATAAATGTGTAAGTGGAGTCCAAGTATTAGCTCTACAAATTTCAGGGCATATACCAGTCTATGTTTTAATGTACAGGGCCCTCTCCAGATATTTAAGCTCCAAATGGTCTAGTATACAAATATACAGAATTATGATGGACATGAGGACTTTCACTGAAGAGAAAAAACTGCATGTGTACGTTTTCAGAACTCCACTTATAATCTCACCAAGTAGTCTTTTATTAATACACTAATTTTGGATCTACTAGAAAACTCACATTAAAATAGTTTAAAAAATGTTGTCTGCTATTTCTGTATTTAAAGACCATGGAATCATAGAATGGTTTGGGTAGGAAGGCACTTGTTCACAAACTACTTAGTCATCTCTATGTTTTCTGGTGGAATTGTAAATAACTAAAAAGCAGTATTTAAAAATAATTCAGTAACTGGGTTTTCAAGTCTTAGCATAAAAAGCCTCTTAAAAGCAATCTTTCAGTAATTTTTACACTATTACAGGAAAAACATGGTGCTATTTTTTTTTTTAATGTAAATTTGGGTGCTTCATTGTGACATTACTGCTCACTTGAAGACCAACTGCAATTTCCTAATTATGTATTTGCATTCTTTTATTCCTTTGCTACTGCACTATGCATTTGCTATTCATGTGCAAACTTCAAAACAAAATTTGGAATTAAAATAGCAAAATAATTCTTAAGAGGACCGACTGAATTGATACATCTGAGATATGACTGATATTGTGTGGAATGCTTAATGCACAGGAATCTTCAAAAGACTGCAAGTCTTCCCTTGATGCCCCCAAGCAAAATGAGTAATCCCATGCATAAGGGCCAAATTTCAGGTAACAAAGAAACAATACACTAGAATGTACATGCCCAATGCAAAATGTCGTGGTCAGAGTGTGGAATTCTCAGATCATACCAGCCCAGATGTCTGAATAGCAAACCTATACAATATGAGTAATGTGAGCTACCTGTACAAAACCACAGACTTAAAAAAAAAAAAAAACAAACCATAAATAATGTGAAAAAGGAGTTTTAGAGAACTCCAGTGTGGCATATCTTGTCCAATGAATTGGAGGATAGGAGCAAATTTTAATGACCAATGCAATAATATCCATCATAAAAAAATTATGTGTTCACTCTCTCCACCTGCTCTTTACTGTTGCTGCCTAACATGCTATAATCATGCAATTTTAAACTGCTTCTGAACAAGGTGAAGATGTTCACATTTTACCTCCTTTGTTTCCATGTCTGAATTTATGATGAAGGGAAGATGACAATTTATGAAAAGGGCTTTTTTGAAAGTATAGTAACAGACATTAGTGAAAGCAAATGAGATCAATCAAAGGAAAATTAGGAAGAATGACAAGCTATCAAAATTAAAGTGCTCTGCTTCATATTTCTGCGTATGTGTATGAAGATGAGGTAGATAAAGGCATTTAATTTTTTTCCTCTACACAAGAAAAACTTTTCCACCAGTCAAAAGGTACTGACAGTGTTTCAAAAGTAATAATGAAATAAAATCAGTAGCACAACATAGTAAATTACACTCATTCTGTAAATGGATCTATTGAAATTAATAGAGGTATATAATAAATATGGATAAACCTGTTCTACAATGTAACATTTTACTGGAAAAAGCGTAAAAGCCACTTACCTTGTAATTTTGCTTCAATTCCAATTTTATCCAATCCAGATGAAAAACCTTCATGAAAAGACAAAATGCTTTTTAACCTAATTCAATGACACACTTCCTTCTCCATATCATTACCATCAAAACTGATTTCCTGATTTTTGGGACTCAGATAAATACCCCAAGGTGAAAAATTTGTAAATATTCATTATGTCAGGAACAAGTCAAAAACCTTACATAGTGTAAGTACCTAAGTGTCAGTAAGTGGCTGTTAGAACAGATGTGCAAAGGTAAAAGCTGCAGATATTCCCCTATGTAAAATAGCAGTCCTAAAAGTTGCAGAAATGTCAGTGAGCAACTCCACGTGTAGAGTTTTTCCTATTTTAGAATACAGGAAGACACCTAAAAATTGTAAAAGTCATTCAAGTACTAGGTGTACTATGTTCCAATCCCATCTATAAATCCTTAAAAAAATTTGTCTCCAGCAGGTGCCCAATGTCTTCATAATCGGGTGTAGAGCCAATGGCCAGGAACAAAGATATGGCCAGGGCTGAGGACAGAGAGGCGGTTCTGGACAAGACAAACTGAAGACACCAGCATTAGAATTGCTGAAATTTTGTTTTAGAAAAACTAAGAAGTATTACTTTTTTTTTTTTTTTCTTGGCAGCAGATTACATATCCAGCCCTGAAAAGTACACTATGGCTTGATATTGCATTAATACATGGTCCAGTGTATTAAGATCAAAAGAAATAGAACACTAGGAAGCTGTAAATAGCTTCTTCATAGTTCTTTAAATGCTGAAATTTCAATTATTTGTATTAAAGCAACACAATGTTGTTCCTTAGAATGTTACAGGCCATGTTATACATCTTGCTTTCAACCCCTTATTAAAAACAGTCCATAAGAAAATGAAAGAAGCAAATCTAACACACCCTAGTGTCATTAACTTAGATCAATTAAAACCCAGAAAAACAACAAACCATAATGAGTTGGATTTTTTAAGGCTCTAATGTACAGGAACGTTGATCGTATCCATTCCAAAGCGACAGTGACATTTGTGACAGTATGTAGCACTATTTCTGCATTTAAGTGCTCAACAAGATGTCTGTGCAAGCTAGTAAAAAAGAAACAAACAAAAAAGAAAAAGTTAAGTACATTTTGCAATTAGTAGTACAAAAACTGCTGCAACTATTTTTTGGGAACAAAACAAAACAACCTCCCTCCCCAAACCCACAATTTTCTCTGTGTGTGTGTGTGGTTTTTTCGTTCTCTTTGTTTTTACTGTCATCTGTTCAGTTTAATCAGTGAAATCAACAGAAAACAGTGAAGAATATGTAAATAATCAACAATGTAACATATTTAAAGTTACAGCAGTGTTGACGTTTTTAATATATTTGAAAAGTTAAACCTCAGGAAACTTACATGAGCAAAATTTCCTGGTTTACCCTTTAATGTTTTAACTTTCTTATGTATTTCTCTTGATACTCTGTTCACATCAAGTGAATTCTGTGGTCTGGTATTTTCCAGACTCTTAGAGTCTAAAAATTCAGATACACAGTCTGGGTTCAATTCTTGCTTTTTGCCTTTGCAATATGTACTATTTCAGTTTCTTCAGTGGAATCTGCAGGGTTTTGTTTTTTTTTTTTTTTACATTTAAGATGTTCTGGTTTTAGCTGATAAAAACAGAGGCTGTTAACTTCTGAATAGCTTCATTTGATCTTCCTTAGATTTCTTCTAAATAGAGCAAAACAAACCCCAAAAGCCACCTGAAAACACACATTTGATAGAAACTGAAACATTGCTACCATCTATACAGTCTTATAAAAATTACTTCGTTACCTGCTCTCTATTATATCAGCACCATTTAACATCTGTATATACTTCTCCCTTGTACTCCAACGAGTCATAATAACCGCTGTAGCTGTAGTGTCAAACTGAAAAATAAAACCACAAACAAAACCTGTTCTCTAGCTCCCTGCAAAAAAATTCAAGTCGAATATGCATCACATATTTGTGGAAACCATTAAAACTGTTTTCTTAAACTCTCTGATGAAATGGCTGTCGAATGCCAAGACCTCACTGACTTAAAGGCAAGTTCTATCTCATCTGGGTAGCAAGCAGGCTCGGGATTCCAGCCACTGCTGGCAGGCAGGTCAGCGCGCCAGCCTGTACGTGCTAATGTACAAATAACAGAGATGTGTCAAGAAACAACACTAATGTGACCGGTCACTGACCTCCTCGAAAGGTCCATAGCTAAGGAAAGGACTTCTAACCACAACCACAGAAAGCAATTCACTGATGAATTCTCGTTAGCAATCCCCAAAGAAAGTTATAGTCTTGAATGAAGCCTTTTAAAATATTTGTTTATAATCTTTGTCATCTACTCTCAAGCCACCTCACTTAGAATATTTTGTTTTGTAATGGAAAAAGTACTTTTAGAGTGATTTATTGGGTTTTTGTACGAGAAGTTTCCTGACTTTTGCATTTTTTAGATCAGATTAGTGTATGTAATACTGAAAGGTGGATCTTGGTAAGTATTTTAGGTCTTGACTCGGTAAGTTAAAGGGGCTTAGGATTCTGAGTCACAAGTTTTAAAATCGTACTGAATTACAATCTCTAGCAAAAAAAACCCTCAATCAGTTAGGAAAGTTAGGAATATCGGAATTTCCATACTAGTTTAGATCTTAGGTCCAGATAAAATACAGTCATTAGATTTTATTTATATTTCTACAAATTAGAAGACTTTTAAGTGTAAGATTTACCATAAATGATTCAGAGACTTAAAAAAGGTACAATTAAAATAACCATTTTTAACCCCTCCCCCTCCATTTTACAACCAAAGCAATGTGTAGCCAAGCATTTTTGGCATCAGCAACCTCTTGTGGAAGCAAAATGAATTATACATTTTTGAAGGCTGTGTTTCTGACCCTCCCCCTCTACTCCATGGGTAACTTAATTAGATGTTTTCTTCTTCTGATGTTATGAGAACAAAAGAACATTTCTTTCTATACTATTTAGTATTTCAGAATTTTTATCATGCAATTTATAAGTTTTGTGCCAGCTCCCTATTTTTTCTCTAATCCCCATTTGTTATGTAACCCAAATGTAATCTTTAGATCTTTTTTCCCACAGCAAAGTGAAGCAGTACTTTTAAGTACACAACACAAAGGCAATTAGATTTCTTCCTCAATTAAGAAGCTACCCAGGAGTAATTTAACTAACAACACTTTAAAAAACAAATGCTGCAGTAAAATTGTGGGTATTGTAGTTTGTTTGTTTTGTTTTGGTTTTTTTTTTGCCAAGAGTAGTTTCCACTGATCTGCCTTTAGACAGCATCAATGTAATACAACATTAACTTACTTGAGGTCTTCCTGCTCTCCCGATCATTTGCAGAATATCAGTTTCACTGTACTCTTGGAACACTCCTCCAACATAGTGCGTTGTGGATTTAATAACCACCAGGTGTGCAGGTAGATTGACTCCCATAGCTAAGGTGCTAGTAGTAACTACATCAGATTAAAGTACATTGATTGCAAGATAAACATCACTGAAGTGTCTGGCAGACATTAAACAAACAGCAATTAGGTGACTAACTCTTGGTTCCTAAGAGCTCTTATATTCTAGTGAACTCAGTGGGCGTTCTGCACCACAAAGAACTAGACCTAAATTACAGACACGTATTTGCATAACAATTTCTGTGCAGTAGATCATGAACATTCAGTTATTATCAAGTATTCTTCAACAAATTACTTCCCAGGTATTTTTATTTCAACATTCTTTAACATTTGGAGATAATCCAGAATCCAGTTCCTCTTCAATATAACACACACCCACTGAAGGAATATTATTCATATTTCTTCATGGATAGATATTTGAATATAACTATAGCTTCATCGTGCTTTGTAGTGATCAACAGCTTCAAGATATACATTTTTAAGTCATTAGCACTGCTTATATCCAGGGTGCCAAACCAGAATCACCACCAGTATTATCACAATACCGATACACACACTCACATGGCAAACACCATTCAAGTTTGTGACAAATTACCTCACACTCATGTTTTCTAACTAATTTTCTCCAACGAATATATGGGCTGGCAGGAACTGAACATGGAAAGCCAGCTACACAGGCCAATTGATTCCAACCTATTCCACTAGGAAAACAAAGTATTAATGAATTTTCCGATTATTTTTTGAAATGAAAGGAAATTTAGTAATTATAGGTGCATCAGGAAAGAAGAATCCAATCTAAACTAAAGGCATAACCACATCTTGTAAGAATATTATTGTTTTTCATACTGTGATGGAATGCAAAATGGGAAATATGTCAAAGAAAGATGATGTAACCAGAAAAAAATTGCAAACAAGGTTACTTACCAGTGCAATCAGAGCTTCAGTCCACTCCTGTGTGTATATGTATACACACACGTGTACACACACACACTGTGAGTATACATATCCTATTTCAAGACCAAATAATTTTCCCCTTGGAAGTATCTATGAAAGGTGCGTTCTGCACCACAAAGAACATACCGTCATGCCACAGACATATAAAGTAGAATATGCCCCATGCACTTTCAGTTTACCTTCAGTTGTAGAAATATATTCTATATCTCAGATAATTCTGAAATATTCATACAAACTATAGATTTGAAATGAATAAAGCAGCAATAAGCAACTTTGCATTCTTTCAGTGGCAGTCCATCTGTACATTCACATGGCGCTTCAGCTGTGGCACAGGGCCTCAAAGTTATTTTTCCAAAGAGCAATGGTAGAACCACAGTCTCCTGAGATTTCAGAAATGGCACCACAGTTGGCAAAGCCATACACAGTGCACTAGGCAGCTAAAATCCAGTGATGACAGAGATGCAGAGACTTTTTAACAGTATGGACACAGCAATCTAGCAAAGTTCACAGTAGTATCTACCTTAAATTTTCATAGTGAGTCATGACCATTGTACAGAAAAGAAAAACATCCAGGAATCTTCCAGTGTTGCACATGAACCACACAGACAATTCCCCATAGGGTCTGAGTCTTTTTTACAGAGGAAGAAAGCCTGGATGAGATGAGACCATCACATCTCAGATACCTTCTCATCTCAGGTAACAGCAGACGGACTATTTCTTAGGAACTTCCCCATCAGTCAAAACAACTTGCATGGGAGTTTGAAAATAGCATCCTGCCCATCTAAGAAGCATAAATGTAAAAGATTACATTTGGGGATGCCACTGCTGCAAAGGACACAAAGAAACGTCACGTAAACTCTGTGGAAAGACTAGCAGAGAGCTCCACCTCAACAGGATGGATCAGTGGCATAAAAAGAAATGGAGATGGCCAGACCTATACATACACAGGATGGATGAGGGATGATGACCTTCATGTACACTGAAAAGAAGAAAAGTTCTATGGTCTTTAGTAACAGTGTATATGTATACTCACAGGGTACAAGTGGAGGTGAAACACAAACACATCTTTATCTGGACTGCATGAAGTAATTCCAAAGGTTAAAGAAACTATAGAATCATAAAATATTACCACTTCCAAACTGCAATTTTCTCAGGATACATAAACAACATTTTGACTTTCAAAGTTTAGTTTACTTACAAAGTACTGGTAAGTCTCCTACAGTAAAAGCTCCTTCAATTATTTTTCTGTCAGATAGCTCCATACCCGCATGATGATAAGCCACACCGTGCATTAAAAGATCTGATAATGAAATAATTATATCATCACTTGACTAAGTTTACTCAAGCAAGTATTTATTCACAGAGCAGAGTAGTAGTAGGTTATATTTACCTCTCAGTTTGGAATCTTTCAATGAATTTGCAGACCTCTGTAATCTATGCGACACAAAAAACAAAACCCCAACTTCACAAAACAGATTCATTAACACAAGTGGAATATACAAAGATGCAAGCATGTTTTTAAAATCCAAAAATAAACCTTCACATGAAACTAGATACACAATTACCCCACTAAAGATTGCAAGATGTATTCCTTAACATGTATATTTTTTACATATTTCCCCAGAGTTCTACTACATTTATGCTTTTTAAGGATGTTCTTAGTTTTCAGCAAGATGTTAGACTATCAAAAGGACATGGTCTTAAAATAACTTTTTAAATATACATTCCTTGGATATTTTCAACCACCCCCTTTTTCCTCATCTTCGCAAAGGGAATAAACTGACTCTCTGGGGCAGTTATCACAGCCTTTCCAGCCGAGTCATCTCTCCCAAGTCACAAAGACGACCATGTTTGAGGTCCAAAATCAGCAAGTAGCTTCTGCAGCTGCCATGACTAGGCAACACTGAAGCAAACAACAATTAGTATGAGTCAAGCCTGTATTTATTAAAGGGATCTGATAATGCAAAGATGTTCTTCTTACGGCTTAACTTAAACCACTAGTAGTAAGACCACTTCCAATTCAACTATTCATATGCTTAATCTTTGCAATACAAGGCCTCATAGGTCCATAGGAATTAACATTTGTATGTTTAGAAAATAGCTTTTACAAACAACTTAATGTTTCTGAAAAGTAACCTAAAAATCTGAGAAACAATAAAACTTCCCAAGAAGAGTGCCAATTTACCAAAAAACTCATGGGTTTTTGGGTAGTGATTCATCTGCTAGAAACTGTATTAGCTCAACAGCTTTCTTCACAGATGTCAACAGGTTTACTAAACCACAGAAACACTTACTAACAAATACCTTTGTTTCTGTTCTATACCCAGTAGAAATTTAGCATCTTTTGCCAGAACAGAAGCGGCCTGCTGTACTCCTTTTCTTGTGGCACAAAACTATAAATAAGAACAGATATTTTTGAATCAACACTTTTAAGAAAGAAACAATTTCAAGGGTGATTAAAAAAAACCCCTGTTGTACCACAAGTGCTGGTTTTTGTTCTGAGTATGTTTGTATAATGCTAGCTATCTTGTAGTTAAGAGTTAAGTCGAATTTGAATTCTGTCTGATTGTCACTGCAAGGAAAACCAAGAACAATTTTGCGTAGCTTCACTGGTCGTTGATCCTCATCTATTTTCAGACATACAGCAGGCATCTTGCCATCTGAAAGCCATTCTGCAATCTTTAGAAAAAAACAAGAAATAGAATGAAAAAGATGAATTTCTGCTTTTAATCATGCTCTACTCTAACTGCATCACACAATAATTAACTTAGACTTTGTCACATGTAAACTATTAACATATTTGACGTTGCTTTTATCATTAAAAACATAGGTGAACATAGGCTTTCTACAAGATCAATATAATTCAGACTGAAATCACAAGTCTGTTGTGATTTGTACACAAACAGAAATCTAAAACTGAAGCATGTTGATACTTGGCTGATAGTTCCACATAGTTGTAGGTCATTTGTTACATTAACATCAACCTCACAGGTGACAGCTTCAAAACGACAACTTTGTTATCAATCTGAATTTATAACTCCAGGTACATTTTTGTAAAATATAACTACATTAATTAAAATACAGTTAAAATGTAACTCTTACGTCTTCAGCGTTTGGAATTGTTGCAGAAACAGCTACAAATCTCAAGGGAGGAGCAGTGTCATGATTCTCTGAAAGTCGCCAAAGAGAAGACTGAACAGTCTTCATCCGACTGACTACAACCTCTAATGTTGCACCTCGGCTTTCATCCTTTATAACATGCACCTATTAAGAACATTAAAAGACTTGCAAAATATTTCTCCAGTTACAGTCTACACATGTGTTAAATAAATGTTATATTTTCTAAGTTTCCTTTTATCTTGAAGAACAAAACCACTGCATGTAAAACCTTAATTTTCTCACCTCATCAATGAGAAACAGTCGTACAAGCTGGACTATAGAGTTGTCTCTCCACCTTCTAGTCATGCTATCCCATTTTTCCTAGGAGAAGAAAACAACACAGCAAAACAACAACAGACGGTGAAAGATGTTTTAAAGGCCAGCTTAAGCCAGAAGTACAGTACAGGCAGACCTGCCTAAACTTCAATAAATCTTTAAATATAATCAGTTAAATTAATTCAAGCTAATGTCATGTATGTTTCATCTGGCACATGATTATATTACTAACTACAGTTAATATGAACTAACAGTACGCACAGCAATATACAGGCAAGCATAAGGATCATAAAACTACTACTTATTACAAACAAAAAAAGACCAGTCCTAGTAGCCTATAATTATTAGACTGCTAATGTCTGCTTATTCTAGGTTTCTGTAAGAACTGGGATTGAAACCTACAGGTGTAGTGATAATAATGTGAGCATGATGTATTTCAAACAAATCATCCATCACCGTATCTCCTGTCAGTTCCTTGCAGCTGAGTCCTATAGGTCCAAACTTTTCTTTCCAATTGTCAAAACGCTGACTGCATAGAGCTTTTATTGGAGCCACTAAAAATAACACCAAATAATCAGTTATATCAGGAAAACTAAATCTTCAACTGTATTCTGAAGATGCTAAATGCATACATTTTTAAGATGTTTTCTTGAATTTAACTTCCCTCATTTCCAACTTTGCTCCCACAACCATAAAATTTGTAACTGGTCTTATTACCCTTATTATCCTATTCCATATGTACAGATCAATGTTGAACACTGAGCCCCAGTTCTTCCCTGTCAGCAATCAGAAACAAACCCCTTTAATTAAGGTTATTTATGCCCTCTCTTAACCATGATTTCTTCCTCAATCCCACATGGAAACAATCATTCAGTTATCAAAGGTTTTCTCACAGGCAGAATAAACCACAGGAAATACATCTTTTCTAATGGAGGATCACACAAATACAAACCTTTTTCCAGTTCAGAATGTTTTGAGCACTCTGCATTCAGACAAGAAAAGGGGTTATACATGGGAAACCATCCATGAGCAAGAGATAGAACACCAGAAGAAATAAAAATCTATCCGAACCAGATGTACAGTTAAGTGTAGTCAGGGTCATACCCAGCAGCTAACACAGCAGGTAGCAGTTCTGACGCTTGTCCTCGTGAACTAAAACCATCTATTTCTTCATACCTTTTTTTTTTCCTGAGGATACATACTATACGTTTGCAGATGGAGGTTGATTTCTAGAAATCAGAAGTAATTCTCTACAAGGACTGATACTAGAAACACATGTAACTCTATACTGGCTGGGAAAATGCAGTGATTTAAGTGACAGAAAGAGTGACCTACACATGATCCGAAAACAGTAGTAGTAAAATAGATCTTGCAGTGATTACATTCTAGGCTAGTTAGAGCCACTGGAATATGATGACTGACAAGTGATCCCTAAAATGAAGATATTTAAAGAAGCTGTTTCTGCTTCAGAAAGAGGTGTAAAATCTCGTAAGCGTATCAGTTGCCTAAAAAGTAGGGGAAATCACTAGCTCCAGAAATGTGATTAAGCTACCAGCAAGGAACTCACAAAATTGCAGAAGTAATAATCTTTTGCTATGCAAGAATGCAAGAAGTTTGTGATTGCTCCCAGAATTTCTGTCATGAATCCTTAGCATGCCTTAAAGCTGCTGGGAAATAACTCTAATTTACACAGCAACTGCAAGCAAATTCACATACTTTGCACCACTGACAAACCAGGTACCAGAGCACACTCCAGCAGTACATGATCTGATTAACACCTCTGTTCCAACGTGGAAAACTGACATGTCTCCTTCATCTTTGCTGACCCTGGAAAGGCCAGCAGACCAAATTCCACGAACAGGTAACTGCTTCCTTACTAAAAGTTCTGACCTGCCAATTTCTATCAACTCTGCCAAGGTGATCAAAACCATTACAGTACACTGAAATGCTCCATCTTGATCTGCTGGCACAGAAACTATAAAACATGCCTGTTTAGAAAAGATTTGTTTACAACACACAGTAAACTGTAAATCAACACTAGCTTTATTGTAAGAAATTGAACACAGCAGAATTTTTTTTAAAAATAATTAGGCTGAACCTTTTGTGAATATAAAATTAGCCATTAATAGGAAGACTGACAAATATATCACAGTATGAATTAATTAAAACTGGGACAAAACCACCAACTTAATCTGATTTACATTATATCAACTCAATTCTCCAGGAAGGAAAGAATAAAAGTGTAATTGTTGTGACTATCCTCAAGTATACTCATTAGTTCCTATACAGATCAATTAAACTCATTAAGATAACAGCTCTGTCGCATCTGAACTAATAGACAGCAACAATTAGCGTAAAGCCTTGCCAGGTTAAGTAAACACTGGAAAATTTGATCCTCGTCTCAGAGCAACAGGCAGGCATACAAAATATGCTGCATGATTTCTGGCTCTGCCAGTAAGAATTTGTTTCAGTTTCCTTTGCTTCCTTCTTCCCCTTTCATGTACATCTTGCCTTCTTAGAGAACAAAGTTTTTGCAAAATTTTTAAATTTTTATTTGTGTAGGCAATGCTGAACACTGCAATTACACAGTGCTGTTAAACACTAATATTAGCTACAATAGTATCACAAATAAACAAACCCTAACAGAAACAACTTTTTAAAAATGAGGTGGGTCACAATTTCTTAACATATTTATTTTCACTATTATTAAAGCACTTATCCAGATCTCCACATTTACAGAATGACATTTTCTACTGCTGTCACCAAAATATTTAAAGCTGCATACTTACTGTAAACAACTTTAATGTTTAACCAAGGCAGTGGGGATTCCATGAGTAATCTGGTAATAGCTAGCTCCAACATTGCAGTTTTTCCAGAGCCAGTAGGAGCACAAATCACAAAATTCCTATCTGTATAAAGAAGCTAGGAAAGAATTGCAAAGCAGTAAATATAACACAGCTATCTATGGTACCTATTCATACATTCCAAAAGCACTGTCTATGGGAAAACGACATAAGGAAATTACTATTACACTGATATATGCAGCCGTCTAAAAAAAATTGTATTATATGTGAACTTTAAGTTACTGCAGAAGAAAGAATATCATCTGCTGCACATCTTCCACAGAAACATAAACGAGATACTGTTCATCTAAGGTTATTATGCAATGAAGTCTACCATTCTGCAAGAAGGTGAAACAACAGTATCTAGCCTTAGATGACATTAATACAGAATCACTGACAATGTCCAACTGCAACCAAGTGTAGGCTCACCAGAAAGAGGTATTTTGTGCTCAGATTCAACGAGCAGTTTGTTCTCCTTCTCTAATTCAACCTGCATTCACAATTCCAACATTGTCGAATATATATGATTTTGAAAACCAGCACAGAATGTTAACCTTTCAATAATGATGCAGGTAGGTTTTGTATGACATGCTTCCTTCCTTTCTACCCTCAGGTTACATCCTCCACCATAGAAGCCAGGTATGTCCATGTCAGGTTCCCTGTTTTTCCTCTGACCAGGCTGACTCTACTCTCCTTCCTCCTCTGCAGCGCCACTTACCCAACCTCTGTGCAGCTTCATTTCCTTCCTTCCCTCCCAACTCCTCATGGATTCTTCTATTCTCATTCTTTTTTCCTTTCCTTCTAGCTGTTAGTTGTCTAAAACTACTCTATGACTGTTAGGAGCTCACTTGGATGAATGGGAATCACCTATTGCTTTATTTATACATAACTCGCGATGACTGACACTGAGTACTGTGGAACAGCTGCAGGAATTACCTGTGACCTTCATCTACCATTTCCAGTTTTCCCATGCTCATAAAAATCAATGAAGTGTGAATGCTGTATGAATACAAAATTTTCCCTGATTTTTGTTAAATAATCCTTTGTAACATTCACTGTGAATCAACCAGAAAAGTGGTACCAAGTTGAATGCTTTCAGCTTATTTCGTGAAACCAGAGAGTTGCTATCAAGTTGAGTCTTGCAAGCTTAACCAATGAAAGAAATAAGTATACAAGACCATTGTCTTTTTACTACACTGATTTCTCTTAATTTTTAATAATCTGTTAAGTCTTATAGTGCGTGATAAGCAAACCTTGTCCTTCCTGGTACCTTATAGACACGTTTATATTTAGGAGTACTAATACATGAGCCATTCAAAAAATATTTTTATTTGTTTTTTTAAAAACTATTGCCCTGAGAACTCTGGTTTTGCACTTTTCATGAATGGAAACCTTGTTCCCAGCTGTGGTTTTCCATTATTCTAGGAACAGAGAGTCACACAAGATTATTCTACAGGCCCATATGATGTGTAAATCTCATCAGAAAACAAACACAAATTTGGAAGTAAGGAAAAATACCCCAAATCTATGCATGAAACTAAAAATGTAATGAAAAAAACCCCAACAAAACCCAAAAATACAGCTCCCCATATAATTTAAATACATGATTATTCTGCTTATATAAGAACGTTCTTAAAATCTCTTCATAAAACATTACTTAGTGGATAGGAAATTAAACCAAAAACATTTGCAACATCGAAAGTAGCTTAAAAAACATGCTTAGAAACGTTTGTGAACGACACTGGGATTTCCCCTAGAGCGGAATAAAAATTTCAAATGCTCTGTTGAAGACTGATTGAACCTGCACCTCCTCTCTGCAATACCTATAACGCAATCTTTCACAAACTGGTTGCTTTCAAAATAAGTTTTGGGTTTTAAAGAAAGAGCATAGCTGATAAAAAGGGCATGGACAAACCACTTCTCCAAAAGGAAAACCTTCTCTAAAGTTCTGCTTTTCTTAATCTTCCTGTGAAAATCATCAAAAAAATACTACTCATCTGTACGTGTAAATACACGTGATTCACATCTTCACACAAATGTATTTAAAACTGAGAAAAACATTTTTAAAAGTACTTCTGGTCTCTTGTCACAGCTAAGCACAACCCTGCTCAACCATTCCAGGAAGAGGTCTAGATATATTACAGTTTTCTTAAACCCTTTTAAGTTCTGAGTATCAAAGTATCATTTAAATTTATCTGCAAAGTACTACTTGCAGCTGCAGCTAATGTTTCATACTTACATCATCCAAAGCTTTAGACTGTGCATAGTTAAAATATGGGAACTCCTTAAAAATACTTCTAAATTGGGTTGCTTGACAGCATTAAGGAAATGAAAACAGCTGAGTGAAAACTATGAAATGTATTTTAGAACTGTAAAATACATCTTGCAATTTAAAAGCAAACTAAAAAGATATGCAACAGTCTTTCACTGATGCAGGTTTGTAAAAAATGGTCAAAAAGTAACTTATATATAAATTATTTAGGAGATTTATTTAGATTCTTGATGTGCTATATATTCCACTTCACCAAAGAACCCACTACCTATTTGAGAGATCTCAGGATTATACCAATAATCAAGAATCTCCTCCGTGGCTCAGGCATTATGGAATGGCACAAAATTACAGAATGTGAAACTACAAGGGGCAAAAGCTTTATTCTACACTGGAAACCAGATACAAGAGCAAGCAGGGCACTGCTGTTAGCATATCTAAAGTGTCAACTGTCACATTATATTTGTAATGTAACATAAATTAATTAGCCAGTCACCAGTAGCAAAGAAACTTCACCAACGATCTCTTAGTGGTGCCAGTGGTTAAAAAGATATTTTCAATTGCTAATACTGTGTATTGTTTGGACTAACAACATCCCTATCGAAAATATGAGTAAGAGGAATGAGAATATTGTTACATTACAAATCCAAATGAGTGAGTTGATCCTTGTCTGGACTTGCATTGAAGACACACAAGCAGACTAACTGTAACCATCCGATCAGGCGGAGGATGCACACACAGTCAGATTAACGCCAACAGTAACAAGAACAATGAACTGCTGAGGCCTCGGATAGATGTTACGTTAAAAGACTAAATAAAAAGAGAGAGGAGTAAAACAGGAAATAAAAGTAGTTAAAGAATAAACATTTAAAAATGGATAAAGATAGCCAAGTAATATTAGATAAAGAAAATAAAGATTTTGTAAAAAAGACTCTAAAATTCCCTCTCTGAAGTGATCTATCTTCAAAATGCAGAACACTGACAATCTGTAACTAGCAACATCACAACAACCAAGTTCTTACTAGTTTTGGAAATTATGACACTTTTTAAAGCTATTCACATAAATTGAAGTTGCCTACCTTTAGACATTTCCTTGTCCTGATATTTAACCCACCATTTGACAGGTTACTAGAAACAAAATGTTGAAAAGACAGTGTAAAAAAGCAAAAAAGAAAGTTTGACAGATACAGATGGATGGGTAATTATGTTATGGGTTCAGGGCAGGGGCAAGAAGAAGGAAAATTATTGTAAAACCTGCTTTAAGAATGGAAATATACTATATGCACACTACAACATAATACAGACCTATAAGAAATATGTGAAGTTTATTTTCTTCTGAGAAAATGGGACAAAACATAAGATTCATTTTTCCTAACAAGCCTAAATGCTATTTCACCATTCCTTTATTTAAAATATATAGGAATATATGTATGTGTCTTTGCATATAAAATCTGGCCTGAAATATATATTATGCAAACTAAAAATTTTACATTCTAAAAATGAACAGTTTTGAGGATAAAATTTGAATGCTTGAAATAAGAATAAATTTGCTTAGCAATGAGTGATCTATAAGTTGTCCTATTTTCATTCCAGCTTAGGAAGTTCAAAGGGCAAACACCTATTCATCACTTGATTCCCAGCATTATGTTACAAATCAAAACTATTACAGTGTAATGCATGAGTTCCTATGGCTACGAAATAAGCACTAATTTTGAAAATGTAAAAGCATCGTAATAAAATCAGTAAATCAGAGCAAATACAAGGATACGTATTTCTGTAACAGCCCTCAAATTTTCCAGTTTTCTTCCTGTAGTTCCTAAAGAAATAAGAGTAGTAAATTTATAAAACCAGATTTGTTTTCAACCATGAAAAATATCTCCATGGCACCAAGGTATGTGTTCTGTGAGGAACTGCAAGGCTATAACAAGGTCTAGGTGATACAGAAGGAGCTGACAGGATAGGCCAGTGAGGTCACAAGCTCATGATTTGAAAGGACCATCTTGGTGGCCCTTTGTTGAACTCACTCCAGTTTAAGGATGTCTTGCCTGTATCACAGGCTCAAAACTTGATGCAGTATCTAGACATGGTCTCAAAAGTGCCAAGAAGAAAGGGATAATCACTCAACTTCCTGGTTTTGTTCCTGTTAAAAAAGCCCAGGGTGCCAGTGGCTTTTGTTACTGCTGTTTGCCAGACCCCAGGCACTTTTCTGCAGAGCTGCCTCCAGTCAGTCCATCCCAGGGGAATTCCAGGGGTTCCTCCCTCCCTGGGGCAGGACTTTGCAATCATCCCTACTGAACTTCATGAGATTCCTGGCAACCCCCTCCTCCAGGACAGACCCCTGTAGTACTCCACTTGTGGCAGGCTTTGGGCAGAGTGTGACCCATAAACCACCACCCTCTGAGCCTGACCATCCAACCTTTTTTTTACCCATGCAGTTGTCTATCCGTTCCTAATATCTTAATATCTAATTAACTTGCATCCAAGAATGTTGGGGCAGACAGTGCTTCTCACCCATTCTATGATTCTATGAAAAGCCTTGCTGAAGTCAAAGTAAAATGTGACTTTTCTTCATGAATTGCTGACCCAGCTCATATTGAACAACAATGCAAGTACGCTTCATAAACTTGAAATATCTTCTATCATATTTAGCCAATAATCTCACCTTGAACTGGTGGGAAAATGTTCTTCACTCTACCTCAGATCATGGATATTCATTGTTATTATGCACACCAAAGAAAGACAGTGGACTATTTCTCTTGAAATAGAGTAATTATAATCACCTGTCATATCCAGAATCTCAGAAGCATTAGCAAATGGTTTCATTTTAATCCTATTTTTAGATGCGATGTCCCCATCATTCACCCTATCCAGAGTAAAATCCGAGCCTTTAGTCACTGGAGCATGATGATTATTTCTCCATAAACCTTCTTTTCTCGCTTCTTTCACGTTTTCATTTGTATTTAAGTGAGTGTCAGTTTCTTTCACATCCACAGAATTATCTTTAAATTCTGTATTTTTATACACGTAAGCAGGCATTTTAAATAAGCTGCAAAAGATTCAGGACTTTCATTGGTTTGTTGCAATGTTACACCTTTTCTTTAATATTTGAAAAGTATGTGTGTTTGTATTAGAAGCAGAACTAGTAAGATACAATCATAAGAAAAGTTTGCATGTAATTGTATTTGATTGACACTCTTCAACCTGAAGACGACTCCTTTCAAGATACAATTTAACTTTACTTTCATTCCACAAAGAACCTGAAAGAATAAACTGTCTGTCCAAATGGGTTCTGAATCCCAATAGCAAATTAACGGTCAATCACTGCATAATTAAAACCAATACAGACATACAGGTTCTGAGGGATGAGCAGAGCTGGGCCTAGAAGAGGATTTTACTTTAAAACCCCTTTACTTTACTGTAAAACCCCTCCTCCCAGGCAGCACTGAAATCATGTGAGAACTGCTCAAGGTATTCCTGGCTGGCTGACCTCTGCTCTGAAAAGCAAGTGATCTCAGGCTTCTTGCTCATTACCATGTGGATAAAGAACTCAGAAAAGTATTCTGAAAAACCTTTGTTATCTAACAACTTCTTTAACATTAAAGAAACAAACTTCATGCTTACTTTTCTCATAAAAGCAGCTGAGCTCATGACACATTTAATTCCAGTACTACAGTATTGCCAAAAGGAAACATCTTTTTTCCTTATACTGAAAAAAGTTAGTGTCTGGAGCCTTGTTAAAGTACCTTCAATTGAAAGATCCAAAACTCTGAGTTTAACAAATTTATCTAAACTGGTCATATGATTCTGACAGCTGATAAATTATCAGAATTGACTAGATACATACCTTTTCCTTAATGCTGAATGACTCTCATCATCACTGTTTTCTGGAAAATTACTTATTATTTTATTTTGTGAAAAATTTGCACCAGGTTGCTGAGAAACCTCTGTTCCCATTTTAGATTTATCTTGGTCAGAAGAGAGAAACAATGAAACCATTTTCAGATTTTCACGCCGAAAACTGATTTTCTCTCTTTCTCCTACACTTAATTGGAGGACTTCTTTTTCAGAAGCTGTGCCGAAATGAAAAGGTGCTAGTGATTTATCATTTACTTCCTCAGCGTTACCCTTACATTGTTGAATAAACTTTTGATGATTTCTCCCTCCTACAAAAAGAATAAAAGATTTCTATTCATACACATATTCTTATTCATAGTAATTAAATATCTTCCACACAAAATCAGCCAAATTCACATGTATATTATATGAACTGATATTTGTATCTTATTGCAAGAACTTTAATGTATATTTTGACTCATGCTGATAAATGCAATTAATCTGTTGTCAATTTGAAAGTTATAAAACTAGGGTCACTTTCTTTGCTTCCTATACAAAGTAATGGAGCAATACTAGTCCTCAAAACTACAGAGTAGTTTGTAAGATAGAAACTCTTCGCCCTGTCTCAGAATAAAGATAGTGATTTAAAAAATTGACACAATGTCCAAGCTTGAAGTTCCTACTGTGAACAGCTCTGAGATAAACCCTGCAATCTCAACAGTCAAAATCATAATGAAGTCAGGACAGGCTGGTTTCATAGTCATCTTGGCTAATTATCACGTTTTGCAGGGTCAGTCAGTAGGATCAGTGTCCTGATCTGGCTGACCATACAGGCATTACTGTCGGTAAAGGAAGAGAAGAGCAGACATGAGCAGTTGAATGCAACAAGATCACAGAACAGGTCTGTTCCGCAGCCTACTAATTTCAGTGTGACCCATCTAGAAAATTAAAATAACAACGCCCTGTTTGTGACGTAACCCTAACAGTTTAATTCAACAAACACCAGAAAGCTTATTTGAATGAGTAGTTCTTAATGGAATTGCTCCTGCATAAAGCAGCAAAAACCCCTTTCGCCTTAACAGGCGAAATTCCTAAACAGAGAATATCATAAATCAGCACAGCAGCTAAGAAACGTGGAAATCTAGTTGACAGAGATAAAGCAACCAAATTCTTTAGAATAAAGGTCCTTAAGGTGATCCTGAATGTCTAGATGGAAGGAATACTCCTCTGAGCAGCAACCAGTGGCCAGATTCAAATTTGGCATCCTGAATAGCAACTTGAAAAAAGCCCCAAAAGGAGAAAGTCAGATTCATACAAACCCTCCACTCCCTGGGTGGGACCCAGATCAGATTTGAATGTTGCATTATATTCTTACAACTGCTTCCCACGGTGTTATGATGCTTCACGGAACAATGCGGAGTAGCTGAAATTCTGATCATACTTCTTACCGTGCCCATTTCTACACAGGAAATGTGTAGCCTGTATATGCTGAAAGAGGACTGCTAATACTCCAAACATATGTCATACCATCACTCAACTAAAATATGTTCTTTGTCTATATTTGCATACCTAAAATATTTCATATTTCACAGATTAAAAGAGAAGAAATTATCCATCAAAGGGATTATTTGTTAAGCCATTCAAAATTAATGTCAAATATTATGGTTTATTGTGACTCAGCTGTGTGAGGTTTACGGTTGGACTCAATGAATTTAAGGGTCTTTTCCAACCTAAATGATTCTATTCTATGATATTTTACCCAAAGGGGTGTTGGCTGCATTTTCTTCCAGTTCCTTCTGTAACTCCTCCGCAGTTGGAATTTCAGCAATGGCCGGAGCAGGTGCAATGCAACAAATCTTATGCTCATTTTCTAGATACCTGTTTTTAACACACAAATATAAGGTAAAAGCATTCTTCAAGCACCCTCCACAACATCTAGCTCAAAATCACTAATCACAAATAAAGTACTGTTTCTCCTGATAAAAAATATCCATATTAATTTGTGTGATTTTTAATCACACAAAATTTACGATGCAAATCTTCTGCTAACCCGTATTCCTTATAGCCCAAAGATAAACCTGCATCATTCAGACTTTAGTGTGCTTGGAAAAACATTTCAAAGTATGGGTTATGAACCTGGAAACTTCTAGCCTCATGTATCTACTGGTAGGCAGAAAAGGGTGTTAAAAAGAAAAATCTGATGTAAAATGATTCAGAATGTGGAAAAACTTGGAAAACAGTTCTATATATCTATTTAATAATAAAGATTTACCTTTGTCTTGTATCTGGTCTTTCGTAAAATAAATTATCCAATGAAAAGACCATGTCTGCAGAGCTGAACATTTTTAGATCAAATGTGAAGTCTCGATCTGCAAAAGACAGCACAAGGAACTGTGACACTGAAATTACTAGAATTCAACCTTATTAGTTATAAGTGCCAATGCTTAAATTCTAGATTTTTTTTCTTTTAAAGCTCTTGTCTGCATCCTTAATTTTTGTTCTGATAAAATATGGTTCCTATGACTTATGACCAAAAAATTCTGTATGACAGGATTCTAGGTTTTGCCACTGTTTCTTTCACACTAATAAATTGAGAATTTAAAAATCATGCTAATAAATCCAAGAAAGCTGTTTAATTTTGCCACCGTGCTTTTGCATGCTTTTAATGCCAGTAATCTTCAGCAGGAGTTCTCAGGCTTGGGTATCAGTAATGGCAGCAAAGAGCATCTGTCAGGAGTACTATCAAGTTAAAGCTATTCAAGTAGTAATTATCTTCATTAAGTGCTTATCCAACTGAATAACCACCACTCCATCAGCTCCAAGGAGCTGCAAACACTGCACACTAATATGAAATGGTTTTCATACCTCAGTTGGGGAACCTTCAACACATGATTATGCAACTTCCATTTAAATAACTTGGATTTGTGACTCCCACCCTTGAGACTTACTAACAAAGACTTAGTAACAATCTCCTAGGTCCTTCAGGCCCCCACTCTACGTCATTTATTCTTTGACTGGCTCCATTAATTCCAATTGCTTAATGACATACATAAAAATGATAGATATCACGCATGGCAAAACATTCCTTTATGCAGTTTTGCATTCATCCACGTGCTTGCTGGCTGTCAGCTGGGATGCCTCCCTCAAAATCCCCATCCATGTGGAAAAAGAAAAAAAAAAGCCAAAACATGTCTCCAAGGTGGACAGGAATGAAAGGGTCTTTTTTATACTCTCCGTGCTGTTTGATAGCACAGGGAAAATGCATATTCAAGACAGCGGAGTGAGAAAAATGAGCGGGCCTTCGCAGGAGCAGCACAGATCAATTCACACTCACAGAGGTGTTTCCCAACCCCTGTAAGCAAAGACCTCACGTGTCTGTTTTAAGAAACAGCCTACTGTAGACTTATTACCAACACTGCATGCCTCAAGGGGTTTTGCCCTGTTTTTATGCCCCTTTGCTTTCCACTTCCCTCCTAAAACCCAATCCTTTCCTCAGACCTCTGCATTTCACCTCAGTGCGCCCTCCAGGGGGGCCAACGTGAAGATGCTAACTTTCAGGGTGCTAACTACTCGCTCCCAGCTCAGGACCAGGTGCCCAGAAGGGCCAGGGAGCATTCCCACCTCACAGCACCCCTTCCCTACTCCTGCGAGCCCCTAAGACCCGTGCTCAGAGCTCGACTAAGGCAGAGGAACTTCAGGGAGTGGCTCGCACCTCACCAACGGCGCTTCCCGCCACTACCGCGCAAAATGGCGGCAGCGCAGCGGCCAAGGCGGCGCTACAGCGCCCCGGCAGCGCCGCGCGATCGGTGTCTCTCAGATGGGCTGGCCGAGCGAGAGGGAAGCGGCGGTTACCACCCGGTCCTCTCCTACCACCGTCCCAGGGGAGGGCCAGCACTCCAGAGTCTGCCGTTCTTTTGCCGCGGTGGGGTCTGCGGGCTCCCTGTGGCAGGAAATGGAGGCCGACGGGCCCGCTGCGCGATGGCCGCGTTTTCTCTGGGGAGCTGCCCGGCCGTAACACCTGACGAGCCACCTACACTCGCAAATCCTGAAACTAGTGTAAAAGGAAGGGGCTAAATTCTCCTTAAAACGGTGAAAAAAGACTGTGGAGAGACTCCACTGGTGCCAGACTTCGAGCTTGTCCAAAGGGATTTATCGGGAATTGATCTGTGTTGAAAAGTCCATATCACTTTTACTGTGGTATAAATTAGAAAAGGCAGCCGATTCCTGCACCGTATGACTCTTGCCAAAAGGCTTCCTACAGGAAGAAATACTGAAAATACTGATCCTTAAATATTTTCTACTGGATTTCTGAAGATCTTTCATAGATTTTGCTTCTTGTTGCTGCTGTTGTTAAACTAGCGCAACAAAGCCGCCTCCAACAATTTATATGAATTAATATAATGTCAAATATTTGTAAAATTAAGAAGTAGGTTGATTTTTTTTTTTCCCTCACGGGAATACTGCAACTTACAATTCTGGACTTGCCATTAAAGTGTAGTTTTTGAACAAGTAAATTTAAAATAAATTGCAGAACTGTCTAAGTTTTAAGTGGGTTCAAAGCTTCATGCCATTCAACAAATACTATAGAGGCAGCTACTGTAAATATGTATTTCCTCATACATAAATAGATGAAAAGGAGACAGAAGATTTTCTCAAATACTGATTGATTTTAACATAAATAATTTTTATTTAATCAACATTTTTGTTTTTCTTTCTTGAAAATATTGATTAATTTTTAACTTTCCATTTCAATTTCTTAGACATTGCATGTTTACGTAATGTAAGTGTATTCTCTCAGACTGTGCAAGCCCAGGTCAATTAAAAGCATGCAATAAAGGTTATGCTCATTTTTACAATTCTGTGCATGTGAGGTCTTTCCTTTATTATTCTTACCTTAAAAAGACTCACATCAGAACTGTGTCATATTCCCAAATTCACACCACATGTTTAGATGCTTTAATCCACCTCCCCATCTAATTACTGGGCAGACAGCCAAGGGTAAGAAGCACTTCATTCCTGCTTCCAGCATGACAGGATCTTGGCCCGCACAGAATAGCGAAAGATTTTATGATAAAGAGCTTAGAATACAATCAGGATTGCTAATGAAGCAATTATCTGAAATTAAATTCTGAAGACACCAATATTATTCAGTAATTTGAATAAAAGTGGGGAAATGCTTGTGCTTAAAAACATATAATAAGCATTAATTTCGTGCTTGTAATAAATTTTGAAACAAGAAAACATTTTTACTCCTTACTATTAGAGAATGCCTTCTTCGATTCTGGCCTCAGGCAAGTTTCCATCTTAGTTCACAACATCTGCTTTCAGCTGACCAGACTTTAAAGTTTAAAGCGGTAATACAAACAGTTCATTTTTTAAAGCTTTTTTTTTCTTCGATTCCCTTCCCTAGGTGACATCTCCCTCAACACACACACAAATCACATAAAATATATAGCAAAGAAGTCTCTCAACTGCTCTGAGACACTTTAATTTTTTATTTTCCCCAAGCCTAACAGCTGATCTGCCATATGTTTTCAGTCTTTCCAGCTCGTGGAGATCACATACTAAGTCATAAACCTGTATGTTCTGGAGCAACGCAAGTACGGAATCACGAACACCAGACATTGGTCAGTGACCCATATGATAACCAAATAATACTCAGAGTTAGTAAATACAAAGCTGGTAGAAGGTTCGGTTTTCTCCAGAACTTACAAATTGCACAGATCAGCTACAAACAAATTAAATGCAGAAAAGAATCAAGACATAAGCAGGCTGACAATTGCCAGTGTCTTGTCTCGGTTTCCTTTGTCTGGCTTTATCCACAATTGCAGAGATGTGACAAAACCATGGGTCTCCAAAGAGTGCCCTACATTGTAACAGAGATCCTTGTGAAGTATTAGAAGGCTTTACAATCACAAGCATCCCCGGAACCGTATGGTATTTACCATATGCTTGAGATGCTTGCAATGACTCATTTATTAAAGAAGTTGTAAAATTCAACAACCAAAAAACATTAATATTTGCAGCTGTAACCTTTTCCAGTCAAAATTGGGAAATAAAAATACAGCAGAGACTAAGTTGCTTAGATGAGGAAAAGAAAAGGGGAGTTTCTTCCATTTTCTCCTGTTAGCTGGCATTTACAAATGTGGGCCTGATGCGGCACCACCCTTGCAAAAACTTAGAACAGGTGAATAACTTGATTCGTGGCAGCTGAAATTACTCATGTGCATAAGTGTTTGCAAGACTGGGTCTTAAGAGAGCTAAACGCAGCTCCGGCTGGGACCCGGCAATACTGCTCTGCATGTCTGCCCGAGGGGGTCTCCCAGACCCGATCCAAGGCACTGCTCCCCAGGGCCGCGGCAAGCAGCATGCGCTTGCCGTGCCCCTAACAACTGCTTCCCCAGAAGTTTAGCTCTTGAACTTCAGTTTTTATGCGGCTAACGTCAAACATCTTTAACACTTTTTTTTTTTTTAATTTCATGGTGAGGTGTGGAAAGTGTTTTTTTCTGTATTCTTCTTTACCTCTGTTTCCTTTTTCAGTTTCCTGCCTGTACTTTTTTAAGAGATGAACTCCTCCCACTGAACCCCTCAAGCACAGGCTAACCACCAAGGACCATTTGCACTATGTATAGTGTTAACACCTTCAAATTACCAAAACGAGCCCATCCCACATTCACAACTCCACCCTGAACAATCTCATCATGTACAAACACTGTATGTCACATATGATTAAGAGACTTTAGCAATTTTGCACATACACAAAGGAGATACTATATTACTGAGTATAGATTTTATGGCTCACACAGCTGATACCTTTCAATTTTTGTATATCTAAATCTTAGGATGGGTTGATCAAACGAGACTTATGCTGCAGGAAAGAAAATGAGATAATGCTGTGGTGATACTTGCTCCTTTGGCGTGTACCTCCTAGGGGGCAAGTCACTGCTGTTTCCCTTAAAAATAAAACGTAAAGAATGTCCCATTGATACAGTGTCCATGGAGTCTGCTTTTGCATAAGTAACAAATAAACCTTAAAGTTCTGTCTGCAACCACTGTTTTGGAAAATAACCTGGCTATTCTTGTCAGTTCCAATGATACACTTTCATAAAGGGGAGAAGGGAATGGATGTTTTTTAAGCTGGAGCTATTTTGTTGAAGTCAGATCTCAACAGAAGTGTAAGGTTCAACAAAATGCTCTTATTTTATTAGCTTTTTAGTCTAAGTTATTATGAATCAATGATATTTACTGCTATAAAATGGCTAAC
Organism: Rhynochetos jubatus; assembly: GCA_027574665.1. NCBI lineage: Eukaryota > Metazoa > Chordata > Aves > Eurypygiformes > Rhynochetidae > Rhynochetos > Rhynochetos jubatus. Next base: position 18,807,683 of record CM050656.1, read on the forward strand.
ATCTGGATTCCAGATCCTCTGATAGTTCATTCACTTTGACAAGGTTTCCTATCAGCATAATTTCTTGCTTTGGGTTGGAAACTATAATTCTATCATTGAGAAAAATGATTTAGAAACCCCTGAAAAGGAATACATTTGTGGATTTCTTCTTTTTATTAGATAAGTGTATTATATAATTTACAGATTCTTCCTGGAATAATTTTCTCATTTTTAAATGAATTTCTCATTTTTATGAATTTCATTTTGTGTACAGTTTTGGCAATTTAAAAAAAATAATTATAGTAGTCTTCAGGTATCACTCTGAATCCCTGAGTATATCCAAAATGTTCATCTTCCAAATCCTCATCTCTACAGGTAGTCCTCAGTAATACTTGCAGACCAGTTGACTTTGAGTTAGGATTGTATGCAGAAGCCTGCTAACTTGCTGATGCTCCTTAAACCAGCAAGAAATACATTATGGAAACAAAGGGTCCATAGACTAAGTCAAGAAATTTAATTCTTAGAAAAAGGGGTGTTTCTCACCATGGAAAAGCTGCTTATTCAGAACTGTTAATATGACTGAGGTATTTGTCCACATTCAAGGGACAGAAGAAGATTTGTGAGTTTTGACAATATGGGTCTGATACAAGATGAATTTTTAGAGTATATTTTGTTTTGCACACAGCATTTTTATTCACCAAGAGAGTTTATGACTGTTGAAGTGTTTTTTATTTTGGCAGACAATGGTTTGAGAAGCAGATGAGAGGTAAGGAGACCTTGATTCTTTGCGTGACACTGTGGCCACTTAGCATCTATATGTCTGCGTCTTCCTCCAGGGACTTTATTCTTCGGTTTTGTTTCTACTCCATTTTCTTTAGGAGGAAGAAAGAAAAGAAGCAACTATTTTAGCTACTGTCCCCTTTGAGGTGCTCATCCAAGATTCCTAGACAAGACCACCTTGCTTCCTTTCTTTCTTCCCTGGCCCCATCATAATTACTACACTTAGTTTGATTAAGGTGGAATAAAGCGAGTCGGCCACATCAGCAACATTTAGAGCAGCAGTATGATCCACATGTGAGCTGAATGGGGTCCAGCCAATGTGATTAATGGCTTGATATTGTCAGGGCTAAGACACGTATGTATTCTAGAGACAACGCTGATAATTTTAAACTGTCTTTCCTGGGATGACAGCCTGCTTAATCAATTATTTCTAATAATCTTCCATACTGTAGCTATGCTGTGCATTTTAACTTAACAGCAACAATATGCCAATTAAATTTCTGCAGACTATATGATATGAACACCCTACAGATCCTTAGCTTTTTCAAAGTAGATCCGTGTATACAGATTTTGTTTGATCTCTGGTTCATGTCAACCTGGTTTTGAAACATATCGTAACTAGAAAATGTTTCTTCGTGATATGTTAGTTATCAGGAATATGATCTATACTGAGAGAGGGAGAAAAAAGTTCGTGCAGTGATCTTTCTTCAGAAACGAAGTTTATTCTCCTTGCACTAAAGTAGAAAGCATATGTTCCTTAAAGTTTGTATTTTCCCCCATACCTATCTATTTTAACTTTTATGATCGTAAAGAACACCGTCTTAAGCCTTATGATTTTAGATTGAATAGTTTGTTGCTTGATAATATAACAGTATTTACTGATTGCATCACACACAGCTAACAAAGTGTGGTCTAGTCTTGAGGGCTTTAGGATATGATCGCAGTGCAAGTAATAATCAGTAGGAAGTTCAAGTGCACAAATATTACGTATCCTTGCAGATGATGGAAGGGACATAAGCAAACCCTCCTGACTCCCTGTTGGCTACCAGGATAATATTTGTGTTTTACAGCATTTGGACCATATTGATTTAGGAACTTAACACAACTGGGGTGAGGAAACTGTACTGTTGCAGATGCAACAAGATATTGGCGTTACCGTGCACACAAGAATGATACAAGTCTCTAATATTAAAGTCCCTATTATGCCGAGTACTTCATCGTAGTTCTTGGGCTCACTGGCCTTCATGTACAGTTCTGTGCAATTCTATTGCACAAGTCTTGAGAGCACTTGAACAGAATACTTTTTCTGATTTAGCCAAATTTGTACCTCTGTAAACTTCAGCAGCGTTGTATTTTTGGACTGAAAATTTTTGTGAAACAAAAATAATTCAAGACTTGAAAATAGCGTGTCTTACATTCTGCAATGCAGTGACTTGTACAGATGTTTAGCTTCCAGCTGGGGCACTTGAGGCAATTGAACCGGTTCCTAAAGTTATCTTCTGAAAACAAAACCCAAAACAAAACAGAAAATGACATGAGAAGCAACAGAATAGAAAGCCTGAGTACACTCACATTTAAGAAATTGTCCATCACCAGATGGGTTCTTTCCAAGGAAACTGTGGGCTCTGCGTTGCAGAGCACGTCAGGAATAGGCATTGTATTAGATTGAACGTGTTCTGGGAAACTTCCACACTGAGAAGTAAAAGCAATGACTGAAGCTTGGGGGCTTCTCACCATCACAAAAACATTTGAGTTCAAAATCCCACTGCACTTTGGCACAAAACACTGAAGATAGTTTACACAGACTCAACTTATCCTCAAAGTAGCACAACTGCTTTGGTGACAGTGGAGAACCTGAGATATCAACATGTTGCAAAGGAAGAGAAAAACTTCTGTCACATGGAATTTTTGATAAAAATGGAAGAGGCAGCAAGGAACACAGCTGAAAAATGTGGTATGTCGACACACTACCAAAGGAAACTGAGTTAGATCTGAAACACTTTTATAACAAGCTGACTACTGACAACGATACAGAAAGTAGGTGACAGCATTTCAAAGTCAAGACATTCTACATACTTGTTGATGTGTTTACAACATAGATGAAAGAGCAGTTTCGAGATTGCACAGAGAAATGCAGGCTGACACATTGACATTGATAAAGTTTTAAAAACATCTTCTCATATAAAGCCACAAAGAAAACTTTGTAATTTGCATATTTAGTCCAGCTATTCACTAATCAGCCCTTTCATGTATTAATTCAGACCATGCAGACTTACTGGTTAATTTTTTTTGTAACATACTCAGAAGAGGAGTTATATATTTAAATACATGAAGAAAGGTGAAATGGCCAGTAGACTGAGAAGAAGTCAGGATGCCATAATGCTCTGACAGTTTTGCGTGTCTCCTGCTGGGATGTGGCGTATGTGTTTTCTACTGGAATGTCCTGTGGAAAAATGAAAGCCTGGGCTTCCTACGTAGTCCTGGGGAAGACTTAGGAACTTAAAGAATTTAGCATGTCCCTACAAAGCATAGTAGGCTCATTCTTCCAAATAGCATTATAGTCTGTGCGTCTGTGCCAACATGACCGTATGGCTCAGGAAAATCACCTGAGAGTTGGGAGATCGCCTCCCCCAAACCAAGCCACTGCATTCCCTTAGGCTACAAGAGAATAGAGTCATGTGTGCTCTTGTCTAAATATTTAATTCATGCAAAGGAACCCAACAAATATCCACTGGAAGCAAAGTATTTCCAATGACATCAGTGATGGTTGGATCACATTTGCAAGGAGAGCCAAAGGGTCAGATCAATATTTAAAAGCAAATGTAATTTATTCACATTTTAATAAAGCTGAATTGTGGGAGTGGATTTTATGTAACTTTTCAAATTGTTTAATTTAGTATGAAAGAGACAAAAGATTAAAAGCTTCTCCCTTAAGAGAATGCTTTTGCAAATCATACTAACTTACATAAAATTAATAAGATCAGCTTAAACTAAATTGTAGCTGCAGCATTGCTAAATGTTAGAAAGTGTGGGTTTCAAGTGTTTATTAGCATACATTACTTTTCCATACTCATTTAAGCACCTTATTTTCCTGTAAAACAAGCTAGAACTGCAACTTCTAGGCAAATTACTGTAACAGTTGGTCTTTTATAAGTTGACTACAGATACCAGTGTGGAAAAAAAAAAAATTTCTTTGTGACAAGGAAGTGTTTTGTTTCTTGCAAAGTCGCTGGTAGATTTATTTTTGCATATATTTTTAGATAATTAAAATACCTGAATATCAGGAGAATGTTGTGTCTTCCGTCACATTGTTTTAGCTCGTTTTTCTCTTGGCTTTAGCCCCTACAGAGCCATGGTTGTAAGACCAGGGAATCCATAAGAATCTCCAACATGAGCTTCTGCATTTAAAAAGTCATTAAATTTCACAGTGACCCCCTTCTTGACACCTGTAACTTTTCCTTTTCTCTCCAACCCTTTTTGTTTTCTCCAAAGTGTGACTTTTAGCCTACATTCACAGTCTTCTTCACTTTGGAAACAGAGGGATTTGAGTCAGAAGCATTTCCTTGGGCAACAGAAGTGGCAACAGCAGGAGTACCAGGGAGAACAAAGTGTTAGATAAATCTCCTCTAAAAAACCAACCAACCAACCAAAAAAAACCCCACAGTGCCAAGCTCTTCCTCCCAGCTACTACATACGTATGGGGAAGAATCTTAATGACCAGCACACGAGGTACAGAATATAGATCTACAGAACTTTAGAATTAACTTAGGTACACTCACAGTATGCTTTACAAATAATAGCAATTTAAAAAAATGGAGTGTGAGCAAGAGAAATGCACCAAAGCGTTAAGACATTAGCCCAATGTTTGTGGAATTTTAGAGTCCACATGTATCATGTTGCCAGTCAGCACACTGCAGCTGAGAGCTCTGCTACAGGAGTCTGACCACAGCTTTCCACATGCCAAAGGAGAGCAAAGAGAAGCAAGGCAATTATTGTGATGGAGCTGAGATCTATCACCACAACAGTAACCGTATGGAGGTTTACTCAGCAAAAGAAGGGGGTGGGGGGGAGGAGGAGAAAGGAAGATGCGTAGGGAAAGGTTCTGGGAGTGTCTGAGACTCCTAGAAGGGACATCTGTTATCCTGTTTCCCTGGGTTTGATGGCACCTGCACCAGTCAGTTCCCAAGGAAGATCTTGTTCCATTTACTCACGGTATTTTGTGTTTCAAAAAGAAATTATTTCCCCAAATATACTTCATAAGGTATGGTCATTACTACCGCTTCTTGTCTTCTATTCATAGTGGTCTTTCACAGAGACTTTCTGCTTTGTCATTAGCTCATGGGGTGTGTGTTGCATGTACTTCAAGGGCTGAAAATACAGATTGGGTGTCACCTGGTCCTTTCTATCTGTCACTAAGAGCATGAAACACACCTCCAGCAATAAATACAGACCAACTTACACTGGAAACCTAGAAGTACAACCACACACGTGTACTAGTATCATAGCTCTAAGAGCAAAAACTAACATCCAGCAATCATCTTGGGGAACAAGAGAGCAAAGCTCCCCTTTGAGAGCAACACTGCTGCATGTCCGGCCCAAAATTAGCATCTTAACCATTACTGCTGTCCTGCCTATTAAACAATTATACAATGTATCACTGAAATACAAGGAATTGTAAGGACTCAGCCTAATTTCCCAGTAACTGTCACCTCACTTCTCAGGTAGTAAAGTATAGCTCTACTTCCAACTGTTACAATTGATGATTCCTTTGTTGATTTCTGGGTAGCCCACAGGCATTATCATCACAGTATGACAAGTGTAAGATTTAAGATATATGATACCAGTGCTAGGCAGTTTGGGGTGCTTTGTCTTTACACTTGGACAATTTGGTACAGATTCAAGGTGATGCTTGAGAAATTTACCTTAATAATGCTGTGCTTTATTTTGTTAAAACTGCCAGCTTCCTCTTGAAGACAATTTCAGATGATGCGGTGGAGTAGGGCAGAATCAGGTCTATTTTCCAGACCAAGAAGACAGCTTTCATTGCTGAAAGAGGACAGATAAGTAAAAACTAGTGAAATACCGTGGTCACCATCAATGTGACATAGGAAATAAAATAGTGGAATGAAGGAATAAGAGATGCATTTCCATCTAGAGCTGGTTGAAAAACAGTTTTCACCCTGGCAAAACTCAAATACTTCAGACTGCTTCCCTTTTAAAATATCCAATTGTTTGAGACTTGCCACCAAAACCTTGGGCAAAGGTGGTATCTCCAAGTGGAATATACTGATTATGGTGAAATTTCGGCAGAACATGGCTTTGCTTCAAAAATGTTTCAGTAACTTCTAATCAGAACAGTTTTGTAGAAAAGGTATTAAGATGAGACTTTGCAGGTACAGGTTTATTTTTCTTAATATCAGTTATATTTTTGTATTATCTACATTTTCCTAGTTTTACTTTAGTGGAACACTTGGCAATGTTATTTGCTGCTGTCATAAAACAAGTCATCTTTACCATGATGATTTATGTAGCTAGACAGTATGCAGCATGTGTCTGAAGTCATATACAGTTGAAATTTGCATGAAATGGTATTTTTATGTTATCTTTTAACATTATACCACGAACTGTTGGCCATGTGTTTGGAAAGGATGAAAAAAAAAGCACTATCCTCATATTGAATTGGGGAGAGGGTCTTGCTACACATTTTAAGTAACTGCCATTTTAAACATCAAAGCCCACAAAAATATCTACAGAAATATTGGAAAAGAGAGTAAAAAACCTGATACTAGACACAAAAGATGCTGCATTTTGTTACAGTAATTGTTACATTAAACCGAGTTTTTAGGTTAATAATCTACCGGCTCTCAGGAAAAAGAAAATATTTCCATCATATACATCCAATTTCTCTGTTTTAAAATGAATTCCTTTCAAAGGATGCAACAGTTAACACTGCAGAGGGATTTTTGCCCCTTTGTAACGTTCTGCAGTTCTGAAGCACTAGCTGGAAACAGGACTTCAGGGCAGCGGAGGGGAGTGTAAGCTGAGTTCAGGAGCTTTCTGTGATTCTGCACCCATTGAATCATTAGTACTTCAGAAACTCGAGAAAACTGGGTATTGTATAAAATAGCTGGAGGGAACAGCTTCAGAACATTAAAATACTGTCCACGGGCCATTTTCTAAGAGAACCCCACCTTTCCATAGTTCTGTCCTCCTTTTTAATATTTTAAGCTAGATGCCTTAAGTGATATATGTATTGCTTTCCTTTCAGTATAAAATTTCTCTTTGACGGCCTGCTTTGGTCTGGGGCCCCAGCGCTGCTGTCTGCTGGGGGCTCTGAGCGCTTCCCTCAGCCCGCCGGGACCCCGGCACACCTCGGCCAGGGATGCTGCCGTGCAGGATACGGCACAGTTTTCTTTGTATGCATTGCTTTCTTCTGCTGTGTGGGGGTGTGGAACGGTTTTCTTATGAACCACGGTTCTTTGTTCGTGTCTTGGTAGCTCTTCAGAATCAAAAGTGTGGTAGACACGTGGAAACGCTATGCTGCTCACGAGTACCACTGCTGCTCTTCACTGATCAGTGAACTTGAGGGCTTAATTCACCTCTGTCACACCGATGAAAATGAGGAGCAAATATGCTATTGTCTACAATGCTAAACTAAGCTAAACCACACATAAGTAAGAGTAGATAAACCCTGGAGTTTTTGGGCAGGGAGCTGGCAGCTTGTGGAGATTTACAATTTTTTAACCTGTTGGAGGCAAAATTCCCTGTGGGTCATGAGTGGGGGCAAAGACTGAAGCCACACCAGTCACTTTATCATAGGAGGGGTGGGCTTAGAAAGGCTTACTGGTTTTGTTTGGCTATTTGCAACATCATGTGTTCTACCAAACGAGAAGAATAAAAGAGCTAGAGTCTAAAACCACAAATACCTGTAGTTTCTTCCGGTTTTAGCGTAGTAAAGCCTTGTGTGCATACACACATGCATAAACTATAATAGCAGATAAGTGGGCACAGTTTTACTTGCATGCAAAACCAGGTGTCAGATGAAAATAAGTGTTCTCACATCAGTGACAACTTCAAAAATAATATAAATGTTACAAGTATAAAAGATATGATAAGAAAAATGTTTTAAGCAAAGTCAGTTTTCATGCTTATTGACTCTGGGAACTGATTCTCCTTTTCATCACTCCTTTTCTACACCACTGATGCTAAAATATGGAAAGTGTGATTACTAAGACTTAAAAAAACCCCAAAATATTTTAAAATGAGCATTGATGGGTAGATTATACACAGAATTCATACTTTTAAAATGTGCATAATATAGTATGCTGTTCAAGCAATAGTGTACAGTATCGTGCTTTCCTAAAATGATCTTTTATTTTGAAGAATTTAATCTTCTAAAGCAGAATGCAGATGTGAAACATGTAAATGTTTACATGCTGAAGATACATAGGAGAAGAAATTCAGCAGTATCTAAAGGACCATAATAGTAACAACAGTGGAACAGTGAAGTTACAATTGTCTAGAAACTGCGTAAGAGTGGAAAATTTAGCCTTGTGCATTGATTTAAATAAAAGCCTGCACGTATGTTGTTAGATCATATTGAAAGTGACATTGTGTTAAGAGGATTCAGCCAATGAAGTTGTACTCCTGTAAGCTCGGGCAGAATTTGGCCCTGCCTATTACATATATTATACATGCGCTGCTCATTCTCTTTTGTTTTGCTGCATTCTGACCTAATGGTTGTCTCTGATGCTGACTTATGCTTGACCCTGGCTATCTTCCTCTCCCTGTATCTCCCATGGCTGTGTATTACTGCTCTCATTGCTTTAGCCATCTATTTTTCTATATAATTTCATCCTCACTGAAATCTCCCATTAAGAAATCTGATTGTTTAAAACTATCATTGAAGCTATTTTCTTACCTAATTGGAAATGCTTGTATTTTGATCTTAATGGTTCTCAATATAAGCACCCAGCAGAAACATTAAAGTTAATCCACTTAAGGCAAGTTTTAATGTAAAAATACGAGCATTTTCATCTTCAGCTATCCCTAGCAGCTCTTCATTGATTTCAGGATCTGTTCAAAATGTCTCTTGTTTTTCTCTATGGATTTTCTCTAGACTACTTTTTCATCTAAAGGCTTGACTTTCCGTTTCATCTCTCCTTAGGAAGGAACTTTCATCAGAGCTGTGTGGGTACCAAATGCTATCAAGTAAGAATGTGTTACACACAGCTTTGTTTGCTTTGTTTGCATTTGTATATACAAATGCAGATAGAGTCAGTGGAGAATAAGGTCCAATTGGTTAGTGCTACACAAGAGTGCCCTGGGATAAACAGGCCATCTACGACACAGAATACCCCTAACTGTGTCTAAAGGGTGTATTTTGGATAAAAACTAAAGGAAATTGGGTTTTCAGAGTTGAGAGGGAATGGTTAGGACACAAAGCCTGTGGCTACACGAATATTGACTATAATAGGAATCCTGGTGGAGTAACCTCTCAGCCTTTTTTCTGGCATGAAAGGTAGTGTTCATAGGGGAAGGGGGCATTACAGTTGCCTTATTTCTTTTCCCTTACTCATATGTCTCTGAAGGAAGACAACCTGCTAAGTTTTATGCTTCCACAATAGCTTAAAGATCCTCAAAACTAGGGCAAACATGAAGATTTCTCAGCTTTCCCCAGCCACTCCAAATTAAAGCTGTAATGTTCCTGTGAGTTTTTTCCCCACTGATTAACACCACTCTCCCTTCTGTCCTTTGTTACGGTTTTACCAGTATTGTTTATAAAACTGCTCTTAAGCTGCTTCTGCTATCCAGTTAAAAAAACACCAAAACCACCTTTGTATGATAATACCTCTTTCTGAGTGACTTCTTTTGCTACAAATTCCAGTTAACGGAGGAAGGGAGGAACAAAAAGAAGGATAAGAGAGATTGCTGTGACAGTGAGCAACATCTGAAGAGTGCCATGGACTTGCATAAATGTCAGTTTACTACCACATGTGTACCAAAACCAGTAACATCTCAACACCTTATGTTTGTGGAACACATGGTATTCCACCAGGTAGCTGAAAATTATGGGCAAAGTATGAACAGCCACCATTGCCTCCCTCATTCCCCTTTAGGGATGCTAGTAGCAAGTTGGGCAAAAGAACTAGGACCTCCCATAATTACTTGTGAATTAAATTAATTTTCAATTATTTTCTTAACATCAGGTATTTTAGTAATGCCTGTTGGACAACAGTATTTCACTTTTCACAGATAAGAGAGGCTTGTTGCTTTCCTGAGCAGCAATATTATTTTTGATCCATTTAACTCATCATTTCCATATTTTGTAGCTATAATAGGAAGCAGTTGCATAACCAGCTCGCAGATTTCTGTAGCCGTACCATATGGTCCTGTGGTTTGCGTACCACAGAGTAAAGAACAAAAATAAAAATAAGAATGTAGTCATCAAAATTCTGTCCTGGAAAGCTCATGAGCAGCTAAACCCTCTACTTGGAGAATGCCTGCACCAAATTACAGCGCTAAAATACTTCCTCACAGAGGACATGAAAAGATCCACAAACTCCAAAAATAGTGTTGTGTGGGAGGACTTCTGGAAAAACTGATCTGCTGCATGCCACCCTGCAAAAACATACTACATTAGAAAGCAGGCAACCAGAAATAGGCACGGCAATGTGACATCATAAAGTTTTCTAGATGAGTTTCTATGCTTAGAGAAACATTAAAGAATTATGGCATTTGAGGGCTCAAAAAAGTTAATTTTTAAATGACTGTTCTGCCTCTTCCAGATGCAGCCAGATGTGCTACTTGGTACTGTTCCTCATCTGTCTGGAGGGGGTTGGTCTCATGCACCAGAACATGTAACTTGATAACAAGGAAACCATGGCTCCCACTTGGCCAGAGGTCACAGTAGACTAGAACCACGGCTTGCTTTCCCATGGGGGGAGTAGAAGCAGCAGAACAGCCTTCCCACACCATCCTGTCTGGTCCTCCCTGTGCCAGAGCCTGAGAGGGGCTGCCCGCTGTGTCCTGACACAGAGCTATGCCTGTCACAAGGGATGGAAGGCACAGTACACTTCAACATTTTTCTCTACCTGTTCACAGAAGGTAACACCTTTTCATGTAATTAAGAAAGTCAGATCATTGTAGTTTTTCATATCATAACAATTAAGCTAGTTTTGATTTTATTACCTGTAGCTAAGAGTAAAGAAAAAAAAAGAAAAAAAAAGAAAAGGAAGACAGTTTTCTTTAAAAATAAATGAATCAGTCAAGACACAGCAAACTACTCGCAAGAGAATTCATCCTTGGAATTTAATACAGAACAAGCTCTGCAGTGCACCAGTACTTCAAATAATGCTTTTCCAAGGCATGTTATCCTTTCCTCTTTGTGAAAGCAAAAAAACCCCAAAAAACCACAGAAGGTTATATACACAAGTTCAGTAACTACTATCCTTACAGTAGCTGGTAGGCACTGCAGTAATATTGTAAACAGCTGATTTAGAACTATAACTACTTTCAAAATGAGCAGATTGTAAGAAATTAATTTTTTTCTCAGATTTTAGTATTGTTGCCCCAAGGAAAAACTGAAGTGGCAACAGAAGCAAGCTACAAGTACATCACAACCCAGACTGAGTAATTGTTCTGATTTACTGCTGGGCTGGGAGAGCCTGGAAGTCAGGATACTTAGTTGCCTAGAATAGGATAGATAGCTCCTGATTTAATTTTCTGCATTTGCTGCCTTTGGCCAAAGAGCCTGGAAGGTTGAACCAGGAGCACGTACAGTTACAAGCAGGCTGAAACACGTGGGTCAAGACCTACCTGTCTGGAAGGCCTTCATGCAGAGTCTCTGCTGTACATGTCTAATGGAGAAACAATGGAAAACCAACACGAGTACTGGATTTCTTCCTCAGCAAAATGCAGCAATCCACATCAAAGGCTGGCAGCTCTTAGTGCTGGAAGTTGGGAGGGATCCCCAGGATGGGCAGGACCTCATCAGCCAGGGCTGATCCCCCTGACCCCAGCCAGGGAGCTGAGCAGGGCAGGAGGGAGCCCCCAGCACCCATCTGGCACCTCGCTGGGCACAGGGACAGCCCAATGCTGGGCCAGGACATGAGCCACAGGCTAGCCCATGGCCAAGCAGGGCTATGGGGAGCTGGGGAGCAGCACTGCTGCAGCATCACCAGAGCACAGGCTGATGGCCCCAGTTGGGGCTGGAATAGGGTCCTGGGCAGGGTGGGGAGAGGCCCCAGGTGGGGCTGATCAGGCCCATTGGTAGCCCCAGGGCCCTGACAAGCCTGAATGTATGTGACCACTTCCAAAAAGACGGGGGAGAAAATTCCTCATATTAATATCCCTGGGTTTCCTCCTTTTGCAGAGCTATTCATTTCAGTAGTGAAATTTAGCATCTGTGCTCTACCAGGAGTAGAGAGGAAGGAACTGTGTATGAATTTTTTTGATCAGTAACTTATCTCTTCCACTCAGGCCCACAAAGTGATGTAATGTGCAGGAGACAACTCACACCTCCAGATTCAGTATTTACTGAACTCAGCAGGTGAATCTATGTAAGTGAAGAATACCATATGCACCTTTTCTGAACTCATCTGCACTCTTAATTCGAGCCTTACTAGAACATTGCACATGGTCTACAGCTACTTTCTAGATGACACACAAGCTGATTTTGTTTTCAGTTTTCAGTCATGGGGGATCAAACATACCAAATTTAGCATGCGCTTCAAGAATTTTTTTCTGCTCCTTTTACTACTCTTTTTTTTTGTAAATAACACTTCATAAAATGTCCTAGGGATTAGAATTTGTGTCTATTTTCAAAGAGAAATTTTTTTACAAGTTTAAGCTTATATTGGACATGCAGAAGATTAAAGAGTTGGTCGGTGAGGAATGCAGCGGCCGCTACGGCAAGTTCTGTGGCTGGGCGCTCGATTGAGGCGAGCTGGGGTTGGGAGCCAGGGGAACCTGAGAAAAGACGGAGACCCCTCGCCATGAGTGGGGCTGACATACGGTGTGGGTGTTGCCCGGAGCAGCTGCGGGAGATTTAAACCACCCTAGGGAGCACTGTGAGCTGTGGGCTGTCTGTTTGTGTGCAAGGGGGGGCTCTGCACCCTGCCATGGGTCTGGGATGGCAGTGCTCACATCGTATCCAAGTGGGGAATAAGCCAGGCCAGTGACCAGCATTCCTTAGCTGGCTCCCACGATGAGATCCATAGGACCAGCCACCTCAAGGGTGTGTATGGCTGTGGTGGATCCTCTTGCACCCCGTCAGGGTACACCAATGCATGGGGAATAAGCAGGAAGAACTAGAGATCTGTGTGCGGTCACAGGGCTGTGAGCTCATTGAAATTACAGAGATGTGGTGGGATAGCTTGCATGATTGGAATACTGTCATGGATGGCTATGTACATTTTAGGAAAGACAGGCCAGTGGGGCGAGGTGGTGGAGTTGCTTTTTATGTGTCAGAGCAACTGGAATGTGTCAAGCTCTGCCTAGGGGTGGATGCAGAACGAGTTGAGAGCTTACAGTAAGTATTAAGGGATAGGCAAATATGGGAGACACTGTTGTGAGTGTTTATTACAGGCCACTTGCTCAGGAAAAGGAAGTCAGTGAGGCCTTCTACATACAGCTGGAAGTAGCCTCATGATCGCAGGCCATGGTTTTCACGGAGGACTTTAACCTCCCTGATATGTCCTGGAAAGGCAACACAGCCAGGCAATGATATCCTGGGTTTATTTAAAAGAGTGTGGTCAGCAGGTTGAGCTCACATCTGGAGTACTGTGTCCAGTTCTGGAATCCTCAGCTCAAGAAAGAGAGAGAACAACTGGAGAGAGTCCAGTGGAGGGCTACAAAGATGATCACAGGAATGGAGCACCTCTCGTATGAGGAAAGGCTGAGAGAGCTGGGGCTGTTTAGCCTGGAGAAGAGACGACTGAGAGGGGATCCTATCAATGCTTATGAATATCTACTGGGCAGGTAGATGAGCATGGGACCAGGCTCTTCAGTGGTGTCCAGTGGCAAGACAAGGGGAAACAGGCACAAACTGGAATGCAGGAAATTCCATTTCAACATGAGGAAAACCTTCGTTACTTTGAGGGTGCCAGAGCACTGGAACGGGCTGCCCAGAAAGGTGGTGGAGTCTCCTCTGGAGATACTCAAAACCTGCCTGGATGTGTTCTTGTCCAACCTGCTCTAGGTGAACCTGCTTTGGCAGGGAGTTGGAGTAGGTGCCTGACCATTCTGTGATTCTGTGAAAAGCTCCAGGAAAAAAAAGAAAAACAACAAAACTGTAATGAAATTTTTTTAAATTAAACTCCAGAAATGAAATTTACAGCACTACAATATTGATTCTTTTTCAAAAATTAATGCAGTGAGTACTTTAGTTGTAGTGCTTTAAAAACTTAATGTTATGAACATAAAGGAAAATAAAGTCTATGGTTGTACAATCTAGCATAAAAAGTGGTTTTGTTTTGGTTTTTTTTGAAGAATTTTGTAATTCTAAACACCTAATCATGTGTAAAATGGCACAGAATTAATGCACGTAATTTCACATCCAGCTTTTTTTTCCCTTAAATTTTCATTGGTTTAGGTCACCTGTAGGCACCCAGGATGCTATTGTGCAATAGAACCGGACATCTCATGACTGTATTGCTCTATGTGTCTCATACTCCACAGGGAGACTTCAGTGCCAATATTTTAAAAAGTGCCTATTTTAGCTGCAATATATGGACCTCACTTGGGCAATTTACAGAAACCTCTTTTAGCCACTTTAGTCTCTATGGCTTGCTTGATTTTGCTGAATAAAATACCTGGGTCTGTAAAGATCCCCCCCCTGCTGCAGAGATGAAGCAGCAGATGTTTTGGTTAAGCAGAGTATCAGAGCATTCTCATTCTGCCTAAACCCACCAGGAGATTGCAGACCTGGCCCATGCCAGGGTTCAGTGTCAGGGCTCAGCCCTGTAGGGAGCCTCATTCACACCACAGGCAGAACCAAGTTCACCACAGGAAGACTCCCACTACCTTCTGTACCTGAAGGGAACATGACATGCTGGACACTTAAATGATGGTTTAAAGGCCAGGCAGTTCCAGGCGGTGCGTTGTACTGTCAATACATGCGGTTAATGCTCGGTCCACAAACCAGCACCTCTGCCTAGAGGAGGCACAGCATTTTCCCTGCCTGCTTCTCTCTGGCATTCTTTATAGTCTTCCTTAGGCATCTTTTCATTATTCAAAATTATTTCACTGTGTATGACCAAAAAGCAGATATTAAATTGCTCTGTTCACAGGCAGTTCTTGGAACTTTAGGATGGGGATGGGTTTAATCCATTTTCCAGAAAGTGCCTCTATCAAAGAGAAACGCATAGAGAACAGAGTATGTCATCTGGATAAACCAATGTTTCCATTACAATCACATAACATCTAATTATGTACTCCATAAATCTTCATATTTAGTTATGAAGCTCATAATAACAAAGTATGATAAATAGATTCCCCTGGCCACTACCAATTGAGTAGAAAAAATACTTATTTATGAAGCTTTATTAATAAAATGTGTATAATTCAAACAGCTTCTTCAGTGAAGAAACAGCAGTAGAGTATATTCTTATTTGCATATAAATGAAATGATGCTTTAGTGTCAGAGTGAAGAATTAAATAATATGAATTTTTACAATGCAGTCCTGACAACCTCATAAATATTATGGTCATGAGCTGCAGTTTCCTAAAAATCTCATTTTATCTTTTATTACAAAAATATGACCAAAGGGCCAAGTCCTGCTCATGTTACATGTGTGAGTGTTCCCAATGACACACAATTATTCACTAAGTGAGGTTACCAACTTCAGCCTGATGTCAGATAGCAGAGCAAAAGCACAGTGCTACCTATTAGAACAGAATCTCTTATTTAACCGTGAGAAAAACCTTCTGTGTTGGTAAAACATAGAAAACAACAAAGGAAACCGCAACTCTACATTAGAACAGATGCTCCAGGTAAAGACAATATTAAACATGGGCAAAGGAAATGCACTCAGCTAATAAGCATAAGATGCCAGTTTTCCCCTTAATTACACGGATACTAGTTGGCCAAGCCCAGTATTCCTGTTAGGCTGTAAGCAAACTCAAAAGCTGCAGCAAATATAAGAATGTTCAAATTACTTTAAAAGGATTGTTGCTGCCAAGGAAAGCTTTGATATTGTCTATTTTAATTTTGTCTAAAGACTGAAAAAGTCTCTGAAGCACAACCCCAGATTGGCTATCTTGCCTTGCCCTCCGCTGTAGTCTCCGTCATTTGCTGAGCCACATCTGAGGAGCTGAGCCCTCGAAGGACTGCAGCGTTTGATTGTGGAAGGACTGGATTGGGTAGAGAGAGCTAAGCTGGATGAAGTGCATTCTCCAAGGGGGCAAATAAAGGCAAGGGCCAGGGACAATACAGAAGAAACTCCTCTGAGAGATGTTGAGCAGACTCAGCAGCTGGGACAAGAAGTGGATGCCATCATCTCCCCATTACCCATCAGTGATATTTTTCTGGCCACAGTGCCGTGCAAGAGGGATAGGATAGTCAAATATAGAAAAGGCATACCTGGAAAGGAAAGCTGAATCTGGGGTGGTAGGAGGAAAATAATTACTTACAGAGGTTTTGGGGAATTTATAAAATACAGAAATTTATTTATGAAGTCTAGAAAAGAAGGACTATATTGTGTATATAGTTTGAGCTCCTGTAAATTACAGGCAACTGTATTTAACCCTAAACTGAGTCTACTGTAGTCAAATGCAATGTAGCCTGGTTTTGGCTAGCCTGCATTTCCCAGGAAAGTACTGAGTCTTAACCTGAACACATCAAGAGCCAACGAATAAACCACAGCCCGTAACTGTTCCAAGGATTATTTACTGTCAGTGGTACTGAATTAGCTACTGAAGACTATGCTATTTTAATTTGCTTGACTCCAGCTACCAGGCATTATTTCTTCTTATTTCACGCTTTGGTAGGTTCACGTGGCCCTTATATTTCATATTTTTCTCTGTGCATACACTATTACCAACTCACCTTTCAATCTTTTTAATCCAGTGGATAGGTTAAGATTTGTAGTTCTTCAGTTACATGGCATTTTCTCTGGCTTCAGATCATTGTGTAGCTCTTCTCTGTACTTACTTCATTTTTTTGGTATCCACCTTGCAATGTTAGCATCAGACCTGTGCACACCATGCCTTAATTACCCTCGGCATTTTGCACGTACAGGTAAGAACTGCCACTATTAACATCTGCGCTCTGTCTATAACTCATGGTTTGCATGAACCCTTTTTGCTACAGCAAACTCATCAGCTGACTCATCAGTCCTTTTCAAACTTCTCCATTGCGTAGGAGAGCCTACATTCCTTCTTCTTAGATATACACCTTTGATTGATTTTATTAAGACATACTTTGTTTGAACAAGACCCAGTTTATGAAAGGTCAATAATTCCTCTGCATCTTTGCCTGAGGTCATTTTTATATCTATTTTTTAACTCCCTTTAAATAGGCTATAGAAGCTGCCATATTCTGGTATATTTTCTGACATCACGATAATTCTTGACATTTCAGATATAACAGATCAGAAAATGCTGGCAGAGAAGTCACTGCCACATTCGAGTGCATGCTTCTAGGGCTGCGTAGCACCGGGAAGTACTCATTTGCATGTGAGAGCAAAGCTAGCAATCTCAGCTTTCCTGTAAAATGGTTAACGTGTGGAAATGGAAAATGAAAAACAGAAAAAAAAAGGACTTTACTCCCATGGTTTTCAAATCAATCTCTTCATGTTAGTGCAAGACTCATGAGTCCTGAATGATTGAATTTGACAGTATTCCTGAAGGGCACAATAGCATGAAGAGATTGTCTCAACCTGGTGCTAAAGAGAGAACATTTCGCCATAGAATCATATTGCCTGACAAAAAGAGGAATTAAAAGTTGGAAAGCATGTGGCATTTAGGCTAATGAAGACTGAATGATATATTTAACAGTCTATACTATCATTAAAATTGAATTTTGTGTATGTGTATATATATATTTTGAATACTGCCAGGATAATAACCACCTTTATTTGCTCATTTCTAAGTAGTTTCTGATTTGTAATTCTAAGTTTTTAATTTATGAGCAGATGTTCTTGGCAGCAGGGAGATCTCCTACCTCCATCTATGCTGGATTCATCAATTACCTTCCTGGATCTTGCTGATCTTTTTTTTCAAGGCTAGAGGACGGTACAAATGCAGGGAGACCTCTACTGTAATTGACCTAGGAAGAGGTTAATAGATGTGCTCTAGTGTCAGCATGGATTCTTTTAGATTTGTCAGCATGTACAAAAAATTTGATCCAGCTGCAGATTCTGGCAACAGTGGATACCATCACACAGCAGTTTTTGGATTCCTTTCTTGGTGAGCTCCCAGAGGTGGGCTTTGGCAAGTGCTTGTGAGACATAAGGAACATTCTGCATGGGCCTCGCTTGTCATTTGGCTTCTCATCCTTCAGGTCCGACCTAGAGATAAAGCCACAAGAGAAGACAGCGCAGCAGTTTGGCTTGCAGAGCATTAGACACGCTGCTTTGTTTGTCATATACAGTGGATGTAATTTCTTCTCTTTCCTTCTCAGAAGTTCCCACGTGGGTGCATTGTTAGAACTGGAAGCTCAGTGTTGAATGAAGATGGAGCCTTCTCTGCCCCAACAGCAAAGAAGGGGTTTCTGCTTACCCAAGTCAAAAGAAAAGGAGTATCTCATGCTGTAGCTAAGGCATAGAAGCTGTGCCTTTACCTATTCTACATTCATTCTGAATAAAGCAAAAATAAGCTAGAGGTACCTATCACAGCACTGGGGAAATATAGTGGAAACGGTGCACATAATCTCTCACTCTCCTATGAAGATATACATGAAGAAAGGCTTTGATGAAGAGGTGACTTTTGAGAAGAGATTCATATGAGGAGAGTCATAGCCCATTTGATTAAATTTCCTCCTTAAATAGAGGAGAATCAAGAAGGCAAAAGCTTTTTTCAGGGAGATAAATGACGGCAAACATCAAGGCTGGCATTTCTGGCAGACTAAAAAGAGCAGAACAATAAAATAAGAGACATTATTAGATTATATTACAAGTGCAGTTATGCTCGTAAGAACAAATAAATGTAAATTTGACATGATGGAGAACCAAAATCACTGAAAAGACAGCACAAGAGAGCACAACACATTTGGATCAATAGGAAAGGAGGAAGTGAAGAGGAACAAGTGATCAAGGTAGATAAATGACTTGGATCTAAATGAAAATTATGTTAGGTGTTGGAACCAAGATAAATTGAGATATTGCAGGGAAAGAAACCACAGCTAGACAGGATCTAGATCAGAAGATACAATGAAGTGGATTTCTCACTGCATATGAATGCAACCTAAGTGATGGGGAGAAAGATAATATAGATACGAGTGACAGAGAAATGTCAATAATGGGGGCTGTATAGAAACAGTGATGAGTCAGTGTTGTACCTGATGACAGCTCCAAGGCAGGGAGGCTGAGGGGGTTGGCCAAAATCCTGATCAGGCCAGGAGGCAGCAGAGTTAAATATGCTACTCATAAATAATCACCAGCTGTTTTGCAAGTATTAATTTGAAAAAGTAATCCATGGTTCAGTACAATATTCAGAAATGACCGCAGGTAAGATTGTCCCAAGAGGTTAATTTAGTGCCTGTCATTACCACTAGGATGAACCTGCGCTCATGAATGTTCATGGTGCCCTTCCAACTTCTGTAAGATTACCTGGATGAAAGAAGGAACAGAATTTGGCATGCATTATGTTGTCATTATACCTCATTTAATTCATGTTTGCTCTAATCTGCTTTTAAATACTGTCACCCTTAACTGAAATTATTGAGTTAGGTACTTAGCTAAATCTCAAGCTGCTGCACTGGCTCATTAGAGCTCTTAGCAGCAAGTGCAAATTAGAACAACACACACCAAAACAAACCCCCCAAAGACACCAGAGCAACTCAGCAACTCCTTTCTGCACCCTCCTTCTGAACTGTGTAATAGGAAACGACAGCAGTTAGCAAAAAAAAAGTGGCAGAACCTGTTTCTGCTTTTAAGGTTTTTGTTAACCTAAGCATAGCTCATTATAAGGTAAGAGCCAAGTTACAAAGTTGCTTTGGGAGCTTCAGCAACCCCAGGCTTGGTTGTTATTGGCCAAGGGGTGCAATTAGCTATCGCCACATGAAGTGTGCAATACAGTATTACAGTTCATATTCTAGTGAAGAAGAGACCTATGCATTATTAAATGCAGAAGAGCTAGTCTTCAACAAAAGAAGTCATAACCTAAAATTGAATAATGACCAATTTACAAACATGCAACTACACTGGTTTCAGTAAACTCCTACCTCATCAAGGAGCGAAACATAGTTCCAATAGTCTCTTTTCCTAGTCCTGTCCATTGCTGGTCAGAGGCTACTGTGCAGACCAGAATCAAGATGCGTATTTATCATTTTTGATTTTGTATCCTGTGCAATCCCTTTTGTTACGTAACCGGGTAACGAGGCAAAGCCAGGTTATGTTCTTTGTTATTGCTGGTGTAAGCGGGAAGTCGCTTCATGGACTCTCGACTGTTTAACTGTGTTTAGAGCAGACCCAATGAGAACAAGATGTTATCCCGGGGTTGCATTTATTTGGCAACAGTCACATGTAGAAAAGGAAATTTACAAGGGCTGAACTGTAGAGAGCGCGAGTACCTTAAACAGTTCCAGGCCCTGCGGGCGGCAGGCCCGCAGCTCCCTCACAAGATGCGCACCGCCCGTACGGCAGGCTCCGGCAGGGCGCGCGCGGCGGGGCGTCAGCCCGCCTCTCGGACAGAGGCTCCGCGGCCCCTCGGCGGACACGAGGAAGTCGCTCAGCGCCTGCACGACGCTGGCTAAACGGGGATCCTCGTTGCCCACCACACCACGTCCGGCACGCGTCCTAGGAACCGGTGGTGGCTACCAGGTGACGGGCCGGACCACGGCTGCCGCGACCCAGCTCGGTCCTCCCCGGCCGCGCCAGCAGCCGCCAAGCCGCCCTCCCGCGCTGCGGGCCCACCCCCGCGGCACTGAGGCCCGACACCGCCGCCACTGCGACCGGGCGCCGCTCTGGGCGGGCCTCTCCTCGCCGGCCGGCCAATAGGAGCGCACCTTCCTCCGACCGGCGGCCCCATTGGACGGGGCCGCGGCTTCCGCCGAGGGCTGGGATTGGTGGCGGAGGGGCGGGCAGCGAAAGGCGGCAGCAGGCAAATCTCCGGCGCGTCGCGGCAGCCCGTGCCCCGCGTGAGTTCCCGCGCGAGACCCCAGCCCCGTCCGCCCCACGGCCAACCGGCGGCCCCCTCCCCCAGCGGGCAGCGGCCGTGGCGGCCTAGGGGGCGCCGGTACTGCGCGGCCCCTCCGCGGGGACGGGGTCCTGACTCGGCGCCGCGCGGCCTGTTTGTTCACGGGGAGGCCCCGGTCGCGGCTTATCACCGCGGGGGACGGTTCCGCGGGGCCGGTCGGAACGGGCGCCTAGCCCGACGGAAGAGTGCTGGGGGTGGCTGCTCGGAGGGGGGAGCTGAAGTGCCCCTCTTCACGCTGTGGCCAGCCGGGGAGCCCCACGCGCGCTAGCACCCAGCCCCCGTGCCCGTTTGGTGGGTGCCCCGGCTGGTCAGCGGCGCGTGAGCAGGGTCCGTGTGCCGGGCGCTTCGCGGTGCGGCCCCGCGCCATGGCGGCCCCGCGGGACTGGTGTCACCCGGCGCCAGGCCGTCATGGGCGATGTATTGTGTGTCTATAGGAAACACCCATTTACTGCCAGACTTAATCTAGCCGGAAACTTGCCTTTCTTAAAAGGAAAAGGAGAGCTGGTAGTGTCAGCTTTTATTTTTGGCACGCTGGGCTTTTTCCAGGGGTGTCTGTGCAAGTTCCCGTGTAAAGGAGCTTTGCGTTCCTGGTGGCAGCGCTGCTTTAGCCGAGGGCTCAGCAGCAGGATCGCTGATTTCTGTGCACAGGGTTCAGGCTGCCTGAATCCTTCACTATCTGGATTTGTGGTTGGTTTTTTTTGTTTTCATATTCCAGACAGCTTTTTTTTCTTAACTGGAGGTGCGATTTAACTGCAAGGAAGGCTTGGAGCAGAAACTTTGGATCATTTTAGTCTTCCTCTTAATATTTGTGTCTAATAGTGTCTTTTGCGTATTTATTAATGTGAAAACTAAGTATCTGACTGAATCAAACTTTGTTTGATATTCCATTTTATAACTGTGAAGCCCACTTCCAAATCAGTAAACCATTTTTTTAATATTAACATAAACAAATGGAAATGATGCCAGGGGTTATTGGGCCCCTTTCACCCTCCTCGAGGCCAGCAAAGCCATTAACATGTCCCCATGGCAGTTTGTAGACAGAAGCGTTCATTTTCTTTTTCCAAACAAGTGTTTGAGGCCAGCCTTGGACTGGAAGAGCCTAGAGCTGAGGCTGGCATGGGACTGAATCAGAGCAAGTAGGCCGTGGTGAGCGACTGAGGGTGTCTGTGCTAATTTGCACTCCTTGCTCTGCTAACGAGGCCATGCCTTTTCAGGTTTGGAACAGGCTTATCTGCCTACTCAGCACTAGCAGAGGGAGTGCCTACTTGTGAGAGACTAGAAATATCTCTAATCTCATTCCATTAGTTTTCAAGACACACTCTCCAGCAAAGCTCCCTCAAAAACAGGCAGTTGCCTCTCCCTGTTCTGTTGCATGAGGATGACAGACTAAAGGTAGCTCAGATTCTCTGGGGACAAAACATATTTCTAGCTCCATAGCTGAAACAGATGAATCCTTTCATTTGAAGTTTTTCAGAATATGTTCCCCCATGTGGAAAAGTTCAGCCAGAACTTTGAAGGTTGGGCAAAGTTACAAGCAAGGAAGATCTTTGAATGGAACCAGAGTTGGGCAACTGTAAGACGTGGTGCTTCCAGGCTCACTTACTGCCGGTTATCTTGCCCTGGGGCTCTCTGCCTTTCTTTTCCTCATGAAATAGGATCATCAGGGTTTTTTGATTTTTACAGTATTAGTGCATTTTACTAACTTACAGTTTTATTTGCAGTGTTTCCAAGATTTGGGAAGAAACATTTCAAAACAAGCATGTGCTATTATTTCTTGGGGGGACAAATAATTAGGCCTTCTGTTGATCTTATCTAGAAGAGAGCGAAATCTATCATTGAGAAGATATTTTTTTTTGTCTTGTATTTTCTTTCAGGTTTTCTGCCTTTATATGGGTGTTGCAGCATGCAATGCAGCTATTCCTGTGTGCATCAGTTCCTTGCCTTTCAAAGCAAACCTCAGGGAAAAGATAATGCTTTAATGTGAAACAGGAAACACACAAGAGATGAAAGAAAATCACTTGTGTCTAAGCTTATCCCTCAGTCTTTCTTCCCTTCCCCCTTTTTTCTTCTTACTAGAGATAGAGTGGGTTTACTGGTTTAGATTTTCTCTGGGATGATGGGTGATGCTTTGTTGTTTTAGGTAGTACAGAGGAACTCCTCAGACACCCCAAATCTCATCTCGGGAATTGAGTACAGAGCCAGGAAGTATCTTATACCAGATATGCTTGCTCCCCCAGGTGTCCAGAAGTGGTCCTCAAAGTCTTGGGTTTTTTACTTCAGGTTTGTTTTGTGATGGAGACAGAGTTGAAATCTCACGGTGATGAACAGCACCCTCATCAGGCTGAAGACTTCCATGGGAAGCATGAGCAGAGCAGCAAGCTTTCAGGTATGTGCTAAATTAGGGATTGCTAACATTCCTTTTGCAAAACATTGCAAAACATGCTTTTTGTTACTGACATGCTGCTTTTTCACTTCAGGAAGTTTCAGCATTAATTATAAGTCTGTCTGTATATGATCCTATTGTATAAAGAATTAATGAAATGAAAGTTCATTTGAGGTTGCTTTTGATTTTAAGTTTGTTCCTACTTTCTCTGTTAGAAAACTTCAGCAGCAGTAGTTTGTCACAGTTTGCTAACCCTGCTATTTATTTATTACAGAATATGTTATTAAAAGAGGATACCAGAATTCCAAGAAGGCAGTCCTTGAGAACAAAACTATCTGACTGGACAAATACACAAACCCAATATTTTGCCTTTTAACCTGTAATTGCCAGCCTTATCCTTAAATTTCTTTAGATGTGTCTGTGTACATAAAACCATTGTTCTTGCTTTTACCAGAGAAGCTGAACTATGAAGATGTGTTCTGATAGTGGTTTTGTTGCTTGGTTTTGGGTCTCTCTGAATGTGTTTCAGTCTGGACTTTCTGTACAATGCTTGCTCTGTAATTATGGATGGTCAGACAGCTTATATATAATAGATCCTGATTTTCCTAGCAGTAGATAGCCCTCTGTCAGTCCCCTGCATGTCTGTGTCCAGACTTACATAGAGCGATGCTCAATAATGTTTGTCTTGCTTTTCAAATGCTTTTCATTCTAGAAAGTAAAGAAATTCTTTAAATTCTGCTCACACAAAATGTTGGCTATTATCATTATTATTATTATACACTGATGGTACAATGATTGTATGTTCTCTATACCCAACTGGGGATTCAGGCCCCCTGAAGAGACAGATGATGTTTGTATTGCTGCCTCTCAACAAGGGGGCCATCACTGACTTCGTAGCACTTTTGCGGATCTTTCACGCAAGCAGCCGTGTTGAGTTACTAAATGCTCTCAGTACCTCGCATAGGCACTGCTCTGGCCTAGGAAGTACAGCCTGTTGTCACCCAAAAGTTAGTGCTCCAACAGCATTGAGCTTTGTCCAGGTAGGAACTTGAATTCAGTGTCATACCAAGTTTTTGGACCATTTGGCAGATTTTATAGCAGTTACTGAGAGAGCTTTTCATGATTGTTCCTATCTACTGTAGAACTGTTAAACTGGTGGCACAAAACAACCCAAAACCTGGTATGGTAAGGAAAGTAGAAATCTACCAGTTTCTAAAGACTTAAAAGATGTGTCTCCTTGTTAGGAGTCTTGCTTTTTGCCAGAGTTAACTCCTTTTTTCCGAATCAAGCAACTTTACTGAAGAAATTCCAGTGCAAAGATGTTCTAAGTTATTGTCAGTATATATATATATTTTTTTTTTCAGTAAAAACTGAAGCTTAAGCAACTCTGATCAGCAGTCAGACTAAAATGCAAGCTGTAAGTTATTTGATCTGGAGCAGATTAGAACAACATTGTTTAGAACTAGTTTCCTATGTAACAGAACCTGTTAGAACTGTATCACTGTGGAAAACAATTTTCTAGCTCTGTCCTGTGGCTACTGACCTCTTGGGATGACGTTTGTGTAGGTTGTTTCAGACCCATTAATAGGATTATCTTCCTCAGGGGAAAGGCCTATGTCTTGGAGTGATGCAATAACATTTTGGTGTTAAGTTTGTCATAGTTCTGTTACATGTTTTCATCTCTTAACTCTTTGAGTATTCCAGGGGAAAACGGAACAGGGTTTCAGCCTTTCCCCTTCCCTGTCTTCTGAAGAATTCAGAAAGGTTTCTGGAATGTCTTACGTTTGTTATGTAATAGATGAGCATTTGTGTAAGAATTTGAAATTACTGTGCAAACTAACTAGAAATACTACTTTTTAAATGATAAAGCTTTTTATCAGCGACTCCTTTTTAATGACAAAACAACAAGAATCACAGCACTAATAGATGCATTTCTTAATAAAGTTCTGAGCACATGGGCAATATGAATGCTATCAGTTCAAAAAATGTTATGTAGTAACTTCTTGAATTCTTAGTTTCAACAGAAATTTTTACTATATTGGTAGGGAAACATAATGATTCCTCAAACTTTTAAGTTTCTTTTCACCTTGAATTACTTTTCAAGGTGTTTAACTTAATCTGCATCTGTAAAATTGAGGAATAACTGGAATAAACATAGTTGACCAGTTTTCCTTAGCCTTTTTTGTCTGAGATTATTGGACACAGGGTCCTGCACATCTTCACTGTTAATATAAGTCTGGTCATTTTTATCCTAGGTTTT
Source organism: Rhynochetos jubatus (assembly GCA_027574665.1). NCBI lineage: Eukaryota > Metazoa > Chordata > Aves > Eurypygiformes > Rhynochetidae > Rhynochetos > Rhynochetos jubatus. The sequence continues at coordinate 18,833,443 of CM050656.1, forward strand.
TTTATTTTTTTAAGTTTTAAATACGATTTCTAGCAGAACTGATAAACCTTTTACTTATATTTATTGATCAAAACAGTATCTTAAGTGAATGTTAGAGGTTTTGGTGTGTAGCAGAGAAGCAGAGGGAACAACTTACAGGAAAAATAAAAAGTAAATGGATAGTAAGAGAGGCAATGGGCTTCAGTACACAAAAGTATTTTTAGTATGTCGGCTTTTAGACATTTTTCAAATAAAAAAAACCCAGTTACAATCAAAAGTTAACTTTAACTTGAATTACCAACTAATTTACTGGCCTTTTACCAAGAAGAAAGGGTTCAGACTTCAGATTTTGTTGCCATATAAATTGAGCTAGCGTAGATGGTTAAGGATGCATTCTAATCCATACTTTTTTTTTCTAGAGTATTGGTGATATTCTGAAAATAATTCTCATTGCTTATGACTTACTGTCCTGGTAAAACATAGAACATTTTTATGAATACAACATAGTTTAAGTATTTATGTTAAACTTAATAAATTATTTCTTTTTAGGATGAAAAATGTATATGCTGTTTTCCCTTCCATTTGATAGACTTTTCAAATACCAGTTTGTGCTTAGCTCTGTGTAATAAAATATTCTTCACCTCTGCTTTACAGAAATTAGTCACAGCCTTTACATACTTCATAGCACCAAAGAAGCGAATTCTTATGCAGGCTATAGAGAACACCTAAACTACAAGGGCTCAGAAACTGAATGGAAAACTACTCTTTTTCTTTTTTTTTTTTTTTTTAAATTATACAGTACAACATCCTTGTCATGCCATCTACTGATTGCAGCACAAAGTGCAGCAACTTAAACACAGAGGAAATGTTTTTTTGGTGTTTACTGTTTTAAGTAATGATGTGAAAGATTGCATTATTGAGTTTAAAAAAAAAAAAAACCAAAAAAAAAAACCTCAAATGAAAATGTACTTTTCTACATCCCATGGATGGGTTCTTGTGCTTACAGAAACAACTATCATAGTTTTGTCTTTTATGAAACTGACATTGCAAACCTCACGAAATCATTTATCAATGACCTGTAATCTGATGTCTTACTAAGCAGAAGGCTTTCGCCCTCTCAGGAACTGCTGGGTTTTTTCCTCTGTTTATGTGAATTCACAATCCTATGAAGTGAGGTGTGATTTGTGATCTCAAATACAGATCAGTTGTTGAATCAAGCAATAAAATTCCTGGCTTTTTTTCCCTATTCTTTCCACAGCAGGAATAAAAAAAGATATTGAAAAACTTTATGAAGCGGTGCCACAGCTTGTAAACGTGTTCAAAATTAAGGAAAAAATTGGGGAAGGTAAATGTTTTATTGCAGCTTGCTTAACTATACATTTCTTTTGGGTTTTCTAACTTAAAAGTTATAAATTTAAGATCCCAATATATGCAATTAGCCAAACGCCTTTTTGGTCTCTATAAGAATTCCAATATATTGTTGAGCATATAGGTGTGTTAATTAGGGACATTTCAAGACATTTTCTTGAAAATCTGGTATACTAAAGCCTTTCAAACAAACAGCATCCCAGTTTCAACAACTAAAAATTTTGGAGGTAGATTTAAGTAAAAAGTTTTAGCACTCCATTCTGTTTTTTTCTTTCACACGATAAATCTATTTATACACAGCTGTGTTTTGACATAGTTAACTGCTGTTTCTTAAGTCGGCTTTGTTTCTGCTGAACCCCTCTGGGCACAACTGGAGGAAGACACTGCTGCAGATTATAGCTGCTTTATTTAAAAAAAAAAAATTTAAAGACATACAGTATCAAATTTTAGACCACTTGTGCACTCCTTGCCTTCAACAGATACTATTGCAGGTACCTTAAATAAATGTTAGGCGTGAATATAAATTGATTCTTAGGTACTTCGGAGTGTGGGATTCCAGCACTTTTTGCAACTTTACCCATTTGATCTTTCAAATGCTCTGTGATGTTCCACACTTTTAAACAAAGATATTGATGCAAAGCTGTGAGGACATGCTAGATGACTAAAGCATGGTTTTTCCTGAAACCTTGTCCTCCCCCCCAAAAAACCCCACCCTACCTCGGATTCACCACAGCAATACAAAAAATTCAAAACCACCATCAACAACAGAGTTCCGCTTATCCCAAACAAGATAGTATAATTAAACAAAATGAATAGTACTCTGATTTTGCTCTTAGGAGCAAACAGTGCTTTTAAAAAATACCACTTGCACGTCTGTAGTGTTCTGAGAAAACAAGCTTCAACTCAGGATTCCACTCTGGAGTCACTTTCATTTTAGCAGTTCTCACTACAAGAAATGTCCTAGGTCAGCTTAGAAACCCTTGTTGCTATAAGCATTTCTACTGAATGTATGGGACTCTAGATTTCTTTTTTTTTTAATATCTGCAAGAAGTATTAGGAGGTTTTGCTGGTATTTTGATGTATGTATGCACTTACAGACTGTTGAACTGGCATGACGCAAACATAATATTTAAAATGTAATCAAAAGTGATTTGTACTGTTTATGCATATGGAAGAACGCTTCCACTTGTATGTTCAGCTATCTCAGATCATTAGGATCAATTAACTTCCTAAGAGGTACATTAGGATATCCTTAAAATGAAATGGATGGGTGAGTTTATTGGACAGTCTGAATACTCCCTTTCTCAAATGATTCTGTCACATTCTGTCTAAGCAGTAATGCTCTAGGCAAACAGTAAAGTTACACATCATTTCAGAAGTCTTACTTTATAGATAAGGGAACAGAATTAAGAGAAATGTAGCAATTTCAGAAGTGCTTTGAATAGTAAAGGCAGTGCTTTCCGGATTAGCATTATATAGCCCACTTACATCGCAGGGAGAGAAGAGTCAGATGTCAGATGAAAGTAAGCTACCTAAACAAGAAAGCAAATCAAAGATAGGAAATTTACATTCAAAGAGCTCTGTGTCCCAGGCAAGTTAGACAGTGTTACATTTGCATTTTTACTGACATAAAAAACTTGTATACAAGATCACTGAATTCAGTAGTAGAAAAAAGGAACTGCATTTTTCTCTTCCAGAATCTGCTTTTGATGTAGTAACAAGTCTACTGCAGGATTGTGAACAGTTAGATCACTTCAGTCAAAATCTGAATTGACCTAATTAAAAATGCTGAAGACAGTGTTTTCCTCCCTTCTTCACAGGTACTTTTAGTTCTGTTTACTTGGCCACAGCACAACTACAAACAGGATGTGAGGAAAAAATGGCTCTGAAACACTTGATTCCCACCAGCCACCCTCTGCGAATTGCTGCTGAACTTCAGTGCCTCACTGTTGCAGGGTACATAAACAATTATGATTGTCATGACCAAAATTGCTGAACATTGTATCACTGTTCTCTATTTATTTAAGTTTTGGCGCTTGCTTGCTTTAGCCATGGAAATGTATATTCTTTTTATCAAGAGCAAATAAGAAATGAAGTGTCTTACCTGTAATGGATGCCCTTTTCTGCTAGTCTCAGTTTGCGATGGTGCTGTATTTTCTGTCTGAGAACTTCTGTGGTGTATTTCTGTGATAACAAAAATTCCAGTTCTGAAATGCTTGGAAAAAATAATCTCTTCATCAGAAAATGTGGGTTTAGAAATGGATATTGTTGCCAGATTGTGCCGAATAGCATCTCCGTACCACAGTAGGTATGAAGGTTGGGTCCTACATTTAATTACAGTGGTAACTACAAACCATGGCCCCACAAATCTGTGGAGCCCTCATTACAAATTGCAGAACTCAAATGGAACATAGCAATGAGAGGCAATAGCATTAACTGCTGACAAGACTGCTGTCAAAATATAAATTAGATTATAAATGAAAGCCTGACTGAAGGTTTTAAGAAACAAAGGAAAATAAACATCCATCTTTTGGTCTTTATTCAGTGACATTACTTTTATTCCAGGGGACAAGATAACGTTATGGGAGTTAAATATTGCTTTAGGAAAAATGATCACGTGGTTATTGTTATGCCATATCTGGAACATGAATCCTTCTTGGTGAGTCCCAGACTTTTTAGATGTAGTAAAATTTTTTTATTAAAAGCAGTTGCATAATTACAGTATCCAATAATATTTCAGGATATTTTGAATTCTCTTTCCTTTGAAGAAGTGAGGGAGTACATGTTTAATCTGTTTAAAGCGTTGAGGCGCATTCATCACTTCGGTATTGTTCACCGTGACGTCAAACCCAGTAACTTCCTCTACAACAGGCGACTAAAAGAGTAAGTCTGTCCAATCATATTGTGATCTCATCTGGGGATGTGTGCCTTGGCAGAATGGAGTCAGGCTTTTTTTTTTTCCAGCTGTGTAACATGTGTTTAGGTAATAAAGCTAAGAAAGATCTTTTTATTTTTTAATTTGTAAAACTTTTCTTGCTGTGTTTAGGGATTTGAAGAGGGAAGGAATTTTTTTTTTCCTACTTAATGTAATATCTGCATCATAAAGTGGCAAGTACCTGAAAACAATGAGTAAAAGTGCTACATTTTTAAATAAGAATGAAAAGAATAAAATCCGTTTCTGTTTTTTTAATGAGAAAGCTAATGGTGACTTGTGGTGTGTAGACTGATACTGTAAATTTGTACTTGTGGGTAGAGTAAAACTGATGCAGACAACATAGCTGGATTTGGGCTGATTTCACCCTACATTAATTCAATGTGTATAATTAGTAGGGTTGAGGTTTTTCCTGCAAGTTACAATATTTAAAGACTGTAAAAAGCGAGGTACTGCTTTTTTGTGACGAGCTGAAATGGATGGGGTAAGGTACTGTTTTCAGTGGTAGCAGCCCCATGGCTGTATTGGCGAGTACTGTGCTATGTACAGTTGCGACACTGAGGCGCTGGAGCGTGTCCAGAGAAGGGCAACAAAGCTGGTGAAGGGTCTAGGGCACGAGTCCTGTGAGGAGCAGCTGAGGGAATTGGGGTGGTTTATTCTGGAGAAGAGGAGGCTCAGGGGAGACCTTATCACCCTCTACAGCTGCCTGAAATGACATTGTAGTGAGGGGGGTATCAGTCTCTTCCCCCAAGTGACAAGTGATAGGACAAGAGGGAATAGCCTCAAGTTGTGCCAGAGGAGGTTCGTATTGGATATTAGTAAGAATTCTTTACCAAAAGGGCTGTCAGGCATTGGAATCAGCTGCCCAGGGAAGTGATTGAGTCACTATCCCTGGAGCTGTTTAAAAGCTGTGCAGGTGTGGGGCTTAGGGCCGTGGTGCAGTGCTGGGTTAATGGTTGGACTTGATGCTCGTAAAGGTCTTTTTCACTACATAGAATCATTTAGGTTGGAAGTTTGTCAGGAAGACTTGATTGTATTTTGCCAAACCACAGGCTTAAAAATTTGAGAAATACTGATTTCTTTTTTTTTTTTTTTTTTTTTGTAATCTGTCCAAATGGATTTGTAGTGCTGCTTTGCACTTCCAGCATTTGTTTGAGCCTTAATCTCTGCTTTGGGTGTGGAGGCCATGCAGTTGAGTTTGAGGCCTAGAGACTGCTGGATTGTCTCTGTACTGGTTCTAGAAAAAAATAATTCCTTTAAAGACCCACCTGGAGTGTGAACTAAGGTAGTCTTACCTGTTTGAAGACTGAAGTAAATTCTAGTAGTAGTGCTTGAAATCTGGCAGAACTCTCAGTCTCGTTAGTCTTGACTTTCTTCTCTGCTACATTTGTGCCCCTGCCCATGATCCTGCAAGGGTCCGTTGGCTGAAGGTTCAGAGCTGTAGGACTGGAAGAACACCACAAAAGAGTTGCTGGAAATATTTTTTTAACACCATTGGAGAAAGTATGCACCTGCGAAGATTTTGGGACAACAAACAATGAAGTAAGAGAGGTATAGGGTGAAAACACTGAGAGGATTGGTAAGGTGAGACAAGAGGAGGAGGAGAACAGGACTGTGATGCTGGCAACAGTACAGATAAGCAAGATAATGAGTTAAATGTGAAAGAAGGACAAGTAATGAATAGTAAATTGAACTGGTTGATGGATACTTTGTGACTCCTGTTTCTAAACTTGTGTCTTTCAGGTATGCCTTGGTAGATTTTGGCTTGGCACAAGGAACCCCTGATACAAAAATTGAACTTCTCAAAACTGCTCATTCTGAAGACCAGCAGGGAAGTTGCTCACAAAATAATCCCACCGTAGCCTTGGGAAGTGGGGTTGCTGTCAGTGTCACAGCACCAGAACAACTAGCTCAACAATCAGCCTCAAAAGCAGCTGATAAAAGGTCCAGCTCACTTTCAAAAATACCGAATAAACAAGGAAGAGGAGGAAAGGTTCTCAGTCTTTTTCATTAACGTGCTGTTTAATGTATTACTTCATCCAACAGGGGGGGATGTGAGACTGAAACAAAAGCTGTGTGTACGGAGTTCCCAGGGCCCCGACGTGATGCACAGAATCCAGGGTTTCACATCAAAGTGGCTGGTTTTACGTAACCCTATTGGCATCATTCGTTATCTGATATCATACAATGCTGAAGGTTGAACAAAACCCTAGCATGAGTTCCTATTTAAGCAGCCTTAAATCTTTCTTTAAGTGAAATGTTGTACTGTGGAACTCCTCCCCAAGCCAATAATTATTCATGTATGTTTAGTTACTTAGTTACATAACAAATGCAGTACAGATGACATTCAGATTGTCTTCGGGCACTTCTGAGGTGTGAGTAGTTTTGTAAGCATGTTTGCTGTTCTGTCTAGACCATGTTTTCCTCATCCACAGTAAACTGATGCCTGAAAATGACTTAGCATGCAGCTGTTATTGTTTTATGTCACTTCATGCTTATTTGTTTTGACCTGTCAGTGTCCAGCTGTGTGTTAGATAGGATCCTTATTGTCCTTTTTGTTGGTATTGTAGGAAGATGCTGTGCACCATTCCGTCCACCGCTCTGTCTTTGGAGAGAGGAATTTCAATGTCTATAGTTCCACATACCAGGAAAACACGAGTACAAAAGTAAGAAATATGACTCATCCGTAAGAGCAATCTGTTACATGATTGAAAAGTTATAGAACTGGGTGTTCTGTAAGACAGGACTCTACTCCAGGATGCTGTGGAACTAAAAGTTTTTGAACAGATTAAGCGTGTCTTTGCTGAAAGACTCAAAGAGTTTCTCATTTCTGTTTCAGTCCTTTTTGAGACTCTTAAAGAGCTAGTGATGTAGCTGCCTCCCTAGCTGATCTTGTTTATATGTTAAATTAGTCTTTTTTCCTACGCATGTATCTGTGCAAGTAAGATATTCTTAGCTTCTGAAAGTTTGTTTTTCATTTTCCAGTTAAAGCTGGAGAGAAAAATGGTAATAAATATTTTTCTGTACTTTTTGTAATTAGTATTTAATATGACAAGGGGGGAACCCTAACTGAATTAGAGGGTTTGGCCAACAGTGACCATCTTATTGTAAAATTAGAGTTAGTGCCCCTGTGTTGCTGTGGTATTTCATATATATTTTTTCTGTCCTCATATTGAACCAAACAAATTCTTGAAACATTATACTAACTTGAAAAATACTTGTCTTGTAGCTTCAGAACATCTAATGTATACTGTTTTTTAGCAAACACTGGAAAAATCTTTTCTGAAGGGGAAAGGGAGGATATTAGGGTATTTAGAAAGCTCCAGTGTCTGTTTTATAGATGTGATATTGTTAAAAAAGTTTGCTGTCTTGTGTTCTAAAACTGTAGCTTCTTGCACGAGGCACTTCTTCAGTCTTAGTATTACAGGAACTGGCCTATCTGTATGTAAAGGGGAGCTTCTTGAATATGTCACCTTCTCCAAAATATCTACATTGCAGCTCATAAAACAATCAAAGATGATGGATGTTTCATCTAGGAAGTTAGTAACAAAGAAGAAGATTATTTCTACCAAAACAGTGAGCAATGGGGCAACCAGGAAAGCTGCCAGCGGCTGTCACTCAAACCTGACCTGCGACTGTTACGCAACGGATAGAGTTTGCAGTGTTTGCCTTTCAAGGTAATTTGCTTTGATAATGTTGTAAAATTGTCTGCTATGCTGTCAGGCAAGGTCAGAAATGTAGATTTACTAGACAGCTGATTTAGTAGGTGGGAGATAGCATTTGATCTGTACAACCCTTAAAACACTGAGTATGCTCTTTTTAAACAAGAATGGAATCCATGAACAATTGGTTCACTGCTATCTGCAGCGAGAGAGGTTCACTGTTAATGGTTTTTTGTTGTATTTAATTAGCCACCTACACATGTTTTAGAAAATGGTTTGAGTTAATTACAACACTTAGAGAAGGCAATACATCAATCTTTCATTAGTAGTTATGTAATAGGCCTAAATCATGCCAATGGTTTGGATTCTGGAAATCATGAAACATAAAATAAAAGGGAAACAAGACCAGTTTGTATTTGTTCATTTAAATAATGTTTAAGTTTCAATAATAGGATTTAAAATTGATTTTTAAAGGATGATAATCTCACACCTTTTTGTTCATCTGATGAAAAGCAAATTCTCATCAACACTCAGAAATAGTGAACCGTGGTTTGCTGTGGACTAATACAAAGCCAGAGCATCCACATTCAAGAATCCAGTGCATTTTTTGCCTTTGGTTAATTAGTCTCATCTTTAAAGTTTCCTATGAAAACAAGGCTTTAGCAAAAATGATGAAACTAAGAAAGGTCTTTGTGAGAGAAGTATGCAGTAAGTATTTCTGTGGTATTAATTTATGCTAGATATTATTATATTTTTATTGTATTATAATAAATAACAAGGCTAATATCTTACGCAACTTAATAATTTAATGCTAGATACTTATAAGATGCTTCAAACTTCTGTAAGACTTGAATAAGGCAGGGTTAAGCTGTTTCCATATCTTACACAATTATATTCTAAAAATAATATTAAGCATTGTTATAATGATAGCTTATTTATCAACTTTTGTATTCCAAACATGTTTATCTCTTCTTACAAGGTGTCAGCAAGTTGCTCCCAGGGCAGGAACACCTGGATTCAGAGCACCAGAAGTATTAACAAAGTGCCCTACTCAGACCACAGGTACTGCATAACAGACTGAAACTAATGCCTTTTTCATCTTTTGATCCTTCTCATTTATGCATATCTTATTGTCTTTTTTAGGGGAGGGTGTTTGTTTACATATGAAATTCATTTTATCATCCCTTCTAACACTTATCAAACATTTCTTAATTTTAAAGTTTTTTTAATTCAGAGTAAGAACAAGTTAAGAATATTTTTCCTGTGTTTGAAAACTGAATATGTATTTATTCATATGCAGGAGTTGAATACAATTTTACAGTTTTAAAAGAAAACAAAGTTGTACTATCAAGTTTCTTTGCTTATTGGCTTATATATTTGAGTAAAACCTTGAATAAATCTTAGAGAGAGGTCATACTTCAGACTTTTCTATAGAAGATTTTTACATTGTTTGCTGTCATAACAGGCATAGTTAGTGGTATAATTGCAAATGTGTTTTAGAAAGTGTTGGTTAATACTTTTTATCACATTTTTTTCCTTTTTGCTAGTGTTTTAAGTAGCTGGTCTGCAAATGTCTTAATTTTTTTCTTACTAAATTTTTCATTTCTTATGGTTAAAATCTATAAAGTTGGTAAGTGTCAGTTGTCTGGGTAAATATCAGGGCAGAGCAGAGAGATCGTTAATGGATGAGCTGATCCAAGTACGATAGGAAAGGTTGTGCCTAACTGGAGAATGGAGGACCAGTAAAAGCAAAGGTGCCTGTTAAACTCCTGATCATACCACAAATCTTTTGAATTACAAAAGAGGGGGATAAATGTAAATGTCCTCAAAAATTGGATTTAAAATAACAATTTTTTTAGCCAATTTTTGCTGAATAACTTCTGAGAAAATCGTCAGTTTTCAGTACTCAGAGCATGTATACACACTCAAAATAGACTTAATTGGATAAACTTATCCCTAGATAGCTTAACATTGTTTCAAATAACATCTGTGGTGTGGGTATGACTGGGATTTCACAAGGTATGGCAGCTTGTGTGGTGTTATGGTGCCTGCGCTGTAACAGCCAGCTTTATGGGCTAGAAGACGTCCAGAAATCCAGGACAAGTTTAGACAATCTCTGAATCTGTCTAGACAGATTTTAGGCAGAAAGGACATACCTAGGAAATCTTGGACACATGCTAGTGTTAAATACGCTTTCAGACGGTTTTCTGTTCTCTAGGGTAATGGAGAGTAGGCTCACAAAAATATGGTAAATCTGGAAACCCTTGGGTGTGGCACAGACAGCCCTAAAAGTACTGGGTCAGTGGTGCTGAGCTCTTGTAGTATGTCAGTAAAGGCCCTAATTAGAACTGGGTAGACGAATGCTAATATTTATGAGATTATGTTGTATGTGATCTTACGAATATTCTTGTCCACTTCCATCTGGCACTGCTGTAGTCACCTCCTTGTATTCCTGCCAATCTTACTGCTAGTTCTGGTCTCTGTGCTGAGAACAGCTTACCAACTGGATCCAGCTGACTATCCAGAGCTACCTTAGTGCATCTCACCCAGGTTCACAGTGCAGGGAATACAACCTAAACTCCCAAATTGACATTATACAGGTCCAGTTACTCTTTTAATCTTGTTTGTCCCTTTGCTCCCCTTTCTCTCCTTGGTCTGCCTTGCCAGTTGGGTAATACTAGACAAAAGCATAGAGAGGAATCATGATTTTAACGGCATTGCACAGGATCTTGCAGTCTGCTGATGATCCCAGCTCTATCAGAATTATAGGGCCAGGATTTACTATCCATTCAGATATGTAATGTCTGTTAATTTCAGCAAGAGTTTAGTAATTAAACATCTTTAAGGGTCTTGACCTTGGTGACTCCAGCTTTCCCACCCACAAACTTGGGGTGATGCACAACACCTCAGACAGACAGTATGATCTTTTCAACAGTGATACAGTAATACTATAAGTTTTTTACAGGAACTGTGAAGAAGATACAAAATTTTTCCACTGTAAATTATGCCAAATGAGTAACTTGGATTTTTACTTTTTTTAATAAAAGACTTAAAATCTGGTTTAGCAAGTGAAGTCAACTTAATATATTTTTTTCCTAAAGTCCTTTTTTTTTTTTTTTTAAAGTAGAAGAACTGGCTTTATTTCCCAACTGTTAATTTTTCTCTGTAGAGTTTGAGAATCCTTCAAACTCGCTCCTTCACTTTCCTTGCTGTCTCTCAAAATGTGCACCTTAGTGAGCCAAAAAATTATGGCAGACAGGTATGCTCATAACTCTCAGTATTAATGTTTCCATCACGCTTTGGCATCTGTCCCCAGAGTACTCTCTGTACTCTTCATAACACACTGAAAGTGATGAATAAATTCTATTACAGTTCTTAAACTGGCTATCTTGTCAAGTGATTTCATACTGGAGGAACAAAGTTCATAGTAAGATAAATTCTTTAGTACTCCTTAACCGTGGCAGCCTCAGTCCCAGAAAAATTCAGATGTGCATTCATTTATGAATTATTTTTTATTTATGATCTTTATATAAGGTTTTATTCATATGAAGCAACAAATCAGTATCAAAAGTAGCCATTTGTTTGTCCTCTCTCATCACCCTGGGTAAAACAACCTCAAATAAGGGTTTGGTACAGTTTTAAATTTAGCAAGTTAATGGAATTACTCATATGAAAAATTCTATGGAAAAGCTTATACGCTCCCTCTGCATCAAAGCAGGAAATTATTCTTCAATCTACTTATAGTAAGGTCCACTGTTTGCTGAAGTGTTATCTGTGTGACCAATGTCAGTCAGTAATTCAGAACACAACTTTTTCAGATAGAAACTTTTCAGGTCATAATTTCTTTTTAAAGATAGTTGTGATTTTGTTTGTGATGAACGTAGGAGTTCAGCTATGACTAAGTTTGCTTTCACTTGCAGCAATTGACATGTGGTCTGCAGGAATTGTATTCCTTTCTCTGCTTAGTGGACGGTATCCATTTTACAAAGCAAGTGATGATTTAACTGCTTTGGCACAAATCATGACAGTTCGTGGATCCAGAGAAACCATTCAGGCTGCTAAAACTTTTGGTATGCAAACCTTAATTATGGGGGAAAGGGGAAAATGTATGCTTGGTTTACTAATGCAGTAACTTGCAATCTCTGATTTATTTTTTAAAAATATATAAATATATTTTTAGTTTTTCAGTCATTTCAGAGGTAAATCACACTTTTAATATGAAAACCACTAGAAGTATTAGCCTATATATACAGAATTTTAAGAAAAATGTATATTTTTCCATCTTTTATAATTTATATGTGGGGTACTTCATGCCACAGGTTTCCCACCCTGTGTGAAAGGCAGTAGAAAGTCAGGGCTGCTTGAGGTAAAATATGCCAACTAAGGTTTTCTGCTTGCATATGGTTAGAATCTTGAGGCAATGCTTCTATTCCTGCAAAATTTGGCCTGGAGGCTTAAGTCCCTATGACCTAACATTTCAATGATGTAAACCCTGCTTTCCCCCTCCCATCCCCCAGAAGGGCTAGTATTAAAAAAAAAAAAGAAAAAAAAAAGCCAAACCATTATGAAACCAAAACCCAAAAAAGCCCCAAAAACCAACAGACAGCCTGTTTAAAAAAACACACCCACCATCACAAAACATAAAAATCCCTAATGTAACCATTCCCTTAATTGCAAGCCCAATGCTGCAGCACTTGCTATCTGGAGGTGTAACTGACAGCACTGATTTTCCTTCTCCAGAGGTGTAAAAATCAGGGTATCCAGTTTTCTTGGGTGGTGCTAAAATGACAGTGGGACACAAAAAGTTGGTGCATGGGCTGGGTGACAACCTGTCACTACACAACTTGACAAACAAAACCAAGCAGCTTTGTTCTGAGTGAAACTGAGACTATTATCCTTGTGACTTGCTGGGGCTATTGCTGTAAAGCATGGCTGGTTTGGAAGCGTGGGGGGGATTGGATTTGGTTTTTTGATAGGTTGGCAAGTGCTTTATTTTTTAATGCTGGTTACACTTCAAGATACGAAGTTTCTCTGAAACATACTTAGAGGTTACGGTTGCGTAGAAAGTATAATAAAATGTCGCTTACTGTAGACATTTTTTTCTAGGTAAATCAGTTCTGTGTACCCAAGTTGTCCCAGCACAAAACTTAAGAACCCTCTGTGAGAAGCTGAGAGGAACAAGTAACAGCTGTAAGCGATCCCAGGGTGAAGTGCCCAGCAAGTCTGTAAATGACTCAGCTTTGCCAGTTGCAGTAGACAAACCGTGTGCTCATGAGACACTCGAAAAACAACTACAACACTTAAAGAGCTTCCAGGAAGGTGATGGTGCTTTGGAAATGAAGGCAGCAGACATGCAGGGATGGGATCAGGTTCCTGATGAAGCATATGACCTACTTGATAAGCTACTTGACTTAAACCCTGCAACGAGAATAACAGCAAAAGAGGCTTTGCTGCATCCGTTTTTTAAAGACATGAGACTCTGAGAAGATACCATATTCTATTATTACTTTCCTATGTCTTATGTGGAAGTGAGGTACTGAGGTAGTTTTACCTTGTTGCCCTCCACATTCACCCTCATTGAAGTACCATCACATCGTGCGCAGAACTACGGAAATATTGTGTTGTATGGTTGGACTGCAAATGTAAGTTTACTTTAAGAAATACTTGCAGATGTAAAAATGACAAACATCGCTAACATGGTCTTATCCCAAGACACTTCTGAGGGGTTATTGCTGTGCATACCTGTTCTCTGAAAACATTGATTGAAAACTACAGAGTTTCACAAGCTCAATGCTTAATTCTTGAGATACTCCCTTAAAATGTACAGATTTGCCTTAAGGTATGACAGAAATAAGAAAGTGCTTGAGAGACTTTTTTGCATACTTGCATATCTCTGCTTTGTTCCTGATTAGTACTTGAGGGACTGAAAATGAGACAAAGTGTGTTAATTTTATTCGGTCCATTTTCAGAGAACACTATTACTTCGGGAGTGTTGCTAGAGGAGAGGCCAGGTGCTGGGGATTATATCATCAAAACAAAAGTGTAACTGTTTTACAAGTACATTTTTGTTCCTGCCTGGCCTTTCCTACTAAGGCAATAGTAATAAATGCAGTTACTCATTTTGCATAGCCCATGTTTCCTCAGTGCCGTGGGTAACTGTCAATATTCAACAACTACTGCCTTCAGAATGTCTCGTGTGACATGCATACACTGGATTTCTGTTATGGAAATCAATTAAAAAAAAAATCTGTTAAATAAAGGATTTGTTTCTACAACTTTGGAAGATTGTCTAGAGATGATTCTATAAAAAGTAGCCAGGTAAGGTTTTCCTGTGGGGTGTTTCTGTTCAGGAGGAATTATGTACGTTTGTTTCCTGTGTGAATTCCTCAGTGACAGAAAACATTTTTCAGGTAGCTCTAATGCCTATGGCTGTCATAGTGGAAGTATCTTAATTATCGAGGAAGTCTTACCACAGGATTAGAATCGCCTGCTCCTAAGTAGGAAAACCAACCTTAATAATCTCTCACCCTGTAAATTCAATGTGTAAAGTAAGTTACGTTATGTTCAGCAGAAGTTACTCTAAACCCCTTGGTAATTCTGGAGACTGAATGTTAGTGGAAAACAGTGGTTTTCCATGTACCTTTCTTGAAATGTTCACAGAGTGGTTGCTGTAAGAGGTTACAAGCCATTCAGAGAAAAGATTGCTGCTTTGATCACTTGTATAAGCCGCTTTGTATGAGCTGGTGGTTATCACAGTGCAAAGGTCCCGACCGGGGCTGGGGAGACATTATTTCAACATATTCAAAATCTTGAATACACAGAAAGTGATGGTAACATTACTCTGTTCCTGGCATCAGCTGATAGAGAAAAATATTTGCAGATGTCAGAATATTGATTGCAGAAAATCTTGAAACCCGCAAGACCCTGGGGCCCAGGTCTTAGTAATTTTTGCCGTTTATATAATTTCAACACAGCACGTCACCAAGAAATTATTTATCTGAAGGAACTGTGGCCAAATTTGGCAAGCAGAGCTGTCTGCCAGTGTCTGCAGATGTATTGTTTCCTCCTACGTTTACTCATGCTGTCTGTGGTCTTAGGAGAGCACTAACTGACAACAAGCAAAAATATGTCAACTATCTATTGTGAACTTTCTAAACGACTTCAGCTTTTTAAGCTTTCTTGCTAACCACAGCACTGAGCAGCTCCTTGCAGCGCGCTCTACAATAATTAACAACTAAGTTTAATAGCCAAAAGGGGAAAATCATTGCTAATGGTGTTTTTACCAAAACATTAAGGATAAATAAAATTCTGTAAGGAACAATTCTAAGCTGAGTATATTCCATAACAAGCTAGAAGAACACATTGTTATTCCTTCTTCTACGTAGCTATGTATTTAAAACCTGGAGAAGTTTTTTTTTGGTGAAGGATAAAGTGAAAAGAAAAACATGTTTGAACAAGCATATGCTTACAAAGTACTTTTTGTAGCACTCTACACAAGAATGAAAACCAGAAGTAAAATGTTAAATGCAATGGGCTCTCAATGAAGAGAGAAGGAAAAAAAAAAAAAACCCCCAACCTCAAACCAAAAAAAACCCCTCAAACAAAAAAAAACCCAAGAGGAA
The DNA here is from genome assembly GCA_027574665.1 of Rhynochetos jubatus. Taxonomy (NCBI): domain Eukaryota; kingdom Metazoa; phylum Chordata; class Aves; order Eurypygiformes; family Rhynochetidae; genus Rhynochetos; species Rhynochetos jubatus. The sequence goes on from CM050656.1 coordinate 18,849,006, forward strand.
ATTAAGGAAAACAGCAAGAAAACACTAGGGATGGACAGTGGTTGCCACTGAGTTTTCTGCTTTCTCCTATGGTCTTTCACAGCCATAGGTAAGAGCCAAGTACCGAGATTTCTTTAAAGTTTAATTACATTATTTGAGATGTTTATAAACTGGATGTGAACCTCCTGCCATGAGAGCTGCAATTAGAAGAAACTCCACACAGAAATGACATTGGTGGAACACATGTTCAGCAGTTGTGAGGCTGCAGTTGGGTTACTGTTCAGTTCTGGACACTGTGCTATGACAAGGATATTAATAAATTGGAAAGAAATCAAAAACGGCAGCAAAAAGCAGCATGGACTTGGAATGATGAAGAGAAACTGATAGCTAGAATCCGGAGAACAGAATGCTGGGAGCAAATCTAAGAACATCTGTGTATCTAGCATAGGGAAGACTAGCTTATTCTCAGTACTGAGCCAGGACAGGTGAGGAAGTTGTAGCATATGTTAAGTTCATGCTATTTTGCCTAGTTGTAAATGATAATTTGGAAAAAGCAGTGTCTTATGTGTGCTTGAGGAAACGCTTGCCAAACAGCAACAAAGTTTTTCTGGATAATACTGATAAAGGTTAAATGAAATGCTAAATTCTATTGAGTTTGTAGTCCTATCACTTCTGGGATTGGACTCAATGAAGTGTTTATGTAAAGAAAAATACTATGTGATAAGAAAATAAATGGGGCATCAATATTCTGCCTGAGAATATTCAGTGTCCTCCTTATTTTATGTATTTGCCATATATAAAGTTTACATATTCTCTGCTCTCCAGAAAGTAAAAGCAATGTGGAACCAACGTACACCCAAGACTTCCTATGCAGGTGCAAAAGGCTTCCCAGAATCCTCAAGCGGCCTCTTGAGGCCCCCAGGTGTGATGGGATCCTCAGGTGTTCTCTGTCTGTCCAATATACAGCCAAGTTCCTACGGGCAGAAGCTATGCTAGACCTTAAGGTAGAACATGGAGATTTCCATTCCAGGGTGCCTCTGACATGGATAATCCAGCAATCAGTGCGTTGTGGTTTTGCAGGAATAAAACACACATCAAACTCATGGTGGGCTTTGTAATCTGTTCTGGCTCCAGTGAAACATCTTATTTTGGATATGACTGCCAAGCAAAAAAATATTTCCTTTACAAAGAAGGTTTATTTTCCTAGCCTCTTTCTGACCATTACATTCTACCGGTCAGCAAAATACAAAGAAAATAATTTTAAGAGCTTGCCTCGAATATTTGTTGGTGATGAAAAGGTGTGTTCCTTTTCTGAACTAGATGACGTGTAAAAGAAAGTGCATTTAGCAGGGCACAGCTGAAATTTCCTATCTCCTGAAGGCAGGGTGCACAAGACAACAAAAGTTAAAAAAAACCCCAGTAAACAAACAAAAGCAAGCCCCCAAACCCCACAGTTTTCTCCCATTAGCTCATTTTATCACCACATTTCAAAAACACTTTGGCTATGGGGAGAAAATGACTAAACCATTGAAGGCACTTCATAGAACAGCAGATTTATTAGTTTAATACTTAGGAAATTAATACTTCGAATCATAGAATCACAGAATGGTTTGGGTTGGAAGGGACATTAAACTAGTTCTGATCCCTCTGCCATGGGCAGGGACACCCTCCACTAGACCAGGTTGCTCAAAGCCTCATCCAGCCTGGCCTTGAACACCTCCAGGGGTGGGGCATCCACAGCTTCTCTGGGCAACCTGTCCCAGTGCCTCACCACCCTCTCCAGGAAGAATTTCTTCCTGATATCCAGTCTAAATCTCCCTGATTTCAGTTTAAACCCATTACCCCTTGTCCTGTCACTACAGGCCCTTGTAAAAAGTCCCCTCAGCTTTCTTGTAGGCCCCTTCAGGTACTGGAAGGAGCTATAAGGTCTCCCTGGAGCCTTCTCTTCTCCAGGCTGAACAAGCCCAACTCTCTCAGCCTGTCCCCATAGCAGAGGGGCTCCAGCCCTTGAAGCATCTTCATGGCCTCCTCTGGACTCGCTCCAACCAGTCAATATCCTTCTCATGTTGAGGGCCCCAGAGCTGGACACAGTACTCCAGGTGAGGTCTCATGAGAGGAGAGCAGAGGGGGAGAATCCCCTCCCTTGACCTGCTGGCCTCACTTCTCTGGATACAGCCCAGGATACGGTTGGCTTTCTGGGCTGCCAGCACACACTGCTGGCTCATGTCCAGCTTTTCACCCACCAGTACCCCCAGTCCTTCTCCTCAGGGCTGCTCTCCAGCCATTCTCTGCCCAGCCTGTACCTGTGCTTGGGATTGCCCTGACCCATGTGCAGGACCTTGCACTTGGCCTTGTTGAACTCCAGGAGGTTGGCACAGCCTCACCTCTCCAGCCAGGTCCCTCTGGTTGGCATCCCTTCCCTCCAGCGTGTCAGCCGCACCACACACTTGGTTATGGCTTAATGAGTTCCTATTCTATAAGGAAACAATATATCTCAATTATATGGGCTTATAGCAAGGACAATTCTGAGACACTACTCGAGCAATGTTCTTACTGTAGCATAGTTGTAAATGGATTTTTTTTTGTATTATTTTTTAAAGCTCACAGAAAAAAAAAAAAAACCCACACTACTAATGTAGCCACATCATGTTCGCTGCAAATTCCTCTTGTACGTTTTCCAGAAAACAGCACATGTACCAGGTCAGTGGCAGTACATACGTAGTTCATTCTCCTTTCTGCTGCTGCATTCCTGACTGTCCAGTTCAAGGGGTAGTAAATATTTAAATTGGCAGCCTGCACACAGTGGGTGGAAATTGGATAGTCCCGTTGATCATATGCTTATGAAGGCCAGCATATAGAGTTTTGCTACTCCAGTAACAGGAACTACCACTGAGGTGAGGGTCCAGTAAATTGGGTATTTTGCATCAGGAAGGTACAGCATAACCCAGATAACCAGGTTTTTTTTAAATGTGTCTATTGTGTACTGCCCATGACTTGGCCCTTTTTTACTTTCATGCCCTTTAATTCTGAAAGAAAATTATCCCTATACAATGTTTTATTGTATTAAGTTAAAAACCAACCACTATATGCATTCCTGAGTATCCCCAGAGTATTGTTCATTCCATTTCTGGAAAGACACAAATCCTCCTGTGGGGATATGGCAGGGTAGAGGCTGGTTTTGTTACATGTTATTTGCTTGCATTAAGTTCTTCCAGGCTTTGCAGAAGAGTCGGATTTTAATCTAAGCCCTAATTATACTTTTGTTTCAAAAATACTAGTACTAAGTAGTGTTTTACCTAATGTATCCATTCCATGCATTTCATTTATATGGCATAAACAAATTACTTGTATGTAAAAATGTGTAATTGGTTTTACTTCTTAATGTTAAGAGATAAGGATGCAGCCTGACAATTGGAATATTTGAAGAAAATTAACTTTTTATGATGAAAGGTTATATAACTTGGTTTAATGAATTCGATTAATTTGATGCATTATGACTTAGATATAGTAAATATCCTAACAGCCAGCTAACAAAGACTTCAGGATCCCTGGTAAATTATTTTGGACATGGACGTAAATATACTGGACCAACAGTGCTCCAGAACCACACTCCATGGCCTTCTTTCAGAGCTTATAAATGACACTTAATCTATGGCTTTTCCTTGAAACATTCTCTTGAAGTTTCATCACCGACAAATTTCATAGAGCACATAAAAATGATTCATAAAACCTACTGTTTCTAGCCATTTTGGATCCTAATGAATTTGGCAGGACACTACTGTGTCACTTCAGCTGATTGTTGCTGAACCACACAGCTCCTGCTCTCATCCCACCTTTAGGACTACACACTGATTCTTGGAGGTGAGAGTACAGTCTGGAAATGCTTCACTCTGCCTACAGCCTCCCAGTAAAATTTGATGTAAAAAATTAAAATTACTCTAACAAACCAATTACTTTTCAAGTGCTGACTGACCATAATCACAGTTTGTGAGACGGTATGGTTTTGTTCTGTCAAGTACTAATTAATCAAAAGAGGTAGCCAGACCATCATGCTTACACCTCGCTGGTTTTCACCCTGTAATATTTGTATATCAGGGCATAAAAATGCTGTGACATACCATATATTTAAATTGTAACTACAACATCTATATGTCAGCTTTAAGTGCCTCAGTACATGCTAAGCTTTGGCATGCAAACCTGAAAATTAGATTTACCACACAACTTTCACGTATTAACGTCACTCATCCCCTACTGCTAGTATCAGCTGAAGCGAAATGTTAATTTGCAATGCTCACAGAAGTCTCAGAATACCCAGGGCAGACATTCAGTGCTGTCAGTCAGCCAGGTGCATGTTGTTTGGGCTAACGGCCGCAGGTCTATTCTGTATCTTTCAGTGCAACAAACTGGAGTTTGGAAAATAATTCCTCCTTGTGATTTTATGGGAAAGTATGAGAAAGGCTTTATAAAAAAACAGGACTACATTAAATAAGAGGTCAAATGAAAAATTCAGATAGCACAACAAGAAACACCTGCAGTTATTATGGCAGTGGGAGAGGAGTGCTCACGTCCCAGAGAACAGGACAGTTGATCAGCAGCGCCCTGAGACGGCTTCACGGCCTCATTTGTGCGTTTCGACAAGCACTGTTTGGTGCCGAGACTGGGGTAAGTCAGCTCAAGGTAGCTACGTCGTTGTCTTAGCTTTATGGGCCTGGATGGCAGGCATCCCATGTCCACTGCTTTCTGGAAGTCTGCTAAGGGAGGGATGGAGGAAGTGGGGATGTAGTGCCAAGCTACCTCTGCTAGTTTCTGTGTTAAGGGCAGAGGCAACTCATGCTCCCAAAAGCATGGCAGCTGGCAGAGTTGTGTCCTGTACAACTGTGCAAGGGAGCTGTGGGTGCAGACTATGAGCTCTGCCGGCCGCAGGATCTCAAGGGGTGGGTACCAGAAGGGCAGCTCTTCCAGGGCACCACTTATGGCCTGGCAGAAGAAATCATTCTTCAGCAGTTAACAGTGGTCCAAATCATCAGCTCCAGCAGCTACCCAGACCCAGAGAACATCACAGCACCACACGCAGGTGGTTCCTCATGCAGGGCCACGCAGGGTTTCGGGGCAGGAGCTGCAGGTGGGGAGGGAGGCAGCAGCAGGGAAGTGCTCCATGGGGCATTCTGCCCACCTCCCCCCCCCCTCCAGCCCTGCTCAGTGGCAGCAGCCTGCTGCTGCCCCGATACTGTCAGGCCCTGCACACAACATGAGCAGCAACCCGCCCTTTCTCTTCCCACTAATCTTCTCCAGTTTATAAACCTGACAAACAGAGGGTAATAGATGGCTTTTAAAGATATGCAGCTTATTTATCAGGAGGAACAGAGTTGGACACAGCAGCACAGGATTTTTTCCTTATCAAAACAGACGAAGAAGTGAAAGATGGATGCTACCAGATACCACAATAAATTCCAATTCCCATCAAACTGTAATGAGTCATTAACATCCCCCCACTCCACGGAGGGAGATCTTCCTGTTGGTCTGTGCCCCTACACTGGGGTGACGTTTTTTCTTGAACTGCTCCACAGTTAACAGAAACATACCATTTGCTGTTCAGCTTTCTTTCCCTGTGTTCAGGATTAGGTCTTACTAGCAACAATAAGCAAAAAGTGTTTCCCTCCTGTCCCCGTCCTTTGAATTCTACATTCTCCTTCCCAAAAATGAGTTTATCAAATTTATAACCTGTAATTAAGTATACCAGACCTAAGCACAGGAGAGATCTTCAACAACTCTTCCAAACTTCCTGATGACCAAAGAGTCGGAAGAGACCTCATAGTTGGGCTCCTTCATTTGGGTGAAAATAAGCAACGGTTTCCACTGACTGGGAGAACAGAGCTTAACCTAAAGACTTCAACAGACTAGTAGTATTTTGCCAGTGGTTGTTCAGATATCACATCAGTGTCAGGGCAAGAATGTAATTTCCTTCATGCATTTTGAGCCTCAGTTCTTCTCAAAAGGTCCTCTTTGATCCTGCCATCAGAAGAGCTAGGACAACTGAGATTTTAATTCAGAACTTTGTATGTAGAATGTATGGACTGAGTACTTGGTACTTAGAAAGTATGTACACAGACTATTCCAGCTAATAATCAGCATGGGTATACAAAGAGTCTGGACAGGCCAAAAGCAGAAGAAAATAGATGAGAGAGAAACACACAGGAGGGGCAGCAACTAAATGAAATGGAAGTAGAATTAAATCCAAAAGGAAGAGCAATTTGTTTCATAGCTTGAAGGAGCAAAAGGAACAAGCCTGCTGCAAGTTTTCACGGCCCGAGTCCCTCAGATAATTGCACAAATACTGGTTAGCCTGCGCACTGACGCATTACTGAACACGTCACACCATCGGAAAGCGGAACGAGAACACTAAGCATTTTGCAGGCTAGTTATACGCTGGGGCAGGTGTGCACCCAGCAGCCCCCATCACTTGCTTGTCCAGACTGGGGACTTAGATGAACAAGCTACAGCTGTCTTTCAGGCTGGGGCACCCAAGCTTCCACCCTCTGCAGACCTAGCATATGGAGAGAAAGAAAAGAGAGACATTTTGGGACTGCATGCCTACATCTTGCCCCGCTATGCGAAGGCAGGCTGAAGCTGGGGAACCACTCCATCCTGCTTGAAAAGTGCTTCCTAAGCATAAACTTGTGAAGTAAAGCATTCAGAACAGTGAGTAAAACAAAGACCATCCCCCTTACTTAGCAGCTCACATCTAAGAAGCTTAAGCATATGCTTAAAGTTAAACAGATGTTTAGGTTTCTGCTCAAGTGGGGCCTGTGCTGACTCTGCAGTATTGCAGATTTACAGGACTGACTAGCAGCAACTGCAGGCACTTAATTCTGCCAGTACCTCTGCTGTACTGATATGTGCTCCTTGGAATGTGCATACTGCAAACACTGACTCAGATGCCAGATTTCTGTAACATACACAAAGCCATAAAAGTACTTCTCAAACTCCAGTAAGTTAGTTGATTCAAATAAAGCAAGTAAATTTCTTGAAAATCATGTATATATATTTGTGTGCTACATGTTTTCTTAATCTGATAATTGACCCAAATATCCTAGAATGCCACATTAAACTAATAGTAGGAAAGGATGAAAATGCAAGAGAAGGTAAAAATATAGAGTTAAGATTGCTACAAGACACCCTTTTCAACTAATGACGTGTTAAAAAAGTATTGTATCCACAGTGTCTAGAAATGAATGTGTGTGCTACAAATATTTGAGTTTAATCTCTAAACTATTCTTCAAAACTCTTTGCCCCTTTCTAGCCTACAGCATCAGGTTATTCCAAATGGATGTTAACCTGCTTTAGAGACAAACTTCATTGCGGGGGGAAGCTCTAGCTGCCAAGTACTTGGCAAGACAGATTTGCAATTAGGCACTTCCCTCTACCCTAGGGAACCTGGACTATAAAAAGAGAGCAGGAGACAGACCCAGATTTAACTAAATGAACTGCACCCACTCCAAAAGCAGTATGCCAAGTTTCAAAATATTCTGGCTTGCAATAAAGCTGTACAGATAAGTTTCCAACAGCGATCTCAACAGCCTGCTCTACACACGCACACTAGGATTTCATACAGAAATATAGTTCACAGTGAGGCCTGGGTAATGCAACTTTTGCCAGAATTAGCAAGCTGTGTGGTGCAGTTGACACGCTGGAGGGAAGGGATGCCAAAAAGAATTAAAAAAAAGATCCATTTACAACTATGCTACAGTAAGAACATTGCTCGAGTAGCGTCTCAGAATTGTCATTGCTATAAGCCCATATAACTGAGATATATTGTTTCCTTATAGAATAGGAACTCATTAAGCCATAACCAGGTGTGTGGTGCGGCTGACACGCTGGAGGGAAGGGATGTCAACCAGAGGGACCTGGACAGGCTGGAGAGGTGGGCCACTGCCAACCTCCTGGAGTTCAACAAGGCCAAGTGCAAGGTCCTGCACATGGGTCAGGGCAATCCCAAACACAAGGACAGGCTGGGCAGAGAATGGATTGAGAGCAGCCCTGAGGAGAAGGACTTGGGGGTACTGGTGGATGAAAAGCTGGACATGAGCCAGCAGTGTGCACTGGCAGCCCAGAAAGCCAACCATATCCTGGGCTGTATCCAGAGAAGCGTGGCCAGCAGGTTGAGGGAGGGGTTTCTCCCCCTCTACTCTGCTCTCATGAGACCTCACCTGGAGTACTGCCTCCAGCTCTCGGGCCTCCCAACATCAGAAGGATATTGACCAGTTGGAGCGAGTCCAGAGGAGTCCACAGAGATGTTCAGAGGGCTGGAGCCCCTCTGCTATGGGGACAGGCTGAGAGAGTTGGGCTTGCTCAGCCTGGAGAAGAGACGACTCCAGGAAGACCTTATAGCAGCCTTCCAGTGCCTGAAGGGGGTCTACAAGAAAGCTGAGGGGACTTTTCACAAGGGCCTGTAGTGACAGGACAAGGGGTGATGGGTTTAAATTGAAAGCAGGGAGTTTTAGGTTAGATATAGGGAAGAAATTCTTCCTGGAGAGGGTGGTGAGGCACTGGGACATGTTGCCCAGAGAAGCTGTGGGTGCCCCATCCCTGGAAGTGTTCAAGGCCAGGCTGGATGAGGCTTTGAGCAACCTGGTCTAGTGGAGGGTGTCCCTGCCCATGGCAGGGGGGTTGTAACTAGATGATCTTTAAGGTCCTTTTCACCCAAACCATTCTATGACTCTATATAGAGAACATGCTCATGCATTCCCTATAAAACTCAGTCCATTAATTACAGTTGGCAAGCAACACATATAGGAGACAAGGGTGGCTGTGAAACAGATTGCAAGATGTGCTGGTTAAAAAATAAGGTCTATGCCAGAGGTACATAAGCAGTCGGTGAATAAATTAGTATATTCCCACAAAAGGTTAATGACTATGAAGACAAACCTGCACACAGATCCTTCCCTGGTCTCCAGACACACAGCAACTGAATAGCTAATCAAATTATACTGAAAATACCTCTTTCTTACAGTTTTCTTTTTCAAAAAGCTGCTGATGCACATGTCATTTGGGAGGAAGAGGTAAGAGGGTCACAAGATGCTGAAGTCGTGCCACAATTCAAAAGAAGTATTTTCTAGTTCTTCCTAGTTTCTGAAGCACACAGTGAAGAAGCAAGTTAAATGATCCATTTAAGAGTGATCTATGGAAGAAAGCCTAAGCCTTCCTCTTAAAAGGTTAAAGTAATTTACTCCCTTCACATGTGAGAGTTGCAGTGGTATGTGCAGATTCTTCCTTTCCTACCTGGTGAAGCTTGCAGAAACAGACCGGTTCCCCAGAAACTTTAGCTGCATAAAAGATTGTCCCTCATCGAGATGAATGCACACAAGTAAGTGCAAGCAATCTGAACAACAGGACTATGCCCCAGACAGAAACAAATGCAATATGGATTATTTAAGTGTACTAGGAAACATTTCCATTTCTTGTTTTTTAAAAATCTCAACAACAAAAATATATAAAATTTATAAAGTATAGATTTTATATTATATTGTTTATAAAATTCCTTCTATTAAACACTCTACACATGATTTAAAAATCAAATCTAAATATGATCAACAGCCTGTGTAAGCCTTTGATGTACCTGCCCAGTCAGGCCAGCACAAAGACCAAAGCCCTGCTTGGATTTTCACACAAGTTCCACCACCTCTGTACAGAGAGAGCCCAGAGTGAAGCACAAGGAAAGGGATGGGAGATCTGAAAGGATTAAGGTTCTTTATAAAATTACTGGATTTCTAGTAGCACAGAATCCGAATAGTGTCTTTTCCAAATCTGATTTTTCCATTAGCTTTCATAATAACAACCAGCACTAGAAGTGTGTAAGATAATTGTTCTCATCTCTAGAGAGCCATAGTTTTTAAGTGATCTCTCGGACAGAGCACTGCTTGAGGCACCAAAATTCTCCAACACTGGGTTAACAATCTTTTCAGGGGAAGTAGAGAATTTACCCCCAAAACATACAGACACTACCTCATGACCTTCTAAAATTTCATCCATATATTTTAGCCTGTGTTTTGTCATTATAAATCTGCAATACTAGAAAAGTTTACAAAGTGTTTTACTTAGGGTTTTCATGATGATAGAAGTATGTAATTTCAAAACAAAAACAAGTTGAGTTCATCTTTAAAGAATGTGCTATCCTGATAATGACCATCTCCAAGTAAACTGAGGAACCACTGGGAACCACAGCAACATTAAATTCATTCTTCTCTGAAATACACAGGGACTGTTTGTTTCTTCATGTGCTCAGACACAATCTGGATTTTCATTTAGTTATTACCGTAACTCGGTGAAATGGGAGCTATAGCATCCTGGTAAATTAATTATGGCTCAATTCCCCTCCATCTTTTTTGCATTTTGGTCAAATGCTACAGGACAGACACACTGTTCCTGTCCCCCCTCTCCTATTTCTAGTTAATCTTTAGAAAGGATCATCTCACACCTCTGTTCAAATTCCCTGATTTTTAGCAAGATTTTACTATATATTCCTTTCAAAACACAGATTTGCTTTTAGACAGCATTTGGTAATTTCCACCCAGGTGAAGCCCAGCCATGGCCGTGCTGCTGCAGCTGCAGGCCCTGGTTCAGGGTTAGCCTGTCTACGATACACGAGCATGACTTTGGCAGGTAAGCACTGAGTTACCAAGCCTCAGGTGGGCTCTGCCAGGGGAGGTCTTGCCTTCCGGGACAGAGCCATTTAGGGCCAGCCAGTGTGAATGAATGAGGGAAGGGAACATGCCATGACACCAGTCTTTAAGTAAAGGACAGTCTGCTCCTTAGCACCCACACCACTGACCTCACCCTCCACTGCAGCAGGGGTGGAGGAAGGAGTCTAATCCAGCCTCCTTCCTTGCTAAACTTCTTTAGGTTGTTCATTCCAGAAAAAGTAGTCTGTTTGCATTCTAGCAGAGGAGATCACAACCGTCCCAACCCTACCTATCAGAGATCAACCATCCCCCAACTTTCACACCTGGTATAGAGTGAAAAAAAGAAGTTTCATGGTATCATCATCTCTTTTTCTGGAGAAACCAAGACAGGCATCTTGCTTAAGAGTTCTGTTTCCTCAAGCCTAAGATATCTGCAGTATAGCTATTGAGTCTTCAAGGGCTCCAAATACCACCACAGGCTACAAAATACTTCTCAGACATCAGCAAGGTTTGGACTTGCAGCAAGAGCCACAAAGCCTGGTAACACACTGTAGGAAGACCACTGACGAAACTGAGCGCCGCCGCCACCCCTGCTCTCGTCCCGCAACAACAGGAAATTTATTGAACAAAAGTCTGAGCTCATCCCAAGAGGCAGCCAGTGCTCCAGTACACGGGAAAAAGATATGACCTGGAAAGAGAGGTCAGGAAACATGCTGGTGGTCAGCTTAGTCTGAGTACATGCGCAGACAGACACCTTGAGAAGTTTTGTTACCCTTAAGATGCATGAATGGCACAGTCCTGCTCAGGATGAAGTTGATTTCCATCAGCTTCTATAGCAGTTTGAGGTAGTTCAGCAGACACACTGCCGCAGAGTTGGTATGTATTGCTATGTGACAGCTGTCCAGTACCTCCCAGCACGAGCATCGGCTGCGATTCAGCAGTAAGGAAATGCCCACTGAAGGAGATTAGCATGCCAAGGAGCAGCAGGAGCAGGGCTGCTCCACGAAGGGGTGTGAGCCAGGAGCCGAGGTGACCACAGTGCAGACAGCCCCCTCACCAAAAAGACGCAGTCGCGCAGCACGTGAACCAGACAGGCAGAGCTGGGCGCTGGCACATTGGCAGTCCCCAATGGAATATAAACTGGGTCCAGGCTCTGTGCAGGGGGTCCATTCAGCAAAAGGAGACAAGGCAACAGCACAGACCCAAGACCCATGCAAGGAGGTCAGGCCAGGGCACATTACAAAACTGAAGCACAGCCCCAGGGGAGGCTGATCAGGGCCAGTGGTGCACTTGGGGCCTGGCAGTGGTTCAAACCCTAACTGCTCCTCTCCTTGCCTGAGGAGGTTACTATTGTAACCCTATTACTTTTACCATCATGTTTCCAAAAAGAAAGACAGCTGCCTCAATACTTCTGTCTCTCTCTTAAGAGAACAGTTTTTAAACCAGCTGGTAGGGTACCTTAAGCTCATGCTGTCAAATAAATTGACTATGCAATTTTTGAGTTTTACTTCATTTATACCTTTCAAAGCCAGCCTCAGGGACTTCAGAGCTTGCTGCTCAACCCAGTATTTCATTGCTTTAACTTAGTATTGAAAACATATTACTGTCATCTTTCAATCTCCATTTGTGCCTTTCATCCAAGCTGCTTCCTGCCACATCACACACATTCATTTCTGGTTTTCTGTATAAAAAGGCACAGACCCGGCGTGCGCCTGTTACGTAACCCCCTGCTAATGGGCACAGGAATTCGGGATGCAAGCAGCCGCCCGCAGCCAAGCAAGCGAGCGAGCAGACTTGGCAAGCTCAGATTTTACTTCCTGTGAAACTGGAATGTGGAGCAGCTTGCTGGGCTTTGGAGTTTTACAGTAATCTTTCCACTAAAGAGTTAGTCTGGGGAAGGAAAATTAGGCAGGCATTGAAGCAAGCCTACTGCCAGGTCTGCAGAGTGGGACTCAGCTGAAATCAAGTATTTTCAAGTAGGCCAGCACATCATGCTGCAAGTATAAGTAAGTGGTCACTGTGCTCAAATTGTCTGTGGGTCACTGGGCTGCAGAAGAGTATACAAAGGCAGGACTCCAACCAAATGTGACTCAGAAGAGTCAACCTGCCCTGTTCCTGCTCTTCTCCTAACTCCTATCCCAGCTTCTCTGTGCCCCAAATATTTCCAAGCTGCTTCATTTCTAACCAGGTGGCTGCTCTGAGCAAGGAAAGGAGAATAGGTTTAATTTGAGCGTGCTGGATCTAGAGAGGTGTCTTGTTCTTAGGCTTTGGCCAAGCACCCCAAAACTTTCCAATCACCAGGAGATGTTGCTACAGGGCAGGCTGCCCATCCCTAGAGTCCCAGTTAGGACAGGCCCACTGAGGGTACCTGCTCCCTCCCAGTGCCCAGGAGCACCATGGAAATGGAGCACATTAGTCAAAGAGAGACTCCGCAGAGGATTCAACATGCTAAATTCAGATATGTCAAATATTTGTAAATTCCCTGTCCCAGAAGGTCCTGGGATGAACTGCTGCACCAAAACATGAACACCTATGTCTCAGTGGAAGCATAGAAACACACATCCTCTCCCCCACCCCAAGATGTAGTTCACCTTCTGCATGAAAGCTTGAGTGTAACAGAGATAAGTAGTTTCCTACTGGTCACTTAAGGCAGTGTTATCTCCACCCTTGGGAACTCTGGGAGGAGGCTAGCTGGGTAATTTTGAACAAATTTCACAGGCAAAGTTGCAAGAACAGTAAGTTCTTGTCAGGTAGCATAGGAGGCAGAATAGAAGTGTCCAATCCATACAAACATCCCTGAAAAGGGGATTCCTACGGTGTTTGGGTGGAGAATCCACCCACCTGCTGTTCCCAAGAGACCAGACCTCTAATCCCACTGCTCTGTGAATTTCATCCCATCTCATACCCAAGCAGATGCTTGAGTTACCACCAGCGTCACTTGTCACAAACTGTTACTTAGCAAGCATGCGTGAGTGACCCTCTTAATTTCTGCCTCTCCAAGCAAAGATTACTTCCCCTAAGAGCTAGAATCCAAACCAGCTCTTCATAACTGAAAAGGTTGCAGCAGGATCGAGGTATGATCATTTCTTCATGGTCTGAGGGTATCACCACGCTGTGTTGCCCAGCAGGTTACTGGTAAACATAACATCTCTACTCAGCACTGATGATGAGTTGGTGATTCAAATTAAGACTCAGTATTCCCCCATTTCTTAAAGGGGTCACCCATCTGCTCTAACATAGCACACTGACCCTTGTAGCTTACCTCTACTCCTCTGCTTCTTCCCTCTAACATGGTGCAGGAGCTACCACCTTAGGACTCCTACTGACTGAGCTCCTCCCAGCGCTAGGGTGGTGGGAAGTGAAATACAAGCTCCTTCGTCCACCACTTCCTGCATGTTTTATTCATTAAAAAAAAACCAAACAAACTAAGAAATAACTAGATATGTTGGTTATGCTAAAGTTAGAAATCAAATCCTCCCAGATTTTTGACAGACCTGTTTGTATTTTAAAAAGTTGGGTTTGTAAGGGACTCAAGTAACTTCAACTATATTCTCCAGAATTCAGGATTTTCTCAATTTTTTTCTTCATGAATTAGGAATCTACAGGAAAAGATCTAGTAATGGTTAAACAGTTCTCATTCCCATAAGGATAATGGGATTGCTCACATGAGACCATTTTGAAGCATAGATTTTTTTTTTTTTTTTTGTAACATTTCTTTTGGCTTAAAATATTTAGAATAAGATCTCCCAACTTTCCAACAACACAGCTGTTCTATATCTGGCTTTAAACCCAAATCTGTTTGTACCATACTAAGATTTCCAGTAAATAGCTGCAAAATCTCAAGGCTGATTTTCCTTAGCATTGACAATTTATCCCTTAATCCAGATTTTTTTTTTTTTAAATTGACTACTTCACTTAAGTTTCCTTAATTTCATTTTATTGCATTCCTTTGAGGATGACTTCTGTCAAATATTTGTGAAGATTAGGGATAGCTCAAGTCCCTAGTTGAAAACCTGGAAGTGAAAAGTTTTGGCCAACGGCTCAGTAGGAAGTTTTCATTTCAGGAGAAAAAATAATAATCCCAATTTATCCAAAATTCCTCATAGGGAAGAGATGTTTTTGAAAAATGTCTGGATTAAAAAAAAAAAAAATCAAAAAACCCCCAAACAAAAAAAATAAAACCCCCCACACACAACCAAAAACCACAACCAAAAAGCAGTGAAGAAAAAAATCCCAAACTCGGTTCCAGCTTTGACATCTTGAAGTTGGGTATACCTAAATCAGAAAGTGCAGTCTGAGTCCATCATTGCATCTACTTCAATATTTTAGTTAACATATTTAAAAGGTCAAAACATATAGTTGACTGAATTTATTTTTCTAATCATCAGCATTCAAAAAAATGAAAGTATTAATATCTACTGTCTCACAGATAGAGAAAAACAAAGAGGGAGATTTTTACTTCTGTAGACATTTTCTTGTACTTCTGAAGGCAGAATCAAATTTTCTGAGTTTAACAAGTCTGCCTATTTCTTTGAGATACCAGTGAAAAGGAAGAAAAACCAAACTCCCCCAGTCTCCCGCTTCCATCTGCATGCAGGCTAAATCAAATTTATCTAACAGCCTCCTGACTGGGTGGAGGCAGTCAGAAATACTTGGCCACTCTGATTTTTTTATTCCTGACAATGGTTGCCTTGATGGAAAGCGATGTTATACTACAGAGAGAATTGTGGGTGTTTTTGTGCAGGAAAAGGCCCACAGAAATCAAATATTTTTTCAGAAACACTTGGTGTTTCTATATCTAACTCATATAATAACAATAATAACTTAGGTATTAAAAAATAGCATTTGAGTTTGTAAGCTATTGGATATCTTTGCTTTATTTGGAGCCAAGGCAGTCACAGAAAAAGTTTTATTCTTATTTAACTTTACCAATCTTTTAATAAGAAAGAAAAAAAAGTCCAGGCCATAGAAGAAACATGCAGAGATGTTCAGACTAGAGCGGAAGGTTAGCCATCTCCTTTTCTAGTGTAATTAAAACCATTTTGATCTACATTAAATGAGACACCACCATACATTAAGGAACCCATTTTGCCTACTTCTACATGCTAGAACCAGTCACATGAGGAACTGCGTCGATTTCCCCATTCCCCTCAGAGTAACTAGGCTACTTTACCCCACCTATGGGGCGTATGTAACACGTGCCCATTCATCAGAGAAGCCTCGCCTCTCCAGAGGTGTCATAGTACGTGTGTAAGACTGCAGAGATGCAAAAAGCCAGGACCACTGTCCAAACTCTGCAACGCACTGTCTCATCTCCAGGCTCGCACCACTGAACCTGCAGTTCAGTCCCGGCTTCCTGGGCTAGGTACAGTCTCCCATATGCAAGCCATCTCCTCTTAGGTGATAAAGAGGAGTCATAAACAAAGATTTTCTGAATAAGTCTTTTTTTGAAGAAGACATTCAGGGTTTGGACATGTCAGAACAAGTGGCAATCCAGCCATCACGAAGCAATATTGCCTGACAGGACATTTTCAATCCAAAGTACAAAGCAACAAAGTCTTTCAGCTACCACTTCCTGGCTTTGTGGGGCAACACTGACTCCACTGTTGACTCACTTGTGCCTTCTGCTGATGCTGCTATTAATGTATTTCTATAACTGTGCACAGTTTCACAATTCAGAAGCTCTCCTCTGCAAGTTCTGTATTACACATAAGGCAGTCCTGGCAAGCTGGTGTGACTAATCTCTTCATTTCTTTGCAGAATAGATTTGACTGAGCTATTTGTGGTCCCCAACAGCAGTCCAGTTTCAAGTTAAAACTTAAATAAAGTAGGAATTGAAGGACAATCCCGACATCCTAGGGAGAAATGCCTGCCATAGACCCTTATGGTCAGAATACAGCACACAGCTTTTAGTGAGTTTCCTCAAATCACCAGTAGGACACACAGTTCAGGCAGCTGATCCACACTGACCAAAGGAGTATTTCATTCTGTAGCGCATCATGCTCGGCACATAAGCGGGGAGTGGGTTCAGAAGTCATTACACTTTCACTTTCTTGAACTTTCTAACAGTCTCACTAACTCCTTTGTCAGCTACTTTGTTAACTCCTGCGCTGGCTCATTCGTGAGTGAGTCAGAGGGTCAGTTAGCTTTCCATGTCATGCTGTCGCTGATAGAGTTTGTTTGGACTCTGCTGCGATTGCTCTCGGGCTCCAGCTCTCGGGCTGTGGCTGTTGGACTCTGGCTCTGACTCTCACTTCTCAGGACCTGGTTGTGCATCAGTCAGTGCATGGTGAACAATCATATAATATTATATAATATGTTTTATTTTCTATTAAATTACTTATTAGTAGTATTTTTATATATTAATTTACACATATATATTATTAATTTATATTTAATTAGTAAATAGATCTTATCTCAATTTTATGAGCTTCCTTGTCTTTTTCCTCTGATCCTTCCCCTCCGCTGGGGGAGGGGAACCTATGAAAGCGGCTTCTTGGTGTTTCGCCAGCCAGAGTTAAACCACAACACACATGTAGGAACTCACCTCTGTAAGCATACTTACAGGTGTAAGGCATGCATGCTCATGCTTCAAAATCTGCTGAAGTGGAGCTATACAGCACACAGTATTGGCAAACTCCCAAGCCCTGGAAACACGTTAACAGAATTGTACAGTCTTGCTGTTCACTTTCTTTCCTGTTGTCTATTTTCAGTTTTTTCCTCCTAATTTTTCAAATATTGCAAGTTTGCTACTATTGCTTATCTCTCCTATCTCCTGCTAAAGAGACATTTCACATTGCCATATATTTCACATGGCTTTAGCCCTGGACGTGCCTTTGATATAAACACTGTCACTGGTTAAAGATTGCCATTTAATCCTGATTGATTGTTCTGCAGACACAGGAAGGATCCTGTGCAATCTGCTTGCATCAGCAGTGTTTTCTCTGTAAAGCACAAACTGCTAACGCTTTGAGTTTTCTTTCATCGAAGGGTTTTAAATGTAAAATGCATTTAATTCACAGTTATCTATTCCCATCTTTTTACATTGCTTGTTTGAACCGCACTGCTTTCTGCTGTATTCCTCCATAAATGGCAAGGTTTACAACAGAAAATACTGAAACTGCCTTTATCTTTTATTCTCCAACCCTTTGCATTACTTAGTTCTATTTCCAGTTAATACAAGATTATTGTAGCCAGCAACACTGACTGTTGCTATGGTTCTGTACCCCTTATGTTTGTTTCCATTTCTACTGCTCCTTTTTCAATTGTTTGACATGTTTTAAGTTTCTTCGTCTATGGTTAATCTCTTTATTGCCTCACCTGCTTAGGTATCCTTTGGACTCAATCTGATCACATGTCTGGAAGTATTCCAGACTTCTAAAACAGTATTACAGGAGATTGTACTTAGAGTTAGATGGCAGTCCAGCTCTGAGCTAGCCTCATCTTCCTAATGGGTCGCAGCAAGACACTTACTCCACATTTTTTAGGGCCGTATCAATGATCTATTTTGTCTTCAACCGAAAATAATTTTATATCCTATCACTCCTTATGATGTGCAGAAAGGCAGAACTTCAGGATAGAGCCTTTGTAAAATAAAATGAGCAGCCAGCTTTTTATGTCATGGTTCTAGCTTTGGGTGGCTTGCCACTGGGACAGTGGTTGGTTTTCTGACCTTGCCTGGAGAACACGGGGCTAGATAATTTCTTGGATTAAGTCACTTCTGCTAGTTCCAGTGCTAATTAGGGGGTCTTGTGTCCAAATCTCTTTGGTGCAAGCCATTTTCACATCAAGAAAGAAATTAATGCCTCTATACTTGTGATCAGTGCCTCAGTACAACAGGCACCTACCTCCTGCAGATGCTTTGAGCAAGGTTGGACAAAAATAGGAAAACTAGAAAGTAGTTGATAGTGTTGGTAAATCTTATTCCCACAACCACTCCCACCAGAGCCAATGACCCACATAAACCCTCACCACCACAACTACAGATTACATAATCAGAATCCTAAAAATAGCAGCAAATCTTACAGAGACATAGTACTATTTTCAAATCTGCAGCCAGACAGTTCAGCCTTCAAGATTTCAGGCCAAAATGATTTTCATACAAAGACTGTCTGAAAATATTGCTGAGTCTCTGTTTTAATCTCTCCAGTATAACTCAACCTTTTTCACGTGACATTTTCTACCATAAGTGTCCTTCCATTCAGCTAAAATGCACCTTGGCCTTGCAGTTGCTAAATCTTGAGATATACTAGACAAAAGATGACTAAGAAGAAGATTCAGGTTAACCTTCTGTTGAACAATCATTGCCTAGCCCATTCACCAGAGATGCTTTCTGAACCCCATCCATTCATACTCTGTAACATCTACCCCTTTCCCACCCCATTTGTACTTACACTGGGTATGGGGGTGATAACATCTACAGCACTGAGACCTCATTGAATAATTCTTCTCTTTCCTACATGTTAAGAAGTGTCCAGGCTGCAATTGCACTTTAATTTTTCACTTCATAAGTGCTTAAATTTCCTTATGCAGGACTTCTTCATTATGAGAGAGTAATTTGCATTTTCTAACTCCATTTTAGCCTTTTTTTTTTTTTTTTTTTTAAGGAGTGTTGTGAATTGCACACACGACTGGGCAAGCCAGGAATACAGGCACTCCCACCTCTGCAGCAGCAAGGAGACCGAAAACGTGCACATTTGCTTGGACAATTTACTCTCAATATTCATGTTGCGTTATCTTATGCATATTCTCTAATACTACCTTTGAAAATTACATCTTTTCTGTTCTGCACGTATTCTGTTCTGCAAAATACAAGCATGCACAGAGAACATATTTGCGCAAAAGACTGCAAGCTTTCTCTTCCAGAACGTTCCCCCCCGCCCCGTGTTTTGAAGTACTTTATCAGGGATTCAGAACTTGCTGATTACAAGTTGTTGTACAGAAACATCTAATTAAATCCCACAAATGGCAACATGTTTTCTAATTAAATATTTATTTAGTGGTAAAGCTCATGTATGGAGTGTTTATAACATATCTCATAATTTACTAAGTAGTATGCTTTCTATCAAATTTTTACGGGGAAAATCTACTTTGCCAGAACAAAAAGGGGTTACTTCTTTTTTACCAGTGAAAAATCACAATGGAAATTGTGCTATTAAGAAAACTCCTTATAAACACTATCAAAGAAACATACCAAATAAGGTTTGTAAGGATCTTTTATTTAAATAAGTAACAAACTATTTATACTTTTACAAGAGTCTGTCCTATTTTAGTAAATATTTGGCAAAGTTATTTGATTAAGAGAGCAACCTGACCCTCATTTAACATGGTTATTTGCCAGAACTTAATCTTCCATCATTTCAGTTTATCTACACAAATAATTTTTTTCATATCTTAAGGTTAAGTAATACAGTCTTAACCAAGCTACGAAAAAGTATTTGCCAAGATAAGTGACCAGGGATCTTTGAAAAAACTTTCATACAGACATCTCAAAATTGAAATTACTCTCAGCAACTTAGCAGTAAGTGCTACGCGGAGAACAGCGTGGTCACTTCTTGTTTGGTCACTGGATGCATCTTTGATTCCCATTCCAAGGCTTGCTTTAGAGGCTATTTTTTGACCTCTGGAAGCTTTTTAGAAGCTGCAATTTCTGTTCTCTGTTTGGACATTGAGGAACACCTCATTCCCATGACACGCTACCTACGCAGTGTCTCAAAGCAACATCTACATATCAAAATCAAGGGAGAGCTTGGCAGTAGTGCTGCAGAGGTACAAGGCAATGAGGCATCACGTGCATCCTGCAGTCGTCTGTGTGCTGTCTTCTGGGCTTTAGCAGTCAGCAGTACCTGGGCATACTGCACTCCTCAGACAGCAGCAGCTGTGCACAGCACTTACAGATCAACTCCGGCTCCTGCCACGCAGCACCATTTTGCTCTCTCATATTAGGTATAGCCATTAACATTTTTAACTTGGCTCTTCTGAAGGAATTTTAGAGTGGTTTCTATAGACTACTTTTCTTCGTAAGAATGGAAACTCAATTACTCATTCTTTGCACAGAAAGATACTGGTTTCAGTGAGAATACTGGACATACAAGAACTGCAGGATTAGCTTTACAATTGAGTATTGGGTGGCTTGAAATGTCAAATAACCTCAGATAAATGAAACTGGTAGTAAACATTAAACCTTCCACACATGGCACATATCCAAAAGAACTTGGTCAGAAAGTATGGAACTCTAAAAGAGCCTATGCCAGTCCACCCAGATGAAATGTGTTTCATTATATTTCATGCTAGGAAGACATTATCATGTTTTTGGTGTTTTTCTTTTTTTTCCCCAGAATGTACAGTGGCAACCATATTACAAAACAATTTCATAAATTCGTCCGAGGGTAATGGTTGATTCACATTATAAACACAGTGTTGTCAAGAAACTCTGCTACAACACAGTTCATGTAGACAAGCTTTAGCCTTATCAAGATCCTGTTGTGATGCATTGGAGCTGCTCTTCAATCATTTATGAATACCCACTGTTTACAGAGTTACTGGGATGTTTATTTTATAAATAGATGAGGGGGGAAGGGCAGGGTATGGTCTTCTCTGCAAACACTTGAGTGGTGATAAGAGACTATTACAGCTGATGGTCCACGCATATTGGAGGTTAAAAGGATTAGAGTCACTTGAAATGGACTTTCTCAAAGGAAGAAACAAACAAAGGAGTAAGTATTTCGAAAAAAGGAGAATAAGCAGACTGACACATGGCCCCATTTGGATGTCTATGGAATTTTGGTCTACCAAAGACTTAGAAGCCTTCAGATAAATAACAATGTACTGTAGACTTCAGTAACCGGTCACCTCCACTTCCCAAGCACTTCCCTCATCCTGATGAACTGAATTACCTAATTTTAGGAAGCCTGTTTAGGAAACTCATTACAGCTGCCAGAAAGGGATACCATATTTTTAGAACTCATTCAGGTTGCAGCAGTCAGGCTTTCGTTAGTACCTGTTTGTAATTTCATCTCCAGGGAGGTAGAGAGAAAAGGCCTTAAAAGCTGCACTCAGTAACCAGATAGCATTTGTGGCATTTCATGTTTTTTGTGGACATAATTCCAAGCAGAGCTGAATACAGATATGGCCTCAGAGCATGTTAGGTCCTTAGGAGATCAGAGACTGTTTTGAATACCAATGTCTCACATGAATTCCATACGACATGCTCTTCATAGTTACAACTAATGACTGAACTGTTTCATTCACTGTTTTTGCCTAAGCCAGATGCTTAAAACAGCAAACCAAAAGCTGTGGCAAACTGTACTTCTGATTCTCCTGTCAAACGTGAGAGCTGTACAGACTGGGGTTTGGGCAGTGGTTTTACACTTGCCTTATGCTGATTCCGTGCAAGCTGTGTCAGAAGAGCCAATTTTGCCTTCTCTTCCTTTACCACCAGCAACGACAGTGCAACCAGAAGACATTTCAGGGAGATGATCTGGCTGAAAATTAACTTTTTCTTCCCCTTCCTTCTGCCCCAAAAGTTTAGTATTCATTTGTGCATGTGCTTTTGGTCTGGTTTGCCAGACAGTTATGTATACGAACACCAGTCATGGCACAAGGGCAAGAACTAACAGAAGGGCAGGTTTGCCCCGGTCGCAGCAGCTGAGTCTTTCATCTGATGAAAGCATCAGTGGCACCATGACCTGAGCTCCACAGGGACTGATCCAGAGACTGTGCTGTTTTCTGCAACTGATAACTTCCAAGAATTGAGGAAAGAGGACCTACTTTAGACTGTGTAAATTTGTCAACACTATTATTTGTCCTGACAGAAACAGAGGTAGTCTCTTTAGAGTAATACTGGGGTTTTTCTTGTGGAGAAGATGCAGTGTGTAGAAGCACATACTTGTTTAGCTGTAGAGAGAAGCAGCCTCACTGGGTACATACAAATGTCCATTTTACCATATTGAAAGTTCCCAAAATAGGAGGCAAGACACCAACAATGTAATTCTCCTCAAACCCTGAGCTGGTCTAATCCAGAGGGTATAAGCAATTGCTCTGCAAAAGGGCCTGTCAGAAGTAAAGTTGGTTTAGATGACACTTCTCTCCAGTAATGTAGAGTAAAATGCTAATAAGGTGGAGAAGACAACTACAAAATCATAATGGATATTAGCCATCTCCACTGCATAGGCTGTTTGTCTCTGGTTGCTTGTGCCTAGCAAACCTGTTTCTAGTTTCAGTTCTTCTGGATACCCTGCTAATTGCTGTGAAGAGGTTTATTTATCAGGACATTATTCCAAACTGTTGTTGCCATCTGTAAATATTTGTACATATTACCAGACCTCTGAACGTGTACATTTCTGACAACTGGAATAAATCAAGCCATTTAAGTAAAAAGACTCAAAAGTCAACCATAGCAGCTGAAGAAAATATGAAATCTCACCCTCCCTCAGCAGAGGCTTGAAATGAAAATGTGCTCATTTCTGAAAATGACCTTGTCATTAATTTAGTGAAGTTTCCCACTCCAGCACAGAAAAAGCACATGAAGAGGTTTTAAAGACACTACGTTGTCAGTGGCCCTCTCCAGTACTGGGGAGGAAGGTCTTATGAGATCAGCAGTATGCTGAAGGAAAACAAGAGCCTGAAGCAAGTGGATGTCACAACTAGTAAGCTGGAAAGGAGCTCAGTTCCTGCTGGAAGAACAGGGCTGCTTCTGCTGCTCCTCTGCCCCCTTAGCCTCCTTAGCTCCCAGAATCATCAGAATAACCTCAAAAGGTTCACAAGATAGATAACCTTTAGTGATGACTGATGACATAGTTTTAACAAGGATTTCATGAGCTGCTAGTCACAGGCATCCTGCAAAGGGGATCTCTGCACCATAGGTCTGAGATAACGCTAAAGATACCGAAAAAAATATTAAACATGAGGCACCATGTTTTAAAGAGTTGAAGGAGCAGTAAAACACCAGAGCAGTCCTTTTTTACCTTTCTTGGCCACAAAATGAAAAATAACACCCTACTTTGCACTGAACTAAAAGTAGTATCTATTTTAGAAAGTTTATTGATTCTTTAAACTAATCTTCAACCACCTATAGACAATCTGGACAAGAGTTTTCCTGGTACTTGGCCCAAACTTCAAAATGAATTATATTTTTGCATATTAAACCAACACATGACAACACTGAAGTACCACTACTGCATTCTGTGGTACTTGCACCACTGCTGGAGAAGCACGAATTTATTAAGAATTTTAAGTTTACTAACTAAATGCTCATACTTGAGAGCTATCCAGGAATAGATAAAGCTAAATCCTGTGCCAATAGGTGGTAACATCCAGTAACATTGACAGCAGTTACATCTCTCTACTGACAGGGGGCTTTATGACTCAGAGAGATGACTTCAGCTTCAGAACACTAAAGACAGCAGGTCTAGAAAGCATTCTAATCCATTTGCTAATATACCTGTTCTTTCCAAATACAGTGGTCCCCAGGCTCCTTGAGTATCCTTTATTACAACAAGAAATTCTGTTTTCTTTTAATGTCACGGAACTCCTTCGGACTGTTTTTGGACTCACAAAATAAGAGTCAAAGCAGACCTTCAGGATTTGCCTTCAATAGTTCAACCCTCCAGGTGGTTGGTTTTTTTCCGTTTTTGGGTTTGTTTTTATTTTTGTGTTGGGTTTTGGGTTTCTGGGGGCTTTGTGTTGTGTTTTTATGGTTTTGGGGTTGGGTGGTGTTGGATTTTATTCTTACTTTACAGAAAAGGACTGCATTGTATTCTGGTACTTACAAGGAAGATTTTATAGATTCTACAAAACTCATGAACTGTGCAGCACAGTTTTAGCGCCTTCTATAGCACGTTATTTATGTACATCCACAGGTAACTAGGTCAGATGTGCTGTATTACCTGATCCAGCACCCACCGATGTCAGCTGGAACATTTCCACTGACTTCAGAGAGCTTTGCGCAAGGCTGTTAAAAGATACTCTGAATGAGAGAAACGTCGAACCCTGTCAGTTCTCATTAGCAATGTTAAACTATGAAGCCATTAACATTTTGGACATCTCACTACAGCTAAAGGGCACAGAGAATATGCAGTCCCATGGGGCAATACCTCTGCATTCAGAGCTTCATTCTGATTTTGAAGATATTCGCTCTCCCTTAAAATGAAGGGAGAAAGTGTCCCTTATTTTTAAATTTTTTCTTAATGCAATCTGCTGGTCTCATACTGTCAAATACTCCCTTTCTTAAGAAACGCTCAAAAATCAATTTAAGCAAGCATCAGATTCCCCAAGGGAGGTGCCTTGCATGCACAACAAAGACTGTCCCTGCCCCGTGGAGCTTTACAGTCGGGCAGTGGTGGCACTCTTGTCCGCTCTGTTTAAAACTCACTGAGGCCCTTCTGAGTGCACAGCCTTGTACTTAACATGCACGCATGTCTTCTTTATAAATAAGGTTTCAATTAACATCCCAGACAAAAAACCAGGCCTATAAATAATAATACAATAAAACTACACAGGAGAATACTGAATAAAGAAGGGACCAGTAACATGCAACAGGAACCAACTTTTCAAGCACTGTGCAACATCCACAGGGAACTGCGAGCACGCAGCAACTACCAGTTTCAAGCCATTGATAATTCTCTCTTTTCCTGTTCACTTCAAATTAAACTTCTAGCATGAATCATTATCCAGAAGATCTGCATCAGATCCACATGATTATTTACACAAAAATCACACTGTCCTGCAAAGTCCACGTGCTTGTGTCTATTATGCACAAGCCCTTGCTGTCAGTCGCACTCCTGAGGCACAGGCAGCATGAAGTTGGCTCGTTAAGAGCCGTTCCCAGTGCAAGCAAGGCAATTACAGGGAAGTGCTGACAGAGTGCCTCCACGTATGAAGGAAACATGCTGTAGTAAGAGCACAAGAGAAGGAATGTCAGGGTGCAAGGTGACTCAACAGCTTGTGCGTTCCCAGGCTTCACTTCAGTTAGAACATTTTGCTTAAACAGGCTCCTTTGAGACATTGTAGACTTTGAGTTTTTCACTTTTTTTTTTCTTTTTTAGTTTGAGTAGTTTTTCAAAACAGGATACAACTGGAGGCGCCTGTGCAGTACTCTGGGCACACATCCCACAGAATTAAGAATTACAGCATGAACATACCCGTCTTGGCCCATGCCCTCCAACAGGCTATGCAGAGATGGCCTTTGCAGGGCACCTGGGGAACTAATACATCCAGCACTTGGCAGGCTCTTGGAGCAGCACGTTCCCAAAGACAGCACCTCGCACAGAGGAGGAAAAGGCCCCATCAGCGGCTCCCTCCTGCTTACCTGGGGGAACTCCAGCTCTAACACCTCTGCTGACCTCCAGGGATGCAGCAACGTCTCTGCAAATGGTGTCTTAAGCCATTTATAGTTTTACAACATAAAACTGAACATAACTATAGGATAATTATGTGATTGACCCCACCTGGAGTACTGTGTCCAGCTGTGGAGCCCTCAGCATAAGGATATTGACTGGTTGGAGTGAGTCCAGAGGAGGCCATGAAGATGCTCCAAGGGCTAGAGCCCCTCTGTTATGGGGACAGGCTGAGAGAGTTGGGCTTGTTCAGCTGGAGAAGAGAAGGCTGCAGGGAGACCTTATAGCACCTTCCAGTGCCTGAAGGGGGTCTACAAGGAAGCTGGAGGGGGGAACATTTTACAAGGATCTGTAGCTACTGGACAAGGGGTAATGGGTTTAAATTGAAAGCAGGGAGATTTAGATTAGATATAGGGAAGAAATTCTTCCCGGAGAGGGTGGTGAGGCACTGGAACGGGTTGCCCAGAGAAGTTGTGGGTGCCCCATCCCTGGAAGTGTTCGAGGCCAGGCTGGATGAGGCTTTGAGCAACCTGGTCTAGTGGAGGGTGTCCCTGCCCATGGCAGGGGGGTTGTAACTAGATGATCTTTAAGGTCCCTTCCAGCCCAACCCATTCTATGATTGTGTGATTCCATAACTATAGTATAAACCGCTAAAAGTATGTATTATAAAAATTCTGTGTAGAAATTCCTGGGAAGACAGCAACAGCTAATTGAGGAAGAGCTGAAGACATGTGTCCCAGGAAGCTCTGTCGCAGTGAGCAAGCTGTGCAGTCCCAGGCAGGGTGACAGAGCTGCGCCAAGTGAGACCGCTTTCAGTGACCCAACCTCAATGTGGCAGAGCCCTGCACTGTAGCAGTTAAGTTCACACCAGAGAAAAATGACAGTGCTTATTTGCACTAGCACCTCTTTTTGGGGGGGTTGGGGTGGAGCAGAGCAAGCAACTGACAGGAACCAGCAAACTCCACTTAGCCTTTCCCTTTTTGTCCTGCCCACCTGCTCCATTCAGCATCCCCAGGACCTCTTCCCAGAAGATCTCAACTGTTTTAATGTTTATAAATGTTCTTCAGCGCCAAGGAATAGTGATGGCCTCCTAGTACTGAAAGCCAAAACGGTAGGAGGGACAGATGAGAGACCTTTAACAATAAACTGCAACGCTACCGCTGCTCATGTCTTCACCAGGCTGACGGTACTGGTGTTTGTGACCTGGGTCTGTATGACAGCCCTGCTCCCCCAACCCACACCACACTGACACCTGCCAGCAGCACTGCAAGGGTGGCGGTAGCAGGTATCTCCAATGCAGCTTGACCAGAAAAATAAACAACATTGACAGTTATAAATATTTTATTTGTTAGTCTTAGCAGGGTCAATATATTTATGGGTCCTTGTGGAACCCATCTGACTTGAGATATTCTGTGATACTATAACTGGCTTCTGCCTCTCAGAGTTTTCATGGTCTTTTGATTCCAAAAAAAGAATGCACACTTGTTGGAAGTTACTCAAGACCAGAACTAGCAACAGCAAGCCCCTCTAATCTCATGAAGTTAATTAGCTTGTTTTACCTCCCCTGCCCCCCAGATTATTTTTTGTCCTTTTTCAGGATAATTCTCTGTGATTTCTTCACATGAAAAGGTTTTGATCTATCTTTGGCCAGTGGCTGTTACCCTGTGTGTACACACACCTCATTTGAGAGCCAGGACTGCTGTCTCATATCATCCATGAGGGGTTTCTGGGTTATTATTTTTGTAGTAAAAATCAGAAGTGTTACATAACCTGTTCTAGGTTACGTGAAAGATCATATGGCACATGTGTGAATAAAACTGAAGCCTCCCAAATTACAGAACTGTTGCTTCCCTCAGATTTTAGTAACTCTTCCTGCCACCACAACAACCTGATTTATTCTATTCAGAAAAAAATATTTTCCTCTTGAAAATCAAAAGGACTGTGTGTTTGGGGTTTTTTTTTTATTTTATTTTTTGAGGTAATAAGATTTGAAATTCTTCATAATATGTGTTTTTCCTACTGTATCATCCTCTACATCTTTCTTAATCTAATCCTGCATTTCTGAAGGAATCCTGAAATGTGAAAGTTTGTGCCTTCACTCTGTTTGATCTCTTGTTTGTGTATTCTCCTTCAGTTTTTCCACTTACTGCACTTATATAGAATCATAGAATGCTTTGGGTTGGGACCTTAAAGATCATTTAGGTCCACCCCCCCTGCCATGGGCAGGGACACCCTCCACTAGACCAGGTTGCTCCAAGCCTCATCCAGCCTGGCCTGGAACACTTCCAGGGATGGGGCACCCACAGCTTCTCTGGGCAACCTGTTCCAGTGCCTCACCACCCTCTCTGGGAAGAATTTCTTCCTGATATCCAATCTAAATCTATTATTTTTCAATTTAAACCTGTTACCCCTTGTCTTGTCACTACAGGCCTTTGTAAAAAGTTCCCCCCAGCTTCCTTGTAGCCCCTTCAGGTACTGGAAGGCTGCTGTAAGGTCTCCCCGCAGCCTTCTCTTCTCCAGCTGAACAAGCCCAACTCTCTCAGCCTGTCCCCATAGCAGAGGGGCTCCAGCCCTCGGAGCATCTTCATGGCCTCCTCTGGACTCGCTCCAACCAGTTAATATCCTTCTTATGTTGGGGGCCCCAGAGCTGGGCTCTAGTACTGCAGGTGGGGTCTCATGAGAGCAGAGCAGAAGGGGAAAATCACCTTCCTCACCCTGCTGGCCACACTTCTCTGGATACAGCCCAGGATACAGTTGGCTTTCTGGGCTGCCAGTGCACACTGCCGCACACTGTCCAGCTTTCCATCCACCAGTACCCCCAATCCTTCTCCTCAGGGCTGCTCTCAATCCATTCTCCACCCAGCCTGTATTTGTGCTTGGGATTGCCCCCACCCATGTGCACTTATTTTAGCATCTCAAGAAAGCCAGGAAAAATTGTAGTTCCTGGTGTCTGGAAAAAAGGTTTACAGGCAAACCCTGGTAGTCTGCTCAGTCTCAGCTTTCTCTCCATCAGCACCTGCAGCCAGTGGGGCACCCTGCAGTGTCACCCAACTGGCACATGATACATCAGGCCAAGGGACTTGAAAATTGTCTGCTTCTTTTGGCAGACCAAAAATTCACTCCTTCCTAAGAATAACCGAGGTAGCTTCTTTCATAACCAAATGCTTATAAATGATGGGATTTTAGTTATAATAAGTTTTATCCAAGAGCAGCCAGCCAGCTTCACTGTACTCTCCTCTGCCTTCCTGTCCCTCTGAACACAGTGGCAGTGTTCAAACTGTCCCTACATGCCACACTGGACTAGTCAATAGTCATGTAATAAAGGTCAAAAAGTGTACTAATGACTAAAATATGTACAATAACCATTATAATATTTCCTAAGCACTTAAGAACCCCTGTTGCCTGCTGATGTATTCAATAGGCTTCTGCAGCTTATATCAGGAGGTGTTTACAGTGTTTTCTTCAGCATTGAATAAGGCAGTGAATGATGCACAGGCAGAAAACCCCTCACATTCAAAGATCAAGCACCTTTTTAGAAAAGCATCACCTAAACATGAATTGGTCCTCACAAACACAGAGTTGACCATCGCTAACAAAAGTCTTCCACAAAAGAATATTCAAGGAGACAACAACAGCCTTCACCTACCTACCAGACTTCAGACAACTGCATTCAAGCTAAATAAAGTAGCAGTTAAATAGCTCTGGAGTTCAGAGAAACAGACACCAGGAGCCGCTGCCCAGGATATAGGCTGATTGACACAATGCTTGGATTATTTGAATCTAACTCTTTGGCTTCAGCGGTTCTCTTGGAGACGGAGCACAAACATGAGGCCGGGGCACTGGTGGGCTGCAGCTGTGGGAGCCCATGCTGCAGAGGGTGCCAGAGCCCCAGCCCAGTCAGTGGGACAGGGAGCTGGGGGCCAGGACCCAGGCATGGCACTCACTGGGAGGCAGGCTTGGTGTCTGAGCAAGGAAATGGCATTATGCTCACTTCCAGCATTTGAGGAAAAAAGGACATTGAGTACTTGTGTGTGTCCATATAGAGCAAGTTGCACTTCGGCCAAGGGAACACATGCTCCTGCCAGTGCCTCCTAACAGAGCGAGCACTGACTGGTCTCCTGGGCAGAGGCAAGAGCAAACAAGCAAAGAAGTCCCAGCGCTTTACTCCTCCTCCCCAACGAGCAACATTCACGAACACGATTATCCTCACCAGTTCTTATTTCGCCAGAAGCAGGAAAAACCCTGGGTGCTTAAATCAACTGAGAACATCAAGTGTAGAGGCTAATAAAGTCGTTTATTGCAGACTGAAGTCACATTTCAGTCTGAGTGGTTAATGTGCTTTGGTCAGCTCTTTGTTTTTCTCTTCAATTTGTTCCTGAACACTTTGTTTGCAGTGAGGCATTTGTGATTTTTATTATTTATATGGGATATAAACCAAACACACTTTCCACCCTAACTAGCCAAACAGTCCAGCGGTCTGTTTCTCTTATACGGAGAGAGAGTACGGAGGCGTGACAGCTATCTTTCCTCTCGTTATGTCAGACCTTAAACAGGCAAGACTTTCCTCAAGGCTAACTGTCCAGATCCATCACTGCAGACTGTGTCAGCGAGCTCATACCACCATAGCAACAGGATGAAATACTAATTCCTGCCTAACTTGTACTGCTTCCCAGCATTGCTAACAGTTCAACAACCTCAGTAACAGCAGAGGTTAAGGACAACCAACGGTCTGCCCATCAATTTTTGTCCAAGACATTATTCACTCAAGTGGGATATAAATCCGCAAAGAGGCAAACTACCGAGCTCATACAAAAATTTACATATGAAATGGTGTGCTATCCTGGAGATTTGACTTTGAATTTGAAAGAGAAAGCAGGGAAAACCTCCTCTTTGGAAAGCTTTTTGATGGGCAGAAAAGCCACCCAGTTTTACTTTCTGTTGCATAAAACTGGGGGGGAAACTATTGATAGTTTGTTGTAAGTCCATGTTGGCAATCACTGTGATTTTATCACCACTCTACAATTTTGTCCTGGAGACCTATTTAATAAAACCCTCAGATTTCATTGAAAACTAGAAACTTGTTTGTAGCTGCCCTTTCAGAGAAGCCTGAGTTAACTCTGTAGTAACTGCTATGCAGATAAGAGACCAGAAATCCATGCAAGTTTAAGCCAGCTAACATGGATAACAGTAACTTCTCTTTCTGGCATGCACTTTGGCACGGGCTTCAAAACCTACTAGAGAAACAGGGTAAGTACCTAGAGTAGCTTGCTCTCTCTGAGTTTAATGCTGTGAACCCTGTGCCACAAAGCTTCAGCAAACCTGAGTGCACACTCCAACCTAATCATTTGTAACAGATGTGATTGGAAGGCCTGAAATGCAGCATTAACTGCACGTTATATCCAATGGGGCACGAGGGTAGAAGGCAAGAAAAAAGGCCGACTGACAGGTCAGCAGAAAATTAAGAGCAGAAAAATCCGAGGGAAGAAGCTAGGGACAAATAAATGAGAGGGAACTGGTGCTGTCTTATTAATGATATGAGAAATGCTCACAGCAAATTCAAACAAAAGAACTTCCCCAGTTGTCTGGGCTAATTCATTTGCACCAGTTCTTGATGCTGGTTTTGGTTTATTCACCAACACAGAAAATGCAGCAGGAAGTGCATTTTGAATCTCCCCAAACCATCAGAATTTTCTTTCTTTTTAAAATGAAACCCTTTCAGCCTTCCACCTGAACATAGGCAGAGGAGCATATGGATGTTGGGAGGTGCAAAGACTATGACAACTCCTTACACGCACAACTGCCCACACAAAGGAGGTGACTACTATGCAAAGTACACAAGGATCCTCAGATCTGTGATCTACTATATTTGCAAAGGTAGAGTAAATTTCAGCACCAACAGGGATGGTCCAAAGATTCAGACACTGCTGCTTTAGACACCACCATTCTGCAACACACCTGTGCTTACACCAAACACCACTAGATGCAGTGGGAGACTCAAACTATCAAAAATAATACTAATATTACGATAAACCCAGTGCTAGGGAAAATTGCTGAACAAAATGTACTCTTTCTCATCGTATTTGTTATCCCAGAGATACTAAGAGAAGTTGCTGTTAATGACCTTCTATATCTTAACAGATTTTAGCTGCCTTGTCCAAGGTCAGATAGTGTGGTCTGTTAGTCCTTGAGCTAACAGTGACTGGACTATCAAATACACCTTTCTCTTTTCTGTATTAGCACAGCAGAGACCTAAAAAATCTAAGTACATAGCCTTGAGTTTTATAAATCAACATGCATAAGAATCTTGCAAATTCCAATTGGATTATAAAATGCAAATCCAGACTCCTGAGAACAAGCTCAACAGCTTCAGAATCAATATTCCACAGAGCGCTAATTGTGGCAACAAAACTGTGTTGAAATTCTTGTGTCCCTGATGGGTTTCCAGCTTTCACTTTCAGCTGTAAACAGTCAAGGAAACAATGTTAGTTCCCTCTTTCCCCGGAGGAAGGGATTCGAAAAGCTTTCTAAAGCATTGTGAATTCCTTTGGCACCTCCTAATTGAGATCTCCCCTTGCCAAAGAATAAGCATTTTACCTTGTTGTTGTTTTCAAAAATGGGATACAACGTACTAGACATTTGCTCAGCATTACATTCGTTGGTGTATTTCCATGGGCTTGACAGTGATTTTTGTCCCTAGCTGAATGTTAGTAATCATTTATGCAAGGCTACATGCAAAATAGAGTTGTTGAACACAGAATCATAGTCCTGAAATATTAGTTATCCATCCTTCTGAAACTGTCGTCTTGGAGAAAGGACATACGGAACTCTCCTACTAAAAAGGCCATTGCCCTGTGTCTGAGAGTGTGAACTGTGACCATGACAAGAAGGCTTTGGCAGAGGCTCTGTCAAGCAGGTTAGCTACAGCAAGCCTCAGTACAGACCAATACAGAAGGTGCCAAGTAGGATAGGCCTGGAGAAGAGGCATTTCTTGTCTTACGTTTTCTTTGTCATCTTCTTGTTCTTAGGTACATGATGTAATCAGGGCTGGATAATCACCACCTAATTTGCTCATTACCTTGAAAGAATAGCTCCAACCACTGTGGGATGAATAAAGCAAGTGATGGGCTGCACAAGGACTTCAGCCATGGCCTGTGGGCCATGCCTGGTGGTCATGGGTAAAGGTTCAGCCCATACGTAAGGTTAGGAGAGAGACACAGCTCAGAGCTCCAGATAGGAAGAGAATGCAAAGGGGCAGCCAAAATAATAGGTCAGCCACACAAAAAATTAACTACTGGCATATTTGGGCTATGAGCATGTAGTCTTAGCTAATCTTAGGGCAGTTACACCAACTCTGGAGTTGATTATCCTGGCCCTGAATATAGGCTGTATTTCCCCATCTTGTCTACCTGGAAAGCAGATGAAAAATTAGAATATCCATTTACTCGCAAAGATAGACCAGCTTGCAGCCTGCTAGCATTGCAAGATGTAAGCACCCTGCTATTGTAAACCATATTTGTGGCCATTTTCTTGTCTTAGAACTTCTTATGAAGTTAAATCAAAAATATCAGTGCTGTACTACTTGAACACACTAACTGCTTCTACCCATCAGCCTTTGTTTTGGACTCTTGTCTTTGATGCTGGGGTAGGGCTCCAGGGAGTAAACAGCCCAGGAACACTCCACTGCTTGCTGGAGGCCTAAAACAGGAAAGCAGGTGGGATGGTGTTTCTGTGTAACATCAGACTATTTGCAGAAGGAAGGGGAACAAACAATACTGTTAACGCTGTCAACGACTGCATTAACACTAAAATAACTAAGGCAGCTGGCAAAAACCTCTTGAAAAAAAAGACTGCAAACTTCTAACTCCAAAAGCAGAAAGAGAAATCAGTTGGCACAAATAGCATATTGTACACTAAGAAGTAGTCATCAAGATCCCTTGGGGGTTAGATGCATTTTGCAACAAACAACACCTGCAAGAGCACTACAGAGCCAAGGGATATAGGGGTAGAACAGGAAAGGGATGACGATAGAAATCTTGCTAGCCAATCTCACCACTTTCAGGAAACATTACAATACCACATACCGAAGTGTATGGGTTGTTTTTCTTGCTCTATCATTCGATTTTCCATATGGTTTAATAATTAGCCACTTTAGTTCACAATACCATTTAACATCTTTAGGAAATCTATCTTATAGAATGTTTTCTCAACACAGTTTGTAAGCAGATAACAGAAAATCCCTAACACTGGGTTTGTGTGCATGGCAGTGATAGAATTAATCTGATTCCTGGAGGTCTGCCATAAAGCAATGTCTCTTGGGTCTGCTTAGCAGGAAAAATAGTACGGAAATAGTGTCCAAGATGGCATAGTTGTACCAATCTCTTGATGTACAAAAATCAACATTAAAAAAATAGTTGGTAGAAACAGAACATAGGTTGCAAAAACAATGCCCAAACATCATTGCCTCAATGAGCCAGTTGCCGTTAAAGCAGATGCTGTACCTAAGTTACTTTCCATTGTACAACAGAAGTATTTAGTGAGCTCAGGCCATTGCACAACACTGTCTGCATAGAGAGGGAAGAATTAGTTTTTCCAGACTTGGAGCTGTATCAGAGACAGCTCAGATGCATTCGCAGCCGATTCATTTTGGACTCAGCACTGACGTGAGTGAGCACCGAGCAGCAAGTGACCCTGTGCATGTTTGTCAGTGAAACTTAGAGTGGACCAGGACACCACAGTCATACTAAAAGTACCTCAGACACACTTACAGATTGGCCTTTAAAAAAACCCACTGAAACAAACAAACCAAAAAACCACCGACATACAGATTTAGTCATCTTAAAAAGCTTAAGCAGCAATAAGTAAATGCAGCAATGGCAATCATTGGCTCTGCTTCCTTATTGGTATCTACAGCTGAATCTGATCTCGCCTCAGACTTTCTGCCAGCACTGTGTACAAATTCCCCTGGTTTTTAATAAAACCAAGATAATGTGGTAAATTAACCAAGTTTATGCTGCACTTGAATCACCTATTGCCATTGTCCTCCTTTTTCTAACATGACGACATCAGACTGCCCTTGCAGGCCTGTGCCCAAGCTAACACATCTTAGCTACTTCCTAAGGGGTTTGGTATGGATCAGTATTCTTGATAATTCTCTTTTTAGCAACAACTTTACCAAATAAATATATTTTAATATCGTTTCGAAGTTGCAAAATGAAAGAAGCGTAGTCATTACAACAGAAGCTATTTGTATTTGCCTATATTTCTTTCCTCTATTTACCTTTTCTCTTGAAAACTCATTCAATGGCCAGAGCTGCTTAGATAAATAACTAAGCATATCCAAAAGAAACAACAATAAACGTCAAAGAAAAGCCTTAGGTCAGCAGCATTTTAAAATGTCATTGTTTCAAACCACCGATATTTTACACAAGCCAACATTTCTTAGATCTCAGCTTTCGTAACACAGTTTTTCAAAGTTGCATTTTTTCCTCACAGTTAACATTGTATTTCACTTCCTATATATTAGCAACATTGCCTCTATTGGAAAGCCAGCTATCTTTTATGCCTTAAAATAAAAAAAAAAAAGAAAAATAAAAAGCATCACTTGTCCAGCCTTCCATCACTTGAGGTGGATGAAGAACCATTTGCACAGGACCCTGCTCCATACTATAAATCTACAGCAAAACTCTGGTAACTCAAGGCCACGTCTGTAAGACTTATGGAATCGCTTTGGCTGCTGGAAGGCTGAGCGTGGCCAGCACCAGCTGCAGCGTGTCCTGTTTGGGATGACAGCTGCTCCTGCCTTTCTCCTCCTGAGCACTGACCCCAGGATGCTTGGGCCCCAGTCACTGCTCAGGCACTGGGGCACAGTGCTGTTCCCCTGTGACACTCCTGGGGAATCCCTAGGAGTTTTGGGAGCAAGAAAATGCAGATTTATGCATTAATACAAATACTGAAATAGTATAAAATCACAAGAAAATGGAACCACACCTAAGCCCAAGCAGCTGGGCTCAGCTCTGGGAAAACAAGCTCAGTATTCAAGTCTTGCCTTCAGCTCACAGCTCTAAGGGGCAAGAGCCACAGGCACTGCCCAGTGCTGCATATCACAGTCTGCTCCCTCCGTTGGCCTTCCTCTCGCAGACTTTTGCTTCTATGAGAAATCTTTTGGTATTACCTTGGTGGCCGAGGAAAGGAAGAGCAGCCTTAGCTCTCTGCAGGGGCTGGCTTGTCCCCCTCCCCAGCCTGCACAGACATACCTCCCCTACCACTTCGAGCAGGATGAAAGTTGTTGCAACATTTTCATTTTTAATTGCAAGTTAAATGGAAGTGGACAGAAAAATTAAGCCATAACCTAAACTCCTACTCCACAAAAATCAATTTTTGCAGCCTTTAGAGGAAATATCCTGACATTTGAATTTACTAAGGATTCTTAAAACTGATGTTTCACTTTGCTTAACATGCACATTTTTTTCCCAGCCAGATCAGTTTGCCCTCAATCGTTGAGCCATTCCTCTTTCCCTGCTAGCAGAGGCATATAATTCTTCCTGAGACTTAAGTGAAAATGAAGGAATGCAGTGCTTATCTGACATTGTTTACTCTTATATATCACCATTGTGTAAGGTCTCTAAATATTTTCCATATGTTAGCTAAAGCAATCTCTCCCTTTCAGCATCTGCAAGATCTGTCCGCAGTCTTTCAAATTAGCATTAATACATTATTCCTGACAGAAGTTGAATAAGCACATTTCAAGGGCTCTTTTTTCCTCTTACTATTGGATATAACCTTATGTTCACATGAAAAATCACTACAGGATTCACGGTTACTGTACCTCTACAAAGTTGTTTAAACAACAAAAAAACAGTGCATTAATTTTTTTAAAGCTGTCTTACCTTTGCCTGCCAAGCTCAGAGCAGGTTCTAACACCAAAGGTGGTCAGTTCCTTCCCCCTGCATCCTGTCCCAGGAAACCTATCCCCACAAAACAGCCTCACCTGGGACACAGAACCAACCCACTCACCCACCTGGGATTCTGATGGCAGGTTGTGGTGGTGCATTCCACCCTCCTCCCCCTCCAGCTCCTGGACCGCCCTACGTCCTTAGAGATTCCTGATGATCCTTGACCACTGTGCTGTGAGTTTGGCAGTTAAGCATCCCTTGACTGTATCAAACACGCTTGCCTTGTTACGCTGAGGAACAGCGCTGACTGTACGAGAGATCCGTTTCCTGGCCACAGTGTGTCCCAGGAATTTGGTTACCTTGCCTCAGTGGGGAATAAGAATGGAATAACCAATCATTCCCCTAAGAGCCCTGAGACAACCCGTGAAGGTCAGCACCAGCGATTACTGGCAATTAGAGAATTCCAGTAATTACCAACCTGTATGGTAACCAGGATGGAAATTTACTGATGCCTAAAGTTAATCCTCTGGCAATCGTATAAACAGCGGTTCCAAGAAAGTCCCTTTGAGCTATTCTGGACTGCAGTGGGCTGCACCCAGTACCTCCCTAAGAGGTTGCCCTATCCCAAAGGTTTTGCACAAAGCACAAACCCCAGTACATTGCAATTCCTTTCTCTGATTCCATAGACATAAAACACTGACCAGATTTGGGACTAGGAGTGGATTCAGCCACCCCTGGACTTCTCTTTGAGAAGTTTAGAAAGCAAGGGGGTCCACTCTGCACCTCGTGACCCAACGGGAGGAATTTCCTTGCCCCTTCTCCCTAATCCATATAGCAGCATTTCTGACTCGATTTCTCTGACTCTATAAATAATCTTTAATTTGTGTATAAACCATTTGAATCCGGTGCTAACTTGATTTCACCTTTGTATGTTTTTCTGTGTCAAATAAGTAGTAGAGTGGACCTCTGTGAAAGCATGCTTTTCAAAAATTCATATTATAATCACCTTCTACCTTTCTTTTGGTGTGATGCTGATCCTTTCAGTGGCCTAAACCACTCTTCTTTGCAACACAGGTGTAGGCAGTTGACCCACTGATGGTCATTTAATAAACCCTCCGCTGGGCAGGAGAAAAAGCTGTGCTCAGGTGTGCTGGCTGGAATAGCAACAGAAGGCATATAGAAGAAACCTCCTTTAAGTCATGTAAAACCAAAACACTACTTTTGGCACCAAAATCTCAAGTCCATTCAGTGAGCCGACTGGATGAGGAAGGAGAAGCATTAGAATTATTTCATGTAATCCTATTTCACCAAAGTCACCGTTCAAATGAAGTAAAGTGGTCTCCTCTCTGGAGAGAGTCCTATCTCCACGTACAAGTTGCTGAGCCTGGCAGATTTCTGTGGGCAATCGGTTCTTACTGTCATGGTCAAAAATTAAAGTGAGATTTATGAACATAATATTCTGTGTAAACAGATTCTGTAGTAGCAACATGAATGTTAATGCATACTCAGTATGGGAGAGTTAACTGGAGTAAAAAAACCTCCTGTGCCTATTGATCTAACTGACTTTAACTCCCAACTTTGTTAGGATAATATCTGGATGACTACATTGTAGGAAAGCATTTGCATAACCCCAGACAGCCATAAGTACTGAAAGTTCTGATCTTAATTAATCTTCCTTTTGCCCTCCACCTCTCTTTCCTTTGCTATTTACTTATCTCCCTTGTAGCCCTTATTCCAGGCTGGCTGAACAGATGGGAAAACGTCTTTCCTTGCAAATAAAATCATCATTAGGCTGGGAATAGGATAAGAAAATTTCTCTGAAAAGTTAAAATGGGAATACCTCAGAGAGTTTACTAAAGAAAACGCTAAGCTTTCTACAAGGATGCAGCCAACTGCTCTTGTTTCTCTTTCAGCCCCCTGCACCCAAGCGACGAGTGAGTCATTTCCATAATGTACCCAGCATACACTGACCAGATCACACAAAATAAATGCCTCAAGAAGCCATCTGTGTTTTCAAGAAATCTCCAAAATGGTTTGAACTGCCCCTTGCCACTTCTTCCAATTTCTCCTCCTAATTTCAGAGAAGCCATCATGGATAAAGCACACCCCCCAGTAAAGCTACTGCCCATGGCTTTTTCAGTATTACGTACTCCGGTTTATTTAAATGTGCTTGCTCTCCGCTCTGAGCGGAGTGCACAGTAGGGAGAATTAAAAATGGAGAAGACTGTGTATGGAGAGAGCCCTTTCTGTGGGCTGGATATGTCTGTCTGGAGATGGAGGAGTATGTCCCAGAGCAGGAGCAATAAGGTTGCTGCAGGACGCTCCAGCCTGTTAGAGCGGCAGGGGAGGGTGGGCAGGAGTCTAACAAATCCTGAGGGGTCTTGCTAGGTCCCTGTTCCTAGCAAGATGACAGCACCACAGTGCAAAGCCCCACAAAGGGAACGGCAGATTTTTCTACCAAATACTCACTTTCTGCAAAGAAAACAGTGTTACAAAAAAGGAAAACTGTTTATCGAAATTACAGATCAGACAGGGGTTAGGATCAGACCGAGGTATCCCAGCTCCCAAACTGGTGGTCAGCCTGGGAGCTGGGAAGAGCAGTTCTGACCCTCAGCCACACCAGAGGTGCCGACTGTGGCCACACAGGTCTCTAAACAGGAGGGTACATTGTCCCATTGGACGGTGTGATTCACCCAGCCATGATATAATATTCACCCCTTCAGCATGAGGGATTTTAAGATAAACTAGCCTTGGCAGAAGTGCGGGATCCAGTGCATTTCAACATCCTTTAATAATCTATGATGATTATTAGACTAATTCTCTTGACCTACAAATCAACTTTATTAGGCTGGGATATTGTCTATGATGTCCACCATCTACAGAACATTCTTCTACACAGGAGTGAAAAGCTTATTAAATAATACAGGGCATGGCAATCCTCGCTCAGAACCAATGTAACCTCAGAACATGCAATTAGTTTTGAAATACGGCGTCAACAAAACACGGTTGCTTCAAGTTTACCCTGGACAACGATGTTTCCTCACCACATGAATCCCCTCGTGAGGCCTCCCATGCCTGGGAGTGTTTCGTGTACAGCCTGA
This sequence comes from Rhynochetos jubatus, assembly GCA_027574665.1. NCBI lineage: Eukaryota > Metazoa > Chordata > Aves > Eurypygiformes > Rhynochetidae > Rhynochetos > Rhynochetos jubatus. The sequence goes on from CM050656.1 coordinate 18,888,992, forward strand.
CATTCAGCACCTGTGCAGATTCACTCTTCCCACAAATTCTACGTGTTGTGACAGATGCACCGTGCTGTAAACGCACCGGATGATAACCGGGAGCAGAAACCAGGAAGAAAAGCCCCTTACATCCCATGTAATATCCTTTAAAGTAGCTTATGTATTTACAAGTGAGCAGTATTTTCAAAAAAAATCAGCTTAATCAATAACGCAAAATTTAACAATAGGAACAAGAATTCCGTACTTTAAAACCTTAGGGCAATTACCTTGATGTAATGCTTTAGGAACATAGTGAAGGACTACATTTTTTGGCACTTGGCAAAATGTGCGTTTCTCAAGAAAAGTCAGAAAACTCTTACAGCAAAGCGTTTTAACCTTTCACATTTTACTGCAGATTGCCAAAGTAGTTAAAGTAGAACAGAGACCTCCTCCCAGAATGTCAGCTCTTGGATACGTACCATCTTCAGCGTGCTAAAGTGGATGTGAAAGCCTCACGTGAAATAAAAGTGAGGCAGGGAAAAGTGAAATGCCTTGGCAGGGTTACTGTCAGAGCTCGGCTCTGCACTGCGCTGCGCCCCGCAGGGTGGCTCACATCGCTCCTTAGGAAGGACGAGGTTATCTTTCTTGAATGGCATTTTGGCCAGGGACTGTCATTCTTCAGAACCAATGCCTAAATGAAACAGAGCAGGTAAGAGCTGCCCCCAAAGAGCTTAAAGCAATTACATAAACCTCAAACAATATAGTAATACATCCCCAATACCCTGGATTTAGACCTATCAAGATATGCTTGGAGTTTCCTGTGTTTGAGTACCAGAGCCTGACTCACCTGGGTAATAATCATGAGTTGTGTCACAGAAATCAGCACTAATTCTCTGCTACAAAAGCTGCATCAAACCTCCAGATGTCTCAGACATTGCAGGTAACAAGACCTAAATAGATATTTTCTGTGTCTAGTTTATACGTGTGAACCTTTTAGTACAAAGGTAATTCCACTGTATTGCAGTACCTGGACTATGCAGAAATAAGAAAAACTAACAAGAAATAGGCTGCTAAGACCTATTTGTCACTATCAGGATTTATCATAGAATCACAGAATGGTTTGGGTTGGAAGGAACCTTAAAGATCATCCAGTTCCAACCCCCCTGCCATGGGCAGGGACACCCTCCACTAGACCAGGTTGCTCCAAGCCTCATCCAGCCTGGCCTGGAACACTTCCAGGGATGGGGCATCCACAGCTTCTCTGGGCAACCTGTGCCAGTGCCTCACCACCCTCTCCAGGAAGAATTTCTTCCCGATATCTAGCCTAAATCTCCCCGCTTTCAATTTAAACCCATTACTCCTCGTCCTGTCACTCTCTGCCCTTGTAAAAAGTCCCCCCCCCCAGCCTCCTTGTAGGTTCCTTCAGGCACTGGAAGGTGCTATAAGGTCTCCCTGGAGCCTTCTCTTCTCCAGCTGAACAAGCCCAACTCTCTCAGCCTGTCCCCATAGCAGAGGTGCTCCAGCCCTCAGAGCATCTTCGTGGCCTCCTCTGGACTCGCTCCAACCCGTCGATATCCTCCTTATGCTGAGGGCTCCACAGCTGGAGGCAGTACTCCAGGTGAGGTCTCACGAGAGCAGAGTAGGGGGGGAGAGGGAGAACGAGAGGAAAGGAAATAAGAAAATTCCTTTCTTTGCAGAAAGAACGGAAATGAGCACAAGCTGCTTTTATTGCAAAATGAACTCAAACTGAGAGGAGGAATATATATAAACAGAGAACAACAGTTAAAAGCCAATTGTTCAACTGATCTGCAGAAGAGAGATTTATGTGGGAAATTCCCAGCTGAGCTCCAACAATTTATAGGAGAAAACCCCATGTACCTTGATTGGAAAACTTGGTATTAGATAGTACTGTCAGGCTAGTAGGCAATACAGCTTCAGCTCTCTGGCATTTGCCTGTTTGCATTGACCTGACAGGACCATCAGAGCAAAAGCACTGCCATGGAGAAATGGTTTTTGTAATTAACATCACCGGGAAAGGTTCTTATTACTGTGTTATGGAGAGTAAAACCTAGTATTTTTGCAAGATTTATATGCTAGCTTTGATCAACCGATCTTCCTCAGTAAAAAAGAACTGGGCAACCCTTGCATGAGCGTGTTTTTACTATCCCAATGACATCCACATGGATTTATCAAGTACTTTAGAAGAATAAAACAAAAGTGTGAAATTGCCTCAACTGGCCGCCAGTATGTGTCTGAGTTCACAGCCATCAAGTGACATAACCCAGTAAAGCAGTTTAAAATAGGCTGAATTTTAGCACTAGAAGTCTTCAGGAAAATAAAGCAAAGTTTGAGGGAAAATGCAGTATTTCCCATGAAAGGCTTGGTCAGGCCCCAGTTTGAATCACGCGTTGTGTAAGCGGGCTGTCAGGGGTCACGCAGTGTGCGCTTCTGTGGCAGGCAGTCCTAGGAGAGACGAGAAGTTCACGGAACATCCCTGAAGTATCTTAGCCCCGGACGATGAATCACAGCGCATGTTGAAAGCACAGCCTGTGATACATGGAGTGGTTTCCTTAGATTTGGTAACCATTAAAAAAACTACTCTAATTCCTTAACAATTATTTTAGCACTGTGCAGCAGCCTCACGTCTGTATTTACAGTAATTTCTTTCCACAAACGTAACATCTTCCCCAAACAGTTCAACACAACCAACATTCTTAGCTTCGCCTCACTACTTGTCTCAGAACAGTGTGTGATTTTACTCTTTCGGCTGCTATTCCAAGGCATTTGGTGAGCCCTGAATCCAAGTTGGAGTCTATATGTTGTTTGCAGACTTTTCTGGAAATATTTTTTTTCATACTGAAGAGCTCAAATGCCACACGCTACTTTTTTGTCTTCATGAAGGTTATTTAACTTAAAATCTCACTGCCAGAAGACAAAGGCATCAAGCTAGAGACGTGCTTTCCTTGTCCAAAAAGCATGCTCAGAAGTGCGAACAGACAGCGCTTGATGCAGGAATGGCAATGAGCTCAAGGATAAAAGGGAAAGCTTCCTGAAAAGTTGGATCAATGAAACAGTTTTTAAGCCTCACTGCTAAGTGGGCTTCACCACTTGCAGTGCTAACTAGCCCAGTCCCAGCCAGAGCATGGCCATGCTTTGAAGTAAAACTGTTAAAAACATCTGGAAACAAGCAACGTGACTCGGGTTTATAATGGGTGGGACAGCTACAGCTGATTCATGTGTGACTAATCCTAATGTTTTCCTTGGAAGCTTCACCAAGTGTTGCTTAGAAAAGAGACACAAGAGCAGCAGTGGTCCATTGACAACTGTCACCCTTGTCAGGTGTGAGCCCATCGGCAGCCTGGAAGCCTTTTGGCTTCACAAGCCCAGAAGTGACAGCACCTGGGAAACACAGCCCAGTGCTCTGCTTCTCTCTACTTAAGGGAGTGACATTGCCCCAGAAAGATAACGTGTCAAGTATATGATGGTGTCCTTGTCTGGGCAAGCCCTCAACCACTCTGGGAGTGAAGAGATCTCAAGTGTCGTCCTCTGTGGGCTGTGATCAGGTACAGCATAACCAAGGGCTTTGCAGTGTCAGATAGAGCCTGTGGGCTTTGCTGCAGAGTATCTCTGGGCTAATTAACACATCATTCCTATGTTTGCATGTGCGCTACCCAGAACACCTTCTTCAACCTTCTTTGGGGGTTCTTACAGTAAAAACCTACACAATTACTTGAAGCCAGAATGGGTCAAGTGCATTTCTATCTTGCATACCCTCCACAGAACACTACATGTTTTAAAAATGAGTATGTCATTTTGCACTGGCTGATCTGAAATATGAGCCTTCTTGACTTAAATGCAAACAGGAGGACCAGCACTGCAGTAGTCAGAACTTCAGCTGGAAATAAAAGTTTTTCATGCTGCTTAGATTTGAGGGAAAAGGCTTTACAGCTGCAGAGAAATTCAGATGTTTGGAGAAAGTGGGTAGTGTGCTGAACTTCAGCTGCATGAAGTATGACTTGAGAGACCGGGGAAGGGGTCTTGTTGTCAATGAAAGTCAAAAAAGGAGGGAAGAGCTGGGGTTCCAGGGATCATCTTTGGACCTGAAGTACGCTGGCAGCTGTTCAAAGTGGCTGCTTGCCAGGTTGTATTTCTGTTATTCAGTACTAAAAAACAGTTTATCTGTATCACTTGAGAGATGCTCTGCTGGTGTAAACAGGTAGAATTTGACTGAAGTCAAAGGAGCAGGTTTATACCAGCTGAGAATCTGGCCCCTAGTTTGCTCTAAAAATGAAACACAGACTCTGTTTTTCGTCAGAAGTGGCAGTGCGCCTGGATGCTGTCAAGTGCCTCCAGTTTCATACCCATTGGTTACTTTCGATGCAGTGAAAAATGTCCTTAAAGGTTTGTAAGGGGGAGGTAACACTTGAGTTTTCCCACCTAGAGACCGAAGCTGCGTACCTGCGTGGCAGTGACCCTGATCTCCTCTAGCCTCCTTCCATGTAACTGTTACCTTCAATGGTTGTGTCAAAATACATTTACATCATTCTACACTGGCACCACCAGCACACATAAGCTCTGAGAATTGATGATTTCATTCCCATTCAGATATACAAGAACAGCTCCCCAGCCTGAGCAATGCCATCTAGAGAAGATGGACATCCAGATTCATCCCAGCCAACTGCAGGTGCCATTTAGGAACCGAATTGCTCTATGATCGCCCCAGTGCCCATACAGGAGAATGGAAAGGCGTGTGGAGTTAGCCTCAGGGACTGCCTGCCTCCGGCAACCATGTAGGAAGGACAGGCTGACGGCTCTCCTAAGTGCCCGAACCAAGCGAAGAGAATCCAGGCGTTTAAGATTTTGAAAGCGAGCACAATTGAGTCATATCTTCCAGATGTCCACTGCTTGCTCGCAGGAGCACTGGCTTGCATACTTCAGATGCTTTCTGCACTATGCATACCCACGTGTGTTTGTCCTCTAACATATGCACGGGCACTTTCCCTTCTTGAGTTCTCCCACCGCTAGATGGAACGATGTGTGTTTGTTTAGACGTGCGCATTTGTATTTAAAACCATAATGGCATGACTACCTAGCTGGTTTGTATCACAGTTTTGTCTTTCCTCAACAAAAGCGCAGGAAAGTTATACAAATGTAGCTGGTGTCCACGTAACCATACTATTGGTCCTTACTCAAATAAATGGTAATTAGGTTTTCTTACAGCTTCTAAAGGAGAGAATTCTAAATGTGTTCTTGGATCATAGTGGTCTAACCAGATACTGAGTAGAAAGTGTGAGGTCTGACTTTCAACATCTTGTATTCTTAGCCTGTGGTGTAAAATATTATTTAAACTTTTCATTTTTTATTTTTGAATGTAAAATCAATACCATAAATGAAAGTTTACAAAAACAAACAATGGAGAAATCTTCTGGAATTAGCTTGGCATAAGCCTACTCCTTCCATTAAATCAGGAAACAAAATTAACCGTGCACACCTTGCCAGAGCCAGATTTCTGAAGTTCTCAATATAACTATGGCCTCCTTGGTAGGTTATCCCGTGATCTCCTGCTAGGGCACAGCCTAGCAGGAGAAATCCCTTCTCGTCCACAGAGCAGATCATCCTGTGCGTTCAACAGCCCACAGGTGTATGAGAAGGACCAGGAAGCCAGCCTGGCAAAAGCCAGTTTATGACAGACCCTTGTTGTCTAGCGCCTAGTAAAATATGACTCACTTCAGGGACACACATTGGAGAGAAGTCACAGAAAAATGAACTAAGCACTGCCAGTAAAAACACGGGTGTACTTTGGCTTTGTAATGGTACAACGCGTGTCAGCGGGGTACACGCTTTCCAGTGTAATCATCCCTCAACCCTCTCTGGACAAAACCAGCACATTCTGCTTCTCAGGCTACAATGCTCGTAATCACAGCATTGATCCAACTTTCTCTGTCAGACAACTTGACAATAACCTCATCGTGGATTCCTTCCTTTATAGACCCTGAACTACCAACATCGCCTCCCCACATCATCAGACTGATGACCCCTGTGCTGGCAGCCCCCTCCCGCCTTACTTTGTCTGAGCTCCACCGCAAAACCCTCTTGGGATGGTGCCAAGACCCACACTGTCATTTTGAGCCCACCTGAGAAGCCACAGGCCTCACCTTGACCCGCGGTGGGGCCGCCCCTTTGCCTGCCTGCACCCCATCTCCTGTGGGAGCTGGACACGGGAAAGCAGAGGTTTGCTCTCATTCACAACGGAGATTTTTATTTTGAGCTCCTGAGTGTGGTTTTTAGCAGTGGAGGAGTCACCCAGAAGGCAGGGCTAGTGCTGTACCTGTGCTCCTCGTGACGTGGCTGCACGCTCTTTGAGCATCCCAAGCGTCAGCGGTTTGTCATTTGGTTTAGTGACTCCTAACCGGAGCCTCTTGTATTCCACAGCCCTTCCTCCTGCAGCAAAAGCCTGAGGAGCTGCTTAGCTTACACAAGAACCGTTTGTCTGAAAAAGTCTGTTAATAAAGGGCATACCACAAGGATAGACGTATCCCGGATAGTATCGCAAGTTCTGTCAATAACAAACCTGCTTGGCTTGCTGATGCCTAAGACTGTAAGCGTGAGTTCCTGGTGACAAATAAGGTCCCATGCTGAGCCCCCTCCGCACACTGGGGACAGGTCACTGCCGCGGTCATTGCGTGGCAGCCCTGGAAGCAAGCTCACGAGCTCCAGCTCCCTTCAGGCTGAAGTGTGGCATGAGTCTTCAGCCTCCCATTTCCTGACACTTTCTAACTGCTTCCTTCGTGTTATTTTATAGTTTCCTTTCTGTGATTTAAATTGTCTATGACATGTTATGGCACTCAAAAATATTGTGAAAACCTAGATATTCCTCCTGCAAATGCCCTGCGTGTATGATCCTCTTAGATCTTCCTGTTTATTTTGTTTTCCGTTCTTAACAGCTGATGTTACTAATCACTTGTAGGATCATGGACTAATAAAAAGCAGTGCATAGAGCAAAGACTTCCCCTACATCCCAAGCTCTTACGACCCCATAGGCTATGCCTGCTTGCAGTAAAGGACAGACTGGGAACTTTTTGATCCTTTCACCCTATTTAGAAAGCAAATCTGGAAGTTAAATGCTTAGAGAACAGGAAACACCGCAGTTACTGGCAGGGATTGCACTTTGATTTTAGCAGACATACCATAAAAAAATTACATGCCTGACAAAACGGAGAGTGAGTTTGCTGAACCACTCCGTGTCCTTAAATACCATCAGCCTTCTCTGCTTAACACTCAGTATTCTGATTTTTATAACGCTGTTTTAATTTTTTGTCAGTACAGTATGTTCTGTACCGGAGCTGGCAGTTTGCAAGCGGCAGTAAGCAACAGCGGAGCGAAAAGGAGACTCCACGCAGATACTTTTTAACCAGCTCTTCAGATATACATGCCAAAATAATAGGATGGAAAAAAATTTGTCATTTTAAAAAAGTGCAGCACTAACACTCTGGTGCTGTTTTTCCTCCTCAACCATCTGCAAACCAACTCCTCTTCACAGTTTTCCTACACGCAGTGAAACTGCAGCACAGCACAGAACTATGTGCCAGGCAGGCGAGACTGGCTGCACAGCAGGCCTGGAGCCACCGCGGGGCACATCGGCATCTTCTGGACACGCCGCAGTGAGTCCCCGAAGGCTTCTAGCAACTGGGACACTATAATAATGTAATTGAAGCCGTAACCTTCTTTGGGTAGGTGAAGTGATGTAATCTGATCCTTCTTACGCAAAGAATTCCAACAGTGTAAACGCACAGAGGTTCACAAGGCCAGGGCTAGGGCCAGAGACCTGGGAATACAGTACAAAAACTGAGCTGCAGACAGACCCCCAGCCTCATAAATATCTGCTTTACAATCACAAAGGGACAGTTGTGAAAATTCATCAAAATATTGGCTCCTTTTCTTCTTGTATTGTCTTGGAGGGAATGCTGTGATACATTCAATTCTGTTTAAATTAGAAGAGCTCTGGACTGGCACTAGGTATTTTTTGACTCTCCAGAATGTTTGCTTTGCTAATAAATGCTTGACAGAAACAAACACACACAACATTGTTGCTCAGCCTGTAATATGGTAAGACTCTCACTTCTTAACATCTAAACATACTCATGCAAATGTATCACAATTTATTGGCTAATAATTGTATTTTAAGATTAATTCCTCACGAGACACCGATCATGCTTTCACACCAGGTTTCTGTCAAAATACAGATCTTAAAGGTGAAGAACAGCTCCGGCATCTTTACGCTGAGAGTCAGCTCTATGGAGCCCATTCACAAAGGACAAAAAGTCGCTTTATTGCAGAAACTGACGTTTGGTGGCTATGAAGCAATGCATCTATTGCACCTCTGAGTTGTAAGCCATAGGCAATGTAAGCTTACGATTGCTTCCAATTAATAGCCTTGTCGGTACTGATGGAATCTTAATATTTAAAGTTATCATTAAACACTTCAGATCCCTTTCTTGGGGAACTTTCTTTGTGAGTCAATAACCACAACCTTTGCATAACCCAGGGAAATACCACTGAGGTTGGCGCCCCCAGAGTGCCCGTAAAGAGCATTTTGCACATAAAATACAGGAAACAAAGCAATAAGCAGGATAGTAAACACCCAAATCCTTGCCCTGCTGATACATGGCCAAACTATCTGCTCTAGCACAGGGGGACCCTGCAGTCATGAAAACACCCCTCAGCACTGCGCACGCGTCTCCAGCGTACCTACAGCCAAGGGTGCAACGGCAGCTCTGCTGCTTCAGCCCGAGGACTAACAGCAGACCCTTAGGCTTCACCGTGCTCACAGCAGGCTTCGTGCAGGACGGGACAGGCTGTGTCGTGACATGCAACAACTAAACACTTGCAGGATCAGAGCTTTGGACTTCAAATTAGAGTGAAGAACAGCAGCATTTAACTGAATCATAGAATCCTGGAACGGTTTGGGTTGGAAGGGACCTTAAAGATCTTCCAGTTCCAACCCCCCTGCCATGGGCAGGGACACCCTCCACTAGACCAGGTTGCTCCAAGCCTCATCCAGCCTGGCCTTGGACACTTCCAGGGATGGGGCATCCACAGCTTCTCTGGGCAAGACTGAAAAGCCAACCAAAGCCAATGGATAAAAGAACCCAGAAAGGAGAAAATGGAGGTGACCGCACAAAATCACATCCTGCCTCAAGACACACACAGTTCCCACTGATGTTTATGGGATGTGAGGACACAGCAGCGAGGCCGAACTTGATCTACTGCTGTTGGCTCTGTACAACTTCAAATAAATGATTCATGACACCAATTATTAATAAATTGATATATACTTTATTATGCACAAGAGACTAAGATGACATGACACTGTGGTTATCAAAACTGTACAACTACGCATTTCCACAAGTCTCTGAAATACTGAACATACTATGAAATACAAATGGGGTGTTCAGACTGGCCACAGGTATTAGCAAGTACATTTCTCCCGTTCCTAGATTTAAAACAACATCTGGCATTTGGATGTTAAAGAAATGTACTTATTTTATTGAAAGATGGGAATACTATGTTTGGAACTGGTAGGAACATGGCAGCAAAGATGTGATAACGCTATGAACATCCCCACGAATGACAAACAACAACAGGGCAGAACAGGCACCTCACACGAAGGGCTGCCCGCCCAACCAACAGTACAGTCTTCTTGTGAAGCATGAGGTAGATATACGTAATAGAAAGATTGGTACATACTGGAGAGAAATGGTTAGAAAAGGGCAGGGGGAAGGTTACAATCATCAACATCTACACACATTTTGCAAAATTCATTTCCATGTGGAAAATGCTACAAAAATAGCCTAACACAGAAAGCTCTGACGACTTGAAACATGAATATAGCGATGTTCAGAACCAAAGGCTGTAAAAGGTTAGTGATTAGACAACACATGACACAACCAGAAGTCTGCTCTGGAGTTTAAGTACATTACTAATAGCTTTGACACACAGAAGGTGTCCTTTTAAGCCCAATCCTATTCTTATATAAGAAAGTTCCTTCACAGTCGAAGCCATCATGCTGGAATTTATCACTGAGTCAGTCCCGCTGAAGCCCTGGCTTTCAGCCCTCCACCGGGACAGGAGTGTCTCACTGGCCTTCCACACCCCGCCAGGATCTGCCACGTGAAGTCCAGCGCGGCGAGACCAGGTTTGACAGAGGTGGGAACCGAGGGCTTTGCAGTTATCCATTCAGAGGCTTGCCACACCACACACAACCTTGCAGTAGAGACGAATGGCTGCTATAAAAGTAGAGCTTACAGGTGTATCAGTACTCTGAACCGCAGGCAGCAGACAGCTGCTGGAAGGGACTCTACATTTATGTAATAAAGCTATTAACTGGGAATGCCCGGGTTTGGGTCGTTCTTTCTCACTCTTACTAAAGCAGAAATGGCTGTTCCATCTGCTAAGTTATTACATGCAGTTTTGATAACCTCCAACAGGCACTTAATTCAGATTGATTAAAATCTGAAAAAAATCTGAATTAAATAGCTGAGCACACCAAGATCAGTTAATTAATTTAAACTGTATTTCAAATACAAGTCAACAAATTGCATCTTTGATCTTTATATATTTTTGGTTTATCCAACAGTAAATATAAATCTGTAAATTATTTTAAAATTAGAGTAAATTTTTGATAAAAAACATTGATAATGCAGCATGTTTCTCTCAAAAATATACAATTATCTATTTTACAGAAAGGTTTTCAACCTGTCCATCCCAACAACCAAATCTAATACTTCCTATGAGAAACTACTTAATAAAATATCTGAGGAAGGAAAGGGTTAAAACAGGGAAAAGAATTTACAAAATATGTAAATTTCACAGTAATGGAAATTAAACATTTCATATAGAGTAACTTACATTTATCTAAAACATTTAAATATATCTTTATACAAAATTTTAATGTAGTAAAATATAGCTATGATTGAACTTAAAGACTCTAGTCTTCTTTGAAGACATCTTTAAAGACTTTACACATAGAATATGCTTATACAATACATTCTGCTGAAGGTTAGGCAAAGCGCTTTCTTTTCAACCACACAGGTAGCACAGTCATCCTCCTGACACCTCATAACAGAGCCAATCCTGCATACACTTATGCATGGGATTACTACGCTTACACCTTAATCCTGTCGATGTTACCTGGACTACACCTTTTCGTATGTGTAACTATACGCCAACTATCTCCATGGACGCTGAGAATAGCCATAATGTGTAGAGTTGAGCATGCACCTGCACTAGCAAGGATGAGGTGTGTCGTTACTCATATGCATAAATGGTTGCAGGATTAGTAACAGATTTGATTTAAGGTGAGCAGTATTCCACCTGATCCTGGGAACTTGCATCTATTGCGTATCTTGCACTTTGACCATCCTGGCACCCGCAAGGCACAAGTGTAGAATCAGCAAAAGAAATCTTGCAGCTCAGATTTCAGAGCAGACTATCACTCTAGTGTAATGAGTTCCCTTCTCCTCTTGCAGAACACAGGTAACCTTCACTAAAATTAATGAAAGTCACTCATCTCATTTTTAGAGGAAAGCAATGCACGTTTCCCCAAAGGAGAGGGGTCAGTAGAACACACTACAATTACAAAGTGGCAACATAACAGTCAAACAATTACACATTAAAAGTGTCTTTGTTCTTTTCATTTGGCATCGACTTAGAGGTCAAGATATGGCAATGACACTAAAATAAAAAAATACTGTCACAATTAGTACCTTTCTGCCATTCCCATATTCTGACAATACTTTGGGACTATCCAACCGCAGTGTTCATGCAACAGCTTGACACGAACAACTGCACAACTGTCTTAAGAGATGAGCTTTGTTTTGATAGGCATTGTTCTGCACAAGCAATAGGCTCTACTGTACATTCTTTGTGCCCTCAACACCATCTCTTATTTCAACGGGAATCTGGGCTAGCTAAAGGATTAGAACCAAATCACCTTTTTTATCTCCTCTATCTATCTATTATAAACTGAAGAGACAGGTTTTTATGCATTTTTATGTATGGAAGGATCACTGAGCTAATTTCCGAATTATTAAAGTGGTAAGTTAGGCTCTGTATACTTAGGTATACATCTATCTGCATAAAGACATTGCCATGAAAGGTACACACAAATCTGTGTTAGTGCACAAGAAAACTATTTGTCTTAACTTTTGTGTGTGCCTTTATTTGGTATAGTAGATTAAAAAACCAGCTTTGGCCCAGAGAACAAGAAAGGGAATGTTAGAGTGTGCTCTCCTCCACTGAGCAAATCAATGCGTATTAAAACAAAAATACCTGGAACAAACCTGAAGCTGCAAACACAACAGGAAGCAAATTAGATGCAGTAGCTGTAAGCTTAACAAAACAAAGGTTACTCAAAAGTGGTTAAACATAGCTGAACTAATAAAATGTTATTAACCAAAGAGACCTGACCTTGAGGCTTTTTCTTAGACAAATAGAAATCCTTTGACCTATGATCATCTTTGTTCTGTTTATCTTGTTGAACTCCCTTAATGAATACCTTGTGTCAATGAGAAGATTTAGAGAAAGAAAAGTCATATAGACAAAGCAGCATTTTTCCAAACTGGCACAGATTTCACATTGAGGGCCCGCGGACCCCTAGAACAGGTTGCAGTACTGTAAAATTAGTAGCTTTGTCACACGTAGCACAACATGCTATAGGAGATCCAACAGGCTGTGTTTACCTACGCATTCTGTGCACACTGACACACTCACACACACAGTGGCTTCCCCAAAAGAAAATCAGTCTTTTTTTTTTTTTTCCCTGTAGAAAAATCCCTCCTCATTTTTTCAAAAGCAACCAAACCGATCCTTTTAACTTCAAAAAGCTTATGTCCACACACAGTCCTCTGAACCTCTGCGCTCCTACGCTGCTCCTCAACTGTGCTCCCCCAGGAGTTAGGTTGCACTGCTGCTAGAACAGGGGGTGCTCTGCGTGCTGCCAATGCTATGCGCCGCGCTGCTGTTCTCGGAGGCTGGTGGGGACGTAGGGACCTGCTGTCTTCCTGCCATTTCCCCTGAGGGAAAAGGGAGAGAAAAAGGGGAGTTGGGACAAGGGAAATTGAAAATGTTAGTTGTCAGATAATGCAATAATCCATTTCTTCCCAGTCTTCCTTTTCTGGTGATCCAGATTTCCATGCAATAATGCCTTGCGTGACAGACCTCAGAATACAGTTAAAAATGTTACTAGACTTTGGCACCTCAGCATTGCTACGCACGTAGGGAAAATAAAGCTCCTGTTTTCTTAAATATTTTAAAAGCAGCTGTTGGAAACTGCCAAGGTAGACACTGCTCATCTTCTGTTGTCAGCTGTCACTCACATGGGCCCTGTTACATGACTCAGACCACCTCATAGCTTTGCTGTTTCATGGAAAAAGGTGAATAAAATGTATGCTTTAGTTGAAATACCAGTTTATATAAAGCAGGATATTTACTAAAAGTGGAGCTGAAGACAATGTTCTTCAGTCAGCTGGATACCACATATCCTGAGACATGGCCAGTTTTCTTCATGTAGAAAAACAACAGGCTACCCTGCAAGCTTGACTTGATTTACTCCAAATATAACATGCAGGAAGTTCCCCTATAGCTACCACAGTATGTGTAGCACTTACAACTGGTAGTGAGAACAAGACTCACCATTTCTTGTTAATTGTTTACTGATGGTAAATTAAAAGCCCTTTGTTATTTGCATTGCCAAATCAAGCACTCAGCAGTTAAAGCCAGATTTATGGTGCCTGATAAAACATTTTTTTTCTGCTCTCCTCACATCCCTGCAGCACCTATGGCTGGGATCCTATAGGAAAAAATCCAGCTCTCAACTAGCATGGAAGTGAAAATTGTGTCATTATGTGAATGCCCAAAAGATCACACTGAGACCCTGTAGGAAACCGTGACTGTGGCAGTTTTTAAATTACAACCTTCAAATGAAGATACAAAATAGTATCTTCAAAACAGATGGCAACGCTAAGTTTATAACACATGCACCGTAGCTGCCCCCTCCCTTGAGCTCATCTCCCAGGATGTGAACCTGCGATCTCAGCATGGTAACACGGACAGATGCCGCCGCTTGGGCTGGAGACCAACCACGGCAGCCAGCACCAGCACGCCTGCTTTCCCCAGAAAAGCAGGGAGATGGAAATGTTTTGCCGGATCATGGGCAGGAAGCATCAAAGGCTGGTACATGTCCTGCCTCACGAGTTTACAAGGCCACAATCTCCTGCTTCACAAAGGTGACACCATGGGCCAGGTCTGGCTGGGGCCAAGTTTTCTTCCCTGCTCAGGATCCGGTAGAGCTCCCGTTCCCCAGCGATTGTTTCAGTGGCAGGCTGAAGGCCGGAGGCACAGCCTGCACGCAGAGGGTAACAGAGCGGGGACGAGCCAGCTTCCTCCCTCAGGAGCTGCTCTGGCACATCCCCATGCCTGCTGCCCAGCCGCCTGAGCCCCCAGCTCCTCGGGAATGCGGCCGCGGAGGAAGTGTGCCTTTAACACTTTGTGCCGCGGGCCAGAAAATGTCCTTCTGCAGGCCGCTCGGTATTCAGAGGCCTGCTACAGACTAGGGAGGGCTGAGGGATTTCTCACAGCAGAGGCTGCAAGTGCTCTTTGCAATGGAAACGCTAGCGCTCGCCACAGCTGTACGTGCACGTAAGGCCCCACAACGCACAGCTCTTGCCTTACACCCCGCTGCTTTAGGAATGGGGAGGAAAGAAGGGACCGGACTGGACAGAACAACAAACCAAAGCACATTGCCCAGGAAGCCAATGAAATATTTTAAAAAAGGGTCAGGATCTCGCTCTTGAGTTCAGCACCAAGTCCAGCATTCACTTTCGTGAGCAGATTCTGCCTCTTCTTCCCAGCGTAAGAGATCACTGCGGACCTTGTCCGCGAGCAGCGGGTTTCTGCTCACATACAGCAGGCCATCTGCAAACCAAACGTGTTTCAGCTCTAACCTCCATTGGAAACAGCTTTGCAACCCATCAGAATAAACTGTATAAAATCAGTGTCTGTGCCGCGGTGCTGTAAAAGCTGTCACAAGCCTTGTTTGGATGATTTCCCTTCCTTCTCCAGTTGTTTGTGTACGAGTCTTCCTTCCTTTTGTGCTACAGGATATATTTACAAAGGCAGCGATAAGCAAGCTCCCTTTCGTTACAAGAGAACACAAACATCAGAAACCAGCAAGCTGTCGCGCTCCTGCCCCCGGCAGCACGGGGTGGGGGAGGGGGGCAGCAGAAGCCGCAGAGGAACGCCGGCCGCCCGCCCGCTCCCCCGGCGGGGCCCCCGCGCCCTCCCGCCCGCCGGAGTGGCGGCTCCGCTGTCACCCATCCCGCGAACCGCACCGCGGCACGCAGCTGCGCGTCAGCCTCGGCTCCGCAGCGCAATCTGCATGCCTTTCACCAGAAATGCGTTTCTGAGCTAAACACATGTTGTTTTTATTTTATGGCACGCTGACAAGCGCAGTGCCGGAGTCCCCGAGCGAGCCCGACAGCTTGCTCCGCTCCTCCCAGCTCCTCTGGAAAGCGCCTTAGGAGGCACCTTCCCTTCGGGTTGGATGGGGGCCCCCCTTCTCGCCGCTGTGATCCAATTGCCTCTGCAGCGCCTCGTTCCTAGAGCACGATCAGCAGCCCCCGATACAGCACCGTCACTTGCTGAACGGTAACAAATCCTCAGTGTCCGCAAGGCGAAAAGAAACGCAGATCACAGTGACAGTACGAACAGGCTAGCACCTACAGCTGGCCTCGCTGAATTTGCCTGCCGTTTATTTCCTCGGCACCTAGCTCATCTGTAGCGAAGTTTTTTAAAAGAATAGCCATGAAAAGGATGTAAAGAAATGGAAACTATCACTGAAGAGGCATTCCCCATCTGTCTTTTTCATGTAAACAACTTCATGGATCTCACGTTACTGAACCAGAATGGCTCAAAATGGACATGTCTCATCTATTGACAGTAAACAAGCTTTTACCCATCTGAATGCAACAACATGCACTTTATTATTCACACTTAGGAAAGCTGCCAGCTGTACTCCCTGTCCAGGAAGTCTGAATGTTTGCTTTTCTATCTCCATTTGCCAAATATAATTGGTTGCTATGTCAGTTTATTTTAAATCAGATCCCATAAAACCGGGAGAAGTGGGGGAGGAGGCACGCTTTTAACTTCTCAGATTTTGGAACATTTTATCCTCTTAACTTGCAACACCGCCTGGAGAAGGAAAGCGCGCTTTCGAAGGGAGTGAAATGACTGCTGTTCTCTGTAACACATTTACTTGGTTTAGCACCTTCGTTAACTAATCAGACTGCATATCCCTTCCTAAGCATAGTCAGTTATCCCTATGAACACAGATTTTACAGTGATATACATACGGGAAAATTTCTGCATCCACGCACACTGCAAAATCTTTCTTTCTTCCTAAGACACCCAGGTAAATCGAGGTAATTGTGGCAAATCTCTGCTACTTTCCCTTTGTTCTTGGGTCCTCTCCAGGCAGGACCAACACCACTGTGGAAAGCTTTCAGTCATCTTTCACGTCCTTTAACTGATTGGATAAAGGATCAGAAGTACGGAGCCCTTTTGCAGAAAAGTTGGCTAGAATTCCTCCTCTGTTGCTATAATCCCAGCCTCCCCTCTCTCTTCTCCTAATAGCTGTGTATCTTAGGACATCTGTACTCTGTGTTAAATTGTTTCAGAGAAACCAGAGTATTCTAAAGCACAGTTTTGATGCTTTAGCAGAAATGTTTCATGATTGAAATCAGCAAAAGCCCTACATGAGAAAAACTCAACACAATCCTTGTTCAGTATTTGGAGATTAAATTCTACTTATTTTGTAGTTCATTTCTGCCATCAGTTGTATGGGGTTTAATGTTAACGGCCTATCAAGATGCACAAGAGCTCATTCATGTAAAGCTTTCTCCATGCTAGAGTGAGCCTGCTAGCAGAAATATACTGATAAAAGTGTATCACAAACCTTCTGACTACTGGCAAAAAGGTGGCCTTTTGCTCTGCTGCAACAAAAATACCTTACTTCACACATCCCAAGTTGGCACTCCCCACCAGCACTAGCCTTTGTCCGTGCTCTGAGTATTACCACAACACAGTTTTAAAATGAACTCATATTTTCCAACCTTCGGTCTAAATCATGTCAGAAACCCAATGCTACTTGCAACAAAAGATAAGGTTTTAGCAATGCATGAATTCTCTAATGGCAAAAGACAGCCACTCTGTAGATGAAATTCAGATAATCTTTTTTTTTTTCCCCCGTCCTTATTTTAGTAAATGACTGCAGACAGGTCTAAAGTGTTTCCACTGTAGCTGGATTATTTGTCTGCCACAGCAGTTATCCTCTACGAGACTGTCGGTGCCAGAGCCGTCACTGCACTCTGCTGCAGGTTGTGCTTTGTAGATACAAGATATTATGCACAGAAAAATGAAGGGCACAAGAACATAGGTTCACTTTCACAATCCTTTGAAAATCTGAACCAGAGAACTATAACTTTAGAGATATTTTTTATCATTTCTGTGATTCTCTGAGCTGATGAGTTACAACGTCTCCTGCCTTTCTTTTCTTCTCTTTTAATTACTTTTTATCTGGCCTTTTTCTCCACTCATTTTCGTCTCTCAAACACAGAGCCAGAGTAGCTGCCCTCTCCACTACTTGGACGTGGTGTGGACATTATGACCGATGTACTTTGTTAATGTAATTCCTTTAAGGGAATTGGTCCAAGTCCTATTGTTGCTGAAGGATTTATCATGTTGACTCCCCAGTGATTCTTGACTACTGACACACAACATGTGTCTGTAGATGGTTCTGTATATGAACAGACATTGAACTTCCACAAATGCAGGACCAATTATACTAATTTGATAATTGTTTTAATTTTTTGTTAATAAAGGCTACCTATTTGGAAATTACCTACTTAACTTATATATTTACTCAGTGAAATTCCATTTACTTCCACAATATTTCAGTTGTGTATGAGGCAGAATTATACTATTTATACATATTATCACCACCTTTAAATTTTCGACATTTGCCTCAATTCCAAACAAGCATCATACACAGCTGATGCACTGAGAAATACTAAACTGCTTATACAAAGTTTTTGTACAGCCAACTGGAAACACCCCCCCACACTCTTTTTTTTTTTTTTTTCCCAAATTAACATAAGCTCCTGGGTCATAATATTTACAGAAGCTCTGACCCGAGAGGGATGGAGTCTCACTCCTAAACAGCTTCCACGAGGTTTTAGATGCCAAAAAAACCCGTGCAGCGGGCTACAGGAGAATTTTAGTGCTCCAGAGCTGCACAGGTTTTGAATAATTGACCTCACATTCTCCCCACCTCCCAGAGACCTTGGTAGGGTCTTGTGAGGTCAAAAGTGGAAGGAGCTGGGAGTCCAGCATGCTGTGGAGATCCTGAAATACCCTGTAATCCACAAGAAGTCAACGTGAGGTGCTGCAAATCAAGGCCCCACCAGTGTCCAGTCTTTGTCTGTACCACCTTACAGATGACATGCAACAGAAAGCTCAAAAACTCCCTCCTCTTCCAATACAGTATTGTGTTTCTGCTGACTTCGTTTAGTATGGAAAAAAAATCTGAGGAGATACCAAAAATTTATCTAAGCATAAAGGCTGCACCAATTCAGGCACATTGCTGGCTATTTAGCTGGACACAATTAAGTGAGATTACACACAAATTCTACCAATCTAATGTAACAGTTGAAGAATGGAGGGATAAATAATAGGGGCAAAAATGTAATCAGAGCCCAAGAAACATTTTCAAGTCTACTTATATTCAGAATATGTCTATGTAAATAAAGCATTCTCTTAGCCATTTGGCCCACTCCATGTACTGATCACATCACATTCCCAGTCACATCAGCCTAAAACAGTAACTGCAAAAAATTTTTAAAAAAGTAGTACGGGTACCAAAAAGGATACATTAACTGAAATGCTAACTAAATTTGAAACGCAGAGATGCTACTAATGATAATGCCCAAACGAGAAACACTCAGTTTTACTCATGTCCCTGGTGAGTTTTCAAGATTTGCGTTTAAAATTATTTTAGCAAATTTTAAATCATGTTCATAACGCATAACACCTCCCTTTAGGGAAGGGCGGGATCAGTCTGCTGATGTGCACCCACACGGTCATGGGAGGAGTTGCTGGAAAACACCCTAGTGAGACACAGAGCAAGAAACAAATCCAGGATAGCCATTGCTGCACCCCTCCCCTTTCCTCCCACCTTCCAAGACTTCAGACCACACATTTCCTGCGGCATCATCTGCACTGAGGTCTGTAAGAGCCCTCATACTTACCTGTGTGAGAGTAGATAAACCAGAGCGCTCCTGTTAGCAGGGCCCCAATTACAAATGCTGCAAAGGCAATGCCCACAACAGTCAGCGTGTCCAGGCCGTAGAACACAGCTACAAAGGTAAACACACATAATAAGGACTTTTTGCTTTCAGTAGCAAATAACATTTTACAAAAATTCACCCTTACACTTTCATGGAAATATTCTTTTCAGTTAATTGAGCTCCATTTTAAGGAACAGACTAGCAGATTTGCATCGAGGAAATAAAAATGATGCTTTCAGAGCTGGCTTCAGTCCAACCAACTGTTCCACACTACAAAGCAAAACCCAAGCTCAGCACACCCAAATCTGGAAAATATTGCAGCAATTAAGCATTTTCAGTTGGCTGTTAATAGCTTGCTTTCCATCAATTATCCATTAATCTTAAAAATGTGTTTTGAAGAGGCTGAGATTTTTGGCAAAAGATGATTTTCATTTAAATGCCCTAACATTCAAGCAAACTTTTCCCCACATCTCCTGCAAGTTCAATCTGAAATCTTGGTGGAGAACGGAACTGCTGTTAGGAGGGAAGAGATGCCAGCAAAATTCAGCGAAAACATAAATAGAAACAATTGTTTTTCACATTTGGCAATGCTTTCAATAACTGAAATTAATCCCAGAACACAAAAATAGAACCACACACACACAAATCACTTTCATGGGGAGAGGCCCTCTTGCAGTATCATTTCAAGGATAACAGCATCTGGATGTATCACTCCCAAGCATTAACCATCCTAACAGAGAAACTTTCAGCTTTTGTATTTTTTCTTCCTGATGATTAGAAACGCTTTAAAAATTAATCATCACTTTTAGCAATCATTTGGGGAAAGTTCTTACAAAATTCATTTCTAGTGTCAGTATTTTTAATGTCTCCCGGTGCACAAAATGGCTTAGGCCAGTGAATAACATTTTACTGGCTAAGCTGGTCAGGAAATGAGCTGACAGGATCTTCTCAGTGGTATCCTTTAGTGGATTTTCAGTTCTCAAAACACAACCAACACCCTTACTTTACAAGCTCCTGCATCCAGCAGATGTCCCAACGGACATCCCCCAGTGCAACAGCTCCTGAGATCCTCAGAGTCATTTCCCTTCTCCCTTTTTCACCAGTGTCTTCCCCAGCAGCTCCTGTTGGCAAGGGCCTTCAGGACCCATTTCTGGGTGCCTGCAACCGACTTTGCATATGCAGCACCTGATAGATAGTGGCTTAAAAGGCTTTCCCCCCTCCCTGTTTCTTCTAAGTGACTGTTTCTTATTCCTTTGGCCACATCTGGTCATTTTAAATCCAAACAGAAAAAACTCTCCTAAACTCAACTGGTTTTGCCACAAGGCACCAATCAGTATTCTCTCCTCTTAGGAAGAAACCTAGTGGAGAGGAGAAAGTCACATGGAGGTTGAAGCATAATTTCTTATTCCCCTTGCCATTTTGAGCAAATTTAGTCCCAAAGACATAGGGACAGGAGCAGAGGAAAAAAACCTTCTTTGAACTTTCTCTTTTAATATTCCATTCCTCCATTTATTCTTGGATTTGGCTACAAATCATCTTCACCTTCCTGTTTATTATTGTCTTCTAGTGCTTCTTCTCTCCTTGCCTTCCCTTCCTGGGTCAGTAATTGACCCTGGTTAATTCACTATGCCAAGACAACAGAAAAAACCAAAGAAATATATCCATATCAAGTCAGTGTTCTCATCTACAGCACGATCTGTAAGTGCTGGTGCCAGAGTAAGTGGGGATGTGGCCAGCTGCAGTGCAGGGTAGGAGTGAGGCTTGGAGTAGAACACAGGCGCTCTGTGAGGTAGCATTGCTGCTGAAACCCTAGTACTGGGAAGCAGTGGCCCGTACAGAAAAGGGGAAAATGACACACGTCAGCAAATGAACTCACTAAGGCTGAGACTCTCAATGGTGTTTTCCCAAATTTGATTTTCACATACAGAAAGAGGTCACAGCCCTTTTCTCTAAACACTGATGGGAATATCTCAATCAGCAATAGAGTCAAGAGTTCTGTTCTGTCCCAGAATTTAACACACTCAGAATGCTTGAAGATAATTTTCTTCATTGATCTGATACTTTTTAGACAAAAGTTTAAGGCTTAAAAGAGATAGGTTTAAGAGTTACTTACGTGGCTGTCTCACATTTGGCTTTGGAAGGGAAGGATCTAATTTAAAAACAAAACCAAAAACCACAAAACATTAGTCAGATTTCTACATACAGCCTACAGACTATGCAAGCAATCGTCAGGATCTGATCTGACAGAAAGACATTAATTGTAATTTTTACAAAACAGGAACTTCAGGAAAACCAACCCAAATCCCATAATCTTGCTCAGCTCAGAAAAATTCTGTTCATATATTGATCATTCCTCAGGGGAACATAGTATAGTTCATGCATCATGTATTTTGCTGGCAGATACATGGCAACCTTTCTCACCCAGATGTCATCAGGTCTGACCCACAGTACCTCTGACTATCCTTATGTGGAGCTTTTAAAAGAGCACAGGTTTTGAAGACTGTTTTAAGGTGATCACATTCATGTGACTATGCACTAACCACAGACATGAGATACCAGCATGCACACACACAAAAAATTAAAATCAAACACTGGCTATCTCCTCTAAAGAAAAGTCAGTATTACAACATAATACACACTGCTTTGTCCATATTGTATGAATATGTATGGATTCACACATTTTCCTGAGTCCTACTTGGTATTGTGTCTTAGAAGTTGTGTGGCTTTTTCTTTTTTTCTTAATTATATGTAGGAAATAAAAGATCAAAGCTATTATTCTTGGCAAGAATGTCAAATATCATCATCATTATCAGCATGTAACAGAAAGAGACAAGTAAACATATGTTAAAAAATGAAGAATTTTCCTTTCTTTTGCTTAACTGACTTCTCTTATCTTTCTCCAAGAATGCCATCTCAAACAGAAGGGCCAGAGATTCTGGCTTCAGACCTGAGGACCTGTTTGGTTAGCTGCAGTTTGTTTCTGGATTGCCCAGTAACCCCGGGATCTCACTTAAATTCTGGCATGCTTGAGTGTGTCCCATGCAACAGATGTGAAAGGATTTGGTAAGACAGTGTCCCAATACTTGTTTTTGTATCTTTAGCAACTGAAAAAAGTTTAATTGCTATGTAGACGTAGTAGCTCAAAAATACTGAAAATAAATATATTTATTTATTTAAAGTATTCTTAAACCAATATTATGCTTCTAACCTCTAAAACCCAGATGGCAGCACTAAACTGTCAGAAATATCCTATAAGATCGTTAGGCTCTGAGACACATGTGCCTACAATATCCAAAAAAAGCATTTTATTCTGAAACCGCATAATTGTCACTTGTTCCTGCACATGAGTATCTCTTCCAGGTCACTCTTGGCAGGATGGTAGGCAACAGGTGAAACAGGAGTAGGAAACCGGTGAGGGGGGGTGTGTGCATGTACAAATAAGCTGGAGAGTCATCAAGCATACATAACAGCAAGAGCATAACTGAGTGGAAGATTTGTGAGGAGGGCTGGACTGAAATCAAGCAGCATCAAACAGTACAAACATGGGTAAGGGCACTATCAGATACTTCAAACACTCCACTAGCATATCCCAAGTGCCAAGAAAATGCCTTCTGAACTGAGGAGAGAATGAATTTTCCATGCTTATTCTGTCACTGGCCAGAATATAAAGAATATCAAGTCTTCTAATTAATGATAGCCTCTGCAGCACATTATCAATTCTCCCCAGTCATCAAGTTATTATATGTATTTTAATGTGGTTTGCTCAGAACAACAAAAAAGCAGTGCAAATCTTTGAGGTCCAGGAAAAGCATCTAATTTCAGAATATCAGCAGCAAGCCCTTAGAAATTATCATGACTTCTTTATACCTTTGTAGGATAGAGGCACTTGTTAGCTTCTCACCTGACCTCCTTTCTATGGCCTGTCTCCTTTTGCTGTAGAAATAATAATCTAAAGTTTCCACACTTAGCAAAAAAATCTGGACAATGACATTGTTAGATGATTTTAACAGAAGAACATCTATTTCCTAGCATCTGATTGGCTGTCCATATTCCTTTCACTGAAGTGGGGGAGATCATGTGTGTGAAATGCAGGAATGCAAAGGGAAAGAACGTGGCATGCTGTTAGGTTTGAGGCACTTCCATTGGGATCTACTCCAATAATGTAGACAACTGAGCTTGTAAATACCTAACAAAATTAGGAGGGGAGGAAGAGTAATTCTCATTTGAACATAGAGCTATGATTTCTGTTACAGTCAATGATAGTCATAAGCTTATGTGTGAAGGAAAAAAGATGACACCTTTGCAATCACCAATTTGTTCTGACTTTTAAAATGTCAAGCACATGACTTCTACACGTGGCTTGGAAAGCAGATCCAATGGCAGTAACTCACATAATATGGTTTACAGCAATGAAATCTGGCCTGTTCACATGAAAGAAAATTAGGAACACCACCTCTGAGATGTAGATTCTCTTATTCAGTAATGCAACATAATTTCTTCTGCAAATCTTCAGTTCATGTATTGGCCAACAATGGCATTTGCTTTTAGAAAGGGGTTACTTGATCCACTGCAGAACAACTGCATACCAACAAAGCTACGTTGTTGACGTGCCACTTTGTATTATGTCTGAAAGCTGTGATATGCTGGGGAGATTTCCACCAAACATCCCACAGTTAGACTAAATCACCCACAATGCAACAAAATAGTCTATTACACTGCTGTCTTGTAACTAATCTTTATAAATTTAGCTCATCTTTGCACACTAAGACCTTGTGCCTCTGACAAAGACCACATTCTGAGTGGAGTCCGAGACGGGAGCTGCGCACAATGCTCCACACATCGGAAGGGCAAGAGAGCTCAAAGTACAAGTCTGTTTATTGAAAGCTGAACTTCAGTCGCAGGATTTACTCATTCCCAATAGAATAGCCACTAAAAAAAAAAAAAAAAAAAGCATGCTTTGCAAAAAAAAAAAAAAAGAGTGCAGAATCAGGCCCAAGGCAGAGTTTTAATTGTGCCACAGTGACAGATCAAATACTTGACTTCAATTCATAGTGGATTTGATCTGTATTACCAAATTTCTAAAAGAAAACTACCCAAAAACTAAACATGAGCGGACTTGCAGAGTTAAACATAAATAGTTGTTGCTTATATCCCCTAGCAATGCTGTATGGCACTTTAAATTGTTCAAAGACTAAGAAGCACACGCTGTAGAATGGAGGTTAAAGAATCCATCCTTTTGACACTGCCCAAAAAACTTTCCAAATGTCAAACAGCCTTTGGACACAACTTTGATGTGCATGTGAAGGCACTGAAGATTCTGATTAAACTGCCATGCTAATACAAAAAGAAAAGATAACACACATATATATTCTTCTAGGAATGCATCAAAACATGACTGATGCTGTTGTCAGAGGGATTCATTAAGGAAAACTTTCAAATTAAATGAAACTGTGAAAGCAGTTCTTATTTTCTACCACTCACAGAGCATATTCTTAAGCTAGAGTATCATGATGTTGTTTGGCATTATCTCATAATGCTCTTCAGCCTCTCCAACTCCTTCAACCAGTTACTAGCCACAGTTGTGGGGGTTTTTTTCCATAAAGATTACAAAATGAAACAAGCCCCACCACAGTGAAGCTTAAATACCTTTGTGCAATCTCATCTTTTGCTCTTAATAGTTTGTCTAATGAGTCTCTCTCTGGTGGGCACCCCTTTGCTTTACAAACTTATCAGTATCCTCAATACTTTCAATGTTGTTATTCCTAAATACATATTTACAAGTACAATAAAGAACAGATACAGCAGGGACCAGAGCACCGCCTTTGATCTAAGAAGTTGCTGGAAGTTGCTACTGCTGTATTCATACTTCCGAAACCCATGTTGTTGTGCGCTTCTTTCTCAATGCCTGGCAAAACCACGTGTCCAGAGATCAATAAAGGTGGTTAAAAACATCAATGAACGGCCATGGTAATTGCTGCCAGGGAAATGTCTAAACAAGTAACATCTTACAAACACAGTATCACCACAAGATTATAAAATGCCACATACTTGGAGTACTCCATTTCAAGCAGCTGTATGTTACACAATATGAAATATATATAGCTTTATTAAACAGTTTAAGGTCATTTTCATACCTTCTGGTTTTCCTTCATATGTTATAACAACAAGGGGCTTGGTGAAGGTTTTCTTGTTTTGCATCATGGCCAAGATCATATCTACATTGAGAGAGGTGCAAGCTTCATCAGGAGGAATGCACTGCGGTTGAGGGGGGGGAAAAAAAAAAAAATCAGTGTGTGAGGTCAGAGAGTCACCCATCTGCCAGGACAGCTGCACAGTTCCCTTTATCAGCTTTATTCTGTATTATTTACAAAAAAATAGAGGAGAACCTCCAAACAATCCCTGTGTAATGTACTGGCAAAAGTAATTTTTATTGGCGCTTCAGGATGCAAGCTTTGCCTTCATTAAGGATCCTCCAACCTTTATGAGAGTGTTCCTATTGAACTTAAATGGCAGTAATTATTTCTAGTTTAAAAACATTTTAAAAAATGTGGTAGCCAAAACTGTAGCCACCAACATGTGTTGATCAACAACGACAAATCATCTTTTAAAAATACACTTTAAGGGAGATGTGCATAAACCCCAAAGTAAAAATATATTCCAAATCATTGAACGCATTCTTTAACAACTAATTTACAGTTACTTCCATTAGTTATAAAGCAAAATTTGGCAATTCTCTTTTGAAGCAATCAGATTGCAATATTATCTGATGTTATGCATGTATTTGGAAATTAAAGTTAACATTGTTTGTGCTTTGGATATGGATGTGATATGGATATCAAAGATAAATCTGAACCACTTGCATAATAAAAAACAATTTCTATTTATCCCACATAATCACCTAATGAAACTTAGACACTGTAAATTATGCAGTCAAAATGCATCGTATCACAACTTCTCCATTAAAATCTTGAGCCTAGAGATACCATGTTCATTACATCAGTTCCATAGAAAACCATTTATTCACTTCAAAGTTCATATTAAAAATCAAAAATATTCTTATCTTCACCTAAATCAGAACTTTTGACTTGAATAAATTACTGACCTTTGGCAGTCCTTGAGTATCTTTATCTTTATTTGTGCACAAAGTCAACTCGCAGTGAAGAAAGAGCAGCGAGATGTTGAACATTGGTTTAAACACAAAGCTAAATCTTTTTTTGTCCTTCTGTGCATGTGGTATTGGAAAGTTCACCTTCTCAATGCTGTAGAATTTAACAGATTCATCTTTAGGACAAATGTTTTCTATAATAGTGTAGTCAGACATTCTATCTGGATTTGAAAACGGGGAAACAAAGCACGTTTGGATGGCAAAGCCCAAGGATCTGTCGGCTTTAGTCACAGACACCTGCATTAAAAAGAAAGAGATGGTAAGATCTCAGAAATTACATTTTTAGTTCATATTTCATTAACATTTTCAACAATATTTTAAGCAGTTTTCCAGTACCACTTCCAATTTCAACTATTTTGAAGGCTAAATGTTAAGGGTAGACTGTCAAATTGAGAGACAGAAAACCTGTGGTTTCAAAACCAGCAGCTGTTCAACAGCATAACCATGTATAAATTACAGAAGGTCCTTATCTCTGAATTCCTTTTCCTTTCCAAAAGCAGAAGAAAAACCCAATCCAGATCAGTCATGGAGTTGATGACTATGACTGCCACCTGAGATGGCACTGCCTCCCTTAGACACAGACTATAATAGAGCTGTGTGGAAATCAATTACTAATTCCATGTCTTTGTATCTGTTTGCAACTTTAATGAAAAAAAAAAAAAAAAAAGCAACAGACACAACAGAGAACCCACCCCCAGCCAGGAGAGGAATGCAGAGGCAGAGGGGAGGTCATGGTCTGATGTGTGGGTGGCATTCCTGCACTGGGGGGGTGGGGGAGCCTCCTAAAAAGCCATAATTTCTTGTGAAATGAGCCTTTTAGTTTAAGTCTGAAATTCATATTCTTTCATGAAAAATAATTGAGACTGCAAACTTCTAGGGCATTGCTGTTCTTCAGCTGGACTGGAATGCAGACAACAAATGCTACAGAATAATTAGGAAAAAATTTAAATGGAATTTGTAACAAATGAAGCATGTAACTCTTAATAAACAACAGAAGTGTTGTGCCTAACCATTAACAGTGTCTGATGAAAACAGTTCCACAAGAAATAATTTCCTTCTTAGAAGCAAGGTGCCTTAAATGTGTGCTTAATCTGTATGTGATGCATGTATATTTAAGGTAGAGCCTGCCAAGTTTCCTGTGGTCTATACAGAAATTTTGGATGCTATAAGTTGTGCAGTGAATAATGTCATTTTACTTTTTTTCTCTCCCTTATGTGAGCAGCAATCAAATTAGAGATGAAGGGATGTGCTAACCCATCTAAGCAAGGAAGACCATCTTCTGAAAAGAACAGAAATAAAAACTGATGAAAGTCAAGCCACAGACAGTAACAGGTAAACAAGCTGTTGATGTAAACTAGTTAAAGAAAGACATTATGGCAAGGAAGACAGGCATACTACAGGATGATGAAACACCATCAGGTAAATACAAGGATGAATGATACCTCACAAAGATAACTACAGGAGGAAGGTGAGACCAAAATATGATATGAAAATGACAGTAGGGAAACAAAGAAAAAAATGCCCAAAGGTATATCAAAAACAAAAACCATCTTTAGCAGAGAAGAAGGTGGCAAACAGAGAGTTCCTGCAGATTACGACCTACGTAATTTATTGACCAAAACCCAAAAATATATTTGTTAACAATAAAAGCAAAACAGAAACAAACAAAAAAAAATCCGTGTCAGCTAAAAATGGAGTCACAGAAGTTCAAAACTGATACAGATTTTCCACTGTGCAAGAAGGAGAAACACAAAGAAAAGGCTTCTGCCAGGACAGGTGATGAAGAAATCAGAACATCTGTTTGAATAAACAGCTCCAGAACCAGACAAATCCAGAGTGTTCAGAGCCAGGGGGATTCAGGAAGCAGCTGGTTTTATTCAAATGAAAAAAGTGTGTCTTTTATAAACATATTTTTAACAGAGCATGACATACTTTCTTTTTGCTTCAACTGTCTTAAGTACTTCTCACTGGGTAGAGAATGAGGAAGAGCCACAACACATTGAAAGAATGAAGAAAACGGTACCAGTATCAAATGGGCCACCATGCTTATCATCTGCAATGTGGGCTCACAAAGAGGAACTAACGAGCAAGAGAAACACAGTCCAGCACTGCTTCAGTCAAGATAGTCATTTCCCTGGTCTTATAAGCCCACAGCTCACCACTCCTTGATTTGCTCATTTATGAACTGGTGATACTACTTCATTGCCTATGTTCTATTTAGTAACGCCAACTGTTATTTGAAAAAATGCCAAATTCTGTTCACATGACTACCTTTAGAAATATTGGCTGTATAGGTTTGAAATTTCCCAGATTCCATAAACAACTTATCAACACATGGAAATATTACAGGTCCAAAATGCACCTCAAGTAAAGGGTATCTGGCTGTTGACTTTGCTGGTCTTATTTATCTAATGCTGTTAGCTCTCTTAGTATTCAAAAGGATTGTAATTGGTGTTTGTAAGTGGACTGGAGAGAGATCAGAATCTGTATTAACTCTGTAACCTGAGAACGCCAGCACATGGAAGGCAGACACTTGTAGCCATTCTTTGCATGTCAACATCTTTCAGATGAAGTTCATCCATATTATCCACTAAAATGAACACTGAGGTCTTTACCAGGAAATGCCAGTTCGGAGCAAGAGCT
Organism: Rhynochetos jubatus; assembly: GCA_027574665.1. Taxonomy (NCBI): domain Eukaryota; kingdom Metazoa; phylum Chordata; class Aves; order Eurypygiformes; family Rhynochetidae; genus Rhynochetos; species Rhynochetos jubatus. Next base: position 18,918,170 of record CM050656.1, read on the forward strand.
CAGAGACCACCTTTAAATTCTGCACAGAAAAGCAGATTTGGCAAGAACAAAAAATTCACCTTGCAGTTAAATTCATCCATTTTGCAGGAATCCTTTGGTTCTGACCCAAAACATAGTCCTGCTTCTTACCTCACAGTTTCTGTTCTCTGCAGCCACCAAAGTACCTGTCTGCCTAAAGCAATCAGACCTTTCAACTGACAAGCACAAGTTTGGCTCAGCTGCATGGCCTTGCAAAATGCTTCTTTTAGTTTGAAAGCATTTTTCAGTTTGTTACCTCTACGTATATTGGCCCATTCTCAGCAACAGAGAAGAGTCCTTGGGAGGGAGCAAGGAACAGATCTGTTTTGTACAGCTCCATGTTGAAGGTCACATTGGTCATGTGTGGTTCAGAAGGCCAGAACGTGCCTCTGTCATCCTTTGGTTGCTGCAGTGTGCAATTAAACTGAAATGAGAAAGACAATACAAACACATCCTGAGTCAGGAGTGGTAGCTGGCTAAGGACAAATTTGGAGTGTACAATACAGGCCCACCCACATTTTGTCTGCTTAGTGCAAATCTTCTCATTTCTATTTCTTGTGACCCTGTTGAAGAAATGTGTTAAAAGACAAATTAATTGTTATACAATTAATGTATTTATGTGAAGTGCCTATTACAGTAGGCATTTCTCTATTGTCAGGTGCAAACCCAAGAGTAACATACCGCTATTTCTGGCCAACTTGAGAAAGCAATATCTCCCTCATCAGCATCCCCTGGAAATCCATTATCACCTGATTCCATGTCATCGTCATCGAAGCCGCTGCTTTCAGGTGGTGATGACAGCTGAATGACAATCTGCAAAAAAAGGTATTGCAAACACACAAAATTAGGTGATAACTGAGCACTCTCTCTTCATGGTTATTATTTCCTTCTCTCTTCAGAACAATGGAGAGGCCGAAAGAAGCACACCAGCTACGCAGATGGTGAAAGCATGTCTTAGAACAGGCTTGTGCTGCGCATGTAAGATACGTATTTAATAGTTAGAGAATGCTCCTTAGGTTTTCTTTTTCCCAAAATTCAGCAAAGACACCAGTCTAGGTGGTGGTGTCTGAATGAGCACCCTAGCATTTCCATTCTATTTCTGGTATTTCTATAAACAACAATGAAAAAAGAAAGGGCTTTCTGAAGTGTTTTTTGCAACTTACAGTTTTCCTTAATGCACTCATGGAAGATCACAGAGTGTTAGGGTCATTAAAAGATTTTCTCTTCTGCCATTTGCATATTTTTCAAAGATGTACACCCGAAACCATGATGTCCCTTTCTTCATTTTCCTCTTTGTTGTTTTTCTCTGAATTTCCCTTTTTCCCTGCTCCTTCCCTCCTTTGCACACTTCTCCATTTCTTCACCTGAAAATTCCCATTTTTGTTTTCCAATGTTCTGCACTCTGCTTCTGTATGCCCTGCAGGTCCTCAGTTAGTCCCCTCCCTTCCAGGACTTCATCTTTGTTTTCTTGGACATAGAGCAAGAGCTAAGAAGTGACATATACACTCTAGGAGACGCCACTGCATGGTGTTTATTTTTTTTGAGAAATGCTCCCAAATTCTGAAAGATACCTTACATTATTTGGACTTTAAGTGAGTAGCCAAGATTATTAAAAGACATGATGGAGAAATGAGAGAAAGCAAATATCCATTTCAGTTTGAGTTATAATGGAATATAGGGACAAGGACAGTAGTTTGGAGATGCTCCTATCCACAGTCTTGGTTTGGGACTGCTTCTAAAGTTAGGTGCTACAAACTTGCCAGTATAGAACAGTTTTAGCCAGCCAAGGTCAGATCAGACTGCCTTAGCTGTGTTTGGGTTGGACCACAGGCTTTCCATCATTTGCCAAGGTTACTTCTATGTACTGGAAAGCTCAGCAAGAGAAACGTGTCATTATTTTCCAACCCAAGCCAGTCTGGAATCAGTCACTTAGAACCTAAGTGTGCTCCTTAGCATCATCACTCTCATAAAACTACTCGGAGTCCCTTCCTCACGTACATCAACTGATAGCAAATATGACTCTAAATTATAAGACAGAAGCATACACAGATGTCTTTTCTTCACATTTTGAAAGTTTTTTTTCACACACAATTTTGGAAGAACTAATTTCACTTAAAATAATTCAGCATATGACTTAAATGGTGTTGCTTTGTGCAATCACAGAACTTCATTCCTATTCCTTCTTACATCTAGTACTGCTTCTGTATGGGTACATCAAAGTTGCGTAGGGAAAGCAGGTGCAACTTCTCTGAGACTGGTACAGATGGTCCCCAAAGTACAGCCACACAGTTCTGTAGAAGTATTTTACTCCAACTCCTCCTTTTTCCTTTGGGATACTATCTAACCACAGGAGCACACTGAATGTGCAGCCTTCATACTTCCTTGAATACAGGGACTGTAGCTGCAACTAGGTTTGAGCTGGACAAGAAAAGATCAGGATGCCTCCTTTTTGCTAAGGCTAAAGCTAACTACAATGGCTTCCTTGTACCACTATGACGTGCAGTGCAGAAAGTGGGTCCTTTTTGTAAAATACTCACAGAGTTAAAATAAACAATCTTGTTGAAGATATATGCTGTCCGAGTCCCGCATTTGTTCAGCAAAGACTCCAGAATGAAATGGGTACCATTCATCCTGGCTTTGCAAGAGTGATCCAGCAATGAGAGTTCTGTCCTTGTGTAGCCGCTAGCCTGAAACAAAGGTGCTTTGTAAGTAGCTGAAACACAATTGTGTTATGCTCTTGCTTAAAGTGCGGTTCAGAATACTGTTCAGGACTGCTGGTAGGAGGAAGTGAAGTTCAGTGCACTGACATCCAGGGAAGGTCACTCTCAAAACACTGTTATACATGACAGACAGGGAATAAATGTAACATGGAACAAAGAAAACAACAGGTTCATTATTAATCTGCTGATTAATAATGCTGACTCTGTTTGGACTGAAATGAGCTAAAAATGCTGTCTCTATCAGGCTCTTTTCCACAATGTAAATGGACACAAGCAACCTGTCAGCTGGTAGATAGTCAAAACCAGATCTATTCAGGTCTCACACTGCTATCAAGAGCAGCTTCTTTATACTCTGGAGATTAAAACTCAGATTGATAGTTGAGTACAGTAATTTTTTGAACCAACCCTGTAAAGCTTTAATCAGAAATCCCTCTACAAAATACTGGATTGTTGCAAAGAGGAAACATGACCCTGAGTTATGGCAAAGAATACCTACAGTATAGCTTCCTCACCAAACTATTTTTGGGGGGTGTGGGTGGTGATGGCTGTCGATTTTAGAATGTTTATTTTTCCAATCAAAATACAAATAGGAAAAAATTCTTCACCAAAAGGGTTAAGCATTGGAACAGGCTTCTCAAGGAAGTGGTTGAGTCACTACCCATGGAGGTATTTAAAAGATTTGTAGACGTGGTGCTTAGGGACATGGTTTAGTGGTAGACTTGGCAGTGCTGGGTTAATGGTTGGACTTGATGATCTCAAAGGTCTTTTCCAACCTAAATAATTCTATGATTCTATGAAGTAAAATGGTCTGCCCAAGTTTGAGAATAAGAGATCACACCAACCTGCAGAGAGTCTTTTTCTACAGCTACTGTCATGACTTTATCATCACACTTTATTGAGAGGGCTACATCAGCACTGCCCTGAACCTCTTCTGGTTCTTTATGTTTTGAGAGGGAATGCCCAAAGTCATGATTTATTAAGGTATCCACAGAATCCCTGGACGGGAAGATTCCTTCTCCCACTGTGTCATGTCTTCCTCTGTTAATGTGAAAAGGAAAAGTCAGGCCATCACTTAATGCAGGATTCTTTGGTGCAGGCAGTGGGTTAGCACCCAGCAATTCTGTCAGCTCCGGAGGAAGGGAATGGTCTTCTTCATCATTTATCTCTTCTAAAAAAAACCAACAAAAAAACCCAAACATTAGTTTCTTCAATATTTTGCCTAAAAGTATTCAGAAGTAATAATTTTCATACCAAAACCCCCCATTATTTGGAAAGGAATTTCTTGAAGGAAATCCAAAGCAGCATCTTTGTACTTTTCAGGTAACTAGCCACAATTCCTCCACTAAGATTTTAGTTGGTACTGAAGAAACTAATCTTGGTATATTTAGTCCCTGCTAGAAATCTGCCTCACTAAGAGCTGAAAGTAAGTTTAGAGAAGTGGGCCTGTTATTTTCAAAAGGCAACCACAGAGGTGAAAGCAGCATCACATTTGGCAAATAAGCCATTTCAGAAACACTAAAATAGTGTAAGTGCAAATCATTGGGTGAAATTCAGTCACTCCACTGTTGTGGAACTACTTACATAACCAGAGTGAAGTTAAACCAGAGTTAACCTTATACTGAATAAATGAGAACACTATCTCCTGACTCAACAGTAATCTCAATATCTGGCCCAAGCAGATAATTATCTGTAACCCGTGAGAGTGCAACTGATAAAATTCATGTGAACATAATTCTATCAAAACAGCTAAAAAACATTTTTAGTGGTTGAAATTCAAAATTAGTGAAAAAGCAGATGCAACTTCACTAGCTTCAATGAACCCAGATATCTTTACATCAACAATTACTTTGGCCAAATAACTAAATATTTTAAATGCTTGTATATATTCCATTCAGTCAGACTTTTCTGGTAAGCCAGTTTTGTCTCTAAACAACTTAAATGTTCATTTAATTGTCTCAAGGAAACACTATGCTCATACTTTTTTTTTTTTTTGGTGGCAGGGGGAGATTTATTACCTAACAAGATATCCAGTTTCTGAAGTCCGTTCCAGTGAGCACTAAGCATGGTCAGCTATAACGGCTTCTGAGCTGGATAAACTATAGCCATTTAATTCCGTCAACATATCAGGAAATAACACAATTTGCCTGGATTTTTCTAATAAAAACCCCACAGCGCTCAGATATTACCAGCATTCTTGATGATGAGCAGTGATAGTAATGTAACCCCCAACAACAAAACTTCAAAACTGAAAACGCACCTTTCAAATCATCATATTCCTGGAAATACAAGATACATTTTTTTTATATACTAAAAGTTCATCTTCAAGTTTACCTGTATCTTCGAGTTGCAGATGAAATCTGTTAGCAACAGGGGCTTTAGTGTAGGAAGTAACTGGACTGTAGTTATGCTCAAAAGCCCACTTGATCAAACTCTCATGCGATGAGGGAATATCAGGTATTACTGATTTACTCATAGCCATGGATCGTTCTGTTTCCTTTCCAAAACCAATACTATTTGACGTCTGCAAACAAAGAAAAAATTGCTTCGTGATTTACCATTTAAGGATACTTAAAATGGAATATTGACAGAGTGAACATGGGTTTTTTACTCTATTAAATAGCAGCAAACTGAGAACATCTGGAAAATAAACCAAACTGCCACCTTAGGCACAGAACTGCTGCACTCACGGAGAACAATCCCCTCTTCCTCCCAGCCTCTGCCTGGAGTACAACAAATCAAGGTGGTCAAACCGTTAATCCCTAAATGAGACAAAGACGTATTTACAGGCATTTGTATAATGCTGTATTTTCTTCAAAACTGAGTTGAAATGACTTCTAAAGTGAGGTGAACTCAAGATGACAACTGATTTTTCAAATGTCCCCTTGCAGCACTACTTAAGCTACTTATGGGAAAACCTTTGTTCAAATGAGCATTACTGAAAAAGGGAAGACATAGCACGCTCATGAAGTAGAACTGATACTAGCGGTCTAGCGGACGTGGCCCTGCCCATGGCAGGGGGGTTGGAACTAGATGGTCTTTAAGGTCCCTTCCAAACCAAACCATTCTAGGATTCATTCTATGATTCACACAAAGCTAAATGCATACATATTTATTTTTACAGTCACATCATCACTGTTATCACTATAAAAATCACATCAATGACTCCAGAACAAGCTGAACATGTTCATAGCAGGAAAGGCACAACAACCCACTTTGCAACGATTCCTGCAATGTGACTGAATTGCACTTTCTCTATGCAGATGGTACCACTGAATGCTCTACAACAAACACTTTCATTTCTGTGCCTGATTACCTTCATCATATAGGCTGCATATTTATTTTTGTTTAAATCCCCATTGGTTTCCCTCATCATGAACAAATCTTAATTTTCTTTCACTGTGGAACGCCGGAACATGGACAGCACTTATCTCTTTTGCCCACATCACTTTTAGACAGTGCTCATGTGGACCTGCTACCCAGTGTCGCAGAGCTTGGGTGCACTGTACCTGACCTCAGAAATGGAGCTTGTGAACCAAGAAGTGAATAGAGGTCAGAGCTTAGAAACACTCACAGGTTCAGAACTGAAGTTAAAGAGAATTTTTATTGCAGAGTGTCTGGTTTGAGGATACCCTTACCAGTATAGTTATCAATGACTAGCAAAGGCCACTGAAGATAAGAAACAAAAAGGAAACAACAGGTATCCTAACTTTAGTGCCTTATTACTGTTTGGATCAAACAATATTTTATTCTTTAAAAGATATAAACCTAGCTGTGATTTATCATACCGTTTCATACAACCGCACAGCTTTGACTGGTTCCAATTATAATTCTACCCCAACTTTTCTCTATCTCCTTCTCTCAGCTTTCCTTTTCTTTTTGTCATGAGGAGACAGCTGAACAAATATTATCTCAGAATTGTACTGTCCTAGCTGGCACCTGACCATTTCCAGGGCTTGTTTATACCTCTCCACACTGAGCCTGTAAATGTTCTGTCCCGCATCGCCTCAGTGACACAAAACCGAGCACAATGGCTTGCAGGAATAAACATACCTTCCTTCACTTGCCTGCCCTGCCAACACCTTCACACGCAGTGTATAAAACCAGGCAATTAACAGAGTCCCCTACTAGCTTACTCAGAATAGAGACAGACCATTTCAGAGCCTGGTGGGCAGTTGTTCTCATGGAAAGAACAGTCCCTCCAAGGTTTTGAAACCTTTACAGGGTTGTTCTACGCATTTCACCTCTCTCACTCTTCACCCTTCAACACACTTATTTTCTCTGAGACAAATGGAAGCTAATAGAATTTATCAAATCTTCTGCAATTTCACTTCTTTCTCCACTGTGCAACCCACGGCTTTGTAAAAGGACACCACATCCAAAGGAAGCAATCTGAACGGCACATAGTCCACCAGCACAGCAGCACACAAGCACTGCACAGGGTTTGATGTAAAGGCAGACTGCAAACAGGAGCTAAACACAGCCTGGGAGGAAAACACTGCACGTATATTATGTGCAATTACTTTACCTAAACTATTCCCATTTTACTTGGTTTTGTCTTGATCAGAGTTTCAGGAAACACAGCAAGCTGGGAGATGAGCTAGATGACTAAAAAGTCGTTTTCATTTTTTTGTCTATGAACTTAGACCTTATACCTCACAGTCCTGGGTTTGAGGCAGCTTAGCACTAACCTTTCCCTCTCAGTTTGCCAATCCCCTCAAGACAATTCAGATTCATACTGAGGGCAAGAAGTTAGGAAAATTGAAGTGCATGGAACTGATTCAGCTAATAAAAAGAACATTGTGAAACATTACCTAATTGTTCAGTAATGTTTTTATCCATTGTCTAAATTTGGGCTTGGAGAGGCCTTCAGCTTAACAGAGATATGAACAGATCCTAAATACTGGATGTACAGTGTTTCTAATGGCATGGGGGTGTTTAGTTCCCTCCCACAACCCTCGCCACATAAAAGAGAACAAACACACATTCAGAAAATGAAGTATCTATATAACTGAAGCCGTATAGCAAGCAGTTACTCACAAATCGTAACATAAATATACAAAGTCCTTTATATACCATTTCCATATATAGTATTACTTTCTCTTTTTCTTAATCTAAATGAAATGTTAACTTCTGCACTACTTATTACAGAAATATAAACATACTTTTTACTTACACTTTCAATAATTAATAAATAACTTAAAAAAGAATAGCAGCCTTGCTTTTCCATATTTAAGGGCAGCACTTCAGGCCATTTTAGAATCCTCTAGAATTCTTCTCCCTAAAAATTCGTCATCCATAAAGAGGTAGCTTCTTGGATATGAAATATGGTACCCTGGCTATCTCCAAGCATTAAATGAGCCAATGCACAATTCTCTATCCTTTGAAAGTAGACCCATGTAGGCCTAAATATACAGTGGTGAATTTTATGTAATAACTCAGAATTAAATTTTCAAGTCAAGCTTTGGTTTTTGCCCTTCTGCTCACAAGTGTGGTAACCCTGGGCAACTAACCTTGACCTTTCTTTTTAAGTGCTGATTATTTAGGACCTACAGAACAACCAGAACATCTTTTCCAGTCCAGAAGATAAAAATGTGTCAGGGATCAAAAAGAAATGGTGTTAAGCTACAAAGTCTGTACCCAAAACTATTCTGAATCAGAACCTCCAATTATGCTTAAGTATAGCTTCAGAAATTCAGCTTTAGAGATCCTGGTTTGAATTTTTTAAAGACTTGTTATTTGTGGTCTGAGGAGCGGTAAGGTCAATTTGACCAAACCGTTGCTGGGGACAGAAGTACTGGCAGGGGAGACATCTAAAGACTACTATAACCACAAGTGGAAGGAGCAAAGTTTCCATTTCTAAAGGGACGTGGGTGTGTGCTGCATATCTAGGATTATCCATTTTGCACTCGCAGGCATATTTCCAGCTTCTGAGATGAACCTGTAGATCCAGTCACCAAAGCAACAGCAAAAAGGTAGATGAACATCCAACTCAGTGGTTAGGGTACTTCAACAGAAGTCAAAAAGACACAGATCCTAAATCATTGCACTAATAATCTGGCTTCTGTTATGTGCTGGTCAGTTTAATCGCCCATATATACAGAGTAAAGGAGAAAAAACTCCATAGTTTCTGTATTTACCCTTAAAATGCAATAATAATTTAAAACGAGAGCAGCTAAGAGAGAAAACATTCAGAAATCTATACGGCCTAGCACTATATCACATTTAAATGGATTCTATAGCATTCACTATACATCTCAAAAAATAAAGGTGCCTTAACTTACAATCACTTCCAGCTTTCCCTGGACATCATGTGACTTGATAACCCAATTGACAGACTTTTTACACTTGAGGATAAGTACGACGTCTCTGACAAGCTTGGCGCCTGGTTGAGATGGTTTAATGTCAACGATTATATCCACCTGGAAAGTACTGTGTGTGGAAAATAGAGAGAAAGTTAGACCAGAATGCCAGAAATTTCAGCTATCAACCTTCTTCCAATCCATCATGTTTCCACTGTCTGGCCAGCTGATTAAAATGCTGGAGATTATCCCAGGCAACACATGTGCAAAACAGATTGTTACTCCACATAAGCTTAAATGATTTTGCATAACAATATAAACAATTTTTTGTCTCTTGTTTATAAGAAGGGTGCTACTCATTTCAGCTGTTATTTAGAGCAGGTTAGTTATATGACTAGCACTTGGCTTTATAAAGTAAATATTGTTTTCTTATTTCACTGCAACAGTGCCTAAATATAGCTGCTTCAGTTTCATCTGGCTATAACTGTATTGAAGTTCAAAATAATACCTTAAAAAAGCAAAACCACAAATTAAACAGGTTAATACCAAAAAAATGCACAAATACTATACTGGGGAGTATCTTTGCCTAGGCAGTTCAATTGTGGAAATCACTTTGCTTTGGATCTTGCGTGTTGAGGAATTAAGCTGTTGTATTCAGTTTCCAATACTTCTGGATATATAGTTACTTTAAAAAGACAAGAAAACAGATGTCCAGCCTACAGCTTGCTGGAAAATAGATGAACACTATCCAGACTTTCAAGACTTCAGTAAAATAAGTAGAACAAATGGGTTTGTACCCATCAATAACATCTCATTGTGCAAAATATTAATTCAACAGAAAAACCTTTACTTCCAGATGATATTATGGGGCCATATATCATAAGAAAGTGCTCATCCCCAAGTAACAGGTTTCAACTAATATTCTGCACTAATACTTAGTGTATCTTGGGACCTTCATTTCACCTCCTGCAGTTTTACACATGCCCAGCTCAGCTTCTGCATGTTTCTTTGCAGATACGGACTTTGTAAAGATAGCTGTGGACAATACATAAAACTAAGAACAATGCAAGAGGAATTTAACTTATTACTTTTTAAACTTTTAATAACAAAACATTCAGACATTTTGCAGTATTATCTGAAAACCAAATTCCTATCGTACTATCAGCCCAAGCCAAAAGCCTAGAGGGCCTGAGAGACAGGGCTATCATTGCATAACACTGCAAGGGACTTATGCTGATGTTGATGCTAAACAACAGCTCTGTTCAGGATGGGGCTGCAGCTCATGCCACAAAGGCACATAATTTGGCCTTACCTACTCCACTTCCACTACATCTCTGCACTTTCTTACTCGCCCAAGGTTGCTAGGCAAGAATATTCTTAGGCTATGGGTTCACCATCTTGCAATAAGATAATTACCCTTCTTGCAAAGGCCCCTCCTCCCACCTCTATCTCCCTGTGACATTTCCTCATTAGCGATAGGATGTGCTCAAATGCAACTGCATGAGGAGCACAATTGGACAATGCCTTATCTCTGATGAAATTGTATTTTTCTTCTTGAAAAAGGGAAAACCATTTAAGTTTCATAGCAAATTTATCTTCTACCAACCATTCTCAGCATTTATGAAGAGCTTTCCAGGTATGACTATCTAAAACAAACCCCATTCATGTGCTCCCACTAAGACCTAGTAGAGACCAGCAAAGGATGAATGTTTTAAATGTCTTACCTCCCAAGTTTACAGTACCTTTAACAATATAGATAGTCCTCATAACGCATGCAGAGAATTAAGTAACTTTTCCTACCCACTAGTTATAAACATTTTTGGTCAGTGGACCACTGTCAACCCTTAATATTTCTTGCAGTTATCGAACTATGCCTTAAACTCAACTGGAAACTTGACAGAAAACATTGTTATGAGTCTGCAGACCAACTGTGGAACAATTACCATGGACCACAGATCACTTGCAACCTTTGGACACTTTTTGGGAGCCACTGCCCTAGGCCTTGATGCCAGTGATCCCTACGTGTGACAGGTCAAAATTACTTTTAACGTCTCCCTCATCTCCTCATAGAGTGGTCCCATCTTAAACCCTGTCTGTCAGATGCTGCCCTTATTCATATTCCCTTATTCTTGGAAAAATTTGATTGACTGAGCAAGAAGGGGGGCAGGATACAGCCCATAAAAACTGTGCTTTGCAGTCTTGTCCAGAAAAATCCTGGGATCGTGAAGCAGAATCCAAAATCTTTACATTCCAAATAACTAATTTCTGTTTATGGCAAAGTATTAAGGTCCAATCTCTTCTTCTAAGGATGAAATGGTTACTTTCATCTGATTTTAAATAGACAGGTGAAATCTTTACCTGTGATTTCAAACAGATTTAGTCTATTTAAACAATACTTTACCTGTATGGATTGGAATTTGGAGTGATTAGTTCAATGATATGAACTTCTCTTTCTTGGACTAAGTTAGACATAAGACACCCCTCTGCTGTTTTTGGTTGTAGGTATCCCGCAAGATAATTTAAAGAGAGAAAATTCTTTTCTATGTTGCACGAAGGAGGAAAAACTTGGTCTGGATGGGGAGAGAAAAAAAAAAATCATATGCACCTTTACACATAGATATCAGCTACATGCATGCATGTCCCAAATCTACTTCAGTGCAGCATTACATTTTATGACATAGGTCTTTAGGCTAAAAGGTATATCTATTCTCTGTCGTAAGCACATATGACAAATCAACATCATATTGAAAGGGAAATCACTGCTGCAACAACAGAACACATCTCTGATGCAAAATATATACTTCTAAACTGAATGGTTTCTACTTATGGATTTAAATAGTTAATGAAAGAAAATCCCTACAAAGAGAAATCTGAAAACAATACTGAACCAAAATATGTGAGCATTTTTCGTAATGAATAAAATACATTTAATTTGTTCCTTGCACCTTTAAAGAGAGATGTCTTTCTTTGTAAATTATCTCAGAAAACTTTTGTGATCAATTCTTTCTCCCTTTAGAAAATGTTTTATTATTTGTGTTTCTGAGATAGGTTTACATATGAATTGTCATAATATGCAGGAGGACTAAGTATCATGTTCAACGACACCAAGACCTGTAAGAATATAATTCCAAATGTCTGGCTCTTTAGCCTTTGCTTTACAAAAGCGGCTTTCCTATTAAGATCAGTAGCAAAACAGAAAAAAAATCAAATATAATGCATATTCATTCTAAACTGAGAATGAACTCTTAAAAGCTGAGCTGAGGCCACTGTTAGCATTTGCTCCCTAAATAAGAGCTGAAATGTCACTCTTGAAGTGCATTTGTGTGTGGTACGCAACTCTGCAGGGAGACCAGAGACTCCTGTGACCCTGGCCACTGTGGAAACAGTTAGGGGGGTTTCACCTCCTGAACCTGATTTCTGACACAAAGTAGTCTTTCAATATTAACCTTGCTGCCTTCTCTTACAAAATCTCTGAAAGCTGTATGAGGCTGTAACTATTCATACTGCCCAAGCAAAGCACTCCTCTAACATCTGGTTTGTGCCTTGCCAGATTAGCCTTGAAAGCAGCTGCAGTTCTGCCAGCTCCTCCCACAACAGCAGAGAATGGAAAATGATCCCAAATGGTCTACAGTGAGCTTGAATTTATATATATACATACACACACACAGACGCAGATGGAGATAGTAGGTGTTTCCTTCTCAGCTGCTGTACAACGCAATTCAAGCCATAATATAACTGCCTCTGAGTAGTTCGTGGATAATTACCACACACGCTATCATTTGCCATTGTAAAGAACTTGGTTCCTGCTCCTGGCACTTCCAAACATCTCTGGAGGGCTCAGGAACCACTGCTCCCACTGCCACCAGCAGAGTCTCCCCAGCCTGGGCCTCTGCTCGATAGCACGCTTTTCCTTTGCAGCACATTTTAACTCTGTCCCTGGCTACTTTGACGTACACACTTTTTTCCCCTTGTTCACCAAAATGTATTTATTCTTGTCCATGCTGGTAACCAGGATCTGGGCTGGAACAGAAAAGAAAGGGGGATCCACTTCATTGTTCTTTGCTCACTACACTTCTTTTTTAGTTTCAGGGCTGGCTTCTTGCTTTGGAAAGGGACTGCAGGTGCCTGCAATCAATTAAAAACCCTTACTAAACCAGATGGCAAACACTCAGTTTTAGACCCTGTGCTTCTCTAATCTCCACAGACTCCCAGCACGGAATCAGACGAGAGTTTGCCTGCATAGTCCCAGCAGAGGGTCTCCAGCCTGCACTCCGGCAGAAGGCACGCAGCGGAGCTGGCAGCCGCTGGCGCGTGCCAGGCTGCTCAGACGAAGATGGAGGATTGCACACTCGGATCTGTAGTTTCTGCAGGCAGCAACTCCATTTTACAGAGGACACACTGCCTGCTGTATTCTCTCCAAACTGGGAGTCATCTACAGGTTCTTGGCTAAACTGGATAAAAGTTGAGTATCCCAGCTTAAAATCATTAGGAGGTTTCTGTGAAAATGAGCACTGTGAATCAGGTCTCGCTCTCCAAGACAGGTGCCCTGGGCAGCAGCAGTTCGATTCATCAATAAAATCCCATTTAAGCAGAGCTTGCTTTTCGAAGTCTGAGCTGGGAATAAGCAAGGTGTTTGGGATTTTGCTCAGCCACTCTGATGGCAGGGCTTTGTCATTTGTATTTTGCAGTTTACTAGCCCTTAGCATGATGGAGATCAGAACCTCAACTGACATTTAACAGCAGGGTGTAGAACACCCGCAGGGAAGGGGCTGCCGCAGTCTATGAAGGGAGGGTGGAAACACCCAGCAGGACACACAGCTAAAGCCTGACACAACACAATCACCTATAAGCATTACGCCATACAAGTCTGCTGTGCAGGATAAATGCACTAGTGTGTACAGGCTACAAATTCAGTCAGGCCTGAAGCTTCAGCTTGTGCCAGGACAGGAGCACAGTGTTACCATTTGTAAATAGACTGTACATTTTCCAGCCTCGTTATTGTTATGGTTAACTAATTTTTTTTCTTATTTAGCTAAGAAGTATGTTGAAATTAGGCTTCCTTCAGGCTAGCACACCTGCCCTGGATTTACACTGGCAGTACTGGATGTGTTAAGTAACATTTAGCTAACTGATAAGTATTCCTGACTTGTATGATCATATCTTATTGAAGCATGAGGAATTAAACTGACTTCTGCTGAAAAATATGTATTAAGATCACTTTCACCATGAGCAGTCCCACTTTCTAGCATCTCACAGCGATTATCATTGCAATCACTTTGCCTTTTCCTTCACTACACAAATCCCACTTCTTGTCCCCCCTTCCTCCAAACCCTCATTCTGGCCCCTTTAAGGTCTCACTGTGCTCACCAGCCTTGCAGTACTTGATTGGCCACTCTCTTGAATCAATAGGATTCAGATGCACTTGGCCCTGACCCAGTTTGCTAGCTCGCTCAGCTGCCTTTCATTTGCAGCTTCAAAAGTGATTTCAGAGACTCATGGCGTCAAAGTTCTATGAAAGATCACCCTTCTTCAGATTATTTTGTCCTCTGGCTTGCATTTTCTGTTTGCTGTGTTCAGCTACAGCCTCAGCTTCTAAAATGTTACCTCTTCCAGTTTCAGATCTTTCTAACTTGAGTGAAGTTGAAAGGTAGACAATTACATGAATACTTTAATTCTGTATGGCTCTACTTCATACCACCTATAGACTGAGTAATACCAGCTGTGATTCACAGACAGGCAGCTGACGGTACCTGACTAAAGCACTTGAGGAGTGTGGGTTTTGTATGAAAAGCCTGAAATGTCCATCAGCATATACTGTGGTTTGTGGAATCTAGTGATTCCGTCATTCGCTCTGCAGAAAAGCAGGCCAGGTCCATTTCCCATGTGGTTTCCATACAAGTCCTCACACGACTGATGCAGTCCAAGAGCTGACCCTCTCCCCACCCCTGAACACATGCATAACCCCCACACATACACGCATATGTATTCTTCTGCCAAGAATTTAAATCAAAATCAAATATGGTCACAGCTGAGTTGGTTTGTAGGAGCCTTCTCAGAAACTGTCTATTTTGGTTGCCTGCCAAGTTCCATTTTGTGTACTTACTTCTAATTAAACTGTGTTTTAAACACATTCTAAAGATGATGCAAAGCTCTCTTACTTAGCTGCTTAGTTTGACTGGAAACATTCAAGTCAACGAAGAAGATTTTATCTGTTTTTTTGACATATCTAATTAAACATTCATTTTTGCAATGCAGAGACCACTACTCCCATGTATATGGTTCCAAGAGCACTTTAATAAGCCAATAAATATATTTCTGAATGATTTTCTGGCATTAAAATCCAAGACTGGTGTCAAGTAGAACAAAAATCATGCAGGGGAATCCTGTACAAATTTGGCAGGATTTGTATAAAACCAACACAGGCATGTTCCAATTTGAAGGGGCAAACCTCGTGCTTTAGAAAATCAAATTATCAGATACAGGTGATTAGGAAAGAATGTTTTCTCCACAGAAGGTTTGTTTTGGGTTTTTTGCCTTTTTTTTTTTTTTCCCCTAGCCAACTGGTACCGCTAGTTTCCCTAGAAATATTGCTGAAGTACTACTGAATTAGGCTGCTGATGCTAGTAAATGCTAAGCCCACCAGTACTTGTTGGATGTTGATAAAATGTCTTATTGATTTCTACTTTTCCCATCACTGAACTTCTTGAGAGACAACCATTAGTTTCAGAATATCTGGACCACTAGCTGCAATGCAAATCAGTTCGACTTCACTTTTGCCAGCCTTTATTCTTCCTGCTTTTGTTTTAGCCTAAATCTGGATGTCTGCTTTAGCCTGAGCTTGGATGACATCTTCAGAGAACAAAAAAACCAGTGAATTGTAGGCCATTAAAGAACACTGACATCCCATACTTGCGAAAAAGAAAATTTCACCCCCAATCATCCTGCAGCAGAGGAAAGTCTGTTCTCTCTGCAAAGTTCCTTCTACTAACTATATATTTTTCAGAAAATGAACTTGAATAGAGAAGTAGGACATAAACCCTCCTGAACTGACTGCCTTGCTCCAAGAATGTAGTGAAGAGAAAAGCCGTGGCTCTTGTGTTATCCACGGTTTATGACCAGCTTAGGTGGAACCTCTCTGCAGAAGACATGCTATGTGACCAGCAGCCAGCCGAGGGACGGCATGAGCCAGCAGGTGCAGCAGAGGCTCATATTGTTAAGTTGTTCCAACACTGCTCAGCTACAGCCCAACCCCTGTACTAATATGGGCCTGTGAAATCATCCCTGAGGAACTGGAGTCCTCTCCCACCTGCCATAAGCCACCTGATGAATTTGGCATGAGGATCTCAGGGACAGGAAATACTCATGTTTCCTGTCTCTTACTCCTTGGGATGAAAACACACAAGGACATCAGACTGAGGCAAGTTATCTTGGCAAATAAAGCAATAATTTTTTGCCCAAAGTAGTCTGGATCCTTATATAAGCAAATACCAAAAAAAATATGACTCAGGTCTTTCTAGAAACTACCCTGTACCTCAGGTTCTCTACTTCAGTCTTTTAGATGAAGACACCCAAACAATCACCACAAATAGTTTATTCCTTGTAAAATGTGAAGCTTTGACTCCTATAAGAATCTGGCCAATTGCATCCACATTTATGAGCATAAAATTATGGCACAAGAATCCATTAAAAGTGGCCTAAATCCAAGGTGTGGTCTTTAGACTTGCTCTTATTTCTCTGCCTTCCCCTTTCATAGAATCCTAGAATGGTTTGGGTTGGAAGGGACTTTAAAGATGATCTAGTTCCAACCTCCCTGCCATGTGCAGGGACACCCTCCACTAGACCAGGTTGCTCAAAGCCTCATCCAGCCTGGCCTGGAACACTTCCAGGGATGGGGCATCCACAGCTTCTCTGGGCAACCTGTTCTAGTGCTTCACCACCCTCTCCGGGAAGAATTTCTTCCCGATATCTAACCTAAATCTATCCTTTTTCAACTTAAACCCATTACCCCTTGTTCTATCACTGCAGGCCCTTGTAAAAAGTCCCCCTCCCGCTTTCTTGTAGCCCCCCTTCAGGTACTGCAAGGCTGCTATAAGGTCTCTCTGAAGCCTTCTTTTCTCTCTGAGTTCTCAGCATGTCCCCATAGCAGAGGTGCTCCAGTCCCCTGATCATCTTTGTGGCCTCCTCTGAACATGAGCCAACTGGTTAATATCCTAATTATGTTGAGTGTCCCACAGCTGAACACAGAACTGCAGGTGGGGTCTCAGGAGAGCAGAGTAGAGGGGGAGAATACCCTCTCTCGACCTGCTGCCCACGCTTCTCTGGATACAGCCTAAGATACCACTGGCCTTCTAGGCTGCCAGTGCACACTGCCAGCTCATGTCCATCATGCCAGCTCATGTCACAACTCTTGGAAAATGAGAGGTATGTTTAAAGATTAAAATAAAAGCCATGAAATAATACTACAGCAAAACTTATTCTCACCATCTAGAAGTACCTATCAATTCTGTTGGTTTTGCTTTGTTTTACCTTCTCCTACTTTAATATAGATGTTTCTTGATATTTTGAGTTCAGTAAAAGATGTTACTGCTCCGTATTCCTTCTGGGCCCACTGTAGCAGATGTTCATTTTTCTCAGGAAAAAGCTTTTCTTCCATTTCTGCTGACAAGGAGAAATTTCCCTTCTCGAACTGAACAACGGAACCTAAAGACACCTGACAGGAATAAAAGCATATTTTTAATGTGGTACATTCACCCGCACAGACAGGTAGCATGTTAAAGCAATGTAATCTGTCACACTCAAATGCATTCACTGAGGGTTTTTATAGCTTATTTTCAACAATGCCTAAACTTTGCATCTTAACATCTGCATAATGATTCCTTTTCCAGAGATGTTTTTAAAAAATATGAAGCACCCATCAGCCTGGCTGGGGTGCACATGGCAGCTGACTAACTGAGGGCTCTGAGCCACTCTCCAAAATTGTACTGCTGGAGAAGTCACACGACAGTGCTGTAAGGGAAGCTGAACTGTGGGGGCGAGGGGACAGCTGCAAGCAAGAGAAAAACTAAGACAGGAGAGTACGAAGATGGTCTAAGGAACTGAAGGGAGAGAAGAATGTGAAGCTCTGGGAATACAACTGGAAACTACTGAAGTAACTCCAAAACCAGAAGTAACGTGAGTTCAAGCTCAGTGACAGATAAAGACCAACAGAGAAACACAGAATAAGGAAAGAGAAAGGCTAAGAGAAAGGGAAGATATTTACTGTTGCTTGTTTACAGGAAACAAGGACATGCTTTAGTCTAACACATAAAGCAGATGAGTTATATGTCTTTAGAAAAATCCTTATAATAGGTTACATTAATCAGGTCGTGACTGGAAAAACTAAAACGTCGTTTAAAATAGTCAAAATAGAAAAAACTGTAAGTAGTAGTTTAATGAGTTCTGCAGGGAACCCTAAGGTTTTCAAATACAACTTCACTGGAGTGGCAATAGCATAATTCGAGAAGAGGGCACAGGGTCAGACTCTTTCAGATTGGGTCCAGCTTCAACTTGTGTTAGTCTTGAGAGATAAACAAGTCATTCCAGATTTCCTGCAAAGTAAGATCATCCCAACAGCAACCTATTGACTCTCCTGTCCCTGCAGAGGGACATGGTCAACACTTCCAGAACATCTGTCAGCTCTCAAGAGCTCCCTATAACAAGTGGTGAAAGAAGGGCATTCCTTCAACTGCCCAACCTCAGGAGCCATTCACAGAATGCCAAGGGTTAGAAGGGACCTTCGGAGACAATCTAATCTGACACACACCCCCCCACCACCCCTCCCCCACCAAAGCAGGTTCACCTACAGGAGGTTGGACAGGAACACATCCAGTCAGGTTCTGAATATCTCCTGAGGGGGAGACTCCGCCACTTCTCTGGGCAGCCCGTTCCAGTGCCCTGGCACCCTCAAAGTAACGAAGGTTTTCCTCATGTTGAGATGGAATTTACCACATTCCAGTTTGTGCCTGTTGCCCCTTGTCTTGTCGCTGGGCACCACTGAAGAGCCTGGTCCCATGCTCATCTACCTGCCCAGTAGATATTTATAAGCATTGATGAGATCCCCTCTCAGTCGTCTCTTCTCCAGGCTAAACAGCCCCAGCTCTCTCAGCCTTTCCTCATACGAGAGGTGCTCCATTCCCGTGATCATCTTTGTAGCCCTCCACTGGACTCTCTCCGGTTGTTCCCTGTCTTTCTTGAGCTGGAGAACCCAGAACTGGACACAGTACTCCAGATGTGGTCTCAGTAGGGCAGAGTAGAGGGGGAGGATAACCTCCCTTGACCTGCTGGCCACACTCTTTTTAATGCACCCCAGGATACCACTGGCCTTCTTGGCCACAGGGCACATTGCTGGCTCATGGTCAACTGACTGTCCCCCAGGACTCCCAGGTCCCTCTCTGCAGAGCTGCTTTCCAGCAGGTCAACCCCCAGGCTGTACCAGTGCCTGGGGTTATTCCTCCCCAGGTGCAGGGCCCTACACTTGCCCTTGTTGGACCTCATTAGGTTTCTCCCCACCCAACTCTCTAGCCTGTCTGGGTCTCACTGTATGGCAGCACAGCTTTCTGGTGTATCACCCATTCACATACTTTGCTGTCTCTTCCTTCAAGGTGCTTGAGGATTTGGGCCTGTATGCCCTACCTGGGCTGGTCCTTCCATGCACACTTTCACTGAGATCTAAAACATCATGTCACCATCTAACATATGCTTGAGTGAGAAAGCACAGCAAGGTGAATAAGCTTTCAGGTTTGATTGTCCCAGTGAAGATTTTATGGACATATTCCCTGTAGTAGTGCATAAGTAGTGCTTGCCCAGATATAACACACAGTCCCTACTTCTGGATTGCTGCAGTGGACAAGGCTTCAGGAAAGAAGTACCATTTTCTTGTGCTGTCTCCAGAGCAGCCCAGGAAGAAATCTGACTCACTCTGCTGCTCTTCTCCCCCTTCCCTTTCCATTTATTATGCTCATATCACATACTCTTCTCTAAGAAAAGGCCCATGTAATTCAAAGATATTTAAATGTCTGCTATCACAACAGCTTTCTTCCTCAGAATACACCTGGGTTTCCATTTGTTAGTAATGAAAACTTGAAAACATTCTGCATCAGCCTGCAGCATGACACACGTCTTCCTGTGAGACAGATCCTATCAATGAACCCCAAAGTCCTACTAGGGAGGAACCAACAGACAGAAAGCAGAGCAACTAAAAGGTCTGGCACAAGCATCCTCACGAAATGATCATACAGTAAACATATTTAAATAAACATGATGCTTATCATCATTTATGGTTTTTATCACATACTGACGTCTATTTGAAATGCTGGTTTCACTACTAGGTTTTAGCAAGAAGTACAGAGTTCTGCTGTGCCTGCCAGGGTTTTTTACTACACGGACGTAAGGCAAGGTTAAGTGAGCCAAGCACGTTATTTTTTCTGGAATGAATTCAACAGACTCTTCCAAAAAAGGCAACCATCACTGTTTCAACACCTGACTTGAACATTAACTGTTTACTCTTCAGAACAAACCAAAAGCAGCTCTCTCTAACGTATTTAAAATAAGCTACAGCATTAAAACCAAATAATGCTTTAAATATTTGGGAATATAGCAACAATTTATCTGAGCACTCATTACACAGCCAACTGGGTGATTAAGAAACTTCTGCAACACACACTTTTATCTCCTCACTCCATCTCCTTCAGTGGTTGCTTTTGGAGGTTGCAGAGTGGAAAAAGTGCCCCAGCTCTATTCCTTCCTGTTGTTTTAAGGACATTAAAAGTGACTGCACCAGAAACATCCTCTTCTGCTGGGTTCACCTACACATGCCTTGTCACATTTGTGAGGTTAAATGAGGAAACTTCCAAGCCTGATACGGAAAATCAGTTTGTGAGACCAAAAGATATTGGCCATGGTCACTAACTACAGCATGGACCACAGTTCAAAGGGCTCTTCTGCAGCCAGAGGAAATGAGAATCAAGTACAGTATTTTGAAAATACGCTACCAAAACCTCAGTATTCTATCAAACAAAACATGTTAGGAACATATTTTGATTACACACACTATTACCCTGCTGACCATTGGGGGAAATAGGAACTGTATTTTTCTTTGCACTGTACAGAGGCAAAGAAACATACAGCCCTCATGCTGGGGGTAGAGGGGGGAAAGCCTGTATATGTCCCTTAAGAAATACAAAAACTGCCCTTGTAAGGCTGCTGGTAGTTCAAGACATCAACTACCTGGTAGAAGTGCCAAATGGTATAAGTTACTCTTCCCCAGAAGGAACAACTATCAGAACCAACCCTGAGTCATCTCAAACGAATACACTGGTGAGCATGAATACTGCACACACTCAAAATAGCATATTCTGTTTCTTATTTTACCTATTTCCTTCTCTCCTTTTAAATATTTAATGCCTTCTCTTTTTTCCTTGAACCTAATCCAGGAGGGATATTTACTTTGTTTGCTTTATGATATTTTAACTATTTAACGTAGTTGTAATTCAGAACTCCCAAGTAGAAAGCCAGTTAATAATTTATCCTTAGGAGGAAGGTAGGCACCTTTGGGAGATGACTCAGAATACAAAGTTAAGTGTCTACAGCACGAACCAAACTCTCCCCTCACAGCAACAGCTACACCACTACCCACCAAGGCCCTTCCAGCACAAGTGACCAAGAAAGCCATCCATAAAGCCAAGACTGAATCAAATCAGCAGAAGAAAAGCAGCATCCTTCATATTTTTATCTGAGCTATACAGTATCAGACCTGTGACAGAACATGCAGGAGAGGAGTAAATCTGCTCAGAATAAAATTCAAAAACTTGAACCAACTTTCAGAGCAGCCCACATTGGGTTCACATTCAGCTGGTGTTTTTTGATAATGTACTTTGATGTGCTTTGGTCCCCTTACATAGGAAAAGCGAAGCCGTGGGTGGAGAAATATCAGGTATTCAGAAACTTGAAAATATATCCTTTGTTATTCATAAATCCACATACAACATACAGTAATCACCAAGAGAAAAATTCTCTTCAGTAAGTGACTAAGAAACATGCTGCTTTTGAAGTGACGTGCAACATCTGTGAATCATCTATCAGGTTTGCGTAGTCCTTACCAGCCACAGAGGTGCAATGCTTTCAGGCAGTGGTAGAATTTTTTCAGTTTAGTGTTCTCAAGACCAATTACAGTCATCACAAAATTCCACTTCAAGTTTTCATATTTTGGAAAACAAACACATAAAAGAAGCAACTTTATCTTAATTACATTTTAGATTTTAATTCTGCTTCCTAGGAGATGCTCAGTTTGCCAACCACCAAAGATTTGGATAGGAACTAAGACCACTCAACACTTTTGTGGGACGAAAGCAGAACCTCGTGGGTTCAGACTCTTGCACATCTTAAAGTATCTAGAAAGAGGATCCATCAAAGCTGAAACTGTCAAAGCAAGCACAACTTTAAAAACCCCCATGGAACAGTTACTAGAATGACAAAAAGGGAAAAAAAAAAAAAAAATCTGTTCCCAAAGTTCAGGGCTCAGCCGGGGTTTATTACTCGCACACATGTAATTGTCCACTCACCCTACATTAATCTAACAATATCTTAACGGACAACATAGCACTCATTTGATCTCAATGAAATAAGGTAGCGGAAGCTCTTCCAGGGATTCTGTTTCAAGTTATATTCAATTCAGTGGAAGAACAGGAGAATTAAAGCATATCTATGCAACTGCTGCTATAGATTCCAAAGGAATCGATGACTCAGTAACACAACCTGTTGTGATTTATTATCTCTACATCACTAACACCAATAGTCTGCCAAAATCCACTGCCTGTTTCTGTAAACTTCCACTAGCTAAACACCCTGTTTAGTAAAGCAAGCAAATAGGGGAAGGAGCCATAACCATACAGAAGGGAGAGACCACTGCTGACGCCTGTTCCAGGCCCTTCAGCCTTCTGCAAGATGGGTCTGGGAACACACCTCAATCACTAAATGCCAGAATGTTGTTTCTTTCCTCAGTCTTGCAGCCTGGTTTAACTTAAAGCCCAAGTCTTCCTAAGTATCAGCCTCCTTTGCTCTGAAAGTGATGGATCTGGGCTCCTAGAAGGACTATGAGAAGAAAGAGCACTCTGGATCAGTCAGTGGCAGCAATGAGCAAGGCATCAGATCCGAGAGGCAGCAGCATCCAGACCTGGCCCATCCACGCTCTCAACACAAAGTTTTGGTTGGAGTGTTGGCCCATGAAGACAGCCCACTCCTGAAGCTGAAAGAAATAGCATGCAATAAAGCCTGATTTTTGAACAATGGCTTAAATCACCTGGGACAGGAGGAAATCTAGTGTGAACTACATGTTACTGTTAGCAAACCAGGCTCAAAAAAAGCACAGGACTCGAACATCCTGTGAAAGGAGAAACTAAGGCACATTGATCTGCCTTGCTTCCTCTGAAATTTACTGGCAGGTTGGTATTTCTGAAATATTCCTGCCCAAACCAACGTGCTTACAGTAAAAGCAGAGGACACATATATATATCATAAAACTTCCCTATTTTGGGAGATCACACTATCACATGTAGTTATTTTTCACTACACACTGCATATTTGCTTCATGTACTATAGCTTGCTTCCTAAGCTGAAAATACCACTTTGCTTGTGCAACGCCTTCGTGAAGCAAGCTTTGAATGAACAAACCCAGCCCTAGGTATTTAAAGATGCCTTGGCTAGGGTTATTGTACTCAACCTCCTTTTACTGAATGTGGACATTGCATCACTTTGAAATATATGTTTATCACCCTGTCATATTCTGCCATACGTACTCCTGACAAAATCCTTCCACTCTATTGCCACGAATGTAAGAACAATCACCATACATTGTCTAAGGTCTCCCTGGTATTTCTGGGAGTAAACCAATTATATAGACTTTAGAAAAGCAGGATTTTGCAGGGGGTTTAATCAGGCCATGAGACAAAGTCTCCAGGGCAATTTACTATTGTCAAAAGCATAATAAGAGTCACTGTTTACTAAAAACTGCTTTTAATTAGACACTTAATGTTATTTTCAAATTCTTTCAAAAGGCAAGGAAATGGTGTGGGGAGGGGAAGGGGGAATATGAACTCTGCCAAGTGGAAAAGGGCAACTACAGGATTATTTCCAACTCTTGAGTAGAATGATTAAGATTAAAAAAAAACCAAAACAAACAAGGATTCTATAGAAATGTAAACATCCTTTTAAATTCCTCTTCACACTGTTACACAACACTGAAAATCTACTGCTTTTACTCTGAATAGTGAAAGTCTCTCTTTATACCAAATATATCACTAGTCATGCATTTCCCATCCTTTCTCACTCTTCTCCTAGCAGAGCACTGTTCACATCTGGGTCTGTTTAACCAGTGATTGGAAATTTAGCCTCCTGATTTCCCGTTAAATACTAGGCACAGGAAAACAAATAGCACTTGTTTTTCAGTGAGTTTTGTCAGTCATCCAAAATCTAGTGCAAACCATAGAACAGCCTGTGGTTTGGTGGCAGAGACCCAAAATATGTGAACCATATTTCATGAATAAACCAGCTATTGGCTAAAGTAATAAGAACATGGCTTTTTTTTTCTTAGAAACATAGAAATTAGTAATAATTAAACTCTTTGTTCTATCACTTATTCTTCTTTTAAGCTTTTCTTTTTTCTTTTCAAATCTCAAGCCAAGAGCATGTGATCTAGTTTTGTATTTATCATTACTGCTGTTGCTTCCTCCATTTTACTAACTTAACACACACATTCAGTCTTATTAAAGGGGTTCTTGTGAGTAAGGTTATTTGCTTGCATAAGTGCTTTCTCATCCACACTGTTACTCATTCAATCACCTGAATACCTAACTCAGAGAAAGAGCTGAAACATCACATCTTAAATCAAATATTATATAAAATCACATATGTAGATATTGAAGAGTTTCCTGGATCAGTTCTAACAGTGATTTCTACCAGGAAATCACAAAGGATTGGGTCCTTTCTTTCACTGATTTTATTCTCACTACTTTCACTTGCCCAGTCAAGCTGTTTTAGGCTATAAAAGCAATTGAGAAAGCTACCAAATCTAAAGAAAAAAAATCACGTGCTGAGTAGCACCTCTTCTTTCTGGGATGTTTCATAAAACTTTTGGTTTTCTGCCAATACATCTTTGCAATAAACTGCTTTTAGGGAAGGAGAGCAATTGCGACTTGATGGAAAGGGAAGAAATTATTTTGTTATATGAATACTAGAAGTGGGGTGCTATGAGAGGTCTGGTAAGGATTTTCTGCCACAAGATCACAGGTAAAAGCATTTCCTGCAGGTGTTGCCTAGCTTATGTAAAATTGCATTCTGCTGTAATCTAACCAACCTAATCACCAGTGAAGATGTCATTCAACTTCCTCTCCCACTCCCCGTTTACGATACAGTTTTACCATTTATGTCCTGATGAGGAAAACAATAAATAAATTGGCACAGATGCTAAACATTCCCCTTGCTATACTGAGCAGCCCTCCCCACCCATGCGCTGCTCTTCTGAGCGATGAGGGGGCTGATGGTCCAGCCCAGGATCACTTGAACAGAAAATGCCCATTCCCAAACTGTTGTATTTTTGTGACATGTGAAAACATCCAATCAGACTAATAGGACTAGATACAGCAGTAAACAAAGTGGTGATTTTCAATTACTTAGGTCAGGCAGAGTTCACGCACTAACCCATTTCAGGTATTTTCAGATTGAAATGCCATGATACCCACAAATATTTGGTTTTAACGTGATGAGAATAGACTCAACTTTAGAAAATCACAACAGTTTTCCCAGCACCACCTACTCAACCCATCAAGATATATATATAACTCATGCAGAGTCTGAAAATAACCCTGTATGTCACATGTATTGTTAACACCACACTATATAGTCACCATACACTCACTTTCCCTAACACACAGAAATTTAGATCAGGTTTTTACCAAGATACCATAATTTTTTTCTTAAAACTATTCCCTAATGCTCTCTCTGTTTTACAGATAGGAAAGGGTGCCCCAAGAAGCAAAATGACAACACAATAAGGCAAGAGGCGAGTAAAAACCACCTCCCTTTAGCACCTGTACCCTGCCTCAGATGGCTTCCTCCAAAGTACTGTCGCTCTGTAGGCATCACTGTGCTTCAATTCACTGCCACAGGTTTGGAAATATGACATTAAAAGAAGCCTGATGTTTACAGAACAGCACCCTTGGTTCGGTTGGGGTATGCTATTCAATGTTAATGATAATTTATTCCACTGTGAGGTTTAGTCACCAGCAAACATTTTGTGAAAGCGAAACTGTGAGCTGCCTTCATGACGATAAAGTGTGTGACAAGTGCCTGTGCTGAGTAGAGCTGTGTGCATCACATGATAAAAGTGCAAAACCACAAGTATACACTTAATTTGCACTTTTATACTTTAAAAAATTGTTTATCAACAAGCTAGTTTGTGCTTCCCTCTAGACTTTATCCATATACTCAAAGGCTGGATTTTCTCCCCCATTCATTTTAAACTTCTGCCTAGTGGAGGACCAGGCTCAAGGCAAAAATCCAAGCTTGATAAGAACTTAAACTCCAGCCCAACTCAGCAGTACTGTATTTTCCTGGTCTTACGGATATGTGCTGACACAAGTGTTAAATCTTTCCATCCTTTCCTTTAAATAAAGCTATCTGAGGCAGCTTAGCTTTAGTGGAAACTCAGACAATGACTTCACAGAGCGAAGGTAGCTGACCATCTTCCTAACGAGGACAGTGCGAGCACAAAGCCCTGACTACCCTCTGCTCCAACACAAACGTCATTTAGGCTCAGGGGGCCTTAGTTTCTGCACCTGTATAATGGTACTAACAGCACTTTACAGAGTGCTCTGATTCATTATCTGCACGTATCCTGGGGTTATCTTCTTTGTTAGAAATGACCTTGGATCTTCTAATAAAATTTTTTATTTATTTTTTTATTCAAACACACTTCCCTGTAACAGCTTTAGACCTTTATTATGATGCTTTAGAGGGAAAAAATAATAGCTAGTAATAAAAAGAAATAAACAGCTAGGACTTCTGTAATGGTTCCATGATCCTTTAACTACAAAATCTGACCTGGCTCTAGGAGTGTTGTATTTATCAGCACTACGTTCCAGAAGCTGCCATTTAAACTTCTTTACACTACTTACCTTTCTCGCTAGGGATCAATCAGTGAAACGGTGCAATTCATACTTTACATACAATATATTAATTGTGAATTAACGTATTGTATGAAAAGTCAGAAGGAGAAGCTGCCAAGTCAATGACTATCCTGCCCAAGGCTTCCATAGAGACAGACACAATAGTTATGACACTCCTATGGTATGTGTGACACTGATTTCTGTTTTGAGCATAGAATTCATGGGCATTAAAAAGGGCGTTTAAATTTGAAATCTTTTATGATTCAAAGTACTGTTTTCTGCCTTGGCTCTGCCTTTAAGGAAAATGAAGAAGACAGAGCTGCAGAAACGTACAGATAAACCAAGTATTTTCAAACAAGAGCCAAGGAAGTGAGCTCTACATTCAGCTCTCTTGGAGCAGTGATTTACACTCCTAGGCTCAATTCTCTAAAACTTACTGAAGACTCTGTCAAGGAGGCAGGGAGTCTCTCTGCTACTCGAATAAAAGCAGTATATACATCTGCCCCACTACTCACCTGAAACAACTCTTGACTCTCAAAGGGGTAGGGGCTCCTCTAGGTCAGAGGCAGCCCCAGGAACTGCAACCCAGCACAGGCAAACAGCTCTGCTGCAAAACTAGAGCCCCTCAATTACTGTTCAGCATATTGCACCTGCCCACAGGTGCTGCTAGGACCTACTCAGGATTTCCTAGCCCACAGGTGCTGCTAGGACCTACTCAGGATTTCCTACCTTTTCTGTGCTGCATGATTCTGTGCTCTTTTTTTTTTTCAGAAAGCTTTTGGGAAAACAATGCATTTGTCCTTGTGAGCAGAGTGGAACAGTAGAAACGCAATGGATGATCACGACAATTTAAGTTGTTCAGCCTGTAACCTCGTGGCCTATCATCCCTAGCTGCACTGGCTATGGAGAAACTGGTATGTGGAAATTGGGAAAGCTGATGAGCCCCTGATAAGAGACTGTAATTAGCTTATGTGTGCAGCAAAAATATTGTCTTATAGAGAGAACACAGATAATGAAGTTCTGAAGTGAGAGGGACTGCAGGGACTAAACTGGGAGAGGTAACGGTGGATCGGTAACCTGCTGTTTTCTGTTCTGCAATCTCATTCTTCAAGATCTTTACAGAAGAGAAAAACAGAAACCTTAACATGGTGGAAGGAAGGATACATAAATTATATAGCACTTTAAAAGAACCAAAATAGTTATGGAGAGCTATTCAGATGTTTCAACTTGATTAGGGATGGGTCAACATTGAGAGCTGGTTCACCCCTTGCAGTGTAAAGGCGAGCTCTCATACCTGCACAGCTTATGGGGAGCAGTGTTATTCCAGCGCCACAGGCACGTACTGGGAGAATGGCATGAGGCACAACTTTTAGCCCTTAACATGACCAGCAGCATTTGAGAGAGGCTGAAGTACTGAGAGGAGGTATTTGAGTCCCACCAACAGGGGGGACTCACCTGCAGGCTATCAGGTTCTCCTGCATCACCTGAGACTCTCCCGCCCCATTCTGTAACATCAGGGACCAAGTGTACCATAGAGCTTCCTGAGATCAGACAACTTCTTGTTTGGCACAAATCATGAGTGCTGCTGCTCACATTTCCAAGCCTGTTTTTGTAACCAGGAGAGCTTGAAAGTTTTCTGAAGCAAACACTTAGCTAATCATACAGTTTTGGCAGCTAAGGCCTCAGGCACATTCCTATTGTTCCTATGCCTTAATGCAGCCTGCTAAAGCCCTGCTGAGCCAAACCAAGCAAGCCCAGCATGATCACAGTCTGAACACCAGCACAGTGTGCTGAGCGGAAATGGATGGCTCTAAGCAAAGCACCTCTTCATTCCCAGAGGCACGGCAAGGGGAGAGGAAAAAGCCTGGCGGAGGAGGAAGCAAAGGGAAGAGGCAGCTGAACATGAATTAGCTGATAGGGAATGAGAGTGATGATGTAGTAATTGTAGGAAGAGACAAAACTAAACTGAAAGTAGGTCCAAGACTCAATTAACTGATGAAAGGTGCTGTTTCTTTTGGCCAGGAGAGAAGTCAGTATCTTATCATATTGTTCATCATCTTGTTCCTCTGAGAAGAGCAGACCTGAACTGTACTGGTTGCAGTAAGGACATATACCAGGAATGGTCAACAAAAAGATAACAGTTCAGAGTCTCTAACACAGTAATGAGAAAATCTTAGATTGCGAATACCTTAGAAAACAAACAAGCCCATGTACTTTGCACCAGTTGGTAACACATCACACTGAAACATGATGGAGACCTTCAAAGTTCAAAACATCAAGGATACTCCTACTGTTGTACCCTGATGACAAGCAAAAAGGAAAACAATCCTAGAACATTTATGGTGTCCAACACGCAATAGGACTCTTGGTGCACTTAATGGTGTCACCACCACATCAGGTCAACAGAGAGAGCAGTGTCCCTTACCAGTGCGCTAATGCTGCAGCACTGTCCGTCTTCCCCTCCTGCTGATGCACAGTGACACCATTAAGTTCCCATCTGGTACTGCAGAAGCAGTCCTGCCTACCACTGTCAGCTGTGCTGGAGAAGCAAAATTAAACCCTATGAGGATACAGCTAAATATAATCAAGTTTAGTTCTGCAATTAGAGTTGAATATAGTAAAAGCTGCAGCTTTAATAAAGACGACTCATGATTAGACATGATGTCACACATTAAAAATTCAATCCAAACAACTTGTCTGTTTCACTACAAATAGCAAACTTGAATGTCCTGGCAAACTGTAAGGACATGATTTACAAATACTAGGTAATATTTGGATCCTACATTATAAGCAGTGTTCCAGTTTTTCTGAGAAATAAAAATGACTTAATTCTGGGTTGAACTCTGTCATTTCAATAGATCAAGCTTCATTAGAGACCTAAACCGTAATTGTACATATTGAGCTCAATACACACAGATTGTTGTTTTGGTCACAGACCACACAACTAGCATCCACCCATAGTATTTTCCATTGCTTTGAGGTTTTCTGCATTAAACTTCTTATCAGGACTGGCAATCTGTTATACCTTCACAGCTTTTTGAACTGGAATGGCTGCTAGTGTTAATAACTACACGATATGCAGATTCTGTAAAAGCAATTTTGGTTTCTTTTCCTTGAAATCACATAACAAGTAATTGGGTACTTTTTCCCAACTGCTTTGCCCTGCCATCTAACTGTTCCCCAGAGCCCTACACTGAAACCTGACCTCCTGTTAACTTGGGGTTTTTTTAATGTATGTTTAAAAACTTTTCAAATGAATGCCATTAACTCAATCTTGCGCAACAAGTAGCTGTGATATAGAGCAGGCTGGAGGACTGCGTATACTTACAAAGAAAAGTCTTCGGATCCCAGGTGCCAGTCTTTCTGTTTTTAGTTTCCAGACCAGAGGCAAAGGAGAGTTGAGAAGAAACACCAAAGGCTTCTGGTGAATATGCACTGATGAAATTGGATTCAAATGTAACGTGACCTGCAGAGAAACACAGGAACACATGAATACTCCCTTCTAAATTTCAAAACAGAAATGGAATTTGAAACAATGAAACAAAGGGAATTTTTATATGTATATTATGGCTTCCACCATTCAGACATCTTGACCCAAGATTACACACTAATCTACTTAAAAAAAAAAATTTTTTTAAAAAAATCAGTCAACAGG
Organism: Rhynochetos jubatus; assembly: GCA_027574665.1. Classification (NCBI taxonomy): domain Eukaryota; kingdom Metazoa; phylum Chordata; class Aves; order Eurypygiformes; family Rhynochetidae; genus Rhynochetos; species Rhynochetos jubatus. The sequence goes on from CM050656.1 coordinate 18,949,059, forward strand.
GCACAGATAATAGAAAGAATTAAATAGTTAACATTTGTGCTCTATGCTTGCAAAGCACTGCTAAAGTGCTTAAGAAAACCTTGGCAAATGCTGATGAAAAATAGCTTATGCGAAAGGTCAAACCACTAAGCTGAGAGTTGGAGAACAAGGAGATAAAAAGAATTGCAAAGCAAACCCTGATTTCTGGTTTCTAGATAGTAACCTACAAAACTGGCTTAGAGTACAAACCTCATCTGCTGAGGCTATTAGTGCATAAACCAAACCTGCAAAACAAATAAAGCTAAACAAACAAAACCCAGGAGGAACAAATCCAGAAACACAACCAAGCACTACACCAGTTTATGGAAGCAATTCCAACAGAAATTTTAACACACACTAGGGAAAGAAACTGCCTGTCTTCAGGGACTAAAAGGATACATGGGGAAAATGATCCCAGGAAGGTAGACATCACAACAGTGAGGCAACTTATTAAAGGCGATTTTTAAGCAACTGGTTTGTGGTCACTGGAAGCCTCTCCTGCCCAGCTCCTCATATCTCAGTGCAGCCCTTTAGAAAGGAGTTGATGGGGGACAAAACTTCAATCAAATGCATGACAGAACAGCCTGTCAGTTTTTAGCATATAACAACATGCAACTGAAATCAGTGGTTTTGCAGTATCTAATAAGCTTTTTAAGCAGTCAGCATTTGGCCTGATAGTTCATCCTGCTTTATAGGAAAAATGTTTTAGTGTGCAATCAAGAGATGATATTTATCTGTGTGATAACACAGAGCAAGCAGGGCAGCTGGTATTTCACAACACCGGGTGTCAGGTGGGTTCCTGGACAGAGAATCACAACTCTTTCTAGAAAAGGTAGAGAGGGAACAAACATGAACACATCACCAGTTTGAGTGGTGACACACAGAAATGAGCACACAGGTTAATTCAGAATCAATTTTGTCTCCTGCTACAAAATTTGAAAGGAAATCTGAGACATGTAAGCCACTACGTATAGTTTATTGTGCTATACAGTGCAAGTATGTTAGAGACCAAACTCAATATTAGGTACCCATTGGTGTTGAAAATCTTTCCAAAAGAAAAAGCTAGTGTGTGTTTGTTTTAATATTTTTTTTCCCCACCCAAAGTGAAAAGTTCACCATCGCCGCAAAGTGAAAGTCAAACCTCGGCCTCAGGTCTGACAGACACCTGGAGAACAGCAGACAGACCTTTTTCTGCTACTTCAGGACTCAAGAAAAAGCTAACAAACTGGCTGTGTTACCACGCCAATCAGTAAGCAGATGCTTAGATGCAGAATTTACTGGACTCTCAAAATCCACTGAATTAACATGCCTCAAGTCACAAGTCAAATCCTGTAAGCTTGCCTCTGGGGGTACTGAGGACATCCATATCTTCTTCTTTGTTAGGGTTGATTAAAACTTGTGGGAAAACTGGTATTGAAAGCATATTTCTGTATTTGTACTCAAACCAAACTGCTTTAAAGAACAAGCACCTCTCCAGGAGCCAGAGGCAGTGCTAGCTCTGCCTGCAGAAAGGCTGGGCACCACCACACTCCACCCAAAGTCAGCCACCTTTCTCACTGGAGGCCTAGCTGTATTAATGTTTTCTTTTGGAGACCCATAAGGTACCACAGATTACCACATCTTCCAGACTCCACACTTCTCTCCATTTTCTGCCTCAAAAGAATAAAATACCTCCTTTTAGGAAACTGCAGGGTGTTAGCACTCTGAATGCTAACAGGATGACTGAGACTTCAAATGGCAAGCAGTCATGATTTAGCTATAGAAACTGCTTTACAGGATCAGGCTATAAAGCAAAACCAATTCTGTTAGCTGAAAATAAGAAAGAAGATAATTTAATTTGTTTTACAAGGCTACCATTTTGTTGTTCTGTCTAGGAGAAGTGGAAGTGGGAAGAAAAAGGTATTTAGAACTGCTATTAAATTCACGGCTATTAAAAAGCTTTCATTAATTCTTGTGGTTTTCCAGCTGTAATCACACCTAGTTAGTAATAAGCTGTTTAAACTATTAAATATAATTACCTTGTTCTGGGGTTATGATTTCTTACAAATCAATAAAAATACTGTAACCTAAGTCTACCAAAGTGTCCCAGTTATAGCTTTTGCAGTCCTGATCTGGCAAGTGTGAGTTCAAATCTTATTCTGATATTTTTGTAGCTCCAAATGGCAAAAAGCATATTCAATTTTTAACTCTCTAAACTTCAAAGTGTCAAAGAGAAAATCTACTACATTAAACGGAGTCAATATTAAACATACCCAATATTATCATATGCATCCATAGCCACATTTTCACACCCAATTATAACTGGTTTCTTCTGATCCCAAAGGAATTAAAGACAATGTAAATATTCGTGAAATGAGCTATAATATAGGTTTATGTACTTAGATAACCAAGTAACCATCCTCTTACACTGGTCAACAGGGGCACTCAGCTTGGGTTTGCACCTTGGTTGTGTTTTTATTAGTATGTCAAGTCAATGCAGAAAAGAGGCTCCTATTAGAAATTTCTTAAGATTTTGCCATTTAAAACCTCTAGTATTCATTAAAATGAGAAATGATACAAGTAACACTCTCTGAAAACTTCATCTCAGAAATGCCTAGGCCAAGTCCTTTGGGTAATAAGGAAATGGAGAAGTATCTCTGTTTCAACTGATCTCAGACAAGTTTATTCAAAGCCAACATCTATCAGACAAGACAGATGTTTTAAACTTCATGAAGATTCCGGCCTGTTGGTTTGGTCACATGAGAGAGCATACAGGGCGATCATACTACATTAGTGAGTAAATCAGGGACTCTTTGCAACCGGATCTACTGTCAGATTTCATAGTTGCTATTCCTTTAGGCTTTGGAAATTAAATACATATATAATACACATACATACGATTATTTCCGTACATGTATGGACATAATGAACAAAGTTAGAGCCATATTCAGAGGCTGTGATACATCTATCCATTCATTTCACTGGAACTGTAGAATAAGTTATACCACATAATGGAATTTCCCTACATTTCTGCCTGAAAAACGCAGGCAAGAAAAGCTCCAGGACTTTAGCGCAACATCAATTAATTTTTCATAAGTAAATTAAGTGTTGCTATGAAGATTTTTAGAATAAATTTAACTTTGCATTATTGTACTCCTCGGTTTGTTCATTAGTAAGACAGCAACAAAACACATAATGCAGAATTCATACTCCTAGTCCTAAACTTGAGAAAGAATATACTTAACATGGAGATGATTTTGCAGCAGCCTGTGTCACTATACTTCTTGGCATAACGGGGTCCTCAGCACCAGCTTGGTTTTCCAGACTGAAAAAAACCCCACTGAGCTGCTCAACAACTTCTCAGGACCAACTTGGTCATTGTAATTTTCATAATTCATTTTTGCTTCAGAGCTAGCTCTGTTGAGGGGCAGCTGGGTAGCTGAGCCTGAACATGACTGTCCCCACTGAGAAGCTGTACAAAATTAAGTCTCCTCATAGTGTAATTACATCCTCCCCTAGTATTTAGGATTGCACCCATCATCATCTGTGCCTGATAATAAACAACAGTGGTATATATCATGGGATATTTTTTCCTGGTCCTTGGAAAGACTTTCACGCAAACTGCTAGGGAGTTACTAGCACTGGAGAGCTTTTTGCTGGCAACCTAGCTGCCAAGCAGATGGGTTTCACCTTGTGTGACCACAGTCAGCGGGCTATCACATAGTAAGTTCCACCCAGTAAAGTAGGCATGGTCAAAACACCCAACCAGTGAGGTTAGATGTGTTTCTGTACAGAAGGTAGTGGTTTGAGCTGTGGCACCCTGGACTCAGCTATGCAACAGATGTACCCAAATGCCTCTTCCGCTCCTGCTTTAAAGACTGAAAGGCTTAACGGGACTCCGAGGTGTTATGAGCTTATGACACTGATACAAGCCACGTTCCAAGCTTCAGCTGTATCAGCACCTCCAGCATAATACTGTCCCTCTCTCTAGCTTTGTCTTTTTAAGCCTTCTGTTGTCCCATCAGTGCTCTCACCTTCATATGTCTCTGCTAATTTCTAGCATGGTTGCCTCTATCCGCAGCATTGCAGTGGAAGATCCTCATCCCTACTCCCTACAGTGGTATCTCTCACCAAAAATTTATTTCTGCTAGAGTGCCTCCATTGTGGCTCTAGTTAAACCATGTATTGGCTGAATCCCTAGTGGTGCCTCTGCCTATCTTTGTTTCCCATCATGAGCTCTTCAAGGCACTTCCTTTCTCAGTTCATAGCACTTTCTAACCACTTGACAAATTAGTAGAAAGGTACTGTATCACTTCAAATCATCAAACAGAATGTTTTTAATTAATAGCAGAAGACCTAACTAGAAAATTTTCCTTTCTTTTTGTATTTTCCACTAGCAGAATACATATTATTAAATACATATGTGAAGCATTGCCCAGAAACCCCATCATAAACCAGTCCTACAAGTGTCCAGAACTGTATAGCTAGATATGAAGAATCATATGAAATGTGAAAATCTGAACTTCTTGAACTCTGTGGTAAAATTAATTGTTTTTCGGATACTCCTATATCCCATAGCTTTTTTTTAAATGAAGTATCTAAAAAGAGATACTCTCCACTCTTATAGATTAAAAAAAGCTTATAAAATACACATATTTTTTATTTCTCAGCAACATACTACCTCAGTCAGTCTTCTGCATCTCAGACAGCTCTATGAGCAGTTTGGTCAAACAATACCAGAAGAAAATTAAACCAGAACCATTAAATGGACTAACACACTTTTAGGTCACCTAGTCCATTTAAAAAGCAGCTGCAATTGCTCTGCCCATATTATTTTTAAAACATATTAAGGGACAGCACATTAACCAAGCAGACGTCAGCATAAGTACAAGAAAATAAGCCAATGTGGCCCAACACATCCCTTGCTCCCAGTGAAGGGCTTATTTGATCACTGAGCTGGTGCACAGCCAGCATTTTCATTGTGCAATCAATAGTTAGGCCAGACCTTGTGGACATGTGTCTTAGCAATGATCCCCTCAGCAAGGCTCAGCTTCAGTCACTGTTTGTCAGATCAAGGTACTCTTCCAGACTCACATCTGCCCTTTGCAGACTCCTTCAGCACACACTCCTCCAAATAATACATGACTAACTTGTGAGAAATGTGACAACTTGGTCATAAGTGAAAATTAGAGATTAAATCTATTCTGAAAATCTCACAACAAAACTCACAAACTGGTTTTTAAAAGGCACACCAACAACAAGGCACATCACTGTGACTAGGACATGAACCACAGAAATTGTCATGTGTGCTAGAATGAATCTTTCAATAAATGTTATAAAAACTGTAAAAAAGAGACCTTAAGTATGTGCCATGTCTCTCAAACTTACGCTGGCATTACTTAGCCAGCTATATTTGCATGTTTTCATGCTCATCACTGTTTGCACAGTCTGCAAAAAGTTCCTTAAAGGTCTCTAGCAGCACCAAGCTTAAGGCGGCTGCAGAGGCTCCTCTATCCCTGGAGATCACAGTTTCATGGCAGGCTGAGTATCACCACAGAAACCAACGACAAAAACAGACTACGGGCTCCTGCCCCGATACTCTGGTAAAGCAATTTGTACTATGTGAAAGGCAAGGGCACAAATGCTGAAAACTGATCAAAGTAAACACTGCTCTTGAAGTACCATTTTGTTTTGCTGACTTCAAGATATCAAATAGCAGACTCTGTTTTGTTCTAAAAAGATGAAAAAGTCAAGTGCCAAGAATTTTCAAGGTTGAATTAACTATTCCAGTGTGAAGACCTCGAGATAAGTTCATAGCACATTTTCCAAAACAGCCATTACGAATTTGTGCTAATAAACTGGGGCAAAATATGCTGTGTTGTATTGAATTACACTGCCCAGGCTAGGACAGCTGTTCTCTAAAAGAGAAGAGAAAAATTAACTTTAACCTTCCGATCATATAAACATATTTTCTGAATTAGAAATGATGCACTAAAGATGGATTTATGACATCTTAACTTATTACACAGTTGCAAAGATAAAGTTAATTAGTAAAAAGCAGACAAAATTTAGAATAGAAATTAGAAAATGTATACCTATTGATGTCTTCTATAAGTGTTTTCACTATTTTTGTTTATATTTATAGGACATACATTTATATTTATAGGACATATTATTGTGGTATCGCAACAGTCAAAATAATTGAAGAAGCTTATCTTTACAGTTCATTATTGTATATTATCCAATATAAGAGGTTTAGAATTTCTGAAATTCACTTGAAAAATATAATGCCATTACATTGGCTATTGGATTAATTCATGAATCCACCTAAAGTGGCAGGATCTAGTACGGCACCACTTTTCAAAAGTGTTTACCAATTGCTTTGGGAAGGCTCTCCAATCCTTTTTTTTTTTTTTTTAAAGATGAAACTAAAAAAAAGGTGTATGCTTTAGGCAGGGACTGCAAGTTCAAAATGGAACTTCCTCCTCCTCTCCCCCGTATTTCTGCTATGCTCTTTCAATATTGTGTTACAGATTTGATACCAAGCCAGCTATAGTAGACTGCAATGTCCAGCTTTTAGGAGCCAACAGTTTCCGAGAGAGAGGTTGCTAATTTTTCCAAGAAACGCAAGATATATTCACGTAGTGTTACTGCTTGAAGGTAATTTTGCTCAGAGTGCTACGTATTTGCACTCTTAAATGATTGTAAAAGCAAGTTGCTATAAGCATATGAGACCCCACTGCTTCCCTTCTGAGAAGGTTCTCCGACGTAGACTCTTATTGTACAGGGCAAGCACCTAATTTTTTGAAAGCCCACCGTGCGCATGACACAGAATATTTTCAGAACAGCAACAAAGAAATTAATACCTCCAGGAAAACTGCAATGCCATTAAAAACAAGCACTCATACCTACACACAGTTACTTTTTCTCCTGCAGAACTTGAAGCAATACCATCCTGGCAACCCTTGCCAGAAACACACCATGCTTTCTTCTCTACCAGGCCAGCACTAAAGGATCTGCTGGGGCAGGGCCCTGCCCTTGGAGGAGAGAGCAGGGGAGCTGTAATGCATGAGGCACATGTGGGGTGCGAAAGCCCTTTTCTTCTTTCACTCAGTCCTCGGGGAACAGGTCTTAGTGCCTGGTCGCTGTGGTAGCATTTACCAGGTGTGTGGAGAGCTGAAGTTTATTTCCAGCGCTCAGTTAAAATTCTACACTAATTCTAAAAATCAACCTTTTGCTTCTTTTATCCTAAATAAATGGTTGCAAATGGATTGGCATTGCCTGGACCTTCTCACCCACGCTCTACAGAGAGAATCAGATTGACTAAACAGCAGTTATAGCTTAACTGTGAAAATCATGGGAAAGATTCACCCCTGGCATAATTCCACTGAAACTACTGGCATTAAGCCAGCAACTGATGTCATCCCATACGTTATGTTATAAAAGAAGAATACTATTGCACAACCGGCTGACCCTTATGATCTACCACCCAGTCTGGATAACTGGGATCCACTGAAAACAAGGCAAGAGAACAGAAAGGTTGATAAGGACTACCCATCTATGATCCACAGCCCATTGCAGGCTCTTCATTAAGAAGTACTGTCAGAAACCTTTGACTTAAAGGTTTTTGAAATCTCCCCCTTTTATTTGTCCTGCAACAGGGGCTACAGGTCAGGACACACTGTGCTAGACAGACAGTTCCCTCCCTGAAGAGGGTACAAGTCAAGACAAATCAAGTCCTGCACCACATGTGCATGCCAACATCCACTAACAAACTATGCTAAAGTATGCATGATGTTCCCAGAAGGACACTTGAACATGAACATACATTATTAATGATTCAGAGGAGAAATGGCAGCCCCAATGCATGTGTTCAAGGAGAGAACTAAGCAAAGCTCCCTTTGCCCACTGTGAGGATGGAACATCAACCCCTGCCTTTGGCAACTGTTACGCTCAGAGCAAAGCAATGTACTCAAATGAACATACTGTCTTTAACAAAGATTTAAGGTTTACTCCCAGAACCTGCTTGAAAACTGACCAGTCTATCCACTGCCACAGCCGTTGTATCTGACAGCCTGATGAAAGAGTGTCCATTAGACAAAAACCTAAGAGCTTACAGCGTATTCAAGTATTATCCGTAGTTCTCCCTCCAGTCTAAGTTCTGGTATCTTTTCAGCCCTAAATATGAAACGACTAAGCTGAGGATTTGTGTAACAGGATGGAATTGCAGCATGTTTAGATCTCCTCATGGGGATTTGTAATTCAGCTGCTCCAGATAACAGACTAAAAAAACAAACTACAAGTAAAATTTAGCACTACAACATTATCAAATACATCATGTGTAAGATGAGTACAGTACAGTAGCGTGGTGTATGGCACTGAACATACTGCTCAGTACCTGGCAGCACTGTCATTTGTATCTGGTTCATAACTGATGTTTTACTGTACCAGTGACACTTTCTTCTCAAAAGTGTAAGGGTAGGCAACTCTGTTGGTAAGTTTTTACTGGAAATGTAGTGACAGAGTGCCTGTTCAAAAAGCACCACAGCTCACAGGGCATCAGAAAGTTCTGACACAAAGAGACGTTACAAAATAGTGCTTAAAACTTCATGAAAATGTTGGACTATTTTTGCCCACAGCTCAGTCGCATAATTTATCTTTAGACAAACCTGTAGCCAGATAATTTCTAGTGTTCCAAAATCTTTACTTTAAGCTCGAGCTGCCAAATGTGATCATGTTGTGCTGGATGCTAATCATTTATGCAAATACCTAAGGTAATAAAAAAATTAGGGCCAAGCTAGTACTGATACAAATAATTTGACAAACAGGCAGGACAGTTATTGAAGTCCTATTTACACTAGAAAGGGGTATTACCTTCACAGTGCAAGAATAATAAAAGTGAAAAAACTTGAGGCTTTTTAAAAGGACAGATATTTCAGAACACAAAGGGTAATAACTGTATTAGCATATGTCATACTGATAGAGCTACTTCTGTGACAATGATCTTAAAAGTATAACCCAGAGAGTTTACTGATAACACTTACATAGAGATCATACACACATGCAAACTGCCTACTTTTGAAGCAGTTTACCTGAATAGCTTTTTTTTAACCTGAATTACTTGCAGCTTGGTTTACCTGAATAATGCAAGATCCAGTTTTCCCTGTGCATATATATTTCAATAAGGGGTTTATGTCTTCAGTATTACCTCACGCATTATACACTTTGGAGAACCAGAGTTCTCCTGAAAAACAAGATTTTTCAAAAACTTCTGGCTGCATAAAGAAAGGAGGCAGGTTCTGCACAAGCATCTTTGCTCAGCTCTGCCAATCAAATCTAATCTTCACATGCTATCCCTGCTTTAGGCACCTGCAGAGCAAGGGCTGCCCACAGCGACCAGCCCCACTGCTCGAGCCCGTGCCCACCAGTGCACAGCTGGGACCCCTTTGCCCATTCCTCCTGTGACCCGAACCAGACACTGGCTCCCAAAGATTAAGTGAAACCATTTGTGCCATCTGCCCTTCCACAAAGCAGCCAGGCTTCCCAGCACTTGAGACCTAAAACCATGTTTCCCTCAGCTTTGCATAAATCAGTAGATGTCAATACTGTTCACATACCACATAATGAACCTCTGCTACCTGTGCTTCTCCACAAAACTCATGTCGTACACGTTTCCCAACGGACCTCAAATCTTCACTTACATAGTTGCATGCTCTAGCAGATTATGTCTGTGCAGAAATGAAGACTCTGCTTCCTTGGGTGAGGACTGAAGAGTGAGCCAGACTTCAACCAGTCTTCAGGGTTAGAGAATGCCAATTATCTCCATAAAGGTGACAGTTTTTAATACTTTTCCCTCACTGATGAGATTTGGGTCATCATCAAATATTACCTCTCATCTAGAAACACTAATTACTGCTGCGGTTATGTTTAACATGTCATGAGGTCCAATCATAATTAAAATGTATTATAAATTGCCATGGAAATTGTTAGAGACACTATCAGCTATAGGTTACCTATATTTCATCCAAACATTTCCAAACCATTTAAGTTTCAGTTGTTTGTACCTCACGGTGGTGCTATTTTCGCATCTTCTCCTTTAAATAACAAGTTTTACTACCGTGGAAGTACTCTGTTTATGTTTCACAGGGAATATAAGAGAGTCCTCTAGAGAAATAAAAACTTAAGCATATTATCAAAAGCATGATCTACATAAAAAACCAACCAATTGAAACATTTGTCCTCACATCTTGACATTGCAAGATTTTCATTTTTCTGCTGATACAGGAGCACGGCCGGCAGGCACAGCAAGCTCCACACAATTTACATTGGAAATTTTCCCCGATGCTGGGAGGTTGGAGGCGAACAACTTCATTAGTTCCAGCTTTTGGTTCAAGCAGACACTCCAGAGAACAACATAAACACGACCACTCATGACAAGTGTTGCTCCAGCATCACACACACACACACATACGAGCCCCAAGCTAGACTAGAACCTGCCCATGGAGCTAGTGATATAAATGGACTCCTGGAAATGTCATCACTTCCTTAATTAACTTTTCTTAGGGAAAGTAACTATAGACAAAGCAGTAATTTATAAATACTCCAAGGCATGTCAGACAGAAACTTTGAGGAGGGAACTGGAAACCAAGAATATGAATCACAGTTTATGATCAAAATCAAAACACATGAATTTGCCTGAAAGAACATGTAAGCACATGTGCACAGTGTGCTGACAAACTCATGAGCAACAGAAAGGAAGGAAAAAGAGTCCACCTAGTAAAGACAGCACTAGCATCCCCATTTCTCTCTGCAATCCTGCAACAGCACAGCAGTACCTGAGGGCACTAGCAGGAGAGGAAAACGAGAGTCCAATTTTCAGTTTCCAACAAATAATTTTAAATAGCAGTCAGCAAAACCGAAAAAATTTGAGTGATCAGAAAAATTGTGACATTTTTCCTTTTGAACCCTTCAGCCTTCTGTGGTAGGCCTTGGCATGACTTCAGATACCGTTCCACACAGCTCTCTGAAACTGAGAGCAGGTCTCCCTTTCTGCACACAGCAAACAGTCCCGTTTCTAGAAACGGAAAATACCAGGGGTTTGCACAGCACTATCCAAGTCATGAGAAGTCACTGCTGCTTCTTTAAGGGTAGACATGCATCAAGCCACATTCCTGCAGGACAGCAGGCTCTGCACAACAGGCTCCTCTGGCCAACATGACTTCCTCTGGCAGTTCTGGTGGGCAGAACTTGAAATGATTGTCAAATCCAATGACCATAAAACCCTGAGCTGGCTAAAAACAACCCACAAAGACTGCAGTCCAGAGCAAACAAGATGTAAAAGCCACATTAAGAAAGGCTGGATTTTATGCAAGCATAGATGCTTCAAAGTGCTAATGAAGAGAGGGAAGAGGGTTCTGAGGGCTCTTGAAGAAATGGAGACTAGGGTGGCTGTTGGTTTGTTTTTTCAAGACATGGCAACACAGTGTCCATTAACAGAGGCAATTACATCAGTGTTATTTTAGTCTATTACCTGCATGGGAGCTGCAGCTTTCAGTAGAGATGGCATCACCTGAGAAAGACACTGAACCATTACAATTTCTGTGGATCACATCGCCAGTATCTTTAAGGCTTTATAAGGTCTATCGTGAGCTTTGCTTCTGATTCAGTCCACTACTCCCGCAGCCCAGAAAGGGCTCTTGGACAAGACTGTGGGGAAAGGGAAAGGGAGTAACAGCAGCCTGCGAAACCACCCTGGTGAGCCGATGGAGCTACCACAGACTGTGGGCAAGCTTTGGAAAGTACCCAGGATCAAGGGATGTATATGATGGATTACTGCTTTCCAAGCAACAAATAGTGGGTGTTCCTGTAGTATGCATGCCCAGCATCACTCATAACTTGACTCGGAGACCTTCACTGGCATGAAACACTGGTGGAAGCAGTAAATCATCAAGGCTTCCCATTTTTGAGCTTCTGATGTGGGCCACTTCCCTTACTCTTACAAGACGTATGCAAAACACCCTGAAAGACCACTGTGATAAAAAGCAGCGGTCAACCTAAAGCTGACAGAGAGGTTTGCAGGTGGCCAAACTCACTGTCACTGCAGGTCCTGGTTGGACTGACAACGTTGCCTCTGCATGACTTTGTGAGCCATAGATCATCAAGGAACAAGTAGAAAAAGGGTGAAAGTGATCAAGTTGATCTTGATGGGCTCAGCATAACAGGAGAGCTGGTCTGCATATATATGGTTGAAACCAACCAAATGTTGTGGAAAATTTGAGTATTACACACCCACCCAGACCCAGAGATGGGATCTTAATATGTCCACAGTGGCCCACAAAAACATGCAGTACAAAAGTAAATACCACTTCCTTGTAATTGTAGGACCAGGAAAGACCTACAGCTCCACTGAAACCCTGACAGCTGGGGAAGCCAGTGTGAGCAAAGCATAGCCTGTATGTCATAGCAAAACTGCAAAGTACAGGAAGCACAGGGCAAGAACTTCCCAAACAGCAAAAGTCCCTTCCCAAACTACTCTGAAGTCTGTCAGCTCCCAATACTGAACTGGCTGGTCTTGTGATTTATGCCCAGCCAGCAATTCAGCACCATGAGCCATTCATTGACCCCTCCACCCACTGGTGGGATGAGGAGAATTAAAAACAAGGATAAGCTCGTGGGTCAAGACCAGGACAGGGACAGATCACTCACTTATTATGGTCACAGGCAAACCAGACTTGACTTGGGGAAGAAAAAGCAATTTAATTAGTTACCAATCAGAGTAGGACAATGAGAAATTAAACAAAATCTTAAAACTATCTTCCTCCCACCCTTCTCTTCTCCCTGGCCTAAGCTTTGGTCCCCATTTCTCTACTCCCCACCCCCCCAGCAGCACAGGGAGACTGGAAATGGAAATTTTCAGTCAGTTCATCACACATTGTCTCTGCTGCTCCTTCCTCCTCAGGGGGGGACTCATCACACTCTGCTCCTGCTTTAGCGTGGGGTCCCTCCCACAGGAGACAGTCCTCCGTGAGCTTCTCCAACGGGAGTCCTTCCCTTGGGCTGCAGTTCTTCACGAACTGCTTCAGTATGGGTCCCTCCCATGGGGGTGCAGCCCTTCAGGAGCCGCCTGCTCCAGCATGGGCTTCCCACGGAGTCATGACCTGGTGCACTGACCTGAGTGTTCACCTGGTTGTCTCTCTCACACCCCACTCCTCTTCCCGCTGCAGGTTCCACAGCCATTACTGCTGCCAAACGAGGGTGGTCAAAAAGTGTAGAGGCAAGAGCAGCAAAATACCCTTGCAGTGTTCAGATCTGTACCTTGGCAGAATCACAGGCATGGTGCTTTGATTTACCTTTGAAAGCTTCTTCTAAAGCAGCAACTATTTTTCTTCAAAACAAAGGCTTTTGGCTTACCAGAAGTGCCAAACATACCCACGTGCAGTAGCGTAGGCTTCCCACCATACCACAGTAAACGAGCAGAGGGCAGGTGCAATTCAGCCTAGCAAGCCAAACAACGTGTCCTTTATTTCCCACACTAATTCTGCACCACATATTCTGGTCAGCTTACAAGAAACATCAAATTTGTACAGCCAAGCAACCTGGCACTGCACAGATTCATTATTAACGTTAGTGAAATCTGTGGTCTTACTCAAAAGTTTAATCTCACAGAAGTAACAGACACTTTATTCTTGAGCCTCTTATTTTAGAATGAGTTTAGGACTGCATAGGATAATGATCCAATTATTTTAATTTGGATTATTACGCCCAAACTGCAGTGTGCTTCAAAAATTCAAATCAAAATAACCTGTCTTGGCAGTTTTAGATCAGCTGGTCAAGCTGACATCAAAAGCTCAGCACTGAAAAGCCACAGTAGGAAAAGAAGCTGACCTTATTTTTACTGTGTGCAAGATCCTGAAGTCTCAGAAAACAGCTTAAGTGGACATTTGATTAGTACTAAATGGAAAGTTGTTTGAACAAATGCACTTTGAGAGGAAGAAATAAACAAAACGGAATCAAACAAACGACTCACTAACTCCAGCCATCAAATAACAAACCTTGAATCCCCTTCCTGCCTGCTGTCAGTGCAAGACCTCCAGGCACCCTCTGACCATGGCTCTGGTGCAGCATGTTTAAACCACACCCAGAAAGCGGCCCCTTTATCACAGCTGAATCTCAAGGCTGTCCCCAGATCTCTGGATGCCTGGGCATGAAACAAAACATTGTTCCTCCTGATGTAGCCTTGGGTAAGGCTGTTTTGGTGTTAAACTTCTGAAAACAGTTATAATGAACACACTGGGAAATACAGTAAATAGGCAAAATGAACCAGGTTTTCACCACCCTCATTGTCCAGATCTTCATAGTCCTAAAATACAAAAAGACTGTGACAAAGAAAAATTATCCTGAATTCAGGATGCACTGCAAAGTTCAGGATGTAGAAATACATTAGCAGGTGACTGTTTCAGAGTCTCTTCCTGTCCTGTTTTTTCCAACTTAGAGGATCTCTTCAGGAAGCACATAAATATTGGACTTAAATAATTTTGCCCATGATTTTATGATTTCTAAGTGGTTCAGTTGAGGAACCTGAGATACATCACTAGTAAGTACCAGGCTGCTGTAATTAGCCTGCTCCAAAGGAACTAACAAGCGTTTTAATATCAGGTTTGCTCTCAAAGGAAAATATTTTTTTGATTATGAAATTGTTGCCAAGTAACACTGATTAAACAGTGGGGAAAGAGTCTGTCGAAATATTATAGCCTCAGTGGCATTACTCAAAAATATAAAAATAAAGATGAGTCCTTGTTTTTTCTGCCTTCATTTCACATAACATGTTAAACATCTGTATCAGGCATAACATCTTAAAACTATCGAGGATGAGGATGTCAATGAAAACAATAGTGAATCCACTGCCAGGAACTCTGATTCCATGTATTCATATGTATTCAATCCTAAGTATTCACATGAGATTAATTTTATGTGCCCCTGCTCACCCTTTAGGTATTTCAATTGTGGCTGCATGCCTAAAGCAGGTCAGGCAAATTCAACTGAGAGGTATAATAAAAGAATCCTGTGTTAATTTACAACTTGATAATATACCTAACAAGTGACTTTCACCTTAAAATAATTTTTACATTTTTCTATACACATTTTTTCTGGTGCAGACCTCTAGATTTTCCTAGTGCCTCCACAACCAATTCTTTCTTAGAACAAACAGCTCCATGAGAATGCAACTTATCTCCTTTCTAAAAACCGGGAAACTGAAGCAGTGAAGATACACAAAGACGAAGAGAAAGTTATTGTAAGATTTCAGTAGTTCCTGGCTATCAGGGGAGACCCAGATCAGTAGAGAAATTCACACATGCACTCACTTCCACAGGGATATTTAGTCAAATAAAACAAACAGAAAAGGCTTGCATTTTTCATGCCAAGTTCAATATAAACAGTTGTGGCTATTACATGCACCCGTATTCTATTTCCTATGATAAAACACGGCCAATGTGAGTTGTGATAAAAGGCATTTCTAAGAAAGACTTGAAAAAGATTGGAACTTTTGGGGTTCTTCAATTGAAGAAAGTGTCCTCCACAGTCTCAATAAATAAGATGTCACCCCAACGGGGATTAACAAAGTAAAATACAAAATCCTTGAAGATCACAGACATGATTACAGCATTTCATTATATGACCTTATATTTACCAGATTACAGGCTTAACATGAAAGTGCTAAATCACTGATTTAGCTTTGCAAAGTTTGTTCAGAATAATCACATACATTTCCAATCCAGCTTTTTTGGCACACACACCACCCCCCCCCCCCCCCCAGTTTACAGGGAAGAGAAAGCACCCAAACCTTACTAATCTTGATATAAAAGCCTGCATGTGTTACAGGAAGAACACATGCCCCTGCCATGCCCTCTCCCTGCATCAGCCAACCCTTCTATGTTTAAATTTGCAAGCCCTTGTTGTCTGTATATTCTACACAAGTGTCAAAGTGAGTTAAATTAATGCCTACATGTACGTTACATATTTATGAGAACCAGGATAACTGCACAAGTATGTTTAATGCATGAGTCCTCCAAGGAATTTGCTAGGGGAAGTTAACACTCCTCCAAGCAAGTAAGGAATGTGTAATTTAGCAGCATCTAGCACAGGGCAGGTTAAAAACAAAACAAAACCCGACCTCCTCCCCCAAAGCAAGCCTTCACTTAAAGATTTTCAGATCTTGTGTTCCATGTTATCAGAACTTCAGCCAACCTCTGAACAAATATGTGATTTATTTTCAACATGCTTTCGATGCTGCCGAATGTAGCTAATGTACCATCAAACAAAAACACTGTTTTTACTCTGTAGTATACTGGAAATACCGTATGACAAACAGATCTCGACCTTTGCTATCAGCATTTGCAGGCAACAGGAAATACCTCAGCTGGTAAATCAAACTAATGTAACTTGAGGTGATGGGTACATTCTACTTTAAGACAAAAGGCCACTTGGAGTTGGTTTTTACAATAATGGAAAAGATAGTATTTGCTCTGCTTTGTTTTCCAAGCCTGATCCTGTAACTAAAATCCGATATTCCCATGTTGTTTACACTCTTTTGCTCGATACCATCACCAGCAATCTTGCTCCAGCTTCCTTTTTAAAGCAGCCATCTCCAAGGGCTGTAGCTGGAAATTGGTTGGGAGATTGGAGAAGGAGGCGAAACACTACAAATTGTGATATATATTCCGTGCCCTACACTTTGGTGTACTGCAGAACCATACAGAAAAGACAGCTTGGGGCAAACTGCTTTCTTACTGTAAGCACGTTAGAGGCAGTACATGAAGCCTCTTTCTGCCAGACGGCAACTATTTTTAGTCAAAGCTTTTATTTAAAGATAGAATTATTTAGATCTTCAATCATTGTGTCAAGATGATTAGACAGTAGTGACACAGCCTTCATCCTTGTGCACGTGTGAGTCTCGCTCATGCTGTGCATGCATACAACTACAGAAACTGCACTGTTATGCAAGTACTGCTAGGAGCATCGAACCAGAGGGAAATTTGGTTTTATGCAAATGTGTGCTTTGCAGATAATTCATTCTGGTCTCTCCTGAGGTACAAGCTCCAGCTGTAGCCTGCTCCATCCCATCCCTGGGCACCTTTCAGTAATTAAGAAGTTTTAAGTTCCCACTGTGCCATGTCTCCAGAGCAAGGGAACTCTTCTGCACGTTAAAAATTTGCAATTACCTTGTGAGAGATACCCCTCATACCAAATCTGTCTATGACTCACCAATGGGCAATGAGAGAGGCACTAACAAATACATAGAAGAATCATGTAAAGCTGTTTAGTTTTTGTAAGAAACTATGTGTGTCCCTGCACACTGCCCCCAGAAAAAAAGTTAGTTGGTTTTCATGCCCAGAGGACAGATTGTACCCACACTTTTTTCAGGCATTCACCGTGCCCTCATCAGGCTGATAACGCAGCACCTGGCAAACTAAGAAAGGCTTAAAAAAAACCCAAAACAAACAAAATCCCCAAACAAAACAAATATAAAAATCTCTGTTACTCATTCCCAATCCCCCCAAAGTGTAATTTTTCTACTCATTTTGTGACAGTTGAACTGAAGACGACATGACGTTTTTGGTTAAGGGCAGCCAATAAGATGCCTACTGAAAAATAGTAAATAGCTTTTTCATCCTACACTAGACATTTCAGACAATGTACATACTGAAAATGAATACAACAGCTGAAGTTTCATGGATGTATAGAATACACTGAGCTGAACACACCACAGACCCAACAAGGCTGCTATTGAAGTCAGTGGAAAGACTTATTATAACCAAGAGTATCTGTCTTTATTTAAATCACTATAAAAGACTCCACTTAGAAGTTCTTTCAGCACAGATTTGGACCCTCTTTTTCAAAGCTTCTGCCTGCTAGATCGTCATCTTTGTTCTCTCACTACAAATTTGGCTAATTGTATACACACATGTTGCTCTCACAGGATGCAGTACTAAGGATTTGAGTGTCATACAGTAAGAATATGAAGTAAGAAGCTCAGCTGTCACGGCATGCAATGTTTTCACTTCAAGCACTCTGTTTTGAGAGTAAACAACAGTACAGCACAACTTAGCATCAAAAATCATCTTCTTGTGCTGTTGCTTTCAGAGTACCTAAAGTTCTTGTCAGTCCTTTTGAGTTCAACATGCATAAATAAGTAATTGGATTACACTTAAATACTAGCATAGTCAGCAACACTTGCTTTCTGTATGGCAGTCCCCCCTCAGTGAAGCATTAAGGATGTATTACAGAGGTTAAATAATTTAAGTATTTTTTTTATAGTGGTCATGGCAGGAATCCAAAGGTATTAATGTTAATTTACAACACATTTAGGTAAACGATCTCCTTTTGAAGACAGCCAATTCTGTAAAGGCCTCTTGTAGATCTAAATCTGTTTGGTATTTCCTTTGTCCACACTGACACCTTTTCTAAATATACTTTGTGGCTGTGAAAGGTGATGGAGAGTGGCTGGTTATGGAAGTGGTTTAGTCATATGACATGCAAAGCCTAGGTGGACAGTATCCACGCAAATTGCTCATGCTTCTTTGTAGTCTTTCTGGTCACAATTCAGAAATAACTTTATTCAGCAAATTAATGTAGAACAATCTCATTTGCAGACACACTTGTAGCCAGGGATCTCAACAAAAAGTAATTTTCCCCTTACCTCTCTTTCATGATGGCCAAGACCCTCCTCGGGATTTCTGAGATTGAGGACGTGCACCTCTTGGGGCAAGCCTGTTGTGCCTCGGCTTGCACAGCCAGACAAGACTGTAAAACTCTCCAATAAGGCATGGACTGGGTGTGAATTGTTAACAGGCCGTAAGACACATTCACTCTTGGGCACAGGACCTGCAGAGGAAGACACAGATGCATATAATTTGGAGAAAAAAGCAATACATAGATTACATCTCTCAAATAATGACCAGTCTGTTGGTCACAAAACCCACAAGAACACAGGCTTCATGTTCTTTATCCACAAAGTGAAGACATTTATTTCCATTGCCCTTTCTAAGTTCTGAATATGCTAACTCGTTGGTTCATTCCTCTCTGAAAGTAAATTTAAAGTATGAGTTACAAAATTGGGATAGTCTTGTCTTCACCAGGGAGGAAACCAAGGATAAAACAGAAAAAAAAAGAAAGAAGCCACCCCCCCTCGGAACTGGTTTGTCTTAGATGTGAATTATTTGTTTATGCCAAACGTTGTTATCCCCAAACACTGAAAAACGCAATCATGTATATATAACAATGAAAAGTTAATCTCTAGTTTAAAGTAATTACATCAGGAAGGATTTGGGTGAGTTGGATTTGTAGCTTTTGAAGCAGGGCTGATTTATAGTGAACATCGTTCAAATACATTGTACAAAACAGCAGGCATCTGTCACATGATAAAATGAAATGTTTGTTTACTGAGTCTATTTTGTGTCTGACAGCAATTATCTACACTGATAACAGATATCTAGTCCAAAACAGAGTGTACGCCCTTTCAAATAATCACCACAGCATGATGTAGTGCCATACTCTCATATAGTACGTGAGACAGTGTGATGTGATATAGCAAGATAGCTCAGAAGCTGAAACATACGGAGCAGTTTACATTTAAACTATATCTCAGGAAACTAAAGCAAGACAAATATTTATGGAAACCAGCCCTGCTTTTCCAAAATGGCTCAAACCCACCCCTGACAGTAAGGGATACAGTGTGGTTTTGATTCAGAAGGTCATAGGAGAACGTAATTGACTTAACCCCTAATTTGCACCGAAGTCACTCAGATAAGAATTAGACTTGCATGAACGTCAGTTTGGAGGCTGCAAGGCATGAGAGAAATAAGCTAGAGACATGATTTTATTTTTCCCCCAGATAGCGTACATCTGCAAGTGAAGTAAAATGCTTCTTTCAAAAAAAGTTCAAGATGAAAGAAAATCCTCAACTGATCAAATGGCAGAGCTCTATCTGGTTTTGTCGTCTACATCCAGCTATTGCAGCACTAGAGATCGTTTGACTTTGGTGTACACATGTTTAATTATATTAGCACTGACCTACACTTTGCTGGTTAAACAGACAGTTCACTCAAGATACAGTTAGCAGCTGGCCATTCAGAAGTCCGAGAGACCATCTTAAAACAGACTTTATCTGGAAAAAGCAAAGTCCCTGAGCTCTGGATGATTTCCACAGTGCCTCAGGCCATGCATGACTTGTCCTGCCAAAGGGGCCGTTCCTGAAACCCACCAGTGCATAGTACATATCCTGCCAGGTCCCACAGAACAGGAATATTTGTTAAAGGCAATGCTCAAGGCATAAATGACAGATGCCTGTGCTGGGGTAAAGAGGGCAAACAAACTTCTGCTCTCTATATGAGGAGCTTGATAGTAGCACTGACCACCAACTTGGAGGATTTGACATATATTTGGGTTTTTTTAAAATTCCTTTTTAAGAATATGCACCCAAAATGGGACCAGTGCAAGCAGTGATACTCAGTTTAAAAGAAAAATAAAAATCTATAAAAAGTTGCCCTTTGTAACGGTTGAAGAAATATTTAGAATTTGTAACAATAACACAACCTGCAGAGAGGTCTCATTTTCCTGATGTACAAGTGCAGATCAGAGAACCTGCTAATCAATTAGCCCAGTCACTGATGCGTAAGTCCTGCAGCAGACCATGTTACACAACCTGCACAAAAAGCATTTCTGAACTCCACAAGGATGCCTTGGGCTGGGAAACAAACTGAGAGCCAAGGAGCGCTTGTTCACTGAATGGTTTCTTGCAGACCAGAATGGAGTTGACAATCGCTGAGGTGCTTCTATCATGACACACACACACACAAAGAACAAGATGCAAGACTGAAAAAGGCAGAAATGGAGTTGCGAACAAAACCATGCATTTTCCTTAGCAAAGATTCATGAAAATGAGCTAATACCTCCCTCTCAGCGGATGGATTCCCTTGTGAACACATATGTTCCATGCAGTACATCTACCAATCCTCCCTTCCAGCCTTCATCTGGTCTTTATTCTGTGCAAGTTTGCCACGTTAGAGGAGAAGACATCTGGATTTTCCCCTCACTTCCCGTAAGGACTCATCCACATGAAGAAGATAGTGACTGGTACATCCAGGCTGTCTGTAACCGCCTCCCTCGCTGGCACCTCAAGCACGCGTTAAGAAATCCTTTCTTTCAAAGCCGTCTGTTCTGCTCAATGTGCAAGATGGAAATACTCCCAGAGGGAGCAGAAGTTCACAACCTGGATAACTGCATGCAACTCAGCTTATCTGCACAGCAAAGGGCAGAGAAGCATGCCCACTCTGCCTGTGCTCCGTCCTGGCTGGATCTACAGAAACCCCATCACGCTGCTGGCAGCAAGCTACACTGCCGTGCCAGTCCACAGTAGGGCTTCTGCCACAGGGCTTCCGCCACAGGGCCTCCTGGTGTAGGCCCACCCTTACGCCCATACAGCCACGTGGTGCCCAGACACGCACCGCCTCACACCCACCAGCCAGGCCCACACCACTTCTGGCCACTTCTGAAGGACGGGGTGCTCTGAGCTGCTCACTATAAGAAACCACTATTTCTGGGGATTTGGCATTGGCTAGAGCTGCTTTCAGACCAGGCTCATGAGTGACCAAAATACAGCCCTTAAAACCTGAGCCAAAGATCAGAGTATCTCCCGGAGGCTGGCTCCACGGCATTCAGCGGCATTTCTATGACACTACTCTGATTTTTTATCACCACTGCACCACATGCTTGCATTTGAAAACCAACATGAAACCTCAGCCTCACCCTGCCTGGGCTTTACTGTTCCGCTGCTATACCCTGCACAAACATCAGGATCTGGCTCTGCCAACTCCAGCTCCAGCTGCACACCCATCCTGCCAACCTCATCTGCATCAGTGACACTGACATCCTGCTAAAATTCACTATCAGCACTGCTGAAGGGCAAGTTCATCCAATTAACTCATCAAGATTGCCTCATCAGCTCCAGACAAGTACAGATACTCTCTTGCATCTCATCCCCATCACACTGGCACTTGAAGAGTCTAAAGTATCTGCCAGTGATACATCCTAGTGCAGCTACAAGCCTTCAGTCCCTCCTCTGCTGGGGAGGTAAGTGAGCAAGCACAGCCATCCCTGGCTTTTGTTTAACTTTGGAGCATGTATGCATTTAACTTTGTGAGCAAATCCTGGCTCTTACCACAATCAAATTTTAGTTGCTTAATGCTTGCAAAGACTTTTTAAGATGGAAAGCAAGCTAGGCAGTTTTATAAGAATCACTTATTACGTATGTGTTTTATGACGGCAAATGTTTAATTAATTCAGTGAATTTAAAATTCTAGAGAATTGTTTAGTATTGGATTATTTTCCACGTCCAATTAATAAGAATATTTTAAAGGAAATCTTAATACAGACCCAACCTTGTTTGATACTAACATCTGGAATGTACTCAATACAATTTCAGCATTCTTGTTTCCCGTATCATCCATGCTACTAATGAGTAACATGTGTTCTGCTGTAAGTAGCTAGCAGAAGTGGGAGTAAGACTAAAGGGGATAATGCAACAACCCAAGACCAACTCATAACCATGATGGATCTTATTCAGATAGTAAAGGCTAATATACTTTCTGTTGTATTTCCATGGAGACTTGTACAGTGTTGTCAGCAGAAAAGTGTGACCAGCTCCTGCAAATTGTGTTTATTTGAAGGGGGGCTCCACAGCATGTTAGCATGGGTCCCATATACCACACCAGAGGATACAAGCCACACCAGTGGGACATAACACTCCTTAGAAGAAGAACAGGTTTCTTCTAATTGATTTTTGAATGATGGAATGACAAATCTACTTACTATACATAAAGACAAAAAATTCAAAATCCAGACTTGAGGAACACCAGGGATCTCTGTGCTGTCAGGTACAAAGTAATATAAATTACTGCATATCCTGCCAGAATTCATCACTTTATACACAGAAAGGCAAGTCTTAGAGGAGACTAACTATCCAAGCAGAGATGTCAGTATGCCCAAGTGACAGACTTTCACAAAAATTCTTTTGGAGAAGGTTAATTTAAGGGCTTTTTTTTTACATCAGCTAGTGACAATGATGACTGGAACAAGAAGAAAGAGAAGAGACAAGGTCCTCAAAGCTACTTTTGAATGACAACAGGATTCTGTAAAAACAAGAGCAGGGGAAGCTGTTTTCTCTTGAACTGAAAAGCTCAAGATTCACTGAGGAGCACTTGAGCAGACTTAGTAATAACTTCTTCCTATAACCTTCACCACTCATTTCTAAAGATACAAGTGCATGGGCGAAGGCCCACTGTTCCATGTGGAATAATTGTTAACCACCTACACAACCTGCTTCTCATAAAGGGTTTCTCACTGAGGGAAGCATTTATATCAAAAAATTATACTCAAGGATAGAGGCAAATAAGAATCTACAGACAGAAATTATGCCTGTTACTTGAAGAGAAAATACAGATCATTACTACTTATTTAGTATGGGTGGCTCTGTGACAACCGCTAAATTCCTTCCTGCACACCCCTTCACAGAAGACCACCTGGGAAGTCAAATTCCTGGTGATTCAAATGTTGTAGAGGATAACGGACAACCTCCACCATTAATACAACGAGAAGCTTTTACTACAGATGACCATGAAAAAACGGCTTTATACTCCCAAGTAAGCACCTGAGTAAGGCATCCCTGCTCAGGATCAGACAATTCTGGCAAGCCGCCTTAAGTCCTGAGAGATGGAAAAGACAAGAGAGTAGGAAATACCACAGCTGTTTCATGGTGAAAGACAGTGGCATAGGGGAAACTGCAGTGTTTCTCCTCATGGAAATGGAGAAGCATTACCACCACAATCACGAACAACAAACTGGACTGTCCAAGACTCATTCTGGATTACATGATTTTCCTCCTTGAATAAGAGTGAACACTGTAAGAAAGATGCAGGGAAGGAAGATTTATACATTGGACCTTCATACTGGCCAGTAGAAAATCTAAAAAGATTACTGTCCAAAGCATTTTGTATTTATATACAACTACTGATGATTTATTTTTGTGTTATCCAGATAGTTTGGCTGGGGAGGGGAGGAGAGCGTTATGGTGTTCAATGCAGCTCGTGGCAGCAGTTCCAGCTCTTGACAAAACACAGCACATGTAATGCAAAATGGTTCCACCTCATCTGCCATAATTTTGGTAAGGAGGAGAAAGAAATTCAATGACAAAATAGTGGTGTGTTTCAATATCATCTTTGTGTCTTAGTACACAGTCAGAAGCGCATGGGAATAATAAAGGTTGTAGATTTGTTCTGATAAAAAAGAGCAATTCCTGGATATTTTAGTATTTAAGAAATAAATTTTAAAGTATGGGGTTGTGGGGTTTTTCTAAGTTTTTATTTATACTGTGCACCTAGTCATTTAACTTTAAGTGTCAAAAAAACTAGCAGTTACATTAAGATATGCTCAATATTGCAAGAAAAACTGAGATATTTTAGAAGGCTGGGGAATGAGAAAAAAATAAATAAGCTTACAGTATTAAATATATTATTTCTAATTTGGATATTTCCTCCTCTTTATCATTTTTATGTGTTTATCCAATAACAGAAGAAAAAAAAGTTTGGCATTTTTATAGTATGTCCCAACACTTACTTATGTGCTTCTTTTACTATTGCTATTGCATACTAGGTCTTATAAGCTTTTCCTCATGCAACTATGGACTGCATTGAAATGCAGCAGATATCTCCCTTAAATAAGACTATTTACATACACTAGGAATTTCGTAAGAAAAATACGTCAGAACTTCTTAAAGCTCATGCTTTCTACATTTGTTGAATAATTCTGATGAGAGTTGGTCCAATCACTGCACCACAACCACTGCCCAGTATCAATGAATTCAGAGCAGATTCTACTTTAGTGGAAGGAACAGCAGACCGCTTGTGAATTGTAACCGAGGCAGGACTGAAATTGAGTAACTGCTCATGAAGGCCCTTGAAGGTATTTTAGGGCTTCAGCAGAAATGGGCGGAAGGAGCAAAAAAGTCCATGGGAAAATGAGTGTGGGGTATATGAAAAAAAAGGAGACAGAAGCATTGTACTGAAAACACAAACACAACACAGCTATTGTACACAGAGCAGGGTAAGCTTCCCTTCATATCCTTAATTTTCAGGGCGTTTTTACTGCCATATCTGGTGCAGGTGTCTTGTCAGCAAGAAAAGAGTAGTTTTCATGGTGGAACTACTTCTGACTGAATTACCATAGGGGCGAGAGGGAGAGGTTTAAAATTACAGGGGAAAAGATTCATGGACACAGACTGATTTTGGCTATTTTGAAAAACCAAACCAACCAATCAAAACACCTAAAATCTCAGACTCCACATATATCTATGTGAAATGAGTAAGCTATGAAACTTAAACTGGTAAGAAGAAAAATATATCGTCAAGAAATATTCAGTACAGATAGCAAGATTAGGTTGTAGGAAGAGTTAAAACATACAAGCTGAACTAACTAAAAACATGTGCTTATGCAAAAACACAGCAGAGGTTCCCCATTCCAGTGCTCAAAGCCCAGTAATCTTCAGCAACGCCAGACACCATCCCTGCTGCTTCCCCCTTTCTCTGAGGAAAAAACACTATCCTCTGGAACTGCGTAATAACCTACGTCATTCACCTTTACACTGGTTTCTGTTAATGCTATGTGCAATTAGACCCTTTCTTTATGTGCTCTCAATCCCCAGCTATCAACGTCTGATTAATTCCCATTCCAGTATCAACTCTGCCCAGACTATCCCATGTATAGGCCAAGCTATTCAGATGTTTCAATATATTAGATTACACTTCATCTGCAGTGTATTTTGATCCTCTAGTTTCCACAGTCTTTCTAGACATTTCTGTTATGCAGAGTCAAGTCTATCCAGCACCTTCTGCCAACCCACTGGGAATCATTCAGACCTACAGATGACATGCCCCACACTCTTTTTGAATTGCTGTTATGTTTGGTACAAACTCCTGGTACTGGTTTCTCCTATGCAAAATAATCTTTCATGCCTCTCTGGAGGACGTGTTGCAAAATACCCATTCCCACTGCTCTTAGCCACTGGTAAAAGCATGAGGTTTATCTCATCTGTTTAGCAGAGATGATCTAACCTCAGATGTTGCCTGCACAGATCTCACATTTTTTTTCCATGCAGAAAGAAATTCAAATTACATTTTGAAAGCAGAAATGCTTTCTTCCACTTTCTTAAAAATAAGCTTCTATTGATGTTTTGTCCTTACCAGAAGATAAAATTGATGCAAGTTGAATCGGAAAAGTTAACCATCAAATACAACTCAACTGCTGTAACAATATACAGCTACTTAGAAATAATGAATTGTACCTAAACTATCCATTTTATGAAAAAATGTAAGTTACAAAGTCAAATTCACTTATTATACAGCAAAACTCATTTCAATATTTGATCAAGCAAGGCAAAACTAGGCACTATCAATCAGTCAGTATCTTGTTTAACAAACAAAACTCCAACTGTCCTGTTTAGACACCTATTAAGCTAATTAAACAGAAGAAGCAATGAATGAAAAACCTGTTTGGTTTAACATCTGCTGAGCACAATTTTAAGACATTGCTACGCATGAGGCATAATCTTAGAAAACAAACATCTGTACCTAGAAAACAAAGAAGTCTTTCAAGGCAGATGCTCTGTACCACAGAGCTACATTTTATGTAACCTCTGCTGTACTTCCTTCTGACCAGGAGTACTGTCCAAACCTTACCTTCTCTTGAGACTTGCAACAAAATGCTGTTTACAGGAACCCTTCTCTCACACTCATCCATACATACTCTCTCTCCCCCCCATCTCTTCTCCCAAGCGCATATTTGGAAAACACTCCACCAATATAAGAGTGTATTTTTAATCTGTATAAACAGACCCGCATGTGTTGATTTCATTTAAATAAATGCAGAAAGCACAACTTCTGTTTTCCATGCCAAAGATCTGAAAACAAAGTAGTCTACCAACATTTCAGAAAGGGTTGCTGAAGTTTTCCCATTGTTATCCTCAGGTAACAAAAACCAGACAAGTTTCCAACAATTGGTCTAAAATTCATATGTAGATAATCTTCTTGTATAAATCTCAGGTACTATGGAGCACCTATAGTTTTTATAACAGTGGCCAACATTACTCAGACTGAGGGCTTCCTGCCCCAGACACGGCTGTATTTCAGAAATGCCTGACTTCCACCACAAATTTGTATCAAGACTGTAGAAGATACAGAATCATTTCAGGTAACAAGCAGTATCCAAGATGCAAGTAATTATTGTGCCTTAATGGAAGAACCAAATGTAACATTCAGTTTTCATTATTGTTAATGGATAATGTTGTCTTCAGCACCATGTGTACAAAGAGGAAGAAATGAACAAACACAAACTATTTCAAACATTCCTTGGTCATTATTCCAAACAACATTCAAACTTCTTGTTGTGAAAGTCTCTTTTCCCCAGAGATAGCCCATAAATTGTCTCAGATTTGTCCCTCTTTACCATAGAAAGGATAGGAAGTTGCATGGAAACAATGAATGGAAGTGCACTTTTTATCAGACAACGACAGGAAGCATTCTGCTTGGTTTACATGAGAACTCTGTATTGGGGCCAAAAGGGAAAAAAGAAACCTATAAAAATTAAATGCCTGCTAAGAGCAAAAATAACTAAAACAGGTTTCAAACCCATTGTATTTTTAATAAATCGGTATTGAAACTCCTGAAAGCATTCTACCCACACTACTGCTGTTACTGTATTCCTGAAAATGAGTAAATTAAAGATGACAGAGAAGGAAATTCCAGACCGCATAAAATTGGTTTCAGGAGGCAAAGAGAGAGAACCATACTTACTTTCATGATCAGCCACACAGGAATTCATGCATCAAAGAGCGTGCACAAAAACACGCATAAGCACAGAGCAGACCTCAGCAGTCTATGCTTAGATCTAAGAAAACAAGTTTTCTGAGTCTCTCTCAGCAAAACTGTTACCTATTTAAATTGCAAATATGTATTTCAGTTCTTTGTATACTCATGGGTCTTGTTGAAAGTGCTGATACATGTTCTAATGATTTTTGATCCAACAGAGAAAGTGTTGGTATCCCACCTCAGGCAGCATCAATACATATACATAAAGGTACCAAAATACACAGTAATAGTAACATTATAGAACATGTTCACTAGATTGATGGCAGGGGTAGGATTTTTTGTTTAGGTGGATTTTGTTGTTTGGGCTGGGTTTTGGTTTGATGCTTGGTTTTGGGTTTTGGGGGTTTTTTTTCCCCTTTCTTAAAGTTTCTTTCAGAATGATTTAAAACCAAAAAAATCCTATGGCAGTTTTTCAGAAACACAAGTAGCTGTCACATGCTTGAGCTACACTGACTTCCATTTGGAGCTACATACGCAGCCACCTTTTGCCCAGAAATACATGGTGCTATATTGATAGTCCAAGGAGTACTACCATGCAATGAAAAGAGTTTATATCCAAAGTCTTGAAGTTGCTTTCATTAGCCATCAGATAAGAAGATTAGGAGAGCTTAAAGGTGCCTCATGTTAACTGATGCAGGATGCGTACCAACCACAGGGTTGGATAGCTACATTTTTCAATTTAGAAAATTTTATAATTGCTGTTACTGAAAGTATATCACACTGATAAGCAAATACAGTATTACAGACTTCTACAACCCACTAACAGATTTTCCTTTAATTCATAATATTAGCATAATTTTTTATATATCCTCCAAGCTCTAAAATAAAAGCATAGCCAAGGTTTTCCTTTTTATTTAATTTCTTTTCTTTGGGCCCAAATTGCTTCCTTTTCTTCACATACATAGCACATTAAACTTACAGAAGCTCTGTCTGTGCCTTTTTTTCACTATGCACTCCTTTCCCTAACGTTCCCAAATTTTCCAGTAATTTCTTTTCTATCCAACCCTTATTATTCCATTAAACAGTTCCTATGCAGCCTGCTCACCTTCACCAGCAATTCATTCATTACACCTACATATAAAGGGCTCTTCTTTTGGTCTTCTCTAATCTGTCAATTGGATTATTGGCAGGTCAGTTTTTGGTCTTCAGAGAGGAAATAACAAATTCTGAATGTTGGTGCATATGGATGCGGGCACATCCAGAGAGAGAGTTGATTTCCTTTCAAAGATATTTCCTCTTTGTCAGCCTCAGCGATGCAGAGTACCCAATCCTGCAGCTTTCACATAAACAGCAACTTGCATAGAATCTTCTGTTTTAACTTCCCCACTACCCCCAGAGTGCATGGGAGACTTGCCATTCGTGTGTAACCCACCTAAAGCACAGGCTAGAAGTCACCCACTTCTCACCTCTGGGCAGTACTGAGGCGTGTGGACCCCGCTTGCAACACCAAGCGTTCAGTGAAAAGCAGATGGAGAAGGCCTTTTGGTTCTCCCCCCCTCAAGGTTTTGCCTGTCAGAAGTCTTTCTGTGCTGACATGTAGGTGCTTCATTCAAGCATGACACTTTCTAAGCCTTCCCCTCCCTAACCTCAGCTAGCACGTCAGGAACATCACTTTATACTAAAAAAGGGAACATCTGCTCAGTGCCGAACGTCAGGAAGATCTGATAAACACGCCGCTGGCCGCGGAGTCGGTATGAGTGGCGGCTTCGAAGCGCGTGACTCGCATGCTGCCAGCCAGACCGGGACGCGCTGGGGCTGCCTTTTCCACCCCCTCAGCTGCGAAAGGATTGAAAATGCTCAGTGGACAGGCCCCTTCATAAAACGAAGAAATGTCGTTCTGTTACTCTGGCTTCCAGCTGCAGCAGTTGGCAACTGTTTGCCTCAGTCCCATCTAATGCAGTGAACCTCAGAAAAAGCAAAAGCCAAAGGGAAGGAAATGCGCTTGGGGTAAGACGGCTCCATAACTGAAAGAGTGCCAGCCCTTTCCTAATTAAAAAGGTCAAGATTACAAGTTCACTTGAAGGCTGAATTCCTGTAACTGACCCTTCAAGGATAAGTCCACTATCACTAAACATCTCACTGCACAAACCTTGAAAACCGATCTGTGTCAAGTGCTTAAGCAAAATAAATCTTCCCTACTCAAGACACTTAAAGTTTCAGTCTTGTCTCAAAAAAATGTTTTTGAAAAAAAAGAAAGAAAGAAAAACACGCAAACACTACTGTAGTCTTCCCCAGGCCCCTCTCAGTTAACCAGCTCTGCTCAGCCTCTGTTGCAGGATCAGCAAGGAAATTAATTCTTTGATATGCCCTGCTACAGGTTTTCTCTTCAGACTTCTGAATTTTATCATGTGGTTTGTTTTTCACTAGGAAAGACCCTGTGCCCAAAACTGTTCAAGGCTCTGTGCCTGGAGGAGGAAACACCAGGTCAGCCCCAGTGCTGAGGAATGCTTATAAAGCCCTTGCTCCGTCCTGAACTCAAGGACAGCACCCCCTTGGGCAGGGGACGAGTGTCCACACTCCCATATTTGAAAGCTGTAAAGCTAAACGCTGGCAAATATTTTTCCAAGTTCATCACGGTATCTCAGACAAGTTGGCTGGGCAGGGCTGGTGCTGGAGACAGCTCAAGCCATAGCTGAATCTCCAGTGAGTGCTGTAAGAGTTAACAGAGCAGTGGTCCTAGGATTGTGGTCCACAGGTCATTGATGGCTCAGCTGATAAGATGTGGTCTGCATAACCACATTTTCTGTATATGAGATTCAATTCAAAAGTCTGATGGATATGGTGCATGGTGGTTCTTGCAAAATTCTGAGGGCTGACTTCATACCTAGATACTGCAGCAGAAGACAAAAAAGCCCGACACCTCTGAGTCAGTCAGAACACCCTTCAGCAGCACCAACAATCAAATAACATTTCATCAAGTAAGCAAAGATAAAGTATTTGGAGATCTCTAGGCACGTTTGGTGTTAAGCAAAGGAACAGAAGTTGGCACATTGTCTAGCAGGCCATAGACAGCCCAAATACAGTTCATCCCACCTGCTGTCAAATTTCTCAATAACGTGACTTGAAAAATCTTTACTTGAATACCTTTTCTCATTTGTTATTTAAACACAAAACAATCACCCAAAGTCACTCTTCATTCTGGCTCAAAATTTCCCCTCGATTTCATTTATAGTACACCAAAAATAAATTAAAACCTAAAACACAAACAAACAGGAAAAACTCGGGAAGCAAGGAAAATACATGCAGACACATTCTACAGTAACATGAGCAGCTGACCTAATTTAGGCTTTTTGAAGCATTTACCTGCACTATTTCCATATATGCCAATTATTCCTCAAAAATCTCTCCCATGGTGACAATTTTTTTAAAATAATAAAAAACCTTTATTATGTTAGTTTTCAAGGTTCTTGGTAAACGTATTCATTACACTATAAATCCCATATTAACCTGATTATCTTAAGCTAAATAATAAGCTTAAATAATACATTAATACAGATTCACAGGCATCTGTATGTTTTATAAACAGTGTCAAATGACATATTATGGAACAAGACAAAAAAACAGTCTAAAGTCCACATGCTAGGATCTTTAAAGCATTATTTAAAATACTTATTACTGAATACTGAGTTAAATTCCCTGCTGTGTGACAAGGTCAGCTACAAAATTACTTTAACCCTCAAGGCAGGCAAATACTTGCAAAAATAAAAAAGCAAAGCCTAATGAAACTTGCAGCTGCATTTTCTGTTTAAAATAGAAGTATCACTATTGCAGAGATACAAACTTTAAGTTATCATGGTACCTGTGCAGTTTACCGTGGGGATCTAATCCCCATTGTCATCATTTTCAAGCTGTCTAATCAGCACTGGCTGACCATATCCATGATGGCTCATGGAGTTCAGCAAAACCATGCATATTCCTAAAGCCAGCATCCAGCCAGGTGCTGAAGCCCCAAGCCATGGCAGCAGCTGGGCACTGTGATGCTGTGCCAGGATGTTATTGGAAGCTTGTTAGGTAGCACCAGGCCAGAGCAGGACAGGCCGCAGGCACCAGATGGCTGGCTGGTGGGTGACACATGCTGTGCCTGGCATGTAGGGCACAGTTCTCATGGGATGGCAGGTTTGACAGACCTGTACATACACAGCTACAGGTAAAGGAATGAAAAACCACTGAAACCTAACACTGCTGGTTTATGAGACAGTATGAATCATCCAGCATTTTACCACAGCCAAAAACAGGGTGTTTCATTCCCTCCACCCCTCTTCTTCCCACCAACACTTCCCAGCTACCTTCTGTCTGTTTTGATGCCCATCAAACCTGCCTTCCCCAGAAGCTGATTTAACTCACTAGAGTGACAGGAAACTAACCCAGCAATAAAAAGACGAAGCAGGCTTCCGTTGGTCTTTGGTGCACGGAGTGGCAAGGAGGAAGGCTTGAGGAGAGCCTAGGCTGGTTCCCATCGAGTGCAGTGGGCTAACCTGTGCCCGTGTCCCCAGTGTGGGCAGCAAGGAGCCAGACTTGATTGCACTCGTGAATCCAGACTGAACGTGAAAAGACCTTCCTAGGAAGAGGTACTGCTGATTGTAGAAAATGTGCTGACTGTGCAAATACATTTTCCTTTTAGTCCATGATCAGCACAACAGTGACACAAACCACCACTTTCAAAAGCCCCTCATGCATTTTCACTTTGACTAAATCTTTCCACAGTGGAGAACACAAATAATCACAGCTTAGCAACTGCTCTGATTACCACAAAGGCTTCATGCAACACCTCACTAAGTTCCGTGTGTGTAAATATATACACACATACACCTTCTCCAAGGCTATTTGACCTATGTGTTGACAGAAAATTCAGGGGAAATGAGAACAATCAATCATACTTAAGTCATATAATGGTATTTGTTCTGAAGAGCATGCAGGAGACTGTTGGTTTTGAACATAAAAGCTTTTCCTGAAAAGATTTCATTTACTTTCCTCAGCATGACTAAATTCAGCATTTACAATGACAGGACATAGCAGTCATGACACAACATCTCTTAAAATTGCTTCCCTAACCAGCATTCCTGTAAGCCCACTATTAATACCTTAGACAGAAAGCAAGACTGGGGCTATCTCCTTTTTAAGTAGTAACTACATGGCATTTCAGCACACCCCACTCCTCCTCATCTTAACTTTCTGTGTTTAGCTCCTGGAAACTGTATTTACAGCAACACTGATTGTCTAAGATTGTCTTAGATGTAGCAGTATTAGACCTGATGTGGGAGAAGTCTGAAGTTAGAATGGTTTTAATAATTTATTAAACAGACACACTGTAGCCTCAAATCATTTACATATTCAGGATCCCATGGCACAGTCCTTCAGATACCATAAAAGTTACTTACTCTTGTTGAATGAACCTAATGTTTTTTATCTAGACAGAATCATTTTCAATGAGACTGAAGGAGCTGTCAAATGCTCTCACCCGATCAGCTCTCAGTCCAAATTAGACCTACGTCTAGATTTCAAGGGAGGGGTAAAGGGGGGGGGGGGGGGGGGAATGTTATTAAATTATAATTAATTTATAAAAACAAAAACCTAATGTTATTAAAAAAAAAGCTAAAAATGAGGATCAGGAAGTTTTACTTACTCTTCTGATTAAATAGATCCTGAGTCAAGCCTGTTTCATTTACAGATTCTTACAATTATCCCACCTTACTGTTACAGCATCTTTTTATGGGACAAAATGTACGTTTACAAGATGCTACGGATTTGAAAACTACTGTACATCTCTTATTTTGCAGACAGTTTCTCTACATATTCACCTTGCAAGACCACTGTCATATCTAAAGGCCTAAAATATTTAGCAAGCTTCACCTACCTAACTAATGAAACACAGTGATTTGCTGAAATATCACAGTATGTCCAGGGAAAAATTTACAACATAAGAAGGATCAACATTAAAAATTAAAGTATTCTGGCCATGGCAGAAGAGGTTGCATGTACAAAATGCCCTGCAGTAGAAGAGCTTGGGATAAACTCTTTTTGGATCAGTGTGAAATGCTGCTTTGCCCTGCACTCACTGAACTTTTTCCAACATAAAGAGGAGCAACCATTTGTCAGCCAGTAACACAAACACCACCACCACCACTCCCTGAAAATTATGATACGAATGCCCAAACTTTTCTTTCAAAAGCAGAAGGATTTTCATTCCTATTCAGAGTTCCATGGGGAGACCCTGGGTGGCTATAAAACTATGTAGCACCTGCATCCTGTACGTTCCTGCACTGCAGCCATTTGTCCAGTACTTCCAAACACCTGGAAGCAATTCCAGACCAGTAACAATAGGATTAAAAGCATGTTTTTTCTGGGAATTGCACTTATTTCAGTGTCTGCATCCATCCCACCAAAATGCCCACCTGTTGCCAGGTACCTGTACTAAAGACGCCAGCCTCTCCAGTACAGAGACAATCAGTCATACCCACCATACACAGAGCCGGGAACCAGAAAGTATGAATCATCAAAACAGAATGTGAATGACAAGATTCAAATCCCTCTTCGTTATTGTTCTTTATTGTGCAGGATCACTTGATACGCAGCTTGTTGCCTCAGAGGAGGAGAAAGCTTTCTATAGGAGGAAAAGCACCTCTGATTCAGACCAGCTCTAAAACCATCTAATCATAAAGAGTTGTATCTATGGTCTTTCACCATAAAAAAAAGCTTAAAAACAAACAAACATATTCCAATCAATACCATCCAGAGGCTTGTTTGCTGGGCACAATATCTGTCTGCATCAAGTGTATATTTTTTTCCCCCATCTTCTGCTCCTTCTGTAGAATTATCACTATTAAGCCAATTAAATAAATAGATCTGCTCTTCAAGCCAGCTGCTTTTGGATTATAGCTATGAAAGCAGAAACTGCCTGTTTTTCCCACCCAAAACTGGAAGAAATTGAACTTTGTCCTCTTAATAAGGCTGACTTAACAGGATGAATGGAATACAAGTGCAGAGGTCAAGTGGCCTAAGAAATCCCTGTTTTGAACTTCCACACAAAAAGGCTGACCAGAAGCAACAGTAACAATACCTGAACATTAACAAGCTTACAACACCCTCTGAAAACAGGCTCTGTTTGAAGTGTGTTGTTAAACATTAAACTCAGCTGTTAAGCTAATACCAAAGTGTGAGAAACAACCCACCAACACTCACCTAGTCCACAGACCATGCCACCACAGCTCAGTGTTGCCACCATCACAGTAAAGTTATCTCGAAGGAAGATGACCTAAACCAGAAATGCCAGGTCCATCCATAAGCCTAGACAAATATTTTTCAGCGTATTTTCAGTGACTCGAGGATCTGAGAGTTTTGAAATGCTTGGACTCAGCAAAACAGATGTAGGTTTCCTAAGTGTGTAAATAGTATTTAAAGGGCAGCTTAGCACTTAAGATAAATGGTTTGCACTAATGTGACTCCATGGCTATATTTTCCCTTTTATAACCTGTTAACATAACTATCACTAATTTATAGAGCAAAAGAAATCTAGCGGTTGAAAAAGTGAGCTTGTCCTTAGGCAAATAACTTGGTGGCTTTCAAATGAGTCTGCAAATTAACACTATTTACCTAACACAGCATGTTCTCTTTGAATGCTTCACATGAAAAACACCACTTACCTGTTATTCACATCTTCCTTTAAAAAAAAAAAAAAGACATACAGTTAAACACCTGAATGGAAAAGAAACTGACAGTGGGAGTATGTAATCATACACCTGGCCAGAGTGCCACAGTGCAGTGTATGCCCAATGTCCTGCCTTTCCTTCCACTCCCCTGCACTCCACTGTTTTTCATAGCCCAGCCATGAAACACAATGCCAGCCATAAGCGGGAAATGACAGACTCAAACTTTACTGAAATTAAAATATCGGAATTATTTAATGAAAATTGGGACTGGGAAGATAACTTACTATCAGTTAAGCTGGGAGAAGCAGGGCACGAAGGCACACGCTCACTCCTCTTCCAGGCACTGCACCCTACCAACTCCTTTCCACGTGGGCTGGGGGACACGGAGGGCTTCCCCAGCTGAACCCAGCCAAAGGACATGTGAGGGGGAAGCCCTTATGCCTCATCCTTCCTGCTCTCCCCCATGTTAGTGGTATCCATGAACTGTACAACACAGACTTGATAACAGAAATTATCCTTTATGTCCTCCAATTCTTCAGAGTCTTTTGCCTTCTACTCTTCACAGCTGCTCACTTCTCAACCCCCCATATTTACTTCCTTAAGCCTCTACAATAGAAGTTAAATGACCACAGATTTATTGGTTGATATCATCATCTCGCACACCCTGCTGCATGTTCAAGAACACCTCTGCCAGTCTTTGTTTCAAACTTTTTTCATTATAACCTCTTCGGGGCAGTCCTCATTTGCGCCTTAGCAAAAGGGTATTCCTTCTGCTTGACTTACAAGCACCCAAGCTCGGCTATTCCTATCTGCATAAACACTGTGTGTCACTAGGTCATCACAACAGAAGTCCATGTTGCAGGAAGATAACAAGCATGACGTGTTTTAACACACAAGTGTTATCTTGTTTGACCAGATACTACCACGTGTCCAATCAAAGTGTAAACCAGCCCCATGAACCTCGTGTGAAGCCAATTGGAAGGGAGGGGGGGAAATTATATGCACCAAAAAAATGTTTTTATAAAAACTGAAATGCCAGTCTTGAAATACTAAAAGTGCTTTACCACCAAAAAGCTACCTAGTTCTTGAGGTGAAAATATGTCTGCTTTCAACAAATATTGCTTTAATTAAATATTACCTATGTTTCTGGTTTGCTTTTCAGTACTAAGTGACCTTCTTGGTAGGCATCCTGTAGCCATGCTTTAGCCTTCAACTCCAGACACTTTTGTCTTTAAGGTTCATCCCTTCAATTTAGAATTGTTTCAGGCTCCTGCTTATGCCTAGATGGTGTAGCGTTCAGAGAGAAAACTACAAGCAGTATTATAAAAGTAAAGAACTATTCTTTTCTTACGTCAGAAATGAGATTTGCAAGTTAAACTGCATTATATACTTACTTGTTTTTTAATTAAAAGCTAATTTGGGGATTGTGTGTGAATTTCAATACTTTTTTACTCCCTTCTAAACTGTGAGATTCTGTGGGAGTTCTGTTTTTCTTTTTTAAATGAGAAGCCTTGTTTTGGGTAGTCTGCTTTGTTAAAATAAAGTCTAAAGGGCATTATCCACACAAACAGTTGAAGGTCACTACCCAACTGTGCTCATTATCTCATTATATGGACTAATTCTGTAACATGTTTTCTTCCAGGATGTGATAATTAGCTTTGTGTTTCTTTGTTTTTAACAAAAACTTGGAGATACCGGAATCTTTTAAGGAAACGGTGAATCATTTTGGAAGGCTGTGTGCAACAAGAGTCAAAGTTACAACCATTCCTACATCTTAGCATTTCATTGGCTCCACTTCCCAAAAGAATCTGCCCTCTTGGATCCCTGCTTTTAGGAAAACAGCTCCAAAAGAATACGAGTACCAATAAACTGGAACTTTCTGGTGAGGAATATCTCAATATACACATTCAGAAAATGAAAATTCATTCTAAATAAGCCACAAAATCCACAGAGAGACCATGTGTTTTCCTTTACATGGAGGATTCAAATCACGGTAATAGAGTTC
Organism: Rhynochetos jubatus; assembly: GCA_027574665.1. Taxonomy (NCBI): domain Eukaryota; kingdom Metazoa; phylum Chordata; class Aves; order Eurypygiformes; family Rhynochetidae; genus Rhynochetos; species Rhynochetos jubatus. The sequence goes on from CM050656.1 coordinate 18,986,681, forward strand.
CAGCTTAATCAAGTTAGGGCCAGCAAGTATGTATACTGTAACACAGCCAAGTCCTGAAATCATTACCTTAAACCCAGCATACATGCTGAACACTTTAGCAGCACACACCACTTTCAAGTCCCATTGAAATCTGTAGGTTCTTACGGGGATGCTGAGGTTTTTTATTGTTTCACAGGGTCAAGCTCTTAGTCCCTAATCAGGCAAGGCTCCAGATGAGGTCCATGGATGATTTGCCAGAGAAAGGACTAAATGGAGAGTGAGAAAGGATGACTCTAAACAACTTGGAGGCAGATCTTTATACAAAACAGAGAGCGTGCATATTGTACATCTGATTCATAGGGAATAATTTAGCTCACGCAGATGGCAGCCACATGTAAAAAGATTTGGCCGTATATATCCTATGCTTGCGCCACTTGAAAAGAAAGGCTCAACAGTGGACGGGCATGATTTCGATTATCTAAATTTTGACAGAATGAGTCTAGTAATGAGATTTTCAAAACTGCTACAGCAAGCATAAAAGACTATAAATTCAATGATAAAATAAAGCACTTACTAACTTCTACTCTTGAGGCCCTTCTCTGCCCGCCAGACCTCCACCAGAAATTAAACAAACCCCACACCAAAACAGAATCATTCTCAATGAATGGTAACATTGCTCACTCTCAAAAGGCTATCTATCAGACAGAATTCTAAAATTAATTACTAACTAATGTCTCTCTCTCCTCCTTTTCCTTTGAGCTAAAGTTTTGTTTAAGGAGTTTATTACTAAATGCTACCACTCACTCGTTTTCTTTCTGTCTAGGAAAAAACATACAACCTGCTCATTGCACCCCTTCTTCCCTTTCAAAATACAAAAATATTTTATCCTCCTTGACTTCCTTCTGCTCATTTCTTCCCTTATTAAGCATCTGCCCTTTGTTTTGTCCTACCAGCTTTTTCCCCATATAGTTCTGACAAGGGCATTTGAAGAAACGCAGAGATGTGGTTTTACAAGAGTTAACCAAATCCACATTTTCTTAATGTACTGACCAGCCGCTTGTTAGCTGTAACCAAAAAGAGCACGCACGTTGGCAGTTAACTGTTAAACACATTTTCAAAACTATTAATAAGTTGAAAACAATTCAAGCCCAGGACAAGAGTACAGCATATACTCCCAGGCGAGCATTAGATATAAAAGGAGAACTGAGATAGCCTTCATATGAAATCACAATGGCTCTTCTCCTCAAATAATCTTTTATTGCCTTTTTTTGTTGTGGGTTTTTTTTGTTTGGTTTTTTTTTAAAGGGAAGTTAGAAAAAGGAGTTTTAACTCAGGAAATAAGTCATTTGTGCCCAGTGCTAACATAGCCTTTATAAAGCATGTATCTTAGTGTCACTGCTGCCTGGAAAAATGTCTCAGGGAACCTCAGAGCCGATTCAGGTTTCACAAAAGTATAAAATGTTCACACACACATCTAAAGCACATCCCTTGCAGAGACCCCACAGGTGCCGAAATCCATCTCCCTGTATGGCAAGGGTTCAACTCCCATTTAAGGTCTTGCCTGAAGAAGGCAAGAGCCCTCTTGACACTACAGACAACAAGGACTCACACAGGGAACGTGACTGCTGGCAATGGAGTACAGTTCATTGTCTTTTCCAGTACACAAAAACTTTACATGCTTGGTCTTAAAAAAAAAAAAAAAAAAAAAAAACCAAAAACCAAACAAACAAGACTTTAGGAAAAAAAAATGCAAGTAGATTCTGTAAAAACTAACCTCAAAATAATAACGAAATGTAAAAGTCTGGGGACGTTCATGCTGTAAGATCACAGAAGCTATCCTGCCACATGACTGAACTAGAAGCAGATACCTCAGTGTGCAGGGTGGCTTTTCCCTTCCAACAAAAAGACAAACCAACAGCCCAGCCCTACGTAAGGTGTAAGCAGTGAGAAACCTTAGAGTGAGACTTTCGAAGTGACTTGGCAACAGCATAACTTTGTTTTCAAGTACCATCAGTAAAGGACAGCATTATTTAGAAAACAGTCACAATATCCTGGAACTTACTAGGTGTAAAATAACTTTGCACTAGAGTCAGCAGTCTGTGGAGCCTTGTACATGCTGTGCAAGCTTTGAAACAGTCCCCCAGAAAAGACATTAAATGAAATGAGTAATATCTCTTCCTGCTAAACACTAGAGGTACACGTAAAACCTATCATTGAGTCAGCACTTGGTTGTGGCAGTCTGTACAGTAAAATCTGTTCTGCTGGAATTTGTAACAGTCTAAAGGCGGCCACTGCTATGCATCTCGCATACCCAGATATGTATTTTTTAATCATTACTATTATTTTCATAGCAGAAAATAACACTCTAATAACCGATTTCAACATATTTTGAGGAAAAAAAACCAAGAGCTAGGGATTGTCTTTCCCAGATGGCAAAAGTTAGACATTAAATAAATGGCATTTTAATACAGACAAAAACCGAGCAGACAAAGAACCCAATACAGGGCCTGGTTAAGTCACTGTAAGGGTTTGGTGTAGGGTTTTTTTCATATTGTTTAGTAGGGTTTATGTAATCTTAGACATTTCAGGCTTGCACTTGCTAGCTCTGTAGCATAACACACTGAGTGCGAAGGGTTCCAGCTTGAAGTCCTGAAGAGGGCTGCTGCCTCGTTTATTTAACAGTTTTAATACAAAAAGCATTCAAGTTTCAACACTGCATTGTACAACCGTGCATTTCCTTTCCATAATGTATTGTATCGCTGTTGGAAACTATGCTAGGTTGGCAAGCCTTTCTTATTGGTACAGTTACATCAGCCACATGAACAAAAAAGCATTTCTGTCAGCTTTTTGGGTACTTTGGAGTAAGGAGGTGTAGCTATGCCAGTAAATCAAATCATTTTGTTGCCATATGTTCCACTTCTGACAGGACATGTTTTACTTGGTGGTTGATGTCTCACTGTTCCACCAGGTGAAGCACGGATCAAGTTACTCAAAGTACTTGAAGAATACTTCAATACTCTACTTCCGTAAGAGGAAATTCAGTTTTGATGTAGTTTTTGAGCTGCTGCAAAAAAAGGGAGGCTCCACTACCTGTGCCACCCACTTTCAAGGGTTCCTGTGTTTGCTCTAGCAATCATGAAGAGGCAGGGGAAACTAAATGCTCTTCTAGGACTTCAAAAGTTCTCACGTAAGCACACAGGACCCAGGCTGAAATTTGTTCTTCCTATCAGTGAACCAGTGGTTAAATTTCCATTCCCTTCAATGAAATTAAGGCCCATTATTTTACCAACATCTTGTGAGATTCGTGATAATTTACTGGCCACACAACGCAGAGGCAGTCTTAACATTACACTGCAAGGGAAGTTAATTGGTGAAGCATAAGCCTGACTGTATCCCTGCTTTAAAAATGCCATCCCCTACTGATGAATGGAAGAGCCCTACCAACATTTTCTAATGGGATACAAACAAGTGAATAAACAGATACACACACGCGCTCCTCCCCAAGGTCAACACACACCTGGCTCATACATGGTAAGAGAGATATAAGGCAGAGCTATTCAGTGGTCCCACTACTCTCAACCCTACTATCAGTGCCACAAGCTTGGCTGGGAAAGAGCAAAGTTCTTGTTGAGTGCAAATGCCCTTTTCTATGGGTAACAAAGCTTCCGTAACAAATCAGATATATTCAGAAATAAAGCACAGATGTGTACACTCACTGACTATTTAACTGTCCTTAATATAACCATTAACAGTTTAGTCAATTATCTAGGACAGTCAACTGCAGTTTTCATTCACCATAAAGGCAGAGACACCCCATACATAACCCACAACACATTGTTAAGGCATTGTATGAAAAAAAATCTGTTTATATTAAAAACTTTCAATGTAACTTCACTGTTGCATTTAAGTGTTCTTTGAGATTACCCAGGAGATTACAAGGATGGTTGTTTAAAAAGTCTGTGCCAGCTGCTCTATGTGTATATTAGGAGCATTACAAAGGCATCAAGTACTCAATAGTGATGAGATCACCCTAACAAAGAAAACATACTAATACGCATCTTGGATACAGACAGTTACAGTGAGGTATTAGATACAAGAGGAAGAACATAACCCCGAGGAGAGAGGGGAGCAGAGAGCATCACACAGGTTGCAGGGTCCCACTGAAAAACAGTAATAGCGTCAGTCACTTCATTGGCACTACAGCCCTTGCACAGTAGGTTCCCACTAAATCTCTCTCTAACTGTACCAGCTGTGGCCTATTTAACAAAATAGTGTGGAGTACCTAACAGTAAGTGGACAGGAAGAAAAACCAAACAAACCCATGTATCACAAATGGAGGAGGAATATCTAAATGCTTCAGACGAGGACAACTGTATTGTTACCACTTCAGAGCATGAACCTTAGGATTAATTCCATGAAGGAAGAAGGAGCTGTGCTATACTGCTCTAAAACTTGTGCCACAGATTTGTCCTAAAGATGTAATGTTATATGACCATATTAGGATCAGACACCCACGGACTAGTTTAGAATGGAATTATAGGGCAGAAGATGTAGCAACTCTGTGCAGAAAGTTACAGTCTAAACATGAACCCTTTCCAGTTGCAGGGGCTTGTAGCCCACGAAGCAGCAAACTGAATCCCCAGAGAAACATTCCAGCAAGGGACCCCACAGAGAGCAGCGGGACACCAGCATACAGGCTGGCGCCAAGGAACACTAGAGAAAAATCGTATAACTTCTACTGAAAAAGAGTATTGCTGCTTTCAAAAATGTGATGAAAGCAAACGGAACAAGGAGAGAACAGGTATCGGAACTGAATCAACTTAATTAGCTCAGTCAACCAGAATAAAAAAATGTTTACCACTCTACCTAAATTAATCCACTCCACTAGGCCAAAAAGCATTGATTCATTGCTCAGAAATCCTCCCTAATAAACCTCAATTTCAGTCTACTTTTTCTCTGAGCAATCTTGTCAAGTAATAGATACGTGAGCAATTGACCTATAAAACCATCTGAAGTGCATGATTATTTTTTGGAGAAAGAGAGAAGTTACATTCTAGGACTCCTTGAGGCAGAAAAAAGGAGTTATTTGATAACAAATGTAATTTGAAATGACTTTGACATTTATTTTTTTCTGAATACTTTTGGGTAGTGCTTGTGTGATGTTGAAACAAACAGAAAAATCAGCTGGTTAGGTTTCTCTGCATTCAGGATGATTTTATCACCACCATTAAACAGCTCAATACTCAGAACTGTTTCATTAGAATTCTTTTCTCCTGAATCACATCCATAAAGTTGCAGTTGAGTCTGGTAGTCATAAGAGCTGACTTATTCACAGGCTTCTTGATGTAAATGTACTTCTGAGATCCAGTAAATTAAACAGAGAACTAGAATTAAGTAACTTTTGAATAAAGGAATTTGAAAAACTAAATCAACAGAGAGTCATTAACAAAGTAAACCAAAAGCATTGTTTTACTTTGGGCATGAAATGGCTTAAAAAACCTAGCTTTGCAAATTTCAAAAAATGAAAGAATAGAGATTTCAAGAGAATGCACAAGCAACAGGGCCTCTTTCAGGATTGTTTTTATTTTTCTACTACTGACATGAAGCATTCCTTATTCTGAGCATTTTAGTTATACAATTTTTTTTTCCCTTGCTATAGAAACTGTTACTAAAGTCAGTTAGTTGGCATTTTAACAAGACATTGGAGAAGCATTTCTCTAGGTGTTACGGTTTAGACAACTGTAATCTTTTAAAAACCTCACTGTCCTTCCTATGAGGCATATTTTAGCTCTCTTACTTCCAGTTGTGACAATACGTGTTGCAACAGATCGAACATAAGTGTTGGGAGAAGGAAAGTGAATGCAGAGCAACAAGAACTATTTCAGACAGTAAAACAACTACTACTGGCTCAGATCCAAAAAGCAATTGAGACAACTAATATCCAACATAATCTCTGAACAGTTTTCTTGCCAATTTCTTCAAATGCCCATTACTTTCTCAGCCTAAAGGTGAAAAAGATCCCATAGAACAATTAATTACCGCTTTGAATTCATGAGTTCTATAAAAGGAAATTTTGCCAGAGCGATCTAACATTTCAAAGCAGAAAATGCTGAAAGCTGGCAACTTCTACTAAGTACGTAGTTGAACAAATAATCTCCAAAGAAATGCAAGAAACTGAAGCCACATATTAGCCCATAACTAAGTCACTCCATCGTATGCGAAGGGTCCTTCAGACACATGCATTTACATTTATTTAATGAGGAACCTGAAGGTGCACAAGTCCATGGGACCTGATGAAATACATCTGCGTGTCCTGAAAGAACTGCCGGATGGGGTTGCAAAACCTCTATCCATCATATTTGAGAAGTCGTGGCGATCTGGTGAAGTTCATGATGACTAGAAAAGAGGAAACATAACCCCCATCTTGAAAAAGGGAAAAAAAGAGGACCCAGGGAACTACAGGCCAGTCAGTCTCACCTCCGTGCCTGGCAACATCATGGAGCAGATCCTCCTGGAAACCACGCACGTGAAAAACGAGGAGGTGATTGGTGACAGCCAACATGGCTTCACCAAGGGCAGATTGTGCCTGACTAATATGGTGGGCCTTCTATGATGGTGTCATGACTTTGGTAGATAGAGGACAGGCAACCGATGTCATCTACATGGACTTCTGCAAACCCTTTGCACCACCTGGGCGTCCCGCACAACATCCTTGTCTCTAAATTGGAGAGGCATGGATTTGATGGACGGACCATTCAGTGGATAAACAACTGGCTGGATGGTCACACTCAGTTGTGGTCAACAGCTTAATGTCCGAGTGCAGAACAGTAATGAGCGGCGTTCCTCAGGGGTCAGTACTGGGACCAGTGCTGTTCAACATCTTTGTCGGCAACACGGACAGTGGAACTGAGTGTACCCTCAGCAAGTTTGCTGATGACACCAAGCTGTGTGGAGCAGTCAGCACACTGGAGGGAAGGGATGCCATCCAGAGGAACCTGGACAGGCTGGAGAAGTGGGCCACTGCCAACCTCCTGGAGTTCAACACGGCCAAGTGCAAGGTCCTGCACCTGGGTCGGGGAAATCCCAAGCACAAGTACAGGGTGGTCGGAGAACGGAATGAGAGCAGCCCTGAGGAGAAGGATTTGGGTGTACTGGTGGATGAAAAGCTGGACATGAGCCGGCAGTGTGCACTGGCAGCCCAGAAAGACAACTATATCCTGGGCTGTACCCAGAGAAGTGTGGCCAGCAGGTCGAGGGAGGGGATTCTCCCCCTCTACTCTGCTCTGCTCTTGTGAGACCCCACCTGCAGTTCTGCATCCAGCTCTGGGGTGCTAAACATAAGAAAGATATTGACTGGTTAGAGCGAGTCCAGAGGAGGCCACGAAGATGCTCAGAGGGCTAGAGCACCTCTGCTATGAAGAAAGGCTGAAAGAATTGGGCTTGTTCAGCCTGGAGAAGAGAAGGCTGCAGGGAGACCTTCCAGCACCTTCAAGTACCTGAAGGGACTTACAAGAAAGCTGAGGGGACTTTTTACAAGGGCAGAGAGTGACAGGACAAGGGATAACGGGTTTAAATTGAAAGCAGGGAGATTTAGATTAGATATCAGGAAGAAATTCTTCCCGAAGAAGGTGGTGAGGCACTGGAACAGGTTGCCCAGAGAAGCTGTGAATGCCTCATTCCTGGAAGTGTTCCAGGCCAGGCTGGATGAGGCTTTGAGCAACCTGGTCTAGTGGAGGGTGTCCCTGCCCATGGCAGGGGGGTTGGAACTAGACGGTCTTTAAGGTCCCTTTCACCCAAACCATTCTATGATATGTTTTACTGCTTCATTTAAATGGAAATTAATAAGATAAAAGAAAGTTCTATTTGTTCAAATATAAATTGCATCAACCATCCTTTCCAGACACAAGGCAACTCTGGTGATTTATGAAGCAAAGAAAAAGAAAGGAGGACAAGAAATGAAGATAACCATAAAATCAATTCTTCACCCATTCTTGGCTCCAAGTTTTCAGTTAAAAACAAAACAACAAAAAACCCACCAACACACCAAACCTGTTCCAGAGGAAAGTAAACTTTTTGCTGAAGAAGTAAAACAGCAACAAACCTTACAAGTGTTTCCATCGCCTAACCCTGAATTCCTTTATTTGTTACTACATCTATGAACTGCTTCCAATAATGAGAGTAATGCCATTTTCAGTTTAGTTCTTTCCATCCCTGACAGGTAAAATCCCTTTTTTATTAACTGCCTATTAGTAATTCCCACAATGTAGTACTTGCCAAATAAGGGAACAATAGCTCCATCTTTCATAAAAGTACTCTTAAAAATATGAGGAAAAGCACACCATGATTGAAGCAGCTGCACTTCATTGAATTATTAAAAACCTTTGCTTTTGTCACCTAGGGTCAAAAATTTATCCTTGGTAAAATTCCATTGACTTTAAACAAGTTTACACCAAAGAGAAATCCAATTCAATGCCTTCAGGTAATGAAACACAGCAATGAGTCTTTGTGCTAAATATTTTTTCTCACTCCAAATTAATCTCGCCTATGTCTTACACCCTGAGGGTCTTGAGTTCCCTTTATTGTCATTAGCTGCAGAGCATTAAACTATTTCTTTTCTTTGAGAAGGAATATAACTGGTCCCTGTGTTTTCTCTACACTATAACATAACCAGCAGTGAAACAACAGTGTTGATATGTGTAAATATGTTTCAATGGAAAAGCTTATCAAAGAAAGACTTGCAGAAACTCAATACATTTTCCATGTGGAAGTAACAACTGGTTTTTTGATAGCAGATGCTCCATTTCTTGTTGAGCCACCTGAGGATCTCATTTGGGAATGCTAGGTTTGGAGTGCTACAGCCCTTGGAACCTAAATCTTTCTGTTGCAAAAGGAAGAATTAGGAGCCTTGGAGCCTAATTATTCCTGTGGCAACAGATAAGACTGCTGTTTGATGCTTGCAAAGGTCCTGATTAGTCCAAATGACAAATTTTTTATTATTTTGCAGCAACAGAAACAAGCAAGCACAAAATAAAGTTACGGTGCTGCAGAGACAAAGTAAGAAAATTCAACATACCTATAGCTGAGATATAATTATCCCATCAAAATATTTAAACATGAAAAAAAAAAAAGGGCAAATACATAAGAGTTATAAGAATTTTTTTTTTAGTCATATTCCAGAGTATCTACCACTTCACTCTGCAGACTCTTGGGTCCAGAAATCTTCTGTACTTCTTGATGTTAGACAAGACAAAAGTACCATCTTTAATAACTAAGTATGTCCTTTTAATTTTTTTATTAATTAAAGAGATCAAGAGTTTGTGTAGATTTTAAGACAAAACACAAATGAAGAAGTTAAGAAAGAGTTAAGAAGGGCCTACAGTACAAAAAAACATATTAAAAAGATCTACAAGCAAAATCCTAAATCCCAATTCCCTTCGGAAAACAAAATAATTATTTTTAGCGTGCTATTTATAAAATAATTATGTGATGCTTAGAACTTGTTAAAGACTAGTTTCTCTTTAAAAAAAGTTAATAGATTTCCTTAGAAAGACAAGGATTAATGCCATTCATCATTCCATGCCATGCTATTTTTTATCAGTTGAGTACTTCCCTCCAGGGACACATAGTAATGCTGCCATTTGCCTGCATCTATACAACTTCAGTACTGAATTATGGGCTTGATATTTCTTAGAATTCCTTTGACATTGTCCAGAGTCAAAGAACCAGACCTTCATGTTTACTGATAAATGCTCTGATTCAGCAAATCACTTAGATATATGCTCAGTTGTTCTGCTGAATCAGGACCCACAACCCCACATCCTACTGCTCCATGTGTGTACAGAACTCTGCCGAAATTCAACTGTTTACAGCTTCAGAGCCTTGCTGATACAGGAAAAATGCAGTCTGCTGAGTTCAAGCCATTCCAAGTCTCTAATACAATTACCTCTTCTAAAACATATAACCTTTCTCTGCATCCTGACACTCAAAAGTTCTTCAGAATTTTTTGTGTGGTTTTGGAAGATAAAAAAGCTATTTATGCATAAACCACACAGAAATGACACAGGAGCTGACTCAATTGAGTTGGTTGAGAGACAGACAGAAGACCAGATTAAAAACTTAATTTACACAGGAATACATCACCAAACAGGAGTGCTGAAGAAACCTTAGTTTAGAGGACCTACAGATTTAGTCTAGCTTCCCAGTTTTGATCAGTCTTTGTATTTAAATTGCTCACTTAAAAACAACATTTACTGCTTGAAATGTATTACTTCTTTTTGTGTGAAATTAACTATCAATTTTTATGTACTTTCAGCTTCTCAAAGTTATCTCACCAAGCTCGCTGACATGAAGTTAGGAATTCATCATTTAGTTCCCTATCAGATGAGTATCTGACATTAAGACACTTCACCGTGAGGATACTGAAAGGACTTTAAAACAAACAAAAACAAACAAACAAAAACACCCCACACCATTTGCACCTTTAAAAGTGAGTCAGTGGGTCCTAACTAGTACTACTTAGAACTGAGAGCATGACCAGCTCTCACTACAAAAGGATGGTCACTCCTTTACAGCCACTACCGGAGGGCTCCCAGCCTCTCTGCCCTCAAGCGTGGCCACGCCACAAGACACAAAGTGTGTGAGACACAGCGCACACACCAGCCCTCTGCTCCTCTAACTCTTCTCTAAGCTTGCAAGTCTTCAAACATTCCAAGTACTGGTTAATCTCATCCTCTAAAAGGCTGGCTATCCAGACCACAAAGGGACAGAAGTTCCAGGGTTGGTTTTCAAGGGAGGCAGAGGGTGGTTGCTTATGAGAGAGAACTTAAGGAAAAGGGAGGTGGAGAGTGAAATCTCTATCCATTCACAAGTTTGTGCTCTACTTCAGTCCTAATAACTCAAGAGCTGACCTCTGTCCCTTGGTTCTCATCCTCTAACCACAATTTAAACAAACAAAACCCCCCAAACCTCTGGCAAGAAATATTTTGAGGAAAAATAAAATTACCCTTTAATTACATCTGGGAAATACCCAGCAAATACTGTTTAAAATGGAAGGAAACTTGTGTGAGTGACTCCCAGCTTTTTTTTTTTTTTTTAGATCACATCCTTCACCTTTCAATGGAAGGACTTTCTATTATACTTTGAAGGATCCTATATTGCATTTAGAAAAACAGTGTTCGAGGTCAGAGGAAGTTCCTCTTTAAAAAAAAAAAAGATGTGGCAAGGCCTGTTTCTTCCTGTTGTTACGCTTATTAACTTGGTACCCATCACCACCATATCTGGGGGGCACAGATCCAAAACATACATTAGTATACAAGCAAACAGCCTTGTTAAAAATGAAACACACATGCTCTGAACAACAGATAACTTACAAGAACAAGTTTGTAGAAAGAAAAAAAAAAAAAAAGCTGGGATAACAATCCAGTAGAGAACCAGGGAACAGAGACCTGTTGAAAGAAAACCAGAGACAGACCTAGTGTGAGCAGATAAACCAGTAAGCTCAGTAATACAGAAAACGGGTAAATTCTTCAATATATCCAATTCTTACAGTCTCTCCGATCAGCCTAACCACAACCATGAAACTGTCACCACAAGGACAGAAGTGCCTACAAGGCAAGCACAGGTGCCACCAAACATCAGTGGGGTTGAGAGAAAGAGAACATAGCTGGGTGGGCACATTCTGGTTGGCATCAGATGCTATGGCTGTACCGCTTTGTTGGCAGCGGGAATGATTTGCACCACCAGAGGATCTACCCCAGAAGGCTGGAATGAGACCCTGGGTCAGTACAGATCCACAGGCTGCATCACCCTTCTATCTCCTTTCCAGCTGAACAGAAAGGCAGGGAAGAAAGAGGGGGAAAAAAAGAAGTTCAAGTTAAAAAAATGCTTCCATTTCTTCACGGAAGAACCTATCCTGTTGAAGGTTTGGCCCTCAGGGTTTAGGGCAGGTGTGCATTTTAGCTGTCCTCTGTATCAAGACACTGTATCAAGACCCATCATGCACCCAACTGCACAAATTTGGCAGCAAGTAAAATAAATAGGCTTCAGTCTTTGATTTAAGCCACATTAGGACAGAATATTTTTGCTCCTAAGATTACAAAGTCAGACTTGCTTAAGAGGTTACTCAAGGCTATAGCGTGTGGAGTTCCTACTGCAGGTTGCCAGACCTTAGTTTAAGCCCATTTCAAAAACATAATTCCTTCAGACAGTCATGTAGGTAGTTTGCCAACAATTCTCTCCATCTTGCCGTGGACTTCCAATGGGGAAGAAAAATCTCACAATAATCCAGGTTTTCTTTGCAGCCTTTTTCTGTACAATTGAAGATTGTGTACAAATGAAATGCATACATATGAGTTTGCAAGAAACCTGTGTACGAGCTAAATCAGATTCAGATAAGCACTTACCTACACACAGGCACACAGTAGGAGGACGTAGGGTAATAGACAAATATCCTTTGAACACTTATACAGACCATTTTCAATGCAAAGTTAGTAAGGGGTATTCTTTAAGCTATTAGCATGAAGAACATGCAGTTTTGTGGCTCTGGTTTGAGTATGCATCTCTGTGCATTATGTCATCCAACTCAGGGTTTTTTTGAGGATATATTTAACACATTAGTACCTTAAAAAGCAAAAAATTGAAAGAAAGAAAAAAAGGAAGGAAGAAAAAACCCACCACTAAACAAAACACAGATTCTGTCTAGATAACCTGTATATGAAAAGATAAGACTGAAGGCACTGGAAAGTCAGGAAAGAAACCCAGACCAGTAACAGCAGTGTCAGTGTAGGACTGGCAAACAGAAGAAAGATGTGCTCTCCTGCAGCAGCCTCAGGACTTCAGAAACAAAGAGTAAGTTGGAAAAAGGCTCAATATATAAAAATCAACACCCTAGGGAGGTGGCATGCTGCCCCCTGCCTCCCCCGGGCTTCACCACAGGCACGCAAGAGTTTTATTTATACTTCTTTGTTTTACTTACACTAGTATGTTAACGGTTCAAGCCTGAAAAAGTGCGTGTTCTGTACACTGGCAATTGAAAGTCTGCAGTACCCTGACTATCCTGCTGACAATAGCTCATGGGCATCTGCCACAGCTTTTTCTGCACACAACTGGAACACATTGCTTGCTCCCACCCATATTTCTCCTCTAGCCACAAACTCCCTTCATTAAAGCATAACTGTTTGGGTTAACACGGCTCTGTGACTATCAACAGAAAAACGCTGCAAAAGCTCTAAGTAACCTTCAGAGAGCTGTCCTTTCTCAGTTGTAATTACATCTGCCTGGGATGCCTCTCTCTCTCCTTCACAGTCCATCAGTTCCTTATTACTCTTATCTCACTGTACTCATGATACTCTGCAATGAGAGCAACTAGTTAATGTCCTTTAAGAATTTATTGAAAAAAAACCCACAAACAAACAAACAAAAGAAAACCCACAGGACAGGCACAGCTAGAAACCACAATGATAGTGCTTCCTCACCTCTTCCTAACCGACTGTGACCCTTTCTACTTCCTTTTGTTCTCTTTTTCCCCATGCAGAGAGTAGGAAGAATCAGTCTCAAAGAGAGAGATAACTTTGAAGCTAGCCCTGCTCTGAGCAGGAAACTGGACTACACTTCCAGAGCTCCTTCCAGCCAGAATCATTCTATGACTCTACTTATGAATAAGCATCTGATCAAATCCAAGGCCATTGTGCTTTTTAAGAGTTTGTTTCAAGAACAGCTGCCAGAAAACAACACAGAACTGGGGAGTAAAACCAAAAAAGCTCACAATAAATACTGGGACAGACAAGCTAAGGTTGCTGAACACTGAATAACTTTCTAATAGTAGTACTGTTTGATAACACTTTTAAATCAGTGGTTTTTAATTAAAACTGGCATTAAGAAGTAAGCTGACTTCTTAGGCAATCAGTCTGCTCGGCAGCAAATGGAATTGTGGTTGTGATCAGTTAAAAGTTTTTATTTTCTACATAGGCACCTTCTTTTAAAATAGATTTTTACGTGTATATAACGATTCAGATTTGCTCCAAGTAATCACTCTTCTCAGCCAAGACCAGCATTCGTATCCTCAGCTCAAGCTACAGACACACTCAGACACGCCCTATATTGCTGAAAGTTCATCTGTAATGAAACTATTGCAAAATGTTAGCATCACGTACTATTAAATAATCAAAATTACTAATGTTGGATGGATGCCTTCAGGAGGTCAACACCAGAGAAAGTCCCACAAGACTTGAGGGCTTGAAACAACACAGTTTTCCATGCTGATGATGAAAGGAAGCCAAATTGTAACATATTTAATTGCTCAGCCCTGTCTCTTCCAAAGCTGGTCATCTTTTCCACAGTGAGGACAACTCAGATTTAAGCAAGCCATCTGTCCACTGTCCACTTTTCCCACTACCTCATTTTGACTGACTGTATATCGACTTGGCCTCTTCTCCAACAACCCACACTGTATGCAAGCTGGACACAAGAAGAGGCTTCCCCTGGCAACCACAGGAAGAACTTTGACAAACAAACATATTGAGAAGAATCACTTCAACACTTGAAACTACAGTATAAGCTAGGTACTTGAACTCTTCAGATCTTTCCTTTCTCCCTCACAAGTTACTGCAACACACTGTTTTAAAAAGCACCATCTAGGACAAAACATGGAACAGGACAATCCCCATAAATGACAATGCATCTTCCTAACCTATGAGACCTCCAGTAACAGTCAACTGCTATTAAAAGGTCTTTGCTACCACCATTGACAATTAACTTTAGAACAGACCAGACAACTGTCAGGAATGACCGAGGTAAGGTTTATCCCAGTAAGATGAAGCCGGTGACCCACTACGAACCTTTCTGGGATTTTGTCAGAAATGTCTTTTTATGAACTAATTGGCACTTAACTCCAGATTATAGACCTTGAAGGTAGCACTGAGCTGAGTTGGTACACCCTTTCAGCCCAGCTCTGTAGAAAGACTCTTCAGCTTCACCAGCACAATCATGGACTGGGGGTAATAAATCCAGCCTCCTGACAGAGCTAATAGTTCAGCCTCAGCATCATGCTGGCAGAGCTACCCTACTTCCACTCCCAAAGGCTTCCATAGCGACCTTCCCCTTTATATGTGCACCATGCAATTCCCTTTTTTTAAAAAATAAATAACAAAAATAATTTACATTACTACTGCAGTTCTTTAATGATTTTAAGAGGGAACCTAAGTGCAAGAAAATGCTCTTATAGGAACAGCATAGTTTCTCCTATCACCATACCAGCAATGATGTTCTCAATAGTTTTCTATAAAACAGACTTAAATATAAATTTTAGCTGACCTACATTTTTTCAGCATGAAAAAGTATTTTTGATCAATAATTCTGAATATATACAATAAGTTACACTGAATGCATGATTTACATAATGCCACCTACCTGCAGCAGCAAAGCACAAAATCATCAAAGCAAAGACTGAAGTCACACAACCTGAAGACATTTTTGCGAACACTGTATCTTCTCAAATCAACTCCCTTTGCAGCTCTTCATGTAGATTTACTTCCTTTGAAATTTATGGTATGTTTTGAAATCAAACCTTCCAGACTTTTAATTGCCTACAGAAAGAAGCAAAAATAGATTTTAATACAAATATAACTTATAAAAATGTTACTAGGTATTTAAAATTATCTCTCTTCTAACAAGAAAAACAGAATTCTTTCTTAAAGGACTACTAGAGGAATGCCAGATACCCTACGTACTGACTGCTTAGCAGTCCTTCGCTCTGTATTTCAGCACTTCGTTGCAGCTGTTGCTCTTTCATATTATACATTGTGCATGTTGTGATTTACTTGGAAGTGAAATCCCAGAGTCAACTAATACTGAAGTTCTGCTGAAGCCTTCTAATGGTACTCAGCCTCAGACATGTTTATTTTAAATATTCAGACTTTCTCTTGGACATATAAACATTTTTTTGTTTATTTATCTGCTGCTACCTTTATTATAAAATGTTTCACATGTGCTCTAGCTGCTTTACAGGTAACACAATACGTTTAACTCATAATTTCTCAGTATCACAAATTCTGAAAACTTTTCAAAGCCACTTGTCTCTAAATATAAATATAAAGCTGTTCTGAATCTTTATTTTAATGAATTTCAAGATATGATATACCAGGTCAGTAAAACAACTTAAATGAGCTCCACAAGTAAATGACGACACAGCTGACGCCTGCAGGCATTAAAAACATCAAAAATTCTGACGCAAGAACGTACACCGATTTTTGAGGGGAAACACTTACTAGATGCACAATATCCTCTTTTTTTTTCTTTTAATCTATTCTCAGTCATCTATATGTCTAGAATGAGACTACAGACCAAGTAGGTAAGGAACCAGAATGTCGGTATCATATTCAGTCAAATAAAAATCTTATCTACTTTACTTCACTACCAGCTCTCAGGAGCAGAAGATGACAGATGGTACCTCAGCAACCACTAACACTAACCACAAAGCAATGCAGCAATTACAAACAACCGTCACGGGCCTAAGTGATAACACAACGCTGAGTCAGGACCAAAATCTAAACCGTGACAACACCAACACCATTTAAAAGGTTCTTGCTGACATTAAAATGGAATGAAGTACAATGTCAGGCAAAAGGCTGGGCTCTGTTACACAGCGTGTGCCATGCTGTGCACGATCAAAAGTCTGCACAAGGAGAAGCAGCACTTCAAGATACCTGCTGACAGTATTCCTACGGCTACAAGGGAAGCACCAGAAACTCCCTTGCAGAATTTCTCCCTGGGTTATTCAGCACAGACAGCACTGCCCTATGCGAGGGGAGCTGTCAAGAAAGGGCTGTCTGTGCCCAAGGCCAGAACTACAGGCTCCAACAGACCCTTCACTCAGCATCCAGCTCCCAGCACCTCTGACCGTTCTCAGCAGGGCTCCAGATCCCACCTGAGTGGAAGGAGAGCCCAGGAGTGGCTCTGCAGTGAGCACCCGGACACCACATTTGTGCAGCACAGAAACATATGGGGCAAGGAATGAGCTGGCTATCTATCACAACACAGGGTTTCATGAAGTTCAGTTTCAAGCTCTTGTCCCATATAAGAAACACATACTTTTGCTTCCAGTTTAATTTTGACACATGATATTTTAGGTTGAAATTCTGTAACTGGTCCTCTCCCCTGTGTACCTCATCACCTCCTTTCCAGTGGCGTAGAAATATGTCAGGCAACAGCAGGGAATGAAAGAAACCCCTAGAAAAATGGTAACTCACTCTAGTAATGCTACCTAGTAATCTTTATCTTCTACCTACTGGCACTCAATCTGGGGAAATGGAGTTTACTCTTCAGTCTGAGGAGGTACACATGACTTTGCACAGTGTAAACAAGATCTGGGTATCTTGTCATCTGCTATTCACAAAGTTATGTATGATTAACATATTAAGATATCCCAAACTGGAGATTCTTTCCATCAGAATTAAACTACGAGACTGTCACTGTCTGTGAAAATACTTGGTCATACTAGCCTAAAACCCTGACCTCAAAAATTAATACCTTGTGAAACTATGCTGGGATGTTTAAAATAGCCTTAGCCAAAGGCTAAGGCTAAATACTCTAAACTGCATTTTTGTTCTCTTCCATGCATTGTCCTGTTTTAAACTGGCCTTGAATTTAGGAGTAGATATTCATCTAATAGCAAAAAATATTGAGACATAAACAAATACCTATATAAATATCATTCATGTAACTATCAGTTCTGTATAATTTTACTTATTCCATTTTAAAACATTGTTACTGAGGTTGAATGTTTCATCACCTACAGGTTCTCTGGCACAACCTATTTTTTCCACTGTTTGCTAGGATCAATACATTTAAAAAAAAACCCATCAGGTGAGACTACAACACTACCACACAACACCACTGAGGTAGCAAGACACAGCAATTAATTTCTGTCATCAACAGCAAGACAACCAACACAGCTTCATAAAGCAGCAATACTCCACCCTAAACCCCAAGCAAACATGCTTTACCTAAAGACTTCTTCCATGACATTTTGTAGAAGATGGGTTCATCTTCAAGAAAAAACATTCTGGAGAAGGATGAGCACAGACATGCAAAACACCAATGCTAGAGACAGCTCAAACCAGGAAAACCTCAGAAAATGATGGCTTCCTTGGGCGAGTTACAAGGCTTGTAAAAATTATTAATCCTGAACCTACTGGAAGACTCAGTGAGTTCCTAGACATCTCATCTTCCCCTAGAGTGTAAGATTATATAGCTAAACCCTCAAATCCATGTACTTTGTGGTAAATTAAGGCCAGCCTTTACTAAACAGAAATAATTTGTTGATAAGTGTTTTACAATCTTTTAACACAGAAGTTTTTGAACATGAAAACCCAAATCAAACAGGTTTAATGCCAAAATGGCAAGGCATAAGGAATTTATGACAGATATTGAACATCACTGGGGAAGTCAAAAGTAAGCTGGAATCATTTGTTGCTATTTCTCTAGATGAAAAGAAACCTAAATCTACCCAGTGAGAGTATTCGGTTGCTAACTCAATTTTTAAATGCTGTCATAAAGAAAAATGATCGAACACGGCTAACCAGTGTTAGCTATAGAAGAGCATCATAATGTCCTGCAAGAGGTGAGATGTGCAAACAGGCAATGAATAAGCATTCTGAAACTGTGAGTCACTGATGTGTAACACCATTTCATCAACAACAAACAAAAGAGAAAACGAGAAAAAAAGCACCTACAGCACACACACTAATATACTGAATAGGAAAACAGAAGATAGCACTTACTCTTCCATCAGCACAAACCTGTCATTCTTCAGAGGCATTTTTATAAGGCACACAGATGTGCAGAAATAGGGAGCATGGGGAAAGAACTGGAGATAAAGCAATGCTGCTGAGAGTAGCTCGGATGGATGGCACAGAATGGGATGCTAGGTGTGTTAAAGGCCTAATTTTGATTCAACTTTGGTTTGGGAAAGATGATTTAAAAGGGACAGAGAATACAGTCACATTTCCATCTGTACATAAAAACGAAAGAGTGATTTGATTCCTGCCACAAGCCACTGACCAATAACAAGGTATAACCCAAAGCAGGCAGTATACGATGAAAAAGCCCTAGCCTTTTACACCTTTTTTTGAAGGGTGAGTAATGGAGACTTAAATGAAAATTCGAAAGAGCTTTCTAAAGAAAGAGCTCACTTGCTTAAAGATATGCATTCGTGCGCATAAAAAAGGAGGGCAAATTTCAAACCTTCAAAGACAGTGTGAAAAAGTGACCAACTGCCAGCTACACAGCAGCAATTCAAGTCAAAAAGCACAGACAAATTAATTATTAGTAGCATTTTTAAGAATAAACCTACTAAGCAGGACATTTGTCAGTATTTTGGAAAACCTGATCGTCCTCACGTGTGCCAGAAGTCAGCTATGAAGCTGCTATGATCTGACCATCCGACAGTACCAAAGAAAAACGAGTAAGAAAACAAGTGAGAAAAATTCAGCTGTGGTGCAAAACGTGCCAGATTTTACTATGAAATCTGCTGTCACTAGAAGTATATGTGAAACCTGCAAACGAGGAAAAGTTGGGGCATTCCACAGAATAGGGGAACATTTCCTTTGAAATAAAAGAAAGCTGTGCAAAGGGATCAGAAACCTAAACTATTTGTCCAAGAAGTAAACACGACTGCTAGTCAATTTGAGATTCAAAAGAAACATCTGACAGAATCATCTTTTCCTTTGGGGTATATCTGGGTAGCTATTTTTGTTACTGAGGTCAGGAAAGGGCATATTAAAAGTATAACCAAAAAAACCCAGTGAGGAAGAGGAAGAGAAGATGACATGAGAGCTTTGGGGTTACTAAACATACTGTTTTCATGCTAATGCCTTACACTACTACAAGCTGCAAGAGGCACTGGCAAAACAGGGTATCTGCAACCAGAACCACTGAAGACTAAGGCACAGTCTGCTGGGGTCATTTTCACTGAAGTTGGCTGTCGTAACAGCCACTAGTCCTGATAAAAGTGAGGGCCTAAAAAGGACAAAAGAGCCTGTTTCATTGAGAAGTATCATTTTGCAGATGAAATCAGGAATAAGTGCTACTAGGAGCATCAGGAAGAATCTTACTACTACTAGATTTTATTGTGTTTGGAAGAAGACTGGGGAAACGGAAGGGGGGAAACATTTGAAGTACTCGAGAACAAAAACAGGAGGAAGTATGAGGTTTTAATTTGATTTAAAATAGGAACCTCTAATGCTCTTGGGAATTTTAACGCATCAATCTTATACCTAGAAATCAGTGAAAAATATGATGTTTTTGCAGGACACTGGGATGCGACTGGCCTGTGAGCATGGTCAGCCACAGAAGGACAGACCTCATGGCTACTATAAGCTAGAGGACAAACCACGCTCACTAACACAATAGTATTTAAAAGAATTTGACTTTGTTAGAGCCAGCAACAGTAAGCACAAAACATAAATAACTTCAGCACACTACTGGTATCTCTTTACCTTTCATCAACCAAAATATATCTGCTCTGTAAAAATCTGCTATTTGTCTTGCTCAGAATTCCAGATGTTTGTGGGTTTTTTTAAAGCTACCCTTTGAACTAAAAAGTCACCTTTAATACTACAACATGACCAATGAATTCAGAAGTTAGAAGCATGCTTCTTACTCTTAAAAAAAAAAAACACATTTCCACTGAGGATTTCCCAGTCCTCACTAACAGGAGCTAGCAGGACATAAGGCTCTGTGGTCTATGGATGGCTTGTTACTCAGAAATCGCATTCTGTGCTGCTCTGCCACCAGCAGAAAAGTATCCCCATGCCTGCTTACCACTCTCCAGAAAGGGGTTGGGACTCTGCTCTAAAATGCTTGAAGAGCTACAAATGAAAATGATCAAGTATAAGCCCCAGCCTTCCCTTCAGAATACTTAGGCATCTTTCTATTCAGCCTGTTTCTGTACTTCTAGCAAAATATCTATTACACATTACTCTGCTTTAAATCAGCAGTCTCCTTAGCTTTGATTTTTACCCATTTTTCTTCTCCTGATAAATCTATATCTCTCTACTTTTTCAAAGCTGCTCTGCACAGTCATAGAATCCTAGAAGGTTTGGGCTGGAAGGGACCTTAAAGACCATCTAGTTCCAATCCCCCTACCATGGGCAGGGACACCCTCCACTAGACCAGGTTGCTCCAAGCCTCATCCAGCCTGGCCTTGAAGACAGCCAGGGATGGGGCATCCACAGCTTCTCTGGGCAACCAGTTCCGGTGCCTTACCACCCACTCCGTGAAGAATTTCTCCCTGATATCTCCCCATTTTCAGTTTAAACCCATTACCCCTTGTCCTGTCACTACAGGCCCTTGTAAAAAGTCCCCTCCCAAATTCCCTCCAGTCCAGCTTAGCAATATATATGCCTGCAGGTGGCCGCAGCCACAGATTTGGGGGTCTTTGTTTCCTATTAAAGCTTCTCTAACATAGGAATTTGTCACATTTATTGCTGAATTGGGTTCTTATTGCTTTGTTTTCCTCTTTCATTTCTGTTCCCTTAAGCTTTTTCCCCAACAGTCACCATCTGTTTCTTTAATCACCAACTACCTTTCCCATACGAGTTCTTCCCTTGCCTGAACTCTATCCTCCTCGTTGTCTAACCTTTTCCTTTACTGCCTGAAGAATAACTTCCACTTCCTCTCCTCCTTATCAACAAGGACTCTGCTAATTCCTACACTTTCCATGCATGGTGCCAGAGGTTGCACAGCTCTCTACAACACTGCTAACAAACACTTCTCTACCAAAGCAAGCCAGAAATCCTCCTCCAAGTCACATCCCAAGTCCCACCGAAGTGAATGGGGATACTTGAGGAAACCAGCAGGATCTGTCCCTTTGTGTTGTTTTGCCATAGCAACGTGAACCCAAGCTTCTAGGCCATCCAAGGAGGCCTTCACAGCCAAAGCGTTTTCACTTCTTGTTTGTTTGTTTTATGCATGGCAACCATTTAACTTAACCAGCTTTTCTCCCATTTGTCCATGCTGGTTCCCTATGAGAATGCAATGCATATGTGCATTCCATGCATAAGTAAAAAAATGCAATCATTTCTAACCAAGTACACCCAAACTCAATAAGATAAATTTAAAAAAAAAAAAAAAAATCACAAATGGTTAATTTCACGAGCAGTTCTATCAACTTCGGAATAAAACAGTTTTTGAAAGAGTTTATTTATAACCCTGCTCCTATTAAATACGCATTTTAGCCATTTCCTTTATTAGACGACATTTATCCTCTGCCAGTTCTGTGTGATTTGCACATATAAAGGTTGGAAATAAGGTTAGCAAATATTAATGTGAAATTGAACATTTGAATATATTTTTTTCATGCCTGCTTCCAAGGCACTATACATGAAAGTTCCACCATTCAGACCTCAAAACAGTAGCTTATTCATCAACTATTAAGGGGACAGATTCTGTTTTAGAAACAAAGCAGTTTCATTTTCAGGGAATATATGAATAGTAATAAAACGAAAAATCTTATCATATCAAAAGCCCAGGGAAAAAGTAACTCTGATGTCCTGCAGTTCACATGCTGCTGTGCTTGTAATGGGACATTTCAACAAGTCACAGTTAAAGGCTATGGGAACTGGACAAGTGCCAAGGGAAGATGCTTTATGCCATTTAGCAATTGTGCCCCTCTATTCCATGTGACTTTTTTTAACATTTTGTTTATTTATTTTCTTATTAACATATTACAATGTAGCCTGCCAAATTACAGGAAGCCACAAAATATACACAAGTGAGTCCATAAAAAATGTGAAACCATTCCACCTTTTCAGTAACGGTTTACTGAAGTTGTTTTTGTTACCTGGTAAGTATTCTGCCCACCGCTGGCATGAAGCTCCAGTTTGTATGGCGGTGTCTATTCTCAGTATTATTTCATAACAAACTTTCCTTTCAGCTTCCCAACGTTTATTTGGGTTTTTTTAATCACCTGACTTGAATTGCGGTTCATACAGATCAGAACAATAAAGCCATGACACCAGATACTGGAAGTTTCAGTTGAATAATCATTGCACAATATAGCACAAAAGTAAGAGACGCTTTACAGAAACAGGATAAAAATCATTCCGTTGTATGTTCCCAGGACTTCCCTTTCCCCAAAGACAGGGAGGCATGCAGCTGAATCTTTATAGGCCGAGGGGCAAGGTTTTGCTTACCAAGTGTAAACAAGAGAATAGCCTCTTACAGGATCAGGATGTAGGAGGGTTTCAATAGGTGGAAGGGAAGGAAGTGCATTCAGGAGTCTTTCAGTGGAAGGAGTAGACAAGAGTCCTCCTTGAGAAGGAGATTTGAACAGATTCCTTTTTGATAACAGCAGAAATTCCTAGAGGTTACTGAATTTCTACAAAAAGGAACACACGTGGCACTGAAGAGAGAGTTTAACAAGACCAACACCCTATGTGTAATTTGAGTGCTGGATCAGAACTTCCTACTTTAACACAGAGCCCTTGGGGACATCCTACATCTCTAACGGGAGTAGAGAAAACAAGACATTGGGATGCTGTGGTTGTTCTACTATAATAGCTCAAGCAATCTGCAATCTAGTACTAGCTTCTGCCATGTATTTTTCTGTGCAACTCGCTCTTACCCTATTCTTTCACCAGCAAAAAAAGTCATAACAGGACCTTGACATAACAGCCCCCCCATAACACCTACCTAGAAAGAAAACACTAGACAGTTCTGCTTCCATCTTCTAGTTAGAAGACTGATGAAAAAATCTCAGTGCAATAATAAGGGAATACCAGTGACACAATTATATGCCATCTTCCTGATGAACATTCAGGTAACAGAAGAAGGAAAAAAGTAGAGTTCTATTAAACGTACATACATAAAGACTGGGTTGAAGTTTTCATGGCAGACCAAGACATCTGTGAGTCTCAAACCTACATTTAAATAAAACTCAGGTTCCAAATTAACTCAGCCAGTAATATCTCACCACAAATAACAGGAACCAGGTTCATTTTTTAAATGGGACTTACTGCTTCTGAAAAGTTTACTCTGAAACAAAAACATTTCCAGTGCAGAGGAATCTTCAGGCTGAGCAAGATGATCAAATTGCATTAAAACAAATCTCTATAACCTTTCCTCCTCATAGTTAAATTTCCTTGGCCTAATTATTTTTTTATGGTTTCTAATTGGAAACAGAATAGGTTTCCTGGCACTGGACTATCTTACTCTTCACAAACACAGTAGCAGCCAACAACCTCACACAAATTTCAGTTACCTTAAGTTTTACTTGGCTCAGTTTCTAATTACACACCTAAACTAAACAGCTAACAGTTCTAATGCACCCATCAAGACAGAACCCTAAGGAAGACATCTCCTTGTGCAGAAGGAACCACAGCAGGATGGAAAGTTACCAACAACTCAGCAAGGCTTCTTCCACTCAGGGTAGGAGATTTCAGCAAATTATTCTGTCAATGAATGCTTGATGCTGTTATTTTTTCAACACTAAACTGCAAAACCTTAGAACCATATCTAGAAATATTATAGCTGGAACCCTTCTACCAGGAAAAAAGCTAAATCAATCTCTGCTGGATTTAAAACCTTGGAATTGCCTCTACAAACTTAGAAAAGTGGTTTTGAAACCATGGCCTACAGATACCCCAAATTCTCAGGTTAATTGTGAGAAACCCACAAGGGGGTAATAACAAAAACCAGGACTATGGCATTAAGCATAAATTCACTATATAAGGACGCAATCCTCTTTGGGGGGGTGGGGAGGGGGAGAAGTTGGTCAACAAATTAAACAGGAATAAAATCCAGTGTTTCCCTTTACAGGACAATTGGATGAGGTGATATAAATCAGTTCTCTCCACTGCCACTGGCCATAAGATACTACACGATGTAAATTAACAGTGTAAAATATTAACTACTGGGTGCTTTAAAGTTAACCGAGTGTATTATTAAAAAACATTTAAAAAAAAAGAAAACGTGCATTGAATTTTGCTCTCTAGAATAAGGCACACTCCAGAACGCAGGTAGATTAGCAGATTATTTCTTCAGACTGCTAAACAAGAACAAAAGATACACACGTTTATCAAAAGTTAGCTGTTAGCCACTATATTCTCAGATGCTTATCTGTAAGATAGGAAACTTCTCCCACACAAATAGGGAAGATCTAAAAGTGCTATACAGTTAAAAGAATGAGTCAAAAGGAGTTTCCTTTTGTGTAGGAGTAATCTACCCTCTCCCTAATTGTCTGCCAAATAACCAGTGTCATTTAATTTGTTGGGCAGAGAAACACATTCAGGTTGAGAAAAAAATTTTCCATAAAAATTGTCATTCGTAAGCATGTGATGGGAATTTTTTTTTCCAATCAAAATACTCAGCACTGGCACGTTCCATTTAATGTAGATATACTCCCATATAATTTTTACCATATAGAATTTCCTGCCTTTCATTATTTTATATTAAATGTATAGATGAAGACTGTAAAAAACTTTGAATGCAAGTTTAGGAAGACTGAAGGCCACAAAAATTCCTCTATTCATATAAATAATTTTTGTATCTTGTACGCCAGAAGGAAATCACTGCACCTCATCACTGGAGTGAACCAAATCACCAGATCTACAAGTATTCAGAAAGAAACACTGGTCATTTTAAACACTGGAGGGAGGAACTAATCCATCACATAACAAGAGCTGTACATACTAGACAAGTGACTTCGTCCATTAATGCAGTACGAGAAAAGGTTCATCTTTTCAAATACCACAATAGCTGTTTTGTGCATCAAACCAGAATTTTGCTTCACTCAAATCATTGTCAAAACCAAAGTATCGCATTGGTGCTAAGATACTACCACAGTTCTCAATCACATTGTGTCAAACATGGTTACAGTCTAATAAATTACTTCTGTAAGTAGAAGACAAAAGAGAACATATGGGTCTTCAATCCACCTCCAGCTTCTTGGCAAAGAAATACATGTATTCAGCAGATCTGTACTACACAGTAAGCTCAATGGATACTTTGGTTTTTTTTTTTTTATTGTCCCTGACTCACACAATGAACCTACACTGATTTCCAACAGAAAATGCCTATGCTTACAAAGGAAATCAGAGTATAAGTGAATTGCCATTCTTTTTCAGGATCATTGTTACCGTATGTATGACAGTCCATATTGCCTTCTGCGCAAAAGAGCAACCTAAACATGTTAGCTCTATAATTAACCTGTTTCAGACCCATGACCTCTAGATAAGCTATTCCTCTGCAATCTAAATAGGTCTCTTGCAAGGTCACACCTAAACTTCTTTAAGAGGGGCCCTTTCCAGCTGACTCCCAAAACCTTACAACATGTTGCAACAGAAAGAAAAAAAAAAAAAAAAGCTCAACTTGGCCAACTAGTGTATTGAAATTAGACAGACTGTTGGAGAGGAGTGCTAAATATAACAATTAAATTTAACAATAAACAGACATAGGTCATTTTAAAGTACTGTTCACAGAATGAATATGAAATATTGATTTTCACATTTTCCTCAATAAGTTAATTTTATTATAAATAGATCATTAACATATTTTGCCAGACAATTATATTTATTGCATTGTAAGTGTTGAATTGTACTGCTTAAAAAAAGTGCTCTCTGCTGAACTTGGATTTGTCAACTAGTTAAATATTCTAAGTCATAAACAATGTTCTTCTAAAAAAAAAAAAAATGTATTTTGCCAGACTGGAAGTAAAAATTATGGGATACATACTAAGTAGGAGCTTTGAAGTCCCTTTTTCAGTGATTTCCAGAGATGTGCAAATCTTTTTCATTTTGGCAACACTGAGTTAACTGTTGCTGTAATAGTGCAAGAAATGCTGCTCTGTTGGATGACTGCCAGAACATAAAAATGCGAATCCAGAGTTACAGATAAAGCAATTCCAATTGCACTACTTCTTTGCTAGTAAGTTTTTATGGCAAAACACGTTTCTATTCATGAAGTGGCTAGAAACGAGAATACCACTGTTCATCACCACAAATATTACTGCTATAGAAGTAATGCCTATTTGTAATACACAAATATTTTGTGGAACTAGATCAAGAGTAATGTGATTTCAATCTGTATCCCACAGAGTATTTTCTGAGAGCTACATAAATTATCCAAGATTTTGTAATTCGTGTCTTAAATGTTAACAGAGCATTATTGGAGAAACCAAGCAAAACAATTATAATACAAATTAGGCAAAGCTTTAGTGCTATTTTCAAATAGTATTAAAACAGAAATCTCACTTTTACTTTACAAACTATGTACTTCAGCTTCGCAGAGAACCGTATAGAGGGGAAAGTTTGGCGATTTCACAAAAGCAATGGAAGAGGGAAGATCGTCAGTGGAACCTAACATGCATGTGTTTGCACCTTCAGTATCTGGCAACATCAGATAATGGCCTTGGAGAAGAATGTGTGGCCACTGAAAAAAAGCACATACCTGGTCACTGAAACAATGGGAAGAAAATCCATATTCATTTAATACCTCTGTTTGCAGTCAGTGCCATTCCAGAACCAGAGGGGCGTACAGCTCTTCTTTTAACCTGACCTGGGACTGCTAATTCCAATTGAACTGTATTTTACCTCCACTTGCTCTAAGACCTAAGGCTAGTAGAATATACAATTGTTAGCACAAGTAGCAAAGCAGCTACTCTGTGGCAAATGCTCCCAGACATGTTTTTACCTCACCATCAGTGACAGACAGCTTAACCCCAAAGCATAAGCAGCAAGATCTCTCACACTTACTGCAGGGTAAGAGCCCGGTCCCTGGCTATCACCGGAGAACAGCTGACACACCGCAAATTCCCATCTTCACGTAGCATTCAGCAATCTGTTTGTATGCCCATACCTTAAGTATTTGCCATTTGGCTGCACCAGAGCCTAGAAAGCAGTATGGATCAATGCAAGTAATCCAGATAACCTTCTTTTGCAACAGCCTTTACATTCAGTATTCCTGGCATAAAAGCTGTAATCAATTTCTACACCAACAGAAATCAAAAAGAAAAACCAGTATTGATCTGTGCCGAGAGCGTCAGTTGACCTTTACAAAAATAAGCTAGCAATGACTTCTGAAAACCGAATCTAAAAATATTCTCTCTTATGGAAACCCTAAATACTAGGAATAGTTTCTTGTGAGAATACAACTTTTTTGCAACTCAACTTTAGCTCTCAAGATTTCTATATAAATGCAATACAGTAAGTTTTACCATGAAAATATTTTTGTCTAGCTCATTATCTAAAACTTTACAGGATTACTCAAAATATCATTTCTTGGTTTTAATTAATTCAACCCAAATATCTTCAAAGATGAATTTCACTTAAATAAACCATTAATGTTTTTTCAAGTTCAGTTCTGGCTAGTATTACAAAAATTCCATTCAGAAGAGTAGGAGACATGCCTGCTAGAACCAACTAATAAACAAGCATTCAAAAATAATGTGTTTATTCCACTGTATGGTGGCGGGGGTTTCTTTTCAAGTAAAATGACATTCTCCTTCTGAAGAAATACTATCAAAAGTATAGGCCCAGAGTTTTAACAAATGGTAACTGTGGTATGAAGAGCAACTGCATAAACAGAAGTTTTGTGTTCCCACTGATGGTTCAGCAATTACCTTCAAAACGTTGATCCCAGAGGTAGGCATCAAGATGCTGGGGTATTAAAAGCTGTTTTGCATGCCAGAGAACAAAAATTGAAACTCACTTTTTAAAGAAATCACAACCACAGTAGATATCATTTACGTACTCCAAACAGATGAGGCTCTGAACACACAAAACGTGCATCAGGATCAACGACCAAACAAGACCTCCCCAGAGGGAGAAATTTGAAGTGTCACTTTAAACTTAACAAGGTTGGACTATAGCAAACAATTGGGGGAAGCAAGTTGCAGAGTAAAGGACTCTTCGCTGAAGGAAGCCAACAACCTGCCCCCCCCCACCCCACCCCCCGGCTCCAACACCCGTCCCTCCCTTCCTCCCCCAGCTAGCCAGGAACACCAAGCACCCACTGCAGCAATTGGTGTCAGCCCGGGTCTACATCCTAACCACAGCAGCTCCTCCTCAGCTAGGATTCAAGCCCTGTAAGCTTTCATGGGTTAAACTGGAGCTCTTCAAATGAATAAGCATCTTCCATTAACATTTTGTTAACACTCTTGTTGGAAATACCTTGACAGGACACCTGTGCAGTGCTAGTGAAAACCCAGCTACCAAATCATGTTGTCCCTGGCACTCAGGGAAAGAATGTGGACTGTAAGAGAAGTAAGTATTCCTGGCAAGAAGCGATAAACAAAGAGATTCTGTCTTTGAAGAAGTTGTATTTACACATGTAGTTTTAAAGGCTTCCGCCTGTGAGACTACAATAGCAACAGTTCTCCAGGTCAGTGTAAGCCAAACCTGATCAGTCTCACATGCCATCAAAAAGCAGGTGGCTCTCTCACTTTGAGTTTTCTCCCCAGAGGGGGTCTAATATTGGCCTGTTTGGCCTTTAGATAAATAAATAAATAAATAAAACCTTAGTTTGGTATAAATACAGACCCAACCAGGAAAATTTGTTAGAACAAACCCATGGCACTCATACATGAAGTCCCTCTAATAGGTTACGGCCCCTTATCAAGAGGCTTCTGTCAAAACTGAACTGTGGTGATAATCATGCATGTGAGAATAACAGATTGTGGCAATTAAATTATAACAGCCACAGCTTAATAGAACTGCGATAAGTAGATTTACATCCGGTTACATCCACAGCAAGTGGAAAAGGCATAACCACACACACAGCTATACCGGAATTGTTCGGAGAAAGAAATGAAGTATCTCATCCCCCATACCATTTGACTTCGACGACAGTAACTGGAATTACAAGTGCATCTGAAAATGGGGAAAGTTGGAAAAGTTACTTAATTTACATCTAACTTCAACGGCACGTTATCCTCGCTGCTAGGAGAGATGTACTCGGAAGACCGCAGTGAAGCGGGTCCAGCGCATCCCCTGCAGAACGCGCAATGGTAAAACCCCCAGGTCGGCAACGCCGCAATGAAACTGTAACGAAGCAACCTGATACCGCCCTCTGTATCACTCTCACACACTCTGGATTTACACGCTGCTAGCACGCTACCCAGCTCCCCGCTGGCCTCAGTAAGGGTCCGATGACCCCGACACGCGCGGTTGGCGCTAGCCCCTGTAAAGGATGTCACCCGGTGCCAGCGCGTTACTCGCCCAGCACGCACCACACAACCTGACACGCGCTCTTCCTCGGGCCACCTACAGCCTTTCCTCGCCCGAAGCCCACCCCGCGGCTCCCTGCTCCGCTCTCGCACGGAGCCTGCAAGGTCCGCACCGGCGCACCGCTCCCTGCGCTCCCCACCGCCCACGCGCGGGCACTGCCCGTCCCACTCCTCGCAGGTCCCGCGCTCCCGAGGCTGACAGCTCCGCGGAGGCCGCCGGCCCTCGCTTTGGGACCCTCCCGCCGCTGCCCCCCGCTCAGCCCCACGCAGGGTGACGCGGCGCGGGGCGCGCTCCCCACGCCCACCCCAGTGGGCCAGCGCATCCCCGCGGGGCTCCCGCGCCTCCGCCCCGTCCGGGCCGCCCGCCGGCTGGGCAGGGGTCGCGGCCGCCACACGTACCTGGCAGCGGGTCCGTCCACGCCGCGTCCCGCGGGAGCAGGCGCGCAGCGCTGCGCTACGCCATGGGCACCGCGGCGCCGGCCGGTCGGGACGGAACGGGACGGGACGACAGCCCTCTCCGAGGCCGCCCAGCGCCGGCCACTACTGCCCGGCCCGCGGCGCGCGGGAGGAGGTGGCGAGGAGGCGGAGCGCAGCCGCCCGCCCGGCCCCCGGCCCGCAGTAACCCCATGGCGCGGGAGCGCCGCGCGCGGGGCGGGACGGGGCGGGCGGTGCCGCGCCGCCATTGGGCGCGGGGCGGGGACGGCGCCGTGACGGCCGCCCGTGCCCGCCTCAGCGCTGCGCGCCCCCGGCCTGCACCTGACCCGCACGGCCCCCCGATGGGGGCAGCGGGAACACCGGCTCGGGAGCCGGCACGGGCCGCGGGCGCTCCGCGCGGTGCCGCCGGCGGGTCAAACGACCGCAGCTGTGAGGCGGGGAGAAGGGCACCGCAGCAATAAGGCGCCGCACGCGGCAACCCCCTCCGCACGGCCTCGGTTACCACAGCTTTAAACTGCCAGCCCTACGCTGCGCATTTGGCATGCCAGGCCAGCGAACCTAGTCTGGGCCTGAGCGTACCGTCGGGTGCTAGATACGAGATGCGGAATGAACATAACCAGTGGCACGCCAAAATGCAGTCCCCGGAGCGGGCGTTAAGGACGTGCCGAGCCGGGTTCTGCTCCCGCAGAAACCCCGGTCATTCGGGGTCTTTCACCTTACGAGAGAAAATAAGGTTATCCCTGGGTGTCTTCAAGGCCAGGCTGGATGAGGCTTGGCGCAACCTGGTCTAGTGGAGGGTGTCCCTGCCCATGGCAGGGGCGTTGGAACTAGATGGTCTTTAAGGCCCTTTCAACCATTCTGTGATTCTATGAAATAACAGAAAGTGTTGTCAGTACAGAATATCATTTTAAATTTGTTGAAACCCCAGTTTCCACAATGTGGGGACTATTGAATTTTGGAGTGAGCTATCATTAAGGGACCTGCATCATGGGTGAGGCCTTTCCACCTGCAGCCCAGCTCGACAATGATTTTGTCCTTCAGCAGGGATGAGCAGGGAAGTAGCTCCTGACACAGTCTCTTAAGACTACAAGGACAGGTTCGTGCTGCTCTACTGCTCTCATGACCTATATATCCTTTAAAAGTCATGGTCATTTTTAGCACTACTGGCACTTTGGAATCATTAAATATAGCAAAGCTTCCATCACAAGATTGAGCCCTAATCCTATTGTTATCTAAATAAGCAAATATTCCTGTATAGGCATGGAGACCATGCAGAGGTGCAAAGAAATGCAGAGGAGTTTCAATAAAATTTTAATTAGTTTAAGCTAGTATAATCTGCCTTCTTCCTGGGGGCACAGGTGGTGGGTGGGCTGTGTCGATTTTCTTGTAGTGCTGTTTGACTTTGTTAACAATCAGGCCGTTTGTCCCTGAATGACAAACGCCAAGTGCTTACATCTACCCGAGAGGTGTGTTAAGGGAGCTCAGACTTAGCCACTCTTGAAATGTCTATTTGCAACCTAGACTAATCCATTGCCATTTATACTTATGTTTGATCTCTACCTATCTGGACAACTCTTACTCATGTAGTTCTGCTGCACGTACCCGTACATCGGTAAATGGCTGGGTCTTGGGACGTGCTGATCCCCAAAGACTAGGCCTCAAAACTACATTATCTGTAGGCAAGAGACATCTAGCAAGTAAATCAAAGGTTGTGATAATAAGCATTTCGTCTACATTAAGTATTTCAGTGAACAGGCTTATAAGGCCTGCAGAAACAAGTCAAATACAAGTTCAGACTGCTTGTTGGCAGCCCACTTACACAATTTTTGATTTAGTTTTAGTGCTTGAAAAGTTGCACATGTCGGAGCATGACATACTCCTCTCTTATCACTCTCAGTCTCTATGTAGGATACAAAATCTTTGCAAGAGAGATGTGGAGGTGGGGGAAGTCCCTTCACAAAGAACATTAATATTCTACAGCACTAAATGCAACATATGTATTTCAATGCATATTGTGTGTCTACTATATTTCCGCTAGCTGAAATTCCAGAATGCTGATTAAAAATGGGATTGAAACCTAAGCAAGCCAATTATTTCTATTTTAAATACTCATTTAGGTCTCAATCCTGCAAAGTTTAAATTAAACAGAGTAGGTTCACTCAAATGAGCAGCCATGAGAGCTGTTAAAGTGTGTGAAGTCGAATGTGTGCACAAGCCTCAGCAAAATCAAATTCTTTGCAGACGGGTCTGACCTCAGCCAAATGATTTGCACCGTTTTCACTCATGTTGGTTAAGAGCTGCTTCTTGTCCTTGGAGCCAACTCCATTAGATACTGAGCATCCTTGAGCACAGTGCAAACTTTACACTGCTTCCTCTGGTGTCCGAAAAAGTTCACGACTCAGTTCAACACTGATTTTTAGTTACAAACTAATATGTAAGTCAGATGAGAGCTAATGCATATGAAGTTCACGGACTGAAGACAAAAAAAAATGCCACATAAAGGTACAACTAGGTTGATTGGTTGGATCACCCTGGAACGTGATGATACACAGTTGGCTTTAGCAATTTTTAATTTTTTTTTCCCCCACATTTCATGGCAGAAAAAACAGAAAACATGAAATTTCCTATTAAAACCAAGGAAAATTCTTGTAATCTAGGCTGTAGTGTTCAGTCTTTGCAGCTGTGAAACACAGTTGTATACATAATTTACTGGTTTTACTTAAGTATTTGCTGATCTAGTGATTAACTTCTTGTCTAGGGCAGGATTATTTCACTTCACAGCCATTGGCCCAATCCAGAAATGTAATGTATTGTCTTCACTAAGATGTATGAAAGCTGTGACAGATCACTTTTGCAAGAGGTTTAGAGATTTTCAGAGAGTCAGAAATTAAGCCTAAGTAAATGTCAATTCTTACCTTAAACTATGCACCAACTTAAAATTATTAACATCAGTAGGGATACTGCTGTGGATAACAACTACACATTTACTACTCACACAAAATTTAGGGTCAGCTTCAATTACTAACTTCACGTTATGGTCATAAAGCTCTAACTTGCACTGTAGAGCCAGACAAGTTCACATCACCCAAGCCAGAAGCAGTATCAATCCACCAAAATGGCATCCAACCTGAACTAAATAATCCTTCCCAGGGATGGGGCTTATTAATTTGGATACCATTCTATATTCATAGAGTAGTTTGGGTTGGAAGGGACCTTTAGAGGTCATCTGGTCCAACTCCCCCTGCAGTGAGCTGGGACATCTTCAACTAGATCAGGTTGCTCAGGGCCCTGATCAACCTGACCTGGAATGTTACCAGGGATGGGGCATCTACCACCTCTCCGGGCAACCTGTTCCTCATAATAAAAAATTCCTTCCTTATAGCTAGTCTAAATCTACTCTCTTTTAGTGTAAAACCGTTACCTCTTGTCCTACCACAACAGGCCCTGCTACAAAGTTTGTCCTCATCTTTCTTATAAACCCCTTCAGATACTGGAAGGCTGCCATAAGGTCTCCCCAGAGCTTTCTCTTCCCCAGGCTGAATAACCCCAACTCTCTCAACCTATTCTCATATTATTTTAGATCTTTACAGTAATAAGCAGCATACATATTCATCAGCCCTAAGCCAGGGATCTTCACATCACACTCCGTTATGAGGTACGGACACCCCCCATGTTACTCTGGGTTTACATGAGTCTAACAACCTTGGCATCAGCCAGGTTCCTGAGTGCCCAACATACTGGATATCCACCAAGGAGCTCAGCTTAACACACCTACCACTCATTCCAGAAATAACTTCAATCAGTTTTAGCAGACATTACTGAAGATCATACAGTGTTACAGTTAGCCAATGCCGATTTATTGAACCAAAGCCAGTGTTCAACTCCTTGTGAAATCAGATTTCACATAAACTAACATTTTTTAATACTCTGGAGTTTACCAATAGAATTAGAGTCCACTTGCTCTTAAAACCTTACCATATTAAAACCATTGTTGCCTGGATAATTTCCACAGTTTTAAGAAACACAGAATCCTCTTTGCCTTCTGTAACAATGCTAAACTGGGGCTTTGGGACTACACACAGACTAGGAACTACATGCTGTAGTTGGTATGGCATTGAATATACTTCCTGCTAATGAATGTATTATGATGAATCCACTGCCCCAAGTACTAGTGAGCTTTAAATAGTTGCTGCAGGATGTATCTGATGATCACTGGCTTATTTACAGCACTATATAACAGTACTTCACTCACCGAAAGAAATGGAAGGTGCAGCAGCTCTACAGAATGTTTATTCTCAAATTGACTTGGAGATTCTAATCCTGAAAGCACAGACTTCCATGAATTAACAACTTAGTATGAAAGTGTTTTCTTGTCATAAAGGATTTCAAGATCACAGACATTATTCTCAGACATCCGTAAGGACAAAACTCAGACTTACTGCATACAGTGTCTAGAATCTTTTCCAGGCTAAAAGATTGTCCCAGCTACTATACCATTTAAAAAAAAATAATTTAAAAAAATTTTAAAAAAACCCCACACCCAAAGCTAGGCATGTCTACATTATTCTAAGAACTGTTTGACTGTTTGCTTTTAAATTTCTAGATCATGTTCTACATTAAGTCAACACAGGATCTGTAACCCTGGATCCAGAAAACAGGCCAGCAGCTATGCTCCTGAAATGTTAAAGCAGCATTGGCAATTTTGAAAGTCCACAAAAGAGTGAATATCCTAATTCACTAAATTTCAAAAAGTAATGGCTGAATAGGTATCCTGCAAGGATATTTTGCAAGTAACACTGCTTTGGAACCGGGATGAAGCACAAGTATGTTCAGGTGAGTGCAGTTATTGCCCAGGTCACCTGTTCTGTCCATCTCAGAGGTAAAATGATATTATTTAACTTTGTGGTTTAAGCTGAAGTGTTTTCTTGTGCAGCTGGAGGCAGGGAAAGCAAAGGTGTAAAAGCCTGAAGTGCAGGTTGCTGACTAGGTGTGGGTTGTTATACTGCAGTAAGTTCTTCATTACAGTTAGAAGCCTACCCATACAAACTTTAATATGACGGTTCAGTTAATAAAATTAAACCATTAAAAGCTTCTTCGGAAATAACTCATTAGTGTAAACTAATGAGGTAAAATTCTACATTCCTTACTGAATGATCCTGCATTCCTTGAACACCTAAAACTTTTGCCAAAGGTAAATAAATGTTAGTGTTGAACTGTTAGGCTTGTCTACACTTGAAAGTTACTTAGGATTAAGGCAGGGAATGAATTTCAAGTGCAGCAGCAAATCTGGAATAATTCCAAACACAGACATCATATACAAACCAATCCTGGAAGGTGCTATGGGTTTTGAACTCAAAACTGGTGCTATGTATTGATTTCAAATAACTCATTCTTAAAGATTTCAGATTTTTAAAAAAGGAAGGAAAATGACAAAAACCCTCCAGCATGACTAACCATCCCCTTTGTGCCTCCCATCCTTACAAGCTGCCCTATACCCACTCTTTTACTGACTTTGATATGCCCCTTACCCTCGATCCAACATTCTTCTGATAAGATGTTCATAGGCCCTCAGCCCAACAAGTGCAAACACAACAGACCAGAAGAGGGACGAAAGAAAGAGAGATTGTATGAGAGAAGGGAAAAATCAACAAAAGATCAAACAAGAAAAATGTGAAACTAGCATACCTTCACTGCTCAATCACTTAGTTCTGGCTGGATTCCATTCCTCATATTGCATGTTGTCTGTTTAGAGCCCAATCCAAAATCTAATAAAATAGGCAGAAGTCAATAGGTGACTTTAAACGCTTTAGTTCTGGACAATTCTCCTTCATTTGTTCATAACGCACGTACAACTGAGTCATACAAAAAAATATTTAACAAGTAACATCTACACATACTTTCAGATTCAAGCCCACATATTAAACAACTCATATTCACACTTGCTAATACTTGGAATTATACGTGTGACTGAAATTACACATGTGGTTTGCAGGATCAGGTCCCAAACTGTTGCATTCTGTTTTGAACTTTATACTGCATGCTTGTGGTTTCAAACTGTATTATGGGTGGAATACTTTGCAGCCAAGATGCAAATCGCTCAGGCTAAAATCTTCTCATGTATACAATGGCCTAATTACTTTATTATTTTTTATACTATATCCACAGGGTGCCAAATGTTTTACTGAAAAACATCAAGACAAATCTGATGCATAGAAAGCTAACAACTTAATTAGCCGAGGTAAGTAAAAGAAAGGAATGCAAGACAAAGTAATTGAGCATTGGAGTTTGACACACCGTATTCGTTATGCATCTTGGATATTTTCTTTCAGCCTTTTTGATCTTTTGTTGATTTGGTTTTCTCTTGTTCTTCCCTTCCCTGATTTGACTGCAAGGACATGATTCACTGGGTTATGACACAAAAATGAAAGGAGATTCAAGTATAGCCTGCCTCATAGATGAAGCAGAGCCAAAAGTCAAGGAGCTAGATACATAGTTGTTATCTTTCATAAAGTAAATTTCATTCAGCACAGTAAAAATGCTTAAAATCAGACTGCTGAAGCTATATTTCTGTCCCTAAACAAATTGGCTAGATGTTCAGAATCTAAGTATAAATCCCAGCAAAATTAGAAAATTTCATGTGAAGTAAAAACAAAACAAAAAAAAAAACCACCACCAAACAAGCAAAAACAAGAGTTGCAAGTCCTTATTTCTTTAAATAAAGCTACCATTTTGTTATCAGTCTGTTTGCAAAAGGGTTTGAAGATCAGAAGGTCATGAGATATTTATATGGTGAAATGGTAAGATACTTCGGGAGTCCAATTTAGGCAATCACATTTCCAACTGGAACCATAAAATGAGTCTCTAGTATACAGTTTGTTTCTAAAATCGCTCCCCACAAGGAAAAGTCACCCATTTAAACCTACTAGTTATATGAACTTAAATACCAACCTGTGGCAAAATTTCTGGATTTGGGAATCACTGAGTAATATATTGCCCAGACTCCAATTTATTTCTTGTTTGAACTCCTAAAGTTCGAGGAAGGAATTCTGCACTGCTGCCCCATGCTCAGGTCTAGAACTGCTCCTGGAGAGCACACCTTTATTTTTCTTTTGCAATAGAAATTACCAATACTACTACAAAAGAAATCTGTGAAAGTGATTGATTCACACTTTCCTTTTGACTTACAGTTTAGATCTGGCTGGAATTATGAATTAACATAAAAGTTTTTCCTTCACAGACACTGTGCTGCGTTAACTATTTCAGAGGACACATTCTTTTATCTTTGCGTATAAGAATCGCAGTCTTTTTCAAGTGTTGGATCTCAATTTCACCCTTCCAAGCAATCTGTAATACATTACATTCCTTATTTTGCTTTAGACTGCTACTGATTAATTCCTTATGTTGGATATTTGTTTGTTTTTCCCACATGTTAGTTCATCATCCTTGGAATTACAATCACACATGTGCCAGGGAATGTGACCTATCAATCTTCACTGTCCTTCACTGAGTCTGAGTGGAGATGTAAGACAAGTGCATACATATAATATTTGAAGGGTTTCCACTTTAATTTAACACAATTTTCTGCTGGGAGACGTTCACGTCATACATTGGTTCATAAAGTAGCAATTAATTAGTGTAGATACATGTGAATTGCTATCAAAATCCATCCTTTGTTGCCATTCACACATTAAAATAGCCAAACGCAAGCTTCCTTTTCCTTCTCATACACGCAAGAGATCAAGAGAGATCTTGAGAAAAGGCAGAGAAGAGGAAAACCAACCCAAACTCTTGTCTGCTCCTTTACCAAGCCTTGACAGAAAAGATTGGTCTTCCCAAATCTTGGGTTTCTTGATTGCACTAGTGAGAACGAGGCTTGTGGAGAAAGACAATCTTTCAGCATACAGGTCCACGCAGAAATGCAGAAGGTAGCTGAAAACACCTTGAAACAAACTGACTGACAACGCCAATCATAGCACAAAGCCAGAGACAAAAAAAATGTGAAATACCAGTTCACAAGCAGTCCAGAATATATTCGACTAGCTGTATTTTCATCAATATTCCTCTCTAAGGACTCAAACACAAGCACTGATAATTCTCACAGCTGCTTCTTGTAACTCACCAACATTCCCTGCCTTGCACAATTTAACAAAAATGTTATGTATTTCTGAATTATTTGTTCCACAGAACTGGCAGTGTCAAAAAATGAAGGTGATAATGAGCTGAAGGACATCAGCAAACTAAGTACGTCAGAGCCAGTGCCCTCAACGTTATCATGTGGAACTTGCTTAAAAGCAGGGACAATCCAGGCCTCGCTATATCACAGGGGCAAGAACCTTTTGTACAAAACAGGTTGCTTACACTCACCATGTGTGAGCTGTGCATCTGCTGAACCATCTGAAGTTTATCAGATAACAAAATTCCACACTCAGTACTCCTGAAAATCATCGACAAAAAGAAACAAGCAAAGGCAAGTTATACTTTTAGCAGAAATCATAAATTCATGTATCCAGTAAATTTGCCATTCAGGTCTTTCAATTTTGCTGTTGCCTTAAGGATTAATTTTATTGTGAAGACTGGGAGTTCCATCTGCATCAAAATCTTTTTTCTGAGGCTTTTACAGGCTGGCATGGTAGGCATCCACCATAACAATATAGATTTGCAGGGGGTTTCAAAGCTTATACTGAAAAAACATGCTTTTCTGAACGAGCCAAAATGTACCCAAAAAATTCAACTTGAATAGGGTGTAAGAGACCAAAATTACAAAGAAAGAAACATTATGTGCTTGCATTTTCTTTTTGATACTTCATTTGTTTCATTCAAAAAAACAAAGGCAAAGAAAAACCCACAAACCATTTTTACACATGGTTAAAACATGGAAGGATAACATCTACCTACTCTAGAAAAAATACCAATACACCCAAGTACGCAGAGACAGGAAATTCTGTAAACCAGAGCACTCTTCATTACCTCAAAGATAAAAAGAACACATTTTTTCATGTTACTTAGATATTCTATACATTTAGACGTCAAGATATTTTGATCTCAATAGGCAACAGAAGCAGAATAGTTAATTACATTGAAAATTGTTCCTGACGTGTGAGCCACAAAACTATCACAATGAGGGTGAGAAATGCCTCATGCTAAAGAACATTGGCTGGCCTCCATCTATCTCATCCTGTTTCTCCCATGAAATAGACCAACCACTTTGTTAAGAAACAGTAATTAATTCCAGAAGGAATATGACATACAAGAACAGATTCCCGTACTAATTTTAAAAAAGAGCAAGACGTGTTAATGATCAGCCTATGGGTATCTCTGTTAACAACTAGCACAATACAATGAGAAATGGTCTACAGAACAAAACTGTATGTGTTGAGGGTCCGATGTCCACACTACACACAGTTTATGGGGAGTTATTTCCAACCAATTCCAGTCTGGACTGCACGTCCGTTAGTTGTTGGAGCATGTTAGGTCCTGGGTCACAGTTTAATTTCACCCAGGAGGAATACCATTTTTATACTCTGAGACTGCAAACCATCTTGCGAACCGAGTCCCACATGTGGGAATGACCAGGAGGTTCACTTCCAAAGTCTGCTCCTGATCCAAACTAAAATGCTGAAGCAGGCATATCCCAAATTCCTCACAGGACCCAATTTTAGTCTAACTGCACTACAGGGACCCACATAGGCCAAAGAAACTTACAGACAAGATACTGCAGGGCACTGACAGCACTAAGATGTGCTGCCTGCCAAATAGATGCATCTGATGCTATCTTAGGATGTTCACACTCAGAGTGAATTCAGATTCACAAAACATTTTTAAATCTTTGCTTCTAAGGGCTGCAATCTATGCCAATGCAGAGAAACAGCTTTCATGTGCTGCTCTGCCCTTCTTTATTCCTGTTTGGACTCCATGTGATGTCCAGGCTTTGTACTAGCCCTCTGCTAGGGAGAAATTCACTGACTGTCCATGTAGGGATTGTAGAATACTTCTCCCCAGTCCTCTTTCTCCTCTCCAACAAAACACAAGTGACTCTTCCATTACACTTGGAGCCTTACATATCCGTATGTGTGAGGCAGATATACCAGAGGAGACACCGTCTTGTGCTTATGTTTATTTCTTAAATGCTTTTACTTCTTCACGGTAAAAATATTCAACCACAGTCCTATTTCATTGTATGGGATGGAATGCAGATCCCTGAAGCTGAATTCTTTGGGTCCAAAGTTTCAGTGTTCGAAATACAAAAGGTAGGAAATTCTCTTTAATGCAGCAGGGCTTACAAAGGTAATTCCTTAACAGCTGCCTAATAAATCCCATATACATTTGTGATTAAACAGACTTACTTAGCATAGGCATGAGAATGCTTTTTTCTTTTTTTAAACCAAACCCAAGAGTGGTTTCTCTGATGCAACATACTTTCTTTTACCTTTTACCTTTCTTTTACATTTCCTGTAATGTGTTATGGCAACAAATGAAACCACCCATCCCGCAGAAAGGCTAGGCTAGGTTAGCAGCTGCTAGGTCAAGTTAGCAAGACAGGCAAAACATATGACTGTGCTGCTCTGGTTTCTAATTACAAGAAACTCAGTTGATGTCTGAGAGTAGTAAGCAGTAAAACTAAAGACCATGTGGGGTTTTGGGTATTTTATATTGTCAGTTTTGTAATTTCTGTGGGTAAAAAGAAATCCAAACCAACACATTCAGCACTTTAGTTAAATTTTCCTGTTCTACATGTATTTTTTGAAATACAGGTTTGTTGCACTATTCAAAACTTAGTCCTTGGTAACTATTAGCATTTTATTAACAACGCTTATATGTACATTTTTTACTGTAACCATATACATCTCTCATAGGGGCATAAGCTGGGGAGCATTCTTAGATCATACTTGTTTTCCCCATGCAGCCACACATGTGGCAAACAGCTGTAGAAGTCGTAAAACTGCCTTTACACATTGCACATGCTGTTGAATATAATATGCACACACATTATGTATGAAGCCAGTCCTGAAGCAAAATAATGATCTGAATACTTCTTTTTACTTATTTTTTGTAAGTATTTGGCTTTCTTCAAGACAAATGTTTCCCGCTTAAATTCTTTCAACAAAACAATAGCACTTAATTATTCAGAATCGCAGGTTTACTGGTTCTTACCACAAGCAAGCCTTTTAACCACCTCCACTATGGCAAAGACTCAAATGCTGTCAAACGTGAATCTGCAAAGCAACTGTTACTATGGTATCGTGACCAGCTCCGCTGCAATAAAGCACAGAATGAAAACGTAAATTGTTACTTAGATATACATTTTTCTCCAGGGCGCTATAAGCAAAAATTGAAAACAGCTGACACTAAGTCACCCTTCTAGATAATAAATACTGCTAATATGAATCCGATGTGTTAAAGGGTGGGGGGAAGCTCCAGAGACTAACACTCCCGTCATTAATATTCTACCACCAAACTGAAGGAAAGGTGGGGTGATTTCCCCATCTCTGGTGAGAGCTTAGTTTTCTGAACACAGCTAAATCAATCCCCACAGAGATATCTTATCTGTAAGGCTCACGAAAAATATGTGAAGGGTAAATGGTTAGCGTTTGGAATGGACCACACTGCACAAAGTAACAGTTATTTCACAAGAGATTTCCCGTGGTAGATGTTCCCAAACCCAGCTATGAGGTCTTCACTCCCCCACCCACCACAAGTGCTATTGTTTGAACGCTGTGCTATACTAGTAATACGCTCGGGGTAATTTTAAGCAACAAAGTACGTATAGCCAAGCACAATAAAAGGATACCTTATTTCTTGGTTATTATTTAAAAAAAGAGAGAGCAGATCCATTTAAACGAGAAACGCCTCCCTCTGTTCCCATCTTCCGTCTGCCAACAAATACAGATATTGCATATGGGGCTTATCGCACACCAGAAAGGAAAGTGTTATACAAGCCCACTGTTAATTTAGCTATGTAAATGTGAACAAACTTTTTCAGTTTGCCCCTTTTCCTGCTTTCTTACGGTCCTCATAGCATGTACAAAACAGCATTGTTTTTGAAAACTTTCCAAATTATTTGTAATTTGCTAAATTATATTTTGACCAAAAATATACTCTAGAAATGTGCTACTGCTTTGATATTAAAGTTAGCATGTAGGAAAAGAGAAGCAATCAATTGCACATACAAACTGCCTGCAAGTCTTTCACACTTAACACATTTTCTATATACACTAAAACTGGTCAGATTAAACTTAAATATTTTCCCTTTATATTTAAAAAATAAATAGCAAAAATCAACTTAATCTTATTTATGGATCTGATAAAAGAGCTTACAAAGATTATCAACTAATTTGAAAAATTTCACAAAACATTTTCAGTATAATATCTAATTACATTGCTCTCTCCATTTTCTGTATACTACATGACCAAAAAAACCCCCCAAACCCAAAAACATTTACAAAGTGGTTTTACTTTACTACTTTTAGTATTAACTTATGTTCGCCCTGCATGCCAAAACAGTGCATACATTATTTTGGTAGTGTGAGTTAGGGTATCACCTTACCCGTGTTTGCCAGTGAAGATTTTAGGGA
Source organism: Rhynochetos jubatus (assembly GCA_027574665.1). Classification (NCBI taxonomy): domain Eukaryota; kingdom Metazoa; phylum Chordata; class Aves; order Eurypygiformes; family Rhynochetidae; genus Rhynochetos; species Rhynochetos jubatus. The sequence continues at coordinate 19,029,884 of CM050656.1, forward strand.
ACTTTATCCATAATGCACACCTTTGCCAAGCCCCAGTTCAACCAATTACTGATGTGTTTACCAATAAGCTGATAAGGTGTTCCCTCAGAGTTAGTGAAATTGCTCGAGTGTCTAAATTATGCTGACTAAATCCATAATGAGGTCATTTGCCTGGAGAGATGCGAGTTGGAACCCCTCTCTATTACAGCTTACATGAGTTCAGATCTCCTAGTGGTACTAGCAGTCAAATACTAGTCAAAGACCACGACTCAGACAAAGACGAGTCCCAGGCCAAAATAAGCAAAGAAAAAAGTCCATGCTATTTTGTAGGATACTGCATGTTGTTCCTTGTGGAGTACTGCATTTCTCAGCTGAGGCCCCAGTCCTGTTAGCTCTGCTCATTGGGAAAATTCACACGTTATTTGACACAAGTAAGAGTGGCTGAATCAGGTCACTTCAGATTAAAGAGCCTGTGAACTTTAGCATTTAGACATATGTTCACCAGACAATTCGCTCTCCCAAAAGTTAGGGGTTTTGTATTATTGCAATAGCTGTCCTGTAGTTAAGCCATTGTTGATACATAGGAGAAAGATCAATCTTCTACCATAGGATTATCTGCACAGCTACTGTAAGAGAGACCAGAACCAGTTTCTTCACATACACAGGAGCTGGCTTATTTTTCCAGAAAGATCTGGGAGAAGAGGAGGAGGGGAGGGCTGGAGAGATCCTTACACCAGGAATGTAACTTCCAATAACAACTTACAGATATTAAGAAGAATTTACAGAGTAACGTTCTAGGATCTTCCTGTTCTTGACTAAACTAGCTGTGACTCAGTCAACTTCAGTCCTGGTAGCAGGGAGGGGCAAAGGGGGTAAAAGGGGCCTAACTTTGTAGTATCACACTCAGTTTTCTTATGATTTTATCATTGCTTTAGAGATGGGATATAACTCTACTATTCAGGTTCCAAATCGCCTCTACAAAACTATTCGGAATGTCAATAATAAAGCAAGTAAAACCACACCCAGCATTATAAGAGAGATGTTTGAATTTAGACATGCAACAGGAATGAGAAAAGATTGGAATTTTCACTTATAATACATGAAGTCCACTGCCAAAAAGAGAATGAAACAGCATCCAAGTTGGGCAGCTCATATATATCTATCAGAGTTTATGTTTAAGTGCAACCAGCTTTCACAGTAAAGAGCATACTATATAATTAATCATATTTCAGCCACAAATACTAAGATGCTCAATGCCTCATGTAGTATAAAACACTTTCAAGACTTCAATTTCAGAGTCTCATTTATAGAAGCTGTTTAATAGAAATTATTTGTATAAATTAAAATCATCATTTAATTATCAGGCTGGTTCTTAATTACCAGATAAAACTTTTAACTTCGTATCTTTGATGTAAAGCAAGGGCACACTGGAAGTGACATATTTCTTTTACACATGAAAATAAATTGTTTCCAGTGTGTGTCACCATAGAAGAGAGATGTCACCATAGAAGAGAGATGTCACCATAGAAGAGAGATGTCACCACACGTTCTTCAGGATCACCAAGAGACAATTTGATTGCATCAATTAGATTTTAATTAGGATGCCAATCAGCATTTTTACCAGCAGAAAGACACTAGAGCGTGCCTGGAAGCATCAACTGTGTCCGCCACCAAGATTTGCTGAAGGGGAAGCAGATAAGGAAAGAGAAGGCATGCCTGGAGTCCCACAGGTTAGCAGAAAGTGGCCCGATACTCCCCTTCCCCAGGGAGACTATGCCAAGATGTAAAACTTCAGAGTTTTGCAAGAGATAGTTAGGGCACACCTGTCTCAGGTGAAAATTCTAGACCCCATTAGTCAGAAGCATGAGAATTTCTCTTTTCTAAAATGCTTTATTCTTCACTTAACAGTGTGTCAGATCTGAGTAAGCTTGGGGTTTGGTTTGGTTGGGGTTTTTTCATTGCTAACTCCTTTTCTAGGTCCTATTAAACTCTATTTCAGGATACTGTTTGATATCTAATGATGTCCCCAGGGAAACACCCCTTGGAATTAAAAAAAAATCCTTTCAATTTTGAAGGCAAAACATTTGAGTTTCACGGATAGCTTATTCACCGTGTTCTGTAAGATAAAGTGAATAGCCATTCCTGCTCTAGGTATTACTTTGTAAAAGACTAGATGCATCATGGCACAGCTTATTCATCTAAGGCATATAATTATCTTAACTGGAGTTTTTCACCTCTCTGGACGCTTTTCTATGTTTTTAATCACTTTTTTTGACCAAATTAATCTTACCGTAGCCTGCTGGAATTTTGGGCGAGTAAGATTTTTGCGGCAGCAGGAGTCTTATCAACAAAGACATTCCCTGTCTTCTCCACTCCTGTTACATTCACTGTACACAATGACGTGATGCAGGGAAAACCACTTGCATGAGTGGACATACAGGGAATTGAGGATGCCTTGCAAGCAGCAGCCCTGGGCTTTCTGTGTTTGTAAATGTCAAATAGACAAGTGACAATATCTCTATAGTTTTACTTAGGGGAAAAACATTTTGTCCAGCATTTACAGAGGACCGTTCCCTTCTGTAATATAAAGAAGCAGAAATGCAGAAAAGGGAAATGTTTCCAGCACTGAGGTTAATTGGTTTTGGACAAGTCCAATAGCCCTTGTTGGAAACTGCACAACTGAGGACTGGCATTTGACAAAATTTTTAATCATAAGTGAACACTGAAAAAATTGAAAAGTATTTCAAATTAATGGAAAGGTAAATGGCACGTTAAAAATGTTAAAGAATGTATCTTCAAAAAGAGTTTCGGCAACACCATTCAATGTAGGTTTCCCATGAGCCTCAAAAAAAAGAAAGTATCAAATAGACCTTCATTCATATTTCATGACATATTAGAATTACTTATGTTCCTACGTAATTTTGCTGAAAACTACAGCTAACTGAGCACCACCTGTAAAATTTATATATTCTGTGCAAAATCATACAGACAAGATTTCTTCATGTTGTAAAATCTGCTTAAGTCCTCAGATTCTCACTACAGGACAATAATACCTGAACATAAGCAGATTCTGCACAGAAAAAACAGTCTAAGATTTCTCTCTATGTTTCATTTTTCCTCGTAGAAAAACATCACAGCTGATGATCTTATTCTGCAAGAATTCCTTGGATTCATCTTGCCTAAGCTGTCATAACCTTCGTATTTACAAACTGCTGCAGCTGTAATGAAACTTATTCCCAGTTCTGTTCATCGCATTCATCAACACTTAACACTCCTCAAAATTTACCATTAATGCATGTTGTACAAAGCATTCACAGAATATCTTAAGTATCCTGCAAGACTCCACTTCAGCTCCTCAACCTACCTACTCAACTGCCTGTAAATAAAATTGGTCGGAATTATTACTGTAGAGTTTACAATTATGCATCTCAAATTCATGAGATGCAATGTGGAACATTAAATCAGATTTTCACTTGTTCATATTCTCCTAGATCATAGTTTCTAATAAAGAGAAATAGAGGGGACAAGATGGAAAGTCAATTACAGTTAACAATAGAAATAACTATTAAAAAAAAATCAGAAATTGCATAAACATTATACGTATGGATCTACACATGTGTCGTGGTTTAACTCCGGCTAGCAAAATACCACGAAGCCGCTCTCACAAATCTCCCTCCGCTCCTCCAGTGGAGGGGAAGAATCGGAGGAAACAGAAATAAGGAAGCTCGCCGCCGGTGCACTGTTGTAGTGGCAATTAGCACCTGTTGGTCTGCAACCTTTAGCAGTCCCACAACAGAAGGGTCCTCTGAGAGACCAGGCAAGACAGAGAGCTGCTCAATTTCATCAGTCTCTAAAGCAGCTATCCCAAAAGCCCACCAGTACCCTTTTGGGTTCTTAAAGTACCCTCTCTTAAGACAGTCAATGCCAAGGATGCACGGAGCATCTGAACCAGTCACATTAGGGTGCTTTTGCCACTCCTTCCCAGTCAGGTTATTTCAGCCTCCAACACAGTCAATTGTTGGGAACCCCCAGTCACACCAGAAATGCTGATGGGTCGTACCCCCTTACAGCTTGATGGCATGAGGGTACACAGTGCACCCGTGTCCACTAGAGCCTTATACTGCTGTGGCTCTGATGTGCCAGGCCATCGAATCCACACAGTCCAATAAACACGGTTGTCCCTTTCCTCCACCTGGCTGGAGGCAGGGCCCCTCTAAAAGTTAACTGATTCACAGTCACTCATGTCTTGGAGGAATGGATTATTGCTCCGCTTTTGTTTGGCTACGGGAGCAACAGTTTTCTTGGAAGAGTCCTTACTGGTGTGCTTTTTCCCTTTCAGTTCACATACTCGTTTCTCTAAGTGCGAGGTAGGTTTTCCATCCCACTTCCTCATGTCCTCTCCGCGGTCACGTAGGTAAAACCACAGGGTACGGCGCGATGGATACCTTTTATATTCCTGTCTTTGAGGAAAGGAACGCTTCCTCCTCATGGCTGAGACACTGGCTTGTGCAGGTGGGGACTGGAACATCTCCTTTCTGAATTGTTTAAACTCTTTGGACAGTTTCTCTATAGCTGAGACACAGGCCCGCATGGGGGAAGAAACAATGTCCTCATAGCCCCGGAACTTTTGAACTATCTCCTCCACTACTGGGTCTTCATCCCTTTCCCAAGTGAATACTGCAAATGCAGCAGCTATCGAGGGTGGTCCATTCTGCATTAACTTCTGCCACATGGGTCATGTGCACCTGATTCTGTCTGGATCTATCCTCCCATCATGACGATAAACTAACTCTAGCACAGCTAGTTCCCTCACGTACTGGATAGCTTTCTCCATGGTGGTCCATCTGTGTACGCGATATGGCATGTCTTCCTTAAAGGGGTACCTTTCCCTCACACCATCCAGAAGCCTCCTCCAGAGGCTTACATTCTGTGTCTCCCTCCCAACTCCTCTGTCAATGCCACTCTCTCTAGCAAGTGACCCCAGCTGCTTGGCTTCTCTGCCCTCTAAGTCAATGCTACTGGCCCCGTTATCCCAGCAGCGGAGCAGCCAGGTAATAACATGTTCACCTTGCTGACGGCCAAAGTCTCTCCGGATATCCCGGAGCTCCTTCAAGGCTAAAGATCGCATGGTTATATCTGCATCACTCTCATCCTCTGTCCCTGTCACTGCCCCTTGGGATGGCCCTGCAGTCTCCCCATCGACCTGTACCAGACGCCCTGATTTACGCTTCCATTTCTTTTTCTGTACTGGGTCAACTAACACTGGTGCTGGTTGATGCTGGCAGTACCACACAGGGGTCTGCACGGCTGCATTGCACCCTGCAGTGTGTAGGGCTGTTGTGGGAGGCGGAGCTGCAGCAGGAGGCGGAGCTACAGCAGGAGGCGGAGCTGCTGTGGGAGGTGGAACCGTTGTGGGTGGTGGAGACACACTGGGAACTGGAACTGCAGTGGAGGGCGGAGCTGTTGCAGGAGGTGGAACCATTGTGGAAGGTGGAGGCACACTGGGAGCTGGAGCTGCAGCAGAAAGTGGAGCTGTTGTGGGAAGTGGAGCTGACACAGAAGGTGCAGTGGCTGCCGCGTCTGTCGAGGAGGTATAGGTGGCGCAGGAGGTACAGTGGCTGCAGTGTCCATCGAGAAGAGTTGATGTTGCTGCAGGGGTGGAGGTGGCGCAGGCGGTGCAGTTGCTGTAGTGTCTGTCAAGGGGCGTTTACGTCGCCGTGGGGGTGGAGTCGGTGCAGAGGATGGGCTACTTGTGAGCGGTGATGTAGCCATGGGGGATGAAGCCGGCACACAGGGCCTGCTTCTTCCCCAAACACCGGTAGCAGATGGGGCAGTATTCCAAAACATTTCTTTAACTTTACACAAGGGCACAATAACATTCAGAAATAAGCTGATCCCTGGCCACAGGTCACCCCAAGACCATGAAAAATTTCCCAAATACTCATACACTTGCGCCATTGACCACAGAGAAGAGGGAGAAAATTGGAATAATTTCCACACATCCACCCAACTGAATAATTCCTTCACATGCAACCCACTAAATGATTTCTCCTCTACAGGCTGAGTCCCAGAAATGAAAAGGGAAAAGGTATAATTAGTGAAAGTCCCTATGACATTACATGAGAAACATGCAAACGCTGCCAGTACTGCATACAGATACATGATTATTCCCCAAACCAGTAGTATACAGACCAGCCAAATCAGACTCTTCAATCTGGTCAGAGCATACATCATCAGTATCATAAGGAGCACCCAAGGCAGTAAATCCCACCGTTCTATCATCCACTTAAAGATCCAAGAACTTAACGTGCTGACCAACCACCACAACATCTCTACAACCAATACTTATCACACAATCTGCTTTAACACACAGTAATCAGATCTGTTCTTATCTCAACCCTTTGAGCCCCACGCTGGGCGCCAAAAAGGACTGTCCTGGTTTAACTCCGGCCAGCAAAATACCACGAAGCTGCTCTCACAAATCCCCCTCCCCTCCTCCAGTGGAGGGGAAGAATCGGAGGAAACAGAAATAAGGAAGCTCGCAAAATTGAGATAAGAACTATTTACTAATTAAATCTAAATCAATATATACGGGTACTACTAATACTAAATAATTAAAATAGTAGAGAATGAAACATATAGTACAATATATACAATATGATACAATATGATACAATTTCCCACCATCCACTGACCAATGCACACCCAGATGTTGAGGGATGAAAATCAGACCCCGAGAGCCCAAGAACCACAGCCCGAGAGCTATCGCAGCCCGAGAGCCGCGGCCTGAAGGCCGGAGCCCGGGAGCCTACGCAGCAGATTCCGAGCAAACCTTATCACCGATAACACGGCCAGAAAACTCAAAACAATCCACCAGCTCCCACACGAACGAGCCAGCACAGGAGTTAGCAAAGCAGCTAACGCAGGAGGGTTAGCAAGTGCCCAGAGAGACGAGCAAGGGAGTAAGGGAGAGAGAGAGAAGGGCAGAGTAATGGCTACCGGACCCTCTTCCCCACCCAAAGAGACCGGAACATGACGGACTGTGGGATGAAATACTTCCTTGGTTAGTCTGGGTCAGCTACAGTATCCGAAGCGGACAAAAGACCTTGAGTTCAGTACAGGCCATCCCCAGCACCAGCTGAGGCCTTATCAATGTTTTCACTTACTGTCCAGCAACAGAGTTCCCTGGCAACCAGAGTAAAGGGAGTTAGCCCTTTCCTGACTGAACCCAGCACATTCTCCACCCCTTATTTCATACCATTTACATCATGCTTATTTCCATACCATCCATAAATTCACATGAACCAGCTTCCCCTTTCCCATCCTGTCCCACACAGATATCATTCCCTTGGTCTATGAACCATATTGGCAAAATGTCCATTAGGCCATGACTTTGGGTTCCATCAGGTGGTCACTCAGGACAGAAAAGGTGAAGTGTTGCATGGGATCGTTGGGCGCCAATGCCAGCTCAGGTCAGGTCACTACTGCCCTTCTGGCAAGGCTGGACCTCTGTAGGTTCAGGTGATCTCTGCCAGAGTGATTACTACAACATAGAGATCAGAACAAGGGTTATTTGCAGCCGTTAATGTCCATCATACAATTTAGTTCATGGGCTAGTTTCACCCAGAATCAAATCTCCTTGAGGCACACATCGGATTTGCCCATCTTCTCTCATTATCCACCAAGTACCTCCAGGTCCTTGAGTGAAAGCAACGCCACAGATGGGTTTGCCTTTATCAGAGGCAGGAATAACCCAGACTGTTTTTCCCAGCATATTCTTAACATGCACTACAGGGACCTTATCTCCTTCCACGGTGCGCAGAAGTTTTGATTAAACTGGGCCAGCACGGTTGGCAGATCCTCTGGTGTTGACTAACCAGGTGGCCTTTGTCAAATGTGTATCCCAATTTTTGAAAGTCCCACCCCCCATTGCCCTCAGGGTGGTCTTTAACAGCCCATTGCACCGTTCAACCTTCCCAGAGGCAGGTGCATGGTAGGGGATGTGATACACCCACTCAATGTCGTGCTCTTTGGCCCAAGTGTCTATGAGACTATTTCGGAAATGAGTCCCATTGTCTGATTCAATCCTCTCTGGGGTGCCGTGTCGCCACAGAACTTGCTTTTCAGGGCCTAGGATAGTATTCCGGGCAGTGGCATGAGGCACCGGATATGTTTCCAGCCACCTGGTGGTTGCTTCCACCATTGTGAGCACATGGCACTTGCCTTGGCGGGTTTTTGGCAGTGTGATGTAGTCAACCTGCCAGGCCTCCCCATATTTATATTTCAGCCATCGCCCCCCATACCAAACAGGCTTCACCCTCTTGGCTTGTTTGATGGCAGCACGTCTCACATTCATGAATGACCTGCGCAATAGCGTCCATGGTCAAGTCCACCCCTCGGTCACGAGCCCACCTGTACGTGGCATCTCTCTCTTGGTGGCCCGAGGTGTCATGGGCCCACCTAGCCATGAATAGCTCACCTTTATGTTGCCAGTCCAGATCCATCTGAGCCACTGCAATCTTAGCAGCTTGATCCACCTGCTGATTGTATCGATGTTCCTCAGTAGCTCGACTTCTGGGTACGTGGGCATCGACGTGACGCACTTTAACAACCAGGTTGTCTAGACGGGAAGCAACGTCTTGCCATAATGCTGCAGCCCAGATGGGTTTGCCTCGGCGCTGCCAGTTGCTCTGTTTCCATTTCTGTAGCCACCCCCACAGGGCATTTGCCACCATCCAGGAGTCAGCGTAGAGATAAAGCACTGGCCATTTCTCTCGTTTAGCAACGTCCAAAGCCAGCCGGATGGCTTTCACCTCTGCAAATTGACTGGATTCACCTTGTCCTTCAGCAGTCTCTGCAACTTGTCGTGTAGGACTCCACACAGCAGCCTTCCACCTACGATGTTTCCCTACAATGCGGCAGGACCCATCCGTGAACAGGGCATATTGTTTCTTATTGTCCGGCAACTGGTTGTACAAAGGGGCCTCTTCAGCTCGTGTCACCTCCTCCTCTGGTGACATTCCAAAGTCTTTGCCTTCCGGCCAGTCCATGATCACTTCTAGGATTCCTGGGTGACTGGGATTTCCTATGCAGGATCGTTGTGTGATCAGGGCAGCCCACTTACTCCACGTAGCATCAGTGGCATGATGAGTAGAAGAGACTCTGCCTTTGAACATCCAGCCCAGCACTGGCAGTCCAGGTGCAAGGAGGAGCTGTGCTTCAGTTCCAACCACTTCTGAGGCAGATCTAATTCCCTCATAAGCTGACAGTATCTCTTTTTCGGTTGGAGTGTAGCGGGCCTCACATCCTCTATATCCCCGGCTCCAAAATCCAAGTGGTCGACCTCGGGTCTCCCCTGGTTCTTTTTGCCAGAGACTCCAGGTAGGCCCATTCTCCCCGGCTGCGGTGTAGAGCACATTCTTTACCTCTGGCCCTGTCCGGACTGGTCCAAGGGCTACTGCATGCACGATCTCCTGCTTGATCTGTTCAAAGGCTTGGCGCTGCTCAGGGCCCCATTTGAAATCGTTTTTCTTCCGGGTCACTGTATAGAGAGGGCTTACAATTTGGCTGTAATTTGGAATATGCATCCGCCAGAAACCCACAACACCTAGGAAAGCCTGAGTTTCCTTTTTGCTTGCTGGTGGGGACATAGCTGTGATTTTATGGATCACGTCCATCGGGATCTGGCGACGCCCATCTTGCCACTTTATTCCTAAGAACTGGATCTCTCGTGCAGGTCCCTTGACCTTACTTTGCTTGATGGCAAAACCAGCTTTCAGGAGGATTTGGATGATCTTCTTCCCCTTCTCAAAAACTTCGTCAGCTGTGTCGCCCCATACAACGATGTCATCAATGTACTGCAGATGTTCGGGAGCTGCACCCTGCTCCAGTGCAGTCTGGATCAGTCCATGGCAGATGGTAGGGCTGTGCTTCCACCCCTGGGGCAGCCGATTCCAGGTGTATTGGATGCCCCTCCAAGTGAAAGCAAACTGTGGCCTGCACTCTGCTGCCAAAGGAATGGAGAAAAAGGCATTAGCAATGTCAGTTGTGGCGTACCACTTGGCTGCCTTAGACGCCAGCTCGTATTGGAGTTCCAGCATGTCCGGCACGGCAGCACTCAGTGGTGGCGTCACTTCATTCAGGCCACGATAGTCCACTGTCAGTCTCCATTCCCCATCAGACTTACGCACTGGCCAGATGGGGCTGTTAAAGGGTGAGCGGGTTTTGCTGATCACCCCTTGGCTCTCCAGCTGACGAATCAGCTTCTGGATGGGAAGCAAAGAGTCTCTGTTAGTGCGATACTGCCGCCGGTGCACTGTTGTAGTGGCAATTAGCACCTGTTGGTCTGCAACCTTTAGCAGTCCCACAACAGAAGGGTCCTCTGAGAGACCAGGCAAGACAGAGAGCTGCTCAATTTCATCAGTCTCTAAAGCAGCTATCCCAAAAGCCCACCGGTACCCTTTTGGGTCCTTAAAGTACCCTCTCTTAAGATAGTCAATGCCAAGGATGCACGGAGCATCTGAACCAGTCACAATAGGGTGCTTTTGCCACTCCTTCCCAGTCAGGCTTATTTCAGCCTCCAACACAGTCAATTGTTGGGAACCCCCAGTCACACCAGAAATGCTGATGGGTCGTACCCCCTTATAGCTTGATGGCATGAGGGTACACAGTGCACCCGTGTCCACTAGAGCCTTATACTGCTGTGGCTCTGATGTGCCAGGCCATCGAATCCACACAGTCCAATAAACACGGTTGTCCCTTTCCTCCACCTGGCTGGAGGCAGGGCCCCTCTAAAAGTTAACTGATTCACAGTCACTCATGTCTTGGAGGAATGGATTATTGCTCCGCTTTTGTTTGGCTACGGGAGCAACAGTTTTCTTGGAAGAGTCCTTACTGGTGTGCTTTTTCCCTTTCAGTTCACATACTCGTTTCTCTAAGTGCGAGGTAGGTTTTCCATCCCACTTCCTCATGTCCTCTCCGCGGTCACGTAGGTAAAACCACAGGGTACGGCGCGATGGATACCTTTTATATTCCTGTCTTTGAGGAAAGGAACGCTTCCTCCTCATGGCTGAGACACTGGCTTGTGCAGGTGGGGACTGGAACATCTCCTTTCTGAATTGTTTAAACTCTTTGGACAGTTTCTCTATAGCTGAGACACAGGCCCGCATGGGGGAAGAAACAATGTCCTCATAGCCCCGGAACTTTTGAACTATCTCCTCCACTACTGGGTCTTCATCCCTTTCCCAAGTGAATACTGCAAATGCAGCAGCTATCGAGGGTGGTCCATTCTGCATTAACTTCTGCCACATGGGTCATGTGCACCTGATTCTGTCTGGATCTATCCTCCCATCATGACGATAAACTAACTCTAGCACAGCTAGTTCCCTCACGTACTGGATAGCTTTCTCCATGGTGGTCCATCTGTGTACGCGATATGGCATGTCTTCCTTAAAGGGGTACCTTTCCCTCACACCATCCAGAAGCCTCCTCCAGAGGCTTACATTCTGTGTCTCCCTCCCAACTCCTCTGTCAATGCCACTCTCTCTAGCAAGTGACCCCAGCTGCTTGGCTTCTCTGCCCTCTAAGTCAATGCTACTGGCCCCGTTATCCCAGCAGCGGAGCAGCCAGGTAATAACATGTTCACCTTGCTGACGGCCAAAGTCTCTCCGGATATCCCGGAGCTCCTTCAAGGCTAAAGATCGCATGGTTATATCTGCATCACTCTCATCCTCTGTCCCTGTCACTGCCCCTTGGGATGGCCCTGCAGTCTCCCCATCGACCTGTACCAGACGCCCTGATTTACGCTTCCATTTCTTTTTCTGTACTGGGTCAACTAACACTGGTGCTGGTTGATGCTGGCAGTACCACACAGGGGTCTGCACGGCTGCATTGCACCCTGCAGTGTGTAGGGCTGTTGTGGGAGGCGGAGCTGCAGCAGGAGGCGGAGCTACAGCAGGAGGCGGAGCTGCTGTGGGAGGTGGAACCGTTGTGGGTGGTGGAGACACACTGGGAACTGGAACTGCAGTGGAGGGCGGAGCTGTTGCAGGAGGTGGAACCATTGTGGAAGGTGGAGGCACACTGGGAGCTGGAGCTGCAGCAGAAAGTGGAGCTGTTGTGGGAAGTGGAGCTGACACAGAAGGTGCAGTGGCTGCCGCGTCTGTCGAGGAGGTATAGGTGGCGCAGGAGGTACAGTGGCTGCAGTGTCCATCGAGAAGAGTTGATGTTGCTGCAGGGGTGGAGGTGGCGCAGGCGGTGCAGTTGCTGTAGTGTCTGTCAAGGGGCGTTTACGTCGCCGTGGGGGTGGAGTCGGTGCAGAGGATGGGCTACTTGTGAGCGGTGATGTAGCCATGGGGGATGAAGCCGGCACACAGGGCCTGCTTCTTCCCCAAACACCGGTAGCAGATGGGGCAGTATTCCAAAACATTTCTTTAACTTTACACAAGGGCACAATAACATTCAGAAATAAGCTGATCCCTGGCCACAGGTCACCCCAAGACCATGAAAAATTTCCCAAATACTCATACACTTGCGCCATTGACCACAGAGAAGAGGGAGAAAATTGGAATAATTTCCACACATCCACCCAACTGAATAATTCCTTCACATGCAACCCACTAAATGATTTCTCCTCTACAGGCTGAGTCCCAGAAATGAAAAGGGAAAAGGTATAATTAGTGAAAGTCCCTATGACATTACATGAGAAACATGCAAACGCTGCCAGTACTGCATACAGATACATGATTATTCCCCAAACCAGTAGTATACAGACCAGCCAAATCAGACTCTTCAATCTGGTCAGAGCATACATCATCAGTATCATAAGGAGCACCCAAGGCAGTAAATCCCACCGTTCTATCATCCACTTAAAGATCCAAGAACTTAACGTGCTGACCAACCACCACAACATCTCTACAACCAATACTTATCACACAATCTGCTTTAACACACAGTAATCAGATCTGTTCTTATCTCAACCCTTTGAGCCCCACGCTGGGCGCCAAAAAGGACTGTCCTGGTTTAACTCCGGCCAGCAAAATACCACGAAGCTGCTCTCACAAATCCCCCTCCCCTCCTCCAGTGGAGGGGAAGAATCGGAGGAAACAGAAATAAGGAAGCTCGCAAAATTGAGATAAGAACTATTTACTAATTAAATCTAAATCAATATATACGGGTACTACTAATACTAAATAATTAAAATAGTAGAGAATGAAACATATAGTACAATATATACAATATGATACAATATGATACAATTTCCCACCATCCACTGACCAATGCACACCCAGATGTTGAGGGATGAAAATCAGACCCCGAGAGCCCAAGAACCACAGCCCGAGAGCTATCGCAGCCCGAGAGCCGCGGCCTGAAGGCCGGAGCCCGGGAGCCTACGCAGCAGATTCCGAGCAAACCTTATCACCGATAACACGGCCAGAAAACTCAAAACAATCCACCAGCTCCCACACGAACGAGCCAGCACAGGAGTTAGCAAAGCAGCTAACGCAGGAGGGTTAGCAAGTGCCCAGAGAGACGAGCAAGGGAGTAAGGGAGAGAGAGAGAAGGGCAGAGTAATGGCTACCGGACCCTCTTCCCCACCCAAAGAGACCGGAACATGACGGACTGTGGGATGAAATACTTCCTTGGTTAGTCTGGGTCAGCTACAGTATCCGAAGCGGACAAAAGACCTTGAGTTCAGTACAGGCCATCCCCAGCACCAGCTGAGGCCTTATCAATGTTTTCACTTACTGTCCAGCAACAGAGTTCCCTGGCAACCAGAGTAAAGGGAGTTAGCCCTTTCCTGACTGAACCCAGCACATTCTCCACCCCTTATTTCATACCATTTACATCATGCTTATTTCCATACCATCCATAAATTCACATGAACCAGCTTCCCCTTTCCCATCCTGTCCCACACAGATATCATTCCCTTGGTCTATGAACCATATTGGCAAAATGTCCATTAGGCCATGACTTTGGGTTCCATCAGGTGGTCACTCAGGACAGAAAAGGTGAAGTGTTGCATGGGATCGTTGGGCGCCAATGCCAGCTCAGGTCAGGTCACTACTGCCCTTCTGGCAAGGCTGGACCTCTGTAGGTTCAGGTGATCTCTGCCAGAGTGATTACTACAACATAGAGATCAGAACAAGGGTTATTTGCAGCCGTTAATGTCCATCATACAATTTAGTTCATGGGCTAGTTTCACCCAGAATCAAATCTCCTTGAGGCACACATCGGATTTGCCCATCTTCTCTCATTATCCACCAAGTACCTCCAGGTCCTTGAGTGAAAGCAACGCCACAGATGGGTTTGCCTTTATCAGAGGCAGGAATAACCCAGACTGTTTTTCCCAGCATATTCTTAACATGCACTACAGGGACCTTATCTCCTTCCACGGTGCGCAGAAGTTTTGATTAAACTGGGCCAGCACGGTTGGCAGATCCTCTGGTGTTGACTAACCAGGTGGCCTTTGTCAAATGTGTATCCCAATTTTTGAAAGTCCCACCCCCCATTGCCCTCAGGGTGGTCTTTAACAGCCCATTGCACCGTTCAACCTTCCCAGAGGCAGGTGCATGGTAGGGGATGTGATACACCCACTCAATGTCGTGCTCTTTGGCCCAAGTGTCTATGAGACTATTTCGGAAATGAGTCCCATTGTCTGATTCAATCCTCTCTGGGGTGCCGTGTCGCCACAGAACTTGCTTTTCAGGGCCTAGGATAGTATTCCGGGCAGTGGCATGAGGCACCGGATATGTTTCCAGCCACCTGGTGGTTGCTTCCACCATTGTGAGCACATGGCACTTGCCTTGGCGGGTTTTTGGCAGTGTGATGTAGTCAACCTGCCAGGCCTCCCCATATTTATATTTCAGCCATCGCCCCCCATACCAAACAGGCTTCACCCTCTTGGCTTGTTTGATGGCAGCACGTCTCACATTCATGAATGACCTGCGCAATAGCGTCCATGGTCAAGTCCACCCCTCGGTCACGAGCCCACCTGTACGTGGCATCTCTCTCTTGGTGGCCCGAGGTGTCATGGGCCCACCTAGCCATGAATAGCTCACCTTTATGTTGCCAGTCCAGATCCATCTGAGCCACTGCAATCTTAGCAGCTTGATCCACCTGCTGATTGTATCGATGTTCCTCAGTAGCTCGACTTCTGGGTACGTGGGCATCGACGTGACGCACTTTAACAACCAGGTTGTCTAGACGGGAAGCAACGTCTTGCCATAATGCTGCAGCCCAGATGGGTTTGCCTCGGCGCTGCCAGTTGCTCTGTTTCCATTTCTGTAGCCACCCCCACAGGGCATTTGCCACCATCCAGGAGTCAGCGTAGAGATAAAGCACTGGCCATTTCTCTCGTTTAGCAACGTCCAAAGCCAGCCGGATGGCTTTCACCTCTGCAAATTGACTGGATTCACCTTGTCCTTCAGCAGTCTCTGCAACTTGTCGTGTAGGACTCCACACAGCAGCCTTCCACCTACGATGTTTCCCTACAATGCGGCAGGACCCATCCGTGAACAGGGCATATTGTTTCTTATTGTCCGGCAACTGGTTGTACAAAGGGGCCTCTTCAGCTCGTGTCACCTCCTCCTCTGGTGACATTCCAAAGTCTTTGCCTTCCGGCCAGTCCATGATCACTTCTAGGATTCCTGGGTGACTGGGATTTCCTATGCAGGATCGTTGTGTGATCAGGGCAGCCCACTTACTCCACGTAGCATCAGTGGCATGATGAGTAGAAGAGACTCTGCCTTTGAACATCCAGCCCAGCACTGGCAGTCCAGGTGCAAGGAGGAGCTGTGCTTCAGTTCCAACCACTTCTGAGGCAGATCTAATTCCCTCATAAGCTGACAGTATCTCTTTTTCGGTTGGAGTGTAGCGGGCCTCACATCCTCTATATCCCCGGCTCCAAAATCCAAGTGGTCGACCTCGGGTCTCCCCTGGTTCTTTTTGCCAGAGACTCCAGGTAGGCCCATTCTCCCCGGCTGCGGTGTAGAGCACATTCTTTACCTCTGGCCCTGTCCGGACTGGTCCAAGGGCTACTGCATGCACGATCTCCTGCTTGATCTGTTCAAAGGCTTGGCGCTGCTCAGGGCCCCATTTGAAATCGTTTTTCTTCCGGGTCACTGTATAGAGAGGGCTTACAATTTGGCTGTAATTTGGAATATGCATCCGCCAGAAACCCACAACACCTAGGAAAGCCTGAGTTTCCTTTTTGCTTGCTGGTGGGGACATAGCTGTGATTTTATGGATCACGTCCATCGGGATCTGGCGACGCCCATCTTGCCACTTTATTCCTAAGAACTGGATCTCTCGTGCAGGTCCCTTGACCTTACTTTGCTTGATGGCAAAACCAGCTTTCAGGAGGATTTGGATGATCTTCTTCCCCTTCTCAAAAACTTCGTCAGCTGTGTCGCCCCATACAACGATGTCATCAATGTACTGCAGATGTTCGGGAGCTGCACCCTGCTCCAGTGCAGTCTGGATCAGTCCATGGCAGATGGTAGGGCTGTGCTTCCACCCCTGGGGCAGCCGATTCCAGGTGTATTGGATGCCCCTCCAAGTGAAAGCAAACTGTGGCCTGCACTCTGCTGCCAAAGGAATGGAGAAAAAGGCATTAGCAATGTCAGTTGTGGCGTACCACTTGGCTGCCTTAGACGCCAGCTCGTATTGGAGTTCCAGCATGTCCGGCACGGCAGCACTCAGTGGTGGCGTCACTTCATTCAGGCCACGATAGTCCACTGTCAGTCTCCATTCCCCATCAGACTTACGCACTGGCCAGATGGGGCTGTTAAAGGGTGAGCGGGTTTTGCTGATCACCCCTTGGCTCTCCAGCTGACGAATCAGCTTCTGGATGGGAAGCAAAGAGTCTCTGTTAGTGCGATACTGCCGCCGGTGCACTGTTGTAGTGGCAATTAGCACCTGTTGGTCTGCAACCTTTAGCAGTCCCACAACAGAAGGGTCCTCTGAGAGACCAGGCAAGACAGAGAGCTGCTCAATTTCATCAGTCTCTAAAGCAGCTATCCCAAAAGCCCACCGGTACCCTTTTGGGTCCTTAAAGTACCCTCTCTTAAGATAGTCAATGCCAAGGATGCACGGAGCATCTGAACCAGTCACAATAGGGTGCTTTTGCCACTCCTTCCCAGTCAGGCTTATTTCAGCCTCCAACACAGTCAATTGTTGGGAACCCCCAGTCACACCAGAAATGCTGATGGGTCGTACCCCCTTATAGCTTGATGGCATGAGGGTACACAGTGCACCCGTGTCCACTAGAGCCTTATACTGCTGTGGCTCTGATGTGCCAGGCCATCGAATCCACACAGTCCAATAAACACGGTTGTCCCTTTCCTCCACCTGGCTGGAGGCAGGGCCCCTCTAAAAGTTAACTGATTCACAGTCACTCATGTCTTGGAGGAATGGATTATTGCTCCGCTTTTGTTTGGCTACGGGAGCAACAGTTTTCTTGGAAGAGTCCTTACTGGTGTGCTTTTTCCCTTTCAGTTCACATACTCGTTTCTCTAAGTGCGAGGTAGGTTTTCCATCCCACTTCCTCATGTCCTCTCCGCGGTCACGTAGGTAAAACCACAGGGTACGGCGCGATGGATACCTTTTATATTCCTGTCTTTGAGGAAAGGAACGCTTCCTCCTCATGGCTGAGACACTGGCTTGTGCAGGTGGGGACTGGAACATCTCCTTTCTGAATTGTTTAAACTCTTTGGACAGTTTCTCTATAGCTGAGACACAGGCCCGCATGGGGGAAGAAACAATGTCCTCATAGCCCCGGAACTTTTGAACTATCTCCTCCACTACTGGGTCTTCATCCCTTTCCCAAGTGAATACTGCAAATGCAGCAGCTATCGAGGGTGGTCCATTCTGCATTAACTTCTGCCACATGGGTCATGTGCACCTGATTCTGTCTGGATCTATCCTCCCATCATGACGATAAACTAACTCTAGCACAGCTAGTTCCCTCACGTACTGGATAGCTTTCTCCATGGTGGTCCATCTGTGTACGCGATATGGCATGTCTTCCTTAAAGGGGTACCTTTCCCTCACACCATCCAGAAGCCTCCTCCAGAGGCTTACATTCTGTGTCTCCCTCCCAACTCCTCTGTCAATGCCACTCTCTCTAGCAAGTGACCCCAGCTGCTTGGCTTCTCTGCCCTCTAAGTCAATGCTACTGGCCCCGTTATCCCAGCAGCGGAGCAGCCAGGTAATAACATGTTCACCTTGCTGACGGCCAAAGTCTCTCCGGATATCCCGGAGCTCCTTCAAGGCTAAAGATCGCATGGTTATATCTGCATCACTCTCATCCTCTGTCCCTGTCACTGCCCCTTGGGATGGCCCTGCAGTCTCCCCATCGACCTGTACCAGACGCCCTGATTTACGCTTCCATTTCTTTTTCTGTACTGGGTCAACTAACACTGGTGCTGGTTGATGCTGGCAGTACCACACAGGGGTCTGCACGGCTGCATTGCACCCTGCAGTGTGTAGGGCTGTTGTGGGAGGCGGAGCTGCAGCAGGAGGCGGAGCTACAGCAGGAGGCGGAGCTGCTGTGGGAGGTGGAACCGTTGTGGGTGGTGGAGACACACTGGGAACTGGAACTGCAGTGGAGGGCGGAGCTGTTGCAGGAGGTGGAACCATTGTGGAAGGTGGAGGCACACTGGGAGCTGGAGCTGCAGCAGAAAGTGGAGCTGTTGTGGGAAGTGGAGCTGACACAGAAGGTGCAGTGGCTGCCGCGTCTGTCGAGGAGGTATAGGTGGCGCAGGAGGTACAGTGGCTGCAGTGTCCATCGAGAAGAGTTGATGTTGCTGCAGGGGTGGAGGTGGCGCAGGCGGTGCAGTTGCTGTAGTGTCTGTCAAGGGGCGTTTACGTCGCCGTGGGGGTGGAGTCGGTGCAGAGGATGGGCTACTTGTGAGCGGTGATGTAGCCATGGGGGATGAAGCCGGCACACAGGGCCTGCTTCTTCCCCAAACACCGGTAGCAGATGGGGCAGTATTCCAAAACATTTCTTTAACTTTACACAAGGGCACAATAACATTCAGAAATAAGCTGATCCCTGGCCACAGGTCACCCCAAGACCATGAAAAATTTCCCAAATACTCATACACTTGCGCCATTGACCACAGAGAAGAGGGAGAAAATTGGAATAATTTCCACACATCCACCCAACTGAATAATTCCTTCACATGCAACCCACTAAATGATTTCTCCTCTACAGGCTGAGTCCCAGAAATGAAAAGGGAAAAGGTATAATTAGTGAAAGTCCCTATGACATTACATGAGAAACATGCAAACGCTGCCAGTACTGCATACAGATACATGATTATTCCCCAAACCAGTAGTATACAGACCAGCCAAATCAGACTCTTCAATCTGGTCAGAGCATACATCATCAGTATCATAAGGAGCACCCAAGGCAGTAAATCCCACCGTTCTATCATCCACTTAAAGATCCAAGAACTTAACGTGCTGACCAACCACCACAACATCTCTACAACCAATACTTATCACACAATCTGCTTTAACACACAGTAATCAGATCTGTTCTTATCTCAACCCTTTGAGCCCCACGCTGGGCGCCAAAAAGGACTGTCCTGGTTTAACTCCGGCCAGCAAAATACCACGAAGCTGCTCTCACAAATCCCCCTCCCCTCCTCCAGTGGAGGGGAAGAATCGGAGGAAACAGAAATAAGGAAGCTCGCAAAATTGAGATAAGAACTATTTACTAATTAAATCTAAATCAATATATACGGGTACTACTAATACTAAATAATTAAAATAGTAGAGAATGAAACATATAGTACAATATATACAATATGATACAATATGATACAATTTCCCACCATCCACTGACCAATGCACACCCAGATGTTGAGGGATGAAAATCAGACCCTGAGAGCCTGAGAACCACAGCCCGAGAGCTATCGCAGCCCGAGAGCCGCGGCCTGAAGGCCGGAGCCCAGGAGCCTACGCAGCAGATTCCGAGCAAACCTTATCACTGATAACACGGCCAGAAAACTCAAAACAATCCACCAGCTCCCACACGAACGAGCCAGCACAGGAGTTAGCAAAGCAGCTAACGCAGGAGGGTTAGCAAGTGCCCAGAGAGACGAGCAAGGGAGTAAGGGAGAGAGAGAGAAGGGCAGAGTAATGGCTACCGGACCCTCTTCCCCACCCAAAGAGACCGGAACATGACGGACTGTGGGATGAAATACTTCCTTGGTTAGTCTGGGTCAGCTACAGTATCTGAAGCGGACAAAAGACCTTGAGTTCAGTACAGGCCATCCCCAGCACCAGCTGAGGCCTTATCAATGTTTTCACTTACTGTCCAGCAACAGAGTTTCTTGGCAACCAGAGTAAAGGGAGTTAGCCCTTTCCTGACTGAACCCAGCACAACATGTAGTATATTTTTTCTTTATTCTAAGTAGTACAATGTCTCAATTATGTTAGCATTACACAAACAGAAAGAAAGAATACTTGCCATACTACAGAAATAACTGCTGTCTCTGTTCTGTAGCAAAGAAAAAAAAAAAAAACTATCTCCTTTCCAGCAATTTGTAAATGATGTTGCAACTACAATTCAAAAAATACAGTTTTAGAAGGGCATTACATTATTTTTCTACTCTAAACCTCTTTGCACTGTCAGACTGAGATTTTTAACTTGATAAAGATTGATACCTGCATCTCTAATTAACTTGATTTTAGATACAGTTCTAAAATAAACACTTTCATATTCCTAAACTGACCTTTGTCTCTGTTTCAGTAGTAGTTCCATAAGAATAAACAGCAAAGCAGGACCTGAAATCATGTAAGGTATTTGGTTAATTAAAAAAGGTTTAATAAAGCAAGTTTGCCATGTTAAATCTACCCAGAAGTTATTTCTTCATTATAAAGGTATAGTTCCTAATTATTCATTTTTAATTTTTAGTGAAATTAGTGAAGTCAAGAGCTGTGATGCCTCATAAGAGGTGTAAGAAATCCTAAGTTTGACCCAGCTCTTATTAACTTTAACAGCAGCTGAAAAGGGCTCCATTTTTCCCTTGATATCTCCACTGTACTACAGGCAAACAATCCTTTTTCCACTTCTTTTCCTTTGCCTTTCACAGGTAATTATTTATAATGAAGTACAAAATATAATATTTACTGGTTAATATGGGGATATATTCAGTCAGTTTGAGATTATTAATTCTCTTTAATAATTTTTAAGTTGATTAATTGTATTAATCATACTTGAAGAAATACAGGACACTTAAACCTTCCACTGAATTAGAGGGGTTTAGATCTATCTTAGGACTAAACCCTCAACATGTAACATTATTTTACACTACAGCTGTAATTTTATCTGCCATTCACACACCACAAGAACCCACACAAATAATTCAAAATATTCCAAGTACCTGGACGTCTTTTCCCCCCCCCCCCGCCAGTATGCACATTATACATATTGAATTCACAATGGTAAGTACAAGAAATACAGTGGGATTTGTCCCCTGCATGCAGCAATTTTTACAAATAGAGACTGCTGAAAGGTCACACTGTTAATGAGCTGCATCATTTCTCCTCAGAATATTTCAGTGCTAGATGGATACTACAGTGGATTTATGCTTGCAGGAATCACCTGGAAAAGGTGTAGGAAGACATTAAAATAAGTTGCACAGTTCTTGTAACTCAGAGGCAGTAAAGCTGTCCAGAACAATTTGCTCTTAATGGCTGTTTTAGCTCAAAAGAGGCCCTGAAGTGAAGAATAAACAAACTGTCACAGGAACAGAGAGTAAGTCTCTTAAGATCAGGGTTAAGGTTCATTGGTACAATTGCTCTAAGGCAAAACATTACCGCATCTTGGATTAATCTTGGCATGTAGATAAATATGAAGGTACAGCAGTAATGCACATATAGTGCCTTTTTTGTAACCCTGGCACATGCAATACAGCCAAATGTATAACAAAATGTAGTGTCTTGCGAAAATGAAATAGGAATTCTAAATATGCTGAAACAGGGGTTTAGAAATTCATGAAACTAGATAATAATAAACAAAAGTTAGATAAATATGCTCTGCTGTCACAGTCTTGCACAAATTGTATTACCCTTGTTCAGGCTAAAAAGCAGACTCCAGCCAGCCATCTCTCTCAAAACCAGAATAGTTTTCCCATCTACACCTTGCCTTCAGCTTCATTCTCCCTCAAAGCCTCAACATTTTATTTTTTGTTTTAAAAGATTATTTTAACATATTTTGACCCACCTGTGAAGAAAGACAGACATGCACAGTGCAATTCCATGATAGAGGACTAAGTGCAGGATTCAGAGAATCAGTTAATGGAAGCTTCTGCACACACCCTGCGGAGGGATTAGTCCTCCACATTTATTTAAATATTAATATATCACGTTACTGAACAAACATTCAAGTTAGCATCAGTTAAAAGAAAGGTGGCATCAAAACCCTCTTCCCTTCACTCCGCTCATTATTCATGAGTAGCAGAGTCTAGAATTTAGCCACATCTCTCTCATCCTCAGGAACATGCCTCTCCATACACTCCTCTGCCCATTCCAGCCAAGACATTCCAGCTCTCGAAGCTGGGTCAAAAGTATCAACACACAGGCTGCAGTCCCAACCCAAGTAGTGTGTTCTCCTTTGCTACCTTGAAAGCTGCCCCTGTATCAATTGCTCAGCTTCAGGCAGCAGTCAAGGACATGCAGAAGTTGGGACAGTCCTAGCTAAACTGGGACTCAGTGAGGACCTCTCGACTCCTCCCACGTGAGTTTCCTCATTCACTCGCCACGGACTTTAGTTAACAAAACACCTCACCCCATGCACAAGTCACATACCACCACACCGATGTGGTGAAGAACGTTTCCCACTGCAGATGGCGTGTTACTATTGCAAGAACAGAGCTGTATAAAGCTGCACGTCCACGCTGCTTATCCCTCCTCATTTATGTGCAGAACACAGCTGAGGTAAGAGGGTGAAGGTGAAGAAGCCATTCTTCCAACAGCAAGCATCTGCATCCCAGTGCAGCATTACGTTATCATCTCTCCTCCCTAATAAATAATGCTGACCAGCATTTATTAGAGCAAGAACACTAACAGTCGATCAGATTTCTGGACAAGGCAAACTCCCGAGGGCTGCACCAGTCACTTACTAAGCCTCTCCATTTGCTGATACACTGCTCCCTTCACAGGCTTGTTGGCACAGAGAGGTGGAATATTCCCACTGGCTTCAAATATTAGCTCTTTTTTCCATTGTGGTATTTTAGAAACTGTTATACTCTCCAGAACTTTCTGGCCTGAAACAAAGTTAGAACTAGCACTGGTAACAGAGGCTCTCCCAGGACAAATTCTAACATTATTAAACTGTTCTTAACATATTGTGCCTGTGGACACTAATAGCAAGAGCTGCTGGTGACTTGCATGGAGGGAGGAGTGTTTAACGATAGAGGCAAGCAGGCCTCGGATGAGTTTTCCACAGAAGTGGATACAGAAATGCAGTGCTGCACAGAAAGAAACAATGGGGCAGGCTCCTTGCAGAAAGACAGAAGTTTAGGAGCAGGACCTCATGCTCATGAAAGCACTCACCAGTCTGTGGTCAAGAGCTCATGTGCACAGTTTCAGAGCAGCTGCTCTAGCACCCTCAGTAACAGTGTCACTGCCCTGAAGCACCAGCATCTATATTCTCAGCCTCAAACCCCTTCACGGAAGCAGTTAAAGCCTGGGGATGGCCATGAAGTGGAAGAGTTCTTCAGATGGTCGTTACCAACAAGACTGACTGTCAATTAACTTGTTTGTGACTCACATAATTTCACTGTAACTATTTTAGATGGTTTGAGCACATAAACATACATATTTTTTAAATTCACACTGCACATGAGTTATTTTCTCTGTATATGAACAAGCAGATAGTTAGCTTAAAGTGTTTGTGCTTTAGCTGAACAGTTAATAATTTGGTTTGGTTTTAAAATATGTTGCTACATGCATTGTTCATACACAAAAGAGCCAAGGAACAGATTACTAAGCCTTAGAACAGTTGCAAAACATCAATCACCTAAAAGCCTGTAAAGCATATGGTCACTTAACACTTAAAAGTTTCACTAAATCTATAATCCCATGAAACTTGTTACAAAATAACTGATGGTTGTATAGTAAAATCTAATTACAAATTAAATAAGTGTTCAAACCATTATAACCCCCCTCAGAGACTCATACCCTATGTCACTGGGATGCAGGATGCCTCTTCTATCCCCACCTGCCTTGAACCAGCCCCAGCTACAAAGGGAGTCGCTCTGCTTGCCCATATCAGCTCTGTAAACAAGCAGGCCTTTGTGTTTGCTAGCTCAATTCAACTGAGGGCCCTGACCATGCTGGTATTCACATGGATTTTTGTCACCGGCATCAACCTTCACTCCACTCAACAAAAGCACCCCCTTCCACTGTCCGTTTACAGCTAGTTCTACTGTGCCTGGCCCTGTAACGTTAAATAAGTACCATTTGTTGCACAATGGCAACAGTGAGGAAGTCTCCCCCTCCCCACAAAGTAATGACACATGGTAATCAGCAGTATCACTAGAGTCAAGTGTTTAAGCAAACAGGCACTTAATCTCCTAAAGACATTGGAGCTGTGCAACTCGACTTTCCTGAATTTAATATATTAGCATTCACAATTCTGCCTTGAGCTAGGCCACAGTCTGCAAAAATAAGGAATAACATTCCCTTGGAACTGATGCATCTGTTTTCCCTTTTTAGAGGGCCAAATGGGAGCAGGTATGCCATCTATAGGACACTTACCAGTTCCAAAGGACTAATCTCTGAAAATCATCTATTATTTCTTATCTGCATGAATTTTGAGACACATCATTAATCACTTTACAGATTCCATGTTACTAGTAGAGAACTGAACTGCCAACCCAAGTTAAAATTAAACTTATACATGTATTTGTAAATTAGAATTTGGAATATACATAAATCAATCTGTGATAGCTACCCAAGGCAGCAGCAGGTTAGCGTCAGAGAGCATCAGGAGCTGGCTGCGTTAGCAGGCAAAGTGAGCACTAAGCCAATGGTGACGATGGCCCCACCAGCAAGGTCCCCATCCCAAAGCCCTCAAGGAAGGTGAGCAGAGCAGGTCCAACAACTGTTACCAGGGTTAGCAGATAGTCCAGTGATTGTCTGGCAAGTTCGTGGTGATGAGGCAGGTCCTTAGTCAAGCCAGGAAGCCAGATGGGGGTCAGGACTAGCAGGGATGTGGCCAGGCATGGGCACAAGTACCACATATCTTAGGCAAGGGCCTGAGCCAAAATTGGGAGATCCTGAGGAGGCCCCTCACAGCCCCTTCTCACACTGCTCTTTTCAGAGCAGCCACGTCCAAGGCTGCACAGCTGCACTGTGTCAGGGCTGGGTCAAACTCAGGCATCCAAACTCACTCCCAGGGGAGGAGAAGGAGCTGCCCAGCCTGTTGGTGCATTAGAGTCCTGACAGCTGGGAGGAAGCTCCTTATTCAGCCCTGTGGTCTGTTGGTTCTCCCAGATGTGTACAACAGTGCAGCTTCAACCCACCCCAAAGCCCCAGTCCCTTCACAGAAATGCACAGTAACTGCAGCATTGACACACCTGTTGAGCCTGTGCCCTCCTCCTCCTGTGCCTTTTGCATTTCAAGGGGAAAAACCGTTTCTGAATGCCACCGATTTCACCAGACACCTAGCCCACAGCAGCTAGCCTGCAAGCGGGAGCAATCAATCCGCTGTAAAACGTGGATTTGAGCAGGCAAGGCTCAGGAACACAGAACAGGAAGAGCCTCTGTTGGCTGTGACAGTGGGCTAAAGGCACAGCCTCACAGGGCACAGCAAGCTCTCCCAGCGTACCACAGACCAACGCAGCACAGCTCCATGGCCGAGGCACCACGATCTGGGGTAGGCATCCAGTAGTCCTCAGGAGAAATAGCTACAGCAGTATGGAAACTGTGGGAATATACCAATAGCAGGCTTTTATCCCCAAAGCAGGAATTTCTGAGCATAAGACTGGCAGCCCTGTGCATACTTGCTCACAAAACACAGCAATACACTGAAGTAAGAACATGTCCCGAGAGCGTGGTAGCAAGTATTCTGGCTGCCTGGAGAGCAGATGCCATGAAGCAATCAGAGGTAGCACTAGGACACCTGTTTCCACAGTACATAAAGAAATACACCTCTTTCTGTTCCAGCTTGTCATTGTATGTACAGAGCCACGCTACTCTAAAGACCGATGGTCAAATTTTTGCCTCTCAGATTATGTTCCAGCAACACAGAGAAGCTGCAAATAGCCTACTATAATTTTAAGAAAAGAAAAAAGAAAAAACATACCAACAGATTAGTTACAGACCAAACATATCCCACGCTCACATTGTCTCGCAGGGGTAACCAGTTCGCTGGGGCAGAGACACCTCCGAATGGATGCTCCAGTAATTCTGTTTCTGGCAGTATAGAGGTTGCCACAAATTACTACCTCCCTCTGCTCCACAGTGGATTATTTGCCTGTCTTATTAGCTTAATCTAGAAGTACCTTGACTTGGAACTAGAGCCTGATCTTAAAAAACCTTCCTTAAAGTTTAATAATTAAAAGAGTAACTGGCTTTCTTTTTTTTGGTCACACACTTATTCAGTCTGAATTTTCTCTGTCTCTGTAAATTTCAGAGTGTGAAAATGTCACACCGGTCATACGCTGAATGAATAGTGACACCGTGCCTTCTGATGTTCTGAGCGAGAAATATGATATCAAAAGTCAGGGCCACAGAAGCAGTAATCTTCATTATCTTGAAACAAACAGAATAAACTTTCCCCAGTTCTGAGCTGACATCTACTGGTAGAAGATTGCAACTGTGTAGGACACTGGACACAATCAGGAAACACAGCAAGATACGATGTTAAGGATCTCCAACTGGTACCTGCTGAATGACCTGGGATTTGAAAGGATGAGAGTTCATAAAAGTCTAAATTTCATGGAATTCTGCTGTGAGGGTAGTAGTCTCTCAGAGATATCAGGTACACTCCTGGGGGATGTAACTCCTCAGTCAACACCCCAAGTTTTGCATTTCAAGCATAACTTTCAGATAATTTTATTAATGCAAACAATTGTGCTGAAATTCATTTTGGTCAGATCTGCTTTGGGTTAGCTTAGATCATAAAGGGTATGAACACATAATAGCTTGCAACTGTGTTAGAGCAGTTCAAAAAGGTCTTAATTCTCAGCTGAGGCACAGTAATTACTAACATGCACATCCTCCTAGCCAGCTGCAATGGAGGCTCAGCCCAGCTTGTGTAAAGCCAACACTGAAGAGGGTTTAAAAATTCAAATTATGCTGAAATAAACCATTACTAAATCAGAAAAAGATTGTTTTCTCAGGGACTTGAGCTAGTGTAAAACCACTAACAAAATCAATTCAGTATGCAGGTAAGGCTGCACCTTTTCCACCCTCAGTTTCTCACACAGCATAATGAAGAGATTGGCAGCGTTGGGAGCATCCAAACCTTTCAGTGCACATGCAAGCGGCACTCAAATTCTCTGCAGTCAGCCGTGATGGCAGCACTGGCACACCATAGCTGCTCTTGAAAATTACCGCCACAGATTTTGTCCAACCTACTATAAATTACATAATTTAACATATTTTACATAACTGAAACTAGACCTCTAATTTACGACTAAACACATAGGATTTTATCATGTACGCTTTCTTGAGGCTAATATTAGAGGACCTCCTAGAAAAGAGGATGTATTCAAAGAGGACATCCCGTGAAGGAAAAGAAAAAGGTGAAGTTCAGACTCAATATGTTGTTTTGTTTCTTCTGTTCTTTGCACACTAGTTGGTTCTAATAAACATAAACTTTACACAAATTTAGTGCTCACATGGAGTATCAACATCCTCGTGAGTACAAAAATATACTGAACAACACAGCCATTTTCCCCTGGCAACCTATTTGATGTTGAAAAGCATGCTGGGAATTTTGTTCTGACAGTTTTTACACACCATGGAAAGATCCCCCTATTCCATGTCAGGGGAATTTGTAATTTTTTCACCCATAATCTCTGTATGGCTAAAGGTCATGGGATGGGAAAAAGAACTGATGTGTACTTGAACTCTTCAGAATAACGCACTGAAGTCTGATATAGCGAAGACTGCACGCCATTCTTTTATAGGCTAGAATAGAACGGTTTGGGCTGGAATGGACCTTAAAGACCATATAGTTCCAACCCCCCTGCCATGGGCAGGGACACCCTCCACTAGACCAGGTTGCTCCAAGCCTCATCCAGCCTGGCCTTGAAGACAGCCAGGGATGGGGCATCCACAACTTCTCTGGGCAACCTGTTCCAGTGTCTCACCACCCTCTCCGGGAAGAATTTCTTCCTGATATCCAATCTAAATCTCCCGCTTTCAATTTAAACCCATCACCCCTTGTCCTATCACCACAGGCCCTTTTAAAAAGTCCCATGTCCCCCCATCCCCTCCCCCCAAACTTCCTTGTAGGCCTCTTCAGGTACTGGAAGGTGCTATTAGGTCTCCCCTGAGCCTTCTCTTCTCCAGGCTGAACAAGCCCAACTCTCTCAGCCTTTCTTCATAGGAGAGGTGCTCCAGCCCTCTGAGGGCTTCTTTCCATGCTCAGTGTAGAGAGTAATGAGTGCTTCCACAGGATACCCTCCCTTTCAGAGTAGAGTAGCCCCCACATCTGCATTCAGGTGTGGTCTCTGGAAGCACTGAAGCAAGTTGGCCATTTCAAGTGAAGGCCTGACCAGCCAGAAATCATTTTGAGGAGGTAATTAGTGAAGGGAATATGAGTAAAGAAAGATCTTAGAAGATCCAAGGAGTAATCAGACATCCCTTACCAACCTAATGAACGATAAGGCCTAGCAGGAGTAATGCATCTGGAGGGACACATTTGTTTTGGGTAAGAAAGATGAAGCGTCAGAAGGGAGAGGCAGAGGAGACTGCTCATCCGCAGGCTGGTAGAGACCAGGACACCAGCAGCAGGGAGCATTTCACTGGCCAAATGTCAGAAATAATTGACTCAATTGTAATGAAAGGGTTTATAAATTAATTTTCAGGTTGAGAAATAGGTGGTTGCCAGCTCTATCGGCTGAAGATGTAATATGGCCCACAGCAGAGATCATTCTGCAATAGTCCCTTGGTTGGACACTAGCTGAAGTCTGAGTTAATGAAGTGTGAGGTTTCTCTAGCAAATGAGAACACCCTAACGGGTGAGAAAGACTGCAGTAAGCAGGAACAGGGCTGCTTTCTGCGATGGATTAATTTTTTTCACTGTTGTTTCCTGTACGTGCCAAAGACCTGCCTGTACATCTTTCACATGTACTCTGCCAGAGACTCTTAGATGAACCTAGCTTTATAAGTAGCTGGGAAAATTATATGATCAGTTAAATGAAAAGCACAGGGCAATGACACTTTGCTATCATTTACCCTGAAGGAAACCTAAGGCAACTCTGTTGAAGTTAGTAGAGTTATTCCAAATTTACAGTGGTATCTAAGAGACAAATTTGGCCTGTGAATTAAAGCAGTAGTCATCAACTTCAATTTCTATGTCTTGCTGTGTTGCAGAGCTGACTTCTGTAATCACATTTTGTTTGTAGGGAGCTTCAGTCCCCATTACTCTCTTTCCCATGGTTTTTGAAGTTATTTGCATAGTTATGCGTGGTGTCACACAGCACTCACAGAGTGAAGCCGTGATTTAAACACTCACTAGGAGAACAAAATTAACATGCTGTAAGTGAATACTTTTGGGAAATACCAATCAATTGTAGTAAATTAAAACAAAGCAAAGTCTTCATTCACAAGGTTTCAGCTTTGTTTGAATTTCATGTGTTATGAGGCTGATTCAGCAGTCTCAGAATAATGGCCAAAAATACAAAGTAAGCATATATCAATGTGAAGAATTAACATATGCATCAAATTAATGCTACTATCTAGGATAGTGCTCTCTGTACCTGATTAGATCTAGAAAGTTCTGAAAGATAGGGAGGGATAAAATTGTCAGTAATCTGATTTATGTACCACCTTGTCTCACCCACATTTCTCCCTTATTTGCAGAACAGCCCATACAATTCTGCAGCTCATTTGCCCTTGTTCAATGTTCCGTTCCAGAAACACTGTTGCTGAAATGCAGCAATACGTGCAGCAGCACCTCAAGGATTGTTTTTAACCTGCTAATAGGAAGTAACACTATAGTAACTCAGACACTGTGTCATGAAATCCTATTCAGAACACATCTAGGTGGACACAGTTCAGAGAAACACTACAGAAACGCCTACTTCAGCGCTCTCGCCAGTGCACCGTCTCCAGGGAAGTACCTGAGCATCATCAAAAAAAAAAAAAATAGAATAAATAGGAAGACTATAGACAGCTGCTGTTATCTCAACCACTATGTCACCTTACCTTATAAGCAAGGGACAGCAGAGGGTTCTTTTAGTATAGACATCTATGAAAGCATAGCTTCCAGTTTCTTTTTTTTTCCATTTAGTATTTTAATGTTACTAGGAAGAATGGAGTTGTTTTCTAAGAACTTATTTCTGATCCAAACACATTCCCTTCCTTATCAAAAAGACTCCAGTGTTATAAACTGTTGTTTCATGTTTCCAAAGCATAATAACCTCCATGTTTCTAAATCAAACTAACCCTTTGCATGAAATTTTACCCAGATAGGGCTATAAGCATTACCCTTTGTCCACAAAGACTGATTTCTTGACACCTTCTTCCTGTTCCTTTCTCCTGCAACCAGGGACCTTTCCTCCCCAGTATTACATTGGTTGCACATTCAGTATTAAAGCTGCATCATGCATGTAGCACATTGATAGTTTTGCTTAGCCTCTTGCTACTGGTCTAGGAATAATAAGGAAATGTGGCCATTTCCAAAGACAAGATTGCATTTATCACTTCAAAGTGGTATATGGTAATGGCATACCAGTAGCAGGCACAGGTTTTTATAATGGAGCATTTCTGCCAGATGGCAACTCTAGAAACTATATTTGGAATAAGATCTCATATGAAAAATATAAGGGTTAGACCATGGAACAATTATAGGATACCAAATGCTAAGGAATAGAGGCTGTAAATCCAGCTATTCTTAAGACATAGTTTCAACATTTTATGAAGGGTGCAGGACATGGTTGCTGGTGACCAGATGAGATTAGTCAGTGAACCAACAGCCACAGTTCAGAAAAAAACCAAGCCCTCCTTATTAGCTCAAACTGAGTGGCCACATTTCTTTTTGATAATGCTGGGTTTTAATTTCAGAACCTCAGCTGTTAATTCATAATGACCCAGCGTGCAACTGGCATTGTTTATCACCACTAGACAATTTTTACATGGATGTCTATAATCAGGGAGAGTTCGTCATGATTCAGGGATGAATAGCTACCTGTAATATAAATTTTCACCAGATCATATAAAACTTGCAAACCTCACCTAACATGATCTATAGCAACTGAATAAATATACATTGTAGCAAGATACCATTTCTTAATTTAAACTTGGTAAGAAATAGATAGTTTGCTATTTCATATCTCCTTAGCAAGCACTTTAAAATTCACCTCCTGCCCACAGGACCTTCAAATGTCTGTTCAGTAGATCAGCTCCCACTCATAACATTTTCTACCTTTGTAGATACTTAGGAATGACCAGTGGTACTAGCTTTAACATACAAAACAATGAATCATTTCAAATATAATACCCAATCCAGAGCCATCAATCTATTTCTGTGATACTCACCACTTTTCTGGAGTCTCAGGCTACTAACTCAGACATTGCCTTACACTGTCCCAGACAGAAGTGATTAGAAGTCTTTGCTGGGTAAGAGATCTTCAGAAAGACGCAGTCTAACCCACTGCAGGAAGAGAAAACTGTCAAGAAGTCTACCACAGACATAGCACTCCATTTCAGCCATTCTATCAGACCTGTAAAAATTAATTTTCTGGAGCACATCAGGAAAGTTATTCTCATCTCTCATATAAGTGGATGGCATGAGGAGTGTTTTGGAAACAGCAGATACTGGGTGAGGACAAAAGCATAGAGGGAACCATCTTTTTCCACTATTTTGTTGTCCTCTTCTATCTTCCCAGTTATCACCTTTGGGAGAACTGCCAAAAGTATTAACAGCTACCTACCTGCACGTCAGACAGCCAGAACCAGAACTTGGGGCAAGCACTGAGACTGCAGAGCCTGCAAGGAATGACAATATTTTTCAAGTCTTTTTTTGAAAGACCACATTTAAATTAAACAAAAATTATTGTAATACACTCTTTTCCAGCTTATTGTAACATCAGATACACAAATATAGTGATTTCTTTAAAACTCAGTCTTCTAAGCTATTACAAACCAAAGCAGTGTAATTTTCAAACCTAGTGTTTCCCCACTCAAAGCATGGCATAACAAATCCAGCTGACGTAAATTCCTGCGAGACAAAAACAGATTCAAAGGAGGATTTAGCAGTCACAAGCCAGAAGTTAAAGGCAGAAAACAGAGTAAAACAGCAAACAAGTACACTTAATGGGCAACAGCTTCTCTTGTCATTTGCCAGAACCCTTCCCATTTCACTGCCCAACCTCGTCAATAGTAACAAAACCTCACACTCCCCAATGACAGCATTCTAACAAGGTCACTCCACTCCACAAAATTTGAGACCTACCTATATAGAATTCTACTCCCATTCCTTGATTCATTTCATTGAGCAAGGTTGCTATTACTTGCTCTGCCTAAAATACAAGGAATCATTTCCATCCCAGCAAAAATATCCCCCTTCCTGTCACCTGTAAAGAATTAAATTTGCATTATGTACTCTCAGCTTAGTAGAGGTGCCAGAGGAAGCAGCTGTTTGCTGCTTCCCTCAACTTCATCCATATGCTGCCAACAGATTGGACCGATGAAGTCAGGATACATGCTAGATCTACCTAGATATTTTAAATCCTATACTGGTACTTCATGCTTTGCCAGGAAAAGCAAGAAGTCAAAGTCAAGTTGGCCTAGTAACCAAGACATCTTGCTGGGAAAATAAAAAAGGGGAGGAAGGAAGTGAAAATAACATGCAGATTAATCACTTGCGTAATAAGAATCCAAACCAGTTCTGGTCCCAAGTTGACACACACACACCTCAGAATGAAAGAGAATATTAAACACAAATCTGACTTTTGTACTACAGCATGCTGTGTCTGAAATTTTTAGGTGTGCTAAGAGAAGAAAAGCTTAGTCAACATTCAAAAGTCAAAACAAGCTGGCTGAATGCCAAGTCTTTGTAGTTTTAATGACAGCAAATCAAATTTATTAGGACAACCTGGTCTTCAATTTTATGCTACAGCAGCATTTATTAAATATACCTGATTTTTTATTTAAGTAATAGATCTGAAGAGAAAAGGAAGGTGTGAATACTGTGGAGTCCTTGGCCAGATAGGCTATTTACATATCTCTTTTATGCCATAATACAGTATGACATAACAATTCCCACTAACTTTATGCTTAAGACTTTAAAGCTAAGAAAAATCAAACTAAAATTAATATAAGCAGAATCAGACATCTTTTTGCATCCCCCCCCCCCACCTTGCTTTATTGACTAACTAGGGAGTAAGTCTGGCATAAATAACCATCTGGTGTGTCTTAGTCCTTAGCAGCTGTTTCTATTTTATATTGATAACATTCCAATGAGAACCGCTGATAGGGCAGGTTTTAGTTAGGGTTGCAGGTGTGTGGTTGTGTTAGTGCTAGAGAGCTAAGCGAGGATGTGAGTAGTTCATAAAGACGTCTCTGTCTTTCTTCTAGAGCTCTGTTCTTTTACTCCTTAGGTATGGAGAAAGCAAGTTATGGCTTTTCTTAAAACTAAGGTAAAAAGATACCTTGTCTGGTCTGAGAGTGGCAGTTCAGTTTTGGTTTGAGATGCTGAATGCTAGTAAGGCTGGCTGTTGTGGCAGTAGCTGTAAGCCAGTGGTTTCTCAGGGTGTAACGCTTGTATGGGTTGTCTCTGTGACTGATGTTTGATGTATCCCAGGAGAGGAACTAAAAATAATGAATTACTAGTTTATGGCTACCTGTAAGGGGATAGCTGTCCTGCTGGAAGAAGAGATTGTGCCACTTCAAGTCAGAAGGCTATGCTCTGTTCTGGGTGGCCTTGATATGTCAACTTAAGGGGAGTTTCAATATCGTTCATGAAGTTTCTATGTGACCATTTGCTATCAGCTAAACACTAGCTGTTAAAAAGGTGTAGAAGGGTGAAGTATTCTTAGTGTGTAGAGTCTGGCAGACTGTATGTTCTGTATGTGGTATGTTCCTTTTCTCTGAGATGCTGTTCCTGACTAGTAGGATGATATATCTACCAACACAGAACTTGTGTATAATGCTGAGCTAAAGTAAGGAGAAATATTTACCTTTTCAGCAGGCTAGCTAATATCAACTTTTAGAGAGCTGGTAGAGACAGCAGACAATCTGTTCTTAAAAAAAAAAAACAAAAAAAAACCAAAAAAAAACCAAAAACCCACCACCAACAAAAATGTTTGAATCTCACAAGATGGAGGGGATGGGGGTGTAAGTAAAGGAGGGATTCACCAAAACATAAATGTCTGTCCTTTAGAAGATGCAGTCTTAACTTTTTTGTTGGCACGGAAGTTAGCTTCCACAGAATAAATTAAGGTTTTAAAAGCTAGGCATCTGGTCCCAAGACACTCTGTTATGTACACAAAACTTCAGTCTCTTGCTTTTCTTGGGCCTTCTTAATGACAAATTTGAGCTGCCTTCAAGACTCTACTGTGCTAACTTATAAACTGTCCAAGAAATTAATGTTATTTTATTTTCTTATTTCAGTTTTAAATGTTGCTTATATGCTTCTTATGATGTGATATTTTAAGTTCAAACCATAGTCTTTCCCTTCCTGTCATCAATTTCTAGCCTCTGTGCTTCAGATATGGAAGGTGAACAACTTGCACTTTATATCACAAAATGTGGTTTTTGGCAGAAAGAACCAGGGAAAAATTATAGTGGATGATGGATTTGGCTAAGTTGTGAGGTTCTTAAAAGTGCATCAGAACTCTTTCCCTGCTCTTCTAATACTGACCAGTTACAGGAGAGGCAGCTCTTGTGTGTGTCTGCATTTTTCTGTGTATATATTCTGAGATATAGACCTTGGTGAAAAGGTTAGCGTTTAGCATGATGGTGCAAAAAATATGCACTGTTCTTATTGAAGGTGTAACATGTATGGAATTCTGCTTAAGCTTTTCCACTTTTTTGGCTTGTTTTAACTTCTCTTTGTAAGCTCTTGCTGGTGTAGGAAATGTACCATAGCAGTTGAAATGACTTATATTCAAAGCAGCTGCTCTTGGGGGTGGGAGTATATAGTCCTTAAAATATGCAACACATTGGGGTGGAGAGAATGGAGGATGCCACTTAGTTGTTTGTGCATGTTGTTTATAAAATTTTGTATATCTGCAGTGCTGGAAATAGTAAGGAAACTGCAAGTTCTGCAGTTGTTATTTCCTTAATCTTTGTGCTCTCCTCCTTCGTTTCCTCCCCCTCTTGCTAGAGCATGCAGAACAACTTGATGTTTGGAATTTATTTGGCCTTCCAGGCTCCAAAGTTGTATGCTGAGCTTATATTAAGCTCTGGTCATTTCTTGTTTTATACCACTGCTACCTCCTTGTGTGTCTCCATCTGAACAAAAGACACGCAAAGCCTGGTATTGTGTACTTGATAATAAAAACTACATTTGCATTCACTTTTTGTGTTAGGCAGGTGTTGCCATTGTCCAAGACATGCAAACTCTAGAAAACAAATAGATGTTGCTTGCCTAAAGCGGAAGTGATGTGGATGCCTTTATTGTGACATCACATCAACAGAAGGTGTCAGGTGATCTTGCCATTGTTGTGTCAGTAGGCAAGCAGGGCTTTGCGCTGACTGGAAGGATGATGCCAGTAAGGTTGCTCTCAATACCCAAGCTGGCTGGATTCCCTCTGTGTAGCTAGAAGCATCTCCAACCGTAAGTAGACCATGAGTGGTCAAAAAGAACAGGTTAGTCTGATACCAGCCTCTCCCTAGGAGAACATAAGTTGTTGCCAGACTGATTACCACAAAAATGCAACACACTTTGTGTTATATCATTAGTGCCTCAGCACCTGAGACCAAAATGTTGTACAGCTAACACTTTAAAACTAGTAACCTTTATGTAAGGAGGTAGCTGGGACTTCAGTGTTTTAAGAGGAGAAATTGTGAGTTACGGTGTTTCTAAGCCCCTCTGGAAGGAAAGGGGAGGGCAGAGGCAGTTAGATTGTGAAGTCACTCCTGAATTTGAGACCAAGTGCCCTACTCTGCAGCACACTCTGGTATCTACCACTGTATCAACTAGCTTTGCAAAAGCAGGCAGCAGAGAAAAGCTTAACTCGGAGCTGACACATTGCTAAGCACAAGGCAGACTATCCTTTCTTTAGAGTACAAGCTGGTTTGCACATACCATACCCTGGCAACTGAATGTTTTATTCCAGGAAAACTAGGTTCCCCTTGTTTTTGTGAAATTTGCTTTAGAGTAAGTGCTAGATTTGGTCTCATGAGGAGACACATGTGATAAGGGGATGATTATTCTCCAACTGAATACAGCTTGTTCTTTGCATGACTTGAATCTAAAACTTCATGTGTAAACTAATGAAATTGTCCCCTCCAGTGATATCAGTATTATGAAAAATAACAGAAGTTTTGATACCTGCTTTACTGTGGATCTCAAAGCAATCTGGTCCTGTACTGAATTTATTAATGATGTAGTGTCTATGTAGGTATGCTGGCTCAGAGCCCAGAACTGTTCCTGGTATTAACAACTTGTCTGGTATGTTTTCCTTTTTTAAGAAAAAAAACTTTTACCTTGATGGCAGTTCTGTTCAATGAAAGCCATCTGCATTCTCTAAATGAACTAGACTGAACACATGGGGGAGAAATCTGAACAGCTTCAAGAGCTGTCTGAGAAGAGGAATGCTTTTGAATGCTGAAATAAGGAACAAAGATGAAAATCCAAGATGTGTGACGTGTAATATTTGATGGGATCTTACAGCTGTAAGAGTGGAATATAGATGCTATTCTAGTAGTGTGCTGATTACAGCAGCTATCTAGTATGGCCTGTTCTGAAAGTCGTGGAATGCTTCATAACAGGATGAAAAGCAAGTTATCAGTTGGGTTTTGCTTAGCCGAAAGCAGTAGAAATTTGAGAATGGAGTAAGTAATGCTTGATTGAATGAATGCACAAAAAGAAACCATTAAAACTGGTAAACCAAGGAACTAACGCTAGAATGAGAAAACAGGTGCCTATGTGTATGAACTACTTTAAGCCTGCAAGAAATCTGCTTTCTCTCTAGTTCCTACTAAATGCTGGATCTTTGTTCACTTGATTGTGGTAAATTAATATATCTAAGGGATAATAAGAATGCTTAGGCAGGCCCTTTGGGGTTTCTGGATGTTGGTATTCTGTCTGTCTTCTTTCCACCTCCCTACTGGTTTAAGCACATTTCTTAACACAGTCTTAATGGGGAGATAAAAAAGTGAGACTCTTGGCTGTTTGTAACTCGATGAGCTAAGAAGGTGGGCAAGGACTGAACTTCTGTTACCATGCTTGGTGAAGGTCCTGCCTAGCTTAGTGCTGGTGCTATGCACCCCAAAACACAGCCTCTGCCATTCCTAAGTGCCTGCAAGTTCTGCTCCAGCACAGTAACACTGCGCTGGCTAAAGACAAATGGGCATGGTTGCTCCTTGAAGTATTCTTTAAATGACAGAAAACAGTTTAGCAAGGGGAATGACCCTTTTATAGTCTTCTGGTACGTAACAGAGCTGATGCACGGTGGCAGAAAATATTGTTGTGAATATACACAAACTTGAAAAGCACCGTTTCAAAATACACTTATGCCACAACATTTATTGGCAGCTGTGGGACTTCTCTGTGGTCTCTTGGCTGAGCTGCATGAGGATGGTAATGCCTTGCTATTGCTGTGTGCTAATGAGACTTGAGTGTGCTGTAAAGCTGCTTCTGGGGTTAAACCCCTTCTATAGGACTCCATCTGTGGAGAGGGACTGCAGAGTATGTAGTCATAGACTTTACAGATGAACCACAGTAAGGAAGCTGACTTTTCTAGAGAAACCTTACAGATCTCACTGTGCCTCCTCTTTAAGCCTTTACAAATAGTTGTTCATAACCTAAAGAACTGATCTCTAGCACTTCCAATTCTGTGCTGTAAAACAAATGTGTCTGGTTAAACCATGAATGCATGCCTGTCACTACAGTATTGACACTCCACTGATGGAAGTGAACACAAAGAGTGTTAAATCTAGTTATCTTCACTGAATACTATTTTTTTTTTTTCCCCCCCCAGGTTAGATGTATGATGAAGACATTTGAATAAGTGGATATACAAACTTGCTAACGATGTCTGTTCCAAGCCAACACTGTTCTGTTATTGTTAACCCTCCTCCACCAGAATACATAAATAACAAAAGTAGTGGTGGTCAAACAAACCAACTTCAGTATTTACAGAGGGTGGTCATGAAAGCCATGTGGAGACACAACTTTTCCTGGCCATTTCATCAGCCTGTAGACGCAGCGGCACTGCATCTTCCTGTAAGAACCATTTTGGAATTGGACTATTAGTATGTAAAGTATTACAGGCCTTGTGGATTAACATTAGTTTAAAAGATATTTTTTTTCTGATGCAACAGATCATGGAAAACTACTTACGTGTATGATGAGTATTTTCTTATGCCTTTGAGTTTTTTAATAGGAGGTGATGAGCCTCTTTCAGTGTCAAATACTTTGATGGAAAAGCAGATCTGATTGATCCTAAAGTAAATAGGCAAAGTTGGATCCAGTTTGCGTAGAAGTAATTACACTTGTAGCATTTCTTAATTTCAAATCACGTTTGACAACTTGCTCTGAAGTTTCTAGAGGAATTAAATGTCCCCACAAAAGAGATGCGGTGTTCTCGTATCACAGCAGTAGAATATTCTTAAAGGAAAACAGTAGATCTGGTGCTTATTCTTGTTCTGTATTGCCTTGGTAGGTCATATTTATGCTACAACGTAATTGCAGCAAAGTGAATTAATATGATGTCTTGTGATAAATTTTTCTTAACTCGGGTGTCCTTAGGCTCCAGTTTTGGATCACCCCAGCTTTTTCGGTCAAATGAAAACATTGGTTACTCATGCAATGGTATTTCAAATGACCTGGAAGATACTGCTCTTGGTAGATAAGTAGGAAGGTGTTAAATAAAACCATGTATATTTCCTTTGATGTTTTTCTTTTTCCCAGGTTAAGGAATTGTACTTGGTTCTATTAAATTCCCAAGACTAATTCTACAGAATCTTTGGTTCTGTTTAGAGCTGACGAAAGCCTTTATCTGTAACTGTTTATCATGACAAACTCATTTGGTCAGCTTGTCCAAAAGCACAGTCAAAATTACTATCTTTCTGTGTCTTTTCTTACCCTTTTTGTTTCTTAGAAGGAACTGTCAGTTAAGGTTAATATTAAGGGTCATTCAATCAGAGCTGTAGCAACATTTGCAGCTGGCCTCAGGCCAGTTCTGCCTCTCTGGATTTCTAAGGCAGCCACTTGACTTCTAAAAGTATGTGTTAGTTCAACTGCTGCACAGTAACAAGCAAACCTCTGGCTCCATGGCAAGGACAATGAAGGTATTTGCCTCCTTTGTCTCTTTCCTTCAGGTGTTAGAAAATGCAAAAGGGACAATACTTAATTGTTAGCTGCGTTATTTAACAGTTTTCTTGGCTTTGTTTTGGGAAATTCAACAGTCTGCATTATGATGTATTTAGCCCTTTTCACTAAAACAGGTTGTAAGTTTTGGAAGACTCTTGAAGTAGTATAACTTCACAAAATTACACTATATATATGAACTTAGTGGGGATATTCCTGTTCTGATTCCTTAAATGCACCAGCAGGGAATTGGCCTCATGCTCCTAATCACAAGTTTTTAGCCATGCTATTAAAATAAACACAATATTTTGCATTCCAGCTGCTTTTCAGTCATATTGCCACATCCTCACTAGACTGACCCTGACAGGAAAACCAGTATAACCCAGGGGATGAAGTATTTGATCAGCAACTGTGAAAACTTGGCAGCTTCTTTTTGTTAGTGACTGAATAGTTGTCTTTGACAAAGTCTCTGGCTTCTTTTCCCCCTGTTGTGTAAACTGGAGTGCTGCTCCAGGTAAATGGTTTGAGATGGCAAATGAAGTACGCTAATACCAGTGCAGTTTGGTATCCTATTGAAATAAATATTCTTTAGGGCTTTCAACAGTAGATGTTATGTGAAAGAGCAAGGGAAAAATGTGAGGTGAAGAGTTCCTGAACACTTACTTCTCTGGTATCTATGACTATAGGGGAAAGTTTTCCTTTAAATAAAATATTCCTTCCAACATAATGCAATTTTCTTCTCTTGCAATTTAACTTGCATAACTAAATGTGTAAGAATCATGTTCTAATATTTTCAATATCTTGTGTGACTCTTTCAAAACCACAGGATTACTACAAAATTATAAAGAAACCTATGGACTTAACCACCATTAAAAAGCGCCTGGAATACAATTACTACACAAAAGCTGCAGAATGCATTGAAGACTTTAAAACTATGTTCTTGAACTGCTACATATATAACAAGGTATGCAAAACACAATCTTTTACCAGTAACCAATGCTGCTGAACAATACAAGCCAGTCTAAACCAAGCAAATGGTTATTCGGACTTTTGAATTTTTGAAACTATTTTCTCTGAAAGAAGGAAGGGGGCTTGTAACCAAAGCCCAGCTTGCTGTTACAACAACTGAGTGCATAGTCTCTTCCACACAAGGATTCTGCCTGGAAAAATCTGACTCTTAGTTGCAGAGTTCATAAACAGTGAGCACTATGTAAGTGCTATACAAGTTTAAGGCTAGCAGTAGTAAGCCATGCTCAGCTCCTCAAGAGTTTAACCTCCCTCCAAGCATGACCATCTCCTTGTGCTTGGATGACATTTTGGCTGTGTCTTAGTATCTTTTAAGCCTCAACAGCTTCCTTCAGAACATAGGAATGAATATAGGAGTTAGAGATATGCCCCCTTTTCCCTCTGCTGTGGCAAGCATGTGGATATGAAACAAGCAGGACTGTGCAATGGGTGAAAAAGAATTTCAATAATGAAGAAACTTGTATTAAAATAAGTTGAGGGGCCAGGGACAGCATGGAATTATAGACCTCTCTGGTACTGGTGGCTTGTTACAATCTGTTGGAGCAGGATTCTGTAGACTGTTTATTTTACAAGGTAGTTCTCCATTACTGCAGCCTCTCCTCTATTATGAATGTTACTGACTATATTTTGCAGCCTGGTGATGACATTGTGTTTATGGCCCAAGAACTAGAAAAAGTGTTTATGCAGAAAATAGCCCAAATGCCACCAGAAGAAAAACTAGTGATTCTCAACAAAGGAAAGAGAAAAGGAAAAAAGCCAGAAGGTAAGGCCTGTATTATATGTGGAATTGTTAACATATTAAACGAGCAAAAGCTGGAAACGGGGAATCCTCTGTAGCTTGTCATAACCCAGCCCTGGAGCAGTCAGGGGTTTCTCCACTATTCCCAGAACATATGAGACAGGTAACAACATTGCCGTAAGGCTTCATCAGTTGCAGTGCAGCCATAATATTTTTTATAGATACTAGTTAAATTTACTGCTTTTTACTAATGATTTGTGTTTAAGAGGGTGAAAAAAAAAAACCAACCAGAATTAAAAACATCAGTAGTGTAACAGCATGGATTCCAGTGAAATGTAATGCTCTTGCCCACAGAAATGATGGTTCAGTCAAGACATTTCAACTTACGAGGAAACTACATAGTAAGTGGTGGAAGCACCACTGGTAAGCCTAATTGCAAGAGGCCAGGTGATTAGCTGCAATTATTACTCATCGCTGACTTCCTATGTCATTTTAATTTCTCTTATAACCCGTTTCATTTGTACAAGTGGTAATTTCTACATCAAATCTCT
The DNA here is from genome assembly GCA_027574665.1 of Rhynochetos jubatus. Taxonomy (NCBI): domain Eukaryota; kingdom Metazoa; phylum Chordata; class Aves; order Eurypygiformes; family Rhynochetidae; genus Rhynochetos; species Rhynochetos jubatus. Next base: position 19,071,849 of record CM050656.1, read on the forward strand.
CAACATTGCCAGAGAATAAATATTTATATTGAAATAAGTAAGACTATGCAGTGCCTAGAATCACATATGCATGCCAACAGGTTAATTTTGAGACTCCCAAAAGGTATTCCAAATTGGCCTGGAGGTACTGTTGTCAGCTATTGGGGGAAATATTAGCTATATCTTGAACGATCTGCAATGTTTCTTCACCCTTATACCTCTTAATTATTTGCCTTCTAACATCTATGGAGCTAGTGATCTTAGCTCAGTTCTTACTGGGTCGATTAACAGATGCTCTTATTATTTAGCTATGCAACCCTACAGCTCTTTAGGGTTTCATGATGACTTGATTTGCTTCCTCTTACTGCTGTTTGTGGTGTGGTTGTCCTTGTAGTATTTGTCATAAATGTTTCTTCAAAACAGTATTACAGTTTGATAGATCTCTAGCTTTTTCCTCAAGGTATAACTGAGGAATATTTACTTTCCAGTGATCTGGTGTATTGGGGTTTTGTAGAAAGGTTTTTCCTAGTTGGGGGGCTACAGGGATGGCTTCTGTGAGAAACTGCTAGAAGCCTCCCCCATGTCTAATGGCAGTTGGCTGAGGCCACGCCCATCAGCAGCAGTCATAACGCCTCTGTGATAACATGTTTAAGAAGGGGAAAAAAATAACTGAAGAGGGAGATTGTTCAGCAGAGAGAGAAAGAGAGCAAGATGCGAGAAAAACAACTCTGCAGACACCAAGGTCAGTGGAGAAGGAGGGGGAGGAGGTGCTCCAGGCATCGGAGCAGAGATTTCCCCCCTCCACCCTCCCTGGCAGCCTGTGGTGCAGATCATGGTGAGGCTGGCTGTGCCCTGCAGCCATGGAGGGTCATGGAGGAGCAGACACCCACCTGCAGCCCGGGGAGGACCCCATGCAAGAGCAGGTGGATGCCTGAAGGAGGCTGTGACCCCGTGGTAAGCCCAGGCTTGAGCAGGATCCTGGCAGGATCTGTGGAGAGAGGAGCCCAGGCTGGAGCAGGTTTGCTGGCAGGACTTGTGACCCTGTGGGGGACTCAGGCTGGAGCAAGCTGCTCCTGAAGGACAGCAGAACATGGGAGGTACCCATGCCGGAGCAGTTTGAAGAACCGTAGCCTGTGGGAAGGACTTATGATGGAGCAGGGGAAGACTGTGCAGAGTCCTCTCCCTGAGCAGCAGAGACAGTGATGAATTGACCACAACCCCCGTTCTTTGTCCTCCTGCCCTGCTCAGGGAGGAGGTAGAGGAAGTGGGAATAAAATTGGGCCCAGAAAGAAGGAAGAGGTAGAGGGGAAGGTGTTTTAAGACTTGGGTTTAGTTCTCTGTTACTCTGATTTGATTGGTGATAAATTAAATTTTTTCCCCAAGTGCAGTCTATTTTGCCTGTGGTTGTAACTCATGAATTCTCTCTCCCTGTCCTTATCTTGACACATAAGCCTTTCATATTCTCTCCTCTGCCCAGCTGTGGAAGGGTAGTGATTGAGAGGCTGTGGTGGGCACCTGGCATCCAGCCAGGGTCAACTCACCATGTCTGGTAGATGGATATGGAAAAGCAGTGGATTTCTTTGTACTGCCACAAGAATTTTTAGGGGGTTAGGAGGAAACTCGGATGGCTTCCTGCTCATACTAGTTTATTTGAATAAAAACTCAGACAGTTCATTGCCTTGGCAGAATATATTGGCCAAAGAGGTAGAAATGACTCCCAGAAAATATTTCTGAGGAATGTGTTGAAAGCTGAATTACCTTTTGGGTTCTCAAATGATTGCAATAATTTGACATGCTTTTGTAATACCTTCTTGCTGGTATTAATGCTGTTTAAGTCCCCACATTCCCCTTGCACACACAAACATGCAGCTTGTACAAATTTTGAAATGTTTTAAGTGCTGCTTTTTGAATCGGATCATAGAGCCCGCTGCTATGATCAAGGAAATATTTCTGTCCTGTCTTTTGGAGGTTTTGGCTTTAAAGAGATCTATACACACAGCTTATTCCCTTCTAAAAATAAAAGGCAACTGACTTCCGTTTTGGAGAAGGTCATGGTGTTGCTCAGTCTTGTGTTACATAATAGGTGTGAGAATCTATGGAAACTAAATGGAATCACGGAGCTAGAAAATCAATTAGTAATCTAATGATCCAAATCAAGCACAGAAAAACATGGGTATAAACTGTCTTCAAATCAGTGATGGATATCTAATACTGTTAAGCAATATATGTAGGCCCTAACTACCCTTAGGAAACTTGAACCTTCATGATGCACTTTGCACCCTTTGCTGCTTGTTCTTTGTGTATGTAGAAAACAACTTGATTCTCCTCTTGGCAAGAACATGCTTACAATATACAGGTTCTGGTGTGATGTCTCTTAAACCTCAGGTGCCTCTGAGGTTAACCCATGGCTTCCTTGAAGCCAAATATGCATATTTGGCACAATGTTCTAACTGGTGCTAACAGTGCTGAGGAGGATAGCAATGTTGCTATATGTAACCATGCTTCTGTTTGTATTTATTTGTAGAGTTTAGTGTAGAAGAGTGGTTCTGTTGACAGCTGTTCAATTTCATCATGAAATAAATTAACTGAAATGTTAAGACCTAACTTTAAAACTTTCTGTTTTAAAATAACCAGAAACACTACAGCTCAACCCTGGGACTTCAAATGAACAAAGCACAATGCAGAAAGAAGCTGAAAGCAGTGAGAAGCCTCCAGTGGTGGTGATTAAAGCGCCACAGCAAGTTACACTAGCTCCTTTGTTTGTAGCTCAGCTCATTGCTTTAATACCAACTGCTGCTCCTGTAACAAAAGTAAGTTTCCTTAAATAACTTCCAGAATGAAAGGTATTGAAATTGCAGCACTAACAGCAAAACCATAGGAGCCATGCTTATTGTAATATCCCTTCAAGACTTCTATTGTGATAGATATTAGAGATACCTAGAAGACTTAAGAGATCTCTAAATAACCAGGCCACTACTTATTCTAGAAACTAAGCAGAAATTGGGATGACTGCTTGGTATGTCTTTTCTTATACATGTGTGTTTTATGTTATTCTCAAAGAAACAAAGTGAAGATGGTCGTTCTTGAGGTGTGCTAATATACATCTGCAGACGTCACCTTGCTTTAGAAACTGCTTTTTCCTTGAGGTGTAGATAATGGGTTTAGTATTAAAATAAAGCTTTTTTGAAGCTCTATTTAATAGCTTTTCATGTTTTCAATGTAAATCAAATGCTTGATCGCCTCAAAATAGTTTAAGCAAAAAAGTTTGCTTAAATTTTCTAACTAGCCTGGAAGGTGTTTGTAGCTTACAAATACAAATTCTTGTTAACTGCAATCTGAATTACATGTGAACATCTCAAATTTTCATCAGACAAACATTCTTGCATTGATGTAGTTTTGGTTTTGGCCTTCAAATAAGGTATAGGCACATGTGCCAGGCTCTCCTACAGTGTGTATTTACACTTCACTGAAGAGTGTAAACACTGATGACAAAGTACATGTTGTATCCCTTCCAAACCAAATACCACCCAGGTTAAAGAAAAAGAGATAAACCTTGTACATAAAACCCTCAACCAGGCTTAAAATGAATTGCTGTAATTTTTCTCCTTCCCATGGCAGTCATCTGGTGTTAACTTCATAACCCGCCAGCTTCTTGGTATCTTCTCAAATGACTAAAAACTGACCACAGCCTGACCTGCAGTACACCCTGTTCTTGCCTTTACATGTAGGATTGATCTAGGTATGCTGATCTTGTGATGTCTTGTAGGTTTTCAATCTAAACTTGAAGTGCCATGTTCTGCTCTGCCCTCAATAGCTATAGAAGTTTTGACACTTTTTAGATGGTTTTTTTTTTTTGTGCATAGTCTGAAAGCTGAGCATTCTCTCACTGTTCTGGACACCTGTAATTTAGACTGTAAAATTTTCTTTTCCTAGGTAAAAGAAGGTGTGAAAAGGAAAGCTGACACTACAACTCCTACTACTTCAATATTCACAGCAAGTGATGCATCTTCTGTAACATTTAATGGAAGAAAAGCTATTGAAGCATGCAGAGGTGAAAATGAATGTGTGACACCAAATAAGCTTCTGAAGAGATGCTTGACAGATTCTCAACAGTCACCTGAAATTCTTAAAAAGATTCAGCTGTCAGAACAACTAAAACATTGTAATGAAATACTTCAAGAAATGTTTTCAAACAAACATGCAGCATATGCATGGCCTTTCTTAAAACCTGTAGATGTTGCATCTTACTCGCTTGGTGAGAACCAAGGGAACACCAAATGTCCTACAGACCTGGCAACCATTAGAGTAAGTATGTTTCAGAGGGAATTGAACTATTTGTGTAGTGTAGCTTGAATAACTCATGTAATAACTGGATTTCAATTGTGTTGGCTGAAAAGGGGTCATGAAAGCTGCTTCTCCTTTGAAAGAAATAATGGGCGTAGAAACATACACAACTATCTCTCAACAAACTAAGCCAGAGCTCACTGAAGAAACTCTAAGTCTCACTGTGATACGTGCACAGTGGCTAATCTAGTTATCTGTTGAACAAGCTAGCAGAAGTAGTGACAGAACTATCATCTCCGTGAAGTACTTCCAAGCAGGCTGCATGTTAAATATCTTTCAGTCTGTATATGCAGTACTAGCACTCTATAAAGCAAAACAAAATGCATCTCTCTAATGTCAACTTCTGCTTCTCTCTGAATCCCATTGTCCTTGGTGAAGTGCCCTGAAACATCAACACTGGATAGCTACATGACACCTCTCACATTTTCTGTAAAAAGGAGCCCTTCTGGATGGAGATATCTGGACAGTGCTGTGTGAACACTGGGCACATATCTCTGGGGTTGAAGTATTTAGCCAAGTTGAGATCCACCTTTGCAGGGAGTGTTGAATTTCAATAGTCTATTGAATTATCTTGAAAGTTTCTCGGGCAAGATAAACTTTATTTCCCAATTTCTAGCCCATTACTTTGACTCAAACAATTATGAAATAGGCTTTGTATAAATACCATGCTTAGAATCAAAACCTGGTACTGAGTGCATGATCTGATAAAATCACCTAAATGTTGTTTGTCTTGGCCTGGTGCTGAAACTCGTACTACAAAGACCTTACAGCAATTGCTGTTAGCGAATCTCTTTAAAAGAAGAAATTCTCTTACTAAAAGGGATAATGCTGAGACAAGAAGCAGGTCTTCCCATAGTGGTTCTTACAATGGTTACTGTCTTGATATAAGCTGAACCTCATACTGGATGTCAAAATTATTGTTCCTGCTCTTTCTGTTAATTCATGGTGATGCTCTCTACTTTTAAGCCCTAAATGTGCATTAATTTTCTTTTCCTCTAGAAGAAAATGGATAACTTTGAATACAGAGATATACAAGAATTTGCTACAGATGTTAGATTAATGTTCATGAACTACTACAAACATAATTCTCCAGACCATGAAATAGTTGCTATGGCAAGAAAACTTCAGGTGAGTTATCATTACGTCAGACTTGAAAAAGAGTAGGACTATAAGACTCCCTAGGTCATTTCATGCCCTGAGGTAGCAACCCAGTAGTTGGTAAGATGCTGTCTAGTTCTAGACAGCAATCAGCAACTTAATAATGCTTTTGGAAATCTGAAAAATGTGCTGACCTGTCTGTTGTCCCCACACCACACTCTTTAGGATGTTTTTGAGACGCACTTTGCCAAAATTTCTGATGAACCTGCTCCAAGTGTTCCTCTGTCACGGCCTAGAAAAGAAATGACAGAGGCTTATTCCAGCGAGAGCAGTAATGATGACTCTTCAGAAGAAAAATCATCTGAAGACTCTGAACAGGAAAGAAAAGCGCACCTTACAAAGCTTCAGGAGCAAGTAAGCATTAGTACTCCATGTGCCTGACTTGCAGTCTCTCTGATAGTGCTGCTTGCAATTGTCAGTTCTAAGGCTTAGCACCAAGAATCAGTATTTAAAAGATTCTACAGTCATTCAGGATTATTTTTTTTTAAATACAGAGTTTTATTCCTGTTTGGGAGCACCTCCAATTAAGTGAATAATGCTTCAGCATATACAAACTGGTTTTAGTCAATCATTGCTCTAGTACGCTTGCCTAATATTTCTTCAGATGATTCTAAAACTTCTTAAACTGTGTTGTTATGATGAGAGTATCCAGATGCTTCACATTCAATATAGCGGTACGTTGTTCTACCAGTGGTATTTCCTTCATATGAAGAGCTTTGTTATTTCACTAAGCTTCTTTTGAGCCACCCAAAAGCAAGTCATTACATTCTACTTCAGAAAGCTTGGTATGAAGTAAAACAGGAGGAATCTCATGCTTGTACAAAGCATGGCTTTGCTTCATTGGCTAAGAGTGGAATGGGTCTTGCTTTTGCTTGAACATAAGTCAGTGTTAACCTGCTGCTGCTGTACCTATAAACTATGGGCAAAATGAGCATTTGGTCTGCGAGTCAAGCAAGGGAGTTTAGTTTTCAGCATTTGTGAAGTTAACATATACAGCATCAATCTATGAATACAGGCACAAGGACAACCAAAAGTCTACAAGACAGCCTTTTGCAATAGTGAAGTATTTCAGTGTGTCTCAATTCTAATTCTCACTGCCTGTCCATCTTCCTTCTAACACCTCTGAAGTTTAAACAAACCTGTGTTAGGTCTTTCTCGGAAGTTGTTAGTATGTCCCAACTAGCCATTTTATATGGCAAAGTATCTCAGCTTTATGGGTTGAGATGCACAAGTCCAGGCCACTAGCCTAATTCAGTAAGGCATAGAGGTTTAACCTAATAAGGCACTTATGTGCTTCCCAAATGCTTGAAATCAGAGAAGCTGCTGGATGCACCTGCGGTGACTTTTGCTATTTTTTTAATTATTATTCATAAGATGCTAGAAAACACATGCTGTTAGAAATATCTGCATAAAATAAGTAGCCTTGCATCTTCTATATATATAGTCTGTGACTAATCTATAATATAGTAAGATGCTTCCAAAATCTTTTTTGGAAAGCAAACATCCTATTAATATCTGCTCAGCTGACACAAATCTCCTGTGATATTTAGGGCCAGTTTATTGTTCATCCTACACTGCCCAAGATTATCAGTGTTTTTTTGCTTTTGATAGCTTAAAGCTGTTCACCAGCAGTTGCAGACTTTGACCAGAGCATACTTACCTACACTGAAAAAGAAAAAAGGGAAGGTTAAAAGCGAGAATAGTAAGAAGAATGAAAAAGTCAAAATAAAAAGCTTGATTCAAAAGAAGAAAAATCTAAAACACAAGAAGAATTCTAAGAAAAAGCTGCCTTTCAACATGTAAGTGTGTGGGACTTTTGTGGGTGTCAAATTATTTTAAGCTGCTATTACTTCAGTATGCTTTTTTTCTTCTAGTCAATCAAAGAAAACCATGCAGCAGGTCTTGTTGGCACATGAGTCAGAAGATGAAGATTCTGCCAAGCCTATGAATTATGATGAAAAAAGACAGTTGAGTTTGGACATAAATAAACTCCCTGGAGGTAAGCTTGGGAAAGTAGTCCATATAATACAGTCAAGAGAATCTTCACTGAGGAACTCTAACCCTGATGAGATAGAAATAGACTTTGAAACTCTAAAGGCTTCAACACTCAGAGAACTAGAGAAATATGTGGCAACTTGTTTGAGGAACAGACCAAGGAAACAGCAGGGTATGTAGCATAAATGATGCTTTTAAAAAAAAAAAATAAATAAATCACACAACCAACCGTAACTAGGTAACATTGAAGCCAAGCAGAAAATAAAATCTACTTAACTTTTGTTTCACATGCAGATAAAAAAACAAAGTCAAAAGAACAACTTAGTTCTGAGAGGAAAAAAGAGCTGGAGAAGAGACTACTGGACGTCAATGGTCAACTAAACCCAAAAGAGCACCTAAAATGTAATGTGACTTTTATTTTCATTCACTTGCAACGGGAATAATTTAAACTGGGATTCTCTCTTTGGGCTTATGTACTGTTATGCAGATGAGGACTTCCTCCTCAGAACAGTTGAGTTCTTAAGCTAGTCTTAAGATTCTTCCTATGCTGAATAAGCTGGACTCACAGCAGCAAACTTGGTCAGTTATTTGTTGTGTCTAAATCATCTTCCTTTATTCTTGCACCTAATCCTGTGACAGTAAAAATAGTAACTGTAGAGTTTAAACTGAAAAAACACTTTCTCCTTTATGCGGACACGTGAAAACAAGGCGGGGTGCAGGGGATGGTGAGTGTCCTACAGTCTGCTTTTGTTTGTAGATCATTTTCTCTGGCTTAGATTAGACAATAACAAACTCCTACTTGTTAGCTGCAGCCTGCAGAAATTCAGTATGTACTTGAACAAGTTTACCCTTACTGGTGGTTCTCATGCAGGCACTGAGAACAGATCAATGCAGCTGATGCTACCATAGTAGGCCAAGTTGTTCCTCATTAAACTAGTGAGTGCTGTTATTGCCCTCTATTGGATATCAATTAAACTTTAATGTAAAACCAGTTAGCTGAAATAATAGGATCACCCTGCAAGACATAAGTGTGCATCTAGTGTTAGCTCAGGCAACTGCCTTCCTGTCTCATATACATGATGGTCCTAGAAAGAAAAGCTTAAAGAAGTAGCTGAAATCAATTGCAATGGATATATTGTTGGAAAAGGGAGGAGGCAGGCCAAGGAGTGTTTACATCTGGTATCTGGCTTGTTTACAAAGAGCTTAAGCTGGCACTTAAGACTTGTGTCCGGGGAAATAAGTATCCAGTATACTGCTAAAGCTTCTATCAGAGCAACACACTGAATGAGTTCTTTGACTTCAAATTGAGCATAAACCAAGTTAAATCCACCCTGCAGATGCAAAATAGTCAGATGGTGGGGAGGTGGAAGAAGATGATAATTCTGGAGTACATATGGCTTGGGAAAGAGGAGAGCTGGATATGGATAAAGACCTCAGCATGCAAGTCTGGCAGCAGCAACAAGCACAGAAGCAGGCTCTCAACAGTAGGAGAACTTACAGGGGAAAATTGCTTGAACTGTGCCTTGACAGCACACTTTTAGCCTACTCAAGTATTGTAAGTTATTTGATTACAGCTCCTCCTTGGAGGAGCAACTAGTTTTCTGCTGGTAAATCTCCTTCCTCTATAAAGGTCTCAAATCCCCTGCTAAATGGACAGTGAACAAGGAAATGTCAGAAGATAGCTGTTATATGGGAGAACAGAACTAACGAGGTCATTCCTAGTCTTGTATATGAAGACTGCTCCACTGCAGGTTGTTTATAATTTTTTTTTTTTTTCCAGCTGTAGGTGACAACAATGCTGAGTTCAGTGTTGGACCAAGCAGATTGAGTGACAGCAGCAACAGTAGCAGCTCCTCTGACTCTGGCAGCAGTACTAGCAGTGATTCTAGCTCCTCGGAGAGCAGTGACACTGAATCAGGTCAGAAAGCTTCCTTTTGTGTTTGTGTAGGCAATAATCTGACTTCTGAATTAGCATCTACTGTTCCACATGCTCGCTGAGCATTTCAGTTATCCTTGTAGGTTTGCACCATGTTGAAGGCTCAGTTCCAGTGGTATTAAAGGAGAGACTTAATACTGAGTTGCGGGGGGAATGGAACCTAAACACACTTACAAGTGAAAAACTTTAGGGACCAAAATCAACAAGGAAGAGGTCTGTGTACCTAACCTGGTGTTAACTTGACTATGAGGCCATAACTTATTCTTCTGGCTTAGATTCCCTTTTAATGAAGTGTGATTTACTTTATTTTCATCTTCTAGTCTGCAGCATGAAGGGCGCCTTAACTTGCAGGTGCAAGTTAGTCCCTAAGCTAGAGGCAAAAGTGCTGACAGTATTGACTACTGAGCCAAAGCCTACCCTGATGCTTAAACTGCCTCAAGCTTGTTTAAGGGATTTTACAGTGCTGCAGCATCAGGATATCCGAATAATGTCTCTCTCTGTACACTGAACTTCAGTTTTCTAGGACATAATAGAGCTGCCAGCAGGAGGTCTACAGTGTAGATACCAGTATGAGTAACAGTGTAAGGCGAGATGAATGCTCAACCCTTTGCATTGGGGGGAAGCAAACATAGTGAAATCATTGATAGCAGCAAAGACCGTTGATGCTGCAGGAATCCTTGTGGTCTTTTTTCTATTCAGGAGAAGCTCTGTAAACACATCAAGCTGAAGTCAAAGTATTCAAGATAATATTCTTGGCAGTGTGAGGTTTTTGGCTCTCTAGGTACAATTGCTACTTACATCTTGTATGTGTGAATAATGTGATTTTTTTTTTTTTTTTAATCTCCCTCTTTCTGCCCACCTCACTGTAATTACAGTTACAGAAACTTGCTCAAAACAGACTGGAGCCAGGCAGAACTGTCCAAGTGTTACAGAAAAGCCTAAGGTAAACTGATTGGAATGGATGTAACTTTTCTGCCCTACAAGTTGTTACATAGAATGGTACTGGAAATGGCACCAGTTTATTAGAAAATGAGTATGTCTTGTGCTACTCTTTCTGTAAGGCTAATTTACATAGACACGTAAAATCTGCAGTTTGTTGAGTAGCTTATGTAACTGTATAGAAACTGATGTATTGGGAGAATTCCTGAGGCTTTTACCTCTCAAAAATATTGTGGTAATTCAGTGTTGTGTGAAGCAGAATGCTTCACACACCCCCACCCCTCCACCTCACAAAAAAGGGAAATTCCCCTCCAACTTGATCTTAGAGTACAGAATTGACCTAACATACAGGGCAAACTCCACTTACATATTTATTCTTTACATCTATGAATAACCTCACTTTTGTACCTGAAAATGAATAAATTATAAGACATGGTAGTTATTTTCAGGATACTCTTACTATGGTATTATGAGCTGCAGCAGTTTTATGCAGAAATAATTTGTAATGCCTCTAAGATTGTATTCCTCTGTATATACAGTGGGAGTTAACTCTTGTCAGGGTTAGCTGCCTTTCACAATTTCCCTTAAAGCTACCACAGATAGACCTTGGATTTCAAAGACTTCATTCTTCTCACAATAGAATTGTTGCTTTCACTTGAAGTGCTTAGCTAGTAGCAGGAAGCTAGGCTGAAACTGTATTATTCAGCTGCTCCTTCTGCATCTTCATAAGTAAAGATTGAGGGGAGGAATTATGCAACACCCTTTTTTATTATTCTTGTTTAAGAAGTGAAGCTTCTACAGCAACAGGATGACAGCAATAAATATGAGAAAACAGGATACAGGAATTAAGCTTCAGCTTGGTCAGTTATAATGGCCTCTGACTGACTTTAACAGCAAACATCATCCTGCAAATCTTCACATTACATTTTGTTCTCGTGGGTTTTCTGTACCTGTCAGACCAAGGCAGTGCACTTCATGGGTTTTTGTCATCTAAACTCTTAGAAAATGCTAGGTTAGTATCCCAGTTCAAGGACTCCTGAATTCTATAAACAGTGGAAATGAGAAGGTGGTAAGGAGATCAAATAGCTATATAAGCTAAGATTTAGCTGTATTAACTGCTGCAATCTCTAGAGAATACCGCTTTATTTACAGAAGACATCCTGCAATGCTGTTCTGCAAGCACAGCCTTCATCTCTTGCCAGTAGCTGCAAAATGTGTGGATCGTCTGAACTGCAGCAGCCACCTTCCAATGTGCTGCAGAGGCTTCAGCCTTTACAGAGTAGATCTCTTACACCATCAAAACAAAATGCTCAGTCTTCCTCAGGTAACATCTTGATGGCAAGAATCGTCACTATATTTGGCTGATGAAGATCATTTGGCATGATGGATGGCAGGACTGAAGCTTGTGTTGCCCAATAAGCACTTATCCTGGGGTTTTGGAGGTTCTCAAGTGGGTAACAGAAAAAGATTTTGCAGGGTATGGATAGTAAAGACGTTAACAAGTGTGGCAGCACTGAGGATTGGCTAGGGTTTCAAGTTACTGGGGCACTTGTAGTAGAGCGGAATAGTATTAAAACAGGTGGGTGTGTTCATGCCTCCCTCTGAGATGGAAAATGATACCTTAATAAACCTAGGGTTGCAGGAAGTGCTGAATACCTTAAGGGAGGAATTAGTTCAACTCATCACCACCACTCTGGTTCATGTCTGAAAATACCTATTAGATGAATTTCAAGCATGGTGTGAGAGGCCCTCTGAAGTGATTGCTGTTGTCTACACATATTGGATACTAAGTTACTTATAAACTTGATCTAAGGAGCTATTATTTTCCCCTCCCTCACTTCAAAAGGTCTAATGACTTAAGATGCTTCTGAGTTTTTGGTAGAAGATAGCTTGAGTGAGTAGCTGATTAATGGAAATCAATTAAACTAATTAAAAACAACTGTCTCAAATTGTGCAGTTAGGATACATATCTTCATATCCAGTTAATCCACGTTACGAAACAGTGACCTAGTTTTGGTATGCAGGACTGCCCTTTTGCATGTTAGGGGAAATCATACACTACTTCTTTCTTAGGTATTATCAAAGCTGTATCTGCTCTCCATGATTCTCCAGATCAGCAAACTCCTCAGAGTACTCCAAGGACAAATCAGTCTTCTGTCCCCCAGTGCACACATGCTCTTCTAGAGGTGAATAAATGCTTCTTTCCAATGTGTTCATTTCAAGTAACTTCTTCGAAGAATGTGCTTGCTTCTTTAAGATCTAATGTAGCATTCCAGGTTTGAACCTGATGCAATGGAGGCCACTTAAGGCTTACAACAAAGTTATCAAAAACCTTGCTGACAGTGATTCTTGCCCTTTAATAGGGCATGAATTTATTGCCTGTTAGCTGCAACACGAAGAGTGGAGCTGATCAATATATCAAGTTTATAATATACTATGAAGCTTACTTTATTTCTTTTCCGTACTATAGCTTAACCTTTAGTAATTCCTGTACACTTACAGGTTAAAAGTCCACCCTGTAAACCTAGTCTCACAGAAGAGATTGGCATTTTATGTTCCTGTTTTCTATAAATATCAACCTCAAACTCAGTAGTACTCTGAAGACTCTAGAGGCTATCCTAGAAAAGTGCTTTTTCTTCCTGTTCCTAAAGCCATGGAAACTGGGGCTTTCAGGATTGTAGAAGAGGTGGTGAAATACTTCGTTACTGTTCATTTGTCTTAATATGTTCTTGGAGAGTATCCTGGTTAGAAAGGCCTCTGTTACAGAGGAAGCTATTGATGTTACTTGCAGCAGCACGATCTCTTCCACCTTAAGATGTTTAACTACCTCAACATGGCTTCAAGCATAGGTGTTTTAACCATGTTTTAATAACTTTCATTGTCTGAAAGGGGTAGAAACTACCTCTTGAGTCTATAAGCATAAGAATGTGTCCCGCAAAAAAAAAAAAAGCAACTTGCCCTTTCCCATTTGTGTTCTTTATCCAAATAAAGTGTGTAGTATATCTTAGGAGACTCAGGTTTGTGCAACACCTTCCCCTGTCTGAGAGGATTACTAAACGATCTTGCACAGAGGAAAATCTACCACTGAACTCAAGTCATGCAGCTGCCCTTCACCCTGATCCATTATGTTGTACCATGTTAAGGGTTAAAGAGCTTGTATCAGTTTCTCATTCTACCTACTCAATCTCTTTATCTGAGCAGTTCATGTGCTAAATTCAAAGTGTTAATGTAAGAACTTGCTTTGAATACCATAATATGAAAGAAATCTAATTCTTCTCTGGTGTTTACAGAAGCAAGAGCTGCAATGATTTCCTGCCCTAAGTTTCTAAACTTTAGTCCTGTTGCTGTGTAATAGAAATCCACATGTTTAGCACTTCAGAACCTATTTTGAAGTCTAACTTCTTTTCTAGGTATCCAACACAACTTCCCAGATTGACAGTGCTGATTGGAGTAAACAAGCTGAGAAAACAATACACCTAGGCAAATCAAATAAACTTCAAAACAAGGCCAGTGAGAGAACTGCCAATTCAATACCCATAAGTGAAGAACAAAGTATGTATCGTCAATAAAAACTGTAGCTGATACTAGGGTAGTTAGAAATGTATATGAACCTGGTTTAAAGAAATAAAGTGCTGTACTCTTGTATGTTAATCAATTTGCAGAATAATGGAAGGGGTGCAATTTTCCCTTGCTTTTTTTTTTTGTAAAGTGGCAAATGAAAAAAGTTAAATGGATTCTTGGTTCTTGTTCTTTGTTAAAATGTATAAAGCAAATGACTTCATGATTTAAGACCTTGGCTTTCTGAGTTTGGTACTATGGATAAGTAACCTAGTCTTCCAGGAAGTCTGAGGGAACCAATGCTTCAATCTGTCAAACTTCGCTGGCCTCTAAGCAGTCTTCTGCTGAAGCTTCATGGAGCTATTTTCTTAGGGCACTTTGTGTGTCATTTGAGTTACCATGTCTTGCTCCTGGTGTCAAGGATCTCACAGTAAAGCAATGTCTAACAGGCTTTCACCATGGAACAAGCTTGGATTATTACAAGAACACAGGTTCCCTGAAAGCTGCATTCCATACATAAATGCATCAGACTTCATATGTATTTCAAACTAAAGAATTCTGATGTGGACACTGAACATCCATGCTGAGAGCCCAGTGTTAACAGACATGATTGTTTGGTTCCTCCTTTATGCTTTCCTCTCTAGACTACCTGTATAGACTTGAACAGGGGAAGGAACAAGCTTCTGAACTTGATGAAATTAAAAGGCATAGCATTCTCACTGATGAATTCTTTAATTGTTGACAAAGAATAATTTTGGGTACTTGAGTTGTATTAAAGCCACTATAAAAATGGAGATTTAATTCTCCAAAATGTTCTCCTCAGTATTTTCGTGGTCTTCTACTATCCAGTAATGAGACTCTGCCTTTGAGTACACCTGAGCTTCAGCATTATGTTGTATAGCAGAGCCTTTAGCGTTATGCAGGCATAGTTACCTGCCCTGTTCCAGAACAGTGGTGGCTGACTGCTCCTCCAATTGTAATGTGCCCCAACTGTGCTCAGTGGTATCATAGCCTTTCCACCATTAACTTCTGCAGAAAATTGGAAGGAGGAGGGGAAAATACAGGATTTGGGCTTTGGGTTGGTTTGGTTTTTTTAAACAACAACAAAAAGTTTGCTAATTGGCACTGTTGGTAGGGCCTGTAATTCATAGCAAGTGTAGAGTGCTCAGTACTGTACCTGTCAATTTAGATCAAACTAAGGGAGCTCATTTTAGAATGGGATGCTCAGAACAGCTTGTGGAATATTGTAGAGAATCCCACTCTTAGGCATTTCTGTGAGGTTACCTGCATCTCTGAAACAAGCGTTCTTGATTTTAGACTTTTGACAACTCTGATGGTATGAGTGTAGGCTTGGTGTATTGCAGAATTCCGTGGTGACTTTTTAAGAACATACGAAACTGGTAACCACAAGTTTCCCTTCAGATTAAAAACTAGTGTCTTTCAGTGGGAGGTTCTGTGAAGGCTGGCATTGCTTTAAGTGGCTCTAAAACGCATGCATCGAGACTCGTGACTGTAAATACTTTTGACACAGCCTCAGGTTCCTGTGTTACATCTAGAGGTTTAAGGCAGATATGACTATAAATTTAAATTACCTCAAGTTTGCTTCAGGTAGATCCTCTTGGTGGGTAGAACAGGTTGATCAAGTTGATCTTAATCACGTTAGACTTTTTGGGGCATATGAAGCTCCTGCTTTATTTTGAAGTATTCAGTGCTCAAGACTGTCAAGTTTCTTAACTGCAGATTCACGCTGCCTGTATAAGAATAAATGACAAAAGAAAGGTGCCTGTTGTATTGAGGGACATCTTAATTACACTAATTATCTGCTCTGGAGGAGAACAAATCTCTGATAACAGAATTTGATTTAGGTAGACTTTACTTAACTGGGCCAGAAATCCATGAGAATGAAGCTATAAGGATTTGGAACCCTCTTCAATAGGATATGAGAGACTTCAGAGGTCTTCTACCCTATTTCATTCCACTGTATAGTAAAGACTGTCCTGCTCACTTGCAATTATACCGACTCGCAGGCAATGCATGGGGGTATAGGGTAGAAGGCCAGACACTCTTCTTATCCTGACTTTTGGAGGCTGCAGGGTCTTTCTGAAAACCCCTTTTATGACAAACTGGCTGAGGGTTTGATACCCTGCCTTCAGAATTCCAGATTCAAGCATCCAAAAAGTTTATCCTTTGCACCAGGAAAAAAAAAAAAACCCCTAACCCACAATATGTTAAGTTTCTTATTAAACATATACTTAAATATTGAAATATCTCAAACTGCAGTAGAGGATAAATGTTGTGTTTATATCTGGTTCTAAAATAGTGTCTTTTAAAGAGTACTCCTAGATTCTCAGCCTAGGAGCTCTTAAGAAAGGGAATATAACCAAGTAATAGGTAAGACTGAAAAAAAGAAGGACCTATTCTACAATATGTGGCTTTTGTTAACCATGTGGTATTCTAGCTAGTCCCTAGTCTTACAAAAGTCTATTTATAGGCTTATCATAATGACTGTAGAAAATTGTATCTGTTCCTGCATTTAAGAGGGTTTTCTTAAGTCTTAAACTGTTTAAGGAAAGTGTTTTTCACACAAAATAGTATGGGTCTTTTACAGCAACAGAGCATATTTGAACTGTTCATATGAGATTAGTATTGCCAAAATAACGTTTCTACGTTGCCTGTGTAAGTGTGTTTGGGTGGGTTTTTTTCCCTTTACAAGTAATAAAGGGGTAACAGCATGGAGTATTCATACAACCTGCAGGCTGCTGGAAATGCGATGAGTAGCCCTTACTGGCTGACCTATTTGTGTAGGTTTTTTTTTTTTTAAATAAATAAAACCAAAGGAAATAGGATGTAGAGCTTTAGGCAAAATGGGCTTACCTGACGAATGAGGTAGTCTTAATTAATGCTGGAATCAAAATGGAAGAGGCATGAGTGGGGAGGGGACAGGAGCTTAGCAACTGGCAAGGTGCAGTGTTGAGACTTCCTGACCAAAATTTTGGGGCATAATGCTGGAATCTCTTGTAGAATTAACCAGGAGTTAATTTCTCATCTATAGCTGAACTTAACTGTTCCTTTTCCTACTTCAAACATAAGTTCAACTTAAGCTTAGGAAATGTTTGGGGGGCGTTTCTGTCATTTTGAACCAAATAACAATAATAAGGAAAAACTGCAGTGTAAATTCTTAACTCGAATTTTTAGAATGGCTAAATTTTAATCACTTAGATTTGAGGAAACCTAGGCCATAAAATGAACATGAGTGAAAAATCTTTTATTCTTCCATCAGGTCATTTCACACCTAATGATAAATCCAATGGTGAAAACGTGCTAGAGACAAAATCCAAAATTCTTCCAAGAAAGGTAAGTGTTGCTCCACTCCTGTTTGAGGAAAAGAGCTTGAGTATACTTTCTCAATAATTCTCTGTCCTGGGATCTTCTCTGAAAACCTGGTCTTTTATGATTCAAATATTTAGAGTCTGATAGGCCTCAGGTATTGTTATAACCTCCACAGATTTATCTCATTTCCTGTGCTAAAAACAAACAAAAATCTATGGGCTCTGATCATTTCAGAAGATAAATTATGTAAGATTATATTTTAAATAACATGTCCATATTGTCATTAAAAGTGTCTTCTCTCATCTAGTTTTAATACTAAAAATATTAGTGTTCCTTGAACAGATGAATTTTCTTACCTATTATTTAAATTTTTCTGTGGTAATCAGCTATTTGAAAACATCAAATCAAAATTGCTAGCCTAATAGTTGATCATGGCAGCCTCTGGACCTAAAAAGTTTGTATATAGTCTGTTGAATTAAAATATTCTTCAGATTCTTCTTTGGGCACTTATCTTTCAGAAAGCTATTAACTAACTTGTTGAATTCAATTCCAAAAATATGTATTTCCTTCACAAACATACTTCTTAAGAATACTGGTTTTATGCTGGTTTATGTTGTGAAGGAAATGCGGGGGGAGGAAGGGAAACATTGTTATTCAAAACAAACAAAAACCTCAAGCATAATAATAAAAACTATTGTTATATAAGGATTATGTATAGAAATGAGATGGATGTTCTCTGTATTCATAAACTCAGTCTTACGAAATAATGTTTTCTAGAATTAAAAAATGGAGAGGTGGACAAAAAGGATTGGGTAAGAATAGCTTCAGATGCTAACAAGTTTTAGCATGTTGCTAAAGAATCTCAAAGTTGATGAGAAAACGTATTGAAGCCTGCTTAGATGCCTGTATTTGTACTAATATGCTGCCAAAATAAGGATATTTTGTTGTGGATATTCCCAGATAGATCCAGTCAAAACTACATTGTGCTAATGTAAGAACGAAGTAGATGTTTAGTAGTTGTAGAGTATTTTTGTCTCTTCCACGGTTTTTTTTTTTTAATACCTTCAGGATACAGAATTTAAGAATACAGGTTCCTGGGTAACCTTATGTAAAACAATGATGCTTCCACCTCCAATAAAAACATCTGCTGAGAGCTTCAAACAGTTCAGGCAAGCAGCATTACAGAGGAGGAGTGCGCAAGCGCAGGAGTTAAAAAGGCCTCTGGTGCAAGCTAAGAGGGAACTGGAAAATCATCTTCAAGGACAAGAGAGGTTTGTAACCACGTATGTTTAAATATTGATCTATTTTTTGCTTGTATGCTTCATTTATGTGTTGGGCCTACAACCGGATAGTTAAATAATTGTGTTCTGTTTTTAAGAAAAAATTTCAGCCTCTGGCTGCTTAATTGATGTGATACATGCCTCCCATCGTGGGTAAGGATACACAAAGTGTTGAAGAATAAACATTTTATAAGCTCATTATACTATTATTTTAAGTTGTATAATAAATATGGTTGGAATGGGTGCTGTTAGATTTGAAGAAACATATCTGTCTAGTAGTGGTAACTGTACTGCAGCACTGGCATGATGCTCCATGTTTGTGCTGAGGATACACGACAAGCAAACAAATTTACCAATGCAGGTCTCCAATTCAGTCATGATTGGCTAGAGTCTTTGTGGAATCTGCTGTGTACCTGAGCACTACTTGATTAGTCAAAGAGAAAGGAAAATCAGGCAGCTTTTGAACTGATAAAGATCTTAAGCACATGGTGCCTACTCTCTGGAACTTTGGTACTGGGTGGCTCAGTTACTCAGGAACAAGTGGGTTGGATTAGGTAATTGCCATGTGTCAGATGAAGGGGAGGAGCTGTACCACTCTAAGCACAGCTAGCTGCACATCCAAAATGCACAAAGTGGTTTTTCCCTTGAAAATCAGTACTTGTTTTTCCTTTTGACCCCTAGAGTACACAGTTCCTCTGGTCACGACCAGAATTCACACTCGTCCTCAGTATCTTACTTTCTTATATCTGTAGCCAGAAAAATCTGCATTTTATTGCTACCCTAAAGGGAAGCAGGATAATCCATTCTTCAAGAACTTGCTGTCATGTAGCTAAAAGAGTTCTAGAGTGCACCGCTTCAGACAGCAGGATTCTTTGCGCTGCTGTAGAGAAATCTATTCAATGAGCTTCTGCTGTAGTTTTCTTTCCCAGCTGTTTGCAGTCCCTGTTTCGTGAATGCCCACGTATGTATCCCAGCCTGAGATCTGTTATTGTGCTGAGTGGGACTCAGTTGACTGCCTATTAATTACTGCATTGCAGCAATATCTTGCATTGCTGTTTGCCACCTTTTTGAAACTCTGCATTCTGCAATATTTCCTCTTCAGTAGTCTTGAAATTTTTTTTCTTGCCTGTTTGACCCCATGAAAGGTAACTCTGAGCCAGTTCCTAAATTATCCTGCTCCTGCCCATCACTGGCTGTATTAGAATAGGTTACTTGTTTGAAGTGTATTATTTTAGTAAACACAGCATTTGAGAGACTTGAGTAGACTCCTTGTTCAGAACATAACAGTGAACAGTGCAGGCACCTTCAGCTACTACAGGTTTCCATGAGGAGGAAACTGGGTGTGTGTAGCTCCTGTAGCTCTATGGAATAAGGCATTACAGATGCTTGTCTGAAGTTAGTGAAATCTAGCTCGATTAACTAGTTGAAGAGGAAGGAGGTAGACGCAAAGCATCACGGGCCAAGAAAGTAACATAAATTTAAGTGTATATGTCTGACAAAGAAAGTTCATGTAAGCTTTGTGTACTATGTATATAAATCTCCTGTGCATATAGATTGGAAACGGAACACAGGAAACTTTATCCTACTACAGCCCAACAATTGCGTACACATACATCTTGCAAAGGGAAATTACTATGAATCAACCTGCAAAACAGAACCACGGTGTGCTATGTGCTGATTTAAGCTCTTTGCAGAATTCTCTTCAGGTGCAAAGCCTTGTTATGAAGAAAAAGAAGAAACAACCTTTATCCTATACTGATCTCTTCTGCTTTCTTTAAAGGGGCCATAAAGGCACAGGATTGGATGCTATGGCAGTGACAGACTGTGAGCCCCAAAAAGATCAAAAGAACGAACAACTGCCTGAAGCTCAAAAACATGCTCCTATTCAAGATCGTAACTTGGCTAGAAAAATGGAACAGGAACGCAGGAGGAGAGAAGCAGTAAGTTGCTGGCTCTGGCCAGCTGATTTCATTTCCACTTCAGCAGAGACTGAAAAAATGCTAGCTCAGGTCCTTATTTTAAAGGGCCTGAATGATTGAAAAGAACAGAACTATGCTACCTGAAGAGTTAGTCCAGAAAATGACAAATAGGAAACTCAAAGTAGGTCTTTCATATTTTCAGAATATGAAAAAACTATCCGCTTGGTCCAATTGCTCCAATATGCTTAGAATAATTGCATGGTGAGCTCAAATTTTAAAGGGGAGTCCCTGCCCTTTGAATAACTTCAAACCTCGAGTCTTGCAAGCTGTCTATCCTCTTTAACGTATTCCATGTCAACAAAAGTGTTAGTCATACTGTTCTGTTCTATCAAAACCGAACCTTTTAAAACCTAACTTCCTGGTTCTATTGGTGTAGGTAACAAATGTTTTTTAATTGCTACTGGTTTTTTAGATTAATGTTTTTTTAAAAAATCATATTGTCGAATGGAATTTAGGAACAGCAATGTGAGACCATGCTTGATTCAGACAAGGTCTGCTGAAGTTTTCAGCTCTTTTCAAAGAGGACTTCAGAACCATACACACACTCGTAATAACAGAGGAAGCATACACTTTGGGGGAAAAACCTTTGCAGCTTTTTCTTAAATGTTTACTAAATATTGAACTGCATAGTATTAATGTCGGACTGTTCTGAAAATATGCTAATTTGCTTTCTTGCAGATGGCTTGTATAATTGATATGAATCTGCAGAGTGATATTATGGCATCTTTTGAAGAATATCTTGCGTAAAAGCTGCAGTTAATACAGAATTTCACTTCAACACTACCATAAACTGTACAACTTTGAAAATGTACCAGTTACAAACTTAAATGTTAAGACCCCTTTAAAGAGCATGTAAGGTCCTCTAAAATGCTTAATATTAAAAGCTTGTTCTTCATACTTGAAGTATCACATGATCTTTTTGATGCTCATTTACAATATATAGAATCCAGTCTGCCACACAGTGGAATGTAGGTAATCTTTTGATTACAGTTTTATGTTGTGTATATATATGAGAAAATATCAGCTTCTTGATTTTTTTCTTTTCTTTAAACAGGATATTTTTTTTTCCAAAACACTTGAGAATCTGTTATACTGAGCACAGCCAAATTTTTGTGCTTGACTGTATTAAGTCAGAGTATACTAAATACACAACCAAGCTCTTGTCAATTATGTGATTGGTATTAAAACAATCACCTTACTATGACACACTTGCACAGAATCTGGGCTGTGACAAAAGACTTCTATAACAGTGATAATTGCTAAAGAATGTGTAACATTATTTGTAATCGTAAAAAAAACATTTCCTGGAACTCTCTAATTTCAGCAGCCATTCCTATATACTTGCATGTCTTTTAAGGGCCAGACACATTGATCTTCTGTTTAATGTATTTTATGTTAACATGACATTTGGATAAGGGTGCAAGCATGTTTGCCAGATGTTTCTGGTTCTTCACAAAAAGAAATTATCTAAAACATCCCACTTCTGGCTCCAGTTTGAAAGGCTTTCTGATTAATGCAAGATTTTATTAATGTTGGGATACTTGTCTGAAGTAGAAATTAGAGTTTAAAAACCCTACATTTTTGTTGATTACATGTAGCTGTCTCAAATTAAGTACAGGAGCAATAAAACATTGTTTTACAAAATTAATATAGAAACACAATGCATATTACAGAAGTGTTGGGTGGAAGGAGAGCCCCTCAAGATAATCTAGTTCAGTGGTCTCCAAACCTTTTTCATTACGCACCCCAACAGTAAAAATTTTTAAGCGTGCACTGCCAAGGCATGTCTATTCATTTATATAGTATATATATGTTCTGCTGTACTAATATATTATGTACTTTATAATACATAGAGAAAATATTTTAAATAGTGTTTATTTAATTTTGCTTAGTGATGTTTGTTTTGTGTTTTAATTAATTTATTTTAAGGGGTTTTTTTAATGGTTAATTCATGTCAGTATTAAATATTTTCTTCCTACACTCCATTCTGGAGACCACTGATCTAACTGAACTTCCCCCTCAAAACTTCCTCTCCCTATGGACAGCCTCTGGTGTGTTGAGTTCCTGGATCAAAGTTGGCAGTGAAGGTAACACTGTCAGTGTTCTGGTGAGGGGCTGCTAAAGACCACCCAACTAAGTAAACAAAGTGGATGAGACTTTCTGCAAACAACTGGTTTTTCAGATAAAGGAAATAAATTGTATCTAAACTGATAAATGACAGCTAAACCCTGCCTAAGAATGGTAGCCTGGTCTTTCACGAGCAGGCTGAGTAGCTGGCGCTAGGTTCAAAATACCACTCTATCTTCCGCCATTGCTGGAATGCTAGTATTTCATTCAACAGCAGAAAGAGCACACATTGACAAACACCTAGGGCAGTCCTCTTTCGTGATCCTTGCCTGGATGCATGCCCGAGTGTACGCTGTTTGGGAGACCCGAGTATTTGGCTAGGAAGGGGATTGGGGGTGAAAGATTGGTTATAATGTACAGTGGTGCTGTTAGGATGTCTTGTTTCACATGCACATCGAAAGTGCTTTAGGCCTGCCTTCATTTATACACCATTAATATCTATTTGCCCCTGCAATAAAATACTACAGTTCACATACAGAACTCCCTGCCATGCATCATGGCAGGATGACTCATACATCCCATCATCTGGACGTACTTTCTGACTGGGTTAATGCAAGCTCAAGATCTCTTGTTTTGGAAACAGGAGGTGATGGAGGGAAGCACAAGAATTCATTCTCTGCATTTCCATCCATTCTGTATGAGCACTGCTAACAGTTTGAACTGGTACTCTTGCCCCTTCAAAAACTAATCCCAGCTTCCACGACTCTATATGGTCGTGATGACTTGAAGTCACAATGTCAGTGCTGTAATGCTGATCTGATGGATCCTTTATTTGCAACCTACAAGCCAGCTAAAGTGGATAATGAGTTCGTACCTCCAGACAGAAGGCTGACTTCGGAGGAAGAGGAGATGGCCTCCAAACAGAAGTGAGTAGCAAGCCTATAATGATTACGTTTGCCCAAAACTGTCACCACACCCAAGCAAGCAGGAATACCGCTTGTACAGATAATGGCCCGCAAAAAAGAAGCTGCTTAAACAGACTAAGAATTGTTAGTTACCTAGCAGTTAAAATGCATGCTAATTTCTGTTAAATTACCTTGATCATTTGTGAAAACAGCCACACCAATGTGTCACTTTTACACTTGTGTCCACACTAGTAGATTGTATCTACACATAAACGAAGGGTAAGATAGTTAAGAGCTTTAAAAAGTTCCTCTCTCATTAATAAGCAGAATATGTTCATTTCTTTACTATCAACTGTGAATTGCTCTGGCTGGAGGCAGAGACAGGGACGTGCAAAGTCTCATCCTCTTTTGTCTTTCAGAGAAATGAGATTAGCTGAACTGACAAAAGATAAGCAGGCAGATGGCACATCATGGAGGGCAAAGCAAGACAGTCTGCCCTGCGGATGGTTTGGCTTGGCCCCCATTAGAATAATAATTTAGAGCAGAAGATGATAAAATCAAAATGTAAGGATGACAAAAATTATTGTTGGGGTTCTCAATTTTTCTCAGTAGTATTCCTATTTGCTACTAGTTGGCCTGAGATATATAGGCAATTCTAAGCTTTCTTCCATAATATGCTGGAAAATGTGTGGAAGGTACTTGCCTTGTACAAACAGGTTTGCCATACATATGTAGGCAGCATGGTCCTGGAGTACAAAGAAAGCACTTCTTAATAAAAGAGGAATTCTACGGCTTCCTTGGCAACCACGACAGCTAAGCTAGTGCAGCTGCAGGTGCCCAGAAATGCTAAATCAGGCTGTGCAGCAATTTCATCATGCAAAAGCCCCTCAGAACTGCTAGGTCCCCAGCAGTATCTTCTTTTCAGCTCTGATACTTGACCAGCATCTACCCATAACTATCACTTTGTGAATGCTGTGCCTAACCTACTGCTGGGCTTCCATCAACCTTTCTTTAGAGGTAAGTGGGAGCTTGTGGTCAACACCAAGATTTCCAACCTTGGTTTTCCAATTTTTCTTAGGGGATGTCTTCCACCAGTTTATTTTGATTACTGGTTTATTAAGGAATTTGATGACTACTGTGACGTAAACAATAACATTGGTTACTTTCCTCCTGTCAAACTTTCTAACTTCCCTAACTGGGTTACTGAGGTGCACTTCAGGGAAAATCCTGCCGTAGCTAGTCTGATACTGAGAAGCTGCAAAGGCTCCTTCCCTACAAAAAAAAAAAGGTTATTAGCACAAAATCTGATGCATGAAAAATTAGCTATATGCTGGTAATCCTAGGGTTGGCAGTATGAGTAGTCAGAGCATGAACAGAAGGTTCAGGCTTGGTAGGCATGATTCATATAATCCTACTAGAGCCTGCAGAGGTTAGTGTCTTAACAGAATCATCAGCTTCTCATGTTGACACTTCTCTTCTTGCCCAAGAGAAGGAAGGAGCCCTGAACAGCGCAGCAGCCTGATAATGCTTCTGGCCTTAAGTTTGTAGGGCTCCCACTGAGACAATGAGCAGGGATCAAGCACACTGTGATTCAGTGTTGTCAGCTGACGTGAGTTGCTGATACTCCGTGTGTTGGTAAGAGGAAGCTAGGCAGCTTTTTACAGCTACCTAAAGATGTTGTCTTTAGCAGTAAAAAATAAATTCAGGTAATGGTTTTGTCTTATTTAAACTTTTAAATGCATGAAAATGAAGTAATGGGCAATTCTGTCTGAAGTTCCCTTCTCCTGCTTAAGTTTTTTATTTGATCTTTTTCAAAAAGAAAAATTATTAACTAGTTGAAACCAGCATTAATTCTGTCGCTGCCTTCATCAGGACTAGGATTCAACATCAATGCCTATGTTTAAGTCTGAATTTAGGACAAGTAGGAGAAAGCATTTGGTATGTTACAGACAAAAATTGTCTACAATCTGTGTTCCATGCCTAGTGAAAAATGATATATATTCAATCTGCACACATGCTTATCCAATTTGGTTATTTTTTTTAATAGCTCATTAACTTACATATCTTGAGTTAACAGACACATGGTTGTCTTTGTACCAGCTTCTACCTGCACTGCTGGACAGAGCAAAAAGAATTCTTGGAAGTTCTAATCCTTCTAATTTACCTGGTCCAAGAAGAAATTCTGGTCTTCCTCAAATTCAAGTAGCATTTGGCAAAATCCTCCCCCTCAAAAAGGCAGGCAGTTGCACACAGGCCTACGTTATTAGCTGTGACTCTCGTGTGGCCTCTACAAGTCCCGAACTTGCCTGTACCCCGTGGTCTGAGGGCATTAGCTCAGGGAGAAGAGGTGAGCAGGCTCTGCAGCGAATTGGACCAGGACTTGTCAGGATTTGATGTGCAAGCTCAGTTCTACTTTCCTTCTAGTCAGCAACTGCTATGTCCACGTTTCATTATCTCCCACAGCTAATAAAAATCCAAGTCATGAAAAATTACAATTTATAACGTAAAATGAATTGCTTAATATAGTTATGCTTTTCCTTGCAATTTTGGACTACATGAACCATTCTGATCCTAAATTACCCTTTACGCTGCATATCAGCAGGTTAATACAGGTGCCGACTGGAGCCTTTCTTCTTCTCCCAGCATCCGTGGGCTCCCCCGTGATTGCGACTCCTTGGCCTGTGCACTTCCCTTCTTCCACTAATGGGCAGGTCTGAGGTTGTGCAGCCCCTCGCGTCTGGGTGGCAGAGATCTCGGCGCTCAATTAACCCTGTTGGAACAGGATTAGGAATGATGATCCAACTTCCCCTTCTAGCAAATTCTCCATTAGAAGAAGTGAAAATAAAATTGGTGCTGGAGCTCAACATTTGTACCGTTTTAGGAAATGTTCGTAGTATATAATCTGCGTGCTATACCTAAAACTGTAACGCCTTTACGAAGTCACCTTTAGGTGGGTAAGCGCGAGGAGGCAGTGAGGGGATGTACGGCCTTGAGAAGTACCGAGCTGCTGCCCGGCAGCCCCGCACCGCACCCCTGCTTCCTCCCTCAGGTCAACGAGGCCACTGCCACCGCGCTGTGGGCGAAGCCGTCGCCCGCCCGGCCCCCGCCCGGCCCCGGCGGTGAGGCGGTCTCGCCTGCCCCGGCCGCGCTTCCCGCGCTGCCGTTCCGAGTGAGTTTTGGGGTCTCTGCAGTTCAGGCAGAGCGCGCACCTGCCAGCCCCGCTCCTTCGCTCCGCAGACGCCTTCTCCTTATTTCGCTACGAAATATCGGGGCGCCGTCGCCCCTTCCCTCCCCAAGTGCTGCCCGGGGCCTAGCGAGCCGGGGCCGCGGCAGCCGGGCGGGGCGGGCGGCGCGGCGCTGTGCCCGGCGGCGGCGCGGGGCGAGGGCCGCGGGGCGGGCGCGCCGCCGCTGCCGGTGCCTCAGCTCGGGCGGCTCCTGGCGGCGGCGGCGGCGGCGCTGCGAGAACCCCTCCCGGCTGGCGGGGAAGGCGGCGGGGCCCGATGGCGAGACCCGGCGTCGCGTGCCCGCCGCCCGCCCGCCGGGTGATGGTGGCCGCCCGGGCGCTGCTCTTCTGGGCGCTGGTGTACAGCTACTGCGGGGTGTGCGCCTGCATCGCCGGGCTGCGGCTGCTCTGGAGCATCGGCCGCCGGCCGGGCGAAACCTTCCGCTGGGTGGTGCGGGATAACCCCCCCGCCTGCCTCAACGACCCCTCCCTGGGCACCCATTGCTACGTCCGGATCAAGGTGAGGGCGAGGGCGGGGGGAGCGGGCCCTTGCTTTGCGCACACGCGCCGCGCGCGCGTCCCTCCCGTGCACGCGTGTGCGCGGGCACCGTGCCCGCCCTCCCGTGCCTGCTCGCACACCTGCGCGCACACCTGCGCCCGCCTTTGCTGCTCCTGGGGCGCGGTGCCGTGCCCGCCGGGAGGGGCTGCGGGCTGGGCCCGGGCCGGGTGCCGCGGGGGGCAGCGGTGCCCGCCCAGCTGGGGAGCGGGGCTCGGCGGGCGGGAGAGGCGCTCGCCGGCCCCGGGTCCGTCCCAGCCCGCCTGCGGGTCCGTGCCCCGCCGGTCCGCGGCCCCGCCCGCTGTGCCCTCCGTGATGCGCGGTTCCCCGGAGCATCTGGGAGCCCCTTTCGTGCGGCGGGGTCGCAGGGAAAACGTGTGGCAAGAAAGTCCCGTCTGCGAGGTGGGACAGCTGAAGCCGCCGCTCGGTTGTCCCGCTCGTCTGGGATCTCTACCTGTGGTTTGCCCCACCAGGTGCGCTGCGGGAAGTTGGCTTGGTTTCGTTGTAGTCAAGGGTGAGCAAAACGCACTGCGAATTTTGTCAGGTGTTATTTTTAATAAAACGAGGGCAAATATCTCCATTCTGAGGGACCTGTGCAGATGCTTGTTTGCCAAGCAGCATTCATGTCGATTATTGAGCTTTCCAGCTTCTCGCGGTTTGCGTGGCGGTTTTCTTTCTATCCTTAGGAAGCACCTGCCTGCTTTGTTACTCAGGTGCCACCCTGGTTTCTTCTGTCGCGCCGAGCAGTAAACGAATGGGTTGCTGGGGAAGCGACGGGGGTGACACCAATAAAGGAGCACTTGGGGGAGAAGTCGAATTGCTGTCAGTACAACAGTCTATCGCTCTGCAGGAAATGGGAAACCCTCCTGCTGTTGGCTGACAGCAGGCCCGTGTGCTGCTGTCCAAATGCGTGTCCTACGGATTTGTAGAGATTTCAAGAAAACATTTTTTCCCATTACCGAAAAGATGTCAACATCCTATGTCCGTTTTCAGGTGCAGAAAAAAGGGGACAGAAAGGAGCAATTAAGAAGGTAGAGGAAAGGGCTCGGTTTGGGATATGTGATGTTTAAACTGCTGCTGTATGAGTGGTGATTGAATTTATAGGAGTAAAGGGGATGTCCTTAAAAGCAATAAAGAGATTAAAATAAAAACATTGAGGGTAAATCCCTAGAGGACACTAACTGTAAGAAGCAGGATGAAGGAGAGCTTACGCACTAGTCACTAAATTGAAGAGAAACTGAGAAACTTCTACTTTTTTAAATATAAAAGGATCAAAAGCAGAGGGATATAGAGAACGGTGAAGATGATGTAATGGCCCTAGGATTTACTAGGAAGAGATCATTAGAAATGCATAGATACTTTTACCTCCAGGGACTTGAACCTCATTGGCAGAGGAGAAATATGTGTGATTTTGGACAGAACTGAGCAAAAAGTCCCTATTATATCCATAGTGAGTATAAAACCCCTAGGTGTTCACTTTTCAGAGCCCTTTCAAGAATCAAGACATAAGTTAATGGTTTTGTAGCTGGTTCGTGATTTAGCAGTGCCAAGGTAGCTCAGAGAATTTGAAGCATCTCTGGCAAGAAAAACTTTTTCTATGCGTTTGTGATCCTGGGCATGATACAAGCTCTTAACGTACAGCAAAGGCACAGGGGTTTTCTTCCCTTTAAAACAGCAGAGACAGTGACATTTGTTCAGGAGCTGTACAACCTTTCTTCCTGCAGTTTCCTTCACCTGAATTCTAAACAGCACGTTGTATTTTATGAGCTAACGCTTTCCCAACTTCTGTATCCACTTCTGTGCCAGCATTCAGTAAGCCCTCTAGGTCACAATTTCGGCTTATTTAAATTCTACTGGCTTTGACCTTGAGTTGGTGTACGCTTGTGTACATCCATTCATTTCAATGGCATTTCAGCCTCTGCACAGCTAACAATAAGGAACGCCTGCTGGTAATTCTCCTAAGACCCATTTTCTTAAGAGGTGCGTCGTAAATAGTGACTATGGGCAGGGCTGAAAGAAGATTATAACATTATGGCTTTCTTTTCTGAAGCAAGTCTGAAACTTTGAACAGTAAAAATAAGCAAAACCCCCTTGCTTTCTAGTTACTTAGTTTTGATTGCTTTTGGTTAAGAATCCATTGCAGTCCTGTATCGTGCCAAAATGCAATATGATTGTTTTAAATAGCTGCATAATCTTACGAACAAACAGAAGGATGGAAAGTGCATTTAAAGTATACTGTGTCTTAAAGTCTCTCTGTAAAGCACATGACTGGGGTCCACGTGAAAGCAGGGTGCTAGCTTTGGCAATAATCTGCATTTCCTAGTCACGAAGGTGGCTTTCAGATGGTGCTCTTCCCAAAAGGCTAGCGTGCTTACGGCTGAACTGGCACATGGTCAACAGAGCCGGACATGTATTAAAGATGATTCTCCCTGGAAGAAGCTGTGGCAGCTGGGATGGGATACTTGGCTTGCCAGGGTGTAGCAGATACCTGATGTCAAAATCACAGCAGACTTCAGCTTCAAAAACTGACAATTTGATTTATTTTTTCCCCTCAGAGGCAATACATTGGTTCTTCTGATACTGTCTGAAACCGTATTCATTCTCAAATCCCAGTACAGCAGTTCTGTGCAGCAGTACAAACACATTTCTTTTTCTCTCATTTTAGGATTCAGGGTTAAGATTCCACTATGTGGCTGCCGGAGAAAGGGGTAAACCACTTATGCTGCTGCTTCATGGCTTTCCAGAATTCTGGTAAAACTCCCTACCTGATTTTCTTGTATAAAAGAGGCTGCTTAAGATACCTGAGAGTGATCATCTCGGTTTAAGCATTCCCAGCGTGATCCATTTTCTCTGTCTAGGAGTACTAACTAACAGCATGAAGTTTTAGTAGGGAGCAAACCCTCGAAATATTTTTAACTGCAGCATCCCTGGAGGTGTTCAAGGAATGTGTAGATGTGGCGCTTGAGGACATGGCCTAGTGGGTACGGTGCTGTTGGGTTGATGGTTGGGCTGGATGATCTTATAGGTCTTTTCCAACCTTAGTGAGTCAGTGATCCACAAAAAATCCTGCAGGCTGACGCAAACCAACCGTCTTTTTTGCATGTTCAACCCATTTTTCCCCAAGTAGGTACGCTTTTCTTTAAACTTTGGGGAGGAACTGTTCTTTTTTAATGCACTCCCTGTTTGGATAATGTTTGTACTAATATGGCTGAAGTTATGAATTACAGCAGAGGGTGTTCCAATGAGGATCCATTAGATGTTAAGTGCATTATGGATTGCTGCATTTATTAAAAATACCATGCATTAATTTTTAGCTGGGGGAGGGGGAAAAGAACAATGAGTTCTATAGGCTATTGTGCAGCCTAATTTCAGAATGTTACTCAAGGAAAATGGTTCTATTATTAGTTCATCATAAGATGAATGATGAATCAAACCCAATCCTGAATGTTTGTTTATAACAGTGAAAAGCAGTCATGTGTCTAATGGCTCAGGCTGTCACTGCCAGGTTTAACTAGTGAAGCATTTTCCTTTCTGAACTCAGATATTGAGCTAGGCTCCACTATTGGAACTGTGATCTTTCTAGCTGGACTCAGGTTATACCACGATAAATTGACCCAGGTAAAACAGAGGTCAGGTCTTCTCCCTTCACAATTTCCTGTAGATACTAATGGCCTTGAGGATGATGGTAGAAAGTCACATGTATTTTAAGAAAAATTTTCAAAGTAGATTTTTCTAATAATAAATTGCTATCTAAAAGGATTAAAACTGTAAACTTTTATTAAAAAGACAGTTGGGGGGGTGTTGCATATTCTATGCAAGCATTATGCATAATGCATATTCTAACACAATAAGACAACTGAGACTACAGCTGATTTCCCCTACAGTGGGCATAGTAATGGAAAATTGAGCATTTAGTATACATCTGAGGTCTGGTATATTATTTTCAAGAAGCAGAACGCCATTCTTACAGTTTAAAATGGTGAGTCATGCTTTAAGTGGCAGCTGATATATTGTATTATCTGACCATTCAAAAGGAATGAATGAGAATCTGTTATATAGGTCACTGGGACCACCAGTAGCATAGTTTATATAACTGTTTTTAAAAAGAAGACTACATGCCAATATAGTCACGCTACCAGTGCTGATGTTGCTTTGTTAATTCAATCAGTGAAGATTTTCTTATGCAAGAACAGAAATTGTTCTGAGAGCACAAGATAACGTAATCCCAATTTTAGAGATATTTAAAGCAGTACCAAATCTGTATCATTTGTCTAGCAAAAAAATCCCAAACCGGACATGATTCACTGTTACAGTCCTTAATTGTAACAAATTCTTTGCCTTCAAATGTCTCAAGGTTATAAGTAGGACAACTATAACCAGACAATATTGACCTGAGTGAGGGATTGAGACTGTCTGAAGATGAAAGATCACTTAAGAATATAATGCACCAGAGCCATTAAGTGCTTCAGATGTATAAGAACTTGAAAATGAATACTAATATTGTGTAAAGACCATAACAAAATATTTGAAATTAGGCATAATGTGTTGAGACAGCTGGGTACCTATAAGACTTTTGTGTGAGCTGTTAAATTTGGCACAAGCTGCCTTTCAGAAAAGACGTGATCAGAAAGTCCCAAAATAGTTTCCGTTATTCAACCTTATGAAAATGAAAGCATTCACCAACATTTCCAAATTCTGCTTGCAAAGCAGCTGTCCAACAGTTATATTTGATATGTGGGAAAAGGATTTCTTTGAATGTGAAACCAACCCATTTGGTAGGTGAGACATTTGGTGACTGATGGGCTGTTGTAAAAACCGAAGATGAAGATAGCAAGTAGACATTTTCTGAAAACAAAAATAGCTTATTCATTTATGGACCTTGTTGTTTCTTCTTACTGAAGTATACAGGATAGCTACGGCAGTTACCATGGCAAATTCAGCTTCCAAGTTATTGTATAGTACCTTTAAAAATTTAATTCCTGGACATCTCAGCAAAATGTTGTATTTGCATTTTATGGCACTGAAAGGGAAATGTTCTGTTTTGTTTATATGAATACAAAATTCTGTAATTAATGAGCGTTACTCTAATATTGCTTATGTTCAAAATCCCTAATAGGCTGGAGGCAAAGCTAAAGTGGAAGAGCCAATGGTCCATATCAATAGAGACTGATTAAGATAGAATCCTGTGCATCACTCACGATCGCTGACAATCCAAACGTTATATATTGTTTATCTGAGATTGTTGAAACGAGCAGAAGTAAAAGCTAGATTCTAGCACCAGAGGGATGCAGCCATTGTTATATAAGCCTTGAAGGATCATGGGGGTTTTTTATACGTCTTTCTACTGCCAGTAAGATACAGCCATGTCTGTCTTGGTACTGGCTGCTCTGAAATTGGTTTGGTTTCAGTAACAGTTGAAGGGCAGGTAGTTCTTGCAGGATAAGACCCACCATTTTCCTGTTATTTTTGCCTCATTACACATATCTAGTCACTACATACTGTTACAGAATGAGGAATAGTCCAGGCCTTTGCCCAAGTTCTTGGTTTTGTATGTCTTTTAATGTGTGTAATGCTCTCGCTCTTTTGCATAGAAACACAGGCAATGAAATGCTTTGTGTAGTACCAACACATTAAGAGATTGTTCCGGTACAATTCTGGTAGTAAAGAGACACAGATGAAAGTGTACATAATATAAATCATATGAACTTCATCACGTTCATTTTATTCATGTATTTCTTTCTTTGGTTTATTTAGTGTATGAATTTTCTGACATTCCTTTTCTGAAAAGAAAAAAACCACCACCATGCCTTGAGGCATGTTTCTGTGCTCCATCTAAATGTGTGTGTGAGCAAGCCAGGGAGAAGAGAAAGCTTTTCAGACCCTTTTTGATGCTACTACGGCTGCAAGGATAAAACAGAACAGTCCTCTGCATGCTCTGGTTTATGCCGGTTCCCTTTGCAGCAAAGGGACCATGCCAGACTGTTGAAGCACCCAGACTCTGGCAGCTGCACTTCGTTACTGGGGAATTCAAGAAGGGAGCACAAAACTGTAATAGCCACAAAGGACCATCAGTGTACCACAGAAAGAAAAAAAAGAGTCTAACTGCAAATAAAGCCATGCTAATTTACCCTCAACTGTTTGAAATCAAAAGCATTGAGTGCATTTTGGTATCATACTGCTTGACCTTATAACTCCAACTTTTTTTTCCCCTTTGTTAGGTATTCTTGGCGCCATCAGTTGCGGGAATTTAAAAGTGAATATCGAGTGGTGGCCCTGGATTTGAGAGGTTATGGAGAAACAGATGCTCCTTCTCACAAAGAAAATTACAAGTTAGATTGCCTGATAACAGATATAAAGGATATTTTGGAATCTCTAGGTGCGTTAGTAGAAGACAAACTACTCAGCTCATAAATTACTTAATTTTCTGGGAAAAAAAACATAAAGATCTAGCATTGATTTTTTTTTTAAAAAACCAACTGCATTCTCTTTAATAGATACACATTACAGATATGTGTAGATATATTTCTAAGGATAATCATGTTGTGGATTATTATAAATTAAAAAGGTTTCTTTTCTAATTATTATGTGTATGTCACTATAAACACACATAAAAATGATTTTCCATCATGACTTAAATAAATCTTCCCTATGTGCTGTGAAGTCCAGCGGTACAAACCTATGGTCTTTTTCCCTAATATGGTCTTCTTTATTCCTAACCTATGGACTTAGTGGATAATATTTTGAATTAGAGTCTGATAACACTTGCAGACCACAGAATTTAAACCAGATGATATTTTTCTTGCACAAACAAGATAGAATAATATTGTGGGCTTTATAAAGATGATGACAGTATATCTGCTATGTTAAAAAAAAAATATCCCAAAATACTACTCCTGCACAGTAGTCAGTGCTGAAGATCTGAATCACTCTGCCTTATACAACAGTGAGAAGAACAGAAGGGAGGACAAGGGACACATTGCTCCTTGTGGCAAATACATGGTGTAACAATCTAGAGCTGAAGTGTGCAAAATTTGCCCCTCCAGTTCAGTGTGAAGCAGAGCTGTTCTGGCAATAACTTGTAACACCTAGTGAAGGGTATTTCCCTTCCATACCAATAGCAAGACAAGGGGTTAGACTGTCATTCTCTGAATCATTTTAATTCCTTGGATACTCTACAGATAGTGAAACAACTTACTGCATTTCACATGAAGAAACAGTAAAGCAGTGATTCCAGTTCTGAGATTTAAATTTAGAATTTGCTTTGCTTGTGATGTTTGAATATTGTCAGAAGATTGGGCAGGCAGTCTCCACACCGTGTTTACATTTTCCAACCTTTGCTGATTGTGTTAATCTCCATGGTAATGCCATGGTTATCCTTGAGAAGTGCTCTCATCATAATTCAATTTCATAGGGATTTAACATCTTTTTGAAAAAGTATTTCTGAGGCTTATTTTCTTTGTTTGTTCTAACCCCAAGTTAAATTCTTTTGGAGAACTTGATTATATCAAAGGTGCTCCAAAAGATTTCTGTTCAAGAGGGGTTATAAGGTGCTTCGACAACTGTGTTCAAATTTATGTGAGAATTCTAAACAGTTTGCCTTTTATACATTTCATTTGTCATGTATGTGCTCAGTATTACAATCCTCAGTGAAGAGGGTGATGGTATCTGACACTATAGTATTGTGGTCCAGCAGTGCTTAGAGGAGGAATGGTTAGGCTTTCAAAAACAGTCATGATTTTTCTCTCCCCTTTTATTGCTGTTAAATTACCATTTTTATCAATGGAAGAATAAGTATGTGAACGCCAAGAACTTTAAAAATTGCCATCAAGACAGCATATGGAGAAAAGGTATAGGCCTACTAAGTAGATAAATGTGTGTATTTATGCATGTATATACATATATGAGATGTATATATGGCTGCGAAGTGTAATGCCCACTTTTTGCAAAGTGATGCTGCTCAGTGCTTAGATAACCTCCCATACTCAGAGAAGTTCATAAGGACTAGTTTTGTTCAGGAGGGGCTCAGGAGATTGTTCAGTCTTTTTGTCTGCAGTTTCAAACTCCAAACTCCGTAAACATGACAAATGTACATGCATTATAATGACTGCAAGCTGAGTTGTGTATCTCACCCTACACTGGCCAAACTGCGAACAGGGTGGCCATTTGGATACTGAGTGACTTCTGTTTGACATTGAGGTAGTATAGTTAAAGTGCAAGTCCAGTTAAATCATTTCAGTTATTTGTCAATTTTTTAAACGATAATAGCGTGCTATTTTTTCTGGCCATGATTAATGGAAGCAGTTCAGTATTAAGTACTTACATTAATAAATGTGCTGGACCACCTATTTTGTCTAATAATGGATTTTAATGGATACCAATCCCACTGAAATAAAAGCGTAAATCTGTGTTTATGTGGTAGGATACAACAAGTGTGTGTTGATTGGCCATGACTGGGGAGGAATGATCGCTTGGTTGGTGGCTATATGTTACCCTGAAATGGTGACTAAGCTGATTGTGGTTAATTTCCCTCATCCTTCTGTGTTTACAGGTGAGTTTTACAATAATATTTGTTAATCCAGAGTATCTGTGTTTTCATTAGGATTGTGTTTGGTTTGAGGTTGCTAAAGGAGAACCAACTACTTGCCCCCTTAGATGTTCAGTAGATAAATTGCCAGTACTCAGTGCCTCTCGAAATCTGGACTGTATTTTATGAAGCAGCAAGGTATAAAGTATTTGGGTTTTGGATACAATTTATTGTAGGAAGTGGGAGTGCTTGCAACCAAATTTACGGATGCTTTTCTTAATCCTTGAAGGTCCACAAACATAGTTTTCATATACGTGAATCTGTTTTATACCACTTTGGCAAGATAAAATTCCACGAACAGGAGTGTAGATTGCCTTACACCTAGGTTAAGGCCTCACTGCATTATTAAATCTACATAAAACAGCCTTTGTAGAAATGTAAATCAGACATTAGAATTTAATCCTGATTTAGGTGACAAGCGACAATTTGTAATCTTGTACAATATTCCCTGGAACAAGACAGCCTTTGCAGGCTGCTTACTAGAGGTTCAGGCCTGTACTCGTAGTGACCTGAGCAGGATTTAGGTGCACTAGCACAATTTGTTGTGTGACAGACCTTGAGCTTGTCTACTGCGCAGAATTACAAAACATTTCAAAGGGATTAGATCAACACTCAGTAATTAAAACGAAAGTAGTATCTCACTGATTTTAATTTCTTCAATTGCTGCCCTACCCTATTTCCATTTTAAAAGTCAACCCACTTCCCCAGAAATAGTTAAGAATATTCACTGCAGCTTTAATTTTATTTCAGTTTAATGTAAATGTGACCTTACACCACTGTGGAATCAGAACTATTCACACATGTTGTTCTCACAGTGTTCTTGGGCACCTTTCTTTGATATTACAAAAACACTTTGCCAGGTAGCTAAGCCTCACTTACCCAAGGAAACGTGTGTTCACCACCAGCTTTATGCAGTATTATCACTAAGAGCAGGAGCCGGGCTCTATAGAAGACATATATTTTATTATAGTATTTCTTAGAATTTGTTTGCATATTTGTT
This sequence comes from Rhynochetos jubatus, assembly GCA_027574665.1. Taxonomy (NCBI): domain Eukaryota; kingdom Metazoa; phylum Chordata; class Aves; order Eurypygiformes; family Rhynochetidae; genus Rhynochetos; species Rhynochetos jubatus. The sequence continues at coordinate 19,108,682 of CM050656.1, forward strand.
AAAGTACAAAATCTGTTCTGTAGCTTGATAAATTCTCCCTGGATCAAATCTATTCTGCTGTGAATTAAATGAAAATACACAGTTTATTAATTGTGCAGAATAGTAAAGTGAGCAGTGTTGATGACTGTCCATTGAGGAAAAATAGAATGGGTGATGTAATTGAAGAATGTATAAGATACGAAAGCTTAGGAGATAGCTGACACTTCAATTTACTTTGGTTTAAAACCAATTTTTATTCACTGTCAGAATTAATATTTCAGAGATATCTCCTACGTTGGGAGTGCAATTTTGCCCTCCTGAATTTGCATCTGTAAAGGATAGGTTCTAGACTTCTAGCACCTGCATACATTCTGCGGTTGCTTCGAGGGAGTTAGATATTTGAATGTCAGTGTTGGCTCTTGCAGCTCATTGGAGACACAAAATTAAAATGTAAAAAAAAAATGCAAATTAGGCTGCATCATTTTGTTATATATGCTCCAATGTCTTTAAAAAGTGATAGTGTATAATCTTGATTATGCTTCTTGAAATTGCCAAGACAACAAGATTGATGCTGTGTTTAGAATGAAAGTGGATTAGTGGGCTATCATCTGCAGATTTCTGCGCATCACATCTTTGATGAGAGAAATACTCAAAGACCTGTATTTGTGCCTCTTACCCCACAGCTGAAAAAAATGCTTTGGACTGGCTTCACAAATAGATCTTTAAATGAAAACCTGTCATGCAATTAAACTCTCCAGTGTCATAGCCCTCACCTAATCTTTGGCAGTTTTCCAGTTTGCTGACTGTTTCTATTAACACATATAAAAGAAGTGTGTTTTAATGGCCACATCATATATTTACTCCTGAAACAATAATCATCTTTTGTCACATAGCGTGCTCTAACATATTTTTAAAACATTCCCTTAAGTTTAAAAACCAGTAATATTAACAGTAATTTTGTTTGGGTCATCAGTTTTCATTTTTAATTCATGGGCATTTTTGTTTCAGAATACATTCTACGACATCCATCACAGCTGATTAAATCTGGTTACTACTTCTTTTTCCAAATGCCATGGTTTCCTGAATTCATGTTTACAGTAAATGATTTCAAGGTGAGCAAAATGAATGCCCTTGTTTATATATTTAACTGTGAGTGATGGAAGAATTGCCACCTACGTTGATCCCTTCTGATGTCGTTATAATTACTGGAAATAATACAGAGCTTTCTGATTTTTCTTCTTAAGCTTTGTATATTTATATAAAGTAGGATATAAGTACATAGAGTCTCTGAGATTAACGCCTGCTTTTGCATTTCTGGGGGGCGTTCGGGTACCTACTTTTAACCTCCAGCACTCCAGTGCATTACTCCACCTAGACAGTCAGCTGGTTTTACTTGTGCCCATGCAAGTGGGATACATTTGGTGCCTGGGGAAATCCTTATTTCTTATTAATAATCCTTATTGCTGACTTATCTGAACCTCCTGTGTGTAGTGGGGCAACCTCTTATCCCTCAGAGCCTGCTACAGGCCAGGCAGCTTGGAAGTCTGGACATCACATTCAGCCAGGTGATTAATTCTGCCTGAGGAACCAACAAGGCCAAGACCTTGTATAACCTTAAAAAACAAGCACAAGCGTATAGACAGGGGAAAAGCAGCTGCAGGCACGCATCCTCCTACATGCGTACAGCCCAGTACAGAGCTCCCAGTGCTGCGTGCACACAGGGCACAGCAAGATGAGGAGGTCCTGAATCATTCCTCCTCCCACCCTTGCAGCTGGTGGGGTCCATCCCAAAGAAAACTATGTGACTGCACTTGCATAACTTGGTAATGCTGGTATTTGCCTGCACTTGATTATTCTCAAGTAAGTTTATCCCAGATGCAAGTTTACTGGGTGCTTTACACACAGCTCTCTCAAAAAGCATTTAAACCATTCATTATAGTCTCAACAATGTATGAATAGGTTTTAGAAAGATGTGTCCTGTTGAAGGAGAGAAATCACGTTTTCCAGCTATCTTATGTGATGGCTTTTTATTCTTCCTTTTGTAGGTTCTGAAAAGTTTATTTACCAGCCAGGCCACTGGAATTGGAAGGAAAGGCTGCAGGTTAACAGCAGCGGATATTGAAGCTTATCTCTATGTCTTTTCGCAACCTGGAGCATTAACTGGACCCATTAACCATTACAGAAATATTTTCAGGTGAGCATAACATTCTGAAATCAAGATATTCTAGAGTCCTCTGGAGGCCAACAGTGTTACTGCATCTCCTGCCGCTGAAGCACAAGGGAAAACTGCAGATCTGTTGTGACAGTCGCAACAGGTAACACGCATCCAGCAACAAGCACTGTGATGCAAATATGAGCTATCCACACAAAACACTGAAACAACCAGAGTGCAGATAAGGAAAATCTTTGTTTCAGAATAATCAAGCAAAGACACTTTCTCATTCGCAGAACCCATGGCAATCACAAAAATCCATCTCTGAATAATACTTACAAAATTAAGTCAATTCATGGTTTCTTTGCGTTACAGTTCCTATTATCTAATAATAAACTCTTCATAGAGCTTATTATCTAATAATGATGAAGCTCTATGAAGAGTTTATTATCAGATAATACTATTACATATTACGGCACCCAAGTAAGTTACCCTGACTTTTCCTTGTAACTTTACAAAACCATGCCTGACTCCAATTCTGCTGTGTTTGGGCTGTTTCTTTATAAAACGTGGGGTAGGGGGTTTTTTTGTAACTAAGGACAAAACTAACCCTAACTCATTTTTTCTTTTTGTTACTGCACTGGTATCATCAGACTCGCTGGCAGCAGTAGGCACATACAGCAGGGAGCATGCATAGACTGCAACTGAAAGATAGTATTCTAATAGGAAATATTTTTGCCAGCTTAATATTTAGTTTATGTTCTCAAGTAGTTTTCTAATGATTTTAATTTTCCTGGAAGGAGTTGGCTTGGCCTTAAAGACTGACGCCCACTTTTTATCTACCAGAAGTTTAGCAGGGCCAGAAGGTCTTTAGCTCGGCATATACTCTACTTATGACCTGTAGCCCTAACTTGAAGGACTATACCAAGAAGAGTGGGATTGAACTCTTTTCCTTTACCGCATCTTCAACAGTGCTAAATCTCCTGCATGCTTCTCTAGCACAAAACCAGCTTCCCAATATTCTTTAAAAAATACAATTCTCTTCCTTCCTTAAACTCAAACAGTCAATTTTTTTAAGTGGATTAGCTTTTCATTTTGCCTCGTCCAAATTTAGCACCAGCTTTGCTGTTCTTTCTGTGCCTTACATGCTGTTGCTGTCAGGAGAGCAGTCGGCAAGAAAATACTGGGAGGAAACTGGAGAGCCAAGCTAGGTGCTGTCTTGTATGGGCTGAGAGACAAAACTGGAACAAAAATGTAGAGGGGTGGTATATTTTCTTCTAAACAAGGTAACACCAAGCACAGACACCAATGGGGAATAAATGAGATGGCTGTGATGGTAAGGCAGGATGCAGAGTGGCGCTGACATCAGCGGGGATGTCCAAGAGCGTTGGGGAGCTGTGCGGCTGCACTGCTTGAGCCCCAGGGTAGGGCTAATGAGGAGAGGCATGAGCGGCCCTGAGCCTTGTTCCTTACATTTGCCACAGCACCTCGCATCAGTGAGTGCGCACATTAACCAGACGCTTCTCTGACAATAACAGGGAAATGTCTGTGATAGCTGAATTGCTCTGGGATTCAGATGAGACGAATCTAAGAGTTGTGTATGTTTAAACTGTTGTTTCGGGTCTTTTCAAGCTCAAGAAAGCCTAGTGTCAGTTATTAATCAGAAAGTATCTTCACAGCTATTAATTCCTCTCTGTGCATTGTTTATTTTGCTAATGAAAGTATACCTGTACTGAATTCAGAGAATATTGTTTTAGGTGATATCAGCCACAAGGCAGCAGGCTTTGGCCTGGAAGGAAAAGATTGGTCTTCAGCTCATTCAGTTCTTATGGTCACACGTTGTGGGATATGAATTATTAAATACTAAAACTGCATTGAAATGTTCACTTTGTCTCATATAAGCCATTGAGCAGCACTTAGATGCTAATAACTTGTATTCACCATAACTCCCAGTGGGGTGGCACTGGTGACCTACATGTTAAAGGCTTCCAACTCATTACTATCCACCTGGAGTTTCATTCTTCAGAGCTTAATTTTTCTGAAAAGTTATTTCCAAAGAGATGATTGAAATAACCTGCTTCCATCCATCACCAACACATCCTCGTACAAACAGCACAGCACTCATTCCCTTTGCTAAACTTCAGGTACAAACACTTTGGGAATAAAAATCATAAAACTTTTTTTTATCATGCTTGGTTAAGAGAAATAAGTAAGCAGTTGAAGCTTGAATTTCTTCTGATATACCATTTTTTAGAAGACGGGATTATTTCTCTTATAGCAGTTAAGAAGTACTTCAGTATTTGTTTACAGAAAAACTGCAGGTCAGCTAACAGTGCTATAGGGAGGTTTGAGTCTGTTTCTCAAAAATAAACCTCACCAGCAGAACTTTCCTTTCTAAATGTGAAATCCTCCTGTTAATCCTTGTTAAAGGAGATTTCTAGAAACTTCAGGTGCCATACAATGGGCCATATTCTAGACTGGAAATTAATATGGTGTAGCTCCTAGGCAATGAAAAGTCACAAGTTGTTTATCTCTGCAGTGTGCATAAGCCCAGTAGAGTTTTCCTAACTGAGGCTACAAATCTTGTATGGTTCATACCCGCAAAAGGATAATAGTAAACCCTACAGTAGTGAAAAAAACCCACAGATAAATAGTAAAGAGATACAGGATACTGGATTTAAAATGTTTAAACGCACTGAATCAGATGATCAGATGATCAATTTTTAAAACTGATACTATGAATAAGCTACAGTTCAATGGGTTAGGTCAGTTTGTTTGAAAAATGAGATTTTAAATCCACTGCTACAAAAGCCATTTTAAGAATTTTCCCAATTCATCAATCAAAATGAAATTAAATTATTATTTAAAATTAACTTCAGTTGATATTTCTTGGCATTACGAGTAAGTAGAGAGGAGGAATGTCTTCAAAGTCTCCATTTTTTTGTTTTATCTTAAAGTAATGCATGCCATCTTCTTCGTCTTTCCCGTTTTCCAGAGCACAGTCTCTTAACTAAGTCCTAAGTTTCAACCTAGCACTGGCTTGTCATAGAAGTTTGTTCAGAAAATCTTCTTTATACATTACTGGTTTAAAATAATCACGTTTGAGCATTAGTATACTTAAGATTTGTGTCTGATCATATGGAATCTGTTTTGAATTGACACAGCTAGGCTGTTACAATATGTGGCTAAGATTAAGCAATTCAAGCATAAATTAGATAAATTTGTCAGCATCTCTAAAATAGATGAGCTGGAATAAATTCTGGTGGGTTAATATGGTTTATGTTGAAACAGTCTTTCATGTCTAGCTACCCGTATCTTTCCTAATGTCTACTTTTAATGGGAGGAAATATTTATAAAATATTCCATCTAAAATACTTGTGTTAGGAAAAAACAGTTTTTACTGAAAGCTTAAATATGTCATTGTGGTGGTATAATTTTTATTAATATTTTACTTTCTAAAGGGCTTTTCTTCAAAGTATCAATAAAATATCTTACAATGTAATTATCTTTAAACGCTTTCTAGTCTGCCAGTGCTCTGGGTTGTGATGTTGCAGCTTTAAAGAAATTATGAGCCCATGAAAGGCAGATTTTGAAGGAACAGGGTTTTTTTCACTGCATACATACATAGTATGTAAGTCCGAGGCTTTCAAAAACATACTGTAGCTCTTTGTAAAGGGAACTCTTACGCACTTTGAAAGTTAGCCTGAATTTCATAAATGAGTGAGTGTAACTGACTTCAGTTCAGCATTTCAGACATCAGTGTTCTATAGAATAACTTCTTCTATAAATCGTTTTAGCTGTACTACATGATACTTAATTCTGAGTAAGTCTGAAACGCTCTAGCTGGTATCTTCCATAGTGTCCAAAAACGGGAGCCTGCCATTTCTTAGACAACCATTTTTTGGTAAAGCAGCTTGGCTACTCAGGTAGCTAGATGCCTTGAACACCATCGTCTAAATGTGATTCAAAGCATCATTTTTCATTAAATTCAATAAAACCTACTTGCAGTAAATAATGCAGGTTCAGAAATTTGCCATAGCATTCATCAACCAAGGGAAAGCCACCGACCTTCAAAATTCTGGCGGTGCTGTTCCACGTTCCCTTTTACAGAGGTCGTGGCACTCCTGAACTGTGCACCATGCCGAAGCATCATTCGTATTCCAAAAATAAGACCTCTGTTGCAATCAGCTGCTGATTACAGACATGTTACAGGAGTTCTAACAATTTCACCGTCCTTAACGTCAGTTCAGGGACGTCGAGTCACAGGGTTGTTTTCTTGGTATTGTAGAAGGGATCTGTGAGCCTAGAAAGCTTGCAGTGAGATTCACTGTGTTGGTTTCAAAAGCTAAGTTGACTGAAATCTGTCGTGGTGATTTTTTAAAAAAAGACCTAACTAAGTGTGTTTTATTTTTAAAGCTGCCTCCCTCTGCAGCACCATGAAATCATCATGCCAACCCTGCTGTTATGGGGAGAAAGAGATGCGTTTATGGAAGTTGAGATGGCGGAGATTACACGTATTTATGTTAAAAATCATTTCAGATTAACTATTTTGTCTGAAGCTAGTCACTGGCTCCAGCAGGATCAACCTGACATAGTGAACAAGTTGATATGGACCTTTCTAAAGGAAGAGACAACAAGAAAAAGAGAATGACTGTTTGTAATTGTTTTAAGGGGTCTACATAGAAGCTCTTCAGATTTAAAAACTATTGTTATCAGGGCCATATTTCCAGCCTGCCTTCTATTTTGAGCTCTGTTAGAGAAAAGTGTTTCCAATGGACTGTACATTTGGACACCAATGTTACTGCTAAAAGAAGTATGAGAATACGTGATACAAACATTGGTTTTACCTGTATACTTGTATTTTGCACATAAAAACACCTGCCTTAAGATATGTATGTATTTGTACAGAAAGAAAATAATAGAAAGTTGCTTGGTTTTGTTTTCTCCCTTGCTTTACAGTTTTAATGTGTGGTGCCTTTTACAAATTTATAATGAAACAATAGAGTGGTGCCATACTGAAGTAATGAGTTTTCATTCTAGATTCACCTGAATTTTTTTTAATGTATTTTACCATTCAACAGTAACTAACTCTTTTTATTATCTATATTTTAGCATACTGAATGACTGAAAAATTTCTGGGCACATTTCTAGTCTTCAAGTGAATAATGATACACACCTTATTGTATTGTTGAATGCAGCTGCTTCGTGCAATGTGTTTTTCTTCCTTGACTAAAAAAAATGGGAAACCTGTACACTCAACATGTCTGAACAAGAAGAGTGGAAAATAAAGATATAACACGTATCAAATCCACCTCTGTGTAATAAAATGCAACTTGCACTACTCCCTTTATCTGAGTTCCTATGGAGAGACTTCTTACTGAAGCTAAGAACAGGGTTTGGATAGCTGAGTGTCTATCCCGTGTGCAGCCTTCCTGATGCTGCAGTACTACAACGATTGTTGTAGTTCCTTGGAAATAATGCCTCGTTGTTGGCATTATCCTTCCTATGTTAGCAACTACTGTTCTTGTCTCCAAGAACTGCTGCCAAGTTCCTGTGTTTATAGGAGGAAGAGCCACAGCGATGATGGAAAGGGAGGGTAGAATTAATTTGCATGTGATGGCAGGGGAGAAGAAAACTGGATGCTAACTACAAAGAAGAATGAAGCATGAAACCCCAGTTCCCAGAATAGTTGAGTCACCTCCCTGTAGGGTTTCCAAAGGCTCCCTCTCCATCTGCAGGGCAAGAGCAATGCCCTGGGGAAAAGGTAAGGATGAGCAAGGGCCCATCGGGGGAGGCATCAGAGCCAGCTGAGCCCGAACCAACTGTCCCCACCCGAGCAGGAGAGAGCTGACAGTCACCGAGGAGTCCCCCCAAGCCTCCTGCTGCCCTGTGTGTTGTCTCTGTTGAGCCGCTGCCTCCTGCACGGGAACTGGGCGCAGCCCCCCCAGACAGTTGTTCCTCACAAGAAAGCGGACCGAGGGGTGCTGTCAGCCGAGCTCACGGCTGGTCGTCTGCCTCTTTGTGTTCGGAGTCTGAGGAAGAGTCCCCTCGGTGATTAAGGTGTTGGGCTCACCTTCGCCATCCATGGACACTGTACCTGCCTTTCAAGGATTATTTTTTCCCGCGAATATTTTCAGCGTTTATCAACTGAAATGGTTACGTGGTTCTTTCACTTGAAGCTGGAAGGGCTTTTCCTTGTCTCGGCAGGAGGCTGTAGAGCGGCTTTGGTCACCTACGCAGCAGTTTGAGTTCTCGCCAAGAAACCCATCGCTGGGGGGTACGTTTTTTCCCGAGGAGCTCCCACGCGCTGGGACCTGACGGCCGCCAGCCCGGCCGCGGGGAGCTGCCCACCGGAGCCCCGGCCTGCGGGCTGCTGCTCCCGCTCCCTGTGCCCAGTGCAGCAGGCGACACGTCACGGGCAATAACCAAATGCCAGCGCCTGCCTGTGCAGCCGACACTCCTGTGCCGGCCGGGCAGCGCTGGCGACCTACGGCCCCCTCGCTCTTCCCGGAGAGAGAGTGGCAGGGGAGGACGAGCTGTACGAGGGCAGGGGCGCGGCCGGCGGGAACTCCCGCCCTGCGGCAACGGCGGGCCGCTGGGGCGGGCCGGAAGGCCCCTACGTCTGGCCCCGCCCAGCCCCCCGCAGGGGGCCCGCAGGGAAGGGCGGGGTCAGAGCGGAGCGCCGCCGGCCCTGATTGGCGGAGGGTACTGCTGGCCGCGCCCCCCGAGAGGGCGCGGGGCAGGGGAACCGCTCCTCACCGCGGGGCTCTTGCGGCTTGCGGTGAGGCGGTCCGTCTGCGCGGCTGGCGTTGGTGGGCAGGAAGGCGCCGCCTGCGGTGATGGGCGCCGTCCTGTTTGTTTTCGCGAGTACGGCGGGCCGCCCCCTTCGGCGGCGTCGCTAAGGGGCCGTCCGTCAATCCCCACGCCGCGTCCCTGCCGCCGCGCCGGGCGCGGAGCGGCTGCTGGCACATGGCGCGCTGCGGCGGCAGCGCTACGCCGAAGGGCCCCGGCCTGGCGGCGGGGGAGCGGCAGCGGCTGAAGGAGGCGCTGGCCGAGCAGCTCCGGCAGGACCTTGGCAGGTAGGCCGGGGGGGGCGGCTGCAGGTGGGGCGGCGGGCCGGGCCGGGCCGGGCGGGGAGGCGTTGGTAACGGTGCGCTCCCGCAGGCTGCTGACGGAGGGGACGCGCTCCGACGTGACCATCCGCGTGGGCGACGCGGCGCTGCGGGCGCACCGGGCGGTCCTGCTGGCACGGGCGCCGCGGCTCTTCTCCGGGCTGGGCGGGGGGCGGCCGCCCCGCGAGGTGCTGCAGCTGGACGGTGTGGGGCCCGCGGAGTTCCGGCGCTTCCTGCGGTGAGTGCGCGGCCGCGGCGGGCGGGGGCCCCGGAGCAGCGAGCACCGGGCGCGGCCCTAGGACCGATGGGCTGGCGGCCGCGGTACCTCGCCTGTGTCCTTCCTCTCGTTTTTGCCCGGTATGAACACCTCTTTTAAAGCTTTCCCGTTCAAAGCAGTATCTTCACAGCCTTCCTGCCGCGTCTGAGAGACTTTCCTGTAACTTATTTTCCTCTGCCTTTGTCCTGCTGCTGACAACGTGTGGGTAAACTCTCCACCAGACCATGGGTTTTATGGTATGTAAAGGCTCTGTAATAACACAGGAGAAAAAGCAGCAAAAATTCTCAATGTATCCTTTAAAATGGGCTGTGCCTCACTAGCAAGTTTATCTACACACTCCAGTGTCATGTAAAAAAAAAAAAAATGTGGATTTGAAAACCTAGGAGGCTTTCATCAAGTCAGAGGAGATGCATCAAGTTAGAAGCTCCGTGGTCATCACTGAAGTGATCAGATTCTAGTGATCCGTGGGCTAGGCCAAGTAAAGCACAGCTTTCCCACTGAACTGGGATCCTAGAGCCAGGTGTGCCGCTCCATGGGTGCAGTGGGTGGGCTGGCAGCTCCCCAGGGATTGGTGTAAGGGCCAGTGTGTTTTCCCATTGCCAGCTGTGAGCATGTAGCTGACATCTCATTCGCCTTGCTCCAAACCTTAGGTGAGTGCCTCAGGAGTGTTGGCTGGGGCCACCATCAGGCCTGGCAATCCTCCTTGCCTGTAAGTGCCTCTATGATCCTTCAGAAGAACTGGGCAGTGCTTGCTTTTCTCTAGCAAAGCTGTGGTTGAGATTGTTGGCAAGAGGAAGGTGTTGCAGTTGTAAAGTTTAGTGCTTAAAATATAACCTAGTAGGACATCACTCTATTGGTTTCACCCATTCTTTCCTTAAACTTGTAAGTAAAGGAGCAGATAGTACTCTTTAAGACTTATTTTAACTTTAGCTAAAAATATGTAAGAAAGAAAACTGAGAGTAATACCTAAAACAGAATCATTGTAGTGGAAGAGGCTGATAAACAGGCATTTCTTAGGTTACGGTCAAAGTCTGGCAGGAGCATTAGCGAAACAAATGATAAGAAACAAACAGCGTGGTTTGTGTCTCGTATTTTTTAACTCCATTATTACTTCAATTTCATTCGTTTCACGTTCCTGTAAGTCGTGGTACAGAAGAGATTCATGTAGCAGCATAATCAAATTTTAAAAATTCCAAATGGTTTTAATTTGGAAATAGGGGAATAACTATTTGGGCTAATTATTTTGATTATTTATATGCTGTTATGTCATTCCTTTGTTTTCCTAATGAAAGCACTTAATATACCTACAGTTCATTGATACTTGTTTTCAATTTTGTCTGTCTGCTGGAAGGCAAGTAATGATCCGTGGAGTCCTGCATGTTCTCCAGGAAGCTTGGTATTGAAAAACACCTTTAAACGCCAAACAACCAATCTAATTATAAACATTTTGTCTTTTCAATCTGTGTTTGGCTTCAAGTGAACCTCCCCATGCATTCTAAGATAGGTATGAAGTGCATTTTGCAAGATGGTTAGGTTTTTTTTAACTTAGTCTTCAGTGCTGTGTGATATTATGGTTTTGGAATCCTCTAAGCTAGCATGTTTTGTGAAAATGTGTCCCAGAGTGCACTGGAGTTTGACCACAGTGAACTGCTTTGGACCATGGAAAGGAAGCAGATTTGGTTGAAGAGAGACAAATTTCGTTGTTGGACTGATGACTTCTGCTAATATCAGTGGCTGTTGAATCACAGTGGTTTCCTACTGTTAAGATGCAAATTAACTAGATCTTTGCAAATCAAAATAGTGCCTTAAATTACAGCTTGAGGTTGCCTGAAAGATAGCCATGCTGGTTTTAGTTGTGATAGAGTTAATTCTCATCACGCTGGCCTAGTTCTTGGAACACAGGAATCACTATGATGAGTTGTAACAAAGACCTGTCGCTGCATTTGAGCTCCTGAGAGTAAGTAGTCTTCTACAGAAAGTTCTGAATTTCCTGCTTATAAATACTCTGCAGAACAGAAGTGGAACACCAGTGTAGTATTGAGTTAATCAGAGCTCTGCAAAATCTCATTCCTTTCCCTGTTTGTGTTCAGTTTTCATTTTAGCTTCCCAAGTAAAAATGAGTTTTTCTTGGGGATTTAGGTGGTTGGTTTTTTTCTCACAAGCTGTATCTGGAATGCATCTCAGTGAAACATACTTCCTTTGGGCCTCTGTCTCTTTTAATCAGGAGAGATGTAGCTTATATGTCACTTGTGTGCTGAAGGCTGTGCAGCTCCTCTTGCTGAAGTTCTGAGCACGTTTGAGCACGATGAAGGATGCAGTGAACTTAATACTGGTCTTTCTGCACAGCCTCAGCGTGAAATAGATAAGGAACTGAACACTGCTTTGTTTCCCACCCTATACTTGCACTGAGGACACCAGCAAGAAACTGCTGGTCACCAGGAAGCGCAGCATCCACATTGAGACGCTATTCACCCTACGTTTTTGCCCAATGAAGCTAATGTACCGTTGACTGCCCTGCAATAGCCTTGTGTCACTCTTCATCAGGCAACTAGAAAAGGGTCAACAATTGTAAGTATGTCAGTGGCAGGAGATGGCTGCTCAAGCAGGGTTCCGCTGTCGCCCTCAAGAAGCAGGCAACTTAGCATCCCTGAAGGACAACAGTCTGTCACAGATCATTAGATCATTAATATTTTGCCTTTTGAGAAGCAAACTGCTTTTACCCTTTCAGTTGGAAAAATACAGCTTTAGAAATAAAAATCTCTTGCTATTCCCATTGTCTCCTGATGTTTGTATTAAAGGGGTCTGATTTAAGGAAGGACAGAGAAGGACCTAATGACAGTCAGATCCAGTTAGAAAGCAATAAATACAGATCAAATACAAAGGAATACAATTGTCACTGTGACATTTACTGCCACGGGCGTTAATTTGCAGCACCAGCGGTTGATTCAAAGTAGACCAGCCAAGGCTTCGACTGTGTTATGTTTGCACAGTTCTGTGTCAGGCAGTAGAAGGATGCTACAAAACATTCTTGAAGATTAACTCCTAAACAGCATGATGGCAAGAACTTCTTTGTGCAGACTCTATGCACACCTTTCCTTTGCAGAATAAATTTTAGGCTGTAGCAACTGCTGTTAGTACAACAGTTCCTCTATGGCAATCTATGTTGCAATCTCATTGCTCATGTCTGTCAATCCTTCCTGCCTGGGGGGAGAGGGGGAAACCCTAAGCCAGAAGGTGAGGTACCTCCTAAAATTATGTGACATCAGACCGACACTACAGAAGTGGATGACTTAGCTCTGTTTTCAGCTTGACCTTCTCTTGCATGTGAGGTTTTCATAAGCCAGTTGCACCAAATACAACACAACTTGTTTGTAAATACTTGTTCTTTAAATACAATTCCCAGTTACAGTTCCGTAACACTGGATTACAACGTAGTGAAAAAGGGAAGCATTTCTTCAAACAGCTTGGCCATGACATTATTCTTACTGGTTGCTACGTTGTCACAGTCCCCATGGGATACCGGCTGTTTTGGAGCAAACAAATGTGACTTCTGCTCATGTACACTGAATTTCTTTACACTTAAGCCTCAGCAATTCTACCCTGGATATCTAGGCTTCTGCATTACCCTCCAGTGGGTTACGATTGCAGACCATGCTATTTCCGAAGAAAAGCATGCTTCCCATGTGCTTGAAATTTTGTGGGTTATACAGTTTATTCTCATATGGTCCCTTTTATCACTTGTGCCTGTTGTTGTGGTGTACCTTACCATGCAAGGAGTGTCTTCTCTTAGTGACTAATGAACGTAACTTGAAAACAAGCTAACAGCAGAGAAGTTGTGGATGCCCCATCCCTGGAAGTGTTTCAGGCCAGGCTGGATGAGGCTTTGAGCAACCTGGTCTAGTGGAGGGTGTCCCTGCCCATGGCAGGGGGGGTTGGAACTAGATGATTTTTAAGATCCCTTCCACCCCAAACCATTCTGTGATTCTGTGATTCTGTGATGATGATGCAAAAAAGGCTTTCTGTGGCACTTGGGGGTGCGTTTTATGGCTGAACAACTATTCTTTCCCATTCATTAAGACTATAAATATGGGCAGCATGGGGAAATTTGATGTGACTATCTTAAACTTTGTGAAACAATAAATTCTGAATTGTGAAAGTTAAAATGCTCTGTAAAGGCTTGTCTCCAGTGAACAGTGAAAACTGAGAAAATTGAGAACAAATTATTGTGAACCAAATGTTTATTTCCCAAGTTAAAAGATTAAGGAATTTGTTCCTCAGAATAGCTAAGCTGTTCTAACTTAATGGTTTTTGTTCATACAGCCATATTCTCTGGCCTGAGTTTGTTATTGCAGTAACAAGTTTGTTTGTTGTGGTTATAAATATGAGCTAAGCTAGTCATTGAGAGTAATTAGGATTTGCTAAGCAAGGAAGATGGGAGGGAGGGAAGTAAGATACTGCTGTACTTCTCCCACAAAGTGCGTGTTTTTCTTCAAAGTGCATTTTGAGATGTCTATGTAGGTTATGTGTTATAAACCCAAAATAACTACTGCTTATATGTTCTAGGAAGCTGTTTTGTCACAGTGGGTATGATCTAGTACTTTCCTGATCATCATTAGGGATATTGGAAGAACTGGAACATTTTTAATGCTGCCTTAGATTGTTCAGATGACTATGAAAACTGCTTTTTTTGTAAATGCAAGACTGGTCAAGCTCTAAGACCGCCGGTGATACCTCTGTCAGATTTAAAGAAGAAATTCATAAATTCATAGAATTGTAATCTTTTGCACTTTAACTTACTAAATTAAGGTGTCACATTGAATGATGCCCACTCAAGAGGTTTGGAATAGTAACGTATGGAAAATCACATCACCAGGAGTCAGTGTTCACAGAGGAGACGGAGGAGTCCTGTAAAAACTTCATTCAAATAAAGAAAGAGTCCACTGGGCATATCCCTGGAAGGATATGTGTCCCCTCTGAGGTCTCTCGATCTACAGGGGGGGCACAGCCCCCATTTATTCTGCTCTCCCGGCCACAAGAGACCTCATTTCCCCATTGGCTGAGATGCTCAGAGTGTACAGACTTCCCGATCCACCTAAAACACTCATGTCTTTATGCCCACATCATACGTCGTGTGTTTCTTGGTCAGCTAGGTTCTGATTGTTTCTTCTTTCTTTCCTCTTATCTGTAAAATAAAGGGTGTTGTCAAACAAAGTGTTCTGTAACAGGTTTATAGGAAACTGCGGAATCTTCCATTGTGGAAAGAACGTCTAATGGGATTTAACTGACATAAAGGAAAATTTCTAAAAAACATGCTGGAAGCATTATTTCTGTCTGAGAAGCAGAATAATGGATGCCTCCATGAGTCTTTCAACGTAGTAAATTTACAGTCTGTATTAAGCAGGACTCTAATATACAGAATATAGATATTCTGCTTAGTTTCTGGCAGTAATAAATCCAGGACTGTGTCTGGATTTTAAACATTAACTCAAATAATTGAAGTTCCTTGACTTTTCACAGGAAAAAAAATATTTCAAATAAAGTAACTTTCTCGGATTTAGAAACCAGTTACTTAGTTCAACAACACGCCACTTTACTGTTTTATTTACAGAGGTCTGAGTTGTGGTAAGGGTGCCATTTTTATTTACTTAAGCCCTAGCGATAACAGAATTGCATTGCTGAGGTTTCTTACGTAGATTTTCTGAAATACCCTGAGGATTCCCAAGAGACTGTTGCCTCATTGCCTGGATGTGTGTTTTAGTTACTGGCAGAAAGTAAGCAAGAATATTTAAATAATGCATTTGTGGCAAAGCAGTGTATCTGTTGCCACTAATTTTCTTTCTCCCTCAAAGACAATTTGTACCATCTTTACATGTTGAATATGCAATAGCTCTGCAGCAACAGAAAGGTGAAAAAGTAAAGATCCAGTGCAAATTTAACCTGACATGTTATGAATGGCAGTTTAAGTACTGAGAAGCACAGTGAACAGAGGAAATGTGTGGAAGTCATGGTCTTGAATTTTCTAAAAAATTGTAACGTCTCCCTGCTCCAGCAAGCAACCTGCCATCCTGTTCTTGGTAATATAGCATGTTATTATTTGTCTTTCCCTCATGCTATTGTTACACTAGGTTGGGGAGCACTGTAAATACAAAAAGCAATAGATGGTCAGGCTATGCTCACTGGTTAGGAGTTCTGAAAGCCCATATGGGTACAGCAACACTAAAAAACATGTTAAGAGGGTTCACCAATCTTACTTTGTCAACGTGGAATTTTATTACTCCTGTCACACAGTTTCCTGGCTCTTGCTTTCAAAATCTAATGAAGTATTAAAATTCCCATTCCCTATGTTCTCATTTGTCATTCTCTCTTGGTGAGAACCTGTATCACACAGACAAAAAAAAAAAAATCTACCTAACTCAATAGTTTAAATCAGGACTTGAGGAGGAAGATGATTTCTTTGTATGTTTTCTCTGCCTTTAGAAGACAGTGTACAAATAGCATGCTGAAATTACTGTGTTCCCAGTATTAACAATACAGCCTCTTTGCCATGGAATGAGTGACTAAATGCAGATCTGTAAGTACATGTCTGCTAAATCCGGTAACTGTAGCTCTTCTGTTAAACTTTGCCAACCTCATCTATATGGTATGAAACCCTGATAAAGCATGTTATCTGTTCACATTGACTTTTGAAGGTTCCATTATGTTGGTGGAGTGCAGTATCTTTCTATAAATATGAGATCTTTGCAGTCACAGACTGAGGGTTTTGTTAGCCTTTCCAGATCTTGAGCCAAAAATAAGATGGTGAAACAGATGGGAAAGTGGGAAGCTGAAATTACTATATGGGCAAAGTGAAAGCTCTTGGGTAATCTTAACTGCAAATTTTAATGCTTTCAAGCACTTCCTTTGAAATTTTATATTTCTAATACCTTTCATTTATATCTCTATACCATTCTTAGGGTTTTGTACTTGTAACCTTGACGTTAGAAGGGGTTTATATTTTTGGGTTTGTAAATTTCATTATATTAAAGGGCAGGCAAATGCCCTTTCTTGGTCATACCAAGATTTATAAATCAGCCATCTGTCATTACTGATACAGCTTGCTTCTGCTTTTGCCAGTAGATGA
Source organism: Rhynochetos jubatus (assembly GCA_027574665.1). Taxonomy (NCBI): domain Eukaryota; kingdom Metazoa; phylum Chordata; class Aves; order Eurypygiformes; family Rhynochetidae; genus Rhynochetos; species Rhynochetos jubatus. Next base: position 19,125,322 of record CM050656.1, read on the forward strand.
TTATAGTAGAAGAGCTACAAAAAGCAGACAAAAGTTTAACTAAGAAAGCAAAGTGAGGAAGAGAAACCTTTGTTCCTTTTAACCTGATACTACATTTTACTTGTAATGCTTGTTTATGCTTTTTCAAGCATTGCAGTTTTCCAGAGACAGTTTAAAAAAGGGTGGGTTTTATTATTAAGCACTTTGGAGTACAGCTTTTGTTTTCTGATCATGAACTGTTAGACCAAAAAAATGTCATTTTTTGTTTGTCTTGATCAATTAAAAAGTTACAGGAGTAAACTTAGTGTCATCTTCTAGGCTTGTATATTCATCTGATAAAAATCTTAAAGAAGCCGAGGAGCTAGCTATGATGAAAAAAGTATTGGAACCCAAATTAATACAAGACACCAACATTGCTACTCTTCAGAACACTCAAACAAATGTAAATGGTCTTGGAGATGGCCAAAGAACACCTGTTGATCAGATTACTCCAAGTGGACCTGTGCAGAAAGAAGTTGTTGGTTTATCTTGTATTGAAGAGAAAATTCCAGAAGTAGTCATTAATGCAGAAAGCAACAAAGCCACTGCAGGTAGGTTTGGAATTTTGATTTTGCTTGGTTTTGGGTTTTTTTTTCTTTTAAATAATTATCCAAAGACTTACACAGATGTAAAAATGCAGGCAAAGATTAAAGCTATTGTTATAACCCACCCTACATGGATATTCTTTGCAATGGTCTACCGCGTTCCCTCACACTTTCTAAAAATGACTTGCTGCAGAAGTTTGGCAGGAGCGATTCCCAGCCAGTGTGTACCATAACCAATCTGACAGGACTTGCCAGGCATCGGGCATGTTCATCAGCATTGCGTCCCATCCTTTCTCTCTAATACAGCAAACCTGAATCCTCACCACATGGGACTTTCATTCCTTTCCTCTTCTAGCAAAATACACTAGTTCCACTGTTGTTTAAGAGGTTTTTGGAATCTTGCAGAGGCTTCCCTACTGCAACTGTGAATTAAATGTGTAACTGTATCTACACCAGAGATGGTGCTGGCTGCTACAGCTGTGTTAGTAAGATAGGATCAAGCAACAAATCTGCTCAGGCAGAAGCCTGTAGCGCTACATGACCCTGAACTTCTCAACGTCTACTTTTCTTCAGTGCAGAGGTACCAGATACATGTAGAAAAAATGAACTAGCTACGTAATCTTATGAAAGAGTAACTGTAGCGCTTCTATAGATTTAAAATATGAGGCATTGCTCAAATTTTCAATATCTCAAGTCAAAACAAGAAGAAAATGCAAGGTCTGGAAAAGCTTTCAAGGAAAATTCTAGCTTGAATATGCAATACTAAAAATGTTCATTATGTCAGATTCTTCATTTCAAATAATTTGTCTGTGTACTGTCAATGGCCTAGTCTACACTGGACAAAATGAAAGCAGCTATTTCTCCCCATTTGCAGGTAATAATTCCAAACTAGAAACTGCATCTGTGTTAGGAGAAGACTTAATGATGCTCTACAAGAAGTGCTGTTGTCCAGATATTAATATTTGCATAGAAGGCAAAGATTTTCAAGCTCACAGGTATATAGTATTTGCGGTAAATTTTTCAACCAAAATCCTTCTCGTATAAAATGCTGCTGGTACTGTGTGTTTATAGTAAGTTATTACTGGTGCTGTTACCTAGCTGTGAACCGTTACAGCTTTTAGGTCTTATGTGCCAAGTGCCCATACTTTGATACTAATGAGAATTATTTATTTCACTAATGGCAACTATTGTGAAAACAACTGGGTTTAGTGCTTCTAAGACTGCCATTGCAAACTCATACAATGACTCTATGTTCATGTATAAATACTGCGTAGGTTTTCTTTGCTAACAAGAGCAGTTCTCAGAGTTGCCAGGTTATGCCTTCCTAGTGCTGTGCTGTATTCTTACAAAGCTCTGAGTGGAGCAAGTAAATTTTTTCAGTAATAAACTTGTGGCACAGACCATGACAGTAGGAAAGCACAGATAAATTTACTTAAAATTCATTTGATATATCCATGTATTTTATAAGTTCAAATTTTATCACTATATATTTTGTCAGTACATATTTGTCTGTATTCTACTGAGTAGCTGTCTTACTTAAAATGACTTTGAAACATCCACTTCACCTATGCCCTTGCAGTTTAACCTAACCTTGTTCATTACCGAAATTTGTTTGGAAGAGAGTGACAAAATTGGAGATAGTGTATTTCGTATCTCCATGATACTGTGTTATTGTATCTTCTAAAATCAAGATTGTGTATGTATTCAGAAATTCACATGCTCAAAGTTGTGATGTCATATGCATTTATGTGTGGATATATTTCATTGAGATACAAAACATTTTTGTAACCGCTTCATTATTATTATTGCTGGACAAGTCACAGGAAGAACATGTGAGAAGTTCCTGGTGTATAATGAGACTCCTGAAGCAGGGGGAGGGAAAAGAGATGAGAGATTCCAGAATATATAATGACTAGGAAAGAGACCATAAATAGCATTCTTCTTACTTCTTCCTACACAAAATAAAAGTGCTCTGAAACATTTTTAAGAGCCAACAAATACGTTTAAAAGAAAGGATTCTCATGCCTAATGTAACAGTTTGCTTTTTCTGCCACAGGAAAAACATGACAATTATATAAATAATAGGGAGTTTAGTAAGTATCAGGGAAAATATAGTATAGATGAGAATATTATATACAGTTGCAGTAGCACAGATAAGATATATAAATGTTAACACTATAACCGGTGTAAATGGAAGGCTGAAATTACAAAGTAGTTTTCATCCACTGTCTTCCCTTTTTTTTTTTTGCCCTTTCACTTCCACGGTAAGAAGCTCAAAGGTTTTCTCTCCTGTTTTTTTGAAGACTGATACTGGTGGAGATACTGAGCTACACAGACTACCAGTCTGGGGTTTCTTTATTGTCTTTGATAGGAGTAGTAAATTGAAGTAGCTGCTTTATGGCCAGTTACGTCTTTTAAATATACAAGGCTAGTAAGTCTAAACATGGATAGCTCTTCTCAAATAGTGCTGGAAACACATCGTATTGTTGTGTCACGTGTTAGTATTGTTTGTCTGACTTTTAGGGTGTGCTTGTAGGTGGACAGCCAGTTTCGAGGAAGGAGTTTTATATGTCTCTTTTCATGTTAATAATTACACATTTTGTAGCATAGAAATAATTTAGGAGATTCAGGATATAATTATTTGGCTAAAGGGGGCTGTATAAACAAGGTTATTTTACTGTTGTTTGGTAAATGAAACAGAAGAAATAAATCTGCAGTTTTACGTTATATAAAAGGAAAACGCTTGTGATAGTGATTTCCTTTCTATGAATGTCAAAAGTCATACTAGAAACAAGCTTTAACTGAGAGATTTAGAATACTTTTTTTTTCTTTAGCATATTTTGAAATTGCAAACATAGTGGAAGACAAGGCATGCAGTGTACAGATGGCACCTTAATACATAAAGAGCAAAGATTTAAGTCAAAGTTATCAAAAGAGTCTCAAATATTTGTACCTAGTGGAATAACGTTTACTTTTTCTCTCTCAGGGCCATTTTATGTGCCAGATCTAGTTACTTTGCTGCTATGCTGAGTGGAAGTTGGGCTGAAAGCTCCCAAGAGCACATCACTCTTCAAGGGTAAGCGTTGTCTTTGCAAGTCGTGTGGGCGCAAAGGTAGACAATTTCAAATCACTACAAATACGTAACAACTGTGCTGTACATAGAGCACTGAAGATTAATCTGCCTTGACACTTTTCTTCAACCTGATACGTTTCCTGAGTACTGTTTTGACTTCAGTATGAAACTGTGTGTGTAGTGTGTTCGTTAATATTGTCAGATGGTTCAGGGAAGATATGGTTTTCATCAGCAGGAGAGTACTAATATTCTTTTAGATCACGTTTTAGTATTCACAGTCTATTTTACAGTTCTCTCACCTCATGTTGTACATGTCATGAGAAGTACCATGGATGTCTTAACAGTAATTTATTTTCATACCTATTTGTACAGCAAGTATATTTACAGTGTACAGAGAAACAATTACATTTCTTAAATAGTGTCTAATAATGATATTTCAGCATCATACATAAACAGTTTTGACTAGTATGCCTGTTCACAATGGCTTTCTGTGCGAGAGCTGAAAATAATGGAGCTGTTGGTGTAGGGTGAGTACTTAAAACTTTGTAGATAAGCGGGGGACTGCCAGATTAGTTCTTTTCAGTATCAGAAAAATAAATTTAAGTGTATTACATTTTCTTTAAAAGCAAGCTAATACGGATAACTGTACATGTTAGCTTTTTTGTTCAGGCATGATGTTGGCTGTCTTGGCTTTCTTCAGAAAACTGTACGTTAGACTGTTCCTAAATATAATTTTTTTGTGTTAATATGAAATTGCTTGGCCAAGTGATACTCTCTCTATTTTCATCATTTTAGTTTTCTGTCAGTGTAATAATCTTCCTGATTTTGCAGCAATATTATCTCTTGATTTGGTTATAACTTTCTAATCCTTATAAAACAATACACTTCTAATTTAATTGATTCCTTAGCTTTTATGCTATACTTTGTATGTTTTAGAGGCTGATAGTCAACAATTATTCTGGTATTTACACTTCTCTCCCTGTAATTGATTTCTGTATGGCTAAGAAACTCATCCCTATTTTTCAGTAGGGGCTTTCTCCTGAGAAGTACTTAACCTTTGTATGAGTGTATTCTCATGCCAATGTCTCAATTTTTATTATTAAGAATTGTATCTATTTATTTTACATTTTCTAATGCAGTTTTCTGCTCGGTGCAGATTTCCATGCTGTCTTTTTAAATACTATAAATAAAGTACATATGGCTTATTCTGAAATAATGAAAATTCTGCCTAAGATAACAGCTGTCTAGACTGTGGGGACACTCCTTGCTGATTTTATGGCTGTCATATACTAATACATAGAAAAACAATGGTGTTGATTTTGCTTCTTAGTGTGCTGCAATCTGTTTTTTTTCCCTGTCTGTTTTTAGTCATCAATGTCTGTTGCTTAAACATGTCTAATGTTTTAAAGGGTCTTAGCTCAACCTATATGACTATGTTCCAATTATACGAATGTACGCAGCACTTGTGGGTTTTGAAGATCGCACACCGAGATGTCCAACATACAATAATGTATTTATTGTTCATCAGATCGTATCCACCATTTAAAATGCCTTCTTTCCCTGCTACGGTGCTGGGATGATACAAGGATGCAAGCACAACCCTGTGTAGAAATTCTGTATTTCTTAAGCTGAATCTAGGCATAAAGACTTTTAGTAAATATTTTGAGATGCAGCATTCCTACTTAGTCTCGTAGTAAAACTACTAAATGTATTTTTCTTGTAGGAAAAGTTAAATATGTTCCTAAAATAAATAATTAAAAATAATTACTATAAAACAATTTTAAAATAGATCATTGGTTAATAATTATTACTATGAAAGAACTTGGAGATAATGAAAAAATTCCTTTCTGCATATTATCAGTGTAAATAATCTAGATTACTAGTGGTAGTCTGCCTGTGATGTAATTTCGAAGATATAAGATATTATAAAGTTTCAGCAACACTGTTGGCTAGCAAAATTAACGCAAAATATAGTCCGTTTAGATATTTTTACATTGCAGTAATCTTTAAAATACCTTTGTCAGACCATTTAACTTCCATTCACAGAACCGCTGTTTTCACCAACTTCCTTTGGCTAAGAAATGTGTTGGGATTTATTCTGGACACGTCTTTATTTGTGTTTTCTTTCTCTTTTTGCAGCATAAGCCATGCAGAGATGAGTGTCATCTTGCATTTTATATATGGAGGTATTCTGGACTTTCCAGACAAAGTTGATGTTGGGTATATGTCAACTTCTATTATTTTTAATTGCAGTTTGTGCTTGTTCTGTATTGTCGCAGTTAAGAGTCAAAAGGAATATTTTTCATGTAGTATAAATAAGACAAAGATGTCAAATACAACTATCATTACACCTAAATATACTCAAGAAAATTCCAAAAATAAAGGTGTTGAAATCTTGTTTATTTGGCAGCTGCTGGAAAAGGTGGGCCAGATATTTTTAGAATATTATATAATGAGAGTGAAAAATAGCAGGGTGTTTTATACCAAAATAATTCCCTATTTGCCTGTAACTTCCTTTTGGTTTTCAGAATAATATATGCATTGTGTGATAATATGTAATAGATAATACTTTATTTTTAAATAATCATTTGAGTTGATGGAAAGGCTAAGTAGTTAGTTTTAGGTCCATAAAAAATGATCTACAGCAACCAATATAAATGTTGGCATTTTCATCTGGGAGAGTTTTTAATCACAGTTTTATACATAATCCTGAATTAGTGGAGTAAGTTCTGAAATGTATGAATTATTTGCTGAAACCACTTACATATTAGCTGTTGAACTCTGTCACTAAATACTAATACACAACAATTTCTGACGTTAGAATTGTTGGTCAAAGCTTATCTATCTACAATAAAAATAGGGAATTGTTTATGTTATGCTCCAATGTCAATGTTTAGATAATGAACTGATGTAGAAAATAGAGCTATTATTGATTATTATGTAAAATAATAGTTTGCTCATTCTGCTTTTTAATATTTGGAAGGAACATAATTCACAAGTACGATGTCATCAAAACCATTTTAGGTAATCCTTGGAAAAAAACTACAAAATGCCAAAACCCTGCTGGCACAAGTATCTTTTTCGCTTTCTGCCCTTAAAACAGAGGAACCGAGAGTCTTTTGACCAGTTTCTCAGCCAGTGGCTGAAGCTTACTTTATCTAGACTGGACCTGGTGGTTGGGAGATTATTATTATTAGGTCAGTACATGTTCCCATTTGAAGATTGTTCTTTGGCAAGTATCACACTTGCTTATCAATGTATTTCTGCAGTGAATTCTGAGTGAACAAAGAGATTAAATTAGCATGTAAATTGTCTTGTAAACAAAATGCACATATGACAGATTTTTGATTTCTGTTGCTACTGGTTTCTCTTTAGTCGCATGTTGGGCATTGCAGATATGTATGGGCTAGATGGGCTGAAAGAAGTAGCTATCTACATTTTGAAAAGAGATTACTGCAATTTTTTCCAAAAGGTATGTCAGTTCTCATGCTACTTTGTGAACAATAAAGCCTAAGAAGAGTTTTCATTCTATTACTTACACATAATGTTGACAAGATAATGAACAACTGTGTGGTCAGTGTGTTAACTTAAGGCAACAGACCCTGTTCTTACGTGTAAATCTGCTAAATTCACTGGGCTTGATGATGGGGGTAAGGCCTGTGGTATCATCCATCTATTTATAGAGGCTTGTAAACCACAGCTGATGAAATGCAGTATTCCACGTGATCAATTCAATATATACATGGAGTAGAATTTAATACATTCCATTGTATATATAATTGTTTTTATTAGGAATATGGAAATACTGTATCTTGCGTATCAGACTTCATGGGCATTACTGAGAAAATACTTCTGTTCAGATAAAATTAGTGTTAAACAGCTGTGTAGTCAAGCGTTTCTATGCATTAGGCTCACTTAGGCTGCATACTGCTTTACTGACATGTGGAAGCAGGTGACTTCCCTGTTCTGTATAAAGGCAAACAAACTTAAATACCATGGTAGTTAACAGTACTTCTGTTTGAAGACTTTGTACTTCTGTACAATTTCTGTAAGTCAGAATGTACAGTAATTGTGATAATTTGCTAACAACTCTAGCCTGTTCCTGGAAAACAGCAACCTGTACTAGAATGCATGGCTATTGCTCATTCATTGGGAGCGGAAAACCTATATGCTGCTTGCATGAAGTAAGTAAAATAAAATAAATTATGGTTTATGTTTTTCATTCCTCTTTCTGTTGAAATTACTGTACTTTGCAAGATTGGGTTTGTTTTGGCATATAAAACGTTCACATTTTAAACACTCCTTTCTTCACAATGCTTTAGAAGTATCATTGATGCTAGCATGTGAAGATGGAACTCTTTTCATCTTCTTGACCTAAGAAAGGCTCTTTTTTCAACAGATGGGTAGGAAAACATTTTGCAAAATGTTTGTCAGAGAGAAGCTTTGCCAGTTTACCTACTGAACTTCAGAACAACTGTCTTGTTATGTTGATTAACTCTTTGGTAAGTAGTATATAGTGTTCTTTATATAAAAATAGAGCAGTATAAATTTTTTCCTTATTTAGCTGTGCAGTGTAATTTAAGAGTTAATAAATACAGTATTTTAAACCTGTAGTACAATTATACTATGTAAAAGTTCCCATTAAAATCAAACTGAAAACCAGATTTTGATGTGCAGATTTTGTTTTGCTTCATGGCACACAGTCTAGTGATAATCACATCCAAGTCCAACATAATAATACAAAATAAGTTTATGAAACACAGCTGTGACATCATAATGCTGCATTATGTATTCAGATAGCGTGGAACAACAAATTGCTGTATCAGTTTCTGTTCGGTGGCAGCATACATTGTGATGGCCTTTTCCTCTTCGCCTATATGCTAATTTGAAAAAAATGGACTTTTTTGAGACTTCAGGTGATCACAGGCTAGCAGTAATGTTTACAAGCAAGCTGACTTCTAAAAAATAAAGTAACAGCATAGTATACTTATCTTCTGCTTCTCAGATAACGGTACTGAATTGGTCCCCTCAAAGCTCAGCTTTTTTTTTTTGCGGCACGTACTTACATTGTTCCAATTTAGATCTGCTAAACTTAAGTACTTTCTAACTGTGTTTCTGTATAAAACTACGCTAAAGCTGACTTAAAATAACTGATTTGAACTAGACCTGTTAACAGGAATTTGATCTAGCGTTTAGTCTGTAAATGCACTGAGTTGTAACAGAGATTAAGAGTACATAGAGGAGCTGAAGGTGAACCTGTGCAGCTGCTGCCAAGCACAACTGTACATGCATGTGACTAGTGTGGACTGTCGTACGCAAAGTTTAACCTGTCTAGCTCAGGTAACATTCACAGGAAGACTTTGGTTCTAGCAAACACCAGAAAGCTAAGTATGTGACATCTCATATATCTCATGCTGAAGTCCTTATCCCCGTTTCTCTATTACTGTTATTATCCAAGCTAAATGGCTTAGGTATGGCCACCCATGCTGTCCAACATACCCCTAGTTTGCTTTTAAGTTGTTCTGGCCAAGAACTGTCCCTTGCTGAAAAGGCTATGAAGGCTCCTTGTGAGCATTTTTTCTCAGGACTACTTTGACAGAGTACTTATCAAGTGGTGAGGCCAGCAGGTCAGCTGCGAGTGGTGGCTGCTACTCCATACTCAGGTGAAAGCCTGAAAAACAAGAGATTTCAAGCCATGTGGCTGTACCAAGAGAAGCTTGAGAGTATCCACAGTTATAAAACCTGAACAGTCCTGCCAGAAAGAATAATTTCTAACAGAATAAAGATAGTAACCATAGCTCTTCAGATACCAGGTGTTCTGTCATTAGATCAATATACTGCGTTGTGCCCAGAATATATACATAGCTTTGTATGTTGTATAAATATCTGAGAATTAAGTTACATTGTCAGGACTGTAGATCAGTCCATTCTGATCTACAAGTGTTAATAGTTACACCTCCACCCAGCTCCAGTCAAGCTCACGTGTGTAGTGTAGCCAAGAGTGTCAACACCATTCTAGGCTGCCCTCCAGGCACCCTTGTGCAACATCATCAGGACAGCTTAAAGGTAAACCTAAGGCACGTCAGCACTTCCTTCCCCTCTGTGCCTACTCTAATATATTGAGATGCTGTGGTTAGTTTGTGTTGAAATACGTGAGCTATCTTTAAGCTACCAGCTTTTGCAGAACAGTGCTACTTGGTACTGCTCCAGCTCTGTACCCAGCTTCTCTGGAACCAGATTTTTGCAGTTTAGACTAAAGTGTGTTTGGGTTGCCATTTTACTGATTTAAAATTCGTGTTGGTGGATCTTTGCAAGATTCACTGGTATTTTCGCAAAAACATTAGCTTCTTCTCCCCACAGAATAGTTCTGGTGAGGGATCATTTAACTCTGAGCTCTTAAGATACTTGTGGAAAAACTTGTGGAATTCCTTGTGGAGTTATTCACAATCTGCAAAGATGTTTAAGGTGGATTGAGAGAGAAATGAGGTCTAACATCAGTTTTGCAGGGGCTATTCTCTGTTCTCTGCTGTAAAACGTTTTAACAGATACATCCAGTTAAACAGTATGACTCAACCCATCCTATCTTTTACCAATTCAAAAAGCTTGTCATCAAGTCCAGTGGGAGCAAGATCAAACCATAAGCATATACTTAATCCTTAATTTGCCTTATATGCATAGAAGCAAACTGGTTTTGCCCACAGATGAGTAAAATAAAAAAATCCAGTTGAACAGTGGCTGGCCAGATTTTGTATTTTCACTACAATATGCATGAAGAAAATCTTTCTACATTGCATGGGACAAACATCATTATAATCTGAATTTACAGTAGATGTTTTTGTGTCAGATACTTATCTAATTGTTGCTTTCTCCAGTGTTACTGATCTTCATAATTTATCAGTGACTGGCTAGGTCTTGTTGAGTCAAGCTTTCAATCCATTCTAATGTGGATAACAATAAATTGCAAGTTCTTTTTAAGTGATCTGTTAGCCAGCAGAAGTTGCACTCAGGTACCGTGCTGATGAGACAACGCAAATGTTTGTCTAAGTATGAAAGAAGCAAAGGCAACAGACCAGGGGAATAAATCTTAGGAAATTTGTTTGCTTGTTTTGAATCTATCTGTAAGCATAACAGTTACGTTTCTTAGAGAAACAATAGACAACAGAGCCTGTAGGTTAAGTTCTGTTAAAACTCCATCTGGGACACGAAATAGTTTGATGTCTGACTCCTTTAAATAAAGCAAAAGGATTCCTTTGCTTGGGTATTTATCCCAAATTCTAGGCCATCCACGCTCAGCTGAAACTTTCACTGACCCATTTTATTCAAGAATTTATTACATCTTTCCATGACCTAAAGGGTTTTTCTCTATTCACTTTCTCCAGTTAATGTTTGCCTTGTTTGGTTCATGACTGCAGTGTGTAATGACACGCAGTTGAAAATACACAATAAAACATTACTGCCTAACTTCAGCAGGCAAAACAGAAGCAGTAGATTTTATGGTTTTGTCTTTAGTTGTAAAGGTAGCTATAATGCTCAGAATTATCAAAATCCAAAATTATTTAAATAAGGGAAATTAATACATGACTGGATCCTTGTTCAACTGAACAAGTGTTCAACTGAACAGAAGCTGTTTTACAGGCAGTGATTCTTTAGGTGATTCCTTGGCAACAGGCTAATTTCTGTTTTTCTTTTAAGAACCACAAGAATGCTGCTTTCCTTTTGATGGAGAGTGACCGGCTCATCAATAGTCTTCCCCAAGTGAAATGGACAGAGACAGCTGTGGCCTTGGCATCTAGGCTGCAGGAAGAATGTGTAACATTTATTGTGGCAAACTTCCTACACGTAGTACAAAGTGAAGGCTTCTCTATTTTGTTGCAGGTAAAAGTGCCCTCAAGATATTGTATGCTTCCAAATAAACTGAATTATACCACACTTTGGATAGTTCAGGCTGCTGCGTAATCAAAGAAGCTTTGAGTTTTGCTTTAAAGTACAGTGCTGTGGAAAATTTTTAAAAATCAGGCAGTGCTGAGGGTTTTTTATTTGGGGGAGTGGGGGTTTTTTCAGTGTTGTTTTAAAGCATGTTAATACTTTGTGTAGGGTTGATACTGCGTTCAGGTCGTGCTCACTTCAGCAAAAATTCCAATTAATGTAGTGAGACAGTTTCTGTATTGCAAAGAGTTAAGTATATACACAGGCTTCAAAAAAGCTTTAGGACCCCTAGAACAACAGCACGTACTTACAGAAATTATGATGAGTATTAGCTGTGTACTCAAACTCCTACTGAATTTTTTGGTGAGTCGCAAGAATGCGGCGATGCTGCAGGTCCTGGTGAGAACACACCTAGCCATCTAGCTGGTTCATTTCTCCCGTTAAAGATTTTTTACTATGTATAGAGGCTTAAAAAACGAACAGGTTAAAACATTTTGTCTTTGAATCTACAGTTGCATGTGGCTGTAAATTCATCACAGTGTGCTTCTTCCTAAAATTTGGGTTAGTGAGAGGCCTGGGGATGATCTGCTAGAGGTCTGGAGAGGGGTGGGGGTATGGGATGCATACAAAGGAAGACATTCAGCGTTGGAATACCTCCTGCACAGTGTGATAGCAGATCCTCTCTGCTCAGCAGTGCTTTTGCATATGAAGTACACTCTTTTGTTTTAAATGGCTGCCTTTTGTTGTTTCCTCAGGCACAGGCAATGAGCAGCAAACCAGACCTTCTAGAACTAATTTTTAATGCAATTGAAAAAAGTATTAATAATGAAAACAGCTGCTTTCTTCTTGTGGCGGTGGATACGTTGTTGGACTCCACAAATGTGAAGGAGATGGTAGGTTTTTGTGTGCAGTGTTTGTAGGAAAAACTATCCTGGTATTGTTTCATGTAATGGTTCAAATCAGATAATGTGGTGTTAGCTCAGGTGGCTCAGTCCTGCAGTTGGGGGTCACACAGAAAAGCTTCTGCATAAATCCAAGGTCCTGTTGGAAGTGCAGAAAATGTTGGCATTTGTTTACTGGATTTTGACACTTTTTTCCTTTTGAAAAGAAACCCTATCTATGGCAATAAAAAACTAGTGTATTACTGAGAACATAAGTCCCATGGGCACTGCTGCTCCATTGATCTTTCCTATCACCTTAAATTTGTGATGACAAAAAAACTTAGGAAAACGTTGCATTACCTTAAAGGGGAAGAGAGCTTATTCTCTTTCTTTGCATTTTGCCTCCCTTTTTGTAAAAGTCAGAGCTACCTTTGCCTTTGTTTAAGACTGTCCTCTGAAGCAAGGACTGCCTCAATCTAGTGTGTGATTTTTGGACTGGGGGGGAGGTGTCAGTCTCCATTTGTGTAACATACCGTGTACATCTGCACAATCTAAATAATGATATTCAAGCTGTGGTTGACTGTAATGCTGGGGATAATTCATGACTAGTATGACATACTGTTAAAATCCAAAATGATGCTACAAGCAAAGAATGAAAAATAAAGGCAAAATGAATTACCGCAATCTGGTGCTATTGTAGATCTTCTTGGTAAAAGCAATGAAAATTTAATCAGATACATTATTTTTCCCTAGAGTATTTGATGCTGTTGTGACACAGCTGACAGTAAAGAGCGATTATGGGGTTCATTTAAAAAAAAAAAAAGGCAGAAAAGAGCAACATGATTGTTTTCTAGTGCTGTAGTATGCCTTGGGTTTAAAGTATTGTAAAAATCACTGTGGTGGGCAATAATCCTTCAGAAATAGCATCTCAATCTACCAGACCATTATAAAATATAAGTGATGACATCATTGATCTAGCTTAGAGAGTAAGTAGATTCTGAAAGGAATAATGACTGGTTGCTATGACAATATGCCCCTCGCCAGCTGCTGATTTGTTACTTGAACACAGGGTTTTACGTGCAAGATCCAGGCTCTGCGTGATAAGCTCTGGGTCTTCCTGGTTCAGTCTTTTTATGCTGTTCGTCACACAGAAAGCTGGAAGCTGATGAGGCCAGACCATCAACAGAAAATACAAGCAGGTATGTCTGGCATCAGAATTTTTTTGCAATCTGTTTAGTAGAGAAAATGTAGGTTGTATTGTGAGCCAGATATAAATTAAAGCAAAATCTGTTATGCTGCAGGTTTTTGAAGTAGTATTTTAAAATAGATGCTTAGCTCGTTTCAAACATGGAAATCGGTAAGTCATTTTTTGTTAAAAGTCTCCCCTGCTTTTCTTTTTAGGAGTGTATGTAATAGGAACCAAACCCATGTTTCTGTTCTATTCATTCCATTATTTACAGCTCCTCCAAATTACTGAAAATACTGTAGTAGGATTAAAAACCTTGCCGGTCTCATTTTTAAGGAGATAAGCACGGTGGATGAATTAAACTTGCACAGAGCAGATTATCTGTTCTATGGATTCAGTTTCTATCCTTTTTGTTTGCTTCATAATGCATAAATATTGCTTGCCTCTTGCATAATGCTGTGCACTGTGACTAAATGCAGAGAGCTTGACTTCACAGTTGATTGGTATTGTGATATTTTGTAGGCTACTGCAGAGAGCCCATAAGGAGCTGCATAGTGTTCTCAAATTTTAACAGGCAACACTTCCAACAAAAAGGAGTTTTTGTTCTGAACGTTTCTTTGTTTTGAAGTACACAAGTATTCTGAGGATGCGGAACTAATGATAGAGTTCAGGTTGTGGTTGAATATTAGCTTTCACTTGTGATTCAGTGGAGAAGTAAACATTTTGGTGTCCTGTCTATTAAAGACATTGGTAGCTAGGATATTATCGTTAAAAAATCGTTTACGCCTATAGGTTGATGAAAATTTTATTCTACAATTACATGCTGAGAGAAAGATGCAGTGACAGTCTTTCTAAGCATTATTTAGGGATGTAGTCAAATAACATCTCGCTGCTGCTGTACAAAACAGGCTTATGATTTCTTTCTGGATTATAAAATCCTTTAGAAGCTGAGGAGCTAGCTGGCTTTAGAAACAAGGGTGGGGTTTTTTCCTTTTGGGGTGTCTTAGTTTTAGGATGATCATGTCCTTACTGTAAATAATGTTAAGGCTGCTTTGCACTGCTGCTTTCAGCACAAAAAAAATGTTTAAGACTGAGGTGTGCCTTAGTTGCCTAAACTCCATTTTGCCAGAAAATGTTTTGATTTCTTTTACACTGAAATATAACTCAGAGTTAGCATGCATTTTATATGTAACAGACAGGTTGAAATGTTTGCATAAATTATCTGGGTGTAATTACAGGCAAAGCAATCACACAGATAAACAGATTTTAATCTTCAGGTGAAATGTCTGGGGTAACTTAAATCAACTTTCATCTTAAAGATTTCTGGTGGTGGTTTAAGTTCTAGAGATTTAACCTCTATCGAATTAGAAGGCGGTAACAGAAGAGGAAAAATGCCAAAAGACAACAGATGATATTGTGGAGTTTTTTCATTCATGACGTGTCTTGTGTTTTCTTAGGCACAAGTTTACATGGATTTTGTCTTAATATATTAGTAGGTATTAATGTGCAGAGTCATTGCTAGAAAAAGGATTAGATCCCTAGGGTGCCATTTTCAGCATACCTTTTGTGTGATTTTTACAGACCAATACAAGAATTATTTTTTACTGTCTTCAATAAGAATTCAGAATTTTTGTGTTATATATACAGAAAATCTGTATAAATAGTATGTCAGAACGTGAGGCACTGAATGCTTTATTTTTTTTAATACATTTTTTGCAAAACCTTTTTTCAGCTGAAATATTAACACAAACAGAAATGAAACCTTATTGATTCTGGGACTGCACAGTGTCTATAAATATCCTTTTTGTATTCTGCAAGCACAATTGATCTAAAGGCTTTATTGAAAAATGCTTCCCTCCCAGAGTAGACCAGTCAAAAAAAAAAAAGGCATTCACTGCCTGAAAATTCCACATGACAATCACAGGGATAATTCTCATGACATTATGCTGCATGCTATCTAAAGAGGCACTGTGATCTTACCGTGTACATTTAGATATTTTGGTTTTACCCCCTTTGAAAACTAATATAATTTGCTTTAACGGAAATATTTTCTTTAAATAGTATACAGAAAAATTCTGTAAATTACAGTACCTCACTTAAGTCTATATTTGTAGTCTCTTCAGATTTAATACTCTAAGTTTAGTACTCTCAATTTGAAGGTCTTTTTTTTTTTTTGTGTACACTTTCAAAGGCCTGGGTGCACTGCAAGCTTCAAGTGAGCTAAACTGGAATAAACAAAAGTGTGTCTTACTATGGAAATGCAGAAACAGAAGGGTTAAATAACTTGCTTATGGCCATGTGACCTCATTGCAAATAACATTTTTTGTTCTGACCATAAAAACACATGTATTTCCACTTAACATTCGTCATGTCAATAAATTAGCCTTCCTAGAATAATTACAGGACCTGAAGAACTGCATTCTGATTTCAGATTATGTTAATTGAGTAGGCTGGACTCTTTTCTGTTTCCCTTCTTTCCTGCTAAATAGTAAAGAAGCTGCTTGTTCCTTTTACAGCTGCATTTGACAAGGGTGATGACCGAAGACTTGGCAAAAAACCTGTATTCACTAGTTCTCAGGTAAACATTTCTATCCAAACATTTAAAATACTCAGAAGCTTGAAAACTAAGCTATTTTCATCATGTGTTTTTAAATTAACTATTAATTTGTCATATTATTTAGTGGAACTTGCTTGTGAAAAATTTGTATATTTGGTGAACTGTTATTCCTGCAGAATCAGTAATGCCCGTTACTGGAAACATCTTAGGACTTGGCCTATACTCTGCTACATTTTTAAACAGATAAGCTCAAATAAAAGACAGGAATCTGTGTTCAGAATCTCACATTCCCCTGTTGCTACGTAATGAAACTGATCTGTTTCCCAGAGCGAACGGTTTGCTACTAAGCTAATAAGTCTCTGCTATTATCACAAGCCACCAAAGCACTGAGTCTGTTCCACTCCCTGCCCTGAAAACATATTTTGTAGTGTCCTCAACTCTTCGGTTGAGACTCACACTCAAAACTACTGTTTGGTAGAAAAACAGTACGGGTTTCACATGACTTGATCTTGGATACTTTGCAATGATTCTGGAGCACAAAGAGTCCATTTCATGCACTTAATTCTCCATGTTTCATATATCTTTACATGAGAGAGAGAATTAATATGGTCACTTATCTGGTGGATACACTGTCGGTAATAGTTAAAAATACCTCATGTATTATAAATTAATTTATGGGTTTATGTTTGTAGTAATTCTGCTTTGGAAAAAAAGCACATATAACTCAAAAAAAACTTTTCTTACTTCAGCAGACACTAAAAACATAAATAATACAGAGTAATTTGTCCAAAGGAAAAGTAAAATTCTAGATAGTTATTTCTACATGCTCAGTATAGAGCAGTATTTCACACAAGATTTATGAGGCACTCTGGTTATTCCTGGTACTTTTATATTTTTGAAAGCCAGCAATCTGACCTAAACTCTAATTTTTTTTAATTATTTCTATGCTGTATCTTGTTGCTTTAGATTCATGTCCTGCTTTAAAAGTAGCTGTACTTCAGAAAGGAAAGATTATGGATACTTTGGTGTTATAAATGTCTTCTGGTTTTTTTTGTGGTTTTGTTTTTCCCTGATGGATTATTTTTTTTTCTAGCTAAACAAATCTGTCACTGAATCTGTTGGTATAAGGAGTACTTCCTGGACAGAACACGGCAAGAAAGATTGCTGGGGAGATTCTTCCACTCATCAGGATAAGATGAAATCTGATGGATTAGGAGCATCTGGACATACATCCAGCACCAATAGAAACACTGTTAATAAGGCTTCAAAACATGAGGATGTAAAGGGGAAAGATGGCAAAAAACTAGTTTCCAAGATTACTAAGGATTCAAAACCCGGGGAAAAAACTGCTTCACCAAAGGCTAGAGCTGTTATAAAGACAAAAATAGAAAATAATGGAAATGTGAAGGCTGAAAGCATGCTTACCAAGCAAGATACAGAAAAGACATCATCTGCAAGTGGACAGAAAAATTCAGGAAGTGGCAGAGGACTGAAGAATCATGAAGGAAAAATTGCAGGTGCCAGGCCTAAAGTGCTGACAGTAACCTCAAGTGTGCAGATCAAACCAAAACCATTGAAAAAAACCACAGGGAAGGAATCTCCCTCCTTAGTGACTGTGGCAGGAACTTCCAGCAAGTCAAACTCACACATAGATATCCAGACTGCCAGTGAACAGACAGGGGAACCCAAAGAGGATAAATTGGTAGAGGAAGGGAAAAAAGAGACTGGTAACTGTTATTTTTTTAATTATTATTTAATTTCAAGTTCCCTCCTAATTTGTCCCAGGCTGGTCATACACTGAAAACCAGCCTGGGAAGCTTTAGAAAAATCTACTGTAGATTGGTAAGAGTCACCTTCGTCCCCTGTAAATGAGTATTAACACGAGATAAGAATATTAAATTTCTCCTCTACTAACTTAATTTATTTTATGGTGAACGTTTTAAAAGTATAGCATCTATGCTGTTTTCAATAGCTGATCATCTGCTCGAATTATTTCAGTACTTACATGCGATGCATTTCCCTCTATGATTAACTTTTAATTTACTTTACAATAGTGAAAACAAAGTCATCTGTGAAGACACCAAATGGAATCACCAACAAAAAAAAAAAGACTGAGCCTGAGGCTAATGTCACAAGCAGCAGGTATGTCACAAGTCAATATGCTGCTTTACATATATATATATATATATATATATATGGGGGGGGGGGGGGGTAGATATGTTTGAAAAAAGTTTCAGGTGAACTATTAAGTTTACTGATAAATCAACATGCTCTTTTTAATCTGAGAATGGTTGTCTGTTGCATGTTATTAGGAAAACAGGTGAAGTCAGCTACTGGAAACATTGCTGTAAAGATTAAAAATTGGTTTGGCTTTTGTTGGATTGTTTCATGCTAATCATGTTAAAATTGTTATAGGTCATACAGCATTCTGCATACCGGAACAGTTCATGACTGCGCAAGGTGTTGTAAACTTACTGTTTCTGGGATAGCTTAGATTAAACCGGACAGGCAGGCAGCTAAAGCACTGAAATTGTGAAATGGGTCATTTGTACATATGTGTGTATATTTTAAAACGTAAACACAAATATAGATTTTATTTTCAAAAAGCATACCTTTGAGGTTGCATTTTGAATGTTTATATGTGTGTGCATATTAAAACACATATATTGTTTAAATATAATTAAAATTGCTAATATTAAGATTGGAAATAATGGATATAATTTCTTTGCAGTCTGACAAAAAAATCAACTGTAAAAGGGTGTAGTGAACAAAATGTACAAGCTGTTCTAAAGAAAAAAGTGAATGTGAGTAGCAATTCGGCAGCACAGCAAAACACACCTGCCAATTCTCCCAAGAACCAAGGTAATAAAAGTTTCTTGCAGCAATGAAATGGTCTGCCATTATTATGCAAAGCTTTGTCGGTTTGGTTTTGGGTTTGGTTTTGGGTTTGGGTTTGGGTTTGGGTTTGGGTTTGGGTTTGGTTTTGGGTTTTTTAGCACAAACATTTGGCAAAACTTTCTGAACAAATCTGTATATTTTCTGTATTTCATCTTTGGTGACAATCCTAAACTCTAAATTGCAAATGAATGTGTGTCAACTTCAAAATAAGTAAAAGATGGTCTTCACTGCCAAGTAGTGTTTTCTTCGGCTTGTTTAATCTGCTTTGCGAAGTCTTTTATTTGCCCATCCCCTGCACTTGTGCACTTGGAAGCATGACTGAGTTCAACAGAAATTCTGTAGGTCAAGCATTTATAGCATGCATCAAAAACCTGGACTGCAGACTCCTTTATGAACTGTTCGGTTGAGCCTCCCCTTTGTGGTGGTCCTCGCTAGCAGCAGCACTACTGATAGGGACCTCCACCACAAAAGAATACTTGATTTCAACAGCTATTGATATCAAGTGCGGGAAATGACAGCATAGACCACAGAGAGGAAACCCTGCTTTGTAAAGATAGGAAGTGTTAAGGATGGAGCTCTTTTTAATTTCATTTGGACCTGGCAGTTATTGGAGGCCGGGGGGGTGGGGTGGGGGGGGAGAAGGAGGGGGGCGAGTTACTTTACCTTAAATACATTATGATATAGAAAACACAGGTCCTGTCAACTTGTGGTCGTTAAAGATCTTGCAGTATTTTCTGATTGAGAAGGGACTTTAATTCTGGTATTCTAATCACATTATAACTAATATAATTATTTTCTGCCGACTTTCATTTCCTCTACAATATAAATTGAATACAGTACTCATCACTTCCTGTGTTAAGCCTGCTGTGCAGTGTTTCCATGCACTATTAGGTAGCTGCTGCTTTCTACTCCGGTGATAACGACCTTCAGTAGTTGAAGCAATTCCTTTATGTATAGTCAACTAAGTGGTTTAGTTTTAAAGATGGCATGTAAATGCAAGATGGTGTATTTGTCTGCTGTTTAAGATATCAATTCTTAATTCTTTAACAAGCCTTAAATCCCTTGGTTACATAAAAAGTTGGGTGACTTGCTTCTCCATATAAACAAACATTAACATAAATTTGGTGAATATACTTTGACTGGCATATACAATCTTTCTCTTTTGGGGTTTTTTTACTGTTTTTTTAGGACCTCAGGGGGGATCACCAAATTCACTGAAATCAGGAATTTCTCCAAAACACAACGAAGAAAAAAATGTGCTACAACATCTGGTTCAGACAACACTCCCAGAAAAACATCCTTCAGCCAAGAAGAGGAGTGTTAAGCAGTCGCAAACACCTGTAGCAAAAGCCACTGCAAAAACAACACCTAAAACTCCGGGTCTGTCAAAGCATGCTGAGATTATGAATAATAAAGACACAAAACCAAAATCAGCTGGACAATCTGTATTAAAATCTCAGTCCTCTGCCCAAAAACATTCAAGAAGTGAATCTCCTGTTGTCCAAAAGAACATGCACACCTCTGAGCACAGAAGTTCAGAACAGAAGCTTGAAAAAACCGTGTCTGATTCTGTGGCGGGTCAGCTTCACGACAATGAATGCTGTTCAGCAAATCAAAGTGAATCTTTAAGATCTGTGATAGAAAGTAGCAGCAAAGATAAACTGCTGGTGTTCTGTGAACCCAGTAAACAAATATTACCAGATCCTTATGAAAATGTGGAATACAAAATACAATCTGAATCTTCTTCTCCTCTAATTACAGAAGAAGCTATTTCTCAAGTGCAAGTTTCACTGCAAAATGAAATGGAAGCAAGACAAATCTGTGGAGATCAGACCGGAATTAAACAGATTGAAGATAAGGAGAAAAATAATAGAGCTGAATTTCACTGTCATGCACAGTCTTCCAGTGATAGATACTCAGACTTTTCCAAGGAAACTAATCAAACAACTTCAGGAGAAGTGGTGAAACATTCGAAAGCAACAAAAGTATGTACTGAACAAAGTGATAAATTAAACTCCGAAACAGGTCTTAATTATGATGAAGATGCGATACCAAGCTTTTCCAGAACGACAGCCACTAAAGAGGATGAGACATCATCTGAGATTCCTATGGAGGGATTTCTTAGAGCTGATGAGCTGTGTGACACATCAGCCTTGACTGAATACAAATCAGTTACAGCAGATTTAGATGATGTTTCAGAATGTTCCACAGAACAAACAACAGAAAAATGTTCACCTAGTTACACAGAGCCTATAGAGCCTACAGAAATGCCAGAACACCATGAAAATGGAGAAATACCCTTTGTGGACCACTGGAGTACTAGTGCACTAGATCCAAAAGAGAGTCCTGAATCAGATACTGGCAGTGCAACCACATCCTCTGATGATATAAAACCAAGATCAGAAGATTATGATGCTGGAGGCTCTCAGGATGATGAAGGATCCAATGAAAGAGGGATTTCTAAATGCAGCACTACCTTATGCCATGATTTTCTTGGAAGAAGCAGCAGTGACACAAGTACACCTGAGGAATTAAAAATTTATGACAGCAGCCTAAGAATAGAAGTGAAAATGAAAAAAGAGGGTTCTGATCTCTTCCGTGTTAATTCAACGAGCGATGATGAAATACCAAGAAAAAGACCTGAAATTTGGTCCCATCAAGAAAGTGCAAGGACCAATGCCAGAGAAAGCAAAAGTTCTGCTTTTGGTAATGCACAGTTTACTCAGGAAGCAGACCAAGTTTCTTCTTCTGCTGATGAAACAGAAGATGACAGATCTGAAGCAGAGCATGTTGCAGAAAACTTTCCTCCATCAAATGTTCCTACACAACAGTTCCAAGGAATTGATAATTTAGCTTTTGAAGATGCAACAGAAAGTGGTACTGCAAGTCAAGAGATTTCGAAAACTAAACATTTCAAACGGTCTGTTTTACTTTCAGTAGACGAATGTGAAGAGTTAGGATCTGATGATAAAGTGGAAACTCGGACTTCACGTCACCATTCAATAGATTCTCTTACTCCTTCAGAAGTGTTTGACAGTGTTTCTCAAGAGCAGCATGGAAAGACTTTTTATTCGAGATACTCACTGGAAATTGAAGATGGATTCCTGGATTGCAAACAGCATAAGGATACAGAAAATAGATTGGATAAAAGTGAAAGTTCTCTCCTACATCTTCATGGCACTGAAATTCCAGGGAAGGAGAATCAAGGTGCTTCAGTGACTGACCAATATTGCCCGGAGAAAGTATATTCAGCAGCTAGTCTGTGTCCAGGAGAAAAACAAGAAGTAAATATGAAGAGCGAGGTGGCTGGTGAGTTTCACCAGTGCAGTAAATATTTAGACAGTGATGCAAAATCTCAAGAAAGACCATGTCATTTGAATCTTCATCAGAGAGAAACTAATTCTGATGTGCAAAAGAGCAGCTCTGCAAAACCTGTAGAAGCCAGTAAGAATCAGACACTGACTCAGGAAGGTCAAGTGAGAGACAGTCAACCAGCAACTACTGAATGCGCTAATACTGATTTACTTCCAGGTAATGTACAGAAATAGAAACATTCAGTCATTCAAAAATTAATAGGGGAAGCTTTGGCAATTTGTCTGGGATTGAATCCTGAACTGCAGTAATTTTGGCTGAAACTATATTCGATTAAATATTTTTAAGAATTTCACTTGGGTAGAGAATGCTTGTCTATATGAAATATCCGTCAGTACCCTGCTGATCAATGAGAAAATTGACTACAAGAAAAGAGATTTCGTGTAACGCTAAAAGAAAGATTGGATGCAGTTGTTTGTACTTCAGTTATTTTTGATCCAATCTAACATTGACAGCATCATCTTTTGATGGAATCTTAGCATTTGTTTTGTCTGCTTGACAACATATAGTATGTCTGAATGGGATGTGCAATAACTGCAGTAATAACCTTAACTGAAGCGCACTGAACTGTTTACCTGAACAGCTATATGCATTATTGTTGTAATTTATTCATATATTATACAAAATTTGGATGTTTCTCCCACTGAATATAAGTGAATATTTGCCATATACATCAGTGGGAGCAGGTCTGAACTCTGATTTAGAGCTTATGTCTAAAATTCTAAATTTTACCACTAAAAGCTTATTTCCTGAAAGAAAGATTATACTTAGAACTAATGCTTATATAGAGAAAACTTCTAACTTGTTTCACGTAGCTAGATAAATACTTGTCTAGTTCTGTGTTTTGTCTTCTTTACACCAATACTTCAGACTGTTTATCCCATCAAAAATATACAATAGTGTTGATTACAGCTATTGTGTATTCAAGAGTAATGAAATGCTGATGATGATCTATGTTCAGCCAGATCACAGAACAAGAAGACATTACAAGTTGTACTATTTTTTTTTTAAGTTTGCTTGCCCTTGCCTGCAGCTGCCCTTGCATGTGCAGTGTAGAAAAAACCCTGTGGATAAACTGTTTTCATTTTAATTCTCTTCTAAGCTGACATAGCTTTAGTCACCATTCAGTAATCATTCTCTATTAATTCCCTCCATGCACCTCCTGGTCTAAATTTAATTTATGTAGTAAATGAGAAATTTCATGTGCATTAAGTGTATATTTACGTTGTCATTTTCTGTATCAGAAACTTAATTATGGAGGTTATTGTTAATTACCAGTGGTGATTGCTGCTTTAACTTAATTTATAAATCATACTTTGTTTTTTATATAGGAAATAAATGCCTCAAATGTTGTCAATTTTGTATAACCCTCCATCCCCCCTTTTTTAACCTGGTTGGATTGTCCTTTCTGAGTGAGTTAGATTTTGCTCTACACAGCCCTGAGGGGAGGATCATCTGCAATTTTTACATTGTACAGTATTGTGAATTATTTCAGGAGACATAGATGATTATGACACAATGGCACAAACCTGCATGTATGAGCATCGGCCTTCAAAAACCCTTTCTCCAATATATGAGATGGATGTTGGAGAAGCAATTGAGCAGAGGATGGATTCAGAAACAGCAGTTCTAGATGTGGATTTTGAAGATCAGCAGTTTGCAGAACAGGACTGGACTCTTCTCAGGCAATTGTTATCTGAGCAGGACTCAAATATAGGTTTCAAAAACTCTGTTCCTGAAGACCTTAACTTAGCACAATGTCTTATCAATCAGACACTGTTTCTGGCACGAGATGGTTCAAATCCTCAGGGTACATCACAAGTTGACACATTCAGTAGATGGACCGAACTCATGTCTCCACTTGATGATTCTTCAGCAAGCATTACAGTGGCAAGCTTTTCATCTGAAGACTGTTCATCCCCTCAAGGGGAATGGACAATTCTTGAACTGGAAACCCACCATTAAGGTGATGAGCTGTTTGCAACTGAACTCCAACCTGTTCCCCAAATCTATTTTTGATGAGTTGTTTCCATACAATAATGAAATACTGCATCAGTCAAGAACGAGAAATTCTTGATACTGAGGCAATCTTTCTGATATAATGAGGTAAATATGTTAATTTATAATCTAGTTTTAATCACAAGTACGATAATTTTTCAATATTTAAATGTATGTCTTTTCTAAAAATGAACTTTGAGCATGTATTTTCTAGAATTGTTAGAAAAATTAGATGACATGAAAGAGAAATTTTGGGTTCCACCCTCCCTTTTCCTAACTGATGTTTAATATTCTCATTGAGCAAGAATTTCAAGATGACTGCACAATTAGTAGAGCTATTCCCCTCTTTTTTTCCCCCTCTTTACCTGGAGACTTCATTTTACAACAATAAAGATTCAGAATGGTTGTGTGGAAAGGTGATGTGTGCCAGTGCTGCTTTAAATGATAGAAACGTCTTCAAAGAAAACATTTCAGTATGAATTTGCCTTGGGCCTTATTAATAGAAGCAGCTTGTTTCATTTGTTTCTTCCAGATTTGATTTTTTTGTATTTTTGATTGGGTTTGTTTAGAAGGGTTTTTTTAATTGTCTTTCCTTTAAGACTTCAGAGGGTCTGCGCTATAGGAAAAGCACTGGGGGTTTTTTTTCTTGGAAATGCACATATTTAAGTAAATACTTTTAATGGCATAGTGCATGAATTCAGAGGAGTTAGTAGAATGCTACTCCTGTTCTAAAAAAGTATGTCTCATATTTCTGAAAGTATCTCTTGGCCTGAAGTCATCAGTGTTACATCAGGAGTCTGACATTGACTATAGAGTTACCTTCAGGCTTCAATTCACTACACTTGGTGCTGTCTAAGGCATAGCAAGACTCTCAGGAATTTGGTTTTGTTTGTTCTCATAGATGCTACATTTTTGGAGGATTCTTGCGTCTTCATTAATACGTCCAGTGTAGCTTTTAGACTAAATGTCTCCATAACCATTCTTCTGACTAGGAGTGAAATAGAATATACTTCTCAGTACTGCTAATTCTGCTCTTTCGGCTATTGATTTAGGTGCAGAAAGGACTTGTTTATTGTCATTTCTGATTTGATGGGGGAGGAAGGGAGTTACTATGTGTAATTCTTACCAAGTTAGAACTCCTACTGAAAAATACAGGGGTTTTTTTCTTGCGAAGGTTGGGCCCTCTAAGATACCTGCATTTTGGAAACAGTAGGGCTTGTCTTTTACACAGCTTAAAAGCTAAACGTGCACTAGTCTACCTCCTCTTCGTCTTTGACAGAAGTGCCTTCAGAAGTGGGTGCCATGCGGCAGTAAAGGCTACTGAATTTTCTTTTTTGCTAAAACTATTTAAGATAAGTGCACAACTTAGGCTGGCAGTAACTTCTGGTAATATGGTCAGTTTTGCAAGCTTTTGCACAATTCCAACCGTGCACCATAGTTTTCTTTAGAAACTTAATTTCTTTTCGTTCATAGTCAGAAGCTTTCAGTTGTGTGGAAATATGAAGCTGCCCCAGCATATGACTTAAAGAAGATACGATTTCTCTTATCTTTGGACTTCACATAATAAAGAGCTCTGAGGCAAAAAAAATTATCTAGAAAGCCACTTTGTTCAACCTCTGCTACAGAAGTAAGTGATGCTTTATTTTCCCCAACATAAATCAAGGAAGAATTTTATCTCATTCTTTAATATCAAGTCAGGAAAAAAAAGGAGAGCCTTCCTTTTTCTCAATTCATGGAGGGAAGATGTTCAGTCTCATAACAGAAATCTTCTGCCTACTCTTTTAGCTTGCAGCAGCATAAACAGTCTGAGATAAGATAATATAATTCAAAATATTTAAAATATTATATGCTATATTTACCCCAGTCTTCATATTGGGGGAGTTAGAAGAACCTTTGCAAAACTGCACATCATCAAGAAAACCTATTTTTCACCTTCAAGTTTACGAGATATATCCATAGTGGATAATCTTTTGGATAAAGGAAAGAACTATAGTAGTAGCCATACTAAAAGATAGAGAAGCTCTTAGAGAAGGCTGAGGAATGGTGTTTTGTCAATTTCTGTGTAAAACACTAAAAATTGTTTAAAATAAAGTTTAATCAACTTTAACATCTTGGTATTCTAGTAATGGGCATTCAGATGGTAAACGAAATGATGGAAAGGAGAAGGTAAATGTTTAGGAAAAGTGACAGAAAATTAAAGAAGGGTCCCTTTTGTCTAATTTTCTTTTTTTTTTTTTTTTTTTTGCCTTTACCCATACTTTTAACTTCCTGCTGAACTGAAAAAAGTAACACTGAAAAGTGGCACTCAAAGTTCTGTTCTGTGTTGGTCATATGAAATACAGTCACGTATCGGGGAGGGGGTTAATTGGCTTTTGTTCGTTTTTGTTTAATGAAAATTAAATTAGCGTTTTTCTTCAAGACCCCGGTGATGATGCTGCAATTCCTTCAATAGTTTTGCAGTAGACCAGTGATTAGGATTTGGTGTATTGTTCAGTTGGTACATATGTGGCATCGAATTAAGCTTCCCACAGCCAAACAGTCTCTGTAGAAGTAGCAGGACTAGAAAGTGGTATTGTTTTTAATTTGCGTTACCAGAGTGCCTGTGAGGCTTAATCAGACCAGCATCCCACTGGCTAGACACTGTACAAACACAGAACAAAAACAATGACTTCCCACAGAGTGGTTATAATCCAAGTTAAGAGAAATGACAAAAAAAACATGGATGGAAAAGTAAAGTGAGAGTGTCAATATTTGTCTAGCTGATTAGCAATGGTTTCAGTACACCATCAGTTTAAATATTGTCTTTTTGTTTATTCTGTATGCATTATAAGAAAGGGAAATTGGAGGGGGAGTTTTGGAGACTGGATAATGAGGGAGCTGTAAGGATCTGTACTCCTGACAAGCCCTGGGTGCCATCTGAACTCTGTTCCTGTTTGACCTTGTTTAGTAGTCCCTCCTCATTCAGGAGGATGTTCAAGCTTTAAGCAGGTGTAGGTGGCTATCTTTAATATTATTAGTCACTTGAGTTCTCTAGAGTCCAACTCATGCCTCCTGACAGTGGTTTTGCCACTGTGTTGGACTCTTCTCCAAAATATGCGAAGGGACAAAGGTTTGTTTGAAACCTTCATACACAGACAACCAAAGCTAGTGCTGTGGGCTCCAAGTGAATAGTGATTAAGAGGTCCTGAGTGACCTCTAAATAAAGACAAGGGGTGTATTTCTGATGAAACAGTGAAAAGGCATCAGTGAAGAAAGCAAAGAAAGAG
Source organism: Rhynochetos jubatus (assembly GCA_027574665.1). Taxonomy (NCBI): domain Eukaryota; kingdom Metazoa; phylum Chordata; class Aves; order Eurypygiformes; family Rhynochetidae; genus Rhynochetos; species Rhynochetos jubatus. The sequence goes on from CM050656.1 coordinate 19,153,042, forward strand.
ATGGCATAGTCAAAATAATGTTTAGGAATTTACCTTTGCAGTAGTATTTTGAAGGAGAAAGAACAGTGAAATTGCTTTGTCAAAGCCTGAGAAGACAATGTTACAGTCAACAGGTGATACTGACAGCTTACATGAGATTGTTACGAAAATGGACAAAGATGTCTGAATCCTACAAATAGTAACAAGGAATTTGGTGAAATATCAGTGAAATTTAGAGGAGAGGACTCAGAAATCAGAGGTTAAGTTAGTGACCCTAATTTTGACGTTATACAAGTGAAAAATCAGAATGGATGTTTTACCTGTATGGGTATATTAAGTTTAAGTTAGGCTAGACCTCTAAAAGGTGATGTCAATAGGCATAATTCCTTTTTTACTTGGAAAATCAGTCTTTCTGGAGTGGAGAAGCAGCTGTGCAGGTTTTTCCACATACAGATGCTAGCCAAAATAGTATTTGTGGAATAAATCTCTGACAGACATACTGCAGAGGGAAAGGAGAAGGAAATGGAGGCCCAAACACTTGGAACCCTACAGAAAAGTGAGGGAACTAGAGGTTCTTCCAAGTGATCTGCTCAAAAAGCCGTGTAGGGAAGCAAAGGAAATAAAGATGGTGACAGGAGTCAAATGAAAATACAAGGAAAAAATGCACTGGTGGCTTCATTGAAGATGGCCCACAAGACATGATACAAAACAGCAGATTTGAGGCTGTTGAAGAACATGTTCTTGGGGACTGTTATCAAAATGAGATATTGGCTTCCTCAGAAGGAAAGGCAGGCAGATGCCAGTTTGGTAGAGTGACAGAATTGCAGAGGGAAACTGAGCTTTAACTATTTAGAGAGAGGCACCAGTTAGAAAAGCATCTCAATTAATAGTATCGTTTTAAAGGCATGAGATTATACCATATTTATATAGCGTAGCAAAAGAAATGAGGAGACCAAGACCTAAAGTGATGATCAGGAGAGATAAGCATGCATGAAATGACGTCAGCAGACAGTCCCGGCTGCTACCACAAGCTATCAGATAAGAGCATAACAAAAGACTGCTTTTGTGGTAGGGGAAGTGGAAAGGACACTCCGTATATTCATCATTTTTCTCTTAGAAAAACTTGCTGCAGAATCAGAATTACAGAAAACCTGCAGAAAAATCACAGCTACAGAAAAATGCAGGCTGGAAGTGATCTCCAAGGGTCTCTAGTCTGACCCCCTGCTGAAAGCAAGGGTAACTTCAAAGTTAGATCAGGTTTCTAGGGCCTTATCAAGGTCCATAGCATGTAAAATGGTATAATAATGTCAGCAGGCAGGAATGTGGTGTTCACAGGAATTAGTTATTTGAGATAAAAATAGAATAAAACTACTTTGGGTATTGTTGGAAAGTATTAGTAATGAAGTACAAGAAATACGGCTTTTTTAAGTTTTGGATGATCTGTGACTGAATACCTTTAATAATCTTATTCCACACCTTTTTAAGGTTTTAAATTATTTCAAAATTACACTGAATTTTTGAGTTTGCAGATTTTATTGTTATTTTGGAGGAAGAGATTTATTATTATTTGGGCAAGAGAACTTTCCATGTTTCTCGCAGACTGTCATAGGATCTATTCCCCTAGCATTCTGGGTCTCTCTTTCATGGAATACGTACAAAAAAATTAACGTGCCTGTTCTAGGTTCAGATTGTAGTAGACTATTTTAAAACTTTGAATATATTTTACTGCCATCTGGAAAATCATTAGTAGCATGCTTATTCTACTTTGCTCCAGAAAATCCAAACCTTTGCATGAAGGAATTAAGAACTGCTATTATGATGTTATTCATCAGTTGCTCAGAACCAAGACGTTTAAGAAGTCTTTACTTCCACTAGTGTCAAAGGAAAAACTCCTGTTGACCTCAGCTGAAACAGGTTCAGGGCTCACCTATATTAAATGCATGTACTAGAAATGCTATTTTTCCTATATATATATTTCATAGTTTTCTAATTTTACTCTACTAATAACATTGTACAATTGTAGATGTGACAAATTGAAGCTAGAATGACTTCAATTTAGGAGTCATAATTGTATGCATTCTGTTAATATTTCATGACTGGGGTGATTTAACATTTGTACATTGATAGATTACATTCTTGCCGGGACTACGCAGGAACTGAAGACAAAAGGTAGAATAAGAAGTAGCAGATTTGTTAAAACTGATGATTCCACGGAAATGGATTTTTAGATTTGAAATGTAATATAATTAGAAGCTTTCATCTTTTGCAGAAAATCCATACCAGTTTTCAGCTCTATCTCTTGAACACGAGCTGTATATGCTTTAATGTGTTCAATTTTGGATAAGCTACAGCTCAAATCTATTCTTTGGCTGATTTAAAACCAAGCTTCCTATCGACAACTACTACATGTGTTTAAGGAAACTAAACCTGTAACAGAGGAAGGTGATTAATGTGAAAATTGGGTATCAGTTGGGGAAAAATACTGGGTTCGATTGTTTGGTTTTTTACACCTTTGGTAACTGGTACCAAGACACTGTGCATTGCATGCACACACCCCCCCGTTTATTTCTTGCATTTGAACTTCCTTTTTACTTTGCCTTGCAGCCTGTGCTGTACAGTCAGGCCACAGTTCTGCAAACATGGGAGCAAATCCACTTAAACGCTTGTGTATTGGCTTTCAGATTAATGTTCACTTTTCAGAAAGGGTAATGGAACTGGCACTGGGGCAAGCACTGTGTGTACTTTTATATGTTTTATATGGTACACCATTTAATGAGGTTCTAATTCTGATGAACCATCTACACACACCCAGTTAAAGTATGAAATAATTAATAATGGAATTCCATTAAGTTGCTTCCCTGTTCTCCTTGATTTATTGCTAAAGTTCCCAGCTCAGAATACCGTTCCATTAGGGAAATCAAAGTCCTAAAAAATTTAACTTTTGCGTTACGAGGAACAAAAGATCTTTTGCTGTTGCACAGTAAAATACGAATGCTAATCAGATCTTCAATAAATGAAGCCTCAATATTTGGGGAGGTTGACTATAACTCAGTAACTAGATGTGTTTAACAAGGACATCAATGGTCAAAATAGTTTTTGCATGCTAACAGAAGATGACTGTGAACTGGGTCAGAGTGAGTGCATATTCTGGTGAACCTCAACAGAGGCTCACATGTACAAATTTGAGGACTGAGCCCAATTACCCAGGTAGTCCATCAAGTTTTACATTTATGCATGCAAGTAAAAGTGACTCTGACTTTTTCTCAGCTTCTAGTGAAATTAGTGTGAGTGGTGTCAGATCCACATTTATAAAAATCAGGTATTTTTAAGTGTCTGAAGAGAAAGACCGGTAACCAAGTAAAAAATTTGGCTTATTTTACTTTCTAACTGTATAAGCCAATTGAGACTGATGTCACCAAATTACTTAAATCTACAGCATCTTTATTTATGCAATCCTTATTTAGTAATTTGTGTGATTTTCTTACACTTGTGATTAATGAAATCATTTTAGTTCTTCGCTTCTTTTTTATAACCCTCTTTTAAGTGTGGCATGGCAATCCTGCCTCAGTAGAATTAATGTGTTTATCAGTATAAATAGAATAAACCATAGGTACGTGCCAGATTCTGCGTAGGTAGTGTAAAAACTTTCTGTTACCTTCATAGAATGAGGTACTTTTCATGTCTGTGAACATGAAACCCACCTATAAGTCAAAATTCCTACCTGCAATGAAATGTCCTTCTGTGTCTCTGTGGTAGGGAAGGAAACTTCAATCTCTATTTTCTGGATTATCATGTTTTAGTTATCAAGAATAATTCTATATAAGCGTAAGGGGATGCATTTGGAGAAAAGTTTGAGTCACTACCTGTAGTCCGTGGCTTTATAGTCCTAGAATATTTTGACCTCTCGGTCATTGGGGGTGAAGGGGTGGGGTATGAAGCTCTCAAACTGAATGCTTGCATGTTTTCCACCCGCTTGCTTTTCAAACCTAGATAATTAGCTGGGGCGTGAGTAGCCGTATTTCCAAATGACTCCTTGTGAACACAGTCTTCTGTTTCCAGAATCTCTGTACAGTTGCATAGTCCCACAAGCTTTCTTCCCCATGCTACATACTGAAGACTTGGTTGATTTCTGTATGACAGAAAATAATAAATCTTACGTGTAACTTAAATGCCGCGTCATTGTACTTCATTGAACTTGTGGACTGCTGCCATTGATTTTTATCTGTGCTCTGTAAATTGCAAAAAAAAAGTGTTATTTTCCTCTTGTGTCTGATTAGTGGACCTTCACTCCTTTTTCTCTTCTAAAAGGAAAAAACTACTTTTTCTTGGGTTGTGTCACTGGAGAGCCAGACAGGTGATGTGTGTGAAGGTGAACAAGCAGTTCTCATATACAGATCTATAGAGAAGGAAGATACCTGTGCAACTGCCCTACAAAATCAAAAAACTGTGCCAATTTACAACATAGAGGATGTGGCCCAGGAGAGCGCAGAGAACTAATATGATGAAAGATTTTTGCCTTGTCATAAATTAGTTATTCATTCAAATGCTTAAGCCATTATCTTCATCATGTGGGAGTTCTAATCCCAAAATCCTCTATTGTCTGCTCTGCTCCCAGGAGTTATTTGATATGCTGCCAGACACAGCCCTATTATTCCTCTCTCTTGCAGCTTCACCTGTATGTGAAATGCACCATGGAGAAGGAATGTGGAAAAGGAGTGCTTTTGAGATTTAAAGCTAAGACTAGCAATATCTCAGAGGCTGCCCCAGCAGAGGTAACTAGTTGTAAGTAGTAAAATAAATCTAGCTCATAATTATCAGGTAGCACTGGATCCCTCAAAGTCACTTTTTGGAAGGCAAACTACTGGGGAAAAGAATGGTCTGAAAAATATGCAATCCAGAAAAAATAATTTTCTTTGAGTCCAAGCTCTGTTTAATTAGCATTCTGACATTAGGTTCATAAAGAGAAAGTCAAGTCTCGTAGTGAGATTTGGACTCAAATGGCATTGCAAAAAAAGCTAGTACCAGAACTGTCCCTTGAGCTGTGTATTAAGATACACCACAAGTTAAAATACAGTAACTGAAGACAAAAATACTGACAGGAAGCAGTTTCTGTTAAGGTTTTGGTTTTTCTCATTGTTCTGAACTTTTCCATCATTGTACTTTGATGCCTCAAGCGGGTACTTTCGGTTGAGGGAGGGGTGTCCAACTTCATGAACAATAAATGGTTATAGGGGAAAAAGGCATCTGCTGGTATCCCAGGAGCTTAAATCCAGTATTTAAATATCTTTGTAATTTTTTTTTAATGTGATAATTTATCCTTTCTTCTATGTACCATACATTTCTAACAGTAGTGCACTGTAGGAAACAAAAATCTACTTGTCCATTAAAGATACATTGTGAATCATCTGTTTATTCCAGTCTGTTCCCTCCGATTATTTTTTTCCCTATCTGAACTGTTGTAATTCAAATAATGGATGTACATATTAGTCACGTTCCAAAATATGAATTCAGATACACTATCGTGTTATAAATCAAGTAGAACCACTACAACAAACCAGTTCCTACTCTTTACTGCTGGGATTTCTCTAGTACTAAAACACAAACCCATTCACATGAATCCAAACGTCATGTCAGCAGGATCATCAATCTTCATCATAAAACTATCTTAATATTTTATAGCTGTATTTTAGAATAATTCCTGATGTTAACTCCCTGATTTTTGCATGCAGTCAGAGCGTGTGGCTCCACTGTGTTGCAGGAAATGGCTTCACAGTTTGTTGGTTCTGTCACAGCTCTCCAGGGCACTGCAGCCGGGATACTTCATATATCTGTTACTGTCCTATAATTTGCTGGCTTTAACATTTATGCTCCACAGAAATGTAAAAATTTGGTTAATTTAAAAATTAGAAATACTTAACTTACTATCAACAGTAGCATGACATTTCCATACCCTTGAAGTAAGGGGTAACTGTAACTCGGGTGCATTCGATCAACAGAAGTAGGAAATCGGATGTGAATCCAAATCTTACTGGTCTGAAACAGAAAGAAGAGTCATCTTTAAATCACTAAGATGTCTAATTATTTCTAAGCAAGCCAGACAATTTCCTATTTAAATGTATCATATTTAATAAATGAGGTCACTTTCTGCTATTTTAAAATGCCCTAAAAAAGGTTTAAAAAGGAAAAGCTTTTACTACAGTCTCAGATTTTCAGTAAAAAAACCAGTTTCAGTAGAGGGGCATGAGTCTAGATTTATATACTGGGTAAAGAGAGAGCTGGAAATAGGTGCTCTTTTTCAGTACTTTTGATGACTTTACACTCCAGCTCATCTTTGCTCTGCAAAAGAAGTACTGTTTCCTCTTACATGATGAAAAAAGAGGCTCCAACATTCTCAGTATTTCGCTTTCACTGAAAGTGGTGCTCTTTCTTGCTTTTACGTTTTTGTAGTGCACAACATCTATATTTAGAATATCATAGAAAAGAATTTGGAATATTCTTCCCCAGAAACAGCTGCAGAATTAGCTGTCCATGAAAAACACTCCCTCAAGGTTTTTTTCCTATGCAAAAGCAGACTTATTACCATTATTGTTTGTTACGCTCACTTGTTCTGCCTGGTGTCCTTTCAGTCCTTTTTTACCCTCTAAAAACGTCACACAACTAGTGCGGCAGCAGTTTCTCGGGCCAACACCAAGCTTCTGGAAGACTGTCCTGCGGGACACCGAGGAGATGTCGGGGCTCTCAGCAGCGGCCCAGCCGAAGCCAGCGCCCGTGGGCTGCAGGGCCACGCAGAGCGGCAGGCAGGAGCGGAGTGAGCCGCAGCGAACTCAACCGGCTTCGGTGCTTCACTTCCCGCCAAGGCCTGAGCTGCTTTCTTAGCAGTAAGTTACGTGCGCTTCACTTGGTGGTTGGGAGCTGTAGCCTGCCACCCCGTAACTCCTCAGACCTGTGAGGCGAGGGTGGTTTCAGCAGCCACGGTTCCACCTGAGGGCCGCGGGAAGGCAACGGGGGCCGGCCGTGCCCAGGACGGACCTGCTCCGCGCTCCGCGGTGCCGCCGGATGCTGGAGGGGTCAGCGCCCAGCTGCGAGGCGGAGGGGTATGTCGGCATCCGAGGCAGCCGCCAGCGTGGCGCAGTGGGGCTCTGCTCTTTGGGCGGGAAGCGTGGGCAGGCTGTCCCTTCCCGCCACCAGGGCTGCTGGTGCCTCGCCTTGCGGCCGGCCCCGGAGGGCCACGGGGATGGCGTTTTAGCGCCTCACCAGATTTTCAGAATTAGGAGGGGCCCCGTTACAACTATCATTGGGAACCACCTGGCACAAAGGTTTCACGGAAACCGGGTCTCAGTCCCAGGCGCGGCACGCGGTGCCACCGTGACCCAGGCGGACGACTCGGGGAGACGAGGGCAGGCCCAGCCCAGCCTCGGGACTGCCTCACGCCCTTGCCGGGGAGCTTCGGTGTCCACAGCTCCAGCACACGAGCATTACTGAAACGGGAACGCCTGCCGGGCTGGCTACCCAGGAGTATTGTCAGAAGAGCGAAGGGAAAACATACGTGAAAAGAGGTAGCAGTGCTCAAGGCACGGCATGGTGGGCCGCTCCCGGCTGGGCAGGAGGCCTGGGGCAGCCGTCCAAAAAGTTATCTTAGTGTGAAAGGTGCACAGTGCCCTTTGGAAACAGGGCAGATGTGCCTTGGTCGTTCTAAGTGCTTTTAGGAATGTTTTTCTGACATCATTTATTCATTATGCTGCTCTCCCCGTTATGCCTTATAGAGGAAGCTCTCTCGGTTGTGGATTTTCTAAAGCCATTTAGGGATCTAATTGCCATCTTAGATTAGTTTAGTGGTAGCGGGCACCTGTGTACATTTTGGAGAACTGGGTAGAATGAATGGATCTGTGTACCTTAAATTTTTCACCCATTTAGTTGGCAGTTAATATTTCTCATCTTTCTTCTTCCAAGATTTTCAGAAGGTTGCGGCTGAGATTTCACTGCAAAGCCACTGAACCCTTGAAAGAAATGACAGGAAGTGGTGGGCAGGAACAGTCAAGATGGGTAACAACAGTTATTATGAATACAGCTCTGCAGGTACAGTACCGCTTGGCACTAAACACTGACAGAAGCATTTCCTATATTCTCTATGTGGAAATACTTTATGCAGTGTCAATTAATACAGTATTTTGAGGATAAAGCAGTGTCAGTCTAAAGTTGTTTTTACTATAGTACTGCTTCATTTTTTGTGTCTTTTTTTTTTTTTTCCTCATTACTTCTGCACCTATTTAGTATTCTTGCCACCCACTCTTCTGGGTTTCACTGCTTTAAGACTGTCCTCCTGACTCATCATTTGTGCTGTGCACTGATGCTGCTTTCAGTGAGCACTATCAATAATTGCATCAGAAATTGTTTTAATTTTCTGAATTTCTCCCTAAACACTTTATTTTCTACTCTTCAGTGTCAACATTGGGGTAATTATTAGTAAGTCTGCAATTCAGTTTAAAATAGTGAGTCTTACAGATATCGATGTGTATTTATATCTGTTAACATCGGAAGCCTGGACTGTGTTCCTCAGTAAAGTGGGAGGGTAGGTCAAGGAGCTAATAGTTAGTTCCTGCAGCTGAGACCAGTTTCATGCCAACTGGAGAGAATTTAGAAGCAAGAGGGCTTTGATTCACAAGCAAGGATATCTTATGCTAGCTCGTCTGACAAGGTTGTCACCCCACCTCTGCTGTGTAAAAGGGTGTTGAAGATGCCTGAATCACCTCACTTTAAACCCTGATCTTACTTATTCTTCTTATTACACTTGCTGTGGAATGACAGCCTGTAAACTGTTCCAGTTTGGGACCTGCTTCAAGAGCAACTTAATCCGTAATATGGCGAGAGGTATCAGAGGGCAGTGATCTCATCAGCTACACCAGCGTAGCTCACTCCTATCAGTAAGAGCCCCAGCTCTCCTCAAACCTACTCTGAGGACTCCCAGTGACCCAAGATACGGAAATAGCTGAATACAAATCTGAGATGGCTTTTCTTTTACAAAGGCATTGTGCTGTATCAGTTTTGGTTATGAGCTTTCTCTTTTCCTTGCGCAGCTATCCTTTTCTTACAGCTGTTATGTTTGTGCATTAAACAGTTCAGTCAGCAGTGGCTTTGAAGCAGAGTTTTTCTAAAATTGTAGCTCTACCTCAGAAGCATCTCTCATTGAGTGTTCCTCCCTTTCCAGACCAATTGAAAGCATAACATTTCTGGCTACTGTCTCCTTCAGGGTTCACTTGCTATCCTCACTTTATTTTGTACTCTTCCACTAAATCCTGATACTTCACTATATAGGCAGGTTGGTGATGTCGTAAAGGGGTAAGTTAAAGAACATGTTATTAGCTAAAAAGGATTGATTTAATCTTTAAAATGTGGTTGAGCAGGCCCTATAGAACATACTGCAGAAATGCTTTTTGCAGGGTGAAAAATATATACAAACCCACTCCATTCTGTAGATGTTTATGTTGCACGGTGCCGTGTTCTAGTTTTCCTGAGTGGATTGCATTCTGTCAAAAAGCTTTAAAGAAAATCATGTCCCATACAGATTTGCTGAACTGTCTTCCAAATGCAATGCTGACATCTGTGAAAATAAGGCAGCCTAATTAACTGGAGTCATAGAAACACACTACCGCATGTTCCTCGCTTCTGCAAATCCTCCTGCAGCACATCTTACAGACTGTAAAATGTTTGAGCTTCTTTATGTATTATGCAAGAGTTTCCTGTGGCAAACGGAGTGTATGCATACAAAATTGTAATTCAAAGTTTGATAACTTCCAGTGCAAATATTTCAAAATTTCATTAACTGAAAAAGTCTAACATTTTGCTACTTTTTTATTGCAAGTGGAATAAAAACATTCTAACTTAGACTGAAAACATATTATAAAAATAACCTTTTCACATTTATTTAGAATCATGAAATTTCTACAATTCTACAGAGGCAACAACACCGAGTTCGATACTCTGAATCAGTGGAAATTGGATCCATGATTTTTTCTCTTTCTGGTACAGTACTTTGAAGTTTCTTTTCAAACTCATAAGCTCTACTGAAGTACAGGATCAGCCCTGTTGTAGGCTACACTAAACAGAATATAAGCTGCCTTGTTGGAATGTTGTGCAGTAGTGGAAGGACCTGTGCTGTGATTGCATATAAATCGGAGGATGGAGCAGAGAACTTTGAGGATGAAGCATTTTCATTGGTTTTTACTTTTTTTGGATGTATTGTAGAATGTTAGATTTGGTGATCAGCATCTGAACTGTTTAGTAAATTCCAGCCATCAAGATTTTCAGTATTCATGGCTGTAAACACGAGTGAACCAAGACCCTTGGCTTCCACCTTCCAAGTTGAGTTTGCAGACCTGGTGGTAGCAGAGGAGTTAGTTGGTAAAGGATTCTTAGAGCAGGTTTGACGAGGAAATCACTGAAACTGCAAACATGAAATATCTATCCTTCCTTTTTAGAGCATAAGATGCTTTAGACAGGTAGACAAGATCCTGAAGTTGAAGCTTTCCTGGAGTACAAGGATTAAGGCGACACACATTGGCCTCGTCTTTTGTATCCCCAATTGTTAAACCTCCTAAACTTCATCCTTCTTAACTTTCCCTTCCAGAATAACTTAGTTCACACGGTTATAATTTCATTTTTCATAGCAGACAGTTTAACTTACTTTTAAGGTGTTACAGGTGTGTTTATTTTTCTCATTTAGAAACGGGACATGCTGAGCTCTTCAGTCAGTCTTCGCATTTGCCCTAACTTCATGCCATTGTAGCAGTTGCTTGTTCCTGAAGCACACGCTTTTCAAAGGCATTCAGATGTCTGTATTTTGAGTGGGTTGAACAGCTGGATTTTTTTGATCTTGTGGTCAAAAATAACCTCTATTTGTAGTTTTATCTTAAAATTATTAGTCGTCACTGGCCAAATCTCATGACTGCATTTCACTGTCAAGATGTGTACGTTCACTCTTGTGTGAATGTCTTCCATCGCCTTTCAAACTAATGTTTGAGTAAGAACTCTGCTTCCTGGTTTCTGGTGAGAACTTACTCCCATTACTGCCACAACATACACGTTTGTATCAATTTCTTCAACAGGTACTGCATTTATACTGGCAGACACTCAAGACTTGCTGATGACAGGGGAAGAACAGATTTTCAAAAGAATACAGAAGTTCATAAACATTCATCGGAACAGTTTTTTGGTTTTGTCAGCCTCTCTTCATGGACCAGAAGAATGGAATGTCATGTTTAGGATTCAGAAAAGGTATGATTTCAACATCAAGCCAAATTTTTTATTGCTAGGAAGACATGAAGTAGCAGTCCTAGATTTGGAGAATATGAATTTTATTTTGGTAATGCACCAGAAAATCATTTAAACCGTATGTTTATTAACAGCAAATGAAAAGAATACTGCGTGAATCAATCTGACATAGGTAACAAAAGGGGACGTTCCTCAAAACACAGCAAATAACATCCCTTTCAATCACTTTAGGGCTACGTAATATAATTCTTCTTAAAGAGAAAACTGGAAAATTAGGCTATTTTCTTAGCTCTGTCAGCATCACAGTCATTGTCTAAACCAGATCGGGCTAGTTTACTTCATGAGAAAAGGCTTTATTGTAAAGCACAGGTTCTTTACCAGCTTTTAAAATCTGTTTACTTGGAATGGTGTCTATGATACAGAGCTAGAACAATTGAAAAAATCGATGTTGTTTTATACCAAAAGTATAAAACTGGACATTAAAACAAGGTTTGTTTAAAACTTTATCTGTGATTTCTAATGAAGCCTGAAAACTTGCATGTTTCAGTACGTTCTTGCTGACAACAGTTATCAGTCTGTGCTCCATACTTGTGGTCAGAACTATTTTCTGGTAGGTGCTGCAGTCCTAAACGCGGCTGATTTTTCACTCTTGACATCAAAAAAGCTACTATTCTAATGGAGTCTTTGATCTTTTACCTCCTTGACACGAGCACCAGTTTCGTTAACTCCTGGGCACACAGCCAAATGCTGATGAGTAGCAGAGTGTATGGGATGAAATGTAGGAAATCTATTATCCATTTGTGAAAATTCCGTACATTTTCATGAGAGGTCTTAAAAGCTCTGCTACCATTCAGGAAGAACGTGTTACTCAGCTGACGGCAGTGCTGATTCTCAATCCACTTTGTGCTTGCATACACTGAATTTTGTGTGCATGTTGATCGCTAACCGATTTGCTGTTTTTAAACTATATTCCATTTGGCAAGTTAGTAATTTTATTAAAATAAAAATAGCAGCTTGGTCATTGCAGGCCATACCAAACTGATGTTGACAAGGCATAATTGTATGTTAGATGGAGGTGCTTTGTTACTACTGGCTGAGCTTTTGCATTGGTGGGTTTGAAACTTGTGCCACGTTCTCTCAAATTACAAGTCACCTGTTGGATTTATTAAAAAACAAAGTCCCCTGGTATTTTCAGGTCTTCCTGTATTACCATTTCTTTCTGCTTATCTATGGTTTTGTTGCAACCGGGGAAGGATTTTTTTATTATTTACAAGAACATTACAGGATTGTTGTTCAACCCCATGAACGCTTCATGTAGGGTTGTGTATATCCTTTTTACCAGGGCCTGTAGTGACAGGACAAGGGCAATGGGTTTAAATTGAAAGTGGGGAGATTTAGATTGGATATCAGGAAGAAATTCTTCCCGGAGAGGCTGGTGAAGCGCTGGCACAGGTTGCCCAGAGAAGCTGGGGATGCCCCACCCCTGGAAGTGTTCCAGGCCAGGCTGGATGAGGCTTTGAGCAACCTGGTCTAGTGGAGGGTGTCCCTGCCCATGGCAGGGGGTTGGAACTGGATGATCTTTAAGGTCCCTTCCAACCCAAACCATTCTGTGATTCTATGATATCATGGGGGAAGTAGGAGAAAAGCAATCTTTATCATCATGGCTCAAACAAGATTTCCACTAATACCCTCAGTAAATCTGTAGGTTAATTTTTAAAAACCTCAGAGGAAAGACCAGACATGTTCTAACGGCCAGTATTCTACCCGCTGATCAAATAAAATACAAACTAAATTCAGACTTGCAAAGAAAGCAAAATTTTTGATAGAAATGGATTTTCATGGATGTAGGTAAGTACATGCAATTGTTTCTTTGTTGCACTTTGCTCATTCACACCTTGCTCGGCCCAGCGCTGATGTTAGCCAGATTGCATCTATTTATTTCCCTTATTCCTAAATGTAAATCAAACCACAATTTCTGCATCAGATTTTAGCAAAACTCAACAGTGACCTGAGTACCTACTCTCAGGGAAGGACACCGCCTACACCATTTATTTTTGCTAAGGGGAAGCATGGGGAGCCAAGTTCAGCTCAGCAACCTAACTAGCCTGGGTCATAATGGCAGCGAGTCCAAGTCATCGAACAGTCTGAGGGGAAGAACAGGTGGTAGTTCTTCCCCTCACTCTGAGCAACTGGGCACTTCATTTGCATTAAGTTTTGGTTATTTAAAATTCCTCATTCTTCTTTGTTGTTAAATCGCTATCGTGTTTTAGCTCTGTGACAGAAAACGGCAGCAATGCTAACTCTTGCCACTGCTACAACACACTTAAGGAGAGGCGCTGTGCTTGCATAAGCTTTGATCTCTCTCTCTTCCATGACTGCGCTGAACGACAGCTGGTACTAGTATTCTGAATCTTCAGATTCCATTCTCAGTAATGAATGCATACGAATAATATTATTTCTAGGAAGACATGAATTTGAGGTTATTTGAATAAACAAATCTTTACATGAAATGCATTGCAGAATTATCCCATTATATTAATTGCATCTGACATTCAAAATCTGAGTTGTTTTTTCTGTAGCACCATGTTTTTTAGATACCTTCCTGTGTTCTTCCAAAAGCCATAGAAAAAACATTTTTCACTGGCACTGAGAACACGGAAGCCTTCAACAACATAGCAGAAGAGGGTTTAGGTGTCTCTGAATGTACACATGCTTTAAAAGCACTGACTGTCAAAGAGCCCTAGGAAAAGAAACGAGCCTTTCCAAATCCCACCGAAACACGTGGGACACGAATGGGACAGATGGCTATACAAACAGCCCTCCTTAAAGATGAAAGCAATCTTCTATGCACTCAGGGTGAAGAAGTTGTTTCCATCGTGTGGGAATGCTTTTTGGGGCATAACAAATCATCATCTATGCATTCTAAAAGTAAACTTAACATTAATTTATTTTGATGTGCAGATTCCTGGGCAGTAATTTACACATAATACCAGTTCATAATACTGCTGAAACTGTGAAGTTAATGCTGACTATAGCTAAGGTAAGTCTGGTTGCATACACTTAAAAATATTAGTTCCTCAGAATTTCAGAAGTGTATTAGCCAGGAAAAGCCAAGAACTATAAATTACTTACTTTTCCTTAATGGAAAATTGGGGTCATATTGACCACAATCCACGTAATACACTGAGGTACAACTGGTGCTTTAGCTGAATCTCTAAACTGTTGTTAAAGGTAACTTTAAAACCTCTTAATATCATTTCTAAAGACAAGTTAGATATGTAAGAGCTAATTCAGCCCTTATTTACCACTGTTAAGTTAGGATGGCTTCACTTCTACTGCAGAACCAGCCTGAGATCTAAAGATGTAATGACGTCAACTTAACAATGCCAACTTGGTAACTCCAGTTACTTGTGGATTTTTAATGATGCACATACTAGTATATTATTGCTACAGCTTAATGAGTGTGATTTATCTGTAACATATCCTATATGCATTAACACATTATTAATTAAATCTATTTACTGAACCTCTTTAAAGAACATTTTTCCATGAAACTCTGATACTAACTATAACAGTACTAGCAGCATCCCATGTACCAAAACTAGAGAGAGCAGGTTGAATGACATGTTAGGAATCAAATACGAATTTACATCTTATCCTTTCCTGAAGCGGGCATCTCAAAATAATAAGCATTAACCTGTTCAGCGTATTCACCATTTCAAAAGCGTGTAAGCTGCATCTTGCTTATTATATGGCAAAAGTTGTTAAATACTTATTACCATGTTGAATGTTGTGCTTAAACTTTTTATGGAGTCTACTGATGTCTGGCGCAGTCCTTTAATACAGCATTAACCTAAAAGCTTTTAAGATTACTGCTGATCCTATAAACTTGAATTTGCTTTCCTACTTCTTCAGGTTCTTTACACAGATTTCGCAGGAGAGCCCTGTAAGAAGTGATGATAGTATATACCACAAATCTGTCAGTTCCCATTACCTTACTTCTTACTGATGCCGTGCAAAGCCAGTTTAATGAGCTCATCTCTTGCCAAAGAATCCCTAACTGGTATAAGGCCGAAAATATGAACTTTTTTGCCCCAGGCTGACAGACGGGGCCAAGGGAGCAATACTATCCACCTAATCCTGAGCTACCATAACTAACTCTATTGAAATACTATCCAGATAACCAGATGCAATGCTGACAGGACTGGTCTTGCATCTAAAGGGGTACATCACATCACCTCTGTGTGCATCATTCCTGAATATCTACATCAGAAACCACGATTCAAATTTCACTGCTGAATAATTTTATAGTTGTATTATTTGAAAAATACGATGTTGGATATTCTATTACCTAAGAGTTACTGAGTGCTACTCATAATATTTTTCTTTCCTCTAAGATAACTTCCAAGCCACAAGCAGATGATACTCGTTACAAAATGGCAATGACAAAAGCCCAAATAATAGAAAACAGTCCAGTTTGGAAGATGCTTCAGGAGTACCAGCTGCACTGCAATTAATGTAGTATTCGGGGGGTTTATTCATAAATAGAGTGGCTACATTTTAAAAATACATAGAGAATGTTCTTAAAAATATAGTTACATTTCAAAAGACTGTACATACAACTTATGCAACTGGAATGAAAATTTATATTAAATAACTACACACTGAAAAATAGCATACATGGAACGCACATTTGGTATAAAGAAAAAAAAGCTGTTTAACTGTACTAGAAAAGCCATTATTATTTTTAACTTGATTCTGAACTTATGAGCTCATCTGTTTATAATAATTTCCCAAAATATTGAATATTCTTAAGGAACACTTTATCATTACAGATAAGGATGATCAAAACAATTCCAACATATAGGTTTCCCCTAAACCCCCCATAAACAGGTATATGTATGAAGTCTTATACAGCAGGTTCTTAAAGACAAGTGTTATCTGTTGGGTTACTAAGTTTTAACATCTTCTTTGGCTCAAAGTTGATGTGCTTTGCTTTAAACCTGGTTTCATTTGCCATAGGGCTTCTACTATTACCTATCTATAGCTTACAGTCCTGTTTGTAAATAAACAAGCTTGTTTGTCAAAATTAAAAATTGCTAATAAAAATACCTTGTACTTTAACAGTGCTTTTTAATTAATGTTTCGCCAGTCACTTTATAAAAGTCTTTGTAATTTACAAGACCAGTCACAACTATTATCTAACAAATTTTGAAAATGAACAGAAAAATAAATGTACAACCATACCAAAAAATCCCCTTGCTTTTAGTTTCTAAACCTGAGAAAAAGCATCAAATTCCAAAGAGGAGTACTTCAGTAAATAGGCCATCTCTGTTTGCACACAACAGTAGTAAAAGAAAATAAAAAGCAACAGCAACAAGACATACGAAGAGCAACATTTCCAAGTCTTCTAGAAGCCACTCTAAATTACTCTTCTTTAAAGGTTGGTAGCCTTCTTTTCAACTAAAGTCTCATAGTAAAAATGATCTTAGAAGAAGTATGTAAATTCAAATACTTCAGCTGACTGAAATATTTTCATCCACTACAGCTTTTATTTTCACTTCAATGAGTTCTTCTACTCGAGCTAGAACACTTTCTATTAAATCAAATGTGAAGAGAGCCGAGTGTAAAACCTGAAATCACAAAAGAGATTCATGTTATTTTTATTAGAAGAAGAATTTTTTTTTTACCTGCTGTACATGTATATTTGTCTCCAGATCGAAAGGAAATGTCAATATTTCTGAGTAACTTGGAAGGAAATGCAAACTCACCTGAAGCTGCATTTCAGTAGTCATGGCAGGCATCTTTTCCCCACTAACAGTGACAGAACAGACTGTGTTAGAACTGTGTGCCTCTGTAGAAGAAAATAACCAATCCGAGATCAGGCTGCTGTTTCACATGGCTTTCAGGGTGCAAGGAATATGTAATGTATTAGCATTTCTAGACCAAAATAGTTAAAACCCCATGAACCTGGGGACTGATCAAACACAGGATGGAAGTTGCTGGACTTTTAAGAGGAAGGACAGTTTCAGCTGGATGCTCTGTCCACACTTTCTATGTCACATATGATTAGATAGCTAAACAGGCAATATCTGTAACTCAGAACAATTTTATATGGCCAAAATGCTCCTTAAAAGGAAAAAAGATAATATTAAATCTAGTCATTCTTTGATCTTTTTTAATATTTCCACATCCAGAGAGAGAGTAAAGGTTCTTTAGCTTGACTTAATGAATCCAGACATGAAATACATGTTTTATTAAGAAAAGGCTGCAGGCTTCTCTGTTTCAGGCAGATTACTTGCAGCAGGCAAAACTACAAGGACAAGTCTGAAAACTAAGGGGAAAAACTCTTACATTCAGACCACATATTTGAAATTCAGCATAATGCTTATACAGATTATACACTGGGGAAAAAGGCTAAACCAGTTACTATTATGAGTTAGATGTTCTCTCCTGATCTCAAATCTCTATGCTTTGTCAAAGGCTAGAGTAAGGTAAGAGGGACTGTAAGATAAAGCTTTCTGATTCATTTTAAAGGATTCTTTTTTAGAAAAATAACCACAGGTTGCCTTCAGAAAAATTTCCCTTCTCTGCCTCATATAGTTTACAGCAACAGAAGAGGGTAATTCTAGAGGCAGAAAGCCATACTGACATTTTTGGTAGCAGAAGCAAGTTCTTTGGGCTGTCTTAGTTATACTGGAGACCACAAAGAACAGAGGATCTGACATACACAACTATGGCCTAAAGCAGCTATAGCTATTACACCCTGTGCAATGTGTCTGCTTAACCCACGGCAGAATGATTCTGTGTCACATTAAAAAAAGAAATTACAAAAATCCAGGACGTAATCCTTCAGGCTTTAAGACAGCACCTATCTGCTGTGTGAATTATTTCTTCTCTTGTTAACCTCCCCACACTTAGTACAAAACCCAGGGACTGTATCTTCACAGAGACTTAGGTGCTCCTGTCTGACCTTAAAATCAAAAGATAATGCAGAACAAGCTTTGAAGATCTTCTTCTGACACTTCGATCAGGTTTCTGTGAGGTTTACAAATGTGATGAGAGATAAATGTGTTCTGATTTTTCTGACCAATTCTGAAAATTATCAATATAACATAGAGCAACTACTGAATTATTATTTGAAATTTGGAATAGTGTCAACAGATAAATAAAACATCTGTACAGCACTCACCAATTCTTTGTTTCCAAAGGATTTCCAAAGTTTCTAAATATGAACAAAACTAAGAAAAAAAAAAAGAAAACAACTAACCTTTTCTGTTTTCTTTCTTCTTCTTTATTTCCGCTTCATAGTGCACTTTTGACATATTGAGTCCTACATGCAGTGGTTTTAAAAAATTTTGCTCGATCTTGTCAAGGGTGTTGCAGACGCCAGTCTGTTCAAACAGAACAGGGAAGGTTACAGACTAGTTTCAATGGAGCACTGCAATGCTGGTTGTGAGCACGGGATTTTGGACTATTCTTTCTAACACACCATTCTGTGCTGGCAGTCAAAAGAAAAAAGGACTTAGACTCATGCATTTCAGCATGACTGGTAACTACAGCAATGGAAACACACATTTTCAACTTGTAAGCAAAGCTGAAAGGATCTTGGTATGTTGGAGAAGAGGTACTACCCACTTTCTCAGGCTTGAATCTCTACAGTGAGTAAACAGCAGTTGTAGATTCCTCTAAGATAATTCAGCAGCAAAATGGCACAAATACTTAAATTTATGTTCCTGAATTAGCACTGTATTGCGATGCCAAATGAAAGCTCTGATAAATGTCACACTCCCCAAATACTGAAGGGTCTTGCCTATATTGCACTCAGTTTAAAAAGCACTGTAGGCATGTTAGTGGTTACGCTACTACCCCATCCTTAGGCACAGTAGCCGAAGCGACACATGAACGCCTCCCCAGTTTGGCAGGGGCGAAAGGAGTTTACAATAATGGCACTCAGGAAGGAAGAGATACAAGGAAAAGATGCTCAAAAGCAAGGTTGTTCAAGGTTACACAGCACAAGAGGAACACTCCTCTGCCTTGGCACTTTATAAGCTTCTAGTTACAAAACTGCTGTAGAAGGAAACAAATATAAAGCAGTCTTTGTGTCTTGAGCCATTTATGACTCTTTCTGCAGGCAGTATCCTCAAAGGGCGGAGTAAGCACGATAAAAAGAATTCTCAATGTTAAATAGCATTGTTGATTACAGTGAAAAATGCACCAAATTTCAGTGCTAAATGACACAAAGTTAACCGGTCAAATAGGAAAATCAGGAATTACTTGCACCAGAATGGGGCTAAAAATGAAGTAACTTCCCAGAAAAATACTGATTTTTAAACCTGATTAATGAAAGTGCTTGATACACAGCAATCAAAACATCTGAACGGACACGAAAGGATTTCCTTTCTGCCCCACTTGCGCTATATGAAGTGAGACAGGGAGGATGTCAAGGACTGGCAGGGCTTACATTTAAAGGCAAAATTCAGAAGAGGTGATGCTATTTTCTCCTCAAACTGTAGGGGCATTCCTTATGCCAGGTACTAGACAGCACTATTACAGCAATTGTGTGCTGCTCTGTATAGATTTTTAATGATAATAGAAGAGGAATACTCCTCTTATTTTTTTCTTCTTTTTTTACAAAGCTATGCATTTAAATGAAACTGAGTGGGCCACAATGAGCACTTCAATAGTAATCATTCTGCAAATCTGAGAAACAGATAAAGTCTATCAATACTAATTACATAAATAGTAAACTCAAAATGCACCAACTCGGTTATTTTACTATTAATTTTCATTACTGTTTTGGTAATCAGTGCAAGCTATATTACTACTACT
Source organism: Rhynochetos jubatus (assembly GCA_027574665.1). NCBI lineage: Eukaryota > Metazoa > Chordata > Aves > Eurypygiformes > Rhynochetidae > Rhynochetos > Rhynochetos jubatus. Next base: position 19,173,121 of record CM050656.1, read on the forward strand.
CAGTCTAATAACATTATTAGGCACTTACAAAACTTGTATTCCTAGATCTCAAAGTGTTCTAAAAGATCCAAATTTTTTCTGTATTTTAGAAAACAGAAAATTATATACTTAAGTCTATTACTTCATAAAGAAAGTCAAGGAACTGAGGGAGAACAACAAAACACCTTAGGATACTTATCTACTGGTTAGAATATTCATCTGACCACGATACTGCTTGTTCAAGTCAGGAAAGGCTTTACTGTACTTTGAAACTGAAAAGCAACTTTTCTTTGAACTGTCACCAACTTAGATACATTAATGCAAAAATCAAAACATTTAGTACTAAGGGGATCATACATGGGTTGGAAGGGACCTTTAAAGGTCATTTAGTCCAACCCCCTGCAATGAGCAGGGACATCTTCAGCTAGGTCAGGTGATATTTGTTCGCTACATGACATAGTGGACAAAAGCTACTGAATTGCCTGCATTAAGGGAATGGTGAAACACAATGATTTGAAAGAACCAACAGAAGTTGCATTTACTATTAGAATAAGTAGCCATTTGGTAATGGAATGTAATTGGAAAACTAAACACAAATAATTCCATTGGCTCTTCAATGCTGTAGAGACATCGTAGCAACTCAGAGCACCTATAAATCAGTGGCTAGAATATGGAATCATGAGCCAGCTGTGAAATGCAAACAAGTTTCCCCTTGAGTATCCAGGAACACCCTTCCAGGTGAACAGGACTGGCTGTACACAAACCCACCAGATCCATCGTAAGGCACTACACTGAAAAGCCATACAGCAGTTGAATAACAAATACCGTTTGCACTGATGTACCAGTAACAACTGTTGCTGACTGCTTCAGACAGAAAAGAGCTAAACAAACAGAGAAGAAAGAGGTGGGGATTACACCTAAAGCTGTAATATCCTGCTTTAAACTGAGGTAGCATAGTATTATATGGGTAAAATACCTAAGGGCAGTTTCAATTGTTTACAATATACACTGCAAAGTTTACACATGTGGAGTATTTCTGGAATATCTGCATTCAGATATACACACAGGAGCGAACGTAAAGAGGTATACCTGAAATAAAAACACAGGTAAACTACAGTGGTGGGTGGTTTAGGCTGGCAAGTTACCTTTGTGCATAAAACGTTCTAGGCTGTATCCAGTAAAGCAATGTAGCAGAAAATTTGATAGGTCTGGCCATTCCTTTTGTTACTTCAGCAGATGGACCTTACAAACAAAATTTTTTTTATGCTAATACCTAGAGAAGCTTTTAACATGTACCCATCACGCAGCTGCACAGTTGCTGTAAATACAGAATACTGCTTTGCACAGCTAAAAACTGTTTAAATATTATTATTAAATACTTTGAGAAATCTTAATACTATTAACTTTTAGTATATTGCACAAAAAGTATTTTGCCTAAAGAGGAATAAAATGTCTATTCTGAACTGCAAAAATTTGTAGTAGTATTATTATTATAAAGAAATTCACTTGGAGGCTTGAGGGATACCACCAAATAAATATGCAAGAGTAACACGTATTTTTTCTCATGGGCATACTTGATAGAGATGTTATTTTATGATAACATAGTCTAAAATTACAGACACAGACCACAGTTCATCGGGCAGAGTGAAAGGATTAGCTTGTTTACAGTAACAATTAAGTATGACCGTAAACACATCACATATCTCCTAATGTAGTTAATAAAAACATCATCTCTGAATTACTGATCATTGCAAAACAAAAAAGCAAAAAACCTGGGTTTTGAATCAAGGATAATAGCATTCACATGAATCCAGCTCTCAGCCCTTAGCTAATCAATCACTTTCAAATCAATTAGTACTTACTTGATTATCACTTTCACAATCCTTAATGACTAAGTATCTCAGTAGATTTAGTGATGCCATAATCCTGTGAAATAAAAACACGCTGTTATTTAGAACACAGATTCATATTACAGGGACAATTTAAGTTGTTTGTTTGCCAGACATCCTAAAAATATCTGTTTGCACAAAATGCGACCACTCATCTGTTGAGCGATACAGCTTAGTCTAGAGCACCAGTGTGCAGTAATGTCCAGAAAATCCTGGCATGGTTTGGGCTGGAAGGGACCTTAAAGTTCATCCAGTTCCAACCCCCCTGCCATGGGCAGGCACACCCTCCACTAGACCAGGTTGCTCAAAGCCTCATCCAGCCTGGCCTTGAACACTTCCAGGGATGGGGCACCCACAGCTTCTCTGGGCAACCTGTGCCAGTGCCTCACCACCCTCTCCAGGAAGAATTTCTTCCTGATATCCAATCTAAATCTCTCTGCTTTCAATTTAAAGACAGAATTTAGTGACAGACCTTTGTCCTGTCACTACAGGCCCTTGTAAAATGTCCCTCTCCAGCTTCCCTGCAGGCACCTTCAGGTTAGGTCTCCCTAGAGCCTTCTCCAGCTGAACAAGCCCAACTCTCCCAGCCTGTCCCCATAGCAGAGGTGCTCCAGCCCTCGGATCATCTTCGTGGCCTCCTCTGGACTCACTCAAACTGGTCAACATCCTTCTTAAGTTGAGGGCCCCACAGCTGGACACAGAACTGCAGGTGGGGTCTCATGAGAGCAGAGTAGAGGGGGAGAATCCCCTCCCTCGACCTGCTGGCCACGCTGCTCTGGATACAGCCCAGGATACAGTTGGCTTTCTGGGCTGCAGGGCACACTGCTGGCTCATGTCCAGCTTTTCATCCAGCGGTACTCCCAATCCTTCTCCTCAGGGCTGCTCTCGATCCATTCTCTGCCCAGCCTGTACTTGGGCTTGGGATTGCCCCGACCCAGGTGCAGGACCTTGCACTTGGCCTTGTTGCACTCCAGGAGGTTGGCACAGGCCCACCTCTCCAGCCTGTCCAGGTCCCTCTGGATGGCATCCCTTCCCTCCAGCACGTCAACTGCACCACACAGCGTGGTGTTATTGACAAACTTGCTGAGGGTGCCCTCGATCCCATCATCCATGTCACTGACAAAGATGTCAAACAGTACCAGTCCCAATACCGACCTCTGAGGAAGGCTGCTCACCACTGGTCTCCACTCAGACATCGAGCCATTGACCACGACTCTTTGAGCATGACCATCCAAAACAGTTCCTTATACACCAAGTGGTCCACCTGTCAAATCCATGTCTCCCAAGTTTAGAGACAAGGATGTCATATTGGACAGTGCCAAATGCTTTGCACAAGTCCAGATGACGTTAGTTGCTCTTCCCTCATCCACCAACATTGTAACCCCATTGTAGAAGGCCACGAAATTTGTCAGGGAAGACTTGCCTTTAGTGAAGCCACGTTGGCTGTCACCAATCCTTATTTTCCCTGTGCCTTAGCATGGTTTCCGTGTTACAACAGTTGACACTTTACAAGTAAGATCAGAACTGTCAGCAGACTGAAGATTGGTGGTTGTGAGGGAGAGAGTTCTCTGAGCAGATAGAACCTTGTTACAGAATTTGTGATATACATCACTGATGATCCAAAGTTGATATGAAACTAGTGTGACAGTTTATTACTGTATTGAGTACTTAATTTTGAGTTCTTTTTAAAAATACACCTTTTGTTTTTGTTCTACCATACTTTTTAGCAGAAATTATTCATTGCTTTTTCCAGGTAAACAGTACAATTACAGATCACACATCTGGGGTTTTAAGTAGTTATGTGTCCACCTGGACACTATCACCCTACTGACATACAAGCCCAACCTTTACTCATCATGTAGGAAGAGACTAATCTTATAGAGGAGATTTTCAGAGACACTTCCAGTTTTCTTTACATTACTTAATGGAAGTATTTGCTGTTCAGGCCGCTCATGTGATACTGGATTCCCAGCAGCAATCTGTGACACAGCCTGTCAAAAAGGCTGTGTGCTACAACCTGTATCTGATAATTGTTATTCCCCTGTGTCACATAAGACAACATGCCACATTTCTTTTGCTCCTCCAATTGCTGCTGCAGAAAGCGGACAAACCATACAGTCCGGAAGAAATAATGCTTTAGCAAATTAGTTCTGTAATTTGACATCTGAGGGCTTATATCCTCAGGGAAAGGATGAGGAAATTCCTTTCTTATTGTTGAAATCAATGTAGTACTACTGTGACATTCTTCTACACAGTGTTAGTTGAAAGGATAGTCAAAATAAGTGGTCATTCCCATTTCCAGTTCAAACAATTTAAAATACATTGATGCTGTTACCTCATTAATTGCCTGACAGCGTAGTACCATACTAAAAATGAGAGGTTTGAAGTCTTTTTACATGTTTAAAAAGGGAGAAAAGCCTCTAACTGTGATTACAACTCACCTATCTGAGTTTTGCAGAAGATCTGTCTCAGCACCTTCTGGAAGCAAAAGCACTAAGTCTAGAAGGGAGATCAGGTGATGTCCTGTAAACCAAACGTTGTCACGTGCCTTTTGAAAAAAAAAGACACAAAAAGTTTAGCTAAGTGCAAAATATAAGTCTTAAAGATATCTTAAATAATTTAACAACAATTTTGGGAAAACGGAAAAGAAAAAAAAAGTACTTAAACAAGGGAAGACACATTTCCTAATTACTATATGTGATCAAAGGTATACAGCCTAATCTTATAACCCGCCCTACTTGGTCTGTTCATGCCAAGCAGATCTCAAGTTTCACTAGAACAGATTCTTCATCTCTTCACCATGCCACCATCTATATAGTTAATACTCATTTACATAAACTTAGCAAATTTTACTAGGCATTCTCTTTTTCTTACACTGAGGTATGGAACAATTAGCTGTCTTTATCAGAGACTCATTTCATAATAGTACTGTCAATTCTTTTAAAGATGATCAGGTTTTTTAAGTTTTCTTTACGTATTTCTAAACCCACAACTCCCAGCAATGCTTGCCAGTGAAGTATACCTTCACCCCTATGGTTCTCTGATGGAGGAAGGGCATTCAGTCACTTTCTCTGGAAAGAGGGAGGGGGGAGAGGACAGAAGGTACAATCATTTAAGCCTGAGATGGAGAGTACTAGGTTTTGAAGTGGCAGACCATAATTTGTCTGATGCCCTCTGCATCACAGACAGACCACTCGCTATTTTTGAAAAAATTCTACTAAATTGCAACAAATTATGAAGTGAGGAGGGGCAAACCAACAGAAAACCACCTCTCACTTGCTTAGCAGAAGGTTTTTTAAGCCTTGCAGCTAAGACCTCTGAAAATTCGCTCCTCAGTGAGGATGGTTGTGCCTCGCTGCACTGGTGCTCACCATTCCCAAGGAGCAAGTGAGCACACCTCTCTGAAAGTTTCGTGGCGTCTCCAAAAGGCTATTTCACGTCAGTACAACAAAGCTGAGTGCATGGAGGTGTTGCAAGGATCCCATTCTGGCAAAGCCCTTGTCTCAGGTAAAGGGGGGGAGGGTTGGAGGAAGAGATATCATGGCACAGGGCAAAAGAGAGATGGGAGAGGAAACCGGGACAGAGACAGAAATGGATTGCAAGGAAAACCGAGATTAGACAAGGAGAAGGGTAACAACATGTTGAGTCAGATCAGATGAGGAACCTGAAAAGATTAACACTAGCTGGGCACAAAAACTAAGATGAAATAAATGGATAGCAACAGGCAATTGTTGTCATTATGTCTACAGAAGAATTCTTTTTAACAAGGCTAGAACAATGAAATTCATACGATGAAATTTTAAAATTATTTGTCTTTTTTACAACAAGGGAACTCTACATGGAAGAAGTATATTAAGAGATTTTTTGAAACTGCATAGTCAAAAAATTAATTAGTAAGGAAATTTCAGAATATACTTTTACTTATTCAATTTTGGTGCAAGTCCGTTTTAGAACAGTTTTCATACTATCATCATCTTCACCCCTGCTGATTCAATATACAGGACAGACTATGATCTAATAAACAGTAATTCACTGTTTTCTACCATAATTATGCTAGCATAAAATATGCATAAATTTACTATATTGTCCTATTTAAGGACAGTATCCTTGAGAATCAAATTTGGTTTAGAAAAGGCCCTAACAGTTAAAAATAAAAAGAAGGGGAGGGGGGAAGAGTTAATAATTTATTTTTAATTAGTTTTTCCAACTTCATGGTATAAATGATTATAAAATACGAGATTTAAATGGCTTTGATCTAGCTCAACCCTTTTGATGAATTTAACGTTTGTGAAGCACTCATAATATAATGCTGACTGTCATCATAAAAACCAAGGAAAAATTAGTAATTCTGTCTGGACTGTAGCATTTGAATTATATCCAAGAAAAGAGGAACTGTGAGGATAAAACAAAATCCTGAGCAATTCCTCTTTAAGAAAGAGGCATGTATTTTCAAGCACAGAAAAGACAGTAGTAATTTCTTAAAAAATACAATAAGATTGTGCAATTAAAAATACATTTGTAAAGTTATAATGTAAAAATAGATATGCAGAAAAAGCCAAATTAATGTTTTAAATTATATCATTTCCCAATGTTACATTTGTTTTCAAAGTGGATTTTTTTAATGTATCACTCAAAGCTTAAGTTGTACACATTTTCTCAACATAATACTGATAGAATTTTGAGATGACAACTTGTTTTTTAGTGGTAATAGCCTCACCGTTAATGACAAGTGAATCTGATCTTTTATATTTTTAATAATGTATCCTTCCACACCAGCATGGTTGCTTGTCTTCAGTAAACACCTTCAAACAAAACAAATAAAGATATTACCTCTTCAAAGCTACCTATACAGTTAGCTCAAAACCTAGATGGCATTACGGCCTTATTCACTACAGAAAAATAAGATGACAATGTAGCCTTTAAACACTAGCTTACTTAAGACTAGATTTTATGTGAGGCAATTAGAATTCATTATTTATCTGAACATTAACATAGTAAAATTAATGTAGTTTACCAGATAGAAACTCTGTCAGAAATCATTATATCTACACAATTAAGATGCAATAAGGCTGATATTACACAATCTACAGTATTTCGATGCATACCTGAATAATGTGTATTTTCCCTCTGCATCAAACTTGTCTATGAACAACTGCAAAACATTTAAACTTTTCTTTCTCTAAAGAAAAAAAAAAGTTATCAGATTAATTTTAATTAAATAAATTCAGCACTTAACTGATTCTGTAGGTCCCATTACATACCAGGTGCTCTATGGGACACAGGGTCATAACTTTCACCAAATCCTGCAGTTGGACAAAGAAAACATAATTTCTAATTGCAAACAGATTATTACGTCACACTGACTAAAATCAAGCCATCAAAAAACCCCTAAACAAATCACAAACCAACCAAACCCAAAACCACACAGCCCACAAAACCATCACTGTGAGAAGACTCTCATCAGAGAAATTCACATTAGCTTCAGTGGTTGAAATCCCAGGGCTGACACACAAGACTACTGTTCTCGTACTGTTGGGTCCAAATAAGAACGTAGTCAAGGAGCAGATTTGCAAGGAAGAGGCAAAATGGAGCAAGCATCATATTTTAGCTAAGATCAGTGCCCACCTGCCTCAGTGGCCTGTACATACACTAAGTATATTTTAATTGGCACTGAAACTTCATGCTGCAGCAGGTAGGAAAGACAATCATTCTGTACAACAAGACACCGAAGGTTTCCATTTAATGACACAAGTGTGTAAAGGTTCAGTAGTATGTCCTCTCTCCAACACCTAGAAGACAGCTAGATATTACTTATAATCAAGCTCTAAAGACTTGTACATTGCTTCTCATTACCTGAGGTACTTTAATAAAATCTCTGAATTCTAAATACTGATGGAGAAGGCTATTATCTTCCATTCTCAATAAACAGCTCTCAAACAGATCCTGCAGGTGGTAAAAAAAAAAAATACTGCCAACATTTTGCACATATATAAGACGTTAATCAATATGCTTAAGTTCACAGCTAAAACCACCTTCGCTACAAATGTTTATTCACATACCCCAAGTTCCTAGGAGCTACAGACGTAGTAAGGCTGAAGAATACGTAATTAAGCCTCAAAATATTTCTGAAACTATTATCTGAACTATCATTTGTACCTTTCTTAGAAAGTGAAACTAAAGATTTACCATTACTTAAACAGGAAAAAAACCCCCAACAATCTAACATTGAAATTTTGATTAAAAAAAAAACTTACGAGTCCTTTAGATAACACAGATTCTTCTGTTCTAGAAAAAGAAAAGAAGCATTATCAAATTTAAGTTGTTAATTATAGATGCTGTTGGTATTTCAGAAGAAATACTAGAACAGAGATCAAGAAGAACTTGTCCCTCAACAATTTTCATTCTATTTTCTACTCTAAACGATTTTTAGAATAAACTGGCTGATTAAAAGTTGAAAATTAGAATCCTCTCTTCAGGGTTAAAAATTACTTCTTTTTCCCCTCAATATTTATAACTGCTCAAAAGCAGCATCTCATATCTCACAGGTATCAAGGCATTGATTAACAAAGAAAATGAAACTTTTCCCAGATGGTTCCATTTGCACAGTTCTGCAAGCCTCATAAAAACACAGCAGATCCTAAACTGAAGAAACCAGGAAGTTTTGTTTAAATTCTGCCTGGAAATGGTCAGCAGTCATAATGGAAAACTTCCTTTCTATAGCAGTGCTAGAAAATATCTGGGCAACACTGCTGCTTATGGAAGGTGAAATAATCACAACACATAGAAAAGTCTGGTTTCCTTAAGAAAGCCCTGACCTTTATCAGGATGCATATCATATCAGAATACATTAAAATAAATACTATCGCAACAGTCTTCTCTAGTAGTAAACTGTTACAGAAGTACACGTAAATATACAGTCTAATTATTCAGCATGTGTTTAAAAGACCTTAATTTGGCATTTTCAGAATAAACTTTCTAAAATGGTATCAGAACACCAGCTAAAAACAATAAATAAATGGTTTAGACAACATTTTATACTTCTTAGTAAAAGAAGCCATCTTGGAACTTGCCATTTTAACTCTCAGGTTTAAAAATCTCCTCTGACCTTATCTGGCATATTCAACTTTTGATTCTATGAATAAAGGATCACCCCCACTACCAATACCAACTCCAAATACCGTAAACCCTACCTTTTCAGCAGCACTTCAATATGTGTCATATTGCATTGCAGAAGGTATGATGGACTAAAGAGAAAAATGAGGTTTACATTAAACTGCAGAAGTCATACGCACATGATTAATAAATGGCGAGATTAGTCTTTTTGTGAAAAAATTATAAAAATATCCTTAGAAAAGTAATAATTTCAAAATAGACTCAAAATATTAAGTCAAATTGCTGCTAATAACTCTTACATGGAAACTGTCTATAAATATGCAATTGAAAATCTAATACAAGTTAATTTTCAGCACGTGACTAATCTACCAGTCAGGTAGGACAGCTCATCTAAAATTAAACCCTAACGGTAGAGTTATCTGCAGAACTGGAATATTCTTATGTATATAATATAAGCTACATAAATATAAATGCATAAAAGTTGACATAAACCAGCTACTAGTTAAATACACAGTTTTCATTCACAACTATTCATAAATACAAGGTTTTCTTCTGCTCAGAAAGAATCTTCAAAAGTACAGCCTTACAAGAAACAAGGAAGAATAGTTCTTACCTAAATACCATTGGAAAGCAACGAATACCAAAATGCTGAACAAACATGAGATATGACAGACATGCCAAAGAATCTGCAGAATTCTTTTTCTCTATATCCGCAAACTCCTGGTTCTCCCACTGTGGACTCTTGTCTTTACGATGTAAAAACACTAATGGCATCAATTCTCTTATATCCCACAAAATGTCCTAAAAAAGAAAGATAGATTGCCTGTGGTCGCCTTTTGAAGACCTGCATACATAGCTCCAGGCTTTCTTTGACTTCTGTCTTTCTGTATTTGACTTGGGAATATTCCTCCTGTAACCAGGGATAATAAGGTAGAACAAAGTCCAAGGCTCAAACTTTACTCTTTCATACACTCAACATTAACATGAGAAACCAGTGTATCCACAGTGAATAAAACAACTTAGAAAAAAGAATCGTCATGGCCAGTTATCAAAACCAGAACTGTATTTTTAACAGTGAAACCAGCCAATAGCCATTTAATACTCAGTTTTCCTACACGTCTTAAAAGTTCACTTCTTTTGTAAGAGCTGAAGATGTTAGCTGCAAACTTGATACAAACGAGCTGTTACTGCCTACTCAGTGTTGTCCAACTTGTGGCCCATTGGCTATCCTGAGGGAAGTTCCCATTTAGTACTGGGAATACTTTCCACCCTTATGTTTCATTCAACGTTTAGCAGCCTGCTTCTGAATAAACTGTTATAAAGCAATCCAGCACCTGGCTGTCAAGAGGTCCCCTCATTTCATCAGCTCAACACAAATCACTGTATAACCACACATTTGAAAATTAGAGACAACTCGTATTTACAAATATTTTAAATGTTGTGTACGGGGTCCAGCTGGCATGGAGTTGGTTTACTTCGCGGCAGCCCCTGTTGTGCTGCTTTAGATCTGTGACCAAAAGAGTTGATCAGTGTGTCAGCTATTGCCGATCAGTGCCTGCGCAGCATCAAGACGTTCTGTTTCTCACTCTGCCCCTCAGTGTGGGGGGTGAGAAGCTGGGAGGAGACAGACCTGGGACAGCTGACCCAAACTGATCAAAAAGAAATTCCATACCATAAAATATCACACTCAGCAACAAATTGAAGGGGGGGGGGGAGGGGGTAGTATTAGCTGTTGTTCAGAGACTGGCTGGGCATCAGTCTGCTGGTAGGAGGTGGCCAGTGCCACTGCATCATTTGTGGTTTTTTCCTTCACTTATTAAATTCTTGTTTTCTCAACCAGTGAGGTTTTCTTGCTTTTGCCATTCAGATTCTCTTCCCCATTCTGCTGGGGTCGGGCAGTGATGCTAAGTGAGTGATTGAGTGGGACCTTAGCTGCCAGCTTGGGTCAAGCCACTGCATTTGGGTATGTGCAAGAGAGGAAATTTTACCACATTGAAAACATGACCAAAGCACAGCTCTACTTGCTGTAACTTCGTTAATCACAGCTAGTCCTGTTTCTGGAAACAAACACTATTGTGTGTTCCAACATACGCATGGACTGTACCTGACTATCTCCTTATAAGGCTTAGTTTTTCTGCAAATTTAAATAAAACTATCTATACCCACAATAACCTTGCTCTAATAAAGCACAGCTGCTATGTAAAACATTCAAAACCAGAGTAAGTGCACCGGTAGCATGGAGTGGACATGTTCCCACTGAATTTCCAGCTATAGCATCAGCAGCAGTCAAGCATCAATTAATATTCTTTGTCAGCTGGCACATTAGAGATTTCTCTCTGTGCAACACCTGGATTAAAGGTAACATGCAGATTTTGCCTTGATGTAATACTGCAAAGACAATCCTTTAGATACTCTAATAAAGTCATACATCACCAAGAAAAAGAAGCAGTTAGAGCAAAGCAGCAGCTGCTGGTTCATCGAATTGGTTTGTAAGGAGCAAAACTCTGTCTGCAAGATTTGCAATTTCCAGAGATGGGACCTGGAACTCTTTAGACCTTTACCTACCTGCATTACCTTACAAGGCCCAGTAAGTCATCCCACTAACCAATAAAGGAAGCAAAATGAGCTCTAGAACCAATTATAGGTAATTCTGAACTAGAGCGCTGGTTTTACAAACGCTAATTAATTTTGACTGCACTTACTATAATTTCAGTTGCAAAATGGCGAAAGGGATGTTCTTCAATGCCTTCAAGTTGCTCGAGCGGAGCTGCCAGTAATGGGTATTTCAGGCTTTTCATACAGCTGAAATCAAAAGGGGTGAAACTAAATCATCAATAAGGTCACAAATACAGACATTAATAGTGTCATTGATGACCAAGAATGAAGTCTATACTCGTATTAGCTGCTGCTATTCCTGATATTAGAAGGAGAATAAAAAAAGGCGCATCTGCTGTAGAGATGCATTCCTTAGACTTCACCTCCAGAATATAATTACCCTCACTGTTGTAAATTTGAGAAGCAGAATACCAAGAGCTTCACAGCAGACTAGTATTTCTTTACCATCTACCTGTACTAAAAAGAAAAGAAATTTTTCCTTTCTTATCTCACTTCATAAATATGTAAAGCATATTTATGAGAGGGTTTTCTTTTTCAAAATACCACATTAGTTAATATAAGTTGGCAGCATTATAAAACACTAATAAGATTATTTACTGCCCATGTAATAAATACCCATTGTTCATTCTGTTAAGTTATAGTAATGTTACACTAACGTAAAATGCTCACAATTTCAATAATTCTTCTTTCAGCTCCATGTCATTGCACTCTGACGACTTTTCTGTGTTTTTAACAACTTCATTCACAAAAGGTTTAGCAAATTCCACCACTGCATTACAACATCGACAGAGACCAAGTTTATCTTCTTGTATTTGTTCTTGTGTATAAGGTACAGGTAAGGGAGTAAGCTGATTCATAATCATGGCCAAAGATAAACCCACTGAGTAGGCCTTCTTGTTCTGAAGTTTCAAAAGCACTGAGGGAAAGGAAAGAGAGAGAGAAAGAGTGAACAGATTTTGAGACGTTATTACTTACTTAGTAGAGGAAAACATGAAGAAAAACAATGTGACTACATTAGAAATCGTCTAGTTTCAGTGAAGGAGAGGGACTCATACCTGAAATCACATGAGCAAATCCAGCAAGACTACACATCATCAGCTAGTTTAACATGCTGTAGTTAAGAAGATCATACATTTGAGAATGACAAATATTAAAGCAGTCGTGCATTTCAACACCTTCTTCCTTTCTCTGTAACACCATGATGAGAACCGCAAAAATCTGTCTTTCTAGAACTAGTCTGAGTGAAATAATATTTATTTATCTGATCTGAAAAACTGATTTAGTCTTGTTTTATTGCTTGACTCCTTCCATTCTTGGCAAAACCAGAGGCAAAGGCCCAGCCTCTGCAGAGAAAGCTCTACCTGAAGCAGCTCAGAACTGTTCCATACTCCACGGCAGAACCAACAGGGGCTCCCAGGCTGAGGAAGCAGCACAAGTGGCTCTCCACTCAAACTGCATTCAGTGCAGACTGACTACAGACTGGCTATTAAAAAAAACACCTACTTCCTATTACATTCTAACATAATTCAATAACACCTCTCAGAGACTGCTACAGACAGGCTTAAACTTCATACAAGTCACTTGATTTCATCTCGCATATAAAACCAGAAACTATTACTTGTTACCTACTTAGTGGATGTCCAAAACCAACATTTTTAGGTTTTATATGTAAGCCAGAAGAATGCTTCCCCCCACAACCAACCAAATATTTCAACCTGCTTCAATCAAAACCAAAGGTTTTATACCACGAAAATATGGAATTGTATGTTTTGAAAGTTAAATAATGAAGAATTTCACAATCCATGTAATTATCTCTTTCTGTAACAACAGTATGAATGGTTTATACCTCTAAATATATAGCTGTCACAGGACCATATTCTTGTAAAGGATGAAAAATAGTTCAATATTGCTTTTTCAACTGATCCTATTAATCCCATTTAAAATCTTTTTCGAACAGGCAAATATAAGCATGAAAATTATACCTTGTGTTATTTTGCAGAATATAATAGACTGTAAAGCCTGGCAGGAATGACATATTCTGAAACTATTTCAGCAAAGGCTAAACTAGTTTGATAAAAAAGTGTGAAAATTTAATTTGGAAATCACATGAGAAAGGGCATCTTACCTGTCTGCAAAGGCTGAAGCAGTAACATGACAGTTTGGCACACTTGTTCTCCAGACGTCTGCTCAATCTGCTCAAGTAAACCCAAAAAAAGTTCCTTCGGATTGCACAGCTGCAGGAGAGGAACAACGCATATTTTTTTTAAATCACCGTGGTCATAAGCTTAAGATGCATCACAGGACTCAATACAAACTTCAATACAGAAGTTCCTGAACGTCAAGAAAGCAGATAGAAACATCCAAGATAATCTTTGTGAAAACAAATATGAAACAGTAAGTACTTCCCTACAATTAACATCTTCTGTAGGGTGTATATGTATGCAGACTTTCATGTAAGCTGGAAACATGCAATAATAAATAATGACGCTAAACTTGATTTCCATGGTCTATAAAACCCTCAAATTATGCTAGCAAAGTAATCCCTAGGATTAGAGAGAAAAGAACTTCAGTGTGAATTTAACTCAAGCTATAGCGTTGGGTTTTAAGTACACGAATGCAATGGAACTAGTTTTCTAGACATTGAAACATTTTTCCCCTACTACTCCATCAGAATCATTAGGTACTCATCGTCATACTGTATCTGCAGTAGACAAGGGGCAGTACTGCTTTGGCCGTTCTGACTGCAGCAGCTGGCAATCAAAAACTGTGAGTTCCATCTGCCTTTTTCTTCTGGGTAATGCTATGTCTCTTTGTTTTGCCCCGCTATTAATTTCACAAGATTTGTGAGAGGTCAGTTACCTCTGAGAACACTAAGCCTGGGTCAACTTCAGCTGAAACTGGACCATGAGTTTGAAAGTCATGGGAAATGGACAGAAGAACCCCATGTATTCATGCCTTGTGTTCTTTGGAAATCAGAGGGAAAATTAAAACCTCTCCCTTCCCTACAATTATTGTGTTACAATTATGTATTTCAACAACATACCTGCGACAATTGATCTAGTATCTTCAGGCAGTGTTCTCGCTTATCATTTTCCTGTTTATACATGAAAATACATCTAACAAGAGGAGAAATGAGATTCCAACCCATACTCTTGATGATAACCTAAAAAAACAGATTTTTAGGGAATAAACCAAAACTGGACATTTTCTAAACCCAGAAAAATTGTACATATGAAGAATAAAAAAGACAACAGATCAATGTCCTGGTTGTAATCAACACCATAATAATGTCATTGAAAATTCAACATCTGTACTGTGAAGTTCTGCACTTGACATACATTGTATTCTCTCCCTGGAATATCTCTTTCATCAGTTCAGGTCAGCTGTCCCAGCTGTGTCCCCTCCCAGCTTCCCTGCTTACTGAGAAGCAGAGTGAGAAACAGAGAAGGCGTTGACACTGTGCAAGCACTGATGAGCAGCAGCTGAAACACTGATCTGTTATGAACACTGTCTTGGTTACAAATCTAAAACGCAACATCATACAGACTGCCACGAAGAAAATCAACTCCCTGCCAGCCAGACCCAGTGCACCACCTGAAGTCCTGTCCTTCAAGAGTGACACTGTCACTTTCTCTTAATTATGCTTTTGTCCTCTCTCTTTGGTTAACTCAACAAAACCATTAATAAATTTTTTAGTAAGATTATCATGACTTGGTTTCTGTAAGCTATCTGAAGTTACACCAGAATGTGCACTTAACACAGAGCAACTTATTAACTATCCATACGTACAGCCTTAGTCTACAGTGAAACTATTTTTCCCTTTTTAATGAAGAGGTTTATCTATTTAAGGATGTGTTAGTGCGCTAATACATAGTGCAAACTTAAACTCACCTTATTTTTCTCATTTTGAATTACTTCTAATAACTGAGCTGCATACCCATCTTCTAAACACTTCTGGCCTGCTACCTGAAACAGATTAAAATCTTCTCCTTTGAAATCAGCTTCTTCCAGAATTTGCTAGAAAGAAAAGATGCATGTTTAATTCCGTACTTATAAAAGGAAAAAAAAAAAGAAAATCCAAGCTTCCATTTCAAAATTAAACGTAATGTCATTGTAACTCATCTTCTCTTATGTAACATCTTTCACATATTAAAAAAAGCTACCAAGAGTGACTACAGAAGACAAAGCAGTATTTCAATAGCACTTTGTAAGTCTAGACTACAGCATGTCACTTGGATGATCCACTTTCTACAACAACCTGCTAGACTTTTGTTACTCCAGGCAGGTATTGTTGAGTACAGGAACATTTCTTTCTCCAAGAAGCAGAAGTTATCGAGCATCTTGAGATAAGCAGCACAGATGAGTCAAGGAAACATGGAGGCTGAACTCAGCTTCCCACCGAGGAGTTCTATGAACAACTGTCTTGTGTTTTGGGGTCATTTTAGTTTTACTTATATTCTATGAAGAGAAATACACACTGCTTACACTTGTTACTTTTATGGAAAGAAAACTACTTACGCATCTTTGTATTATGGCTTGAAGTTCATCAACTGCCATTATCATTTGACTTTGTTCTTCTGGCATTGAAAACTATTATATATTAAAGAGTGTGGTATTAAAACACATGAAGTAAAAACAGAGACTCAAAAATAATCATATTATCAAAGAAGATGCAAATAGAGGAACGAGAACAACCTAAACAGAGAGATTACGAAGACCACATGATTAAAAAAACATTAAAAATGCATTTTTAAGAAGCGTATGCTACATCATTCTACTCCCCATATTTGCAGGAGACAGCATTACAGGTAGGAAACAACCTGCATTCTACGTACCGGGAAGCAATTTTTCAAGTAATATCAGGGTCATCTCAAGAACTTGGGAGATCTCAGCTACAACTGAAAACTGCAGCTAATACAGAGCAAGTCTGGGCTCGCTGCATACCAACCGTGGATGCTCATGATACACTGCATTTTCTGTGACTGTTCTCACCAGAGGAGCTCCTGGTCAGCTATGACTGGAACACTCTGACCCGACGCCTGGGATGTGCATAGCTGATCCAACGACCATGCCAGTTTGTGTCAACAGCCCAATCAAGATTACGTATACAGTACCATTTGTTTATTTCTAGTGTCCAGGTTGGACTAGTTCAGTGGCCTTTTACCTCTAGACACTATCATTTAAAAATTTCCTGCTAAAACCAAGTTAAACATTTGAACGATGTTAAATACATACGAAGTTTTACACAGTCAGGACCATGAATTACAAATAAAATCACACTTAGTTATCCATGCAATATATCATAGCAGCAGCCATGGATAATTCATCGAATCCTAGAATGGTTTAGGTTGGAAGGGACCTTAAAGATCATCTAGTTCCAACCTCCCTGCCATGGGGGATTAGCTAACTCGTCATCAAAACACCCAAGGTCTGTATTTATCCAGCCATCCCAGTGTAACATCCTCAGTCTTTCCTCTTAGGTTTGATCTCTGCTACGTCACGCAACACCTAGATAAACTAAGCTACCTGGATGCTCACAAAAAACAGGCAACTCATAAAAGCTTAAAAAGCATCTGTGTGTGAATTTTATTACCCAAAGAATAAACGATCAAAGAATAAGCAACTCGCTTTCTATTCTCGACCGCCTATTTTAACATGTTTACGTCCCTGCGATCCAGCAGCGTATCCAGCCTGTCATTTTCATTCGGCCAGCTGCACACGCTGTGCTGCCTGAGCTCTTCCTTTTACAGGATGTTACTTTTCCTCCCAAAACAGTTTAAACATGCTTTTGAACGCTAACGTTCTGGCATGTTCAGCTCTCAGTAACTTCACACCGTACTTACAGCCCCGAAACAGGCCCCGAGCACCCACCGTGGTGTTCCGGGGATTTACCAGCTGAGCTCGCATGCGGTCTCCGGCCTTAATACTTAATCCAGTTTCTAATTCAATCTTTACAGAGGTTTTAGCGGCAAGTGGACAGCATCCGAATCACGTGAAACTTTCTGCTATTAATACTCACCACACTCCCTCGTCTCTAACACACACACGCTTCAGCCCCTTCCCGAGACCGCCAGGGTTTCCCTACGCGCAGGCCACCGCAAAGAGGCTGCCAACCTAAGGCGTTCACGCCCGGCTGAATTAAAAAACCACAAGGCCACGCCGCACCTCCACCGTCATCCTCACCTCAGCAGGACGCCACTGGAACCGCGCTCCGCGCCGCAGACCCGATGGGCCGTGCCCCTTCGCGCCCGCCACTCCGCGGCACCGCGCCACCGCCTCCTCCGGCAGCTCCCGGCCCGGGCTACGGCGCGACGGCGGCTCCGCCTCCCGGGTGAGAGGTCAGAGGGAGGGAGCGGGCAGCCGCCGTGATGGCGTCGGGGAAGCCGCAGGCAGGCGGGCAGGGGATGCCCAGCCGACGGCGTGCAGGTAGGGTCCAGGTTCCGCGTGCCGCCCCCCCCACCCCGCTCGGCGCTTTGGGCTCTCTCTGTGCCCTCCGGCCGGCACAGCGGACTCGCCCAACTCGCTCTACCCGGGGGGGAACGGTGGGACAGCCGCGGTCGGCGGTGCAGGGACGAGCTCGGTGAGCCTGGGCCAGCATACTGGGTCCCGTTATTGTCCCTCCCCGTTGCCCTTGTCTGAGGGGAGCAGCTCCGGAGCCCTCCATGGCGTAGCCAGGGCAGGGCGGGCAGAGTCCTGCGGCAGCCGGCGGAGGCGGGGAGGGCGGCAAAAGCGGCCCTGGGCGGGGGGGTGCCGGCGTCGAGGCCGTGTTGTCGAGACCTGCCTGGAGCAAAATCCAGCGGTGGGGCAGTTGGAAAGGACGGCGTTTGCCAGCAGTGGGGTGCAGGGTGAAGCTGGGCTGGAGAGCCAGTGGAGGACCAGGGTGAGTGTGGCTGGCACAAAATGACGGTCAGACCTGTTTTCCCTTTAGCGCCCTGACTGTACAGAGAGTGTGAAGAGTTGGGCCTGGCTGTCCTCACACATAGGAAATGCCAGTCTAACTGGTTGCTGAATGGTTACTAGCTTACTAAAGTCACTTTCTGCCACCAAAAGCAAGTTTCTAAGCAATTCTCTCAATTAAACCTCAGTTTAGAGGTTTAATATTTCTGAGGTTCCAATATTTTCCATTGTTAAAGAAGAAAGTACACTGTTTTCTGTATTTCTACATTTGTATATTTGTTTTCTAGGAAATAAGCGTTCAGCTGCTCTGAAGAATGAAGATGCTGCTCAAAGGTATAATTTCTAACTAACGATATGTGGCATTCACGTTGTTTTGCCTCACTTTCAAAATTGCATTCTCTGCCTGGCAGGTTTTTTTGCTTTCTCAGAGTACCATGGCTAACCTCAGGAGACAGCCAGCATCAGCATCATGCAGGCTCGTTTGGAGTGATGCTATGTAGCTTCTAAAAGCATGCATATACGTGCATTGTATAACATGCTAAAAGTTTATGAACCTAACCTCCACAGTTGTGTTTCCTTGCTCTGTAGTACTTGCTTTTTGCCATTTTAATTTCTTTGCATACCTGCCATTTTTCTTTATTGACTTTAAAAACCAAACTTGAGAGGGAAAAACACTTTCTGCCACAGAAAATTACCTGAAAATTCACTTGATTCTGTAGTAGAACTAGACTTCCAGGTGAATAGTGTAGACTTCTATCAGTTAAGACACCAGAATGACTGTACATCAACAACTTCTGTGGGAACCACTGCCACGTGGATATCGGAGACACCTAGATGGTTGCTCTGTGGGTATTTGCTGACAATAGAATTATGGCAAGACTCGGGAACATTCAGGAAATCTACTGTAGTGAGATTTGATTGATTTATCCCTTCCTCTGCTTTGTACCCTCACACTCAGTCTTGTCCCAGTCCTATTTTCTTCTTACTCTTCGTGTCTCATCCAGCTCCCATTCTCCTGTCAGCACCCCATAAATTGTTTGTCCCAGGCTCTTTGTCCAGCCAGTTTTGGGTTTCCCTCTTTTGCAAGAACGGTTGGGTAACCCTGTATAGAAGTATTGCAATGCAATAAGAGGCAATACTTTTCCTGAACAGGGTGGAAATAAAGCAAAGCAAGGGTGGAAACTCCTTTGTGGTTATTACAGAACTACCAGTCCTGTTACTTGTTGTTTTATTTGGCCAGCATGGTGTGATGCAGAAAAATGTAGTATTTTTCCTGCAGTATTTCAGGAAAAAAAGATTAAGATTAGGGAATTGTTCATGGAGATCTGCTCTCTGTGTCATTCAGTGTCTGTTCTGTTACAGGAAGGCAGCAGTGGAGGCTGCTTTGAGAAAGAAGATTGAATTGGAAAAAAAAGCATTGTATATTGTTGAACAGCTCCTGGAAGAGAACATTACTGAAGAGTTCCTTCTGAATTCCGTAGGTGGTGCTAGTTTTTATACTACTTTGTATCTTAGTGTTCAACTTTTTTTTTTTAAAGGTTATGGAACAATTTACTGCAGTTTAAACTAGATAAATCATTTATTCCCTCTCATGTCAACTCTGATGATGATTGCCTTATTTTCAAGGGTTCTGCAGTGAAAACATGGCCTAGTTTTGCAGAACTGTATACATTTATGAATCCTTACTTTATTACCACAGCCTTTGAATTTAGACAAAGTCTGTAATGCCCCACAATTTATCTGGCAGCACAGTTTTGCTGGAAGAAGTATGATGATTACTCCTGTCAAGGTTGTAAATGGGCTGGTAAATAGGTGTACAAAACATCACAGAATCACTAAGGTTGGAAAAGACCTATAAGATCATCTAGTCCAACCATCAACCCAGCAGTACCATACCCACTAGACCATGTCCTCAAGTGCCACGTCTACACATTCCTTGAGCACCTTCAGGGATGGTGACTCCGCCACTTTCCTGAGCAGCCTGTTCCAGTGCCTGGCCACTCATTCAGTGAAGAAGTTTTTCCTAATATCTAATCTAAACCTCCCCTAATGCAACACAAGGCCATTTCCTCTTGTCCTATCGCCAGTTACCCAGGAGAACAGATCAGCACCCACCTCCCTACACCCTCCTTTCACGTAGCTGTAGAGAGCAATCAGGTCTCCCCTCAGCCTCCTCTTCTTCAGGCTGAACAACCCCAGCTTCCTCAGCCACTCCTCATAAGACTTGTTCTCCAGACCCTTCACCAGCTTTGTCACCCTTCTCCAGACACGCTCTATGTCCTTCTTGGAGTGAGGGACACAAAACTGAACACAGTACTCGAGGTGTGGCCTCACCAGTGCCGAATACAGGGGCACAATCACTTCCCTGCTCCTGCTGGCCACACTGTGCCTGATACAGGCCAGGATTCCGTTGGCCTTCTTGGCCACCTGGGCACATGCTGACTCATATTCAGCCAGCCGTGGACCAACACACCCAGGTCCTTCTCTGCCTGGCAGCTTTCCAGCCACTCTGCCCCAAGCCTGTAGCGCTGCCTGGGGTTGTTGTGACCTAAACGCAGAACCCAGCACTTGGCCTTGTTAGACCTCACACAGTTGACCTCAGCCCATCGGTCCAGCCTGTCCAGGTCCCTCTGCAGGGCTCTCCGACCCTCGAGCAGATCAACACTTCTACCCAACTTAGTGTCATCTGCCAACTTGCTGAGGGAGCACTCAATCCCCTTATCCAGATCATTGATGAATATGTTAAACAAGACCGTCCCCAAGAAAACATGTAACTAGAGGAAAATTAGGAAAATAGGTATAAATATAGAAAAGCCTCCTAATCTTGCCTTTATGTAAAAAAAAAAGTGGCCATGATTCTCCTCTTTCCCTGTTTATCCTTTGTACTGTGCAGATTCTAAATGTTGTTTATTTAACTTACTTAGTAACTCTTACAAAATTAAAAATATTTATTTGCTTATGAGATTATTTGAGTATGAAAAATGACACATTTTCCAGTATCTGTTGTTAAGCTATTTTGTTGTTATTTTAGGGAAAATTTATTACTCCATCTCACTACAAAGACGTTGTTGATGAACGGTCTATCATCAAACTGTGTGGTTATCCTCTGTGTCAAAATAAACTGGAAAATGTAAGTTGCTTTTTATTCATGCTGTTAAATTAAGAATCTCTTAATGATTTTTATTCTCTTGCATTTTCTCTTTCATTTGAAACTTACTATATTAAACATAGATTAAAATACTGTCAAGCATTGGACCAGGCATCATATCATTCCATTTCAGTATAATCCTCCTGAAGTAAAAGGTAAAATCTGATCAGTTGACAACCATTACTGTAGGACAGAATCGGGTAGCACCTAGTTTGACAGTAATAAAGATGACTCTGGATTTCTCTGAGTAGAGGTGGAGGTCTCTGACAGTACAGTTGCATGTGCATATAAATAGATAGGGATTAAAGAAGGACCCGTCTGTACTTGCGCAACAGTTACACAGGGGTAAGGTTTCTACCAGGGCAGCTGCGTTGTTTTATGTCCAGTGCTAGCTTTGTTGTCCATCTGAAGTTGTCTTCTACTGATAGTGAGATGTGAATGATAAAAAATAAATTGCCGTTTGCGTCTGAGAAGGTGCAATATCAAAAGAATTGAGAGAAGAGGTGGTTGCAGTATGCAGTTAGGATAAAATGGAACATATTACACATATTGAAATACGTGAATTAAGTTTTCTGTCATGTCACGATGGAACTAAGTCTTGCTGATGAAAGCGTATTGTTTTAGGTGCCAAAACAGAAGTACAGGATTTCAACAAAAACAAACAGAGTTTACGATATCACTGAAAGAAAGGTATGGTAACAAGCCTATTCCTAAAGTATATTTAATAGTGTCTCGATATCAGAAGCGCATTTTGTAAGAGCGTTCATGTAGTGGCTTGATTCAGAGCCAATATGTTTGGTTACTATGAAAGTCATTTTCATGACCTGTTAGCATATGAAGTTCTTTATGCATTGCAGTTTCTTGATGCTGCCTTTGGAAAGACAAAAAACCACTTATTTTCTTTCTAAATTTAAACATAACATTGAAAATTTTGCTTGGATATCATTTTAAATGTGGTACAGCTGATCTGTTGAAGACATTTGTGAAGAAGTGTTCTCTTACTTTGCTCCAGTATAGTCAGTAAGCTTTAGTAGGGTCAAAATGCACAGCCTTTTCATTCACTGAATTGCAGTACTGTAATACAAGTTACATCTCATGCATTCCTTAGTGTGACTACCTTGAGGGTTTTTTTTGAGGTTTTTTTCAACATAAAACCTCTCTCTTCACAAAGTCTGTTTCTTTCTTTAAGCATATGCATGTATATGGTGAGTAAAAGTCACCTTTGCTCACAGGGTACACAGTCACCTACAGGTGCTTATATGCTAAATTGCAGGATAAGTTTCTACTTCTAGAACAAATTTCTTCAGTGTTGCTAGTATAAATTCCTTTCCTCTGGTTACAACTCTGAGATACACAAAGTTCTGGGAATGGCTTTCCTGATGTGTGCAAATGTGCACATTAATTTTAAAAGATACCGCAAAATTTTAAGTGTTGTTCTGAGTTTTGCAAAACATCCAAGTTTTGTTGCCAACCAAAATTTTCATTATTAAACACTTGTCATGGTTTAACCTTGGCTAGCAATAAATTACCATACCGCCGCTTGCTCACCTCCCCCCGTGCCCCCTCCTGCAGTGGAGGAGATGACAAGGAAGCTTCTGGATTGAGATAAGAACAATTTAATAATTTAATATAAATTAATATTACAGTGATACTAATAATTTTAACAATGCTAAGACTACTAAGAATATGTAATTAAAATAATGGAAAATAAAACAATATGATTGCTCAACACTGACCGGCTGATACACAGGCAGGTCCTGAGTAGTGAGAATCAGAGTCACAGAGCCCAAGAGCAATCACAGCAGCATCCAAGCGAGCCTGAGAGAACCCCACAAGCGAGAGTAGGACCAAGAAAGCCAACTGACCCACTAACTCATTAACAAACTAATGCACAGCGAACTAGCTATGGTCCCCTGGCCTACATACTGAACGTGAGACTCAGTGGAATGAAATACTCCTTTGGTTAGTTTGGGTTGGCTGTCTGAATTGTGTTTCGCCCCCACTGCTTGTAGGAAGAAAGTTGGGAACACAGGTGCAGTATCAGAAGCTGAAAAAGTGCTTGAATTGGTACAAACACTCCTTAGCACCAAAAACCCACCAGTGTTATCAGAACTCTTCTCAGGGCAAATCCGAAAACATAGCCTCATGCCAGCTATTGTGAAGAAAATTAACTCTGTCCTGACTAAAACCAGCACATCCCCTGAATTTTATTGCGTATCTTTATGACCGTCTTGTTGGATTACAGATTGCTCTTTGAAGCGCTTTGGACTCTTTGAACAGTTTTGGGTGTTTTTAAAATTTACTATGTAGACTCCCAACACATGTTTGCTTCTCAGTATGTAATAAAAGTGCAGAAAACAGAAAAGTGGGGAAAAAAGACAAGCTTCAAGTGGTTTGTGGGGAATGGGATAGACCTGTTTGACAGATTTGGTTTCTCTGGGTGAATTAAAAACCTGGTCATAGGCTTAAAAAGAAATGTGAAGTGGTACTTAAATTTTACAGGCATAAAACCCAATGTCTTTAGTCACATTTTCTCACTTTCTCTCCCATTTCCAGTGCTTTTGCAGCAACTTTTGCTATAGAGCATCTAAATATTTTGAAGCTCAGGTTTCCAGAACTCCAGTATGGATGCGAGAGGAAGAAAAGTAAGCATAACCTTATATACATTCACTGCTTCTCTTGAGAATATTATTTTCTCTATCCAAGCTGCAATGCTGATTAATTAGCTGCACTGCATCCAAATGATTAGGCTGAAGCAGAGGTAACTGATGTTAACATGTTAGCTTAGCATGGTGTTCGTTTTAAAAGTGGTGTTGCCGTATCGATCACAGTGATTGGCAATGCTCAGTACTACTTAATGGCTACTCAGTAGACTTGGTCATGTTAGTTTGGAGGGCAGACTAGTCATAAGTCATAGTCAACTGCTATTAACTTTAAAAGGTACTTACTGGGATTGGATTTTTACAAACCATATGACGTACAGGAAGAATTCATCTCTCCTGGTAAAAGATTTTCCAGTTTTAGCACAGCTCTTGTCATTGGTCTTAAGGTAGACTGTGAATACTTGCACCTGAAAGCAGACTGTAACATGAGGATGTTTATCCTGTCTTAAAACTCTTAATTTCAGATTGCCCTTTGCCTGCTGTTACTGCAGTGTTCATTTTGGAACAGTGTGATGCAGCCCATGTTCCTAGCTTAGGAAACACAGGCTTGCAAGTAATTAATTGAGCCAATGGGTGTCACTGTTTAACAATAGATAGAGAATGTTCAGCTAAATTTATTCAGCTTTCATTCCCCAAGACGCTACTTTTCATAGTCTCCTGGTTTTCAGCAAAAGAAACTGGCTGAAATTGTGTGTAAGCTTGCTTTCACAGTTCAGATCAGTCATATGAAATGTCTGATCAATGAGAGAAGAGATTTAGAGCAGCCTGATCGTATCTAAGGGATTAGTCTCTTCATTAAATGTTTAAGTAAGCTTCCCAGTATTTTTGTGCTCTTGTTTTACGGACTTTAAAGAAAATGTTCTTTAAAACTCCCTTTATTCTTAACATTGAAAGTGTATCGTTGTGATATGCCTGTTGTAGTTAATTATTTATGCTGGGGAGCAGGGGAGAGACGGTATTTTCAAAAAACAAACAAAACCCCAGATACTTTATGGCTAGGTATAGCTGTTTGCACAACCACATGCTTGTGCACACACTGATAAACGTGTACACGTAACAATATGTGAATTTTTTTGACAGAAAAGACTACAACCTCCACTTAAAACTCTGAAGAACAGTTATATGGAGTTAATAATTCAAATCATTGTATGTTACCAACTTTAGTTTCCACACTTCACTCATGTGAGTGGTGCAGCTTTCATCTATTCATACTTTTTTGCCTGCTGTCTGAGAGGTGTTAGTACATTGGCTTGCAATTAGTGCATGCTTAAAAGATTTTTTCATTCATAGGACAGGTGGGTGAGATCTTCAGCCTTTATTGTTGGATAGAACTAATAGCATTGTGATGGTGCCTTCGACTGAATTGAAGCAGATAAACAGGGAATAGAACTTTAGAAACAAGCACATCAAAATTTGTCCAGTTATGGTTCTTAGAGTTTGTGGAAACCTTCCAACCTCAACTGTATATTTTGGTTTGATGTGTATTTCAAGAGCATTGATTTAGCAGGAAAATGTTCATTCTGTATCTTCTTTCTGCAGACCACCAGACATAGAGCTGCTGAAGGAGGGACAGAGGTACACTAAACAATAATTTTTTTGTTACATGTCCTTATAGTTAGAAATATTAGCATCATATCAGGAGAAAGAGGGATCTTTGATTTCCTTTGTCATAGACAAGACCTTATGTGAACCTACACAACGGATTTTTTGTCTTGTTTAGTTTTTTCCTTTGTGATTCTAAACCAGCATATTTGATCTGTATGATTTAGTGTACAGCTGCTCCTGGCCTGTATGTCTTCATTGAGCCTGTTGAAATCTGAAACAAATACACTGTTTGTACTGTGCATATTTTATACCATCTATTCTTTATACAGAAAATGGTACCAATTATATGTGATGAAAGCTTCTGTACTTCTTAATCTAAAACATCTGTATCAGCTAAAATGAAATCATGCCATTCTGTCATCTCCCTGTACCTTGCTGTGTATTGTGACTTTCTCTTTGTTTACTTTTGCAACACATGGCCATTAGATGGCAAACTTATATATGCTAGAAACAACTCTGCTGTCCCCCTGAGTTTAGGGTATTATATTTGTATATATGTAATATGCCTATCTTCATTTTTAAATTGCACTATTCATCACGCTAACTCTGACATTATTCTGTTGTCTTTAATAATATCTTATTTACTGTTCTTCTCTAACTGCCCTTGGCACTTGAGAATTCACCTCTCTAAATAGTGTCTAGACTTGTCATCTTGATTGCAGGACATTACAACTCTGAGTTTGACAAGACTTTTAGAAGAACAATCATGATTCTTAAAGTATTTTTCCCTTATAATAGAAGTGTACTTTTTCTGCTTTATTTTTCTTGTACAACAATGAAAAGCTGTTAAAAGTAACACCTGTTTCTTATTTCATTGATAGTTTGTCATTTCTTTACAGTGGACAGTCTGGAGAAGAGGTGAAACTATGTGATGAAGTAATTAAAGCTTCTGACATAGAAAATCCTAGGATATCTTCAAATCCACGTGAATCTGGTTCTCCTGACACAGCCAGTGATGGCAGTAGTGATACTGAACAAGAATTTGTTTCCTCTGTCCTACCAGGAAGTCAGTCAAGTTCAGCCAATGTTGCACAGCAATTGCCCAGAAACAGTATCCTCAAAAAGAAGCATGCTCAGAAAGTCTGTTCCAGCCCTAAAACCGAAGACTTGGGTGTGGTAGAAGCCACTGAACAGCTATCTAACTGTAAATTAGATGCTGAGGAAGAAACATATGCTTGCTCGGTTCGTAATACAATAACTGCAACGCCTTCAAAACAAACTACTCTAGGAAAATCAAGTGCTTCAGAAAACTATGAAAATGCCTATAGTGGTTCAGAGATAGTTTTCCTAGGTGTGAGCAGAAGAGGAGCAGAACATCTTAAAAGAACACTGTCTAACTCAAAAGAACATAAAAAATCTGAACTAAGGGATCCAGTTAATTCCAAAGGCAGTTTATTAGAAGTGCTTAAGCAAACACTGACAGAATGGAGAACTGAGGAAACTTTAAAATTTCTCTATGGCCCAAACTACACTTCTTCATGCTCATCAGAATGCATATCATCTGCCAACCAGGAGAATGAAGAACTTGATGAGGATGACTTAGATGCAGCTGATGATCTTAACACTCTTGCTGCAGGGGAGTGCGAGAACAGTTTGAACTATTCGTTACCTTTCACAAGTCCAGGCAGGATAGTTAAGCCTGTGCCTAGTTACGAAAAGTTAAAAGAAGAAACAGAGTTCCTAGAACTCCGAGTAAAAGAGTTCTACAAAGGAAAGTGCATCTTGGCTGAAGAGGTGGTGACACATGCACAAGAGGAACATCCAAGCAAAGGCAAAGTAAGTGTCTATCTGGTGGAATAGTGTTGAGGCTGTATAAAGCCTGCCTTCAAAGAAGTATTACAGGCTCTTTGTTTCTGTCATCATAAGTGGATATGGACAAGGTAATATCAAGCTATTAATGTAAAATAATAAAAGAAAGGCTGGATAGTTTCACAAGAATCCCATAAGGTTGAAAAATCATATTTTAGTTTGGTAAGAATAAGTTTGTATGACTGGGACACATTCAGTTATGATGGCTGTCTTTCCATTTGTGAACCATGAAAATAGTAAAGGTTACTTAGATGGAACAGTCTGTTGTAAAAGAGTAGACTTTGGGTGAGGAAGGAATATGTTTGTGGTGGTTTTTTTTCCCCTCCCCCCTTTGATTCATCAAATGTGATTTTTATTTAATGATTTCTTGGCTTTTATTCGTGACAAGGTACACTTTAGAGTGGATTTCTTTCTTCTCTTGAGTAAGACTAGATCTCTGGCATTACTTACTGTTGAAATTCTCTGAGTTGGAACCTGCTGACTTGTTTGGATATGTTGCTGCAATTTAGACATTTCGGAAAAACACCTCAGGAGGATTTGCAGACAGCAAGAAATAGAGTGGTCTGAGGTTTTTACCCCTTCCACGTCAGACAAACCTGCTGACAGCAGCCGGGTTTTCTTGTCACTGCTGTAAAACAGTATGCTGACTATGCTAGGTAGGTTATACAGTTTGTATTGGCATGTGAAATTGTTCTTGCTTTTAAAGTTCAAGTGTGATACTAGCATGACAGGGTGTAATTTTCATAATGCTGCTTCTTGTAAAACAAAGCTATTGCATTGCTTCTTGGAAAAAATGTACTCTGACTTATGTTTTGAAGGAATTTACCATTAGTTCAATTAAAGTATCTAGCATATGGAAGGGGAAAACTAGGTTAGCTACACACTGTAAATTGCGTCAGATTAAGCAAACTTCTGTCCATTAAGAAATTACTGGTTGGGTGGGTTTTTTTCTATTTGGAGATAAAAGTTTTCTTATGTTTAAACATTTGTTGATAAGCTGAGACTATTTTGATGCATTGGATTTAATTAAATACTAGGTTATATCTGTTAAAGTTTTTTGTCTAATACAGGATGATCAACATGAAGACCTCACCTTCCCACTTGTTGATGCAAATGCACAAATGCAGATTAGAAAGCGAATTGTCCTTGAAAAACTGAGAAAAGCGTAAGTATCCTTTACTTTGGTAAACATGAAACTGAAGTTGGTGCTCATTCGTCATTGTTTCAAGTAACAAACACACCGTGCAAGGATGTTCTGGCTTTTTCTAGGTGGCCTTAGTCATAACTTAAACCCGTTATTGCCCTAAAGAACTTACTTATTTCTGAGACAGCCATCTGTGGTACTGTTGTGGATGTTTGCAGTTTGCACAGCCTGCTGAGGTAGATGTCAGAATCTCATTACTAAGGTGTTCTCTAGAAGAAACCTGTCCCTTCCTTACTGGCATTGGAGCTTGTAGGTGGCAGCATTCCAGACTGACATGACAGCATGTTCCCACTCTTCAGTAGTTGACAGAAGTCAACACAATTGTGCCATTACACTGAAAATGTCTGTATGTTTTGGATCTAGATGTTAGTATAACACATGGAGCTTAAAAATTAGAATATGTTCTTCAAAAAAAAATTCCACAGCAAGCCCTGTATTCATCATCCGCCTTTCCCTCAGTTATCTGGAAATAATGTAAAGTATTTAGATTCTTGTGTTTAAAAGCAGATTCTGATGGCCATAAAATATAAAATATTTAAGTAGCTGTATGTACCAACTGGTCAAGTCTAAACTGAAAAACTTGAAGCTGATTGGGAGGGTTGCAAATATTTGTCCTGTACATTAAGCGTAATGTTACTGGTGAACAAATCTACACAGAAGGAAGTGGTATTTTCAAACTTCTTAATAGTTTAAGCAAAGCTCTTGCTAAGAGAATTTCTAGTCCATGTTTGGATGGCTGGTATCAGTATGCCTCTAGCTGCAACCAGTAAAGGCCCTCAAAATTGAATCTTAAAACTTTCCGAACACCGGATCTTTTTCACATACGTGAAAGGGTTTTGGAGCCCCAGAAAAGAGATTAAGGCATCTCTGCTGTAGCTATTAATATTATTAAATTGTCAAAGTTGAGAGGACCTTGAAAATACTCCTGTTGTCAGTGTTGTTGGCCATGATTGTGGTGTTTTTATTAGGGTTAGTATACTTTTCTGTGGTTGTAGTTTGTGTTAGCTGGCCACACTAGATGTTGCAGAAGCTTTTTTTTTTTAACTAAAAAATGCCCACAAACCAAACTCCCCCCAAAAACGCCAACAAATCTCTGTTCTGTTTCCCTCTACCTGCAACAAGTGTGGACACAAACATGGAACCAAAGCATGCTGCAGAAAAGGTGTCTGTCTCTGATCTTCCTGTAAATGTCAGTGTCGCACAGATTCCGAGGGCTGCTACTGTATGGTAAAGCAGTTTCTCTGCTCCTTCAAATTTTTCCACAAGTTTGTCAGTCATGTTCAGCTTCTGGCAAAATTTCCGTTGAACTCAGGAGTCTGGTACTCCATGAATAGAGGATAAGAAAGACAAAATTTCTTGTTTTCTTAGTTTCTTCAAAGGTTTTAGTCTTGACTATCCCCTTGTTTAGTTGGTCCTCTTAAATTTTAGGAGGTGATGCGGTAGTCCTGTCACACCCAAGAGAGATAATTTTCATAGTGAGAAAGCAATGATTTCTTGGTGTGTTCAGTTGAAGTCAGTGGGAATATGAATATACCCAGCATCACGAGTCCTTTGTTCGGTTTTATGTAGAACGTGCAGTGATGTAGGGAAGAATAGAAATCCTGATTCTTCCAGCAGTACTGACGCACTGTGTGCATGCATGCATCTAAATGTAAATAACTGGATATTCAAATGCAGGAGGGTATTAACTATTGAACAGGTAAATCGAGGCAGAAGTTTCATCCTAAATGTGAAAAACAATGCATGCTATTTCCAGCATTTGGGGCTACTGACAACTAGTTAAACAGTATGTGCAGTTTGTTGTGTGCTGTATCAGTTTTTACGCACCATGAAGTAGGGAGATAATATGTCTTTTTTTAATTTTCTAATTACTATCATTTTGATTCCAACTATCAGGCTTATAGTGGGATGTTATTTCTGTTGCATGTATGTGAGTCTGAGGTTAGCAGATATATTCTCTGTGCAAACCTCATTTAGACATGTAGTTTCCTTTTGTATTGTTATTTTTGAAGCAAGTATTTGTTTCAAATATTTGAAACCTTTATGAGGCCTGAAATTCTAATCCTCATAATGTAAATTCTTTGATTCTTTTGGTAAGAATGTCTTGTCAGAACAGATAGATCATGCATCTAAAACTATATTTCATTTCTTCTTCACGTTCACACTGAACTAGAGCTGTTACAAAGCAAAGATGTTGCCCAAACACCACTCAGAGGAATCTGAAATGTGAACTACAGGCCTGATCTGCAGTACAGGGATGAATCTCTTTTTCTTTTTGTTAACTTTTATGAGCTTTGGTAGAAGTCCTACTTGAGAAGAAATGAGAAAGAGAGAAAAATTTATACTGACCAGTGTCTTTTGCTTTCTAGATTACCTGCAGTTTTGGGCCCTCTTGAGATTACTCCAGGTGATGTTTACACAGAGCTAAAAAATCTTGTCAGAACTTTCCGGTGAGTATTGGTCTTTATTTAGAGATTCTTCATGACTGATTAATTAAACATGCTGTTGAATGATTTGCGGTTTGGGCACAGAGAGGGGCCTGTTGTAGATTTACCTTTTTCTAGCCATGTGTTCATGTAGGTAATGTCACGTTCCCTGTGGACTAACAAGTCAACCTTTTCCCTGCTCCTGACAGTGGCTAGGTCACCAAGAGTATTTGTAGATTTTTAAAAACTAGGCCAGTGGTCTCTGGAGGATGATGGTGAGTCTTTTAAAGGTTCTGCTACCTCGTCACCTCCTATTAAGCTTGAGTTTCTGAGATCTGTCACTTTCTTTTGCTCTGGCTCCCCAAGCTGGGCTAAATGGTTTTAATGTGATTAATAACTGTTACTGCTAACTTCCAGAGGCAGGAAGAAGGTCCAGTTTGACCTGTCTTGTTCCTGATTTCAAGGGGAAGTAGATGTAGTGGCCACTGTCACCACAGATGAACCTTCTGCACAGTCAGAAGCACTAAAAACAGTGTTTGGAAACACAGATGAAGAAGGAGGGAAAACAGAATGGTGGTAACTTCTCTGAACAAGTTTAGGTTTCCTTTGGGACACAACTCTCATAACTTGGACCTAGATCATGTCCTGCATCTTGAAGTATTGTCAGGAAAAGGAACAACACCAGTTGCTAACTCTGTGCACACTGTCACTCTTGAAACTTCCCCCCTTGACGTGCCCAACCTGCATAAGGTTTACGTGTAAATTTTCAAAGTTCTTTCATGTGGTGTTTGCCACAAAGAATCTGGGCTGTGGTGAACAGGAACTCATCTGTACCTTACTCCTTATGCTTCATCTGACATCTGGAAGGATGCCACTGAAACTCAGATTCTCTATATGCACGACTCCTTCCTATGGAAGATAGTCTTGTCTTTTCTGGCGACTAGGATTGTTAGTGTTCAACTCTAACTGCAGTCATTAGGATTAACCCTTTATTTTAACAACAGCACTGAAATCAGGGAAGGTATTTTTGGTTATATTGGAGCAGCATTTAAATGCTGTTTATGTACCTACTATTTGAATAAGATCTTTGTGTTTTAAAATTTAACACAGTTTTGTTGCTCTGTAGTCTAAATGCTTAATAGTCACTGTAGCTTATGGGTTGATAGAACTGGAAAAAGTACATTTTGTCTCTTTCAGTATACTTTTGTATGACTGATTATGTAAGAAGTCCTGGAGGTTCTCAAAAGCAGAATTTCTTCTATTCAGAGGCGATATGGCCTGAATATGAATTTTTAGAAGTGGTTTATAGCAAAGAGCCTTGAAGCCAAAATGGACTTCTGAAAACATACATACACACCTGTGGATTTACAGAATTGAACCAAATCTAATCAATTTGGACTTTGATCCTAGCACCTTTCTCCTGTAGCAATAATTTATCGTGTTTTAAAAGTCTCCCCTGATCTATTTCTCATCCCTCAGATGGCATTTTCTAAGTTTATTTTTAAGTCTTTTATTTTTTTAAGGAGTGAGTTGACGGTAATGGTAGCAACTTCTTGGGGCTCTCGTACTGTGAAGATTCCAAATGAATTACTTAGAAATTCAGCATTTTGGGCAGAGGATGGTTGAAGACCATTGTGGGCACTACACAACAATTTGTAAGTGCCTTTACATATATATAAATGGAGAATTTTGGTCACTGATAGTAAAATAATATAAAAATACAGCAAATGGAGAAGGAATAAAAACCTTTGGGCCCTTTCTCCTTGCATTTCTAGCTAGCTCATGGCTATTAAGATGAAGGCACAGATTTGCATCTCCAGTTCCATACGTAGGTTTAAATTTACTTAATGTGTCTCTGAACTTAAGGTGAATGGTTTGGCAGGAGGACCTGGGATAAATTTTAAATGGTATTTATGTTTGCAGGGTATAGAAATTTAAACATTACTTTCTTTGTAGTGTGGTTAAAATATTTTATGACTGGAGGGAGCACTGACAAATGCTAGTGCTCTTTCCTGCTTTTTGTACTGGAAATATTTCTGGCTGAAGCACTTGCCAAGGAGGGAAGGAGATAAAACACATGGCTGTAGTAGAGCTTAACTGAAGAAGGGTAAAAGAGCATGTGGTGAACTAAGCAACAACGATTTTCAGCTCCATTGGTTTTTAAAGGAACACTTGCAGTTCAGCCTCCTTTGGGCAACATTTTATTCAATCACCAATGCTGGGAAATGCACTAGAGGGTTCTCAGGAGACATTTTAGGATGGTTAGAGCTCTTCCCAAACCAAGTCCCTCAGTGCCTGTAAGCTTTTGTTACGAAAACTGAGATGTCAGATAATTCTCCAGAGTGTGTAGGGGCACTTTGTTAAAAGATCAAGAGAAAATTAGCTATTTATATATAAATTGAGGCTAAATTATGATGTTTGTGAATGTGGGGTTTGGATTTTTAGGCATAACATTTCATATCGAAAATAGAACTTCATCTGTATCTTATGGTTGCTAATTCCTTTAATGGAGCTTGTCATTGACATTGAACTCTGCCAATGAATATGATAGTTCTTTCCTAAAGATGTGTTCAAGACATTTAATTACAGCTTTGTCTTATCTTCTGTCCAAGACAATACTGTAGCTTTTAAATACGTATCATGAATGTATGTTATCTAGTGTATACGCTCACTGATAGGCTATCACCGTGTTAAGTGGAATTTTAGGTTCTGCTATTACCGTGTTAAGTGGAATTTTAGGTTCTGGGCTTCAAGTCAATCAGCAGTCATTTGTAGGTAAGGTTCTGTATGGAAGTGTGAAAGTACCAGAACGGTAATGACCTTTTTCCAAGTAAATGGGCT
This sequence comes from Rhynochetos jubatus, assembly GCA_027574665.1. NCBI lineage: Eukaryota > Metazoa > Chordata > Aves > Eurypygiformes > Rhynochetidae > Rhynochetos > Rhynochetos jubatus. Next base: position 19,207,311 of record CM050656.1, read on the forward strand.
TCTCTTGGAGAGAGCCTAAAGTTATGATGGTAGCGCGTTTCTGCTGGTTGTCATCAACTTAAGTTATACTGCAGTATGTAAATATGTTGCTCTTTTTCACGGGGTAAAGGAGCTGTCTTTTACGGTTAAATTGGTCTAGTTTGAAGCCTAAAGAAAAGCAGTCTATACTTACGTATTTGCCTGTGCTGAGTTGGGTTAGTTAAGCTTTGCTCATCTTAGTGCAAATTTTGGAAAAATTATAGATAGCTGAGGCCCCCTAAATTCTACAACTTTATGTCCTAATGCCGTGAAGTCAGCTTGCTGCTTTACAGAATAGCTAAATGGCCAAACTAACAGGCCAGATTCTTGAACTGAAGACACGCGTGCCTACACCTCGGAATCTGGGTGTGTAACAAAAAGGCTGCTTCGTTTGCAAAGATGCTGATGACTTCACTTTGCAACAAAGATAAATTGTAAAAAGAAAGAAAGGGAGAAAATCTCTATTTGGGCATGTTTTTCTTTCTTTGTCTCCCAGTGTAAGAACATGGACATAATGGGTAAAAGTGAAAGACAGCAAGCATGGACCTTTTCAAAGGACTTTTTTTTTTTTTCACCAAATGTACATTTAGTGCCAATAACTTGTTGCTACTAGCTATTAGTCAAATTCATAGTAATATGTTAAAAATTGAGCTCATAGATTTATAGATGACAAGTATAATGCCCAGAAAGCCAATCGTATCCTGGGCTGTATCAGGAGAAGTGTGGCCAGCAAGTCGAGGGAGATTCTCCCCCTCTGCTCTGCTCTTGTGAGACCTCATCTGGAGTACTGTGTCCAGGTGTGGAGCCTTCCGCATGAGAAGGATATACATCAGTTGGAGCAAGTCCAGAGTAGGGCCACGAAGATGCTCAGAGGGCTGGAGCACCTCTGCTATGGGGACAGGCTGAGAGAGTTGGGCTTGTTCAGCCTGGAGAAGAGAAGGCTGCGGGGAGACCTTAGAGCACCTTCCAGTACGTGAAGGAGCCGACAAGGAAGCTGGAAGGGGACATCTTATAAGGGCCTGTAGTGACAGGACAAGGGGTAATGGGTTTAAACTGAAAGCGGGGAGATTTAGATTAGATATAGGGAAGAGATTCTTCATGAAGAGGGTGGTGAGACACGGGAACAGGTTGCCCAGAGAAGCTGTGGATGCCCCATCCCTGGCAGTGTTCCAGGCCAGGCTGGATGAGGCTTTGAGCAACCTGGTCTAGTGGAGGGTGTCCCTGCCCATGGCAGGAGGGTTGGAACTGGATGATCTTTAAGGTCCCTTCCAACCCAAACCATTCTGTGATTCTATATTCTCATTGTAAGGATAAACAAACTTCTAGAAAAGGGAATAACACGACTATAATCTATAAATAGGTATAAAGAACAATATGGTTTATATTAACCAGTTACATTTTCTTGCTTCTCGTTCATAATACCTGATGCTAGGGTCCTGTTAGGGGATAACCATTTAGCATAATAATCCTGGTGTCCATCTGTTTTTCCCCATTGGACAGTATTCCTGTTAACAAATTGTTTCCTAGAAATCCCAGGAAATGTAATCCTGCTGAGGAAAGGGTGGTGAGTTCCTACATTGTTGAGTTCCTTTCCTGTAACTTCAAGTTTGTGGTGGTCCCTGTTCAAGTTCTTGCACAAGGCACTTAGGAATGTGTTTAGATCAGCTGCCACAGCAGGCACTGTTTGCAAATCAGGCCATCATTTGCTAATGGAGTGCTGCTAGCAGTATTTGCAGCTGACAATAATTAAATGGGAAGACAGCTAAAGACAAAGAATTAGAATCAACTGTGTATGCTCTTGTTCTGTCATTTTTGGGTTTTTTTATTTACAGGTTACTTTAACCTTGGACTCCACTGTATTCCTACAACTTCTGTATTGGAGTGCACTTTCTTTGCAGGCCAGGCACTAGTCAGTTATTAGGAGGTCATTTGGGATGAACTTTTTATACATCTTCAGTCCTTGATCTTGTCAGCTTCTGCCACTGGATCCATCTGCTCAGTCTGAGCTCCTTCATGGAGTAGTAAAACCACCTACTGGCTGGTGGAAGCAGTCAGGTCCACCTCCAGTGCATCTCGCTGGAGTGAACCACAACACCTACAGACCAGCAACTAAGCAACCCACACAGCTATTTGGGATCATCCAACCTTCTTGGCATACCTATCCTGCCTTACAGAGACCAAGAAAGTAGAGCCACTCTGTTTAGAAAGGTTGCGTGTTATTTTCTTTCTTTGGGTAGGTGAGGAAGAGCTCGGCCAAACGCTTTAACAGAAAATATTTCTCTGCAATACTCAAATCGTCTACGCAAAGTCTTGTAGAGTTTTAACATTTCCACGTTATATGTTTATGACAGGAATCTAGTGACCTCTTTCATGGATTGCTCTGAAGTAACAGTTTGGCTGGAGACAAGACAAAGAATTAATGAACCATTTTTACAGAGGACTTGCACTTCCCTGTTTCCTGAAAGCTTTGCTCTTCGGAGGCCTTGGTGTTGACACACGGCTTGTTTTTGAAAGTGGCTGCCCTTCCACTGCTCCTTATTATTTAAGGCTTCACACCTGTAGGTTGCTAGCTTTAGTCTGATCTGTCTGAAATGTTTTTGGTTTGGTTTTTTTTCAGCTGCACAAGTGCTTTAGGACAGGTGTTGTACTTGAAAGGTTACTCATTGTGGAAGCCTGACTTGACTGTTCATCCAGTCCAGTGACAGCAGTACATCAGCAGATCCATATTGCTGTATCCTGCTGCTTAGCTGTGTCTTTTGACTACCTCCTTCATAAATAGCATATTGATGGCAGCGACTAGTGTTCAGACCTTGCCAATCAATACTAACATTGAATAAGAGTTAATTGACACAAATAACTGCATCCCTCGGTTTGTGTACAAGAATGACACCTTCCTGTGCTCTAATCAATAATGACTCCTTGTAGAGCATTGAAATAAAGCTGCTTTCTCTATTTGACAGAGTTTTCCCAGGTGGCTTGGGGCTGTCTCTTCCATTGTGTCTCATCATAGCAGATTAACTGGAATGTTACATATGAATTGCCTGTCAAGATGATTCCATCAGGCATTTCTTGGTAGTGTTTATCACTGCCATCAGTACTGAGTCAAGACGTTCAGCCTTTGTTTTGTCTCTCGTTCTATAGCCAGAAAGATGTAACGGTTTACCAGGTACAAGCTTTCTTGCCAGCTAACACCATTAGCTATCTTAAATAGTAATTGATAGAGTTGAATCTTTTAATAACAGAAATAACCAGTATTTGCAATTGGTTCTAGTTTGATATTGGTTCTAGTCTGACGTGACAATACCTGTCCATGAGTCCAAAACATTGCTGTTACTGTCATCATTTAACAAAACTCAGGCTGTTAAGACACTATTTGTGTAACCGTCACTTCAAAATCTTACTTTGGTTCGAACACCTGGAGATTTAAGGAGAAAAAAAGGATGATATTGGTTTGATCATCATTATTATCCTTAAATAAAAATTAATTATGTTCATTTTAATATCTTTCTGAAATAGGGAAATGCAAAATGATCCTATAAAACATCTTACTCATAACTGCATTTTTAATGACCATTTTGAAAATAATTTTGGGGAATTAGTTAACAAAATTTGAATTTTAACAATGGCAAGTACAAATACTTTTATTCTTTCCCTTTTTAACACTTTTCTTCGTTAACTATATACTTGCCTAAAGAAAATTAATAATAATAAAAATCTTACTGGGGAAGAAAACTCTGGATGTGAATTTGTTGCCAGGTATTTCATTTTAAGCAACCTCCCATCTTCACCAGTGCCTGGGAGCGGGTAGGGATGGTTCATTCTGCATCTGAATTTATATAAGCCTGCACAGGAGGGAAGCTGAGAGCAAGAAGGAAGCGAACACTGGGAGGCAATCGCCCCGTAGTATTTCTGTTGAATGGCCCCATCTTTCTGAATAAAATTAATTCCACTAGCTTTTTTGGGTACCCACATAGCCACAGCTTTGTATTTAGCTGTGACTTTTCCACTAAATTGCCTGTCTTAAATGCCGTGGGTCATGCCTAAATTTAGCCATAGCAATTCACACATGAATTGTTTTAAGTCAGATTAACATTTGACTGAAAGCAGATCTGTCTTATCACGAAGTTCAGCCAAATGGGTCAGCAGGTATAAAATGCAGCAGCACATCTGTTGGAACACCCCTGTGGTTCTTGATTCAAACCTCACTTTCTTGCTCTTACATCTGCACTGACTCCCACTGCATAAGTTAAGATACTGGGGTTTGATGTTAAAAACAAGAATCATCACAGGATTGTCTCCAGTATCTTATAAAATCCTGTCTGTTTCTGCAACATTAGCTTTTACAGCAGATCTGAAGCCAATAGAGGGAGAAACTAAGTGTAGGAAGGCCTGTCTTTTCAGAAACACACGTGCAGTTCTTGAGAATTTCCCAGTGGGTATGGGTTGAGAGCTGAGCCCTCAGAGCAGCCAGGACTGTTTGCAAGCTAATTCAAAGAATCACCTTCTGTCCAGTCTTCCCTGTTCCACTTTCATGCAGCAAAAAGACACATACTGAGAATTCTTTGATTCCTCCATTACAGGATGAGATGAGAGAGAAGCCTCAAAGTTGGTGAATTGCTCATATACAGCTTTTTGTATATGTATATGGATTGCTACATTGTAATTCAGTGTATTATGTCTTAAAGTAGACTTAAATCAATATTCAGCGTTACAAGTCTGTTTATTTTCACTTTGAAATGTTCTAATTTTTTTTCTGTTATTGTTTTTCAGATTAACAAACAGAAATATTATTCACAAAATGCCAGAATGGACTCTAATTGCTATTGTTTTGTTATCTGTGTAAGTACCCTCTCATATCATACACAACTATCTTAACTAGCCTGTCGAGACAAGATTTAATTTTCAGATGAAAGGAGGAAAATATTTTTTTTTAATTAACTGGAAAATCAAGAGAATTATTTTTTCATGCAAACAAGCTAAATTCTCTTGACAAAACAGGATTGTCCCACTTGCAACACCATGTTAACAATGGACAAAACTAGTGTGTTAGAACAAGTTAAGCTTTAGGGATTTTTAAAGAGGGCTGGTGGAGTGACGGAGGAGTAAACTTCGCTCTTCCATTTGCTGCTGACAGACATTCTTCCCCTCTTTGACAGTAGGGGAAACTCCAAGTATTGTATTACTTGGATTTGGCATAACTCTTACACTTTTCATTTCGCATTTCACTTTCACAATTGAAGTCATATTATTTCCATAAAGATTTGGTGTGCTTCTTAATATGTTAGAATATTCTAGCCAACTTTCTTGGGATGGGAAAGCTTTTATAGCAAATCCCAAATTTCTGAAAGTAATACTGTTTTATGAGGATTAGCTTTACTGTTTAAGATTATGGTACTACAGTGCCTACAGTCTGCTTACCATAGAATTCAGGTCTTTCCAGGGGTTTTCCTAATGGGAAGCCTAATTCTTACAGTGGTGTCTCTCAGTAATCTTCTACACAGAGGCGTGATCTATAAAAGCTGTAGTCATATGCACCAGTAACTTCCTTCATTCGTATTTTCCAAATTCATGTATGTTTCTGAAATTAAAGATACAAGCTTTGCAGTGTGTAAAACAGACAGTTCTCTCACCGGTTTGTATTAAACATTTAACATTAGTTCACCTTTTAAGAAATCACTGGCGGTTGCACCCAGTGTCAGGCCCTGCCTCTCGGTAGGGTTAAACCATCAAGCAATCTTTGCATGTCTTTCAGCTTGAATTACAAGATTGAAAAAAATCCTATTCCAGAGACTGTTTATTACCACACTGCTGCTGCTTCTTTTGGGCTTCCTGGGTCACTGGAGCCCGTAGGACAGAGAAGTGCTTACAGACCTTCACAGGTCAAGAAGTGTTGTGGGCCAACCTCATAGCATCCCCAGTACTGCACTTACTTTCCTTGATATTACTTCAGTCTGACACATTGTTCTGGCTTTACTGTCCCAGGGAAGACTACACCAGCAGGCATTAGCGTAGGCTTCAGCGAGCCTTACATCTGTGTCACCCAGCCAGATACCACTCAAATGATTCATTAAATCAGAACACAGAAAGTAACTTTACTTGAATGCCTTGGCATAAATTTTTTATCAACTATAAGAACAAATCTTTTGTCATTTTTACTGTATATTCTTATGGTTGAATTGGTAATTTGTGAAACAGATCTTATGAATTTTTCAAGTAGTTTCTGTACATCTTTTGATCAGAAGTTAAAATATGTTGCTGGTCTCTCCGCATGTGATAAGCTGTAAATGTTTACATACCTAATGATTGTTTTACAATTGCTTTAAAATGTTACAGAAGTAGGAGGCAGTCTTGGTAGCAATCAACAGAAGCAGAGAACCAAGTCTCTTTTTACTTTTGCTCTTTGAGGGTCCATCCCTAAACAAATGAATTCTGTTTGGTCCTAAAGTAGAGTAGATTTTATTTTTAATATTATTCCAGTGAAATCATTAATAAAACTCCTGTGGCTTCAACTTAAGGTTCTTGCAACCTCATGGTCTTCTGATTTTTAACAACTTTTCTCAGCACCCTCTAACAAGAGGATGTGGAAAAATGTAGATGGGGTGCAATGAGTGCTAAGATTGCTCTAAGAAGATAATGAGTCTTGCATCATTTCCAGAAAGATTAAAAAGAACATTTAATTATTTGGGAATTCTAATCAACCTTGAATATTTAGTGGAAGCCGGAAGTGTGCAGGGAAAGGCTACTGAGGACCTGGAGAACCCCTCGCAGACAGGTCCTCAGATTGTGTCACCTCCTGCAGTCTGCCAAGGAATCTGTCATAGCTTACTAATATGGCTCATAAAGCTAATGATGTTCTGTTTAGTCTCCTCTGGCTTCCCCTTAGCTATACTGAGAGCTGATGGATGTTGCAGCACACGTAATGTCATTTAGATTGCAGAGTTGTACGGGGCCCGAGTCAGAGCGGCTCTTTACTAGTTTCTCTCACTGAAAGAGGACACTTTCAGAATATTCACAGGTCCTGACCTAGTCTCAGTCACAGGATGGCCGTTTGACTCCTAACACTAAACAGTGAAGTAGCATAAGCAACACCCTGGAGGAGGATAATACTTCCTCTTTCCAGGAGAATGAAAGACCATATTACAGATACCCTGGGGTGCAGGAGTTATAAGAACAGAGACTACAGAAGGCAGAGTGAGCATGGGATTTCAGGGTATACCTCAAAAGAAGCTACTAAGACCTCAAGTATTTTTTGTTTTGTTGGGAAGGGGCGGGGTTGTTTTGTTTAAAGTAGCAACTGTTGGACTTTGCTTGCACCCCATTTTGTGCATCGATATTGTGGCTCACCACTTCCTTCTCGTATATGGCTAGTGTGTGCTGAGGACTCAAAGGGTGTGCTTAACTTTACTGTGCTCCTTCAGAGTGCCCTGACCCTTTTTGTGATACGCCGCTGGGCAGAATAACTATTATCTTTACCCTTGTATTGAATTCAGTTGTCATCACAGCTTAATACTTTGTATTATGTTATGATAATGCTGTCCTCTCATCACTGGAGTGTGCATATTAGTGCTTTGTAGGGTACAGCGTGTTGGATAGTCATAACACCTGATTTTGGTACTTAAATTAGACCTAGGCTCCCCTTATAGTCTGCTGGTCCTTGAGAAGCTAGTGAAAGTACTTGTGTGCCCTCGATTCTACTGACTGTTAAGGAAACCTGGGCTGCTGATTCATTGCTCTGAAATAAAGTGCTTGAAACTAGACAGTGTGGCTGTCTTTCTAGAAGTATAAAGTGTTGGAGATAGCAACAGTGGAGCGTTTCCTGTTCCTAGTGAACAGCTGGATTTATTCAATCAAATTAGCGTATAAGACGTGAACAGCCAGTCTCGGCCTTTATTGAAAATCTAGCCTGAGGCACTCCTGTCTTTGACCAGCGCACTGAGCAATGCTGTATCGACCTTCTTAAAGTACACTTTGACAGCCAGAGAATTACGTTCGAATAATTGCATTCATGCCTATCGTGGAATGGGTGACTCTTTAAAATGATGTGTCAATCGAATTTCTCATTAATTTGTCATTTGTAATAATTTTGGCAGTGGTAGATTTCTGTCTTCCTGTTGCAGTGCTTAGTATGTTAAGCAGAATTTTTTGTTCAAGCGATAGCTGCTTTATAATGTGCTGTAAACTAGAATGCAGAAGTTGCATCATGACCCCAGAGAACTTTGCAAGATATCAGATGAAGCAGCTAAATAGATACAAATACAGTAGTTCAAGAAAGAATGGAGAAAGCAGTGGGAAGATTGGTTGCGATACAAGCACGGGCACTCGCTGTGTTTAGTGTATACCCCTGGTACAGTCTAATGGAAAGCTTTCAAGATATTTTCAGGAAATGTCTGCTTTCATCTTACTTATCGGAGCTGGCTGGTTCCAGTGAACTGTGGTCAGCTTCATCTACAAAGCCTATGCAAGAGGCTCCCCTGCTAAAAGCTTTGAAGCATTTCAAAATGTTCTGGGATTAGTTTATAAGCATTCAGCTGCAGTATTTAAACAAACTCAAAATGACCATGATCACTAAACAAAAGCCATCATTATATGTGTGCAGCCACTTTAGATAAATGTGTCGTGTGGAGATGTACTCTAGAGGTTTACTCTCTTGGAAATAACAGTTCAGGAACTGGAGAATCTTGGGTTCAAGTATGCATTTTTACCTCTTTGCACATGAGAGCACATCTGTTGCTCAACACTGACTTTTCTAAATTAAAAGGAATTCAGATGTTTGTGATACTGCTACTGTGTTCTTAATCTGAAAATGAATGTTTGAAATGTGCAAATCTAATGTACAAATACTTACTGGATATGAATCAGAGTTGCAGAGTGACTCTTTCTCCTACAGAAACCACATACAAGTAAGTTGGATGTTCTTTTATTAAGTAAATCTGATGATAGAAGATTGGCTCCAGATTTCAGCTGAGAAAAATCATTTATCATTAAGCTCGACATACAATTATTTCCCATTTGGAAACAGAGTTTGCAGGACTGAAAATCCCAAAATTCTTTCTTTTTTATGAAAGTGTTTGAATGTGGGCATAGTATTGTCTCAGCTCTTGGTCTCTCTCTGTGGAGTTATTTTATTGTGGGAAACAGAAAAGAGGCAAGTTAGTCTTAACACGTTAAAAATTTTTAAAAATATATTCTTTCCTTTTTCTCTTAATAATTTTAGGTTGTCACTTGGTGAGGGTGAACTCAAATAGGTTTTCTGTTAAGCAGTTCTTGCTTATCAACGCTTTCTAAGCAAACTCAAATCTGCTTATTTGGCATGTTGTGGAGGAGATCAGTATTACTTTACTTCCTCCTAGCATGTTCCAGGATTGCTTAGGAAACGTATATAGAACAGTAGTTTGAGGCATTTGCAGTGTTGTTATTGGGACACTAATCAGTGCCACCTTTGAAATTAATTAAATATTTTCATCATTCATAAGGGAGAAAATAGAAGAGAAGCCATAGCAGTTTTGAAGGTGTTTCTCTTTATACAAAAAACCCAGGTGTGTTGCTGTAGTGCTGCTACGCAGGGAAGTCACGCTGTAGGTTTTGTTGCAGGAGATTTGGATGTGCTGTGTAAATTTCTTGCACGCCCAGCACAAACTCTCTGAGGTGAGTCCAGGATAGTTAGTCCCCCGTCACAGGTCTCGTCTGTGGTGTCATCAGCAGGAGTGGAGCCTTAGCACATGCTGTCTCCTGGACTTTGGTTGCATGGAATTAGATGGTTTGGCTCAGAAACCTGTCTTCTCTGCACCTCCCAGTTTTGCTGCCCAGCGCAAGGGAAGAGCAGGGTCATGACTTTCTGCCAAGTGTCTTGGAAATCCCTCTAAGAGATAGAAATCTGCATGTTCCCAGCAGCTCTGTGTGTGGGCATTCAGACTGAAGTCATGTCCAACTGTGCAGAGCTGATCTGCAGAATGCATCACCGGTTATAAATTGTCCTTCGTGGTGGTATTCTTCTGACTAATTTTTTTTTGTTGTTAGAATCTAGAAATACGTTCATATTGAACATAATTTTGAACCTTGTGCTTTAGTCACCCTTGGGAACTTTATGTTCCAAATATGCTTGTGAATGAAGAATATAGTAGTAGGGAAAGTACTTTCCCCTACCACTTCATTTTTGCCTTTTGTGTGAGTAAAGAGATTTTTGTTGCAACTGCTGTTTCAAGCCTGTGAAAGATAGCATGCTAGATTTCAGAAGACTGTTTTATCATGTTGACTCTTTGGGGAGCTAACTCGGTCAGTGGAGTTCATGACCCATTGAACTCTATGCCGCAACTATGTGCTGATGAAGCAGATGGAAAAATTGCCCAGTCCTATTAGAGAGAACTGTTGTAAATTTATTTCTTGAAAAGGAATTTATTTAGAGGACTACTTCTGTAATGTCATGTTTTTTCCTCCTTCCATACTTGCTGCATACAGCTTTGCTTATTGGGGGTCATACCATAGTGCAGAATAAGTTGTGCAGTTACATGGTAATACAGGCAGTTCTGAACTAATGCTGCAAGCAAGGCGTGAGTCATCCACGCTGTTAACAGCGTCCTAAACTTAGTTTTAAACTGAATGTATTTTAACTTTATCCACTGAGCAAACGAAACTGTTAATTTTGCAACTGAATCCTGAAGCTGCAGCCCTATGAAAATATACTTGCTTCCTTATTAATAATTAATCTTAATACATTGAATGCAAACATTTTTTTATCATGAAACATTACCCATCTGTTAAAAGAAAAACATTACTTTGACACACACATCTTTTATTTTCAGAGTTTTAACTTTACCTTAGTAAACTTTCTAAAGAACAGCCTACATTAATGGGGACATGACACACAGGCGGTGTTTTTGACTTACAGGAAACTTCATCGTAAGATGAAAATCAGTGTTGATTTCACTTGTTTCTGAACCAAAAAAAAAAAAAAATAGTAGAGGTGCACATCATGGGAAAGGTTACTACAGCTTCCTAGCATGTGATCCCCAGGTGTTTTGTACCATCAGCATTTTTAGAATGGGTGCTGGATTCATTTGTTTGGGTCCATGCAGACAGTCATAATGGTACTTCTGCTAGGCTCCGTGGTGTGTCCTGTTCTTTACACTGCAATAAATAGTGCCCAGAGTAGAAGCATTGTATTCCTTCACTCTTCTGGAACCACTGTAACAGAGAAAATCTCTGAAAGAGCAGTATCTTCTGAAGATCTAATCATTCCTCTCCTTGTGGTGCTGGCTGCAGATAATGGAATGTAAAACCTTATGATGCCAGACAGTAAGACAGGCCGTCTACAAAGACAATACCTCGTTGCAGAGGTTCTAGTTGCCTTTGTCATCATGCTGTTGAAAGTGCCAGACCTAAGACGGCAGACAGTATTTTGCCGTGAAGCATATAATGGCTTTAAGGAGGAAGAGTCCTGAAAGTCATTAAAAACCATGTGCTGGTTACTGTAGCTAACCAGTATATGGGAGCTTAGCCCAGAATCTCCAAAGTGTGTATGTATAATGCCGTACTGTTGGGTGCAAAACCAGCCTCGGTTCAAAACCTGTACGGGTGTTTGATTGTTAAGAGGCTTGGGATCTCGGTATGTTTCATTTCATTTTGATGTGTACCACGCCTAATACCCTAAGTGCCACAGAAACGTGTATATCGCTCTTACCTCTTCCGCCTTCTCTATCCATCTGAACATTTTAAGAAGACACTGAACAGGTCTAACTCGTGCATCATAAAACTCAGTATTTCTGAGATGAGGTCTTGAGGTTTTTTTAAAGGATAAATAGTGGAGAGTCATGTGACTGTTCATAGTTGTTTCAAACCTCACCACATATTCTGCTTCTTCAGGTATACATTTAGGTCAGTGGACTTTCGCAAATCAGTGTTCATAGTGTTCTTCTGTTACAGAGGCGGTGAAATTGAGTTTAAGAGTAGAAAACTGAGTTACTGGACATCATCAAGTCAGTAACAGATCTGGAAATAAAACAATTAAACAGGAAAAGGGTTTGGGGTTTTGGGGTTTTTTTCTAAACCTACTGTGAGCTGGCATTTCTGGGAAAGGGTGCCTAAGAATCCTTAACTTTGGGGGATTTTTAAGAATCTCATTCTGAGAGGTCCAAAACTGCACTGTCATTTGTTTCCAAAACTGGGAAGGGCAAGTAGAAAAATTAGGTTTAACTTCTGAAGGAAAAAAAAAAATCTTTGGACACTGTGGAAGCAAATCTATTCCTAGCATGTCTCTTTACTCAGCTGCATTATCCCAGGTGTTTGATCTGTATGTTGGACTGAAAGGCAAATAATCAAGTTACAATGTTGGAAAGTTGTGAAATTAAACTATGATCAATTTTATGATCACTGTTTCCATAGTAACTGGCTACAGGTGAGTACATTTTATAAAGCCAAGTATTGACAAATTATTTACCTAAGCATATTGCATTGTAGCTGTATTAACTGTAAGACAGTGTATTTTGCTTAATCTTTACTGGGAAATTTTTTTGCATATCACTGAGGTAACGAATTGATAGGAATAGATTATCAGTATGTGGCAGCAAAAATGTCCAGCAGTTGAGAAAATGGAGGTATGTGAAACAATGTTTAATTCATAAAGTGTACCAGGTTTTTGTATAGAGGCATCTTTTTAGATATTAAACTCCCCCACTGTATGTGCGTAGTAATTTGTACAACAGCGTATATTTTACAAAGTACTTAAAAGGTTCCGCCTCTCAAAAGCTTACATCTCGTGGAGGGTGTCCCTGCCCGCGGCAGGGGGTTTGGAACTAGATGATCTTTAAGGTCCCTTCCAACCCAAACCATTCTGTGATTCTGTGATCTTAGCATTTTTCACTCTCACAAAGATTTAGACTTGTGCTTAATTTCGTATAGCTCAGTAACCCAAAGACTTCAATGGCACGGATTTCAGTATTTGAGAGGTGTCACAGGAAGACTTAACATAAGAAGTATGGAATAGAAGGCTGAAAAGGATGAAAGGATCCATTTTTAAATAAATTTTGAATTTATTAAATTTGAAATTTTGACTAAGTTGAAAAATATGGAAAAATGGGAACAAATGGTAGGACTGAGAAGTACCTTTGATCTGTCAGCTGGTTAGCGGGAAACAGACTTCAAATAAACGGAGCTCTTTAAACAAGGCCTGTCCTTGAAATGTGTACTTAAGAAACTTAGATTTGTTATAGAGAAACAGCTGATAGTGATTTCTTCTGGGTTTATATTGTGTACTTTTTTTCTTGCCTTGGCTCTATGCAGATAAGTAAGCTAAATAGAAACCCTGTGGAACAAATCCCTGTATGAATGTAAGTGCTTTAAATGGGACACAGAAGTTGTGATGCTTCATGTTGTAGTAATAACTTGGGATATGGTAATGTAGAGGTGGCTGCCATACTCCCTTTGGTTTTGCAAAAGCATCCTGCGGTCATATATGTCAATACAAAATGGTGAAAGAGCATCTCTGATCCAGCTAAACTTTGTATGAAGAGTACTCTGGATAAGAAACTGTAGATGTCGTTGTGCTGGTTTTGATGCTTCCTTCGTCTTCTGGCTAGAGGTTTTTCTAACCCGCTGTTAAAGAAATCAGGAAACTCTGTTTTGTAGATAACTGCCCAAGTAGTTGTTTATTGCCAGACCCGTATGATCCTGTGTTGATGGCAGTCTTGGTAGTCATTTTAAAACAAATCAGTGTTTTCAATAGGGTTCCTAAATATCGCTGGGACAGGAGGCAAATAAACCACTACATATTATTACTATAGCTTTAAAGGACTCGTGGGTCCCTCAATTTTTGTCACTGGAATTGTTACATCAAAGTATTTTCAGAATGTTAGCCTTTTTTTTCCCAGGCTAAGCCTGGGTTGAAAACATTGATCCCTGAGTGCTTAACGAAGCCGACTGCTTAATATTACAGGGTCAGCAGAATGGCAGCAAATGCTCGCAGAGGATGCGATGTCATTGTCCACCTGCTGCGTGTTCTGAAAGGTGTGGTTCCTTTCCTGGGCAGTTGCTGAGTGAACTGGCTGTATTTTATGTGTGCATGTGTAAGGTCAGGGAAGTTGCTCAGAAGGACATTATAGGAGTGACACTGTGTGAGAAGGAGCAGCGGTGACGCTTGCATTGCAGAGTTTAAAATAATTGCACAAATCAACAGACTTGTGAATTTTCCCTCAGCTGAACAGGAATTGTTGCTGTCATGTTTATGTACTACTGGTTGCTCACAGAGAACAGATATATGGGAATAGTGCCATTTGCTAGTTACTTTCTGAGAAGAATTGTATTATGTCGTTAATTAGGTTGTGGTAAAACAGTATGAGGTACACAAACTGAGAGCTTCAGATGTTAATCTAATTTTTGAGGCATTTTTCACTTAATTTTTTCAGTTGTTTGTCCATAGAGTGTACATTCTGAGGCATGTTGTCTGCAAGTATACAGTGTACAGAACTGACGCTATCAGGCTGTACTAAATTGTTAACGCCAGTTGATTAAATGTCTCACTATAGTTTCTTTGAACATGTTATGAATGTTCAGACTTATTTGGAGTGTTCCTTTGCACTGGACTTTTCTTTTGCTTGTGAAATTGATTACTGACCTAATGAAGTAAATAGAAGTTGTTTTTATATAAGAAAGTGCTTTACTTGTCCTTCATTAAAAGTCAAAGGTCCTCTATCTTACAGAAGTTCATATTTTGACAACAGTCTGAATTTACTTGAGGTTTTTCCATTTCTGTATCTTCTTGTGGCAGTGCAACGTTATTATAAAACCTTTTCATTGCAGGATCTTTGAAGTTATACAGCTGGCTGTTACAAGTAACAGTTTGCAGGTGATAGAGCAATCCTTAACTTTCAGGGGAGAGGAGGAAAGTGGCATAAACAATAACATCCTGTTACTCATGCAAGCAGTTTGTTCTTTAGGTTAAAAAAATACAGAGATCCAGAACATTTGCATTTTATTCAATCCATCTTAAATGTCCAGTTTTTGTACCTGAAAGGTGTAGCTATAAGCCTCTTGCCTCAGCCCATCTCCCCGCACAGTGCAGTGAAAACATTAGTGCCTTTCAAGACGTTCCTTCTGCAGTTTAATGGAAAAACAGGAAACTACCTCTCCTATGGTGTGTTAGAGTAGAACCAGCAAAGTCTTTTGCAAATGTGCACTGAGCCTCTCATGCCCGTGTGAGGAGGGCGTGGTACGACCCGAGCGAGCTCTGCTGCACAGCCTGGTCGGTCCCCAGGGCCTGACCCAAGTCCCTGACCACTGTCCTAGAAAGCAGTGGGGTTCAGGCTGGTACAGCTTCAGGTGGGCCTCAGGTTGTTTTCTGAATCGCCAGTTGCCTGTTTGGATACAAACAGCTGATTGGGGGAGAAAAAGAAAAGGAAGGAAGCAAGGAAGAAGCAAGTCCATTGTCTCTTTCAGTTGTTAGTAAGCATTTTTATCAAATGGCCAGATAAACCCTTGTGACTGTAGCCATGGTTTCCCTTTACTGTTAGTTTCATCTATCTGGCTGCGCCACAAGTGAATTTTGGCCCCATTAAAAGGGAATGGAAGTTGCCTGGCGTTTGGACACCAGCTGTATGAGAAGTGTGTGTGGAAGGTGAACTTTAAAAGAAGAAAAGTATGTGTTGTGTACGTATATACATAAACATTGGTCAGCGAGAACATTTTTCTTGCACAGACTTGTAGAAGCTGCATAGGAAAAAAAATGAAGGTAATGGAAACAATTAGCAAAGGTAACTTTTGAATGACCCTAAAGTTTTGCCGTACACTCGGGTCGTGTAGGAACTCCAGCCATTGATTTTGAATCAGTGTTTGTAACCTTGATTTAAATGTAGTGGGCAAAAATTTTAAACTATGAATAATTTAGTTTCTGTTACCATGAGAGGATTAAAGTGTCTGTGCCGGATTCTGTGGACAAGTCAGTACACAATAATGAAAGGAAGTTAAATAAAACATAAGTTGCACTTTAGCTACAAAATTCTTTATGATGAGAATAGGATCTTCGGGCTATATTTAAAACTAGAGCAGAAGTAGGTTTTTTTGTGTCCTCAGTAAGAAAATTGCCTGTTTATTTCTGTCAGTTGTTGTCATTTGACACTGAGCTTTAGTGTTTTGTCTTTCATTAAGAAAATAGAATATAAGAATAAATTTGAGGAGGTTCAAGAAAACTGCCCCTGAATATTGACTTCCCTCTCTGACCAACAGGAAATGCTACTAAGAGTCCCAAATGAGAAGTTGCTTTAATTTCAGAGTTGCAAATGACAGATTATAATTACTTTTTTTTATTTTTTTGGCAATAGTATCATTTAAGTTAAAAGACGACTTAATTCCAAAGATATATTTAAATATTTCTACATCTTGTTTGTAAGTTAGATGCTTACAGTTCAAGATTGTCTGTCAAATATTAATGTGTTCTAATGGAAAATGTTCACTCTAGAGACAGTCTTCTGCTTTTAAGAGTCTTTTTTAAATGTTGAGCTTTTTAAATCAAGCTCAAACTAAAGTTATAAGAAACGAGTGGGGTTTTTTTAACTGAAACTGTGAGCGTAACAACTAAATTAGGGAGGTTGAGGCTGTGATGTTTTCAAATTTCTGAGTGTATGTTAAAACAGTGTGATTGTGTAACCACTTAAAAAATTATAACCTTTGGTATAATGAAGCTCCCTGGCATTGCATTTTTAACTTAAAACCACGCTCACATTGTGCTTCAGGTCAGTTTTCTGTCTGATACTAACTTCTGCCTTTAAGGTCTGTGGAAATCCCCACGGTGATTTAAGATTCCTTACTAACAAAACTGCTGTTCCCAGACCAGCGTACTGTGTCCAGTGATACACTAGTTGGTGAGGAACCTCGCATTAAGCAAGCAGTCAGCACACTGTGAAGAACATGCAGAATTAGTGACACTTTGACTTGCTCTGTCACAATGTCTGGGTGCCTTTCAGTAGGGGTTCGTGACTTGGGTAAACAAGGCAAGTGTTTTAGTTCATCCCACCAGCTGAAGTGCTGTTATTAAGTGACTGATACATTGGCGACACTCCAGTTGTATCTACAGGCAGATGGTCTATGGGCTGCAATGATCTATTTCAATGAGCTTTATTGCTGATCTGTAACACTTGTTGTATTGACTCAGTCTACCCCTTTGTCTTAAACGAAACAATTGCGTATGTGTAATCAGTTGTGTTGAAGATTTCCTTCATAGGAACATAATTAAAATGGAATCTGAGACTGTGTTCTATAAAACTGCTATATTAAAAGGCATTTCTGATTAATAACATTTTTATTGTGTTGCAAAGACAATCAAATCTGTAACATGAGAAGTGCAAACATATTTGAAATATTTTTTAAAAGTCTACCAAAACCAGAAAAACATAACACCCCAGTCCTTGTGTGTTAGTGCAGTGGAACACATTATAATGACACAGTTGTCCCCATTCATTCATTTCACATGGCTCTGTGTATTTCTAGAGGATTTTTAATGTGAAAGGAGATGAGCTAGTACGGAGAATGACCTGCAGTGTCATACTGGTAGTTAGTTTTTATAAATCCACTCAAAAGTTTATTTGAATCTGTGGCTGATGTGTCGTGTTATTTCTTCTACTTGCAATGCAAGGAGTAGGAAATTTACTGTAGACAGCTGCTGAGGGAGTCTTGGACTGGTGGTGAAATTAAATACCTTGTATTACTGAAACAACTTCAGGCTCTCCTGGTTAAGTAATGGCATCCTCTTTGGTACTGCCCCATAACCCACCTTTGGTCCAAGCAGCAGTTCAGTATACTCAGCTTGGCCATCCACCTGTCCAGTGCAGAAGGATTTGTTCTGGGCTCCTACTGGAACGCCTTTTCACCAGTCTTCCACAGTCAGCTGGAGAACGGTCCCGCTCCTACCACTTTGCTGCATATGGCTTGTTTTGATTCATGCAGTACCGTTCCAATCCTTTACACTTTGTAGAAGCAATCAGAGATTATTTCCCTCATCATTTCAACTCATAATGGTGGGTACAGACCTGGGCAGAAGAGTATATTAATACTCCTTGTAGATCTCAAAATCAGTTGATTTTTAGGTAATACTGTCCCAAATGTTTACAAAGATTTATTTCTTCTAACTGCCAATTAGTTATTAATAAAGATGGGCTGTACTACGTTCACAAGACTGTTTTTCCAAATCTGGAATTGGCTACGAATAGTCTTACAAGTGTGAGTTTTGAATGGAAATTTGACAGACTTCCCAATTAATTCCTATTGTCTGTGACCCACATGCTGGTGGTATTCCCTGCTTTTGACTTAGACTTCAATAAGCTGCTCTGCTTTCAGAGCCATTTGATCACACACCCCAAAAGAGCACTGGATTGCTAACCAGTCCTTGGCAAATCCCAGCAAGATGCTTCAGTGCAGAGTTTCCATTAAAATATTTTTCATTTGTGTCTGAATATTGGCCATACCCTGAAGACTTTTAGTATAAAGGTTTTTTTCTATTCAGATAGGACGCTGTTTAATGCTTTATTGTAGTATTTGGCAGGCAGCGATCAGTGGTACTCCACAGAATGTCTCCTGCACGGTTGTGTTTCTTCATGGTTTTTAGCGTTGTTTCTCTTAAATCAGTCCTTGCTAACAATGTGACATGACTTTGTCATAGCAGTGGAGCAAATGTGCTTCAGCACAGGGCTGAAGGCAGATTTCAGGAATGGCTGGTTGATCTCTCAGAACCTTTAATAGTAATGTTAAATCACCCAAACTGGTGTTAGAGGCTTGTAAGCGCTTCTGGTCCTTGTTAAGTCTACATAGTGCATGTTACCAGACCTTCAGCTAAAATGCTTGTGAGATGAGAGGACCAGATTGGTCATAGCCACACTCCGATTTGTGACTGTCCAAAGACAGTAAAAAATGCATTGGATTTCCCTGCAGGTAGGACCTTTAGCAAGTCCGTTGATGGCACCTCACTTGGAGGCCTCTTGGCACCCTCCCTGTAGCACACAGGCAGTAGTCTGTCTGTGTTTTTGTTGGGGAGGGAGTGCTGCCAGCTCTTGGTTCATTTCTGCGTTCTGAAATGAGTGTTCAAAAACTTTTGCGCTCATTAGTACAACTCCATCATTCCGATGGAAGGATGGTTATCAGTCATCCTGGTTATAATGATCTTAAAAATTAAAAGTCTTGAGTGCCTAAAACAAAGGCAGAAAGAAACTGAGAGAATTAAAATGAATTTTTATGTTGTGAGGATTATGTTGTGTCTTATTCACAGTGCTCAAATGCTTATAACTGGCAAAAATGTTTATATCCACCCTTTTTCCAAAGCTTTCCATGGAAAGACAGGTGGTGCTTGCCTGTTCCAGCATTCTGCTTTATAATTCTGTTCTTGTTCAAGCTCCAAGTGTGCCGGACAAGGTAAGGGACTGAAATAATTATATTCAGATCCATGGCTTCTGCCTCAATTGGTGATTTATTGTTTTAAGCTTCTGTCAGTAGGAAAAGTCAGGAAGGACTGGCAGTGCTTTTCTTTTTCTAGGAGGAGCTTATTCTTTTGAGAACAAGCGTACGGTTTTTCTTCGTGAGTATACAGGTGCTTTGCGTGACGTTGGGTAAATCTGTGTCCACTCAAATTCTCAACATTTCTCTTGTAATTTGAAGTGACCAGTTTTGGGGAGTGGAAAGGAACCCAACCCTTCCGCGCTTGTGTTCTTACCCACTGTCAGGTGTCTGTTTCAGAGAGCTGTGACTGGCTCTCGCCAACTGGCAGTGGTGGCTTTGAAAACTTAACTTTTTTCCAAAGGGGATGACAGAGTTCATCTTAAACAAAAAGTCCAGAAAGGTTTTCCTGAGGTCAGGTATCTGAGGGGAGGACGGTACTGTACAATCGGGGTTTTTTTAGAAAGGATATTTACACCTTTTGGACAGGAAGTGCTAATTAGTGCTGCCTAAAAATATTACTCCACCATCCTAATTTCTGAATATATTCAGCTGTCTCAGTTGAAGTATGCGTAGATCTGAGAAGGAGCTGCATGCACTACCATATCAATGAATGAAATTTACTCTGTATAATGTGACTGACTTGTAAAAATCTGTTCATTTAGGTTAAATGCCTAAATATACTCGTAAACTGGTTTTGTAAGGCAACTAATTCATAGATAGCTTGGCTCTTGAGTGGAAACACTGAAACTGTGTAAACAGTTTGTGGTAGCCAGATGTCATTTAATAGCTTGATAATAATGGCTTGGTCTTCCCATGAATTTCACTTTTCTTGAATATGTGACATATGTGGAATAGCCAGCAAATATGAATTTTATCAATCACATATAGTTTGACTTTTTTTACACTTTTTAAACTTTACAAAGACCTGTTTACCATATGGTGTAAGTGGGTGTGCAGGAAACGACACTGTTTCATGAAGTCTGGTATATACTGTACTACTCTTCCATGAACTGAGCGCGAAGGTTTCCTCTTAATGGGTGTGCTGAAGCCTTTGAAGCATGGGTGTATAACCTGGGAGAGTAGCTTTTATGTTTGTGTGCTTCTGTAGGTGATCGTTTTAAAATCACTTCATCCTTCAGCTTGTTTTTATTTGGCTTCATTCACAAAGGTTTGTTCCATGTTAATGTTGCAACATGTGAAAGAAGTAACACAAAAGCAGAATTTGTATTTTTCTCTTCATTGTTGCACTAGCCAGTTGTTATTATTGTGGTCCCAAGTATCTTGTTGCCTGTTTATATTCTCTGCCTTTTGAAGATGCTGCAGAGTTTCCATGCAATTCCATGATCCTTGAACTGAAATCCTGCGTATCGTTAAACAGAATTAGTTATGATAGTTCCTTCAGAGATATGGTCATTGCAGCTCTCAGTGAGTTGAAGATACCGGTTCCAAATGCTGTTCAGGCTTACTTGCAGACAATTATGTTTTAATTCAATTAGCATTTCATTCCAGGATGAGAGCACAGCCCTTAATGCTGTTGTGCAGTACCTCAAATATACATTGGACCCGTGTTACTGGGAGCATGGACCTTACCACTCTGCGAACTCTGCACTCTTCAGCTTCTGTTCCAACAGCCACTTGAAAGTAGAACAGTACTTGACAATAACTGCTTTTCAAAGGACAAGTTACAGCATCATTTACATATCAGGACACAGTTTTCCAAGATTAAAGTGTTTGTACATGTATTTGTAAACGTTTAACATGTTGTCACATCTAGACACTATTTTTAACTAATTGCTAGAAACGTAACACATCCTTCTCTGAAATTACTTTCTGGTTTAGTCTCTTCCTTATCAAATAATTAGTACCTTAATTAGTTTTCAAACAAAGTTCACGTAAGGAAAAATAATTGATCCACAGCTAAAACCTATTTTTTTTTTAACTTCCTTTCTCAATATTTAATGCTTCGCAGTTTCTCTGACAATAGCAACAGCTTCTCCTTAGTGTGGGCTGTAAGAGCTGCTCTTTCAGCAAAGTGTCTTAAACAGAGTCTGATGTTAGGACATGTTTGTAATTCATGAAGCTCTGTGATGTCACAGACCGGAGTTCCAAGAGGTTTTTTTTTTTTGTGTATAGATAGACTGCTTAGCACGTGAGCTGCTAGGTATAAACATTTTAGTTTTAGAACCTTACTTAGAACTGCACAAATTTTGTGCTATTTTCAAAAGATAACGGTTTTGATGTCCTCATTAGTCCAAGGCAGAAAGAAGAAAATTCAGCTAAAAATGCACGTAAATGTACAACACTGCGTTTTGCAACGTTACAGCCGCCTGGCAGCGGCGCTCAGGAAGTCATGGCTCTTTATACCACCAGGCTTTTTCCATAGATAACCTACTTAGTCCTGAGAAGGGCAAACTGAGGACTAGTAATAATGCCCCTCCAGGTCTTTCTCCCACAGTCCTTGTCTCCACACTAACACTCTGAAACTGGTCGCTCTGCTCCGCTATCAGCACCTCCTCTGCTCCCCTGCTGATAAAGCATCATAATGCAAAAATCAACCTCTAGATTGTCTGCCCTGGGCAGAGGCGCTCCACTTTAAATGGTAACTCCTATACTTCTCACCAGGAAAGAAACAACTCGGTCCTGTCTGTCATGAAGCACATCACAAAACCTAGTGGCCTCACTCCACAAATCCAGCTGTGAACATTTCTGTTTGTGGGAGGGTTTATACAGCAGAGGCTTTTTGCATGTCTGTTTCTTTCCACACCATGTCCGTCCTTTGAGCACCTCCTAAAGTCCTTCTCACCAAGTGTCAGTGTTTGCTAGTTGAATTATTTAACTAAATCATAGAATCATTAGGTGGGAAAAGACCTTTGAGATCATCTTTTAAGTGACCCAGCCACCTCCCTGGGCAGCCCGTTCCAATGCCCGACACCTCTTTCAGTGAAGAAATTTCTTCTCATATCCAATCTAAAGCTCCCCCGATGCAACTTGAGGCCGTTTCCTCTTGTCCTGTCACCTGGGAGAATAGGCCAACCCCCACCTCTCTACACCCTCCTTTCAGGTAGTTGTAGAGAGCAGTAAGGTCTCCCCTGAGCAAATTAAAGTGGAATCCAAAAAGAAATGGAAATTAATTTAACTCACTGAAAGTCAAATATTAATCAACATTTTTTGTAAATTTATTTCTGTATTAGGGACTCTGTTTACTATGTCTTGCAAGATCTTTTGTGTTCTATCACTATTTTTGCTTTGTTTAAAGAATCTTCTTTTATGTGCAGCTTTCTGCCGGGAGATTAATCTCAGTTGTTACTCATTTTTAGGAAGCTGTTCTGAAACCTTGAGTTTCTTATTAAAAGTACATCATTTCACAAACCTATTCTAAAATAACTCTTTCCTGCATGGTGTACCTAAATACAGTATTTGAGACAATGTAACTGTTGGTGGGGTATGAGTTTTTGTGAAGTAATCTTGTCAGCAGTGTTTGGTGTTGAAGTTACTTAATATTCAGCATAAGCTTTAATACTTGATTTTGTTCATAAAAAATGGTTTAGAACATATTTGTACTTAGGAAGTAGATTCAGCTGTTACTACCTTTGCAATATTTTGCCATAGAATTATGAGAAAAAGAAGGGACTTTAGGTTAATAATAGGTTCAGATAAAATTAAAGCACAACTGAAAACCGACAGCTCAACATTTTACCTTCTCTCCATACAGATCCTGTGTATGTAGATGATGTGTGTGGTGACAGCTCCTTCCAAAGTGAGGAGTGCACTTTAGCAGCAGTACTGTGCGTGTTTGGGTTTGGATCCCTTGAAGGGTATACCTTCCATTGCTGTTCTTGTTGGTGCTGGAGCTGAATGCAATATACAGTAATGCATCCCTTGCAGTTCCCATGATTTCAGATGATGAATTACGTGCTCTTTGGGGATGTGCACTAATGCCCTATTTATTTCCATTCTAAGTCTGTTCTCACGTCTGTATTTTATTCTCCTGGTTGGCAACTACTTTCTGCGTCCATTCATTGTCATTTTTAAAATCAGTGGAAACTGGATGAACTCCATATACTCAGCAGTTCTGAAAATCAGGCCCAAATGGAAAATCTTCTGTAACATGTTGCTAAGTAGCAAAATTTGAAAGGCCGAGCATTGCTTGAATTTTAAAGCTAAACTTTATGAGCTGAATTCAGAAATATAATTTTCTCCCTCTCAACCCCCACCTTTGATCCTGTTATTTTTCTGAAGCGCTGTATGATTGCAGGCACTGCGAGACAGGAAATCTCTGCTATAGTATCAGCTTTAAAACTGGACTTCGGTATCCAGTTTAAGAACTTATCTAGTTTAATTTAGCTTTGTTCTACTTTTGTCCTGCTTTCTTAAAGCCTATTTTTTAAACTGTTCAGTGTGTAAGAAGAATAATTTAAACTGCTTTGTGTAGACCGGCAAAATTAAGACACCAAATTGGTCTGATTCCTTACTCAAATTCTCAAACCGAGAAGCAGTTTAACTGATGTCTTATGCCCACGTGCACCAAGTGAAAATCAAATAATCCAGAATTCCTGTATGTGAGGCTTCGGTGTGTTTGGAGAAATCTCAGCTTAAATCAAACTGCGTTTGCTATTTTGACATACTGTGGGGTTTGTGGCACACAGGAGGGGGAGAATCGTCCAAGTAAGTGACCCTCTTAAATGTCTTTATGAAGTCTGACCGTGTGAGGCTTGCCAGTGAAGTACAACTTCTGTCAAGGAGCCAGGTTAATAACGTAGTGAAAATATTCTTCTTGGTTACTTTAAGATAGAATTTTATAACTTTTTCATATTTTACCCCTACAAAGAACAATACAACTTGTTCAGTATGAATGTTCAGGCATGTTTTGGTAAAGAAAAAAGTAAAGACTGATATCTTCCCCTTATATATGTGTAATTATATTTTCCAGTTCTGAAGTTTTTGTCTACATTATATGACATCACTATACAACTGATTAGAGGAATACAAACTATTAGCCTGTTTTTTCTAATTAGATTCTTTTTCAGTTTCACTACATTTTAATAAAAATTCATCTTTCGGTATGTCAGGTCATACTGTATATAACACATACAGTCTTACGTACTGTAACGAATCAAGTGTGATGTTATAAACTGCTTTCTTCAATACAGTTGTTCAAACTCCTGCTTTGCTTTTTTTGCATCTGATGCTGAAAAGTCACTTTCTGCATCAAATATGGTTGTTGGGTTTTTTTTGCCAGATTGTCACAAATTACTCCACTTTTCAAGAATACTCAGACGAGCCCAGTGTACACACAGTTCCTAACTACGTTGCTGGAAGAACTGCATTTCAAAAATGAAGATCTGGAAAGTTTAACGAGAATATTCAGAAAGGACTGAATGGTCAGTCAGTTTTAAGCTATTTTACATGTCATTAAACTAAGCCAGATAACAATGGGTTTCATTTTCAGCATTTTGTAAGTATGCACAGTAACAACAGATCGTATCAGCTGGCGTAGAAGACGCGTACACTACATTTTAAAGTAAAGAAATATGTATGGTATGGAAATGAGTGTCATCGTTTTGTCACTTACAGTAAATGCCAGCTGCTTACTTATCACTTTAATCTTTCAAGAATATATAGTTCACCTATATATCGTTGGTTCACTGCAATTTTTACTCAAGATCTACTACAATTTATAAAAAAAAAATTCTGTGGCTTCAATGGCCAAGTCTCAGTGGGGTTTTATTATTAAAATGAAATTACGTTCAGTCTTTGTGATATAAAATTGAGCTAAAAGCTATGTATTTTTTACATCATTTAACTGAGATGACATTTTACTAAGATTACATTGTGCATTCTGGGTAGACTGAAAAATTTAAACGCAAATACCTTATTGATGTTTATCATATTCAACTGAATCAATGAATATAGCATTATAGTATTTAATTAATTAGTGTATTAACATTACTAATCTCACTCCTTTGTTCCCTACAGAATAAGGTGACCTCTCCATCTCCTGCTATGTGAAATAGTGGCACAGAGAACCAAAGAACACTTTCGATTGTTGGAACTTTTTTCCAAATTAAATTAAATTGAGTGCAATTCTTCTTGCACTTCTGCTTTTTCATTTCTTTCCTATGAATAAGAATTTTGAAGTCTTGTGGAGAACTGACTGTAACAGCGGTGGTTCAGGATATGCATGAAGGCGAGTTAAAGTGTGGACCATCTGAAGACTCTATTTAAAAGCAGCAGAAAGGAATTCAGCTTGGTTTGTTTTTTTCTTGCTTTGGAAGTTTTCAGCTAAAATTTGTCTACAGGAATTGGGGAAAGAGGGAAAAAACCAAGCCCACACATATTAGCTGGAGTGTTAAGAACACTGCTGCTGACATTTTTCCATCGACCCGGTGCATGAAACACTAATCAATGATAGCAACTCCGTTTAAAAAACAGAGTTTATTCCTTTGTTTTGTTTCTGTAATTGGACACCACAAGGGAACTTTTCACTTCATTAGTTTATTGCTGTGTAGTTCCTTCATGATAATGAGGGTAAGTATGTTGATTGCCACCAACAGGCAGAAGCCCCTGCAGCGTTTCCCTGGAAGCTTCTTTGTGCGGTAGAGTTCATTTAGGTGAGGTTTGACTTTTCCTACCTTTAGCAAGAATTCAGATTGAGGAAAGGCTTTAATGCGGAGTTAGACCTATGCATTTTTCTGAGTGCACCACAGGAAAAAAATACCCATCGTGATCAGAGTGTGTCTGGTGTCAAATTCATAAGAATGCACGATGTAATCTGGATCGAAGGTACATTGGGTTTATATTTTGATGAACAACTTTCTACTCCACACATGTGCAAAAAAGGGACAAGACCTGACCAAAAGATAAGCTTATAGAAGACTGAGTAATGCATATGAGACTTTGAGGAAAACTTAACCCTTGAATTTATACCTATCTGCTTCTGATTTTGGAAGTTAAATATGTGTCTATTTTTACCTAGTACTTCACTGTAGATTCTGAGGAGGCCATTGTTCTGTTCCATGTACATTTACCTGGGAGCATAAAGATTACAACTACTCGATGACAGTGCTGCTATACTGCGTACGCCTAGAAGGCATTACCAGCGTGCATCATAGCCAGAATATGCCTGCGTTTCATCAGGTTCGATGGCTCTCATTTGGAAAGTTTTTACACTTCCTGTCAGTTTAGTGGTGTGATTTTTTTTTTGATAGTTATTTTTAGGCTTGGTCTTCAGCACTTACTGTGTAGGAAATGTATGATCTTGTAGTAAGAGTGACTCAGTTTCAGGGCCACAGACCTCTTTATCAGCACTCACTGTAGCTGCTCTTACTGTCTACCTTAGCAGCTCGGAAGAGTAAGCTTCCAGGAATTCTGCAGCCCCTCTTGGGCTGCTGTGTAGTAAGCTCACTCATTTTTTTCCTTGCCCTAAAAGTACAGAATAACCTACCTTCTTCTGTGAACGCCTTCACCAGGCCAGAAGAAAGACTTCTGTAGTACGCGGGAAATGCCCTGAAGGTATGTTCTTCACTTACCTTTAATGAGTTCATCTCCCTTAGATGTAAAACACATGTAAATAAATACAGAAAGTAGACATACACCCATAACTGCTGAGTAGGAGAAAGGCTGTATACTCATCTCAAAAGGTTCGTTTGTATGATCAGCCTTAACTGGTTGAGCAAAGAGCGCAACTCAAGTACCAAAGACTTAAGTTCATCTATATAGTTTTCTTATGGGCATGTTTTGTAACAGCTTAATTGCTTAGAAATGTGTAAATCTAGGCCTCATCTATGAGCTTAAAGCTAATTTCTACCACAACTATCAGTCCTTTAACAGACTTTACTCTTTCTCACTGTTTTTCCCCCCTGGTCATTTTGGTTATATTTGCAGGCAGATTGTTTCCTTGTGGCCTTGCTGCTGCTTTCCTTCCGAAAGCTGAGCGGACAGGAACAGTTGACACTCAGTTCAGTGGTGGGTTTGAGCCTTACCTCAGAGGGGCTAAATTCTGCTGAGTTGTGAGCTGCAGGCATGCAGAGACACGATGGATCTGAGGCTTAGGGTAGGTGGGACATAAGCACCCCTTTCTGAACAGCTCTATGAAAGGGTCATGAGCTTGGTAAAGCCATCAGCTGCTTCGTAAAGTCCTAGAAGTAACTCCAGAAAAAGAACAGTGTTAATAAAAGCACATATACAGAGAAAATCAAATTGTTCAAAGTTACTCAAAGCAGTCTTTGTGCTGGCCAGTTGGGTGGAGGAAAAGCTTTTGTGTCCATGTTCACACCAGAGCTCAGATCACGGTCCTGTGAATACTGTCTGGATGTACTGCGCTCTCTGACACTAGCACAGAGCCCGTCACTGCTGCTGTTCCGTTCTTTGTGACCAAGCTTGCCGATTTTTCAGGGGTTTTGGAAGGAAGAACGGGATTACGTGGTTTGCTTGATAGACCCTATTTCAGGAAAGTGGGCAAGTCACAATATAACCTGTAAATTATCAGGTATTCAAACAGATTACCCTGCATCTTGGTAAAGTTTGCAAATCCTGTTATGCTGATATATGGTAAGGCAAAATTCTACGTTAAAACAGGCAGAATAGAGCTTGATTTATTTCATTGAAGACTATAAGAACAAAAAGGTGCCTTAGTGTATCTAGAGCAGCATAACTGACCTGCCTATGCTGCTCTCTAAACCCAGGGCTGGAAAGTACCATCTACCCTGTATTTAAAGGGTGATGCAGGGAGACAAAGCAGCATGGTACATACCTGAGACTCATCTGTGGCCTCAAAGGCTGTGTCCACACAACACATAGAGTATTCACCTATATTTACACTCGTTAGTCTCAGTGAGTAGTTTAAAATGAGGCATGTGTTGAGGGTGAGAGGAGATAAGGGTCTTGTGACTCTTGGTGTTGAACCTGCATCTCCTACCCTTTCTCTCCCTGGTTTGAGAGGCTCTGGACTCTACAAGTGAAGAGGGGATGGGAAGCTCAGTTGGACATTAAGACTCAGCTGGCCTTTAACTGCTGGAGAGAAAAGGACTCACACATCAGCAAAAAGAAAAAGGAGCAGAATAGGGGAAAGCAGTATTCACATCCTCTGAATTTAGGCACCCAGCCTTAGGTACCTGCCTGCCCTTCAGAGAGAACCAGTGTTGTTAAACTTAGGTTCCCAACTCATACCTGAGTGCAGTGTATGAAGTGGGAGGTGTTAACGCCTCTGCCCCTATTCCCTGGTAGCAGAAAGAAAGCAGAAAAGCCAACTGAGAACTTTAGCCATGGTAGACTGGCTCTCCCTGGAGTAATTTATTTAGTAAGAAAGCATGGCACAAAACTGAATGGGGACTTGCCTCTGCAAAGTGGATAGTTTCTAAGCAATCTGATCTTACTGTGCAGTTATTTCGATGGCTACTACTTCACACAGAATTTTTTGTTAACCTGTAAGAGTTAAAACCAAAACAAAGTGAGTGGCAGCTTTTAGGCTAAAAAATAATGCCACTATGTTGAAAGTACGTGCAGGAGGTTTCGCTCCAAGCTTTCATGCTTACTGTTTATTTCTGCAATTGCTTACAAACACCCAGTACTGTGGGTGGAGTTGAGCTTGATCTCACTGGAGTAGCAGGTAATGCTGAACTGTCATTTCCAGTGAGCATTAAATATTGAAAATACAGAATCAGCCTCTTTGGCAAGTCTGAAGTTTCCATAAGCGGCAGATGGTATACAAGGCAGGGCTAGGCACCATAAAGACCTCTTTCTCAGCTGCATATCTCCACCACCTGACAGCCAGTTGTCCTCTGATTAGAGTCAGAGGAAGTGGGTGTGCCTTCCATTAGCAAAGACAGAAGGTAATATTGCTGGAGACCTTTCCTCTCATGAGCTTTCTTTTTGTGACTCTTCATCTGAGCACCACTTCTCTGCACAGACTGCAGACAGTGCTTTGGACGACGTGCTGCCTGAAAGATGCTGTAGAACGTGAACTGTGGCATTTGTGGTGCTAAACAGGATTTGGTGAGGCCGGGGGAGGGGGGGGAGCTGGAAACCACTGTCTTCAAGTAGCTCTCATTTAAGCACTCTGGTTTCAAAAAGCAAGTGAAAGCATACATTGCCTCAGTGGCTGATCTGGACATGTGTGATAAATGTTAGTCATTCCTCCTTGGTTTCTTGCAGCTGAAGAGCAAGGAGCAAGGCAACCTGGGGTTCCAAAAAATAGACAAGACTAGCCAAAAGAAGTAATAATTAGGAAGAAGAAAGGTGAAGAAAGGAAAATGGGCAATATTGTGAGATACCTTTTGGGCATCTTTCTCAAAATAGACTCCTCAGTACAACATCAAGTTTGGGGCAGCATTAACCGTAGTGGCAGGACTGGAAGGGCCAGGAACAAAGGCCACCAACTTTCTGACAAGTGTTTCTGAGATCCATGAGCCAGGTTTTATCTTCCCCCTGACTTTGCCACCATAGTTGAATGTGCAGACTTAAGTCCTAGACTTACAGATCGAACTGATGCAGCAGGTGTAGCCCCTGTACCACTTCAACTCCCCACCTGTTTGCTGGTTTTACTGTGCTGTCCTGCAGTTACCCCAAGACAACAGCACCCTAACGAGTCCCTTCTCCAAGAATAGAGTAGAGCATACACACTGGTGATCATAAGGCAGTTGCATCTTGCCACTAGGAAAATTTCCCCCTTAGAAGCCAGTCCCCAAAATGCTTTGGTAGCCTATACTCTAAGTCTTCAGTACGTTTTTGCATGCTGTGGTTACCTGCAGGAGCTGCGGACAGAGAACAAAGCCAGTGGGGTTACTGACCGGCACATCCTGCAGCATTGCAAGCCACATCAAATTAATGCCATTTCTGGCACTTGTTAGCCTCAAACTTCACGGGGTATGGAACTGAACTGAACACGCAGTGGGACGGCAGCAGCTTCCTGGAGAGTCCTACAATTTGGTTAGAATTAGTCATCGCTACAGAGAGTTGGAAGGACTTTGGATACAGCTTTAATAAGCAGCAAACACTTAGATGAGGATTTACATCATAAATCTTGCCTTTTTGTTCTACTCAAACAGGAGTGTCTACAAATCAAGTTAATATAATTCAACAGTACAGTAGTTAAGTAACAACCGATCATAATTGGTAGTATTATCTGAGAAGCCAGAACAACCCTTCTTACAGCTGCCAGCTAAGATCTGACTCATCTAAGGTATTTTATAGTAACCATATGTTGGGCATGTCTATCTCACCTATTATGCAAAAAAAATGATAACGTTTCCTAATCAGGATTTGCCACTGAGCAGGATTTTCCGTAAACATCTCAGTGTTGCAAGCGCTATCCAGAGTCAGGAAGAAAGCCTTTTGCAGACACTTCCGATTTGTTAATTTAACAAATAGAATAAACGGCTACGAATCTGTGGCTAGTACTGATTCAGCGAGGCTGGTTGTAGTTCAGAGTACGGGTATGTTACTTTGGCAGTTGATGTGTTAAAACATCACTTAAATAACTTAAGCTCAGATAACTTAAACTGAAGGTATCCTCTAACATGTTCTGTGAAGAGGATAACTTCAGAATTCTGCATTTAGTGTGCAAAAACCCCTGGGTGTTTCAAATTGAAAACACGGTCTGGAGGCAGGAATGACCATGCAATACATTAAAAATACCTCGCTGAGACAGTGAACCGAAGTTGTATTGGTACAGTCTATTTACCTGCATAGCCAGAAAAGAGAGGGTGAGTTCATATCAGTACAGGAGAGAAAGATGGAAAGTTGAGTTTGAAAATATTACTGTCTTTTGATAGCAGTGCAGTTGGGCAAGCTAGAATAATCATTGCATTTTAACAAAGGCAGACATGGCTGTAACCCCCTTGGCTGTCGATTTTTGAGTTTTACATCCAGTTCACTTCTACACCAAAAGCTGCCTGAACCACCACCCCTCTGCAGTCTGACTTCAGTCATTCTTGCACAAAGACCGGTTAAACGTCCATCAGCCTTAACTATTCCTAGGCTCTTGCTGCTGTATCGGAGTAGTCTGAAGGAGTAACACAGGGGATGAAGCTGCAGTCCCTTGGGCTTTGCAAAACAGCAGTGGTTTCACTGCTTCAAGCTCTGATGACAAAGCCTCTGTTGATGCAGCTGCCGTTGTCTTGGTAATCATATACCTGGTTTAGGAATCACAATCTCATTTTTTGAAGAGAAGCCCTATAAAAAGCTTTTTTGAATACATTCTTTTTTTCTGAACTCCGTGTTCTCACTGAATAACAAAGAATAAAAAAGCAAAGTAGATATTTTTGCTGCTTCCGATCCTCGGCTTATTATAAAATTTCACAACTAGAAATGTAATTAAAGTGTTTCTTCCTTACTAAGATCATTTCTCCAGAGTGTATTTGAAAACTTGGAAAATAAATTATTTTAAAGGGATGAGTATCAACAGCTCTGGGTCAAATACATGTCATCTCTGCTAACTGCTCATTTCTAAGATCCTCCCAAGCTCTGCTTTTTTGTACACTGAACATCTGATGCTGCTTGTTTTTCTTCTATAACCACAGATGTGCCCTCTTCAAAAAACTCACAATCTCAAAATACTAAACTGACAGGCTGAGTGTCAAACCACACAGCCCAAGCAGCAAGCAGTGCTGAAGAAAAACAGAATCACGCTTGAAGAAAAACAGAAGAAATCACACACACTGTTTCCAAAGAATGGATCTGAGACGTTTTCAGCTCGGTACAGGCATTGTTTCTTACGTGCAAGTGTCATTTCATGCTTTTGGTTTTTATGCTCACCAACTGCATAAGCAGAGGCTGCTCTAGGAAAGAACAGATTAATTTGAACAAGGCTTTATATTTCTTGAGTTTTACCTCTCTGCGCTAAACTGGAGCTGTGCTGTGACACCAAGGTAGCTCTCCTTGTTTGCAGAAAAGCAGCACAGGTGTTCCTGTGCTAGTTGAGTTGCCCACTGACGTGAGCAAGGCCTCTTCGCTGGGAACGTGTGGTTTGTGTCACTGGCTGGCGCGGCCGTGGCCAGAGGCGAGTTCGACTTGGAGCCAGGGAAGCTTCTAGCAGCTTCTCACAGGAGCCACCCCTGCCCATTACCCAAACCCCACCACACAAACCCCATGCCAGTGGTTATTTTCAGGCTGAAAAAAATATCTAACACCAGCTAGGTGGTTTGTTAATTAAACTGTGGAGCACACTTCACACTTTGCACCGTGCTGTCACCTTGTCTTTAATGTTCAGATTTCGTCGTACCATTAAAAAAAAAAGTTAAATGTAAAAGCATAGCTACAAACGTGGATTTAGCTGCCTTGAAGGCTCCTGTCAGTGCAGCCGTAAGATAACGCTGCTGTGCAGGTTTCACTGATAGAAACAGCCTTTTTTAATTGTGGTGGTTCGAAGGTAAAATATTCACCTCCAGTTTTGGTACCTGACTTGTGATCATGTGTCTGCGTAAAGAGACCTGGGTCTGGATTCTGGGCTACATCTTTGATAGTTCAAGTGTTTGAGTCCAAAGCTGGATATTTTTTCCTAGTTCATCTCTATCTGATAACCTTGAAGACAGAGAGATGGTGCCTGAAGCAAGGCTGATAAGGTTACCAGTACTAAGAAGCATGTGTGTTGGGGGGTGGGGGGAGCACAACAGCACAGATACATATCTTCACATCCCTATTTCCTTTACAAACGGGAGGAAGGAAGTTCCCTGCAGGTTAGCCCAAGAGTGTCTGCTCTCACAATCTGAGAGCTAGCAAAGTGCAATGTCTGAGAGCCACAGGCTTTTTAAAATACTGAATTCAGTATTTCACTGATACTTCTTTGTCAAGTTTTTTCTATACCCAGAGCCACTGAAAGCCTTTCACTAAAAATTCACAACTGGGTATCGCAGCCATCAGGGTTGCAGTCAGCCCACCTTGTTTCCTCCCTGCTCTGTTCCCTTCTCTTCCCTCTTCTTCCACATCTTTCCTATTCTTCCCATCCCAGTGCCGGGCCATTCCTTCCCACTTTACCCCTTCACTAACTCCAACAGCTGCGCTCATCCTCCTGCCTGCTCTCCCTGTCCGCCCCGGTAAAGCTCAGCAGTTCCATTCTCATGGCAGGACACTCCTGGCCTTCCCACCCCTCCACCCTGCAAGGGGAAGAAGAAGGGATGGCACTGCCTGGCTCGGCTCGGGATGTCTCGTGCCTCCCACCAATACATCCACACACTGAGCTACTGCATGGAACCTGCTGCAGGGCTCTGTTTTTCCAGTACAGGAGGGTAAACTGGCCATCTCTGCCCTCACTCCTTGAAAGAGGCTCTCACGTGTCGTTGGTTTGGTGCCCATTTACATGGGTGGCCTCTAAAGCTGCCCCAGGGCCACACGACTGGACAGAGATGCTCACATAATGATTCTTACAACAGCACCTATGGACTAGTATGAAACTTGTCACTAAAACAGATATGAATCACCCAGCAGCTACAGCAGTACTCCTGTGCAGAGACGATTAAGAATTTTTATGCAACTTCTTTAATCAGAAGGGGCCTACTTGGTTGAAAATGAAACCTCTGCAGGAAAAGGTTGGTTTTGATTAATTTCTCAACTTGAAAAAGTGTCCAAATTGACAGTGTGTTTCGCTTCAACATTTCTAAACACCAAAAAAAAAGGGGGGGGGGGGGGGGGAAATCAGGTTTAAAGTCACTTTTCATTTTAAGATGTGTCAAGTTTCATTATGATCAACTGGTATCCAGCCATTTTAACACATTTTACACCTTAAATTTCTTGTTCGCAAAAGTTTACATTTTCATTTGTATTCCCAAATAATTTCTTAGAGGTTAGACTATGTGTGCACTCAAACGCATTTTTCCTCAGTAGAAGTACAGTAATTATTTTTAAAACTAATGTGATGAGGAGCAGGAACAGCTGTGCTCAGAATTTCCTGCTCTATAGAAATCCCCAAATAATAGCCCCTGTATCTCTGTGAGCTGTTACCTATCAAAAGCCATTATCTTTCATACTGCAACCTCAGGGAAGATCTTACTGCTGAAAGAAGAGATGCATTCCTGCTTTTGTAAGAAATCGTCAGGTTTCAGAGCTTTGACCAAGATTACAAATTCACCACTGAAGATGGATCAAACTGATCAGTGATTACAGGATCGTGCTTGATTTTAGTTGCTAATTTTTTTTGACTGAGCTAATGGTCATCTTATGCCACATTTACATGTATTGAGGTGAGCTTTTTACCTTTTTGCGGACTCTCTTAGGAGGGTTATCAGTTAGCAGTTTCAGCATCAATTTCAAAGCGTCTTCCAAAGATAGGTAACCCGTTTTCACAGAAATGGAAAGTGAAAGGGAAGTGGAGTGACTCATCCGGGCACGTGGACTGTCAGACGCAGAGCCAGAAATAGACTCTGAGCTCCTGGTACCCACACTCATGGCCTGGGGACTAAAATGGCTTTTACCAAAATTGATAGCTTTCATCCCCTCATCTTGCAAAGGAAAATCCCTTTTCAGGTAGACCGTGCATTTCAAATTCAGAATGTATTTGCTTTCTCCTTTGTGATACATGCTGTAATACCTCCCTTACGCTTTTGCTTAACCCTACCCAGAGCTGAAAGAAAACTAAAAGTTCATTGAGCACATTTTTCTGTTATCTATTGCTGTGCCTTGATGTTGCTGACAGCATAAACTGGACTCCACACCAAACAGAAACATGACCACGGAATTGGGTCAGATTTCCATAAGCATGCACCACCACATTTGGGTCCTATCTGTATATATAACCACGACAACCTTTAGACTTGATTTTGAACACCTAATCATAGAATCATTTAGGTTGGAAAAGACCTTTAAGATCAAGTCCGTCCGTCAACCCAGCACTGCCAAGTCCACCGCTAAACCATGTCCCTAAGCACCTCCTTCACAGGTCTTTTAAATACCTCCAGGGATGGTGACCCAACCACCTCCCTGGGCAGCCCGTTCCAATGCCTGACAACCCTTTCAGTGAAGAAATTTTTTCTGGTATCCAATCCAAACCTCCCGCGGTGAAACTTGAGGCCGTTTCCTCTTGTCCTATCACTTGTCACTTGGGAGAAGAGACAAAGCCGTACCTCACTACAACCTCCTTTCTGGTAGTTGTAGAGCGTGATAAGGTCTTCCCTGAGTCTCTTCTTCAGTCTAAACAACCCCAGCTCCCTCAGCTGCTCCTCATCAGACTCATGCTCTAGACCCTTCACCAGCTCCATTGTCCGTCTCTGGACAAGCTCCAGCACCTCAATGTCTTTCTTGTAGGGAGAGGCCCAAAACTGAACACAGGATTTGGGGTTCAGCTTCACCAGAGCCAAGTACAGAAGGACAATCACTTCCCTAGTCCTGCTGGCCACACTGTTCCTGATGCCAGCCAAGATGTCATTGGCCTTCTTGACCAGCTGCTGGCTCATACTCAGATGGCTGTCAACCAACACCCCCGGGTCCTTTTACACTGGGCAGTTTTCCAACCATTTGTCCCCAAGCCTGTGGCATTGCAGGGGGTTGTTGCGACCCAAGTGCAGGACCCAGCACTTGGCCTGGTTGAACTTCATGCAGTTGGCCTCGGCCCATCAACCCAGCCTGTCCAGATCCTTCCTACCCTCAGGCAGATCAACACTCCTGCCCAACTTGGTGTCATCTGCAAACTGACAGAGGGTGCACTTGATCCCCTTGTCCAGGTCATTGATAACAATATTAAACAGCACTGGCCCCAGTACTGAGCCCAGGGGAACACCACTTGTGACCAGCTGCCAAATGGATTTAACTCCATTCACTACAGCTCTCTGGCCTGGCCATCCAGCCAGTTTTTCACCCAGTGAAGAGTGCACCCATCCAAGCCTTGAGCAGCCAGTTTCTCCAGGAGGATGCTGAGGGAAACGGTGTCAAAGGCTTTACTAAAGCCTACGTAGACAACATCCCCAGTGGTTAGGTATACTTAACATGGTTAAGAATGTTGAGGCCAGGCACTTTAAAATAAAAAGAGAATAAAAGCACACCATTTGCTCTGGCCTCGCTTGTGAATGCTGAGGTCTCTGAGGAATCTGGGTCACTTTGTCTATCTTCTCATCTATTTATATCCTTCCTGCCCACTGAAGACGACAAGATGAGGCTGCAGTTGTAAGAGGGAGCAGAGGGCTGGGACAGAGCTGCACAGGAGATTTTGAAGAGCATGGGACAGGATTGCTGTGGTGACAGAGAGTTTGAAATCCTCTGGCTCAGCACTGCTCATTGAACCTACCTAACAATAAACTCACTGGGTTAGTCCAGGGTAAACCAACCTTGGGGAGAAGATAATGTGGCCGCTCTGGTACCGAAACAAGAATGGAACCAGGAGGATGTTGTCCTTTCTTGTGACACTGGATGGAGTAGACCAACTAATGTTAGTTTTTAAGTCTTGTAAAACCGCAGTACATTTGAAAGCAGCAATGAACTTCAGTATGTTTCCAGTAATAAAAGATAGAGGATATGGGAGGTGGTCCAAAGAAGCCTAAGCCGAGTGGCCCAGCAGTAGTTCTAGGTTAATTTGGGGCCATGAAGAAAGAAATAGATGCATGGCAGTTCGGTGTTGGTAGAAGCTGTTTTTACAAACTCGTAAGATTGAAAATCTTGAGTTTCTTCTACCAGGCACACTTACTAAAAATAAATCTTTCTATTAGGGAGGAAAAAAAATGGGGGACAGTCATTAAGTCTATTGAAAACCAGCTTGCTAATAAACCTCAAAGTGGAATCCAGTAGTAAATGGGGCTGACTATGAGCAAAGATGGTAAGTATTAGTTCTTAGTGATAAATGATTCTCTGTAGGCAGGTTGTTTTGGGAAGTTGGGGGGGGTCGGTTTAATCCAGACCATCAGCGTGGAGACATTTTTCATTCAGTGAATTGCATCAGCACAACACACAAGGTACATACAGCGTGTGACAGATCAGAGTAACAGCTTTTGCTGGATTTGACCCTTAGAGCTCCTGACTAGCACAGGGATAAGGAAGTGCCAGCACTGGGTGCTGTGTGGAAACTTCAGAAGTACAAGATTAAGAGGAGAGAAAACATCAGCAGAGTTTTAGGGATGAGAAGGAGAATGACAACAGAAGTTTGGTAGAGAGGGAGGGAGCAGCACATCAATCCGCTCACAGTGAGGAGAAACAGATGTGGGGAAGAAGCTGAGGCTAGAAATCTTGAACAGTGGAATTGGCAGAGAACATTAGAGCCTGTGGAGCTGTAGGGCAATAAGGATGGTCAGTGTTACTGAGTGGCCTGAATCACAGAGTCACAAAATGCATTTTAATACAACCAAATGCAAGAGAACCCACCCGGGAGAAAAGAAAGCAAGCTCCTGTGGTAGGATGAGAATCTGCCTCTGAAAGCAAGGATGGATACTAGGGTATGAAGTCAGCCTGGACAGCTACATGCTCAACACAAAAGCATAATTATGTTTTTAGCATCTGCATGTAAGTATCAATGTCATGTACTACTTATCTCTGTACAGATGTTTAAGTCCAGTTATAAATAAAACCACAAAATCAGCGCTAGCATCATAGACCTGTGAAACCATTGCAGAGCAAGCCATGTTGCAGGTGGTGAAATACAGTGTTGGGGGGGGACTTAACCATTTCCACATTAACGTTATTCAATCACAGTGGCCCGTTTTCACACAGCTGGCTGAACTTCAGAAAGTTTGCACAAAGGTTAAGGTTTGACATTTTGAGACCGACTAGCTTAGTCCTCTATCCTCTAGTGAGAGCTGCAATAAATAATCAATAATAGATGAGAAACACAGACCCTTACTTCATCCCTTTCCAGGGTGGAAGCACTGAAAACATGCCTTTTTTGACACAAATGCTTATTCTGAGATCTTCATTACCAGGATTTCCAGTAAAATAGCCATAGGCAAGAAAGCACTTAATCTGACTTACATTAGGCTTCCTGAAACCACATGTAGGTGCAATTGGGAGTGCAGGCATAAGAAAACGTCCTCAAACTTCTAATGGACTAACAGAATGATATTTCTATCAATATGTAAGGTTGAGGTGAGGTCCTACGTAAAGGGTAGTCATTTAGTGCATAAGGATTTTTTTTTTTAACTGGTGTGACTTCTGTGTTAGTTTATGCAAAACATGTCTCTAAGAATGAAACGGATTGAAACAGGGCATAACACCTTGTTTACAACAGCATAATTAATGACTGCACTCAGACATCACTTCTCTCTTTAGACATAGGTATTAGTTCAGAGATGCTTCCTTCTAGAAAGCAGTCTTCTCTCTGAAGCACAGTTCTACAGATCCCTAATCATGTGTTTTGCTGATTTGTTGCTGCTGCACATCTGTTATTTCTGCAGTACAGGGTAGATGCAGCACAACATCTTCAGTGTTGTTACCATCACAGAAACGCTGTGTCTGTAGGTGTTCACACTTCCTAATCAGAACCTTCCAGTTCTAAGAGGAGTGGTGCAGTAATTCTCTCCTAACAGCTAAACCAGACATTCTTCAACGGGGACATTTTCCCACCACAATATACACATCCTCCATCACAATATGCTTAGTGATAACCTGCTATCTTGTGGAATGCCTTCCACTGCATTTCACTGCAAGTTTTCTTGTCCTCGCTTAACACTCACGAATGGGTGTCACGTATTTGGCTATTAGGGATGTTCTCAGTTTGGAGGCACAGAGCACACATTGCTCACGGCAATGACGCTGTCGCTCTGTGACAGAGCGGAAGTCCAACCTGACCATAACAAACCCCGAGTCAGAGGAGGCTCTGTATCGCACCAGCCGCTACGAAACCTCCATGGCTTGGTGCTGCTCATTAGCTGTATGGCTGCTAGCTAAGCTTCCCACTGCGGCTGTGAAGGAAGTGGTACCCTGTAAAGTCTCCCACCTTTCCCACTTACATACCCATCAACCTTTGCAGCCAATGAGACAGGGAACATACAGAAAGCCCCCTTCTCTGTTAGCCAGTCTTGAGTCCCCCCAAAGCACGCCAGCCCAGAGTGTACCCTTGGATGGTGAGCAGCCTGTGGTCCTGCAGTCAGAGCTCGTATAGTGCTGGGTGCGCACAAGCAGCACTGAAAATGCTGTCATTTCCACAAAACACCTGCCTTTGCAACCCTAAGCATGTTCATTTATGAAGTGTTGGCCAAGTTTTGCTTGGGGGAAACCCCAACACCCAGTAGTAGGAAAGCTGTTGTGTGGCAGTGAGGCCCCTTTCACAGCATGACTGTAGCCGCAAGCTTCAGCTCCCTCAGGTCCTGTGTCTGCTCATTTCCAATTCTGGGATCCTTGTCCAGATTTCAGAGTCTCCTCATTTTAACCCGCCTTTGCTCCCCTATGCTCCAGGAGTCCTCCGTCTGTACCAGATTATTTGTCCCACCTTTCTCACCCTGACCCTATGTATCCTGAGGATGTGGGTGGAGGAGGGCGACCCTGGACATAGCCTGCCTGCTCTCACGTCTGCCTCCTGGATGCAAGGAACCATCTTAAGGGTATTTAGCTGAAGAGACCTCGAAAGTCTCCACCAAACCTGTATGAATTGTGGGTTCATAGCTTACAGTAGGTCTTGCAGGTTGGACAGAGGTAGAACCCTGATATTAAACCCCAGATCTTTGCTACAGCCTTGATCCCAATATCCCGGTGTTGCAATTTAGCCTTATCTGGCAATTGAGTACCACTCAGTTACTCACTCACCTCAGGACCAGAGCTAAAAACAAACCCAGGGAAAGCTCGTGAAAGTTGAGATAAGAACTATTTAACAGTATAAATTCAAATTATGGTGATACTAGCAATACTACTACTACTAAGTAATTAAAACAATAGACAACAGAACATATGATACAGTATCTCACCACCTGTGGACCAACACACCCAGATTCCAAAACAGCAAGCCAAATACGCCCAAACCCACTAACAAAAGAACCTGCTTCCCTGCTAAGAGCTGTGCCAAGAACTAACAAAAGGAACTAAATGACACAGCTATCAGCTAGCCCAAAAGCCTTAAGGATCCTCCTGCTCTGGCCTTCCAAACTGCACATTCGCCCAGCCTGACCACTGAGCCGGAGGTATCATGGAATGGAACAAAATCCCTCGGCCGCTGCGGGCCGGCCAGCTCTGTGTAGGACAGCAGCTTGTTCCTGCCTGAAACCAGACCACCTGGAGAAAAGAAAAAGCAGCAGAAGTACCAAACTGTTACCCACTGCCAACATAGCAGGAGTCAGAAGACCTGTGGTCTGTGTGCCAGCCTCAGGTCTGTAACTGAAGCCAGCTGCACAGCAATTCCCTGGTACATAGTGGGGAGCCATTGCTTTGCTCTAGGAAGGGAACGCAGCACATCCAGGGGTGTCATCCAGACACCACTCGCAGGTATAAGCATGACAGAGAGATGATTGGTCACTAAGGAAAGTCCATACTCCCTAGTCTCTCCAGGTATAGGTGCCATTTCCCTGTCACACACACTGAGGTGGAGGAACAGAGTGCCCAGCTTGGAAGAGCAGCTCGAGAGGGACAAACTCTTTCAGGTGCTTTTCGCCATCAGGACAAAGCAATTCTGTGGAGACCCTCCAAACTGGAGTGTGGAGGGAAAGGAAGACATCCCACCCAACGTGCCACGAGAGGGAACTGCAGCTTCATAAAGAGAAGGGCACAGAGCCAGAGTGACGTTTCCCCAAGGCCTCATTCTCAGAGATTGCTGAACCACAGTGACTGCCTGTAACCCGTGCACACAGCAATATAGAAGTTCAAGCCCCGACATAAGAGAGTTCAACCTACTTTGTTAGTCTGACAGTTACAGACAACATGAGGACGGGGACCAGAACACCAACTGTAAGGCAACTTTTAAAACACACAGCGTTTCCTATAGTCATACAGCAATCACCAGGAATAACGTCTCTTAGCATGTAATAACTACTAAGTCACCCCCAAGAAAAAAGCCAGCACTGAACAACACTGCTTTTAAAATGCAACAAAGAGCTCTAAAAAAGGCATTTGAATTAAACAGCTGTTACAAAAGAGATGAGGGCTTGTCAAGCTCTGCTGTGTGCATTCTGCTAATTGGACCAACCCGCACCCCAAAGCGCAGAGCATTTACGCAGGGTGTGATCCCATTGCAGGAGGGTCCTGTCACGCAGTAACCTCCCCTCTCCACTGAGGTCAGTTTCTGACCAGGAGCAGGCTCTTCATTCACCCTGGTTGCTGACGGTTAGCTGTTTTGTGATAGCATTGGATATGCCACTTCCAGTGTAATGCAATGAATTTCAGGCTGACCACAGTCTGGCGTGCAGCTACCGAGCGCCAGTTCTTTCTCCGGGAGGGTTTAAGAGTAGTCCTTAATGTTATGCTAGTTCCTGTGCTTGCGGAAGAGCAGAGTGAAAAACAGATGCTGCCGTAAGCACAAACTCAAAATGTGCTGAGCCATGCAGAATTGCAGCAGAAGTACTGGAGATAAGAGTAATGCCTACTGACCTGGCATTTCCAATAGTCAGCAGTGACCAGGAAACAACCGTTTTCCCCTAGCAGACCAATCGTTGCTGGGTTTAGCCTGCAGAAACACCCCACCGGCACCAGCGAGACTCCTGCTGCAACAGTTAAGTGCAGTCCACGTATTAGCGACTGGGTTATGGAGCTACAAACGGTTCAGTTTAGAGCACAGACCACTCAGATTTACCCTAAATATGACAGATTAGATTTAGGTCATCCCACAGTCAGGTTCTTGCTCTTTGATTTCAGTTAGAGCAAGACAAGCCTGTCACATGTGAGTCAGCTCCTAAATGCTCTCGGGGCAAGAAGAGCTTGTCTGTACAGAGAACTATGTAAATAGCAAAAAAGAAACTAAAGATTTGACCTTTGTTTACCCAAGTGAGTCTCAATTGACCAGAAGGCAAGTCAGATTTTAATACCGTTTCTAGGATTGATTCAGCTCTGAATTAGGCCAACTTCCACAACCGCGAGTACAGCATGTCTGTCAGCAGGAAGCCTACGCAGAGATTGCAGTGGCACCAGGAACCCGCAAGTCACACAAAATAAGCAGTTCAGGGCAAAAACCTGCAACAGGAGCACAACCAGCATGGCAGATTGCACTGATTTATTCACCACCTTCTCTCCAGCAAGGAACCCTCTGGTACAAATGTCTCTACCATGTCTGGCTGCCCCAGGGGAACACCCAACAGGTTGGAGAAGGTGCACAAGCAGTGCCAGTCCCGCAGCACAAGCACACAAGGGTCAGTCATCAGCAGGCCATCTGAAGGTATCACTGGAAGCAGCAGTGCAGGACCGACGGTGTCAGAAACACCCTATCACAAAGCTCTGGTCCCTTTCCCCACACATAAGACCAAGAGCAATCCTCAGCAAGGGCACTTCTCCTTTAGTCAGAACTTCATGACCACCTTTGTAATACCTTGGGCAAATATTGACTCGGATCCAACAGACTGAAAATATTTGGTTTGCACCAGATGTGATGCGTGCATATCTTTGAAACATTAGCTAAAGGCAAAATTATTTGTTTGGCAAAATAAAAATTCTAGGTGGATGTGTTTACTCTGCAAGGTTGTTCATGTTGTGCTCGGATCCCAAGAAGTGTGCGTGAAGGCTTTAACCACAAGAAGAAAGCCAGCTGCAAGCACCACAACGCACAGTAAAACTGCGCACACGTGCATTCCTGCCTCCGCAACTCACCCGCAAGATAGCTGAAGGGCTGAGGATCGCCGGTGAATAAGTTAATGACTCCATACCCCCTGCCCTTGAAGAGACCCGAACAGGTCGGTGAGGTGAAGAAGTAATTACTGGGCTTACCACTTCAGGACAGGTCCTCCAGAGTACTTGGAGTCTAATGATGGATCTGCTTTTTCTAAGAACTTGGGCACTGTTTCCCTGGCTCCCAGCTGACAGTAGCTTTTGGGAATGCTGACACTGTTCCAAGGGAAGGGAAGGTAACTGCCCACTCCTCTCTCATTCCTCTTGCCTCAGGTTATTGTCCGAGTTCTAGTAAAAACACATATCTAAGCTGAGAAACAGTTTTTGTCAGCTGGTTGAAAGCAACAGAGAGGTAATTTGAGAGGTTCAGGTTGCTTCTGTGTCCAATTCTTAGGTCCCTCTCCATCCTGAGTGTCAATTCCCTGTGTGTGTCTATTCTCTCCTCCTAAAAATAATCGGTCAGGTGTGACGTCAGCAGCCACAGAGCTTGTGTTATGGGAAGCAGACAGAGGGAGGGAAAGCAACATGGGAACTGGAGCAAAAGCACTTCAGCACCATTCACTGAACTGTGGGTATTCTTTTTGTCCAGCAGTTTCATTTTGGGAGTTGATGGGCATTCATTTTATGGGCCTTTCAGAAGGAACAGGAACATGAAAAAAGGTTCTTTCCCTTATTTACTAAATAAGCATAGAAGAAAATAAAAAAGCAAGACTTGTGTTCAGTACATTCACAGGAAGAATACTAGTGAAATATTTGTTTTCTAGACAACTTAGGGCCAAATTCAATAGGTAGACGTTTGTACAGAACAGATTGGGACTGTTGGACTGTAAATTTATAGCAATGCTCTTTGACCAACTCTCTTAAAACAATCCTCTTTAAGTCTGCAACACATCCCAGGCAGCACTTGAGACGTACAAGAGTAACATTTTGTTGAGTCTTTTTCCACAAATGAATCTCTTCATCAGATATACAGCAGCACCTGACACCTGGGGCTCCCCTGCTCTCTGAACAGTCAACAGATAGTGCCCAGAGCAACAAAAATGCACAAGCCACACACTGATCTGCATGTACACCTACCTCTATTGGACTGCCTCCCAACCCTGCTGGAAATGCCTGTGTGGGGGGTTTTCCTGGTCATGAAAGACCACCACAGCAGTCAACCTATTCCTCCAGCCAGCTTATTTACAGGCTCCCTGTGAATCCCTGTGGGAAACCAACCCTGAAAACTTCACTCCTACACTAAGCTTGCACTGAAATCAATCTGATCATGCTTGCTTGGAAGCTGCAGAAACATCACATCCACCAAAAAGGGGAGTTACAGTTTGGTTTCAACAGGATGATCAGTTGAAACAGTACTAGAAGAGAGATTGAAACTTTGGCTGTGTGTTTCCTTGAAAATATTCCCTTGTGCCACAAGTTCACTACCAGAGGCCAAGACACTTCACAGTAATATCCACAAGTTCAGAAACTAAGGTTATTTCAGAGGACCCCTAGAAAG
The DNA here is from genome assembly GCA_027574665.1 of Rhynochetos jubatus. Taxonomy (NCBI): domain Eukaryota; kingdom Metazoa; phylum Chordata; class Aves; order Eurypygiformes; family Rhynochetidae; genus Rhynochetos; species Rhynochetos jubatus. The sequence goes on from CM050656.1 coordinate 19,251,883, forward strand.
GCATTTTTCTGTACTCATGATGAGGTGGTTAAGCCCAGGCCACAGTGTCACAGCGGCACGCAGAACCTCCTAATGCAGCTATAAATCCAGAAAGGCCACTTTGCAGTTTCCCCCTGCCAAGGAAACTCTAGATATGTTACAGTCAGTATGCCTCGTACCTGGAGGTTTCTGAGCCATCATGCAAACCTGCAACGGTTTGCACAACCCCTCCCCAGCTAATTATTGATGGTCCAGCACACTCTTAGCTCTGTGTGTCCGACTGAGTTCAGCCTAGGTTTTCCTTCCTCAGGGTCGCAGCATGTATTTGAGGAATCCATCTCCCGAGTCATATTCAGGTCACATTCCCCTTTCAAGATGTACGAGGCATTTCCATGGAGGAATCAAATCGTTCCAGTACAACCTCATGAATCCTTAGACTGACCTTTCTGGTCACAGCTGCCCACAGCCTGGATGTGCCAGAGGCACCTTCTGCACATACATTTTCTCTGAAGTATTGTGGTGGAGTTTCCTCCACCTCTTTGTCAACCACTGTTACGACACACAACCAAGCACCACTGTTAGCAAGATGTGCAATTACCCTATTTGAAATTTCTCTGTCGATTTTATAGAACTGCAAATGCACAAGGAGTCCCTAGCAGGTCTCTCATCACGGACGGGTGGAGTTAAACATGATCTCGCCTGGTGCATGGCTGTCTCCTACTGATGGCATCTTTCCTACCCAGTCCCTGCTCCTTGCCCCTGACCAGCCTCCAGTGTGGCTTTGTCCTACAGAAGTGAATTTCAGTCTTCAGGGCATCCTACAAAGCTGTTAAATCAGACTCTCACTCATGCAAAGACAGTCTTGTATGAAGCTAACAATAAAAAGGGTCTTTGAAAAGCTGTTGTACTGCTTTTCAGTGAGGAATTAGGCCCATTTCACACTTGCTAAGTTGACAAAATACTTTGTTATGCTGTGAAGTATAGAAAACCTCCCAGAAGCATGGCTGGGGCAGGTGTGGTGTCAATGGATTGGAGATTATGCCATGTCCCCTGGCTACTGTGGGCCATGCTATGGGGGTACTTCAGCTCCTTTACTCCATATACCTGATTTCAGTCACCGGCCTTTATTCACAATAAACAGAAGAACACCCCTTTGGAGTTAAGGGGCTGAAATAATAGGAAACAGAGCACTTAAAACACAGGCCAGATGCATAGCAGGCCAGGAGCAGGGCTGCCCAGTCACAGGCCTGTCCCTGCCACGCACCAGCATGGGAGCCCACATGCAGGAGCCAGCCCTTAGCAAGGGCACCTGCCACCAGCTCTCACAAAAATGTGAGCCTCTCTCACAGGATGGGGGGTGGTCAAGGAAAATGCACTGCACCGAATCAGCCCAACGCAGAGAACAGGCACTGCAATACCCACAGACCAGCTTGGAGAAAGATAAAAAGCAACTTTTTGACTGGGATGCAAGGCACCGTATATTTTTGCTACCGTAGCATTCAGGAAAATACAGTGCACGGAAACAAGGGGGTTTTGTTGTTGGAGATTTTTACCTTTTAATTCCCACCCTCCCCAAAGCCCAACAGACCTCCAACAGTACCAGACCACTCTGGTCAAGAGGACACCAGCAGAGACTTGATTCACCTGCCGATACTTGTGCCTTCAGGGAGCTTCACTGGTTATCAGCAGAATTCCCACCACGCAGCTAACTAGGGGAGAGATCAGAGAGAGGGCAGTATTATTCCCCTGAGAGACTCTCACTACCAGCAACAGACACCCCCACCGTAACACATCCTACACGTCTGGTCGTGCTGCCTACTTGTAGCATTTCCCCTGATTTGGATGAGCAGCAGCATAACCCAACCCAGACGGTGTGGTTGTCCTTCCGTGCTACTCTTTACTGGATGGGATCCTTGGGATCCAACATGCTTTCTGGGTTGAGAACCATGTCTTCTTATGCCTGCATTTTTCAGAGGGCTCCTTGGCTCTCCAGACACTACTGAGAGATAAAACTCCAGCAAAGACAACGAGGTCCTTAACTTTGCCAGAGCATCAGTACAAGGGCTGCGGCAGTCTTCTCCATCATGCGGAGGGCTGCAGAAAAAATTGCTCAAACATGAGATTTCAGCAACCGAACATCCAGAGGAACAAAACGGACATCCAAATGGCAAGTGGAAAGAGCCACAGTTAAAACCAAACCACATCAGTCTCAAAAGAGAGAAGTGACAGTCAAACACCTCCCCCTCTGAAATTATTTGGTGCCTAGCAGTTTGAGGCACTTCACACATAGGCAGGCACGTGGCTCCTCCATGGCCCCACGTCAGGCTGGATGGAGTCCCACTGTGAGGTGCATGAAAGGTTTCAGACGGAGGTATTTAGAATTTAGGGAAGAGTAGGAGACGACAGAGCTCACCCCACTTGCACAAACCCCCTTCCTCCCATAAATACAACTGCTCTTTTCCATCCCTGCAAGGGTCTGTGACGCAACTTGGGCTGGGGAAACCGGGACGGAAGCGCCCGCTGGAACATTGCCCCCCTCACCCGGGATGAAGGGAGAGGTGGCAAACGGCCTCGCCACCTCAACTGGCCACAGAAATCAGTCCAGAGATTGCCAAACTCCCGTAGGAAACAACGGCAGTGAGCCCCACCGGAGCCAGGCATGGCTTGACAAACAGGCAGGGAGGGAGCCAGGCTGCCTGGCTCCCAGGGCAGCGGAGCTTACAAGCAAAACGCCTCAGCCGTGGTGGAAATATCACACAGGAAGGAGACTCTTCTTGATTGACATTAATGTTAGTTTAAGCTACTGAAAACACAAATAACTCCCAAGCCGAGTGACAGCAGATACACCGAGTATGCAGCAGAGCTCAGCAAAGGTCAGGCCCCTGCAGCCCAAAGCCCAGCACAAGCACACAGGAAGACCCAGCTCTTTGCTCTCTGAGCTAGAGGCGCCAGCACCCTGACTCATGCCTGAGATTACTCAGTGTGAGCAAGAGCATCCTGGTCCAGCGGGTCCAAGCTCCCTGACTGCTGGATGTGCAATGTAAGGGGCATCTACACCCACAACTGTCACTCCTGCAGCAGCTCAAAGAGCTGAAACAGCTGCCTAAATAGGATCAAGACCATTTTTCACCTGTTCCCTTTTCAGGAGCTGGTCTTGCCCTCCTGCCCATCTATCCACATTGCTGTGCTTCAGAGAGGCAAAAGGCAAGAGTAGAGACAGAGCTGACAGTCTGCGAAACTGGGAATTTAGTAGGTTTAGCAGATAACATAAGACCCTTTGTTCTTAAATCAGGATAAATAAATCACTAGAAGCAGCCACTGCAAGCAGTTTAGACCATGTAAATGTCTCATCTCTTCTGGCTGATCACTTAATGAAATACAATTAACTTCTTGTGGCTCTTCCCTGTAATACTTAAACTTTACTATATGAAACACTGAAAACATCTATTTTGCCTCTTTTCTTGGCAGATGAAAATACTATACTCTTTTGAACTCCAGGAGTTCAGCTTCCTGTCTCTTGCAACAATACCTCTTTCTCCCCTTTGAACTCACCCATTGAGTCTATCAGTGAGTTTTGGGAAGGTATTATTCATAGAAAAAACAAAAGTGTAAAATATAAGTAGATACCTCATACTGAACTGTCTATCACCTCAGAGGATTACAATTTCCCTTTCGTGTCAGCTGGCTACGCTACAGTAACGAAATCGATGGAATCTATTGGCCCTTTGGAAGGCATGCTGTGCCGTGCTTCTGCCGGTGCCCTTGGCTGACCATCCACCTCCATCCCGTGCACCGGGGAGGAACCGGGCCGGACGAGCCAGTGACTGAGCTGCCTTCTGGACTGCTTGAGCCGGGCAGTCCAGCATTGCCACGGCGACTGCTGCTGGCACCTTGGTAAGGTGGGTATCCAGCTGGCTGGGAGATCATACATATGACAGAAAGTTGGCTGGATGGTATTTAAAAGAAGGAAATAATGTCACTAGCTGTCACATGATTTTCTTTCTAGATCTGTCTTATTTGGTATTTTTTGTTCTCATCTCTACCAGAAAAACCCAAAGTCCAGAGGAGAAGCAGCACGTTGGCACAAGCACCCAAAAGTGCTTCGCTTTCCTCTTATTTGAAAGATTTACCACATGCTCCAGGTTAAGCTGTTGGGCAATGTTATTCTAACAAGGTATGGCCAACATTTTTATAACACATTAAACATTTTCTTGCAGATTTATGCGCTCCCTTTATTTATAGTCCATATGTTGTGTATATTACAAACTGGTGTGATAAAGACAGTAAATTTTCTGAGACTCGTGTGTTAGATTTTTGGGGGTTTTTTCCCCTTCGTTTTTCTTCCCCCCAGCTAATGGGGTAAAGATACAACTAGATACCCCTACCCAGTACATCTTCAGACTTGTGTGCAGTTCCAGATGTGCAAATATCTTTTCAAATCTGGTTCCATCACTTTACATTTCTTATAATGCATTACAGACAATTACATGCCTTGAATCTATTTAGAATGCTTGATTACTCAGAATTAAAAATACTGGAAATTACCACTATCCTATGGACAAATTAAAAAAAAAAAAGAAGAAGAATTCCAATTACCCTTGGCATTCTCAGAAGTCACCTCCACTGCAGGTGAAAACATGCCAGACAGATGGGATGTGGCTTGGGAATGGAGTGCAGCCTAGGATTCAGCAGGGAAAACCTCTGGAATTTTAACTCTGAGCAGGCATCTCATAGATCCCAGCTAGAGAAGCACTTCATTGACTTACATGCATATTTCAGTGCTTTTTTAAATCAGAATTCCCTCAAAGGGCGCTAAGCTAAGCTACATTTCACTATTAAGTCTAGAGTAGGACCCAAATCATAAATAAAGGCAAAATCCACTCCTGATGTGAACTGGGGTTATGTTGGGGATGAATTTGACAACTGACCTGTTTGGTTTTTCTCTCTTAAGGCAGGAAACTGCAGAGACTGGAGGAGCACTCTTAAATCAAGGTGCAGCAGCAGCACTGCTTGCAAATACGGTTGCACGAGTCTCGCAATCTTTCACTCAGGGCTTATTCTAGAAACTTCTTCCTCCCTCCCCCCCCATCAACTGCAACAAAAGTTTTGCTTGAGGAAGGAGCAAGACCCAGAAGAGCTGCTCTCTTGCTTGTGTTGCAATATCCAATCTGAGTGTTACTATCAGCTTTTGGAAACAGACCGTATAGAAAACACAGATGATGTTTGCATATTTTAATTTTAAACATCTCTGCTCGGCATAAGGATGGAACCTAATAAGTTGCTTTGTTTCTGCCTCATGAATTAATTCAGCCTGCTAACTGATTTGGATAAAGCATTTTGACTCCAACTAATAAATTTCTTTTCTGGGCAGGCAAAACAACTTTTGGAGGCAAAGTAACAAGTTCATCAGCTTGCCAGGAGAAGTACTTTTATAATACCTATAAGGAATAGAGCATTTATTTTTTTAACCCACTTGTTCCACCTATGTCTTTTAAATCAATCAGATAAATTCACCTTGTTTTTCAATGCCCTGAATCCTGATAGCTCTGCACACTTGATAGGTAATTTAATCATCTTTGGTGTGGATGAACACGAGCTCAAATTAGTTTCTGAAAGGCTTAGTCGTCCTGCAGATAGCTCTGCCTTTCCACTTTTATGCAGGAACTGAGCTTCACCAACTGGTTAGCTAGAGGTGTCATTAAAAATTTACAGAAAGAAACAAAGGTGTGCTCCAGCGTCTCTCCTTACCCTTTCTACTGTTACTGCAGCAGACAAAAGGTATGGAACCTGCTTCATGAATAATGAGTCATGTAATATGCATAATGCATTTTTAATGGAGCACAGTAATAACATTGAGATATTTCCAATCTTCAGACTTGCACTTCAGCCTCTCAGTAGCCTGTTCTGATTCTCTGATGCATCTTCTTTTGCTACTCTTCATTTCACATTCCCCACCCTAAAGCTGTGACTTTTTCCCAGAATTAGCTGCATTTCACCCAAATCAGCAGCTGAGCCGGCATTTGATGCAAGCAGGGCTGGTGGGCTGGGGATCGTCCTCCCATGCAGCCTCACACAGCTGTGGCAGAGGGGTTCAGGCCTGAGCACTGAGGTGTACCAGTTAGGTTGCAAGACACTTGGGGGGGAAGAGGCACCTAAACCAGTAAGAACACCCACCAAGCTTCTTCCCTGAAGAACAGGCCTGCCACCCAGGCTATGCCCACGCCAGAGGCACTCCTACCCCACCAGCAGCTGCCTCCCTGGGCAGCACAGCCCCAGCCAGCAGGTCTACAGCAGGCACAAACCACTCTAGCCTGGTTTAAAACAGGGACCCTCACCAGACCCTCACTCAAGGGTCAGGCATACATTGCTGTTGTTGTTTTATAGGTAAATGCTGGTAACTGAGCCCACTCGGGGCCTGCTGGACTAAGACCTGCCAGCAGTAAGGCAGTCTGTGCCTGGCAGGATAACACACTCCTGAAAAAGCACCCCCAGCTGGGGCCAGCTGCTGTGCCCTGGCCACCCCATGCCTGGTACCCCCAACCAGCACTCACTCCATCCACAACAGCAGCTTCCCATAGAAGAAATATCAGACATTACCCCAGGGGCAGCCCCAAGCCTACCTGTGCCATCCACCGAGCTGCTCCTTGGGGCCTTCCCTGGTCTGGGCACAGCCCAGGGCATCACCAGACCTGCCTCATTAGCACTTAGTCTCCTCAACTGATCTTCTGCATTAATTAACCCAGCATAATGGACCTAATGTGGCCTTGAGAGCACCTGGCTGCTCCTGTGTGCCCATGCTGCAGCCTCCCCTGATCGCTGTGATTGTGTGCCATGTTTAATAAAAGCCCAGTCTGTGAGGCCTTGGTGTGCGCAGCGCTGTGAGGAGTGGACCCCTGCCCAAGCAGGTGGTGGTTGGTCAGCCCTGTGGAGCTACACCACAGCCACGGCCTGCGAGGGGCTGCACCTGAAGTTCTCAGAGGTGGCAGACAGCAGAAGCACGCAGGGACCTGGGCAGCACTGTGGCAGGTGGAGTGCCAGGCCCTCAGGTGGGCAGGGTGCCCTGAGGGCAGGGCCAGCCCAGTGGGGCAGAGAAGGCCTCTGCTCACTGGTTTTATCCAGCATTAAAGTACAAACAAAGCTGGAAACAAGCGTATATATCCATGTGGGCACACAAGGTTATGTGCACATCAAAGTCCAGGCTACCATGCTGTGCTCTGCTGGGAAAAGGACAAGGGACCCCTCCACCATCCTCCTGCTTCTCTTTTGTACGAGCTGTGGCTGCCAGATGGAGCAAGCCCTGCTGACAGGGCAGGCAGGCAAAAGGCAAGCTGTGAGTCCCAACAGGTTTAAGTATAAATACTGCACCTGCTGCTCAGGTGTTCCTACAAACTCCCAGGAACAGGCGTTTAATCTTGCAGGAGGACGTTCAAGTTCCTCCTGGGCTGAACAAGGACTTCTGGCAGTCTACATTTCCAGTGCAGACACTTAACGCTACTGTTTCCCCTCTAAAGCCTTGTATGGTGATAGTCCTAAGCACAGTATACCCCAGTCTTCAAAGGTGTGTTTAACTGAAATCAGTGGGGTTTGAACCAATCAGTATGGCAGTGTTGTTCTTTAATCACCAGAGCCCCTGTGCAAATTCTGCTGTGCCTGCACCCCTCCTCGAATAGCATATCCCTGACCATCACTGCGGCGTGTTGCAACGGCTGACACCCACAAACGTGCCGCAGTGTCATATTAAATAAAAATCACTCTGGACCGTCCTCAATACTTTATTAACTTAAAACATTGTTCCAATAAATACGTACCAATAAACGTAAGACACTCCATAAAATCTAAATAAGGACATTTACAAACCTGTCAACAAAGTAGAAACAGCTTTTTTTTTTTTTTTAAACTGAGGTACATGCAGGGTCATTTAAGGCAAATTCATTCCCTTACACTTTTATAATGATTCCTGCCCACCTCAGCTGAGTTTCCCTTTAAAAATTAAAAAAAAAAAAAAACAACAACAAATATACAAATGATGCTATTGAGTAGCTATTTTGCAGTTATTAGAACACACCCAGAGTGCAGAAGCCAGTAATGGTTCTGGACAAAAAGGCTGTGCCTCCCCAGTGCTCCTACCCTCCTCAATCAGATCACTTGTTGGATCCGTCTCTAGTTATAAGGCATAACTCTGTGCTTTGGCTTTTCCACTTGTCTTTCACAAGCTTCCTTCTCCCCAGCAGATGTAGCAAGAAGTAACCCCCCCATGCCTCAGACACAGATGCACACAGCCAGGCCTCACACAGAGAGAGAAATGGCTCTGAGAGGATAAAAAGAGCCACTCTAGAACCGTTAATGCAGCTCTTAATTTGCACCAGAACAAGCAAAAGCAGGATCAGGCCCAAGCTGGCACCTGTGCTTAAAAACCAGCAAGATGTCAAACTGCACAGTTCAGTCCTGATCCTGCAGGTTTTCCTGACAGGAAACCAAGAGTAAAGCCATTCAGCACTGACTCAACCAAGGAAAGAACTCCCCACAACCACATGCTGATGGCTCTCTGTCACTACCATGTAAACACAGTTATACCCATGTTTCCCTGCAACGTAATTCAAGCTACTGAAAACTTCAGGGGTTCATCTTGGCCACGGGAAAAATATTTCCCAGCTTACAGATATATGGTAGCTTATCCGTCTTTGGAGTATCAGACTTTGTATCTAAAAGCCTTATTTTCCAGTGTTATTTCAGAAACAGAGAGGGGCAGAGGAAGAGAGAAACCCCAGCCTTTAATTTCCGCTATCACAGCCATTCAGGTTGAGCTGTCAATGCATGGCCCTGTCCTCTTCTTTCCTCTCCGAGCTCCTGGTCAGAAAGATAATGCCAGGGTCTGCGCTCAGGACAGGACTCTGGTCCAGCAGGGAAGCCAAGGGAGTCTGCTCTCATAGTGTTGTAGGTGCTTTCCATATTGCAGGTGGGACTCATTTCAGACCATGCTGTGTCTCCCGGTGTCTCCGTAAATCCACCTTTCGTTGGAAGCCTTTGCCACACAGATCACAGCCAAAGGGCTTGAAGCCTGTATGCTTCCGACTGTGGGTGATGAGGTTGGAGCTCTGACTAAAGGCTTTTCCACACACCTGGCACTTGTGAGGCTTCTCACCTGCAAGCAGAAGGCAGGAGAGAGAGAGGGTGTGAAAGAGGCACCAAGCCATTCCTGTGTGAGTACTAAAGGAGTCATTCTTATAAAAAACATGCAAGTGGGAGCCTCAAAGCATTAGCTGAGCCTGCACTGCAGCTGAGCAGGCCTGGACTAGCTGCACCTACATCAGCCCAGTACAGTCCCAGGAGCAGCCTGAAGCACAGAGTGCTCCCAGGACACCATCACTTGTTGAATACATTTGGCTACATGGGCTCTGTGAAATTTCAACTGGCTTTGTGTCCTCAAAACACCAGGAACTCCTGGAAAGACCCCCAGGTCATGCTGAATGCCTCACATTGCTTGTTACAGCATCAACATGGGGGCAGGTGGAACAGCTAGATGGGTGTTGTTAAACCAAACCCAGTGAGCTGGGGTCTGTTTCCAAGGTATGAGGGCCCTTAAGTGAACCCTGAAGGGCAGGGCTCACCCAGAGATCTGATCTTCCCTCCGTGCCCCACAATAAAATACTAGCAGTCACCCCGAGCCAGCCCTGAAGTTCTTCTGACAGGCACATAACATCAACAGGAATAAATCCTGCCTCCAGAACTTCTCCTACAGTGGCAGAACTCTACTGGCCTCATGGGAGCAGGATCTTGGTGCATTTTCGTAGTGCTTATTATCAAATAACGGATAAAATGGAATCCAACCACAAAATCAAGTCTGATTTTCAGCATAGCTTTGCACCTGCAGAGCCCACTGACTTCAGTTGGAGCAAACTCTTTGCGTGTTTGAAGATCAGATTCTTAGAAACATACAATAATACAAAATGGGCTGGAGGCTCAGTTCACAAGTGTGTGCTGCATATGAAAGGGATCCCTGATTCAGTTAAGGACCTGTTTTTATATTAGCAATTTAAAAGCCCAGGCAGAGTTTCTGATTGCACAACAAAATAACCATTTTGATTAAGTAGAATTTCAGCCAAATTCTGAATCAGTCAGGTCTCATTTGAAAAAATTACTACAGAAATACTTTCTGTGTTACTTCCTAAATAGTTCATTTTCAACCAGCAAACATTTGGTGGGGAGTCTCTATAAGTAACGTTTATTGTTCACTGTTTGTCATCCAGAAAAGTCACAATCAAGCCTTGCTACTTATAATGCTATCTTTCTACAAATTTGCCATTTTTAGGCTTCACCCTCGCTATCTGGCAGTGGTCACTATCAGGAAATGGGATTCCGGTCATCGGAACCTTGGGTTTGGCCAGTACAGCTGTTATTTTGTGTTTACAAATGCTTCCGTATCTCACACATCATTCATTTCCCTCTGCTTTAAGTGAATGGTGCAGGTCTGAAAGGCAAGATTTTCTTTTAAAGATTTCTGATAAACTTGCCTTCTCACTGAATAATGCTTTTAAAACTGTTTCCTCCGGTGATTCACCTGCACTTCATTAGTTTCCATGTTTATTACTAACAGCGAAACTTGAGAACCGTGCAGCTCTCCTTCCATTCGGTATCAAACTGTAGCCGTTTCTCAGAAAGTCCGGGTGGAAGTGCAGACAAACTCCAAACAAATATTTAGACTAAGAGTTGGACCCTAGACCCTCCGGTGTAGTGTTTGATCTAGAGGAGGAGACTCCTGTTGTTTCTACTGTAAATTGATAGATCCTGCAAAAAGAAATGCTGCAACCAAATTCACCTGTCATTTTCCAGGGAACTCAGCTGTAAATCAAGGCTACACGAACATAATACTCTACAAAATCATCTCACACAAAAACCCTTTGAACAAACATTGGTGGATCCTATTAAGGGAACACTGATTGGATTGCGAGGATTTGGGTTATTTTGCAGCTGCTGTTCATGAAACCACCTTCAAATCACCCTCCCTCGCGCGAGCAGAGCTCAGCATGAACAGCAGCAGGGCAGTGAGAAGCGTGAGGAGGTGCACGTACAGTCCCAGCTGAGGAGGAAGGGACTGCTGCAGAGAGACCTTTTGAGACCTCCCCTACAGCTGGGACTCAACACCAGCAGCTGCAAGGGCTGACCTGTGTGAATGAAGGTGTGTTTCTTCATATCAGATTTCTGGTGGAACCGCTTGCCACAGTACTGGCACGGATAGGGCCGGGTGTCCGAGTGGATGAGCAGGTGGGTGGACAGAGTAGAAGATCTCTTAAAACTCTTGCCACAAATCTTACAATCAAAGCTGCGTTCCTGCAGAGAGAAGGGCCCAAACACACACACGTTACATCACAGCAGCAATCCCCCCAGCAACAAACTGCCCCACAGTACATCGGTGTTGACCTTTCTGCCTTAGCAAGCACTTCCACTTCTCCAGAGCTGGACTGGTCTCAGGAGACACTCACATTGGCACGATAGCAGCGCATGATAAAAAAGATAATGCTCTCTCTCCCAGTGCTGTGTACTGCGTCTCACAAAAATTTAGTTGAACAGCTTTTCCTGCTGTCAGGAACGGCCAGGTGGGAGCAGCCCTGACCGACGGGGCAGAGTTTGGCTGCACATTTCAACATGGGCCCAAGACAGGATCACTCCACTGGGAAGCCCAACAGCTGCAGCACTGTTCACGAGCCACCTCTCCACTGTACACAGGAAAGCGGGTGCTGAGGTTTGCCTGGCTCTCCTAGGAAATCCCTGTGGCTGGCTGACTTCTGCTGACAGGGTAACCACCAACTGCTTATCTGTAGTTCCATTATATTTCAAGTAAAAGGTACCTCAAGCACCTGGGGAAAAAAGCTTTTTGGTTAACTACTTTAACATCAAACTAAATACATTAAGACCTTGCTGTCCTTTTCCTCTCCCTCACACACTCCACCACTTTCTTCCACCCTAAATCATCTCTTTCCATCCTTTAACTACCATCACACCTTCCTCTTGTTGCTGTGCTTTCATGCAATCACCTTAGTTCATGTGGCTTTTAATGCACTCTCCCTGAAATGTTGTCCCCTCCATGAACACCATATGCAGTGCTGCCCTTTTCACCATTATTTAATGGGTGAGGGGATATTTCCCCTCACTGTGTGCTCTGCTGGTGCACACTCAGGAAACTGTAAATAAAACAGCAAACAAACACTGCTGTAATGCTGTCCTCCAAAAGCCAATCTGAAGAAGGAAGATTTGCCAGATCAAGTGGGTGGGTGAAGGGGAAATATGGCACTGTATCAGCAGGTGGAAAATGTTACAAGTCCTCCTACCAAAATTAACTACCATACTTTTTTGGTGTGTGACTCAGAGTGCGTCGAGACGGGTGAAGTCTGTGCTCTATACCTGACTGGCCATTCAGATGTTCCCTGAACAGACACAATGACTACAAACAAGGCAAGACTCAATTCTTTGGGGGAGGGGAGGATCAAGAATGAGGAGAGCTGCATTGAAAGAAAGCAACTGTGAGTTGCTTTAGCTGTTAAAAACAGTCCACATCTGCTTCACAATTTCCAGCTCCGAGAGTGAAAATTTATTATTTATTAACTGTTACTTCTGGAGTGCCAAAAGTGCCCATTGCTTAATACAGACACACACAGGGTCTGGGGAATAGCAGCAAAGCCTGTGTTCTTTAGTTCATTTGCTCACAAGCTGCCCATCCTTCCCTCTGCCTGACACCATATTCTTCATCCCCAGCTTCCCACTGTGGCCCTACCACGTTCCTGCTCTCAGTTCAGACGCCCACCTACTGCCCTGTGCCTGCCTTCACAGCCTCCACAGAGCCAGCTGAAGCAAGCACCTGGCCCTGGCCCTCGGACCTTCATCCTGGCAGTCCGCCCCGCTCTCACCTGCGAGTGCACAGCCTTGTGCTGCTCCAGGCTGACTGCATGGCCGAAGGTCTTGCCACATATGTCACAGGCAAAGGGCCTTGTGCCGCTGTGTGAGCGGCGCACATGTACCTCAAGGCCATGCGGTGTGGAGAAGACCTGAGGGGAGAGAGCACACAGGGTCACGCTTGCCAGGGAGAAGGGGCTGGGGAAGAGTCCTAGCTAGTGTGGGAGAAAGGGATCCTTACCTTGCTGCACTTGACACACTTGTAAGAGCCAGTACTGATGAGCAATGGACGGCACAAGAGGTCCGACTCCACTTTAATGCCACCTGGCCCCTTCTCTTGCTGCAGCCCATGTTGCGTCTCAGCATAGAGTCCGGGTGCTGCTGCTGGCGGCCGCTCAAACAGCCCTGGGCCCGGGGAGACAAAGTCACCATAGAGTCCAAGGGAAGAGCTACACTCTGCTCCGTAGAGGGTAGGCTCGGAGCCTCGCTCGCAGAAGAGCCCCAGGGCTGAGGTTCGCTCCAGCGTCGGGCAGGGCCTGTAGCTTTGCACGAGGTGCCTCAGCTCAGAGCCACCCAGGCTGTTCCACATGTATGGTTTGAAGGGCACCGAGAAGGGGGGTGCTTCCTCTAGGGACGGACACACAGATCGCTCCGAGGCTGTGGAAACACAAGAGCATGGGAATTAGTGCACTTCACAATCCAGCCACTATTTTGGGGCAGAATTGTCTCAGCACTCAGACTTGTGCTCAGAGCCAGACCTCTGTACTGCACATTAAGGCTGCCCTTTCAGCTCTCGTGGGAGGTCATTTTATATTGCACAGTAGGGCAATAGTCCTAGCCAAATTATTTGAAGCAGCCACCAGCTGCGTCTACCTCCATCTCTGGGTACCCAGGTGTGTACACACTGATCTGACTGTTGAGACACCGAGCAACTCGGTCTGCAACTTCCTTTGGTTTTATTTGCAGCTCCTCAGGAAAGTGTATCTACTACATCCCAAGGCAGGCATCAAAGCTGTCAGTCCAAATGTTTAAGCTCTGATGTAGAACCCACATATCCATATAGCAAATAGGACATTACGGAGGTTCCAGAAGGAGCAAGAGTTCCAAGATTAACCTGTTCAACAAAACTAAAAATTGCTTGTTGTACAATTTAATGCCCAAACCTAGTCCCTCAACTTCATGCCACAACTGTCCTTAACATAACTGAAATAAAGGACAGCTTCTGAGGTGCTTGAATGTCATGCCTCACTTTTTCAGAAAAAAATAAACTAAAATCGGTCCTCATCTGAAATAAAATCATGGTTGTTTCAGATTGTTCTGAGTTTCCCCAAGTCAAGAAACTGAGTTCACCCAAAACACTGAGCTTTGCAAAATCACCGGTATAGGCCGCATTAAAAATTAAAGACACAAACAGATTTTCCCAGTGGTCATAATCAAAAGCGATCTTCCACCAGACCAGGCTCAGATGGCTTCAGCTGGCTCTAACAGGCTCATCTTTAGCAATGGCATCTGACCAAGACAGTGGACACCACCAGATGAATCACACTTGGGGGGCCCACAGCAGAGTCTGATGCAATGGCAGGAACACAGCCTTTGAGATCAGTGTCTAAAGGCACAAACGCTCAGGGAGCCTCACAGAGAAGAAAGCACAGTTGGGCAGGGAACATGAGGTACCAGACCCCAGCTGAGTCTGCCAAAGATGCTGATCAATGCCTGAGGGGCTCTGCTTTCACTCTTCATCACAACAGGCAGCAGCACTGGGTGAGTCAAATATCTCCACTGGACAAATGATTTAGTGAACCAAGGAAAAGCTGAGTCAATCAACTGCTCGGGTGCCGAGGCCTTCACAGAGAAATTGGCATCCCTTACAACCTGCACTTCCAGAACAACCTCCCTTACCCAAAAACTTGCCCACCCACTATTGCTCTCTTGCTTTTTCTCATTCCTGTCAGCTTCAGAGCTCCCATGGCTTTCTCAGCCTCCAGTAAACCAGAATGATGAGGGGTGAACTAGGGAAGGAAGGCATGATGTGTTAGGATATCTATTTGGATAGGCAGACGGTCACTGAGGGTGTGGGAAATAAGGTGAGAATTCAGCTTTGAATGACTTGACTATTTCCTATCTTTTACATAATTTCAGATGTTAACAGTCTCAAATTCTTCCACTGAAATTAGCAGTCTTTTGGTTGGAAATATATGCCCACATACCAACTGGGACATTTGAACAGAGCGATGAAATCAAATTAGCTGACATGGTGCTGAGCATGATTTTTCCTGTTCTGCACTGACTGCAAAGTTGTGGTCAGCGTCACATCATCTATCTTGTGTCTTTGCAACCAGTTTCAGTGTTGCCATCTCTCACGATTTTATCGCAAGATTCAAAACTATCTCAAAGCCCCAGCTCTTGAAACTGCATGATTTCATCAGGCCCTCAGCTTGCCTTTTGTTTGCTTGTTCTTAACTTTTTTTTTTTCCCCTCTTAAAGTCAACTTCTGGCCCAGACTGTACAGAAAAAAGCATGACAACATAAACCCTCAATACTTCAATACTAGAACTGAATATCCATCAGGTATTACTTACAATCTTGATTTCTAAGCCAGACCATTGAGTGAGAGGAGAGGGAAAGCTGACCTGATTTTTGAGCCCTTGGAACTGGCGACATGGGACACGGTAAACATTGCACCACAGATCAGTTTGCGTGCAGTGTTCCTTCCATCACCTCACATGCTTTGGAGACCTCTGAAGCACAAATGACGGGGAGCCACTCAGGCCATACTTCTCAGGGGCAAGCTCAAGCCATCCAAGCCCGGTACCCAGTCTCAAGGTGACCGGTAAACCCTGCTCTGCCACACTGCAGGGCACTTCTGTGCCTGCCTCTCCTTCGCTCCACAGCATCTAGGCCTCCAAGGGGGGAACAGGGATGGATTCCCCCTCCTCTTCCTACCAATTCTGTGCAGCCTATATATACACCACTTCTGAGAGAAGAAATATTAATGCTCTTTTCTGAAGGCAAGGCAAACTCAACCTGAAATAGTTGGGGACAAACTGATATGCACAGCAAAGGAAGATTAAAGTGCCCTCCTCCACAGACCACAACACACCACGCTCTCTGCACATCACCATTATACCCAGTAAAAGCCTCCCTCCAAGACTGCAGCATCAACAGGCCCATCAGAAGATATTAATATACCCCTGCATGGGGCTATCAGGCTCCTTCGGTATATGCAAACGCACGTGATTACAGACACACCGTAGCAAGGGAGGGTAAATAACAAAGTGATTTGCAGTGATGGAGTCAACCACATATTAGAGGGTTAACAGGTATTGTGTTTGTAGATGCCTACCTGGATCGGCAGCACAGCACTCAAAGACAAACCTGAAATCTGGCTTTCTGTGTATTAAGTACAGCCTGCACCTATGTTCACTTCTAGGGATAAGGGGGTGACAGCGCTACTCACCACACCTGCTCTGAACGTGGTTTAGAAACACCATTTCTCATCTGCCATGCCTGTCAAAGCACAGAAACTGTGCCCCACCCAGGCAAACACAATCATAGAAATCCAGTCTCTCACCACTGCGTTTTGCAGAAGTGACCTAGGCACAAATTCCAGCTTCATGCTGAATCTGACAAAGCAGCTGGAAGGCAAGGAGGTTGGGGGGGGGGGGGGGGGGGGGGGAAGGGGCGGGGAGCCATGGGAGGAAGCCCGACTATAATCCTGCTGCCACTGCCTTCGTCAAAAAAGTAACAGCACCTCTCTCAATGCGCTGAGGCTCCTTTAATAAAGCTCTTTCCTTACAGTTCTTGGAGTCCCTGACCTTCCCGTCCCTCCTGTGAACGGGATCCGCACCTCCTCCCCCTCCCCTCGCAAAACCCTGATCTGGGAATGTCACCCTCCTTTTGCAAAGGCACCTTCCCGGGGTAGCTGGATGGTTGGCAAGGAGCTACTGAATCCCCCAGCGGGGGAAGAAATGTGTGGGGAGGAGGAAAAGGCAGAGTAGCCCTGGTAAATACCTGCTCCATTTTACATCTGTCTTTTAGAAACCTCGTGAAAACGGTGTTTCCTATGCAGAAATTATAATTATTTGGGGAAGCAGGAGCAGGACAAATTCGTTTGAACAAAAATTACCCACATTGGTACGCTTGGTGCAGAAATACCAGCAAAAGAGAGACTGCTGCATTGCTGCGCTTGATCCAGCCTGCCATTTGGAGACTGAAACCGTCCCGTGGCTGGCTGTGAGGATGCTGGGCAGCACTTTGAATGTCCCTCCAAAGGGCATTAGGACGCTTAAAAGAGGTAGAGGCTTTAAAAATGCAAACCCCACAGCATTAAAATCAACACTGATATGCAAGGACACAGTAAAGACCAAGTGGGAAAGTCGGTGAGGAAATGGGACTAAGCGTTCGTTTGCTGTCAATTGGTAAAGCTGAGACAATTTTTCCTTCACTAAGACAGAAGTTGTTCTTTTTTCCAGCTTTCACTTCTTAACCAAGGCAATAAAAAGTGGTTTATATATATGTATATTTTGTTAGAAAATGACACCATTGTATTTTTAAACGAGATAAGTATTCGCGCCAGGCTGGGGACAGCATCTCCCACTGCTCCAACCACATCAAAGACAGGACGAAGGAGCTAGAGACAGACGCTGCAGCCATAAGTGTGAGTTTCCTGGATTTGGGGGGTTTAAATCTGACCGTCATTATTTTCATCTGGTTTTCACGAATGCGTTTTTAGAAAAGAAAAAAAAAAAAAAAAAGAGAGAGAGAAGGGGGAAGGGAGGGGGAGGGAGAAATCCTTTTTATAGGCAAGAAACAAGAAATAACCTGAAAGGGAGTTCGGGAAAATGTCTATCGGGTAGTAGGAAACACAAAGTCAACACTGTTTACTACGGGTATAGAGTAGAAAATCTTACTGGCTTAAAAACCACCTCAAGTCCGGGTAGCATGACCCTGTAGGAAAATGCCGGGACCTTTAAAACACAACCGGCTTGCCTCTAGCAATTAATCAAAAACACAAAAATCAACGCCCGATGGCACCACAACTTTCCTACAGCCTGTCAGGCGCTGTTCCCTTAGCAGTGGAGATGGGCTGGAAAATCAACCCGAGAAAGAGAACCCGAAAACGAGTGGAAGGGACAGATTTGCCTTTTCCCACTTGTTTTCGACGGCGGCGCCCAGCCATGAGACGCTGACCCGCGGCACGGCCAGAAACACGCAGCCGGACCCCTCCCGAGCGCAGCTCGCCCCGGTCCTACCTGGTGAGACGGAGGGCGAAGGAGATCTCCAGAAATCCTCAAACTCGGACACCCTGTCACAGACGCTGCCCTCGCAGCTGGGCGCCGACTCGGAGGTGCCATCGGCAGCCTCGGTAAGGTGGGATTCCGGGGAGAAGCGCCCCTGGGAAGGCTCTGGATCGGGCAGGGCGGTGCGGCACAGCCCCGTGTCCTCGGGGATCTTGCTGTCTGCAGGGAAAAGTGGACGAGGGGGCTCCTCACTGCGGGTCCGCGGCGGGAGCCAGCCACCTCCCGCGGCGGCCTTGCTCCCGGCAAGGTTTGCTGTCGGACTCTCTCCGGCCCCGCATCAGCCCCTCGGGCGTCCCGCGGAGGCTGCAGCGCCGGAGGGCTGCACAGCTACCGGCCGGTGCCGCTGGCAGAGGGGCGATGCGGGGCGGCAGGGCTCCGTCCGCCGCAAGCGAGACTGCGACCGAGGGATTCCTACCTGCACAGATCTGGGCCAGCACCGTCTCCAGCCGCAGGCTGTAGTCCTCGTCAGCGGAGCGGGGCTGGTGGTAGCTGTGAGCTTTCTTGCTCTTCACTAGGAAGGACCTCGGCATGGTGGGGTGCTGCCACGGCCCGCGCGGCCGCACTCCCTCTCCAAGCGCCGGGCACGGGCGGCAGCGAGCGTCACCCCCGAGTCCCCCGCGGGGCGGCGGCGAGGAGGCGACCTGCGGGGAGGCGCCGAGCCCGCCGGTGAGGGGCTGGGGACGCCGGCCGGGAGGGGCCGTTCGCCGGGGGCGGCGCGCAGGTGGCAGCGCGCAGGTGGCTCCGGCCGCCGCCCCCGGCCCCGCTCCCCCCCCCCTCCCTTCCCGGAGCGCAGCTACGCAGCTTCCCGCCGCTTTCGGCCAACGCTGCCCCCCGTCCGCCCCGGCGGCGAGCGGTGCCCGACCCGTCGGAGGAGGGTTATCGGCCCGACGGCGGCTGCCGGAGCGCGGGGAGCAGGCGGCGGCAGCGGCCGGGCAGCGTTTGTCGGACGAGCTGGGGCTGAGGGAGCTGGGGGCGGTGATGCGCACCCCCGGCCTTCCGCGGGAGCGCGGCCGTACTCGGCGGAGTGGGCTCACCGCGCCTCCGTGTTTGCACTCGCAGAGCCAAGAAAAGGCACCCTCGGAACGGTTTCGCAGTCCCCGCCGCCCATAACAGGCTACCCGGCGCAGGGTTGCTGCCGGGCCGGGCGGGAGGGTCGTTACAAACCCCACAGCCTAACCTCGACGACGCCTGAGAGGCTGTTGCTGTCGGAGGGACTGATTCACCCATCCAGCGCGAACCACGATAACGCGAAACGAACAAAACGGAATCTGCGCTGCAGCCCGCAGCTGCCGGCGCCGCGGCACCTTGCAGCTGCGGGCACCGAAAGCCTGGGCGGGGATGAGGCGAGGTGGGAAGGCTGCGGGGGGGGCCACACGAGGGTATTGGGGCCGGGTTAACCAGAGCCGCCCCGAGCCTGCTCCTCGGGGGAAGGCGGGAGGGGCTCGCTGGAAGCCGGCCGGCGGCGGGCCGCCGCTGTCGCTACACTCGGCAAAACGCGAGCTTAAACCGCGCGCGTTTGGTTCTTCGGGGGGGCTCCGGGGAGTCGCGCTCTCCTTTCCCGGCAGTGGAGGTTTGCGAACGGGGAAAGGAGGGACGGAGCCCGCCTGCCGCGGCCAAAGCCGAGAGCCCGTCGGCGGGACGCGGAAGCTCCCCCGCAGGTGGCGACCCGGCCGCCCCGCTCCGCGCCGGCTGGCCCGCGCCGCCGGGGGCAGGGCCGCTCCGCGCCGCCGAGGAGGCGCCGCCCCCGGGCACGGCGCCGGGCGAGCGGGTGGGAGCCTTGCTGCCCGGGTTCACCTGCGCCGCGGTTTATCCTTGAGCGGGGGCTGGCAGCGAGCAGGGGGGGGGCGAGAAATCAAAGCGGCTCGATAACGCGTCGACCACCCCGGCAGCAACGGCATCCGCAGCCGTTGAGGGGCTCCGGCGCCGATTCAGCCGCGTGCTTTCGTCCCGGCGCGGCGCTTTTCCCTCCAAAAGCCACGCCGCGGAGGCGCCGCTGGCTTCCCCCGCCCCGTCGCCCAAGGCCGGAGCCTGCCAGGCGGGGGCCGGGCCCGTGGGAAGAGCAGTCCCGCAGCCCACCTGGCCGCGGGGCGCCGCTTCGCCGCGGGCATCTGCCCCCGCTCTCCGCCCCCCCCCCCCCCCCCCCCCCCCATTCCCCCCGGGCCGGCCGTTGGCCAGAGGCCGCGCGCGCCGCCGCTGCTGGCGCCTGGCGGCACGCGGGGCCCGCGCCCGCCAACGGCCGCCGCTGTGGGGGCGCGAGGCCGGCGCCGCCCCGAGCCGTCGCGGCTGAGGCAGAGCCGGAGCGGCCCGGGGGGCGGGCGGGAGCGGCCCGGGGGGCCAGCGGGGGGCGAGCGGGAGGGGAGCGGCGGGCTGCGACCCCACCCCGGCCCGCCGCCGGCGTCTGCCCGCGCGAGGCGAGGCGAGGCGAGGCGAGCAAGAGCGCTTACCCATTTGGAGGGGTGAAGGAAGCTGGGCTGCAGATGGGGTTGGTGCCGCAGCCTGCTAGTCGGGTGACTTTAAATTTAGCCTCCCTTTAAGGAGCAATGGTGCTTGAGTTGGCTTTTTTTTTTTTTTCTTTTCTGTCTCTCTCGACTCCTTCAGAGCTCGGCCCCCTAAACCACAAATTCCACTTCCTGAGCGTTAGGAGCTTCTGAAAAAAAAAAAAAAGGCCAAAGGCTCAGAGCTCGGCACTGTACCCCCTCCTCTCTCTCGCTCATTTTTCCTTAAATGCAAACGTCTTACCGTATTCCACCTCACCGGGCCCGCCGAAGTGACATCAAAGTGTCATTCTGGAATGGGGCGTTGCGTTTCACCCGGGGTTCTGCTCTAGAAATTACACACATCTATCTGAACTATTCTTGGATCCCCTTCAACTTCCGCAACGAGAACAAGTCACAGATTCAAAACACAGATTGACTCAAGGCGGGCAGAGGCGGAGGGCAGGGGATGGGGGAGCCGGCGCCCGCCCCGCCGGGCCGGCCCCGCGCAGCAGCCCAGCCCCGGGAGCGGGGCAGCGCGCCGGCCGCCGCCGCCGAGCCGTGCATCGCCTTACAATCGGGGCTAAGGCAGGGACCTGCGCGACGGAGACCTCCCCTAGACTAGAAATAGCTTGTTGTGGAAAACTCTTTTGGGATAAATACGCCCAAAGTCGCTGAAAATACTTTAAGACCCAAGCTTAGAGGTTTGCTCATTTCCCTTCGGATTTAGGTAATAGTTAAATATGGAAGGGGTAGGCGAGATCCCCCACCCCCCCCCCTTCCCCGACGCACAGTGGCTAGTGTAGCTGAAGAGCCGTTCGAACACGGAGGCAAAGAGGAGCGGAGCCAGGCGAGCGGGGAGCGGTTGCCTTCCTTGCCTGCGTGCTGGTCCTCGGGCTACTAACTCGGAGTGGGGAGCCGGGCGGCTGGCACCAGCGGCGAGCACGGTGGCGGGGTCCACAGCCGGCAGCCCCCCCCCTCCCCGTACCTGCGGGGACCCCAGCACTGCGCAGCCGGGAAACCTGCTACCGTCTGCGAAGGGAAAAAGGCTCGTCTTCCTTTACACACACACACCCGACCCTCAAAGACATTTTTCCAGGTCTACCCTCTGATTCCTGATGCAGCCAGGAAATCCGGCTCGGGTCTGGGGTATCTTTCTGAGCTGGTTCTGGGATCCGTTCTCGGACGTCTCGGGCCACCAGCAACTTCGTTTCGATGACTGTAGGGCCGCCCAGCGTACGGCTCTGCAGTGAACGAATCGAGGTTGAACCCCATTTCCCGTTCAGAAACGACCGAGACTGAGAGAGACTCAAATCGGACAAGGCAGGAGCAAACTTCAGCCTCCCTCACGCCCAGGAGCGTGCCGGCTTTGTGAACAGGTGCTTTTCCTTACCACCTCCCCACCCCCGAAGTATTCGCAGAAAAATTAGTCACTTTGTGCCTGTGAGCCCGTGTGGAACGTAGGATTAACCTGGCTTCCCAAAATCTAACTAAGCAAGCAAACACCACCACGAGAAAAACCGTCCAACCTTTTACGTGATGCTTCAGCAGTGACACAAAAGGAAGTTGAGGAACACGACTGACACATCGCCCTTAACACCTTCGTTATTGCCGGAAAGTTCCTGGTGCTGGGCACAGCAGTTTTACTTGGGGCGTCTGCGTAGCGCCGTCTCCTTGCTGCGCTTTGGGTTGGTTACTCTGAACAGCATTCACGCCGCTAGCTTTAAAAAGAAATGCTGGAATCGGTAGAAATAACCGGATTACAACAACTCGGTGTAATTTCGTGTGTGCGTCTTCGTTGACTCAGTGTCTGCGACATTTGGCATAACAATCTCGTTTGAAACGGGCTAAGGAACGAATAGCCTTTCGGTTATTTGCCGAACAACGCTTCGGCTGTGGCTAACGACAGCAACATTGCTGCGAGTTACCAGCAGCGCTCAAACAATTCTGACCTGGTTACAATAAAATACATACGTCCCAAGTTTGTACAGGTGCTTTCGCGCGTTTTAAACCGGGCGGTTTCCGTGCGGAAGGTGCTCGCTGCCTACCGAGGGGCCGGCTGCGCGGCCGGGCGGAGGGGAGCCCACGCCCGGCGGCTCCGCTCGGGGCTCTCCGGCCGGAGGCACCGCGCCGAGCCCCCGTGTGCTTAGTCCACCGGCGGACGGCACTTTCTCACCTCCTGCTTCCCCAGCTGGTTAAAAGCTTTCAGCAAAAATAAGGAAATCACGCGAGTGAGCCAAGCGAAGGCTTAGTTCAGCAGATGATCCCTCCTGTACGGGTGGATGCTGCACGGGCACCGGGAACAGACAGCCGGCTACCGGAGCGTCAGCTTTCTCAAACGACTGCAGGAGAAACTGTACGAAAGCGGCTTGAGTGTCGTGATTTGCAAAACCAAGTCGTGCCTGAAACGCACCCTGCCTTCGCAGGTTTTCGTCAGGACGGACCGCTGGCTTGACGCGGCCGGTGAGGGCAGGCGGGACGCGGGCACTGCCCGCCGAGCCGCGCCGAGGACAGCCCGAGCTTCCCACAGGAGCCTTGTGCCGGCTCAGCTCCGTCCCCGGCAGGTGCGCGGCCGGCGGCCTCCCGCCGGGACCTGGCCAGCGCCGGGTATTGGCCCACGGGGGCCGTACCAGGGGCCGTACCGGGGGCCGTACCGGGGGCCGTACCGCGGGCCGGGAGCTCCCTGCCGCACCGCTCCGCTCGCGGGGCCGCATCGTGCGCGCGCGCTGCTGCGCCACGTGCCCGCGGGCGGTGGCACGAGGCCGGGCAAGGCGGGAAGCGACGCCTCCCCCGTCACCCCCGCCGAGGGGAGCCGTCCGGGTAGCCCCTGCCGCACACCTCGGCGGGGACCGGCGGCGGACCGGGGCTGCCCCGCTGCCCGCCGCTGCGGCCCTTGGCCGGCTGCTCAGCACCCGCGGGCTTCGTCGCAGGGAGCTGCCGGGCGCTGGCGCCTCCTCTCCCGCTCCCGGGGCCTGGCGCCGCCGGCTCACGCTGTAAGGCACACGCTGTTCTCATCTTGTGTGCTTCCAGCCCTTTTTATCTGGAAATCGCCCTCACGCGTTTTATCTTGCAACGCAGAAATCTCTCTGGTGGCTCTCTGTAGGCAACAAGAGTCTGACAGGAAAGTGCTGCAGGTGGGGCCTGAAGGCAATGGCCTCCCACAGCCCTTCTCTCAGGCCCCTTTCCACCCCCGAGAGGAGCTTGCTAGCATCACACTGAACAGAGGTGAAGGGACTCTCCCCATCTACTCTGCTCTCCTGAGGCCCCACCTGGAGTTCTGTGTCCAGCTCTGGGGCCCTCAACATAAGGAGGATATTGACTGGTTGGAGCGAGTCCAGAGGAGGCCACGAAGATGCTCCGAGGGCTGGAGCCCCTCTGCTATGAGCAAAGGCTGAAAGAGTTGGGCTTGTTCAGCTGGAGAAGAGAAGGCTGCAGGGAGACCTTATAGCACCTTCCAGTACCTGAAGGGGTACAGGGAGGCTGGGGGGACATTTTACAAGGGCCTGTAGTGACAGGACAAGGGGTGATGGGTTTAAATTGAAAGCGGGGAGATTTAGATTAGATATCAGGAAGAAATTCTTCCTGAAGAGGGTGGTGAGGCACTGGCACAGGTTGCCCAGAGAAGCTGTGGGTGCCCCATCCCTGGAAGTGTTCCAGGCCAGGCTGGAGGAGGCTTTGAGCAACCTGGTCTAGTGGAGGGTGTCCCTGCACATGGCAGGGGGTTGGAACTGGATGGTCTTTAAGGTTCCTTCCAACCCAAACCATTCTATGATTCTAGGATTCTATGACTCATCTTGGTGTATGGTGTGACCGATGTGCCACAGTTCAGTAACCTTTAAGATGGTTTTGTGCATACGGTGGTCATCATGTGACACTGCAAGAGCTGTGGGACAGTATCAAGTATTCTGTATCCATGTGTGAAAAAGCCAACGGTCCTGAGTTGGCAGAGGGATGTATTTCATGCAGCCGAAGTGATGGGGGCTGGGGTAGGTGTTAACAAAGCTGCTCTAATGCTTCCCCCAAAGGGAGTGTGATATTCAAAGTTAAACATAAAAACTTGGTAAGATACAGTTGAATGCAATGGCATCACCCCGTAGTGACAAGAGGGAAATAAATAAATAAAAGGAGAATTTTCTGGGGTGGGATTATGCTGTAGCCGTGCTTAAGATTGAAAAGGTACTCAATGTAGTTTACTGCACTGTTCACAGCAGCTGCCTGATACCATTAGAAGATGGCAAGAAGACATCAGATAAGGCACCAAAGGTGATGGGATGCAGCGGAGATCTTCATGTTCAGAAGTAGTGAGACACTTTGCCACAGGAGGAAGGATTTGAACAGGAGTTGACAGGTTAGCTGCTTGATATGCAGAGGAGGAAAAACAATTTCTTGTGTACGTAAGCCAGAACTGGGAGAGGGCAGCAAAGGGGGTGATTCTGTGGGGAACTTGTAATATACACACTTTGGGGTGATAAAACCCAAGATCACAGTTATCCAGAACACTTTCTGAGAAGCTGCAAGAGCTCGTAGCACTGTGCATTCTGCTGGGAAGTGTCTTTATTTCTTCATACATTTTTGTAAATATTTATTTTTAACATATCCTGCTTAATGTTTTTTTCCCCCAGCATCTTGTCTCTGCCTTCTTTAGGTTTCTCCTTGTGCCATAAACGTGCTGTAAATATGTGAGACATTCATCGGTGATTTTGATAGGAATTTTTTGTATCGCTGAGGAAACAAAAGTAACTTCTGCTGCTCTCAGAGCAGATTAGAAAAGTAAAGATCACCGCGAGCACAAACTGGAGGGGGAAAGTGACAGCAGGCTGTGGTGCTGAAGGCTGGGATGAAGAGGGGGATTCTAGCTTTGGGAAGGAATGTACCCAGAACTTAACCTCCACTATGAATCGTGAAAGTTGAATCAATGGGTTGCAGAACGTAGACTATGCAAAATGGTCCCAGGAGTTTTCATTCTCATAGTGGGATGCTAGAAATTTCAGCCACTTACCCAATAGTATACAATCCTAAGAGTACGTCACATTGCTTTTGTTTTCCACCACTGTGAAATGAGGCATTAATTCCTGGAAAGGGAAGGTGTTAAGCTGTTGTGTCGTAAGCTCTAGTGGTTCTACCTTAGTCAGTCAGTGTCCCTGTATGCAGAGGCATTCATATGTTAGCGTGTTTCCTCCACTCTGAACCGGAAACTTCATGCTACATAGAGGTTTTGCTGAAAGTCAATTTACCGTGTGCTGTTCATTCCATCGTTCAGCATCTCTGGTTCTACGGACTACTGTCTAAATGTAGTTCACTGATTTTTTTCTTGTGACCTGAGCTAGTTTGTAAAAAATCAAAAACAACCAACCAAAGCCTTCAGAAAATTACAAAAAATATATTGGTGCAAATACTGGTAAAAGTATTTCACAGAACAAAAATGAACCTCATTAAATCCAGAAATCTCTTAGTTGATACATCTCTCTCTTCTTCCCCCTCAATACACACAGAGTCAGTAGCTGGTGCATAATTAAACGTAACACTGTATTTTCCACTTAGATGGTACTAATCTCTATTTTATAGGTCGATTTTTTTTATTTTAGTCCCCTGGACTAGCCTAATGGCTTTCCTAGGGGATTTGCATTATTTTCTACTTTCCCCCAGAATGAGTTACATTATTTGGAGATTCTACAGGTAAGGGAATTACCAGTCTAAAATGTGGATATTTTTATGCTAACGTATCTTTAGGTCACTCTAGCTTAAAATATGAACGTTGTAAGAGCATCAGGTTTCACTAAGCCACTAGCATAGCCTCTGATACAGAACAGCGATTACCCTAAAAACCCCGGAGAAGCACGCGGTTCCTTCAGCGTGGCAGTTCTGTGGAAACACTGAGCACTGATTAAGATCAATAACGCAAGGTTTACAAAGTGGTTTTGTTAAATTTATGCAAATCCCTATGTGGATACTTCTTTTAATCACTTCCATAGAAATTTTATTGTAGTTAAAATCATCTGGGAAATGGTGCATACCGTTGAAAATTGATTTTAGCGGGAAATACTACTTTGTGAACATGAATGCAGAGGAGGCCTGCATTTTGTCAAGTGACCAACGCGAACAAACGGTTGTTGCGCCATGAATGTACTACGTGCTTTTTCAGAGACGTGCTTTCTCCCAGCTAGTCATGTTGCCAGTTTTTCACAAATGCTACAAACTCCTAATAGGTGAAATGAAATGACTGCAGTAAAGAGGTCTCATCATAAATGCTACTGGGACCTAAAACATTCACTCCCTTAGTCTGGAGAAATAAGAAAATCTAAATATTCCGGCTTCTCTAGGTAGCGAAGACATGTGATTACCAGAGTGGGAAAGCAGAACCATTTTCACTACCAAACATAAACCATAATTTACACGGAATCTCTGTATATAGCAGGGCAACCCCCTTCCCTGTTGCACCCATCTTCTCAGCTGCAGCACTCGCATATTCCAGAATCGGAAGTTTTCATGTTTACGTTCCTTTTTCACCCTTACGCTTCTAGCATTCGCATGGAGCTCTTACGGCCTGCCTGTAAAAGCATGTCTAAGAGAACAGCGATGTTTGTCAGACGGTCACGCAAGCGAGGTCACGGTGTGTGGCAGAATTAGTATGCTTTATTTATTGACACGTTAGTAAATATAGTATCTATACTGTTGATCTGACGTTAGTCTGGTGCAAATTCTGTTCAAATTATAACACGCAGAGGCAAAGAGACTTTTGTCATCTTTTGGTGGAAGAGTTGCAGAAAAAGCAGGTTGATTCTCAGCAGCCTCTCTTGGGTTGTCTTCCTGGGATATTCTGTGTGTAACCAAGTCTTCTGAGATCGCAGCATGTCCAGTGGTTCATCCTCATCACTAGAAGAGATGCAGTTAGCTCAATAAGGGCTTTTGCTTTCCCCTTGATATTTTTATTTATGCTGTTATTCAGTATTTATTCTATTAGATACTTCAAAAACCACAGACGTTCAGGAAATAACCCTTGCCAACTAATCTCATTTGCTATCGCTTGAACAGTAAGGCAGTTATTGCAAAATCATAACACTTCACTGTTCAAACAGACGGGATTTTTATGGCTCTCCAACTGAATTTTGCTCCTGCCACTAATTACAGAGCTTTACCTTTAACAGAGACTTGCAGCTGGTATTGATGACAAGTAGCAAGACATTTGTCACCTACCCTCTTGGGTAACAATTATCCAGATGCAAACACAAGTTACCAGATGCTCACTGGAAGGGAAAAAAGACAACTGTTACTCGTTAGTGAACAAAAGTGTTCCTGGTATGGCTTTGCATACGTGAAATTTCCAACAGGGATCAGACTCACGTCAGCTAACCCGCCTCGGCAATTTCCACCGGCTGGAATGGGAACAACGTACTCACTGGTAGGCTGCGGGGAAATTTTGCACAAACACCGAAGCACATCAGGAGCTACAGAAAGCAGCAGCTTGGAAGGTGTCACCCACCTGCTTTAAGATAAAGATTAGATTGCACCTGGGAAGATACTGCTGTTGAAAGGCCCAGAACATGCTTCTTCCATGAAGCCTTCCCTATCATACTTTAACATTTGTTACCTCCTCAGATGTGTCGTTTCCTTCTGAGGACACATTCAAAATAAGAGTAAAGGAAAAGCCTAACAGGACAGGCTTGTCCTAGCTTATCCTGTTACCCCAGCAGATACATTCAGGAGTATGCTTCCGTACTCTTGCAATTTTAAATGACGACACTGCTTCTCGTGGGTAGCAAGGCAAGTAACCTATGTGCTGACTGTCAGTACCAACTTGTGCGTGGCTGCCTTTTTTTTTTTAATTAAGAGAACAGTCACAAACATTGCTAGAAGTCTTAAAGATTCTTAGACTATGTAAGATGTCAATAATAGCTGCCATTAAGAACATTCTTGCCTAGAATGTGTCTGACAGGGCAAGTGAGTGTTCATATGACAATACTAGAATATCTTGTTCTGTTCAAGAAACTAGGACCATGTTGCTGGATCTCAGTTTCCAGGGGAGTATGAAAGGAGAATGCCCAGCTCAGCCCTTATGGCTTTGGTGAGTGGCAGCTGACAGGGGACAGGACCAACAGCTTATTTCCCAGGTAGCTCTGCAATATAAAACTGTAAAAAGACTGACCCTACATGTGTGTACTTCACAGACCATACCTTCATTGGAACTAAGACATGAATATTTTTTTCACCGTATTTGAACTACCACTCTAATCTAGAGTCAGCGAGTAACTGTATGGTAACCAAGGGCTGTAGCTCAGAAGTGACTAAACAGTAAATGCTGCAACCTTGTTAAATCATGAAAAATTTATTTTCATTACATATATATGAAGGTAAAAGATTTCAGTCAATAGTCTTTTGAACAAGCGTTTCTGACATGACCCTGTTAGTGTAGCTAGGCTGAAACGTAAAGTTAGTGTTTTACCTTTATTTAGTGATTCATTTCTAGTGTGTATATACAGAATTCATTTTCCTGTTAGAATACCAGAGACAGTAATATTGCAACATTTACATTCCTCATATAAAATGGTGTAATGTACATTTTCAGCTTGGTGTAGATATATAAATATGTACAAAATAACATTATTGTAATTAATATATTCAGACCAGGTATTATTTAGCAACATCAAAAGCAGATGCACATAGAGTTAAGTGAAAATGGTGAAAAACACCTTTATGACATTAGTGACCATTATTTGCATATATGAAGGAGTACAGAGAAAGGCTCCTCTTTCAAGCCTTCTGTGGGCATCCAATAACTTTAGTAAAAACAAAAGTAATCAGGAAATATAAGATAATTTTATATATATATGTGTGTGTGTGTGTGTGTCATTATCAGATGGTTTACTCTGGACCATCTTGATCACAAGTGGGTAACAATGTAAAACATACACATTTGTTCGGAGCATAAAATATTGCACAAGAGCAATTTCTTTTGAGGAAAATAATTCCTGTGTTTGTGAACAGCAAAAATGGTACTTATGCATTAAAGTTACATGTTTGCGGTTTCTAAACCAAGGAACATTCAGTAATACTGTCAGAACTGTCATGCATCGACTTCTTCCCAGCCTGTTTCATGGCAATAGTATGTCATTAACAAGATTTGGCAAAGAGAGAAGGCAGATAGACAGTACATGTATGTATCACAGGCCAGACCAGGTCCAGCCTCAACAAACTGCTGGAGAGTTTCAATTATCTGACAGTTTCACCCTTAAAGAAATATGAAACTCTTCAGTGCTAGTCACAGTGATAATCACACAGTAGTAGAGTAAGATTCCATTCTTCTCGGCTTGGAAGCCGTATTGTCCGAATCCCCAGTCTGAAGGGCACTTTCCTCGGTATCACTGTCACTGCTGTCTACAACGGTGTGATCCAAAGCTATCTGACCAGTCCTTCTGTGTAGATGAAAGTTCACCCCACTCTCCTGTATGGAGTTAGTTATAAAATCTTCGTCAGAAGAATGAAATGATTCATCATCTCCTGTGAAATGGTTGACAATGTGAATCCCATCAAAAGTGGGTTGGTCTGAGAAGTCTCTCTGGCCTTTTAGACATTTGATCTGTTAAAGAAAAAAAACAAAACAAAAACCAAACAGAAGCTAACAGTTAATGAGACCTGACACAGTAAACCCCTCCACATTTCCAAGAAATGTCTCATTGAACTCTTACTGGATTAAATTAAATACTCGATCTAGAAATAGCACATCTGATGATCACTTCAAAACTCAGCTGCTATCAGAGCAGACTGACTTCTCACTTCTGGCTGCCCAAGCAGAGACCTTGAAATGTCTTGAGTAGTTTTCCAAAATTCTCCTTCCAACCCCAGAGTATTTCAGTTCTAAGGATTAATAAATCAAGGTACCTTAATAAATCAAGAATCACTAATGACAGATTCCTCCAGGCTCTTTACTGCATCTTTAATTTCCACGAGCATGGTTTATAGTTGGTTTTCTGGAGCAGCCTATTTATTTTGCCAGCACTTTTGACCTTTACATCTTGCTTTTCCAGCCCCATTCTTTCCCTTATCACCTAACTTCTGACTTGAGAAAAGCTCTCCCCTAATCCCAAAGAGCAGGGTCCCAAGTGAATATTGCCAGTTTCTCACAGCCACATATAAACCCACAGAGAATATGCTTAGTTCTGTCTACACAGCAAGATCAAGTGCCTTTCCATTATCTAGTTCAGAGCCAGTAAGATTTCAGGTTAAGAAGTACAGAAAAAACTTCTTTTTCTACAGCATAAATAGCTTGTAATTCCAATTTTAAGAGAACATCAAAAGCTATTGTCAGATCATGGACAGATACACTAACATCTTAATTCAAAATGCACTGTGGAGCCATAAACTATTACAACCACGCATTCAAGCTGTTCAAAAGTGAAACCTAAAGCTCTGAAGTCTGGCAAGTCCCCTGTCAAAATAACTGCAACTCATGGAACACATTCCCGAGGTTATTTTTTTAGAATTTCACTTCTGCTAGCTTTTAGTAGGGTCAGTTTGACAGTCTAAGAGTATTAAGATAAAAAATCATAAGGGTGCAGTAAAACATTAAAAATGCATCACAGAAACTTCCTAACGTCACTCTGGAACCTTAAAAAGGAAGATGTACCAAGTGCTATTCTGCAAGCAGCTTTTCAGAGTACAGACCTGGAAAACAGAAAGAAGAAGCCTGAAGAGCTTTTTTACAGGAACCTATTTGACATTTCAGAAATCTGAAGCAATATTCACTTAGATAAAACGTGTGTGTAGGTCCTTGTTATTGACACCAACAGAAGATTTTACCTGTCCATTTGGGGAAGAAGGAGTTTCTGTATTTAGCGTGAGCTTGTGCAAAAGAGGAGAATAAAAGAGGGCTTGAAAAAAGATCAGGAGCCATCACCATGCTAGAAACCATCAAATCAGATGTTAACAGCACGTAAAAGCTCCAGCTCGTAGTGTAGCAAAACATCCCTGTTAGGAATATGGGTACATGTTGTAGATCTAAACCTTGGTTGTAACTACACCTACTAACATTAGTTTTTTGCATTTTCTTCATATACACATAGGCTGCATTGCTTCACGAGGAACTTGCTTGTGCAAAGGGAGGCAAAACCGAGTTCCACGCTTACACAGCATAGTCTGTGATTTAAGCTAAACCCGCTTATGCCAAATATTAGATAATGGACAGCAACATGTATCTGGAATAATAATTTTTCCTACCTTACACACCTAGATACAGAAAGCCTGATACAGATTGCGTTATTTAGAAATATTTTCCCTAAAAATATCCTGCAATAGGATCGGATTAGCTGCCACATGAAGTTTCCAAAACCACTATCAATTTTAGTCACTAAGAAAATAAAGCACAGAAAAACAAAATGAAACCCAACAATTTCTCTACCCTCACCACAGAAAAGCTTTGCTGTACAAGTGACTACAAATTTCATATTAGAGTAAGAAATTATATGCTTTCAGGTCTGCACAGTTAAGTCATTGGTTCACCTGAAATTATAGAGCTGATCCTCAGTGTTCGTTGTTTTGGGCATTCAGAAAGCCAAGCCAATGACCTCAACTGTTTTCCTGAAGACTTCAGCACGTGATACCTTTAGATGAATGTATTTAGGTAACATGACAAAGTCATGGCTTCATGGTTTTAGGCAGCAGCTTTTCCAAACACCAAACGAGAGTCTATGGAAAACGCTGTTGGTGAAAAAATCATGAATAGACACAGCTTTTGCCAATTCCTAAAGCGAGTCTAGGAAAACAGTGTGTTATCATTAATATTGCAGCGAAAGGATCTGTGACCTTCCAGAAACACTTCTTTTGACCCGCAGCTTTACACTTGCCTGCCCTTTTTCTCAAGCACTCCTCACATCCAAGGGGAACCAGACTGCTAGGAAGAAACATGAACGCACTGTGGAGAAGATCACAAGTGTCACACGGTCACACAGTTCCGTAACTCGGCTGTCTGCTGGAAAAAATGGCCATCTCAGCCCGAAGCACAGACACTGTAGCACAGAGTTTGTTTGTATTATGGGGATTGCTAGGCAGGATAGCAACATTGCTGAGGAGGACACAGAAGTCCTGACACACAGGAGAGCAAACATCACTCCACATTGTCCCTGAGCAGTGACCAAGGCCAACAGTACACTAGGCTGTATGGATAAGGGCATAGCCAGTACATCAAGGGAACAGATTCTTATCTGGCACTTGTGAGACTGCATCTGTCCTGGTCTCCACCTGCTTCCTCAGTGAGTTCCTTGGACTCTGTCCCAGTACAAGATATTCCTGAGTAGGTTCAGTGGAGAGGTATCAGGAGAGTTAAGGGGCAGGAACTTATGCCTTAAGACATCAAAGAACTGGTTCTTTACTAAAAGGCAGAGTGGGCGAAGAGACATTGATCCTAACACAAAATACAAGATTGTGCCTGAATATGAAGGGAAATAATTGCTACGAGGCTCGTTAAGAATTAGAACACGTTTCTCAGAAACTGTGGACTTTGCGTCCTCAGTGGGTTTCCACACACAGTTGAGAAAGCCCTAAGCAACCTGATTCGAATTCAGTGTTGATCCTGTTTTCAGCATGGAGTGGGACAAGAGGCCCCCCCAATGTCCCTTCCAACCTGACAGACAGATGGCAATTCAGCAAGATGTGTGAAAAGCATGGGCAGAGGGACGCATATTACTGTTCTGATGGCAGCCACTTGGAGTTTGAGAAATTGGAATATTTGTACCCGCCAACATTACTACTTCTTAAAAAATATAAATGCTGTCATTTGAAACCAAATGCCATCACATTAAATGTCAGTACATTAATTTATCACAAAACCTAGTCTTCAACAAAATGGTACTTTTATTTTACAATTAGAAAGCTGTCTCTTTAATCTTGAAAATACTTGAAACAAGTTGTTTTTCAAGTGAAAGTAGAATCTGGTTTGCATCTTTTTTTTTTTTTTTTAATGTGCACATTGATGAAAGCAAGTAATCTTCAAGAAATTAAAAGTATCTAACAGAATAGGTTGGGAACAGCCGTGCACTATTTTCAGCTTTGTGTAGTTTCAGAGCTGAAGATATTCCAGGGGTATCTCAATCTGTTCAGGAGCATTTCTGAATGAGCCTGATTATCTGCAATTTTTGTTGCAGAAAGGCTTTGTAAGGCTTCTCAAAGCATTTGGAAGAACTTGTAGACAGCATGCACTCCAATGCAGTTAGACACCAGTGGCTAATGCCAGCTTAAGGCTCTAAAACAGAGGTTTCTTAAAATTGAAAGTTTTGTACTCTCACATTGCTTCACAGTCAAACAAGTGAGGCTCTGCACTTTAATAGAAAAAGCAGTATCCTTTTTTGAAGATAGGAATCTAAGTGTCCTGCTGGCTCAGGACAGTGGTCCATCAACTTAGTATTTTGTCTCCAATGCTGACAATAGGATTTTCATGTTTTGTTTTTAAGGGAAAGCATGTGAATATGACCAATTTTTGCCATCCATTCCCTTCAAAGTCCCAAGCCCCCTCTCACTTGTCCAGAAACTGTTGTAGCAGATATAAGCGCATCTCTTACTAGCTGTTTCAGCATCCATTTATAGACCAGCTGTCCACGACTGATGATTTATTTTTTTTCTCCATTTGCTATCTACCTGCACAGCTTCCTGGGGCATTAAGCTCCAGAAATTCCTTTATTTGTTTTAAACTAATCTCCTACTTGTTGCAGGAACTGCCCCCAAATCCCAGTAATGCAGGAACAACTAGTGAAAAGCAGTTCTGCAGTCATGATTTTGAGACTTGCATCATAACACCTCCCTCAGCCTTCTAAAACAGAAAGGTCCCAAAGCCTTTTGAGCACTGCCTGTTTGTGAGATGCTCAAGACCACTGATCATTTTTCTTGCCCTTTACACCTCAGGATGGATGTAGGGAGTTTAAAGCGGGTCTGTATGGAAGTTAGAGACCAGCCCTGCACCAAGGTTTGGTAGTGGCAATACAGACCCTCTATTTTGTTTTTAAGATACCTCCTGTTGATGCCCAACATCATCTTGCCCGTTTTGGCTGCTGCTGCACACTAAGCCAGTGTCAGAGGACTCAGCGACAACTCGAAAGTATCTTTCCTGGTTTGTAACTATCAATTCAGTGTTTGCCACTGTATAGGTATGGCTTAGGTTTGCAATTGATAAATTACCTTATTCACACTGAAGCCCATCTGTCACCTTTTTAAGACAGACTTCCTCAGAGTCTTGCCATCAGTGTTTTATTCAAACACAGAAAAAGAGTTTAAAGTAGGAAGTAAAGCATTACGCCAAGATCTTGTGATTCAGGTAGCCAAGCATATCAAAATAATGGGAAATCCAAGTAAGGACTTGTTGGGGGGAAGGGAGGGGTGGCAAATGGACCCAACCCAAACCCTATGTTTATCATTCCACCTGAAGGAAAAAAGAGCAGCCCTTTTGCTTGCAGCTGTGTTGAGCAGAGTACGGACTTGCACCCCAGGGTCTGTCACTTCTTTCATACAAGGAGCCAATATTGCTTGAAAGCCTTTCAGTCTGGGGTCTGGCCCTGCTTCATGTGAAGGGAACTAGACCTCTGTCACCTCAAAAAGTAACATTCAAATGAACCTTGGCTGTTTTCTACTGCTTCAACTTTACAAGAATCTCAAATCTGATCACATCTGTAAAAAAAACCAAAAAAACCCAAAAAAAAAAACCCCCAAACACTACAGGTCTGGTAAACCCACATGTTTTACTTTGAATTCTCAAATACAGGTCATATATTGTCTAGATGACTGCAGCTTCAAGCCAGTTTTCACTACAGCACATTCACATGATCTTTAGGACATTTCAATATCCCTTCAAAAGCCAGCTGAATCAAGAAGAGAATCTTAATGTTTGCATTTATTTACCTTCGTGTGCCTAAAGAATTCAGCATTTTAAAGAAACCGTGTCCTACTGGTCAACAAAAGACTTACATTGTACATACTCTAAACCAGGTAACAGCGTACTTTCACAAATGCGGAAAAGCTGAAAAAAGTAACAATTACACCCTTGAACCTCAGAATAAACTTTCTTACCTGATGCTGACTGCCTCGTCAAGTCAGGCATGAAGGAGAGACAGTAAAGAGAAATTTAGACGTTTCAGTACAATTCAGAAAAGTTCTTTCATGTTACATCACAGAACCATAAAATAGTTTGAAGGGTGCTAGTCAGCTGCAAGCAAGTTATATTTCTAAGCCCCTTTATTTTTTAAACAGAGAACATAGATCAATTTTTCATGTGAACTTTATGAAAGAGTTCTACTTAAGCTCTGGGAGACATTCTGAAGTTGTAACCTGATTTAAAGCTAGGAATTCAGTGGTGGAAAGAATCCAAACTAAAATGTTACTTTATGTTCCCTTTAAAAGGCTTCAGTAACTAGTTCTTGAAATTCACTGGGTTCCGAAGTAGTAAAGAAGAGTTTTAGCAAAGCTTGCCAATAAACATTCAACCTACTCACAGCAGAGTACGCAAGCAATGCACAAGCAATACCAAAATATGATAAAAGTATCACCACTGCTTTGGGTGAATGAAACTGGTTTTGGCAGAAGACAGTATGTTAGATTTTTATTTAAAGAATAAAGATACTGAATTCTCAGTATTTTTACTTATAGCAAGAGGAATCTAAAAATCAGAGTTCCTTCTTTATTTATCTCCACCTTAGTAACAGTAGGAAGTGTTAGTAAGATTTCCTGCTTAAAAACCAAACATGATTCAAAAGGAAACTAGAATTTTGCTGAAAGTATCATCTAACCGTGTTTAGCTCAGGAGAAACAAATCAGAAGCATTTTCAGGTACCTGTGCTGTAATTCAGAAAAACACTGTCAACTTAGTAACATGAAGAGAGATTTAAAAGTCAAGAATCTAATAACAAGCCAGTTAGAAATACCAGTTATGATCTACTGTTCTAATCGCATTTAACACAAAGAAAAGCAATTTGAGTTCTTAAAAATTCCTGAGACTAATGGTGCACAGCATCCAATGGGATCCCTTATCATACTTGACAGCTGACTGCTCCTTGCTGCCGACCCTCTCCCGCTGTGATGGGCTCACTGCAGTTTAAGGCATACACTAGTACACGGTCACTTCTTTGCAAAGCCTCCCAGTAACTCCGCCTGGAAAAATGCTTCTCTCAGAAAATGAAGCAGTCGCAGCATCTCAGACTGCATTAATAGAAAATATGTTGTCATTTAGGAGACAGCTAGCGGTGCAGACAAACGTTAGGTCCAGCAGGTACGACAGCGCAGAAGCATTTCCACGCAGGCACACAAAAAGAATGAACAACGTTAAAGTTGCAGGCCTTCTCATGCTACTTTTTCACTTCCATGAGCACAAGCATCTCCTTACATATCTTAAGCTCTCCAAAGCCCATCTTAAAAGACACGGTTATACTTCCACAGCGAGCCACATTCATACTGAAACCATCGCAACACGAACATTGCACAAATGGAGACACCGTGAGCTAAACGAATAGTTGCAGAAACTAATATTAGCAACCCATCACCTAAAACAATTCTTAGCAGGTTTAATGGCTGTACAGCTACAATGCAAATGGGGTTTCTAAAGCTCCCTGACAGAACCAGCTTCCTTGTATGAAAGGGACTGCTAGGCACATGTTGTGACAGACCTGTATCACAACATTTTAATGAACGCCATTGCTTACTGATCTTTGAAACGACTGAGATTTAAATAAAAGCTGAAGTGTGGCTTAATAGAGTTTAATATATCCTGCAATAAAGAAAACGTTTAATGAGAAACCAAACTAATTTAGAAGACATTCTTCATTTTACTCAAGCATGAGACAGTTTACTCAAACATGTGGATTATATGCAAAAGACAGGGGATAATATTTTCAGAGCTTCCTGACAACCTGTATAGCTCTCAAGATTACGTGTAAAATAACATTACGTATAAAGTAAGTCAACAACACATAGTGCGTATAATACAACAACATTCTTTCTTTAGAAGCAGTGACACATTCTCTAACAAATGTAAGAATAAATTAGAAATGTGTTATCATTGTAACTGCATTAGGACTAAGCTCAAAGTTGTGGCTTTTATTTCAGTGTCAGTGGATTTCCTGTTTCACTTCAGTTAACATTAAAGGTTTTCTTCTAAAGGCATGGCTATAAATGCAGCCGTAATTACAATTACTAACTTGCAAGTAACCGCCGCGAGCAATGCTAGACAAGGATCATTCTTGGAAAGACCATGGCCAGAATATCACTGCGTTCTCCAATGCCCTATCTATCCATAGAGATTTAAAAACTGCATTCGAATTCATTCTGTAGACCTCAAAGTATATGAAAAAAAAAAAAAGGGGTGGGTGGGAGGTGTGGTAGAGAAAAATCACAATGAACCATCTTTTCCTTTCACTGTGAGGCAGACATGGAAGAAATCTGCAACAGTCAGATACATCCTTAGTAGAGAAAGTCAGGAAATAGGTTAGATCTTCATTTATTGCTTTCCCACAGTTCTCTTTCTATTTTTAATTTTAATATTTTAACTCTTCCAGAACAACTTTGAGTCTTCTCGGATTTCCTAAAGATGTTCTGCTTCAGCTTAAGATCTAATTTTGAAATTGGTACAACAGACAATCATGTTCTCGAACAGGAAGCATTACTATGCTGTTGTCTTTGCTGTTCCTTTCCCCAAGATTTCATTTCATGTCAAAATTCAAAAAAATTCCCAGCAAATTCACTAGATTTTGTTGGAACCAAGTTGTTCAACACATTCTAACGGGTTGTTGAAAAGTCATGGATGTAAATAGGAAAGTGAATACATTTAAAAATGCATTAAAAAAACCCTCTGGGAAAACTATTTCCAGGAAGTTTTACTACAACATTAACAAAACCACTTTTCCCCCTTGCAGTTCACCTAAATTACAAATATTGAAGTTAGCCTGAAGTGTTCGGGCTGGGGGGTTAACAAAAACTTGGGGCTTAGCAGATTGGAATCACCATTACAAAGCTTTATGGTTTGTCTTGGCTTTTGCCTTCTCCTGCCCCCAAAAGCGATGTTTGTAAGGCAGTACTCAAGATTCTGATGAGTCTCATTTAACGAATCAGACTAGTTAACAAGAGCAAAGTTGACTAATTAACAAGAGTCAAGCAAATCGAAACTGCCGTTTCAAAAAATCCAGTGCATTAGGTACTGTGACTTAGGAAAGCAGGAAGTGTCTTGATCATGCTTACAAATAAATGCAGTGAGAGCATTTCAAAATCTGTTTGCAAAATTGCTTCCTTTGCTCAGTAGTCAATAAATCACTACTCAACATTTAATCATGGAGGATTATTTTTTAAGCCACAGTTTTGTCTGATATCCTTCAAATGTGGAAATTAATTTATCTAAAAATTTTCATCCAGCATAAGTTTCAGTCAGATAAACAAAATGCTGACTTTTAGGGAGTCTAGCAATGACCCTGGAAATGAAGTTGTTAGCCAGTCCCCGTAGGATCCTTGTAGGAAGAGCCAAGCTGCACTCCCAGCATACTCAAGACTGTCTGGGACCCACCTTAGCACATCTGGCCATTTATCTGGGACTGCGCTTAGCACTACTAAAATGGAAAGCCTGCACAATCAGCCATGACCCTGGTAAGAGTTCATAATTCTAGAACAGCGCAAGTCTAGTAATTTCTATGAAACAGGATTTCTAAAGAATATAAACTATAGTTTCCTAAAGAAATTAACTCTGCACAGATGGGTTCAGAGCTCTATTTGCTTTCTGCTAGCATTACCTCATCTGCTCCTCAAACAATTTTACAATGCTCATGCCGAGATAAATTCCTCAGGAGGACTTGGTGAAGTATTTGGCTTCTTATTCTGAAGTGTAATAAAGTGAATCTTGGGCAAAAAGTTCGTTTGATTAGTTAGGTTTTTTAGGACAAGCAGAAAGAAGCAGATAGAGAAAATTAATTCTACATTATTTTCAGTATGGCAGAAAGGTTCAAAGAAGGCTGATTTATAACATAAGTTAACGGTAGGAAGATTGCATCTGTCCATATCCAGTTGCCTCCAGGGTCCCATATGTGTCTGGAACTTCTTGATCTGCACTCTCTCAGAACAGTACAACTGTTTCTGGAGTTCATAAATTGAATTAAATCTAATATAGCTGCAGGATGATCTATCCACTTGTTACCTCAATTGCAGCAAAACACCTTGAAACTGGCAACAACAGCAGCTGATCAGAAGTCAGACTAAGTATTAAACTCCAGGCTTGACGAGCCTATTGTGTGCCCAAACCAGAACAGCACTGAATGACAATATTACATACCTGAACAGACCTAGGCTGCTTTTTTTAAATTGTACCGATATGGCTGCTATTCTTAAAAGCTAAAAACTTCTGGACTGAGATTTTTTTTGTTTTTGTTTGGTCATCTATAGTGGTATTAAAAGAAACAGTCTTGGAGTACTACAACATTGGATGAATCTGCCCCACTAATCATTAGCTCTTTGGAATCCAGCTCACATATGTAATGAACTAATAAATTCTCCTAGTACTTCTTTAAGAACCACTAGTAAGAACTTCTAGTAGTTCTTTAAGAAAACTGCTTTTGTTTTTGAAACTTACTTTGAAAAGGATGACCCAGAACAACACACCGGTATACAATCTGAAATATTGCTCTCAAATGCACTTTGCTGACCATATCACTAGACAGAGTTCAAACCATTGCAGCGTGTCGTAAGTGAAGCAAAAGAGCAAAAAAAATTTCCAAGACTGAGTAATTTCTAGCTTCTGGGGTTTTTTAATAGTACCTAAACACTTGGCCTCTGTTTTAAATTGCCAGCTTCTGTAAGTCATATTCAGTCTCGCAGTAATACAAAATACTTTATAAAATCCCTATACACGTCAGGAAGTTTAAATAAAATCTAAGAAATAGCTTTAACGCATTAAAAGAAAGTTCACCTCCGGTTGCCATGCCATTTATTTCATATTGCTCTGAATGCACTCTTACATTTCCTGACTTAAGGTTTTATAAAAGTGTTTTTTCAACATGATCAGTTAAAGAGCACTTGCACCGAAAGGAAATACGATGTTAAATACACGTCGTGTACCAGTTTTACCATAGATGAGTCTGGTGTATTGTAAACGTGACAAAGATTAAAACTAGCAACAAGTGTTCAGACCAGAAGGTTTCCAGTGAATCAGAACAGGAAACCAATAAAGCGATCAATGGGAGGTCATGACTTTTTGATCACTGCACTATATGGTTAAAGAATCTGGTTTTGATCTAGTGCCGTGTAATCAAATTAAACTTTGAAGTTCTGTATCAAACATGCTGTTGAAATAGCAAAAGCACTAAGGAAGTGCCCAATTTTAAAACTATTTTCAAAAGAAATCAGTCTTTGGTAACTCTAAGTCAGATTTTATCTACTGAGGGAAGTCTTCCAAGATGTGACAAGTTTGCTGTAGTGAGATTGTATGCAATTCCAAAAATAGTGCTAAGGTGACTTAGCCCTGGGAAGTTTGTATAAATAGCTAGTCGGTAGGTGGAAGGAAAGTTCCCAGAAACTCTTCTTACAAGAAATTCTGATGAAATTGTTTATTTGGAGTGAGGACATAGCAACAAAAATATTTTAAAACAGGAGCATGATCACACCGAATGTACTGTGATTATTATATCCAAGAACTACCTAAATCTCAATGCTCCTTCTCCCTAGAGCACGCATCTATAAATACAAAAGTTACTGAAACCTCAAGCATTAACTAGAATGTACTGGCTGATACAGAGACCCATTAAGGGCAACAGTTACAGGAAATGATAATTTCGCACTTTTACTGTCCTTTTAAAGCAAGAGTTAAACTCAGCATTTTTAAATGAACTAACTAACATTTATTTTTGCCTCTGATTGCAGAAATGACTTCCATCTGTGCTGGCTGCCATTCTGAGAGCAATAAAAGAATTTTAGTAGGGATTTCCAGCACGTTTCCACTGTTTGCCCCACATATTCAGATAAATTTACACAGACATATTACAAGCTAATACGCAGCATTCCTCTTCTGAGCTTGTTTCTCACCTAGGTAGCACCAGTGTATGGGTGCTAACACAAAGGGTTTTTTGTGTGGGACAATTACTCAGATAAATTCAAGCCAGTAGAAAAATCAATCCATCCATTTTTCAATCCCCAAAACTGGATGTATGGGCAGAAACATAAGGCAGACCCTGACATAGCTCTAATTAGTGCACCAGACAGGTGTCACAGCTTCAACACTCAAGATCATTATTGCCATGACAGTGAAATAACTTTATAATCGGTTTGCTGGCTTGGGCAGGCCAGACAAGCTCTAAACAGGGACTTGGTGTAGTTAAGTATAGGTAGCTATATTCATCTCTAATGCTGCAATCAAGAACTATTGCTCAGCAAGACAGAGCTGGAGCTTTGTAATGAGACCACCAATCTGTATTTATCACTGAATCTGATCTGTCAGTAGCAGCAGTAGTTAAGATTCACACCTAAAGCTGTTGCCCTCACTGAAGTGAGCCAAGCCATAGATGAACAAAGTCACACCTATTTGTTTGAGGACAGCCTACATCACTGTCCTGGTTACACTGTTCACATTCAGAGGTTTTCTTCACTCCTGAGAGAGGGAAGATACTCTGGTGGTGGTGGCATTACAAGGGGAAAGGGAGAGGAATCAACCACCTGATGCAAACATGATGGGAGTTTGTGGCATGATGTACCATCATTATGGTATCAATCCTACCTTTTGGGGCTAGTGTATCATGTCTGTGTTAATTACACTATGAACACCCATTCAAAATTAATTGAATTAAGCAACTGATGTTCATATAATACACAGGGATTCTGTTGTGCAATAACACTGCTGTCTGCTGATTGCTTAGTTAAGCCACACAATAAAACAACTAGCTTTAGAAACTAAGGGCAGAGTAACTAAACCAGGAGAAAGTTACTGGACAATCTGTTCAGCCTCACACTTCTGTAACAATCTCAGTACTATCAAGCCAGTACAACATCTCTGACTCACGAGCAAGCTGAATTAAAGGAATAAAGCAATTCACTTTTCTAAAGCCTACAGTATATATTTAACTATCCTGTGTAGACAAAGCTGCTACATTAGATTGGGTGTTTGCAAACCACATGACCTCACGAACGCTATCTTATCACATCACAGGTTCCTCAGACTGACCACAACCACTTAAATCAGACTCTGCCAGCACAGAGGCTCTGTAACTTTGACACGTACTAGTAAAGCAGCTACATTTTTAGCTGTCCAGCAGCCTTGCAAGAGCTTTACTTGTGGGGAGGGAAAAATCTGATGGTCTCTTGTCCAACTGTGCTTGCAAGATACGGTAAAAGAAAAGCACATGATTTATTGTGCTATAAACTTACACCACAAGTTGCAATGCTTATTTTGTAAATCTGAGGCCTAACATATTTCCTTTCAGGGACAACATTTCTTATCAAGTAAGAAAACATGTATAGAGTGCCACATATTTTGGAAGCATTTATCCAGTAAACCAAACTAATAGAAGGTGTTAATGTGATTCTAGCCACACTGAGAAACAAGTGCTTTGCAAGAGTTAATACAGTACTTCTAACAAACATTACAGTTTCAGTGAGAACTATGTAAAAATCGATTGAAGTTAATCCCACAAAGATTAACTTGTTTTATGAAAGCAAGTGAGCAAAATGACAACTGCCAAGAGACACATCTGCCTGTACTACATGGAAAGCAAATAGTACGCTCCTTCAGAAGAAAGGGGGAAAAATAAGTTGGCAAGAGACTAAGTGGAAGAGCATTGTATCTAATTATATATTTTACAGGACGAGTACTAGGCCTTTTTGGACTTGCTGTTCCTTCCTTAGCTCTGATGAAAGAAATGTTACCTATTTCTGTTTCCAAAGTATCTAAATGCTGATAAATCTGATCTTCTGTCATTCTCATCTGCCCATATGATCCGATCCACTGCTAGCCAGTACCCTATAAATGTGTCTTCAGAGAACATCAAAAAAAAATCTAGCAAGTTAAGCTTTAGCTAGAATTCACTTTCCCCAGTTAATCCTCCCATCTCCACCATGCAAAGCTATGCACAACTCACTCATAGCTTACAAAGTTAAAGATGTGCCCACACTGCAGTCATGACAGCAACGCAACACAAGCGCACCCGAACGAAGTAGCTGGACACCAGCAGTCCAGGTACAACAGGGTGAAGATCAGAGTTATTTACCACCGTGCTTCTGAATGTAGTCTAGCGATGCTTCAGATAAGAGGACATTTCATGTGATAAGCATCAAAAGGAGGCCTCGTAACAAAATTAACAGAGGAAAGGAATAATGCTTCCTGCTGGTATCCCACCGTAAAGCCCAGACGCTATTACTGTGAGACAAACAGGAGCTAGGAATGCTGCCAGCAGCAGCCAGCCCACCTCATACCACTCCAGTGGGCCACAAGCAGCAGCAGCACTTTTGTGCTCATCTATGGCCGATGCAGGAGTCATCATTTAGCTGCTTGTAAAGATATTCCTACATCTCCTTAGGGAACAACCTGGACCAAGGGGTGCTGGGGGCCTGGACCACTCACTGTGCCATACCAATTAAAGATTATTGGTTAATAATAAAAAAACCTGAGGAAACAATTTGGCAGCTTTTAAACACAGCCTTCCTACCATACAAGTTTATGGTATTTAAGACTAAAGGAACTGTTAATGTGGTTTAAACTCTTTTCCTGTGTACTATAGTGCATTGAATCTTATTTAGGTGTTGTACTATGTGGCCTACATAGGCGGGGGTTTTTAATCCTTCACACTGATGGCTGTGGCGTACTTTCCCTTCTCCATTTTCATTTCAGCAGTGAAAGCCTAGAAAGCTAACCCAAGCTGCAAAGTGTACCCTTAATTTAGCCATATTACCAATTACTCCTTTGGTCATAACTGATGCATTATTGATCCTCAAAGTAATTACTTAAAGTGTTTTGAATTATATTTACACAAGCAAAATCTCTTAAGAGCATAGTATTTAATCTCCAACTTTTATATCTCTTTTCATTAGGCCAATCTTAAAATGTTAGCTCACCAGGAACAAGATCAGACCGCAAGATAGCACCTGTATCAGAATGCTACTGATGCATTAGGTTCTTAAAACATAATACCAGATTCATTCCTAGATAAACTATATGT
Source organism: Rhynochetos jubatus (assembly GCA_027574665.1). Taxonomy (NCBI): domain Eukaryota; kingdom Metazoa; phylum Chordata; class Aves; order Eurypygiformes; family Rhynochetidae; genus Rhynochetos; species Rhynochetos jubatus. The sequence goes on from CM050656.1 coordinate 19,296,670, forward strand.
ATGTGGGAATGGAAGAGTAGTAAACTAGTGGTCACTACTTCAAATAGCCATCAAGCTTTCAGACACTGAAAATGGAAAATACTTAAAAAATCTTCCCTTTTCTGCATTGTCAATAAGCAAGAATTTAATCACCAGAATTTCACTTAGTTACTATTGCAGCCTTTTAAAAGCCTCAACAATAATAACACTCCAGTCACAGCAACAGCACAAAGAAACAAGTCAGTTTATTTCAAAACTTGTTATTTTGCTTCAGTAATCTTCCTTAGTAACCTTGTGTTTATTATGCTTTTAGCATTACTTCAGTCACATCCTAATTCAGTTATTTATTTGTATCCCCTAGGAATGGCAAGAGATATAGGAAAGAAGCATGCCAGTATGTTCTGAAATCTCTACTCAAATTTAAGAAAAATTGCAGATAAATTCCCAGAAACCACCTTCTATCCTTGACAAGTCTGCTTGACTCTACAGAGGTCTGAAACATTTTATCTGGAAATAACTTTTCCTACTTAATAATACAGATCAAGAGCAAATGGTGCCAGGATTATAAAGAGTATTTTGTATGTCAAAAACGCCAAATAATTTGTCAAAAAATTAAAAAGAGAGCATCACTAAGCTCTGAGTATTCTTCAGCTGCTTCTGAGCTAAAAAAACCCGTCTCCCTCACGTACAGGAAAACACTGTTAAAAATGGAGCTGTCTTCAATATCCACATTCCTGCTTTCTAAGGAAAAAAGCATGCTAAGTGAAGGAAGCACTAAGTTTCTGCATGTTGCTGCTCCCCTTCATAAAGCTGTCCCCTAATGCAGATGGCCAATACACAGGAGAAGCATAGCCTTATGGAATAATACCCCACAATCCCAAGTTTGTAGAGGCTACTTGCTTTTGTGGACTTGAATACAGATGAGGCAGAAGTTAGCTTTTAGTATGAAAACTATCGTAAGATTAAAACAACCCTACATTTTAAATACTGGAGTATTATAAATAAGAAACTGAAATTCAACAGCAAGCCCAACTCATTACAGCACTCCACGAGACACCAACCCAGCTAGCAGTATGACAAAGACAAACTTCACCAAGTTTCACTGGAAATGCAATTTAAATGTAAGCACTTCAGCCCTAAATCACAAAGTCTGTAAGACTGGAAACCACTCGCTTTTGTCTCCAAAGGTGTCTTGTGGTCTGTCAGTGTAGCTTGTGGGTAAGCATGTCAATTCTAATCTTTGGTACCACTCCCGTAATCTAGGTAACACATACAAGCCTTGCAACATCCAACAGGAAGCAGAGACAGCTGCTGTGTAATATATGTAAGTGACTGCATGTACGGAGGGGTAGTGCATGAAATGCAGAACTCGAGCAGTCTATACATAATTTAATTGCGTTCAGTCTGAATTTAAACCAGAGCGGCAAACTACAAGAAACTCCTCCTTTTTTCCCCCCTCAGTATGTGATTTATATTGAAATGAGTAACAACTAGTTCAGGGTTTATCTTCGTTTTTCTTAAACCTTCAACTTTACTTAATGGAAACTTGTACCAGTCCAAGCTTTCTATGTATTCTTTTCCACATACAGTAACTACCTACTGCAGTGGGATACTCTCCTGAGTAGCAAGTGTTTCACAGATGCTGCTTTCATTTAACATTTCAGCGTCTACTCAAGGGCAACTTCCGTGAAGTACTAGCACTCCTAGTGCAGCCTGAGAATATATAACCCACAGCACAAATCTTGCAGCGCCTGTACACTCACGCTATTTATGTTACATCAGTTAAAGCGTATTAACCCTAAGGTCAAGTGACAGCGCTCACCAGACCTTGTTTCTCGTTTGCCAAAAGCCAGGGCAACCAAGCTTCTGTACTTATTGGCAACAGGAACAAAGTTGCTTCCAGGAGCTGCAGCCCCTCAGGGCTGCACAATGGAGAAGCGTTTTAGATTAAAAGCCTTCCAAGCTAGAAGTAGTCCAGAACGCTGCAGAGATAGCTTTATGAAAGCAAGGCAAACAGGGGAAGAAAATGCCAGGTGGAAAGACTCCAATTAACAAAAAGAACAAATGGCAGTGGGAAACAAAATTCTGAAAAGGCAAGCAGAGTCTAAGTCTCGTGCATATTAAAAGCTCTGAAAGAAGTTTACACCATGACTTCCTGTTTGAATCTGTGGCAATCCTCAAAATTTTGTGTTTTCACGCTAGTTTCAGCCTTCAACAATACAGCCGTAAGGCATAAACACCTGACAACTTTGTGCCCAATAAAGCAACTCCACCAGTAAGGAAGAAAGAAGCGCAGCACTAAGCTGACACTAAATACACACAGTTTCTCACAGGATTAGCTATTGGTTAACTAGAAATATTGCAGTCTGAGTGTCCTTTCATTATGTACCAGTTATTCTTCAAATGTTGACAGGTTGTGTAAAAGACTAAAGGACAGCTGTCAGTAACTTTTTAGGGAATGAACGTTAGAAGGACCATTCACTAAAGCTAACACTGCAAGTTAATAGTAATTGATTTACATATATATGAACTCTGAGTGAAGTTATGGCTGCACTGAGGAATTTAAGTATGAATTCAGCATTTTACGTAGTAATGAAATATGTTAAATATTTGGATTCTAACCTACATTTAGTTACTCAAGTTAGGGCAAAGAACGAGCTGTATGTGTGTGGACCTAAGATAGTGTGCATAGAGCAGAAGACTACAACACAAGTCTTGTCACAGTGTTCTCAAAGCTTCAGCTTTTGTCTGTTTGCTGTCCTGAAGTGTTAATCAAATACAAGTTTAAAGACCTACTGTGAAGTAGTTAATTTACACTTCAGCCTACCATACTGCAGAAATCCACTAGTTAGGTATAAGAGGGATCAGGCAGGTATCTTGTTAGAACAAACCGAAAATCCAATACAGTATTTCCTTTTCTAGTGATTTTACCTTATTTGAAAGGTAAGAAAAAAGGCATCATCATTTTATATATCATTTACCTTGTACATTTAATAGCAATGTGCCTAATTGGTTCTGTTCTGGATGCCCTACTACCAATTTCCAGTACGTGCAGTTTTACTCATTAACAGGACCACGACAACTTCAATTTACTACGAGTAAGACTTCTTGTCACATGATTTGAAGACTGTAGCATTACTATTGCCAGATGAGTAATAAAAACAGATGAAATTTATCCTTTAGGCTGCAAACTGCACCATATTTAAGACGCATGCAAAATTTTGAGCTCAGAAAAGGAAGACCAACACTAATCAATGGACTCAGATTACAACAGAGTGCAGTTGGTTGGAAGTTTTTAAAAGTATAAGCCCTTCTAAAAATAAAATTAATCATCTGAAATTACATGCAGAGTTCCGATATGTAGCTGATTTAGGTTACCACACTGGAGCAGGTGAGAGAAAGAACCAAAATCCGAGGGTCAAACTTCCTTCCACTACAAAGTCAAGAGGTGTTACAGCAGCAGGCTGTTGCACCTGAGCTGTAGTAACACCCCTCCTCTCTTAGTGCAGAGGATTCAGCTTTAGACCCTGGGCAGTACTAGTGACCCCCTCTCTGCCTTTCTCTGGTGTTCCTCACTTGTGTTCTAGGTGTGCCCTTTCTGTGGCTACTACTAGCCTGGCTTGCAGTACTGACGGAACAGTAGACCTTTCACTGAAACCCTGCCATTAGGATGGATTGTGCTGTGGCCACATCTTGGTACCACTGGCATCTGATGGATCATATCACAGGGCAGAATTAAAGTATCTAGCTCCTCCAGGTTCCACTGATACAGAACACATGCATTCAGACCACTGGCCAAAGACATGCAATAGTGTTTATCGGAAGGCCAGAATGTGGACTTAGTTTGCAATTCCTTGTATTCAACATAGGACCTATTCATTATTTTGTTCCATCCTTCAGATGGAGAACCTGCAATTCTTCTGATGTAAACTTCACAGTACTGGAGAGGAAAAACAAAAGTGCAATCAGTGGAGTCAACACTGATGGTCATGCCAAGACATTAAACCTTGTTTCACACACACCCATCCCACCCCTACCTTAAACTTTTGCCTTAAGTTACGTCCAGTTTAAAGTTCCACAGTTATAATATATTAGATGGTAACCATGCAGTCACCAACAATTCTGTTCCTTTACCGGGGCCTTTTACATGTTAACCAGTTGGGAGGTTGTGGTCAGCGTGTCACATACACCATCACCCTATCTTCAGGAAGATGAATTTGCAAATTTGTAACGTTTCCTTTAGCTTTTGCAGAAGTAGAATCAAAAAGCAGCTAGCCAAAAAGCAAAGACCATGGCCATTAATAGATCTACACATGAAGACACTTGAGTGCAGATGTAGAAAAGTTGGTTTAATTGGTATTGACTAAATTATACTCATCCTACTATTTAGCAGTTGAGGGCAAACTTTTTTGCATCTTCCTATCGCCATTTTATTCAGATTTTGCTGTTTCAGTTCTTAACTTGGCAGCTACATTAATCCAAGACTTAATTATTATTTACTAGTCCCAAGTCACCTATAAATGCTACATAAATTTCAGATTTAACCCGCGGGGCTGATTTTGAGATAATGTGAGGTTATGCTCAAAATAAAGGACAGTGCATAAAGTATTACTTTCCCTCCAAGGTTTTTATCTAAAAACTAGACAAATAGGTATGTTACAGTAAGGGTAAAAAAGTCATTAGTAAACAAGGACTTCCAGGCTTTAAGAAACTCTGTGAAAGGAAGCATTCTGAAATGCTGCCACGGTAGAACTTGTCTACTAGATACAGTTTCTTCCTTCTGTTTCTATCTATCCTAAATGATACTTTGTTCCTACAGTGTTCACTTAGTTTGGAAATTAAGAATTAGGCTGCAACAAAGCCCACATGTGGGAGAGGAGTGCCCGTCTACATGGAATTACTCAAACTCCACTATTGTCAAAACTCATGTTCTCCCTAGCTGATACTTTCTTTCAATCAAACTGCAATGCTAATAAAGATTTATTCAGACTTAACTGTTTAGGAATCACTGGTGTTACTCAGAATTATCGTTGTTCTGTGAGCTAAGGAACCTCATCATTCCAACCTGTTCACATAAACTTACACACATGTAACACATACACAGCTGTGTGCCTTCACGACAATCAATTTGCTCAGCCAGGCATATGACAAATGTTTGTATAGAGAAAATTATGCAACAGCTTTCCAACAGTAATTCTACTTTTCCTTCAAAGCAGTTGTTGCTTACCTTTTAAACCTACACTGAGAAGAGGAAAAAGTCAGTATAGTGCCTTCATCATGCAAAATATACACAATATCTGGCTTTCCGGTAATCCTACAGGGATCTTACTCTCTCATAAGGAACAAAGCAAGGTAGTTATAGCCCTTTAATGGAAAACACCCGGTTATTGATTTTTTAAATTTGTTTTTAAGTGAGCTTAATGACTAGTAAAGGTGCCGGACAGATGGCCCTAGAGACTATCCTCAATCTATAGCATAGACAGCATTCCAAGATGCCCCACTACATTATAACTCTCAAGGGATTGGTCCTAAAAGGTCAAATCCACTAAGATGGTTATGAAAACACTACTTATGCTTAAACACCCCCCCCCTTTCTTTAACACGCGCAAAAAGGTACAAATAATTAGGTTGTATTGCTCTATGATATTAGAGTCTTAAGCCACGCTATCAGAGTTGTGTGTTTGGGGGAGTATGGAAACAGAAGCAGACTACAACGCAAAGATGACTGGGCATTTTGCACACAGCGTAGTGTTAGGTAAAGACATTTCTTCACAACACAGGATTAACTGAAATGAGCCAATGAGCACAGCGGTTACATAAGCCATTTTGGTTTCAGGACCTTCTCATCTTTTTAACTAACAGAAAGTTACTACAACACTAGTACAGCAAGGAAGTTTGAAGACAGAAATTTCATAGGTTGAAGGTTTTGGCAGTTTAAAACTTAAAAATCTGTTAACTGATATTAAGCAAACATCCTTTTTCTTTTTAAGCAATCTCAGTATACTACCACATAATTATCCACATAATCATCCGTTCAACAGCAAGAACAACTACACGTGGACTCTTTACTTGCACAAATGCAGTGTAGTTTCTAACTAAATTAGCCTTAAAAGTTGTTGCAAATAAGACAAAGGGGCTTATTTGCATGCACACTGCAGCAAATGCAGTAAATGGCAACACAGTGAAATACACATGAAATTAAGAAATCAACCAGAGTGGAATATAAATGCTGATGATCTTTAATATCAAATCATGTAACTAAGCAATTTTTTATTCTTCTACATCCCAGGGCAAGGGCGAGAGTCATGTATAGGAGCTAGTTTTATTGCATTCATTTATTTTAAAATGTTGGCCAAATCAGGTACTGAAGCTGCAATAACTATTAGATAACCAAAACCTGCTACAAGTGAAAGATAGGAGAAAAGGTGCAAGTGAGCAGAGACAACGCTATTTTATCACTTACCTCATGATGCAGCTCAGCTATGTGATCTTTCAGTTCTCTGATGTACTGGTTAGAATCAGACTTATTAAGCTGCCCTTGAATTTTTCCTTCTTCTTTCTGTTTTGGTTAAAAAAATAATCTTACTCAAATTAGTCACAGATATACTACATTAAAAAGCTTATTTTAACTGTCTATTTTTGGCACAAACAGAAGCTATTCACAGACACCATCCAGCACTTTTCATCTGGTTGAAGGTACAGCAGCTATCTAGGGGTGTCAGCAGCTCAGACCAAGTTGACTCTCTCAATACCAACCACAGTACAGGCATGATTCTATGGAGGAAAGCGAAGATTTAACAAAGCTTCACAGGGGGAATTCACATCCAACATTCACGAGGCTGCATATGCAGTTTAGCAAAGCATTCTTACAGAAAACTATCAATGTACGGAACACCTCAGTCTACATTATTTTCACTAATGTGAGCTTTTCATTTAGTAAAGAGGAATCTCCCTTTGTCTCCAAGTGGCAAGTAAACAAAACATGTTCTTTCCTTGCAAGGCAGGACAGGCATTGGGAAACACTGCAGGTGACAAGCTTTTTTCCTCACCTGAAAAAAAAAAGGTATCATCTAAAATATTGTGGCATTTATCATACAGGACTTCTGGAGAACACAAGTGAAGAGAGGTACGTCACCTAGCACCAATACTGTAAGAGGTACAGAGAAAACTAGCAAGTAACAAAAGGCAGATATGAAGAGGAGTGAGAGATTCCTCTCATGTCAGCAAAAGGCAGCTCCTAAGTCTCAAGATGCTCAAGAAGGTGTCAGATGACACCTGAATGCCTGCGACACTGACTTTCAGCTTGTCTCTGAAGGGAAGTCTAATGTGACTGAGCCAAATTTGGCAGATGGAAGATAAATAGCCACTTTGATGGAGAAGGCAGCCCATGTTTTCAGTTTGCTACTCGTAAGTCAAAACAGCGTTGGGTCTTGTTGTTTGTTTGTTTTTTCCAGCTGAGTAATTTCTGAAGCAGCCACCAGCTGTAGAGGACAGAAGCATCTTGCTTTTATGTAAATCTTTACCTTGACTGTACCTCACATACAATCAGTGTATTACAGAAATACAAATACAATGGGAATATCTGTTTTTCCTAACTATAGCTTGTTTTGCCAGTTTTGATTATTCCTGAGGAATGTGAACAGTCAATTTTGACAACAGGCAAGTTCAAAGTCATTTGCAAATACAATTTAAATACCTTTTAGAATGAAAGGTGTCAACCGTTCTTCAAAATATGAGACAAAAAGCCTTAACAGAGGGGTTCTTTTAAAACACCCTCTGAAATATCAGCATCAGAACACCAGGATGTTAGGGGAAGGGACAACACACCCCCCTCCCAAACCTACCCTGAGCACTGTCAGTGCTGGCAATCGCAAAGCAACTACTAATTTCAGACTTTATTTTTCTTGCAGCAAGGTATGCATTACAAAATTACAAAGAATAACTTTGTCATATTCACTGTTAATTCACAGAATCTGTATCATGGAGGCGCTAGATCGTTTAATGCATAATTCCACATTGAACCTAGTTTCCAACACAATCTATGGCTCAAATTCACAAAAAATTATTAATATTAACAACCTTACTAATTGTCACTGTCCTACATAGGTTAAAAGAAAACCCAAAGAAAACAAACCCATCATCTCCCTTTACAAGGGTGACTATTGGTATTGGAGAAACCCAAACAGAAGCAACATAACCTGCAGACCAAAAATACCGCTGTTTACAGCTATATAGAGAAGCAGCTTCATCACTGTTAGACACAAAGATTTCAGACAATGAGAGTGACCTGATCTCTTGTGGTAGCAGGAACATAAGGGAGAAATGCTTGTCGACGTCCCTTCCCTCTGTTTGAAACCCTGACTTTTCCATTTAAGCCTCGTGTTCTACGGACTCCCAATTACCATGTAACCACACACCATTGTACCAAAAAGCAAGAGTAAAGCAAGATCTTACGATGAACAGAAGATAGGCGCCATAGCCCTTTTTAAACGAAAGCGTAATAAATAGCTGAGCTTACACGGAGGTACCAAAGGACATGAAACAGGCATCCCCAAGTCAGTATAAACTAACAGCAGAAGCAATAGCGTTTGCTGGCCGCAGTTTGGCACTGCACAAATAGCTGAGAGCTGGTAGTGTGTACCATACAGGGTATACCATACTGGGAGTTACACACTTCCGTTAGATTTAAGTGGTTTCATTGTTACTCTTTATTCCACAAGTAACACTGTAAAGCTAACGCGGATATGGCAGAATAATGTGACATGTAAGTCTGCTCATGGAAGAGCTGACTCCAGCTCCAATCTGTCGGAGCTGAATATAGGGCATAAGCAAGATCCTCATCACTAGTGAGAAACAAATAAGTTTCAGTTTTCCTTTCAGAACTTAGAGATTTTGTAGAGCTCACAACTCTCAAAAAAGCACTTAGCACAAAAAAGGAACCCTGCAATGTCATTTTCTACAAACACACTTTTCAAAGAAAAGTTCTGCTGTAACTTCCACTTGCAACACTCAAAACACCAGGTCAGGAGCTGATCCTTTCAACTGGCTGCAACAGAAATCAGATATTTCTAGCTAACAAAATAAGCCCATGTTCTGTAAGCCACAAAGTCTGTCTACACTGGGTAAAATTGGAAGGATGACATAGGAGAAATTTTAGGACAAGCTATCAGCGTCATCTTCACCGCTGCTGTTCATCTCTGAGCAACAGTAAAGATACACTTTTTTAAAAAAAAATAAGCTACATTTAAATAACTAACTTAATGGCATGATCAAAGACACTCATCCAGGTGCAGCAGCAAACCACTGGAAAACACACAGGGGTCAGACGCTAGAGCATTGAAGTATTTTTCAAGTCTTACAAAAATCACCTAATTTAGAGAATAAATAATAAGCAGATGGCTGAAAGCTTATGCATTTCAAACGAACCAGAACACTTACTTCATAAAAAGTAGTTTTGTCTGTCAGATTATGATCTTTAAGTTACTCAACATTCTTTAGAACTGTGAGATTGATCTCATCAATACATATATTTATTTTCATATAAAAAATTACTATGATCCGCAAAATTGTTTCACTTTCCAGTCACATTGCACACTGGCATTAAATTCACATTACTTGCTAGCAATTTCCAGCTTCTGATGAGCATTTGTTAATCAAAGGCAAGTTTTAATATGAGCAACTTGAATTCGGTAGTAGAATTCTTCAACACCAGTTTTTCGTTAGGGCAACTTGACGGAAGTCAACAATTAGAACTACTGGCAGTAAGAACTTCAACACGGCAGTTCCTTTTAATAAGGCAGAAAGCAATACTAACAGCTTTCCCTACTATCTGTTGGCATCTGTAACGAAGAACACTTGCTCCCAAAAACCCTGTTCTAGATTTGCTTCTCAACCTACCCCAGATTATACGACACATTTTCTATTATATCCTGATTATCATAAAAAACTATTTCTTACTGGTTTTATCAAGTTATCTTAATATCACCCCAGAGCCCATTTTAAGAAGCTTTGTCAGTGTGTATGCATCATGAGATAGTGGAAGCCTCCACCACTGCACAACAAACCCTATGTCCTTCCCACACGCAGGTCAGATTCCCACTTGTACACCACAATTCTAGGTGACGTCAGATCAGTACCAAAGCCCAGCTATATGCCACTGGGAAAACCCCTGAGACAGCAAGCACACTCGTGCTCCAAACATGTATCTACACACATGAAACCTGCACAAAGGATTTTGTTCACATTTCATTTAGTAGCTTAATTAAGACAGCTTGAACAGCTTCAGCTTGGATTTTTCTGTTTCAAATATAATACCATATTATATAGATATAATTTCTAACTTGAGACTGATCCAGTCATGAGGTAACTGAGATGAAGATCAGAGTTACCATTTGTTCTTTGTTCAGAGTGTGAATTAAGCTTGGCTAAGAAAGAGGGACAGGGAATTATCCACGTTGCAAGTGACACGAAAGTGGGATATAAACTGAGAAGTGAAGACACAACAGGTACTGAATGGAACCGAAACAAAAGGTAAGGACCTTAGACGATAACACTGATGGATTCTTGCAGATTTCATCTCTAGCCCACTATCTGCAGGATATGGCTGTTGCATTTATTTAGTTAATTGATGTACTGCAGGGCAACTGAAGATAAAAATCTTCCAGGAATAACTACTAACCCTCTATCGTTCATTCACTTCTCTGGAGATGCACATATTCCATTCTTCCTGTTCTACTGCTGCTATCCTTTGTTTTGCTTCCAGGTATCATAACCCTCTAAAGAACAGATACATGAATTTTCCCTCCCAAGGGTCCAACAGTGCATGTTGAAAAGGTTTCCGGACCCAGGTAGAAAGAAATCAGGCTGGTATGGATTAAGTAAAGTGTGGCCTCAGTCACCTCAGCCCAAGGACCAGCTATGGCAGATGGAAGCTCAGCTACTGAGATCAAAGGATGACTCGAGCTGGGGAACTTGCCCAAAGGACAAAAGCCTGCACTCTCCATGGTCCAATCCCAGCAGCCAGGGATGTCAGAGCCCACATTCAGATGTTTGATAGCAATAATAATATTAAGGTTGACAAGAAAGAAGGCGATCTTCTTGCTCCAAGTGTTGAGCCACGCAGATGTGCTGCAAAACACAAACTTTTAGGATGGATTGATTTGTCAAGTCCTTCACAGCTTAAACAAATTAATCTCAACTTTCTTAAATGGTAAGGCTGCTCACAGGCGAAGGACAAAAACTGCTTTCTGTTAAACCACTAATGGAAAAATGGAGCTGACTGCTCTGCTCAAGGCCCTTCTATGTTCTGAATCTGGTTTTAACTTTCCATTTTTAAAAATACTTAAAAGTCTAAGGGTTTCTGTTTCCATTAAATTACATTTTCATGTGGGCTGGCTGCAAACTGGTCTGGCTTCCTCATAATAGACTATTTCAGTCAGAAGGGACCTGCAGTGACCATCTATCTACTCCAACTACCTGACCAAGCTAAAGGATGTTAAGGACATTGCTCAAATGCCTCAAACACTGACAGGGCTGGGGCATCAGCCACCTCTCTAGGAAGCCTTTTCCGGCATTTGACCAATCTCTTGGTATAGAAATGCTTCCTAATGTCTAGTCTGAACCTGCCCCGATGCAGCTTTGAACCATTCCCACACATCCTATCACTGGATACCAGGGAGAAGAGATCAGCACGTCCCTCTTCACTTCCCCTCCACAGGAAGCTACAGAGAGCAATGAGGTCAGGCCTCAGCCTCCTTTTCTCCAAACCAGACAAACCCAGACTCCTCAGCTGCTCCTCATAGGACATTCCTTCAGCCCTTTCACCAGCATCATTGCCCTCCTCTCAATGCATTCAAGGACCTTTCACAGCCTTCTTGAACTGTGGAGCCCAGAACTGCCCACAGTACTCAAGATGAGGCCACACCATAAGTTACTAGACAGCCCCACTGACATAAGAAAAATTAAATTGCTTTCAGGAAGCCTGAGTTAATTTAATGGAATGCTTCCTATTGTAGCATTTATTTTGGTAGGAACAGGGAATTTCACTTTGCATTAGTTTTATATTGTGCTTGAGTAGTTCTGTACGTCTGAAGAAAACACACAGATCAAGTGTACTGCTTCCAAAGTGGATGTTGAGTCCACTCACAATCTGAAAGTCCTTAAGGTATGAACATCACACCTTTTGATAGGAAATAGCATAAGCAATTAGTAAACTCTTTTTTTAATCTAAGATTGTACACGTAGGATGTGGGTTGTTGTTTTTGTTTGTGTTTTGTTTTTTTTTTTTGATGGGGAGCCCTATTACAGAAAATCTGTGGTATTTAGGGAGGTCACAACACAAAGAAGAATAGCTGGTCTCTGGGCAAGTAACGGCCATTTTAAGTTTTAAATGAACATACAGTGAAAAAGCCAGATAACATATCAGTAAACAAAGTGTTAGTATTATCAGAATAGCAAATGATGAAAAGTAGCCAATTCTGGCATCTAGGAATTTTGTTTAAAAAAACCCTGCAGTCATATGTGAATGAATTTCTACATCCGTTTCCCCGGGGTACTGCTTCTGCATACTGGCACCACTGCACTGCTGACCTTTTCTTCCCAGAAAGGTTTTTAGAAAAGTAATGCCAGTTGGTGTTACATCATAATTAAAGATCCATCATCTTAATTCCCCTGGTTTTGAAGATTAGTAACTCCCCCAATCTCACTATCTCTTCCAACAGACCAGCTCCACCAGCACTAACAGAAAGCCCTGTAACAGGGAAACAAATACTCCAGTGGCTGAGTATCACCTCTGCTCAAGGAAAAGCAGCCAATATGCAACCCAACCTCCTGCCTCAGAGGTTGGGTATAGAGAGGGAGTAGCATGGGCAGTGGAGCTACCTGGAAGTGAGCCCTACATACTAAAAAAACAGCTACTAAAACAGAGCTCACTTCGGCCCCTTAAGTTTTGAAAGCCCTTAACTCTCATCCTGCTCTGAAGTACCAGAGTTACTGTACTTGCATGCATACCAAGAACTACACTGGAGCTCCTGCGAAAAAATATCTGTTCCCCAACGCTTGCTTCTTAGAATGAGGAAAAATTCTGCCCACCAGGAAGTATCAGTTGAGATTCATGGTACTTAAATACTTCTTTGTCTGGCCTACTAAGAGAAAAACAGCTTTTCTGTACCTTGAAAAGCAGCAGCAGTTAGTCTCAAGAAACACACCTGATGCCTACTGACAACTACTGAGATGTAGAGGCCTTCCAAACTCCGTCAGCACAGGACCAGGATGCACATATCTGGCAACACAAGAGTACAAGTGCAGACCCCAGAAGTCTAGTATAGTAGTCATAATAAAACAAAGTTTAAATAATCAGTAAATATATCACTGGAAACCACCCAGAACACCCTGGAGGCCTTAAACTCGCTTAAACTTTGCTGCTCAACCAAGAAAAGTCTAAAGTGTAAGATACAAAAGATACATATAATAAAATTTCAGGTGCAGGTGTTTCATCTCAAGAGGAGCACAAGTGAAGTTTTCTAAAACACTCTTTATGGTCATCACAGAGTAGGAAGAGAAATACACGTCAACAAGAAAATAGGCCATTTTAAATAAGAAATCATCTAGAGTTGTCTTCACTTTAAGAACTGCAATCTTAAAAACACAAAACCAAAGGTTTTGTAGGCAGCCAAAATCCAGGCTCACCAGACAGTTACCGTTCCTCAGATAACAGTATATCATCTTAAGTAAAAATGCGTAGAGAGTAGGACATTCCCCTACACCCTTAATTTGATTTCATCTGACTAAGAAATACTGACTTGGTAACAATCTGTCCCAGCCTCTTTTCAGGGGAAGCTGTTAGATTTTTACTCTGTGGCAAAAGACACTGCGTTAAAAATGTAAATGAAGTTTATTCAGAAGGGTAAATGTGGTAACTAGTGTCCTTTCAGTGACTTTACAGTGACTCATTCTAGACTTTCAAAAAACACATCACTAACATCACACACCACTATTGATAAGAGTAAAAAAAGTTTCCTGTAATTTGAAAAGATGGAAACAATTTCTTTACTCAACAGACAGTACTTGGAAAAGTTATTAAACAGAGGTCATAGAAAGGCTTCATTCTAACGAAATAGTGCTAAAAGTTTAAACTGTGGGGGTGAGAAATAGCACAATCATGGATTTCCTTTACAGTTGTTCTCAAAGCAGCTTTGACATGATTAGAGATAGGGTAAGTGTGACAAAATTCTCTGAATCTGCCAGGAAACACATCAGGAGGAAGTGATGTTACTCCTTGTCCAGACCAGTCTAACTGAGAGAAGAATGAATTCTTCTACATAGTTTTTGCTTTACAATTACTCAGACCTAAACCCAGTTTTCTATATTACAAGTGTGCTCCGTACCTCCCCAGTCCAAACCAGCCATGGATAATTTTAAGAAAAGGCCACAAGTCACCAGCCTGAAGTGAAATGGAGGGGGAGGGATTAAGCTGCAGAGCAGAGACTGCAGCTGACCCAGCTCTGCTTCACCAGTCTGTCTGCACTTTCTCTGGCCTAATGCCCCTTACCCTGGCCAGCTGATTGACACTAGCGTGTAACTGTTTAAACCTTGCCTGAATTCCTCTAAAGCCTCTTTTTCCCCTCATTCAGTCTGTCCTTCCTTCAACTATTGCAGGGAAAGTTTGGGGATTTTTTTAAAAAAACACCACGCACACACACACGAAAAAACCCGCCACAACAAACCACCACCGAGGGACCAACAGGACTGCCATATGCAATCAGAAGGAACACTTGCTATTAGGCCACAAGTGTAGTGAAGCTTGGTAGACTTTTCCTGGCAGCTTTAGGAAAGCACACACAAGCTAAAAGCTAGTGTTTTAAAGGCTTATATTAAGAAGTTAAAAGCATTTGCTTGTTGCAGTTTGAAGCTATCAGACCAGTTCAGCTGAAAACAAGGAAGACTAACTCCCTGAGGAAACAAACCTGAGGTTTTGCTGATTGACTAAAGACATAAAGGGAGACAATATCCATTCCTTGGTCCTGGCTCTCTGTATCTTAACAAAAGGATGGGACAGAACGGGTCAGAGAGTGCATGTAGCTTGGCCAAAACAAGTCATTTAGTTATAGGATGTGAACTTCTAACCTTTGTGAGAAAGTAGAACGTGTAATATTGAAGAGATTCAATATTCCCAGTGTGGTGGTACAAAAAGTAGCAGCCCAGCCATCCAAAATTCATTATTTGTTAATAATGTGCTCAAATGTCCTGCTCAAAGCCCAGAAGCCTCCTAAAATACTTCCAAGTCATGCTTGCTTCCCAAGGTTTCTAGCAGCTGAACTGGCAAGTGAGAGAAAAATAAGAAGATGGAGGAGACAACAAAGGCTGACAAAGTAAACTTTGTTTGTACATAACTTCAGGGTTTTCCTTTGTCACTTCTGGGGCTTAGGTATATGCAACTTGAGTTAAACTTCAGCTACACTTCAATTTTATGTTATTTTTGCTAAGGAACAACTCAAATTTCTTTTATTTAAGAATATCCTTCATGTATCGGACTGTTCTTTGTAATTCAATATGCTTTACACAAAAGTTTAAAAGCTTAGCGCCAAGAACTGAATGCCTGACCAGCTATGATGACATTTAGAATACATAAAAAATAGCTTCCTAACATCATAATAAACTGACACTTTGTGCAAAATTACATCCACTATTAAATGCTAGAGTTCTGTCTCCCTCTCCCTCCCTATCGTTATTACTAACCAAAACTAAGAGTGACCCAGAAACTGTGATTTAAATCTAGCATTTGTGTGTGTAACATCAGATCAGTTCTAATGTAGGAGTAGTGATACTCTGAGTTCCAAATTTAACGCCAGTGTCTTGCACCTACACCTACATGAACATTTAAAAGAAAACCACACAATTTAGGTTAAGCATTGCTATGGACCATATGGACTTGGCACGGAATCCCTAGAGATTCTTAGAAAAGCACCATCCCACCTAAAAAAAAAAAAAAAAAGGAAGGTTATGTGGTAAGCTAACTTCCTCCCTTCATCTTTATCAGCTTTGAAACAATATGACAAGCAGACCTATTTGTGATGCTCCATGTTAAAGGCACAATTACTTTGAGCCTGACACCTACATCCCACAACTGGCCAAGTCTATTCAATATTGCATTTCATGTCATTAAGTCCAGATTAAAAGGTCCTCTGCTTCCCACACCAGGTCACAGCAATTCCAGTGACAAGCTGAATGGAAGAGAATGTGAGGCAGCTCTTCCTCCAATGAGGAAGAAGTTATCTAGATTTTCAATTTCCTTAAAAAGCAGCTTTTGCTTAAGGTGTTATCAGTTGCATGTTTCATAGTTTACAAGCTTTGGGAGTTAAGGCTTTCCAACGCCATTATTACTTGGTTTTGCTGCAGGTGTTTCAGAGGTCTTTGAGCATGAGTACCCAAAAAGGAAGTTTTGATAGTAAGTTTCATATTTGCTAGCAAAACACACTGGTCAAAAAAGATCTATTTGCTTACAGAATCTTACCCACCACCCCATCAAAAAAAAGTATCTGTCACAGCTCAATAAAAGCATTTCAAGTCACATCTACAGTGTCAAGAATAAATATATTGACATTAGAGGAATTTATTTCTACTAAATCACTTCTGTTTTAAATGTCTTTATACAGTTAACACTCAAAACCTGTATTTCACAACTGAAGAAGTTGTACTTCAGGCTAGCATAAGATCAATAGTTCACCAAAAGCCTAACAGGGCAAACACACTAAATTAGAAACATGAATCACAGCTGCAGAATGACTTCATATTCCTGCCCATAGATGAAGAAAGCACAGCCATTCTCATCTGTGCAGAAAATCCGTCATCTTACTAAGAGACCACAGAGCAAGAAGTCCTTAATAGGTGATCATCTAAGAACACCAAAAGATTGGAACTTGAAAAGCACTTCAGCAGGGAACAAAAAACAAGGCCACCTAGAATATGAGAAAAATGGAAAAATATAACTAAAGATTGCACCATGCAGAGTACTAATTGTGAAAGGGAAGAAGAGATGATGGGGATAAACACCAAACACCAGACAGTGCAGTATCATGACAAAACAGGGACAGTGTAATCATTGGATGTATTAGCCAGGCAAGAAATTGATTATGTTGTTCCTGCACCTAACTTCCTCAGGTGTCTCATGACAAGGTATCATAAAAACCCACATGGAATTCTGGCATCCACAGCTTAAGCAGAAATATGGAAAGGAAATAGAAGAGAGCTATGAAATTATTAAGAACTGATGATTTCATCAGTCAAACAACAGAGTGTTCATTTCTTAAACACAATTCTAACTGGGCAACAGCTATCAGAAAAAAACAACTGATCATTGAGAGTCACAGTTTCTTCATTTCATAAAATCAAGACTAGAGTACATTTTGGGAGACCCGTATCAGTCGGAAAACAGAAGCAGGATGGGATTTAAAGTCTGTGCTGAAGTGCAAGTAACATAGAAATAAAGCTCCTCACTTATGAAATCACATTGTTTGAGGTAACCTTTAAACTTTTTTCTAGTAAAATGCTAACAGGAGAATATTAACCTAAACTCAGCTATTCTTTCTTGTTATCTTATGAGATGATAAATGATTCATATGCAATGCTGACTGTACTTACCTAAGTATTTCTAATGTACTGACCACAGCATTATCTAAGCATTATGTGATTAAAATAAATGTTTGGTTTGTCTTTCAATAGAATATAGTGCCTGCTGCACTAAAGGAAAAATACTCAAAATTACAAATAAATTTAATGGAGCTTGCATGAAGAATTTTACATTCCGCATATGAAGAGATGAAAAAGATGCAAATAGTTGAGAAATCATAGTGAAAAGGTGACTTTGATAACATTTTGGGTTTCAAGATTTACATAAAGAAAGTAAGAGTTTTACAATAAATCTGCCAATACTGGCCATAGCGGAAGAGTAAGCCGAGAAGAATGGTTGCTGGAATCAAAATGTGAAAACATCCTCTGTCCAAAAAAAAAAAAAAAGTACAGTCTCACCTATTAATTGGTAAAAATTACCTATTACAAGACAAAAAACCAAACACAGAAGTAATGATTTAAGAGTGTCACCTATAGCATGGTGCTTGCACAGTAGCAATTAACAGCTCAGAAGTAAGCCCATAAGGAAAAGGCCTTGCTTATAAAGGAAGCACATTCAGCAACACAGCATTATCCCAATTTGCAAAGCAGTGCCTTGTGTTCGCAGTAGGTTAATAAGGAAAGAAAGTAGAGGAAGAAAACACAAAGTGCAAAAAGTAAACAGTATCAAGTTATACATTTAATACCATCACTTGTTACCTGGATTTCTAGTTCAGCAATATGCTGTTGGAGTTCAGCCACAGCTGCAATGCGGTCTGCCTCACGGAGCCGTACTGCCATCACTTCTTCTTTACTCTAAGAGAATTAATAGATTGAAGCTAATAAATAATATCTGTTTCAGTTGATTAAAGACTGTGCACTGCTTTTATACAAAATCATGTAAGTAAAGAAAACTTAATAAACTGCTGTGTGAAACAGCATATTTATTGATAAGGTATATTCTAGAGAACCCAAATTTTGTTTTAACCGATAGAATTGTGCAATCATCCAACATCAATTCTGAACTATAATAATCTAAAAAAAAAAAATCTGTGTAGTCTTGAAAACATGCTGTTATCCGTTTCCAGGTCCAGAAAACAGCTGTCTTGTGTTACACTGTAAATTAAGACAAAAGTATCAGCATAACAAAGAAACAGCTCATCCTTCAGCTTTTCACTTTACATATAAACAAAGCTACACAAGCATTACGTATTTCATCACTCTTTGCCTCTTAAAATATGTCTAAAAAAACCCAAACACACATATATTCTCAAGCTCATAGAAGTCCAACTCTCTTAGTCACAGTATACAACAAAGACTTGCAAGACAATTTAGAATAAAATTCTAATGCTTGTAACCTTCAGACTCCCAGCATAAGTTTAAGCTGTAAGTGCTAGACAACTTGAGTTTGGACAAGAGAGAAGGAAATATCCTTATTTCTGTTCTATAAGGCAAGTTCTCAGGTCTTCAGAGAAGAAAACAATATTGTATACCAGCAGCTTGCTACAGCCACAGAAAGAAAACAGTGATAGATATTGAGCGAGCAATATTTTCAGCCGCAGTGCAAACAATTCTGGGGAACAGATAGACTAGGCTCAGATACACCTACTTTTATGGTAGATCAGTGTAACTCTGCAAACTGTAGTTACTGTCAGTTCCAGTATTTCAGTGATTTCAATGTGTACTTCAACAGTACTTAACCACCATGCATTACAGAGTTTGGTTGAGACAGAATTAAACATGCCAAATCCATAGCAACTACTTGAAAACACGCTGTTTGCTTGGAAAAAGATCCCTAAAATGAAGGTACATCTTCTACAGTATCCAATTAACAGCATTTGTAATCAAGGGAGTCCATTTCAGAGGAATCCATCATGTGCTAGTTGAAGTTTAGCCATTATTGCTAAATTCTGCTGCACGATTGCTTGAATGAAGCCAAACCCGCAAGTCCACAGGATTGCATGTATTTAACTGAAAGCTAAAGGACAGGCTGGCTTGGTTTGACTTCAGCATCTGAGTCAGTGTTGCTCTAGATGGCACTGATGCTTTATCTCCGAAACAGAGCATGTTCTCAGTAATTACCACAAATGTTGATACAGTAGCAAAGACAAGACTGGGACGGGGACACGGATCTTGTGTTGTAAATTCCTCAGCAACACCGATTAGACAGATCAGTGCTGTGTTTCAAGAAACAATTTGAAATGTGTTTGCTGTAGCAGCAGTAGTCAGATGAAGAGGGAAGAATATAACAGCAGACACCGGTGACAGAAAACAGTTGCCATATAGGTGGTATGAGATTTTTTTTTGCTACAAAAACTTTAATTTCTGCTTAGGTACTTGAAGCTATCCTTTAAAGAAAAATACAAGCTCCAGAAATAACGTACTGGTTCTTTCTGCACAGGGAATTGAAAAAACAAGTAAGCTTTTTTTGATAAACCTCTTCAAATAGGAATACTCCTACCTAGCCAAGTTGCAGTGGCAGAAATAAAACTAGAGCATGATTTCAGATGATTTGAAACAATGAAACATTAGTTTTAATGGAATCATGAATAACAAACTTGCTAGATTTAAGGAGATGCCAGGTAGAGCTACAAAAATTCAGCATTTGTCTGTACTGCTCCATGACATTACCTGAAAGATTATTGAAACTTTGCTCATCAGTTTTGACCACAAAGTGGTTGTATCAGTAACATATTAAGTAGCTTTATTTCCAGTATTTACACTGCAATAGTCTTTTCAATTCAACCTACCTGCTATTATCCGCGTTGGGAGTCAAAACTAAGTTGGTAGCAAAGCTGGTAGCAAGACTGTTTACTAAAATTACAGATACTGAACCTACTTTCCCAAAGGACTGCAGGTACCACAAGTCTGATGTTATTGCTGGAGGCAAGCTCTTCACACTTGTAACATATGCCTTAGGTAGCAGGCATGGGATATGCTGGTTTCTTCTAAGCCTAGTTAGTATAAGCAAGGCCAGTGATGTTGCAAGGTTTTCCTTGACAAGCATAACAATGTTTCGCTTTCCACTTTAGGCTTCAGCTTTTATTTTTTCTTTAACTTCACTTTAAAATTAAAATCTCATTTTCCTCACACAGTGAAACAGCCTTAAACAATACCAAGCAGGAATTTCCTTCATTTATAGGGGTATAGAGGTGAGGACACAAAAGCTTAAAATAGTTTCTTCTGTAACAAGTGAAAGCATTTGGCATGAACCTTAGATTAAGCTAAAAAAATCATGCTTCCAGTGGCTTAAATGTGACAAGAAAGGGACAGGAAAAAGAATGACAATCCTTACAAATCAACTGTCAAAGGGCAATGGCTTTGTACATCCTCTCATTTCTCACTTTAGCTATTTGGTGATATACAGGTAAGTTTGAAATTGAAAAGTTTTTTTGTGAGTTTGAAATAGCAATGGGAAGTTCAATACTAAGTTATGTCCCACTTAAGGAGCAGGAGAATATGTAGAGTTGCATATATTGCTTAACATCGCGGGTTTTTTTTTTAATGACACAATTCTTATTAAATCTTTAAAACCGTTCTGAATAGTTTGTATAGATTACTAGAGAATGAATTCCCATGAAAGTTCAGGACAAATTGTCAGAGGTAGAGGGAAAAGGAGATATGAGGGGAAACTACACTGAAGAAAGGTATTTTCCTATTCCAACGTGAGCACCTTGCAGTACAGTTACCAAACAAACCTCACGTGTTTACACAGTACAGGAGTCTATAGGGTATTATACTAAGCCTCATCCCAGTAAGCCACAGTCTAGCTCAGTTAAACAGTAGAACTCCCGCTAATGTATATGTATAAAATGAAATATTACCGAATTGATATCACAAACATCAACTTGTTACAATGGAAACTAACTTTTTTCCTATCAGTGACTGCAAAACAAGTTTCCGGATCTAATGCTACTGTATGTCAGTAGCACTGACCACTGCTCCACTGGCTATTGACCACTAAGAAATTCTCTGAAAGTAGCAGAAGTAAGATTGGCCCTCTGGCTATCACGCTTTAGGCCATCATTGAACATAACTTTGCAAACATGTTATCCCAGTGAGAACAGTCACATATATTAGTTCATTTGTGAGGTTAAAGACATATTGCTTTTTTATAGTCAACATAAAAACTTCGGTATATTGACTACACCCTCTCAATCTCCTAAGGATTAATAAGGACTTTCAGTATGAAAATCCAATCAAACAAAAAAAGTTTTGGGTTATATGAAGATTGTGAATATTAAGAAAAAAATATGTATCAACAAGAATAATCTCAACATTTCAAAAAAACCCAGCATTTAGGAAACCAGTGACTATGGTAAACAAAACTCAGTCAGCAGAAGCGATTTCTTCCAGTTAAGATTCAGCGGCTTGTTTCCTAAAAGCTAGTGATGGAGTTTGATGAGTCAGAAGCTACATCTTTTACCACACTTTAGATTCAGGTTTCTTTGGAAGCAAATGGAACTGGCAAGACAGC
Organism: Rhynochetos jubatus; assembly: GCA_027574665.1. Classification (NCBI taxonomy): domain Eukaryota; kingdom Metazoa; phylum Chordata; class Aves; order Eurypygiformes; family Rhynochetidae; genus Rhynochetos; species Rhynochetos jubatus. Next base: position 19,318,730 of record CM050656.1, read on the forward strand.
AAGAAAACTGAAAACCTGAAACAAACTGAAATACCTGGAGTACATCTCAGTTATTCACCGTTCTGAAATTGCTTTAGAATAGGACTGAACAACAACCCGTTTCATTTTGCTGAAAGAACTAAGGCAAAATTAGCAAGAAATTCCCAATTACAAGTTACACACTAGGCTCTGAGTAATTAACACAGTATCAGAGTTTGTTACACAATTAAACTGTCTAGATTAATGTATTACCTTGGAGAAAAGAAATAAGAAATGAAAAACTAAGACCTGAGAATTGTGATATTATAGCAAAACTAGGCATATTAATAAGGATGTTGTTTCACCTCCAGGCTACATGACAATGATAAGCCACTCAAACTACACTCTTGATTCATACTGTCCACAGAAGCCTTTGATGGAATTGCAGTTAATGCAGTCTTTGGGGAACGTACGCCGTTACAAGCAAAATGCAGGTATATTGGATAAAGCTGAAAACAAACATTCCAGCAGTAACAGTGTTCTGCATGAATTAGAATAGAAATGAGCACACATCAAAAAAAGATTTGGTTACATTAAGGGGAAAACTAAGATGTGATCATGAACAACAAATTATATAACAGCATCTGCTCTCAAGTGGCAAATTCACAGCCAGTTTAATGAATGGCAGTCTGATTATTCATCTCAGCGCTATTTTTAACATCCATTTTTAAGTATCCTATTTAGAAAGTACTCACTGTTCAGGTCTAGCTGATGTCAGAAAAGACAGTTCATACATCTTTTGGAAATAAGATTTAAGTAAAAAGTTGGTTTCGTGTCTCTAGCAAATAATGCCTTAACTATAAGCAATTTGTCAACTAATATTGCCCTTTTCTGAAGTAACGATCAGTAGCAATTTCAGCACAATTTTCATCCAAGTTAAGAGAAAAAAGTTTGGAAGAATTATCTTTTATTTCTTGTCCATATTATATGTTATGAATATATAAGTCTTTAGTAATTGGTTATGGATTTATTTACAAGATTAACTTATTAAACCTGAGTTTCAAACATTAGATTGGGTTCTCTTATGTATTAACAGTAATAAAAACCATCTTTTGCTGAGTGTTTTTTAGACTGTCCCCTTAAAGTCTAGTTACTATTAAGCAATGACTACTGTAACACTCCCTTCTGCACACCTCTCCATTCAAATACTACTTTTACTCTCCTTTTTTTGAACCGAAACTAATTCTGCTGTAATACTCCTTGTTGAAGTAGTCAACCTCTTCTGTAACTGAAGACAATCAGAGTAGAGAGTGTTCAGATTCTGACGTGTGAGAGTGTCTTTTTATATATTACACACAGACACTTTTCTGAGTAGAACCACACTTTAAAGTTTATCTTTGTGGGACCACAAAGAAGCAACTCTGTCAAAACCTCAAGTGATTCTGTGAGATGGTAAATTCAAGATGATGTTGTCAAATCAGTAAAAAAAGTTTTGATTTTGCGATTTCTACTTCTCAATTAAGATACAATTCTATCCAACAACAGCAGACAAAACTAAAAAGCATATATACATTAGCACACAACTAGTCTATTCACGATGCTGTTTACCTTGCATTCGATTTCTGCTTGTCTACGCTTTGCTTCATTCAACTGGGCAAGGAGTCCTTTGTTCTGTGCAGAAAGATACTGTACCTTCCCCTGCAGGTTGGTAACCTCTTGCTCTGCCCTTCGCAAATGGTTACTATTGATCTGATTCTGCAATTCAGAACCAAAAAAGAGAAAATGCACGTTAAGGAAAGATCTCTGATATTAACTCCCTGAAGTCTGACAAAGAAAGACTTATCATTTAGTATAAAAAAAAACTTCTGATGAAAAAGCATTCAGATTTTTCTAAATGTGCTCAGAAAAGTTTGTATGTCATTTGGTTTATACCCAGGATATTTGAATTGTTCTTAAACAGAGGACTCCTTGTAGCAAAACCACTGCAAAGCTCCTGTACATGTTTTCCCAATCTCTTGCTTAAGTAAGTCAAAGGTTTTGCGAACTTATATCCCTACTACAGCAACTAGCTGATGCATCCAAGAAACACCAGGTATGTCGGAAATACTATGTGCACATTGCTCTGTCCAGTGAGCTCCTGAAAGCCACGTGGCACCTTAAATAAGATGGGGGCATCAGTACAAGTCACACAGTTTGTACACGAAGCTGTGCACAGACCAGCACACAACACGGGAACCACCGCATTTCTGCCAAGCGAGCGCTGAACAGCATCAGCACATGCGAAGATTCGATGCCTGAAGCTGAAGTGAGAGGTACCTCAAGGTCTCCCGACTTTGGCTCGTGTAATGCAGACAGCAGGATACCTGTGCCCCCTGCTGACCAATATAAACACACGGATGGGGAAAAAACCAACTACGCAAAAGCACGTGTTAGCTGTAGTGAAACAGGATTAACACCTCAATGAAAACGCTGAAGTTCGAAGCCAGAGGCAACTTCTGTTCAGTTGGCATAGGAACAGCCGGGCCCCCGTCAGCAATGCCACCACGTGCCCTGCAGTTAGCTCATCTCCGCACCACATCCCTACATGCTCTCCTGGTTTCTGGGATTGATGACGCTTGTCAAGCCAAGTTTTCGTTCGTTTGTTTAGCCTTCTGGATGCACAGGTCTCCTTCAGGTAACAATTACATTTAGCAGGTATTTCATGGGAAGATTTCTCAGAAGCCTGTTACAAAACCTTCTCCATCAACAGCACAGTGCGCTTACTGATCCAGTTCAGAGTTCGCCAATACAATACGAACTCACCAACTTGAGTGCAGGTTCATTCCAGATTTGTTTGCTTAATAACAACTTATTCACCAGTTACACAGAGGAGATCTTGGCAGACAAGTTATTTTTGCCTTTTCTGCACAAATCTCAGCAATGGCGAAGCATGCTTTCCTTTTCCGACACATGAAAGTTAAAGCTTCTGCTAAAAAAACTGACAGCATGCAGCTGTTTTGCTGAAACTCCAGTTTAGTAACCAGATTCATGACCTCAGTGGATAATCTAGTACAGGCAATCTCAGAGGAAACAAAACACAACCATTTAAAGAATTAGAATTACCATTATCACCAATCATGAATTAGGCTTGTGAAATTTAAAACACCTTAAAATTACTTCTGTTGTTACACCAGTTACAATTTAATGAATTAAGATTCACACACATTCACTGAGTCTATCTATTAGTCCAACCGAGAAATTCAGAAAGCTTAGTCCTGGACAAGACTAAAGGAAAGACACAAAAGTAAGTTGGACAGCATGCACTACAGTCTCTCTCCTAGTCCAACTGCATTGAAAATGACGAATTTTGGAACTGAAGTCATGCCTGAATGATCATCATCAGATCTCTACCACTGGACACCAATTTGCCAATGTTCAGCTCAATTCACAGGTGCCAGTGTTCAAATACATACCTGTGTTTCCATCTCCATCATTCTTTGTTTGGTCTCTTTCAGTTCAGCCTGAGTTTCTGCTTCTCTCAACCGTACTGTCATCAGCTCATCCTGTAGCTCATTCACTGTGTTTTTTCTGGGAGGATCTTTCCATCTTCCAGTGGTACGAGCTAGATGCCGCTAAAAAAAAAAAAAAACAGAATGCCATTGCTGATAAAGCTTGGTCTTTCCTCATGTTCCCTTATCTCCTCTAAGTTCTCAGAGTTACATGGGGACACATTGCTATAGTGCACCTGTTTGTCCTAAAAGCTAGAAACCCAAGCAAACTTCCAGCTTTAGGGACAATTAAAAAGCTAAAGTCATTCATTCCCAACTACAGTAACTCAGTGAATTGCAAGTAGATCCTGAGACTTTTCTTATTTTCAGCCTTTATGAACATTCAGTGAAGCAGGAGTACTCACCAGGTACATACTTCCTTTCTACCAGAATGGTTAGCTGGTAGCACAGGCTCTCTGCCATCCCTAACAACTAGGGACCAGTTTCTAACATACTTTTGAAGTAGTTTATAGTAGCAGCTGCATTTAAAGATTTTTCTCACCTCAGCAGCTTGATCCACAGCCACTAATTTCTACTTGATCTCTACATCTCAAAATTTTGCATCTTTATGCTTATTTGTTCACCGAAAACAAAGACTGTTAACAAAGTGTAGTTACCCCCTACCTGCCAGTGTTCCTCCAAATCTTTCACTTGCTGCCTTAGTTCTTTGAGACCCATCAGAGCTTCTGCTTCTCGTAATTTTACTGCAATCAGTTCTTCTTGTAGTCTAGCAACATTTTCCTCATCAGGAAGAGAGCTGTTCCTCTGCAACAAGGACCATCCTCTTAAACATATATTTGAATAAAATTGTGCTTAGTGAGACCCACTCCAAGGATATAGACATGGAATGATAACTATTATTACTAACCAAACTTCATTATTTACACATCCCTTGCAAAATAAAATCCCTCAGAAATCTATGTTTCTGAACATAGCAAGTGTGAATAAATAACTACCCACTGCCAACTACAGAAAAAAAATTAACAAGGTAGTTTTAGGCATTCTGACTTCCAGATTTCCCCATATGGTATCCCTAAGAAAGCATTATTTACACTATCTTTTGGACATAAAAATATGGAGAGAAATCTGAAAGATTGAGCTAGTTGATAAATAAAGCAAATGAGGAACCGAAATTAGACCTTTAGAGTCACAACTTTTATTTAGACTTACAGAAAAAATAGTAAGTTTATTTTTGCAAAGTAGGTCATCTGCCTATTAATTTTTATAAACAACAACCAGCCAAGAAAAGATCTTGCAGATGAAAGCATATGGATGTTTACAAACACACATGAGGAAAAAGTAAAAAGACTAGGGAAAGCTAAACAGAAAACACATGGCAGGAGTGACCTGAGGGAAGTGAAACAGCAACAAGAGTAGAATAATGGAAGTCTGGGAAAGAAACAGAGGGGAAGAAATAGGACATAGTCTGCCTAACTACACTATCCCTACATCAAATCATTAGACACCAAATACACACAGTTAAACTATGCCTCATCACTTTCTACTGCATTTCTCAGTAGATTTTACTGAAAACTACAAGTATTTTCGTAGATATGCAATACTGTGCTAGTTGCCAGGCTTTCTTGAGAGCTGAGATTAAAGTATATGATTACCATTAACAGAACCCAGCACAACAGCCATTCATTGGTACCTCTGTTTCAAATCATGGGCTCCAAGTACTGGCAAATACAGGCAGTGATAGGGTGTGTTTCTTAATGTTTACATCACTGTTAATACAGCCATGCGTGTCTTGGGGTACTGAGTAGTTTTCCCAGACTACACGACACATCACGAACAGCAGTAAAGACCTGTACCTGTAGGCATGAGGGAGTTAACTTCAGTCACTTTCTCATGTGCTTAAGTTCATTATGGACAGCCTGAAATACTGCTTTACACCTGGGTTTGTCCAGTACGTTAGTTGCCCCCACTGCTCCAGTTTTTCTTCACACTTAAGTTTTCAGTGCATGCTATCTTCATGCTGATGAAGGTTAAGTAAAGTAGTAGTCTCTTTGAACTTTGAAAAATACCTTAGATCCTGAATTCTTACCAGTGTTCAGTACAGTAAAAACTACCACACTACTAACCTGTCAGACTCCCACCAAGTCCCACAGATAACTAAGTAAAAACTTGACTCCAGCAGGTTAATCTAATTAGCTAGTAAGGGTGGCCACATTCTTGAGTATACAGCTCTTTTAAAGTTTCCATGAAGAAACAATTTCCAAACCCAATCCAACACAATCTGAGGAGCATGCTTTATTTTAGGTCAATTAGTAGGTTTTTTTCTTTCCTTCTCTTTTATTTTGCAGTTATGTTTTTCTTCAAAGAAAGGTGTTTGACAGTTGGTTGGAGTACAGCTTGAACTCTGTTATCAGTAAGTTACAAGCTGGGATGTCACCCAAAAACCAGTAGAGACTTTGATATTAAACAGTGGAAGTATTCCTTCCCTGCCCAAAATGGGACAAAGCAGGAGGCACTCAAGAGCTGGGAATGCTGATCTCTTTCCTCCTCTCCTCCCAAACTATTTAGTTTCACATCACCTCAATGCTCACCCTAAGGCTACTGCTCTCGTTGCACTAAAGACTCCACCAGAAACCAGGTTTTCCACTGCAGTGGGCTTCAGGAACAGGAGAAAAGTGATCTGTTCTTCACAAACCTTTCCCAGTGCAGACAGAGGATCTTTCTTTGCTATATTAACTTCAGCTTTGGAAAGCATCTTGCAGTCACAAAAACATGGAAGATTTGAGAGCACAGTTATGCAAAGAATTACAGGGAGCTGTATCCTGTTTCTATTGCCATCTCACACAGAAGGTCCTGGTTTGATTTACCTTTTCCATCTCTAGAACTTTATCTTGCATCTCCTTCAGGGCACAATGGGATTCTGCTTCACTCAGCCTGGCTTGGACCAGCTCTTTTTCCAGCTGTAGCACAAAGTCTTCACTGTACCGTGAACTGCATTTATGCTACAAAGTTGGCAGAAATATGTTTAGTATGAAGCACAGATGGTTTGAAAGGGGTTCTATATGCCAGATTTAGAGTGAAAAGTACATTCAAATGGTTAATATTAGGAATACTAGCTTAAGATCAACAGAAGTGCTTACCTTATACAAGTCTACTAGCATGTCCATCCAGACTGCTAACAGTAAGAACCCTGAGAGGCACAGCATTAAACAACTGCGCCTCCCCAATGCCAAATGTGTAAGACCAAACCAAGACCCCTATTAGTACTGATGAGCAACACCTCACACTTTCTCATTGCTACCCAAACTGAAAAATTCTCAAAGCGTCTGTCATTATTTTGTGACAAGCAGAAACAGCTGCTTAGGAAAGAATAGCGAATTCTTTCACAAGGTTAATACAAGTAACTCTCTTAATCCTACTCACTTAAACTCTGATTCAACACAAGTCTTCCATAATCTTGGATTTAAAAAAAAAGCCACGAATTCCTCAGTGCACAACCACTTGGTTTACCCCTTTCTTCCACTCCAACCCTTGGCTCTCGTTTGCTCACACCACACGTAATCCTTCCGAGTTCCTCTTCTAGGGCAAGCCCTGGGCACTCATGAGAAAAATCCAGGCACAAGCAGTAGTATAGCCCCTTCTAGATGGGCAGCTCAGGCCCAAGCTACAAAGAAATTTGGTTCTTTTCTACACAGCACTTACTCCAAGACTATCCTCAGCCAGCTTTGCACACCCAATCGGATTCCCTCAATAATAAAACCGCAGTTCAGAACTTAAAGTAACCCTTTCCAAACTTCAGGGGAAGAGGAAGAAAACCCCCACAACTCTGTTCAAATAAGTTAATTCACCATTAATTTATTTTTTGACTGTTGATTAGCTGAAATTAAAAGTGAAGTCTATCCTTTCACTTGCACAATTTCATGAAACTGCATCTTTCAACAGATACATCCAACTGAAGTCCTACTAAGCATTTCTATTCAAAAGCCCCACTTTTTCCTCCAGTAAATTGTTACAAAATACATTTAATTTCTCTTGGGTCACTTTAAAATGACTTGAAATTCACCACAAATTATCAGACTTTCTTGACAGGTGATGCCATCCTAAAACAGCATTTAAATTTCTGGTTCAGGAAAAAAAGTGGGTGTTGAAATCCCCAAAGTGCAGTTGTGCAGTTACTGTTTATGCATAGCTACCCTGAAAATTAAGTTTAAAGGGATTACTCAATACATCTTTGGTGCCATTAACTACGTTGTGAAGAATAAATACTATACTTGAATTCAGAGATGAAGTTTTATTCAATTAATGTACTTCAGTATAAGGCATACTCTATCAATTTTAAGGATAGAACTATTTCCTACTTTATTTTACATATGTAAACAATTTAGTTGTCTGCATCTAAAAACAGTTGACAAAATTAACAGAAGTCTTCAGTTCCATATGCTCCTGTTAGGGTATGACATTCCCTGACTGTTAATGCACAAACCAAAGGCACACAGGACAAAACAAGGATTTACAACATGTTAACTACATGGTCAAGGAAATGGATGGTTTCAGGGTTTTTTTGTATGGGGTTTGGTGTTTTTTTTTTAACGTATCATTATATTTCTGCATGCCAACTAAGACTTTCATTATGACCTACAGTAAAAACCAAATTCAAGATCTACACTAACCTTAGTGTTACAATTTACTGTATGTCTACAGGAAGCTGTAGCAGAGAGAATATATACAAAGCATTAAAGACAAAGGTAGTTCATGCAGGCAGTCTCCAGTGTCAGGACTACCGATTTAAGTGCTTGTCCCACTTAACTGTGCAGTTGAGCACACACGGAATGCTAAAGGGGCAACAACCATAGTGTATTTAATATTAATTTTCCCTGATACAATACTCATTAAATTCGTATTATTGTCAACCCACATGGTGCCTTTGCCTCAGTAAGCAGTGGAGGTAGCCCTGATCTGAGTGTAAGGAGAGGATGGGTGTACAACGCTGATGCATTTCTACGATCTTCACGAGTAGCATACGCATGTCACAACATGCGGACACAGATAACAGGTAACAACCCTTTCTCTCTTTCTTATTCCTGGCTGTAGAAGTTCATCAGATGATGCACACAGCAACTTACATGGACTCTGTTTCTTGGTCCAAGTTCTGATTATGATACATACAGAATAAGAACAAATGCAGTGTGCTTTCCTCTGATCAGAAGTCCCATTGTATTTTCCAGTAAATTGAGAGAAAACAGCAGATTCAAAGAGCTGAATAGATCCTCATTTTGCAACAATACGTAAGTATGCTCTAAATAGTTTTAGACTACAAATATCTAACTGCTGTTGGTCAAATAAGTAACAGAGAGCATAAGAAGAGTTACTTATCCAGTTTTAGGCCCAGGTCATGCTTTCCTTAAATCAGTCTTTAGATTTCACCTGCCTAAGGAATACTTATCTATTTAGCCACCACAAACCCTTAAATCACATCTTGATAGACTGGAAAAAAAATAGAGCCAAGATCAAAACACATTAAAAAACCCAATAATCACAAGTTCAAAGTTGTGATTGTTGCTCCTTAAAAAACCCTACACAATTTCACTAATTTAGTATATAAAGGCAATACAAGATTATAGTCAAAACAATGTTTGCAAACTACTTTGAGACTGACTCTTTCAGAAAAAAACCCTGCTTTAATGTATTCACCTTAAGCTCTAGAATTTCTGACACAAACCACAATGTGAATCCAGATTTCCAGGCACCAGCAAAATGTTTTAACCATAGTCACACTGTTTTTCTTGGCTGGGTTGAAAAGATGTCTGTAATGTAAAGTACTAAAAATAAAATTCCACAGCCACTTACTTCTGAAAGAAACAAGTCTTTGCTTGGCTTCACGCAACTGGATTTATTTTCCTTCAACTTTTATTAAAGTCTCAAGAATAGTAAAAATCTCGAGAATGACACAACCATTTCTAACGTTATTTTGGCCAATGACAGTAAATTACATGTAATAACAGAATGTTTTCTAGTTCTCTATACTGAGGAGCAACTAACAGATTGTTCAGCCGTTGCCCAGTTACCTTTGTTTATATATTTAGCACTAACTGTAGTACTTCATTAAATACTACCTTATTTTATTTTTATTTCCTGCTTTTTGGTTGCAAATCAGAACATAATATAAAAAAAGTGTATTGTAAAATAAAGTGAAGCCTTCCATAAGGTGTAACACTCATTTACAAATATATATTCCCTGTATCAATTATTGTGCTCTTTATTAATAGCCGTCATTTCAGCATGAGTTCCTGAAAAGAAACTATGGATTATGGAGTTGCTGCAACAACCACCAAATACGTGGTTATATATTACCTTGCAAAATGCATATGCCTCCATCTGAATGTTTAGTCAATTAAAATTCTATCACATAATACACTTAAAGAGCCTTCTTAATATGTCAAACAATTTTACCGTAAACAGCTTCTCATTTCTCAGATTCAATTGTCAAGCATTCAGACTGATGAACTGAGTAATCACTGAAAATCAGAGTATCACTGGGAAAGAAGAGATTTGTGTTCTGGAGGTGTATTTAACTGGCAGAAATCATTAGATTATTCATTTTTATACACTCAGAAGTTATCTTTTTAGTTTAGAATAGGAGGAAAAAAGAAAAAAAAACAGAAAAAACCCTTCAGCTCATAATTATCAGACATAAGTTGGAACAGGCTGATCTGCCATCACCCAACTCTTCAAATACCACCACTCTTGGCAGGCCTCAAATACCTCCTGTATTCTGAAGTCAGGCACAACTTCCCCTGTGCAGTTCTTGATTTACTAGCAGTATGAGGAAGAAACCACCTTCCTCTTAATCTTTTGGTTACCCACCACATCTAGAAGCCTTTAGCAAGTTTCTGTATTCAAAGATCAGATCTGCCAAAGACAGATTAATGCCATTCTCTTCAGAACCATTCATGCAAATATTTAGGTAGCTGAAGCACTCAACTCCAAGTGCACTTCAGAATATTGTTAGCTTTACAATTACTTTTTCCTAGTTACCACTATAAAAATATCATACAGGTTACACACTGTTGTTACGCTAGTAGCTGATCTCTAAGATGTAGAAGTTTGCATCCAAAGTAAAACTATGAGAAATCCATCTCAAACCTTATTATTTTCTGCTTCCTTTTCCCCATCCAAATGACCTTAAATATATTCAGAAATACGCAGAATACACTTGACGTGATTTATTATCTGATCATTTAATTCATATTGATTTCAGGTTGTCTGGGATAAGTACTATGGCAGAACTTCCTTGCACCAAGAAACAATGGTAAGAATCACTTGGGTGGACTCAAGACTTTGTAATAAAGTCATTCTGGTTCAATTAAAAACTCCATATAAATAATTCAGCACAGGAAAAGTTAAAGTTGCATGTAATTTGGGCTTCTAGTGTTGACTTCAGTCAAAAGAATACTCCTCTACCTACCCCTCTCTGTATTCAGCCTTACAAAGCAGGGCTGCAGTAGAGAATTTCTTCATACCCACACACGTCCTGTAGGCACTTTCAATACTTTAAGCCATCCAAATTGTGCTCTCAAATCTCAGAGGACAGAATAAACCCTAAATAACATCTTAATATAAATACGAACTTCTTACAAAGAATATGTTAGCCTTCTTAGAAATACTACGGTTTAGGCAATATTTTTGCTACCAACACAAGAACCTACTCCTATTTCTCCTGCCTCATGATTTTCACGTGAAAGGGGGTTATGTTTTGTTTTCTTTTTAAAATCCCACAGTCTTATTCAGATGAGGCATCCACAAGTATCCTTAGGCAGTTCTTTTCATACATTCCTATTCAGAACTTCATACCTGAACTTTACAGTTTCTATCATGCTGAAACAGACAAGTCAGTATTGGAAAAGATGTAGATGATCGAATATATAGGATAGATGCTATACCTTTAAATAAATACTGATAAACCATGCAGCTATTCATAGACTTCACAGTACAATCATTTTTGCTAACCATAAACAAAACTGAAATAATTGGGCCTGTAGTGACAGGACAAGGGGTAACAGGTTTAAATTGAAAGTGGGAAGATTTAGATTAGATATCAGGAAGAAATTCTTCCCGGAAAGGGTGGTGAGGCACTGGCACAGGTTGCCCAGAGAAGCTGTGGATGCCCCATCCCTGGAAGTGTTCCAGGCCAGGCTGGATGAGGCTTTGAGCAACCTGGTCTAGTGAAGGGTGTCCCTGCCCATGGCAGGGGGGTTGGAACTGGATGATCTTCAAGGTCCCTTCCAACCCAAACCATCCTAGGATTCTATGAAAAACATTAAAGCGAATATTCGTAAGACAGTACTGAAGAGGACTATTGCAAGGAGCAAAGCTACTGGCAAGAGAAACTTAACGGGGTGTTCTCCTTCAAGTGAAATGCCAAAACTGAAAAGAAATTGATGGATTTCCCCTAGGTGGTGCCCTGTGTGCATGCAGCTGTTTACAGGTGCCGCACCTATTCCCATGCTTGGAAACAAAACTCAAGTACAAATTTTACTAATGCAGCAGAATCTAGAGAACTACTAACTGAAACCTTCGTAACACTTTCACCATGTTGTCCAAGCTAATTGAGACTGTCCTCAAAACCACAGTACTAGTACTTACACTCAAAAATTAGTCAACTACTAGGCACAAAACCCTCTGTAACCACATGGATTTACAGCCTCAGTTCCAGGCACAGTCAAACTATTTCCTGTAGTAATGTTCACATTTAAGCGAAGGAAAACAAGGCTGCAAGCATGCAGGGTAGGAAGCATGGCTCTAAAATGAACTGTCCATTCTCACATTTCACTTTTCACTCTGCAGTACCTGTTTAATCTTCTGCCCTCACAACTCCAACCCAGGCAGTTTTGCAATCCCGTTGTCTGGACTTTTGCTCAGGACCAGTTCCCATGCCTAGCCACAATGCCAGGCCTCCCCATCATTGCTGCTTAATAACGTCCCCGGCATAATTAAAAGCATTGGCTTTAAAAGTCGTATTACCCATCCATTAGCTAATGGATAAATGCAGCGTTTTAGTCTCTTCTATTAACTTGTAACTGACAGGTAAGTCAACATGGATGCCTCCAAATACATGTTCCAAAAGCATATGTACTACTGTAATCAGACAGTAATATACTGCACATTATACTACCTAACACACAACACAAACACAGTACACACAGAGCTGCTAAACGTTATTTTCCTGCTCTATCTGGACACAAACCCACACCTTTTAATAAAGTCCTGTAGTTCCAAACTCAGGGACAATACACTTCCTATTTTTGCAAGCAACAAATTTAAGCATGCTAGGAAAAAAATACAGGTACAAGGAAGAAACGTTAACATGGAAGAGACTGACTTAAATGAGAAGCCAGGTAAAGGCATCAGGAATCAACTCTCAAATTTCAGTATTCAGTGAGACAATTTGCAGTGGCTAGATCCTTAGTATTAGGGGTTAAAGGTTTTTTGTGTGTTTTTTGTTAGCATTTCTTTGGTGGTGAGTTTTTGGGTTGGGTTTTTGGCTTGGTGTGTTTTGTTGTGTGGTGTTTTGGTTTGGCTGTTGGGGTTTTTTTTTAAACTAATAACTTACATCTATCCAGGGTTATGAATCTCATCTATTAATAAGAACAGACCAAAACATCCCCATGTCCAGTCTGTGTAATTTTAAGTATGCAAATCACAATGAACTTTTACAAGGACAGCACAGAGATTATGTCATGATGAGGAAACAAACACAACTGAGTGAAAAAGATGAGATGATGTGCTGTCAAGCTTCTTACCCATTGCTGCTGCTGTTGGAGCTCCCTGATGGTATTCTCAGCTTGCTCCAGTTTAGTAATGGCCTCATCACTCTGCTGTTTGATGGTGGCCAGCTCCCGTTTTATGAGGTAGTTTTCCTCAGCCTCCTGGGCCCTTGTCACTTGTCCCTTAGGACATAATTTATTTTTTTTTTAAGCAATTGAGGACAAATCCAAGAAAGACTGCCTTTTTGATGCTTAGCTGCTTATTTCATCAGGTTGGTTTTGCAAACAGCACAGAGTACAATTGGTAGAAATTTTAGGACAAGGTAGTACTAAACAGCTGCTTTAGTACTTTATTACAGAGGTCAGCAACCATTTAGCAAGCACAATTGCGCACTTGCATTCAATAAAATTCCTTTCATGCAATATTTCAGTTGTACATGCACAGATTTCAGTTTGCAATATTCAATGTCAGTGTTAATACAGTGTCATGGAAACCATTTGTCATAGGAATTTGTACCAAAACAATTACATTAGGTTAGGAAAAGTATTATAAACGTGCAGGTATTGGGTTTATATATTTTTAGTAAACACAATTAAACAAGTTTCTAGGAAGAGATTAGCTCTATATTTATTCCAAATCAGCAAGGCAGAGATAGGGCACAGCATGCAAATATGCATGCATTAAAGCAGTTTGGGGTTTTTCAGGAGTAGGAAGAGACTCATAGTAAAAGACTATACCTGTATCAATCTATCTGCCAAGGAAGCACTTTCCTACAAAGGAAAAATTCAGATAGGAATAAGGACAAGAAAACAAAAAAAACCCAGAGGGGTGATAATAGTGACAAAAAAGACAAGAGCTGATAGAAGGAAAATGCCCAAATTCTACCCATTTTCTGTACAAATTCTTTTTGCAAAATTAAGAACTCTTCACATAAATAAGGCAACTCAGCCTGAAAATCCCTGGAAGCTGCCTTTTCTGCAATAGACACAGTCCACCTTTGATCCAAGCGGGTCTCAAAGCCAGATTTCCGTAATGCCTAAGAAGTCACCTACAGGAGATTGGATATTTTTATCTGAATGGCTTGCTTCCCTAATTAACAAAAGTTACTGATACATTATCTGATATGATCTAGCAGATATATGCAAGACATGGTCTATGGTCCATCCACAACATAAAAGGAAGGCACAATTTGAGCACAAAGAAAACTCCATTAAGCACTGAGGCGCTCATGCAGAACTAAAGCTTCCAAAAAGATGGAGTAGGGAAGTTAAATGGTGCAAACTGACAGACAAATAGAAAATTTCCACTATGACAGCTAATACATGGTTTTCCTGAACTCCTGCAGTAACTCAACCGAGCAGCTCAGATTCTCTTTCCTTGTCAAAATTTTTCAAGAAAGAAATTTTCTTTTATGCACACCGACAAACACTACATTCCCCCCCTCCCCGCACCCCAAGTTGCACATCTTAATGTATTTCTACTCTATCACCCTTGAAAGCATTCAGTTTCTGAAGATTCTACAGAGAACACATCTATTCACAGACCACCTTTGTCCTTGGAACTTTTATTGAAACTGAAGTTCTAAGAAACAGCTCTTATCAACCAGTTTGAAGTTAAAGATGTTTGTCATTACGGTACACTAAGGAAATCATAAACAAAACATACAGGTTAGGGTGAGGAAAAAATATTTTAAAATAAGTTTCTAACAGAAGAACTGAATGTGTTTGTTCATACTTTATGATCTGTTTTTCAGATGCTGTGGTGATAACAATCTCCAGTAATTCTTACTAATAGCTAATAATTTCCCATTTTGAAATGTTCTAATTCCAGTCAACATGAGATACTCCGAAAGTGAATTCTTAAAATTTAAGTACAGGATTTGCAAAAGCACTAGCATCTGGCAGTTCATCATGGACTTCCTAATAAAAAAAAAAAAGCTGATTTCAAACCTCTGCAAGTATAAAACAGGGACATTGACTATTATAAAATTGCCAAGAGCATTGAAGGGTTTCACTACAGCATCAGAGTTCTTCAGAAGAATCTGCTCCTTCCAGTTAATTTTATCAGCACCTCAATATTAGAAACCAAGATGTTTATAAAACTATTTTGGGTCACAACCTTCACCATGTGTTCTCAGCATGTGTATTTTTCCAAACTAAACTGGGAAATCAATTAGAATTTGACACAGATTAACTGTTTTTCCAAGAAACTGTAATGGATTTAACATCTGAAGTGTGACACTTTTCAATTATGTCACTCTCAATTGAATCTTTACCCTTTTCTTCCCTGTGAAACTGTTTGCAACTCACAACAGCATTCAGTTTCATTTGTTGAAAGATAGATGCTATTCATGCTTAAGATGGACAAGAATGTTCTCACTCTAGAGTAGGCCAGCTCAGATCACAGGAAGCACAACACCAGAATGTAGAAGAGGCCATTGGAGAACAATGCCTGCATGTCGGCAATGTACTGACAACAGTTATCATGCACACTTTTAAAGTTATAGCCAGTTACAAAGAAGCCTAACAAACTCTATCCCAGACTAAATTTGACAAATAAGTCTTAAAAAGATACTCTCCCCACCATACCCAAACTTGTTATTAAAATTCAAAACTACCTAAAACAAATTAATGGCAGCAGGCTTCGCGTACCGAATGCGAATGCTGCAACAACACCCCTCTACTACAGTATTCACTAGCGATGAAACAATCTGCTTTCATCTCCTTCTCTCTCTGGTCATTGGCAGGTCTGTCACTCTGCTCCTATGTAAAAACACCCAGCCACTTCAGATTTGCAAACTGAGGATACTCTCACAATATCCTCTTTTCCACCCAAGCAGTCTGCTGCTTCATGTAGTCTTCTGGACTTTGAATAGATGCTTCTAATTCAGAAAGAAAACAGTACAACAAGAGTTGGGTATGTCAAAATGTTTGATTTCATATTCACTATGAGCCAGACATAACAGCCTTAGACATTTACAGCCACTGACCCCGGTTGCTTCGCTTTTTGGCTAAGCACCATTAGTAACGCCATAGATACCAGGAAAAATGGTAAACTGTAGCTCTGAGATTACCATTTCATATAATAAAATTCCCATCAATTTAAGTATAAATTAACACAGATTAAAGCTAATCACCAACATACGTACCTTTTCTAACGTTTCAATGTGCTGTTTCAGGAGTCTATTTTCAGTTCGCAACCTCTGGAAGGTAAACAGTTCAGAATTGTATTTCTCAAGTTATGAACTGAAAGTGTGATAACACCAAAGCAAGCTAACAACATTTTTTATGTCATTACATCTATGAAAATCAATAAAAATAATTAGTGAACTATTTAACATCCTTTTATATAAAGTACTAGCTAAAAGATGAGCTTAAAGAGCTTGATACAGCAAAGATGAGAACAAGTCTTGTGTTATACAAAAGCATCTGTGTTGCATTAGATGAAAGCAATATGTCTACAGGTGAACCACAGGGCTTGACCACACATTAGACTTGACAGCCTCCTCTTCATAAACGTGAGACAGACAGTATTCATGGGTAAGGGACATGAAAGTGTAGTCCCTGCAGTAGGACAGGCTGATGAGATAGCTCCGAGGTTTCCTGCCTTTTCCTTCCAATAAGTATTATATAATTTAACAAATTATTTAATCTGTAAGGTTATACTGAGAATTACTTACCTCAAATGCCCCAGAAGTGAGAAAGAATTGTACTGAATTGCATATTTTACTTGTGCATTTCCTATAAATATTAGCATTCAGATGGAAGAGACCTGTACCCCTAAGAACAGGGGCATGAATACCAGTTCAGTAATGCTTTATTCTCGCAGGCTAAGGGGCAGATTCAGCGTGCTTAGTTTTTCATCTGCTGAAAACAGCAGAGTTTAACAAAAGAGAGCAAGTTAGAAATGGTTTATGGCCAGTCCCAAAGCAGGAGCTAGACACAGACAGCTTTGGGTTGTTGGGTATTTTTTGTAGGTTGGCAGTTGGGTGGCAGTTTTTTTCTGGGGTCAGGGTGGAAGCAGGGAAGGATCTCAAATAAGTTAAAACACTAGAATCTAAAGTTACAGTTGTTTTTCAAATAATTTTGTTCTGTCCTATTCTGCACAGAGCTGTCATTTGAGTCCTGCAAATCTTCTGATTTGAGATGCCATTACAGCAGGTCCTAATGCTGCTAACCACATTGCTGCCTGTTACAACAACAAAACACTGCTTGGAACACCTTTGTGGTGCCGGGTGAACATCACTGAATTTTTCTGAAGAACTGATGCCTCAGAAACTGATGTTGAAAGGCAAAATGACTAGCACTGGACAGAAAGAAGGAAGGCTGTAACTCACTCCTTCTACTAAGCTTTGTATAGTACACTTGCCTATCATTTCTCCCATTGCCTTTTCTCATGGAACTGGCTAAAAGCACGACACCAGGAAGCAAATCCAGATCAAACACTATGCTGTGAAAAAGGAAAACAAAAGCAGCAAAACCCTATTTATGTCACAAAAGCAGAAAGATGCAGTGATTACATAAATACAGGAAGTAGGCCAGTTAGTTAAAGGGAAACAAACTCCAGTCACAGGGTGGGTTTTTTCCACATTATGTGTCAACTGCAGAAGCTCCAAAAGAAAAAGAGCTTGCACACAGAAAACACTCAGTCTTGGGTCCAATGAAGAAGAAAAATCAAGATCTCAAAGTCAGTGACAAGCCACACAAGTGAATTCCAGTAAACTATCTAAACATGTGTTTTACAAGCCTCCTGTGTGGGACACCTACACCTAAACCAGCATCTTCAGAACCTCTGCTAAATGAGGCCATCTGCAACGAAGCTTTAGTCAGCAGAAAATAATGAAAACAGGTCTCTATCAAAGATTTTTCTTTACAGGTCCACCAGAAGTTTCAATTTCACTTTAAGCATCCCTTATGAACACACATCCCAAATACAAATGCTGAAAGAAAAGAATTTGGGTACCTCAATTACCTGGCCTGTTACATATACAGATCAAACGTGCTGGTTTTAGTCAGGACAGAGCTGATTTTCTTCACAGTGGCTGGTATGAAGCTATGTTTTTGGATTTGCCCTGAGAATAGTACTGACAAGGTTTTTTCAGTTGGTGCTAAGGAGTGCTGGCAGCTATCAAGGACTTTTTCAGCTACTGAAAACACACCTGTGGCCCCAACTTTCCATTACAAGCAGTGTGGGGGGGACAGTTCAGACAGCTAACCCAAACTAACTGAAGGAGTATTTCACTCCATAGCACATCATGCTCAGTATGTACGCAGGGAGTGGGCCAGGGGTCTATAGCTCCTTTCCTTGCTTGCTTGTTAGCTTGCTCATTCATTAGTGAGTTGGTTGGTCAGTTGGCTTTCCCGGTCATGCTGGTGCTTGTGGGGCTTGCTTGGACTCTGCTGCGATTGCTCTTGGGCTCTGGCTCTTGCTACTTGGGACCTGGCTGTGTATCGGTTGTTGGGTGGTGAGCAATTGTAGCGTATGTTCTATTTTCCATTATTTTAACTACTTATTATTAATAGTATTGTTAGTATTATTAGCATCACTATAACGTTCATTTATATTCAATTATTAATTAGTTCTTATCTCAATTCACAAGCTTCCTTGTCTTTTCCTCTGATTCTCCCTCCTCCAGTGGAGGAGGGACAGGAGGTGAGCGGGCAGCTGCGTGGTACTTTACTGCCAGCTGAGGTTAAACCACGACATACGTAACCCCAAATATGTAGGAATTAAACTGATCCATAAATACATTTGTTGAGGCTCTCTTACTTTAATTTCAACTTGTTCTTCCATTTCTTTTGTCTTTATTGTAGTGTATTCCTTTTCTAACCTAAAAATTAGAAATAGTAAATTACAATTAGAAAAATTGCAGATAAAACTTACTTGTTGCTGTAATACCTAACAAACAGTAGAACAGACGTACAGATTATTGATACTTCCTCTGCTGAAGTGGCCACTTGAAATGCACACCTGTGAAGATTTAGGCTGGACATTAAAACTAAATTTAAACACAGACTTCTGTATCTATGGACAGACTGTGAACCAGTGCAGAAAAATGGCAAATACTGCTTTAGAAGAATTTTTTTGCAGACAGAACTTCAGTTTTAACTGTTTATACTATAAAATACCAACATTAAAGATAGAAAATTCAAAATTAAATACTGAATAAGTAGCTTTAATAATAAAGAAACAGTAGCTCCTAGCAACAGTATAATCTATTTTCTCAAAATGTTATACCTACTTTTTCATCTTTTTTGCATTGTATTTGACTTGGTAAGATGCTTGGATTAATTTGTCTGGACCACTGTCAAACTGATGTGGAATGACCTTTTGAAAGTGCTAAAAGCAATCAAAGAACAAGATTACATATAATTAATAGCTGCAAGGAAATACACACACATTACACATCTCTTAATTATAGTCTTAATTTACCTGTAACATTCCTTCCATGTCAAGTTGCAGTAATTCTGCTTGGTTCATCTGAAGTACTGCTAAACCTACTCGAAATACTATCTCTAAACCCTGAAAACAGAAGAAGTACCCAAGAATTATTCATGGCATTGTCAACAGGACAGAACAATTCTACTACTTAATGTTGGAAATCTCATCCAGTTTCTCAAATAAGGCAAAGTGCTACTGAAAAAAATCTTTCAATAAATTGGTTCTTGGTTTATTTTGCCCCAAGGACTGGTTATTTGTCCTGATGCCAGGCTTACCGCTCACTCAGGGACATTAGAGCTGAGGTAAACTCTCAAGTGACAGGTGTTCTCTATGTCAGCTTCACCAAAAGCTTGAAGCATATCTAGCACAAAACCCCCAGATACTTCTCAAAATAGCCTTTTTAATTCCAGACACAGTACAATGCAGTTAAACTATGTAAAACAGATACAATGGAATGTCTCACTCAGTATATACTATCTTGGACATTCTTGAGTGTAATCTGAAAGGATCCAACTTTGATTTACTATTTTCTAAAAGATGATTGCAAAGAAAGGGCATAAATGGACCATAAGCTTCCGCTTGTTACAATCACAGAAAGCTCTAATCCTAAACATGACTTTGGTGTCTTTGTGATAGCGCGACTGAATAATTCCATAAATTTCTTTCGCTATTGTTCACATCATCTGGACAGTAGAAGATGCCAACAATCCCTCTGCTCGGCCTGCGTATCCTCATAGAGCTTTAACTTTGGTCTGAAAGCAGCATTACTTTCCACACCAAACTTCTTGTAATAGTGAGAAACCGATGTCCCTGCTGTCTGCAATACTGCATCACATCCAGAACTGAGAGATGTGGTAACTCTTCATTAGGCTTAGAGAACAAAGTTGCATACTGTATCTACATTTAAAGACTCAGTTGCCCTTCCCTGACAAGCTACGTGGACAGATATCTTCCCATAAAAAATAATCTGAAAGGCATAAGGACTAGAAAGCAAGAGTGTTTGAGATTTTCCCATCATAACGGGATTTATGCCGCTACCTAAATGCCTACTTTTAACAGCTACTCTTGAAAGGGAAACATATAAGTAGTTACCTCAGACATAAAGATATCAAATATTCTTGTTGCAATTGGTAGTGGAAAAGTTGTAAGAAATATAGTTAAAAACCATGACGATGCATACATAGAAGTGTGGAAACTCTGAGACTGAAAGTGCACATAAAGCTCTGGAAGATGCTCCTGGAAAAAAAGAGGAAGACAAAGCCAATAGCTTAAGCTTCTGATGGTAGTTTTAGTGTGTCCATGTTATTGACAAATTTTGAATAAATATAATTGATACTTAGTACAGACAGCAGCTTCATAACACAGGACTAGAAGAAACAGTACTCATTGT
The DNA here is from genome assembly GCA_027574665.1 of Rhynochetos jubatus. NCBI lineage: Eukaryota > Metazoa > Chordata > Aves > Eurypygiformes > Rhynochetidae > Rhynochetos > Rhynochetos jubatus. The sequence continues at coordinate 19,339,769 of CM050656.1, forward strand.
TATCAAGAACCATGCAACAGAAATCTCATTATAGAATGCCCTGCAGAACACAGATTACAAAACCACTTCCTGATCCTAATGGTAAGTCACAAGCTAGTAAATCCCTAAGTACCATCTAGAATGGACTACAAAAAAGAGCTGGAAAAAGTCTAGATTACATCCAGAGACCTATGTCTTACTTGCTATCTAACATCCCACCCTGATCACATTAGGAACTGGATCACAGAACACAAACCTATTTATCTCCATCAGCCTGACCAGGAAGAAGGTGGTTTCTGTGTCCCAAATCTGAACACAACTTGAATTCTACATCTGAGAGTATCTCCCAGTTTCCATTTTTCAGAGTACCTATAAATTGACTATGAAGACCTTGACGTTCAGAATCTTCAGTCCAAACAGAATTAGACATTCACACACCAATACAAATCCTCATTTTTCAGTGTTTAAAGCCAGTCACTGACTGCCAAAGGTTAAAAAAAGGAGACTACACAGCCACATACATTTACTTCTAAAGTTCTGAAACTAACTATTGCCAAGAGATCAGCCTGTTAGCCAACAGACACGCCTGCTTTTGAACTCTAATTCCCAAGTTCCTGATTAAGAGTTACTGAAGAGAAAGTCTGATAGATGTTTGTATGTACCTGTATCATGCATTCAAACTGGTACATACAAAGGCCCAGTTCAGCCATACTTGGTTTAAAGAGTTCTCGTAGTCTGTAATCTTGCATTAATTTAACAAACACACAAAATGCCTCCTCTTCTGGCATCTATAATTAAAAATAAAAAAGCACAATAAAAATTCTGGACACATGTACAGATATATCAGAGTAACTGCCTGGCAGGGTTTAGGTGTTTGGTTTTTTTTGGGGGGTGCACGCAGTGGGGTTCTGGGCTGTTTGATGTTTTAAGGCATTTATAATCAATTACAGTCATGAATTTTGGTATATACTGAATTCTATAAAAGTGATTTCTAAGCTGAAATGGACGTCTGCATGTTGCTTCTAACATCCCCTACTTCATCGTAAAATAAAAGGCAGTAATACAAAGGCCGCTTTAAGATCACCAAACCAATTGTGAAGCTCCACTGAACTCTGAGATTCAGTGCAGTGCAACTGAAATGAGAAGTTGGTTAATAGTTCAAACATTCACAAACTATCTTGCAAGTCTGCAACCCTATCTCAGCTCTAAGAAGAAAACATTCTCCCACTCAAAGATATCATCATGGCAAAGAAACACAGAGAGTAAAACTCATTTGATTTGCAGAGCAAACAGCCACCCTTGACAGCCACCACTGTAACAAAACGATGAAGGAAAACCATTATAAAATTGCTTAATATACCACCATGCTATATTATGCATTCTAGTGGGGATTGTAAAGGTTCACATTTTTAATATCGTGTTTACCTGCATAAGCAGTAATCCAACTATAAATGCGCTTCCTTGACAGTATCCAACCTCACGATCCACCAAAGAATAAGCCTGAGAAATAAAGTTAAGACTCTCAACAATTAAAACCTCATTATTAATAAAAAGTAATTATAGTTCATGCTGTTAATTTTGGTAATAACTTAACTACTCTTCTCCCAAATCCAGTGAGGGCAGACATTCTATCAGGAGTTTTAGTCAAATATTCTAGTTGCTACCTGCAGTTACAAAGGGGTGTGAACTCTGATCTCTGCTAGCCTACAAAGCTAAAATTAAGGCATACCTAAAAATGCAGTTTTTAAATACCACACATGCAGTTTTCAACTACAGGAATTTCCCAAGAGGCATCAGAGCTGGCACACAAATTGCACAAGGTTACTGCTTTTATTGGAGATATATCAGACAAGGAAACAACAGTTCTTTTCAGAAAAATTGTGTGCTGCAGTTTTATTCACAAGCAGAGGAAATAGAGTGATCTTCATGCAAGCTGCAACTTTGAGTTATGGAAGTTACTGAGATTCGGAAACCTGCCAACTTTTATGTTGAAGCTATGCTGTATGGAAAAGTCTGTCTTTCTAAATTTAAGCTCTAGTACAATGAAGACAAAACAACGTAAACTTAATTTTGTGGTGGCATCTCATTTTGTGGTTAAGCACTGTAACAAATGCACGTTCGCTGGTATCTGCCGTTTGTTGCTACCACTTACAGGTTGAAAAACACTTGAAAACTGAATGCTAGTTCTGATTTATAGCGTTCTTGTCTTGGTCAACACTGTTCACTTCATTCCACTGTGCTATCAGCAGTTGGCATGCGACTTTGAGATTTAAAAAACTTGATAAATTCACATTAAAACAAAGTAAAACCATTGACTATAGGAATACCACCTTTGAAAGTTGTCTTTGAAACCGGAATGTAGTTTGTTACACCATTTGTGTCAAGTAGAATGTTTAAAAAACTTAAATACATGAAACTGATGCAAGTTCTGTATATATGAGGCAAATTTTCCAGACTTTTGTGCATATTCTTGCTAACGTAATTTCAAGGGTTGAAATACTGACTTACCTTCATTACATTGAACAAGACCTCCTGTCCAAGGCTGTCTTTTTCTTTAAAAAAATCATGTTCAGGGTATGTTCTAGCAATGTCCCTTCTTATTAATTTCTCACAAGGAGATGTCATTTTCAGAAGCTCTGAATACTGATCCTTAATTGGCATACTTTGGGCACTGCATAATAGCTGCCAAACAATTGCTCTGAAATGATGAGGTATCCCTTTTCGAACAAGCTCCTGAAGCACAAAAAGACACAAATTCATTCATATTTCCTGAAAATACAAACATAAGCCTAAAGAACAAAACAACATACTAATGTTATTCAAACTTCAGAGAATATTCACATCATGTCACAACTCAAACATAGTTTATAAGGTGTAAACCTCAGTTCTAGCCTGACAGATTGTCAGGTAACAAAAGCAAGAAGAGCCAGACTTTTAGTGGCCAAATTATCTAATGAAAGTAGTCTCCTATTCATAGTAAGCTATTTCAGAAATGCACTATGCAAATAAACAAGTACTCCCATGAGCCAGATATTAATACAATTATTTTTATATTTCACAAGAGATTACTAAAGATAACACCCTTAATTATATTTGTAGTGACTGAGTTATAAATCACCAAAAATTATTTCTGTGACAGGTAAATAATAAAAAGTGGAAGTAACTGCAGCACAGCCAACTGCAACAAAAAATATTGCACAGTACTAATCTCAGAAGTCATTTGACAAACTTGGCAAGTTGTGTCTAACTTCTCTGGTGTGCCAATATTTCCAAGTTCTCTTAAGAAAGTATTGACATGTAGTTTCAGACTCCGGACCAAGAAAACATTAGATTTACATTTACTGAACTATCTAAAATTACTTTACCTTCCCTGAAAAAAAAAAATCAGCTAGAAATTACACATATGAAACCTCTGCAGACCAACAGGTCTCAGAACCTGGTACTTGCCTTTTGAGAAAGCACAAGTACAAGGTAGCCTTGTTGCTTCATCTCAAAAACCGAGAAAAAAGTGTGATTCAGGAAGCTTATGTCTTAGTGGTACTTGCAGCAACGAGGATCAGTCTGACCTGGAAGACCTGTCTCTTCAAGACAAGGGGATTCCTTTAATAATTGTTTGTACCTTAAGAACGGTTATCAAGTATGCTGTCTCCTGAAGGAGCTTGTTTCACTAGTATGTATTTTGAAGCCACAGTAGTCTCTTACTCTGCAAAGCTTCCTCTTATTCGTTTGTTCCAAATACTTCTCCAGACTAAAATTAATGCAACAGTGATAATTTTTCAAGAGACCCCTGCTTTCAAGTTTTGTTTTAGTTGAGCTTGAACTCTACTGCAGGACTTTTGCATCACTGACCTCGATTTTCTAATATCTGTAAGATCTCCAGCCTTCTTCAGAATCATCCTAGTAATGCCACTCAACTTAATTGTCCTGGCTCCAATAACTATGACACCCTGTATTATCACCTATAAGATTTCCGACTCCAAGACAACCACCCTAACACATCAGCTTTCCACATCTGTCTCTAACTATCACTTGTCAACAACACACTATCAGAGTGCACATCAGTCATCCTAAAGCCTCCTGGGCTACTAGTAACAAAGCATTAGCAAGTCATTTCTTGCTTAGTTGTTACCACCACCTGCTTGACAGAACACCAGGGTTAATCCCTGAAAGAATCCTAAAGGACCCACAGGAAAGCACACCTACTAAGGCTCTACAATGGTGCTGTTCTACACAGTACTACGCACTCTGAGAAGCGGGACTTTAGTCATCCTTCAGAATTCCTCCATAAACAGGAGTTGCGAAGCAGATCAAAAGAGTTCAGGGTGGAACACATCACCCTATGCAGGACAGTATATACACCTATGTCTAAAACTTAGGAAACCTTATCAGATATCTAGTAACTTAAGGCGAGCTGTTACAGCCAAGACAAAAAGATACCTATGCTGCTGAAGTCATACCTACTGGCACAGACAGGAAACAGGAAGGGATGTTCTGGTACTCTATTGGAAATGCAAAATGATACAGTTTAGGCCGACTTCCGACAAACAAAACCAAACCAAAAAATATTGATGATTATTTAACCAGCAAAGGAAGACTCAACTAGCAATATAATTAAATATTTACTGAAAGTTAGTTAAATACTTTCCAAATTATACTTGGCCAGCTGTAAAAACAAGTGACACTTCTTGTGACGCTTGGAAATGTTCCAATGCAGGCAGTTCAAACAAATTCTGTCCAACCATATCTACTTACTACCATCAGACTTCTGCTTTTTCTTGCCAGGTTCATGTGACTGCCTTTTCATGGCCTTTTGAGAACACCTTTCCAAAAACTGTTTTCCCCTATGCAAGCAGGAAGTCTCCAATTCATTTTCTTCCCTTGTTTCCTCTCTCAAGACATGTTCTCTTCAAAACTGTTTCACATAAAAGGTGCTTCACTTTAGCCCATTGTTCTGCCTTCCCGCAACCTATTCATACACACATTTCTAACTGCTCAAAAGACCCTGAAATTTGTATTCTGCATGCAAAACCACAGACTAGAGTCAATAAAGAACCAAAGCAGCACAGACTTGCCTACAAACAAAAAAAAATCCCATTCTGCTGTACTTGCTGCCTCTAACAGAGGTAAGTCCAAATGCCCTAGATACTCTGAATTTAAAGTGTAAGAAGTAACTGAGTTCCACTTCTGTACATGCCCACAACTAACCCAGACTGGACACACACTGGTCAAAGTTTGTCTGATCCACTCAGAATTTAGAAGCTATGTGTTCTTCTGCTTAAGCTCGTTCCTGGGGTCATACTTGGCATGCACAAAAAACTAAACTCAGCCTCCTACAGTAGAATTATCAGTTCTTCTAGTAAGAAAACTTTAAAGAGACAGCTGCTGAGTGGGACAATAATCACAGCATCCAGCTATCAGGCACCCTTAAGTGGGTTTTCAGTAATCCCATTTTGGAAATATGAAGCAGATGTTCCCCATATTCATGGGAATCTCTCAGAGGTAGACTGAAAGCTTTAGTATTCAAGACATAGTAAATGCATTTACTTCTCAATAACAGACATTTGCTGGCAAAACTGTTACCAAAGTGTGGTAATGGTTACACAGGAAGCACTAAGGCTTAGGGGTGGAACTATATTCAACTGAATGCTTCTATTACACATTTATTTTAAAAAACATACATCCAGCAGGAAGATAAAACAGTATCCCATATCACACTACAAATATACCCGAAGAAATAGTGTCCATCTACTACCTTAACTTGCTTTTCTTTCTTTTTCCGTACATCTTCCCATTCATTCACAATCCTCCCCCACAGGATCCATGAGTCTTCTTCAAGATGGCTGAGATTGCTAGAGGCTGATGAACTAGATACAAGAGAAGATCCACTATTTCTTCTTGACCCGTTTACTGATCGCAAGGATTTGCTGTCTGTTTCCAAGAGTCTGCGAAGAAAGCACACAAAAAGCAAATTCAAGTTCTTCTAGTCACAGTACACACCATAGCTGTTTGTTTAGAAGTCAGTTCTTCCAACCTCCTTACAATTAATACAACCAAAGATTCAGTGGAACAGTTTTTCCAACATCCATTTTACTAAATTTGAAAAGAACTAGCCAATATTACTGTTTCTTCTTGAGATCTCAAGTAATTCTGCAAAGAGAAGAACAGCTCACATTGCAGCCTTTTCAGAAACACATAAAAATGTCACATCATGTATTAACAACACTAAGAGAAGCGAGTTTTTAAGGCAAGTGTTTTGTGGTCTCATGAACTAGATGTTAATACATAAAGATTTAAAATTAGAAAAAGTACAGAAGCATTGCGAGTCAGCACTCCTTTACACATTTATCAAATGGAGATTAATAGCCCTACAGGGAAAATGTTTTGTTTTGAGGCATATGTACCAGCAAGAGGGCTTTGATTTTACCAGCAACAAGAAAACACAGATCTTGGTCAGTCTGATACACAAGGAAGTTAAATATCCTCAGTGATAGTGTCAAATGTCAAAATACTGCAAAACAGACAGTAATTTTAAAGAAAAAAAATAGCCTCCTAAGTCTACCTCATTACACTTCTTTTAAACTGACAGTGAAAATACAGAATAATTAAAAGCTGGAGCAATTTTAAACACCTGATATTTGCTGACAACTGTTCACAAATCAACATGGCATTTTATAAATGCATGAGAAAGTCTCAGAACTAAAACATAAGGAACAGGCAAGAATGGTGGTTAGTATAGTTAATGAATGTGTAATCAAATCCTGGAGTTCAGATGTGAGAACTTCTCAGGTTATCAGGGAGAAAGGAATATATAAAGACATGCCAAGCACTGGACATGTTGCTGAAGAGACTTCCCATCAATTTGGCAAGGAGCAGGGGTTTCTGGACATTAAGGCATGCTGTGTTTATCCTCAACTAACACTGAGCCTCATAACCAGGGGAAAATTTTTTAGACCCCGTGTTCGGTAAGAGCAAGAATTAAGTCTAACTTAAAAATATGTTTTTCTGTATCGAGAGTTTCATTTGTACATTAAATTCCAAGAATTCCAACATCTGTAAATCAGAGTGATGAGGTTGAATAATTTCTCAATACACTTGCACAAAAGCTAACCCCCCCCAACATTTCAGCAAGGTCAGGTTAGGTTTTAATAAACTATAACCCAAGTCATGTTGTACCCAAGTCTGTACACAATACTCAGCATACCTACCATATAAGCTCTCTGCTAAGATAAAAATATGCATACTAGCTTTCCCTGTTCCCAGCTTTCACCTGCTGGTGTTTATGGAAGTTAGAGAAAAAAGGTAATTTAATTCATGAAGACGACAAGAACAGTCTCTGCAGTAGCATTTTGTTTGGAAAGGGTTAAATAGTAGGGGGGGAGGGAGGGAAATCAAGCTTTATCAAGAAACCTGACCTATACAGATCCATAATAAAAATTTATAGTTTGGAACTCCTCCTCCTCCTCTCAACCTGAGACAGTGCTTAAAAAAAACAAATTCAAAGTAATTACAGAGGAAAAACAAGCACAGAATAAACATCACTATTATGAAAACAAGGTTCTAACTAGTCACTCTCAGTTTTTACAGTTTTATATGTAAGTTACACTAAGTTTCAGTAATTTGACCTTACCTGGATAAATTCATTGTCCTTAGATTTGAAAATGGGAAGTTCTTTTTACAGTAAGTAGCGAGTTCTGTGGCATCTAGTCACTGTTTTCTTTCACCTAAAACCTTATAAATGATTTACTAATGCCAAACATCTCCACCAGGACTCTGGACTGAGCTACCTCATTCTTCTCAGAGGACTTCTCAGTACAATTGGATTACAGAATGCTACAAGACATAGCTTGATACCATTTCAGTTCTTTGCATTTCTGTTTAACTAATTCATACTCTCCTTATTGACATAAAATCCAACAATGAAAAGGAAACCTTTAAAAATATCCATCAACAGCAATTCTTCCAGGAAGTAGAAACAAGAATAGTTCCCTGTGTTCATAGTACAATTCCTTGTCAACAAAGTGCCACTGTGCTAAAATGCAGATTCAAATGTTTCTGGAACTACAGTGCATCCAGCATACGAGCATCAATTTTCTGTATCAGCATCTAGTATTTCATGAGAAAAGGATAGCCTCTAATTAGAATTCACACAGAAGACTACTGTAGAACTGAACCACGGGTCTGGCTAAAATCAAATAAAACGAGACAAGATTGCTAGCATATTTACTACAGAAGAAAGCCAACTTGAAAAAGAAAGGATAGCAAACCCAAGCTCATATTCTTCTGTCAATCAGCAAACTAGTTAACTGTGGGTCTGAGATGACTCTTGCCCTAACACAGATAAGCAGTCCAAAGAACAGGTGTTATTGTTTCTCAAATAAAAGTTAGTCCCTTAGTCATGAACTGAATGCCTCAGATTAAATTAGATTTCTTAAAAGCACTCTAACTTCTCTTTTTCTTTTGATAAATTTTCATTTGGTACTAGGCCCAGCAAGTTATACATACAGTTCATCTCCAAAGGAGAGAATCCCATATGCCATAAGGAAAAAAAATGAAGTGGTTCTAGAAGCTGCCTTCCCATCTTGTTTAAGAATGATACAGAACCTCAGAATCACTAAGGTTGGAAAAGACCTGTAAGATCATCTAGTCCAACCATCAACCCAACACTACTGTAGCCACTAGACCATGTCCTCAAGCACCATGTCTACACGTTTCTAATAGTAGAGGAAAAGAGCAACTGGGAGGATGCTAATGCCATGGTGTCACCTGGCATGTTTTCTCTCATGTTTGTACTCTGCAGCCTAATAGCAATACAACATGCAGGGAATTTGTTCTATCTGTTCTGAAAGTCACTACCCTTATAACTCAATCAACAGAATTAAAAAAAAACCAAAATTAGTACCTGAACTGCCTTTGTGTGAAGTCCAGCATGCTTAGTTTGAGCTAAACTATCAAGCTCTGCACTTTACTACAGCACAAGGGATAGCAATCCTCAGGAGGTATCAAAGCCCTGCAGCGATCTGTCAAGTCTAAAACCTATCTGGAGCTCAAGTTCTCCTTCACAGTCACCCTCTCTTATGAACTACATACTTGTTAAATTTTTCTAGAGGCCAGGTGACTGATAAGTCCTGCCTCAAAAGTGCAAATAAGTACAGGTTCTGGAAATTCAGCATTAAGAAACTGTACAGTCCACTTTTATTTTAGTGAGACTGCCAATTTGCAGTCACTGTGCACATCAAGATCAACTGATACAACTGAAAGTTTCATCTTGAACTGTAGACGGTGCAGATAAATACACACCTGTGGAGAGGCTGCCAAGAAAATGGTTGCCTACTATACAGTTAAAAAAAATTAGGAAAAACAGGAGAGACTGATTAGGAAATTACTTTTCATGAAATTGAGACCTTACGCATCTACCACCACTAGCACAACAGCAGGATGCAGCTACTGTTTCTTGCAAATAGCTGGCTGAACACTTTTCCATCTGTAAACAGAGCAGGTTATATAGTGGAAAGCAAGAACTGGGTAAAAATGGAACGAATAGAGAAAATGGAACACAAAAATCTTTAACATTTGAAAAAGCAAGTAGATATTACAGTTTTGATCTAAGAAGGTGAGAAGGTTTTATGGAAGTTTCACTCCTGAGATATTTTAAATGCAGTTGAACTCAAACATCTTACCTGTTCTGTTCCTCAAGTTTAGCAAGTAATTCTAAGTCATCTGGACTCAGCTGTGTTGGTGAGGATGGTGATAATGCAGGTGTAGACAGAGTGGTAGAGGAAGATGTAGTGTGTAAGGAGGCAGATGGACTTGCCACCTGACTGGCCATTTGACTGACGGTGTGCGATACAGTGTTCTTCACCCATGAGAGAGTAGAGCTCAACTTTCCTGCTACCTTGTCTGTCGCCACCTGTGACGACAAAAAGAAGAGGATGAAATGGTTATTTTTTTAATACTTTCAGTAAGTCTGCTGTCACTGAAGAGAAAAAAAATACATACAATATGCATGAAGTGACATTGAGATCATTTATTTCCCCAGAACACTCAAAGCTGTGAGAAGCAACACAAGCATCAACAGCAATGCAATGTTATAGAACAAGTAACATGCAAATATGCTGCTAACCCACAAAGAAAAACCCAGAGGAATTCCTGACATATACTCACAGAGCTCGTTTCTGCAGTACAAGAATACCACAGGATCCTGGAATAGCTCAGAATTCCCATTACAAAAGTAAATAGAAATAAAAGCTTATTTTAAAACATCTTGATAAACCAATAATGGAACATAAACTTTAGAAGAGATATACAAAGTCAACTACTTTACTGAGGGACACTGTAGCAATACAAGTATATCAACATAAGCACTACAGACCACCCACAGCTCACCCTCCTCAATCCCTACAGGAGCAGGACAGAGGAACAGGGGCACCACAATTCTAACCTACACCAAAGCAAAAGACCAGCTGGCATCTGCCAGTGTGCAGAAAACAATCACAAAGAATTTACACCCATGAATCTACAACAGTTCATATTAAGGCCCCATGCTGCCAGTTCTCCTTCAGGTCACCCCTGCACCAAGTGTCCTTGAGCCTTGATCCCACCACCCATGCCTGAACAACTCTGGGGTTTGAGAGGGGTCCTAGAGGAAAAATGAGAGATACTATTGATACTATTAGAGCAGAAGGGACCTCCGAGCGGACAGCTGGGGAAACCAGGGGTCCAGGAAGGAGGAGGTTAACTGGAGCTGACCATAATCTGCTGCTACTCCTTGAACAGTGTTATGGGGCAATCCAGCCTAACACATTCACTGATCGCTAGCGAAGAAAAAACAGCAGCTCCTGGAGTTATTTGCTAGTGAATCCCTAACTAGACCTACCTTCAGCTACTGAAAAGGTAAGAGGTTTTGCCCTACAGTGAGATTCAGAGTTCAATTCCTCCACTGGCCCAACTCAAAAAAATCTAGATGCACCTCAAAGTAAGAGCTAGCTGGCTAGCAAAAGGTTAAAACTTTTTCAAAACCAAGGTTGAAGAGGAACTTCCATGGAAGTGGTGCTGTCGGCAACTATTTATTTTGACCTGCACCGACTTCCTCAAAACACTGAATTGCTCAGTGGTCGTCATAAGCAGTTTTGCAGTACAGCCTATACAATAATTGCTAAGATACTAAAGACACTGACCACTACTTCCCACTGACAACGCCTTCAACAAGAAATCTGTGTCCCACTACAAAGACAATACATACAGCTAGTACAGAAACCCAAGAGACAGGTACCTCTTTCCTCTGACAGCACAAAGGAGCGAGCTAAAGGTATCACTCCAGACCCTTCAGAAAAACTGGGGGTCCCCAATTAAAAAAAAAAAAAAATCAGAGCTATCCAGTTGTTGACATTAGACCTTCTGCCTTTAATCATACTGAATTCATTCTCATTGGTATAAATTATTTCAGATACTTCCACAGGGTATCACCAACTCCAGGAAACACAGGAAAATCTGGATGAGCATTTGGTTTAACACCTCCCCGCTTTAGAGATGTGATTTTGCTTAACGCAGCATTCCAGAAGGCTGCAGAAAACCAGTATCATGAAACTTCTCATCTTGTCTTTGAATTTTTACACAGTTTCCTCAAGGCTTTCTTAAACAAATGTTTCCTTTAGACACTGGTTATTATTTAACCAGTGACACTTCTGCAGGCCTGCAGCAGCGTCTCCCTTTCGGCTACAGCAAGGATGCTCTGCAGTGGCCACTCTTCATCACCGTGGCACAGACACCACTCACGTGCGCAGCTGTTTGCGGCGGTAGCGGGGACAGCCAGATACACCACAGTCCCTCTCCCAAAACCTTAGCCAGGCCCCAGCGGTAAGTCTAACTACACCGGACAGGCCTTTTGCCGCTGCCATCACCCCCTCCCTAAGCACAACCCCCTATGCTCTTACCGTACCGCTACAGCGCCGCGCCTGCGCAGCTGCACGCCCGGCACCCCCCCGTGCCGCACCGGGTACTGCAGGCAGCGGCCAGCTCGAGCCCAGACTCTGCTCCCCCCGTCCCAGTACTTGCCAGATCCATGCAAGGTCTCCACCCCTTCAGCCAACCACCTCAGCCGGGAAGCCCCCAGGTCACAGTATTCTTTGCTCAGCTCACCTCAGCCTGTTTTTTAACTATTCAGACAGAATCGCTTTCCTTTTTATTCCCAGCATTTTTCAGACGCTGCAATTCGAACAGTATAAAAAGTAACCTACATTGCCTGGGAAGCATGCCAAAACATCAAGAGCACCACTGGGATGGATCAAGCCATTATTAATTACTATTAATGTGTGATCAAAAACAGAGGCAACCCATTTTAAAAATGTGCTTTTTCCTCCCAGAGGGATCTTGCTCAAGAACCTGCCAGTTATTCAGACCTGGAACACAAATGCTGCTCCTGTCCCACTCCTGGGGACACCAACACTTTCCACTGAAGACGGCCAGTTCTAGAGACGAGCAGGCAGGAGTACACCTCCTTCAGCCTTTGCAGGAGGGCCCAGGGAACCAAGCAGGCACCATCCAACCCCAAACCAGGTATATTCATTCAGGCTCCAAGCCATATTAACAGCTACATTGCTACCTGCTTGCCAGCAGACCAAGAGCACAGGAAGAGATCATCTACATCTGCCTGCCTCAGACCATGTAGATGCCTCCTCAATAAATGTTAATTTTGAGTTCCAAAATACTGATTTTGAAAAAGGTGAGGGTGACAAGACTAAACTACTCCAGACTTTCTACTCTGCTGCGGTTTCCAGTGAGCAAAGCAGAGCTGTCAGCAATTCTCACCCATCTGGTCAGACATCAGGCAAGGCACAGCCTGTCTGCTACATACCTTAAGCTACTGCAAAGATGATAAATGGTTATTACACACAGATACATGATGTGCAGTTTATATATGCCAATTAAAATACATAAAATTCAGTAACTCAACTTTATGTTTAGTATCTTTAACTACTTGCTGAATGCAGCACTTAATTAACAAGAAGTATAATACTGTGTTTAGATTTTTGAGTTACTCAAAGGAATACCGAAGTGGAGCAGCATATGAAATATTTTAAGTAAGGCTAGCTGAAGGTAGACCACAGCATCCCACATTGCAGACAATTATATAATTCCCTTTCCCCGAGAATCTCAAGGTATTGTGCAGCACCTTGCAGTAAGCCAAAAAATGTTACCACTACATATTTTGATGTGTGCCAGACAGACAATATTTGTTTTTCTAAAAGTATCTTTTTAGATTTCTTACCAAAAGAGAAAAGCTATTTCACCATACACACTGAATTAGCTTAATACCTATATTTTGCATTTTCCTGAAGAAAATCTGTATTAAAGTTACAGGTATCTTGATTACCCAAAATACTGTCTCAACTATTCTTATCCTATGACAGAGTAAAAATAACTGCAAGCCTTACACAAACACTACTGTATATATTATATGCTCCCTACTCTTTCTTCTCTTCCTGAAAAGATAAGAGAAATGTGAACTTCCAGAATACAGACAGTAATCCTCATACTATTCTACATACAAAAAGAAGTCTCACATAATTGGGGCTGAAATTGTATGTGTTTTTCAAGTCAGTTATACAGTATTCCATGGACTCAGTCTCCCAATTGCTTCAAAAAAAGAATTAAACTCATTGATATATGCAGAAGAGTTAGCTGGTGAATCAGCCTGTTCTCATGCTTCCTGACAAGCTGAAATCCTTATTTAGGGCTCAAATATGGTTTCACTGTAAGCTTCATGTACATCTCATACTACAGATTCATACAACTGATTTCTGCTGAAGTCTGACAAAAAAAGAATTCCTGATTTACTCCCATACTCCTGATTTTTCTTGTAAAATGACCTAACAATAGTCAGGAATATCATGGCTAGCATTCAGCAGCTTCCATTTCACCTGACAGTCACTAAGATTAAGTCTTTCAGGTACAAAGAATAAAGCAGTCTAACCACATTTTATATTGTGTAAATCTTAAGCTATCAGAAAGCTTTCTGTAGTATCATTCAGTAAATACATATTCTTTAAAAGTAGTCCTCAGAGACTCTAAGATGTTGTGGTTTTGATAGTCCCAAAATATCTGAAGGAAGAAACCTGAAGCTCAGAGTTCCCATACACAACAATCTAAAACATAAGTTATTTTAAGGAGATACGTCATTAGAAATGTTGTGGTGACCCCTTAAAGGTTGAAACCATTGCTCAACATCACATGAGTAACATTTCAATCACTGACAAAATTGCACTGAATTCTATTTATTTCCAAGAAGAATTCCAGGCTATTACCTCTGAAGTCCAGTGAGGTTTACAATCTGTCAAGCATTGCCCCAGTATGCTAGCTGAGAAGACAAACCACGGTGCTTCTGCAGATATTATCTCCCGTCCATCTAAAGATAGTCCTTAAACGAGTTTCAAACCTGGCATAGGAATGTAACAGCCTTCAGGAAACCTTAGAGACCTTCTTTCAAGGTAAAAAGAACCGGAGACAGTGGTTGTGGTCAAAAGACGGCGGAGAGCTCCTCCAAGCTGCAAGAGGAAATACTGAAGGCCTACACTAAAAGCCTTTAACAAGGAACTTCTCGGTTCTCTTAGACCTCAGTTTGGAAAACAACTTTGTATTTGAGGTTCAGCATGTGAAGTTACACAAGCATATACTTGAAAGGCCATCCCTTGGCTAACAAAACCGAGAGAAAAATCAAATTAAATTAGCTAAAATAAATAAAAACTTCAGCAAAGTCAGTTTGCTTATGCACTAGATTGAAGCAGGAAAAGAAAAAAAGAAATCTTCCAATAAAATGCAACTCAGTCACTTCACCGGAGTTCAAGCTAGTGTCGTGAGACATTTAAGAGAAAGTAACACACATGAAGGACACATGTTTATCATTAAAGCTCCTTTCTACAGATTTTACTTTCTTACTCACTCCCCAAAGCCTAACTTCCTTTTAGCCAACTTCCTTTTGGGAAGGAGCCAGGACTAGCTCCTTAGGGCAAATACCCACCCCCCCACCCCACCTCCAAAGTATATAAATGCAGTTACAGCTTTTAGTAAATTTAAGTCTATAATTTGCAAGTGAGAAAGTGAATATGTAAAAACATGACTTAGTTCTGAGCCTTAATTAAAACCAATGTTTGTAACACAACTCTTCACATAAAAAAGTATACAAAACTTGCAAGGAGTTAAATTGGTAAGTTTAAAAGGACCCAGTATCTGACAACATGAAAACATACCATTCCATGCAACATTTGTTTTTATGTACTGGCAGTCCAAATATTTTCCAGGTGTAATTCTCCTTGTTTATAGAGATTAAATAAACTTATACAACAACCTACTGGCTAGAACCAAAATGATCATCTCCCATTTACCATGGTTTCCTTTACAAAGGGATGTACAAAACGAGACTTGGAGAAACTGAAGAATGTAAGCATGGCCTTATGGAATATGGTAACACTTCAAACTTCATTAATTACTTACTAGAATTTTAACAAATCACAGGTTGGTGAGACCCTGCCTTCAGGATATTGTTCTTTCCTTTAAATGATCAGCTAAAAGGTCAACTTCCCACCAATTACACTCAAATTCAGGAGAGTAAACCATTTCTAAATGACTGACTGATAACCAGCTTTACTTGTGAGCTACAAATTCACTGCAACCTGCAGCCGCTGACAGAGACCAAGAAATAAAAGATAAAAGCTTACTAAATTTGTTGCACTTACCACTTCGTAATTTCCACATAGGAAAGTTCTGCAAGACATTCAGTAAACACAGCAGATTTAAACACAGGTGCATACATCAATAGCCAATTCTTTCAACGCAATCCATGCCAACGTCTGTGGTCTTGCAGTGATGTTGCATTTTGCCAATTGACTTGGTATACACGTGACTTGTCTTCACAAGCACTTAGTGTAACTTGTAGAAGCATATTTTTGTGGCTACAGAAGAGGTCTTCCTCCATGCTATTGAGGTCTGTAACAGTGTTCCTGCAGCATTTAGAAAACTAAATTTCCCTCAGTTATTAACTAAAGAAAAGGGAAATGGCTCTTCAGAGAGATGACACATCTACTCAGCATCGAAAGAGATCAGTTATTTTCTGATTAGTTGACTACTGACTTTCACGCTTTAATTTGGAAGTAAGGGTCTATTTACCTCTTTCAAACAGGCCTACTAGTGGAAAAAAATGCAAGGAAAATCAACGAAACAGATGATTTTTAGACCCAGTCTGACACCAAAAAGATTATATAAAAATCTTCAGTCCATTCCATCACAGTCTCTAAGTGTCTTATTATGGAATTCTAACTTGCGTTTGTCATTTTTTACTTTAGAAAGACTGATCGCAAATTTTTTTCCCAAAGGGATGAGAAATACTTACTAAAGTTTCAGCCAAACCCATAAAGTTCCACCACTAATGCAGTCCAAGAGGGAAAAAAAACCCCACCCAAAAACCAAAAAACACTTTGCTTAACGAATATTTTTGTATAGCTCTGCTATTTCTGAGATCATGAAAGTTGTAATTTCTTGTTACTGCTTCTGAAAGTTCACTGTTTGAACTACAGATAATCAAGAATTACATGAAAAAAAGAGAGATTTAAAAGCAAGTTCTTCTATACAATGTCAGTCTACATAGTGATGTGGACAGTACATGCCCAGAATGTTAGGTTTTGGCTAGGTACTAGTTTTTTACACCCATTTTAAGTGACATTCAATAGTTTCACCCTTCTATAACAAAAATGACAGTACACGCTAATATCCTCTTAGTTAGAAGTGCACAGTCAACTTGTGGCAACAACAATCCACTATTAAAAGACTGACCCCATATGCCAGTCTGATGAAACAAAAGAAGATGATTCATAGTTAATACACTATAAGATACTGGCAAGTCAGAATTCCTTATCACCACAATATAATTATACTTTTTAAATAAAAAGTAACATGTTATGATGTCAAACAGGTATTTAATGCTATGCTCAGAATCACTAAGATGTAGTCACAACAACAGGTCATAAGACAACTCAGGAGTTTGTAAAGTTCAATAGTTTACCATATAGCAGAACACATAACGAGCTATTATCAAAACATTACGTTTTCAAAACACAGAGCAGACAAGATGGCAGGTTTTAAAATTTGTTCAGACGAAAGAAAATAAATATATTTGGTGGTGGCTTCTGGCTGCTTCCCAAGTTGGAAACTAATACAAAAAGGTTACATGTCCACAGACATTCTATCACAACACCTTGCTCTTTGTCCAGAATAAAGCCCGACCCCAGTATTGTACTTCAACTCCAAATATACGATAACTGCCTCATGGGCACTCAGAAGGATTACTTTAACAGACAATGAGCAAAAGTTGCAGTAACACAGCCTGAAATAACAGGAAGACCACATCGTGATCCCCATCTGCATGGCAGAGAGGGGATTGCATTACCTGAATCCTGTCGACGGCTCCACACTTCCTAGGCCCTCCCTGAAACACCACTTCACTGCTAACTGAATAGTTTCCAGAGTTCACAGCAAGTTAAGCAACACTAAGAGTAGTTAAGGAAAAGCTACAATTCACAAAATCCTTTCTGCTGCTACCTTGTGAGAATATAGTTTCTGTGTACACCCGTACAACAAAAAAATCACAGCTGTGTATAATATGGGTAGAGCAAGACAATAGCTCTGCACTATTACCTACCCATGTATTCCAACCACTGCTTGCTGGAGAAGGAAAGGATGCACCTAAACTACTTAAGCAGGACTATAATGAAAGCAGGACAGTATTCCCAATTTAAAGGAATCAAAAAGTTAACAACAGATGTTGGCTGTTACAGAAGACCCAAGACTGTAATTCAGCCTGCTATCTACAAACTTAAGTGACATTTTAAAGAGCTTCAGAGAATATATCTAACAACTCAGAATTACATACTCCTATAATACTTACTATTTGCCTGTAAAAAAAAAAAATACACATAACTATTTTAATTGGGTCTTGGAAAAAGTAAATTGTGTGTAATCAAGGCAAGCATAGGTTGAAAAAACAACATTAAAGTCAGGATTTGTTCCCTTTATTGTTCCTCTTCTCAGACTACCAGAAGACTTTTAACTATGCATTTGACACAAAAATACCGAAAATATTAAGTTCTACTATGTCTCTTCCCTAGGTATTAGAAGTGTATTTATTTTTTCTACAAGTTAACAAAACAAACCAGGAAAAGCAAGAAAATGTAAACAATATTTAGTATGCATACCCTGACTTGGCTGTTTTTCCCCTTCTAAAACATGATATTAGAACCTTGAGCTAGTAAGGTAAGCAATTTTTTCCCCCAAAATTCACTGACATAGGACTTCTATTCCATTTTTTATTACTTCTCCATTTACTAGCCATCCTACCCAGAAAACAAACTGACAGCAACTGTTGCGGCACGTCACTTCTCCCACCCTCTTTCTTGTAAACTTGGAAAGTTTTTTCTCCTATGTCTTCCTTTCTATGAACCCCATTTCAACCACCTCCTGCTTACTTGTTCAGAAGCAATCAAACAAGTCTACACAGTACAAACACATGGAGAACAGTAAAAAACCCCAACAAACCACAAACCCCAAACAAATACTCAAGTCACAAAGATGTAGCTCAGGAAGTCCCTAAGCCTCAGCCTTTGGGAGGCTAGGAAGAGATACAGGGAACTGGGGCTGTTCTGTTGAAGCCGCCTTCTCCAAACATTTGCTCCTCTCAGAGGTACTGTTGGGCTGAGCAGACATTCAGTGACAATCACTACAGCTGTTCTCATCCCAGTTTAACGAGTTCATGCCAATTTATGATACCAAGCACTTTCCTCCTGATCATGCCCCTCTTTTCCGCTGGCCATCTCTACTTCCTCTCCTATTCCTTACTTGGAAAAGTATTTATATCTACACATGCCAGAATAAGCCTTAAATCTTTGTACGTGTAAATATAGAGCCGTACGATCATGATCAAAGCAGACGCTATGCATTGAAAGAAGGGAAGAGAAATAAACAGGTATATTTATGCAACACTTTTTAATACTATCTACCAGAACAACAAACAAGATACAGTTACCTTCTCCTTTTTGATAATTTTGAGTTTTTTGACAAGTACTTTTGCAGATAAGTAAAACATACTGAATATTGTCAGTTCTCTCTATACGTGTGCCTCCTTTCTACATCTTGTGATCTCTGGGGGAAAGAATTAAAAAAGATTGTCCCAGGCTGACGTGAACACTGTTTTGATACAGCCACTGTTCGTGCTAGTTCATGCCGGACGTCCAAACCGGTACGCCAACTTCACGTTTGCTATAAAATCGCCGAGAGTAGCAATGCTGAAATCAGCAGGATTTATATGGAATTACAGGAAACGGACACTAGGAGTTAAAGCTGGAATACATAGCCAGTACGTTAATATCGAGTTTCTGCCCTTATTATATAATCACGTTCGTGCAGCTGCAGCAGGAGGGGCCAGTAACGGAGATGTCCGGAGCAGCATCTGAAAACTGTCTCTCAGGAAGGAAAGATCCTTAAGGTTCCTGGTTTGACGTTCCTTCCACAGACCCAAGGAAGAAACCACCCTACGCAGCCAGACTGGCCGACACCTCCCCCGGGCCGAGGGCGAGAGCCCCTCCCACCGCCATCCACGGCTTAGCATCACGGGGCACTTCCACCACGGAGTCACCCACTGCCCGCTCGCGCCCCCGCGGCAGCCGAGCCGCCGCCGCCTCTCCTCGCCCCCACCCGCGGCTGGCCGGAGGGCAGCGGGCTTTCCCCGCTCGGCAGCGCCGCGACGTCCGCCCGCTTCTCCGCTCCACCGCGGCGGGAGGGCCTCGGGCCGCGGGCGCTGGGCGGGAACGGCCGGCGGTGCCCGCGGGGTGGCGACGCCTCACCACTGCCCGGCCCGGCCCCGCCACGGCTCGACAGGAGGAAACGGGACGGCACGACCCGAGTCGCCGCGCCCCGCCTAGGCCCGGCGCACACCGCCCCCGGCCCCTCGGCGGCTGGGGGCGCGGGCCAGGCCGCGCCTCACCTTGGAAGCGTTGCCCGCGGCAGGGAGGTGCGAGCATCGGCGTCCCCCGCCGCCGGCCTCCGCGGAGCTGCCCCCTCCTCCCGGCGGCTCGCCGCGCTCCGCCGGCCCCGGCAGCCGGGCCACGTCCCTGCCCGCGCCGCGCGCAGGCGCACTCCGCGCGCAGCCGCCGCGAGGGGCAGCCCCGCGCCCCTCCGCGGGGAGACCCGCAAGCCCGAGAAGGGCGAGGGGCGGGCGGCGGCTCTGCCTCGCCGGGCGCGGCAGCGTTTCGGGTAGCCGGGGGCAGGGTCTGCCGGCGGGAAAGCATCCGCGCTGCTCTCGGGTGCTGCCACGGCTCCCCGGGTTTACGGAGGAGACTCGCGCTCGGTGCGGTTACTCCGGTGGCAAGTTGCCCCTACAACGCGCAGGTCGCTGACGTGCTCCGTCCCCGAAGGTCCCCCTCTTCTGTCATCGTTACCCCAACAGCAGCAACCCCGCAACCGGGAGCCGAGTCCCCACGTCGCCCCGGTCACAGCATCCCCGCCACCCCTGCGTGCGCCCCCCGCGGCCCTCCCGCCCCTGCCCTTCACAGCAACGGCGGAGCAAAGCAGCTACCGCATCGCCTGGGCACGGGGCAAGGATACATCTGCTCCGTTAAAAGGGGTCTTTTTTGGGGTAGGCAGGGCGTCTGCCCAAGGTTTTCCATCACACCGTCTATACACTGGAAGATGCATGTAACAACGCACTCTGTGGGAGCACCAAACAGCCTTCCCGGCATTTGTTAAACACGTTTCTGCCAGACGCTGGTTAGCTTACACAAACAGTGGAGAGACTATCGGCCGGAGCAGCTCCCCAGCTACTAGTGAGCCTATTTGCCATCGTCCTTCTACCCCCAGCCGAACCCATACAGATGTTGTCATTTACAGAGCTTCTAATAAAAGCTTAATTAAAAAAACCCCCAACACTAGCAAAACACATACAATACGCACATACTGCTGAGATGTCAGGAAGAAATTCTTCCCGGAGAGGGTGCTGAGGCACTGGGACAGGTTGCCCAGAGAAGCTGTGGATGCCCCATCCCTGGAAGTGTTCCAGGCCAGGCTGGATGAGGCTTGGAGCAACCTGGTCTAGTGGAGGGTGTCCCTGCCCATGGCAGGGGGGTTGGAACCAGATGATCTTTAAGGTCCCTTCCAACCCAAACCATCCTAGGATTCTATGATTTATAGCCAAGTACACAAAGAATACATTCTTTAAGAAAAAGAGGTAAGCTGTAATAACAGAAATAGGATAAACTTCTAGCAGACCTTTTTATTTTGATTTGAGAAGGCTGTTACTGATGCAAAGGACAGAAAAAAAAAAAAAAGTTGCTACAAGTGACCACATGGGTCAGTCCAATCACAGAAAACAGCCTTACTGCCTTGGGTCCTCTGCAAACAAACAGGGCAAGGGTCCCTGCTTACAGAAGATGCTGCTAAAGTAATGGTTTCATCGGTCTAAGAGTCTTCTTCCAAATACAAGACACTGCTCTGAAAGACCTGTGTGGTATCTTGCTCTCCAGAACAACCCAAAGTCAAACCACCACATATAACAGAAACTGCGAAATAGCATCAGAGGAAAGCAATGCAAATACTGTGTTTTCCTACCAATAAGTGTTATCAGTAAAAAGTCTTTTATTAAAGCAAGAAAATACTAGCCTTTACCTCAATAAAGTCAGAGCGTCTATGAATAGCAGTCATCCTTTCAACAAACATTGTCATCGAGAGATGTGCCCTGAATTTGTAAGGGATTCAGGGGTGGGGCTAATCAGCTCAGCTGGAGCCTCTCTGTCTTGCAGGGTAACAACAAGAAATCACGAGGAGGTGTGATGGGATAACAGGCTGATTTTTGTGACAGCAAATTATTTTAAGAGCAAAAAAGCATTACAGAAAATAAAACGAAATTAATTTTACTTCTTCTTGTTTAACAAGACTAGTTGACTCTTACTTATGATGCCATTGACCTTGGGGCATTTCTCACCAAAGTGAGCAATTGCCCAGCAGCCCCTTATTGGAGAGCATGCATTTATGTGCTAGAGGGGAGCTGAGGTGACGTGCTCCCCCAGAGTTACTCCATGTAGGAATTGAAAAGCACGTAGAATTCCGACATTCAGATGTAGGCAGCTAAATAATTTCTGAAGCTAGCAGGTACCGAACGGTGCTGGTAGCTGCCTGAGGTAGGAAACATTTATTGGTTCTTTCATTCTCTTGTGGCTATTTACATCAAATGTGTTACCTGTAGGCATTAGATGACAGCAATTGGGGTTTTTTTTCCTCCAAAACTGTGTTTCTCTGACCCTTTCAAGAGAAACGACCTGCTGCCTGCAGGTCTGCAGGCAGGAAGGAGGAGGCCCATCCCGGTGTGACAAGACCCTACCTCACAGCGGCCGAGCCCGTGCCCCGGCCGCAGCCCCGAGGGGAATCTGGGCCCGCACCGGCCGAGGAGGCCGCGGTGGCGCCGTCCGGTGCGGCGAGGTGCGGTGCGGTGCTGTGCGGTGCGGTGCTCCCCCGGGCCGGCAGGGGGAAGCACGGCGGGCGCCGGGGACAGGCCGGTCGGCGGCGCCCCGCCTCGCCGGCCAGGCTAGGAGCTGCGGCTGCGCAGTGGGCGCGGCCTTTTCCCCCCTGCTGCGGAGCGCAGTCGTTGTGCGGAGCGGGCCCCGGCCTAGGCCTAGA
This sequence comes from Rhynochetos jubatus, assembly GCA_027574665.1. Taxonomy (NCBI): domain Eukaryota; kingdom Metazoa; phylum Chordata; class Aves; order Eurypygiformes; family Rhynochetidae; genus Rhynochetos; species Rhynochetos jubatus. Next base: position 19,362,455 of record CM050656.1, read on the forward strand.
CCGGACAGTACCTGGCACGATGGTCAGTACCGGCCCCGCGGGACTCGCGCGGCGCGGGGGAGGTCTGCCCGCCGCTCTGCGTCCGCCGCGCGGCTCTGCCCGCGCGGATGGCGCCCGATTAGCCCGGCGCCGGCTGCGGTGGATCCAGCGTGGCAATGGCTGCCATTAGCGCCGGGACCGGGGCCGCGCCGCAGGGCGGCTCGGGGCGGCTCGGCGGGGCCCCAGAGGGGTCTGGCCCGGCCCAGCTACCCTTCGCCCTGGGCCGCGGCGTACCGGCCCGGTGCGGGGACGGGCTGGGCCGGGCCCGGGCCGCAGGCGCGTGGCGGCGGGCTGGTACGGGAGGGGGCGGGAGGTGAATGGCCGCACCGGCTTGGGAGCGGGCGGCAGTGCCGCGTTTGACAGAGCCCCCGGTGCCCTGCGGCAGCTTGCGCTCGGCTGGAGGGCCGGAGGGTGCGGGTGCCTGGCGGACCGCCCTCTTCCTGCCGCGGGGCTGCGCCTGTGGAGCGCTGGCAGGTGTCGGGCAGTGCCTGCCCCGTGGCCGTGTCCGCAAAGCTCGCTGTCTCCGCTGAATGCAGGGGAGTGAGAACGGGGGGTGGGGGTTGGCTGGAAGCGGCCACGGTTTCTGCACAGGTCCGTGCAGACAAGCGTTTAGTTAACAATTTCTGGGTTTCTTCTGAAACTATATGAAATTGCGAGAAGTGTGCATTGGTTCCTGTGGGAAGGATAGAAATTCCGGGGTTTGGGTGGGTTTTTTTCTGTTTTTATGATGCTTTTTAATCTAAATGTGTAAAGTAAACACTTTATTCCTGATTTCACCGCGGTTTAAGTCATACGTTTAATTTAGTTAGGATGGTCTTGGCTTACATGGTTTACATTGTTAACGTCTGGTTATATTCCTTATTCAAGGGGTTTGTGAAAGTTGTCAAGAATAAGGCATACTTCAAGAGATACCAAGTGAAATTCAGGAGAAGGAGAGGTATTGTTAAATTCCCAGTAACCTATAATAAATGTCATTGATGAATATTCTTACTTTTTTCACGTTTTCTCCACTTTAATGTTTTTCAGAGGGAAAGACTGATTACTATGCCCGCAAACGTTTGGTAATTCAAGATAAAAACAAGTACAACACCCCTAAATACAGGATGATTGTGCGCGTTACCAACAGAGACATCATTTGCCAGGTAAGGTCTGTGGTGCTTGCTATTTACCAGCGTTCCCAGCGCGAAGTACTCTGAAAGGGGGATGGTGGAAGCAGCTGGCTTTTTTTGGCGTGATCTAAGCAGTTTTTTATGTTGTAAAATAGTTTCTTAAAGGAGAACAATGTTTAATGTTGGCACAATTTCAGTAATTGACCATGTTCATTCTACAAAATAAGTTTTACTGGCGTCAGTATTCTTCAGTAAGGTGATTTGTAAGACAAGATTGTATATTTTGATGATGCTAAGTAAAAAATCTTAGAAGTTTTTAGGGAGGGGGGAGATTTCTCTTATTTTTTTTCCCTGCTGTATTCAAAGTACTTTGAAAAGAGTGCCTTTTTGCTTGACTGAAGACAACAAAGCTGACTGCATGACCTGTCAACTTGTATTGACTGTTACACTAACTAAAGGTGCCCCCTGTTTGGAGAGTTTATGACATTATGTGGATCATATGAAGTAGGTAGGCCTTGTGATGGCTTTCTTGTGAGATTAAAGGAGATCGGTAAATAAGAATAGGCATTTTTTCATGCTTATTAAGTATGCAGTTGTGTGTTGCATCATATGCGGTTCATCACTGTGCTTCACGTTCTTGTTTCCTTTTCAGTACGCTTTGACTAATTTCGAAGTTAAAAACTTAGGCGTGTTTTTTATACCATACATACATGTTGTTAAGCTCAAAAAAAAGTTAGAAAAGTTTAGCTGTTCTTTCTTCATAGAATAGTTATCTGTTGAGAACAGCGGAGAGTGCTGTTTTCAGAGTCAGTTCAGGTGAAACTGTAGGACCTTGATGAGGTTATTTTATCTTTGAAACTCCAAACAAAAATCAGTGGTGGCAGGTCTTAAACTGACTGATGTCCCCTTTTTGCATGATTCCTACATACTGAAAAGGGACTAACTTGTGAATGTACAGAGGAGGTGTGGGAGTCAAAAGGAGAAGGTTCTGTATGTGAAAGGAACACTAGAAACACATTTGATAGTACTGCTGTCTCAGGAGACTCCTGAGGTTATGGAAATCTCACACCCATTAATAAAATCATTCCATAAGATTAGTAACAACGTTAACACAAATTCTGTATCGGATGCTTTTGCATTTTTCTGAGGGGGTGTTACATACTGTATGATATGAGAACTACACGCAGAAAGTGGGATGGAATCCATCCACATCTACAATGATTCAACATTTCAACAGTTGGTTTTGTAGGCAGTTTCCTGGCCTCTTGATGTATGTGGAGAGGTAAATAAAAGTTGCTGACATATGCTTTCTCTGGCCTAATACAGATTTGAATTCTCTCTGTACTTGAGTTAATGCCTTTACCAAAAAGAAGGACAACCAGAACCTGTTGCGCTTGCATGCAGTGGTTGGCAGTTTGCTGTATGTTTCTATGCAGAATTGCTATTGGCTTAAGTAGATGCCAAAGAAATAATAAATCAAGCCCAGAATTACGCTGAGAACACTAACAGTTGTTTTGTTGTCAGATTGCCTATGCCAGAATCGAAGGAGACATGATTGTCTGTGCTGCTTATGCCCATGAGCTGCCAAAATATGGTGTGAAGGTTGGCCTGACCAATTATGCAGCAGCATACTGTACTGGTCTGCTGCTGGCACGCAGGGTAGGTATCTGTCAGATTGTCTGGAAGTTGCTGCTCTGTTTTTCTGCTTTTCTTAGAAAAGGGAAAGCCCGCTTTCTGAAGTGGTATGTTAGTGGGCTTCTCTAAATGTTAACTTTTGCTCTTTACCGTATAGATTTGATGGCCCCTTGTGACTGTCAAATCACAGTGAGAAGTATGACAGCATGCAGTTTCAACTCCAGCAGCCCACTTTTAAGTCTCAGCACTTAAGTTTGGTGGAGGGAGGGAGTCAGGATAACAATGTAAGAGTACCTTTAAGAGTTTGAAAACATGTGAACAGCATCCATCCATCCATTTTTCATACAAGCTCATGAATAAGTGTTAAGTCCACTGGTGTACCTGTTGGAACAAAAGGTTGAAACTTAATATACCTGCTTACTGTGGTGGTTGTTAAAAAGCTTTGTTATTAGTATGGGGTGCATAACCTTTTTAAAAAGAAATTGGTTAAACCCATGAAGATTCTACTGCGAATTTGTGTTTTAAAGTGGTGGTTCTTCATTTTGTCAAGAAATTGAAAGAATTTCAGAAGTGTTTTGCCTTTTTTCCCCCCCCCACAGCTTCTGAATAAATTTGGTCTTGATAAGATTTATGAAGGCCAAGTTGAAGTGACTGGTGATGAATACAATGTGGAAAGCGTGGATGGAAAGCCTGGTGCTTTCACGTGCTATCTGGATGCAGGTCTTGCCAGAACTACCACTGGAAACAAAGTCTTTGGTGCTCTGAAGGGTGCAGTGGATGGTGGTCTGTCAATCCCCCATAGGTAATGTAGTCTGACGAATTCCTTTAAACTTAACCAGAGGTGCTGCTGTGTGTGGTAGTCTACTTACACTGGTTTGGGGTTGTGTTGGTTCGTTGGTGGTTTTTCAGTTCACAAGTGCAACTTGGATAGCGCTGCTGGGAATCTTACAACAATCAAGAGATGCTACTGAATTTTTAGAAACTAAAGAGACATCTTTTTGGTTTTACTTCATCATCAATTGAATGCACTGAAGTAAATGTCCTTTAGTATTCTGTTGTCTTCAGTCTTCAGCGAATTGTGTGCATGCATTAATTTCACTGTGAAAAACCCGGTACATAGCGGGTACCGACATTTGCTACAGCTGTCAGGACACAGTTGGTCTAGGCAGTCCACCTGCAATTAAAATATCCACATGGAAGTTCTGACAATCCCTGTCACAGGCTAGGAATGACTGAATCGAGATTTTTGGTGTTCTTTAACACTGATATTGCAGTTGACTGCTGCTTTCTGCTTGCAGCAGTGGCAGGGAGGAAATCTGAGATCTGTGGTGTGTTTTCCTACCCTCTCCCATGCTGCTCTAATCACTGCTGATTAATTGTCCGGTTTTTCTGACTTGCTGCTACATGATGATACTCCCGGTGACTGAACACTCTGCAGTTGGTCCATGGTGTGTGTATGATGTACTGCACTGTTTCAAGACGGGACTGATGGCAGCTGAGATGAACTGACAGAAAATTACGAAATAGATTTAAAATAAAACTCCAAAACTCTTATTAATTTTTTTATAAGAGAATCCTATCCCTCATTTATCTGTAGGAGAATCTGATCTATCAGTCATGTCCTTGTGGAACCTAGCCTCTGAATTAGAGGATTTGGCAGTATGTTTTAGTCTGACTGTAACTGCTGTTTCACAGTACCAAACGTTTCCCTGGTTATGACTCGGAAAGCAAAGAATTCAATGCAGAGGTTCACCGCAAGCACATCATGGGCCAAAATGTCGCAGAATATATGCGTTACCTGATGGAGGAGGATGAAGATGCTTACAAAAAACAGTTCTCCCAATACATAAAGAACAACGTAACACCTGATGGGGTAGGATTTATCTGGCTGGCTCTTGTGCATTAATAGAGATGCTGATAAGTCTTGTGTAGGGCCTTCTCTAGTAATGTAAATAAGCTTGATACATAAAATCATGTGATTCATCTTGTATGTTAGCCATGCAAAGAAATGGTTTTTTCCTTTATTAAGGTCTCTGTAGTATATTGTAGATCTTCAGAAAGTTCTTTTTTCCTGCTGTGAAGCTTAACATTCTGTCTATAAATCTAAGTTTACATGACTGCATTTTAAGCGAGATCACTTTTTTTTTTTCCCTGATACAGAAATGAACTTGGAGTTTCTGTATGTGCCATTTAGTCCTAATCCTGCACCGCAGTCTGTCATTTCTGCAGCTGTGGTGGACATAACTGAGGATGTGCTCTGGGTCAAATCTGTGATTTATATGACCCTATAAATAGTTTTAGGTTCCAGGTGAATATAGAACAGCCCTAGCTAGCTCTGTTGTAGAAGCTAGCATCTCATAAAACTAGAGAGTGTAATACATCTTACTTCAGCACTACTTCAAATTTTGGAGTATTTAGTACAAACACTGGAAGGTGCGTAAGATTACCAAGGTGCTGCTTTCACTTCTGTCAAGTGTTAAGCTTCTTTCAGATGGCTTGTCTTGTTGCCTGTCATTTCTTGCTTGGTTTCCCCCATTAGTGGTCCTGAAGCTTGAAACAAATGTTCTTGTGGCTCATTTTTAGGCTATGGAAAACTTAAAATCATTCTTTATCCCTTTATTACTATGTTTTTGGGTGGTTTGTTTGTTTGGTTTGGCTTTTTTTTTGGTGAACCTAACTAACTGCTATTTTCTTGTAACTTGGTCTTTGCTAGAAAAGAAGTAATGTCGTATTGTAAATGCCAACTTCATCTGTTTTACTAAACAATATTTATAGCTGTATTGCCATGAAGTGGGTCCAGAACTTATGTCAGTAGCTAGACCATTATTCTTTGTACAGCTAGAAAACTTTTCACAGCTGGGGCCTAGTGATCTTCATTAACCACCAGCAAAGGTATTCTTAAAGTTGGTACCGTTATGGGGCCAGAGTTGTCTTTGGGACAGAGCAGCTGGCAGGTGAGGATCATCTGGTAGCTTCTGGTGTTGGTCTGTGTATCTGGACAGATCACTTCCATTTTCCTGTCTTACATGTTAGAGGAATAGTTGCTGAATTACAGCGACCTGCTGTTTGAGCTGCCAGAAATGGCTGCTGGGGGGTAGCCTCTGCTCATGTATTTCTGTTACTTCATTCTTGGGGATGATGCAGGGACTGTCATGGTTCTTACAAGACTTGTTACTCTGTGGCTGCTTTTACAACTGCTGGTTTTTCCATTTTACTAAGCAGCTTTGTGATGTGTATTACAGTAGGGTCTGAAAAGCGCTAGGATTACATGTCTGATGGTGGAGTGTGTGTGCAGTAGTTTTGGTTGAGTAAGTAAACAAAGTACTGTATTCTAGACAGAGGTAGAATAAGTATTTAGACTGCTTTTAATTTAAAGGAAAGGAAGCTGTGACACTGAAAGCAGGCTTCAGAGGAAAATGATTTCAGCTGAAAGATGCTAGCCTGTATTTATGAACTTCTAAGTAGTCTGTGGTTACTTCATGGCCTTGGTTCCCTAACTGTAAAATAAGGGTAAAAATACTTTCTCCATTTTGTGTTTTAAGTTGTGGGTTTGGATATTTAAATCGCATTACAGTGACAGTAGGAATTTCAGTATGCTGTGGCAGTGACCTTCTGTATGAACAGTGGTTTAAAGGCAACCACCCGAAATTACAACCTGTATTGTGATGAAACCTGTTTCTAGAATACGCTCGGGCTAAAGGTATCTTAGATTTTTGAAATGATCCCACAACTGGACCACTATGGAGAATTAACAGGTGGTTTTTTCTTTTTAAGATGGAAGAAATGTATAAAAAAGCCCATGCTGCTATACGAGATAATCCAGTCCATGAAAAGAAACCGAAGAGAGAAGTCAAGAAAAAGAGGTAAGTAAAACACTCACGCTCTTTAACGTTAATGTGACTTCTCTGTTGAAGATAGTTTAGTTAAAACAAGTAGTGTGATTCGCGTTGCAGTTGTGTCAAAACTTAGCAGGTGTTTTAGATCTGAATAAGAAACAAGGATTGCTGTATAACTTTGTCAGGAATTAACATTAGCCTAATCTTAAATCTAAAATTTAAGAGCCTTCCACTATATGTAAAAAAAAAATACTAAAACCAGAGCATGCTTGTGGCTTGAACAGCTGGAACTCTTAAGCTGTGTCTTCAGGTCTTTGTGTTCTCAGTATGAAAGCTGCTTCTCTTCAGAAGACAGGCTGATTTGTCAGTACTAAGCTATTTTGATTTTTCGGGGGTCTGGGCGGAAAGAAACAAAGGCACAGCTACTGCGTTAGGCTTGCTGCTGTCTATAGTTACAGGAGTACTCAGCTTCCTCAAGCATCGACTGGGGAAGTGATAGTTGCCCTGTACTTGGGCACTGGTGAGGCTGTACTCGGAATACTGTGTTCAGTTTTGGGCCCCTCCCTACAAGAAAGACATTGAGGTGCCCAGTGTCCAGAGAAGGGCAGTGAAGCTGGTGAAGGGTCCAGAATACAAGTACTTTGAGGAGTGGCTGAGGGAGCTGGGGTGGTTTAGCTTGGAGAAGAGGCTCAGGGGAGTCCTTATTGCTCTTTACAACTACCTGAAAGGAGGGTACAGAGAGTGGGTGTTGGTCTTTTTCCCGAGTGACAGGACAAGAGGAAATGGCCTCAAATTGCATCAGCAGAGCTTTAGATTTAAAAGATGGGTGGATGAGGTACTTAGGGACATGGTTTAGCAGTGTTAGACCTTTAAGATCAAGTCCAACACTTAGCCTCTTCCAACCTAAAAGATTCTATTAATTAAATTGCAATCTAACTGTTCCTTCATTACAGCCTTAAATCACTATGAGGAAATGAAGTGTGTTACAGAAGTGGGCATATGTTCTAGCATTGTACTCCTAATAACAGTTCTGGTGCACCGCAGTTTTCTTGCCTACCTTTTTGCTTATTTCTGCCTTGGATGTATCATATGCTGTGCTTCCATTGCAGATGGAACTGTCCCAAGATGTCCCTCGCCCAGAAGAAAGATCGTGTTGCTCAGAAGAAAGCTAGCTTTCTCAGGGCCCAGGAGCGTGCAGCTGATAGTTAAGACAACTTCCACAGTTTTCAATGAAGCTTTGGAAAAAGTGGCAATAAATTTATTGAGTAAGCAACTGTGTAAGACTGGCTTATTAATACATCTTATAAAGATGCAGAATGTCTTTTATCATTCAGATACTCTGTAGCATTAAGGTTTTTTCCTCCCCTTCAAAGTACTGTATCAGTTAAACTTCTTCACAGAGAAGAGAGGTAATAGACTTCAAATCCAAGGCTGCTGCATTGGAATTATTCCCACAAGAGGGGGAAATAAGTTTACTTTTTCATGTGCCTAGTATCAAAGATTAGTTACAAGAACTTGCTGCTTCTAACTATAAGATATTTTCATTTTTTAAAAAGGGCTTTACCTGTCCTTCACCATTTTTCTTTCAACACAGATTCCCCCATAACGTGAAGTATGTAGCTTAGGAAAAAGCAGGAGCAGTCACAGTATGTGCTAAAGCCTCTGCCTAAAGGCAGTCTTAGGCTTTCAGGAACACAAATGGCACTGCTTTCCCTACTCTGACTTAACTGTAGCTGATGGAAGAATACATGTCTGTAATTGAAGTGTTTGAACTTCCTCCAGTAACTGCAGTAAGCATTTCCATGTACTCAGGGGCAAGCTGTGGCTGCTGCTCAAACAGGTACTGTCTTAAGCTGAAATACTTTACATTATATAGTGATTAGACAAGAGAATTCACATGTAAGTTGCACATACATGGTTGGTTAGAGGCCTTGACTTGCCCCATCCCTTACTTTCTCCTACATCTCAGTTTCATAGGCACTTAGTTGTTTCCCATTAGCCTTAAGTTGCTTGCACAGTTAAAATGTGAGTCAAGTGAGCTACACCAGAATGTTTAGAGGTATTAAGAGATGGTAAGTACTACTATTGAAAGAGAGAAAGGAGGGCTGGGTTTTATTGTAAATAAGTTGGGGTTTTTTTAATGAAGGCTCCAAGTTGATGCAACAACGATAAAAATGGAAATTCTGTACAACAAACTGCACTATATCCAGTTGTTTCAAATACTCAACATCATTTTAGATTCAATAATCTCTGCCCAAAATCTAATAGCCATTACAGTCAGATTTTTCCACCAAGAACACAACCACTTCACGTTTGAGCGCGTTGCTGGCTGTGTTGGCTCGTGGTTAGAGAACACTGTCAAGTTAGAGACAAGAAGCGGCATCGTAATTCTTAAACTGAAAAGCTGATGTTAAAAAGCCAGCGCAGGTAACCCCAGCTGCCTGCTGTTACATATGGTATGGAGGAATGACTGTGGCGTTCCTGTACTTTAGTTAAATCATTCAAGGAATGCATTTAATAGAGGACACTTAAAGCATTTAATAACCTTTCAAATATTTAAGTAAAGCTTGTCCTTACCTATGCTGAAAAGTAATTAAGGGCCCAGGGTTTAGAAGTATATGGATGACTGCCATTAAGATCATTAAGGATTGAACTACTTCATACCTAAAGCATTGATAAATTAAACATTAGCAGTTAAGTACTGAGCACAGTATTAGGTGTTTTATGGACATTCAATTCTGTGAACACAGATGGAAATCTGAGAAACAACAGGGTTGCAGGTTCAAGGTGCCACAGTGGTCATGCCACCACGATCAGATGGTGTTTATTTACTCATGACTTGAGACTTAACAATGAGTCATAACCGCTACTAGAAAATAAAATAGTAACACACTACAGCTCACCTAAGTTCCACCCCATTCCTAGCTGTTACTGTGTCAGAGGCTCCCATTCAAGCAATATTCCATGGTCCTGAACAATCCAGCTTCTGTCCTACAGTTCAGGTCAGATTTCCCGCTCAAGAGGGTTTAAGTACAAGTCTGTAGCTAAATTTGGAGGGACAGCAAAGAGTCAAGACTACCCACAACTGTTAGTTGTTTCACATAAAATACAGTAGATTGCTATGCAAGCTTCCTTGTTTAAAACTGTTGGGACATCTCTGTTACCAGTATTTTTAGAAATTAATTTCAGTTCTCAAAATAGCATAGTCCACAAACCCCTTACTTTTCAATATTTGCTGCAGCTTAACTTGGGTTAAAGGTTTAAACTGAAGTACAACAATTTAAGATTTTTTTAAACACATGTTTATATTGCTGCTAGACTATACACATAATTTTAAGAAATAACATCTCAAATTCTTGGCTCCCAACATGTTTTACTGTATAAGGACTTAAAAAGTTTTGAACTACTTAAACATTCATCATGTAAGCATGAGGTAACACAGTGTAAACAGAATCTGATTTAAGTCTCACGTTACAACCTGTCAGTTCTACAATAAAATTTTAGTTTTCCACAGTTTAAAAATTCATGTGCAAATTCTGCCATGCCAAGGTATTAGTAAACTTCAATCTCACAGTTCAGATTATTCACAACAGCAGCTTCGACTCGGACACATTTGCAGTAGTGGTGGTTCTTCATGAAACTACTTGGGATAAAAATCCTTTGCAGGTGTTCCGCAAGTGAGCAAAGCTTTTCACAGAACTGTAAGATGTTCCGCCAGTTGATGTGGTGGCACAGTGAATACTTCCATCCCGTTCAAAATCTGACAAAGTGCACAAAACAGTCAAGCATGCAGAGTTTGTTTCCGTAACACAGCACAGGAACACCCGAAGTGCTTCTGGCCTCTGCCCGATCACGTTCAGTGGCGTGTTCATTCTTGGAGAAGCCCTGTCATAAGGTACTGACGGAAGGGCAAGAGTCAGAGAGCCATCCATAAAATCTGAGTAAAGAAACACCTTTAAAAAAACACTGCAGATAGTTTTTGCATCAGTCGTATCTTCCGCTGGTGGAGAAGCTAAGAATCATTTGTGTGGGAAATTTTCTTCCACAGTAAAGTTTTTAAGTTATTGAGTATTAGAGAATGCTCCATTTCCATTTGATTCGCTGTGACTTTCAGGGCAATGCACAAGTACAGTTGTTTTTCTAGTTCTTCATGAATATCTGAAGGAGCACCACGAAGCAGATAGTCTTTAAGTAGCTGGCAGGCTTTTGCCAGGTTTGGCTGAATTACTTCTGTGGTACATCTCATTTTACTTTGGTCACACAGAGTTCTACAGTCTGTACCATAAATACAGTCCAAATCTGATTCACACTGACGGTCTTTAATTATTTCCTTCAAATTCATTTCTGGCACAATTTTTCTCATGTCCAGCATTTTCAAATCATATTTATCATTATATCCCAAGTTTTTGGCACTTGTATCACACATAAGAAAGTTTCCGTAAGGTCCATGGAAAATATCTTCCACAAATTCTAAAAGCCCTATAGCTATTTTTGCCTTTCGTGGCCATGATGGAGTAAACCATTGGTCCATACTTCTTCTGAAGCCAGAGGGAATGAAGAGTTCTATAATCCATGGAAGGCTGATTCCATAGAGAGAGGTATATTCAACTCTTTCAGTCACATAGAGATCCCCACAAAAGCCCATCAGCTTGGGAGTATGTTCTTTGTCCTGCAAGATTACCATTAACAGAAACTCATCTAGGTGCAGCAGTGCCCATGCAGATTTTGCCTCTGGCAAAGAAACTCTACCATCTTTGTTTCCATCAGCAAAAGACAGGATGAGATTAACCAGTTCTGAAAGACTTCCTTGTTCACCCAATTTTGCCTAAAAGCAACAAACGAAAAAGATTTAAGTATGATTTCGTTAACGACCACCAATCCACCTGTTACTCTCTTTATATGGATAGTGTGGTAGGGTATGCTATTTTCTAGATCTCACTGATTATAGGTGTTATGGGACTTCCTACCAGATGCCTGAAAAGGTTCCTTTTTGTTCTCTTTCCAAAGGCACCAATATATGATCTTCTGAAAGTACTAGCATTCCTTGTGTTTCAAAATGCAAACATTAAAATTCAAATACTGTTCTTGGTCAGATTAGTCTTCAGAAAGATCACATCAGGTAGCTTGTTAAATACTCTCTTAGAAAAAGCATGTAGAATTCAAATGTTTAGATCAGGTTTAGTTTTCAGCTGATGAAGCCTTACAGGTGTAGAAAGTTACAGTATCAACTGCATTCTGGCCAGCTATGAAGCATGCCAAGACACACTGGGGACAAACCCCATAGGATAAGTGTACAAAACCACTTCATTTCGTATTCTGATACGCCCACCTCCATTGCATCCCCTCAGGGAAAGAAGCCATTGCACAACATCAGAACTGTTGTGCTTTCAGCTACCGCCAACACACACACGAAGTTGGATAAACTTTTCCCAACTTCTCCTAAGAACTAGTCTAACACACCTGCTGCTCACGTATTCTTAGAGCCAAAGCTACCATAATGCGTGACAACTGTCATCAGCTTTATGTAACTGTGTTACCTGTGTGTGCTTGTGTACACATATGCTCACCCAGCCAAAACAGCGTTATTTCCATCACTGGAAACAGGAACTATGACAACAGGAAGATAGTTTTAAAAAAGAAAACCCAAAAATCAGTATTGACACAGCATCAAAGAGATGATGCTGTATTATGAGAACTCTAGGGTAGCAGTAAAGCAATAAGTATTTCATTAATATAACACAGAACGGGGAGAAGTATGGCTGGTTGTTTTGGTTAGAGAGTTTACGGCTGCCCAGTTAACACAGTAACTCTTCCCAAGCATGAACGATTTTCAAATTGGGCTTCAGTCTTTGTACCTGGTTACAATGACCCCAAAAGCAGAAAAAACCCAAACCCCAAAACAAAACCCCAACCCCCCACCATATTTTCTTTGCCAATAGAAGTGAAAGCTGTAGACATGCAAGATGGATACCAGCTTCCTCCCATCTGTTCAAAAGTAAGGAGGAAAGAAAAAAGATAATTAGTTACTTCAAACTTTGAGCGAAGACCTCTGGGAAAAACTTTCTCTATGCTGACTGTATTTCTAACAGGCACTTGAACAAGATTCATACAATAGGGCATTCTCTCCAGCTGCAGGAAAATAAGCCCTTCTGTCAAAATGGACTAAATAAGCATATACTTACCTTAAAAAGACCATATACCATTTCTTTGAATTTCTCAACAGTGGTTCCTCTTGTTGGTTTATCAAATAGGACTATTTCCTTTCTTGGTTCTGGGTCAGAACCAAATTCAAGCTGAGCAGCTTCTTCCATCTGGCATTTTATAACACCTTGCAGATTTCCCCAGATTCCTAAATAAATCTAAGCAGGAAAAGAGGTAAAGAAGTAAAAAACACTGTAGAAGTCCATCATCCAAAAGCCACCTGTACTCCAACCACTGCTTCAACAGCCAAACAGCGAGATAGATTAGACAAGAGCCCTGCATACAGACAATACACAGAGCACATTCAAACAATGGCAACTTCAAACACAATACACTACTGTGGGTACTTCGGAGACACTACACTGTCAAAATACAAAGGCAGCTTGATAAACGGTATATTGGCATTGCTGCCATCTTTGCATAGACTGTTAAGAGGCTGCTGCTTCTGTTTGGGAAGCAGGACAGCGGAAGTAGTATGCTGTACAAAAGTATAAGTATTCTGTCAAAATGTGGTAGGATCTGGTATATTTTACATGTGTTTCTAAAATACATGTACTATAAAATAATAATACAATCCTCTACATACAGAAATAGTATTATATTAGGTGTGTATTGTATATAACATATTATTAGCAACATATAGTATACCTATATATGCTCTATATACAGGTATATAAACATGCTCTGCATGTCAGCAAGTAGAGTTTGAAACAACATGTATCAAACAGATAAAGCTTGATGACACTAAGGTTTTCTTGGTGTTCTAGAGAATGCCATTTCAGTGGGCAACAATAAAACTCAGGTGAATGAGTAAAGTCCTACCTGGTTATTGGGCTTTGTTGACAAACATTTTCCAAAATACAATGTTTCCTTAGCACAAAGACTGCTACATGCTGACCCATCAATAACACCAGTCTTGTATTTATCACACTGAAACAGACAGAGAGGAAAATAGGTAACAAATTGCTTAAGAAAGGAGACAACTGTATCTCTCCCAACACCTGATTCTTGAAAGAAAAATCTAAGAAAACAATTTTAATTACCTTATACCAAAACAATATTAAAAACAAAACTGGTTTTATCTGCAACTGAAGATGTTATCTCACTTCAGCATGATGGAATATCAGAATTTGATTAATTTACATGTGGCACTAACTGAAATGGCTTTGCAGTTAGTCAGGACAAACACCCAAGAAAACTATGCTAAATATACTTACTATTATTTTCCTACAGTCATGTCCTCTGCATAGTTCCGTGTAGGTGGAGTACTGGGCATACATAACCCAGCTGCCAACAAATACTACTAACCAAGAGATGAAGAGGTACTTCATCCACATATATGAGAAACGTACCTAAAGGACACAACGAGAAAATATTCTTTGTAATTCATTCAGCAGTAGTCAGAATGATAGAAACAAACATGATTTACTACTTCACCTTTAAGGATTGGACTTTCACAATGATAAAGTCAGCAGACTGCATTACATGGAACATTCGCTTCCTTCAGTGAGCACAACTGACAGGGGAGGGCAGTTTGATTTATGTAGGGGGAAGGAAAAGTAAGATATAAATAACTAAAATGAAACATGACAGACCCTCATGAGGCAAGCCAGGCTGCAAGAAGCAATTTTATCTAAGTCATAAACTTTTAGAGCTCAACTACTTTCATTTTTCTTTAAGAGCAGTTACTTATGTTCTGCTCCTGGTAAACCAAATCCAACAGACAGGAATCTGGTCAAAAAATAATCTGTGTTAATGTATAAATAGGCAAGATAGATATACAATGAGCAGTGTGGGTATCAGGGACAGGTTCCTTGTGCTGAAGTCTCCCACTCCTTCCTTGAAATTAACCATTTAACTAGGCAAGTAAAATTCCACTGCACTAGCATCACCTTCAGGGGTCTTTCCCATAACTGTATGCAAACTGCTGCTGTTTCTGTGGCCTCACATTTACTTTTTTTGCTAGGGACAGAGGCAAAAAGTATTAATAAATTCAGAATCGAGAGCTAAGTGCCTCGTAAGGGAAGAAGCACGTGTTGATCTTTTTTTTTTCCCCACTCCTCTGAGTCTCCTGTGCTAAGGTTTGACTTTCATACTTGTGTCATGATTAGAAAAGAATGAGAAAGCAGTGATCAGCTTTAGCAACAGGGTATAAGGAAAGTGCAGGAGAGCAGCTGTCAGTATGAGATCCATTTCTACTTGTATCCTGACCTTTAGCGATAGCTGTAGATGCAGTTGAAAAGTGAGCACATAATACATATCCCAAATGTGCTCCCGTTTTCCTCTAGAAGAACTTGCTAAGCCAGATGTGAGCTTCTATATTTAGTAAATCTCAAGCTATTTATCTTTCATGAACTTAACCAGATTCCTTAAACTCCACATAAGCTTTTAGTATCTACAACAACCTTTAGCCATTAGTTCCACAGTTCCACTATCCACTCTACTGGGGTCAGGGAATGGACTTCTTTTGCTTAAATCTGGTTCATATTATCTTTGAGATCATGAGTTCATGTATTGGAAGAGATGAGTTATCAATTTCTGTCCACTCCCTCCACATCTATCATGATTTTGTGAGCCTCCATCACATGACTCCCTGCCACATCATCTCTTTTCCAAATTGACAGGTCTTAACTTAGCTGTTCCTCATCGAGAAACCATTCCACGTCTGGAAAAGGTTCCCAGAAGGGTAGTAATGATGAGCAGCTTTACCATCATACATACATACCAAGTCAACCTGTCTCACATATACACTAATTTCAGATGGCTCCATCTGCATGGGAGAACAAGCACTGAAATAATTCCCAATTACTACAATTTGATAGTAACCACCTTTGAATCACAGTAAATTGAAAACATGGCTTCAGCTTTTAAGTGTTTTATATTTTAGAAAAAAAGTTACAAAAGAAAATGTTCCACAAATATAGGAAGATCTTCAAAGATATGTTTCCTTTTCTAAATATAGAATGTACTTATTTTTAAGGGAAGTAAAATCAAAGCAGCAGTTCTAATCACTTGAACTGTAGCTTGGTTTAACATCTATAACAAGAACTGACTTTTTCAGACCCTAACAAAAGAACTATAATCCCTAGGTATAGGAGTCCTACTCTCAACCTACAGTAGTTCTACTCCACCATAATTCATCTCATGAATCAGGGTATGCCTTCACATAGGCACGCACTTCATCTGAAGACTAAAGAGAAAGTGTATCATAACCCCACAGAGTTCTATAAGGAACATCAAGACTCAAAGAGCAGCAGGAATGCAAGAAACAACACAGAAAAACTGCTAGGAAAGACGATGATTTACGGCTTAGCCCTTAATTTTATATCCTCTTATCATTCCACTTTATAACATAGCTGTTAAAAAAAATACAGGTATTTGTGAATCAAGGGGAAGGTACACGCAGATGTTTTACCACTTTCAAGTGTGCAAGAGCAGCCCTGAGTTCCATGTGATGACTCGTTCTATGAGAAAGACTGAAAGCCTTTTGACTATTTTCTGAGAGAAGTGGGTAGACACCCCTTATGCCCAAACAACCCTAAGATACAATGCTGCCAAAGTCAAAGTCCTCACTCCAAGGAAATCTTAATTCCTGCCCCTTCACTCCCTCACTTCCCCAACAAAACCACCAAAAAGACCAAACGGAGTAATACAAGTTGCACACAAAAGCAGGAACATGCCAGTATGGCTTTTAAAGAGTTCCAGCGTAAGTATTTCTCACGATGCTTTCTGTCCCTTCAAAACACGTAGTACCATGAAACTGCACACAAAAATAGTGTTTGTGGTTCCAAGATGCTAATAAATATAAATAACACTTCTTTTGAAGACCGGCAGAAGCAGATCAACCCACCCAAGGCCTCACAGGTAACGACTCATAGCTAAATCCAGACCTAAAAAGTCACAGCCCACTGCTCTAACCACAATTTAGTATTTCTCTCCTTCTACAGTAGAACAAAAACATTTTAATGTCGTCTTTAAGTGATCTACTGAAGCTTGTTCAAATCTGTACATTCTTCACCTTGTTCAACACGCACACAAAGCTTCAGTAAAAAATTAGGAGCATCACTGAAATTTATTTGGGAACAATCCTAAACTTCAGACATCTTATGTAAGTAAAGGAAAGTTGTAACATGCTTGTATACAAGTCCGACTAAAGCAGATGTTTTCTTTCCATAGGTTCATACACACACACTTGACCACTTTATCACTTCAAAACTTACTTCCTTGCTTCCAGACGAGTTCCTCTGCCTTTCAGTAAATATTGTAGTTACAGCCCTGCATCTGGAGATTTAAGAAAGTGAGTTCTATTTTCTGTATTTCAGCTGAAATACCACAAGATGATCTGCTCATACAGCCACAGGAACTTCACTGATAAGTAAACAGTTATAGTGAAAACTCATGTGTCATATTCTAATTATTTCTGCTTTAGAAAATTGGAACTGAAACAGAACAATCAATTCTTGGACGTGCTTAGGCTGCAATTTCACTACACAAATTGTTCAGTACAGCTTTGCCCCTGCTTCTTTGCATCACTGTACTGAAGCCCACTTTTGTTGCAATTACACCTAAAGAAGTGTTTACGAGTCTATAGTACAGATGAAATCAGGGAAATCATTCCTCCACTGCCAGTCCTGCAAGTGAAGCCAGTTTAAAGAAGACTGTACTGCAAGCAATTTTTTTAAACCATTAATGTTTCAGATTGTTGAAGAGAGCAAAAACGAGTATTTCTTTCTGCAATATACATACCATACTCATGTACTATAAAGTCACTTAAATTTTTGTACCCACCCACAGTAAATCATGTTTATAGAATCTCTGGTCTCCTCCAAACATCCATGAATAAGACTAAATATTAAGATTTATCATTAAATAATGTCAAGGTTTTGTTTATGCTGTCTAAAAGTACGGTCAGACTTTCAAAAGGCTGATTGTGGTAGTGTAGCTGTCTAATAGTTTAATGAAACTACACATCCTTAACATACATAGAGGTTACGAGGAACATGGAATACAGACGTTCAAACCCACACTTCCTAAAAAAAATTACTTTTAAACCTTTGGGCCACTTCAATAAGCAAAGTACTTGAGTACTCTGTTATTTATAAGTGACTAGAGAAGGAAAGGTAGGAGAGAGCGATATAGGAACATAGGATTGTCATGTTAGACTACATCAACAGTCCAGCTGTCAGGATGCTTTGAAGGGAAAAAAAAAACCATCAAGAAACTAACAAAAATTTAGAAACCAAATAATTAAATATTTCATCACAAGTTGTTGATTCAGATCACATTTTCTTCAAAATAAGTCTATTAGTCGCTGGTGACTGAAAGCTCATCATATATACCATTATTTTGCTGCTGGAAGTCTGACAGACACATCTAGATGTGAACCTTCAGTAATCAAGAGCTTTAAAAGCCTTATACCCTTGGTCCCTCCAAATCAGGGCTGAGGTTAGCAAGGGGCCAGTGTAAAACAGATTAAATTTGGATCTGAAGTAAATCTGGATTTATGTTTAAGCAGAGGATGTCTGTTTCCAGGACAGCTAGCTCCTCAACCAATTAAAAATTTCAAGTTCTTTTTCAACTTTCATGAAAATAAGCAGATGTTTTATTGTGAAAAATCAAGATTTAAGGTGAGAAAAATAAAATGGAAAACCTGATACTGCCTCATAGTGAACTCAAAACCATGAGCTGAAGGCTTGGAAAGCTTATGCAGGTAGACCTGGGAACAGCGGGAAGAAGTGGGTTCCAGAAGATGGCAACAGCATGAATGGTATTACCTAGTTTTAAAGTGGAGGGAAAACACAGAACCGCAGCAGATGTGAATAGTCAGCTTTATTTTTTTTAACTAGAAAGACTACAATAACTTATAAGTACTTATAAAATATATCAGCCAGCATGCATTACAGCCTTTCCTCTTGAAAGAAATAATCCAAGAAAGGTCAGCTCCAAAACACCAAAAGGTGATGCCAATCCATGCAGCTGCGGTCCTGCCACATACCTCAGCTATCATCCCTATTCCTTACTCCTCCACACACCCTCACTTGACTTGTCTTAAAACTACCTAGTTAGAGATGGATACAACTAACTGCTGTTATTCTGGTGATACACCTTGACCAGATAATTCCGTCGATCAGTTCTTTTATGATATTTTTACTGGGAGTGTTGTAAGAAAGAGTAATTTTTGGTATTTTCCACAGAGCCACAAAGACCTTTGTTGAGTAACATGTCATTTCCTTTAAAGCATCTTATCCACAACATGGATACAAACTGGATGGAGTACAACAGGAGACCGACAATGATTCTGTGTCATTTACAGCACGTTTAGAAACAGCTCAGAACACATATGAGGAAGCTGGGGCTAAGGAGGACAGAATGGCCAAGAAAACAAAACAGACGGGAAGGGGCTGGGGAGCATCAAAACCCCAGAAGTACCATACATAAGCATTTCCCATTGAAAGAACACTGCTAAAATGACAGAATTACAAGACTTTCAGTGCAATCCTAGCTTAAAAAAAAACCCAAAATACTGCACCTACATGCTTACAGCATGAAGAATCACAGACCTCTTGCAAACCACACCACTTGAACAGACGGATCAAAAGCAGTAGAAGTCATCCTACATGTGAATCAGCAATAAGGGAGAACTGATACTTTACCAACGGGTTCAGAAATACTTCCCCTGCCCTCCCACCCTCTACAGAAGATAACTGAAATCTCAGTTCAAAGCTCAGGTGGACTCAGCCTCATCTATTTTCTTCCAGACCATTTTCTATATTTAGTCATTTACAGTTTTCACTTACTAGTTTTTTCCTTTCTGTACTCATCTCAACCTGAATGCTTAGCCAGTCTTAGTGTCCCCCTCCTGAACCACACACTATCTGCTATTCTCTTTCTTCCAGTCTATTTCCATCTCATCCGGCAAGTTTTCATCTTCCTCTACTGTGTCCCATTCTCAGTTAAGCATCCAGCACTACTCAGTGTCTCATCCACTTCTGCTTCTCCAGCACAGCTTTCCTACTTCAGAATCCTTGTCCTGTACTACTGTCCACATACAAAATGCACTTATCCACAAGCATTCTTCTTCCAGAGGTCTGGGAAACCCGCAGAGGTTTTCCAAAGCACTAGGAGTGTCTCCCTGTTCTCACTTCCAGAACCAAATGCAAGTTGTAAGCAGGGCAGATGAATTCTTTCAATAGGTTAGCTCTTACTAACCCACACTACCCAAAATAAACCAAAACAAAACCAGAGAGATCTATTCTTCCCAGCAGATGTGTCCCAGAAAGCCCATGTTACCGTCCCTGAGGCAGCCCTCCAGCAGAGGTCTCTTCAAACACAGCTTTGAACGGAGAGGTGAACCAAACCAGTACATAAAAAATACTTAAGGTACAGGATTGATGGATCGCCTGATCTGGATCACTTGTGACCATACAAACAAATTTTTCTCAGTCCATCTAGAGAACACAATGTGCTTTTACTTTGCTCCTTCACACTTTCTGCTGGTTGAAGGACAAATGATACATACTAGTTTTCGCACTTACAAAGAAGAACTCCTATAGTAGAGTCATGCAGGTTCAATGTCTTCTGTAATAATTTACTTATTTTGATTTGTTCTTATACCACCTAAAAACTCAAGGTTTCATAACCAATTTTTTTTGCTGGTTTCGACACAGTAATGATACCAACAAGTGCTCTGTAATACAGTTCCTGAAACTGCCTGAAGAGGTGAGTCATTCATCTATTTTAACTTTGGCCTAACATTTCTGTAACTGGCAAACAAAGAATGACCTTCTTTGTCTTTGCAAGCACAATGAGATACAGCAGCATCTGAAGAGAGGGATGAAAGCTATTTGTAATTAAAGCATGGTATTTTGCCTAGTTATCAATAATTGAATATAATCTGGTTTATCAATGAAGGCATGTTCATTAATTTTTTGTACTCATCTTTTTGTCAGGATTGACTTCTAGTCAACTGCACAAGCAGCTGCCCATTATTCCCACTTCCACTCCCTTCCAAATCCTCTGTCTAAGGTTACCACCACATAGCAGCGGCTGTAGAACCAAACACACTTAGGTGTACTCTGAAAGTAATCCTCTTCATGAAAAAACATTTTCACTGGAAGTTCCCAGTAGTCAAACAAATAATGAGCTGGAGTAGCTAAGGTATGGGTGTATGCTCACTCTACCACTTGAGCTATATGTGTAGTAAACTAATGAAGCATGGGGTTGGAGGAGCATCTTGGACTACCCCTGCAACACTCCACAGGACTCAGCTGTTATGCCCCTTATGACATACAATTAAGATGTGTCTGGCTTAAGTGAGAATGCCCACACTGGCATACAGAGCTAAGGTAAGAAATTTTGTTTTCCATCTAAATATATACCACCAGCACAATACTGTGACCTAATCTCAGACAAGGTTTCATCAACACAACTATCACACACGCGCCAGCAACAACACTCTTGAGCATCCAATCTAGAAAGGATGCGTGTTTTTAAACAGCTTATGGTATTCTACCTAAATATGCTGCCAGCAACAAAAGAAAAAAAAACCAAAACAAAACAGGGAATCTTGTTTGGAGTTTCAGGTTAAGTCCTCTTCCTTCCTACCCAACCTCCCACATTCTTTGCTCAGTCTAGAGCTGCTGAGATACACTATATAGTGCAAGAAAGAATAGTAGTTTCCTATCTTCCATATAGCACCTGGTCTACAGCAGCTGGAAAAGCTGACAGATGGTTTTCCTACACATAAAAGATTTCTCCTGAAATGTGTTGAGTGTTTTTTGAGTGGGTTGTGTTGGTTGTTTGTTGTGGTTTTTTGTTTGTTTGTTTTAAGTAAACAGCACTATAGTACAAGCATCATAATTTAAGAATTCAGTAGCAAAGCTGGGTGCTTTCTCTATCACCTCGTGTCCTTTAAGTGCCTTCCATCTATGAAGTTTATTTAGGTTTCTTCAAATTCATTTTTTTGGATCCTACCAGAAGTCATCTCCTATCTTGATATACCCCCTGCACATCCTTGAAGGAAACACTGTCTCTGTAAGTCTCATTCTTCAGAAAGGTCTAGGTACTATTTCTTTCAGAAAGTTAAAGTTTTAGAAAGCACAAGTTAAAAATAAGCTTAAACAAGGTTTCCAATCTAAGAAGCATGATTTAATGTCTCTTAAAACATTTAAGTTCATGGCTTTCTCCTTTTAGCCACAAAAGGTCAGGCTGCAACACAAGAGCAGGACTGACAATCCAAATCTTGGGGTACAGATGAAGTTAACACAAAGCATATTCAGTCATAGCATTTCCTACTTTTTCACTCTTCAAGACTGCTATCTATAAACAAATCGCATCCAGAATATCTATTCTTGTAATATAAGAAAACCTAACAGATTTCAACAATGCTAAATTTCTGTGCCACAAAAACACATGCAGGAAAGTTTATTTACAATCATGCTGATAAAGATTCAATGTTGGATTTACTCAGCTTCTTTGGGACAGGGTATAGGGGACCTATTCATATGGTCCAAGTTCCAGTTTACCCCATACTGCATTCTACAAGGCATTCCAAGTATTTCCTTTAAGTTCTATTATCCAAGTAGGGAGACAAGGAACATAAGGGGAAATACGTTTTTTTGCAGTGAAATGGACATTGTCCCAAACCCAAGCAATCAAATCAAGGCAGAGTTTATAGCGAGACACCTACTTTCTTCTGATAAGCACCCAGCCTTCTGGCAACTTTAAGTGCTTTCTCTTAAATGCAATTTTTAGTTTTATTTCCTCTAAAGAGAAGTATGATTTGCCAGAAACTACCACAATTGGAAATAGATTCCGCATTTTGATACCCAACACCACACACAAAAACTACCAATGACAAAAATTGTATCAGTACAGAGTTTCTGGTTATGCTTACTTGACCATACCTGCATGTCTTCCAGAGCTTTCCAGCTCACAGAAGCCAAATCTGGATCTCTAACACCAACACCTTCAGAGATTCAAAGTAACATGAGAACTTCTATTGTGTGAAATTCTACCCACAAACAAGAAAGGATACCAAACATAACGGCAGGCATTTTGCAGTGATTCAAGTAACATCTGTGTGAGACAGAAGCTCATAACACTCAAAAAAAAACCCCCATGGGTTGCAGGTTATGAACAAGCAACCACAAGAAGGACAGAAATATTTACAGATACTAAATGCAAATGTAAGAAGGATTATTGTTCCACAGCTACAGTCAATCTGTAAAATAAGTCTGTAGAGAACAGGATGCTTGGGGAAGAGTTTGAATAGAAAAGTATTTGATTTTTCCAATTTGATTTTTGTTTTTAGAAGTGAACCTTTGTAACTATTTAATTACCCAGTCCTTAATAAAATATTGCAAAACACCTACAGGGAGAACTAAAAATTCTTTTATCACATTCTCATTTCTACAGGCATTTCTGACAATGGTCTTCCTAAAGCCTGTCACAAGACTCTTCTTTATAAAATGTCTTCTATTAATAGGATTACTGAAAACTCTAATAAATTAACTTTCTTCAGTATACCCCCATACGTACATAACAGGAAGATCCTGTGAATCAGGAGCTATAGCGAATAAGTTTTAAAGATTATTTTTCATCTGTTTGAAGGATAACATACAGTGATTTCCTTTGGAGACTTTTTTCTTTGTTACTATTTCTAATAACCCTGATGTTGTAACACCAATACTATAGCATACAAAACTACTAGCCAAATCTGAGAAAGATCAGTGGGAATAAATCTGACTATTTTAGGCAAAGCTGTTTCATATGTAAAAACGGCTTGGAAACTAAAACTTCGGGTCAACAAACCCCTTTCATTCCTCAAAGTTTCTTGCTGACTCCCTCCATGAACCTTTATAATACTACACTTTGGGTTAAAGTGCCATTTAATGCAATTTTGTACTAAATGCATACCATTTAGTACACTCTCAGAGGCTAGGATTGGTCTGCAGGGCCCAGGACCACTACAAAGTATTGACCATATTCATAGTACAGGAGAGAACATTGTATACAGGGGTTTATCCAAATTAGTCCTCCATCTCAGGCAGGAAGAGAATGTGTTTGGTACAGAAAATTCTCCCCAAATGCCATCTGACTACATCATATACTTGGCAGGAAGTTCCAGGGAAGCAAGAATTATTTTTGGCTCAGCACTGTGCCAATGCAGTTGCGTAGCTTTTGACTTGCAAGAGACTTATGTCCTGCCAGTTCAAAGCATGGGTAAGAGCATATATCTGCTTACAGAAGACCACAAGGTTCAACTCTCTTTGATTCAAAGGGAATTACTTCTGTAGTAAGGACTCCCTTATCACATTCAGCAAAAGGCCCACTTATTATTCAGTTTCTTCCCATATATTCCCCCTATCAAATTTCTATTTCCTCCCCAGAAACAGACTGCAAGTGTAGATACACTTAATCCACTTCATCAAGGAAGCATCAGAGCTGATGCGCTGTACTACTGCAGCAGGACCACAGACTTCCTGAGCCTGGTTAGGTCACATGTGCACTAATGCACCCTGAATAGAGCAGACTTACTACACATATGCTATACAGAACATTTAAACCCATTTCTGAGCAATAAGCCCCAGACACAGATTAAGGAGCAATACATAGAGACAGACTTCATTTGGAATCGTGACAAACTGCTCGGAAACTTAAAAGCAACCATATTCAGGGCAACAGAAGGGGTGAGAGTTCTGAAATTATCAAAAAGGGAAGAAAGTGTTCAAAAAACAGGAAACAGTTTCTCTTTTCTGCTCCACTCTTCCATCAAGACTTCTAAATATGAGCCAGGGAATGCAAGAATGAAGGAAAGCACATGCAATGCTTAAAAGCATATTACAGAGTCGACTTCTTCCATCACTTGTATATTCCACTAAGTCATGTGCATTGAATAAGAATTAGACATTCATCCCCTGAAACAGAACTGGCAGACCACTTCTGGCAAAACTCAAGCCTGGACGCACTCCAAAGCATATGGAGAGTAGTGGATCAAGATGCAACATAACTTGCCAGGTTTTTTTTTAAGGGTACTTTTTTATTTAAAACATTTGTATGGTTAAAGTGTATGAAAGTGTTTGTTTAATAGCTTAATTCTGAAAAGTATTCCACATATCGATAGCGCGCTAATTTCCAAATCCAAGTTGCTCACTCCATTTGTTTCATATATCAGCAATAGGAAAAAACAGATACAAACATGTTAGAAACCCCATTTTGTTCTCTCTTCAGGTTGGTTTCTGTACCATAGCATGCATTTCAGGTTGGTTGACACTATGGGTGAGAATATTACCCCATATTGTCTTGGATGCCATGTACTGGACCCATTCACATCTTTAAGAACAGACAGTGCATGATTATGCTAGCATCTTGAATTTTTTGTATGCAAAATAATCAAACCGTGTAAACAGAGTTGTAGATATATTTTGAAATGAAATAAGGGCCAAGATGGAAAACAGGGCCCATCTCCTTAAAAGGCTAAACAAAAACAAACCAAAAAGGATTAAAATCTTAGAGGAAAAAGACGTTATTGGAAATTTCTGTTACGTAGGGTTTAAAAACTTGCTTATTCTTTGGCCCTTCAAAGACAGTCTCCTGTACACTGCTGAAGTCCATGGGATATCTCTAGAGTGTATAAGCTTGGTCCAGAACCTCTAGAGGCCAGGAAGCTTCCAAGCATGCAGGTGTTCTTTATATGCTTTTCATGGGTAATCCTGCTGGCCTCAGCCTCGTCATTCAATTGCTACTTACAGCTATCAGAAAGAACTTCAGGACAATGTCTCCCAAATTTGGGACACTAACCTCCCATTCTACAACATGAATCAAATCCCAACAGTGTTAATCACCTAATTGTAAGATCCTATAAATACAATTAAAGTTTTTGTTGGCATTTATTCACCTTTAAAAGTTTTTCACGTTTAAGGGTATTTTTGTTGTTTTATTCATTTTACTATTATTACATTATTTGCTTTCTAAGCAATGGGAAAACTTTGTATTTCAGAGTTACTGTTTTGTGTTGAAACTTTAAAATTGTGTCTGGAGATCTCCAACCACTAGGTTTTGGGCTGAGGCAAGATATCTAAGAGTTCACCCTATTCCTTTTACATGAGCTGACACTTGGCAGCACATCCTTCTTAGCCAGAAAGATCATCAACTGATTACCTATGAATCTAGCCTTCTACATAAAGGCTAAAGAATATGTAAAATAATCATAATACAACATTTGCCATGGACTATCAGTTGCTAACCAAGTCACAGCATCCTGCTCCTGTTTCAGCAGGAAAGCTGGAGCAGGTATTGTTCTGTCTCGCAGAACCAGATGCTCTATCAAATCTCTTCACAACGTATCTCTCAGAAAGTCTGGAACACCAGACAACAACATCTGGAAGTCACTCACCAATACTTTCGAACATACAACCACCTTCCCAGGTGTACTACTTGAAATATTGCACAGCAGTACTACACAAATCTTTCCATCTTGCTCGTAGCTACATCCCCATTGAGTTTTAAGTCTAGCATTTACTCAGAAAGCATTGGCTTCTTTGAAAGCAAATCTCAAAAAAGCCATTAGTATAGTTAAATTATGACTACATGTATCATGTACCAACAGTAACATGCACTGACAAGAAAAGCCAACATACTGAGAGCTTGCTGCCATTCTATGGCTGCATCAAATATCAACACACATTCACTGCCTAACAGAAAAATACATTAATATTCACATAGCCACTATTAGATGTCCCCAAACAAATGGGTAGAATATTCAAATGCAGCTTCCAGGGTAAGAAAGCACAGTCAGAAATATATTTTAATCTGCTACAGAAACAAATATTCACTTATTTGGCTTTTCTAATAAGTGACCTTGCTGTCCTCCTGTTTCTCAGCAGATTTTAAAGTACATATTTTGCTTGAATGGCATGCAAGTAACATTGAGAAGAATGGAAAAAAAATGTTATCAGACATTACCATATAATGATCAGAGAGACTTATCATCATGGCAAAGGAGGCAAACAGATTGGGAAATCCTAACCTGAAAGGTAGTATATAGATTATGAATTATTTTTTATTTGTATTGAAGGCTTTTTCCTGTGGGAACCCAAATGCTATACAAGTGTCTACTTCAGTAAATACATCGAGAGCAATCTTTTCTGGTCTAAAAATCAAGAGCTACTGACCAAGATTTGCATATATGTACCATGAAACAAATACTAAACAGGGTAATATTATACCCATGTCTGTACACTTCTCTAAATGCTACACCCGATTTCAGATAACTTCCAAAGAGAGACTACGATCAGAAAAGTTCCAGATGAAAAGGAATCAAAACATTCGACTTTAAAATGCATCAGAATGAAGTTTACATTTCTTAATCCAGTGAGCATAAAATATTTAATAAGATATCAACCGATGACAAACATGTAAGTGGCATATATAAGAAAAGGAAATATTACGTTTATCCTCTCCAACTCAACAAATGCTCATTTTAGTTATAATTTAATTAGAATATAATGCAACAGATAAAAAGGAACCCCAGAGAATAACCCGCAAGGCACTCAAAGGTCAGTCAGTCCTAACTGACAGCATTTCACAGAACTTCCTGCTGCATGACAGCCACAGCACTTTCAACCAAAACATCCCTACACAGGTAACTGCATACAAACGCGTAACCGTATACATAAACAGAACGCTGTGTGCGCGAATGCATACAGAACTGCACGGGGCGACTAACTACCGGGCAGAAAAAAAAAAAGTGCGCAACAGTAATTCTTTTAGGACACGTGGAAAAATGAGTCCGCCGTTGCGAGCTCTAGCCCCTCCTCCGATGGGATGGATGTCCACCGCACCGGCGGCAGGTGTAAAGGAGCGACATGTGGGGAAAAGCTCGAGGGTTCCCCCGGGCCCCGGCAATGCGGCGGGGGTAGCTGCCCAACCAAAGCCTCTTGGGAGCCCGGAGGGGCCGAGGGGGCCGGCGGGCACACTGGAGCGTAACAGGTCCTGCCGGCGAGCCGCACGGGCCGCTCGAAGAGGGCGCTCGGTGGGGCTCGCTGCCAGCCCGGAGGCGACAGGAAAGGCCCGATCCGAGCGGCGGGAGGGACGGCAACAGCCACCGCGGCCCCCGAGGCCGCCGGCACCTGCTCCCGTGCCCCGAGACCCGCCGCCACGGGGCCCGCCGGCCGCAACTCGCGCCTCTGCCCCCAGCGCCGCGACCTCCCGCCGGCCAAGCCGCTGAGCGGCAGCGCGGCGCAGCCGAATCCCATCCGCCGCCAGGCGCCAGCGGGAGGGAACGACAGCCGCACCGGCGCCGGGCCGGGGGCAGCGGCGGGCGCCCGCTCCTGAGGGAAGTTTGCGGGGTGGGAGAGAGGCGAGGGAAGGGTGCTGGCACCGGCCCGCCCGGCCCGCCGCGGGGGGACGGCCGGCTGCCGGCCTACCTGAGCGTAGTGGGGTTTCCTGAGCCAGGCCCCCGGGAAGAGCCGCCTCGCCATGGCAATCACACATCCCCGCAGCGGGCGGCAGTCGGAGGCGGAGCGGCGAGGAGCGCTTCCCCGCCTGCCGCTGCAGCCGCCCCGGCACACGCGCGGCGGCGAGGGAAGAGGGAGGGAGCGAGCGCAGCGGCGGCCGCCACCGAGCGCCAGCAGCTGTCAGCGGGCAAAAAGGGCGGGCAGCCGCCGCCGCAGAAACCCGCCCCCGCCGCCCCCTTCTGCCTAGCGCGGCGGGCCGCAGGGGTTGGGAGGGAGCGAGGCGGGGCTGAGGGGAGGGGGGCGGGGCGAGGCCTCCCCTCGCCCCGCCCCTCACCTGCCCCCCGTCTTGTGGAGGCGGTGGGGTGTCGCCGTCCATGTTCCCGCTGCCGGGCCCTGAGGGGCAGGAGTGGGGCTCCTGGAGCCGAGGGGCACCCCCGAGTTCCCCTCAGTGCTCCTGTCAGCCAGAAGGTGCTTGGGCCCTGTCTGGGGACAATTACGGAGAAGTCAGTTAATAAAAAACGTGTCTCACTGATTGCGAGCAGGCTCCTGTCATTTACTGGACAGGCTATTAAAAACAGCTGCAGGCCTGTTACGGTCTGAAAAAAAGAGTGTTTGCTCCAAAATAAGGAGGTAGCGTTTGCCTGGGCCCTTATTCACAGAGATTAGGGACACGAATCTCACGAAGCGGGGAAAAAATTAGCAGTTGCTCCTTCACCAGAGGCTCTCTAACTGCTTCCCGCACTGTGGGCAGTCCCAGCCCAACTGGAATTAGTGGAAACACTGTTAACTTCAAGTAAAATCGTCCTTTCTTACGTAACGTATTGGTTTTGTTCTGCCTTCTTGTATTTATGACCTGATTGTGACTTTCACGCAATGTGTTTGGCAGAGTCGAAGTCAGAAGCTGTGAGTCTCCTTTTTGGATGCCTTTTGACTGCAAGACTTGGGGTAAAAAGATGGGCCGTGGTGTGGGGATAAAAATAATGCAGAGACGAACATAGCGTGTTATGGCTTTTGGTGTTAAGTACACTTACCAAAGAAGGCAGCTTTGACTAGGAGGTCATAAAATTACTACTGGAAGAATAGGTTACATATTTTTGGCAGAGTTTAGTCTTAAAAAAAAAAGTGTATCTGGAAACCAAATGTTAGGCGCTCACAAAGTATTAAAACTCTGCAGAATTTAAAGAAACATGTGCTTTAAGATTCAAGAGCAGTCTGCAACTGCTTTTTGAATAGTATAATCACTGCCAGAGTCACTCTGAAGTATAAATCTGAAAATTAGTAAGGTTTGGCAGCCCTGTGAAAGCAATCCTGGCTTTAATAACAGCCAGTGACTCTCACAGTAAGGGTGTTTTCTTCTCTTTCTATTCCGGCAGGCCTGGATGGCAGTGCTTTCTGCATCACCTCCCTCTACAGTTCAGTGGTTTGCACGAGTTCAGCTGCATTATGGGCATGAAATGGAAAGGCACCACAAGAGGAGATCACAGAGCAAATATTTAAAGGTTTTGCTGAATAATCTCAAGCCATTACTTCATCCAATGCTGTATGCCAGCTCTTGGAATGACAGGCTAGGAGTAATAGTGAAATGTGGGTCTCCCATATGGCAGGCAAGTATCTAATGTTTAATTCCTGTTACATCTGGATCCAAACATTTCCTGGCATATGTTCATTAGGGGATATATTTTTCACTTAGTACGTGCAATCTTAGTCATCTGTGAGAACAGGTGCTTTATTTCAGCACTGAAGTGTTTAGTTCTTCTTCAAGTACTCTCTGTGCCCAGCCTTTGCTAAATGCTAAGAAGTACGGCCATTTCAGCCTTTTTCAGCTACCTGTTAAACGCAGAATTACTGGTTAAACCCCAGTGGAGGCAGCTCCCATGAAATGCTAGGCCACGTAAGCCAGAACAGTAACAGAAGCTAGGCCACGTAAGCCAGAACAGTAGCAGAAAAGATATAACATGCACTGACTTGGCATTCTGTGGGTGTGCAAAACCAAAGGAATATTCTTAAATACCCAGGGGGCAAATGCAGAAGAGCAACTGAGATAGAACATAAATCATACCGATGTGTTATTTACAGTACAGCCTTTCAATTCACTCCTGCCTTCCCATTCTGCAGTTCACACATTATCCATTTTTGTATGCCAGTGCCAAAACTTTGGTATATCTTAATGCCCAAGCAATAAAAGTTACACTGATTTATTGCTACCTGTTAATATTTAAGTTTCCTATCCAGCTATATCAACACTGAGCGTTGTTATTCTAGTGATGCAGGGTTTGTGTGTAAGACAGAGGTCAACTGCTGATTATACAAGTGCAGTGTTTGTCACTTACAGTGTCAAAAGGTAAATATGGTTTTTTTATACCTTCTTACCTTCACCTTCAGTTCTATGGCAATTTGGTGCTTATTATATACTAAGAATATCTCAGAAAAACCTAGAAGTGGTTACATGTGCTGAAGTGTCTAGGAATTCTGGACATACAATGAATGAAAATATGAGTCTAACGAGGAGAATGGAAAATTACAGAGAAGAATCTGAATTCTTCAAGATAGTATAATTGTGCACCTTTATAAATATAATAAATTTTATCAAAATTTTTTTGAAGGAAGGTCTGTGTTACTTGAGCAATTAATAAACATTTTAACATTAAACAAAAGCTAAACATTAACTTTGTAATGGTTATGGACTGGCAATGGTGCTGGGCTTGCTTCTTATACAGTTATTTAAAGCAGCTGCACCCACATAGGGATTTAACTCAAACGCTATCATAAGAGACTCCATAGGAAATCCTCAGGTTTTACACACTCCCCCTGCCATTGTATTATATGCAGGGAACCTCTGGCTAATGTTAATAATTACAAGACTTCACAGCAGCTTTACCAATTTTCAGGCTGCCTAGTGTGGCTTCCGGGACTAGTAGTGCTCTTATTCTTTGGAAATGTCTAAAAAATATTCTGTGATCCCAGACAGAACCACAGTTTTAAAGTATTACAGCACCAGTAGGAATGGAATGCCTTAGTATTTGCCAATTACCTTGGTTTGTAAATACTTTCAATAAACGTATTTAGACAATATACAACGTGACAACGATTTAAAATAAAACTACCTGCATCTCCTAAAATAAAGTCTACAAAAATTTAGAGGTTTCTCTGTTTTCATATTACCCAGCTATCAAGGTGCTTGCGAAGAGATCTGCCTGTGAGTCTACTTTTATACAGATCCTACTTCCTTAGGCTTGTCTTTGTGGAAGAGAATGAAGATGTAGGGACACATCCAACCTTTAGACCTAAAATTTCCCTCGTGTTCCCTTCAGAGTGAGATTCTATTTCCTTCCCTTACTGCAAATTTCTGTGAACTCTGATTTAATCAGTGTGTTAACTTTAATGTTATCATAATAGATGATTTTCTATCACATTCAAATTCTTAAAAATGCTAATGCTTTTAGTGCATGAATAGGTGGAGCTATCTCTTATCCAGAAAACAGACAGAGCCTGTTAAAGATTCCCCTGGTAGCTCAACTTGTAAACAAATCATTAATCTATTTGAGGAAACAGACTCTTCTAGTCAGCAGGTTCATTTCTAGGGCTGTATTTACATGGTCACTTTAATGTCACATAAATCCACCTTACTGCAGAAGCAGATGGTGTCACCTTCGTCTCTTGCCATTGATGACTACTTTCTCCCTTGGGTTGGCACAACCATTTCTGTTGTATAAAGAACTAGATCTACTATGTGAACTAAAACCTAATTTTATTTCTTTTTTCCTCAGTTAGGTTAGAGGCAGTCCAATTCCTTTCATCAGTAAATTTACACCAAAGTGGCTATTTGTAACCACTGAACCTTTTATCTTATTTAAACATATCTATATCAAAAATCATGTTTTAATACAGTCGGATAAATGACATAAATGTGTGTGACTCACTTCTAGCTCTTGACTGAGATTAGATCCAACTATTATTAAACATTCAGAGTTGCTGTTTAATTTTGGGTACAAGTGTTTACTTTTAGAGACATAATGGCTACTGTTTTTTCTGGTATATTGTTTAAAATTCAAAATGTACTAGAAAATATCACTGTTAATAGGTTTCAATAACATAACGTGTAGATTAAGTAGGTCTTCATAAATTCTAAATAGGAAGCTTTACATATTACAGTCCTTTATACATTAGAGGACTGAGGAAACTCCAAAAATACTCTGCCCAGAAGAAAACATTGGACTGTAGTCATTACCTCATTAATGGTCAGTTGCAAGCAAATGCTAAACAACAGGTTGCATTTGTGTTCTCATTGTTTCAAAGTCTCCAAAGACAACACTGTTAAGATTCAACCAACCAATAAAATTAAGTTTCCTTTGTATGCACTTGTACCTTCAAGTCCATTTCCTCTATTAGTTGCTGGAGTTATGAAGTTCAAGAATTTTACTCAAGATTAATTGAGGTTATATGTTAAAATGAATGGCCAAGGTACACTTGGTAGCATTAATCTATTTCTGGTTTGGAAATAAATTTATCCTTTTCCAACAACGTATTTTTGCCTAATGATTTTTAAAATGTACCCAGCTTTCAACATGGTTGTTTTGCTTAATTATCCAGCCTGTTTCCTTTTTTAAATTAGTTGCAAAATGAAGTTATAATCTACTATGAACTTCCGTTCACACTACTTGAAGCAAAATAATTGTTTGTTCTGGTTATCTTACGCTCATGGTAGTCAACTGTTAAAAATCCAAAACATTTTTATAATTGGAATATTAGAGTCTTCCTATGTATGGACTTTTCCCATAACGATTGTTTAGCTGGCATTTTCTTAATGCCATTTCTCAAAACTTCTTGCCCTGAATTAGCACATCCACACTTTCCTTACTTTATAAGGTAGCTCGGAGAGCTAGGAAACATCCAAGTTCTAGCCCACACTCTTTCCAAAATCATGCTTAGATTCTGAACACTGAATTCCAGTACTGAAGTTAGTAGATGCTGACATAAGAAGGTCAATGATGAGAAGGAGATGTCAGCAGAATTCAATTCAGAAAGGCGATGTTCATTTTTAACTCTTCAGGAAGTTTAGTCTTGGAACAAATGACCTAGCGCAGTAGTATATTTTTCAACATGTTGTCTGCTTAATTAAGAGGTGTGACTTAGCGCAATGAGAAAAACAGCTGCAATGGTTTAATGCATTGCTACTCCCAGCTGTCCTGCCATCCTCTCTGCCAGAGGACATTTCCACAACAGAACTGTTTCAGTTCACAGTCTAACGTATTTGCTTTAATTGCGTGTGAATGTCAGTTCACACCAAAATGCTAGACTGTGAACCTCAGCTAGAGAGGTACAGATATGCCCTGCCTTCTGCCAGCTATGGTATGGAGGAGAAAAATGGGCAAAAGAAATACTACAGCTAACAAACAGACCTGCTGTGTGAAGCCCTTGACTCATCCTCTACTACTTACACCTATTCCCATGCTGTTCCTTCTCTTCTGCCATGCAACTGTTTGTGTAGCTGAATGGTGAACTCTTTGCTGAACCAAAATTAAAAATAACCCAGAAAAAGAAAAAAAGTTCAGTTCTCCAGTTTGATTCTGCATGCTACTGACAAGACAGTCATATTCAGAAATGCTTGGCATTTGGAAGAAGCAGGAGAAGCAGGAACTGCTTAAAATGGGATAAAAAGAAAAGCTCTTCAAACCAGCCCTAAACCTGATCTCTCCTTAAAATATATACGCCAGCCCAGTGATTTGTTGGGCAGAGTGAATGAATCATTGTGTTACACAGGAATGTGAGCTGAACTAATCATTCCTTCAGGCCTTAAATCATACATAAGTAGATCTGCTTCAGTTCACAGGCTTTAAAGAAGCTGAGAATCTGGCCCTGTATGCAAGAATTAATATAATGTATTGGCATGCCTATCAGTCAGTCTGTGTGCTGTTGGCAAAAATTACTCAAAATGCAACCCTTTGTCTTACTTGTTCAGCTACATTCAAAATCTCTATATGTGAAATGCAGAAAAATTTTGTAATGTATTGTTAGAGGATCCTGACAGCATCCTGGAAAAGCAGTAACAATTAGCAGAAATCTTTAGGAAAGAAATATTTCCCTTTAGGAACCTTCTAATTGTAAGAATTTTGAATTTGTTAGGTCTAAATTTTTTTCATATTATTAGTAATTCTGAGGTAATTCATAACACATGAACTTTCTTAAAAAGCTTATCGCCCCTTATGAAGGAAACAGCAATATGTACTGCTTAAATTCCAAGCTGTTAAGTAGCTATATGTAGTTGATCTACTTAAGTGTTCACCATTGTTTTTTCTAGACAAAACAGTTTTCACTTCCCTATAAACAAACAACAAAACAAACAGCCAGCCAGTCAAATATATTCCTGGCACAGAGCAGATGCCTTTTTTGATCCCTAGAGTAGGCAGTCTATTGATTGTATATTAATTAATTCCTGTAGCCTACTTTACAGAAAGTACTGTGGGATTGTTGATAGAAAATATCCCAGTAGGCATAAGGTATCGACTGAATTATTTTAAAGTTGTCAGCATCTAAACTTCTACCATACTTAACAGCAATTCCCACTATAAACAAAATTACTTGAATAAAGTAAAACTATTTTATGATTAGAACGATTTTAGAAGCAAAAATGCTGTTTTAAGCAAACTATGGAACTGCATTTGTGCATTCACACACAAATATTCTTATATCCATGAAAAATACTCAAGCAGAATAACTTCAGTAGTCTAAAATACATTCTTTGTATTCTTCTCTATGTAATAATACACATTTCTGAATAACAGATGTTTTTGATCCGTCTATGTGAAATAATAAATGACAACACAATATTTACTAGGTTACAGCATTTCTAAAGGTGTTTTTTTCCCTAATTAAATGCCAAAAGGCAATTTGGAGCAGTAACAGTTTAAACCTTGTCAAGTAAATGATCAATTTTATGCTAATATAGTAGACAGTATTATATTTATCTATATGCTTCATTTAACTTTGGGGAGATAAATATCCTGCAGTCATAGATTGACTACATCATATCCATATACTGTATAAGTATCTTGTCAAATTAGGTTTATGCCTGGTTCCTGCAAGGCTTTGCTAGGCTGGCTCTGCACAGTGTTGCAGCTCTCACCGACCACTTCTGCCACATGCTTTTTCAGCAACAATGAAGTTCACAACAGAAGTTATTTTTCCCCTGCCCCCTCCCAACTCATATTATTTCTGCATCACAGTCTGCTCCCCACTGCACACCCCTCCCCTCCCACTAGCCCCCAATCTGGATAAAACTGTTTTGAGGCAGTTTTATAACCTAGACTATCAATATTATTCAATTACTTTTAATTAGAGGTTATTTTTAACCCAGTTTGTGAGGAAATTCACAGCACAGCTGAACAAACAGTCTTTGCCTGCACTAAGGGTGCATGGAGAGTGCCTGAGAAGGAGGTTGTGGTGGGAACTTCTTAAACCACCCCGAATGCTAAAGACAACGTATTGTGGAACTGTAACTAGAGTAATTTTGTTATTTGATTATATGGTATCTGAAAGAACACAGGCCACAAAGATGTATTTTAAGATTGCTCTGTGTGAATCTAATCAGAAATCATGCTATTTGATTCTTTGTCTTTCCTTTAAAAGAAACCAAGGCTGCATTTTCTGCATTTTATATACAAATAATTCTATTTTAAATAGCTATAATTTGTCTAAATGTATAAAGAATAAATTTTTGCAGTTAAGTAAAGCATTTTTTAGCTCATGAGAAACACATTTAAAATTTATCTTCTGTGATAAACAGAATATATTCAGTGTTATTGTGGTGAACAGTGCAACTGCTGTGCATGCCCCGAGTTCCCATTGTACATAGGCTCAGAGCCCTCTTTCCAAACAGAGCATTCAAATGACACTACCACCACACCCAGACAGAGTTTGTAGCAGCTAAAGCATTTTCTTTTGATCAAGCAGGCAATCAGGCTATTTCTAGATCTTTTGTATTATAAAGTAGCAGCACAAAAGGAGATTTAATCCACAAACCCACGTTTCTAACCCACAAAACCAATTCGGGCTTGGGACCCTACGATTGGGTCACGAGCTTGGTGGATAAAGGAAGGGCAACAGATGTCATCTACCTGGACTTGTGCAAGTGTTTGGCACCGTCCCACGACATCCTTGTCTTTAAATTGGAGAGGCATGGATTTGATGGATGGACTGCTCAGTGGATAAGGAACTGGCTGGCTGGTTGCACTCAGAGAGTTGTGGTCAACAGCTCAATGTCTGAGTGGAGACCAGTAAGGGGTGGAGTTCCTTGGGGGTCAGTATTGGGACCAGTGCTGTTTAACATCTTTCTCAGTGATATGGACAGTGGGATCGAGTGCACCCTCAGCAAGTTTGCTGATAACACCAAGCTGTGTGGTGCAGTCGACACGCTGGAGGGAAGGGATGCCATCCAGAGGGACCTGGACAGGCTGGAGAGGTGGGCCTGTGCCAACCTCATGGAGTGCAACAAGGCCAAGTGCAAGGTCCTGCACCTGGGTCAGGGCAATCCCAAGCACAAGTACAGGCTGGGTGGAGAATGGCTGGAGAGCAGCCCTGAGGAGAAGGACTTGGGGGGTACTGGTGGATGAAAAGCTGGACATGAGCCAGCAGTGTGCGCTGGCAGCCCAGAAAGCCAACAGTATCCTGGGCTGTATCCAGAGAAGCGTGGCCAGCAGGTCGAGGGAGGGGATTCTCCCCCTCTACTCTGCTCTGCTCTTGTGAGACCCCACCTGCAGTTCTGTGTCCAGCTGTGGGGTGCTAAACATAAAGATATTGACTGGCTGGCGCGAGTCCAGAGGAGGCCACGAAGATGCTCAGAGGGCTGGAGCAGCTCTGCTATGAAGAAAGGCTGAAAGAATTGGGCTTGTTCAGCCTGGAGAAGAGAAGGCTCCAGGGAGACCTTAGAACAGCCTTCCAGTACCTGAAGGGGCCGACAAGGAAGCTGCGGGGGACTTCTTACAAGGGCCTGTAGTGACAGGACAAAGGATAATGGGTTTAAACTGAAAGTGGGGAGGTTTAGCTTAAATATCAGGAAGAAATTCTTCCCGGAGAGGGTGGGGAGGCACTGGAACAGGTTGCCCAGGGAAGCTGTGGATGCCCCATCCCTGGGTGTGTTCAAGGCCAGGCTGGATGAGGCTTGGAGCAACCTGGTCTAGTGGAGGGTGTCCCTGTCCATGGCAGGGGGGTTGGAACTAAGGTCCTTTCCAACCTAAACCATTCTGTGATTCTGTAATGTCTTTTCTTTATTGAAGACCTAGGTGCATATGTAGTATTATTTTAGATCCAGAAAATAGCTGTGAGAGAACTGCAGCTTATTACTGTTCCAGCTAGTGGGAATTTTATGAAGGTATGCAAGCATAGTCCTGAGTAATCTTTCTTCCTGTGTTTTTCTTGTGAGACCAGTGCATAAAAATATGAGCTCATTACTCAGAGCTGGAATTTAAGAGAGGTTTACTACTCTCTCTGCACTGTCATTCTGCTGCCATGGCCATATAATCACCTCCTTTCAGAAAACAAACAGCTGCCAAGATTTGAAATTTTGGTTAATTGCCTGGATCAGAAAGAGGTTCTGGTTCCCAAACTCCCTGAGAATTCAGTCATTCACTGGTGTGATGCATTCCCTCCTTTACTCTCAGATCAAAACTGAAAGCAGTTACTGAAGCTCTGAACTAATTTTAACTGATGTTAAAATGCATAGCCAGCATTTCAGAGTTAAAGCCTAGGAATGATTTTATTTATTCACTTTAGCTCTGTTCAGTGGATTTGCAAAACTAATTGCAGTGTCAAATACTTCACATCGTGATGGGTTGTATCATAACTTCTTGAAGACTGTGGCATCATACAGTTTTATGGCAAGGTTTTGTCCATCAGCATCTGTACTCCTTTGTGGACTGTAAAAATGTCTGCTAGAGCAGAATTTCCACCTCTTGTGTGGTTAAATTTTGTAGCAGTACAGACCAGACTTACCTCTTAACTCTAAACTGAAGTTAAAAAAAATGTTTAACAGCCCCTCAGGACATAGTTACATGGCAGAATATTGCTGTTTCATCTGCAGTGAAAAATCTGTTCTGGACATCAGTCTGGCCTGGGGGAGAATTAGTACAGCATTCTTTCTGCTCTCCCACCACCTGGAATGCAGTATGGGCCTTCTCACAAGCTTTCAGCAGACCTGCCAAGTCCCACTCAGATGGAAAGTCCCTCAATTCTCTTATTTTCTTTTTTTTTTTCCCCCTAATACCATCCCTTTGATGAATATAGAGACAAAATGCTTTTGAACAGTGCAGCATGACAGAATCCTGCTAACACTGCTGTTTGCAGTCGGGTAAATTCAGCTGCAGTGGCTGGAGATAAGGCAGTAGGCCTTTCTGTAGCTGCTGCTGTAAATGGTCCCAGGCTGACTGACTGGCTAGGTCATCAGTTCCATGCTTCATTCGTTCACTGCTTATAAATTAGTGATACTGTTACATTTATTAACTTTGCTATGCTTAAGTAAAAGGTACAATCTGAGTATCATTGTTTAGGCTAATCCAAATGTAATAGCTATTGTCTGACATATATTTTCATCGTTCCACACTCATGTCAATTTATCTCAGCCCGAAAGCCCAGATTCTATTCTAACAGTGTTGCTTACCTGCATTCAGCTGAAAGTGATACAGAAACAGGATCAAAATCATTCTCATTACCTAAGCCATTCATTTTCTGTTTCA
The DNA here is from genome assembly GCA_027574665.1 of Rhynochetos jubatus. Taxonomy (NCBI): domain Eukaryota; kingdom Metazoa; phylum Chordata; class Aves; order Eurypygiformes; family Rhynochetidae; genus Rhynochetos; species Rhynochetos jubatus. The sequence goes on from CM050656.1 coordinate 19,401,460, forward strand.
ATAGTTTGACATCCTCCACACTGACATTCCCATCTATGCAGGCCTGACTGCATCCCTAAAATCTGGGGCTGGCAGGACAGACAGTATTTTTTGTTGTTGTTGTTTGTTTGATGCTATGTGCTTTTGTGATGAGTTAAAAATCAGTGTAAACCCAAAGTAACAGTATGTTCACTTGCAACATCAGCAGGCTGTAAAAGCATACTGCAAACCAGATTGTGTCTCAGTAAAATGGTGAAAGTCTTACAGTGTATCAATAAAGAAGTAAGAAAAAATGATCTTAACAACACAGAATAGCTATATTTCTACTACATAAATATAGTTACAATAGTACAATCTGAGGTTGTGGCACTGATGTAGTTACTGGATAGCTAAACTTAAAAAGGTGGGTTTGGGAGCAGTGTGGGGATGCGGCACATGCACACAGCCAGCTGAGTGGTCCCCTGCCCTAGGTTTTGCAGCTAGGTGGAAATGTGAATTTTGCAAAGCAGCTAATCTGAGCTAAGGGCTGGCAGTCCCACTGCTTTCCTTCCAGCATGCTGCCAGGGCTACCCTGGAGCCCGCTTGTGTGCTCCTCTGACATTACAGCGACCTGCTTCATAGCGCTAAGTAGTGTAAACTGACCTCACAACAGTGGTAAATCATTTTCTGCTGTTCCAGTCCCCTAAGCCTACTCCTCACAGAGGCATGGGAGGCCTGGACCAAAGGAGAGGTGGAGAGTCAAGCTCCAGCAAGGGACTTCGAGTCTGGTGCTTCTCTGCAGTTGTAGCTGAGGGTAACGTTTCCTGACCCAGCCAAACTTGTCTGGCAGCCGCTGCCATCGGAGGTTACACTCACTTCTGCTCAGGGGGCTGCTGATGTCTGCTGTGGTGACTCTCCCCTATGCCAGGAGCCACGCAGATGTGGCAGGTCAGTGAACTGCTCCAACAGAAAAACATTACTTCTATGCATCTATGTATATCTAACACATGTGTATGTATAAAAATGGGTTCATTTTCAGACCGATCAGCTAGCAGTAACTTCACGAGTGCAGGAGCTGACAGTACGTATACATTGAGGAAGGAGTACAGAATGAAGGTAGCAGAAGAAGCAATAAAAATTCTCATTTTAGAAAATGGAAATGCAAAGAGAAAAGGCTTATTTCTTCATCTGTTCCAGTTATAGAATGAAACATCTACAAGCCAACAGGGAAACATAAACTAACCTTCAGTTTGACCCCACAGACTGCCGTCTCTCTTTCAGATGGTCAAATGTATGTTCCATGGTCATGGGCAGCTCATGAAGTGACAGCTGAAATACTTCAGATTATGGGACAAGTATGCTGCTTCTTGAGTCAGGAAAGCAGAAGTGTGCCAAGCTGGACTGCCAGGCTGACATGCTGGCCCTGTGAATTCACTGACACTGAAAAGTATCATGTGATGGCCTCAGCCCAACTGGAATTCCCAGCCTGGACAGCAGTGGTGGCTGTACAGGGGTCTTGATGGCTCTGCTGTGTTCCATTACAGCAAATCAAAGTCCATCCTTGTGCCCATGACGAATGCAAAGGGGAATATCCAGACCTGCCATAAACAGATGTAAACACAAATGCAGGAAGAGAAAGACCACATTCAAAGGGCTTGCCTACATGAAAACACCTTAAAAAGCTGGGACAAATTAAACTTATTAAGATAGTACACAAAAGAGAAAGTGTACTAAGTATGTGTGAGGGTTGTCTAATTCAGAAGGAGGTTTGCTATAGTTTAATTCTCATTCAAATTACATCTGTCTGTTGTCAGTTTGTCTCTCCCAGGACATTTACCAGCTGTCTCAGATTTCTCAGGTAGGAATGATTCTCCTTACTTGCCAAAGACCGGAGGAAATGCAGGCAAGCATTAACAAGACACTGTGCTAGCATGCAGGTGGTTGCTAAAAGTAGAACTGATTGTCTTTTGCCATGCCTGGAATTCAGCAAACAGACCAAGAGGTCAAGTAGTGATGGCCTCAAAGGATTTCTTAGTTTACTGCAGGTTCTAAGATGCAAAACGTCTGTGACAGTGCTATCATACCAGTAAATAACAGTATAATGCTGTATCAGATTACTGGTGTGATTTAACTACTGGTGCAATAGCCTGTGGTGAAAAGGGCATCCTTACTTGCTAGACCTGTAAATCCAGGTCTTATTTAAAAACATTTTTAAGCAGAAACAGCAAATTCAGTATGAATTAATCACTGGTTGATTATGTGATTTTCTTCTGTTCAGAATCCCCTTTGAACCACATACAATGGCTGGGAAGAGGGATGGTAAAAAAAGAGATGGAAAACTTGTGTGGTTTGCACTTTGTTCTGGTTTTATATTAAAACAAATTGTAACCATCAATTTCCGACATGTGGGAAATAATAGTTGTGTATAGCGTTTGACTTGACGTAAAACTGGACTTAAACCTATATCCTCAGTTGTGTAAATGAGTCCAGGTTCAAACAATACTGTGCAGAAGTGTTTTTATGTGGACAGGTGCAGGATGTGAACAGGAAGCTGGGATAAGTCACAGGTAAAAGGAGCTCAGCTTGGATGTCAGCATACAGTAAGTCTGTTTGTTTGTATATACAGAGACAGTCACAAAATAAGTTGCTTGAAAGTGCTGCAAATCTCAAATCAAAGTTGACCTAAACTATAACAAGTTATTTAGTACATATCTAGACAAAATACAAAATAATATTTATTTTCAGTTTTATTATTATATTTGTATTATATTTTATATATATCTGCATTCATCTGAAATATTTTCAAAGAAATGGCACTTTCTATGTCAAATATGACTGCCTTGACTTGTTAACCCTTATTAAAGGTGTACAAGTAACAAAAACTCTCTGTGTCTTCAAGGAACTGTTCAGTTTACATCACCTACTACTAATATTTTTGCAGGTATACTCCCCAGTCATAGAGTCATAGAATGGTTTGGGCTGGAAGGGAAGTTAAAGATCATCCAGTTCCAACCCCCCTGCCATGGGCAGGGACACCCTCCACTAGACCAGGTTGCTCCAAACCTCATCCAGCCTGGCCTGGAACACTTCCAGGGATGGGGCATCCACAGCTTCTCTGGGCAACCTGTCCCAGTGCCTCCCCACCCTCTCCGGGAAGAATTTCTTCCTGATATCCAATCTAAATCTCCCCATTTTCAATTTAAACCCATTACCCCTTGTCCTGTCACTACAGGCCCTTGTATAAAGCACACACACTCCCCCCCCCAGCTTCCTTGTCGGCCCCTTCAGGTACTGGAAGGCTGTTCTAAGGTCTCCCCAGAGCCTTCTCTTCTCCAGGCTGAACAAGCCCAATTCTTTCAGCCTGTTCCCATAGCAGAGGGGGTCCAGCCCTCGGAGCATCTTTGTGGCCTCCTCTGGACTTGTGCGAACCGGTTGATATCCTTCTTATGTTGAGGGCTCCAGAGCTGGACGCTCCAGCTGGGGTCTCACGAGAGCAGAGTAGAGGAAGAACCAGGAAGAACACAGTAACTCATACATAAGCACCCTCAGCAAGGCCAATCCTAGTCAAGCACCTATTTTTTCTCTCTTGGACCTCGTTCACTGTCCTTAGGTACAAAGAAAGCATTAGTATAACTAAAACAGAAGCAAGATACATACTCTCTCACAATAAAAGCCTTTCCCAGTCTTTAGCTAGCATACTCAACAATGTTGTAAATTATGTAGAAACACTGTATCTCAAGCTCTTACTATTCCACTCCTTGAATATCTCAGTCTATTACGTTTCCCACCCCCCCCACCTCTCCCCCCACTGTTATACATACATATACATACAGAACTGAGGGATTGTTTATTGTTCAGTCACTTCCAGCAAAGATTTCAGCCATGGCAGGGTATGAACTGCAAATTAGGAGTACTTGAAGTCTTACATTAGAATTATGTAAACATTTAATAGCTTCTAAGTGAATGGTGAACTATAGAACACCTGAAGAACTATCTATCCAGCTACCAAAGACCACCCCGTCACACAAAATCCTAACGTATATTTTACAAGTAATTTCAGAAAGGTTACACACCTGGAATAAAATTTTAAATTAATCAGGTATTAAGGACCTTTTACGTTGCAGCTTGTTTGACATTTTTTCAAGCCTCTGAAGTGTCTGTTACTAGATGCAAAGCAAACACCCACAGTTTTGGGGTTTTTTTGAGTCTTTGGTGCTTTGAGTAGTAGTGCCAGGGAAGGATTTAAAGAACAGAGTTAGATTCCTAAATGTTACTTTTTAGAAGGTAAACAACCTCTAATGGTTTTCAAGTTTAAATGTGGCTTAGTTTAAAGGCTAATAAAGATACAAACAGATCATATACTAACCCACGCAGTGATGGATGTTTAATGCATGTGTTACAGAAGCACTTTAGAGACTTACAGTCAAAAACAGGACTGCAATACTCTCATAATATTCTATCTTTAAAACTCACAAGCAGTAGATCGTTAAATATTAAGGAGATAAGAATGAAGAAAAAATTGCTTAGGATAATTGGGGCAAATTAGGTTTTTTTCTGTACACTGAATTTAACAGAAATATAGTATTTGACTGGCTAAATTGCATCAACAGTGATCATGATAGTGAACATATTTAAAAGGGTATTTACAGTTTAAGATTTTATCAAACAAGATCCTGACATTCACAACAAGATGATGGACTACAGGACAGATTTTTTTCATGATTCCCTTATGGCAAAGTGCTTGCAGTAGAAAAAAAGTGTTTTGATGTGAAGACCAATATAAGGGTACCTTACACCTAGTAATATTAATTTCTTTTCCTCTGTGTTGGTGATAAATGTATGAAAAGGATGAAAAAATATTCATATTCTTGTCTATCTGGAAAAATATTTAAATATTTCTATTTTTAAATGTTTTCAGTGATATTTTTATCTTAGTATAGAGATAGAAAAAGTACTGTAATTTTATGATAACAATTGTTAGCTAGTTGTAAGACAATTAATACAAAATTCTTTATGTTTTATAACACTACTTGCCTATTCTTTAGATTTTGAAGTTGAGAATTCTTTTCTGAGTTGATCCGTAATAAATACAGCATATGTGCATTGTCTCACTAATCATTATGTTTGTATAAATATAGATGTACCATATTTATCTTGATTTAAGATAGGAAAATCCCAGGTGAGGTTCTTTACTGTTCTCATGCTTAAACAATGCAGAAAAAATGGTCTGAGACTTAATTTTCCATCCTTACTGAATTGTGGTCATGACAACCATCTGTACAAGGATAAGCTTTACAGTATTGTCTTGTTCAAGAGTATCATTTTGACGTTGTGTGATACAATAAGGTAATGGAAAATAACACTGTGCAGCAGCTGGTGCTCTCAGCTACACCTACTGCTGACTTACACTTTTGATTTGTGTGCATTTTGGTTTGCTTGTTTAATATTTATGTGGCCGTTGTGGCAAGGAAAGTATATAAACATAACACCAGCCTTTAAAAAGCCCATTAGCATTTGAGAGAAGGGCCATTGGCCAAGGGAAATGCACTGTATTTCACTCTTCTAATGTATCCATTTCTACTGGGCACCGGGGATATGAAATTTTGGATATGAAATTTTTCTCTGCTGTGCCAGCAAGGCAAGATACAATTTAAAAAAACTAAAAGACTTCGCTTTTGCATGATTTCATGGCAAGATCTTGCCTAACAGTATGTGGACAAAGATAAACAGAAGTAAAGACAGTGCCAGGTTGTTATGCTTTAGTCCCTTTTAGAGATACAGCTGTTTATCAGATGATGTGGAATAAAGCTGAACATATCTATTATTAAGCAGAGTCTGATAGATAATCAAAGACTGTTTTTTTCCTGAAACTTCTATACAAGAAAGCCCTTACTGACAATGGAGGGAAAGTAATTTAATTTGGCTTTGGTCACTCTGTGCCTCAGAGTACATACACACTATGTCTGGAATTGAAAACAACAGGAGAGATTGCTTAAACTGATTGCTCAAATACTTTTGAGGCATTAGCGGAAGACAGAAGAGAAAGTAAGGCAGGAAGGTTCATTCTAAAGTCATGACATACAGTCTTGCCATATGTTAACAGAAGAAATAACTTCTAGCACTGAATAGAAAACAAAGATTCTAGCTTTTTCCAAATCAGATTAATCATACATGTCTCATAGTATAGTAATGGGAATTGTGGAAAGAGTGTTTAAACTAGGTTTTTACTACTGCTGTTGATTTCTTTGCCTCACATATGCCAGTGATTAACAGGCATCCTCCTGCTGCAAATACAGTTTTGTTGATTTGAGAATTTTAACTTGAAAAATGCTTGTAAAGGGTCATTTGAATATTTCCAGTAAGGTCCTGAACCCTGTAATAATCTGATCAGGTAGGGCAAAGAAACAGTGAAAGTGGAGTTTTTGGTGCTGGTGCTTAAACGCACAACTTACATTATAGGGGAGCGATTCTACTTTGATAAGTTTCGATGGAAGTAATTTCAAAGAAACAGCAGGACAAGACTGGTAAGACCCTCCAAGTATGACACTAAAGAAGTAAATTGTGGAGAGCCAATTACTGAGGTTTAATTATGTTTATTGTGTTGCTGACCAGAAAGCTTTCTTTTTAACTTAGCTGAACACTGGTTCTCACACAACTGTTGTGATTTAAAAACACAATCATCTTGTATGCAGGTGTATCTCCAACTGAGTGCAATTTTTCTTTCTCCTACCGGTGACCCTTTGCCTTTAGCACTAGCGAGCAGTACCTGACTGCTGTTCGCAGTACCTGAAAACCTGCGAAGAGCACTCGGGGGCCTTTGTGGTGCGTGAGTCTGGTTTTCACAGTAGAAACTATCATGATTACTGAACAGTGTCTAGCTCGTGCATCCAGGGAAGAGCTATCCCTTAAAACTTGTATTTAAAATAACTGTGAATAAGCTATTTTATTAATACTGCTCTATTCTGATGTAACTAGGAGTTGGCCTAAGGCATACATATGACGGTGCTCTGCCCAGGCTTCCCTCCCTGTGTCCTGGATGGCAAACTGAGCCAGTGTCTTCAGTGGCTTATCTTTGGAAGGAAGAAGTCTTTGAGAACTTGGGCAGCGTGAGTAGGAATCAAAAATTCACCCTCCAGTACACTGAGTTCATCTGTTCCCTGAGTGTCTGTTACACCAGTTGGTGAGATCCGATTCAGTAAATATTTGCGTTTCAGTATTGGGCAGAGGCCCGAGCAGTGCTGAGCAACTGCCCTTACAGGGTTAGGGCGAGCTTTGTAACATGTCACCGCTGTATGGGGCAATTGCTACATCTGACCATGGGGACCATGGAGACCAGTCCAACACTACTGTCTAAGAAAATATTCACACAGCCAAGCTGTCCTCAGTGATGGTAAGCGCGAAGTCTGTGCTGCCTAGCCAGCGCAGCTGCCGCTAGGCACAGAAACGGAGGCTTGGCTCTGCTCAGCCCGCTGCCTCGTGCCCTTGGTACCAACGAACAGGCCGCAGCAGCCGCCGGTACACGGGCCCGGCCTCAAACCCGGGCTCTGATCGGACCGTTCGAGATGCCAGGGCCGACCCCCATCGGTGCTAGAAGCGGCGCTGCGGCCCCAGGCCCGGGCGGGGTGTCGGGGTACCCGCGTGCAGCGGGTCGTGCGACACCGCCCCGGCCGCCCCCCCGCAGGTGCGGCTGGGAACAATAGGCAGCGGCTGGCGTGGCAGCGCGCACCCCTCGGCACTCCTGCAACGAGTCCCGGGCGGCGAGCAAGGAGCCGCCGTTCAGCAAGCGCGGCTAAAGTAGTCCCTCTTTGTTCACCAGCAGCAAAGGTTCGCCTTCACCTGTGTCCTTCCGCCGCGGCGCTCTGGCTCCCCGCCCCCTGGCCCAGGAGCTGTCTGTCGGCGCAGGCGGGGCCCGCCGGGGCGGGGCCGAGGCCCTTTGTGCTCCCAGAATGCACCAGCTTCTCCTCCGCGGGAAACAAAAATGGCGAGGGGCGGCGGTGGAGCCGGGCTGGCTGTGAGGCGGGTTTGACCTTTCCCCCGCTGTCTCGCCTTTGCTGCGCAGCGGGGTCCGTGCTCGGGGCGGGGGGTGGGGGGGTGGGTGTCTCGCTGCGCAGCGAGAACCCGGCCGTACTGGGGCGCCGGGGGAGGCTCCCGAGCTCGCTGATTTCCCTGTATGAGGCGGTTAGCACCACTGGAGAGACCGAATGAGGTGAGGGGGGTGGAGGGAGGGGCGACCAGGCCCCGCGCGAGGAGGGGGGGGGGGGGGAGTGTGTGTGTGGGGGGGGGGCGCGCCCCGCACCTTGGGCCGCCGGTGCCCTATCCTACCCCCCCCCCCCTTTCCCCGGCGGCCGCGCCGCTGGTTGGGGAGGGGGTGTGAGGGGCCACGCTGTGGTGCGGGGGGGGCCTGGAGGCCTTGGGGGAGGGGGAGAAGCTCCCTCCGAGGCGGACGCTGGCATGCGAGGGGTCAGTGGTGCTCTTCAGTGACCAAAACAAAGGGAGCGGAGGCGGTAGGCCGTGTACCGGGGTCCGTGGAGGTGCCGCAGCGGCGGGGTTACCGTTAGGCTGGCGCCAGCTGTGTTTTCATCTTCTTTAAGGATATTGTCCGAGTAGGCCGCGCTCCCTCGAGTGCGAGGAGAGCCGCACAAAAGAGGTGGTGGTCCTTGGTAACTTTGGTTTTGGCTTCTTTTTCTTTTCTCTTTTAATTTTGCAACCCTCGCCTCGTAGTCTGTCAGCACGGAGCGTTTGGATGCGCTTGGAAGCCTACCTTTTTAGCCCACTAAAATCTGGTAACTTGCTGGCTGAAAGGATGCGATAACACATTTTGTTTTCCTTGGGTTTTGAATTCTGTGGGAAGAATGGGTCGATGCTCTTGTTGGTCGAAGAGAACAATATGGTACTGTGTTGAATGCTCTGGGCACTGATCCTGGTGTTGAAATACTAGGGCTTGTCGTCGAGGTATCTGGGTGCTATTTAAAGGAGAGGGCCTGCATAATTAAATGAGAAGCTTTCCCAGGAAAGCAGTGTAGCATTATGCTTGTTTCATACATTTCTGATAGCTAGGTCCTGCTCGTGGCTTTAAAAGGCTAAATATAGTAATGGATAATAGCATGATTTTCTCCTGACTTAGCATAAAGGGAAGTGATCAGTGCTTTATATCTAAACTGTCAAAAGCATAGGATAATAAAAAATAGTTTTCTTGTCTTTTTTGATCTGCAGTCAGGTTGGTAAAAGTTAGTAAGTTAATGTTTGTCCCTTTTTTTTGAAAGCTCAAATTACAATTAATTTGAAAGTACTTGAGGTTAAAAGAAGGAAAAAAGCCAAGTTCCTATAGTATTAGAATACAGGTTAATAGGTTCATAGTTTTTTAGTGGAAGGAGAAGAAAGGAAAATAAAGATTGAAAATATGACAGAAGGTGTGTAGTGCAAGTGAGAAGAATCTTTGCGAGGAGCTACTAGCTGGTGAAACGTGGATCTGTACTGAGAGTATAACATGGTAATGTTTTCCACAATTAACTCTTAATTTGTCAAACAGCTATGTGGCTTCTCAACATCTTGCCTGTTCTGGGAGGAATTTTAAATCAGGCATAGGTTGCTTCTCAAAAGTTGGCTTAATATGGCTAGTTACCAGTTGTTGAGGTGTGTGTACATATATTTTTCTTTTAAATAGGTGGAAGACATATGCACTAGTAGTTAATATCAAGGCTGGTCTTGGATGCAGTTATGTTTGCCCTTCCCTGCTTTAGGAGATCAGGTAAAGCATGAGCAGAGCAGATGTAACAAATAAGTTACAGTTCATTGCCTAGTAGAGAGTGGACTTCTCTGTTCCCTCAAGATAGATGTGAATGAATATGGTTCTGGAGGCTCCAAAAATTGCTTTAAAGCATATTTTGTGCTCCTGATGCTAGCTGTGAAGGAAAGAAACGTGTGACTAGAAGCCAATCTGAATCTTCTCTTAGTTTGTGAAGTGACAGTACTTTTTGAGTGACTGACTGAGCTTGCTGTGGAGTTGGTTTCACTGTCTTTACAGGCCTTCCTTACAGGAAATGGAGGGGAAGTGTGTCTGTCTTAGAGTAAAACATGCCAGGAGAAGAATTATAAAACTACAGGTATTGCTGGAGGATGGTTGGGCAGAGTGATACCCTGTTACTGAAAGCACTGAAACTAGTTGAATTTATACTTTGAACAATCTAGATTTCAAGCTGCTGGCCTCTTCCTAGAAGGTAGAATCTCTATGGAGGAGTGAAACCAAGGGTTTAATTTTCTTTGATAAGAAGAGAGCTAATGATGAGAGCATTACACGTTCCATTCACTAAGTATCTTGGAGAATAATAATACTTCATGTGTGTTTGTATCTTTAATTTCTTTCTGTGGCGTGTTCATGAAGGTTGCTGTTCTTGTAGAATAGCCTTTAAGAAGGAAATCTATCTTCATGAGATTTTGATTGCCTCTGAAATCCTTTTTCTACGCACTCCCCCAGTGAAATTCAGCATGTTGTCTGTAATGTCTGTTACTGCTTGGGTATGCGCTCATACTACCTTCCCTTGGGTATCTTGCTGGGCACCCCGTATTAGGACCATTGTTCTCTCTGATACCTTCTGCCTCTTTTCTTTGTGTACAAACATGATCAATCCCACACAAATGGCTCTTACAGTACAGGACTGCTCTACCCTATTTCCTTACATATTTAGTATGTAGGGAATATGTAATTCTGTGATGATATTTTGAAGACTAACACTTTTACTTTGCATATCAAATAAAATTAAAACACTTAATTACTTATTTCTTGAGGGAGAATGTGAGCAAGTAAAACCAAAATCACAAATGATTGTAGTAGTATGGGTATGAGAATGAATTTATCTCGGTGGCTACCTCTTTTTAATAGTATGGATCAATCTGCTTGAACAGTTGTACGTCACAGAGGAAAAAGATGATTCAGATTAGAAGGGATCTCGGGAACTCTGTAGTCCTGCTCAGTGTAGCATCAGCCATGAGGCCAGGTGGCCTTATCCAGTCAGCCCAGCCCTTGAAAGCCTCCAGTGATAGAGGCCACACAACCACCCTGGGCCACTGTTCTACTGCTGAACTCTCCTTTTGGTGTGTGTGGGGGGGAGAGGAGCATTTTTCTCCCATAGCCATTAATCTCTTATTTCAACACGTGCGTTACCTCTTGTACTCCTTCCATGCACTACTCTAAAGAGGCTAATTCCATCTTGTTAATCTTCTCACAGGAGCTGGAAGGCTACTGTTAGGCTTCCCTGAAGCCTTTTATTCTCCAAGTTGAAGGAGCCTGAGCCTTCTCTCACAGGGCAAGTGCTCCAGTCCCCAACTGTCTTGGTGGCCCTCCCAGTTTGATGTGTCTTGCAGTGGGAGAACCATACCACAGTCTTCTAGATGCCATCTAATTAGTTCTGTGTAGAAGGAAATAATCACTTCCCCTCAATCTTCTGGTTCTGTTCCTGGCAATATAGCCCAGGATACTGCTTGCCTTTGCTCACAGGATGCACTGCTTGCTTGTGTTCTGCTTTCTGTCTGTCAGACCCTCAGCCAATCTTGCAAAGCTGACCCCCAGCCAATCTTAGCGTGGGGTTCTTCCTCCAGATGCAGGAGCTTGCTTTTGTCTGCTGAATTTCATGTGGTTTCTGTCAGCCACTTCCTTCAGCCTTGATGAAGTTGAGGTGATAATCACTCCTCTGCCCTTGTCCACAAATCCTGCCATTTTTGACACAGAAAGTGGTCAGGTTGGTCGGGCCATGATTTATCCTAGGTAAATATATGCTGTCTGTTCCCAGTCACCACCTTTCCATGTGTCCCGAAATATCCTTTTAGGAACGTTTACTGCATGACTTTCCTAGAGACAAATTTAAACTAACCAGCCTGGAGAATAAAAGGCTTCGGGGAGGCCTACAACAGCCTTTCAGCTCCTGTGAGAAGATTAACAAGATGGAATTGGTCTATTGTCTGAGTAATTCTATTATCCTGAACAACTGTAGAAAGGAACAAAAAATTGAGAATGTTTCTTCCCCCATGAACATTACTATTTGCTTTTCTAGACTGAGTGATGCCTAGGTTAGAGTCCCTTTAAACTTCTGTGCAGTTGGTGATGTGTTTTAGGCTTTTGGTTGTACCAGAATACAAAATAGCGTAAAGGTAAGGAGCTCAAAGTATATCTTGTAGATGTTCTATGTCACGGCGCATTGGAAGCTCAGTAATAGTTTGGCCACATGTAGTGTGAAAGGGTAGACAATCTAGATTTGTATTGGATCTTCTGCTTGAAAGAAATTCATGGCAATTGACTAACGTAGTAGCCTGTTCGTGTGTAATTGCAACAGTGACTCTTGCAACAAAGTTGCCACTGTGAAAAACAAAGTGAACTTTTTGGTCTTTGAATCGGACTGATCCTAAATTTAGGCCTGGGTTGGGATGTGGGGAGTGTTCTGTAAAGTCTGTCATCTTGACCTAGCAGAAACTTCTTATTTGGAAGAGCAAGGTATGGTTGACACAGTGAACAGAGAATATTTGGCATGAGATCTCAAATGGCAGAGAAGATGCAAGGAATATGGGAAGAAACCTGTGGCTGGGATCCGGCATCTCTCCAATGGCTAACAGAGTTACTGGATCCTAGCCATAGGTTAGCAGCTAAATTAGAAGCACGGCTTGGGCTTGGTTATGCAGTGTCGGGTACAGCAGCTAAGATTGTGGTGCTCAGAGAAGATTTAGTTCCCTTTTCTGTTGCCTTCTGGCTGTGAGTGCTTGCTGATTACCTGGCTTGTCTAGTCACCAGACTTTTTGTGAGGTGCTTTAATCTGTGTAAAATATCAGAAAATTAATCTATACTGAAAGAAAGAGAACTGAATAGAAAGTTTATGGAGAAGTCAGCTTGTCATTCCAGAGCTGGTGGGGGTGGAGCAAGCTGCTGTATTGGATAAGCCATGTGTGAAACTGCCCTCAGGTTTTGTGTGTTTTGAGCCCTTGCTAGACCTATCTCTCTGAGATGTTAACTGTCTTGTTTTAAGGAGAGCAGAATAAAGAATGCTGAACTATGAAGAAGGGTTGTAAAATACCATGTTTGAAGTTCCTTAAGAGTGTAGTTTGTAACTGCAGACATAACAGTTTTGATTAAGCAGCAGTAATGTTAAACTTTCAGAATTTAAACTGATTGTCTCTAGTAATAATCTAAGTACTTTCACTAGATCTTTGTCTTTGATGTGATAGCACATTTTCCAGTTTTGATGGAGGCCACTCACATAGGTTTAAGATCTTATTAGGATGCTCTCTGTGTGTGGTTTGAGTCTGAATTTCCTTCTGCTGAATCTGCTGGGCTCTCTAAGCTCATCTTCCCTTCAGTGTCATTTGTATTCATTGGGAATAAATTAATTTTCTGTAGGCTCCACTTCTATGAGTTGTCTCTGGATTAAAATTTTCTCTTGATATGCTTTGGGCACTTAGTTTTTGAAGCCAATTTCAAGATACTAAATTTTAACAACTGTCTGTACTCATTGGGTAGCTATCTTCTATTACTGTTGCAGTATCTTGAATCATGCAGCCCTTCTGGAAGAAATACTCTGAAACTGCATGTATTGCCAGTGAAAGTGTCCATAGTTCAGTCATGTGGTCTGGCAGTGCCAGTTGAGGGAGTTTGTGTCCCAAGTTGCTTGTTTGCATTTCTTCTGTTGTGCTGACAAACCTTTCTGTGAAATCAGGGGACTGTTTTGGCTGAAAAAATAGCTCTGTCAAGGGAGTTTAACAGTTGCTTCACAGCAGCTGTTAAAATAGAAGAGGTACGGGAGTATGACCTTAACCTAGGACTGCTGCTGAGGAAAAAGATGCTTGGAAACAAGAGACAGAAAGATGAGTCTTTCTAATTATCCGACCTTCTCATGTTGTTTTCCCTAACTTTTCTGCTTCTTCCTTCTGTAGGATTGCTGTGGAGATACAGGAGTCAGAGGCACCAAATGAACATGGCAATTGGCTAACCTCTAAAGAGGTTAGAATTAGAAACAAGTCAAAACTAACAATCTATTTTTGATTTTGATGAATACAATGCTATGTGTAGTACGTTGTTGTGGTTCACAAATCAGACTATGTAGCTCACCTTCAGAGGGAGTTTGCAATTCTTGTTGACAAAGAATGACAGCTGTCTCCTGCTGCTGCAGCATATTATAAACTAATTCATGTAGTAGATGAATAGAAGGTCTACTGCCTGTCTTGCCTGAGAATATCTGTGGTTATGATATAGACCCCAAGGTGTGAAAAGTCAGTGAGCGTTTTCAATACTTCACAAGATCAACTTCTCAAGAAATGGTGAAAATGCACTTCTGTTTTGAAGCGTATTTCAACATGCAGATATACTTTACAGACTTACTCCGTTAACTTCTGAAACATTGTATGGGTGCATAAATACTTTTTTTGCATTTTAATATCTGAGTAAAAATACAGCTATGACATGCTCAGTATTGAGTAAAGGATGTAAAGCCAAGGTAGGTTGGACATGATGTGTGACATGCAGTGTAGCTTAGTTGTGCAGGTTTAATGAGAATGTAAATTTTTGCTGTCAGTAAAAAGTAAAAATAAGTGCAGTGTTTCCAGAAAGCACTTCAGACACACCTACTTTAGGTGACTTATGGCTTGCTAATTAAAGTCAACTGGTTACAACAGTAGCTTTTCCCACTAAATCTCTATAAAAAAACACTGGGAGAATGTTTCCCTGAAGAGGAACTTATCCATGTGGAAAGCAACTGTTAAGCTAGCTCCAAGTGTCAGTCTATTGTGATGGCTCTCTTTGAGGAAGATAGCACTGCTGAAGTAAAGACTAAGCAGCTCCTGCTGTGGCAATTTATGGTTTATCTAACACATAGCTAACCCTGTTTTCAGCCTATGTAGTTCACAGAATGGTAGGGGTTGGAAGGGACCTCTAGAGATCATCTAGTCCAACCCCCCTGTCAGAGCAGGATCACCTAAAGTAGAACAAGTCCAGGTGGCTTTTGAAAGTCTCCAGAGAAGGAGACTCCACCGCCTCTCTGGGCAGCCTGTTCCAGTGCTCTGTCACCCTCACAGGGAAGAAGTGTTTCCTCGTGTTCAGGTTGAACCTTCTGTTTTCCAGTTTATGGCCATTTCCCCTTGTCCTATCACTGGACACCACTGAGAAGAGCCTGACACCCACCCTTTAGATATTGATAAGCATTGATAAGATTCCCCCTCAGCCTCCTCCAAGCTGAACAGACCCAGCTCTCTCAGCCTTTCCTCATATGGAAGGTGCTCCAGGCCCTTCATCATCTTAGGGGCCCTGTGCTGGACCCTCTCCAGTAGTTCCTTGTACTTCTTGAACTGAGGAGCCCAGAACTGGACACAGCACTCCAGGTGGGGCCTCACCAGCACAGAGTAGAGTGGGAGGATGACTTCCCTTGACCTGCTGGCCACACTCTTAATGCATCCCAGGATGCCGTTGGCCTTCTTGGCTGTGAGGGCACACTGTTGGCTCATGGTCATCCTGTTGTCCACCAGGACTCCAACCAAGGTCCTTTTCCCCAGAGCTGCCCTCCAGCAAAACATCCCCCAGCCTGTACTGGAACAGGGGGTTGTTCTTCCCCAGATGCAGCACTTTACACCTGCCCTTACTGAATTTCATTAGATTTCTCTCCATGCCCAGCTCTCCAGCCTGTCCAGGTCACGCTGGATGGCAGCACGGCCTTCTGGCATGGCAGCCACTCCTCCCAGTTTGATATCATCAGCAAACTTGCTGAGCGTACATTCTAGCCCTTTGCCCGGGTCACTGATGAATATACTGAATAGGGCTGGACACAGCACTGACCCCTGGGGGACGCCACTAGCCACAGGCCTCCAACTAGACTGCCCCATTGACGACAACTCTCTGAGCGCTTTCCTTCAGCCAGTTCCCAACCCACCTCACTGCACCATGGTCCAGTCCATACTTTCTAAGCTTGGCTGTGAGGATGCCACAGGAGACCGTGTCAAAAGCTTTGCTGAAGTCGAGGTAGACCACATCCACTGCCTTCCACTCGTCTATCCAGCTAGTGATGCCATCATAAAAAGCTATCAGATTGGTCAAGCGTGACTTCCCCTTGTTGAGTCCATGCTGACTACTCGTGATAAGCTTGGTTTCCTCAACATGCTTTGAGATGGCACCAAGAACAAGCTCTTCCATCACCTTCCATGGGATGGAGGTGAGGCTGACTGGCCTATAGTTACCCGGGTCCTCCTTCTTGACTTTTTTGAAGATTGGAGTAACATGGGCTTTCCTCCAGCCCTCAGGCACCTCTCCTGTTCTCTAGGACTTTTCAAAGATTATGGAGAGTGTCCCAGCAGTGACTTCTGCTAGCTCCCTCAGCACTCATGGGTGCAGCCCATCAGGGCCCATGGATTTGTGGATGTTCAGTTTGCTTAGTTGATCTCTAACCCAATCCTCTTCAACTGAGGCAGAACCTTCCTTTCTCATGACTTTCTCCATGGTTTTCAAGCTCTGGGACTCCTGAGGGCTGGTCTTAGCAGTAAAGACAGAGGGAAATGTGGCATTCACATTCAGTAATTCCACCTTCTCCATATCCTCAGTCACCAGGGCACTTGCTTCATTCAGCCATGGGCCCACATTTCCTCTGGTGGTCTTCTTTCCTCCAATGTACTTGAAAAAGCCTTTCTTCTTGTCCTTGACCTCCCATGCCAGGTTTAGTTCTAAGGAAAGCTAAGGTCTCCCTATCGCATCCCGTCATCCTCTGACCACATTCTTGAAGTGTCTGCTTTATTGACTCAGACCTTTACAGTGCGTCAAGATCCTTCAGTGTCTGAAGTAACTGTTGTAGAAATCTATATATAGACTCGTTGAAGTGATTTGTGCCAGAAAATGATGCACAACAAACCTCTGTTATAATTTGAATGGAGTTATGGGACAAACTTCTGTACTTAGTCATATGCTTTTGGAGTCTTTTTTTAATATAAAACTAAAAAATAGTTGATTTTTTAAAATGGAAGTATGTACTAGACTAATATCAATCGATTGTCTTTTTGCTTATTCTATACAAGGTCTTTCACACATTTTTAAGTACTGTAAAAGAAGAGCCAATGTTCCTGCCTTCCAGCTGCTTTCTCTCATCTCTTAAACCAGATAAAAAGATGGAAAGTAAGTCTGTGAACCTCTAGAAGAGAGTAGCCATGTCAGAACACTTGTTAAACTGCTTCAAGGTGCCCTAGCAAATTTGCTTTGTGCTTTGGACTACACACGGCAACTTATTTATTTACCTGTTTAATATGCTAGATCAAGGTCATAGATGTAATTTTGAAGTATCTAAATACCTTAATACTCCAGAAAGATGAGTCCTTTCCAAGAAAAGATTTATTGCCTGAGACCAGGTTATCACAACTATTTCTATGCTGTTTTGATGAAGCCTTGCCTAGCCTTTGAACATTGCTTGCTTTGTTCTAAGTTGGATGTGTGTATCATCAGGAAGGTTTGGGGAACTAACTGGTCAAGGTGAAGCCTTTTTCCCTTTTCTTGACTGGCTGACTTCATGCATTAGTTTGAGCTGTGCCTCTTTAGTATTTGGGTGTGTAAATGTTCATACATATACAAAGGGGAGAGTAGAATGTGGTTGCAGTAAGTGTTAAGATCTGGAGCCTGCTTCAGAAGCCATTGTAGAAATTTAAGCTACTGTACAAGGTAAGGGGCAAAATCTTGCAGTGGTGTACAAAAGATGGTGTTTAAATGACGAAATATTCTAAGGGCATGAGGTTATTCAGAATAATGTAGAAACTGTATAAGGACTTCAAGCTCCTGAGTGGATAATGAAGAGGCAAATGAAATTTGGTGCAAACCTAAGTAATACACAGTGGGATGAAAAACAATAGTCTGGGAGCGGTTAGAATGTGAACCTACAATTTCTAATTGTTATCTGAAACTTTAACTTCATGCTTAACTGCAGGGGTGGGGGAAGGCTACAAGTGTTACTAGTCGGAAGGGAGCAAAGAATAAAAAAATGACCTGGGCTGCCATGCTATTAGCCTATTATTGTAAACTTACTTTGAATGCTGCATGCATCCTGTCCCACTTATCACAGGTTAGAGTAGAACTGGGGAGCAGTGGTAACTTTAAATAGCTTTCATGTGAGAAGCAGCACAAATGGTAGGGTTATTTTTCTGGAAGTAAGTCTGGGTGGGTCTAAACATTGTTACTGGGGCATGGAGGGAGACAATGGAAAATGACAGTTCAGTTTTCTGATGTAGTGATGAAAGGTGTCACTTCATTAAGTGACAAGATGCCAGCTGTGAAACAAGCCAGAATAAGTGCTGCTTGACGAGTACCACAAAACATGCAGTAAAACTTGCACAAGAAAATTCCATTAAGGACTTTAAAAAAACCAAACCAAAACAACCCAACAACAACCCCCCACCAAAAACCCACAAAAAAACCCCAAACCCACTACTGCTTGAGGTCTTTGGATCCACAGCCTGTAAAGAGACCTAGAGAATTTCTGGGAGAGGAGTGCTATTCTAAGGTTTCTATGTTTGTTTATTTTTCCTGTTCCTTTGGTCTGCCCTAGTCACCTGTCTGAATATTTTTGTGTTTGGGATCAGACTGGACTGAAATTGGTGACTCAGTTGTGCATGAGTATGCCAGAGTTGTGCTAGGCCCATTACGACTGCTCTTACTGTCATGTCATTGTTTAGACTTAAACTGATTAGGATTAAAATAGCTGTGTGACTTTCTTGTGTCTAACCTTTTTGGTTTAAGCTGTTGAGTACAAAAAAAGATTTCCAAAAAACCCCCAGCAAATGGTTGATTAATATTCTAGAGAGCAACTTCTGCATTTTTGCATTTTTTTGATGTTTTAAGCCATTATAATTCCAGTTTTCTTTTGATACTGAATGTAAGTAGTAAACTCCTGAGGGAGAAGGGCATCCTTTTTCTTTGAAACTTCAGAGTAATGTCTTTAACATCTGAGTAGTAATTCTCATCAAGCTACATAGAACTCATTGTCTCTGTTGATGATTTGTGATTAATTCGGATGTTTCTGGTGCTGGTAATGCACCTAAGCTTTTTTGGGTGAGGTGAAACTTTGCTCTTTCAATCGAATCTATTCTGTTTTACTCTTCGATCTCTAATTGTGTTTATCAGTTACATGTATGTTAAGTTTCTGAAGAGAAAATACATTTGGGTATCGAAGTGGTAGCATTGTTTCATAGTCTGAAATTCTGCCAGTTACTTATGAAGAGTCTTCCTTGTGAATTATCAGGTACTGTTCCATAATTTTCTGTATTATACTCCTTTACTTGAAGTGTAGTGTTTGATAGCTGGTCTGACATAAAAGCATATTTATGCTTATTATATATAAATAGGCTATATATTGTGGAGTTGTATGAGTGGGGAAAAATGATTATTGATTTGAGTAACTAACAGAGATGTAAACTTATTTTACATTAGAAATTTTACATGTAGGAATTCTTCCTGTGCTGGAAACCTCTTCAGCTATACTTAATGACAAAGCATGATGCTGTGTTTGAGGTACCTGACTTAGTATAGACCTTGAGTTAGTATAGTGATCAACCTGATTAGTTTCTTCCCCCTCTCATCTCCACTGTGATGGTGTTGGTTTTTCTTAAATTTTATTTTGAGTAACTGCTGGGTACCACGTTAATTGTGAGCTAACTACTCTCCCTACCAAGGTAATGTCCTTACATCTGGCTTAGGAACCTTTTAGCTTCCTTGGAATTTTAGAAAACTTGTCAGTGACTGGCTAATGTTTTGCACTAGTAACCCTGTACGGAATGTTTTTGATGGCTTCTTTGATGCTTCTGGTGACTTCATGAACAGTCTCTGAGCTGGGAAGTTTGTATCTCCCCATGCTTGTTTACATTAGTTTATTTTGTAGAAGATGTTTTTTCTTTGTGTAAACTTGTCAAATTTTTTAGACTCTTACAGTAGCAGAGGCACTGCTACTAAAGGTGTGTAAAGTTTGAAAACTTGACCAGGTTTTTAGTTACCTGAAGTTCTGGAGTTAGCTAAGAGACTTCTAGCAGTGAATCCTATTAATATTTGAAATACATGGTTTCTTACTTTAACCTAATTCTGATTTACCTTTTTTTCTTGCTTCCTTTTAGAGACTCTACAGCGGTGGGTAATTCACTGGTCCATAAGCGGTCTCCTTTACGTCGAAGCCATAAGACCTCAGCATCTTTGACCAAGCTGTCGTTACGTGATGGACAGAAAGCCAAAAAGCCACTGTGTAAATTTGAAGAAGGCCAGGATGTCCTAGCTAGATGGTCAGATGGCTTGTTTTATCTTGGAACTATCAAAAAGGTAAAAAAAATTAACTTCACTGGAGTCTTTCAGTACCATGTTACTTTAATATTAATTATTGTCTCATTTACTTGGTATTAAATACATTCTTCTGTTTAGTTCTTTTATTCATGGCTTCCACTGCATTTTTGTTTTTCAGATAAACAAACTGAAACAGAACTGCTTCATTATATTTGAAGACAGTTCCAAATCCTGGGTCCTCTGGAAGGACATACAAACAGGCAAGAATTTCAGTGAAGTAGTCATTGTTTGGTATTTTGTTTAGATTACTGTATCTGTTAAAATAACTTCGGAGTATTCATGTAATATAAAGAAATGTGCAATTATCAAGTGAGATGCCTGTTGTATATTAGTTTTGATTTTTCAGGTATTTGGGGAGTAGCTACCGTTTTAATAATCTAATGTTAATGAAGCATGGATAACGATTTCAGTCACGATTTCTTCTGAGAATCAGTCACCATTTCCTCGTCATATAAAGGCAGTGGAAATCTGATAGGGCTTTTGCTGATTCCTGATATTTAAACACTAAACAGGAGAAGCTTTGTATTCAGAGTAGAAAAAATAATCAACTGTTAGGGCTGAGAAGCTTTTAAAATACTGCTGTTCTGCCTCTGTAGTACTGGTTTATGATCTCGGATTCACTTATCACTATCAAACTTCAGTGCATGAGTATGATAATATGTAGACTAACTTGTATTTTAATCCAGAGTTTTACATTGATGTGTAGTATAACTGGAGCAAGATGTAGCTCTTGTTTCCAGTTTGTGAGTTTCTTTACTGTTACTGTGTGCTTTTGTATGCTTGCAGATAGGTATAAGAAGTAATAACATATTTCTTAAGAGTGTTGGAGTTTAATATTAAGCACTTTGGGCAGATATGTCAAAAAGAAATGATGCACCAAATTGTGCATACAAACTACTGTAAATGCAAAACATATCAGTTGTCCAGGTAGTTTTGTTTATATGTATTTTTTAGCCTGCATTTACATTCTTTATTCAGTTTTTAGTTTTTATTGTTGATATTAAGAAAACATGGACTGCATACTAAATAGGCAATATATAACCAATAAATATCTGATAGCCTGTGATAAGTGACATAAATATTTAATACATACACTCTGTACAAAATGTCTGAATTTATTTTTGTTAGGAAGTTAGGCTTTGTAACCGTGTTTTGACAATACACAGATCTGTAACTGAAATTAGGAAAAGAGCCATTCATGTTGTAACCATTCCAACTGCAGATGCAATCTGGAAAAAAAAAATCACGCTTTCATCTTTGTCTAGGAGCCACTGAAAGTGGGGAAATGGTCTGTACAATATGTCAGGAAGAGTATTCAGAAGCACCGAATGAAATGGTTATATGTGATAAATGTGGGCAAGGTAACTAGATTTTTTTTTCACGTTTACTGTGTTTTGAAAGGTGTTTTGATTTGTTTTATGAAGGAGGATGTTTGCCTGGCTATGACTGACTGCTCAACTGATCTTAAGTTTTATAGCCTGTAGTGGCTATTAACAGCTCAATGAATAATGATAATCCATGTTAAAGTGACTTAACACCTGTTCTGTAAGTAAAACTTATTTTTTTTCTGCTAAGCAAATTTAAAAGACTATTTTGAGTGTGGTACCAATCTTTCATTGGATTTTTGGCACTTAATGATGGATAATACCTTATAATTGCATTAAAATTATGTGTAGTTAATTCTGTGTAAGCTTCTTTTGCCACTTAAATTACAATTTGGTTGATCCATTTTTTTATACAGGTTATCATCAGCTGTGTCACACACCAAATATTGATTCCAGCGTGATTGATTCAGATGATAAATGGCTCTGTCGACAGTGCGTTTTTGCAACAACAACAAAGGTATGTTTGTAGAAAAAGAACTTCTTAATACATCCCATATTGCATGCATACTTTTTTTCCACTTCAAAAACACATAAAACATAGTTGGTGGTGTTATCAGTGATTCCTTTTTTGTTAACTTTGATCTGAACGGAAGTTTTGTATGTTGGGAAGTAACGTTTATTTTAGACATAGATGATGTTTGGTTTTCAACTTATTTTTAAACAGATATTTATGTTTTGTTAAAACATAAATTCAGGTAAAAATTGTTTACATGATTATATACTCATTTATGTAACTTCAATTTTAAAGGATTTGAAATGTTCAGAAATAAGTTATGTTTTTGTCAACTAATGTATTTGTTTTGGCCCAGAGGGGTGGTGCACTTAAGAAAGGACCAAATGCCAAAGCACTGCAAGTCATGAAACAAACATTACCATATAATGCAACAGACCTTGAGTGGGATGCAGGTCATAAAACCAATGTCCAGCAGTGTTACTGCTATTGTGGAGGACCTGGAGAGTAAGTAAACAGACAATATGTTAACTTTCCTTTTTAATGCAGCTGCAAACTTTGGCTCTGATCCTTCAGACTTTTACTTTGAACTTGTTAGTTTGTTTCTACTGTGTGTAGCTATTAAACTAATACCTCCCCCCCAAACTTCTTGAATCCTCAAGATGAACCTTAGAGTTCGGCAGTTGAATCCTCAGAACAAATGTTTGTGACTTAATGCAGCTGTGCCATGCTTTGGAATATAACAATGAAGCTAACCCAGTATGGTAGAAGGAGCTTACGTGGCGTTACTGAATTCGCATGATCAAGATTTAAAAGGTGGTTGTCAGAAGAAATTTAACAACTGAATCCTTTTACTAGACTATCTTTTATTCTCAGTCACTTTTTTTCTAGTAATGATTCATTATGGAATTAAATGTAACTGAACTATCCCTGCAGATGACTGATAGTTTTATCAACTGTGAAAATCAGTTTGGTGCAAAAGATCCCTTGCTATTGAAACGAAACGTAATGAAGAACTATTTGCAGTAGTGTTTCTTAACGCATCTTGTTTTTTCTTTCTGTTGGTGAAGCTGGTATCTAAAGATGTTGCAGTGCTGCAAATGTAAGCAGTGGTTTCATGAGGCTTGTGTGCAGTGCCTCCAAAAGCCAATGCTCTTTGGTGACAGGTAAGAAACTTAAGCTATACTTTATGGCTGTCCTGATTTAAAATGTGGAGGGAATCTCATATGAGACTTTAAGGTATCTGTAATGCAACAGTATTGTAAAAAATGGGATGAGTTTTGTGTAGAAGGTAGTACAAAATAAAATATGTTCAGGTGCTAGAAAATGGCAGTTCATCTCAGTTTAACGAAGGAGGGTGGTGTGAGTGTTGGAGAGGTAACCAGTAAATAGTTGAAATCAGACTGTTAATGAACTTCCACACAAAGGGAAGTCAGGATACTATAGGGGCTGGCCACTGAGACACTGGAAGCTCTAAAGCAGACCACTTCAATGGGCCTGTAAGTTAAAGGCTTACAAGTTCATGTTGTGTAGGTGACTAATCTCTTCTATGGAGCAGGCACCGTGCAGGCTGTATGTGTATGTGCAGTAGTAGTTCTCTGTACTAACAATACAGGAAACTGGAGAAAGCTGGAAGGATAGTTAGACTGAGGGGATCTGTGTACATATTCTGTTCGTGTGTGATGAGTCAGGACAAAAGGAAATAAAAAGGTCTGGTCTGTGCTTTCATTTTAAGAGGAACTTGGAGCAATTGAAGCAGGTGAGAGAGAAAACCGAAGGAATGAGATACTCCTTGATTCCCTTCTCCATTTGTATGAAGGAACTAAGTTAAGACCCAGGAATCCATGGGTCCTTTAAATGCATGCCTACACTAGGGCACAGGTTTCTGCATTTGAGAGAACGGAGTGTGGACATTACAGATTATCTTGACTGATATTGTCACACGTTGAGGGGCTTTCTCAGGGAGTATGAAACAGTGGTATCAGGATAAAATTGAGGAAGTACCTTGTATCTGGCCCAGTAAGGTATCAGCAGAGATTGTGAAAGTTGATTAAAGGAAGGTGGAGGATGAAGGAACTCTCAAATACGTGGCTGGGTTTCTAGTCTGCTTAACCTCATTTTTACATAACTAAGGTGTTAAAACATGAAGTATGTGTGTACAGACACCCACCATCCAGACACATGTACATCTGCATATGTGTATATTTTTAGGTTTTATACGTTCATTTGCTCAGTTTGCAGTTCTGGACCAGAATACCTCAAACGTTTACCCTTGAGATGGTAAGTATGACCTTAAAAAAAGGTAAAAGGTGTGTTGAATACATGGTTTGTTTTTTGTGTGGGTTTTTTCCCTGGGTATTTTGATTTCCAAAAGGAAATCCAGTTGGTGTCTTGTTTCCTGAGTTTTTACTGCTTGTATGAACACAGGCAGTTCTCCTTCAAGTTTATCCTTAAATGTAGAGATGGATTGCAATTGCATGCTCCTAGGATTGTTCAGTAAAGTAGCAAGCAACTACTCACTTGTATATATGAAGATTGAGCTCTCAATCAAAGTCTCTTTTGCAGGTTTAGGATCCTGCCACTAGGATTTTCAAATGTAATGAGTACCAGAGTACACATCTTGACACAATTTATAAGAGTTTCCTTGATGAGAGTTAATGGTTACCTGTTCAAACCATCTTTGAATAATTAGAAATTCAGTGTAGTAGATATAATTTTTTTTAGCACATACATGGTGGAAATTACCTTGTTAGATGTTAATTCATCAAAATACCTGTATGAATTCAGAACTGATACATTGATTTACTTAAATATCCCATGGTTTAGACCAATTCTGGAGTTTAAAAGAACTTTGACAATGAGATGAGGCAGAGATGAAAGTAAAATTAAAAGCAGAAGGAATCATGTGAAGAGAAATGCCAGGAGACTTAAGCTTGTTCCCTGGATTGGGTTTTTTTTAAGTTGTGCTTTGTGTTTTGTTAACTATGTTGTTGTGTTAATATATTTTCTACTATATTATTTCAAAGGAAAGCAATTCGAAGTAAAATACTCTTCTTGTTTTTTTTAAATTCAAATATTTCTGACCTCTAGGGTAGATATAGCACATCTATGCCTTTACAACCTAAGTGTTATTCATAAGAAGAAATACTTTGATTCGGAGCTTGAACTCATGGCCTACATTAATGAAAACTGGGATAGATTACATCCTGGTGAGGTAAGTAATTGGAATACTCTCCTTGGTTTCCCTCACAGTGCACATATGTCCTGAAAGTTATAAACCTAAGAGCTGTTCTGTTCTGGATGTTAAATCTTTTATTATCTTAAAAACTAGTAATCCCAAATAATGAGATGATTAATTTCCTTGTGGAAATAGAATGCTTTATAGAAGTGGTATGTTTTTCTGAGCTTTATAATTTCTCAAGTGATACGTATAGCTTAAATTGTTATTTGCATGGTAACTTTGTTTATACTCAACTGTTTATTTTGTTGCGCATATATATTTTCCTTTTCTTTCATTTTATGATTCTTATAGCTCTTTGATATTTTCATGTGCAAAGACCAGAAGATCTTAAGTATAGAACTGAATGATGAGTATATTGCATGTGAAGACAGCTTCAAAGTTTCTAAGGTGTAACACAAAACCAGTTGTTGTACACAAACACTTCCCCTTTCCTCTCTTTTCCAAACATAGGAGTGATCAGTTCATGTCCAGGTCTAAAGATTGCTTTGATCCTTTTCTAGTCTGATTCTGCTGCTTGTCAAGGCATCCTGGCTTCGATTCACTACTATAATGGTTATTTTTCCAGCTATTTGATTTACTGGTCGGTTATCTTGGTTTAACGGAAATCCATTTCCCCAAGAAAACTTCATATTTAACCAAGAGGAGCAGTGTAGATATTTGTTTCTGCATGTAAGGTTGAATGCAAAATTTATGTCTAAATTCCAGTTGGCATACTACTAGTAGAGAATGCATTTTCTTTCTTGCATGAGAACTGTGTAGGATTTTGAAGTTTTCTTATATGGAAGGTATATAACTGGTTGGAAATTTTCTTACAGTGAGTACATCCTACTCTTGTACTTCAGTAAATTAACTTGTAATCCATTTTTACTAGTGGACACGATTTGAGAATCAAACGTGTGTTTTTGGTTTAAATGAGTAACTACTTTTCATAAATAATAGAAAATAATTTAAAATACTTAGTGTCAGTAGTTTGTTAGAAAGACAAGTGAACACTCAAGCATTAGTAAAAAAAACCAGACGTCTATTCATTACACTGGTGTTCTTCGGGATGGATGGCATCTCTTACCTCAGCCACATAAAGTCTCAAGCTTTAAAAAAAAAAAAGCTACATGAAATGTAATTCTCACATCTTTTCAGTAGAAGGCGATGTTCTGGCTGTCTTATTGCAGTGTTTAACAAGCGGTGTTAAAGTTTGACTTTTGTTTCTCTTGTATTGAGGGAAATGTAGAAGAAATTAATGTTTGTTCATTTCAGAAAATACAGTTTTCTTTAGATCTTAATATCATTTCCTGTCATAAAGGCTTGTCAGAGCTGCCCTGGTGTGGATGAGAATGGAGCTATCTGTCTAGCTGCCATTGTCTTGGAGCATGTGTGCTATTTTGAAGAAGCTGAAAGGCTGCAGTCCTCTTGTGCTCTTCCTCCTTTCTGCTTTCAATCCATCCATGCTCAATTTATGTGAAAAACACAAGGGGAGGAAGGAGGGGGGAGACCCACAATAAGGAAACTCACCTTATTTAAGTGGTGCATTCAATTCCTTAGTATTTCTACACCTTCAAGGAAACGGCTTCTTTTAAGTCTGAAAACTACAATTTTTAAGGGGTAGATTTTGAATAAATGCATAAAAGCTGTGTTGAGGAAGTCTTCAAGACTGTTTATTCTGAAAAGATTCTGAATCTCATGAAGTTGGGAAAAATTATGTGTCAAAATTTGAGGCAAATGCATCTTACTGTTTTGGTTAATCTGATTTCTTTATTAAATAGCAATTAGTCACAGGAAGACTAATGTCTACAGTGTAATGGGTTTAGGTGTTCTGTAATAGTCTTGGCTTGCCACTGTTAAAAATGACACTTTAGTTTCTTTAGCTGCTTATAATTGAATAAGAGGCAACGTTTTTTAGCCATAGGTAAAGTAGGAGTAAATGGTGAAATTATGAGACCTCCTAAGCCAGTAAGTTTTGGTATGTTGTTATTTAGGATGCAATAAATACATGGCAGTTTTGTATAGTTAAGTGCTGCAGAGCTGCAAGACCTCTGAATAGCAGTGCACTGTGCTGAATGCATATAGTAAAGATGTATAAAAAGAGGTGTGACATTTTGTCTAAAATGGGTTGAATAACTCCTAACTGTGGTAGTCAGGTAGACTGACTGAATCTTGCCTGAAGTTGTGTTAAAGGTGTTTTTTATGAGGGTATTTACTCATTTATTTAGCTTTTAGCACACTTAATCCTTAGAGCATTTCTGTGTTCTAGCTGGTCAGAATTGTGTTATTTATAAAGTATTTGAAGGGGTATTTTTTTTTTTGAGCTGCAAATGTACAGTCTGCTCTGTAGTATTCGTACTAATAGTGAAACATACTATTTGTCAGCTCTGTAATTAAAGATAAATTTACTGCACGGCCAATTGGATAGAAGTTTGGGAACACTTTGGCATGGCAACTGGAAATACTGTAGCTTCACTGGAATATAAAAATAGCTGTCTAAATATAAATATATCCTTTCTGTTTCATAATTCATAAACTCAAACCCATAAATGTTATGCCCACTTCTTTATAGTCACCACCATACTTACTCTGCTTTGTGTCTCTGTAATTCGTAAGTATGTCCTTTTTTCAGAGAGAAGGTTCCCTGTTCTGGTAGCTTCGTAGGGACTAGTTACTTCAGGCTTACGTGCAAGAAGGGAGGTTAGACAGGGTCTCAGCAAAAGGGGCATGGAAATAAAGTATTTTTTCTTACTCATAATTTTTCTGGGCCTCTACCTCTTTCTTGTTTGTGTCTTGAGTAATGTGGGCAAAAATGGGAATCAGGTCCTGTGGCAGGATATTGGTTAAAATGATCACCAATAAGTTAGTTAACTATTTATGTCATTATAGTTATCTTCTGCTTGCAATCTTAATTACTTACTTTGGGAATACATAATGCCACAGAAGAGTTCTCATTAGCTGTCTTGGGAGGGCAAGCTAGTGTTATGCTGAGTATACTAAAATTTTTTAAGATGTTTTTCTTGCTTTGCTTACAAGAGAAACCCGAATTCTGTGGATGTATATCACAGAACATACGGTGTAATCATTAAGATCCTTTGGGGTTACATAGTTCCATGACTAATACGTCATAAATGTATTTCACATCCAGACCTGTAGTTACAGTGACTCAAAGTAACTGGAATCTTTCTATTACTAAAGAATTTCAGTGGTTAAATGATTTCTTAATGCTTCACAGCTGGCAGATACACCAAAATCTGAAAGATATAAGCATGTACTGGAGGCATTAAATGATTACAAGACCATGTAAGTTACTGGTACTTTTTGTTTTAAATGTTGTTTGCTTATTTAATCTGATGTAGATTAGTCTTCAGTCTCCTTTGCTCAGTCTGTCTGCTAATCACTTTGCAGATAACATAAATTTTAAATACTGTTTCTATTTCAGACTCTAACATTACATAATTACTGAGTGAAACCCAGATCATGAGAAAAAACTTGTTTCAACTTCCATCCTCTTCCAACCTCATAGTCTCTGTGTTTCAGAGTGAGGGCTGTCTTAGCAGAAAGGGGGGGATAAAATAGCATTAGAATAAGTATTCTAATTTGCCTAACTTTGTTTTGCATGTACACTGTTCTAAAAGTTGCTTTTGCTGAGGTCAGAATTCTAACAGTTAATTTAAATCATCTAGGTTTATGTCTGGAAAAGAAATAAAGAAAAAGAAGCATTTGTTTGGCTTGAGAATTCGTGTTCCTCCAGTGCCACCAAATGCTGCTTTAAAGGCTGAGAAAGAACCAGAAGGAACTTCTCATGAGTTCAAAATTAAAGGCAGAAAATCATCTAAACCAATCCCTGATGTGAGGTAAAAGAACCCAATGATTCTAGCAATGTTGGGGTAAATTGGGGCTACTTTGGGTATATTTTTGGTGCCTATAAAAAGGCTTTTTCATTGTGTAATGTACTTTTTAAATAACTGTAGAGGTGGGCTATTTGTGAGATCAAGGTCTTTAAAAGAATTTTATTAGCTTTCTATTAGGGTCCTTCTAAAAAAAAAAACCCACAAAACAATTTAGCACAGAAAATATCCCAACTTTGCTGCCATCTGGACAACAGTATCTCTTCCCTTTCTGTAGGCATATTTCTTATGCAGTAATTTAACGAGATTTCTAAATAGGAGTTAGAAAATCAAGTTGGAACTTGTATTAGATATGCCATTTATTTTTTTTCCACAAAGCTATTGCCAAAGGAAAACATGTATTGAATGAAAACTATCTTCGGTAATGTAGAACAAAATATAACTTTTCTTCTAGGGAATTAAGTAATGGTATAGAAAGGAAGGGGAAAAAAAAATCAGTAGGTCGTCCACCTGGTCCCTATACAAGAAAAATGATTCACAGAACTCCAGAGTCATCTCCTCTGGTAAGGCTTCAGATTTCCCATGCCTTTCCCTTTAACTGGGTTATGGTTTTTGAAGACAAACATAACCAGTTAATCTGAATCATGATATTCCCCCACTCACCCTCAAACAAAACTGATACAGCAATTAAAGCTTCATTTGAAGTACCTTTTTTTCCTCCCCCTTAGGATAATGAACCAGTTCCAG
Organism: Rhynochetos jubatus; assembly: GCA_027574665.1. Lineage (NCBI taxonomy): Eukaryota > Metazoa > Chordata > Aves > Eurypygiformes > Rhynochetidae > Rhynochetos > Rhynochetos jubatus. The sequence continues at coordinate 19,431,395 of CM050656.1, forward strand.
TGACAGAGAACCCAGCCTTGGAATTGCCCTGCACTGTTGGGTAAATAAATTTAAAAAAAATCCCTGTAAAGCATTAAAATGCTCTAACTTATCTGTTTTCTGAATTGTCAGCTCAGTTTTTAATGTAACCTTACTTTTATTACATGGCAACCCTGCTATCTTGCATATCAGGAAATCTGATGGAACTGCACATTCATCCAATACCTCAGATGTGGAATCCACAGGTGCTGCCAGTATGAAAGAAACTACCTCATCTAGCATTTCCAGACATTATAGGTAATTATTCAATTACTCTTACCTGCTATAAAGATTAAGATTTGCTATATATTCATTTCAATAAAACTTTCTGAAAGGCGGGACAGGAAACAATTGGTTCAGCAATACTTCACCCTTAATAAACAGAATTTACAGGGATGCTAGAAGAGACATCTTGCCAAAGCATGACATGTAATGTTCCAAGTCTGGTCTCTTAAAGCCTGAGGTTCTGTGTCAGTTCTGAACTCTTTGGCTAACTTCTGTGAAATCTGATCCAAGTAGTTCTGAAGAAATTATGGTCTAACAAGATTCATGAAGCTAAATATTTCAATAAGAGAGACCCAACCAACAGGTGACACTTAGAGAAAGGCTGACAACTTTCTAATCATTTGTGGCCTAGTCATTGCCAGTGGTGTTTTATTGGTTTTACTTTTACTTGCAACTTTGGCAAAACAAAGGTAGAAGATAAGGCAGGAGATTGACCTAAGTTATAGGGGCAGCTGTAGCAGATGAGAAATGGAGGTGAAGATATTGCAGAACTGGTGGGAGAATTAATAGAGAAGAACTGATGGTATTGTAAAGGGGCATAACACAGAGGATGTGGTAATTCACTGCGATTTGGAGTAGTGAGCAACTGAGACTCAGAGCTATAAATTGCATGGGGCAATTAAAGAAATAAGGCAAAAGAAAGCTAGACTTCTAGTTCTGCTTGCAACACAGAGTGGGGATTTTCTGTGCTCACTAACTACTGTTGGTTTTTGATGTAAAAGATGCAGTTAAATTACACTTACTGGAAAGAATTAAACTCCAGGAATGGTTCCTGAGCTTAGTTTTCTATAAAGGCCACAAAAAAGCTGATGTGTACCCTGATTTAATTTTGGTAGGTTTTGTGCTTGTAGGCCTGTGTATTCATGTCAAAGAATAGTTAAGCATGCGGTGATTTTTCTGCAGTCAGTAGAGCATGAAAAATTTTTGGCAGAGTCTTCATGAATTATTTAACTACAATCAACTTTTCTGCAAATAAATTGGTACTCAAACTTTTCTGTCTGTCAGGTTCAGCAGACATAAATTTCTCTTGTTTTGAGGTACATATATCCTCAATCTACGTTTTTTTTGTCTCCCCTTTCTGGTTTGTGCTTTCATGAGTCATTTTTGTGTGCTCTGCTACAAAGAGTCTGTCTTCAAAAACTTGTGTTTAACTTAGACTTCTGAAACTGTTACCCAGGGACTTAAGTCACTGTTTGTTACAGAGACTCGGTATGTTACCTACTCTAGAACATCGAAGTCCACTTACAGTGTAATTTAGGGCTTTATCGAACATGTTTTAGTACATGCAAATTATAGATGCAGTCTTTTACAGAAGGATTTATCTTGGACACTTCTAATGTTTGGATGATGGTTTATTGTTCAATAATGTCAAACTCTTTCATTACCAGATACAGATCTGTGTGAGCTTTGGATATAAGTATTTCTCTGGCCACATGTAATATATCTTTAGAATGTCATGTGCTATAGAAAGTAGTGAAGTAGAACAGATTTTGCAGGATCTCCTTTCATATTTCAGAGTTTTATTAAGATAAATTAATCTTGGAAAAACTATGCATAAACTCATTTTTTTTATCTATAGTCCTGACTAACATCAAGTCTCAAACTCTTGTATAGTATAGCTTTTGTAATTGAGGCCTACCTGTGTGATAAAACATTATTAATTTGCAAATTTAAGCACATCTGGTACAGATGTGTCTGAAGACAGTTTTTTTAATTTGCTTAAGAATGGGATTAAGCTGTATCAAAAGAGTAGTCCTAACTTATCTAGGCATAAGTTAATATAATTTACCTAACCTTTCTGACATTTTGTGAAATTAGTACCACTTTTCTTATTTAAACAATCCCTATTTTTGCAAGTGCTATATTTATAGTCATCCATAGGCAACAATTAGTTTTCACTGATAAAAGTACAACAGAAGTTATGAGTTGCATGGAAAAAACTGATGATGAAGCATACATTTAGAATAAGTTCCTTGGAGTTAGTGCTGGTTTGTTGTTTTGGTTTTTTTTTTTAGTAGTTTATCTGACTCGAGAAAAAGGACTCGTACCGGAAGAACTTGGCCTGCTGCAATACCACATTTGAGAAGAAGAGGTCGCTTTCCACGAAAAGCACTCCAGACTCAAAATTCAGAAATTGTAAAAGATGATGAGAGCAAGGAAGATTACCAATATGATGAACTCAATACAGAGATACTCAACAACTTGGCAGATCAGGAGTTACAGCTCAATCATCTAAAGAACTCGATTACTAGTTATTTTGGTGCAGCAGGTAGAATAGCTTGTGGGGAAAAATACCGTGTTTTGGCTCGTCGGGTGACACTTGATGGAAAAGTGCAGTATCTTGTTGAGTGGGAAGGAGCAACTGCATCCTGACTGTAGGACTGAACATTATGTTCACTGCACTGTCATCTGTGAGTACAGCTCATAATGCAGAGCCACGAGAGAAACGTGTTTTTCAATGTGTTTCTATAAACAAAACCAGTTTAGCCTTAACATGTAATTGTTACCATTACAGCTCTTGTGATAAAGACTTATCTTTTTAAAATCTGATCTGAAACTTAAATTTTTTAATCTGAACATTGTTAGATTGTTTTAGGTTGGGATATTTTGGGTTACAGTTGCTTAAAAATGTGCATGGTGTTTTAAAGAAGAGACATTTTCTAGTGAACATTCCATGGATACAGTTATTGTGATTTAGAGAAAATATTATGTAGATAGCACAAATCTTTGAAAAATTTTGATTTGTTTCTTACCCAAATGTTTGCAGAAATGTATTTCTATTTCAATACTTTCTAGATTTCATAAGTGCAGTGTATATAATGCCTCCTGAAGACTGTAAAATACGGAAGTTTTCTTTCCAAGTGTTAAAAAAAAAAAAGAAAAAATATATTGAGCCTGTAAATTGCTCTGTGACCAGACTTCATTGTTGTCTTAATATATTCTTCTTGTGTGTGTGTGTGCATGTGTGTGTATATATGCATATATATGTACACACATACGTGTGTGTATATATATGTGTGATTGTGACCTATGCAATACAAGTTATGGGATTGGGCAGCTTCTGAGAATATATCCCATAATTCTTTTTTCAGGAATAGTTGCCAGTATTTACACAGCAGCATTTCTTCTCAGGCTTATTGGGTGCTGTTGCTTTCTATGTATTAAGGACAAGTGTCAAACCAGCGCAGCATGTTCTGGCAGTGGGTGCAGTCATTGATGCTCATATGCTCTAGGTAATAAATTTCATTATTTTCCATGTCAATTAACTGGTAAAAATAATGCAGGATCTGAACACTTTGAAATTAACTCTACTGGAGATAACAGTTTGAAAGTTACTGTGGCACACTGATTGTAAACTGTGTCCCAGTTATAAACAGAGTTGACAGGAGTCATACGCAAGATTCCTCCATGTCTGTAGAAAGTCATATTTTGATAAATGTAGTGTGAACAAAGTGTTTTATTGCACAGGGTCAACAAACACTTTGTTGCCATTTGAAGTAACATTACTGATTTTTATTACATTACCTCTTTTGTTTTTATAAAATGTACCAAGTTTTAAATTGATAAGTTGATTTTACTTTTAAAAAAAAAGTCTCTTGCCAGTATTAGATGTTGTTTTTTGTCTGCTACTTTTGAGGGGGTTTTAGCCAAAGAGTAAACAGAATAATCTTTTTACTTTGGTGGTTATTCAGCATGCTGTGTAAGGTTTGTTACCTTGCATACCTACAGTTTACCACCAAAATAAAATCGTGTAACATTAACAAATGACAGTGTGGTTTAAAGTGTACTGCTTGATTTAGTACTTATTTATTCCATTATTTGACTTTTTCTGCTCATCTTGAACATCAGGAAAAGGTGACTATTAGTGGTGTGGGTTGGTTTTTTTTCTTTCTTTCTGTCACCTTATAGCCAAAGGAAGCAGAGAGAGCTTTTTATACTGTGCTGGGTTTATGGCTGGCCTGGTAATATTAGCTTTATAAAAATGCTAATTAAAAACTGCCACTTCTGTTTACCTTCACTAAAATGTATGGGTGTTTTCTCACATCCTCAGCTATTAATTTAATGTTGCCTTGCCTATAGCTGTGATATTTTGATACCACAGTGACTTCATGTTAATTTTTGAATGTTTATATTTTGGGATAATGCAAAATGTAAAGCCTTTGTAACCTTACTCACACCATCCCTATCTGTCTTTATTGTTTCACTTTATCCAAATCCTTTAAATCTAACTGAACACCAGCAGTATTTTTCGTAAAGTTTCATTTAAAGATAAATATTGGAATGTACTTGGGGACTCTAATGGTGAGGGAGAAAATATTTGTCAAACTTAGGCTGTCCATAGACTTAACTATTGTAAATGTCATTGTTTCATTTTTATTATGGTGGTTGGCTTGACTCTGATGTTCAGTTTGTATTTTTGGAATTGCTTTTTTCTTAGAATTAAAAGACCAACATTAAATGTGTGTATTTTTTGAGAGAGAAGAAAGTTTTGATTGTGTATCCTTGTGAAGTACATACTTGGTGGCATTTTACCATCTGCTGTTTCTCTATCTCTAGCTTTCCTGTTACTGTCCTGGAGACACTTGCCCTGCACATAGACACTACCTGGCATTCCAGCTCTGCTTGAGGGATGCTTTGTAACAAAGTGTCATGTACTGGAAAATGCTGCAATACTGCTGCTGAAGATACAGCTAGAGTAGTAATTAAAGCACACCTAAAATGCCTTTCTCATTTTATGTGAATTTCGTTGTATGTAGTAATGGAGTGTCTAAAGGAAAAATACAAATGTTGCTGTAAATAATGATTTCATTTTGGTATGGCGTGGTCATTGTATGTATGCATGTGTGTAAATATATGTAATTCAGCTTTGTTGTGGTCACTGATTTAGAATCACTTCTATGTGTATTGGGTTTAATTTTCCATTATATTTGTATTACAGTAGTATTTAGGTAGTGAAGTCTCACTTGAGGCCATATTAAAAATGTAGGCATGATATGAACAGAACAGCAAAGAAGGAATGGCACATTACTGGTCAGAATTGTGAAGTAATCCTCACAGCAAACTGCTTGTCAAATCATTGTTCACAATGAACTTCAAGAGGAATTTTGAATAAAAACTTTGCTTTTCTATGTATAACAGGCATTTTGAGTGACATTACAAAGGAATTTTGAAAAAAACCCTCTCAATGTGTTATGTGTAATGGAAGTCAATATTTTGATTTAACATGAAGACAGAAATAAACCAGAGAAGGCCCTGAAGGTGAAGACAGCAGTTTGTCTAGGGAGTGGGGAGAAATAGAAATGGATAAACCAAAAAATGGTCATGTCTTTGGAACATCTTGCTGCAGTTATCTTTAGTGTTATAATTTTAAAAGGAAAGTGTTGAATTGAGACACAACGTGCCATGGTTGGAGACAGAGCAGGTGTCAGAACACAGTGATAAGCATGAACTGGACAGGAGCGTCAGTTCTGTGCAGTGGGAAGAGGATGAAATTTGCAAATGCTATGCAGGTAACACTTTCGGACTTTAAACTGTGTCACTTCTAGTTCCCTCACACCTGCCTGAATGAAAAGTAACACTGCAGTTAAGGGTATGGTGGCACAAAAATCATTTTCTAGAAATGGAAAAAGGGGTTTTGGATGGTCAGTTATGTTTGATGCAGAACTTTTAAGTTGATGGCTGAAAACCTATGTGGAGGTGTCAGATGTATTGAGATCCCAGTTTGGTCAGAAAAACGTAGTAATGCATGAGGAGGGAAAAAAATATCCAAGTCCATGACCTGTAGTTTGTAGCAAAGTTAATTTCTGGTTTTATAAATTTGATTATCTGTAGATGAGAGACAAAGAAGGGGGGAAAGGGCGAAAGAGACTCCTTTCATAGAATCCTAGAATGGTTTGGGTTGGAAGGGACCTTAAAGATCATCTGGCTCCAACCCCCCTGCCATGGGCAGGGACACCCTCCACTAGACCAGGTTGCTCAGAGCCTCATCCAGCCTGGCCTTGAAGACAGCCAGGGATGGGGCATCCACAGCTTCTCTGGGCAACCTGTTCCAGTGCCTCACCACCCTCTCTGGGAAGAATTTCTTCCTGATATCTAATCTAAATCTCCCCACTTTCAGTCTAAGCCTGTTACCCTTTGGGGTCCCTGGAGAAAGTTGAAAGGGGAATTAATTGTCTACTAGAAAAGAGAGTGCAAGACAATAGCAAAACACGAATACAAGTAGAAGCTGTGCACTGTCTGAGAACGAGCTTAGAATTTGATGCTCTTGCTACTCTTCTATTGTTCAGCAACAATGAAACAAGACTTTTGTTGTCATGATGTTTTTCTGTTTCATGTTTCTGAATCCCTTAATACTCCTCTCAGTTAGCTCATTTCTATTCTTTTTTAACTGCAGTGCTGGAGTATTTAAAACTGAGATCCATAACATCAACAGTGTTTCTGGTGATCACTGATAGCAAAATATATTGCCTTGCAGATACTAGTTTTGCAAATGCAGCTGTGGCTCATACTGTTCTTACAATCTTCCGAATCTGTTCACTGATGCTACTTTAGCAGTGTGAATTTCTTTTTCACTTGTTCTGTTCCCACCTTCAGAATTTGACAATGTTCTGTTCTCTTCCCATTATTAGCTATTTCCTTTGGCACTGACTTCCATGTGGCTTAGGTTTCCTGGTTTTCTCCTAATGTCCAGCGTGGGAGCATTAACTTATGATCTTGACACCTTACTCTAATCTCATTTGCTTCAAAATATTCTTTATAGCAAGAAGCCAATTAATAGGTCTATCTTGCTCTAAATGAAATGGTGCTTTTAGAGGAAAAAAACTTGTAAGTACTTTGTTTGTGTTTGGCTGTTTGCTAATGAATACTTGCAAAACTGTTGTTGCATTCACTTGTGTCATCATCCAGTGTGATAGTTACTGCTTTGCTATGTGTCTCATTCACAGATGTTACTAAGGTTACATCCTACAGGCTGTAGGATGTTAAAATGTATTTGTAGTGGTAACAGGAGGAAAAGGTGGGCTTAAAAAGGGGAAGAGTATAAGGTAGAATTAAGAATTGGTCAAAATAATAATGCAAAATTCCTTGATTAGGGAAAGTGATGCTTTTTGCACAGAATCGACATGTGGAGCTGTCCTTTCTGACAAACGGATGCTAACTGCCTTGTTGCAGAAAAGTATGTGTAAATAGAGTATGTTTACTTGTGTGTAGAAGTACACAACTCAAATACCATGAGAAACAACTTGAATGTATTTAACTACAGTGGGAATTGTTTGTTTAAAGTCATCTTAAAGTGGGTTGACATGCTTATTAAAAAGATAGCCTTTGATGGACTGGGGTGTGGGGGAACCCTTGCAAACTGCTAATTCAATCATTCCTGTCTTTCCTGCCATGCTTTTTCTTGGCTTGTCGTAATAAGCCCAGGCATTGTAGGTGCTCACCTGCCCCACAGTCACTCAGAGGTAAGTGCTGAAGCTTTAGAATGGCAATTCCTATTTGGCCACTTGACACCTGAGCCTGCTTCCTCTTCCCAGTGGTGTCATCTGGTGGGAGAGAAGGGGCTGGGAAGAATGATTTCAGGAGAGGTAGTGCAAGTGAAGCATGCGCAGGGCTTTGGAGGTGGGCGGGGGTTAGGTGGGGTCTGGTTCTGCTCTTTCCCTCTCTTCAGAGAATGTTCCTAAGAGGCTTTTTGTTAACTGGAACAGGGATTGCACATCAGGAGCTCTTTGTATGGGCAGTTGTGGGTATCTTTGACTTGACTTTGACTTTTTTTTTACCACTTATTGAGATCCTCCATCATAACAGAAGAATTACCTTAATCAGAGAGTCCTAGGATGGTTTGGGTTGGAAGGGACCTTAAAGACCATCCAGTTCCAAATCCGCTGCCATGGGCAGGGACACCCTCCACTAGACCAGGTTGCTCCAAGCCTCTGTCAGGTCCTTTAAAGTGATGCTGAAATGTAGATACAGACTATAGATAAATGCTTTTGGGACTCTTCTCATGGCATTTCTATGCCTTCCTTACACACGTGTATTCCAGTTTGGCAGGTAGCGGGTGGTGCGTGAAAGTACCTTGACTCCAGAAACTTGGTATACACCAAGGGAAGAAAGGGACTTGAGCAATAGGGGTTTCTAGTCTTGCTGTCCTCAACTGTAGCAATTGATGGCATGAGAGATGCTGTAGTTCAGATGCTTGTGGTAAAACTTCAGCAGTGTAGGTGTGCTCACTATTAATTCTTACTATTTTATGATTATTATTATTACCTGAAGTAAGCTGAGGTTCTTTTAAACAAAAAGATACAATGATGCATATATTTTTATCTGCTCTGCAGTAACTTATAAATACTGTGCTTACAGAAGGAACTCTAGTACCGAGGTATGAATAGTGAGTGTCTGTGATAGGGTACTACGGGAGCAGGAGGGAAAGCATGGAGAAGGAAAGCATTTCTCAGCACTAAGCTGTATGTTTCCCATCTGCACCAAAAGCTGGTAAGTTTTAAAATGAATATTTCAAAGAAAATTGTTCTTTGAAACTAGGGAAGGCCCAGGAACTCTTAATTTTTAAAGGCATACGAGAGCTCAAGCTACTTAGTTCCAGGCTGTCTTAAGTAACTGTTGGGGATAATGAGTCTTTATGACAGATTGCCTCATAGATGCTTACTTAAAAATAATCAGGAAAAGAAAAAAGCCATGGCTGTGGCTGGTTGAATACAGTGTTTTACAGGGCAGTCTTAGCCTGCATCATATTGTCATGGGCTCCGAGGGTAATGCTGCAGCCTCACAAAAGGAGCAGAGTTAAACGAGGAAGCGCTGCACTGATGAGTGAGTGAGATGCAATGGGCTTGTGCCAGTCCGAGGTACAAGTGTTCTGTTGTACACAGGAAGAACCTAAGGCAGAAGGTGTTATTTCTCAGTGTCTGCTTTGAGAGACCCAGAAAGGGAACATTTGCATGCATTTCTGATGTCTTTGTCCAAAATAACTTTTGATGGTTTTTACTGTGCATGTACCTTCTGAAGTCAAACCACTGTTCCTTCTACCGTTAATTGCCCAATCTGGCAACGTAACGTTTTACCTCAGTGTTTTACGGTGTCTACTTCACCGACTCAAGACACAGGACAAAAACGAAGTTCCTGTTTCATTGTTTGAACAATGTGGTTAGTAGGCTTCCGGACAGGTTCAGGTTTCTCAACGGTGTTAAGAAATGGTAAACAAGCTCAGATTTGTCGTGTGTAATTTGAGCTGAAGAAACTGCTCCAAAACTTTGAGCTGTTAAGCTCAGGATCTTGCACATTCTTTCATGTACAATGTAATGAATTATTAGATATTAATAATGGTATTCGTAATGTATATTATGGGGTTCTTAATTGCAACAGTTCGTTCTGATACAACTTTCCGGGTTTTCCTTCTATTTTTCCTTAGGAATTTATTTTTCCTATGTTGACTACACCTAATCAGAAATGAAAATACTTTGTGGAATAAATTGTTCCTTTAGAGGAGGAAGATACCAGATGAGTAGTTCCATTAATTCTTATGAGATCTGTTCATGTTTGCTGCTGAGAAATACGGTTTTTTACTTCTCGTAGTTTCACGTGACTTGCATACTGCTGTTAATTTGAAATGCACGTGAGTTACAATGTCTTGAGACCAAGCACCTTCTGTAAAATCCTTTCTAAAAAGGGTTTGTGAGGACAGATGGCCATTGGGTTAGAGCGGTACTTTTTTAAATTTCAAGGGACAAACTGTTGCTGTCTTTCCGTGGTATCACAAGCTTACAAATGGCCGGAATCTGTTCCTTGTGATACTTCAGCTTTTTTTTTTGAGATGAGAAACCTGGGACTTGGCTTAGATACTCAACTTAATAGTTGCCTGAATCCACAGGTGCTGATTTGACACCAAGTGATCTTGACTTAGCCTGGTGGTCTCCTGCTTTGAACACAGCACTTCACTAGTCTTGGTATGATCTCTACCATAATTTTGCGTAAGACAGCACCTACTGTTCTTCCTGGAACTGCTCCTAACCTTGCTGTCTGCACAACTGGAAGCTATGCCGTTCTGTCTGTGTGTAATAAACTGCAGGTGAAATACAGAAGTATTAAGGTGCAAATATTTGCGGGGTGGGGGGTGGGGGGGGGGGTGGGGAAGGGGAGGAATTAAGGCTTACACTTGACTACATTCAATTTTTAATGTAAACAGATGTGTTACTTTATGTTACAGAGGTCAGAGGTTGGCGCCATTCTCATCTTACCCCTATGCACCTATTAAGTTACCTGCACTGATAAAGTCCATTTTGGGTTATGGTGAATAAGAACCTATTTGGAACACTGCATGAGGAAGAGATGAAAAAGCTGTGCTACTAAAACCCAAGTTCTTGTTAGCCTAGCATCCTTGATCTTTTGCAACACTCATAGGTAAAGCATTCTTCCTTCACTACACCCAATTACATCGTTCACACAGAACACAAACACAGGTTTAAACTTCTTTTATTGAAAATCTGTTTTGCATAATTTTGACATCTGCAAGTCTTAAAAAATGTAATTCTGAATAAGAAGTCAGTTAAGAAAATTTATATTCTCCTTTGTAAATTTTATACACTCAAAAGCAATCTGCTTTTCAAAATTGAAATGAAATTTTATTTAGCTGCAAGATTACATGCCAGATCCTTCACCTATGATAAACATATTCCAGCTGCCAAAGTCAAAGCACAGTTACCTTTATTTCCTGTTTTGTTTTCTATAATTAACCTTGAATGGGGAGAAAACAGAGTCAGAGCTCTTAGTTGCAAAATAATTTTTCAGATGGACTCTGCTGACAATTGTTGCATTACTTTCCTTCCACCAGAGCCTGGTGTTTGTCATTGGCAGAACTGCTGCAGTTAAGCCCTGTGTCTTTGCTAGAGAAGTCTGCTTTCATGGGCAGGTTAAGCTCATACACCATATTGTTTTGCCACTGGATATATAAACACTGTCAGAGTGGCACAGTGGAGCAGCTGTGGAACTGAATCCCTTGAGGTGCCCTTGGAAAACCTGACAGAGCTCAGCTGTTGCAGATCTAAGCTGAAATCTCTAATCCAGTAGCTTTGATATAAGAGGTAGATGTCAGTCACAGCTTCACAGAGCTGGTTCAGCATTTTGCCAATGATTTGTAGCATCACACCCACAGTGATGCAAGTGAAGATTATCTCCTCTTCTAGCAAAAGGGGCAGAGCTCTAAGAGTCTTACTTGTCTGCCCTGACAGCATCTGATCAAAACCTTGGAAGTTAATTTCAGTGAGCTTTGGCTTATGCCCTAATGTAGACATGTGATTTATTGGTACTGGAAGATGTACAGGGAAATGGCAGAAAAATATTATTTGCCACTCTAGCAGAATTTTGCCTGGCCTTTCCCCTGATTACATAAATAACCTTTCTAATTTGAGGCAGTTGAAAAGAGAAAGCATCACGTGGAAAAAAGATGATATGCAGAACCCTAAGGGAAACAATCTTATTTTGGACACAGCTTTGCAGAGAGAAGTATCTCAACAGCTTCTGGAGCCCTCTATAACAAGTTTTGTAAGGAATAATACTTACAAAAACTATCCAGAAATATTATTGCTAGGCCCCATTGTCTGAAGGTGAAGCTTAAGTGCTGTTTCTATGTACTGTAGCCCTTGCTGGCATCTGCTTCGTTTGAATGAAGTGTTTCTTTGTGCATCTGTTGACCCTGTTTTAACTGCAAAGTCGCAATTCTGCTGTTCATACCCAGACGACCTGACAACAGGCCTACCACCAATACGTGGGTGTTTTTAAAAATACTTTTTCAGAAAGTTTTTTAAGAAAGTGTTTCTTAAACATAGTTGTGATGAAATGCAGTTTCACACATTTAGACAGGAAATGTCAGTAAATTGGCATATTGTAAAAATTACTAACTTTGAACTAATAAAGTTCTCACGCACCAGGAGTTTTGGCAAAAATGCTCCATACCCTTACTACACTGTTAAAAGTGACTTCATCTAGAAGTTACAAATTACTGATTTGAGGATAACCTTGCTTTAAGTTTTATATATTCAGTTGATCCTAAAATTTGAAGCCTTCATTTAATTCTCATGTAATTCATGCCTTACTCCTATAAATAACCAGATCTAGAAACAGCGCAATGTGAACTGAGTGTACTTACACAGCTAAAACACCTGTGAGGGTAAGCAAAAAGGGCAAGTTTAGGTGAACAGCTTTGGGTTTTCATGCCTGTGTAAGTCACCCTATTAACTGCTACATTACTTACAGATGTAGTAGTCAAAAATTAATAAAAATAAGTTGGTAAATGAGGGATTTTGAGCCTATGAAAACATTACCCCAACGTTAATTATCACATACTGTGATACTCCCCCCAGGCCCCCTTTATTAAAGGGAAAGAATGAGAAATGACTTCTTGAAACTTATCTGTTAGGTGAGGTTCCAGTAACTAGGCATTCACAAACTGTACTTCAGGGTGTGTGCATTTGTTTGTATACCATAGAGTCACTTTCTCTTGAATCTCATTTAACAGCCAAAAAGGAAAATAGGGTTCTACAACTACAAGACAGAAATACTTATGAACAGGAAGCGCACCTACTTTCTCCAATTCTTTTCAGTACTGACTAAAATTCACATTGATGGTGCTTTTGTTTAAAGTGCTGATGTTAGTCATCTGTCTATGGAAGAGTGCTCGTTTTGTTCTCACAATGTTAGCCCAGTGTTTCTCCATGATGCTGTATGACAAAAGCTGAGGATTTTAAAAACCACATACTTTAAGATAAATGACAGTAACTACAGACTGCTCCTGTGGGCCCCAATCCTGTAAATGCTTAGGCACATACGTAAATCCACTTACTGTTTAATAGCAAATAAACCACTGTCTAAGTTACTATTTAAAGTTTTACGTGAACATGAAAAAAAGACAGCATTAACATTACTTTGCGTACGCACCAAGGATCCTGTGCTCTCTGTGTAAGTTATCATCTGTTAATGATTGTTAATGACTACAAGTAGGAAAAAAATAGCAGCACTTCCAAAAATGGAGGAGCTTGTGGCAAGGCATTCTGTTCGTGTTACAAACAAAAAAAACACTTCCCCCCCCCCCAAGCCCCCAAAAACACGATGACCAACAACCAAGACAACCACCACAAACCAACCAGAAAGCCCAACATGAATTGAAAACCTGATGTCTGCTGCCCGTTCAAAAGAATCTTAAAGGTCATGTTTTTCTTTTTCTTTCCTTTAGTAGTTTATTGCTCTTCCTCTCCACCCATACCTGTTCTATTGTTATCATCATACAAAATATTAAGTTCTGCTTTTCCTCTTATCTTCGAAGAGACTTTTCAGCATGTAAACCTGAACAGCTGATACGACCACCATCACTCCCAAGTTGACCATGGACCAGAAATTCACTCTGTCAAAGTTGCTTTCCTGTATGTTTCGGTCACGAGCTTCAAATGCTCTGAGCAGGGTCTGAATCTGGACACTTTTGCTTAATCTGGCTTTGACACTGTTGATGGATTCCTGGTAAGTAACAAAAGAGCATTTTTAGAAGAAAAAAGCCACCTGAATTAATAGCCTGCAACACATACAAAATATTAACACTGTGTTACCACCTGTAATCTAATTTCTTGTCAAGTAGACAGTTACTTTCACTTAAAAATACATACCTCATTACAGTTTTCATTGTCTGGCCTGTTTATTGCATATTACCTAAAAAGGCTTAATTAACATAGCATTAAGGTTCTATAGTATTTTCTTTTATTCTTTTTACAGGTGAGATGGAAATCAACCCCAAAATCAGTTTTTTAACATCCCATGTATCTCGGGGAACTGTGATTCCAGGTATTCAGACAAGTAAAAACCAGTGATCTCTACAAAATAGTCTCTATACAAATTATGTGGTAGCAGACAGATACAGGTTTATTTTTTTTCTTCTTGCTGGGTAATCAAATGAAGGCACATTTTAATGCAAACTACTAGCAGGACTACAGCTGTAGCAAAAAAAAGGAGTCCATTAATGTTATAGTCCTTTGTTCTTTTTATGCTTTCACTGTAGTGGCTGCTTTGCCACTGCTGCTTCAGCTTTGACACTAAAGCAGAATTTTGGCAATAACTTGTGAATGGGACAACTGCAGGTCCTACAGGGACACACATTTTAAGAGTTACTTTTGGAGGCCAAATAATTTTAGGATGATACTGAATTTCACGTTGTGCGATAAGGAACGTCAACACCATAAAGGAGCTTTTAAAACAAGGCGTAATTCCCCATTTTCCCCAGCAAATTTGGTTTTTATCTTTAGGAAGTGTTTCTTACGTTTTCACATAATTTACAAATAGTAACTTGACTAAGTAAGCAATAACATCAAATACTAAGGTTAATTCTACAAAAATTACCTGGTTTACAAGATCTGCAAGGCTCTCCAAGACAAGTTCTGCATTTCTCTTTGACGAGATACCACTATGTACACAAGTGGCTATCAAATCGATTCAGGTATTGCTTGTGATTGGTGTGAGAGGGATTTTATTCATAACTTCCCCTATAAACTTTGTTTTTTCTAATTGTCTTGAAGGCCAATTTTGAAGATCTAGCCAGCTTTTCAGATTCCATGTTTGCTTTTAACCATCTAAGTGTGTCGTGCACCCAAAAAAATCCTAAACGCTACACTGATTTTGTTGTTTGTAAATACGCATTTAGTTTATTGCAATAAATAGAACACAATGACATTTTCTACACCAGTGTATACAAAGGTGTTTGAGATAAAGTACGGGGGGAATAAATCCCCATAATTAAGACACAAATTATCGAAGATAGCAGTATTAATCCATATACTAGTTGGGGTGATTCTGCAAAGGAGGGAGGAAGAGACTAACATAGTACTTCATTTTCAAACACTGATAAAAATCTATGCACTGATTCCAAGACTGAGATTAAGCAATACTTTTAATACTATAAATACTCATTTCATCGCTACTAGGGAAAAGTGTCCCATTTTAGTAGCAGGAAGAAAGGAAACTGAATTGGAAACAGTGCCTCTGAGAACTACGCACTTTCTTCTTGCTGATTAAGGGTCTATTCTGAAAATATCCTCAAGTTTCTGTGTGGAAGCAAGAGATCCATGGTGCTAGGCTTCATGTATCAGTAAAAGCAATATATGGAATGGGAACAGTTTCCCGGATGATGCACCAGACCAAGGCAGAATGGCTAAATGACATTTGTAAAAGCCCTCAGTGTTCTTACACTGAAAAGAATTAAAGATCAGATACTAACCAAAATGTCTTCCAGTTTCATGTCTAAGAGATCTGTGCCTGTAACATACTTCTTCCAGTCTTCCTGATCTTCTCCATCTTCTCCCATATTGTCCAGGATCAGTTCAAAGAAAATCACCTTTTCAGAAATGGTACTGAATGTGTTGTCAAAGCAGAACATGTAATCACCGTCTTCTGTTTCCACCCTGTATACATAAGCAAAATGTCATTGACTACCCTTTTTGCTCTGGTTCTCAAAAAGCAAGTTTTTTGTAAGCAATCTTTCCTCTTGAAGACTGACAATCATGCACTTAGAAATAACTGAACATGCTTTATATAAAAAAATAATTGCTCTAAAGACACATTACAGATTGCACAGTCACAGCAAAACAATCCCACTGACTGTAGAGGCTTAAAATGATGAAGACAGCAGCTTACTTTCAGTTTCCTTTACTGGGATTTTGAATCATTGTTAATCATTACAAAAAAGCTATAATGAGAAGAATTCTTATACGCTATAGTAAAATTACAATAATTTTGATACTATAGTAATAGTATGTATTTTGACAAAAGGACTGGAAAAATAGGGGATTTTCAGCTTTATAAGACTGACAAGGTCTTTCGATGTTAGATGTGGACACCTTTTTCAACTCCACAACAAATATTTTTATTCACTGACCACTAACAGCTATCATTAAAATAAAAATATCCTTCACTTCATGGTAAGATCCATGTAAAAGGCATTCAGTGTTTACAGAAAGGTAATTGGTATTCCTAAATTGTCCTATTAGAAAGTCTTCTGTAGTACTAAGGACCAAAAGCTACTCAAGCTTTATTTTTGTTACATTTGTTAAAATTTGAAGATTTTAAACTTACGTATGAACTCCATCTGATTTTCTTTCATCAAAAACAAGAGTTTCACCTTTTGGAGATAGTAGATGAAAATCAACATCTAATCCTGCTCCATCTAGAACCTGTGAAACAAACAAAAACACCTCTCCAACCAGTGGATTTCCTGTTTGCATTGCTAATGGCAACATTTTCAGGGAAGGCAAACACTTTTAGGTTGGGGAACTGACACAGAATCTGAAAGCTGAATCTGCCTGTATGCGTTCACACCAAGTTAACTGGAAACAGATTAAAAACTGGTTCAACCCAAAAGCATTTTAGCTATTGGAAATCTTCAGTATGATCTAATCGTGCTAGGCTGGGCTTATACTGAACCCTTGCCTAAGGGTTTTAAAGACTGCACACAGTTTTACCAATGGGCAGGGTTATACAGCCCGTAAGAATACCAACAGACGGCTAGATCTAGCGTTTCTATGGCAGACATCACTGACGGGCAAGCGCCAGAGTTGTTTCGGTGGTGGAAAAGAAATCTGATGACAAAGATCTGTGACTTCTTTGTATGGTCACATACGGAATTTTACAAGAACACGATCTGTGTAGTTTTGTTTGCCTGTTTTCCAGTGAGTTATGCGAGTATAGCAGTCTGCTTCTACTGAAATTGAGGGCAAAGTTTACACCGACTTAAAGTAACACTGGAGAGCAAAGTTTACACCGACTTAAAGTGATGCTGGAGACTTACCAAATAAAGAGAAAGGATGAGGAAAATCAGTAGCTGACAGCTACTGATCAAATTGCGATATACCTTTAGGGCTATGACACAATCTGTACGCCCAGAGCAAAGCCTTCTATCAGCGTAGTGTCTTTGGAGAATGACCTGCACCTCTATGTTAAATATTCCTATGCTTTAACCACTAACAGCACAACTAAGTACAAACCAAATCCATTTCCAGTAACACACAGAGCTTCTTTTCTACCCCTTCATACAGAACGATGAATCGTTGCCAGCAGTAGTATTTTATGCCTGAGTAGAAATACATTTACTGTTATACACATTTATTCTCTCTGAAATAAAATTTTTATTATGGTTAGAATGAAATCCTACTTGGTCAGTGCAAAACAAACAGGGCTCTGAGCAAAGCTTGAACACCTTATCTTTCATTCTTGTCCAGTTCTGCATGTAATATACATAAAGTAGTCGGGAGTTTCAGCTTCGTATTTTCAGTTGGGAAGCAAGAGGGGAAGAAACCTAGGGGGGCGGTGGAGATGGATCCCGGCCCAAGTGAGGCACAGTAGCAGGATGGGAAAGCATTCACCGCAGCTTCCCTCACTGTGCCTGTTCTACTTAAAAAAGTTTTTATTCCAATGAAAAAAAAGGGCTGAAATCTTTTCCAGGGTTACGTGGGGAGCTCAGCTCTTTCAAAGATGGGTGTGAAGACCTTAGTGTTAGTGTAGTTAAATGAGACTGTTCTCGAAAAGCTTTCATCACTGAGATAAAAGGTGTTTAACGTCAACGCAAAGACTGATAAGGGTTCTGCGCATCTCCAACCATTTCATTTACGCCTCAGAGCTACTACACAAGGTCACAGCCATCATCCTCCGACGTTTGACGCTTTAAAGGATGGCGGCTTGAGATCTTTTAAAATAAGAGGATCTATTAGAGTAACTAAAAAAAAAAAAGAGGTTTGTAAAATTCTTTTCTTCTCCCAAAGATACAGCTTTCAGGAGTGTCACGCCACCGTGGATTCGTGGGCCGGCCGGCCGAGCCCAGCACCGCGGGGGTGCGGCGGCGAGCGGCAGGCAGGGCGCACACCCTGCCCGGACCAGGAGGTGCAGGCAGCAGGGCGGGCTCCCGCCCGGGCGAAGGCACCAGGATCCCCAGGCACAGCCCCCCCGCGGGGCCGCAGCCTTGGCCTGGGCGAGGGGTGGCGAACCGCCGGCACGGCGGGGCCGCGCTCCCGGCAGCAGAGGCGGGCGGGGCCGCGCCTGGGTAAAACGGAACCAGCGGCCGAACCGCCCACGGCCCGGTCACGCCGCCGCGGGACCGCCCGGCTCCCTTCCGGACTACCGCCCAAGGAGCCACCCTCGCCCTCCCCCGGCCGTCCCCGCGGCCGCCCTGCCCTGCCTGACCTGGTACTCGAGCTCCAGCGAGGCCTCCTTGCGCATGGGCTGGTAGAAGCACTCCTTGCGGCCAGCGGGCAGGGTGAAGGTGAAGTCGCTGTCCAGCGAGGGGCTGAACTCGGCGGCGCCGGGCGGCGGCAGCACCAACGCGACGCACGCGAGCGGCAGCAGCAGCCGAGGCCACGGCCACGGTCCCATCGCGGCGGCGCCCCGCGCCCTCCCCGCGCCGAGCCCACCCGCCGACGCGGAGCGAGGGGCGGGCCCGCCCCCACGGCCCGGCCCGCCCCTCGCGCCGCTCCGCCAATGGCAGCCACGGCAGCACAGCCCTCCCCCCGCCCACAGTGCACCGCGGCAGAGAGACGCGCCGGGTCGCGCCTGCCGCTGCCCGGGCCGCGCGCCCCCTTCCAGGTGCGGCGGCGGCTGCGCACGGTGCGCGAGGGGAGGGCGGGGGCTGCGCGTGCGCCCTGCGGGCCCGGCGGCGGCCCGCGCGGTTTGAAGTGAGTAAGCGCCGGGCCCTGGGGGGCTCCTGCGGAGAGGGGAGCGGGCGCTGCGGCGGCGCTGCGGCGGCGCTGCGGCAGACGCGAGTTTCCTCGGAGCCGAGCGATAGCCCCTTTCCGCCTCTCCCTGCCCCTCGCGCTGGCGGCCTCGGGCCGCAGGTGGGAGAGCGCTGGGGCAGGCGAGCGCCTGGCGCCTCCAGCTCTCGGCTAGCCCCGGCCTCCTCGCTCTGGGCGCTTGGGGTGCGGCCTCTCCACTGCCGGCCGCCCCACAGGAGCGCCGACTGCCGTCGCTAGGCCGCGCTGGTTCCCGCCGGTTCCCGCCGCGCCGCTCGGTGCTTCCCGTCCGCCTGGGGCAGCCGTGGCTGGGGCGGGCGGAGCGGCGCGAAGGCGGAGAGGGGATCGCAGCTGGGCCGGGGGCGGGGCAGCTCCGGCCCGCGAAGCCGCGAGGCAGTGGGACCCCCGGGGCGCTGGAGAAGGGCGGTGGCGGCTGCGCCTCGCCCGGGAGCGTTCGTTTCTCGGAGCTGTCGGGCCGTTTCCCATCCGAGTGGCTCAAGGCTGATCTGCAGAGTCTCACCCGCTGGCGTGGAGGCTGCTTCCCAGCCCCTGCCCTGATTTTTTTCAATTTCCCTGGCCGCCGGAGAGCGAGGTAAGCTGTGGGGTTCGCTGCGTGCGCTGTTACCTTTTCAGGCACGCTGCCAGGTGCGCGGGACGTCTCGAGTAACAGCTGTTGTAGAAGAGAGTCTTGGCGGCTGACACATAGCAGGTTCTTCCAGTTTTCATAAACGGCAGCCTATGAAGCTTGGCATACTTCATGAATACATACATCACTCTTTTTCTCAGAAAAAGACAGTTTGCACAGAGTAATTTTTGTCTCGTGAGTGTAGGAAGAGTTAGTGTGCGAAATGCATGTTTACATTTGGAAAGTCAGTGTTTCTCTTTTTTTTTTTTTTGTACTTGTCTCAGTATCTTTAAAGGTATCTTTGTAAATAGTGTTCACATACCTCTACTAATGTTTTAATATTAAATATTATTTTAGCCTTTTATGTGGTATCCATGGAATACAGTATGCGGACTTGTTCTGAAAGTGCTGCTGAGGAAGACCTGCTCGAAAATTTCCAGTCCTTACAGAATCGGCTGATAAGAACGGAAAAAACCCTGCAAACTGTAGAGGAAGAACTTTGCAGGTATGAGTGTGTTTGGGAACGAGAGCAGCCTGTTTCTTGTAGTATAAATCTGTTTTATTCAGTGTAATGGTTTATTGCAAGTAGCTCCTTTTGTGCCTTTATTTTGAATACTTTTTAAGAGCAATTAAAAACGTGAAATAAAAAACGGCATAGCAACTTTTTACTCTTCCTCCTAGCACTAATGCAAGTGAACATTATGGCCACTGTTTCGATGAGGCTGTAGACTTGACTCTGGAAGATCTTGTTCTGCCTATTTTCAACAATCAAGGCATTTCCAACTGTATGAAGAATGCTGTTAGAACACATTGCCTGAATTTTCAAACAAAACCTGAAGTAAATATTGCACTTCATTACTTATTTTTATTACTTCTGTTTTCTATTCTTTATGTTTATGAATCAGTTTTTTGCTTTTAGGGATTGGAGTTGATGTACTCTAGCACTGGGCAATCCTATCACATACCACTCTTAAACACAGTATGATTTAAATACATTTGTTCTGTAGAGTTTCCATTGATGTGGGTATTGCTTGCATAGGCATATACAAGTGTGTATATATGTGTGTGTGTGTGGGTATATATATGTATAAAATCTTGGTTTGTGTTTAGTCTTATTCAGTATCCACCACTTCGGATAACACTGTGGAAGAAAACGAACATCTTAAGGAGAAGCTGGATGCCCTTTGTGAGCAAAATGCATGTTTGGCTTCTCAGAACCACTGCCTAAAGCACAGAGTGGAAACAATGAACTTTGAACTGACACAGTCAAAAAGAAGAGTATGTATCTTTAGGGTATTCATCAGAAATCAAAACAAACTCCAAACTCAACTAGACATGACTTGAGTCTGTAATTCCAAGCAGAACATGCTCTTTTTTCATCTTGATCTTTCTACATTTAATATTTAAACTTTAAAACTTAATATTCTAGGTTTTTTTCATAATGTTCAACATTAATCTTGGAACAGAACAGTTTGGAATGTATTTCTCCATCAGCAAAACAACTATACTTATTATGAATTCTATTCAAGTTTCAAAGTTTAATCTAAAGCCAGTAAGTCACAGAATAAAGAATACATTATGTAAGAAAAAGAGTTCAGTAATGTATTTAGTACTGAACATTCATGTGTCTAAGCTACATTAATCTTCATCTGAATAATAATGGCACAGCAGTCAGTTGCCAAGGAAATGAAAAATGTTGACCTTTCATGTTGGATTGATCATGCTATTTTGAAAAAGTGAAGGGAGTACTGTGTCCAGCTCTGGAGCCTCCAACATAAGGATATAGACTGGTTGGAGCGAGTCCAGAGGAGGCCATGAAGATGCTCTGAGGGCTGGAGCACCTCTGCCATGGGGACAGGCTGAGAGAGTTGGGCTTGTTCAGCTGGAGAAGAGAAGGCTCCGGGGAGACTTTATAGCATCTTCCAGTACCTGAAGGGGCCTACAAGGAAGCTGGGGGGGACTTTTTACAAGGGCCTGTAGTGACAGGACAAGGGGTAACGGGTTTAAATTGAAAGTGGGGAGATTTAGACTAGATATCGGGAAGAAATTCTTCCCGGAGAGGGTGGTGAGGCACTGGGACAGGTTGCCCAGAGAAGCTGTGGATGCCCCATCCCTGGAAGTGTTCGAGGCCAGGCTGGATGAGGCTTTGAGCAACCTGGTCTAGTGGAGGGTGTCCCTGCCCATGGCAGGGGGGTTGGACCTAGATGATCTTTAGGGTCCCTGCCAACTCAAACCATTCTATGAGTTAGAAGGAAGTATCTAATAAATCATTACTGATTTGATGTACACTTGTTTGTACAGGTTTTTTCCAGGGCAACTATATTCTTGTATTTGGTTTATATGTAACATTAATAAAACATAGCTGTGCTTAATGTTTTTTGTTTGAGAGATGTTATCTCCAAGATGATACAAATAAATAGATTAAAAATAATGTTTGACTGTCTGACATGGAATGAGCAGATAGCAGAATATAAACTTTTGGGGAAAAACAAGAAACAGGATCAACACTTAAAGAAATCATTCTGCTAGACTCCATATCACACTGGAATGATGCTAGGAAACTGGAAGGATGTTAAATGAGCAGAAATTTGGGGATCAATTTGTGTAGATGAACAAGCATCTTCTATAGCAAGGTGAAGAGCACTGTGTCACTCAGTAAGCAGATTGTTCTTATGTGTCTAACCTGAAGGTATATGTGCAAGTGTTAATGAAAACCTAAATATGTTTGTATTCCAGATTTCTTATCTTGAATTGACTTTAGATACACGTTTAGTCAACATTCTGAAGTTAAAAGAACAGATTGTAAACTTGGAAGCAGAAGTTTCAGCTCAAGATAAAATTCTGAGGTAATAAGTGTATTTTTAAATCAGTATTTTACTGTGGTCTGCTTGCTAGTCCAAGCTTTTTTTCAGGATGACCTAATTACTGGTACTGTATGCATCATGTAATCTGGGGCTTGAAATTTTCATTTCGGAGCCGTATATGGGAGGAAGGAAGGGTTTTATTTTGTACTGATATCTTGTATATGGGGAATATACTTTAGGAAATAGAGAAAAAATAATAAAGACTAGTAAAAGAAAACAGTTTATAATACATGCTAAACATGAATATGCCCTTATAACTTACTTGAGTGATTGTATATTACTTGACTGGATATCTTCTGTAGTAAACAAGCATACACATATTCAAACATGACGTTGCAGCATATAGTGTAGGGGATTCTTTCTTCATGAATAAATTAATCAAGGCAAATGGCCAAATAAAACTAATGTAAACAGTGTCCAGAGGCTGTTAGGAGGACATACCTGGCTGTCAATTTATTTTACAATCTCATACTATAGAATATTCAATTAATACTCAATAGTCTGTCTTCACAAAACAAGTAAACCCACTTATTTTTATTTATTTTTTATTTATTAGGTAATTAATTTCTGTTTAAGCAATGTTTCCCATGTGGGTATCCAAACCTATTGCCAGGAAAATGGCAATTTCTGTGTTCAGATCTCGTGACACAAACTCAGCCATCCGAGTCCTTGGCAATCATGACACCTGATGCCTGTTAATGAGGTTTCGATACCACTCCAGGCTGCAAAAATACCGCTGGGACGTATGAACACGATGGGTGTTCCAAACCTACTTTTGAGAGTTGCAGTGTGTTTGACTACCACTTCCAAATATGTACAGAAAAGAACAACAAAACATGGTTTCTCTACAGAAAATTCCTATTTTTTAATTTTGCTTTATTTATTTGCTAGAGATGCAGAAGATGAACTAGGTCAAAGCCGGAAAACAGGACTGGAAAGAGAAAACATGTTTGAAAGATATAAAAAGGACTATAAAAATCTGAAAATGGAGTTAATTGAACGAAGCAAGCAAGGGAAGAGGTAGCTAATAAACTGAATACAGAATAATAGTGCATAAATGTTTATTTCCATTGGCAGAGGTTTACTTTGTGGAATCAAATTATTTCTCTGCTTTATGAATGTTATTTTTTTAAAAAATGGGAAATTCTGTGTGAAGATACTTATTTAAATAGGCACTTTTTAAATCTGGAAGTTTGCTAGTAGTTGCAGGCTGGTATCATACATTAGTAACCAGTTTATCGCGTGTTTTTCTCCCCTTACAGAGTAGAGGTACTGCAGTGGAGAGCTGCAATGAGTCTAGAATACATTTTTCCTGAATTGTTTCTGACTTCGTCTTGCAGTAACCTACAGCATATGCTCAGTATTCATCGGTACTGAGTGCTGTATATTTGGGGTTGGTGTGAGGAAAGTGATAGAAGCACAACTGAACTGAGAGAACATTTTTATGTTATCCTTAATCTTACCTATCTAGATAAGTAATCAGTAATTACAACCAGTTGCTATTCTTTGGTCAAGAAAATGGAAGTGCTTTAGATAAAGTGTTTTGGTTGTTATTCTGAAATCCCTTTATCCCTCTTTCTGAATACTTTTGCTGTCTCCAGATGGGGAGTGGTCCTCAGACTGAGTAACACCGACCTGACTGTGGGCTGTACTTAGATGAGGCGCTTGCCCTGTCCTCATAGGTCCCTTAGTGGGAGAGAAACAAATACTGAGCAGTGGTAATTCTTGTGTGCCTGTGTTGTGTGTCCTGAACAAACGGCATACCTGAGCTGTCCCGAGGTTACTGTTCCAGCTTCTTCCCTAGTGAGCAATGGTAGGGGAGTGAGAAAGGGGCAGCGGCACGAGTAATGGAGTGCAAGAGTAGTCAGCCTGGGTTGCTGCTTTGGACAGTTGCTCACTTGATAGCATCCACGTCTCAGCTTCCTTTACTATTATTGATGCCCTCTCTCCATATCCCCAAATAATTTATCCTTTGATCAGTTCCTGTCAGTCTTGCCATAATTCCATCATGAGAGCTCCCTTCAGTATCAAAATCTTTTCTAGTTCCCCTTAAGCAGTTTGAATTTTAAGGAGCGCTGCTATCTTCTGCTTCCTTATCGTGCTCGCTATTCCAGTCCCTAAAGCTGACTTCTGCTGGTGGGGACAGGAGGATGATTTGATTCCCCTTCAAAAGGAGTTTAATTCAAAAGTGTTTATTTTTACATTCTTAGCCTTATTGGAATTTTGTTTATTTTAACATGCAAAAATTATATTTGAAATTAATTTATGCCTTGTGAAACATTTTTTTATCTGGGTCTTGGAAAATTGGAAGAAAGGAAGCTACCTGGACCAGTTAGTTTAGTAGCTGTTTTTTAGTAACTGGAGGAGATAGTTACATAATTACTGAAACTTGCATTTTTAAAATTGATTTGCTTCTTTACAGAGCAGAACAGCAAAGAAATGCAGCTTTGTTGAATGCGGAGGACCTGACAAGGGCTTTCAAAAAGTATAAAAAGAAAATAACTGTAAAATTGGAAAAGGTGAGATTGTTTTTCTTGGCTTTTAGTAGCCACACTATTAGTACATTGCTTCTCCCAGTAAGCTGGGCAGCAAACAGTAACAAGCTCACCAGTGGGTCAATTGTTTCTGCTTGCTGATGGCAGAGTCTGGACAGTCTGCATCTTTAAGGTATTAATACTACTGCTGTTTATGTCTCCTGCTTGCTGGCTGGGAATTTTACGTTTTAAGTATATGATCCTGTTAGAAGAACTCTTTTGACTCTGTCTGTATAATCTGTTCCATGAAACATGAGCTGGAGAAGAGCTGAGATCAACATGAACTTGTCTCCCAAAGTTCCAGCACTCAAAATTTTTAATGCTTCCTGCCCTGTGGGAGGAGAAAATAGTCTTGAGACAGTTAGCTCTCAGAGAATTTTTATTTTATCAGATTTCTTTCCTTGTGGAAGGAGATTGCTCACTGTTGTGAAAAAGAGAGGGGCAAAGAAGTTTTCCTTTTTTCTGTCATTTGGGGGGTGGGGGAAATAATGTTATTTTGGTTTAATATTTTAGGGCATATTTGTGGTTGGTAATCTACAGGCTTACCAGAAAGAAGAAAAGAAACAATAGAGTGTTTATAGTATTCTTTTTAAAAAGCCTGTTGACCATGGAAGCTTAGATCATTGTTATATAGTAACCAAAAAAATTTGCTTTTTAAGGTTAAAGCTGAAGAAGTAGTCTTGGAAAAACGTTTAATTAATTGTGAAAACGAAAAAGAGAAGTTGAATGAAAAGTGTGTCAGCTACAGAAAGGATCTAGATATCCTAGAAGAGCAATTAAGGTAATGCAAAGGCTTTTAAAAATTTCTGTACAGTTATTTGGGAAGAATTTGCATTGTTACAACTGCAGCTGTGAATGTGCTGATCAATTAGTGTAGTTCAAACCAAATCAGGACCAGCATCAGCGAACGCGTAGGATCAGCATCATGAATGCAGCAGACAAACCATAAGACTAAACAGGTAAAAAATGTTAGCATACACTCACAAATTTCTAAATGCTCTTCTATAACTAATCCTTAACAGTTCTAATCCCACACACGGCAACATATTCACAGTAACAAGCAACACCCCACCAAGCTTTCTGTGAGCTGTCGTGGTTTAACCCCAGTCAGTAGCTAAGCACCACACAGCCGCTTGCTCACCTTCCCTCTCCCCTAGTGGGATGGAGGAGAGAATCAGAGGAAAAAGCTAAAAAACCAGTCATGGGTTGAGAACAGTTTAATAATTGAAATAAAATAGTGATAGTAATAATACTGATAAAAATATGTAATGAAAAGGAAAGGAAGAGAGAGAGAGAAAACTGAGGGAGGGGGGGAGGAAGAACAAGTGATACAACCAACTGCCCAGCCAGTCCCTGAGCACTGATCTTCCCCCTTGGCCAACTCTCCCACCCTATATACTGAGCATGACGTTTTATGGCATTAAATATCCCTTTGGTCAGTTTGGGTCAGCTGTCCTGGCTGTGTCTCTTCCCAGCTGCTTGTAGAGGAGAAGCTGGGAGAACAGGAGCAGTATGAGAAACTGAAAAAGTCCTTGGCTTAATGTAAACACTGCTTGGCAACAAGTAAAACATCAATGTTACCAACATTCTCCGCAGAAATCTAATACATAGCCTCATGCTAGCTTCTATGAAGAAAAAAGGGTGTGTGAGCACCCTGACCCTAGTTTGAGCCTGGATAATAGCTGTCTTCTGCAGATGGGAGTCTTTCCTCTAGATGCCCTTTTTTCTCTGCTGATTTGCACTCCTAATGCGTTTGGCACTCGTCAGGACCTTTGCCAAGCTAATTCAGTTTGCTAAATCAACAGGTGTTAAAAAAACGAATAATTTGTGATGGGCTGAAAATACAATTGGCTCACTGTACAGTCAGATTATCAGGGGAGTGAAGAAATAGGACTCGTCCCTTTCTTGTTAGTAGCAGAGTGCTAGACTAGCTCAGTCTCAGTGCGCTATGTTCACCCATTGTCTTTTTAGGTATAGCTATATAATTATTTCATCCTGTTCTTAAATATCCTTGGCTTCAGCACAGTTCAAGTCACCTTGATCTATTTCCTACTAGTGACTTTCCTGATAGTGCTTAAAACTTTATTAAGTTGCTTAAGAAGTAGTTTATTCTATGCTTTTGTTTGATGATAGCGGTTTGCATCTTGGTCCTTAGGAACAGTGAAAGCTTAGTACAGCAGTGAAAACCTTTCTGTCCTTTGTATAGAGCTAATCCTAGATTTTGAGAGAGAGGAAACTAGTAAAATAGTGTAGTTATGGTGTGTTCTTCTAATACTTTCAACAACAAAAATGCTAGTCTACTTTCTGTGTTGAGCTATACCTTTTAAATGGATATACTTTTTTAAAGGCAATTAAAGGAAGAGAATCTTAGTGCAAAAGAAGAAATTAAGACTCTAGAGGCCAAGAACACTGAAATGGTATCAATGCTGACTCGGTCTGATCAGAAGATCATTGAACTTGAGAGTGAACTTAGTGAAAAAGAAACGGTAATCAAAGAGAAAAATGCTCTAATAAGTGAAAATGCAGAGCTGAGAGCACTTACAGCACAACAACACAACTGCTTGAAATTATGCCATCAAGAAATTGAGGATTCAAGGGAAGAGCTCAACATACTAGAAACCATTATTTCCCAGTTGTCTCTAACTACATCCAAAGAGGTACAGTGACTGATACGTCCTTACAAGTTGTATTGTGTGTCTTAAACAATTCTGACGTTGCACGGAAATCCTGTGATGTTCTTGAGAAAATAACATGAGAAAATACCTTTGGTTACATTACATCAAAAATAGGTTTACGTTACACCAGGACTGGTACTGTTAGGGGGCACATAGGGATCGAGTGCACCCTCAGCAAGTTTGCGGATGACACCAAGCTGTGTAGTGCCAGAGGGATGGGATGCAATCCAGAGGGACCTAGACAAGCTTGAGAAGTGGGCCTGTGTGATCCTCGTGGGGTTCAACAAGGCCAAATGAATAGTCATGTGCCTGGGTCAGGGCAGTCCCTGGTACCACTGCAGGATGGTAGATGAAGGGGTTGAGGTCACCCCTGCTGAGAAGGACTTGGATGTACTAGTGGATGAAAGGGTGGATGTTAGCTGTCAGTGTGTGCTCACAGCCCACAGGGCCAACCGTATCCTGGGCTGTGGCCAGCAGGTTGAGGGAAATGAATCTCCCCCTCCACTCCACTCTGGTGAGACCCCACCTGCAGTTCTGCGTCCAGCTCTGGGGTCCTCAACATAAAGATATTGACAAGTTGGAGCAGGTCCAAAGGAGGGCTGTGAAGATGCTCCGAGGGCCGGAGCCCCTCTGCTGTGGGGACAGGCTGAGAGAGTTGGGCTTGTTCAGCCTGGAGAAGGCTCCGGGGAGACCTTATAGCATCTTCCAGTACCTGAAGGGGCTGCAAGAAAGATGGAGACAAATTTTTTAGCAGGGCCTGTTGCAGCAGGACAAAGGGTAACGGTTTTAATCTGGAAGAGGGTAGATTAAGACTAGACATAAGGAAGAATTTTTTATGATGAGGCTGGTGAAACACTGGAACAGGTTGTCCAGAGAGGTGGTAGATGCCCCGTCCCTGGAACCGTTCCAGATCATGTTGGATAGGTCTCTGAGCAACCTGATCGCTTTGAAGATGTTCCTGCTCATTGCAGGGGGGTTGGACTAGATGACCTTTGAAGATCCTTTCCAACCCAAACTATTCTATGATTTTTCTGGAAAAAAATCGTGTTTATTCTCATAATTTAAGGAAATATTCAGAAGCCTTTCATAATTTCAGAAAAAAATGGTATTAAATGTGGTCATCAAAATCTGAAAGGAAGCATGACATGAGACGTTCAAAATGTGGAATTACTGATAGTATCTCATTTATTTAATTTTACACAGCAAAAATGTTCATGATTCAGTACCTGTACAAAAATGTCTAAAGGATTGGTCTCTGTTTCAGAGGGCCTTAACAACTATAATTTCTGGTAATGTGAGACAAACCTGTCATGTTCTGCAAGCACTTACTCAGGAGAATAATTTTAAAGATCAAGTTATCTAAACTTCTAACATCCTAACAGATGTGTTTTAAAATTTTTGTGCTAGTATAACACATCAAGTAATCATGCTGTGAAGCAATAAAAAGTTGATTTTGCATTAATCTTGGTTTTCCCTTAACTTTTAGTTTAAATGGCATCACTTCAAAGACCAGCTCTCCAGTTCCTCAACAAAAGCAGCTCTCTCTGAATCTTGTTGTGAATCAAATACACCTTTGATTGCAGACCTAAGGTATAACTTTCTGGTTACTGAATTATGGCATCATAGGCAGATAATAAGGTGGTATTAGAACTAGCTTGTAGAAAGAATGTTAAATAATTGTCTCTTCCTCTATAATAGCATTAAACGAGCAGCAAAAGAAGCAGAAATTCAAAAGCCTTGTACAGACTTAACTGTCTGTAATGGAGCTGAGCTTCTTTCTAATGATAATGAAGGACAAGAAAATAGTAGGTTATGTGGCCTGGAAAGAGAGCCTGTGAAATTGATGAGAAGTCAAGGAGGTAAGCTTACTGAAATAGTGTGCAGTTCTGTCTGATTAATCCACAGAATAGGAATTTTTTTGGTGGCCTTTAAATTGCTTTTATAGTGTTTTTTAAATGTGCCTCTGTGAGCTAACAGATGTGATTTGGTTGAACAGGGAGCATTTTGTCACCTTGGAATTCTGGGAATTGTCATGTCTTCCAGGCACAACATTCTTCCTTTGGCTAGTCAAGTTGCCTGTTCAGCAATGCCTGAGCTTCAAGTTGTGTTGAAATAGAGCCGTGTATTTTTCCTCATGCTGGTTATGCTGAGGTCTCCATACTTTCTTTGATTCTCCTCTCTGTATACTGCTGTTGCATAATTTCTGTGATTACTATTAGGACTGCTCCATGAAATTACCTCAGGGCGCCTCTGTAATGATGGGGTCTTCAGGGGTTTTTTGTGTGTTTGTCAGGGTTTTTTGGTTGGTTGGGGTTTTTTTGTGTATGTTTGTTTTCATGAATCAGAGCTTTCAGTTATGTTACAGGGGAAAAACTGAAGAGTCTTGTGTCTGAATGCTCTATATGTTAGTTCAATATTTGTCATTAAATCATATTCTTTCTTTGGTTTGTATGATTATTTGCTTGAGTACTGTTTTGTAAGTTCTTTTATAAATTTTTTTTGTGTGTACTTTGAGAGAGGAGAAAATGTCAACAGTTGGAATTCATCAGCAATCAATTTCAAAAGGAGAGGGGAAGATTCCAGGAAGAGATAGAAGTGTTGCGCACTAAACTGACAAAAGCAGATGATGAGAATTCTTCTTTGAAGACCAGCATGGCTCAGAGAGCCAGTCAGTTCCAAGTCATACAGGAAGATCTATTGAAGAAGGCTTCAAAAACTAGTAGCTTAGAGAGAGAAGTAAGTTTTTACTAGCTCTGAAAAAAATATGTCACTTCTTGTTTAGTTCAGTAATCAAAGATAGTTAAGCCAATAGTTATGGAAAAAACTGCAGTTGCCATGTTACCTTTCAAATCTGGCTTATTTAAGAAAAATTCAGCTAGCTCTTCTCTGGTTCAAGAAGTTAAAATGCTAATTCTTACGCTTAGGTGTTTATAGCATTCCAGCATAATGGGATTTGCAGTATTTCCTAATAATGGCCATAGATGTTATAAATCTGTAATAGCTAATTAACTCTTATGGCACTGATAATTATAATGAATTGGATAAATTTGAGAAATTGTCCTGGATTCTTCTCTGTAAGTAAAGAAGTTTAATATATTATATAAAATTAAATAAATAATTCATTAAAAACACTAGGAAATAATATCCAAAATGGCATTAGTGGTAAGAAAGTATATACAAATACTTGAATAAGCCTGAAACAGTTGTCTTCATGCTGGCTTATGCCATATATAATTTCAGATAGCAAAGAAATCTTCTCAACTTTCTGCACTTGAGAAACATTTGGAAGAAAAGACTATTGCTTATTCTGCTGCTGCAGCAAGATGTACGGAGTTGGAAGAGGAACTCATGGTAAAAAGTTCTCAGTGAGAACTGCATTTATGTAATAAGACATAGATGGAGATTGAAGTTTAAGTTCAGACAGTATCATTCCATGTATTCAAAATGAATAGACTTTCAGATTTGCTAAACAATCTGTGCAGTTTTTAGAAACTGAATAATCTTGCATCAGATAACATCCCCTTTTTCCTGTTTTTGAACATGGTAACTTATTAATGGACATATTAGTTACTTTTTCCTTGTGATGATACTTGCAATGAAAATCCTGTCCTATTGAAATCAATTGTAGCATTGCTATTTACTTCAGTGAGATCAGAATTTTATCCTAATTATGAAAAAGTTAACATTTTCCATCCTTTGAGCTCTCTAAATCACTTTTTAATCCTCACTTAGTAAAATTACCTTCCCCCTCCCCCTAGAACAAAACTACTCCAAAAATAGCATATAATGATTGGTTTGGTATATAGGATGGATCGGTTAGAATGTACTGTGTTGGCACTATTTCTGAAGTTCTCAAGTAGTTTTCCTTATGAATTTATTAGGGTAAGAGGTAACAGAGGTGGATTCCAAGAGTTAACTGGGACATTGGACAAATCACTTCCCTGTTTCTCATTGCTGTTCTTAAAATGTGTATTTTTAAGAAATACGTGTAGACCTGTGAATAAAATGTCTTCTAAATGATAATAGGTGTAGAAGGTGATCTAAGACATGGAGCACTGTAAATTCCAGTCTGGGTATTGTCATATGAACTTTTTTAGTTTTGGAAAGGGGTCTAAGGTTGCTAGAAATTATTTATGTGGTCCCTTTCAAATGGAAACCTGTATTCTAAAGTTTTCATCTATCCATGTGAACATGGAATTTCTTCTTGTCTGTCAGAAGCTCCTTGCTCCAGTTGCTGTAATCTGTGTCAGTAGTCCACCTTGGCAGACACCTTGTCTCTGTAGTGGCTGCGTTTAGTGCCATTCTACACCTATATTATAGGTGTGACATCCTTTGAGATGGAACACGCTGTATATAACTTCAGTATTGTCTGTGTTGTTTTTTATGAAATCTAGGAATTTGGTCATCAAATAAACCACTATTTAATATCACAGCTAAATGTTTTTATTAAGTCCTTTTTGTTGTGACTATGTCCCAGGGGAAAAACAGACGCATTCATGAGTTGGAAACAACTGTCAGGGACGAACATGAGCAAATAATTTCTGCTTTTGAGAAAGAAAAGTTGGTTCACCTTGAGGAGCACAAAGACATGGAGAAACAGATTGAACTAGTAAGACCTTCCTTGTGTGCTAGTATGTATGAGTGATATACTTGGGAATTTTTTTCCTGTGTTCATTTCTTGCTCTTTTCAGTAATTCTGGTGTGGATGTCCAGTTAAAAACATTTTCTCGCTACATTTCCTGATATTATATTTAGTTTGTTTTCCATCTAACACTACACAATCTCATGATTTCCCTCTCAGATGCTCATATTCTTTTTTTCTGCTCAACTGAAGAGAAATAGAGATTTAGGAAGAATGCTGTTGTTCATTGCTCCAAAGACCTAGCACAAAAAAAAGAAAAAGCATATTGGGGTTAAACCATGAGAGCTTCTATCAATAGTCTCTTGTTAGCTGAACCTTTGCCAGCTTTTGTACCTTTGCATTTAGGGAGACTTGTCAGTAGGGTTTTTCAGTCTTTAAAGTAGAGAAGAATTCTGTTGCTTCATGTGATTAGAGACATAACTGTGGCTATTTCTAGTTGTTCAAAAATCTTGTCATCTTTTACTAAAGAATGTATGTGTGTCTTACTGTCTTGGCTGATGTCAATTACATTGTGCCTGCCCTCATTCTCTTGATTCTCCTGTTGCTGTAAAATATTAAGGGTTTGTGATTTGGTATTTTTAATAGTGTGCAATACTGCACACTATTAAAAATACTTGTCATTCTTAAAGTGATGGGTGAATAGAACTGACAAATTTAGATGCACAAATTCTCTGATAAAACTTATTTTAATAAGTAACCATCAATCATTTATGGACAGCTTCAGACACAGCTAGAGAAGAAACACCAACAACTCATTGAACAAGAGAAAGCAATATCAGTGTTACAGCAAGATGTTATACATAAACAGCATCACATTAAATCGTTGGATAGACTGCTGACAGAAAGCAGAGAGGTAAGGTTTGCTCTTGACTTCCTCTACATGCAGATCAAGCAAGTGACTAATAATAATGAAAAGCATACCCATGAACATGTGGAAAAATTGAGAAAATGGAAGATACTTGTTCTTGCTTCTTGCTTCTTGTTTGAGTAATTGACTGAATCTAGTGTAGTCTTCAGCTACCACTACTATAAATTGTACAAAGTTTAATGACCTTTCAGTATTTTATCTCAGTATTCTGTTATGCCTCTGGCTTGTCTCTTGGGCTTCTTGCTCTAATCAGGGGAAAGAACTCTGGCTAAAGAACAATTGCATCTATTCTGCACTAGTTAGAAAACCAAGAATGTTCTACTATAGCAATGTTTTATTCCTTTTGATAATTCCTGCTGCTGCAAAATATGAAGGGACACGTATCAGGAAACAAATTCACCTCAAAGTACGAGGTATACAAATACAGTATGCAAGCAACTGGGTTTTAAATACACTGATCTGGTTTTAGGTCTGTTGTTGGGATGAGTTTTTGTTAGTTAAATTACTGTTACTATATTTACATTTTATTCTCTTGAATAACTATATTTATATTTTATTCTCTTGAATAAAAATGTGTGCAAACAGGAAATGGAAAATCAAAATATTAGGAAAGATCAAGGTTTGAAGATGCTGAAAAGTCAGTTAACAGACGAAACAATCAAAGTTAGTAAGTTCTTTGTCTTTTTTCAATTAATGTTTTACAGGTTGCAGTAATGCTATATTTAGTTTTATCCTCTATTGAAAAACTATATTAAGGCTTATTTATAGAAATTTGTCTCACCTAAATATTGCAGAAGTCATTAACCTGAAGTCTGTGGGGCTTTTTTTGTTGTAATTAAAAGTAGGATGGTGAAACCTGCAGTAAGAGATTATTCAATGCATAATTGCTTTATAAAATTACTGTAGTTTCAAATAAGGCAGATTTGTGCTTGTTGTACTCTTAAAGTAAAAAATTGTCTAACAAAGATAATGTAGGTTTTTGCTCTAGATACGACATATTTTAGACA
Source organism: Rhynochetos jubatus (assembly GCA_027574665.1). Lineage (NCBI taxonomy): Eukaryota > Metazoa > Chordata > Aves > Eurypygiformes > Rhynochetidae > Rhynochetos > Rhynochetos jubatus. Next base: position 19,465,668 of record CM050656.1, read on the forward strand.
TATGTCATGACATATTGGTCATGCTTTTAGCCATCTGTAACTCTTGCTAGTGTTTGCCTGTTGAATATTTTCCATGCAGCACTTGCAACAGTATTTTAATAAACCATTACCATGTGGTGATTTAGCAGAGTCAGGGTTCAAACAGTATTAAATCTTCAGGACGTCACTAGGAGAACATAGTGAGGCCTTAACAGGTAGCATGCTCTTTCTGAACTTTTGTTGGACCAGTTTTCTACCCATGGCCTTGTAGTATTTGGGATGTTTTCCCGGGATGTAAAATGAAGACTTCTCTTCAGAAAGCTCTTGCCTTAAGTAGGGAGGGAGGTATAAAATCCAATATGGTTTGGAAAATTGGTAGCATTAAAAGCATTAGCCAATATGCAGCTAAATTCAGCACAATTCTCATTGATGAGAAAAGTCGTCTTAGCATTGAAGCCAAACAGAGAAGTTTAATCACTTTGGCTTAAGACCCCTGGGAGTTAGTTTATTATAATTTTTATCTGTTTGAGGTTATAAGATATTTGTTAGAGATTACTCAAATACGAATTAATACAAGAAGGGTAAAATAGATTAACAGTGGTGACATTGCTGAAAGCTTTTCCTTTTCCTTTTGGTAGAATTCAGGCACTGTCTCTCAGTGCAGAAAGGAAGAAAAAAATGCTGTTTAGTAGCTTTCTGAGAGGAATTGTATTAAGATTCGAATGTCATTTTTGACAAAGACTTGTCACAACTCACATATGATGATCATTCCAAATGTATTTATACAATTCTATATGTAATAAAATGTTGTAGATTGATGATTTAGTATTGGGTAGATGTTTGCTTTTAAATTCTAGCTACTGACAAATACTTCAATAATACTAGAGTATCTTCTCATAACTGGTGGTCTCATCTGTTTTAAACAGTCTGAAGTATTGTAATTTCACAAATAATTTTAATTTCTGAATACTAGTTCAGTTTTCAAGTTTATCATAATCTTCCATACCTGTTGTAATACTTCTTAGGTAAAAATGTAGCTTTTCAGACACCTTACACAAAGCTGTGTTTTAAGACTTTTTTTAGACTAGTTGATAAAAACTATGCCATGCAATTTGAAATAATCTGTTACATTCAACTAGGTGAGACAACTTGAGTCAGCACTAGACATATGTAAGGAAGAAGCTACCCTGTATTTGAGTCAGTTGCAAGAAAAGAAGGATATATTTGAAAACCAGCTCAAAAAAAAGTATGAAGAGGTAAGAGCTTGTTTTAACGTCTCTTCTGCATTGCAGAGAACACTTGTTGTAAATGATTTGATCTAAAAGTTTGTCTGTGAAAAGAGAAAATATTTGCAGCAGGAACTGTGAATAGGAAGTAAGCTGGGAAAGGACTATACGTTTTGTGAGAGTAAAGGGGAAAATCATAACTAAGAAACACTGAATAAGCTTAGGGGAAAGCAGTACCAAGATGAATGTATTGTTGAAAGAAGTAACAAAATCAGAATTAAGTGAAAGAAAGCATTATCTTGAAAAAGAAGAGAGAACGCTATGGCAATATAAACTTAGGTGCACAGAACTGATTTCTCTTTCAAGTGTCTTACTGGGCATACAAAAATTTTTACTTCAAGCTCCTGAGTTTTTATAATACTTTTCAGTACTACACGAAAGAAAGAATCAAGTTAAATATCATTAGTATGTATTTTTATTTGTGGGCTTGACTAACTACATAATCATGATAGGCTGTTCATGTCAGTGCTGCCCTACCTGCTTGAAGATGGCCTTTAGTCAACTGGAAATTGCCAGACCCTGTGAGGAGTAACTGGATGGAAACTAATGGTCTGTGTTGCGATATTTACTGCTGCTTCGAGCCCCAAATCTTTTGTTCTCATACTGCATATGTAGAGACTGGGTGCTGTGTGGAACTCAAGGGTAGCAAATGATGTTTTATAATTGTGACCAGTGTTTTCGTAAGTAGGTGACAGAGTCACTACTTCCACTTTGGAGTGAATGGTTAGTGTTGGTGTTTTGTTTTGTTGGGATTGGTGGGGTTTTTTGGTTCTCCTCACCCCTGAAAATTTGTAGCATTCATCACTGAGAAATTGGCCCGTTCAACATCTGACAAGTTAGGCATTCAGAATTCCTGTTTCTTATCAGAATTACTATTGTCATAGAGGCACAGAAAAGTAAAGGGGAGGACTGAGAATAAAATCTCAAAGGGAAAGCAGGGAGTTTAAAAAGAGTGTCAGAAAGAAAAGTCATGCAGTAGTTCAGTCATGAAAAATCTCTTGTTAAATATGTTTTTAAAATACTGACCAGTTGAGGTGTATTTAGAAGGCAAGAAGTCAAACACTGGGGCTAATAATTTACTTCTTTCCTCACTTTATAAAGCACAACTTAGTGATGGATTATGAGGTGTGATATGTACTGTTGAAACTGCAATGCAACTAAATTCAGGGCCATGGGTGTGGTTCTGTGCTCGCTAAGAATGAAGAGAATAGCTGATGCCAGTGCAATTAAAAATGTTCTGTTGTAATGGAAAATAAATGTGTTTCAGGTACATTACTTAAAGAAAGAAATAAAACTAAAAGATCAGAATATTCAGGACACAAGTGAACAAAATATTCTCCTACAGCAAACTTTGCATCATCAGCAGCAAATGTTACAGCAAGAAACTATTAGAAATGGGGAGCTGGAAGATAATCAAATTAAACTTGAAAAACAGGTACAGTATGGCAAGTGTCTACACAAAGACAGATAATTAAGCGGGTTTATGTGTTTTTTGTAATACCTTTATAATCTGAATGTTTCTTTGATAACTGAGTTGATTGGTTTAGATAGTTGTAAAATAACTGAGTTTAGTGGTTTGTTTTCTCTTACACCAGATTCTGTGCTATCAGAAACTCTAGCTAGCATTAGAATGGCTACATACTTGGAAAATCAAACCCTGGAGTGCAATTAAGGAGTGGCGTATTGAAATTCACAAAGTTTAAATTGTTGCATTCATTAGAAACTGTTTGTCTTTCAAATGTGACTGCAAAGTTCTAGTCTTAAATTATATAACTTTTTAGACTATAAAGAAATATGCTGTGTTGCTATGTGAGTTGCAAGACAAGGATGTATGTTTCTTTGGGATGTAATTTAAAAGTAATAACACTTTTAAATTACCATTTTACATAGGTATCCAGTTTGGAACAAGAGCTTCAGAAGCAGAAAGCATATGCAGAAGATGAGTTGAGGAAGGTAAAGGAGGAACTTTGCCTAGCTGCTCAGGAAGCAGATTTAAACAGACAGAAGGTGGATGAAGTTAATGGTACAGTCAGGTAGGTTTAGAATAACTGAGAGGTATATTCTGCAAATAGACACATCAATAAGAGATCACTGTCTGAAATGGTAATCAGCTGTGTAGTCATACAGTTCAGTCTCTGTATGAGCATAGACTGGAAATCAGAAGGGCAGTTTCTAACTAGCAGAGGCATGAGTTTATAGAACAGTCTTCCAATGGAATTAATGCATGTCCTGGCAACCTTTTTAGTCTTAAGATGGCACTTCATAAAGAAATTCAATTCATAGATATATCAAGTTACTCGTAATTCCAGATAGACATTAGGAGAGTTTGGTAGTCTTAAAGAATATGACTTTGTGAGAAAAGCCTGCTGAATATGACTTTAATTCTTATTTTATTCACAAATGCTTGTTGTCTTAGAGCGAGTAAGGGCATACATATGCTGATTTTTGTTGTTGTAAGGTTGGGTTTATTCTGGTTGCTTCTTCGTTTTAGACAAATTAAATTGCAATTGGATCAGTGCAAGAATGAACTTATTGGTATGGAAAAAGAAGTAGTGCAATTAAAACGAGATGGTGAAGACAAAGCAATGCAGATAAATCAGTTGGATATTACTTTGGAAGAAGCACGATCAGAGCTCAATGAAAAGACAAATGAGGGTAATTTTGCTTTTTTGTTACCCGGGCTTCCTTTCATCATGCTACTTCTCTGTATGTATTAGACATTTTTCCTTTTCCCCCTGTTTTGTAATCACATACATCAGTCAACACATGATAATGTTTTTCTAATGTGTTGCTAAAAAACCCTCAACAACCTAACACACCCATGCCAGTCCCTAAAAAGCATAAATTTTTTTTAATGTACCTTTGCACATTCTCACTTTTGTGGGGTGTACCTTTACCCCAGATGAAATAAGCAGTTTTCCCTGTAATTTGGTAATGCAGATTCTTAATGCTGTAATCAAAAAAAGGCACATAGATTTAATAAAGGCATATGCTATTCACAAAAAATTCAGCTCTTGAAAACAACCAGCAAACCCTACAAGAGAGTCTGTGGAAATAACAAACTTTCCAACCCTTCCTCTTCCATTTAATTTAACGTTAGCATTATTTTAAACTGCAAGCCATTCTGCCTGCATTTTTGATAGCATGACATATCCAGTTAGGTGTCTGTGTACTTTCTCCGTGGCCAAATGTTTTTGGATACATTCTCGTATTTCAAGTCAATTACAGATTGAGCTGAATAAAACCAGCAAAGACTTAGGTGCCATGAAAAGGTGGTTCCATAACCTCCGAAGTTACTTTTTTCTAGATTTCCTAAAAATGGTGATACTGAAAATTGATTATGACCACAAGTGCTAGTAGGCAGCAGTGTTGCATAAAGACCATGACTTACTGGTGTTAAAACATTTTGTATTTTGTTTTGTGTGTGTGTAAAATAGTGAATGATTTACAAGATAAGCTGCTTCAAAGTGAGACTTGCCACAGGGAAGCCTTACAGAAAATAGTAGAACTGGAATCTGCATTACAGAATGCCCATGGAGAAATAAAAATCACTTTGACACAGCTTCAGAAATTGCAAGATGCATTACAGAATGCACAGTCCTCCCTGGAGAAGAAGCATGTTGCTATCATGGATCTAACCGCTGAGCTCAGGTAAGCTGGTATCTTTCCCATCATGAAAACGTAGTTGTGTTAGTTTTTCCTCAGAAATAGCCAGTAGTTTGGATGGTCTTTTTTTATCATTTTAGCAGCCCTCTATAATTTTTAGGTGGTTTGTGGCTGTAAGATAACTTGATACAGTAATTCCTCGGCTCAATTTCTAAAAGTGGTGTTGCATTTTTTTTAATTCTATTTTTAATCTGCTAAAATTATTTTCTGAATCCCAAAGTTGTAAAATAATTGTAAGAGGAATTACTTTTTTTAATGGTGAAACTGTCTGGTTTCCTTTCTGACCATAAACTAACAGCATACTGTCCTCTACTATTCTTTTTTTAAGAACATGTTGTCCTGATAACCAATTTATTAACTCGAATAATGAAGTTATTGAGAAATCTCCACCTGGAATACAGTTAACAGAATTATTCCATTTGGGTTTGTTTCTGTGTAATCAATTAGTTGATTCATGTTTTAGAGTAATTTGGCTTTAAGTAATAGATCTCATGATTTTCAAGCTGGATACTTGAAGTTAAGCAGCTGAATGTGCATTATGCAATTAAACATATGAGAATTTCAGGTATTGCAAGGGAGAAATTGAAGACAAAAACCAAGAGCTCCTTGACATGGACCAAGCATTGAAAGAAAGGAATTGGGAACTAAAACAAAGAGCAGCTCAGGTCAGATCATTTTAAGTTTGTTAATGCCTATTATTCCTGTTATGTAGTAGATAAATCTAGCAGGTTTTTTGTAAATTAATCCCCTTCACATATTGTTCCAAACTGTGAAGTTAATATAGCCACAGTGTCAATCTCAAAACCAGCTGTATGTTATTGAAGCGTTATGGTACCAGGAAAATCGGGTTGTGCTCCCCTAAAGGACCACAGACTTGTGTTTGATAGAACAGAAGCCTTGGGCAAACCTGTCCCATAATTCTTCCTTAGTTATAGGACAACTGTTGGCATCTGGATGTTTGAGAAAACAAAGGAAAGATCTGCACTGTAGTGTGCTTGGAGATCATAGATTCCTTGTTTGCACTGGAGCGTATTTGATTAGCGCTAAAGCAGCCTCTAAATATGAAACAGTATCTTTGTTGGGAATAAATTTCTGTAGTTCACTTGAAATATTTTCAGTCTTTTCATCTGCCTTCAGGATTTGATACCCATCATGGAAAAACTATTCTTCTGTCACTTATAATTAGCCTTCTAATAGCTACTTCCTACAGGAGGTACCAGCCTTTGTATGTAAGAATATTTGAGGTTTAGAGAGAAGGAGGGGTGGGGATTTAAAAAACAAACAAACAAACCTTCCCATAGAAAAAACCCAAACCAGAACTGTTGGAGGAACTCGCATCATAAGGAGGCCAGACCTTTCAATGTAGTCTTGCTGCAGTGCCCTGTGAGCTGTAAGGTTGCAACCTAAAGCAATAGGTTGTTTGGGTTTTTTTTGCTCTGGCAAAATTTGGCACTTTCTAACAAGATGGATTAGTATAGTAAGTTACTCACTGCATTCTGTTTGAAATGAAAACTAGGCTTATATTCTGTGTATCAGAGGACTTTTTCCCAGTATTCCCCTTTTCTCTTTGTGTTTGGCCCCTTTTTAAACAAGATAGCTAGGGTGCATTTTTGACTGCTTAAGAGAATATTCTTGAGACTACAAAGGATTAGTTTCATGCCTTCTGCTATCATATTTTATAAGATAGTTGAAAATAAAATATTTTCTTCCTTTTTTTTACCTCTAGATTACACAGTTGGATATGACCATCAGGGAACATAGGGCAGAAATGGACCAACAAATAATTCGATTAGAGTGCAATTTAGAGAAGTCGGAGTTGAAAATTAAGGAATGCAATAAACAGGTAATTTTTAAAACCCAGTCTCCATAACAAAGGGCAGCTAATTCTATGGGAAACTCTGGTCCTGTGAAACATTAGCCAACAAGGTTTAATCTAGAGGAGTAAAACCTTCTTATTGTAGGGAGAAGGAAGGGAGTACCTTAATAACATACCAGCAAAAATATTTTGTCAGTTAAAACTAAAAATTTCGCAAGGATATACCAGTATAAAAATGAAAATGTATTTTTATGCTTGATATAACTCCCAAACTGCACTTTTAATAAAGGAAAATGTTGAATAAAAAATATTTACAAAGGAGTCCATAGTCAGAGGTAATACTGATGGTATTTGTGAGTGAGCGTGTGTGTGTTTTTTTAAATTGTTCCGATTTCAGTGAAATATCTGTTCAGATTTAATTGCATTTTCTATTCAGATTGAGAGTTTAGAGAAGAAACTCCAGCATTCTAAAAATGAGCTTCGTGAAAAAGAGTTTGAATTGCTCCAGAGAGATCAAGAAATAAATCAGTTGAAGAAAAAAATTGAAAGAAAACATCAAAGCCCAGAGGCTCTTGAAAAGGTAAAATGTTCCTTGGATACACAGCAAATATCAATTTTTAATGCCATTCCCATAACTGCCTAGAAGGATCGATACAGTGTCTCTTCTCCCCAAGTAATTGTATTTTCTGTCCTGGTGTGTGCTCAATCTTAGTTCCCTGAAGTTAAACCAGTTTGATGATTTTAAAATTACAAATTTAATGGTACGCTCTTAATTGTCTGCTTTGTGGAGAAATTTTAATGCTGAGTATCTTCAGTAACCTGATGCTTTGGCTATGGACATGGTGGTCTTTGAAATGAAATAATATGTTGTATGATGAGGCTTCTTACGACTCATATTAGGAAAATAATTGCATCAAAAGAGCACTGAGATCTGGCGTGCTGATAGAAACGAGAAGAGCATTGTTTTGCGTAGTGAATGGGAGCATACAGATGGAATAGAGAAGGTAGCTCATTTTACTTCGTGAGTGCTACAAATATTTGCCTTCGGGCATGAATCAGTCACTCCAAGCACAAATGCATTCTGAGATAAACAGGATTTCTGCAGAAAATAAGTTAGTTAAAAGATGCTGGCCAGCTACAGGCAAACATCAAAACTGAAATGGCTCCTGCCATGTTGATTATGCTGCATTTGTGTGTTATTTCTTTCCTAGGGTAGGATACTGCAGAAGTCTTCTGTGTAGTCACCAAAGGCATTTGATCTGTACTCCAGATAATGGGGGCTTGGCTGGGTTGCAGCTGAACATGAAGGTTATTTCACTGCAAAAGAAAGCAATGTCAGCTCTCCCATCTTGATTTCTGTTAAAGGTTATTTATGACAATTGAGAACAAGACAGTGCCTGCTGCTGTCCTTCACACATATCACTAATATATTTCCAACTATTCCTAACTCTCTGGGGATGATTCTGAAGGAAGGGATTTCCTAGCTAGCCCCTATACAACTTTGGACTAGACCCTGCCTTTCCAGACAAATTGCCTTATTTTTCTAAGGAAAACCAGGTAGAGGGAAGCCCAAGAATGATATAAGAAAGGCTTTGAAAATAGACCTATTCCAGTCATGTTCCTTAAGAGACTTGGGGTGAAAGAAGTGGAATGTCAAGTTTATTTTCATTGTGGTTAAGTAGATAAAACAATGGATATCAGAAGCATTCTGCATAAAATACGAAATATTTAGCAGAGGGGTTCTGGCTCCACTTACAGTGTGGTATGGTTGCTTCTTTGTTTAAAAAAATGTGTATATTAACATGCTATAAGAAAACGCTTTCTCCATTAGTAACACATTGCAGACTGACTGACCAATCTTCTGTAGCAAGTTTCTGTCCTAGATTGGGTAACTGAGTTTTTAGAACTATCTGGGGTAAAGGGGTGTGTGTTTTGTCTGGGGGTATAGTCTACCTCATTCCTTTTCCCTCTTAATACACTGCCTTCCTTGCTTATCACTGGAAATGTATTAGTTCTGGGAAGGAACAGTTGGCTAGAGTTGATTTCTGTCCTGGTGCACTCTGCCCTTTTGGGACCCATGAAAAAAAAACAGGTCACAGATCTTTCAGCTGCATCATTCTTTGTTCTTACTCTGCTTTAATCTGCAGTGAAGACCTTGTAACAATACAGCACTCTGCTACCCTTAGAAGTTGCAAGTATTCCAAATAAAGGATTTGGAAATACCTTAGTGAACATTCAGAATGGCTTTTTCATCTTTCTGGGAAATTGAAGTAATTTCCTTTATTAAAAAAAAAAGGCAGATTTGACTTATAGCAAATTGATTTTTTGTTGCTACAGTTCCTTACTGAAATGAGAAATAAAGTTGTGTTAAAAATGGTAAGTGAAGTAAGAAAAAAATAGTGCTTCCAAAGATTGCATTTTTTAAAAAGTAATTTTTACAATGTTGTTGTAAAAGTATATAAAGTATAAAAATAATCAGAAGTTACTGTAATTAGCTTTTATTCGTTAGCCGTAAGCTTATTATGTGCTACTTAATAGATGTCTGTTTATAGCATTTCTCAAAGAATAAGCATCTAGCTAAGTATGAATAGATACAACATAATCGCTTCTGTATTTATGATTAAGAGAAGCTAGAATATAGTACGAAGTTATGAAATATTAGTGGCTGATATGCCCTCCGTGCCAAAATATGGCTAACGTAAACATAGCTGACAGGGACAGTACACTAGAAGAGACCATTGTGTTGATCACCTAATACTCCTGTTTGTTTTTTTCAGTAAATGGACTGTCAAATAATTAGCTTCAGCGTGTAAGGTTGTTTTTTAAGGGGCGGGGGGGCGGAAGCGAAACCTCCAGAAACTAACAAAACCCCCAACCCCAAACATACTGTGTTTGGCTGCGTTTAATTCTGTACACTGTGGGAAATCCAGAATACTTTCATTCATGCTGATAAGATTTTCCTCACTTTGTACTGGTAGAAATCATAGGCTTTTTTCGTTTTGATACTTGATACCTTGATCGGGGTTTTGCAAACCCTTCTGAATTGTTAGGAACTTAAACACAATAACGCAGTTCAGTGGGAACCATGAAGCCGTACACGGAGGAGTTATTTCAAAAGACAGTGCTCCTTTAAATTTACAAAGTTTTTACAAGGATTTGCATATGAAGATTTCTTCTCAAAATATTATGCATAATATTTTCCTAATTATATGCTAGAAATTATATGTTGAAAAATTTGTAAATTATGCTGCTTTTGAAAGCAAATGCAATTGAATTATAAGAACGGGGGGGGGGGGGGGGGGAGGGGGCAGAAAGGCAGTAATAACTTCAACTTAGGGGGCAGAATTTGAGAAAGAAGCTATGGACTTGAGACCTGAATCTAGTTTTCTTGAATTTGTAAGATAAATTTTATTAATGAAAAGTAACATCTTGGCACAAGTGGATTTAGGTACGGTAAATTGGGTGCAGAAGTTTAAAGGAAGGTTCTGATCAGAGATATTTTGTTTCAGGGGCAAAAATTGTGAACGAAGGAACGTTTCCCATTGGACAAGCAACAACTCAGGAATGCAGCTGCTGACAACATAATTATGCATTCAAAGAGGAAATTTTAACATTGTATTTATAAACAATGTATGTTGTTACTTGTGACGCAAATGACCTTTTTATTTTTATTTTTCCAACTGTTTTTCAGATTATGGTCTTGATATAATAAAATCATAATTTATGATAAATAAATTTTGTTTTTCAAGTATCTTGAGTTGCAGGAATTAATTTCAGCTGTCATTTTTTTCCAAGGATTTTAAACCATGTACTTGTGTTTCACATCTGTGCTCATTTCAGTCAGGAAAGGGTTAACTCTCTTTACAGTGACTGCTATGAAACTGTGTTCCTGGATGCTGAGAGAAGTACCATGACAACATCTAACTTCTAATTCAGAGCGCAATGGCATTATCTTATTAACAGTTTCTGTTTGGGAATATTTTATCTTTTTTTTTGTACACATAAAATGTTGTAGACAGAATATCTTACTAAGATTGACCTGTTTCTAAGATGGTTTAGGACACTGATTTGATCATAGACACTGGCAAAACCTGCTTGCTTTACTCTAGGCAGTATCTTTCAGATTCAAAGGAGTGTGGGACAGGGCCATAAAGCTTGAACCCTTTTTTCTTTCCCCAAATCAAAATCCTTACAAAAGTTACTGTTGGTTAAAATGGCATCATAACTATGCATTCTAAACCATATTTCTTTCCAGTTTTCCAAAAGTACTACATAATTTGGCTAGTACAGATGGCTAGTTCTTGCACTTACGTACATGTGTTAGGAAACTGCAAATATGGTTGAGGCCTAAATCTGAATCTGATTAATGCAAACGCGATTAAGACTTCAGAAAATCAAGTTAGTGAAGTTATTTGACATAAGGTAGAGGAACAGAATTGAATGTATTGCAATTTAAAGATTAGGCTGAAGTTAAGCGTTTTGTATATTGTTTGTTGGCTGAGACACACTTTTATCTGTTATTTTTCAGCAAGTCTGCAGGTGGAAGTGTGCTAAACTCCTTGGGTGGTAGGTAGGTCTTTCTCTGGAGGCTGAGCAAGCTGCTCTGGTGGAGGGTGTCCCAGCCCACGGCAGGGGGGTTGGAACTGGATGATCTTTAAGGTCCCTTCCAACCCAAACCATTCTATGGTTCTATGTTCCACTTTAAGTGGTTATACAAAACCAGGCTCACATTTAGCTACACTTGACAAGGTCAAGGTAAGGTCGTCTAAGGTGTTTTTGCAGTTTCAGATTATTTGTTTTGCTATTATGAAAATTATGATGTGTCAAAACCCCACTTATAGAAATAAATGTTGTGTGTTTTAAATCAAGTTATTTGTTTCTCTACATAATAGTAAATGCAAATCATTAGAATTAGGTTGACCACTGTAATAATTGAGAAATATTAAACTACTTTAATTTTTTTCCTCTCTTTAGGCAGATAGTTTTCCTTCAGGCTGGAAATATATGCATCAAATTTCAGACAGATTTTTTTTTTAAGGCAAAGCAACATGGAAGTGCTTCAAACGAGGATTTCAAGTGGAAAATATACCCAGTCTGTAATGACAGTTGCATCACACCACCAGTGGAATTGTACTAATGCAGTTTTGCATAAAGCTTTGCTTGCTCCTCCTACATGCGCTAAATATAAACGTGCATGAGCAGCAAAAGGAGTTTGCCTAATATCTGAATCAACTAAATAGCATTTGCACTAAAATTGTGTGTCTCGGTGTTAACTTCTGTGGTAAAACTGTGGGTCAAACCTGATAAGTAGAATGATGATTACATTTTCTCATTAACTTTAGATGCTGTCTTGCTCTTTTGTGACTTGCCAGAGAAGTTAATGGTTCCAGTTGTTACACTGCTCAAGTGATTTTGTTTTGGAAAGGAGGGACCTTTTCCTCCCCTATCATAATTTCTGTGAAATGTTGCTGTAGAGCCCTACTTTTCTTGCGCTATTAACTAATTGACATCTATGCAAATCCTGGAACACTAAGTTCATTCTTCTGAACTGCATTGCATTAACATGGGGTTAGTGAATCTTGGAAAACATTTTTCTGTATAAGGGTAAGGCAACAGGGAAGAAATCCATTTGTCATTCTGTTGTGAAAGAAGAGGCGGGTGCTGTTAAGTGTAGGGAGTCTGAACACTTAGCAGAGGGATCCCGTTTTGAGTGCAGTTTACTTTCTGACAACATTGAGTGTAGGACTTCACACTGCAGACTGATTGTAATTGTGGCAAGGCTTTTTCTGTCAGTAGTATGCAAACTGGTTATTTCACTATTAAAAAATAATAATAATCCATGTAGCTGACACATGTCTACTTTTCAAATTAATCAAATTTTGTATTAAATATAGTCCATGTTGATAAGGCAGATTTTAAGCTCATGCAGGAGCATCTGCTTCTGGTTTTGTCTAGTTGAAGATTATCCCTTAATCGTGTGGAGTCCAGGTGTGCATTTTCAGATTTGCTGACTCAGGAAAGCTGGAGATAGCATTAAAGGCCAATGACATTGTACGGCAGCTACATTTAGGCTGTTGCTCCTCTGAACAAGAACTCTTGCTTGAACCACCCAGTGGAAAGAATGGCAAGAAGAAACGTCCTCATTACAGGTTGCTCCTCAGGAATTGGACTGTCCTTAGCTCTGAAAATGGCAAAAGATGAACAGAAAAGATTTAAAGGTAACAATGTAGCTGTTCTTTATCGTTACACAAAGCTGTTCTTCAAGGCAGTACTATTCTTCCCCCACCCACCCTTGACTTAACAGGTGATGGTATTCAGTTTGGTGACTTGTTTCTTGTTAGTCTCCCTCTTCCTACTGTCATGAAAATACAATACACTGACAATATACTGCTTTCTGTAAGTAGATGATGTTTCTGTACCTGCAGCTTGAACAGCTGCCTGAGCTGAATAGTTTGCCAAAAAAAAGGTCAGTAATATAAAAACAAATAGTTGAAAATGTCTGCATTAAGGTACCTTGAATATAGATTCATGGTTGTAGTTAGCTTTGCTTCTGGCTACTAAAATCTTTGTTGAATGAAACGTACATGCCTGAGGATCAAAGAAATTAAGTTGGGAAAGCAGTTCTTAAATGTGCGTCTGTCTTCCTAAAGCATGTCTTATTATTCCAATGTATAGGCATCAGAGGGTGAACAAAGGGGCTGGAATTGGTGCTGCAAAATGGGCTATGTGATGTGATTGAAAACGGATGGTAAGGCGAATACAGCAATCTGTAGTAATTCAGTTTCTCAGAGTCTCATGGTATTTCACTGCTGACTGGATGCAGTTTCATCGTTTACTGGGTAGTTAAGCCACAATAATGATAAAACTAATTTCAGTTTTGAGAAGTGGCTTGCAAAAATAGACATTTTTGCAAACCTAAGGAACTGTCTTCCACTTTTTAATAAAATTATGGGGGATCTGCTAAACTTGTTGATAGTGACTTAAAAAACAAAAAACAAAACAAAGGAAAAAACCACCCCACCTGGAATCCAAAATCAGGTTTTAGCTACCTAAAAATGGTTCAGCAGCATAACTTGATACCCATTATCTAAAGTTTTGGTGATAATATCATCTTCCTATGCTGCATGTTCTTCATGTGCATAGTGGTTTAATTGTCCTTTTGAATTTCTGAAAGATTTCAGAACCAGACCCTGGGAAATCAGCGACAATATATGTTGAAAACAGATTCATACTACTTTAAGTTTTTATCAGGGTTCTGTCACTGACATTTAAGATATGGATGTGAAAGCAATATTCTGTAATACTTCTCAGTAAGACTGCCACAGAAAAACTTATTTCTGATAACTGTTGCTTCTGGTTTGTTGCAGTGTATGCCACAATGCGGAATCTGGCCAAGAAAGAGCCACTTGAGGAAGCTGCAGGTGGCAGGCTGGGCAAAACCCTTGAAATTAAACAACTGGATGTCTGTGATGAACAGTCTATTAAAACTTGTGTGAATAGTATCCCCGACAGAAGGATTGATGTCCTAGGCAAGTACAGGATGAGTATACTATGAACAGATATCAGTTGTCTATTTAACATCATGTCAAATACCCTGGAGAAGTTTCATAAGTGTATTTTTAAATTACTAAAGTGATTAATTATGATATAGTGTATTCTGTTCAAGATTCTTAAGGCTTCAGTGCAGATAGAAGTGAATGAAATCTCCCTATGCTTCTGTGAGCTAGGTAAGGTTTTTTCCGCTGTTTACAAAGGAGGAACTTTACCATGGAGAAGTGTCTTGGATAAGATGATGAAATGTTTAGTAAATGTGAGAACACTTGCCTAAATTGGCATCTTCATCTACAAGATTTCTGCCCTGTGGATGAAGCATTGTCTTATTTACAATGAAGGCAACAGCTCTCTGTACTAACAAAGCACCAGCATTTGGGAATTAGCAAGTAAAAGAACAAATGCAAAGACAGTAAGGCCTTACGTACTCAGCACATAAGGGTAAGTTAATTTTGTTTGGAGAATTGTAATTGTACTTTACAAATCATTCAACAAGTGCTTTCATACGGCTTTGCTAAAAATAAATGTTACTATCTTAGTGAGATGAAAATTGCTTACACTGTCAACTGTTAAATCTTTAATAGAAAATTATGGGCCTGCCTTTATTTTGATTAATTATGAAAGCACTGCTTAACAAGCTGCTTCTGCTAACTGTATTATACTCCAATTTGACATGCTAGTTGTAATGCAGAATTCCAGTTCTATCAATAATTCCCCACTTAGAAATATCCAGGAGGCAAATAAAAATCAGTGCAAGTATGTGGTTTGTTTTGTTTTTTCTTAAAGATGTGAATGTTAAAAATAAAACAAAGAGCAGATGAAAATATGGCCAGGTCTATCACCTTTTGGAAGAATTCTGTTAATTCCTGTGGGCACTGACTGTAGCCTCTAATTTTTAATACTGAATTATAAACAAATACAGATAATTTTTGGCTTATTTCCCTGTAATCCTTTTATAATTTAAGGAAAAAGCACTAATCAGAAATAAATTAGTTAAAATGCAAAATATCAGATAATTGAAATTGGATTAAAACCATGATTAAAAATAAAATGGAAATGACAAGTATATTTGCAAAGCTTTAATGACAGAATAACATCTTTTCATTCTTTCTTTAAGGATTTTTTAAGGATCATTTAATCCTTAATCCTTACTGTACTTCCAGGTGCCGTCCGGTAAAGACTACAAGTTAATGTTCACAGAGGTTATTGCTCACTGTTGTCTTCCGTTTTCTGTAGTTAGCAATGCTGGCATGGGGCTCATTGGACCTATTGAATGTCAGACCATAGATGAAATGAAAACGGTGATGGATACCAACTTCTTTGGACTGGTTCGACTCCTGAAGGAGGTTTTGCCTGACATGAAGAGGAGAAAGAGCGGGCATATAGTTATAATAAGCAGTGTTATGGGAATACAAGGCAAAGTTGGTGTTTGTTTTTTGGGGGTGGGGGTGGGGCGGGTGAGTGTGTTTGAACTAAGATATCAGTATTCAAATCTGCTGTGCATCTAGATAGTATGTTATTACATAACTACTCTCTACATTATAAGAACAAAACCTGCGGAGTGAATTTTTTTTTAAGCATTTTAACTCAAACTCCTAATTACTTAGTTTTAAGAATGTTATTGTTTTAATTATCTGGAAAACAGGGTTGTGTAGCATTAATTCTCTCTTTCCTATTGGAAAAGATAATAGGGATGGGCAAATATACTTATTATGCTCTGCACAATAATAATGGAATAAAATCCAGTTACATCCTGGACAACTGTACCACCTTTTTGTAAAGTTTGTCCTCTTATAAAACTCCAGAGCCTCATTTTAAGGACAGATAATGATGCTCCTACTCTTGTGTTCTGTCTGGGCTAGCTGTATTGGTTTTGATTATTACAACAGTGGCACTGACATTACTTGGATTATTCTGGTGAGCAAGGGTCCTAAGCCAAACTTCAGGAGTTGTTATGGTTTAATACAGTACTTACCATCCACCTAAATGGGTTGATGTAGTACTTTTTCTAAATCACTCAGATGGAAGACGGATCTCTTGCGTAATCGTATCTCCTGCATTGCACTCAGCTTCTGTGTTCATCTGTAGCCCCTTAAAGTCTTGCTGATAAATAGCGCAGATGGTAATGTATGTACAGAGACTTTCATATCCCGGACTACAAAATATTTAATATCATCCCAAGAGATCACAGCATGAGCTAGGAGGAGAAAAAGCATTAATCAAGGATCCTTTCTTAGAATGAGCAGTTTTGAGAACATATTCAAAAAATCAGTGGTTAGATTTGGTATGCACAAGGAATTTTCTAATGTTTTCCCAGCAAGACTGCAGAGATTTGGGGAAAATACAAAATGTTTTAAAACTGAAATATGAGTATGTTGAATACAATCACATTCTCAGGACGTTTGTGTGTGTTTGCACCATCAGGTATCTTGTTTAATGACGTTTATGCAGCATCCAAGTTTGCTGTGGAAGGATTTTGTGAAAGTTTAGCTATACAAGCACTCAAGTTCAAACTGCAGTAAGTATTGATCCACTGGTGTAAATTGTATTTTAGATAGTTTTCAATGTATTCAGAGCTACCAAACAATTTTTTGAAGCTTGCTGTTATCTAGGAGAAACAGATTGAGGAACCCATGGAGCTGTGCATCACAAACAGCATAGAAGTGTTCACATTCTTCATGCTACATAAAGAAATAAAAAGATCTAGATGCTAAAATAAGCACGTTCTCTTGAACAGTTATAGGATGTTTAGCTTTGGATAAAATACAGTTTATGTAACACTTCTGAAAACAGATTCTTGCATACAATATCAGAGGAATAAAATTACAATATCAACATGTAATACTTTGCTTTAGAAAGGATAACCAGCTTAGACAATTCGCAGATAAAAAGGTTCAAGGCCTCGTCACAGAGAGAGCACAAGTGGAAATCCATCAGAATGGAACATAGGGTGAGGTAACTATCATGACAGGAGGTGGGAGGGAAGTGAAAAGCATGTGGCATCCTGTTTCTTAATGGTATTTAAGAACTGTGTTTAAAAGAACGATGCTGTTCATTATCTGTGGGACTCTGGGGTTTGATTTGCCCCATGTATATTCCCATGTGTGCAATTCTGCTGTTATTCTTTGTGTGAAGTCCGACAATTGTTAAATACACGTTGCATCTCTGGGTGCCTAAGCATCTAGCCCTTGTGCTGTGGGGGAAGACAGCTGCTGTCACGGCATTTCAGAGACAAAGTGACATCCACACTGTAATTTTGCATACCGCCCAGAAGTTTGGAGGGATTTAAAAGAAATATATTCTAATGACATGCAGGATATACTAGACTTCATAATAAGATTTCAAAAGTATAAGATACAGCAAGAAGGAGGTTAAAAAGCAAAGTAGAATGGGAAAAGTTTAAGGTCCCGTGTGAAGAGTGATGGAAGAGAGAAGGCTTTTGATTTCAGCAGCAGCTGGAATTCTGCTGTCAAGGTCAACAGCTTGATTTAGTTTTAAAGAAGAGCCTGGTGAGAACTCCAGTCTAGAAAGAGGTCCTATCGCAAAGAATGTTTTGATAAACTCTTCAATATTCTTTCTTGAGAAGGATAGAGAGGTGTATTTCCAAAGGAGGATAGTCAATAACCAGTATGTCTTTGCATTTTAACAGGCTAAGTTTGATTGAACCAGGCCCAGTGGTTACAGAGTTTGAAAGAAAAGTGTTTGAAGATGGAATGAAAATGGATCTTTCGGCTGCAGATGAGGAAACAGCTGAGATGTTTACTAATATTTACCTTAAAAATTATAAACAAATTTTCCAGAGCCTGGGACAAAGTGCTGAAGATGTTGCAGAGGTAACTCATAAACAATTCTCCATCTTCTTTTTTCTTGGGTTTTCTTTTCTTTGTAATTTACAAATGCATTGGTTTGTTGGTGTTTGGGTGTTGTTTTTTATGGTAGGAACATTAGATTTAATTAAATATAATATACACAATTTAAAATAATTTCTAAATACTCAAGAGAATCTCAGGAGTTTTAAACAAAACCCTTTAGAATATTAAAATAATGTTCACTTTGAAGTATTGAAGACAACTGTGAATTGTAATTTAAATAGTATTGTGGTATTAGATGCACTTACACATCATCAGGTGAAGTCTGGACATTCTGCAGGGTTAACATACATCTACACAGGGTTCCCACACATCTACACAGGGTTCCCACCATGGTTAAATGCTGCTCTCTTCACCAGCTTACTCATAGTCCCTTAGCTAATGTGAAATTCACGCAGCTACCCCAGGCCACCAAGGCACATTAGAAGGCAGATGGACATGGTTCCTGGTGCTTGTGGCTTCCTGCAGAAAGGCAAGTTTAGTCAAGCTGTGGAAGGGGCCGATGATTTCAGGTGTTTACTGCTGAGGGGTAGCCTCAGCATTAACTGAAGGTTCCCAGGTCTTGCTACAGAGTGCGCTGTTCTGATCCTTTCCCAGTGAACTGTAAAAGAAAGGATCTAGCTGCCTGTGGTGTTGTGGTTTAGCCCCAGTAAACAACCAAGTACCACACAGCCACTCGCTCACCTAACCCACCCACCCCAGTGGGGGGGGGGGGGGGGGGGGGGGGGGGGGAGAATTAGAGGAAAAAGTTGAAGAGAACTTGTGGGTTGAGATTAGAGCAATTTAATAGCTGAAAGTAAGTGAACTAAAATAGTTACAGTAGTAACTGTAGTAGTAAAAAATTCTGCTGAAATTCTAATAAAACTACATACAAGGTTTTACATAATTCTAGCACTTTATTCTTCCACTTCTCCCCTGCTTACCTGAAAACTAGGTTTTTACTTTACTACTTCGGTAAAGGTTCTTTAACAATTCTATTTCTCATTCTTGACAGCATACAGTAAAGATAATTCTTGCAGAAAATCCACCTTTTCGCCATCAGACCAACACGTTGTATACTCCGATGACAACTCTGAAATATGCAGATCCAAATGGAGATCTACCCATTGATATATTCTACAAAATGGTTTTTCATCATGACAAAATCTTCAGTGCAAGTCTTAACTTTATCAAATTGCTAAGGTGGAGAAGTAGAAAGAGCTTTGACCTGGGAAAACCCTCACAATGAGATTGTGTAGTGCTAATTGGAATTACTTATAGCCACTGGTAACGCAGTATGTTGTTATTAAAATGCATTTGCTCTGTAGTTGTGAGAATCCATTCAAGATGTTTATTTGGGCTTGGCTAAGGTATTCAGCTCAATGCATTTATCTGGAACTTTACAGTTTGCAGAACCCTGAAATTAAAATCCCCTAACTATAGGTTTATTCTGTTTAGTGTTCGCTTTTTGCAGAGGTCTGTTGTCATGGGAACATGAACATTGACTGATACTTGTGTATTCAGTATTAACCAAATCTCCTTCTCTTATTAGATTATAATACATAGAGGTGTGTACTGTATGTAAATTATTGAGATTCTTAAATTATTTTTTACATTATCTTTTTACTTAATAGACTTCAGTAATAGTATAGTAATCCCTCAATCACAGCAGCATTCTCATTGTCAGTAATCAGGTCTGTTTCCCAGTAACATAAGAGAAAGTCTCCTTTGAGTGTCACAACTGGAATATTTGTTATATATATGTTACAGTATTCCGAATGCTTTCTTTATATGCAATTGCTACTGGCATATTACACGGTAGACAATAAAATGCTTTTAAAAGCATCTAAAAATACCCTTTTTTCAAAAAGCTTCTCAAAATAAAATAATTTTAAAAATATTTTCTCTCTTGGTACTATTTTTTCAAAAATAACAAAGTATTATTAGGAAGAACTAAATCTATTAAATGGCTCCAGTGCTTTGAGTGGCTGAAGCTGAGCCACAGGCTTTCCCTTTTCAATATGAGGAGAAGGTCTTTTCCCTCTCTTTCTCTCACTAATCCTACAAATCATCTGAAGCTAAGCTGGGGCTGGGGATTTAAGCTCTTGTTTCTGCATGGCATTCCTGCAGCCTTGCCTTGGGCTGTGACCAAGGCCCAGTGCCTTGGGCCTCCTGGCTCCAGTTTCTTGGTATCTTCCAGCAGCTGTCCTGGTAGCACTTGGAGAGCGCAGCTGGAGCTCACTGGGTGATACAGGAACTGGCTCTCCCTTTCCCTCTTTCTCATTAAGCCGCCTCACTAATCCAACTCCATGCTCGGACTTGCAGTGGCCCTGCCCTGCCGCTCCCCAAGGGCTGGCTCCGAGGGGCCAAGCAGCAGCTCCTGCGCGGGCAGCTCCATGCATGTCAGGTAACGCTTGGCTTGCTTTGCACTCGTGACCCTTCGGTGAGGCCCGAGGTGCGGGTGTGCAGGGACCTCCCTGGGACCATGGGCAGGGGAGTACTCGGAGGACAGCACCTGCAGCAGCCACCGTGCACAGCCGGAGCCCTCCTTCACTTTCCACTTGTAACTCGGACCTCCTCCTCCAAAGCATAGGGATGGGACAGAGGTAACAGCTCAGATTTCCTCCTCCAAAACATCAGGCCGGTGCCTTTGCCCCATCAGTGCACGGATGGGGCAGCAAACAGCCAGGCTGCCAAGGGGACAGCAGGAGTTAAGTGACAGTAGCATCCCGCCGGGAATGGGCATGGCCGCTCACCCCTCCGCACCCCAAGTGCCATCCGCTGAGGGTTAGGGTTCAGCACAGGGGTCAGGCGTGGGCCGGACAGCAGCTCCTGCCCGCAGCGAGAGCTGGAGCATCCCCTTTCCCCTCCGTACGGCTTAGGTGGGGCTGTCCCCGGCCTGTGGCCGGGCTGCTTTACCCTGGGGTTTAAGTCTGCAGCACGATGGCGCCAGGAGTTCCCGAGCCTGCAGTGTTAACGGGCCTCCCACGCCACCGGCGTGGTTTGGTCAGTGTTTCATACGATCCCTGCGCTATTGGTTCTGCAGCGGATGAAAGTGGCAAATGCAGCTTCACAGGTGGCTCCTGAATAAACCCAGCAGTGACTGCAACTCGTGGGTTAACCGCGAGGAAGGGTCCGGCACCGGCCACTCCTCCTGCTTCGGGAAACGGCTTACGAGGCTGACAAATCCCCTGCCGCTACGGAAACGGAGGGAAGGGCGGACGGAGCCTTGGGAGCCCAGGCGGGGGCCGCCGGGCCGAAGCGCCCGCGCAGAGACCCCGGCCGGCCGGCGGGGCGGGCTGCACCTCCCTCCGCGGCGCCGCCAGCATTGGCTCCGCCCCGCGCACCGCCCCCGCTCCCTGCGCTCCGCGGGCGGGAGGGGCCAGGTGGCGGAAGCGTTCCTCGGCTTCCGGCGGAAGCGACGTTTCTCAGAGGTCGAGGCAGTGGTCGGATCGTTTCCGCCTCGCGGCCGCCCTCACCATTAGGCCGAACGCCGTCGCCGGGGGAGGAGGGCGCCGCGTCGGGCGGTGGTGCCGTGCCGCGCGCGGGTGATTTGGCGGCTCGCCTTCCCTTGGGCCGCTCGTAAGGCGGCGGCGCCGGCACCCGAAGGATGTGGCTGAGGCGGCAGTTACAGGCGCCGCGGCCGAGGGAGCCCTGAGCCCGAGTAGCGCTTCCCGGCTCCGCACACCGGCGGCCCGGCAGCGGCCCCCGGCCCCAGCCCGCTCTTGTGGCGGCGGCGGCGCCGCCCCTCCGCAGCGTCGCCCGCCGCGGCACCGCCCGCCACTCGCCGGCTCCCCGCGCGCTGGAGCCCCGCGCGGGAGCCGAGGGGGAGCCCGTGAGCGCGGGAGCTGAGCGCCTCTGGGGGAGCGAGCGGCAGCCAGGATGGCCTCGTCGTCGGGCAACGACGACGACCTCACCATCCCCAGGGCTGCCATCAACAAGATGATCAAAGAAACGCTCCCCAACGTTCGCGTGGCGAATGATGCCCGGGAGCTGGTGGTAAACTGCTGCACTGAATTCATCCACCTCATCTCCTCCGAGGCCAACGAGATCTGCAACAAATCGGAGAAGAAGACCATCTCCCCAGAGCATGTCATACAGGGTAAGCTGCTGGAGGCGGTGTGCTCCTGCCCGCTACGGGTCCGTCGCGCTTTGGGCCGCTTCTGTCCCCTTGCGGCTTCCTCCTCTGGTTTCTTGTGGCCGTATAAAAGACAAAAGGCAGGGAGGGGTCTTGTAAGGGTCTGGAGCAAAAGGATGGGTTGCCTGGCTTGTCAGTCGGATTGCAAGGGGAGGTTGTCTTTGTGTGACTCTCGAGCGTGCTTGGGACCAGCTCTCATCTTGTGGTTCAGAGAACTCGGCGATGTTTTGAGTGAAGTCACCGAATCCATTCGTCTTTTTCGTTCCTGTGAAACGAGGTCTGCTTTTTCGAATGGTTGTGCAGGTTTCTTTTACAGCGTGCTTTAAGATCTGGGATTTATTAAATGCCTTTCTAATTGGAGACTGACAAAAGATGTATGACTGAGTATGTGGGGCCTAGGCTTTCATTCAGAGGTGTCCTGTCTGGGTCCTGTAAAGACTTAAAATGTTCCTATAGGGCTATTCTTAGAGCCTGATTGTTTAAAATTTAAATATTTGTATCTGCTGTAGAAAGTATTTAAGCATGACCTATGCTCTTGCATCTTTTTCTGCTGTTGACTTCCACTTCCCTGTGGTTGAATGAAAGGAGCGTTCTGTCTCTTGCTTGCTTTTCCTTAAATCCTGCTGTAAACAGGCAGTTTCCTTGCCTCATCCTTAAATCTGCAACAGGCGTCTTTGTACTTGTCTGGATTATGAACAGCAAAAGAAAATACGTTGTGTGTGTGAGGTTTCATATTACATAAAATGTATGCAAACTTGAGAAGTTTAGGAAAAGAACTCCACGACGGAAGCTTAGGATGTAGGTAAAACTTGTGCTTGTGTGTGGAAGCATACTTTGGGTATGGTGCTTCTAAATACATGGATAGTTTCTTCAAGTGACCTCCAAAGTGTCTGAGCTCAGTTCTTAACACAGGAATGGACGTGATCTTTAAGGCTGAGGACAACAAAGAATTCACGTATGAAAGCATTTTTTGCCCAGTAGTGGTGGTCCTTAGAAAAGATTTCACCTATTGCTGCCCTAGGGTTAGTCTGAGGTTTTGGGGAGAAAATGGAAGCCAAAGTATGTGTGTGTATCATCAGCAGGGGGTCCCAAACCAGGTATTTTGCTGGGTTCTTGGTCTTCTTGTTACCAGATTTTAGAGTTGGGGAAAAACGACTTGAAAACTAGATGTGTACTTATTTTTAAAATATCGCCAAGGAAAACTTTGGGGATGTATCCATTTTTTGTAATGCTCCAGAGATGGAAGGAGTTGTTCTTGGGTTTCCTGCTGTTCTTATCTTTAGGGAGGTGTATGTGCTATCAGCTTCTTCCAGGTGCTGGCCAATTGGCAGATGTTCCCTCTGTGAGGTATGATGGCTAATTTCGGAAGCTGGTTATGTGTATGCAGGTACAGCACTTCAGCGTTCTCTTCCGTCTTGATACGTTCTAGGTGTGGCTATGTGGAGTGCCTCTTGAGATAGCTCCATGGCAATGATGCTAACAAATGAAGTAATTGAAATAAGTTTGTTGTGGACATCCGGGTATCTTGTTCCTTTTGAGTGCGTGAACCAGTTCCTTGAATAGTAAAATGAGGGTGATGGCCACCGGGTCACACCTGGCCCAGTCCAAACACGGGCCTCTCCGTACCTCTCTAGAGCCAGATCAGGCAACCGCTGATCCAACTGACCCTGGTGCTTTTGGAGAACCTAGGGGTGAGCAGTTTTCTGGTGGGTTTGGGGACCTGACTGTTCCTGTAAACAGGAAGTTACTAGGTTGGGAGCAGGGAGGGTATCTCACTGGGAAGGAGGCAGGGGAGACAGGCTGCAGCTTGGACTGTACTGGAGGTGATGTGAAACTGCACTGTGTGTGGCAGCAGTGGTGCGTAAGACACCCCTCCCTTTGCTGCACTAGCCAGGATGGTTGTGTGGCCTCGCGCTGAGCCGGGGTCCCCCTGCCGCTGGGTTACTCTTCAGATAGATGAAGTCCCTGCCGCGTTTCACTGTGTGGTAGCACGCTTGACTGGCACAGTGCTGTCAGCAGCACAGGGGAAGGAAAGCTGCTTGCGTCCTAGGAGAGGCAGATGTACTCAGACTCTGCCAACCACTCACTGCTTGCGATAACACACAAAGCAGCTTCCCTGGGGAGTACCCGAAGGCACTGAGGCTACTTAATATTCGTGAATGGAGATGGTCTCCGTGTTTATTGTTGAATCGTACTGTCAGGAACCCAGTTAGGAGTCTGGGACTCTAATACAGCAAGTGAATATCCTTCCACCCTGGCACAGAAAATAGCTTCATGTGACAGGCGAGGTGTGATGAAGCAGGCTTTTAGTGATAAATTAAACTTCCATTGAATTCTGAAAATGGCAAGATGTTAAATCAACATTTTTTTATGAAGCTGATTACTTGGTCTGCACAGAACTGTTGTGCAGTAAGGTAGGCTGTGGATTGATGGCAAGTGCTGTAGTTTCTTTTCATGGACGCGTAGGATACGGTGATTACATTAACCTTTAATGTTAAAAAAATCCAAACAACTGTTAATGTTTGGGAATTTACTTTGGGAGTTATTTTCCTTGGAAAGGAGCATAAGAAGTTTAAAAACTTGGATATGAATGACCTGATTATGTGCAAAAACAAATGTAGAACTAATTGTGTTCTAATATTAGAACTGAGTAATCGGAGATCTGTATCTTCATGCAGTCTTTAGGACTGTGAGGAAACTGGGGAAAGGATAGTTGTGATTCGGCATTTGTAAATGAGAAGTTCCCTGCTCTTCCCTCCCTCCCCTGTCCCTCTCAAAAAAAAAAAGAGCTGTGTTTTGGGATTTAGTTGTTTAAATTTGTTGTGGTCATTCTGTCCTCGGTAATCTGGGTAGACATGTAGATTTGGACTCAAGAAGTAGAAAGACTGAGCCTTGGTGGAACGGTGGCTCTGCTAAAGTAGCAGTCACTTGTCCCATGTTTTAGCACAGTGTGGGTGTGAAGGGATTCATATTCCTTCCACACCCGTGTTCTGTAAAGCCTTGGTGTGTTTCAGTCCATTTCTGAAGTCGTTTCACAGCCAGCAGGGTTTTGATGTGCGAGACCTACGGTGGATATATCATTCTTTGTGGCTTTGTGATGACAAATGATTGTACAAATCTGTCTTGGTTATATCACACGTTTTGTTTTGATTTTGTAATTGTGCTATATTCAATACATAACTAAGTTCTTTCCATTAATTTACTTTCTTTTAAGGGACACTTAAAATTTCTGTAAAAACACATCTTGCTGTTGCCCTCAAAATCCGCAGATGTTCAGGTTCTGTTGCAGCAGATTGCCAACCCTGATCACTGTGACTGTTCTTTTTACAAACACCTGTACATTTGTGATGATGTTTTGGCTCAGTGATGTTAGACGTGCAGAGTTCTTAAAATTTTATGCTTTGGTTTTAAAAAAAATGTTATTTTGGATAGTTTACTTTATATACTGCTTAGATTTTTAAATTGAATGAGTTCTTAAATATTTCTAGATTGCTTAGCTAACCAGTTCTGGACCATGGGACATGGATTTGCCTTCTGCCTGCTGAGGTTGGATTGAACAAGTTTCTGAAGGTTTTTGGTAATTCTTGTAGAAACTGTGGGTGATCGCAAAAAGCGTTTCCAGTGTCTGTGTGTGGGCTGAGGCTGAACTGACGTACTGTCTCTGAAGTAATTTGATGATCTCAGTTTGTCTTCCAGCTTTATTTTTCTTAAGAAACATTTATTATGTAAATTCATTTGCCAGATGATGTCTCTTAGAGGAATGGCAGTCCTGCACGACAGGACAGCTGCACTGTGCTGCCCTGTTGAAGACTGTGTGTTAATTGTCTCCTTGAGCGCTGTTTGGAAGCCGAAAACTTACAGAAAGCCTCTGGGTTATTGTTTAGGTGTATGATACAATGGCATGCTGCCCTAATTGTGGGTAGGGGCAGGTTGCTTAAAAAGTTAATGTTAGAATATAGTCCGAGTTAATGTAAGTAACAGCTTGTTATAAAGATGCTGATTGCTGTTGTGCAGTTTTAGTGCTATTTCTTGAATAACTTGGGAAATGAGGTTGAAATAAAGTAGGATAAAGGATAAACCAACTATCCTTTTGTAATGAAAGCTGATTTGTGTAAAGGCTGGAAATGAAACAGGTGTTGTATTAAACAGATTTGTTTCTAGTATAATTGTGTGTATGGAATGTCTCTAGCATATTCTGTAACGGCTCTGAGGCTGTGTGCATGTGTGGAGGCATATCAGGAAGCTGTGTGTACCGCTTGTCACACGTTCTACCTGGGTTTTTATAATCCTTGGTTCTTTTGCATCCTTTTAAAAAGCTACTGTTGTGGGATATAGCTTCATTTCAGATTTCTTGGGGCAGATAAAAGTGCAAGATTTTAGTTTCTGAATACATTTTCATGTGGAGATAGATAAAAGGGTTTCTGTGAGAAACAAAACAATGAAGAGGTCCTACATAATTGTATGTAACTTTATATGTGTGAGCTACGCATCTTTACATTTTTTGCCTCTCAATATCTAAATTCATAGGTTCCAAAAGCTACAATTTAAAGGCCTACAGTTAATTATTTCTGCCTTTAGAAGGAACCGTGATCGTTTTGCATGCATTGTTTTTGCTCAGTTATAGGTTGCTAATTTACCTTCTAATGAAGACTTGTAACAAAACTGGAAAGACAGAATTCCTGAGAGATGAAAGGTTACAATTCAGATAGGAAAGAGATAACTGTATACATTCTGCTTGATACTGATAAGTAGATGGTGTAAGATGCTTGTTGAAGAATAATGCCTGTCTCTAGCAAAATGTATCTGAAAGTCTGTATCTGCTGCGAGTGTAGACTTTTTTGGTTGTACTTGACTAACCTTAATTTTTCTAGCCTGAAAACATGCACTCTTAAATGGCATAGGAGAAGAGACAGGGAAAATAGCTGTTGGGTCTTGATATGAACACAGATTGTCATCCCTAGATGATTGAGAAGTGATCAAACTTTTTACTTCTTTTTAATCTTATAAGCAACCGGATTTCTGTTATCAGAAGCTTTGTAAAAGATGAACAATGTGTTTTCTTTCTTTCTAGCACTAGAAAGTTTGGGGTTTGGCTCCTATATCAGTGAAGTAAAAGAAGTCTTACAAGAATGCAAAACAGTAGCACTGAAGAGAAGAAAGGCGAGCTCACGCTTGGAGAACCTTGGCATTCCGGAAGAAGAGCTTCTAAGGCAGCAACAGGAATTATTTGCAAAAGTGAGTGAAGCAATACTTGTACTGATGAGGTTTGAATAATTAATGCTGGAGATCTAGTGCCACAAAAACATGTGCACACCTCAGGAAGTATCCCCTTCCTTGTGAATTGCTGTGGCATCTAAGATGCTATTGACCTTGGCCTGTTTGAATTGGGGAAAGTAAAGTCAACAAGTAAGATGCTTCTACTTGTTACATCTGTGATTTGACATATAGGACTTTGTACACACAAACAGATTTTATACTCTAGGTTTTAAAAGCATGTCTTTCTGCTGCTACTTAGTTATTTCCATTCTTCTGTAGAGAATACATTAAGAATTACTTGGCTGAGAAAATAAAAATTGCCAGTTTTGATGTATTGAAAAGGGAAAATGTCTTTTCTGTTTCTGGCCATCAGTGCACAAATGTTATTTCTTAGGCTTTGAAAGAAACATTTAATTGTTCACATTTTTTAATTTGTCCCTTCTCATCTTCCGTTACTCTTGGCAAGACTCTAATTGAGTGAATTCATGCATAAATTTTTAAAGAGGCGATTCAGGCATAGGAAAAGCGTTTGTCTGCAAACATTGTGCACGCACACACATTCTCCTTTATCCCAGCTATTTCCCCTCCCAGCTTTCCCAGATAGTTTGTGAACATGTCCAGGTTTAAATGGCTAAAAGCCAATTTTTTTTATCTTTCTACACCATCTTTCTCTCTACTATTCTCTTAGTTTGACAAGAAGACCATTCTCTAAACTAAGTGATGTGAAAATGGTCTTGGATGTCTCTTTATTCGTACCCAAGGCATGAGTCTTATTTTCTCAGCTGGCTTTTTTCATTTTTCTCTGGTGTAAAAGCTTACTCAATTATGTGTTATGTCTGATTACTGCAACCTTCACTCCCCTTCACTATACTTGTATCTTGCTGAAACAAGAACTTATTTTTCATAATACAACATCAGAACTATTTTAATTGCATGATGAAATTTATTTAAGATATCAGCATACCATGTAGCTATTGTCAGGATGCAGTGATCTAGTTATGATAAATTCATGTATGCCTAACTTTTGTTAGACCGTACTAACATTAGAAAGACGAGTATGGCTGCTTCTGGGTTAAGGGTGAGATTTACAAATAATAGTCATTTTGATAGCTGTTTTTTTACTTACTGTTTTATTCTAGTAACTTGGCATGGTATACAAAATAAAAAATCAGCAAATAGAATCCTAGGATGGTTTGGGTTGGAAGGGACCTTAAAGACATCCAGTTCCAACCCCCCTGCCATGGGCAGGGACACCCTCCACTAGACCAGGTTGCTCAAAGCCTCATCCAGCCTGGCCTGGAACACTTCCAGGGATGGGGCACCCACAGCTTCTCTGGGCAACCTGTTCCAGTGCCTCCCCACCCTCTCTGGGGAGAATTTCTTCCTGATATCTAGTCTAAATCTCCTCACTTTCAGTTTAAACCCATTAACCCCTGTCCTATCGCTACAAGTCCATGTAAAAAGTCTCCCCCCAGCTTCCTTATAGGCCCCCTTCAGGTACTGGAAGGCTGCTGTAAGGTCTCCCTGGAGCCTTCTCTTCTCCAGGCTGAGCAAGCCCAATTCTTTCAGCCTGTGCTCATAGCAGAGGTGTCTCAGCCCTCTGAGCATCTTTGTGGCCTCCTCCGGACTTGCTCCAACCAGTCTATATCCTTCTTTATGTTGGGGGCCCCAGAGCTGGATGCAGAACTGTAGGTGGGGTCTCATGGGAGTGGAGTAGAGGAGGAGAATCCCCTCCCTCACCCTGCTGGCCACGCTTCTCTGGATACAGCCCAGGGTACGGTTGGCTTTCTGGGCTGCCAGCGCACACTGCTGGCTCATGTCCAGCTTTTCATCCACCAGTACCCCCAATCCTTCTCCTCAGGGCTGCTCTCGATCCATTCTCTACTCAGCCTGTACCTGTAGTTGGGATTGCCCCAACCCATGTGCAGGACCTTGCACTTGGCCTTGTTGCACTCCAGGAGGTTGGCACAGGCCCACCTCTCCAGCCTGTCCAGGTCCCTCTGGATGGCATCCCTTCCCTCCAGCGTGTCGACTGCACCACACAGCTTGGTGTTATCAGCAAACTTGCTGAGGGTGCACTCGATCCCACTGTCCATGTCACTGACAAAGATGTTAAACAGCACTGGTCCCAATACTGACCCCCAAGGAACTCCACTCCTTACTGGTCTCCACTCAGACATGGAGACATTGACCACAACTCTTTGAGCATGACCAGCCAGCCAGTTCCTTATCCACTGAGCAGTCCATCCATCAAATCCATGCCTCTCCAATTTAGAGACAAGGATGTCGTGTGGGACGGTGTCGAATGCTTTGTACAAGTCCAGGTAGATGACATTGGTTTCCTTTCTTTTATCCACCAAGGTTGTGACCCCATCATAGAAGGTCGCCATATTTGTCAGGCATGATCTGCCCTTGGTGAAGCCATGTTGGCTGTCACCAATCACCTTGTTTTCCATGTGCATGGTTTCCAGGAGGATCTGCTCCTTGTTCTTGCCAGGCACAGAGGTGAGACTGGGTGGCCTGTAGTTCCCTGGGTCCTCCTTTTTTCCCTTTTAAAGATGGGGGTTATGTTTCTCCTTTTCCAGTCAGCGGGAACATCACCAGACTGCCAAGACTTCTTGAATATGATGGATAGAGGTTTAGCAACCTCATCCGCCAGTTCTTTTAGGATGTGCAGACGTATTTCATCGGGTCCAATGGACCTGTGCGCCTTCAGGTTCCTTAGGTTGTCCCAGACCTCATCGTCTCTACCCACAGGCAGCTCTCCATTCTCCCAGTCCCTGCCCTTGCCTTTCATGACTCGGGGGATATGGCTTGTGCCCTTGCCAGTGAAGACCAAGGCAAAAAAATCATTGAGCATCTGAGCCTTCTCTGTATCCTGGGAAACCAGCTCTCCCATTTCCTTCCGCAGAGGGCCCACATTTTCCCTGATCTTCCTTTTATCCCCTGTGTACCTATCGAAGCCCTTCTTGTTGCCCTTGATGTCCCTGGCCAGCTTTAATTCTGTCAGGGCTTTGGCTTTCCTAACCTGATCCCTGACCTCTCAGACAACTTCTCTGTAACCCTCCCAGGCTCCCTGTCCCTGATTCCACCCACTGTAGGCTTCCTTTTTGCACCTCAGCTTGTCCAGTAGCTGCTTGTTCATCCACACCTCCTGGTGTTTTTACCCAACTTCCTCTGCATTGGGATTCACAGCTCCTGAGCTGGGAGGAGAAGATCCTTGAACACTCCCCAGCTTTCTTGGGCCCCTCTTCCCTCCAGGGCTTCATCCTGTAGAGCTCTGCCAGTCAGTTCCCTGGAGAGGCCAAAGTCTGCTCCCCTCAAGTCCAGGGTACGAGCTTGCTGCACACCCTCCTCGCCTCCGTAAGGATCTCAAACTCCACCATTTCATGGTCGCTGCAGCCAAAGCTGCCCTTGAGCTTCACGTTCCCCACCAGCCCCTCCCTGTTGGTGAGAACAAGGTCCAGCATGGCCCCCCCCTCGTCAGCTTCTCTATCACTTGGAGAAGTTGCCATCAGTGCATTCCAGGAACCTCCTGGCTTGCTTGTGCCCTGCCGTGTTGTCCCTCCAACAGATATCAGCGAGGTTGAAGGACCACAAGGACCAGGGCTTGTGTTGGTGAGGCTGTTCCTATCTGCCAGTAGAGGGCCTCATCCACTCACTTGTCCTGGCCCCGGTGTCCTGTAGCAAACTCCTACTACAGTATCCCCTTTCCCTGTACTCTCTTTTATCCTGACCCCTAAGCTCTTGGTCAGCTCCTCAGCCATCCCCAGGTGGAGTTTCACGCACTCCAGCTGGTCTTTGATGTGGAGATGGCGTTGCTCTCTCTGTCTCCCCTGCCTGTCCTTCCTAAAGAGCCTGTATCCTTCCACTCTGACACTCCAGTCATAGGAGCCATCCCACCACGTCTCCATGATACCAGTGAGGTCACAGCCCCTCATGTGTGTGCACACCTCCAGCTCCTCTTGTTTATTCCCCGTGCTCCATGCATTCCCATAGCGGCATTTGAGATGGGCCCCGATGAAGTTGGCTTGCTGACTGGAGCCTCTAGAGTTGTCTTGTTTGCCATGTGCTCTCCTGGTGACCTGCGAATCTTCTCCAGGCTCCAGGAGAAGTTGCAGGCGCTACTGGTTTTGCCCCCTTCCTCTTCCAACACAGTTTAAACCCCTCTTGATGAGCCCCGCCAATTTACAGGCAAGAAACTTTTTCCCCTTTGAGGCAGCTGCACACCATCTGTCTCCAGCAGGCCTGGTGTTGTATAAACCTCCCTCCCCATGATCAAAAAAACCCCAAAATAAGTTGTGTTAAGGGAGTTCTAGCTCCTGAGTAACATTTTTTTGGGGTGAAATGTGAAACTGTGGCCACCTTGTGTAAGCCACGCTTTAAGTCATGACGCCTTAAGGTGTGTTCCTTTGTAATTCTGTAATGTCTACATTCAGACGATGCTTGCAAGTTTGGAAAGATCGTACAAATGATTTTTTTAAAGTGTCTTTGGTAACGTGGGAGACCTTTGCTTTGATGAAAAGATGGCAGTCACTTCTCAAAACTACTAGTTGCGATATGCTGTTGGAGGTACTGTAATTATTCTGAGAAAGAGTCACGCGAGCGCGTGTTTGTCTGTTTGTGCTAGTCCTGTTAATATTCTAGAGCATGGCACTGGCTTCTTGCTCTAGTTCTAACATTATTACCTGTTAATAATGTGGGCCTATAGCTTGGATGATTGTAACTATCTGAAGTCAGTGGAATGGCTTATGCTGGTGTTCACGCATGTCTGAGTTTGGTACAAGACAAGGGCCTTACTAGATTTGGGGAGGTTTTTTTGAGGCTTCCTCACTAAAGTTCACATGTAATGAATGAATGAAGTTTACCAGATGCTTATCAAGCTGCTTAGTCACTACAGCTCAATGGATTTTTTTAACATGGCTAAGTGATGTCACTATAAATATGGCAGTGACAAAATGATCTTGCCAGGGTCAAGTGCTGAGCCTCTGGTTTCTGGTGCATGCATGTGTATGACCTCATTGAGTGTACAGCAAACGTAGCTGTATCAGGGTTGGTAGGGAGCCCTGTTGTTATCCTGTGTGTGATAAATATGCCTCTGCTGTGTGTACCGAGGCTGCTGTCTTTGTTTAAAACTTTACAATGTCTTAAATATGTGTTTCGACCATCGTAACCTCACTGCCACTTGAAGTTTGAAATACTGAAAAGTCTTCATTGAGAAGAGATTTCTACCTCTGTAAAAGTATTTTCTTTTAATGCTAGAACAGACTGAGGAAATTATAATAAGGAAATACTCCCTTTTTTCACTTCAGTAAGTAGATAAACTGGTTTTGTATACTGGTTTTGATCTGTTTTCCAAAGCATCATATTTTGGCATCTTGGAAGGCTGCAAAAATAAAATTTGTTGATGCTTTGGATGAAAATAAGAAAATTCCGTGAATGCAGTGGTGTTAGAAGGGAAATCATTATGTTCTTAGTGATGACTTGTAGAAAAGACAGTAGATTTTTAAATTTTTCTACATGTTCATTCAAAATAGGAATTGAAATTTTAACTTGAACACAATTGACTAGTATACCATTGAAATCAACAGCAGTTGCTTCAAAAGAAGTGAAAACCCTGGACAGAAAAACGAGTGACCAGTTGAAGTATTTGCAATGTTTTATTAGAACGTCTTGCACCTTTCTGTAGCAAAGCCATCCTCAATCTGCCTACCCAGATGTGAGCATTTCGTTGCTCTGTTTTCCAAAGGCTGCTTAGCAAAGATAGATGATGGCTTTCTTTATGGCTTTGTAATAGTGTGTCTGCGATGCAGTTGGATGATATCATAATTGCAAGTTTTAGTGTTTGTAATCAACAAAGTAGAGCTGTTCTCATCTCAGAACTGTGGTTAAATGTTAAGATCCCTTGAAACTGAAGCCTGAAACTTCCATTGCTTTGCCTCACTTAATTTTTCCATTGGGAAGTGGTTCAGCACAGTCCTTACAGTGGAACTTAAGTATGCTATCTCCCACCTCTTGTTTCTGTAACTGAATCCTCCAGATGGTGGCCTCTTCAGGGGAAGAGAGAACATAGCGAAAGATCTTGATACAAATAATTAAAAGTATGTCCAGATGTGTGTTTATATGTGCAATTAGTAAAAAATTTTACAGAAGGAATCTGCAGATAGAATTGCTTTTAAAGATATAAGGTGCTCTAGAGATTCTTCACAAGCTATGTATGGCCTTAATTAAATTTATGTCTTTAGGCTAGACAACAGCAAGCAGAACTGGCGCAGCAGGAGTGGCTACAGATGCAGCAAGCAGCTCAACAGGCACAGCTTGCTGCTGCCTCAGCCAGTGCATCCAATCAGGCAGGATCCTCTCAGGATGAAGATGATGAAGACGATATCTGAAATCCACCAGCTGAGTTTGTCTTTACTAAGAAATACTTTTCCTGCACAATGAAAACAGTGAAACGAATGCTTACCTGTAAGTTTGTATGCATCATGGACTGGCAATTGGTATTCTAGGGGTGTCTGCTGTTGTGTGCTGTACATGTATAAACTGTCTTTTTTTTGAACTCTTGAAGATTTAAGGTTCAGTATCATATCAACTTTGGATTTTTAATGGTGTATATGGAAATTTTAGATAGCAGTGCGTCATTTATTTGATCAATAAACAGTGTTACAGTAAACGAGTTTATAAAATATAGTGAGATTTATACAAAAAGCTCTAAATCCACATTTGCATTTCTTCCCTTTTAACTAAACTATAAAATCTTACTTAGAATTTTTAATTGTTTTTTGGGGGAGTGGTACAGTAGACATAATCTGCTAATGGGAGAAAAGCAGAGTTCAGCATAGTAGTCTGAATTCTTAGTTCTTTTTAAGATGAGGATGTATGTGGCAATAAATATTATATATGCTCAAATACCACACTTGTTAAAATTTGGAAATGATACATTTTCACCAAGCTAGGAAAAGGTATGTTGAATAGGAGTTGTACAAATTCAGTCATCTTTTCGTATAGGGGTGAAGAAAATAAGCCCATGGTTTTATTATGACATCCTTTGACAGTCCTAACTGAATATTTCACTTCAAAGACTGCCTGTTTTGAAGAACTAACTCTTCTCTTATTTCACTCCAGTTTAATGTTAACTGTTCTTGATGGTATTTCGTAGTCCAGATCCATTAATATTGTTGAAATATAAAGCTGGAACTTGATGGAACAGAATTGGCTTAGTTCCACTGATGTGACTGGGAATGATTGAGTATTCAAGCCTATGAAGGCAAAAGCTGAAGCTAAGAGCATGCTTACCATAAAAGAGGGAATTCATTTCACCTTGAGTAGTCATTGTTGTCAGTATAGTGCTAACATTCTCCAGACTAGATTGCCACTGGTTTACTAAGATATCTTGTTGAGATACAACATTTTCTTCATTCAAATTGGTTTGTAGGTAAGTCCGGGTTTTTGATAAACTATTCCCCAAGAGTGATCAGCAATACATGGAACAGAAATGATGTAGTCCTTTTGATAGTTGAGTTGAAACTTCTGTTGATTCACGGATGAGCAGCTGTTCTTTGTGTTGAAATAAAGCACAGTAGTGTCATTGCTGAGTTTTAATGTGTTAGTTGAAGTAATACTGGCATATCTTCTGGTACACTAATCTGAGCAGACTAGAAAAGCCACTTGCATGCTGCTGTAGGTGATTCAATAGCTCTCTAACAATGTGGGTTGTTTTATTAACTTATGTCCTCAGCAAGTTGCTGTAGTTTGAATTCTTGAGGAGGGCTGCAGCAGCCTGTTTACGTAAGGATGCAAACGAAAACGGTGTGCCCATTTGTACGTAAAGCTCTGAACAAGGTACAACTGGCATATATTCAGATCTCAGTTACATAGTGACTTCTGATTTAAATTTGAGATACGCTGAGCTGTATATTGAATAAATGTGAACACTTCCTTAAATGCATTAATGCAGTGAGAACTCAAAAGTATTTGAATGTTTAAGTTTAAAAAAAGAAAAACAGAACAAAAAAGTTTCATGGATACTATGTGAAACAAGTTAGGCAAGATTTGACTGAGGAAGTGGTTTTCTGTAAAGGTTTAAGTACCAAAGGTAGAAAATCTAGTCTAGTGATACAATGTTAATGTGCAGTGTTGGCTTTTCTAATTTGTACTGTAACACCTTCACACTTTCTATTTTAAATGAGTCTTTTCCTTTTAAATAATATTGGGTATATTTTCACAACTTTCTTCTCTGATGCAGAATTCAGGTTAACGTTTTACTGCATCTGGTATGTATGGTGTAATATGTTTGGATCCTTGTGACCTTTCTTTTGGACATTCTTGTGCTTTTTCATATGCTGTATTCTTCAAGCAATAAAATTCTGATGTGTTTTTATAAAATTGCTTTTATATTTAATGAATAGTCTGTCTTCATTGCATTTATAAAGAAACAAGACTACGTTAACTCTGATGTTGTTTTGACCCACTGAACACTTCTTGTGACCAAAGCCTTGGCAACCTGAGTGCTGTTGGATGGCATTGCTGTTCACTGGGGTTGTTAATGCTTGCAAACAATATTTCTGGGCTTGACCTGCTCTCTTTCCTCTGGGGAATTGCATTTTGTGTATATGCATTTTTATAACCTGACCTTCTGAACCTGAGAAGTGGGACAAAACCCCTGTAGATCAGGTATAACCTACTGCAGTGCTTCCGGTTTAACAGAGTGGGAGACCACAGGCAGAGGCTGGGGAAATAAGGATATGTTAGTCTCCTGCTGAATTCATTTCATGTCAATAGTCTGCTTTTACTTATTCAGCCATTCCACCTCGAGTGCGAAACGTGAACTCTGGCAGTCACGGCGGGAGATCCTACGCTGATCTTTCAACAAACTGGGAATTTTGTGTTACTGTCCTGTTGCCTTTCCATGTACCGGCAGCTGTTCAGCAAAGACAAGGGATTTCCGAATTTGTGGTACCGCTGATTTTTGGTACACCAGATATATAGAGTGTAAAGTTTCTTAGTGAACTGTACTGTTACATTGTCTCGGAATAAACATAAGGATGTATAAGGGTGTTGTCTGTTTCTTAAATACTGAGTTGATGAGGTGATCTGTGGTTTTTCTGTAGTGTTTTTGACAGTCTGTTTCAGAGCGTTTTCACTAAGTGACTTTCTAGCAAAACCTTCCTTTTCTGTTACTTCTGTAAAGTGTATGTCTGCATGACATTGGTAATGAATATAGTTGCGTTTACTGCACCTGAGGTACTTCTAAAGGCAGTGTCTTGAGGATTGTAAACACTTCAAAGTGGTGTTTGAATTTCACTACTGAAATGTAGCTAGTTGAGTTTGGTATTGAACCGCTTCAGATTTTGTAAAAGTACCTCCATTAAGGAGGACTCCTTCTAATGCCTGTCTTGATCTTTCTGTGACTTTGAAACAGTGCCAGGTGGAAGGCATAAAGGGACTTCAGTGATCATTGTGGGACAGCAAAACCCTTACTCTGAAACGTACACTGCATTTTAGGCTCACAGTGTTGGACTGTGATTTTGGTAAACCATGCACCAAGCAGTGTGGAAGGAGGAGCGAAATATGACTGGTTAAGGATGCTGTGGTTAAACATACTCTTGGTTTTACACTATTAATCTGTCTGAAATGGTAAAGTTCTACTTTGCAGCTTACACTGTGGGAGCACGTCAGAGGGATACTGGCCAGTGTGAAGATGTATTTTGCTTCATAGAAATTAGACAGTATAGCTCTTGGATCCCTTGGACCTGCTAAAATTCCACTCTGAATGTGCCGCCTGGGACTAGACTATACATCAGGAATAACTTGGTGATGAAAAGGTGTGTCAGTGGGGCTTAGCGCTGGCCAGGTAAGTTTTGCTGGTGATCAGGAGTGATACGTTCCTTTCCAAA
Organism: Rhynochetos jubatus; assembly: GCA_027574665.1. Taxonomy (NCBI): domain Eukaryota; kingdom Metazoa; phylum Chordata; class Aves; order Eurypygiformes; family Rhynochetidae; genus Rhynochetos; species Rhynochetos jubatus. The sequence goes on from CM050656.1 coordinate 19,503,104, forward strand.
AGATGTTTGTGCTTTGGTTTTTTTTTTCCTGATTGAAATCTGTTTCTCTTTTCGGTTGCACACGAACGCAGCTACTGAAATGAGTAATTTTGAGAATTTAATAATGGCATTGGAAGTAGTTATCCCAGTTCTTGAGTACGTGGGGCAACAACTATGCTAGAGCTGTGCATAGTTGGATGTTTCTGGAAAGGTTCTGGAAAGAAACGGATCTGGTGAAAGCTTGACTTGAAGGCCGCTTTTGTCAGCGGGGCTGTGCTATAATGCTGCTGAGCCAGTACCTGGGAAGTGGAGCTTTTGCAGCAAAACGATCAGACAGTGAATTCAATTGGATGTGCCAGATCCCATACGTCAGTCGCTCATCCCATAAGCATGGGTTTTGCTGTGGGGACAACCTGAATGCCCCATAGGTCATTCCGAAATATGTAGAATTATGTGGCACGTAATGTTCCTGCATATATTTGGGGAAGGGGATATTTGATTTTAATTCTTCATGGCTGTGAGTTATTGTCACATCAGCTACAGGAATACAATGTGAAGACTTCCATCCCACAGCTTGAACCAAATGTTCAAGTAGGGATTGACAGTACTCGCTGCAATCTGCTTCCTTTCTACTGAGTTAGAAACATGAGCTGCTGCGCTGTACATATCTGGGGTAAAGATTTATAAGAGGCATATTAAATCATGTAATGATTACATTTAATTTTAAGGCTGAATATTCATGTGGTTGATTTCTGTAATACTTAGAGATTTTTTTTCTTGTTTCAAAGGAAGTCATGGGTGTTAAACTAGAGGCACCAAACTCCATTTTTATTTGTGTCAAGGGCAGAAGAATCTCACCATAGCAAGGTCTGGACTTGATTTCCCCCCCACCCTCTCCGTCAGCCCCCACCTAGGATAACTAATGTGTGAGTAGTAGCATTGCTGCATGGTGTAATTCTGAATGATTTCCACACTCTTTTCAACAGCAATTAGCCCAGTTTTGCTGTTAGTTCAGTACAATTACTAGTCAGTAATCATAAACTTCTAGACCTTCAAAGCATTGTTCAAATATTAATTAGGCGTAGGTAATGTTACACTCCCCAGTGTAATAATGTCAGCATTTAAACAGTCCACGCTGTGCTTTGAAGTTCACACTCCCACGTGCTACACAACTAGAAGTTGGTGCACTGTGGAGAGGCAAAAGATGCTATCTTCATGTCAGACTTCATGAAGGAGTGGCTCATCTAGAGAGCAGGTTATTGGGAAAACAGACAGACTTGTTGTAAAAGTGACTGTCAGAGATGAAAACATTTATTTGCAATGGCACAGTGCTTGGGATTCCTGCTGATGGACCAGGACTGGGTTCCATTCTGTCGCTTACAGAGTGAAGAACCACAGCTGAATTAGAAATGGAAGTCAACAGCCTTTTTGTTTCAGGTACACACTTGTGTTTTTTGGGCAGTGGTGTAACCCACAGAAGAGAACTAAATCTAAATTTATCAGGGCAGTGGCAGTCTAGTAATGCAAAAATATCAGAAAGCCTTCACCATTCCGTCCTGCCGTGAAGGAGACTTCAGTTCTTAAAATGTTAGAGTCTGTGTGCTGAAGGAGGAAGATGAGCAACAAAGATTTGGTGTTTTTTCATCTGTAATGCAAAAAGCTAACTGTTACAACTTTTCATGCACAGATAGTGATTTTTCAGGCAGGTAAAATTAAAAAACCTTCAAAATAAGACAGTTGCTCTTAATATGCACTTACATACATCTTGCGTGTTCTCTGATGTGTTATGTATTCTACACCTATGGTAATAAAATCGTCCGGGATTGCTGGGTAAATTGTATACAGCTAAACTCATTACCCTTAAGTATGAGTGATGTGTTCTCTTGTGTTTTGAGTGTGTTGTAATGTTTTGAAACTTGAAACTGTTGGAAACAATCGTCGTTTAATTTCTACAGAAACTTTACAGTTTGAGATGCTTGCAGTATTTTTTAAAAAAATATAGCTCCAAATAGAATATAAAACTAAACTCAAGCTTTATGAACATATGAAATTAGTTTATCTTAACATACTGTGTCACTAAAATGAAAGGGGCAATTTTTGACTGAATGCGAAAAAGATACTTGTTCTGTCTGCAGGATGTGAAAACACAGGGCTACGCTGTCACTGCTGTTAGAAAGTTCCCTTTTCCAAAACGTGGGGAAAAGTTACCTATTTTAAAGTGTTAGTTGGTGTTCTGAGACAAAAAGCATGCCTCAAACGTTTCTCTCAGGAAAATGATCAACTGGCTTCCCTTCCTAAATGAAAAGGACGTAGGGCATGAATAGCTGTCCTGCGGGAAGAGCTGGAGTAGCAGGCAAGCCTGGTGGGAGAGGGCACTTAACTGGTGCTTAAACTGTGGTTTTGCTTTAATGAGGCGAAAAAGGGTTTGAGAATTGGATGTTGCCCTACAAGGAAATCTGTTACTGACTGTGTTATAAACAGCAAATTTTAAAAGTTCCTCCTGTATGAATGAAAGCTTCTGAATGCTGAAATAGATTTTTCCAATGTGTCTGCCTCAGTGCTATACGTACCCCAACCCAGCGGGGCAGTTTAGTCCCCAAATTCAGACAGATTTTGTACTTGGTACTGAAAAAGGTGTGTATTTTTATTTTAGTGGGGGGAAAAAAAGGCCATAGGAAATAGTGACGTGGTAACTTCGTTCTGTACTAGCCACTAATGACACAAATGTGTAGCAACACAGCTGAACCTTTGTTTTGTGTACTTTGTTTTCAAAAATTCATCCATCAGCTGGGGAGATCTGGACCTAAGGAAAGTACCCAAGTGAGCAGTAAATCCAAAGGGAAAACCCCTGGCTGCTAGCAGATGGGTGCGTTAGGGAGGGAAAAGAACAGTCTTCCCTTTGCATCTCAACTTGTCTCAAAGGGAGGAATGTGCGAAGACAGAGGGGTAATGGGAAGGACGTTACTAGGGTTCAGTTGGCACCGGTTAGATTTGATCTGCCTTCTAAGTCCAAAGAGCAGGCGTTGGTCTTCAAATCTAGTTAAACAGAGCTCCAAAAATGTATTGTCGCAAAAATAAAACTCCTTCCTAAACAAGTGATGCCTGTCTCTTTGGGTTTGTTTCTTTGGGCTTACTTGCAAACTTCTGCAGTTACTCTCCGGTCAGAATCTCACCGGGGGCAAGTGAGAACGCTGAAGTGTGTGTTGTAGCACCTTCGTGAATGCGAGAGGGGGTTGTGGGAAGGTGTGTGCAGCGGGATAGCTATTCTGTGCACAGCACCCTGTGCTCATTCCCCCTTCACTTACCTACTGATTCCTGGCCTTTTAAAGGGATTAACAGTGGGAGGGAGGGAGACTGACCCCTTGGCAGTTTCCTCCCGCACCAGTTAAATGCGGTATTGCGCAGCGTTCTCGTGAGACAAGGAGGAACCACCGCAGGTTCGAAGTAGGAAGGGAGGACACCTGAAATTGAACCACGGGAATGAAATCCCTTACAGGAGAGAAGACAAGACCTGCAGTGGGACGGGAGGTAGGAGGGTCAAGGGATCGTTGGCCGCCTCGATTTCGAACGACTGTAACTCCCTATTCCGTGACAGGGCCCGATGGGTGAGAGCAGGGACGGGTCGGTGTTGTGTCACACTGCCTGTTCCTTCGCTTGCCAGCAGGCGGCTGCCGGGTGCAGGACATGGGTTTCAGCTGGCTGTGTTGGAACTGCCGGCAGGCTGTTAGCTGACCTTTACCGCCCGTGGTGGTGGTTCATGAGCCAGCTGTAATTCAGAACTCCTTTAATGAGATTAACTGGTAACCCAGCATACCGATCATGTTCAAATGTTAAGGCGCGTACATATTTGTGCTTCTGGTCCTAAGTCTGAAAATGGGTGGTGCTACTCCTTAGCTGCACATTCATCCGCTGTTCATTTTCTACAGCCTGAAGGAGTATCGTGACAGTCTCCATCTTTCACTCCTGATACAGTATGCCAGTCCATAGGCTCTGCTTGACAGCTGCTAGCTGATCACTGCAGGTAGCAGTTACTGTTCAAGTCTTTGGTTATTATCTCAAGGCTAAAGATCTTTATGCCTGTAGATAATACGGTGGTGAAAAAATCTGGCTGTCAATTCATCATAGCTACACCTTGCTCTGCATGTTAGATACAGCTCAATGTTCTTACAGTGCAATGAAATGTGCATGGGTGGGGTTGGAGGGACAACGGAGAAGACGTGGGTTTGGGAAGTGGAGATCTCAGAAATTAAGGCAGCAAAGCCCTGACATTTATGGTTATGCTTTAATATAATTCTGAAAGTATCTGCAATGAAAGCAAATGGATTTATAGTTTTCAAGCAGGTTTTAAAGAACTGACAATCATATTTTGAGGTCATGGGTATTCCCTGCTATTTTGTAATTGTCCAACCTTCAGCTTGGCATACAGCTGGATGTTATCAAAAGGAAATGCTAAGTTATCATGTGATAGTCTTGCTTTGCTGGAAAAAAAGCAAATTCCTGTGAAATAAGAGGCTGTTTGTACTTAGAATATTGCTAGTTAATGCTGATTGACACCACGTTTCCTCTGCCACGTATCGTATGGAAAGATGTGCTCTGGGCTGGAGTGCAGGCAGAAAGAGTGAACACAGGATATTTCATAAAAGCAGATGGAAGGTCTCATTTTCCTCCTATTTATAGTTGGTGTAAGTAGTGTTCTTTCAGTCCTGTTATCCAATCACTGATGATGTCTTTCTGTTCTGCTTGCTGAGATGAGAGAAAAAGAAGAAACATACCTTTCTTCTGCTATACAAAATGCATTTCGGTACAGACTGGAAAAGATGGGGGGGGGGGGGGGGGCGCACAGTTATTTCCACAAGAATTCAGAGATAGGAGAAAATGACAGTTAGGTCACCCCGAGCTGAGGCTGCACGAAGTGCAGTTTTCCATCTGCCTTGAAGCAGTGGTGGTGTGGTCCAGCTAATGTAGTTTGCTCCTAATTTTCTGCTTAAAAAAAAAAAGTCAGTACTCAGAGTAAAACCGGGTTTTTTGCCTAATAGTTGAAATCAGAACCCAGTGAAAGTAAGCCTCTTGTTGGATGCACAGCCATGAACTCTGCATGCTGGTTAGGGTTAAATAACCAGCCTCTGGGAGACGGGAAGTCTGGAGAACTCGGCACAAGTTGAAGTGTCAAGACACCTTTTGTCTCAAAAGTTTTCCTGAGCTCTAAAGCAGTGATTATCCACGCACCACACAGAGGTGTTCCAAACATTAATAATTGTAAAAATCAGAGCACTTAGACTGCTGGTGATGGGGAAATACATGTGTGAAGGGGGAGCAGGAGCTAAATTGTTTTGGTTTTCAAGGTAAAAGAGATACTACTTAAGGTTTTTGCAACACTTTGTTTTCTTTGTGGAGTGAAAATCCAATTTTATTATGACAAAGAGACTGCTGGTTAGCACAGAAAAGGATTAATGGCACCCCACACTGAGAAACAGATATTTGGAGGTAATCTGTTCAGTCCTACTGAATTTTGTGGCATGGAAAGCTAAGCTGCTTCTCCCCTTAGAAAGTGTGCCCACAGGGAGTGCCAGACAGCTTTTCTGCCAATGAAATTAATCATGCAAATTGTTGTTCTGCCAAGATACTATCCTGAGGTACACTTGTAAACTCAAGTAGATTCTGTTGAGAAGTGAACACAATTAACAAAATATATAACTATTGTAATAACTGAAATCATGTGGATTTAGTCTAAAAATAAAATCGGGCAGTTTTAAAACCTGCATTAATTAGTCAACGATGGGGAAACCAGCTAAACACAACAGTAAATTTTCTAAGTTAAAAATAAGTTGTCATCATCTTCCAGAAAATGCTAATGGCTTACAAGTTTGCTAGACCAATGCAATTTATCATGAAGCCTTTGCCGTGTGTAAAAAAACTACATGAATGTCTTCACTGTATTCTCGCATCCCTTTAGTCAGACTTTTAAATATTTTTTTCTTCAATATTAATGTTTTTAAGGATGTGACTAGAAGAATAAAAATCTGGAGGGTAGCATTTGTTTAATTCTAGGCCTAGGGCCAGTTGCAATCCCTGATAACGGAAACAATGTCAAAATTCTACATGATTGATTAAAACATTTACAACCATATCCTGCAGAGATGCAGTAGACTCTTTCCCTCATTTTACAGCTAGGTCATTTCACATCCTCAGCTGCTGAAGTGGAGGAAGGCATAGCTCAGTATATAGACGGGAATGTCCTCAAGCCAGAGTGTACTCAAGAAGGAAAAGGGCCTAATGATGGCTGATGTCAGACTTCCTGCAAAGCTGAAATGGTAAGTGTTGTGCTGCTAAGCCTTCTGTTTTATTTTCAGTGAGTTAAAATTTGATCTCATGGTCTTAATTAATATCTTGGTCATGAATTCCAGGTTCTGTGATAACTTAGATGAGTGCTTTTCATTTTTAAACTAACAATTAATTGCCTTTGTAGTTTACTGTAGTAACGAGTTGCGATCTTTTCTTTAACTAGGAGCCGCCTCTTCATCAGTAAGTAAAGGCGAAATGCAAATGCACGTCTCTGTAGCCATACCTGACACATTGTGCTTCTGGGTTTGGCAGAAGTACAGGTTGAAAGCAAACTGAAAACCAGAAACCAGTCTTGAAAAGAGTCATGCCCAGGTTTCAATTCAAACGCTGAAATATGTTGGCAAGAAATAGGCTTTCACTTGAATGAGAGCGTATAAAAGGCATTATGGAGGGTTTTATCCTATATTGCACAGACTTTAGAAACTTACATTGGGGTGTTTTTGTTTTAAGATAATATGTCCAGATTAGATTAAGAAAAACTTACCTTTCCAGGAGTAGTGGAAGCAATCATTCCTCTATTTCCCTGTAGTGTGGAGTATGCTGTCCGACTCCCCCCAGTCGGTTTCATTTTCTTTACCTGAAGAAGCAGCAGCTATCAGCAGCATCTCAGAGAATTGTGAACTGTATCCTTGGAGTTGGATTTTGTGCTTATTCTCTAGGGGTGTTTCTGCATTGCACAATGAAGGTCCAAGACGTAAGCTAGTTAAGAATGAACGGAGACACCTAAATGTCTCACTGTGCTTCCACGCAGAAACACTAGGTTGGTCCCAGAAACAGTATGTTAATGTGTACAGCTTCTGGCATAATCAGCCTTACTTCCCAAGTCCAATTGTTAACCTCTGACCATGAATAATTAGCCAGGCTGCAGTAGTGCTCTAACACAGTGATCGTTTCCTATTGCGGCGCTAGCTTGCTCGAAGCCTCCTCAGTAGTGTCTTTTGATTGCTCCTCTTCATAGTGTTCATATGCCCTTAACAGGGAGGTACAGCCCAGAGGCTGCTGTGGTAACACCTGTCCTGTTGTAGGCAGTATTTCAGAGCAGCCCCTCAACCTTTTCTGACGGTTGTGGTGTTGCCCAGGACCTCTGCAACGTGGTCCAGCTCGCAACGCTTGCTTTACCGTAGGGCTTGTAAAGTTGGTTTTGGAAGAGAGCTGCACAGGAAGAAGGAATCCTGTTTGTCTTGGGAAAACCTCTCCTTAGCCAGAATCGGGCTTTTTAAGCATTGCTGAGAAGCCAAGTATTGTATTTATGTACCTGTGCTGCAGGCTGCGGTTTCCTGCTCCTAAGACCACCAAAAAGCGTTCAGTTTCATTGCTCTGAGTTGAAAACAAACCCTGACACAGCGAGAATGCTGGCTGTGCACGTTTTGCAGAAATAGGAGTAATTAGTTAATTCTTACATTAGAGTTAAGTAAAAGAAGATGAGGGTTTAGGTATCAATCAACCAACCACAAGTACAAATACATATATTACCCTTTAAAGCTCTCTTGATACATGTTTCATGCAAGGAGCGGCCAGTATTTCAAATCTGAGTGACAAAGAGGTGCTTGGTGTTCAAACCTTCTGGAGCCATAGATCCAGAACTTAGGATTCATTCTCCAGTAGATTTTCAGTACTCGCTTAGGGCTTCTAAGATTGAAAATTTTAACTCAAAAACTGGTTTTTAGGGTTCATTGTTTAGTTATCTAAGCAGGTCAGGACTCCTGCCCTTGGTGTTTAAAGGTTCAGTGTACATTTGTTTCTCAAAATTACGCTTTTAAAAACAATGTGCCAAATCAGGCATCCAAAAAACAAAGGTGCCCACATCGTTGGGTGCCTTTTTTAACTTTGGTGAGGGCACAGCAGCATATGGATTCTGCTTAACGCACAGTAAAAGATTTTGAAATCCCTCTTTCTAAAATTATTACATACGCAGCAAGTTATGGCATATTTATTAAAAAAAAACCCAACATGAGCACATTCTTTTAATGTTTATTTTTTTTGAACCAGGTTATCTCATATCAGCTGACTATATTTTTTGAAGAATCATACAAAGGTGTGTGGTGAACTGGTAGCTAAGCAAAAAGTTGATTGAAGTTTACAGTGTTTAATGGAAATTATTTTTTCCTAATCCTGAAAGGCATGTAAGTTGAGCGAATTCAGATATGTATTTATTCATTGGCTTTATAATTCCTTTATTTCAGCTTCATTACCCAAATCCTCAACCTGTATTCCTCTTGGTGAGCAGTTCCAGTAATGCATGCAATCTACAGACAGTTGATGCGCCAGACTTCAACTGAAGTGTGCCCAAGTGTGGAATTCAATCTCCAGAGTCTGAAACCTGGGACCTGTATGACCACCACCTCGCTAAAACATACATGTAGTCCCCCACAGCATGTGGCACGCTGGTTTTGTGGATCCCCACAGTCCAAATGCCTGCCTCACCTAACGTGAGTAGGTTACATATTTCACTCCAGAAATTACACTGTTGCTCTGTGGTCTCATGTGCTTATTTTGATAAATTCCGACGTTAATGTTATTCTAATGGTTATTTCATATGCATCGAGAAGAACTTGCATTTCCCTTTCACACGGAAAATAGGACTAAACCTAAATGAAGTGTGATGCAAAGGAACATTACCTGAAAGGTGGCTTGGAAATGAAAAAAGTAACTGCATTGAAGTCATTTTTGTTTCATGATGCAGACAGCAGCATTTTCACTGAGGTTTTATTGCAGTCTGAAAAGAATTTTAAGTAAATATGACAGGAAAATCAAGAAATTCGCGCCTTGGGAGAGGAATTCGGGTGGCTTTCAAAGCCTTTGCTTTCTATTCGTGCTTCCTAACAGGCGCTTTGGTGGAAAAAAATGATCTTTGACAAGGATTTAACACCCCTCGTTTCCTGGTTGCTGACAAAAGTCCCCGTCATAACGATGCACCTCATCCAACATCCGACATACGTTATTTTTCCTCAGCTGCCTCGCCTTTCCTAACCTCGCCCCTGGTGATTTACTTACACACCTATGGCGTAAAGGAAAATAAAGAAATCCTTCCCTGTTGCCGTCTCCTCCCCGCCATGGTGCCGGGGGGGTTGGGCGCGCAGGTAGGCGGGCGGGGCTGCCGCCTCCGCCCGGCCCGAGTCAGCGCCCCGGGGGGGGGCGGGCGGGATACAAAGACCCGGAGCCGCCAGGCGCCCCCTCCTCGTTAATGAGTAACGACCAGCCGGCCGCGGGAGCCGCTTAACGCCGGGATGTCCCGCTGCCCCTGGGGGCTTCGGGGTGCGTGTGGCGCCGCGGGGGGGGGACACGCCGGGCGCCGATCTCCCCGGGGAGGCCCGGCGGCGGGGCCGGCGCCCGTCCCCCTCCCGCGGCGCAGCAGCCTCACCCCGTCCCTACCCTGGCAGCCTCCGCCGGGCCCGCCCCTCTCCCAGTCTCCTCCGCGGCTCCCCCCTTCCCCGAGCCAGGCGGAGCTGGAGCTGGAAGCGACGTCGTTCCTGGCCGCCGCCTCTCGCCTCCTCCCCAGTGACCGAGGGCACCGGCGCGACCCCTTCTCCGGCCGCCGCACGACGCCCGGTCCCCGCCGCCGTCTCCGCTGGAGCCGGCGCTGCCCGCGGAGCAGCCATGAGCTGGGGCACGGAGCTGTGGGTGAGTCCCGCCTCGCCGCTCATTGTGTCTGGCGTTCGCCGCCGCCCCGGGGGAGGCGCGGGGCTGAGGCGGCCGCCGAGGCGCTTTGTTCGGCGCTGGGGCGGCGGGCACCGGCCGGGGGGGTGGGGGGGGTGCGGGGGGCGGTGGCGCGGGCGTTGGGGAAGGGGGAGCTGAGGGGGGCGGGCGCTCGGCGGGGGCGGTGGGTTGGGGAGCGCCTCGCCCGGGGTTTGGGGGGGGGGGGGGGGAAGCGCGCCGCCTCGCGCGGCCATGGCGCGCAGCGCTGCCTCGCCCTCCGCCGCTCGCCTGGGGACTCTTGCGGCGGGTCGGGCTCCTTTGTGCGGGCCCCCCCCGCCCTCCGCAGAGGCGAAAGGAGGGGCGGGCTCTCGGCGCGGGGCGGCTGGGGCCGGCGGGCCGGGGGAGGGGGCAGCGTGGGGCGAGGCAGGGGCCGAGGGGGCGGCGTGAGGCGGGGCAGCGGCCGCGGCCCGCAGCGGGCAGTCGCCGGGCGGCGGTGCCGGGCGGCCGCGGGGCTGGCTGCTCCTCTCCCGAGACCCACCGGGCTGCTCCGACGGGCGAAGCGTTTTAAGCAGTCGCCCCTCGCTGGAGGCAGCTGTGGTGTAGCTTTGGCTCTAACAGATGGGCTGATGCCGCATCGACCGTATTGTCTGAACGCGAAGTCTGGCCAGCAGGGAGACGGGCAGTGCCCGCGCCGCCTCGGCTCCTCCGTAAACCTCCGCTCCTCCCGCCAGGGCTTTTGTCCGTGCCGAGGGCCGTAAGGAGGGGGTTTGTCCCGGGGGAACCGGCCCGAGCGAGGCGCTGCGGTGTCTGCTCGCAGGCAGTCGTGGGATGTTGTGTTTGCCCTGCCAGATTGCCTCCTGTTGCTGTTAGAAGCGGCGCTCACGCTGATCGTGGGAAAGCTTAAGCACGAAAAGCCGTAGCAGCAAGGAGGGTGTCCCGTCCCCGCTTCACGTGCTGTACGCCCTTCGTTTATTTGCTGTAAAGGACCAAAGACTGAAGCGCAGGCGCTTGCGCTCAGAAAAAAATACTGCAGAAAGCTAAATACTGCAGCTGCCAGTCTGTTCGGGATCTCTTAGCTCGGGCCTGGCATCGTACTCTTTAGTTTTTTTGGTTTTTTTTTAATTTTAAGTTAAATTAAATGAAATTAAATTCCTTTATCAGTAGTTTCTAGCACAGGGCTGTTAGTCTCCAGAAGAGCAAAGCCCTGCTCGGCACCGAGCCGGCCGGCTGCCCGAGTGAGCCGGGGGTCAGAGGCAGGTGGTGGCACTGCAGGCACAGGGCGGGGGGGTGCCGGGAGGGGTCGGACCCGCGCAGCTCACACCTGAGTAAGTGGTGTTTGGCTGTGCAGAACGAAGATGCAGCAGCGCATCGAGCGTACTGCGTGGAGAAGCTCGATGTGAAGATATTTAGGGGTTATCCTGGTGTTTCGTGCAGTGCCTTGTACTTCACTAGGATCTGTAGGCGCGGTGAGGATCCGGATAAAATGCACTTGTGAAGTACTGACAGCACTGCTGTAATAAATCTGAAATAGAAAACTGTCGTAATATTAGCAGCGAGTGAAAGCTGTGATTTCTGTTGGCAGCACAAGTGTGTCTTTAGCTCATGGCTGCATGCAGTTCAGACGAGAGGTTGTAGGTCAGTGCTCTGGAAGAGCAGGGGTTTGCATTTTAGGAGCGCACTGAATTTTCTTCCGTAAGCACTTAAGTATGGATCGCCTCAGAAAACAGCTTTGTCTTACTGGTCTCTTCGTTTGGGCAGCCTCTTTATTTTCTTTGTTCAGCTTGTAAATGATGGTTAAGGGTTTGTAGTCTATCTTGTATTCAGTTTTTTGAGAGAGTGTTTATCTTCTTTATGTGTTTAAGAAATATATATGAAAAGGTGGATTTTGACCTCAGACTTGCTTTTAATGACAGGCATTTCATTCACAGTGTCGTGAAACTAACCGAACACTGTATGTTGTTTCCTCAGTCATTAACTCTTATGTACATGTTACATTGGAGAGAGAATGCCAGAATTTTAAGCTAAAGGTTTTATTGCAAGATTCCTGTTTCAGCAAAATGTAATATATTTTTTGCTTGATATCAGGAGATATCTGCAACTAATGAGGTACCTGCATAAAATGGTCTGTTTGTGACTGTACAAGTAGACTCTGACAATACAAGTTTTTACATTAGTGTGCCTTGTAAGTGGGTGATTTTTTATGTTGAATCTTTATATACTTTAAAAAAAAATCTCTGTTAGGGTTATAAAGCGAACTGTTTTCTTAGCTGGTTGGAAAAACACTCGGTACTTTCCTTACTGATTGTGTATTGAACACTTAATTGTTGCAACAACTTATGTTGTGCAAATAAAGCTTGCTTTTTTTAAAGTCTAGGCCAAAATTAAATTAATTAAAAATGAGCTTAGACCTACGTTAAAAACACAAGGAATAACAGTATTTGTGGAGCTTCAGAGAGGGCTCTGAACAGGGAGCAAATAAACTATTAGACGTGGCTGTGTTCTGCTGTAGCTGTTCCTTCGTGGGGCCCTGTTGCTGGGGTGTGCAGCCCCAGAAGCCGTGCTGGTTTGGGGCTGGGCGCAGGAGCCTGCAGCTGCAGCGAGCTCTTGGCACAGCGGGGCTGGGCACCGCGCTGGGCCTCAAGCGCTCCCTCAGTAGTGCTTGCACCGGTGGGCACGCGGGGGGTTTTTGCAGGGTTAAGGCTGCTGTCTAGATGATAGTTTTTCAGAACATTTGCAGATATGTATGTAGGCTTATTGATGGTTTTGTGTCAGGTGTTTTTGTCTCCTTAACCCTGCCTTCTGAAATTGTACCTCTTCAGGTTGATTATTGGTGTTTTATGCTGATTCACAGTTCTGGGGTTTGGTGGGTTGGTTGGTTTGTTTTCCTGGAGTCTTCATACTGTTTCTGATAAAGTAAAAAGTGTGCGTGAATGAATTTAGAGAGAAATAAGGAGCCAGAAGAAATATTAGGGAATTAGCAAAGCAACTCATGCCTGGTATTTGTGCGGTACATGTTTAGTATGGCTGCTCTGGTATGGAAATAGTGTGCATGCTACTCGTACTTCCTAAACAGTCACATCAGGAACATGGCAAGGGAAAGATTTTCTTCCACAGACCAGTATTTTCTACTTATAATTCTGTAGCTGCTCTGTTTGTGAATTATGGGCCTTTCTGGTTTTCAAGCAACCGTTTTAGTACGTACATTGCCAGTCTCTGAAGTGGGTGTGCGTCGGCCAAAACACATTTTTCCTAGATAATAATATTTGTAAAGCAATGCTCATCTGATGAAAGGGGGCACGTAATTGCAAAGTAGCATGGCTACACATCATTATTAGTAGAAAATTGCTGCTGGTTTAGATACACATTTCAGAGTTCGAGCTTTTTTAACTTCTTTTTTCTTTTTTTTTCCCCCCATATGCAGCATGCTTACGTTCACCTCATGAGCAGAAAGAGGGTTTACACATTGAAGTCCTGGGCAGACGTGTACTTTGCTTAATAAGGTGCCTCTGTGCGACTTCTGTCAAACTGTACTGCGATATCCAAGACAAGACTAGATGAATGGAACTGAAATGGTGCTGGGTTTTTTTTTAATATTAGAAATAAAAATGATGGATTCTGATGTGTTGAAGAAATTACTCAGCATGAGCATCTGTTCAGCATGTATGTTGTTGCACATCTAGAATTCCTTTTCTGATGGGCATAAAGCGTACAAATAACATTGACACAGAGTATTTGTTGTCTCGGTTTTTGTTGAGTTAAATTGAATATGCAGTGCATTTGCTTTGATGCCAAAGGCTCACTGAGCTTTGGAGACTGGAGGACGGTTGATAATGAAGTTCTTGGCCTAATGAGCGGAGGCAAGTGAGACTGATTGGCACTCTGAAGTGGCTTCCTTGAAAATTAATTAAAGAGTTTGTGCTGTCTCTTTAAAAAATCAGGAAGGATGTTTTTCAGCTTTTGATGCACATTCTTTCTTTCAAACCTCTGTGAACCCCTTAATAGCAGTTGGCAAAAGAGAGTTTGAATACCGTGTCAGAACATTTCCAGTGTGTAAAACCAGTCTAGCCATCTGTTTCTCACCTCTTGATAAATATTTAAAGCAGAAGTTTTGCTGAGGGCTTTTGTGCTAAGATTTTTTGAGTTTTTGAAAGAAAAAAAAAGTCTATGGGAGATTTAATGGTGGTATTGTTGTGAGCTCCTTGGGGCCAGAAGCACACATCTTTTATAATTAGGAAACCACTGGCACTGTAGAGTACTGTTTTAGAAATAAGTTACGTTTGACCAAGGAGAGATCAAAGTATGTTTGGTGATGTGCTCTTTTTAATCTTTCCTTAAACAAAATTCATTCCATGCCTAAACCCAAGTCTTACTTACAAAAATAGTAAATAATTTTCAGTCTCATCTGTTGTTTATCAAAAGCTGTTGAAATTTTTATTTAGGCTTTTGATGCCTGCTTCAGACATTTTCCTTCATGTTTTAAGATCATATATTCCTTTTTGTAAAGGAAGAGAAATTGTGTGGTGGTGTTGTCTAATCTTAAAATTTTCCAAGTTTAATTATACGGAAAACATCCACAGAATGTAAATATGAAAAAGTTGACTTCAAGAAGTAGCAAAGTGTTATGTAGCTTATTTCTGTTGTAATAGTTTCACGTATTTTTGTATGTTGGATTAGAAAATTTGATTAGGTTTTTTTTTTGTTTTGTTTTGTTTTGTTTGTTTGTTTGTTTGTTTTCTAGCTAAATAGAGGGTTTTTTTCCCAAAGCATTTTGAAACTCAGAAACCTTTCTCTACAATGAATATGACTGTGGTTATGGTAAATTACATTTTTTAAGCAGTTAAAAAACCCCACTGAAAGTAATTCTAAATATCAAACCGTATCCCATGGGGAAATTGTGTGCTTTTGAATCTTAATATTTTGTGAACTTTTTTCAAGTGTGCTAGAATATACTGGTAAAGTCAATATTCTGCTTAATATGTAGATGTTTGTGAGATGAAGCATGGATTTTTTTTCCCCAGATTTCTCCTTTTCGGCCTAACCCAAAGATTGCAAGCAGTACTCTATGGATTCTCTTTTCATTCAGTGTTCTTGCTGTTGTGGTCTACAAATGTGCGCGAGGAATGTGTCCTGTGGCTGAGTATGAAATCACAGAGTTTTCCAGATGCATGGGATGGCCATACATTTCCTCTGTCACGAGTAAGATACTGGATAGAATGCTTAACCCCTGTGAGGTTAGTCTTTCACAAGGAGTGCTGTGCAGCTTATCTCAGTCCTTTGAAGACGACTTGAGATTTCCAAATAGAGAGTTACGTAAGGATCGAGTACTTGATTATTGAACGTGTAGTTACCTCAGGCTCTGGAATGAAAACAATTGTATCAAGTTTTAGTTAGAAATACTGTTTGTCTGTGTTTTTCCAGCAATTGTCTAGTTCATAAACATCTGATCTTTTTATTGATTTTTTTCCAGGAAGGGGTGAGTCATTGTCCTGAGACTTTATCAGCTGTGTTTTGGTGTTGAGCATAATTTTAAGAATGCACATGTGTTTGTGTCCTTGAGTATCTCTTCAGAAAGTATTTTTTCAGTTTTGAAAACTGTGTATCACCTGATATCTATTAAAATGGCATCTGTGTTTCTTTATGGTCCCACCTGTGTATCTGTGTGGAAATGTGTATGTTCTTCAAGGAGGTTTGTACAGACACACAGGGGACTTTACTAATCTGGAAATGCTGAATGCTGGAAAAACGCATCTGTCTTTTTAAGGATGTATGTAGTATCCTTATCCATAATATAAAATCTGAGAGTTGCCTGTACCAAGATTCTGAATGCTACAGATGGCAGTTTGATTTTGCGAGTGAGAATAGCAGGAGGTTGTTTGAGATTCCAAGATCTTTTATCTTACACTAAAGAAATCCTGTGCTTGGTTATCTGTTCAAAATAATGATCCTTTGGAATGGCAAGTCCATCAGGACAGGGATGGAGAAAGGCATGAGTAAAGTCTGTCAGTGTGTTCAGGTTTCTCTTCTTGGTGAGGGGTGTCTGAGGAGGTACGATTTGTGCTTTCAACAGTTTGCAAGTAAATACTGAAAGAAGGCTTGTGTTAATGCTTGTGTAGAGTGTCACTGATGCTGTAGACATACTGAAATAGTTCTGAAACGTCTAAAAGTTTGTGTATTCAAATTCGTTCTTATACTGGATTCATTGGGTGAGACCCTCTGTTATTAATACAACAGTCATACTTCAGTACTTATATTTGCACAGCAGTTTTTAGTGTGTGTTGTAAAGCCAGTAACTGGGTAATGCAGGTCTCTTTTGGTTATGGTTTTGGGGTGTTTGTTTTTTTTATCCACCCTCCCCCCCCCCCCCCCCCCTTCATGAAGGGGAAGTTCTTCAACACATTTCAGATTAAAGTTTCATTGTTCATAGCACACATGTGCACGCTTTTGCAACGACTTGAATTCTTTCTGGTAGAAAAAGAATTCCCTGAAGTCCAGATATGTTCAGTTTTCTGCTTGTGTTGGTGAACAAATTGTTCAGTGAAAGCTGAAATTCCAATCAGCTTGTTTCATTTTGCCCCTAGTGAGTTTACATACCCCAGTCCCAGTGCTCTCTTGGCAGAAAGTCGAGAGGTTTGTCTTCGGATGCATGTCAGTAGTTCAGCTGGATGGAAGGAGGAGGGAAAAAAAAGTATTGCACTAATGAAAACCTCCTGGTTTTCATTAAAATGCTAACCCTCTGCACTGACTTAGTTTATTGAATTATCTGCAATGTATTTGTTAGTCTGGGTTGCTGGTTATTCTCCACTACAAGAGTGGCAGCAGTGTTGTGTTTACTGCTAGGTGACAAGAACACGAAGGGTGTAATTTTAGGTGTACTTACTTTTCTGCTAATTTCAATAGTTTTGAAATTTGAAATAGTTACAGGTGAGATTCATTAATACTTTTCCCTTGATTTTTTGTTTTCTTTGTTCAGAACTCTGCTGCTGCTTTGTCATTTACGATAAAAAGGGCATTAAGCTGCTAAAACTGCTTTCTGGCATTGTGGTTTGTACATAGTTTTGTTACTGTTGCCATCTTTCAAAGGAAAAGCGCAGTCTTCCGGTGAGCTAAAAAGATAATATTGCAAGATCCGAATTTTTCTTGGGCTTTACTGTGGAACTTTTGTGTGGCTTTGGGCAAGTCAACTCATTTTTTTTCCTGTTAGTTGGGTTGTAAAATTGGAATTAAGTCCTTTTTTAAATTCAGATTAATATTGTCACAATAATTGTATCTGTAGAATACTTCAACATTCTTTAATGTGTAAGTGCAAAGTAACACACTGTTTTAAAATGTTAGAAACAAACCACAAACCCCAGCAAATTCTGATAATTTGTCCTGATTCTCTCTGAAGTAACCATTTAAAACTTAAGTGGGTCAATCTGCTGTGTGCCAGCAAGAAAGTTCACCATTTCATTGTAGTATCATGTATTGCTTACGCCTAGCGAGTATTTGTTTAGGAGGCGGGTGCCATGCAAATCGCTTCTCTGCTGGTACGCCAGAAACAGTACAACGTGCTTTTTTTGTAGTGCCATATTAAGTAAACAGCGTTTTTTCAGCATTGTGCAATGAAATGACATGAATTATTTGAGATTGGAGTGCTATTAATGTACTGAAGAACTTAGGAAATATGACAGCAGTTGTACTGGAGAGGCAGTCTTGCTTCTGGCGTACGTGGGGGAGCCACATCCGGGCGAAGGTGATGAAAGTGGATGAGCCTTTTGGATTTTGTATCTGTTTTGTAAATCCTTTGGAAAGACAGCATTTGAGTGCTGGATTCTTTCTCGTTCATGATGGGTGCCCAACTTGAGGGTATGAAAATGTCACTTTGCGAATTCTGGATGGCAGAGGAATTGAGGGGGGTTTTCTTTAAATGTGAGGGTATGCTTCTTGTACTCTGTTTTCCCCTCAAATGTGTCATTTCTTTCAAAGAAGGCAAAACACTTTTTACTTTTCTAATAATGTTTTCCAACAAGCATTTGCTCTAGGTGGCATAGGGTTTTCTTATGGCTGTGAGCAGGAAAATAACTGATATGTGTGAGCCCAGGGCAGTGTATCTGCTACAATTGCAGCTGGCTTTTTCTGCAGTGGAGGAATTTTCTGGTAGAGGAAATTGTAATGCCCAGTGTCCGTTCTGCCTCCGCCCCCTGCCAAATGGAGAAATTTTTCTTGGTTTAGCTATCTTCTATGACTTCCAGTTTTCCTCTGCCCTGCCCCCCCCTTAGTGAAGTCAGTCACAATTAGAGGAATATTTAGGGTATTTGACACATGCAGTCAGTATTTGGAGTGTATTTTATGTTTGTTTAGTGCCTAGAACCAGCAATCACATAGCAGGCTTGTGCTGTGTTCTACAAAGACCATCCCCAGTTCAGTTAACTTTCAATTCCAGCAGAAGATGGGTCGTTTTCTGACCACACCAAATGACCGAGTCCTGCAAAACTAGTTATTGTTTAGCAAAATTGCAGTGATCTCAACTGCAGCGTCTCAGCTGTTTCTTTTGGTAAACTGTGCAAGCAAAGGGTAGCTTGCCTTTGTGGAGTGGAGTGGGAGTGGGCCTTTGTGCCGTTTGCAGGGGGTTAGCACGTCACCAGCCTAAGAGAATGCAGGAAATACTTGCTGAAATGTACAAGGGAATTTTGGAATCTCATGAAAAGCAAACAGTAATCCTTCGATATAATGAGGTAATAGAGCCAGAATCAGCCTGCAGTGCCCTTGAAAGTGAGGTTAAGGAGCTGATGTTTGATGCAACAGAGAAGGATGCGGAGAGATAACACTCGAGAAATGTATGTGGGTGAAATGATACTCTCTCAGTACCAGAGAAAAGGATGTTGCTGTAATTGAGAAATGGGATGGATGGAGAATGGGTAAAGATTGCAGCTATTTGGAATGCTTAGAAAGAGCCTGATTAAAAAACCAAAAAAAGGTAGGAATTATTAACAAGTCTTAAGACGGAACATAGATTTGAGATTCAGGAAAGAAGTGCTCAGGTGGAAGAAAGTTAAAGGTTAAGACCCTAGTTTATTAAAGATACAAAGCAGTAAAGTGGAGTAGCTGATAAGAGAGGATGCGTATTACCTGTGTTTTATGAACCATGTTTTATCATAGTTTTTCTCGGAAAATAAGTTCAAATTTGTGATTAGTAAATGAAAAAGCTGTATGAAGGTAGACTAATGAGGACTGATAAAGTAATTTTATTCGGAAGAGTCAAGTATGGGTTCCCTCACCCATCCTTTTATTTACACCCTAGTAGTGCAGATGCTTGTCTACATACTGAATTTTACCAATACTTGTTTATAAGCAAAGATCTCACAGGATCAGTGACACACATCGGTGTACTTGAGAGTAGCTGTTGTACATCAGGAACTTTTCAGAGCAGATTTTCTGAAGAGAGGGGTAATTGGAAGGCTGATTAAGTCTGCAGACACTAGTGATGTTGCAGTACTAATGCCGCCTTCAAGGTAGCCTTGCAGGAAAGTCTTCTATTTTTCACCCTGCCCTGCTCCTCCAGTGTATTTCTGTGGTAAAATGTGCAGTATATCCTGAGTTACCACTTTGCGTCTAAGCTTCCTGGCTCTGCCTGTAGATTGTAGTTGCTGCGCTGCATTATTTAAATCAGAAAAAATTACTGATGTTTTAATTAATTAATGTAATGGGATCTCTCCAGTCTTATGAGCTTTGACTGCTGTAAACTGGGATTTGGAAGAACCAGGGTACAAGTTAGTACTTGGATTTATGAATGGTGGAAATTTTGCTCTCAAATGATTCAGAATTCATCTAATTGATTAAAAGTTTTATCTTAATATGTTTTTATTATCTGGGAAATTTACTGAGCAGTAGACAATGACGTTTGAGATCTGTGCAATATGGTCAGAAAGGTATTACAAATCTGTTTGGAGGAGGGGAAGGGAAGGATGAACTTGCATTGAGAGGTTCTTCAGTGTGTCGTAATACAGTGGAAAAAAAGACTGGAATATCTGGTTATGTGTCATATCTAAGAAGATGACATGTTTAAAAGAGGAAAAATTAGTTTCTTTAAAATAAATAGTAACTTATCAGGAAGTCCAGATGCCTGGGATTTTTCTACTTCATCAGTAATGCGTGGGGAATGTGGACTGTACAGTTCTGTGAAGCTTAAACAGTGGTGTCACCATGTGAGGCAAGCCAGGCATATTGTGGTGGTCCTGACTCTGTCATGATACTCAAACATTTACCCCTGTAGCAAGAGGTGGGGTGATCTGATTAAGTCTTTAGGTTGAGACTAGGGAAAAGAAGGGTTGCTGGTTATTTGGTTTGCTTTAGCTTGATTGCTGCTTTGTTTTGGAAAGCTGGGAGGCCTTTTGCGTGCCTTGTGTTCTCATTCCTGCTGAACTACTGCATTCATACAACTGAGATTTTTTTTTTTTTTAACCTATCTCACCGAGTTCTGTTAATAGTCTAGTAACAAGGTCAACTTCTTTCTAAAATGGCTTTTTGAGAAACACGTGTACTTGGGTACTGGTGCTAGGGAGTGTAATGATTATCTCTTTCCTGGAACATGTTGCAGTTCCTCAGGCGCTAGCCCAGCACCTGAGATACACAAGTGTGATTGGAGTCTTGTAAAACCAGGAATTGGCTCTGTAGGTTAAAACCTTACTAGGTGCAAACAAGAAAAACAATGGGCTGGGTGTGTGAGCTGCTCCTTGTGCCTGGATGGCCCAGCACCCAGGGACTTCCAATTACTTTGGTGCTAAGAGGATGTCATTTAGTTTCACTGAAACTTCCATAGTTGAACTGAAGTAATTCTCTTAGAGGTTTAAAATAAAGTCCTAAAGATGAGAGTGGAGTGGTATTTATGCTTAGGGATTGTTAGATAAAACGTTTTTCCATGGTCTCTCTGGTTTATACTGCAGGGCTGTAACTGTGGGCTTTGTGACGAACACATCTTGGTATAATTTGTATAAAATGCCTTGCAGTTTTTAAGAAACTATGTAATCAACTTGATAGTACTAAATGGCCAACATTTGTGCTTTTTTTCAGTAATGAGATGCAATGGAATATTAGTTCTTCAAACACAGGTTTCAACCTTGAGTTTTTATTCTAAAAGGAGAGCTGCTGTTTCATCTTTATAAAGACCTGAGGTGGGAGTACTGCTATTAGTTTATCTATATTGGATATTGGGAAACTGAGAACAGTGACTTTCTAACAAAAGACCTTATATGTAAATGTTTCTTACGACCTTGAGAGACTACTTGTAGTATTTTGTACTTAGTATTTCCAACTTTTATCATGCAGACGCAATCAGACCGAGTCAAACCTGAAGCTTGTGGCTTTTGTGACTGTTTTTCTTCAGTTGGTCATTGGAAGAGAGGCTTAATTTTTTGCTGACTTCTGTTAATTTGTGGGAAGAGGATCAAGCTCTTGTATCTCCAAGTTAATCTGACAGTTGTTTGTATGTTGACTGTGATACTTTTACGACTGGTACCAGTTACTGTGTTAGGAAGACAGCATAACTTTTCACAGTGTCGTTTCTTCCTATGCCTTCTTAGGTTGTTAATTCCTCTTACTCACTACAGTGTACCCTCAACCTTGTTAATAATTTCAGTCAATTTGTAGGTGACTTCTCAGGAATTAATTTCGCTATATGTCTGCCATGGAATAATTTCTCTTCAGTTCTGGTTATATGTTTTGTTTGTTAAACACTGAGGAGTGAGTGATGCATATTTTTAAATTGGTGTAAATTTTTGTCTTGTTATTGGTCATGATGATGAAATACAGAAGAAAGGCAGAACACTTGCAGGCTTCATCTGTCCTAAAGCAGTCAACATAAAACAGTGTTTCATATGGTGTAAAGGGGGTTTTGTTCTTTAAGGTGGTGAGTTTTTAAAAGCATTTCTTCAAGAGCACTTTGCAATTTTTTCCAGTTGATGCAATTATTCCAGAGTAGTACAGTATGCAGTTTAGCCTCATTGTGAGAAAGTAACATCATCGTATGAGATGTTACTATATTTTGTAGAGAGCGGATGAGGACACTTAAAAAATCTAAACAAAAAACTGTATATTCAAGGGTTTGAGGCTTTGCTTGAGGTTGGATCCTTAATCTCTCAATATTCTCTGCCACTAAACAGCTTAATGCAATACTAAGTACATACCAGGAAATGGCATCCTAAAATATTAAGCAATTTTTTTGCCGTAGGATTGTGCTTTTCTTTTTCCTGAAAACAATTTCTTTTCATCTTTATTGGCTAGAATTTCATAACTATGTACTTGCTCCGGTTTTGGTTTGTTTAGACGACTTCTTAAGTTATATTCATAATCTTCTATCTGTTGTCTGCTGGAGGGACAACACGGCAGGGCACAAGCAAGCCAGGAGGTTCCTGGAACGCACTGATGGCAACTTCCTTCTCCAAGTGAGAGAGGAGCTGACGAGGGGGAGGCCATGCTGGACCTTGTTCTCACCAACAGGGAGTGGCTGGTGAGGAATGTGAAGCTCAAGGGCAGAATTGGCTGCAGCGACCATGAAATGGTGGAGTTTGAGGTCCTTAAGGAGGCGAGGAGGGTGTGCAGCAAGCTCATACCCTGGACTTGAGGGGAGCAGACTTTGGCCTCTCCAGGGAACTGACTGGCAGAGTTCTACAGGATGAAGCCCTGGAGGGAAGAGGGGCCCAAGAAAGCTGGGGAGTGTTCAAGGATCTTCTCCTCCCAGCTCAGGAGCTGTGAATCCCAATGCAGAGGAAGTTGGGTAAAAACACCAGGAGGCCTGTGTGGATGAACAAGCAGCTCCTGGACACACTGAAGCAAAAAAGGAAGCTTCTTCTGTCATCTGGCTGCTTGGATAATGGGGTTGGTAACCTGGATTTAGAGTGTTAGGAAGCTGAATAGCTGGCATCATTTCTATGGAAGGGGCATTTCCAAAATGATTGGAAAACAGATACAAACTCTCAGCCTCTGGAGGTGACTCCTGCCCTCCAGAACACCTGCAATACTTTGATGACATCATTGTATGGGGCAACACAGCCGATGACATTTTTGAGAAAGGGAAGAAGATCATCCAAATCCTTCTAAAAGCCATTTTTTCTATAAAACAAAGTAAGGTCAAGGGACCTACACAGGAGATCCAGTTCTTAGGAGCAACATGGCCAGATGGATGTTGCCAGACAGAGCTATGGCCCCACCAATGAGTAAAAAGGAAACAAACCCTCCTAGGCATTGTGGGTTTTTGGAGAATACATATTGCAAATTACAGCCTGATTGTAAGCTCTCCCAGAAGAAGAACAGTTTCAAATGGGCCCCTGAGCAATGACAAGCCTTTGAACAAATTAAACAGGAGACAGACAGTCCACGCTGTAGCCCTTGGACCAGTCTGGGCAGGACAAGATGTAAAGAATGTGGTGTACAGCACAGCTGGGGAGAATGGCCCTACCTGGAGTCTCTGGCAGAAAGATCCAGGGGAGATCCAAAGTCAACCTTCAGAGTTTTGGAGTTGGGGATAGAGAGGATCTGGGCCTAGCTATATTTCAACTGAAAAAGAGATATTGGCAGCTTATCAAGGGGTTCAAGCTGCCTTGGAAGCGGTTGGTAATGAGGCACAGCTCCTCTTGGCACCCCAACTGCCAGTGCTGGGCTGTTAAGGGGAGGATCCCATCTACACGTCATGCTACCTGGCATGAGTCACACTGGTCACACAGTGGGCTCAAATAGGAAAGCACAGTCACCCAGGAATCTAGGAAGTGATCATGGACTGGCCAGAAGGCAAAGATTTTGGAATACTGCCAGAGGAGGAGGTGACACATGCTGAAGAGGCCCCACTGTATAATACACTACCAGAAAGTGAGAAGCAACTTGCTCTGTTCACTGACGGGTCATCTGGTATCGTAGGAAAGCATTGGAGGTGGAGGGCTGCTGTATGCAGTCCTACAGACACTGCTGAAGGGCACGGTGAATTGCGTCCATTTGCGGAGGTGAAAGCCATCCAGCTGGCTTTGGACGTTGCCGACCCAGAAAAGTGGCGAGTGCTCACTCTATACTGACGCACGGATGGTGGCAGGTGCCCTGTGGGGGTGGTTACAGCAATGGAAGCGGAGCAGTTGGCAGCACAGAGGCAAACCCATCTCGCCTGCTGCACTGTGGCAAGACGTTACTGCCCAGGTAGAGAACCTGTTTGTAAAAGTACGTCACTGTCGTGGCTTAGCCATATCTGGCAATTAAGTACCATTCAGTTTCTTGATCACCTCTTCCTTTCCTCGCCAGCGCAGGAGGAAAGTCGGAGGGAAAAAGCCCACAAGGAAAGCACATAAAAGTTGAGATAAGAAATATTTAAAAATATAAATAGAAATTATAGTGGTACTACTAATACTACTTCTAATAAGTAATTAAAACAATACAAAATAGAACATATGATACAGTAGGCCACCAACCCGCCAAGGGACGCACAGCCAGATCCCAAAAGCAGCAGGAAAATCTGAGCAGAGAAAAATCCCCAGCCCAAAAACGGGGAGAAACTCCCCCTGAGCCCAAGAGAGGGGAGAAAAAATACCCCAGCCCCCAAAACGACTAACAAGAGAACCTGCTTTCCTGCTAAACAATTGCGCTAAGAGCTAACAAAAGGACCTAATGACCCAGCTATCAGCTAGCCCAAAAACCTTAACATCTTCCTGCCTCTCACCAGCCGCTTCTGTGGGCGTGCATCCAGTCTGACCACTGAGCCGGAGGTATCATGGAATGGAACAAAATCCCTCGGCTGCTGCGGGCCGGCCAGCTCTGTGTAGGACAGCAGCTCGTTCCTGCCTGAAACCCGCACAGTCACCTGGATGCTCCTGTATGCGAGTTGGGGCACTGCACGTGAAAACAACCAGCAGGTGTGTCAGGCTTCTACCATTGAGGTAGCTCAGGTGGATCTGGACTGGCAACGTAAGGGTGAATTGCTTATATATAGCTGGGTGGGCCTGTGACAGCGCAGGCCACCAAGGAAGAGATGCAACACACAGGTGGGCTCATGATCGAGGGCTGGACTTGACCACAGACGCTATCACACAGATTATCCATGAATGTGAAACAAGGTCTGCAGTCAGACAGGCCAAGCGGTTAAAGTTTCTCTGGAATGGAGGACAATGGCTGAGGCCTGGCGGGTTGACTGTATCACGCTCCCCAAAACCCACCAGGGCGAGTGCCGTGTGCTCACAGTGGTGGAAGCAACCACCAGGTGGCTGGAAGCATGTCCTGTGCCCCATGCCACTGCCCGGAATACTATCCCGGGCCTTGAAAAGCAAGTTCTGTGGCGACATGGAACCTGGAAAGGACTGAATCAGACAATGGGACTCATTTCCGTTACCACCTCATAAACACCTGGGCCAAAGAGCACGGCACTGTGTGGGTGTATCACATCCGCTACCA
Source organism: Rhynochetos jubatus (assembly GCA_027574665.1). Lineage (NCBI taxonomy): Eukaryota > Metazoa > Chordata > Aves > Eurypygiformes > Rhynochetidae > Rhynochetos > Rhynochetos jubatus. Next base: position 19,528,463 of record CM050656.1, read on the forward strand.
CGCACCTGCCTCTGGGAAAATCAAATGGTACAATGGACCGTGTAAGACTACACTTAGAGCATGGGCGGTGGAATTGTCAAACATTGGGATACGTTAGCAAAAGCCACCCAGTTAGTCAGCAGTAGGGGATCTGTCAGTCGAGCTGGCCCTGCCCAGTCAAAACTTTCAGACTAGAAGGAGATAAAATCCCAGTAGTGCACATAAAAAATAGGCTGGGGAAGACAGTCTGGGTTATTCCTGCTTCAGGCAAAGGCAAACCTGTCTGTAGGATTTCTTTTGCTCACAGCCCTGGTTGCACTTGGTGGGTAATAAGAGAAGATGGGGAAGTCCAGTATGTACCTCAGGGGGATTTGATTTTGGGTGAGAGTGGCCAATTATTTGAACTGTATTACATTGATCGCTGCGTAATACTGTATGTTGTCACTGCTGTGGTTGGTATATGCCATATCAGTGGTATTACAGTAAGAATCACCCAGATTAATGAAGAAGGTTTTTTGATGAAACTGAGCAAAGTGCAGCAGTCATGGAACCAGAACTGGCTTGAGCATGCAGCAATCCAACACCAAACACCATCTATCCTGCCCCAAAGGACTGTTATGACAGATGGAGCCCAAAGTCGTGGACTAAAATGAACTCGGTGGACATTTTAGAGGGATGGTCCATAAACTAAGGGAATGATATCAGTGTGTGTGTGTGTGTGTGTGTATATATATATATATAAAGACAGGAAAAGTGGTGATGATTAACTGGAATATATTGGAAAGTGTGGGACCTGGGCATGATGTAGATGGTATAGTATAAGGGGTGGTTACTGTCCTGGTTTCAGCTGGGATAGAGTTAATTTTCTTCCTATTAGCTGGTATACTGCTATGTTTTGGATTTGGGATGAGAATAATGGGATAACACACTGATGTTTTGGTTGTTGCTGTGCAGTGCTTACACTAGGTCAAGGACTTTTCAGCTTCCCATGCTCTGCCAGCAAGGAGGTGCACAAGAAGCTGGGAGGGAACAGAGACAGGACAGCTGGCCCAGGCTGGCCAAATGGATATTCCATACTGTATGACATCATATTCAGTATTAAAACTAGGGGGAGTTGGTTGGGGAGCAGCAATCACTACTTGGGGACTGGCTGGGCATAGATCAGCAAGTGGTGAGCAGTTGCATCATTTGTTTTTCCTGGGTTTTGCTTCTCTCTCTTAGTTGTTTACCTTTTCATTACATTTATTATTATTGCTATCTTTATTATTTCTGTCATTAAACTGTTCTTGTCATGACCCATGAACTGTCTTACTTTTTGCCCTTGAGATTCTCTCCCCCATCCTGCTGGGTGGTGTGGTGTGTGTGTGGTGGTGAGGAAGCAACTGGTGCTTGGTTACCGACTGGAGGATAAACCATGATGTTTGGGTTTTTTTATTGTCATCCTGAAAGACATTGTTTTACATGATGATAGGTAATGATGTATGAAGTGAAAAGAGAGATACTTAGGGAAAAGGCACTTCTCTTGCATTTTTTCTACCACAAAATCCTGATGCATTTTTAATTTACAAATTGATATGCTTTAATCGCTGACTGGAAAATGTTTTTTTCTAGGATTTAAAGTGTTAAGGCTCCCAAGATACAAAACATTGATTTTCAGTGGGTTTTTAATTGAGCTTATGTTAAAAAGAAAGTTGGAACTCCCATATGCAATTACATGTTTTCAGTTTTATAGTCAGTGTAATAAGAAAAGACCGAACACTTTAATTCAGTGTAAAAGTTTTGTGGTTTTGTCATTATTTCCTATTTTATTCACTATCTGTGTCTGTTTCTCAGAATTAATTTAGCCTTTTATAACCGTTCCTAGAACATTGATTATTTACTGACATTTATCACTTATTGTTTAATATTTTGCTATTTTAATTCTCTAAGGACTTAGTGAAATGAGTACTTAGTGAAGACCCGAGTAGCACTTCATGTGGATACAAATTGTTGGATTTTTCATACAGGACATGACGAATGTGATGAGACAATGACATAAAACACAGGAGATGTTCCACATTTTTAGGCAAGAAAAAGACTGCAGTTTTCTTCTATTTAAATGTTGATGTGTATTAAGGGGTGTTAGTTTTATAGTGTTCTTTGGTTAGTACTGGATTTTGAATGGGAAGCTTTATGATCATAGTGAGTTACTGATGTTGCACTTTTTGAAGTTTTGCTTTTTATCATTTCTGACTTGGTAATACTGAGAAGTCATTAGGAAAGAAACCTACTAATTACTACAGTAGGGTTTTTTCTGTGGCTGTCGTCAGTGGAACAAGGTGCTTTGCATGGAGTAAAGAATTAACATAGTACTTAAATTTGCTTCCCAGTTTATTTCTTGATAGTGCAGAGAGAAGGTTTTCAATATCTACCTATTGAGTAAGCAGTGGAGTTATGTCAGTAGGGTAAATTGTGCAAAAGAGGCTTAAAGAAGGAATTTAAAGGGAAGTAGTAGATAGTAAAAATTAGATTAGAAGGTGATTAAAAACTTAGTGAAATTATGAGAGGAAAGAAGTTGCCAAGATGCGAGTTTTAGTCACTGATAAAGTACCTAGATTTGATGCTTGTTTATCTATAGCTTTCTGATTTCCACTGTATTTCAGTGTGAATACTCTTCTATTTTCATTAGATTAGTCAGGAAGGACGTAACTGCAGAAGGTAGGCTCCTGTTGAAATACCTTTTAACTTGAACATTGGCCGTTCGATTTGTGAATTTCTCAAAAAGAAAGTGGCTCTTCAAAAAGAAATGGATGCAGTCTGGTGTCAGTACAGCCCGAAGTGACCCTGTCCTTCCGTGTTTACTTCTGTCCTGAGTTGTGTACTATTTGTCTTGCTTCAGCAATATTTGCACTGATGATGCTGTAGATACGCTTGCTTTCAGTGTCGAACTCCTGCTGTGCTGTGGAATGTATTTATGGACCCCATTGTCTTTTTAATACTGACGTAATTGCTGTGCTGGATTATGGAAACAGTATGAAATTGAGCTGTTTTGAGTTGGGAGTTTGTATATGTTCTCCAAAGAATGAGAAATGTAGCTATCACAGTTTAAAAATGGGGGTGGAGTGTGTGTTTCAGTACACTGAAGCTTGTAGTCATGTTTTGTGTATGCAACTTGATTGTACAAATACTCTATAATAGGTTTTATTAACCATTTAAAAAATGTAACTTTTCTAATGGAAGTGCAGATGCTTATGGTTAAATGACATCACTCTGATTGTTTCCCTTGTCATTTAAAGTATTTGTGAAGGAAAAATACCTTGTTAATCTGGAAGGGAAACAGTATGTTTTTGTATTATTTGATCTAGCAAAGAAAGCACATTTCTACTAGAAAAAAAAGTTTTATGAATAATTTTTATGTTATTCTTAAATACAGGTTATAATTCTGGAGTCTGTGGTGAAATGTAAGAGGGCTTTACTCTATTTCTAAGCTCATATTTTAGAAACTCTTGAGATAAACTGATACACAGCAGAATTGTGTTACATTTTAATGTAATCTGAATCACAAAACTCTGAAAAATTCCATTGTTTTGAAGAAGCCAATAGTAACATCTGGTTTTAGTTTAAATTCTTTATTCAGTTATGTTAATGTTACTACAAATTCTGCTATAAAAACAAGTGCTGTAGATTCCATTGTGAATAGAGGATGATGTTTATGTGTTTGTTTTGGGGGCTGGGGTGGTATTTTTGTGGCTCCCCACCCCTGCAGGGTGTTAATCTTTATCTGAAGTAATGTTCAGAGGAAGATAGGAAGGCTCTAATTTACTGCCATATTAATTTCCTGTTAAGTATATGGATCTGGTTTTATAATCAAGTTTGAAAAGTATTTACTGCTGTTTGCAAGATATTCATGAAGGGGGAGAGATGTGGTTTGTACATTCTCTTGAACACTAAAATATTCACAGGTGATACTGAAAACATAAGTTCACCTAGGAGTAGAGCTTTTTACAGAAAAATTCCCTAGTCTGTTGAGTTGGCAAAAACACCATATGGTGATTCAGTAACAGACAAGCTTTCCAGTTTCATAACTGTTTACCTAAGCAGTCCCCAGTGATCTCTGATCTTCTGAAGTATTGAGCAGCGTTGGCTCCCATTTAGTGGTGATTAATTCTGTTAATATTTTCAGCCTTTCCTAAGCAACAGGATAATGATTCAGTTCAGTAAAATATTGTAAGAGCTGATCAGAATACCTGTACATGGGTATCTTACTCTGAGTGATTTAGAAGAGCAAATATTTGTTGACAAACTGTATAGTACAGTTGTGTCTTTTGAATACCAGTAGCAACAACTATAAGGTATATGCCTTCATGTTAAATCTAGCTGATGGGAGCAGGTAGTAGCACTGGGAAATACCTTCTTACATTCCAGTTGCATTCACTGTATGTTCTTACATTAGGAACAGAGAGAGTAGTTGAAACAGCTTATCAGAGCTACACTAAATAAGGAGATTCTGTGTTTAAAGGTGAAAGATTCATGTTTACCAGAACATGTAACCAATATGTATTATTTCAGTACCAAGTTGTTGTAGGTTTACTGGGTATTTTAATTACACCTATTGTGAGAAGCGATCTGAAAGTTAACACCAGAATATGTTTGTTTTATTCTGCTGCTCTAAATTTTATGAGTTCATTGTTTACTCCAATTACTGTTTAGAAATAGTGCCATGAAATATATTTTAAGAAACTGTTGACTTGAGTTTAATATTCTAACTCGTGCACCTTTATTAAATACATACGAAGAAAGTTGTAAGGGGTATTCCTTGTTCTTTGTGTGTTGAAACAGTGAAGTTCTGCTGATACTCTGTGCTTGGATTCTGTGTAGCTGTTTTTATGCTGTGTCCTAAGTGTTAGAATGATAAACAGTGTGATTCAACCCATACCAGATTTTTTTTTTCCTTTCTGCTTATTCCACTGAGATAAGGCTTAAATGTGCATCTTTAAATGTGAAACATGCCCAGTTGTCTCGTCTGCATGGGGTTTGTGCACCCTACTTGGTAAACACTTCATGGTTTTAAAGTCAGTTAAAAATGGTATACTCAGAACAGTCTACTTAATAGCTGAGCAGATAAATACAGGGAAGTGATATTTGGATGACAGGGAAGTTGATACTCTCCCTTCTTTTTCACTACCTCCAGCTGACAGAAAGTACTTCCTTGTTTTAAATTTGTATCGCTTGCTGTCACAGTCATCTTGGCTTCTCAGTGAGTTCCGAGCTATGGCTGTGTAACCATTCTGAACTATAGTATAGTCTGTGGTATAGACTGACTAAGCTGTATGCAAACCAATAGTTGTTTTACTTACGTCACATTTCAGTTCAGTAAAACTCACTGACTAGTGCAGCGTAAGCTGGGTTTTCATGGTAGTGCAACTGGCCACACTAATACAGAGTTGTGCATGTACATGTAGGGGGTGGAGATGTGACTTGATAACAGTGACTGTCCTGCAGAGCAGTGGATACAGGCTCCTTGCAACAGAATGAGCAGCAGAGCTTGTGGAGCTTTTCTTCTGAATTTGTGATACAGGGCATCTAGGTGTTCTGTAATGTTCCATTTGCAGAACTTAACCCCTCTCTGAGGAAGTTAGCGGTAGGCAAGATCTTGTCCCTGTTTCTACAGGTTTTTAGAAAACAGATCCTTTAGAACGCAAAATAGATTAAGTCACATATGCAGGAACTGGAGAGTTCAGGTTGCTTGCTCATTTGGTCGCCTGTGATTACATTTTTAATAGTATGGTGGGAGTAGCTGTAATTTGTAGAGAGGCATTTAAACGTTTTTAAGGTTTTCAGGTTTCACCAATATTGTTTAGTTATACACTAAAATATTCACCTTGTACAATGAGTGTCAAACCATGTAATAATGTTTTCTGGTTGAAGAACAAAATGATTCTTTACGCAATTTCTCAAGAACAAAGATCTCGCAGCATTGGTTTCTAATCCAGATCGGGTTTGCAGATTTTCTGTACGCCAGCATTAGTTGTGCTGTAAATGTGCTGGTTTTGTACACAACTTCTGCTTCACATGAGGCCTCGCGTGGCTATCAGGCATGCAGTGAATTCAGTATTCTGCAGCTTCATTGATGTACAGCCCCACTGCTTTATACTCTGCGTTATTCCAGTGAAGCTGTAAAGATGGGATTTTCTCCAGGTCTCTCTCATGATGATTAACAGCATCTCTAAGCATTGTATAAACTTTTTTTTTTTTTTTTTTTTTTTTTTTTTGCTGTGATGCATTCTGTCATACTTAATTTATGGTTAAAATCTTCCAGGCTCCTTTTACAAGTGACATAACTAGGACTAAAATCTACTTATGATTCTGTCTGTTTATTAGCAGCATTCAGCCACTCCCAGCAGACTCAGGAAGTGACTGCTTTCTGGTTTGGCTGTGGTGAAAGTAAGATTTGGTGGTGGTGTTTAGGGGAATGGAAAACAAACCACCTTAAACCCTTGGTGTTTAGGGGAATGGACATCATTTTGTGCTTTCTGTATACAAGACAAGTGTGGTGCTGTCCCTGTGTTAAAGTGGCAGCTATTTTAATCCAGTAATTCTTGAAAACATATATATATGATTTGTGATCTGCTGTTGTCTTGGACAGAGCTGTTTGAAAATGATCTGATCAGTGTTAAAGTGGGAATTAAGCTTAAAGTAAAACTAATTGGAGAATTACTGTTTCAGATTAAACTGTGGTTCAAATGCAAGTAAGACTCAAGTATTTTAAAGATCACTTTATAGAGCATATAGGAAAAAAATCTAGTTACGTTTTTTTAAACAAATTCCTCCCAATTAAAAGTTTAATGGGATTAAGGGACTGTTTGAAAACTAAGTGAGTGGATTCTGATCCAGTTTTCAAAGTAGGATTTTCTGGTATGTATTTTACAATTTTACCTGTATTCTGCAAGCAGAGGTGCGTGGTTAGTGATACCTGCTTTATACGTGTGTGCTTCCATTTTTCTCAAGTCGTGGTGGTAAGGAAGCCCTTTCTGTTTGCGTGGGACAGAGTGGCTAACCTCCTTACTAACTTGTAGATAAAGATGTTAAAGCTGATACGTACCCACATGTGACAAGCCGATGTGAAGAGGCTCTGATGGGTAGTAGGGAGGAAGGATGCCTTTAACCATGTTCTGGTTACATAACTACACACTGTGTTGGTAGAACTTGCTGAGGAGGAGATGTGCGTTTAGGAAACCACCCTCCCTGTGGAGTGAGGCAGGGGGTGAGCCTGCGACGGGAGACAGAGAAGTCCCCCGAGAGAAACAGAAAGCAGACCCACAGGTAAACTTGAGAAGAATTGAGTTTTTCTTAAGTTTGCATCCAGGTATACTGAGGTAAATATTTAGTGCATATGGATGGGCCCATCCATTAACTGAAGAATTCCAGAAGTGATTCATAAGGACAGATAGGAGTGGTTGTTGGGATGTATTCTGTGGCAGCAGGTTTCTTTCCTCTGGTTTTAACATGGGTGTTCACTGTCCCAGCTGTGGTTTGTTTTGCTGGTAGAAAACTAATCCAGCTGATAGGTTCAGTGGCATGGGCGAGCTGGAGTGCACAGCTGTCATGTCTAGTGCCAGTCTCTAATGTTCTTCAGCTGATCGCCAGATGCAGAGCTTGATTCTGTGGTGATTCTGGCTGCTCATTCCAAAAGCAGTCACAAATGTCCTAGTCCTGTACTGTCTGTGGTAGATTCCTGCACTTTCCAGGAGAGTAAGTATCTGTCACACCTGTGAAGGTGTCAGCTGCCAAACAAGACATTCCCTCCAGTCTGACCTCTCTTCCCATCTAAAGTTTCTGAAGTAGTTCGTTCGCTGCTGGGCTGAGGAGATTTTAAAGAGAAAAGCGTAGACTTGGTGTTTCTCTTCCTCAATTGTGCTCTCTGTTTTTAGCTTCACTGCAGAAACCTGACTTGCTGTGTATGTTCCCTTAGAGCATGGCCAGATCTCCAGCGGTTCAGTACCGCTTCTGAGTTGTTTGCTCACTGTATCGTGCAAACAGTTCTCTAGTCATACAAATGGAGTTTTTAAAATCAAAGTTGGCAGTGGTATTGCTTTTTAAGAATATATACAAAAGTTTAACAGGCAAATAGATTTTTCATACTGTGTCCATGGTATGGATTTGTTAATTCTTTGTTCCTTAGAGCAAAGTAGTCTTTCATCCAGCTAAAAGTAATTTTTAAATTCCCATTATTTTTGCATATTAAGCACTTCAAATCTGCATTTCCAGAAGAGTTTCTCACTTAGGTATTTTCAAGCTGCAGCATACTGTTAACACCAGGATCAGCAAACAGATTGTTTTCAGAAGTTCCCTATAGGAATTATTTTTCCTTTTCATGTCTCTAAAAGCCTAGTAGATTTTCTTTATGCTGTCCTGTCTGTACACTCTTTAGTGAACTTTTAATACGAAATTAAAATGTTAAGTGCTCTTTATGTATAGGCATCTGTAACTTCTTTTTTTTCCTGTCTTCATCTGTGTGCTGCTGTTTTATTTCCAGTGTAGCTATGGGATTTGATGCTGTTGTGAACCTTCTCATTGATATTAATCTTCTAGTCTGTGAAATGGTTAGCCTTGTAAGTTTGCTCACAGCCACAATTTTTCCACTCTCGTAACTTTACTACATAGTTTTCAAGTAGGAGTAAGATACAGTTTGCAGGTTAGTCTGGAATTTACAATCCAGAAGCCATAGAAAGTAGAAAAGCAAGACACTTCCAGTTTTGTTCTTGATACAGAAACAGCTCTTGTTAGTTTTTAGATGTAAAGCTAACAGGATGTTTAAAAAGAAATAAACTGCTGTTTAGCTGGAAGCAGTTCTTGTCTGCCTATGAGGCAGAAGTACATTGCAGTTCAAGTGAAAAAGAAAGACCAGAAGACCAAGTTGATAATTACAAAAGCAAGCAGGCAGGAAGAGAGAGAAGGGATAATCAGTTCAGACAGTAAAATGGAAGAGCTATTATCCTAGGATAGAAAAGGAGGCAGGAATGCATAAAGATAGAGACAAAAGCAGAAAACAGTTGGGCACTGAAGAGGTTTCAAAGATCAGAGAAACTGAAATGTATTATCAGAAGTAGATTAGTGCAATATACTCTAATTAAAATACAATTTTATGATCTAATTGGTCCTGAAGAAAAATAAGGAAAGGTATGCTATGCTAAACTAGTAACTTCTGATATATTTATGTTTGATTATGGTTCCCATAATTTTCAGTGTAGCACATCAGGTAGTTCTTTGCACAAACACTGCAAGTTTGGGTTGGTTTTTTTTAATTAATTTACCTGGAGTCATCTTACTCATGTAAATTGTGGAATCATTTGAATTTAATTCAAGACCTTGATCTTTATTAAAAAAAAAAAAAAGAGAAGAAAAAAAAGCAGGGGAAAAAAGTGCAGGCTACATAATGTTTCATAGAAATGGTTCAGATATTTCAGGAGAAGTGTCTGATAAAATCTTAATATGTAAAGTGAATGTATCACTTTATAATGGTTTGTAACTTAAAATATTTAACATCTGGAATAGAGTTGAGTCTCTGTCTTCTGCAGTACTGCAGGTGCAGGAAGGAAGGACATGGTGCAAAATTTAACCTACAGCTTCAATGTATAATTTAGGTTTGTTTGAGAAGCTGTCACGGGCTTTAATTGAGAGACAAGAACTGCTGTAATCCATGTTGAGTTACGTAGTCAGGCACATTTTCTCAGTTGGATGCAGTTCTGTGGTTAAGCAATTTGTTGCTTTTCCAAGTGATAATAAAATACATTTCTATTCACAAATGGGTCTTTTTTGATGCCAGATGTTTTGTGTTTCTTCCATGAACAAGACCTGATTCCTGCTTTTCTGTGCTCTGAACACTTCGTGTTATCATGTTAGGGGTTAGTGTATATTTCCTTACAGTGGGCTGCATAAGAGCGTGGAAGTTAGAGGCATAAATGTGGGATTGAGCGTTTAGTCTCTCACTCACTGAATTGTATGTTTTGGTGGTGAAGCTACGCAGCCTGGAAAGCAAATAATTGGGGAAAAAACCCTAATCTTGTGCCAGTGCTTCAAAACTGCAAATAAGATCACTTGGGTAAGTGCAGACTAAAATTGTGCTGCGATGAAAGGATGGAGATAATGACTTACGGTTGAGACAAAAGAGAATAAAGTGATGGTAGCATAATTAATGCAAAGTGCCACGATTTCAAATAAAAGGTTTTGTTAAACACCACATTTTAAAGATATTGCAGATTGAATTAATTATAGAAATTAATTGAGATAGGTTGCTTAAACTTGTAAGTGTATGTGGTCCTATGTTTAACCTGAGTCTTAAGGCTTTCAGCTGTGTTGTCTGGAGATCATCAGAATGGAGGTCAGTGAAATGGAGACTAATCAGCATTTCAGTGTTGCTGCAGTAGAGTTTATAGTAAAGGAATCATGTAGTAAAACGGAAATTACTTTACTGAATTTGATACCACAATCGTAGCTTTTAATGCAAGTAGAAATGCTTTTCCAAGTTGATGAAAGCTGGGAACGTTAACCCTTTAAAGATCCCAGTCTGGTTTAATGCCTTTTATTTGAAACTCCCGTGTAAAACAGTGTCTGGACTACCTATTGATAGCTGTAGAAAGACTAAAGGTCTGGTATTGATGCGGTAGCTCCACTCCTCATCCTTCTGAAGAGATCCTTCATGGTTTTCTTTTTATTGGTTCTTGAGGGGAAAAAATGGTGTTTGTAAGAGGGGGGGAGCAAATGCTGAGTTTAACTCAGGAAGGGCTGTTTTGTCTTTGGTGCAGATTTGATTCAGCTTGGTTCCTTGCTTGGTGCATCAGCTGCTATTGTTGTAAAACTTCTCGGTGTCTGCAAAAACCTGAGAAGTTCAGGACTGCATACCTGAAGTATTTGTAACATTGGTGTGTGGTTCCGGTAAGTAATGTGGAAGTACAGTTTAGCAACGAAACGATTGTTTTGGAATAGTCTGTATTGACCTACTACAAACCTTGTGAAGTGTCAGATTTGTTTGTTTATAATGTAGAGACTTGGAACTGCATTCCAGCTTTTGAGTGGGCAGTTGCTACTTAGGGCCACCATCCATTAGCTGACATGAAGCAGTTTAGTAATAGTCAGCTCCAGTTTTAATAAAGGGTTTTGCAGAAATTGCCGGCTCAGCTGCTAAGGGCTGTGGGGAGTTACTAGACAAACAGAAGTACGTATTTGTCTTGGAATATTGTTGAGAACATACTTTGCTATCAAGGTAGTAGATAGCCAGATAGTGTAGGATGTGCTTTTTTCTGATCTTTAGTTAACGCAGTTTTCACATGTCTTATGAAGGAGCCAGCCAAATTAACACACTAATACATTTATTTTGAAATTCCAGGCTTAAATTGTATTGCAGCTATTCGGCCCATTTTGTCCTTTGTACAGTATTGCCTGATTATTGTGCCTTTCTTTTTTTTCCCCCAGTTAAAGGTATTTCTTGGCTTGGCTTGGATGTGCATTAATTTGATTTCCTTTGTAGCAGTGTGGAAGATTTTCTGCTTGTATTTGTTCCTGGGTGGAAAGGAAACTTTTGGCTTGATGGAGGCACAGAGCTCAGACATGGATGCTTCTGGAGAGAAATTGAAAGGAACATGAGTAAATGTGTGTAAATTTCTAAAAAGGCCATTCTTTTCTGCTTATTCATTGATGTTGCCTTTATCTGTGGCTCATTTATCTCAGTGTCATTACTGAGCTGTGTAAGGTGGTTTTTGTGACTGCAGGCTTTCATTCACCAGTTTGTTGTTTATAGAGAGTTTGAAAAAACATGAAGCTGATATGTTTGCTTAATATATTTTATCTGTTAATTGGGAGCTCTGTTCTGCAGTACATACATGACTTACAGAGCACTTCAGAGACATGGTCAGTATGTCCACTTCAATCCAAGGAGTCAGTGTTCATGGGAGAGTTTATTAGAGCGGGTTTATTTTGAATACAAATCATCTGTAGATTTTAAGACGTCCAACTTTGGTCATTCATAAGCCAGTTTTCAAAAAATGCTTTGGTACTTCTTGAAAATATTACTATTTTACCCTTCATACTGTATGCTTCATTTTAAGAAAGTGCATAATATAATTGCTGACCAAAAAATGGCAGTGAACAAACTGCTGTTGTGAAGCTGTCTCACCTTTCAAGAGTGGGAATAAACTGCTGCTTTTTTAAAAATTCTAGTAAAGTAGATTAACGGGCCACTAAATTAGAATTTCCATTCCTTATCTAGGAGATCGTTATTGCATCCATGCTTAGTTTCATGGAGTTTTTCAGTAATGGTGGAGGAGCTAGAGCGGTGTAAAGGTCCGCAGTGTGGTGAGGGCAGGTAATGGGTTTTAATTATTTTTCTCACATGGCATTTACTCCATTCAGGTTGTTCTGTGTGTGTTCCATGCATGTTCCTCATATGGGGAGGGAACAGATTCTTTCTTCCCTTGAGGAGCTGTGGGATAAACCTACAAAGCTGTCTTTGCGGAGAGCATACTGTTTCTAGAATGAGATGAAGAAGAGGAATTGAGGAAAAGAAAGTTTTTGGCACTTAGTCAGCAGTGAAGTACTTACAGTAAAGCGTGAGGGGACAGTAGCATGTCAAATGTACTCACTTCTGTTCCAGTTTCATATGAGTAGCAAAGGTGGGTATGTATTTTGACCAGTAGGGTCCTTTTTTGTGTGAGCAGGGTATTTTGAAAGCCGCTTCTCTGGTTAACTGTTCGGAAACGTAAGTAACGTGGTGTTCCGTAATGCTGATGAAACCATAGCAGCAAATGGGAGTTTTGTGGACTAAAGAGCCTTGGTAGGCCAGCAAAGGCTTTGTTCTGCTGTGCACTGGTGGAAGTCAGTTCCTGATGGTGTTGGATGGTGGCACCATGCCAAAAGCACCTTTCGGAAACTTCTTTTGGGTGCCGTGTAAATGTCAGAGTAATTACAAGAATGAGTGGAATATATAAAAAAGAAAGCTTTCTTGGGATCGATACTGTATTTTTATGCATATATGCAACAGTGGTTTGACACCGAAGCATGGGAACTATCTCCCTCTTCCCACACACAAACAATGTGTATGCAACTTTCCTGAGCACAGTATTAGGCAGTATTAAAATCTTGTCTCTCCTGTCTCTTGGCGGTTTATATGGTTCTCTGGTGAATCAGGTCAGGAAAATGGTTGTGGTTTCGGTGCAGTGATGCAGAAGCAAGAGCTTCTGCAGTGGATGGGTGCTTTTGGCTGGTAGCGCTTGCACGCCATTGTATCGAGTGTTCAAGGCACTAATGGCCGTGGTTGTTTGTCCACGGTGTAGGATGAGAGCTGCAAGGCAAGATTGGAGAGCAGCCTTAATCCTGTTAGGTACTTTTTTATTATTCTTGTTGGTTGTATATAGTTGTGTTGTCTTTTTCTACTTTTTATTTTTTAAATTTAACGTGAAGTGTATTTGGATTCAGCATATACGGGACACATACTTTGATGTTGCTGTTACTTGTCTTTTTGGAACACTAAATTTCTGTTAAAAAACAATTCCTGTTGTAAACTGAAAAACCTCAATTTTTGCTCTGAGGCAGATTTTTAGAATAAAATACAAATATGTGCTAGACCAAAAATATTTGCTAGGCTGTATTTTGTACCTTTATTCATTCCTGCCTAATTCCTAACCCTCATTTATCCATCCACATGTTTGAATTTTCAACTTGTCCTAATTAGTGTGTTGATCAGTACAGAATACAGTGAAAGATTGGTTTTGAAGATGATTTAATGTATTAAAACCCCCCCAACTCTTTGGAATCGTGGTTTACTTTTGACTGTTTTGTGCCTTTGCTATAGCTTTCTAAATGGCGAAGGACAGGTTTGCTTTCTTTGGAATCTCTTACTAGAGCTGATTGTGAACTGTGTATATAGATTTGCTTTAATAAATGTTTTTCATGTGCAGGTAGTCATGCAGGTATAATTTATATTATTTTCCTTTTATTGGTAATCATAAGAGTGGAAGTAATTTTTTGTATCCAGTGAAATTACAGCTTGTTGTGTTTTAAACCTGCCAAACACATCTCTCTTGTTGAACAGTCTCTTATTTACCTAATACTGATCTTTGGTTATGTTTTCGTTATCCTGGTGAAAAAGATCTGCTTATGAACTAAAGGAATTATAGGGGGAAAAAAAGACACATTTGCATTGTGAAAGTGATCAAAGACTGCGTTCAACTTAAAATGCAAGTATTTAGAGCTGTTTTTACAGAAAGAGAGAGATCTGTGCCTGCACATACAGCTTACTGTTCTGGTATATGGCTGGTGTGTGTATACACCACCTCCCCCCCCGATTTACAACTTGAGTAAGTTCTATCCAAGTAGCTAGCTTTCCCTCACACCACAACTCTAATTCTATGCTGTTTCTGGTGCTTCTGTGATTCTTAACTAATTCTGAGTATTTTTCTTTCCTTTTGTTTTTAAAGGATCAGTTTGATAACTTGGACAAGCATACGCAGTGGGGCATTGACTTCTTGGAGAAATACGCAAAATTTGTAAAAGAAAGGATAGAAATTGAGCAAAACTATGCAAAACAACTGAGGTAAGCTTTTTTCCCTTTTTAAAAGAATCTTAACAGTTACTTAAAATCACTGTGTCCGATGATGGGAAAGTATATACTGTTGTGATTAATGACCATTTTTCACCTACGGTGTGATTTCGATCACTAGTTCTTTTCATGACACACAAGTTGTTCTTTACCAGCCCAAACCAGAAAATTGTCTTTGGGCGTTCACTTGCTTGCTTGTTTTTGCCTTCTTCCCACCCACCCTTCAAATCTTTGAACTAAAATGGTTTGAGACTTAAATGTCAAGATTCAAACCCAAACCCTAGTAATATTTGTCCACTGGCTATCGGCATGTTTGTTGCAGAGTGCATTATCCATATCTACATTTTTGTGTGCGTGTGTTCAGCCAGCTTCAAGTCTCTGCTACTAATTAATTTCTCATGTTGAATTGGCAAGAGCTACTCTACATTGCGTTAAGAAATCTGATGGAAATCATTGCGCAGAACTTGAGAAAGCAGCAGGTCTTCCTGTCCTTAAAGTGCGCCCTTTCCGTACTTGGTCCTTCTGGGTGAAACTGTAACCCAACCACTTACTGTCTTGCCTCTCCAGTTTACTTTCTATTGGTCCCAAGTGAAACATCTTTTAGGTCCAGTAGGAGTTTTCCGTCAGGGATTGTGCAAGGAGAGTAGCAGCAATGGCATGGCAGAGAAGCACTTTCTTCAGAATAAAGTAGGATCGATTTTACCAAAAGGAGCACACAGTGCTTGAAGAACATGCTTTAAAATAAGGCACTCCTTGGCCTTCACTGTAACCTTTGCTGTCTTGAGTTCCTGTGGGGATTCAGCTGAAGCCGCTGCCTACCCCTTGGCAGACTGGCAGCAGCTTCTCTCCTGTGGTGTCTCCCATCGTCTCGTCAGTGGCAGACTAGCTTGGCACCGGATACAGCGTTGAGGAATCGTTCCTCGTACATGCAGTAATGAGGTTCACAGCTGAGGCTCTGGATGTTCTCTGTCTAGGCTGCTCATTTCCTTTTTGGTGTCTTTATCAGTTTCTTTGGATTCAGTTGTGTATATTGATGTAACATAACATACCATTACTTTACTGAAGGAGTCTTTTTTCTTAAAAGGAAGGAAATATATACCGCTTTTCCAAAGCTGGCGTAGAAGAACTTGAGGAGGTAAAGGAAAGTTTGAAGCATGCACATCACCAGTTCACAGCCCAGTTTTGATTTGTTTTCAGCTGTCTGCTTAAAAACAGAAATCGGTTTTATTTGCACTGATATATCCAGATCTTTTCCTTAAATAGTATGAACAAATGCCATTTTGCTTAATCATATTTAAGGGTTTATTCCACAGCTAGCACGATGAGACACCACATTACTACTTCAGGATTTGACTACAAATAGGAGGTCTTTGTTCAGCATTTTGCTCTTTTGGGTAAAACTATTAATTTTTCTCAAAGTGTCTTTCAAAAATGAAAGAGTTCATGTCGAGTACCCCTTCTGTCAGATGACTGGGCTAACTGTCCCGTGTGCAGGAAGTATGGCAGTTGGGGGAAGCACAGGTCTTGCTGCACACGTGTTGTAGAGTGCATGCATGCACTTCCTGCCTGCTGCCAACAAGGGTCTGGACAGCGCATACACAAGAGGGTGACTGATTTTCTGCCAGTAGACCAGTTCATGAAGCTACTCTTGGATATCCTGCCTGTGTATTCCTTGGGGAAGAATTAATTGTTAGTAGCTAACTGCCTTGTGACGGCAGCTTGATTTCAGCCGTCGTTGCTCTTGAGGGCACTCACTGGTTTTAACTGTGTAAAACAGTCGTGAGGCCCCACCTGAGATCAAGAGCCAGGAAAATTTTCTCCTCCAGAAGAGTTAGCCATCCTGCAGCTTGCTCCTGAGAAGTTCTGAGAGAAGATCTTGGGAATGGGACTATGGTTCTGGTAAATTTTAATGCTGGCAGCATATGGCCTGTGAGAGAGATTTATCTCTCTGATAGAAATTTCTAGTTTATAATTGTTTTTTCCTTTTGCAGTGAAATATTATCTGAAAAATAGAGTGTTGAGAATCTCTTCATAATGAACTTTATAACTGGGATTTATTATGCCCTTGTTCAGTAGATGTATAACCAGTATGGTGAGTGGTCACCTCTTGGTAGCTCTGCGGCTTGCTTAGTACTTGGGTGGGAGACCAAGAAAAAACAAGTTTCATGAGGAAGATAATGCTAGTGATGTATGGTGGTATTTTTTTTTCTGTCTTGATTTCAGTGTGCCCCATGGCTATTCTGTTGAGTTTGTTGATGGATCTTATTCTCATAGACTTAAACCCAAGGATGAAAACCTGAGAGAATTTTTCATAACAGTTTTCACAAAGTAGAGTCCGTGTCCTGGCAGAAATTCATACCCACTTTGTTTATACCCTTGCATTTTGATAAATGGTGTTTTTGTATACTGTCACAACTGAGTGATGAGACTTTCCCAGGTTTCGAGTCTGCTAGGAGATGGCAAGTGATGCATGTACAGCATATGAAGGACTTGGAGTGAACTCACTATATTCGTACTGTATGCAGTTATTGCAGGTTGTGGTTGCTGAGTAATTCCAGAAATGATAACTTTTGAGAATCCTGTCCACACGCTGGTTTTAGGTTGCAAGTCATTCCTTGCTATTCTTGTGTGATAGGGAGTTGTTGGTACTGAGATACAGGATAAGAAAAATTGAAACCATTGAGGAATCCTCAAATGTCTACGAAGAAAAAAAAATCATTTAGAGAGTTTGTCTTGTCTTTGTCTGCAATATACTTTGTTCTGAAAAAAAGCAACTATAATTTCCTTTTTTTTTCTTTTCTTTTTTTAGCTGACTGAAAGGAAGAATCTTTTGTGTAGCTTAGGTCTGAACTAGTATGTTGGGATACCCCAAGGATTGTGAAGGTTATTATAGGCTGTTAGTGAGTTACAGGGATGTGAATCAGGGCAGACATATTGCAATATACATTGTAGATTAACAGATTTCATTTTGATTATATGACTGTTTAACTTGTTCTTACTTCATAATTGGAAAAAATAGATTTAATATGTGCCAGATTACTGGGCTCTTGGCTGAATTTTGTAATTGAATTCTCAGATGCTGGTTTTGATCAGCATTGTTATTTAAAAGGGGCGAGGTGAAGGTCTGTTTTGTTTACTTCCACATCATCACACACAATAATTCTGGAGGTTTACTCCCTTTTTGATCTGTCTGGAGCATTTTGACACTTGTGAAGAAGGAGGAGTTCCACTTCCAGTGATGTTAGTGTTGGGCGGTAGTGGGAGTTAGACTTGCAGTTGTAGCTGAAACTGCCGTGCAGAATAAGATTCTGAATTTGCTCGTCCTCTCTATTGTCAGTTTAAAGAAAATAGCAGTGATTATTCTTGAACTATTTGAATGTTTCCCTTCAAAATTGTATGTTGTGAACTCTGGAGATGTCTAGTTAATTCCAGCAAATGTATTTTTCATGTTCCTTCTGCATACTGTTGTGTATAAGTGTTTTTTTTCTAAATACAATATTAATATATGCATATGTCTAGTCAAATTGAGACATAAGTACTGCATTTTGAAGTGCAGAATCTTCAAAACATTATTTAAAATGGTGGTAAGCTCAAACGTGAAGTTGGGGGTGCAAATTATCGCCATATGTCTTCATTTCTGAAATCTCTCTGCCTTTGACTGGAGCTGAGATTTTACGCTGTTGACTATTACCCAGACATGGATAATAGGTTTTTTGTAGTGATGTTTCTGCAAGCCAAAACATACAAATTCTTAACAGGTGCTCAACTTCGTAAAGTCAAATTCCATAGTAGAATTTTTCAAGATTCAGCTCTTCAGCTAAAACTTTCTCTGATGGGATGTTACTAAACACAGTTCGATGTCCTTGTTTTCACCCAGTCCATAATGTTGTTGTGCAGTCCCTGAAGCCATCAGTACCCTATTGAAGGTATTTATGTATAAATATGAAATGCTTTTAAGTACTTACTGCATTTTTTAGTAACTCAGGAAAGCAGACTTCAGATTTTGTTCCCAGGCTTGCTGTAATGTGATGTAGAGGCTGTAGAAATTTAGCAAAAGCAGGTGCCACAGTACCTGAGCTGCCACTTGAATACAAATTCTACCATATTGATGGTGATGCGCCCGTTCTTTACGTTCTGTATTGAGTAAAGAAAACTTAGTTCTGAGTTGATAAACCCGTTTTTTTTATAAATGTCTGTAAATTTTTATGTACATGAATATAAATAATTCTAATTTATCAACATGGGTGCTTTTTGAAACTTTGGGCTACACGACTGAGGTAAAAACTTAAAAATCACTAGTGCAGTCCAGGCTGCTGTCACTGATGTTGGCCTGACACCAGTTTGTACTGAGAAGAGAGGTCGGTAAAATCACAGGAGCGGCGCAATTGGATGTGGTTAGTCCTGTATGAAGTCCGCTTCCATATGGCTGTAAGAGAGTGTGGTAGAAGTAGTCTAACTTTTACTCCCAGAGGGGATTAAGGTGTCATCAATTTGTGCATTTCTAAGGAAGTACAGAGCACTTTGTCCCATAGATCTGAGCCAGTCCTGGTGGTCTGCAGTTGCTTCTGCAGTTTCCTCTAAGCTAGCCCAGATCCATGTTTGGATCCTGAGGATTAGATACAAGCATCAGCTGGATCCTCTCTGAAGTAAGGCTTCACTCTTCAGATCCTCACTCGGACTAGCTGCTTGCCAGTCTGTGTTTTTTTCAGACTTAAATCCAATTTCTCTGTTTTTTAATAAGTGTTGGTATTCATTTCTTGAAAAAGCCATTTATGTTTCATTGTTCACATGAACACAGGCCTTTTCACTGAATTTTAAATTCTGTGTTTGCTTGTAGTTTTGTATTTATTGACTTTGGTTATTGTAACTTGTGCTGTTATTGAACCTTTAATCCTGATCACAGTGTCTCAAAACTGTATGTCCCGGTGATCCGAAGGCAGGTAAGATTGATGGATAAAACTGGCTTGTATTAGGAGGAAAGGATTATATAATGGTTTTGTCTTCCTAGAAATAGTAAACAGTATACTGCATGAAGAAGTATAACCAGAACAGAAGCCAGCATGCTAGTAAATATCTATTATTTGTGACCCTTCTCTCCTGAAGTGTATGTTTTTCAGTGAGTGGTTTCTCATTTTAAACACCTCTCAGAATCTTTCCTTGCAAGGCTCCGGTGTGGTTGCTTAGCTACAGCCTTGTATGCTTGTTACTCATTACACCTTCGGAATGATAGTAAGGTGGATTTTAGGAGTTTCCCGTTCCTTAATAGGCACTGAGGAGCAGAGCCGCAGTGTAAGGGAAAAAGCAACATGGGAAAGTTACTAAGTGAAGATGATTTATTTTTTTTCTTTTACTTGGGTTTATGTGTTTTTCAATCAAGATGGCTACGTTTAATCCCTACCAAATAGAGTGTTACAACAGGCTGTGGATTCTGGTGATAGTGAACGGGGATTCTTGTTTTAACTTCAGTGAGAATGTTCTTACAAAATCTGTAGGTAACATTTTTAAAATTAAGTGTTTATTCTGTTTCTTAGTATATGTTGATGTAAAAGGGACCCGACTATCTTAGTGTGGTGGTTCTTTCTGACCGTAGTCTCTGAGGTTATGGAAAGAGACAGAGGGTCTAACCTTGAATTTCCACATGACTCCCTGCATGTGGAGCCCCGATATACCCACAGTATTTTGGTATATACTTCATGACTTAATGTAGTCTCACTACACACAGCCTTGTACTGCAGGGATATGACTTCCAAATAAATTGATTTGAGAAACTGCACCAGGTTATTTTAGATGAAAGCAAGGTTAGCAGCCTTACTTTAATGGTAAAGTAGTTCATAGTTTGTAACAGCTGACAGTGGGAATGAGGTACAAAACACGTATGCGAGACTGTTTTGTAGAATCTTCTCTTACTCCTCCTCTCCCTTTTTTTTCTGTAACATTGGGGTGTAGATTGCTTTATATAGCCCACTTCTTTACTGCTTTTGGGGAAACTTCTGGGCTATTTAATAATTAGTCTGAGAAGTAAATGGCCAATTGTCTCAATTACTGTGGGACAGACAGATGAAAGAATTATACCCAGGAGCCAATTAAAAGACAGCTGTTAAAGCAGCTCTGCTAGGTTTGCATTGTTTTATACTTAATTGCTTCTCTGGGTGGATGTGTACAATAGTTTCATTACAAAATACTTTCCCTTTATACAATACAGAAGTTTTAAAGAAGTCTACTTCGTACCAGTGTTACGGTTGAACTCCAGCCAGCAAAATACCACAGAGCCACTCTCACCGATTCCCTCTCCCCTTCTCCGGTGGAGAAGGAGAATCGGAGGGAAAAAGACAAGGAAGCTTGTAAAATTGAGAGAAGAACTATTTATTACTTGAATCTAAATTAATATATACAAATATTACTAACAATAAGTAATTAAAATAATAGGAAAGAAAACATGTGATACAGTTATGATCCAGTTGCTCACCACCCACTGACCAATGCACAGCCAGGTGCTGAGAGGTGAGAGTCAGAGCCAGAGAGCCCGAGGGCCGGAGCCCCAGAGCGATCACAGCAGATTACAAGTGAACCCTATCAGCGATAGCACAGCTGGGAAAACTAAACAAACCCACCAACTCCCTCACAAACAAGCCAGCACAGGAGTTAGCAAAGCAGCTAACAAAGGAGTCAGGGGGAGAGTTAGCAATGTATGGGAGTAAACGAGAGAGAGAGTAATGGCTCCCGGACCCCCTCCCTCCCTAAGCCCCCAGCATGACGTACTACGGAGTGAAATACTCCCTTGGTCAGTCTGGGTCAGCTGTCTGAGCTGTGTGTCCCCTGCACTGCCTGTAGCGAGAGCTGGGAATTCAGCTGCAGGGTCAGAAGCACAGAAAGTCCTTGAATTCAGTGCGGGCATTCCCCAGCGCCAGCTAAGACCTTGTCAGTACTTCTCTGAGCATCCAGGGACACAGCTTCATAGCAGCCACGGTGCAGAGAGTTAACTCTTTCCTGACTGAAGCCAGCACACCAGTTAAAAGCAGAAGCATTCTTTGCATAATCCGGGGGTGCCTCAAGAACACACTTCGAGAAGTCTTCCCTGGCAAGCTCAAGGCAAATCCTGTCTCTTGAACAAAGTGATTGGGTGCTCTTGTTTTGTTGTTCTTTTTTTTGGTTCTTAAATGGAAGGTATGAGTATTTAGAGCTGTACAGGAGAAAAAATTGCCAGCGTTGCGTTGCTTCTGTTTGTGGGTTGTAAAGTAAATAATTGTCGTGTGTTATTTTCTGCTGAGACGTTAATTCACACTTTAAAATATTACTTTGATAGTTTAAATGAGAGAGATTGTAACAGGCAATCTGTTCCGCAGTTTAAACGTTGCTAGCCAGATTTGATGACGTGATTCTAATGTTCAGAAAGTAAAAGGATTTTTGAGGGTGGGCACTGGTATTTAAATATCAAACTATTAAGTCTGATTAGTAGATCTCTCTTTGAATACTGCCTGCTGCTTTTAAAAATACAAAGCAACTGAGATGTTTCACTTCTTTGAGCTCAAGAAGCACAAAGATTTGAGGGTAAGCAATTTGCGAAAAATCCTGTGTCTTTCCTTTTTTCTTTCGTACACAAAAGGATTCTTTATTTGCTGTAAAATGACAAACTCTCACGGGGAAAGGAAAAGGACTCTAGTAGAGTTACAACTTCCATTTTTCTCTTTCATGGAAAACCTGACAGTTTTGGAAATTGCTGTAACAACAAATGCAACCAATTGGAGATGTGAACATGTAGCTTTTAAAAATGAGAAGGAAATTACAGATTTTTTTTCCAAGGCTGACAATATGTATCCTTTTGAATTTCAAGAATTTTAAAAGACCTCATTGCTTGCAGAAAAACAATATTGTAAGGTCACGGCAGAATGCTGTGATGGAAAAAAACCCTGTGCTTGGAAATTTAAAGCAAAGGTTGACATGCATGAAGAAAGGGATTCAAAAAATCACTGGACATTCTCTCCTCCCTGCTGTACAGCTGTATGGCTTCATTTCACGTTCACAGGATTTGGGATATTTTAGCAATGTGTGTTTACACAATACTTGGTTTGCGTAAGCAGTGTGTGCATGTGTTATGCTGTAGGGTAGATGATGCGGTTTGTATGTTTCTCAAGGTGCTGTTTCTGCATTCTGTGATAAGCAAATGAGTTTATCACCGTGTTCTCAGAAGTTGGACTGAGATTATGCAAAGCGCCGGCCCCGTGGATTGTCTTCTCTTGATTTTCTAAGTTTCTAAAAATCAGATACTTGCAACAATGGTGGTAGGGCAAAATGTAACCTCTTCCCTGAAAAGCCATATTGCCTCCTCTTCTCTGAAAATATCTTACTGAAGATTCGAAGATCCTGTGCTTAAAGCCTTCAGCCTGAATGTACACTCAGAGCTTAATTCAGCCATGGAGGTTTGTGCTTACGGGTATAGCATACAGTGTGCGCTGTCTGTATGTTACACAGTGATCATGTATCTGCTTCTTTCTTGTCTGCTAGCTTCTTTTGCATCTGTGAAAAGGATTTTAAATAAAGAACTCATTATTTTATGTCTAGTTACAGTAGAAGTTTTAAAATACTTAAGTTGTTCTTGGTCAAAGTGACTTAAAACTTTGAAAATACCATAGATTTCTGATTTGTGTTATCTAAAGGACCCTTAGAAGATGACAGAGGGAATAGACTTGTTCCCTGGAGTCATTAAAAAGAAATAAATAGTTCATGCGGTTTTCTATGTGTATGTCTTCTCAAGACAGACTCAAAAATAACATCTTTTTTTTGTTGTTCTTTAACAGAAATCTGGTTAAGAAGTACTGTCCTAAACGTTCACCCAAAGATGAGGAACCCAGGTAAAAATGTGCATTTCAAGTTCTTTGTATAAGAAACAAGGACTACAGTATACTCTGTCCGTTTATAGATTTTTCTTTTTAAGATGCAGTATTTAATTGGCTAAGACAACGAAATAATTCTGCTTGGCTTCTTGCAGTTAGGCTGGAATTCTGAAGCATGAGCCCTGAGTTTACTTCTGTTAGTATTTTAAAGTAGTAAACATGGCAGCTTGTACCTGCTCCATTCCAAATTAATCTTTAGCTAACTGAAAGTTTGAAGGCAGAGGTTTAGCATGCTATGTCCACTCTAGTGGTTTTTTAATAGAAAAGCAGGTGTGTGTTCTTAGGCTGCGGTTTTTGTCGTATACCGAGACTTGAGCGTTCACAAAATTGTCATGTTTTTGGCACGTAGAGCTCTTAACCTGCTGACTTGTTTTGACTCCGGAGACAAGCTAAGTGGATGTGTAACTGTGTAGGAGCAATTTGTGTTAAACAATTCTGTGATTATTTATCAGCGGTGCTTGTTTTGCTGTCTGTGTCCATAGCCTTTTTTCGTTTAGAGGAACACGGTACGTTTTTTCTTCAGGGGTAACTCTTGCGAAGGAAAGTGGGCGTCTCGGGTTGCAGCCAGAGCACATGCTGTGCACAGAGTGCCTGAGAATTCACACTAGGATTTCTTCTAGCTCTTTTGACTATTTAAAGATGCAGGACCACAGGGAATGGGATTTCTCATGCTAAGGTGGCGTTTGAATTCCCCAGAGCCAAGCCTATGGAGATGGCAGTATTCCACCGTTAAAAATAGAAAGATGTATATTTTAATGTGGTGCCTGTTTTTTTTTTTCTTTCTTCCCTTCCACACACACTTTCTACCCTTTGCCCCTCCTCTTCCCCCCTTTTTAGTGCCAGCCATAGTGGCACCTTACTTCCAGCCAAGAGGTGGGCAGGCAAACAGGCAGCTGTCTCCAGAGCTGATAGCAAACTTGTTGTGTAGATCATCCATCGGGATGCATATGAGTGCTATGATTGGCATGTTCCACCCTCAAGACTACCAAGCACATCATCTCTGCAGCAAGTTCAGCCTCCGAGCCTAGGAACGTATGTATCCGTTCCCAAGCTCAGGCCTCTCAGTTGGCAGCTTAGGAGATACCTCTATACTACAGGGCTTGCCAGGTAGTGTTCTGCTTCTTTCTTTTCCATCCACAAAAATGAGTATTCTTATAAAATGTATTTGGAGAGACATTGCAACTTATAGTACATGCTAGGCTTAATGTAGGCTTTCCCAACTTGATTTCTGCTGTAATTCAATTAGCATCAAGAGAAGGTTTATTGTAAAGTATGTATGATTTTTTAGTAGTATTATTTAATCAGGAGTGCAGACTACACTAAAAAGAAATCAGTTTAAAAACCTGTCTCACTTTTTGTATATGTGTGTTTGTGCGTGTGTGCTTTCTGTCAGGTTTACTTCGTGCATTGCCTTCTTTAACATCCTTAATGAGTTGAATGACTATGCAGGACAGCGGGAAGTAGTTGCAGAAGAAATGGGACACAGAGTGTACGGAGAATTGATGAGATATTCTCATGATCTAAAAACTGAGAGAAAAATGGTAATTTCTGTATTTTGATTGAATAATAGTATATCAAAATGGATGTGTCTTTTAACAAATTGATATATTTCTTTGCCCAAGTTAATGAACTCAGCAATAAGTAAGTTTTGTCATACATTTGTAAAGCACATATTTAAAGTTCTTCTGTAATTTCATGTACTGGTTTACTGTAGTTATTAAACCTAAAAATTAAGATCTTGGGAGATAGTGCTTACAGTAGCCTTTTTGTCAGTGTAATTTTCATCTGTAGTACTGTTCGTACATGACTAGTAACGTCTTCCAAAGAGTACTGGTAGCCTGTGGGAGATGCCGCGCGTCATCGTGTGTCAGCTAGAGAGGGGACTAACTAATGATAATAGTCCTGGAAAGATATGTAAATTAAACTTATTTGTGGTGGTTTTAGCATCTTCAGGAAGGGCGAAAGGCGCAACAGTATCTGGACATGTGCTGGAAACAGATGGATAATGTGAGTTTGTGTTCTTCGGGTTTTTTTCCCTCCTGTCAAGCTTAGTAATGCACAGTCTGTAAATGGAACTGTCCTCCTCTTGCTTGCTCAGACCTTAATATTTAGCTGTGTTACTGAATGTCCAGTCGGGCTTGGTAACATCCAAAATACAGTTCAAAGGATTTGTAGTTCCCTGTTTGAAAAAAAAAATCTCCTGTAAATAGCTTCTGGGGGTATTTTTGAGTGTAGCCTTGGCTTTTATCCAGCGTAAAGGAATCTGTTTGTAACATGGGTACAGACACTTCGGTGGCTTCCCTGCGGGCTGCTTTCTGTCTAGAGATTAATTAATAATGACAGTTTATTTATATGAAGATGGAATCTTAAGTCACTGTATTTGACTTGAGTTTGAGGGCTTGTTCCATGAGGTCTATTCAAGAATACCACTATTGACTGTTAGACTTCCAGGAGGCATTTGTTAACAGAGAAATGCAGGCAGCTTATTTCTCTACAAGAGATTATAAACTCCCTTTTCATGAGAGACGTGCTTTTAGAGATGAGAAAACATAAAATTCAACCAAGTGTGTTCCAGAGGTGTTCCGATATTCTGCTGGTTTTGTGGCTTAGAAACTTATTGTATCTTTGATCCAGATTATTGTAAAGCAGTACCGGAAAGATGAATTTCAGTTCTGTTGTGGGCCCAGATAAGCAATGTCTTGCTTCAGTGTCTTGTCAGAGAGTTTAATTCACGGTCAGTGGGTCAAAGTAGGAGCAGATGTGGGTTTAGATGCTATCACCCTTCAGCAAGATAACTCCCAGAGTTCAGCTCAAACAGTTTTGTTGTGGGCGCAGTATTTACTTGAGTGCAAAGCCCGCCTTTCAAATGCATACAGCCGTTAAAGGGACACATTAACCTCAGCTGCCCAACTCGGCACTGAAGCAGGAGAGCAGTGGATGCACAATCCGTTGCCAGTTCGTCTCTGGAGATACCAACCTGTTAAGCTGCGGGAGTTTTCCCTACAGCAGTTGTCTTGACAACAGCTGGATATATTGCACATCAAGTACATTGCAGACTGTTGTCTCTGCTGCTTACAGCTACGCAAGTTGGTGCCAACACTGATGATGATGGATGGGTATGCTAAGATCGCCTATGGTAGAGAAATCCTTCAGACTACCTTCAGAATAATTTATTCGAATGTATCCCGTTAAAATTGATCAGTGAAGAAGGGAACTTGAAAATTCTACTCATACAAGTCTGTGTTTAAGTTTTCTGCCCCCTAACTTCTAGTTAGGTTATTGAAGTCAGGCTAGAAAGGGGACTTGTCTGATCATAATTAACTGTGGATCTTTGTAATAGGTGATTTTTTGACTTTGATTATCTGATATTTTATAGCATAATTACAGTTGTTTCCTTGCTGGTACTGCAAGGAAATCAGTTTTAAATAGAAAAGTTGAAAATCCTTGAGACTCGGTTGCTGTAAGAACAACATATTTGCTTAAAGATACTTACATGGAAGCTTGGATATTTAGAATTCCGAATGACTGTACAAAACCAAAAGGGGGTGCTGGCTGTTGAAGCAGTAAGTTTGTGGGTTTTGTAGAGCAAAAAGAAATTTGAGAGAGAATGCAGAGAAGCAGAGAAGGCACAGCAAAGCTATGAAAGACTGGACAACGACACTAATGCGACAAAGGCTGATGTTGAGAAGGTAAGAGCGGTACCGCTTCTTTCTTCACTCTGTTACGAAAAAGTATTTGATTTGCTTGTTTATCATCAGTACTGGAACAACATTCTGTGAGTATATAAAATTGTCTATAAAATATACTTGCTTATTATGTGCAAAATCAGAGTTACAGTAAAATATAAGAGAACAGGGAGGGAGTATGCTTCATGAGACTCGAGATGATGCTGTTGAGGTGATGACTGTCTTCCTCAAAGAGGCAGGCTTACTGGGATTTGGTGTCTAGTGGTATATGTGTTTAGTCACTTCTCTTTTTTTGGATATGCGTTTGAGTGACGTGGCTAAAGGAGCTAAAGTGATCAGAAAGCTGTATACCTATAACAAATTAGGTCTGTAGACCGTCAGTATATACGAACGCTCGCATTCTTTTTCTTTCAGTTATGAGGATGTCAGTTTTGGTGGTTTGTAATGAGTGTTTTTGCATAGTTGGTTAAATAAAATATTGCTGTATGTCACTGAAAAGCACACAGCATGTTTGAACTGGTAATGCTTTCCTACTAGGCGAAGCAACAATTAAACCTACGCACACATATGGCTGATGAAAACAAAAATGAATATGCTGCACAGTTACAGAATTTTAATGGAGAACAGCACAAACACTACTACATTGTCATTCCTCAGATTTATAAGGTAAAATAAATAACGGAGAAAATATGTCTGATCATCTTTTAAGGGAGAAGTAGATTTTAAAATGTAAAATCTTATTTGGGGGATTTTAGTGGATAATTTTATCAAGAAATCAGCATAATCTTGATGCAACCTGCATTTTATCATGAGGCTGCTTACAGTAATTATGCTTAGACTTGTAATGACAATATTCTGTTGCATTTTCTATGAAGATTTTATATTTTATAGACTCTTTGTTTAAATATTGCTGGAGAGGTATGGCAAAATAAACATTGGAGACATCTGAGTGACGCAGACATTTAAAACAAATCACTGTAATAAGGCTTGATCACTAGTTCTCTTAATGTCTGTGTGTGTGCGAATGCTTTGACTCTGGCAGAGACGAAGGGAAGCATAGGGCTAGTGGGGACTGTGGTTTAATGTGTCGCATGTACAGGTCTAAAATGGGCGGATTGGAGGCAGAATTACGTCCCCTACACCCCCAGTTGGTCACTGGTTCACCAGTACGGATGTGTACATCAGTATGTGGGCCAGCAATCCACAGAAGTCTTCAGAAAGTCCTTTACATGATTTTTTAAAACTATCAACTCTTTGTAATTACTGTTCTGGGCATCTTAAGTCTGCATCTGAAAGGACTTGATTTTTAACTTCTGTTTACTTGAGCAAATAAAAATACTGGGAAAGCACAGTAATTCTGTACTACACTGCGGTGACTACAGGAACTGCATAAATCGGGATCGGGGAAGCAATTCTGCAAATGAAAGCTTTATTTTATCTTGCTTTGTGCTTGCAGCAACTTCAAGAAATGGACGAAAGGAGGACTATCAAACTTAGTGAATGTTACAAAGGCTTTGCTGATTCCGAGCGCAAGGTTATTCCGATCATCTCTAAGTGTTTGGAAGGCATGATACTTGCAGCCAAATCAGTTGATGAACACCGAGTAAGTGGAATTGAGTGACTTTTTAAATGTGCATGAGCAATTTAACTGATACTGGAAGCTGTGAGAGGGGCAAGAGGGACTTACCCTGTACAGTTGCCTTTCTGTTGGCAAATGTTGGTCCGCTTCAGTAGCATTGTGATTTCAGTTTCAGTCTCAATGGTCGCTTCCTCTCTCGGGGGGTGTGTTCTCTTCCTGTGTTACTACTTTCTTGTGATCTTTGACACTTTCTCACTTTCTGTGATGTTGGACACATGGTTTTGGTTAGCCTAAAACACTCCAGAATACCAGCACGGTTGGCATTTTCTCCAGTGTGTAGCGTGAAACCGTATAAAGGGTGTTCAGTTAACGAAGTACCATTCTAAGTCCTGATGATTGCAGATGCTGGCGCTTCTTTTTTATTCCTTCTAATACGGGTTCTTCCCTATTGTATCTTCCTAAATGTAGTTTCTTAGTGTTATCTTCATTTCAGTGCTAATGTTGAAGGATTAGAAGGTGGGGTAGTAGTCCTAAAGCATGTCCTGTTTTAAACTTGTGATAACCCTTGGGTGGTATTTACTGGATTCTGAATAGACGGGTGTGCTTTGATTTACACCCCTGGTAACACTGCTGAGAGGAAAGAACGTACCTTGTCTTAGCATTTTCTAGCCGAAGGCTTGCATTTTGAGCTCTCTCTCCCTTTCTCATCTGTGCACCTCTGCAATTATAGGGAAAATGTATGTCTCCTGTGTTTTTCTCTCTCTGGTTCTTGCTGAGTTTCCTTGGTTTGCTTTTTAAACTCCTTAATGTCCTATGTTTAGGACTCTCAGCTAGTGATAGACTGCTTCAAATCCGGTTTTGAACCTCCTGGAGATTTTCCATTTGAAGATTACAGTCAGAATATTTACAGAACTATCTCTGATGGAACCATCAGTACACCAAAGCAGGAGGGAATGAGAATCGATTCAAAAACTACAGTGGGCAAGGCTAAAGGAAAGCTGTGGCTGTTTGGAAAGAAGCCAAAGGTAACAATTAAGAGATTACTATTGGGAAAATTAAAATGTGAAGATCTAGAGTGCATGGAAGCTGGTATTTATTTATTTTAAAATAACCTTCTCCTTGCCTGCCACTGTCTTTTAAAACATGTGTAAGGAGATCTGAATGTTTGAGTAGGGCTGGATGCTTCCCGTATTACGAATCAAGTTCTTGCTGGGGGAATTTTTCTTCTAGTGATTTGTGTCTGGGAATTGTTTTTAATAGTTATTTGATAAAAGTAGATTCCTGTTTCTGTAACGTTTCTAAGTTTCTATAAAGAATTTCTGCAGCTGCATAGAAAAGGTGGTAATTGTGAATGTAAAAATACGGAGAAGGGGAACATGCTTTGGGGTCTGGCAGACTTCAGACCTCTCTTCCATGCTACAAAAAGCAACCCCTTTCTAAATGTCACCCTATGTAGATGTTTATATCTAGGAGTGTTACACAGGTTTTTATTATACCTGGTGCTAGTTTTTAACATTGCTGAGATTCGGCTGGAAACATTAAGATTTATAATACCTTGTCGATAAAGCATACTGTTGAAGCTCCATACAGGTAAATGTCCCCAAAGAAATATTACTGTGAAGTAGGTAAAAATATTCCTATGCTCAAAAAGCAGAGAAATTACTCCTTTCTTGTAGTATTTATATCAGTTTCAATTAACACTTTCTGTGCAAGATACCTTCATGGATCAACAGAAAGTATTGCCAATACATGCATTAGCTATATAAATCACTAATGAACCATACACATATTTACATTTTATGCTATGTCTTTATTTAGTGTTGGAGCATATCAATGAGTCGTTTTAATGATTCCCATAAACTTCTATGAGGTTATTTTAATGCTCCAAGTCAGTTTCTGCCCTTTATTATAGGAAACTGTTCTTGGAGCTTGTTAGTGGCAGGATTTATTTTCCACTTGATAGTATTCTAAGAAAGCAGATCTTTATGGAAAAAAAGGATGTAGCTGATTCTTTATTCCCTCCTTGGTATGCTATGTAACTGCAGCTGTGTGTTAAAATGCAAACTGATTGTTTACTTTTCATGCAGTATAATTAATGATTGATAATCGTTTAAATGCACTAATGCATTAACATATTTATTGTATTTGGCTGCAGAGGTGGGTGAGATTCAGCCTGTTCTGAAATTAGATCATGGTTATCAGTTTGACAAGACATCTTTCCGAGACTTCTGGAGAGGGAGGCTGTGAAAATCTGCATTGGTTTTCAGTCTGGACCTTGGCATTTACTGTAGTTACAAGAGATTCCTTAGTATGATGACAGCTGAAGAAAGCTGGCAGGACTTCCCTACTCTTTCTTCTCCCCGGTTCGTTCACTTTGTATGTAACACTCAGGGTGTCAGACATAGTGTTTCCTGTGTGGAATCACAGCTGTACATACGTGTATACATGCTACACACATCTCTTCCTTCAGGACCTAGGGGCAATGGAAGATTATGTCCCTTTGTTCACCTGTTTTTGGGGAGGATGGAGGGGTAGGGTGCTCTGCAAAACAGCAGCTGGGCAAAGTACTTATCAGGAGACACATATTTAATTCCAAATAATTACTGACGTGTTTTAAAATATACTCTGAAATTAGCTAATATAAAAACGTGATTGATTCTAGCTGGGGTATCCATGGTGGCCTCTGGGCCTTCATTTAGCTGCAAGTAAGCTGGTCTTGACTTCCAGGTATGCATTTACCTGGTTTTGATGTTGCCAGAGCGTAAGAGTCTTTGGGAAAGGGAATGAGTTTGCAGCAGAAGAAACAGTACAGAAAAATGGAACTGGGAAAAAGCAGCAGAGGTGTGAGAGACAAAAAACGAGAGAAGCAATTTGAAACAAAGGGGAGGAAGAAAGGGGAGGAAGTTCTTGTGATGATACTGATTAAGAATGCCACACGGCCGTTGTGTCAGCCCAGCTTGACGGCAGAGATTGAGGCTTTGCGTGGTAGTCAGGCCTCCGCAGATGTACGCAGTGTTTCTGGTTTAGCTTACCTGGTGGGGTTCATCAGAATGCAGGAAGAAACGGTGAGCAGGAATGCACAGGCTTCCAGAAGGGCTGCAGCTTAAGCTGGGAAAAGCAGAAGTTCCTGTTTTAAGAAAAGAGACAGGCAGCTTCAGGGTCTTGTTAGGATCTTGTGGAAGTGTTGAGTCTAAAGCTTTATTCGAGTATTCCTTCATTCTCTGCACCAGCCTGTAACTCTGAGGATTAAGTCCTGACAGAAGCCTTTAAAAGCAATGCAGTTAGAGTGTAAATATGTCTGGAACGTTACGAGCTGTTTCTGAGTTGGATGGACGTTTTATTTTTGTAAGACAGAATTTTCATTTGAAATTCACTTTGAACATTTGGCTTATTTACTGCTTTCTTTATTTCCACATTAGCCACAATCCCCACCCCTAACCCCTACTAGTTTATACACATCCAGTACTCCTAATGGGTCCCAGTATCCCATATTCTCCATTGAACCAGTGCATTATTGCATGAGTGACATAAAAACAGGGAAGCCCAGAATTCCTTCTTTCAGAAGCCTCAAAAGAGGGGTAAGTTTGATAACAAGTTGAAATGCATGATGGGCTATGAGCAGTGTGTTTGTGGTGTGGCTTTTCCAATGCTCTTCACCCTCATTATAAGGCTTACTGTGTTAAAAGTACCACTCAGCCATAAGGTGACCGTAGGATACTTTGTTTCACACTGTCCAGAAGTTACCAACAGGTTAAAAATGAAATGAAATAATCTTTATTGCATTCCAAATACTTGTGTCTAAAAGAAAGGTGTTATAAAGAGGGTGCTCAGCATGCGTTTGATACCTTTCTTCATTGTTGTTCACGTTCACGAATGTTTTCCTCCCGCCATGTAACATTTCTGCAGTAATTCATCACTGGGTATGTAGTCGCCACGAAAGCACCTGACAGATCAGGTGTCTTATCTGCTGACTTTAAACTGAGGTCACAGCAGCTGAGTATGAGACACTGAACTAAGAAGGAAGAAATGTAATTTCTTTTGCACACCAAAAGCTACAGCGCACGGTTCTTGCAGATTTTGAAACACGACTATTTTGGCGCATTTTCTGTTTAATAAATTGTTCTGGTTTGTCCAAGGTTCTTTTGTGTAAAATTACCCAGAAAACGCTCCAAAATGCCACCTTCTGAGATCTGCCAATTCATTAACTAATTTATAGTGGCGTATTCTGCAAACAGAATTCATTTGGAAGAAAATAAAAGGGAAATGTTAACTGGTTTCCTAGCAACATTTATAGTACTAGTGATAAATACACTGGCACTTCCCTGTTATGTCAGTGAAGCATAGGCTGTCCAGTTCATGTACATTTTGTGATATTTATTGAGCCAAATAATGAGATAATTGGGTGCATTTGATTATATATAATTCATTATATATAATTTCTGATATTTAAAAACAATATCGACTTGCTATCTCATCTGCATCAAGAATGGTTGGCAACTCTTGATGTGGATATCAGAGTGCCATGTTCTATATGTTATAGTGCAGTAAAGTTATGATTTAGAGGCTCCCTTGCTGTCATTCTGAAATACAGTGAGTTACACTTCAAACTTAACTTTCTTCATCTTTAAGTCATGTTGTGGCATCTTATTTCAGGCCCCTGGATATCTTGGAAATACCCTTTCAACCACCACCACTTTTTAGAAAATTCTTGTGGCACGCTAAGTATTTGGGGAGGAGAGTTTCTCCTTTCTCCCTTTGAGACACTTACAGTTTGTTCTGGTCACGAGGATAATGCTCCTTCTGCCGGAAGTAGGTAGTTATTGAAGTGGCACAAGTCTTGATGACACCTCCCTTTTGTTGGTCACTAAATGTATTGACTCCTGGCTCACAAATAAAAACTTTGTACTAGCAGCAGTTCTAGAAACTGACTGAAGCAAAGATTATCTCCTCACCACTACAGAATGCTCATGGACAAAGAAACCACATTTTTATTTAATTTTTTTATTCTTACGGTCCATTGTTCATGTTCTAAAAGTGAATGGATTTAATATAGCATAGTAGCCCATAAAATTGGCAAGGATCACAGAATCCTAGAATGGTTTGGGTTGGAAGGGACCTTAAAGGTCATCCAGTTCCAACCCCCCTGCCATGGGCAGGGACACCCTCCACTAGACCAGGTTGCTCCAAGCCTCATCCAGCCTGGCCTGGAACACTTCCAGGGATGGGGCATCCACAGCTTCTCTGGGCAACCTGTCCCAGTGCCTCACCACCCTCTCCGGGAAGAATTTCTTCCTGATATCTAATCTAAACCTCCTCGCATTCAATTTCAACCCATCACCCCTTGTCCTGTCACTCTCTGCCTGTGTAAAAAGGCACCCCCCCCAGCTTCTTTGTCTGACCCCTTCAGGTACTGGAAGGTTCTATAAGGTCTCCCTGGAGCCTTCTCTTCTCCAGGCTGAACAAGCCCAACTCTCTCAGCCTGTCCCCATAGCAGAGGGGCTCCAGCCCTCGGAGCATCTTCATGGCCTCCTCTGGACTCGCTCCAACCAGTCAATATCCTCCTTATGTTGGGGGCACCAGAGCTGGATACAGAACTGCAGGTGGGGTCTCACAAGAGCAGAGTAGAGGGGGAGAATCCCCTCCCTCGACCTGCTGGCCACACTTCTCTGGATACAGCCCAGGATACGGTTGGCTTTCTGGGCTGCCAGTGCATACTGCTGGCTCATGTCCAGCTTTTCATCCACCAGTACACCCAAGTCCTTCTCCTCAGGGCTGCTCTCCAGCCATTCTCTGCCCAGCCTGTACTTGTGCTTGGGATGTCCCCGACCCATGTGCAGGACCTTGCACTTGGCCTTGTTGAACTCCATGAGGCTGGCACAGGCCCACCTTTCCAGCCTGTCCAGGTCCCTCTGGATGGCATCCCTTCCCTCCAGCGTGTCGACTGCACCACACAGCGTGGTGTTATCAGCAATCTTGCTGAGGGTGCCTGCGATGCCATTGTCCGTGTCACTGACAAAGATGTTAAACAGCACCGGTCCCAATACTGACCCCTGAGGAGCGCCGCTCGTCACTGGTCTCCACTCAGACATGGAGACATTGACCACAACTCTTTGAGCATGACCAGCCAGCCAGTTCCTTATCCACTGAGCAGTCCATCCATCAAATCCATGCCTCTCCAATTTAGAGACAAGGATGCAGTGTGGGACGGTGTCGAATGCTTTGTACAAGTCCAGGTAGATGACATTGGTTTCCTTTCTTTTATCCACCAAGGTTGTGACCCCATCATAGAAGGCCACCATCAGGCATGATCTGCCCTTGGTGAAGCCATGTTGGCTGTCACCAATCACCTTGTTTTCCATGTGCATGGTTTCCAGGAGGATCTGCTCCTCGTTCTTGCCAGGCACAGAGGTGAGACTGGGTGGCCTGTAGTTCCCTGGGTCCTCCTTTTTTCCCTTTTTAAAGATGAGGGTTATGTTTCCCTTTTTCCAGTCAGCGGGAACTTCACCAGACTGCCAAGACTTCTTGAATGTGATGGATAGAGGTTTAGCAACCTCATCCGCCAGTTCTTTCAGGACGTGTGCATGAATTTCATCAGGTCCCATGGACCTGTGCGCCTTCAGGTTCCTTAGGTTGTCCCAAACCTGATCCTCTCTAACCATGGGCAGCTCTCCATTCTCCCAGTCCCTGCCCTTGCCTTTCATGACTCGGGGGATATGGCTTGTGCCCTTGCCAGTGAAGACCAAGGCAAAAAAATCATTGAGCATCTGAGCCTTCTCTGTATCCTGGGAAACCAGCTCTCCCATTTCCTTCTGCAGAGGGCCCACATTTTCCCTGATCTTCCTTTTATCCCCTGTGTACGTATCGAAGCCCTTCTTGTTGCCCTTGATGTCCCTGGCCAGCTTTAATTCTGTCAGGGCTTTGGCTTTCCTAACCTGATCCCTGACCTCTCAGACAACTTCCCTGTAACCCTCCCAGGCTCCCTGTCCCTGATTCCACCCACTGTAGGCTTCCTTTTTGCACCTCAGCTTGTCCAAGAGCTGCTTGTTCATCCACACAGGCCTCCTGGTGTTTTTACCCAACTTCCTCTGCATTGGGATTCACAGCTCCTGAGCTGGGAGGAGAAGATCCCTGAACACTCCCCAGCTTTCTTGGGCCCCTCTTCCCTGCAGGGCTTCATCCTGTAGAACTCTGCCAACCAGTTCCCTGGAGAGGCCAAAGTCTGCTCCCCTCAAGTCCAGGGTATGAGCTTGCTGCACACCCTCCTCGCCTCCGTAAGGATCTCAAACTCCACCATTTCATGGTCGCTGCAGCCAAGGCTGCCCTTGAGCATCACCAGTATCCTGCAGGTCTGCATTAACTCCGGTGTTCCACGTTATTGAATAGTTAACCTCTGTAAATCTTCAGGATGAACATTCATTTGTATATATTTTGAAATCCCTTGCAAGCATTTTAACAGACATGGCAGTATTACATATCGAGTGCCTTTTCAGCTTAATTGTATACCGCAATTCCAATAGGATATCTTTCTCTCATTGATCAGTCTTGTCTATATCTTGATTCGGTGCTTAAGAGTTGCTAGTATGTGATGCTGTTTTCCAGAGTTTTGTCCCTGGAAAATGAAGTCCAAGTGGTATTGACATGCAGAACTA
Source organism: Rhynochetos jubatus (assembly GCA_027574665.1). Taxonomy (NCBI): domain Eukaryota; kingdom Metazoa; phylum Chordata; class Aves; order Eurypygiformes; family Rhynochetidae; genus Rhynochetos; species Rhynochetos jubatus. The sequence goes on from CM050656.1 coordinate 19,564,819, forward strand.
CCAAATGGTATTTAATTTGCTTTTGCTTCTCCCGAGATTCACCCGTGAGCCGGCGTGTATCAGACAGGAAGCATGCCGGTAATGTTTAACGTGCCCCGTACAAGACACCGCGTAAGGCACCGGAGCTCACAAAACCAGACTGCCCTCATCTGCGCATCATGCCGTGGCTTTTCCGATCGAGATGCACAGTGAAAGCAGCACAGGGTAGCTGTAGAACAGGTTATTGACAGAAGTCTTTACGTGTAAGCAAATGAAGCTTGCTTAGTTGGTACTGCTGTTACAGGCTGCTCGCTGTCCTTTGAGCTCCTACCAGCTCCAGACACCGTTAGTGCTTATGAGAGAGAGGTCTTGTTCGGTGCCGCTCGGTACAGAAATAGGTGCATCAACAGTGGTACGCAAACATTACTTCGTGGAAGATGCTTCCTAGGGGAACAAGAAGTTTATTCTGTAGCCAGTTCACACCTTTGAGGTTTCTACCAAAGTATCCTTTGTTCAGGTGCTTTACTTTCCTCACTGCTAGAAATTCTAATGCTGTTTCCGTGCCCCAGCCTACAACCTAACAATTGCCGATGGTTCTGAGTGGTGGCGCAGATAGGTGTCTTCTAAGTCGCTTGGTTTCTCTCTGGAAAGGGTTATCCAAGTCACTGAAAGCATGGTGGGTCTTCAAAGTGCTGTGAACGTTGAAGCCACGATACGACACCCGGCATCCCATGTTTTGTTTCCTTCCTCTAAGGATAAAGTCTTCACTCTTCAAATGTCTCTATTTTTATCTAAAACATTTCTAAGATGGCAGCAATGACCCAAATGCTGTTTCACAAGGTTTCTAACCCCTGAGCTTGAAAAAAGATCTTTGTTTATTGTAGTTGTAGAGTGAGAATGAAGTAACTGCATTGTAAAATGTACATTTGTAAAAGTGATGGCAGTGCACTGTTAATGATAACGAACAGAATATTTGCAAATGGCTGACCAGTCCTTCATCATCATCAAATTCTGCTGTTTTGTGCAGTGTTGGCTGTGTGTTTGTTTCTTCTCCTACAGTGGAACTTCTTTAGCGTATTATTCAGAACACAAAAAGTCAAAAGTAGTGTAATGGAGTTGTGTATTAGAATTAAGCTCCCCATTATCACCTAGTAATTTTTTAACGAGTAATTCTCGACGCAGAAGTGCATTTCTGATGATTGTGTTTTGCTTTTCTTGTGCTCATATTGAAATGTATTTTTGATAAATTAAAATTTCAGTCCTTGAGTAATATTTTAAAGACACATTTTTAGGCATTATTCATTTTTGTGACTGGTCGTTGCATGTGAATAATTTCCCGTTTCTTTCTGTTTTCAAATGAACTGTGCAGTGGTCGGTGAAGATGGTAAGCCCGCGCGCTGATCTGTCTGCTGTACTTCTGCTAAGATAGCATGAAATAATCTGAAAGTGTGTCCATGCCATAACCGCTTTAAGTCAGGTGCTGAAATACATCTTCAGATTTTCCACTCATATACTCCAGTCTTCTTAATCATCCATGCTTAATGTAAGATAATTAGACTTGTGATCAGGCTGCAACTACGTCTGTGGTTTTGGAATTTTGGGGCTCATCAGTGTTCACGAGCTGGTCATGATGGAAATACTTGGGGATTTCTCTTACTCAGGAAAATTGTTAAAGCAGCATAAAATAGGTGCATCGGAAGATCACAGAAGTTGTGTGGAGGAGAAATACTGAAGCAACACTCACTCCTTCGAACTGAACCAAAACATGTCAGGGGACGCGGTCCTTTATGCTTAGAGAATTAGCTGTTACGTTAAATGAAAGCCCCCCCTCATCAGTACTGCTGTTTGCAGGGATCAGTAAAGCCCACAGGTCTGTTCTGATGACTGCTGTAGGCTACCCTGGTTTTAACTGACCTGTGAGCAACAGTGCTACAGAGGATGCGACTGTCTGTTTCTTTGTAGTGTGTAAAAGCACCTGAAAGGATTTTAATTAGTCTTTTTCCTCCAAAAAGAAACACTTCTGCTTTTCTTTGGAACCATCGTATTTCCATTTCAGTCCTTTTATGGTGTCGTGTATTCCCTTCTTAAAAAGCAGCGGGAATAGGATTTTGCAAGTGCAGAAGAACCAGAGTTGAGGCGAGAAGATCCCAAGAGGGGGTGTTAGGAGCTTGGCACCTGAGCCAAAGGCTGCTGTGTCAGCATCTCGACACTCAAGTTTCTGTCAGGTTTCATCTTGACAAAAGACGGTCAGTTCGGTTGGCCTCTGGGGGGGGTTCTGTAACAACAGCAAGTGGGTTTCTTGTGCTAAACCCAAGTTTCTTAGGCAACTAGGACACAAATAATGCAACTTCACTTTCTGTCATTAAGACGTGTACCATATTTCCTTCTTAACCCCGTCGGTGTCTGTCACCCTGAAGGGAAGAGTTTTCACCATGAACTCACAAGATACATAAAAACCCCTCCCCGTGCTTTTCACACCCAAGTCCTGCCATCCTGTTTATAGTCTTGGCACAAGTTTGCCATCAATCTTTGCAGGTTTGGGCTCATTCACAATAGGTGGCCTTAAGTTTTGGGTTAGTGTTGGGGTTTTTGTGCTTGGTTGGTTTGTTTATTCTGGTACGGGGTTTTTAACTAAAAAAAGAAGTAGAAGGTTTTTCCTGCTCCCTAAACCATTATTTTTTCTAACGTAAAAGATAACTTGAAGTATTGGGGCAAGTTTTGATTCAGTTTAACAAACTTAAGTCACATTTTTGATGTTATAAAGGCTTTTTCTGTGCTCTGTGAACAAGGTTTACTGGAGGTGAAATGCATCAGAACTTTGTTAAGTTTTAAAATGTTTTCTAGCAAGATTGGTGAACTTGCAAGAAAAACCCATAGTAAGACCTTGGAATGAAGATCCACAGTATAGTAATTTTGTTTTGATAGCATCCACACGGCCAGAGAACACACTCTCTAGAAAAAGAATTAATTTTGTACAGATTATTATTATTACATACACATCTTAGATTTTTGTTCTGACTGGAATTACTCTGTAGGAATTGGTTCTGTCCTTTCTAAATCTGCCTTAAGTGCAGTGGATGTGGTGGGCAGTACATGGCCCAGCTTCTCAGAAAAAGAGTAAGTGTACAGGTTCTGAGTATCGTCTGTGGGATAACTGTTACAGAAGGCAGCAGGAACCGTGAAGGAATGACTACAGTCTGGCAGAAGAGCGGGCATTTGCTCTGTTGTGGTCTCTTAGGGAGCTGTGTGTCAAGCAGGGCTTTTAAGAAGGTCCATCCTGCTTCCAGTGAACACTGTCCGTGTGTGGGTCTGTCAGTTCAGCTGTCCAGATACGCGCGTGCTGCTTGTTCAGTAGTATTTCTGCTTGCAGGGCCCTGCACTAGAAGACTTCAGCCACCTCCCTCCAGAACAAAGACGCAAGAAACTGCAACAGAGAATCGATGAACTTAATAGAGAACTGCAGAAGGAAACAGACCAAAAGTGAGTGCATTTCCTGAGTCTTGTCACCTCTCTCTGCCTATTCCTTCTGAAGTCCCCCACCTAAGCCAACAGTGCTTAGAACCTAGGAGAGAATACACTAGTCCAAGCTGCTACAAAGCTTTTTTTAGTTTATGGTTTACTGTATGTAGGTTCTGCTTTACTACCATACACATCTCGATCCTGGTGTTAGGTAGGAAACACCGGCTCTAAAAGCATGCATTAAAAATAAAGCGTAGGTCTGTTAACAAGAGAGCTGCCCGAGTGCATTAAGAATGTTACTGATATTTAGGAAATTTGGCCTACAAGGAAGCTGGGGGGGATTTTTTACAAGGGCCTGTAGTGACAGAACAGGGGGTGATGGGTTTAAATTGAAAGCGGGGAGATTTAGACTAGATATCGGGAAGATTCTTCCTGGAGAGGGTGGTGAGGCACTGGGACAGGTTGCCCAGAGAAGCTGTGGATGCCCCATCCCTGGAAGTGTTTCAGGCCAGGCTGGATGAGGCTTGGAGCAACCTGGTCTAGTGGAGGGTGTCCCTGCCCATGGCAGGGGGGTTGGAACTAGATGATCTTTAAGGTCCCTTCCAACCCAAACCGTTCCAGGATTCTATGAAGTAGTGTATAGCAGACAATATGGGAAGCAGCATTAAGACTGGATAGAGCAGAGCAAACAGTTGGGTGCTTGTACACAACACAGGAAGGCGCAAAGCGCTCGGATGACAATGGGGAAGGGGTTTAGGTGTGGTGTGGTGAGCAGCAGTTCCTCATGTCTGTGCTTAGTATCTGATCGTGGGTCAGGATCTCACACCCATACACATCATTTCAGCTTTAATGAATCGGTACTGATGTATGTAATGTTTATAATTGCTGCTGGGTTTTATATTTTTTTAGAGATGCCCTCATTAAGATGAAGGATGTTTATGAAAAAAATCCCCAGATGGGTGATCCAAGCAGTTTACAACCAAAATTAACTGAGACTATGAGCAACATGGACCGTCTTCGGATGGAAATACACAAGAATGAGGTTAGATTCTCAAACAATTCCTTGGAAAACATAAAGGAGCAGTAAAATTGTAGTTAGCCTTATGAGTGATACATATAGCACCCAGAAAAACTACTTGACTTACTTAAGAAAGTGCTCCTGGTAAGACTTTTTGTGGGATGCCATGTTCAAGTACGTTCATCTGGCTAGGATGAGGATGTGCACTATTAAAGATGTACACTGCTTAGAAGAAGGTCATCTTATTAATCACTTATTCTGTAATTCATATGTGATTAAAGATCAGATTTCCTTAAGACGAGTATGGAGCATAGGCTAAGCACAAGGATAGGTTCATGCTTTGTGTGAAGTAATTAGCAGAGTTCACACATTAACGCGGTCTCTGTGTGGCTGCCGACTGACACGAAGGCTGTGTGCCGTTAACTGCGCTCGTTAAATGGTATTTGCTGGTTTAGGATTGGTTTGTTTGACACCGGTATTTGTCTTTTTTCCCCAAGGCCTGGCTCTCTGAAGTTGAAGGGAAGGTAGCAGCCAGAAGCGACAGGCGGCACAGCAGTGATATCAACCACCTTGTAACACAGGGCAGAGAGAGGTCACTATTCTGTCTCCACTGCTTTTGTGACTTGTGCTAGAATCAGTACACCTCTGATAGTTTAACAGTAGGTGACGGTGGTTACTTCTCCTCTGGAAGTGTGTGGCCCTCTAAAGGAAGATCGTACTGGTTCTGAGTTGTAGAGGTCACTTCATGCCATTATGGTACCATCGAAACACCGCTCAGGAAGTAGCAGTGCCTTCTAAAGCGCTCTCGTTCCGCTGCGTAAGGCTTACCAGTTTTCCATGTTCTGTAGAGACAGGTATGTCAAATTGGTGGTTGGTTTTGTGGCAGAATTCAGCCCAAGCCTTTATTAGGTCAGTATTTCCAGACCATCGCCTCTGGCACTAAATACGGAAACTGCTGTCGGGCATTCCCAGAGGGATCGCCGCAGTCAGCCCTTTCCGTGACGCGCGCGTGTGCCGAGCTAGGAGCTCCTCAGAGCCCTCACTCTCCGCCCATTGCCTTGTAGCCCTGAAGGCAGTTACACGGATGACGCGAATCAGGAAGTCCGAGGCCCACCACAGCAACATGTGCATCCAACCGAGTTTGATGATGAGTTTGAAGACGACGATCCGTTACCAGCTATAGGACATTGCAAAGCAATATATGCTTTTGATGGTAAGGCCAACATTCACGAGGGTTCCTTGGCTAAGGCACGGATTATTTGTTACAGAGAAGCCAGGTAAAATGACTTAAAGTAAATTAACCGTGTGAGCAACCAGTTGCTTCTAAGGTCAGCGGAAATATTTTCATGAGCAGTACTTTTGTGCTGTTTTAAGATAAATATTAGCGCAGCTATTGGCAAATATTCAGCTTTACAAATTGGACTATTTTTTTGTCTGTAAGCCTGTTTGATCTCTTGCACAGATTTTTGGTCTTCCTGTTTATATATAATCTGGAAACTGTGCCCTGGGAAAAGATTATTTGAAGTTCTGTCTGAAGAGTGAGACTTCTTTGCCTCTTGTTTTTCCCAGGTCATAACGAAGGCACTCTAGCAATGAAAGAAGGGGAAATTTTGTACATTATTGAAGAGGACAAAGGAGATGGGTGGACAAGAGCTCGAAGACATAATGGAGAGGAAGGCTATGTGCCAACATCATATATAGATGTAACACTAGAGAAAAACAGCAAAGGTGCAGTAACCTATATCTAACAGTAAACTGGCAGCTTTCAGTTGTACATGGCCCAGGGAAAATAGTGGAAAAATAGTAAGTTAGGGTGATGGAAAGCATCAGAGTATCAGACGTTAGCAGTGGTCTGTTGTTTGCAATGTGACAGAGATGACCACGTAAAATTACAAATCTTACACCGGTCGGTCATTTTGACCAATGTCGTCTGCTGCTTTGTTTAACTGGTGTTCCCGCTTTACAAAGCACTAAATCAAATTCAGCTGTTAAACTGAAAAAGACCAGGATTCCTGCTCATTCCATAAAATACTTTGGTTTTATGGAGAACTAAAAATTACTTAGTTTTTAAGACTGACTGTTCCCACTTTTATGACTTAAACTCTGTGCTTAAAACAGAGGGTTTTTTCCTCTAATAACTAACTGAACTCAGTTACTGAAAATCATTAATTTCCTTCCTTAGCAAATACTTGGCAGCTTTCACTTCTTAAACAGGAAAATGTTTTCTGATTCTGAAAGCTCAACAAAAATACGCAGGAAAAAACATTATGAAGGACTGAAAGTCCACTGACCCGCCTCTCCTTCCTTTCCAGTACTTGCAGTGTAGGGTGTTGTGTATTGGACACAACTTCATTGTTGTAACTCTGGGTGTCTTGAACAAACGAAAAAAGAGACGACACGTAATGCTTGATGTCTTACTGAAACCTCTCTCTGCTCCTGAAAAGGGAATGATTTTATATTCTTAATCTGTGCCTGTAAACTTTGAATTGCATCATGTTTAGTTTGAAACCAAGGTCTTCAGTATGCAGTAACGCCCTTCGCTGTTTGAGGACCGGAAACTGCATTGCACAGATTGATTACTAGGAATAAAAAACCAGCTACTCTAAACGCTGTGGCTCCTACGTCTAATGAGAGTTTTTGGAATTAAGTACAAGGCTGATGTTAGAGCCACTGAGAAAGGCCTGTTAGAACTGAGCACGCTTCTCTGTCTTTTAACGGCCTTCAGTAACTTTGTTCTTTTCTTTTTCCTCTTGGACTGCAGGTTCCTGAAGCGGGTTTCTGAGAAAATGGGCGAGATCTTGAAGGAGGTTACATGCAGCTGCTGGGGGGGGGTGGGTGGGGGTGGGGTACTAGCCTGGGAGGCCCAAGGGGAAAAGCTAGTTGCATGAATGCATGCATACATACATTTAGTCACTAACATCTTAGCATCTCCATACGTAGGTAAGGATGTAGTACAAATTCTTCAATTTGTGCAGGAAAATAGAGTTCCATTACCAGAGTAAAAAGGCTACTGCTCCTAAAATTGCTTTGTTTTCATTGTCCGACATTGTGCGTCTGGGACAAACTGTATCTTAGCTTGTGTTTTGATTTTTCTCAATTACGCTCTTTTCCAACTCATCTTAATTGGCAGCCATTTAGAACCATACCAGTTACAGTCTGCCTGTGCCACCTCCACGCTCGCTGTTAACCTCCTCCTGCATGCCTAGGACAGTCAGGCATGCCTGCGTAACTCTGCCATCATTGCTTGTCTTTGTAACAAACGTTCCCATTAAGTACCTGCAGCGTTAGAGTTTCATCCCAGTATCCATGTATGCTGCTGTAACTGTACCGCTGCAACCACCATTACATTCCAGTTCTTGGCATAACTGATAAGAGACCGTAACGCGTTGGTGTCGATTCGGGGAAACGATACATCTCGGCTCTAGCCTACAACGCAGTCAGACTCCTCGGGCTGTGGTCCACCGTCAGCACCTCCGTAACCTGTTGTGAGCACTGACAACCTGGAACGCCACCGGAGAGGGTCACCGCTGCAAGCTGCTGACTGTTCTCAGAGGTCAACCACTCGCCATTCAACTGCTGCCTTAAACTCGAGTGCCTAAACCTGTTGTTTGCCAACACGACCCCTTCACAGTCTCCCGCCAAGGGCTTTGCGTCTCAGCTCTCTTCGCAGTGCTGCAGCTGCTGAGGTAGCCACGGTAGGTGTTTCCTAGAGCTCTACTGGATACATGGTGCATCATGAATTTTATACATTGAAACGCGTATCTCTTCATTTTACTTTAGGATTTTTTAAAATATTTTTATGGAAACTGTCTTTTAGTTTTCACTACGAAGTTCCAGTTTTAATTACTGCAGTGCTAGTCCATTTCCAGGTGATGCTTCGTTCTATGGACCGGTTGAAATTTGAATGATACTTTGTAATGATCTATGTGCACTTTGATTGTAAACAATTGAAATTTGGATATGTTTATACGTGTAAATAGAGTTGTCTGCAGTGCCCCTATGGCTTATGTTGTCTTGCCTCCCATTTGTGATTCTATGGATAAATACATCATATCTGATTTACTAGGGTGATAAGAATTAGACTAGAGATGTTGGGGGGAGGGATACTTGTATCACAGCAAGCTTGTCAGCCCAGCCACCTGCTGTTTGGGGAAATGAAATAATCCTAACAACATCCTCTTTTCCTGGGGTCTGAAGCAATATTTGGATGCAGCAGTGCTGGATTCTTTCTAATTTCAGTGTTACTAGGAGCTACACTACCAGTAAAACTGCATTTGAGTGACTTGTGTAGAGGTTGGTTCCTTTTGTTACGTACACCACTATACACAGCTTGACCTAGTGCATTACAGGGGCTGTTAAACCCTTCGGTTTAGATTCTCAGAGCTTGTACACAGGGTTATTTATATAATAATGGGACGTTACTGAATACTGACAGAACTACTTAGGTAGTTTTTTGGGTGGGGGGGTGGGGGGTGTTTGGTTTTTGTTTTGTTTGTTTTTTTTAATCTAGTGCTTTTTTATTTTAAAGTTAGAGAAAAGGAGGAAATGTGATCTATGTATTTTCTGCTAAAGGGCCTGTGGTTTGCCTGGCTGACAGCCTTGCAGGTCAGTAATAACACTTCCTGGTAAAGGACTACATGTTCTTTTCATGCTACTGTTTGTTTTTCTAAAACCAGGATTTGCTTCCTTTGGGGGAGGCAGGTTGCTTTCACGAGGGACAGTGCCACTCGTGTGAGGGTTATCAAACATAGGAAGAAAGCGTTTGTACTTGCACAGCTAGTTATAAATCACTTACTCTGAAATTCTGAACGTGACTTGTCTTAAAGAATCTTACACTTTCCAGTAATTTTTAATCCCTTTTTGTGCACATGTTGATTTCCTAAATGTTAAATGCTTTGTTTATAAACAGCGTTCTCTGTGGAGAATATTTTCATGGAATAAAAAAACCCAACACCACCTTTGCATGGTCTAAGTAATTAGTTTCCCCATTTGTCTTCTGTTAAGATTGACAGGGACACTTTCAGCACGAGGTCTGTAACCCCTTGTTACGGTAGCAGAATCTCTGCTGTGACTGTGGCCGGAGGGAACGGATGGTACCACTGTGGGGCTGGCGGTGGTGTCGGCCTACCCCCGTGCTTGGAAACACTCTAACAGCTCGCTCCAGCGAGCACATGCAGCTCTAACCATAGTTCTTGCTTCAGTATTGATACAACTTCTGGGCATAATGCTTATACGCCATTTCTGTATGTGACAAAGGGGAATTTGCTGCTAAAGCACTCTTCACGTGAACAGCCTGCACGCTGATGTCCTGTGAAAAGTGCTAACAGCTTATGCTTTGCCTTCACCCAAGGAAAAGAAATACTACTTACCAGTGTGACTCACCTCAGTAAGTACAGCCAGTTTATTACATACATACACCCACATTTACTCATATCTGAAAGCATTTTAATTATCATCTGCTCTTTCCATTTCATCACTCACTCCTGGCAGCAGCTGTTTGGTGTGCAGGCTCCAGCAGAAGCCAAAGTACTACAGATGATGCCGTCTCTACAGAACACCAGGTAGTTGTCCCGACACACACACAACTCGCTTTCTGCTTTCATAGGGACATTTATATTTGAGCCTTCTGTTGTGGTCACAGGTAAAGGATCGTTTCTGCACCCTGCAGTATTTCTGCAATCTGCAAATTATTATTTTGCATAAAGAGACACTTTGATTCACCATTCTATGTACAGTATTTTGTACTCGTTAAAGGAATATTATACAACAAATTTTCTACAATGTCACGCAATTTATAATTTTATTTACACTATTTGCTTAATTTTAAGATGCCAATGCCCTTCCTCCTAGGCATCCTCAGGAACATTGCAACCCTGGGCAAACACAGAAAGCTGTAAGACTGTGTTACAGGGGCAGCCAGACTATTTAACAGGGTCATTAGATGACTCGGTGACAGAGTAAATAAATAATTGGTTTAGAAGTCAGTAGTTTTAAAAGACGTGTGCATTGTGCAGTTGAAAGTTCTAAACATCTTGTGAAAGGCAAGAAGTTTGTGCAGTATCGAATTGCCAAAAGAAAGCTAAGGTTATTTCAAGTATACCCTTTACATAGTGTCTACAGTCTTACATACTTAATTGTTCCACCTGCTTCACTGGAGGAGGTTCCAGTTTTCGGGAAAGTGCAGTTAAAATCTGGCTGAATTTCTCATATCTTTCATTTTGATTAACTTGTGCTCCTTTGCTGCCCCAGAGCAATCTCATTTGAAATTCTGTCTTGAAGATTTCACTCATCTCTTCATCTGGCTGGAAACCTAGTAAGTGAAAAGAATCCCACAATATCACCATCAGGCCAAGTTTTTTATTCAGGGAAAAAAAAATGGCTTTCAAACTGTATTCCCTCCAAATAAGCTTTAGCGCCGAGTTCTTTTTGCACAGTGATTTTAGGAAGATAGTAAAGCAGTGAAAATCCTTCCCATGTGTGCCACTCTAGCAGCACAGATGGCGCTGGGGGCTCTGGGACAGGCTAGCCTCTGCTCAGTTATAATGGTCTGGAACTGCCATCCTGGCCTGACCATGACTAGTTACTGATTCCTCCCCCTCCCTTAACCTTTTCACTGCAACTTCAAAATACAGAGTCACGTTATTAACATGTTGCTGCTTTCTGGCCGCGAGCGGTCAAGATCGCAGGGCTGCATCGTGCGCTGCCGTAACGACTCTTACTATGATGGGTGGTGGTTCCTTTGCAAATATCCAAGTGGGAATTTTAAGTTGCAAAGAGACAGGAAGTTATCCTCAGTCCTTCCTGTACTCTGTTCAGCTGCTAGAAGGGTCAGCATACGGAGTCTCCAGAACTTTGAGTGTGGGTAGCAAAAACGCACTCTGTTGCCTGCTGGAGAAGCACGGGGAGTACTCCTGCCTGCCACTAGCCAGTACTGATGTTGCCCTCAGACTGAGTTTCCCGCAGGACATTGCTACTATCTCAGCTCCTGAGAATGGGGAGAAGAATTTCTTGCCCTGACTTTTAGTGGCACTTAAGTGAAGACCTCATTCTTCAGACATAACCCCCACGCTCCGTTACCTCTCCCAGCGCTCCCTACCTTCCAGCATCCGTTCTGCGTTCGAGCGGTACGTTTCTGCGTTCTGCGCTATCTGACGAGCTGTGGCCAGGTGCTTGAGCATGATTTCACAGCCTTGGTCGCTGCTTTCCCACAGGTCCGTGCCTTCAAAAACAACGGCTTGTCGCTCCATCAGGGTAACGAGAGGCATCAGCAGTGGCACTGTCACGTTGTGGGGAACACTGACGGTCTCTGGGATAGAGAGTATCAAATGCATCGTATCATCAGACATCATGACGGCAGCGTTCTTTGCAGAGCTAGAAGCTACTACTTGTCTTCCATCGTTCAAATTAGCACCTTACGCCTTTCCTACCAGTGTACAGTGACCTGGTTGGGGAAGAAGGCCAAGAAAACTCTATTTCCTACAGAAGGCTCTGCTGAATTACTAGACAGTGACACAGAGATTTTAAACACACTTAAAATCTCAGTCATTCCAGTAAATTCTGTGAAAAGTTTTCCTTCCCTACCCATTCTCTTAGAGAAATGTTCAGAGAAACATTATCTCTGCCTTGTGCCCCTTTGAAGACTAGAGCTGCAAAGAATCTGATTGTAGGAACACCTGATGTGGTCAGAGGAATTAGCTGACTAGCAGGGTTCATCCTCTGATCCAACAGGCAAAGCGAAATCTGCCAGAAGTAACTCTCCTCTGAGGAGGGAGATTTCGTCCTATCTTTGAGGCAAGTTGCTGCACAGTGTTTCAGTCGCAGCTCTAATGAGTGTGGAGTTGGGCAGAAGGTTGTATTCTGCACGGGTGCGTGCACTCGAGCACATACTGATGCTTGGCTGGCAGACCAGTTCCTCCTATTTTATCACCTTGTACTGCAATCTAAAGTTCACATCATCATTTTAACACAATGCATAGCTGTTGAAACAGCAGCTGCCTCCCCTCCCTGCACAGGAAATCAGCAGTGGGAGAGTTAAACGGCTCAGTAGAAACCAGTGTGGCTCATACTCACCGTTCCACTGATCTTGTCCTTCGTGCAGAGCTTTGCTAAATGGCTTCAGCTGTTTCTCGTACAGGATGGCGGTCTGGGTGTAACAGCGCCTCAGAGAGGTCCAGGTTTGTTCTAACCTAGTGACCTGCGCACACAAAACCAGAAAATACTTACTGCTGACTCCACAGCAATTCACAGGGAAAGTACACACTGCTAGTGATGACGGTTCTGTTCTGAAGGTCTCTCTAGTCTTGAAGACCTCGCATAAGTTAAACCAACCATCACACAACGCCATGTTTTGGAACCTGAAGAAAAACGGGTTTTTACCTGTGGCATTTCCAGTGCTTTCATGATGGCAGAAAAGGCGTACAAATCCCCCAGCGAGTCCTTCAGCTCCGCTGCGACTTGGATGATCCTGTTCAGTGTTGCCGCTCTGTCTTCCAGATTTCCTGTGCAACCCAAGATATCCACAGCTATTCCTATTGCCATGGTGTTGTGCCTGTAAGTGAAACAGTTTATACTACTGGTTACAGATCATTAAGTTAATAACACACTATGCTGCGCGTGCACTGGGCGATCAGAGCTACATTTCAGTACACTGGTGCGCCCAGCAAACTCACCAGCATCGTTGTGTCAAGAGCAGTAATGCCATACACTGCCTTTGAGTCTGTGTTCTAATAAATTCACTCTCTTTTCCTAACATACTACTACTTCCTCTACACTCAAATCCTGGGACCTTCCAGCTAAATTTCAGCAAACTACTGAAATATAAATCAGAGAAGCAGAAAAGCTAGATCAGGGATAGAAGACCCTAAATTGTTCCCCCTTAACTGTGCAGAGATTTCACAGAAAGCTTTGCTGGTCATTTTTTACTTCTAGATCCTCTAGTCTGTTCCCCAGTTGCAGAAGGCTACTGCCTTCAGCATCACTTAACATGCCCAGCTAGATTACAGGTCCTCTCAACTTTACCTGAGCTCTTAAAGGAGAGCTGAGGTGGTTCAGCAGCTCTACGGACCCGCTTTCAACACAGTTCTCCTTTCCCTGTATTACGTGCATGGGGAGCTGCCCCACGACCTGAAGGAACTTCTCCTGTGCGAAAAGAGGTTATATGCCATCTCCCTGAATGATCTTCCGCACACATGAATTCAGAAAACGTGCAGGGGAGCATTCTTGGAGGAAGTGCAGAGCACAGCGTAGCAGTGCTCTGATCTTCTGGCCATCTGCCCTGGAAATGAGTAACAGGAACATTTACCTTTCAATTAGGTCAAGGCGCAGTTGATGTCCGTAAGGCAAGGTAATCAGTTCAAGACCAGAATTCACTCCCATAATCCTCCTCGTCTCTTCAGAAACTTCCAGTATCCTCACCACCTGTGAAGTGCAAAAAGTTGTGCATGAGTTTTGAAACTAACTTCAAAGAACACCCAAGCCACTGTGCTGGGGACAGCCACATGCAAGTCCTCCAGGCTAGTGCAGGGCATATACAGCGAAGTGCACAGCCTGCACCATCAGACTAGTCAGCTAAGAAAAACCGAATGAATTGCCTCTACTGAATCCATTCAGTGCCTGACACAAAAAGACCAATAAAATACCTTTGTTTCTGCATTATTCAGCCATCAGAAAACATAGAAGACGTGACCAAAATGCTTTATCAGACTTCAATTCTCCACTTCCAGGAGGTTCATACGGAAGCTCCAGGAAATGTGTTCTCAGCCTGATCCATGTCAGGGTGGCACTGCTCTCTGGCCTTATGTACATATTTGTTTCGCCACCTTAATTTCTAAAAAAAGACGACTGCTTAGAGTGTCTTCGGATTACACCACAGGGTCCTCGTAAGGATTAATTAGTAAAAGGACTTTAAGGAGGACACGGAATGTTGAGCGCCTGGTGAAGTCAGTATGTGAAAGCTGACGCCCTCACCAGTTTGCCCTTGCTTTTTAAACACACAGTATGAGCTACTGGTTCTATCAACAGCAATTATATGTGCTAACTACAAGCAAAACCACGCATGATAATGTGAGACTACCTGCTGTTCTGAGGCCTGTATGTTGACACATACACAAACCAATCTGCCTGCTGTTTTCTGATACACCCATCAGCAGGCTTGCTTGGTTATCAACAGTCCAGGCCACACAACAAGCCTCACTGGTACAAAATCTAGCACTGTAGAGGAACCTGTTTCACTTCCAGAGATGCAGGAGTGATATGAAGCCCCTGGAGACACAGAGATTTCTACTCCATCACAAAAGCCCTCTCAGGCATGGAAGTGGCAGATACTCCATCACTTACCACATGGGTGCTTCTTTCATTACTATACATGTCATTATTGAAGAGGCACACTGAGCTGCAGATGCCACACAGACCTATGAACTTCAGCCTTAACACAGACCTCTGTAGGGAGCGTTTATTCTGGCTCAGTTCACATGCCAGTCTCATTGTATCATGCCGTTCTTATCTGCAGCAGTACGCAACAAGCTACCAGTCAGCGAGAGTCACCGGCCCTCAGCGCTGGGAGGTGGAGACGACGTGTCCCAGCTAGTTACCGTTTCTGCTCCAAAATCCAAAAATCTGTTTCTGTAACACACTCCAGTGACTCTTAATTAACTGTACAGGCTCCCATACTTCCAGCAGGCCAATTTCCTTGGCCCCATTCCAAAGTTTATAGGATTTAAAATAAGGAGACTAATAATGAGCTAATTGAATCTAATATATATATAAACCACCATACTACTTCTGTAAGGCATGCATATCCTGTGCCTTCACGCAACGTACTCTTTAAGAACGTATTAAAAGACATTCTGGTTATTGTTACTAGGTTGACGGAGGAAAAGGGTAATTTTGGAACTAAAGTGTTAGAGAATTCTGTTACTACTCTTGGAACCACAGTAAAGAAGCCACTGCCTGTCACTTCTGAGAAGACGGAGCAGTTGTGGAGCTGAGTGTTTCTGTGCCACTGTGTCTGCAGGGAGCCTCGCTTAGCAGCAGCCAACACTGCTACTGACCAGAGAAGCTGTTCGCTGTTGGTGGGCATTCGCACACCCTCATCCCACTGCAGTTCCGGTGAAATGCTCCCTCCCCGGCGCTGTGGCGTGAATCGCTGCAGCAGCACTAGGAGAGTGCTACAGACAGGTTTCTTGTGGAGCATCACCATTCCCACTTCCTTTCTTGTCTGCAATGGAGTTGGCCCAGTAAGCAGCCATGTGTATTGCTTCAACCCCAGTAAACAACAAAGCCCATGACACTGGGTTCCTGTAGCTTCGCACTTGGTTGTCCCAGCAGTTGCGTTTATGACACCAAGTCATCATCTCATAAGGAGATGACTTCTGTCTTTCTGTATTCTGATCCAATAGCTGATCTCCAAGCCCTGTCAACTGAACAAAGTCTGCATTGTGAAAAATAGTTCTTTGGGTTTTTACATCTTTCTAAGTAATTCCACTGGCAATACAGTCCTGTCGCAGGAGAGAACGGCAGAAGTCCTGACAGCACACAACCTACCCAGCTGTAAGAAGGACAAAGAGCAGAAGAGCAGCTAGTTTAACTATATTTAGTTCCGTCAAACATCTTACATTATGGCCAGCAGTACCGCAGCCGGGTAATGGCTGTCTACTGTTTGCCCTTGCCAGCTAATTACCTATTTCCTGTCACGAGTAGTTCTTTCCACCATGGTTTACAGCACAGATAGCTCTTCCTCCAGGAGAGAAGAAAGGCTGAATTGCAGATATACAGCAACTGCTAGGAGATTAAAAAGATGTATGGAACACTGAGATTTGAGTCAAGGGTGGTGGGAGACCTTTAGGCCAAAAGGTTTGTCAACACTCTTGCTCTTTAAATGGAAAAAAATAAAAGCCCACCTTAAAAATTCCTGCAAGCAAGGCAATATGTTTATTACATTAGCTGCAAATCTACCAATTCATCTTTTCAAATCAGTTCTTTAAAACTCTGCACTTGCACAATATAAAATAAAATGCAAGAAAATTAACTTCTTTTTTACCTTGCAGTCCATTCTAAGAATATGCTGTGCAATAATCTTTGGATTGTTGTTGGTGAAAAGCTCCTTCACTCTTCTTAACATGGATGTTTCCAATGGCTTGTTTTCAGGGGGCAGTAGTTTGGATTCAAAATCATTTGGTTTAAAACTAGACACCATCTCAAAAACAGGGGCAGAAAAGATGCTGTCTTCTTCAGCCACCTCAGCTGACGCTTCTAAAGGGTCCGCAGAATTCACTGCAGGGTCATCTTCCAGGATCAAATAGTTTGTTCCCGAGTTCCTGAATGAGTATGTTCCCCTCTCCCTGCGTGTCAGATGTTCCACGTAGCTCTTTTTCTGACATAACTGTTGTTTTGTTGCTGCAGGATCTCCAGCAGGGCTAAGTTCACAGTAGTGTCCTTCTGAACCGTGGGAAGCCAAAGGAGAGTCTGGGGGCTTCATCGGGGGTGCTTTGCTGGGTTTAGGTGGAGGCTTCGGACACAGCTGACTGTCTGATCCTCTAAGAGCTTCCCCGACTTGTGACTCAGAGGTGACTTGCTGAACAACTGCGGGGCTGAGAGAAGGTTCACTGCCTGTTCTGAACGCAGGAGAGCTGGGGCAGGAGTCTGCATCTGCTTCAGGTAATCGGGATGGATGTCTTGAACCTGCAGGGGGAAATGGTAATTTAGGAGGCCAAAGCATATGCAATTGGGGATGCCTATCCCAGGGTTTCTCTCTTAATGCTGTTCCCAAAGAAAATGTTGTCAGATCATGTAAATTATTTGCTGACAAAAACGTATATGAAAATACATTTTGAGGAATGAGCTAGCCAGCAAATTCCATTCACTTGCTGATCCTCCCCAAATTCCAAATACGCAGAAGAGCTGCATTATAATATTAGTCTGTGGCAATGCTGATAATTCCAGTCCCTGCTGCACGCATAGGCTATACTGTCAGAGCTGGATAGTCTCCATGGCTTGGAATAGGAGGTTTCTTTGTAACCTGACCTAGGCTATAAAACCAGAAACTTGTAGCCACACCACATAAAAGATGAGTCATTTCTGAGAATAACGAGTTTGCGATGGAAGATAATCTTCCCCCAAGTCAAGCCTGAACCTGCAATCAGGTATGGAAAGAATGAATTTCAGGGATGTTAATCTTTTTGCTAAACAGTAGCTGATTTGAAGAGCTGGAGGAACACATCCATATGCTTCTGTGGACTTGTGCTTCATCCTGTACTCGCTGCATATGCAAACCTCGGCATCCAGTGCAGGACTGAACCCTACAACAGACATTCCTCATCTGCAGTTCTCAGTGCATTTTCTGCTGTCTACAGCAAGAGGGTCAGTTGCATCATGTGGGCTTAACCGCTTGTTTCCAGCTGGCTCTCAATTTATGCAGACAACAAAATCTGCATATCACAGCCTGTCGCCACTCAAAAGCAGTTTGATGCCAGAACCTCCATGACGAAATGCACAGCAGCACTCTTCAGGTTAACCGTTAGAGTACCAAAAAGGGTTTTGCAACCACGGATTGAATAAGATAATCAGTTCAATTACAGATGGACAGGAACTTGTCTTAGGAATGTCTGTCCATCCCACTGTTAAACACAGGAGCACAGCTTTTCTATCAAAAGGCAGTCCTGCAATACAGATACATAATACTACCTCTGCTTTGAGAAGTCTCTGTACATAGGCTCTATACATTTCAACAGCTCCCATATTAAAAACGACTAGCAGCCTTGGAAGTCAAACACTAGAATTTGCCCGCATGGGAACATGCATCACTGCAAGATTCCCTTACGGAGTAGGTTGGTGTGGAAGCAATTGCTTAAACCTCTGAGAAAGAAAAAGCCACGATCAACAACTCATCAAACGTATCACTGGAGGAAGACAATGGCAGCGGCCATGGCACCAGAGAGCAGCAAAGCTGTTGAAAGGAATGAAAAGCGAAGGGGATGGAGGGGGCAGAAAGATTGAGACAGATGGAAGGACAGAAACACTGTTTCTGCTTGCTAGACTTCTGTCAGAATGCCATGAGTGCAACGCATGAGAAAAGCACAAGTGAGGAAAGGTAATATTGTCAAAACGGCTATTTAATGCCAACTGTAGCTGTCATTTTTTAGGTGTGGAAGTCTGCCGAGTTGTGTGCTAAGGTACTCAACTAGGTAATGCATTGTAAATACAAAAACTGTTCCAATGACTTCAAGAGCAAGTGGTATGCTAACACAGCTTACACTGGCCATTCAGTACAAGTCCAGGTACAGCACTCGGACCACTCAACAGTCTGACTTCAGTCTGCAGACTACCTGGGCACACACAGTTTATAAATATGAAACATGTAATTCCAAAACATACCTATTAGCAGATAGCTCTCTGATTGGTGAGCCTTTAGAGGGAATCTTTTCTCCGGCACACGATCCAAACTAGCTGGCTGACTACCACTTTTTTCTTTGTTTCTAGGGTAAACAAAAACGCAAATAAAACCATATAAATGTATCCAACCTTACATGCATACCCAATTTCCAGAATGTATCATAACCACGGCAAGGATCATTAGCTTTCCACTTGGCATCTTGTAAGAACAGAAGGTACTTCATGTAGTTGTGGTAGCAATGAAACAGGCTACAATATGTGTGACCCTGCAGCATTTGTGAGGGTGTTTGTTTGAATGTTGACACTTTTTAATGGAACATTTGATTTGGACACTGAAATTAGGATCCATTATCCCACACTTGGTATTTTTATTGCAGAAGTCAAATACGGAAAGACAGGCTTCTCTGGAGCAGCAGCAGGAGTTTATTTTAATCCTTTGTCTTACATTAGTCAAGATCTGCCAAATCACTGAAGAGCAAGTTGCACCGCTGTTGTGCTTCCAGAGCCCATGTTTGCTTTCACCCTGTGGATTCCAAATGAATTATCCTTTCCGTGTCCTCAGTATGCATCAACTTGCAAATGGAGAACCAGAGCCAAAGCCATCACCATCTTTAAGCAACTAGTCCCTTTGGAACTGCAGACCAGACATGCATGTTGTTTTTCCAAAGGCATTTTCAGAATCTGATTACTGCACCCATTTACCAGTCTGCTAGAATGCCTTCCTTTTACTAGGCTAAACAGGTGACATTCAGGATGCACTCCTTTGCCCCTGCTGTAATGTAAATATCAGGGATAAGAGCCTCCCCATAAACCAGGGGAATGCTCTGAGTCACATGATGAGTGAAGACTCTCTGCAGCCTTGCCACTTACACTTACTTGCTTTATCCATCCCCACTTATTTTACCTCCCTAATGTAGCTTAAATTTTCTAAAGATCAAGCCCCATGACCACAAAGTAGTTAGCATCATCTTAACAACGTCAGGAAGTTCCCAAAAAAACAGGCCTAAAGAATCCTTTGCTAAAAAACAGCAAACCCTCACACCTATCTTTCATCTAAAATCACAGTGAAAACTCCCATCACCTACAGCGGGAGGTGATGGACTCCCACATTTCCCTCCATAAGGACAGCAAAATGAAAGTACCTCAGAAGATTTCCCCTGGGTATGCTCTGCTCCGGGGACTGCATGCTGGATATACCAAGACTCAGCCTTTTCGCAGGTTCCGTTTTTCCTTCAGGGATACTTGGCTCTCTTTGTCGGACTGGAGTTACACCATACTTTTCTTCCAGACACCTGAGAGGCACAGTCCTGTTGATAGGCTGAAAAATAATTGCTCCACTCTGCTTTGATATCGGTGTGCGATTCCCAACATAGTATCTGACTAAGCCGGGGATGCTGTCGAAGCTTTCAAGTTCAAACTGATACTGAATACGGCAGTAGGCTTCATTGAGTCTTAGAACTGTTCTGTTGATTTTAAAATGCTGAGAGGTGTTTTTCCACTGACAGGTAAGAACAAAGTTCCCAGGACTGGAGAGAGAATCCCTAATCAGAAAATCTCCATCTCTCTGAACCAGGCCTTCTGCCACCTTTGAGAAAGAAGAATTATACAGAAAAGTACTTTCATAATCATTAAACAAGTAGTCAAACAACACATTGCAACGAAATTATCTTAAACACAGGACTTAGTTTGGCTGCTCTGGGAGGACTGACGAAGCCAGAAATAGAAAACAAAGCATGAAGAGTGGCAGAAGAGCCATTTCTCCAATTCTAAAATTAAAAGCTTATCCCACGGCACAGAGTTGGAGGGGCTTATTGGAAAATGCCCAGCAGCCAGAAGCATGACCTACTTTTGCATTTATACTTCTGGTGTGCTACCAGAAAATAAGGCATGAAGGGAAAGCAACGCCTCACGATTTTAGAGTTCAAAGCATCTTAATAGGCAGCGACAGTGACGTTTAGGGGCCATTACTACAGGACCCCAGAAACTGTCATTATTACCTTAGCTGACAGACGCGTACATTGTTATTCTCTGTGAATACTGCAGGGCACTAGGAAGCCAGAGAGCTCCAGTTTCTCAGTGTAGAGCTGGTCCTGTCATTTGGTAAGGCAGGTGTCCGGCAGCGAAGGCCCCGCGCCGCCGGCTCCTGCAGGCGGGGGGCAGCAGGCCGCTCCGCTGGGGGCCGGCCGCACGGAGCGGGCCCGCAGGGGGAGCTCCAGGGGCTCTGCCAGCCCCCCCTCCGCAGCGTCAGCGGAGTTTTAACGGCCATTGTAAGGCTCGGCATGAAGTTACTGCATAGGTTGTGCTGTGGGGTTCGTTTCCCCTCCCGCAAACTCCAAGTGCAAGAAAGAACGTAAACAAGCGCATTTTAACTTTGCTTAAGCGTACTGAACCAAATTAATGTCGGTGTGTCTGACGGTATGTGGGGATAGTACCCTCATATAAAGCTTAGATTCCATTTCTGTCCTTATTCAGCGCACACAAATCCCGAAATACCTGCATGTTCCACCAGTGCCTGCCCTGAATCCTCCCTCAGCCTCATTTATGCTGAGCTGGGATACACACTATAGCTTTCACACAAAAAAGCATTACGTCCCTACTAAACTAAGGCAGGAATCAGAGATGCATATAGCACTTCAGTGCAATTTTGCTTGTCTCTAAAAGCTCAAAGCACGTTTGGCCGTGCAACGGCCACGTACCTGCCGAGGAATACGTCCGTGGTACCAGGCATGGCTACGCAAGTCTTCACTACTTAGCTGCAGTTCTTCCTCTAACTCCTTCTTCAGTTTTTCTGGGCTGTTTTCCACAACTTGCCTCTCCCTAGAAAACTGTAATAAAAGATTAAAAGCTTCAACTGTGCCAAGTTTAGTGATTAACATTTTACCTGGGTCATAACTACCATCACATGATCTGCACTAGCCACTGGAATGCAGGTGCCGCTTTTGCCAGGCTGGCTTGGCTTCGCTCCCTACACTGTGTTTGCAAAATCCAGCTTTCAGTGAGATAACGTGACTGTTGTACACTGCACATAACAAAGTGTTCTGTCTGTACACCGAGCTAATAATGACACACCTACGCAGTCATTTCTCTTACTTCCTCTTCCCAATAAGAATTCTAACTCTACCCCAAAACATAGAGCTGGACCTAAAAGCCCTGCTCCAACATTCACCTTCCTGTTTAAACTTCCACTTTAAACAGATTCTTTCCCCTCACCCCCCTTGAACCCATCCAGTTAAGAACATTCCAAATGCATCAAGACAGGCTAACCTGGACATACACAGTTGGTCAACGTTTCTGTTGCACTAAAAAAAAGCTTGCCAAAGCTTTCAACCTTAAAGGGCTTACTTCTAACGGTCATTAAATCTGCATGTGCAGCAGGTTCCCTTCTTAGGGGAAAAAATCTCTTGCTGCCCCTTAGCACAAAAAGGATGAGATCTGCTTGGACATATCTCCACCACCACTATACAACTACTTCAAAGTTTTCTGAAAGAAATTCATCCTTTGTCGCTTCTTGGAGTACAGCTGCCATGCGGGACCATTAGCCCTTCTTGTGGATGCAGCATTGCTAACAAATTTAGGTGCAGTATCTTCTCTAGAGAGTTGTTATGCACTCTGTCACGAGCCCTCCGTGGAGGGAAGTTCTTTGGACATCCTTACATTCTGCAAGGGCTGGGGACTGCAGCCCATCTTGACTGTTGCTGGAGTTTCAAAAGCCTAAGATACCCAAGATAAACAGGTTCACTGCAGGGAATACGTTCCACATGGATCAAAGAATCAGAGTATACCCTCTCTTAAAATAAAGCACATCTTAAAAAAGAGGGAGAGAGAGAGGAGCCTCCAGCTGGAGAGCTGTCAAAAATGCAACTTTTTTCCCCAGTGCATAATGGATTTTTTTTTAGCTTTGGATATGAGCTGAAGTTCACAGGTTCCCTTCAGTGACATGCTGATGTAAATAGGCAAACCATGCATAATTCAAAAAAGAACCGGGAATACCAGCTCACCCACCCATCCTATTCTTTCCATGAACGCTGCTCTCTGTGTTTTCTGCTTCATAGTGAATAGTGAGGGCACCTAACTGTGGGAGCAGGTGGCATGCATTTAGCACTTCTTCCAACAATCCTCCCTGAAATTTCAAGCAGACTGAATTACAACAGATTACTAGACAGCAGATTTTTGGTGGAATCATGCCAGAAGCATCCTGCTGCCAAGACTATTTGAACATGCTGGGAGCCCAGAGAAATTCTGAGGTAAAGTCTCTTCTCTCTCTGCCTTTCTCAGAGAAAACTAAGGCTTCTTTTAAACACAAATGAGCACAGCAGCTTATACAGGATGGCAACAGATAAAAACGACCTGGTAAACAATCACTTTTCACCTCAGTTTTGCTTCTGTGAACCATAACAGGGTGGTATTTATCCATACAAATGTGGTTCAAATGGAGAATCCTTTTCAATAGTGAGTAAAAACCTTTGTGCTTTTGTACAGTCAAGGTATTTCACCAACTCCTCCCCAGCTTTACAAGAAAAGTCCATGTGGGAACCAAGCATGCCATAAATTAAGACTTTCACAGCAAGTGTTCTGTACCATGTACAACATGAAGAGATTAAGTTACTGGGTTTAGAAAGAGTCACAGAAGAGACTTGGTGAGGACTCTAAATATCAAAACATAGCCAAGTAAGGCAAAAAAATCCCTCCTCCCCACTCCAAACTGAAAGGCTGAGGAGTATCAGGGAGTGCGAGAAGGAGATAGGTTTTGCCTCCACCAATCTACCGTCACTGGGGCAAAGGCAGCAGATGGAGGTCCCACAACCAGCAGTGGATCCCACCACTGGTGGAATGCACAGAGCATGGGAAACAAACGCAAGGATTTTTTTTAAAATTAATTTTTTTTTACCATCCACTAGTTACCCGTCAATGTAAATTCAAGTTTCTTTCTGTTGTTGGATAGGAGCCAACAAAGGGTCTTAGACAAAGGCATAAACTGAGGACATACTACTAAGTGAAGGTTTGCCACTATGAAGTTAGTGCCAATGTACAGCATACCATTACTGTCCATTAACTTTTGGGTGCTACTGGGAGAAGAGGCAGAGGTATCACTTTGTCTGGAAAAAGGTCACTTTTTCCTTTAAAAGAACTGGAAAACATCAGAATTTAAGGAAGCAAAACATCAAAATACGATCTTATTCAGGGTACATTTAAAGAGGACTTGACTTAACACAGTATGTTGTACCTGTGAAACTTGTGAACACATTTTAATGGGCATTTCTCACAATACTCTGTTGTTTCTTCATCCAAGAGGTTACTTTCATTTCAGTCTTTGGCACCCTCCGAAGGAAACTCACTATATCCAGCTCTTGTGCCAACCACCCTAGCTGGATTTATCACATTACACTAATTGTGCTGAATAATCCACTGTATGAGTTTGGTGGTAAACAAACTAGAAGTCCCACAGTTATTTCTGTTGCCTACTGGCAGTGGATTCTTCCTGCAGTCCATATCTGCAACAACTCCAGTGAAGTCCGTGTACCAGCAGAGTATCAAAATAACGGAGCGGAGCATCACACAGATTTCTATACACATACCCAAAGGTGCATCTTATGTGTTCTAGTTTTCATGGCTTACCTCAATTGTTATCAATTAATTCCTCTCTGAGGTGATCAAGTGGCGCTTGCTTTGGTTGGTTGGTTGTTTCTTGTTTGGTTTTTTTTTTTTAAACAGCTTGAATTATGAAGGAAAGACTTTTAGTTTTTAGACACAATTTGGAATTGGTCCAAAATCTGTCATGCTAGATCACCTCCTTCAGTTCTGATAATGTGGATTTCACGTCAGGTCTCTTAAGTGTCCTTCTGGCAAAGTATTATTTACTTAAAGCACAGTCAAGGACTGTTACAGGTACATGACTAGAGGTGGCCACATTTCCATCCAATCTCAATTATTTCCTGGTGATTTACACAGCTCCACCAGCTGATATTTAAATTACCCCAGCAGGCAGCCTTGAAACCATCTGATTTCCTCTTGCCTCAAAGGTTTCAAGAAAAAAAAAAAAAAAAAGAGGAGAGGTAATTGTTAGGGATAAATGAAAACAGCACTGTGAAAACTGATGTGTGACCTGACTGAGCCAATATGTCAAGCCAGTACCTTTACAGTACTTTTATTAAAAGTACTGTATCTATCTAAATCAAAGCTATTATAGCTTTTTTCCAAATCCATCTTTTCTCCAACACTGAAGGCCTCCTACATTTGTTTAAGTGCACCATGAACTTTCTGACCTTGTACAATCACTGTGTCCTACAGAATCTCCACATAAATGAGAAGAGATGGGAGATACTTTGTGATTCAGCAAAAACTTACATTTTGTGAGATTTACATAGCTTTTAGCCAAGTGGGTAGTTGAATGGAAAGACAAATCAACAGAAAATGCGGAGGGGATGCTGGGGCAGGAACAGGAAATACCAAGGGGGAAGACAACGATGTGAAAGAAGGGAGGGGATACACAGACATAGGACACTAAAAACATCTGGAAGAGTTAAAAATTAATTGAATTATTCTACTTCCAAGCCACTAGAGAGCAGTCGATTTTTTCATACAGAAAATGAACATTTTAGTGTCAAAGCTCCAATTCTGGATTAAGATATATTTCCCTGGTTGCAGGGGAAAGACTTCCCTTAAGTCTCTAACCCTGTGCTCTTGTGATCCTGATCAGACTGCCTGTCTGGCATTATCAGTACAAGCATTTTCAAACATACAGTTACATCAATTTATAGTATGTTTTATTTACAGTGATTACAATGTATTTAATTTCACTTATAACTCTACTAATCGGCCATCAAAACTGCCAGACTTGCCGTAGGCATTTAAAAGAATGTTCATGTGGAACCAGAATCTCCATCTTTGAAAACACTGTCGGTCCTTATTTTCTCCAGTACGAAACAGTAGTATCATTGTCCAAGGACTTACAAAGTGACAGGAACAGAAAGAGTTATTTCTGAAATAGTTATTTTGAGAAAGAACTAATGGGAAAAAGGGAGGTTCTAAATTCAGGAAACTATCTTCTGATTAACTTGGACATTTTGAACTACAACTCTGTCGATGTTCTTCACAGGGGCAGTTTTCTGTCCAGGAACAGGACTGTAACAAGTGCTACGTTACGTAATGGGCGGTACAGAATGGATGATAGAAGTCTCTTTGCACAGATGACTGCCAACTTCTGCAGGATTTCATTTTTTTTTCCTGGTGACGTAACTGGTTGGTTGCGACACAGAACAAGTAATATATAAACTTTCACTATGTCCAAGATACAGGAGAGAAATCTTGAACTACTCAAAGAGGTGAATCAGTACAGAAGAACATCAGTTTTGAAGCCACCAGATTTCTGTGTGCTTGTTTAGGTAACAGGTGACCACCTGTGAAGTTACTGATAAAAAGACAACATATCACTACGAGAACTTCCATCATGACAGTGGTGGCTTTTTAAAATCAGGTAAACTCCATCATGTGTACGTTCTCAGTCTGCCACTATGAACAACACAACCTGCCGGACATTCACAGAAAAGCGGTCATTTTTTATTAACTAATAAGCGAGATATTTGTTTGGGAGGAGGAAAATAAAAAGGGCTTTTAGTGCCGTGTTCAGTCTAATGTTGACTGAAGACTTCAGTCTAGTGGGCTCTGCATCCACCTTCTACTGCAACACTACACTGATAAGTCTTTCATTTTCCAGGTGACCACATTCAGAGCTAGAAGGACAGCCCCATTTCTGCAATACGGATCTGAGAAATCCTGAGTTAGAGTTAGTCAAATCCTAATCTCCTCTCTCAGTGACCTCAAGGACTTTGACTAACAAATGTAATGGATTTTAGAAAATGGGTACTTTTTTTGTTTTAAACTGAGAAATACCTAAATGCAAGGTATTACCAAGGAGTTAAATGCATAACTATCTACCAGAGAATGTTCCCATTCCCACTGAGTAGGAATCGCTTTCAGAGCACCAGTGGTCCCTCTGCTATCTTTACATAGAGATATGATTGAAGGTATAATGCAGTGAAAATTTGATAAACTGTATAAAATTACCACGGGAAATTGAAAAAAAGTTATACTAGGCAAGTATATTAAAACTGAAACTCAGCAGCAAGACAATGGGGAATCAAAGTTCAGGGAGCTATACAAAATTTCATATTTCGATAAGTCAGTCTTTTCCCATTTGGCTCCCTCCAACAACAAATCTAACACCAAAAAGGCAGACACATAATGCTGGGTGGTGATGACTTGTAAACTCATGTTATCGAATCCAACTGCCTCCACGTACATGCTGAAACTGGATACATGAAGCCCGAGGATGCCAGTGAAACAGATTTAGATCATCACATACTGAAGAAACATTAATTAAGATCTACTATCTATAAAAAGCATTTGCAATTCCTCCAAGATAAGAGATGGCACTTTGGAATAAGTAGCTGCTTATAAAAGGCTTCTTACACATGCCGCATTCATAGCATTAGTACGTTACCTAGTAATGAGCTAGATCAACACGCTGGAAGTTTTAAAACTTGGCAGTCCTGATAATTTGAGCGGCCTTTCCCTTTTGCACAGCTGAGGGTGAATCACAGCCGAGAATTAAGAATGAAAATACTTGAACTTCAAGGTCTTTCACTCTGGATCATGACAGCCATACTAGTCATAACTAAAAAAACCCTGTCTTGTGGCAAAGATAACTATTAATTTAGACCTCATTTTTTAAGTCACCGTTTATCACTGATTCTGTCTTAATTTAATTCTTAACTTCCAAAAAATGCAAACATTAAAGAACAATAATTTGGCTTGGCATAAGTTACAATTTAGAGTTCTCTCTTCCTTTTCTTTTTTTAAGCACAAATGGAACCCCTTGCCTTGATGTTTCCCTTCATTTTCCTCAAACGTAGAAGCTGACTTTAATTGTAAACAGCTATGTAAACCAGGTGGGATTGTAAAAGGTACTGACACATCATGACTGAAGAATGAGTTGACCCAAGTTCTGACCTTCTGCACTGATCATTATATTTTCTATTAACGTATGGGAAAACAAACCAAACATCTGCTATTGAGATCCTAATTTCACACACTAAAAGTAAGTACAGCTGGTGCCAACAGTGGAATTTTGGGTTTTTTGAACATGGGGAGGATTATACGGCACCAGGCCTGCTGGCGACAGATGGCATGCAGCTGTCTCAAATGGGAAAAAGTTTCTTGCTTGTAAATTGGCAGGGCTCATTGATGACACGAAGCTGTGTGGTGTGGTCGACACGCTGGAGGGAAGGGATGCCACCCAGAGGGACCCTGACAGGCTGGAGAGGTGCCAGTGCCAACCTCATGGAGTTCAACAAGGCCAAGTGCAAGGTCCTGCACCTGGGTTGAGGCAAGCACAAGCACAAGTACAGGCTGGGTGGAGAATGGATTGAGAGCAGCCCTGAGGAGAAGGACTTGGGGGTACTGGTGGATGAAAAGCTGGACATGAGCCGGCAGTGTGCGCTGGCAGCACAGAAAGCCAACCATATCCTGGGCTGTACCCAGAGAAGTGTGGCCAGCAGGTCGAGGGAGGGGATTCTCCCCCTCTACTCTGCTCTCGTGAGACCCCACCTGGGGTACTACATCCAGCTCTGGGCCCCCAACACAAGGAGGATATCGACTGGTTGGAATAAGTCCAGAGAAGGCCATGAAGATGCTCAGAGGGCTGGAGCACCTCTACTATGGGGACAGGCTGGGAGAGTTGGGCTTGTTCAGCCTGGAGAAGAGAAGGCTCCGGGGATACCTTATGGCACCTTCCAGTACCTGAAGGGGGCCTACAAGGAAGCTGGGGGGGACTTTCTACAAGGGCCTGTAGTGACAGGACAAGGGGTAATGGGTTTAAATTGAAAGTGGGGAGATTTAGACTAGATATCGGGAAGATTCTTCCTGGAGAGGGTGGTGAGGCACTGGGACAGGTTGCCCAGAGAAGCTGTGGATGCCCCATCCCTGGAAGTGTTCCAGGCCAGGCTGGATGAGGCTTTGAGCAACCTGGTCTAGTGGAGGGTGTCCCTGCCCATGGCAGGGGGGTTGGAACTAGATGGTCTTTAAGGTCCCTTCCAACACAAACCATCCTAGGATTCTATGAAAATGCAAGTGCTCAAGTGCTGTATTGTTTCCTATGCTTTGATGGGACACAAGAAGGCACCTCTGAGCTTGGCTACATACCATTTTCAATTAAATCAGACAAGTACAATTAATTTACCTCAGTGTAGCAAAAAATCTGGATCTCTCAGAGGTCACTGTGGACTTCAACATGTCTATTTAAGGATCAATTTGATATTACATTACCAATGTAATTACCATTAAAACTAAGATTCTCATTAGTGAATCTGATTTTGCTTGAAGTGGTATGTTTTCACAAGGTAAGGTAACAGGCTCGGTTGTTCACACCATCCTAGGCACTTTGGCAGTTCATGGAACAGGCATCACTTTGCCACAAGGTTCAGACCTCATTTGATTTAACCACCAGCAGTTTCTATACCTACAGCCACTGTCTCTTCAGCGAATGCACCCCAGTTTCCTAACATCAGAACTTAAAATAGCAGTTCATCACATTCAACTAATGCTAAATCTGCATGCTGGAACACATGCATTTTATTCTATTTTAAAAGCTGCAAATCTCTTTAAATAGAACCTTATTTTTGAAGGAGCCCAGCTGTAATTTGTTTCTACATAAAAGGCTTTAATTTTTACCCTCCATACAGCAAACACTATTAACGTTTCAGTTTATCTAGAGTCTATATGGATTAGATCACATCGAAAGTTGCCATGACAACACCACCATTATTTTAGGTATTAGAAATTCATGCCGAGTTAAACAAAAGGCATGCATGGTCAACAACAACAGTTTTATAACTGTTCTGACAGCCAACAAT
Organism: Rhynochetos jubatus; assembly: GCA_027574665.1. Lineage (NCBI taxonomy): Eukaryota > Metazoa > Chordata > Aves > Eurypygiformes > Rhynochetidae > Rhynochetos > Rhynochetos jubatus. The sequence goes on from CM050656.1 coordinate 19,594,573, forward strand.
AGAACCTGATGTACAGCAGAGTTAAGCCTTATTCTTAAAATTTGAATGAAAATGAAAATTAATTACAGTAACAGGAGAATGTCTTTAGCTCTCTGTTCTGATGAAAATTTCTGACTTTTGTCCCAGTGAGACAGAGTCTGATCAGTCACTTTTTCAGTGTGATCAAAAGAGTGAGCCCCACACCCCCTTCAGAGATGGACAGTTAAAAAGCTGAATCACTGGAGGAGAGAGGAGGGCAGCTGTTGCCAGCTTTTAAGTGCCTCCATCAATGTTTGAAAGTCAACAGGCCAGAAGATAGCAACCTTCACATCCTTCCCCATTGCTACTGCCCCAGAAAATCTACACGTTACATAGTGACTTACAGAGCTGATGCTTTGTTATTCAATCAACAGTTCAAGCATAAGTCTTAAATAAAAATATTTAAAAGCTTAAGTGTAGTTGACAGACCCTCAGAAGTAGGTAGATACCCCACCTGACTACAATTAAATTCCCAAGTCCCTTAGACACTTCTGTAAGTGTGGCTCTAAAAGTTTATAAAGGCTTTTTCTTTGCATACAGTGCATAAGTGCATTTTTGCATACAGTGGAAGATGTCCCTGCCCATGGCAGGAAGGTTGGACTAGATGATCTTTAAAGGTTCCTTCCAACCCAAACCATTCTATGAGTATATGGTTTTGTGTGTTTTGTAATTTAAAAAGTTGTAAAATATAAGGACAAGTCCAAAATTCTTTACAGTGGTTAAAAAAATCTGAGCTCCTGAGCACAAGTGCTTATGTTTTCAGCAAGTAGGTGAAAAAGTTAGGGAAACAAGTGGTCTGATCAGTTAAATTCTGAGAGCTTGAAACTTTGCTAAAATTCTCTCCAGCAAGTCCCAAACCAGGGCATTTTTAACTTAGTGCCTTAACATAAAGACTGTCAGCTTCAGGCTCACAAAACTGAGAGCGCTTTAAGCTTCTCCCAGAGACAATGGTAGAATTACAAAGTGTTCTTTAGAACAGAAACACACTGTATCCAACCATCCTATAAAAACAAACACTTCTGAACAAAACCTAAAAGCATTACTGCCTAGCACACCGTGTATTTACTGTTATTGAAGAAGGGGACCTACCTTGACTCTGATAATAGACTTACGATGATAAAAGCAGCAAAATGCTGCAATCAGCATTTGAAAAACATTATAATCCTTTGGCATTTTCAGTTCTGATGATTGTGGTTCCTCAAGACTGAAGATAAACAGTCACTATTGGTAGTTTTCAGAGGTGTAGCAAGCTCTTTAGTATCACCGCTGCCTGCCAGAGTTGCTACACCCCACCACTCACATATCAGTCTGGGACACTTTCCATAGCTGAAGCTGATACTATCAATACAGTAGCTGCTGGCATACTTGCTTCCAGCATGCCATATAGAGTGCCAGAATCTTCATGTGATCTCTTTCACTCACCAGTGAAATCCTAGCTCCTCTATCTTGGTACCCCTGACTCAGAGGTGTATTTCAGCCACCAGCTCAAGGCAAACTTCTTGATGAGATACAATACCTGACTGTCTCCCTGTGCTGATAAAGGCTTAATCAGTTGCTCCAGCTCAACCATAATGTCTCTATCTGCATCATCAATAATAACACATAAAATACATAAAAGAAAAAAATTCAGAGAAAAAACAGTTTATTACTGTTCATAGTCAAATAAGAATTACATCCTTAGAGCCTAGGTAATCAAGGAAAATTATACATCTGTTTATTTTTCATTAGGAAGCTTCAGGCAAACAGTCCTTGGGAAAAAAAATCCCCAACATTGACACCATGGTCAGTATTAGTGGTGCAATTAAGGTACCTTTAGTATTTAAAGCTATCAGTGGACAGCTTTAGCTTGGTGACAGTCCCATGGGATTGTGCAAACTGCTAGACAAACTGCTAAGTTCAAGAGCACCTTTGATTTGGCAAAGTAAAAATAAACACTAAAACAAAATGGAAAGCAGCAGTCTTATTTATGCCTGTCATTCTATTCTCTTGGACAGCATAGCATACTGACCAGCAAACCACCCATCAGCAAGTAATCTGCCCTACATACCTCAAGACCCCCTCAAGAATGAAGGCAAAAAAGGCAAGTAACTTGGCTAATTATAATAGGTGTTAGAGACAAGATTTCACCTCCATAGCAGCCCGGTTAACAGACTTAGTGAAAGGAAACAAAAGGCACTAGACTGAGGGGTACAAGAAAGCCTGTAACATTTAAAGAGAAACTTTGAAGAGGTCAGTCGTGTATATCTTGGTTGGTACCAAAAAGTCCACAAGTCACAGATATCTCAGACCTCAGATTAATCACCCAAGAGGTGGTTAAAAGGAAGAGTTACTTGTCTTTTTCTTCAGGAATATATTCCATAATTAGCAGGGCACGTATATTAACTGCTTATTGATATCATCAGATATTACTTGCAAGTCAGTATTTCTCACCTGATAACAGAATACTTCCTTCCCACACTGACTGAACAAGTGAAGTGCCCTCAGTGCCTGCATTAAGCAATAGGACCTGGCACATAAACCAACCAGCAGCAATGAGCAAAGAAAAGAAGAAATATGCAGTGCCTTTCAAGGCAAATGGGATGGAGAGCCTATGCAAAAAGAAAAGGAAACTTCAGTCTTGATACCAAGGAAAAGTAAGCGTTTGACCACCTAAGGCTTTCAGGTATCCAGCACCAAATTAAGCACTAAAACCAGACTGCTCATAAGGCTAGTCAGACTACTCAGCCATGTGTAGATGTTACACTTGTGACTCTTTTGAGGAAAGGAAAACTCTGTAGGAATAAAAGACCAGAGCATTACATGGGCTGAAAAGTGCATACCCTGGCAAGAGAAAGGATGAAAGATTAGCTCAGAAAAGAAGCTGAAAATAGTTACTTTGAAGATGGAGTCCTGCTACAGCTGGGGAGAAGAAATGCCTCTCCAAGTAGCTTATGACAAACTCAGACAATAAATGAGTAGCTACAATACTAACAATGTGAAAGTATTCCACTTTTCTCTCTACTCTATGCTGTAGCATATTTTAATTTACCTTAAGTTCTTCTTCCACTTAGAGGAAATCCATAGGATTGCTCTAATAGGTAGCCAGAGAAGAGAAGATGAAAAGATACACTGCAGAACTCCAAAAACCAAAGCCTCAGCTGTGACTTCCTGTCTGGAGTTTTTTGGTACTGTGGGAGGACATCTCATCAAGGACTGTATTTCTGCAGAATCTTCATCAGGAAATTCTTATAATCCCACCCTAATCCAATTTACAGAAGCAGAGGGGGGATGACAGAAAGGGAAATTAAATTCAAGGATGCCATCAGTCAAAGCATTTCTGCTTTATAATAGTGACAGCAAGTATTAGTATCTCTGCACAATACCCTAAGGTATCATATCAATATCATGAACAGAAACTATCAAGACAAGTAACTGTAGCTTTATGACCTAGCAATGAGTAAAGCTACACTGGAATTTAGACAAAGGTTCTCAATCATCACCAAGAACAAAAGTCCCCAACTTTCCAAAAAAACTGTGTTGAAGTGGCAGTTCTAATAGAGTTCAGCATGAAGCACAACACAAAAAGAAAAAACCAACACCTGCGTCCCCACAGCAGCATGCTACAGTATTTCTGACAATGGAGAGGATGCAGTACCCTTTATGTACTCATGTTTTCTTACTCTGTCAAGTTCTAGATTGCAAATCCAATCATTATTGTGGTTCATTGGCTAATACATACATATTTTCCCAGGCCTTGATAACTTTATGCTTACATTCACATCTTACAGAAAAGACCTACAACTTCTTTTTTTTTTTTTTTTTTTTGCAACTTCTTGTATGACTGTCGATCCAGGGATACTTACTCGTACAGTTCTACTGCTCTGGTTTCTGGTTTGAAGGACATAATTGTCAATATGGTTCCTTCCCCCAAAACAAGTAAAAACATAAGGGAGACAAACAGTGAAGTTTTTGCATATGAATCATCTTTCCAAACAATTTCAGCAGGACCTGATTCCCCCTCTAGTCTTTTCCATATTGAGAGCAAAGGGACATAATGGGTGTATCTTCAACAGATTCCCTGGGTTGTAGGCACAATCTCGACCCCTAAATGGGAATAGCACAGCTCAATCTGGAATGTAAATTTGGCCTAATAGTATTCAGTGTGGGTGTGTCTATTTTTCATTTGAAAGGCTTGTTACTAAGCAGCAGTGAAAAGTTTAAGTGTTACATCCACAGCTCAACATGAACAGCAGGGCATAAATTACAAATGGTAATTGCCAGTTCCTTATTTCCTGTCTCTAATGGAGTAAGTAAAGAATCCAAAATTATGCAGGCTGTGAGAACGCCAGAAATAATGAACCTTAGAAAAAATACTGTACAATAACATACAGCAGCTGCTGACACTTTTTATCAACAGCATAACTGGCAGGAAAGAGGGTGCTTTGTTTAGATAGTGAATCTCATTTCGTTTAAAAAAAAACTAAGAGGATTTTGGTTTTTATTAAAGATAAACATGACTTCTGCACATACAGTTCAATGAATGGATGACACATTCTTAAGGCTGCGCACCAGAACCTTTCCATGACACTGTGATACAGCAGTATTAAAATTAAGACTACTGGAAGTATAGTATGATAGTTCCTGCACTGCTGGTTACCATAAAGCTATTTTCAACCAGCATGGTCAAAACCAGCCTTCAGGCTGCTCCAAATTACATGGCTTCTTTTGTTCCTTGTCTGGAGCCCGGGTGTGCACAGGCTTCTTTTGTAAAGACACAAAACTGGTGTTCCTACCACACGTGTAAATATTGACTCAGAGAAACAAAGGATGGTTTAGCCACATTTTCACTCTCCTGTCCTGTGACTTTTTGCTGGTCCTTTGACAATGCACGTGAGAAATAAACCATACGTTTCTAAGGTGCAAGAAACAGCAAATACGACATCTACTTATCTCCAGCATCACTAGATCAACCATCAGCTTAATTTCTTTGTTTCCAAAGATCCTTGCTAAGGATTTTAAAATGTCTGATAATCCCTTCATCTGTTTCTAAGGATGGCTGACCAGAGTGGTTTTGATAACTAAGTTTATTAAGATTACTGAGTTCATAGAATTCTAGATCACATGAGTTGAAGACACTTGATCATATATTCTGTGTTGAGTTCCTAATAGTCCACCAGGAAGAGAAGGTGTCTCTGCAGACCCCATCTGTGCTATCACAAAGCCTCTAGAGTTATTTAGGTTGTTTTCATGGTAGTTTAAATACACTTCCCAGCACTGCATACTGGGACTGTTCCCCAGACACTCCTAAACAGTGTCCAGCTCTACTCACAGCACATTGCATGTGCAAGAGTTTGAACCTGATTGGGGGGAATCCTTTTAGGATGCTTTAATTGTACAGGTGAAACAACATAGAATGTAGGGATAATTTCTCTATGGGAGTTTGTTGTGGTTTTTTTTTTCTCTCATCACACACACACACAAAAACTTCTTTGGCTTCAGAGTTGTAAGTGGCTCAAGTAATGCAACCAAACTCCATAAAAACACAAACACAAAAACTCAGAAGCAGTCTTACGTTATCAAAACAGTCTGCAGATTTACAAGAAGATATTTTGAACCAAATACCGCTCATGTTCATGGAAATGCTTCTCATTCACACACAGAGAAATTATAATTTGTGATTTCATGTTACAGAGAAACTATTTCAGACTAAATTAGATGAGGGAATTGGTGGCTTGCCACTGTTACTTGGTCCTACATTTAAGTCACCCTAACAACATTCAGTGAAACACATGTAATGCTTTAGATTTCACTAAATGCAAGTAAACAATCTAGGCAGAAAGCCAGCTGTAAATTAAAGAAGGCATGGTGTACCATACAAGGGTAAACAACATAAATTTGATTTGATACAGCATGCAGCCAATCCAGAGCTTGCTGCTCACTGTCGCTGGACTAATGATGCCATATGGAATATGATACGTCTTGGTTACACAGTGCATATGAACAATCTTACCATGGTTGTGAGTGCCTATGGCTATAAAACAGCACCTGTAAGGTTCTAATAAAGTACAATATGAATAAAATTTGAAAGAAAAAACCGAAGAAAATCAAAGCATTTAAATCCTCAGATTGAAACATTCTTTAAGAGGTAAGACTTTTCTCTATAACTAGTTATTTGTACTTTTTAATGTGAAAAAAGTCAGGAAACGGGACAACTACTGATAAACAAATTGTCCATGCAAATGGCATCTTCACAATGCTCACTACCATTTAGTGTTAGTACTCAGTCCTTCAGACATGGCCCATTGCCTCTAACAAAGTACAGTGGGGGATGCTTCTAAATCCAGGTAATGCCTGTTTACGGCTGAATACTTTTAAAGTGCAGAATGAGTGGAAGAAAGGGGATGACAACACTGTCAGACTGTTGCTTACTTGTATCTGTTCCTAACTCAGCTATCTGCAGGTGCATAAAGTCCCACCACCCAGCTCATGTCCTATCATTCCTGTGTCAATTCTTATTAGAACTCTTTCATGTTCTCTTTTAGAATCTCACTACCCACAGGTTGTTACTGGTGTAGCTTCTGATCATAAATCAATACATACAGCTGCAACTGTAATTAGACTTCTTTGCATTGCAGGGGCGTGGTATGGGAGAGGTCAGCATAAATTCTTCCTCCTCTGTATTGCAGTTCCATGAGGCAAAGTCAAAAATATGCTGCAGTTGTTGTACAGGAATAGTGAAAAAACAGAGTTTGCATCTATTTAGTTTTTAATTCTGCTGGAATAAAACTCTTTGAAAATCTGACTCAAAAAAAAGCCCAAACCAGAATGGCAGCTACAAGAAATAGGCATCCAACCTGCATATAAGCTTCCTACTAGATCCTAATTTGCCCTTTAAAACATTCAAATACCTTTGAAAAATCTGATCTTTTATAATTAACACATACAAACTTTAAAGTTGTCTGGCAATAGGCCTGGTTTTCCTACTAGCCATCAGAAGGCACCAGCAGGTTTTATTTATCCTGCCAAAACCTAGTACACATATTCTTGAGCTCCATCTACTGTATGCCAACCCATGTACAAACATGAAGTAACTTTGTAGTGTCTCACCTGTCCTTCTTTCAATTTATTCCTTGTATTGGGGGAAAAAAAAGCAAAGAAAATATGAAAAAGCATTAATTCCCTTTTGTTCAGAATTAGTTCTCAACTATGGCTCATATTTTCTTCTCTTTCCTGCTAACTTAGCTGTCATTGGTCTAACTTCAGCTTTGCTGGACACCATACAAGAGCTCTCTCACACATAAAAAGAAGCCATTAACACAACTGCTAACTTCAGATTTCTGTTTCTGAAAATCTCTCCAGTCCTGTCAAAGTAAAGTGTTTGAGATTTACACCAATTCCAAATCTAATTCAAAGATGGAAAACAATCTGTTACTTCACCAGGGTAAGTGGAGATATTTCAAAACCAGCTATTTATCTAAAACTCCTGAATATCCCAAAATACAACGGGAGATTTTGGATGTGTAGCACTTGAAAATAAAACACACTAGTCACTTGAGCTCAGTTTTTCAAAAGTCTTTACCAGCACGTATGTGTTTGAAGGCTCCCACATTTTTGCCCAATTGATGACGTAAAATCAGCAAGCCCACCTCAGCTCATACACCTCACCTTCAACAGAAGGATTTGCGAGAATGGAAGCAAATGACCTCTGGGTATTCTGGATAGCCAACATAACACTATGCTCCCTCATTTGTGTAGGTGCTTAGTACCTAACAGTATCCAACATATAAAAATCTGAAACAAACCAGCTCCTTTGACAGCAGACATTAACAGATGGCATCCCAACTGAATGCTCTTTCTGCTGCCCTCTCAAGACCAAACTGTGTCTGAACAGTATGTCTCCAAACTGAGGCGAGATGTACAGACACACACAATGTACCAGTCTTACTCTAATTATTATCTATAAACACAGCTCCAAGAGATAAGGAGCTTTACCTCCACAGGCTTTGCCAGTAAGAGTACCAGAAATGTTTATTAATATTCTGCCTTCCATAAGCTATATACTCACCCCCCCTTGTGGTTCATATGCTTATATACATTTAAAAATCAACTTCAGTAAGGCATTGCTATGAAGAAGTTAAATATAAATATTCTCAGTCACAATCAGCTTTTGCTATTAGTCCATCTTGAAAATTATGACAAGGGTCCAACAACATAAGTAACAATCATCTTTAAGTCATAATTCCTGTGGTACAATCCTGAAAGCCCAAATGAAAAGAAAGTATTCCATCCAAGAGACACAGCTCAGCAACAGTTAAGGAAAGGTCAACACAGAAGATGGTAGAGTGTGGTCAGATCTCTACCCTTATTAACGGTTTAAATGTCTCACATGAAAAGGAGTAAAATTGTGTGGCACACATACCTTTTATATATGTACACACCTATTCATATATGTATATAAAAGCCTACTGTAAGCTGCAAGAATTCCAGCTGATCCCATCACACATACAGAAGGATCTTTTTCTTCTCTTCATGTCAACCTACATATATATTTGCACAGAAATTGAAAATGGAAGGAAAGCCAAACTCACTTTACAAGTAGATTAAGTATTTGTAGTTATGTATTTATTATCTTAGACTTATACATGTAGATATGCACTCTATTGCTTAGTCTCCACCCATATCTTAGACCCTTTTCATTATGATGGGGCTGCTCTTACCGAGTTAGATAAAATGCTCACTACAGATGAGGTGCAAAAAGTCAGGCATGGCAGTATTATAATTCAGCACCTTTCTTTCTTCCCCACAGGTATGACTTCTGTGGGAAACAGCATGTTCTTTCCTGGCAAATGAGGCAATACAGTGTCTATTGCAATGCAATCGATTGGGTCCAGGATTACACCTTGGCTTAATTCAGTACAGAAAAGTATTGTTTGTCAGAAATAATCAGTCACTTCAACAATCAGTATCTGACAGAAGAAACAATAGCTCTGATTGTAATGAAAAAGGATCACAAATCAAGGTGAATCAGACAATGTCTTAAAAGCAGAAACCACTTTTTTCTCTCCTTTCTTTGAAAAGTAAATATATGTCTCCATTTACTACTATTTCCTTTCACTGACTTGGGAATATTATCAAAAGCATATACTAACATATAACTGTCAGCATTTGAGAGCCACAGACAATAATATTTTAGAGAAAAAGATCATTTCATTTAAACCCAAGTTTCACAAGATCACTAGAGACAAATTAAGAAGAGTGTTTCTTTGTACCTCAAAACTTATCCTGTGTTTCAGATTTGGACCTTTCCAGCATATGTTTCTCATCCGTGAATAAGACTTGACAGTAGCTACTGATGACCTAACAAAGACACTGAAAAGATCAACTGTCTACTGCCGCTAGGTGGTGGTACTACTGATGCCAAGGGTACGAGTGCAAAGTAATTTTATAGGCAGTTTTCAAGTCCAAGCTCAGTGCAATCTCAGTGCATGGAGCAGCTTTTGATGACTCCAAATCAGACATAATTTAAGAGATAATGAGGAATAATAAAAGAAGTAGAATACAGACATTAACAGGGTCAAATTCATGATAGGACAGATGTAAGATTAACTCTTAGTATGCAAATTGAAGGAATGCATGCTTCCCTAAGAATTATCAACATTTCAGATCTATCAAAGCATAGCTGGCCTTACAAAAAATGCTCCATAAGCAAAACACCTTAAACTCCATTTCAGCATCAGGGAATGCAAGAACCGTTGCTAAAAGACTTCACAATAAAGGCCAGAATAATTAGAAAGCCACTAAATTCATATGAGTATTATCATTCACAAGGAAAAAAAACCCTCTCTTCACAGTATGCTTAAAAAAACCCCAAACCCAACCCCCAACACAACAACCCACAAAACACCCCAGACCTTAGAGCTAGTAGGTCATTCAGGAGCTGGGGGCTGGGAAAGAACACAAAGCCTCAAACAGTAACAGGCTAACTTGGAACTCTCTACTAGGAAAACATGAATGATGACTGTAGACTGAAAAGTACCTTGTCTTGCAGAGCTGTACAGTTGTACTTCCTGCATATTTACTGCAGACACCAGCAGGATTTTATATATCACTTTGCACCCAAAAGATTAGAGAATTGCTGACTCAACAATCTTTTCAGAGACTAGACTGTTGGTCAAACAAAATTCAACATGAAGAAATACTGAACCCGGGGTGTAGATTCCATCACTAATTACGGATAACTGCATTCTATCAAATAAAACCAAGCTTTCATTAACCTCAAATAAATGTGCCAAGATTCTCATAATGATTTTAGCGGAATTAACTACTTGAGAGCTCTTGAATTTCCACTGCATATGTAATTACTTAAGTATTTTCTGAAATTTTCCTGGGCTGCTGAAAGCTTTTAGGAATAACTATCACACATACTTAAAGAAATATTTGCTGCTTCTAAGTAGAGAGTGGGCACATGTTGCAAGAAACAAGCTTGGTGTAAGGTTGAGGAAAGAGTTCTACTACCCAAAACTTGACTACTACCAGAACAGGATTGTAAGTACAAGACGATTTGTCCAACTTACCGCAACAAAACTTCTCCCACTAGAAAATTAAAACAAGGTAACAAAAAGACAGATGGACAAAAACCCAAACCACCTGCATGTGCAAAAAAGATGATTTACCTTTTAGTTTAGGAAAAACTTTACCACAGTAACATTTCAAAGACCATTAGACCAATCCAGTTTGGGAGGTAGAACAGATTATCTTGGGAGGCTACATAATCTCTTTTGCTGCAGGTTTGGAACAAATCAGAACATCTATCCTAACAAGCTCAGTGACACCCGACAAAGAAATTTCTCGAGTTCCCTCTAGGACCTACTTCTACAGTTTAATAGTGGAGAGTAGCACTTCACAAGGGAATAATCTTCCCCCCAGCTCCTTCTGTGCCTCTGGAATAAAAAGCAACCAACCTCCAACAGACAGGCTACAGACTTTTTATTACTATGAAAGTTACAAGGAAATGATTAGGAAAAGTGCGATTTTAAAAGCCATGACTGGATTAAAGCGTTATACACTTGTAGCGTTTGTCCTCCAGCAGAGGACAGTGTACAACCAGCAGCTACCCTCCAAGCACCTAACCTGAAATTTTTCATTGTGAGACAGAAAGATACATGTACTTAACACTAGATTAGCGCTTTGAGGATCTGATCTTTCTGAGTCACACAGCTTGTATACAAGACGCAACTGCTGTGGAGTGAAATTATGAAGCTTCAGTTTCTACTTAGTAGAGAAACATGGGAAAATAGGTAAATATCTGATATCAATACTGGTCTGTGAGCTGGATGTCAAATCCGTAATTACAAAAAGGGATCTGTAAAGCCAAAGTCAGCTGTATGGGCTTACTCCTCCTCAACAAAACACATTCAATCTGATAATTCTACCTTCTGTGATGCTTGCAAACAGAAGGTGGGGGGGGAAAGAGCTTCTTAAAAAGAACCTCCTAATCATTTGGTGCCTCAGTGTCAGGCATTCCTCCAAGCTCAGATACTTACTGTATAACGCTGTCAGACAATGCAGAAACCCAACAAATTTTCTGCTCACAAGTCACAACTCGTATCTCGACAGGCAGGTCTCCACAGGAGATTGATATGCAGCAGCTCATGAACAGGTTTACACCGTAGCTGGCCACTTTTCCAGTGGGGTGGGGATTTCTTTAATATATTTCCATGACTAAAAAAGGCTCCTTGCAACAAAATTTCGGTGTCATCAGGATGAATTCTTTCCCATACTGTGACTACTTGTTACACTGATGCAGATTTTTTTCTAAACTTTCCCAAACAGACATACAAATTTTGCTTTTGATGCTATTCTTACCATGTTATCTTCTTGGCACAGCCAGCGGAAGGATGAAAGTCAAACACCCACACATGTGACTGACATCTACAATATTATGGATTAACTATACAAACTGTGCATCATTAAACCTCATCACCTGATCAAAGTTCCCTGAAGTTGAATTAAACCCACAAACTACTGCCCTATCTTGCACAGCTACAGATAATGACCAAGAAATGGGAATGTCATCAAAATTTTATTTTCAGTTGCACTCACAAAAGACACTAATTTCTATGAGATTCTGCTTTCTAACGAAATCAAGAAGTGAAAATAGGGAAAAAAAAATGCTATGGGGCTGAGACAAACAAGAATCCTTCAGCAGAACTTCACAAGGGAATAATGTTTTTCTGCAGCTGTAACTTCCTTAGACCAGTGACAGTTTTTTCCAAGTCGGAATCTAAATATAAATTTCCCTCATGACCACCCTGAGCAGACAATCAGTCACAAGTTTTTTAATTTTTCTGCTAATGGATTAAAATACAACTCCAAAACCTCAGACCATAATACTACTCATCAACTAATCGCTGATAAGTATTTCTGTAACTATTATTATTTCCACAGGAAATGCTTGAAAGGTTTCCATGAAAGGAGGAGAGAAATGTGTTTTTCTTTCTTTCTTTCCACCCTGATACAGCCTTAATGATTACAGCACAAACTTCTATTAAAAGATCCTAAAGTATTTATAGCGAATAGGAATGGGACAGAAAGCTGTCTTTATTTCACATGAATTTGATCAAAATGACTCACAAGAAGTTCTCTGACACACTCAAAGATGCCAGCATTTGATCCTTTCTTCCCTGCAGGAGTCTGTTCTGTAGATGTGCAGGCTCAGGGTGTGGGAATAACCTGCTGAGACTACCAATGGATCTATTATTTGGCTCATAAAATTTGTAAAAATCTCACAGAATGTACAACGTGCTATTGTGTCTACAAATCTCTTTCATGACTTGGTTATCAGCCTGACTCAAAGCAGTCTGGCCTGTTTTCTCTTCTACTATAAAAGGGTTTTTGAAAGAGCCATTTAACTGTGACCATGGTTTCAGCAAGGCTGTGGAGACAAAGGAAGGGTTGAAGCCATATGGGCACTTCAGCAAATCATTAGTTAGGGGGTTTTTTTCCCTTAGAATTTGCTTTTGCATAATTAGTTCTCTTTATATACTGAATGAACTAGTACATCAATATTCAACATGCAGCAAACTTCCATTTGTGAGCTGAAATTTAGATTCAAGTATTAGAAACCACAGTACATCTATTCAGACCACTCTAAAAAAACTTCAGAGGATTCATTTTATAAGCAGTGCTTTCTGTCTTGTATCTTGACTAGAATAAAACAGGGTAAAACCCAATTTATCTTGCTTTTACTCTGTCCAGAGTATTTCTAAATATAAGGAATTATTTATACTTTGAGTCACCAGATTCTAGCAAGGAAAGGTCTGTATAAAAATCAAATTGATACTGTCAGAATCTAAGACTGATCAGTCTCTCTGTCCTATATTGCCAGGACTGCTTGTAGTCACCACTACCACAATAAACACTATGATGTTCCTTTCACTGTGAAACAGAACACACAGTCAAAAAAAAAGTTACTTTTCATCATACCTGAATGAATTCTCTGCATTCTGTTTACAAGAGAGACCAGTTCTGAAGAGATGTTGATCACTGCCCAGCTGGAACACGTTCTGAACAAATAATAATTATTATTTTTAGGGGACTCCCAAGAAACTCCAAGTAGCATTTTGCACCACTGCAGAAACAGTGCAAATTTACTACTGTGAAGCTGCAGGATCAGCTCTGTGCCCAGCTTCCCTTTTTAAAATTACTTTTTAAATCTAGCCAGTGTAAAACTAGCTGCTTGTCTTGGCACTGAAGGAGACTAGGTATGTCTGCAGCCTGATAAAGTCAATCAGTTATAAGGATGGCACACACTGGATCATACTGGATCTTTCAAAACAGCCGACTACAGTTAGCATGTCAGGGAGCAGCAAGAGTGAGGCTGCTCTCTAAGGGAAGGTGACCCAGGAGCACAGGGTGGGCAACGCACTCACCAACAAGGCGCAGTGCCACAGCACCAAGACACAAGCAAGCTGAGCAGGGTAATGACACCAACAGCTCCTATCACAGTCCAGTGAGCCTCCGGCAAGACAGGGTAACCTCGGACAGGTCCGAGGTCCATCCATGGCTTCCTACACAGCACTTCAGGAACAGGGCTAGGGGCAGGCAAACCTAAGACACAGCTCAGACAGGGCCTGAAAGCCCAAGTCTGAGCTTAAATGGAGCCCTTGCTCAGCAGGTTCTGGGTGGAGGTCCCAACTAAGGCTGGTCAAGACATGTAAGGCCAATTGGTGCCCTCAGGATCCTGACATAGTACACTTTGCTTGGGACTGTAACTCTTCGTTAGAATCCCCAACAGCCAGACCTAATACAACTTAAATTTGTGCCATGAACAACTTTCAAGATAATGCAATTTCTTACAAGGTAAATTAATCCAAAGTCTTCTCTTTACAGCCTGAACATCAAGATGAGAGAAACAAGAATGCGTATGAAGACTTTGTGTACAATTAGCTTCTTCTGATGTATGCCTGACACATCAAACATGCTTAATACTAAGATTACATGTGTTTTCAGTCAATCAACACTTCTCTGCCTAGAGACAATACTAACTATATTTTCTCGTGCATCAGAAATATGAATCTATCTCTTACAACGTTGGTGTTCTGAATCACCAAAATAGAATTCCCAGAAGTTCTCGTCTACTCCCTCTTCTCTTAAGATCTCATCTTCATTTAAAGGCATTTTTCTCACCACTTAAACAACATCCGTCAAAGCTACCCAACTGGCACAAACCTTGCTTGCTCAAACTAAATACGCACACATTACATTCCTTCTCCAAATGAGAGAGAAGCTGACGAGGAGGCATGCCATGCTGGACCTTGTTCTCACCAACAGGGAGGGGCTGGTGAGGAACATGAAGCTCAAGGGCAGCTTTGGCTGCAGTGACCATGAAAGGGTGGAGTTTGAGATCCTTACGGAGGCGAGGAGGGTGTGCAGCAAGCTCATACCCTGGACTTGAGGGGAGCAGACTTTGGCCTCTCCAGGGCACTGACTGGCAGAGCTCTACAGGATGAAGCCCTGGAGGGAAGAGGGGCCCAAGAAAGCTGGGGAGTGTTCAAGGATCTTCTCCTCCCAGCTCAGGAGCTGTGAATCCCAATGCAGAGGAAGTTGGGTAAAAACACCAGGAGGCCTGTGTGGATGAACAAGCAGCTCTTGGACAAGCTGAGGCGCAAAAAGGAAGCCTACAGGGGGTGGAAGCAGGGACAGGGAGCTTGGGAGGGTTACAGGGAAGTTATCTGAGAGCTCAGAGATCAGGTTAGGAAAGCCAAAGCCCTGACAGAATTAAAGCTGGCCAGGGACATCAAGGGCAACAAGAAGGGCTTCGATAGGTACACAGGGGATAAAAGGAAGATCAGGGAAAATGTGGGCCCTCTGCAGAAGGAAATGGGAGAGCTGGTTTCCCAGGATACAGAGAAGGCTCAGATGCTCAATGATTTTTTTTTTTTTGCCTTGGTCTTCACTGGCAAGGGCACAAGCCATATCCCCCGAGTCATGAAAGGCAAGGGCAGGGACTGGGAGAATAGAGAGCTGCCCATGGTTAGAGAGGATCAGGTTTGAGAGCACCTACAGAACCTGAAGATGCACAAGTCAATGGGACCTGATGAAATACATCCACAGGTCCTGAAAGAACTGATGAATGAGGTTGCTAAACCTTTATCTGTCATATTCAAAAAGTTGTGGTGGTCCACTGACTGGAAAAGGGGAAACATAATCCCCATCTTTAAAAAGGAAAAAAAGGAGGATGCAGGGAACTACAGGCCAGTCAGTCTCACCTCTGTGCCTGACAACATCGTGGAGCAGATCCTCCTGGAAATCATGCAAAGGTACATGGAGAATGAAGAGGTGATTGCTTACGGCCAACACGGCTTCACCAAGGCAGATCGTGCCTGATGAACTTGGTGGCCTTCTACAATGGGGTCATGACCTTCATGGATAAAGGAAGGGCAACCGATGTAATTTACTTGGACTTGTACAAAGCATTCAACATCGTCCCACATGACATCCTTGTCTCTAAATTGGAGAGGCATGGATTTGATGGATGGACCACTCAGTGGATAAGGAACTGGCTTGATGTTTTTACTCAGAGAGTGGTGGTCAATGGCTCGATGTCTGAGTGGAGACCAGTGACAAGTGGCACTCCTGTTTAACATCTTTGTCAGTGACGTGGATGATGGCATCGAGAGCACCCTCAAAAAGTTTGCCAATGACACCAAGCTGTGTGATGCAGTCAACATGCTGGAGGGAAGGGATGCCATCCAGAGGGACCTGGACAGGCTGGAGAGGTGGGCCACTGCCAACCTCATGGAGTGCAACAAGGCCAAGTGCAAGGTCCTGCACCTGGGTTGAGGCAAGCACAAGCACAAGTACAGGCTGGGTGGAGAATGGATTGAGAGCAGCCCTGAGGAGAAGGACTTGGGGTACTGGTGGATGAAAAGCTGGACATGAGCCAGCAGTGTGCGCTGGCAGCCCAGAAAGCCAACCATATCCTGGGCTGTATCCAGAGAAGTGTGGCCAGCAGGTCGAGGGAGGGGATTCTCCCCCTCTACTCTGCTTTCCTGAGACCCCACCTGGAGTACTGTGTCCAGCTCTGGGGCCCCCAACATAAGAAGGATATCGACTGGTTGGAGCGAGTCCAGAGGAGGCCATGAAGATGCTCAGAGGGCTGGAGCCAGTCCGCTATGGGGACAGGCTGAGAGAGTTGGGCTTGTTCAGCCTGGAGAAGAGAAGGCTGCGGGGAGACCTTATGGCACCTTCCAGTACCTGAAGGGGCCTGCAAGGAAGCTGGGGGGGACTTTCTACAAGGGCCTGTAGTGACAGGACAAGGGGTAATGGGTTTAAATTGAAAGTGGGGAGATTTAGACTAGATATCAGGAAAAAATTCTTCACAGAGAAGGTGGTGAGGCTGGAACAGGTTGCCCAGAGAAGCTGTGGATGCCCCATCCCTGGAAGTGTTCAAAGCCAGGCTGGATGAGGCTTTGAGCAACCTGGTCTAGTAGAGGATGTCCCTGCCCATGGCAGGGGGGTTGTAACTAGATGATCTTTAAGGTCCCTTCCAACCCAAACCATTCCAGGATTCTATGATTCCGCGTGTCAAATACCTTGTGCAAATGGCAATGGTGGTACAAGCATAGTGAGATGCTACAGAAATCTGTTCTTTCAGCTTTGTAACTTCAGTAGGTCAGTGTTGCACATTTTATACCTAACTTGACACTGCCATCATAATTTATTCAAGGAGTTGAAAAATTTCTAATCATTAATATAATAGTTACCATAAGGTAAGTTATAGAAGACAATGAACACATACTTGCTGAAACAAGCCAAAAAAGAGAATTCCAAGATCCTGTTGTTATGAATTCAGACATACTTTTTACAGTTATAGTAAACTTATAACAAATTATTGATGAGAGTCCTCATTTAGTTGGCACTAATGATCATTTTTTTTGTGTAAAAGTACATTTCTGGAATCAGTTTTGTTGGTAACCTGGACTTCTACAGCCAAAAAAATGTTTATTGGGGCTATATTTATTAGAAAGCAATTTCTGCATATTTTTCAAAGTTGTAATTTAAGATTTCTTGTCTAGAATTCCTGTTACACCACCATTGAACTGCGCATCAAACTCACAGTTCACTAAAGGTAGGGATATAGACAGGAAAAACTGCAAGAGGATGGAGAAAAGGGGATGGTAACACTTGTATTCTCCCTCATAAGTCTCTTTTCCCCAGGCTTTCCGCCCCAACATCAAAGTTTTAATAACTAAGCTTAGCAACACTGCTACTGACAAGAGTCCAAGACAAGCTTCTACTAGAAAAGTGGAAAAGATCAGAAACCACATTCATAATATAGAACTTGCTGCAACAAGACAAGAGACATGTATTGATGAATTGGCACATGAAACCTCTGCCTTCTACTTGGCCATTATTATTAGAACTGTAACAATGTACTCTGTACAGCATAGTAAGAGATACAGAGTAAATTAAATGTAGCAATTAACCTGTCCACCACTTTGTTGCCTTTGGCATCCCTCTCTTCTACAGGCTCTTGGCCTTCTCTGTCTCTGCCACTTTACCATATCCCAGCTTTAGGTTGGGACTGAGGCCTTGCAACACTGAGCTAACTTTTCGGAGTGGAATTCCAGCAGCAGCCCTCAGAGTCCTTTGGCAGCCCCTTTTCCACGGACCTTTGTGTTCTGCTCTTTCCCTTCTTTTCTTCCAAACCCTAATTCCTATCTCCACCCCAACCCTAGGCAGAAAGTCCAGCAGAGGACCCTTCCACACTTATAGGCAAATTAATTCAGGCACTTTCCTTTGGCAGTCCCATCTCAACACTGCCAAATTCTCCTACTTAATTACTTTGATCAGCCTGACCCCTAACCTGTCCATCTCTCCGTTTCCCTCAACTGTGAACACCCACAGTGGGAATTCTAGCAGCAGAACACAGTTCACTGGCTCTCCTCAGTCTCTGCCTCACCCAAACTCTAACCTGAATTCAGATGTCTGAGCAATTCAGGCTGTCCACGTGAATAGCTACAGAAATATCCTACATTCAAAGGACAACCTATGTTTATCAGACACCTTTCAGAAGATTATGGTCTTCTAAAAGACAGGGAATAACATCCAACAAAAAAAGCAGCCCATTGTTGAGAGACATGACATAGAAGCCAGATTCTTTCAGGTTCTGAGAAATAATATGCACTTAAATGAAACATGTTGAAAGGTACTAATTCAGTGGAAATTACAGCGCTGCAAGAGACACTCAGTACAGGATCACATCCCTAAGGTTTCTTCCAAAGTTTCTGTATTCCCAATCCAGGACTGATGTTTGAATAAAAATTATGAATGCTCTAGAGTATTTTTATTTACTCTAACAAAATATACATTTATATATTTTTCAGCACTCTGTTCTTATACAAAAGGAAAACAGAATTTAAGATTTTGCCAGGATTCCAGTTACTTTTTGGACCAGTAGTGAGTTTTTAACTGTAATGTTAGTAAGTATATTGCTAAAACCATAAACCTAAATCTGAAATTTTTATGACCTTTTCAGATATGTTCCTTTATTTCTCCAGAAATCCATAAGAAATATGGATTCTTTAAATCTTTTAACAAAGACAAGATCACAGGTAGTCACCAGGTAACTGTAAAGAGGCTTTTATATTGCCCACAATACAAAAACCTACCCCCAACACACAATGCCCACAGGTATTTCACTGAAGCATGCAGAAGACAGTCTGACACATAATTTCTTCTGTAGCAAAAGACAGACAGAAGCACTATTTAACTACAAATGACTTGAAATGCTCTGGCAGTGCTGGTTATATAGCGAATAAAATATTTTGAGGGTAAGAAACGGTACCTTACCTTAACATATTCCAAAGTAGGATCCAGAATATTCTGATCTCTGAAAGAAAAAGGAGCAAGGAGGGAGGAAGGAGGACACAAAAACAAACAAAAATACAAATGGTGAGTCCAAATATAATCTCATACTTAAGAGAAGCATTCATATGAGCAATAGGCTACTAGGTCATTTTAAAATCCTCATTAAAAACTGTGTGTTACAGCTAGATAACCTATGCTAAGCAACTGTTAATAAATGCATAAATCACCAGTTTCTTCTAGAAGGTCAGGTAGTGAAGCCACCAGTCATTAATTTGGGAAATAAAAATTATACAGTTTTAAGCAAAGCAAAATCAATCTTGAAATTTCAAGAGATGGTTGGAAATACTTATATACCACCTAAAACATTTGAAATAAATTTAAAAGACAGCTCTACCAATGGCCTTTACATTTATTTCTTTGGTTTTATGTTTTCCCATTTCAGCTACTGATAGCATTGAGAGGACACTGCTAACACAAGAAAACGGAAAGTAAAACATTCACTTTTTATATAAACAAAGCACAGAATTCACAGATACGCAGTAGTAGGATGTTTTATTTTACATTTGCAAAAATAAACGTTTCTTGCACTCCTTTATAAAAGTTCTCAAAACCAGCATAATTTCAGCATTAAAAAGCCAGATACTCATGTCATTGCCCTATTTTAAAAAGAAAAGGTATCTTTGCAGCTTTTCTATATGTTTAGATGGTAATAGGCACAGAAGCCTAAGTGAAGAGCCCTGTGATCAATTACAACTCTTTCCATAAACAGAAATGAAAATAAACATGTATTTTCAAAGGGTTTTGTATATTTGTTTTTGTTTGAGAACTAGCAGATTAACAAGAGCTGGCAGTACAGGACTGGATGCTTTCTACAGAACCGGGTGACATACACAGTGCCATCTTAAATACAAACATGTGACAGGCACAATGGAAAACTCAAACTTAGAGAGGGATCAGGAGATTGTTACAACAATCAAGTTTGCTACACCAACAACATATGCCCCCTAAATTTAGAAACAGAATCCTGTTTGGTGGAAGTTGTTACAATGATGTAACACTGGAAACCTAATTAGCAGCTTCAGATATGTAGACACCGGGTGGCACCGGGATCAACCCACTGAGAATACAGTCTCTAAATTCCCTGTGTTATTTTGAATGTGATTGTGTATCACTTGAAAGTAAGTTATTACTTTATACTCAGTTTTTAATACAGAATTTTTAATCCAGAGGCAAAGCCTCTTAGCCCTCTCCATAAATAATGGTGTTCAGCTGTTCAGGCTGTATCACACAATACTGTTTCACATTATCCCAATATTTATTAAGGGTCAAGTTCCATTCCCAGATTAGTTAAAAAAAAAAAGAAAAAGAAAGACAACAACAATGCTGCCAAATTCCATGGAAATAGGATTTGGACCATTTTAAACACATTCCTAGCTAATATTCAAAGAAGGGGAAGCTTGGTAACTGTATGCAAATAAAATACGTACAAGCATACCAGAGGAAACAGGAATGAAGCACAGAAGAAAAAGAAAGTTTCTAAAGAGAAAAATGTTTTCTTTTTTAACACTTGCAGTTTGACTGGGAAAAAAAATCCCATTCTGAATGAGTTCAGCAAAGTCATTAAGCATGGCTGAACTATTCCCCATTCAGAAGATCTGTGGGAAATTGTGCCAGTACCAAATGCTTCTGAAAAACTTTGCAGTTCAGTTCTTCACTTGCCTGTGGAATCCTTCAGGACAAAGGGCCTACCAACACTGTATATGCAACACACTCCACAAGAACGAACCTGAGCAGTAAGGCTATCAACTAGTTTACTTGCTTACTTCCACAGTGGGCACGTTTTGTTATGGTCTGCATTTACAAACTCCACCCCTGCAGACCAGCCTTGCTACACACTCCCCTGTTCCCACTGTCAGGTACAAGACAAAATCACTTCAGCACAGATCAAACCAAAACAAAATGAAAGAGATTGAAAAGTTTTAAGACAAAACAGTCTACTTTAAGACTACATAAGGCAGGAAAACCAGAAGAAGGGGGAAAAGCGACCTACACCTCCTTCACCAGCCGCATACTTCGAAAATGTTAGCTTTAGGAAATGGATGGTGTAACAAATCCCTTCACAAGTACTACAATGTTTAACCTGGTAGACTGTTACACAACAAAATGTAGGGAACCCTGCAATTCACCACAAGCACAGGTTATACATAAAGATGTTTATGTTGTGGCCCTATTCACATCAGACACTTTCTCCTACCAGATCAACCTCCCTCTCCCCATCTTCCCTTGATGTCTAAATCTTCATCTTTGTGCAAATTTTCTGAAGTTATTTTCAAGAAATGGTAACATTCATTGATGTGAAGTAACTAATAGTAGAGATTAACTACTGCATTTTCTTGTCATTTGATTTCACCCTAATAGTGCCACATTAAAGACAACACAGATTAAGCAGTTAGTCCAAGTAGCTAGGAACTAACCAAATAGCTAGATCACAACACTACCTCCTGAATCTCAGCTCTGTTAGTAATGATGATGTGCTTCTTTATGCCATATGCTCCCAGCAAAGGAAATCCATAATGTCAAGAACCTAAGAAAAATATAAAACACTTCTTTGCCTTTCCATTTTCCCTCTCAAGGAATGTAATGAAAATTATGAACCCACAATCTCACTTCTTGTATCAGATGACCTGCAGAAAAAAAATTAGTACCTTCAGATAACTACCAGATCAGATGAAAGGCACTTACAGGCTCTGCTCTGTCTCAAAACAATTCAGCTGAAGGTTTGTTTCAATAATTATCAGTTCTTCATCTTTCATCAGATTTTATTATGTTTCAAGTAATGCTAATGTTCATCTTCATAATAAGCTTAACTTTACAGCTGTACTCATTTGCCTCTGTTTACCTACAACATGTATGTATCAGAGTCTGCACATAAGTCAACCATTATTGTATAAACTGTGGGTTCACAGATTGGGGTTTATTACACATTTTGTCTTTCTAATAACCACATAAACCCTACTTCCATTCAAATAAAACACATTTAATGCTGAAAGATGCCACCTGGAATAGTTTGCCAAACACCTCAAGGTAAGGTGTTGGATAAGGGCTGCAGTAGGACACAGTATTGACTTTGTGCTCATTTCATACTCATTCTGTCACAGAAAATAATTTAAGAAAGGGATGCCAGCAGTCCCACATCCATTTTGAGTATTCACACTGCTACCATAACTCTATCATGTCATTTAATGACAAAACAAAATCCAGCTTTTCTTTGCTTATAGGGAGAAAAAAAAAAAAAATCGCCTGACTTGATACATGCAATTAAGCCATTCTCCTGAGTAGTCTAAGTCCTCTGTTAACCCTCTCCACACATAAAGCCTGTGTGGAAACCATAGTAGCATAAACACTCCTCCAGTAATAATTCAGCACTAAGAGAAAACAGTCACCACAATCTTAAATTGCACCTTTCTGATTGGTCACCATAATCTTAACCTTCACCTTTCTGAGGCTGTCCTAGCCAGAAACATAGTCTTTCTAGAGCATCCCTGCTGACATCTGATAACACTTTCCTCTCTGCTGGCTGATCTTGCAGACATATAACTGTTTAATCCCTCTCTACTAGTCCGTGGAAACAATCTCAGTTTCTTTTCAGTCAAGATGAGAATTATGGGCTTTTCTGCATGTATGGGTTTCTTACTGCTATTGCCAAGAAAATACACGGAGCTTGAAAGGCAGGCATGGAGCTGCTGATGAAAGCAGCTCAAAAAGATGAAGGCAAGACAACAGAAGATGTGGAGCTGCTCATTTGCTTCCCTCTTCTTACCCCAAAACAAAATCTGCTGCAACAATTAAGAGCTTGGTGTCATACTGGTTGGAAGTTATCGTCTATGAGCAAGTACTGATACCTTTGAACACTGAGAATCAACAGAACTCCTCAGAAAACAGGGATTAGTGTTATATGTAGACTACTTCAAGATACAGCTGAAGCTGACTGAGGTGAGAAAAGGGAATGGAATTCATATGTTATTGGATGCTGTTCTTCCTCTTCCTGACATGTCTAAATGACAGCCAAATGTGTGGGAAGAATTAAAAAAATGCCTTTTGAAGTTGTCACCGTCAACAGTCATCAGCTAAAAGGAAAAAAAAAAAATCCCTGTGAGCAACTTGAATAGTACTTCTGGTATGACAAACTAAATACTGCCATTCTTCACTCTTTTTAAAATATTTGATGAACTTGTTATGTACTTATAATCAATGCTACAACTGAAAAGCCAAATCCTGGAGCTCAACCTGAACACAAATTATTTGGTTCAGTGGGTGCAGTAGAATAGCCAGAACCCCAGTAACTCAGAAACAGTCAGGGCTTTTTTTTCCCAGGTGCTGAGGTTTGTCCAATAGCTCCCTATAGCACTGCTTCAATAAAGAACATTTAAGCAGATATTCTGTAATCTTTAGCTGTTGATTCTATGAAAACCTCAAGCTTTCTACTAACAATTGTACATTACCTCCTCTCATCATCATTGCTGTAAAGAATCCTGCAAGACACAGCTCCTGGCAGACTAAGCCATATTAAGCATCTACTTTCTCCAGGCCTTTGATATCCTCACAGACGTATCAGTCACAGTTATAAGTTAGTTGTGATAACTTCATCAAAGTGTAGACACAACAGTATTATCAGAGATGCCCAAATCATCACCATCATTCAACTATCATATAGATATTCTTACAATGATGGAGACTGCTGAATGGCCCTGAAGTAGCTTTGTGCTACTCCGCACTTTTACAAATGTACTTGTGGGAAAAACACTAAGACACATTGCCAGTACTTGCTATATGAAAGTATGTCTGTTTATTTATTTTAAAGTGAGCTTTGCTGGGGACATTTTCAAAAGTATCTCCTTTCTACTACATTGAACGAGTGATCCCAAGAACAACAATCTTCTAAACAGTGCCAACGCCAAATCAGAGTGAAGACAATACAGGCTCAAAGGGAGACAGAGAAACTGAAAATGGACCAAGCTGTTGCATGGCTGCTTACACAGACAGAACTGCTATAAAGAGATCAGATGGGATCAAATGTCTTCTTCAATTTTTGTCTTTGAAATCCCTCCATCTATGTAGATTTAAGAAACACACTACTGCTTAGGTATGAAGGTGCAAGTTTCAGCACGCTAGACATACTGTGTTTATGTACTGCAGACTGATGTTATTTGTACTGTAAACTAGAGTAAAAGACTCAGTGATTTTATCCTCCAGCAGCTTCTGCTTCACACACACACTCTTGCTACATTCCTATGGCCTTTCTGTCCACAGCTGCACACCACCATGGACATGAGTCATTCAGACACCAGTGGAAACAAGTGCAAACTGCTATGACTAACTGTGTAATGACCTGCAGTTCACACAAGAACAGCAGGCACTCTTCAGTAATTAAAACCCAAGAAAAGATGCAATATATTTTTCTCTAAATTAAATGAAATCTCAACTCATTCATATTTGTTCAGAATACCCCTGCAGAGAGAATGTTACAGGCATTTACTTTTACCACCTCAATCTTCTGCATCTGCCCACTTGCTCCATTTTACCTATCCCAGCAGAAAATCTACTCCATTTTTCCTACCTTTTCCAAAACAGTTTCTGCTTCAGCACCACACACACGTTGGTCTCTACAAACTGTTCAAATGCTCAGACTTGGCACTCGCATTCTTTTCCCTTTATTTTCCCTAACATTTAGGAGTCCCAGAACCAAAACTGTGTTCTTCAAAGCCCTTCTTAAATCTTCTATTCCCAAGGCTGTAACAAATAGTGGCAAAAGTAGTGGTGGGCCAGCAAGGTTATTGCTTATCCAAAACAGTCACTGTTTCTACAAACTTCTCTAATATGTGCTGTCACCTGTTGACTTAAACCTTCAACTAGCAACTCTACAGTCAGTGCTTATCTTGCTGTAGTTATTAAAAATTTTCAAAGCTAGATTCTGAAGTGTGCAAACATAATTTAACCTTGCAAAATTAATATGCACATTCCAAAAAGCCTGACAAATGCTCAGTAGAATCAGACTCCATCAATTCATCTGAAATTCACATAAATCTAGGTACAGTTTATTCACAAAGCATCGTTGTCACTTAGCTGACATGTCTTTCAGGAATGTGTATTTGGGCTGAAGCAGGGGAAAGTTAATGCTTTGCTTTAGTCCTGAATAAGATGATGTTGAAACAAAGAACTGTCCTCCTTGTCTATTCCCTTAGCCCAGTTTAGGAAGCTCGTTACATCAAATGCCTCTCTACACTGGATATTGCAAATGAGCACTAGGAATATATCCCTCTATGTGACCTTTAACTACTCTGGGAATATTCTGCTCAATTTTACTGTTTTCCTCCTAACTAACAGAAACTTATAGTCCTGTATTAGAACTGATCACTCACCTCACCTCCCCACCTTCCATCATCAAAATATTTTGACAAGTTTGCACTGGCTCAGAACACAACTCTGAGAACCCACAACCTTAGCACATTAAAGTGGCAAAATCGGGCATAGAACTACTGTTCCTTTATTGCAGCTGGCTAGCAAATGTTAGGGATACTTGATTTTAATTTCATGCATCTGTATATTTCTGTGCTAAGTGAACCAGTTTCTGCAGCAGCAGCTGAAGTTCTTCAAATGTGGAAGCATCAAATTATCTTATTACTGGAACAGACATGAAAATTCCACTGGCTCTACAGTTTTGTTCAGCTACAGAACAGAAAGACTGAAAGCACCTTTAAGAAGAACACATTGTGAAGTGTAACAAAGCAGTTCCAAGAGTAACAAGGGTATGAAAGAGAAGTAGTTGTGAAGAACTGACTACAGCTTCTGTAATACTTTCAGAGGCCTGCAAGTATCTCACAACCTATCATAAAAATATGTATCAGACTGTAGCATAGGAGAAATTACAATGCAGGGTATCTTTTGCTAACAGACATTTCTTTCTGAAAGGAAGAAGTACAGCTACAAATGCAGCTGTCACCCAAAGGGTGACAGATTAACAGGTGCCTGGCAGCATATATACAGTTGGTAAAACTTTCAATATAGAAGTGGTCTATCATAATCTAAAAATATAAGGAAGGTTGTCCTAGTACAATATTGTCATGAGCTCTTCTGACTTACTGTGTTTTTAAAAAGCAGGTCTCAAAACAGATTGCTGCCTTAAGTGTTTACTAGAAGTGAGCACCTCAGCACAGGTGACAAAAATGGTACCTTAAAACTGCCATTGCTTTTTGCTACGTTTTGTCTGCCCACCTTCATTCAGGGACTGAAAAGCAAATAGTCATTTTCACATTTATCTGCAGGGTTGTTAGTTGTTAGCCACAGGTATCAACATTTTGTTGTTATGCCCTGAGGTAGTCATGGAAAGTGGATCTTTATTTAAGGCATAAAAAGCGCAGAAAAGAAAATAAATGGTCAGGTGTGGACAGGAGGCAAGTTGAGGAAGCAACACAGTACTTCGTCAAGTGAATAGGTCTCTAGAATCTTTTCAAAAGAGACAAGGAAATGGCAGAGCTAGGAGAGAAACTTTGGGTGTGATGGAAATAGTAATTCAAGAAAATTTCCACTACACACTGGTTATCCTGATACCACAGGAGGTTTTAAACAAATAATGTACACTCGTTTTGGCTGGACTCTGAGGAATTTGGGCCCAAGTTTACCTGGCAAGTCATGCATTAACAATAAGGTTCTGATCCCACAATTAATTTCAAAAATATGGTACAACTGTGCCCATCCTATATGGTACTTCACTTCCTCTGCTCAGAAGTTGAAGGACTGGGGTTTAATTAGCCTCCAGTACTAGAGAGATGGTCTCTCTTTTTGAGACATTTTGTCCTGTTTCCCTGATCTCCCTCCCCCAACATCCTACATAGGCAGGTTTTGGTAACTGTCACCTGTAGTCACATTTCAAAATCCCCATAACAAGCAAAAAGCAAAGCTTTGGTTCTGCAGGTCTCTGCCAGGCAAGCAAAGACAGCAGATGCAAGCATCAAATGGGAACAAAGAGGTGAAGTATTGAGTAGAGCCTCATAACAGAAGAATCTGATTCCAACAATGGACAGAGGGGCTGGAAAGGAAAGGCGGACAAGCCAAAACAGAAATTAAAGCATAAGAGGATTTGATACTGAATATAAGCAGAGACATTAGTCATTCTCTGCTTATAAAGCAGAGCATTCCTTCTACCACAAACATCTACCAGCTTTAGTGGGTGGCTCTGCTTCACCCTTGGCACAGCAGAGTCAGATTTGCAGGTGCATATGTGAACAGGATATATCAAGAGAAAGAATGGGAAATTCTGGGACAAAAAGCATGAAGCTTTGGCAGCATCTAAGGAATCCTGCCATTTGAAAAACCATTTGTGTGTGCATGAAAGAAGTCATTGAGATATTCAGGAGTCATAAATTCACCACACTTGTCTTACTCCTATTAAAAAACACAACCACAAACTCCCGAACAGTCTGGTTTGGGTTTGTTGGAAAACAAAACTCATACTAAGAGGAAGTTTCCGGCATTACACCACAACTGTAACTATTTTTACTTTTAAAAATCTGTGGTTTTATAAAACTTTCCTCCCCATCTCACCCTAATCTTTAAAGGGAACCAAAGGTATACATCTTCTTCCTGTTAATCTTATAAAAGAAGAAATACACTCCATTCTATAAACCAAACAACAGTAGTATTTACTTTTCACCACATAGGAAACATGTTAAAAAACTTTTTTTACTTAAGATATTGTAATTCTAACTTGGTAAAATTTTATTTTCATTTTCAAAGTGCGCCTAACCATGTGCTCTAAGTGCACACACAGTATTCATATAAAAAGTAACACATATTCAAACTAATATTATCCGACAAATATTTCCAACCTCACAAAATAAATGCTGTCTAAATACCTGACCCACCACATTCTCAGAACCCAAAGAAAACTGGAATTGCAGCATCTGGAGAAGCAAAACAGGCTGCAAATTTTGACAATGAAGAAGCAAATCCCTGAGTATTATGCTCTCACCACGTATGGCCTTGCCAGCTCTTTTCCCTTATAAATCAACTGTCAATGGAAGCACTCCTGCAGGTCTCATCTATTGCGGCAATACCAGTAAGAGGAAAGGGCTAGGAACCCAGAATAAAGCCATTAATGGCATTATACTAACACCTTGCCAACTTCCAAAGGTACTTTCCTCCAAAGACAAGGCCCTACAGGGGACAGTGAGCCTGCTTAACTTTCTGCTCATGAAGTTACCGTATTAACGTCAGTGGTACCTGTCAAGTTTAAAATTGAGCTTTTTTTTTCCCCCGGACAGTTATGTGAGACAAGTATGCACGTCTCACCCAGCTAAACATGCAGTGCCTTGAAGATCAGAAATGTTGAGTACAGAACATGCTAAATGACCAGATAAACTAACCTACTCTAGAATAACCCTCTGTTTCAGCAACAGAAAGTCCAATGCTAGATGATAGCACTTTATCTGAAACAATGGGGAAAAAAGCTGACATAGAAAAACAAAAGAAAAAAAAATCTGCTGACCATTTCTCAACCTGAGCCTGAAGCTTAGCTAAATACACATTTGGATACACTTATCATACTTTCAGTACTACAGAAACTAAGTGTATTCTTAGCATCTGTATGTAGATACTTAGGGCTAATCTAGAAAATACATTTTAGTTTACAGGTTATTTGCCACATTTTGTTATTTTGCAACAGAGTTCAGTGAGCACTGGAAGATGTTAGAGCTACTGGTTTGACCATTTCCTCAGTGAAACGATCAAGCAATTCACCACCTGACCCTCCATCCCTCCAACAACCACCAGATTCAATTTTTTTTCCTAATTTTGCCTAAACCATGTTAAAAAAGGTTGGATATGAACAAGTCACGGCTGAGATTTTGGCAGAGTAAAAAGAAGCTGCTATGACTTATATACCTACAAAAAGGAACAGTCTGTAGCCACATCAATAAAAAGAACTGCAATTGCACTCAGGACTTTCAGCATAGCCAGGAATTTACAGGGCTTGAAACCACAGAATCAAGAGAGGAGAAAAGGAAGAAAGATTAAAACGATAGCCCTGTAGTTACAAGTCCATGCTTCTAAACAGAGGGACAGTTAAAAGTAAAGCTTTAAAACAGGTGGAGGGGGACACAAAATAACCTAATTCTGACCAGCTGGTAGGGCAGAACCTCTCATGAACAGCGATACAACAAAGCATCCAGAGCATTATACATAACAGAGAAATGTACAAAGTATCTTGATTCCAAGCCAGTTCCAACAGCACAGCTCTACTGTTTATCGGTGATTCTGGTTTTGAAATGTCAGTATAGACAAAGAATGGAATTTGAACAAAAAATAGTCTTTGCAAGCGTGAGCAGATGAAATGGTTACTCAAAAGAGAGCTAGTAAACAGGAATGAAACCAGCATATATCCACAAACATCCTATATAACAGGAAACAGCCAGGGTAAATAAACGTCAACTTTGGTTGAAGGCTATAATCAGCATGAAAACTTAGAGTGATCATTTCTGGCAGATGGTGCACTTCAACCCTTCCAAGAGGAATGGTCAGCAGAGGGAAGATAGTGATTTAATGCAAATGTGTGACCATACAGTTTCTCCTAAAATACCCAGAACTCTACTCTTAGAAGAGTCCTATACTACACATACAGGGCAAGGACAAAATTTACACATCTTTCTTTCCATCAAATGCTAAATATCTCATACATCTACTTTTATCAGTAAAGTATCTTTACTAAAAATACAATGTGTCTAGCTTTGATGTTACTACTGTGCTAGATTATTCATCCTGAAATTTGCATTAAATTCTTTCAAAGCATCATAAAAAAGAAAAACAAGCCAACCATCAAACAAAAAAACCCCACCCAGCAATTCCAGCTTGGTGCAAATTTAGATCCTATTTCTGGCCTCTTGACAATTTCACACCACATCTGTTATTAAACTGAATTTCACTTAATTCTGTTGCAAAGCCTGTTTATTTCAACAGGAACACAGGCTGGGGTTTTTTTCCTATTACTCTGCAGGCAACAGAGGAATCACTGGTACTGAGAAAGGAGTACCCTTCTTAATTTCCTTCACCATGCTTTAAACTGATTGTGAAGATCACATCTTTATTAGCTTGATTCTCCAAGAACACACTGTTGAAACTATCAAAGCACTTGCATTATTTCTCTCCCCACAAAACAGCTTTGGAACTAATGAGCTATTTGACTGTGGGCTATCAAAAATATCTCTCTTTCTCACGCTTTCAAAAAATAAGTGGCTAGAGGCAGCAGAGGGAATTACTTCCTCCATGACAACTTGCTAAGAGCAAGACTGTGACACGAGATTCAAAATTAATTTACTAGTCAGAGAATCCACATAAGAAGAAATGCTGTGAATAACCTAATCATGGAAAAAGTCTTTTTGATGTTTATTCTATATAAGTACTGAAGAATAATACATGCAGCAGCACCCATGACTAGGGAGCGGATTTTCATGTCTCTTAGAAAAACATTAATTTCAACTCAAAAGCCCAACTGGAGGGAAAAACTTCAGAACGCGTCATGCTCCTCCTTCTTCTTTCCCTGGTATGTGCATCGGCTTACCAATAATGGATAGTATATATGTAGCCTTATTGAAATTCAAACAAAACACAAGCCTTGTATGAGAAACATGTCTTTTGGAATCAGACTCTCTTAGTTTTTATGAAACTGTTAGATTTTTTTTTTTTTGCTAGGAAGTTTAGGAACACAGAACAGTACAGCTGTCAGCTGCCAGACAATCCAGGAAGCAATTTTTGTTCCGCTATCTCCTGCAATCACACTGCCTCATGAAACAGAGAGCAGAGTCAATACCAGAATCTACTTTCGCTTTGGAATATTTGCAAAAGATTCTTTGCAAAAATCTTTGCTCCATGCCATACTCATAACAACCCTCAAAAATTCCTTGCATCTCTGCAATGAGGAAACACTGGAGTATGTTCATATCAGAGCCAGTACCAGAACTACAGAGACTACCCTAACCCAAGACTATTTGGTACTGTTGACAGACAATTGAAATGGTGTAGAAAGTTAAAACTGATCTTTGACAGCTGCTTTAGTTACTACATTCAAACCTGCTGTGATAGTGTTAGTTCTGCATGGCTTCTAGGTCTTGTTTATTTGAGGGATAGTTGGCTGCAGGAATGACAAAGCATGACAACGTCACAAGTCTGGTAAACTGGAATGTCAGTCAGGGAGAACCATAACCATCCAAGTGCACAGATAACACTTGTTACACCAAGTGACACCATTTCTTCTGTTAAACCAGCGTAAGTTCAAGTTTGTACTTTTAACAACATTACAAGGCTTTGTGATAAAAATCTGATAAGGTAGAATAGATTTCCCTATACTATTAGTCCCAACCAATTTCAACGTGAGCGCAAGCATTAGGATATACACCTTAGCATATATGGCAGAACGCTTACCACAGGAAAATCAGAACTGCTCTCTCAATTTTAAAGTATACTAATGAAAGGTGCAGTCACCCCAAGAAGACTCAAGAAGCAGTATCTTTGCTGACTGCCAAGTTCGTAGGGTCTTTTGCTCTAACACAACTGGGTTGTGAGGTCATGGAGCAGAATGTATAAAGATCCATTGTGAAAATTAAAGAAAGCTAAAGTTAGAAGTTGTTACCATAGCATTTGGAGTGTGTTTTAGCAAAGTGATTTGAAGATCAAACACCAGAACAGCACTTGCTACTATGACTCAAAACACAAATTCTGTAACAGCCTCCACTAACAACATCCTTTGAATCTCTTAGTCCAAAGCATCATGTTTTAATTCTGAGCAGGCAGAACTTCTTGACATTTTCCTCTCAAGCATTCTGTTCTTACTCTTACTGCTTGTGCGAAAGTGTTCTTCACAGGATAAAGGAAAGTTACCAGTTAAGAGTATAAATATATTTAATATGGAGACTTTGGTCTCTCAAGAAAAGAAAACATCTCTTGCAAATCACGTTTAGTAACTGCTCTTGAGAAGGAAGACATTAAGATAAACCTTCAGTTTATGGCAGCTGTGCTGGCTACTTGCGTTCTCCAAAAGTTTGCAGATCAAAAAAGCAAATTACGTTAAAAAGCCAGTTCCTGTGAACAGGTACAGCTCAGAGATCAGTGACACAGGAATACTAAACACGCTGAGGCTCTTTCTTCTTTCAGAGTGAATGGAATATAGAGCAGAAAGACTTATTTTCAAGTGAGAAGAAAGCTTGATCCTGTTTGCCATGAGCAAAAAGCATACAAAACCCACTCTACATGCACAACCCCACATAAATAGAACTGCCCTTCCCTCACAAGATTTGAGAACAAGAAATCTTATGGTGATGGACACAACAAAACTATAAATCCTCATTGAGAAGCTGTCACTTGTTTGTCTTTTCTCAACCTTTAACTCTCTCACCCAAGCAACCTAATACTCTCATATTTGTGCCTTTAACTGATCTGCAGCATTACACTGATTTTTTTCTTGTGCTAGCTGCAAAGTTTTTCACATTGTATAGACCCCAATGAGACCAAAAAAGGAGACATTTACAAAATTAATTACATTTTTTGTAAGCAATGAAATATCAGTGATGATAATAGATTCTCCATCCCCTCCCTCCCCCCAAAAATGCTAGCTACAAAGGTAGAATTCATTCTCAAGGCACAGATGTTATAACCAGGAAGTCAGGCAAGAATAATAAACAGGGATAACTTGCCATTAGCTCAGTGTACGTTGGGTTCCACTGAGTCTTCAAGAAAAACATCTCACACGTAGCTCCAGGTTGGAGGCAGTTGGTTCCACCACTGTCTCCTTTTCCTCTGCACTCCATCCATGTAAGCACCGAGTCCAAATCAAAACCAAGTTTGAACACTTGCTGGTTAAAACTGCTCTGTCAGAACAGTGCAAAGGGTTGTTTCAATGCAATTCAGTGACTTTTAAGTTTCCTCCGTGGGAATAGTACTTACAGTGCTATACCTTTTAAAAATTCAGACACAAGACCTAGTCCTTAAAATTTATTTTAAAAAACTACGCAGATGTCAGAAGGACTGCAAATCCACCATATTCTACCAGAAGAGTGGTATATAAGGATGTTTTAACCAGGCATCAGTATTTAACCGCCCATATACTGACTGATCCTATTGCAAAAGGAAAATTATTTTGAAATCTGAGCCATTCAGTATGTCAATAAAAAGAAATGTTCAGAATTCTTGAAATTTATGTATCAGATTCACTCCTCCCCCTCCTCACCAGACACGCTTCACACTGGGTTTTGTTTGGCTTCTTCTATCAAGACCAAAATTGAGTACTAGGAAGAAAAATCAACCTCTGTTAGAATGCAGAGTTATAATAAACAGCTGCACCTGTAACTGGACATTTAGAGATCTCCAAACACACATAATAATTCCTATGCAACAAACATATGTAAATTAAGGTTTTGCAAGTTACCTGGCATGGAGTTTGTTGCTCTTCCCATTTTGCAGAGGGTACTCTTCTATAACATCCTGCACAAAAGGTGGCTGCTGACGGTGTGTTCTGGTGTATGGCAGTGTTCCCACGTGGCTAAAAACATCACAAGACCTAATGGGAATTGTCCCCTTCTTCTTCCTGGGGAGAGTGCCATGGATAGAGACGTCTTGAAAGGAGTCTGAGCGATGCTCAGATGTCGAAGGTTTAGTGGTCAAAAGGTCCATGGAAGAAGCTAATGAGAACTGGTGGTTCAATGGGCCATTTCGGGGAAGACTTGAAAATTTTCCTGCAGCTATCATTTTTGGTTCTGGAAAAACAAAACCAAGATTTATCATAGTGCATCTGTCATCAAAGTCCCCACTTTAAGTTAAATAGCATGACTAACAAAGGCATTTAGAACTGAACTGCTTTGCTTTGAGGCAACTGGATACCTCAACAGGTAGCCTATATTATAATCCAGCCATGTTGCTACCAACTGCATGTCAAGCACACATATATATTAACTTCTATACATGTGAAAATTCACATCAAATAACAACCGATCCATGCACACATGCAAGAGCAGGCCCTAGGCAATCCAAAGTTCCTCCTTCTGCTCCTTCACATCCTCTGAAGACTCGGACATGAACTTAGAATCATTAATAAAAAGCAAAGTTTTAAGAACATTTTGACAAAAAATGAAGGACACTACAGCTTGCTTTAGAAGACTATGTTTCTAAACCCAGGAGCTGGCACACTGTGAGGAAAAACTGTTTCTGAAGAGTCTTGCTCAAGTCTTGCCCTAGCACAGAACGGATCACATATTTCTAACAGGCTGTAAACTAAAAGGGCTCTACCCAAGAGATAAGGGCAGGAGCAATTACTGGAATTCTCTTCTTCAGCATACACAGCCTGCTGGCTCAAATTGTTGTTGACATTAGGGATTTACATAGATGTCAGTCTCTTGTACAACCAACTATGCCTGCCATACAGTACAGGTTTTTCTGTTATCGTGAGCAAAACACTTTGTGAGACAAACACTTCAGGCATGTTACCAGATTGCTGTTGTGTTCCTCAAAAAATGCAGCCTCGTGCTCACTTTATAGTGTTGTATTACAGAAGACAGGCTGCCTTATCCTGTTCAGTTATATTAGCCTGCAAAAGTCACTATACGGAACATACACATAGATCAACCAGCCCTACATTATTTAAGCTAGGTGGTAGTCAACCTGATACTTTCTATAAAAACTGTAAAAGCCACAGAAGCAGCAGAGATTGATATGAAATCAGAAAGCGGAGGAGTTTTTTGAAATACCGGTAATGGACAGTGTGAACATGTTCTGACCTTGGTCAAGGTTCATGCTGAAATACAAGAGTCGCACCCTGAAGGCCCAGCAACCTGGAAGTCAACTGCTTACAGCTGCACAAGAATTCCTCTGGATATGGGGAATGCACAGGTGCTGCAAGAAAAACAGAGCTGCCACTATAGTCCTGCTCCCTTCTCCAGTCTTAGCATCACAGGTACTATCAAAGTGTTGCTGCACTGAAGCTACTGTTACTTCTACTCAGAAGTTTTCATAGGCTTAGTTTTACAGTAACACTAAAGCTGATCTCAAATTTATGAAAGAATTCCACTATTTATGCTCTGTTTACAAGGGCCTGTAGTGACAGGACAAGGGGTAATGGGTTTAAATTGAAAGTGGGGAGATTTAGACTAGATATCAGGAAGAAATTCTTCCCGGAGAGGGTGGTGAGGCACTGGGACAGGTTGCCCAGAGAAGCTGTGGATGCCCCATCCCTGG
Organism: Rhynochetos jubatus; assembly: GCA_027574665.1. Lineage (NCBI taxonomy): Eukaryota > Metazoa > Chordata > Aves > Eurypygiformes > Rhynochetidae > Rhynochetos > Rhynochetos jubatus. The sequence continues at coordinate 19,630,216 of CM050656.1, forward strand.
AAGTGTTCCAGGCCAGGCTGGAGGAGGCTTGGAGCATCCTGGTCTAGTGGAGGGTGTCCCTGCCCATGGCAGGGGGGTTGGAGCCAGATGATTTAAGGTCCCTTCCAAACCAAACCATTCTAGGATTCTATTTCCTGTCAGTTGCATTGCAGAGATTCACAGGCTGGATAAGGTTTCTAGACTTCAACAACAAATCCCTTCCCACTTCTCCCTTACTGAAGGTCCTACAATAAATACTCATTAATTACAGATCATAAATAGTATTCAGAATTTTTTTTTTAATCTTCAATTTGCCAAGGCTCTGTCTGAGCACAGCTACTATGTGCTACAGTAGAAATGCCTCTGGAAATTGCATCTCTGCCCAGAAAGAGTCTGTTTGATTTTGGTCTGGTTTTTTGATGAAAAGAGTAGAAAAGAGTTGAGAAGCTAAGAAGTGGCATTTTTAGTTACACAGATCCAAACAGAATTCAAAATCCTAAAGCAACCAAACCCCACTCTTGCCAAAAAAATCTTCCATATCATATGGGCCCTTTATGTAAAATACTGTATCACTTCTCCATTTATCATGTGGTTTGAAGAGACAGTTGCTGCTGGCTAGTTCTAAAAACAACATAATTTTCAAAATAATAATTAAAAAAAAAAAGTGCTGTGAAGTCAGTTTTGCATTATAATTGTTTTAAGCAAAACAACTGGTCCAGAGATGGGAAGCTCCAAAATGCAAATCCTTACCACAAAGCCACAACTTCCTGTAGTCAAGCAAATTAACAGAGCTTATTTCCAGCAAATTCCACTTTTTTATTAAAGAGGGATGATAAAAACTACCTCAAACAATAGGGGGAGTTCATGAAGAACGGCAGCATGTGGGAAGGACTCATGTTGGAGCAGTTTGTGGAGGACTGTCTCACATGGGAGGTACTCCACGATGGCGCAGGGGAAGAGTGTGAGGAGTCCTCCCCTGAGGAGGAAGGAGCAGCAGAGATAACGTGATTTACAGACTGAAATCCCCCATTCCCCATCCCCCTGCACTGCTGGTGGGGAGAAGGTAGAGAAATCGGGAGCAAAGCTGATCCTGGGAAGAAGGAAGGGGTTGAAGAAGGTTTTTGTTATGGTCTTTTTTGGTTTTTTTAAGATGGTTTTTATCTCTCATTGTCCTACTCTGATTTGATTGGTAACAAATTAAATTGATTTTTCTTCCCCAAGTCAAGTCTGTGTTGCCTGTGACCATAACTGGTGAGTGATCCCTCCCTGTCCTGGTCTTGACCCATGAGCCTTTCCTTATATTTTCTCCTTCCCATCCCACCAAGATGTGAGAGTGAGCAAGCGGATGCATGGTGCTGGAGCTGCCAGCTGGGCCTAAACCATGACACACCCTCAGTTATGTCCCAATCATTGCACCTTTTAAGTCACTCCCCGTAACATCCCAGGACGGATATATTCAATACCCAATCCTCAAATTCACACCTGAGTTTTAATCTGTGGAATCAAGCTCCAAAGTTAATAAGAAATACCTACATTTAAAAATTTGCAAGACACTTAGCCACAATTGTGTGTGTACAGAAGCTTTGATAACATTTCAAGCAATCCTCTCTGCAAGACACCTCCAGAAAACAAGAAACCAACCAAAAACCCCCAAACCAACAGGTCTGCTAACTTCTACCCATAAATTCATCAGCTTGGCTATCTACTGCTGTACTATGTATTCCTCATAAACGTAAACCAAGAACTACAAAAATTAGGTCAGTAACGTGAGTCCTGCCAAATTATCCATACATTTTTCTCATACTGAATGTAAACACTGCAAGGAGGGAGTCTCTTCAGCTGAAGACTCTGGAATGTCTCAAATACTTCAGCTTATGATTCAAAGAATGTTTGACTTCACTACACATAGAAACCCTGAAAATTTTACTCCCTAAGACACAGTGTGCTTTGAACATCTCCCATCACGCAATCAACAACGAAATGGTAGGAATTACAGCAGAACAATAGCCCAAAAGGAACTGAAATTTCACTGTACACATTCCTGTTTGTCAAAATGCAGCATTTAACAAAACAGCATTTTAGAAGTCATACAAGTTTCCTCTAACTAGATGCAAACAAGATTGACTCATGCCAATATAATGTTAAAAATACTAGGGGGATTTGTGTTTATATATGAGTGGCATTTCTCCTTCAGTCTGTAACGCGGGAAAGTATATGGACGTGGCACTGACAGGAGTTGGATCGTTAATTCAGACTTGAAGGGGATGAAAGGTTTCCAAGTAACTTCTGACATGTCCTGGTTTTTTGTTATGAATGAGGGTGAGAGAATACAAACAAAGAATCTTTAAAATCAACATGGCATTTAAGAAAACAGTACGAGATTGGACATAGAATAAAATACGTATCTGGTGGGTAAAATCAAACACGCACCAAACTCTAATCTGATGGGGTGTGCAACTCTGCATATCATTGCTCAAAACAAACAAAAAAAAATGAACAATGAAACAAATAACCTTTGCTTTCCCAAAACAACATCCAAAATATCCTTCTATTCATGGCCTCTTGGCTTTGAGATGCAAATACAAGCTTTCTGTCTCAGCCTGTCTTCATAAAACTTTCTGATATTCACACAGTCTGAAGAACTGTTCTGATGATTTATTCAACTTGATAAATGTAAAACATAATTGCCCCTTCCATACCACAAAATAACACAGCTAGTGGCAATGGCTGCTACTCTGTTGTTTCAATACGTTGGAGAATTACATGGAAGTGAGGGAAAGGAAGTCTCCAGTTTGGACACTGAGATTCATGAATAGCATAACAAACAGTCCAAGGCTGTATATGCTCATGTTAACAGAAACCTCATAAAAGGAAACAGAAAAGCAATTTCAGAGTTCCAAATCAGACTCTCAAGCTATCTCAAAACTATGAGTTATACCTAAACCAGTTTTAGACATTAAAATATCCACATTTCTCTCAAAGCCTTAAGGATCTGCAGTCCAGGTGATTCTGCCTGTTAGATCAAACTCTCTTAAGTCCATACCTGGTGTTATCATTCACCAGTGGTACGATACTTAAAGTCTTACCATGTATTTATCATTACACAGGCTATGAAACTAAGAGGGCTTGAACATAGTTTAATACATACAGCTGAAGAACAACTGCCTCATGTCCTCAGGTCTTTACAAGATGGAGTCAACTTTTCTGAAAACCCTACTTTTGACACAGCAAATCTCCACACAGCCTCCTCCCACCCACCTGCCCTCGATCCCTCAGAAACACTAAACAAATGAGTGGGTGATACAGTTCTCTTTTTCTCCCTGCTAAGTTACTTGGCATATCTGCGTGCGCTATGCAGATGCGCACAGGAAACAACAAAAGTGATAAACCTTAATGATGAAGAAAGTGAAGTTCAGGACAAAAAAAACCCATACCAATTTCTTCTGATGTATTTTTTTGTGTAGTGAGACAGTAAGTTATGGAAACAGAATAAGCACAACTGAAAAGTCACTCAAGTTAACATGTCATAGGAAGAAATAGAGCAAAAACCATAGCCACTATAAACTCAAGGTAGATTTCATGTTAACAGTCGCCCTAGAAGCAATATAATCTCCCTCATTATCATAACAAAAAAGAGAGAATTCCTGCACACAAAATGGCTTAGACGCAGCTTTCTAGAACCTATGTTGTTTAAAAAAAAAAAGCAGAAAATACAAACTGATGTGGTAGCTGTTATAGCAAACAGGTCACAGGACTTTGAGAGGAATATTAAGGTTCAAGAACCTACAGCCTGTTATGATAAGGATAAACAGATTGAGAAAGCACATGTAATAGTTCAAAGGCTTTAAACTACTATCAAAAAAAAACCCACCCAAACACAAGTCTGTCAAACATCAAAAATTCCCCACAAGATTACAGCCAGGTCAGTGCTTCCAAAGGGTCTTGAAGTGCTACCAAACTGTTCTTGATCTCTTTCTCCTTATATGTGTATCACAATTTCCACTCCCCACACATCCTTGAACTGTAAACCTGACTATTTATTTAAAATGTTCTTTATCAGTATTATTTTCAGGCAACGGAAAGCACACAGGCCAGGATAAATTATCTGTGAAATTTTGTTTAAGATGAAACAGGTAACTCATGAAGCGTGGGGGTTTTTCTCATGCAGAATGCCTTTAAATTTGTAAAAAACATGCCACGAAAACCTGATCATTGAGGAGGATTCAGTAACATGTATAGCCCTCCTCATCTGGCCTATGCTATGAAACTATCTCTGTAACTTAAGTACCCAACCAGCTAGCTCAGTAATCCAGAATGGTATGAAGCCTTGACTTGACATAAACATTCTCTCCCCATTTTGCTGGCAGAAATTGAGGACTTCACCAAGGTTACAGTCAAATCTAAGCATCATTCAGCATAAATACAAGGTTTTGTTCCTCCTCCAGCATACGAAGTCATTTATTATTTTGCCTGCTCCTCCGTTCCCACGACATTACTGTAAAAAAAAAAAACCCACAGAACAACCCACTCTAATTGAAAATGAGGTATTTAGAAAACTTTTCAGCAGTAAGTATGCCCTTAATTATTTTGAACTAACAACCGACTTATGGAAATTACATATTCGGACAGCAAGGAGCACTTTTATATGCGCTAATCTTTACCTGACCAAAAAAAAGACACAGCACTTTCTTTCTCTCTACCCAGTGAAGTACCTCGGGTACACCAGAGTTTTACACTTACAGAATGTTTAAGATTCCCATCGATCCATGCCTATGAAACCTAAGCACTGCATCAAACGTCTCAGCAGTTACTGCCGCAGGTACGGCATTTCGAGGAGTCAAGTCAACCGCCGACAGGGTCGGGGCTCCCCCTGCTCCTCCACCCCCGCCCCGCTGGAGGTGGCGGGACAGAGCGGCGCTCACCCCCCCCCACCCCCCTCTCAATCTCTGCCCGAGAGGACAACGCTGTCCCCGCCGTTACCAGTCTGATCACTGCAGCTTCCTTCCAGGCTTTCTGGGGATTAGCTGGAGGTTTTGTCCCGGCCAAGCGATCCCATCCAGGTCCTCGGCGGTACCGGGAGGAGCGGGCAGACGGGCAGGAAGAAGGGGTGGCCGGAGGCTGGACCCGAAACCGCCAGCGGTTCGGAGCGCTTCCAGGAAATGAAATGGGCTGTTCTCGGGAGAGCCCAAGGTACGGCCGTGCCGCGGCAGGAGCCGGCGCGTACTTGCACCAGCCTGCCCTGAGGAAGAGCAGTTCGCTGTTACTAAACTAAGGATGACTCAACCGGAGCCTTTTAAGAGCGCCTTATCGCTCACTCGCCCGGACCGCGAAAGTACGGACCTGGTTCCGCGACTCTCCCGCCTTCACCCCAGCAAACGAGACCGACTCCCGGGCGCCGCTCACCTGGTGAGCGCGGCACTGGCGTGCGCGGGGAGGCGACGTGGGGCCGGCCCCTGCAGCCCCCCGCGGCCCTGCGCTGCGTGCAGCAGCTCAGGCAGCGCCACGGCCGCAGGCGCTCTGAGCGGCTCAGCCAGCGCCGAGCCGTGATTTACGGCTCTCCAACCACACCCCCCCGCGAGCTATTCAGGCTGGGCCTCGCCGAACTCCGCACACGAGCCGCTTACAGGCAGTGACCTCTGGTTGCCCTTTTCCATGGATTTCAGAACTTGACTTCCATAATTTCGTCTCCCAAATTAGCACTATAGCCAAAATTAACAGTTTCCTAAATGCACCCTGTCCATGGACAAGCAGGCTCGATTACAGACTTCACCCATGACGTACATTAGCAGACTTCCCCCTCATCCCAGCATGTTACATGAAGTTTACCTGTGCAACAGGTTGGTGCGATAAAACGCGTTTTCTAAAACAGTCAAATAACTGCAAAGGGTCGAGAGCTATTGAGAGAACCGATAGCTAGTTAACCTCCTTTTGTAAAGAATACCGTTTACAACAATCAGATAGATATAGAGATAGAACGTTATTTTTAACAAATTACCTCAGGCACCTTCAGCTGCATCACTGACTCAGCCAAAGGGCTTTTGCTTAAATGGAAATCAAGACACACTCAGCTGACTTTTAAAACACTGTCTAGATCCTTTTTTTCTTTAACACCAAGTTTGTCTCTTTCCTGTTGGCTCAGTCTTTCAGGCTGCCTGGCCAATATTTCTCTGGTTTTGCCAGTCATTCCAGTTGCCCGAAGCAATTTCAATAACACTGTTCTTTCCCTCCTGTCAAAATTCATAAGGCAACACTCTGCAAACCTCTCCACAGCTATCCTATTGACATTAGCTTTCCAGAGGCAAATATTTTTCTGCCTAACCAAACATTTAGTTGATTCTGACATTAAATATTTGATCCGTACTAGTTGCATGGTGGTTCTGTTTTGGGAGATCCCCATCATGCATTATTTTCACTTTATTCTAATGTTCAATTCTTTCACTCTCTTTCTCCATTTTTACCAGGACTAGTTTTTAGAAACTGCTTCTGATGTATCTACTTCAGAGCCTGACTACCAGATGTTGCTGAAGTTGCAGTCCAAAATACTGAAATTATAAATGTCATTAAGGAGCACATTATTTATCTTCCAGGATCTTTCCATATTATCAAATCAATCATCAAAAATAAATGAAACTGTGGTATTCTCATTCCAAACAAGTTAAGCTACATCCAACAGTGACAAGAGCAGGAGTAAAATGGTGACTTACTATAGTGACATCTGGGGGTACTGGGTAGAACTAGGATATCTACCTCTTTGGGGGTTTATGCATTGTCCAGAACACTGAATTCTGCAATCTGAGCTATCTAAAAGATCTTACAGCAACATGATTTTTTTTTTTAAATGAAGCAATTCAAGGCAGAAAGAGCACTGGACCTTCCTTTGAAGTGTAGCTAGAGTTTAGGAAACATTTAGCTCATCAAGACAAGATTCTTTAGCCATCATGTATGTTGCAGAAGTAAGTACTGGGAGAGGAAAGTTCCTGGAAAACTCTGGGAATGTTCACAGATAGGAGTAGAATCTTTGCATAAGAAAGCTCAAGAAGAAGTTTAGTATAAAATAAGAAAGGAAAAAAATAAAGGCAGATAACGCTCAAATAAGCAGTAAGGGAAGAAGAGAAGAGAGAAGATTGGAAAATTAAATGTATCTAATATATTGAGGCAAAGGAAGGTCATAGCAGCACTTCCAGCTGGTGCTGTCTTCTCATGGCAACCCCACTGTGGTTCCTTAAGGCAGGCACGAGCAGTAGGAAAGCACTGTTGCCACGCACCTTTTACAATAACTTCCAATACAGAAAAGTTGATGTAAATGTGAAAAACAATAGTTTCCCAAGGGATTTATTCACTGGTGCTGTTGTCCAAAAAGTAAATTCGTTACCCAGTGTGCAACAGGCCAATTCTCATACACTCAGGAGAGATATTGTGTTTATTCAGACCTGGGTGCTAGGTGGATTTTCCACAAATCAAGCACATCAGAAATCATCATCATCACGTTTTACAATATCATCTCCTACCTATTCTTGATTGGTTAGTAACTTACATATGATTACACAATCTAGTTGTAGCTAATACACATGCTCAGGGGAATGGTCTTCACCTGGGCTAGGGTCTTCTTGACCTATGGGCGTGATTTTTAGTATGATAATGAAGGCACTTCGCTTCAGGACACCCTAAAAGTAAGTAAGCTTTGTTGCCAAGGTGGCCAGCGGGATAGTTGTCTTGCCAGGTTGTCAAATAATTCATCCTATATACAATCAGTCCCACATGTTCTCTCTGGTCGAGGTCCAGAGAAAAGGGACTTCAAACAGCACAGTGTCCTGTTCATTATCAGCTAATTAAGGCTAACGTAAGCTATACACTATACTGACGTAAGCTAACTTCTTAGGTCAGGATGAATCTTATCAGTGCTAGGACATAAGTCACTACTCGTGGCATGCTGATGGACAGAGACTTCTACACTTAAATAACCTTCTACCCCCCAAATTACAGAAAATTATAGCATCCACTGAATGGAACCTTGAAGTTAAGATGTAAATTCAAATCAATTTCACATAAAATGAGACCTAAATGCACAACAAAAACTCACTCCGATCTTTTTGCAATTAAGTTTTTCCCCAAACACAATTACATTTGAGCTACTGATGATCTAGGAAAGCTAGCAAATCTGGAATAGCTGATGGCACTCTGCTTTTGTCATTGCTAGTTGTGCAAAACCAGGTAAGCATTGAGGACAGAGAGGTACCAGCAACGATTCAGGCACAGTGACAGATTACAGAATTTCACTGCCACAAATAACAATCTATGGAGATTTCCCATAGGGTATTTCAGGCACAATCTTTCTTCAAAATATACCTGGTGGAGGGAGAGGAAGAGCAGAAAGAGGAGAAAGAAACCAAAAACCAATGGGCTGTGGACATCTTGGACACCAAAATGCCTCAGTAATACATCCTGTGAAAGAAAAATCGAATTATGGTGAGAATACAAAAAGGGAAGTTGAGATACCTGGATTACATTTTCAGTTCTAGTATTCTGACACACTTATCCCTACATGACCTATACCTACATTTTTGTAACATACATCAGAGTGGTAGATGTTTTTCACAGGAAAGATTGTATAGTAGTTTATCAGCTCATCAAGCGGAAGATGCTACAGAAGTGCACACTATTATTTTCCCCATTGCATAAAAGAAAATGTCTTGCTTCTCTATCTGAACTGTACGTCCACAGTTCAGGTAAAACACATCTAAAATCATGCCAAAACCTCAGACTGCTTAGTACACAAGATGGTGTCTATAGGCTGATTCTAAAAACTCAGGAAATTTTCAGGCACTGTAATTACATAGGAAGTAATGTCATGCTTCATTGTCACACTTTATGAATAAGAACTAGAAAAGGAGTAGTAATTTCCTTAGTAACATCACTGGGTGCTAAGTAATGGGTCTGGTAGCTGGGCAGCCCTGCGTAAACTGTGATTACTCTTGCATGAGTCATTACATCCTTTTTCTAGGAGTTTTATTCTGTCTTCAGATGAAATTGAAAATTAGCCTTTGTCTTCACATATGAAAATTTACACAACCCATCCTGCTACATACTTGATGCAAAACTGTTGAAAAGAATTGGCATGTAACCTGTAAGACTGAAGAATTCACAGGACTGCCAACACTAGCTACATTAATTGTGAGTTACTTTGAATTAAGCTAGATGAGATTCCTCATAAATTTTTGGTTTTATAGTTTATATCTACTTTGGAAATGGGTTTACTGAGACGTTGGATGAAGCCTGGAAGTGCCAATATCCTGAAACAAGCACAACAACATTGTGAAGCCCTCCCCAACATTATTCCATATTGACCTGCCATATCCCTTAATCATCTGTTCATCTGTATGCCATCTGTGTTATCACCTTGCTACACAAGTGTCAGTGGTGAAGTGCTGCCCCTTGTGACATCAGCCTAGGGGAGGCCGAGAGACCAGCAGTGTGCTGGCCACACACTGCTGCCACCTAGACTTCTGCTCTCTGAAGGAAGGGGGTATGTACATGTGCATCTGTCCAACTAGCTCACAGACAGCTATATATCAGCTATCTGAACAGATGAGTGAGGAAGAACAGTAACTGGGACCCAGGTCCCAAGACCTGTGATGCTGTAGCTTGCATACCTTAATTGTGCCAAGAGTTGGGTATTTGACAGTTCTTCAGAGATCACTTTCAAACTGTGCTTGGCTTATGGTAACTAAAGAGATGATGGGACAAAACAAGAAGATTCACTGGAACTTTTCAGTTTGACCTTAAACATTAGAATTCCAGTCTTCCTAAAATAACCAGGAGAAAATGCATCTACTCTAAAATCACTGCTGTGCAGCTGCAATGCTAAAATGCAGAAGTAACCATGCAAGATGAGGACGTGATATGCGTGGATTGCTCACACAGCAGTTCTTGTAGATTTCCTGATAAACAGAAGTCAGGAAGGTTTCCACTGAAGACCTGCCTTAGAAGAAAGGACACAAACAAATGAAACGCTACATTCCCTCAAGTCCCACAGATACCACTTGGAAAAAATAATGATCAGCATAACTGTTGTCTAGGAAATCAATTTTATTCACTGGTAATTTTCAAATTAGATGAAGATGTATCAGGCTAAACTAGAATGACAATACAAAGTGAAAAATGCTCCAGTACTTGAAATCTGACAATATTTAGTTTGAAAACTAAGAGCTATGGCAACTGTGCTTTCTAAGGTCTCCCCCGGCTGCCAACTGAAACAGAAAAGTTTAGTCAGCAGCTATCCAAGACCTCCATAATAAAGCTACCAACATCCACTCCTGCTATTTGGTCTTAGGTCTGGAGACACAAGGTCTTTCAGAAACTCCCAAAGAGCTATCTGTTATGAGTCAGTCAAGAAGCCTCATGATCCCTAGCTTCAGAAAGGGTTGCAAACAGAAACGTCCCAAAGCTGATCATGCTGGAAATAATGCTGTAGTAAAGCAGGAGAGTTTTGAGGAGTTACATAAAGCTTAGTTCATTCAGTGTCAAACTAGAGCATGAACGTGCTCTGACTTGCTGGAGTTTCTGGCTACAGTACATTCAATTTCTTGCAGTCCTAGAAGAGTGCAAACTGGGTACATATAATACCAGATGTCTGATCCTCATTTACTACTGTTAAATTCCTCTAATCTGCAGCTTGCGGTTGTAAATATTAAGCCAGAAAGAAACTAAAACTGTTTGAAGGATTTTGGAAAATATTTTCGCTGTAGCTATCCGTTGTTCTCGGTCACAGAATTCCATGTGTTTTGAGTGAGTTAGTATCAGCCACTGTTGGAACCAAAAAACTTAAGTACAGTCCTTGTCAGATATAATACAAGAAAACTGAGTATCATCTTTAACAAAAACCAATTAGCAATAAAACAAATCTGTAAAAACAATTTATTGCATATATTCTGTGATAGTAACATGTTGTGTTCCCACCACACCTTCAATTTGGTATTGAAAATCATGTCAAATTGTGTTGGCATAGATTAGACAGACCTGTTTCAGAAGTTTGAAATATGTGTGTAAAACTGCACTAAACCCAGTTTTCTTTTAATTACTAGTTTTGGTAAATGACATATTAAACTGAAAGACAACACCAGAAAAAAGTTGGACAAGGTTCAATGGGTTCCTTTTTACCAGGGCGTCTATTTTCCTCTCTTTGCTTCTAGAAGTGGAAGAACTGTTGCTGTGGTGCTAAGATTTCACTTTAAGCTTCTGTTTTTCCATGTTTACGTAAAAAGTCTCATATACAAAAGAATTAACAGCATCTCTCTGCACGTGACAGATGTTGGGGAGTTTTTCATTTAGAACATGACTGATGTAGAGAAAGGATAAACAGAAGGCCAGAACACAGCAACAAATGAATTTGGAACTTTAAACAAATGAAATGGTACAGACAGAGACATATGTTTACAACTTTGTAACAGCACCTACATTTCTGACCTCCTCAAACAGAAATGGCAAAAATCTTCAAATCTGTGTATCTCTCAGTGAGAGCAAAATAGACCACACGGGTAGCAATACCACCTCTGACTATTATGTAGATGAAAGTATTCAAAGCAGCCTCCTCTCCATCTATTAGCAAAGCTACCAGAATACTTTAGCACTAGCCTGGAATCTGCCAGGTTGACACTACATACTACAACTCCAAAGCACCCTGGTTGTGTTTGTAATGTTTCAGAGAAGCAAAAAAAAAAAACCCCAGAACAAGTAAAAGTGCTTTATCCAAGAAGACAAAGGATAAGAATTTTGTTTCACAAGGTAAAACCAGTTATGGCTTTAGGCTAATTATTTTGACCACCTAATGAATATTCTCATATTAAAGAAATCGTAGGGGTCTGGTGAAGCTCCCACTGACTGGAAAAGGGGAAACATAACCCCCATCTTTAGAAAGGGAAAAAAGGGGGATCCAGGGAATTACAGGCCACCCAGTCTCACTTCTGTGCCTGGCAAGAACAAGGAGCAGATCCTCCTGGAAAACAAGATAAGGCACATGGAAAACAAGGAGGTGATGGTGACAGCCAACGTGGCTTCACCAAGGGCAGATCATGCCTGACCAACGTGGTGGCCTTCTACAATGGGGTCACGACCTTGGTGAATAAAGGACAGGCAACCAATGTCATCTATATGGACTTGTGCATAGCGTTCAACACTGTCCCACACAACACCCTTGTCCCTAAATTGGAGAGGCATGGATTTGATGGATGGACTGCTCAGTGGATAAGGAACTGGCTTGATAGATGGCTTGATGCCTGAATGGAGACCAGTGGCAAGCGGCATTCCTCAGGCGTTGGTATTGGGAATGGTGCTGTTTAACATCTTTGTCAGTGAGATACATGATGGCATCAAGGGCACCCTCAGCAAGTTTGCCAATGACACCAAGCTGTGTGGTGTGGCCAACATGCTGGAGGGAAGGGATGCCATCCAGAGGGACCCTGACAGGCTGGAGAGGTGGGCCTGTGCCAACCTCCTGGAGTGCAACAAGGCCAAGTGCAAGGGCCTGCACCTGGGTTAGGACAATCCCAAGCACAGGCTGGGTGGAGAATGGATTGAGAGCAGCCCTGAGGAGAAGGATTGGGGGTACTGGTGGAGGAAAAGCTGGACATGAGCCAGCAGTGTGCGCTGGCAGCCCAGAAAGCCAACCATATCCTGGGCTGTATCCAGAGAAGTGTGGCCAGCAGGTCGAGGGAGGGGATTCTCCCCCTCTACGCTGCTCTCATGAGACCTCACCTGCAGTACTGTGTTCAGCGCTAGGGTCCCCAGCATAAGAAGGATATAGACCAGTTGGAGCGAGTGTAGAGGAGGCCACGAAGATGATCATAGGGCTGGAGCCCCTCTGCTATGGAGACAGGCTGAGAGAGTTGGGCTTGTTCAGCCTGGAGAAGGCTCCAGGGAGACCTTATTGAAGCCTTCCAGTACCTGAAGGGGCCTACAAGGAAGCTGGGGGGGCACTTTTTACAAGGGCCTGTAGTGACAGGACAAGGGGTAATGGGTTTAAATTGAAAGTGGGGAGATTTAGACTGGATATCAGGAAGAAATTCTTCCCGGAGAGGGTGGTGAGGCACTGGCACAGGTTGCCCAGAGAAGCTGTGGATGCCCCATCCCTGGCTGTCTTCAAGGCCAGGCTGGATGAGGCTTTGAGCAACCTGGTCTAGTGGAGGGTGTCCCTGCCCATGGCAGGGGGGTTGGAACTAGATGATCTTTAAGGTCCCTTCCAACCCAAACCATTCTATGATTGCGTGATTCCAAAAACACATGAGGGAGTCCCTCACTTATTTTAAATGCCCTTTAAGGATGGATTTGTACTTGGGACAATATAGATAGAGACAAACAAGGATCTTTACTGCTTGCTCATCTTCCTTCTTAACAACACACATCTTAGCTCTTTTATATAATGAACATTAAGAAAACCCACATGGCAAGAAGCTCTTCATATTTAACTATACACTAGTGCAGCAGGGCAAGAAATACAACATATGCAGAAACAGTTATTTAAGAATTTAAATGCAAAATGTCTTTCCCCAACTAAACAGAGGAATTATGGAATATTAATTACATTTAATCTAAATCAGGTTTTGTATATTACTTATGTTCACCCAGAGTAAATTATGTCAATGCATATATTTTATTTAAATCCATTAAAGCTGGCCTTCTTTGTATGACAAATAAAATTATAAAAAGTCTAAATATATATCCTATTAAAGCTACAATCTCTCTGTATAAGAAAACCTGTACGAGACAAAAAGGAAAGATTCTTTATATCTTTATCATCTCAAAGAGAACACTCTAAGATGTTAATGAAATCATATTAAGGAATAAAATGCTGTTAATCAGTATTCAGATCAGTAAAAGTTACTGGTAAAAAACAAAGCTCTAGCTCCTAGAACACCTCATAAAAACCCCTTCTTTTCCCTTAGGTATGTATGTATTTTTCCACTCATCTCTCAACCAATGATGTATAGAAAAGTTCATCATGAATATTTGCAAATTTACACAAACATTTTTTATAATACAGGAGTCAGATTACACGTAATTTGTCATCAGTTTCTCTCGTAGCAGAAGCAGCTACTTCTAGAAGAGGCTATGTTATTTCCTGTCTTCTTTGCAATGCCGAACAAACATTTCTAAGACTACAAAAGTGCGAGACAGCCACTGAGGACATTGCTATAAGCACAGACAGAAGCAAAGCCCGTATTTTCCTTTGCTTGGGAGCAGTTTAGTACCCAAATTTTGGATGCATCTTGATTCTGTCTTGGGACAAGCCCAGGCAAGTTGCAGGCCCCACCCTCTGACTCTGTAATTTCCCTGTAACAGAAAACAAGTACATCTCAAAGGAGCCACAGCATGCTATGAATACACGAATGGACACTGGCCTAGATGGCAGGACACCAAGATCCAAAATATGCCCCAGTACACAAGAGGTAAGTCAAGATATAGGCAAAAGGATTGCGGAAAGTATATTTATGGCTGTTCACATTCACACCTTTTTGAAACTTAATTTTTGTTAGATTAAATGCTTAGAGGCTGAGAAAGTATTCTGGGCAAGCATTGCTATGGGTTGGTGTACTCGTTCATGTTTGATCTGACATGTACTTTGCAGCTATCTGATATAAGATCCTGAACTTGATTAACAAGTCAAGCATCAGCCTCACTTAGTACACAGGCGTATGGTCTTTTGTTCATGAAACAGTGGTACAAAGTATGTTCAGAACTGGCAAAAATTTTGCAGTTAGGAAGAAAGTTTACAGAAACTGGAAATGTTTTTCCACTTGGGTACTTTGATTTGCAAGGAAATGAAATATACTAATAAGCCCTAAGCAAGTATTTGATATCATCAGGATTTACAGAAAAGGAAACAAACACTTTCTTGAAATTTGGAAGGCTGCACTCAAAAGAAGAAATGAAATGTGCCAGGCTAACTGCGATGAAGCTTTTAGTCCTAAATTCATTCCACCGGCCATCAGCACTTTCTCAGTGATCTGCCAGGAAGCCAGCCATCATGGTATATCTACAATCAACAAAAAAATATAAACACCTACATAAGGTAATTCAGATTGAAAGTGGACTGAATTATCTGCTAAATTCATCTGTCTTTCTAACATCTAGAGGGAGCACACAGTGACTAGAACTCCTTCAGCTGTGCTTTCACTTCAGGCAGCAGGACCATTTCAGGCACCGGGCCTCACCTCTGCTGTCTCTTCATGGCCATCCGTATCTGTACAAGTGTTGTGCAGCTGAACAGCGAACTGGCACTGAGACTTGACCTGGACTCATATGAGTGGGAAAAAAAAGTTGTTTTTCAGACAGATAAATTTCCCAATGGATTCACCATGCAGCTGCAGCCTAGTTTTACAGACAACAAAAGGATGGGATGGGAAAAAGCAGCTAAAGGAAAGTGGAAGAGGGCACAGACTGCTTAGGTTGGCATTTTGGAACCCCAGTTACAATTAAGGTCAAGAGTCCATGGCACAGCAGCCTTTCAGTTTTCTAATACAGATCAAAAATATCAGAGCCCCATTATTCAAAGCACCAACCCAGTATAAAATTAATTCCGCTGGACTGAAGTGGTTTAACAATTCTGAATGGTTATTTTGCTGCTGATAAGCTAATGCTACTCACGTGAAACCCGTTACTCTGATCACTTCCCTACCATTGGCTGGCATAAAGATAGTGTAAAAGCATAAAGGTAGTGAACTTCGTATTGTGTACCCTGCCTAATTCAACAGTCGTGATTATGTGCACATATTTGATCCAGGTCAAATGTGTTGCTGGGCATTACATCAATGCACAGATCTCGGTATTAATTACTGTGGAAACACAGCCCAAGCAGTTAGTTAGATCGGATGAATCCAAATCTTAATGTACTGAGAAAGTAGTTTCAGAACCAGTTAACATTTTAGAAAAACAAAAATGTTTTGACCAAATCTTTAAAAAATTAAACTCACTGTAGAAAGAAATGCTTAGTCCTATGAAATTAACCTTGTGAAAATGCTTACATATTAAAGTGACCTATCAAACACTGTCTGGAAACTGATGAACCAGCAGCAAATACAATGGTGCTGTTTAAAGCTCAAAATAACCACAAACAGAATAACATAGCCTTTGCTCCATAGTGGTAAGTAGGACATTAGTATTTATCTAGTAGAATTAAAGATTTTTTTTTTTTAAATGTTTTTTCTAATGTCTGACTTCAGTACAGTTCAGTGCTAGAAAACACGCATTTTGTTGTAACTGATTAGGCACTTTGCTCCTAGACACAGCACTCTGTCAGACAGACACAAACCAAAACCATGTCATAACAGGCTGGAGACTAGATAACAACCATTTGCCCCTACTGTGAAAACAAAACAGTCTGCACTCATGTATGACTGACTGAACCAATCTGTTTTACAGCATTCCCAGATTTCTTTAACACAATAATACAATATTATATTATTGTAGTAAAGAATTTGATATAATAGGCAAAGCTATCTAGGATGTAAATATCTTGACATAAACAGAACAATGCAGAGATACTTTTTTGATACTTTTTTTTCCAGCTGCTAAAATGAAATAAAAGATAGACATGAAGATGGACATGATAGACATCGGAAGACAAAAGATAGACGCATACACTGTTCTACCAACATCAGGGCTCTGTGTAAGCAGTTATGCAAGATGCACATAAACAAATAGTTAAGCTTCCAAAGAATTGCTGAGTTTGGGAAGAGATTTTTATTTGCAAGTTTGAGCATATCCTAAATGAATTCAAGGATGCCCAGTTCTAAATCTGTAACTTGTGACCTGAACATATCCTATCAGACCACTGAAGCCAGAAGCAGAAAATGCTCATGTTCAGACCTGTAGTGCCTTTAATCATACATTTTTGATGCATTTTTTATTTTTTTAAGCTTTTTTTTTTATATAAATTGCAAAACCAAAAATACTGTCCTACAGAAAGGTAGGCCACAGTAGCAGTATTACCTTTGTTAAAGTACAATACATTCCTAGAAATATTTTAAAAGCATTTAAAGTAGAACAAGTAGCATTAGTAAGATACACAATGTTTTGGAGCAGACATTGTTTTGGAAGCCATTATTAATTTTGCCTCGGTGGTCAAACTTGGAAACAAGTCAAAATGGTTACACTTCAGAGACATACCATTACACTGTAGAAGTTGTAATTCTGGACTTCATCACTTCACGATCTATTAAATAACAAATCTGCCAATTTGCAAATCACAGTGTGAAATCCCTCTATCCTTCACTGGAATACTTTGCTATATTACTTGCTTTATTGCAGGATTTTTATTACTGTGAAAATATTGCAGACAAATAAGGCAGATGACAATTATACATCTAAAGAATGGTAGTATTACAGTAACTAAGAGCATCTTGTGGAGTAACACTTATCAGAAAATCTCAACATTTAATGGACACACCACAAGAATTTCTTTGAGGAATGTTAAAGGCACAGAGAACATTCTTATGTGAGGTGAGGACAAAAATCCTTAATTTATTGGCTTGCTCTAAGCAGGTACTTTCAGATTACAAGATGGACAGCATGAAAGTCATATGATTTTCAGAGAGATAAAAGGAAAACACAGCTAGTTGGTTAGGACATTAGTAAAACTGTGGACACATAGCTCTTTTCTGGTTCATACACTTCAAATTCAGCCACAGACTTTAATTTTGTTGTCATAAAGTAACTTATTTTCAAAACTGTTTAACAAATTCACAAGGAATATGTTTTGTAAGAATACAAATATTAGATTTGATTTTGAATATTTAGCTTCTGTGCTAATACATGACAATTAAAATATATCTACAAGAATTGGTAGACAGTCACCATATTTATAATTCCAGAAAAAAGAGAAATTCTGCACCAAGCATGAAAGGAATCCCAGAATTTCCACAGAGCAACATTCTCTTTAAACAATATAATGATAACCAGTCGCTATCTAATCTTACTTGGCCAGCTGCATTTGCTCTGTTATTCATTTATACCGAATGAAAAAAGCCAACCAACCAAAAAGAAACCTTACACCAATAACACACCCCTCTCCTCCAAACCTTGACACGAAAGGAAATTCAAGTGCAAGCAGAAAATTATGTTAACTTTGTATGAGAAGATACTAAGAGATATAAGATGCATTGTTTTCAAATGTACTGAACCTACACTTTTGGATGCGATTATTTTACAGCATACTTTCATGTCTTTCTTGACACCTATGTAGATTTTTCACTACTGTTTTAATGAAAAACATATTCAGAGGTTAAGGTTAAAAGTAATACAAAATTACAAAATAAATTGATGAAGACACTAATATATCATTGTGAACACTAGTTTTAGCCAGAGAAAGTTTCCTATTGTTCTTCTACTTTTATACTATTTTTATTTCTGAAAACAGGAATAACTCTTGCTTAGGGCAGGTAATGCCAAGATTTTTTAACAGCCCAAATACAGTTATAAACACACCAGTAAGGTGGGTAGCAGATGTTGGGCACACAGCTTTCTCTACTAAGAAATTAATATCCTTCCTTTCCAGATAAAGGAAACAAAAATATAAGATGACAGCATATACTGGAGCATGATACAAGACCTATGTTCTGTTTACCCATTCTAAACACTGTCATTTCCTATAAATCTCGGGTTTATGGCAATAAAGAGATTTTCATAGGTTGAGTCAGGTCAGCAGATTTTTATGGGATAAAATCATGGTTGCTCCATCACTTGATTCTATTTAATCAGTGAGACTCTTTATTCAGCTATTACTCAGCAAGCTCAAAAGTGAAATTACAGTAATCTGAAATCCTTATGTGAAAGGTCTTGCAGTATTATCCAAATCTTTTATACAATTTCAGGGCTTTTTACATCAAAATAAAACTTCAGATCTAACCTAGGTTTGTACAGTTCTGTTTCTGAACACCAGCTGTAAGGAGGCTTTAGTAGCAAGTTCATTTCATAAAAAAGTTATCAAATGTGTAATAACGGGAAGTTCCTAGGGTGGCACTCTGATGTACTGAACTGAATTTAGCTTTTACTTTAGGAGTGCTTTTCTGTATTATCCTAAAAGCATGCACACAGTTGCCATCATACATAGTGGGGCATATTCAATGCAAAAGCACAGAGGAATGTAGCTTTTAAATCCAACTGGTCATACTGAAATGTCCTGATAATTCATTAGTTTTCTTCTTTCCTCTATCACAATATCCCAGAACTATCAAAAGATGCTGCTGATGATGTATCAGGAGTATAACAAGCCAACAAGGCAAGTGATATGTAATACCAGATTTAGCTATGGTTTCATCAAATTAGCTTCAAGGTAGTTTTTGAAAAGTATGTATCACAAAGACACCAAGTTTTAGGAACTTCAAATCACTGTGTGGATATAGTAAGTATTCCAGGGACAACAATTCATGCTCCTTTTTCAGTCTCCCTTGGGGATTCAGGCTGTAATATACAAGCAGCAAGCCACATATCATGGTGTAAACCTGTCCACAGCAAAGTTACTCAGGTAAGCCAGCAATATCATCTCATCTGGAAAGTCACTTCTCTTGTTATGCCTTTTCTACTTCAGCAAAACTGACTTGTATTGTACTTCCAAATTAAGACCAGCCTCTTGCTGTGACACAATCATTTATTAAGAAAAATTGACTTACTGGACACCTATATGATTAAGAGTTTTCTTAAGGATTTTAATCACTTGAACCTGGCATGCCTTCCTAACTAGCTGCCTTGAATCAAAGGCCCATAGTTTTGGTTTTAGATGTACTCAGGTGTACTTGCGTTTTCAGATGAAGATTTATTTTCCTCTGGCATCAGTGAAATCATCAAACTCTCCAAATTACAGCCTCAATAAAGTTGATCTTCCCATACAACAACATTCTGTACACCTCAAGTCCTGTATTGTGGCACTAAGTAGTAATACTGACCAAACATCTGCTCTCTGCTTACCACATCTTAACTATTTATGTTTAACCAAGCAATTTAGACAGGTACTTCTTGAATGCTCTTGGGGTGCCAGTTTCCGAATGCAGCAGAATCAAAAACTAGAAAAGCTGGAAGTGGTCATCATGCTTGTGATGACACCTCTCAGAGTTTATACTATCTTAATACAAAAGAACTACCTTCTCTTTTGCAGCCCAAGCCATATTTCTGTTTCTCCTTTCCTTTCTTGAAACAACAAACGTACAGCATGTTGTCAGTAGTACAGTTTAAGACAGTAAATCTATGTATTTTGGAAAAATCTCAGAAGTAACTGTTCTGTAAGAGGAATACTAAATGCAGAGTGGGAAAGTCAGAACATACCAGCCAATGACCCAAAGTTTGTTTCATCTCTATGGCAGTGATAACATCTTAGAGATAAAAGTAACCTTCTTAATGAGGATTTGTTAATACAGTAATGGTAAACTGCCATAATTTCTATGAGACGTTCTGGCCTACTGGCTTAAACAAAACCCAGAAATTTTCTAGTTAAAAATTGAGCATGATTCTCCTATTCTAATAAGGCTATAGGTTGGTAATGCACTGATTAAAAACAGGGTATTATAAAGCCATCTCCATCTTTCCTGCTAGCAAAAAGGGAAGGGCATCTGCAAGACAGGGCAAGAGACAGAAGTAGCAGAAATACCTCAAATGCAATCCATCAGCAGAACCAAAGTGTCAGACATTGATCAAACAAATACTGGCACTGTGCACTAGACAGTCCAGAGAAAGCACTTTTTGGGCCAAGGACTGTGGCTGAAAGAAGTGGGAAGCTATGACTAAATCCTCTTGTATTCGGAGAAACAGAGCTTGGTATGTTGCATATAAACTCGATGACATCAAAGATAAGCTACCACTTTTTTTTTTTTTTTTCCAAATAGAAACAATAGAAGTTTTGGTTAACTCTGCATGGAAAGGAAAAGTAAGCAACAACTATTCAACATGTAATAACTACTACAATCAGATTCCATCTCCAGACTTCCATCAAAAGATATCTTGGCCATCTATGTCATTTTCTTTGGTATGTATGTGACCTACGTACAAACCACACCCAGAGGGCATCAAGGATGAAGAGGGGCAAAAAGAAAGCATAAGAATATAAGGTAAAAAAGAGGCTAGTGTTATTATAATGATTTCACAAAATAAAACAAGGAAATAAAAGTGATCAAAGTAGTACCTCTGATAAATCCATGTTATAACATGTAGAAAACACACAAGAAGAGGAAATGATGGAACAAACTGTGGATGATCCAATTATTTTACTTAAAACAACACAAAGACATGCAATTTAAGTTCAGAAAATCTATGGCCTAGTAAATTGAAATACATACTTAACTCTCTCGAAAACCAATTGCATTCATGCAGTCTGGACCTAAGCTATTAATGCTTTCTGCACTTTATGAATCAGCTGTTGACATAAAACTATTCTCAGTATCACAGAAGCATAGCAGAGTTCAAACAGTAGTAAAAGAGCCAAGGTGTTATCACAGTACTGGAAAAGAAAAACATATGAGGTCAAGCTATTTCTGTAAGGCAGCACACAAAGGAGTGGAACAGGCAACTGAACAGATCTCAGAAAAGATCTGGAAGTATACATATTGGGTGGCTGGGAGGGATTAACTGACCAGAAGAAAGAAAACTAAAAGGCAAAATAACTGAACCTTCAGTGCAAATGTTATCCGCCAGAGCTAGCAAGGTCTTAGCTAGCTAGCTTTATTTTAAAATCTAAGTTGTTCATAAATAGTATCACACAGCTGAATTTTCATCATCATTACATTTATACTTTTCCCAGTGTATTATTTCAATTCCTGGTGATTTTTTACTGAAACACAGAAGAAAGTATTGAGACTTTCTCTTTTAGATATCCAATTTAAAACAGATTTGAAGCCTGACATTCCTGTGTAATAAGTCACACTGGCTACTTAAATGCATTTGCACAAATGGAGAATGCAAATAAATACTTACTGGGGTTTTAAGTAATTTGGGGTAAACTGGAAGAGTCGAAGAAACTGGCATCCTAAATACAATCTAAGCAAAGTGAATTAGACCATTCCAAAGGCAACATGCATTTGCACAGTGCGCACCATGCTGCAGACAGTATACAGTAATGGCTGATTTAAACTGTGTGAAACTACTGTTAGGTTGGACATCATATTCTCCAAAAATTTAGAAATATATTTGCATCAATTTTGCTGCCTTCTCTGCTGAAGGGGCACATAACAGATCTTTTTTTTTTTTTTTCCTTTGGCTGATAAATTGAAAAAACTTGAATAATAAAATTTGGTTTGGATCAAACCAAACCAGAATTCCAAGGTCTTTGCATAACTGATATGCACTTTTTAATTTGTGTTTATTCTTATTTTTCCCTTTTTTCTTCTACCCAGACCTCATAAAAATTAATTCAGCTGAGACTCTGGAATACATTGAAAAGTCATAAACTAACATAAACTGATGTTAATACCAATTAGCAGTAAGTACAACAAGCCAGTCAGATACATGTGAACTTCACAGATATTTCACACTGTAAGTAATTGCATTTTCCATCAAATGTGTTAAATAACTAAAGCACAAGTGTGTATATACACAGTGTAAGTATACGATGACAACTCCTCCTAGTGGAAGCACATCTGACACAGCAAAATTCAGAAAAATACAGACTTCCTAGGTATAATACCAGGCTTTTGCTGGTACTGTCCAGCTCTGCAGTTTTTCTACCCTCTATCAATTTAAACTAGATACATCCAACTCTTCAGTACTATAGAAAAACATCTATGGACTTTTAAGGAAGATGAAAAATCACTAAGTTTGCTGCTATAATGATGTAACATTTAAAGTACTTTCTACTGTAGGACTATGTTTCACCACTACCTCTTATAACTTTGGGTGAAACTGCTGTGACGTGAGGTAACTTACATGTATTGTGAACAACGAAGCTCTGCTGATTTACGGGTGCTAGGAGTGCAGCCCTCTGTGGCTCCTTTTTGTTTCCTCTTTCACTCATACTTTACATCAACTGTGCCAGGAATGATTTCCATGTGAATGAACCCCCTGCATTTATGTGAATAGACTACTCTGTTCAACCAATTCCATCTGGAGGCCTCAAACTGTCACAGACATTACACATGCAGTTCAGCCTGAACCTAGAGGAGTGGTTTTTACAATAAAAGCTCAGAGCAGACAGTGCTAGTAGGAATATGACATGTCACACAATGTACTGAGCAGACTACTAATACCCTCATTCATTTATTTTAATCCCTGATTTGCTTCATGTCTCCTTGTTCTAATCGTTGTTTTAAGCTATAATAATCAAAATGTTTTTGGTAAAACTCTGTCAAATCCTTGTGAAGGACTTCAGAATACTGAATTCTTTGAACAGAAACCATAAGTATTGTTGGCAGGCTAGGCACAGAAGGGACACTTCCAACCTGGGGTTTTAGTTCAGGCCAACATTTAGCAAATCCATTACAGACTATGGAGAAACCAATACAAAACATTACTCAACTTGTTTATGCTGTTCTTGCCAATGTTTGTGTAAAGAGTCTACAAAATACCAATCAGGATTTAAATACAAACTGACTCAGCAACCACACAGCAGATCATCATTCACAGCTAGTTAAAGTCTGTGCCTTAATATCTACTCAGACTATTGGGTCAGGATAATTCAGTTATATGGAATACATCTATTTGGTTTTGTCATGATACAGTTCTGTTTTGAAGACATATCACAAATAATACCACAAACACTGAGTTACTTTATCGTCAGACTTCAAACCAGGTATTTTCAGTTGATAAGTAGCCATACCTATCACCAGTAGCTTACAAGAAACAACTAAGGTGGTGGTTCACCATGCTTTATATACTGCTTATGGAAGGCATAGACTAGCCACCCTTCATTCACCTTCCTTACATAACAGAAGTGCAACTTTCTCCACTTCATAACATCAACATATTTTTAATTATTAAGCAGAAGCTCTAAAACAGAAGAAGCAGCTTTTCCACATGATCTTATTCAAAGGGGAACATACTGGCACAGATGTTCTAGGTAGCAAAAATATAAATGATCTTAAAAGACAGTATGTACAGAGAAAACAAACCAACAAAATCAGAACTATTTAAAGCAGAGATGACCAAAATCTCTGAAAATCCTGACACAGTGAACCATGAACAGCTGTGGTGATAACCAGGGGTAATACGTATCCCTGTATACTTACGTTCATGTAACGTTTTTATAAGCGTAAGCTTGTCCTGTCAAGAGATGGACAGAATTTTAGTCTGATTGCATGCAGATGTTCTTACGTTTCACCTAGAGTTTGGATCTGGCACAAGCCTGCTTCACTAGAGCAAACACTTCAAAGAATTTTCAGAGGGTAACTTTGTCTTGCAGACTTCAACAATACTTGGTCTAGCATATTGGCAATTCCCTGACTCTGGGTCTGGACTAGTTATTGTCCCTAAGATACAAAGCCATGCCTGGTACATTTCCCTGGCTATCTATGCGCTTACTTTTATTTTACAACTTCAAGCACAACCCCTAATGTAAACTACTTCTATTTATTTAAATAATGGATTAAGAGGAAAAGACACTAGACAAAACATTTCATATTGATCACTTAGATTATAACTGTTCCAGTTATGTACCAAATCTCACAAAACCAAGAGACCTTATACTTATCAATAGGATCTAAGAGAACAGGAAAAATACACTCATGCTAAGCCATGGTGCTTTCATTTAACATAAAAGGCTTATTTTATAACCTTTTACAGTAAATGAAATCACTTGGAAATAAAAATCTTTCTTATAAAACACAGTAAACTGATATCATAGCAAGTGATATTTTGTGAGAAAAATTCCTGGTATTATTTCTAAAGCAAGTGAATAGCAAAAACATCTACTGGTTAAGGTGCCTGGTTACCTAGCAAAGACAATGAACTGATAAGAACTGTTCAGGGGTTCAGAGCAGAACATAACATACTAGCTGCCACCTCCATATACACTTCATAAAGCTACATAATAAGTAGTAACAGAAATAATTAACTTTGAAATGAAAAATAAATTAGCTTTAAATTCAATCCCCTCAGAAAGTAAAAATCACTTGCTGATTTGTTTCTTATCAACTTGTAATAGTAAAGGAGAATAAAAAGAGTACATTTCTAAAAATAATCAATAATCATAGAATCATAAAGGTATTTTCCAACCTAAAAGATCATAGAGTGCAAATAAGCATGCTTATTAAACTATTGTATTCAGTGAGAATGGTGCACCGGGCACAAAGCTGGAACAAATGTAGCTTTAACATAAAGTCTGTTCTAATTTTACACTGATGTTCTCACCCTCTTCTAAAAGGACTTAGGGCTATAACTTACAAGACCAGGTAACACTGAGCAGCTAGCAATAAAAAAATTCTGAGTATCATTAAAACTTGGGCTAAAAATAGCAACAGTTCAGAAGCTGCTTTATGGGGACCTCAGCCATAAAGGGCAGTACGGATCATAATCTCATCAACCTTCTTAGTAAATCAAACTGCCTGTAAGAATCAGACAGATCCTTTACTTACTAAATTCTAGAATCTGATTGTATGTGCAAAAGCAATAGCTTATTTTTCTACTACACCTTTGGACCCAAAGAGCTACCTAGCTGAAGTGTTAAGATATTTGGGTTCTAGTTGGAGAAAACACTGGTGGCGAGTCAGGAATTTCTTTGAATCAACTGAATTTACTTAAAAAATGTTACCAGTCCTATTCTTGTGAACACAGGCCAAATCTGATTATTTCCTCTCCCTTTGAAGATAAAGGTAGTGCCACGATTCCTAGAGCCAGATAAAAACCACCACAGGTAGATAACACAAAATGCTGAGCCAGTCTAAACTTGCAACGCCAATTCAAATTTGTTCAAAGTATTTTTGATTAATTTTGTAGTAGCAAAACTCATACTTTACCAACTCTGTCTACACAACAGTTTTATTGGTCTTTCTGCAGGTAGCCCGAAGGGTTTTTGGAAACAGTCCCTTCCTGTTTCCCTTCTACTCCCTGATGCAGTGTTACTGCATTCAAGCAATGAACAGCCTTTAAATGAAGGCTTGAGGTTGGATTGTATTGATTTCTCAGTCATCACCACTAAGCTTCTCTTACCTGTTGACTTTTGTACTCCAGCATTCCTCATGAAAAGCTTCTATCAACGCTGTGCACTGAGCCTCTCCACAGCCTTGCTGCTCCATATTGCATGGCAATCTGCTGCAGTAACAGCACCTGTGCAGACAGGAAGTCTGCTGCAGTATAGGGCACCACTAAGTAGAGCTTTGGTTCTTCAGTGTAACCTGCAGGAACTCAGCTGTGATTCAGAGCCAAGCTGATTGCTTCAGCCCTGAATTTGCACCAGTATCTGAACACCTGTTGAACGGCACAAGTGTATCTTAGATTGCGTTAAATTCCCAGTGCGTTGTGGGTGAAGCAT
Source organism: Rhynochetos jubatus (assembly GCA_027574665.1). Lineage (NCBI taxonomy): Eukaryota > Metazoa > Chordata > Aves > Eurypygiformes > Rhynochetidae > Rhynochetos > Rhynochetos jubatus. The sequence goes on from CM050656.1 coordinate 19,656,632, forward strand.
TGGGTTTCCACCTGCAATACCACTTTGCCTTTGATTGTGTTATGTTTGTAATCTTGCAATTACCAGATAAACTCATCACAAAATTTCTGCTCTATTAAGTGCAACCTGAAAGGAGTGCTTCAGTGCTTTCAAGCTCTGAAGTCTAGCTCACTGAACTTTTCCTCTGGCATCTGTCTGAAGCTTTACGTATTCTCATTAGAAAAGCAAAAGAAGACAGAAACGGCTCATTTACAACTTTGTGCAGCAGTAACAGGTGCTCTCCTTTGATGTATTTTCTCTCATTTACACTCCACCTATTTCAAAGACGTTCTAAGTGTTTACAATAAAATAATAAATATGTATGCAAAAGTAACACAGCAATGTTACACGAGCAGTAGTATTCCACAAAATGAAACTAAACCAGAACCTAGCCATCTCCTGCCCTGGGAGGTTTGTTTAAATAGGCAGGTTTTCAAAGTGGTCTGAGATTAGGCTCACTGCAGGGGAGGGTTTGTTCTCTTTTGGAACATGAGAGTAAGCAAATTTCAAGATTGACAGCATTGCATTGAAGTTTATTCGCACAAGTATCCATATTAATCTTAAAAGTCATGCTAACATTAATTAATACGTCCAGAAATCTGATGAAAGGAGTACACCAGTCTGTAACACAGTGGTCACTGTAGTAGGTGTGTAGTTGTGAGAGGGCTATGTTAAAGTTTCCCAAGTACATTAAGCTACAACATAAAGAAAGAAATATTTCCATAAGGTACTTAACACTGAGGGAATTCTCTGCTCTCAGTTATAATGACAAGGCTGGGCATGAGGGCACAAACAGAGCTTGTACACAGAAAGGCAGTGGAACACCAGCCAAGAACACTGCACTTGAGGACTGCTGCCTCCTATCTATGAAAAATCACTCTGAGCGCTCTTACTTCCTTCCCTGAAATGTTAGAGATTATTGGTGGTTCCCAAACTTCATGGATGGAGTAATGTGAGAAGTTTCCTAAACTGTTTTTGCTAATTCTGATCATTTTAAATTTTATCGCAGTTTTTCTGAAGTCATTCTCTCTGGGAGTAACCAAACAACCTATTTTATCTCCCTCCTCAAACCATCTTGTCCCTTTTCACTTTCCCTCTTACAGATTCACCATCTCCTCCACTTCTAGGGAAGTCTTTCTAAAAGCACTTTCAAAAAGTAGGAAATGAGCTCCATAGTAATGAGAATAATAATAAGACAGAGAAATGTGAGATGCAGTAAAGAGGAAGAAAACCAGAGGCAAAAACCAGCCAGACGAAAAAACCTCAAGAAAATTTTAGCTGATGTTAGTAAAGAGAGTAAAGAAAAGAGAGAACAGGAACCCAGCACAGACCGAAACGAACATCTGAAAGCCTGCAGTAAAGCATGATTAGAGAAAAAACTGACATGTGAGAATGACTAGAATTTTCCTTGGATTTCCCCCCACAAACATGGCATTACATGAGCAGTAGTGCAGTTTTACCATCGGAACAGTCTGTAAACATGTTAATTGCTCTGGAAGTAGATGAGCACTTAGCTAGAAAATAGGCTTCCATATTTTTGAATAAACAGTTTTTCTCCCCATTGATAAAAAACGCTCCATACCTGAATTGCATCAGTTGACTGAGTCTCCCTGAAGTGATTGATGCCTTCCTTCAAGGCAGTTTTCTGATCAGCTTTATTTTGTCAGGTGTTAACAGAGAGTTAACAGCAGCGGTGTGGGATTTTTTAAAAAATCATTAATATTCTGAACAGTTGTGATGTGGTGTAAGAAAAAGACAGGGAAGTATACTGATGAAATACAACTGAGGATCAGACAAGCAAATGGATCAAAGATTTACAAATACCGTAACAGTCTGAATACAACAATCAACTACTTGACAGTGAAATTTAGGATTACAAATTTCACCATTTAAAATCCTTTAACTGTGTAATGAAACCAACATTTCTGCCACTTTTTCCAGGTTATATTGTGCCCACTATGTCACAAAGCTTCAATGGATTTTCACCACTTAGCATTTTCCAGAACGATGCGCTATGCCATTTTACAATACATTTTATTACCTCTCTAGGGCGAATGTCAGGCTTTCCACACATTATTCTGTGCCAACCTTGTTGAAGTTCCCTAATTCTTCTCAGACTGAGACAACTATCTCAGTTATCGGTCAGTACACCTATCAGCTAAGGTGCAGAGATGCCCAAGATAGCTCATACGTACAGCAGAATCATAGTGATATTTTGGGGAACATTAATGAAAAAAAAAAAAATCCAAACTTTATTTTAAAGAAAACCTATTGTTACTTACCATAACCATTTACTCTAATAGTATCAATTAATAAGGTTACAAACTGTACAGATTACAGCCTTGCCATTTCTTGGATAATTAATTCAACAAAGAAAATTTGAAAAAGAATTTATTCTGTTCTCCCAAAAAGTATGTCTAAAAAGTGCATTGTTATATAATTTTCTTAGCAAGCCATCCAGACCTAACAGGAAGCTAATAAATACAAGGCAATTCTGTGACATAATCCAGTTAAAGATAATTGCACAAAAGATCATTCTTTACTACAAAAAAAGTATCATGTATTCCCACTAAGGAATGTTTGAAACGGAGTTTGTTCCTTACTCCATTAACAAAATGTGCACCAGATTACATGTTTACCCATATTTCTGGAACTGCGAAACGAACGTCACAATCAAACCAGTGTACTTATAGTGTAAATATACAATTTAAACCAGAACCTATGTGCAATTTCAATGGTCATACTGAAATTATCCCCTCTTGGTCTAATTATAAATGAAAATGATTAATTATGAAAAGGCTTTCCTGTAAAAATTAGCAATTAATTATTAGACAACAGTGTTTTTCTTCTTAAATGGTATCTGCCTGCTTACAAAGTGAGTCCTTTTTTTAAAAAACACCCCCCCCCCCAAAAAAAACAAAACCAAAAAAGCCCAACACCCTAAAACACCCCCCCCCTACACCCCCCCCCCCCCCCCCCCCAAAATCCTCCAACCCTCAATGCTTTTCAGTCGGTGTTATGATAATATATCAGATAACCCTAATTTCAACTGTTTGAGACAAGGACAATACAGAAAGAGACCAATCAAACCGAAAAATACAGATTTTTTTTTTTCCATTCTAAGATACAAAATGTTTATGACAACGGAGAGCTTCAAAAGCACAACCATACAATATTCAGTACATGTTAGCTACTGTCCAAGCCCACTCCACTTTTATTGACTCTCCAAAACTACCCCTAGGTTCTCTAGCTGAGAAAATATTCATGCAGCAGGAAACCACTACAGCAGTTCTCCCTAATGATCAGGGGATTAGAACTGAAAGTGAGAGCACTGGACTTTCTTTTCTGGCAACACAGTTCAAATCCCAACTGAGACAGTAGGATAAACGAGCCAGAGAGCCTGCATTCATTCTCCAGCAAACAACACACCACAAAAGATCCATACATTATGCCAGGAAAATACTCAGCAAGAATGAGAAGCCTTGGAAACAGAAATTCTTGACTCAGAGTCTGGCTGAAGGTCACTGCTCTAACACTGCAAAGTTCACTTGATTTGCATTTGATACATTTGTATGTAAAGGAATTTCTGAGCTGTTTATGACAGTTTATTTCCTGCAAATGATCCAAAGATGGAGGAAAATATTAATCTTTTCTGTTTCATAGCTTGGTGGAAGGGTACTAAAGGAAATGCTTCACATTATTGAAGGAGCTACTGAGAATATATAGGCAAACTTTTTTCTAATTTCCATTAAATTAAAAGCGAAAGTGTCTGTATAAAGCAAAACAGAGTCAGATTTAAAGTTTCCAGTTTCCAAACCAGAACTCCCCTATAAATTAATAAGCCTGCATTCGATTTGCTAGTTCAGAACCTGCTTAATCGCTTCAGAAAAATTCCTGTTAGTTAATTAAATATGATGAACTGATGTTTACTGATTTGATAATCCCCCTTTATTTCAAAACAAACCTACACTACATTGATTGTTTTTTACTTCCATGATGCTTGAACCAAATGAGATGAAACACTGTTGAGAAAGCAGCACTAACCTGACACTACTCCAACAAATAAAGTGACAGGCCTTTCATTAAAAATACACAGAAAAGACTCCAACAGTGACTAGATTATTTTCATTCTTTTCAGAAACCCTTTTATATGACAGAAAGAGTTCTTAGCGTGGCATTTAATTATAATTCCAATCATATTATCCACTGCAAAGGATTATGCAATCCTTACACAGTTCAGAGGTGTAATTTACTGCAGGAACCAATAACGCACTCAGATACGCATCTTCAATGCAACAAATCAGGTTGCATGTCAATGTCTAAACATTGACACTGGTGATGGCAAACATGCTGTGGCAGAAAAAAATACACGGGCATGAAATTAATGTTTGCTTTCATTAATTTTAGATGTAGCACTTTATTATTTGAACTCAGTTTATTACTGAGTGTGACCGAAGAGGAAGACACAAAGAAGCATTTGCTTCTTTACGAGAACTTGATCAAATGCACACGCACACAGAGGACATTCGCTAATCCAGCCCACCACTATAATCATTGTGAACTGCTGAACGATTTTCCTTGGCTCATGTCTGCCAAATACTGCCCGAGAGCACTCTTTAGCCAGAGACGTGTATCTTTCCCTAGCTGGTTCATGAACTGAAACCAATTTTAGAAATACACTGCAGTTCATCAGTAGTAGGGACTGTAAGTAGGGACTACATTCTTTATCTTTTGAAAGTAAAAACGACCCAAGAATATATGTCATTCAGTCAGCCTATAACTTTTGCCATCCAAGCAACAAAGGCACAACATCTTGTTTCTTGAAGTCAAATTTCTAAGCTCATAAAATGCAAATGCCTCTATCAACAGTACTCACATTTTGTTTCCCTTGTGTTGAGGAATGCTAGCTGCGAGACTTCAAGGAAAAGAGTTTGAACAGCGGAACAGGGGTGGATCCTAGAAGCTTCAGCCCAGGCGAAAACTTACCATAAATAAGGGAAGTATAAAATTAATTGCACCATGAGGTCTTGCCTAAGAATGATTAATGCATTTCAAAGTTCTTACTAACTTCTTCCTTTGCTGACAGCATGGCATATAGAAATAGAAACCATAGCCTCTGACCCCTGCACACAGAACGACAGTCAGGACAAACAAAACAAGGACATGACAACAATTACTGATGTAACTAAGTAAACTTCATCTACATACTTTAAAATCTTTCCTTGAGAGTGGCAGCCCCTGGTGAGAGGAATGTGTTGCTGTCATTATAAGAAAACCTAGAACCAGAGGCATTCTGGTATTACAGTATCATGGTGGTGAACATGCAAACAAGAAAATACTGAGAGAAAGAAAGCCAGCAATGTTTAGAAAAGGTAGATTATGTATATAACACTATTTTACTAGCAATCTTTGAATATTCTGTTGCACTCCAGCACCCTCTGGTGTTCACTGGTGCTGAGAGTTAAAATTCTGAGAAAAATCCACTCTAACATTACCAACTGTGGAGACGCCCTAAAGCACAAAATTGGTGCACCAGAAATAAGAAACATGCAGAAGCACTAGAACCCAAGCCACGTAACTTAATAGCAAGAAACTTTTGTCTGAATATATAGAAAATCCTTGTGTTTTTGATACAGTTTGATGAAAGAGTTGCTTCTTAAATATCTTTTTTGCTTAAAATGAGTTATTTATCATTAAAAAGTTCTTTGTTTTCGGTTTTGTATTTGTTAAAAATAAGATCATTACTACTGTCACATTAAAATGAAAACCTCTTTTTTGTATGGCTCTTAGTATGCCTCACTGTATCATCCCATGCAAAGTAGTTGATGCTTATGCCATGACTGCAACATTTCCCTAAAGCAGAAACAAGTACAGTCGTGTGAAACGCGCTCTAAGCACTACTGCTGTGAAAGTGGAAAAGCAGACATTACACCAAGCTGCTGTTTTCCTAAGCTGTTTCTGCCATACTCCAAAAGTACTAGACAAGTTTGCATGTGAATGTCTGTGATCTATGTAGCATGTTTCATGTCTTTTTATTCCCCCTGTGTCTCTCTCAAAGCAATCACTGCATCTTTTCATTTGATAGTAAGGTTGACACAAAGCTATCAATTCCAAAACTAACATTTATTCAACATATGCCTGTATTTTTCCCCAAGATTCTCCCTTACTTTCTCAAAGGCAACTGAAAAGATATGATAAAATAAGATTAATTTTATTTTTCAAATAGTTTAGATTGATAAATTGACCAAAAAAACCCAATCAGATCTCTGAAAAAACTTACCCTGACCATTAGTACAACACGAGAGGGATTCCCTGTATTACTTGCAAATAGTTAACACAATTTTAATGAAAAATGCAGACCATGTAAAATCTTATTATAAACATTTATCTCGAAATCTTACATTATTACAAAGAAGATTTTTATCTTATTTTCTGTGAATTTGAGAATACTCCTTACTATTATATAACCACATTTCTTTTAATTCCAAATTTTCAAAGAGAGTACTAATATATTGAAAAGTAATTGCCACAATTAAGATGTTTCCAAATTAGAAACTAACAAAATAATTGGTTTGGGAACATCTGATAGCACACCTAATTGTTATCAACCACCGGGCACTGTCATAACAATAAGACGGAACTGTTTAATACACATACACACCAGAGGAGAAGGTTATCATGGTCTATTACGTACCTGTAAAATGCAAAAGCTTCTTGGCCAAAGACACACCTTGAGAAGCCCTATGCCCAGTCAGCAGTCAGGCTGCCTAGGAGACAGCAGCTGATGAATCACAGTGACGATAACTCAGCAATGAGTTTATTTTTCTTCCCGGCCCTTCAAACCTTATTTTTAATTAGCATTATTACTTTCCTACTATGTGAAAAATGTGCCAACTATATACCAATGAGCCATTATGAAATACAGAAGTTTCTACTGTCAGCCAAGAGCTTTGCAGACTACTTATGAAAAATAAATATGGTGTCATAGGAGCTTTAGTGTCATCTGAAAAGCTTTAAAGAAGCAACTGGACTATGTAAGTATTTGTTGGTTTGATGTTAATTTAAAAAAATAAAAGGCCAGATGGTTATACCTACGTTTCAAAATGTAGGCGAGAACAAAACTTTGCACCATCAACTTTGTCTTTGCTAATTATTAACAAGAATGCAGTCTTAAAGAGACTGCTTTGGCACTTAGGGTAAACGGAGCTGTATCGCCCATAAATTGGAGGATTAACTTGAGACAAAAATAGGTGATGCTTATCACTTTGTTTGCTCTGAAAATTACAAATACAAAAAGAGACTAGATAAAATGTTGTAATACCAAAGAAACAACTTTAAGATGAAGAAAAACAGTGCTTACAGAAAATAAAGTGAATGAAATCATGTGCCTAGAATTTCACAAAACAAACAGAAGTGAAACTAAGCGAAACAGAAATGGAGAGCTGCAACACAGAACCCCCACCACAGTCCAAAGATCAAGGGTACCTGCAGTTAAGAAAAGGTATTCAAAATGCATCACAGATGAGTACTTTTCACAGAATACAACTTGAGTGAAGTACATAAAAGGACGCTGATAAGAGCTGCAGGAAAAACAGTTTGAGAAACGAGAAATTTGGGCTTATTCAATTAACAGAAATGTTGATGTTGCCTGGAAACAGACTTTGATCTCGGGAAGTCAGAGGTGCTCCACTGCTGGCAAGAGGCACCAGCTGGGACTTCTCCAAATGCCCTGTCACAACGCACAGAGATTCCATGTGACTCTGCACAGGTTTGGCCCTAACAGGGAGCACTCTTGACGTAAATGTTTGTCAAGCATTTGCCACTTCAGTCCTCCAAGAGAAAAGAATATCTGTATGTGTGATTACTGAAATTGATTTCCAGAAGTGTTGATGATCTCCTGCTAGGTGCTAATGTTCCAATTGTTTTCAGTGAAGAGAGTCAATAGCAGTATCATAAAGGATATCAATGGGAATTAAGGATGAAAAGCACCTTGTAGTCATGATTTTCATCCTTATGTGTTTTAAAAAAAAAACACAAACTCTTGACCAATAATCTGCACTTATTAAAAACGTTCCTTTGACCATCAGTCTGTACCGCTGCAGTGAATGGCCTCCAAATGCACATATTCAGGAAGGCGGAAAAACAGGGGGAAAACCCCTCACAAAACCAAAGTCACTGTAGACACTTGGTTTTATGTACTTTGCTTTCTGAAGAAAATACAACAATAAATATATAAATGTAATAACAACATAGAAATAGATAATGAATCAGTAAGAAATTAATAAGAAATGTGGTACATACATTACACAACAGACCTGTAAATATGAATGATTAAAATAGAAATATAATTTTTCATTTATTCCAAAAGAAGGTATTAGAAGGAAGTTGAGCAAATATGAATCACTGCAAGCAATACCATTCTAAACCAGTTCCTAGGTTTATCAATTGCATCATCACAGAAAACAATTACTAAGATCCACGGACTATATCAGGTATTTAAAAATTTCTATTAAAAAATTACTTATACAACATGAGGAAAGGGGTTCAAACTCTTCCATCAAAACACTGTTCATTTCACAAGCTGGCTCTGCAGCAGCTGGCCTGTTAACAGAGCTACACAGAGTCAACACTGTCTGTAGAATTAACATTGTACTCCTTTCTAGGAGTGATCTGGCACTATTGCTTGTGTCCCCCCAACTCCTCAAGACACTGCCTTTGGTAATTACTCCTCCCTACCCAAATATACTTGAGAGGGCAGAACATTTGTTAGACCAACAATGGGCACAAATAAGATGACTGGACGAGGTTCTTAACAGCAGTTTTCCTGACAGCAGCCTGACAAATGAAGAGGGGTAATTCTCCAATGCCCCGATAGTCATACGCAGATTACAGCCCCCACTGAGGAAAAGGCAGAGGTGCAGAAGATTCTACAATGTGAAGCATTCATCTTCATGTTAATAAAAGAAATCAAATTGTAAATTACTAAAGAAACCTTCCCTGAAAGAGTTCCTTATCAGCAACCTCAGGCCCTGTGCATCCCAGCATTTTTCCCACCACTTCAAAGAGTGCTTTCTCTTGCTGCACGACACAGATGAATCATTATAGTGGTAGGGTTGTAATAATGCCCACTTCAAGGGAGAGAAAGAAACAAAAAAACCCCTGAAACGCACATATTTTATAAGGGTCCCATTTAGGTAATGCATACATGACAACCTCTTTCTCTGTAGCCTTCTATGATCTCTTGTTCTCAACAAGTATATTTACTGGAAAGGTTCTTAGAGAAAGATGACACAGCCAACAAGTATCTGTGGAAGCTCTGTAAAGTTGGAAATTGCTGTTTTACTCAATTCGCTGAAGCTCAAACCTTACAAAAATGAATTAGATATAAGTGCTATGCACTGCATTTTATTTCTTAATGACAGAAGTTAATGCTGAAACCCAAGGTGCAAAAAGTCTCTCAAAGAGCACTTCAATTTCATAAATTAATTTCTAGATTTTTTTTCTTTAATCAAAGGAAGAGTGCTATGGGACAGTCCTATTTCCGGCCTGCTGCTGATACACTTGCTGGCTTGTGTCAAGGTATTGCTACTTCTGTTTCTCCTCCTATTTGAAATTAGCAAAATGTCACCTTGCTGAGTTTAGAGAAATTTTCTAGGTGCCAGTAACTAAAACCAGCACAACTGTACCCCAAGAAACTCGCACTCCCTGAAACAGAGCATGAAGCTGAAGAGGAGCTAAGATGAAAGCCGGCTTGCAACAGAAGTGGACTTCAGCTGGCCCCACAAGAGGGAAAGGACTGATCCAAGTCCAGGCACCAGCAAAGGTTAATCTGATCTGTTGGTTTTGCCTAACACAGCACATTTCATTAGTGCATGAACTGTCCCGTTCCTCATCCAGCAGCTCCATCTGCTGCTCAAAAGGAAAGATGGATTTTGCATTGGGACTGCTTTCATAGAATAAAAAAGGAAACTGACTTGAGTAATTTGAAGTATCTCTGGAAAATTTCTAAACGCTTCCCCAGTCAGTCCTGCTGCATGAATGCCACCAACAGCCAGCCTTTACCCACCCGTGTAAACCAACTAGCCAAAACAAAAATATAAGAGGAAATAACAATCTTGTAAGTCTCAGGATTCTTCACTGGACACTTTCAGAACTAGTCTCAGAGCAAACTCTGATCCTTCACTATCTGCAGTCATTTAGAGCTGTGCTGTCCAAAGTACCATGTTACCACATCACATTGCTGAGGTACTGACACTCGCTTCACCCCACAATCAATCTGCCCAGGTATTCACAAACTACAAGAGGTTTATGCCACGTCTTAGTTACTTACAAGTGGTCTATTTGAGTTGCGCAAACATAAATTTAAGCTTCTCATTCTGAAGACCAACTCAGTTCTTAAAAACAGAGGTTCTGTTTCTTTTATGCAGCGCAGGGCCTTGAGGACTCAATCTTTCCACACTTCGCATTCCTTTAGCAGGAGCACTATGAAGACTTCTGTCCGTAACTGAGCAGTTGGGGCACGCCCATATCACCCCAGAGCTTGTAAATTCAATGAGACCTGCTCTGAGTCCTGTATAACCTGGTGGTTCCTGACCTGTGTGTCCTCTGGCTCCACAAGAGTTTGTTAGCTTGGGGGTTGAACCTCCAATATGGTGCTTGCTGTGAACCCTTCCAGTAAGCCCCCAGTTTCTGGGCGGTATTGCAGGAGCTATTTATCATCCAGCTCGTGTGCTCTGGCTTGCTGCTGGCCACAGGCACAATAGCTGACTTCTTGAGAATCAGGAGGCGTGCTACCAGTGTGCCTTCATCACTGCAGTCACCTTGATTATTCATTCTACTTGGTATCTCTGCCCTTTATACAATGGCTAGTGGATTGCGTATCCTAATCAGCTTATTTTACATCGATTTGATTAGCTTGGGAGAGCCGAGCTGGGGAGCCACCCTCACAGCAGAAAGCCACAGGCTTTGCCCGGGCTTAGAAATCAGGCGTGGGGAGTGTTAAAAAAAGAATAACCTCGTAATCTTGTTTTTTAGGGTTTCTAATATGCCTACGGTGGATTTAGAAAAATAACATCAAAGACTTGTTTCAGACCATAATTATGGCTTTTAAGGGAAAAATCTCGTTTTACTGAATCCACTGCGGGTTTTACTGTGATTTTCAAACAGTTATAGTTCAGTCATTACTTCTTTTAAATGATCTAGTTATAGGCATTCACAGTATCTGGAGCAATGGTACAAGCCTACTGTAATGTTCTCACCCACACTGAAAATATTTTAACGTCACAGAATATTGTTTCCCTGATTTATTCTCCTTTTTGTTCTGTCCATTTACATGTGGTCTTGTTAACAGCCTCAAACTATTCTCAGTCACTAATTTCCAGGTGTGAATCTCACACCATATTTCTCTACCTGTCGACTCAGGGTAAGTCGCAGCAGTGTCTAGCAGGGATGACGTGAACATGTTTTTACTGGTCACCCATGTCTTCTGTTTTGGATGTCCACACAGTATTTTAATTTGTCTCACGTGGCACTCCAAAGCCAGCAAAATGCTGCCATGCACGGGATGCCCAGTAAATACAACCACAGTTTTCTTGGTTCCTTTAATTCTGATGCTGTTGTTTAAAAACAAACCCCCAAACCTCGTGTTTAGACTGTCCCTAAAACCCTACAAAACTGGAAATCACCAACGTTAAAATAACTTGGTTCCAAATAACCTTGGAAGTGACCCAGTGCAGTTTCCACACCCTGGGCGCTAGGAGTGAAAGGGGTGCGGGGGTTTGTCTGAAACGTTCACCGTTGCCCCGCCAGTGGAGTGCTGCTAAAAGCACGCACCAGATAACCGCAAGGTGAGAAACGCTCACGTTCGTTAAAGCAAAAGTCGCCGGATGTCATTCAGCACTGCATCATCCTCACCTGCGCAAAAAGACCCAGTCCTACGAAGGCTTCCTTAGGCAAGCGTACGGACTGTGGGCCGAACAGTTCCCCGACGTGAGACAATCGTCTAATGTGAGTATATTCCCCCCAAAATAAGGTTCAACGTTGAAAACGCCCAAGCGGGATGACACATTTTATACAGATCAGTAATGAACTCCAAAACCCAGCCAGTCTTGCACGAGGAACTGCGCCGTAGCCCTGTGGCGAGCGCCTAAGGGGCTGCGGGCCCCGCCCGGGCCGCCGAGGCTGCCTCGGGACTCGTTCATACAGCGGCTCACGAGGCTTCAGCCTGTTCATACTGCCTAAAAAAACAAAATGAAGGGAAAAGAACAACTACCTTCACCGCTGAGGCGTGAGACGGAGCTCCCCCGAGGCCCCACTGCCGCCCTGCCGCAGCCCGGGCCTCCCCCGCGGGACGTGAGGCGCCGGCCCGAGAGCGTCGCGCGCAGGCTCTATGGGCGTTGTGCAAACAATCCAACAGGTGGCTCCGTGGCGCAATGGATAGCGCATTGGACTTCTAGAGGGTTGAAGGGATTCAAAGGTTCCGGGTTCGAGTCCCGGCGGAGTCGCGTCTGTCCTTTTGCCCACCCTTCCCCTTTCAGCCGCAATCTTTTCCCCCCCGTTCTTCCGTCCCGTGCCCCTCCGCCGCGGCAATCCGGGCGCGCCGCCTCCCGCCGGCCGGCTCCCGTCAGCGAGTCCCTCCGGGCCCGCCTCCCGGCGAGCCCGACCGAGCGGCGAAGGCTGGGAGCGGGCGGAGACAACTGCCCCAACCCGCACCGAGCGCGGCGGCCGGCCGGCGGCCGCCCGCGAGCCTTGGCCGCGCCCCGGCGGCATGAGGGGGCTTCACCTCCAGCGGGAGAGGGGCCGAGGACGGGCGCCGCGGCGAGCGGCCGTCTGCCCCAGGCCCGGGGGAGAAGGGCTCTCCTCCTGCCCCTCCCGCCGGCTGCCGGCCTGCAGCGGGGAGGCGGGGGCAGCCGCTGCCACCGCCGCTCCCAGCAACCTCCATAAAAATACGTGCCGAAGCCCCCGAGCAAACCCCTGCGACAGCTGGGAAGTTTCAGTACCTACAAACCGGCCTGCTCGGGCTGCTGGGCCTCTACGACAGCCTCCGGACAGCAGTTTCACTACCAGGCTGGAGGCGCCCGCGGGACGCTGCCGGGGAGATGCGGTCAGCCCAAACGCGCCCGCAGCCGCCGCCGAGCGCGCTGCAGCCCCTCAGGCTCGCACACCGCCTGTGCTTCCTAACACACACCTGCAGACAGGCGAGCCGTTCGAACAACGGCCATCGACAGCCACGGAACAGCAGCAGCGCCGAACGGAACGGTGCTCGGGCCTGAATTAGTTACAAATCAATCTGGTTCCCGATTTTATTCGATTTGGGGGGGGGGGCTTGATAAATTATTATCTTGCATGTGTGACTACGGCCTCTTTTTCAAACTGTGACAATGTTTATTTAAAGGCAGTAAAGGAAAAATCCCCCTAATTGAAACGCAACACCACGGGGAACATGAACTCCGGCTCCTGCAGGGCAGTAACCCACCCAGAACGCATCCAGCCAGAAAACACACGCAGCCCCGTACAGAAACGGCAAACCTTCTCAGAACTGGCAGGTAAACAGCAAAACCAAACCACTGCGACACTAACCTCACACAAAAGCAACCAAATCACCAAATGACAGGAGACAAAATGGAATCGCCCACCTCCATTTCAGCCCAAACGCTATTTCCCTGGCTACTTTTTTGTGTTTAAGGATGGCTTCAAAAAATTTGCTCAGTTCCAAGTGAAAAAAATTGGAAGGCAGAGGCTTTTCCATATACATGTTTGCGTGCTGCCGTCAACACGTGCATAATCCACACTCTAAGAACGCAAAAGTTAACTCAGGGCTAGAGCCCACAAGATAAAAGGGAAATTGCTGGTCCCAGGAGCCACGTGTTTCCAGGGGTGAGCACAGGGACAGCTCTCCAGCACCACTGGCTGTGTAACCCATTCTGATGTGACCCCGAGCGGAAGGGTACGGGGGGACAATCCCACAGAGTATTTGAATGAAGAAGGTTTTGAGGAAAGTGCTGCACAGCCAACATAGTGGTATTTCAGAACGCATTGAGGAAAACCCATCAGGAGAAAGAAGAATCATAGCAAGCAACATAAATTGGACGGATGCTGCTTGCTGCAAGTTTACGGAGCAATGAAGAGCAATGGGAAGGCAAAGGGACAGTCTAATCACCACAATAATCCTTTATCTGACTGGATACGAAGAACTTTTTGCTGTGAGGAGTGTCAAGCAGTGGAGCTCTGGGAGATGTGCCGTCTCCAACCCTTGCAGGCTTTCAAGGCCTGACTGTATAAAGCCCTGAGCAACCTGGTCTAACCCTGCTTTGAGCGGGAGGCTGAGCAAGATGAGCTCGCGTGATCCCTTCCCACCCGGACTGTGGCAGGATTCCAAGTCTCAGCCAGATTTAGGTAGGCTCCTGTGATGACAGGACGAGATGAAAAGTAGTTACATCACTTGGAAAACAGCAATGATAACAAGACATCTTCAGTTTCAAGGACACTAAGTTGATTGCAGAGAAGAGGTTAAAGACCCCCAAAGAAGGAGCAAGGAAGGCGTGCGAACAACGAGAGCATGACAGAGAACAGCAAGAAGTGTTTTACTTTGGTTCCTAAACTAACCATGCCTACTAGCAGCACCACACCAGCAAGACCTCAGCCACTGTTAGCCTAATGCCTTTTCAATAGTCTTTTAATTTCGACAGCTAGGAGACGGACCATGAATTCACTGGGCTGTACAACCGCTGGGCAGTCTGCCCCAAGGGCAAGGAGGAAAAGGAATACCGGCGAAAGAAACAGGAGAAAGGAATTATTACTGTCCTCACAAAACACTCCCGTAACATCCAAAACAGTGATAGGTGCATATAAAACCCCCCAACACTGTACCTACTGCCCTTTAACCTCAGGGAAACGTCTCGTTAGTAATGGTTTATGTCAATAAAGGCAGAAGTACAAATGAACACAAATATTTCTGACAACCAATAAGCACTACTTGCGATTTATAGGCCGTTTCTCAAACGATGCTGGTATTTCACAGATAATTTTTTGATTTATTTTCAGAGAAATATGATAATCTGACAAGCTACAATCACACCGTACACTGTTTTTACTCTCTCCCCAGCAACTTAAACCTTGTGTCAGTCGCAATCAATTTTAATTAGAAGGTAGGAGTCCAAAATTCTACCTGCCTATGGTTTTATGAAAATTGGTGGCTGAGGTACACTAACTAGTGCCTGAACTAAGAGAGACTGAAGCATAAGGTCAGGCAATAATTGACTGGCATGCCAGGAAACACAACCCACAAGTACTGCGCTGCAGCCCAGCGAACACTGTCCAGTACATCTCACCTCTTGCTCACACGAAAGAACATGGCCACTTGCTGGACATGGCATGTGGCGAAACAAAAGACCTCAGAAAAATCAAAGGGGAAGGATGCTGAAAGTAAACCAAAGCCCTCATGATTTAACATGAAGTTTAACTAGCTATTACGCTACCCAAGCAACAGACAGCGAGTTAACACCAAGGCTTGTGTTTCTCTGTCAAGGTATTTCAGAGTTGCACACGGCTTTTCCAAAGTTGCACTTGAACATCCCAGGATGCAACAGAATGCAACTACTGTGGTGCCTCGCTTTCTCTCCTCAGTGTTTAGTATTAATTTTTTTGCGCTGCCACGTCTCATCCAGAGAACGAGACACCGTAGTTGTTTTTATTGGCTTTTTTAAAATCATTTACAGAGAACTGAGCTACTAGCATACATATATTGGTGTAAGAATAACATCTGCACGTTAGCTGAGACCTGGGGCAGGTGGTTCTTGTATGTGTTTGATATTGCCCAATGAATTCACTTTTCTTTGCACACCATTCATTTCCTTAAAAGGTCTTTACTGCCTAGATTCCTGTCTGTCTCTGGTAGCAGAACACTATGGTCAACTTCAGAAGAATCTAAGAAACCCCAAAGGATCAGGAGAAAATTCCTTTCAAACTCCAGCTGGTGATCAGTATATACAATGATGCTCATTTCATTTTAGCCATTTCAGCACAAATAGCTAATCCTTAAAAAATCCCAAGTACTCCTCATTCTCAGTAGAAAATGTCATGGCTAAACACTGGTCAAGAGCATACTTCTTGTTTAAAATCTGCAACCTTTAAAATTCAGTGTTCTTACGATAAGAAAATAATCGACATCACTGGTCCTCCGATAATCACTTTTAAAACTTTCTCACCCAATCCACCCAAGAGAATTTAGCGACAGCTTCATTTCTTCCCTTTTCCATCTTTTCCGCTCCCTGAGCTACACTAACTGTAATGCAATATAAGCTCCAGGACATTAAAAACCAAACAAACACCACAGAAGTGCTCACAACCACAAGAAGTTATGAACCGTCAGTGAAGGGGAACTGAACTGATGCCACCTCTGGTTCTGTAATGGTAGCAGAGCCCTTCCAAACTCACTCTTATTAATTTTCCTGAAGAACCATTCCAAGCCAGCAACCAGACCACAACCTGCACACTTCAGCCTAGCTAACAGACTCTACTGCAGAGTTATTTTCAAAAAGAGCACTGGACATCTATCAAATGGTAAAATTAATAAAAGCAAGAAATGGCTAAATGTTTATATTTTATATAAAGTAACACATATTTACATAGGTTTATTTATTAAGCAATATGTAAATGATATATATATATATATTAGAATATAAATTTATATAGAAAAGCATATGCACATGTGCTGCATTCCAGGACATTCTCAATCCTATAATGGTCACTGCTGAAATAAGGCCTTCACAACCAGACTATTTCTTAGTACCTTCTATTACAGAATTGGCCAGCAGCACCTCTGACAAGACATGGCAAAATCTGTTCTGGCACGTAACGGGTGCCAAGGTGAATTACACACGTAACTTTAAACTGACTTTACTAATTCACTGATGTAAAGACTGAAGCCTGGAAAGACCACAATCCATGAAGCTGTATGTCGTGCTCAGATTTAACAATAGGTTTGCATATCATTACCTTTAAAAGGAAACATTAAATAAAAATTAATTTAATTTTAAAATTTAAACTGATTTAGATACCTGATAAAGCTCCCTACCAAATTCTCACCGCAAGAAATACCCTAAACCTCAAGTTGTATACGACTTGCAATCTTAAAAAAGAAAAAAACACCACAACCAAAGCATTCTGTAAAACGTTTTATAACAAATTAAGTTGTTCCAGCTTGTTATTTTTCTTCAAGTCTTAATTGTGAAATTTCTTCTTCTTCCGATTCCTCTTCCCTGCTGCAAAAGCTGCTTTTTCACTCATGATCTCCTGATACTTCTTTTTATTATATCTGAACAAAATAGATAATTTACTTTTAAGCATGGTAAACCAAAGTGCACGAAAAGATAACATGGAAATTACTCTACATATATATGCCAAACCGAGTTCTCACGTTTTCCTGGTCAGATTTCTTTAGGTTTGTACACTCGCGTAGGTAAAGGGAAATCAACATTTGGATTAATGATAAATGCTGGTAAATTTGGTTTGGAAGTAAAACTGACCGAAGAATCGTTAATTTTGGCATAACCAGGGGGTTGTTCGTTGCATACGCAATCACGTTTTGGACAGTTTGCTAAACACTGCTATTGCTTATGGCGGCAAGACTCAGTCGCGACAACACCATGTGCAAATTACACCCATTTTTATACTGCCTTCTCAGCAAACTCAAGATAATCAAATTTACTCAAGACTGAAAACCCGAGATGAAATTAACACTGAAGAATGAACAGGATATACTTACTGAACATGAGTTGCTAGCTCCTCTGATACAGATTCTTATATACCTTTACCAGTTATCACAACAACCATTGCATACTGAAGCTTTTCACTGCGAGACTGAAACCTGACAACTAATGCTGAAGTATCTGGTTAAAGCCCCTAATTAGCCACAACATAAATTAACTGATCAAATGTCAAACACATTATTTGTTTAAAAATAGCTTCTAATAGATACCTTATAAATCAGGTCAAGCCAGAAAACTAGTTAAGAAATAGCTATACTAACTTGCCTTCCCAACATCAATGATTAATTTACAAGCCTGACATTAACTTTATAATCCCAAATCATACACTTCTTCCAAGAAAACATGTCATTATGTGACAAAAGAGGTGCAGATTAGCATCATGAAATAACCAATATCAAAATGGATCAACTAAGGGATCTACTCCTGAAATTTTACGTTAGGCAAACAATTAATCCAATCCTATTCAACTGAGACTTCTAGTGCAATTCTGATTGCAGAATGACATGCTTGTAAAATGAAACCACTTCAACTGTCACAGAATTGCAGTCAGCACTTTCCTATCAATTATGCCAATAAAAATTAATTAGTCTTAGAACAACAACAACAAGAAGTGCATGCGTAGGCATAAATCCCTCTTTCAAAGCTCATGGGTTTCATTAGAGATGAACCAGAATAGGGCTGATCGTTACCTCTTCAACACTGACATTATTTTAAGAGTGACTGCCAACAGTGATGACCTGAGTTGGATAACCCTTTTATAAAGATAAAAAAAATGCTGCCTGGGTCTAACTATCCCCTGTCTCTTAGATCTTCTCAACTGCAGTGCTGCTGAAGTGCTAAAACAGACTAAAAAGTTTTCTTTGAGGTATAAAAACCCCTAACATATAAAAACAACAAAAAAATGTTATACAGTTAAAAATGCTCTTTAACATAGGATATTAGAATTACAAAACCATTTTTAAATACCTTCTAAACTCAGAATCCGCAAGCAACTCTTCAACAATTGTTCTCTTCCTTTGTTTCTTAGGGATTCGACTATGGTAAAAGTCTATGGGAGAATCAACCACGGTTCCAACCTAGAAACAGGAATGAAAACATTCTTACTGTACAGCCAGATGTTGATTACTTTGCCCTTTCTTTTTTTTTTGATCTTCAGTGACAAGTGTAAAGACACCTACAGAGAAGATCAGAATGGTACCTTAAGAAAGTGCAAAATAAAAATAATTAAGCAATGCTTTTTACGTAATTAAGCAATGCTTTGTATGCAGTCACTTTTTCTCATTGTGTAGCGCACAGAGAAGGGCCCAAGTTTAAGACTGTACAGTTTTCAACACTGGATTGCTACATCAACACTTCTAAGAAATCCAGTTCTCAATTTAACATTCTCCTAAGGAGGGAAAGGAAACCCGTATAACCATCTTAGCTCTTTCCTATCTCTATCACTGTGGTGGTTTTGTTAGATGGCTCCACAGCAGTTAATCCAGCTCTATCACAAGGGCTTCATCCTGGAATGCACCCCAGTTTTTCCAAACAGCGTGTTAGCCAGTTCTGATGATTCAGGTTAGCAGTGGAGATACATGCAGAGTACGTGTTTCATGTAGTGAAAACAGACCTGTGCAGCTCTCGTTTTGTGGAACATGCCCATCTACCTTTTACTGTGCCCAGAAACTTCAAAACGTACACCACCACCCACCCTTTAATAATAAATATTAATATTTTGAGAAATGAGAACCCTTTCCTCAAGCATGCTAACTATTCAAACAGGCATACACAGATGGAGGCCTATTTCTATCGTTTCTGCAGTAATCACTTTCTTTATGCAAACCCCTTCAGAGCTGAGAGCTACAGCAGAAGAAATTGTGTCTGATCACAGAGCTAGCTATCCCCATTTAAACTGTATTAACTAGTAAGAAAATAAATGCTAATTATTTTCTATACACTTATTTAAAAAGGCTAATACTTCAAAAAAGCAGTGAAAATCTAGTCCAGGGAGGGTTCAGAATAAGGATTAAGTCAGATGTTTGGTTCAGCACTGACATCAACTGAAACAAAAAATAAGAGCACCATACACACACATGTAATACAGAGTTAAGCAACTGTAAACTGCAGCCAAGTAAGCAAAATACTTTAACAATTAAGCTATGAAATTAAATCAAAATAGAGGGTACCTATAAAACAGGCAGGGAATAAGAACAGCTGTTCAAAACTTCAGCAGTACAATGGCACCTTCTGCTGCTTCCTTACCTGGAAGTACTTGGGTAGACCATCTCTATCATTCTTCTTATAGAAATGCTTAGGGTCCAAAGAAGCTCTCATCTTCAAAACTTTGAGATCATTTTTCAGTTCACTTGTGATTTCTGGGGCTTTCATACCAAACCAACCGTCACCTGTTGTTTTCTGTCGCTCTGCCTAGGACACAATACCAAGAACGATAAATCCGCATTTAGCAACTAGGACAGGGTAGAGAACTCTCCCCTCCAAAAGATGGATAACGTGTTAAGAATGAAATTCTGCACCTTTAAAAAGCTTATTTTATGACCCTTATGATAAGAAGGTCATCAGCACTGTATTAATGACAGATTTGTGTCATCTGAACACATTATCTTTCACTTCACAGTCCTGGCTACTGAAGGATGGCTTTTCAGGGGATGGTTCAAGGAAGACACCAAACTGTAGTTCATCACTCCAGTTCCAGCGAGGCCTGTCCACACACAGACCCAGCATGGGCCGTTCCACCACAGCCTGTTTTATTGTCTGAGGCACTGTCAGCAATCCACTTACCCTTCGCTGTTTCTTTAGCTGGTGAAGCGACTCCTTGAAGGGTGGGACGCATTCCTTTTTTTCAAAATCTGGAGTGATTATACTCTTCTGCAAAAGCTGTAAGCATTTCAGTGTTAGACATCTCACTGATACCAATTTTACTGCTTCACCGTACCTTCAGAATTTACTAAGGGAATCATGCAGAATCTAAGAAAGCATTGCAACGCAATACTTGAGCTTCCCTGATCCACAACAGAAGTAGTTCATTCTTGCTGTGGCACTCAGGGACATGGTTTACTGGTGGACTTGGCAGTGTCAGGTTCACAGTTGGACTCAATTATCTTAAAGGTCTTTTCAAAACTAAATGATTCTATAATTATCTTGTCAGCAGACCTTCAGCTCATGTACCATTAGGGAAAACATAACGAACTTAATTTTATTTTACAAGACAATGCTGGTATGTGCACTGCTTTTCAGTTTCTCAGGTGTCACAGGTAATTAAATTCTTACCATTAAAACCAAACCTCACTTTGGCCAAAGAGTATGAGAGTTCTCAGCAAATCGTGAAACAGGATACTTCTTTAAAAACATGTAAAGCAACCCTATTAAATTAACATCTTTTGTGTTACTGTAGTACTAGATAACTGCATAATTGTAAACACATTACCTGGTCCTTCTTCTTCTCCTTCGGTTGTTTAATGGCACTTGATGTAGGCTTCTGGTTTTTTGCATCAAAACTAATATATAAACCTCCAAGCTTCTTGACACTCAAACCAGGGTCTATGCTGCTGGAAAGATGCAAACTAGAAGAGAAATAGTTGATAGTTAGAATACTGTAACAAACATGCAGCTAAGCCTTCTACTGCCCCCTGAGAAAGCTAAACGGAAAAAATATATTTTTTAAATCTACCCACATAGGTTTAGTTCTGCAATGACTTTAAGCCTCGATATGTAGAAGAAATACATAATTTAGAGGTGACAGAAGATGAAGGGAAAAAACTTAGGCCATTATATGAGGTGAGAATTTATTACAGAATCACGTCCACAAATCTTTCATATAAACTCCAATGCTGTATTCTTAACTTAGTAATATCTTCCATAAAACGGAATTCTTGATTTGCCTAACCTTGCTGAAAGGTTTCATGAACAGCATTCTTCTGCTATATGCTGAGAGGCTTGCTAGCTAAAGAGAAAAGAACCCTCAAAACACAGACGTATGGGTGGTAAAAATATTGTCAACTCTTGGTGTATAGTACGAAGAAGCTAGAATACACCCTAGGAACCTGTAAATCCTTGTCTGTAGACCAGTACTAAGATTAGAATACACCCTAGGAACCTGTAAGTCCTTGTCTGTAGACCAGTACTGAGAAAAACAAACACTTCAAAGCTAGTATGTTCCACATTTTTCATTACCTCATTCAGGCAGCCAAAGGAATGTATCCACAAAGAATGTAACTGACAGACTCAAAAGGAGATTTTTGATGACAAGAATGCTTAAAAGCTATAAAGTATTATAGAGAAATATGGTAATATCTAAAGAGGTACAACATAGACTCACGGTAGCCTGAATGCTTATCGATACAAGCTTGTTACAACTTCCTGTTTAAAATGAGACCATCTGCTATAATGCCTTTAGACCGAATGCTTGGCTAACTTCTTGTAAGACTTCTGGCCTACAGGAAGGTTTTAGAAGATTAAGACTCATTTATCCAACCTCAAGAGAGTATTACGCTTTAAACACATGAAGCACATAAAGGGATTTTAGCAGGAGTTGGACTACAAGAGCTCAAGAGGTCCCACTCAACCTAAATTATTCTAGGATTCTGTGCTGGGCTGATTTCGCTTGAAGTGTCACCATCCCACAGCACAAGAACTGAAAACGTAAGAGTATATGCAACTGTTTAAGAATAAAAAGTATGTCACTAGAGTTTTTGTTATTTATACCCAAACTAAAACATCAACTTTAGGAAACTGTGACCTGAATAAGCAATTAAGTCAGCCTGACCAGTTCACCATGTTGTTTCTTAAGCTGAACACATACAAGGCCTCTAGATGCCTAAATATTTTACACTTCTGTTCTGCTACATGCAAAATTGAAAAAAAAAAAAACCCTAAATTTATGGACTATATTTATATGTAATCCGTGCAACCCCACTTTCCACATCAATATGACTTACGTGATGAGACTACTCATTTATTCCACACCACTCAGCACTTAAGGTACATGCATATGCGTGAATGAAATGCAGATTCTTTTCTTACTCCCAGAAAGATACTTACACATCAATCTTGTTTTTCAACAAATCATCATCTTCATCTTTCTCGTCTTCATCTATCAATTCCTCTTCAGTCTCTTCCAGATCTGAGGACTCTTCACCTTTTTCACTCACTTCATGCTTGCTTTCAGCATCACTACGTTGGTCTACCTGATCTAGATAATACTTTTGGCTGGAACTCATGCCAGGCTCAGTGTCAATTACAAAAAGCCCTTCAGCATGCGGTGAACTGGTTTTTAAAGATTTGTCGAGGGAAGCAGTCCTCTTATCCGTCTCTTCGTGAGCCAGATTCTCTTCAACTGTATCTATGTCCACCACATCATTACGTTCAGATTCATCACTTTCATGAAACAATGCGACAGAATCGTTTCCGCTGCTTGATCTTCCACTGCTGTGGGATACAGATTCAGCACGTTCTCCTGTTTGGTCTTCACTACTGCCTACACTGATTTCAAACATCCTGCGTCTACCAACACTACGAGTTCTTTGTGCAACAGCTATGTCCTCCTGTGGGCTGCTCACCGCACTAGTTTGCTCACCCTTCCCTAATGTGTCAGCCTGGCTGGGAGACTGCTGTGCATCTGCCTCAGCATCTGCCTCAGCATCTGCTCGTTGGCACTCTTGCATTTTTTTACATTCGTTTGCTGTTATTTGCACTTGGCATTCTAAAAACTGTTTGGGACTCATGCAATTAGAGTGTATGGATTTTTCTTTGACTAATTTCTCCTCCCTCAGAAGTATTTGACTGCATTGTTCTTGTATTTGGCCACATGCTTCCTCGGAATCATCTACTCCAACAGTCTGTGTATTTTTCACTGCTTTTTTCCCAGGTGATTCGGTGTCGCTTTGTTTCGTTTTTGTGACAGTGCTGGGTGTCACATCATTCAAAACCCCTCCCTCCACATCTTCACTCTGGGCTGTAACGGTAGACTTGGAAGAATACTTGCTTTTAGGCATAGTGGGTTCTTCATTATCCTCAGTGAAAGAGGAAGCATCTTCTGTGTCAGAGACAAGTCCTGCAGGTCTAGAATCAGAAATTACTACCGGCTCAGATTTAACAGTGTCCTTGATTAAATTCTCATGTTCTAAAACCATTATGTTTCCTTTCTCAGGCTGCTTAGTACTTCCTGCTTGTGATTTCATTTGCATACTCCTAGTAATTTGTTTGGCAGCGATGGATGGGTCCACATTAGAACTTAAGCAGCACGACTCTGCATCAGAAATATCTTCGCTCTGGGCTTCATGAACTGTATCTGGCTGCAATTTCTTTTTGCTTTGCCTGCTTCTTTTAACATCAGGCATCTGAACATGAGAAACCGCAGAGGAACAAGACTCAGCTTCAGAGACATCATCTTCATCTGGAATCCTGCTGCACTTATTTTGAAAAGCTGTCCTTTCACGTCTTTTTTTGTCAGGAGAATCCAGCTGATAAGGAACTACTATTTGTCGTCTTCTTGTTACTCTTACAAACAAAGGAGTCTGAAGAGCAGACACAGCAGAGCAGTTTGATTCTGTTTCTGACACATCCCCGTCAGCCTGTGGTTCAGCACCTGATTGTGCTGAATGAACAGTTGTGTCCTCATTTCTATTAATTTGCATCTCTGAGCTATCACTGACATTTGACTTCGTTTCTGCACGTTCCACCTCTTCAAACTCAGATTCCTGAATTACCTCTGATTTAGGAATTGATTTAATTCTTCTCCTAGTCATCCTTGTAGACACAGGTGTACTAATTTCAGCAGATGCCATCTACAAAAGGAGGAAAAAACCAAGTGTGCTGTTGACAGATAAAATAAATGGATGCTCTACAAGTCACTAACAATATTTTTAAACAAATCCACTCAAGCTGACAACACACTACGTGTCTCTGTGCAACCCTATACATGGAAGAAGTGTTAACACACTATCCATCACTTATCTGTTTGTCTGCTGTCTTTTGGCCATAGCAAGAGAAGAAACACACATCCATTAAAAAACGCAAACACATTCACGTAAACAAGTACCTTCTAGCTCTAAAAAGTTCTGGCGATCTGTCATGAGAAACAAACCCAGAAATCATGTCCAGAAACCTCCAAAGATTTGCTCAACTATAATCACTTAAGTCCAGCAACTGGCAGAATATGCCCCAAAATGGTTTCCATAACCAATTCTAGCAGTTAGGGAGCAGAGCGGCCTCACAGCCACCACAGCACTGGAGACAATCTGCTTCTTCAATGACGTTTATAAGTCACCTGGAAGGCAAGTCAAAATTCCGTAAAGAAACAGCACTGCGCAACAACCGCAGCTTTACAAAGCACAGGACAATGCCGGATCAACGTTACCCATGCTACCGAAGCGAGCAGCGGTTACACGAGCACCTGCACCTCTAGGGGAAACGCCACGGAGAAATGCTACAGTAACTGCGGCGCGAAGAAAAAACCGACACCCTGACTAACTCCCAACCTCCAAGGGCTGCAAGCCCCGACAGGGGAAGGCGGTGGCAGGGCCAGGCTGGGAGCGGCCTGCAGGGCCGGCTGCGGCACGCGGACACGCCGCTGCCCCTGCCGCGCCACGCAGCCGCCACCGCCGCGCCCCGCGGGGCCACCGGCCCGGGCCACGCAGCCGCCACCGCCGCGCCTCCCGGGGCCCGCGGGCACCACCGCCCGCCCGCTGCAGACACCAGGGCACTCGCGGCGAGGCTGCGTGCGCGCAGGAAGATGGCTACCGCGGCGCCGCCGTCCCGCACTGCGGATGGGGTGCGGCGGCCCGCGCACCCCGCTCCCGGCTCACCTCCGCCGCGTCGGCCGGCTCGGGGCCGGAGGGGCTGCCGCTGCCTCCCCCGGCCCGCGCCTCCTCCTCCCTGCGCCGCGCCGCCGCCCGCCTCGTAGCGACCATCTTGTCAGCCGCGTCGTGCCCGCCCCTTCCGCCTGCCCTTCCGGCCGCGCAGCAGGGAGCCGGGCGGGGGGCGGGGCGCTGCCGCCTGCGGACGGGTCGGCCCCGCGGGGCCGTGCTGCAGGGCGCGCGTGCTCGCGGTTACGGGCGGTGGCGGATGCCGTCAGAGGGTGCGATCCGCGAGCCTAGGGCACTTCAGGCCGGCCTGTGACGAAGTGTGAAATACCATCTCTGACGGCGTGAGAGACTGCGACGCAGACGATGAGAATTCACACAGAACAGAGGACAAGCCCGCAAGAATTTCAAATTTTAATTCCAACTTCCAGGTTCCTCCTGGGAGGAAATCCCATTTCTCCCACCTGGAAACAAAACTGGTTGATGAGACAACCTGACAAAACGTTAAGCCACCAGTGACTCTAGAAAAATAACGTCTTAAAGCCTGCTTTTCTACAGCCTCCGAAGAGGTACGGCATTAGAGCAGCCCAGACACGTTTCAGGGCATTCTCGGTTTGTAGCATCCCGGTTGGTACGACCGAACACGCCACAGAGTGCCGACAGCCGGAGACACAGTTACCAGGTAGTGGTTAGTCAGCAGCAGCACGCAGCTCAGACATGGCAGAATGTTTAAGATGAAACTCGTGATTTTGACACACCCTCACCCAACACCAAAAAAGGACTACATTTTGATTAGGAGGGGGAAAAAAAAAAAAGAGTATTCAAGCTTTTATTGATGCATTATTAGTTCCAGTTCCTGCCCTTTCTCAAAATAACTGCTGTAGTCCAGGAGAATTTCCCAGTATTTGCCACCTACAGAGGAGATATTCTAGGACTCAAAAGGTATCTTGAAAAAAAATTCATCTTTTAACTCCGTGGAATGGATTATAGGAAGCCGACACTCCAGACACTGCCTACAAGCATTCAGATTGCACTAGTGCCTACGTGACAGAACGGGAAATGACGCTGGTGAGAATTCATTCCAAAGGCCCAAAGATGTACAAGCAAGTCAGTGAGTGCATACTACTAGTACGAAGCCCTGCTCCTGCCCGAAGTCAAAAGGAAACTGCCTACTTTAGACGCTCCGTATCAAGTTCCTGCTGAACTACAAGTTGAGCTTTGCTCTCTATCCTGATTGAAAGGCCAAGGAAATGAAAAGGCCTTTTCAACAGCGACATTGCATTAAACCAGAAGCCTTGCCTTAGCTGCAGCGGTTTCTCTAGAATTCAAAAGCCAGTGCACTCAGCTACAGTTAGAAATGTACCTGACTTGAAGCTAACCCTTGCTCGCACCATTTCTGAACGGCTCTCAAGCCACGCAGTTTCCTAGGCAACCCCAAAAGAAGTCATCCATTTTACGCAGTCCTACAGGGAACAGCTTCAACATTTACTCTCTGTTCTGACTTGGCTGAGAACGATGGCATAGTTCACATAGCCGAAAAACAAGCCACAGTTAACATGACAGGTACAACTCAATTTTTGATTTACAGATGTTTTTCATCATTTGTTTTCAGTTCTCATTTTAAACATTCACACAATAATGTATTTTCTATTTCAAATATCACATTTGTGCAAGCACTAAAAAAAGCATTTTGAGGCACCAAGAAGCCAAAAGAAATTCAAGTAAAAGTTGAAGTAATTTGGAAGATGCATTTTTTTCCTAAATCGCAGAGGTCTTTCACACTATATTAAAAATAATCTAATTTTCCCACACACAAACATTTGATTTGTCTATATATACATACCAAGTAATGAGATACCAGTTTAACTTTCTGGGGTAATTTTTCATAAAAGATCACAGTTTTATATAAAAACTAGTCCTTGAATGCTTGAAATCCATGTACCTACCAGGTAACTAACTACTATTTAAAAGAATTTTTTAAAAATAAAAATACATAAGTTTGTCTATACTACCTAATGTCAGCTAAAATATAATGATAATTTTACAGTGAACTGGTCATACAAACAACTGTTTTTCTCTAGATAATTTTAATTAAAAAACCCCAAATCCAAAATATTTCATATTTTAAATTACCTGGTCAATAGGTTAAGAAACAAAAATAGTGTTAAAGTACTGCAGACACTCCCACTGACACCACACTGAATAATTACAACTTTTGGTCTTTGTTAAAATGCTGTAAAAGTGTTTCTATGAAAAAAACAATGTTCTCCCCATCCCCAACAAATGACATCAGTAAGCCGTTAAAACAAAGGGAAAAAAAAAAAAGTGTTTTAAGAAGCATTTCTTTTAGCTTGCATGATATAGCCTTTGGACTTGATAATTCCTCTGCTTTTAACAATGACTGAATAGCGGAGAAGCCATAAAGGAATCCACTCGTGTGCTTTCATGTTCTGGATGCTTTCCTGAAGAACTTCTTGGAAACTTGCTTCACAAAGTAATTCTGAAGTTAGAAAGGGATATTCATGCTTTAAATGTCATGCAGTAAACAGCTGCAAAAAGCAACACTTAGTAAGAGAAGCCTTTTCCTACAGTCAAACATCTCAAGCAGCGCCAGATACTCCACAGATCCACTCTTCCAGAACGTATGCAGGGTGAAAGCAGCTGAGTTACTACATAAGAGACCTTCAGGACACCTTTTTTGCAACACTGAGTATTGTCCACAAAACCAGTAACTGAGATTTCTACAGTACCTGCCAAGTTGATCAGCAGAGCCATTAGCAGGAAAAAAAATGCAAATGAAAGTTGAGAAGCTAGCTCTGACAAATCAGAGGTGAGTAAAGGATGAGACTGAAATTAGTGAAGTACTGAGCATTCCCAGTTTCCCTCTGCAGTCACTGGAAGCTCAGCTTTTACAGCATCTCCCTTAACTGGGCTCAAGTAACCACAAGCCCAGAAAGCATTAAGAAAAATGGGTGTAAATGCCACAAAGCAGAAAAGGCAGGCAAGTACAAATCCTCTGGTTGCCTCTGGAAAGTCAGCCAAGGGAACCATCCCTGATGAGGAGCATTCTCGAAAGACAGTCTCCATACTCTTCAGCTGGCCATTACAGAAAAGTGAATCTTAACACACACTGCATAAGGCTATCACGACTTGCTTTGTTTTCTATCCAAATCCTTTCTCCTTCATGACTCTCGACACAGAGGATTAAATTGCAAGTTGTACTTTGGGCCTCTGAGGACACGGAATTTTTTGGATTGAACGGCAATTCATCTTGCATGCTGCCAGCACGCTGCTGATACATGCCCAAGCACTGATGAAATTCATTAGTTGTAACAGTGGTACTATAAAGAATGCTAGAAAGAATGTACTTCATAAATAATGTTTCATATACTTTTTTCTTAGGGGGGGTGGGGTGGGGGTGTGTGGTGTGAGAAGAAAGGAGAAGGAAGGAAAAGAATGATCATCATGAACAGTTGGTCATAAGAAGAATGTAGGGAAGAAAAGAACTAAATAGGGTTTGATATATGAGAGAAACTAATATAATATCCCAGAATATTCTAGGGAGCTGGTTACTCAGAGATCTAGAGTCTAAAAAGAAAGCCTCCAAGCCCTTCAATCATTTAGCAAATGAATCACTGCACAAAACAAGAATTTACATCGACTCATTTCATAATAATGTTACTTTAAGAAGTCACTTGAGTTTGAAAGTCAACTAAGCTTGAAAGAATCATGCTTAAAGCATAATAATTTTACATGTCTGACATTACCAAACTACTCAAAAACCAACCGACAATCGACACTTCTATGCAAGCTATTTCACAGACAAGTTCTGGGCAAGTGGACTTTCATTCGCCATTTACTGGCCCTCATACAACTGTCATTTCATTCTGTTTTGTGGAAATAAGCCATTTTTTTGAACATATGTAGTACATATTTCTCAGCAGTTCATTCTGCTATTTACTTAATTCTTCTCTGATTAAAACAATTTCAAGAAGATTACACCCTCACCCCTTTCTTGAAACAAAAGAACTTCACAGAAATATCGTATAGAGGAAAAACTTTCAGAATCCTTTTTTCAGGATTCAAATGTAATGAACTCTGAAGTCCAGAAAAAGATCATTCCCTATCTCGCACTGAATAAACGCATTCAGAAGTCGTCTGTTGAATTAGCTGGCAAAGCCTTACCTTTTGGGTCGTTGTGAGTTAACAGCTGTATGTCAAACTGTTTTGCAAATGCTGTGAGATCAGGTGGCATCACACAACAGGAAGCTAGGTTCACCTGATTACTACTTGGTTTCACCTGAAAGTAACAGAATAATAAGAAAAAATATATTAATTTACTTAGTTTAGTTGTTTCTCCCATGCCCTC
Organism: Rhynochetos jubatus; assembly: GCA_027574665.1. Lineage (NCBI taxonomy): Eukaryota > Metazoa > Chordata > Aves > Eurypygiformes > Rhynochetidae > Rhynochetos > Rhynochetos jubatus. The sequence continues at coordinate 19,686,589 of CM050656.1, forward strand.
TGTTACATCAGAAATTTTGCTTTGAACAATTTGCCTTTGACCCTTTTTTGAGGTCTGAACAAGGCTAATTAATTCTGCATGATACCGAAGAGGCAATCTGCAATTGCCTGCAGCACAGAGCTCAGAACAAGAGTAGGATCTAACGTCAGGTGCGGCCACAGCACGTTGAGTATTAACCCATCCCGGCTTCCGTTCTGCTGTGCTTCCTACACTGCAGCAGTTTTGGGGTCACACCCCCACCACTAGTAAAAACATTTATAGGGGCATTAGTTTGAAAAAGACTTCATTAACAACAGTTTATTTGGCTTTTTTTATAAGATATAAAACTTCCATGCGTTCAGGTAAGTGCCTATATCAGATTATGTTACAAGGGATGCGCTTCCACTGACTCCTCCGCTCATCACACACCGCACTCATGATCACCATGCAGGTGATCATTAATCCCCTCAATTAATCCTCATTAATCCTCTCAGTACACATAAAAAAAGCAAGGGGCACTGTACAGGGTTTGTGTGGTGGGGTGTTGGTAGCCGGGGAGGGGCTACAGAAGTGGCTCCTGTGAGACACTATTATCTTCCCAGGCTCCAACTCGGACAGACCTCTGGCTAAGTCCGGGCCAATCGCTGCCTCTGGGATTAAACGTATTTGGAGCAGAGAGAGGAGTGGGGTGTGAGAGAGACAGCCAGGCAGACCCCCAGGTCAGTGCAGAAAGGTGGGCGGGAGGTGCCCGGAGCAGAGGTTCCCCTGCGGCCCGCGGTGAGAGGGCAGGCTGTGCCCCTGCTGCCATGGAGGGTCATGGGGGAGCAGGGACCCACCTGCAGCCCCGGGAGGACCCTATGCCAGCAGGCAGCTGTGCCCGGAGGAGGCCGTGACTCTGTGGGAAGCCCACGCTGGAGCAGGCTGCTCCTGAAGGACTGCACCCCACAGAAGGGACCCACGCTGGAGCAGTTGGTGAAGAACTGCAGCCTGAGGGAAGGACTTGCGTTGGAGAAGGTCATGGAGGACTTTCTCCTGTGGGAGGAACTCCACGCTGGAGCGGGGGAAGAGTGAGGGAAGGAGGAGCAGAGACAATGTGTGATGAAGTGACTGGGAACCCCCCATTCCCCATCCCCCCGTGCTGCTGGTGGGGAGGAGGTAGAGAAATGGGGAGCAGAGCTGAGTCTGAGAAGAAGGAAGGGGTGGAGGAAGGTTTTGGTTTTGTTTTTTTTTAAGATCTGTTTTTAATCTCTCATCTCCGATTTTATTGGTAACAAATTAAATTGATTCCCACTCCCCTGCAAATGGAGTCTGTTTTGCCTGTGCCTATAGTGAGTGACCCCTCTTTGTCTCAACCCATCAGCCCTTCCCTATATTTTCTCCTCCCTATCCCACTGCCGGGAGGAGTGAGCAAGTGGCCACCTGGTGCTGAGTTGCCAGCTGGGCCTAAACCACAACAAGCACAAATCAGGACTCTCAGCAGGACCTGTTGTCTATACAGTCTGTTCATATGCCACAGAAGTGTCCTAAGAGGCATATTTAAAGAAGCAATAAGGAAAGAGTAAATCCACAAGCTTAACTGAGTATGGGCACATGCTAGTACAGAACTCCATCGCTCAAATGTTAGGAGGCAATTAGTCACATCGGACAACAAAATAGTGTGCCACTTCATTCACAGCCTGTAGTCTTCCTCACACTTAAGCTTAGCATTCAAACTGCATTTTTCCAAGGGGAACCCCTCCCATCCATAACAGCTTAAAGTGAAACCAGCTACGTTTTCAGAGTTACTGGCATAAATCTGAAGGTTTAAGAGTACTGTTAGTCCTCCTTCCTAAATATAAAAGCATTCAAAACTCAAACCTTCAGTACTTCAAGGAACCTGCTTCTGAACAGACCTGTGTTTTCCAGCCGTCGCTAATCTCTGCATAAAAATACTGAACGAGTGACAAATCACACTGTGAGCCTCCCACAGCTTGAGCTACATTGTGACCATCCGTAAGCTGCTGAAAATAACAGGGCTAATTGATATGCTACGCAGAAACCCGTTTATAACAGAAATTTATATCAAAGTGGCAGCCAACAAAACAAGTTATTCTGTTCTAGAAATGCCCCAAGTAGGAAGTATGTTCTCACCTGTGCCCATAGATACAGCTGCTCTAACTGTGGTTTATCTAGGTCAGAGGTACCTATGGCAACAATCTTTTTGTTTTGAACTAGATTTTCGAGTTCTTGCCAATAAGGCTGCAAATACTCCACGGAGAGGCCAGTTCCATCTTCAGCAGGAGGTGGGGCAATAATGACTGAGTCTAACTGGGCAACTCCAAGGGCAGAACACGCTGAGGAAAAAAACCAGAGACACTGCAAAATCTTTTGTGAGATACGAATATAAGCAGCATGACTGTTCAAATTCAGCAAAACACACGCCTCCTGCTTCACTTTGCTAGCTTCCTATTCACTGTTTGCAACTGAGTGTACCAGCAGTCAAGGACAGTAACAACATGCTTTTCGCAAAGAATCATATACACTGCTGGAAGCCAAGTTTCAACAGTAGTCTGAAAAAAAATGCACCCTCACACAACAAAGAACTCAGCACCGAACAAAGTGTCAAGGTCTTTTTGTTTTTTCAATGTTAAAACTGTATTTCCCTCTGAAGACAGTGAGAAATTCCAAAATTTGTAACTTGCACTCTGAACTATAACTCAACTACAGGGCACGGACAAAGAGAACTATTTGATATACATGAGGAGTTAGACAACAACAGTGCCAGAGAGAAGTGGCAACTCATGCAGTATCACTGAGCTTGAGGAGAGATGCAAGTCATGAGACCACTTCTGCACAGCAAAAAATAAAACTGAGCAGCTAAATTAATAATTTTCTTCTGGAGAAGGATTCTGTCAATGTATTTTAACAAATGGTACTACTACATAGAGGAAAGAGGCTATTAACCGTGGTACCAATAGACAAGAATGATATCTGACCCTTTGTTCTTTGGTTATGCCCAACAATCTTCCAAAGCAGTGGGTGCTGCCCACAATTACTGCTACATTAAGCTAATACAACTTAGCTATTTCATTAGCTGCTTGCAGCGTTGTTTTATTTCCTAAATCATCTCTGAAATACTGCACAGCTAGTAGCAAAGTTCATCATGTTAAAAACCACGGGCAACTAACAACTGGTAAGAACTACTGTATCACAGTTACTAAAAAACATCACATGCTATTCACTTTTTAACAAGTTTCGTGTGAAAAAAAATAAGAATTTGCTCTTGCCTGGAGCAAGGAATCAGATTTGAGTTTATGGACCCAAGGTTAAAGCAATCCACATTTAATAAGCTTACTGAATGAACTAACACGTAAACAGACTTGATTACCTAAATCTCTCATAATAGGAAAACAGAATGTACTTGTGACAGTCACTAAATGCACCTTTCGAATGGAAAAGGCTCCAATTTTGTTTCTAAATACTAAAGTAGAAAAGAAACCCTACCAGAAGTCGGTTTCATACTTACCCAGGTCAACTGCATCTCTGATCGATGAAGAGTTTGATCCAACGATGAAAAGTTTTGCTGTTTTCAAAGAAACTGGAATCAATAACTAAACAAGCCAGCTATTATTAAATATATAGCTACTTACTGTTGCTACACACACTACTTATGTGTTCTTAGAATATACACCAATTACTTCAAAAATTGGAGAAAAAACAACCTCCTGCAAGGTGACTGCCCAATAAAGACACCATTCTTTTAAATTTCAAAGTTGTTGTGCAGTCTCAGAACAAGAAATCGCCCAGTTAGATGAAATAAGAAGCTGTAAAGTTAGGACTGAAGTAACAAAGACACTAAGCAATAACCATAACCCGCATAAACCCCCCAGACTTAACAGTACAACCAGACCTCTGCACAACTTAGACTGAAAATGTACTAGCGTTACTTTGGACGGCCTCCTTCAATTTCACCATATTCAACCTGGAAAAATTCTGCAAATGAATGTGCTTCCAATGCTATTTCTTAACTGCAGTTTTATCTGTAACATTTTGCTTCAGAAAAGTCAAAAGATACACAAAATACATTTAAAATTACTTGAGGGGACGTAAGTTAAACTAGAAAAATGTCAACCCGCTTTAAAACCTGAAATATGAATTCAACTTCTAGATTACCTAAAGCACGACAGTGTGCACTGATGTCAGTTCACTTTGCAGTTACAAACAACGGTCGAAGAAATATATATGAATAACCCATTCATGACTGCATATGAACCGTTCTCTGCCACCTTCTTACCTGATACTTTCAGCTCATCCCTTTCTTCGGGATTTATTTTCTCTGTAGCTTGAGCTACAGTACATTCCAGAACCTCCAGTATTTCCTGTAGTAATTACATAAGACTTAGGAACAACTCGTCAAAAGGAGACAGTAAGTTCCTGAAGAATGTTTTTAATTAATTAAAAAACCCCCCAAAACACAGCCTTACAGCAGTTAGGAACACACAGTATAAAAATGCAACAACAGAAAGTAAGTAACCCAGTGCTTCCCGATCTCTGAGTGAGGTCAGGGAAAGGAAGCTATATGAAAGGCCGTATATGCCCCTAATATAAACCACAAATTACTGATAAGGATTATTGGAGTATGATTTAACAGTGTTCTGATTTTCTGATGTGAACAGATCGTTGTGTCGATTCAAACTGCCTTGCTTTAAAAACAGCCTCATTACCCGCTGAAAAACATGACCAGGATTAGGGGCTTGGGGTGGGAACACCTTTACATAAAATATTTTGCCGTGTCAGTAATGCCTATGAAAAGCCCACAGTGAAAATTACATAAAGCAGAGGTTTAAAACAGTAATTTTGCAACTAAAAGTAAGTTTCAGAGATTTCACCCTCTGACCTCATTCGAGACTAGGCTGACATCTCATGTCAGGTGGCAAAGGTGACCAAGTCTTCATCTACATGAGATTTTGTATTATACACACACCACCCCGTCCCAACCAAGAACTCGTTGGTAACATTTGCTGCCCTACAGCAAAAAACCGTAGTCCTCAAGCAAATATTCAAGTTATTGCCTACAGTAAGCATTTTAAACAAAAGTTAACTCTTAAAATTACTGGAAACCAATATAATTCATAAAAGAAATTGGAATTATGCAGTTGACATGTTCTGACAGCAAAACTCAGCTTACACTGAATAATTAAATGGGTCACTACCTCTTACAAATGCTTATTTATGTTCTCTTCTTGAGCAATTTCTTGTGGAAATTCTTAGAATTTCCACAACCCATTCAGCACTGACTGCCTCGCCACCTTCCAGTGTGGAACGCAGCAATGTGCACTTGATGCCGCCATTACACGAGAACTGGTAAAAAAACCCAGAAAAACATCCAGGGAAGTTTAAGGTTTGGGTGTTTTTAGTCAAACAAGCTCATATTTCATAATGTATTTCGTGGAAACCTATTACTGCTTTGCTGAATTTCAGGAGCAACAGCGAAAGAGGAGCAGGCGAACACACCAAGATCTTGATGTCAGATGCCCACGACCCTGGTTTTAAGAATCATGAGGAAGTCTGTAGCTCTTAAGGGGAAAATCACCACGTCCACAACTCCAGAAGTATTTGAGACAACCAAGGCTGTGCTTCGCAGCTCCCCTCCAAACAGGATGATCTTCAGCTGTCTAGTTTATCACCTCTACGGTTTGGGTAATTCTCACGAGTTTTACAAGCGTGCTAGCAAACACTGGGGGGTTTTGTGTGGTTGCCCCAACAATTATCTTGCAGTCTTACACATCAGGACTTTCATTTTGCCAAGAATGGTCTTATTTGCCATCAACGGGATTCTTTACGTTGGTATTTATTTCTTAACCTCTCCAAATCTACTAAATACTAAAAAAAAAAAAGTGGTGGTGAGAGAAATACTTTAAGGTATCTGAAGATACAGACAATTTTACAGAAATTTAATAGATTTAGTTATATTTTAGAAGGTGTAACCAACTACATACTTCTCTGTTTTCACATGTAACATGGGTAACATGCGTAACACCGCTCCTACCTGATTTAGGTCCTGTCCAATCTTTGAGCTCCATTCCGTCAGCGTTTTCTGAATGCAGTCCCGCACCTACAAAATATTTTTTCACACTGAAGTGTAGGTATGTTACAGCTGCACAGAAACACAATGATTCACGGGCGTCTAGGACCGACTAAGCAGATGAACTAACGACACCATTCCTTCCAACCACAGGAGATTCTTCTTTCATAGCTTCCTCATGAAACCTGTTTGGACCAGTTTACTTCGTGTTTTCCTCTCCCCTTTCACCGAGAGTTTTAGCAGTAAGGCAAGCACTGTACTTCATTTATTCCTCAGACCAATGGCATCTTTAAAGGAAAGCTTATAAGGTAATATGAACGGGGATGGGGGGTGTTTGTTAGTTTTTCATAGAGATTTTCAAGTTACAGTGCAGTCAGATAACAGCATACGTGCTGAGACGTTGTTAGAAATGAGACTTTACAATCAATCACTAAATATTTATTACTTTAATTGCTTCTCTTACCAAGATGCATCTGACCCTTTTCATTTACTGCTTACCTGTTCCACTGTGCCAAACCACTAATGCTTTTTAAGCACTTCATTACTAAAGGGGGAACCTTCAGATCCTACCCCGCACTTGCATTTTCCCTGCATCCACAGATGCAAAATGAATTTGACTCCCATTCTGATCATCGGTTTTCCTGAACATAGTAAGGCATAACTATTGTCTAAATCAACCAATTAACTGCATATTGCACCAGTGTTTCAGCTGTAGTAACGCTCTGACCTGTTTTTTTCAACTACAGTTACATCCCCAAACTCCTAACATTAGGGTTCAGAGTGTGCAAAATTTTAGCTTATATTCTGCCCCCGAGAACTATATCCACACATACACTACACCAAACAGAAGAGTTGAAAGCCAATTTATTTCTGATCATTAATGTCAGTTACTTGCTTTTGGAACTCCAGCAAGTCTGGAAAGCAGGTCCTTGTAAACAAGTGAATGGCAATCCCGTAGCTGATAAGTTTTGCACAAAGGCCACTCTCGATTTATAAACAACCCCCCAGAAGCTGCCCGCAGGAGGGTGCCCATTACAGCCGTCCCTGCTGCAGAGTCTAGCCCCATTGCACAGGGGTTACACAATGTCGTAACAACCAACCAGGCCAAATAAAAAGGTTATGAGCGCATGACAACTACATAAAAGCATGATGAATTCTTCCTTCGCGTTCCATCGCCCCCCTACTCACCCTTCTTACTACTTGTGCATGACTAATAAGCAATCAACCAACTTCTAGCTTACACATAGCCCCTACATAGTGCGTGCCACCACAAAATAAAACCGGCCAAGCCCACAGTTCTCCTGACTATCAAATGGCCATTTTCAGAGTACTGTGTCATGAGACAGCAGATACTGTGGCTCCGCAGTTTAGCCACGGGAACTCCAGACATTTTGTCAGACTATCTGAAGTGCTGACATACTGCTAACGGTAATAGTTTTACAGTGGTGATTGAAAAGTTATTTCAGCTTTTTAATAAAGAATGAGAGCCAGACTCTTTGAATAAACCAGCAATGACTGATTCTGCTGAGACCTGTCACCACCAAGACACCACCGGTTTCAGGTTAGGGAAGGGATTGCATCGTCTGCAATACAAAGTCACACCAGTTATCAGCTCGCTCTAGCTACAGAGGCCTCAAGACTCGCCACTGCTACGGCAGTCAGGACTCACACTTGGAAGCGTTTTAACTCCTCACACCCGCGAGCAGGAACACGGCTTAGCTCCCCCACACTCACGGCCAGCCAAGTGCTTCCGGGGGCGCGGGGGGGCAGCGCTATGGCTACCGTGGCTTGGGCGGCCGGCGCGGGCCGCCGCTGTCCCTCAGAGGCGGGGCCGGCCCCGCTCCGCAGACTGCAGCGGCCCGGCCGAGCTCCCGCCGGGGCACAGCACCAAGGCGAACGAGCCTGGTTCGCCTTTTCCCATCTCCTCCCGAGGGCACGCGCCCGCGGCACCGGCACCGCCGAGCCGGCCGCCGGGACAACCGAACCCTTTCCTCCGCAGCGGCCGACGCCGGGCCGGGCCGCCCACCGCTAAACGGCACACGCCCTGCTCCGGAGAACGCCCTCCCGCCGGCGGCCGGGAAGAGTTCCCCGGCGCTCGCTCGCTCCCCCAGCCGTCGCACCGGCTGCTCGGCCGCCGCACGGCACGGCCCGCCCCGCACGGCCCGCCCCGGGTCCCCGCCTCACGGCGAGTCCCGGCCGCGGCGCCCCGAGGCCCGCCCCGCTCACCTCCTCGGCGGGGCCGGCCGGGCACTTCTTGCGCGGGCAGCCCCAGTTGAGGAGGTTGCCGGTCTGCAGGGTGAGGGTGGCCGCCCGCTCCAGCAGAGCGCGGGCACCGTCCGTCCCCATCGGGAAACCTGGCGCTGCGGCGGCGGCCGCCGGGCTCCCCGCGACACCGGGCGGCGCCGCGCCGTGACTCAGCACGAATAACGGCGGCGGGAGGGCTGGAGACGCTTTGGAACTGTCCCCGGTCACATGGCGCGAGGACAATAGGCGGCGGGGCGGGCCCAGCGCGGAACCGGCGCCCCAGCCGGGCAGCGCGAGCGCCGCCCCTCCCGGGCGGGGCCTCCCGGGAGCGGGGCTCGGCGGGCGGCGCGGGAAGGCTGTGGCGGCTGCTGAGCGGGGGCCCGTGTGTCGGTCCGGCCCCGGCGCCGCGCCCTGGGTACGCGCGGGTCCGCCGGGCGGGAGCGGCCCGCAGTCGGGTAACACCCGCCGCCCCGGCTGCCTGCCGGGCCCGGCTGGGCTCGGGGCTGGTGCCGGGCCCAACGTCCTGCCCTCCTGGACATCGCTTACTTGGCTGCTCGGCAGGCTTGGCAGGGCCGGTGAAACCCTCTGCGTCTCAGTCACGGTGCCTTTGAGTAACAGCCGTGGAGAACTCTGAAGTCAGGGTAGCAGACAACCGGGAGAAAAGGCCCCCAAAAAGGGAACCGAACCCTGGCTGAGTTTGGTTAGGTTTTCCTTTTGATGAAACCTAAACCTTAATGTCAGGGTGTAACTCCAGTTTTACACCCACTGGTTGCAGGGAAAACGCGTGGGGTGAAACGGGAATGCTTACGGTTTGGGGGTTTACCTACAGAGCAGGTGGCTTCTGGAACGCCACCCTGAACGTTCAAGGCCCTCTGTACTCCCGGTTCAAGAGGGGAGCTCTCTTTCTGAATATGTAACTACCGTTAAAGGGCACAGTAAGCCACAAATTGTAGTTTTGCTGTCGGCACGGGAATTCGAATTGTGTTTCTAACAAACCTTCCTTCCCCAGGCCGCGTGTTGCGCTAATACAGAGAACCAGTTCGCTCCTGTCGCTCCGAAGCGCTGCCTGATCGCTGTCTGGCACCGAATGTCAGTTTAAATGTTCCTTATATTTGTGTTCTGATTACTGTTCCGTGTTGGATTACTTTCATGCATTTGAAACGTTTTCCTCATTGTGTGAATACAGAGCATCTGGCAGTTAAATGTAATGAAAGAAATGTCAGCTTATTTGGAAAAACTGGCATTTTGTTTTCTTTTTCTTTAACATAAAAATCCAGAAGGTCTAACCTGGCCCAAAGGTTACCATCCAGACTCACAATCAGCTGGAGAAGGAGCACGTACCTCCATATGCCTCACAGGTTTGCCCAGTTGCACCAGCCTCATTCCGTCCTGTCGGGTCTTTCTGGTCGGCCTTCTGGCTTTCCAGCAGAGCCCTTTCGGTGACATTTATCCTCTAGTATTTCATTTAAGTAGCTTCGGTGGTTGTAATTCTATGGAAGGATGTCAAGCATGGGGATCGCTGAAGGTTTTCAAACAGCACATAGCGTAAATCCTTCTGTCATGGACATTTAGTGTAGTGAAAAAGCAATGTTCCTTTATAGCACTGTAGCGTTTGCTATGTGATTATCTCCGGTCTAGAAGAAGGGTATGCAATGAAGACTGGGTGGAGGAAAAATAGTGTCGGCATCTGTAGTGCTTTATGCCATGCGTTTAATTCTCAGCGGCGGCAGGAATGCATCACAGGGGAAGCGGGGATCTGCTGCTGCCAGCCAAATCGCCGCTGGAGCATGAGGGAAGCCGCCAGAGCCGGGAAGGAGGATGCTTCCTCCTCACGGTTATCTCATACTTCAGATCTGCAAAAAAATACGAAATGCGATTGATGTCCTGCCGTAACGCGGGAATGTTCGAAGAAAAATAAATGACCCTTTCGGATGAAACGCCACTCACTGACTCGTCACTCCAGGCGGAGGCGGAATATTACAGTTCCCTGCTGGAGCGTGAACCCCGGGAGCTGCAGGACTTGGCTTGCGAGCGGTGCCGGCGGTCCGCGCACTGCTGCGGGCGGTCCGGGCCACCTCTGCTGGCTTCGCGTGGGGCTGTTCCAGCAGCCGCCCAGCGCGCACGGCCGGGCGGCCGCAGCGGGCTCGGACGGGCGGGGCGGGCAGTGCGGCCGCCGCTCCCCCCGGCCCGGCGCTGCCGCCGGGAGCCCCCCCCGCGGGGGCCGGGCACCGCCTGATTGGGCGCAGCGCGGGGACCCGGGGAAGGTGCTGCGGCGGGAGGCGGCGCGGCGGCAGCCCGCAGGATGGGCGGCAGAGCCGGCTTCTTCGAGGTGGGTGCGGGGGGCGGATGGGGCGAGCCCGGGCCGGGCGCCGCAGCATCCTGCAGCCGGCGGACGGGGCTGTTCGGGGTCCAGGCGGGCTCCTGGCTCTTGCCATCCGCATTAAAGCGCCGGGGAGCCGGAGCCATCCGCTCCCGGGTCTGCCAAGGCAAGTGACCGCCGCTGGAGACAGACGGAGGGAGCCGGAGGGTGGCACCCCGCTCGCTACCCCGCTCGCCCGGTCCTTCCCTTCCCCGGGCGTGCTCCCCTCGCCCCTTCTCTTCCCCGCGTCCCCGGTGGTCCCCGGTTGTGGCCCCGGAGGGAGTGGGGTGTGGCCCCGGGCTCCAGGTGGGTCTGCGGGGGAGCCGGCTCAATGGCTCTGGGCTTCCCGCGGGGCCCCCCAGGGCAGTGTCGCGGGCAGCTTGCCGGGGTAGGTCTGGCAGTGCATCCCAGTCGTAAAGAAAGAGCGAGACGAGGAATGTTCTCGGCATCTTCTGTCCCCAACTTCTTGGAAGACCCCGTCGCCAGCCGCCGTGCATCTCGCCGAGAGCCGTCCCGCCGAGCCTTCCGCCGCGGCGCAGGCGTGCCCCGGGCAGCAGCGCCCCCGGGGCGGCTCGGCTTGGTCGCACGGAGCCGGCGAGGGAGCTGGTGCCCCGGCCGCGAGGGCGGCTGCCGGCCCCCTCCCCTCGGCGGCGCGGCGCGCACCGTCCGGCGGGGAAGAGCGGGGCCGAGCGGTGCCCGCGGCCCCCGGCCCCGGCAGGCTCCCGCGGCCCCGGAAGGCTCCCCCGGCCCGCAGCTAGGACGGTGGGTTCCAGTCTTGCGTGGGATGGAAAACAGCCGGACGGAGTTGAGTGCAGCCAGCTCCTTGTGTGTACCGAAAGTGCGGGGTAACTCGCACGTGGGGCGTGTGAAGGGTGATGTATCTCATCAACAGCCACACCGCCCCTTGGCTAGAATTCGTCAGGCTGGCTAATACAACCAGTGTTAAGTGACTCGTAGTACAAAACCGGGTCAGTACGAGCTAAATGGCAGCAATCCTGAACGTGTCTCTGCAGACTTACACTTCGGTTCCACCCGCACGACTCCTCTAAAAATGAACCCAGCTCCTGCCCCCTTGCAAAGCATAAACCAATGGCTGTTACATTAACAGAATCCCAACCATCTGAAGTGCAGCTGCTCCGCTGCCACTTACTTAGTATGACCGAAAAGTTCCGATTTTGCTTTTCAGAGTTACCAAAGTGTTCTGGACATCCCATACAACTCAGCGAAATAAGCTGTCTCTAGCTCTGCTGGGCGTGGGGCAGGGACCTCCACTGTGCCTTTTCCTCCGCACTGCTGACTTACCTGCTCTTTAGGAAAAACAGCCAGGCTTTTCACTGCCTCCTGCGTTTCTACCAGCGTCCCAAACTTGCGAGCTACAACATGCAAGCTTGCAAGATACGGCCTGCTCCACCTTGCTAAGCAGACCAGTAGCAGCAGATACAGGTCTTCTGAGTCCTAAATCAAGATTCCATGTCTAAGCAACACTAACCCAAACTCAAAATGCCTCATTAATCTACACGTCAACCATGTATGTTTTAGTCCTTTCCTCTGTACAGCAGATAATGGGTGGAAACAGGTTTGCCTAGCTCATCCAGTGTGTGTCTGAGCTGGCTTTGGTGTAGGATGCGGACAAAGACAGCCTAGGTAGCAAGAACAACTACCGTTTAAAGAAGTATGTGCACACCTGGAAGTACTGTACCTGATCATTTGAGGAGATTTACCTCTGAAAAGTTACGATAGAGACTTGTCTCTAGATAATTAATACGCTCCAGGAGTGCTCACTTCTTCAAATTGATTAGAGAACAACTTTTCTGAGCTATTTTAGATGTGTTGCAGAGCTTTTCTCCTTTCCAGACAAAGGATGTCTCTGTGACACGCTCAGGTGTCTGTAGCAGAGAGCTCTGAAGTTAGGCTAATGAATTCTACCCTTTCTTCCTACTTGACAGGTTTAGGTCTTCAAACGCATTTCGTATAAAGAAAATAGTATGGCACTCTGACTTCCTAGTGGAAAGGTACTTGAACAAATACATTCATACTGTAGAAAATTCGTGTCGTAACAGCCACAGTTGTCCTTTTGCTTCTTTAATTGCTTTGGATGGGAAGTGCCTTTCGTGAGCCGTGAGAACCAAAAATGTTTTGGAGCCTTCGCTCCCTGAGGAACTGAAGTGACATATGCAGTGCAGTCTAACAGCAACAATGCACTGGCCCCCCTTGCTGGCATTTAAAGCTTCTCCCCTTTCTGACTGTGATGAAAACCCTCTGAATGCAAGGAGGGGATGACTGCTGCCTAGCTAGCATTGCTGAGATGTCGCAGCTCCTGTTACAAAGGTTTCTCCCACTCAGAGCTATGCTGTCTAAAGCCTCATCAAGAGCACTGAGAGCAAGTGCCAAAGGCAGGACTGCAGAGGGTTGTAAGATTCTGTATCCTCCAAGAGCTGCCTGAGCAAGGCAAGGCCACTCGTGATATATTTGACTGGTCATTTAAGGGGACACTGCTGAACATTTCCCTGCTATTTGTAGACACCTGCTCTGTTTTCACAAGTAATGCATGAGATTATTATCACAGAAAGAGATGAGAAGACAGGGAAAAACATTCTCCCTTTCTCTTCCTGCACCACTTCTCCACACACTAACACTTCTTTAGTCAATAGTGCTGCTTCATTTTAAAGACAGCAATTTATCCTTTTTCTGTACAGAGCTTGAGAGAGAAACTTTAAATTTTGTATAGGAAACTATGGTAGTAACACATTACTTAGCAGGAAACACCTAGAACTACTCAGAATTTGAAGGCTACATTTGAAATCAAAAGTCTTATTTTAGAAAAAATAATAGACTTCTTTAAAGTATATTTAAAAATAATTATTAGTACAAATTTTGTGAGTTCAGCTGTCAGTATAAACGCTCCAAACTTCCCATGTCTTCCTGCCCTGTCAAAAGACAGCAGACCCATCCTTGATATCTCTAGGTAAAAAAATGGAAACCAGAACTCTCTTCACTCGCTTCAATTCCACGTCAAAAGTGTACGTTGGACGTACTTTTTGACATCCACACACCAAATGATCCATGAAGAGTCGTAATGGAACTAGAAATACTGAAGTTCAACATTGCAAATCAGAGTGCTGATGCAAAGAAATGCTTGCGATTTCACAAAGAATTTATAAACCTCTTCTATAGAAAGAAGAGGTTCCTCTGTAGAAAATAATCACCATAAACTAAACCCCTGAGGCAATGAATATTCTCTGTTGTGCACAGAAAAGGCTACGCAGTGGTGTTGAAAAACCTGGAAGTCTACTTAGTGTTGAGTCAAAGCTGGCTTAGGTTCTCAGATGGAGACACTCCAGTTTGCTTCACAGCGAGGGTGATACTTAGTGAATGATGTGATCCCTCGGTACGCCTGGGAAATGGGCACTGTGCAGCTCTGTGTTAGCCAGCGTAACTAAATACCCACTGAGTCAGTATTAATTGGTGCAGGTTCCTTTCCCATCTTGTGTTTCCTCCTGGAAGAATGCATGCTAGTAAAAGCTGCAAAGTTAGCATAGGCTTTCAAGACCCAGAATTCACTGTGAAAGCACAGATCTCTAGCAGCTCTTCCATTTTGTGAAAAATAGACCAGCCTCCTACTCCAAGGGAATACACCTTCCTTTTCCTTCCTAACCGTTCTTACACAGACTCACTTTATCCCGTCAATTATATAAATGGATTTGTCTTTCTGAAGGATGACCATGTGTAGCTCTATACCCGTTACTATCCTCAGGTCCACAAAGGGACCAGGGTTTGCCATGCCTTCAGGTTAGGGACTGATTTCCAAGAGTGGATATGACCATTTGGTTAAGGTATCCCAGTTTACTTCAACTCTACCCCTTCACTGTGTAGTATCCCAAAAGGCATCCACTGTAGGGGAATGCTGAACAGAAAGACAATGGAAGGGAGCAGGACTTGAAGTAGCCCAGAGGGACAGGAATTTAGGATTTCCCTTTGGTCGGAGACTGCCCTTTTCACTGGAATACGCTTCTGTCCTCTCCTGCCTGTACTTTTTGGTCTCTCTTGAATCCTTTATTCCTTGCTTGGTGGCCCAAGCCACCCAAGCCTTCTATGGGAGGAATGGGGAATGGCAGAAGTAATTTTCCCACTTTCTGGCAGTGTGTCTAACCGTTACATACAAAGCATGAAGAACTAGATCATGTCCTTTGCTGACAGTTTAGTTTCATGCAGAAAAACCTAAATGCTGTGCATTGTCCTGACGTTGGGATAAAGATGCTTACTGGTCCTTGAGGATTCAGAAGCAAGCATGCCTAACTAACAAGTCTGAAACAGCTGGGAGAAATAAAAATGTGCTATGGGTTTCAGCACAATTCAGAGAGTAGTGCTCATTGGCTTGCACAGGAGCAGAACTTCAGAAGCTGAGGAGTACCTAATGTGTTTCTTGTGAACCTGTAAATGTTAGACATCTAAAGTCTACAAAAGTTAAATTTAATTGTATAAAACCTTTTGAGCATGAGTGTCACTGTATCTCCTCTCTTTATACACAGTGAAATAACAGAGTAAGATTCTACTCTCGAGTCAATTTCTTCAGAGAGGCAAGGCTTTACTTAGTTGGAGTACTTACAGAATGAGGTACAGCACTCCCCAGGTGAGATGAGGACATTTTGCTTTGTGGTTAAACGTGTGCCCTGGTTCTGCTTTGAGAACTCGTCACATAGCCCGTGACTAAGCTCTGGAACTCCCTGCCTCAGGACACTGCATGCAAGTTTACACAGGTTTAAAAGGCAAGTGGAATTGAGGAAAAATCCATGAGAAGCTGCCAAGTACAGAGGCAGCACTTCTGGTGCAGGAAAATCACAGGCTCTGTCTCCTCTCTGTATCCTCCTCAGTCACTACATTCTTTCTCTGTTCATTACTTTTTCTGAGTCACCTGCTGCTGGCTGTACCAGAAAGAACAATACAGTTTTAGATGGATCCTTAGACTCATCCTCTGCAACAGTCTGTACATTCCCATGCAAGGGAAATTTCAGACTGAAAATCATTTGCAGCAGCAGCAGCACGAACAAGCACACTTACAGCAATTTCCCTTTGCCTTAACTCTGTTGACTTTAAGAAAGTTATTCTTGATATGCACTCATGTGAGATCACACTGAAGTGTTCTTACTTCCTTCAAGAAGAACACAGTACACCAGAAAAGCCTAAGAAGGTAGAGAAAATGACTTAATTCCGTAGGAAAAATAAACTGTTTAGAAAGATTTAATTAGTACTGTGGCAACTACTGGATTTTTTTTAGTGTAGGTTCAAGGAACATGACTTATGTAAGCACTCTAATAGTTCAGAGAGAATTAATTCTGCATTACTCTTTCTCAGGCTGGTTGGTTCCTAGACTGCAAAATAAGCATTTTTTAAACTGAGTAATTAAAAAAAAATCAATAGAATATATGCTTATGTCAGTGCACACAAAATATCACTCAGCTACAGCTCACTGAATCTGCTGAGTACAAATGGCTGCAAATAAAACTTCCAAGATACACAGACATAAGTGTATCAGTATTTCTGGTTTTTGATAGCAATCACATCATTTTTGAAGATCTGTTGACCCGTAAGCATTTGATACGGCTTTAAACTGTGTGAATTTGATCGACTGTATTTTTGTAATCCCACTGCAGGGACACTGCATCTTAAAAATGTTTTGGAAACGCTGTTTGCTCAACTGTTTTCCTCCTATCAATAAACTTTTCCTCCTTTTATTTTCCACTTTTGTTCTCTGAATAAAAGTTGAGCAGTTGAATGTACTTTTTTTCTGCTTATATCATATATTGAGTATTCTTTGTCCTTGACCTGTTCTAAACAATAATAATCAAGATTTTTTCTGTTTTTAAAGACACTATGTCTTTAATCCTTATGCACTAGAACAGATTTATCTTCTAAACACTGAAGACAGAGTATTTGCAATCACTTATAAAAAAGTTTTAATACAGCTGTCTTGCACAAATCTGCCTTTTTATTAAGTTCTACTCAAAGTAGTTTTAGAGAAGCTGTAATTTAAAATACCTTTAAAAATTCACCAAGTAAGTGGACTGTCGGTCATACTGCACTAATGCAGGCCAACAGTCAGTGCCCTGTTGTGCTAAATGCTTTGAAAACACAGAGAAATTGAAGTTCTCTGAGTCAAACAATTTCTGTTTGAAAGGGACGATATCCATCAGTAAATGTTCCAAGAACAGAGTGCTGGGTATCTAAAAACTGTTGCCAACCAATACATTAACTGACTTGGTGCTGTGCCTGAAGACTGGAAACACTGCGTTCAGTGCTACCCGGGTTCATGTGATTGGCCGTTATGTTCACAGAAGATAACATTTCTTGCCTTGGATCAGGCTTTTCTGTCCGTTACGCAGAGAATACTTAAACACTGGGGGCTGTTCTGATAGAGCAAAGAGGTGTGATAGAGGAAACAGTCACTTTGGTTTTACTCTGTTGTTGCACAACTTTCTATGGACTAGAGTGGAATCTAAAGCTGTGCTCCTGTGTTTGTCTTTCTGAAAAGGGAAAGAATGATATTTGCTTAGATCTTGAAAGTAACTGAAATGTTTGAAGTTCAGGAATGTTAGGGTGTCCAAAAAATAATAAAAAAATTGAGTAAGTTGCAAGGGGCTTCTGGAAGTCATGTAGTCCAACTCCTGCTCAAAGCAGACATGACTAGATCAAACGGCACTGGGTCTTGTCCAGGCCAGTTTTAAACATCTCCAAGGGTGGAGATTCCACATCCTCTCTAGGCAACTTGTTCAAATGTTTGGCCAAGCTCATGGTGAAAAAATTATTGAATCTGATTGGATTTTCCCATACTGCAACCGGTGTCCATTGCCTCTCACCACTGTCACTGTGCACCCTCAAGAGGAGTCTGGATCCAGTGTGGCTATAGGCTCTCTTCAGCTATTTGAAGAAAGGGGCCAGTACAGGCAAGTGTGTCAGTTTGGCACTTCAAAGAGACGTGCTGGAATAGAACCAAATAACAGTTATAGGTGATCTTGGATGATGTGTTTGTTTTCTACACTGATTCCAAAGGTTCACAGAAGTACCTTTGCACTTCTGCACAGCCACTCCTATGAAAAACACAGAGCAAAAAAAAAAGCTTTATAATTTTCAGTCTGGCCTTGTACATAATGAGAATAACGCAATTATAAAAGAGTGTAGGTGGCAGAAATGTATCCAAACCACTCTGTAATTGGCCCGGAGAAGATTTCTCTAATACAGCCACTGAAAGCCATAGACTAAAACTGTCCCTGGGGATTCTGATCCAAACTGTGTATGCTGGGAGTAGGTATGGAATGGGAAGACTGTTAAAAACTGTGGGCGCTGCTGCAGTCTGTAGGGTAGTCCAATGGAATTCACTGACACAAGAGCTTTGAGATACAGCAACCCAGCACCAGAAGGGATAAAAAATGGTTTACAGTCCCCACAGTATGTGTTCTGCAGACTGCAAGAGTCAGAGTGCTGTATTTCAAGAACAGTCCTCTGGGAAGGGAATCCCCTTCATTTGCTTTCCCGTGTAGATGTCCCACAAACAGAGACATTAAAATCTGACATTTGTGATATTTCAAATACAAAAAAAAAGAAGGGAAAACATATACCAATAATCTGTCACACATCCCTTACGTATCACAGAGGAGGAAAAGTGGTTACATCGATGTGCCCATTTAGAGCTTCCAGTGCCTAGGTAGAAAATATCACTGTATTAGTATCCCTTGTGGAGATCAGATCTGATACTTCCTTCTGGAGCTGAAGTGTTCCATTGCAGCACTGACAGAGAAAGAACAATCTGGGACAAGAAAACAAGGAAATACAATCCTCTAACCAAGTGATCTCTTCAAAGCAACCCTATTAGAAAGATACTTGACTGTGACTCCTATTTTTAGTAAGGAATCATATCTAAAGTCCAGTGTTAATCTATCCTCTTGGCCAGTTAATACCAAACGTAATTAATGCTAGATGTTTATTTTTAAAAAAAATCAACGAACTCTTTGGGTACTAAGTAATGATAGTCCCAGTCATGAAGTGTAACAGATAAGGTTTGGACTTTCACTCTTAGCTACACCACAAAGTTCCGTTAGTGTTTGATGAGAACAAATGAAACGAAAACACTGTAACTGTATTTTGGGTTTTGCTAGCCTGCTGCAGCTGGGCTTTGAAATGCCTGGGGACGTTTCTGCTTGGTTGTTGATTGAAATCATAACCTTTTGCCAAAGTGCCATTTGATCATGGAAATAAACTGCTCGCTCTTTTTCAGATCTGTAGCTAAACCACTGCTTGGAATATAAAATGCTAATACAGTAGTCACTAATACAGGTGATCTGAGAGGCAAGAGTACCACTGAATATTCCTATAACAACCTCTTAAGGATTTGTGAAGTCCAGATCTTTAACTGCATTTGTCCGTTAACTCCACCAGCGTTTTCCACTCTCTTTGCAATTAAAATATTCTGGGAACAATGCACATTATTCTTGAAATATACTGAGAATATTTGCTTACATGCATATATACATACATTCTTTGTTTTCTTCTCTCAAACTGTCTTTCTAGTTTTACAGATCATAAAAATTCTGTTCCTTGCTGATTCCTGTGAAACTTCTCTATCCCGTATTTGTTCTTGCTCTTGCACACGGAAGTGCACAAGATCAATGTGTTTTGACCAACAAGTTAGCCATTTCTGCTTCTGAATATATCCAGGAAGACAATTTATTTGACAAGAATATTATTTTTTTGCAAGTTGAGCGCTTTGAGAACCTGGCTATGATTAAAGGTGTTGTTTGAGCACACAGAAGTGTTTTTAACACAACTCACAGATCAGAGAAAAATGGCGTCTCACTGAACAATGACTGTGAATTTGGGAATCAACGACGAGTTTAGAGATTATTCAGCCAATAACTAGTAATTATCATTTTGTGTCCTATCAGGTGGAAATCCTTGACTGGAAGACAAAGAAACAGCTATGCTTCCTAGATAAGGTAAAGCAGAAATATTTAAAATGCTAGGTGACTATTTAAAAATTACTAGCTTTTCTTAAGTGAACTTAGTGTTTATGAAGGGTATTTAGTCTCCTGATAGACACTGAAGAAGCAACGATTATGCACACTTCATACTGACTACAGAGTACATCAGCCCTTTTCCAGATGGAGCTTTTGGGCAGAGTACCACTTAGCTGCTTCACTAAGATGGTGCAAGTTGTGCCTTACTCATAGGCCTCAAACTGTCACTGCTGTTGTAGTAACTCTTGATCACTGCTAGAGAAACTGCCTCTGAAAGAGACCTCACAGATTGTCCTCCCTTTTTCCTGTAAGAAGGACTTTGAATCACCCCTACCAATCCTAGCCATCATAAGAAAGCTATACCGTTACATTGTTTGATTCCCATTTCTACTGAAATAGTCTTACACCTAGTTGTTGTCTTTCCAAATATGCATCTTACATATGCAATATTTTTTGATGCCTAGGTGGAACCAAATGCCACAATTAGGGAGATCAGATTGATGTTCCATAAATTATGTGAGTATAACTTTTGCAGCAGTTCACATCACATCAGAATATCTAGTATATAAATAGGAGAAAATGACGTCATTTGAAACCTGTGATGTACACACCCATAATGCTAAGTAACCTGCACATGAATGTGAGACTTTACTATCCTTTTTTATACTTTCCTGATACAACTTCATATTTTTTTCTGCTGCGTAATTTCTCACAGATATTCACGTTGAATACATATCCCTAAAAATCTTTAACTGAATCTTACCTTGTTGTGTTCCATTCCTTATAATGGTGGATGATGTAAACCAAACATTGTATATCACAAAATTCTGTATGGTCTTACAGATCCTCAGTGGTATCCAGCAAGGCAGTCGATAAAACTTGATCCAAGTAAGTACCTGTGAGGACTAGAGTAACAAAGCTCTGAGCAGGGGCCTGGCATAAAAGCTGTACTTTGCATGGGTATTAGCTCTTAAGAACGAGTTTCCAGCTATGCTAATTAGCATTATGAAGGCTGAAGAAAATACAGAACAAGTTTAACTCTTTGAAAGTATTGAACAGTTCCACCCATCTGCCTGGTGCTTGGTAATTAACTCAGGAGTCCGCACAGTGTTCCAATGCACTGTGTAACTACTGAGCACTTTTGCTCCCAAGACAGGCAACACAGCATCTAGATACTCCTTTCCCTTAGCTGCAGTGAAGTGATCTCCACAGTGATGCTCAGCTGGGAGTACTAAGCAGGGCCGTGAGTTAGAGCTATCAATTCACATAATGCTCTGTTCTCAGGCAGGAATTAACAGTTCTTTTGAGGTAAGCTAATACAAAACACATTGCCATGGATGTCGGATTTGCTGACAAAGCTGATGCCAACTGCTGACCTCATTAATGCAGTTGTAGGTATTTCTACTAGAAGCCTCTTAGTACATGGCCTGGGTGCACAAAAGAAAGTCTAATTGCCAAACTGTGTTAATTCATCTTAGCATTCAGTATAAAACGTAGCGCTTATTTCTTTTGCTTCCATTAAGCATAATTTTATTTAAACAGTCCCTTAAAAGTATGCTGGTGAAGATTAGTTTATTGTGTAGAATCTGTCCATGGAAAACAGGTGTATGAGTATCTTATTTCCTTCTTCAAAGATCTACGTTGTCAGATTCCTCCATGGACTCATGTTTTGAGACTTGCCATAAGTAAATGCTGGCCTTCTGGAAATTTCCTCAAATCTAGGCACTAAAAGCTTGAGTACTAGCTCAAGTCCTGTGGAATCACCCTAGCTGGTCAGCTGGGACAAAAAGGAGGCAATGAAAACACCTCTGTAGGAAAGTATCCCAGTCTCAGTTTATCCTAGCTTCTCTTTGTTTGATGATGAGAAATGAGGAGGTCCAGCTGACTTATATGTGATTACAGGGACAAATCAAAATGAAGTATAAATATTCTTTGATTATTGAGATTCCAGTAAACCCACATCACATCAAAGAATCTCACAGATTGATTAAAGCACACTATAAAGCCAGTATGCTGCCAAAGTTGACTTGAATTTCATTGAGATGTAATTAATTCTTTCCTTCTCAGAAGGAAAGTCCCTGAGGGATGAGGAAATCCTGCAGCACCTCCCTGTTGGCACAACTGCTACCTTATACTTTAAAGATTTAGGGCCACAGATAGGATGGACTACGGTGAGCTACGCTTCAAGTCTGAGCCATATTAATGGCTGGTTTTCCATAATTAATCCTTACATGACTTTTTGTCTCCAATATTTCTGCATGATGCCTGCTCTGATAGTGGATGCAGGCAATGAATCCTCATTGCTTCAACTCATTTAATCAGGGAAAGCAGTAACAGGATATTCTGAATGCCTAGTTCCCTGGGAGAGCAGCAGTGGAAAACGTGCTGCAGGGTAGGTCGGCTCTACTGAACTAAGGTTCAGGTTCTCAAATGGATTTAGATGTCTGCTGCAAAATCACTAGGAAATAGGTGTCTAAATGCCTTTGGAGATCTGTTTCACAGGGCCTATGTAACTCTCCTGACAAAGATTAGGACTATACTCCTATGAGTTTGTCCCACAAAGAGGCAGTGAACAACTTCACATAGTAATTGAAGTGACTGTAGCAGAAAAATGCATGAAAGTAAGATCAGTTAGTTGTCCGCATGCGGCTGCATCCCAGGATGCTAGTGGCAGGCTAACGGCCGCTGATAATTTCTGCAATATTAGTAGCCATCCAGGAAGACCTCACATATTTACTGTCTCAGCTCAAAGGCAGGCAACACAACACTCCTGTTAATGCAGTGGGATGACCAATGACCCTTCCAGTCCTTCAGAAGGTCCATGATGCACATATTACACTAATTCTAGTGAAACAGCACAGCACGAAGGGAAGAGTACCCTCTAATTTAAAGGCACGTTTACCATTTCTTAACTACAAGACATTAATAAAATCTTGTGTGAATGACAGATAGCAAAGACAACATTCATAGGAGATAAAAAAAGTCAAATGTTCTGCAAGACTAAATCTTCACATCATTACTTTGGACACAATGCGGATAAATTACACAATATGAAAAACAGTAGGACAGGCAGAAACTTGTAATGGCCATGTAGATTCCAAGACACACATGCATTAACATATACTAAAATACCACAGTGCAGCGTAACACCAGGCTTCTGCCATTCCATAACCTTTCCTTTACATTCTGCTCTCCCTGCCCTTCAAACTACTTCATTCACATGTAAGCCAAGAAATTCCACAGTTTTATCAAATAAAAAGGATAAACTTCTCATTTACAATCAAATCTGATCTTTGCCAGAGAAAATGCTGATTTTTAAAGAAGTCGCTAAACCAACTTTTCTGAGTG
Source organism: Rhynochetos jubatus (assembly GCA_027574665.1). Classification (NCBI taxonomy): domain Eukaryota; kingdom Metazoa; phylum Chordata; class Aves; order Eurypygiformes; family Rhynochetidae; genus Rhynochetos; species Rhynochetos jubatus. Next base: position 19,709,591 of record CM050656.1, read on the forward strand.
TCAGAATAAGTAAACACATTAGAAAAGAGTGGTTGTGATTTATGGGGTTTTTTTTGGATGTTGGGGTTTTTTTGTTTGTTTCTTTTGGTTTTTTTTGACAGAAGTACAATCATATTCCCTTCTTTCTCCATAAATGAGGTATGGGCCTACCTTCCTCACTCACAGAAGCGTGGAAAATTCAACTGTTGTTTGGTCATGGAAAGTTAATTTCCATTTAAAATGATGTTCCTAAGAAATGTACGACTGAAATGGAATCAAGTTAGATAATAGCTTCTTTGGTTTCCTCACATTTTAAAAAGAAAAATTTTTAAAAAATATTGTTTGTGTTCAAATTAAAGATCACTTGAACATAGAATGAATTGATTCTTTCCTGGGATATCTGCTGTGCTAACTCTTCATACAGATGGGGTCACCTCTGAGCACCTACAAGCTGTTTTTCCAGTTTAAACAAAATTCATTCATCAGAAACAAAGCTCCTCTTTTTCAAGATAGATTCTTCACCAAATTTCATTTTAACCTGAAATAAAGCAACAGTTTTTGAGGGCAAGAGGAGGGTGAGAACTGTGCAAATGTAACATGCATGCATATTTATCATGATCTCTGGGCTGCATGATCTTTTCATACCCATACTGTGTCAAGCTGCACTGGCGATGGCTGTTTGTATGCAACTGAGGGAAACGCATTGCAGAACATTGACATGCATGTCTACCTGTTTCATAGCCCAAGCCCAGTTCTGTTATTCCCTCCCTGCCTCTCTAAATGCCATCCTGGGTCAGTGGAGGTGTTTATTCTGCTGCATTAGTTATCACAAAGAAACCAAAGCAAAACCATCATCCAATTCAGCTGTCTAATTATTTTCTCTCTTTTTCCAGGTGTTTTTGATAGAATATACAGGCCCATTGTTCATCTATTTTCTGTTTTATTTCCGCATGCCTTTTGTCTATGGACTGGATGAGAGGTTTACATCAAGCCCGCATCCAGTAGTTAAGTAAGTCCGTTTGCAGGCTTGAGTAGTATTTCTTTTTAGCATTGTAGTCTTATTCCAAATGTCTTGCCACACTTGGTTTTTTTAAGCCTCTTAAATGCTTTTGTCTTGCTGTTTCTAGCTTGGCATGTATCTGCCATTCTTTCCACTACATCAAAAGGTTGATTGAAACAGTATTTGTTCATCGGTTCTCCCATGGGACTATGCCACTGAGGAATATTGTGAAGGTAAATTGTGTCAGAATCTATCCATAGCCCCCTTACAAATCCAGCCTAGCCAACCTATGCTCTGACTCAGCAGCGCAGATTTTTTTGGTGTGGCTTTTGTACTAACGCACAGCAAATCTCACCCATAAAGATGTAGTTTCAAAAGATTTCTTACTGTCGCGATTGTGTAACCCACATGTTGCCATACTGTTTTTCATGTTATAGTAATCTCCTCATAGCTCTTAGAATTCAGCATGCCCTTTCTTCTCATTCAGCTAGCTTCTTAAGTGTCAAGGTTGCAGTAACAACGTTAACTTTTAAAGTACCACAGGCAGGCACAATGTTGGGTGGGTTGCTTTTTGAAAAAGAAAAAACATCTACTTTTTGTAACAGTCATTTTACACTCTCTTTGCTGTCAAGTGACTGTTAATTTACTTTGACCCAGCACATAGCATCTTGGTTATTCTGCATTTTCTTCTCCAGCAGGAGCACTCCTTAACGTTACTGGTGCTGCTGTGGCACAGGGCAGGTGTAGAGACACAGACACCCTATTTCCTAGATGTCTGTGAAGTAGGACAACGGACTGCACGGTTATGCATGAGCTGTAGGTGTTTTACAAATATTTGCAACAGAGTACACAGTGGTATTCAAAAATATGCTTTCTACTCAGGAAGATGAATACTCAGGAGATTATCATCTACAACCGGAGAAAGCGTATAATGTCAGCATTTGGATATTTAACATTTTTAGACATCCCTTGGAATTTGCATTATGGCAGCTGAAGCTCTACCTTGTGGCTAAATCCTTACAGCTGTGCAGTGGCTCTGGTAGTTCTGGTGATAGCTTCATGCTTTCTAAATGGAAGGAGGGTCTGAGTTGAGCAGTGGCCCTCAGAAAAAATCCTCCCTAGCAGTTTACTGTGTTTTCTGCAGCAGCAACGTGCAAGGGTTGTTAAAGGGCTAGCAGACCTCATAAAGACTTGTTCTTGACTCAACAGTAGCTAATGGTTGCTAAACAGCAGATAAATGAACAACTTCACCTTGAAAAAGAATGTACAGCATGAAAAATCTTCATTTTCTCACTGCCACCTCTGACAAGTACTCATTCCTTTCAGACCATACAAACCGTTGTTGCTAAAATTGACATTTGTACCAGTCATTCTGATCACTTCTACTTTTCCACCTTCTCAGGTTGGGTGGTACTTGCTTTCATCTGTAAAGCTGCTCACAGTTCTTCTACCTGCTTAGCAGTGCTTGGGTTTGATTTGCTTTTATAACTTCATTGACTTTGGTGGTGTTACTGCAAAATTGTGCCAATGAGAAAAGTATCACATCCTCTTCCCTTTTTTCTCTCACATAAAGTAAGAAGCTCTGTCTACCATCTGTAAGTGTTTGGTCATGTACAGAGCAGATACAGACAGCTTATTTCCTAAGCGCAGTGGAAAGCTACCTTTAACAGGAGACGCTTCAGTCTCCATGAGCAGAGATCTGAGACAGGAATTGATGTAATTTGTGATTTTCATCCTTGGTTTACCACATAGAAACAGGAATAAATGATGCATTAAAATGCAGCAGGGGTTCACCAAAGCAGTTCATGCTATATACTAACATAGTCTTCTAAGATACGAGGGTTTTCTAGGAAAGATAGAATACCTGATTTATCTGGACTTAGTGAACAACTGTCTCAGGGTGAATAAGATAGGGATTAATACAAAAATTGTGTGGTGATAAGGGAATTAACTAATGGAAGGATGATTGCGGGTGTGCCAGAAAAGGATGTTAGATGTTTAATAATTGGGAGCTACCTGTGGAATTCCTCAAAGATTAGTCTCATGACTGGTCTAACAGAACATTTTTATGGGTAAAAAGAAGGGATATTGTTGCTTTCTATAAAAACGTCTGCAGGAAAGAAAACACTAGACCTAAAGAAATACCATTAAAACCAAAGACAATGTAATGAGACAAACGGAAGGGTACATGCTCTTCATGAATAAACATAGGCAGGGCATTAAGGAATAGTTTTGACCATCATAGGGATCGTCAACTGGAGTAGAGACACAAAAGTCCTAGCCATAACTTCATAAACTTAGGAATAACGTATTTATGGGATCCCTGCAATACTTGAACTTGATTCACAGAATCTTTTTATAGGAGATTACTGTAAAGATTTGTTATTCACCTGGAATATGAAAGATGTGAAGAAACATTTTCTTTCTTTCAAGAGAGTTTATGAAGTCTGCATGTACTCTGCTGTTCCCATCTGGAGGTTTTGTATGAGCAATAAGGCGTCTAGTGGCAGCCAGAAATTTGTAGTGTTACTGCTAAAGACCTTAGTAGTGGCAGACTCCACCCATCTTAAAGCTCCTTTTCTTATAACTGGGGAATACTCTTGCAGTAAATCACGTTCTTTGGATGAACTGTACTTCTTTGTTTTAAATACAGCATGTATTGTTTGGAGCTGAGCCACGATAATTTATGTATTTAATTTTACTTTACTGAAATCCATTGCCATATCATCCATCCTGTGCCAAGCCCCAAAGTTAGGGAACTGTTTTTCATAAGATGCCATTTCAAGATTACAAGAAACTGTTTCTACTGACGTTTCATACAGCAGTTAGTAAACTGTAGGTGACAGTGGAAGAAGCTAGTGGCAGTAGCTGATGGACCAGACACTAACTAGATTGTTCCTCATTGGAGTCATTCTTCTGGCTCTGCTGCTTTTCCTGGGGAAAAGGGAAGTCATCACAGGGAAGTTACTTAATCTCTCTGCTTTTTTATACCACCTGATCTGTAATTATTGGTTAATAATATGCTCTTTCTCATCATTTATCTCTTAATAGTGTCCTTGCATTACAGCATACCTAAAAGGGTGTCCACTTTGTCTGAGGTCTCTGGGCACTTCAGTGGTTCAATTATCCCTGAAAAGAAATTGTGAAGGTGACAGAATGTTTGATACAACTGTTTGCAGCAGATGGGGGGGCTTAGCCCTCACCAGCATTTTCAGAAAAACACACCATCAGACACTGCAGTCAGTGTGTGTGGGTTGCAGACACTGAGGTAATCACTTTTGGGGGTATTATTGCTAGAAATGCAGTTTTGGTGTATACAGGAGGAAAAGGCTGAAAATTCAAAGCGAAATGAAAAATTAAACTAGTCAGGACAGGAAGGAATGCAGCCTTGGATAAGAATTCTGGCTTCATGAGCAGGAAAGGAAAGCTGTGAAGGAGAAAACAGAAAAACATGGTAATGTCTCAGGTTCATGAACCTATTGGAAAGTCAAGAAAAAAGCATCACCAGGAAGGCTAAGAGGATCAGTGTTTTACTCAAGAGTGAAATTAGGAGGGAAGGAAAGATAAGGGGAAGGAAAAGAACAGGAGAAGTGGTGAAAGGAAGATAAAGAGCTCAATTTCGGTCTTGCTGAAGTCCAGGTGATAATCAAAGATAGCCTAAAACATTAAAAACTGAGACACTAGGTTTGATAAAGGAAGAAATCTCAACTGATGGAAGGCACTTTTACGAGTTGTTGACAAGGGTAAGTTCTGTCTGCAAAAGAACAGTGGAGGAAGAAGAATGGGCCAAGAAAGGGCCTCCCTTCTACCTACAGATGTATAAGGAGGGAGAAGATGACCTGTTACCAAGCTACTGTAGCAGCAATGAGTGTCAGAAGAAAAACCAGAAGGGGCAGGGCCAGGAAAACCAAACAAGAGGTAGAAATTGTCATTGTAAGTAGTTTTTTTCATGTATGAAGCCTGTGAACAAGCTCTGAGCTCGGTCAGGAATGAGGCAGTACAACCATTAGTGACAGCTATGTTATCAGAGTTTAGGGAGTGGAAGCTGGGTCACAGAAAGCCAAGGACAACAGCAAAAGGGACAGACTAAAGATATTGCAGTGAAAGGGCGGAGGAAAGCATCCAGCGTGATGACTTTAGGTAGGAAAAATTAAAGCATGGGAAAGACAGAAAGACAGACAGACAGAAAAACAGAAAGACAGAAAACTGATCAGGTGAAAGAGAAGAGGAAAGGCAAGAGCTTAGGCAATACAAAATAATAAGCAGAGAAGAGAGCACAGTGCCTAAATCTGTTTTTACAAGATCTCAGGGGTTAGCAAAACAAGTTTGTCTTTAACATACAGGCTACATGGCACTGCATCTTTGGCCAAATGGCTTGCCAGCTGATAAATTTGTTTTCAATACTAAGATCATACATTCCAAAACTATTTATAAACTTAACAGCTCCAAGATATTTGAGAGGAAATCTTACTCTATGAGCACTACTTCCTTCTTGTTATTTCCTGTTGTCTGCTCCCACCTTACTGCACTTAGTATTGTCGTTTGTTGTTGTATTATCAGCGACTTGAAGGATCAGCCCAATTCATAGTTGTAAGAGGTCCTTGCAGGATTGTACTGAAACAAAGAAAAATTCCCTCTTTTGCAGGACTGCTTGTATTACTGGGGCTTTGCAGCTTGGCTTGCTTATTATATAAATCACCCTCTTTACACACCTCCTTGTAAGTAGCAAAACAACCCCCAATATGATTTAAGTACTTGTGTGCCCGTATATTAGTACTAATCACATGATTTTTTTTTTTTTAATAGCTTTTGGGAAAAAACAGATAAATTTTGCTGTGATCATGTTTCTGGTAGGTTTGTTGCTCTTTCTATAAAACGCTGCTTTACTCCTTATGTTGTATAAGTGGAGGAGTAAGTAGGATAAGCAGATACTTAGAACTTGAACACTTGGGAAATACTACTAAAGCTGACCACTTGCATGCAGAACAGATAAATCTGTCAGTTTTTAATGTGATCTTGTACACAAGGGAAGATTCTGATTCAGTATCCATTCCAAGACTGGGATATTTATGTGCTGGGATGGTCTTCAGTAATATTTAAAAGGGAATAAAACTCAGGAGCTCTGTCCTGACAGTCATTTGCTTTGTTATGCTCTACAGACATTGGAGACTATCATAAATCGTATAAATGGATCCTTTCAATAAACTTTCTGCATAATTGATTGGGGAAGCATTATTTAAAACCAGTGGAGAAAGCTGGGTCAATTATATTTCATGATTCATGCCAATTATACTCTGGAGAAAACTTACTTGGAGTCCAACCCCTATCTTCCTTTGGTTTCTTTTCCTGAGAAACCAAAAGTATCCAAATCAATTTTTGGAGTGTTTTAAAAGACATAAGAATAACCAAAAAGATAAAGCAAGTACCTCCTGGATTTACTTTTATCCCCTTTGGTTTATTGCCTTCAGCTCTCATGGGGATTATGTAAGTAGTAAATTTGATCTTTTGGGCACCGAGTCCACATTTGCTAGCAAATATCATAAATATATAACAGAGTATAATATGGACTCCTATTTGAACAAAGACATTCCATCCTCTTGTCAGACAGCAGTCTTGGTTATTTATTGTGTTTAATAGATTTTTTTTTTTTTTACTACCCCAGGAAATAACAAAAGGAAAAAGAATAAATAGAAGGGAAGCACATTAACTCTGTCATGCTTTTCCTTGCAGCTGTGTGAAGCTGGAAATTTTTCCATTCATGTTGCACTCAGTGACCTCCAGAGAAACGGTAAAAATTGCATTATCATTTTTCACCTTAGGCAACCATTCAGTCGTTCTACAGTTACTCTGTCTCCTGAGAGACCTGATCCTGGAGGGCGTTGATACCCGCCAGCTGACGGCTGTGGGAGTGCAGATCGCTCAGCATTGTCAAGTTTGTATTTCTAGGGGAGATAAGACAGCACAAAGAATCCAACACCCGACTGTTAAACAGCACTTCTTATCTTACTGTAATTTTCATTGGTGAGGGCTGGGTTGTGCTGGGAGGAGCAGTTGTATGAGTTACACTGGTAGCGCAAAAGAAAACAGTGCTAGTATAAGCTATGCTTCGCTGAGCAAGGGAAAGTGATTTCACTGGCTTCTACAGGGAGCACAGGATCTCTGTGCAGGCCAGGGTTTCTTGGGCATAAGCCACTCATCTCACAGCTATCAACTATGACTGCTAAAATTCCATTCCATGTGACAATCTGAGAAAACCTTTAACGTCTAAATCTAAAGCCTGAGGTACCTTTTCTTACAGGACTGACTGTGATCAATGGCATATGCACTTGATTTTATAATGCTCAGAACATTTCCTCACAGTTACCCTATTCTTGTGAGTCCAGAGGACACCCTGTTTTCCCACATCCTGCTTGTCTCTCTGACAGTAATGAGACCAAGGAGTAGGCAGAGTTGGGTTGGCTTTATGGGAAGGAATATATTTAGGAGTGTGAATATTTTGTGATTTGTTTTCTAATCTATAGGATCCAAAACCCGTAAGATCCCATATCCAACAAAGAATCCTTTCACATGGCTGTTTTTCTTTGTATCTTGCCCTAACTATACATATGAGGTATGTATTTTCAAACAAGATGTTCAGATTTTAGTTTTGCTAAATATATTTTCATTTACTTTGGGATGTTAAACATGGAAAAAACCCTCTGAAACAGTTCATCTCAGTACATTACCTCTCCTCTCCTAAATCCCATGAAATCAGATTGCAGACAGGACCTTGTGTGTTCTTCTTCTCCTCCCTTGATGCAGTCAGGGCTTATCTTGAACAGCCAGCCAAGACCCTGGGCCTATGCTTCAGTGTGGCTGCTAGACAAGGCAGACACACTTTAAAGCAGTGCAAATTTTGCAGACAGGGAAAGAGAGATTGCCACAGAATGTGTGTTGCAATGAGGGGATGGAGGCATCTGGTGAATTTATATTATAAAAGAGCCCAGGAGTATCACAGTACTCAGGAAGATTGTGGGCAGACAAGTAGAAGGTACTGTGATAGCAAAAATGGGGAAACAGATGAGTACAATATATTGTGGTAGAGAAAATAGGAAATAGGCCTAGATCTTCTTCCACATATTCTTAAGTTATACAGTCACTTGTGCTGGTGGTAACTACTTTAGAGGCTTTAATCTGTTTATCACTTCATATTCCTTCACCAGGAGCCAAACTCCTCACTCAGTTCAAAAGCAGATAAAACCAGTACAACTCAGTGTAAAATTCACTCTTGCACAGGGCAACAGCATCAGGTTGTAACTTCAGTGGAGATCAACAGATGTTAATGAGAACAGCATTTGGCCTATAGAAGAGGCCTATATAGAAGAGGTCTATATAGAACTTTCTGTATAGACTATAGAAAGTTGCCATTCCTAGCACTGGTGGAGGCTGACAAATACAAATGAGGCAGAGAAATGGAAAGGACCCTCTGTTGTAATACCTAAAATTTTGTTGTGATAATAACTATGGAAGCAAATACAAAGGATTTGTTTGTGATAATAAGGCACTGTTTACCTTTTTGGCTAAAGGTTATTAACACTAGAAATTGATATGCCTGACCTTGGCTTTTTTATTTACCTGTACTAGGACAAATTTGTTTTTGATCAATAGAAACATAAATGCAAATGCTGTCACCAGAAATATTTAAATTTCCTTGGCCAAAACAGGTGGGGACCTGGATCAGTTTCACTATCATGACTCAGTGTGTTCCAGGTGAGTGAAGTTTTGGTACTTCACCCTGAAGTGATGTCAGCAACAAGAGTGGTTTTAATCTGACAATGAAACATATCTTTTTCTCCCTTGCAGTGGGGCTGTTCACCTTGCTTTGCTTCATTCAGATGACAATCTGGGCAAAGGACAAACACTGCACCTACCTACGAGAATTCAAGGATTATCCAAGTCTTCGAATGCCAATTATTCCCTTTTTGTTGTAAGAAAAAAGGTTTAATTGGAATATTGCACAGAACATCAAGAAGAAAAAGCTCATAAACCTGACAAATAAGTGAATTAAAAGGATTTTGGTGCATTTTGAATTTCCACTGCTGAGAGAAATTGTATGCGCTTGAAAGCTACACTTCCTTACAGTTAAGAATTCTCAGCTCAGAAGGACCTTCGGAAAACAGGACTTCACTGCACAGCTGGTAGGCAAAAGCCCCTACAGTTCACTGTAGCCTGAGTGACTTACATTCTCCTGTACTAGTCTATTGAGATTGATGGATCAGAGATACTGAGAAGTCTGTGCTCAAAAGCAGCTCCAGATTTAGCAGTGGCATTCTGCAAGACTTAAGTACATTGGAACGAGGACATACCAGCTAACTACTAGAGAGCTCAGCTCAGCCAGCACAGCCAGCTGGCCTGAAGACAGTTGCATGATCTGCCGCCTTTGACTTGAAGAAGAGCGTGTGCTGCCTGGAAGCAGGCGCTTTGTATCAAATAACATTACCAAAGAATATGAATAAAGAAATAGGCAATATCTCAAATACCTGATTTGGGTCTAATCCCTAGTTTCCCAAAAGAACCTGAAGAAAGAAATATTTGCAGTATTTGTGGAAGTAACATCCTGCATTGTTGGGGTTATGTTTGTTTGGTTTTAGTCTTCTTCATTAGTCACTTGCATACTGGTAAATAAGGTTCAGAAGATCTGATCTATGCTATATCTGTAATATGTGGCCATTTTCATATAACAAGTCCTTATGGTACTAAAGGATCTCTTACTTAGCATTTTATGTCAGCATTCTCAGGATAATTTTTAATACACTTTGCAAATACATGAAGTGACTGCCTGTCCTCAGAATGGTAGCTTTCTTCCTATTTTCAGAGCCAGGGAGAAAAATTAGCTACGTTTTGGACTTCCTGTGTTTCCTTTTTCACAAGATGTTCAGTGGGACTTAGTTGGGCTTTGTGCAAATCCAGTAAAAAAATACTATTGAAATCTATCTGAATGACATTTCAAAGAAGCTGTTTTAGAATATGAAGAGAATGCATAGATACTATTTTGTTTCATGTTTAATTTATTTATCTATAATGAATGTATAGAAAGATTTTTGCAATTATTTGCAAGGGTGGAATATGCAATAAATTCTAGACCATATTTTGAAATCAGTTGCAATGGCAAAAGAAGACGACTACAGCTGAAGTTTTGTAATATTTTGTACAGTAAAAAGCAAGAATATCCTTATATCAATTGACGAAAAAACTAACAAAGCAAACATACATGACCCAGTTTTTATTTCTGTATAACATATCTTAGAGAAGATTTCTTAGAAATGGTTAGATCTGGTAGATAACACACAATACATCATTATTCATTTGTTTTCAGTATTGTTATTTTCTACTAGTTTAACTATGTACTAAAGAAAAAAGCTAAATGTCAAATGATTTCCCACTGAGAGCAGTGTGGAGTACAAGCAGGTTGAAATTTTCCTTCTGAGCAAAGAGAAAGCACATACCCTGTTCACACTTTACATCCACTTGATGTCCAGTCACAGGAAAGAAGAAAAATTTGATCTTGCTTAATAACAAGGATATCATTCCAGGCCTCTATGAGAAAACAAAACTTTTGGCAGATTTGGACATACTCTCTTTCCTTTTAATCTCCATTTTGACATTCTGCTTCTATTTGAGAAACTTGAAGCATGAGATCATTTTCATTAAGATTTTTTTTTTTTTTAAAACAAATTTCTTGCCTAGGTCTGAGATCTGAATTAACTCTTCCCATTCTTGCTGAGACAACCGTCTGTTTCCACTGGCAGCCTAGTGAGACAGTGAAGCAGTCTCCCAGCACTAGCCCATCAGGCAGCACTGATGTTCTGACCTTGGTAGTCCTGTGTACTCAGGATGGCAGGAATCCACTTCTGAGCTGCACAATGCTCTCTGTCTTGGGACCTGTCTGTTGACTGGTAGCAGTTGACTTAAGAGTTAAACAAGAAAAACCTATGAGCTTGAATGGACCAGACAGAGAAACTGTCTTGAATGCTCTTTACACGTCAACAAGGAAAAATGAGGCTTCTCTTCTTGTGTCTTATAATGAACTTTATGTTAGAGGAGGATTTTGTTCTATAGCAAGGACTTGCCTTTGACACTTTCAGCATGTAGTGTTCCTGGTAGAGCAGTAGAAGTTGGCTGTTGCAAGGACTGCTGCTGTTGTGAGCACGGTGCTCAGAAAGGTGCAGAAAAATCAGTATAATACTGAGCGTGGGAGCCTTTGTTCTACTGTTGTACTGCTCTGGTATGGCACATCTTTGCACTGTGCACATTCTAAACGCTAGTGACTGTAGGAATAGTCTATGCAACTGCCTGCTAATGCAAAGCAGGTGACACCCTTGCTTCTCGGCTGGCTCCAGCTGCACGGGGATGCAAAGGAATTTCCTCATCCTCCATCTGCTGTTTTGCAAAATTCACAAAAACCTGTGTGAGGAAAGCAGAAAAAGTAACCATCTCCTCAACTGAGATGAATTAGTGTAATGTCTTCATATATTTGCATCCTCTTGGCCTCTCTGCAGGGAAGAGACAGAAAGGGAAATGCATAGACATGAACTGAACTGAGACCGTGCACATCAGCAGGGATCATTAATTCCTCTTTTATTTTGATAAACTCCATTGCAATTCCTTCCTTTGGATGCACTTACGTGCAACTAAAATCCCATTTTTTCTTAAGCAGGAGACGGGTTCAGCAAGGTTTGCATGGCTTGCACAACATGAATGAGTTTGGTGGTAATGGGAAAGAGGAGACAGAATATTTCAGTAGGAAGCTGTAAGGCAGCCAGGAATGTGTCTAGCATTCCCATCAAAGACAGCTTTGCATATGTGTACCCTTAGCAACTTAGGAAAGCAGGCAGATGGGGCTAATACCCTCCAGCAAGCAGGTGTTGCCAACAGTCTCAGTGGACTTTCTGGGTTTTGTGTGTCTCATTGCTCCTATATAAAAGTGTCTGACAGAGAAATATAAACATTTAAATAGATATCACAGTATCCCTGACAGAACACAGTCCAAATCTCTTATTTAAAATAAAACGTTATTCCCAGCTCACCAAGCCTTGTGAATAGCTGACCTTGCTCAGACTGCTGCTCCTGAAGGAATGGGTTGTGTGAATTCTGGCATCTGGGAAGCACTGTTTTACCAGCTTTCAAATGGCACTTACACAGGTACAGAGATTTCACATCTGATCCACCCTCCTTGATGAGGTGTCTGGGAATTTTGCCTGAGAAAGTGGTGCAAGACAATCCTCTACTCTGAACAGTTTGGTCCTCCAGTTGTTTGGATACATACCCATTGCATTGCCAAATTCTTGCCAGACAGGCTCTCTCATGGATGCTTTTTTTTTTTTACTCACCTGATCTAAAGTTGTTTGAGACACAGAATATTCTTCAATATGCAAGTTTTCCTTATTGGAGATTATTAACCGAAAAATCTTTGCCAGAGAGGAGGAGCAAATCTGATACTGCAGCATGTTGTAGTGTTTCTCTCTCTGTAAACTGCCCGGGAAGTTCACACGTATGAAGTGCTCAGCAGGAGTAGGATCTGGAGGCAGCCCAGACTTTGGAGCTTTGATTTTCAGAGTGACAATGTAGCCATCTCCAAACCTGGGAAGCACATGTGGATTTGGGAATTGGAATAAGAGATGGCTTCATTACTCAGGAAGGAAATTATTTTTCAGCAGCTATGAAAACATTAACAGTATCTGAAAGATAATGCATAATATCTAGCTTTGTAGGAAGCTCTGTATTTGCCCTGCAGAAGTGGTGTGTAGCATAACAGAGTTGAAACAAGGTCTGCTCAAATTGCCTAGGATACCAGAGTTGCACCCAGAAATGGGTCTGTTTAAACTAAAGGTTTTCACATTGGATTGCTGTGTTAATGTGTACGTGTCACATACACTAAGTTTTCCCATTAAAAACACCATAAAAAAATATTCTACTTACTTGTATTTTAGCTGCTGAATTGTGCCCAGGCATTTGAAGGTACCTTTTACCATGATGGCTAAACGAGTACAGAGGGCTTCACATTCTTCCATACTTTCAAAACAGAGAACAGATATGTGAGACAAAAGCCAGCAGATGAAATTCAGGTACTCTGGGATTCTGAATGCTAACTCTTTTTTACCTGTGTGAGGTTAGAACCACAGCTCGCCCATCTCTGAGCACGCTGACAATAGAGTCCCACAGGAGGCGTCGGGACTGAGGGTCCATTCCAGTAGTCGGTTCATCCTGTAAGGGAAATGTTAAGGCAATCATGGTCAGAGAAGCAGATAAGAAAAAGGAAATCTGTTTAGAATCAAGTCATTGTGTGTTCAGGCCTTAGCATATAGCTACTTCCCTACTGAAATCTGCCTTGAGAAAGCACATGCACCTTGAGAAGCACACGAGTGAATGGGTACTAACGTACTTCTTGTCACAAAGCAGGAAGGAAACAAGTACAAGGAACTGCAGGTAAGAACATAATGCAGTCTGTGTCAGGCACAGCTAACGGGAAGGGAATGCAGGGACCATTAAAACAAGGGCAGTCCCCAGTCTGTGGTCTCAGATACCAAAAACGTAAGCATTTGTTATAAAAATGATAAAAACATTATAAAAACATTTGGGACCCAAAATAGAAACTAATGGAAAGAGGCTCATGCAGTAGCACTTACATCAAATTGTGTCAAGTTTGGCTCCCATGTTTTGACAGACATGAGAGATGTAGGTCAATATACTGGAGAAACACAGAAAAGAATCCTATCTATAATACGAGCTTTAAGACAGGGATGGACACTTTGAATAAAACTTCCTTTTTCTGAGGCAAAAACTTGTAAGAGGAGAGTGGGTTCTTCCCAAGTAATGTTCTTTCTTACAAAAACATATAGGACACATTTTTCAACCCAAGAAGCTAGTGAAGTCACCCTGATTTACACTAGCTAAGGATCTGGTCCTTCGTAAAACAGTTAATCCAGTTAGTAAAAAAAAAAAAAAAATTGAAAAATCATGGAGAAAAATGTTTTCATTCAACATTTTTTTGTAAGAAATTATGAGAAAACATTTTATCTGGCTGTTTACTATGTAGAGGCAGAATATTTGTAAAGGTGTATTAAATAGCACAAGGAACCACGCTATTAAAATGTTTATTTTTAGCCTACAAATTAAGATGGTACAGTATTATCTAAATAAAGAATTTTTGTAGTAATTTTGTTTAGAATTTCCCTTGAGGTATGCAATTATCTGATAACTTATGTCATTTGACGAGAACTATATTTCAGCATTTGTATAGTTTAGTCTAAATTGTATAATTTATTCCAAAGATATTAAAGGATGCAAAAGAGTAGCTATCTTCCTCTGTTCTGCTGGATAAAGCAGCAAGGTATATGTTGTCAGATCATCTTTTACATGAGCGGTTATATTCTGACAAGAAAAGGTAGACTGAAACCAAACATGGATTTAAATTCAGATTTGTCTGGATTATAGATTTTATGTCAAGCCATACTTTGTCAAAGATCTTTCTCTCATAATCACTTGGGGTCCACTGAAAACAGTTATGCATCCCAGTCTACCCCTGAAATTAAAGAACTCAAAATTACATTGAAGTAGATGTAAGTTGGGGACAGAAAGGAGCTTGCAAGGACTGCCATAAACATCCTTGTATCTCTTCAGCATGCAGTTTTTTGAGATGTTACACTGAACTACCACAGAGCTATGTTACCGTAACACTTACTAGCAAGACGAGTGGTGGGCAGCCTATCAGTGCAATGGCAGTGGAGAGCTTGCGCTTGTTGCCACCACTGTAGGTACCAGCCAGGTGGTCTGCATACATAGGAAGTCCCAGCTTCTGGATGCCCCATTCAGCAACCTGTGTGAAAGACCGTCTTTTGTACACAGCTGCTAATGCATAACACATGGGATTGCTGACACACCCCTATTCTGGCAGAGACATGACGATCCCCAGGGTTTTAGCACATACACTTTAAAACTGGAGCAGAGGAGTCAAAAAAATTTATGATGATAAAAGAAATTCTAACTGCTTCAGGGAAAGCCATGAACCAGCTTCAGCTATAGAATTTCCATCTGTGCAAGAATTAAAATTATTTTCTTCTGGAATTTCTTCATATTTTCATCCTTATACATGCACAACCTTAAAAACAAGAGCAAAACTGCTAACAGTGGAGTTCTGAGTCACAGCAATTGCATCTTTAGCCTTCCATAGTTAGTGCCACAGTTTTGCAAGTACCATTAATGCCATTTGATAGTGCAGTCTTGTACTTTGTCCAAGTGACAGGAACCACTCCAAGGACTTCAATACACAGGATGGCAAGCCTAATTTGGGAATTCTGGCCCTTGGCATGTATCAACCCAGTTAATCACCGCAAATATTCACTGTAACTACGTATAAATCACAAGCAATAATTTTTTACCCTCTTGATTTCTTCTGCTGGAACCCCCCGCAGGCGTGCATATAAGTAGAGATGTTCTCGTCCTGTGAGCAGGTCATCAATGGCATCAAACTGAGGGCAGTATCCCATGTTTTGATGGACATTAGAAATGTTGGTCAATATACTGGAGAAACAAAGAAAAGAACCTTGTATCTATAATACTAGCTTTAAGACAGAGATGGACACTTCAAATAAAATCTTCTTCTGGGGCAACAACTCTTGTAAGAGGAGAATGAATTCTTCCTGATACAACATCTTACTGTACAGAATAGCAAGGAATGTGTTCTCATCTAAGTCAGCTCAGTCCTGGGTAAGATTGCAAGCCTGTTTCCTCTCACCTATTTTCCAGTTTAAGTGTAGGCTAACTTAATGAGAAAATCTTTGAACAATCACTTTTTTTCTTTTTTTTTGAAATGGCATTTATTTCTAGAAGGAAAAAACCCCACGCAGTCAATTTCATCTTAGAGTGTGGTGACTGGGAACAGACAAGCAAGACACAAGGCTAACACTTTGTTGGCAGTAATAGTAGGAGCAGTACAGAATCACAGAATGGTTGAGGTTGGAAGGAGCCTCTGGAGGTCATCTTGTCCACCCACCGCTTCAAGCAGGGTCGCCTACAGTGGGTTGCACAGGACCATGTCCTGGCAACAAAACAGCTGTTGTTCAAATCACATCGATGGGCAAAGAATCAAATCCCAGCTACACCTAACAAATGAAGACACACAACCTGGAACTGAACTAACATAAGAGAATGCCACCAGATCACGCTGTGTTAGCTTATGAAATTATGCCAGCACAGTCAAAGATGCTATGAACAGGCAGAGGAAAATCCCAAAGCTCAAAGTACCCTGCTGAACTGGTTATCTTATGTTTGCAAGCCCTTGCTATTAGATTCAATTGCCTTGTCCCACTGTTAGCATTACTATAACTTACCCACAGATTTTACAACAGAGTGTTAGGAGTATAAAGTACCAGTGTGTGTTAGCTGTGTTCTCTCTCAGTGCCATAAAACTGGAAAAATGCTGCTGGGTCATTGAGACCATAATCTGGGCAGTTCTAGTCCAGTAAATAAACGGTCACTTTTTTTTTTTAAGGTACTTACCTACTGCCAGCCACTACAGCATCTCCAGATGTCACATCAGTATCTCCAGTCAGCATTTTGAACGTTGTTGTTTTGCCAGCACCATTCACTCCCAAAAGACCAAAGCACTACATTAGAAAATTTATCATATTCTTTAGTATTTCCAACTTGCAAATCAGCAGGAGCATGAAATCTGAACAGATCCATGCAATGTATTGTTATTGAACAACCACCTACCTCTCCAGGACGGATGCCAACACAGAGTCTGTCCACTGCAGGCTTGTGCCTACCTGCATAAATCTAAAATGACAGAAAAAACCCCACAAACCACAAAGCTATTTCAAGACATCTACAGCAGAGAAACTATTTTGAATTTTTTAGTTTAATGCTATTGGGATAAGGCAACTTTAGAACCAAGACAGGAGTAAATAAAAAAACCCGAAAAAGTAAGCATTCTGCAAAGTCAGATGCTAAGTTACATTAAATAAATTTGTAATGACCCCTAAAAATACCAAATGTTCTGTATGCAGCATTGTACTTCATATCTTTAGCACTAGGAGACAGACATGATGCTTTCCTGGGGCAAAGTATCCCTGACATATCAAAACAAACCGGAACAATATAGCAGAATAGTCTGAAGAATTATACTCCAGTTCATGAGTTTACAGCAATATGTTTAATCTTTGTGTTTTTGAGGCTCAAGCTTGCATGCATTTTCTGACAGGATAACTCAGATGCCTTCGATGGCTGGAAAGAAGATAAATTAGCAATAACTATAGCCCTCCATGTAACCAAATGGTTAACTTGAGACTGAAGCTCACCCATGGAAAACCAGCATTGTAGAAGCAAAGACTAGTAGTAGAAATGAACACTTAAAAGATAACAGTTATGTCAGGCCATGTGAGATAAAAACAAACCTTAAGCAGGGAGGGTTGCACTGTCCTTGCTGGACTTCCTGTGATTTGATTTCTAATCAAAGGGAATAGCCACATAACATGTCAAGTCTTAACTTCTAAAATGTTTGTTATTTTCCAAGGCACAAGGTTGATTTTGAAAACAGTACCATCTGAACCCATATTTGAAATATATCCTGAAAGAATACATTTACACTAGACTCATTTTTTTCATTCTTCTCAAAATATTACCTTGGTCAGTTCTTGTAATTCTAAGATATCTGTTTTGTTCCCTCCATTCATAATTCTTTTTCTTTCTTCTGCGACGTCCTCGTCTTCACCAGTAATAGGTGACATGGCAGTCTCAGTAAACCTGGAAAAACCCAAGAGATTGATTGCAGTAACAATGAGTTGCCCTGGGTGCAGTTAGAATAACCATGTGAAACAATGGCTAAGCAATTGCCAAAAATATAGCTGGTGAAAGCAGTGGGATTGAAAATGCCCAATGTGACATTGGCTGGAGCATTCATGCTGGTGGGACAATCCCTGACCTTTGAAAGTTAATCTCTAAATACCAAAAAGGGAGAAAATAGCTTGCTCAAAAGAGCATGCCTTGTCAGTGACTGGTATGACCTAACCTGCCCCTCAGCCACGCTTTCGCTATTTGGCTGCTCTTCAGTAGCTAATGGTAGTCCTACAGATCTTTTAAGTAGACGTCCCTGTAAGACAGTATTTTCATAATTGTTCCAATTGGTACTCTTGTTGGCAGTCTTAAGCAGGAGTGAGTGACCCACACACACCTGGAAGGCAGCTGCTTTCATTGAGACAGAGGCACATTTGTAAAGTAGAGGTGAAGTTTGCAGAGCACCCGGGCTGCAACGGTCCTGTACACTACAACTCCTGTCTTGGGATGTCAGGCTACTACCTCATGGCAGTACTTATGACACTGCAAACTTTCCAAGTCATTTTATAATCTCACTATTACAGTGTCTCAATCTAAAAACAATTTACATTAAAGTCTTAATTCAAGAAAAGTAATTTCTTTAATAATATATTCTTAAATCCTGTTCAGATAATGCACATTTGTAAACTCTTTCTTGAACCAGGATGTCAACAAATTAAGATGAAATCAGGTAGGTGAACAGAAGAAACAAGCTGAAAAATTGAGATATAAAAAAAGGGATATAAAGAATAACAAAGACACTCACCCTGTTAATAAAGGAATATTAATACAAGCTTTCAGACATACCATCTTGTGGAGAACAAATGGTGCTGCATAAGAAGATTCAGAATGAAAAACGCAACTCCTTGAACAGCCATGGCAACCAGGTTCTTTCCAACAAAGTCCCACTGGAAAGGATTGGAAACACGCTCCTCACCTTTGGAGAAAGAGCACCAGAAAGCAAGATGAAATACTGCTGAAACAAAACGCTGTTCCTCAGAACACAGGACATAAACATAACAGTTTAAGGATGGAAGTCTACTTTATTTCATCGTGATGAGCCAACATCTCCATTTTCCAGTCTTACAAAGATTCTTAAGAAAATACACTCCAATCTCAGCTGCTGCATGGGAGCAAAAATTAATATAAATTCTCTGAATATGCATTAATTTGGATATTATAACATGACATTTGCATGGATTATATGAAAGATACATTTTTTGAATAAAACCAGATGAATTCTGCTATATGACTATTCTTTTAACATGAAGTTGTCTGATACTGAAGACAGCCATATCCCAAAAGGATGCATTTGAAGAACAGCAGCCATTTTAAGCATTAATGAGGGCCACTGAAGTATTCAAATGAAATGGAACAATATATCGTACTGTAATGATCTAAGGACTTCAGAATGAATGATAAAAAGACACCAGAGTCTGAACAAATGGGCTCATTTCCAATACAGACCACTGGTTGGGCCACAGAGCTCTGGCAGCTGTATCAAAAGCTCTGATTCCTTCAGAAAGATTCAACTTCCATATTCTTCATCCACCTGATGATGTGAAAGGGGATAATTTCAGAAACAGACACTAATTTTCCAAGGTAACAGTTCCAACCATCTCACCCAAGGTGAGGACACGCGACACTGATATGACTTGTTGCTTATTGGCTCTTACCAAACCTGGCATATACTTCAGTCACAGCTTGGTTCATGGCCAAGTCAATGAGTCCACGGCCCAGGCAAAAATGTGGGAAGATAATCAGCATGTTTTTCAATATTTTATTAAACTTCAACAAAGACTATAAGAAACAGAAACAATGTAATAAGCACTCGAAACCAGACTTCTTTAAGAAAACACAACAACATGAGTGAAACATTCTTTGTTATGTCAGAGAAACTGGATCTTCAGTTTTTTTTGCAACAGAGAAAACAGTATTTATCGTTACACCCAAAGCATCTGCAACCTAGAATGCAGCACAGCAGAATGCTGGCATATGCAGCACCAGACAAGGTGCTTATGAAAAAGTCAATGGGGAAAAGAATTAATCTTTTTAATGAAGTATTTCTCTACATAGCAGAGGTAACATAACTGTAAACAGCAACTGTGAGCGAGAAAGAGTGGCACTTTTATGTCATAACATCTTTATTTATAGCTGGAATATTTCTATAATCAGGACTGCCACAATACTGAAAAGCACCAGTGTCTGAGCATAGCTACACAGAATTTGGTGCCATGTGGAATGTGGTGCAATGTATAACTCAGAACATTGGATTGCTGTCAGATGTAGAAAGGGTGTCAGTCTTAGTGGCCAGAGTATCAGTGGCAGTAGTAGTGCATACAAGCCAGTGGTTTATTAACTGATCTCCTCTTCTCTCTTCTAAGAACTAATTTTGGCATTCATTGTATTCTGTCTATTCTTGTACTTTACGTCACCTGCCTGGTGGTGTTAAACCATTTTTGGAAATTCTCAAAATGTTACTGTAAGCAAGACGTCTGCTCTAACACAATGACTAGCAGGAGTTAAGTGTCTTTCCTTACTTAGTGGTGACTACGAATTTTCTACCATCTACCTCTTCCTGTACAACTCCAACTGCAGAAGAAAGCACAAAGTGCCACGTCCCCTCCTCCCCAACTGTGAAAGTGTACAGAAGTTTGCTCATAAGGATGAAAAACACTCAGTGTCATTCCTCTGTGTGTAGCCCAAGATATCAAATGTCCTGAGTTGCTTCTCTGGGTTATTCTGCTCACCTGTCCCTGCAGTTACTCAGCAAATTCCCCACTCATTTACTGACAGGAAAAATGGCAAGGGAGAGAAAGGCTGTTACTGTTAAGAGATGGTTATGCTCAGATACCCTTTGCACAGTTCTTTATAACCAGGTGTCTAAAACATCACTTACCGGGTTATTTTCAAATAACTCCAGGATGAACGTAATGGCACTGCTGTTGATCCCCACAAAGAGATTAATACAAGACAGTGCAACATAAGCAGTGCTAGGGACACTGAAGAAAGAAGCAGCAGGGTACATCATGGGAATTACTGCCCATCTGCATGCAAAAGATAGAAGAACTAAGATAATAGCTTCTCAGTATTCACATGTCCGTTGGCCTAATGAAAACACAAATTTGAGCTTTCTTCTCATCCCAAGGGTAATGAAATGGTGTAACCAACCAGGGATGCCACTACAGTATTCTTTCCCTGGTTACTAGACAAAAAGTTTTTTTCTGCTTAGTCTTTTTTGCTGTTAAAACATAGTGCAACAGAAAAACTGAAAAAACAATGCTAGCAAGGTTATTATCACCCCAGGTATCCTTGCAAATCGCAATGAGATGTACACCAGGTGCAAGAAACAAAGCAAAGTTAGATAAAGCAAATATAATGAACTACTTTGTAGATACTCCTTTGGAACTGTCTGAAGAAATCAGAAACTGTAAATTTTGATATTATTTTCTAACTCCCCTACCATTGCTTTTTTACTCCTGAATTGGAGCTTCCTGTGCTTCCTGTCCTGTTTTGGGACATAACAAATGCACATGCAGCAGCACAAAAGGAGTATTCCTCTGGAATAAACTTACAATGCTTAGCAACAATCAGTCTGACTAGGAAAAATTCAGCAGCAACAAGATGAATTGCTTAACAGGACAATACACATGTGGTCAGAAAGAATTATCCTTGGTTTCCCACTGTGATTGCAGCTGGATCCAAGAGCTAATATATGATTCTATGAATTTACCTTCCTTTCGGTTTATTGACTAGCAAATTATGAATTTATTATTGAAATGACTGCCATGTGTTTGTATTTTTTCTGAAAATCTTATCTTAGTAAATGCTTTAAAATATGCAAAGACACTTTAAATGTCCACCCACACAGTCATGAATTACCGAATTTTAAAAATGTAGAGAGCTGCAGGCAACTTACTGAAGGTACCACTATTGCACTTTAAAAAGATACAATGAAAAATTAAAACAGACTAACATCCTGATAGCATTTTTTAACACTGGGTATTTTACAGCGATTAAATTTTGATAATCCTTTGCATTTTCTTAGGATTTTCAAAGAACATGAGAACTTCACAACTTGTCTGCCCAGAAAAGACCTGTTCCCTCTTAGGCTTAATTTGTGATATACCTAGGAGAATGTGAAAAGCTTAATTTCTTTCTTTAAATCTACAAATATATCTTACCAATCATTTTGCCTAGACTACCTCAGCTGCAAGGCTATCAGGAATATGATTTTATAGATAAAAATATATGATCACTAATTAAATGAGAGAAAGTGAATTTCAGTAAGCCTTACAAAATGCTATTTTGCTAACACAAAAGCCCCTTTGAAGTTAAAAAAAAGCATTGAAGACTCAGTACTCAAGTTAAATGCTGAAAGTTATTTTAGTATTGGCTGTCAATGAAGCAAATGAACAACCACTAGATTCCTACATAATGTACATAACAGAAAGCAGCAAACCAAATAAATATATTTTCCTCTAAGGATCACATTTAATGCTTAACAATGTAAGGCAGTGCCAAAAAAATATCTCTTCTACAGCATGTGAGCTGCCAGAGTGTGTAAATATCATGGAGCAGGGACAGAATCCAGTTCTAACCTGTATTATACCCACATAGTTTTATACTTTAAATTTCACTAAGTACCAAGTTCAATAACATGAAATAATTTCCATGTAAAATATGGGGCCCCACATGCAGGAACAACCTTGAACACTCACCCATACAGAAGGAGCAAGGCAACAAGCACTGGGAGATTAGTTGGAGAAGTGTATGCTTTCTTGTTGAATCCGGTGAATATAATCACAACCATTCCAGCACTCAGTGCATAATTCACCTGCCACATCACAGGGTGAAGATCAGTATGTAAGACTGAAGGTCTGCAAACATATCCAGATCCTACACATTGTTCCAAGAGGATTTTGTATTGAGAATTTATGAGCTAGAACTGTCACACAGCTAGAAGCTGTTCTATCACTGGGTCCCTGACAACACTCGACATTTTTCTGAGACATCTTTTATGAGACTATTCATCAAAAATACAATATATATCGTTGTTTCTTAGATTATGGTTTGGGAGCCAATTATTCATGGTCCTGCTGGCAGGCTGCACACAGAAAGAGTCCGTGGCTACATGAGGGAAGTGCAGTTTGGTGATGCAAAGGCTGCGTAGGAGGGAAAAAGCTAGTTACTTGAGCCACATTCCTGAGGGGAGGCTAAAGTGAGTATACTTGGCCACTGCTTTTCTCAATTTCTTTGTTCAGCATTAGCAGTGCTAGTCTACTGCAATGCACAGAGCTCTCCATGCAGAATAGAAGGTGGCATTTCACAGAACTACTAACACCAATTAATACCTTTGCATCATGTTGTCAAGGGCCACAGCCAAACAGAATTCCTGTCAAGGAAGCTGCTGGGAGGCTGCTGTGACCAGCAGGGGACAGGACCTTGGAGACCTGCTTCTTTTCCTTCATTTACTAAATTAATGCTTTGCTTCGCCTTCTCCTGAAGGAGCACCTTCCAAAGCACAGAGAAACTCTGGGTTTTCAATTATTTAAGTTTTTAAAAAATTTCAGGTTTTTTTAAGTCCATGTTCATGCTTTTCTTATTGCGTAAGCTCTTGGCCGCTCTCTTCGTCGAGAAAGCGTGGCTTATAAACAAGCCCCTTGCTGTGCCTCAACCAGGCATAGAATTTGCTCCTTTGTAACAAAGTGGCCTGAGGAGTAATGGGAGAGTAGCTGAGCCTTGTCTAAGCAAGCCTGGGCCTGTGGTCTAAATCCTTTTGCAACAGCAGAGTGAACATGATTCAGTGACCTAAACAAACACATCTATGTCATTTTAGACACCCTGGAATACTTTGTCTGGCCTCCAGCTCCGTTTCCAGCAGCCTGTTAAACTCACACTTTGATTTCTTGAAAATCTTGAAACACCCTCTGCCTTCTTCTAGAGGGCAGGAGTGACTAGCATCGGGCAATTGGGCTTTCCCCTCCTAGGGTAAGTTGTACTTTATTACACATTCAGTTGTATGGACTGGAAACCCTAAGATAGGCACAATTTCAGCTGTATTAGTTGAATAAGGAGCTGTGCATCTGACTTAATTTCTTCATCTCTATTTAGTTAGGAGGTCAGATCTTTAGTATGCTCTCTGAGAAACACTTAAAAAATAAATGCTTTGCAATGCTCAGAATCACTTTCAACCAATTCCCAATTAGTCCCCAGTTCATCCAAACCCAGGAATAATTACAGGCTATGAAATCAGATCAGCAGTTACTCACTATGTCCCACATGAAGTTAGTTAGCCAGTAGATCACAGGGCTCACACCACTGACAAACTGTAGATGCTTGGCTTTTGTTACACGTTCTTGAATGAGGTATAAAACAAAACTAGCTGGTATAAAGGACATGGCAAAAATCACACAGATGGCAACAACAGCATCCACTGAAGTGGTCAGCCTAAAACGGAGCACAAGAAGGGATGATGAGCTAAGGAATGGATGCAAAACAACACTATATTAACAACCGGGGAAGCTGGAGGGAATTTTAAGATCCTGAAGTAGCAAGGTTATTTTGTAAGTAGAAGACTTGTATTTTCCCAAGTTGTGCTGGGGACCATAGCTAACAAATATGGAAGTTGGTGGCACCATTCCCTGATTTTTCACTTGCTTTCATTCTCTGGAACAGTTCAGCTCCTATATATATCTCAGTTTGATAGTCTTTCTGCGTGGTGTGTGTCAAACTAGACATTAAGGCACAATAGTTGAAGTGCTCTGGGAGCTGGGAAGAGAGGGACTCAAAGCAGCAAGTTGCAGACAGTGAGATGAAGTGCAGGTCTTGCCTCTGTGCTAAGGCAGAAGTTTTCAGTTTCACTGACTTCTGAACTTAATAGGAGACATGAGTGGGAAGTCATGTCTTCTCAGGGGTGTCTTTTTCAAGAAATCATGGCTTTCAGGTCCTGGAATACACCAACCCTACTACATGCCATTGAAAAATCTGCCTGTGTGCTGTCCTTGGCACCAAGCTGGAGTTTGTCAACTACTGCCTACCTGTAGTCAATTAACGACAATTTCTGATTATGATCTCTGTGTTATTTCACAAGTAGATCTATTGGCTTTGGAGTATGAAGGACATCAGAATCTTTGTGCTTGGGAATCAACAGAAACATGTAATCAGGTATAACCAATGGTCATAGCTCCTACATAGGATAGGAATGAGCTCATATAGGAATATAATGAGACAGAAAACAATATATTGTATATCTAATTTTTGATTAGAATAAAACTTCAGGAAAAGACCTCCACATTCTATCGATTGAACTACTCTCCTCAGAGTGAGAGTACACTGGAGGTGATAAGCTGCCAGGAGAGGAAGGGTGTCATGGTTTAACTTCAGCTAGCAAAATACCATGAAGCCACCCTCAGATCCCCCCTCCCCTCCTCCAGAGGGGGAGAATCTGAGTGAAAAGGACAAGGAAGCTTGTAAAATTGAGATAAAAACTATTTACTAATTAAATCTAAATTAATATATACAAATACCACTAATAATAAGTAATTAAAATAATAGAAAATAAAACATGCTACAATATGATACAGTTATGATACAGTTGCTCACCACCCACTGACCAATGCACAGCCAGGTGCTGAGAAGTGAGAGTCAGAGCCAGAGAGCCCGAGGGCCGCAGCTCGAGAGCTGTCGCAGCAGATTCCGAGTGAACCCTATCAGGGACAGCACGACCAGTAAAACCAAACAAACCCACCAACTCCCTCATGAACGAGCCAGCAGAAGAGTTAGCAAAGCAGCTAACGAAGGAGTCAGGGAGAGTGTTAGCAAGTGTATGGAAGTCAAAGAGCAAAAGGATAAGAGAGTTAATGGCTCCTGGGCCCACAACCTGACTATGTCCCAAGCATGATGTATTACAGAATGAAATACTCCCTCGGTCAGTCTGGGTCAGCTGTCTGAGCTGTGTGTCCCCTGCACTGCCTGTAGTGAGAGCTGGGAACGCAGCTGCAGGGTCAGAAGCAGAGAAAGACCTTGAATTCAGTGCAGGCATTCCCCAGTGCCAGCTAAGACCTTGTCAGTACTTCTCTCAGCATCCAGGGACACAGCTTCATAGCAGCCACGGTGCAGAGAGTTAACTCTTTCCTGACTGAAGCCAGCACAGAGGGGTAAAATCCAGTAGCAGAGCACAGGCAGACTTACACAGTGACTTCAGAGAGTTGCTCTTTAGTGAGGTTCAGAGGATGATTTACAGCAGTGATCCCATATTCCTCAGGGGCTTGGCCAGTCCGCAGGTTAGCTCTAAGGATTGCATTATTGGCTACATTAAGGAAACTAACCATAGCATGCCAGCCTTTATTGTTAAACCACACCTAAAAGAGTCAGAAAGCAAAGATTCATTTACGAAGCCTTCACTAACAGCCCTGAGCTGCAGGAGAAAACTTGGTTGCCTTTTATCTACTTTGGTGGGCATTGTCAGTCAGCAGGGAGGAATCCAGAACCAGAAATTCATAGCTCCTAGGCACAGTTCAGCAGGAGGAGCTCACATATGCTTTTAAAAGGGTTGGGCAACCACTGTTGGATTTTATAGAAGCATATTTTAAAATTTAGTAGAATGTGTCCTACTCAGAAGTATTTAGGACAGCAAGAAGTACTAAGAACATGGTTATACAAAACATCTCACATTAGAAATAACTTTGCATTAACACTATGTCCCATATTACTTATTGTAAGTATAGTACTTCAGCTCCTCTTGCATCTGAGAATGCCACTAGCAATATTCTTACAATGTGAAGTCTGTGTCAAGAAAGACTGTGAGTTGGCAGACTACTTCCAGCAAATACCTTAATATTATCTTCAGTTTCCATGTATTTAAGGAAATTAGAAATTTCTTTAGCAGCAGCCAGTGAAGTTTGTCCCTAAAATATAAAAGAAAAGGCTGAAGATCAGCTGTCTGGGTGAAATCCAGTGCTGCAGGTTTTCAGATTTGGAACAACTCTTTAGCGAAGGTACAAAAAACCCCATAAAAATCATACTTACTCCTGTCACATTCATCATTCGGCCAAGATCACTTAAAAAATCAACAACTTGATCTCCAGAAACATGAAGGACTGGGAGCCTTCCTCCTATAGAAATTCCTCCATATCTAACAAAGAGAACAGTATCATCAGTCACTTGTTGCACAGACCCAAAACTGTATGTTGATGGAAATACTAAAAATCTTTGAATTCTATACATCATACAATTCATGTATAACAATCTTCACTCTTTTTCTAACAGGGTGTATTAGTCTTTATGGGACTTACAAATAATAGAAGTCCCATCAGTTTCTGAGGGGTTCATGTCAGGATCCCAAGAAAATTATTATTTAGATAGGTTTGGAGACAGCAGTTATTTCTACAGTGCAAAATCTTTACACCAAGATAATTGACATCTACTTGTTTGAACAGCACAGAGGACTGAGGACAGCATGGACTTCAGTTAAAATTTCAGTTGCCCTGAGAGGAGCAGATATTCCCCAATGCTGGTGCCAGCCATAATGATAAATACTGTTGCATGAGATGAACCCAAAGTCTAATCCTATATAAAGTAACGTCGGCACATGAACAAGCAGATATTCCGTAAAGGAAGCCAGTCATCCAGCTGCTACCTCTGAAGTGAATTCCTACTGCCGACAAAAAACTAAGTATGTTCTCCAGTCTCATCTTTCTAAGCTCAGTATCTGCAGTGCAGACATCACACTGGGGTTAGCTCATGCCTCCACATTAGAGCACTAGTGGAATCTGTTTTAGAACTACTGCACATGTTCAGAGCAGGAATGAGGGCTTGTGGTTGTTATATCTGTATTTCACAAGGTTGTGTCTAGGTTTCATCTTACCCAGGTCCTTTTTTTTGAGGGTTCATGTATTTCTTCTGCACTTCAAAAGAGCTGCGTCAGAGCACTATTGCAATGTAATGCAGTATTATATTGTAACTCTCCATCACCCAGATCCCATCAGTCTGACTCTTGTAGATAATGAAAATGTGATAGTTCCCATTGTGTACCTCTAGCCTTTGTCCTTGTGGGGGTAGTCCAAACAAATATAACCCCTTGTCTTTATAAAATTCTTGCTGACCCCAATCTATTTCCCACTGAAGCCATCTCTTTGTTCTACTCTATCTGCCACAATTCCACTTGTCCATTCAGAGAAACTTGTGAGGCTCCACAGTTAAACAGAAATCCATTGTTCCTTTATTTACCAACATAATCTGTGAATTGGTTTCTTACCTTTGCTCATTGACCCAGTATTTGCTCTTCAAGCTGAAACAGAGAGAGAGAATCCTGTCTCTTAATGCACTGAACCAAAATCAACAGTATTGTCAGGCTTAAATAGAAATCAAAGGTGAATTCCTATGCTTTGCAGATCTCCAGTTTCCTCTAGACAGCTATTTATTCCCGCCACTGCTTTCTTTTTTAATTACTGCTAATTACTTTGAGTGTGCACTTGTTAGGATTTTTGGTATTCTCTGCAGTGGGTTTTGCTTTTTTGTTTTGTCAAGGAGTCAAAGGCAGCCAGCATATAGTCATATAATAGGAATTTCAGGAACTCTGCTGGGAATTGAAAAGGTAGCAAAGCCTGAGTCAGAAATAATAGGCCATGGATACTGCACAGCTGATTACATCAGCTGACATTCAAGCTGAGGAGCTATCAGTAGGATAGATATATGTGTATAACATTGTCCCTTGGCTCTTTAGCACTTCTGGGAAGCAAGTGATAATTAACTCAGGAAGATGGTCATGCTGGCATGGCTACTGTTCTTCAGGGACACAAACTAGTATCTCTGTGAGGCAGTTCACCATGCTGCAGAGGCATCTGTTTTCTCACCACTGACCCAGTTGCTATTAACATGGCATTCCATCAACATTGAAATTCAGCTCTGCCTATAAAGGAGTACCTGATTATACAAATAGGTATAATTAAAACAATTTAACTCCCCTAAAATGAGCATCTCCTATTTTTACATCAGGAATATATAGACATGATGCTCAAGTCTGCACAATACTGTGGCACATCAGGTGCTATGTTGTTATCTAAATTTCATGGCCAGGTACAAAATACCTCATCTGAAAAAAAAAAAAAAAAAAAAAAAGAGACATTCATCCTTACCTCCCTTTTATCAAAGTGGGATATGTTTTCACGAGAAAATCCGAAATATTTCTGTGGGTCAGATCTTGAAGAATTTCTGTGCTGCGCTGCACTCTCTGGAAAGAAAAGAAAACCTAATAAATCACAGTAAACTTCACAGTCTCTAAAATTATTAAACAAGTGTTTGTCAGGAAAACATCGAACATACTTCTGGTTCAGAGAAATTGCTCAGGTTCATAGTATCACGGAGAGTGGGTCACTCATTTTCTAGACCAAACATCCTTACTTTAAGATCAGAATAAATCTTGAAATCACAGAAGTTTGTGATGCCTCACAAAACAGTTGCACTTCACTCTGAAACTTGACCCGAGTTATTTGCAACAAAGGTCAGGGTTGCTCAGACTTTTTCTTCACTGTGAAAGAAGGAAGCTTTTCAAATAAAC
This sequence comes from Rhynochetos jubatus, assembly GCA_027574665.1. NCBI lineage: Eukaryota > Metazoa > Chordata > Aves > Eurypygiformes > Rhynochetidae > Rhynochetos > Rhynochetos jubatus. The sequence continues at coordinate 19,738,981 of CM050656.1, forward strand.
CGAGGTCCCAGTGAAGATAAGGCAGTTTCTATGATTTACCAAGTTGAAGTAAAAATTAATAAGAAAAGTTCACCTTCACTAGCACATTAGATACTTTGAATGAAAACTGCTCTTATTTTTTTTGCAATGAAAACTATGCCACATGACGCCTTTGAGAAGAGTCTTTTGCAAATACAGGGTTATGATACCAAACTTGCTGAGTTTATCCCAAGGTAGAATATACCTAAAAAGGTTCCTGGGCAGATTCAGAGGGTAAAGCTTGCAACATGAAACGACTTAGTAATGACCTATAAAGTAAGTCTAATGAACTTTCTAGAAATGCCTATGTATGTCCACAGAGAGGCAGTACTGGATGACACATAAGCTACATGGCCGATGTCTAGGTGATTCTAGACAATACACAGAAGTCTGGTAGCATCCTCATAGTGCCTTCATTAAATGAACTGTCTATGCTCAGACATACTTCACCATTATTTACATACTACTGCTTCCCTGGAGACTCAAATGTGAACTGTTTCTTCCTGACAAGTTACACAAAAATATAATATCCTGCAAAATTATCCGGATAATATGATAATAAATACATTCCTCTTAGAGGACTAGAGTCCCCACAAACAAAAAAATTAATTTTGCATCCTACTTGGATTTGAAGTTTTAGACTAAATTTCCCTCTCAAATACATTAGTATGCAATTAGCAAAATCCAGCTTTGGCTGTCCATTGGACAGGGATTACTTGGAAATCAGAAATAATTTGGGATGCTGTGAATAAGGTCAGAATATAACCTCTTTGATTTTTTTTTTCTTCATAGATAGGAATTTTACAGTATTTAAAAGAACTTTGCACTGTTGTTTTGTGAATAGTGATAGAGAAACCAAAGCAAGCTCCATCAGTATTTTTAAGGGATCGTGGCATGGATTTGGATTCAGAAATTGATTAAGCTCGTGATATTAGTGTTAAAGCTAGAATTATTATAGTCATTGTGCTAATGTGTGCAGTCTGCGAAACAGGAATATTGAAGTTGAACCATGTGCATGGCCACACATTAAATTAGTGACCTATTACCCTGACAGTGGCTGTGGTTCTGTTTTCTTTAACTTGCTAGAAAAACATTTAGAAAATGTAAACACTAACAGGCTATAATTTTCCTTTAGTCTTCAAAAGAGAAAGCACATTTTATAAAGGGGACTACTAAGATTATTCACTGATAGGAACAGGTGGGAATGTAGCTCTCATCTCCATACAGCATTATTGGTTATTATGTTACTCATGTTCATGCACATGTAGCAAACATTCGTTTTTCCTCCCTTCTTCCCTACCCTTCTTTAAAGAAAGGCAAGCTTCCGAATAGAATTATTCTTTTTTTGGGGGGGTGGGGTGGGGGGGTGGGGTGGGGGGTGTATTAAATTATTTGATAAATTGTTAAAATTTTTCTGATTTGTGATTTTATATGAAAAGTTTGCAATTTGGGTGAAAATATTAATCTAAATTCATTTAAATGTGCGAGCTTTTCCAATACCTCTGAAACTGAATTTCAAATTCCAGCAAGTCTTGTTCCTTTAAAAAAAAAAAAAAGTACTGGATTCCTTCCATGTATATTAGCATGGCAAGGTTCTTCCACGCTAACCCCTTTTCAAGCACTTGCCATGAAACTTCTCCACAAAGATTTATGGCACAGGGACACTACCTGTGGTGGTGGGAGGCCTCCTGCACCCGCAGGGCATTCTGGCAGCATAATGAGTTTCTTGTGAGTACTGCACTTGCAGGAAGGTGAAGGATTCTCAGGGCTCCACTTTTGGCTCTTCAGGAGGCTGCTTAGGTTAGGATGAACAGCAGGCGTATTCCAGGCAGTTGGCATATTATTACATGGGTAGTTCCTGTGTAGAGGGGAACAGATTCTTTATTCTGTGCAGAGATACAGTTTGTGAGAGTTCGCAAATCCACAAAATGCTCTCAGCAGCAATTCGCCTCTCAGCCCTTACCCTGTGAGTTATGAATAGTAAGAACATTTTAGCGTAAACATGAATAACTATAATCTAGTCCCACGTCTCTGCCAAGTTTACTGTCTGCCGCTAGCAGATAGGACACTGAAGGAACTGGAGGACTGTGTTTGAACCATTAGTACATATGAAGTCTGCAGTGGACACAGTTTTGTGAACAAACTTGCTGATGCAGTATCTTTTCTCTCTTTGTTTTTAAAAGTTTCCCGTTTGTTCCCACTCTACCAGGCAGAGGGGGAAGAATCTCAGGTTGCTGGACGTCATGACTGGGAGGGAGGCAGAAGAAAAGGAAGAAACGGCAAAGAATAGCATGCCAGTGACAAATGCCTCCAAAGCAGGCCTCACAGGCAGGGTAAGTGGGTAGGACAACAGATTACAAAGTAAGAGCTCTACTAACTTTGTCCTCCAGAGTCAGAATATCTTCAAATCACAGCGGCTGTCCTATTGCTACCTCACAATCTGAGCAATGGCTGAAGCTATTGCTTCCAAACACACCGCTGGGAACAGGAGTAAGCTGAAGGGACTCACACGGGAAGTGTCAGGGAAGCTGTTACAATTTGGGTCTGAGCCCACTGACCTACTGACATACATTTCATGGTTGCTTAATTCTCAATACAAGGCTACATGAGCTGGCTTCCAGATAGTCACACTGAGCCTTGTGAATCATTCTTAATCCAGTGTGTGCTGGTTTCAAGGCAGGAAAGACCTGCTTTTCTTCACAGTGCTGCTGGCTGGCCCAGAGTAGCCAAGGGAGCGTTTCATTGCACGGTATGTCAGGCTCTGGGCACATGTGCAGTTCATAGGCGGGAAGTGGCCTCGGGAGTGTCCTGAAGACTTGGGCTAGCTTGATAGCTGGGTTGTTAACTCCTTTTTTGGCTCTTGGCGTGGTTGTTAGTGGGGGGCCATAATTCATTAGTGGGTTGGGGGGTCAGGTGGGTTTTGTCCTGGTTGTGTTGTGCTCTGGCTCTGGGAACTCTTGGGCTTGGATTCTTGCTTTTCTGGACCTGGCTGGGTGTCGGTTAGTGGGTGGTGAGTATCACAGGTTCTATTTTCTATTATTTTAATTACTTATTAGTAGTAGTATTGTTAGTATTTGTAGTATCACTACATTTTTCATTATAAATTTTCATTTATATTCAATTACTAAATAGTTCTTATCTCAACTTTATGAGCATCCTTGTCTTTTCCTCTGACTTTCCTCCTACACTGGGGGACAGTGAGGGGGAGGTCAGCAAGCAGCTGAGTGGTATTTACTGCTGGCCCAGGTTAAACCACGACAGTGGCATTGTCGTCTTGCGGTTTGTTTGTTGCTTTTGGCCCAATATCAGATATTATTGCCAACAATATATATGAAACATTGGCACTAGTGAAAAATCAAGCCAGTTCATTCTTGTTTCACTACTCAAGTACCACTAGGAATACCCTGCTAGAATCTCATTCAAGAGATTAGCTAACAACTTACGGAAGAGGCTGATTCTTCATGCAGCGATTTCCAAATCCTGGTTTATTCAAGAAAGCATCAGTGAGGGAGACCATCTGCTCACTGCCAGGACGCTCATTGCTAGGAAATAAGATAAGACTTTCTCTATAAATTTTTTTTAAAAACTACTGTACTAGAATACACACAACAACTGATGAATGACAGCTGTATAGCAAAACCAACTGCCCCCTCTCCAAATGCTGCTGATTCAATTATTTTATTTATTCATGCAAAAAACCAGAACCTTCCAAGATGATTAACAGGCCCAAGCAATGGTCCTTTTCTCCTAATATTAAAGCACATCTTCTGACATAGTCCTATAGCAATATTCTCCAAAAAGACTTGAATCCATATTTCTACCCTCTCAGCCCTGTCACACTCAGTAATCAGAAGATGAAAAACATATTCTGCATTTTCATTTGAGGCCAGAGACAATGCTGCTAATAGTGAAGTGTCTGTCACAATCTAAAAACATTAAGCGCCAGAATATTGCTAGTGCCAAGTGTCATACAATCATGAATATCAAACACTGCTCCATACACTACCATGTGTAAATTAAATTTAAGTTTCACGTGAATTTTCTGTATGACACTGAAGGAAAATGTTTCAAAAATATTGCCTACAGTTTTGTTGCTTTCTGCTAGTTGTGATCTAGTCTAGTATTATTTATAAATTTCCTCTGCCTTGCACATCTTTTGACTTGGTGCAAGTTCAGCTTTGGCATATGTGAAAGTGAAGGTGAAACAAGTATTCAGGAGAGCACAGAGGAATTGTGTAGTGACCTGGAGAGAAGAGTACTGAAGCTTCTATGAAGAATGAAAGGAGACAAAGTGCTAGTAGGAAAAAAAAAAAAAAAAAAAAAAAATCAACAAACCAGACCCAGCCAAAGGATACTGTGTGTCGAGAAAATGTTAAGCAGCTGCATTAATTAAACCTGAGAGTCTTTGCTTTCATCTTGTTTCCATAACTTTGCCCAAATACTGTACTAATTATAAATAAATCTACCATGGGTCAGCCAATAGGTTTGAAGCTCATTTTACTCTAAGATTATGAATATAGGAGTAGTTCCATGGCATAATCAGGTTTCTTACTGTCTTGGATCTCCTGTTAGGCAGGATATGTAACACTGTAAGTGTTGAGGTCATGAATTCCTGTAGGAAAAGTACCAAAGATAGCAAGATAACTGAAGGTTAGACATACTAGCAGCTGTATTTTCCACCTGCACCAATTTCATGCTATTTTAATTCTGCTGATGCCAGAGGAGTTAATCCTTTTTTATACCACATAGAGAAAGAAAAGCCCAGTAAGACAAGGCCCCATGATCCTAAATGCTAGGGAGAAAAGGGTGTATATGTGACATGGGTATTTTTACTTAGTGATACCTCTTACCTGAAGAAAGTGAATTGTTCCCCATAGATCCAAGGGTGTAGGGTTAAGGCTGGATATTCTCCAAATGGAGGAATAATGACTGTAAGTACTAAAGACAGCAACACAAAACTAGCAGGGAGAACAATCTGGAGGGAACATAAAAACATCACACAAGGTTATTAGATATATGTTGTAGAGTGACACTGTGCACATCTCATAATATATATAAATAAACAAAGGAGGGGCAGCAGGAGCACACTGATCAGATCTGGTTTAGCTCCTGAACACCAACAATTCCATTTCCAATACTTTCAGTTAAGGTATTATCTGTATTATGTTAAAAATAAAATTCTCCGCTAGCAGTGATTGAATCGTGAACTTAGTGCAGGTGACAGATTCTAGGCAGAAAGAAATAGAAGAGGCAGAAGATTTGGAATCATAATTAGAACAGTCAGAGACACTGTTATCCATTTGCAGCACCTCTGTTGCTTTGCACAGAAACATTGCTGGGAAAGACAGCATTGCGAATGTTGTGGGAAAGAGTCAAGAACAGCAAAAGTAAGTCAATACCTGGGCTAGGAAGTCCTTGTGGCTGCGGGAGGCATGGTGGAACCGTTTGATGAGTAGTGCTTTGATCTGCTGATGTACAAGCTGAAAACCTTTATACTGTCGGGACCCTTTGCCTTCGTTTTGACCTCCTGCTATGCCTACTGGCATTCGACAAGTGTCATTAGTTTTCAGTGCAGCTTGTTCAGCTGGTTTGCTCTCAGTAGAAGTTCTGCCAGGAACAGAACCATTTTCTTGAGTGTCTCCTAGGTTAGGATGAAAAGGCGCAGAGAATTTATCCTCCATACATGAAGGTAGCACAAACATTTTAATGAGCTGCAGATTTTACCAACTGTATATATCACATCACCAGGTTGCTTTAATTACAACTGTTGCACTGTGGCTGTATGTAGTGGCATCATATAGGTTAACACTCCTCTTACTCAGCAGGATGAAGTAGTTAACCATGTATGTAGTTTATGGACTAATGGTCAGCAAGGTACCTTTATGAAACTACTAAACCCATTGACACCTGGGGGCTTGACACTGCACTTTTATTTACGTAGTTAAGAACCTCATCCAATCTAAATCTTTCTGCTGACTTCTTCATGTTTCTCAGACATCAAGTCAGGCCCTAAAACCAGATACTTGATGACCAAATTATTTTGTCAAGAACACCATACAAAGACTGAAAGTTCTGAGGCTCTTTACTTGGCATTCAGAATACAGAACAGTCCCAAGAAAAGTTCACCAAATACTGATTCATGTATCTATACCTGCTTTTTGCATTCCAGGGTCAGCTTCTGCTGTGACTTTTAGGAAAACCTGCCATAGAAAAATATATGTCCTGGTTAGGAATAGAACAGGTACAATAATCTGACCTTTGGAACACTATACATCATCCTTTAACATAACTGAAAAAAATTTGGATACCTTTTCAGTACTCCTGCTTATTACACAATCAGAAATCTCATGAAATACCTCAGAAAATAAAGGACCAAACTAAGATAACAAAGAAAGACACATTTCAGGCTAATGAGTCATGCTTCACAAGGCTAGCATGAAGTACGGCTTGAATCCTTTCTCTATGGCCATCCCAAGAGTGTGCCACAGCATATGTGACTAGGTTTTAAAGGGATTGTTAGGAATTAGTAAAATTACATGTTTAAGAACAGGAACTGTCTCAGAAAACATTTTGGGAACTGATAGTAAGATCAGCAGATATTTTAATCAGTCTGTTACCTCTTCAAGTGGTGTGTCTGAAACTCCAAAACTGCTGAGTCCCAGGTCATCCAATGTTTCCTCCAGTTCTCTGAAGAGACTGGCATAAGATCGTTGTTTAAAATGTTTATTGGGCAAAAGGTAAATGAGTTCCTGACCGATGCTTTCAATTAATTTTGCCTCTGGGACATGATGATGAATTACTTCTGCTAGCTCATTCAGATCTCCTGTGAGAAGTCAAAACAGTGTTCAAAGAATGAATATTTAACCATACCATGCATGATTTCAAAAACTGTTGTTTGAACTATACAAGAGGACTGCTGTATTACATAACCCGCAGATATCTCAGTTAATTCTGTACTAGACTGGGCTACATTGGTAATTACACTCTGGAACTATGTAGCAGGAAACAATTTCAGGTCTGTTAATAAAGCACACAAAATCTTCAGGAGTGTCTACTTAAGTTTTTCTCTTACGTAGAAAAGCCAAAATGACTTTTCCTGAGAAAACCAGTTTCCTTTACTATAGATATGCTTCAGTTTTCACTAAACAATTGCACATTTTGGTGCAGAGTAGTTCAAAACTCAGTCTGTACTTCTAAAGCACACAAACTTCCAGTTCATCTGTACCTGCGACCACATATACATCAAAAAGAGGCAATGGTAAGCAAAACCACAAAGAAACCTTATCAAATTCATGTTACAATACAATACAGATGTTAGACAAGTACTGGAGAAGTGGGCCTTAAGCAGCATTGATCTGTAAGATGAGATCGTGGCCTAATAGGAGACATAGCCATGTGCTGGAATGTCAAACCGTCCAATTCTTACCATCCAATTCCTGCTCTGGAACTCCTTCTTTGTCCCTCCGTACACAGCTGGAGCAGGAGCAGGAGCACTGAGATCCACAGCTACAAAGCGACTAGCATGGACAAGCAATAGATACAAAGATGAAACTTATTGAGATGCATGAAAAACAGGATGTAAGGGTTGTCAGCCTTTGAACACCTGAGTCAGTGAAAAGCATGTCATATCTGGAGCATCTTGAACATATTATACTGAAAGTCATCTGAGGACTGGACTAAGCAATGCAGAAAACATAAATCCACCGGCACAAAGCACATCTGTCTGTTCTAAACAGCATGCAAAATAGCTGCAGAAATGTGTTCAGCAGTGGCCATGAGTATACAGATCATGTTGCTACTAAGACTAGAAGCACTACTGACAACACAAATAATCCAGATGCCTATTCTCAAGTTGTGCAAGGCTGATTTAGCTATGGATAAATGTACACTCATCTGGTGTCTGAGCTAGTTACTAGACTACACCATTTTTACAATCAGTATACTGCAAAAGCAAGCAGCAGAAAGACCTGTTGACTGATGAAAGTTTAGACATACTTAACTGATGAGAGTGAACTATAGACCACTGAGGGTTTCATATCCACCTATAATTTTCACATGTCTCTCTGAGTATATATGCATAAAACCAGAGAAGATTTTTACAGACACTCATGTATCCACATAATTTCATGAGGTGTCATCAAATTTTCTCATTGCTTTCTTAATTTTGAAGTCAGTTTTGTACATAGCATCAAGCAGCACTTAAATGCTTTCTACCTTGGTGCAGTGCACGACTATGTGTAAGTATTTTTCAGATTACATGTGCAGAGAGGGAGCTACATACTTACTTCAGCCCTTTCAATTCTGGTGGGTTTCATCTTGCGAACAAGAGTGAGATAGAAGCCAGACCCAAAGCAGTTCTTTAGGAATACAGGAGAGCCTGAGCAGAAGAGCTTCCCTTGGGATATGATAGCTACTCTGTCTCCAAGGATGTCTGCCTCATCCATATGATGGGTTGAGAGGATGATGGTTCTGCCTAGAAGGAACAATGAGGAATATTCAAGGCATGGACTCTCTCTGGAACACAAAACTGTGCTTAATTTTTTGTCAATTAATGCAGGGTTTTCTCTGCACCAGAGCCAGGTCCCAGGGTTGCCACATCCATAGGTATCTGCTCAAAGAACCTTGTTTGCTTGTATTCATATCCCACTGGAGTACTGTGTCCAGCTCTGCGGCCCCCAACATAAGAAAGATATTGACTGGTCCAGAGGAGGCCATGAAGATGTTCAGAGGGCTGGAGCCCCTCTGCTATGGAGACAGGCTGAGAGAGTTGGGCTTGTTCAGCCTGGAGAAGAGAAGGCTCCAGGAAGACTTTATAGCAGCCTTCCAGTACCTGAAGGGGGCCTATAAGGAAGCCAGGGGGGAGACTTTTTACAAGGACCTGTAGTGACAGGACAAGGGCAACTGGTTTAGATTGAAAGTGGGGAGATTTAGATTAGATATCAGGAAGAAATTCTTCCCGGAGAGGGTGGTGAGGCACTGGGACAGGTTGCCCAGAGAAGCTGTGGATGCCCCATCCCTGGAAGTGTTCCAGGCCAGGCTGGATGAGGCTTTGAGCAACCTGGTCTAGTGGAGGGTGTCCCTGCCCATGGCAGGGGGGTTTGAACTGGATGATCTTTAAGGTCCCTTCCAACCCAAACCATTCTAGGATTCTATGATAAACAGGTATGAGACTACTCATGACAGTTTACACAGCAGGTACATGCTGCATCTATGACAGGTTTTTAAAAAAACCCAAAAACCAAAACACAACCTCCAAAACAATTTCCACTCTCAAGCCCGTTACCTGAGCGATACTTCAGCAGAAGATCCCAGATAGATCGCCTGGAATACGGATCAACTCCAGAAGTGGGCTCATCCAAGACTACCACTTTTGCTTCACCCACAAAAGCAATGGCAACGGATAGTTTCCTTTGCATTCCACCTACCAGAGGACAGACACATCCAGGAGTCTGAGATGAGTTACGTAAGCAGCAGGGATGTAATTACCGCTGCTTTTCAGTGTGAAGACAAACTGATACAAGTAAAACAAAACCCATGATCAGACAAATGTTTCTACAAAGCTAAATGAATAGTCACAGTTTTCTTCTGGAGTTCAGAATACCTTGTTCAAAGACTTGGGGGTTTTTTTGTTGTGTGGGTTGTTTTTTTTTTTTAAATATATTTTTCATCTACACATTGCATGTTCTGCTACCTGCCAAAAGCAAAAGCAGGAAGATAGGAGATTTTCATGTTCTCATGTGAAAATAGCCAACAGCTGCAATCAGGACAAAGTAGTATAAGAACACCTGGCTGTTTATTCAAATCAGCTTTTGAATCTGAAAGTGAAATGTGTTCAAATACACTATGTGCAGTTGTACCTTTAGAATCAAAGAAATTACTCCTACCAAATAATGTAGTAGAGTACTGATCCAAAAGGTGGAGCAGCATGATAGTACAATATTCCATTTGCCTTGAAATAATATTGTGGGGTTTTTTTCTTGCACTGACAGATTTTTAATTTTATTCTTTTTTAAAACACACATTTTAAAATAACAGCTTAAAGTATATTGCAATTTATTGCATATTTATAAGAAAGAGAAGCTTTACTATTTGTTCAGTCCCATTTACTCTTTGAGAGCAAAGACCTCCCCAGCATAGAGTGATGTGTCAGAATATGGCCTCAAACATGTAATTCAAACAAATAATTGCCCAAAGACAAAGAAAAGCGAGAAAAAAAAATGTTAGAACAATCATGTGGGCACCTGATAAATTCTGAGCCTCTTCATTCCTTTTATGGTTAAGGCCCATTTCTTCTAGCATTGTTTCCAACTCTTGCTCAGCTTCATCCCTGGATCTCCCTTTCAGTTGAGAATAAAACAAGATGTGCTCTGCTACAGTAAGGCTGTGAAACCAGACAGAAAAGCACTAAGGCAATTTAAATGAATAAGCAGATTTTTTTCCCAAGCAGCAATAAATTCACTCTAGCTAAAGGAAGAGGGGCTGCTTTACCCTAAATCTGGATCACAGGTCTTCTGGGAGAAGTGCCTCTGACATGTATCTACTGTCAGCACAGCAAGAGAAACAACACAGGCTTTGGGGCTGTGTCAAGCCTGCAGACTGGGACCCTTATTCTTAAAGCTAGTATGGAATGATACTTACTGATTGAATAAAATGTTGTACTGAGGGCACATGCCTAATCTGTGCCGAATTGAGTCCATGTGAGTCTGAATATCCAGGCCACCAATCAGCACAGTTCCAGACGTAGGTGGGATGAGGCCTGTCAGTATCGACCTGGGAAAATAAAATGAGGAAATTCCCACTCTTATCTTTCTGTGCCAGGTTAGGAAAATGCATTGCATGATTCCACTAGATGGAGCATGATGCCTGCTTACTATGGACCCTGATGAAACAACCCCAGTAAGAAGTATGCTCTTGCATCTTGTGGATTGGCCAATGTAATTTTCAAAACATCTGTCTGTATCATCTGGTCTGCATTAAAAAATTGTTTTAGTCAGATGTTCTGTTTCAGTGTAGTTTGTTCAGCACGTTACATCACTCCTATGTACAAATGAGTCTAAAATGAAGCTCAGTAGGACCAAGACAGAGAGTAATGGTTTGAAGTCTCCAGCCACGCCGATTCATGCCCTACACCTTTATTTTCTGTAAAATGAAAAGGGGCCAAATGTTATATAGCAAATGGATATAACCTGTCACTAGATTTGGATGAATAATTTTCAGTTTTTCAGTTCTGAAAATTTCAAAGCAATTAAAATTTTTGGTTTTATCAGGAGAACAGAAAAACAAGTGTACAAAACATTTCAGCAGTTTAGAATTCTTTTATTTTGGGTCAAATCTATTTCTTGTGGAACAATTGAAAAAAATTAGAAGGCAATTTAAAGTGCATTTGAAATATAAGATTTTATAAATTAAAAAACCTAAAGTGTTCTGCTAGAAAACATCATAAACACTTCATTTCTTTCAACATTTGGTGAACTTGTCATAGACTGATGAAATGTTTTCTTCACCAATTGATCCTATTTTGCCAAATCAAGTTCTGCATAAAGAAAATTAAACATTCCTTAAGTTCAGTTTCCTGAGACACTAGGGTTTTAGGACTAGAGGAACATTTTAATCTGAACATGAATTTTGCATATATGTAACCATTTTGTCTAAATAGGGCCTATATTTTATACTCCTTTCCACACAGACGATAACACATGACTGACTGAAAGCCAGTTAGACAGAGAAACCACGAAAACGTGGAGTGTAGCGGTGTTCAAATCTTCAACGCTTTCAGCCAGAGCATCCTTCTCTCTCTTCGCCTATCAGGAGTTTGGCCATGGAAAAAAATTCTGGGGAAGAGAATTCCTTCCTTTTCTTAAGACTTTCACTTGTTTGTGTCACGTGTGGCTTCCCTCCCAGGGTTTAGCTAATCCAGGATATCTTCTCTTCGCCTAGAGGAACCATTTCCCTGTCTGGAAAAAGCTTGATGTTGTATATCTAGCTAGCTGCAGAGGTGGTAGAGACAAGGGAAGAATGGAGAAGACTGCTCCTCAGGACAGAGCAATAGAGCACTGCCCTGGATTTGCTTCTTCTAAAAATACAGACTTACATGGTGGTTGTCTTGCCAGCTCCATTGTGACCAAGAAATGCCGTGATCTGGCCCTCATAAAAAGTGATATTCATCCCATCTACTGCTGGCTTGGATCTGTTCCCAAAGATTTTCACCAAATTTTGAATGCATACTCCTGGAATCAATCCTGTTGGCTCAGGCTCAAAGAAGGTATTTACTTGAAAGACAAGAAATCAAGAATGAAAAAGAATAAAAGCACATGCATTAATCCCAGTTCTGATGATGACACATTAATAGAGTGCAGAAGCAGCAGCACATATCCAGCAAAACACAGCATCATGTGCCAGGGCCAGATTCTCCAATCACACCAGTACCAAACTGAGGCAAGACTTCTAATTGCAATGCAGTTTATTTAGATTCACCCACATATCAGTGATGGGAGAAGCTGAAGCCAGAATTGTAATGGTCTATGGAGATGTAACTCATTGAATCAGGTGAAGCTGAACGTGCTTTTGGTTTCATTGTGTAGCAGGAAGATTATTTGGGATTGTTGTCTGTAGATACTTAGATAGGCTGAGAGATTACATTAAACAAGCAGCAAGTTGCTTTTCTTGCCAGACTGAAATCTGCCATTCAAATCATCTGCTCAGCTGTGCATTCTTTTACCATGATGCTTTAAAAAAACCCAACATTTGCCTTTAATCCTGGTAGGTGAAATTTCCCCCTTGCTGAGGCCAGCTCAAGACTTAAGCACTACCTAGCATGAGCACTACATGGGATGGCTTTCTCTCAGGATTAAAAATGCATTATCCTAAATAGCACCATCAGGATGTTTTATTGCATCAGCCTGTAGACAAAACAAACTTCCTTTGAAGTAAATTAAGCCCTTGGGCAATGTAAATTATGGGAGTTGAGAAATTTAAACTAAAGACCCTGTCCACTTTTGTTTACACAGAATGCTTAAGGCTTTGTAGGGAGGCTTGTTTTGCAATTGCAGTTTACTTAAATTGTTCAGTACCCAGCAGGCCTGTGTGGAGAGCAGCCAATGCCATCTGGGTGAAACCAGCCCCACCTCCATCAGTGGTTTGTATGACCAACACTGTAAACAATACTCAGGAGAAAGTCCCAAACATGTTGTATATGACAGAGCTGTGTATACTACAGAGCAGCTGTAGTATACAGCTAGAATGGGCAGCTTCATTTTAAATAGAATTATGTTTATGATTTTTTTCCCCTGCTTTGTGAAGGAATCTAGGTTTTCTTTTACCTTACTGGGCCAAACATCCTTGTATTCACAAAAGTAACCATCCTTGGTTTTACATGTATTATGACCTCAATTCTTATTTGCCTGCAAGACTCACTGACAAGTTCTGAGGCAAATTCACTGATGATCTGCCTCAGTATCTGCTTTGCATCTACACCTGAAGGACGCTGATGGAGGTTTGAGCTCCCTTTTTTAGTGATTCGTATTTCTCCATTCTGATCCTATTCCCTCAGTGCAAGTTTGGGCCATTTAGGTCTCTTCAGAGGTGGCAGCATTTGCGAGGGGTATGGATGGGGCTTTGGTGAAAGCTCTACTTAAAACATATCAAGCAATTAGGACAGATTTATAGTGAGTCTGCCCTGCTCTCCTAACCTGTGCTAGCATTGGACTGCACTAGAGTTAAGCCATTAGAACTACTCTCCATGTCCCATCCCATTACTCTTACATGAAATCGTTTTGGAAACTGTATCCTTCAACCATACCAGGTCTAATCTTGTCTCCCTATTCCTGTGTGGCTAGCTGAAAGGGTAAGCAGGCTTCTTTGTGCAGTGACAGGCAAAGCCCTTCCTCTGTGGCCATGGAACCTGGAAGCTGATGAATACAGCACAATCAAGATAAAATCAGAATCATTTAGGTTGGAAAGGGCCTTTAAGATCATCAAGTCTAACCTTAACCTGGCACTGCCAAGTCCACCACTCAACCATTAGTGTGGCAACACATCTACACGTCTTTTAAACAGGGCCATGGATGTGACTCAACCACCTCCCTGGGCAGCCTGTTCTAATGTCTAATAACCAGCGAATAATTTTTTCCTAATATCCAGTCTAAACCTCCCCTGGTGCAACTTGAGACCATTTCCTCTTGTCCTATCACTTGTCACTTGGGAGAAGAGACCAATGCCCACCTCCCTGTAACCTCCTTTCAGGTAGTTGCAGGGAGAGATAAGGTCTCCCCTGAGCCTCCTTTTCTCCAGGCTAAACAATCCCAGTTCCCTCAGCCGCTCCTCATAAGAGATAAGGCAGTACTAGAAGAAGACCCACTGAAATAACCTTTGCCCTCTGCCTGTCTTTTTTCTTTTGAAGTCCTGTCCTGTTTCCATTCACCCTGAATGCATATTTTCAGTGCCTATGTGAGGAGCTCTGATGACCCCACTTTTATCTCTAGCTTTTCAGGAGATTCAGAGTGGGCCCAGAGCTGTCTTTAGAAGTTACTTTTACTACAGAATCCACATGCATTCCTCTGAGCATCACATACAGAAAACTCCTCTGGCTCCCCACAAAAGACATTGAGACTTGAAAACAAGGCAGGTCATTTGGGAATTCTTAGGTGGTGGCTAACGTCAGCAGCAGACAAGGCTGCAGACAGACACACAGAGCACTTGAGATAAATCCCTTTGAAACTAGCCTTTCCCTACAGATGCAAGGCACACTAAAAATAGGTTAAAAAAAGGGGGGGGGGGGGGGGGGGGGGTGGGGCGGGGCAGAATTTCCAGCATTCTCAGCATAAGTATTTTTCTTGAAGTCATGGCTCTGCCTAATTCTAAGAAGTCAATGTATGTGTCTCTGAGGCTTCCCTCAGCATGAACACTACCTCGCTATAAAAACAGCCCACATTTGCACAATAAAAACAAGTTACAGAGCTCTTCTGGAGGGCAGTTCTCTTATGTGTGGTGGCTAAAATATTCCAATGGATTGTGAATGGAGAGGAATCAGTAAAAGGGTTGCTGGGAGAGTCAGTGCCTCACCCGAGCTTAGCTCTATCAGTCGCATGTTATCCTCTATAGCCTACTGGGCTCTTGTAGATTGACTCCAATCATGCCTATGTCTAGTGTGTTATGAAGTACAATGAGTATACTACATGAGAAGTACTCAGGTTTCTCTCTCTCTCTCCTTACTATTAATTTCATCTTTGTCCTGGACATCTGTCTTAGGCTTCCCTTGCCCGCCGGGTTCTTTTTCTCGTTTGTGTTTACATTGTTTGTTTTTACCATCCTTCTCCCCCTGGTTGTCACTCTTTTCTTCTGGCTTTTCAGGTTCTTCAGATTTCTTTGTTCTGCTTTCATTTTTTTCTCCTTCCATGGCCTTCTGATCCACACAGCTTTCTGACTCTGGACTTTTTCCTATATAAACCAAAAGTAACCAACATTTAATTAATAAAAATTTAATTTCCTCTTATTTCTAGAGATGCTTTGGGAAAAGAAGGTACCCCTAAGCCTTTAGCTCTCCAACAGCATTAATCATCAGTGCTTTACTCAGGTTAGGAACACAGCACTCAAAGCCATCTAGTTTAAAATCTACTTCACAGTGTCAGAAGCAGATATTCAAGGAAGATGACTAACAATTTTGCAATTGTAGACTCAGAGTAGATCTTGACTAATATTAGGTACGTGCTTTATGTTTTGTCCATGCAGTTCCAGACCAAATTCTTCACCGCATGAAGAAGGTCATACAAACATTTCCTAGACTTAGAGGGAGTGAGAGGAAGGAAAACAAAATTAAAAGATTAAATGAAAAGCAAACTACTAAATTGCTACTTAGATTAAAATACTAGCTCCAGGCCAGAGTGAATGAGTTGGTGTTAACTTTTGGACAAGAATTTCTGGCTTTCCAATTTGGTCTTAGACCTTGCTGCTACAAATGAAACAGTCACATAAAATCACTAACAGGGACAGGCTTGAAGCAGGAAGAATAGTGATGTAAGCACAGGGAGCCCCTGAAGGAACTGTTTATGTAACACAAATTCAAGCTGGCAGCCTAGAGTGCAAGTAGCACAACTGTAATTTATCAGATGGCCTAGGACTTAATTTTGTTGTGAAATTTTATCTTTTTTAAAGAAATTTTTGCCCATAAAACTGTGTAAAATTACCTGGTGCACAAATAGCTATATAAACAAGTTCACTGTGTCACCTAAAATAGCAAAGTGGGGGATACAAAAGTGCACTGGTAGAAGTAAATTTTAAAATACCAAGATAATTTACCAGTTTAGCTTCATTTTCAGCTGTGCATTTACATTAACCTTTGAAAGAAAGATATGTGCTGAGAGAAGTTCTACAACTGTTCATGTAAGCTGAGGCACTGAAGAGTCTTAGTTCTTCAAATAGGTAGGAATCATGTGCTTTCTACAAAGGAATTAATCAGAGATGACTTTTCCAACAGTCCCTACTTGAGAAAACCCAAGACAATGTTTTGTAGAAGAGAGGATGAAATAAATATCAGCACACTCAGGCTGGCTGAGATAATCATGGAATAATTTAGGTCAGAAGGGACTTCCAAAGAACTCCAGTTTAATCCTCAAAAAACAAAGGCCAATTCAGATCACAGTGACTATCTCCAAAAATGGAGATTTCACAACCTTGCTGAGCAACCTGTTCCAGTGTTATAATTACCTTCACAATAATCTTTTTTCTTATATTGAATCAGAACTCCTGTTTTCCAGCTTACACTCATTGCCTCTCATGCTTCCAGCGGGCACATCTGAGGAATGTAGCTCTATCTTCACTTTCTCTCTTAAGGCTGAGTAAACCCAGGTCTCTCAGCATCTCCTTGTATGTTATATACTCCAGCTCCTAATCAACTTGGTTGCTTCTCAGTGAGCTCCCTCCAGTAACTCTATGTCTTCCTTTCAATTAGGCTCCCCAAACTGGACAACACAGTACTCCAGATGCAGTCGCAGAAAGACTGAATAGAAGGGAAGAATCACTACCTTTGAACTTATGACTACACTCTTGTTAATAAAACTTAGGATGCATCTGGTCTTCTTGGCTACAAAGACACACTTGATGGATCATGTTCAACATGTCAACCAGACCTTTTCTACAAAAGTTGCCTGACAGCCAATGGTGGCCAGTCTGTATTGCCCTGTGGAGTTACTCCATCCTTTGGAGATGGTCCAAGGGTGGCATCAATTTTGATCTTGGAACAGTGACTTACCTCTAATAACAGCAGGCCACTCCACGTTCAAAGGCACCTGCTGAGATTCCCCGTGTATGGCAGTCTCTAATCTTTGCAGCAGCTCAGGTAATGGAAATGTAATGTAGTCACCCCTAAGCAGATCAGTGGTTTTGAAGTTATTTCTAAAGACCAAAGTTTTAAAGGAACTCACCATCAACAGATGCTGTTTTCTCAGTTTTTGGGTTTCTAGAGCCCAGCCAGTAGGATTCCTGCATAGGGAAATACCAAGGCTGTGGTAGCCCATAATCCCCTAAACCAAAAAATAAGTAGGTAAAGTGCACTTCATAAACATATTCCTCAGTGGGCACAAACTCATCTAGGCAAAGTTTGACCTATAATTATAAGCAATTTCAGTCCTAGGGTTGCATAACAGAAGGTCAAATCATCCACCAAGTACCTGACAGAAGAGATTTTGTTTGCAGGTTTTTTCCTTCTTTTGGACAAGCGTAAAATATGCAGAAAATGTGATCTGATTGGTCTCACCTTTTCTTATGAAGAACATGATTTAATTACAGAATGAAGCTACTCCCTACATGGGGATAAACAGAATTCTCACCAGCCAGACAGCAGTTGCCAAAGAACAGCCTGATTGCTTAAGATGGGAACGCAAGCTCACTCAGGAATTTTGTTTAAGGCCTGCTTAACACTTGAGGGTTGACATGAGTGAAAAGCTTATTATATCTACACTTACTAGTCTGGGCCTGAATTTACAAGTGCAAGGAGAAAAGAGAATGGCTGTTTTTTCAGCACACAGCCTTGCAGGAAAAGTGGCAACAGAGTAATCCTTTCCTAAGCAGAAATGGGCTTCTTTGGTCCCAGGTTAATTCTGTTTTGAAAAAAATACAATAACATTATCAGTTCTTGACAGGCCAGACCAGAGCTAGTGCAAGTCAACACTGCTTTCCTGGATCATAATGATTTATGGAATGCAGGGATTTGAGCTGCTATGTTTAAAACAGGCATCCTTGTGAACACAGATGTTATTGGCCTTGTGCTACTTATTCAAAAGCAGAGGGAATTTGTGATACTCACTGAAAGACAGTCAGGTTTAATATCATGAAACCCACTGTTTATGAAAGTGTCTGCTTATTTCTGCTTTACCAAAAACACCCTGTATGTCAGGCAACCACTTGTACTCCTATTAATGCACACAAATGCTCTGTCTGCATCCATAAGCAGTTTGCCTTGCGCTTGTTATGGACTGTATTACATCCCTTTGAAGATGGTGGCTAAAACAACTGCTTCTTATTCAGGATGAATGCAAAACCCAAGTGAACTCCATTATGGAGCAAAATGCTCAATAACCAAAGGACCAGTGTGCCAGTGGGTTGGCTGCAGCGAAAACTTGAGCAGGAGTGGAACCATATGGTTCAAAGGATTATCCAGGGAACTCATATAGTAAGCTCAAAGACTACACCATTGATTTGGTAGGTCTGTATGTGTGTGACTGAGAAAGCTATAAGAAATTCCACAGAAACAGAGGGGCAGAAAGCCAAGGAGATAATCGGAGCAAATACTGGGAGGAATTGAAGCTAATGAATAGAAGCCCTGAGGGGCATTATTTTTGTGTAAAGTGTTGGCTGAAAAAAACTAAACCAACCCTGATCTATAAGCAAAGAAAGTCCTGTTGTTTAATTCCTGCTGTGTTCATGTAAATAGTACACTGTCCATTCTTATTTGAATAAACAGAGTTGTAACATGGGCTTCACCAAAGAGGAACTTTCCTACAAGTTTCTGCAAATCAACTTTGAAAATAAGTATGTTAAAACTGCATTAAACTTCTTTGTGAGGACACATTTCTTAAAAACTGAAAAGGCATTAATTTGATGTAGTGTAGCTCACTTCGGTAGGGACACAAAGCAGAATTAAGGCCATATTTTAATTTTGAAGCAAAATATGTTCAGACACATCTAAAACCATCTAATAAATCCTTGTCTTTTCTTGATTTGGATTAACTATAATAAATGATGCGTGCAGACAAGCACCGTCTTACCTTATCCATCATCAATTTTCCTTCATAGCTAGAAAATCTGCAACATTTCAAATTCTGAGTAACCAATAATAATAATAAAAAAAAGCTATCTGGCAAGAAACACATTCTGGAGCTGCAATTCACACATGGGAGTAATAAATTAATGAAAACAAAGCTCACTTGCTTGTACAACATAAGAGTCTAAATGTATTATAGCAATATTCAATAAGAAGCAAGATACCATTTAAGCTACAAGAACAAACCATTTTCTCACGAAGAAAGTTCCCAAACTTTGTAATTGATAACAAAGAAAAGCTTTTGTGAACTCACATGAGAACCAGGATTCCCATTTAGAAATAGAATAGATCCACACGGAAACTTTCACAGCTACCTAGGACACAGTGTGTGCCTCAGGAAATAGTACCATCCTTTAAGAAACAGTCGGCCTAATGTGGCCATAGTGTATATGTGAACTAGAACTGTTATTTTTATATTTTCAAAAATTTAAAACTAGTCTTACTAGCAATATGATAAGAAATTGACATACCTGGAAAAACATTATCAATATACCAAGAAAGTATTCCATAGAGAAAAGCATCAAAAAGCATCATTTGAATGGAAAAAAGAAAACTATATTCATCTCCTTCCAAGGGACTGGTTCTGATGTTACCCCACTGTAGGCCAAGACCTTGCTCTTCATAGCGTGACAAGTATTCTGTACCGAAACCAAAAGCTACTTGAGAAAGCAAACTCTGGAATAAAGGAAAAATGACATTCAGCTCAGACAGAGGGACATTTTGTAAAGCAACCACAAGAAACAGATGATCATTAGGGTCTGGACTTTGAAACTTTGCTTTTGTATTGGACTAGGATATTTAAGACTCTGAATGGCAGCAATTCTAAACAGTATTTGGCCACAACTGAATTCCACCTTGGTTGTGCTTTCTTTAGATACTAGGCAACCTACACAGCTTGTTTTTTTCCCATTAATTTATCTGTTCAGACAATACTACAGATGCATCTAGTATACCTTTGCCTATCTTGAAGAAAAAAAAATATTTCTTGAGTGTATGTGGCAGGGCCACTATAAGTAACAAGACAGTAAGTATACTAGATGCTCAGGATAAGGAAAACTACAATCATCCCCTCCCCTGGTGTGTCTGCTAACTGGTTCTCACACAACAAGCTAATGAGCCAGTATAGTATCAAAACACACTCTTCAAAGTTTCACTGCAAAAACAGCGCAAGAAGTGATATAGTGCTGTTTCACAGGGTCTGTAGTTCATCCAGGAATCCCAGACCTTAGAAAAATGCGGGGAGAAGAGGGATCCCAACAACTCTCAGCAAGGTATTACCATAGTGTGCTACGTAAAAAAATGATTGTTTTTCAGCAATACATTCATTGTTCAATTACTTTACTTGTCCTTACAATTTTTTTTCTTCAGGCCCTTTATCATGCCTTGAAATTAGCTGTTCATCAGAGACTATTTGAACAACAAGCAGAAGACCAAATGTATCAGGAACAGAGAAAAATATTCATGGGTTCTGGCCAGCAAATATCCTTTCTTACATGGATGACTCCTCTGTCATTTTAGAGTGACAAGAGTTGTTTTTATGCTTCGACTGTGTGCTAGTCTCAAGATTTCTTCCCAAATCAGAATATATCAGAAGCCAATCCTAATAATTTCCTGACATAATGATAGGATCAAGTTTTGCACTTTATTGCTTTAATTGGTAGAATGAAAAATGGTATATACATCTGTATAGTACATTAGTTAAGAAAGCGCATTCACAGTCATATCTACACTCAGTTACAACTTTTAAAGAGTTTTGTTTTCTCTTTCCTTAGATTTCCTAGTGCAAGAGGAGAAGTTAGAATGCTCAAAGATGGGGAGACTGGATTCAAACATCTGCTCCCCTTCCTGATTCACTGGGCAACAGAAAATCAGTCTGAATTATTTTGTAAGTTCACAGTTCCACTTCAAACAACAGCAAGAAGTTTCCAGCTCCACTGAATTGTTCAGTATCTTACCTATTATGGAAAAGAGCCAGCAAGGAAGCACTGCATGGAGAATGTCTACAACTTCTTAGGTGGAAGATATTTCTCAAAACTTTGGCACTTCGGCTCAAACCCTAACTCTACATTCAGCTAAAGAAGGAATGGGAACCTGAGGTCTTCTCATCCTTTGATACTACCCTGTTAACTAGGTTATAACACATGAAAGATACCAGACCTCTTATGTGAATTGCCTTTGTATTTATTAAACATACCAGAAATTAAATTTGTTTTGACTTACAAGGAAGTATCCCAAAATTCTTTGAACATTACCACTAACTTCCTAGCATTCAACAACTAAAATGAATTTTATTGAATTTTCTAAAAGTCATGGAAATCTCTCTTGGACACTAGGCCTGCTAAAGGCTTCTGCTCTTGCAATCCCTAATTATTTGAGAGAGATTCAGAGATCTCCCTCTCTGAATCAAAAAGCAGATAGGAAGAGGTGAGCAATGCTTTGTTACTCATATATGCACAGTGAGAAGGGCAGATAAAATTTGAACTCCAAGATACCATTTAATCAGTGAAAGACTTACTGCTAGGATCTTCAGATTAACAGTCATGCGGTCTTGCCAGACGAAGCAGACAATATGGGGCAGGTACAAGGTGAAGTAGATGACTCCACTGCAGGCAGCTGCCAGATTTGCTTTGGAGAAGAAGGTGCTGAACAAGAAACACTGCATTATGGTGGCTGTGGTAAATGTCAGTAGGAACAGAAAGAAGAGAAGTGGACTACTATAATGTAGTACTTGTCCACACTGTAAGCAAAACAAAAATGGAAAAATTTAGAAGTACTGCCACTTTCTGAACTAGCAGAAAAGGTCAGAATTGTCACTGACATGTAACCTGTAATGAGTAATAACCCAGCCTTCTTTACTTAATATGACTTCTAACTCTCCCTGGCAGCAATATTTCAACACTTGAGGTCATTACAACATCAAATCTTTCATCCAACTTTATCCCTGCTCCTGGATTGTGACTTCAGGTTAGTACAACAGGCTATGAAATTCAAATTCATATTTGATGACTGAATTAAGATCATAACTGATTGAAAACGGATATTCTCTGTCTTAATAAGCAAATGATTCCAAGCAAGAAGTGCCTGCTTCAAAATTTACACATTTCAAATAAAACTATTTGAATTTTCATAATAAATTTTAATTGATTTCTTCTCATCTTCTCAGTCCACTTGCTTGATGTGCTGGAAAGTCAATGTAAGGAAGCCTGACAGAATGCATCTTAAAAAAACCCAAAAAAACCCCAAACCACAAACCAACAAAGACAGGAAAATTATAAAGCTTCTGCACATAAATGATACTAAAACTACTGAAGGTTATCTCGGCTGAGGAATCCAAGTGCAGTTTTTCAGAGATCCTTGTGTACTAACTAACCCACTGGATGAACTTTTATTGTCCTTTCTTCCTTATAGCTTTTGTAGATTAAATGCTCCCTCTTAAGAAAAGCATGGACTGCTGCTGATTATCTGTTTACTCCTAAAAAGCAATGTTGAAACCTATTAAAAAAAAAAAAGGATGAGACCTATAAAACAATTACAAGCAAAATGAAGTTTTGTAACTGAATCTTTCTCAGCACTGTTGGAGGAAAACAGGTCATGTCACAGAATCTTTTTTTTTTATTATTCACATATTCACTACTGTATCCACCTGAATGGCACCCATTTATTAGCCTCAACTTTGTTTTGAGCCTTATATAAGGCTAAATAGGTCTATAAGGCTACAAATAGGTCTCAACTTTGTTGCAACATCCCACTGGGCTTCTGAGACTGATTTCTTTATCAACAGTGATAAAATCTCTCACAAGAATGTATTCACAAAGGTGAGCTGAATTATAGGTATAAGCACATTCCTCGCTGGTATTAACTACTTCCTGATTTTAAATTAAACCAGTGTAGAACATACAGTAAGCTTTCTCTATCCACACAAGTGTAACGGAACTACAAGAAACTAGAACAACTCATCAAGGCAGGTTTTTTAGAGCGGACAGAACCCTAACTATGCATTTATACCGATACCAGTTCCTCACATCAGTAAAGACGCAAGGGCATTCTTCCTCATCAAAATGCTACAGATTTATGTAACTAAATACAGCAGTTTGGAAGAGCTTGGTTCTTAGGTAACAGAGATAATTGAAGATAGTCCTTAGAGACAATAGCCAAACTGTCCTGAAAAGTTACAAACCTTACAGCAATTCTGAGTCACAGAAGCAAAAGGGTGTTGATTTTTTTTTTTTAATTTTATTTTACTTTCAGGCAGTCCTAAAAGTTCTGACCTTGCAGTCTCCATTTCCATTGAAATAGTGACATAATTTCTAAGCAGGCAAGACTGAATATTATAAATGAATCACATACAGTAAATTACAAGATTAAAATTCTTCAGGTTATGATCCCTTCTATTTAAAGAAACAATTATTGTTTATTGGGAGATCTGACTCTGTCTACAGCAAATACAATATACAGAGTAATCACCTTGATGTGTTGTGTTGATGTGTTGTTCTGGGTGGGGGGGTTCTCACAATAAATCTTACTAGAGGATCTATCTGTTTCTGCTAAATACTGATGCTGTCATGAAATCTGCTTAGAAGACAGTGCCTGCTATGTGCTGTAATCAGAATAGGCCACCAGCTATTCCCACCTCCCTGTGAATGGCAACAATTCTTAACAGCAAACTGGTATCAGCAGTGCAAACGCAACAGTGAGTTTGAGCGTGGGAATCCTTACCATAATCACTGCTGTGAGGAGGAATGTGCTCACAGCCATCATGATGAAGCTGTCTAGGAACCAAGTGCACCAAATCACCCCATTAGTTATACCCCTGTTCTTCATAGTCTCTTTCAGACGCATTTCCTTCTCCAGCACTATACTCTTCACAATCATGGAAACGGAGTATATCCAAGCTAGCACCATGAAAATGGGAAAGGTGCGGTTTAAGGTGATCATGAAGCTACCAAAGCCAGAAAGGAGAAATCAGTTAAAATTAAGTAAAACAGAGAAATATTAAGATGAAAAGCAAGAATGAACAGGAAAAGAAGTGGGGAAGAATGCATTTATTAAACATGGGAGTGGAAATTCTCAGTCTAAACATCAATAACACACTGCTAGTGAACTTCACAAGCAACCTAAATATTAATGAACTAATTGCTGCTGCACTCCTGTGAGACAGAAAAATGTTGTTTCTATTTTACAAAGAGGTTCTAAGGGTGACCAAAGTCTACAAGACGTGGTGGCTCATGAAAATACATCTCTCTTCACAGTGAATTGCCATAATGCTTTTACTGTGATGTACAAAGAATATTTTAAGACATATGTTAACAATTTGAGAGCATCACTGTATTTTTATGCTCCCCAGATTCACTGGCAAAAAAGTTAAACAAATTAAAAGCATCAAATGCTGCCTGCAAGGCTGCTGAAATTCATACAAACCACGACTCGGGGAATGCATTGGGACTGTCTCACATAGTACCACTTCTAAAATGAGTACTACTTCTAAAATGACAGTGCTGGGACAGGCTGCTGTGGGTGGCCCTTCATGTATGTGATGAAGGCACTGCTCCCTTTCTCTGTCCCTCCCCCAGACAGGATGGCTACTCAGCCCTGGTAGAAGATCCTTAGGTTTTGCCTGTTAGTGGACACACGTAGCCCAGCACTAGGCCATGGTAAACATGCATGTTTACCTTGAGGATGCATTTGCTTTACTTAAGCAGGCTCTCTGCAGTGTGCAGAGGCCATCACTGAGTTTGGATATCAGCCCTGAACTGTCTGTGGTGGCTGCTGCAGGTTTCAGCAATCTTTTGCACAGCTGGGGTTTCTGCCTCTGCATTGTTCTCAGTGGGGAAGGAAATAAAGAGCAGGCTTGTCAGAGTGACACTGTCAGGCTAACAGGTAGTGACTGATGGGAATGACAGGTCAAATTATGTACAGAACTGCTTTCTATAGCACTTGTTTTTTTTAGTGAAATGTATACCAAGACAGTTGCAGTAGTACAGATTGCAGCATTGGAACAGGCACACCGTGAACAGGGAAGAGGCACTACTTCATAACATCTGGAGCACATGTGCTGGTTCAGGCAGTGCTAATGGGGGTCCACAGCCCCAGTGCCTCTGTGTAACCATGAAATCTCCACACCCAGGAGCACAGTCTCTTTGGTTTTTTTCATGACAGAGCAACAAACCACCTCTTCTCCTTTAGCTTCTTTATTCTGCTTTTCACCAGGGAAAGAAACTCCCGGTGCTTGCAATAACAAACTGCAGCCAGAGTCCTGGAATCCTTTGCTAGATTCATATGAGATTTAAGACAAAAAAGAGTTAATCTTCTTAAGAAACATGGACAGGAACTAGGGAGAAGCAAGTTAGATAATATCAGGTTATTGTTGAAAACTGCAGCATCCACAAGGGAAGGAAAAGGGCTGATGCCATATATATCCAGTTTGATTGCAGATACTAGTCATGTAGTTACTAAAGGAGTCCTGCTTAAGGACGTGGTTAGTATTTTGGAAAGAAAGTTTCAAGAGCCTAAATTGTCTTGGGACTCTGCAAGGCCTGTAGGTGTCTTCAAGGACCAAAAACTACAGCTTTGGGAATTGGTACATCTAAATATGACTAAGTCTAGGGTTAGATTTTGGTAATACACTCAAAGACACTGGGTTGTTGGACTCTTCAAGACTTAGATAGCAAGAGAGATACCAATTCCTTTGGGACAAGCATTTTCGGTTCAATTTTTCTTTAGGAAATAATTCTGTGGATATAAAGAAAGCTGGATTTTAGAGTTGTAATTAGCTAAAATAAGCTTACTACATTTCAATGGATTCTGCACAGTTAACTGAAGGATGCAGTGATTGTTTTAACATGGGTCAGTGCTTTCTGTTCAGTTTTGCTACAGGCACTGGTCATATGCTATAGCATGAGGCTTAGTTTCAGTTAGGTAAAACCTTCATAAAAGATCACATTTTTGCTGGGTCCTGTGTAATCACAAGGGTAGTTCCAGGGCTGATATCATTAGGAATCAAAGCATTATAGCTGGGGTACCATGTTGACAACAGATTTCAAGCTGTCATCAGTGTGAAGGTTTAGGTTAGGTTATTATTACTGCCTGGAAAAGTAAGGCAAACAAACCCCCAATTATTTTTCTTAGAATTTGTGCAATATGCATAAATTGGAAGAAAGCTAGTGCTCTTAAGGGGCCAGTGTTTTTACGTTCATTTTAGGTCTCAACACTGGTTGCCTGGATGCATCAAAGGCCAGAAATGGGATTAGAATCTTGGCAAAGGCGACTTCTGGAGTCTGGGTTATGGCAGGATAAGGAAAAGAACAAATTCATTCAGTTATGTCTCAGTTATTGCTTTCGCATGTATACCTTAGGACAAGGGTTAGAACCGGTGCTTGAGAGTCTTCAAGCACCCAGCAATCGAAGTATTCATCAGAATTAAGATAAACTGCTTTTACTCACACATCATCCACAAAACATGGATATGGCATTTGCTGCAGATAAATTCCTAACGGCACTTCAGTGTTGGTCTGGGTCTTTATAATCCCGTGCTCAATCATGTCTTGGAGATACGCAAAGCCTCCCCAGATGTAACGTAAATCATCCACAGGATCAGCTCTTGGACCAGGATCCCAGTATCTCAAAAGAAAATTCACATGGGAATCATTTGGGTAAACAGTGGCTTTAGTGGGGGGTGGGGGGGGGGGGGTGGGGTGGGGTGGGGTGGGATGGAAATAACTTAAAAAGAAAAAAATCTTAGCTACTTGTTGGGGCACTGCCTGGAGTTGTCCCTTCTAGATTTTGGTCTGTCAGACCACATTGCTTGAAAAAGTATACGACCTGGAAGGGTCTTTCATTTCCTTTATTTTTCCCTACACTGACAGAATAGCAGTTTCAACCAAAAATGTACGTAAGTTGATCATATAGCAGAGTAACTGTTCTAGAATAAAAATACCCATATTTGGAATACAGTATCCTTGAAGATTAACCTGGAACAGCTAAATTGCAACTACCAGATACCATTATATTCCTCTTTGCAGACAAACCTGAGCAAATATTTCTGCTATGTCTTGAAGTAAGTATATTTGAGGGAGACTTGAGGAGGAACAGCAGAGAAGTTCTGCTGTCCAGGTACAGAACAGCTGTGTCACAGTGAATATAGGACTGCCTCACCCAGTGACAGAGCCAACAGAAAACTTAAGCAGGTTACCGAACAGTTTCTGAGCAGTCATTCCCTTTGCCATGTATCCATGCACCTACCCACTGCTTGGCCTAACTGTCATGAGTGATACCACTTGTGTCAGTTCCTGGTAACTGGAGATGGGTTCGTCACTGCATTGCATATTAAATATTGGTGAATACAATCAGATTTCATGCATGTATCCAATGCAGGTTCTAATGTCTTGACGTGTCTCATATCCATACTATAGCAGGCACGAACTGAGAAGGAACCATCACTTACCTGTCTTTGATTTTGTTTGTTTTCTCCACTGCATCTATGTCCATCCGGATCTTATATTTCACAAGTGGTGGAAGGCTGTTTGTTGTAGGCTCAATGTCTGGAAAAATCACACCAGCCCAGAACTTGTTTTCCTCCAGCAAATGAAGGGCTTGATGAGTCAGTTGTGTTTCATCACGATAACCTTCAAATTTATCCAAGGTCAAACACTACAAAGGGAAAAATTACATGGGAATAAAGCAAACATCGGTGGTTGAAACCAGAGATGGAGATAGGTTCATCTGAAGTAGTTGCCATTTTCAGCTTTAAAAGCTTAGGCTGAAACTATTAAAAGCTGACTCTCTCCTTCCTGGAAGCTCCCCTATTCTTGGTCTAATTCTTTTGACGAATTCAAAACACACAGCATTATTAATAAAAGCTCAAAAACATCATTCTCCCTAAAAAAGAACTGTACACCTCAGATTTAGCATTACTGTGGTCAGTGTGAGTGGCTGGAATAATTCTGAAAGCAGCATATTCCTGATATTTAAGGGGACTGCCTTCTCCAAGCTCAAGAAATATCCATCCCGACAAATAAGAAATCAAGTAAGAGTGGCCACTAAAGTAGGAGCTGCTGTTGCAATTTAAGTATGACAGAACAAATTTAGGTGTACCTGTGCAAAACGTATAGCCAGTGCCAGGTTCAGCCAAAGCCTGTGGTGCCAAGTTTACTAATGAGATAGAAGGAAAAACTTTTCTTTAAAAATGTATTTAAGCCACTGTAATCATCCAGCCATAGAAATGTTAACTCTGCCACTTGGACTATACTTGGAAGGTTCCCTCAAAAAGGCAAATATCTGAATGAGAAGAGCTAAAGCTGCAGCACAGATAAGGTTCCAGTATCAGGAACTGTCTCCACAGTCTTCATCTAGGAGATAAATTACTTCAGCTATAAGATAAATCTGGTCACGAGAGCTTTTTAGCAGTCCAGTTGAATCAAAACACCACCATTTTTGAAGTCTGGGGATATTTTTTCATCCTAGGAAGTACCTGAGTGAAGACCAGGGAGCTAAAGGATGACCAATCCATAAGAAAAGCACATTAGCCATAGAGTTCAGCTGAAAAGCACTTTGTCAGATGAAGTGCTGGCCGAGTCAGAGCATATATGTGAATCTTCAAGTCTTAGTTATTTAAACATTTTTTACTATTTAATGCCAGTCAACTTGTTAATTGATCTTACTGATAATATTCTGTCCCTACAGAAGTCGTGATTAACCTGCTAGCTTAAGTTAACCTGCTTCAGGTATCTCAATAATAACATGTAGTTTACCCTTCACAGAAAACTGTTGTCGTTCTTAGTCTCTGTCATTATTGTGAAATGTATTGTTATGACTCCACATACAAGACACCAAGTCATCAAAATCAAAGCCCTTCCTGTCCCCACATTCAACGGCTACATAACATAATTTTATTTCAGATCTTCTTTCAGGAATTATTTAACAATTTAAAATGGTCCAATGAAAATAGGAAACCCAAAGCTAAAATGTTAAGAGGAGGTTTGGAAAATAAAACCAGAAAATAGTAAGCATAAAGAGGTGACTAGGTAGTGCTCTCAAACTGTTTAGCTGTTCTGTGGCCTAAGGTAATCAAAGGGAAGAACAGGAAATTCTCATGGTGGTGAGGATGAGCAGCCGCTGCATAATTTGTGCACCATAGTTTGCAGCAAAGATCTGGGGTTTCCAAAGATAGTTGGCAGCACACCTGTCCTCACTGTATACTCCGGTAAGGAGTAGGGTGTCCCTGAAAGGGAGCTATTTGTTCTCACTGTGCTTGGCACAGTGTGAAAATATTCTCAAATGCTAACAACGCAGTGTTAAACAGCAGACTTAAAGGAATAAGCTCATTACGAAGAACTTTAGGACACAAAGATCTACTACCAGGTACAGTAACTGCCCTGATATTGTAGATGTTCCAGCACTGACCTGCTGCAAGCAACATATTTCACTCAGCTTTAATAAGAAATAATTCTGCTAACATGATACAAAACGATCATCAGAAGAATCAGCAGCGCTTTACGCAAAAGCTTTATTGCACCCTCGTGTAACAACCAAAGGAAGGCAGTTAAACTCTCAGTTCCTGCCTTCTTTCAGGGGATGAATGGTCTCTTAGGCTGAACTGAATTGTAGTTAGGCGAGCTAGGCTTGCTCTTGTTGCCTACAACTACTATCAATTTTCTCTGTGAGCTTGAGACACTGCTAATTTAATCATTAAATAGTAACTACATATTTACTTTTCTTTTAGAGATGCTTGTAAGAGTAATTCATCCCTATAAAGCCCTGACCCTCATATGGTAGATACTAAGTGTTAAGTTCCCAAGCATTAATATTACTGCCAACAGCAACAGTTTTTAAACTCTCAGAGTTAGCTTGCAACATTACAGGGTCCACTAACTTTGCCTGAGCTCATAAGTTTACAAAGAAGAGTTGGTATTTCATTTATCTAACTTGCAGGAATCCACCCCATTTCAGGTCCAGTTCCAAATACATCTTTACCTGCAGTCAGAAACAGACAGGATTAAAAAACCAACAAAAAACCCAACACCTAACCAAAAACCACCTGGTGTCACTTATCCGGCTCTGGGAAAGAATGGATGCAGTAGTTTGCCTAGCCCTCTGAAAAATTATAACCTTTTTTGCACTGGACTTAGTCTGAGTCTGATGAACTTCTGAAGTTAGACTGCCCACACCAGAATAACCTCTTACTAAAAGTGCCTTCCAAAGCATTTTTACAATGGCTTGATATTTTCATCTACATTTTAAGCATTTTTAAATTATTTAATGAAACTTCACCTCACTTCCTGCATTGTAGCTCTCAAAAAGCCTCAGAGTGTCCCACTAAAATGACAGCACCCTAGAGAAGGGGGTGCAGATTCCAGGAAAGAGATGCTGATGTCTTAGCAGAAGTGACTACAGAACAAATGGAAACTCCCTCAGTGGTTTCAATGGAATTTTGATCAGGTGCTTAAAAACCTGAAGGGGGACTTACCAAAAAACTATTAGCTTCTCTCTTCTTGCTGATATTAGTGGCCTGTCAGTTATTAGTACTTACAAAAAACCCTGTTTTCTTGGTGATCTGTATTCACTTTGTGCCTCTCACTATCGAAGTATGTTCAGAATTTCAACCAACATTTTGAATATGGCATTTAGTGATCACCAAATGAAGTTTTTTTGATAACAATAAGTATTCATGTTCTTGTACTGCCATGTTATTTTTAGTATATTATAGCATAATATTTAGTATCCATGTTATTTTTAGTATATTATAGCATAATATTTAGTATCATACTAGCATTTTTAGTATTAAAACCCATACTTTTAATATTGAGATTAAATTTGAAACAAATGAAGCTGTCTTACGATTTTAACCTTCTTGTCTGTTGCCACAGACTCCAAGTGTTGCCTACCCTGTTTTAAGATACTCTCTACAAGTATTCCCACCATTGGGAGGGCTGACCTTACCTCCAGATACTGATTGAGCATACGCAGAGCTTGGTCTGCAGCCCTGAAGATGTTCCGCCAGTCAAAGTCTGCCATTCCCTTCTCCCGGCTCCCTGGAGACCCATTGTGGAGAAAGTTGATTATGTGTGCAGCAGTTAAGCCTTCAGCACCCAGCTGGCTGTTCAAGAGGTTCCTCACTGTAGGGTGCTTCAGAGAGTCCTGAGGAAACACATCAGGACAGCTTCATTCCAATGATCCTTTTCACATGCCCTGTCTAGCTACAAAGGTTTCTCTTGCCATAGCTCTTTGAGCTACGGAGTAGTGCAAAAGGGTATGCTAAGGAATTAATTTTACAAATGGGCATAGCTGAGCTGGAGGTGACATTTGAAGACTGGATGAAAAGAAATTTATCCTAGTCTATTGCTTTTTTTTCTTATAAGCAAGAGGATAAATGTAATACATGTCTAATCTAATAGAGAAGAGTGTTGAAAAACAAATGTTCTCTCTACAATGAACTGCTTTATAAACTTTAACTACAGATATTACTTGCAGCTGAACAAAGTCAGCTTTAAGGGATATGGAAATAAGCATTTCCTAAGGTAGTAAATTGCTGGACACAGCAAAAACATAGTCCTACTGCTTTCTTTTCCTATACAGAACCCAAGAAAATAAAGTTGTCTGTTCTTCAAGTACATTTTGGACAGACAGGGAAGCAGCAATTCCTGCCTTTATTAAGAACTCATTAGCCAGATTCTAGAGTGTCCAAATCTGAGGTTTTGTCACAGAGACACTCTAATGCATTTAAGACTAGCCTTCAAACCAAGCCCAGTAACCAGTCCAACAGCCTGAAAGGCCACAGAACCCTTTCTGCAAAGGCTGTCCTTCCAGTCAAACCTTCCAAATAAATTCTTTTCTCCTTTAGTAAAAATAAAGGATGGTGAAAGGCTGCTTTTACAGAGGATTCCTGCTAAGTTGTAACATACACGGATCATATTCATTTGCAGGCTGTTTTGGAAGAAGTACCACAGCTGAGGTCCTACTTCTTTCCAAACTTCGGTCAACAGTCTGAGACGTTCAAGTTCCTCAAAAGTGGAGTTTGCCTGAGGAATAAAACAGCAGAAAAGAGTGTTAGAAAGCTAAGGACATAAACAGGATTTATAATCCAGCTATTCAATGACAGCGAAACCTGTAACTTACAAATGTTGTAACTTTTATCTTCAATACTTCATAAACTTGTTAAAATAGCAGAAATGTTAATAATGCTCAGAAAAATAATGTGTAAAATCCAATTGGAATCAAAGTCACTTAGGATAAATTTCTGTTGTATATGTAATGGAAAAAATAAGTTAACCCTAGTTATCTTCAAGTCCTTTAAAATATTCAGGTTTTAAGTAGAACGATTTCTTCCTCTCATTTCCCCCCTATTTCTCTCCAT
Organism: Rhynochetos jubatus; assembly: GCA_027574665.1. Lineage (NCBI taxonomy): Eukaryota > Metazoa > Chordata > Aves > Eurypygiformes > Rhynochetidae > Rhynochetos > Rhynochetos jubatus. The sequence continues at coordinate 19,771,662 of CM050656.1, forward strand.
TAAGAACTAAAAAGAAGGATGACGTGGGTAGACAAATAAATGGCAGGCAGTTGGAGAAGACAGATGCTCTCACAGTTAAGATATTACTTAAGATCTGAAAAGTTGGGCTGCTGTAAATCTGATGGTTTCCTGTGTGAACTACAAGCAGCAGTTCTGTGTCTTACACAGATGTTGAGATTAAGTGAATTGCTGGCCAAAAGCCAGGTCACAAGCGACCTTAACTACTCTGACTCATTTCGCCTAACTTCAGGTACTTAGGTGAAGAGTCCAGGCTCCATTCTATTTTCATGAAGTGAAAATTATTTGTCATTTCAAAATATATATTACTAAACCATGATGTTGCTCTTGGTTTATAATCTCTCAGTGTTAGGTCTCAATGAGTCTATCGAAGCCTCATAGCTGCACCATTTAACTATTAACTAGCACAGAGCTGTTGATGTTCCCACATCTGTAAAATATATATAAACATTACTCTTTCTATTGCTGTAAATGTGGACTCATGACAGTGAAAGACTACTTGAACTGGAAAAAGCATGTAGGGTGGACCAAAATGGGATGATTCAGTGAAGATCAGTCTCCTGTTTTTTTTTAACAAAAAGTAACTGTCCCCTCCTCTGATGACCATCAGAACAAATGGAGTTCTGAGAAAAACATCTTGTGAGGTTGAGGTAGCTGGGTCACTGTTTTTCAAAAGATGTTTCTTAGAATGCAATTGTTATAGAAATATACTTTTTTGTACTTCAGAACTTCTTACATTTTTTAGGATTTGCCGTACAGAAGGTGAATCAGGAGCAAAGAGAATTTTTCCCATCAGCAGGGGCTTCACAGCAGTCCAGGCTATTTTGGTTAATGGGTTTGATTCCAAGTTCTGGATCAATGCATTACAAAAGGGTGCTAAAGATAGAAAGAAATACAGTCTTTATAAAACCCTCCTCAAATCCTATCATACATAACATTCTGTAGTGCTTTCTACTGGCAATATGGTCAGTTTAAAGCATTTGGAATCTGAATGGGTTAAGTACATTCTGCAGTGTAGAAGTACAATGTCTGAATAAGTGGAAAAGACTATTAAGTAGATATTGGAGTTGTAAAGTAGACATTGTGGAATTTGGAAGAGCAAACATAACTTTAACCATTTGAAAGTTACTGTTATTTATAAGGCATTTCAAATAGAAGAAATCTAGGCAGCTCAGACCTCATGGAACAATTTTTGAGCTTAACTGCTTTTCTCCCCAAGACTTAGCTCCTTTGTATTGTAGTTGATATTGATACAAAGCTATTTTTTCTCTTATTATTGGTTAATTCTTACACAGTATAAACTGTTGGACTCGAGATCCAGCAGGATTGGATGTTGAACTCTGGAACAGGTCAGAACCGGATCCTACAATAATTTACAATTAAACATTTTAATGTAATCATTTCTATCTTACTCCTGCACTATGAAGTAATATGTTTACTTGGACAACAATCATCTATTTTGTTCCCTAGCTGAAGAAATGGAATACTGGGCATTTTGCAGGTTTTTTTATAGGTTCAGACATAAGTAGAGCCAAGTATCAACATGAACAGTGAAAGGTAGAAGTCTCTCTACAGGCAAAGTGCTCACCTGTACAGCCATATCCATCATAGTGGAAGGGACACAGAAACGTACTACCAAGTATAATATGGCTGTTAGTACAGAAAAAATTGCTGGTGGTCTCAACATAGAGAAAAACTAAATGGCAAACAGAAAGGGATATAATAAAAAGATAAAATAATGAATGGTAGAAAAAATAAAATTAGTTCCTCTTTATATTCTCTCCCATTACAATAGCAAGAAGGAAAGCTAGGAAATCAAAGCAACAAAAAACTGGTAAACTGAAATACTCTCTATGTAAGATTTGATTATGCTGTAGAACAGTACTGCTACAAAAGATATGTACTTTTATGCAGGAAGAAAACAGCTGCCTTGTATTCAATTGAGTATTATTTAAAAGGAGAGATTTACAAATTCCTATGGTCCAGGCCATCAATCATTTTGAGAGACTTAAAGAATTAGCTTGGAGAAAAGTAATTACAGAATGCACCACTGTATTTTTCTGAACCTTCCTCAGAAGCATCTATTTCTTCCTGATAACCATAGCATATATCAGTAGATAAGACAGAAGGACTGTCTCAATTATGATGACGATATTTATGCCTTCGTATTGAAAGTAAATGTGTATTTCTGTCATTTCTCAATTCCTGGGTTTCTCTGCTTCCAGCTATGAAGTAAAACCATCTCACCTGTCTCCAGTTTCCTGTATCAACTACTTAATGTTATTTTGTAAAAGCAACAGTGGTATTCTAACATCAGTGCACCTGTCTACAGCCTCTGTAATGGTTTGGTGGAAAAACTTACTGGTTGTATTATCATAGAGATAACTGTTTTTCTTCTTTGTTGAGTCAATCCCCAGGAAAGCTTTGTAGTTATTATCTTCATACCAGTTGAAGGAAAGCACTCTGGATCCACCTCCTTCTGGGTACCCACAGAAAAGATCAGACAGGGAGCTCACAAAGTGGCCTAAGGATTCTGGCCTTCCATCTTGTACAAATGGTTGCAGAACCATCAAAAGGTCCTGAACGCTCGGCTTCCTGGCTAGCTGCAGTAAGATAAGACTTTGTTAATCGCAACCCTCAAAGGAGGTAAGCATCTGGTGAGGTCTCGGATGTCCAGACTGGTGAAGTCTGGATGCAGTCTAGGACCTTGTCCTTTCATTTCCTCTGTCATGGTCACAGACAGCATTTTCAGTTCTTGTTCTCTCATATCTTTTCTGAAGAAAAGAACATGCTTCGTAATTGCTAATATTTATGTCTCCATTTATTTTGTAATGAGAGAAGAATGAATTCCTAAGGAATCAGCTCTTGTCAAACAAGTCTATTTTCCTTCTCATGAAGCAGATAACTGGCACATAAGTAGAATAAAAGAAAAGGAGGAGTACATGCTACCCAGAAACGTGAGGCCATCTATTATCATCTGTGATTATCAGACCACTTACCTTCTGCACTGCATGGGAGACATTAGACAGCACTCTCCCCCAGGCCTTGAGGTCAGCACCTGGTGAGTTTCTGTCCAACAGAGTGGGAAGCTGTGAATACATCAGAAATACAGATGAGTTTTGTATATTTTCTACATGACAACAACTCTTACAGTAAGAAGAAAATACAAATGGCATCTCTTTAGCTCAAATACTTAAGAGTTTTATGGAACAGTGAGTTTTGTAAGCCTGTCTCCTGGAGCCATAAATCCAGTACCCATGTACAGACTTACACAGCAACCCGTGTAAGTGCTCTTACTAATATGAGGCTTAAACAGTCACAGGCCACTAAAAATATAACTTAGGATTCTGCTTATCTAAGCCCACCCTGCCAAAAGGTGCAAAAATGGCGAAGGAATACAGGAACTGGGATTTCTGAGAAGCTGTTTTTCACAGAAGCTATTCTTCTAGTGAGATGTAACTCTTAGGAGTTAATTCAGCAAAGGTTGTCATACAGAAGACCCCATTTGGTACCCACAGAGGTAAATAACTGGTCGTACTTTACACTTGGGAGAAATTCTTATTGTGGGGACAGTCTGGTCCTTGCTGTCTGTCAGATCTGACAGAAACCAGTACTTTTCCAGGCTCCTGCAGAATGGCCAAATGGCCTTTCTAGAAGAAGTTAACATCTTAGTTATGGCTGGCTTCTTAAGAAACAGGTGACACCATGGCATGCTGTCACATGCCACTTTGCTTGCATCACCGTATTCTTAGCCAGCTGTCTAAAAACCAAAAATCACAGGTGCGCTTGGAGTTAGCACTCTTGAGGCTAAGGCATCTTTTTCTGCTGGTATTACAATAAAATAAAAAGCTGGACTTTTAGATAGCCAGACTGTAATATTTATGAGATAAGCCCCTAAAAAGACTTTCCCAAAACAGTGTAGCTATACACCCTGCTGATTCCCTGCTGTTCCTTTCTGTCAATAGGTGGTTAAGAAAGCAGAAGACAGCTGCACTGTGTAGGTACGTGGCAGGGAATCACAAAGGCAAGAGTTTTTATGGAAAGATTATATTAGCATGTTCTCATCTGTCACTTGCAGTTCAGGCCCAAAGTACACACACAGAGTGTTTCAAAATATACTTTTCCTTTGTTCCCGAAGGGGAACCAGTCTCAGCGAAGATTGTACAGGATTCCTGGAGCACCTGCCTTAATGTGGTCTTTTTGAAACTGAGCAACAGGTATTGTAAACAATCTGAAGCAAACCAGAAAAAACACCTGGGATAAATACAGAATTAAGAACCTCCTGCTGGTAGCTAAAGGAAAAGAGAAATAGGGGCAAAATTACATGTTTGTTCCTAGATATTATTTCTTGCAGGAGGCATTCAGTATGAATCAGGTCTTAAGAGAAATGTCCTAAAAGGACTGAATTTATACTCTGCTAATTCATGTTCTCTAGAAGCACACATAAGACAGGATCAGCAGGTTGTTTAGCCTGGAGGAGGCTCAGGGGAGACCTTATTGCTCTTTACAACTGCCTGAAAGGAGGTTGCAGAGAGGTGGGGGTCAGTCTCTTCTCCCAAGTGATGTGATAAGACAAGAGGAAATGGTCTCAAGTTGCACCAGATAAGGTTTAGATTGGATATTAGGAAAAAATTATTCACTGAAAGGCATGGGAATGGGCTGCCCAGGGAAGTGGTCCAGTCACCATCCATGCAGATGTGGTGCTTATGGACATGGTTTAGTCGTGGTATTAGCCATGTTAGGTTAAGGTTTGGACTTTATGATCTTAAAGGTTTTTTCCAACCTAAATTATTCTACCTTGGTGGTTCTGAGTCTACATATCAGAGCATACAGTTTGGAATGTTTATTGACCCTAAACACAGAGAAAGCTTCCCCCAAAATATTTATCCAACTCTTTTCATGTGCACTGGAAGTGAATATGCGATCATTAAAAAAAGGAAGAGCATAAACATTGAAGACTTTCTTCCCAACAATAGAAGGCCTAGTTCTGGAATCCATAGTCAGCTGCCCATTCTAAAATAAGCCCTACTCAAACAAGGAGCTCTGTGGAAACAAATTCTGGTGATTGGTTATACTGAACAACTGTAGCCTGAATACCCTGAAGTACACAGTGACTGACTATAAAAACACAGAAAATAACCTGGGTCTTGAATACACAGGTGGCTATGTCACCCCTCAAGTAGTCCACCCCCAGTGCCAACTCCATCCCCACATCACCTTTAACTCTCCTTGATGGACACAGCAGCCACTGCACACATCCCCCTCCCTCACCCCCAACCCTGCACCAAATCCACCCCTGCAGCCACGTCAACACCCCTCAACAAACACTGCAGCTCCACCTCCCACTACAGCTCCACACACTGCAGGGTGCAATGCAAACCCCTATGTGCCAGTGCCATTGTCAGTGTCAACCAGCACCAGTGTCATAAGGCAAGAGCCCTCGGAGCCTTTATGAATAGTTCTCTGAAAGCACCAGCTCAGTGTGCAGAATACAAATGGAGTATTAGGAAAACATTAGGAAAGGATCAGAAAGCAAAGGCAAAAAAACCAAAACCAAACCACCAGCATGCATTCTATATATAAATATATATTCATATTACTATTTTAAAATATATAATAAAAATAATAGCAAATATATATATATAACAGCATAATATCTCCATACTGAACCAAGGTTGCAGTTGTGATTAATTTATGGCAAGAAGGTCACAGTAAAAACAGGGGCAGCACAAAGAAGGGCAATGAAAAAGATCAGAGGTAAGACAAAGCTTCTAGATAAAGTGATGAAAGCCCGTACAACTTTTTTTGAGGCTCATATGTCTATCTTAACTCAAGCTGCATGATGACTGACTCCAGTGTAAAATTCTGCCACGCTGGATGAAGCAAAGACAGAATGGATTGTATGGGGTATTTTCACAACCCTCAACAAAGTTCCTGTAGGTCTTGCCACACACTATTTTGCTATGCAGACGGGAAGGACCAGATAATAGTTCCACACACACTCTGATTTTAAAATTGCATTTGAATCTTTTAGTTCTGTTATACTGTGAATTTCATCTGTTTCATCCCAAAGCATATTCAGAACTGTCTAGTGTTCTGCCGATGGTAGGTTAATGATCACACATCCATAGCCTTACTTTTGCAGGGGTAAATAAACAAAAACAACTTGGAATATTAGTGATGCATTACAAAGAAAATTCTTGAAGAGCAATGAAATATCAGCCAAAAAAGTGACAACATAAAGCAGGATGATTGTGTTAATACTTACCAGCTGAAATAGCTTAAAGAAATCAACATTTGCATACAAGGCATCTTCTACTCTCTGTAGGCTTTCCTGGGACAGGGCACACATGGCCTTGTGCACAGAAGGGAGACCTCTTCGGCTGCTGAAGATAATAAAGCGGTCCAGAAGCATCTGACTGCAAGCGATATCCTTCAGAGTCAAGCTAGGGACACCATAGGCAAACTGCAACCAAAACCAATGTTTCATTTATTGTTGTGGAACCTTCACACTACTCAGGAACAATTAAAGACTTACAAAAATTACACACTTTGATATCAGCCCGTTAATATTTTCATGAATGCCAAAAGAATGTGGTCAGCTGAACTCTTGAACCACCTTCACTTGATGTTATGCTAAATCATCTTGCCTTCAATCATGCTTTTTCTCTTCTCATTAACAATACTTCCTTTCATTGCAAAAGTTCTTGTGAGTCTTTGCTTTCTGTCATCTAAGCACACCTGATGCCATGCCACCCATCTTTGTGGTTCAGGAGGGATAGCTACAGCTTGCTTGAAAGTAATTCCCCAGGACGAAGAAGAGGAGGCTCAAGGGAGACCTTATCACTCTCCACAACTACCTGAAAGGAGGCTGCAGAGCAGATTGGTCTCTTCTCCCATGTAACAAGCAACAGTACAAGAGGAAAGGGCCTCAAGTTGCACCAGGGAAGGTTTAGACTGGATATTAGTAAACATTTCTTCACTGAAAGGGTTGTCAAGTACTGGAACAGGATGCCCAGGGAAGTGGTTGAGTCACCTTCCCTGAAGGTATTTAAAAGATGTGTAGACGTGGTGCTTAGGGACATGGGTTAGTGGTGGACTTGGCAGTGCTGGGTTAATGGTTGGACTTGATGATCCTAAAGGTCTCTTCCAACCTAAAAGATTCTATTCTAATTGTGTCACATGACACTACCTTTGGTGTTTAGGCTAGTTATATTTTTGCTGTCAGTTGCTCTAAGAGGAAAAGGGCCAGTTCCACTGGTTCAAGCTTCATATCCCTCAGTATTATTTTATTTCACTTACTCATTGTCACTGTGCACAGGTATACAGCCAGACCTTACAAGGCCATTTTACATGGTTCTAATATAAACACAGAACAGAAAAAGCCCCAATTTATTATCATTACTATTTGACCACTGGGAACAGATTAATTTATAGTTAAACCAATATAGATGCAGAGTAACTCCATAGAAATTAGCAGATTTACCTGGGATTTACATTATTGTAATGGAATACTCTCGGTAGTATATGATTCAGTTCTACTTGCTCTGGAATCATAGAATTTTTTAGGTTGGAAAAGACCTTTAAGATCATCAAGTCCAAACCTTAACCTAACACAGCTAATACCACAACTAAATCACGTTCCTAAGCACCACATCTGCATGGATGGTGACTGAACCACTTCCCTGGGCAGCCCATTCCCATGCCTGATAAGCCTTGCAAGTGGATAATTTTTTCCTAATATCCAATCTAAACCTTATCTGGTGCAACTTGAGACCATTTCCTCTTGTCTTATCACGTCACTTGGGAGAAGAGACTGACCCCCACCTCACTGCAACCTCCTTTCAGGTAGTTGTGGAGATCAATAAATTCTCCCTTGAGCCTCCTCTTCTGCAGGCCAAACAGCCCCAGTTCCCTCAGCTGCTCCTCACAGGACTTTATAATGGACAGAATACATGGCAATATAATAAAAACTAGCACTGGAAATTATTCATTAGCTAATGTTCCCAGCCTCTGCCCATCTCCTTTCAGAATACAAATTGTAAGGAAAAAGAGCTCACAACACTGATGACTGTAAATGCCTACAGTATTTGAGATGAAGACAGACTTTCAGTCAAACAAGAACTATGCACTGACACAATATCATTAGGTTATATGAATTTAATAAACCACATAGAAAAAGAAATGGTCAAAATCTGCAGAGCATATAACCTCTTTCAGAAAAACTACCTGCTCAGCATTCCAGTCTAAGACATTTGGTTCTAAACAAACACACCACACCTATATGATGTCAGACATAGGTGCACATTTATTTCCTATCTAAGCAAATTAGCAAGGCCATCTTAGAGATTCTGACCATTATCAAAATTTTATATCTGCAAATGTCCTACAGTTAGCAGCTGAGACTTGTTTGGTGATGCCTGTAGAGAGAAATATTTGAAGACCCAGAGGAATGAGAAGAAATAACTTAGTTCAGTTGTTTTGGAGAGTGGATTCAAGCTTGAGGAGTTATTCATTAAGAGCTTCAGATGTCAGAAGCTACCAACAAAATTGCAAGTGCAGCTGTGGAAAGACAGCATCCAGAATAGGAAATGTAGTGGAAGAGAGGGCTAATACCACATTGTGTTTTGTCTACCATGACTGCCCTGAGTTTCAGCTTATGGAGCTGCAGTTGACAAAGAAAGCACCTGAATTACACACTGATTGTATATTGGAATATACAAAAAAGGGCTGTGGATTTCTAGTAGAAGTATCTGAGAGGTACTGTCACTGTCATCACTACAGCTGTACCCATATAAAGGCATTGTTAACACAAGTTGGACAGTGTGGAGAGGCAGAATGCAAAAGAGGAAATGCTACTGATACATAGAACCTGGCTTGCAAAAAACCTCTGAAACCAAACACCTCTACCCTCCCACAAACTGGAACATTTGAATTGGATTTAACTGACTTGATGTCAGTGAAAGAATTTGCTTATTTGTTCAGTTACCCGTATCTTGGGGCTGTGAGTGAAAAGCATTTTTAAACCATATATGCCTGATCTGGCATGGTACTCTTCACCCCGAGTGAACTGCAATGCAACTGAGCTGCACAGGGAGGCAGCCTGGGAACCTTGTTTCGACTTGTGAAATGAGGAAACTGTGACATTAACATCACTGAGAAGGATTAAACACAGAAAAAAAAAAAAAGGTTATTTACAAACTGTAACTGCATTTCAAGAATGTTCATGAACAGATGGGATTAGAAACACATCAAACCTCCGCCCTTCCAATTTTTCCGGTAGGGTGGGCTGTTGCCAATCTTACTGTGTTTTAACATCAGTCTCTTATCTTGGAATAACTCAGAAAAGCAGGCCCTCAGAGGAAAACTTCAATACTAGGGTTTTTTGTGTGTGTGTGTTTTTTTTTTTTTTTTTAAATCAATGTGTCACTGTTTGGTCAAAGCTGGCAAGATGAAACCCAAATTATTTTTTCAGCTAGTTGGCTGTTTGATCAGGTTTGGCTTTCAGCTCTGTGTGTCACTTCCTGTACTCCCAGGCGGCTCAGACCTAGATCTGCAGCCAGCTGTTGGCAACAGTCAGGCTCTTGTAAACAAGTTGCTATCAGGTTGATCAGCTCTGTGCCGTCAAAGCCAGGGGAGAGGGTGTTCAGCCATATGCAAGCAAACAGAGGGTAGAGCAGCATTAAGAACTGGAGATGAGTTATCATGGTTGAGGCTGAAGGTGACCACAGATATAGGTTCTAGTCATGGCCCTGCAACTTCTACCTCAACCAACCCTAAGTCCAGCCCAAGTAACTTGCTTATCAAGAAGGTGTAGAGAAGCGATTTATCTCCCACAGGAAATCAAGTCTTCAATTCCTATTGAAAATAATGTTCTTGTGGTCTTTTGAAAATTATGGGATTAGTTTTTCCTGCATCAGTTGCTCTTGGAAGGAGTATCCACAGCATTTTCTTTCCTCATAGCTGTAAACCAGCTCTTGTGAGATGACCTTACATCCCTGTGAGTACTGCCAGCAAGAAAACTTTATGGAGGACAGCAAAAGTGGTATTTAACACCAGGTCTCCACCAGCTTCCTCTCTGATATTCAGATTTCTTTAATTCCAGCATAAAGACAACTACACCTCTTTCTACATCAGCACAGAAAATGCAGCACAAAGACACCCTCTTCAGCAGGTTTCAATCCTGCTTTTGGTGATGGTGTTGAAAACTTCAGTCCTGCATACACTGGCAGGCAGAGATTTTAGGAGATGAATGAATGTTACTGTGGAGCTAACAGAGATTAACACAACAGCACACAGTACTCCTGGCACAGTAGATGTCTGAAGAAGAGGTTAAGGACTAAAGGGGAAAGAGAATCCCAGCAGGGTTATCTGTATATGTTGTCATGAGCAGCAAGGAAACAGATTTTCACCATCTTAACTGATAGAGAGATGTGAAAATAAGTAGAATGTATCAATTGACACTGGCTTTGGTATGGTTTTGTGGTATTGCTTCATGACAAAGTGTGGAGAGGGGAGGGCTTCCTCTGGTACTAACCAAGAATAGAGCAGATAAGTAATCTGGCTACTAGTAACAGCAGCTGGAACCTGTGGTGCTCAAAAGGAACTGCATGCAAATTCATTAGTGCTCTCCCTCTTTCTGGCCACACACTGTTCCAAGTATTTGTGTTTTATGTGGCAGTGAAAAAGAGGAATTGTGTCTTTCAGCCTCAAGTATTCACTTGCTTCCACCCACACACTAACAGTGTAGAAATGGTTCCAGAATTCTTATTCAGCAACATTCATTAATACAGCATTCCTCTGAGAACTCCCAGCCACCCATACATGCAGAGTCAGAGAGAGCCTGGACTTGGTTGAACAGCCTTCTGCTTAGCTGCTTCAGGAGGGATTTGACGTGCAGTTTTCACTCTGAATTTTCTGAGCAGATCTGTTGTTCCATCAGAATTTAAGGAAGCGGGTCTTGCTTCTCCACTCCCACTCATTCATATGAGACAATGCCATAAAGCCACCATATCACTCTGCGGACATTGGGCAGAGAACCTCAAGTAGTTCTCTGCTGCTATTCTTCAGGACTGCTGTCTCAAGAGGATGCACAGCTGCCTTATGCTTTTGAGTCAAGTCTTTAGTCATGGGGACTGATGCAATGCTTGGCAGTATCGATTTTTAATGTTCCTTATCTGTGACCAACTACGTCATCGAACCAAATATCTAAAATGAATGCATATTCACAATGTTTTTTAAGGAGAAAGAAAAACACCTATTTCTCTAGATTCACAAAACACAAAGGCAGAAGTTGTACAAGCAACTTATGAGGCAGCAGGTATTCTGGGCACAAGGTCCTCACCGATGCTACTTTGCTTATACAACTCAAGAGATTGCATTCTATACAGGTAACAGCTTGTTAGTTCTTACACTCTACCCACCTGTTCAGGGCGCACTTGAGCATTGATAAGCTGGAACACAACAGCATCTGGGAGGCCGGCATTTTCCAGCAAGAAGGAAGTGAGAGTCTCCCCATCTTTCAGAATGTCTAGAATTCGTACTCCCCTTCCTGAAAGAAGAAAGGAGTGCAGAGATCAGCGAGATGCCAAACAAAGGAAGTTGAAGAACCACTCATACCCTGGCTTAAACCTGCAAAAAGTATGTGCTTTGGCTCCTATACTTAGTAGTGACTAATGGGGTCCAGAACTGGTTTTTTTTTAAAATTTGAAGTAATTTCAATCCTTTTCTGGGGAATGATCAGTAGAAAACACTGAGTGTTCTGACTCTGCATATCTGCTCTGTCAAAGATGTTTCAGACCAGAACTTCAACAATGGAAGTATTGAAAGCATCCCTGACTGCATTTGAAAGTCTCTACCTTTTTTCTGAGGTAATACTTTATTGTAAATGTTCAGATTCAAGTATGCTACTGTTGTTAGCGTGTGAGTTTTTTGGTATTTTTCCCTGGGCCTTGTGTAAATAACTTTAGCCAACCCTTTACATTTACACTAATTTATCACTTGCTGTCAATTAATCTTAACTCGATAATCTTATTCTATAGTTTTGCAAAAATGGCCCCTTGAAAATCTTTCATGAGAAAAACTCATTTTCCTTGGAGAAGCATAAATTGTTTGTAGTCATATTAAACTAGATTACTAAACTAAAAACTGGCAGAGCTTCAGACAAACCAATGAGGCTGACCACTGTTAAACTAAACATACGTGGCAGGCCACCAGATTTCCCTAACCCTCTCATAACAATATTCAAAATACCACTGCTCAAAGTCAAACAGTGCCCATCTTTAACTTGTTTCGGTTACAAACCAGTATGAATTCTGCTTCAGTATGGTCCAAGTGCAAGCCTGCAAAGTGAACATTACTCACGTCCATTGAATTGTGTCAGTGCAAGGAGGGAATGGAAAGAGGACTCAAGAAGTAGATCCAGTTTAAGGAATCAGGAGAAGCAATCTTAATTCTGACATTTGTCGATTTTTCATTGTTCAACTTTTCAGCTATAACAATATTCTGTTAAGATTGTTATTAGAGGCAATAGTAGCAACCTACACACAGAGAGAACTTAAACAGTCAGTTTTGCAGTACCTTTTTCTGTATGGAAAAGGTGACAATTCACGTTTTATTACTTTAGCTCCAGGAGTGACTTTGTTAGTTTGTGTTATGAAACAGGAGATTCCAAACTTCTTTCTGTTTAATTAAAACACATTCAAAAACCCCACAGACTCTGAAAGAGCATTAACACTACATTTCACAGGAGTGGGGAAGAATGTACTCTATTTTCCAAGCACTAAGCAAATTTCATATGGGATGCAAATGTATCTTCCTAAACCATGGGGATGTGGTCTCTTAGCAGTTATGTGGCAAACCCATTGCATGTCATGCTTTTCCTCACTTCTAAGTAGGCAGGTTTGCTTCCTGTAGCTGTGTACAAACCCCAGCTTGGATTATACTCAAGTTCATGTATGCATTCTGGGGCATTTTGATTGTCTCACCGTTATTTACAATGAGGCAGTCCTTTTTTTTACTTCTAGTTACAAACCTGTGATGAGAGCATGTGTATTAGATATAGTTTATAGACATCTTATTAAAAATATTTGGAGGGTAATTATTTGATTTTAATAAGAATGTTACTCCTGTGGCAAAGAACTTGAGAGTGTGAGAGATCAATTCTCAGAGCCAGTCCATTTTTGTGCCATTAGTTTTAGGTATATCCTTTTCAAATTCCTAAATATTAAATGTAAATAAATATTATTAGTCCATTTCCTATTTTCCCCCCAGGATTTTGTTTTGAGTTTGGCAGGTTGTTTTAAGTAAAAATTAATGGAGTCACATAATTTTCAATCCTGTTTATAAGAAGTGTACAATGCCTTTCCTAAAAACATAATCAAAACAAGAAGGAAATGTTTTCTTCTTTACTGTTACAAACCTATTTCAGCTAAAACTTGAAAGAAAATAGAAAATATTTCTAAGCTCTTCACTGGGTTATACTCCTAGTGTCTATTCAGGCATATTCCTGGCTTTCCATTCCTCTGCATCATCCAGTGATGCTTTCTTATTGCTTCTGTCTCTACAGTAATAATTAACGAAATCTCTTAATCGCCATGTTTTACTTTGGCTTGTGAGATACCCATGTGTTGTGTTTTGAGTTTTGGCTACTGGTATTTAAGGAAGATGGTTGTAGAATGGAACTGAATGCCTCTCTCCTTTCTCTCAAATGAAAGGTGTTTTTTTTCAACACTGGATGAGTTTTAACTTACCCTCCTCTAACAGTAAGCAGAGTAACAGCCACATATGAAATACATTATAATGTTGTCAGGCTGCAAAGTAACTACTAGTTGGCTCTCAGAAGGGAAAAAAAAAAAATCAATAGTCTAAAGGATATAGACAAAACAATTACCTGCAATTCTTTCAGGATTAGTTCTCATTGTTTCCATAAACTGAGTCACAATGATGAGTTCTTCCCAGATTCTGCCGAGGTCATGGATTTCAGGGGCTTCCAGTAAGAGCTTCTGAGCATCTTTGTATACCCTTGCAAGTCTAAAAGAAGAATCAGTGAACCAACAATAATTTAAGACAGATGACTCTTAAGAACCTTTCACAAAAGAAGGTGAAGTTGACTTTCTCTGTGTTAGGGATGAGGAAAAAATATATTACTTTGCCCTCAGTCTTGAAACTCAAAGCTCAGTTTTGTGGTGAAAAGAGAGTAGTTTCAGGTGGTGTGGGATTCAGTTAGATTTCCAAGTCCACAGAAGGTTTAAAGAGGGTTACTGGTGTTGCAGAAGGTTGGCCTCATACACTTTCATCATTAGCGATGCTGATCTCACTGGGAAGACAGGGTCTTCCCCAGACAGCATTCACCTCACAGCCATGATGTACATCTACTCTGGTTCTGGCCCACGCTCAGCTCCATCAGTTGCATGGGGTGCTCTAGACACAAGCAGTCCTGCTCTGACAGGTAAGTGATATGGAATCATCCAAACACAGAATCCTCCTCTCTCTCCCAGCTCAGTCCCCTCCAATGTAACAGTGGCTTTCAGGTCCCCTTCAAAACATTTGTTCCGGGAGAGGCAGGGAAACAGGAGTAATAAACTGTCACAGGCACCTGTTCACCTACTGGCTCTTGGTTAGGATGTACAGTTCAAACAAGGATGCAAGCAGTACCTGTGTTTATAAACAAATACAAAAAAGTTCTTATTAGCAGCAAGGGAGGCCATTGCATTTCTTTAACAGTGTCAAGTTTCTCCACACATGGAATGGTATATCTCTGTTCTTGTGCCTTATTTTAGCTTAAAGGAAACAGCAAACAGGAAAGACTGAATTCTTTCAGAAAACACAATGTATTCGCTTCCTCCGTAATGCACTGAATTTACTCTGACTCACAAAGAGACAGTGTGCTCTGTAATAAGCAACCTAGAAAAGCCAGAATGTACAGAAAACAGAACCCTCTAGCTTCATTGTGTGACTGACCGTACCCCATAAAAAAGTCCAGCTGACTTTTTGAAATCCTGTTCATTAGGAACAAAAGGTGAAACACTAAGTTAACTCCAAGCTCTGGACTTCCACGTGACAGGAGCTTTAATGGCCTTGACATTGTTAGCACATGAATTTTAATCATTGGATGCTTCAAAGTGGACTATTTGCAGAGGGAGATTTGAAGCATTTTTTTAATAGCTATTCAAACAAGTTTTTACTCTAAGGGCCTTTTGTCTGCTATGCTGGCTTTCACGACTCAGCTATAACAAACAATGCAATGAAGCACTCCCACAGCTCTTTTTCACTAACAGTCCAGAAATTTCCCATCCTCCTATTTTATTAATAAGCTTAGTACCTCAGGGTTACTATGCTGATTAAAGTCTCATGAGTATATAGCTAAAACAGGTGCTACATAAGAAGTGTCAGTGCAGATTTTCCTTTGCTGCCACTTCATCAGATCTCTCATTCAGAAGGGACGATTCACACCACAGAAAAATTCTTCAAAATATCCCTCAGTGCACTGAGGGACCTTTCTAAGCAGACTGAGGATACTCCCAAGCTTTTTCCTTGCAGCGTTCATGCCCGTGAGTGCTCAACAGGTGCCAAGAGCAGGCTGTCAGCTGTCGCCTAGCACACCTGTATTACTGCTACCCAGTCTCACACATAGAGCTTTGCTCACATGGAATTGTTGTAGTTGGACACAACACCTGGACCCTCTCCATGGGTTGGGCTGCGGAAACAGGGGTTGTTCATGTTACAGAAGATGCCGTGTAGCCATGGCAGTGTTCCTGCAGATGGCATTGCCTTGTTTGGGAAGTGACCTAGAGTACAGAAACACAAAATATAAATTATTAGGTGTCTTTTCTAATGCAGTCTGGGTGAATCTAAATAGCATGATGGGTTGGCTCACTACGGAAGGAACATGATTGAAATCATATAGGTTACTCTTTTATTAACAAAAAAAAGAGATCACCGATATAAGCAATACAGTAATTTTCAACTGAAATTCTGAGCTAACTTTAAAAAAAAAAAAAGTAGTGAGACAGTACTTTCTCAGTAACAGAATTACAGAAATCTACAACTTGACAGAATCTTGAGACCTCGTGTAAGTCCATCCACAAAGCATCTCGCTGGAAAACTAGGGCTCTTTGTTCCTCTCCTCACTGATAATTCTTACAATATATGGCTATAAATCACTTTACTTGCAACAAAGTCTGTTCTTTTGTCACTGGAGAATAATACTCAGCAAACAGCTCCCACTATCTCTGTCTGAGACCTTCTAGCCATTATCTAGCACAAGTCAGAACATTAAAACATCTTAAATGTTCTTACATTCATGTTGGCGATACAGTGGATTAGCTTTCCGCAGCCAGACAAGGACAAGAAATAATGACAGAGGCCATACAAGCTCCACCAGAAAACGAAGCTGGAAAAAAGAAAGAAATAATTCAAAATAACTTTTTGAGATGAACGATGTATAGAATCACTAAGTGACTAGAGGGTTGAGGCCCCTTCTCACAGCAGTAATGCTCAGTGCAGCATGTGCCCACGGTTATCCCTTGCTTGTTTCACCATTTGGAAAGGACACCCAGAAATCACAAGGATTTCGTCAGAGCCCCATGATGCATCACCACTCAGTGGCTTCTCCACCTCTTCTAAAGAAAAGCTTAAACACGCTGACTGAGGTAAAAAGAGACAGCAGGTAATATTAAACTGCCAGATACACCAGACCAAAGTCAGATGGTGTTTAGACAGTGTATGAATCTATAACAACACAGGAAAAAACATTAGATGCCAAAGAAAAGGCATGGGGTTTTTTTAATCTACATTTTTGCAATGCTGCGCTCATTAGTGGGCTGTCAGTGCGCAGTACTTACCCAAAGGTAAAAGACTTTAATGTAAGCTTACATTCTTTGATCTTCACTTTTGTTTGTGTCATGATTAATTTCAACATTATGAATTTTCTAATACAGATAGAAATATATACATTAAGGTCGAACACCTTATTCAATAATATAGAAGACCCCAAAGTCTACTTTATTGCCCAGATCTTTCAGTACATTACAGTACTGAACCGTATGAACAGTAACCAGCTCCCAGTCATGACAGAATCAAGGGAACTGCTTTACCACAGAACAACATCCTGCCCGGTTTTTAGTCTGTTTCCTCCACTCCTGTGTTTGTCTTACTGCCTCTGTGTGTTTTGGTAGAGGTTTATAACTACAACCCTTTGATCCTGTGACAGCCTTTAAGGCCCTGAGGACCACCTTGTGGGATTTTTGTGTCCAGCCACATGGCACTTTTATTCTCCTCCCTACAAGAGCCAGGCCAAACTCTTTCCAGAACCAGTGTTGTAGCACATGCGCAGGAAAGCCCACCCTGCCTCAGTTCCTTCGCTCCCACATCCTTGACCAGGCACCGAATACGTAACAATAATGCATACAGCAGCAGAGCCAGAGACAAGATGGGTCACACGTGAACGTTTTCTTTCAAGCTGAGCCATGCAAGGCGAAAGACACTCCATAGCATAACTAAGAGCAGGTAATTAAGTAATAATTAAGGGGGCAAGTAACTATGAATTTGCTCTAAGACAAAGTATCATAACATCTGAAAGGATCTGAAAAGATTTAAAATACCTCCCTCTGCTTTTCACTATACTTATGTCATTCAGCCATATTAACATAAAATCTGTGTACTAGACACTTCATCCAGTGGAGTGCACTGTCCAAAGCTGAAATTCAAAGACGAATCCTTTACCTTTTGTCGTTTCCGAAGGATCCAGTTCTTCCAAAGTAGAAGTCTGACTTGCCTAAAGAAGTTCATTCTTCTACATCAACACTTCTGGTTAGCCTGTGGCAAAGGGTGCGTTGCCATTACTCAACTGACAGCTGAAACAGACCTCAGAGCAAAATAACAACTTTCTGTTCTTATTTTAAGATTATGTTATCACAGAAATTGGTTCTTTTCATTGTCTGCACCATTTAATTTTGCACTTGATAGTCATACATGAAAAATCATGGTTTTCCTTTGTTTGGAGGCTGTTTCTTGTGACACACTTATCAGTGCCAAAAAGCAACAGAGAGGAAAAGCATCTCTTTTGAATGAAAAAAGTTATTAACATTGAATGCAGCTATTAAATTGGACTTGCAAATAATGAAAGCAGTTAATTATTGCATCATTTATCAGATTAAATCTGTACTTTCAAACTATTTTTTTCCAAGAATAGATGGGTTTACAACTGGGCATTTGTTTGTATAAGGCTGTTTAGTTGTTTTGATAAAGACAGAATTAGGTTTTCCATTCAGATACTACAAATGCATATTGATTAACACAGCCTGGAATAGATTTTGTAAAGGTAAATCCATTTTGTTACCATTTTATTAAAAAAATACTTTTATGCTTTTGAACTCAGCAACTCCCACCATATTTTAGTAGGGATACAACAGAATTTAAACCATTGTATGCTCTGTTTTCTAGTTTCATGACTAATTTTAATCACCATTCCTTCAAAAGGAAAAAGAGAATTTGACATGTAAATCTAAATACCAGATACAGGGATGTGTTAAAAAAACTCAAACAAGCCACTTGAATTTGCTACCTGTATCAACTTCCTACTTTATAGCTGCCTCATGGGATTGAAATGATTGAAGAGCAGTTTCTTGATGAATGGTTACTAAACTGGAGAGCGTGGAAAAGAAAATGGAAGTTTGATACTAGAAAGCACTTTCTAATGATAAGAAAGGTGAACGAGTAGAACTGATTGCATGGGGGGGCTGTGGGCCCTCCATTACTAGAGATTAACTCACACCTCTGTCAAGACTTACACAGGTAAAATTGCTCGTGGATTAGATGATTTGTTGAGTCTCTCTTGTCACTATTCTTCTAGAGCTCTCTTTCTGAGAGACAAAGTTTGGAAAACACATCAGAATATTTTGGCCTAATGTGTCAACAAAGCATTAGTTAAAAGCATTAGATGAAGGTCAGTAACAATTATCTGACTGTTTCAGAAAACCATCTCAGGTCTACATCTTATGAACTCGAAAGGAATACAGAGCTCAACCAGGGAAGAGGTGACCAGCACTGAGGAAAGGCTGGCACCAGCCCTGACTAACCCTGCTGGAAAGGGTTCCTGAAGAATGTGCAGATCTTGTCTGATCACTGAGCATGGGAGAGATTGCCAGGACATTTAAGGCCAAACTTCAGTAGAATTGGCTGTGCTGCTTATTTGGGATCAAATAACAAAACAACAGTTCTGTAGAAAGAATATCCACACAAAACCAATGGTGCTAAAACCTGCAGCATTTTCTATATTTTGTAGGTCAACATTTTAATGCAATTTTCAATGTCATTCCATCAACCTTAACTGCTTAAGTTACAGAGTACCACAAGAAGTGAGACTAGCTATAAAAAGCTACCACTGTTATAAAGAGTAACTGGATTAACGCTTGATGGTTGGAAAGGATATACTTTTGGAGTGCCACAGCCTCCCACTTCGAGTGGATAAAAGCTAAACAGAACAAAATTAACTCACAGCTTGGTGACTTGGCCAACACTCTAACTCCAAAAAATGGTCTTCATGGTAAAGACAATACTGGGATCCTAAACACACAGCATGGCACGCAGAAGAGGACCAGTCTTGTTTTGGGAGATCTAGTTTCACACTGATGGGCTCTGAAGCCTATTTCAACCCATTACTGGAGGAAACATTGAAGTCTTGACATTGAGAGCAAATAATTGAATAGAGAGGAGTAAAATTCTGTATCAAATTGGCTAAATGCTAGTGCTTCCAGAGCTTGCCACACTGTATTCATGCAAAAAGGCAGCCAACCATCTAGGAACAGAGGCCAGTTTTGTAAGCCTAAGCATCAGAACACAGACATTTCTTTTTTCAGAGCTGCCACTAAGAAACCAATCTAGACTGGTTATTTGATTGCTGAGTGTACTCAGGAGACAGAACAGGCTAAATTTAGACACTAACATTCAAAATTTTTTCCCTTTCACTAAATAATTGAGAAGAAGCACATCTAGTTCTTATTCAGACATTTGCCCAATCCAGGGCACTTCTGAGCAATTAGCTAACGGAAGGATTTAGAACCAAGGAATAAAATCCACTTAGCATCATCAAGACAATACTTGTACAATTTCACTAATGGCATCAGGTTCTCCACGTAAACAAGCTGATGGCTCACAAGAACATTCTCACATGGAAAGCTGTCCTATATTTGGTTGTAGACAGCTCCCAGCAGTCACCAACGTGCAGCTGCCAATAGTGTGGCACGCCTGCCGCTACTCAGGAGTTTCCAGCAAGGTTCCCTTCACAGAGTTGCCAACTGTGAGCACTCAGACAGCTTTCTAACACTTACATAACCCAGGACTCACCAACCTGCTGCTATCCTGAAGAATGAATCCTGCATCTGAACAAATGAGGAAGAGCCAGTTTCATTCCTTTTGCCTTCCTGTAAACCCCAGATGGACATTGCATTCTTCCTGCAACAGCTGTGGAAGGAAATTCAGGCCTTCATGTCAAGGCCATAAGAATCTGTAGTCTACCAATGGCCTGGCCTCTCCTCTTCCTCCTAGCTCTTTACTGAGCCGTCCATCAAGTGTTTCTCTGTCAATGAGAGATTCCCTAGTAGTACAGAGTCTTAGCTCACGTTCCTAAATCTCTCACCAAGTATGACATACCTGTAACTTTCAGTACTAGTAGTGAGAAAATGTGTAGTGCAAGGCCTTAAATGGAATTAGGATTGCCAGATAAAATGGCTATTAGCATTTTCTCCGGAAAAAACTATTATTCTGAGACTAAAAATATAAGTAGTAAAGAAGCCAAATCCAATAATCTCAGGGAAATAAAGGGCAGCAAGTAAGGTTATCCAGATTGTGTTTGCTATTAACCCTTCAAGCTTTTTTTACATTAAACTTTGCAAGTTATAACTGTTGACAGTGATGCGGAGAATTATTCTTTGTAAGAGCAATTAAGTCCATGAGGAACATAATTAATATTCACAAAGTGCCAAAGCTCTTTAAGAAAGCTACTACTAGATTGATTACCAAGGTTAAGATTCTGCTAAATGAGTCAGAATTAAAAAGTACTTTTCCTTTTGGCCGAAGCCAAAACTGTAAGTTATGGCATTTATACAAGAAGTGCAATTGACATATAAAACTTAAAGATTTTATTTTGCTCATCAGACACTTTAGAATCACTTCTAATTTTAGGTGAACCGGAACACATTTTCCCACACTGCTTTGTTTATAAAACTTGCACTAGGAGCTAAAGGGAAAGAACCTTGCTTTCCTAAATGGAACAACTTCAAAGATGTGTGTTAAACTGTATTAACCTTATACTGTTTGGAAATCTGAATTAGACAAGTGAACATGAAACCAAAGTGTAGGAAAAAACCCCCAATGCAATCAGAAGAAACAGGCCAGATAAGCTTCAGATTCTGTAGCAGGACAGAATAAATATGGAATAATTAATTTTCAATCCTGAGATAACCTTTTGTATCTGCGCATTACTCAGCCAGACTAACACAGAATTGTGTGGTTAAGGTTCAAGCTCTACTCATTTAAGTAGAACAAAATACTATAATAAAATAGCAGAGTAGGACCGTGATGAAAATAGTACCTAGCAAAAATGTGTTGAGAACTCTGCTTGGGCTCAGGAGGTGCACAAAATTCTGGAGTGATTAGTCATGGTGGAGATCCATCTTCATTCCTTAAAGGCAGCACCCTGCTCACAAAATCAGCAGGGGCTTGAAAAGCTGCAATTAGAAACAGCACAAGCACTAGAAGAAATTCAGTTTCCAAAAAAGCAAAGTTTATTAACAGAGATATTAGCCCTCTGCTAAAACCAGAAAAAGTCCCACACACTCATGAACAGTTACGAAGCTAATGTAAATGATGACTGTTCCTATTTAGAATGGCATATGCTTGCTGACTGACGACAACATGCTCAAGGGATGTGACTTATATCCATGGCATACACAAGTGTTTGATTAGTTTTCCTTTTGCAGGAAGTGATTTCCTTTCCTGAGGGCTGATTGTAAGGGCCAACAAAAATAACTTGGTTCTATCACCAACATACTAACAAAGCGTGGGAAGACTCTTACAAATCCCCAACTCAAGAAAATAAAAAATAGCATTTATTTTTTACCTTTTTGTTTTCCTAGCAGTCCGTACTATAACATGGAAGAATGATTTGCTGCATACATTTAGAAAGAAAACTCATATTTTGACAGCAGGCAAAAAAAGTGAAATTAGTAACTGGTTACATCAGTCATTACCACTGGTTTTAATACACAGTATAACAACTGAATACTGTTTTTAAATCAGTATAAATAAATTTAATTTTTACATTTAAAAAAAAATCCAATTATCTCAGAATTCAATTTTATCTTACAACCTCTGGGACAACATCAGAACTAAAAACAAGGGTTAAAAATGTCTTTAAACAATTAAGTAATTAAAAAAGGCCTTTTCTTCACACATTTCTGGCTTTTGCACTTCAGCAGGGAAATAAGGCGACGACTTTTATCACCTAGAGTGTCTTGCTAGGCAGCATGTATTCCACTGTTACAGCTGGAACAACAACAGGGTGTCTGGGTTAGGAATGAAGTTAACTATTTCTCAGCTGATAGCACAGGAGGATGAAGAAAGTCATGCAGTGAATCAGATATTTCTGTATTTTACTTTATCTGAGGTAACAGTGAGGCCAAGAAATGAGGTAAACCAATTAGCATCACGTAGAGTAAGGTTTCATATATGGACTGGCTGTCCACAACACAAACTAACTTCCCTCTTCATCCTGGAGGTACAGTGTAACATTCCTGGCTTCCAGATTGCCAACAGCAGTTAGCAAAGTGTCTTCTTACCCTGCTTATACTATATAAAAAGCTATCAAGAATTTCTCTCAGCTGATTATTTACCGTCTTCTGCATTTAATCATTACCTAGAGTATGTTTCTGCTTTTTCTGAGAAGCCTGAGCTCCAGGGGTACTGACATACCAGAGTCTTCCGCTTTACCATCAGGTTAAGAACTGTACATCATGTTCATTTATTCTCAGATTCTTAAATATTATTGTGACAAACAAGTATCACTCTTGGTAACTTTATTAGCAGATTCTTTCACGTGTATGTCTGCCAATGTAGCCTTAGAGAAGACAGAAATCTTTCCCTTTACTTCAAAACTCAGTTCATGGGTTGTTCAATACTTTCTCTAAGCTTCACTTGTTTCACGAAAGTGGAACAAGGTTGTTTTTTTCTACTGGGGACAATGTTTTAGAGACTGGGGATTCCTTCTAGGCTTTCTAGACAAATCAGAAACGCAGTAACTGGAGAAATTATGATTTTTTTCCACATCATTCGCTTTCACAAGTTATTCAGGTAAAATTAGTATCCTTGCTGTTGCTCTATTCTCTTGTGAAAGGTCTGAGAAGTTTGTCCTTTTAACATCTGCATGTGCAGAAATATAGGTAGCTCAGTACCTTTCTTCATGGACCATCATTGTCTCAGAACAGAGACAGCAAGACACAAAAATAACTGTTTCACAACACCACTACAGGAGAAAAATTTTCACCCTTCTCATCTGATCTTTAGATTTTCTAGAACTTCTGAAATGTCAGCAAGCTGCAAGCTCCCACAGAAATACATTAAGCTAAATACAACATGACTTTATGTCTGTTCAGACTCAGACCTCCAGAGATGCATTCAGAGAGCTTTGCAACGAGCCCTGTCCTACTTCAACTCATATTTACTAAATGAAGTTACATATTAGTGTTAAATAGCTCATTTCATATCTGCAACATAATTTACCCCCAAGTAGCATGGTCAGATCTAGAAGCAAAAAAGGCCTGAGCATTGAATTCTGTATAGATTTTCACCTATAAGAGTTGAAAGAAACAGCAATGCAGCAAAACCTCCCACTCACGCCAGGCAATGTCTCTGTATAAGCGTTATCACAGCTTCTCTCACTGCCTCACTGTGACTGTTCTTCCCACTAGCACCAATCCACCCTTCACTATTAAAAAAAAAAAAAAAAAAAGGATGTGGCAGTGTTTGTTTGTTTCTCCTTCAGAGGGCTTTTGGGAGACCTTTGAGAATCCTCTATGAAACCTAATTTCACTGAATGTAACAATCTGTAAGTTTACACCAGACCACAGTGCAGCTCTGACAGCAGAACACTGCACTCAGCATGCTGATTTGACACGTAAACCACTGATTTTAATCTGGCTTCCTTCACAGAGGAAGTTTTACAGGTGGCTTTAATCTAGTTTCTGTTGGACATATGTTCATATCACAGCTGAGACTCACCCTGTTGCAGTCTTGACATAGAAACAAAAGGCTTTATAAAGTCACAGAGAGAAGTCCACTGAATAATGGCAGTGTAAAGCAGAAACCAGTGCTGCTGCTGCTTGACTGTTGACTGTGTTTAAGCACTACAACTACAACTGAGGCAACCAGACAATATCATAGTTTTATTCAACAAAAACATTTTAACCCAGAGATTTTAAGACAAGTTATTTTAAGAAAATGGATCCTTTTTGTGCTGCCCACGTGTACACAGAAACAGCTCTAACAGATTAAACTAATCTCTCCTAAGTAGATTTTTTTTACATCACAATTGGATGATGGCATGGTATATTTGTTTTCTATGTTCAACAACATCAGCTGTGCCTGTGACCTATTTTTGCTTTTTAAAGAGAGGGATTTTTGAAAGTGAATAGAGAAAACTTACATGGGGCCTATCATTTCACATGGGAGAGGAAAATACATTCAGCTTATGGAGCACACTGCACAATTTCTCTGGTAACT
Organism: Rhynochetos jubatus; assembly: GCA_027574665.1. Lineage (NCBI taxonomy): Eukaryota > Metazoa > Chordata > Aves > Eurypygiformes > Rhynochetidae > Rhynochetos > Rhynochetos jubatus. Next base: position 19,796,457 of record CM050656.1, read on the forward strand.
CTACCCATGTTTATCACTATTACTACTAATGATACGCAGGTTGTTAGCAGCAGCAAAAAGAGAGGCATTCCATTTGTGTATCAGAACATACTGAAAGCCATGAGTGGAAACAGATTTGGTGACAGTTCTTGCATTATACCTACAACGGATATCAGAACACAGTAGTTTCCTGTGACACACTTTATGAACACCTACATGCAATACACAGGGTCATATGGTATGAGTGTTCTGTCATCTGACATAACATATCCTACCTACATATGCCATAGTTTTAACAGCTACTTTAAGTACCAGCATTTTATGAGTTTTCTTATTTCCAGGTTTATTCCTGACTTTTGACTCCAAAGTCAAACTTAGTTAAATGCTGCTTGTTCAGCAAATTACAAAAACATCCCTAGTAAACTCTCCAGCATCACGATCAAAGATTTCTCTAAAGTTAATAGAATTTAAAAATTACCTGAAAAGATAGCTTTGAAAATACGCACACTCATGTGTACTGGGTGGGCTCATGGGCCAATACTTCCGATTTTCAGGAATGATGCTTACCAGCACTCAGACAATTTCTTAACTGTCAAGATGTCCTGTCTTGCACATCTAGACGACCATGTCCCTAGACTTAGTCTCACTAGAAAGCTAACACAATTAATACTAACACAATTTTACCCGGACAAACTGTAGGAGTGTGCATGTATAAATGTATTTTTTACAGATAAATAGATACACCTACATGTGTGTATAAAGAAAACTACACATACGCAGGTTGAGGTTTTCCGAGTTAAGTTTGGCACCCAGCTATCTTAAACTGCTGGGGAAAACCCAAGATGAAGGTTAAGTTTTCCTTAATGTGTTTCAGAAGCCTCCCTCAACAAAATCGATATGGAGTTACCTGAGGACAAGAATGGGAAATTCTGGCAAGCTGGGGTCAAATAATATTTCTTGGATATGGCTGCTAGCAAAAAAGAAAATTAAAGTGAAGGAAAGCGAGGAAACAAGTTTCACTACCTGAATGGATAGCAAACAACAAGCTGCAAAGAAATGAGCGCACAGAAACTGATTGAAGCTGTATCATTCACAAGGTTGCTGATATAATGGTTCAAGGGGAATGCTGACCAGAAATCAGAATGAATAAGAAAAGGCCCAGTGAAACTTCCGTTTGAAAGGTATATTTCTAAAAATCAGGCTCCTCCATACGTCAAACACAGGGAAATGTGGCATCTTAAACAGATCCTGTCCATGTGCAAACCCAACAGTGGGCTAATCTTCCCAATCTGTGGTTAAAGAAGCACAAAGCACACCAAGTGCAAACTCAGAAGGCATGTTTTCTACTTCCATCATAATCCAGTTTACTTCACGTAGACACCGTTCTGTCATCCAGCAACATAAAGGCTGAGGAGTGAGGATTTTCCTAGCATTCACCTTCCTCAAACATTTTACACTTTGGAAGATTTAGGATGGCTTTTTCTTCTACCTGTGAGTGAAAGCACTTTTCAAGGATCCCCTCATCCCTGAATTAGAAATAGAACGCTCTGTCTACACAGATAAATAGGCATGCAGATAGAACGTTTTATTCAGCAAGGCTTGTCTCCAAAGCACCCTCCTGTGAAGCTTGCTTCCATGTTGACATATTTATATACATAGCAATGTTTGTAAATATCAGATATCATCACACGCCCACACCTCCCCCAAACTTTTGCTAGTGGCAAGTTGAAAGGGTTTGTCCCATTTTCCCAATATATTAGTCTATGTGTACATTGATGAGTGGGATGGCCCAGTAAGAGCAGATTTAGAGTGAAACAGTGAGTGTTGATGACCCAGCACCAACACACTACTTGTCTGGAGGTTACTTTAGAGGAGCTCCAGTCCAGCCCCATGGACTAAACATGCATTAGTAGCTGCAGCACATCAGGTACACTGCTGAAGCACATGGCCCAGTTTAGTCTTACCCAAAAAGAATCAAGTCTGTGCACTCTGAGATCACTCTGTACGTAGAAGAGTCACTTAAAAAGTACAAACATGCTCTGAACTAAGTTACCAATGTTAGTGTACACACACTGCCTGCTCAGAGCATTTCATGTCGGCCTTCAGATCAACTCAGGCCTCTACTATCCTACAGAAGCTAAAAAATTCATGGATTTGCAAGCAAAACAAGGACTTCTTAAAGAGAAGCAATAAAAATCTGGAAAACTTACCACAAAAGTTTACCTCACGTGTGAGCACTGCTGTGCCGTGAGAAAGCTTTCTGAAGGAACGTTCCGCTTGGCTGCAAAGAAACACATATCTTAGAGGCAGTTAGCACTTGCAGCGTAACACTGCTCAGTTGTAAGGAGATTGTTTTAATCCTCTGCTGGATACACAACAGCTCAATAGGTGTGTTTAAGGACTCCTGAATAAAAATCCTCCCAAATATCCAATATGACCAGCACAAGCACAATAAAGTGTGTACTAGGAGGCTGATAATTTCTGAAGGTGTTTCTTCAGATCTGAACAAACCTTGTATTTGAAAAAGATGGTCTCAGAAGGGCAGTTTGGTAGCATTAGGGGCCCTGCTAAACAAACAGCTGTCAGGACTAATTAGGTCAGCAATTTAGGAAGTCAGCACTCTGCCAAAGCTTTAAGAGGGATGAGGCAGTGCATTACGACTTCAGAAAACGCAATTACCAAGCAAATCTGATACAGAAAGGTTTGCTCCCCAGACAGCAAGCCACAGGGTGCTGGCTCTTTGCATGACCCAGGGCCCTGTCACCTGAGGCAGGTGGGTGGGATTACTGCCATTCAATCGGGCTGAAGCTATTTCAAACACAAGACCTCAGGGAAATCTGAATCAAAACCAAAAGAAACAATAGGTTCCATTAGTAACACTTCCAGTCAGAAAGAAATCTAAGGACTTTTTCACTAGGCTTAAGGCTTAGCTGCCGGGGCCTGGTCACTCAGGGCCAGTGCCTCACGGTTCTGTTCGAGAGGCCGCGGCCGACGCCACGGTCTTGCTGAGGCACTTCCTCACAAGGAGGGGACAGCCTCGGCGTGCCATCCCGAACAAAACACAGCCTTGATGTCAAGGTGCAAACATTTACAAATCAAAGAGTCACACGCTGTCCCTTAAGCCACTGCCTCCTAATGTCCGCCCGGGAAACACCTACTCATCCGCATACACAGGCATGCAGGAGGGTGCCGCACTCTCCCGCTCCCAGCTGAGCCCACCGGCAGCTGCCCGGCTATGGAAAACACCGAACAAAGACCTGAAGCACATGTAAAACAGCAGAAATCTTTCACACTAGCAAAACATGGAAGCAGACAGTACATAAAAAGCAGTATGGTATTAACCAGTAGAAACAGGTGTTATGATTTGGTTAACAAATGTCCATCTTTTTCTCACAGTTTTGCTATCATAATCCTCCATCTCAGCAGCCTTCTCTGGGGAGTACCAGAGTCTCTCCCTCCAACTAGATGAACAGTTTTTATTACTGTTTCTTAATCCATTAGTATATTCAGTACTAGACATACGCTAAACCACTTCAAAATATAGTGAGAGAATAGATGTAATGGTAGGTCACAAATTAATTTGCCATCTTGTGGCCCTAAACTATACTGATCAGCACAGCTGTGCTATGAGGTTCTGCTACAGTGCCTGCAATGCTTCATTAATGCTATTTCTGCTCATTAACCAGTTGTGTGGGGCTCCCCCCGCAACGTGGAACAAACTCCCATCTATGTCAGTTTTTATCCCTCCTTGTATGTTACTATGCAACTCACCATACCAGTCTGGGCAGACAGCAGCATCTGGCATTTTCAGCTTTTCTGTAGCATGAGGCAGATCCCCCCAAAAATGGCTCCTAGCATGACCAGAACTGTCAGTGCTAGCATGGCCATTGGCAAGAGTGCAAGACATGCTTCCATTGAAATATGACAAGGAATCAGAAGTTCAGCACTGCAAGTTTAGTATCTTTTGTTCTGGAAACTAAAATCAGATTATGTCTATTGAATGCAGTGCAGAATTTTATTTGGGATATTTTGGGAGAAAGGGAATGGAGTATAGGGAAAGTCCTCTGAGAGTCCTTATGTTTTTTCTATCAGTAGCAAGTATCATGTTAAAATAACTGTATAGTATGAAAGAAATGGTCAAGCTAACCATAATGTCATCAAGAAAAGCATGCTGCCCCCTGTCCCTGGAAGGCAGATGCAGAGGAGTACTATGCCACTGTAAGGGCCAAATATCTGTATTTTAATAAGTTAGAAGAAATCCAGAGAGAGAAGCCATAGTCACAAAAATGTTAACAAGTTAATGTATTTCAAAGTAAATATAACACAGTGTACACATAAAAACCATTTAATGCAAAGTGAAAACCATTAGATGCACCTACTAACGCAGATTTTTGGTTATCTTCAGCTTTCACTGAAACTTGGAAAAAACGCTTTTCATTTCAGTTACACCAGGTTAAGTGGTGAAACTGATCAATAGCAAGCAAATCACTGCCTTTTCATTCCCATGGGAAAGACAGCACCACTGCAACTGATAGTCTCTCCAGAAGGGCATCCAAGCGAAACAGGCTGTGCAGGTTTGCCCCACTTGCTAAGCTATATAAGACACCAGATGTGGATTAACTGCTGCTTCTGAATAGTAAAACTCAGTAAGTGCATCCTTGCTGTACAAAAAAAAAAGTGACAACATAGAAAACTGGCAACGGATAACTACGTCCACCTAAAATATACACATATGATACATAATTATGGGCCATGCTGGCCAGTATGTAAGTTTGTTCAGGAGCAAAGCTTTAATCGCACAGATTAAAAAAAAATGAACAAATGCTTTTACAGAACAAAGCACAAGCTTTGGTTTATACTTAAGACAGTGAACATTATACCTTCCATTTTTATTATGTTTATTATGAAAAATGGTTCCGTTGACTGCTACATGCAATAGTTGTTTCTCTATGAATAAGCACTCCATTCCATACAATGAAATGAAGCTCAGTGTCTTATTCAAAGAACACATCAGCTGTATCTAGACTGGGAATGCATTAAATCTTTATGAAAAGCTACTGAACTACAAAAAGTTTGACTTATTTCCTTCACAGTTCCCCAGCCCTCCCCCCACCCGACCCCCCCACCTTTTAAAATGCTGCATATATAAAAATAACTCCAATATGGCACAAAAGTGGGATTCTCAAGGGAAGGCAAAGGATAAAAGGGGCAAAGGGAAGCCTCCACTGCGAAAATCAACACATTGCATACAGTCCAAGAGGAATTTGCACCCTATACAAAATGAGCTTCCCTGTGCTCCAGTTCTTGGATCCTTTTTGGTCTCAGTCTCTGATAAGTAGGCTTCAGATCCGTGTGGTGGATATCCTCTGAGCTACTTCTTTGTTCATTTGTGTTTTGTTCAGGATCACCTGACGGAAGTGCAGAGCTCCTAGCCAGTTTCACAGTATTATCCTGGTGAAGCATAGAGCTAGCACTGGTTGGTGCACAAGCTTTAGCAGAACCACCCTCTTCATTTTGTTTTGATTTGTTAGAGGGTGGTTTATAAAATGTCCCTGGTGGTGGCTGAAGTGTTCTTGGTGCCCTGAAGGCAGCAAGAGGATTGGCATCAGGGCCATGCCCTTCTGTTGCTGTCCTTCCTGACCTGACAGAAACAGAATATGGCTTACTAGGAAGAATGGCATTAGCTGAATTGTTACCAATACTGCATGAAGGTAAGGCACCTGCAGTTCCACTCTCAAGTGTTCGGTTCTCCTGGGGCACATTAGTCACAATCATTGCTGTCCTTGCTGTGATATCATACTGTTTATATTGCTTGTCCCAAGTTTTTCGCAGCATCTGGGTGTCATAACAAGGAAGTCTGCAGCAAGTATCAACAGCAGGGAGCGCCTTCATCTCTGAAACTTCTTCAATAGTAGCGCTCCTGCCAATCTTCTCAGGACTTACTGCTCCTGCATTTTGTGAATTTCTTTCATTCAAAACACATGGAGGAAGTATTCGGTCTACAGGTAAGCTCACAGGGCGAGTAGCTGGTTTTGTCCTTGGAACCCGCAATGGAACTTTGGTAATCTGACGGTTAGGTTTTGCAGGAATTAAGTTAATTTTACAGCTGTCTTCACCTAGAGAAACAAGTGAATCATTGTGTCTCTCTGACGCTGGACTCAGAGCATCACCTAGAAGCACACAAATAGACATGACTGGATCTTTGCACCAAATATAAGAGAGAAGTCAGTAAGACTCTTGCCAACTGAATGTGAACTTCATTCATGATCCCTTGACAGCTGCTGATTTAACAGGATAACAGTTTTTAGGTATACCTTGTATACATACTAGAAGTGTCCTACTTTAACCAAATGTTAGCATTTCAATAGCAGTAAAACACATACTGCACAGACATAACCAAGGAAGACACTAAGGAGAAAACAGGCAAAGAAGCATAGCTTTTTTTTTTTTGACTGTGCTTTCCCATCCCTGAAAATTTTCACTTTTAGTATGTTTGAGTGTTGCACTGTTAATGTACAGGAGTGAACGTGCAACACCAGCTGAAAATCAATACAATTAAAAGGGATGTTTAGTTACTCCTAAATAAAGTAGTTGAAATCACACCTATATTAAAATAAACCACTGTAGTAGCACAGGCAGATAAACAGAAAAAAAGTCTTATAGAAGATTTAGTTAGGTTAGCAAACCTGGCTTTTTTGGAGCAGAAATATTAATATCCAAAATGCTGGTAGATGATGATTCTGTCAGAGGATGAGTCTTCCCAGAACCTTCTAGTTTAGTTCCAGTGAGTGGCAATGATACACATTCTTGGGAAAAACAATGGACAAAACACGTTAATTGCTGGATATTGGTTTGCAGCTTCATAGTGGATTTCAGAATAATTATCATTTTAAAAAGCGAGAAAACAAAACACTGTTGTATTCTCTTACCTAATACTTTAAGTTCCGATTCCATAAACACAGGTTTCTTGAAAGCCTTTACAAAGACTTAATTCTGTTCCTCTTACAAAGATAAACATTTTATCAAGCAGTGATAAACAGGTTTTATCACATGCCTCTGTCTAAATTGAACAGTTGCTTGCACTATAAGCTAATGCTTCCATGACTGCTTTTTCACCCACCCCAACACTTAATAAAAGCACACGAACCAGTTACAGATGTATCTATTTGTTCTTCTGTATTCCTGATGTTGTTTGATTCCAAAAACAATGCAGCTGTTTCTGAAACTCTGCTTTCACTTGGAGCTATCAGAAAACCCTGTTAACGGAAGTCAGAGCAAAAGTAAACAAGAACTCAAGAGGAAACACATTCCTTAACAAAGCTCTGCAAAGATTTAATAGAAATGTGCACTACAATGCTGCAGTATCTGACACAGAAGTTAAGATGGCACAGGCAACACTGTGGCAGCACAAGAGAAGTCACTCACTTCCTTTACAGCAATAAACGACTTCCTCTGCTGCTGTGGTTCCCTCTCTTCTGCTGATGAAGCAACTCTGACCATAATGGCAGTTTCTTCAGACGGAGATGTGCTCAGAAGTGGTTTCAATGAAACATCAAATATCTTTTCATAGTATGTTATGAGCAGCTCCACCACCCGGGCCTGATAAGGGTAATCCACAAGTGACGACAAAGAAACTGTAGCATCTGTTTGACGTGGCCTGATCAGAGTTGGGCCGAATATTATGCCAAGGTTGCTGGCTGACATTTTATTTTCATCAGACTGCTCTGTAACCCTGCATAAAGAGGGAAAAAAACCCCAAGGGTTAGAGGGTTTTAGTACTTCAGAAATAGTTCAGGTATTTAAATGTTACCTTATGTCAAAAGGGGCTAAAACACAAAAAAAAAAAAAGAAGGAGGGTTCGATAGGCAGAATCTTCAGTGCAGACTGCATTAAACAGCAGCTTGGACTAAGCGCTTTCCACACAGAGTTTTTATGTCCTATTTGGTTAATGTTATTTGTGGCTATTTGGCATTTCTGGGGTTGCAGAAAAGAATGTCTCTTATTCTAAGTAATAATACATCTGTGGCCCAATATTACCCATTTCTATTAGTAGTCATCAGCTTGGTACATCCTCATCACACATCACTGTACAATCCAGCATTTGGAGGACAAGGAAGTGAAACGTAACTGGATAATGATTATTAACAGCCACGATACAAGTTTCAATTTTCTGTTAATAGCCACCAAATCACTGCCCTATCTGAGTCACACCCTGATTTAAATCAACACCTAGGTCCCTGCAGCTGCCATTTGCTAACCCCAGTGCTAGCAGAGAATCAGGAACAGTGAAGCTCAGATCTCTCTCTCCTTTCTTTCCATTTCATATTTTTCTCTCGCTTAAGAAGCCATTACACTGGAAAAAGAAACAGCAACAGAGTAATGTCTTTAAGGCATGCGTGACTTCTTCCTCTACGGTCACCAGAAGGGTGCAGGAGTTTGTTAGTATGCAGCATGCAGCAGTTTATTTTTCAACATCAGTTTGCATCTGAAGTCTTTTCTCACCTGTGAAGGTGTCCAATAAGGTACTGAAGAGTGTTATAGTTTGGTACAGGCAGCTGTTTAAGAAGATCCTTAATTTTAATGATGATCCTGTTCAGTTCAATACAAATTGACTGTCTTTTCTTTGACTTGGGGCTAGCGTGTTTAGCATCCAATTCCTCATTAACATTCTGGCTCTCTTTTGCAAGTCCTATGAACTCGTTGTAAAGCCGAAACAAAATCAAGGGTTCTGGGAGCTGAAGAAAAAAGAACATTTCAGAAACATACTTAAACCTGAACTCTAACTTCTTTGTTTCCTTTCTGTTTTTCTTCAACTTTGTCTGGTCTAGCATCTTGTCTTAGATGATGACATTGTTTAATCCTTGTTCATGAGCTCAAACCACAATCTCATAGAATGGCTTGGATTAGAAGGGACCTTTAAAGGTCATCTAGTCCAACCCCAGGTAGCAAAAACACTCCAGCCTATACCTCTTCCCAGAAATCTTTTGTTATCCCTTAAGTAATTGCTGTGAGTGTTACACTGCAAATGCACAAATACCATGACAAACAGGGCAGTTATTTTTCCAGTCTTTGATAGCTTATTACATGTTGTATCAAGTTTGGTCCATATTCTATTTTTTTTTTTTAATATTGGATTTTAGGGTAACACTCATTTATAACTGTGATTTAACTGTTCTCTCAGTATGAAAATGAATGGTAATAAAGTTACCAAGAAACAAGACAAAACCCTCAAACCTGACCTGGCTATTTGCATTGCCTCAGCTTAGATAAAAGCAAAATGTAGAAAGACTAGATAAAAGACAAAATAATTAGTTCTAATAATTAGTCTCAAATAGGGATTAACTCGATTCTGTCTGAAAGTGTCTTAACTGTCATGTTTCTAGCACTGTTCCTGCATTTAAAACAAAGAGGTTTACCTAAAAAAATATGCCAGCAGATCAGCTGCAAAGGAAGTAGTAAGACCAGAAGAAAACATGTTACTGGACTTTTTTTTTTTTAAATTATGAGCCCTATCCAAAATACAGCACAGAGCCTCAAAACAGTACCCCAGTATGATGTATACAATATGCCACCTTTTTACTTGAAAAAGTAGGCAGAGTACATATTTGTAATTTTTCAAAAGCACTTAACTTAATGGTGATGATCATAGGACTGGAATGCTTCTGACAGTAACCTCAAAGCTTTCCCTGTTTCAAGCTTTGAGTGAAAATAAAGAAGCCTACTGCAAATATACCAGGCACTCAGTCTTCTGCTGCGGGACTGCCTGAAAAGAAATTTTTTCCTACTGCGCTAAAGAAATATACTACACTGCTTTGGTTTCCCATCTGACCTCTCAAGCACACACCTGTCGGAGATACAGCTTGAGAACATTGCTGATATCGTGCGCATACAGGTCCGAAAGCTCGACCAAATCCTTTCCATTTTCAAAAGCTTGACAGAGCTTTTCAACTCTCGATTTGGCTCCATTCACACGATAGATGCCCTGAAATTAAAAAGACCGGCAAAACTCTATTTTAACTTGAAAGGCAAATGTAAAACACAGATGATATCAACAGTACAGCATCAACATTTTAAGATTTTAATTTTTTTAAAGATTATTCATACTTAAACTTGAGCATACCTTGACATTCAGAGCTCTGCTTTCAATTTCCGACGTACACTTTTTGATGATGAAAGGAATGCCATCCGGAACATTTTTAGCAGCTTGGGCAAATTCCACTCCAAACAAGTGAAGCCTTCCATGAAGTTTTTTGTGCCCACATTGAATAGCTAAAGTCTCTAAACATTTTTTATGGCATGCAAGTGAACACTACAGGGGAGAAAAAATACCATATGGTTTGATACAATCTGACACCATAAGAAATCTCTCTGCTGTTTGTCACCCCATATGGGAGCAAAAAGAAAGATTTATCAGTCTGTTGTGCTTTTGCTTTGAGTTCATGATGATTCTACAAGCCAAAAAGTCTATATATTTTCTATATAAAAATAATACAAATTTCTAAAATTCACGACTTAACATATATCCCAAGCATCAATTTAAAATATTTTTCAACTTACCTCCTCACATTCAGCTCCATGAAATACTACTAAGCTGTCACATTCTCTGCATTTAGATGGAGCTCTCAGCTTCCGTAGTTTGTGTGTTTGTGCTGCTTTGGACATACTAGCATTTCTAAAAGGGCCTGGAGAATTTGCAGTTTCAGATGTCAGGTCATTTAAACCTGGAGAGAATTTCACTGTTACAGTCATTCTAATACTTACTATTGAGAGAGATTAGATATCTAATATTAGGTATTTATTCTGATTTCTTAGAACCATGCTGCAGAACACAGAATTCTAAGTAATGGCAACTATAAAAGTAATCAAAATCATTTAAGTCACATGGAAGTAAAATAGTGCTACAGTTTACATAACAGACACCTTAACTATCAAATAGTCTTACATAAACAGTGGAATCAAACAAGCAGGTTTGCATTTTTAAGTATTTTGGTTTTCTCCTGTATTAATAGCATGTGAAAATATTAGAATACTTAATTCTAACTGCCCTGCAGTTCAGGCAACTCTTCATTAAAGTTTCATTCTATGTATTTCAAAATCCTGTATTAAAGGATGAAAAATGACATTGTGGTTCAGCCTGTAGTGTTTCTGAAATATTTTAAAAAGAATACTTTGCAGCAGGGAAAAATTACAATGCTCACAGCAGAAACCATATCAACAAAGAGAATCACAGATTCTCAATCTCCTATGAGAACACCAAAATATTTTCTAGAGGATTCTGAAACAGAATAATCAACTGGTGCTTTTTGTGACTGATTTTTTTCAAGTAATTTACTTAAAATGCTATCAACAAGTCTATGAACCAAAATCCTTTGTTCTATAAAAACTTAACACAGTTAATTGCCCAGAACGCTTCTTAAAAGCTTAACTATTGATTAAACAATATCACTCCAAGTGAAGGTTTACACTCATTAACACGTTGGCATGTTTTAAATCTGGATCTAAATCCGTATTGTTAGCCACAGGCTCATTCCTAGAAGAAATAGTATACATTTAGGAAATAAGGTCTAACTGAAGAATTTCCTAAAGGCTTTACTGAGCAAGCACCCCAAATATTTCAGATCTAGTTTGTAAGTACTGCAGACATCCCACAGAACTATTTCTGATGATCCGGTTATTCGGGTTTCAGTACCTCTGGCAATACTGTCTCTATAGAGTCAAAATTATTTTGAAAATTAGAAATGGTTTGGTCATACCTGGGACAGACATTACCAAACTTGCTTATCTAAGCTGAAGAGGGTAAAAGTCTCAGTTATTACCCTAAACATTTGGATTCACTCTATCCAATTCCAAATGCACAATATTTTCCATATCTGTGCATTTCACATCAAAGTTTACAAGTAACCTTAATATGCCTCAATCCCATGAAGCTAATTTTAAAGGGAAATGTCTGGAGGGAATGGTTGGTGGGTGATCTGTTTATGTCAGGAGGGTGAAGACACTAGAAATGTTTAAAGGCTGCCCATACAGGTAATCTAAATGTCTGAAGACAATTGTGCACTGCTTCATTAAAACGACCAGAACATGACTCTTCAGTTCTCAACCTCAAGTGGATGCACATTGTATTGAAAAACAATGCTGTTGCTAATCACAGCCTCGTTAATGTACTTTTAAGGATATTAAAAAGAAAAGCCACGCTCTACAACAAAAAGCATCTTATGGGGACTTCAGGTATGAAACAACATTACCACAGTCTGAAGGAGATGGTGGTTCTCTTTCATCAAGATCATCTGCAGACGACATAGTACCAGTGGAAGGTGTTCGGGGAAGTCGTCTTTTAAAAACCCCTAGCAGATGAAAAAAAAGTTCAGGAAGCTTTAAGTATCAGTTCCACTCCACTGTTCATTTTCATTATAGGCCCTGTCCAACACTTGCTAAACTAACACCCATGTCTTCATTAATTTAGAACATTCCAAAGAAAAGACTTTAAATTAGTACAGTAGTGAGTGTAGCTGTACCTGGGCTAGCAGATGGAGAATCCATGGATCGTGACTCGCTGCTTCCCCCTGCACTTTCAGAATCACTGCACATTCCTCCACTCTGGTTACCAACTGACCACGATCTGAATGACAGTGGCCTTCGCATTGCTTTTCAAAAGAAAATCCGCAAATTCCAAGTGTCAAGGACAAAATTATATTGTTTTCTTTTTATTTAAAGACTATTATTTATTCAAAATAGGAAAATATTGCAAAAGTTACATGAACAAACAATATAGCAAAATAGCAAATATTAATACAAAACCTTCAGGATGGAAGAAAGTGAATTTCATAAACTTGACACTTGTGCTTTTGCAAAAGACCTGAAATCAACAGTGTTTAGAAAAGCAATGGATTTTAAATTGCTAAAGTCAATTGAAATAATTTAGTACACTGAGCTTGACAGTACTTGCTGTTTGAATCACAGCTCACCCTTCTTGTCAAAGAATCTATGTACACATACAGGCAGTTTTCCATTTGTCCTTATGCTCAAATACGTAACTTTTTATAGGCTGCGAACTTTAAAATACATTTTTTTAACCCCTTCAGTGTTACAGTGAGACATTAAGCATCTTTTTTTTCTGTATTTTTATTCAGAGACTGAAGTCCAAATGAAATATGAAAGAACTACCTTGGATATCTGTGCTGCTGGAAGATCTTTTCTCTCCAATCTTCTGTGAGCGGGGATAGATTGGGCTTCCCACATCATCCAACATCTGGGCAGGAAAATCTCCTGAACACTGAGACAAGTTACCATGTGACATATGGACACTGTCGGTTGACTGCTTATTAAAAACCCTTCAGAAGGAAGAAAGTAAGAGTGAATAAAATTAAATTAAAAGCAATGTTGGGGTTTTGTTGTTACTGGTTTTGTTTCTTTGTTTTAAAATCCCTGGCCCTTAAATATGCTTAATTTAATCACTTTTCGTTAATATATATATTTAACATGTAATTATTAAAGCCCTCCCCCCCCAAAAAAGGGTGGCAATATGTTTTTAAGTATGTGCAATTTCTCAGTGTTTCTCCCACGCTGTAAATCAGCTTTTCCACATCTCTGCAAGGTATTAAGACCATTACCTCACAGACTTTGAAAAAACAGCACATCTGTTCATCTAAGGATCAGAGTAATTCAGAGGCTAATGCGTGCTACTTTTATGCTTTCCTCCAAAAGATTCTCTGCCTGGCCATCAGGACCATTCACCTATAAACATATAGGTGTTAAAATGCCATGCTTTTAAAAAAAGCGCAGAAAACATGTTGAAGCTACCAGAGAGCTCACAGTCAGTCCATTGTGAAAATCTGCTCTGAGAGACAGACAGTAAACAGTTAACAGTAATGTAAAATGCTGAAGCACCCTGTGGACAAAACGGACTGCTAGCCAAGTTTAGCAGTCAGGAAGCTGTTCCTTAAGCAGTTCTACCCTATCCAGCTGAAGGAAATAAAGACTTAAAAACATTAAAATTTGTGTTTGTCCAAGCTACTTTTCCTTAGATAAATGCAGATCTAAACACTAAAAATGATCACTTCAAGTACATGAAGAATCACAAGGCCATGTGTCACAGAAAACAAAAGGTGAGGATAGGGGAGGGAAAAAACCCCAAACACACACAAATTTTAAGCAGTAAATAGCTGGGAGAGCACAGTTTGAAATTTCATGCTCATCAGTTTCTCAGGGCACTGCATAGTTAAATAGCCTAAGCTAAAGTTTATTAACATAGCCTAAATCACTCTTAAAAGGCAGGAAATTTATAGAGAAGAACTAAGAATCTCAGCTTTAACTTTGAATTTCCTGGCTTTTGTTGGTAGAAGTCTGACTCAAGCATTAGGGTTTTTTGTATTTAGTTTCCTTCTGAAAGACGATGACGACACTTTCCTGTAGAACTGTGAAACACACAGATTGGAATGGATATTCTGGTGCTTTAGTGCCAAAGGTGGAAAAGCATTTGACATACTGACACAATGAGTTGCTTTCTCTTGTAATCCTTACTTCTATATTAACTGTATCTAATAGATTAAGAGTAAAAACTGCCATTTCACACAGGTTGGAAAACAAATAATTAAGTTTAAACACAGGGACATGTGGACTCTCAACTTTTAGTCACATAGCACAAGAGAAACTGAGCAATGCTTCCTGCCAGAAAGTTGCCAAACAATATGAAAGAAGGTACTGTAATAGCAAGGCCTGCAGAAGAGGAAAACTACCTCCTCACACTTTCTAAATGATTATCATATACTTCTGCCATACCACACTACCGAGTTCAAAACTTACGTTTTTCATATTAACCTGTATCTATGTTAAAATAGTAACGTCAATTCTTGCACAAATGTCAATGTTTTAGTAAGCCTTAATACACAAACCAACATTCTCCTTCAGAATTTAAAGTCAGGTTTTAATGTCAACATTATATATAATCTACCAAAAGATGAGTCAAAGAAACAGGGGATGGTAAAGCATTGTAAAACGCCAAGATTCATTTAATTCCTCCCAAAACATTGTTTTACTATTAAACACATGTGCCTAGCATTTCATTCTAAGCCAAGCCTGTAGTTTGGGACTCACCCATCAACCTGGGAATTCTGTGTTTCAAAAGAACCCGATTCAATAGGAACACTTTCCTTCGGCAAACTTTTCACAAACTCTGAATACTGCTGACCAGGATCATAGAGTTTGGCACTCTCACAGAGAGACTGGCAGTTAACTGGAAGAGATACAACCTGAGCGTGCTGCAGCTGGAACAGGTTAACTGTGGCCTGTTGGAGAAAAAATTTAATATTTGTAGATAATATACTAGATATCTCACTTGCATACTGCTCAAACCAAATTAATAGCCCAACAGTTAGTTATTTAAACAATGAGACTAAAAAAATTCTAGAAAATAGTAACATTTGCAGGAATGGACTCCAAGCAAGATTTTTGACAGGCAAGAGCAAAAACTTTATCTGTAGCATAGATACTAGTGTGTGACTTCTCTCCAGGTTATTGAATCCTCCAGGTAGCAAAGGCAATTCCAGTGGCTTCCCACTTTGGTTTGATCAAGACAGACAGCAAGGTTCTGTGCTACCAAAAAGGCATTTTTTTATGCTCTGGAGGGAATTCTAGTCACCGCTAGAATGATGAAGTAGTTGAAGTTCCAAACCCAGATGAGCTCCGTATCACCTTGAGACAAGACATGGACAAAACTCCTTGTCCCAACAGCACAGATTAACCAAATGTTTTCTTTGTTAAATTACATAAAACTTCTAAAATATTTTATCACAAGACAGAGACCAGGGAAGGGGACACTGCATGGCTACTGCTTCAGTTTTGGGGTTGCATAATTCACAGTTTAGATATACTCGAACTGATAAGATTGTCTAAGCTTTCTACTGCTCTTATGAGTTGTTTTTTGGGTTTCTCAGAGGGGTGTGTTTGTTTGGTTTTAGATTTTCCTTCTCCACCCCAGCATTAAATTGTCTTTGTTGCATCTAAAAAAGTACACATCTACTGGCAAAATGCACTTTTAAAGCTTTTTAAAAACTGTGAGTGCAGATATACTGTTCTGACAATCCTTTGCTTATTTACACACATTAAATTAGTTGCAGTGGATCCTGTAGCAATTGACATTGTCATCAAGATTAGCAGGCTCCATGCTGCAGCATGTTGATGTCCATTCTGTGCTCGAGCCAAACATCTTTGCTAATGCACTAATGAAAACAATGGGAATGGGAGCTGTACTTTTACACAACAGAGTAAGACTACTGCTATCGATATTCTTAGAGAGATTTTACAAGAAACGCGTTGTCAGGGTTCTTGCAAGGCAACAGTTCATTAAAAAGAACCCAAAAACATTCAAGACAACGCCCTCTTTTTTTAACTCCCAACAGAAAGAGAACACCACAAATACATTGAAAGTTTTCCTTCTTTTTCTACTGGCTTGACCTCTGCTCTTTGAAAACTTTCTATTTTAGGCATTTAACACTGTAGATGGGGCTTTCCCTTAGTCTTAACAACATTTATGCATCTGTGCCAAACATATTTTAAAAAGCATGCTTACAGCTTTAAGAGTAAGATCACACTGGTAAATAAGCTCCCGCAGCTGTGTTAAGACATCGCTTTTAAAGCTTTCCAAACCATTTCTTTTTTCTTCAACCTCTGCCATGCTTGCTTTATAGTGTTCGTTGGCCTCTTCAGCCTAGAGAAAACACAAATACAAAGGTTTGATGGACTACGAGCCTCAATACTAGAAGGAAGAACACACAACCCCACACAAGATGCTTGCAGTTGGAGATTCCCACTTACAATAAAAGCCCAAAAGAGCACAGCACGAATAAAATTGAGACACACAAACAGAACACTTGCTCAAATGCTTCCATTGGGAACGTATGAGTAAAAGCAGTGTAGGCTTAACTTTGAAAGCAAGGAACAAAACCTCTTACTTTCTGAAGAGCTTCCTCTTCTAACCTTCGCTTCTTTTCCAGCTGTTTGCTGAAATCTTTTACAAAGCTTCCACTTGAGCTAAGATGTTCCTCCTCAGCACGAGCAGTGCAGGATTTTGCCTTTTCATACTCATCTTGACGCTGCGTATATAGCAACTTCGCTTTTTTTAGAGTGGCTTCCAGCTCTTGCTGCAGAATGCAACAAAAGAAAAAAGCACAAGAATTAATGACTTTAATTTTGCAGTTATTTAATGTGATGTTTAAAGAGGCTGTGATGCACAGGCCTGTATGCTGCAGTTCAAACTACACAGCCACAGAAAGTATGTTATGTAATCGACAGTTGCATACTACATCCAATAAGCCCCATAGATTCTACATGTGAATTTGAGTAACACCCTACTTAGAAAGTTTCATCCTTTCGAAGAATTTGAATTTGAATGCTTCTAGATATGACAGAAATACCTACCATTTTTTTCTGTTCTCGCTGCCAAAGCTCCTTGATATCTTTCCTTTGTCTATCCAACTCACTTTTCCTTCCAAGAAGAGGCTAGATAGGAAACATTAATAGGGTACATAAAAGGCTTGTAGGCTGCAAGTTTGTCCTTTCGAATAATCTGTGCTGTTACAAACCTACTTAAAAACCTAAAAAATAGCTCAGTCTTTTTCTTTAGGCTTACCTGCACAAATTTGTTAGACTGGAGAGCAGCAGCTGTTTGTTGCCAAAGTTGATTGTTCTCAATATCATTTTGAAAAGCATTAATGAATATTGACTGGAATGGCATATAATCCTAAAATTACACACAACAAAACATTAATGTTCTAGGTAACATAGATATGTGCTGACATTCTAAATGCCTGCATAATTAAACTAATTTTCAATTAAATTTAATAAGGCATTTATCTGTGTATGGAAGTCAGAGTTAGGTATGAATGTAGAAAATTACTATCCCCTCATCTACGATTCATTTTACTAGGAAAACACTCTGAAAGAGAAGTCTATAAGTCTAAATCACCAAGCATAAAAGATAGTCAGAAAACAGCATATTTTGAAAACTAAGGCTATTATGAATTTTCAACAACAATAAATTTATATATCCAAATCCCCATAGGAAATGGGAAGACAAAATACACTGCATCTTTTAACTAGTTACTTACAGCAGAAATAATTTATCAACTTAAAAAACCATTCCTCAGTATCCCCAAAGTTTCAACTTTATTGGGCCAATAAATAAGACTTTAAAATAAAGCCCCTAAGAGGTACTCACCTGGTGTCCAACAACAGCTTTAGCATTTTCAGCCATTTTTGCTAAGTTTTTAGCACACTCCACTTCTGTCAAAAGATATTCACAGTTACTGCTTACACTAACAGTTGCACCACATACTAAATGCTTTTTCACATTCTTCCTAGAGCAGATAGGCTACGGAGGGGACCACCTTCACTTTGTTACAGGCCTTTAATTATAGGAAATGTGCAATAGTTCTGTCCACTTCAGCGGAACAGCTACTAATTTAGAAATCACATTATTGACAGTCTGCAGCACAGAGGCCTGACAACACATTTAATTTCATCATGACAAAGCTGATTAAATGCCAGAAAGAGCCACTCACCCAAGCTAAGCTTTTTTTCTACCCATCCGACTACATCCTTGGTATATTTTGACCATGCTTTAGCATAGGACAGAGCTGATTCAATTCCACTATCATTTCTTAGGAGCATGCTATCAACCTCCTCTGCCCGAAGATGTCCTGAAAATAAAGCATCAAACACAAAGTGATTTTTAGACATGACCACACACTGAGAGCAAAGCCAGTATTAGCCAATTGCAAATACTTAAGCCGCTCTGATCTTGAGTTGGTCTTTAATGCTAGTTGACTCTGAACAGGAGTGACAGAGGTTCTAGAACAAATTAAAGGGTCATAGTGTTTTATCTGGAGTAGTCATATGGCCAGCACAACTTTCTTAGAGAAAGTGACCCAACAAAACACCAGTCATATGACGACATACAGAAGTGCTTCAGGCCTTGGTTCTTTTTTCCATGAAAAATCAACCCAGGTTGGTTACTTACAAAAGCATAAAACCTCTGCAATGGCGAATTGTTTTACAGTGAAGCTTTAATGGCTGCATAGGTGTAAAAAAACTGACCAAGCAGTTTACTTATAACACTTTAGAAGATGAAAACACAGATACAGAATGGTGTTTAATGAGTATTAAATGAATGACCTACCTTGAATATCATCCCTTTCATGCAGTGAACCCCCAGACTCCACAGAAAGATTCTCAAAAGACTGGTGTACAATAAACAAAACATTCAATTAACAAAAGAAAGCTCTCACTGGAACTGATAGGCTAACAAAATAAACAGCATAATCTGCGCACACATCCCTCCCCCCTTTTGTTTCCAGATAAAGCAATAAACTGTACTGTAACTCCCTCTCTTCTAAGGCACAATACCTTCTAAGCTCCCATAGATGTCAACTGAGATGTAATAAAAGGCAAGGAATTATTATATATCTTTAAATCAACAATCTTAAAAGGCTATGATGAAAGAGTTAAATATCAACCTGATTTGTTAAATAATTAAGTGACCTCCAGCTTTTCTTAGATCCCTGCCTTTTTAAAAGCATTTCATGTAGATCTCATGTCATGTAAATATGACAGTCACCATTCTACAAGTCACCAGAATAGTGTATTTCTTCCTCAAGGGAATAAAGCTATGATTTCTCCTAAATCTCTTGCAGGTGTGCACTCTGGGCATAACAGCTAACTAGTAACACTTGCTAATGAAACCCTGACCATCAGTACAACCTGGCAGAATTTAGTCCAGTAATAACAAGAATTTAGCACATGATTTCATCCCTACCTTTGTCCTCCTGCTGCATTTTGCTACCCCTTTAAATTGTGCAAGTTGAACTATCTGTAGAACTGTGCTGTAAACCAGTCCACTGAACAAATTTAAATAAATGAAAAGTTTATCTAGTAACTACCACCCCCTT
The DNA here is from genome assembly GCA_027574665.1 of Rhynochetos jubatus. NCBI lineage: Eukaryota > Metazoa > Chordata > Aves > Eurypygiformes > Rhynochetidae > Rhynochetos > Rhynochetos jubatus. The sequence goes on from CM050656.1 coordinate 19,816,379, forward strand.
AAAAACCAAACAAAACACAACCCTACATCATTTAAAATTAATAAACTACTCTTGAAAACAGAAGAGAGCAAGCAGAAGACAAAGGCCAAGAAATAGCTGCAAAGTGGCATTAAACTTTACAAGGACAGTTTGTTTCCATTTTAAATTTTGGTGCCATTTTATTTTCAGACTTAAATCACAATAACAGAGAGGCAAATAGTTTTGGGGTTTTTGGGTTTTTTCTAAACATAAATGGAAACATCATAAACCACACAAATTCCTCAAATGTTTACTTCACTGCAAAAGCAGCTTTTCCATATATCAAACCATGGAAGGTATTAATCAATTACATTGAACAGAATCAAACTACAGTCTAAGGAACAGCTCCATCCCTAACAAAGTGGAATACTAGTGCAATTGCTGTCTAATAAAAGAGAATTTCAGTACAACAGAAGTCCTTTTCAGAACAGGTAGGAAACGCAAAGCTGCCTATCAACCAAATGGTTAAAAAAAAGAATTTGAGTTTAGATATGGATGAATATTCAGTTGCACAGGAAGTCTGAAGATACCTAGATTTATTTCTGATTTGGGTATAAAGACTTGGCATACAAATCTTCGAGAAGAACAAATAAGAAGAGGAAAAAGGTCCATACTTTATATTAACTAAGGAAGTACTTACAAGTTCTGGTCCTAAAAATTATTTCCTATTCTGTGAAACCCAGATAATTTCAGTCCTGAGAAGTGTTTACTCCTGTCCAGTATTACAGGCACACAGTCTAGGGCAGCTATTCAATGCTCATTCATCCCTCCACATTCACCCCACTGCAAATATGTGATACCATGTTTTAAAAGCAAGCACATGGAGAAATACTTTTATATATTTTGTGTAACCTATTATCAGAACTTGACCCATATTACAGAGTCATTGTCAAGCATCCAATGACTCATCCTTAAGAGCCTGGCAAAAAAAGAAAAAAGCCTGACTTCCAGATAGATTTCACTTCTCAACTTCAACCAGTCTCTTCTGCCTTTTTTTCCCATTACCCAACTCTCATCCTGACAGAGGCAAATCTCTGAATGCATTTTGCAAATTTCATCCTTCTTCATTATGCTCTCAGATCTACATAGCATCTAATAGCACTCAAATAGCTTGTTGAGTAAATAAAGGTCAGACATGCCTGTCTTGTCTCTTCCAATATATTCTAAAGCTCTTCTATTTTTAATTAAGAAATATCTTTGCTTCCACCTTGTACTTCTGGTTGTACTACAAGGGCTAAAATGAGAACAATCACATTTGCTAAGAGGGGGTATATATACCATTTAACATAAGCTTCCAAGTGGAATGCCTAAACTAAAGAATGTAGACCCCCCTGCAGTCAAGAGAAGCAAGATCAGCCCTCATGCCCTCCACCTTAAAGCAATCCTCAACAGCTTAGGGAGGTCCTTAACAGGCAATCAAAAGCTCTCTCCACAATTAACCCTCAAAGCATTTACTATTAAATTCTACCAAAATATTATGCTCTAATCTTTTTAAGATACAGCTAGCTGCTCTATTTAACCACTGAATGTACACACCTATATTAATGCAAAGTTAATACAGCAACTTAAATATCTGGCATTTCTCCTAACACCCAACTTCTAGTTGACCTCCAACTTGGACCCTGAATTGCAAATCAAAGGGAAATGCTTTATCTGTTAAATGTGTGTTTATTTGCCTGAACGAAAATGCACTTGAATTTAAGACAAATTGCCAAGAAACTGTACCATACTATCCTATCCACTCTAAAATTTATAATTGTTCCCTTCCACACTGGGAAAAGCCAACAGCACCACAAAAAAGGGCACTTAAATATAAGCTGGGGAGTTCTGGAGCATCTGGAATAACCCCCATATTCAGACGACTGATCTTTTAGCCAAGAACTCACTTCAGAGTACAATATATGGGACCATCTTGTTCCACAAGAAAGCATTTTTGCATTGCAAAGCCATTACAAGATTAAAATGTTGGCAAATTAAGCACCTTCCTTCTGCTGGTGAACTGATTAGCTGAAATAGTACTTGTTTAAATCATCTCATTTAAGTTACATGAGATGCTGGCTTCTATGCTACTATGCTATTTTGTTCCATACTTTTTATCAGCAACCTAATCCTCTGTGTCTGCTGGAACCAGTTTTCTGTGCAGCCTCCTTCTCCTCCTTATTGTTTACGAAGATGACAGCTGGACTTGATGATCTTGATGGTCTTTTCCAACCTAAAAGATTCTGTGAGTTTTGCAGCAGCTACAGAAGTAGCACTTCTGTGATGATCCATCTTTCTCACATGTGTATAGTGAAAATTTAAAAAGATGACTTCTCAGCTGCAACTGCACAGCATTACTATGATCATGCCTGTGTGAAAGAAAGCTAAGGCTTAAGTAACTTTCAATGAAGCCTGTAAAAACATCCACAACCTAAACTTTTTACCCTTGCTACAAATTAGCTTATCCTACCTGCCAACCATCAACTGCATTTTCCTAGCTTGTAACTTTCAATTTTGCTTGGTTTACTTGAAAGTCTACTTCTAGATACAGAAATACAGAACAGAATTCGGTACTGAGCATTTTTTAATCTTGCCTTCAAAACGCTATTGTTTTTCTTTGACTACCTATAAGTTGACAGTACTATTTCAGTTCTTTTAGTGAATTGTTGTTGAAACAGCTACAGCACAAAGGAGCTCCAGAAGAAGAAAAGGTTATTTTGTAATGAATGTTAGTCTTTAAAAGCCAAAAAGAGGTCACTAAAGCTTTAGCTTCTAGGTCTAACAGGTGTATTCTAATTACTCCAGCATGCAAATAATTCAAGTATCTTAATTATTTAGTTCTCGTCACTTAACCCATTTAAAAATCTCAAATACAATTACAGCATGTTATCATTTACATATTTGAGTTCTGGTCCCATTGAGTCATCACTAGCATTTAGAGCTGAGAACACATTTAAGTATCTGAAACCTTGAATGCATTTTTTCATGGGTTTAACCTTGTTTTAACACTCAGAAGACTCCAAGTGTCCCAGCCCCATGATGCACAGAGTTTCAGTGGAAATTAAAATCTCCTTTAAAAAATATCATTCCACACTCCAAGAGAATTTGCTTAGCCTACCCGACTTCTCCGAGATACAGGAAGTCCCAGTGATGAGCCATTGTCTACATCTCCCATAAGGAAGTCTGAAACACTGCCAGCAAAACAAAGAATGGTGTTACTTCATTGCTTTATTCTCAGTGATCTGAAATTGCTTAGTGAGGTAAAAATTCTAACATTGTTTCTAATATAAAATTGTTTGTAGAACTTTCAAAGAAGCAGTCTTATATTGCCTGTAATTTCTATACCATCATCATTTTCCCTGTTAAGACCAAAAACCCAAACAAAGCAGTAGATTTTTTCTCGACGTGGTTAACTTGAATTAGTTTATCAGTGAACATTTGTCCAAAAGAAAATGACAGTTTTTGTTGTTTAGTGGTCATTTGATTCAGCTCCACCAAACTCCTTAAAAAATCCTTCTGGATTCCAACTTACACGTTTCCAAAGGTGAATGCCAAGGTTTCAATGGAAGAAAATATCTCACTGAAGAGTTCTCTCTTGTTTTCTTCGTTAACTTCTTTGAAGTTCACCGCTTAGGAAAAGAAAATTAAAACCAAAGGTTACTAGGCCTAAAGACAAATTTTACACACACAGTCTCCTACAGAACATGCAACATTATACTTCTCGGAACCATTGAGAAAATCATAGTATTGAAGATTAGTAAGAAGTAAACACTAAACGAAAGAAATTGACACAATCCAGATGATTCCCACAATGAAACCAGGTTATTCTTTCACTTTCTATATCTTTCTACTTAAGAAGCAGCTTTGTGTGAGAACACAATGGCAATGCGAGGGGAAGAGAAAAAGTCATTTACTAGCAAGAGTCAAATCACAGCAGCAACACCACAAAGCAGCTCACAAATGATAAACACAGTCAAATATCTGAAAAACTGTTTGTTTTCTGGGTAGAAATGTCAGAATTCAGAACAGGAGCAGCGGTTTAGGGGGGTTCCACCTCCACCCTCCCAGCCCCAACTGTATGTGATCCAGAACACAGGATTTCTGGCGTGAACACAGAAAGCTATCAAAAGCTAGTGTCCATTGCAAAACCCTTTAATTATTAGCTCTATAGCCTGGCAAAAGCACCACAGTTTGGACTGTCAAAAAAAAGTGGGAAAGAAATTCAGAATAACTATCATTGTTGGCAAATAGGAAAAGGAGTGTTCCTGGACAAGCTAGATGGTTTAAACTGGCAATCAAGAGGGTTATTTAGCCATACAAAACTGAGCCTTCAACATGCTTCCTTAACACATGAATAATTATGCAAAAAGAATGATTCGTCCAGAATTTCTATTAACTACTGGACAAGGGGGAGGAAGGAGAAAGACGACAAAAAGCACAACCATTTTTTTCTGTTTCCAACTTAACTCCTTAATCACTGGAGACTAGGAATTTTTTTGTAGAAGTCACGTACACCCCCTTGAACTGAAGCTGAGCACTCTCATTGGAAGTTATCCCTATTTTACATTGCAAGAAGTGAAAACTTCTCATTAGTGTTTATTTTTAAAAGTTTAAAATTTTTAAGCAATGCAATATTCTTAATTTTCAAGATGCCTATATTACACTTACATTGAACTGTTTCAGAGATACTGCAATGACACACATACAGCTGTTCATCTCTATTCACCACTTTTTTTGCAAGACCTGTGACAAGGTTAACATATGTATCCTCCTTACATTTCAAGTATAAATGTGGAAATAATGGACTGTAACCACTTCTAGAAGAAAAATTTAAATCACATTAAAGAGTTGCCTATTCTATACACATTTTCTTAGCAAATTAAAGTAACAGACTTTAAGATTAAAAAGTATTCAAGCTTCCTGCCAGGTGCCTAAACACTAATGGGTAACAAACAAAGTACAGTAATCTGCTCCCCCATTAGACTTCCTTTGTGAAAGGAAAAGTTTTTAACCGGTAAATTAACACAGTTGAATCCACTCCTTTTTTCACACAGTGTGCCAACAGGCCTGATCAACATTTTATAACAATTATTTCTACACAAAGCTATTACAGAAAATACGTATTCTTCTCAAGGGCTATTTTCACAATTACCTGCAGATCTTGAAGAATGTGTTGTAATAAGCCTACAGGACACAAAAAACCCCACCAAGCATTACAAAAATATTAACAGTCCCTGTTGCCACAGTTCATTGCTAAATTAAGGCTTCTCCTACCTCTTCATTCTCCTACACTTTGTAATTACATAAAAAAATGCCTCTAGCTTTTTTGTTTGAAATGAGACTCAATAAAGCTCCACAGATAATTTTAACAACTTTGTGAACAGTAGTTGATTTTTTTTTTAATTCAGGTTAGTTGAAAAACTCAACTTTCCACAGATAACACTGCTTATAAATCTAAACTTGGCATTCCAAATCATTAAACAACAACAGTTACTGCAAGATCTATCAAGGAAAAATCATGAGTGCCACCATGAAGCGCAAACTGTTTTAAAATTAAAAGGGAACCAACAAGAAGTGTCTATACATTCAAAGCACTTACCACTGAAACATCCGTATATCCATTAGCTGCAGTGTCTTCAGAGAAAGACCACTTCTTTCATTTTGCTAATGAGACATTAATATAGATAGCCTGTCCCTAAAGAAACGCTGTTTGTTTCACTCTGCCTTCCTGTTCCAGGAAGAGCTTTGTTAAGCTTTACACTTTATAGACCAGAGAAATCCTTTCTTTTCAGGATCCATCACAAAGGGAATAACCAAATCGCAAATTTTTCAAGATTACCACTTCTCTCAAAAATTATTAGTCCAAACTATCAGTAATTCAGTGGAATACAAACAGCTTTCTTCCAGATTACTACCACTGGAATGCTGATGTACTCAACGTCAACTTTAAACCATGCACGCTCTTTCCCCAGGACATCCTGACTGCACACAATAGCTACTGACAACAATGAACTATAGTAATCTTTCCATGTCTGGAAATGACAGCTAGCTATCTATAGTTCTACAGATTTCAAAGCAAGTATACAACTTAATGACGCTTTTAAGTAAGACTTCAGATGGCACATAATGAACTTTAAGAAAAATCATACAATAGCAGTTCTTTAAAATTCAGAATGCGGTACCCAAAATGCAAGCCTACCTTGCATTAATGTGGCTCAGTATTTCCAAACCTAGCAAAGCTGTCTGCAAACTGAGGTGGGTTTGGCAACCTCATCAAAGTGCTGCAGGGCACTGCAAAGTTTCAACTCTTCGATCATGCCATCAAAAGCTTTCTGAATCAAGCACAGAACAGACAGGGGAACCAGCAACAGCTACAGAGGTTTTGGAAGCCGGAATCCCAGAAGCTGGAGCAGCACCTGAGGACATTTTAGTAATGCTTCTGAAACTATGAAGAATAGGCTGTCAGCTGTCAAGAGCAAAGTGCAACCAGGGCCATTAAAAGACGATGCTTAGACAGCTCACAGAAATCACAGCACACAAGCTTCTGCAATGGTCTCGTGTCCCCTTCCAGTCAAGACAAGACAGCACAGCCTAGGAAACCCAGAGGTCACAGCCATGCCAGTCTGCAGTTCACTTGTTTCCTCCTTCCCCCTCCCCATAGACACATGCAGGACTGGCGGCAGCAAAGCTACCCTGCCAGCTCTCCGCAGAGCCTGGACAAGTTGAAACAACAGCTTGTAGATTTTACTCTTTGCAGGTCAATTTTCTCATACCTAACAGACAGATAGGGTAACACCACCATCTATTTCCATAGACACGAATACATCTTCAGTCCATACTTTACTAGCTGACTTTTAAGCAGTTAAGCAACTGGCTGACTTGTTGGAACTGAGTACCTCTGCAACCAATTTTCTGTCTTTGAACTCTCAAAAATGTGTTCAAGAACCTCTCAGAACTATCTCTAAACCAAAAACGCAGCCCAAACAAAAAATAAAACCACCAAAACCACTCCCCCTCCCAAAATGAAGACCTGTAATACCTATTACCTCTCATGTTTAAAGACATGTGGAAAAGAATCAGGTGGAGGAACTTGAGTAAAGAGCAATAGCATGCAGAGTGGAAAGAGGTAGAGGAGTGTTGTCAGGATCTCACCAGCTAAAAAGGATCAGCAGGCTGTCCAGGCCCCACTATTCTACTTTTAATTCTCTGTGCCATATAATTTCACCAGCCTGTACTTACTACCAAGTTTGGCAGCCTCTCCAACTTTAGCTAGATGCCAATAAGACAAGTTTGAGGAACTGTGTCCTACTCCCTCCATCATAAATTTGCTCTGAATTTACATCACAGATACACCAACAAAACTGAAATTAGTCCACCTTGCTAGAGGGATTTAAATTTGATGCAGAACTATTAGAAAAACACATTCCCTAAACAGGGAATTTCTACAAGAAATTTTCAGCTTTACCAGGAATCTGCATTCATTCTCGTGATTCAGTTAAGGCAAAAGATGCAATTTAAAGCAAAAGAACACTACAAACTTGACTTCAGCATGGGATCCAAAGAACTGGGTACGCTGTGGCCATCAACTAATAACAACTATGAGTGTGATGGTGTCCCAGACTGGGAAGTGATTTTTCAGAAACAGGAGTCTAAACAGGTTTCAGGCAAGACTCTTCAATAAGTCTCAGCTCTTCAAGACAAAGTGATGTGTCATTTAAAAGACACTCTTCACAAAGCACCTGAGTAACCAAGTGTAAGTAGAATCCAAGCAAAGAGGCCTGGTGAACCATATATAACCAGAGAAAGAGGTTCTCTCCCCTTACATTTTCCTGCAACCTTAGTTTGAAATGGAAGAGTCTGACATTATCTGTTCTGTCAAGCATCACATTCATTCTCTGTAGCAAGATTAAGATAACATGCTATAGACAGTTTTTCCTTCAATTTGTCCAAACGGAAAAGCATAGCCATCCAAAGCAGAACTACAAACACATTCATATCATTCCTACTTCAGGACCTGAAAAACAGCTCAGAAGCTTGAAAGAAGGGCACAAGCACTCTAATTTTTTGCTAGCATTCAAAAATATTCCCACTTGCAGTCATTTAAAGGGGGTAGCCTGCCTGGACATTACGTTTAAATCACAGTGCAACTTGTCATACTCACAAGAAAATCTCACAAGACAGTCACTGATTCCAAACTTGTAACTGATTTCATTAAGAGCAAAGGCAGTAATTTGTTAAAATAATCATTTGCCCCTATATGAACTTCCAAATGCAAACTAGATTTGAAACCCTGGTGCTATGTAAAGACTCAAAAAGGTCTTTCTAGAACTTAAACCAGTTATGCGTCTATTTCTGAATGAAGAGGGAGGGGAGTCACACGTAACCCCCCCAGCTTATTTCATCCTCTCTTAAATAAACATCAGAAATTTTCCATGCCAGGTTAATCTTCCTAGTCATAAATCTGACTACAGATACAGACTGCTTCCACATCTTTTTATAGTTCTGTTCTCCAGTGACAAGAAACAGATGAGTCAGATGAACTTCTTTCATAATGTCACATTAACACAGTCTGGGAGGACAGAAAAAGCATACTGGTTCTGTCCTACCAGCTCCTCACATTCTTGTAGCTTCCTGTTTATTCAAAAGCGATATTACTTCTAGTGAAATAGCCAAATCTGAAAACCTGTGAACATGTGTTACAGACAGGCCACTGTAAACAAACTCAAGGTCTGATAGGCTCACAATTCATCACAACATGCTGTATATTTATTTCAGCTTCCCCAGTTCCAGCAGTCATATACTTCAGATTGAGTACAAACATAGAGCACTGTGATCCTCACACAGAACAGCTGTAAAAAAACAAACAGGTGCTAAAGACAAACTGCCTTTACATTTGCCACAGGTTATGCTGAGGTGAGGCAGGCCATCCTCATACAGCAAAGGTTCTGCTGTTCTCAGAGAAGTAGGACCAGCGTACCAGTTGGAAAGAGCTGAAGCTCTGTAACATCTCATTTCCATCTCCAGACACCTGATGAATGGTTGAGCAAACACTGATAGGCATTACTAAAGTCTTATGAAAGAACTTGTATCTATCAGAAGCCACAAATACTGAGGCAGGACTGACTGAGATGACATTACTTAGTGTCATCTGGAGCTCCTTCCTTGCAATTAACTTGGGAACTCCACAACGCCAGGTCACAGAGAGCTGGATCACAGGAATGACAATATGCCACAGAGCGAGTTTGTGTTTGCTTTAGCCAAAGAACAACCAGCCAGTTTACACCAGCCTCTCTGTACTAGGTCCATAACATATGCTGCTTGTAAGACAAATGAGTAACTTAATGAGAAATTACTGAGAAAGCTATGAACAGCAATTGCATGCCATAATCTTTTACCCCATCAGAAAACACGTATCTATTCAAGCTGGAAGAACACTTGTATTACATCAGCACCATATCATCACTGTACTTTGGGACTGCTGCTACAGGATCCAAAGCTTGATTTTCAGTACTGTCAAACCATAAACAATGATAAAATTATTCAGGAGTAATGTAACCAAGAGGGGAGGAAAAATGAAACACTTGAGCTCAGTTCCAGCTCAAGGACAAAGACATCACAAAATCAACTCCTTTCATGCCTTTTTTTCTTTGAGAGGTTTTTCTCATCATACAAGATGATATTTAAGATAGTTCAAGTGAGCTATGGCTGAACACAGATTTTTTAGATATAACTTAAGTACAGTCTTACAACTCGATCCACTTTAACATATTTGACAGAAAACTGGAAGACATGACTGTAAGTGCTTTTGTTTCAAGAGTAATTTCTACAACAGAGTGGAGTTACTTCCAAAACTCTGTAATAATACAACAGCACAGCACTTTTCTAACAGTTTTTCTTTCCACATAATTATGGTATCAATCAACAGTGTTACCATGTGAGACAAAGAAAGCAATTCTACTCCTTTACACTATAATGGTAAACTTGGGACAGCACAGACAGTGATCAATTTGGGGTGCTGCATATTAACAACAACCCTGATAAAGTATGTTGTCCAGAGAGGACAGATATCATTGCAAAGGTATTTTAAAACACATATTAAGGTATTACTCTTAAAAAAACCCATTTCTTCTGTATAGACAGAATCCTATTGTAACTCCAAGCCACAGTCAATCATGCCACTAATTATGTTTTTCCAAGAATATGAAAGGTAGCAGTAATTCCTTACCTTTTACTTTTGCAATAACTGTTCCTGCGGCACTAAGAATATCAACTGAGTTCAGAGTCTGATGTTTGTTTATCACTGCTTTTAAAACACGTAGCAACTCCCCCAGGCGTTCGTGTACTACCTGATGCAGGCCATCTTGATTTTCTGAAAAAAGTAAAAGAAGCTACATTAACAAACTTAATTAGCACCCAATCACATTACAAATCTGCCTGTGATGGTATTCAGCTGCACTGAACTCTAAGCCCTATGGATGCTGTGCCTGCTTAGAACAAAGAAATTGCTTTAAAAAGAGTTATACCAGCATTTGCTAACAGTTTACTTGCAATGTTGCATGCTGTTTATGTAAACTAATTTCTCCCCAAAGGCAAGCATTTAAAAAAAAACACAAACCAAAACCACCCTCTACACCAATACCCTAAGGTTTCTGAATTAAAGCATTTCCTTTTTCTCATGTCCTTTCATCAACCACCATTTTGATAATTACATATATTAAAAAAAGCATCAACAAAAGCAGATTTGGATTGCTCATTAGATATTTTGTCACCTGATACAAATTCAACACCGTTTCTGTATATTCATAGAATTAAACAGATTTTTGGCAAATGTCAGCAAGCTTTTAACTCAAGTGTCAGTCCAATCTTGAGCATCTTGGGTATATAAGCCTAGATCTACAATGGTCTGTCTTTAAGCATGCCAGTCCTGATAAACCAGTTGAACACCTGAATTATTTTGTGGAATTAGGCCTAATCAGAAAAATTCTCCAGCAAGCACACATAGAGGGCAATGGTTTTTTACAGTACATGCCTCTTTCTTTGCACCTCTAAATCCTGCCCCAGCTCCCACACACCCCTCTTTTTTGTTTTTTAAAGCAGTTCTTACTGCATACATGGCACAGGTTAAACCACAAGCTCTTCCGTTCTGTTATGGAAGAGGTACTGGTGCACAGAATTAAAGTTTCACATGCACTAGAGTGCTGCGTTGCAAGTTGTGGTAAAAAGCTTTCAAATTCAGGCAAGTCTAGCTTATGAAAAAGAAAAAGAGGATCTAATACAAGCTGACTCACTTCCCCATTGAGCAAAAAGGAATGGCAATTCTGTGTTGTCTATGTCCATGATAACAAACAGGTCAATACAGACAATTACACTACAGTGCAAATTGATCCAGAGTTATTCAGAGAACAGTTTCAAATCTGAGCCATTTTTGTCCTGGCTACAAGATACTATACTTAGGCTAGAGGCACCTAAATTTTTCTGAGAAATCAACAAAGTACAGCATGAGGCATCAGCACAATGAATCACTACTGTCAGGTGGGGGGACTACACGCCAATTACATGTGATTGTATCAAGTACAAAAGCAAGCCTTCTAAGGACCGCTGTGCTTCAGGCTTTATCTCGCTAGATGTCAAATATCAGGAGATCTTTTTAACTCAGACTAGATCATACATGGTCAAAGAAAAAACCCTGACAGGAAGTGGACGAAGGCAAAAACTTTATCTACCATCCATTCACTGGCACTTAGCATGTTTTTTCCTGCTGGAGGGAAGTAGGAAGCCCTATCCGCAGCAGGACACACAGAAGTCTAGGAAAACACAACAGTAAATTAAGAAAGCTTTATGTAATTTATTAAAGAAACAGTTGTGGCTTTATCTTTATTTACATTTATACTTTTTTTTTTTTAACTGAGGACTCAAACACAGCAAATGCAAAAAAACCACCAACATGAAGAGGCTGGTACTAAATGTGGCTGTCCTTCATTACATACACATTAGCAGAGTTAGTGCACAACAAACGCACATTGACCTAAAAGTTTACTACAGCTAAGAGTTTAGAACTTTAAGGGGAAAGTAATCCAGGCTTGAAGGAGTTTCCATGCAAGCAACAACAGCAGAAGCTGAGCTGAGTCCTTGAATAAAAGATAACTTATAGGGAATATGAAAAAAATACTAGAAAAACATGAAAACAGTGAGTAGAATCAATTGTGTATCAATGTCTTTTAGTTAAATTTAACACACCTCAGATGATTAAACAGACCAAGAAGAAGTCAGATCAAAAAAAGGTGATTCTTCCTGTAAAAGACTTGTGGAATTTCTTGCCAAAATAAGCACTGACACGAAGTTTACATGGAAACAAGGAGAGAATGGCTAAGTTCTTCTAAGTTACCCTGTGGGTTACTACTGAAACAATAAATGCCTTCATGGGCCAGGCTGCGGGCCCAGCTAGCCCTTGCCTTACGCAGCAGTGGGCAACCCTGCTTAGGAGACTGGTCAAGACTGGCCACTTTCTGCAGTCCAGTCAGCCAGCACCCAAAATGCTGCACCACAGTTGTTCCTATGCACTTCAGTAACTGCTTACAGACCTGCTGTCTTTGAATTTATGTCATTCATTTTGAACCTGCTTCCACAACTTCTTTTCACTCAACTGCTCTACTCTTCCTTCTGCTGAAATACTAAGCACTGTACTAAAACAATGTAACCTGCAACAGCTCAAGAACTCCCCATAGCTGAAAGGATTCATGTCTGTCCCACTTACTATTTTTACTTTTCTCTAGCTATTCACTTTTGGCAGTCATCGGAGCTCAGTCACACAGTTAGACAGCTTTAGTCTAATACAGCATGGCTATTGCCACCTTCTAACGCTTGGAGAAATTCTGTAACTGTCAAAATGAAACCATGTAATTTTAATGGTCCCTTCAGGCTTTAATCTATCAAAGCCTCAATTGTACTCCACCAGTGCAAGAATAAAAGCTGTTGGGAGTACCAGGCAGCTCCAGGCAAAGGCAAGGGGGAAAAGGAAAGACAGTAGAGCTGTACTGATGCCCACAAACCCAAAGTGGATCAGACAACATAGAAAATATACCTGAAAATTATAGTAACATGTTATTTTCAGGAAACAGGATATTAGATAAAGGTAATTCCAAACAGTTCATTAAGAAACACGTTTAGTATGTAGACTTAAGTTTTGAAATGCTTAAGGAGCAGGTAGTCTATGAAGGTTGTGTCTCATCTTTTCTTACAAACCTCCAAAGGCAGACAATTGAGACTCCTGATTTATAATCGGCAGGACTGGGAGAGAGAGAGGCTTTTATGGAGGCATTTGAAGGCTATATGCCACACGCCTTCCCCATCAGCCGTCGCTGTATAACCGGAATATGTGCAGTCCTCACAACAAGGGCATGAATATTGTAGTGAACTACTAGAGATGGTCTGCACAAGAGCACCATTTGAACAAAACGGCATCTCTTGCCTAAGATGAAGGTGTCCCTGTCTTCCAACACACACATGTCCACATGTAGCTGGAAAGAAAGGAGTTCCTAATCATGTAATCAGGAATACCCATGCACATACACCATAGCCAGGTCCTTTTGGTGACATGATGGGCAGACTTTTGGACATCTAACAAGTAGGGGTGGAGAAATAAGGCAGAAAAGCATCCAAACCTATCTACAGATTACTCCCAGTTTGAGAGTCCTCAGGAAGAAGCACATGAGAGGCATACGACAAACTGCATGAATTATTCTGGGGAGTTCAGTGTGACTCACAACTACACACTTGTCATTACAGGATAAAACAGCCTCTTGAGGTTCCTTACAAGTTAGGTCAAGGGGAAAAAAAAAATCATACAGAAGACTAATTAAAGCATATTTGATCCCAAAATGCAGTTTCTTAGTATTAAGATTTGACAATACCTTACCAGATCAACAGAGTTGGGGAAAAAGGCAAAATAAGTGGAAGGCGGAGGAGAGTGAGCGCAAAAAACCTTAAGGGACGTAAGTCTCCAAGTCTGAAACTGAAGCAGTAAGCTTCAAAGGGAAATGCAAGTTGAAAACAACTGCTGAGTTGAGTCAGATGTTTATCATACCATCCAGAAGAACGCTATCACTAAAATAATGCAATCAAGCATGAGATTAGTTATTTGTACTCTCAAAAGCAAAGGTCTGGCTACACCCAGTTGTGATTTCTTTGTATTCCATCACTGTATTATTTGTTTACAAAATATCTGAAACATTGTTTCTGTGCCTCCAGAGACAAAGGGTCTGTGACACAAGTAGTGCTTGGGGAGGGGGTGGAGACAGAAGCCCTCAGGAACCACAACTACACTGCATTCAGCAACTGATACTCAGACACTAAACCAGAAGTTTCCTGTTCAGGACAGATTTATAAGCCTCAGGTAGCAAAACAGTCTAAATATGCCAGATTAACAGCAACACGGTTTTAATACCAGAGAGTCCAAAAATGGGTGAGACCAGAACAACAGCAGAGCAAATACTGTTTATAGTGAAAAGAATGCATGAGGAAATGTCTCCAACAAGTTCCTACAACAATTCAATCTGACTTAAGCAGTCAAAAAAAAAATCAATATTTACTTTCAGTTTTTCTTCTGTCCCTTGTCTCACCGTACACACCGGTTTGCAGTGAGCCAAGCAGGAAATTACTCTGCCAACGGATGCTATATTGGGTTGAAAAAAAAAAAATCTTTCTCAAGCTTAATAACACAAATTACAATACTGTAGAAGATAATTTAGTACTCGGGACCGGAGGACTACGACTGCTAGTGACCCTGCAGCACAGAGGACTTCTCTGGGCACACAAGTTCAGCTGTTTGCTTAGATGACTACAGTTTCCCTGGAAGAATCAGTCAGCCCTCTACCCTACAAGAAAGTAAAATAAAGAGCTGGGACAAAAAACCCGCAAAAACATAAAACCCAAAACCAACAACCAAAACAACCAGGCTTGATGGTTTTGGTTACCACATCTTATAACCACCCATCCATCCTTAATGTAAAAACAGCATAAGCTACCTATTTTCTAATTTTAGATATTTCTCAACAGGAAGGTTTTATTTAGTAAATATTAGCAAGCAGTAATGGCCTTACAGCTACGCATTCTGTTCATGCAAATCAAAATTTACTCATCAAGCTTGTCAGTGTCAGCCACCCTCTCTGCCAAGTCAGGGCTGGTCACAATACATCCAGTCGGGAAAGGCACTGCTGTGTCAGTTGGCTGGTATTCTTTTGTCTGACCTGATTTATTGTTGGCCCAAACATTTCTGAAGCTGTTTATTTCAACAAATGTTTGCCAGGACAAATTTTTTTTGCCAGTCTTTTGACTATGGGGGTGGGAATATATATAAAAACCTCATCTCACTTGTGGAAATCTTAGTGTAAACAAGGTGACTTGTATTTTTGCACAGTTTCTCAATCTACTCTCACTAACACAATTAAATGCCATGTCTTTTGGTAGATAAGCATCTCTCATGAATTCACTCACTCTATGGATGTTACCAAGAGTTTAAGATGATGAATAAATGTAACTGTATGTACACAACTGGCATTTAAGTGTCCTCAAAGCCATCGGGCCATAGCCAGTGACAGAGACTAACCACCACCCTTGCTAGATGTAGTTCCCATTTTGAGAACTCCCTTTGTAAGCTGCTGCTTTCCTGGGATCAGCTGAGGAGTGTGTACTTCAGCTCCCCTTTTGCTTCCACTGAAACATGGCAGCCTCAATTCTGGTTTTAAGTATCACTTCACATCTGAATAAACACTAGTCTCCTTCAGAAGAAATGGAGAAGCCAGACAGAACAGTCTTGCAGGGTGGTGGCAAGAACAAGGGCACAAACTGAGAAACAATTTTCCCAACATTTGAATACCTGGATCCAGAACTTTTCAACAGTTTCACCTCAGGGAATGATAAGTCAGCTCCTCGTCACATTTGAACTTGGAAGAATTCAGAAAAAATAAGTTTAAGTAACCAACATCTCAATCTTTAAGACCTTGGCTAAAAGACTGTCAACACTTATTTACCAATAACCTCATTTTTGGCATTAAGGTAAATTACATCCTGTTTCCTTTATGTTATACAGAATGATTACGTGGTAGCAGTAGTTATACCACCTAGGTCAGGAGAAAAAAATAATGTCAGCATTGGAATGAATCTGGCCCAAAGTAAAATAACTTTAAACTAAAAATCACATTATTGTCATCTTCAATGTCCATATCGTGTGCTAGGGAACTGTCAGCGCTCAGTTATGAACCTGATCCAGACTATGAGCTTCCCAGTGAGCATCACAGAGTAGGCAAAACAATCACACAGCAATGAACTGTGTGGAAATCACCTAATTCCTACATCTGTAGTTTGGGAAACAGTCCCAAATTAACCCATCGTGCTATTTTTGCCCTCCTTCCCCTGCGAGTCCCACTGTAACATGAGTAACTGACTGCCATATTTGTCTGATTTGACAGAGGTTACTATCACACTTAAAACACAACAAGAACTAATCAAACACACCGTGAAAGCATGGTTTACACTTTGGTCTGACCACAGTAAATTTGACCTATGTCACCGCTGTCTAGTTTCAAGAAACCTTTCTTAAGGCAATAAGCATATGGGCTAGATGTTATTTTCATCAATTGTACAGATATGAAATGAACAAAGCTTTTTCCTTTAACGGTGCTGTAGACTTTATTTGTTGGTGGCCACAGTTCAGGAGTGATGAGAAAACAGCAATATTAGCTGTCATATTTCTTTGACTGCATAAACATGCTGCTGATGTAAGGAACGAAACATTTTAATCCACTGAAAACCAAAAACTCAAATAACTTCCAGAAGAATTTATCTACAACTTTAACAAGGCTGGAAGCTGCCAAAGGCACTAGGGAAGTCATTACATTTCAACCCTGTGTTATGATACAGAATTGGAAGCTACCTACTCATCCCTATGCCAAGAAGCATCATACCTGAAACTTTCAAAATAGCAAGATAGCCAGTCCTAGGTTTATTGTTAATCAGTACCATGGCAACCTTTGCTGCCATGACATCATTAAAGGACACTACACCAAATTCATATAGTCGCTGGCCACAAGTACTCCAGAATCTACTGCAACCAATGTTTTAATGCACATTATATTGCAGCAAAAGTAACAATTTATGGAAAATAAACAGTTAAGCAATTCTTTATATGAGTAAAATGTAAAGAGATGTGAAGTTTGATTAGGAATGAGGAAAAAGCATAAAAATATTAACCCAAACCCCTACATTTGACATAAGAGCATTAAAGTTTGGGAGTGGTTTCTTTGTGGGTTTTTTTGTTGTTGTTGTTGTTTGGGATTTTTTTTTTTTTTTAAGAAAAGTAATGTATCTATCCAATTCAGCAAGAACATGTGGAAATTTCCTGTAAATAGCTTATTGAAAGTTACAATACTATATTGAAAGTCACAATGTTTGACTTCATTTACCATATGCAAATAATGGTTCTGTAATATAAGAAAGGATTTAACATTTGGTCAGTTGCCTGTTTACTGCTAAACTACTAAATCTGATCTTAATTAGGTTGTACAAATTTAGATTAAAATTAAAAAACCCAAACCACCAAACATAAATACCAGGTGCTTTTTCATGTTTTAAGGGTGGAAGTTCTCACTTGACTTTTTGATAAAAAACAGGGTGAAAGTGCAGGCTTGCCATTTTTTTCAGAAATAAACACTCTTGGAAAAAACACACAACTATGCCTCATCAGTCCAGCCTTCAAGGTGAGGTTTCTAGCATGATAAGCTTTTGTTGTGTACCACAAATAACAAATCTGAAGGGGCTGTTTAGGTATTTGCTATCAGGGATTGGCGAAAGTACATCAGTCAATCCATCCAGATTCAACCATTAAGCATGCTGACTAGCCCCTGATGTGATCTTAAACTGTGGAGGTTTGTTTTGGGTTTTAAACTCTGCTAACATCCCTACCCCGTTGTAATTATGGGCCAATTCTGCACTTCTGAAAAGTCAAAGCTTATGTAAGACATCCTTCTTCCCTACATAAATAGGGCAAACTAGATTAATTTTCAGAAATGTAAGTTGTAAAAATCAAGATGGCTAAAAAATCTTTTCAAGAAGTCAAGAAAATAGAAGGTGTACACGCACAATACATCAGAACAAAATCTTGTAATTCTGTCTACACTGAAAGCAACTCAAGATTTTTATTATGCTGGTTTGCCAACTGGCATCAGCAGAACAGTTGTTACTTCACATTCATTTCACATTTAAATTCATAGATGAACTCCCCACTTGTGTACGTGGGGAAGCCTTTTGGAAAAAACCTACCACAATGCAGCTTTTCATTAATCTATTTCAATATGCTGTATGCTACATTCCTTCAACTTTTGTATTCTACTTGCCTTGAGATTCCAGTCAACTAACCTAGATGTGTTCAACCATGCAGTTTAATCTTTAGAAAACATTAATCTTTCATTAACCTAAAATTTAAAAACCAGAAACCAGTGAAGAAAATTGCTGGAGTTTCCTCATTTACTTCTTTCTGACAAATGAGAGTGAATACACTACATGGCCATTTCAGCCATTGTTCATATTGTTTTCCTGATTTTTCCAGGAGTTTAAGAATAAAACTAGGTGAGGATAATGCTGCAGCACTTTCAGAACACATTTTAAGAACTGCTAGTAGTCGAGTGGACCTAAAACTACATTCAGCTCTTTACGATAACTACATTTGCAATAAGCCTGATCAGTAACACTTCTCCAGAAAGCCATATCCATCAGGACCAGTGACCATACTTTTAGCAGTATGCTACTTATTTCTTATTCAAGGGCAATTCACTGAAACTTAATAAAGTAGTCCCTGGACTGAAGAGCTGCCAGTGGAAGACATAAACTAAAATTAGAACACTTTCATGCTTTAAGCAACTATGTTTCTGGTCTATTGGTTCAAGTTCTGAAAACATATGATGTAATACTCAATTTTCATAGTAAAAATTTCTGAAAAAAGAACAAGTGAGAAAGACTGTTCTCAGTAAACTGATCTTACCATATCAAAGTGGAATACAGAAGGGGTAGTATGAAAGTTTTGGTTTACTCATTGAAAAGAAAATAAATTTAACCTTTGCTAACTCACATCAAGAGATTATGAAAAAAATACTTAACCTTTAACTCATTTTACTCTTAGTCTAAAATACTATTTGTTCTACATGGCTGCTTCTTCCACTTTTAGCTTAAGTCACCGATTGAGCAAAGAAGCCGTTTTATAGCTGCCACCCCACTTAGTTTTCAAAAGACCACACAAAACCAGGATTATGAGATTATATGCTGTTAACAAGAGGTACATTACTTTGTGCGTTTCTTCTAAAGGTTTTTTTTTTTAAACACAATTATGGACTGAGCTATAGGATGTTACAGTATTCCATTTCTGTTTTGTTGATTAAAAGAAAAAAGTTATGCAAAAATCAATTTACAGCCTAAGTTGGATTCAAATCACTGAAGCAGCAGCAGTCATCAGATGTCTAGAAAACCGGTGAACGTAAAGAATTATTTAAAGTTCCAGCATCAAAGTCCTGCTGAAACAACCACTCGAGAGTAAATCCCAACAATATAACTTGCCCAGGTGACAGTAATGAGCCATGTGAATGCTCAAGAGAAAATACTTTCAAAAGCTTTCTACTTCCTAGATTCAGGAGCAGCCAATCCCCTCTGACATACATTTTTTTATCAGATACTTCACACCAAAACATCTTTTATTATTTCATCTGAAAACACTACAACACTTCCATTATAGCAGTAACTGTTGTGTCTTTGTGTGTGCAAGTGCCAGTGTGACAACAGTAACCCACTGCACAGCTCACTATACATTTTTAATTGAGTAGTATTTCTTCACAAATACCTTGTAATAGAAAGCTGAAAAAGACAAACCACAGAATCTGTTTGCTTGATGGTTCTAGATTTACACAGCTGTTTCCCCCTAGTATGACTGAAGTTGTCATTCCAGCTAGTCAGTGTTAAATTAAAAAAACAGCCAAAGGATGTGCAAGGCCAATAAAAGCTACAGAATGTGAAAATTATAATAGAAACAGGTAGAACTTGGTCAACTACATATTTGAATAGTAGTCCCATGCATTTAATTTTTCATCCAACTGCATGCAGCATTTGATGTTGTATAAAAAGCTTCCCTCATTATTAAGAATCTGATTTATTTATATGCTCCAGACCTATTGCTTTCTTTCCAACTTCTCACCTACCTTCTCTAAAATCTCACCTACTCATCAGCCGAAGCCATCTACAGCTAGAAAGAGTACTCCATTCATTGCTGAATTTGTTTGCTTATTCTTAACACAAGGGCTTAAACATGAACACTAGAGAGCATTTAAATCGACCACTTTACAATCTTAATCCTACTGTTAGTTTACTTCATCACTGGCATAAGCTATTTATCATGGTCACTTTCTCAAGGCCCTTCACAAACTCTCTTCACTCAACTACCACAATTAATGTATGCTACTAAGCTTTCAGATAAACAATTTGCACCTTACCAAACGAAGCACAAAACACTAAGGACTGTCTTCCCGAAAAGCTGCCTTCTTCAACTGCTCTTCTACTGGCAGTGGTTAACCTACTTGTGCGCAGAGGCCACCGCCCGTTTTGTTGACCAGTGCTGTTCTGTTTTCTGGACCTCCACTTCAGTGACTCCAGTAAACATTTATTTCCACTTGTGGAAAGGTTGAACAACTGGACAGACTTTTTAGTTCCATAGCTGTGGTAGCATCTAGAACAAGGTACCCTATATACCATCATAAGTGAAAAAAAAAAAAATCCCCAGAAAAAAACAAAACCACAAAATAACTTACACATTCTACTAAAGAATCTACTCATACCACTATCAACACTAAAAAAGCAACAGGAATTTGTGAACATTTAGCAGCCTTTAAGCCAATGCTCCAGGAATTCCCTGTCCATAACTATTCCAGCAACACCCGATCTAGAGTACAGAATAGAGCTAAGAATATGCAGCAGTCCCAAAGCAGAACATTAACTGAGATGTTAAATGTGTTCATAACACAGAGCCCTAAAAACCATCACACCTACATGAACTGGAAACATTTTGAAACCTTGCTCAGTGAAGAGCACCCCAGGGAAATCCTGTGCTACAAAACTGAAATTTGGCGCAAAATCCTGAAGATATCAAAACATCTTGTTGAAAAGGCATGGGGTGAGAGAGGACACACTTGCGCTTTAACTCCACGCATTGTGTTTGTGTGGCAGGGTTTTGATCCCTCCCTGTCCTTGTCTTGACCCACCAGTCTTTATGTTTTTTCCTCCCCATCCCACTGGGGGCAAGAGTGAGCAAGCAGCTGTGGTGGTGCTGAGCTGCTGGCTGGGCCTAAAGCATGACACTCCACCATAAAAATTAACTTCCTGCGAATTATTGAGCTGCAATCCTGCAATTCATTTTAATCAAAGACAACATTATTTTCAATGCATCTTAGCTGAAGCTTCTTCACCAGGCCTTCCACACCTTGCAGACTCCCAAAAGTAGAGGACAAAGACATCACAGGAGTTAAGAAACAATTCTTTCCAATATAAGCGCCTTCCTTTCCTTTTAGCATTAACATTATGCATAGCCACATACATACCACAGTCATTTTATGTCTCTCAGATAAGTAGTACTAGAACTTTAGAAAGTGTAATGAACTGTTGCAACACCCACCTGAGAACCACTCAAACACAGCACAGAGAATCAACACATTTCGAAAAGGGAACACACTATATTATTATGCTCTTTGGAATTGCTGAAGTGCTCAGAATTTGAACCTGAAGCTTTCTTATTTCTCCCATACGTTCTCCATTACCCATTTACATTAAAAAAAGTCTATGTTATTTCACATACAGACATGCAAGAAGGCAAGAGGCCAAAGTCCCAGCATACATTCCCTGATCATCATTATCGACCAATGCAACTAGAGCCATTTTATGCGCCGTTTCACAAGCAAAAGGATGGACTATGTAACCGAGCGCCCTAACCCCAGAATTAAGAGTCTTCTAAGTTACTTTAAAAGCTTTTCACTATTCCTTGCATTAGACATGTTTTCACTGCCATCTGAATTTAAACAATAATGGGGCTTTCGTTGCCACTTCAGATTTAAGCAATTAACAGGACTTGCTCAAATAAAGTCTCCAAATAAAGATAACCAAATTCCTACATATTTTTAAAAATTAGTACCAAGAAAGCACCTTCAAACAGTAAGCAAGAAAAAGAAACAGTAGAAAGGAAAAGTCCTTTGTTCAGCTAAATCACAGCGTCTAAAAAAAAAAATTTCCTCGAGTCCTATGTTTTTCAGTTACACTGTTCTGTAATGAATATTAAGATGAAAGTTCAACCCAAAAACCTATTTTCTACAGCTTTGAATGAGTCACCTCAATCTTCTATAAAAAGTGGCATTTTAGAGAGATGAAGGAATGAGCCTACTTCTTCAAAAAAGGGAAACCGCTACCAACGAAGATCAAGGTCCTCCAAGCTCTGTATCAAATCTCCTAACCTGCCACGCAGTGCTAACTCCAACCCATTAACGAGACATTAGATCTAACATAACCAAACCTCTGCAACTGCCAGATTAGATGGACGCTTGCTGGGGATTAAGAAACAAGTCAGCTTCAGTTCTGTGATCTAGCTACGTAAATAGGAGGAACGAACACTCCCAATGAAACTGGTTGAAAAGGAACAATTTAGTCTATGAAAACTTCACGAGGTCAAGATCATTCAAGTGACAGACAGTCACTCACAGCTCAGAGCTCCATGCTGTCAGGCATACAAAAATTACCCGTATTCACGTTCTTGGTTTATGTTGCAGTTTTACAAATTGATGAGTCAGAGAAATGAGAAAACGGAAGATTTTTGTGGACACACTATGACACATTTTGCCAAGAGTGGGAAACTAATTTAGGGCAAGGGATCTTTTTGTTTCTTTGTAAACACAAAAGGTCCTACATGTAGAGAGGAACTGCTGTTAAGAACACAAGACTTCACACTGGATACAGATCAAATCTTACCTTTCAGGTGTTGGGGCAGAGTTCTTCGAGAGATACAAGTTTTTGTGTTCATGTTCCCCGTTCCTTAAGCTGAAAACTATATTAGAATAATTTGTGTTGTTGAAAGGCCGAACTTTACACTGGCATTCGAAAAAGAAAATCTGACTGTTCATCTTCTTCCTCACTACTCACCTTCCATACTGCCAATCTTGTTATGTCAGCTTCATTAGTTGCTGTGACAGAAATGAAAGGTAATTCTAACAGACTAACTAAGGCTCTAAGTATTTTGAGATTCTTTCATACATCAGAAACGCAAAGAATGGAGTTTTGCCTTGTATTACATTTTTTGCAGTTCACAAGCAACAGAAAATGGAAATGCCTGTGCTCTTTTATAAATAGTTCAGAGTTTTCCTAAAGACAGAAATTAAGTCAACAAAAAATATCTGGACTGCACAGAAAAGTTGATTTTACATTTTAAGCACTCACAGGCCTTCAAGACACACACCCCTCCTGACTGCTGATCTTGGACACTATAGCAACAAGTGAACATTTGTTCTGAAGGAATGTGGAGTATGCAACTGGGGGAAGGGTAGTACTATCAGCCACAAACTTATCTGCTGTTCCACTAAGTTATTATTTAACTTCAATCTTCCCAGAAACTGAAGAAACTGCATTTACTATCCAACATTAGCAACCTGCATTTAGCAAGCAGCTTACACTTTGACCACGAAGAACACAGCTTTGCTTGAACTAAACTTCAACAGCAGGTGTTTGGGGTTTGGGGTTTTTTTTCCCCTCTGCTTGTTCAGAGTACTAGAAACAGCAGAATTGTTCCATGACTGCAGCTTAATTAGGCAGTGCTCAAATACTGCAAACCTGCAAAGCAAAAGAAAATACCCAGCTCCTTTGGCTCTGGTCACAGCTTCTGAAACCCCAACACTTCCTAACAAAACCCCGCAAATGGCAGACTCTAGAAAACAAGAAGCTTGGGCAAAACACCATGTGGAATGACCTGGAATGAAATGGAAAGAAAGGTGGAAAAGCACTCTCTGCCAGTTTAAGTGTAACATTCCTGGGGAAAAGCATGGTCTGTACCTATGCGTGTCTGTCATGAACTTCAACTGTAAACTACTTTTTGTTGGATTACTGAGGGCTTGCCATCAGTATATTTTTTCATGGACAGTTCTCTGGAGTACATCACATTTCTGCTTTCTTTGCAGAACTTATCAGATTTGAGGAATCTGGCACTGAACAGGAATAGGACTCACAGCCAGGGATCTCTGTGCCCTCTGCTCACAAAAGAGACCAGGAAGAAAGTGTGAAAGTAAGGGAAGCATGGGGAAATAACCAGGAGGTCTCTGGCTTGCTGTGGTCCTACAGCTTGACTATAAAAAGCAGCTTACAGATTCACACAGATTCACAGAGTGTTAGGGGTTGGAAGGGACCCTCTAGTCCAACCCCCCTGCCAGAGCAGGATCACCTAGGGCAGATCACACAGGAACAAGTCCAGGTGGCTTTGGAAAGTCTCCAGAGAAGGAGACTCCCCCACCTCTCTGGGCAGCCTGTCCCAGTGCTCTGTCACCCTCACAGGGAAGAAGTGTTTCCTCGTGTTCAGGCTGAACCTTCTGTTTTCCTGTTTATGGCCATTGCCCCTAGTCCTGTCACTGGACACCACTGAGAAGAGCCTGGCCCCATCCTCCTGACACCCACCCTTTAGATATTGATAAGATCCCCCCTCAGCCTCCTCCAAGCTGAACAGACCCAGCTCTCTCAGCCTTTCCTCATATGGAAGGTGCTCCAGGCCCTTCATCATCTTAGGGGCCCTGTGCTGGACCCTCTCCAGTAGTTCCTTGTCCTTGAACTGAGGAGCCCAGAACTGGACACAGCACTCCAGGTGACGCCTCACCAGCACAGAGTAGAGGGGGAGGATGACTTCCCTCGACCTGCTGGCCATGCTCTTCTTAATGCATCCCAGGATGCTGTTGGCCTTCTTGGCTGTGAGGACACACTGTTGGCTCATGGTCATCCTGTTGTCCACTAGGACTCCAAGGTCCTTTTCCCCAGAGCTGCCCTCCAACAAAACAGCCCCCAACCTGTACTGGAACAGGGGGTTGTTCTTCCCCAGATGCAGCACTTTACACCTGCCCTTACTGAATTTCATTAGATTTCTCTCCATGCCCAGCTCTCCAGCCTGTCCAGGTCACGCTGGATGGCAGCACGGCCTTCTGGCGTGGCAGCCACTCCTCCCAGTTTGGTGTCATCAGCAAACCTGCTGAGAGTACATTCTACCCCTTCATCCAGGTCATTGATGAATATATAGAGTAGGGCTGGACCCAGCACTGACCCCTGGGGGACACCACTAGCCACAGGCCTCCAACTAGACTGCCCCATTGACCACAACTCCCTGAGCCCTTTCCTTCAGCCAGTTCCCCATCCACCTCACCGTCCAATAGTCCAGTCTGCACTTCCTAAGCTTGGAAATGAGGATGCCATGGGAGACCGTGTCACATGTATTTTTTTTCCTCTCCAAGTTTTGCCATAAATCAGAAGCTGTTAAAAAAAAATCACTACTACTGGCTTTGGTTCTTAGCAACTATTTTACTTACTAAAAAGATTTAAGGACATATTTAATTTGGTTTTATCTTTGTTCACATCCTTTATATCTCTTAGTTTGAAAGACTTTCACATTTGTCAAAGAACAGTTTCAATTTCGGACTGACAGAACTAATATTTAGAAGTGACTACTACCTGAGACACATGAAAGGGTGCACTAAGGATTTTCCAGGTCAGAAAGACTGGAAGTGCATACATCTCCGCATATAAGCGGCAAGTTTAGGAAGGCAGTTTAAAAGATGACTGTCACATTTAGCTCTGAGATTTTGGCAGATTTAAGAAGGCTGATTAATTCGCCATCTACAATGGGCTTTTTCAGTGCGCTGTTCTCTCCTCACCCTGGGCCGCCGCCCCGCCCCCCCCCCCCCCCCCCCCAATTCCATCACACAGCATGGTTTAAAACCGAGCCCTAAACACTGCAAGCTTTATAATAAGAAAACAACAACTTTAGATGCATCTTCTATATTTTCAACAGTTACAGGACTGTACCATCAATTCAGCTGTTGGTGGGGAAGAAAAACACGTAATTTCTGCAGGAGCACCTTCAGAAGTTACTCCTTCCAGCTGCCTTGCACCCGCGCAGTTTGGTTTACTCATGGCTTCCCTGCTACTGTGTCTCACAAGGTCACTTCTGCCAGCTGTGCTATGGGAACAATAACATCCAAAGCAGCAAATACAGATCATCAGAATTCACCTCTTGACACCATATTTGATTCAGCAAGAGGATGAACCATGTTATTACAGGCTAAAACATTCAAAACATGCAGTTAGTTCCTTGTGGACCAAGTTTGAGTAGATCTACACAGTACAAAAAGTAATTTTAATACTAAGTTACACAATTATTCTTCAGCTATTACAAGTCTATAATGCTTTGGTAGATCCTGGAAGTGTTTAACATTATAATTCCACTTCAGACTATTTGTCAACATTCCCAAATGTTGTGATTTCTGTAATATCTACTAGACAGTTTGTTTTCCCCTTTTTTTGTGCTACAGAAGAGAAACCATGTGCTATGTTTTACATGAATTCTTCTGACTTTTCCTGAGGATTCTTAAGGGTCATTTAATCAATTCACAAGCAGATTTTTTTACATATTGATAATCACTATGTTCTCATGGTCCCCAGAAGTTAGCTGCCTGACAGCATTTTAATTTCCCTCCTCCCACAAAGGTTTTTCATTTATACTATTTATAAATACTACCTGATAGAAAAATCAGAAACTTCTTCCACAACAAAAAAAAAAAAAAGAAATTAAAGAAATGCATCCACCTTCCCTGAAAACAAACAAAAAAACCCCCAAACATTCTTTGCAACAGTCTCCAGAAGGAAAGGTAAATACTTTCAGATCCTTGTTTGGAGCAGCTTGCCCATCTACCAAGCGTTCATACTATGAGGCATCATTAGACAGGTAAATACATCCAGTTTAAGGTGTATCAAAGACAGCACCTTTCATTGAGAAACATCAAAACTGGAATGAAGAACAAACAGCAAAATTACACCTACTTCTATAAATTCTCATAATTTCAATCTGTAGTCTTCACTGCAGGAGCTAATGAACTTCAGATTTGCCTAGCAAAAAAGGACAAACTGACATCCAAAAATACTGCCTCAGAAAAATTGCATTAATGTTTTACAATGTAAGAAATAAAAATCAAATGCTAAAATTACTACAGTGCCTTAATAGTACTAAAAAAGCACACCTTATCAAGCCTGGAAGGGCTGAAATCATTCTTCTTTGACTCTCAAGCATTATATTCAATAGACAGTTCCTAGCTTTTTGCCATTAATTGCATGCTGGACTATCTCCATGGTGTTAAAACGAGGTTTTGAAGTTGCCAGAGATTACCAGTTCCTTATTTTAAGGAAACTATTTTAACTTCACACACCTTCAAAATTGTCCCAGTGGGCTGAATATCTGGTCCTTCACAAATAAGGACCTGATAGGTTACAAGTTAGGTAGCATTCCTGATCCTTTTGAAAATATTGGTGCTACTACAAACAGGATGCAGACATTCCTGACCAGGCCATCCAGCTTCACCAGTATTTTTACCTCTGTTTCAGTTAAAAAAAAAAAAATCTTCTCAAACCAGACAGCAAAATCTGACCCTTAGAGAGAAATCTGCAATTAAAGGCAAGAGCTTTATCTTGGTATTCTGTTTTCTAAGATATCTGGAAAAAAGGTATATTAACATTTTTAAAACAAGCTACATCTTACATTAGTTGAAGATAGGATGAACTTGAAAAATGTTTTTGCTCATTAAAAGGATGCAGAATTACCCACATGAATCACACAATATCAGGCTTTGATGATTACTTCAAAGTTTCTGATAAACCAAGCAATAATTCCTAAACATATTCTCAAGTACAGTCAAGGAGATTATATATTAAAGTATAATTACTCCTGCATTTTTAAACCACATGTAAATTTTACCCTTACAGCTATTCATAATGAAACACAGTATTTCCCACAGTCCCAAGGGCAGATCTTACAGTATGAAGCTTACATTACCTTCCTTAAAAAAAACCAAATAGCACATGTCACAAAACTAGTAGCTAATTATCTTCAGACTAGGGAAATAGGAACGTTCCCCTTTCTCTGATGTGACACAAGTAAAAGTTTAGAAGTACGTTGTAAAATATCTTCTAACTAGGAACTCAGGCCGTGTACTAAATACTCTTTTGTGTGGTCCTTTTAAATCTGTGTAAACGAATCTCATTTGAGCAAAGACCACACAGTGGCATCATTTGCTTAAAGCAACAGTGGAATTTAGTATATGCAGTAACAGCACAGACTGTAGTGTCATCAATCTCATACATAGGTATCTATTCCCAAATACCTTCTAAACTTTGCATATCTCTGCAATAAGCTATACTGGTTTTGAATGGGTAAGTTCTCCAGTAGACGGTTGCAAGAGGTAGGTCCTGTACATTTTGTCCCCAAAGCTATCTTACATACTTTCTATACAACTTCTGTGAGTTAGTCATCCTTGCATTTTGACAAGGTTGGACAGTATATATAGACCCCATATCTCCTATTCTCCAAAAGAACATACTATGCACGTATAAGTCACTCAGCCTCAAAATCCAGCAGTGTTTACTTGCAGACACATTAAACCCATGCTTTGGGACAAGAATTAACCCTCTTCAAGTCACAGGATTTAGCTTAAGTGTATCTCACGCACTTCAAATTCTTAAGTATTTTTAATACTGTGGTCAGATTGTTAAGCCCTCAGCAGGTCCCCATGGGAGGCAAACTTCCCATGAGGTTCCTAAAACAGTCTCTACCATGCTGAGTTTATTCTCTTCTTGTGTGCTACTACCTCTGAA
Source organism: Rhynochetos jubatus (assembly GCA_027574665.1). NCBI lineage: Eukaryota > Metazoa > Chordata > Aves > Eurypygiformes > Rhynochetidae > Rhynochetos > Rhynochetos jubatus. The sequence goes on from CM050656.1 coordinate 19,845,338, forward strand.
GATCACAGACCGCTCCAGCCTTTAGTACGTCAAGAATACAGAATGCCATCAATAAAAGTGAACAGAGTAGCACAGATAGGAGGTAATCATCTGAGTATTCATTCAACATATACTCTCAAGTTTGGCCTTTTAGGCAGGGATTTCTGCCTAAAGAAACGGTTTACATTTTCTTAGTATCAGAACAGAAAGAAGATTGACTTAGTTTGAGTCTCATCAATATATTTAAATTGTCTCCGACCTCAAAGTACTAATGCTACAAATGAGTAAGACCTTTCAGCTCAAAGACGTGATGACAATATAATTATCCTTGCTAGTATCAGTCATGTGACACAATCTCACTCATCTGGAAACTTAACTGAAGACGGCAGCAAGAGACTGACAGACTAACTGTGCAGTTCAGCCACTACAGATCGACTGTCATTGAGTAGAATTAAATAATAAATTTATTGTGAAACAGCACAGGGTTCGTTGACCTAGGTTCAAAAAAAATGTCCAGACCTCTTCTTTAATAAGGACATAGGATCAAGATACTTTGCCAATGTCTCAAGTTGCATTGCTAATAACAGACAGTTACATCCAGCAAGTACAATGCCTAGATTCAAAAGGGAATTTAAAAAAACCAAAAAGACAGCATGAAGTGTATGGAACACATGGTATTTCACTCAACACAAGAGGCAACTGCAGCTCCTTCATGGCCCAACAGCTGACAAACTTTTCACTTCTACAGTTCTATTCAGAAGGGTTTTTTGTTTGTGGGTTTAGGACAGGTTTTTTTGGAGAGGAGGTAGGAGTGTTTTGGGTTTTTTTATGTGAAGTATCATTAAGAAACAAGTTTGTTTCCTACTTGGTGCCAGCAAGGAGACTGCAAGATTTTTTTTTTTAGATTTCAGTTTACACAACAAACATTGTTAGATGAGAGTCTGAAAATAATCAAAGTAAGTTACAATGCTAGGCTTACCTTTGTTGAAAAGTAATAGCCAAAATTTATTCAGCATTATGAGAATGAGACTAATGCAATAAATTAAAAGTAGTGCATAGAGAAATAGCCTTGAAATGTATACAGAAAACTTCAGTTATGTAATACTCTCATCTTAAAAGAGACTTCAACTTACTCTCCATATCAACTTGCATTGCTACTGTACAAAACACCATACAAGTCTATAATCCACAGGCACTTATGACCTAGTTCAGACATGAATACATGTTATAACCCAAAGAATTTTGCTTAAGAATTTTCAGACAAGATAGTATCACTACAGCAGGAGAATGTTAAGTGAAGCACAGGTGAAAAACCGCTAGGCTCTTCCAAGGCAGCTCAGATAACACAAACAGGGCATACAACAATCAGTAGGTACAAAATTCAAGCATGCACCCACTGGAAGTAGCCTACTTACTGCTGCAAACCCCAGCAGCACAACTGCCAGCACTGGCAAACATGGAGCCGTGTGGCCAAGAGAAAAGTTACTGTGCATTAGAAAGGAGTTTTCAGACAAATCTGCCAAAGCGGCAATACTGTTGTTGTGGTTTAACACTGTCCTGACTAAAACCAGCACAACTATGACCAACAGTAGATCTAGAAGCTAACTGAGGGAATAGCAGTTAGAGGTTTGAAGACCTAGAGCAGACTGTAGGAACGCTTGCCAGGCAAATACAAAAGCTCACTGATGCAACCCTGTCACACTGCTTACATTTGCCACTTCTGAATTGCTTGAAGATGCATACAGCATATAAACAAACTAATCTTTTTTCCTGTAGCTAGTAGCAGAATTCAGTTTTACTTCGTATTTCGTAAGTTTTAGAGCAAAGTTTTGCTATTCAACAAAAGCTATAGAGTCAAGAGTTTGAACGTTGTTCAAAAAGGAAGAAATTTAGTTTCATATCCCTGCAACTGATTTCTCCTTGAAATAATGCATGTAACTAATTTCAGGATGGTGGTAAGCTGCAAGCATTATGAGCCAGAATTTTATGTGTAAGAAGTCTGTTCAATCTCCTTAGTATGTTTTTGTCAATTTTTGGACAGAAAACTGTAAACATTTCCAAAGGTAAGTAAGATAGAGAAATGCAATTTAAACTATGCAGCTTCCAGGAGGTGGTTTCCCATCAGCAGTAAGCAAGTCCAATATTACAGCACTCATTATGAGATTTTTGGGGACAGAGGTCAAAAAGAATACTCCCAACCGAGGAAAACAAACATGTCTCCTTTACATGGACAACACTGTTCCACAAATTAATTCCACAATGTAGTATAAAACAAGGCGACAGGTCCTATCCTCATTGTCAGTTTTTTGGGTCTTTGAGTCCAAAATTTTAAACTGAACATTAACTAACAATTGCTGTGTGGCAACTGGAACACTTCAGTATTGTGACAGTCCCCTCCTGCAGGATGCCCATTTCAGTGTTGTTAGGCACCAGACACCCCATCTCACAAATAACTCCGCTTAAGATGTGTTCTCAGCAAAAACACCGTTGACATGAAGCGATCACTAGTCTCAAGTCATTGCTCTGTTAAGATCGGTTCACACCTTTCAGCAGAGCTATTTCAGCCGTGTGCAGACCCACTCGAAACACAGAAGGGACTGCAAACGCTTGGCACTCAGGAGATCTTAAACAAAACTGCTCTGGATGTCACGTCAGCTAGTAACACTAACATTTCTGTAGAAGTTAGATAAAAGCATTCTTGCTGATGACCAAAAATGGACTAACACCATTGCCGAGTAACAGGAGCACACAATAATGTACACTGCTCCTAAGCAAGAGAACTGGCAGTTTCCACCTGCTGGCAGAAGATGGTAAATACTTATCTTGCAGAGGAAGAAAGTGCCAAGGAGTTTTTAGACAAATCTGCCAAAGTGGCAATACTATCGCTGTGGAAAAGTTACATTTTATCTTAAAAATCAAACTACTAACATACAAGACTCTCAAAAACCAAACCAGCCTAAACAACGGAAACATTACCAAAACATTAACAGAATTCTTTGGAATTACAAAAATCATTGAGGTGTTTAAAAACTGATCAGTCAACAGTCTCGCTAACTTTCAGCATCAGCCTAGACAGCCTGCTAAAAGCCTGTTTTCCCTTTTTATTATTATGAAACAGATTGCACAGTGTTCTGATGAGGAAATACAGAACCCAAACTAGCAACCACCATTTCCTGTAATCATCATGCTGGGGGAGGGGGAGGAATAAAGGGGCAAGGTAAAGGGCAAGGGGGAATAACCTCAGTAAAGTCTCATTAAAAACACATTAAGAGAGTCGTGAGAATTTCGGAAAAATCTAAGAATTAAGAATAAAGAGCAACTGACATACCTGAAGAAAGGATGGCTTCCTTCAAATAGAGCAGCACATCTGCAAATTTTCTGACATCGTTCACCAGTTGCATGATGTATTCCGGATCCACAACAGGATTATCATAGCAGTCAGAGTTGGAGCTAATGCTGCTCAGAGAGCTGCTCTTGGTGCTGCGACCCATTCCCCAGTTCCCTGAATTAGAGATGGTAAAGAAATTGGAGGTAGACAGTCGGGCTAATCCCAAACCACGCTTGTTACTTCCACCGTTCTGTCGCAACATCCCAGCAGCCGCTGTGCTTGTATAGCTCTTGCTGTTAACACTCAGTGTCGCTTGATGTCCATTTGACAAGATATAGATGAAATCCTTAAAAATTGGGGGGAAGGGGGAACAATGTGGAAGAGAAGGAAAAATGCTGATTAGTATAGAAATGTATGTGAAGTAATATATTCGTGCTGACAAGATACAAAACTTGTTTCAAGATGGTACTGTTTTACATTACTAGACTTAACTGAACTAACAGAAAGGTTTTAAATTGTTGCAAGTTATTTTAATTTGTACAGCATGTATACAGTGTAAAAAAAAGATCAATAGTATGCAGAAATTATTTCAGAAGCTAATTATGACACATGCTTGTTTCATGAGAAAAGTTTATTTCCTGAATATTTATTCTGGAAACCCTAAGAATCAAGTTCTTCACATTTACCCTGAGACCTGTTCTTTACTGTGAAAAGTTACTACAACTGAATGCAGCTGCAAACACACTTGATGTGATACAGACCACGAGCAACATGCCTGCTTGCATCAACCACCAAGCTGTCTTCAGCATCCTGCCTCTTAAGATAACAGACAGCCTTGATCTGACAGGACGAATTTTCTTGGTGTAGACTGTGCCAAGCAAGAGATCATGGCCTATCACAATTCGTCTCAGGAAGGAAAACATCCTGAAATAAGTTAGGTGGGCTTTTCAGCCTGATATCTTTTAATATAAAAGGCAATCAAAGGAAAGACATAGGAAAGCAAAGAGATTTAAAAATATTTTAGTATCAAAGTTTATCTGCAAATCTCAGTGCAGTTACCTTAAAGGGTTTTGCTCTGCTTTAGTACAACTTAAAAGTTCCACCATACAAATGCACAGATTTGGGGGATATTATATTGGTATAACTAAGCAACTACCTGCAATCATCATGTTTAGGAAAAACACAATGCTGCTGCAAATTTCCCAAGGTCAGTTTAAGCGATTAATTTCCAAACAGCAAACTCCAGGCAGCAGTCAGGTATGGTTCCAGCAGCTAGCAGTCTGCCATTGCTCCCAACACTAGGAGAAATTCTCAATGTTTACACTATGTGGTAAACACTACAGGAAAAAAACCAACAACCACCACCACCAAAACCACCTGGAACATGACAGCTAAAAACTTGACATGGGCTGCAAACATACCTGCAGTAAAATCTCAAATTCAACTATTTTTAGCTGAAAATAAGTTATTATGATGTAAAAATGCATGTTGAAACAGGTTATCCTATGTTTGTATTTTGTTAGATCAATGGAAAAAGCAGCACCTTTAACATTTTGAACACTCCCACCATGTATCTCCACAAGCGCTATTCCAATGCACTTCAATTATTTTTCCATCACATCTGCTTTATTTCTCTTTGCAATTTAAAAATATCTGAGGAAACGTGGTCAAAGCAGTTGGTTTTCTAATTAAACTGGCAGACCTTCCAGGGAGTGTATGCTGGGGGGAGAGGGAAGAAAACTCCAGAATTTAACACAAATTAACTGCTCTAATCTGTTTACTGTTTAAAGCCAGTGGCTGTAAGAGTACACCTGAGACTGTACAAGTAATGCAGATAATTAAGCAGTTCCAAGCACCTCAAGTAGATTGAAATGAGGTTTACATTAAACATTATGCTTAATGTTTAGGCAAATTTCTTCTATTCCCACATTTAATTTTCATGGCTACAAAGCTACTTTGCAATTATAGGAAAAAAAAAGCGCCCTATAACTTTCTCCCCCTTTAAAAAAAAGTGTGATATTTATTTATATCGAGACATAGATTTTCAGGTTATTTAAAAGACGTGCCTCTGAAGTCTGGCCAGCTTCAGAGCCAGCTACAAGTAGTATGATGTGTTAGACCTGTTCCTGTAGCAAGTCCACGCTTTCAAAGCTGCGTTACTTTAGAGATAGGCTGCCTTTTTTAACTCACGCAAGCAACAAGTAGTACAATAATGCCACCACTTTGAAAACTAGAAAAGCAGAGACAAAGCGTCTGTGAATGAGACAAACTCGAGACAAACTTTTGCTGTAAACCAGGAGCAGAACCAAACCAGGAGCAGAACCAAACCAGAACCGCTCAGCACAGCGGCCACCTTTCCCCCCTGACTACCAGCCCTCACGCCTGCCCCTCCCGCGTTACAAGGCAGATGGGAAAAAGCTTCCCTCGCAGAACACATGCCTTTCATTACCGAGAAGTGTTTCATATTTCTTCAGGAGACTCTGGCTTTGAAAAGGAAAAGCGTGCACCAGCTTTTCTATAAACGCCTCCAGCCTCCTCTGGTTTAGAGGGAGACACTGCCAGTTTGCCAGCCCCGACGGAAAAAGGGGGGTGGGGGTGGAAGCGGCAGATATTTCAGAAATTTGCTCTCCCAGCACAATTTCCCTGGGGGCAGGGGGGTGAGGAAGAAGAAAGGGAAAGAGGGAAAAAAAAGAGCAGGCGCTCCCGAAGGGGCCACGTCGCTCGGCCGGTGCCGGCCCCTCGGCCGAGAGCTGGGCCGCTCCCCGTGCCCCGGGCGGGAGTCGACGCTCCGCCCTGCCCCCGCCGCGCATTCCTGGCAGCCCGCCGCCGCCGGACCGCACGTCCTCCGCGGCCAGGGACCTCCCCGCAGCGCCCGGCCGCGGGGGGAGCGGCGGGGCCGCAGGTAGCGGGCAGAGACCACGTGAGGTGCGGCACGGGGCGGAGGTGGGCCCTGGGCCCCCGCCCAGGACCGCTCCGGAGAACCGCCGGGCGGGGAGGTGGGCTCGGAGGGGCGACACCCGCATCGGGGAGCCGAGAGGAGCAGGAGAGCGCCGCCACACCTCTCCAGCTGCCCCCACTCGCCGCCACCCTACCCTGCTCACCCGCCGCCGCTCCTCCCGACGGCGACAGGCGACGCCAGCCCCCCGCCATCCCGCCGCGGCGCGTCCCACCTCCCCCGGCTGCGGCAGCCCTTACCGGAGAGCGGCAGCCGAGCGCAGGCAGCAGCCGGGCCGCCGCGGGCCCTGCGCACTCCCGCCCCGCTGCCCATGGAGCGCCCTCCCCACAGCACAACACGGCCCGCGCCGCCGCCGCCACCGCCCCCTGGGTCGCCGCCGCTCCCGGCACCGCCCCCTCGCGCCCGCCATTGGCCGACCGCGCCGTGGGGCGTGGCTATGCAGATACCCCGCCCAGGGGTGGTGCCGGGGGGCCGCCCTCGTCCCGCGGGAGCGCTGCGAGCCCCCCGGGGCAGCGCGGGTCCGTCGGACGCGCAGCGTGAGCCGGCGCCCGGGAGCGGAGGAGCGAGATCGGGCCGATAAGCCGAACAATGGCCGGTGGGACGCGGGAAGGGAGGATTCGCCCTCCTGCTCCCGCCGCATCGCCGGCAGCCAGCCGGCCGAGGAGCACCGCACGGCAGCTGCCCCGCTCAGCCGCTTCAGCGGGGGGCACCGCCCGTGCCTCCTCCTGGAAGGAGCCGAGAGTTGCCGGGCGCAGGGAAAGGAGGGAGGGAGCGCCTGTGCTGCACAGGAATAGCCGCTGTACACAAGCTTCAGAAGTGAGAAGTCCAGATTCAGACTACGTGTTTAGCAAACAGGATTTGCTTTTAAGTGATTTGCCCAACAAGAAACAAAACCACTGCGGCTTTCTGCTCCTGAATCCAGTATGCTATTCCTTGTACCGCTTCCAGTATTGCTAGGAGTGAGAGAGGTCTGTGCACGCACACGCGCTTTATCCTTTCTAGCACACGCAGCTCACTTTCTAATTTCTGGATGAGTCCTGTTGGCTACTTAGGGAAAATAAAAGCAGTAACAAAATCAAAATGTAACGACGTCAGACTACACCCTCAGGCCGGGAGTGGAATCAGCTGCCCAGACAGCACAAATTCTGGTGTAATTTGGCTTCTCAATTTAGTTGCATGTGCACATACAAGCACTTCTTTTTTCTGGTTAAAAAGAAAAAGAAGCTGGAAAAGCAGGAATTTGCAGCATCATACAGAAACTCAAATAGTTCCCAGCAGCACCAGACCTCAGTACAGACTTTTGTTATGTCAGGTCACAGCGACTGATGGCAGCAGTTCTTGCATCTTCTAGACGCGCACTTTATTCCTCACTAATAAAAGGCCATTTAAATTCAGCAATCTGATGCCCAAGCTCTGGAACGGAACAAACTTTTGATAATGTATCAAAGCACCTAATTCTTAGCCCAGTCCCTCAACCCTAGCAGTTTCAGACTTTACATCTTGAAATTGCCCATCCCTGCTCCAGTCTCCTTCCCCAACCACACCGGCACACTACCCATCCAGGATTTTGTGTCAGACCAGCAACCTTCTCCTTGGTCCATTCTTCCTCTCCATATATGCCATCACTTCTTCTATTGGAAGAATTTTATTCAATTTCTATTGGAATTTTTAAAGCCTGAAACTAAGCAACCAAACTAAAACAAGCTGTGACATTACTTGTCTCTAGTGTCAGTACTAAGCGTGTTCAATGACTTTTATTTGCCTTAAAAAAATCCTAAATAAAATATCATGTAAACTTAGAAATCCAGTAAATGGTTACAAATTCTTCAAGCCTAAGTATGGAGAAAAGTAAACAAAGAAAACAATGCCCTGAGCTTCAAAAAGATTTTGATCATTCAGGTGATTGATCCAGCAGATGTCAAAATCAGACCAGAGTAAACAATTGTAAACTAATTTAATGCGAAGGCAAGGAAATCCGATAGGGAATGCGAGTTAAATGGTACAATTAACAATCACATCACCAGAAAAAGTATTAAAGGTTTATTGTGGGAAAAGTCATTGATAAGTACCCAATAGCAATAAAAAAGATAAACAAGAAATTCCACCTATACTTATCAATAGAAAGAATACAAAGCAACGGATACTGTTGGGTCTCCCAAACCTTTGTTAGAAAGAAGAAACATAGCTACAGCAGACTCTCGCTCTTCCTTACAGACACTTTTTTTGAAAACAAAAGTGGCTTTATCTTGCCATAATTACACCATTCCCAAGCATATTTTAGAAGATGCAAGGAAGAATAAACTCGGTTGTTCCAAGTACATAACCAGCTCTAGTCCTTTCACTGTTTCTGTAGCAGACACATGTTTTGCTACACTTCAGCTCCTCCATGCGTTAATCTTCTCCCTCTCATCTTGGCTCTCACACAAGCTAACCCATGTTTACACAAGAACTCAGCACATTATTTTTGGTGAATTGTTTATTTGCAAAAAAAAAAAAAAAAAAAAAAGTCAGTTCCAGAGGTCAAACTGAAAGTGACAAAACCCAGAAATACTATGATTACATGGTTTTATGCTTCTGAAATATTTTATTTCAGGCACTTTTGATTTAAAACATAAAAGCGTTCTACATTGTGGGAGAACTAGCTTCAAACATCTTTTGAGAAAAAGGACTGCAGCCCACATTATGTGAATGTTAAGTTTTGGGTTTTCCTCAGAGTAAAACAACAAACAATTGTCCTTTTTAATTTTGTTTTTTCCTCCCCATTTTCAGTTTGTCTGCCAAATTGGACAGTCCCCTGCATTCCCCCTGAATCAAGACTAACACGTAACAGTTGCAAGCATGTCCTAGACTGTACAATCTTTATTACCTCCTAAATTGCCTTGTTAAATATTACGTGAGAGAGAAATGGAAATAACACATCTAACTTCAAGAAAAGATGGTTTGCATAAAAGAGCTACATCACAGCTTGCAACTTTTGCTGCAGTAAGTAAACTGGAAGGAGGAGTAAGGGTCTGACAGCTGCTGTATTTTGGTCAACCTTTGCCACTCTGCGCGGATAATGCCCCTTTTTAGCCAAGTACAGCCTGCGGTATCACCAATGCAGGCTTTAGGGAAGCAGCAGAAGTTGAGCAGGTGAAAGGTTTTTTAAAGTCACCTTCTTTCTGTGCTTCATCCAACTATCATAGTTTGCTTGGAATGAACAATCAGTTTGTTCAATGAACAGTCAGTTATTAGGCAAATAGTGAAGACCAGGGCAATAAATTCAGTGCAGCGTCTCAACAATGTATTCTCCAAGAAAAGACGCCAGTTTGTTTGCATTAAAAATGCTGAATTTTCCTGTGGGCAGCCACTGAAATCCCTAACCCATTAAGAGCCACTTCTGTGATTCTTTTAACATTTGATAGCTATGGCACATCTCTTTTACAAAACCTAAAAACAATCTATGGAGTGAACTTCAAGTGCCTGCTTCTCCCTTCTCAGTGGTGAACAGCACTCACACAAAAGTCCCTTCGAGATCCAAGGAAAAGCCTGCCTGATGAAAGCTGCCCTACGCTGCAGCCTCCAATCACTGTTAAGAGAAGTGCAGCATTCATGGAACTGAAACTGGGAAAGTGACATTTGTTAAGAAATCAGTTTAAAAATACCATTTCTATTCTAAGAAGCGCCAAATATTCTAGACTAGTTGGGGGACATAAATGATGAGTATGTAACTTAATGCTAGCAGTAAGAGTTCAATATAGAGCTTGATATTTGTTACTGTCATTACCTGCCATGTCAGCAAGGGAAACGACAGCAGAGAAGGGAACCCAATTCTGGCCACACACTGAGCATCACTATAAATAAAATGAAACAAATTACTTTGAGAGGTGACTTGGTATACGTTTCCACCTTCTGCTTACATTCCAGCAAGCAGAATTTTGCGCTCAAGAAGCATTTCCATAAACCGTTTTTTTCCAAGAATCTTATATACAGGCTCCTGCAAAAGGCCAACACCATTTGAATATCAGAACACAGTTCAAGACTCAACTCCTAATAAAAGAAATAATGTGGTATTTTTGGTAAAACAAAACCTTGCCCACAGCTACATTTTAATTTTTAATGAAAGGCAATGGAGAACAGCTAGAACTCAAACCTGAATATTATTTGTATGCAGCCTGAGAAAACTCAGAAAATTGTTACTGCAGCCGCATTACGTCTACTGCTGGTTTATAAAGGAATTTATTTGTCCTCTTGTGTGATCTCCATTTTGGCTGTGATAAATGCCACCCACCTACCTGAGAACCCATCAAGATACCCAGATTCATATGCACTTCCTAGAACATCCTACATTTCAGTAGGATGCACCAAATGCCCTCAGGGGAGCTACGTGGGTGAAACTTCAGCAGCCACTATGCACTGGAATGAATCCACAGAGCCAACTGTTAGAGAACAGAAATACCCCATCTCCTGCAGACATGCCTCTCACCCAGGGAGCAGCCATCTCTCTTCTCAGTCCTGATCTTCAAGGCAGGCCACAACACACTTCAAAAGATAAGCGAGGGAAATTAATGTCATAGCATAGAAATTTAGCAGGTATTAAAAACCATACTTTTTGTTTAATGGCTCATTACAATTCACCCCAAGATAATCCCTGGATGCTTTTTAACATGATGAATAAGGCCTCTCTCTTTTCTGTATGAGGTAATCTCTTAATCACCTCTTCCTCTGCTAATAGTCCTCTTCTCCACTAATCTCTATTTCACAATTATTGACTGTGGTTTTTTTTTCTCTCAGGTGATCTATCTGACATTTAGCCTAATGCAGAGTAGTAATTCTCAGTTATTCTCAAACCTGATACCCAAAACTTGGCTTTTTCTTTTCAGTTATAGCAACTGATCTAATTTAAAACTCTTTTCCTGGTCTTTCCTATTTTTATGTAACATCTTGCCCTGCTCAGAATGAGCTACATATTGCCATAAACTATTCCTCAAAAATGATGCGAGGCTGGAAGTGTGATGCAAGAAACGCTACTGGACACAAACCCACTGCATTTGCTAATTCTCCAGTGAAAAGGATTGTGACTGGCATGGGCAGCACCCCATTTCTGTTAACAAGCAGTTTCCACCTTAACTGGCAATTGCCAAGGAGGACAGTGGGTGGTGAGGAATGAGAGGAAAGACTGCATGAAGGAAACAACTTCCAGAACCTTCGCAGCTTGCCAAACACATTATTAACCAACAGTAATTACAGCACTACAACCTGCTGTTTTGGGAGCCAGGAGGCCTGAAGGTAACTACCCCAGCTCAGTTAGCCCCACCTGCTGCACCGGTACTGGCTGGATTTAAGGGAGAGAAAGCCCAACAATTAAGGGTTAGCAGAAAAACAGACTGTTTCTATGAGCAATAGGAGGTTTCACTGGGAACTGCTTGTAGGTGGTACCTTGCCAAAGGCTATCAGCTGGGCTGTGGGTGTGATGTACCCTGGGTAGCAGGGTTACTGCCTGCCAGCTGAGGGAGAGGTGGTAAGCAAAGCTGTCGGTGCTGGATTTGCCTTGCAAGGGAAGGGGGGGGGTTTGTGATGTAGCTTCTGTTAGCTTTGTGTTTTGAATTAAGGGTTGGAAGTAAGATATAGAGGTAGTGTTGCTCAGTTTCTGAAAGCTCTCAGGATGCCAGGCCTGTAGGGACTCCTGCTGTCACTGGGTTTCCTTTCTGCTGTTCTGGAGCGTGGTAAGATCTTTCTGAAAGTGCTAATTATAGCTGCTCTCAGCTGTAAACCAAAAATTCTTTTGTATGTTCTTGACAAATTTTAGTAGTTGAAGTGTTTGATAAATCAGATGGGTGGCAAAACTTTTCCTTCCTCTTCATTTGAAACCCTTAATCCTCTCTAGTTTCCTAACTATTGTTACAGAAAAGTGAAGTGTAAGTTAAAATAGTTCTTGGCCAGAGGGAACAGTGTATTGCAGGTCAGGAGAGCAGGTGAAGTTCTTAAGTAGCAATCAAATGCACTGCATGTGATTAAGAGGTTTCTACTTCCAGATCCATGCTTCCATCCCTTCCTTCCTTCTCCTGTCTGATGTGGCATGATTGTCCAAATCCAGTCCTGACAAAATGATCCAGGTTAGAAGAGCACTTATGATTAAAGGCCTTGCAGTTCACTGGGATTGCTTTGCCGAGAGCGAGTAAGGCTTGCCTTGATGCTGGCAAACCTCAGTGTAATAGCTTGATGCAGTAGGGACCTGCAATCTCACAACCTGCTTTAGGTGAAGCTGGAATAACTTTTCTCATTGTGGCTTAGGCTTTTCTGTCCTAATCTCTGACTCTACTTGGCTTCCATATGTAGTTCTGTTGCCAAGGATCATATTTTTACCTTGGAGCCTAGACAAATAAAAGGCTAAAGTTCAGCACCATTGACACCTCAGCTGTTGTACAGTTTGTGCAGGAAGAAACTGTTTCTTATTCAGTTTTTATGCTAATATATTTGTTTCAGACACAATGATGTATGACTTGTGGTTGTTTTTTTTTTTTTCCCCCCACCTCGGGGGGAAAAATTAAAAAAAACCCCAAACAGTTAAGCCAAAACTGTTCCTAGATGCTTGCAGTTATCCAGGCAAAACCCCTGCCTTATACTGCACTCGTAACAAGGTATGTTATTCTCAGTATAGGTATCCTCATTAACAGTGTAAGTGAACCTTGTTTAATGGGAGTAGTTAAAAAAGGCGGCTGATATCGGCTAGTAAAGACAATTGAGCTAATCATGGTGAATTTGAAGCATCATGACTGTATGTACTGTTTTAACAGTATATCTGAACTGTGGTTAGGGGATCACTCAGACATAGAGGAGGTGATGAACTGCCTTCTTCTGTGCATGACTGATGGGCAGTATTTGGTACTTCAGGACCAAAAAGGACTGGAAAATACAGGTTATTCTCATCATTACAGAAGAAGGGGTACTTTACCTTTACTATAGCTCATAGATAATTGAGCTCTATGCTAAAGTACATCTGATCACCCTGCTTCCTAACCACAGAGGCAGCATCTGACCATAATATTACCAAGGCTAGGAAAACAGATCAGCCATACATTATAGCTGGATTATGAAGCTTTACTGTTTCTTATGCTGGTCACATTACGTGGGGAAGTATATTTTGTGCAAGGAGCTAATTCAGTGGTTTCATCCTGGACTTTGAATATTTCAGTCAAGTTCTTTCTAACATCTTCTTACTAAATTAAGTGTTACAGCCTGCTTTGTGATAGAGTAGTCTTAATTTAGGTCTTTAAAATGACATCCCACTCTATTGAATGGTGGTGAGTATATATGCTAGAAGATATAATATCAATGAAGTTGCTGAAGTGATTACAATGTGTACGCAGGTTTTGAAAGTATAGTGCTATTGTTGGAGTCGTTTGGTGTAACGAATTCATACCAATATCCTGAGGCAATATCGTCATGAGTATTCTGTAACATGCAACTACATTAGCAACAAAGGTGAGTTTCAGGAGAGCGCCTCATTCTTTGTCCTGCGTAAACAGTTTACATAATTTGTCAGTGGTGTTTCTCATCTAAAAAATGTCTGCTCTCTTCTGTCAATGATAATTATGAATGCCTCTTGATCACGAGCTTCAGACAAAGCTGCTGGGAGAGGACTTGCTACTCTAACATTCTTATTTTACATTATCAACATTCTACACTGGGGCAGGGACTGAGCTTTTCCAGCCATCAGTATTTCCTTTCTTTGAAAGTACTGGATCTTCACTCAAGGGATATAATTACAAACAGAGGAAAGAAACATCTGTCATGCAGTTGTGGGACTTGTCCATGTGAACAGATACAGTATAAACAAATGCAAGTAGAAAAAAATATGGGCCCTTTAAGGGCAAGAAAGGCTAAACACCTCTTAAATATCTTTGAGCACACCAATCCCTGAACTACTGTACAAAGGCTTCAGTAAAATCAGTGAACTCTATTCAGTTTATGATGAAATTGTTGTAGATGCCTAGTCCCAGGGGACAACTCTGGTGCTGATCTCAGCTTCCTGAAGCCTACGTGCAGAACCTAAATTCCTGAAAGGCATTTCCTACTGGCCTTAATGACCCCTTGCTCAGGTTGCTCAGCTGTCCTGTAATGAGGGTCCTAAATCTTTCTAGTCACAATATGGGGAGTGTAAGTGCCTAATCCAGGATTCCCTGCAGGTCATGGACTGGGACACCAAATGCTACAGCCTATCAGTCTCTCGCTGGACTTGGCCCAAAAGCTTCTAATCAAACACCAACAGTGGTTTGTCTGTTTTGTTTCCTGTTTCTGCTTTAAATAGTAATAATGAATCTGTTTAGCTGCGAGACAACAGATGCTATTGTAATATAAGATTCGAAAGATGGATGTGAGAACAGGCTCTGGCCTTGGTTTAAAAGAGATTTATTATAATTCAGCATTTTCTTGTGCAATTGAAGCCAGGTTTTCTGCTATTTGAGAAAATCCTTGCTAAATATCTACAAAATTGGGATCACTATTACTTTATGCATAGATATAAATCTGAGAAAATAAAACCGCTGTATCTAAAAAAGTAGTATATGTTTTCAAATATGATACTGATCACAGAAGGGTTAAGTGATAAACTAACAGAACCAATCTATTTCTGTCGTCTCGCCTAGGTGAAATAATGCAACATTATACTTAAGTTGAGAGGTCAGTGAAGGAAGTGTGTAAAGCCCTGTTACTTTCGGTTATGTGTACGGCATAGAGTACAATTCACTACACTGGAAACTACAGTATTTTAACAGTTTTATTCTGACAAAGGCCATAAGTGGCTTGCACTTACTGATAGCTATTAAAAAGGAGTATAGTTTCAGCAAATATTGTTTTATAAACCTGCAGCCCTGATATCTGAATTATATTTAATACTGCAGTTTTCTAGTTATAAAAATAAGTAACCAAAGCCCTACTTTTTTTATGTTCAAGTTGTTATTGGTTCATTGGCACCTTAGCAGTGTGGAACTGCTTTTGATAACAGCATGAATAAGAAATCGAAGTTGACAGGTTGTAAATCTAGTGAGTGCAAAGCCCACTGATGTTGCCTGACCTATGGCAGAATGCATGCTGACTGGAAACACGCCTCAGCTTCCTCCTGTGACTTAACCTGTCTTGGTAGGAACATGTGGGAATTCCCTTTGAGTACCCCAGCTTGCCGCATGATTCAGAAACATGGCGGCCCTCATGTATGGGGGGAATGGAATGCTTCTGTGAGGAGACTTAGACCACATGTTGACTGCAGATAGAGCCCTTTGGCAGACACTGCTAGTAACTCCTCTGAGAAGAGGAGTCTGAATAGCTACAAGTCTATGGAGAGGCAAATTCTGTTGTCCTAGAACCACAGGTCTTTACCGAGGGCAGACCACAGACCTGGCCTGGTTCCTTTCTTGCCACCCTGATACTGGTTTGCAGAGTGGCTTTGGGGAGCATCCTCTTCAGACAGCCAGCCTCCAGTTCAAGATTTAGCCATGAAGCAGCATATAATCAAGAAAGCAACACTGGCAATCTTCTGTAGTGTAGGAATGTGACACCAGTGCTGATGGAGCATTTGCTGTCTAATTTCAGGAACTTCTTCCAACCAATAAAAAAAATCTGTGAGACAGGCTTGGCTGCCAAATATTATGGGCTTTGAAGTCTGCTGGCAGGTAAGAGCTGCACGTCAGTGACCTACAAAAACATCAAAAGGTATGTCAGGGAATGCTGTTACGAGGGCTGGAAGCTGGAAATCTGAAAGAAAATCCTCAAAGATAATGAAGGACTTCAGAGATAGGAGATGTGTAGAAAATCAACAACACTGGTCAAAATCAGACAGAAATAAGAATTTTCTGACTTGAGCAGAAGTTGTAAAGGAAATAAAAGGGAGAAGTATGTATTGCTTTTTATGGTCACGTGTACATGTACTGTGTAAGCAACAGCTATCTTGTCTTCAGGGTGTGTATTTGAGTATGCTCAGAATATAAATACATGGTTAATGCCTCAAAGGAGACTAATGATAGATATTCATACTTTTCTTTCTACTGGCATAGCTAATGGTGCTGTATAGTATGATTTAAAAAAAAATAGTTTATCACAGAGTAGTGAGTATGTAATAGTGAAAGACACCATCATTAAAGACCAGGTCCTTCACATACCTGCCAGAATCCAAACGTGTGACCTAAAAGACTCAAAGTGAAGGCATTAGTGTAGGAAATGTACTCAGCTATGCATTAATCTCAATAGTATAAGAGGTTTTATAATCTCTGGTACTTTATATCTTAAATAAGGATTTTTCAGCTATAAAAATCTAAACGATAACAAAATTTATGCAGAAGGAAATCTGGAACTGGAAATAGGTAATGCCTCAAAAGAAGAATGACCAGGCTGGGTAAGACCCAAGAATCCAGTAAGACCAGTATCCTGCTTCTCATGATAGCCATTGATGGACGCTTGAGGAAGATATGAAACACTGGACACTTTCCCTGAGCTTCCAGCCATTTGCAGCTGAGAAACTTCCTGAGCCAAGCATGATTTCTGATCTCGTAATTTTCAGTGAATTCCTTTCCCATGAACTTGTGTAGTCTTCTCCTGAAATTAAACTTTTAGCAAACATAGAATGCTGTAGCAGGGATAGCAGGCAGTTCCCAGCTTTACAGACATTGTGAAGAATTACTATTTGTTTTGGTTTTTTTTAGTGGTGTTTCCACATACCACTCCCTCCCACCACCCCAGTTGTGACATCTGATAGTCACAGCTACTGTACTGAGATTCAGTCTTGGCTTCTGAATCTGGCTTCTGCTGCAAGATCTGTTCTGTGAAGGCAGGCTCTGTTGGAACAAGCTGCAGGAATAGGTCCTCCATCGATGCCATTGTGCAGAGAGTAGAACAAATCAGAAAGGAGAAGGAAATAGCAGCAGCATATGATCTTGGACATCAAGATGACCATGTGAAGACATTTTCAGGATGCTTTAGAAAACACTTCTGTGTGGTTTACCATGGTGCCAGAGTGCACAGGGCTGTAGTTAAAATTCTGTTGGTATTTTTTTTCCCATCTGTCAAGTTCTGGTTTCAATTTTCAGTGTGTAGCAGTGTTACCAAATATGGGAGAATTTGCTACCACTCTGGACTTGTATCAATACCTAATTACTGGGGATCCATAACTGTGGAGCAAGACGACGACATAAGTGAGTGTGTCCTGGACAAGCTGGTCATACGACAAAGAAGGAAAACAGAAGGAACGTGCGGTAGAAAGATACGGGACCTGGCCGACGTGGCAGACAGACGGGAACAGCACACTCCCCAGTCGGCATTGCACAAGGAGCACGTGAACCCAAGGCTGTGCCCTATCAGAATGTGTCGGATAGCGCATGATAGATAAGCAACCCTATAAAAGGCGTGTTTTAGATGCAATAAAGGTCTTTGGTCTGTACCCTGCCAGAGTGCGTGCTCTCAGTCTCCACAAATGGCACCCGAACAGGGACAAGAAAGCGGCAACTAGAGCTCTGGTGGAGAGCCCAGCTGAACTGGACAAAAGGCCGCAGAGACAGCTGCAGTCCGGACAACTAATCACCGGGAACAGGTGAGCGGCTGGGAACATAAGGATGGGATGGCAGATATCTGCGGAGGAAAAATCCATAGTCTGTATATTTAAGAAACTGTTAGAGAAACGAGGAGTTAGCTATGATGAACGCACCCTCCGCTTGCTGCTTGCCTGGCTCAAAAGTGCGGGGGTAGCAGCAGACGCACAAACAGCCTTCCTCATAGAGACGTGGAACCAGGCGGGAGAAGTTTTGTGGGATGCAGCCACCAGAGGCGACGATATCGCCACAAAACTTCTGACAACATGGCGATTGGTTACTGACTCTTTAAAACAGCTTAAAACAGATCATGCCACTACGGCGGCTGCAGCCACGGCGCCAGCGGCTAGCTCGCCGGAGGCCGACGGCAGTTCCATGGCGCCCACCCCCCTCACGGCTCCTCTAACGGACTGGCCGGTTCCCACCTCGCCGCCCGAACTCCCCGGGCTTGTAGCTGCTGCTCGACCATGGGCAGATCCAGCACTCACCGACATAGGTGGAGCTGACTGCCCTGCCGGTAGTGCGGCAACCACCGCCAGCTGTGATCCCGTAGCGCGCTGGCGAGCCCTGCGACAAACAGCAGCAGCGGAAGGGGCGATAGCCGTGGCCGCCGCTCTGGCATGTCCTGTGGTCATTCGAAATCAAGGACCCGGTGAGTGGCAACCCTTGCAACGGGAGCTGGTTAAGGACTTAGAAAAGCGATAATCCAACATGGCCTGACTTCGCCGTTTGCTCAAAGCTTACTGCAGAATGTTCTGAAGGGACACGTGTTAACTCCTTTTTGACGTGCGATCGTTAGCCGACTTGCTACCCCTACCCAGAGAGTGTTACGGCAAACACATTGGAGGGACCTTTGCCAGGCAGCGTCACTAGATAATTTAGAGAGACAACAAGGAGATCCACTACTGGGGGCGGGGGTCCCACAGCTTATGGGAGAGGCACCCATTGCCATGCCACAATTGCAAGCGAGGTTGGCACCCAAAATATTAAGGCAGTCAGCAGACCTTGCCTTTCAGGCGACATTAAAAGTCCTGGGCACCGGAAGAGCAGTAAAATCATTTACAAGCATTGAACAGGGTGCCACTGAACCGTATATGCAATTTACAGACAGACCGCAAGAAGCCATACAAAAACAAGTAGAAAATATGGAAGCGAAAGAATTCTTAATGTTAAAATTGGCAATAGAAGATGCCAGTGAGGATTGCAAAAAACTGTTACAGCCCTTGCGAAACTCCAGTCTCACAGATATGATCGAAACATGCAATCGGGTAGGCTCCTTCACTTATCGAAGCATTTGCCGCCGCGCTAGCCACAGCCATGCAGACAAATAGCCGAGCCTGTTGTCACTGTGGCAAACCCGGCCACTTTAAACGAGATTGCCCCAAAAGAGGCAATCTGGCCTCACAGATGAGGGAATTATCTAACCCCAATATACCAGGAATTTGTCTGCGATGCCAAAAAGGCAGACATTTTGCCAATCACTGTCGTTCTAAGTTCGATGTAAACGGACAGCCTCTTTCGGGAAATGGGAAATCAAGTGTGAAACAGGGCTGCGCTCTGACACAAGTACCTCCGGCGACCAATATACTCCCGAATCTGGCGAGGCATCAGTCCCAATGGGTTTGGGCAGCCTCAGAGCAAAAACCACCGGAAGTGCCGGCGTGGATGTTACCACAGCCACCAGCATCACTATAAACGATAAAACTGTCCACAGCGTCCCTCTCGCAATGCAAGGACCCCTTGGGAACAATTTAAGTGCCCTGCTATTAGGCTGTTCCAGCACCACATCACAAGGCCTCTTTGTTTAACCTGGGGTCATAGACTCTGATTTTACAGGACAAATTTGTGCGATGCTATGGACCACATCACCTCCAGTTCATATCCCATCTGGAAGCCGAATTGCTCAGTTAGTTCCTTTTTTAAGCGCTGTGTCAACTACAGAGCAGACGACACGGGGAGCTAATGGCTTTGGATCCACAGGTAGACCAGAAATTTTTTGGGCTCAGCAAATTCACAATGATCGGCCCACTTTAACTTGCCACCTAAGAAATGCAAACAAAAAACCTGAACAAGTCACCCTTTAAGGAATGATAGATACAGGAGCAGATGTAACCATTATTTCTGCCTCTCGCCAGCCACAGACAGGGGAGATGATGCAGATCAGTGTGGGACTCACGGGTATTGGGGGAGTATCTAGTTCTCGACAGAGTGCTCATGTCATTCAAGTCATCAGCCCAGAGGGGCAAACGGCAAACATTCGCCCATTTGTAGTCGATGTTCCCCTTTATGGGGGCGTGATGTTCTTGGAGCATGGGGAGTGACCATTAACACCTCCAATGGAACACCACATTTTTAGAGGGGTCCACTGCAACTCGGCCTGCTGTTTGCCTTACATGGCTCACAGAAAAGCCTGTATGGATGGATCAGTGGCCCCTATCGTCAGAAAAGGCCGAAGCAATACAAACATTAGTCCACGAACAGTTGCAACAGGGACGTATTGTGCCCACCACCAGTCCATGGAACACACCAGTATTTGTCATAAAGAAAAAGAGTGGTAAATGGAGATTGTTACATGACTTGACTCAAGTAAATGCAGTAATTGAAGACGTGGGGACATTGCAGCCTGGCATGCCATCCCCAACTATGATACCTTGAGATTGGGACATCATTGTCATGGACTTGAAGGACTGTTTTTTCACCATATTTTTAGCTCCTGAGGACACACCAAAATTTGCCTTTTTGTTGCCATCTATCAATCACCAGGCGCCTATGCAACGATATCACTGGACAGTCTTACCTCAAGGGATGAAAAACAGTCCCACCATATGTCAGATGTGTGTGGCAAAAGCACTCTCTGAGGTTCGACAAAAACACCCACACATTATTTGTTATCATTATATGGACGACATCTTACTTGCAGGGCGCATGGGTCGCTAACACCGGTGGTACAAGATACGCTTGCCAGCCTTGCGGCATATGGCTTAGAAATAGCTCCAGAAAAAATACAGTGAGAAGCCCCTTGGAAATACCAGAGGTGGAAAATTATGGAACAGACCATTGAGCCTCAGACTGTGACTTTGCACACAGACATCAGAACCTTAAATGATTTGCAAAAGTTATTGGGATCGATAAATTGGGTGCGAACATTGATGGGAATCGATAATGATATGCTAACGCCACTATTTGAACTGTTAAAAGGAGATCCGAATTTGTCCGCTGCTTGCACAATAACACCTCCAGCGCGAAAGGCATTAACACAGGTGTCACGTGCGCTGCAGCAGCGCCAAGCACAACGCATATTAGGTGACAATGAGATCAACCTCTATATTGTCAATCGACCAAGACAACCTGTAGGGCTCTTGGCTCAATGGGATGAAGGTCAAAAAGGGGACCCTCTGATTATACTAGAATGGCTTTTCTTACCCCATCAACCCCAAAAAACTATAGTTACACGAGTGGAAATGCTCTCTATATTGATTTGAAAGGGCTGTAAATGAACCCTAGAGTTAACAGGAAAGGAACCGAATAAATTGCTTTTGCCTCTTACTCATGATTATTTAACTTGCTGCCAAGCAAATAGCTTGACCCTACAGATTGCCCTGGAAAACTTTACAGGACAGATTTCTATTCATTTTTCATCTCATAAATTGTTCTCTTTTTGTACCGAAATTGACTTGGTTTGCCAACCTACGTGTCACAACGTTCCTGTCGAGGGCAGGACGTTTTTCACAGATGGTTCGGGCAAAACAGGAAAAGCTGTGGTTGTTTGGTATGACAATGGCTCTTGGCAAGGCCAAGTGTATGAAACTACAGGGTCTCCAGAAATCGTGGAGTTGTATGCAGTCTTACAAGTGTTTCTCCGGTGCCAAGAACCGCTAAATCTAGTCGCAGATTCCCAGTATGTCGCAAATGTTGTAAGGCGTACAGAAAAGGCGTGGCTGAACCACATTAACAATGAACCACTATTTCTGTTGTTCAAACAGTTATGGGACCTATTGTGCCACCGTTTACACCCCTATTATGTTTTACTCGCAGTCACACCACCTTACCAGGATTTATAACACAGGGTAATGCACGTGCAGACTATGTTGCAGCGCCAGCGTGGGCTGCACCAGTTCCGAACATGGTTGAACAGGCTCGTCTATCTCATGCCTTTTTCCATCAACTGGCAAAAATGCTGCACCGTCAGTTCCACGTACCGTGGACAACGGCTCGCACCATTGTTCAACCCTGCCCGGACTGTCAACAATTTGCACCCTTGGCACCTACAGGGGTAAAGCCCCGTGGTTTGCAAGCCTTGCAGCTTTAGCAAACCGATATCGCTCACATTCCGGAATTTGGAAGACAGAAGTACGTGCACGTGTCAATCAACACGTATTCTGCAGCCCTTTGGGCCATGGCAGAAACGGGAGAAAAAAGTCGAGATGTGCTTCGACACTGGCGAGGGGCTTCTGCCGCCCTGGGTATTCCACGCCAAATTAAAACTGATAATGGCCCAGATTATATTAGCGTGAAAACACAGGAGTTTCTAACAACCTGGGGTGTACAACATATTACAGGCATTGCACACTCCCCTCAGGGACAAGGTATTGTGGAACGAGCACGTCGCACCCTTAAAATGGTCCTAGAAAAACAAAAAGGGGGAATGTTGGGAGAATCCCCGCATGCATGGTTACAAAAGGCTCTATATCTCCTAAATCACTTAACATTAGGGGAAGACAGCCGAGAACCGGTTCTGTTAGAACATTTTTTGTCCATGAACCAACTGCAGGAGATACAGCCTGGGCAGCAGGCCCGGGTTTGGGTGAAATCGTTGGAGACAAGCAACTGGGAAGGTCCGTTTACCTTGATAACATGGGGTCGAGGCTATGCTTGTGTCTCCACAGGAAATGGCACCCGCTGGGTTCCCGCGAGACACGTCTGCCCTGCGTTGGCTCCCGTTTGCAATGATGTGCGGGATATTCCTCGGACACCCGGAACACCACAGCCCTCATCACCTGACACCGTGGAACAGCACGAACATCTGGGTGACGTTGGCTGAGGCCTTGAATCAAACAACCTTTAGTGCTTCCATGGCCTTGCCACAGCAACCATTCCTTACATGTTTAGTGGGGCAGCAGCCGCTAGAGCATTAGGGCAGTTAAATGAGGTCGCTTGCTGGCGAGGGAAACAAACCAATGAACCTGCCTTAGCAACAGATGTTGATTCTATTAGACATGCTCCTTTACAAAATCGAGCAGCTACTGATTTTCTGTTATTAGCACATGGACATGGATGTCAGGGCTTTCATGGAGTGTGTTGCATGAACTTGTCTGACCACTCACAATCTATCCATGCTAGCATTCAAAAACTAATGGAGCAAATACAAGAGCTGCAGGAAGATGATGGATTATTTGGGATAGGACACATACTTCAGGGTTGGGGATTAACTAGATGGCTGTTGTCATTGGTGAAGGGAGGATTGGCAATACTCGGTGTAATAATATGCATTCTACTTGTTGTGCCTTGCCAACTTATCTACAAAATATGATGCAAAAAATGATTCAACAGGTATTAGTTGTCGAAAAACAAAAAGGGGGAGTTGTGGAGCAAGACGACGACATAAGTGAGTGTGTCCTTGACAAGCTGGTCATACGACAAAGAAGGAAAACAGAAGGAACGTGTGGTAGAAAGATACAGGACCTGGCTGCCGTGGCAGACAGATGGGAACAGCACACTCCCCAATCAGCATAGCCCAAGGAGCGCATGGCAGACATACGGGACCCAACCAGCATAGCCCAAGGAGCGCGTGAACACAAGGCTGTGCCCTATCAGAATGTGTCGGATAGCGCATGATAGATAAGCAACCCTATAAAAGGCGTGTTTTAGAAGCAGTAAAGGTCTTTGGTCTATAGCCTGCCAGAATCCATGTTCTCAATCTCCACTCGTAACAGAAACAAGATTTCTTTTTTTAATGGGTTGTGGGGTTTTTTTAATTCCAATGCTAAGCACTGATCCCCTGTGTGCACAGAGAAGCTTACAGGCAGATGGTATGGTAGATCAGAATTTTCCTGCTTTGCATCCATACAATTAAAAAAAAAAGCTGTGAAAAGTAATGCCGTTGAATATATCAGACACAATGAGAAGGGTTAAGCTGTTCAGATCACCTGCATCCGATGCAACATAGAACCTTCTCTTTTTTGCACCCAGTCATGAGCAGTTTCATAAGTTCATTTGCCTATGAAGATCTATGAGTTTCCTAGGTGTAACTGTGCCTATAGAAGCTTGAGTCCGTAAGGGTCATCAAGCGTAATTCCTCCCTAAAGACTTAGAGCAGATCTCTGAAAGATGAAGAACTGTTCATTGTAATAAGTTGTGGTTATGAGTGAAATTTTTAATTGCTTCCTTTACAATGAAAGAATGTTTGGCAAAGGGGATGCTGCTGGTTTGCTTTCACTGGTGGTGAAACTGGGAAATGCCTGTAACAATTCGTGCAGTGTGAGTCTATAAGGCAGCTGAAATTTTGCAAAGGTATTCAGACAATGATTTTTGTCACAGAATGTCATCAACCAGTACTCTGGGTCATAATTCCCCATTTTTGTAGTTACAGATACCATTGACACAGAGGAAGGAGTCCCAAGATTCAAATCCTGTATCAGTAGTAAACCTGCAAGTTCATACCTTTTTCCAAAGAAGTAGCTAGACAATTAGACTAGAAAAAGGGAAATATTTAAGCATACAGACTCAAAGTAATTTGTCATTGTTATATACTTGTTCTATTCCTACCATCATTCATGAGGTATTGTGTAATATGCTTGGAACCTCACTTGTGTTGCCTGATTCTGTTCCAAGTGAAGCGAAATGTTAATGTTCTTACAGGTAAAGACTTTGGAATAGCACTGAAAACAGTTGCTTCCTAGAAAACAGTTTGATAGTTTGGTGAGGCATCAGGTTGTTCCACTAGACAGCATCTCACCACAATATTGCATAGATAGCAGAGTAGGTTTCAACATAGGTCAGTGATGGCTCTTTACTCATATGTCCACTGCAGAAATGAAAGTATGGTAAGACCAGAAGACCTCTAAGGCTTGAAAATAATGGTAACATGATTACTAAATGAAGCAAAAATGTGCAAGACTCCAACAAGGATGATAAGCCACAGAGTGAGAATATTATTAATTCTATTTTTACTAATTAATGAATTTTATTGATTGGACTAATGATTTAATGTAAGAGTTGTGTCAACAAAATGAGAGATTTACGTAAGTGGGAGGCAAGTACAGAAGGCAATGACAAAAACTCTGCATAAGGAAAGGCATCTGTTTTGGCAATGCTATCCTGATACACCCTAGTGTTCATCTAACCTAAACTAGATTGAAATCTTATATAAACCAGAGCTTTGAATTCCCATGGATAAAGAAACAAATACTGTTTTGAAAACTGCATATAGGTTTTGTGTTGTATACTCTTGTACATATTCTCTATCAACAAGTCTGTACCTTGGGTTGTGTTCAGAGACACTGGAAGCTTCTTGTGATTAAATTAAAATTAATTCTGAGAAACAGGGATCGTAAAACGTGCAGGGTCCCTACTATAGTGAAATAAGTGTCATTTTCATCTTCAGCTCAAAAAGTGAAGTTCTGTGGCCAACAACAAAACACACCTGACAATGTTAGTCAATCAGTTTTATTTGACAGATCATTTTCTGAATACTTTTTCAGTTATATAGGCATTCCTAGTAACGTTTTGTTGCGTTATGTGAAGAACCTTGCATACCACAGGAATGGAACACCTGTTTGTCAGGTGTCTTCTACAAGTATGCTTCTTCATGGCTCTCCTACCTATTGAAATATTACCCAAAATACACCAGCAATGACTTAGACTGGTTTAACTACTATGACAGCAGCAGGAATATGCTCACTAAATAGACCTTTAGTAAATTAAAGGAAAAATGAAGAGATCTGTAGATTATTAGCTCTGTAGTTACGCTACTCATTATTTTGCACAATGTGCTTTACAGTAATTCTACAAAATCAAAGTTATGAAGGCAAACAGGGGTACCGTATTGTACCAACGACAAGCCCCTGATGTACAGATGTTCATTTTGACTGTTGTGAGTGCATAGATTCACCTCTAATACATGAGATTTGGGAATGAAGCGGAGATGAATACAGATCAAGAAAATAATAAGCCTAACTGTAGGATTGAAATGATTTGTCACGACCATAGCAAATACAGATATTGCTCACCATTAAGCGCATATTTGCATGAAAAAGCATTTTCTTTTTCATAACGTTAAGTGGCAGCCAAGTGGTTCACAAATCTAACCCGATCGCACCCTCCCGTGGCGTACTTAATAACTGCACGACTCTTAACTACACGGTGAGTGGCCACACTCCCAACAGTGGTGGAGCAGAGGGTAATTTAAAGCTTTAGCTTCATGTCTCTCTCTCTGGATATATATCACATTGGCTACTCTAGGAACATTTTATATTATCCATGGAAAAGTGGTTTGAACGGGAGGGAGCTTTCCCAAAATCCTAAAACCGATTCAAATATACTCCCCAACCCATTGCTAGTATGAGTAATACAAATAAGAATAGAAATAGGAGATATGTGTTTGAAGAAAAACTCCAATTGGGCTGAAAATTTTCATCCCAAAATCTTGAAACAATCTAGAAGATGACAACTGTGGAATCAGTTCCGTGGGAAATGTTTCAAATTAATATATAAAGTCAGGGTGGTGTGTGGTTAGAGGACAGGCAATGCAGTATCTGAGTGTATAAAGAAGGAAGAGCACACAAGTGATTAGTGGCTGAAAGGTCCCTGAATTTGACCTGAGTTGTCTACAGTAATTTAAAACAAAGAGCGAAGCGGGGAATAATCAGATGTATAAGTAGACAAGATTGTATTGAATTTAACTGTTTGGGGTTGTTTTTTTTTCCCAGAAAATAACTGGATTATCTAGGCAAAGATAATGTGACACACTCTATTGTGAATATTGATAAAACACATTATAATGTGCCACTCAAATTTATTAATGAAGCTGGCAAATTTGATTGATAGATTTTATAAGGATTATAATACAGGCAAGGAACTGGCTAAAAGAGGTAAGGTACTGAATGATTTTTGAATGGTGAATCCAGCTAGAAGAAAGCTACTGGATTTTAATTTAGTCATTAGTGATCTCACATGAATGTTGCCTGTGTTCTGTTGATAAAGAAAAAATTAGAAGGCATTATTCACATTATGCAGAAAAAAATGGTTGATCCCAAGAAACAGAGGCATGAAATGGAATAAAATTCTACAATACAAATTAGAACATCATACTTCTGAAGAATAATAACAAAGAATAAAGAGAATGCAGTATTTGGAAATAGCAAAATAGGTTGGTCTAGTTTATACAGGATGATAAGTGTGAAGGAGTTGGAAAAACCATCAGGATTTACTTACCACCTGAGGTATTTCCTGCATAGACAGCAGTGACATTGGTAAGACTTCAGATTGGAATATTCAACTAAATTGGTATGCAGAAAAGACACACATCACTGGCATGTGTGCAGAAATGGTCACTGAGGTGACCAAGGAAAGAAAAACAAAGGGTGACTGAGATTAGATGTGACTGTTGCACATAAATAAGTTAACCAGGCATACACTGGGGAGGGAGATCCGCTAAAGCGACAGGGCAATGATGAAGGAGAACAAAGATGTATAAACTGTCCATTTATAAATTAAGGTTAGAATTTAGGAGAAAGATCCTAACCTAGTGAATTGAGTTTCTAGAACAGACTTCTAGTGGGAATGTGGGAACAAAAACTTTAATGGTGAATCTAAGCAAAAGGAACAAGGTGACACAGTGCCTCCAATAACAAGAATGGGACTTGATCGCTGTCTCTTTCAGGTCTATATCCTTCTTAAAATGTTATTCTGAAAATTAATTAATTCTGTTGCTTTGCAAATATGACCCTTGAATGTGAACTTACTAGCTTTACACTATTTGTATTATATCCCCTGTGCTGGGTTTAGTCAGGAAAGGGTTAACTTTCTTACAGTGGCTGGTAGGAAGCTCTGTTCCTGGATTTATGCTGAGAAGAGTACTGATAAGGTGTCTTTTTAGCTGGTGCCTGGGAATGCCCGCACTGAATTCAAGGTCTTTCTCCACTTCTGACCCTGCAGCTGCGTTCCCAGCTCTCTCCTGCTACAGGCAGTGCAGGGGACACACAGTTCAGGCAGCTGACCCAACCTGACCAAGGGAGTATTTCATTCTGTAGTATGTCATGCTGGGGGCATAGGTGAAGAGGGGCTCCGGGGAGCCATTGCTTTTATTCTTTCACTTGCTAATGGTCTCTCTACTTCCTCTGTTAGCTGCTTTGCTAACTCCTTTGCTGGGTCATTTTGGAGTGAGCTGATGGGTCTGTTCATTTTCCCGGTTGTGCTGTCACTGGTAGGGTTTGCCCGAACTCTGCTGTGATCGCTCTTGGGCTGCAGATCTCAGGCTGCGGCTCTTGGGCTCTCTGCCTCTCACTTCTCAGGACCTGGTTGTGCATTGGTCAGTGGGTGGTGAGCAGTTGTATCATATTGTACCTTATGTTTTATTTTCTATTACTTTAATTACTTATTCGTAGTTGTATATATTGATTTAGATTCAATTAGTAAATAGTTCTTATCTCAATTTTATGAGCTTCCTTCGTCCTCCCCGCCCCCTCCCCCCCCCCCCCCCCTCCTCGAGGAGGGGAAGGGGGATCTGTGAGAGTGGCTGCGTGGTATTTTGCTAGCTGGAGTTAAACCACGACAGCCCCCAATTGATTAGGAAGCCTCTGTGGAGAAACCTGGACCGACACAATGTGACATCATACATAGCACCGCTCTGTCAGAACAAACTGTCCTTCAGGAAATGTTGAGTCTTCCATTAGTTGTCAGCCCAGTGTTACCTGTGGTGGATCAGAGATTTCCCAGATGACCCTATCAGCTAAAGACAGGTTGGATGTGCTAATGTATTAGAGCCACATAGGAAGAAGCTGAATGCTACCTTTAAAAAGGTAAGAATCTATACTGGAATGGCCGTACAGTGATACAGAGTGGTTGCAAGCATAGTGTCATTTGTGGGTTTATGGCATAGACTGATTGAGAGTTTTGAATTATTACTAGGTTCTTGTGTGCGTTAATTTTGCCTTGGAAAAGCAAGCAAACAAAACCCATAACTAAACTGAATATGTAAAGAGCTAGTTGGGCTTCTCAACCTAAGAATTCACTACCATGTATAGTGTCATTTTGGGTACTTTTTCAGAATACTGTTTTTATTAATAACTATTTGGGAATAAAGCTAGAGCTATTGAGTTTTGGGTGTTAGTCACAGTATTTCTAGCTGTTGAAGGAGACTGTAGCTTTAAAGTAAACCTTAGAGCACTTTAATCCTTAGTCTCATGTTTGCTCCACTTTTCTATTACTTCTCTTGCAATTTGTTGCTATTTTATTTTAGTTCAGTGATGGAATTCTGAAAATAGCAAATTCCAAGAGCACAACCGAAAATATCCTCAAAATGTCAGCACTGTGTTCACTGTGGGATTGCATTTTACATTCAAAAGGAAGATGGTGAATCTAGAATTTTTGGAGAACCTTAAAGTTAGTTTCACAGAATCATAAAATGGTTTGGGTTGGAAGGGACCTTAAAGATCATCTAGTTCCAACCCCCCTGCCATGGGCAGGGACACCCTCCACTAGACCAGGTTGCTCAAAGCCTCATCCAGCCTGGCCTGGAACACTTCCAGGGATGGGGCATCCACAGCTTCTCTGGGCAACCTGTTCCAGTGCCTCACCACCCTCTCCAGGAAGAATTTTTTCCTGATATCTAATCTAAATCTCCCCACTTTCAATCTAAACCGGTTGCCCTTGTCCTGTCACTACAGGCCTTTGTAAAAAGTTCCCACCCAGCTTTCTTGCAGGCCCCCTTCAGGCACTGGAAGGTTCTATAAGGTCTCCCTGGAGCCTTCTCTTCTCCAGGCTGAACAAGCCCAATTCTCTCAGCCTGTCCCCATAGGAGAGGTGCCCCAGCGCTCTGATTGTCTTTGTGGCCTCCTCTGGACTTGCTCCAACCAGTCTATATCCTTCTTATGTTGGGGGTGGGGTGGGTCCAGAGCTGGATGCAGAACTGCAGGTGGGGTCTCAGGAGAGCAGAGTAGAGGAGTAAAATCACCTCCCTCGACCTGCTGGCCATGCCAGTAGCCACGCAGTTTGGATCATTCTCCCAGAAGTTTGGGAGACAAATTAAATTTATTGAACCAGTGAGGTACTGCTTAGGTGACCACAGCTGAACTGAAAAAACTTGGGAGTCTAAGACTTGCTATTGTGAATGGGAAGTCCTGCTACCCACCACTTGTAAGGAATGACCATTATGGCTTTAGATTACACTGGTTGGAACCTCCACACTTTCCTCCTCCCCTTGACTTTTCTTGCTCGTTTTAACTTTTCTTTTGAGATTTTAACTACTACACTACTCTTCTTCTTCATCCAAGGTAGAAATCATCCACATTAGGGGCCAGTGGTCTGCTTTCCCTAAGATCCTACATTATTCAAACATGTAATCTTTTCCTCACAGACGTTCTCTTTCCAGCAGCAGTGAGAGCATCAGCAGTGGTTGTGCTACACAAGCCTGATTTACATTATGAGCAACAAGCTTCACATTTTCTTTACTGAGAAGTTCTTGGTGACAGTAGACATATGTTTCTGAAGAAGTGAAGGTCCCTCAGTAATTGGAACAATCGATTTTAAACTGCAAGATGGCACAGAAGATGAGCCTGTTTAACATCCATCTGAGAAATAGTAATTTGCATGGTGCCTGAAGCATTTTGCCTCTGCAAAATGCACCTGCAAGAACTACTCAGTTCAGAACTACTTCTTTTGCCTACTTTTAGCAATTTTATTAATCTTCTGCGGGACTACAGGGCATCTTGGACTGAAAGGTGTTTCATCAGTACAATCTGGATAACATAACTGCTCTGCTTCTCGTTTACCCTGGTAGTCATACGAGTCAAGCCCTATGATTTACTATTTCAGATTAGAAAAAGAAATACATAATAATCTTAAAAATTGGGGCATTGTGATTTCTGAAGGTCAGCTGTACTGCACAACATAGTTTAGGAAAAGAATTGGGAGGGTTAAGTTTATATTTCTTTTTGCTTAGTTACCATAGACAACTATTAAAGGTTTGGTCTGTATTTAGCATTCGGTTACTTCTGCTGCTTGTTTATGCTATTCCCATCAAATTTGTGTGAGATAAACCAGCATATGAACATTCAGTGCATTAACTAGTCTTTGGTAATAACACAGAAACATGTCTTTACTTGTGGTAAAAACTCGCTCTCATCTTATTTCAGATAACAGGGCAATTGGCAGTTGACATTAGACTTGAAATAATCTAATTTGGATGACTATTCACTTAGTTAAACTGTGTCTCTTCTATTTATATATTCTGCATTAAGGTGGACTATGTGGCTTCAGTCTTGCTGAGCTGGACAAAGAATGCTGCCCGACCTTATAAACTCTGCCTTAGCTGGCAGGCAGAGAGGATGAGCTTTCAGCTGTGGCTTAGGGTGTAGCTCTATGTAGGAAGGAACAGAGAATTTTCTCACGTTGGTTAGAGACATACAACTTTATGCCTTAAGGCAGGAGGGTAATGTGGTGGTTTTGTTTTTTTCCTTCTGCTGGAATGGGATAAAACTTCATTATTTAATTTTTCCTAAGAGAAAGAGATTAATTTCTTTTCCCTACCAAAAAAGAAGTGTGCATATGTATATGTATTTATACATACACACACACACACACACGTATATGTATTTACATACCTACAGAAACTTTCATCATTTTTTTCTAAATGTAATGTAAAACACTGACCTATATAGCATGAGGGCAACTGTCCTGATGGGTATCACATTTGGACAGTTGTATACATTACATTACCTCATGCATTCAGGTATAACTTTTAATTTCCAGTGAATGTGAGCTATACTAGAAAGCCCTGTAAGCAGTATCTTTGCATGCTGAACAAGTTACAAGATGCTTCACTGCAAGCAGTCTTGGGTACTAACAATCTAAGTAACTTCAAGTGATCTGGCTTTAAATGTACTATTTATCAGTAGTATTTTAAACTATTAATAACAGCAATATGTAATATTAGGAAATTAGTAGCAGATATGAATAGTAATGTAATATTAGTAAGTAATGATGACGTAATAGTAACATCCTTTCTTAAAAACAAACAAACAAACAAAAAGCCATGTAGAACACCAGCATTCTCTTTCAATGTATATTCATGGAGAGGAGGTTCACGGTGCTCTAAAACGTTACTATTTTCTTCACGTTCTTCAGGGGTCTAGTTTCAGCCTCCTCCTCTGCTGTCATTGATCCTATGCTTAGTTAACAAAACCCTACTTGTTTTACCTTTCTGAATTTTACTCATTGTTACACATTCTGTTACCTATTCTACGATGTATTAGGAATGTATCTCTTCCTGCCTGTTCCGTGCAATGGAGAGGTTTACCATGTTAACCTTGTTTTCCTAATCTTTTTCATTCCTCTCATTCTATGCCATCTGGATGATCCTGAAGGTACTCGCCAGACCCGTGTTTTATGATTCTATGATCTTCAATCAACACAGATATCTAAAGGCTCTCTTTGCTTCCTCATAAAAATGTCAAGATCCACTACTTCTGTACCTTCTGTACAGTTCCACTGCATTCTCTATTTTCTTAGCACTACACAAGTGTCATCCGTTCACAACTCTTATCTTTCCTTGCTGTTTCTGACCCCGTTACCAGTGCCTTTCCTTTCAAACTTGTGAATAAATTCAAATGCTTTGAGGGACAAACAAGGCAACTAGATCCTATCTGTTGGAAGATTTTTGGATTCAAAGATTACAGATCTAAACCAACATCTCAATTATGACAACTGCTGGAAGCCAATGCATGCACTAGTAAGACACCTTTTTGCAGAAAATGTTGTGAAGTAAAGCAGCTGGATTCTGCATGTGTCTTCTGGAGTAGTCCCAAATTAGTCTCTCACAGAAGTGGTCTAAAACTGCCCAGGCAATTAGGGTATCAAGATGCAGCCTTTAATTATATGGCTTCATTTGTTTTTACCACAGTATTGCTGCCTCTTTCAGTGAGTAGAAAGTTATTTAGTATTCATTTATAATAAATTAATCTGTAATCAGTATTTAGCACTAGACTTTAATGAACACCATCAAAATACCATAGAAAATTTAAAAAGATATTATTAAATGCTAAGTATTTTTAAAAAATACTGTGTTTAAAGAAAGCTCCATCTAACTGCAACCACTTAGTAGCACAGAACACTTCTGCAAATACTTGCCTGATAAATCTCACGATAAATATTCTGAAAATGCAATTATAGACCAACTTTAAATGTGTCATATAATTTACCCTGTGGCAGCATCCTACAGTGATTCTGTGCCACAGTTAAAGTGGTAGTTCAGATCATCGTACCAGCATTTATCTGCCATAGCCACAGAACTCTTATTTTATTTTTTATCATCACCTGCCTCA
Organism: Rhynochetos jubatus; assembly: GCA_027574665.1. Taxonomy (NCBI): domain Eukaryota; kingdom Metazoa; phylum Chordata; class Aves; order Eurypygiformes; family Rhynochetidae; genus Rhynochetos; species Rhynochetos jubatus. The sequence goes on from CM050656.1 coordinate 19,878,698, forward strand.
TATGCTGTGTCTCAATTTTTGTAATGTATGACAGAGCAGGACTATAGGCAACAGCCTACTTACCTATACAATCCTAATCCATGTCCATCCTAATCCAGCTTCATGCCAGGACTGCACTTGAACTCCCTGTCAAATGCTTTTCTACCACGTTTCCCCCATCTCCTCCATCGTAAATTGCTAGCTCAGGTACCACAGGCTCCTGGTCCAGCCAATTCCAACTCACACCTTCTCATTATATTTAAGTTGCTACCTTTCAACCTTTTTCTTCTCCAATTAGCTCTAAATCCCTCCTTTCTGTTTTCCTCATCAGCTCCCAGTGTCACCCTCCTGTTTTGTAACACACATCCAGTCTGATTTTGTTGCCCAATCATTACTTCCCTCCCAGCCCATCTAATCTTCTTGCTCAACTGGTCTCTAGGTCCTCCTTGGGCTTCCTGGCCCAAGGTGGCTCAGCCTCCTTTCCTAAATACTGTGTTGCAGAGCGATTCCAGTTTCTGTAGCCCTTCTTCACTGATTGCTTGTCAAGCCATTTATTTCTCTTCCACTCTCAATCTTTCCTCATCCTAATGCATTCCTTTCATCCCTTATGTGGTTTTATCCCCCTTCATTCAGATCAGTAGGACCATTCTTAAAGCCAAAAGCTGTTACCGATGCTTAGTTCCCATGTCTAGCTGCATTTTGGTATAAAATGACCACTACAGGAAAAGTTTTTGAGCTTGCCTAGTGCTCGATCAACAGCTGACTGCTTAGTCTGTAGGAAGGAAGGTGGCAGAGACTTGGATAATGTATGATTTGTAAGGAAACTGATGGTGCACGGTTGCCTAACAGGGTGATGTAGTTTGCTTAGCAGCAGGAGATGAGGGACCTGAACCTACTGAATGATGGAGTCTCCAGCCCTGTTGGTAGCCCAAAGGCAAGAATTGTTACACAAGGCATACAAACCTATTCTTTCAAAAGTCAGTAATTTGGCAATGCGAAGGAACAAGTGAAAAACGTATTCAATAATGCTACATGGGTATCATGTGACCTGTTATTAGTGTGTAAGAGTAGACCATTAGGCTCCTAGAATGTTCAGCGTCTCTGACGTGGTTAATCAGAAGGGCTGCTATAATAATTACCAACTTGTGAAACAATGGGTGGAGATAAAACTTCAATTTTGGAAATCTACTTCAAATTACCACATTGCTTCCCCACCTTCTATCTTTCTTCAGCTGATGAGTGTGTAACAAAATTGAGTCTGAGTGTTAATAAATGCAGAGTATTACAGAAGAGAAAATCTTATTTTACTGTAATTCTCTAAAAAAATCGGAACTATATTGACTCAAAATAATGATTAAGAAATAGTGTACATGCCAAGGATAGAAGTTTAATGTGTAAAAAGTACTAAATACTAAATAGTTTCAAAGTCCGCATAGTGAGAGGAAGTAGGAGACTAATTTACAGGAATATGCCAACAGGGAGAGTTCTGCAGAGTCTAAAAATTGGACCCTCACTACTGATATTTCATGGTGATTAACTGAGCAAATAGATCTCCACACAGAGTCTTAAAATTCCTGTTCTATTAGCATCTGATCTACATTACCAAAGGCAAAACCAAATTATACTTTGTTTAAAGAACACACCATCATAATATATGTTAGTGGCCATAGCTCCTGGAAAACAGAAACATGGGTCTTATGAAGTCATTATTGTTTAAACCTAATGTCTGCTGCTTCTCAACCCAGGATGAGAGGGATAGGATTCCTTTTTGAGCGGTTATAACAACTCAAGCTTCACGACCTGGAATAAGAAGGAACCATAGCACAAACAGTGATGATGATACAGCAAAGGTTATGTCTCTCTCATATAAGCTAGCGTCTACCAGATTTGAGTCTGCATTGCAAAACATGGCAATAAAGCACACTGATCTAAAAGCTTGTTACTTTTTCTTAATATATTAAAAGTAGTTAATTTTTCCACTGCACCGTTCTTGGAAATGATTGGACCACGCTGGCATGACTTCTTTTATTAAAGAAATTATTAGCCAAGCTGAAATAGAAAATTTCTGCCAACTTTGTTTGCATCATTATAAATCTGCAAATATATAAACAGTGGAAAAGCATTACTTATAAGGGAATTTTGGGTCAATCTCAAAAGAATTACAGGTCTACTTGGGAAACGCGATTTACTTGTAAAGCTTATTTAAACAAAGGCATTTAAAATTACTGAATTCAGATATCAAGCATGACACCCTGATTTTGAAAAGATCTGCTATACTGTTCATTAATTCCTTTTCAGTAAAATGTTCCTTAAAAAATTTCTTCAGTTTTCTCACTTTCTGATGAGAAAGGGAACAGCTTTTAACCAGACATCATTCTAAGTACTACAGGAAGTTACCATTGGTGACTTCTGGTCTTCCGTTTTATGTATCTAATAAAGCAATACAATACTTGAGGTAAGCTAGAAATAAATGTTGGGCAGTGAAATATCTTGGCTTTCCGATTTCCAGAAGGAGTCAAGATTAAACTGAGCTGTGATTCACTTCAGGAAAATGCTGAACAAGCTAAACAAGAACATTTAGTTTTTGTTACCATTTTTCTACCCACTCACCTATTCCAAACAAGCTAGGCAAGTGAAGCACAAAATGCTAACTGACACTGTTAAGAAATGCAGAGTACTGCATTTTGGAGGAAAAAAACCTAATTCTGCATTTATTTAACACAGATTGTCCAATAATATTGACTCATAAAAGGAACATCAGCATTCTAAGCATCGGTATGGACAGCTCAGTGAAGACATCTCTCTGTAAAAGAGTCAAACCCAGAAACCAACTAACAGGAAAATGGCCATAAACTGGAAAACAGAAGGTTCTACCTGAACATGAGGAAACAACTTCTCTGTGAGGGTGGCAGAGCACTGGGATAGGCTGCCCAGAGAGGTGGGGGAGTCTCCTTCTCTGGAGACTTTCCAAAGCCACCTGGACTTGTTCTGTGCGATCTGTTCTGGGTGATCCTGCTCTGGCAAGGGGGTTGGACTAGATGATCTCTAGAGGTCCCTTCCAACCCCTACCATTCTGTGAATCTGTGAAAAGCAAATGAAAACATTAAGTAAAACAAAACCCTACAAATCAGGGCTTTGCTCTCTGAAAAGTTAGGTGCATTTTCTGGACCAGCAGAATATGAATTATTATAATACTTAATGACAACAAAAATAGAATGGATGTCAAACGCCATACTTTAGAACTCAATGTGTGTATGTTTGAAATTAGAGTAAGATCCACTATGAAAGCAGATGTGTGGAGTCTATACTGTCTAATTTTAGAGTATCTGATACATTCTGTGTACTGACAGGAGATCAGATAATTTCTGAGTCTGGTCTAATAATGGTAATTCCTACGTACTTTCACATTTTCCCCTGGACTTTTGGGTTTATGAGCTGTATTTATAAGAAATGATCTGTCATCTTGAATTTTGGAGAGGCATAAGGTATTAAGTAGAGGTAAGAGTAGGTTTTATAGAGGATAGATCACAGTCACATCAAAAAAAAGGCGTATAGAACAGAAAATATAAACAAATCAAGGAAATGCAGATTGTAGATATGTATGTAGCAATTAAGGTCTTATGGGTTATGGTGCCAATTAATAAAAATTAGGACAAATACTCCTATACCCATACAGTGGGGAAGTAAGGCAGTAACAGCACAAAGTTCGCAAGCATCAATATATTTAGAAGTCAATGCTCTCCTAAACTGTCTAAGCATTATTTTTTCTATACACGCCTGTGCTGGGTTTAGTTAAGAAAGAGTTAATTCTCTTCACAGTGGCTGGTATGAAGCTGTGTTCCTGGATTTACCCTGAGACAAGTACTGAAAAGGTGTCTTTTTAGCTGGTGCTGGGGAGTGCTTGCATCAAGTTCAAGGTCTTTCTCATCTTCTGATACTGCAGCTGCGTTCCCAACTTTCTCCTGCTACAAGTAGTGCGGGGGAACACACAGTTCAGACAGCTGACCTAAACTGAACGAAGGAGTATTTCATTTCATAGTACATCATGCTTGATACATAAGTGGGGCGTGAGCTTGGGGGCCATGACACTTTCAGTTTCTCACCCTCTTACTCTCTCTAACTCCTTTGTTAGCTGCTTTGTTAACTCTTGTGCTGGCTTGTTCATGAGTTGGTGGGTCTGTTAGTTTTCCGAGTCATGCTTTTGCTGATAGGGTTCACGTGGACTGTGCTGCGATAGCTCTCGGGCTCCGGCTCTCTGGCTCTGATTCAATTCTCGGGACCTGGCTGTGCATCGGTCAGCAGGTGGTGAGCAATTGTAGCATATGTTTTATTTCCTATTATTTTAATTACTTATTATTAGTACTATGTATATATATTCATTTATGTATATTATTCATTTAGATTCAATTAGTAAATAGTTCTTATCTCAATTTTATGAGCATTCTTGTCTTTTTCCTCCAATTCTTCCCCTCGGCTGGAGAAGCTGGGGGTTGAACCTGTGAGAGCTGCTTTGTGGTGTTTTGCTGGCTGGAGTTAAACCACGACAACATCTTATCTACTTCTCCCCACATTGTCCCCAAAGTTCACTTTCTGCTCAGAAAGTGTACCTTCCCACATCTTAAATTCCTGTAACAGGCCATTCCTCTGAGGGGTATGCAGGAGGTGGATAAGAAAAGGGCAAGAACAAGAAGAAAAATCAGGAGGTACAAAGAAATGGAAACATGCCGCCTTTCTTTGTTCTGCAGATCAAAGAAAGTTTATGTCCATTTCAATTTTACCCTTTAGGCCTCACTCCGAAGATAAACCCCATGTTATAGTCTGCATATGCTTCACGGAGGTGGAGACGTACAGGTTTTGAGTGGTTGATACTATATCCATATTACTTCACCCACACTGGAGTTTCAAGTTGTGTCAAGTGACTACCCGTGTAATGATTCCATTTAGTTAATATTAGCTGTATTGATGAGGCTGTCATTGGGAATTGTATGTATCATTTATATATGAACTGATACATAATTAAATATAGCTCAAATTCAAATGTATATTTTCCTTCTGTTAAAAATCAAGCAACAAACTAATACTCTGGTATAGCACTTCAGTAGAATGACAAAACCTTATCACTTCACACTGATGACTGCATTAAGACAGTGGTTCATTCATTTCCCTGCAATCCATGCAAAATTCTACAACTAAGATACACCTAAGACATAACACAGATTCACAAAAGAGACCACATCAATCCCTGAAACTGTGTGTCTTGCTCCACTAGTTATTAAGTTGTCAAATATCAGAGTACTTAGCAATAAACAAGTGAACAATCTTACTGAATTTGTATGGACTTAAAAAGTAAGCAAGTGCAAGTCTACAGAACGGGGACCAGCACTATACAAATTACCTTCAAACTTAACTAACGTACATGTACTGTTTGCCTACTACAGCTTACCCCAATTTACATAAATTAATCTCATTCTTCTGCCACCTTTCACAACATTCGTAAATTGCTCTCCCTGATATTAATATATGCTACATTGGATCTACAATAAACAACATGATTTTTCATTTAAATACTAGATGATATGTTGTTCTTCTAATATAGTCAGGTATTGTATGCCAAGTGCCAAAAGCAAATATTACAGGTTCTTCCTGTTCTGAGAGAAACCAAATCAGACCATCTTCTTAGTTGTTAACTTAGACTCCATTAAAAAAAAAGTGTTCACATGACTATTAGTGGGACAAAATATTCACTCCATAACAATTTCTTGTATTCCTGACTTTTGACTCACTCCTTAAAACTCAACTGGCTAAAATCAAGATTGATTGAGGAAGTGACTTGAGAATCTGAAACGGTCAGCAATTTTATTACTGCTTTTCTTGGTTGGTTTGTTGTTGTTTTTGTTTAATTGTGAAACTGAAGAACTGCTCAGGAAGATATTGCTGTTTAACACTTCAGACATGGGTCCCAGCATAATGCTTATGAGGTCTCCTGATGTCCGTTATAGGGTTTTAAGGCTTTAATAATAAATATGCATTTTTCTTCCTACAGGCTTCAATCTTCCAGAGTTTGCATTCTAATTTAAATAGCTTGCTTTCTATGGATGTTCATAAATAGCTAGTGAGAAGTTTGAACCATACTGTGGACCATAGTACAAGCACAGCTGTCAATGTGATCTTGCTTCTTCAAACCACATACACTACTAATATACACTATTAATATACAGGTGACAGGCATGATACTCTTCATTTTGTTTTCCACCAAGCTACCACTCCACCTCTAGCTTTTACATTTGAGATATACTTGAATTAATGTGGCTGTTATTTGCTACCTTGGAAAACTCTCAGAGCTGACTTGTAGCAGGAATACCCAGAAAACAATATGGCTGCAATGTATAAAGCACTGAAATGCAGCAGGACTCGAAATGCAGAACAAGAAGGAGCTTTTGTCACAAAAGCATTTGATCAGTGTGGGCAATTTTATCAAGTTTTATCAAGGATATTCTTAGCCATGAGTGTTGCTGATGAAATAACGGATTAATAAAAAACTCATGTTTTGAACTAAAAGTGCCCATTTATCAACCATGACTACGAAGTTATTCTGAAAAAAACAACATTCGAGAGTGGAGGCAGTAGAAGAAACAGTGGAGGACTGGATTCATGAGACAAGTTTCTCAGAAGATGGTAGGTATATGTGATGTTACTTGAGGACAAGTTAGAAGAGAAATAAAACATGTATTGGCCAGCCTCAAAAAGTGGGATAAGGACACTGCAGAAGACAAACACATCAGAATGCAAGCCGTGCAAACAACAAAGGTCAGCATGGCCCAACAGATGGACATTGTGTGTAAACAAAGTTAGGCGGTATTAGATAGCTAGTTTTGTGGAAAGGTACAACCAAACTAAGCTTAAAGAGGGAAGAGGACTTGTAAAGAAATGGGTAGCAATATCATAGCTCTCTTGATCTCTGCACAGATGTTAAGATTAAAAGTAGCAGACAAACTGTACTTTAAGGATTCAGTAAACACGAAAACTTGTAGAAATTTTCATTTTTGCAATGATTTGAATATAAAAAGTTTACTTTGATGAAGAAACTACCTCTTTTCAGGTTGTCACATTTACATAATGCCAAAGTACCGAAGATTTAAAAAGCAGGATATGTTTACCAACATTCATCTTATAAAACAAGATGAATTTATTATTGTTGTGTGATTTTGCTGTATATTTTCCTGAGGATCAGAAAGACTTTAAACTGTTTATGATTTTCTTTTCCTAAAACACCAATGTACCGCAGATATTTTAAATCAGGGAGATTACTGATTTGTCCAAGGTCACAGAACAGGTGCCAGAGATTGAGACACCAGCTTTTACATGAAAATATAAACTTGCCCCAAAATGCCTGATGATACCAAGGATGGGGAGAGTGAGAAAGAAAAGTGTATGTATGTGGTGATTCACAACAAAGAAACAGAGACTACTTCTCATCAAACTGCAGCCCTGCTACTTCAGGAAACATTTGAAAGAAACAGCAATACTTGGACTGATCTATGTGCACACTCATTCTACAATACCAAAAGCACAACATTCAAAGGTATTCTAACGTTTTTAAAAGCCTGTATGAAAACCTTTTGCAGACTAAAACCAGATACATTGATTCTAACCACATTTTGATCTCCATTTGACTGACCAGTTCCTGTAGAAAGTACAGCCACTCCATATACATTATCAGGTGTCCTTCTGAGGGATATGACAACAGGGGAAGATCTAGTGTAAATACAGTTATGCTGGCATGGGTGTTGTTGCTGGTGTATCTCGGCTCAGCAGACTGTTATTAACTCTGCTGGAAAAAGAACCTGTGCAAGTCTAACTGGTTTTGCAGATGGCTGGCTGGTATCTCCCACTGTACATGGCATGGCTTTGCCCATGATAGGGATTGTTTTCCTGGATTTACACAGGTGAGAACACATTCCATCCTCCGAGAAATCAATCCTGGCAGCTGCTGTCATGGCCTTAAAAAAAAGAAGAGACAGCGTGACAAAACTGCCATCAAAGTCTCTCCTTAAGGTTTATTTCGTATTGTCTCCACATTCCTATAGCATTCGTAATTCACACTCAGAAATCACCCTGCACACCCGCACAGTGAGCCCACAGAGAAGCGAATGACACGGCAGGCGGTGCCAGGCCGAGGATGACAGACACAGTCAAGACATAGGCCGAAACCGAAGCGCCGGCCGGGACGCGGGGCGAGGGGGAGGCCCGGCCGCCGGGGGCCAGCGCCAGGCCCGGCCCCGCTGGCGCAGGCCGAAACGCCCCTTCCCTTTCACTCGCTCTCCGCCGCCCGGCACAGAGGCGGACCCGCTGGCGTGGGAGATGGGGAAAGAGCGTTAATTACACTTGCACAACCTGCCCGCGCCGTCGCTCCCCAGAAGCCTGGCACGGCCCGCCGTGGGCCGCCCCGCCAGCGGCGGCGAGGCGGGGTGAGCCCTGCCCCTTTCCCGGCATTCCCTGCGCGCGTTCGGCTGGTCTCGGCTCGGCTCGGCTCGGCACCGCGGCTGCACTCGCGCCATGGCCGCCTACAGCAAGTACCTCACCGTGCGCCACTCCGCCATCGCCGGGGCCACCGCCGCTGCTTGCGCGCTCCTCTGCCTGCTTAACAAGCGGCGGGCGGCAGCCCAGCACGGGTGAGCGGTGGGGCCGGGGGCCAGGCCCGTGGTGCGCGGGGCGGGAGGGGCGCCGGGGGCTGAGCCGCAGTGCGAGCGCGGGGAGGCCGAGACAAGCGAGGGCTGCGGTCGCATTCTTCGGCTCTCGGCCTGATGGAGAGGTACACACCGCCCTGCTGTTACGGGGTGCTGCTGCTGACATCCTTCTGCCGGGGAGGTGGCCCTTGTGGAGAGGGGTCAGGATGCTTCCCCTTCCCACCTCCCCGGAGGTGCAGTCGGTGACGCTTTTGTACCTACCCACTGCCACCTTGTTACTCAAATGATACTTTCTCATTTTCCCGATTAACGAGGAGTTGACTCCTAGGGATGTTCTAGGACGCCCTACATGCATAGGCAAATAATGGACCCTAGCTGGTTTTTAATGCTGCTGTGTGGCAGTAAGGTACACGGATAACAATTTTAAAGAGGTGGTATCTGGTTGTGTTGCCTATGAGGATGCCTTACGGGTGCTAGGATGTGTGTTTGTTAGTGTGTGAAGCACCTGGGTACCATAAAGTGCGGCAGATGAAGAATATACCTCAGACTCAATCTTTTCACAATTTCAGCCTATTTGTGACTGTAGGTTATTTACCGTATGCTAAAGACCCAGTACGTTTCTGTAGTACAGTTAGATATTGTGCAGTTGCTGCAGACTTATCCTGGTGCTAGTTCTTGACGGTGAAATGGACTTACTCAACAGGCTTAAGTAATAACATATCTGTGATTAAGCAACAACCCAGTTTTATTTTACCTAATTCCTGTTTTATATGAGATACCTTTAAGGGCTTTACAGAGTTAGATAGCTTTATCATACAACGTGTCAGAAATTGATATGCCGCTGACAACTCATGCGTTTGTTACCTTACATTGTTTGAATGAGAGTAGAAACAAAAAGATCCCAAGCTATTGCTGAGAGTTACCCTTCTATTAAACTTGCAGGGAGGGATGATATTTTTTAGGTATCTGCTTAATTTAGTGAAATACAGTTGAAAAAAAAGGAGAAAAGCTATATAGAAAGGCATAAAGATGGTGTGGTGGGAGGCACTGTAGTGCAAGGTTTTCACACTTAAAATATAATGGTGTTTGTAAGAAAGACTAGGCCATACAGATGTTTTGGGAGCATCTCTGTGTTAATTCAGATCAAGAGTATACTTTGAAAGTGAATCTCCCGGTTGTCCACACTTACCTTGCTTTGCCTTTATTGAGGAGTGATCTTGGAGCACGTAAACTAGCTTACATTCAGATCAGATCACATCTTCAAATGTTGATGCAAGTCCAGTGTAGTTTTGATGTGCATGTTGTACATTCCCACTACTAGTAGCATTCATTTGACAGGAGCAGGCTAGAACTTGTCCAGTGTAATCTCCCTATACTTGAAATAAATATACTGTGGGTCCTGGGTTGTGCCTATAAACGGTTTTGCTTGCAAATCCGCTGTTGCTGATCTGCAGGACTTGACAATGGCAATGCATCTATTAGCTTGAGAGTCAGTATACTGAAAGCGAGCATTAGCTTGAATGTTGAAAACTATCTGGAAGGCCCCTTCCCGTAAGACTCTTCCATTTTGCTAGAAAGAGTGTTACAAAACCTGAGGTGTTCATATGTATTAGGTGGACCAAACCCTGTTCCAAGATCAGTGAGAACTGGAAAGTGAAGGTAACATGAATTATGTTCCAGCTCATTCAGCAGTTCAGTGGAGTTAAGAGAGCCTGACCTGATCTCTTCCTTGTCCTCTGTACTGCAGTTTTTCTGATACCTCATCCTTTGCTGCTGTAATCTTTCTCTCTCAAGCCATTTTGCATTCTCAAATCTATTAGAAATGCAGTTGCTAGAATAAATACCATGCTTGCAAACTTGATTGTTCCACTTGTGTGCATGTGCTGCCTTACGCTTTTGAGCCCCTCTACAGCTTAGGTCTTATTTACTACTGGTACTGTATTGTGGCCATAGGTTCCAAGCTCCAGAATCCAACGTTGTTTCACTAATAGCTGTGCTGCTGCTTGAATGCTATTTTTGAGGATGGTTTTTGCCCACTGGTCATCATTCCTATCTCCATGTTTCCTTGTGAGGCAAACCTTGCCAGGAGCCTTAGAGAATGCTGCCTGTCAAGACCAGGCAGTAGGTAAGCTACGCTGCCTATACCACCAGCCTAGCCAAAAGCATCCAGTTATTACCTCATCCTCCTTAGTCTTAGTGGTTCATGTATCATTCATTTCTTAATGCTTTGTTGCTAATATAAATTATAGCATACTTTCCAAAAGGATTGTCATTGTGTCAAATCTTTACATATTCTGTACCAGCATACTTGTGCTGGTATATGATGGTGACGTATACTAACAAGTGGTAAACCTTTGTGCAGTAACGATAAAAATCTCCAGGGCTTGGTGTACCCTCTAATTACTGTGTTGCATTTGTCTCTTTGGGAAGAGGGGGAAGTTGGGAGAGTGTGGCCGTCCTAAATTTATTTACTTACTCCTATGGAGAAGAATTTCTCTTGGCAGTCAAGGTAGTCTGGAAGAGAACTGGTAGTGTATCTGCTGCTTGAGGTTAACTGGGTAAAGTGTGTGAGGAATATTGGTGGTTTAGTTTTATATATGTGAATTCCTTTGTTCACCTTGGTATATAATGCCTGAAAATGTTTTGTCATGCTAGTGTGAGATGAATTTCAGCTTCTTGAATTCTGGAAGATGAAATTCTAGTTTTGAACTTCCTAAGGACAAAGGTGAATGCTGCGGACTTGAATGCAAACAGTGAAACACTGGCCTTAACACTCAGGTGTACCCTGGAATTGTTCTAGTGCAACTGTAAGCTTTACCTGCAAAAATTCTTCCTTGCATAGTTTATTTAAGAACACACACTTAAATATTTATGCTTGTAGGCACTTTATGTTCCCCATAAGATGTGCTATTATATCATGTTTTCCTGGAAGAACTGTCTGTTTTACTTTGTGTGCTTTTTGAAGTTTTGCTGGACTGTGAGCGGTAGTTCAGTATCACTGCTGGCCAAAGATGAAAGGTAAAATAGCATACAAATTAAGAAAGAAATCCTTTAGCAAATCAAATGTGTTTGAATATGTAACAAAAAAAGCTGTCATACACAGACTTTTCATATTGTCTGTGTTATTTTGATATAGAATAATCAGTTATAGACATGATAGCAGGAAGGCAAGAAGAGGCAACTTTCACCTACTTTGCTGTCAGACAATAGGGGTAAGGTACAGTACAACTCCTATCAAGTAGTGATGTATGAATAATTAAGCTGTATATGCTAATCTACCTCAGTAGGTCAAAGATCACTTAATTAGGACTAGCTGGATTAGTCACAAATGCTCTTTTGAAAGAGCTATTACATCGCTCATCAGTTTTGCAGAACTGGTGGTATCACTTGGAGTTTACAATATATTTTAACCAAAACTTTCTAAAATCCTCCGAAATAGAATGACATAAAACTGTTTGGTTATAGTAACTTGTTAGTATTCCATGTTACATCCTTGGAGTAAAGCACAGAAAGAAAAATGCACTGTTTCTCTATTACCGTTGGTCTCAAAAAGTGTTTCCTTGGAAAAGCGTAATTTCTTTCTTGGCGGGGGGAAGTTGTTATATGTAAATGCAATTATGACTTCAGTTGGGGATTTCCTTTTCTTTTTTTCCCTCATTTGAGAAATGTTATCCTGGGTATATGATACAGGAAAAAACAATTATGACTTTAATCCATCATGAGCTGTTTCTGCAAACGGAAGCGACTACAGCACTGATGATCTGTGTATTGACAGTTGAAAATGTTGCTTCCATTTAGGGAAATGACTAATGAAATCTGTTTTAAAGACCAGTGGTTCTATTTTTTCCACTATTGAGTATTGGAGAAAGATTTATAGAATGGAAGAATGAAGGAGGACTACCAGAAGTCAGGTCAGTATTCTTTGTACTTTGTTCCCTGTCAGTTAAAACCAAGAAGAAAGTTTAGTGTCAAAGACACTGTTACTGAGCAACGTCTGGAAAGACTGATTTTTTTGGAATGGATTTTTCTTTTATTTCAATTTTTTTATTACTTTTAAAAAACCCAACTTTGAATGAATCACTATTTTCTGAAATGATGTTTTGTGCTGTAAGGCAAGTACTGTCTGGTTGTGTACAAACACAACAAGTGCATCTTTTATATTTTAACAGCTGCTGTTACTGGGGGAAGGCAGCTTGTTGCTATGAATTACTATTTTAGTTGAATGCAAATAGCCTCAACCTTCTGACAGTGAATGAGTGGGGTGTAGTTCATATTTGTGCTGTATTAAAAAAAAAAAAAAGCCAAAACTGTTGAGGTGCTGAGCCCCTCTTCACCTCCCTATCCTCAGACTACACTTCTGCTTCTCCAGTTTGGTTCTCCTAAGCGTTATTGTTCTTTAAACAGACACTATAATCCATGTTAAATACGAACAAATAAAAAGATCTTAAATGCTGAAATAGGGTTATACAGTATAGGAAAACAAAGGGAAATAAACCCCATAATGTACAACATGTAAAATAAAATTAATTTGTATGTTATCTTTCATCCACAAAAATCTAACCCTATGTCTATTTTATGAGCTTTTTCTTGAATATTAGACCTTACTGCCTCAAACAAGAAGCAGCAGAATATTTGCTTAAGATTTGATTGCTTCAGAAATAAAATGTTAAGGGGCGTTGCATAAAGGAGCTGGATGTTATCCATCATCTCTAGTGAGACTTGTTCCGGAATAGCCATGTAGTTTAAGATACAGTACTTACACAAATGCAGCATGAGATGGGATTACTTTCAAAAACAAGATATTAAGCTAGTACAGCTTTCTGTTTGAAGAAGGGACTGAAAAGAGTAATAGAAGGTAATAAGGGTCAAGAGTTTGAAACTGCAAGATTAGGGAAAGGGAATAAACAGAATGGAGTTAATAGGGAGGAATTTGTAATATATGGAAAGGAGACAAAAAGATTTTAGGATCTGCTCCTAGGCCCACTGGCCTTGTCTATCACTGAGCCACGTCCATGAGATTCCAAGAGAATGCTGGAGTGTGGACATTGAATTTTGTATCAGTTGAACTTCTGAAACTGAAGTGTTCGGCATCCCTCCTGTGGAGAAAAAAATTAATGCATAAGCAAAGAACGATGTGCGTGTGGTGCTTTGGAGGTTAGGCATGGCTAAAGCAAGGGGAAAGGCTCGTTTGAATTGAGAGGGGTCAACAGGTTTGTTGTCACAGCGTATATCAGATAGGGTTTTACGCAGTTCAGCTTGTGACACACACCTACGCGCTTGCCTCCTGCTGGGCTTCGCTGTCAGAAGAAGTAGATGTTCGGCTTGTATCGTTGGCTGGGCTGCCCTTGAACCTACAGTTTGGCAGTGATTGATGCAAGTACAATCAGAGGTGATAGATGGGTTCAGACATGTGGAGGAGCTTTCAAATATAACACAGAAGTTTAAACATCGCAAGTGGCCATTGTACCTTGCTTCAAGTCATGCATTTTAATTCCATTTTTGTTTCTTTAGGATGTTACTCTCTTCTGCTAGTTTGCCTCATTTCTTTAGGTTCTGAAGATGTTTGGGTGAGCTGCTCTAGTGTGCTTTGCATGAAGGAACCTGTTTTAGTCAAGTCCCCCATGACTGTTTGACAAGAAGGGGGAAATGATGTTGCTGTAGATTGACAGACTGCTTCAATGTATGTAGACACTTTAAAGGGAACCTGTGTTGCTTTGTTAAAAGGTTGCAGGTGACAAAAAAAAAAAAAAATCCAACTCGATGCAGCTACACTAAAGTACATTTATCCTGAATGTGACTGTTCAGTTCACGACTTGCTGTAGCATTAAAAAAAAAGACAAAACATACAGATAGGATTACTGTGAATTCATCTAAAGTCTAATCTTGTAGAAAAACCTGCCTGGGGCTCAGCAAACCTGTCTTCAGCTGGAGGGTATGGAGGCAGGAGAAACCAGGTGACTCAGCTAGCATTCACACTGCCTTTGTTTTGGGACTGGATAGTTAATTAGTGGTTTCACTGTTGTTAAGTTGCATTAAATGATTGCTCTCTAAGCCAAGATCTCATGTAAGTGTGTGTAACAGTGTGAAACTATTTTCTTTTTCACTTTGCAGGGGAAGTAGTCATAATTTTTTTTCCGCTGTTATCAGTGAAGGAAAGCTACAGCCCCAGTTCATTCCCAGAGCACAAGCTCGTGCACAAGTGAATAGCTCTAAAGTTTTTCTATACATGTTATTTTGTTATCAAGATGCAGACTTCTAATGAAACTTAGCATTTCCTCTACAACAGTTCTGCTTTGTTGCTGCCTTCTCAGATGTTTGTAGAAACTTTTTGAGCTTCAGGAATGCAGAGCATTTCAGCCCCTACTTGCAGTGACACAGCTGGCTGTGACCTTCTCAGAGTCCCCTTCTTGGTTGCACAGATGCATTCCCCTCACATTATTTTTGGTTATGCTGCAACTAACCACAAACCTAGAGCCAAGAAAATTGTGCTCTTGGTTTCTGTGTGTGCTCAGGGTGTACTGTGCAGTTGGGCATGCCTTTGGACTGTGCCCAGGCTTCTGAGTAAGGTTGCTGCCCTTGACCTGAAATAACTGTGCTGTTGCTCTCTGTTCCTCAGTGTGGGGTATGCAGTACGAAGCTATGTCTATCGATGAGTGTGCTGAGTGACACTATACTTTTCTCATGATAGCTGTTATTTCTTCACGCTGCAACAAAGATACGCCCGTGTTGCATTCCATCTTTAGTCAACTGAATTGTATTCTTTCTTTACAAATCACACTAGTATCTTGCCTGCAAAACTAACCTGAAAACTGCGCAACTAATCGTGAACTATTACAAAATTGTTTATCTTGCATGTTTTTTTTTAAAGCCGTTAAAGGTTCCATGTGCTGTTCTAGAATCTAAGGTCTGCGAAATACAAATACAAAGGTTGGTTAGAGCTAACAACTCTTTCAAAAGCGCAACTTAACCCTAAAACGGTTACTCAGCTTCTGCTCAACACAGTGCAAAGACAATCTGTCTAATTCTACAGAAGGAAGGTAGCATGACCTGAAATGTGTGGTTTTTTTGCAGTTAAGCACAACATAACATTTTCAAACCCCTATTTCCTCTCCGCCTGTCATTAAATGGTAAGCCTTGCTTATCTCTCTCTTCATCTGCAATTCCCTGTTATGCTATGTTAGTAGATTGCTTCTGCTGAACTTTGTTCTGGAAGGAGTCAGGTATTTCTAGATACAGTAATCCTTTAACTTTTTCCTGTTTGCCAATAAATGCCGCAGAGCTAGTATTCCTAGGACCTTTTAGTAACTAGACTCAAGAGCCTCTTGGAGGCTGTTCCCAGTTTCTCAAATCACTTTCTTCTTCAGAAGTGTTGAGGACTATCCTTTTTGAGTAACCACCATTGTCACATGTTTCTTGAGAGAGAAAGATATGGAAGTATCTTCTCTGATATGGAAATAGAATTAAATCCAGAGACTGAGCACTGTGACCAACACTTATTTGGAGACTGAGATTTCATGGTATTATCATCAAGTTTTCAGCCTGACCCCTGTGCTATACGGCTGCCCTTAAAGCAGGATCAGCTGCCAAATGCCTGTAGAGTCCTGAAACTCTTTATTAGTTTCTTTAAAACTTCTTGCTGGTTGGTTTTTTTTTTGCCTGATCATGTTTCTTGATGTTGGGGAAAGGTGTTTTATTGTATTGCCTACTGTCTATTGTGTAAGTACTTGCCTAATTACTTCTCTGTAGCAGGTTGCTGTCAGTCACCGTGTGTGTTTGAATGACAAGTTTGGTGTAGTTGTGTCATCCCCGTACTGCTGATAGCTTTTACAGCAAACATATGTGCAACAAGCAGAGAAAGCTGTGGGCAGTGAAGTAATGGATAGCAGGCGACACATGAGGTGCTGCTTTTCCTGAAACTTCTTCAGGTGATATGTGCCCCATGATCTCTAGCCTGTTCATGTTTTTTTATTAAAAAAAAAAAAAAAGTAGACTCACCAGATGATTTAGGATAGAAAGCACCTGAAGAGATCAGTTAATCCAAGTGTCTGCTCAAACCAGGATCCACACTGAATTCAAACCAGGTTGCTGAGGGGTTTATGCAGATATTAAAAACATCCAATGACAGATTCCACAGTCTTTGGACACCTTGTTAAAATGCTCTGTTATTGTAATAGTGATTTTAAATTCATTTTTTTAGTGTTTCTATTTTCTTTATTCAGAGAGAACGTCCTCAGTTCAGTTCGTGTCTGTTGTCTCTTTCTAGTGCTGTGTGTTCGTCTAAAGGGTCTGGCTCAGCCTCTTAAACTGCTTTTTCTCTAGGACGGTCAAGCTCCCTTCACTCAGCTTCTCCCTATGGTGCTAGTGCTCCACCCTTCTGACCGTTGTGATGGCCTTCTGCTGAAGCTGTTCAGGTTTATCAATATTTTTGGTTTTTGTACAGGGGATCCAAAACTGAGCATAGTACTTCTTATCATAAATGGTAACCTTGGTAAAGAGTGTCTAAGACAGTGCTGTAGTTAAAAGTGGCTTTTCATGTGTGCCTATTGTGGTCACTGAAGTGTTGGTTTGATTTGAGTCTGACTTTAAGCACCATGAGCAGAGGATAATTTTGAAAGAATGCTTTGTTTTGTTTAGCATGAAGGTAGCAGTCAGAGGAAACAGCATGGAAATTGATGTAGATTAAACTTGTGCTGATCTTTGTTTAGTTATCATAGATGGTAGAGTGAAACAGATGAAAGTAGTGGGGGTTTAGTTATTATTATTGTTGTAATAGACCCAAGTCTTTTATAGAAGTTACTTCTTTCCCCATCCCCAGTATAGAGGAAGATTTTTTTACGGAATTACTTAATCTAGGTGTTCTGGAAGTTTATCTGAATCAAAAGTACTTTATATCTCATTCTACATGATTTGTTCTTGGCTCTGTGATCTGCATTGCTGCAGAGGGGTTGCTGCATCAACCAGGGTGATCTATGGTTGAAGTTCTGCCTTTTGAAAGTAAAATTTGACTTATTGAATGCATTAAATTTTAAGCCTGAGACTGTGGAAGTTTGGGGAAAGACTTGACTAGTGTGGCAGTACCTGCTGAATACAGGCAGAAATGTATATAACTAAGATTTTTAATGCTTCCATAGAACATTGTAAAGAAACTATGCAGAAACACAAAATATTGTTTCATCTTGGGATCCAAAACTATTCCTATACAAATCAGTAGATTTGACTCAGAAATATTTTAGTACCATAATTGTCTGTTTCAAAAACCTCACCATCACAACCCCTCCTTGTTGGTGAGGGCATGGAGGGTGCTCGAAAGTCAGTCTGTCCATCATCTACTTGCTACTTAATGGTCTGTTATTTCATTAATGTACTGGTAGGTCTTTTTTTATAATTCCCTGGCAGTAAACTTAGTTTCAGTCAAGCATCTTCCATGTGGAAAAACTGAAAAGCAAGAAGATGCTGGAGATGAGTTACATTAAGTAATTCTGTGACACAACTCTGTATTCTGTTGGTACATTAATAGCTTGGAAAAAAACTACCTTTATAGTTCTACAGGTTTTATTAATTCAGAGAAATAAATTAGATCAGTTAAATGTAAAAGTTTCTGTGTAGTTTTGAGTAAATGTTACTTTATGAATTTGTGCTTGACTCATGCTTTCAAAATATTCTTTCCATATGTAAACTCATGTTTCAGTTTAAAATCACAGTATTATTTTTAAGCTGCAATTAGGCATTCATGAGTTCAAAAATGTAATGATTTACTTTTTCCAGGATGAGATTATTTTATGGTGTATGCTATACTTTTTTTTCTTGCCGCAAAGTAGTCTTCTGAATATTTGTTCTTACACACTTACTTACTGTACCTTTTTTTATTGTCCCTTAAAGCGAGGTCCTGTATTCTCTTAGTGTCTGTAATGCAACTATTGAATTCTTTTTGATAAAATCTGGTGCCTCGGGAATGATGGCTGGAAGTGAAAAACCAACCCAAATCCAGTCAAGGGCAGGAGAAAAATCTCAGGATTTTAATATATAAGGAAAAGGGGAGAAATGGATGGTGAATGATCACTGCACAGCTCTGACTTTAAGGGAGAGAGGAGCAGAAATGTGTTCCCTATGGGACATGTTTCACGTCACTGCTGAATCCAGTGTTACTCCCATTCAAACTATCTGGAAGTTGTTTTTACAATACATACAATCAGGGGAGGGTTTCATTGTGAGTACTTTGTGATGGTGTGAGAGTAACTACACTAAAGATCAAAAGTAGAGCTCTTCTGCAATTTTATATAGCTGCTTCAGTGGTGGTAATATTGATTGATTAAGCATGTGATGAATTGTACTGACCTGAGCTGTAGCATAGCTGTTACCCTACCACATAACCAAGTCAAGCACCAGTAGCACTTGACCTTTAAGCTACTCCTGTGGTAATAAAAAGCACAGTTTAATTCAAACTGGAGAGTGATATGTGTGGATAGGGTGATCACTAAAGTTAACATTACAGTAAAAGGCAGCCTTATGTTTCTGTTCCAAGCAGTCTTTACTCTGTGCTGCTCAAGATGGCCTCTATACCAGAGATGTTACTTGCAGTAGAAAATTTGGATAGCATGTAGCACTTACCTTCCTTCCAATAAGGCTTGTGATGCTCCAGCATTAAGTAAATGAGAGGTCTGGAATAGTAGAGAGCTTGAATATGTTCCAAATGTTAGAGCTCTCTGCTGTAACCAGATAGTCTTGTTGTATTCTTGCTGACTAATTTAGGGTGTTTAGTCTTTAAATTCAATGAGAACGCAAACACAATTCTCATTTTAAAAGTTCCACAGTGGTATAATGGAGTCTGAAGTAGTGCCAGTAGGTATTGGACTGAAAAAATAAGACTCTTGAGAAGGAAAAGCTCTGCAATAATCGGCCTGTGGAAGTTTTATTCCAGGCAGAACTATGGCACAGTCGTTTGTTGCAAATAAAATGGTTTTACTTGTTATAATAACAATAAATTTATTTTTTTTATATCAGGAGCAATGTGTTTGGAGCTATGTAGTCATATTTATTTTTCTGCTTCTAATCCATACTTCATATATAAGATTGTTTCCTTTCTTGTTTTCTTTTTTTGGTGGACAAAAAGCTGGACATGATGCACTCACAGCCCAGAAGGCCAGCTGTATCCTGGGCTGCATCAAAAGAAGTGTAGCCAGCAGGTCAAGGGAAGCGATTTTCCACCTCTGCTCTGGTGAGACCCCACCTGGAGTTCTGCATCCAGCTCTGGGCCCTCAGTACAAGAAAGACACGGACCTACTGGAGTGGGTCCAGAGGAGGGCCACAAATATGATCGGAGGGCTGGAGCACCTCTCCTATGAAGAAAGGCTGAGTGAGTTAGGGTTGCTCAACCTGGAGAAGAGAAGGCTCCAGGAAGACCTTATTTCGGCCTTCCAGTACTTAAAAGGCGCCTATAAGAATGAGGACAAACTTTTTAACAGGGCCTGTAGTGACAGAACAAAGGGTAATGGTTTTAAGCTAAAAGGGGGGGGATTTAGACTACATATTAGGAAGAAGTTTTTTTACAATGAGGGTGGTGAAACACTGGAACAGGTTGCCCAGAGAGGTGGTAGATGCCCCATCCCTGTTAACATTCAAGCTCAGGCTGGGTGGGGCTCTGAGCAGCCTGATCTAGTTGAAGGTGTCCCTGCTCACTGCAGGGGCATTGGAGTGGATGACCTTTAGAGGTGCCTTCCAATCCAAGCCATTCTATGATTCTTATTGAAGTATTAGTCTTGTTTTGAGCTTGGATGATTTTTTTTTTAAAGAGAATGAAACACTGTTAAAGCTCTTTTTTCATTAGGTTTTGAAATGCAAATATTTTTTATCTTAAACTTTATAAATTCTATTTAAATGTGAGTTCACAATTAAATGCAAGATCACTATTTCTGAATGGTCCTTTCTCTTTAATAGATGATCAGTTTCAGCTCAGTTCAGTAGTTTCAGCTGCTGAATTTCTCTCAACAGCTAGTGTAGGAAAAAAATGTATGTATAAATACATCAAAGGTGTTCAACTGCCAGAATAATTCTGTGCCTCATATTCTTAATATATTACTATTTTAATGTATTCACTTCTGATCCTTTCAAAGCTGAAATAGTTGTATGTTAGAGTGTTGTGACTTCAAACGTTGGCAGGCCTTGAAGCAACAAAGCTAGGAATTATTATAGCATATCTGGAAGAGCAGCATACTTTCCTTTCGCATTATGGTAAGCTGTAGTCATGAATCATCTAGGGAAATACCCACATAGCTTGATAACAACTTATTCACACCTCAGAAAACTGCTTTTCTCCTAGATGCAAACTGGATGTGATTGGACTGATCCATATTCAAGGATTTAAAAACAAATAGGTGTATCTTTTGTACTTTGGAAAATTAAAAGACGTTTTGAGAAGTTTCTTACACCGGCAATATGTTGCTTCTGCGTCTCCAGGATGTAGTCTCTAACTAGATTGTTTCTTAGCCTTTGCACACTGCTGCCGTTTCTGCAGCCGTACTTCTATCATGGCCTGATTAAATGTTAAATCTCTTCTGAACTTGTATTAAGCTATTTCTCCCCCAATCTGCCCTCTGCTGCCCTTCATGTTCTTTGTTCTGTCTTGCACAAGTAGTCTTACAAGACTTTTATCTTCTCTCAGGCTTCTGTCTCACCATTACCTTTAATTAAGTTCATTAAACTGGCATCTCTCCCTTCTGACTTTCATGGTCTCCTTCCCTTTTCTGCTATTCTTACGCTACCTTGCTTCTTTCTTCCATAAGTTATTTCTCTTCATTGGTCAGTGACATTTGTAGATCTTGCTCATCATCGTACATTAAAGCAGACATGGTTTCATCCTAGATATTTTCCTTGCAGAGCTTTAAAGCACAAGTGTGAAGTGATGCTGTTGATAAAGTTGTGGGATAACTGGTTGTATGGCAACCTGCAGTAGTTTTGATCTCGTAGGCAAAAGGAGCAGTGCCTTTCATAGTTTCTGCTTCCCTGTAATTTCCTACGTGCTGTCGTGAAAGTGTATGAATACTGTAGTTTTAAGGCAGCCTGTTCTCAGTAGTTTAGTGTGATGGTTGAGAAATTGTAAGTTACAATATAATATTTAGCTGTCACTTTAAACTATGGAAATGCATATGCTCTCCCAACAGCTTCATGTGCTTATCTGATGCTTGAATATTCAGAAAGGAAGAAAGACAAGCTGTAATTGTTTTATATGTCAGCTTGCCGTTCTTGAAAGGAGAGGAAGAATAGCATTGTGCTTCTGAATGTTTGTTTAGCACTAGTTGATAAATATTTTTCCTCAGGCTGTTCTGTAAGATGCAGGGCAAGGAAAAAGGATGGGATAAAAACCAGCTACCCTTCCAGTGCACACCTCTGCAGTAACTTAGTTTCAGGGGGTCTGACTTTTTTCTCCTGCAGAGCATGTTTATGAACAAATAATCTTATATATAGTAAAATGTGTTTGAAAGTGAAAATGCAAAACAAATCTGGTTATTTAGATAGTGCAAAACATCAAAGTTGAGATGCTTGGATTGCTGAATCTGCATTCATGTAGTTTTCGTTTGTGGTCTGTGGAACCATGTAGCTGTGCTTGCAAAGTATATGTGAGAAACTAACAACACTAGGACTTCATGATACCGAAGCCAAGGTAAAGCAAAACTCGGAAATGAAAAAAGGACATGTAGTTTCCCTACGTGAAACTGAATCCTGGAAGGAGTAAGGTTTCATTGAAATTGTATAAAAACAGCACAGAAGTTTGACATAAAAGGTAGCTCTGCTGTGAAGACACTGCCCTGCTTTGAAAGAAATAGATAGGAATATAATCCCAAGCTTTCCTTTGTCTCCTCTGTGTACAGATCAAGACAAAGAAATGTGTGTTAATAACAAGTAAAATACTCTATTCTTTTCCTCTACAGTAAAAGAAGTGGAAAACAAACATTGCAGAACAATGAGGTAATTCTTCATGTAACATTTTTAATAGTTTAATATTGAGGTGGGGTTTTTTTGTAACTTGTAAGTCCCGTAATTGTAGTTTTATTTTGGACAGAATGATGGCTATGGTGCAAATGTGGTTTGAATTATACTTTCATACTTGCATTAGTGAAACAAATGGAAGCAGCAGGTTAATCACATGTGCCTGAAGTTTGACTGCATAATATGTGCTTGATGTGTACCATGTGCTTTTTCATCTCCTGGTGCCTTATGAATGTTTAAGGACTAGTGTTGTAAGTTTGGCTGTATGCATCGCAACAGAGCTGCCTGTACATTTGGTGTGACTTGTATTTGCTTTCTATTTAAAAGAAAAAAGTATGGAACAAGATGTAGAGTCTGACAATTTCTAAAGAGAATTCAAACTTCTTGGTAGGAGGTTTGGCATTTCCCTGGTCTTTTGTGTGTCTGTTCGTTCATTTATTTGAAAAGGACATACTATATGCCGCTAGAGTTTTTTGTTTCATACTGAAATAAAATATGATAGTTAGCCCGCGGGACAGAGCCCGTGACTAGAAATACTGAGTCACATGATATGAATAGGTCTATAACTATTCTGCATACTTCCGTCTTTGCTGAAAACTTAAGAAAATGCTTGCTCTGGATAAATGTAAAGGTGTATGCAAGCATTATGTTAGCTTCCAGCCAGACCTTGACTGTGCTATCTGCCATAAGCACTTGAATTTTGCGTAGCTGTATCTATTTGTAAAAATCTTCACTAGCTTTCTGTATTCCTACCCATCTTGGATATAATTATACTGAATGAAGAATTAACAGTCTAAGGAAAAAAAAACCTCTGGGAGAGAAGATACTGGATGTAATGTAAGTGCAACACAGAAGTAGAAATGGGGAAGAGATGAATACAGAGGAAGAGTAGGTTCAGCTCAGACATCAAATATGTTTAGTCAGGTACTCCTAGAAATGTCCCACATCAGACATTGGGTTTGTAATTTCTGTTACAGAAAAGCAGTAACGTGTAGGGTCATGCTTCACTAGGCTTGAACAGTAGTCTTTAGTTGTTGGGAATACTTGGGTTTTTGTGTAAACACTTTTTAATTGAAATACCTTTATCATCTACCATACACCATCCTGTCTGTCTAGAATTTTTATCTGTAGTTTGTGTTCATACACTTTTTTGAAAAAGGCAGGACTGTAGTTGACTTTATCCTCTGAAAAACAGGTGTAGGCTTATTCACAGAGGAAGTTTGCTGGGGCTCAGAGCTTGCACCTGTTGCCCATCATGTTGCATATGTAAACAGTAAGTGGAGAGATTAAGTTAGGCTCTTTGTGCAAGCTTCTGTGGTTTAATCATCCTTGGAAATACTAATGAAAAAAAATAGACAATCCTATCAAGGATTCAGAGTTGATTAATGGTGAAACACAGGCTACTTGCATTGTCTTCTCTATCCTGCCTGCTTAGTTGTTTCTTTCATGTTTCCTGTCCGAGTATGTTGTAGTATTACTATAGGCATTGATAACTTGGACTTCACATGAGCGTTGTGTAGCGGATAGATGGCAGGATTAGGCTGATTAGAGGAGACTTGGTTTAAGTACACATGTATGCTTTTTAGTCTGTTTTCAGGACTGAATCCTTATGTCACAACTGTGAAAGGAAAGAAAGAAAACAAAGGAAAGAAAAGATACCTGGACCTTTAGCTTTTCAGAAAGTATTCAAGTTAGTCAGTACAGAAGATGAGGTTGTATGGGGTAAACAAATGCAGCTGACCCAAAGAAAAGGTGTTTGGGTACAGGAGAGTTTGTAAGTCTGGTAGATTTAGTTCACTACGAGTGTGTTTCACTGTTTTTTAGAAGTAAAGGAATAACAAATTCTGGTTTTACTTAGAGCAAATTTAGGCTGTACAATCAAGGAGTTTAGAAAACACCTTCAGCCAGTATTTATAAAGGTGTCTTCCATCAGTGTTTTAGAGACAAGCAGTGTTCAGAGATGGCAGATTGCATTATAACTCGTTATTCAATGTTTTAATGCTGTGGCCTCGTGTATCACTTCTAATGTAGATTTGAAATAAATATTATTATTTTGTATCATGGCACCTACTTCCTGTTGGAATTTGTTTTAATAGCTTAGTTTTCTTATTTAGGATTTCTGTTAGCTGTGAGGGCATACGTTCCTAATTCTTACATTTCATGTAACTTGTGTGAGTAAGTCTTAAATTGGAGGGAAATGCTGCAGGAGGAATATAGCTGTAAATAACAGGGAAAATATCACATCAACATTTAAACACTACATTACCCCCCAAAAAATCTCACTTTTCTTGTTTTGCTTGTTCTGTGTGCAACAGAAAGAGGGAAAGAAGGAGCGAGCAATGGTAGACAGAGTGTTTATTGCAAGAATATGTCAAATCCTGAAAATAATGGTGCCTAGAACACTTTGTAAAGAGGTAAGCATTGCCTGCAGTAACAAATTTGACTCCAAAATGCTAATTTTTTTTCTTTCATCATTGTATCAGGACATAAGCAAAAGCATATATGTTACTTGAATAGGACTAAATTGTACCATATTTTTGAAAATAGAGCATATATTGATATAAAAGTCTACATGTATGTTCAGCTGTTAGATCTCTAAAAAGCTGCATTCTGGTCTCAGTTACAAGATAAGCTGTTTACTGCCATCTAATAACTGTCTGTAGTATATCTTTTAGAAGGGCATCCAAGTTTTGCTTGATTTGATGCAAGGTAATACACCTTTTTGTGCAAATGCTTCCTACCTTTAAATAGCAAGCTGTTCATGATTTTGCATTTGTAACTTGTATCTAGTTCAACTATTACTAGAAAGTGGATTTGTCAAAGAGTCTGTTAACATCATTTCAGGAAAGCTGTTCAGACTAGAATTCAGCAAGATAAAATTGTTTGCCTCAGCATCTTTCTCATGCCTTCCAGAACACTTTTTTTTTTTTTTTAAAGGGCATGAGTTGAGCTTGGAACTTAAGTGATGAACTGTAGTATATTAAAACTTCAGTATGCATCAGGCATAAAAGCAATGAATTACAGTTTACAGAATGTAGACTAAGCATGACACCAGCTAGCCTGAATGAACTGGGGCTTCTAATTCACAAGAAGGAAGTGCATGGAAGGTAGAAACATGGGTGAGGGATGCCTCTGAGAGTGCTAACAGAGCTGGCCTCCATCAGCTTCAAAAAGTCATGGCCATCAGAAGAGGTTATTGATAATCCACAAAAAATCCAAACACAACTCCCATCTTCAAAGACAAATAAGCTGAAAGCTACAGGCTGGTTAGTTTCACCATATTCCTAGTAAAGCTGTGAGCAAATCGTCCTGGAAGCTAACTCTGGCCATGTGAAGGACAAAAAGGTGATTATAAACCGCCAGCTTGGATTTATGAATGGCAGCTCATGCCTTACTAACCTGATTGTTTTCAGTAATGAGGTGACTGAATGTGTGGATAAGGGAAGAACAGAGGACGCCGAATACTTAAATTTTTAGCGAGCCCTTGAGAGACTGAGGTTTCCCCTAGTACTCTGATAGCCCAACTGAATTGGCTGGATAAGTGGACAGTGAGGTGGATGTAAAACTGGCTGGACTGTTGAGCTTAAAAGCTTTTTTATCAATGGTACAAGGTCTGCCTGGTTATTAGTGTCCCTGTTTTGAGTGGGAAGTTGCAGTAGGTAACCTTCAGAGGGCCCTTGTAACCTACATAACCCTATGCTTATGGCAGAAAGGTGTCTTAGAATAGCAGTAACTCCTTTATCCCTGCAATGCTCCATCTTACAGGATGTGTCGAGTATATGTATCAACCAAATACAGCTTTTTAAAAGGCAAACTTCCTCCATAAAAATGTAATCAGTATTTTGTTATTGTACACTAATGTGTTTCCTGAAAAGTAAGCAAATATTGCTTTAGCTGGGGACAACAGGGTAATTCTTTTCTGCTGGATATGTTTGGACCACTTACTAGAAACTAAATGGTGGATTTTATCCATTGATTAACTGTTACACTGCAATTTTTGTACTAGACAGGTTATTTGCTGCTTATTGCTGTGATGCTGGTAGTCCGCACATATTGTGATATTTGGATGATTCAAAATGGAACAGTCATTGAAAGGTATCTATAAACTTGTTATTTTAAGACATTTTTGTGTGTTTAACAGGGGAAGTAGTCTGTCAAAACACATTCAGACACTTTATAGCTTGCTTACTTATATAAAGCAGTTGGAAAACTGATACAGCTGCAGTTTTTTTGGGGGATCCCTGTATTTTTTTAAAGATACAATAATTTCTAATCAACTATGCTCCTACTGTTAGGCAAAATTTTACTTTTTAACCAAAACTTATTAAATGATTTTCAGTTCTTTTGGTAACAATTTGTACACTAGACTCAAAATCATCTTGTTTTGATCTGGATGTCCAAGAGGGCACTTCAGAGTAGCGGTATAGTGGTTCTATGTCATAGACTCAGACATGTTGCTTGGGTGTTAGAATTGTTCCCTCTTCCTACTGAACTAATTGAAGCAAGTCAGAATTTGCCTTGAACTGTGAATTCAAAGTGATAGTGTATTTCAGGAGAGAGTTTCAGTGCTTTGTAAAATGGAAGGACTACTTTGCTTCTCTCCTGTGAGAATATGTGAAAACAAAGAAAGAAGGGACCTGGCATTCTGTTACCATGAATTTCTGAGCCCTTAATGCAGGCAGTTACTGCAGGAGCAAAAGTGAGATAAGTGCTAAGTGCAGACTAAACAATTAGCTTCTATAAATCTGTCATACTTGATCCTACAGCTGATACTACAGATTTCCATGATGATTTTTTTTTCCTTCTGTGGTCCACTGAGAATTTATACACTTAAGACATGCTAGTTTATACTTTCTCATTCCTCTTGTAACTAACTCTTAACTGATGGTTGTTTACAGCGCTATCATTGGCCGCAGCAGAAAAGATTTCAAGAAATACTTGTTCAACTTCATTGCCGCAATGCCTGCTGTAAGTGCTTTTCTTGTGCTGGCCTTTTAGCAGAACGTATTTTAAACGTAAGTTAAGAATTTGAGGCAAAGATCTCAAATGAGTGTCTTAAAACCCGTGGAAATTGCTTTACGTGCTGGTCTGTAATAGGACACATCATTTTTTGGCTCCAGTGTGTGGGAGACATTATCAGCATGTTACCATATTGATTGCAACTATTTTTCTGACAGATATGTTTAGGTTTTCAGGTGTTTTTTGTTGATAGCAATTCTGACTGATAGCTACATGCCATCTGTATTACTGCATAATAACATTTTACGGGTTGGATGATGTTTCAGCATTGTAGGTCTGGGATTCTTGTGATATCTTTAAAGACTAGAAAGAAATCTTCATCTTCTTCAATTTTTATATTTATTATGTATGACTTCTGAGAGTTGGTGTGGGGTTTTTTTAGACCTTAACTTTTCTTCAGCATGTCAACATCTCTGACCTGCACCAGATAGAAATGTTACTACATAATAGATAATGTACCTGGTCTACAATGGATTTAAAAGTGAATTGATCGACTTAAGGTAGTGGTTGTTAAATGGTGTCTTTTTTCTAGAGGTTATCAGAAGAGCTGAAGATATGCTATGTGAACGTAGTTTTATATTAAATCTTCTGGTGTGGTGAGATCCACTGGGAACTGGATTTCTTAAAACGTAGACAGAAACCTGATCAGTGATCCTGCAGATGCTATGGTTCATCTTAGGTGTGTTAATAGTGGTATTGGGTTCAAGGGGAGAAGTCATCTGCTCTAAAGTGAAAGTGTTTGCACAATTTGTGCTGCAAACTGATCCAAGTATATTCAAACTTGTTAGATAAATATTGAAATACTGTCTCTTATTTTAGATCTCTTTAGTGAATAACTTTCTGAAGTATGGTCTAAATGAGTTGAAACTTTGCTTCCGAGTAAGACTTACCAGATACCTCTATGAGGAATATCTTAAGTAAGTAACACCTTGTTAATGTCTAAAGGTTTTAATAACAAAATCGATTAAAATCAAACCAAACCCTTTTAAGTATGTAGTAAAAAGGTAGCAAGGTGCTTAATAGATTAGATGTACTATTTAGAAAAGGCTTTTGGTTGCAATTAACTTGCATTTAAGGATGAGGGCTTATCCACGTTGTACATGGCATGGATACAAAACCAGCGAAGTTGCCTCAATTGGCAGGGGAAAAAAAAAAGCACTGTACTGCTTCCATTACTGGGTCAGCTTCCAAAATACTTCAGTTGCTTTCATATAGTACTAATAATCCTGCAGACTGAGTTGAATACATGAACTTGAGTAGCTGCTTATGTCCTTCTGCACTGCATTTTGGTTGTCAGGCACACTGATGAGAGTTGGAGGGTTTTCTAAGTTGAAGTGCAGCAGCAGTGCGTAGAGCAGCATGGGCCTGAGCTTCAGCTAAGACATCCTGGAGCCTAAACGGTTCTGCAGGATTTAATGTAGATCTGGTCAGGCAGAAGCACAAGCTGTGTTGACTCCATACAGTCCTTTAATGTTTGCACTACTTTCCATCTCAGTTGTACGAAACAGGGGGGTTCCAATTATTTAAGATCCCAGGTAGTAGTTTTTCTTCTGCAGCTTGGCTGTTGTTTTGTTTCAGAGCTTATACGTACTACAAAATGGGGAATCTGGACAACAGAATAGCTAATCCAGATCAACTCCTTACACAGGATGTGGAAAAATTCTGTAACAGTGTAGTGGACCTTTACTCTAACCTTAGCAAGGTAAGTGTCTTCAGAGAGAACTTTGAGTAATAGCTGCACGTTTAGGATGTGATGTCTGAGCTCAAAACAATTGCCTGCATTTGTATGTGTATTGCCTGGATTGTGGTGCTAAAATAATTGTTTATGATATTGTATTGTTTCACACTCTGGTTTCCATGACCGCTGCTAAAGCACTGTTGTAGCTTGTTATAATTTGTATTATGTTGGTTTTTTTTAAAGAACTTAACGCATTCTTTTTGCAGTTGAACAGTGGTGAATATGCTTTCTCAGCTAGTTAGGTTTTAAAAGAAAACCAATGGCTAGCTTTTAGTTACATACAAACATTAGTTTGGGTAGGGACGTGTGGTTAAAAAAGCATTTCCCTCTGTTTCTGGGGTAAATTTTAGGGAGTTAGGTAATGAGGTAGAACACTTGAAAGTTGTAGACTAAATTTTTTTTTAATGCTGTGTTGCATCTTGCTTTACACTTCTGCTTTTATGAACCCGTGGATGTGTTCGAAAACTTCTGGTTACAAAACCTGTAGTTCAGGTACTCTAGCTTTGAGAGAAAGTGTATGGAACAGGAAGCTTGCAAATGGGAATATTGCTTCTATCGGGTACACAGCCAACTATATGGCATTATCCTTCTGCGAAGTATTTCTCACAGTTACTTCAGTTAGACAATCGTGGGGTCTAGTCCAACTTCGCTTAGTGAGCAGAGTGTTATTATGGACCTAAACTACTGAAGTATGTTTTTTTAATGTTATGTACTTTATCTAAAGATTGTAGTGCTTTTATGTTCAATTCTTGTGTGAATGTTTTCAGGAAAATGTCACATGGCTGAGATTACCTTCTGTTTTAGCATTTAGTTTGTGTGATGCGTTAACCAGTATTGTGCTTTTAATGCAGAGCTATAACTATTCTTGGGGTGGTTTGTGGTGTCTGAACCATTTTATATTTGGTTTATGTTGATGTTCTAATGCTTTTTTTCTATGCTTCTCTTACAGCCTTTCTTAGATATAGTTTTGTATATCTTCAAGCTAACAAGTGCAATAGGAGCTCAGGTAAAATAAGTGGGTTTTTTTAGCATTATAAACAAATTTTCCCTTTTTTGGTTATAGCATTGTAACTTCTTGGATTCTGAGGAGAACTTTAGATGTTTATTTCAGTATGCTTTTACACTTAATATTTTGTATGCTTTAGTGCTCTCTATCTTGAGGCAAGCAAAATAAAAAGCAGAATTTGCAGGCATTTGAATGACAATTTGAAGAAACAAGAAAGTTGTGGGTGTTTTTTTTTTTTTCCCCTAGCAGTTATTTGGGAATCCCACTTCAACAGCCAGAAGGGTACTGTACTATGTCTTGTGTAGTTTCTGTTTAAGGGAGAAAATAAGTTTTCTGTTTCTTTGCAGCATCTATAAATGGGAGCCATTCCTTGCATTGAGCTCTGCATCCATTATATTCCCCCCTCCAATAATCTGAATAATTTCAGAAATAATTCTTCATCTTAGTAAAATGATGCATTATCAAAAATGTTGAGGGTTTGACAAGAAGTAGCTCTGGGACACGATTTACATTTTGTCAAAACAGACTGCAGTAAGGCGTAACTGAACCTCAGTAATTTTTTGAGTATCAGATTCTTTGCATTGCTCTCTGTAATACTTAGTTATTACAGGCAATTTGTGTCAAATTCACTTATGCCTTTGGTTTTATGCCATGCCACATTTCAGTAATATTTAATCATGCTGTTTGTGAGCCGTGGTCCAGAAGAAAGAGATCCCTACTGGGACTGCTTGAGAGAAGCAGGATTGAGTGCACCCTCAGCAAGTTTGCTGACAACACCAAGCTGTGTGGTGCGGTCGACACGCTGGAGGGAAGGGATGCCATCCAGAGGGACCTGGACAGGCCGGAGAGGTGGGCCTGTGCCAACCTCATGGAGTTCAACAAGGCCAAGTGCAAGGTCCTGCGCCTGGGTTGGGGCAATCCAAAGCACAAGTACAGGCTGGGCAGAGAATGGATTGAGAGCAGCCCTGGGGAGAAGGATTGGGGGTACTGGTGGATGAAAAGCTGGACATGAGCCAGCAGTGTGTGCTGGCAGCCCAGAAAGCCAACCGTATCCTGGGCTGTATCCAGAGAAGTGTGGCCAGCAGGCTGAGGGAGGGGATTCTCCCCCCTCTACTCTGCTCTCCTGAGACCCCACCTGGAGTACTGTGTCCAGCTCTGGGGCCCCCAACATAAGAAGGATATCGACTGTTGGAGCGAGTCCAGAGGAGGCGACAGAGATGCTGAGAGGGCTGGAGCCCTTCTCCTACGAAGAAAGGCTGAGAGAGTTGGGCTTGTTCAGTCTGGAGAAGAGAAGGCTCCGAGGAGACCTTATAGCACCTTCCAGTACCTGAAGGGGGCCTATAAGGAAGCTGGAGGGGGACTTACAAGGGCCTGTAGTGATGGGACAAGGGGTAACCAGTTTAAATTGAAAGTGGGGAGATTTAGATTAGAAATCAGGAAGAAGCTCTTCCTGGAGAGGGTGGTGAGGCACTGGAACAGGTTGCCCAGAGAAGCTGTGGGTGCCCCATCCCTGGAAGTGTCCAAGAGCAGGCTGGATGAGGCTCTGAGCAACCTGGTCTAGTGGAGGGTGTCCCTGCCCGTGGCAGGAGGGTTGGAACTAGATGATCTTTAAGGTCCCTTCCAACTCTGTGTTGGAGATGTGTAGATCCAAGAACAGAATAGGATTGAAATATTGACTGCTATGACAATGTAGCAAGTACAGAGGAAAAGAAAAATGAAGGTAGAAATGAGAAAGGACCAGGAGAATATTAATGTAGTAAGCTAGGACAG
The DNA here is from genome assembly GCA_027574665.1 of Rhynochetos jubatus. Classification (NCBI taxonomy): domain Eukaryota; kingdom Metazoa; phylum Chordata; class Aves; order Eurypygiformes; family Rhynochetidae; genus Rhynochetos; species Rhynochetos jubatus. The sequence goes on from CM050656.1 coordinate 19,910,880, forward strand.
TAGGACATGGAGATTGCACTGGGTGATGACAAAAGCTTGAGCAGAAGGCTGGGTTGGGAAGGGCATCTGGGACAGACGATCAGTAAAACAGTATCTACAGCACAAAAGAACAGAACATGATGGGAATTGCAAGAGTAATTGAATTGGTTAGGTAAACACATGGAAGGTGAGAATCAAGGGATTAATGCATGTTACACATGTTGCAGTTTGAGACCATCTTGATTGTAAGCTTTTATTCTTTTTTGATATTCACAGGGTCCAGCTAGCATGATGGCATACTTGATTGTTTCAGGGTTTTTCCTTACACGTTTGAGGAGACCAATTGGCAAGATGACTATTGTAGAACAAAAGTATGAAGGGGAGTACAGATACGTCAACTCACGACTTATTACAAACAGGTATAGATTTACTTGGATGGCAAGATATAAGTGACAAAGTAATGTCGTGGTGTAAATGGAAGCTATATGTTAAAATATTTGGCAAGTCTGATGCTATGGGTTCTGGACAAAGTGTTTGTGTCTTTATGCAGATTATTATGAAATGTGAATTATATTCCTAGTTCAAAAGACAAACTGTAGCAGGAGTATAATAAGCTTGTGTTGTACGGTTATGAAAAAGTACAAACTCGTATTTCATAAGGCAACTGAAAACTATGTTTTATGGCTGTCTTTTTCAAAGACTGTCTTTAACAAAATGAAGTTGCATTCTTTGTGGTTTGTTGTCTGGTTTATTATTTTTGTTTGTGTTTTTTTTTTTTTAAGTGAAGAAATTGCTTTTTATAATGGAAACTTGAGAGAAAAGCAGACTATTCACAAAACCTTCCGCAAACTGGTAAGATTCTTTTATCTTTTAAAATATTTTAAACAAAACTTCAATTAATTTTATCTTGGTGATTCTTGACATACACTAACATAAATTGAGTTACAGTGTCCTGCTGTTTATGCTGCTATAGTAATTTGATTTAAAAATAAATTAGTAGGCTTATAAGCAGAATAAAAAGTTTATGATAGAATGGTCTTTCTCTTGCCACTCACCTCCTTCTCACCCACCACAACTGCTGTTCTCTCACTGGTAAGTTTCAAGTGTAGATTGCTTTTGATCAGAGTTGCAAGTTTTTGCCAGCAGGGGACGCGTGCAGTGCTTGTTACAGTTATAGGCATGTTGAGGTATCTGTCACTTAGTGAAAAATAACTGTTTGGAATCACATGTCTGTAAAATAATAAAATATGGTAAAACAGGTGCTGATGCAGTTTGACCTTTTTCTTCTGTGACATCCCAGGTGGAACACTTGCATAATTTCATCCTGTTCCGGTTCTCTATGGGTTTCATTGATACCATCATTGCCAAGTGTAAGTGTTTGTCCAGTGCCAATGGATTGCTATAAATAACAAAGTGCTAAACTTTTTACATGAGAATTCTGTTCTTCTTATTGCTTCAATTAATGTGTAGCTTAATATTTACTCTTAAACTACAGACCTTGCCACTGTGGTTGGTTACCTGGTTGTTAGTCGTCCGTTTTTGAACCTGGCTGATCCTCGTCACCAAAATAGTACTCATGCAGAACTTTTGGAGGTAAATAGAACAGAATTAGTACAATTTCCTGAATTTATATTTTGTTAGTTCACATAAAGAAACCTTCTTCTACTCTAGGATTACTACCAAAGTGGAAGAATGTTACTGAGAATGTCTCAAGCTTTGGGCAGAATAGTCCTGGCAGGCCGTGAAATGACAAGATTGGCTGGGTAAGCTTAGTAGTAGTTGTGTAAAGTAATCTTTCTTGAAGTTATATTGTTGGTGTTTCTTGTCTCGTTTTAAGAAACTGACTGTAGAATTAAAATGAGCTGTGCTGGTTTTGGCTTGGATAGTGTTCATGTGCTTCACAGTAGCTGTTATCAGACTATTTTTTGGATTTGTACTGAGAAGTATGTTGGCAACATTGATGTTTTAGTTGTTGCCAAGCAGTGCTTACATTAAGCCAAGTCTTCTCTGTGAGAGAAGACACAGCCCGGACAGCTGACCCAAACTGACCAAAGGGATATTTTACACTATGAAATGTGCTCAATATATAAGCTGACTTCGTGGTGTTCCCCAGGGTTCAGTACTGGACCCAGTCTTGTTCAACAGACTCATAAACGATCTGGATGAGGAGACAGAGTGTACTGCACTCCCAGCAAATTTGCTGATGACACAAACCAGGGAGTAGTGGCTGATACGCCAGAAGGGTGTGCCGGCATACAGTGAGACCTGGACAGGCTGGAGAGTTGAGTGGAGAGGAACCTAATGAGGTCCAACAAGGGCAAATGTAGGGCCCTGCACCTGGGGAGGAATGACCACAGGCACTGGTACAGCCTGGGGGTTGACCTGCAGGAAAGCAGCTCTGCAGAGAGGGACCTGGGAGTCCTGGGGGACAGTCAGTTGACCATGAGCCAGCAATGTGCCCTGTGGCCAAGAAGGCCAATGGTATCCTGGGGTGCATTAAAAAGAGTGTGGCCAGCAGGTCAAGGGAGGTTATCTTCCCCCTCTACTCTGCCCTACTGAGACCACATCTGGAGTACTGTGTCCAGTTCTGGGCTCCCCAGCTCAAGAAAGACAGGGAACTACTGGAGAGAGTCCAGCAGAGGGCTACAGAAGATGATCACGGGAATGGAGCACCTCTCCTATGAGGAAAGGCTGAGAGAGCTGGGGCTGTTTAGCCTGGAGAAGAGACGACTGAAAGGGGATCTCATCAATGCTTATAAATATCTACTGGACTGGTCTCAAGAGCATGGGGCCAGGCTCTTCAGTGGTGCCCAGAGACGGGACAAGGGGAAACGAGCACAAACTGGAATGTGGGAAATTCCATCTCAACATGAGGAAAAACTTGTTTACTTTGAGGGTGCCAGAGCACTGGAACGGGCTGCCCAGAGAGGTGGTGGAGTGTCCTACTCTGGAGATACGCAAAACCCTCCTGGATACATTCCTGTCTTGCCTGCTCTGGCAGGGGGGTTGGACTAGATGATCTCTGAAGGTCCCTTCCAACCCCTAACACTCTGAATCTGTAAATAGTAGCAGCATACAGTTGGAATGTTTAATTGAAAATATATTGTCAAATGTTCAGATACCAATTATGTATTGATTATTTGCCAAGCTATTTTTTTATATCTTAAAAGTTATCAAGTATTTGGTTGTTTACAGGAAAAGGTTCTTGTAAATATCGTGAATATTGGACAACCTCAGTGCAGCTCTAAAATGTAAACCTTCTGTTTCTATGCTGGGTTAAATAACTTTGTCACTTGGTCAGTTTAACAGAATACTCATTAGAGCTTTTATGGATTCATAAAACTTCTGAAGACTAATTACTTGTAGCTCATTTCTTTTAATTTCTTTTTTAGTTTCACGGCTCGAATTACAGAATTAATGCAGGTTCTGAAGGACTTGAATAGTGGCAAATATCAGCGTACTATGGTATCGCAAGAAAAAGGTAGATGTGACGTAATATGCAATAAGTACATCTCTGTGTAGTGGTCCAGTCTCGTAATATTTTTTTCTTAATTTAAGATGCAGATAAAAAGCAAGCTTTGCCTTTGATACCTGGATCTGGAGAAATCATCAACACTGATAACCTTATCAAGTATGTTTACAAAGTTTCCACATCTTCAATATCTTTAGTGTGTTGTGGCTTTTCAGTCTTTCTCTCTACCACTCTTAATAGAGGTTTTAATGTACATTATTACAGTATGCAGTTCCTGTTGTACTATAGTTTTATTTATAAATAATTCCGCCTCACTCACACTCAGCATGTCTATTCTGCAAGTCAGTCCTTGGTCTCATGTTAGCAGAAGACATCATATGCTGTCTGTACTTTGCTTTTTGGTAACATTTCCTGCTGTCCTTTGGAATGTGACTTCCCAGGCCATTTTGTTAGCACTTTATTACAATTTTTTTTCTTAGAAATGTTAGTTACAGACTTTATTCCAATTCAGTATGAAAAATGAGGGGTAAACCTGTGTTCAGTTTCAGTCCATTTGCTTCTATTTCTCTTTGCTTGGACAGTTCATTGATACGCTCAAGTAGCAATCAGCTCCTTGGTTCTTTGCAGTCTGTGGAACATAACATTGATGTAGTAGTATTACTCCATAGCATAACGTAAAGCCAGTTGAGAGATTAAATAGCCACAGTCTCATCAATATGGAAAGCAGATAGCAGAGTAGAGAGGAAGGGTGGGAGGAAAGGAGAACTGAGATGGTAGAGCTGTTTTTATTATATTAAAAGAAAAGAGGGAGGTGAGCAGAGAAGTAATTCACTGTGTGTCCTTGAGCTAATGGAATACACTTTCACTAGCAGGTTTAAAATGAAGTGCATCCTTACATGTAGGTTTATATCCACAAGAGGTTTTGGAGACCTAAAGCTTAGAAGAAAACAAGCATATGAAGGAAAAAAATACCTGGTGTTTGTTAAATGCTAAGGTGCCATTTTTGTTTCGAGGTCTTCCTTAGCTGTTAATAGCTGGAAACTAGGACAGTGTACGGAATCAAGTACTTGTCCTATTCCTTAAATCTCTGAGTAAGTGTGCAGTGTTAGCTGCTTTTAGGCAACTGTTTTGGTTTTTTTGGTTTGTTTTTTTTTATTTTTTATTGTTGCATTACAACTAGGTTTGACCATGTTCCGTTGGTGACACCTAATGGAGATGTTTTGATTCAAGACCTTAACTTTGAGGTAAGTTTTTTTTAATATTATAGAAATTATATTAATAAAATTTTAAAGTGAAGATGATAATTTCAGAGGTAATCTGATTTATTAAGAAAATGTGCAAACAAAAATAGAGAGGTGCTTGTATGGCATGCTTAAATCTGAACAAAATTAATCATTTTGTTGGTTAAAAAAGGCAATAAGCTATTTTCCAAATAAAAATTTTGTTATAAGAGTGTTTTCTTACAGCTGTGGTTGGTGCTTAACTAGTTGGAAAAAAGTTAGTTATTGGTGAAAATTACTTACTGTAAGATCAGAAAGTATTATACACAAGCTTACAAGGATACAAGCTTTTCTTATTGTTTGTAGAAGTTTTCAACAGTATTTTCTCACTGCCCTTTTAATGTGTTGGCTTTGCATTTGTAGGTTCGATCTGGTGCAAATGTTCTGATTTGTGGGCCAAATGGGTGTGGCAAGAGCTCACTTTTTCGTGTCCTTGGTGAGGTAAGGGAACTTTTAAACAAATGGGGGAGAATCCAAAGAACTGTTGTAATTAGACATTTTTGGTCAAGTCTAAACCTTATTCTTGTTGCAGCTGTGGCCTTTGTTTGGTGGGCGTTTGACAAAACCTGTAAGAGGAAAGTTGTTTTATGTTCCTCAGGTGAGGCAAAGTATCCTAATTACAATAGTGTTCTCTTTATTCCTACTTTAACTATGTTTAGAAATATTTGACGTACCTCTTTGTTTCTAACTGTATCTCAGAGGCCATATATGACTCTCGGAACACTCAGAGATCAAGTTATATATCCAGATACTTTAGAAGATCAGAAAAAGAAAGGGATTTCTGACCAGGTATTGATAATTAATTCATTAACCCTTTGCCTTGCTTAAGATAAGTAATGCTTCAGATTTAAAAATAGTTAAACTGCTATTAAAACCACTTTGTTTTGTGTGATTTTTAGTATTTATCAAGGTTGGTAGTACACCAGTATGATAGTATAACCCTTTATAACCTTTTCCAGTTACTACTTTAAGTTCACTTAAGCTCTGTTTGTGTTTCATTAAAAGGTGCTGAAGGAGTACTTAGATAATGTCCAGCTGGGTCAAATCTTGGAACGTGAAGGAGGCTGGGATAGTGTTCAGGACTGGATGGATGTACTCAGCGGGGGAGAAAAGCAGAGAATGGCAGTACGTGTCAGAAGCATAAATACTTTACAGTTTTGACCTATGTCTTGTATTTAGTATCTGAATTGTAAGCTTTTTTTGTTTACTAAATATTAATATTTCACTTAGAACCCCCCAAAATGTGAAATATCTGAATACTGAGAAAACAACCTAAAATAGTGTTTATTGTAATCAAAATTTAATAGGAAATGTTGACCTTTTACAACACCTTACACTTTGATTATATTACTCTAAAATAATTTTTTGGAAAAAAAAAATAAAGATAACATACAGCTCTCAGATTTTTCAGGCTTCAGTGGGCGCCAACTTAGAAGAAATTCCCTTGCCACAGTAAATTTTTGGACACTTAATTCTTAGCTTAACTTCTGACACTGCATTATTGGTTGTAGTTCTGTATCTACAGTAGCTTTTTGGTTTGCATTCCAGATGGCAAGGTTATTCTATCATAAGCCCCAGTTTGCAATTCTGGATGAGTGCACCAGTGCTGTTAGCGTTGACGTAGAAGGGTACATTTACAGCCACTGCCGAAAGGTAAGCTCTTCTTCTTCTTAACAGGCAGAGTTGTAATTCTAGAGACACTTAAGATGATGCAGGGGACACCCTTATGCCTGGTTTATATTAAAAATAAAACTTAGAAGGGTGTGCAAGGACCCTAGAATTCAATAATTGCTTTGTAGTCTTAAGATAATTTAGATGTACGTGTGGCCTCTGTATATTAAAGAACTCCTAGTAATTGCTAAGTAACCTTACTTTTCTGGATGAACTCTTAGAATGTCAGGTGAAGATCAAATAATCTAAAATTTTATTCTTTTTTTGTCGTTTGAGATGTTTCTTGCGGCTCGGGCAACAGAAGTGAAAAGCTAGAAATTAATATTTCCATCTATTTTGAGATGTGAAAAGCTGTGCACCCTAGGAAAACATTACATTAAATACAGTTTTCTTTTAGCTTTCCCTCTTGTATTCACCATTTCAGATTCTACAAAGTGCCATGTGAAATAGCAGTAAGATTCAATTTCACACCCCTAGCTTGGGAAAGATGCACTGCATCCACTGAAATACGTGCTTGAAACTTGAAATGGGAATTTAAGGAGCCTTCTGTAGCAGCAAAGTGACACTAGATGAGGACACTGCCAAAAATGGGCACTTGAACTGATTTTACCACATTAATATTTATACCCTGACAATTTTCTAAGTCTGTTTGCATATACTTGTTACTCTGTTAACTTGCACGTTCATTTGTACTGTTGGTTTAGAGTTAGTCGCCAACTGGTTAATGCATGTTACTGAAAAATAGAATTCCTGGTTAAGCTATCCTTACAGAATGAAAGAAGTGTTACTATGTTTTATCATCAGAGTCATTTTGTCCTTTAATTGGTGTGACTGCTAGAGGTGCATAATTAACTGAGTTGCAAAGAAACAAAGAAAAATTATTCACCTTCAAATTGTCACTTTTAAGTTTATAATTCATATATAGCTTTTGTGGTTTTGAGGGTTTTTTGGCTGTTAAAGTAGACTACTTTTAATCACCAGGTTTGTTATTTTACTTGCCTCCTACCTTAGCTCCTTTGCCCAGTTCATTCTATGTATTGCCAGATCATTAGGAGCAGAAGACTAGTGAAATTACAAAAGCAGGAGGGTTTTATCTTTTTTAAAATTTTTTAGCTGCAAAAATATTGTATTAAGGCTACATACGTATACTGTCGTAACTTATCCATATATGTATGTATACATACGTAAACTGTCTGGAAGTTTGTGTCTCTGAATTTAAGCTCTTCAGCTGATACCATGCTGAAAAGTAACATCTAACCCATGAGAAAAATTAACTGCTTTATTGTGTATTTTCTTCATGTAGGTTGGCATCACTCTCTTCACTGTCTCCCACAGAAAGTCACTCTGGAAACATCATGAAGTATGTAATCTATGGTTTTGCTAAGGATATCTGTAGTTGGTAGGGGTTTTGTTGTTTGACTCCTATTGAATTGACTTTATAATTCAAGGTGTTCTCATTTTATATCCTAATAGGTCATATCCTGTTTCTTAAAAAGGCTTAACATTCATAATCCAATTACACTATCTGAAATATTCTTATGCTTCTAGTTACGAAGGGTAATACTGAACTAATACACAGGGATGAATGTGTACCTTAACTATATTGTCAAAAAACCCTAAATAGCAGTGTTAAATCTAGATGTGACCATTAGCAGACTGATGGATGATATGAAAAAGTTTACCTTTTTTCCAGAGGCAGTTGAATTTAATGAAACATGAGGTGAGAGAAGCTTACCCTCTGACTAGCTGAGTTTAAGATTTTGCATTAAAACCACTTCAAAATACCATTTATTTAGGCATTTATAGACCTGGTAATTTTTAGGTGGTTGATAAAGTGTTCTCTGGTTTCAGTTTTACTTGCATATGGATGGCAGAGGAAACTACGAGTTCAAGAAAATAACTGAAGACACAGTTGAATTTGGATCTTAGTCATGAACTGAACTGCTGCAGAGTCTGATGATAACAGGAAGTGTGTGGAATGGCAGACATTGTACAATAAAACTACTCAGCTTGTTTTTTAAACAAATTAACTAGGATAACCCAAAACAAGCTGTTAAGCGTTTACTATTATGTAGGATATTGCTAATTGTGTATATGTTGGTTTAATTATTGATAAGTACTAAGAATGTCCTTATTCTTGTGGTTTAAAAACCTGCCTAAATTAAATTGGGCTTAAATCAGTGTAACTTGATTCATCCTGGGATGCGAACCATTTGAAATCAGCTGATTTGACTTTTGTAGACCTTCTTTCCCTTCAGTGAAAAGCCCTGTTAAAATTAGGGTTGCTACCTCTCTTGTTCCTGTAAAGCAGTCTTGGATCTTTGCTCTGTTCTATGCATATTTCTGAGTTACCTTACACGGTGCAGGACTTTCTCCCATCTTCAGATCTGTGCCCTGATAAATGAAAGAGCCTTTCCTTGACCAAGCGTTGTGATGTAGCCAATACGCCCTTGCTGATAAAAGGATGGACTGAACCTAAAAGACAAAACGAATTCCTTCTGCTAAAAAATTAAGCTTGTTCTTTGCTACGTTTTGGATTTTCTAACGTCTGTCTGTCCATGCAATTCGCTGCTGCTCAGCGATCTCATTCTTTCCTAGTGTAGCAAGAGCTTCATCCATCCCCCACCCTAGCTGCCCTTTTTCTGTCAGAGAAAGACTGTGGTGATGAAGAGCTGAGGGGAGGTTGAGGGAGGAAAGGACTAACCAAATGGAAAAAAAAACCCAACACCCAGTAGTGTTCCTTGTATCAAACAATCCTTGTGCGTGTTTTCAGCTCAGAAGAAATGAATGGCTCCCACAAGTAAAGAACAGAGAAAAGAATGGGGGTCCAATCATTCTGCTCTTGAAATCAATAGGGGTTAGAATGGACTCAGAAATGTTAATATCTGAAATAGCAGACTGTTGTGTGTCTTCTGTGTGTTCAGTCTTGTAATACAGCAGTTGCTTTTCCCAAATTACTCCTTTTCTCCCTCTTCAAAAAATCAGATCTCCTCATGGTTTTAGCTGCTCTTCAGATCTGAGTTTGAAAGTAAGTGATAATGGTACTTCCTGTTTGGCCTTCTAGGCTGTGAAGCCAAAAGCGATGTTTTCATCCTTCATGTTTATTCTCTTATTTGTCATGAGGTTTCTTGATTGCGGATATAAATTATTCACCTGTGATTCTTGCTGTTGTCTAAGGATCTCTAGTTCCTGCTGGTTTTCTTGTTCCAGCTGCCAAATCCCCTTGAAGAAACCAAACGCTTTAAATAGTTTACTGAAACCATTTTTTCCACACCAGTGATTACTATGGTTGCCGTGTGACTTTTGGCAAACGTAAATGCAGCAAGGTGATTTGTGTGATCAGGAAAGGTATAACTCAAACTGAAGCGATTCAAAGCAAAAATTTAAAAATACCTGTTGTACAGTGAAGGTCTAGTAGTTTTTTAGTGTTCCATATAAGATACAGGAATGCACTACATGAAGGCATGCATAAAATATGCAATAAAGCTGTTCTCTGTGCATCTTTTATCAAGGATTTATGTTTAAAACAAACCCAACTTTTTATAAAATGGATATGTACTTGGATGCACTGCTGCCTGTTAGCTTTTCCCCAGTTTGGTTAGTCATCATCTTTCACGCTGAAGTTGCTACCTGTTAATATTTTTCCTTTTATCATGGTTCTCACCCATACCTGTCAGTACTACTGTTCTTTCATAGTACTGAAATGCAAACAGCTATCCTGGTATAAGAATCTGGTGACCACGGTTCATACTATAATGCATCAATGAAAATCGGAAAAAGCCTCTCTGAAGTGTAGTGTATTCAAGAGAATAAGGTACCAGAATAAATTTTTGTGCTTGGTCCACAAGAAGGCAAATAGATATCTCATTTGACTAATTTTTTCCTGTTCACTCAGATTCTCACATCAGCCATAATGTAGCGGGTAGCAGCATGCTGTATGTGAGGCAGTAGTCTTTTTAATTGTAACCGTGAAAATAGGGATGCCAGGGACCTTTGCTTTTATTGTGTGTGTGGGAGTTCTCAGCACAAATAAAACTTCTTTTCTTGGAAGGGATGTTTTAGTAGCCTTTTAGAGAGACAAAGAGAAAAAAAATCTCTAAAATTAGAAAATTGCTGTTACCCTTGTTACTAGGGCTGACTTTGCAGTGGAGTAGTGAACTTGGGATACATCAATGTATTAACACTGACAAGCAAAACCACACACAGCACACTTCTGTAGCACCTCAGAAGCCAATCCCAAGGTACTTTACAATTCACCTGGTTAATAAATCTGAGATTGCACAAAATTCTGTTTAAAACACTAAAAAAAATTTAAAATCCAGCTCCGTAGCCAAGGAGGAATAGATTTGCCTTTAGATGCCATGAAGTTCATTGAAACTGAGGATGTTAGTGTCTCCTGAGGACCAGGACTTAGTGTTACTAAATATATTAGAAGGAAAGAAAAAAAATCTTCTGTGCTTGATTGTAAGAGAGGCTTATAGAGAAAGTATAAAAAAGAATAATGTTTTAGAGTGCTCTTCTTAAAGGCCTTACATTAAAGTATTTTGAGATAGACTTGGGCTAATGAAAGATTGTAAAACATCTCCTGGAAATTCTGTTGCAGAATCACACTGTGATACTGTATTTTAGCTGTTAGGTCTTTGCAATAGTGCAAGTTGGAAGTTTGTACATTGGAATTCTGAACTATTGTAGTAAGACAAAGCAATGATAAATATTTTCAGTCTCAAACTGTCGGTGCTTTGAAGATGGTACTGGTAATAGAGTCAGATGGCTGCATTTCAACAGTGGTGGGAAACATTCCCGTATGTAAATACTGTAAAGTGCTTTGGAGGGGGAAATGGCGCTATATGAAATGTAAGACATTAAGTGCCTCTGAAATAATAATAAATCTAAAGATAAAACATATCTAGGCTTTGTGTGTTTCTTGCTGATGCGATTAGGAATTTTGTAACAATACAGTGAGTGCATACGCAACAAATCTCAAGTTACTTAATGAGTCGATTGACTTGTGTTCAGCTTAAAGTCTGTAGTACTGTCTGAAATTCACCCTGGAATCAGCCAGATGATGCCATTCAGTTGGTTTTTTTGTTCAGTCGACATGATCTCAGTTCTTGAAGGTACGTGCTTAGAGCATTTGGATTATAGAGGTGTTAATCTGTTTTAAGTCTGCACTGATTCTGACCTTTCTCTCTTTTGTCCACTAGCTGCTGCTTTTCGCTTCGGTAGGACTGAAACCACGCAGCAGCAAATTCAATCAACCCACCACCTTTTGAGGACATTCAGTAGCCTTGGCCCAGTATTCCTGAATGTTTTACTGAAGTAGGAAAGATGCACAAAAATCCAACCTACCGCTGACCCCTGTAATTCTAGGAAAAGTTGGCAGTGTAAGCTACATCCGAGCCATTATGCATGTTGTTTGATGCCTTAAACGTCACCTGGAAGTTTGGAATGGCTGTGCACGTTAGAGGTTCCTATGATGTGTGTGTTTGTTCTGATGAAACCCATCCTGTCAGGTGTTTCAGACTTCAGATGAAACTGGTTTCATCTTGAAACAGAAATACAGCCAAGCTAGGTTGCTGTGGAAGCAATTTGTCTTTTATGTTAAAGCCTTAGAAGAGTGTTATCTTCCAAGTTTCTCAAGTATCATTTTCTTCCTTAGGCAAAAGCAGCGCCAGATGACAAGCTGCCTGGAACTTCACAGACAGAAGCTCTCTTAAGGGTGTAATTTGAAAAATATGACATTCAGGTTTTAAATAGAAATTATATGCCTAAGCATCTGATGAAATTCCATGGGGATTGACTTTGGAAACTAAAGACATTTTGCCAGTAATCCTGCAACAGTGCAAGAATAATCATACAACAGGCATTTTAAAATAGAGATACTTCTGTGGTATTTATCTCTCACAAGCCAGTCCTAACAATCACAATCTCTTTTGTGATGGTTGGAAACCTCCCTCTTTGTGCCACTTGGCAAGTCTGAACCATAAAGATTCAATACAATTGCTTTTACTGACCAAAGGGGCCCTTGTTCCGTAGTGCCCAGCCCCATTTCCTGCTCTGCTTGTCCAGAAACCAACATCCTTATTTCATCCCTCATTTTGGGGAAAAATGTGGCATCCGCACATGATGCCACACCAAAATAGAATTGGAACAATGAAAACAGCAGAACTGGAAAAATTAAGTCACTGCTGTCTGGACAGAGCTAAGACAGCCGAGATTGGTTTACTTGGGTAGAAACAGGGGAATCCGCCTACGTGACACAGCAAACTTTCTGCCTTAAAGTAACTTCAGAGTTTGCCACAAATCAAAACCAATCTTTTTTTAAGCTTGATTATGGAAATTTTGGGGAATACTGCTCTGGAAAAGACACTCCATGTGTGCAATTGAAAAGACATATTTCTGTGTAATGAAACATACCCTTCACTTCCTTAGACTGAGTGGTTTAGTGCAAGCAGGTGCTAACAACCACTTAACTAATGTTAATTGTGTACCTCACAAGGCAAGTAGTGCGAAGATGCTCGCCAAAATAAGCTAGCCTTTATTTACTTTATTGTGGTATTCTACTGCGGGAATGTATCAGCACAAAAGCAACAGAGCTGAAAACAGCTGGGTCAGAAGCTGCTAATGTGAAAGAACTAATGCTGAAAGGTAATGGTCTCTACAGAAGGGCTGATAAGCTAGTGTAGGTGGGGAAATAATGGTTAAAAATAAAGCATCTGTGCTGGAGGCTTCTTAAAATTCGGATGTAATTTTAATATATTGCAACAAGACTCCTCTGGAAAGCCAGGAACCATCAGCAGATTTTTTTGCAGTTTAGTAGGGAATTAAGGGCCCAAGGTCAAATCTACACACTGACTTTTTTTTTCTTTTTAATCCACAAATGCAAACTAGATAATTAAAAAAACTTAATTAGATTTTTAAAATTAGAATCGTTGTATTTATAGTAGTTGCAAGTAGAGAATTTTGAAAGGCAGCTTGAAGTTAGTGCTTCTGTGCTCACGAAAACCTGCTCTTGCTTAGGGTGTTAGCTCTGTAACCTTCCTCTGAGGCACTGGGGTGCCTCACGCTGGTGGGATAAAAGGTACTTGAGTAAGTGGGTCTGATTGGTACACCATGGACATTATGGTCCCCGAAGGCGTTACATAGTGACCCTGAGAGACAGTACAGAAGAGCAGCCCCCCAGCTGGGGCCTGTTTTGCCAGCTTGTGCCCATCATTGCCTCTGGAGTGGGAAAATCAAAAGACTCTTGTCAGGGTTGCTTTTTTTGAGACAAGTGCAGCAGAACTCAGAGCGTGTCAAGTCCAAAACAGCCCCAATTACAAAAATAACTGCATTCTAGTTATTCCTACCTGTGCCTCTCTTTTCCTTGCTGCTGGACAGGTAGCATGTTTTCACCATTCCAAACAGAGCTTGTACTTCCACGTAACTTGGTAGGGCTTTTACAGATCAGTTTATCACACGTACGGTAGTTACACATTCTCCAGTGCTTCGAGAAGACCTCAACCTCTTCTCTGGGCTTCAGTCCATTCCTCTAAGACTTAATAGGGCAACAAGAACAATCTGTTTTCTGTTTGAAGCATTCTGTTCAAAGAAAGGCTGCTAAGAAGCTTAACATTCAGTGTGAAAATCTCCTAATTCTGAGCTACTCCTGAGTTTTCTCAGAATTATGTTGGGAGACAGGAGTAGGGTTTTGTGCAGACTGTAACACCACCGTGCAAACAATGGGTAAGTAAGTACTTGTTGCTAACTGCCAGTTGTTAACTGGGGCCTTGTTTCCAGCAGTGCTTGAAAAGGTGCCAGGGTGGGCTGTATTGTACACCGAGATCTCTGGAGAACCTGGCAGAGGGAAGCGTGGACTGAATGGAAGACTGGGGTGTTCGGGGGAGAGAGCTGCTCCCACCCTTCCTATTGCATCTCATTGAACGGTTCAAAGTATCTGTTGCTTTCAGATACTTTCAGATATCAGGGAAGAGAAGATATAACAAGTTTAACATGCTGTTTTCCTTCAAATGTTGGTTGTCTCATTCACACTGGGTATCAGTGTACTAGGCAATTAGGAAAACTTGGATTGCTAATGTACTGATTATGCCTTTTCTTGCCACTTGAGGTCACCCTTTGTAGACAGACCCGTACCGTAGCCGCAGTTCCAGATTCAGTGTAGAGGTGGCTCGGTGTAAGTTGTGCATGCGGTGCCGCTGTTCTGATAGAGCAGTGACAGAGCGTAGCAGGAACACATCTGTGGTGCTCAGGGTTCCACTGCTGTGTTGACATACAGTGGTACGGTTGCACCCTTGATGGTTTATAGAAGCAAACGATCATATTCTGAATAAAGTGGAATGACGGGAAATCGGAGTGCGTATCATCTCTGTGAAGACCTATGTATTCGATGTGAACAGATGGTAAAGGATGAAGGCGGCAGAGGGAAAACCTTCTGTGTTAATCAAGGATACACTCTAAAAAAAACCCCCCAAAACTAAATACAACACTTTTTTGCTGGAACAGTGAGTACTTTTTATTGGAGTAGTTCTTTAAATCTCCCTTGTTCTAGTTGTTTCATTACACTAGCTTTTTAATTGAGTTATGTGATTGCTGAAGAACTAATTAAAAAATTATTGTGTGATCTCATTGGGAAAATCATTCAGAGGAAGGAGGTTTTTAATTAAACCTCTTGATGAAATAGTTTTGTGAATATAACAATGTCTGAGTACTTCGCTATTTAAGTATTTCTTGAAGTAATAAGGTAGAAAATGTGAAAGTAAAAATAGAAGAAAATGCATCAGCAAGGATAACTGAAATCTGGAACTGAAAATTCTTTGAGTTGAAATTTATAACTTCATCGCTAGTTTAACATGCCACTAAAAATGTTAATATTTAAAGGTAATTAAGTGCACAGGGAAAGGCATTCAGAGCAGTGCTAGCGAATGTTCAGGAAGTTATTGATCCAATTACAGTGACCAAGGGAAGCTCTACAGAGTAAAAAAGAAAAATGCTGCCATGCTATTCATGTATTGTTGATTGTTGATTAAGGGACATATATCTATTCAGGTGCTATATTTTCATTTAAATGAGATCCTAGCCAGCTGTTGGCAGAAATGAGACAGTGGGTTCATCTCTGGGGAAGAGCAGGTAATGAAAATGAGTAGGGGATGGGGGAGAGGAATGGAAACATCAACAAAGGAGCCAGGGAAAGAAAGGAGCAGGAACACTGTGAGCTTCTTACAGGGGCAAATCACTGAAGTGTGTCAATAACAGGGCACGAACCTTGACAAGATGAAACAGGCCCAATCCCTACAATTGGAGATATGAGAGAGGATCTGGCTGTAAAGCCCTGGAGGCAGTCAATGTGGCTGCGTCTTTATTCCCAGGTGCTGGCAGGTTTTACTGGAAGAAATCACCCCTGAAGTAAATCTTCCTGTGAACTTGCCAAATTCAGCCACGGTTGGAGGCTGAAGAATTACAGAGAAAGATACTCTTTCTGGGTTCTTTGGGGGATGCTGAAATGGGCTATATGGGCTGAATGAGAGCCTGTGCCAGAAGAAGCAGAAGGATCTCACTAGTGGGAAGATTTCTCATGATAAGGTGGGAGGAGGAGATTTGCAGCACATCTTTCCTGGTCAGTATGCCCTGAGCTTTTGTGTGTGTCCTGCTGTTGAGCCTAGAGGACACCCACGAGCAAATAAGGGAAGGGCATCTTTCTCTCTATTACAGCAATGGGCGTACTGTGTGAGACAGCATATGCCATGGTGAATAACAACACACCTAATGTTTGTGGAAGGATTTTCAGCTGGCAAGTTCCTGCTTCTGTCCTGTCTAGCAGGTTTTTCTTTTTTGGTTTTCCTGTCTTCCTCAAGCATGAATACCAGGTCTTCTCTTCCCCTTGGTGACAGAAGATAGAACAGTGGGGATATTTGTGTGTGGATAAATACTACATAATTAGAGGAGTACTCAATTGACTCATGGGTCTGGTACCTGAAAGCCCACTCATTCTTTTGTGTTTCCAGGTTCCATAACTGTAGCAATCACTACTAACCTGCAAAATCAACATTACAGAACTGAACAAAGAAGGTAATCTGTCCCAGCTGTTTATTCACACTTACTTAATGCAGAAACTCTTTGTCCTGAGTTGCCACATAGCTAGTGATCCAAGTTAAGCCTATAATCACATTCTTACCATTACATGCCTCTCAGCAGCAGCCTTCTCACAGTGGAAAGTTGAGTCTGCTAGAAAGAGATTAGCTAAGCTGTTTGCTGCTGTATCTATCATATCTACATTTATGAAGTCCTTGTTTTAAGTAATGGCACTAATTCTATTGTCTGTAATGCTGTTAGGGCTGGCAGAAAAGTAGCAGAACAATACCAGCCTTCCTTCATTCACATGAAGAATGTGCTTTTAAAGCAGTACTATTAAATGAAAGTGGCTTATTACAGTATACATATTCAATTGTAAAGGAGAGAACACAAATATCGTGACAGGGAACTGCACGAATGTTTTTCTCCACTTGAAATTGTTGGATGGTTCCTTCTGCAATATATGACAGGGAGCAAAGTGGAACAAGGGAATCAGGAGCATCAATAGGAACACGCTTGCTTACAGAAACCTACTGAGAAGACCAGGGAACTTAAATGCATAGGGGAGGCCTTCCCTTTCGCACATGGATTGCCTGGGTGGCTGGTTCTGTCTTAAATCAGTACAGTGCTGAAGTGGCCACGTGTGTCTTATAGATAGGATCTAGTCTTGCTTCCTAGTGACAATACCTTTATTCAACAACTCCTTTTGCCCACCCTGATACTCTGAGAAAGTTAAATCTCTGCAAAAAACATTTTGCGTGGGCTCAGTACACTGACTCAAGGGATAATAGTTCCGGAAGTTTGCAATAAAAAGCCCCTTTCTCAACTGTCTGCACAAACAGAAAAAACCTCTTTGAAAAAGGATCTGTGAGCCCCATGACTGGTTACACAGCATTGTTGAATGATAACAGTGCAGCTAGGGAACAGAAACGCTCCAGGTTTCCAGAATTTGTGCTGTAGTAGGTCCCCTTATGCTGTTTAAGGCACTTGTTTGCATTTCTATGGGTGTTCTTTCTTTCTTTTACTAAAGGCAAACTTCATGTTTAAAACAAACCAAAAATCTCAAGTAATGAATTTATAATATTCTGTATAGCTTCTGGCAATCAATTGCATGGTCTAGTTTAAAAAGTACTGTGCTGTAACCTACAGGCTTTACTTTTCCAACATGCTCTTCCCTTTTCTGAGCTTGGCACTGAACAAAGCTGAGGAAGGAGAACAGCACAGAGAAGGGAAGTGATTATTGCAATGTTGGAATGTTTTTAAATTTACTCCCACAAGCGCTGATATTTTTGATTGCTGTTGTAAGACTCCTCCTCCATACAAGGCTTATGCAACAGCAGAAAATGCATTAAGCATTTTTTGCACTATATTAAGTAAACAGGGTTTGGTGGGGGGTGGGAAGGGACAGTGCTGTTTTCTTTCCTCTGTAAAAAAAGGATTTAAAGAACAAAGAAAACCCCCATAAACCATACTGACACATTCACAGAAGTCACAGTAGGGATGAAAAACATGAAACACAATTCTGTAAAAGTTGGTAGATTGGGATGTTGATTTTATATGATGTTATTCCTTCTCATAAATGGAATGGACATCTTTTAAGACACTTACAAAGCTTTGAGACATATAGCAAATTACTGCCAACTACAAGACCTTTTTTTTCCATTCTTTTTTTTTTTTTCTTTTTTTCCTGCCTGTCACCATCATTAGCAGCAGCAATAGATACCAACATGAGTTGCAGCAGTTCTCATTTCTAGGCCAGGCCCCACAATTGCTTTGAATGAACATCATTACCACAAGCAGCACAGGCACCATACCGTAAATCCACAGACCAGTGGTATACTTTCCATTAGAATGAGCAGCTGTGAATGCAAACTCTGAATAATCACTCGTCTAAGTGGAGAGGTGACAAGCAGCTCCAGACTCCTCAAAACCTTTAATCACCTCGTGAGCTGTGGCTTCTCATATATTTATCCTTACAGGCAGAAGGTGCTTGTAAGGCCTGTTCTATTTTGCAGAATCCTGGCTAGAGTTCTGGCAGCTTGCCTACACTGCTGTCACAAGGTCAGTCCCCCCAACCTATTTTTAATTTACCTCTGGAATGAATGCTGTACTTCATTTAAAAAAGGAGAAGAAAGTCTTATTTTCCCAGTCACCTTTATTTCACTAGAAAAGTATAAATTACCATCATAAATACAGATATCATCAGTATAAAAATTAGATCTCATTTATAAAATAAATATTAAAATAGTCAAAGCAACAGATACCTCCAAATCCCATCACCAAGATGATTTGAGTCTATACCACATAAACTATTCATTCACCATCTGTTTAATTAAAAATAATGCTCAAAATCCAGTAAATACCTCTACCTACTCAGTGCTTGCATGAAGTGAGTTACTGCTGACTCAAAACCTACAAAGTATTTGTTCTAACACCTACTTGAGACCATCAGACTACCCAGTCTGTATAATTCTAGGTGTAGTGTAATCCAGATATGCTTTCCAGATAGACAGCAGCTGCCTACTTCAAGAGTGTACCTTACAAGTTGTCTGTACAGTAGTTTCAGTTTGTTTACCTTTGATTGTCTATATCCAAAGGTAAATAGACCAAGTTAAATTTATCCAAGTGTGCGCATAATCGTAGCGTGTTTCTCACATCCAAACTAACATCATTTCACCAGTTAATAATGTTAAAAGAAAGTCGGATAAATACAAGTTTTGTTTCACAGAAACAGAAAGATGTTCCTTTTAGTTAGGTAAAGGACACATTTTTCAGAAGTAGTGTTTTTTCCCCTCACAAGTACCATAAATCATCTGGCTCAGTAAGGCCATACTTTCAGCACGGCTGTACCTCATCAAGTCAAAGGTCCATCTAGTTCAGAACCTGTTTCAGACAGGACAATAGACAGAGTTTGGGAAGAGTATAAGAGCAGGGTTAGGATATTGTAACAGATCACCAGAATAGTCCTCCAGCCACTAGTGACACAGGGGCTTCCTGTTATCTGGATTTTTCATCTGTGACTGCCTAACAGATTTTTGAATCTTCATAAAGTTTGAGCTTCAAAATGCCTGTATCAGAGCAGCTAAAAGGCTCCACCCTTTTTTTTTTTTTTTTTTTTGAGATTGAGTGTGGACAGTGGCTTTTTGTTTGTTTGGGGGTTTTTTTGTCTTTTGGGGTGGTTTGTTTTTTTTTTTTGCTTGCAAGTGCCACAATAATTTTTCCTTAGACACCATTAAGTGGTTCCTTTTCTCTTACAGCTTTGGCTTTCTTGCGCTTACACAGGATCACTGTTAGGACAATGGCAAGAGTGATGACCGCAATTGCTATCACTGCTATGATGATGAAGACTTCTGCTCCGTATTCTGTAGGGGAGGAAAAAAAATCCAAGGTTCAGTTATGAAAAGCCATAATGTCACAGTGCTACAAACTCTTAGAACCCACTCCAATGAACTAAAAAATGCTTTCTGTACTTTACAGTGTCACAGAAGTGACCACTTCAGTGTGAATTGAGTTCATTTTAACTTGAATTTGTTTCACTGAGGTAAAGCTTTATTTCACCTGGTTCACACTATGTTTTAATCTAGTTTAGTTAGTGCACTAAAATACCATGCTACCATCACAAGAATAAGTCAAACCATTCCCCCTACCCCTGCATTATTTCTGTGAAACTAAGTCCAAGTGGAAAGTTACTCTAGATTAGAAGCTAGAAAACACCAACAGAAGAGGTTTCTGTTCCAGTTGTAATTTACTATTGTGATAAACAACAATATATATCTAGATAAGAAAGTTAAGAGAGTTATTTTGCCAGTTTTAGAAGAGCTTTTATTAGAGTGCAAATATTCTTATCTGGTGGAGAAGAAAGACACAGTACAGCAATATGATATTATTTAATAAATATTGATTACTGTACACTGGATAACGTGTTATCCAGATTGTTTTCCTGGAATTAGACTGGCTGATTCACTGACGACTCACTAACTTATTTACCAGGAAAGAATTCCATCTGCCAACCTCTGACCTTGTCATGTAACAGTAAAGAAAGTCTCAGTCTCACCATCTGCTTTTGAGATAATAGCTAAAGGTCAGTTCAAACTACAAGTCAATGGATACGTAGGCATCCAGCACTCCTGTTTTAGAGCTAATCTTTCAGGCACTTACTACGGGACCTGTTACTGGAAGGATCTGAGGCAAACAATCAGGAAACAAAAAGACAAAGCTGAAGGCTAGTGATGCAATCTGAAAATCAGACCACTCTTCAACTCAGACAATTTAAAACTAATAAAACCAGTTTAGCAAAACCCTAAAACCAACTCCAACTAGCTGACGGTGGTGGATTCTTAGTGTGAGCTCTTCCCATGAGTTTCCATGTTCAGTCTGTGTCCTGCCACTTACACAGTAAATCGTCTGTTCTATAAGAGGCATCACAATATAAAGAGCTACAAAAATATATTTAAAATATATAAAAAATACAAAATAATATACAAAAATATTGAAGTGTCTTTTGGTTAGAAGACTGTATGACAGACTTCACCAGATACCTACCATCTAAGATACTTCTTCCTACACTGCTGCAAAGCACCATGCTTTCTTGACCATTACGGTTTTCTCTGCGGGAGGGAATGATTCCCTGTATGTAGAAGCAATAGTTCTTTGTGCTGTCAACACTTACTTCAAATTCATGGCTTTTTGTTGTTGCGTCTTTCTGTAAAGGAAGAAAATATTTCAAGAAACTGTTCCCTGTGAAAGTGTTAGCTCTTAAGGTAGCACAGAAATTGTGTAGTTATAATACAGCTTCAGAATATGTAAAAAGTAGAGTTACCTTTCCAGAACTTTGATCTTTCCAGTAATAGAGTTTGTATTCCAGGTCATGTTGGAAAATATCTTGAATACTTTGAAAGCTTCCATTAGGAAATGTATATGGTGTAAGTGGATCTTGGAACACAACACTGAGTTTGGAACCTTTCTGTGTGTAGCTCTTTATCTCCGGTTTTCCAAGAACAGCTAAATAAGCATTTTTAGAATTAAAGAAAAATTGTATAATCTTTTCTACACAACATGCTCTTTTTCCTTCCTCCTTCCACTCCCTTCCCTCCATTGTAAGTTTACAGGGCTAAGGTAATACAGTGAAATCCTGGATTATTAATAAATATCTTCATCTAGTACACAACGCTAATAAAACAGTCTCCTTGCTGCAGTGAGAAACAAATGGTAACTAGAATCTTACACACTCCCCTACCACAGGGAAAGGTTTATGCCTGAATGTCATCTTCTCAGATAACAGTATGGCTACTGTAGGGATCTACAGGGAAAAACTTTAGGCCCACTCTAAAACTTGTTTATGTCAATGAAAGTAAACTTGAAAGGCAGATTATGATAAGATTTAATTGACAGTTGTACTTACTCTGACTATAAGGTGTAAATTTTTCAGAGACTGCAAAGGGTGGTTCTTCAAAGTTATCCATCCCCGAGGATGTTACAGACAGTATCTGTGCTGTATAGGTCTCTCTCACATTCCTGAGCACGTCAGTAACATCACACTCTGTTTCTGTTGTCTGTATGCATTTTTTTTTTGTGTCGGATGTCTGGCTGAAAAGAGTAAGAAAGAAGCGTCAACACTTTCCAACCTGACCTACATATTTAGGTATGTTAAAAAATATTTTTTCCCCTCAAACTGTATAGGTATCTCTGATCCAGTGGAACAGTCTTGCAGGTGTACTATGGTGAAAAGAACTAAAAACCTCAAAAAGCACTACCCTGTACAGCTGTATTTCACAATTCAAAGTAGAATCAAGTAAATCAAATATGATCCATATTAATTATAGAAATATGTTATTGGATACATATGTGAATTAAAAATTTAATCTTTTTAATGAACTTAATAGAAACTGTAAGTAGGTCTGATTTTGGATTTTTCTTCAGTTGACTTATTTAAAAACCCCCATAAGATACATAAATCACAGAAGCTGTTATGCCTGGCGCATCTGAAAACTATTGCCTTAAGATCAGTTGTCCTAGGAAGCTCTGTTGACACCAATATTAATTGTTTAACATGACAACAATGTCTCCTCATAGGTGTCACTCGTGTTCACATCTATGCAGGTGCAAATGTCACTAAGAACCAGACAGCAGCAGCAATTTTCATTGCAGAAATACAATTACAACATATTGTCAATAAACATGACCCATGCATTTCTCTTGATTTTCAGAGGACAGAAACAGGTCCATTTACTTAAGAAATAATAATGAAACCAGGAAAAAAGTGTTAATTCCCCACTTTAAATCCTAATACGAAAGAATGGTAAAGCAGACTAGATATTACTACTTCAATTGTTTTCCCTGTTTTGCTGGTGAAATAAGGAAAATTGTGTGATCTCAGCTGGAGGAGCAAGAGTGCCAACTGTCTGGAAATTAACACGAGTTTTCCTCCGAGTAGGTCAAGTTTTAGGTAAGAATTGTCTGAGCTCACTTCTCACTTCACCAGATTTCTTATGATGTCATCGATCAGCTAGTGATAGTGTCCTAGAGATGCCCTGGAAAGGTACAGAGGAGATTTGATCTTTGCTATCAAATGTACTCTGTAAATGTACATAAATGAGAAAGCAAACATTTACGTACACTTCATCCAGAACAGCAACCTGTCTAAAGAAGTGCCTGATTCTACACTGAATCTTGGGCAAAAAGACTTCAATTTTATGCAAACACAAGAAAAAAACCTCCAGATTCATACATTTCATAAAATGCATTCTGCTAGTTTGTGCTTTAAAGTCTATTAATTTAATCACTCCCTTGAAGAATAATAGAGCACATTAGGCCATTGCACTGGTATTTCATGCATTAGTCATGAGAGAGCTCTCATTTTATGCCACTGTTACAGACAGAAGAGTCTACAGTACCATATTCATTAATATGTAGGAGCGTTGATGATGCAGTTTTCCTTTAGGGAATGTTTAATAATGGTCTATGAATTAATATTCATATCTAAGAACAGCACAGATTATTACTGAACTTCATGGAAGTTTTTGTGCAGTATTGAGAGAGGAGTTAGACTCAACACATAAGCTGGCTCCTTTTTATGTCCACAGTTATTTCCTAGCTAACATAAAACATGATGACAGAGGAAGTCTCAACAGAGGTAGATGAACAAAGGTAATTTTTAGTATTACTCAGCAAGACGTAAATTATTTATTTACTATGATTCACCAATTAGAATAAAATGCAGACTCATATTTATCAGACACTCCCAAGACTAAAGACAAAACACTTAGTCCAGACACCTTGAAAGGCATAGAAAGGTGAAGTTCTATCTAATACATGGTATGTCAGATTGAGTGTCAACTTCTTCAAAGTATCTTGGCCTAGATAGCCAGTGCAGCTGGCCTGCACCAAACTCCCGAACTAAAATAGTCATCTAAACCACAACTGTGTTTCTGAAGTGGGCAAAACCAGAAGCCTGAACCAGATATGCTTATAGCTGGATACAGAGAAGTATTAACAGCTGGGTTGGCAATTTTCCTAAATCCTCATGTTTGGGATCTTTTCCTGTTACATTCAGTCTCAGAAACATTCAAACACACTCTTCACATCTTCCTTAGCTGCCCTGAGGAGAAGGATTTGGGGGGTACTGGTGGATGAAAAGCTGAACATGAGCCAGCAGTGTGTGCTGGCAGCCCAGAAAGCCAACCGTACCCTGGGCTGTACCCAGAGAAGTGTGGCCAGGAGGCTGAGGGAGGGGATTCTCCCCCTCTACTCTGCTCTCATGAGACCCCACCTGCAGTGCTGCGTCCAGCTCTGGAGCCCGCAACCTAAGAAGGGTATCGACTGGTTGGAGTGAGTCCAGAGGAGGCCACGAAGATGGTCAGAGGGCTGGAGCAGCTCTCCCATGAAGAAAGGCTGAGAGAGTTGGGCTTGTTCAGCCTGGAGAAGAGAAGGCTCCAGGGAGACCTTATAGCACCTTCCAGTACCTGAAGGGGGCCTGCAAGGAAGCTGGAGGGAGACTATCTACAAGGGCCTGTAGTGACAGGACAAGGGCCTGCAGTGACACGGCAGGGGGGTTGGAACTAGATGATCCTTAAGGTTCCTTCCAATCCAAACCATTCTAGGATTCTATGATTAATGGGCACACCCTGGTGTTATCTACTTACCTGTGTATTTCTACTGTATAGAAATAACCTGATGGTTTTGGTTGCCACTGTAGTATAGTTTTAAAATTGATTGAAGACCAAGTTATATTAACTGCTGTTGGTAGTCCTGGATTGCCTTTAAATAAAGAAAACAGTGCCATCAGTCGTCTTATATGTAATTCCTGGCTCCCTGCAGTCACTGTTGAGTTAAATGAAGCAGTTGCTGTCGACTTCTACTTAGAAAAGTTATTCTGGGGGAAAAGGCTCGGTCCTGCCCCCTGGGCCCATGCTCATCTTACTAAGGGAATGCGTCCCGCCAGAAGCGAGAAACACAAGAAGAAAATTATTTTCCCACTTATAACTCCTAGGTTGCTGAGGTAACTTGCGCGGGGTTCTGTCTAATGCTTCCTTTTTGACCCAAAACTTCTGAAGAAGCTACAAACCCTTGAAGATTCTCATGAGAATGTCCAAGCACCGAATGCGGTGTAGTTCAAAATCATCCCCGGCTCTATCTGCTGCAGAAAGCATTAGCTCCTAGTTTGCCCATCCATTTATTTTGGGAAGATAAAGCCTCTAAAACACAGCGGTTGCCCTGCACTCCTACATCTGAGCGGGCTGGGTGCGGTAAGGGAGACCGCCAGCCCTCTGTCCCGGCAGAGGTCACGGCTGCTCCGGGGAACTGCCTGGGAGGAAGCCGGGGTGGAAAACCCCGCACAACCTCTGTAACTTCTGGAAATCAGGCGTTTCACCCAGCCATGTCCTAGTTATTTCCTAAATATCAACTTCTCTGCCTCTCCGACCGGCTCAGAACTGGCGCCGAGGGAAATAATAAATCTGGCGATTCGCTCCTTGTTACTGTAGGTCAGCAGCTGGTGACCCGAGACGACTGCCTGCTTCCCAGCGCCGACCCGGCTGGGGCCACTCAGGACCCCCCCAGAAGAAACCAGCCCTGGGCCACCCGAGCACTCCGCCGTCCCGGTGCTGAAGCTGAGTCGTCCCGCCACGGCCCCGCGCGGCAGCCGCTGTCCCCCCTCCCCAGCGGCTCCGTGCGCGACAGTCGCTGTCCCCGCCGCAGCCGCCGGCCCCGGGAGGCTCTCCCTAGGATCCGGCGTCTCCGTCCGAGGGGCCGAGCCCCGCCGGCTGTCCCGTCCGCAGGAGCCAGCGGCCCTCCCGGTCGGTGTGCCCACCCGCCCGCCGTTACCCACCGGCGACGGCCAGGCGCCACAGCAGGGCGCTCAGCAGCACAGCCCGTCCTCCGGCCACGACGTGCAGCATCCTCGGGGGAGCGATCCGGCAGGATCCCGGCGAGGCTGAGCGCACTTTGCTGCAGACGGGGCTGGAGGCGTCGTTTTATGTCAGTGCGAGGAGAGGCGGGGACTGCGGGCGCCTCTCCCGCGGGGCAGCCGGGCGGGGAAGGCGGTGGGAGCGGCGGGGGCCGGGTGGCCGGCCCGAACGGGGTCATAAGGGAACAGGAGCGGGGCTGGCGGAAGCGCTTCGACATCGCCGGGTTGAGCAAGGGGCGGAGGGAATCTTCGAGGAAACTGGCATGAGTGGGGAGAGGGGCGCTGCGGGAAGGGGCAGCATGTGCCCCGGGCGGCGCCAGCCCCGGCATCGTGGCCCCGGGCGCGGGCCCACCTGTACGTGTAAGCACACCTGGGCACGGCCGCGGTCCCCGGTGTTCCCGTACACTCCTGCCAGCCCTCGCTCCCTGGCCAGAGGACGGAGTATTGGAGAAACTGGCCAGCACTCGACGGCCAGCACCGGACACCCAGCTTCAACCACTGCAAGACTTTGGCTGGCCGTCACGGGCGAGGGGTGTTAGCACCTCTCGGGCTCGGAAACAACTGCTCTGGAGGGCCGCTGACCCTGCGGCAGTGACGTGGGGTTAATTAGATCCTGTAAACTCTGAGGGGCTAAGTACGTTGGTTCGTGCCGCAGCACACAAAACGCTGGACACAACTGCTCAGCGAGCCCGCATCCTCTGTTCGCTTGCGCCGTGCCCACACACACGTGAACCCTGTCAAGGCTCACCTGTCGTACTAGACAGCAAATAAGGTTCAAGTGTTCAGGGATTTGCACCTCACCTCTGCCATAAACCAGGGGCCTGTTAACGCTGTTCCTACAAGCTTACGATGGAAAGGTATGCCATTTTTACAGGCAGCAGAGAGTCTGTCTCTGACAGGTTTTCTGAATCAGCCCGGCCTCCCTGGCGTATATATTGCACTTTCTCACGGTGCTGCTTTTCTGAGCACCTAAACCAAGCTTTTGGAGCCGGGGTTTTTGTGCTGTTTTCCTCTAATGCTCAAGCTCTAGAGGGAGCTGTGTTTGCACTTAGTTTATGATTCTTCTGTGGGGAAGGTGGGAACCAGACTATATAGTAGAACCTAATATTTAATTAAGGACAATAGGTGTTACAATGTTAAGTTGACTCTTATTTTGATGCTGATTTGTACAATGTTTAATACCTGGGAAATATAGGTAGGAGGAGAAGACTAAGGGAAATTTTCCTATTTAATTGCCTTTAATTTTAATGATTGACACATACTTAAATGCAAGCATTCAGTTCTGTCTCATAATGCAGAATAAATGCATATGGTCCAAAGTACAGTATCCATTTCAAACAGTCTGCACCAGAATCCATATAGTGTGTTCTGAGGTACACCTAAACCCCGGATTTTTAAATTATCAGCATACCTTCATTAAAACCCAGCCGTACACCATCTTATTTTCCTGCTTTGTTTTTGGTCAAATTTCGGCCCTGTTTCTATGCAGCTCTCTGTCAGCATTACATCAGCCAAAAAGCTCACATGCTTTTAACTTTGTGTAGAGCTTGTGTGACTAGATTTTCAAGACTGTGACCTTGTAAGATCACAGCTGATTTTCAGAGGACTTTGTAAAGAGAAACAATACTCACTTGTTTCAAGAAAAGAGATGCTTATATAAAACTTCAAATCACTGTTTGCCTCTATGTTGAGTTAATTTTCTTGTAGTTAAGTCACAAAAGATGGAAAGTGAGTCAGTGGTAGTTTCCAGGTTTTATGGAGATGATCCCAGTATCACCTTCTCCTGCCCATTCTTCTCACTCCCACCTCTTCAGTCATGACTTCCCATACTCAAGATAGATGGGGAACCCTCCAGACCCTGTCCAGACTAACCAGCTTGGCCAGTGTTACTGTACATGCCTCTAACCGATTTAGTCATCCTCTGCTCATTTTACAGTCAGCAGAGAAAAATGTCATTCCTAAGGTAAAATCCATGTTTGCCTAGTATTGGCATCTAAGGCAAGTCAGACTAATCTATTTAAATATTTAAATAAATGGGACATTTCTATTGATGAAGGCCAAGATCTTACTGTGACTTTTTAGACTATGTGGGAGACATGCATGAGCACAAGCCTGGCTGCATGCTTTAGGTTAGGAGATGACCTCTTCTTCTCTGTGACTTCTTCACTCTGGTGAACTTAGTGGAATCAGGGTTATTCAACATTGGGAAGGTTTGCCAGATTAACTAACAAATTCTACAGGGGTTTTATTCCTTGATATGTATTCTGTAGATGGAATGGAAGTTATTGAGAAAAGGGAGAAGAAAAGTTAAACTAAATCTGTGAAACTCTAGGGCTTTTTTTGAGAGATCCACATTTATTTTTATTGTGTGATCTGCCAGATCTCTAAACTGGTTACCTTAGAGAGAGCTACAAAATAATTTCTTGCTTAACAAAGCACTTTCAACACCATGTTTTCTGTACTCTCATATAGAATTGTTGACACTGAAGTGGAACGCCCCAGGTGACATCGGTAACAGATAGTTTCCTTATGCTGATAGTTTTGCAAGATTGTAAGTAAAATTTTGTAACACCTATTAATGTTTTGAAATTTTGTAGTGCTATAAAACACTCATCATTCTATGCCAACATAAAAATCAGCAATATTGTCATGCCCAATAATGTAAAAGGTACTTGTGTGTGTAAGATTTGAAATCCCTGGGAGCTTTTTCCAAAATGAAATTGCTCATTATATTTCTCCTTTCACTTGGCTTGTCAGGTCTTTGTTTATTTTGTCTCAGTGACCCATATGATTTGGTAGTTAATTTACTTATACATTTAATTATATTTAAATAATAAACAGAAGTTTAGGGAGCAATCTCTGGCTTGGTACCTGCTTTATAAATACCTTAGAATTTATCTTTCAGAGCTGCTGTATCTAATGCTGTTATGAATGCATGCACAGACTCAGAAACACCACTGCCTTTTAAATATTGTGTTTTAGCCGTACTATAATTAATATGTTTGGTAAGTGAAACAGTTCTGTTAGGTATAATATATCTGTATGTAGTGCTAGTAAATAGGCTGTAAAATTCAGTAACATACACTGTCTGTACCTGCCGTAGGTCTCTGTTCTTTCAGTCTTTTTCAGTTCCAGCCAACTTTCTAAAGGCAAAAGGCTCTTCAAAAGTCCTGAAATGAGAGCAAGTTTACATCAACACTTTCTGCCTGTGCATGTAAATGCTTTAAAATCAACAATTAATTTAGATTATGTACATCCTGTGGGTTGAGCTAGATCCATTTTATACATATGGAATAGGAAACGGTATTCACCCAGCTCTTGTATGGATATTCTGAAAGTCTGTGGTGAAGTCAGGAAAGTACAATGTCTTGATTTTATACTAACTTCTGTTCTTGTGTCATAATCACAGGATTAGGCTTTCTCTTTTTTTAAACAAAGAAAAGTTTCTATCTATGGAAAGTCTCTAGTGAAGATAAAGGAAAAATACAGAAAACTAAATTCAGTATGTAGCTACTTCATAAATCTTTAAAAGCTGAGTAGCTCATTTGTATTAATGTTCTGCACCAAGGTATGGAGGGTGGATATGAGAACTAGTGTGAGAGTTCGTTAGATACACACCCCATTCAAAAGTTACTCTGGTCACTGAGCAATTCTGCAGTACACTCTGATTACTGCTGGCCTATTTGTATAGCTGGTAAACAGCTGCATCTTCCCTAATTGTAAGTGAACTGTAGGTGGTGATTACACCAAGGAACATCACGCCAGAAGAAGTAAAGAGACTACAGAGCTTATATAAAAATGGCTATATCGACAAAATTTGTATAACAGCATTTGTAATTAAGAAGATTTGTATAATGTTATAAAGCTGGTTACCAAGTCCCCTTTTTGATGCACAGAACCTGAATTAATGTACTTTGCCTGACCCCTGTGGTAAGCAATGTTATCGAACTAGTGTAACAGAGTGAAGAATCAACTTTTGTGCCTAAAAGTAGTTGTGTTTATTCCTGAAGTCTCTTCACCAATGAAAGTCCCAGTGTGGTACATTCCTTGTGCATCTCAGATTTTCTTATTACCTAACGTACTATACATTATTCTATGATTTCAAACCTACTGTGTGATTTTATGGAATCACATGTAGCTGTACTGAAAATAACAAAGTTGCACCAGGATAGAAGTAGGTTAAAATTTAAATTCAGGTCTGATGTTAATGGGACTTCCCTTTACTTGTTGAAAAAAATGTATAAGCAAAATTGATATAAAAATTGAAATCAGCACAATATTTTTTACAGGATGTGCTGGTTTTAGTCAGGACAGAGTTAATTTCCTTCACAGTAGCTGGTATGAGGCTGTGTTTTACTGAGAAGAGTACTGGTGACACTGGTGGTTTTGAGTTGGTGCTGGGGAGTACTTGCACCAATTCAAAAACTTTCTCAGCTTCTGATGCTACACCTGTGTTCCCGATTTTCTTGTTACAAGCTGCGGTGGGGGATGTGACACAGCCCAGACAGCTAACCCAAACTAATCAAAGGGGTATTTCATTCCATAGCACATCATGCGTAGTATGTAAGCTGGGGGTGGGCTGGAGGACCATAGTTATTTTGTTTATTCGTTAGCTGGTGGGTCGTTTGGCGCTCTTGGTCACTCTCTCGCTCATGGGACTCGCTCAGACTCTGCTGCGATCATTCTTGAGCTCCAGCTCTCAGACATTCTGGCTCTCACTACTCGGTATCTGGCTGTGTATTGGTCAGTAGATGGTGAGCTTTGTATCATTTGTTTTATTCTCTATTATTTTAACTCCTCAGTAGTAGTAGTATTGTTAGTATTATTAGTTTCACTATTTTAGTTATTTATATTCTATTATTAAATTTTTCTTATCTCAGTCCATGCCTTCCTTGTCTTTTCCTCTGACCCTCTTCCTCTACGGGGGGAGGGGGGGGAGGGGAGTGAGCGGCTGTGTGGTACTTCATTGCTAGCCGAGGTTAAACCATGACACAGGGGAATCACACGTACAATATGAATTTCTTGCTGATATCACAAATCCTGAAGCAAATGTTTGTATGCTTTTCTGATACTCTGCTTCCAAAATTTGTTTTGTTACTGCATTAGTCATACACACCCCCTCACTTGTCATACGGGTACTTTAAAACCAGACACTAGCAAAAGAACAAATCTTGTGTCAGTTTTTGTCTGGACTGGCTCTGGGATACAGTGTGGAAATGATGCCTGCTTGGGAGGCAGGGGAGACATCCCAGGGAGGGAAGCTTTGAACCTTTCCCACACTGAAAATTCTTGTCGACATTGCTTTGGTGTTAACTCCAAATCACTGGCTAGTTTCCTATTTCTTACTCACAGAATGAGGTGTGATGCATTCATTACCCTTTTGAAAATACCGTTTTGCAGCATTACTTCTTAGAAAGGGATTTGACCTACAGGTTTGTGTAATTTAATTTCTGGTATCTGCAGGGGTGCTTTGGGGTAAATAAGACTGTGCAAATGAGAATTTA
This sequence comes from Rhynochetos jubatus, assembly GCA_027574665.1. Classification (NCBI taxonomy): domain Eukaryota; kingdom Metazoa; phylum Chordata; class Aves; order Eurypygiformes; family Rhynochetidae; genus Rhynochetos; species Rhynochetos jubatus. The sequence goes on from CM050656.1 coordinate 19,942,257, forward strand.
AATGACTCTTTGCTTCATTTGGTGCATGGTAGACTTTCCAGAAAGTGAGCGGCTGTAGCAATAGCACAGGTGTGTTGTCAGGAGCGGAAAGGTACTGCTGCACTGCTATACACAGCTGTGCTTATTTACTAGTGACGGTCTCCTGCTAACGGGCAAGTAGTTCTCAGGAGTAATTAATGTCACTGAAGCACAACAGAAACTATGGGATAGAGACACTCGATTGCATCGATTCCTTCTGTGCCTAGATGCTTTTGGCTAGCCAAACCAAACTGTTATGAGGTTGAATCTATTGTTTGACACTGTGGTGCTGAGTCTCTTCCCTTTATTCCAGGTGTTCCACTACAGCTGTGAAGTAGCCTCTTAGACTAATTCCTTTAGCCCAGAATAATTTAATTACATAAATTAATCTTGTAGTTGCTATACAACCCTCTCTTAACATTTATTTTTCCTAAATGATGCTAGACACAAGTGGAACTACCAGACCTTATTGACTTAGTTTTTATTCCCATGCCCAAGTTTGTGAGGAAGGGGCCAAACTGGAAAAAAAAAAAAAAATCAATGTAAGGATTAAGACAAGAAAACCTGCTTAAAAAGAGGCATGTACATTAATGGTAGTATCTTTTTTCATATTGAATTCAGCCTCAGCTCATGACTTTTTAATTAAGTAATGGAAATAAATTAATTTTAATAGGAAGTTATTAGTAACTTAGTAAAAATTATTTTCTTTCTTCACCAATTGCTAAGAAAGGCTGACTTTTTAATATCAGATGTGGTATATATAACTTCTCAGTGGAGGCGGTTGTAGTCAGATTCAATGATGTTCTTTAAAAATATTTGGTGTGAGCATGCCTTGAAGGTTAGGCAATTAAGATGGGCAAACTAAACAAAGCTTCAGTTTGAACAAATGTAGTGTTTAGGCTGTCTGTCATTAAACCCATTCTTGGGAACTGTGAGAGATGAAAAAGTAAACTGTACTCTGTTTGACTTGGCTGTTATAACATTTAATTCTGTTGTGATACAGTTTTCTGTTTTGGAGTCATTTGATACAAGAAGAAAACATTCTGTGCTAAAGCTAACCAGCAAAATTAAATTGAAAGTTTCTTTAATATCCTACATCTCTCTTCTTTGACATTACATTTCTTTGTCAATGCTGCCTTTACTACTGGCTTGGTGGTAGTAGATTAAAGATCATTGGAAAATAGATCATCTTAGCTATGGGAGAATAATTTTGGATTTGGTAATCAGACAGAATTAGCCTGCTATGCTGTTGAAGCTCAGGAGACCTCTTTCTGAAATTATTTCTCCACTTGCCAAATCTGCTTATTCATATCACACCCAAGGAAAGTCAATGGTCTTATTAAACAAAAGATATGACTTTTAAAAATATATCAAAATATCCCATTTAGCACTGGAGTATATAGAGAACTTTTTCACTATCATATACTTGGAGTTACAGTCTGTGCACCAGTAATGACATTGGGTAGATATGGCTTTGTTTCTGCAGCTTCAGATGGTAGACTGCTATGTCCTTCCAGTCATCTTTGTATTTCATCACATATTTCACACCTTATTGTTTAATAAGATCACAATGGAAAGAACACTATCCAAGCACTATATGTATTATCTATTTAACTTGACATAATTGCTTGCAATTTACTGATTAATGAAATATCACTGTAAAGTGACATTATTTTTTAAAAAAAGATACAATAATGTAAATCAGGCATAATATGTCTGGAAATTAGTGCATTTGTGCCCTCCGTGTCAGGCTTGAAATTTTATTTTAAGGAACAAAGAAAATATTAAAATACTTAAATGGCTAATGCGGCACCATTGGTTTGACCTCAGTTCATCATCATGACAAGAAAGAGTGAATTTTACCTTCCAGATGCTGAATGAAAGGAAGATTTGAATCTTGCTGTTCTCTGAGGTCAGTATTGACAAAATACTGACAGAGACCTTATCACTAATTAGACATTCTCTGCTGCTTTAGGTTATTTGTCAAAACATAGAGGTCAGTGTAAAGAACTTAAAATTTTAGCCCTGCCATAATAACTATGCAAAGGGAAGGACATTGCTGCTGTTAATCAGCTGATAAACTGTCCAGTATACTGAGAAAGAAATGGAGAAGGAGAAGGTCTGAAGTGGTTTTCTTGAATATCTATACACTGGTCTTTACAGACATACTCATTCTCTGTATTTGAATGTCATAAATAATTTTAATGCAGTCAGTTTAAAGACAAGGTGATTACAGCAGGAATTAAGGAGTTACATTCCTGTGTGTGGAGCAATCCCCCGGTAGGGCCAGCACCCAAATGCATTCTTTCACCGTACCAGAGGGCTAAGAGTGCACTTCCACTGACCTATGTGAACCGATTTAGGAAGGGGTAAGGGGGAACTTCCACTAACGAGCATCTAGCTAGAAAAGCTGTGTGGTTTGTAGCAGTGTGGAATGTTGAACCCTGAAAGTCTCAAGGATTTGTCATTATATGTTGTATTTTAGTGCATTAGGTGTTAAGTTCGGGCCTTTTGTAAAGCCTAAATGCTGGTGTTCCAAACTGTTAACTTTGACACTGTAGCTGTTTGATTAGCTGTGTTTGGAGCTTTGTGGGTGTATTTGAATGGAATGTAAAGTACCTAGAGGAAATATGTTCTCAGGTTGAATGTTTTTCTTAGAACAAAGACAAACTAAAATGATCAGTCTCAATTTCAAATGCTTCTGCTCATAAAGAATGTGTACTTTCAGATTATTCTATTTTCAGCTAGATATAGCCTATGCTGATTTGAGTCCAGTTATGATTGTTCTTTCCCCATGATATTTAACTTTTAAAATAACATCAGAACAGTTTTTGTTTCCTGGTATCTATCTCCACCATCTGATCCACACTGAGCCATACTGACTCCTGCTGCTACCATCAGGAACATCTTGGCCTATGTATCACTTCCCCTACCTCCTAAATTGATTTAAACAGTGTAGTTGGTATCTGACTAACACAACTGTTAGCACAGGAGGAAAAGTACCTTTCATATAAAGAGAAAATACTCCTTGGCTAAGACATCTAGCCAGCCAAAACCATCCCTCTGTAAGCTTCCAATTATAAACTTAGTCTCCTCAGTGCTTTGGCAAACTAGTAGCACATTAAATTGAAGCTTATTCATTCTTTCCTGCAAAACACAGTCCTGTCCGGTAGGTTTGCACTTTTCCTCACAATCTTTCCTGGGTTGGAATGAACTTGACAGAGTTCTTTTATGTCCCTAGAAAAAACTTCTTTTAAACTCCGTTTGGAGGGTTGGCTGTGTGTTTGCTCCCTCATCTGCTCCGAAGTCTACTGTTTTCTGCTTTTATTGCAGGCTTCTTGATGTGCCTCTTGCTCATGAACTGTCGTAGTTTAGCCTTACCTGGCAATTAAGTACCACGCAGTCGCTCTACCGCTTGTGGATGGAGGAATAAAGAAAAAAATTCCACAAGGAAAGATCGTAGAAGTTGAGATAAGAACTATTTAATTATAGAAATGAAACATAGTGATACTAACAATACTACTACTACAGAGTTATTAAAACAACAGAAAATAGAACATATGATACAGTATCCACCCGTGGACCAACACAGTCAGATTCCGAAACAGCAAGCAAAATCCAAACAAAGAGAAAAAAAACAACCCTGAGCCTGAGAGTGGAGAGAAAAAAAAAACCCCAGCCCAAGAGCCCAAGAGAGGGAAGAAAGAAAATTCCAACGCCCCACCCCAGCCCTCCCCAAATCATCCTAACAAAATAGGCTGCTTCTCTGCTAAGAGCCCACCAGAGAAGTAAAAAAGGAAGATATCAGTAAAACTATCTGCTAGCCCAAAACAACCCTAAACAAACCCACCCCTTCTGGGCCACTTTCGTGCCTTCCAAACTGCACATGCCCCCGGCCTGACCACTGAGCCTGATGTATCATGGAATGAAACAAGGTCCTGTGGCCACTGCTGGCCAGCCAGCTCTGTGTAGGACAGCAGCTTGTTCCTGCCTCAAACCAGCACGCATGCTTTTCATGTAACAGAAGTGCAATTGAACTCAAAATGTAGGACAGAGACATAAGAATGTCAGAAACGTGATGCTTATCAACTTGAAAAATGAGTTCATGTATTCATAAGTCCTTGAGTGGTGTTCATGAAAAGAAAATGGCATTTTGTACTTATGGAATGAAGTATAAATAGTTTATTTAAAAAACAGCAGCACTTCAGCAGATACACGGTGCACTGTTTGAGAAGAGGGTTGAAAATAGGACTGCTTGACTTGTAAGTCTTGTAACTTCTCAGGCACCCAGTAGTTTTAATGATGTTCTGAGAGTATATAAAGCAAGTGTAGTCTTCCCCTACTATTCAGTGTAATTGTTACTTGCTTTTCACTTCAAGTTATGGGGAGAGGACATAAGAAGAGGTAAGCAAATAGAACAAGGTTGTATCTGATAAAGATGCAGAAGCATACTTATATTCATGTAGGTGTATAGATAGAGCACAGTATACCTCATGCTGAGTCACCTACGCGTATGTCCAGCAGTTAATCTTGTTGGAGGCAGTTCCCATTTTCTAGTGCAAGTCCTATATGCAGGGCAAAAACCTGCCTGTAAAACTTGCATCGTTTCTGCTCAGATGCCTTTGTGATGATAAAGGTCAGGGTGTACGTTGAATAGCAACCCAATAACAACTCCCTGCACTAGCAGCTCATTAGTTTTTGATAGATATGGAAAGATTTGGAAAGACTTTGCTAGATATGTCTAGCTTTGGCTTTGCTGTGAATGATCTGTAACATCTGTGTTGATCTTTTCCTTTGTCAAATACAATATTGTGCGGTACTGAAAGACACTGAAGGCAGAAAAGAGTATGCTGATCAATTAGCATTTCCAGCAAGAGTAAAATAGGCTGTGAACCTGCTGTTGCAGTCCTTGATAGTGTTTCCATTTTTCTACATCTTTGGGGTTTTTTTCATGATCAGCCCTAATAAATTTTTCTGAAATATTTTAGAAAAAGAAGCATATATTTTTAGACCAACCGATTCCAATCTTAAATACTACTTTATTTGGTTATTCACTTGTTTGGAGTTTTAAGAGCATCAAAGTCTTGAATTTAAACCAAAATCTGGCTAGGCAAAAAAATCTTGAACCGTATTTTTCAAATGTCTCACAGGATCCTTTCCTCCCTCTCTCTCATTCTGTGACGCATGATTGCCACAAGCACCTCTTGACGTATAGCAGAGGCTTGAGTTGAGATAGTATCACCGTGGAATTTTAAAATCTTGGGAGGAATTTGAACTGAGGTGTTACCTTTTCAAACACGTAGTACTGCCAGGCAGAGACAGTCATTCAATGGGGGAGGCAGAATTCCAGTAAGAGAGGCCAGAATTGGCTAGATTTCAGCTTCCAAACTCTTTTGAAATAGTCTTTGAACCCTTACTGCACAATTCTGCTTATATCCAGACTTGTTATCTTCTGTCAAGTCCAAAACTGTGTCCAGAGAATCTGAAAGATTGTCTCCAATCCTTCAGTTCTTCTGTTTTAAATATTTCTGAATACTTTATAGATTCTTGTCCAAAACTCAAACTCATTCAAAGTTCAGTGCATGTTTATTCTTTGTTACGTTGTTTGAAAAGACTGAATTAATTGGGAAGTCATTTGTAGTGGTGTGCAAAATACACAACTAACAGTTTTGTTTCTGCAACAAAGTTTTTGTATTAAGGATGCACTGAGAAATTCCTCTTTTGTTGCTCGTGCTAATTCCTAAACCTTGATATGATAAAGATTATGACACTTCCATTTTCTAAGAAAGAAAGGAGGTTACATTAGGGACTGGAACTCAGGCACTTTCTGAATAAAAACGTGGGCTGATTTACCCATGAATTGACTAATGCATTGCTCAGTGATTCATTTGAACCAGGATCTGACAAACAAAAAATACTAGACTCACGAAAACTTTTATGTGCTACTTGAAAGAGTGGAGTCGGACACTTTCTTGGTCTTAGACTTGATGGCATAGAAGAAATTAGAAGTTGAAATAAACTAAGAGTAGTACACAGGGAAACAAATTTTCTTGCTGCCAGGAAAGAAACAGGAAGATTTTGTTCTGCCTCCTTGGTTATTTTGCCAGTGTCAGCAGTATGGACTCCCATTTGAGAAAGGTGGGCAGGGGATCAGCTTTTACTAGTCTCATTTGCCATCTCTCCTTTCTTTGCCACCTGTAACTTACATTCACAACTTTCCTTAATTTAATTCTGAAAGAAGTCTGTTATTTAAAAAGAGAATGTTGCAGATAAAAATGCTGACACTCCAGTTAGTGCCTATAATAGCTCTACATTTCGCCGTGATCAGTTGGCAAATACGATGTGTTCCACAAGTTTCCATAGTTGTTGCTTAGCAACTAATTCCCCTATTAATTCTGTTTTTAATTGCCTTCACTAGGCTGGGTTCCCCAGTTCCTTTCAGGTCTGTTCCACCAACTCTTCCAGTCCCCTCTCTGACAGTATAGAAGTGGAAAGTAACAGACCCTGTTAAGTACAATGGAGATAGATAGGATTAACATAAAATTATTTTTGTATCCTTAGCTTTAGTTATCCTTCAGAACAGTAGTTCCAGGTGAAAGTTTTTACAATCGTTTGCTTTCAGGCAGGGATAATTAGTAGAAGAAAAAAAAAGCCAAATATATATTATTTACATCTGTTCTTAACATTTTTTTTTTCCTCTATAGCTTACTTGTGCCAGATAAGTGAACTAACCTAAAACAGCAAGGCTGGAATATGCAGACGACTCTGCAGAAAACCTTCAGCCAGGAATGTTACATGGGTCTAACAGTATTAGCAAAAATTTTCATCATAAATTCAGCTTCACAGTCAAAATATTTATCTGTCCAGAGACTTCATTTTCTTTTCATGACATTTTTTAATTGCAAAAAATACATTTGAATTAGATATATCCAGAGACTCAACTCCAGCTTTATAAGTATTTTTGTCTTTGCACTTGGAATTATTACGAAAAGTATAATGGCTTTTTTGGTTGTGTCTTCTTTAAAGTGTCTTTGATTTGAAGAGGAGTGAACTAATACTTTACTAATTTCCCTTCAACAGTGCTTTCAGAAGAATGTACATTGCTTCTGTCCTTCTTCAGGTTCAGGGATTTTCCTTCTACAATGCTAGCTGAATGCTAAAGTGTGTACTACCGGGGCAGATCAAAAGTTCCTTTGACATTCCATGCCTAAAGCAGCATAAATTCTCTCTAGATCTGAGAGAGGTTGTCAGAAGATTTTTCAATTACAACCTAGATTTATAATTTGAAGGTATGTGGTTCATAACAAGTTTGAACCTGGGGAACCTGGAATTGAGTTTTAAATCACCTACTTCTAACTCATTTGCATTTATTTGTAGTATTTATGTAGTTGTGCAACTTTATTAAAAGGACACATATTCTAATCTTGCTTACACTGCCTATATGACAGCTTAAGCCTTGTGGAATTAATCTGATGATGGAAAGGGAAGAAAATCAGGTTCAAGGTATGTGAGATTTAGACACTGCATCTGTCAGCAATAGTATCTGCCTCATTAGCAGGCTTAAAACATACATAAATGAATCTTTTTTTTTTTTTTTTTTATTCTTAAGACCAGTATCTCTCTGCAAATGAATTATCAGCTAATGATATCTTCTGACAGCCAGTTTAGTGGATACCACAGCAACTCAGGTTTAAAATTGCAAAAAAGCTTTCCTACTTACATCTACAGTTAAATTCTTAGACCATGATAATTTCCAGCTATGGAATAGCTACACTCTCAACTGTTAATCACTGTATGGTGACAGGGAATGACCATAGAGCACAGACTGTGTGTTGCAGACTTTCACAGCCTCATGTTGTCTGGTGTGTCGCTGTGATGTGATAAAAATGCGTGCATCTACCTGTGCGTTTTCACTTTTGCCACCACCAGTAAGGATGCTCTGCTGCTGCTGGTAAAAAGGAAGGAGTCTTTAGGTCTCATTTCATATGGGCTTAATTATGAGTCTGCATTTACTTTGTGGTAGAACCTCGTCCAAGGTCCATTTCTTTTCCATTTCCCAAGGGCGCAGCTATAATAACATATACAGCAATCAGATACTGCCAAATGCCATTTTCAGACTGACAGACAAGTTTGCACAAAGCATACCTTTCAAACGTTCTGATATTGGCACACCAAAATTCTACAGCACATATTTTAATGTATTTGAAGAACCAAATGATCTTGCTTTACTTTTTTCAGACTCTGGCTATCACTAGTAATCAGCACCAGAATTGTGCGCTAGGTTGTTGGGTTTTTTATCAAAACACTGATGTTTTTGCTTTCCATTTGGTCTCTTTAGTGGAGCCTAACTGAACTTTTCCTTTCTGTGCCTATTTTGCAGCAGAAATGTTGCTTGATATATTTCCTCATATGCAGCAGCAGGTGAAAAGTCTATGAGAGAGACAGGATTTCTGAAGAAGCAGAGGACATGACATCAGAAAGAAAAAACTTTAAAGATGACATTCTGTCATGTCCTAAAGCAATGCTGGATCCTAAATTAAACTGATATATGTTAAATGCTTGTTACCATGCTCTCTTGTAATCAACAGAGTCTTGAAAAGAGTAGTGCTTGTGCAAACCATCTATTTCTAAGTTTTGAATACAAAATTTACAGTTTTGATTCTGTAGTTTCATACACCCACTTTTTAATGTGTAGATGGCAATACAAGATGTGAGGCACAGAAGAAATGTGCCTAGTTTTATTAGCACCTGTGTAAACTAGTAAAAAAGTAAATCTAGCTAATTCAGTTTGGACTATGTTATTTTTTGCTCTTGTGTGAGGAGTAACAGAAACAGGCCATAAAATCGTTGGAATTTTATTATATTTATTGTATTTGTGACAGTTGCCTATTTGCTGCATTATTTTATTCCTTCCTTATTTTTACTTCTGTTTACAACTACTAGTCACATCCTTGTTCTCTTTTCTTAAAACATGTCTGTAGTTCTGATAGACAAGGTCCTGAAGCAATAGTTTAGTCTCTAATACACAAAGGATTTTACTGGTAAAAGTTGGGCTGCTGTGAGGCCATGAAGGCCAGGTTAGATGTAAAATCTTGCTGCTCAGATTTACAAGGTTTTGAGCTAATCAATGTACAGGCACTGGCACGGATTAGGAAACCACACTCTAACCAAACAAAGGAGGAAGTTCTTTTCAAGCTGGAGAAAAGATAATAGCATTGTAGGAAAATAACCATCCATGTCAGCTGTTGAGGTCAGCTGCTGCCCCAAGAGCTGAAAAGACCAGCTGTTGCTACTAATGCTTCTTGGAGGAGAAGCTTGATAAATTGAGCTATTGCAACAGAAGATATGAGTGTCAGTAGGTTTCAGTTAGAGATAATATCCTTGATGTATAAGCAGTTCAGTTGTGAAAGTGGTTGTCCTATGAGCCAGATAAAACATGGTAAGTGATGAGGGTTTTTTTTGTTTATTCAGGCTTACTTGGTAGGAAAGCAGACAGAGGCTGTTCTTGCCTGTTCCAAACAGGTTTCTAAAAGAAAAATCCTTCTGTATTTTGTAAGGGCTTAGCTGAGAATAAATCCAAAATCTCAGAAGAAATCAGTGTTTTGTTACTCATATGTTTTTTTTTCAGCTGTCCTTTCACATTTCTCTCCACCAATAAGTAATATTTAGGCATGTTAATAGGCCAAAATAATTTTCCCTATGCTTGTTCTACAATAACTGTATGAAGTCATAGATATTCTTTCTCTAGCTTTTGTGTCTTTCAGGTAATGTAGAGCAGGCCTGTATAAAAACATAATTGGTCCTGGCTATAGGATTTCCTTAAGCTTCTACTTTAGATGAGAAGATCTTATAGTATTTACCCGGTAATAATTTTCTTCAGTTTTTCTCCTTTATTTCTCCTAGTACTTCCTTAGACATCTCCAAGTAATCTCATTACCATTTTAGGGATTTATTATTTTTTAAGTGCTCTATTACTTTTTTCTTTCCTCTAGTCATCACATAATCAGTGCTCTGACATGAATCGTGTTTCCCTTTATTTGACAAATACTGTGTTCTGGGCGCATTTGTGACTAAAGGAATGTAACCATATTGTTTGCAGGTAGTACATGCTATCAGCTGACCATTCCTACCACTATGGTTTACTGCAGTACTGCATATCAGTGGTAAATTTTAGCTCCAGATCTGCACTGCTTTTCACTTATGAAATGCCTATCTTATATCCTTCCTTTAGATGTCCACTAGCACTCTCCCCACCTTCAATTTACAGTTAAAAGTTTGGGGCTCAGTTGTGTCAGTACAAGTTTTCTTGCTTCACTGGGTAAAATGTCACAAACTTAAGTGATAACATTTCACCATAATAGGATATCAACCAATACTACATTTTAGGGTTGTTTATGACTTCTAATAAACATAAATGTTATCCAGGCTAAATAGAATCCCGAGTGACATTTGTGGTTCTAATTTTGACATGTTGATAAAATTGAAAACAAAAGTTATGCATTTGTGCTCAGTAACTTGCAGCCAGTTGACCCACATGGAAACAAAGTAGGCTGAAGCCCAAGGAATTGTTGATCACCTGAAATAAAATACTAAAGCAGTATGATAAAAGAATGAGCTTGTACCTCTTCTATAACAAGGCAAATAGACCTATAGGAAATGTTCTACCTTAGTAAGGTAAGAGAAATTTTATTTACTTAATGTAATGCTGATTGGGATTCATAACCTCAGTGGGACACTTCTGGGTGTGTACTATGATAATAAATACACCTATTCCACCCGAGATTAAAAGCGCTTGGAGCTAATAAAGAAAATTATCAAGATAGTATTTATTGCTTAATGACACTTGTTTACGTGTGCTGCGTCTGCTCATAGATACTACCTTGCCCTTCAGTGAAAATTGCAACAGACCATTTTAGAGATAAGTATGGTTGGGTGCTCATAGAGAGTTTCGCTCCAGTCTTATTTCATGACTCACACAAGGACATGTCACAAAGCATAGTGTGGGGACTCAAGAAAAGCTATTTTTCTTCCAGAGAGCTAATAGTGTATTCTAGATAGACAAGGGTTTATCAAATCCACGTGAAAATAATAATAATAATATTAAAAAATTAGATTTCTATTAAAAATAAAATTCTAAAATAGAATTCTAAAATGCTATTAGAAATAGACTAGTTTCACAGCAGCAAAAAGCCTTTGTAATTATAATAGATGGTGTAGCGACAATTGCTTGATAAAACGCAGCTGAGTCACACTCTCAACACAGACATCTGTGTAAATTGTACAGTCTGGCTGCAGTTTGCTGGTTGAGATTCACTCTGTTTTATTCCCTGGTAGTTGGTTTGTTGTGCCATTCTCTCTCCATCTCTTTCTCTCTCGTTCTTCAGAATTATGTATTTTGTTGCTTGTTTTGGCAATGATCTCCTTAGTTAGTGGTATGGTTTACTCTGTGTTTTTATGTTTTCCCCTTAAGTATTGCTATAGCTGGTCATCTGTGTGCCCTCCCTCAGAATGACTTGTCCATGGGAGGGAGGATAAAGGCATATGATGACTTTACAAGCCAATTGTCTGTTTGGTTTTCTTATACATCTTCTACTGTACTGTTAATTCAGATTAACCACAGTAGATACTATTTAGCTAGTTTCATAGTAGTCTGTAGATGTAAGCAGTCCTACCAGCTGGTGTACCAAATAATCATGGGGAATTCATGGTCCTCAGCCTTTTATAGCTATGGGAGATTAAATTACTTTTTTTTTATATTAACTTTCAGATTAGTCATGCAGCAGTAAGAAACGGAGTACCCAAGTATCTCACCTCTCCCTAATGTATATGACAGAGCCTGTTGCTGTGGTAAGTAGAGAAAACCAATGAACCAGTTTCTTGTGCTCAAACTCGGTTTTAACCTAAACATTTTTTTCCCCTCATTTTTGTTTTTTATCTGTGCACTTGCATACAGAGATCATAGCTTGGGAGTCTTCATGTGTTACTTTACACGAGCTAAGCTCTCTGTTGTTTTTCTGTTGGATGGGATCTCTCTTCCCTGGATAAAACTTGTAGCTCCTTTCAGTGCTTGTGGAACCTTCAGTTCTCCTTTCATTAACCTGGCTGACTGGTATTTTTCCAACAATCCAGATGAAAACTTGCACAAACCCACTACCGTTTCTCTGCTGGAAATAACCCTTCTGATACAATATAGGGTCACATATATCTCATTCAGACTGGCAACAGTCTGATAGCCATAGTGTCTGATTTCCATTCTGTGATTAGTTAATATCCCAGGGCTTTTTCATCCTACAGTTTGTTTCCGATAAGGCCCTATTTTATGACAGAGGATCTGGGGGTTCAGTGGTGCAGGGTTAATTAAAACTCTGGGGGGTTTGTTTGTTTTGCTGTGGGTTGTGGGTTTTTTTCCTTCCGTCTACTCTAAAACCCTACAAAACCTTAAGGTAGGACTTAATGGCCAGTACTTCTCAATTTACATTTTATGTCGGCACAGTGAGGCTACTGACTTGCTAACACTGTTTTTAGAAGTGTAAGAGTGATACTAGATTACTTTGTCATCAGATTATTTTTTTTTTTAATTTCTTGCCACACATTACTTAAACTCAGATCACCAGTTCTGGAGTCAAAAGACAGTGTTTCTGATAAAGTAACTAGAACATAAAGAACATAAAACTTAGTGATCACTTACAATCTGATTTGGGTATCTTCAATAGCTGTTGAAATATGGTGGCTACTTTGAATGAAAAATGTAGAATGAATATGTGTTGGAATTGAAGTGGAACAGAGGGCAAATCAGTAACAATGCTGAATTTACCTCTGTTATGAGGATAAAAGGATATTCACAAGGCTTATCTTTATACTTTTAACTTTAAATATTGAGGCTAGGAGTTTCAGTTTCACCTCACCCCCTTTTCAGTCAGTGGAGGGTCAGTCTTGCTCAGAATGGTTCTCCAGAGTAAACCAACTTAAAATCAACAGTGATATAGGAAGATGAAAGAGAGTAGCCTCATAAGTTAGGCTAAAGTTGAATGCTGATTACTCTAAACACACACACGTTTGTACTGCAATATTGACTTTATTTGTAACGTAAGGCAGGGCAGACCAGGTATGATTCCTACTCTTTGTGTGCAGTTCCACGAACTCAGCTAGACCTGTGAGTCAAGTACAGAGGGAGTATAATGAGAACTCAGAAGTTTGGTCTGCAGCTTTCAGTGTCAAAATTCAAATACATGTGGCTTTTATGAAATAACTGAATTGCATCTACAGCCAAGAAGAAACTTATTGAGGTAAGAGAGAAAGCTGTTATCAGTACGTGGCCAATCTTCATAAATTCCTGAAACTTTCTCAGAGTTACAGGTGGTTTAGAGAAGTTTATATCTTTATCTTCTGCTACAGTGTCCACAGGAATTACCTGGTGAGCAAACAGAACATAACTTGAAAACATTTGAAACTAAAGTGAATCAGTTCTTCACTCTTAAAATTTGCAGTGTGCAATCTGCCATCAGTATGAAAACGAGGGAGAACAACTGCAAGATGTTCCAGGAAGCTTGCAGGATGCAGGGGAAATGGCTCTGGCTTTGTTTTTGATGGCGTGACACTGTGAGCTTGGTCCTTTTTCAGAGGAATTTGTTTAACTCTGGAGTGTTTTCATTTCAGGCAGTGAGGAATGCAGGGTAGAAGATGACCTCTAATGCTGTGAACTGGCTTTAGTTACTACTATGGAAAGCACTGTGGAAGTACTTACTGAAATTATTTTGGAAGAAGTGCAGGTATACTATTATTGCAAGATGCAGTCTGCTACAAAGGGCACTTGTTATACATGGAGGACCATACTGGTATGCTTCAAGGCCTAATGTTGAGGAGAGAGGTGCAGGCAAGACATAAAATTTCACTGAGCCCTCAGTCTTAGAATATAGTAATAAAGGAGAGATAGTGATAAAAAGTGAAGTAGAAGTGGGGCTTTGGACATGACTACACATGTTAAATGGTGCGTCTAATACGGAATGGGGTTAAGTGTGGCAGATCGCTTGCAGCCACTGTGTAATAAGCACAGTCGGCACAGGGTAGAGGAGACAAAACTGGAGGACTTAGCAACTGCACAAAACTACTCAGCTGCTGAACCTGTGACCCTACACCTCACACTGGATAGCGTTATTTTAGTAATAAAATGTGGCAAAGAAAAAGCTGTTCAAATATTTAGATTGTAAATGCCAAGATTTTTTTTTTTAACTCTCTACAGACATTGGAAGGGGGATGGTTCACTCAGGGGTGTTAGTATGCCTGTAATGCTCATCACATTTTCCTCTATTTAAAAAATCTGAAGTCTTAATTTCTTACATATTCTTAAAAACAGTTTAGAAAAGTGAACATATAGCAATTTCCTGATTTTCCAAATGAAAATAATAATATTGCTGAAGTGATACATTAATCCTCAGATTCCTTTATTTGGCATTAGAAAATAAATTCTTACACCTAGTGTAAATGGTGCAACTGCATACATAAATACTAAGGTCAACAGTTTGATGTCCAGCTGGAGACCAGTGGCCAGTAGTGTTCCTCAGGGACTGGGACTAGTGCTGTTCCACATCTTTGTAGGTGACATAGACAGTGGGATTGAGTGCACCCTCAGCAAGTTTGATGATGACACCAAGCTGTGTGGTTGTGGTTTAGCCTTATCTGGCAAATAAGTACCACGCAGTCGCTCTATCACTTCCGGATGGAGCAAGATCCTGGCCAGCTTTCCATAGGAGAGCAGCTTGTTCCTGCCTGAAACCAGCACAATAGAAGATCTGTTCCATAAATATTTCAGAATGAGGCACATATGTACAAATGCTGTGCAGCAAGTATTTTTGTTAGTGTATAGTTTGGATTGAAGCCCAGGCTGACGTGATACACAAATGCTGTTCAGAAAATTTCTATGGTATTTTCTTCAGTGGATAGTTTGGGCAAAAATCCAAAGTGTGTCAGTAAAAAGCCAGTGTCAGCTGAGCTTGTTTTCCCCCTCTTCCCTGTTTTTCCATGATTTGTGTTGAGGGTATGCAGTCTATGTAAACCTTGGAAAGGCTCTTTTGGGCTACAAGAATTCCCCTGGCTCAGACACTCACGACTTCTATAAATTAGAAGAGAATACTGTAAACACAACAAAACTAAAAAGAATTGTCACTGCTCTATTTTCTGTCCCTGGGTCTTTCACAGGGCTAAGCAGCTGTTGACATCTGGCACAGGCCTTTGAAAGCAGGCAGGAGAGCCCCACAGGAGGTTCTGAGGAAGCACACTCAAGTGGGACCCCAGTGGCCTGTGCTGTATTTCCTGTTCTCCTGCTAATGTTGTGTCACCTCTCTCTGAGTGAGCTGCGTTGTACACTGCATAGAATTGCCTGAGCAAGAGTTAAATAGCCATTTTGAATATAATGACAAGCTTTGGCGCTGCTGGAAGAGAACCTTACTTCCCCTTGGGGTGTTAGTGGTGGCGGGAGCCAGAGGAGGAAACACACAGCTCAGCTTGGCCAGACATGCTGCACCAACCAGTGGAGAGCTGCAGGAGGGGAGAGGAGATGGGGTAAGAAAAGGGGATGCCATCCTGGTAAGGAGCTGGGGTGCATGAAGAGGGCTGTACTGTGGTCTGGAGAGAAGGAGGGTAAGATGTTGGGAAGGTAGGGGTGGGAATCCCAGAGCTATGCAATCACAAGTCCTTAACCGTCTTCATCACAGTTACGTAGTTAGTTGTGAGTCTAGGACAATACCTACCACCAGCCTTGTGAAGCTCTGTTAAGATGTATTGCTCTCCTGAAAACTCCCAGTGTGGCCCAAGACCCCATTTACCGCACCAAGACTGTTCAAACTTTAGTCCCTCACTGATTCACTCTTGGAATCTTCTTTGCTGCCACTGCAAAGTTGAATGTTGCCTTTCATCCTTAAGGCCGTGTAAGTAATTTTGGCCTAAGTTTCTTCTGAGGTTTTGAATTTTCCTAATAAACCTTTTCGTTTTGTTTTAGTTTCTGCCACATCACTGCTGTGAGTACATCAAGAAGTTAGGTTAGGATTAGCTCACACATCTCCAGCTGTTTGCTGGCTCTATGGTTTGCTGGAAAGACCCTAGAAGTTTGAGCATAAATCATTGCCAGCTGCAAGAGCATTCTTGTTGCACAGAACAAATAGATTTGGACCAGCTCAACGCTAATCCTACAGTGAAGGTGCAGGTCCAGAACAACTTCAGCCCATGTAATTTAGTTCTGTCACAGCCCTATTTCTTCACATGTTTCGGCATAGGCATTTATTTGCCTGATCCTTCAGGGGAATAGTTTTGACAGCTAAACTGCCAGAAGACTAATTGTAAGAAATAATTGTTTTCTATTAGCTTAGCTCCCCAGTGGACTCACTGTAAATCAAACCATTGTAGCATGACTTTAAAGTGCTGTGGTACTGTACTAGATACACAATTAATGATAGTGATTATCAGAGAAATAATTGTAGTCCTTCCTTACGGATGAAAAGCAAAAGGAAAAAGAAGACAGCAATATGTTTTGTAATACCTTCAGTCTCTTTCCTGGCTAGACACACTAACTGATTTGACTCATAGAATCAGAAAAATTATGATCTTTTCCAATTGTTTCACATTCTCTAATTACTCAACTGTCCCATTTTTTTTTAGTGTACTTTCCAGTGTCACTTTTAGAAACAATACGCAATAAATGGAGGCTTCAACTGTTGTTTTTAGTGTCATAACAGAAATAATTAATGTAATAACAGAATAAATTTAGTATAAAAAACCATGCCTTTCTTAGTTCAAGAATAAATTAATTCAACCCGTTTACCAAGGAACAACCCCTCTAGCCTAAAAGAAACTGCCTGCAGAATAGGTGGTTCTCTTAAGTCTACAGAGGCACTCATATTGCAAGCTAGTGCTTGGAAATTGAAGCTAGACAACCTTAAGATCAGCAATAAGATGAAAACTTTCAACAGTCACTGCAAAGCAGTACATCATATGTCAATGTTGTGACATGTTTTATAGTGTTTGAAGTTATTCACAAAGAGAAAATGTCTTTGAAGCTGACACTGTTGCTCAGATACTTCTTCAAGCTGAAAGTTTAAAACCCTTAGGACTGGTCTGGGCTGTTTCCTCTGCAGAACAATAATGAGTAAAATGGATGGAATTCTGCCCTATTCCTTAGCCTAGCTTTAGTGACACATCTTAAGTCAATCTCAGATGAAAGAAAAACATTTCTTTACATGCACCTTTGCATCCTATCTATGCGTCTAATGAAACCTGCGTCATTTGGGAAAGGTGCCGTGTACAAATAACAAGGCTTCACAGTTCATGGGCAAATCAGTCAAAATCTTGTAGAAGGGCGGATTGTAAAAAGAACTTGTGCTGTTAAAAGCTTCATGATAAATACTGAAATCTAGACACATAATTTAGTAGTAATTTATTTTACTTGGCAAGACTAAGCACAAAAAGGCTTAGTCCTGAGTTACTAGAGCTCAACCAGCTAGTGAATTAGAAATGGAATGCCCTACAGCATCCCAGCTCTACTGCAGAAAACATGGTGTTGGTCTAGGCTTTATTAAGACCTCTTTTTTCCTCATAGGTTGTCACTTTTGTCTGAATGGCAGTAATATGTTCAGTCTTGGGCAGCCTGCATCCCACCCACCAAAGAGAAAGGACAAGTTATTAGGAATCTTTTTTTTCTCCCAAACCAGAGACAGACATTAAGGTCTGGTTATGCTTTGCCACCTTCCCTCTGCTCACCTTTCCTGTATGCTCTGGAAAACATCCCAGACAGACTGTGCTTCTGTGCCTGCTCATAGGTGGTGCAGTTTGTTTCTTTTGCGTAACTACTTCTGTTAACGCTCCTTGACCTCGAATGGGTTTAGTTTAGCCATACAGATGAGCTCATACGAGTTTATTTTTCAAGGGATTATACAGTCCAATAGCATTTGAAGTTATTTGCTATATCAGGTTCCTATACTGAAGACTGATGTCTGTATTGACATAGTAAATGCCATTCTTGTGGATGACCTGGAGCACGTTGCCCAGAGAAGCTGTGGATGCCCCATCCCTGGGTGTGTTCGAGGCCAGGCTGGATGAGGCTTGGAGCAACCTGGTCTAGTGGAGGGTGTCCCTGCCCATGGCAGGGGGGTTGGAAGCAGATGGTTTTTAAAGTCCCTTCCAACCCAAACCATTCTATGATTCTGGCTTTAACTGTTATTTGTGCTAGTATATCTCTGTTAAGATGAAGTGTGCTTCATTAGAGTAATCAGAAATAGATCTAATTGATTTCTTCTTCTTGTAACCACAGTTCAATGAAAAAGTGAAACACAACCCCCCTCTCCCCCCCAAAACCCCAAATGAACGGCCAAACAACCAAACCCCAATCTATCAATATATTATCAACAAGCTTTTTCCATATCTGTTCAGATTATTAAATAACAGCACAAAGTAAGAATTAAATGCAGGCCTCTGAAATGTCACAAAACTACACATCTGTGCTATAATATTATGCTAGGAGGGTTAACTGGTCAGAAAAATAAAATGTGTGTTCTTTACTTTTTCAGAAAATTAATTTTTCTAAATATATGTTTGTCAAGTATGTGTTACAAGGTTTTGTTAAAGAAGAATATACTGAACTGCTAAAGTATAGTCCTATGAAAAGTATGTAATTATTTTTATGAAGTAGAAACCTGGTGCATTTCCTGATTTTTTTTGTTTAAATTTTTATTTTTATTAGGGACAGCATTTTGATTTTCTGCTCTCTCAGAAGTACATCTTCCCTACCCCCCAAACACCTGAAAGCAGTAGCTGGATACTACTGTCTTGTACTTTACCAGAAACATACTTTACTAATTCCAGTTACTTACATCTGTGGCAATATAACCCCAGTAATAGGATTAACAGAAGTAGCTGACCATACAATTTTTGATACAGCATTCTATTTCTATACATGTTAAATTTATTCCACAATATATAGCTTACTGTGCAGTTAAACCACAAGGGACTTGATTGTTTGAAATTCATATTTTGGTCACTAGCTATATGCTAAACTCACGTAAGCACAGCACATCAACACAGTCTTTGCCAAAAGGAAATTGCTGAAGAGGCAAAAAATCTGACTATATATTACCTAAAGGATTTAAGCATCTAAAAAATCTAATTTAACCTAAAATGCCGTGCCATGGGTGAATGTACTTGCTATATTGCATTCTTAAGTAATGGCAGGTGGCTTCTGGTATTATACAGGTACCAGACAGAATGATACTTCTGCAAAGTTTAGAAGAAGAATTAGCTTCAAATTCTCCTAGTGCGTCTCGGTATATCCCCGTGTCACTTTGTCCGCGTTATAGATAAGCTGCTGCTCGTTATCAGAGACCTTGTGAGAGAGGTTTTGAGCTTTGCTTTGAATAGACCTACAAACAGATAAAACTTGTCATGATTGTATATATAGAAATATGCAGGTGAACTGCAGCATTGCTTGGGAAAACTGTAGAGTTAGAAGTTTGGGTCATTCACAAAATCTAACAGAGCAGGAGGAGGAAGTTGCTACCTAAATGGTATGTCTGAGACTGGTTTATGCAAATACAGTGTGATTAGGAACCTTATCTCCTCAGAACTTCCTTTTGTATTCCTGTGATCAAATTGGCTGTGCAAGGGGCAACAAGTCTCAAGTCCTGACAGTTTCAGCAGGAGACCAAAATCTGGGGTTTAGCGCTCTAGTTGTAAGCAAAAAATCTTTTAAATTTTTTAGTATGGGGGTTTAAAGGTTTTTAGAATTTGGTTTAGAATTGGAGAGCGAACTGATCTGTCTATAGCCATAGGAAGAGTTGGTTTTGGAGAACTGGAGCATATCAGCACCTCTTGCATCTTGAACAGGATTAATAATGGTGTTTTAAAAATGTATAGTGCTTATATATGGGTTTCTAGGTGTGTCAATTACTGATGACAAAAACTTTTAAACTTCAATACAGTTTGCTTCTCTGTTCTTCAGAAGTGATTAGGATCTGCAAGAAAGTCATAGTAAACCAGCCAAGGTTGCTTCATTGTAAACATGGAGTCAGATAAACACATACTGACTTCAACATCTTTATAAAATGTAGTTGCATTCTTCTAATTAAGCAAATTAGTTCACAACTTGTAATCCTAAAATGAGCATAAACCAAAAATTCTCTTAACCTCAAATATGAATCCACAGTGAAGATTTTTGATGCTGCTTTCATGTTGTCACTTTTTTCACCTTCAGTGATCAGGAAGTAAAGACACTCCCCTCTCGTTCTACTCTGAGCTTGCCTTTCAGGACCAGAATTTCCATTTCTTGTGTCCTCCTTGCAACATCACATCATGAATGTCGAAAGGCTGACTGCACATGAAAGGTCAGGAATTTATTATTAATACCAAACCCACTTTTTTCATGTTTGTGAATTCGGTAATGCAGCGGAATAGATCTTGAATATAGTTACATATGTGGCAGCTCAGAATTACTGGGGTACCGATTTGCTAAGTGAAAGACAAGATGATTATTCTACAGGTGACTGACAAATCCACTTACTTCAACTGTTACAGACTGCAATGTTATCTTTTCAATAAACGGTGACACATCCCCCATGGTTACAGAAATAGCAAGACATGATATTGAGCCGTGCCAGTCAGAGATGTGAGGAGGAACTGGAGCCCTTCCCCTCCCATATATGTCTTTTCCTTAAAGATGGGCTGTATATCCTTAGAATTGTATATCATTAGAATACACAAATAATAAGCCACAAAAAACAAATGAACAAACAAATAAACCCAAGCTTGTAAACAAAACTATTCTTGCTGTATCATTGCAGGAATGACGCGGCAGGGGGGTTGGAATTAGATGATCTTTAAGGTTTTTTCCAACCCAAACCATTCTAGGATTCTATGACTTCTAATATTTTCTGGTGACTTTCTCTTTTCAAATTATTTTGCAACAATTTTTTTCAAATTATTTCCTAGATTCTTAGGAAAACCTTTGTGTGCATCTGCTTTAGCGTTCTTTTTCTCAGGAACATGCTTTTGAAGTGAATCTCTAGTGTTCCCATTTGTTACGCTTTGTTTCATATTGTCTAGCAAACTCAGAGCACACAAACTGCACTTCTTTCAGATGGAACTAAAGCGCAAGATTTGGTCCTGATGCTCCATATCTTCCAACTACTGCTGGGGTTTCTGATCACAGGACTAGGCTAGAACTTATCTGCAGTAAAACCACTGAATCACACTAGATATTTGGTCTGCAAGACCAATTGTACGGGTCTGGTCCTACCTCACTTGTTATTACAGTCAAAGCCTTATTCTGTCCTTCACCTTTTGTATTGTCACTACAGCTGCTCTCTGCAACAGTGAATGCCCTTCTCACAACAATCTCCCCATCTATACAGTTTCTCACTTACTGTCTCCCTTCTGGCTGGAGACACACAGGTTTTAAGTTTCTCAGAAACCACATGGTCTACATTTCATTTTGTCTGTTGTCTTATTTTCGAGTTCAATACCCAGTGTCCCTAAATAATATCAGTGTACGTTATAAGTTTCTATGTATTTTCTGTACCTTGTTTCTGTGTATTTTCTGTATTTCTATACCTCCTGTTAAACAAGTTGTGTGGCTAGTTAAAGTGGTTACACATGTGGTTTCTCTGTGACGAGAAAGGTCATCTTACAGTGTTCAGGGGTTACTGCCCTCGAAAACACCTTTTTTGGTAGTGGATAAAGTTCATGAGCACAGCTAGTAGATGTACTGGGGCGGGGCAGGGCCTGGGGGAAACTGATTTTGCATGTACATGTTACAGGCATGACTGTAATAGGAATAATGGAGCTTTCTCTGCAAAGACATCATGGGCTGGAGAGGGTTCTGGGGTCTATACAGTGGACTTCCAAAACGTGGCACTACTATAAACTAGTTAGGCAGCACCCCTGAGCAGAACAGTGGGAAGCAATGACTAACACCTCTGCCTATAAAGGAGGGGACTGGAAATCAGTCAGACTGAAATGTTAGAAGCCACTGGCTTTTCTTACACAACCTTCCATAAAATAACATTATATCAGAGGAACCTATTGGGCAACCTAGGTATTTCAGTGCACCCGAGGAAATGAGTGAGCAGCTGAGAAGAAAAGCATGTGTGAAACAACAGAGGAATGCACAGTTGGATTCTCTAACACAAGTAGTTAAACTATCACTCTTAAATTATATGCCTCTTCTATAAAGTCAGCTCTGATGCTGTGTGAAGTCACTAATCAAAAGTGAAGCTTGCATAGGGGCTTTTAGTTTTTCTGGGTCACTAGCAAGGAAATACATTAAGTTAGGAGATGTTAAGACTCACCACACTGGGTCCTTTGAGCTCACAACATCCTTTTTGTCAATGACTTTCAGTCTCGGATGCTGTAATAACAATCTCATTGCCTTCTTTCCTCAAAGAAATTGTATCATTGATGAAGATACAGCTTCCATTTCCAATGTAATATTCACAATTTCAGGACTAAAATGCTTTAAAGGCAGTAGTGGAGGACAGGAAGTAGCATGGCACTATGAAAACTGCTAATTGTGACAAAGTGCTGAATTGTTAAAACAGTAACAGTTTCTGCCCTTCCCACCTTCCCCAATAAAGTGCTGTCACGTGAAGGGTAATTTCCTGCTCTTCAAATTCCCAGTCACGGATTGTCTCATTTATTAGTGGGTGTGTCTATCAGTGCGTAGAGATTTAACAGCTTTTTCTCTGTAAATGATAGTCATGTGCAAGTACATACAAAACTAATCCTGAAAACCATGTCCTCCACAGACACTTCGTTTTTCCCATTGTCTCCCTGCCAGTATCCCTGAAGAACACCAGTGAACATTATAGGAACTGTAGCAAGTTCTGCTGGCAATGGAACTAGGGTAGAAATATTTATTGGGGTTTCTCTTAAATATATAGTATAAAATATGATGAACACTTCCCATTGAATTTATACACAACCACACACTTTGACAGAAGTTGTCTAGGCTGTTCTTAACCAGTAGTGTCACGGGGAACTGAAAAATAGGCACGAGGTATTTGGAATGCAGTATTACATCTGAACGTATTTGAAGTACAAGCTTTTCTAGTAGTTAGCCCACCTATGATCATATAGTTCTAGAAGCTGCTTTGGGAACAAAGCATTCCTATTAAGAGAGTAATTGAGCAGGTTAAAAAAAAAAAAAAAAGTGGGAGAAATCAAAGACTGTCATGCCTGCACCTATTCAACTCATAGTTGTATTTCAGTTCTTCCAGTAACTATCTGTGTGTGTATTTGTAGAATAGTTAGTATAGGGATCTTATTGTTCTATAGCTACTATAAAAACTGAAAATAAAATTGTATATGCCTGGAAAAACTGTCTGAGCAAGCAGAGAGAGCTTGAGCAGGAGGGACGAATAAGGCATACAGGAGGGGAAACAGCATGGCAGCTCACAAAAGCTTAGGAGCAGGGATGAAATTCTACTAGGAGTAGAAATGTACCCAAAAGGGGAAACAGTAACGGAGAAGAAGAAACACTGAATGGAATGGAGAAGAGAGCTTGGAGGGTAGAGGGAGTGATCCCAGAGATGCAAGAAGGAGAATAGTATCTCCTTTTTCCCCACTCTCTCATCTATTTAGCTCTTTGCAATAGAGCTGTCTTCCTACTACTAGTATGAAGGTACTATGCTGAGGTCTTAGTGTTTGCTGGGATACCTAGGCATTATGATAAAGCAAATAATAATGTAGAAATTATATATAGAGGAATAGTGTAGGAACAGACGAACCTGTGTGTGTAGATGGTATAGATAAAGACATTTTTAGGTATCCACCAGTTATTTCCAATGAAACATTGCCATGATCTTTCAATATATTTCACATCCAAGACCTGGATGATGCAGCACTTCAGAAGAACTGAAAAATATACCTGTGTAGGAGTGTAATAAAAGTGTTCTAAAGCAATATGATTGGTATAGAGTAAACTAGTAGGTACAGGCTCGGTGAAAGTAATTATTTTACCTTCTGCAATGTAGTGATAGTTACTAATACACACAGATAAGACCTATAAGCTATGTATCTGTGCTTCTTTGAATCAGGAATGTTCCCTCCATTTGAAGGCCATCTTTACTCACATCATGCAGTTTTAATCTTTGACTAGAATATGAAGTGGGGAAGTGGACTGAAGCTTTAACCTTCTTAGGAACCTGGGACCAAGTTCTCACTCTGTTTATTCTGTAACTTGTCTTATTATTTTAATTAATTGAAAAGGTAAAGACTCAGGAATCTCTCATAGTGAAACAAACTAACCCATGTCACTGGAGACTACTGCTAGCTATTATTGTGTAGTATATTTATTTAAAACCCCACATCACTTAATCCCCGCAAAGCTTTTCTTCATTGTACATCTGCAGGTTTTGAGTTACTTAACCTTTTATTTCTTACAAATCATGCCAAAAAATCTCAGAAAAATATGCTGAAGGCCAAGCCAGGGCAATACCTTATAAGGCATTTCATACTGGTTCTGACATGTGTCACAGAAAACATCTGTGAGTACACAGAGTGCTTTCTGCTGCTCATCATAGTATGTGAGTCAAGTCTGTGATGCCTAGGGAGAGGCATTACTTCTTGAAATACAGATGAAATTAAAATGTATTTGAGAGAAACTAAGTATCTTCTGAATACTGAATTATTTCTCTGTCACTGTGAAGAGCATTTTACTGGTATCATTTAATTTGTAGCAAAAACATCAAAACACAGAAAATTCAAACTGATGTTTAAATATTAGCAAAATGTATTCACATGCTTTGCTATCCACTCAAGAAAATCTGTTTTCTTATTTAAAAAAAGAATGAAGAAATGTCTGAATTTGCCTAAAACTGAGGATTTCATTTAAACAAATTGAAATCAAAACATGTTTCGTTCTATAATGAAAAATTTGGTTTAGGCAACCAAAACTGCAATGTGACTAACTTGGATTTTCTGCTCTTAATTTCAAGTAAACCATTGGTTAAATTTTATAGTGTCCAGGTGAACTTCCCCCCATCCCCTGTAGTATGTGGGGTGCGGGAAGAGGAAATCACGTACATGAGAATCCAATAGATTAATTTTTTAAAAAGGAACAAACAACCTACCCACTAAGGTGCTTATAACTGATATCTTGATTCAGGCATTAGCATGGGGTCAGCTACACAATTCAGACCTCAATGAGTACTTCCTCAAAATATGTGGAGAATTTGGGACGGGAATTTAGGTCTGGGTCCTTTTCAAATTCATCATTCTTCACAAAAGAGAGTAAAGTGTCATGCATTTCAGGGTAAAAAATGTCTTTTGGAACTGAAATCCTCTGAAGTTAAGATTAATCCTTCCCCAGTTATTTCTTCAATGAGTGTTAGACCAGCTCAGTTCACAGTATTTAGATTCTTTACTGTTTTCTGATGAAAGCATGATATAACAGACACATGGTATCATCCATGCAGAGAATAATGAAGTAAGGCCAGGGTTAAAAGAGGCTTCTTTCTGCTGTTGTAAGAACCATTCCCAGCATAAACCTTGGGAAGCTGACATCACTACCAGGGTGCTCTCTGCAGAACTGAGTAAGCATTGCTAATGGATTTTTGCAATGAAGAACATATGTGGCATGTCCCAGAAGAAGACAGACTACACAAAGGGCTGAAGCTTTGACTAGTAATTGTTACCAGCTTCTTCCTACCACCTCCTCCCACACCAACCACTAAAAGCTAAACTTCTTTCTGGGGGTTCAGGGCAGCAATTCAAAAAATTTTTTAATTTTATTTTATTTTTAGGAATCTACCTTTTATACTTAGATTTTTGTAAATGTTAGCAAACAAAATTTCAACTAGGCATGCATTCAGGCCCTTGCTATTCCCTTGAAAGAGATTTTCCTGTGAAAGGGGTTGATGAATGCTGTTGGTAAAAAGGAAAAAAAAAAAAAAGTAATAATTAGACTATTTATAGCACTAGTGACTAAGCATATGGACTGCAACACGCACACATTAGAGGAACCTCATAATGTGAGACCATCTGGTATTCTAGGAAGGAGACCAAAAGCAGTTTTCAGTACACATCTGTAGGCCATTAGATCATGCATATCCTTTCCAGAAAGAAGAGCTGCTTTTACAATAATCACATGCTTTTTTTTCAGAAGTGAAAGTTACGTTGGTAGAATGCAATCCACATAGGATGTTTTGTCTACCTGGCAGCACAGTGTTTAAGGATGGGACTTAGTACCTTGAAAATAGGTTTAGAACTGACAGAATTTTCATATGTTCTTAAAATAGAGCACAAACTAATGTTCGTGGATTATTCCTTGCATTTTTTTCTTTAAGTTCAATAGATGTCACAGGTCTTAATGTGTCTGTTAAAGATGACACTATTAAAGATTAATAGAGTCTAAAAAATTGATATCTTGATTTCATAACTTTGATGGAGGACATGGAATGTGAGATTCCCATTTCTTTCTCTTCATCTGACTAAGTTTTTATTGGTTTAGTTTTTAATTTTATTTGGATCTGCTAGATCTTATTTTGAATAGCCTGTTTCTTCCATTTGTGAATGGAGGGCTTATAAAAAGGTAGTAAGTAGGAATGATTACCAATTTTCTATTAAACAGCTTTTCACTAGAAAACTGTGTCTTGTTCAAAGGAATAATTGACAAATATATATATGTGCGGTTTTTTTATCAGACTTCTGATACCATGCAGTACCTTGTTACAGAGACCTGTCAGCTTCCTTTCTAACTCATTTAGCTGGCTGCTATGGAGCCCTGGCTTTCAGGGCTTCCCATCTGGGGAATATCTGTAATATAATCTGTTTCAGGCTTGGAGACTGCTAAATTGCCAAGAAAGGTCTTAATGGTTATAGTTCCCAGGTATGAAGTTCTTCCTTCAGGTGTGGTTCTAAGGATGCCCTGATCCCTGGAACTCAAAACTTCTCAGTTTGTCACGTTTTCATAGGAGAGAAAAAACACAGCTATTCCTGCACTCCAGTTTGCCCCATCTTAAAACCAGCGTGCACTCCCCAGTATTTCTTCTGAGTATTCTGTTTTCCTTTGGTTCTCTTAGTTATGTAACAGAAATGCATATATGTCTATCAAGTGGTGGTGCTTAGACCTCTCAGATTTAGGAGGGAAAGATAACTATCTTTCCACTTCATTTGTTTTTCTATTTTTTGAATTATCCCAATTAAAACCAGCACGATAGTGTAGATGAGGTTTGGCAGACAACAATGTATCTTACAGGTAATACTTGCAGGCAAAAGAAGATGTGCTTTTATTCTACTCCTTTTAAATAGTTCAATTTAAACAGTTAGTTTGTGGCACATATATCCATATATGTATATCTATATGTACACATTGATCATATCTGGGCATTTTTCCCATATCTTTTCTCTAAATTAGTTGAAGATAAGAATTCTGTTATTCTGAAGAATTAAGAAATTTAAAGAGGGCAAAATATAAAAGTTACTTCCTAAAGATATAACATTCCATACTTTTTTGTTCTTTGCTTTTGGTATGAGAAATGTATACATACATACAAATCACTGTTAGTAATCAGAATGCCACTATTAAGTAAAAATTTAAAGTTAAGAGAAGTTCTTCTACTCTTTCATTAGATTAAATAACCATGTTGAATTCCTCAGGGTTATATGTGGTAGCTCAAAATGGATCCAAATCATTCTGAGCAGAAATTACATTTTTGTAGTTTTAAAAACCAAATCATTGCTCCAATTTACTGTAGTGTTGCTTTCTTTATGTTTTTAATAGTGTTTTTTTCATCAGCTTAGTTACTTGAAATTTGTTTTATTTTTACTAGGACTGCATTTCCTTGTTTTCCGTGCTTTTCTTTATTTACTCTGCTTACCATGTCATGCCAGATACGACGGCTTTTCCAAGCAGTTACAAATTAATTTAGAGTGTGCATTCTCTATTCAGGTTTTTAGAACTACAGTTAAAGAAATTCACAGATATTTCAATGACATACTAAATCTCCAGTCTTATTATAAAAAATACAAGGTGTGTTATCTCCAAATACTCATCTTGGCCAATATTAGATAGAGTCTAGATGTTAGACCCCAACAGCAGGATGTTTATTGCACTAACCAAGCTGAATTACAAGTAATAAACATTCAGTCTTTTGACCCCATCTTGTCCTTATGAAAATTTCACATTTATTTTCTTTCTTTTGAGCTAATACTAAATTCTTGTCTAAAACTGACAAATCAGAACAGTTGCTTCAGTTGTCAATTTTATTCGTCTTCAGTAAGCAGTGCTGGTGGGTTTGAATAGTTTTAAAAAATCAGAACTACAACAATATCCAGAGATATTGTGTCATCTGGGACACTATATGTTCTGGTATTCAAGCACTATTAGAATCATATGTTCAGTAAAAGCTCCAGGATTCCTGTCACTGGATTTACTTCCATAAGTATTTATACACTTAACAAACTTTGCCAAAATGACAGCATCTTCATTTGAAATAGCGAGCTGGTCGCTGGTGGGTTTTTGTACTGTATCATGTATTCACCTTGTAAAACTATTATTCATTTTGCAGTTAATATAAATCCATTTCTAAAAGCCTTTACTAGCTTTTTTGCCTCACCTTTGTTCTCTTTGTATGATTCTTTTCCTTGTATTTATGCAAGGCTATTAAAAGTTACTAAAACATAAAGAGTAAATAATTGAATAGAGCATGGTGAGGATTTATCAGAACTACTGTAATAAAGGTTAATATAAAAATCAGTTGTAAGAAAACTAGGAAAATTCATGATTGTTTCCTGTAAAATTTCTTCCTTATGCAAATTCAGCCTATTTCAGAGAAAAACCCTCCTCTTGTAAGAACAGTTGGACTTGGTGTGGAGTTTTGCTAGTAGTGTTTTTTAAGAAAGATTTGGGATACCCTTCTTGAAATAGCTTAATGACTACTGGACTTCAGAAATTTAGTAATGAGTTTCTGGTTTGGATTTTTAACTCTTCATTCCAAACATCGTAATAATAAAGAGAAAGAAGAGTTAATGAAGGATCCTTGTACCTCATAATAGAGCTGCTGTTGGTATGAATGTATAGATGCAAACACGGTGACTACTTGATTTCAAAATATCTTTTTCCAAGCTCTGAGTTTTTCCCATGCTATCATGCATTACATGACGAGTGGCTCTGGGCACATATGGGAATTCCAGAAATTGCCACACAACAAGCAAATGAGCTGCACTCAGAGTGTGTGTGAAATTCCTTGTGTAACAACAGGAAAGAAGCAAAAGATGCAGAAGAGCTTCAGTTACTTGGGAAATAGTTGGCAGTCTGGAGTTATCTACAGGCTAGCAGTATATAGCTAATAATTTATTAACATGTTCAGTTTATTACCTGCAAAAGTAAATTTTCAGTTCAGCACTGAATCATTGTTTAAGGCTGCTAGGCAAAGACTTTATTAAAAGTCTTTATCAACACTGCTGTAGCTACCTCTCTGTGTATAGAATTAAAGTTCTAATAATTAAAATTCAGTGTCGTGCCTTATCTAGCAATTAAGTACCACACAGTCGCTCGCTCACCTCTCTGCCTCCAGGAAGAGAGTTGGAGGAAAAGACAAGGAAAGCTCGTAAAGTTGAGATAAGAACAATTTAATAATAGAAATGAAAATTATAGTGATACTAATACTAACAATACTACTACTAATGGTAATTAAAATGATAGAAAATAGAACATATGACACAATAGCTCAGTACGTGTCAACTGAAACACAGCCAGGTCCCAGAGCAGCAAGCAGTCCCAGAGCAGGGAGAAAAACTCACTGGCCCCCAACCCACTAACGAGAGAAACTCTTCCCCCTGCTAACAACTGCACCAAGAGCTAACAAAAGGAGCTAAGGACCCAGCTGTCAAGCTAGCCAAAGTCTTAACAATCCCTTGCCCCTGGCCACTTCCAGCCTCTGAAACTGCCCATGTGCACACTCAGCCTGACCACTGAGCCTGACGAACTGTTGTGGTTTAGACTTACCTGGCACTTAAGTACCACCAGTCGCTTTACCACTCCCCCCTCTCTCAGTGGAAAAGGGTTGGAGGAAAAAAACAACAAGGGAAGCTCGTAAAAGTTGAGATAAGAACTATTTAATTATATAAATGAAATTATTAGCAGCAGTATTGTTAGTATTACTATAAGTAATTAAAACAACAGAAAAACAGAACATATGATATAGGATCTCACCACCTGTGGACCAACACAGCCAGATTCCAAAACAGCTAGCAAAATCCAAAAGGGGAAAAAAAAAAAGATCCAAAACCCTGAGCCCAAAAGTCTGAGAGCCAGGAGAATGAAAATTCCGGCCCCCCAGCAAAACAACCTAACCAAAGAAGTTCCTACCCTCCCACCCCTTCCAGGACACTTTTTGCCTTCACTTTTCATGCCTTGTAAACTGCTGCAAACCATGTGCCTTGCAAACTGACCACTGAGCTTGATGTATTGTGGAATGAAACAAGATCCTCTGTACTGGCCAGGTCTCCATAGGAGAGCAGCTCATCCCTGCCTAAAACCAGCACATTATCCACTCCTTGTTTCATGTCATTTATGTCATACATTACACACTATTCCATAAGTTCTCATTAACCAGCTCCCCCTTTCCTGTCCCATCCCACACAGATATCATTCCCTTGTTCTATGGACTGTCTTGGCAAAATGTCTATTAGCCCGTGACCTCAGGTTCCATCAGGTGTGGGGGTCACTCAGGACAGGAAAGGTGGAGTGTTGTGTGGGATCATTGGGCGCTTAAGCCAGCTCAGGCCAGGTCACTGCTGTGCTTCTGCCAGGGTTTGTCCTGGGTAGGATTGTGTGATTTCTGCCACAGCGATTGCCTGCAACACAGAACTCGGAACAGGGGTTAGTGGCAGCAATTTTTGTCCCTCGTGCAATGTAATTCATGGGCTGTTTTCTCCCAGAATCAATTTCTCTTGAGGCACACATCAGACTTCCCCGTCTTCTCTCATTACGCATCAAGTGCATCCAGGTCCTTGAGCAAAAGCAATCCCACGGGTAGGTTTGCCTCTGCCTGAGGCAGGAGTAACCTAAACTGGTTTTCCCAGCACTGTTTTAGCATGTACTACAGGAACTTTAACTCCTTCTACAGTAGGAGTAGAAGGTTTGAGTGTGTGGGGCCAACACAATTGACAGATCCTCTGGTCCTAACTAACCAGGTGGTTTTTGCTAAGGTGGTGTCCCAGTTGTTGAGTGTTCCACCCCCCCCATTGCTCTCAGGGTGATCTTTAACAGTCCATTGCACTGTTCCACCTTCCCTGAGGCTGGTGCATGATAAGGGATGTGATACACCCACTCAATTCTGTGTTCTTCAGCCCAAGGGTCTATGAGTCCATTTCAAAAATTAGTCCCGTTGTCTGATTCAATCCTTTCTGGGATGCCATGTCGACATACGACTTGCTTTTCAAGGTCTAGGATAGTATTTTGGGCAGTGGCATGGGGCACAGGACATATTTCCAGCCAACCCATGGTTGCCTCCACAATTGTGAGCACATGGCACTTGCCCTGGTGGGTTTTGGGGGAGGGTGATATAGTCAACCTGCCATGTTGGCCCATACTTATATTTCAGCCATCACCCCCATACCGAAGAGGCTTTAACTCCTTGGGTTGTTTAATGGCAGCACATGATTCACATTCATGGATAACCTGAGCAATAGTGTCCATGGTCAAGTCCACCAAATGCTGTTTCTGACCTGTGAGTGCTATTCCAAGGAAAATAGAATCAGATAACCCAATTCTATGAAGTATTCATCAGAATAAGGAATAACTGTAGCACTGAACTCCACAGCCCATTCAACAATTTTAACTAATAAATTGAAAAACAATCGAATACTAAGAAAAATATAAGAACTCAAGTAGCTTTTACCTATAGCAAAGAAATTACATACATCTCTTGAAAGAACTATTTGCAAGTTTTTTTATCAGTGACTTATACTGACTGCATTGCTGACTGCATTGCACACACATAGCAAAGTAGTTATTAATGATGTCAGCCATTAAGTAGCAACCAAAATCCCACAGGAGTAATAACACCATTCAGAAGAACCATCTACAGAGTAAAGTCTAGCATGATATATATTTGGCTTTGTATCTTGCCAAGAGCATCTATACAGGTCTTCTCTACACTGTAGTGTACTCTCTACTTTCCTGTTCCTACAAAATGAGCTAATGGTTTTGTGATCACTAAAACCGTCCTAAGAAATTTCTCTGCTGCTTAATAGAATGGGAGATTCCAGTGAAAATCTTACCTTACCTAAAGAGGTCTTATCTTAATTCCTGATGAAAGGCAGTTTAATTCCTCAGGCTTTATCTCATGTGTTTTGTCTATTCATGCTTGACTTGACATCTAGCCAAATTGATACAGAGACTCCTGGCTAGTTTGCACATTCTGCAATAGCTCTGCCCATGAAGTGGTTGATAGAGATCACCAAGGTGTATCACCTGCCTGGAAATCAGAGCAGTTTCTAAAATATTGTTGGGACTTTGTGTAGCATCGACAGACGGCTCTGAACTTGTCATGGCCCAGAACACGCAGCGGGGCGCTCTGAATTCTGGGACCCATGCTGTTTGTTTATGTCATATCAGGTGTGGTTATATAACATCATGCCTTCCTGTAGTCTTCTAATGTTTCATCAGTCCAAGACATTGAATAAACATTAGATTGATGCTGTGTCTACTACCAAACACAAAAGTACAAAAAGACCTTCTGATCATATTCTCAGGACGCCAGTATTTTCTTGGGCTGCCTTCCATATAATCATTCAAGTGGTGAAAAGCCCAAAGAACATATTGTCTCTTTTTGGGTCCTTTCAATCCCCTGTTCTGCCATTGTGCTGGAGATTATCATACTGATCAACCATCTGCTGAACAACAAGTACAAAACCACAGGGTTCTCTGACCTTGGACAAAATCTGTCTTGGTTCCAGAGAATGTCAACCAGTTGCAGAGGGTTTGTGGTATCTGCTTCCCAAGATATTTCCCCAGAGGGTCTGTACTACATTGCACTTCAAGGCTTTTTTTTCCCCACAAGTTCCTTTGGGCTACAGAGATCTTGCTGTCTCAGCACCATTTTCAGAAGGATACTGCTAATGATCAGCAAGTGAGGGTCAGAAGGACAATATTTTTCCATTAAATGTTCCAAGATTATTTTCAGGAGCCAGACACATGAATCCCAGCCTTAGGCCTATGCTATTAGGTACTACAGTTGCTCAGTAACAGTTAACATCTTCCTGTGCATAGGCTAGAAATGTACATCATCACAGGGGTGGCCCACATAGGTACATGGACGTGACAAACAGCATTATCTGGTGGATCTTCCCTAGTATCTGAAGTACAGAACAAGATGCCACACAAAGGGACAGCCTCTGCTCTTGTTACCTTCTGATCACATGACAAAGCAAGAAAAGACACTTTTCTTCATCTATGTGCCTCTTGCAACTGCTAAGTCTTCATGTTGCTTGACAACACATAGGACAACCTAAGCCCACCTGTGCCAAAAAGGGCTCAACATTTGGGTTTGCTCCTTACAAGATGCATCCCTCTCCCAACTTTCAGCTGGTACCCCAGCTCAATTTTCCAGTAATTTTTCAGCAGATATATTGCCTCTTGTGTCTGAAATGCAAATTGCTAGTGGGACCAAGGGCTGTCTCAAAGACACAGGAAAGTTGTTTTAGTTGGCCTTGCTCCATATGGCCTTCGCAGTATGCCTGTTTTCAGTCTCCACATAAATACAAATCTCTGAATTATCAGGCTCAAGGGTAGATTTCTGGGGTGTTTTCTGCCAAATTCACCACCACTAAGTTTTCTTACTTGAGCCAATGTTATCCATATTGGTTGCACGGAGAGATCTGTAGTACTTCACCACCCTGCACCTCATACTCACTGTGCGGCATTTCCCAGTGAGACAGTAATCTATCTGGATGGCTTTTTCATCCCTTTGTAAGTTACTGATATTGAAAGTTTTTGCAGTGGCTTCTGAGTTAACTGTACTCCATTTAAGAAGACTTCCATATTTCCTGTAGCTTCTGCCAGTGCCATAGCAGGGACTTCAGCTCTTATGGCTTCACAGATGAGCAGAAATGCTGTTAGTTCTCTTCCTAGAATTGCTGATGTTACAACTACAATGTTACACAAGGCATCACTATAATTGCTAACAGGACTGTTTTCCTTGTAGGTTCTGTTGGATTTGTTGCTAGTTATTAGTGGCTTTTAATAATTATTCATAGGATTTTTTATTAATGGTTGGAGTTCTTACTTCACCAGAATCTGCTATAGAGTTGTTTGTGCTGCTCTTTCCCCTTTACGACTTCTCTGGATCTGTGTTTTCCCACGGCTGTAGTGCTCAGATTTGCCATTACAAACAGGTAACCCAGCCCATGCAATGTTTGTCATGGCTCCAACAGAAAATCTGCTAGTCAGATCAAAAAGAATGGAGGGATTCAAGCCACTGAATAATAAAAAAAATAGAAATCTTCTTAAGCATCTATGCCCTTTAGCCAGTCTGGGGTCTACTAAGAAGGGAACAAGTCTCAGTGCCGGCCCCTATATCCGTCTCCTCTTGCAGTGCCCCTACTACAATGAAGGTGGCAGACCTTGAGGGATCTTAGCCAGCATTTGGCAATGTGCTGCTCCTGTCCCATCAGGCCTTTCCACTTCACTGCATTTGGAGAGGTCCCACATGCCCTGCTGCAGTCCTCACAGTTACAGTGCCCCAATTTACTTAAGTATTCGTGTGCAGAGGAAGCATTTTGAAATCCCAGTTGTTGATTTGTTTAATAGAGGACGTCACTGTATAAACTTCTGCTTGTTAAAAACAGAGCTCCCATATATACAATAAAGGCAAAAAAGCAGTAAAATCAGCTATCTAGTAATAAGAAGGTGGCAACAGCTGACTCAAGTCACGTGGATAACAGCAGTTGACAGTAATGGTTCCAAAAATCAAAAAGAGTTTTCTTTTCCAAAATAGAGTTGGTTTTGAGTACAAACTTAATTAAACAACCGATTGCACCACTTTTAAGCATAAAAATGGATTTTTAGTCAAAAGAAAACTTCTGGCTTACTTACATAATAATCAGTCTTAATATTTACAGAAGTCCACATAATTTTAATATAAAAATATCCAAAGTCAGAGATGCCACAGTAAGTTTGCAGTTGTTAATTGTTTTCATTAATTCAGTTGTTACTCGTGTCAATTTCTGTTCTTTATTTTTAAATGTGTAGCTGAGTACTTGTTTAGAGTGATACACCGAGTGCACAGATTCACATAGATGTGTTGAACACAGCTGGCATTTCTTGTTTCCAACAGCTAGTTTTCACTTTTCCCAGGACATTCTACCTCCTTCTTGCAGAGTGGTTTGGCGATGATTTCTAACTGTGTGAGTCAGATGTTCTTTCTTTTCCACAGCCTCCCACTTTTATATCAATCTTTTCCAGATAAATGGGCAGGGAACTCTAAAGCAATTGAGAAATGAATGATGTGGTGAAAGATACTAAATTTAAAAACTAATAGTCTAGCCTCTGAAAGTGAACTGGTTAGTCTGTGAATTGAAACTGTACAACTGCCAAAAAGCAAATACCACGTATTTTTTGTTCTGAGAGACTTTCTTTCTGTAGAATGAGACTTTTAATTTAAGAAACTTTCCTGTCATCTTCTTGGAATAGATTTTAAGCCACAGATGAGACATTTAAATATTTTTTCTATTCACTAAGACTCAAAATTCAGTCTGGGGAAAATAAAAAGTAATGACTTCCTTGCATTGAATAGACAGACAAGAGGGGCCAGCAGTGAAGTCAGCTGAATAAAAGTTTCTTTTCCAACACTGGTAAAAGGAAAAACTTAATGACAGACAAATTATTATGGTAGAATGTGTTTCCACTAATACATGTGCAGTAAGTGTCTGGTTAAAAGCAAGCTGAACAAATCAATTTGATTCCTTCCTCGACTAGCTTTAGGGACAGGACTTCAGCTTCTTATTTTCTTAGAAATCCAGCTTCACTGAGTTTTCTTAACCACTGCTAGCCTAACCACAATTGTGAGTAGGTAGACACAGTCAATATCATGAATGTGCTGATTTATTGCAAACAGAAACTAGGTAAGTACCAAGGAGATAGTACACTAGTAGAAACTGGTTTGGAAAATGAGGGCTTTGGCACGCAGTAATTATTTTCAACTTCTTAAAATATCCAAATACAGACTTTTAAATAGTAGCTGGAATCATAAATTCTACTGCAGAAAAAATGGACTGTCTTCTAACCTGTTATGCTTGTGTCTGTTTTGATGAGCCTTCATTTATGTTTACCAATGTTTTTCCATCAATGCAGTATACAACAAGGTTTTTCTTAGCATCTGAGTTTTACATCAGCACAATTTCTTTCTTTTTCTTGTCCTTTCTGCTTCTGACCTACCACACGGGTTACTGGTGAGAAAAAACAAGCAAAATTTGGTTTCTCGGAGTGTGTTGTAAACACTGCACTGTAATAAGAATATAGGAAGACAGACAGTCTTGTATTCTGGATGAAACAGTCTGCACAGCTTCTGCTATCTTTAAGCAGTGAGTCTTGATATTTCTTCATTTTTGTTACTTTAGTTGTTACTTTTTTGAATTTTTCCCCCCATTTTTTGAAAAATACCGAAGGGTTTACACATGTAAATTAAATGAATGATAATTAATCAAGACTGCAATTTTATGGCCGCAGAGTGATGGGGTCATATGATCATGTGCAGAAGTATCAAGTAGCATATGTATGGTAGTGGAAAAACTTCTAAACCTCTTCATTCAGAAACTGGAAAAGCAATAGCTAGCAGTGGAGAGCACGACACTGTCTCAGAAAACCAAGCCCCCAAAATGGGCTAATGACAATCATCTGTCTCAAAATAAATAAATATGCTGGAAATGAACAGACAGATGTTTTTTTAAACTCAAATGTAACGCTGAAATCTTTCAAACTCAAAGGAACCTTGCTGTTAATGTTTAATTCCTGTGTACCCAGAACTCTGCCAGAGGCCTCCCACTCCAGCAGTCTGTTCCAAGACCCTACAGGAAGACATTAAATACTGAATTTCTGGTTTTCCCAGAGTATTTGGAAATAATAAATTTGGAAACAAAATCTGTTAGAAATGTTGCAATGTTTTTATTCAGAAAGATGTCTTCTTTCTATTTATTTATTTGGAAACACGTATGAAGAACACCTCTAACACTCTTTTCGTATGTAGACTGCCTTTGTACTGCTAAATGAAAGATGAGTCCCAAGACCAAGCAAGCTAAGAGCTTGATGTGTCCTAAATATCTACATTGCTTAAGATAGGCTTGGTAACCTGTATTTCTGATAAAGGACTTTTATGTGAAACATTAAATCGTGGAACATTAGAGCAACCTGCTGTCATCTGATATTGCTGCAAGATACTATGGGATGCACAGTGGCAGACTTGGGCTGAACAGCCATAGATATGTCTATGTTTAGTTTACCAACACTACTATTAGGCTTGAGTGGCACGGTAGGAAGCATACAAGTGGTCTCTTCCCAATGCTAGCAAATACTCCCAGAGCCCATGTGTCTGCACAGACTCATGTTCAGACAGTCTGGATACACAGTTTAATTATAAACACATGCTTATGTTTAAAACACTATATAAACATAGCTATCAAAGTGTAGACTGAACATGTAGATAAATGTTTGTACCTAATAGATGCCACTTCAGGAGTAGACAGTATAATTGCCACCAACACAGACTATGCAAAAAGCCCATGAAAACAGATTAATGTGTTCAAAGATAATGAGACTAGGCTTTCTCAGAATGAATCTCCTAGTTGAGAGTTCTCTGGGTCTAAAACATTTGTGTTAGCAAAAACATGCTAGGTGATTCCAAATATCACAATACTGCATAAAGACAGACATCCTATAATCACTCAGCCTCCAGAATGTCTAGCATGTAGATAGCCTCAAACACTATCTGAAATAACACTCAGAAATTAACAAAAAGAATAAATGCCAAGCATTCTTTATGGTTTGCATCATCAAGCAAATAGGCACACATCTTGCACTATAATTATTAAACTACATAGATTAAAAATTATTTAGTAACTTAGAAGAAGAGTACATAAAAATGACAACCTCAATGTAGCTGAGGCCATGACTGTGCAAAGTGTCTGTTTTTGCAGTGGTGTTGGCCAAACTGAGAGCATGGCAGTTGCTCTCTCATTTAGTATTCTGTATCTTATTCTTTACATATTCTGGGCACTGAATAGTTTATGCATTATATTATTTGCCAATCATAAATGTTTTTCCTGTGTTAAACTTAAAACTGTTTGTGAATGTCATCCGACCCAGATTTTAATTAAGTTCCTAAAGGTGAAAAGCTTGTTCGTCACAATATTGGTTTAGTTGTATCCTCTCATATTAAATTTGCATATGCTACAAAAAGGAATTAAGCAGCCTGCTAAACCAGAGATTTACGATTTCTTACCAGCGTCAAAACAAAAAGCATTGAAATTCCTTGAGAAATACTGTGTTTACATTATTTTCATCATGAGTATAAGCAAATATGACATTCAGAAATGCTTTGGGGAGGATAGTCACCTTTCATGAAGTGAATTTTGAAATCTTGGTAGGTTCAGAAAGTTGGAATATATAGTTAAATACCAGTTGTGGATTTAAAACCAAACCTAATTTTTAACTTTTCAAGCTTTCCCTGCCTCAGAGCCCCAAACTAATAATCTTCAAGCAGTTCAGCATTGTTCAGCACTCTGTTGTGGTAGTGTATAGTAAAAAACTATGAGTTATAAGGGTGTTTAGAATTCTTTCCTTGGTGGCCACACTCAAAGAGTTGTGGTCAACAGCTCTGAGTGGAGACCAGTGATGAGCGTCGTTTCTCAGGGGTCGGTGTTGGGACTGGTATTGTTTAACATCTTTGTCAGTGACATGGGCGGTGGGATAAAGTGGACCTTCAGCAAGTTTGCTGACAACACCAAGCTGCGTGGTGTGGTTGACATGCTGGGAGGGAAGGGATGCTATCCAGAGGGACCTGGACAGGCTGGAGAGGTGGGCGTGTGCCAGTCTCATGGAGTTCAACAAGGCCAAGTGCAAGGTCCTGCACCTGGGTTGAGGCAATCCCAAGCACAAGTACAGGCTGGGTGGAGAATGGATCGAGAGCAGCCCTGAGGAGAAGGACTTGGGGGTACTGGTGGATGAAAAGCTGGACATTTGTTTGCATTTATAAACATATTTATACTTTCTGTAAGAATAGGACATATCTTTTATATATTTGCTCTGGTCAAATGCAGTTGTGAGAGCCATGGTCTTTTCTCACAGTTTTGCAAAATTAATGTCCCATGAAATAGTAATAGTATTTGATTGACTGTAGAGACACATCAAAGGAAGTGGTGTAAAGTAATGTGCGTAATAAGCACCACTTCTGGGTCAGTGGAGAAGAGCCTTTGGCAAATGGATTGAAATCAACAAATGTTGATGTAGAGATTAGACAAACTTTCTCTCAAATATATTCCATCTGTGTAAGACACAGTGGCTAAGGGTTATATGACTTCAAAAGGTACTCTATTAAAATAGAAAAGTGTGTGTTTTTATTGTTACAGCTGAACTTACCCCAGCTTTAGCTGCTGTTTAATATTCTAGTAGTGCAGATTTCACTGCCGTTTCTGATAAATGTTAGAGAATTCATTTCATATTTTGATGTACCCACCTCCAGCATCATTAGAGGTTATGTACGCAACAGCATACTATCACAACTTTCACATCTCACTGTGGTTTTGGACATTTTTAATCATGGAAATGCTTAAACAGCAAAAGCAGTAAGACTGGAAGATCACCTAAGTGTACAGATTCTTACTGTTACACTAAGATCCATTTTCAAGGTGAACATTCACCTCTCCATTCCAGTGTCCTAAAGATAACTGTTGTAGTCATATTCAATTGTAGTCAATATTTATTCACAAACCTGTGTGAACAGACGTTTTAAACCCCCAACTTTCACTTTACTGTGCTTTATCAGCTTTGATGGGAATTTAGGGGTTCACAAGAAATGCAGATTTAAGACATGGTAAGCTTTTAGGAAGATAGATGGATGGATGGATGGATAGATAGATGGATGGATAGATAGATAGATAGATAGATAGATAGATAGATAGATAGATAGATAGATAGATAGATAGATAGATAGATGGATAGCAGTTCCTTCATTTTGATTTCACTGTTACTTTTTGGTATTGGGATTTTTTTCTATGATAGAAAATTAAACATTTTAGGTACTAATTTCTGTCTTGTTACCAGTAGGCATTAAACTCTGAAAAGCATCTGTAATGCAGGTTGTTTGTAATCTGTTATGTTTAAGGTACTATTTAAAGACGTATGAACAGTAACATTCAGAAATACAGTATATGTGTGTATTGTTATGTAGATATGAATACGTATGCACATCACATACTATCTGTACGTGTAAAAATGTGTACATGTATAGCTCGCACCGCACAGAACAAACCCCTCAATTATACTTCTTTCTAAGGAAAGAGCACTGCTCAGTGCTAAGGAATGTAACAGTGTCCTATTCATAGCAATCTCTGACACAGTGCTTAGCATAACCATACAGAGACATAACAAGAAAAGAACTGGAAAATATTTGTGTATTTATTAAGTGCCAATAAAGCTGATAAAATGCACGACTACCACAGACATAATGCAATACAAGGTAGTAATATCTTCTGTTTCTAGAGGATGTGGTCTGAAAGGCTAGCAAATAGTTTGCAAGAGTTAGAGTAGATTTTTTTTTAAGGGGTAGCATTACTCAGCAAGTTTCATACATAGGAGTCAACTCTTCCGTTTCTTTGAGGATTTTAGACGTTCAGTTTTAGCTGGCTACAGGGAGTATGTAATTCATATTTTCTTTTTTAAATGGGGAAAGGACACATTTTGCAGAAAAAGGAGAAATAATAACAGCAATAATGATACCTTGAACAATTTCACTTCTGAAGTTTAAAATCATATAGAAACGTGATTTGTCCCATGGCAGAGCAGATATTAAAGGTTACCCTTCTGCTAAGTAGCTGGAGAAGGGGAAAACGAGAGAATGGCAAACTGTTCCATCAACTTTGCCACAAAGAAAAATAGAATATCAGGCTACAGTCTCTTGCCTTGTACATTGGCACATTCAGGACAGTTTTTGGCCCCTCAGACACGTTGTTGACACTGGACACAAATCATTTAAGACAGCAACCCATTTTTTGCCAAGTGTTTCCAGGGAGGATCATGGGCCAGAGCATGTTGCCACTTGCTCTATCTGATTTCTTTCTTTATCACTGTCTGGGCACAGAGCCAAGTTCTGGGCACTTTGACATTGCATTGCACCCCAGCTGTGCTGCTCCTGGCTCTCACCCCACCCTGGTCCCCACACCTGTGCTGGTCCTGGCCCAGCTCATTAGCATCTGCTGGGCCTGGCAGCCCTCCCCCGAGAGCCTGAGCCTCAGCATGTGCCCATGCTTCAGAAGCGCTGCTGAGGTCTGCCTTCTCTATAGCCATGCCAGGGTCTCGCTATTTTTCTGGCCCACCATGACGGCCCTCCTCAGCCCCAAGCCCCACACCTCTGTGCCTGCCCCACATCTGAAGTGGTGCCATGGGCTGCACCACCTCATTACACTCCAGGTTAATTCTCATGGTCCTCTCTTGCCTCAGGTCTCATTTATGCCTGCCCTGCTCCTGGCATCCTGCCCTGCTATGTGCCTTCTCACCACACCTAGTTCCCATCATCCTCCCAGCCCCTAAGCTTTACTCCACCATGTCTGCTCTGCCTTCAAAACAGCACTGGAGCTGCAGCTCCTGGGTGCTGCTCTGCCTGTCCTACCACCTCTCTCAGTCCAGGGCCTGAAGCTCTGTGCTGCACTCACACTGGCACCACACCTCATCCCAGTAGCCTGGACTCTGTGTCTCCTGTCTTCCCCCTCTCCACAAACTTTCCACTCAGTCCCACTGTCCTATGTCATAACTGCTTGGCAGCATATAGACAGTTCAGGCACTGCCTCCACAGCATTGCTAACTATATGTAGTATATTGACAATTGTTGTGGTTTAACCTCAGCTGCCAACCAAGCAGCTCACAGCCACTCTCTCACTCCGCTCTGATTGGGATGGTGGAGAAAATCAGAAGAGTAAATGTGAGAAAACTTGCAGGTTGAGATAAAGACAGTTTAACAGATAAAGCAAAATCCACACAGACAAGGAAACCAAAACAAGGAATTCATTCACCACTTCCCATCAGCAGACAGGTGTTCAGCTATCTCCAGGACAGCAGGGCTCCATCACACGTACCAGTTACTTGGGAAGACAAATGAGACTCCAAACATCCCCCCCTTCCTTCTTCTCCCCCCAGATTTTCATGCTGAGCATGACAGGGCATGGAATATCCCTGTGATAGTTGTGGTCAGCTGTCTTGGCTGTGTCCTAGCTTCTTGTGCACCCCCAGCCTGCTTGCTGGTGGGTTGAGGAGCCAAAAAGGCCTTGACCCTGTGTAAGCACTGCTCAGCTTACGAAACCATCCCTGAGTTATCAACACTGTTTTCAGCACAAATCCAAAACACAGCGCCGTGGCAGCTACTATGAAGAAAATTAACTCTATCCCAGCCAAATCAGCAGAACAATTGCATACTAATTTGTGCTGCCACCCATATACCAATCAGATTTTAAAAAGCACAGAGCAAATGAGGCATATGCTTTTTGTTATCGGCACTCTGAGTATATAAATTAATCGATTCACCTTGTTTATGTTTGCATCCATTTTATATGCAAGAATGTGAGCATTTCAATTTACGGTTGTGGAATGTGTATTATGGAACTGTCTGTTTAGTATATTTTTCATGAAAATTTTCAGACTCCTGTCATTAGACACAAACAGTAACACCTGCTTTTGTTCAGCTTGTTACAGTTGAACAGACAATTTGGGATTAGAACTCATCCTCAACAAATTACAAAAACCAAAAAAGTATTGGTTGAATAACTCAAAATTAAAAAAACCTGTCACTGACATTTCATAAACAGAAGAAAAGGCTGAATGAGTCAAATAAATAATTATCCAATCAGCTTTATTTTAAGAGGAAAATTTATACACAGTAACTACTGTTACAGATGGTATCTCAGAAGCTATTATTATATGGTCTGTATTCTGAGGCGATCAAAGACCAGATGGCACTAGTAAATAGCAGTATGCCTAACTTAAAGTCCCTGAATCGATATGCACAAACCCCAGAAAACTGGGACAGACTGACAAAGGTGTTTCCAACCCTGGAGAGGTTCAGGCATGAGATGTGACTGCTACAGAATAATTTGTTGAGACATCAGGAAGGACAGCAAATATTAGCAACCAGTGTACCTTCTTCCACATCTTACTTTCTCCTTTACCACAATGAGCAACGACAGATGAGAATCATATTGAATGTCTGTTTTCATTTTGTCCCCAACCCTACTGTTCTTTTGTTTAATATTTTACAATCTTTCTGAATGTTTCTGAATAGACAGACAAGATTTGGTCTGTTTCCATATTTTGCCATTGAAATAAGGACTAGAATTGAGACTCGTGAGATTTCTAAATTAATTCTGTCTTTATTGTAAGGATAAAGAAAAAATAGCAAGAGTTTGTCTGAGAAGGTTTGCTGTCTAACCTCAAAATGCTCATTTCCTCCCTGATGACTGAAGTGCTTAAGGTCATTATCCTGAGGCACATCTCTCTCTCTCCCTCTCCTTAACCTTTCTGTTGCAGAAGCTCTAGCTTCTGACCTTGCAGCTTTTGAGACATTGG
The DNA here is from genome assembly GCA_027574665.1 of Rhynochetos jubatus. Classification (NCBI taxonomy): domain Eukaryota; kingdom Metazoa; phylum Chordata; class Aves; order Eurypygiformes; family Rhynochetidae; genus Rhynochetos; species Rhynochetos jubatus. The sequence continues at coordinate 19,986,082 of CM050656.1, forward strand.
TTGTTCGGTTTTCTATATGAAAACTGAAAACTGCATGAAAAATAAAACCCTTCAGCCAGTGTTAGCAGCTACTTCACTAATGACTAGAGGGAAGGAAGTGAGATTTGCACATGAGGGTTCCTAAATTACAAAAATTTGGAACAAACATGAGTATGAGCAATAAGAAACTTCCTTCCAATTATCAAAATTATAGATTCTTCCAGAATATGAAGCGTTCTAGAATAGTAAAGTACCAGCATTGTGTTCTCACAGAAAAGCCTGAAAAGCAAGCTGCAACATGAAAGACATGACTGGTGGCTTGATTTACAAATATATTAACTTTAAAAATAAGGTACAAAGAAACATACTGCCATGTCCACACTGGCAGCTTACCATGTTTGAAAAATAAGTGTCTTCATGGCTTTAATTTTAAATGAAGGCTTTAGGACATTCCACAGTAACAAGAACTGAAACACAGAGTACAGCTTGTTAATATGCATAAAAAATCTTGCAGCTACTTCCCACAGATCTGATTAGGTGTCACTTAACAAGCTACATCCATGACATGCATTGTTAAACAATGGCTGACACACTATTTACTTTGGACCCCAGCATTTGTTTCATAACCTTCTTAGAAGAGAGATAAGTAATGCAGACCACATATGTTGAAATTCTGTGGTTTATAGCTATAGTAATTTTCAAAGCATCAGCTACACATACAATATGTACTTCTAGGACTGTGTCTTAGTGAGAATCATTGATGCATAGAATGGTTTAGGTTGGAAGGGACATTAAAGACCATCTAGTTCCAACCCCCCTGCCATGGGCAGGGACACCCTCCACTAGACCAGGTTGCTCAAAGCCTCATCCAGCTTGGCCTGGAACACTTCCAGGGATGGGGCATCCACAGCTTCTCTGGGCAACCTGTTCCAGTGCCTCACCACCCTCTCTGTGAAGAACTTTTTCCTAATGTCCAATCTAAACCTACTCACTTTCATTTTAAAGATAGTACCTCATGTCTGGTTACTACACATCCTTGTAAAAAGTTCCCCTCCAGCTTTCTTGTAGGCCCCTTCATGGGGGAAGGCTGCTATAAGGTCTCCCCGGAGCCTTCTCTTCTCCAGGCTGAACAAGCCCAACTCTCTCAGCCTGTCCCCATAGCAGAGGGGCTCCAGCCCTTGGAGCATCTTTGTGGCCTCCTCTGGACTCGCTCCAACCAGTCGATATCCTTCTTATGTTGGGGGCCCCAGAGCTGGACACAGTACTCCAGGTGGGGTCTCATGAGAGCAGAGTAGAGGGGGAGAATCCCCTCCCTCAGCCTGCTGGCCACACTTCTCTGGATACAGCCCAGGGTACGTTTGGCTTTCTGGGCTGCCAGCGCACGCTGCCAGCTCATGTTCAGCTTTTCATCCACCAGTACCCCAAGTCCTTCTCCTCAGGACTGCTCTCGATCCATTCTCCACCCAGCCTGTACTTGTGCTTGGGATTGCCTCAACCCAGGTGCAGGACCTTGCACTTGGCCTTGTTGAACTCCATGAGGTTTGCAGTGGCCCATTTCTCCATTCTGTCCAGGTCCCTCTGGATGGCATCCCTTCCCTCCAGTGTGTCGACTGCACCACACAGCTTGGTGTCATTGGCAGACTGCTGAAGGTGCCCTCAATCCCACCGTCCATGTCCCTGACAAAGATGTCAAAGAGCGCCAGTCCCAGTCTTAACCTCTGAGGAATGCCACTCATCACTGGTTTCCACTCAGACATTGAGTCGTTGACCGCAACCCTCTGTGTGCGACCATGAAGCCGATTCCTAAACCACTGAGTGGTCCATCCATCAAATCCATGTCTCTCCAATTGAGAAACAAGGATGTCATGCAGGACAGTATCAAATGCTTTGCACAAGTCCAGGTAGATGATATCGGTTGCTGTTCCCTTATCCACCAACATCATAACCCTGTCATTGAAGGCCACCAAATTTGTCAGGTGCAATCTGCGTTTTGTGAAGCCATGTTGGCTGTTACCAATCACCTCCTCATCTTCCATGTGCCTTAGCACAGTTGCCAGGAGGATCTGCTCCATGATCTTGCCAGGCACAGAGGTGAGACTGACTGGCCTGTAGTTCTCCAGATTGTCCTTTTTTCCCCTTTTTAAAGAGAGAGGTTATTTTTCCCCTTTTCCAGTCAGTGGGAACTTCACCAGACCATGACGACTTCTTGAATATGATGGATAGAGGTTTAGCAACCCCATCTGCTTGTTCCCTCAGGACTCACAGATGTATTTTATCAGGTTCCATGGGCTTATACACCTTCAGGTTCCTCAGGTGTTCCCGAGCCTGATCCTCTCTAGCCACAGGCAGCTCTCCATTCTCCCAGTCCCTGCCCTTGCCTTTCATGACTCAGGGGGTATGGCTTGCATCCTTGCCAGTGAAGACCAAGGCGAAAAAAATCATTGAGCACCTCGGCCTTCTCCATATCCTGGGAAACCTGCTATGCCATTTCCTTCCAGAGAAGGCCCATGTTTTCCCTGATCGTCTTTTTATCCCCTATGTACCTATCAAAGCCCTTCTTGTTGCCCTTGATGTCCCTGGCCAGGTTTGCTTCTATCAAGGCTTTAGCTTTCCAAACCTGATCCCGGGCTTCTCAGACAATTTCTCTGTAATCTTCCCAGGCTACCTGTTCCTGCTTGCACCCCCTGTAGGCTTCATTTTTGTCCCTCTCTCCCCTATTCTGTGGAGAGATGGCATACAAAACTATCAGTATTATCAATGATATAAAAAAAAAATTCAAGTAAATTGAACTCCAGCTGTGACTCCCAGTGGTGTGAATGTTGAAGCTTCTTTGCAGATAGCTAATTCCTGGGGGAAACATATCACGGTTGAATGTTTTTATTCAGATTACATTATCTAAGATAAATATACTTGGTTTTAATGCCTATCTTCCTAATACAAAATGGAATCTTTGATTTTTTTTTTTAAAGAAATGAGATTAAAATAGGAAAACCAATGCACACTGGCCACTATATTTAGAACTTCAACAATCTTGTTACATGGGTAGTATCAAAGTTATCTCTTATATGCAATATACATTTTTTTTCTCCTTACACTGTGTATGGTCTATAGCAGAACATAATCAGATTAAAATAGTTAACAAAACTGTTTGTGGCAAAGATAGCTTGCTTTATATACACAGATGTGGGAGTGCTTTATTAGAGTAGATGAAGACAGTTGCTCCCAGTTTACCAAGCCAGAGGCAGGACTGATGTATGGAGAGGTGAAGATACTTGCTTGACAGCAGTGAGTGAGGCACAGAACAAGGGAGAAACTATCTAATAGCCAAATCTCTGCATATAATCCCAATCAGATGCAGATCTTTCCTGCAAGAATGAGCAAGAAATTACTGCAAACAAATAATTGTAAGGGAGCACACTGTGAGTGCAAGTTACAGGTATGCCCTGGTGTGTTTCAAAATAGTCTGGTTTTAGCAAAAGGAGTGAGACCACTACCTGACCTACAGGTTTCTATGGGTTCAAAGAAAAGCCAGAAACAAAGCAGAATAATTTTTTGCCCCTAACTCTCCTAAAACAGTTACATACACAAAACAGAATTAAATTTAAAATAATTTTTGATATGCCATATTATTTGTTTTCTGAGCCAAGTATTGACCGAAAGCTGGATTACTACTAGCTGCATACCTGACTATTTAAATACGAAAATTTTAAGCGTAAAGTTCACAGGTCAACAGGGTCAAGTGTGGTAAACTGTATGAATACGTGTGCATGATTAGCCCATCGATGTTCGTTTTGTCATATTCCTACAAATACGATTTACTGGTAGACAGGAAGGACCATGGGAATTCCCAGACACATGCACATCCTTTGGGTGTTGTAGACTTTACTAGTTAGCGTTATCAGCCACATTATGTTGTGCAAACATATGACGGGAACAGGAAACTATCATATTGCCATTGCTCAGACTACTTCAAATTTTAGTAAGTAGAAAGAGGGTCAACATCCTCTTTTCAAAATATCTTTCCATTATTTAACATGCAGTGATTGCTGCAAAAAGTTGCTTCCTCAAATAGCTACACAGAAGATATTCTTACGTTCTGTTAAGTGTTTTTGTATCATACATTACCTAACAGCTTACTCCACTGTAATGATACATAGTTACTAGGAAAAGGTAGCTCTTGTAGGAATAGCTACTAGAACCATAACTCTTTTTTATTGCATGAGTATTATCAAAGTACAGTAGCTAGCTCATAACTTTACTGATGGTGTGTCAGACCAGGAATACTGTTCTGTTGTTTAATCACAACAGATGAGTAACACTCCTTGGTTTATGTGCAAAGATTAAAACAAATCAATACTGCAACAATATCTAGACATTTATATACATCTTTCTTTACATAGGTCTCAGTGTCTGCTACAAAAGTAATACTGTATCTCATTTTACTTAACACCACAAAAAGCATTTTGCAAAATAACATTGCTTACAAGGATTCTGTAATCTGACCAGAGTGATGGGTTGTTATTACAGAACCAGCGTTACTTCTTGAAGTCTCAGAAGAATACAGTTCTGAAATCTGATCTTAGAAATGGAACAAAATTATAGTATGGACATACTACAAAATTAGTGAATATTGATCTTACTGCTGTTATAGGAAAGTTGTTCTTTCACTTTAAATGGTCGATGGAAACATTGAATTGAACTATGTATTGATACGTGAAGTACTGGGAGGCAAATGGATGGAGCCCTGTAACAGAGTAAGGGTGGTCAATGACACGGAGTTGTAAGTCTCCTGGTTTTAGAATCCAGCTGCACTAACTAGCTGAACTTCATGTGTGTCTGCAGGGTAAGGTCTTATAAGAGAGTCTGATATATAACATGTAATAATATTCTGTATCTTTTTGGATAATGGGGAAAATTAAAATGTCATGAAAAAGACTTTAGATTTCAGGCTTCCAGTCTCTGAAACAGCAGCATATAGTGCTGGATCCCAGGATTTCTTAATAGAGTTGGGATTATTTCAATATTTAATTAGGATTTGCAGAACTGGACCACTGTTCCTAGAAAATACTTCAGCTATTGGACTCTTATCCTGTAAACAGCGGTGCCTAAAAGGATGACTACAGAAGTCCTATGAGGTAGCGCTACTCATCTGAGAGTTTCTCATATGTGGCCTTAGTGCTGATTCAGTATAACTTTAATGAAGATGAATAAACTGTTTATGTAACTCATGCCAACGCATATTCTGTAACACTACCACTGACTGCCTTCTACTCACTGTTGACTTTCTTCTCATGACTAATTAAGGTGAAACTTTAATTGAGCAGGTAATTTATGAGAAGTCTCTGTAAAGACATGAAGGTAAACCAAAGGTAGTAAGAAAAATAGGTCAGATAAATAACAGACATCTTGTGGGCCATTATCTGACTCAATATGACTAGCCACATAGAGATTTTTTAAACTTGCTGTTTAAACATCAGTGTTTATAGAGCAGATTGTAGATTCTTTGGCAGGGAAGCCTATTGGCACTAAGGAAATAGATAGTCACTTTTCCTCCCTGAAAAAAGCAGGATGTTCAGGACTTTCTTTTCAAGCAATGAAGATGCCACGTCTGTGAGTCTTTTTAATGTGCATTGCAGTGAAACTTTGGATCTTGTCCAGTTTTATAAAATTATGCAAGAACACATTATTACACATGAAGAGCCTTATCCTGGAACTCCTGAGTAAAGTCATGTTTTTTCTTACATACAGTAATTCTTATGTAGTAATGTATTATGTATTAATAATATATTGATATATTAAAATATATCTATTGACAGTATATGGTATATTGTTAATGAATATATTGTGTATTAGTAATATATGTTATTTTTATGTATAAGTGATAGGCCACACTGTGCAGTGAATACAGTGAAGTCTACAAATAGCCTAATAATTTGAGTAGATTCTCTGCTGCCTCCCTGTGATGTGGTTGGGAGCATTAGGTTTTAATAGACTAGATGGTCTAATGCCTTCTATATATAAAAACTGTGTTGTTTGTAAGAAGAAAAGAACAGGAAAACATATGCTTCTGTCCAAGCATCACTATACAGTAATAGGTTTTGTTTCAAAAACAACTATAAAATACAGATAGAATTTTACATGCTGTTAAACCTCTGTGCAATAAACGTTTGGACACAATAAATCCATTAAATTAGTCATAAGTAGTTACTAGAGGAACCAGTGTAAAGTAGTGCCCAGAAAGTCCAAACTAAAATCAACAACAAAATTGTACTTAAGTCACTCAGAAGATACAGTAAACAAAGTGATGCTCTATATATGGGCTTGCCATCTGGAGTTCATAACCCTTCTACTGGAGGCAAAAATCAGGGCTGACAAAACTGCCCAAGGGTGACATCATGTGGGGAAATCTGCGGCAGCAGCAGCAGCAGCTCCTTGTGCAGACGCACTTCTAAAAGGGCCTGCTGCCAAGCTTAGAGTCCAAGCTGTCTGTCTGGATTCGACATCATAATTCGTTGGCAAACATTCAGTAGCTGAATCCATTAATATAAATTTTCCTTACAAGAACTAAGCTACCAATGGTCTTGTGCTGGCACAAAAGACTTCCCTCCAGTCCTTGTAATGAATCCGTTTATCCCCGTGTTGATAAAAACCACAGTGCCTTGGTCTCCACCCAGTTAATGAAAACCTCTCATCCTTTTCATTCGAAACTAGGCCTGACTCTGCTGGGTACAGATATTTCTACAGACTCCATGTAGTCCAGCTTGATGCCTTTTGCTAGCTGCATGTTTGGTTTGGGTTTATTCTAGGTTATCCCATTTTTTTCACTGCTCTCAAGAATGCCTTCCATCCTTTCTTCTGTTTACATAATCTACAGAACAAGCCACCGTTTTCCAACCTTACAAATCCACATCTTTCACTTTTCAGTTTCTCTAAAACTCAGGCAAGTCCCTCCCCTGGCTTTTTTGGGGTGTTGTGAAAATCAATAAATTACTTTTTGGTTCTCTGTATTGATGCACTCAGATGTACTGTCATGTCTACTCTTTGGAATGGAGAGAGGCATCAACAGTCCTGAACAACAGAAGTAGTTCCAGTTCAAGCTCTTTCATCTTATGCTATCCACGCTGTTGACCGATCAGAACACTGAGTAAGTACATTGTAATTCTGACATGCCACAAAGCTACAGCTCTAGTGCTGTTTCTTGTCTGTGTTGGTATATAAAGCACCATGTTATCCTGAAGCACTGATGCTCTTGCTCTGTCTGAAACCTTGATATGAGTCAGCTCTAAAGTTTATTATAAGATTCAACTCAGCAAACACACTCAAAACATTTTCCTAGGGTCAGACTGTACTCCAGTTTGCACACTGACAGGAATGAAAGGGCTCTTTGTGCAGATCTCTGCTTGCTCATGTGAGAAGTGGAACAAATTAACTTTGTGGCATTATACTCGTTCCTTGCATGATTCATATGGTTGGTAAATCACAGGACGGGTGGTCCTTAGCAGTGGTAAGCTAAAGCTATATAGCTGGGCTATAAGATGTGCACACTCTATTCTTCTAGATCCCTGGATAGTCTAGTCAATAATCAATATTCTGAAATAAAAATAGAGCTCCTCAATGCATTGGAGATATCCAGAAGAAAGTGGGATTGATGTTCATTGGAAGCTGGAATAAGTGGCTTATTAATTGATTATTAACCTGTTAAATTCAAGTGTCTTTTAAGGCTGAGAAGAGGAGCTTCTCAAAAATCATATCACTACAGAAACATGTTGTTTATTTTGTCTTCTGTGCATTTTCATGATTGTATGGATAACAGAGTAGTTAACTTTCCAGCTGTAAACACATCAGGTGGGATTTTCTAGATGAGCAAACAGAAAAGCTAACATGGAGCATCATAAAGGCACTAACTGAAGTCATCAAAAGGATTGGATTTACTAGATACATAGAACAGGCATCTGCCAGCTGATCCAGTGGAGTAAAGTGACAGTATTAGCAGGTTGATCAGAACCCTGGCAGGGTGATTGGAGTTGTTAGTCAGCCTAGAGTGTGACAGCGCACTTTCAAGTCAGCACTGTGAATGTTTGCTGGCAATAGAGGAAAGGTCATACTCTGACTGTGAAAGGGAGTGGTAGCAGACTCAGATTCCTTTGCTCATTCCCCACAGTCTTAGTCTTTTATGTACCTTCAGGATTTGCACTATTGCTTGTTTAATCTCCACATAGCTTTCATGCTTCTCTGACCTACCCTCTTCCCTGACCAGCTGTGTGCCTCCCTATATCAATGCTAACCTCTCGTAGCTCTCAGGTTCCTTCTTTGTTCAATCTTCACCTCCCTTTTCCAGCCACCTCTTCCTGGCTCTCAGTCACATTTGCATCCAGTCCTACCCTTCCCTCCAATCCTGGATGCTGTCCTTGCCAGCCATTCCCCTGTCCACCTCCACTCTCTGGCTGCCATTCTCCTACTGTCATAATCATTTTCCTTTAAGACTCCTGTTTCTAGTGTCTTTGGGGACGCACTCCTGGCTTTCAGTCAGTCACAGTTACTCTGGCTCAAGAGGCCCACTATGTACAGCAGTAAGTTAAATGTTTTAATGGTCCTTACTGATACTGCCATGAATCCCCTAATCACTGTCAGAAGGCTCCTAGGCCCTGCTTTCCTTATTAATCAAGGTATTCCTTATCAAATCTGGGAAGCTGTTTAACAGCAATAACCATTTCTCCTTTTGTTTTTCTTTACACACATCTCAGGATCCTTCTTTGTCCATTGTGCCTGGCCACCATCAGGGCAATCATTGAGGCACAGGCAAAACAGTGAAAGTGTGTTACAGGCCAGAAGCACATTTGAGGGTAGTTCAAACTGTCTCGTGCAGGCTCAGGAGAACACCATGCAGACACAGTTTTCAGATTCATTAGCTAGGAAGCTCAGCACGTTGACTGAGCATGCACTGATTTCTCAAAGTGATTTGGGCAAATGTTTCTTAGACATGAGAAAAAGCAAAAAGTGTTACTTTCTCCTTGACCATTAAAAATCTCTGATCCAAATCATGTGTAAGAATTTCTTTACTACTAAGCAAAAAGGGGATACCATAAGGTCTGCTTCTCTAATTTCATTCTTAGCAATGACTGAATAATTTGTTCTGACTTTGTCCAAAAATCTTCAGCACCTGCAATTAGTAATTCCAGACAATGGTTCAAGTGAGGCAAGGTCATAAACATCAGGTCTTAGAGTGGAAGTTGATAGAAAACCTGATTAGCAACCTGAGTGCAAAAGGTGGCATTATGTTTAGCCTCTGGGTGTTTCAGTTCAGGCTATTCCAAGCGCATAGCTACATACAGGGAATAGTGCCTATTTGCTAAGCTAGCACATAAGCAAAACCATTTGAGAGTAATGGAAATTATGCTCAGTTGCACCTTCTCTAGGCAGAAAATGTTCGCTTTTAGGTTGACTTTCTCAGTTGCTATTGAAGTAATCGGTTTCTGTTCCTTGTCTGACCCAGAAGGGGGTACAGATAGGGGTAGTCATCTTACTTAACCCATCAAGCAAAGAACTGTCAGGCTTTCATTTAAGAACTTCCTCTCCCAACCCAAATTCCTGCCCCAGTTTTAGCCAGGTAATTTTCTTAGTAATAAAGATGAGCCTTAAGTGCAGGCAGCACCAGGATTCACTCTCTATGAAAAAACAACACACTAATAAGTAATAAGAACCTTGTGATTCAAGCAGAGACTTGGAGTCAAGAAGCTTGAATTTGTCTGGTTTTCTTCTATATATTCTGGGTGACTTTGTGAAAAACAAAGAATTGAAACCAGAGAAAAATGCCCATGAGTTTTCACTGCTGCAGTATTCCTGTTGCTGATGCTGATAAGCATGTCTGAAGATGGGTAATAGGTAAAAAATCTCTTAAAAATTACAGGTGCATCTTGAAAAGGTAGATTTTAATATCTCTTCCTGTGGTTGCCTTACCATAACACACCAAGCAGATTGAATGGTTACTGTCTTCATTCACAATTAAATCACTGTGGGTTCCTGGGTACTACAGGATTTAATTTTTTTTCCTTTACAAGAAACCTTACATATTGAGAGAGCAGTGAAGAGTCGTAACTGAATCATCGTACTACTCCTCCAGGAAAGCGGCTGTAGTTGAATACAAGTCTTAGATGAAGAACATTATGAAGTCAGCATCTTGTGCACGCAGACCAAAGGATTGAGGCCAAAGGTTCCAACCTGGGCTTCTCACCACAGAGAGAGAGCACAAGCCAGTGCACACCTCTCTGGCCAAGCCATTAGTGCTCTCATAAAAGTCACAGTTCTGTAATCCAATACTCTTTTTCCAGAATTCTTTTTTAATCTCATTTCTTTTTTAGGTTAAACTGGATCAACCCTACAAAACATCAATTCTAAAACTCCCTACTCCCCACTGGGTGCTTCAATTGCTCAGCTGCAGAACCAGTCGTCTTCCTGTGAAAGCTGTAAGATAGAAAGTTTAAAATCAACCTTGGCAGTTTGGGCACTTGCAGGATTGGACAAATACAAAAGCAAGAGTTTTCCGTTTTACATTTTGGATGTGGATGTTTAAATCCCGTAGCCGATCTGAGCCTTGCTTCCTGGTATTTTCTTCAGCTGCAACATGAAAATCCTCGAGTGAATCCTGGCTGACCATAGCATAAACCCCTCCTCACCGGTGCGAAATGGTGTAACTCTAAACAGGGAGCAGAGCACCACCTAGTGACACGCGATAAAATTACTCACCTGTTACTAAATAGAATAAATGTTTTACTTGCTCGTGTTTGAAATTCAGAAAAACCATACTGCAATGAAAATATTTTACTTAATTAATTTTTAAAAATCCTATTCTAATCCTAAATTGTAACTTTTACTAGGCTAATTGAAGGAATACAAGAATTTGATTGATAATTAAAAGTAAAGGCAGGCCTTACTGCTGATTCCAGTGTTTTTCCATGAACTTCAGCTGCTTGGAATCTGGATTTTATTAAAAATACTTGTTTCACTTGCTGTTTTCCTTTACGTACAATAAGCATGTAACACAAAACTTAAGGAATATAATTCAAAAAAGGTCCAGATCAGCAATGAAAACTAATATTAGCATCTGATGACAGCAAGCCATCAAATTATAATATCAGCCTTCATCACTGGCATTGGTTTTTTAGAATTATTTTTCTTAATCAGATAATGAAGTTACTCTTTGTGACTAGGTTAAAGTGCAAGGTTATGCTGTTTCAGAAATTTCAGACATTTAAAATGATTCTAATTTCACAGGAAGTTTGGGGTATTTCTTTTCTTTTCTTTTCTTTTCTTCTCTTCTCTTCTCTTCTCTTCTCTTCTCTTCTCTTCTCTTCTCTTCTCTTCTCTTCTCTTCTCTTCTCTTCTCTTCTCTTCTCTTCTCTTCTCTTCTCTTCTCTTCTCTTCTCTTCTCTTCTCTTCTCTTCTCTTCTCTTCTCTTCTCTTCTCTTCTCTTCTCTTCTCTTCTCTTCTCTTCTCTTCTCTTCTCCTTCCTTTCCCTTTCCCTTTCCCTTTCCCTTTCCCTTTCCCTTTCCCTTTCCCTTTCCCTGGAGATAGTATTTCTGACCAGTCATATGGAGAAAGTGCACAGGCACTCTCTGGCTGCTCTCCTTCCCTCTTTTTTGGGATGGTTTGGTAAGCATACTTTTTTTCTAAAAGAAAAGTCAGATCTGAAGTTAACAGGGCTCTACACAGTGGTATAGTAAATCTAAACTGCAATTATCACAGGCACAGGTGTTAGGGTCCCAGGATTGTTCTGGGACAGAACGGACCTTTGTGGCAGTGCAGTGGTTTATTGCAGTCTGTTACACAGACTTTTAAGCTGTGCCCATATGCTTTTGGTGCTACATATACACAGGGCTATGTTATTTAGAATTTGCTTTGCTGTAAATTAGTCCAGGCTGTGACTGAGCCCTTATTTCTGTTTGTCTCCGTTGCTGTAGTCTTGTTACCTTGCAACGTGTCCATCTGATGTTATATCGACACTAACTGACCCATGCTCAGAACAGCGTACAAGCTTTTGGGAACAGGCTTTGTCTTTCTTAAATATGAATGTTTATTTCGTGGTAGGTCTGCTACTCGGGATTCTTGTGAATATACTATTAACCAGTTTTCAGTTCAGTTCCTAATAACTCTTAAAGGAAGCTAATGCAGAAGAATACATCCACATTTTGAGCACTACGTAAGCTGAACTGTGTGAACAGGATAGGTTTTTTTACATGCTGTGTTATACTTAGTGCTATGATCAATGGAGGAAATGCCAAAAATTAAACCTGTCCAACGCTGAGAATTTAGGATTTTGTTTGTTTTCTCTCATTGTTTTTATTGCTCAGTTTCTGTGAAATAGCTTATTGCGTACATGTATTTGTTTCATTTTTTTTTTTTACCTTATTTTGAAAGATTAAAAATATTTTGCAACACTGATTTGTTCACAGAACGAAAAAAATTGAAACCACAGTAATAACTTTGTGGAAATGCACACCACTTGCATGTATAGACACACCCTTCCAGCAGTAACAATATTTGTGGCTGGTATCCAGCATTCTGCACTTAAAAAAAATTGACATGTACACAGTATTTGTCACACTATGGCAACGGACCTGTAATGTCCATCTTTAGAAGGAATGCCAGAATTTTTCTGAAAGCATGTTTGAGGTTGTGTTACAATGCCAGCTCACCTTTTTTTTTTTCTTCTGAGAACAATTTAGTTATTAACAAATATTTGCAGTGTAAATAAACTGGATCTGAAAATATTTTGTTGTAACAAATATCACGTCCACAAGTAGTATGTCAGCTTTAACCGTGGAATTTCTACAAAGATCTCCATATTGAGACAGCATTAACACGCAGTCTCAATTTTAATTTTTTAAAATATTACTTTATATTTTAAAAAATATTATTTAACTTGCTAGACTGCAAAGATATATATGAAAATGAGACTGCACTGGAGAATAAGGAAGCATGAATTTACTTGTCTGTGTATGAGACTCAGTTTTTGCCCACACCCCATCTTTAGTCACAAGTGTTAGAAGTGGAATAATAAATAAAGGCTCTAAACCTTAAGTTAGAGAGCAGTTGTGCTGGATCTGGTACATGCATTCTGTCTCCAGCACAGCTGATATTCAACAACTCCATGCAAAGTAGTAGTGGTTAATGTGGGACGGAGAAGACTTGCTGCTGCCAGCGGTTGGCATGTAGCTGTAGGGCTTAGTGTCTGGTCCTTGGTGTGTATGAAATGTGATTTACACCACATGGGGCAGAAGAGACGATTGACTCACTGAGTTCTTCAGTAGCTGGAGTGTTGCAAATAAGCTATTGGGTAAAGTAGTGCTCAGGACTTCACCAGCTTCCCAGAAGAATTGCTGCTTCTTGGCCCTTGGAAGGTTCTTTCGAAGGGGCATTTTGGCCCTCGTGGGGTACATGAGCAGGGTTTAAGCTGCACTACTAGGCAAGGTGTTTTACATTGACTAAGGGTTGTGGCTACTTGGCCAGCTGAGGTGCTTAACTGCCTCCGGGAGCTGATCTGCTAGAACTTTGATCTGACAGCAGCGTAACACCTAAAAGATCAGTGCAGTGTCACCTATGTCCACAGTGTGGCTCTCCCCAGGTTTTTTGCACATATTAAAGAATGCATCTTCCTGAAATTACAGGTAACCTGCATTTTAATTATACTTCATGTGTTTAAAATATACCTTTGTTTAAATTCACTAGCAGCTGCAAGAGCTCAACATTTCAGCAGCTGTATTGCCCAGGTGTGTCTTGAAGAGCACCCTGAAAAAGGACAAGCAGTGAGCATATGTGAAAAATTACCATTGGAGTGACCTTGCCTAGTGACACAATCAAGCTTCTGCAGAGGTAGCGTTCAGCACCCTACTACTGCTTTCCTGTTATTTTAATCAGGAACCCTATGTATCTTCTCTTGTGATACTCTGCTTAATTTATATACTTTCAACAATAGACAAAGGAAAGCTCTAAGGAGGCAATAGGGCTAAACTTGTCCATATGACTTGCTCTGGCCTTGTACAGAGGGGTGAATTTCAGATTTAACTGTTTGCATGCCCAAAACAAAAATGCATGGGTTGAAAGGAGTATTTATGGAATGGGAAGGAAAAGGTATTGTAGCAAGATTTCACATTAAAAAATATTTTAACAGATGTTTATAACTGGCTGTGCTGTGATGGCTGGTGCTGCAGAAAGACTTGTGCTGGGATACAACAGCTTCAGGAATGCATGTGGTAGGAAGAACAGTCCTGTAAATGGGGCAGCCCTTTCTGGACAGGATGTGACTAAGAAAAAGTAAGTAAGTGCATCAGATATTATCTAAATAAGTCAGGTGTTTGATGACTTAATAAGATACACATCTTCTAGTTGTCAACCCTATACATATGTGTCTATATACATGCTGATATTGAAAGGTATAACAAAGGTGTGAGAGTGGGGCAAAATGGGGAGTGAAACTAAAAAGTTAAGGCAGAATTTGAAAATGTGCTACACTGTTATGCTTTATGCTGGCTTCTTCTTAAATAACATCTTAAGTACAACTGTGGCCTAAGCAGCAGTCATTCTATACGGCAGATCTCTGTACTTAAGGAAGTCGCATATTGATGTTCCCAGTCATTCTCTTGGCTCCCATGAACTAGTCCTTGTAGAATGGCACCCACGTTGGCAGCTTCTGATCTCATTTAAGAACATAAAATGAAGTGTTACATAAAAATGTAACATATTCTCAAATTGCTTCTCACTTCAACCTCAGTTTTTTCTATTATTTGTGAAAAAAGTTTCATTTGCTTTGTAGCACCTTAAAAAGATGGACAGAAGCCTCAGAATTTATACCTGTAAAAACCAGAAAGCTTGGTTTTTTTTGAAAATAGATCTTTTTTTTTTCTTTCTAGGTATCAGTTCTTTCTGAACTCATGCAGGCTGGAAATGCAAAACCTCAAAACCAATTCACTTTCCTTGTGCGTGTCTAGTTGTCCACAAGAGCAACTCAGCTCTTTGGAAGACCTCCAGAGTTTTGCCAGGAATAATGGCGTGCAACATGGAATACGAATATCTTAGTGTATGTGCACAACAATTGAGCAGCTTTCTCTGTGTTATTCTTGTATTTGCTATGCTAAGGAGTCATTTCTTACCATTAATTTCCTGAGCAGTCTGTGGCAACAGAAAATAAAATGCCTTGTTTCTGCTTTATTTCAAAGCCATAGTTTCTAGAAATGTTACAGCTCTCTTATGCAAATTCAGATGTTGGTGATTCATACCTGCATAATGCTGAGATTTTGCTGCAAAAATTAGTGTAGTTTGGTGGAGGTGTCAGCAGGTGAGCAGAGCTCATATGTTATTTGAAAGACTTGTCCAACTGGTTCTTTTAAATTTAATTAAAACTGTGGTGTAATTACTAATTCCAGAGATACACAAGTGTTTTTATCCCTTTAGACATCAGATCCCAGATTTGCTATCCCACCTAGGATTTTTTTTATTTTATTCTAATGTTCAAGATGGATATGATGTCAGAAGTAGCTATCGGGCAAAAAGGGACACTGGTTCATTCATGTCCAACAGAAAATAAAATAACCTGTAGCCTAACCCTTATTCCACAGGGCATGTGTAAACTGCAGACCACATGAATATTAGTGTCTATTTTTATTGGAGGTAAGAATTCAATTCTTCTGTTGTTTTGTTATTTGGTTTTGTTTGGCAAAGATTGCTATTTAGATTGACAATATTTGGTTTATGTTCAGTTTTGGGTAGTTTGCTGTCATTTGGTACGTACAGAAAGCTGTAAACACCTATGATAAAAGTATTTTTAGTGTCACTGAATATTATTGCATGAAATTCCATGTACACGTTAAAGCTGCTTGCATGTTTACCTCGAGGGAGAGGGCAGTATTGCATTTTGAATATCTTGAATGTAGCCAGCCTTTCGTTTCCAGAAGCATTCTATAATGGAGCAGAGTATTATTAGCAGAGTACCTAGTAATATTTAGCCTAGAGCCCAGAAAATGTGCAGTTTCCGCGTAGATATATATTCTGTTCTAAATCATGAGGTGCCTAGTTCTACTGTAGCTTCTGTCATTTTAGGTTTTTCTTTTATCTTTAATGAGTAACTGTTCAGAGCTGAAGTATTGCACTGTGGAACAAATGGTGTGCCTGCCCTCCAGGAAGATCTGTAAATTGTAATTATAGTTAAGTCTAGGAGAAAAAAGATTCCACAGAGGTTGCTTTAGATTTACCCAATTAACTAATACATTCCCACTGGAATATCAGGGATGAATATAGCCTGCTGAGGGATCAAAGCAGAAGTGTAAACAAAACATAACTGATAATGTGTTTTTCTCTAAAACCAACTGATTTTGTTACTTTTTTTTTCCCCTTCTTAGCTTCTTGTCTTTGCATTTACAGCTTGGACAGTTGCAGTTACACACTAAATCCAAAGGCAGCTGAGCTGTGTCCCACACTGCCGGTTCCACCAAGGTAAGAATTACTTTTTTCAAGGCTTTTTTCTCTTTGGCAAAGAACTCAGCAAAGTTATTCATCTTGCACAGGAATATTTCATAGCAGAAGCAAAGCTAGTCAGAGAAGGTTTTAACTGTTGATGAGCAAACCTCTCCTTTTTAGGTATGAACATGTCTTTGACTGTAGCACAGCATTGCTGAAGTGGTACAATAAATATATTCAAGAAGCCTGTCTGGGAGTGTCAAATCATTTTGTATGTAAATATTTGGTGGTGTTAATTGTACCTTACAAACGTTGTTTTGATGTGGCTTTTCGAAAGCTTAAATGTCATAAAACCAATGCAAATTGTTTGTGACCTAGAATTATCTACAACAACACAGCTTACAGCTATGTTAGCATGAGTTTAGGTATTATGTAAACATGTGGGAGCAAAGCAGGTGAAGCCAGACTAGAATGGGAACAGGAGCTACATGCTGATAGTGGTTGAGATAGTGGTGCATCCTGAATGGATGTTCTGGTACAGTGATAAAGGCATCGTGCTGCTAGGAGTTTATTTTACAGGTGAAACATAAAACTACCATTTGTAACAGACCACTCCCATGCCCAGTGCCCTATTGTGTCAAACTCCATGTGCAAGGTCTCCTCCTGGGCAGGGAGGATGCCTGCCAGATTACAGATCAGACTGGCCATCTGTGGCTGCGACACTGTGTTGAGGGTGCTCGTGGTGTAGTGCAGAGGGCTTGAAAGAAAATGATGTAATGGGTCTCTGTGGATGTGAAACTATTCATCCAGTAAGTAACATTTTTTTACCATCTTTGTTTTTAACCTTCCAGTAAATCTTTTCCATTATTTAATCTGTGTTGCACAAAATCCTGAATGCTATTCCAAATATGCATCTGTCTTAATAAGTATGATTAATGAAATGCATGTTTTCCACTGAATTCTGAGTGGAATATTGGCAGGAAGAGATACTCTGATAGGACTGAGTGTCCTTGCACTAGGTAAGGTTATAAATAAAAAATGAATAATAATACTCAGTTAAAATGTGAGGTTTCAAATGTTTCTATTAACTTTATACTTTTAATTTAAAAGTGACATTTTTCATATTTTCTGATCAGAGTTGTTTTTAAGAAGGAGTGATTGTGTTTTATCAGGAGGCATTTAATAGACCGATGAAATACAGACCTATGAAATAACAGATTCAGTGTTCCTTGATATGGTCATGTACGTCATTTCAGGGGACTATAAGAAATGGTTGATAAAAAAAATGGCACCATCATGAGCATTTTAAATTCATTCTTACACAAAATATTGAAAAACTAATAATTCCCAAGGTGAACTGTTTCAGTTATAAGCTCAATATTAGTAAGTAATAGGTAACCATATGTTTTACATGTTAAAAAGGTTGCCACCTTTACTAAATGCTGTTGCTTTTGAGACCACTATTTAAAATAAAAGCCAAAATTCTGCAAGAACTTTAAATTTATCTTTAAAGTAAGTAAGATTAAAGCTAAATAGATTGTACTACTCTTAATAAACTAACTTTGTATATTTTTCAGCCTTCTCTTTTATACTGGTTTTAGCCTTTAGATTCATTTGGGCACCTCTGGTCCATACTTCGCTTGCCCTGGTTGTATTTGGGTTGTTATGTATGTATATTTACCTTTTAGCATATGCTTAGTTAAATGTGTCGTCTCACTGAACTGAAGAAGAAGCAGCTGAACAAACAGCTATCCTTTTTTTTTCTATGGCCATCCTCACTAACCTTAAGCTTACCACACCATTTCCAAGCGGAGCCCTGCTTGCCTTTTGGTGCCAAGGTCTGGCTGTGCTGTTTCAGCTGCTGAGCGCTGGGATGCTGATGATTTTTAATTTTTTAATAGATGCTTGGAAACAACGTTTCTTTAGGCAGGTCAATGCAGTTATGAAAATATTACTGTTTCAAGAAAGTTTGGTGAAGTTTCACATTGCCTGTTTTCGAAAGGGAGAGCTATAGGACTGTGTCCAGCTAAAGCTTATCATTCCATGAAAGTTAGCTTTGTATCTCCTCAGTGAAATTACATGCCTGAGCTTTAGAATAACTGCAGGAAACCTAAAAGTCCTGCTGCAGTTTTACCTCAGACAAACAGACCATTATGTGAATTTTCCCTGTGATCATTGATACTCTGCTATGCAACAGTATTCCTGAGCTGAGCTTGGGTTAGTTGGAAGGGTGGGAGACCAGGAGGGAGGCCAGGCAGACATCAGCCAGCCGACAGCCGTGTGCTGCAGCCTGGGGAATACTGCCCACCTTCATACTGCACTTGCTTGCCCAGTTGCCTTAGGTGTTCTCTGGTGGCTCTGTTGCGACTACAGGGGCAATCCCAGCACTCAACCGGAAACAGAAAACGTCACATTTCTACTTGGATGTGCTATCTTCTCAACAATAATTACCGCAAGTATCATTTTACCCTAAGGAGTGGCAGAGGCTGTAACTTGAAAACTTGAACTACCAGTGGTTCCACAGCAGTAAAAATAATTCCTCATTCCTTTCAGATTTGAAAATGAGAATCAATTATAAGATCTGCTTATGCTCATTTACGTAGTCTTACATGTTCGTAGTGACATTTGTTTCTCAGCACTGGGCTCTACTGCACCTCATCCCCACACAGTGTTAGCAATGGTGGTGTAGACATGCAAGAATTGTATTCCACCCTCGTTCTTCTCTGCATCAGCTAACCGTAGAATCCTGCTGAGTGAACAGAGGGGCACTGGCTTGATAGGAACATGAGATCTGTGGATTCAGCCTACCCTGTCAGTCGAGAAAGGGTTGGCAGCTCTTTTAGACAATGAAAGGGGTAGTGAAGCACAGGCAGCAGTGCCCAGGCCTCAAGTTATGGGGTTATATTCTGCTTTTCCCTCAATGACCTTGTTTTCCAAAGAAAATCGGAGTATGGCTTGCAACTTTTAAAGTGATTTTTTTCACCCTGATGTTGCAATGTTAAAGGAGTTATTGCTCAGTATGAAGTACAGACAACTTGTACTTCATGAGACATTTGTCAAAATTATTGTTCTTCCATTTTCTTACAGCAGAGTAGGATCCATAGACTGGAATACACCAGATATGAACAGTCTGACAGATTACAGTAACAAATATAAATGTATCATAGATAAGATTTTTTTTCATATCCTCTGTAAGTTATGACCTTCTTACTTCTGGTGATACTAAATGGGTAGGAAAAGGTTCCTCTGTATGCATGTGTGTTCCAGTGAAACTGACTGTTGTTTGCAGACCTGTGGGAAGATCCACTGCTGCAGGTCACGCTTCCCTTCAGAGCTGGTGGCTTCTGTCTAGAATAGGCAAGAAAACTAGTGAAGCAACTGCCACTGGTTGCATTTATTATTTTATAGATTCCAACCTCTCTTTGTCATATACAAAGAACTGGGGACGTTGTGGATTTTTTTGACTCGGGGAGGTGGTGGTGGTTTTTTTTTTACTTTGGGGAAAAAAATAATTTATTTATATGAGTTTTCATTTTATGTCTGCTTTGCCTCCATTCATACACAGCTCTCAAGTCAGTTTTGTTGTGCTACTGTCCTTACTGCAGAAAAGGACTGCCAGCTTTGTGAACAATGGCAAGCTGACTCGAGTAGAAAGGAAGTTTAAATGTTCATGACATACAGGGTACATGAATGAAACATGTAGCATGATATGTACATGTAAAGCAAAACCGACTGTTTCCATGGGGTGAATTACAGTTTTATGAATACTATTTTGTTTTAAAGAAACAGTAGTAATGATTTCAGAAAATCAGATTTTAATTCACAGGCTCTTTGAGAACATAGGCAGTGTCTCATAAAGCTTTTCCAGTGCACAGGAAGTTTGTGTAAGATGCCTTGCTGTGATGTCTTTGTGAAATCTGTATGCCCTGATCCCACAGTCGACAACTCTGCTACTTTTCTTAAGGAAAACATCCAACAATTTTCTTTTTATTTCCTGTGGCAGGTTGTTCTGCTTTCCCATATAATTGTACTAAGGAAGAGGCTTCAGTTCACTGTACAGCTCTTTTGAATTGTTGGTAGAATCATTGTCAGAATTCCTTTCCTTCTGTTCCAACCACTTTGGACCTTTCTCATTCTCACTGTCTCCTGGATATTTTGGGTTGCTGTACTACTTAGCTTAGGAACTGCAAGTAAGTATATGATTTCCATTTTTTTGAGTAAATGCTATCTTTTCCGTAAATTAAATTCTTAAATATTGGACCTCATGGTGTTAGTGAACAAAATATGGGCTAGCATTGTTACGCAGCTGTGTTACTCCTTTCCCTCTTCTTGTTTGTTTGGGGTCCCCCCTTATTGGAGTCTTTGCAATAGTTGTGGAGTCATAGCACTATGTAAGAGGGATTTTTGCTCCTATGTATGGACTTTATTTTGTTCTTTCTCAATTATTTAATTTATTATTAGACTGTGGTGGATACAGTGTATGTTTGATGTATGTAAATGAAGAAAGCAACAGGAAGGAGGAGATGGTTTTTAGTGCAGTTGTTATGAAATAAGAATGTTAATCTCCTCTGACTATAAATAATGTACAGTTGTCACAGATAGAATGCTGTTTCTGAGCAGTAGTTCAGTGGCAACTGCTATCTCATTCTTTAGACAACATTAGAGTCTGTCTGAGTCCATGCTGGTATTGCAAATCACTCACCTATCAGAAATGGCTGCTTGAAGTACTTTTCTGGCTGATAACCTGCTTCTCCTGCAAAAGGGTCAGACCTAACAAGGCCAAATGTCCAACCTTCCGTCTCCTTGTGAGTTGTTCCAGGCTGACTAGTCAAGCAGATTCACTTTGCTCTAGGTGTCATGGATATTCCTTCTCCACACTCATCTGAGTTGAATTTTCCCTTTACAGAGGCAGCATTATGTGCGAGACACAGCTTTGTGTGGTTGTTAGCTTTTCTGCAAAATCTTCATCCCCTTTATGCACATATCAGCCAGGCAGCAGTAATCTTCAAACTGGCCTTGTGGGATACCTTATCACTTGTTCAGACTAATCCTTTATGGGAAGGAGCATCTCCTGAGCTTTCAACCAACTGTTCATTTCATGCACCTGCTTGGACCGGATGCAATTTAAGATAAACATTCATTATAGTAAATCTAGTAGCAGGTAAATAAAATGAATGATAATACACAGATTTGCTAAATATATAATTAACAACAACTATTAGGGGAAATATTACACCCTTGATGTTAAGCTAAGCTGGCCCATTACCCACAGGAAAATTCACTGGTACGCTTAATATGCACACATAAGTATGTAAAGCTTGCCCCTGTTATATCTAAATTTAGAAAATGCCAGCTGAGTCTGTTGTATTCAAAAGCTTTTGGAAGTGCAGCAATCATTAGAAAGAGTAGAAATAGTTTAGCTCATATGACAGAAACAGCTTGATGATAAGTGCCGGATGGGGAACAGGTATTTCCTGGATGTTTTTCCAGACTTTGCAGGAAAGCAGTGACTTACACATTTTATCTGAAAGCAAATTCCACATGTATTCACAGGGAAGTAAAACCCAATGACAGCTGCCATTGAGAGGCTTTTTTAGTTTTTTCCATGTTGTGCCATTTTCCTTCATTGGTTATATCCTGTTTCCTGCTAGACATTACCATTCAACTTGGGGGTTTTGTTGGTTTTTTTTCTGCCTGCTTAGAGACTAGAATTCAGTTTGTGACCTACTGTTACATTCATAGTGCAGCACATCTCCTGGCTCAAAGGTGTTTTATTTTTTGTCTTCTCCCTAGCATAATAGGAATGCTGATGTTTCCAGCAGGTGACACAAACAACACAGTACAGGAGGCAGCACAATCTTGCTGCACAGCAGAGCAATGCTAAAGTTTCTAGGATGCTCTCAGGGTTGCAATAATTGACTTTTTGCAGATTTAACATAAGAAGGGAAGGTCATTTCCAGGCACTTAATGGTCAATATATTGCTCATAAGAGGAATCTGGTAAAACATACATTTTGACTGAGATCTTCTGCCAGGATATTTTTAGTGTAGAAGTCAATCCTTGTAAGATTTTTACAATAACAGCGTGTTAATATTTAGAAGACAATGTGCACTTGATAAATAATTCAAACCAATTCTAAGTTACAGCCTAAGCATGAATGCAGATAATAAAATGACACTTTACGTGTTCAATTATTTTTCTGGTTAAAGTTGGTTTCTAATTATTTTTGTCATTTGTACTTGTCATGATTTTTTTTGTTCAGTTATCTACGTTAAATGGTGGCTGTCGTTACCCAACAGGTGTAAACGGAGTTCTTAGCAAAGGCTGTGGTGTTCAGGTACCTAACATGTAAATGGTCGGGGCAGCGCCGGTGCCCACTGGGCGCCGATCAAGTCGAGTGAGGAAGTTTCTCAATCTGCTCAGTTGTTTACAGCTGCTCTGATTACCGAGTAACTCCTGAGAGGAGTTTGAAGACAACAAAGGCAATTTTAGCCTTTTAATGGTCTGGGGATGTAGCGAAGGATTGTTTTATCCAGCTCTCAGCCTGAGGAGATTTGTCAAGGTGACAGAGGAGGTTGGTGTCAGCAAGAAGTGTGATAGCTGTTTGGATTTCCAGTCCCATACGCCACATTCGATTTGTTTTGTAGTTCACAACTTGGACAAATTAACAGTAGGCTAGATTTGGTATTGAGGTTCTTCCTTTAGATTTTATTTCATGTTTTCAACTCCAATATGAGTCCTCTGAAATGCTACCTGCTAAAGCAGCTCACAGTAAGGTAGCACCTTGGGGCTGTAGGATCACTAGTACTTACGCATCCTGTAACAATAAATAAATATAGTATTGCATGGTTAATAATGTGTTGGCAGAACAGCTTTGTATTTTCTACTAGCCTTCTACAATTGCCCTGTGAATGAAAGACCTTTCATTTGCTTTTTTGTGTTTTGGGGATGTTTTGCAACAGCTGGGAGTACTTCTCTGATCTCCCAAGTTATGATCTCCTTGAGCAATTTGTTTTCTCCACTGACAAATATTTTCTTATCCCGAATTCAGTTTGCAAAATACAGGTGGTGTTTTCATTGATTTTGCCACCTTGACTTTTTATTCTCACAAATATATTATCTGGGGCTATGCAGACTATATTTTAAATGCAAATATACCAAGAAAGATGAAAAAAATGTACCATTTACAGCCACTAGTCTAACATAGAGAGATGGACAAGTAAAATGGGTTTGCTGCTGTGCTGCACTTGTTCTTAGTATTCTCCTTGAATCTTCACTAGCTATATAATATTTATAGCATCTCTGCATCTAACAGCGCTGGAGCACTTGGTCCTCGCTTCAGCTGTGGTGCACCTGATAGTTATGTGACCACACAGCCACCTTATTTACCTCCCCTCCAAAAGTTAATGCTTTCCTGAGAAAAAAATTAGCTTCTTGGGAGCTATATGAAACTATAGCCTGCACTTGGAAAGGAACTAACTTGAAACACATGGATGATCCTCTTAAAATCAGCGGGACTACTTACACATTTTAAGGTAGACACATGCTTCAGTACCTTGGTAATTCAGAATCTGTAAGAGCAGTGGAGACTTAGTGAATTCCAGACTTAGAAAGCCAGGAGAAATACCAGACTCCACAAGACTTGAGACAGCACAAATAGTGGCACCAGTTAGAACCATTAGCTGGCTAGGAATGGAATTCAGCTGTGCTTTGGAAAAGCTGATATGTCTTAGGGTCATTGAGTCTTATTGTTTAGTAATTGGTGTGGCATTTCCCTGCAGATCTGAAGTGGCTGTGTGGCCAGCAAAGCGTGTCTTTCAGCTCTCCAGCATGGGGAATCTGTGAAGTCCACACGGCATAAATCCTATGCATGCAATGTAGGATGGAAAGGCTGTGTAAGATTTTTGTGTAATGAAGGTGCATCCTACAGGCAAGTGACCAATAAAACTGCCACATAAAGCCGTGCAGTAGCAAAACCAGCAATAAAAGTGTATTTCCTGCAGGGTCCTTGACATTCAAATTAGTCAACTAGCTTAGCAGTAAATACCACTACACGGAGAAAGCTAAATAAAATAGCACACAAATTTCTGTTGCAGTAAGCATGAAGTTTCGATGTATGATGCCAGAACCTTTCCTCACTTGGCAGTGGGAAGGGCACATCATATTTTCATGTTAACAGGAACTGATAAACAGGCTCTCAGCATTTTCTGGTCAGTGGTTGTTTTTGATAAGGAAAGTGCTGAACTAGACTTCCCAGGAATTTTCATCCCTTACAACAGTCTACTGGTCAAGGCATCAGCAAAATCTTGCAGCAGCAGTTGCCAAGAAAGGGAATCTAACCTAAGCCTGAAAGTACCAAAATGGTGCAAAGGATACCGTGTGTGCACACTGTCATTGCATTGCTGTGCTGACTTGACATAATGGCACAGCGCTGGGCTGCCGTCAGATGGAGAAACTCTTCTGAATCCTGCTGCAAACACTGTTTGCAAATGCAATGCCTGTTTGCATTGTTAACAACACTTCTTTGAAGTATTTGCAGCAGACCAACATTTGTATTGATCCGACTTTCAGATTTGTGGATTCAGCTGTAGGGACTTCAGTTCTTTACTGACTTGTTAATGTTATCACCAAGAGTGTACAGTACACTAGAAAAATTGGCGATTATGTGGTTGGAGAAAAGTACTCTGAGAAATTAAACCATATTTCAAGGCTTTGAGAAAGTGTAGCTTGTGTGAAGAGAGAGATCACAATGGAGTGATGGGGAAAGCGGCATGTACTTTTCTCAACGGGGTATCTAGGATAGCTTTAAAGTTTATCTGTGCTACTAAGCGGACATGAAAAACAGCACTGCATGTAATTCTGTTGACAAAACTATGCCTGCGTGGTAGGCCTAGAAGACAGGGAATCAGACAGAGATGTTGACACTGGGAAACAGATTTCTATGAAGTAACAAAAACAGTTTCCCATATCTAGACATCAAAGTGACAATGGTGAACTCGCAGGTGGATGTGCCTGATTTCTATGCAGCAGAGCACAGAGCTGTGCACATGCACACGTGCAAGGTTGGCCAGGAAAGGCAAAGGCATTACTGTTGCTACTGCAGGTGGTTATTTCAGTAAGCTGGTAAAAAAAACAAGAACAAATAAAATTAGTTTACTGTACATATATTTGTCAGTCTTCATGACAAAAACTATAGAAGCAAAGCCTAAAATGTGTCTTTTTTGGAAAAGAAATGTTCAGGTAGATTATATGGTTGAAAATATGCTTTATTCTGCTACCAAATGGCGTAATGTCTTTGCATAAAAATGGGGAGGTAGAAGACCTTCTTGTATCTCATTGGCCTATCCTTTGCATAGGTTCCCTCAGTAATGGTTATAGGCTGTTACAAATAGCTTATTTGGCTAGTTGTGTGTGTTGCAGAAAAAGAGAGAACCTCTGGAAGAAGTAAGGGAGACGAAAAATCCCTTGAATTCAGAACAAGAAGGAATGGTATAGTGCATAGCTTATTTTAATATACCAAAGTAAATGAATCTAACCTCAAAAATTACCCTTTTAAAAAAACCTCAAGCTTTGACATCCAACTTAAAACCGGGGAGGCAGGGGATGGGGAGGAATGGCTGACAGTTCGAAGAGATCTGAGTGGTAGCTTTTTTACACCCTCACTTATCTTGCATTTCACAGGCTCGAAATACATTTTAATATAATGGAAAATACAGTATTTCTTTGAATAACCAACTGTACAGCACTTCAGAGAGATCACCTGTTTAGCTAAAATTGATAACCTTTCAGAAAATAAAATATCTAGAATGTATGTCTGTGTTTATGCACCAGTGTAGAATTCTTTGATCCTTTCAAAGCAGTATAATTTTGCAACGCTGCTATGGGCTAGATGAATATTTTTCATAAATTACAGACAAACAGACCTTGGTTTCTTATTGTTTCTACTTTTAGCTCTTCTTGAGTATGAACTCTGTGGCTATAGGAAAACAGAACACAACTTAGGTGAACCGTTTCATAGACAGCTTTTTATCCGTGGTAGTTTTGAACTTGAAGGTGGTGTGCTGTCATGTGGGAGAACATAGAATCATTTAGGTTGCAAAAGACCTTTAAGATCATTGAGTCCTACTGTAAACCTAACACTGCCAAGTCCACCAAATGAATACATGAAGTATTAAATCTTAAGTTATAATGCTGGTCTAGCAGCAATAGATAATTCTATGTCTCACTGTTACTTCTCTCATGGAGTTAGAATAAGAAAATGCTCACCTCCAGAGATCATTTTATTCTGTAAACATGTTAACTTTAAGGTTAATAGACTTAAGGCTTTGTATACTAAAAAAAAAAAAGCAGGTTATGGACCTAGAGACCTTTCACTAGGAACAAATATCTCTATGCCAGTATCCCCTGTCAAGACTTCAGAGTCAAGTAGCATAATGAGGATTGCACAGAGGAGGTCTGATTGCTAAGTTATGTGAGTTACCCCCACCTTTTGTGAAAAGCCATCTATTGAATATGGAGTCAATTTTCTGCTTGTGGGAGCAGCTCTGTAAGGATTTCCTGCTGCAGTGCACAGCAACTCTGCCCCAGCCAAAGATGCAAAGTGGGAAGACCTGGTGACTGCCCATTATTGTTTTAAGTGGTGTTTTGTCATCCCATCCAAAAAGCCAGTGCAGGGCAGCGTTTGACATGTGTATCGGGAGCCTATCTCTGCTAGAATTCTCTTCACAGCCAACGGATACACCACTGAACTGGTGCTAGTGAAAGAACAGACAAAATTTAAAATGTTGCTTTTTAAAGGGTTGAGATCTGTAAAGTGACACAGTCTCACACTACTATTTTACATGCCATGATAGGACCTGAAAAGGGAGGAACTTGTATTTCTTATGCCATCTCCTTTTTCCCATGGAAGCTCTAAACACAAGTAACTAGCATGGCTGTGGTTCTGTGTGTGATGGGCTGTCCTTTTCTTCTAAGCAAATTTCCGTACCGGAAGCTTCAACAATTGACTCTCCTGTAGCAGCTGAATATTGAGGCACTAAGGTTTCATTTAAATTAGCTTGCTTGAGAAAGCAGCGGAAAGAAAAGCAGTTTCGCTGACTTCTGGGTTGTGCACCGCAGTGCATTTTGGTACAATATCTTCTTCACACAGAGCAGGGAAGCACCTGTAGAAACTGTTGTGATGACATTTAGTGCTCTGTTAGGGTCTTCCGCTTTCCAGCTATTTTTCACTGCTGCAGGAACTGCCCACAGAGTACAGAAGGTTCTTGAACTCAATTGTATTGAAGTCATTTTGTACATCTACAAAGCCCTCCCCTTGCTTGCCAGGTGACATGTGTTGTGTTGAGAAAGTTGTGCTTGGAAGGGGAAATGCAATTTTTATGTGGTGTAATCCCTCTTCCTGACATTAAGGCTGTCATCACGGATCTGCAGAGCAGTGCAGGAATGGGGAGATTACCTGCAAGAGCAGCACCATCAAGGGCAAGGGTTATCTCAAGCTGTTACAGCAATTCTGAGCTTGCCTGCTGTGTGTTTTTAATGTATTCCCTGGGGCAGCATCATAAAGGCATGTCACAAGGGTTTGTTTATGATACCTCACAGACAGGCTTTCTTCTTGGCTTGTAAGTGCTCTGAGGAAACGGCACAGCCTTTCCCTGCGGAAACGTCCTTCCACAGCGCACACAGCAATGTGCTGCGTGGCCAACAGCCACGGGGCAGTTGCCGGGGGGGGGGGGGGGGGGGGGGTGCATTTCGGTTGAATTAGCTTTACAGGTGGCGTGTTTGACCTGTAGTACCACCACGGAAAATGGATTTTGACTTCTTTTATTCCAGATGAAACATGAATACTTGAAAGATTTTATTAATTTAATAAAATAAATACAACTTTTTTGCTTAATGATTACTTTGTATGACTTGTGAAAAGGGCTCAGTCTTTTAAAAAACGTTCTTTGTTACTATTGCTGTTTTACATAAGGGTTTATTTTCATCTTAGTGTGCTTAGGTGTTATGTGCGTATTTACCTTTTCGGTCAGATGAAGCTTTTCCCCTACCTGGGATTAAAGGATGGTGGTATGGTAACTTGACAGGCATCACTGTCCTGTCCGTGTTTGAGCTTATTCAGTAACTCTAAAGCTCCTATGTCACTGCACAGGGTGGAAATGAAGGATGTCTATAAGTATTAGCAGGGTTGGCGTTTTCCTCCTAAGGTGTTCAGCACCACAACTTCTGGTAGGTTCAGTGGGAGGTGAAGTACATACATCTCCCAGTAAGTCAAAAATGCAGGGTTTACAGGTTTATACCAAAGTCACTGAGAGATGAACTAGGACCAAATTTTTAAAGTATTCCTCTTCCCTTTTTAAACACATTTGCAATATTTATGAGTATCCTTTGCCCTACTTACATACTTGGCCTAACCCATGTAAAAGAGCCATCAGCATGTATGTAGTCAGACCTGTCCCCTCTGGTTTTGAGAGCAGGTAAAAGGGCACTTGGAAGCACAGTCTGTGTTTTCTCTGTTAGTCTGATAATGTCTCTTTTATTACAAATCTTGTAATCTATTTTATTGGCTTAGAATATGAGATTCATGTTTGCATATAAGATTTATTCCTTACCATTTCTGAAGTATTTTACACTAAATCTCTTTTTACGCAGTCTTTGAAACAGATGAGGCAGGATTGAAGAAAATTATAATCACAGTTCTGACAAGGACAAGCTTTTAAAAGAAATGCCTTTCCTCACCCCCCTACCCCCACTCCCCTTTCAAATGCCTACATCTTTTGGGTTTTCTTCACAGAAAAAAGTGGCTTTAAAATGAAAGCTGAGATTCATGAGTGATCATTTCATTCAAGGAACTCAGTGTTGAGAAAGATATCGCGTGTCAAGAGCTCACAAGAAAAGAAAGACAATTGGCAGCGCTGAGGAAAGAAAATTATTAAAAGATGATGTGGTATTGAGTACAGGCTCACAGGATTTTCGAACATCAATGTTCTGTGTAAATCAAACAACCCTGTGGTAACATAAAATAGGAATACCAAAGAGGAAAAGTAAGCTGTGGCCCTACTCAGTCTTGTGACCTGTTCTATCACCAGATTCCTGTTTTTCCCTGATACCTTGTGTGCATGCAGTGGAGTCTATATTCACAGAATTCACTGCACAGTGTAAACTGCCTACAAAACTTTCTGCATAGGGCTGGCTGGCTGCTTGATAAAGTCATTTTAGGATTGCAACCATATAATGTAGAAAGCTGGGTGACATAATGGTAATTGGGTGTAGGTGGATGACTGGGCCAACCCTGAGCTTGTTTAGAGTCATGAACATCACCTGCTGTCTTTAGCTAGCCATTTGCCGATGTCTCCTATCCTGAGCCAGAATTACAAGGGAAATCTGTTGCTCTTCTGACCTGTTTGGAAGCAAAGCAAGAAACCTAGTCAGACCCTGTTGTTGTGAGACTTCCTTTGCTTGGAAAAGAAGGTATGGAAAAGCATCCAAATGTGTAGAAATTTATCTAAACTAATCTTGAGATTTTGACATTTCTACTCATTAATCAGTCCTGTTAAAAATATCAAAACCCTCTGCATTTTTCTCTGAAGTAACAAGTAAATAATTAACACAAGAGGAAACTTTGTACTTTCTGTATTTTTCACCCTCGGTTAAGTTTTAACTTGCAGAAACTTCATCTTTTTTATTCTGAGATCTGACTGAGACCGTCATATATAAGGTAGTGCATGAGGGAAAAGGAAACAATGGTACTATATGGATAGAATAACTCATCTATGTTGCAATTGTGTTTCTAACACAGAATCCTGACAACTTAAAGAACCCCCAACAACCTGCCTTATTCAGTATAAAACTCCACTATCCCCCAAGCTGTTCCCCTAGTTATAAGACCAATAATAATAAAGGAAGCAACTGCTTTGCTGGAATTTCCCGTTTAAAATGATGTGGTGTATTCACATATTTAAATACAACTTTTCAGCTGCAAAATATTTAGTGTTTTGAATGAACCGTAGTGATACCTTTAAGATTGTTGTGGAACTGTGATAACGATCTTGATGTAGTGTATATGTAGGGTATATTTAATATATACTAGATCCTTGCTGAAGTGTGGATTTAATAATTGTAGAGCTTTTTAATTCCAACCAATCACATTCTTATCACTGGCTTTTTAATTTTTAGTTTCTGCTGCAAACTATTAATTTTTCAAGATAAGAGACTTTGAAGGAATCACTTTTGAAAATAGGACATCTTATTTGTGACATAAGGTCTGATTTTTACTTAACCACTTAGTCAAACTGCTGCTGGTTCTGTTGCCTAAGTAAAGTTTTCAGGGTTGAGCCAAGTGCTTAAGGGTTGCGTTATAGAAAGGTTATTTATGACTGCTGATCAGTGGGTATTTTTAATCCTCTGGACATTTTTCAAGGGTATTTATAGTGTTAACCTAACTGGCTATTTTACAGCATTTGAAGAGGAGTGGGGAAGTGGATTGAAGTTAATTTCCTGGTTTTCATATAAATTCTTGAGATCTGTGTCATACTTCTCTATGTAAATGATTGACATTAAACCAATCTTTATAAAGGAACCAAAAAAACACAACTTCTATTCTGGCCAGTTTTTTGCCTTTATTTTTCCATTTTGGGAAACACATTATTTCTCCAAAACAATACAGGTTAGTGTGCAGTAGAATTACAAGTTCTTTAGGTAAATTATAATTCTGAACATATAGTATGATATTTCTTTTTTGTGTATTCCATTTTAAAACAAATCCTATTCAGTGGGTAAAAAAAAAAAAAAAAAACTATTAACACAATTTAAAATCAAAATTCAACCAAATTGCAATGATGAAAGTAGATCTCACCTTTACACATGAGAGCTTGTGATTATTTTTTCCTAGTTTTTATTTTACCACTACAGCAAAAATAGTGGATTCATTCCTCCAGACTAAAATCTTAAGTGACAGAAGCTGGAGAGACGTGTTCAAGGCAGTATTCTCAGCTCTTGTTCACTTACTTCTGGAATTTTCCAGTGTAGTTTTTTTTTCTAGATATTTTCCCATTACTGAGTACATCAAAACAGTCATTGCTTAAGAATTAAACCAATCCAATGAAAGTTATAAGCTTGGCTGCTTTCCTTTGGACTAAGGTGAACATTCAGATGAAGTCAGTAGGGAAACTAGGGTTGTTTAAGTGGGAAAGTACATACCAGCTTAATTCTTTAAATTTCCAAATACTGAAAAGATACAATGTATATCTTCTTAAGTAAGTTTCTAAAACACTTTAAAACTGTTTGTTTTTCTTTCTACAATGAAAAGTAGCCCACCACCTCACCCAGTCCTGTCTTCCATGTTCGTTCTGTTATGCTATCATCTAGGAACTGCTGTAAAAGGTTCAGTTCTAATCACAATATTGAGAATACCAAGCATTGTTCTTTTGTACCTTTGTAATATCCTAAACCAAAAGGTAGTTATATACTTCTGTAACACTATAAAAATAGTATTTGAAAGGCGAGATTGATGAAAAAAGTGTGAATATATTCCTTGCTTAAAAATGGATGATATGATGTGGATTTTGTATTTTATCCCATTTTCTATATTAAGAAAGCTTTTTCCATGTGCTTCCTTTTTTCCCCCTCTCTCAGCTTTAAAAGCAGAAAACACTAACATTAAAAAGTAAAACCCCCTTTATTTAGGGTATATATATAAAAGGGTTTTTATGAAGGATAAAGGAAAAAATTGGCAGAATGTTTGATTTAAAAATTTTGCATCATAAACTTTTTAAAGGTAGAGGTATGTGAGAACATAACTGTTGCATATAAAATATTGTATAGAAAAGATTTCATCTGCCTTGTAATATGAATTTATAGAAAGAATGTATGAAATAAGGACTATTCCAAAGATTTGTGTAGGATTCAAACCACATCTTTTAAGATCTATAAATAGCTGGGCTGTTTTGGTTGTTGGTTGCCGCCTCTCTTTCATGCATCCCTGCATCTCTTTCTTCTACTGGAAACATACTGTTGCAGTTAGTTGTGGCACTTTGGCAAGGAGAAAAGGCTGTCATGACTGCACAGCTCTGATTTTAGAGGAAAGTGTTCCCAGTCCACAGGAAGATTCCACCACAAAATAATCTTGCAACCTCCCATGGGAGACAGGACAAGCTATGGCCCCTTTCCGCTGGGGTTCTGTGCATAGAGAGCCAGAGTAATGGTGCTAAAGAATAGAAGAGGCTGCATTCTTGTAGAGCTCACCCAGACTTTTCCTCCTGTTCTCAGAAAACAGCAGCAGTTTTGCAAGGGTGGCAAAGTCAGGGGTCTGCAAGCTTGCAGGTAAATTCCCAGACATTTTCTACACAGCAGTCTTCAAGCAGGATGAAGAGAGGAGATTGTGGTTGAAGTCCCTTGCTCTAGTCTTTAAGAAGCAGTACATACTGAGATTAAAATATTTCTCTGCTGCCAGGAGTTTGCATGTACAGTTGCCATTTTAAAGGACTTATTCCTGGAATATTTCCAAGAACTTCTTTGGAAAAAGTTGGGAGGTTAGTGGTTTCTGCATGAACACTGGTGGTTGTGGGGACCTGAGGTTTTCATATAGAGACTGAAAGAGCTCTGCTTTCCAAGTGAAAGCAAAAACATTCTGACCTCTGGAAAAAAGAAGGTTAAAAAGACTCAAGTATGACTGAACTGAATTTCCTTTTGCTGAGAAAAACAGGCAGCTAAATTTGGAATGCTACCCGGGATACCAAGATGTCTTTTGCTTGTCTTGCTTTGTAAAATCTTTATATGGTGAACAGTTCTAAGCTCTTGGTGTGATGGCAGTCATGGTGGTGGATCAAACAATGAGCTTTTCTGCTCAGTTTTAAATAGGAAATTAATGTAGATCAATGGTCTGTTGTAATACATGTGTTTTCTTCCTGCCCTGAGAAATGAATGTGTACTCTAAGGCAATACAGACACACGTGCACATAAGTCCTTGTGGCCGTTCTTTTAATTTTGTTCATTAGAGTACCTGTAATTTCAGAACTGTGAAGGTTTTTTGGTAAGCAAAAAAGTTAAAAATCTGTCAACTCCTTGATCACTGAAAAGTGCTGTAAGGGTTACTGACTTGCCTGCCTGTTTTGTTCTCCAAGCAGCTGTTTGCTCACAAAGCTGCTTGCATCACTTATGTTCTTTTCCAAGAGAAAAATCTTCCATCCACACGAAGAAAAAAAAAATGCTCAGCTCATCAGTCATTAATACTGAAGGTCTGAATTAAAAACAGGTCCTATAATCCAAAAGGAAGTATCTGCTGCTTGAGCGAATGCTTTATTCCAAGCGTCAGTCACCTGTTTTTTCTAAAATGGCTGGTTTGTTTGAGTCTAATTCTCTGTCCAATAACCAAACATTTAATGTTGCTGCAGGAGAGCGCCTGTGCAAAGTGCCTGTTCAAGTGCTGTTTCTGCAGGTTTTGGTGCCAGGAAAGTTGCTTAAGATACTTTAACCAGGTTCACTCCATTGTCTGTCTGTCACCCAAGCATCTGCATACCTAGTCTAGAAACCGTGTTTCAGTTAGCACTACTAAAGCAACATCCAGTGCCTGCAAGCCAAAGTTTCCTGCTGGTCACCTAAACTAAACAGACAAAAAGTTCTTCAAGCGCAGGTGGAACTTGTTGCAAATAAACAGGGAAGTGACAAATTTGCAAGGTGCAAGGTTTTAGAAAACTTGTTAACACAGCTGGAGAGGGCCACTTGCAATATCTGAAGGTAAGAAAACATTTTGTTGAGTTGTGCCAAAAGGCTACTGAAACACAGACTCCAGGTGGAAGGAAGCAATGAAGAAGTAAGAAACCCACCTGGAGATGTGTCAGTATACACATAGAAGATACAGTATTTACACAGGGTCACTAGATACAGTATATATATATATATAGGGTCATCCTCCCTCTCTACTGTGCCCTGCTGGGACCACATCTGGAGTACTGTGTCCAGTTCTGGGCTTCCCAGCTCAAGAAAGACAGGGAACTACCGGAGAGAGTCCAGAGGAGGGCTACAAAGATGATTAGAGGACTGGAACAACTCCCTTATGAGGAAAGGCTGAGAGAGCTGGGGCTGTTTATCCTGAGAAGAGAGGACTGAGAGGGGATCTCATCAATGCTTATAAATATCTAAAGGGCGGGTGTCAAGAGGATGGGGCCTTTTCAGTGGTGCCCAGCGACAGGACAAGAGGCAATGGGCACAAACTAGAGCACAGGAAGTTCCTCCTGTGCTTGAGGAAAAACAACTTTACTCTGAGGGTGACAGCACTGGAACAGGCTGCTCAGAGGGGTGGTGGAGTCTCCTTCTCTGGAGACTTTCAAAACCTGCCTAGACACATTCCTGTGTGATCTACTCTAGATGAACCTGCCTTGGCAGGTGGATTGGACTAGAGGATCTCCAGAGGTCCCTTCCAACCCTGACTGTTCTGTGATTTTCCACCTGGACGTCCTGAATAAAGAAACTTGAACTCCTGGCTGATTTCCATTATCAACAATCTGGGAATATGATCCATGATGAAAAAGCCAGATGATACAACATTCTCTTTCTTTGAAAGACATCTTTGTTTTGTTAGCAGTTTTATTTCAATTGTGGTTTTATTGGAAATGGATGATTTCTGACATACAGTAGTTTTTCAGATACTTGACTCCTACTTTTTCTGTCCTGATCCTTTTCTCCAAATGTTTTCCAGCTCTATATACATCATTGTAAATAGTTATTTTTTTTCTCTTTGTCAGGCCCCTTTTATCTATGGTGACTGTGGTATCCTTAATGTAAAAGGGAATCAGATGTTCATGCTGATTCCTAATTCTCTAATTGTTGCAATCTTTGTTTTCATTGCTGAGGGCAGTAGTGAAGTAAACAAGACAATTCTGATAAAGGGTCTGACTTCTCCTCTAAAGTAGTTGCATAAATTAAGCTTAATCTTGGACAACTACGAAGAGAAAGTTTTTCACTTAGTTTAGCCTAGATTAAATACTTGTGCGGTGAAGTCTCTGGTTCTAGATGATGGATTTTCCAGACTTAGATTTTTTTAGGTAGATCTTATGGTCACTGACTTGGTGAGTAATCTCAGAGTTGTTTTGACTCCAGGCTTTCCATTTGTAGTCACCTTTTCCCCTTGGCTTCCTGCCTTTCAAAGTGATATCCAGCATCCCAGTGTTTACTTTCTCCAGCTG
Source organism: Rhynochetos jubatus (assembly GCA_027574665.1). Lineage (NCBI taxonomy): Eukaryota > Metazoa > Chordata > Aves > Eurypygiformes > Rhynochetidae > Rhynochetos > Rhynochetos jubatus. The sequence continues at coordinate 20,021,688 of CM050656.1, forward strand.
TTGTACGCTGTGTGTTTTTTAAAAGAGAAATTAATTACTGTGATGTTCTTCCTTTTGTTTCAGAAGGCTGCATTGTAGCTCTTTTTCCCTGAAAAGGTTTCCTGTTTCCTAATTATTGTAAGCAAATTTCTGGTTTTATGAGTGTATTGGTTTTTAGCCTAATGACCATAGTACTGTGTTTGCTGTTAGATAGTTGTTTGTTTGAACACCTTTTTGGCAAAGATAATGGTGTTCCATGTGCTTCAAATCAGGGCAATTTGGGAGAGGGTTAGAGGAGAAGAAAAGTAAGAACACGCTGTAAGATTATAACAGAAATTTTACCCATTTGAAGGAGTAACATTGGTCTCAGCTTATTGAATTTCATAGAGTAATTATTGTATTTAAATTCTTGTTTCCTATAAAGACTGTATTTAAGCCTGTTTCTTCAACCATGTAAAAATCTGTGGCCAAATGTAACCAAAAAAAAAAAAAAAAAAAACAACAAAACCAGGGACATGGGTGGAGGAGGGGGTTGAAAGGAAAAGAATGTAATTTTAAGCAGCTTAACATATACCTTAATTAACAGAAGTACTGAAATCTTAAGAGCTCTTACCGAGAGCAGTGAAATCTGCTGGGTACAGCCTTGAAAGTTCACATAGGTGTTGAACATGGGCTTGGGAGTAGGACTGGGGAGGGGTTAAAAAATTGCATCTACCTATGTTTCTAACATTTCGAAAGTACTTTTTAGTTCAGATTCTGATTTTTGTGTGAGCTGAAATTACTGATATCAGGAACAGCTGTTATAAAAGTTGCTCCAAAGTTCAATTCTTTACTATATTTTTTGCCTTTTATTTCTGGTATTACTTTCACTATAGTAATAAGCATATAATTACATGAAACTCTCTCTCTCTCTCTCTCAAAAAAAAAAAAAAAAGCCTTTCTCATTGTTTCTGCACTATTTTCTTCAACCTGTTGTTATATTGCTTAGATGATTTAGATTCTTCCTGCTCCTTCTTTCACCAGTTTAATCAGGATTAAACTGAGCTCCTTGTTTTCCCTCTAGGGAACTTGCAGATAAGAAACAGGTGCTGGAGGAAGTAACACTGGTGGCAGACTGTGAGTTTCTACCTTCCCATGCAGTTTCAACCAAGTGCTCCTTTATGTTATCAGAGTACTTTTCAGGCTGAGGTGCTATCTTTCAGGTGGGACTTAACACTGACTTTGATAGTTGCATGCACCCCTGAAGTGGCTTGTTCTCTGCAGGCTCAGCTAAGTTTTGTTCAGCTCTCCTGGAGTTTAACTGAAACAGGGCCAAAAAGTTGCCCTGTCATCTTCCCATCATGACAGAGTGCTGCACTAGACACTGAGAGTTGCTGTATTTCCAGTGGTGGTTGTTGGAGAAGGGGTAATGTAAACCCAGCATCCTGTGCAGATTGCAATGTGGATAATTGCATTCTGCCTTCCTAAATTTCTCTTGGATTTGCAACTGGATCCTGTGCTAAACTGTGGTGTAGTGTTGCTATGTGCTGTTAAACAGTTCACTCCTTAAGCTGTTCCATTTCAGTCACGGGCAAAGTGATTCATGTGTGTGTATAATCCATTAGTAACAATTGTAAAGCACTCTGGGTTCTATCTGGATGAAAAGTGCTTTGTGAATATAAAGTCATTATCCTTACTTGACAGTTCTGTTTGCCAACACTTGTCAGAATTACCACAGAATTTTCATCTTCTGGCTCTGATGGTTTCCATATGTTCCAGATAAACATATCCAGTCATCTCAAATAGAATCTGGGAGATAGAAAATTGTCTTCATAAAAAGAACATACTATTTTTTTAATATGATTTGGGAGCTACAAGTTCTGCCTGTCTCCTGCTTTCTTAAACTGTAGTGGGAGTCTTAACTTTTAATACATCAAAGCACTTGCTTTTTTTTTTTTCCTTTGCAGCCTTGTTGCAGCGACCTTTTTTTTTTTTAAATAGTATATCTATTTCAGGATAGCTTTGCTTTTCTGTGTCTGCTCTGGGTTCTTCTGCAGCCAGTGTCAAGCAACCGCTCCAAAGAGCAGCGCACAGATTTCTGAAGGAGCTGCTGAGCAGTACGTGGTTTCTCTGTTTTCACCAGTGCAGTCACTTGTAGCCTTCTGTGCCCTGTGGTAGCCAGTACTGAAGTCAGCAATGTGTTCGCCTACATTTGCTGGTACTGAGACCCTTCACTAGTACTGAAAGCCAGCAACTGTAGAGTGTAAACAAGCAGAAGTAAGTCTGACTAATGGTCGTATATCCATGGCAGTTGGTTCTTAAACTCTGGATGGAAGCCTATCAGAGGGTTGTGGTTAAATGCCTTGTGGAGAAGTGACCTAGATAGAACCAAAGTTAATGCGTGCTGTTGTAAGTACAGTTCTTCTCTGCACCGCCAAACACATTGTGCCTCACCCCATCAAGTACTTCTTTCTCTTCCCAAAAACAATACTGCATTTTAACGTTACTGGCAAAATTGCTTCTGGATGTTAAACTAAATTTTCAATCATCTTGAAAATACAGTTGGCTAAAATGTTCATCTTCAGTGAAATTGTATTTTAAATATGTTTGGTTTTCCTCTACAGGCTTTAAGTATGTAATAACAGGAAATAAAATTCCTTAGGTCTTTACTTGCTCTGTAGGCTGAAGCATGTAGAGTGGGATGGAGACGTACAAGGCTGACTAATTCTTACTTTGATACCTTTCTCCTCATTAAAAAAAAAGAAGGAAAACAAAAGGCAATGACGCAAGTGTCCAATCATTCAGTGCTTTTAAGCAGAGCAATTTATGAACAACTATCTGGAAATGTTCAGTTTGATTTATTTGAGATATCCCAAATGAGAATGTTGTCGCACTAACTGCAGAAGCCACTGCAAGCAACGGCAGTAATGATGTAATCATGGTACAACAGACACTTAAAGCAGGATCCTTGTGGTTGAAATGAAGCCCTGGTGTAGCAGTGCAATGCTGCAGGAAAGGACACCCAACTGCCCTCCAAGGAGAAAGTTGTGTTGGTCCTACCTGCTGGATGACAGCCATGGAGGGAGTCAATTACACACAGTAGGAAGCAAGGAGAATTAAAGGGTCAGATTTTCTCCAGTTACGTCCAGGCTGCAAAATAAGGTGGAATAGAAATAAAATTGTGCTTCTTGGACTGCTTGGGAGGCTATTGAAGATTTGGGTTTTTTTACAGATGGTAATTAGCCTAATGTATTACGTTTGTGCTTATTGGTTGGAAGTGGCTGAGAATTGTGCTGGTTTTAGTTGGGACAGACAATATTCTCTTCACAGTAGCTACTACTGAGAATATTCTCCATGTGTTTGTCAACCTCAGGACAACAGTCTTTACTTAACAAAGCTGCAGAAAGGGCAGATTTGGTCCTGGAAGTTATGAGATTAAATACTTGCACCAGAAAGAGGGAAATAAATGCAATTAATTGTACAAGTTTCTGGTTAGGTGGTCAGGCTTACCTCATGGAGGGACTGGAATATCCTGGTGCGTCTACTTTGACAAATGAAGGGTCAGAACAAGCCTGTTAGCTGTCTGTGAGTATATCAAGAAGAGAAAAATCAAGGACAGATAAGAGACAATACAAGATCAGCAGAAGAATGAGTAGATGTAAACTGTTCATGTGTAAATGTTGTCTGGAAGTTGGAAGAAGGTTCCTAAGGACCAGAGGGACAACTGTCTGGAATAGCTCCAAATGTAAGGGCTGGGAGAGGGAAAAGCCCTAAGTGATTTAAGGAGGGGACTTTCCACTTAAGAGAAGAAATCATATAATGTGCTAATCTGAAGTAGGCAGAGACTGAAGTGGCTGAAATGTCCCTTCCAGTCTTACGTGTCCTCCTCTCTTCAGTGGAGCCTCACAGCCCATGCTGCTCTAATTTCCCATCACTATCTGAGACGTGATACAGCTTTCTCACTGGGTCACTAACTGCTGTACAGCAGCCACAGAAATGTCATTGCCTCTTGTTACCGCTGGATTTTGTTTTCCAAGGGGATTCCACTGGCAGCTCTGACACTTGCAAGCTAAGACACTTAAAAGTCCAGCCTGAGCTGTGCAGCGTTGCACTGAGTGTAACTAACCAGGGCAGCCTCCGAGAGAGTTGGCAGCAACAAGATCAGATCAGGCTGAAAATACCAGCAGAGCAGAAAAAGCTGTGGGGGGATGTGGGACCAGCATGTCTTTTGCCTCTTTTTTTAAAGAAGATTCTGTTGCTATGGCAATCCTCTCTTCCCCAAGCTCATGTTATTAAAGCAAGTCCTAGAATGGAGGTCTGAATTCAGCTGTTACACAAAGTAGCAATTATTCTCAACAATTGGGGAACTTAGGCCTGGATCTGAGCCACAGCGCCTTTCTCATGAAACTAGCAGGTCAATTTTTCCAAGACCCTTGACATTCTGTGATGTGAGGAATAGAAGGATGTATTCCTTAAATAAGGGGGTTGTTTTTGCATGCTGTGGTATTTGGAAATATGTAAACATTCACATTCCTTATTTATTCATCCTGACACTGAGAAACTAGTCTCTAGTTCCCAGGCTCCAAGCCAGAGGTTTGTGTTCTTCACAAAGGTAGTACAGTACCAACTTGCTGGCGCAAGGATAAAGACTGTTCCTGGCCCACTACCTCCCATGCCTTCTTATCAATGGTATGCTGTCGGTGCCATTATTGCTTGCTTGTCACCATAGCAGAGACTACCATTGTAAAACATCAATTCATGAAGCAAAGACAATAAACATAATAGCTATATTGGGTCAGACTGAGTCTCCACCTAGCTTAGTGTCCCGACAGTGGCTGTGAGCGAACGCTAAGGTAGAACTAGTGTGTATTTCCCTGTCCCTGTGCTGTTTCTGAATCCATTTGCAGCCTAGGGACTTCTTGAGCTGCGTGTTTTCTGTGTGTTTAATAACTCTCAGTGGATTCCTTTTCCCTGAACTTTCCCAGTCGCCCTTGAGCTCATGTGAACCTTTAGCAGCTAAAGCGTCCTTTGTCCAGCAGTTCTCAGCTTACAGACTGACAGTAAGAAGAAGCACCATCTGTTTTCAAATTTGGTTCCTACCACTTTGTATGGTCCTCCCTCTGCATGTTGTTCTGGAAGAAACGGTGAGCCACCTAACCCCCTACTTACCCTCTCTTCATTACTCATGGTTTTGTATCTCTCTTACTGCATCCTCCTTCAGTGTCGTGGTTTAAGTACAGGTCACGAAAGACCATGAAGCTGCTCTCACAGACCTCCCCTCTCTTCCTCCAGCAGGGAGAATCAGAGGAAAAAGACAAGGAAGCTTGTAAAATTGAGATAAGAACTATTTACTAATTGAATCTAAATAAATATATACAAATGCTACTGATAATAAGTAATTACAGTAATAGAAAACAAAACATATGAGCAACTGATACACAACCAGGTCTTGAGAAGTGAGAGTCAGAGCCAGAGAGCCTGAGACCCACATCCCCAGAGCGGTCGCAGCAGATTCTGAGCGAGCCCTATCAGCGACAGCACGGGCAGGAAAGCTAACAGACCCACCAACTCGCTCCTGAACGACCCAGCAAAGGAGTTAGCAAAGCAGCTAACGAAGGAGTTAAGAGTGTTAGCAAGTGTAAGGAAGTAAAAGAGAGTAATGGCTCCCGGACCCACTCCCCACCTATGTGCTGAGCATGATGTGCTATGGAATGAAATACTCCCTCGGTCAGTCTGGGTCAGCTGTCTGAGCTGTGTGTCCCCTGCACTGCCTGTAGCGAGAGCTGGGAACGCAGCTGCAGGGTCAGAAGCAGAGAAAGACCTTGAATTCAGTGCGGGCATTCCCCAGGCCAGTTAAAAAGACATCTTATCAGTACTTCTCTCAGGGTAAATCCAGGAACACGGCTTCCTATCAGCCACTGTGAAGAGAGTTAACTCTTTCCTGACTGAAACCAACACATTCAGTCATCTGTTTTCCAGACAGAACAGCCTGGTGGGTGTTCCCCAGACAGAAGACATTCCATACCTTTAGGATTACTCCTCCTGCCCTTCTAACATTCTCAAGTCCACTAAATCTTCTGTGTGTGGGAAAAGAGAAGTACTGTAGAAAACCACATTTAAATAACCTGTTTCTAAATTATAGCAGGTTCTTAACTGACCATGGTCTACCATCTTAGCCTTTGCAACTGTCTTTTCTTTGAAAGGGACTGGGTTGTTGCACACACCCTGCAACTGGAAAATTAATGGGTATCTAAGCTTCTCAGTCCAAAATGCTTTGCAGATATTGGTAATAGCTTGTGTGTCTTAGGTGTTCTTTGGTGGGTAAGGATGAGAAATCATTTGAGGTCATTTCTGTGCAAGTCTGAGTTTCATGGAAACATTTGCTTAAATGTTAGGTGTGTATTTTGTTAGGGAGAACGTGGATTTCTATGTGGCTGGATAGGATCAGGATATGGGATCTGTACGGAAAACTTGAGAATTGTGAAGAAAAGTGTATGGACCCACAGTCTAGGCTGAAAGAGAAACCCTCAAAAAATTTGTTCTTTCTCAGAAATGTATTTTTGCTGAAAGGTCGTGATCACCTGGCTAACTCTCCAGCTTGTACTAGTAATACTACTTGTACTGGTGTTCTTCCTTCACCTACGGCCATGACTGGTTTTGTAGCCTTCAGCAGTTCACTCATTTCTCTGTCTCTCTTATCCCCTCTCTAATGTTAGGTTGTTACCTGGCTGCCTTTTGTGCTTGGATGTTACGACTAGTTGATTTGTTGAAGTTGTAATTGTTATTAATGCCATTTTTTATCAGCTGGTTTGTAACATGACAAACCCCGATGCAGTTAGTATTCAGTCTCCAGCTTTATTTTCATTCTTTCTGAGATAATTGTTCTAGTTAATAAAGATCAGAAATTCTTTCCCTTGCACATTCCTCTCATACCAAAGTGGCTAATTCAAGGGTGCAAAGAAATGGTTATTTGTTTCCAAAATTAAAATAGTGTTTGTATAAGTGCACATGCTTTTTCAACGTTCTTTTTAATTTTTGAAACAGGACAATTTTTGCTATTTATAATGAATACAGAATCTCTGTTTAATTTATTGGCAAAATTTATACTGACCTCACCAGATCAGGAACTGTACTGTGAATTTAGTTCTTCAGGGACAGAAACGAACTTCAAAAACCCTTTTCCACTTCGTTCCTCAATTTCCTGTCTGTTAATGGGAACGATGAAACAGACTTAACTCGCAGCGTGTTATAAAGATATATCCATGTTTGAAAAATGCAGTGACAGGTACAGATGGAAGACCAGGGAGGGAGCTTGACTTGAGGCCATCTACCCTACGCCTGTGTCCTGGGGAGTCTGTAGCCCAGCCAGACTGGTACAGGCCTTACTGAAATGCCAGCAATCCTGCTGCTGCATCCTGGGCTGATGTGTGTGGGCTTGCAGGCGGTCGGGTTTCCTCATTGGGAACGGCAGCAGGCGGCTTGCAAACCTGTTGGGTTGAGTGAGGTAGGTGGTACGAGGATGCTTCTCTTTCAGAGGTGTAGGCAGCCAAGAAGGCAAAGGTGCTGTAGCTGACGCCTGACTGAGCCAAAGGGTACACCTCTCTGCCAGTCCTGTTACAGAACTCCCGGGGAGAGCGGAGTCAGTATAAATGAAAGTTACCACAGAAAGCAATTTTTCCTTTTTAGGAATGAAAACTTGCTTCTTTAAACAGATTTTTATGCAGACACTCTATGTGTTTTTGTGGAATGCAGTGGAGTGTTTGATTTTTTTTCTTAGAGTATGCAATAAATCCATGGTCTTTATTTATACTTTTTCCATCTATGGATGTATTTGCTATGATGTAAGTACAGTATTTACAGGATGACACTGTTTACTTCTACTCTTCTTTTGCTTACTATCAGAAAAAAGGAAAATCTTCTGTCTCATATAAAATAAATAATATTCACAATAAAAAGACAAAGGATCTTTGCATTTAATTTCTTTCTCTGTAATACTTTAAGATAATGTCAATATAGCTTTGCTGCACTACAGTATGTTACAGAAATTGCTATGAGGTAAAACTGGACTCTAGAAAAAAAATTTTCTCTGCCTTCAGGTATTGGAAGTTATTTTATATTTTGATTTGTAAATGATTTATATTTTAATTTGTAAATTTGTAAACCAGATTTTTGAACAAGAAGTGTTTTGCAGTAGGCCAATGTGATTCAGATTCAGCAAACCAGCTTTCTGGGGGCGGTGGGGGGGTTCACTTCCAGGTGAAGCAAAAAGTAATCTGGGCACCAAGTACATATTAGGGTGTATAAATTCCTTCAGAACAGTAATCTCTTGCACACTGTGATTCTTACTGACTCTACCAGATGTACCTAATATTTTGTGACATAATCCACCTTCTAATATTTTGTGTAAAGGGAAACTACTCGTAAGACTTGCGAGTAAAGTTCAGCATACGTTTCAGGTATCTGAAATGAGTGCTGTTTTTCTTAGCTGATCTTTTGGACACAGTTTCAAAACCTTGTTGAGGAGTTCCAAAAATGAAACATATATGTCACATTATGCACAAGTACTAAAATAATCCAATCCATGAAAGTACATATTCTGTCCTCCCCACCTGCCTTGGCAAGTTTCCACAAAAGAAATCTTGTAAAATTCTCAATACCTAATAAAAATGTGAGTGCCCTTACTGTCTGTTGAAATTCTGTTGTGGGGTTTTTTTTTTTTTTTTGATGTAACAATCACCAGTCCAGTCCAGGATCCTTTAGCTGATTTTTTGCAGTCATTTTCACAATGGGTTTCATCTTTCATGAGGTTTGTTTTAGGGCTACATCCATAAGGTTGAACTTCAGTAGCGCACAAATAGTTTGAAAGGGGAATGTATAAAAATCTTTTAATCATCAACTTTTAAACGTCTTGATAACTACAGAACTTGATTGTTCCACGTTCATAGTTTGCCAGCAGTGTCAGAGATAAATTCATAGAAAATGAGCAGGGGAGTTTGGATAGTGTGACTCCAAGTAAGTAATTGTTTTGTGGTAATTGTGTCATATTCATTAACAAAAATTAGGGAAGAGAACTTTGGTGTTTTAAAATAAACTGCATAAAGGTGGGTTCAGAAATTTATTTAGCTGCTATTCTACCATTTGCTGATGGTGGAAATTGTGTAGAAAATTATGTAGAAAAAAAAGCTATTTGAAGTTAGAAGCATAGTCACTTAAAAATGCCATATTATGCAAAATAACGCTTTATAGTCATAAAGTCAGTATTTCCAACTAGAGTTTAAGGCTTTGTATTTTGCTGAAGTAAAATCTAGATTATACGAGTGTTTCCTCTCTCACTGCATTATTACCTTCTCTCATTTCAGCATGCAAACACAACTACAGCCATAAATGGGACAGATTTTTGCACATCAGCAAAGGATGCTGTCTTTATTTTGGCAAAGAATTCTGCTAAACTTGCACCCATTAGCTGTTTTGGAGATTTTGTCGAGTTTCTAGAAAGGGGAGGAGTAAGAAAAGTACAGTGCTGTAAGAAAGCAAGTGAAAAATCATGGTTTGGTTCTCTTTTCTTGTACCTAAAGTAAATAGGGTTTATATTTATTAAACTCAGTGTTGCTAATTCTGTACAACGAGTTTGGGAGAGAAGATAATGTTTGAGGAATTCAATTCTTTTCATAGTCTTTACAGAGATGTTTAGGTGTATTACAGTACTGCACTTGGCACCACTCTTACGGTTCCCCTTGCAGTGACTCTTTGGTGTATATAGATAGTAAAATCTTGCCTCTGCCCTACAGAATTTACACACTGAACTGAACACAAAGTGTGAGAAACTGCATAGCAATCTACCAGATGAGACGTGCCATTAAAATATTGCCTGTGATGTATTTGCTGTAGGGTGTTTTGGTTTTTTGGGGGAAGAGAGGGGCTGTGGGGTGTTGGTTTTTTGAGAAACACTTCTACATGACTAATGAGGCTGCATTTCTTCCTCGCTGCCCTTTACAGGTGTTTGTTGTATGTTTTACTATTTTTGCAGGATTGATGCACTTAAACTACCAACGAGAGTTGGAATCTTGGGTAGTTCCTCTGTTGCTGGTTGGATTTTTTTGCCTACCTGATGTCCCACAGCTTTCTGTCTGTGTTTGAAGTGACAGCAGATGCCACATTCCTTTGCTTTGCTATTGATATGGACACAAATGATGGATCTGCAGAGAAGCCATACTTCATGGATCAGGAACTGCTGGTAAGCCTCAGTGATAACAGCAAAGGTATTTGAGTAATTCTAAGCTTTTGGGGGCTGCTTCTTTCCCCAAGACCTAGTAATTTGAATGCACAACCCATACTATTTCCTTTCCAACACCTTAGAACAGGATGCACTCAGGCATACAAGTCCTGTGTGAATTTATAATCTGAACGGCTCCCTCTGGCTCCTGTGTGCTAGCTGTGATCTGCTGCCTTCTTTTAGATCACAGCCTGTAAGTAATGGCTGACCCTTTAGGCCTTATTAGGTATGTATTCAATGCACTGTTGGTAATTAAAAATTATAAATAAATGGTTGAGCTAGCTGCAGAGACCGATCCAAGGGATGCTCTAAGATCGGACGTTTATATTTGTTGTGACTTACTGTACAGTGATGAACAAAAGTAAACAACAGGGAGCTGCTTGTTGCCAGCAGCAGGTCAGGTATCCATCCACATCCTGTAGATGCTGTGGTTCTGAACAAAGGTCATGCACACTCGAGTTGCTCTGCTTCATACCTATACAGATTCTTTTACCAAAATAGTCTTCTGTCTCTTAATTAAATTTTCTACCACTGGACTGATTGTTCTACGTCTTTACCTTCCTAATTACTGTATTACAAGCATTTCCATGGAGATTCATTACGTAGCTAATAGTGACGGAGAGCTTTATTTAATGGCCGAATCTCAAGCATGTGAATGTATATACACCATCCTTTTCATATTAAGAGAATATTTGTAGATGCAGATGATTTTTCCTTTCATGCTATTTTTGCCAGTTCTGGCTTTTCTTTCATAAACCATGTGACAGAGAAAATATTAGTGATTCATGAAAAACAAACTCAGCAGCCAGAATAGCTCATATGATACAAATCTTCTGGATGGATTTCTTCATGACAGTGTCAGAACTGGTTTAGGGTTCTTTTTATTTCTTTTTTTTTTTTTTTTAATGCTGCTGTTAGATCCCCTGTAATGTTCATAGAATTTTGTGTTCAAACAACCAAAAAACAAACCCAACAAACAAAAAGCCAAACACAAACAGCAACAAAACCCCACCCAAAACAAACAAACAAGACCCCAAAATGCAGCCTAAGGATAGGCTTAACCCTTTGTACAGGAGAAAGCATGTATTCTTTGGCCTTGATTCAAAGCAGTACTTAAGCACATGTCCTGAATAGGAATATGTTACTGAATGGAAAACTCTGAAGCTCTGACCTCTGTTCTTGTCCCTCTGTTTGCCAAATGCTAAAATACTTCTGGAGCCAATTCTCCTTCATGAAACAGAGGCTTTCCTTTCTCCACTTCCAAACTTTGTGGTAGTTTCTCTTTAACTTTGGTCTTAATTCCTTGTAATTAGCCATGCCCTAGGGCCTTGTGTGAAGAAAGGACTTCCCACAGGGGTAAGGAGTCTTCCAGGCAGGGCACACTGTATATAACCTTGTATGGAGGAAAAACTGGGGGCAGCACATCTAAACTCCTCCTCATTGCATGATCAAGAGTAAGTTTACTCACGTAGCCAAGAACTCGGTGTTTCCCAACACATGAAGGCATCTGACTTGGGACATCCGTGCTACAGTCAGGTTACAAACATCTGCGGGTGGGAGGGAGGCTCTGTGGCCCTCAGGACAATACACAGCAGTGGACAGGGAGCTGGGTGAGGGCTTTCAGACAGCCAGAGTCCTCATTCCTGTAGCAGGAGATGTAACAGAGATTCTTGATTCATCCTTCTCAGTTGCGTTCAACACCCTTGCTGCCTCTGCAGAGTTTCTCCCGGTATCACACAGTGTCATCCAGTTAGTAACCACCTAGTTTCTTAGCCCTGGGCTAATTATCTTCTGTTACCAGGTATTTTTATTTACATAATGGTTTGCATTCCCAAATGATCTCACTCCAAAACCACAGAAGCATGAGACTTTTCCAGGACAGTGAAGGTGGGACAGAGCTTCAAGCTATGGTGAGGAGTGTGGGATATGTATTTATCTGCCAGCTAATATGTTTACCTTTATGTCCCAAGAAGAATGGATGTAGGCTGTCATGTATCTCCTGATGTCTCACAGCAACCAACATACTGTACCCAGTCTCCTCTTTTTCCTTCTATTGCTTTCCCTCCTTGGGAAATCCTCTGCTTGTGCAAAATGGATGAATCAAATATTTGTCTGCATTCTTCTTCCCATTCCCCAGTGTGCCCAGCAGAGACAAATCCTATTCAGATAGTCCTCCACATGTCTGCTGTAGCAAAGTCAGAAGAGTGGTAGGCTGCTTGATTTCATGGCGGAGCTGCTGAACTTCCTTCCCTCCTTCATTCTGGGGGAAAAAAGCTGACGTGCCAGAAGGGAGTGTTCCCCTACGCCCGCACTTGGCAAAGTCCTGAGAGTAAATGCTTACTGACCTCTGAAAAAAAAAATCAAACTGTAAATTGCCCAACCTGAGAATCTGCCCCAGCAAGTTCAGAATCTGGGCTGACTTTCCCCCAGCATCAGGGGGCCAAGCCAGGGCTGCCAGATTCTGCAGCAACAGCTACTCTGGCACCTGGACACTGATAGTGTTTTGTGTCCTCCCAGCTACTTCTTATATGGGTGTAAGGGTGATTTTTCTTGATCCGCTTTCAAGTGGTAGCAGGCTCTAGTGAACTCTCGCAATCTCATGGGCATCCTGCTGTATGCAGTTGGGCTGCAGAGCACTGCTGCAGTGAGGGATAGTTCTTGATCTTTTCATTGTTTGGGTCTGTCACTGAATTCTTCAGCCACTTCTTACAGAGCACAGATACTGGCAGGGTGGGGGCAGGGCAGGGAGGGTTATTCCTGTGAGAGGATTGTGGATTTGAGGCACAAAAGAACCATAATTATTTTCCCAGTTTACTCTTACAACATCTAAATGCAGTAACAGAACTAGTGCTATGTATTATTTGACTCCTTTATTTCCTGAATGTGAAGTGAACCAGGAAGTAGAAAAGCAGACCAGCAAGAGCAAAATCAGTCGCAGAAAAAACGTGAAGGTTGCCAATACACCAGGACAAAACATTAGTTCTCTAAACCTCTGTTGTGCCTTCTGCAGTGGTAAAATGACACACAAACTGTATGAATAGTGTGTTTTGTGCGTCAGCGCATCTGATTTTTATTAATATACTTGCTGTGATGGTCTGAAAGTTTTAATAAACAAACTCCTTGTAGATTTCTATGTTGTCCGACTGAAAACACAAAGTCGACAAGGTCATTGAGCTGTCCATTTTAGCTTTTTGGTGTGTCGCTAACCGGGGGGGGCTTATGCTTCTCTGGGAACACTGGACAAGTCATCCCCGAATCAGTAAATCTAGAAACACTTGTTGAGTAAATTAGTACAGCCTGGCTGCACTCCACAGTAGGAAGAAATCATTTTCCATTTAGGAGGAAAGCTCTGCTATCGGTAACTTAAGAACTGAGATTGCAGACTAGCAGGCACAAAGATTGGGGTATCTCTTTACATATTGTAAAGCAAGGGTGTTCTGAGTTCTCAGAGCGATGGTATGAAGGCCATAGGCTGAAGCACAGGCAATGTTAAATGTGTGCAGTTCCTCATTTGCCTCGGGAAAAGGGCAGGGATTTAGTGAACAGCTAAGGATCTCTGGTCATAACCTCACAGTCGTGTAGAGGGCAAGTGAACGCTGCTGGAAAGGAGCTACATTCCTTTCCTGTTAAGTCACTGTCACTCACTCCCAGGAGATTTTTACAAGGCTGTTAGATTAAATCCCGTGGAAAAGAAAGAACTCACAGCAACAGAGGGCAGCTCTGCATTACCCTTACCACCAGCAAAGGTGATGCTGATTTGGGAATCGTATCTGTGACATCTAAACTTTAAGAATGGTAGCGTAACAAATGAGACTGGATCTTCTACGTACCTTTAAGAAAAAATATTTATTTATAAAAATACACTGGGATCAGTTTGAGAAGTGTGACAATAAATACAGTTCAAGGAAGAAAAAGCATTTCTACATGGATATATTATGGCACAATAAAAGGTAAATGCACCATCCATCGTGGGACTTCTGTTGGCTCAAGACTTTGTACAAGCTCCCTTTTTAGTAAGACAACTATTTCTAAGTTTGGTCAGTGTTGATAATGGAATGAATACACAATCACAGATGCACACTTATGTCTAATGCACGACTTACCATTAGCAAACTATACCTTAGAAACATAGTAATGATATTTAAATCACAAATGTGGTATCTTAGATCTAATTGGCAAAGCCCACATTTAACTTTAAACATGAAATTCTTTTATCTCATCTGGAAAACAGAAAAGCTGTAAATATGTAAAATGAAGGCTTAATGTGGTATGTAAATACCTACTTAAGTAGAGATTGAGAAAATGCATAGCTCCTTAGTAGGCAACCTGGCTGTACAAGAGCACTCCCCCTTTCACAGTATTCCTTTTACTTCATATGCAGTTATTGTTTATGCTGTAGACTACCGCTGTTACAGCACTAAAGGCAACTAGACAGGGAAAGGGCAGAAAAAGGAGAAAGGAATGTATGTAAGGCAGTATTTCTTTAAGTACATTAAGCATAGTTGTGTAGGAAAGACGGGTAACGATTCCACAAGGCTAGTTTCGTTCTTACTGAATAAAATAATGACTAATACTGAACTTCTGATGCAAAGCTAGTAATCAATGCCCTGGTCACTGTATTGACCATGGTAATCTCTTTGATAGTCATCTTGGTACTCTCCATGATAGTCATCTGGGTATTCTGCCTGATAATCACTATCGCTGATTTCTGACCCATTAGTTCCTGTTCCTTGGCTGCCATTATGAATGACAGGTTCTGTTGGTGCAGCACAGTACTTGGGGTCATACACTTGTCGTCCAAGCCCATACACACTCATTCCCTTCTGTGAGGCTACTTTGTTGGTACCCATTTGTAACGAAATTGTTGAGTTATCCACAGGTTGTAATATGTGCTTCTGATCGTAGATGTCTCTCCTGGTACCTGGTGCCAGCATACCAGCCTAGTAAGACAGGATTGTGGAGGTTCAGTAAGAAGGTCAAGAGCTGTGATTACTAGATTTATGATTACAACTAGTACACCTTACTGGAAGTTCTAGAAAGTAGGAATTAAAGTGAAACAAAACATAGCACAGTAGCACATGTTCACTAGTGGGCAAATCACAGAAGGAAGGGCCTTTCCTCGCAGAAAGGTCCAGTTTATTTCCCTCTTTGCAGAGAATATGCTAAGTGTTTGAACTGAGGTAGTGCCCAGGAAGCAGTTTCTTTTTTACCTCTGCTGGGTTAGTACTTGAAATGGAGTTAGTGTTTTCTTCTGGTATAACACAGCCAGCCGGAAATTCTAGAAGCATCAGGTCATTTTTACGCCTTAAGATATTCAGCATAGAGCACACTGGATAGTGATAAGAAATTAAAGTTCTTCAATTACTGCATAAAAGCACAGCTGAACTGTACCCATTCCCTGCTGCCAGTTAGACTCTTCCACTGCATGCAACTCAGACTCTCTTAGCCCACTGGGCTCTCCCAGGTGGAGAGTTAGAGCTGCTCTACATGTGTAACACGCAGCCCTGCTTACCTGACTGGCTCCTTTGTTGGTGCCCATCTGTAGGCTAATTGTCGTCTGGTCAAATGGCTTATCAGTTTGCATTTTTGGATCATAGAGGTGTCTTCTAGTTCCATAAGCAGTCATGCCTGCCTGACTGGCACACTTGTTGGTGCCCATCTTTATTGGGGGAAGGAAGAGGTGGACAGAAAAAGTGATTTTTCTTTGTATAGCAAGCACAGTTTAAGGAAACAAATATGGTTGGTAACTGTGAGAGCTGATGGAAAAAGTAATCACAGTGCAGGCTTGCCTCATGTAGCTTGACCACTACCTGCAATAAATTACCTTTTCTCCATACTGAGCTTCAGAAGGAAAAATAAAGGCAACTTCCATCCTAAGGCATTTCAGTGACTTGCATTTGCCCAACTGCATGTACAGTTATAATGGGTGTACACACCAAAATGTAATAATTAACTTTCACCCTGGACAGTAATGATTAAGTTACACTGCCACAACTTCTCTACCGCAGGAATTTTAAGATTTTTATGCCGGTTGTTTTGGGGTTTATGACTATTAAGGAAAATGGAGAGGAAAAAAAAGCTTCTGTCATATAAGGACCTTTAGCTATCCAAAGGCTCATACTTTAAGACCACTTTAGGGTACAGAGATGATAATGCTAATATTAGCTGTTCCCTTCCTCCTTATCACTCTTCTTGCAGATTTAAAACAAACAAAAAAACCTTCCAGGCAGTCACTTGAGCTTATAAAGCCAGTCAGCTGCTTTCAGGAATTAAAACCTCCTACTGCTTTCCATGATAAGAATATACTGTAATTCTTCGTCTTTTTTTATGCATAAACAATATATCAGTTAATCAAAACAAGAAAGTTGTTCTTAAATACAACAGATTAATTGCAAACTTGAATTTCATACTTACCTGCAGGCCAATTACACTTTGACCAGCTTTTAGTTTTCCTGCATCAAAACTTCGTGCTTGTTTCTCTGCATATTTGACACCAATATCAATCGTAGTATGAAAACCTTTGGTTTTTGCCTATTTAGGGACAGGGAAAATAGTGTCACAAGTATATTTTCTGCTACTGCAACACTGGCTTTATGACGATGACCCTGGGCTCCCAAGCGATGGAGAAACAAGCAGGTTTCTCTCTTATGAGAAACTCTGTCAGAGGTAACCGTTCCCCACGGCATTTGAAGGTGGAACTCCAAAGTATCATGTCAGAAGGATATTCTGCAGGGATTAGTGTTCTCCTGTGAGCCCCCGGCTCTGTGTACACACACGCAGCTCCAGAGCAAAGCCACCTGCAGTCAGGAATCTTAACTCTGAAGTGCAGTATCTCAGACTCAGAGTAGTATCTATTCCCTCCTGACAGGCTCTATGCTGGTTTCTGTGAGTGGTAAGGGTACATCTGGGCTGGCATGTGGATTTATGCCAATTCCAGGGGTACAAATACTTACCAGACCTGCTAGTGCCACTAGAGTAGTCTGTACTTGAGTCATATTTCCATTTTCAAAAAGATCATTTGCTTCAAAAATATCATGTGGCTTCATACCGTAGACCTGGATGGCTTTGATAAAATTCCCAATGTTCTCCAGCTAAACAGAAACAAAAAAGTCGATTCTCTACTCAGTGTTTCAATTCAAAACCTAAGCAATTTTAAAGCTTTCTGGTGTTGGTTTGTTTGTGTTGGTTACTGTTTACACAAGTTCTTGGCCTTGTGCAAACTGGACAAAACAGTTGGTGTGGTTAAGAGTGACTGGTATGAAGTTTGAGATTATATTTCATTCGTTTTAATAGTGACTTCAGAAATCATTTTAAGGGTTTATCTGGCTTGGCATCTCTCCATCACTAAGTAACATATACTTTGTTAGAGGGTGCTTTGATGACAAAACTGCCTCAACTATGTCCCTTCCAAGAGAAATCCTAATCTAAAACCTGCTTCTAATGGAAAATTTGACAGTGTCCATGCCATTTGACTTCAGTAATTGATAATTTTGAGTAAAATAAAAACGTAACTATATGTGGATAGTAAGAACATTTAACTTGGTTTGAAGCTACCATCTTGCTTGACTCCTGGGACAAATTCAACTAAGCTTTTAGGGATTATTAATGCTTTTCAGCACTGTGTGAAAAATTTAGAAATGTTTAGAAGTGTTCAATATTTACGAGTGTTGAATGCCAATAAAAACAAGATGCTGACATAGCAGTATTAAGCTAGACCCGGCAACACTAAAGGCAGTCAACCCTAGCCAGCAAACCTTCCAATGCTTGCTTTAAATGCATGCTGACTTTGATAGTACCTTGGAGGGGGGCCGGGGTAGCGTGCTAGATAGAGCCCTCATAAGAAATCAGATCTGAATAAAATGAAATACAATACATACTGTAATTTTCACCATCTTGTTTTCTGAGTTCTGTTATGCAACCATTTCTTCTGAGACTGTTCAGGTCCTTTCCTCCCCATTCTCTCCAGCTGCTTTCTCAGGAGGACACTTCATACAGTGACCTCTAATGTCCATGTACAGGCAAGCTGTTGACCTAACGCCTTGCAGCACTGCCTGGATGGAAAACTCCAGTTGTGATTTAATAAAGAAGTTAACGGGCTTTTTTTTTGAACTTGCAAAAAGGCCTTGCTATGTGGCTCTATGTTCTTATTCCATCTGAAATTTCATCTACCAGCTAAAGGGCAACTATAAAGTATGTATACACAACTGCCATTTATGAGCCATCTCAGCTATAGCTTCTCTCTGTTAAATGCTGCTCGTGAAAGCCATATCCTCAACTGTTGTGTACGCATCACATACAAAACTTGGTGCTATTAAGATTTAAGGTGTACCATATTCACAGCAAATTTGTTAATATAGAACAAAAGAACTGTTTGGGGGTTGGAGGGGTTAGAGGTGTAGTTTTGGGGGGTTTTGTTTTACCTGGTGCCAATTTAGTTTTGATTGATTAATTTTCTTCACTGATCCTGGCTGCAGCTTATTTATAAGCCTGGGGAGGTGAAAAAAAGGGAAATGCTTAAACAACAAATCTCATCCTTATACCATCTGTGCAGGCATTACATAATATCTTTACTCACGCTTTATTAGTTGCAGTAGTTTCATCCAAATAGTTAATCTTTTGGTTTAAACAGTGTGCCTAGCTCGGATCTCAGGTCTAACAAACCATAGGAATTTTTGTGTGCCATTTGATTGTTATAGAAAAGAGTTGCACCATTAAATTTACAAATACTTTGAAATCTTTGCTGAAATGTAAAGGAGATTTAAGTTTTCATTCTTTTCCACAGTTTCAAAGAAGCTGTCTCCCCGTCTAGTCAGCTATCTTCAACTATTTCAGTTGATGCATTTGAAAGGAAGTCTTCAGAAAGTCCCTCCTTAGTTCCTCAGAAGTGCAAAACTGTTAAAAATAAGGTTACTTAATAAATGCTTACTCGCATAAGATTATGCCATCTTTTAATCCCAGTTGAAAGTTTGCACCAATGCTCAGCCCTGTAACCTCTTCTATCCAGTTACGCAGATCTTCTTCTATCTGGGGGTCATATTTCAGGGCAATCTGTAACACAAGCAGTTATAAAATTACTTCGCAAAAGAAAACTGCAACTCTTTCCCCCCAAAAATCCGTTTAGAAGAGTATGATATTGCATTTATCCGGTAATTTTTTTGCTGGATTTTAAACTGGATTTTAAATATCAGAGTACAGATATAAGTATTTTATCCCTTTTACTACAATGCTTATGGATTTATTAAATGTTTATTTGCAAATAGACCTTTGAAGCACTTAAGTTCTTCCTACTGTAAGAATTGCTGGAGCTTGTGAACAGGCTTTTGACAGATGCAGCTGAATGATGACTTTTTTGAAAAAATATTTTATCCAACTTGTACTTAGGCAGAAAGTGGAAAAAAAAAAGTGAAAAAATGTGTTATGAACACAAGAATTCTGAATTGCCATGCCATCAGTACTAGTGCTCAGATGTAGATTTCTACATGGGAAATTTTATATAATAGATTTGATATTATCCAGCCAAATAAGGTGGGTTTGCTTTTTTAGCTAGGTTATGATTAACAGGGACAACGTAGTAAGTTCCCCCCTTGTCGCTACAACATTAAGAGTTATATTGCTGGGGATTCTGGGTGTTGTGTGTTTCTCCCTTAAACCTGAGCTTTAGTATACCTGCTGTTTCTCTTTACTTTGGCCTTGCTGGAAGACTCAGATGGAACAAACTGGTCCACCTCTTAATTGCAACATTATTGCATGGCTACTTTAGAGGGAGAAAACCTGCAAGTTCTTTGAAGCTAAAAGCATCAAATAGAGACGCAAAGTTGTTATTAGCAAGGTGATTCAAAACTCCTTTTCCAGATGTTTGGACTTCACTGCTCACTGTGTTAAATTTATGCTTCAGTCACTAGAAATCAATCCATGTGAACGGAATGCTTAAAACCAGTAAACTTCAACGATGCTGGCAGCTAACTGGGCCTGCACTCCACACTCTGCCCTTTGTTCCTCTCCCCTGAAGGGACTGAAAACCAGCTCAAACTTCCTTCACCCTACACTGGTTACTTTTGCAATACTTTTCAATACTGGTGAGTAGGAAAAAGGGATTATATCATTGAAAGCATTGCTACTTTTTCTACAAACAAAACAAGTTACCTGAGCACAAGATTTTATGGCATAAGTAACCTCCACTAAGTGCAGAGGTTGGCAATGCTTTTGTACCTTCATTAGAAGTTGTCCCGCATGGGTCAGTGAGCAAGACAGGGAATGAGGCAGCTATTGTGAGAAACCTGACAGGCAAGCACAGAACGTGCAGTATTGCTCACTAATGGAGGATGAGCTCAGCTACTACCAGGTACTTAAAAATTCCAAACAAGCAACTCAAGGAAAGCCACTCACATTTAAATCAAAATGTAAATTTCAGATTTTTTACATATAGTTTTAGACTTCAGTCCAGAAAGGCCAGATATTAGCAGCTATTTATACTACATGAGATTATAATTCCAACGTATCTGAATTACTTGGATAGAGGCAATTGGTACATTTTGGCTAGTGTTAGTGTCATGGTTTTGGCCCAGCTGGCAACTCAGCACCATGCAGCCGCTCATTCACTCACTCCTCCCCTCTGGTGGGATGGGGAGGAGGAAATACAGGGAAAGGCTCAGGCTCCTGGGTTGAGACAGAGATCACTCACCAGTTACAGTCATGGACAAACCAGACCGAGCTTGGAGAAAAAAAATCAATTTAATTTGTTACCAATCAAATCAGAGTAGATTAATGACAGATAAAAAGCAGATCTTAAAAAGAGCTTCCCCTGACCTGTCCCTTCTTCCCCGGCTCTGCTTTGCTCCCCATTTTTCCACATCCTCCCCCTCAGCAGTGCAGGGGGATGGGGAATGGGGGTCACACATTGTCTCTGCTCCTCCTTCCTCCTCAGGGGAGGACTCCTCACACTCTTCCCCTGCTCCAGCATGGGATCCCTCCCATTGCAGACAGTCCTCCAGGATCTTCTCCGACATCAGTCCCTCCCATGGACTGCAGTTCTTCACGAACTGCTCCAGTGTGGAGTCCCTTTCACAGGGTGCAGTCCTTCAGGAGGAGATTACTTCAACGTGGGTTTCCCACAGTCATGGCCTCCTTTGGGCGCAGCTGCCTGCTCCAGCATGGGGCCCTCCCGGGGCTGCAGGTGGGTCCCTGCTCCCCCATGACCCTCCATGGCAGCAGGGGCACAGCCTGCCCTCTCACCACGGGCCGCAGGGGAATCTCTGCTCCGGGCACCTCCCGCCCACCTTTCTGCACTGACCTGGGGGTCTGCCTGGCTGTCTCTCTCACACCTCACCCTTCTGTCCTTCTGCAGGTTCCACAACAGTTTCCCCCCTCTTAAATATGTTATCACAGAGGCGCTGCCATCATTGCTGGTTGGCTTGGCCTTGGCCAGAGGAGGGTCTGACTTGGAGCTGGGGAAGCTTCTGGCAGCTTCTCACAGGCACCACCCCTGTAGCCCCAACCTGCTACCAAAACCCTGTCACACAAACCCAGTACAGTTAGTAATCCTCAACTTCAAACTGACCAAACTAAAAATTACAGTTTTCTGGTCTCTATTTTTCTTCTAAGGGGAATGGAAAATTCCTGTATCTCTGGCTTTACTTCAGAAACTTGCCTGAGTAATACTTATTTTCCTTAGACTATTTGTAAAGTAGTGCTAGGGTACCTTAGTTACAGATCAGGATAATGGACTAACCCATTCCTTTATGTGTAAAATTTTGTCATCTTGTACAGAATATTGCACAAGTACCTCAGTGCTTAGATCAATACTGGTCTAAAATAATAAAGATAATTCATTGATGAAAAAAGGAAGAAAGCTCAGGTAAAAAGGAAGAAATCACAGTAAGTATTACCTACTGTGAAGAAAATGTTGGCTACTTTTTTGTTCGGGTTTTTTTTAGTCACACCTTTTGTTTATTAGATAGCTAAGATGAGAAGCAGGTTAGAAAAGCTAGCTGAAGTTCACAGCTCCACACAAGAAGCTCTTGTGAGGCAGCACAACCATATTCTTTGTGTGCAATGATAGTAGTAACAGTAAGGGTTAGGTAGCCCCTTTTCTTTCTGGGGCTACCAGAAAGGTTGGTGTCTTGGAAATGGTGTATAAGGAAGCCTGATTATGATCTTTCTCCTTCCTAACCTGTAGATTAGCTCATGAACTACTTTCCATGGCTATTTTTACTTCTATGGAAACAAGGCTTACATGATCACAGCCTTAATTTGCCTCCCCCAGAACATTTGGCAGAACTCAACTAGCTTGCTCAAACTTACAGAAGAGTGTCAGTCCTGGACATAACTGAGTCAGTTATTTTGTGCGGAAGTTAGTATTTATGCAAAGGAGAAAGATCCCCAAACATCCCCAGAAGAATGAAACACAGCATCAGCCTCTTCTTGCACATCAGAGAACCTACAGAGATCTTACAGAAGTGATCTTGCCCACAAAATCTTGTTACATGTACAGAAAAGACATACAGTAGACAATATATTCCTGTATACCAGTTAAAAAAAAAAAAAAAAAAAAGAAAAGATTTGCAGGCCAGAACTTGGTGTGTTCTGATATTCCAGTTAGAAGAGAACAGACCATTTGGGCTGGTCATTTGTATGTTGTCAGTTTATACTACACTAAAACCACAGTTCAAACATGCACGTGGGTACAGAGAGGGAGTTTACCTAATTTCTTCCACAACTCTTGCGTTAGAAATGTAACGAACATTATGCTTTCTGAAAATTCAGGCAGGTTCTGTTTCAGTGTAGCTTAAAGAAAATGCAAAGTCATAGTTTAGCCATCCTGCACTTGGAATTTCTGGAATACAACTGGAATTTTCTTTCTACAACTTATTTTTCTGTAACCGTTAATTTTTAATTACTGGTAATGACTTTTTTTCTGACAGGAAATTAATTCCGTGATCATGCCATTAAGGGACACATTCTAACAATCAGATTCTATCTCCTCCCTCTCCATATAAAAAAAAGTAAAAATGGAAGCTGATAAGAGTGAGAACCCTAAAGACGTCTGCAAATGTGGCTATTTTAATAATTCTTGGCAAGCATATAAAAGAAAAGATATGGCAAAAATTCTCCTAGTTTAATGCTAAAGTGCATTCCATATTTGAGATTACAACTAGAGCTGAATACTAAATTGCTATGCCCATTGCTTGGGGAACTTAGAAGTAATCTGATGGAATTTTACCACTTCAGAAAAATATTTACTTTATGTTGGAGTACTTTCAGATGTGTTGGAATCTTAAGTTTTTCAAGAAGTTTTAAAGTGTCTTGGGGTATCAACACAGTGCTTATTTAGAGATAGGAAATAAAAAATGCTTATACACATGATGACACTTGTCTTATTGACAGTAAAAGCATTACTATTAAATCTGCTAATTTTCTGAATTGTCTTCATTAGTGTACAATTTGACTTAAATATGGTAAAGTTTTTGGTTTGATTCCTTAAATGGTGGGAAATAGGTTACATAAAGTGTGATGATAGTTGCTTTGAAAATTATACTCAATCTATCTGAAAAGCTAAAGATGCAGAAACTTAAGAATCTGGTTTTAAACATGTGACAAAAGTGGTTAAACAGGGAGCGTGAGATGTCAGGTACTACCAGAAGGGAGACAGCCTTACGCTGCTTTGAACACTTAGCCCTTTTACTCCCGATGGCAGAGCCAGAAGTTACGTAACACTGAGTTAGCGATACTTCATATTTTCCATGTCTATCAGAGTTGTTCCAGTTTTCCTTTGATTGCTATCTATGAGAGGAAGTTAGAAGCTCTGAAATAAGTGAAAAAATGTTATGGCTTTTTCCATTATTACTAATCAACATGCCAACATTTGATCCTTTTAAAAAGTACTGAACTTTCATGGAAGATATGTAAATCTTACAAGTCCACAGCAAAAGAAAACATAATCTACTGAAGATGAAAGCAGTAGCTAAACAGCTCCATTAAAATTATTCATCATTGCTGCCATGAAATACGCTACAGTTGCAGAACACTGTAGAAAAGATTCAATTGTAGCAATGGATATAAGGACTTTTATGAAAGTTTACAACCGTACAGCAGGAAGTCAACTGTTAATTTGTTTTCTTTCTTCTGAGAAAACTTGAAAGACATAAAGTTGTAAATGCTATTCTTTTTGTTGATGCTTCAGAGATACAGATTTAATAGTTGGAAATATCTTTGAAAGGAAATGAAAGTTGATACAAGTGGTCAAAATTATAGGTGATCTAAGGTTCTGGGAGGAGAAGACTAGGTGTTAGTTGCCTATTACAAGCTCGTGACTGCTAGTAAAGTTCGTAATATGAAGGAGGTGTCTTTATGTTCAGTATAGAAAGAGCAACACAAAATTTGACAAGTAACTGAAAGATGATCTTTTGAATAATTATAAACAGAAATGCAACCATTCTCCTACAATAGCACGGCAATGTGTACTGTCAGTCTCCTGAAGATTGCTTGTAAGTCACAAGTAAGAATAGGCTGCAGAAAAATTAGATTCATGTCCTTTTGGACTGGCTTCAAATTTGATTTAAAAAAAATCACCTACTCGTTTTCAGCTACAGCTGTATAAAATACCAACATTAGTTACAGCTCTGCAACATACTCCCGTTGTATCTGAATTTGGGAGGAAGGAAGCAGAAATCTGGAAAACTTCTCCATGCTGTAAGAGAGTATTTTGATCTTCAGACTCTTGAATACCAGTTAATATCACATTAAATTTGGCTTTTCCCTAAGCTTCACACACATTGATGCAATTTTAACATATTACTAATTAAGTTTATCAGGAACTAAAATGTTTCAGATGCTTATGCTGCTAAACAGTGCCAGTGTTGTATGGCCAGGATAAAAGACTGCCTCATTAATGACAAAGAAGCAGCAGCAAACCCCGGTTATACTAATACCAGTATTTCAGCTAAAAATCTCTTTTTTTCCAGTATAGCTTCTATAAATTCAAGAAAACGTGTTTATTACCTAAAACTGATGCACTTCAATTGTAGGGCTGGAGTTGTGTTGTTTTCGTGTGGAAAGACAGAGTGTGTAGAACCTGGGGCACCAGGAAGTCAGCTTTCTCTTAGTAGGTGATTCCTGTTTTAAATGTCAAATTTCATCTTTCAGTGTGAGATACAGATGGTAACTAGCAGGTGAGGTGACACACATATATTTATGCCAATGTATGCCTAAGGATAGAATCCCTGAGTTGAATTTGATTCCTCTGTCAACTTCACATTCTATTCTTGCATCGTTTTCTATACAGGTAGGACTTTACTGTTTCATAAAATCATCATAGAATGGTTTGGGTTGGAAGGGACCTTAAAGGTCATCCAGTTCCAACCCCCCTGCCATGGGCAGGGACACCCTCCACTAGACCAGGTTGCTCAAAGCCTCATCCAGCCTGGCCTTGAAGACAGACAGGGATGAGGCATCCACAGCTTCCCTGGGAAATCTGTTCCGGTGCCTCACCACCCTCTCTGGGAAGCACTTCTTCCTTCTATCTAGTCTAAATCACCTAACCTCTTCCAGTTTAAAGCCATTAGCCCCTGTTCTATCGCTACAGGTCCTTGTAAAAAGTATCCCCACGGCTTCCTTATAGGCCCCCTTCAGGTACTGGAAGGCTGCTATAAAGTCTCCCTGGAGCCTCCTCTTCTCCAGGCTGAACAAGCCCAACTCTCTCAGCCTGTCCCCATAGCAGTGGTGCTCCAGCCCTCTGAGCATCTTCATGGCCTCCTCTAGACTCACTCCAAATGGTCCATGTCTTATGTTGGGGGTCCCAGAGCTGGATGCAGTACTCCAGGTGGGCTCTCATGAGGTAAGAGCAGAGGGGGAGAACCCCCTCCCTCGACCTGCTGGCCACACTTCTCTGGGTACAGCCCAGGATACAGTTGGCTTTCTGGGCTGACAGCGCACACTGCTGGCTCATGTCCAGCTTTTCATCCACCAGTACCACAAGTCCTTCTCCTCAGGGCTGCTCTCAATCCATTCTTCACCCAGCCTGTACTTGTCCCTGGGATTGCCCTGACCCATGTGCAGGACCTTGCACTTGCCCTTGTTGAACTCCAGGAGGTTGGTACAGGCCCACCTCTCCAGCCTGTCCCGGTCCCTCTGGATGGCATCCCTTCCCTCCAGCATGTTGACTGCACCACACAGCTTGGTGTCATCGGCAAACTTGCTGAGGGTACACTCAATCCCACTGCCCATGTTGCCAACAAAGATGTTGAACAACGCGGGTCCCGATACCAACCCCTGAGGAACGCCACTCATTTGGGACTTCTTACAGTGTAAAAACCCTCCCTCCATCTGTAGTACAAGAACAACTGTCATCACTGTTTTTATCAAGTGCATGGATTCCTGGAAGCAAA
Source organism: Rhynochetos jubatus (assembly GCA_027574665.1). Classification (NCBI taxonomy): domain Eukaryota; kingdom Metazoa; phylum Chordata; class Aves; order Eurypygiformes; family Rhynochetidae; genus Rhynochetos; species Rhynochetos jubatus. The sequence goes on from CM050656.1 coordinate 20,048,301, forward strand.
TGAAGCTATGTTGGCTAACTTCAAGGGCCACAGACAGATCATTAAAGTTACTCAATGTGCCTGTAGCATGCTAAGTTTGAGTGATGATGTTAACCAGTATTTCACACCATAAATGATATCATATGTACTTTCAATTGTCCTTTTATACTAATCTTTTCCAAATTACACTGTACACTCTGTACACTAAGGGCTACATATGTGCCAAATCTCCAAGTTTAAGAGTTCAGCTGTCTATACTGCTACTACTCTAGAAAAATACTGTAACAGTATCTTAAGGAAGAGTTGCATAGCTTTTTACAAGTCAATGGGACTACAGACAGAACACTCAGTAAGGTAAAAAGCAGGTATAAAAGGAATAACTTTCAAAGTTACCTATCATGTCACAACAGCTGGCAATTCTTAGTTCTGATGAAAATTTTGATAGAACTTTAGGCTTTATGCCCCCACAGCATGGGTCAAATCTTTAATGTGCAGCACGCTGCATTTAAAGTACTAATAAGTATTTGAAGAAACTTCTCGCTGGTCCAAAGTTTTAACAATCAAAGGATGTACCTGGCGAGGTGAGTGAACAACTTCTCCTGATACAGCCCAGGATACAGTTGTCTTTCTGGGGTGCCAGCACACACTGCTGGCTCATGTCCAGCTTTTTATCCACCAGTACCCTCAAGTCTTTGGTGGGCACACGCCCACCTCTCCAGCCTGTCAAGGTCCCTCTGCATGGCATCCCTTCCCTCCCAGCATGTCAACCACACTATACAGCTTGCTGTCATCAGCAAACTTGATGAGGGTGCACTCTATCCCATCATTCATGTCACTGACAAAGATGTTAAACAGTACTGGTTCCAACACTGACCCCTGAGGAACACCACTCGTCACTGGTCTCCACTCAGACATTGAGCTGTTGACCACTACTCTCTAAGTGAGACCATGAAGCCAGTTTCTTATCCACTGAGCGGTCCATCCATCAAAACCATGTCTCTCCAGTTTAAAGACAAGGATGTTGTGTGGGACGTTGTCAAAGCATTCGCACAAGTCCAGGTAGATGATATCAGTTGCCTGTCCTCTATCCACCAATGATGGGTAACCCCATCGTAGAAGGCCACTATTTTAGCCAGGCACAATCTTCCTTTAGTGAAGCCATGTTTTCTGTCACCAAACACCTCCTTGTTTTCCATGTGCCTTAGCATGGTTTCCAGGAGGATCTGCTCCATGATCTTACCAGGCACAGAGGTGAGACTGACTGGCCTGTAACTCCCTGGATCCCCTTTTTTTCCCTTTTTAAAGATGAGGGTTATGTTTTCCCCTTTTCCAGTCACTGAGAACTTCACCAGAATGCCACGACTTCTTGAATATGATGGATAGAGTTTTCACAACCTCATCCGCTAGCTCTTTCAGGACGTGTGGATGTATTCCATCAGGTCCCATGGACTTGTGCACCTTCAGATCCCTTAGGTGCTCCCAAACTGCATCGTCTCTACCCACAGGCAGCTCTCCATTCTCCCAGTCCCTGCCCTTGCCTTCCGTGACTCGGGGGATACGGCTTGTGCCCTCGACAGTGAAGACCAAGGCAAAAAAGGCAATGAGCACCTCAGCCTTCCCCATATCCCAGGAAACGAGCTCTCAAGTAGTGAAGGCTTACTGCACTTCTAATAAGTATGGGAACATATTCCTCACATACTGAATTTAATCCAGGTCTAGCCAGTGGTTTTAATATTAATTTTACTTTCACATATCTAGGTCATAAACTACTGAAAGTAAATAAAGATAACTAAATGAAAACTCCAGCTTTTACCATGTGAAGTAGTATAGCTTAATGTTTAAGACACAATTTGTTCCTATATCTTTTCAATTTTTATTAATTTGGAACTGAGTGAAACTGAATTAATATGGTTTGGTTGGTGCCTACAAACATCCTTTACACTGAAGTAACTAATACCCTCTGGAGCAATTTGGTTGCAGAGGCTAAAGACACCAATGCTAATAGTTCCTTATTGCTTGCTGGGAACTAGCTTGTGATGAGATCTTTCTCCTCCCCTTTGTAAGGCTTTGTGATGGTATGGGGAAAGATGAAAGCATAATTATGTGCTGGTGTCAAGGCACAAGGTCTTGCAACTCCTTACTTTTCAGAAGTGAGAGTAAGGCCAGTCCTAAATTATTCTCCAGAATTCTAGCTTATGGCATCTGAGCTGCCCCATTCTGTTCATCACCTCTTGTTACAAAACACAGTTCTGAATCTCAGGTCTAAAATTTACCAGCAAAACATCTGGGACACAAAAAAAAAAAAAAAAAAAAAAGCATTAAAAGCTTACTGCTTATGCAAATGACCAAGAAAAAGGCACAGAACAGTAAGCATTCTTCTCGTAAGCTGGAAGAACGGTTTTCTACAGGGTTTGGGTTTTTTTGTTTGCTTGGGGTTTTTAAATTATTATTACAACCGAGTTAAAACTTTCTGGTTAAAATTCCATGGTGTAAATAGATTATTGTACATATCTAATCTTCCACTTCAGAGGTGAAGGAGAATGACAAGGACATAATCAATATTTTTCTGCAGAACAGTTCTAGTTGCTTGTCAAGAGAGTAGTTATTTCATCATAGAATAAATGAACAACATACCCTTTAAGCTGAGACAGAGAACCTAGGACAGTGTGGAAAATACAAGGTTTTGATTTTTACTGAAAGGGGGTGAGAAGAAGGAGTGGCAGGGTACCAAGATCATTGTCAAGTGGAGCTTCTTGCCATTTGAGCTACCAACCCAAGGACCTTTCATCATAAGGACACATTAAAATTCCCTGTTAGTTTCATGTATGTTGACCAGGACTGCTTACAAAAGCAAGTATCAGAGGAAGCATATTTGTGAAGGAGAAACCAAAAGGTAAAGAGAATGTAAAAATCCAGATGAAAACCAGATAGGAAAGTACTTCAAAAACCGAAAGCCACCATTAAGCATGCCCTGGTATGTGAATATGTATTTTTTTCTGTCATTATGGACAGAAAAGGCAGAGAACACACTGTGTTAATGCTAATGAAAGATCTCACTCTATCCCACTATGCTACTTAGCACAAAAATTTTACAGGTGTATCCATCTTGCTTAATATTCAACAGTATTTTTTATTATGTGTAGCATAATTGATAATTTGCCAACATCTCACTGTTTTCTCTGTACATGCTACAGTCTTTAAAGAAGGAAGAGATGGATGAGCATTAATGCAAAATTCCTGGCACTCTTCCCATAGTCACCAGTTTAAACTCTGTGAAGTAAGAACAAGCCATGCCTCAAAGTTTCCAAATCATCTTACAGGTAAGATACCTGCAGTCATGCATGGCATTTATTGCCAGATCAGCAGGCTGGATGAACCAAGTGTGTTCTACTCCCTGGCTGTCCACTATGATTTTGAGACAGCTTGCAAGCTATTCAAGAAGCAAATACTACCATCTCTTCCCTCAGAGTGCACCAACAACTCAGATACACCTGCCCTTGGACCAAATACTGGTTCCCTCTCGTTCTCGGCAGCTGTGCTACTGCAGCTCTCTTGCCCATTCAAATCCATTCTAACATTTCTTGTTTATATCATTTCTTGTTATAGTCACAGTTTTCTGGCTTCTAATTCCAATTCCCCTTAGTCATCAGCTTCTGCTTTCAACTGTAGGGCCTTCTGGTCCTGCCACCACACATTATACTTGACAGCAAGTCCCTTTACAAGCTATCTTTAGTCTGTATATTGCTCAACAATTTCAATTTCTTCACAGAACATGGTTTCAGTAATATTCAATACACATTCTTCGAAACCATTGCTGGTTTTATTCAGAAAACACTGGTATATGAAGCCTGTTATTCCCTGAGAACAGAATCTCCTTGCTTTGAAACCGCCCACAGTATGACTGGCTTGAGCTCCGATCCGACACAGCAAATCTGGGCAGGTTCCGATATCACTGTCTTCTAAAACTGTGTGCTGAGTGCTGCACTGAAAATACTGATCACCTTGTGTACTGACAGACTTCAGTGATGCTTCATTGCTGTTGCGTGTGTGAGGAAAAGAAACCAAACCACACCACACCAACTAACAGAACTATGCTGCATAAACAGAAAAAAAAAAAAAAAAGCAGAGAACAACCACTGTCACTCCGGCAGAACAGTAGTTCTCAAATGCTACACTGAGGCTGCAAACAGAGAGAGTAACATCAATGATAATTGCATCTTTCTGAGAGTACTTGTCTAATCTATTGCTGCTACAGCAACCCAGGAAATGATATTTTCTTTCAAGTTCACTTTTTTTCCTGCCCCATTAGAACAGCTTTTAAAACACGTCACATTTCAAGCAAGCTGTATTGTGACTCTGTAGCTTTTCCCCATGGCCCAACTGTGTTGACAAGTCTTCCAACCTCACCTTCTGAATAGGACCACAAAATCTGACTATTTTAGTCTGAGTCTCTTTCCACACCTTTTTTCTTCTCTTCAAACCCTCTTCACTTACTAACAACAGAGGAATTGTGTTTTACAGCAGCAAGCAGCTAATTAGTAACTCAAACATACTTCTCAAAAAAAAGCTAACGAAAACTGGTCTGTCAATGCAAGTTTTGCTAAATGTTACTCAAAATGCACATTCCCTCTGCCTCTCCAGCAAAGGCATAGTCCGTGCTGTATTTTCTCAGTATCTTTTTCACAGGTAAACATCAAGACTCTGCTGCTTTCACACCTCTTTTGCCCCTCCCCCAATAAGCTCAGACACTTGTGATCCCATGCATAGGCTTGACTGAAAAATAGAGATGACATGGCAGGTCCCAAGGTAATGGGTATCTCCAATTAATAGTCCTCAGCATTTCCTACTGGCTGCTCTGGTCATATTTTGTCACCTGTCAGCCTGCTCTGAATTAATTCCATAAACTCACATCAGCTGAGCAGGCTAGCTGAGATGCCTGCGATAAGTATTCATAAGGAAAATACAGATTTCTCTCAGTGCTTACCACCACTTCAACCTTGCATAAAATGATTCAATCTGTGGTTTTTTGCCATTTAGGTGAAAGTTGTAGTTTCTTGAAGTTACTTAGCTTATACTAGATATTAAAATTCTGCCTAGATTTATCTTTCATACAAGTACTAGTAGATAAAAAACTGAATCACACAGCAGATTTTTCTGGTTGAGGTAATTTTCCCCATATCCAGTTTTTAGTAGAAGCACAAGAAAAGCAGATTTCACATGCTAAGCTTTAGAAGATCTTGTCTATCAGCTGCTTCATGCTATTGATTTGTTTTACTACTACCAAAAAATCGGAAGAATGAATAGATCACAAAGAATGAAACAATAATATGCTTCTGCTGCTCCCTGGCCTCCACTCCCACCTTCCTGAGTGTATCTCTGACTGGTTACAGTTCAGTAGAAGATATACAATGTTGACTATATTCCAGGAAATATGCAAAAATATTTTACATATGGCCACCCAGACAAGATGTGCTTTAACCACATAAAAAAGAGTTCTAAGAACATGATCTACAACTAATGTGTTAACAAAGTGATGACCATAGACACATTAGAAAATGTTTACTTAATGTTGTATTAACATGCATCTTTAAAGGTCTTCTATTAAAATTTAGAAGAATACTGAAGAGTCTAAGTAAGACAGAGTATCTGAATTTTACATAGATCATATAGGCAGTTCTAGATACATCATAAAATCTGTATAGCAAACAGCTGGAGAGGCTTTTTTTAAATGTATAAGTAAATGAACCTTTAGCTCAACTTTTTATTTAATGAAATTGTAGTTTAAGTTATGTAAAAACCAAGCCATAATCCTGCTATACTGAAGTCTGTAACAAGTACAAACGGAAGTAGTACTGCTGAAGTAGGAAAGACAGTCAAACTCCTAAAAGCCTCTGGTTAAATGCTCTGTAGTAACTTCTAAACCTGCATTTCTCGGCAATTAAGCACAAGTAGAAATAACAGCACCGCTAAGCCTGAGTGGTGGATGTGCACATACACTGCAGCCAAAACTCTGGACATTGCAAGATAAATGGTAGTCTCTTTACGCTGCACACCTGAATTCACCGTAGGTCTGAAATACACAAGCAGCAGTATGTGTGGGCAATGATGTATTACAAACGATGTGTGAGAGGTCCTGAGCCTCAGTTATTTAAGGTTCCGTTATTCTTCTGTAGAACAAAATGCTCGGATGCCTTGACTGAATTCTAACTTTGTTAGTTATGTTTTGTTCCAATCCTTTTCCATCCATTCAGTGACCAGTTCTTTATATTGGATGTTTAATCTCACAGCTTGTTACTTTTTAAAATTAAAACCTGCTGGATTCTTTCAAACAGAAGTATTTTTCCATTACACAAACACTTTCATACCATCATTTGTTAACGACAAAGGATGCTATCAAGACATACAAGAGTAAAAAGGCAATAGTCTTTGTTTTCTAAGAAAAGTTACTTGTATTTTTTGCTTTTATTAGGGCATGATTAAATACAATGATGTCAGCAAGGTAAGGGGACAGTTTTTTGCAAAAATATGCCAAGAACTCTTAGTCTTAGAACACTAGGTGTGTGTCTGAACTACATATGCTCCATTAACTTAACACTGTGACTTTCAGATACCATATATAATCTATGTTCAAACTGATCTCACGCAGTATCACAGTTAGTTAACCAAAGCAGTGGCAGCTCAGGCTGCTCAGGTGGCGGGAACCTCAACAGGCCTACTGGCCTGAGCTTCATCTTGTGTTCTGTCCATGCTCAGCACAGGAGGGAAATGTGCTGTTAGGGCCCATGCTAGCAGAGTGCTAGAGATGGCTTTCACCGTGAATGTTTGAATATAACTAAATCCCTACCCAGGTGCATGTGTCTGTTATGCCTTATCTTTTGCTGGGAAGACTTCTAGCATTTAGTCAATTGGTTAGGGACAACAGAAAAATGCTTTTCAATTAAATTACTCTTATTCAAGCAAAACCAGGAATACTAAGATAATGCTTTCTGTCTACAAATAAGAGGATGTAGCAATTAAACTATCAACAGGAAAGCAATATAACAGGAGAGCTTTCTTAGCAGGAAAGCAAAGTAGGGTTTTTATAGCAGTAACGTCATACAGAGCCATGGTCCAAACACGCAAAGCAGGGTAGGAAAATTTGTTTAGAATCCATCTATAATTCAGTCAGCTAGGACTTGCAGTAGATCAGATCCCACCTTCATGAAAGCATTTCAGAACATCAATGAAGTGCGGAATATTTAGGTTTTGCCCAAATCTCGGAAAAGACAGTGTTCAAGTCCTGCAGGGTGGATGCACAAGGCACATACAGTGTCACTTCACTATAACTCTTAAAGATTACTCTGTCACTAAAAGGCTGTCTGCCTAAATGAAGTCCTCAAGAAAAATCCTCTTCAGACCCCAGAAGACCAGGTCAAGACTTGGAAGGGAAGCAGCAAAGGCACTGAATGGTTAAAGTCTGGTTTCCGGTTTCCGAACGCGAGCAAGGATCAGTGACCAGAGCAAGCTCAGACTCCCAAGTATTTTAGAGCACACTTGGCCCAGGCGCTGAGACTGGATAAGGCAGTTTGGTGGGAGTCCAAGCAGGGCACTAGACCGTAGCTGTGACAGCAGCACTTCATGCCTCGCTGTAATCGCCTTCTCCTACTGCCAGCTCCTCCAGCGTGACTAACGCATTCAAGTCTTCGTAATTTATACATCCAGAATCATCTGCTTCAGGTAAGAGATGGTTTTATGTAAGTAGCAAGTTTAATTATGTTTCCCCTCCCAATATCTACTAAACTCTGCACTGGGGGGTGGGGGGATGGTGTGTGTGTGTTTGTTGCGGGATTTTTTTGTTTGTTCTTTTTTAAAGAGAAGAACCTCAAACATAGAACCACCCACCTGAAAAAAGTCAAAAATCTTTTTGAGAATAACTGTACTTCAATCCCACTAAACAGAAACAACATAGGTTACTCTGAGGCATTACTGCAAAGCAAAAAATATTTACCCCGAAGACAGCATTTGCTGAATATAGCTATACAAGCTCACAGTTTAGAATCAGATGCTTATACAAAGCATTTTTAAGCAAGAGTCTCTCTGAAAAGAAAAAAGAAGGATTTTCTCATGATCTCACTTACAAAAAAATCTGTTTCAAATTGCCCTACGTGTCCTGGCCTCAAGCCCATTTTTACTGAAGGCCTTTCCTGTATTGTTCCATAGGGGATGGGAAACTCTACAAAGTTTACCTTAAAAGGATGTGTCAGATGCACAGTGTATATGGTGTTACATAGCTACAGAAGCTAACAATTCTGAGTATAAAGAGATTTCTATCCTTTATTCTCCAAGGCAAATTATAAATTATTTGGAGGCAAGAAAAAGCCTCCAAATTAGTGTCCTTACAAAAAAAGCAGAGGTGAGAAAAAAAATCACTGATGTGCCAATATCCCAAAACAATGCATGCATGCATCCATCTGTCTTTTAAAGGTATTGACTCAGCAACAGGAATTTAATAGGTATTCTTCTCTAAATTTTAAACTAAGTCTAAGTCTGAAACCACACAAACCCCATTCATTTGTACATTTTACACATGCAAGCATTACTGTGATGCAAATTGACTTTTTTTTTTTAATTTTCTGAGACTAATAATCCCATTTAATCATGACTGTCAAACTCTGCTTTTTTCAGATGTGTTCTGGCTATAGGGGACTCTGAGCTTTCATGTAAAGGATGCAAGAGTTGATACTTATCCCACCACCCTTAAACATTAACCTCAGCAAGTTTTATGTTTTTCTATCACTAGTCAAAGTTTTACTGAAAGTTTTTTCTGATTAATCCATCAGAAGCAAGGTCACTATAATTTTATAAATTAACAGAAAGTGCTTTAAATTTGAAAGTGCAGATACAGCACATTTCCTAAGGTTAAACATAAAAGTTTATGGCAAACATCCTCACTCTTAATTTACTTAGGCACCATGCTTTCTGGTGGCAGTACTGGGAGTTTCTATCTGTTCTGCCTTCATGCACACACAGAAGCAGACTGGTATAGTGTTCTACCTCTGCTTTGATGCTCATGAGGCGGCAGCAGCTAATCCCGGCAATGCTGTGTCATTCATCACCTTCGTCCCAGAAAAAACGGAGTAAACCAGAAGACAGAATTGGAAATTGTTTCCCTCACAGAGTGCTTAACATGGGGCAGCAATACATGTCTTGCAGTTCAAGAACCGCACTGTTCCAAGTGACAGTTTTGAGACACGTGAGGACTCCAAAAGACAACTGTCAACTTGGCAATGACACGTCAAGGTTTACTGGGGATTTAAACCATCAAGAAAAAGAAATTAACTCCTGTGTCAGTGGTTTACAGCAACAACTGCCAGGTGTCACTAGGGTAGCCACTTTCACAGGTTTGTTTCATCTCACCCCCTCAGGGGTACTGAGGAAGGAAACTGGATAGAGGGTATGTCTGCCTAGCGGAGTGGTGCACAGGCTCCCAAGGGCAAGTTTCCTTGTTAGTGGGCTTCGGCAAGTGTGCAGAATGGACAATGCTTGGCTGACAAACACAGGAGGCTTTAAGCAGATGGCAGGGGTGCTAACATCCAAGTTGCTGGCAAGGGAAGTGTTTCCATGGCAAATCACTTGCTTCTGCTAATCATAGAGAGAGATGTGTTGTAGGCATGAACTGTCAAGTCAATGCTACAAAGGTTTCATCACCATCACTTTGTACCAGTTACCAGGTCTAGTTATTGCTGGTGTCATATTAATACTTCTGTTGAGGCAGCCGCAGAATTGGAACCCTCCACCTGACACATGCTCAAGAGAGAAGACCTGTCCTGAGATACTAACAGTGGAAGATGAAAATGGATTAGACACACTGAGGTAGACAGTAAAGGATGAGGATGAATGGAGACACTGCAGTTAAGATTCACCACTACTGAAACACCTTTCTCCTTTAAAAAAAAACCAACAAACCCAAAACCAAACTAATCTAACCAAAACATGAAGCTATTGATTAGGGCTACTGCATTAATACCACTTCTCAATCAATATGAGAATTCTTCACACACCGATTCTTACACTTAGAATACAAATTAATAGGTTATTACAGCTTAATAAAACTAGAGTTTCACTGGGTTTCTTAAAAAAAAAAAAAAAAACCAAACAAAAAAACCAAACAAACCCAAAACAATCCTCTGCAAAATTTCCAGCAAAAGGTTAAACTTGTGTTTCAGCAACTGAGGTGAGAAACACATTCGCAGAAACACACGAGGCTTCTGCCCAGAAATGGAGCACCACATGATGTGAAAGTGGAGGGAAGCATGCAGCAGGATCATTTTCTAGGAAGTGTTGTTGAACCCAAGTTACTGAAATCTATTATTGTCAGTCAAGGTAAAACTAAGCATCAGAAAGACGTAACCAGCAGGGATATTGTAAGTAGGTTGGAGGATTCTCATCATTTGGTTGCCGATACCTTATAAAAAGCACCGTAAGACTGACAAAATACAAGTTTTCATTGTTTGTACCATTAATGTCTTCTAAATGATACATGTAGTTATTGTGCCAAACACTGGCTGACTTTAAATTTAGCTGTGGAATAATTCCACTATCATATTTTGTGGGCAGTTTTACTGTTGACTCAGTTATCAAAACTGTATTATCAAGTACTATCCTTTTATGCTGAATGCATTCTGTGCATCTACTTGATAGATTTCTTGACTAAACCTACAGCAGAAGTTTTCACTCAGTAGTTCATTCATCCATGTGTATTATAATCATAAAGGAGGTTTGGGAACAGCTATTAAAAAATACTATGCTTAAAAATTAACACAATGAGAGATTTCTGAAAGACAATAAATATAAAAGACAAACGTATGAAGTTGTTCATTTGAACTGCAGATCTGTTATTAAAGCCTGGATCCAGCTGGGAAAAAAAAAAAAAATCACACTTCTTTGGAAAACATACAGAAATTGGACACAAAGAAAAGTGTCAGTGCTATGCACGTTGAAACTGATATTTAGCTAGTTAATGTTAACCTCAAGAGCTCTGATCAACTATCAGAAACCATGAATTAATTGCGGCAAACTGAAGTTCAATGCTTGATCCTGTAAAATCCTTCTGCTCTTTCCTCTGAAATTTCGTTTGTAAAATTTCAGTGTTCTATTATATTTCTGACAGCACCAAAATATTAGATTTTAAATTTATTTTCCATACAACAAATTTAAGATTTATATCACAGAAAAGGCTGATTTTATTTTAAACTGAACACCTGAATTTATTTCAAAACTTGTACATTAAAGATATCACTTTTTTAAAAGCTGTATAGACATCTACATACAAGACAACGGGAATGAAGAGATCCTACACTGTCAGTTATTATCATAGAAGATATCTACCTGTGCACTCTAAGTGCATTGTCTTTATCCAATACAGTCTCCATTTTTATTACAGCAGCAGCATTCTTACCTAAGGTTCATAAAATTCAGTGAGGAAAATAGTCTACAGGAAGTATGGAAAGATAAACATATAGTAGGAACAGTTACATTTTAAGAGTGAAAGAAGTATTATTACTGTTTCGAAAGGAGGGTTGAGGAAGAAGGAGAGGGCCTATCAGCAGCCAAAACTCCACCTAGCTATTAAATCACTAATTAAAACATTTATAAGTTAATGAATCAAATCTGATTCCCACTTAAAAATATTAATAAAATAATAATTTCTGGAAAAAGCAATTAAACCTCTTTATTTGGCCTGTAGGAAGTGAAATACAGTACAAGAATTTTCCCCTTAGCAGTTTCAGGAGGAACACAATAAGCATACCTAGGACTGGTTAGTATTATTCACCACAGAATTCAACTCTTTTTCATTAATCTGTATTTGATCTCGAGAAGGACAGCAGAAGTACTACTGCCCTTCCGCATAACTGCAAAACAGGAGCTATTTTGTTCACAGGCTTCATTTCCCTAACAGCCTCCATTTCAAAAACTTGTGTTTCCCTTTCTTTTCCATATCGCTAGCCTTGACCTTTCAGCATGGCAGCTGCAGGGACAGACCCACTCACCTCAGTTACTCTGCTGTCTTTAAGAAGTTTGGAAAATGGTCCTGACCAGTGCCAGATTCCTGACAGAGGGATGGCTTGGAAGGGAGGTCAGAGACTAGAGTCAAAACAGAGGATAGCCAAATGCTATGTGGTTTAACTTTCCATACAGACCGCATTTCTGCCCAGCCTTCCTTGCACATGGAGATGAAACTGGCACTGTATCAAACGTAAGTGGAGGGAGAAGATAAATGCCTGCCTGATACGAATACCATTTCCATGGGAAGGGTGGAGTCACTAGGAAGCAACTGAATGAACTGGAACCTCTCCTCCTGCCCAGCACTCCTGTTTGCTCCACACCTTGTGCAGCAAGACAATGGGGCAACAGCTGCTGCAAATTTCTTACCTACCTCAGGGGTAAATCAGAGACAAATATAACATGTTTGTAGCTGTATCTACCTGCATCACCATCTCAAGCTCTGCTAACCTCATGTGCTGCAGAAACTCGCCCATTGCTTAAGACGCAAACTATTTATTGCCTGCAGAAGGAACTATCCATTTCAATCAGCTTAAAAGGTTCCTCACTGAATATTTGTTTTGGATCAAATATTTTCTGTGATCTCAAGTAAACAGGGAATCAGCTTCAAAGGGATTATGCTAGTTTGACTACCTACACACTTCTCATGCAGAAAAGTTTCCTTACAGCTGGGAACCAGTACACAAATTCCATCCTTTGTAGGAACCAGGAAAAGAGATCCATAACAGAGATCAGACACCTCATGAGTGTGAGCTAAGGTAAGGAGCAAAACAAGAGAAGGGCGGAGCCTCAAAAATAGAAAAAAACCCACCAAACACCTAAACACCAAACTAAACTAAGATTTTAAGCTTAGAGATGGAATCTTGAACATCAATTAAACAAAATTCTTATAAAGCGTATATTATATTCATCTGTTCAAATACCATAGCAAACAAAAGGTCTCTCTGAACACTAATACAATGCCAAATGAGAAAATAAAGAATAAAACCCCAAACCATAAGACTTTTCTATCCAGTACAGCTGGCCCTCAGGCAGCACAGCTATCAACACATCTGTTTTCTGCAGAGCAACATTGCTTGGGGATTAGCACACAAAATTTCAAACAAGGATGTCTAACATTCACTGTCATTTAAGCAGGGAGGTACCACAGCTATGTACAAACATTACACCAACACCACATTAAAAAAAACCAACCATAACACAATAGTGTGCATGAAGTCAGTGTTTCAGAAAGCGTGATTAAGGCCAGTGCCAAAATAAAAATCCAGCAATAGTTGGAAACTAGGTGCCATTCTTCAAATCTTTAAGAGACAGAAGGATCTGGAAAAAGGAATTTATGATCTTCACAGAGACATTATTCTCTGATCCTCTAGGATTATACAAAGAAACAAGAACATATCTAATGCACAGCCCCATGCAAGATACTAGCTAGGAGGTACGAAGTGTATCTGTTTATAACGTAACTGCTTTGAAATTTGATCTCTTACAGTAAGAGCAACATTCTCAAAGCTTTATCTTTTGCTGGAGTTTGTTGTTGGTTGGGGTTTTTTGGCTTGCCTTTTTTTTTTTTTCCCCTAAAGAACATGGGTTCATTTGGTTTTGGCACATCTGAGTAATTTTTTATGTCACTGCTGCAGTGACACTTCCAAGGACTGCAGCAGAAACCTGCATACAAGTAAACTGAAGCTGCCACAGAACATCCATCCCTCTACAGTATTTGCCTAGAAGAAAGCACAGAAAGTGAGTGAAATAACAAACACTCAGCAAGATAAAGTAGAAGGCCCTTTGCATAAAGGCACGAAATACACCAGTTTCAGACCCTGTGTTAATGCATGGGCTTGGGACAGTTCCTCTCAGGAGGCCCTAAGGAGCTGATGACAATAAGAATCTGAAAGAAAGAATAAAGAAGTTCTTCCCATCCTGACGTCATCAAGGGATCACTGTAAGCCTACATGATTCTGACAATATTTCTTGAAGTAGACGAGCATTTACTTTCTTCCTGATTCACGTGCAGTAACAGACATAATCTGTTTCATCGGGTTTGTTTGTTTGTTTTTTAAAATTGTAACCGTGTATATAAATCACTAAGTTTACACATTGGAAGCAATCGCTCTGGAAGACATTTGGTTACATGATGTCAACTTTGCAGCAGAACCCCACAACCATCCTGAGAAAGCCAATAAAGAAACACACTATATGCTGTGAAGTTTCCAACATACTTAGGCCTTCTGCATAAATTACAATGTTTAAAGTGAACTGCTTTTCTCCCTCCTCCCTTCTACTCAGCCACAAGTAAAACAGGATTTGGGGATTTGCTGAAGCCTGAAAACAGGCATGTGTGTGAAATAACCAGTTATTAAAGAGCACGTTTAGACTTTAAGCCTGTGAATAGAGAGCACCAACTTATCCCTGGTTGTTTACCGGTGTAATTTTTATTGCAGAGGGTTTTCCTCTTACCAGGTAAGTGTTCACTGCGAGGTAAATGTGTGTAACGGGGCACTAACACACACACCTTTAGTGCCACAGAATATTGGAAAAAATCAAAGCCAAGTCAGAGCAACCCGGTAAAACAACGCACGAAAGGCGCGCGGCTCCGGGCAGCAAAGGCTCGGCTGGTCAGCCGTGACTTCTGTGCTGTTGGGAGCCGAAGCGCCCGGTGCTGTGACAAGCCCCTGTCACAGCAGCAACCGCTGGGTGCTCTCCTCACGGAGGGGGAGCTCCGGGAAGGCTCCGCCAGGCCGGGAACCCCCACCCGCCCGCTCCCCCCGCGGCGCCCCCGCGCGCCTTTGTGTGCCCCCGCCGGGCCGGGCGGGGCGGGGCCGCGGCGGGCAGACAATGCGCGGTCTGTGCGGGGCCCACGCCGATTAGCCGCGCGCCGCCCATGCCCATGATGTCATGCGCCTGGAATGCACCGAGCGTCTCATCTGCTCCGCTCGGCGCGGGCCGGCTGCGCCCTGCCCCGACGGGGCCGGCGCTGGCCCGGCCACTCCGCCCCGCCGGACGTGGGCACGGGCTTCGGACAGCTGCGAGCCCCAGCGCCACGCCCCGCCCGGCCCCGGCGAGAGAAGAGGGCACAGCGCCCGCTGCAGAGAGCGGGACGTCCCGTGCCGGGGCTGCCGGAGCGGGCAGGTACAGCCGGGGGCGGCGGCGGCGCGGGACGCGGCGTGAATAGCGGCGCCGCGCACGGGTCCGCTCGGTGCCGACAACTCCCCGGTCCTCGCCGCTGCAGCAAGTTTCCCGAGCGGTGCTACGGGAGACAGCGCAGCCCCGGGGCCGGCGGCGGGAGCATCCTTCCAGTGCCATCACCGCGCGGGACGGGCGGGGACCCCCGCCGGGAGCCGGAGGCGGCGAAGCGTCGCGTCCCGTCCCCACTCGCCCGGAGCAGACAAAGCCCGGCCGATCCCCGCACCGTCGCCAGCCGTACCTTGTTCTTGACCTCGGCAGAGAGCCCATAGGAAGGGCCCTTGTTGAAGTGGGTCATGTCGGCGGTCTCCCCGCTGCCTGGGGGCGCTGGTCGCAGACGCTGGCGGGCTCCGGGCTGAGGCGAGAGTCCGCCCGTGGTCGCGGAAAGTTCTAGTCCCTCCCTCACGGCCCGGCCCCGCGGCCGCTGAAGCCGCCCGGGCGCCAATCGGTGCGCGGGGCTGCGGCAGCCCCTCCCGGCCCGCCTGGGGAGGGGGCGCCCGCCCCGCCTGACCCCGCCTCCGCCCGCCCCGCCCGGCCCCGGGAGCCGCCGTTGTGGGGGGGATGGCCGGGGCGGGGAGCGGAGCTGGGGGACGTCAGCGGGAAAGAATCCGCTGCCACCGAGGGCCGCCGCGGGGAAGCGCCGCCGGGAGCTGCCGTGGAATGCGCCGCCGCCGCGGATTCCTACCGCATGCGGCGCCCCCGCGGAGCGGGACTGGGGTCCTGCTGGAGGACCGGCGGCCCCGGCCCGGCGCTGCGCCGCCGCTCAGGACCGCCTCCCCGCCCCGGCTAGCGAACTGCCGGTATGCGGTGGGAAGTCCCCGCCGGACCGGGATGACGGCAGCGGCGACGCAGCTGAGGGGCCGCGAAGGCGGGAAGGACGGTGGTGGCTCTCCGTTACGGGGCGATGCCTTTGCGCCAGGCCCTTGCCGCCCGCCGCCGGAGGGGAGCGCAGGGAGAGCCCGGCCTGAGGGGTGACCGGCGGCGGGAGGGACCGGCTGCTAGGAAAGGCCTCAGAAAGCGCTCGTGCACTGCGTGATGGCTTGAAGTACTTTGGAAATTCCTGTGAAAGGTTACTGAATCACACGAAACTTGGAGAAACGCTGGGAGATAGAGTGTACAAGGCATTGCAGTGAGGTTAAGGTGGAGCAGGACAATGGGCTCACCTCGAGCTCATCGTTCCCCTGCACCGTCCGTAGTGGCCATGAAGCCCTGAGAGACGGCACCTTTGGGTTTTGGTGTGGGTCACTCCTTTTCCCCTACGGCTCTAAGGAATCCACGCAGGGTTGTGTTGGCTACTGGGGAGAGCAGCCAGTCCCGTCCCTCTGTGGAGGGACCTACACAAGGCTTGCGTGCTGGGCATACCAGCGGGATTACACCACCTCCAGCCCAGGGAGCGTTCAGTTCTGGCAGCGAGCGTTTGGCCACGGCTGGCTTTGGCACTGGAGCCACCACTCTTGAAAGAGAGTACAGATTGAACACTCGGTTCATTGAGAGAAGTACTGACCCCAAAATACAGAACTGTGTTTCCTTCAGTGTTAGTGTAACGGTGGGCATACAAAGCAACCTTTCAAATACTGTTAATTTTTAACAAATTTGAAGGAAAAAAACCCCACAAAGCACCAGATGATCTGCTGATATGACTAGCCATCTAAGAAAAGAACAGTGGTCTGTGAGACTGGCTGCTGGTGCTTCAGCTCACTTAGCCACCTACTCGTAATCCCCCAGAAATGCCTGGTCTGTGCTCCCATTTCATAGCAAAAAACTCAGGACTAAGCATCTGGTCTAACTGGTCAAAACCAACAGGCTTCTCTCAAAAGACTTGCAGTGGGAGCCCTGTTGGGTTACAACAGTCCTCAGGGAACCTCAGGGCAGCCAGGAGGTTTTATGCTGCGGTGCTGTGGATCAGCTCAGCTTAAACCCCTCCACTGCTGCACAGCCTCTAATGAAAACAGCCAGGCTGTTCCTAATTAAGGGAAGCAGAACTGCCTGAACTATCCTTTGGGAAAAGGAAACTGTGCAAGAGAAGCAGGAAACTGAAGAATGGGGTGAGGGAAATGGCGGTTCACATAAACATAATGAAAGTTCATTACTTTTCAGACATTCATTTTGGGATAAACCCATCTTTCATGACCTCAGAAAACATATGATTTAGGGCTAGATTCAATATCCTCCAAAGTCCTTGGAAATGTTTCCATTGACTTAAGTAAAACTGGATCAGGACCTTATTTGTTAATACTCTCAATCATTTTTGCTACAATACACAGTGGCTTGGGAAGTTTGAGACATTTACAATTGGTATGCTTTTCTCAGCTCCATAAATTATATTTCATCAATTTTGAAATAAAATGGTCTTGCTTAGTAGCAAACAAAAATATGGCATAATATTTTCTTGCTGGACAATCAGGTTCAAATTATCCTCCAAGAAATAACTTAGCATTTTTATTTTTTACCTCATCTGAGCAGGGCACAAATACAATTCAGTGTTTTTTATGCTGATACCGAACATCTGATAACAAAGCTACCAATCTTTTGGGGTCATTGCTGCCATTTATTCCATGATCAGTAGTAATACGCTCATGCCCTGTAGGAGAAGGTTTTATAAGAAATATTGGAGCATAGTTAAAACACAAAGCGATTTTAAACCCATCAGTGCAGTACAAAGCAGCTGGAGAGTATTGGGCAATCTGGCTCATTATGTGTAAATCTCTTATCTTTGCCCTATTTTTCTACATTCCTTATTACTGAGGCTGTTTGTATGGAAAGAGGATTTGTACGAGAATTATTCCCCACCTGAAATCATAATCCTCTTTGTGACATCGTAATAACTTCTTCAGTAACCACATGTAATGTCATAAACATGCGCTGATGACTTCAGTTGGAAACCAAAGAAAAAGAGCTCTGAAGAGACAAAGTCTGTTTTCTTGGAAACATGGACCATAATCTTACAAACATTCTTGCACATGAATTATTGTAAGCATATGTACGGTCCTATTAAACTCCCTGAGCCTAAATTATTCCTTGTGTAATTCCACTGTAATCTACAGAATCAATGTGGCTCAATAGAAAACTATGAAATAGGCACTGTGGTTTCTGGGTTCTGCTCTTGTGCTGGAGCCATACAGAGCACCGAGGATTGCAGACGTGTAAGAGGGTGACTGGCAAGTCCTACACGTGGAGTGAGGCCTAGCCATGTCAGAGACAGATCATCATCTCATTCCTACCCATCTGATCCTGATAAAGGGCCCTCATCTAATCAACTGGCTCAACTGAGGAGGAGCAGGATGATTTCCCTGAAGGATAGAGGGAAAGAGAGAGAATTGGTTGGTTCGGGAGAGCTAAACTGTGTACAGGGGGGTAATTTGCCAGGACTAGCTCCAGAGGACGATGTATAAGGAGGAAGGCTTTGTTGAGTGGTGTCTGGTCTGAGGGAGGGGAGTAGGGTGTGGAACTGGGGAGGGTGGTGGTAGTACCAGCTATGGGGCTGGGTAGGAGAACATGGAGAAGATACACCACTGGGTGTGTGTTTTTTGTCACAGGTGTGGGTGTGATTTTGCCCGGAGCAGAGGAGTAGGTTCCTGGGTGGGGGGTGGGAGCTACGCTGCTTGAAAGTACTGGAGTGCAGGAGGAAATAAGAGTAGGGAGTTGTGCTAGTTTGGTGCAGGTGGAAGGTCACTCCAGTGAGGAGTGGGTCCTGCATTATGCTGCTATTGAGGGAGCTCACTGACCTGCAGGTAGGTGATGGGGAAACTGGCTAAAGAAAGTGCTTTACAATAACCTGGTGCTTTAATGAAGGGAAGGATGCTCTGAGCTTTCTGAGTTACAATCATGTCCTCTTCAAAGGATCAAGGAGAAAGAATTCTAGTGAGTGAGTACTAACCTGATGAGGCAAGGAGAAAGCTGTACTACAGTTTGCTTCCCCTTTGAAGCACTTTAGCCAAGAGGCAAGGAGCTAACTAAGCCCTTTTGCAATTCCCTTAAACTTAAGGGAGCCTTTCCCAGGCTTTCCTGTCCAGATCATTGTGTTAACGAGTCCTGGTGTTGTGAAATGTCCTGTCCCAGGGTGCTAGTGACACTAACACACAGTAATGTTTTAGCCCAGTTAACTTATGTGACTAAATTTATTAAAACAGCTGTAGGATAAATACAACTTGTGACTCTAGTAAGGCTTGCATCTTCCGGCTGGTTGATGCCTGTTAAGACCAAGTGTTAAGTACAGCATGCAGCAGCACTGAAGAAACTGCAAAATAAGAACTTTACTGGAGAGTCAATGGTGAGCCTTAGCACTGCCCAAAACTGTCCTTCATCTTTCACTTATTTGGATTACTTTAGAAAATAATCAGTGTCCTAGGTAAGCTTGTATAACATCTGTCCATATGTTACCTCAAATACCTACTTAAAACACTGCGGTGTTCATACTGCTAACTATTTTGGGGGTATGCAGTATTGCCCTTGGTACTTAAATTAACATGCCATGCTGAATGTGTGCTATATTGCTTCTCCATTGCTTTAATGACTGTTCTCATCCCGTGAGAGATCCTCTTGCCTTGCAGAACAATTATGGGTGCTCTGAGGTGTTTGTAGCCCACTCCTCTTTCCTCTGTACCAGACAGCAGAAGACAGCATTTTCTTGGCAGTCTATGTAAATTCTACCTAAAAGGCTGTTTTACAAGTGTCTTAAAATCAACATCTGGAAAAACTAAGTACATGGACTTCTTACAAATACCACAAACTGAATCACAGGGCCAAATTCAGCCTTGATGGAATTATTATCTGATATCTGTGTTCTGTGTTTTTCCTATATTGCTCGAGTAAATTCCCTTATATGGAGATGTCTTCAGAGTTGCACATGATGCCAAAATGCTCAGAGAATAGCACAGAACCAAACCTGAAATACTGCAGCAGGAAAAAAAAAGAAATCTAACCCCAGACTTTTCTTGAAAGGGGATGATGCTGGAAATCCCTGATTTGAAAATGGTTTTTAAGCATCAGTTCTGTCAGTTCTAAGACTGAGAGACCGAGTCTTATTTTTTGGGAAAGACTCCCCTTTGTGTCTAATTTTTAAGGACATAAATATTACTCACATTCATGATAAAATAACTTGCTGAAGCGAAAGACTTATCTACGTGTTTGTATTTGTAAAGATTAAGCTTTAATTAAAACAATATATTCAGACTGTTAATATATCTAAATGCTTGCTTCTTACTCCATCATTTTTTCATCAGTTCTAACACTGATTTCTTCTTTCTTCCTTCATCCTCTTATGAAAGTAGACGGATTTTTTGTTACCTGGTGGTGCTAGCTGTTGATAAATAAGCTTAAGGCAGACTTTTGTGCTTTTTTTATTTTTATTTGAGATCCATGACCTTCCCTTAAAATGTGATAGTTGCATTCTTCTCAGTGGAGGTATAGCTAGAGAATAGTTGAATATCGAAGTATGTTCCTGGATAGAGCTAATTTAAAAGAAAAAGACTAAAAATGTAACTTGCAACCTGATTAATGTTGGGGGTCCTGTGTTGTCATATGTCCCCTCTCCCCTGACTGAGCAAAAGGTATTGGTTTTTAACTTGCTCAAACGAAGTACAAAAGCAGAAGGCAACAAAGCACTTCACTGTCTGACGTATTTCACAGTTTTCTTCCTCAAGCATCGTAACAGCAAGGAGGTTTGTTGGCTTGCAGCAGGGAGGTCAGAGAGTCATTTCTATCCCGTTTGGTAGGCTTCACTTCTCCATCAATAGGACCTAAAACATTTGCAGAGAGTAGGTCACCAGCATACACCATGTACTGTGTCTGATTCTGTTTGTCAACAAGCTAACTATGAACAGCCATCAGTTTTATTTCAGTGATGTTTACCCCCACAATATAGCAAAACACACAAAGGAAATGCCTGCAGGGACAGTGTGCATTACCAGAACTGCTCCTTGTGAGGGAGATGAGACTTGTGTGTCTTCCTTCTTCTTTGTTTTCATTCATGCTTGTAAAGCAAAGAAGTAACTCAGCTTTCATACCTCTATTTAAGGCAGACTTTGGTAGGCAAATTGCTTGGCACTGTATCTTCCTGCTCCTGTTAAAGAAAGCACTCGACCCTTTAAAAATGATGCCTTTTTCCGTCTTAATTATTTTGCTTCTGATGGCTTTTCTTAAAACTTCCCATCAGTCGCACTGTTGCTCCTGAAGTTCACTGGGCTGCTTCCTTAGCAGCCCTGGACATCAGAGAGCCAAAGCCTGGACCGACTGACCAGCATACGCCGGAATTTTTCCTCCCAGTGGCAGGTAGCAGAGGACGTGCATACACACACCTACTGCCACGAGACAAACTGTATTTGAATGTAGTGATAGGGACAAAGAGCAAGTGGCCTTCACGCTAGCCAGTGGTGTTAGCCTGGGAGCGTGCTGCTTGAGGAGCTGAGGGAGCACTCACTCAAAGTCCTGGGACACCTCTGCCCTGATGGGAAGAGGCTGCTGGCTGAACACCTTGAATTTATCAAGGGTTGATATTAAGTAAGTGTCCCACTCTTAAACTTGAGTGAATGCAAAAAAGGAATTATATAACCAGTTAATTCTCATGCAGACTGACTTTGAAGCCTGAAACTTTCCTTATTTTTCTATTAAGCTTCAGGAGTCAGTTTTCTGCTCTGTGTCAGAGACAATCATCCTACCAGGGAATTAGAAGAAGGGAGAAAACAATAATTTTGTGATACTTTGTGCTTCTGTAGTTCTTGGCTTTTAACCACCACTTAAACTTTCCATATATACATAAAAAATGCAACTTTCCACATATATATATCTTGAAGAGGCAATTTCTGGTTCTCCAGGATGTGGACAGAGGCTATTACATTTACCATTTGGCTGTTGCCTGCTCAGCATGATCTGAGATTAATTTGAACATTTTCTCTCTCTCCCTGAATCTCAAAACTTGATTTTAGTGCCACTTGAGCATATTCTCCTTGCTTCTGCCTGAGTGCAACTCTTAATAGGGTCTGGACAAACTCATGTCTTTCAAGGAATGGTGTGTTCGATCAATTTTTCTCTTCATCCTCCATTGTGTTACCCAATAAAGACTTCAGAACAGAATGGATTTAAAACAGTTCGTAGTAACTTTCTATGCAACTTCATGTTGCATTATTCAAACTTAGTCATTTGGATACCAAATACAAAATAATTAAAACGTATTGACCTGTGACTAGGCCGGTGTTCTGATGGTTAAAATCTTCATGCTTACTTACTGAAATAAGACTATGCTTGAGCAGTGCTGATATTTTAAAAGACTGGTTAATTATCCAGTAATACTCCTGTCTTAATAGTCAAAATCTGAATATAGAAAAAAGGAACAGAAACTATCTTCCTGCAGCCTCATTCTGAGACTTCTTCCAATTTTAATTATCTAGGCAGTACTAATTCCTCATCAGAAATATTTCCCACCTCTGCCACAGTATACTTACCAGCTTGATAAAATGTGGTGGGTTTTGCCTTTTTGTTAACTTTAGCTCATTACCATGGATGTTCAAAGAAGGAGAAAGTTTTACTTAGATGTTAAAGTAATGTCAAGAGCAAAACAATACTCAGCAAGTGGTATTCAGAGTGCTTTATAGAGTTATTTGGGACTGAAATGCTCCAAAGGAGAAAAGGCTGCTGAGTGTTGCACATGATGCCTGACTAGCTGAGATACAGTGGCATTTAGCCAGAGGCTGGCTACCACAGCGTGGAGACTCAGTTGTTACAATAGTAAGGATCCCAGATCTGTTTGGATAAGAGAGGTTTCAAATAATCTGTGTCACTGTTAATGTACTTCAGTCGATGTCAGAGGATGTGATTCAGACGTGGGGGGAAGAGCAGGGAATTAGGAATAGCTGATGCTCAGATAACTGAGACTGTACCAGAATACAGAATCCTGAGGTTTTTAGCCACTTTATTCCAGATCATTAATCTTGTCCATTTTATGCTTGTATTGCAGCCCACAAAACTTCAGAATTTCCAAAAGATGCTGAGTGTTGGTATGGTGTGTTGGGTTTTTTTGTTTTGGTGGTTTTTGCGTGTGTGTTGTGGAGAAGTCCTTTTTCCCCCCTTTTTTTTTTTTTTCACTCAAACTGGAACAAAGATGTATCTAAAGCAGTGATTTGCATAAGTTTTAATGCAAGTACTTCCTATTGCTTAAAATTCAGTGATATTAGTATGATGTACTTCGTGTGTGCTTGGAGTGCTTACTCAGTAGTAAATGCAGTATTGGGTACGGTACTGTCCTATACCTGCAGTTCTCGCGTGTTTTGTCTGTTAGCATATCTCCAAAAGGGGGGGGGGGGGGGGACAGAGCAGAGCAAGATCTGCATGCAAGTAGAAAGTACTGGTAATGTTTACGTGTAAACACATAGGAAGATTCTAGATATGGCAATTAAAAACTAAGTAAACAGAGACAACTTTTAGTATCTGCGCTGTATAATAAACCTTCTTCAGAGGAAAAACTCAGCAAATGAGCATGATAGCCTAGAAATATTTGTTACATCACAGTTCAGTGTTACAGACCAGTAGTAAATTCAGCCTACACAGTATAAAGCCCTAATTGCTTGGTGTTATATATTTTGAATCTTCAATAAACCTGACAGAACTGGGGTGGGGGGAGGGGGTAGGTAGGCAAGGCAGCAGTGGTAATTTCTTTCCTCTCAGAATTATCTGTTCAATCTTCGCTAGAGTAGTAATTTACATGGAAATAGCACGCTCTGTATTTCCTCAGCCTTCCTATTCTACCCCCATTCTTGTTATTCAAGGAAAAAGTTAGATGAAGATTTTCAGGAATTATCTCTATTCTGGAGTTAAAAATATGCTTAGAATTGTGATAGTGCTCTGAGTGCCTTTGCTTGTCAGTGGCCAACTTCTGTCTGTAAGTGACAGAAGAGTGGAGATCCTACACCAATAATCTTTGAAGGTATCTGTTTTGTATCTAACAGCACTGCAAAGGCTGACTCAGTGTACCCTTCCGCAGCCAGCGTACTTTTTTTGAAGGCATTATTACAAGGATTAATGTAGAGCTGTTAAGGTATCACTTAAACGCTGCTTTACAAAAACTGCAGCATTGCTTTCAATACTTTGTTTTCAGTGTGAATATAAAAAGGACATTAACTGCGATTCCCAGCTGCCATGCTTGCTTTTTTACAAATGATTGCCTGCAAAACCAGGCCCTGTTTACTGCTGCTGAATAATAATTACTGGACTTCATCTTGGCAGCAAATGTTGGGGAGATATCCTTTAAGCCACTGAATTGGAGGTTAGGACATTCATTTTGCTGTCAGCTGACATCCCAAGCTGGATCATAAATGAAAAGCAGTGGAGTTCAATTGCACCGTACAACAATAAAGCAGGAAACACTAATTGCCAAGCTACTGGCAGATGAAAATAGAATTTGTAGTAATGCTAACTGAGCAGATCTGACTGTTGATATAACATTACAAATATCCACTCTTTCTTAAATCCAGTAGAAGCTTTTTTTTTTTTAATTTTAAGAACTGACTGTACACCAATACACAGAAGGGGCAGGGTTATGCACAATAACTTCACTGTATGGTTTAAAACACTTCTTAAATCTCAGTATTAAAAAAAATAATGCTGTAACTTTGTGTTATGGACTCCTTTAAAAACTATCTGCTGCACAGTGCAAGGACAACTTCATCTGTGAATATTCTTTCACTCTTTCTCTTTTTCTGAAGTTCATACAAAATGTCTTTGAGTACCTGTCTAAATGCAGTACTGTCCAGAAGGTCATCTCCTTGCGTAGTCATGATCTCTATGCCTGATTTCTGGATTTAAAAAACCGCAACACAATCACCCCCCAGACACCTCCTCCCCTCAGGAAAAACACATAAAACCACCACCACCACAAAAACCAACCAAACAAAACCCAAAAGAAAAGAAAAGAAAAAAAAAAAACCCACAACCCAAAAAAGTCCTCCAAATGCCAAATGAAACATTCTGAGCAGAACAGTGACAAAGATCTGGTAATACTGGACTAGGGTCTGCGCTACAATCCGTGAAGCATCAATTTACAACAGACTTGTTTGATGTACATAATATCTTAATTGATAAAGTGCTATCACTTATTTGGAACATGGAACATTCCTTGCAAGGACCCCTCACTTTCCCCAGTTTTGTCTGTTAAATATTTTTATTGCACTCAGCATCTCTCTGCTTAGAGAATAACAAACACGTCAAACATCTTGTTTAGCTTTGTTCCTCAGGTATGAGCAAAGATAACAAAAGGTATGTGTAACACTCATGTTATCAATCAACAAACACATCTTTTTATACATGCATGCATGGTTATAGCCTATTGCTGGCACAGCTAAATGTGAAATTGCTTATTTGTGTTGCATATTTCTGCCTAACCCATTAACTGGATTGTAAAACATGTTAAAATAAATTTGGGGTGAGGAGATAAAAAAGAGATAAGAAATAAAATGTGAAATTTTACACTGTGCAGAACAGTCAGCTAAGTTTAAATAAGCACGTCAGCAAAGGTCAAGCTGCTGTCACAAGTCACTTTCTCTTCCTTCCCCATTGCCTGCATGAAACAGCAATGCAGATGACAAATGCTGCCCAAAGCTATTACAGTGAAAGCTTCCAGTTTTCTTAAATTCTGGTGCAAAATCCTGCTTTCTGCAAGGCGACCTTTGCCTTGAAGTACTTCCTATTGTTTTCAACAGTACTGGTTGAACAACACGAGACTATCATTATGCTACAAGGAAGCGCAGTGATTAAAAAAAGTTAAATCCAAGTTTCAGGAAGGTCTAGGTTCAAACTGCTGAAAACAACCAGAAGGCCTCAATAGTTACTTTTGTGAATCCTCACCCACCTCCTAGTTGCCTTATGGTGACCAGTGCCAGAGGTGGTCTAACTTCTGTGACTATCAGATCTCGTATAAGAATAAAACTCAGTGTTCTTTAAACACACATTATTTTGGAAAGCTCATTTTCTGTTGTAAAATTTGTAAACTGTGTTGTTCTGTCCTGTAATATAGACACCACTCTCCCAGTCCATTACTCTACAGATAATTAAATAAGCTTCAGTTAAATGAGCTTTGTGTCTTCACCACATGTAAGCTGTCCTTCATTCATACAGCATTACTAATGAATGGAAGACTCTTTTTGATGAAATTATAATTAAAAACTAATGTCCTAGGGAATGGTTGTCTTAAACACTGCGTTCAACAATCAGCTCATAATTACTTTCATGAACTAGCTTCCTGAAGTCAGCCAGAAAATATAGATTAAGGTTTGTATGATCTATTCCTAGTGCTGCTAAGTCTCTGATACATACCTCAGCGATCAAAGCTCTTATGTACACCATGGTGGTTGATGTCTGTTGTTTCACTGGAAGGAAAGGCTTCACTCATGTCCAAACTACCAGTGAACAGCAACACGCATTACAGGGACAATATGAATGCAGTCTGCTCTGATCTATGTAAGGTAGAGAGGGGTATTGCAATCTGTTGTAAAAAACCAAATTTATGAAGATAATTGTAGTGCTTACCCTTGCTATACTTCCTTTAAAATAGCCAACGTTAGATAAAAATGTATGTTTCTGATTTGCACAATAGGTTTTAAATCAAAGAAGAAAAGTGACTTTTTAAAGCTTCGATATTTACGACACGCATGACCTAGTAGTAGTTGGTGTTGGGCTTCTACTAAGCGCACCAACGCAAACTACCAGAAGCAAAGTGGGATGACCACAGCTGCAATCCTTGTACGCTTGAGTTAATTCCCAGTGCCTCCAGTTGGGAGAGCAAAAGGTCCTTTATAGAAGAAATCAAAGCAGTATAAGATCAGTGGCTTGTATCTGCTGCCATGCGGCAAGTCCACAGCCCACCACGCTGGCTTGGTTTCAAGTGTAATCAGGAGGAAAGGCGACAGAAACATGATTTGAAGGTAAATACAAGTACGCAATGTGTCTGAGCAACTGTGAAGACATCTAGCAAGGGTCTGTTAAAACCTTTCATTTCCATCATAGGAGATGCAGTCCTTAGAGAAATGGTGACGGCAAGCCTTTTGTGCTATTTGCCAAGGCCTGGAGTGCGGGGCAAAAATGTGTTCCATTGGATTGGGCCACTTGGCACTTAAAAAAAGCAACGTTTTTGGGCAAGTGCCATGACTAAACTGCTTCTGAAATACTCATCCACGTAAACAGCCTACTTTCTCTCCTGTCCCAGGAAACCAGGCTGCTCCTTGGATGCAATCTGTGATAGCACATTGGCTAAGGCACACTGTTCCCATTTGGGGGTGAAAAAAGGATGGAAAAGGTGGTCTCGCCATGTTCTGTGGCCCCTTGCACAGATATAAGAGTATCTTTTTGCTTTACAAACATGGTTTGCATTTGTATCTCTAAAATGGTGCTATTTGTATCCAGCAATCTTGTGTTTCAAGGCATTAACTGTCATCTGTTATGACAGGGTGGCTTAGCATGAAAAATAGGTGTCTGAAGGATTGTGTGAGTACAAGTTCAGAAGTTATTTTTGAGACTTTGACTACTGTCCACAGAAATCCTTAATGGCTTGCAAAATGTTACAGAACAGCGTAACTTTATTGGCATGGTCATGGCAGAGTTGTAAGAAATTTGATTCATTGGCTAACGTCGGGAGGAGTCTGTTTAGCTTTCAGATCAGTCTGATTAGCTGTCTTCTGGCATAACTTGGAAATAATCTGCTAAGATGTTTTTATCAAGAGTCAACCTTCTTCTAGTATTGTTATTTTACTGCAGTTCAACTGGCGCTCCTCTCTATCTTCCTTTTCTTCTTCTCTAACATAAAATTAACCTATTTTTTAATGTACATGCAATATATATAATCTCCATTAGAAGACAATCAGGTCAAAAGAGAAGCAAATCTGAATACTTAATATTTGTCAACTAATGCTTATCTAGATAAAACAATCTGATAACTAAAACTCATTTAAAATTTGGCTTCCAAGCTAGCACTTGGGGAAGGAAGTTTTGGATGTGTTTTGCTCTCTTCTGAATCTTTGCCAATTTTGATGATGGTATTTCCATAAAATCATATTTGTTTTCTTTAGAATACATTTCTTCCCTATTTTACTTTAAATCCATAAGATATTATGTTTTCCTCTTTTGGAAATGGAGAAAAAAATCTTAGTATTTAAGGGAAAGAATGACACACAGCAAAACCCAAGGATCTAAATATAAGGAATCCAGTCAACAACCTTTAAGTTTGTGGACAGACCCTGGGAGCACTGTTTTCTGTTTCATGCTGGGAGCAGGAAGAATGCAGTTTTCCCCTAGAACAATGACAGTTGGGTTGTGCCCACCTACTACAAACAAAAGATAAGAGCTATACAATAACAAAACTCTAGTTTACTTCGCCTCCACCGTGCTGTTGGGGAGAACCAGCAGTTACTTGAGATAATATTTTCAAGGAAAAGTTAATCTAGTTGATAACAAAACTTCCTTTAAGAGAATTCAAGTCAGGAACTTTCTTCTGTGTTCATCCCTACGGTTGCAATGCAACATTTTGTTGAGGGCTTTGGTCAGTTAGGTGGTGATCTTTCCGTTTCAGAGCTCTCCCGAGTAGTTCCAGCTGCTTCAGCTTTCAGAGACTTCTGGGTCATTTCTAACCCAAGTTTTCATTTACAAAACTAATTACAAACTGCTGAAAAGTAAATGTCCTTAAGTTGGTACTTGAGCAAATCAGTAAGGAAAACAGCAACAAATATAAGGAATGGGTATACCGTCCCACTCTTTCACAGCCGATTATCCGGGTTAAAACCCACTTCATATGTGCTATTTTAACCTGTGTTTCCTGGGTTGACCCAACAGACTAAAGAACATGCAGTTGGGGCATCACAGGCAGAAATTCTCTCAGCTTTGCTCCCCCAAAAGCCTGGCAGTGAAGTAAACAGGGAAAAGCTTTCCCAAGCCCTTGACAGTGAGATTCCTCTACCTATGATGGCCTGGAGCAGTTCAGTTTTTCAGAACAGCCTCTTGTGAAGAAATCCGTTACCTTTGGAGCATTTGCATGGGAGGTTACCAGTCTGAACAGGTAAGTCATTTCCTTTAGCAGTAGTCGTTGCCATGCGGTGACAGGTAGAAGAAAATTCCTGGAACTCCCCAGCGTTCAAAGGCAGATTCACGCAGTTTATAAACCCCCAGTTTGAAAGCGCACCAAAAACCAGAATCACGCCCTGGGCAGAGCCATAAGGAAGGAACTGAGCAGCCAGAGATGCTTTAACCGAGGTATATCTAGAGCAGGATGAGGATGGGCTACATTCTGCTTCGCTCTAAACAGAAGCAGCATGTGAACTCAGCACCGTTTGAGCCTTGGCCGTGTTTACAGACAAGGTGGTCTAGGAGTCCGCCTCGCTGCCAGGCCAGCCGGCTAGTCAGGCATGGGATGTGGTGCATGAATGGAAGCATTCATTGCTTTTCTCTTCT
Source organism: Rhynochetos jubatus (assembly GCA_027574665.1). Lineage (NCBI taxonomy): Eukaryota > Metazoa > Chordata > Aves > Eurypygiformes > Rhynochetidae > Rhynochetos > Rhynochetos jubatus. Next base: position 20,077,929 of record CM050656.1, read on the forward strand.
CATGCTTCTCTAAGCCTCAGCGTGTTGATCCTGTGCTGTTGCCCCTTAGCCTGAGCAGAGGAAAAGGCTGCCTCTGTACTCATTCCCCTCTACTCTAGTTCCTGTGCAAAACAGAAAGGAAGATTCAAATCCAGATTCAAAGCAATGTAAAGAGCACTAATCTGAAGAAAACTACCATTAGCCATAACAAAGTCCAGTGTATCTCCAATTTGCCAAACTTTCTGTGACTGTGCAGAAAGTCCTGATAAGATAATCCTCGCTTCACTTCAGGGAAGAAAAGACCTTGCATGCATCAGATTTACTTCAGCCGGGTCATTTTCAAGGACCTGAGTATGTACTGCACACGGAGTCCTTCCCACGTAGTCTTAACCTATTAACTGCTCTTTAATGTCAGACATAATCTAGGTTAAAACCCACAAAAACTCTCCCTGCTGAACTCCCATGTGACCACATCAAGAGACTCTACTTATGCTGAGGATTATTAAGCCTGTTGGACAGGTTATAACAGCTGGCTTCCCCACAGCGCCTCGCAACATCACGACAGCAATTTTATGCATAATGTTTTTCTGATGATTTCCAATGATTTTCTGCATAAAGCAGACTATTCCTCTAGACCCGTGCTTCCTAACAGCAGGAACCACCACTTCTGTTCAGCTAAATTTCACACGCAGCCCTCCACCCGCCACACCAGTTCCCTACCAGAATAGCTGCCGCAACGTTATGACATCTGACGCTGAGGAAAAGCCTTCAGAGAGCGAGTCTCCTGAGGCAACATGAGGAGCTGCTGCTGGCTTCAACAGAGGCAGGGTGTGCAATCTGTACAGTGCTTCTACTTTTCTTTGAGCCGCCTTCTCTGTATATGTTTCTGTAGCCAGACACATAGCTCAGTGTGTGTACAGATGACAGATGTGTTTATATTGCTTTATAGGTGGAACTGTAGAATTATGTTTTGCCAGATCAATGTCAAACGCTAAAGTAGACTTTCACAGACATAGCTCCAACAAAATACCTTGTAAAAATTGTTCCAGTGTACAGAATACCACTTTCCATGACAAAATCTTAAGTGCATGTTGTACTGCTGAAAGTCAGGTGCTTAAAATGAGAAAACAGGATGTACTGAAAGTCATAGAATCCTAGAATGGTTTGGGTTGGAAGGGACCTTAAAGACCATCTAGTTCCAACCCCCCTGCCATGGGCAGGGACACCCTCCACTAGACCAGGTTGCTCAAAGCCTCATCCAGCCTGGCCTGGAACACTTCCAGGGATGGGGCATCCACAGCTTCTCTGGGCAACCTGTGCCAGTGCCTCCCCACCCTCTCCAGGAAGAATTTCTTCCTGATATCTAATCTAAATTTCCCCACTTTCAATTTAAACCCATTACCCCTTATCCTGTCACTATAGGCCCTTGTAAAAAGTCGTGTGTGTGTCCCCCCCCATTCCCCCCCCCCCCCCCCCCAGTTTTCTTGTAGGCTCCATTCAGGTACTGGAAGGGAGTACCTTCTCTTCTCCAGGCTGAACAAGCCCAATTCTCTCAGACTTTCTTTGTAGGAGAAGGGCTCCAGCCCTCCCAGCATCTTCGTGGTGGCCTCCTCTGGACTCGCTCCAACTGGTCTATATCCTTCTTATGCTGAGGGCCCCAGAGCTGGACGCAGTACTCCAGGTGGGGTCTCACAAGAGCAGAGTAGCGGAGGAGAATCACCTCCCTCGACCTGCTGGCCACACTTCTCTGGGTACAGCGCAGGATACGGTTGGCTTTCTGGGCTGCCAGCGTACACTGCCGGCTCATGTCCAGCTTTTCATCCACCAGTACCCTCCAAGTCCTTCTCCTCAGGGCTGCTCTCAATCCATTCTCTGCCCAGCCTGTACTTGTCCCTGGGATTGTCCTGACCCATGTGCAGGACCTTGCACTTGGCCTTGTTGAACTCCATGAGGTTGGCAGTGGCCCACCTCTCCAGCCTGTCCAGGTCCCTCTGGATGGCATCCCTTCCCTCCAGCGTGTCAACCGCACCACACAGCTTGGTGTCGTTGGCAAACTTGCTGAGGGTAAAGTCAAATTCGCTCTATCAGGAAATGAGAGGGAAACTCTGTTCCTTCCCCTATTACTGATAGTAACGCTTGCTTTTTTTTTTTCCTATATTTAAAAGCCTGAACCAGTTCAATTTTCCCAAGTGATGGTTCTTTGTGATGTAAACCTGCCAAGGATTTTTGCATGTAAACTTTGAAGAAGGTACTTCTTAAATCTCTAAGTCCTGTGCCTGTAGCATGACACTTGTTATCTTTTTATTTATCTTAAGAAGTGAGCAACAATTTCCAAAAGGTGCACTACAGATTATAAGGACAGCTTTGACAAGCGCAGAGGAAAAATTGTACTGGTTGAATGCTATGGAGGTTTGGAAGACTGCAGAGTACAAACTGTCATGAAGCCAACTTAATGTAACTGCTTCCTTTATACCCTACGGATTCACAAGGGACTTAACTGCTAGCATACAGGAAATAAAGTCTGTTGTGCTGGAACAAGACTTTGTTTCTTACAATTTAGAAAACTACACAAAGTTTCCTTACAGGAAATGTTACAATTCATACAAATTCCCGTATTTATTTGCAGATAAAAATTGCCATTCACATAGCAGGAAAACTAGATGAAAACAGAGACAGCAGAGACTTCAGGCCATTATGGGGTATTGGTGTACAGACCTACGTGATGGCAATAAATACTACACAAAAATGTACTTAAATGTAGAGATATCTTCATTATTGTCTCCTTTTCCAGTACCAGCCTGATTTCTTCATAGGGATTCTTGAAAATAAATTGCTACATGAATGCATTTCTTCAGTGAGGAGCTGGCAGTTTGTTTTAGGTAAAGCCAGTCTTCTGTTGTTACACTATTCGACCAAGATATACTGATTTGGGATATTTTTCCTTTAGATCAGGCCACTGAACAATGAAGTAATCTGAAAAGTAGTAAAGAATCTTTCCAGACAGCGACAAAGTTTCCACGCGGCAGATGCTCTCCACATACACAATGATTGCTCTCTTTATTCCTAGAAGCCCAAGAAGAAGAGCAGATACACAGACAGGAACACATGTTCCTGGTCCATTGCACAACACCTAGAAGAGATGAAACATTTTGAAAAAGTAAAACGTGAGTTTTTTCATATGGCAAAGAATTAAAAGTGTGTATATTCATATAACATTTCCAAAAAAATTATTTCCAAAGACATTTTAAAAAACAGAAGAGGCAAGGGAATATGAAAAAAAAGGGAGGGGGTGTGAAGCAAACAAAAGACATTATTTCAAATTAGCTGCCAAAAAAGATTGTTTTTCTTTACACATCAAGGAGAAGAGCTCTGAGATGGCACAGTTAATTTCTATGAAGGGAGCAGAATTCCTTGATGCATGGGTACATAACTAAAACAGCTTCCAATCTCTGTCACAGTTTTGTGTTGTATCAATCATGAGATTTGTGCACAGATTAAGGCATAATAAGGCCAAAGAAGTTTAATTAGGGTTATTAAACCTGGGATCCAGTTATAAACCTCTTGAACTTTGGCTTAAGTCAGCAAAACACTTAAGAGTTCAGCAAAAATATGCTGATGAATTAGGACCTTCATCAGAATCTACTAGCTGATATGCATGACTGGATTCTTTTTCTTTTAATAAACATTAGTACATAGAAACAAGCATACAGAAGGAAGGTGTTTTGGTAAATACATGTCATGTCCTTGCAGCAGAGGATCTCAAGTTCACGTATAAATGTTAACAGTAAAAGAAATTGGTCTTTCAACTTTAGACAGTGGTAAACTGAAAAACAAATTGCTTAAAGGGAAAAGGTTTAAATTAGGGTATATTAGCCACACTACTTGGGTATCAAAATTGATTTCAGGCAAGGAATTCCTTACAAAATTTAACTACTACCATGTAATCAGCACTTTTCTGCACAGCTGGGGGTTATGTGGAAATAAAGAGTTCTTTTATAAAATCATGGCCCTATATCCTATAAACTCACTTTTTTTTTCCCAAGTTCATCACCTTCTGAAAGATATTATACAGGGTGGGTAGGGAGAGAGTTTCTGCTTTAGGACTGTAGCAAACATTTCAGAATGTTTCATTCCCTGCTTTGTGGCAAGATCCCACTGATAAACTGGCTAATGGCACCTTGCCTCAGTTAGAAGCAGCAGCAGCTTTGGTGCTGCTGAATTCCAAACTCTCTCACCTCTACTTCCTTTGCCTTTAAGAAGGCCTCAGAAATCTGGTTCGGGGTAATGATGACCGTAATACAGTTTTTTCTTATCAGAATCAACTGAATGTAATACTGCATGCCTAATTATTCTGATTTTATTGTTGATCTTAATTGAACTATTTATTCACACAAGGCTTGCTGTTATTTTCTCAAAGACCAGTACAAACCACGTGCTGTACACTGTTTTAATCTTGGAGTTTTAGGCCATCAACGGACACAAATACTTGTCTAAGAAAACTGCAACAGCGTAATTCTTTTGTATTAGCAATTATATAGCTAAGAAGCAAAGAAAGTGAACACATCAACTTTGCATACTAGATTTTGGAAATGAGAATAATATACTATGGTTTCAAAAGTCCTGCTGAACCTGATTTCAAGTAAATCCATGCTGGGACTTTAAAACCTACTCTGCAATCTGCTGAGAATGAAGATCCGGGTTCTTTTATACATTTGACTTGGCAAGGAAGGACATAAACCAACCACACATGCTGCCTTTTAGCATTTCAAAGAAATTCTTGCATACCTGTGAACTAAACCAGGCATTTTGCCCTATTTCTTGACAAATTTGATTATTTGCAGGGATATTGATTGTACTGGTACATAGCTCCTAAGGCATGTTTAGGTATCTCTACTTGTAATAACTTCTGTTCCTGCAGTATAAACACAGACATAGGAAACAACTTGGAGTGTTCCCCTGTGTTTGCAAGCAAAACCCATCAAGGTCCCTGCTACAGAAACCCATCTGTTTCAGACAAATGCACCAAAACAGTCCAAAAAAGTTACTACTTCTTTTCATGAGTTGAATGTTCACTCCAACTATTCATTTCAGATTCAAAATTCAGCTTTAAGCAAACATAAAATGTACATCACTGCTGAATGGAAACTCTACCTTCCCTTTCCTTTAGCAGAGCTACCTGGAGTACAAACAATCTTGTCTTCATTGCTCCTTAAGCCCTTTCTGTTGCGTTACAGACCTCTTCCCTGTCCTTTCCTCAGTGTCTTCCATTCTGATGTTTCTCTGTACTCTACACAGCCCTCTGAGGTGTCTCCCAGCCTTTCTCTCTTCTCTGGTTTTCTTTGTGATTTCTGGTATTCATCTCCCTCTGCATTCTGATTCCCAGATGCCCTTCTACCTCTCTTCCTTGTGGACTCTACTGGCTCTGCACTCTTTTAGCCCCCAGCTACTGTGAAAGCTCAACCCAGTTGTCTGAAGCGGGGAGAGTTTCACATTGATCTCTTACTCTTCAGTCTGACACAAAAAAATACCAGTCACAGGTAGGATTTAGGTCAGGTAGACATTCTAACTTTCTCCTCAGCCCAAATGTTGAGAATTGTAGAACAAGTCTCATAAAAAGCTGAATTCTTAAAATCATGGTCTTTATTAAGCCACTTTACCATACACTTCATCCTACTTCCCCCCTAAATTAAACTTCGCTGGCAGCTCTAGCCTTTTTGGTATTTTGTATTCTTGTGCCTAGATGCACACACAAAGGTAAATGCTGGAATGAATTCCAAACCAAGTGTTCTCATGAAAGATCATGTAATGAGATAACAGTAAATAGGTCTGTTTGTCAATCTGTATGTAGCTCTAAAGGCCACACTGCGTTGCTGTTGTTACTTTGCTGAAGAGCAGAATAGAAAAGCAACAACCAAAATAAAATCATAATAAAATACCTTTACTATATCCAGGTTATGATATGCACTCAATTTATACCTTTACTGGCTGTTTATAACTTGTAAGCTGCTTCTCAGATGCCCTTTCATTCATGGAAAAGTACTTGCATGCAGGAAGGAAGATCAGGAAAATTATGGACTAGGCCATCTCCAAGAAAACTTGAGTTACATGATAATTGTAACTTTTATACCCTTTGCTCTTTCCCCTTCCACACGTACCTGTTCAAACAAGACAATGCAGATGTGGCTCTATAGGATCATTGTATGCAAAATACTCTGACTATAAGTGTCCCTATTCTAAAATGCTTGAATTTACGAACTGTCCCCTGAAAGAGAGTCTGGTATAAACCTGCTGAAACCAACAGACAAACAGATCCCTATCTGAATAGGTCGTGATCTGTAAATCAGAACTATTAACCATCCTTTCTGGTAATTAAAAATTAACATTCAGTTAACCTTCAGTGCATGTCGAGAGGCACGTTGTACCTAGAACTGGTGCAGTTGCTCACGTGTTGGAGTGGCAATTCTCCTCCAAAAATCTGGTCTGACCAGTCCTACTTACTCCTCTCACACTATCAGCAGGAAGGGAAACAAGTGCTCTGGCTGCTTGGAATCCAACATCATACATTCATCAAGGGATACAGAGGAAAATGCTGAGAAAACAGGTATGCACGTTATAAAGAAGATGAACCATTGTGGAATCTATAAGCTAGAAATGCTGCTGTTTAGCTCCTGCCGGTACAGGAAATTGTTGATGGTGGAAAGGAACTGAATCCTTTCTTAAACATGTGAGAGAAGATGAGCTTTCCTAGTAGTGATTTTCAAAACAATTCAAAATAAATTTTGGAGAATGATTGATGTTTTCCACCTTGAAAAGACCAATGCTTTTGTTTTCCTCCTCCAGGAGGAACTTCCCTCCTCAGGGAATCCAGTGGCAATCATTAGTATGCTGTGGAGAAGAAGCAGGCATCCATAGGGCAAGAAAGGACCAGGGCCTCTATATGGTCAACTGGCTATTCAGGGTGTGTTTCCCAATATCTATTTACTTTAGCTACAAGGCTGCCTGTAGAATATTTGCGTTGCATGAGCTATGTCTTCAAAGATCTCTAGTTTATTTGTTTTAGCCTTCCTCGGTGAGGCAGCAGCAAGGAGGAAAAAGGGGCCAAAGACAATTTTTGTGTCACCTTTGGGACCTCTTGAGCTGCAACTGCCCAAGGACTTTCTTGGTCACTGGGCTATCTGACTTTGCTGCCAACAAGCTGTAATCTTGAAGCCAATGCTGGAGGTCTCTATGCCATTTACATTCGCCTCTAATGCAAAGAAATGTCCAGCTAACTGTTAAATTGGCTCACTGGCTGCCTGGCTTCACAGCTAGACCTATAAACTAAATCCTACATACTAAAATCCTCCACCAATTCAATGTAACCAGGCTTTTAAACAGTACAATGAACCAATCAATCTGTGTATTAATGGAGGTTTAAAAGTAAAGGATGAGAATGGAACTTTTATACATAGCAACTCCCTCTATAAATCTAATTTTGTATTAATCACTTCCATATAAAAATGGAATAGTTCTTGCCTTTCTGTTTCAGGTATTTTCTGCAGCTGTTGAAAGAAAACAAGCTAAGCCAGCAGTCTGGCACAGAGGGAACACTGGCACATGGCAGCACTGCTGATAAAAGCTGCTTTTAGAGTTGGTGAATGCAGCACTATTGCAGTGACATTTACCAGCTAAAACAGTGAAAGCATAGCTCACAGCTTCGCTGGGATTAAATGTCAGGCCAGTGTTTGAAACAAAAATTAGTAAAGCACAAAACTTGCAGTTTTCCTCATCAACACATAAACATACATTGGCTGTATATCTTTAATGAACAAGTATTTGAGTACTGCTTGTGTTCCCAAATTACAAGAGTCAAAGGGAAGAGAGCGTAAGTATCCCTAAACTGAGCAGAAAGTGAAAAACTAATGTGAGATTTGCTTTGCATCAGAAACTGTCAACACCTGCTATTCTCCCTAATGACTTTCACAGTGCAGCCTTTGCCACCTAGGCAAGAGCTCTCTGGGGCTGGGCAGGCCTATGGTGAGGGAGTGCTGATTGCTGCTGCAGGGTGATGCACACGTGTGAACTGCCGACTGCGCTGCTTGCCAGCCGTGGAGCTACCTCCTGGAGTATGTCTGGGATGTCGCTCAGGCCTCCTTAGTCCTGGTAACGCTCCCTTCCCCACAGTGCTGAACTACTGGAGATAAGAGTAAGGGAATGGATGGTGGTGACAGACAACTATGAAAAGAGGCAAAGGCAAGTGGAGTGATACAAAACTGACCCAAGCTGGGTTAATTGCATGATCTTTGTATATCTGTGCCAGTGAAGAAGCACACTTTTAACAATGTAGGAAAAAACCAATTTCTGCTTCTCAGGAATAAGTGCGGGTGTACAAACAGTAATTACTAGCCAGTTCTTTATCCACTGAGTGGTCCATCCACCAAATCCATGCCTCTCCAATTTAGAGACAAGGATGTCGTGCGGGATGGTGTCGAACTCTTTGCACAAGTGCAGGTAGATGACATCGGTTGCCTGTCCTTTATCCCCCAAGGTCGTGACCCCATCGCAGAAGGCCACAATGCAAAACCTGAATCAGCATACCAGTGGCCTGGTTCAGTGGTCAGATTTAGTGAGACTGTTTACTTGAAACTATGTACCGTAGGTGGAAGTGGGACCAGAGTGTTCATGCGGTTCATAATGAACCTGATAGCTGATGAGTTAATACTGATCCATCTTTATTTTAAATTCTGCTTAAATCTACACTAAGGTCTCAGTTCTTCTATCCTCTCTCTGGATGGAATGTAGTGTCTACAGGCATGTCTAACCACCAGTCACGGAAAGAGCAGAGCTGCAACCTAGCCTTAAAATAACTGATTTGAATAACTTTAGATGTTTATCTGTGCTCAGAGGAACATAATTCTACGTTGTGGCTGCAGGGTAGCTGTACACAGCACACAAGGAAGACAAGGGGTGAATAAGATTCAATTTTGTTAACACTGGGAAGTTAAACACAAATTTGGATGGCTTAACTTCGTTTTCTTTTTAGACTATAAAATTTGTATCACTGATGGTCTTAATCTGATGTTCTTACTCTTGCCTATTTGGACTGTTTTGATCCTGGAAGAACAATAGTAGATCAGACATAATGTAAAGTCAGTCTGTTCCAAAACAATTATAAATAGCAGGGAAAGATTCAGTGTACCAAAGAATGCATCAGATAGCCTTTATACTGTATTATACAAAGTTCACTTGTTATGAATTAATAGAAAAAAATGCCACACCCAGATTTTGTAGCTTTCCATGAAGTTCTAATAAGAACCGTGATATAAGGGACAATAACTTATTATTCATCATAGTAATTTGTTCAAGTGCTATGAACTTAAGACATTTTGGGCAGGGCACAAAGAATGGAAAATCTTAGCTAAATGAAAGAATGATCTCCTTTCATATAGCTTACTGTGTGAACAACTCTAGAAGCCGGTTGTAGTGAATTTAACTAGCTGGGGGACCAGGCGTGTGTGATGGGATATGCAGTCGTAAAAGAATCAGTAGGCTGCTAGACACAGTCAGCTATGCAGGTTTCAGGCTTCTAGAAAGAACTTTAAAAAGGCGAGACCCATTCAGCTGACAGCTGGTGGGGAAGGAGAAGGCAGAGTTTGTTGTACTCGCTGTGCAAATGTAAACTTCTTACTATAGACTTCCCATGGGAAGCAGGCCCTAAATGTGGAAGGACTGTTGCCTCTGCCTGATTTAACCCAGGCTTTTCCAAACAGCAGTGATCGGAAAATATCTGTTTATCTCGGGCTCTGTAGAGCACTGGGGCAGTAGGAACTGCTGAGAAGTGTCCCCAGAAAAGCAAAAAACTTTTGGTCCTAAGGTTCCAGGTTGCATAATCCACTAACAAATGGAGCTTTAAGCAGAATTTCTGCACAATTCTAGGTGAAATTTAATTACATTAAATGAGAGCAAACAGCTGACCTAATTACACAGCCCATCTATGGCTGAAAAAAAGGAGTGGATACAATCTCTGTACAGCTTTCTGCTGTGTGGTGCACACATATCCTTTGTTTTCAGGTTGAAATTCAGGTATGCCAAAATGACTGGAATAATCACGACACAGACAAAGGGCTAGATCACCAAAGGCCTTGCTTCAGGGTTGGCAAATCAGCCCAGAGACAACGAGGACAACAGTTCTATAAGCAGCAAGAGAACTGAAGACCAGTTTCCTCTGAACTTGTACTGACTGACTGGCTCAAGCACATTATAGGAAGGCTGTAACATTAGTTTATTCCTTCTCGGATATCAAATAATCTATGTAAGATTCAGTAATTTTCTCTGTCTTTGGGAAAAAACTCTGTGCAGCTTGTGTCATTTTCTGTAACTGTCTAAGAAGTATTTGCATCCTCCCTTAGATGGTCGATCTTCTAACATTATGTTATGGTTTTACGTTTCTTCTCAGCTTTTCTCTCAATGAAGGCAAGAAGTCTTTCTTCTCTGACCAGCTGCCTGTCTTCACGGTAGGAATTTGCAGTCTTTGAGGCTATGACTGCATATTGAATCTGGCTGCAACTGATGAATAGTTTTAAAAGCTCTTCTGGGGGAAGGAAGGTGTAGGTAGAGTGTGCTGGCACAAGCCTTGCTTTCCTGGACCTTCAGGCCTCTGCACAGGAAGCCTAAGGTTGACGTGTAAAACCTGCCCAGCACAGGCATGCCTGCAAGCCACCCTGACACGGATGTTCCTGTAATCCTTGGATATAGGAACACAAGCTGATCATCACTTCTGGTATCATTTTGTTACTTGGTTTAAAGTCTCTAAAAGGACTTAACTTTGCAGAGCGCAGATGTTCGTAACTCAGAACTGGGCCTCTTGAAGATGGTCTCAAACTGAACAGCTAAGCTAACTTCTACATTTCTTAAAATCTCTAGGGGCCCTTTCAAGCGTGGGTCAAGTCCTGCAGGACAGCAAAGTCTCCTGGAAGTTGTTCAGTTCTTCCTGAACTATCTTGAAGAAGGGTTAGATGGAACTGCTTTGTCATGCAAAGTAAGCTAAGAGGCTTTGTCACAAGAGCAGTGTGAGATACAAAGGGCACACAGTGCTCATGTAAATAAGCACATATAAAGGAACTCCTGTGCAGCTAGGTTTGCTGTTTCCTCTTTACAGCTATTCTGGCTACACAGACATGCTAGTTAGGCCAACCTAAGCCTATCTGCTCCAAATCTTGCCTTTTTGCACCTAATGGTTTCAGGCTCCCTTTGCAGTACTTCTCCTGTCCTGCATTCCTTGAAAAATGCATATGCAACATTCCTGCTTTTCTCTAGCTCTTGGATGTCTAGAGAAGACTTTGGTTATTCCTTCAAACATGCACACCTTTCTGACAAGCCTAAAAGAGAGTTTAGGGATTCGAGGATCACTCAAATGTACAAATGACTTAGAAGCAATTCAGAATAGTGTCTCCCTCCTGCAACTAAACAAAACCAGTTGCCTAGAATGAAAACGTACAGTACCCGTAACCTCCACTGTTTAAAAACATGAAGCTCTCAGATTGATGTAATACTGTGCTTATTTCTAAACTCAGGTGCTGATTTCCATGCCAAAATAGATGAGTCCTGTAAATGCTAGCATTTGTCCCATCCTAATTCTTTAAACTCCTAATCACTACATTTTGCCAAGGGTAGGGAGAGTTGCCATTTACCATGAACATTTTCTTCTAAAGGCAATTAAATATTACCAGTTGCTTCACATACTGCACAGAATCTTTTCACTGGCAGTGTGAGGCATTTTAATCCCCAAATCATTCTCCTTTAAGCATTTTAAAATCTTCACAGCTCCCTGACTTTTTAGACTTCTTAAGATATGCATAAAAGTAGTAGTATACAAGCAGATTTCAAGAGGTATAAGATTTGGCATAATGCCAGAGATGCTTCTGCCAGTGGCAGTACCCGCTGCCATTGTGGTTGATGATAGTACCTGTCAAAAAATATTTGGAAGCATTCTCCTCTCCAGCCCTTCTCTAATCATGGATAAGGACCCTTTGGATAGCATTTTGAACCCGTGGTTGCCTTAAGTGCTACAAAGGGCTTAAAGGCCTTGTGAAAATATATTCTTAATTTTACAAGGCCAAGTGTGTTTTCAATGCATTAGACTTTTGACAACTTATCACAGTATATCAACTTCAACACAGTTTCTATAATTCTGCATGGAAATCACACTGTCATTTTAATTCCACTTTTTAAATTTCCACACAGAAACCACGGAATTAGATTAGTAACTTCCTGCTCATCTCCTATGACATGTCCTGTTGATGTTTTGGTAATATATTAACCTACATAGTGAGATTTTTCCAGTCAATTTATTTTGAAATAATAAGTTGAAAAAAGTACATACATTAAATGAAACCAGTGGTGTAGCAATGTGATTCCTAATTATTTGTTATTCACCTTTGCCGTAAGACACCCTGCCTGTGGCAGTGGGGTTGGAACTAGATGGTCTTCGAGGTCCCTTCCAACCCAAACCATTCTATGATTCTACATCTGCTTCATGTAAAAATCACTCTACTATTTCCCCCCTTCCCCCTCAAATTTAAATCAGTTTAATAAGAATAGTATGCCATCTCCTCTTCCCTCCCAACTTAATCTCCAGTTTTCAGAATGGCCTTGAAAAACAAGAACTGCAAAATGCTACTTCTGTTGTTCTGCACACTAAACTGCTGTGAAAACTCCAGCAAGCAAATAGCTTCTGATCTGATTGGAACTGACCCGTAGGTCAAATTATTCACAGCAGCTTCTAAATATTCAAAATACTACAAATACATATATAAGCCTCTTTAGAATTAGCAATACAGTTCATAGTAAGAAATAAAAAAGTCTGCTTATAAACGTCCTCTGTGAGTGTGTATATATAAGTTGCTACTAGATTATGAAAAATATCATATAACTGCACAACTTTTACAGGTTTCATTAAAATATTTTAAAATCAGTAAAATATTAATTTGAAATTCTGCTAAAATAATGCTTTTAAGAAAACCCTCAGGTTTGGATAACTGACTCCTTAAGATAACAACTCTAGCAAAAAGCCATCTTGAACCAAAATTTCTCCCAAAGAATTTCTCCTAAAGAAATGTAGGACTCGTGCCTTGGGAGTCTGCTGTGCTACCTTATTAGATGAGATCATAGAATCCTAGAATGGTTTAGGTTGGAAGGGACCTTAAAGATCATCTAGTTCCAACCCCCCTGCCATGGGCAGGGACACCCTCCACTAGACCAGGTTGCTCAAAGCCTCTGTCCCACTCAATCCCACAGTCCATGTCGCTGACAAAGATGTTAAACAGCACCCGTCCCAACACTGACCCCTGAGGAACGCCGCTCGTTACTGGTGTCCGCTCGGACATTGAGCCGTTGACCACAATTCTCTGAGTGCAGCCATCAAGCCAGTTCCTTATCCACTGAGTAGTCCATCTGTCAAATCCATGCCTCTCCAATTTAGAGACAAGGATGTTGTGCAGGACGGTGTTGAACACTTTGCACATAACTAATGTCAGTCAGCCAAAGACTAAATAAATATGCATGTAGCTGAAAAGTCCATGTAAGCACAAGCAGTGAATCTGTATATATTACTGCTGGTCTGAACCTGCCTGTTCCAGACTGGTCATACCATTTCAGAAGCAAGACCAGCCAACAGGATAACCAGTCTTTCAGGCACAATTTGTGCTGTTCCAGTCTTGAAGAGATATTATCAAGAACGTGCAAATCTGTGCTAGCTCTACCTGCATTAACAAGGGAGTGACAGTCTCTGATGTTACCTGCAAACTTTGAGAGGGAAAACTGGTATTTGATACTCTAATCCACCAGCAGTGCAACCTGTTCTCTCTTTCTTGGTGTATTGCTGCTTTCAACTTTAATTTTACATTCAAAAATACTTTTCCTGTGAACTGTAAATCTAAGCATATGTATCAGATGCAGTCTGCAATGTCTTGATATTCCAAATGTTATGATGCATATTAGAAAGTCCTCAATAAATTGAAATTTACCTACCAAATCTGGTTTCAGTTTGTAGGTCAAAGGAAGGGAGTAAAGTATGGAATACAGGGTTGTTACCACAGAGGAGGTCCAAGACTGTCTAACCTCACGGCTCCTGGGAATGCGATCAAGGGTGAACTGGAAGAGAGCATAGTAAGTCGAACTGTTATTTTACAAAGAATGTTGTTGCTCCTTCTATAGAGTTACTAGATCTGTCTGTTCCAACTTTTTTTTTTTTCAATCCAGTTTGGAAATGTTTGGGTATGAAATCTCTTCTCAGATGCCTTATTCAGTTGTGCTTAGCACTCCTGGCACTAAAGTAAAACAAAGTACTAGAACTATATATCTACATTTTAATCTCTCGTCATGTTACTTTAAAACATTCCTAACTTCATAAACAATTCAGCTGGAGCAGCTTCACCCGCAGTATGAACGTAGTGCCCCACCTCGTGGTCACCGAGACGTAAGTCTAGGTCTGATAGAACCCAAACACGGTGAGTCTCTTCTGCCTCTTGCCCGTTTAAATTCTTCGTGAAAGAAGAATGCAGAAAATGCAGAAAACACTGCAGAAAATATCATAACTTCGCTCGGTCACTGTCCAGCGCATACTATTAAAAATGTAACACCAAATACCACTATCCTTCAAATGAGTATTCAATGAGTATTCAAAAGACATGCAAGATGCATATGTAAAGTATTTGCATAAAGAAACAGGAAAGAACATCTTACTAAATAAAGAATAAATTTAAGAAATAATTTTCTTTGTTCGTTCCATAGGAAAAAATAGAGATTATTCACTGTGCGTAAAAGGCACCAAATCAATAAAACCCAGATTTTTTCTGCTTCTCTCAGAACATCGTAAGGAGTAAGCAGTATTCAGGCTTCCTGCACTCTTCACAGATGGCTTTCACCTTGATGAAGAGGAACTACGCCTAAGAACTACTGCTACATCACAAGGCAGCCCTGATGCCAAATTAAATTTTTGACTCTTTACATGAAAAACAAATATACTAACTGCAGTGGGCTGTTTGTTGACGCATTGTTTAGATACAGACAGTGGTCACTATCTCCCTTCGTAAGGGACACCAGATCACTACCACTCTGGCAGAACTCATATTGGTAGTGGGAGACTCTAAATAGCATTAGAAATAGTGAAAATTGCCCAGTTACTTCAAATATGCTGTTGCTAATTGTCATAGCTTAGCCCCAGTGATTTGTGATCACAAAAGATTGTTGTCAACAGCTGTACAATAAATACAAAAACCAAATCAGTCTTGAATAGCAATAACTGGAGCTTTGTTAATATATAAGGTGGGAAGAATAAAAAAACCCATCCCATTTATAAATGCAGAATATTAAGTTAATTTTCTTGACTGAAATTATCCTGTTTCATTGTGATAAAGTTCTTTAATTGTGGTGATGCTGGCAGGCATTAACGGGTGTTACAAAGTGGTTGCTTTATATTTGCAGGTGTTGAAACACTGATTGCATTAGTCTGACAAGAGAATACAGAAAAATAAACATGCCCCCTGCTCCCCATTCAACAGGATTCTGGTTATCACTACCTCTGTATTTCTTAAAGCTTTGGAAGAGATCAGGTGATAAAAAGAAATGCCTAAGTGGAGTTTAGACCCTTGCACAGTATTCAGTCCTGCAAGAAGTATGTGTATGCTAAGGTAGTTTTAGGCAAATCAGATTTCAGGATGCTTCCTTCACTGTAAGAATAGTGTTAAACAATATTTGCCAAAAAAAGTTATGTGATTTTCTTCATCATAAAAAGCTGATTTCAGCAAAACTTGGCAGGGACCCCAAACAGTACCAAAGTAGAAATTTATCTGTAGAATTCAAGTAAAGATCAGACCAATTTTATCTATGCTCTTCAAAAAACATGCTTCAAATTTTGCACATTAGTGTCTATGTCATGTGTTAGGACTTTAGCCCAGACATTAATCAACACTTAAATATTAAGCTGAGAAACAAATCCAAATTTTTTTTGTTTGTTTGTATAAAAGCCACTGCCAGATTCTTCTGCACTCCCAATCTCTCATCTGATGGAGCACTGTTAGTGTTCCAGACAAAGGTAGCTCCTGCATCTTTTGGTGGAATATTGCATAATAAGTCTGATATCAGAAACAGACAAATTGCTCCCTTATTTTCTTTGGTGTCATATTGTTGCATTTATTTTTACTTACATCTTTAGTGGAATCAGAACCCTTTTTGTTATTTCAAGACAAATGTTCCAAATTTCTAATTCTATAATGGTTCACTGGACATTGCAATTTCATGGGCAGGGACACCCTCCACTAGACCAGGTTGCTCAAAGCCTCACCCAGCCTGGCCTTGAACACTTCCAGGGATGGGGCATCCACAGCTTCTCTGGGCAACCTGTGCCAGTGCCTCACCACCCTCTCCAGGAAGAACCTCCTGATACCTATCCTGATATCTAAACTAAATCTCCCCACTTTCAATTTAAACCCATTACCCCTTTTCCTGTCACTACAAGCTCTTGTAAAAAGTACCCCCCCTCCAGCTTCCTTGCAGGCCCCTTCAGGTACTGGAAGGCTTCAATAAGGTGTCCCCGCAGCCTTCTCTTCTCCAGGCTAAACAAGCCCAACTCTCCCAGCCTGTCCCCATAGCAGAGGGGCTCCAGCCCTCTGAGCATCTTTGTGGCCTCCTCTGGACTCACTCCAACCAGTCTATATCCTCCTTATGTTGGGGGCCCCAGAGCTGGATGCAGTACTCCAGGTGGGATCTCATCAGAGCAGAGTAGAGGGGGAGAATAATCACCTTCTTCGACCTGCTGGCCATGCTACTCTGGATACAGCCCAGGATATGGTTGGCTTTCTGGGCTGCCAGCGCACACTGCTGGCTCAAGTCCAGCTTTTCATCCACCAATACCCCCAAGTCCTTCTCCTCAGGGTTGCTCTCAATCCATTCTCCACTTAGTCTGTATTTGTGCTTGAGATTGCCACAACCCATGTGCAGGACTCGGCCTTGTTGGACTTCATGAGGTTGGCAGTGGCCCACCACTCCAGCCTGTCAGAGTCCCTCTGGATGGCATCCCTTCCCTCCAGCGTGTCAACAGCACCACACAGCTTGGTGTTGTCAGCAAACTTGCTGAGGGTGCACTCAATCCCATCATTCATGCCACTGACAAAGATGTTAAACAGCACCGGTCCCAACACTGACCTCTGCTTGTCACTGGTCTGCACTCAGACATTGAGCCGTTGACCACAACTCTCTGAGTACAAACATCAAGCCAGTTCTTTATCCACTGAGTAGTCCATCCATCAAATCCATGCCTCTCCAATTTAGAGACAAGGATGTTGTGTGGGACAGTGTTGAATGCTTTGCACAAGTCCAGGTAGATGACATTGGTTGCCTGTCCTTTATCGATGAAGGTCATGATCCCATCGTAGAAGGCCACCAGATTGGTCAGGCATGATCTACCCTTGGTGAAGCCATGTTTTCTGTCACCAATCACCTCCTTGTTTTCCATGTGCCTTAGCATGATTTTCAGGAGGATCTGCTCCATGATCTTACCAGGCACAGAGGTGAGACTGACTGGCTGGTAGCTCCCTAGATTCTCCTTTTTTCCCTTTTTAAAGATGAGGGTTATGTTTTCCCTTTTCCAGTCACTGGGAACTTCACCAGACGCCCAAGACTTCTTGAATATGACGGACAGAGGTTTCACAACATCATCTGCTAGTTCTTTTAGGACCTGCGGATGTACTTCATCAGGTCCCATGGACTTGTGCACCTTCAGATCCTTTAGGTGCTTCCAAACTGCATCCTCTCTACCCACAGGCAGCTCTCCATTCTCCCAGTCCCTGCCCTTGCCTTCCGTGACTCGGGGGATATGGCTTGTGCCCTTGTCAGTGAAGACCAAGGCAAAAAAAGCATTGAGCACCTCAGCCTTCTCCATATCCTGGGAAACCAGCTCTCCCATTTCCTTACGCAGAGGGCCCATATTTTCCCTAATCTTCCTTTTATCCCCTGCGTATCTATTAAAGCCCTTCTTGTTGCTCTTGATGTCCCTGGCCAGCTTTAATTCTGTCAGGGCTTTGGCTTTCCTAACCTGATCCCTGACCTCTCAGACAACTTCCCTGTAACCCTCCCAGGCTCCCTGTCCCTGCTTCCACCCACTGTAGGCTTCCTTTTGTTCCTCTTCAGTTTGTCCAGGAGCTGCTTGTTTATCTACACAGGCCTTCTGGTGTTTTTACCCAACTTCCTCTGCATTGGGATTCACAGCTCCTGAGCTGGGAGAAGATCCTGGAATACTCGCCAGCTTTCTTGGGCGCCCAAAAAGCAAGAGCAACACCCCCTCCATGTCTTCCCTGCCTGTCCTTCCTAAAGAGCCTGTATCCTTCCATTCCGACACTCCAGTCATAGGAGCTATCCCACCATGTCTCCGCAGTGACAATTTGTTAAATATGTACAGTGATTTTCTCTTAGGTCATTATTGTAATCTGTCTTTTTCCCACTCCTTGGTTTTGGAAAAATTTACTTCTTTGACAAGATGATGACCATGGGTTGAAGCATTCAGACTTTTCCCTTAATTTATTCAAAGCCACAGGAAGCTACTAACACATGATTTTTAAATGCTTGGTGATCTCCAGCATCCCCATTGCCAAAACCTGTACTACTTGAAAGCACACTCTGAAAGTTAGCAGATATATGTTAGAGGCATGTGACCTTTACATTCCAAAAATTTATCTTCCATTTTCACTCTAAATCTTTTTGCTCCGTGGGAAAAGAACGGCCAAAGGAAAATGAGCATCTGTTATCCAGACAGCAAACTAAGATGCAGCCAAAAATGTTCCTCTGGCTTTTAGTGTTGAAGGAAAATATAACTACACGATGTGTTAGCAGTTGGAGGGGGTATGAAAAGGCAGCTGCTTAGCAAACCTAAGTGAACTAGTGGAAAACTGCATAATCTTTTAATACTCAAAATATGTATTTTTAAGAACTTTAGTAATTTAGGGTTTGACATTATTCAGGGAAGTGAGTATGACTGTGTGAATGACTAATTACCAATCAAGATTTCTCTGAACAAGAAATAACTCCAGTCACTTTACTAACTTTCATCCTTGGCGTGCAATGAGAGAAGACACTGGCATGCTCAGTTTTAAACGAAGTCATCCTCACTTGATTTAGCAGCTTGTGGTAGGCAAGGAACCTTCATCTTCCACAGTGAAAGTGGGGTAAACAAAGCTAAAAATGGCCTGTTGCTCACCTTAACAGCAGATGCTTTACATTAAAAAGGTTTAATCTGAAAATCATTGGTACTGAATCCTATAATTTTTTGTCCCAGTAGCACTGCTGAAAACAACAGAAATAGCAGAAGTGCACCATATGAAATAATTTACTACGTGTTGTACTACTTGCTCTATAGAACTAAGATTTTTATAGTCAGAACATTAATTTGCATTGTACTTTGATTTCTAAATAAAAATATAATCCTTCTACTAAGTTTACTGGACATCAGATCACAATTTAAGTTCTGAGAGTCATACTGCTGTCTATTAATCATACAGCAAACTAGCCCAAAGCTAGCAAACATTTGTAAGGAGATAAACCAAATATTGTCATGATTTTGTCATGATTTTTAGGAGTTCAGCATTTGCTTGGGTCATCAGACAAAAACTATCTGACACTAAGAGGTACTGTGTACTTTTTAAACATGTGTAACTAATGCTCAACTGTCAAATCCAACTGAAACACACAAAAATTATATAATTAAGGTTTTCTTAGAGAAAACATTTTAAGATATAATTTCTTTTAAAAAAACATTATGTCACTAAGGGAAATGCCAAATTAAAAAATTAAAAACTCCACCATATTTCTGCCCCAGCATTTTTATAGCAACAAGTAACACTTTGATGGCTAGCTGGTTTACAAAATTCAGAGAGATTTTTTCAGCATGTTTTTCTTGAGCAAGAGAGTGCCTTCTTTGTACAGTGACTTTCATTACAATTGTGTTCCTTCATTGCTTTAAAAGGATTAACTTGTTGACCGAAGGTAAAGGCCATTTTAAGAGAAAGGAAGGAAGGTGGTAGTGGAAACTGGTAGCAAGAATGGCATTCGCTATTTTTAGGGATCTTTACTTTGCATTTTCAGTGTCTCTTGTACAGCATTAATTAATAGTGTTTATTTAGTTCACTTTTAGAAACATAAAAACCAGTATGTACAGAACGGCACCTTCAGCTGAACTTTAGTGCAAGTAATTATCAATACCTAGATCATTAAAAGCACCGACTCATCATAAAAATACCCTTTTAAAGGATCACTTCCAAATTGCCTTGAAATAGAATGTCATGTTAAGATCATTTTATCTTACAAGAACGTATTTAACAAGTTACCTGTGAATTGGAGAATGTTTCAGACCGTTTTTGTTCAAAAGAACGTATTTTAGCTTCACTCATCTTATCCGAGTCTGCAAAAACATAATGTCTAGGAGAGTACGACTCTGACAAACAGCTAAGTAACCTCAGGATTTCCGTTGTGTGCCCACCTGTAAAAACAAAATCAACTGCAGTTAATGCATGAAAAAATTTGTAAATTGCGGTTTCTTCAGTCACTTTTCCTTTTAAAACTTATTAGTACTAATATTATCAGTGGCACTCTTCTGAAATTGGAGGATTCAATTAAAGGATGGTTGAGACTGTTTAAGTAACACGAAGACAACTCAGTTCCCACTGAAGCCGTACTGATGGAAGTTTTTCAATTAAATGGGAGTGCATGTGGATCACACACAAGTATGACGTTTGTTGTTTAAACATCCTGCAAAAACAAGCGGGCAAGGTGTTATATTGCAGTCCACACTCAATAGCCATACTGTGGTGCAACAGCCAAAATGAAGCTGGATGGGATCTGGCTCAGAGCTGCGCCATGGAAGAGTACCTCCCACTGGCCTTCCCTGTGTTCAGTCCTGTAAGACCTTCAAGAGCAGGGGCTGCACTATCCCAGCTCACAGTGCAGTTTCACCCCACAGCTACACCAGTGTAAAACCCGAGTGCTTACAGAAGAATCAGGCCAGATCCAGTCAAGCGTTTTAACCACTGACCTTGAGCGGGTGTTGACAACCTGCTAACTGCAAAGTAGCTAAATTTTTCGGGTAGCTAAATTGGCACTAAACTGGAGGGAAGGGGAGGGTGTAATTATTGTGGGTTTTTTGGCAGCAGGGTTAATTTTTTTTTTTTTGTCAGTTGAGTTTCCTGAACTGGAGTTATAGGAATACCTGCAACAGTGGAAGAGGGAAGATTGTGTGCATAGGTAAAGTGGAGCTGCTCACCTTTTATCTGTTGGGTTGAACTGGCATAACATCAAACTGCACACACAAATACATGCGTAAGTATTTACTGGAGTTGTTATTTTTCACTCTGCTGGAAGTTGCAGACCAAACCAGTAAACTAAATGTATACTACCTCCTGCTGTCCAGTGTCATCAGCCTCCTCAGAGACCTTTGCTGTACAAGTCAAGCACTCTTAGCTGGCAAACAACTGACAAGCAGTGAGAGCTATGCTGCTGCATTATGGAAAGGTGGCAAACTCACGCCTAGAGTCTCATGCAGTATTTTCCAAACGTGTTTGGAGGGATTTTCTTGTGAGTGATGATTTGTTGAAGCTTTCACAAATTTTAATGCAATCATCATGAGTTTTCACAGAACAGCGGGAGATTCCTGTTACAAAAAAGCTTCAAAGAACAGACTTGAACATTATATGACTCTTAAGTGTTTTATGAATTATTTCACCTGGCAAGCTTATGTATAGTCAACATATTTTTTAGTATGTACAAACTAGATTCCAAAGAACCGAACAAAAAAAAAGCAAGCTCCCATCTCTGGTGGAAGTAAAGATGTCCTGAAAAATTATAAAACTGCCAGTCAAAGTCAGGGTGCAGAAAGATGCTGGGATTATTACTCAATTACCTGGTGTGCAAAAACTACAGGGATACCAAGGTGATGAAATCAAAACTTGCCTGGAGTTGTCAGGAGCAAATTTTCAAGGCAGTCTGTCTAATTTTTGGGGGGCAAATTAATTGCCCTGCAACACTGGGGGGGTGTGTGTCAAAAGGAGCAGCAGGACCCCTTAGTGAGGGGTGGTCCACTTGGACAACGGTAAGGCCTCCGACAGACCCACGTGAGGCTCTTGTAAGCAAGCCACAGAAACGTGATTTGAGTGAAATTACTATAAAATGCCACGTACGTAAGGGGTGTACTGATCTTTGGAAAGCCCTGCCCGAATCACCGCCGATAATCTTCTGCGAGAAGACCGCACGGGTCTGTCTGCATCAGTTTTAGTCCGTGTTCGTTCACCAAACGCACGTGCCGCCCGAAGAAAGGGTTCAGAAACCAAACCGTCGGACGTAGACACGGACGAAAACGCCCCAAATAAACATGAAGCTTAACAACGACTCAAATCGAGAACTAAAAAACCCAAAGCCAGGCAGCGGCCTTGAGGGCGCCCAACCTGCCCCGCGTGCAGCCCCGCAACAGCCGCCGGCCCCTGAGGCGCGGCCTCCGCTCGGCGCCTGCAGCTCCCGGCATGCACCAGGACACCCCGCCCGCCCCGGCCCGGCCCTCGCTCCGCGCTGCGGGCCGGGAGCCGTAGTTCCCGGGGCTCGCCGCGGGCGTTCTCCGGCGCCACCCGCCCCCGCCGGCGGCAAGCCCGACTCACCGGAGCCGGCCACCACCAGGAGGCTGAGGGGGGCCGTCCGCCGTCGGCGGCGCCTCCTCTCCAGGAGCGCCAAGGGGACGAGCAGTAAGGGAAGGAGAAGGAGGGCGGCAGGCACTGGGAGCTCCATGGCGCTGCCGGAGCGGTCCCACCGGCCCGCGCGGGAACGGGCGGTAGCACCTCCCGGCGTACGGCGGCCGGCGTAGCTCAAACCTCCCCGCGTCTCCAGCCGCTGCCCAAGGGCCGCGGTGGCGCGGGACGGGCGGCGGTCGTTGAGGGGCCGGCGATGGTTGGGCAGTGCCGGGGCACCGGCGCAGGGCCCGGGGGCGGACGCTGTCGCCGGTTCTGGGCGCGGGTGGGCGCAGGCAGCCGTCTGAGCGGGGCGGCGCGGCTGCCCTGGTGTGTGATGTGTGTTCGCGGTAATAAAGTGTGAGGCGCTTCCTGAATGTAAAGAGGCCGGGTCTGTACTACTGTACGTGTTTGGCGAGAGTTGTCATTTATCCCTGAGAACAGCAGAAACTGGCCTTCACTGCCTCAGCTACTAACCGGCCAAGCCCCTGGAGCTCCGAAATATCCCCGTGTCGGAGCTTGACCACGGAGGAAAATAAGTGCTGATGCTTTCATAATATTGCATGCTGAGCCAGCCCTCCGTGCCCCTGGTCTGCCTTTTCTGCATCGGCTGCAGTCAGCTCAGACGCGATCTAACAGCTTTAATTGCTTCGAATGTTGAGCAATCCACGCTGAAGAAGCAGTCATGTGGCTCCAGTGACGGGTACGGATTCCTGCAGGAATTCACAAGCGTGCACGGGCATAATCTTTATCCAGGTATGTACGCATATATGGAACTATAATTTTGTGTAGCCTACGATAACACATAAAGTGAAAAATTAATGTTTCGCTGCCTCTCACAATTTTTGGTTTTATTCATTCTGGTACTTTAGTTCTTTATTTCAGTAAGAAGTGTGGAGCCAGAGATCAGCACTCTGTTCACCTCGGTCAGCATCCAGTCTTCGTTGTGGAGATTGTGATGATCCAGCCATTGGACTAATCTCAGATGAGAGGTGCATTTGCTAGAAAGAGTAAGATGTTATATTTTATGATTAGGAACCAGTAGAACTTGTCCTTAAATTATCTGCCAGGGAACAAGGCCCTCATTTTGGCCCATGTGTCAGGATCAATGAACTCTAGAACTTTTTGGAGTGGTTTGACCATTGCTTTATGGGGTGACTTGTCAGGCATATGAAACGTGACAGCTGTGCATTTGTACCTCAAGTGCACAAACAATAGATCAAACACATTGCAATTCTGCTACTGTCTGCCATGGTTCCTCTGGCTGGGTTTTTTTTCCATCCTGTTCATTCCGAACAAGTTGGACTTTTTGGATCCCTACCAGCCTTGAAAGCTGAATGTGTCTTTCTCATTTACAACAAAAACTTGTGCCAGTCATAGATTCCAGTGGTTATTGCATAATTTACAAGGGAAAGATACACTTTCTAGCTACCCTCAGCCATCTTAGGATCTGAAGTAAAGGGAATCTTTCTGATTCATGTCTCGCGGTTCTACAGATTATGTTTTGTTTTTCTTTACCTCAGTCAACATATAATTTTGTAGTTGTTTTAAGCAGAGACTATTAAAACCAGTGTTAGCATAGTAAGGTCATCCACCCAAATGAGTAACCTCACAAAAAATGTCTCACTGTTTAATCATTGTTGACATTTGGAAATAACAAGATTTTAATTAATAGTTCTGTTGATGGTGCATGAATTTCAAATATTCATCTTTCCTTTCCACTTAATTAGCTTAATAAAACTAATAATTGGGGACCATAGAGATGCAAGTCTAAATTGCAGAAGAAAGAGGAAGAGAGCATCACAATCCTTTTTCAGAAAATAAACTATGTTAAAACAAGACAGTAAGTTCTGTAGGCAATTTAAATACTAATTTTGTCTGTGGTGATTTTTCCCCACTTATACCTTCTTCAATGAAAATCATGTTATTGATGTAGAATGTATTCCAGGTTGCCCCAGAGAGTGTAGCTAGGAATTGTTTTAGTTAAGGATTTTCTTTTCCAAGGCTTTTTTCTATCTTCCATTTGCTCTTACTATTCCTACCATAAGAAATGTTAAAGAACTGCCTTTTATTAGGCATTTTATTCAGAGAAACAATTCTGAAATCTCAGCAGCAGAGTCTGATATAAAAAGCGTCAACCTACTTTCTCCTTTTCAAGTTATTTCTTCTGTATGTACATTCTTCCCCTTCTTCTGTAAAGCGATTTAGTGAAATTCATGAGAAACTGACCCAAACCTAGTGAAGTTGTAAGGGTGGGGGTTTTTTGCTAGACAGGTCATTTGTAAACAAGAGGAAAAATAAAAGTGATGCATACAGGGAAATGTCTGTTATTTGTAGTAGAAAACTGAGAATATGACAATTCCTTGGATGCAAAGCAAAGATCCTGACTTTCAAGAAGTCCAAAAAGCTAACCAGTGAGTTTGCCTCATAAACTCCTAGAGCAAGTGCTGTAAGTCTTCTTACTGGGACTTATGCTTGAATAAGGAATGTAACTTTCAAGTAGTATCCACAGCAGATTGCAAAGCTTAAGGGAAGAGTCAGAGTTTGGCGAGACTGGTTAAAAGAACTACTGAAAGATTAAAGTAACAGTCTGCAACCTAGTTGCCATAAAGTTTTGCAGATTTTTTTTTTCCTTTTTGGAAATTGAGTAGGGCCCATGAAGATCCCATCTGCAGTATAACGCTGCTAATTATGTTTTCTCAGTAGGACGTAGGTGTATTTATATTTTTCAGCATGGCAACTCCCTGCTCATTTGATGGAAAGTTCTGGACCAGGAAGGCTTCAGTCCAAGAACTATAAAAGTCATGGAGCAAGCAGGTTGCTCTCTACTCATTCAACTGTATTGCACACTTGATAATCGATTCCCATCCTTCAAGTGCCTTGAAAATACTTTGGCTCAGCATCAGACTTGCATGTGAAAGTTAATAGGAAAAAGCAGTAACTCTCAAAGTTAAGCACGTCATGGTCACATTAGCTAAATAATGTGAAGCAGGTGGCGTATAGGACTTCTGTGGAGAAGGCAATGGCTAGTGCTGGATGCTGTTCTCCAGTTTGTAAAACTAATAATACTGAGAGTGAACATGTAACCTGGTTGTTTGGGAGGAAGCAGTGCACTTAATTGTCCTGAAAAGTCATAGAGTCATAGACTCATAGAATGGTTTGGGTTGGAAGGGACCTTAAAGATCATCTAGTTCCAACCCCCTTGCCATGGGCAGGGACACCCTCCACTAGACCAGGTTGCTCAAAGCCTCTTCCAGCCTGGCCTGGAACACTTCCAGGGATGGGGCATCCACAGCTGCTCTTGGCAACCTGTTCTAGTGCTTCAAGTAATTTGATAGAAAGTGATGCAAGTGCAGCAATTAAAAGGGCTTCTCCATTACCTCTGCTACTGATGCAGGTAGTTAATTTTGAACTTCTTTACTGAAGGAGAAATAAACCACACTCATTCTAAATAATTGGTCACTGTTGTCCAGAAGAAAACTCTGAAACTCTTGAATAGGAAAAAATAGGCTTTTATAAAACAATACAGTGTTTTTTCCATTTATCACTTCTGAGACAAAAATCCTGCTGCTATCTGTTTTCTATGTGAGTAATCTCTGCAGAAGCTTACTAGTACATCTGATGCCTGTTTAGTTTGAAATTTACACTGATGAGTACTAAATTGAATTGGGGAAAGCTTGCTCTCTGTTCCAGATTCTTTTGTCTCCAGTAGGAAAGGTTGCAATTGGAATATTAAAAAACCCAATTGTTCTTTTCCCTGAAATAAAACATAGGCAGCTTTGGCTATCTGATGGTGATTCACTTTCTGACATTCCACTTTTAAGTGAAATAACTTTAACTGTTAGAGAGTCGGTGCAGCTGCCATGCACCTTATACTAATGACTTTAATTGGCATTTTCAGTTATGAATTCTGAAAGTAGACCTATGAACAAGAATGATTCTACTGTTGTTTTCTTAAATTAGGTCGTTTAGCCTTGATTTGGCTTAGAGTGCAGCCCCACAAAGAGTTGCAGCAGCACAACTGAGGGATAAACTAGCAAAATGGTTGGAGGAGTTGAGTTAGGAAAAGGGCAGGAACCTCTTAGTCAGACTTTGCTACTGGAAAAATTGTAATGTGGATCCATTTGTCATGTTAGACGTCAGTCATGTATTAAATGTATTTAAATATTCTTCTTAGTTTCTGCACTGTAATTTCTTAAGTGATTTGATAAACAAGATATGCTATATAAGTAAACTTTAGTTTCTGCAGTTTCTTTTTATGTGCTTCCACTGTTTCTAGAAACATGAAGAGCAGTGGTACTACGTTCTTTGATTAGAGAAAACCTGAAGAATTCTGTTTGGGTTTCTAATGATTCTTCTTTAATACTAGAAATGCAGGCTGCATCTGGAAGACTCTAGAACAGTAACATAAGTGTTGTAAAAAGTTCTGCTGTTGGGAAGGAAAGGGAATTTTAATTACATCAGTGGGCTAGACCATTGGAGTTCAGCTGGGGACGAGATGAAGCAGGCAGCTGATAAATATATAAGCTACTGGCTGATCTCACTTGATGGCAGAACTAGGGTGTTATCAGAGCCAGTCTGTGGTAAAATCTGTCCCTTTTAGCAGCAGTTACTTTCAATTGCTTTGGGCTAAGTGCAGTTTTACTTTCTTGTGAGTCATTACAATTATAGGAATGTAATCTTAGAAGTCCTGATTTGTGTCTGTAATCAATAACATCTGTAATATTTATGTTAAGGTTAAAAGGTCTGTGCTTCCTGGTATATCAGCGCTTCTCATATATATTTAAGATTACTCTCATTTGTTTAGATACAAAGATACGGCGTTTGCAAACATTTAAACAATGTTTGTCCTAAATAGCCAAAAAGCTGGAACCAAATCCGCCAAATAATGAGGTTTTTTCTCTATTGAAATTGAATTATTACTCCCATTCACATTTGCCCTTTTTTACACTTTAATTTCCTGTGGTGACCTGTGGTGTCTTAACTCTGCCATCAGTGACAGAAAATAAAGTGGTTGTGAGTTTACACGGACTCAGTAAATAAGGTGTCCCTCCCTGCCACTATTGAAAGTTTTCTTTCTTTCTGGCAATGATAACTTCTCTGTATATAGTCATTGGATACGGGAGAGGAGGTTGGGTTTAGAAATTTGTTTGTGTCTAAATACCATGTATGAATTTAGAATCAGCGTAGCAATTTGTAAGGATTCTTTTTTGTCTTTAACGAGCCACACTGCTGGCAGATGTTTCTTTAACTTACTACATCTGACAACGTGGCTGGAGAGCGGGTGCATGTACCTTTGATGATGTAAGGTTTGGTAACCGTTTGGGTGCATTCTGAGCGTGATTTTATGAAGCAAGAACATTTGTAGTAGATGGCACCAAAATTACAGATTGCAGCTTACTCTAATTACTGGGTAGCATGTTTAGGGAGCAGTCCCTGTAACATCATGTAAACTAATGTTCTTCTGTCGGTTCAAAAAGCCGTGAGAAAGCGACTACTAAAAGTACTGAACGTCCTGGAGGTCGCTGAGTGCCTCTGGTTACTCAGCCTGTAAAAATAAGACATTTAAAAAGAAAATACTCCTAAAAATAGATTAGTTTTCTGTTATTACCTTCCTGGAAATATATATTCAAATCTGTTTATAATGTAAAATTCAACTTGAAGGGTGCTTGTGTGTTAGGATGTAGGGTTCTCTACATATTCACTGCTGCTTTTTGACTGGGGTTTTCCTGAGCTTTCCACAGATCTGTAAGGAGGATGAGGAGAAATGCACTTTTGTTTGGCCTTTCCTGGATTCCTGCTGTCAGAAAACTGGCAGTTGCTTGTGCAGGAAGAGAGCCTGGTCTCATCTGTTGGCTTGTATCAGTGCATACCTCTTCCTCTGTCAGACTGAAAGTCAGGTAGCTGGGGGGGTTGCTGCTGCCATCACAGGTCATCTTCTAGATTTCAGCCCTCAGCAGTCTTAGGTTTGAGCAAAAGGCCACTCAGCCTTATATGCTTTCTCCATCGTCTCATGAGCATACAAAGTGCATCAGAACTGATACCCTCCACTGTAAAGACAGGTTCCTGAGCTGAAAGTGAGGACAGTTTTCTGAACAGTTTAGGTTTCTAAAGGTCTAGCAGTGAATTAATGATATGCTGGAGTTGGAAAGAACTGACCATATTAAGAGATGATGTGTTCTGGTTTTGCTCTATACTGTCTTTCATTTTCTTTTCCTCCCATTTTCCTTGTGTCTTTTCTTTACGCAGTTGAATTTAAAAATATGCCATTTATTGACTATTGTTTTGAGGATGCTGCCAGATATGGCTGTAAATTCAGGGATTTGTACAAATCCTATTAAAGTCAATTGAATGTAATGACTCCACTAGCTCTCAATGGAGATAAATTCCTTGTAGAGTTTGCAAGGGCTGGCCAAGTTATCTCAGCATTTTAATTTCTGTATGTTTGTGTATCATTCTTGCAAGACAAAATATTAAAATTTTGAAATCTGATATTCCTTCTATTGCTTTTATCTGTTTAGTTAAAAACATGTGAGATGTCAAGCACAGCAAACCATGTTAACAAAAAGCTGTCACAGTTCAAAGCCCAGCTCTAGTCAATATAACTCACCTTCTGCACTAGAATTTAACAGTCTTTAATTATGAGATAACATACAATTTAAAACCAGATACCCCTCACTTACCTTTTTTTCATCAACCACGTGATGTGTAATACCGTTCTCACTATGCTTGACAGTACAGGAAAAGAATGTCCTTGCCTACATTACATTAAATGGATGTTAGGAAATGATACACCATTTGCATTAGTTATTGAGAATTTAATGCCATTTAAGGTGTCAAGAGAGTTGGTCAATTCCTGTTGTGAATTAAACAGTGATAATGAGACAATTACTTAGAACTAAGTTATGATATTAATTATTTTGCTGACTGATGATTAATCTATTGCTGAAAAGAAAAAAAATGTTATGCATGCAGAAGCACTCATGAGTTTCCACTTGAATCCACATCTAAGAGAACTGGGATGGTTTAGCCTGGAGAAGAGAGGAGGCTCAGGGGAGACCTTAATGTTCTCTACAACTGCCTGAATGGAGGTTGCAGTGAGGTGGGTGTTGGTCTCTCCTCCCAAGTGACAAGTGGTAGGATGAGAGGAAATGGCCTCAAGTTGCACCAGAGGAGGTTTAGACTGGATATTAGGAAAAATTTCTTCACTGAAAGTGTTGTTGGGCATTGGAATGGGATGCCCAGGGAGGTGGTTGGGTCACCATCCCTGGAGATATTTGAGAGAGGTGTGGGTGAGGCGCTTAGAAACATGGTTTACTGGTGGATTTCGCAGTGCCAGGTTAATGGTAGGTCTTGGCGATCTTAAAGGTCTTTTCTGACCTAGAAGATTCTATGACTCTGTCATCTTGGTCTGCATATGTGCAGGTACTGTTGCCCAAGATATCTTGAATCTGAAAGTTCTCACTTTCATTGGGGAGATTCCTGTTTTCAATGGGGCATAATTTCCATGTAGGTAAAGAGGGCATCACCAAAGGAACACAACGTGTGTATTATCCATTATTCAGCAAATCAAATGAACAACAACATGCTGAAATGTTGGCTCTTTAAGCAGCCCCAGTAGAATTATCACAGCAAAATATGTATGTGTACAACAAGATAAAAGTGTACAACACTGGGAAAAAACCAACAAGCCTAGATGATGTAATTAGTGTATATTCCTGCAATTTATTCAGTTACACAATATATTTGGTGCAACTCACAAAGATTTCTCAAAGCTGTTTGCATGGTATATTTTGATGGTGAAACTCTCCCACCTTAGCATTTTTTCATATATATCACATATAAAATTAGGATTACTTTTGTGTTTTTCTTTGGTTTTAATTATCTGTGGGTTTTGTGTTCTTTTCCCCAATATTTGTAGGCACTTGAGTACACCAATCAGAGTGAGTGTTACTCATCAGAAAAAATGTATGTGGTGTTAAATAGCTTTATTGGAAGTGGAAACCTAAAAAACGGTCTTACTTGATCTGAAAGGCAAGCTTTGTTCCTGTGTTTCAGCACTGATGTATTTAAATGTACTGTTTCTTCTCTTTTTATATGTTTCTTACCAGGGCTGCTCCCTTAGATCTTAGATTTGGAAGTTACAGTAAAAAGCAAGATCTCCTTCATACGACTAGAAATGCACAGAGGCACAGAAGTTTGCCTTTGTGAAATAACAGGCAGATCGAGGCTTTAGAGGGTGGGGGGGAGAGGAGAGGCCTGCTGATATTAATGGAAACGAAGAATTAAACTCTATGTATAAAGAAGCTAGAATAGTGCCAATACAAAATTTGCAGATCGTTCTGATATTAACAAGTAGCACTGCTAGAAGCAGGGTCTTTGCTAGAAGACATTATTGGCAATAAAATAAAAATGAATAGTACATTCTGGGCCTCCTGAACTGACAAAATTAGGACATAAAGTATATTTCCCTTTGAAACAATATATTGTACCACTTTCCATCTACCCCAAAATAGGAACTTAAAGAGCCGTAATATTTAAGAGATATCAATTTTAAAATCATGTTGTTCTTTAAAAAATATATAGTTATTGCAGGTATTATTGAGTACTCTATTTACGAACCATGTGAAAAGCAATTCTTTTTTTCTTATTCAGGGTTTTTTTATGGATTTTAAGAGCATTTAGGCATACATAATGTGAGTGTGCACCAGGTTTCATTGTTTGCTTGTGCCACTAAATCGTTTTTCTTCCTTGTTTCCTCAAGGCTTTCACAGATCATCAGAGGATGGAAAAATCACCAGAAAGGATATACAAATTTTTACAAAACCTTAAATATTGACTGACACTCAGAGGAAACTATATTGTCTGAAGAAACTACTTAACGTTTTCAGGTGAATATATCTGCCATTAAAGCATCTTAATAAACCATTCTTTCCACACCAGTGCATGCTGCAAGAGGCATAGCTAAAGGCTGTGCAGCTGCCATGGCATGTGCCAAAGTTTAGACTGATCTGAGTGAGGTTTAGAAGCTATCTTTAGCGTACAGATGAGTGATACTATCCCAAGCGTGCTCTCAGTCTTTGTACCTGATGTACTGCTCCTGAAAATCTGATGCTATCTTGTAAAACAAAATACCTAGTATCAGCAAGCACTGTTTGGTTCTCTATGTTTGAATTACGCTGATTTTAATGAACAGTCTGAATATTAAAAAACGCATTGCTTTCTGATCCTTTGGATGTTGAATTGTTGGGAAATAATTTGTTTTTAGCACTGCTTGGCACCATTTTCATGCTTTTCAGTTGAATGCCATTACAAAGTACATCTTCTTTCATTTTCTGCTGCTCTGACATCATCAAATTCTAGTCACTACCCCATTATACAGTGCTCTTGTTGCTAAGAGCCTTGACTCGCGCAAGGCAAAAGGAAATAGGTGCATGTGAAGAAAAGAGTCTGGTATTATTTCAAGCCTCCTCCTGCTGTTTCTGGTGTGCTCCAGCTGGAGATTAGGGAACTGAGAAGTCATGTTAATCTCAGAGCTTTCTGCTTTAAGCCCTTGGGAATGGAATGCTTTCTAGACCCTCAGTTTGCTGATCTGAAAGATGCACCCAGGTGCAGCTTTGCTTACTGAAGAGCCAAGGACACATTTAACAAAGCTGCAGTACTGCCTGCTACAGTCCTTTGTGCAGGCGCATCGGAGGAAAGCAAATGCATGGAGGATTATGTGGTAGGTGATGAAGGAAGCCAGGGGAAGATGACTGGAGAAGAAGAAAATAAAGTGACAGAGAAGGAAAAGGTGATAAGAAAATAGAGGGTAACTTGGGAGAGGGGAAAAAAAGAGGGGACAGAATGACCTGAAAAAAAAAAAAAGATGGCATTCCTGCAAGTTCTGTGGATCATATCCAGCACATCTGTCTTAATGCAGTTTGATGTTCTGTCATAATGCTGACATGGCGCTTCTGTGTAGCGGTTTGTAATGCAGCGTAATAAACTCACTGTATGCTGTTTTACAGGTCCTCAACAGCTTCTGGACGCTTATAATCAGGACAATAATACCAGTAGAGAGGGTAATGGTGCAGGTGAGGTGTAACTAGATGAAAGAGAGCATGCGATGAGAGGTAAATGGAGAAGAGATGTCAGGAAAAACCGGAAGAAAACTGAAGAAGGGAGGCTGAGATACAGAAGAGGTTAGTGACCAGACACCTTTCCAGAAACAAGCCTTTGTTCCATTACTGAGAGTAAGTACTACTGCCAGAAATGCTATTTTAAATGGGGAGGTGACAGGAGCTAGGAAACCTAAACTAACTAACCTAAGATGAAAAAGGGAGGGTGTGTTTCGAGGAAGTAAACAAAAGCAGGGGAAAACGAACATACTGTTTAGTACGCTGCTACCTAAAAGCGTGACAGGATATGTTACAGTGACCTGTGCTGGGAAGGTAAGACTCACATTCTGTAGCACTCAGTCTGAGTATGTATCACACAGTATGCATCACCACACAAAACAGGTCTGCTGTTTGGAAAATGAAGATAACACTTTTTCTTCAGGGAAGTATACAGCTTAGCAACTGTTAACTGGGTACTTGCAAGGTGTTTAAAAAACACAAACAGCAAAGCACACAGACTCACTTGGTTTTTTCTGTGCAAATGTTTTTGCGTGAGAAAGGACTTTTTATGAATGGAATTTTTTTTTTCCTTTTCCATTCACCATTTTCCTTCTATTTTTCACCTCTTTTTGGCTAAAACCTAAACCAGATCCTTTCTTTTCAGTCTCTTCTTTTCAGCCTTGGGCTTTCTGAATTAAACGCTGCAATATTAGCTGCCTACAGTTACTGTGATTGGACTCCATGGGTGGCATGAGCAATTTTCAGACAATGGAGGTGGTTCTTTTCTCACTCACAACACTGTAACTCATTGGCTTCAGTGGAGTTACTCTTGATTCACAGTGTTGTGAAAGGAGAATTGTGCTTGCTCTTTCATGTGTTCTTTCATCTCCACGATATTTTTGCTTACATGTATAATTGATTTTCTGGGAATATCTCCTGCTGCTGACAGGTAGACCTAGGAACTTCCTAAGACGGAAATAAATTTAAGTGGTTTTTTAGGTCACTGAGTTCAGTCCACTGCTGCTGCAACACTATGTTATATAATTTCTTTCATAAACTGATCAGGCTTTAAAGCTTTATTAAGACTCTATTCTTACTGCAGTTGGTAAATTCAGACGGAAAGGTGAGTTACATCCTGTGCAAGTTCAAAACCACAACTGAAATAATTTTCAAATGCTGTAGAAGCATCTTCCTTTCTCACATATGCCTTACTTTCAGTACAGCAACCGTGATAAAGGCTTCATTCTTGGCAGAAGTAGGCTCAGCTATGAGAAAGCACGGTTCTGAAATTACAGGCATACTTAGGAAAGGGTACTGTGCAGTTTTCTATTCATGGTCACATCCCGCTCACACATTTTAGTGAGAGTTACAAGCGGTCATCTGTCACCAAATTTTTACCATACCTGAAGTGCCACCCTGAAAGTCAGTTACAGAAGGAGAACAGGTGTGTACAATGTGGCTGAGGATGGGTGACTGCAGACTTCAATGTACTTATGTTGAGCTACCTTCTCTTTACCACTTTGTCTTAGCAGACCCCCTCCATTTCAGCAGAATTTGTTCCTCATTTATGGAATTCTTGGGTCTAATTGGCATGAAGCTGAAAATCATCAATATAACCAAGAAGTTTAATTGCAGTTAAAGCACAGATGAAAGGCAGAACTCAATTTTTCTCTTATGTAGTGCAAATAGATGATTCAGTAGAAGCCAATGGGAATTATGCTGTTGTCTGTGCAGGCCACTGTGATACCTCCATGTCCTCCCTACTTTCCCTGTGGTCTTTCAGCATATGTGCCCTCTATCAATATAGAATATAATTTTTTTGTTTGCCCAGTGTTCCTAAGTCCCTGTTCTGCACCTCACCATAGTGAGCCCATTGCCTGTATTTCCTTTCCCCGCTGAAGCTTGACTTCAGACGTTGCATTTTTACTGGGGAACTTCTTGACACTTGCCATTTAGCAGTGGCAACTTTGGTTTGCAGCTAGTGTAAAATGGTGGCTGCACTTCACAAGGGAGTGAGGAAGAGGTGCATTAGTTGTGAAGGCCAAACCTGTGGTCACTATAGCAACCAGTTGGCTGTAATACTGCTCTGGTGACTGTTTATTCCACCCTTTGGCTACTGTGTTTCTGATGCAGAAATAGGTGCACAAGTTGGATCATGAAGTACAGTAAGCCTCATACTCTTAGGACTTATTGGAAGTGTTCAAAGTAAGCGTTCATGGCGTGGCAAGTTCATGCAACACTTCATAGGATTGGTAGAGTACTCTCTTGGTTTTGTTGGAATTGCTTTGCGCGTGCAATACAGGCCTAGAGTGTTTGCTGTGAGGATCCTTTTGGGATTGCTGGGCATGGGACATCCAAGGTGAGGCTGCTGCACATATGCAGTAACGCCCAACCAGATGAGATTATTAGATACCAACAACCCCCGACACAGGGGCAGTTCTCAGAATCTTCCCAGAGAACATTTCTTGTTGGAAAAGAGGACAGACAACCAGTTTAAGGCAATGTGGATTTACTGTAGCCATCTCTAACCATCTCTACAGGCCTCCCTTCTACTGCAACGCCTTCGTACCCCCATAGCCAGTTCTGTCTGAAAATTCTTTTTACCAAAAAGCTGAGAGAGATTCTGTATGCTCATACGGAGAGCAGCTGCCAGCTTGGAATCCTCAGTGCATCACCATTCTCAGCTTTACAGTCAGCAGCACTCAACCCAGCACGTGTTGTTGGGCTGTTGAAAGACGGCATTGCCTCTAGTCATGATCTGCTGCGTGCTCGACAATGTGCTGATCACGGGCCAAGGAGAGAGCGGTGAGGCAGGTCAAACTAGTTTCTTTCAACCCTGCAGCACACTGGGCCAAAGGAATTGTCTGGTAGGCTGTGTGCTACACAGGCCTGACACAGAGGTTTGAGGAGAGTCTGGTTTGTCTTCTCTAAGGTGCTTTCTAACCTGTAAGTGTATAATGGTAATGGGTTATTTTGAGGCTTAGAACTCTGATAGGTGGTATCTGGCAGAGTTCTCTGTTTAGTTAAGTTTAAGATATTGTTGTTGTTTTAGTTTTAGTTTAGATTTAGTTGTTTAGTTTACGATATGGTCGCTCTCAACTGTCTGCTTCACCCTGCTGCTAAGTATTACAACACTTTTACAGTGGAGACTCCAGGTCACAGGCTGGTATATTAAAAAATTACCTACTTTCATTGTTGTGCTCTACTAGAATGACCATAGACTCAGGGCAAGGAGTATGTATAAAGAAACTTCAAAGTCAGTGATACTGGATTAAGCAAAAAGTGAGGGCTGTTCTTTGGAAGGTGAATTATTGAAAAAAAAGTTCTTAGAACTTTTCTAGTTTATGTCATTTTGAAAGTAGTTTATGATCCCACCATGCAGTTTTTAGGCTTTAGTACCTGTACTGTTTTGCTAAATACTGTAGATATGATAGAAAATAAGTTGAAGTCTTGCTTAATATGAGGAATAAAATTATATTAATGGTTGGACTTGATGAAATGGTTGGACTTCATGATCTTAAAGGTCTTTTCCAACCTACACAATTCTATATCTCATGAGAGTAAAAGATGAGGTTTTTAATCCCAATTTCACTAAGAAATTATGTGGATATGATATTGCTGTCTTTGTTTGTCCATCTGTTTGTTCTGGAATGGGAGAAGATCAGAGGCAGGAATGGGATCTCCTCCTTTACTCAGCTGAGAAGCTCTGGTGGAATTTCTGTAACAAAATGAGTTTAAAAGCTGGTCAATCGTAAAACACAAGTCCACAAAGTCAGACTTAAGCAGTTCCTATGCTTACACAAACATGGGGCAGTTGATACATGTTCAGGGACAGATTAAGCCAAGATGGCTTGAAACAGTTACAGATGCTGGCGGTGTGCCCTGCCCACCTCCTACAGGTTACCATTTCTACAGCCCGGATGGCTCAATGCCTCATTAACCAGTACCCCAGTTTCAGTGTTTCACAGATCGGCATGCAACGGGAAGTCAACCCTGGTTTCTGTTCAGGCTTAAGCGACAGCATTCCTGCTGTGGGAGAAATCTTGCAAGAGATTAGTGTACACAGTCGGTGCAGGTGATTTCTTTATCGGCCACAGCTCGGTCTGGTGTGAGATACATAGGAATACGTTCAACATTATGTTGTTGGAGAGGAGAATTTTTAAATTATTGGTCTGAAAGATCAGGAATCCTTAATGGAAATTGAAAGTTGAGGTGGTTTAGGATGCGTGTGATAGTAGAAGCATGCCAAGAGGAACAGAATCCTGGCCATTACGCTTTCTAATTCGTAAAATCTAAGTCCATCACCTTCATCATATGTAATTTTGTCAATGCGATTTTGCTTCCCTTTGATTTTTAAATACAAAAACGTGAAAGTAATTTGACAAATCACATCATTTAATTTCAAAAATAGCAAGGTTCACTAAAACCTATTCTCCATATGACAGGTGTGTTACCTATGACCTCATGCTGTACAGTGCTATCAGGGGGTGCATCGGCAAATTCCTAGGGCACAAGCAGAACCTCAGCCTTTTTCCCGTGATGTATTTTAGAAAAGGGGGCTATATAAATGAAGGGTGTAGTGACTAAGGTGGTGTTGGAAGGTGAGATGCTATACCCAATTCCAGGCTCTTCTCAGTGGTGTCCAGTGACAGGACTAGGGGAAATGGCCATAAACTGGAAAACAGAAGGTTCAGCCTGAACACGAGGAAACACTTCTTCCCTGTGAGGGTGCCGGAGCACTGGGACAGGCTGCCCAGAGAGGTGGGGGAGTCTCCTTCCCTGGAGACTTTCCAAAGCCGCCTGGACTTGTTCCTGTGTGATTTGCTTTGGGTGATCCTGCTCTGGCAGGGGGGTTGGACCAGATGGTCTCTGAAGGTCCCTTCCAACCCCTACCACTCTGTGAATTGGAATTTTTTCTCCCCCAACACAGAAGCCGTTCTCAGCCAGGTGCCTTCAGCAGAATCTGGGGACCTGTAAGTCCACCGCGGTATACGTGCACCGGCTCCGGCAGCTCGCAGAGGCGGCGAGCAGGCTCCGAGACCCGCGATGGCAGCCGCGGTACCGCTGCGGCCTCCCGGCACTGCCGCGCTGCCCGGACTGGCGGGCGCTTCTTCGCGTGGCTACAGCGGCTGCTGTTTGAGCCGCGCTGACGACGGGTGTAAGGACGGTCCCGGTTTATTTATTCAGTTCAGTGAACGCCGCTGCTGCGCTGTGGGTGCCGCTGCCAGCCGCCGCTTCAGAGCCGCACGCCTGCGTGCCCGGGCGGCACGGCGGGTGGGCCGCCGCCCAGGCCGAGAGGCCGAGGGGGAGCTGCTGCGGAGCGGGGGCCGGGCGGGTGGGAGGGAGGGGCCGCGCGAAGCCGCCTTCCTCGCAGAGGCGGCGAGGAGAGCCCAGCGGCAGGTGGCCGCAGCGGCTGGGCCCCTTTAAGGCTACGCCGTAACCCGATCCGGCCGCCGCAGCCCGAGCTCCCGCCGCCACCCGTGGAGCATCCTGCGCCTGGGGAGGGCTGTCCCGTCCCCGCCGCCGCGGGGAGCCATGGCGGAGCGGTCCCGGTAGCCTCGCTTACAGGTGCGGCGGGCGGAGGAAGGGAGGGCGCCGCCGGTCCGGCGGGACGCTAGGGAGCCGGGGCTGGCGGGGAGGGGGCGTTGCAGGCCCTTCCCCCGCCTCCGTTGGGCTGCGCGGAGCGGCCCCTTCCCTCCCTCGGCGCCGCCCCCGGGGGCCGCGGGCCGCAGCCGGCGGCGGTGGCCGCTCTGACAGCGCAAAGTACAGCGGCTGTCCCCGTCCTGCCGCCTCTCCCACAGCGGCAGCGGGTGGCCGCGGCCGGAGCGAGCGCGGCGGGTGCGTGCGGCGGCTGCCAGCCGGCCGGCCGGGGCTACCGCCGCGGGCGGGCACGGTGGGAACGGTGGGCGCCTCGGCTGACGGGGAGAGCTAGGTAATGCCGGGCTCGGGGGGAGCGCCCGGCGGCGTCTCGTTAGCGCTGCGCTGCTCGGGAGTTAGCCTGTTGGGGTGCCTCTGCGGCCCTCCGGCTCCGTACCTCCTCCGAGTTTGGGGGGGCTTTCCCCTCCCTGTTGCTTTTCGACTGCAAACTTCTTGCAGGGTTTGAGGAAGTCGATGTTGTAGGTCGGCGATGTAGAAGCACACCGCTCACCCTGCTTACCGTGTCTTTAGGAAAAGCGTGCCTAATCTACTAGTTGCTTTGGTGTGTTGAGAGCAGAAAGCAAAGTGGAGTTTCGGGTGCGAATAGCCTCACTAGAAAAGCGAATGGCTTAAGCTGTGCATAGCTTCAATTTGGTTGTGTGTCCCCTTAATGCTGCTTACGGAGAGCTAAGTCGGGTATCAAATACAATACGTCTGATCGGAGCAACAGAACGTGCTATTCAGAACCAACAGCACAGCTAAACTCAAGCACATGATTTGTTACCAGGCTTGTTACAGAATGTACAGTCAGTAGTCTCATGTCGCTTTTTGCAAATCAGTGTGGTAAGTCTTACAACGATTGAATTTGGCTTTCAGTTTTAAACAGATCAGGAAAGCTTAGGGCTGAATGGGATGACCTGGTGTCACTAGCAGCTTTAGGGTGTAATCTTGTTTGGAAATTGATCCAACTCATCTTGAAATCCAGCCTTGAAGAAAGTAAGGGCTGGAGGCCTTATACCTTCCTCTGCATCTCCTTACTATGCCTTGTGGCTCTGCAGTTGTGTTTTGTATTTTAATGACGTGAAAAATTGATGTGGAAGCAGTGAAATGAGAACATAAATGCTAAATGCCATTGGTGGTACAAGGCTTGGTAACTCTTCTGCTCTTTTATTCTCTTTCAGTAAATGCTGGCTTCTTTGTATCAGAAGTTTGTATTGGGGTGAATGAATGTTGAGTCTTAATATTGTTCTTTTTTTCCTTCTAAATTTCAAATAGAAACAGAATGGCAGGAAAATCACAGCATGTTAAGGGCAGATGAAAAGAGCATATTTGTAGCTCTTGTTGAATATGATTGAAAAGCTGTGTTACTGGCTTTTTCAAAATTGCTGGGGTCAACAGAGTAATTTGGTACTGTGCTAGACGTGTAAGCAACACCTTGCTGAAAATTGTTAGTTTCAAGTGTTTGCTGATATTTATTTACCTAAAAACTGCATTGAAAAGCTGTAAGAGTGAACTTCAGATAATTTGTAGTTACTGTCTAACTGAATAGTTAAGACAGCAATTTTGGGTAAATCAGGAAAAGACCACTGCTAAAAAACTAGTGGTGAAGAACCAACCTGGCTATAGTACTATTTTCCCTGAATTACAAAGTAGTTAGACTAAACCTCTCTCCCCACGCAGCCTTCCACTAGCTCAAAAACCGTATCAGCTGACTGAATGGTAGTCAATGACTATGCAGTTTGTGCGATAAAGTGTCTGCTCATATATAATCCATGAAGTTCTCTATCTTGATCAGACTTTGCTGGATACCTGTAAGAATTAAAACCCAGTGTAGCTGAAGCTGCCTTTGACTTACTGACTTTGGCCGTTGTCCTCAGGGCAAGAAAATCACATGTAATCAGGAGTTTATAATGTTTCTTTTACGTGATAAGCTTTGGATCACCGACGTGAATGATTTTTTTTGTTTTAATAAAGAAAATCTGGTAAACAATAGTTAATTTTCATGTTAAACAGGATATAGTGATTCCGTGATAGTTGAAAACAACTTAGAGACGTGAGAAAATGTTTATAGCTGAACTGTTCTTCCATGAAACACTGTTTACACTTGGTCCTTGAACTGATTTAAAATACAGCACTCTTAATTTGCCTAAGTAAACCATGAAATTATTCTTGTACGTAAGCAGCGTCTTGATAAGCATATATGAAATCACCTTCTAAAGTCAGTGTTGCAAAACTCTTACAAGTATCTGTGAGACCAGCCACAAAGGCTGGGTGACTAGTTTATTCTCTGCGACCATCATACCTTTCTCCTTTGTGAGCATCCAGGTTCTGTACTTGCCGCTGAAACTTCTGAGAGATACAGGTACATAATACTTCTGAAAGTCAGATCATGCACTTTCCATGCAAGTACTTTTTCTTTTTTTTTTAAACTGAATTCCCTGTATAGGCTCCTTAGAAGAAAGTTTAGCTCTTCTAATGCATTCCTTGCAAGGGATGGTTGGGAGGTTTTTTGTTTAATTCCATAACCTTCTGTACTACAATGAACACCTGTCATGTGCTGAAACATTACTTAAGTAATAAAATCTACTGGTGCTAAGGAAACAAAACAAAACATGGTTTTCTTTTGTCCAAAAGATTATGTCAGTGTCTTTGAAATTCAGAGATACTAATATAGTCATTGCAGATGAATAAAATTGGTAGCATCATGAGAATTGCTGTATTTTAGTCAAAAGGGTAAAGTAGGTGTGATTGATGTTCAGTGCTTTTGCTGTTTTTCTGAAGAGAATTGTTTTCAACATTAATTTTGGCTTCCTTCACTTTTACGCATTAAATCAACTGATTTTTTTTCCTTACGTGGTCCAAGAGAGCACTTGCTTACTATAAATGAGGTGATGTAATAATGACGTTTTGGTGCTAGGAGTAGAATCTGGAATGGACACGTACAGCGCTTATTAGCGGGTTTAAATTGGAAGATACAGAATTGCATTGTTTTATTCCTTCAAACAGAAAAGTTTTAGAAAAATCAAGCTTAATAGCCGTTGTCTCTAGTACTTTAAACTGTGTAAAAAGTGCATAAAATTTGATTTGTATCTTCTTGGTCAGTGGAGTTCAATGGAGAATTGTGTGGAGAACAGTATAAAAAGTAGTTAAGAGAATAGTGAGTATTCGGGACAGTATTTGAAATTGGAAGTTTTAATAGAGACTAGCATTAAAAAGTGTGCAAGACTAGTCTGCTGCTGAACTAGACTGGGGCATCAGATAAACAACTGGAATGAACCAGAGTTTGTTGCAGTGCATTGCAGCATATGATCTAACAACTGCGGAGTCCCTGGGACAGGATTAAAGCTGGTCTGAAGTAAACATTTGAAATCCCTATGATATGGATGATGGTTTCACTCAGCAAATCTGCTCTTATTTGTCCTGCATTCTGCTTATATAGCTGTAGCTTTTACTGGGGATGCTAATTCGAGAAAGTTTTCAGATAATTCACTTTTTTTTTTAGTCTTTGGTTCTGGGAAAAAAAAGAAAGAGGACGAGGGGGAAAAAAGTTGGAGATCATTGAACCTTCTGCTTCAAAATAACTGTTTCCTTGTAAGAAAGAGCTTGGAATCACTCTGGTTAGTGTTCAGAAGCAGCAGGAATGAAGTCTAGTAGAGGGTGTCCCTGCCCATGGCAGGGGGGTTGGAACTAGATGATCTTTAAGGTCCCTTCCAACCCAAACCATTCTAGGATTCTAAATCTTTGAAGACAAAAGTAGTTTCTTTTCCTGATCTATATGTAATACACCTTTTGTTAAAGTTCTAAATTTAAATGCAAACTGTGTTTCAATGTACTCACAACTTATACCACTGAGAACATTGTACCTAATTTTTTAAAAAGTTATTATTTTAACTGGTGGGCTTTTCTTCCTGTTTTTTTCTTCATCCCTGAAGTTCATGTTTCTCTCCATCTGCAATGCAGATACGATTTCAAGGCATGTTCCCTTATTCTATAATGCATGGGAACTAAAGGTGGATGTAAGTGTGTGGTATAATTGTGTCAGCTTTTGCTGACCAGTAGCTTGTTGTAGTAACATCAAATTATGCTAGCCCCTAAGTCTTCATTTTATTTTTAGATAGTTTCTTCAGTAATACTAAAATAAATGGCAGCAGTTATATAAATGGCTATTAAAGTAATTATTTGAATATAAATTATTTAAATACATAGTTAATATACACATACAAATTGAGAACTTGTGTATCTGTAAAGTATACAAATATAAAGATGCAGTGAGGTTATTACGTACAAGGCTGACTTGAAAATCTTTCTATTACACTTATCTGATTTCATTGTAGCTTTTTTGAAGTCCTGTTGGCAGAAGTCAATCTGGTAAGCATGAGATGAGTTTTAACTTTGGAGCTCCTTGGAACAGGAGTGGAGGCTTCTGAGCTGGCAGTTACACTAGTCAGTAGTCCTCCTTGCCCTTAATGTGTAGATAAATACATGTGACTTCAGGCAACAAAAATGTGTAGTATAGAAATGTTAAAAATCCAAAACCACAATGCAACTCTTACATATAAAAGTTTGGGGATACTTTCATACTATTAAGGCTTAAGTAGAAATGTTGAACACAATGAAACTTTTAGTGAATAATATTTCTGTTGATAAGTTAGCTGTCAAAAACATTTTCTGTGGCTGCTTGAAATAGTTAAATGGAGAATGGACTGAAATTACCTTCTGCTTCTCTTCACAGGCTGAAGAGCAATGGCTTCCTTTAGCAACCTGACTATTGGCATTGCTGTTGCCAGTTTTACCGTATTTCAGCTCCTGTTCCATGTTTTAAGTTCTTGGGTGTCAACACGAATAACACCTGGTTTTAAAAATCTCAGCCAAAAAAGGAAGATTGAATGGAATTCAAGGTAGAGTGTTCAAAAACAAACTACAGCTAATGACCTACCTGAAATTGTCAACACCTGAACCATCTGTGTGTGTATAAATAGAAAACTGCAGAAAACATTCTTAGTTAAACACCTGCACTTGACAAATTCTGAATGTAAAATGGTGAGGCTCCTTCTTGTAGTCACAGCATTACAAGCACTTGTACATTAAACGCTTTGTCAGACAGTGATGCCCAAGTGAAAATCAGTTAACTGATTTCTGATAAGAACACAGCGACTGGTGAGAGGTAATAAACTGAAGTGAGTTACTTTTAAGTGGCTTCTCTGTGATGCTTCTGGTAAAGAGAAGAGGTACGAAATTCCCTTCTCCCAAACATTCATGAAAATTAAAACTACTGCAATTTATTCCCTGATCTAAGTACTAGTGTATTTCTGGTCATGCTTCTGGGTGCAAAGCAAATTGCTCCCTGTTCTCCCAGTGCTACTATATTACAACATATTTTATCAAAGATGTGGTTTTCCAAGAAATTCCATGAATCTTTGCTG
This sequence comes from Rhynochetos jubatus, assembly GCA_027574665.1. NCBI lineage: Eukaryota > Metazoa > Chordata > Aves > Eurypygiformes > Rhynochetidae > Rhynochetos > Rhynochetos jubatus. The sequence continues at coordinate 20,121,804 of CM050656.1, forward strand.
TAGTATTGAAGTGAGGCAGGGTTAGACAGGTACATCTGTGTGTTGGTGGGAAAGGAGACCGCAAGAAGAGCGGGAAGCTGTGGCAGACACAGGGTGCACATTCAGGAAGTTGTGGAAACTATCTAAAACCCTTCCTTGCTCCCTTTGTGTTTCTGCAGTTCTGTCACAGGGATGGATCCATTACACTTGCCTCCTCAGACTGTTAGAAACTTGTTCAACCCTGTGAATCTTTGCTGGACGCTTTCCTCTCTTTTAAGTCATAAGGGAAGTGTAGGGTAGTAATTGCAAATGGGATGATCCCTAAGTTTTATTTGCAATACGTTCTCTGCAAAGGTATATACAGTACTCAAGCTTTTCCAGTTGAAATTAATTGATATAGTATAACTTTGTGCTCGAGTAGCCTATTACAACTTTCAAATATTTTTCAGGTGTTTTTCAAATCTGAAGCTGAAAAATGTGTACTGTATGGCTGTCACTGCACTGAAAATGCATTAGTCGTATCACTGTTCCTCCTCAGCGCTGTTTAAAAGTGGTATCAAGTGAATACTTACTGAAGTTGTTTCCATTGTTCTAGGCAGCTTTAGCAACTCAATAGTCTTGCATTTCCATTTGGCAGATGTCCACTTGGAGTGTCTTTAAAGGCACCATCTGAGTTGCAGTTCGATCTTTGAATAATTGCCTATCTGCCAGAACAACTTTGTAGGATGCCAGTTCATGCTATCAGTGTAGCTCAGGTTTATCTCTGTTACAATCGACAGTAGAGGCACATAGGAAAACTAAACTAAACTGTTACCATGTTGGAACTGAACTTTTGTCTCTAAGCCACAGCAAGTGACCCTTGAATTGCATAATAGTTTTTCTGAGAACTTATCCCATGCCTGGTAGCGCTATGTTAAGTTGTGGTGCTTTGCATAATAAGATATGAATTGTTTCACACATCCCAAGTGTGCTGGAAATAAGCTGCTCTGTAATCTCTGGGCTACTTTGTAGTAAGGTGTTTAACTACCTAAGTTGATACAGCACCCCAGGCTGTGCCCTTTTTTTATGTCTTTCCAAATTTTTTTTTCTTGGGGTTGATAGCAGATGTGGATGTTAGCACACAGATGAGTTGTGGTCCAGTGCTACATCCAGTTCTGGAGTTGGTGGGAGTGAAACACAAAGCATGGCTCATCAACAGCTTGTTGATGTTATATCTAAGGAGGGCATAAAGTAAAAGGAAGGCTAACTGTGCTTGCGTTTCTACAAAAGATTGACTGCTAATTCTGCTAATCAAACCCCATGTTTTATCAAACAGCCTCATCAGTATTTTACCTAAATGAAGAGACCCCCCAAGTTGTATCTTATATGTTCAGAGAATGTAGATGGACATATATGTACTCTGCAGACAGCTGTGCAGGTAGAGAAAGTTACTGTCTCCCAGTAAAATGAGTTAACTTAAATGATTTAATAATAGATGTTTGTTATTTTGTCCTATATTGAACTGCTGTAGGGAGTGCTCACACAAATGGTTCTGTTGGCAGTCCTGAAGGAAACTGGCACAGAGGATGGTTATGCATTTTTATCAGCTCAGCTGGGTCTGGAAGAGGGCATCTGCCTGCAATGAGCTGTAGCATTGGAAATATATTGCTATCATTCAGAGGGTTTTGTAATCAAGCATTTGAGGTGCAGCTCTGGACTGTGTTTTCCATACTATCAATTTGTTCATTCTGACCTTCCAAGAATTGAGAACCATTAAAGTAATTGCTTCTGGAATCTTAAGTGTGTAGACACTCAAATGAAGTTCAACACAGATGTAGTGTAATTCTTTTAATTTGTTGCACATAAATTCCTGTCACCTCGTCTATAACAGGCTTGTACTGCTATTAAGCAGTTGAGGAAAATAGACATGTTCAATAATAAAGGAACAAGTATGCAACTTATCAGTGCAACTTTTTTTCTTTGCACTTTAATGAGGAGTTAAAGGAAGCAAGCTTTGACAGTAATTTCAAGGAAATGTATAGAGCTAATAGCGTGGCCTAGATTCTATATTAAAATGGAGTGTTGCACTATTTCCCTTCTTCTGTTCCCTCTTCTATGGAGAAACTTCAAAGTCCAGGCTGAGAAGGAGATCTGCTTTTTCTTTTTTTTTTCCTCCCCTTTCAAGTGCTGCGCTTGTGTATAGCTTGTGTTCTAAACACTGAGGTTTGAATAAACGGCCATTCCCAGGACAAACTGACAAATTGCAACTGTAAACTAATGAGCTGTATTCTAGGACAGATTTTACTTTTTCTAAGACTACCATCTCCTAAAGTTCAAAAATCCCAGGCATTTCTCAAATGCTAATATTATCTGCCATGCCTTGTTTTAAAAAGGAAGCAAAGGTCCTAGCTCTCTGTGAATTCTGTGTTGCAAGAGCAGACATTTTAATTAAATTATTTATTTTCATTAAAATTCTGATAACTAAATTTTCTTTCCTTGTTAGAAAAGGGAAAAATACCTCAGCCTGTGCTGTAATGGTTAGTAAATGTACTTACACAGCATGTTATGTCTGACTGTTCATATTATATTAATCTACATTTTTTGGAACACTGTTGAAAAAGCTGTTGAAAATAGTATGATGACGCTCTTTAACAGATTGTAAACAGAGGCTTCTTTTCATTAAAGTTACTGAATCTTCTCATGCAAATGGACGATAATATAACTTCTAGAAGCAGACTAGGGATTATAACCTACTCTTTCTTTACAAAATCTTCCACAGGAAGTATGATGTTTTCTTCAGATCTTGCATGGTAGAGTTTAGACTCCTCAGAGTGACTTATGCACATTTGAAATATTAATGATTTCCAAATGCATGCATTCAATATGTATAAAACCAAGGCTAATAATTAGCAGCATCTATACATTTGGGCACATGTTGTTAATGCTGTGAATGTGGTGCAGAGGTGTTTCTGATCACACGACACTGAACTTGAGAGTTTTCATCTTTCAAATAGTGTCCATGATTCAGTAGAACTATTTTAGAACATAATTTTTTTCTTCCTAGTCACACTCGAAATGTGGGAAAGCAGACAGTAGGTAGACAGCATTAGATGCAGTTTATAGTAGTGTTAAACCCATGGCCAGGGGAACAAGGTTACACATCTTGGACCTGTGCCCATTACATTGTTCCACCTTCCAAGAATACATGTGGACTCAAAAGGGCAGGAATGGCCCTGGCCTTGTGCTGGCAGAAACCCTGCAGGGGCCTCTAACTAGGTAATTCTCTTTAAGTGCTTGTTAACATTCAGAGTTTATCTACAGTGTGCGTGCAGCCTGCATACTTGAGACTGGTGGGTTTTTTTAGAAAAGTGTTTAGTACTCAAGTGTGGACAAAGCAACTCTGATTACTGTGGCTTTACATAGGGCACGGTAAGTCTAAAATTGAGCTGCGAGTTGGTATGAACCTGTAGCTCTGTACCTCAGCTATTCAGCTGCAAGCTTTGTTATACATGTATTCTCTCTGAAAACCAGAATCTACTTCAAATGCACTAGAAATTCTTTCTGAAACTTTCCTCGACAGGACTTCTCGTCCAATTTCCCTCTTCCAAAACCTGAACTTGGCAGATTTATTATGGGTCATCTAATAATTTGGTGCCTGAAAAAAGCAACCTGCTGCTGCAGGGCTAATGGGACAATCTGAATATGAAATGCATACAGATTTTCCAGACAATGGGACAATGTAGTAAGTATTTGTTAGAGAACTGGAGGTCATAATGTCTTTGAGGGTTCATCAATATGTGGGATAATTGTAGGAAAATGTACATCTGAGTTACTTTAAGACTCTACTTTCTGTTTAACACACACCCCCGCCATCTAATAAATTCCTTATTTTTGACTGATTTCATACTTGTCATTGTCTAAGGGTTTGGATGTAGCAGAAGGAAGACATGATTGTCTTCCACAGAGGTATCTGGATGTAGTTGAGAATGTCTTTGGAAACATGTAGTTATGAATGGCAGAACCTCCTTGTGACTGTGATCTCTTTTTCAGGACAGTGTCCACATTCCACGCCTTGATGGTTGGTGGGTTTTGCCTGTATATTTTGTTGTACGATGATGCTGTTAATGCTGACCGTCTTTGGTAAGGCATGTTACATTTATGTTCCATTTACACAATAAAATTACGCAATTTAGAAGGAAAAAACCAATCCTGCAGTGTATTAATTACTGAAATAATTGTTTCATTTCCCATTAAAATATGCAGTTGTGTCCATTTTTGTCTGTACTGTTCGTTAATTACAAATTTTTTGTCAGTATGAATGTCTTAGTAGATTATGTCTCTGTGAGTGGAATAGATAAAAATTGGTTTGAAATAGTATATTAAATTACTAAAGCATAGAACCAAGAGTGTACCTGTAAGTTGGAATGAGTGAAACTATGCTATTTTCTGCAATAATTCGAAAGTGAAATTGGAATGCTGTTGCAGGTGTGGAGAGTGTGTGTGTGTTTGTGTGTGAAAAAGCTAGAGGGGCCTATAATATCTATAAAATATATACATCTAAATTGATAAATTAAGATACTCATATTTCTGCCTCCCATAAAGCTTCTATCAATCTTTGTTTTAAAAAAATATATGAAAGTTTCAAGTGCTTCCTTCACAAGCAATAGCAATATTTAATAAATGGCTATCTGATATTTTCTCTAGTTAACGAAATATTCTATATTGGGCTTATCTTTTCTTGATTTCTAGTTATATTGTTTTGTTTCACACTTTTTTGAGGGAGGAGGAACAAGATGGCTTCATTTTAGTTGAGTTCATTATAGATTGCTATTGGTGTTTTGTCATTTCACTTATTGTCTTCTGGAACCCTTTCCCTATAAAAGGAAGAGGCCATATTTTTCCTGAAGACTAACTAACTACTTTAAGTTTCATTTCATAGTTCTTTCATGGACTGTTGTTTTTAACCTTGTCAAAGGACCACAATGTGAGTCAGTCTGAATTTATCTGAATATCTGAATGTTTATTCTGCTCTTTTGATATTGTGAATTAATGACAACGCAGTGTGGACTAGGCAGGATTGGGTGCTTGAAGTACTTCACCACTGACTTGTTGTGTGACTTTAATAAATGTAACACTAATTTATAACAAATTTAGGCAACATTGGCCTCTTCCGTATGTAGGGATATATGATTAAATTTTTGGCTGTTTTGGATTTTTTTTCATTGCATTCTGGTATCTTTAGAGAGACCAAATACAGTCTGAATATCTTATGAGTTTGGTTAACCATGGTATAAAGCAGGACATTATTATAACTCTGTGTGTGCGGTGTGGTAAGCTTTCTCAGACAGAAGCTTTCATCCTGGTTTGTTTGAGTAGACCTTGTTCTAAACAGTGCAAAAGAAGACAGGAATGGCAGAAATAAAGGCTTCTTCACGATGATAATTAATTCATTCTTCACATTTACTAAATTTGCCTGGTATAATTCCAGGGAAAATTCAAATGAAGCAGAAATCAAACCACATTTTGTTCTTAGTAAGTTTGAGAAAAGTTGTGTTAGATATTTTTGTATACTGCATCGAAAACTTAATCTTGCTTATGGAGCCGTAGCATCCTAGATTATGCAGAAACATTAAATCTTAGAAGACAATATCCATCTGCTTTAGGGGGAATTTTTTTCTGTATTTCTCCTATTGCTTCTAAATAGATTCTTCTGTTTGGATGTGTTTACAGTGATTGCTATCAGTCATTTTATTTACATTTTGTAAAGAAAAAAACTATATATTCAAAAATCTAGTGGAGGTATATCTAATCTGTGTGTTAAGTCAAAGCTTCAGGTTCTTTTCATGGCAGTATTTACGTAAATTGTTTCTTGGTCAAAATTATCTTAGTGGTTTCAGGAATTTGTCAATTAAAAGTGTACAGAACCAACTCTACATGTGGAAATCAGTATTTTTAGTTATTATGCTAATACTTTTAAAATGTGTGAAGTATCAGTGTATTTAAAACAGATGCAATGATTTGAATTCATGTTCATGCAAGTGATTAAGGGCAAAGGAAAACCAAACATAATGTTTGCCCATGGCTTTACAAGCACTTGTATGCAGCCTGCAAGTAAAATACAACTTTGTGTTAGGCTTTCCTCATGCCAGTGAAGGCAGAATTGTAGGGTAGTTTCCTCAGAATTTGCAGGTGAACATTTTCTTTTATGGCTGACTTTTGCATTACTCTGAAAAATGAGATGGCTAGCATCAGTCTATGCACTCCCCCGTATGTCATATTTGTTCCTGGTACACAGTAGTGAAAGCCTCAGCGGACCATGTAGAGCTTTAACCATTGTTTTTTTCCAGTCTGTTTTATGGTTTAGCTGTACGTTCAGTCTTAAGTTGCTGATCATTTTTACATTGATTCATAGCTTTATCCACATAGTCTTGATTTTAATTGAGTAAGACTGAAGAGGAAAAAACCCAAATTATATGGGAAATGCCAGATGGACTGTTGCAAGGCTGCTCAGTCTGGAAATGAAATGCCCTTCTGAAATGCAGGCGTAAGCTGTGGGACTGGGTCGTTTACAGATATGAAGAGTGCATAATCCTTTCTGTAGGAGTCTCTTACTAACAATACCAGAAATATTTGTGAATCTAGTTTCAGTAGCTGTAAGTAAATGTCCAGGAATCCTTCACACAGCTTTCTTGTACTGTTCTAGCCCAGGTAGCCTGAAAACATTAGGCAGATGCTCTGATTTTAGAGTGCTGGGAAGGTAGCTTAGTTATTGCCACCATCTTTGTGTAGTTATTGACTGTATGACAGTATCCAATTAGTTCTTTTTTTGTGGTACTTAAAGACATCTATAATGGAAAATCACAAGTTCTGAGCCTGTGTTTGGGTCAGCCTAACTTGTGGGTTCACACAAAGCTTAAATGCCTGGTGGCGATACCCTTATGTCTTGAAAGGGATCAGGACTCCTGCTAAGAGTTTGGGTTCAATGGAGAGAGGATGCAATATTACTGTCAGGTAGTGCCTGAAACAGAAAACATACCTAGACTAGATGCACAACTTAGTAAAACCAAAAAAGTTACCATCTTTATATCAAGGAAAAGAGGGTTTTTTACCAAACTCGTCATCGTGGGAAAGCACAGAGGACAGTGGAAGAAAGAAAAAAATATTACTTGCTGTAATGCGGATGCTTCCCTTTCTCGAGCTGTCTTCACAAGTTTGGGTTTGTTGAACATCCTAAAGGATGTCTGTGTCATCCCAAAGTGTCTGTGCCACTAAGAGCTTTGCCTGCTGAATGTTTGGCACCAAAAGGGAAGGGACAGAAAGTGTGAAACTGCTCCTGAAAAGCATTTCTTCTCCAAGGTTCCGTGGCTCCAAAGGACTGGCAAATAGTTCCTTTCATGTCTCCTCGTACTCTGTTTATCCTTCTAAGTATCAATCCTCTCTTATGAATATGAAAACCACCAGCTGAGCAAGATATTTTTGTCATTCTTAACAGAGTTTTAACACTGGCAGAGGAACAAACATGCGGGCTCAGAGTGTCGGTTCAAGTGCCAAGAGACACTGCCTGGGCTATTCTCTTATCCTCTGTTTCCAGAGAAGCCAGCTTAGGGTACTTGGTGGGTTTCATTTCGAGCCTCTAGCAAGACTCTTGGGGCAGTCTCTACCCTAAGGCAGGGGGTAATCCTGATGAAGGTAGTTAGTAGATGTCTTGAATCTGGATGGAAAAGGAATCCATTTTCATGACTAGGACCTTCCTTAACCAAATCTCATAATGTCTTCCTGATGGGCCAAGAATAAGGGGACCTGATGGACATGATGTGTTTGCATGTATATGTCCTTTGCAAATTACCTTGTTATAAAGGCTGTAACTGTGTATTTTTGGTATGTTTACAGGGGTGACCCTTCAATTGTGAAACTGAATATTGCTATTACCACAGGCTACCTCATTTCTGGTAATTATTCAACATGTATACAACACACACAACCCGTATATTGATACTGAGTCACTATACCTAAATATTTATACTGAACCACTATGCTGGACATGTGATATGTGTATACAATACCATTTCTACTGTGGCTTCTAAACTTGCTAATGGAGTTGTGGGTTGTGGTGAAATCACAGGACCTTGCCAGCAGGTGTGAAAAATGGAATGATACCTCCCCAAGCGCTGAGGAAATGCCACTGTGTGGCTTTATGATGGCTTGATATACAACCAACAACTCCAGCTCAGTTTTGTCCTTCAGCCAACTGAGAAAGAGTTAAAATTGTGCCCTTCAGGGTGTCTACAACTCGTAGCTCTTTTATCGTGTTTCTTCCTGTGACCTCAGAGTGGTGGCAGAAGAGTTGTAGTAACCCTCAATGCAAGCTGCGGCAAATGATGCCATAGGATCCTACCCATCTACCTTTTAGTCTCAATTTAAGACAAAATGTAGTCATGTATAAAACATGGACACTTTTAATTATTTTCTTGGTATGGCATTTGTCTCTACATATGTTTTGTGTTCTTAATTATTTACTGCTGACTAAAATTGGCAGGAATGGGAATTTTGCTGCAAAATGCCTTGAAGCTTTCGTTCATGGTGTGCGTGGATAATACTGCCTTATCAAAGTGAAAACTAGTTGTGACTCGAACTGTTTTCAGAGAAGACTACTCATGTTAGGATGGAGTCTCTGGTCAGAGACTAGGCTGTGGACTGGATTATGTCTCAGACTAGATTTTTCACCCCAGTGGAACTGATAATCTGATGATCAGCACCCTCAGTTGAACTGTGGGTTAGCTTAAGTCTCTCTTTTTTTCCATAAAAAAAGCTCCCATGTTTAAATTCATTAGTATCTATTTTTGAATAATTATGCATTAGATTTTATTATGAATTAATGAATGCCTTTGAACAGAGACCTGAACCTGGCCACTCATTCTCTGTCATTTCCTTATATAGCTAATGTTTAATTATTAATAGGAAGTGGAGGGGCTATGTCAGATGATACGGAGTCCTGCCTGAGGATAGCTAATATAAAAGAGATCAAGGCATTCACTGGAGACACTAAAGGCACAGGCGTAAAGTCTTTGATTTGGAACCTTGGTCACTAATATTCCAGTCCAAAATACTCATTTGGAGAAAGTAGTGGTAGAAATTGCTTGTTCCAGTACAGAGAAGGAAATCTTCTGAAATCTCAGACCATCATGTTAGAAAAAAACTCTCTTCTGTCACAGTTTTCATTAACTCAAAGCTAACATTAACTTGGGTCTACTATATGACTTTTGCAGTAATTGAAAAATTTGGACTTAAAAAAGCAAATATGCTTCTCGTTCCAAGTGCCCCTTGCAAAATATTTTTGGTAAATGGTTTACTGTTAGCTAATATAACTACTTTTTGGTTCAGAAGTTCCCCATAATAGATCCCTGCATTTGCAGCACGTATTTGTATATTGACTATGTCCCCTGTAGCCCTCCACTTCTTATTTTTTTTGGTCACTTATTCAAAATTTTTGGGTTCATAAGTGTGAAGTCTTGCTATGATGTTTGGGATCCACTTTTTCCTTCCAAAATATTTCAGCTAAAGCTATTGCCTCTGTACATCCATTGACGTGGAAAGTAATAATTTATGGCAACTGTTGGAAGAATACTGTTGCGTAATGCTTTGACTAAAGTAAAGTCTTTAGGATAAAGATGTTCTCCAGAATAATTAATTCAGAGAGTTTCTATTGATGCCATATGTTGTCATTTATACCTCTAAAACTTAGAGAAACATTATTTTGGGGTCAGTGGTAGTATAATAAATTGTTCTTTATCATTTCTTTTCTCTTGTAGATTTGTTGCTTATTATTTACTACTGGAAGGCAATTGGCGACAAATTTTTTGTAATACATCACTTGGCAGCTCTGTATGCTTACTATTTTGTACTGGTGAGTGCTCTATTTTCCACTAACATAGCAAGCAGATGAGATTGAAGACATTGCTTTTATAGATCTCATTTGCTTAATGTTTAAAAAAATTCTTCACTGCTTGGAGTATTAGCTTTGTGAGAGGCATATTTTCAATCATTACTTTCTAAATGGTTTTATCAGTCATTTGTGGTATGTGCATGCCTTTTCAGTGTTATAGTCCTTCAACAAAAATGTGTAACTTATTTAACTGCTGAAATTAAAACTCTTCTCATTTTTTGCTGTAGAGAGACTTTGACAAAGGGGCTTTTCATATGGTTATAGAAAAGGGTTTAAAATAAAACTACAAGTCTGAATATTTAGTTGAGAAGTTGGAAATGGTTTCAAGTGGTTATGTTCGGCTTGTGATTATATTTGCAAGGCCATACTTCAGTGATCCCTAACTGATGAATGTGCTACATCAGTTGGGTGTGTTTTTTCTGGAGTGGTTGGTTTGTTTGTTTGTTGGTTTGGGTTGGTTTGTTTGTTTGTTGGTTTGGGTTGGTTCGTTTGTTTGTTGATTTGGGTTGGTTCATTTGTTTGGTTTTGGTTGATTGGCTTGTTTTTTGGTTTTGGTGGGGTTTTTCTGGTTGGTTGGTTTGTTTTTCTTGTTAAATCTGTTATGACACCAACTGATCCTCTGAGACTTCTTGCTGAATGTTACTTTGGTGGGGAAACAATGGATGATTAACTGCATATATCTATAAATATCTGTGGCATACATATATTGAATGGAAAAGGAGAAGAGAAGGATCCTATTCTAGGATAAAGACTAACTTAGTTGCTCTTGCTGCTGCTGGAATTTCTCAAAGACGCCCATGTGACTTGGTAGAAATCCCACTGACCTCCAGAATAATGCTCCTGATTTTTTTCTGAAAAGCTCATGCAGTAAATAAAGAAATGTTGCCAAATACAATTTACTTCATTTACCACATTTTTTCCCTGCTTACTGTATGAATCCCAGGCTTAGAATATTGTGTTGAGATGCCAGATTACTGGGAGATTTCACATGTAGTGGTTTAAAGGGGATGTAGTGCAGTGACAAGTAAATACTCTGTTTCAGGTTGAAGATAATTAGAACTACTAACATTACCATGTGTGGAAGTGAATTAGACCTGAATATTAGAGAAATGAAAATACCACTACCAAAGCTAATCCCTGATGCAGAAAATTCATTAGCTGTTTCTGTACTAAATAGAAAGCTTAGTATTGGCGTGAACTTCTTTTAAAGCAGTTATTATTTGGATATAGCTCTGCCCTTGCATGTCTGTGTGTTACTCTCATTCTCTTCAGAGAAAATTACTCATAAGTATCTTATTTCAAAAATTGCTCTTGAAGATAGGAAAAAATTTGGTTAAGAACACATTTTCTGTTTGGTGTAGTGCAAACTGACATGAAATACCTGAAGTAGTGGGTATTAGCACACTTGGTGGGGGAAAGAGGAATCATGACATATACTCACTTGTTCAGGAGTCTACTGAAATTTTTTTAAAAAAAATCTTTTCATCTCTACATCTGCAAACTGCTGCTTACCCAGCTGTTGTGTAGTGGGGTGCTATGCTATTTCCAGCACAACCAAATGGTAAGGCGGAGAATACGCTGTACTTTGTCACTTGGAGGAAAGTGCTCATTTACAACGTGTGTCAGTGTAAACGAACCACGCGGTTATCTGGATACAGGCACGGGGAAGATGTGCTCTTCTTCCAACCCACAGGGTATGGCAGGGACTGTGACAGAGCTGGTGGAAAGGGCTTCCCCTACAGTGGGAAGGAGGGAAGAAAGGGCTTCATGTGCCCTTTCTCTTGTGAAGTATGAGCTGGGAATTCATCTTCACTTTGGCAAATTATGTTCCTTAGCTTATAGTCTTTCTGTTTGGGCTTATTTAAACACTGAGAAAACTAAAATATTTATAATTCTCTTAGACAGTAATAGTGTGATTATAATCATAACCTATGACAACTGGTGCCATAGTCTTATCTAGCTCGCTTTCCATGGCCACTTAACTGTAAGTCTTTCAAAGATTTATTTAAAGTAAGAAACTATTGATTTGAGATACCTGAAGGACAATTGCAACTTTTGTAGTAAACCTCATTCTGAAATTGTAAGGAAGTTGGCCACAGCTGGCAAACTCTCTTACTATCAGCTTTAATAAAGAAGCTGATACATTGTATCATTCTGTGTATCCTTGAAGGCTTGAATCAAAATTTCACATCTATGTTGTTCATTTTTGTATGTTTATTTTGTTTTGCTAACCAGAGCAAAGGTCTGTTGGCTTATTTTGGGAACTTCCGTCTGCTTGCAGAGTTCTCCACTCCTTTTGTCAATCAACGGTAAGTAGTTAGGGAATTTTTGCATAGTTCTGTTAAATCTGAAACTGTATTATTATTTCTGTCACTTAAGAAGTTTTGTTGCTGTTGTTGAATGCCTGCTGAACGGGAATTTATGTATATATATTGAACGAAGCATTACTATGTGGAAATGTTTTTCGCTATGAAAACTTTTTTGCTGCTATACCTACAACAGCATTAACTGTTGTATTCACCCTTGAGTTGTGTTCTAGAGTAGACCAGCCTTCATATGAAATGCCACATTTTTTTAAAACTACTGAACAATGTTCATAAATATAATAATTAAATGAACACACGAAGGCTAATAAGCAATATTATAATAAAGCCATCATTTTCAATAGGAATTTTTGGTTTAGTCTCATGGACTGGGAAAAGAAGCAAGATAAAATTGTCAGCAGAATCCTAGAATGGAACTGTATTGTCCTAGATAATTAGAAGTTTATTTTGCAATACTGCATATATATATTAAGTATTAATATATTCATATGAATACATAGAACAGTACAAATGTGTATTTTTATTTACTTTGAAAGATAGTTCTGGAAATTGTTTTGAGCACTTATTTTAGAAAAATAGTAAAGAACTTAAATATATCAGTAGTGGTTAATCTTCACACTTTTGATCAAAGAAAGGGCAGAAGGCTCTTTTGCAGAGCTCAGTGAGAGTCGAAGCCTGCTGTGGCTTCTGGTTATAGTGTTGCTACTAGAATTGCTGCTGTCAGTATCAGAAAAGGAGTGTGATAATGCCACTTACTGCAGGTAGAGGAAAGTGGTCAGTTGAGTTTCTGGGTGCTCTGGGGAGAGTGGCCTTTCTCTTCACTCTGTAGCCACATGGTGACCCAACTAGGGACAGGGATTTGCTCCTGGAAGACCTCACCTCAGGAGAGCGGCTTTGGTGTAGGGCCGTGCTGCAATCCTCCTTTCTTCCTCCATTCATTTGCAATGTAGTATCAGATCTCTGAGATACTGAATAGATGCCTATTCCTCACCCATACTTTTTGGGGTGTATTCTACTTTATTGATTCTACATGTATGGCATCTGCTTCCCAGGTGTCTGGTAGAGGAAGGATAAGGTTTGTAAGAGAAAAAGGAACTGTAGTCCTCCTGCAAACAGGGTATTTGAGTATTACCCATTACTGCATTGTGACTGTAAACTCTAAAATATTTTATGAGACTGCATTCCTCAGATCTCCAAGAAGATTGTGCTGAGATCCCCTTTGATCATTAGCTTGGCAAATTCAATTTACAGGAGGGCAGGGTGGGATAATGGAGCTCTCCAGAGGTTGCTTTTATTTGCCCAGGCGCAGCTGAGTAGTAGATTATAGTCTAATGTAGTCTGTGCTGCATGTGCACAGAGAAACTGAGGAGTGAATAAACAGTTCTTTAAACTTATATTAGTAATAAAGGAAGAGGAAAGTAAGGAAGCGAAAAAAGGTGGTATTATATTCTAGGTTTCTATGTTGAAATTCATGTCCTAGTGAATGGCTGTTTGTCCAACTGACTTCTACCTATATAGGAATTCATCTGGGGTTTAAGTGGTACCTATACCGATGCTTACCTTTCAGACTGTGGCATTAGGAAGTATCATGATACATCTGGCTATTAAAAGTAACATATGCTATACTTTTAAAATGCCCATGGTGAGATCGTGTGTCTCTGGATACCCCCGTTTACTGCTTTCTCAGAAAAACTGAAATTTCTGTAGGATATAAATAATAAAGTCCTTTACACTAAGACATGTCATCTTGTTAGTGCATGAATGTGGTTTGGGTTTTTTTCTGTTAAATTTGAAGGGAATCAGGCCCTTAAGACATAAAGTAGTGGATAATGATAATGACTTACATTATGTTTCTGGTTTGCATTCTTGGTGTCACCATAAGAGCTATTATTAAGATACAAAATTATATTCCAGTCTCAGAACTCTAGTGATTTCTCTGTATTTCCTGTCTGTGTTGTTAGGGATAGCTAATTTGAGGTTGTGTCCATGCCAAGAGCTTTTGATGTTAGTATCAGCATTGTGTAATTAATTATGAACTGTTGTGGGTAAAATTGTAGTGATAACTATGATTTACTGACTGGGGTTTTTTTAATTGGCTGGGAGAGGGAAGTTGCTAAGCAGATGTCCAGTTAGCCTTAGCTCTAACAGATACCTATATTGGCAGTATATTTTAAAACCTTTTTTATATTATGTTTGTAGTCTTCATTGTATATAACACTGAAAGTACAGGCACTGATCGTTAGTTTGACCAAATATCAGGTCTCTCTCCATCATCCCAAGTGTTTCCAGGCTGGACTGCCACCTGGAGGACCTGGATTTTAATTGTCTCAGTTGCACTCTTGATGAATTCCTGGAGTATTTCTGCTAGGGCTGGATGTCTGTCAAATCTTTTTAGTATATCTTTACTTACCTAGGTTGCAACCTGTAAGTAATTAAATAAAAAATTACTTTGAAAAACAGTTTTAGAACTGTTATTTGGTTAAATAGTTTTATCCTCATGTCTTCTTGAAAATAAATTGATTATTCCATTTCCCTCCCCATCATTTAGACAGTGACTTAAGTAAATTTCCTCTGGTCCTGTCTTTAACCTGCTGTTGTTGCACAAATTTGCTTTGCATTTATTGTGATTTAAGTGTGAATTATGAAGCATTAGAGGGGTTTGTTGTTCCTTTTTCTAGGAATTCCACATTCAGATTCTGAATAGTAGGCAATAGATGATTTATGCCTGTCTACTGAGGAATTGATATTCAAGAATTTTTATTTCAAGACCACTTACGACCCAGTAATAGTGGGAGAAGAGATTTTTTGAATCTTTTTCATCGTGTAACATACCTAGCTGTGACGTGATCTGGTGCCATTTATTATGTCAGGTTCTGAAGTTCTGGTTTCATGCGGAACAGAAGCAGTCAGAAAATCCCAAATCTGAGAAACTAGAAATTAGAGCTCTATCTCTATTACCGTACAAAAATACAATGCTAGAATTGCTTTCAGCAAAACAAATAGAATTTTAGTTGCCCATTGGTGCAAAGTGTAGTAAAAGTAATAAATTTCTATTAATAATTTTAAAGGAGAATTTGAATTATAGTGTATTACACAATAGTCACTGCAATTCACACTCGTTGTCAACTGGTTTACAGTGCAAAACAGGATTTTGTACATGTTATTCTGCAGTGTAGTGGATATCACATACTGCTTAGGTGGGGAAAAACAATGCAGCCAAGCAGAAGAATTTGCAACTAAGCCAAGACAGTGCAATAATTTAGAAATGAGATGGGTAGAAGAAATTAATAAATTATTAATAAATGATAAAAAAAGAAATAAAATTGTTTTTTAATGAGATTGCTTCAAGCCTGCCTGCTATCTGTGAACACTTCTTTTGCAGGTGGTTTTTTGAAATACTGGGATATCCCAAGTCTTCAAAGGCCAACATCATCAATGGTGTGCTGATGACAGTTGTGTTCTTCGTGGTGAGGATTGCCGTCATGCCTATATATTACGGCCATGTAATTTCTTCATTTGGAACGGAGGCTTTCCAGAGGTTAGGATTTGCAGCCCAGAGTGCCTGGATTATCTCAAGTGTTGTCTTGGATGTTATGAATGTGATGTGGATGGTCAAAATTGCAAAAGGATGCTACAAAGTCATTTTTCTTATTGGACAGGAGGAAGCCAAAACTCATAGAAATGGAAAATCTGACTAGAAATCATATGCATAAAATGAAATTTCTGCTATGAAAATAATTTGGGTTCACTGAAACAGTGCACAAGGAATGCTCCTTTTAAAGAAACAAGGTATTACCTCTGTACTGACCTAACTCTTTCCCTAGCCACACTGCCTGCACACCCAGGGCCAGCGCTTTTCGGATCCTGTCTGGTGAGGAATAAAAGCAGAAGCTCATACAAATGAGTTCCACGTGTCTGTTCTAAGCAGTTACAAAGGAACAGAATGGTTAGTCCACCAGTGTGTTTCACTCAGGTTTCTCAGATTAATGTGTTTTATAAATCCAGTGAATACTGACATGTCTCTTTTCTTAGAAAACAAAACTCCCCAAACTTCTAATATGGTGCAATTTTCCTGGCACGTTTCTATGTTTTCTTCTAGGAATACCAAACAAGATTTTATTCTTGACAACTTGTTAATTTTTGCAAGAAAATCTAAAAATTTAGCTTTGAGTCTGTGAAGTCTCTTACTGCTTTTTGTTCTGCCTTACATGAATGCAAACCATTTTTGAAAATTCATGAAATAATTTTACCTAAAATGCTGTATTATAAGACTACAGAATATCTTAAAAAATGTTAAAATTGTCTCATTTTGATGGGAAGGATTCACTCTTGCTGTGTTAGATTACATGCAGTAGTACGTCTTCTAAATAGCCCATGGAATTTTTTCCATCAGTTAGTATGTGTAGAAACAGCATAATTGTTACTGGAGTGCTTTTTCCTTTGCTGCTACTACCTTTGAGAAGTGCTGCAACTCAGAGGGTTTTTTTTTAACCATTGGCTATTTGGATGCAAAGTTTGATTGTAAAGAGATAAAATTCTTCTGTATATGTGTCGTGTAACTTAGTGATACTTATTTTTATCGCAGAAATGACCCATTTGATATGAAGTGTTGAGGTGTTTTGTCACATTTTCCTTGTTAATCACATCGGAAATCTGAGGTGTTGACTAAAAAAATTCTTGAATTAACTGTGCCAAAGTTCTGTAAAGCTGTATGGTAATTCTCTAGAATGACAATTCACTTCTGCAGCCCCAGCTTTTTTTTTTTTTTAATCAGGTATTTGGTAATAGGTACTCTGTTCCTTCTTCTGCAAATGTAAAGGTTTGTAGGCCATCAGAGATGAATCTTAACATGTAGGAATGGTTTAGAATCTAATTTATAATACAATTTGAGGAAATTCTGGGGTTTGTTTTATTTTTAAATGATTTTGAGAGCTGTATTTGTGTGTAGTTTGGTTTTGTTTTGCCTACTTTAAACAATATCTGAATTGGGACTGATTAATTTCTGGTTTTTTCCTTGGTGGATTTTTGGGGTTGTTTTGGCATTACTTGTTATTTGTTACACCTTCTGGTAAGGTGTGCTAAAAATACCCATTTTCACTCAGTACTTTAGTGCACATTCCAATTATTGTAGCAGGCTGTTTAAGCTATTTATTTTTAAGCAAAAAGATAAAATATTTACCCTGTGTAGGATAACCAGTTTTCCTCTTGCCCTGTTGCCTCGAGCGAAGCTGGGTGACAGGAACTCTCCCCTCTAGCTAAAGGTGTGAGTGCCCCAGTACTGTGCTCTCAAGTGAGGGATGCAGCATCCTCATCTTCCGGGAATCATATGGCTGTAAGACCCCAGGAGGACTGTGTAGGCTGAAATGCCTTACAACCCAGGGTGGCTGCAGGGAGTTTAGTTCCCCGGTTAAAACTGTCAGGGAGTATTCTTTGGGCTAGCGCAGTACATACTTTTATAAGCCTTTTTCCGCTCTTTCACTGGGTAGGCATTTTTCCAAAACTGTTTCCCAATCCTGCCTTGTTAAAGGAGGTGTCAAGGATTGTTAATACTTCTCTATTTTTATTTTTTTTTTTTTTTAAGATTCTGTGCTTTTTAATACTTCACAAGCCTGCAGACAAAAGATCTGTGTATGCCTTGGGAAGGTTAGCAATTGCTCTGTTTAGCTGTATGATTTCAGTGGGTGCAGTACCTTATTTGGGTACCAGTAAATCCTCAGTATTTGAGACTTGATCCTTTGACTTGCTCTGCTGAAAGAAACAGGCTCCCTTTAGTGCTAATTTGGCGGAAACTGGTGTCTTTTAAAATAGTGATTTCAGTGTACCTAATGCAAAATCCAGGCTACGTACAAAGGCTCTATGTTTGTATCACCTTTATGATACAGGGTGTAAATTAAATACCTTGTTCTTGTGCGTTTTCAGTCACCAGATCAGGGAATCATTTTGTAATAGCTTGTTCTTTTCTAAAATAAGTTTTAAATTTGTAAATTCAAACATTTTTGAGAATATATTTAAAAGCAGAAGTCTGCTTTTGTTCTTTGGGAATTAGGATAAAAAACAAATGAAGATGATTTGGTGCAACTCTGAAGTTGTAATTCATGAAAACATTTTGAAATTCATCCCTTCTTAGCATTAATCTTTACTATTTCAGTATTTTAAATTTTTCGTTTTCAGTGTAGAACATGAATTAAAATGTTCCATTTCCTTTGCTTCTGGATAGACTTATGTCTGACGGGAGAGGAGGGGGGAAAAGTCAAGCTATAATAAAATTAAGTTAAAATTAGATTGAAACACCCCCTGCCCTGCATAATACACTTTGGGCAACAATCCAGGATGGAAGGATAGTGGGATACTTTTTAAAAAATATGTAATATTTTAGATTGCTGTACAAAATCAGTGTAATTAAACCAATATTTTGTAATGCATGATTTTCAATTTTCTAATTTGTTAATGTATGACAGTTATGTCCTGATGCATCTACTGTGTGTCAGAAGACAACTTTCTAATGAAGAAAATTATTAACACTTGTGTATTCATCAAGGACTGTAGTAAACAGTCTGCGGAGTTGCAATGTACTGAAATACATTAGTATAGGGCACTTTTTACCTGTCAGTAAAAGCTTATAATACAACAAATTAGGTAGCTGCAGCACCCATTTCTCAATTGCACCTTGTTAATTAAAGAGCTGTGGTGAAATGTTGATGAAATTTAATGTTACAAGCTTGTGTCTGCTTTTTTTTAATGCAAAAAAGTAAATGCATGATAAGTAGCATCTAATACATGCTACCTTTAGAGCATAATACTGTCCTATTAGTGGCTTAAAACTTCTATTTATCAGCAGATGCATTGTGCAGTGTAAAAGCAGACTCTTGGTATGTTACCAGGTGTCATTGCCATGGACATATCAAATGGAAGGAGTTAATACTGTAATAAATGCTCAGATACCTTGTTTCTCTTTTCTTTTACATTCTTCAGTACCAGGTGACATAAAATTAGCATGGTGATCATGGGAGAGTCTATTTGTACTGATAAGGCTGTACGTAGCAATGCAAGCTTCCCTTTTTCATGGCTTTACTTTTTCATCAAAAGTTGAGTAAATGCCACTTTCAGAACTACTACAGGGGAATGATAGGTCAAAGTTTGCTTTCATAACTGATTTGTGAACACAGTACTTGCAGACAGGAAATGTACTTCAAATACTAATTTTCTCAGTGAGTGTTCCAGTGGATTTCAAGGAAGTTGAGCACCTTAGGGTACAGAGATGCTTTTGGGTTATCTGTGTGCATTCTTCAGTGGTGAGAATTACATCTCTGAAGCCTACTCTACCTCTATAAATACATGCTATCTTGAGTGAGCTCAATAATTTAATAACTTAATGGCTTAAAAAATAAAATCTACTGAATAATGAAAAATATCCTATGCACAGGAAGATCAGGGGAACTGACTTTATAGATAAATTTTTAACAATTCCAAATTTTGTATTAAAATTTATTAAAAATTAAATATAGTGTCTGGAAGAGAATGACATCCATCTTTACTTAGAAAATTATGGGAGATTACTCATACTGCAGAAGTAATGTTAACCTAATAGTAAAAGCTTGCACAAGTGAGCAAGTGTGTTCAAGCAGGTTTAAAGAGGAGAGGTGGAGGAGACTGAGAACACAAGTATAGAGATCCAGATGTCTTCCTACTGCTGTGGTTGGGACGACAGCAGACTGACAAATAGCCAGAAGGTTTAGGTATTTCTATATCTCTGTTCACAGAGGAAAATGAAACTTCATTCTTCAAAAATTTCAAGCTGTGTAAAATGGGTTATCAGTTGTTGGTTGCTGTACAAAGAGGACTTTTTCTCATGGACCTGTGTGTGTTTAAGTGTGTGTATGTACAAGCCTTTTGTACAAGATCATTTAATAGAGAAGTTTGTAAAATTGTTTTGTGGTGCTTCTGCTGAGCCATTCAGAGGAAAATAAAGGGCTGCTTGACAATTACTACAGCTTGGGATCTGGTGCAGTGTTGGCTGCTGGTGAAAGGCATCAATAAAGCAAATAGAAAGGGACTAGAATTTCCAGGTGAAAATATGCAAGCGTAGAAGACTTCGAAAAGTATGGGCAGCCCTCTTTCACAATTTTAATAGCCTACTGTACAACATCATTATCTGGCTACGAGGGACTTCACGAGGAAGGAGTTGTTCCTGCTGGAGCATTTCTATCTGTGGAATATATTTGACAGCTGGAAAAAGAACAGTACTTCATTGCTGAGATCCTGACAGCAGTCAAACGGAAATAGCGATCAATATTTATGAACTTGAACATTCATCCAAACACAGATAAAATCTCTGTGTTGGACAAGTGAAGGTCTTAGGATTGTCTGCAAGCAACTTAAAAAGTTCTTTCTGTGGTAGTGAAGATGAAAGATGTGCTGCTCGGGATGTTCAGAGATCTGGGATTAAGCATCAAATCATACTTGTAGGTGGTAACACTTGGTAAGGTTTCTTATCCATTACAAATCTCTACTAGCTACCTCCTTTGACATTCTTGCTCTATTTATAATAACCAAGCACTTTATAGCTCAGTAAAAAATAGAAGGTAGCTATGAAGAATAAATTGTACTGTTTGGTATGAGAAATACTTTGGCAAAATTTCTTCTGCGATTAGTTTCATTGTACGATGTCCTGCACTGAGACGGCATCTGGTTATGATGATGTTTATAAATTTTTAGTCTAGTTTTAATGTAAAGGGAATGCCTTTAAGAGAGTGAATTGTGAAGAGTTCAGCATGGCTTGGTATCAACCATATAATTATTGAAATTGAAAATATAAAAGCAAATACAGTATTCTGTAGTGTATCTTTAATTTCTGTGTGGGGTGTCAAACATTGTGCTTGCCTTGTGGACAGGACACGCTTTTATGAGCCTATGAATATTTAAGTAGATGAGAATCTGCACCCAAGTGGAACCCGTTGCATGTAAATTGTCTTAAGTTTTAAAATTCCAGTATTTTTAAAAATTTGCTAGGTTCGAAAGCAACATTTAAATATTAATACTAAGCTGTAATACAGATGATGTAGTACGTTTGGATTGCAATGCGGGGTATATTGGTTTTGTTTATTGTAACCCTATTCCAGTTTCACAAAAGAAATCCATCGTATGATCCAGGGGGAAAGGAGGAAAAGGACTAATCATGAGCTCGGCTATATAATTTGCACACTTAATATGCACACATCCAAATATCCTGGAATTGTTTGTAGCATGCGTATGCCAAACTGTTTTTTCTTTAGTATCTGCAGATACCTTACATATGTAGAATAATTTAACACTAAGCACAGCTATCCTGATATAAAACCCACTTAAAAACTGTTGGGAACAAGTGAGGTGTAAGTTAGGCATAAGTAACAGAGGCTGCAGTTCAAAAACATTTCTATAATCTTCTGTCTAAAAAGAAACTTGATAGATCTAACTTATGTGCAGAGCAAGGATGAAAATTGTAAATTCTGCTAGACTGATTTCTGGTAAATTGTGACAATCTGGTTTGCAATAAATACTGTCACAAAATGTCAGGATTGCATTATTAAATTTGAGTAGTAATGTGGCCTGATTGTAGTAGCAATCCTTATCACGGCACAATAACTTAAAAATGCAATATAACAATTCTGCAGATCAGTGATAAAAGTCATCAGTCTTAGTAAAGCAAATGATTAAGGATTATGGGTTTAAATTTACTTTTTATTAAAATCTGAATTATTTGTTTGCATTTCAGTGATACTGTAAAGCATTTCTATATTTTGTTTGAACAGTTTAGGAGCTTGCAGAAAATGATATTGGCTGATTATTTTTTTTCTCTTTGATATATGCAATAATGTCAATAAGCAATAAATTGCATGTTGTATGCAAAGTATCAGTACTTCATAATAAAGGAGAGGAACACAGTTTCTTATTTTGTGAATTTTACTTCTTTAATGCGGTAATAGGTTATCTACCTACAACACATGTACCATAAAAGAACAATGTCCATTGGGCTCGGTTCAGAAACAGCTGGCTTATATGGTATCTTGAAATTTTGTGCTGTATCTTTGGTTACTTAAAAAAGGGGTGGGGAGGGAGGGAGTATGAGGTCTGAGCCACACTGTTTTTCAGATGCCTGGACGTTGGAAGGGTGAAATTCTATGGGACATCACTGGGGCTGGGAATGTAACTTAAATGACAGATTTTGTTGTGTATTGAGGAAAAACTTGTATCAGACAGTATAATTGTATTACACTGTATTGTAATACCACGTGTGTCAGGGCATAAGCTGGACAGTCTGAAGGCTCTAGGGATAAAGAAGTACTGTTGCGAGCTTATTCTAGATGTGATGCACTGCACGGTCCCTTAATGAATACCAGGACGGGTGATTGAGTTCCCTTAATATGGCATTTTCTAGATTGTGTATGTGCAGTGAACGTATGCCTAGGAACGATGAATTCTGCGATAAAACTCGTAGGTTTCTCTGAGCATCCTTGAAGCAAGTTGCTGTTTTGTATCTTAACCATTGGATTCCAAACACAGTGATTGCTTATGTTTATTTGAATTCTCTTTTGTATTATGCAAAAGTTAAATTACTAGAAGAAAACACAGATTATTCTAATGTTTTTTTACTTTTTCCTCTTATCTTTTAAGGGTAATTTAATTCCATTTGTAAACGATATTCTTAGGGTACTAACTTTACACTGTTAGTGTAGAAATCGACACCTTAACTAGTTGGTCTGTTTGGAAGTGACTGGGAATGTCTGGAAACGTTATTTGGGGTCAGATGCTATTTAGGTCAGATTTCCAACTGCTTGAGGAAGGACAATGGGGGCTTGGTGGGACGCTTTCACATTGGCACTGGGCAGCTTTTAACACCGAACGGTGGAAACGGAGGATTAAGAACGGCTGGGAACAAGGGATGCCTTTCAGTGAGCCATTCTTAACCTGACAAATTCAACAAATCTTGCTTAAAGTGTGCGACACACACCTCTCCCTAAGATGTGGCATATACAGATTATTTTGTATATACATTTCTTTGTCACATTCTAGTCCAAACTTGCTCTTTATTTTCTCCCAGCTTTAAAGTTTTTTGGATTATTCTTTGTGTTCTGGCGGAAAACTTTGTTTTGTGTACTTGTATTGCTGTGATAGTTCTGCATTAGGATTTGATTTTTTTGGTGTGTGTGGTTTGGTTTTTTTTTTTAGCCTTCCCTGTGGATATCTGTAATTCTTGAGATGGTGGACTACTGCTATATCTTCTTACTTTGCTCTGCTTTTCTAGAGTTCACAGTGTAATATACCTAAGGGTAGATTCTGTTGTTTGTTGGGATTGTGACCTTGGTGATCTTCGTAATGCTTTGCATTGAGGAAAAAGTATTTGCTACTTGGCTTATTTTATAACGGGTGAAAACTGTTACCTGTACAATGACTAATAAGCAGTGCAGTTGTTGCTTGTGGTGGATCGTGATGTGGAAAGCAGGGAGACGGCATACTGACATCTACAGCATAGTGTGCATTGAGAGGAGAGGTAGAACCAGTTCCCCATTTGAGAGCATCAGAGAGAGAATCTGTTTTACCTTGGAGTCATTCTGGCACTGACTTGAAATATTTGGAAGCAGAGACGTCAGTTGGTCTACGGGAGGCTCTTACCATTAAACTGTGTTGTCAAGCGCAGCAAGCGAAGACTACAATGATTGTGTCTTGTTCAGTGCTGCTGTTACTGCGAATGCAGTCTTAGAGATTTCAACAAAGCCAAATATGCCTAAAACTTGAGCGATTATGAGGAAATTGTTGTGTCTTCAAAGGCATGTAATAGGGACTCAGGTACTGACATGGTGCTGCTTTTCTAACTCCAGGTTCTCAATATGCTGTGCTAATGATTCCTGCATGCAGAAAGGGGACACAACAAATTTGCATGATAAAGACTGTAACAGTGCAAAAATGAGTGTAAGGATGGATATTTGGTGGATATTGCCTTATACTTGTGTTCTTATTTTGTGTTCACACTGAATGGCAGTGTCCCTGCTAATAAGAAAGATCCTGTTTTGAAAGATGGTATGTGAACGTGTTCTTAAAAGCACTCTAGAGAGTGTAAAAGGTTTTTAATTCAGGTAGTTAGGTAATTTGAAATAGGGCATGTTAGAACTGCTTCAGTGTGGTTTAGAATTTGTCTTTCTTATCTCTTTCAAAAGAAATGGGAAAGAATCATGCATTTCTTCCTTTATGCCAAAATACATACAGAGGGTGTGAGAGACCCCTCTTCCAGATTGCAATTTGGGTTTTCTTCATCCCAAATCAATTAAATAACTGGGCCACTTGAAGCTTAAATTCCTTCCTGCTTTAATTTTATTTTTAATTGGTCCAGTGAAATAGGATGTTTCAAAAAAAATAATTATGCTTTTTGATCAGTTCTGACAGTTCTATATTTATAATGACTGTCTTGTGCCTCCCCACTTGCCTTTCGCACTTCACAGCCTGTCGAGAGCCCATGCTGTGGGGCGAACACGGAAGGGCCCTGCAGGGTTTGTACCTGCTGTTGCAGCTGTTACTTGCTGTTGTAGCTGGACCTTACCAGATGTTAGTCAAAAGGGGATGGCGTGGCATGGCATAGCATGGCAGGGAATGGCGTGGCATGGCATGGCATAGCATGGCAGGGGATGGCGTGGCATGGCATGGCATGGCAGGGGATGGCGTGGCATGGCATGGCATGGCATGGCAGTAGTCTTTCTTGCTCTGATGCAGAACGAGCTCTCTTTTCTGAATTACCAGACTGCAGGGTTCTGCACGGCGTTTCACGCATACAGCTAAAGTGCATCTTCTGGCACGGAAATAAGGCGGTACTTGGTATATCTGAGGGTGCTGTGATACTTGCCTTGACTCGCTGAGTTTTAAAAAGCGCCTTAAGGAACCTTGATGTCTCGTAAGGTTAGCACTGGGAAGGATTCAGCTCACAGTAACGATTCATGCTGCTAGCCCGTTCAGTATTTCTGCTGTACTTTTAAAATAAGTTACTTGCGGTTGGAAGGAACAGTGATTTCACAAACCAACCCACAACAGGGCTGGAGGCGACAGTCATACTGACACAGCTGTACGGGGATTAAAGGTGAGCCTCCGCGCACGGAACTCGCCGCGTTTGGCCAATCCTGAAACAACGCTTCTGCTCACGGATGTGCCGCACGCTGGGGCGCCCTCCGTCCGTTCCCACCCTGGGCACCGCTGTGTGCACAGGGCGGCGTGTCCCCGCCGCGGGGGCAGCGGGCCGGTGCCGCCGGGCTGGCCGCTGAAAGGCCCCGCCTGCGGGCGGCGCCGCGGCCGGGAGCGGCCCCCGCTGCCGCCCCCCGGAGGTCCCGGCGCCTCCCTCCCCGCGAGGCCCGCCCTCGGCGGAGGCTGCCGCGGTCCCGTCCCCGCCCCCCGGAGGGGCGGTGCGGCGGCAGCGGGCGCAGGCGCGGAGCGGGCGGGAGGCGCCGCGTTCTCGCGAGGCGGAGTGCCTGGCGCCGTGCTGCGCTGGGGGCTGGCCGCGGGGGCGCGGGCCTGGCTGAGGGGAGCAGGAGGCGGCGGCGGCTCCTCGTGGGGCGCGACGGCGGTGGTGCTGGGAGGCGGGCGCTGAGGGAGGGCGCCCAGCGCCGGGCCGGAGCGGGCCGGCTGGGAACAGGGGGCGGGCCTGACCTTGCTCCCGGCCGCTGTCGGTCACGGTGTGTGTAACGGCGCGGTGGCCTCGCGTGTGGCCTTACGGAGGCGCTTCCCGCCCGCGGGAGGGGGCGTCGCTGCCCGCTGCGGGGCTGACGGGGGTTTCGGGCTGAGGGCAGAGGAACCCCACCCCGCCGCGCGGTTCGCCCCTCGTCGGTGGGCGTGAGGAGTCGGGCTGGGCCGGGAAGGCGGCGGTGGGCGCGGGTGCTACCGGCGGGCGGCCCCTGCACCTCTTGTCACAGGCAGGCTCTGTCGCGGTCAGTCCTGGTGGGCCCTCGGGTGGTAATTAATGAGTTACGCCGGGTATTTATTAACTGGAACTGACGGGTTATTTAGCTTTTGAACTTGTGGCGCAGCCACACGGCTGTACGTGCGTTGGGCGGTGTAGTTTTGTATTCCGGATGTCGGCTCTTCTCCTTTAGAAACGTGACCGCACCAGACCCGCTGCGTGGGAGCCATGGGCTTGGCCGCGTCCTCCCCGGCTGCCGCGGATCGGTCGCCAGACGCATCCGCGCGACGTGAGACCGCATCTCCACCTTCAGAGTGCCCTCTGCATCAGGAAAAGAAGAGCGGTAATGATTCTTGAAAATTAAATGAAATAAACTCTGTACGTGGAAAACAGATGGAAAAATACTTGGAGGGGGGGAAGAAAAACGATTCTGCAAATAAAAACTTGAGTTTTTCTATTTGCAAAAATAGCTGTCAAGAAACTTTCTGTGAAAAGGAGTCAGATGTTCACGGGAACAGCATGCAAGCTGGTTTGTCTGTAGAGATGGGAGGTGCGCGCCACAGAGCCTGTGGGTTGCTCGCAGTTGTCAGGTTTCACGGGGGTCCTGCAGATCTGTTCCTGCCAGGTGGTACACCTGCAAAGGGTCAGGGAGGTGCAGGGGCCCCTGCAAAGATGGTAACTGGGAGCAGGTGGTGGTTGCGTCTAGAAAAGGGCAGCAGAAGGGTGGGGTAAGATGAATGTCTGGGGAAGGACATTCTCCCATTTACATGATCAACACATGTTGGGTTAACGTTGCTGTGGAAATCTTAGCTACAACCAGCTCTGTATAGTGGCCAGCATGGGGTGGGGAGTGAGCATTTAAGGACTACATAAGAATTTTAGATCTTAGCGTGGTACTGGGTACTAAAACAGGCAGGAAAGAGAATAGTTAAAACTGTTGCAAAGCTCAGAAGAAAAAGCAAAATACCAGTTTGTATTTACATGAACTGCTCATTCAGTGAACTGTTTCCCATTTCCTGACATTTTAGTGTCATCATTTTGTAGCCAAATATATACTATTTTTTTCCTTTATTTCAGGTTGTCCAATGCACATGAAGACAGCTGATCACAGACCTGAGAACACAGCTGATGTTCCTGCTCATCAGGAAAGGGCGTATGAATTTGTAGCATGTCCGGTGAAGTCTGGTGCATCTCAAATGAAAGATGACATAGATCCCAGCAATATGGTAACTTTTCCTTCGTTCAGATGTTTCATTCGGTCTTGTTTCTTCTGAAACACTATCCATAAATAGTGGTACTATCTAAAGAGGAAACTCTTGCAATTAATGTTATTTTTAACACTGTTTTTTCTCATTTGTATGCAAATATTTGTATAAAACCATGTTATGTCTTGTTTAGACTTGTGGAATGGTTTGGGTTGGAAGGGACCTTAAAGATCATCTAGTTCCAACCCCCCTGCCGTGGACAGGGACACCCTCCACTAGACCAGGATGCTCAAAGCCACATCCAGCCTGGCCTGGAACACTTCCAGAGATGGGGCATCCACAGCTTCTCTGGGAAACCTGTTCCAGTGTTCCACCACTTTTACCATGACGAATTTTTTCCTTGTATCTAATCTCAATCTGCCCACTTCTAGTTTAAAACCATTGACCCTTGTCCTGTCACTACTGGTCCTTGTCGAAAGTCCCCCACAGCTTCCTTGTCGGCCCCTTCAGGCACAGGAAGGTGCTGTAAGGTCTCCCCGGAGCCTTCTCTTCTCCAGGCTGAACAAGCCCAGCTCTCTCAGCCTGGTCCCCATAGCAGAGGGGCTCCAGCCCTCGGAGCATCTTTGTGTCCTCCTCTGGACTCACTCCAACCAGATAATATCCTTCTTATGTTGAGGGTCCCAGAGCTGGGCTCAGTACTCCAGGTCTCATGAGGGCAGAGTAGAGGGGGAGAATCAACTCCCTTGACCTGCTGGCCACACTTCTCTGGATACAGCCCAGGATACGGTTGGCTTTCTGGGCTGCCAGCGCACACTGCCGGCTCATGTCCAGCTTTTTACCCACCACTACCCCCAAGTCCTTCTCCTCAGGGCTGCTCTCGATCCATTCTCCACCCAGCCTGTACTTGGGATTGTCCTGACCCATGTGCAGGACCTTGCACTTGCCCTTGTTGAACTCCATGAGGTTGGCACAGGCCCACCTCTCCAGCCTGTCCAGGTCCCTCTGGATGGCATCCCTTCCCTCCAGCATGTTGACTGCACCACACAGCTTGGTGTCATCAGCAAACCTGCAGAGGGTGCACTTGATCCCATCATCCATGTCATTGACAAAGGTGTTAAAACAGTACCAGTCCCAATATCGACCCCTGAGGAACACCGCGTCACTGGTCTCCACTCAGACATTGAGCTGTTGACCACCAGAGTGTGAACATTAAGCCAGTTCTTTATCCACTGAGTGGTCCATCCGTCAAATCTAGTTGATTTAAACCCTCTCCAGTTTAGACTCAAGGATGTTGTGCAAGACAGTGTCAAACGCTCTGCACGAGTTCAGGTAGATGATATCAGTTGCTTTTCCCTTATCCACCAGCGTTATAACCCCGTCATAGAAGACCACCAGATTTGTCAGGCACAATTTGCCATTAGTGAAACCATGTTTTTTGTCACCAGTTGCCTTTGTATTTTCCATATGCCTTAGCATGGTTTCCAGGAGGATCTGCTCCATGATCTTGCCAGGCACAGAGGTGAGGCTGACTGGCCTGTAATTCTCTGGGTCTTCGGTTTTTGGTTTTTTTTTTTTCCTTTTTAAAAACGGGCACTCTGTTTCCCCTTTGCCAGTTGATGGGAACTTCCCTGGACTGCCACGACTTCTCAGGTATGGTGGATGGCTTAGCAACCTCATTGGCATCCTTCAGGTCCTGTGAATGTGTCTCATTAGGTCCCATGGACTTGTGCACCCTCAGGTTCCTTAGATGGTCTCAAACCTTGTCTTCTCCTACCGTGGGTGGTTTCTCATTCTCCCAGTCCCTGCCTTTGCCTTCTGTGTCTTGGGCAGTTAGGCCTTCTCTTCTTCAGATTTACATCCTTCGGTAAACGTGGGTTTTTTTCAGATTGTAAATACCTTTTGCCGTCTGTTTGTTAGGTACATGCATGGTTTTTATGCTACGTTACTGGTTTCTAGGTTCTGTGTGATAGTGGTGTGGGTAAGTTCTGATTCAAATCTCTGCCAGGATGTCCTGTGTTCACAAAAAGCACTGCTGTTTTGAAAGTTAACGTTGAGGGAAAAGGGGTGTTAGTCTTCAGGTGACAAAGTTGTGCAAAGAGTTTTGCTGTGAGAGAGATAATTTTAGTGGACCTGTATAACAGCTGAACTTCTTGATCTTTGTAGCAGCTGATTAATTTTTCTTAAACACTTTAACATAAAAATAATTCCTACTCTAGTTTGTTGTTGATTCTGCTTGTTTTCTAGATGCCTCCTCCTAATCAGCAGCCATCCCCAGGTCAACCATTTCCATTGTCAACTGTTAGAGAAGAATCTTCCATTCCTAGAGCACATTCTGACAAGAAATGGGTCTACCCTTCAGAGCAGATGTTCTGGAATGCTATGTTAAGAAAAGGGTAAATACACTGGGAATTACCAAATGGATACTGTGAGTCTGAAATTCATGAAGTAATATTATTAGGTTTTATTCATCGATATTATTTAAGAGTTTCTGGACTGTAAAATAAAGCTGTTTATAAAACCAGTAATTTTTAAAAGACCTATTTAATTATTTACTGCTTAAAGGATAAGCTGGTCTTAAAGGCCATGTCTTCTCTAGTGGTCAGCAAGATGGTAGGGAATGTTGGACAACTGCCACTAGCTCAGAAATCTTTCCTAGAAGTCAGTGCATAGGCACAGACGAACTTTGCATGACTGCCAGCTTTCAAACTCAGTGGGCTTCATGCTAATCCTAGAAACCGATAGTGAAAGTTTTACGATGCTGAGAACATCTAACTTTGCAAAATGGCTAAAAATATGAAAATTGTTTGACAGGTGTCTTCAGTGTTTACAATAATTCAGTGTAGGCAAGATCTGAGTGATAAATCTCTCCTGTGGCCTAAAAACCATTCTGTGCTTCTGTTTCCTCATGCTTTTGTAATTATTTGTTTGTGATTCTCAAACAAATCGACTTGAAAGGCGGTTACTATTAAAACGAGTGGTTCTTTGTTCTGCATGTTAGCATTGTCCAGTATGTCATAAGCAGTCTACACTGAACACGCGGGTTTTCATCCTGCAAACGCTTAAATGTGTTCGGCGTTACGCCTGTTGAAGCACGCGTAGTCGTAGTGCAGGGTCAGAGAGATGGAAGGCATTTCTGGGTGTATGCAAAAGGTGTCGAATACAGGACTTCTGTGCATTAGGAATGCAAGTGGGATTTTTCCTAAGCATTGTTACCAATACTGTGGATTTGCTGATGTTTGCACGCTGATAACTTTCTCATCCAGTTAAGCTGGTAATATAGCTAACTAGATTTTGTGGATCTCTGTCAGGATAAGTTTGATAACTACACTCTTACGCAGAAAATGAAGTGGCTCTCAAGATGTTTAAGCAGATGAGCCAGAAGTTTCCATACTTGCTTTGTGTCTTTGCATAAAACCTTGAATCTCTTGATTCAAAAGCCCATCAGGCAAACTGAGGAAGGTGGAGTAGTTATGCCATCATGCTTATAGACTTGTCAAAATCTTATTTTTTAGGTGGAGGTGGAAAGATGATGACATAACAAGTGAAGACATGACCAACATCATCAAAATTCACAACCAAAATAATGAGCAAGCTTGGAAGGAGATTTTGAAGTGGGAAGCTCTTCATGCTGTGTACGTACATATGAAAAGTAAATCCTTTGATTTAGCTCTTGCTTTTGTAATTCCTTGAAAGTAGAATGCCTCTTTAATGTTTGCAGAAGTTTACCGAAAGTTACAGTCTTTGAGGAGCCTGCATTTTGATTAATATGGAGGAAGATTACGCAGAACAACTTCACTAGAACTGAATAATTACTGTGTTGTTAAAACTGATGAACATTTTGGTGGTGCATGTATAATGTGGATTTGAAGAAATTAACTTCTTATTGTATCTATTTGGTAATTATTTAACTAAAATTTTTGTTAAAAAAAGATGAGAGGTGTAAACTTAGATTGTGACTGGTGTAAAACAAACTGTCACTTTTTAGGTCAGTATAGACCCTGTAAGCTTTCTGTATGTAGAAATTGTTCTCTGAAATTCCGTGACCTTTGTTACACGATAGTCTGGATTACGGTTTTCTGTTCTTTAATGGTTTTTTGTTCTTGAATCCATTGAATCTCTGGATTAGATCTGATGAGTACTGCTCTGTTGCTAAATTAGAATTACGGTGTGGAGCATATCAAAGGTACTTTATCATACCAGCAGTACGGGCTGTCAGAAACTGGGGGACTTTTCAAACTTATTTTTTTTTAAAAAGCTGGTTGAGATCACTTGTAATTATTTTTTTACTGTTACTGTTTCTCCTCATGGTTTGGGGTTTTTTTGGTGGTTGTTTTTGGTTTGTTTTTTTCCTGTTATTAATACAAATTACCATAGTGGTTTAAACGCTTAAGACTGCTTTTAAAGGTAAAAACTATTTTCTTGTTCAACTGTGTGTACAGGGAATGTCCTTGTGGACCATCACTGATGCGGTTTGGAGGCAAAGCAAAGGAGTATTCACCAAGAGCCAGGATACGTTCATGGATGGGGTATGTAGGCTGGAAAAAAGGGCTTCCAGTGAGGTGGTAGGGTAGGGAGATGTGTCTGAAAACATGGTGTAGAATTAATTTTAAGATGTTTCAGAACTGGAATTGCAAGTTATAATTGCCAGGAGATAGAATTACTTGTGGGGATATTACGCCAGTATCTGGATAAATAAATTTTCTTAAACAGGACTTCAGATCCCTCTCCCAGGTTCATAAATTGCATTGAAATATCTGCATGGTCTATTGTCTGTCTTTGCAGATATGAACTTCCCTTTGACAGACACGATTGGATCGTTGACCGATGTGGAAAAGAAGTGCGATACGTTATTGATTACTACGATGGTGGAGCAGTAGATAAGAACTACGAGTTCACAATCCTGGATGTTCGCCCTGCGATTGACTCTCTCTCGGCGGTGTGGGACAGAATGAAGGTAGCTTGGTGGCGGTGGACTTCATAAACTACTCCTGTGGTCTGTAGTTGAAAAGGAAACCACTTTCCTCCTAGGCTAAGGCTCAATGAATGCTAAGACTTGACAGTTGCAGTGAACTACTACTTCATTATTTTCATCATCACCACTGTTCTGTTTCCTCTAGGTGGGGAGGGAGGATGGGGAAATCTGTTGTTAAGTACACCGATGCTTTATGGTGTTTTGAATTTATTAATAAAGTTATAGTAGCAAAACCAAGTATCTTAATTTTCTTAAGAGCTGGGAAACCTTTTCTTATTTTGTCACAGATTCCACATAAGCTTGCCTTCTTTCCATTTCATGACTCCAGAGCTGGACTAAATACATTAGGTTTTTAATTCTGACTGGAGTATTACTTAAATTGTTAAAACTGGAAATGTTGTAAGTGATTTCACACAGCGTATGAATACTTAGATGATGAATAAAAGAGTAAAAGGTCTGGGCTGTTTCAAACTGCTTGTTTTATTAATGTACAAACCCATGTATTGTTTTCACATGGGCACTTTACCTGTTCAGTATGTGCTTCCTTACAAAACCTTAGTCAAGTTTATTCCGTTAAAGGAAGTATAGCGTAGTTTGAGTATTTTTAAAGGTATGTTAAGTTGAAAATGAAGAGAATATACTCATGCCTCAATGTGCAATTTATCTTTGAACAGCAGAACATTGTTAGAAGCGGGAGATGAGTCTCAGTTACTTTTAAAACAACATTTCTAAAAGGAGATAAAGATATTTAATGGCTATTTATTTAAGTATTTAAAAGGTTTGCGATGTAAGAAAACTATATTCTTGTAGTATTTTCATGTCTTTAATGTGTGTCTCATTCAGGACAGAATTTAGCCTTATTTAAAGAAACTGTCATGCATGTCACCTATATTTTGCATTTTGGCTTCACCGACGGTACTGTAGCAGTCCCTTTTTAATAATACGGAATCTCAAGGGTGTATGACTACAGCATCATACATGTTTCTGCATAGTGATTATAGTGAGGCATATTATGGATGTGTATATAACTTGGCTAAAAGGGTATCAGAAGTGCCAAGAAATAAGGTTGACTGGAGTGTTTTCAAAGAGTGGTGCATGAAAATGCTGTGTGGCTTAAAGAGTTCATTAATGTAAGGGAAACTAACCCTGAGTTTTTTTTAAGTTTTCCACTGTAATAGCTTTAAATTTGCAGGGCTTGGTAAATTTAAGGTGCTACATACCGCTAAACTTAAATTTTTCCCCCTTGTCAGCTCTTGAGCCTAAGTCCTCCATGCATTCCCACACTTGGGAATGGAAAGAGTATCATGTTGTAGCTTCACAAATGGGAGAAGCTGCTTCATGAAACTTCACAGCCTTAACTGGGAACCAGCTGTGCATTCATTTTCTGAAAGTGGTTGTTTTTAACTGACAGTGGAATCTGTGTTTGGGCTTTGTTTTTCCCTGAGGGGGAAGCCCCTTGATGTTTCAGTCAAGTAACTTCCCATTTAGGAAGAGAATTATTTAGGGAAGCTTCCTTACTTTAGGGTACTAAGGGAGAGGAATGGTTCCCACTTCAGAGGCAACTGTTCTGCATGGTAGGAACAAGTATTAGCCAGAAGTCCAGGATCTTGAGAGAAACCCATGCTCTTACCCTGACCCGCTTTCCTCAGTCCTTTGTCACCCTTCTAGTGATCCATATATACAGAAATGAAAAATAGTTTGGGGCAAAAAAATCTCCATCCAAGTAGGAAATTTTATATATGAGATATGAAAGTGTGTGAGCTTGTATGAAGCATATCTGATAATGAAAGAGCTGCTCCTCGGTTCTGACAGTAAAGACAGGCTTGCTGCTTTTTGGGGTGTTTTTTATTTTGGTTGGTTGGTTTATTTGGTAACTTGACATAGCAGAATTCTGTATTTCACACAACTAAAAATGGAAAAGGTATACTGGTGTAGGGAATGCTTCGGGAGCTTCAAAAAACAAGTTTGCATTGTTCATTTTGGAAGTGTGATGTTGAGTGCATTATGGAAATTGTAATTGCTGCTAAATCTAGTGAAAGGTGTCACGTGCTACTTCATGCGTTTGCCATCTTCTGTTATGTTCCATTTCACAGAGATTCAAAATTACTGTTAATGAAATGTACTGCTTTGTCACCGAACACAAAGGAGAATCAAATAAATATACTTTTCTTAACTTCGGTATTGGGTGATGATATTTTTAGCTGTAAGAATTAAGTAAGATGTGTTCTTGGGTGTGTCATACGAGATTATAGTCTGTTACAACTAATCACATCTGTGAGTATGTACTCATTTATTTAGGTGAATACAGAACCAAAAAACAAGGCTTAAATTCAAGTGTTTGCCGAGTAAACCAACAGTGCTCAGAATAAGAGCATGTGACACCATACCTGTACCAAGCACGCAGCATGAGCAACAGAGGAGGAGCTGGAAGCCACGGTGCAGCAGGAAAATAGAGCTGCCATCACAGACACCTGGTGGGATGGCTCACACACCTGGAGTGCAGCAATGCACGGCTATGAACTCTTCACAAGGGACAGGCAAAGAAGAAGAGGCAGTGGGGTAGCCCTGCAAGTCAAGCAGTATTTAGATTGTCTAGAGCTTAACGACGGTGAGGATATGGTTGGTTGTGGGTGAGAATCAGGGGGAGCCCAATAAGGCAGGTGTCATGGTGGGAGTCTGTTGAAAAATGTAATTTTATTGTAAGTATTTGGATTGTTATTAAGCCTCATTAAGAAAAAATTAATAGTTTCCTTTGGTGATGTTCAATTTGGACCATGGCCTCCCTTACAAAATAGGAACCATCACATTTGTTTTCAACATATTATGACAAAAAAACCCCATTAAAGACTAAGTTATGATTTTTGTTTTCTGATGTTTTGCCAATTTTGTGGTAACTACAGAAAGCTTCAGCTATTTTTCTAACATGCTGCTGCTCTTGCTTCCAGCTTCTGAAGACAGTGACCCCATAAACCTCCTGTCTATAGAGATAGCTAATGCTTTAATTGATCATTAGTAGACTTTCAAAATGAGCTTCCATCTGCCAAAAGATTAAGTGTCTTAGGGAATTGACTCAGGGCAATTTGGTCCATGGAGGATAAACGCAAGTGCCTTTAAAAAGCACTGCTAGACCACAAATCCTTGAAAAACTTGCTTCTAAAATACTTAAAAGTAATAGGAATGAATTTCCCTCTGATTTGTTTTTTTCTCAAATTAGAGGCGGCTTTTTTTACATATCCATGAGAATTCATTAGCTCATTTTCAAAAACCAAAGAACAAAAACTCAGGAAAATGTTGAATTTAACCTTAGAACAAACTATGCAAATTTTGGCAACTTTAGTTTGCAATGTAAAATTTTGTTAAAGGAATTTATTCGAAGTTTAAAACCCACATGCTTTGGGCCAAAAAAATGATGAAAGCTTTTTACTAGCTGTACTTGAGAATACTGAGGAAAAACATCAATGTGTTTTATCACAATTTTCACAATTACAGGGGTTTCTTCTTTTTCTGTTTTCTTTGAACTTTTGCCTTTTAGCTTATTTAGAGTAATTTTTACAGGTTTTCATGTTGCTTTCTCTTGGTCATTTTTGTACAAGCCACTTTTGGGAAAACTTCTACCACTGTGATAACATTTACAGTTGTTACTGCAGAAATGATGGCTTCTTTCTTGGGTATCCCAAAAATCAGTGCTATTTAACGCAGTTAAGAACAGTTCTAGCTGGTAAGAAAACCATCTGGCTGCATGAGGGCTGTCAACATTGTTGTGGCAGAAAGTGTAGAAGCTGCAGCTGTCCTACAGCACTGCTGAAAGATGGACGTGATTCGTGTTGCATAGGTTAGCCGTTACACTTTGCTGTGGTTATGGGTTCCTCATTAGTGTTTGTCTTGTGACCCCAAAAATTGGCAACGGCCAACTCTTCCTAGTGGTCCTTTGATGCCTTTTAGAGTAGATGCTTTTAGGGCCACTTACAGTTGCAGTAGCTGGGATTGCAGGGTGGCTGGCATGGAAATGACGGTAAAAGGATGTTGACAGATGTTTCAAAGTGACATTTTTTTCCCAAATGTCTGTCTACTCCTCTTATTCGCCACTTAGGTTAGGGGAAAAAGGGTCTAAATGCGCAGTTTTATATCTAATCAGTAGTGGTTGTCAACACACCACCTAATTGATTTGGGCTGTAATTATAGTGAGTGGAAAGCAAAGGATACCACTTTTACAAATATCACTGGGAAGGTTAATCTTACCTACGTATGAAAGGTTGCATTCTGTTTGCCTTGTGCGGCAAAGTGGAAAATCCTGGGATTGTCAGTGGCATATCAATTTACGACAGGATGCTGGAGCTGGTTTAATATAGACTGACTCCTAAAGGCAAGGATTTTCTTTGGACTTTATTTGCTGCATGTTGATGGGAAAGCATCCGTTTAGATAAGTGAATATAGCTAATGTTATTCTATCAAACACTGCAATGTTTGAAGAGATGATAAAAAAAAAGGGAAAATAAGTTCTTAACTTCCATTTTAATAATAATGGAATATGAAGGCCAGATTGTAACTGTAGAAGTTCATTTCAAATTTAAATACTTAGCATTTCCACTAGTCTGCGAATACAAGAAAATTTATTACGTTAAGATGGAATTTAGATCTTTGACATGAAGCTGGTATTTTCATAGAGTGAAAAATACCAAGCTGACATTATACTGTCTCATTTGATGACTTCCAAATGTCAGAGTGCAGTAGCTTATTCATCGGGACCTCAGTGTCTGGTGATAGTGTAGATTTAAAAGACGTTTACATCCACTTTTTTTTTTTTATTTAAACATGTGAGATGGAATGTGCCGAGCGGATGAGAAGAGGGAAAGACCAGGGGCAAGAAAGCTCTTAGTAATAGAATGAGGCACTTTTAAGGCTCATTTCCACCGCAGTCTTCTGACAGCTGCTGGGCTGCTAGCTGGCAGTATTTCTGAAAGCTCCCGTCTTCTTTCCCTTCACATTATTTCCCTCCACATTATTTCCCTCATTCCGCCGTGCAAAGTCAGACGCCCAGGAACAGGAGAGGCAGCACAACCGGCCGCGCGGGGCGCCGCGAAGGCGGCCATTTTGCTCGGCCCCGAAGGCGAGAGGCTCCCGCCGGTGGCGCTGCCCGCTGCCGGGCGCTGCCGCCGCCCGCTGCCGGGCGCTGCCGCCGAGGTTGCCGGGCTGCTCGTCACCGCGCCTGCCCGAATCGAGGTGCTGGGCCGCGCGAGTCCGCTGCAGGACCGGTATTGCCCCGCCGGCACCAGCGCTCTTCCTGAGGCGCGACTCGGGGCGCCGCTGCCGCCCCGGCTGCGCTTTCAGCCGCGGCCATGTCGGAGGTGGCGCTGGAGGAGCTCTCGGCTCTCGCCGCCATATACTGCGAGCCGGACGCCTGCGAGGTGTTGACGGTCTCAGGTGAAGACGGCCGCGTTCCTTTGCCGACAGCCGCGGGTCGACCCGCTCGGCAGGGTCTCGCCGCGCCTCCCAGGCGGGACCGGGCGCGGCGGCGCCCCCTCAGCCGGGGTGTCCTCCCGCTCTCCCGCACCGGCAGCCCGCTCCTGCCTGGCCGCGTTACCCCCGGTCCGCCCCGGTGGGGGCTCCCAGGGGGGCTCTGGCCAGCCCTGGCGGGGGTACGGCCTCTGGGCGCCGCTCAGCGACTGTGTGGGCGCTTGTTGTTACTGGCAGCACCGACGGTGGTGCTTGCTCGCCTGTCCCTGTCCTGCCGTGCGTCTGCTGCTGGCCTCGTTGTAGGGGACAAAGTCTAGCGGGTCCTATCCGTTTGTAATTAGGGACTTTATTCATTCCCGCCGCTGCGGTGTGTGCGGGGACTTGGAGTAGGTGACGGGCAGCGGTGGGAAGGGGCTGGCTGCTGTTGAGGTGAACAAGCAGTTGCACCTCACACGTGTAACGAGACCCGGTATTTATCCTGTAGCATTTCCTAGGAGTGCAGCTGTTGCTATGCATAACAAGCCTTGGGTCACCTCTGCCTTTTTCTGGGGGAAGGGTGATAATCAGGGCCTCGCGATGCACTGTATGTCCTCTGGCTTAGCAGTACGCGTGTGGCTGTGGGTTTTGCAGGGTGCTGCGGCTAACCGCCCATGTTTACTGTAGGCAGGGAGGTGAGAAGATTCATACTGCTTGCTCGCACCAGCAGCTGGATGCTGTGGGCTGGGAACACAGGAAGTGTGGACACCTTTACTCCGTGTTTTCTGCACCAGCCATGGTGGCCATTGATCAGAACATAAGAGATTACTTCAGCAGTCTGTGCTGTCACAGTACTGTGAAGATGCTCCCTTAGCAAGGGAGAATAAATCTCAGTAGTTCCAGTGTACATCGGCTACTGTCAGGCTTAAAGGAAGCGCCAGGTGGGATATGCAAGCGTTGCATGTCTGTTCAGATCTAGAGCGTAAGTAAATTCTACTTAGCGTCTACCAGAGATGTGACAACTATATATTTAGATACAGATATACATACACAGAGAGAATATGCGTACATTCTGTATCACACACTGGTGTCCTGGGAGCTATTGCAGTGTGCTGCCCATCTCCCTACTGGAGTGACGGCCTGCAAGTAGCTTCCTGCTGTTTGGACTGCAGTGAAGTCCTGGAGAATGCTGTTGAAAATGGATCCAGCGGCCTGCTGTCAGATTTTGTGTGTGTGTATTCAGGCCAAAAGAACTGTAATTGATTAGGAAATGCTTTTTTACTGTGAGGGTGACCAAGCACTGGAACAGGTTGCTCAGAGAGGTTGTGGAGCCTCCATCCTTGGAGATATTCAAAAGCCATTTGGATGTTGCCCCTGGCAGCCCATTGTAGGTGGCCCTGCTTGAGTGGGGAGGTTGGACAAGATGACATCCAGAGGTCCCTGCCAACCTCAACCATTCTGTGAAAAAAACTTTGTGCTGCTTTGGTGTGAAATTGTATGTGGCTGCTCTGAAGTGACTCATTTTAACTAAGAAGTTCCTAAGAAATTAATCGAATCAACCTCAAACTTTTATTTGAAAGTAGCTCTTGAAGTAGATTTGCACAGAACAGCAAGTGGTTATTTGAAACGCGGAATTCGTGTGTAGGCAGCGTCAGAGAGATGAAGATGTTGGTGTCTGCTTGGAGCACGTTTTACGGGGGTAATCTGAAAGCAGAATAGTTTTGTGTGTAGGTCTGCATTACACACATCTTGCACCAGTGTAGGCAGGTAATACTGCCAGCTTATTTTTTTTGATTGGTATTGACAGCTGTAGTTTTAAAATATGATTGATGAAATATTTTGACTGAGTTGTATTTTACTAATGTCAGAAAGTTCAGGAATGTTATTTCAGGCATAATTTGAAAGTACAATATCCAGACTTAACAGATGTTTATTTTAAAAAATGTGAGCATATCTGAACATTGCATATGCACGTATGTTCCTCCAAGTCGGTTAGAGAAATATACCGCATCCTTCTCTATGCTTCATACACAGAAAAATGATTTTATATTTAGAAGTTGCCAGGATGTAAAAGACTTAGAAACCTTCCTGGAACCTAAAGTGAAGTGCCCCAAGTATACAATGGGAACAGGCTATTATAGTTATATTCCTGTTAGGTGACGTTGCAGGGCATTGAGCCAGGCTGTGTGCATGATATGTTAGGATCGTGCACATCTGGTTGATCTCTGTTATTTTCTGATGGAATTGAAACGATTATTTACAACAACAATTATTGGTAGTTTCCTTACTTGGGAATTTACATTTCTTCTACACTGGCGCTACAGAATCCTTTAGTTTATCTGCAATCAACTTTTGCTGTATTCATTAGCTTACATTTGCTTTATCTTTTCAAAGCATGTAAATTGTCCTTGACAAACAGGTGCACAGACGGAACTTCTGGGAAGAGTGTTATGCTGAGCTATCTCGAATACATTAAGAGTAATTTGCGTGTAGATTCACAAGGTCAGAAAGGAAGCCATTGGGGATTTGTGGTTTTGAGGAATGTAAGAAAATGCTTTTGCAGGTCTCTTGGTATGCTAAACACTTTGGTTTTCTGGAATTTAACAATGAAGTATTCAGAATGTAAAATATGTTTTTATCAAAACCAATGTGTTGATGAATTTAAATAAACTAATTACAGCTTATCTTTTTTACTCTACATATCTATTTACAAAGATTAGTGTTACAGATAGAGAGCCATAATTTACTTGTTAATCTGTTCTCTTCTGCTTTGCTCACCAAGTTGGCTATAAAAATATATTTCTATATTCTAGGCTGGTATGATAGTAGGTGCCATATTCTGAATTCAAAAATAGACTGCACGTGTTGCATGAAATGCCTTTGGGAAGAAGAGGAGGGGGATATCTGTCTGGTTGACATGGAACTTCAGAAAAAAACCGAAGTATGCTGGAGCTAAATATACTGATAAGCATGCAGCTATGGGGGAAAATGAATATATTGAGTTTAGTCTTACTAGCAGATTAAATGCCCAGCAGAACGGTCATACCCAGTCTTTTATTTCAGAGATTGTCACTATTTTGCTGTGAAGACAACTCAGACCTGGTAGCCTGTGCAAACAAAGGAAATACTCCTTTAGAGCCTCATTATGCAGGACGCCGATGGTTTGCTCTTTGTTCTGCCAGCGTACGCAGCGCTGGTGTAGAAAATGGATGCTGGATTGTTGAAATAAACTTTAGATGCTGTAGCCCCACAAACATTTTGGACCAATTCTCCTTTTTGAAAGTAAGTCTGAAGCAGATGTAAGTGAGCATGGCTGGGCAGAATTTTCACGATGGCTTAGGGCGGTACACCTTGGTATGCAAGGCTGCACTGCTTCCTCTGGATTAGTTCATCGTCACAGGGAAAGGGGTGCAATTGTTACTGGTTTACGAGTATGATCACTGCAGCAGGAGGCCTTTGCCAAAGGGGAAAGGTTGGCCTGTCTGTTTATCCATCGCTTCCAGGGTCAGTGAGATCTGCTATGACAAGCTAGTGAAAAAATCCTAGGAGGATTATCAGCAAGGTGACATGTTTTCCTGTCACTGTAGTTAAGCTGGCAATAGAGTAGTATTCTTCAGCTCGTTTATAGGCTGTGCATTTTAAAGTTTATTGGCAACATAGTTTAAGAGAAAGCGATTAATGAGCAGGAATATAAAAATGTTAATGATGTTCAGCCAAATGCAGCTTGCTTTCAGCTGGCCGTGTACCCGGTGTGGCTGCACTGGGTAAGGGGCAGCCAGGAGGAGGTGGCAGGCCCTGTCTGTCTGCGGTGTGATGCTCAGGTGTGCACAGAGACCCTCCATGGTGGCCAGGAGGGTGCTGGGGATCCCAGCGGTTGCAGCACAGGCATTTCTTCTTGTGTGTGTGGCTGTGTGTACCAAGCCTAGCACAATGGCTGAAGAGAGATTGCTGATGCCCACAAAGAAGCATTTGGCAGGGCACAGAAGATTGGAGTGGGAAGGCTTGAGGTCCTCATACATGCCTCTTGCCAGATGGATGCTGTGGAGACTGGAGTCTCTTCCAAGGCTGGTGTGTTTCCGAGGAATAAACTTAAAGATAGCCTGGAACCTTCCGTAGGGTCTTAGAAGACTGGAGACCAACTCCCATTGGCAGGGAAGAAGACTTTGACATGTAATGCTGTAGGTATGCGCGAGTTTGCGTATAATTTTATTTAATCCACTGGATTTGCTTCTATCTAGGTAGCAATGGATGGCAGATGTTTGGAGACTTCTTTATAGCAATGCTAGAGTTTGGTTATTGGGTTTGGAGGCTTTGCTTATTTTATTTGTGACTACTCTAGAGAGTTCTTTGTATGACCCAGGAAGGCGGTTTGGAAACAAGCCCTTGGCTAAGCTCTCTAAAGTGCTTCTGTCTGTCCAAGACACTTTTAGGTTCTTCACTTATTTAGTAGGGTTCAAATGTAAAACCTTAGAGAGCACTGCAGTTGGTTAGTGGCATCAGCAGTACTAATCAAACGTAATTTAACTGACTGTTACGTAAAGGAAGGTAAGATAAGGTAAGGGGAGGAGAAGGCAAGTCACTTCAAAAGAGCTCCTCTGAAACTCAGCTCGCTCTAATCTGCCTTTCAAATCTGGCTTCGCCTGCCCTTGTAGAATGAATCAACCTGACATTTTAGCAATTTTTTAAAGCAGTTTTTAAAAAGAAGTGTTTAGAATGCATCAAAGGGGTGAAACAAAGAACATCTGAAGAAGATCATCTTTTATCTGATACCCTTTTTCTTCATTGCAGAGGAGCAAAAGTAGGTTAGGTCTTTGTCCCTCCTTTTTACTTTATGGAGTTTTGTATTGTTTTTCTGTGAAATGTGTTTTAGTCAAGAAGGTTTTATTGCAGGAGTTACTGTACAAAACTTTCACATTCAGCATCTTTGCTATTGTGATTTATCAGGAGGATGTGGACTTTTGCCCTTCCTGCTACGTACTGTATGTATTCATTTCACTCTGTAAGTAATTCTGTTCTGAAGTGGACCAACAACAGGTTTTGAGTAGATATACGGGCATATAGACACGTAGTTTTATACATGTATGTGTATGTGTATGTAGTATCTAAGGTCAAATGTACAACAGAGATGTTTTAATTACAACAATCCAGCTGTTGTGGAAAAATTGGCAGAAAAGAATTACGCAAGGTTTCACTGAACATTGTAGGGGACAAAGAACCTCACTTTTTTCTTTCCAAATTTCTCTTTAATGTAGAATTGATTTTAAATGGCTGTCTTAAAAAAAGTTCAGTACAAGCCTTGCACTGATACTGATGGTAGAAGTCCTACAGGTTTCTCTAGGAGCAAAGTTGGGGCAGTGCTGAGTCCACCCAGAAGAGTCTATTTTGGGTTGTCCTTGCTGCTGCTGTTGAGCTGCAGAAGCTGACTTAAGCATTTCTGAGAGAGAGAGGGTACTCTATCACTGACTTGTCTAGACTTTGAAAGAGGCAACAGGTGTGAGTGCTTCTTAGAATGTGTTAATAACTTTCCTTCTGGTAGGGTATGGAAGTATTTCATTTCAGGATTCCTTGCAAGAATAGCTTGAGGCATTGGTTGCAACTCCCTACCCCACAAAAAATGCCACCCCCCCCCCCCCCCCCCCTTATTTTATATATAATGGCAGTCATTTGAGCTGAATTGTTAAAGAAAATAACGTGACTTAATAATATGTATGTATTTCAGCTTCAAGCAAAC
Organism: Rhynochetos jubatus; assembly: GCA_027574665.1. Lineage (NCBI taxonomy): Eukaryota > Metazoa > Chordata > Aves > Eurypygiformes > Rhynochetidae > Rhynochetos > Rhynochetos jubatus. The sequence continues at coordinate 20,165,282 of CM050656.1, forward strand.
TATTAATGTTTTTTTTTTTATATTTTCCAGAGACGCATGGAATCACGTTTAGAATTCAAATCAGCGTGAAAGAACTACTGGATACAGATGTGCTTTTAAAGCTGTTATTTCATTTACCAGTCAATTATCCATCCACGGTACCAGATATTTCTGTTAACTCAGACCAGCTTACAAGGGCCCAATGTATGGACGTGAAAGATAAATTACTTGAACAAGCAAAGCAGCATGTTTCTGAACCCATGGTACACGATCTGATTCTTTGGATACAGCAGCATCTTAAATGTGTCATTAAGCAATCAGCAACAGTTTGCAAGGAAAATACTTTTTCAAAAGGATCAAGTACAGAGGATGGTATCTGGATGCTCCTTTTGCACTTAGATCATATGAGAGCAAAGGCAAAATATATTAAAACTGTGGAAAAATGGACTTCAGATCTAAGGCTGACTGGAAGACTGATGTTCATGGGCAAGATAATATTGATTCTTCTTCAGGGTGACAGGAGCAACATTAAGGTGCAGGAACAATGAATGTTGACTAGTTCTATCGATTTATCACTGAATCCTATGTGTCTGAAGATTTTGTGTGTGTTTTTCTAAGATTAACAATTTTGGAAGCAGATTGATCATTAGGAGATTAGGAAGGCCCAATAACTTCATTCTGTATTTAATAAAAATAAGTTAGTCTGTGATAAAGAAACCAGTGATCGCATAGACCCGTGGCCTGTATTGCTTTATTTCCCACTGTAATTATGCCCCTGTATTACCTGTGTTTCCTGACTGTAATATGCCTAGGTTCAGTCTCCTTTATTTCCCAAATGCTCCGGAAAATTAATAACACATTTCTAGCTTACTCCTGTCTCTTTCCTTGACTTGAACGACGTGGTGCTCCTACTGCACACCTAGGCTTTGCACTTCTTGTCTGTACGTATGAACTCCCAATGCATTAGGCAGATTTTTGTGGTAATATTGGAGAAGAATGTTTCAGCTTTTCAAATTCGTCTTCTTTAGATCTGATGAATAGAAACAGTCATGCAGTTTTGTGATGGGCACGTTCAGAGTTTGATTGCTATGTTCTGAAAAAAAAATCGGTGTGTCTCTTACAGATTTTTGTATTTTACTAAACTTCAAAGATACTAGGTGACATTTAACATTTTGTTCTCTTTTGTCAGGAGTACTTGATTCTTCAGAAAACTTCCAAGGTAGATGTGAACTCAAGCGGAAAGAAATGCAAAGAGAAAATGATTAGTGTACTGTGCGAGACAAAAGTACAGGCAGAGCATAAAAGGTATAATTTAGTAATGCTGCGGATAGAAAAGTAACAGAATTGATAATTACGTTCTGGAAAACTTAGGCATATTCATGAGTTTACCTCTTTTAAAATGTAGGTTTCAGATGTTTGAAGTCAAACAATATTCAACGCTGGATGATCTACAAGAGGAGTTTGAAACTGCAGGACTTAAAACTCTTTTCTCCGAGTTTGTGCCTCCTCTCTTAAAATAAAATTAAAAGAAAATACTGGAGTAGTTAATAAACGGTAAATAAAGGAATAGAAAATAGAGTAGTTGACTGCAGATGCTGATGGAAGATAAAATGACTCATTTGGCAAACAACGTTAAAGCTTTTCTGCAAAAAATGCCAGAAGTAGCCATCGTCCTGCAAGAAGGAAAAGGCAGTTCATACATTAAGAATTGGTAATGTTTTGACATTTATGTATTGATAACTTTTTTCCCAAGGAATGTAGGGTTAATTGTGATAATTGCATGGCAAGCATGAGAGATTTGGAAGAAACCATGTTAAAATAATAGTCTTCTAGTTAGACTCTGTTTTGCAACCCCTGTTTTGCATTATTTTGGTTTTTATCTCTCATGGTAGTGTTTTTTCATAAAGGCTTGCTAGAAAGCTGATTAATCTTGCTTGGGAAGCTTACATGACGATATTTCTATAAAAAGCATAGCAAACACAGGTTTGAATATGTGAGGACAGCATATACTTGATACCCCTTAGTTGTTCATCTGCCAGGTTTTCCTTTGCCATTTATTTGACTATAAAAGCTAGACTGTTGATTTAAAGAAAAAGTTCATGTCACTTGGGGCCTGAAGAAACTTAGAAGTGTCTTTTTGATTGTTAGCTTTTGTTCTAAAATGTATAAAAACACCCAAGTGGAGAACTTAAATTCATTAAAAAGATAAGGTAAAGCCAATTGTAATGATTTCTTTGATAGTTTACAGATTCCTTTTTGCACTTTATTTGGTTTTGCCGTTTGTGCCTCTTTAGATATCTTGATTCAATTAAACTGTCAGACCAGTATATATACAGACTTCAGTCTCCTGTCTCTCATGATTCCTGTCAAGTCTTCTGTCGTTTCAAAAGCTGGAAATGTAACTCTCTATTAAAATTTCCCTCCCTTTAGCACTTTCCTTTGGTTGGTCAGTGGGCTTGGCTAGCTTTTTTTTTCTAATCATAGTCTGTGTTTTACTTCAGTGCACTGTTACAAGTGATATACATCGTTTTTACAAAGTAAATGGTGCAAGTTCTGTTCCCCTAGGGAGAACTGGATACTTAGTTCTTATAATTATTAATGTTATTTGGTGTCTATTTTACCTGATACCATTCTCTAGCAAGGCTAGGTAAGTTGTCCAGTAGTAAAAAATTTGAAGTCATGAGTTTCTCAGTAATTGGTAATGTCATTTCAATTGGTTTTAGCTAAAGCACACGTAGCATGTGCTTTACTGCTCTCTAAAACTCACTCCCAGCAGCCAAATGTCTCACGCATTCTTTGTTAACTGAATAGATTTGATCAAATCAGTGTAAATGAAATTCTTTCGTTGTACTGGGGGAAGACTGGTGCCCTTTGGTTAGTTCCCATGGTGTGGTTCGGCAAATAATCGTGTAAGATGTTTTGATTTCCAGTTTCATACTCTGACCATGAGATCATACCTCTTTCTTTATGTATACTACAAAAGCAACTAAAGCTAACTATGAAGATTTTTAGGCTTTTAATATCTGAGATATGAAATGCATAAAAGGTTGTAGACTATTTGAGAGTTTCCTAAGGTTTTACAGAGTTTGGTGATTTTCCTAATACAAACTGTCTCAAATACATATGTTGCATGTTATTTTATGCTGAAGCTTATTTAATGAGATCGTAGCAAAAGCTCTCTTAACGAGTCTTTCATGTACTTTCATGCACATACAGTACTTCAGGCACAGTAGAAAACAGACTGGGTTAGACAGGTTTTGCGAATATCTTCTATGTCATTTTGAAATTACTTCCTGAGAGAAATCTAATTTTCTATTATTTTTAGTGTATACAGAAATGAATTTTTACTTCTATAAAGAAGAATAAAACACAAAAATCTTTAAAACACTCAAGTAGTGTGTATTTTAAACTATAGTTTTCAGAATTGGGCTAGTCCCAGTTAAAATACCTATGCTGAAAAATTGTGGAGTATAAAGTCTTGAAAAGATGCAGAGGCTTTTTCCTTATGCGGTAGATCTGACAAGTATCAAAACCAAGAAAAGGCCTATGCATGTTCAGCATAAGAAAACATGATCAGTGTCTCTGCAGATCTAAATGTTGTAAGGTTTTGCCAGATGGATTTTATGTCCTCAGCCAGATCTTTACTTTAAAATGCTCCACTTTTCTGCAGAAAGAATAATAAGGTACTTCAGCACAACCTGTATCACAATCTTGGCAATTGAAGTCTAGCCGTGGTCTTACCCAACAGGCATGTAAATCAGTTGTATATTCTTTGTCTTAATTTTGGGAATTGGGTTGAAGAGCGTACCTAATCATGTGATCTCAAATTGTATGTGGCTGCAAAAATAATAAAGGCATGTCGTTGTTGTGGTCATCTTTCTCGCAAGATTAGATGCAGACTCTCCAACTTTTTCCTCCCTACTATAAAAGCTACCGTAGTTAGCTGCGTAAGAAAGGCCATTTGGAGGGTCAGTGGTTGTCAGTTGCACTGGGACATGCGTATTATATTATAAACTTACATATATTCTTGAATATTATTACCTGCTGCCTTCTTGGCTAACTGTTTAGTCAGACCTAGCATTGTGCAACAGCCAATTAAAACAGTTAAAAAACAAGTGACAGTTGGGTAAGTTGCTGCTCTCTTCTGATCTGTGCTCATCCTGCCAAATGAAGCTGTTGTAAGAAGCTGGATGATTTCTGTATTTCAGGAGTTGTAAAAAGCAGTTGATACAATGGATTTTTGTCACAGTTGAATCTGTTACTAACTGAAGTTGGACAAATCTACAAGTGCGGTGTAGGAAAGGACTGCAGTTTTTTTAGCTGGGTTTGATGTACTTCAGAAGGATTACAAATCTGATCAGCTTGATACTGTTCAGACAGCAAAGAACATGAAAACTGATGTCAGTCTGATTCTGTCAAAGCAAGTGCTTTTGCCTACCCATCAATCAGTCACTTATTTTGACGGGTAGGAGGATATCTTGTGTTCAGACAAGTAAACAGTATTTTTAGAGGTTGTTCTTTTGGAAGGATATTGCAGCTGTCTGTTAACTGATGGTTTGTTTGCACGTATTGTGAAAAGAGATGGGCAAGTCTGTGAGCCCCTGGGGCACAAAAGTCATCGAAATGCACACTATGGTGCATGTTCCGCCCTCTGAAGGAACTGAAGCAGACACAGAAGAACAAAACGCAGGGAAATTAAGTCAAAACTCCTGAGAATAGTTAGAGAATGCATATCAGTGTCTAAAAAGTTAGCGAAGTGTATATAACTGTCAGAATCAGACGATTCAATTGCAATGGAAAAGAAATCCACAAAGAAGAAATGGTTTAACAAAGAAGCAGTTAGCTTTCTTGTGGATATTGTATTATAAATAGTTCTTCGAACAGCATGGTTAGTAAAGGCTCGTTTCCTGTGGACTTCCTTGTGTCTAAACAATTGCACACATGAAGCCTTTCTCGTAGAAGAGACATTCATGACAATGCTTTCCCAGGTGGGTTTTCCAATGCTCTCTGCATAGATCATTTTAAGTATCAATAGCATTTTTCTTTGCTACCTGATTTCATCACAGTTGTAGGAATTTGGTTTCTTTCATGCTATTAGTCTCTCATTTTAATTGAAATCAGTTGAATTCAAAACTCCTACAAGAATTTTGTAGTATAAATGTGCTTTTGTCCAGACGGCGCAGCCGCATAACCATAGTTTCCTGTGAAAATTGGGCTAAAATGAAAGCTATTGCAGTAAGACTGACTACTTGAAGGATCAAGCTTTTAGGACAAAACTGAGGTTTGATCGGTCTTTTGAATCCCTTGGCCTATTAAGTGTGAAGAAAACAAAAAATGGATTAGGAAAGAAGGATGGATACGTAGAAATAGGAGCAAAGCCCTAAAGCCAACACGAACTCTATTTGCACAGTTGGTTGTGCATCCAAAGCATCCATTCTAATCTGGAAGAGATGGGCTCGATCCGCAGAAGGGTGTGCGAAATCGCAGCTGAATGAATGCCTTGGGTGGGCACCCACCAGTCTGCAGAAGAGATGGCACTGGCTGCCTCGGGCAGGTTTGCTGGCATGCATCGCTTTTTCTGCTCCTTTCATGTGATTCAGGGGTGCCTTCTGTCTGCATTTTCTGTGGTACAAGGAGGACAGCCTGGTCATCTGAGGAGCACTTCCCTCTCATTATCCTTTGTGTGGCAAGCGTGAACTGAAGTAACCAACAGGGCAGCGTGAGATCCAGATAATTTTTGCTATTACATGTAACATTAGGTCTTGTTACATATGTAAGTTATTACTGTGGCAGAGTAGTGATGTCTGTGGAAACATGGACATTAGAGTGCTAACAGATTAAATTACTCAATTCTGCAAGAAATCAATCTTTCTACAGTTTGGTTCTTAGAATCGTTACTGACCACCATTATGACCAAGGTCTGTGGATAAAACTATGTCTTGGTAAAGGGAGGAGCTGGTATAAAACTCCCTTCTTTGCTGTTTTCATCTGTTAAGGCATTATTTATAGCATGAATATGTAGTACTTATATTTAAGGTTTTTTTTTTTATCTTCTCTTGGAAAGAAACCTTTATGAACAGCGCATACTGTCGAGTAGCCTACCGTTCAGGAGACTAGCGTGACTTCAGTGGAAGTAATGCAAAGGTCCAGAGGAGGGAAATACTTGTAATGGGGGACATCATCAGTACTGGGAATTAATCGGCTTTTTTTACTTACTCAGTCTCATTAAGACTATAATTCTTGCACCTAGCTACCCCCTGCTTCCCCCCCCCCCCCCCCCCCCCCAGTTATTTGCTGTTACAGGAAGGATGAGACACTGTTAGTACTCATAGATGAATATCCTTGACATAAGCAATTACAAAATGAAAGTAGACGTGATTATTTTGTGAATAAGGCTAATTTATGTGATTTTGTAGTGCTAGCTCATTTTCCTGTAAGACTATTTGGCTCTTGCTTCTGTGTGAATGACCCACAAAACACACAGAGATAGTGTATAAATTATATGCAGAAGTGCTGAAATGAGTCCAAAGGCACTTGATAGTGGAAAAATACTTTGTTTGCATTGTTTCTTTTAAAAATAGTTTAATAAATGCCACAAATGAGTGATTTCAAACCTAGTGTCCCTTGATTTGTTCAGCTTTATCTGTGAAAATACAAATGTAATCACGTTAGAGTTCATTTGAAATACAGTGATGGAATGTTGCATGCGCTGTATTTCTGCCAGAATGTGAAACTGAAATTGCTTATATTATGAAATAGTGCAATTGTTGGAATCAACTTTCATATATCTTACAGTGCTATTAGCATTATCATCCCGTCTCTTTGTGCATAACACATGCAACACTGGTAGCACTCTGCTCTGGTTTTATATTTTATATGTATACTTAATTTTATGTTATCTTATGCAAGAGTTATGATTGTGTGTAGGCTTAATTATAGACATGGATGGAACTTGTAAATATGCTAATAGTATTTTGCAGTTATTGTTCTGTGCTATTTTCATATATTGGCTTTTATATCTATATTAGTTTGTGGTTTCTAACCTCACAGTATTAATCTGCAGTGAAGAGAATTCTTCAGAATGACAGAAAAATTTGTCTAAAAGACACATAAATGTAAGGAATTCTTTGGACTCTAAAAATGAATCAGTTAATATTTTAATTATGCATTCAAGGTGCTTTAATTTTATGTTAATAAGGTAAGAACTATTACACTTTTGATTTTCTTTGTGTTTATTAATGTAATTCAAGTAATCTCTTTGTGTCCTGCATTAGAACATAGCTGGTCATGGAATTGGGTTCAATATTTTGTTAGTATTTCCCATTATAAATATCTGTGATTCGTTAGATAGACATACATTGTTATCTATTATAACTTGAATGCAAGGAGTCATTTTAAGATGAAAATTGATACCAAAGTTCTCCACATGAGAACAGTGGTCCTACTTTGTGCTTCTTATTCTTACCTTTTACCTTTCTGAGAATAAGAATCGAAGACCTATTTCTATGGGAAATAGTCAAATGGTTGCACTTTTCTTGAGCTGAACTTAACTGGCCAACTCAACTGTGTTACAGTAGATGTCGATACCTGCTGGCTGGAGGCAGGGTACTGCTAGGCCTTTATGGGGCCACTTCTGGCAACATCTAACTCTCCACTGAAGCCATTACCTGGCTATTTGTTGAACTTCATGTAGAGCATTGAGAGAGCTAATTTCACCTATGCCTGCCTGATCCAGGCTTTACATCAGGAGAGCAGCCTGCTACTCCTTTTGTGTTGGTGCCATAGGGGCTAATAACCTAAAATGTACGCTTGTGCTAGTGACAGAGGATGCTGCAGAGCAAAATCAGTGCCACGATTTTAAGACTGAAGGTGCTAAAATCAATGTAGCCTTACCGCTCGTGGGATGCACTTAGAAAAAAATAAACACAAAATGGTTTTGTTGGTCTCTGATCGATCACTAACCGTAGTAGTATACAGAGCCAGGGCACATTTTTATGGGAGTTGAGGCTCTGAGTACCTTTCAGTCAAGATAATATAAACCCCAGTTCTTTTTTAAAGTAAAAAACCTGAGTTAATTGTGAGAACGCTGTCTATGCTGAACAGAAGCTGAGCTGTACAGACAGAGCTGTGCCAGAGGCTGATTCTTATTTTGTAGAAGTGGAGGTGTTAGAAAGGAACAGACAGCAATAAAAACACTGGTGATGTGGCTCACAGAGAAGCCAGAAGAAAGGCATTTTTTTGGATTGATTACTCTCTGGAAAGAGGTTTGGGAATATGAGCAAAGAAATTGCTACTGTAGCCAAGCTTCAAGTAGAAATGCCTGAAATAAATATGCAGCTTCATTGTCATTTTCTCTTTTTAGCAGAAACAGCGTATAGACATGAGCACAAGTAATGGAAGTTTTCATGGGTGTAGAGATGACTAACCTCACTCAGGAGCAGTAGGCTGTCTGTAAAGAAATAAGAGCAATTCTTAAAAATTGTCCTCAAATGACCTAGGGATGACAGAGGCTTTGTTGAGGCAACAACCTCCGAAAGTCTTATAAGACTGGGAAACTGTGCCTGCAGGTGGTTGGGAAGGTTGATGGAAGAGGTGACCAGCAGCTTCCAGGAGTAGATTGGGTGTTCTGGAAAGCAAGGACTAAGAGGGTTGACAAACCACTTTCAGAAAAAATAGTTGTGCTGGTTTCAGACAGGAAAGAGCTGCTTTGCTTCACAGTGCTGGTGACTGGCCCAGGGTGGCCGAGGGAGTGTTTAATTCCATGGGACGTCAGGCTCAGGGCGCGTGAGCAGTTCTGAGGAGGGAAGAGGCCTGGCGCGGTGTGTGTGTGGGCTGGGAGGGTGTCATCATTAAGACTTTGGGCTAGCTTGATTGCTGTGTTGTTAGCTCTTGGCGTGGTTGTTAGTGGTGGGGTTGGTTTGTTCATTAGTGGGCTGGGGGGGTCATCTGGCTTTTGTCCCGGTAATGTTGTGGCTCTGCCTCTGCGGGTTCTTGGACTCGGACTCTTGCTACTCGTGGACCTGGCTGGATGTCAGTCAGCGGGTGGTGAGCAATTGTATCATATGTTCTATTTTCTATTAGTTTAATTACTTCCTAGTATTGTTAGTATCACTATAATTTTAATTTATATTCAGTTATTAAATAGCTCTTAATCTCAACCTTATAAGCTTCCTTGTCTTTTCCTCTGACTCCTCCTCCACTGGGTGAGGTGAGTGAGCAGCTCTGTGGTACTTTGCGGGGAGCCCAGGTTAAACCACAATGGTTCTTTTTGGCACCCAGCTTGGGGCTCAAGAGAGTTGAGATAAGAACAGATCTGATTATTGTGTGATAAGTATTCATTGTGGCGATGTGGTGGTGGCTGATCGAGACATTGAGTTCTGGGCTCTGTATGAGTATTTTGGAAATTGTTCATGTGGTTGGGGTGACCTGTGGCAAGGGATCAGCACGCTGCTGAACGTTCTCCTGATCTTGTGTAAAGTTAAAGAACTGTTTGGAAACGTTGCCCCACCTGCTACCTGTGCTTGGCCCAGAGGCAGGCGCTGTGCAGCCACCTGCATCGCTGTAAAGTGAAGGGGGGCAGCGTGGACCTGCGTGGCGGTCGGGGCAGTGGCCTGAGCCCACGCAGCTGCAACCACCACTACGTCACCCCCCGCAGCAAGTTCACCTCCCGCAACAGCTCCACCTCCCGCAACAGCTCCAACTGCTGCGTGATTCAATGCAACCATGCAAACCCCGTGCGCCAGTGTTGGTTGCCCCGGTAAAGAAAAGGAAACGGACCCGCAAGTCAGTCCATCTGGTAGAGGATAACGAGGTAGCAGGGTCATCCTGAGAGACAGAGGCAAACCAGGAGGAGATGGGAGCAGGGCCGTCCCAAGAGTCAGAGGATGAAGCAGTTGTGACCACTCGATCTTTACCACTGAGGGAGCTACGGGATATCTGTAGAGACTCAGCTCTTGTCCAGGTGAACATACTATCACTTGGCTGCCCCGCTGCTGGGATAACGGGGCCAGTAGCATGGAGTTAGAGGGCAGAGAAGCCAAGCAGTTTGGGTCACTTGTTGGAGAAGGGCACAATGACAAAGCAGTTGGAAGGAAGACACAAAACGTAAGCCTCTGGAGATGACTCCTGATCAGCGTGACGGACAGGTATCCTTTTAAGGGAAGTGTGCCACATCAGCCACGTGAATGGGCCACCATGGAGAAAGGTATCCAGCGCCTGAGGAACCAGCTGTGCTGGAGATAGTTTATCGTGACCCAAACAATGTATGGGTACCCACATCCCCAGATATGTTCAATGCACACGACCCATGTGGCAGAAATTAATAACCATTAATAATGATTAATAATAATAGAGGGTCTGCAGAAGTAGGAAGCTTGGCAGTTTGGAAAATTATTACACAGCATGGTAAAATTCAGAAATGTACAGTGGTTAGCAGACTGCTCTTCATTTGGTCCATTTTGCTTCACAACCCCTTTTGTACCGAATGTAGACGGGAGAGCAATTCAAAGGGCTTGTGTAGTGATCAGCTTATGACAGCAGCATCCTAAGGTTTTCAGTGATGAAGTGTCATTTCCCTGAAAAATGGTGGCTGGCAGTGATAAAGCCACTGCTTCCCGTGGAGGATGCTTGTGGTCAGGATAGACTGGGTGTCACTTTACTTGCTCCATTTGCCAATACTGACCTGAAGAGGAAGCAAAGGTTTGTTTGTTCAAGGAATGGGTTTGGGCTGCAAGCAGTGGTGTTCCTCACTTTCTCTTATGGTTTGTGTAAGTGCAGCCTGTCGGAAGGGGCCCCAAACAGGCGTGATTTCAGTCTGGTTGGCCCCAGAACTTAGAAAGCATCTCTAGCAGCTGGAGCTGGAAGAAATGGGAAAGCAACGTCCAGGCGAAGGGAGCAGATACTGTTTCTGGCAGCAGCTGTCCCTGGCCAGCTTCATGACAGGCACAAGGGGTTCGGTGGGCATCAGAGATGCTTTTAGGCTGCATGAGAACTGGTACTGCCAGTGCCTCTAGGGACACCCGGCTGTCACCCCACATACATTATATGCCACATTATCCCATTAACTGTCCAGGGTGTTAGATGGGTCGTTTTTATATATGGGCAATTCTGACCCTGACACTAGGGACCATCTTGCTGTCGTGAGGATGAGAAGACCTTAATTCCAGAGCTCTGTGCTGCAGAACACCATCCTTTTGTGTTTTTGCCGTGAAATGTCATTCCATTTGTAAAGTGTAAGAAAATGACCAAATGGGGAAGGTCACCTACATAGCAAAATACCCGTCATATGGGATGCAGTCTGTCAACCTGTGAGAGTCTATCCACTGTCACTTATATAAATGGAACAATAATCGTTCCTCTTCAGAAATGTAGTTTATGCAGCCTATATAAAGGCAAATTATTTAGTGCAGTGCAAGGAAATTTTTTTCCTATCTGAAACTAATTTAATATTAACTGATGAAACCATTAGGAGATACTGAGCCAAAATATGAATCCTTTTGGTGGAATACATGATGTGGAGGAGTGGTTTATCTCACAAAAAGCCTGCCTTCATTTTGGAGGTAATGGGTTTTTTATTTTTTCACTTTCTTAATAATAGAGGAAGAGAGAGGGATAGATCTGCTCAAATACCCTCCTTATCGTTTTTCTAGCCTATGCTCTTTTGGAGAGGAGTAGCTGAGAATTGAAAGGGGAAAAATCCTGTCTATTGTGCTTTCCCTGAGATAAGAAATATTTTAGAGTCCCTTGTCTCATGCATGAAACCTGGTAAAAGGGAGTTATACTAACATATGGAAAAGTTTTGGGGAAAAACAGATCGTAGCCTCAGGAGTCTGCTTTTGACTCTTGGTTTGTTTGGGTGTTTTATATGCCTTTGAAAATGAATGCTAAAAGGGGGACTGTGAGCCGCATGGGCTGAGATTGCTGCAGTGACCTCAAGAGGTGAAAGCACAATTGAAAAGGTCTATTTTAAATGTTTAAGGAATTAATAATTGCTGAAAAGTGCAGATTGCTAGAAGAACAAGCATCTTACAGGCCGTGTTACAGACAGATCCAGCACTCATGGGAGGCATTTGTGACAACAGTCTTTCAGTGGGTGACATTTATATACATGATAAAGAGACAAGACCTCTTTATGTAAAATTTACAATGAGTTTTCTAATGTCATCAGTTTTTTTAGGCTTAAAAAATTCCTTCTCTCATAAAATTAACTCCTCGTGTTCAGCGATCAGCTTTTGGGGGTTGCGGAGGACAGCTCCGCAGGTGTGTGCTGCAGCGGGTGCACCGGGAGTTTGTGGGGCTGGGGACCCGAGCAGGGATGGGGCAGGACACTGCTGTCCCTGGACACGGTAGCTGAAAGGGCTGTTTGCAATGGCTGCTGCTGTTGGGCTGAGCGTGGTAAAAAAGATGGAGGGGAAAATGGGTTGTTACCTTTGCTTTTTCTGAAAGTGTATTTGGGGGTTAGGAAGGGGCTTTGTTATCACTTTTTAGTGATATAAGGCCAGCAAATAATTACAACGTGTAGAAGATACAGAGTGAAAATACTGGATGAGGGAGAAGGACTAAGACATCGGACTAGAAACTGGTGCTGAAACCAGCGTGAGGGAACCGAGCAGAGTGCCAGACAGAGCACCATGTGTGAAAGCAGGAAGTATGGATGGAGACCACTGGCTGCAGCGAGGCTTTGCATGAGTGCCAGGTGCCCCGGCTGCCCTGAGCCTGGGAGCTGTGGGGCATCATGCCTGCCTTCCTCCTGCCCTGTGTGTAGCAGCCCCACTTGCTGACCAGCTCCTGCTGAGGAAGCTGGGCCCTGTGGCTGCAGGGTGCCCAGGGGCTCAAGGGCAGGCTGCCCGTCTCGCTCCCCACTCTGTGCCGGAGGGAGAAGTAGAGGATGAGGGTCACTGCTGTTTGCAGCTCTGCTCCTTGTGTTTTCAGCCAGACATCTACACAGGGAGATTCCCCCGTGCTGCTCAGCTCTGCACGCATCCTTACGTCCTGCTGTGGCCTTTTCTCTGAACAATGTCCCTTTGTCTGACCCTGCCACTTGGTCTCCCAACCTTTGTAAACCCCAGGTGTAGCCACCGGCTGCTTGGACCCCTTGTTGGAGCAGGAGGCTTCGATGTGATGGAGATCAAGAGAAAACAGTATGTACTGACTTTGATTAAACTGGGAATTTCCACTTGTGGTGAGAACCCTAGTGCGAGATTTGTGGCATTGTTCACCCAGTTTTACAATGTAGGAATTGATAATCAGTTTTACTAGAAAGCCATAAACATTGTGTCTCTCGAAAGCAGTGAGATTCTTCAGTACTCAAAACCCATCAACAAACTAAATACAGTTACAACTAGAGGTGTCCAGTCTGAATTAATTTCAGATAAATTCTATATGCTAGAGTTTTTACTGGGTGATAAATGGACAAGGCTTTAGATCCAGCCATTTTCTGACATTCTTACCTTCAAAAATAAGTATTTTGGTTTAGGATATTGTAAGTGGTAGCCGTGTGAGGGTTTGAGGGACAAATCCTGATACGCTGTCTCTGTAGGATGCAGAGACATCTTCTCCAACCTTTCTGTTTGGAGAAGAGGGTATGTACAGGGAGGCTACATTCTCCTGAGCAACGCTGTGAAAAGACAACTGGGCACGTGGCCTTGAGAAATCTACAGAGGTAGGTGGATGGCTCTGGGGAAGCGGTGGTGCCGCAGGGTGTCTGACCATATGCCACAGCTGGCTGTGGTCATTCTGGATCCCCTTTATCCTGTTTAAGATGTAGGCACAAGAGACGCTTTATGGTGAGGAAGCATGCTTCCCCTGCTCTCCCAAAACTTTGCCTTCTCGCTGAGCCTGCTGCGTCCCTGATTTAATCCAGAATAAGCTGCATTTTGCTGAGAAGTGCACTAACCCATTCAGCTACTGTCTGAGGTCTGGCAGGCTGCAGTGCATCAGAATATTTTGATAAGCATCTCGTCTCCTTGGAAACTACTACTTAGCAGTAACTTGACGCTACATTTGGAGTGTTATGATTAATTTAAGCCTTACTTCTGCAAAGACACATGTTATGGGCCTCCTCCTACAGAAGTGAGGAGTCTTGTTGAGTTTATCAGAACAGCTCGCATATTTGAAAGTGTCCCTGTGGGGTTGAGTTCTTCTCTGAATCTCTTCAGGCTCTGCTTTAAGCTCATTGGTTATAAATCTCACTTGTTATCCTTAGGTATATCTATAGGTGTCTGTTGTCTAATTTGATATTTTAAAAACATTTCTAAAAAGTCTACCTCTCCAGTTAGGAATAAATATAAAGCTCCTTCTGAGGCCATTAAATAGTATTTTAATTAGGCTAGCAAAATTGCTTTTGGCTTGTCTTTAAAGTATTTAGTATCTTATTTCTATTAACAAAATGGTAATCAACATTAATTTCTAAACCGTAACCAAAGTAGGTCATATTTTTATTAACTGGAGATAGATAATGAATGTGCCCTATATAAAGATTTGGATTAAATCTTCTGAGATGCTGAGAATAGTGTTTTAATTAAGGTAATCCTTATTTGCATCTAACATCCACTATTGTTGCTTAGAAATTTAAGACCTTAGTGATGCATATGAGTTCATTACCTCAACGAATCTAATAGAGATTTAATACTTGTATTTGAAGTAGCAATCTGTCATAAATTAAGAGCATTTGCATAATTAATTTAAACCACGTTATTCTTTGCAGAGTTTTATATGATTAAGGAACACAGTCAATATTAAAGTTTTGTGATTTTATAGCACTAGGAAGGTGTACTTTGTTGTTGATGTTAAACTAGTCCTTGTTTTCACCTGCTTGCAATATAGAGAAGTTCAGCTATTGCAGCAGCCTTACATATGTGTGCTAAGTTTCTCCCTAACCCCCCGGTATTTTGGGACACTTGGCACAGAGAATGGGACTATATGCCATCCCTCTGAACACTAAAGTGGGGTTTACAAATAATGCTTAAAAACTTTATAGAAGTGTTAGTAATTTACATTGTAAGATGTGTTACGGGTCCAATGTGTGCAGTAGGGATTTGGCCTGGGATACTGGCCAAAGGACTGCTCTTGATACAGTACATTATAGTCTGTCAGTATAGATGTGTATGGAAAGACAGCACTCAGCTTATTTCAATGAGAATGAACTTAAAATTGTGTCATTTTATATATTAAATAACATAACCGGAGGTTTTTATGTTGAATACATTCTGAGCATCCTTTGTCCGTTAAGACCTCATCATTCCTTGGATTTCTAGGTTGCATTACCTAATTTTTGAGCTCTGCCACTGTGCTAATCCACAGGAGTAACAACTGCAAAGCAAAGCAGACAGACACGTTCTCGTGCACTGCTTTGCTCTTGGTGTGCGCTGTGACAACAGGGTTAGCTGGAGTTTGAGGAAGAGTTCTTGCAATACCCTTCACCGAGTTATGAGAAATGCTAATTTTTGAATTCAACAAAAGCTGAGAAATACCATTGGCAGTGCACAGGGATCTTGCTGGCCTCAGCACGTGTTCCGTGAAAGCAGACAATGGGATGCTTCTGTATAAGGCATGGGCAGCATCTGCAAAGAGGCTCTTCCCTGGTCCACATCCTTTTGGCTTTTACTTACACTGGCTTCTCCTGAGGAGACCATATATCACTTAAAATAGGTGATGTACAAGGACTTTCTGGCCATGCTTGCTCAACATCATCTGCAGAGCCCCACTCCTTACAGGGAGGGAAGGATGTGACAGAAAATCAGCTGTCTTCTTCCCTTAAAAGCTCACTCTGTGCTGGTGTTACTCTCATTGTGCTGTACCTTCTCTCCATTTCACATGGTGGGATGCACAGAACAGTCAAAGCAGCTTTGGGTGTGTTTTGGTGAGTTCCTGTATGGGTAAGGATTTTCCTGCCTCTTTTAATTCTCCTCTTTTCCCTGAGGGAAAACCATACTGATATTCAGACTTAAATTTTTGTTTGCATAATTTAACCCTGCTGCTCCATTGGAAACCCTTCTGCACAATTCTCGTCTCTTGGGGACTTATGGCCATCAGAAACAGTATCTTTCTTGCTCACAAGCTAAAAGCAAATCAATGGGAATATTAGAAAGATTATCTTTATTAGCTTCTTCCTAGCATAACCCCACAACCATAATTAACATTGTCCTGTAAATTAATGTCCTATAAATTAACAATATCCTGTAAACTAACATGAAAGAATGGTCCTATTAGGAACTACGTTACATGCAGTAAAGTAGTATTAAATTATTTATGTCGAAGCCACCGAATATAACATATTCTTTCTATCTGTAGATGACAACTGTCACAGCAGTCACAGATGAATCTCTCTTTTGGGATGGACAACTTTGCTATCCTGTCTTAGTCTGACGTTTTGGTTTGTGGTTTCGTTAAGAATATAAAGGGAAGCCATGGCTATGTAGCACAACAGTCCGCGCTTGTTCAGGCTCTTCACTAACTGTTAGTGTTTGCTTTTTGTTATAAACGTTGTCCTCTAAATTGTTAATTGATATATAAATTTTACACTCATTTACGCTGTTTGCTTTTGGCACCATTAGTTGGCAAATTACTATGTTTGTTATACTTTGCAGTGTTTCTGCCTCTCCTCTTTTAGCTTTCCTTAGATTGATGCTGAAAATTACATGTTATTTTTTCTTCCTTCATAAACCCATGTCACAGAAGTAGAAAGACTTCAGCTATTGAGATCAAAGGTTGCTAAACTTTGCTGGATTGCATGGCCTAAAGTTCGGCTGTGATGAATGGTGCTAGGACTTGAAATAACAGTAGTAAGTCTAAGAGCATGAGTCACTGTACTAGGTCTTCATGTCTGCAGAAAATTTGTGTGAACTGCTGGCTGAAAGCATTGACAATTTTCCATTAGTAATGAATTACAGTAGTAATTTCATTAATTTCTTCACCTCAGTCACAATATGTTAGTGTAAGTTGCTCAACCAAGCATCAGAAGAGTCATTGCAGTTAACCTTTAGTCCTTTGCTGCGTAACCAGGACCAGTTAAGAAGTAAATTAGCGTAACATCCCTTTTTAAAAAAATTACTTTAGATAAGCAGCAGACATAATTTTTGCCTGTTTTTAATTTAATAGCAGGTTTATAGTTTTATGCAAAATCATTCATATTACATCTGACCCTCTGGGATCTGGGTTTTTTTGTCTGTGTAATTTGGTGTCCTTAATAATCTGCTGTCTGTTAAATCCAGCACAGGCTTGATTAATGAATTGTGATGAACTAATGCATTAATTTACAGGTTTGGGCTAATACCCTAAAATGCTACATCAGTGCTTCCAGTTATTAATGTTAATAAACTTGTGAGAGAAAATAACATGAGGGGAGGTAAAGGAAGGTAATGTGTGACAAGTCTTGTCTTTATTCAAGCATTTATATCTGTAACTACTTTTCTTACAAGAGTACTGCAAAAGCCCTTGACAACACACAACATCAAATCAAGAACAGCTTATCAGTATTTAAAAATACTGTGAAATTTCTGAAGCTGTCTGTTCCATAGTCAAATCCTTTTTCACTGCTGAAAGTCCTTATTCTATATAGCTTTTCATGCTGTGACTTTAAATATGGTGTGACATAGTTTTGAAGTTCTTTGCTGTTAAATCTGTGACTGAAGCACAATCTTGAATATGAATTTCTCTGAAAAGTCACTCCAGAACCCAGGCAGATGATAGGTAGGTATGTAAATAAGGAGGCACATACATGAAAATGGTGGGGATTTGACAAAATTTGCTATGATGAACATCTCATTCCTAAGATTATATTGGGGCTTTTAAGATGATCCTTTTGAAGACTTCAAATAGATCTACAAGAAAAATTGCACAATTTTATTATATTTAATTTTTTTAGACCCTTCATGTGTCTATTGCATGTAATGATTCATAAGAGTGGAGTGTATTCTGTGAAGTCTCAAAAGAGCTGGTACATTGAGGAAAGGGAATAGTAATTGATTATTTTTTATTGAAAACATAGGGTTTGGCAATGGGATAGTAATATGGTGTGAAGATTTTAGGTTGTTGTAAAAAAAGTACAAAATTTTGTCTTTGATGCTAAGCCTTAAGATCTTGAAAACATCTTAAAACAACATAGAATTTCAAAGAAGGGACTGTGTGTCCTCTCTTCTTGGGTATTAGCTCACAGTACTGGAGCTCAGACTTCTTCAAATTACAATTCCAGCCTTGCCTTGTTCTGATAAATATAATCTAAGAATTATTATTTTAGACATTGATGTATCCATCTTTCTGTCTATTAAAATATAGCATGACGTTTAAAGCCCATTTTAGCAATCATGCCTCAGGCATTTTCTTTCTAGTGAGGCACAGGAATTTTCACTTGTCCTTGAGATAAATGGCACTGGTATAGAACTGGCATCTCTGAATCTTGCTTCAGCATCTATGGCACCAAAGCATTGCTGTAAATACTGGAATGAGACAGAGAAATTAGCACTTTTAAGCTGAGCAAAATAATTCCCCCATTTCTGTTGCTTCTTTCACTTCCCTGCTATTAGGGAGAGAACAATCTCTGCTACATCTTGGCTATTTTAATGGGATTCAGAACACATGATCACATTAGATACTGTACCTGAGGCAATCTGTGTTTAGACTGGTGATAATTACATGCAAAAGTAATTAAACAATGAGGTAATTAATGCTTATGAACTTCAATAAAGTCAGCTGTCAGCAATAGATATTGCTGGCAAGTTTCCTAATCCTATATTTATAATACTCTGAAATTCCCTCGATAATAATCCAGGCCAAATTCCATTGATGATAAATTCCTTCTCCAAGTGAGAGAGGAGCCGACAAGGGGGGGGCCATGCTGGACCTTGTTCTCACCAACAGGGAGGGTCTGGTGGGGAATGTGATGCTCAAGGGCAGAATTGGCTGCAGTGACCATGAAATGGTGGAGTTTGAGATCCTTACGGAGGCGAGGAGGGTGTGCAGCAAGCTCGTACCCTGGACTTGAGGGGAGCAGACTTTGGCCTCTCCAGGGAACTGATTGTCAAGAGTTCTACAGGATGAAGCCCTGGAGGGAAGAGGGGCCCAAGAAAGCTGGGGAGTGTTCAAGGGTCTTCTCCTCCCAGCTCAGGAGCTGTGAATCCCAATGGAGAGGAAGTTGGGTAAAAACGGCAGGAGGCCTGTGTGGATGAACAAGCAGCTCCTGGACAAACTGAGGTGCTAAAGGAAGCCTACAGAGGGTGGAAGTAGGAACAGGTAGGCTGGGAGGGTTATAGGGAAGTTTGAGAAGTCAGGGATCAGGTTAGGAAAACTAAGCTTTTCCTCTGGAAAAGAGAAAACATAACCCCCACCTGTAAAAAGGAAAAAAGGGAGGATACAGGGAACTACAGAACAGTCAGTGTCACCTCTGTGCCTGGCAAGATCATGGAGCAGATCCTCCTGGAAACCATGCTGAGGTACATGGAAAACGAGGAGTTGATTGATGACAGCAAACATGACTTCACTAAGGGCAAATTGTGCTTAGCAAATTTGGTGGCCACCTACGATGGGGCTTGGTGTATAAAGGACGGGCAACTGATATCATCTACCTGGACTTGTGCAAAGCATTTGACACTGTCCCGCACAACATCCTTGTCTCTAAATCGGAAAGGCATAGATTTGACGGATGGACCACTCAGTGGATAAGGAACTGGCTTGATGTTTGTACTCAGAGAGTGGTGGTCAATGGCTCGATGTCTGAGTGGAGGCCAGTGACAAGTGGCGTTCCTCAGGGGTCAGTATTGGAACCAGTACTGTTTAACATCTTCGTCAGTGACATCAATGATGGGATCGAGTGCACCCTCAGCAAGTTTGCTGATGACACCAAGCTGTGTGGTGCAGTCGACACGCTGGAGGGAAGGGATGCCATCCAGAGGGACCTGGACAGGCTGGAGAGGTGGGCCTGTGCCAACCTCATGGAGTGCAACAAAGCCAAGTGCAAGGTCCTGCACATGGGTTGGGGCAATCCCAAGCACAAGTACAGGCTGGGTGGAGAATGGATTGAGAGCAGCCCTGAGGAGAAGGACTTGGGGTACTGGTGGATGAAAAGCTGGACATGAGCCAGCAGTGTGCGCTGGCAACACAGAAAGCCAACGGTATCCTGGGCTGTACCCAGAGAAGTGTGGCCAGCAGGTTGAGGGAGGGGATTCTCCCCCCTCTACTCTGCTCTTGTGAGACCCCACCTGCAGTACTGTGTCCAGCTCTGGGGCCCCCAACATAAGAAGGATATCGACTGGTTGGAACAAGTCCAGAGGAGGCCACGAAGATGCTGAGAGGGCTGGAGCAGCTCTGCTATGGGGACAGGCTGAGAGAGTTGGGCTTGTTCAGCCTGAAGAAGAGATGGTTCCAGGGAGACCTTATTGCAGCCTTCCAATACCTGAATGGGGCCTGCAAGGAAGCTGGGGAGGGGCACTTTCTACAAGGGCCTGTAGTGATAGGACAAGGGGTAGCGGGTTTAAATTGAAAGCGGGGAGATTTAGATTGGATGTAAGGAAAATTTTCGTAACAGGGAGGGTGGTGAGGCACTGGAACAGGTTGCCCAGAGAAGCTGTGGATGCCCCATCCCTGGAAGTGTTCAAGGCCAGGCTGGATGAGTCTTGGAGCAACCTGGTCTAGTGGAGGGTGTCCCTGCCCATGGCAGGGGGGTTGGAACTAGATGAACTTTCAAGTCAATTCCAACCTAAACCCTTCTGTTCTGTTCTATAATGCGTTTCTGTTTAATGGATTAAAAAAACTCCTACCTAGTTTACCAGCAGAAAATATTGCCAGCAACATACTTATATATGACACAAATATGAACGAAGAGGTCAGGAGTCAGCCTACTTATCTGATTTACTCCAGTGATTGGTGTTTACCAAAGAAGATGATAGAACAAGGCAAATCCTCTAACTTTCTCAGCAGATGAGATGGAAAGCATTAGATAAGGAATATTGGGCTTACGCTTCCCCTCATTATTGATTAACAAGCATTAAATTATGCTTAATGTCAGATGTAGGCAGTTCATTGTAATGTGGTGTCAGTGTAAATGAGAAGATCAAGGCCCTCAGTGTCTGGGATTTGCAAAATTCTGGAATCTGGGTACTTCTCTGCAGAGGCATACTTTTGTGAATGTCTTGGTTATCCTAACTGGTTATATGGGCAGATTAACCTTCTCATTGGAAAATTCCATTATAAAGCCACTATTCTTTAGAACAGAATGTAGGCAGTGACTCAAGCTTTTTTGCCTTTCTACAGACAACTATGAAGTTTCAAGGGTGGGCTGATAGGAGGAATGAAGTACACTCCCCGTTAAACGTTACTGAACATTACAAAGGCAAAGCAGAGCTGTGCACATTTTCCTGTGGATCAGTTACTGTGACTTGGTGGGCTACAGTCCAGAAGCCACTGCTCTGACACGAGGTGGAAAATATGAAAGAAACTAGTGTGCTGTACGGATGTGGTAGCTAACGAAAGGGTACGTACCCTTCTGTGAAATGATATATCAAGCCTAAATGTGGGAATAGTTTTAAAATGCCAGAAATAATAGTTATCTCTTCGCTAATCCACTATAACACATATAAATTGCATGTCAGTATAGGGCTGTTATGTGTTAGGTTTGGGTCAAGACCTTATTTTGGATCTCTTGGAAGAGCTGTGCTGGCAGAAGCACTGAAAACAATCAGTTTGGGGAAGGACTCATTCTGGTCGGAAGTTGTCATGGTTTAAATCTGGCTAGCAAAATACCACAAAGCCACCCTCACAGATCCCTCCTCCCGTGGAGGGGGAGAATCAGAGGAAGAAGATGAGGAAGCTTGTAAAATTGAGATAAGAACTATTTACTAATGGAATCTAAATTAGTATATACCAATACTACTACTAATAAGTAATTAAAATAGTAGAAAATGAAACATATGACACAATATGATATAATTGCCCGCCACCCTCTGATCAATGTACAGTCAGGTGCTGAGAAGTGAGAATAAGAGTCAGAAAGCCCGAGAGCTGCAGCCCAAGGGCTGGAGCCCAAGAGCGATCGCAGCAGATTCTGAGCAAACCCTACCAGCAATAGCATGACCAGGAAAACTAAACAAACTCACCAACTCCCTCACGAACAAGCCAGCACAGGAGTTAGCAAAGCAGCTAACGAAGGCATCAGGGAGAGTGTACAGAAGTAAAAGAGTAAGAGAGTAATGGCTCCGGACTGATGCCCTGCCTGTGTGCCGAGCATGACATACTATGGAATGAAATACTTCCTTGGTCAGTTTGGGTCAGCTGCCTGAACCGTCCCCCACACTGCTTGTAGAGAGAGAGAGTTGGGAACGCAGCTGCAGTATCAGAAGCTGAGAATGTCCTTGAATTTGGTGCACGTAATTCCCAGCACCAGCTGAAAAGACATCTTATCAGTACTTCTCTCAGGGTAAATCCAGGAACACAGCTTCATACCAACTACTGTGAAGAGAGTTAACTCTTTCCTGAGTAAACCAAGCACAGAAGCTTTCTCCCTTAATTGCGGAATGCAATGGGGAACTGCAGTGAGTTGTTTTTCTTCATTGTATGTTTTCTTTTTAAATACAAAGGCATTATCTTTAAGGCCAGACATGGCCAGAGGGAATATCCCTGTAGGTGTATGTGTTCTCCTTCTTTTCCTCTTGGCTGTGGTTAGTGCCCTTGCCTGGGTGCACTGGTGGTCTAAGCCAACTGACTCTTTCTGTGCTCTTCTTTTATCTGCCTGTAGCAAAAGCAGCCTTGGCAGTCACGCAGGGTGGTGAGCAGCTGTTAAATATAGGTTCAGTAGCTGAAACTACATGGTATTTTCTATTTTAGCTGTTGTACTCTGTTAATGACTCAAAAACATGCAAAGCTGTGGAAAATCTGGTTGTGATAGTTGAAAGTGTGTTGTGGTGAATGTTAAAGTTATGAATGATGGTTCATGTGTACAAGCTCTTGCTTTCAGTTAGAAAAACTTTGGTATTTGGGATGAGGTTAAGTTTCTAGGGTGAGGCTGGAGATAAATCACAGCTGGGTTTTGGCTATTGGCTTTAACGTCTACTAATCTTTTCCAGCAGCTGACAGAAAGATTGTATTGAACTAGGTAAGCTGTACGAAATTCCTGCTGGTTTAACCTGAAATCATATGATAGAAAGGTTGAGAGTTGGAAATGAAAAATGTAATGGAAAATATTCCTCATGAAGTGTTGGAGGCAACCTGCAGCAGAGCCCCAGCAGGAGACAGGCAAGAGTCAGGAGAGGTTCACCTGAGTCTCTCTGACCATGGAAAAAGTCTGTTTTGGCTTGTCTGGCTTTAGCTGGTTCTGTCCTTTAGGAGTGCATGGAGAAGGGAGAGAGGAAACTGAAATAGGACCCCTAGGGACAGAGGTGGGGGCCTTGACACAGGGAGACAGAAAGGCAGTGTGAGTGGAGACTCAGGGGAGAGGCAGTGATGAAGAAAGAAGTTAATATTGTGAAAGAAAAATGGGGGAGGGAGGGTTTCACCTTTTTCCCTGCCTGCACTGAAGCAGATGACAGCATCATGGTGTGGCTTTTACTTGCTTCTGCAGTTAGATCTGTAAAATGTTTAAACATCTGTTACACTGTGTAATAACTGCTTAAGTTGCTCAGGTGCTTGTGGTGTAAATCAGTGCTGCAAACTGCATAGACAGGCTTGTCTCTGAAGTAAAATGTAGGACATTCCTGTGGTTTTCTTACTTCTCCACGCTTTGCTGAGAGAAATGGTCTTTTCCAGTGATTGGGTTGCTTATTCCACCTCTTGAACAGGTTTGTACACTAATGTTTCTTTCCATGTTACATCAGTACAAGAGAAAAAAGGTTTAAAAAGCAGGGGAACAACAAGTGTCCAAATTAGAATGTTACGGGATGGATGGATGTTACGGGATGGATGGATGAATGGATGGATGGATGGATGGATGGATGGATGGATGGATGGATGGATGGATGACCAGGTTGATACAAACCTGGTTGGGTCTCAGAGAGTTTTGAGTCATGGGTCTCTTCGTGTCACAAGTGGAGTACCAGGGGTCTAACCTGGGACCTAGCCTGTTTGACATCCCTGTCAGTGACCTGGGGAGGTGGTGGAGTGCACTTTGGTTAAGTTTTCAAGTGTCACAAAACTGGAGAAGGGACACCAATCAACACGTTTGAGGGCTGGGTTGCTCTTCAGAGAGACCTAGACAGCCTGGAGGAGGGGCCTGCCAGGGACTTCATGAAGTTCAGTAGGGATGAATGCAAAGTCCTGCCCCAGGGAAGGAGGAACCCCTGGGGTTCCCCTCTATTGTACTGACTGGAGGCAAGCTGTGCAGGAAAGTGCCTGGGGTCTGGTGAACAGCATGCTGAACATGAGCCAGCAGCGTGCCCCAGCAGTAATGAAGGCTGACAGCATCTGGGGCCTTGTTAACAGGAACAAAACCAGCAAATTGAGTGAAGTGATTACCCCCTTCTCAGGACTTGCTAGACCATATCTAGATGCTGCATGAAGTTTGGACCTCTGATACAGGAAAAACATCCTTAAAGTGGAGTGAGTTCAGCTGAGGGCCACCAAGATGGTTGGGGCTGTAAGGAGAGGCTGAGGGAAGGGGGCTTGCTCAGCATGGGGAGGGGATGGCTTTTGAGCGCATCTACCAGCAACCTGCCAGCGCCTGTGAGGAAATTATGGAGGAGACGGAGACAGGCACTTCATGAAGGTGCATGGTGGAAGGGTGGTAAGCCAAAAAAAAGAGATGCTCAGGATGATACAAGAAGGGACATTCCGCATGAGGGTGGTCCAGCTGAGCAGCAGAGTCCCAGGGAGGTTGTGCAGTCTCCATCCTTGGAGGTTTTCAAGACTGGACAAAGCCCTGAGTCACCTGGTCTGGTCTCATGGCTGACCCTGTCCTAAGCAGAGGATGGACAAGATGGACTCCTGTGGTCCTTCCCAGCCTGAATTACCTGATAAGCCTATGAAATGGGGGGGGGGGGAAGAAGAGTTGTTCAATATATATTGCTCAAAATTTCAGTGGTGGACACCCTATTGCTGAGGCTCTTAAATATTTAGGTTTCCGATTTTCTGTGGACTCCCTAGACCAGGATCTGTTTGCCCAGTGCAGTCTTTTTAGATTATATTTTAACCATTTGTATTTGTTCTGGTTGGCCAATTCCTGAAAATAACACTGTGGGCTAATTCATCTGCTTTTACTTGCAAGAGCCCAGCCCTGCTCACTTCTCCCAGTGCTGGAGTGAATGACCCTGGTGAGACTGGTAACTTCAGATGGGGATCTTAAAGGTAAGTCTCTTCTTTAGTTATTTTTGGCTTTTATGTTTATTATTATTTTTTAAAATATTGGTTTCACCCCCTTCTTTTTGAAAAATTGCTAGTCTAAGATGGAGTGCATCTTAAATACTAAGCAGCTACACTGAAATAGTACTTTCTCGCATACTCTGCAAAATGCAGGGCCACACTTTTTGTATAGGACGAGGTAAACAAAGCTGGGAAGCTGGTTGTAAAATTCAGCTGCTGGTGCCACCTGAGCTCCATGAATGAGCAAAAGCAATTCCTTTCCTAGGTGTGAGAATGAGTCATGTGTTGTGCTAGAGTATGTGATTTAGGCAGATGTGCTTCGCCTCACATTTTCAGCCAGTACAGCTGCTCCCGCAGTCAGTTCCTGCAGCTCAGTGGCAGCACGCGAGCTGCTCGTGCTGTCCTAACCCAGTGATGTGTCTAAGTGCTTACAAACAGCATCCAGCTCGGTCTGTAAAAAGGAGGCAGGATTAGGAGAGGAGATAGTGTGTAGTGGTTTGGTTTGTCCTCCTGAGGAGGTTATTGCAAGGTAGGTAGGTCCAAGGGGTTGCAGTGAGGTGGCTCGAGCTGCCCGTCACGCTTGCACAGCCACCTGGCTCTGAGCAACAGCTCCTGTGTTCCATGCTTGGTGTGTCCAGACCTTTGTGTTTTGGGGATTACAAGGTAGTAGAAGAGACTGTAGAGACACCATGTGATCCCCTGACTGGGGTTTAGCACGAACCCCTTCAAGCATCTGTACAGCAGCCCAGTGCCTGTGATGGCTCTGTTCTCCAGTGCTCCTGTGGTGCCTTTTGATGTCAGGTAAGTAGCAATTATTAATCATTAGTTAGGGCTGAGTTTATTCACACTGTTTGCTTTCCTCACATTCATTCCTCCCTTTCTTGTTCAAATAAAGTGACATTTAGTAGAAACTTACAAAGGAGCTTTTTATCTCTCTTTGAGTGTTTTATATGATTTCACTGATCTCTCTAAATCATAATCAAACTGATTTTTGTAACTAGAAACTGTCTGATCTTACCAGTTTCATTTTCCTGTGTACTGGAAGAAAAATTCTCTTTGTTAGGACTATATTTGGGCCCGGTCCGTGGAGCAGCTCAAGTTTTCCAGCTGGGTGGGCACTTCCCGGTGCAGTGCAGGACTGAGGCATCCCCAAGGGACGTGGCAGCAACTCCTCCCCAGAACGGAGACAGGTACCCACTTGCATGAGCATTTCATCGCCCGCAAAGCTTGGTACATCGCAGCTCCGTCTGGTGCCTTTGTTGACCAAGAGGTTCGTTGCCTAAAGTTGGGGTTCGTATTAGATCCCCGACATCATTGATGCCCTTTTAAACACTGCAAGGGGCATAATTCGAAGTTGTTTTTAAGAGGAAGTTTTTATAGGATTCCCTCTTCATGTACAGTAGCTTGTCTGTTAAATATTTCTCAAGAGAGCGATGTTTTAATGAGACCAATTCACATTTTTGAACATTACCCGCTTACTATTTTTTTTTTCCTCCTCCGAATGCCGGAAGGGTGAGAGCACAAAGAGAAGCCGGTCGGGGCTGGACCGAAGGGCTGGGGCGTTGGCAGCTGCGGTGCGTGTGTACATCCACCTAAAGACGCAACACCCGCCGGGCACTCAGGGGCGGGGGCTGCCCGTTCGCCGGCGAAGAGGGCCTTAAGCACCATCTTCCCCGGGCTCCACCAGGGGCTGCTCGCGGACTGCGGCGGGCTCCCACCGCCACCCCCAGCCCCCCGCCCCGGCCGCTCCCGCCGCTGCCGCCCTGCCCCGCCGCGCCCCCTGCCCCGCGGCATGCGGGGCTCATCCCCTGCCCCCCACCCCGTTCCCCTCCGCCTACAAGTGTACCGCGGGTTTCAGTTAATTCCCCGGTGCCGCTTGGGGTGATTTTCTTTGCTGTCAGACGTTAATGCGGCGATGTAAACTTTCGGTCCAAACCCGTTGGTTTGTTGGAAAGGTTTGGCTGTCCTTCAGCCGCGGCGATGGTCTAACGGTAACGTGTTTACGGCGGATAACTGGCGTGCCTCCCTTTCTTAAGGCGCTGTCGGGGAGATTTTTATCTTGACCGTACACTAAAGACACTGCTGTGGTGCCTGATTATCCCCCTTCACATGATCTGGGGTTGTTGGCTTCTTTCTGCTTGTTTCATGTAAAATAATGACTTGAAAAAGTGCCACTTGAACAATGAACTTCTTCTAAAATGCTCTAAAAACGCCTTTAGCAATGCCACCGTTCAAAAGGTTGATCCATGACAGGGACCGACATTAGCAGTTGGTTTGGATTCACTGCAGAAATGCGCGAGATAATACGGCATTGAGTGATGCCCTTTTGGTTTCCACAAGGCTAATATCCCAGTCGTAATAGTTAATGAGTTGACACCCGAGACACAGTAGATTGGAATGGCAAAAGGCAACGCTATACAGATTTCAGTGGAATTTATAAAGAAAACCTGGTGTCAAGCAAAAACTCCGTTCCATGTTTTGTGAAACTGAGGTCACAGTAGTTACACAATGTTGTGTCAAGATGCTTAATGGATGAATTGGTGTCATTGCAGGTTTGTTCTGTTTCTGTTGCTACTCAAGGCTTTTTGTTCTTGGGTTTTTGTTGTTGTTGTTTGGTTGGTTTTTATCCCCCAAACTTTTCCTATAGCTGCAGTGGGAAGAGAAAGTCACAGTTTTGGGGAAAAGGAGCTTGTTTGTCCTGGTTTTATTTTAGTTGGGAGTAGGCTTCAGGAGGTTTGTAAATAAAAGTGCTGAAAGCATGTTTGTAACTGTGTAATAATTGTGTGCACTGTTGTCAAAAACCTTAACAAACCTTGAAGTGAGTCTAATTAAACCAGCCTTTGATAATGGCGATAATAAAGGATTACTTTAATTTACACTGTAATGAAAGGATTGTGCCATTAAACATTACAGGAAATAGTGAAACTACTTTTCCAGAGTAGATAGAAATTGCATGCTGTGCTTTTATGATCTCGGTGAAGTCCAAGTGATTCTCATTCATGCCATCAGCAAGAAGTTCAGAAATGAGGTAGTTCCTCCCTCTTTTGGGAGAGACACACACATGTAGTCCAGTTATCCTGTTTGGGGTTTCCAGCGTGTGATTGTTGTGCAAACCTTGCATATATGCCCCAAAACCTCATTATTTTAGCACAGATCAAGCCTGATAGGTTTTGTGCTGTCTGAACACTAAGCTTTGGGCTGGAAACATTATAGGGTTTATTTTGTTTCGTTCATTGGAAATAAACTCTTGGAGTTTCTTTTGCTGTACTTTTTTTCTTGATGTCTTGTCCATTAAGCCAGGATTGTTCCAGAGACATGAAATGACAGCTTCTTTTTCGGAGCATGATTCTAGATACCAATAGGATTGCCCTTGTCAAATAAACAGGTTGCCAGCCTGTGAAGAATGGTGTGGTATGATAGACATGTCAGCAGGACATATGGCTTTACACTGCAGGTTAATCATCAGAGAGCTTCATGTCACTTCTCCACTTTTCTGCTTTCATTTTCATCGTTTACCGAGTTTGGTATTTATTTTCATGGGACCCTAGATGAAGCCTGAGTTTTATTTTTTTGAGTGGGGAACCCAAAAAAGAAAAGTAAGCAACATACCCCATGTTATTTCCTAACGTAAATTAGAGCCTCGAAGTTAAGATGTATTTAATTTTCTAAACTGCCAGTATTCCAGTGAATGAAAATATGAAGTGGCTGAAATATGACTAATTCACGCATTGTAATACTCCTTAAATGATAAGCTGTTAGAAAGACTAACATGTGAAATATATGTTTAAGTATTGAGATCCAAGAATGAGAATCAGCAACCTTAGGTGTAATATAAAATTCTGCTGCTGCAGCTGGGACTGACGCTGGTAACAATAATAACAATAATAAAAAAAAAAGAATGATAAGCAACTAAACTGTGGATTCCAGGTTAACTTTTCAGTTCTACCTATCTCTTTGTAACTTTACAATGAAAGATTCAGAAATTGGAGCCAATTACCATAATATGTGGTGGTTTGGTTGGGAGCATGTTCTACATCAGACAGTTAAAAGGTTTTATTGCTATTAGGAGCTTGTTAATGCCCTTGATAATGTCTCTAGTTGCTTTGTAATGTCTCTTGTTGAAATATAGAATTCTTTTATCTTCTTATTACATTATGCAGAAACTTGAATTGAAATGATATTTGCAGGAACATTTAAAGTAGTGCATCAATCAGTTTCAAAGAAGAGAAAATGTTCTCAGAATAGCTTGTAAAAGGATAACTGTCAGTTTTATTTTGGATGAACAAAGAAACTGACGTAAAAAGCACTTTATTGTAAAAGGACACTGTGCAATTCAATAAATATTCCATATAAATATAAAGGAAAAGAAAGTTTATAATTATCTGATTACTTGAGTGTAATTTAAGTAATGCTTCCAGAGTATAGCAAGCAGTGAAGCACCTTCTTCTATCCTCTGTATTTCTACCCCCAGATCAAGTCCTCGGTAGGAGATAGCTCAAATAATCTTGTTAATGATTTGAATGGACAAAGTATGGTTATAATTTAACATTGTCTTCTGGTAACACAAAGCTCCTCACAAACAACCTCACTGCGTTAGAAAGACACTAGCAGCACCTTCCCTCACTCTCTTAGGTTTTTGGTTTGTTTGTTTTGTTGTTTTTCCTCAAACATGATTTCTTGTTATTTGTCTTCCCTCTAGCATTTCTTACCTGCTTTAACACAAGGTTATTTCAGTATTTATACATTTGGATTATAAACCTTTTATATGACTTGGGTATAAAACACTTGCACGTGGTGTTATTATCCAGGAAAACAGTTGCAAATAGTATGCTCCTTGAACCAGTAGTAGCTTGCTAGACCACACAAAATATGGCATGTTGCAAATTCTGTCTTGTAGCCCGTAAACCAGAAGCAGCTCCTCCCTCTTATTTATTTTCTAAAAAAAAAAAAAAAAGAACATGCTGAAGACTGCACATAGGGAGTCATAAATGCTCTGCTCATGCACCTTCTTCGTGCCCTGTTCTCAATTCTCAGCTTCAACCTAGGGATGTTTTAATCTTGCAGGTAGTTTTTAAAATGACATGCTATTAAAAAAAAGCCCTCTGGGTTTTAAGGACTTACAATAGTGGCTTCAGTGAAACCTGCTATAATTGATCAATCCATTCACAATATGCACAATTTATTTAAGCTGAAATTGTGTTTCCATGATACATTTTTCTACATAGGACACCCTGCCTTCAACTGCTTCCCTTTAATTCTGTGGGCGTGCTGGAGCTGGGAAGGATGGGGCGCCTGAGGGCCTTTGCCCCCCAGCCTCCTGCCCCTTCGCTCCCCTATTCTTTCAGGGCAGACACCTGCCTTTCTTGGCACAGGTGTAGTTACAATACCCCCCAAAAGTTTATTTAATAACACTTCAAGCAACTTCTGGAGAGGAGCCTCCGTAAGTTACTGAACCCTTGAGGAAGCGATAATTTGCAATGAGCAACTTAGTGGGTTGCACATCCGTATACTCTGCCTATGAAAAGAAAGGTGGTTCCCATGGCAACCACCACATGCTATGTGTGTAACATAAGTTACTGGCGAGGCTGGGGCTCTGTGTGAGACGAGCTCTCCTTGGCCCCATGTCGTGCGGTCACTGCCTTCTGCGGCTGCACAGGCAGGGTGATGTGCATTTCCATCCCTGCCTCGCCCCTGTGCTGCTCTTCCTGATGAGCGTGGTCTCTCCCTTAAAACATGCAAAAGTTGTCCCTGTATTAGAAAGCTCAAACACCCAAGATAAACAAACACTATGATTTGCCAAAAAACTGCACAAAATTGTAACCGAGCCCAGGATAACCTTGGGATCTTCTAATCAGAAGGCACTGTTCTTCCAGACCATCACCTCTTCCCTCATTTGGGAAAGTATATTTATTTGCCTCAAATTTATTTGCTTTTTAACTTCAGTCATTAACAAAGCAGACTTCCCTGGCCTGAGGGGAGTGTGAGGGGAGAGTGTGCTTTCTCAGGAGCATGTGCCTGAAACTTGACTTGAGAAATACATTGAAACCATGCAGTAAAACTTATCTTACGCTTCATCTAGCATCTCTTCCAAAATGTAGGTTCCTATGGCAAGTGTGATGTTGACTGCTTTTGTCTTGCAGGGGGTACCTAGTGTCTAGATTCAGTGCCAGTTTGGTTCAGGCTGTCACCGAGCTCTGCTTTCCACCTAAAGGCACAAGAGAGGTAAAAGGCAGATTGGCCTCGCGCAGACAGTGGTCAGGGGTTTCTAATCCACTATGGTTTAAACAGAAGAGACCTGTGGCATATAAGGAATTATACAACAGATGTAAAATGGTTGCTGGTTGATCTGGGATGCCTCTTGTAACATGTGAGGCTTTAAATAATGCTGAAGAAAGAGGAGGAGAAATCTGGCATTCCTAGATACATGCTGGGAGGAGTAGAAGTAGTTATGAATAGATATGACAAAGGCAACAACAAGATAGACATCTGCATGAAGCAGAGAAAGTTTATCTATAGAAGAAAACATTGTGGTTTGAGTGCCAATAGTATGAACCGTAAAGAACCTTACAACTGAGGGCTGTTTCTTGTTTTACTATGATGTGACCGAAAAAAAACCAAACATGTAGCAGTAGCACCCACAACACCCAGCCAAGAATGCGAGACATGAGAAGCTCTTCAACAGTGTACCAATTCCTAAATCAAAATGGAGAGAAGGCTTGAGAAGAACTAGATGAGGAGCCCTGCCAGGTGTTTATGCTGTCTGCTAATAATGCTCCTACAGGTGTAACCCAGCTTAAGGTACAAAACCTCTGGCCCAGGTAACGGAGCATTGCATTGTTGTGATGGAATGGGGCTCACTTCAGATTGCAGCGGAGGAGAAGTGATATCTTAGCAAAAGAGCTGAGTGGGAAGTGACAGCTCTTGCTGTAAAAAATGTGGAGAGTGTCTCAGAGATATAATAGATTCTTTTCTGAAATGCCCTTGTAGCTTCAATAGCTTCATGGGAGTTTTAGGATTACAAATGACAGCAAAATTTGTGCCATTCTGCATAATTGTATTCTCTACAAAGAAAGTTTCCTACATATCCTAGTAAAGATGGTACTTTCATTAGAAGGAAAATAATTTCAAAATGACATCTCTTTGCCAAGGATTAAGAAAGTCTAACAAGTTCTAAAAAAATAATGTAGCATTTACATTGGACCCTTTAGTTTTACTGCTAGAATTAATGACATAAAAATAAAAGAAAATTTTAATTGGTGAAGGGAAGGGGAAACATTTTAGCTCCTGAGTTGTCACTATTTTCGTCCTCATAGCTCCCACCATTTTCACTGGCGATATACAGAACTATATTTGTCTTTACTGAGGTTCATCTCTGTTAAAAACAATCCAGTTTTATCTCTCTGTTAATGTAAGATTTCAGCCTTCCGTAACATGAGTGCCCCATAGACAAGGATGAACCCAGAATGTCTTGGTTTGGCAATGATTCAATCCCTTGTAATTTTATGAATTTCAATGTAGTCGCAGGCAGCACACTTAGGAAATGCCATTTCTTTTTGCCCCATCACAGCCTAGAAACTCTCCGTGATCACTCAGTTGTTGTAGCTGGAGAGCATGAACCCTCTGTGCTCAGCTTACAGTTCTGACTGCCATGTATGGACATTTCTAATTACTTTGGAGGCGCTCCATTTTGTAGTGCATGCATAATTAGTTAGTTATTTACATTTTATTTTAGCATCTTGTCTAGCTGGTGCACTAATGAAATCCCAGTGTGACATCAGAACCTTCCTGTTGAAGTGGGTCTTCCCTTCAGGGATCAGCCACCCTTTTAAATTAATGAGCCGCTTTACAGAAACAGCTTCATAATTTTACGTGCAGTGTCTGCAAGGAAATTTGTAACTGGCCTGACTCCTTTCTTAGGGTCCAAAATCTGGTAAAATTAAAAGAAAGTCCCCCCCTAGTATTGCATACTTTGGGTCATCTCTTAAGTGGAATTTTTTATATCATATGATTACAATAACTCCATAAGGGAAAAGGGCCCTTCAACCTTCACACACTTGAGCAGGAGTATGTTTGGGAAAGAAAGGATGAATGTAAGAAAGCTGATTAGCACTGGAGCCCCCAAAAGCGTAAGTAGGGCTGAGGGTAAGAATTAGTAACATATTAACAAATAAACTTGTTTTCTATTTGAAGACTGAAAAGAACATAGGAAATACAATTAGACTCCCACAGAAGTGAGCTTCTTTTCAGGTGTTGTTTTGGTAAAAATCTCGACAAATTTGACTCAACTTTTTTTTTGTTAGAGAATCTGTGACAGGATTAGTAATACTATAAGCAACATCGTCTCTTTCTGTTCACATCCAGCACATCCTGGATTTTTAAAGTGTAATTGAACAACAACAAAAAAAAGTCAGAGAGAAAAGGTGTTGCTTAGCAACAGCCTCATTCAAATGATCAGAAATTGTTATACTTGCTGGAATTTGGGAGACATCTCAGGAAGCTTGCCAGGTAAATGGGCTAAGGAGAGAAAGGAGCCAGTGTCCAAAATGGAGAAGGAAACTTCTACTGCGATCAGTTTAAGCATGTGCACTTGATTCAACTTGGTTTGAAATACACTTCTACTTGCCTAGGTTAAGCATCTTTGGTATTCCTTGTGCACCCTTGGTCATCATTTCAGTAGTGGAGGACTTGTTTTGTGGCAGGTAAAGTTGTTCTGTGATGTTTGTAAATGTGCTTATTTTCCTTCATTTTTGGGCTTGCTTATCTTCTCTCTCCTTAGCTGGGTTTGTCCTACAACACTTTCCCTTTGGTAGAGCTGGATGTGTTGCTGGGTAGGAAGTCCACAAGGCAGTGTGGAGGGCTGTCTCATGGTGTTTTGGCCACGAGCTACAGGATTAGGTGTTTTTATGTCTCCATGTAAGGCTGTCACTGCTTTGTGCACTGGTAGGTTGACCACCTCACTTTTGGGCTGCCGTGTGATCGTTGTTTTGCGGCTAGGATTTGATTTTTAACCTTTTGAAGTTCCCTCCCTTTCTTTCCATGGTGTATGAGGAAGGAGAGAGAAAAGACTCAGGAATTCCTCTCCATGTACTCTTGATTTGCCAGTCAGCAGCCTGGGAAGGGATCTTCAGCCTCCATATATGTTCTTAGGTCAGGCAGGATGAGGGGAACGTGGAACTGGCATTCCAGATACCTGGACTTCAGGAAAAGCACCCTTGAGGGTGTGCATTATCCTGGTGTCATGGTCTGATTAAGCTTCTTCTGGTTTCCTCAGTATTACTAGAGGTTTCTTTAATATCACTGTAAATAGCATTTGTAAGACTGATTGTCCTTCTGTCTGGAGTCTGATGGATGGATTTCTGAGAGCTGCAAGAGCCAGAGCACATTGCCTCTTTGTGGCAGCATCGCCTTAAGTATATACACTCCCTTGTATGATACACGGAAGGAACTGAAGGATTCTGAATGAAATACCACCTCTGTTTTGAAACGGACCATTGCTTTATTTCTGCCAGTCTTGTTGCTTTACTTGTTGGGTGCCTTTCCCACACAGCTCCAAGTAAGAAGACATGCAAAGGAAAAATCAGTAATTTTTCCCTTGCACGTCATGAAAGAAGAACTCCACGAGACAGAAAGTGACCTGGGCTCACAGGCACTGAGAAGGAAACTACTTAAAATTCTGCAGCTCGTTCCTTTTGTAGGGGAAGAATCCCATCCCTGTGTGGATTGACTTGCCAATTCATTTGCAGAAGCAATTATAAAATGCAAATATTTATGAATCACTGTATATGTTGTAATCTTATTTCCAAAACAAACATTGCTTTATAATGTGGCTCTTAAGTGCTGTGATATGAGAGATTTTCCAGCATTTATCCCCTTTTGAGCAATAAGCTGCAGGGAATAAATGCTGCTAGTGAGACCGAGGGGTGATCCTGGAGCATTCTGTGCTCCTGGCAAGTTGTTGTCTCTGTCCAACAAGCATTTGTAAAAATATTCAAATGAGAGTTAAAATCGGATATTTTTAAATTGAATTTAATTTTTATTTAGGCAAGTGTCATAGCCAAGCAGGTGGTAGCGTTCTTATAAATGTGGCTTATAAGCCCCGGCTGGCATCTCTGCGCAGGCTGCTCTCTGTCTCGCAGGTAGGAGCCTCCATGCCCGTGGCTGCTGGTGTGGCTGTTGTTCGTCTGGCTGTGGACCGCAGGGTGGGAGAGGCACAAGGCGTCTCTGCTGTTTGTGAAGAGAGCTGCAAGTAGAAATAGCCGGGAGGGGAAGGGAAGATGGGGAGAAGACTGAGCGGACTGTGGATGTTGAGGATTTCGGCTCCTGTGTGGCAAACCCCTGGGATGGGAGCACTTTGCATTCTCAGTGTTTTCAGGCAGGCATGGTCTGGACTTACAGTCGGGATGGGCTGGATCCCTGGCAGGTGGGTACTGGTGCCTGTGTGAGATGGTGCCTGGCTCAGTGGTGGAGATGGCAGGGCAAGCCCTTGCCGCTGCTCCTTGCACACCCTCCCTGGCAAAGCGTCCCACTGTGTGGCACGGAGCCAGGCCCTTTCCCTGTGACTGGGTGTGTTGGAAAACCTTGTGAGGAAAAAAACAGTTGTACAGCGACTTGTGATCCAATATATTGGCGACTGGCAGGAAATAAACCTGCTGCCATAACGTTAGACAATGAGTATCACTTTGCAGGATGAATTCTGGTGCCCTACCATGATTATATTTCTCCTTAGAAGAGAAAAATGTTGAGGCGTTTTAAAAGCGTAGCCTTGCTGAAGGAGCTGCTTTATTTCTGCAGCAGTTGGTAATGTGGTTGTGTACAAATACTAATGGTTTGCATGAAGCCTGAGTATTTCAGGATCTGGGTTAGTTACGAAGATTAAGACCAGGCCTGATAGACAGGTACAATATCCTTTATCAAAATGCAACACAATAATAATAGAGAGTAAATCAAAGTATATGGAGGAAGAAGATTCTTTCACTGTGGAAAATATCTCGAGCATTAATCACTAACTTCCTTTTGCTGTATAGACACAAACATGACAAAGGAGGTTATTTCCTCCTTTCATCGTGCACAGTGGTTTTTAACAGGAAAATTCATCCCTGTGCAGAATCAAAGTAGGTGCTGGCCTCTGATCTGAAGATTATTATGTGGTTCTTAATTTGTCTCTGTTTATAATTAAGCTCATCACATAGAGTTGAAATAAACCAGGGTATAAATGCATTATTAGTATGAAGTTATATAATATGCATGTGCTTCTAATGCTAATATGTTATATGTGTCTGCTCTATACAGCTGTGTTTGTATATTCCTGTAATGGCAGATCCTTTCTGAACTGCTTGTGAGCCTGGGGGTATGCAACATCCATTCATCATTGTGCCCTGATGAAACACTGATAAAAATGAAAATGCTGCAATGAAATGTGGGCCTACAGTAATATAGGAAGCTACAATTTCAGGGGCTAATACACTTCTGTATCTCATAAATTGACTTATGCTTTTGCTTATTTTCAAAAGCTCTTCTATAAAATAGCAAAGAATATGTAGTACCTGTATGCACAGTAAGGCAGAGATAACACAAATAGCTTAAAAAAAAAAAAAGGTAATGCAAATTGAATGTAATATTATGTATTTAAGATGGAAGGAAATAATTTCAAGAGGAAAAACCTTCTTTGATGCCTACTCAGCTTGTACTTTGCAATATTCTTAAACATGGTGTTTAATTATAAAATCATAAGAGAAAAAACAGGAAAGTCTGGTAATGTTTTTGACAGAAGAGGTTCAGATCTCATTCCTTTGCAATCCCAAGGGTACTCACTTTGTGTTCAGATGGAGCGCTTGGAGACAGAGTAGCAGAGACTGAAAACTCCTCACTTTCTTTAAAAGCTCAGAAACCCCTGTGGCTGCACGGAGGACATCTCAACCATTCCCCTTTGAAATCACCGTGGGGATCAAGTGCGGCTCAAAGAATGCTGCCGCCTGTCACCTCGTGTGGCAAGAGGCTCTGTGCCTCTGTGCACAACGCGCTTTTTGGGTAACTGGCCCGGCCAGGTGTTCCGTGCCCTGTCTCATGTCGACGCCTGGGCTGTGCAGCATTGGACCGCACATCACTTAGTGGTGTGCCTGGGGGCTCTGGTGGCCCCCTTGCTTTTGAGGCTGGTTTGGCTGCTCCCATCAATTCTCCAAGAAGTCACATCAGTTCTCCAAGAAGTCAGACTGCTTAAGGAATAAGTAAAAGTTGGATTATAAAATCCAGCAATTGCTGGAAAAGTTGACAAGGAGCAATGAGTTTTGAAAGTCAGAGCTTTTCAATATATTTTTTTTGTGTGTGTGTGGAAAGTAATAAAGACTTTTTTTTTTGTTTTGAAAAAAGTGCTAAAATCCTGCTTGACAAAATAAAACTTTTACTGAAAGTTTGAAATGGACTACAAAGACATTCTTTATTTTATTGGATTATATTTCTAACACTTTAGCTTTTAGAAAAAAGTCTAAACACAATAAAGTTGTTGCTTTTTTGAGATGTCAGCCAATAGGTAAGCAAAAGAAAGCAACTATGTTCCTTATTGCAATCGTCATTGTTTCTTGAAGTATAGGAAATGCAGCGAAAAGTTTGATCATGAGTGGAAGAAATAATCCACATGCAAAACAGAGCATGCTTGTGCTTTCTGAAATGTGATGGCTGTCACTGTGTGCTGTGCTGAGAACGATTTGTTGTCAAATACTGTAGTATCCTTTTGCTTTTGTCAGGTCTGACAACTTCACAGGTGTGGGTACAAAGACCTAAAACGGTCAGTTATGTAACACGGAAAATGGAACTATTTCTGTGACACAGTCCAAAATCTTTTTCTTCAGCTGCCATGTGGTGTCTCCTTTCTTTATTTTTTTTGGTTTGGTTTTTTTTCTTCCTTAAGTCAGACTGCTGAATGATGAGAATGGGGTTTGTGCTTCGTCATTTTCTCTCACAGGAGCAGGGAAGCAGAATGTGTTTTATTTCATGTTACTAGCTGGGCTATTGCTGGGTTGCTTCCTGATTGCAGGCCTTTTCCTCTTGCCTAATTGTTTTCTGTCATAATGGAAAAAGCACAGTGGTGATGAAGGAAGCAGCCAGCCATCAGGATGGGGTGTAAAGGCAGTAAATTCTGGTAGGGCAAGAGGATCTGTAAAGATCTCTTGCTCCCCTTCGCAGATATCTCTATTATTCCACTGGTCCTTGGAGGTGATATGGGAAGGGAGTAAAATTTTAAATAGAAAGGACTGTTTGCAACCACAGCACGTTATTGCACATGCATACATGAGTGAGAACATTCCTCTCTTTACAGCAGTATGCAGTGCCATATATCATCCTGCCTTGCCGGCTCTTATGTACCTGTGCAGGAGTACTGGAGTACTGCGGCTGAACCTGCTGCACGGAACAAAGATTTCCAGGAAGTGTTGTGGTGGTCCATATGCTGTCAGAGGGATAGCTTGGAGTAAGCTTTGTTTGAAAATGCAAAAAATGCTAGCAAAAAATCTAGGAAGTCTTAAAATCTGGGGTGTAATAATGAATGAAATAGGAGATTCCCCTCCTTTGTATGTATGAGATATGAATACATTGCACAGCTGGAACCAGAAGCAGGTGAAGTCCTTCTTGTCAGTTTTTCCTGCCTTACTCCACAGCTGGCAGTGTTTTGTAATGACTACTTGGCTTGTAGTCTGTGTTCAAAATCAGAAAGGCAAAAATATAGATTGTCCAACCCTTCATAAGGCTGCTGATTTATGAAAACTGCCCAAATATTGCCTAAGTTCAGCTGAAATGGGCCAATGAAGTGCAGAATTGGTCAGAAAGACAATGGTTTGTTCTTTTTTTTAACTTAAAATACTTTATGCGACTAAAACTTTTTAAGTTTAAATTAAATTAATTAAAACAGCCAATGTGTATCTTTTCAGGACTTAGGCTTCCTGAGTATGTCACTGGTGTCAAAGCTAATTTACACGTGCCCTTGCAGAGTGGGAACAATAGACTCAAAATTATTGTGTTGTGTTGCTGCAATTAAATAATAGCTCTTGGCCTGTTGTGTAACTGTCCAGAATTGGGCATAGTGGGTCAGGGTGGCAGAGAAATCATAACCAATAATAGAGAAATACAAATATTCAGGCCCAGAGGAACCTGTCCATAAACAAATACTTCCTAATACAGTTCATAAAAGAGTCGGTTCTGAACTGGTGGAGGGTAAAATTGAGCCTTCATGCTTAGTTTTCCTGGGTCTAATTGTCACAGGAGCTATGAACTGAAATGAAGTGTTGGTAACTACGTGGTTTGTTAAATCCCTGACTGGGATAAACAACCTATTGTTTGTATGGGAGGGTAATTATGCTGTATGTACCTGGATGTATTGGCCTGTAGCACCATCAGTAAGATGTGATGCTCTGTTGACTTTTGGGAAGGTAGCAACCATCTGGGGCAAAATAAAGGTATGGAAAAGTAGGTGTGGAAAAGAGAGTGGAAGGTCAATCCCTCTGACAGGGCTGCAAAAAATATTACTCAAGGACAGGACCAAAAAAATAGTCATGCTGTGCTGTGTTTAATGTGACAATTAAAAGATAAGTTGTTGGAAGATTGAGCATCCAAGAAACATCAAATCAAGAAGGAAAGAATTGGAGCCATGGCTCAAAGGAAACAATAGCCAGTTTTAAATGAGCACGGAAAGCAAGAACTGCCATTCCAAAATCAGATTACTGAAATTGTTTGCTGCACCACAGCATACAGTTTTCCAGCATTGTGTAAGCTTTTAAAGAACAATACAGTACTCCACATCACAGGCTAGATGATTTTTTCATTGTATTCTCTGGTGCTAACCTCTCTTGTGTTTGAGTTTGGAACTCCTGCAAGTAGGTTCTCAAGTTAATATTTTGTCCTCTAAATTCCTGAAATGTAAATCCCAGCAACAAAAATATTATTTAATTATTCCCTAGGGTTTCCATTAATTTTCTAAAGAATACTGGAAGAAACTTTTGTATTATCTCGGTATTTCTTTGGACTAGTAATGAATTGGCTGTTGCAACCAACACCCACAATAATCTCTCTGTGTATGGATGGGCAGCCTTTAGGTAGATTTTTAATTTTTGGATTTTATGCCTTTCCTGCACTGTCTAAAGCATCTTCTAGGGGAGGTTATGGATTTTCTCCTCATTAAACCAGTCCATAGCCTGCATATCTCTGCATATCCTTATTGTCATTAACATCTGAGTAGTGACCCTGTTCTAAAATTATATACTGTCTTCATTTTCCCTGCCTTATTTTGTATAACAATGGCTGAAGAAGGAAGTAGGATACTCTGGTGTTTTAGGAGTGTTGAAAAGCCAAACCATGATTTGGAACTTACGGTGGAAGTGCCTTCTTATCTGTAAGGAGTGGTATCCATCAGATTTGCAACAACAGATTTATGGTTAGGCTGTCAGAAGGGAAAAGAAGAAATGTGTCTGAAAAAATAGTGACTAAGGATGCCTTAAAAAATTAAACATTTACACTAAAGAGGCATAAGTCCCATTTAAGTATGGTTTTCTTCTAGAAAGCAGGTTTCATCTTCTAACAAATTTCTAACAGATGACCAGAACATAATAACCATTCAGTGTAATTATATACTATGTGCAGCTCCTGAAATTTTATTTTTAATCTTTTTTTTCTGAATGATTCAAAATCTACCAGTCATCCACCAGTGGGCTGTTTTGTCAGTGACTTGGAGGAAGGTTGCTCCCCATGCTAATGCACCACTAGTGCAATTTTCTTGCAATCAATGCTTTTGAGTCTTAATTTTGTCACATTTGTGCTTTCCCTACTGTCATTTGGGAGCTCTTTTGTGCTAGTTGTTAAGCACTTCATACATGTGCTTATAGATTGAAGGATTTTGATGCTTGAGGTCTATGTATTCTTTGTTTATAGTCAAAGGTAAATGCATTCCTAGGTTAAACAAAAAGAAAGGAGAGAGGCTGGGTCAGTGAGGAGCTGAAGAAATTGGAGATACAATGATCTTGTAACACTACTGCCTTTTCTGTTTCCAAATGGAAATCCATTTTCTAATGCGATGAGCGTCATGGTTTCCTGGTCTGGATGAGC
Source organism: Rhynochetos jubatus (assembly GCA_027574665.1). Lineage (NCBI taxonomy): Eukaryota > Metazoa > Chordata > Aves > Eurypygiformes > Rhynochetidae > Rhynochetos > Rhynochetos jubatus. The sequence goes on from CM050656.1 coordinate 20,206,625, forward strand.
ACCCTCCTTGCTGCGTGTCTGGACCAGACCCTGGTGCAGGATGTGATGGCTGGTGGGCGATTGGGCTGGCTCTGCCACATCAGTCCTGGTGAGGAGCCCGAGGTCAGTCTCCATTGCCTTTGGCGCCTGGCCTTTCCCTGGATGCTTTTGCTTAAACATGCTCAACCAGGCAATAAAACTGGGATAGTAAGTGGAGTGTTTGAGATGGATACTGAATGCATGAAATGTTTCTCTGTGGGATGGAAGCCTGTTTGTCTGCAAGAAAGCACTTAGAATACACAAAGAAAACACAAACTGATGTTTCTCTTTATTAAAAGTTGTGTAATAAGTACAACTGAAAAGAAATTCTTAATGGCCTTAAAAAAGGTAGACTAAGAAAGACTAACAGGGATAAAAATTACACCCACAGCTGTGAATCTTGGTTTTCTTCTGACTGGCACTACTCAAGTACTTTAATATCTGGCAGATCCATTTTTTTCATTTAGCTGACCAATCGAAATATGCATCACCACAAGCCATTGAGACCAAAATAAATAAATAAAAAAAATCCACCACCCTTTTGAGTTGAAATAATTCTTCAGAGTACAATTTTAAGAATTCTGTATAGGCTCAAGCAAGTCTTATTGCTTGATCAGACTCAAGGAAGAGTGGCTGGGGCAGTTTGCCTGGCCCAGAGTTGGAACATGATGATGTGAGTGTTCAGAGTGGCTGTCTGCAGCAAAAGGAGGACATAATTCTGAAGGCATAGTTTTGCTACCTCCATAAATACTTATGTGTATTCTGAGGGTGAGAATTAAGAAAGTAGGTGTTATCCGAAGTGTTATCATCAAGGATGAGGAGGCTGTTTGAAGAAGCAGAAGCCTTAGGTGTGACAGTACAGTCAGTTGTGCTAGGAATACTGAGGAATGATTTTATAAAAGTGAATTCTTTTTCCTTTCAAGGACTGAAGGTTGTATACAAGGGCATGAGAATATATTGACTGGCTGGGAATGAATGCAGGGTTTAAGGTGTCTGAGGTGCTTTGTGACACGTGTCATTTCTGGAAAAATAAGCCATACAGAGAAACAGTCTGTCTGCCCCGATGTGCCAAGGTACTTTATGTATTGGCAACAGTGATGGAATGAGAGTGCAGCAACAGCTAAGCATTGCAAAAGACTTGAATTTTCATGAGGGACATAAGCAAAATACAGCCAATAGTGTCTGAAACACGGACCATAGAAACTGCTAATTTAGTGAATGTAAGCAGCATGCTGGGATAGGTACTCTAACGGAGGTGTACCAATAGCCAAGTCAAGAACTGTTAAAACCCACTCAGTTACATAAATGACCAAAAGGGAAGCTTAGGAAGACATAGAAGGTTAATGGTTCTTTTTTATTTGTTTGTTTGTTTTGTTTTGTTTTTGTTTTGTCTTGAACTAGTAGTTTACTATCAAAAGATGTTTTCCTCTATAAAGGAAGTTCTTAGAAAGCAGTGTTCTGAAACTGATCTTTTTAGTGCTGTTATCCATAGGTTTGGGAATCATTTCCACCTGATGGGTTGCCTCCTTCTTAGGTTGCAAATCTTCCTGATCTCCTCAGCACTTTAAACATTTAAGGAGAAAGTGATTTTTGCTAGTCCCTACCTGCTCTGCAGTTATATTCGGTATGCTTAGGCTGTGTTTGATCTCATGTCCCGGAACTGGTCTGCCTTTCCTGTTGTAGAACAACATATACGTAAGCTCAGCCTCAGACATGGCCAATGACTCTGTTTGTTTGGACAGCTTTTAAAATACCTTCTTGCAAAGGTAATTCTGCTGACATTTCTTCTTCTGACTTACAGACATAAGGCTGCTATTCTTGCCTTCATTCTGGCAGGGTGGAGGGATGGAGGTGGGTGTGGTAGCAATGGATGTAATGTTTGCAGTTGTCTAATTTTGTCTAGGGAATGGTGTGCATTCATTGAAGCAAAGAGAAGAGCACAGAGAAAGAGAATACTGCAGGGGTTAAAGTAAAGCACAATAAAAATATAAATGCTAAAAAACCCCCAAACCACTAGCATCAGAGAACCTCCAAGTTATGACTAGTTTTCAACACAGGCTTGAGGATAATTTCTTATGTGACGTTTCATTGGAAGCTACTCAGTCTGTCTTCATTTCCACATGGAGTGACTAAATGCAGCATTTCCTTTATCACAATTAGTGTTTTTGAGGCTTTTAGTTGGACTCCCTTTCTTTGTGCCTCTGGTAGTGCAGATTTTTGCATCTGACTTAAGAGGGAATCTGATCCTGGTGTTGTTTTTTTTCCTTTTTCCTTGGGTTTTTGTTGTTGTTTTTTTTTTTTTTCTTGTTGAGCATCTTGGAATCACGCTTTAACACACGATCGGTTCAAAGAAAAAAAGATGGGTGGCAGCATCTCCCCTGCTGTGATACATACAGGATAGTACTGGACATCATGACAGGGTGCATATCACCTTCTGTACTGGTACTGTAGGACTAGTGGAATGTGGGAAACTTGGGAACCACAACAGAGGAAAACCTGATATTAGAGGTTAAATCTCTAAATGTTTGTTCTCCATTCCATACTACACTATAAATATTTACCTCCGCTCAGGAAGAAAAACACGCGTGCAAAGTTTGAATCTCAAAGTTAATGTTTTTGGCATTATTTTCCTAATACAGGAGCCAATAGTCCTTTTATTAAATATACACGGTGGCTACGCTTTTTTGTTTTTTTGAAGAACAACACATTACTTTTCTGCATACAGAGGTAATCAATATTCAGTCAAGTGGGATGACTCTGTGAGTTCTGACATCAAAGGGCAATACGTTTGATTGATATCAGTCAGATGGCAATGTTGTTTGAAGAAATGTAGTCAGAAGACTGGCAATTTAAAGGCTGTAAAAAGTTAGGGGAGATGTGAGTGCAGTGTTCCATACTGATTTCCAGAGTACAAGACTGTGTATTAGAGAATTGGCAGTAACATAGCAATCTTGTCTCTCAGACACATGCTTTGTTTGAAAGGACAGAGAGGAAGAAAATCACGCTCCTACTTTTTAGGCAAGACAGTCAGTGGGGCATTAAAGATACAGTAGTAAATAATTATTTTGTCATTGCATCCTTACTGCGTGAGACCAGGGTTTGCATTTTGCGTGAAATATATAGAGCACGTTATATTACTGAACATTAATAAGCAATAAACAACTTTTTCTTCTTTGTCATAGGTTTATTTGTAGAATAGTATTGATTCTACTGTCTGTATACAGAGAACAACAACTCTGTTATGTCTTTCTGACAAATATCAAATATTAGCTGTACAGCTACAGTTGGTTTTACTCTATTTCCTTGTCTTGTTTTCTGTCTTCTTTTCTTAATATAAGTAATGGAACAATGTTCTTTTACTGTAAATGGTTCCTTGGCTGAATATGTCCCACTGTCATTACTCCCTGGAAGATTAAAAACAATGCAGAAACCAACCTACAGGATTAGTACATTGCCAGCAAAACAAAGTGAAAAGAATTCATTACATTTACTAGAAAGCATTTTCCACTGCTGGCAAAAGGTACCAAACTTGCATCAAAATGATTATCAAAAATAAGTTGTACAATAAAACATTATGATAAGATGTTGTCAGAATAGCCATAGAATATCGCAAGAATTCAGTGCTGAGGTAAAAAAACTAAAGGCTATCAAAAAAAGCTCAGTGCCATTTGATGTATAAATGCCAAAGGAGTCATGAACACTAGCTAGAAATATACCAGTCTGGGAGGATGAAGCCAATTTAACTATTATTGAAGAATTTCACATACCAAGGTTGTTCTTAGAATAAAGTAATTATTATTGCTGGTAGCCATATGCCTAGAAATCGCTTTCAGCGTGGACCTCACTACACCAGGCATTGCTCAGATATTAGGTAGAGAGGTGACCTAATTCCAAAACAAAATTTGAAGTGTGAAAGATGGATGTAGTTGAGGCAGCATAGGTTCAGCATGGTCTCAGCATGGGTGGTTTCTTTTTTCTTTTTGAAGGAAATAAATCAAAACAGTTTTAAGGAAAAGTAGCTAGAGATATTTATGGGCGTCTGCCACTTCAGCATGAGGAACAGTTAGAAGGAAGCAGTATATCTTTGCAAATGTAACAAGTGGAAGACAGGTGGTCTTAAAAAATATCCCGTTTCCATACTTTTACTTATCAGCTTGCTTTATTAATATTTTTTTGTATCATGAAATGTGAAATTGGGCTCAGTGTCAAAATGATGCTAATTAACAGAATCACAAAATCACAGAGTGGTTGAGTTGGGAAGGGATGTCTACAGACCATCCAGTCCAGCCCCTTGCTCAGAGCAGGGTCAGCTACAGCAGGTTGCTCCAGGCTGTAGCCTGCTGAGTTTTGAAGATCCCCAGGAATGGACACTCTCCAATCTCTCTGGTCAGCCTGTTCCTATGTTTGATCACACCCACTGTAAATATATTTATTTCTTATCTTTAAGTGAAATTCCTTGTGTTTCAGCTTGTGCCTGTTGCCACTCATCTTTCCACTGGGCAGCACTAATAAGAGTCCACTTCTGTTGTCTTTGCTCCCTCCCATCAGGTATTTATAGGCAGTCTCTTTGGGCCTGATCCTGTGAAAACTGAAGAGTAAGGGCCAATATTTTCAGAGAATTTAGTTAATGCTGAAAACTCTGAAAAACTCAGGACTGTTGTTCCTATTGCCATCTTCTCACTGGGGAAAGCGGCAAACCGAGAGTGGTTTCTGTTCCTCTTTCTAAATCACTGTGTCCCCATTTCCTCACCTGAGGTCTGCAGAGGGGGACTGTTACTTGAACATCAGCATGTGCCACCAAGGGCAGTGGCACTTCAGAAGCTCAGGCCTGCTGTGGTTTGACCCTGGACAGGAGAGGAGGGCCTGGCTGCATCCCGGGCACTGCAGCGTTTTTGGAGATGGCTGGAAGGGGCTTGGCAGGTGACCAGCGCCAGGTTTCTTTCGGATGTTGCTGCCAGTTGCAGTGAGATTTGGTGGCACGGGGAAAATGTGATTCTTTACAGCGTGGGAGACAGCCAGGGTCGTGGTCCTGGGCTGAGAGCCCAGCATGGACGTTCGCAACACCCCGTTGTCAGTGGCTCACACCGAACACAAAAGGGATGAGAATATCTCTTTGTAGCTTTCTGGCTCCTGATCCGCTCCCACTGAGCAATTCAGGCCTTTACACTCTAAGTACGTGTCACTGTGAGTAAAAGGCTCATTGCACCAAACCTGTCAGTGGAACAAAAATAACGATCACAGCCGGTGAACAACTTCTGAGGCTAGCTAGGGGTCATACCGTGTGTTGTTGCTGCTCAAGAGAAGTTAATATTTCTTGGAAGTAACTTCACCATTTCTGGCTCTCAAATATTAAATTGTGCAATCTCACCACTTGTGTAATTTAGGGATATTTTCTTCAGAAGTGAATGGAAATGTTAGCTTGGATTTTCAGTCAGGCACAATGACTAGCATTGCTGTGAAAGAGGTTTGCGAGGATGTAAACCCCGGAAACGTATGAGGAAGGTAACACGGTATATCTGATTAGTGTTCTGTCTTTTAGTTCCAGTTAAGTGCTAGTAAACCTGTTAACCTAAAGTTTTTGTTGTCTCTCTCTCTTTCTTTTCTTAAAAAAAAAAACCAAAAGCAAGGAATGGAAAAAACAGAAGATTTTGGAAACTCCTTTGGATATCTCAGCATAGTTTTGTTGCCGACAAGCTGGGGGATGTAGGCTGACATGCATCCTGTTTCTAATAGCACACACACTGTTTCTTTATTTAGAGCCTCTTTACCAGTATCAATTAAACCCCAGTTAAATTTGACACATCTTAACCTCCCGTTGGATCCAATTCATTGCTACAGCAGAACCCATATGGCACTGAGACAGTTGCAGGCATCAATTCATTGCTTATGTAGAGCTACTGGCTAAATGCCAAGCAGTAATCACTGCTTTTTGTTAATAGACATGTTTGCTTTTGCAGTCGTTTCTATACACAGTGCTCTAGATTAATTAGAACAAAATCTGTCATCCATCTAAGAAAAAAACAGAACTCTTTGGGGTTTTTTCCCTCGGATTTAAAGAGAAATGAGTACTGGCAACCAGAGTGGTGGTGGGGGAAAGTTACTTTGTTTATTATAGAATAACCTATTTTGTTTATTGAACACATATGTATCTGCTGTTTTACTTACATTAATAAAAAAATTGGGGGACATTGCTGATAATCTAAAATACACATAAAACTTGAGACAATAATTGCAGAAAAATTGTCATTTTTTTTTAATTTGAATTTTTAGGAAAAGCAAGACAACTACTTAAAAAAGGTCACAATTATATCTATTTTCTGCAATTAAATGACACTTATCCTAAACAGACATTCAAATGATGGCAGTGCACATGGAGGTGGACTTGCAAAACCATGTAAATACCTCAGAGATTGCTGCCTATTTACAGTCTGAAACAACACCAGCTCTAGTAGGCAGGTTTGTAAAAAAAAAAACAGTATTTCTTGCATTACTGGTGTCACACTTTAGAGAAATTTTAACTTGTGATTGTACAGTTTTGTCTGCCCACCCCCTGCTTGATGCCTGAATAAGAAACACAGCTGGGGGAGCTAGTGGATGTTGAAGTTTTCTGGCTGAGCCATTAGCATTTTAAGATCGCACTGCATTACATCCAGATCTGTTGTGGTGGTGGATACATGCATGGTGAACTATGCTAAGCCTGGAATGCACTTGAATATTTTCCAGCAGTGAAATAGGGGAACACTTTCAAGGTGCTGCATTTGTGCCATAGAAATATAAACTTTTTCACTACAAATTCTTATGTTGGTGCCTACCATCATCAAATAGTTTAAGAAGCCATTTTGGAGCATGTTATTTAATCAGTTGTGTAGTTTTATAATATTTTATAATCAGCTGTGTAGTTTTTTTATAGCCCTAAAACCCATTTTTGTGGTGTTTTCTTCAGGCTGACTATTTTTGTTTGCATGCATTCACAGAAAATTATTTTGGTCAATCTGATTTTGAAGTAAAGCTTTCTGGTCCCCAGTTCTTCCATTCATAAATGCGTCACATAGGACCAGATTAAAAGTCCACTGGGGATTTCCATTTGATTCATTAGGATTTGGATGGTGTCCACCGTCCTGATTAAAGACCTCAGAATACTGATTGTCAAACTGCTGCTCGCTTGGCTGGTACGTGCAATGACCAAGTATTAAAGGGTAGAGATCTAAGCATGTCCAATAGTCAACGATTAATGGTAATCTCCAGTTTTCATTTCAAACAGCAATACTATTTACAAGCTTTGAGGTATTTCTGTTTACTTAAGTGAGTTAATATGATTTAAACCTTAGCAGAGGATCCTGTTAACAGCCACACTTACCTTTTCCTCAATATTCCTGATTCATGCTTCATACATGTTACATGTGAAAATGTATTTATGTACATAGATATGTATATACACTATATAATTTCTTTTTGCATGAAAATACAGTAAAAATAGCACTATTTCCTGCAAGTTATAATCTCTTTCAAAACTTTTTCCTAACATTGAGCTAATGTTTTAGTATTCCAGTGCTGTTGGTCCATTGTTCGGAAGTACAGCTTTATCAGCAGAATGTGTGGCAGATGGTTTACATTTGCATTAGCCTTCTGGAAAAGGAATCAGCTCCCACCAACACAAGCTTCAGCTTTTCTTTTCAAAATTTACAACAAATTTGTCAGAATGGCATTTTTAGAGGAAAAAAACCCCAATCTGACTGTCTTTGCATTCCCTTTTTGAAGAGGAAAAATGAGTCCTGTTCTAATGCCCTCATCTACACATATATCTTCCATCCCCTCCCCCAGTGTTTGTTAAAATGATTTAAGTATTTCATTATGCAAAATGACTTTTTATAAAAGACCTTCCTTTTTGCCCCACAGTCATTCTTAATTTCGTTTGTCACTAGTTATAGAGTGAAGTTATGTGAAGCTAGGATATATTATTTGTTCTAGTCTGTATTGGATAAGTTATTACATTAAGAAACCAATAATTTTCAAATATAATCAGATTTAAGTTTTTAATAAGATTCATCCTCCCATTCACACTTGCTTAATTTAAGGTTATTAAATCTGCTCAGGAATGAGCTGCTTCTCAAAGCCTCATGTGCCTATTAAAGGATTTTATTCCTGATGTGTTAATAGGATTTAATTATATTAACCCCATAGTCCAGAGACACACTACAATTGTCAAAGTTGATAAACCAGACAAATCCATGCTAAATGAGTGATGGCCAGTTCTTTCAAAAAACTAAATAAATTACAAGGTGTTAATATTTTGATATCTCTGCTATGTAACTATAGGTTTGCGTAATGCTGAAATTTTGAATCTTGAATGTTTTAAAGGACTGTGAAAATTTTTTTCTCAAAAAAAAATCAAGGCCAATGAGGAAATTAATAAGGCTTTTTAAATGAGTGTTTATCTTTGCTTCTTATTTCTGATTTCTGAGATTAATTTAGATAAACTTTCAGTTTGTCTCTTGTCATGGCATCATCTTGTTGTGTACAGACAAAAGCTGCAGCAAGTCATTCTGGAAATTCAGCATATTAAGCACTGTCTCAATTTCTTTGTTTCCTGTGGTTAATTATGTTAATGGCATAGTGACAGAGACAGACAACAATGTTTTGGGATGCTTTGTGGAGATGTGGCTGGAGGGAGGGAGAGAAAAGTGCAAACTCCTATAGCCCGTAAAACTCGTGAAGGTGGTCTTCAGCAGCGCTGGCATCGATCAGAAGTGCTGGCTCTTGTCAAGCTCACCTGAATTCTAAATGCACGGGAGTCAGCACTTCTGATGGCTGCAGACATGGAGAGATGGAAGGAATGACAGGGTTTGTGGAGCATTGCAGGGAAGGAGGAAAAATTAGCAATACGCCATCCGGTTGGACATTTTGCTTCCAAAATTAGATTGACACGTGTTATGGCACATTTCCACTGGTAATCACAGACACTCAACATGTATTTCAAGAAGATTTAGGCCCTGAGTTTTTCTCTCACTTGCACAGAGCTAGACTTTGGGCCTCTCAAAACATGGTGTAGGCTGCGTTTGTTTGGAGAAGCTGAACATGTAAAGTAGGCTTTCGTTTTAAAAAAAAGTAACTTTCTGGCACTTTTCCTTGCCATGATAGCCTTGGAAATGTAAACTGATATAAACTGTTTTTTGGATTAGAAAGGAAGTAGAAGCATAGTTCCTCTTTGCCCAGCGAGCGGTTGGTGGAGGAAGCTGAAAGGCATCATGCTGTCTTTCCATCAGCCCCCCAGCCTGCCTGAGCCACCCAGCCCAAGCCATGTGCTGGAGAGCCAATGCTTTGCCCTGGGAGCGGGAAGGAGAGGAAAGGGCTTGCTCTGTGGTGGAGCTGCAGGAAGAGGCGTGAGTGAACGTAAGGTCTGTGCATAAGATAACTTGTGACTCTAAATAAATGAACTCTTTTAAAATATTATTATTATGGGGACCCCAGCTTGTGATTGAAAATACCAAGGGCTGGCTGTGGTGGGAAAGGGATGGGCTGAGAATCAGCTGATGTCAGCTTTTGTTAAGGCTCTGGGATGGGCTGTCTTTGGACCACCTATTTCAGAATTTGGTGTCAGCTGACATAGGAACCAACTATAAGGTCTGCATCCAAACGTACAGTGAGGAACTGAGATGAGCTGTAATCCGCGGCTGCCAGACCTTGGCTTCCTCCAAACACATAACCATCTATAACAGATAGTCTGAATAACAGGCAAATAATTGTGGTAGTCTTTTAGTACCTGAAGTGGGTTCTTTTTTTCTTTTGTATGCTTGTAATGCCTTGGCTAGCCAGCCATTCCTAATTTATAGTGGCTATGAATAGCTTTTTAAGACACTGTGGCTTTCATGTTTATAATTTGATACACGCCCGATAAAATCACTCATTCAGGCTTACAATCTACTGTTTGAGTAGTATTATTGATTGCTTTGTATGTTTGCATTGGCATATATAAAAACTGTGTATATTTATAAAGACAAAAGGTATCCTACTCAAAGATGAGCGGCCGTAAACTGCAACTTGTCACCAGTCATAGATATATTCACTTTTTTTCTTTGCCTGCAGTACTGTGTGAGAAGGTCTTTCCAAATTTAACTTGGGATTTATAGCTCCATAGTGTTTCTTTCCAGTTAGGTGGCTACATTCTCTTCACATGAATCTCCCAGGCATTTACAGGGGTGTTAGCTACCTTGTGATGCCAGTAGAATCAGAAGCTGAAATGGTAGATGCTAGTGGGGATTAGCCAAGTGTGCTTTTGTTGTATCAGATACTAGGAGCGCTAACACAGCCATCTGCCAGGTCTGGTGAGGTAATCACCCCGCTCTGCCTCCCCATCATTCTCTGGGTTTTGTTGCTGTGTTTACAAATTATAAAAATTGAAATGACATAGGAATTTTCTTAATGTGAAAAATACTGAGATTTTGAAATTCACCTCTGTTCCTTCTCCAAAATTTCAAGACTTTCCACTGATGCAGGAAAGATGGTCACCCAGCAGAATTTCACAGAGTGTTAGGGGTTGGAAGGGACCCTCTAGTCCAACCCCCCTGCCAGAGCAGGATCACCCAGAGCAGATCACACAGGAACAAGTCCAGGTGGCTTTGGAAAGTCTCCAGGGAAGGAGACTCCCCCCCGTCTCTGGGCAGCCTGTCCCAGTGCTCCGGCACCCTCACAGGGAAGAAGTGTTTCCTCGTGTTCAGGCTGAACCTTCTGTTTTCCTGTTTATGGCCACTGCCCCTAGTCCTGTCACTGCACCCAGGGCTCATGGGACTTGTCTGGGACATTGAGGCTGAGCCTGTGGAGTCAATACGCCAGAGAAACATTCACGTGGAAGAAGGGTCTGAAACCACTTATCAGGGCTGCAAGCAATGCTAAGGAATTAAAGCAGAAGTTTAATTGCAAAGAATAAACAGGAGAGGGGAGACTAGGGGTCTGTATTTCACACAGACTCCCAAAGGAGAACTGATTTACAGTTTGAAAAATAATAGCAGGGCTGAAAAAAATCAGTGTTTTTGGGAAAATATGATAGAAATTAGGAGGCACTCTCAATAGAGACAGGGTATTATATGGGCATAAATAGGTCACTGTGCATACTGATGTATAAAAATGGGATGAGTTTCACAGCATAAAGAGCAAGGTCATCTGATGAAGGCCTGATAAGGAGAAGGGAGAAGAAACCTTTGTTCAGGGACATTTGTGATGAGACATTACATCTCAAGAGAAAAGACACCTTCAGCTTAGATGGGGGTAGGGGGAAGATACACCTCTCTCTCCACTAACAAAGTCCCATCCTTGCAAAATATAGCATGGCTTGGGAAAGAACAACAGATTGACGTGCACTGTGGGTGGGTGCTGTTCGCAAACACTGCAGTTCTCAATACAGTTTTGAATTTACTCTGCATATCCTTTTTATATGCACTGATGCTCCTCTCTAATTCCTCATACATGTGGTTTGGTGAGGAGAAGTATGTATTTGCACTTGAGATGCCTTTGTTATTCTCATGATCTGTATCACACACACTTTGCCTCTCATATTATACTGTCAAGATTATTTTACCTGTCTCTCATCCATGCAGTGCTTCCTTTTAATTTTCTTGTCAGGCTCCCACGTGTCCTTGGCTCTTTCTAAGTCTCTTCAACCTGGCTTCTGAGTAAGATGTTACTGGAATACAGTAGGAAATTCACATTTTAACTGCTTTTCTCTACATCTCCTTGCCCTTCCCTGTACCAATCCATCCTGTCTGGCACGTTTCCTACATTTTTTTTTTTTTTCTCCCCTGAGTAACTTCAGCTGCTCTTTGGAGTCCTTTCCACTTTTTCTTCAAAGTACCAGCAACAATCTGATACTCTGTTTGGGGTGTTTACCACGGGAAATGGACAGGAGCAGGCACAGTGATGATGCCCTGCGTCCAGCCCCACTGGGTGCCTGCTTGGAGCTGTGCGGCAGTTGCTGATTCTGCCTCCTCCTCACCCCACGTTTGTTGCTGCTGAGTCTTGGCATCTCTTGCAGTTGTTCCTGAATTCTCATCATTACTTCTCCTTTTCTTGCAGACTTAAATTGGGGCTGAGGAAAAGGTCATATTAATAACAAAAGTATTAATTTCTGTGCAACCAGAATAGCTCGCTTCAGTGCTAGCAGGCACTGTTTCGTCTTGCTTGTGTGGTTCATGAACTACATGCTAATTTTCTTTATATTTAATTACCTTCGAATGTCTCCTGTGCTTCAGGGTACAAGCCATCTTCTGACTAATTAGGGCTTTTTCTCTGAACAGGCTATTCTCTATAAGTCTACAAAGGGTTTCTTGTACTTGCCTTTGAAGCATGTGGTAGCCAGCCTCTGCCAGCAGTAAATGGATTGCGGGATGCTCTGTTCCAGAAGTACCTTTGTTAATAAATCCACAAATTTACATAAAGCAAAGTTAATAAGTGTAGCCGATCGAGATGGCTTGGATCAAATCTTTGGCATTCAGGTGTAATAGAGTGCATATTGGGTGAGCTATTGTGCTTAAGCGAAAATAAATTTATTTTACCTTAAGACAATTACCCATTCTTTTGTGATAAGTGTGCGCTATGTGTTAACTCCTCCCGATCCAGGCTTTGTCAGACAAGTCTTCCTTGTCATTATGTAAAAACTGTGCAGGCATCAGAATTTCATCCTCAGTATTGTTTGGTCAGTGATCAAATCCGTGCGTGCTGCATGTGAAAAGCATCACAGCAACGCCAAATATTATTATTGATTCTGTATATAGCAGTCAATATAAACATATTGTGTTTCGACTGCAAAAATGATCTTAATTAGCTAATGATTTTTAGCCTGATTTCTCAACAAAATGAGACATTATGCAATTACTCTTTCTGTCTGACTGTTCTCCCTCTCCCTCATAGCTGTCACTTCTGGACCTGTTGGGTTCAGTCAAGGTCAGTCTGGTATGGCTGAGGGTTGAGATTTCAAAGGCATCAGTTTCTTGCATGTTTAAACAGGGCATCTGAAAATTCTCCAGCTAGACCAGTGAGGGCAGTGCTATGTTAAACCAGATCAGACAACCTGAGCTGCCTGAGGGCACTCACCTTGGGAAGAGGTGTACACCAGAGCAGTTTCACTGATGCAGTTACTCACTGAACAATATAGAGAATTTTATCAATACCTTCAGCTTTTGGTTTAGGAAGAGGTGCTGTGTCCTCTGCTCTCTGTCGAGTATCTGAAATGTCGAGATCATGCAAAGAGCTGTGTCACGGTTACCACTTGTTCAAAAGCTAAAGTTTGTTTTTTTCTTTCCTTTGTAGATCAGGTTATCCATTTCAATAAATGACCCAAACGCTCATACGTGGCTGCTGGAGTCACTTTTTCAAAAACAGTAAGAGCTGTTTGGTTCACCAAATGGTTTCTAGTATAAATAACGGAAAGCCACCTCCCCACTCAGGACTCCCCTTGAGGACAGATCATGCCAGGCTTCCTCAGCTTCCTTCTACCAGGAACTACATCTCCAAAGCCTTTCTACAGTCATACAATCAACTCATTTTCCGAAGATGGGTCGTGTCCAAGCATATGAGATTCTTCAAGCATGAAATTCCACTTGACCCTATTAAGGCTCTCTCAGCATCAGATATGTACACCACAGAGTGGATAATGTTCATAACTCATTTCACATTACCCCTGGGTAGTGCCAGTGAAGAAAACCTGTCTAGTCTAATGCAATCAAAGCTGTGAATATGAGGAAATTGAAACATCTGGCTGGGTTTCTCTGCTGTGCCCCAGGAGGTGTGACATGAGAGATTCAGGTCAGAAAGAGGGGGGACAAAGGCATCTGTCCAGGGATGTGTGTGCTGCAGAGGACAGATGTCCCAGCAACGTCGCCAGCAGCACCAGGGTGCATTGGCCGGGCAGGTCACCTCAGCTAATTTCTTAGAGCTGCACTGAAGTTCAAAGGTGCAACTGCAGTTCATGTAAACTTGTCTGAGCTAACCCTAGAGCAGGGCACCTGTGCTGCACAAATAACTGTGATGCTGTAGGCAGGTGGAGCTTGTCTGGCTAGCTGCATGAACGTTTGAATCCACTCAGATGGTGGTACAGAGCGGTAATGTGGACAGATTGGGGTGGGTGTGGCATGCTGAGGTAGACCCAAGGGTAGGGGCTCGCTGTCCGCCTTCTGCGTTTGCTAGGGTTGTGTGTAGGGTCACAGTCATGCAGAGCCTGTGCAGCGAGTGACTACAGCTCCTCTTGCAGGTTAGTGTATGCATATGTGGGGGATGTCTGTCCAGACATTTATCCTCAGTGTGAACAAAAGAAGCTATTGCTTTGGGCAGCTTTATTCCTTGTGGCAAAACAGCTGTGGCCCTGTGCCTCCTTTACCTGTGTCAAGGGCTGGCTGAGGGTGGCAGCCGTGGGCAGGGATATCCTGCTGCCTGTCCCCAAGCACTTGCAGCACTCTGTGATGGGAAAGCAGTGAGCCCAGTCTCCAAGGCTGTTCCCTCTCTATCCATCTTCAGTCTTCTCCTTCACTCTTCCCACGGCAGGCACAGCCAGGTTCCAGCTCTGAAGCCAGAGGGCATGAAATAAGATTTTCTGTGCACACAAAGTGCCTTGAGCCAGCACAGAACCGTCCAAGGGGACTCCAGTCTTGCCTATCATGGTGCTTCAGATCAGGAGAATCCCCCCTCAACTGCATGTCCAATAGAAGCTGCTGAGATTTCTAATTTCATTTTCTTCACATTTCCCATTTTCTCCATCTTAAGAACAGCTTAAGAGAGAGACAGCTTTTCTGGTTGTTATTGTTTTGACGACAGAGGTATTATCTCTGGAGGATATCTGGAGAATTTATTCTTGCAAATTCTTTTATATTTTTAAGCGCTAAGGGTACAAAATAGTTTTAATGGGAGTTACCTACAAAAATATCCTAGTATTGAATGGAGAAGGTAGTTTGTATGTCTTTGTGACAAAGTCGGCTACTAAAGAAACAAAATTAATTTAAGCATAATTCATTTAAGCATAAAAATGAGAATTAAGAAGGTGCATGTGTGTAAACAGAAGTCCGCTATGAAATCCAGAGCTTTGTTGAATGCATCCCTGAAAGAAATGAAAGAAGGCATATGTCTTCCTTCCTCCTTGTCCCTCTTTGCAGGCTGCTTGAATTCAGAATTAACGTCTGGTCAGGACCCTCATATGCATATAATGTTGTATCTCCTCTATGGTCTTGCAATTAGTCTGGAGGCTATGAGGCTGGTGTACGCCTCATGCTCCAGCACTCTGCTAATGCTGGCAAGAAGACACCATGAAGGCAGGTTTACATCCTTTCGGAAACTGTTTTCATTACACTTAAAAATTTGCTATGCTTTCATTTAATGCCTAAACTCTAAGCTTGGTCTTGGTCCCTCAGCTTTGCAATGCTGGGACCCAGTGCAGGTGAGAGGGTCTTCAGGCTTGTTTCTCACTAAAGGAAACTGTTATTTTGTTGGAAGTCTCCAGGACACACTGCACATGACTCTCAGGGATGTTTTTGCCTACGCTGGACAGTTCTGCTCATGCTCTGGTGGATTTTGTCCTTTATGCTCATAAATATTGTCAGATCCTTTGATTAAAATTGCCTTATACAAGATGCAGGGTATTATTCTTCCATTGTTGTTTTTGGTAAAGCACAAGGCATTATTCTGTCTGCAAACACTGAAACGTAGAGCACTGTCATTTCCTTCTCCATAATTAGGTATTTTTGCCAGAGCTTCGCCTGTTGTGATAGAAGTAGATCCTTCTGAAACCATTGAAACTTGCTGTATGCCTTGAAAAGGAGGGGAGAGAGGAGCAAGAAGGGTGTTATCATACTTCAGCTTTTAAAAACCAATATAATTTTTATTGGTGTCTTCTAAAATGATGCTTTAGCAGGGATTGATGCCTGGATATATCTAGTCCTACATTCTCTAGCTCAGTAGGTTTTAGTACAGAAGAGGCCACAAACTTGGTCTCGCACAAGAGTCACAGTGAACAGGCTAGAAAATAAATAGTTTGTAAAAACCTCCCTCCACCAAGTTTTGGGGAATAATACTCTTACCATTATTGCTCAGCAGAAGTCACATTAGCTTAGATGGATGTGATGACGTAGCTGTATTGCCTTAATTAAAGCATTTAAAATGTTTATTCACAGCATGTCAGTGTGCCTGGTATATGTGTTTGGAAAGAATAAAAACTGGCTTTCCATAAAGGATGCTTTTTTTGGAGGATGTTTATAGCCCACTGCCCAGGTAACTTCCTTTCTGAACACATCCATTTTTTTTCAGTTACCACTGGCCATTCGCCATGCTGATTGATAACAACACAAAACCAGATAGTTATTTAACCATCAAAAAAAAAAAAAAAAAGCCTTTCAAAACAAGCCTTTAAGAATGGCTCACTGTATGAGTAGGGAGTTGGATTATTCTGGGCTGTCTGAACCAAAATTTACCTGCTTCTTTCTGTATCAGGGAGGACATAACGGATGGCTCTCGGGCTGGCAGATTACTCCTGCCCGTCTGCCCAAAGTTACTCCTTCGAATGTGGGCCAAGCTGACACGACTTGAAAGTTACCCTCAGGCAACATTCAGGACCATATCTGATGATTTCTGGGCTCAGTCCTAGTCTCTCTGGGCATATGTTCACGCAACAAAAATATGCTCCCCTTCCCTGACTTGACGCTAATTGCTCAGCCAAGAAGTGAAAGATTCTGACTCTGACTTAAGTACGTACTTGAAGGCGTCATTCTTAAGCACAAATATCAGAGGCAGGTAACATATACTTAGTTACACTTTAAGTAGAGAAGTATACTTGAAATGTGTTGAGGTGCTGTTCTGAAACAGGATACTTTCTGGGTCCAGACTGCGACCCGTAATTTCTTGCTTAGAGCTCACTTGTCTAAAACTGTGAGACAACAAGTGAGAACATCCACAGCACCCGTTACTTTTCTACGCCATCGGGAACAATGGGAAATCCAGGGTCATCAGTGAGGCACTTTTTGAAACAAGTAGCATTCTCTTTTATCCTCACTGCTTTGGGGATTTCTCTTGTTTCCCCTCCCCTTAAATTAGCCAACTGGAGCCTTGGGACCTCCACATAATTTCTGGAAACTTTTTTTCTGTGTTTGTATTTAAACCCTGAAAAATGTACAAACAGAAAACTAACTCTTGAAAGACAAGTAGTCAGTCCCATGATACATGACCTCTAGCTCCAGCATGAAGATGAGTGAGTGCAGGAACCCATGCCTGGACAAATGGGTTTTAAATATATTTTTTAAATTAATTTTTAAACTTTAACTCTTTGCTTTTAGACTGTCTGTGGTTTTTGACATGTACATTTGGCTATCCTGAGCTGCATGTGAGTTCTTGAGTGCTGTGTATGAGGGATGTGATTTTTTTTACTGACCACCTCCCTAATCTTCTGCTCTCCAGCTTTCTTCAGGAGACAGTTTCTATTTTCTGTCCTTAGGAGAAATGGCAGCAGCGTAAGTCCAAGCGGCAAATCCTTGGGGTCCTCCCTACAAGTACATCTGTTTTGTGATGATTTTTCAACTACAAATAGTTACTTCAAATTACTAAGCCAAAACCTGACAGCCTGTTTTTAATATATTATGTGTTTACTGTGTTGATCTTGCATCATTCGATCTCCTTTATCAAGACTACCAAGTCAAATAATACCCTAGAGAAGGCTAAGTACATGACCCTTCTCACTGAAACTTGCATTTTTCTTAAGAAAGGTAACTACTGCTTGAAAAGATCTACTTTTTACATCAGACCATGTTGTTTGACATCATCACACCAACTTTCATCCACTTTTTTTAGCCGCATCCTGTATCAGCTGCTTTGTTATTTTTCCCTGGTTTCATATCAGGCTGAGAAGTCTACAATTATCTAGGTCATCTCATCTCATTTATCCCTCTTAAATATTGATGCTAAATATTTAATATTAAATATTGATACTAACGGGTGAAATGTAGAATTGATGACTATACCAGATTCCTGGCCCTAAAGTAGGCCAGGCAAGCTCACAGCCCTTGCTGTGGGGCTTCTGGCAAAGAGCTGGGGACCCATGCGGCTGAAGAAGGCATGTACTTGAAAAAGGACCTGCCTACAGTGTATAAACCCCTCTGTCGTTAAATATTCCAATTGCATGCTCGTGTTTTGTTCTGACAGGGTTTGAAAACTATTTAGGAGTCATAACAATGGCATCATTACTCCCAGGTGAGTCCGTGGTTGTCTGTAGCATTTCATGGTTTCAGGCGCTTCTACTGAAATCTGGAGCGCAAGGCAGACTCCCTTCTGATCAGCATCCCTGGGTGATAAACGTAGGGCTGTTCAACAGCATTAGGAGACATCTCGCAAGGGAAGTGGCGGTAGTTATGTCTATTTGGAAAATGAAATCAGATCCCATAGGTAGTATATGTGAATGAAAAGTAGACAAAGGGTTTGTTCTAAGGTTTCTTCCTTCTGTATTTTCAAGGGTGTGTGTGTGTGCGTGTGTGTGTGAAACATTCGGCGTCACCAAACAGGTGGGCTTTACTTCCTTGCCCTGTTTCTATTCATACATTTTTACTCGGATTGCTTTTTCAGGGGCTATCCTACTTGTTAGCCACATTAAGGCAGTCCTGAATTGAAAGGTCTGCTATCACCAAGTTGACCTATATCAGCCAGTTGTATTACTGTATTACTTTAATTCTTCACATGACCTCTTGCTCTTGCATGGCGGCCTTCTAGTACATGGATGCTTTGAGGTAGAAAGGTGCCATGAGAGGAAGAAAAAAATTGCCACTCACCTAGAATGTGAACCATGAAAAGCTTTCCTGAAGATGTCCATTCTTAATTTCCTGTGATCTATCTGTTAGCAGCATTGCTGGTGAAAAGCCAATATGATCTGTGTTGCTGTTTCAAAACAAATGCCTCTTTATCTGGTAAGGTTATGTATTCTTTCAGCTTTCCAGGCAATTCTACCAGGAAAGGAAAGAAAATCAAATGGCATTCTTCTCTTCTTGGCTTTTTTTTTTCTTTCATATTATTTTCCTCACTGTTGGAAGCAGGAATGATTAAAAAAATACTTAACGCTTGCAAAATAATAGTAGTAATAATATTACAGAGAGAGATTTTGTCTGTAAATCAGTGGTGGCAGTCAACCTGGAGTCCAAGCAAAGAAGAGTGCAAATGGCTTTATTGAAAATTAATGTGCATTTGTAAGTGAGGGTTGCTTTTTAAATCCTTTGTGGTCACTGCTGGTTTTGTAGTGATGACACTTGCAGGGAATGCTACAGCTTTCTTTCCAAGAGTTAGTCTTAAAGTGCTAGAGCAGGTAACTGAATTTCCTCCCTATTTTTTTTTCTACCTACCCAAACTGGCATCTTGCTCAAGTAAACGGAAGCTGCTTGGCAAATGCTTTTGTTGTTTACAATATTGCCTATGGTACAGACAAGTTAGCAACAAATAGGACATCATTCACTGGGCATGGCTGGCAATCACCTCCCTGTGCCTGGTGGAGTATTGCTCTAGAGGAGGACGTAGTGTAAAGCAGGAGGGTGAGGAGAAGCCTGGTGCTTGGCTGTCCTGCTCAGGACACTTGCTCTATTTCCATGCATGTAACCCTTCTGCCACCTTGGTGGTGACCAGTTTTTCCAGCAGCAGTTTAAGTGTCTCTGGTGACTTGCCCTCTGCACAAGAGAAAAATACACTTGTGTCTCAGCTGTCCAGTGAGTGTAAGCTTAAAAAATAAAGGCTCATTTACATTGAAACACTGAGTTTGAGGTGAAGCAGCCAAGATGTTGGCATATGAACTTTCCTCTGACCCTGGCAGAGCCGGCAGCCTCCTGCAGAGGGGTGTCAGCTAGCTGGTGGAGGTGGCAAGGCTGTTAAACTGCTGCAGCTGTGTGTGTGTGGCACCATTCCCAGCTGAAGGTCCTATTGGCTCCAGGTGTCACAAGAGCTATTTAGGGATCACTCACCTGAGTAGGTCTTCAAAGACCTACAGGGTGTTGCTGATGTTGCAGCTTCTTAGACTGGATCTTTCAAGAAAAAATAGGTTGGTGGGTTTTGTTTGGTGTTTTGAGTTTTTTTTCTTTAATTGTTTCATATTTGTATCTGTCAACTGTCTGTTGGACAACTGTTTTCTAGCAGTTTCCATTTCTGTCTGTGTTGGCTTCTGGTATACTCTCACCAACATGTGTCCAGGCCTGGGGTCAGAATGGAAGCAACGTCTGTTAATGTGCTGTGGTCCAAATCTGACTGACTTTAAATTTTTCACAAAGTTCTGCTTCTGTTTCCCATTTCTCCCTGTCCAAAACTCTTCCTCCTCCTCCTTCACCCCCTCCCCAAGTTCTCCATGGCTTTCTCAGTAGCCTTACTTGTTTAGTTTTTAGCTTATGCAATCTGGTGACTTTCAAGGTTGTTCTACCTCAATCAAAAACTCTCCTGTATTGTTATTCCATCCATGTGTATACTACAAACTTTAGGTGGCCTTTCCCTATGCACATCTGTCAGCTACATGTGAATCTCCGGAAATGGTAAATCACAGAATTGCTGTAATCAGGTCTGTGTGCTCCGCAGAGTTGCCAGTGGACAAGCCCTGCTAAGGTGCGTTTTTAGAAACTGAGTAATAGAAGCTGAATAAAAAATGTTTCATCTAGGGAGTGCTGTAATGGTCTGTCAAGAAAAAGGACTTTCTAAAGGACCTTTAAAAAGGACTTTCAATCTTTCTAAAAAATATGAGAAGACTGTCCCTCTTATGACTGGAGACTAAAACAGGCAAAGTTGCTCTTATTTGACTTTTGTCTGATTATTTAAGGAGTTTTACATATAGACCATATGCTTAGGTTATGTGTTGTGCATCGAATTGCTATCTTATGACCTACTGGTGTGTTAAAACAAGACTGAATTAAAAAGAAAAGCAAAATGTTTGCTGTAATCAAATCAACTTGTGTTGTCCTCGGTCACTTAGCATCTGAATAATTTTATATCTAAAGTGGTAGCACTGTGTGGGCAGAGTGTAAGGCTTTCTGTATAATTTCTGAGAATGGTAAAAACCATTACTTTTCACCTAGCATGTGAAACATAAACTACATTCTCAAAGCAGGCTATTGTTAATTATGTTCTGTGGTCAGCATGTTGACTGAAAAGCCCCTACCACATATGCTGCTGTATAAAGGATTCTGTAAGATTGCATTCTTTGTGTTCAGAAACCACTCTGTCAGTAAATGAAATCTCTGAAAAGACGAGTGAAAGAGAAACGTTGAATTAGTATCTCTCATTTTGTTATATGCTTGACTCTGTCCTGGTTTCAGCTGGGATAGAGTTAATTTTCTTCCTAGTAGCTGGTATAGTGCTGTGTTTTGGATTTAGAATGACAATAGTGTTGATAACATATGGATGTTTTAGTTGTTGCTAAGCCGTTCTTACACTAAGTCCTTTTCAACTTCTCATACTGCACTGCCAGCTTGAAGCTTGGGGTGGGGGGCACAAGAGCCTGGAAAGAGGCATAACTAGGACAGCTGACCCAAACTGGGCAAAGGGGTATTCCATACTATATGATGTCATGCTCGACATATAAACCAGGGGGAAAGCTGGATGGGAACATGGTTTGGCAGTTGGTGAGTAATTGCATTGTGCACCACTTAATTTGTGTATTCTTTTATTATGATTATTTTCCCTTCCTCTTCTGTCCTGCTAAACTGTGTTTACCTCAAACCACAAATCTTGCTTCCCCGCTCCCCCCCCCAGTTCTCTTCCCCATCCCACTGGGGAAGTGAGCGAATGGCTGTGTGCTGTTTACTGTCTGCCAGGTTAAACCACAACAGAATCCTATTCCAGCTGCTTATGAAATACCAGTTTTCCAAAAGGATAAATGTGAGAGCAAGGGTTCATGCTCTGCTGTCAGAGATACCACAGCTCTTTAGCATGTCTTCTCAGAGGAATGAATTATGGACAGCTGACTTGGATACCGCAATGATGAACATGGCATAGAAAACCAAGGAAGAAGAAACCTACAAAAAAAAAAAAAAAAGGTGAATTTAATCTAAGAGGTCCTTTAGGGCATATACAAAATGAGATGGAAAGCTTCATGTAATGTGAGTATTTTTAGTGCAGAGGGAGGAAAAAAATGTTGTTTCTTACTCAGTTACTATACTGGAATGAACCACTGCTGAAGGTTCAGTTGATGCTACTGTCACTACCGCTTCACCAAGCTACAAACCTTTTGAAAGCTCCTTTGCGGCTAAGATATTGAATCCCATCTAATAATCATCAGGATATTGGAGGTATCTGTTCTACATGATACAATTACTTGAGCTAGCTGTAAATGGGATAGATAAAATACCAGAAATAGGTGAGCTGCGAGAACATGGCATATGTGGAAAGCTCCTTAATCCCACTGGACAAACAAAATTGTGCTGCTTTTATGCATGTTAGCTGCTCTCCAGACATACCTGTAGCCTCTGAAACCACTTAGTTCTTCTGCAAGTTTTACCACTATACTCATCAGTCATTTTATATGCTTTAGAAAGCCACACAATGACTGTTTAATTATGCAAAGTGAAGGTATAATTAAATTTCACTGGAACTGTGGGGATTTAAATATGGTGAAATAAAATGGGCTTAGTTTTACAGGCTCAGTGTGCGACAGAGGAATCGCAAAGCCTTTTGGTTTTCTTTTTCCGTATCTGTAATTCTCTCCTGGGGAATGGAGAGTCTGAGCTCAAGGTGGCTTTTCGTCTTTGTGACAGGCAATGTAGATGTACACTTGTAAAAGTTAGATGTTGCCAAGCACAACTCAAAAATGAGATTTGTTTTTCTCTAGGAAAGCTGCCAGCACTGTTAATATGTACATCTGGAAGTTCTTGAAACCTGGTAATGAGGACAGTGGTAAAAGCCAAATAAAGAGTCAAAATAAGCGGATCTGTAATGCAACTTTCAAAAAAGATAGCATGAAACTGGGCGCCTAGGCATGTGGCCTGAGTGTATAATACTGCCTCTTCACAACTATAAGAGCTGCAAGCTCAGCTGTTCTGGCAAATTAGGCTGCTTGCTTAAAAATGGATGTAAGAAATTGGTTTTTGTCCTGATATTTGGAGCTTATAATCTTCCTTCAGCCTTCTAATGGTAGATCTGGCTAAGTACCTTCTGTGTACTGCTGGGTTTCTTGGAGAAGACAAACTGAAAACATAATGGGTTTAAAATTTAAATTAATTATTGGTTGAAACATTGTTGTTTCTCAACCAATGGAGCAGAGACTGAGGAGGGAAAGATGGCTGAGAGGGAAGGAAAATGTGGGGGAAATGCAGAACCCCTTGTCCAGGTCAGACTATCCTGAATGGTGCTAGGTGATGGTGGGCTGGTAGGTGCTGGCTTTTGTCTGTCTTCAGCTATGATACTATAATCTTTAAGGATAAACAGAGTGGAGGGGAGTTGTTATATTTGCGCATCAGTGTCACAGTCTAAGATCCGTCTGTGGCATGGTTGCCTACTACTGGAAGTGTGCAATGCTATAAAACATGCAAATTGCTCTTCATAGATGTGAAGACAAATTAATAACTCACATAATGACTTTAATTTCTTACAACTCTGATGTTGAATCTGAAATTTTCAATCTGGTGTCTGGCTTGAGCTGCACTTTCTTTTGTTCACTTTAAAAAAAGTTTGAATGTAATATGCCCATTTCCAGAGTGTGCCTAAGTGGAAAAAAATGCTGTGTTTGTTTCTGTTTCCCTCTCATGTGCATGTGTTCTCTCTCTTGTGTTTGGGTTTTCAGATAGGTTTGTGTGTTTTGTGTTTGTTGGTTTGTTGTTTTTTTTTGGTATGTGGGTTTGGTGGTTTGTTTTTGGGTGTTTTTTTTTTTTTCCTTTGGGCAAGTTTCTTTCAGAAGAGTTTGCAAAGTCATTTCATTGAGGGGAAAATCCAGCATCTTCATCCCTTAAAAAGGACACTTAAAATCCAGCAGGTAACTGTGTTGGAGGCCCTGTTGCACCCTCAAAACCTCACAGAGTTAACAAGAGTGTGTGCTGAGAGCTGTGTCAAGGTGAAACACCCACTGTGTGCTGAGCTGTTTCTTCCTCTGGCCGTGTTCTGTGCCCTGATTAGGTGGTAACTGCAGAATTAAAAGGATTCATTATATGTTTCTGCTTTAAGCATGCAGTACATGTGGGTTTGTGCTGTGTTGCCTGTGTTTCCTCTCCGTTGGCCAGATGGCCTGTTTTCCTGGTGGGTCTTCCTCAGAGGTCATTCCCACAATGTCTCTCTGTTTCACAGATACCTGTCAATCCAAATTTGTTTGTAAAAGGTGACTGAAATTTGCAACAGTATCATCATGCAGGAGATGAAAGCAAAGTGGCATTTCCATATGGTTGTGGTTTACCTACAGACTGTACAGTAATTCCAAAATCCTGTGCTACATTATTTAATTTTGTAATGTCACTTATGGATTGGTCAGAAGTTGATGTACATGCACTAATTTGCACAGATTTTAATGACTGGGGATGTGTAAAATGACTCTAAAATACACCTTAGAAGTGGAAGAGGAAATTATTTCAACTTGCATAGCAAACAATGCTGTAACAGGAAAATCAATCCTGCTTTCTGTCTTGCAACTTCTAGTGGGAGGCTTTGGTTACCACTCAGCCCTACATGCACTGGGTGGATGACTGTATTCCTTTACAGTGATTTCGTCTGGTTTTCTGGCACACAGGCTATTCTAGACTCTCCTGTTAGCATCCTTGTAGTGGGGAAAGGAGGAAATACTAACAGGATCATTTGAATTCAGTAGTTGATACTGTAGTCCTACTCCTATCTTTAACACTTCAATTCACACACTGTCCTTCACACCTGCCTTGGTTTTTTTTTGCTCTTTGTCTGAATATCTTGGAAAAACTGCTGAATTGAACATTTAAAATTATTTCTGTCACCTCACGAGTGCTACTCAGTTCCTTCACCTATTTGAAAACCTGATGTTATAACTTGAGCAAGCTTATACAACAAATATGGCGATATCTTTCTGCCATATGATTAAACTTTGAATGAAACTCTTTGGGGCTTATGTATGCATGAGATTTCCTGCAGGGAGCTTGTGGTCAGGTTTGCAGATGACTCAATTGATTAGTTTTCAGAAGTGCGGAATGGGTGGATAGCAAGAGTACCCACCTTGCTCTTGCTTGTCTGATTTTATCTTTAATATTATTTTTAATATTTTCATCTCTCTGCACAAGTTCATGGAGGATGACCTTATGAAAGTACTGTCTTTCATTGTCTACTAAGGAAATCGCTTGGCTTGATGAGTTGTGGTTGTATTTAAGAAGGATTGTATTTACTGGAGGTTCTACAGGAGAATATTAAAAAAAAAAAATTAGAAGAATGACAAGCTATTCAACTTGTGTTGCATAAAGTGTAATAAAAATGATTTATCAGGAACTGGTGTTTTTTCATACTGCCAAATATCTGTTTGGTATACTGTTGTCCATCTGTGCAGGCCTGTTGCGCTTGAAGTTTCCTAGTAAAATGAACAGGATGTTTTTGCCCCTGAAATGAGTATTCTGATGAAATCCGCAGACTGGCATAGATGAGGGAGTCAATTTTGCCTTGTTCCTTTCCTGCAGGCATTGTTCCAACACCCCTGTGTTTCTTTCTGGTTGGTGGTTGTGTTCTTGGGTGGGGGTTGCGTTACAATACATGAAAGGAGAAAGAGGGTTTGTGGTAGTGCTGGCTATGGGCAGAGATGAGAGGAACTCTAGTAATGGAGAATTGTGACAGAAGTGGAGAGGACCTGGGCATCTTATGGTTTCCATTAAAAGTGTCTTATAGGGAGGAAGCCAAAATCAGCAGTGGGCAAGGTACCTGCTTCTTTCCATCCTCTCTGAAGGAAGAGGAAAAATCAATGATAAGTTCTGGTACATATGCTTATAGCTTGTGAACCGAGATGTTCAATGACATGAAAGCACATCTTTATATAAAGACAATGCATTTCTGGATTGGTCTGTGGTTACCACTAAAGGCTTTATACTAATGCTGTTACTGGGGGCAGCTGCATTATAGCACTGCTTACTGTAGTGACAGTTACATTTCGTGTAGTAGCTGCTGAAGCCAAGGCTATTCAGCAAGGGAAAAATGTGGTAAAACCTCAATGAGGTTTTCTTCTGCAACATTGTTATTATTTTCAACTTTTGTCTGTAGTATTATCAAAGAAATGCAGTAGCCACTAGTTAGGAATTTCAAATACAGTTTATTGCATTTGATTTTCTTGTATGTGTACCTGTTCTAGATATATAACCAGCTTTGTAAAACCTAAATTCATGAAAGTCATTATTATGATAGAAACAACCCACACCATGTTCTGAACACTTTCAGCTTCTCTTAATTCTTTTTCGTGTAATGAGGGATTAGCCTCTGGGCAGAGGGAGGAGAAAACCCTAGTGTAGTGTACAAATGATTTAGGAAACTCTTGACACATGCAGAAAATGGTATCTGCTCTGCAAGGCTTATTGATTGCTTCTAAATTTTAACTAAGCATTTGATGGGGAAAGGGCAAACTCTACCTTGGAGGATACCAATTTGATGCTCAGGTTAGTGCAAATGTGATCAGAATATCTGTGGCTTTAGGGTCTTTATTCTGCTGTTATTCACCCAAGGGTTTTGGTGTAGTTGTTCCTGTTTTGCTGGAAAATAGATCAGTCATAGAATGGTTTGGGTTGGAAGGGACCTTAAAGATCATCTAGTTCCAACCCCACTGCCATGGGCAGGGACACCCTCCACTAGACCAGGTTGCTCCAAGCCTCATCCAGCCTGGCCTGAAACACTTCCAGGGATGGGGCATCCACAGCTTCTCTGGGCAACCTGTGCCAGTGCCTCACCACCCTCTCTGGGAAGAATATTTTCCCGATATCTAATCTCAATCTACCTGCTTCCTATTTAAATCCATTACCCCTTGTCCTGTCACTATAGGCCCTTGTAAAAAGTCACCCACAAGCTTCCCTGTAGGCCCCCTTCAGGTATTGGAAGGCTGCTATAAACTTTCCCTGGAGCTGTGTCTTCTCTGAGTGGAATTCTCTCAGCCTGTCCCCATAGCAGAGCTGCTCCAGCCCTCTCAACATCTTCGTGGCCTCCTCTGGACTTGTTCCAACCAGATAATATCCTTCTTATGTTGAGGGTCCCAGAGCTGGGCTCAGTACTCCAGGTGGGGTCTAACAAGAGCAGAGTAGGGGGACAGAATCCCCTCTCTCAACCTGCTGGCCACAATTCTCTGGATACAGTCCAGGATACAGTTGGCTTTCTGGGCTGCCAGCACACACTGCTGGCTCATGTCCAGCTTTTCATCCACCAGTACCCCCAATCCTTCTCCTCAGGGCTGCTCTCGATTCATTCTTGTGCTTGCCTCAACCCATGTGCAGGACCTTGCACTTGGCCTTGTTGCACTCCATGAGGTTGGCACAGGCCCACCTCTCCAGCCTGTCCAGGTCCCTCTGGATGGCATCCCTTCCCTCCAGCGTGTCGACTGCACCACACAGCTTGGTGTCATCAGCAAACTTGCTGAGGGTGCACACAATCCCGCAGTCCATGTCACTGACAAAGATGTTAAACAGCACCGGTCCCAACACTGATCCCTGAGGAACGCTGCTTGTTACTGGCCTCCACTCAGACGTCGAGCCATTTGCCACAACTCTCTGAGTGTGACCATCAAGCCAGTTCTTTATACATTGAGCTGTCTATCCATCAATGTGGCATTTTCTAGGAAAATAATTTTTCCAGGAAAGCTTTGACATGCCTTCAGTGTGGTTTCTAGTCTGAGGAAAAGATTGCTCCCATGGGCTGTGGGAAACTGAAGGTGCTGACAGGGTATGTGTCCCGTTTGGCAGAGCAGGGAGTCAGTCCTGGAGAGTCACATGGGCTCAGTTACATCCCAATAGGGAATGCAGAAATCTTATGTCTCAACAGATCCCATGTGGGTCTAATGACAGCAAAAATTTAGGAAGTTTCTGCAAGCAGTAAAAACCCCGTTTGAACCGTTTCTGTTTTTTGCGGGATAGCTGGCACAGAGTGCTGCATACAGAGCTTGCAGGCAGTGCTGAGCACTTGCAACCTGTCTATGACTGCATGGGGAGGTCCTGGCTTCTCCTCCAGTTCAGCTGTGCTTGGGAAACCAAACCCAGGCTCTGTATGGACCTGCTCTCTGCCAGGGTGGTGCAGGGATAATTCTGTATGAGAGTGCTTCCTCCAGGCCAGGAGTCAGAGGTGCAATGAACAATGCTGTTTTTTGCCAGTGTCTTTGAAGATACCTGGGGGAAAAGCCCCTCCTCCACCAAAAACCTCACGCTTGTTTAATTCCTTTTGAACACTGGATATCAAACGTAAAATGCTGGGCATGGTTGTCCTCACTCATGCTGGTCTTGAGGAGCATAAATTCACAGGAGCTGGTGAGGTTTGCAAGCCCGGTTCTCTATCTAAAGGGTTATAGCATAAAGGGGTACTAAAACCTTTGCTCCCCAGCTCATGGTCTGTAAAAGGCCTCTACTGATGGCTGGCAGGCCCCAAGGGGAGGGTTGCATGCAGGGGCAGGTGGGACAAACTAACAAGGATGCTCATGAGTCAAAATGCAAGTCTGCATCAAGTAAAACAAGCTTGTGCTTGTGGAAAGGTAGCGACAGAGATGGTCTAATTTGCCTTGAGTGCATATATTTGCTTCATTTTCTAGAAAAAAATGACAAATTCTTGCTTGCCCCATCTCCTCCAAGGCAAAGACTTTCTGCAGTGGGGTCCAGTGGAGCCAGAACTTGAATGTAGTTTGGCTGTCTGAGGTGTTCAGAAAGGTATTTGTTTCCTTCACTGGATTGCGGAGGTGGTGTTGCTGCTTTTCATGCTTGCTGAGCTTTCCTTTGTTTCTGAAAGTGCCAATTCCACTTTTCTGATATCTCAGGCACATAAAATAATTTTTAGTTGTTGGGATCCCTATGTCTTAGCTGTGCTCTTGGCAGCTGCTCTCCTATATGACAAAGGTAAAGAAAGCATCAGCATCTCACTTCTGGCTCAAAGATCCAGTAAATCAGTGCTGTATTGTCTGCTTGTATTGCATTTGATTTTTTTTCTTTTCCTTTTATTTTTATTTTTTAAATGAACCTCTGAGCTCTGTATCTTTGAAATGGGATGCCATGGTTTCCGTCATTACCTTCCCTACACAGGGCCTGACTGAAACATACACTTTCACTATGTTGAATCCATCTGCTATGCGTGGGGAATTTGCAGTACTAGACGTAATATTTCTTTATAGCTATCTAGAAATGTGCTCAAGTAGCACAATGTAATCAGGCATAAAATATAAATGCCTGTTCAATGCATAGACCTGCAGGAAGGCCATTTTCACATCATCTTGAGTTGGCTTACATGATGTGGTATTTAATTTCATTTCAGGTTTTGTTTGCTGGTGTCATACAGGACCTGCTGTTGTTATCAGCCCAGATGCATGTGTTTTAATGACAGTGTTCTGAGATTCAGATATAGTTAAATTTACATGAACTGGACAGATACAGTTGAATTTACATGTGATGTAAGCTGCCTTGCATGTACTGGACAGTAAAAGCATACATGGGGCTGTAAATCCACACTTAACTTACCAGGTGGTACATCTTTGTGGAGCCATATCTAAGGGTTGTCAGTATTTAGGATAGTATTAGTTATTTTCAAAAATCCACAGTAATGTTGGCTGGACTGACAGCATCACTCAGTCCTGTTGTGTCTCTTGGCTGTGAGCTGGTGTTACAGTTGGTGAAGGGAAGCTCAGGCACTCCAAATGCATTGCTCTCCAGGTTCCATGTGGGCAGCCTTTTGGGAAGGCAGCGCTGTGAACCTGATCATGGTTTCAAGCCCATTTTGCAAAAGCTGTTGAAGGTGCACACAAAACATTTGGATGCTCCTCTCCAGTGTCATATTCAAATGGGTGACCTAGAGCCAGGAGGTTTTTATCCTGTTCTTTCACACCAGTTTTCCCTGCCCCGTAAGGATCCTCCACTTCTGCCTCCCTCAGCTTCTGCAGAGCTGAGCCCTGGTGCCTCAGGGAGGGTGGCACACAGCTTCTGGCAATGCAGCTCTTCCAAAGGTGAGCCCCAGACTGGAAAGTGCTGCATTGTGTGCACCCAAAAATTCTGGGCACTTTGCTTTAATGTTTCATGACAAAGGATATTACTGGATTATCTAAAATTATTCTGTAGCTCTTAGCTGTTTCTCTTTTTTTCTTGTTTTCCTAGTCGGTTGCTCAGTCTAGCAAGGTGGCTGGCCGCAAACCCCTCACATACTGTTCAATATAAATGGTAATGGTAGCCTGACTGACTGAAGTCTAACCATGTAGATATAAAAACGTTGCTGCCAAACACGTGTGGCTTTCACATCATGTGCCAAGAACCCTCTTACTCCTGTGATGTCCTACAGCTAGAGAGAGGAGGGACAAGTTGTAAGGGAAAAATGAGAGAGAACATAATATTATCCTTGTTGAACAAGATGGAGCACTTTTGTTTATTCCTAGAGATACGTAGGATTACATTCAGTACTCTCATGAGAAGCGACCACTAAAGTCAATCCCACTTTCGCCTAGAAAACGAACAGACTGTCTCTTGGTGACAAAGACCTTCTGACAGGTATCAAAGCAAGTGAAGCTTGCTGTGTCACACTCTGTGGAAAATAAAATTGGACTCATTCTATCAATCTTCTTCGGTAACCCTCTTTCGTGTGTGTGGTTTTTTTTTTTCTTCTTCCCTGCAGCATACCCCAGAGGATATGATTGTTATTGGATATATTTGTTTGCCTTGTCAGCTGAGTGGGAATTGTTCTGATGCTGTGGCTTGTTTCAAGCACCTGGTAGTGTTGCATTCAGCCAAGACTTCCTTCTGAGCCCATGGGTGTGTGCGTGCACATGTGCAGAAACTGTGGCTGCCAGGAACAGTGAAAACTCACTCTTGTCTCACCTGCATGACAGATTTATCTTCATCTGCATGGTTGCTGTGACTCTTGCTCATGTTCTGTCCTCGGTGGCACTGCAACTCCACACACCTGCCACCCCCTCGCCGGTCTAACACGGGTGGTTCCCTGCTCATCAGGTTACAGAATAGGCTAGCAAAATCTTTGATGCTGGGCAGAGGCTGGTGTTGGATTCCTTGGCTTTGTTCCACAATTGAATAGTAGCTTGAATTTCTTGACCTCTGAGGATCCACTTTAGGCTCCACTTTACTGCTCCAGAGCACTCCAGCCTTGTCATCTGGGTTGCGTATCTGCTGCAGCTACTGGTGTGTTGTCTAGTGCATGGGTGCCTTGCACCTTGCTCTGCCACTCCTCTGCTCCCCACAGCTCCTTGGGGAGTTGTGTGACTTGTAGGGCCTCCAGCAAGTTCAGTTTCCCCTATACTAGATCTATGTATTTATGAGAAAATAAGTAAACATGCCATGAAATGCTGCTGTGTTCATGTGCAGTCTTGGTGGCTTGTCTGATGCTTTCCTTCCTCATTGTCACTGTGTTCAAAATAATTCCAGCCTTTGTCCAGAGAGGGTCCTGCCTGGGCCCTGTCCTGGGGATTGCAGGATGCACATGCATGATGCAATGTGTGGTATTTACTTGATGAAATTCTCTGGTTGTCAGTGTCTCTGGGGCATTTTTTCCTAAGGTTATCCTGGAGTGATGGGGGGAGCCCTGACACTTGCTGGAAAGGGAGATAAAATAAAAGCAAGGCAGTAGTGATGGCTGGTTAACTGGGCTGTCTTACAGGCAGTGGCTTGTTTTTGCTCCCAGGGAACCAGAAGGTAGGCTCAGAACAAGGTTGCTTTCAAATGCTTATGTTCAGGATGTTAAAATGGAGCCCAAATCCCTTCTAAATAGGTCTCCCTGGCTTCCAGTTTAAAGAACATCTGAGCTTTGAGTGTCTGTCACAACACAAACCCAGGCAGGTTACTGCAGTCTGATATCAAAACCCACTGAAGCTTTACCTTCTTAAAAAACAGCCTTTGGGATCTGTCAGAGCCACTTCTGGCCAAACTGAAGGTGCACTGGTGGGCTGGGTAGCAGCACAGTCAGCTTCAGAGGGGACTGTGAAGTGACCAGGTACCCAGTTTAAAGCACTAGATAAAAATGAAACTGCTTAAATAACTTAGAAGGAAGAGAGATTTGACTCCTCGTGTGCACTGATTCTTTGTAATAAAACCAATACAAACCATTTTTTTGCAGAAAAAGATGTTCATTTTAACACAGTACCTAGTCATTTAATGCCTGCTAGTGCGTTAGGTGCACAAATTATGTTACAAATTATTCTAGCCCTGTTAGCAAAGGCACACGTATTGTCCCAAGAAAGCCCATTCTCCAAGAATTTTACCTTTATGTTGCTCTTTACAGATCCTAGAGTTTCCAATAAGATCCAGACAGTACTTTAGGTCTTGTTTAAGTCAAGCTATTTGGTATTTGTCTGTCACTTTATTAACACAAGTTCTTCCCCAAAAGTGCTGCCTGTGCATCCTGAAACACTTAGTGCCTGGGCCACCTGGTGCTGCCAACAGTAAATAACAACCCAGGTAATGGAATTGATCTCTGCTCAAGGAAGAGGAGTGAAGGAGTTAAAACTTCTCAAAAATGAACTGTAGATGGAACTGAACTGTGTCGGTGCTGAGCCTCTGAGATCTATTAGTTCTGACAACCTCAGTTATTCTGGTGCTTCTCATCATCTGTAAAGTTAACAAGAGCTGATAAGAGATGATGAGGCACCACACAGGTTTGTATTTCAGAACTCATAAATATTTCACAATGCCATTTTTCTTACAATCAGATACATTAATTTGTCGATTGTAGATGTTGCTGAATGTTCACTTGGTGCAGGGATTTAACAAATGCATTGCAAGGATAAACATTTTAAAACCCGCAGATAGAAGCCATGGGTTGTGCTGTGTGCTCAGCTGTTACATGTTTTCAAATGCATGCTCTAGTTTTACTGAAATTGTTGATTTTTTTAGACCTGCTGTCTTCCATGAAAATATATTATGATTCATAGGCAGCCCCATCCTCCAGCTGTATTTATATATATTTTGGTGTGACTTCATAGTTTTGTACTAGTGAGTCAGATACCTGAGGGTGAAATTAGTTTGAAACAAACCTTACTCTTGGCAGAACGTTTTTTACAAGGGCATCAAACAAGCTAACATACAGTTTTCTCAGGATGCACGTCACCTGGAGATGCTTGCAACTCAAATTAAGTAAAGGTGCTTTTTGAAGCAAAAATATTCTATGAAATATAGTGTAGACAAACTCTCCAAAGTAGCAGTTATTCTTTCTCCTGCTATAATAAGATGGAGCACACAAATACCACTTGATTAACAGCTGCAGTATTAATTTCCCTTTTAGGTTGCTTGACTCACAGCAAGAATCATGTCAATGCAGCAGAGAAGCAATTAAATTGATTTTAATCTTTGTCAGAGAAGATAACATGCCTCTTTCTCTTCTCATTTAAATAATTAAAGTTTCAGCAGGTATTACTCCTGGCCTTAAAGAAATTGGTATCTTAATGTAATAGAATCCTTGTAATTATAAACTTAATGGGTCTTAATAAGTTAATCATGGTTTTTCATTTAAAATGTTATTTTTTACTTATTAAACTTTTATTTGCTTTGATGGTTATGCTTTTAAGAAGGTAGAAAATATTTTAAAAAAAGTTCTAAAGCCTCACATTTATGTATTTCTTTTTTTTTAAAATATTCCTATGTGGCCTTTCAAATTCGTTTTCAGTGGAATAGTCAGATTTCAACACATGCTTTAAAAACTTATCCAATGGAGCTTTCTGTTATACTACAGTTAATTATTTTGTTGAAAAAGCTACATATAATGAGGAAAAACAAATATTCTTTTATCTTTGTTGTAGTGCAAACTCCAATGCAGCTGGAGTACAGCAAATATTTCTTTGCCCTCTTTGATCCAAGCTGTTAAGCAGTATTTGGGGTCCTCCAGGTTATTCCCATTAGGTGGAAAAAAACTGGCTGGTGGAGTCAGGTGTACCTTTGATGTGATGCGCTGTGTTTCCCAGAGTGCATGTAGAGCCTCTATCCCCATGCCCAGTAAGGAGACAGTATTGTGCCTTGCAGTCCCAAACTTGCCCGTTCAGGCAGCACTTTACCCCAAAATCTTTCTCTTGGTAATGATTTGATCTTGCAAACTATGTTTATTTCTTTCGTTTTGAGTTTCTTTTCCCCCTCCGTTTACAGCAGGATTGCCAGCAGTCTTGTATTACTTGTTCTCTGGCTGGGAGAGACTTAACCCTTCTTGCCAAGGAAAAAACTGAGCCAACAGAGACCACATCTGTCCCCACTTCATAATGAGTCACTTCACAGAGGAAAAGCCATAGTGAAAAGCCAATTTGCTTTTTAAAGGGGATAGATCTTCCAGTCTGTCTGGGGAGACCTGTGCCTCTTGGGTTGTGTCCCAGGAGTTCCTTGGCCCTTCCAGGTGCTAGATCCAGCTCATGGGGTCACGAGCAGCTTGTTCTCACCTAGGTCATGAGAATATGGGCATGGAGCTGACTTCTGCCTTGGAGTTGCAACCCATGTCTCTTGTGGTTCCTCTTCTAGTGGTGAGGCAAGGGTAAAGGCAAAAATATTGAGGATGAACTACTTTGCAAGGTTTAATCCAAAGGACTGTAGAAACAATTGGGAAAGTGAAGACAAGTCCATCTGGTAATCTTCACATTTGGGAATTAAAACTGTACAAAAAGAAATAGTGACAGGTCGTGGGAAGTCTCATTAGAAAGATTTGTGGAAGTATTCCTCTACAACAAATATACTTTGGATTCTATAAACAGAAATTGAAAACTTATGTGCCTACCACATGAATACCCAAAAGTTAACACATCATGAAATTGATGTTTTCCGTATAGTGGACTTGGTCTTGTTCTCTGAGAATTCCCAGTTGCTCAGTGACCTGTTGCCTTCGCAAGGCGTGGCGACCTGGTTCAGGAACGGCACGGCGACCCCCCCCGGGCCGCTCGGGCCATCTGCTCACAGACACCAATGTGGTGGACGGCAAATGGCGTTTATTGATGTGTAACACCGCGTTATATGGCTTAGGTTTGTCACGTCACTTCCGTCTGTTTACATCGCAAACTACATGCTACTGGCTATCAGGGGAGGGTCCCTGTCTTTCCGTACAGCACGAAATCTTCCGGCCGCCAGATCCTAACTACCCACATTTCCCCCCTCCCTATGCGTAAGTAAATTGACTAAAATGTAACAATCTCGAAAATACGTATATCGCAATCTTGGAATTGTATCCCGTTCTTAAGCTATGCTTTACAACAATTTTGACACATATAATGAACTTGAATAAAAAATATAAGGCACGCTAGGTGAGAGGCAACAGGGGTGTTACTGGGAATAACAGGGTATGACTGGAGATAGCTAAACAATTCTGAACAAGAACATTTTTATAGCAATTGTCGGTATTCTATCATCATGATATTAACTGTTTCTAGCCGGCTTTTAACAAATGACACAAACTTATTCAATACACGGGGTCCAAAAATCAGTGCTATTACAATTATTATAATTGGCCCTATCAGGGTAGATATCAGGGAGGTCAGCCATGGTGAATGGTTAAACCATGATGCAAACCAGTTTTGTTGTGCTTCTTGTTCTTCTTTTTTCGCTTCTCCAATCCTTCTCGCACTTTCAGGTGTGGACAGGATGCTTGTTGACTTGCAGTCTTCTCCTGCTACCAGTGCGTACGGGTTATAAGGGCGTCTGATAAACCGGTTCTGTGGATAAAAACTCACAATTTTTGTTAGTTTCATTCTGAAGATTTGGTTTGATCGATTTAAGCGGACACCACTTAACTTTTCCATCTTTTTTAACCGCGGCATACCCTCGTCCTGTAAGAACTAGCCTCCACCCTTGTTCCCATTCCCCTAGCTCGTTTCTAATTATGACCAGCGGGCCTTCTTCTAGCGCTCGAGTAGCCCAATGTTTCTGGGTGGGGCTATTCACCTCTTCCCCCCTAGGGAATTGATTCAGTGCTAACAGAGCAGTCGCTAGCAGGCGTGCTTGGTCTTTTGGGGGAACAGCATTGGTAAAACCTTCTGTTTTTGCTAACACCTCTAATTTAGCTTTCAGGGTTTGGTTCGCCCGTTCGACCATAGCTTGTCCAGTGCTATTATACGGGATGCCGTGTGTTAGGGTGATACCCCATTTCAATGTAAATGCCTGGACAGATCTAGAGACGAAACTTGGGCCATTATCTGTTTTAATCTGATTGGGGACGCCAAGCCACGCCATGGCCGTCAGCCAATGTTGGATGGTCGCTTTCGAGTCGGCCTTAAGGTGTTGTGTGGCTACGATCACTCCACTGTATGTGTCTACGGTCACCGCTAGCCACGCTCGAGGTTTCAGCAATTGACAGAGCGTGAAATCTGTTTGCCACACCTCGGAGGCCTTAAGACCTCTGGGGTTGACTCTGCTAGACCACAATGGTGTTTTCTGACAGTGGGGACATGTGGCTACTATGTGTTTTGCATCAGTAATTGAGATCTCGCATTTCTTTGCTAGCGCTTTAGCTCCGATGTGGAGAGACTCATGTAGCTGACGAGCATCTCTTAACGTCCACAGTCCTTTTGCAGCGGCGTCTGCCTTGTCGTTGCCGGTTTGGAAAAACCCTTTGATTGGGTTGTGGCTGTTTGTGAACACGACAGAGAAACCGCTCCTTGTCTTCCTCATGCAATGGTATTGAAAAGAAACAGTCTTTAATATCAAGGACGGCACACGGTTGCCCTTCTGGTATCATGGAGTTTATGGGCAGCAGTGTTTGAACGGGACCCATTGGTTGAATTATCTTATTTACTTCACGCAGGTCATGAAGGAAACGAAACCCTTCGTTGGTTCGTTTGGGTATTACAAAAACTGGTGTGTTCCACGGGCTAGTGGAAGGCTCTATATGACCTCGCTGTAGTTCACGGTCGACTAGCTCAAGAAGAGCGTCCATTCGAGGCTTTGATAGGGGCCACTGCTCGACCCACACCGGGTCGGACGATTTCCACGTGAGTTTAATAGGTGGAAGTGGGTGTGCGGCAGTGGCCCTCATGATAAATTTGTCACCCTGGCTTTCAAAAGGGATAGAGCGTCCCTTCCCAATAGGGGTGGGGTTCCTGACATGACATATGGAAAGAGGGTAATGGTTTTTTCTGGTCCCTTTTCAGTGTGAAGCGTTATTGCTACCAATTGAGTACTCTTCCGAGCTCGGGTTAGTCCTCCGACTCCGCCTACCATGGGGGCGTTTTCCAATTTCCAATGGGGGGGCCAATTCGTTTCAGGGATAACTGTAACATCTGCTCCGGTGTCAATCAAAAAGGGGATACTAATAGTGGTGTCATTTAAGGTATTATAGAGGGAACAAATCCCCCATACAACTGGTGGACTATCGCATTTTACTGCCAGGGCCACCCTAAGGTCTCGTCCCCAGGAGCTGGTTGTTGCTGCTCCTGAGGTAGGGACTGGTTTGGATGGTTCGTTGGTGGAGTCATAAAATTGGTTGGTTCTCGAGGGGGCAGTAGGTTCCATCTGGGGTTGGCATAACTGGGCCGCCTTATGTCCCAAGCGGGAGAGGGCTGTGCGCGGCCCGGGTGCCCCCTCCCCCATACGTTTCCCTGGTTTTTAAATTTGCATTCTTTAGCGAAATGTCCTTTCTTTCCACAGGCCCAACACGGTCCCCTCAGTCGATTTTGACGCGGGGGGGGCGCTGTGGGTGGGTCCCCAAAGTAAGGGCAGTTTGCCACTATGTGGCCTGCCTGACCACATTTAAAACATACCATCACATTAGCTATTGCGGTGCGAACAGCTACCTGAATTGGGGCTAAATGCTCTTCCTTTGCGACATGCTTGATCATGGCTGCGATACTTGACCCTGCTGGCAGTGATCGCAGGATTTCTTTGGTTGCCGAATTACACTGCTGGCGTAAACAATCTGCAACGACCGGGCCTTTCGCTTCCGCGGGCAGGGTCGAGGAGTCGACCGCTGCTTGAAGGCGATCCACAAACTGCGTAAAGCTCTCGCTTTCATTTTGCTTAATTGTGGACCATGGTGATGGCTTGACAATAACTCTAGAAGCGGTGCGAATAGCTTCTCTAGCCGCGCGAGCAGTTGTCACAATTTCATAGGCCCCCAGGCCCTGGGCCTGCGCCTGGGGGGTAATCATTGTTGGGTCTGTACCTATCAGTCGCTGCACGCCGGACCCATATAACGGGTGATCCGCCCCAGTTACTTGGGCTAGCTGCCTCATACAGTTGTCCTCCCATTCTTGTTTAAAAACAATCATTCCTGCCCCATCAAAGATCAATCTACACATTTGTTTTATATCAAACGGGAGCAGATCGTCTCCCCCGAAAATACCATCTATGAGGGTGCAGACCATGGCAGAATTAAGCCCTTTATCTGCAATTGCCTTAACAATCGCTTGTATATCCTTAGGGTTTATTGGCGAGTGGACCCTCTGTCCCCTGTCTGTCAGCTGGACCGGGAACGCTAGCATGGCTGATGGGGCCCAATCGGCACACGCAATTTTTATTTTCCTCCAATCAGTGAGAGGAATATTTTCCTCTCGGGGTCCCTTTTTATTTTGGATGGGAGTATTTTGGCTTTTGAATGTATCTAGTCTCATTTCCTCCTCCTCTGAGTTTGAATCGGTTGCGAGCCGCTCGTCCCAGCTAGTGTCTGACTCAGAGTCGGAGCTCGACTGACCGGGTACTTCCGGTTTTCCGTACCTTTTTGTTGGGACCCGGCCCCGCCCGCTTCTTCTGTGGGCGGGTTGTTCCCTCCCTCTTGACTCGGCCCTCCTTCCTGTGTCGCCCCGCCCTCTGCGCGGCGGGGTGTTCGCCCTACTGGGGCGTTTCTCCAGATGGCCGCTGTGATTGGCTTTCTGCCCTTTGATCACGCTCCCCTCCTTCCCCCTATCGCCCCCGCCCTCTTTCTCTCTCCCATTCTCCTCCCTTTCTTGCTCTCGCGCGCTTGTTAGTGCTAACGCTTCCTCCTTATCTCCACCACAGGCATCTTCGCCCCGCCCTTCTTCTTTCTGTCCGGCGCCATTTTGGGGCATATAGGGCGGCGGTTTAACCCAACCCTCCTGCGACTCTGGTCTCTCCGCCGCGCCCCTGGCTTCCTCGGCTAGCCCACCCCAGAAAGATTTAGCTTGTTTCTGCGCTTCCGTAGGCGGGTCGGGGTTCGGGAGTTGAGGGGGCGTGTCGCCCTCTTGCCGGTCTTTAGGCTCAGCAGAATCATTACCGTCTGGGGGGTGCA
This sequence comes from Rhynochetos jubatus, assembly GCA_027574665.1. Taxonomy (NCBI): domain Eukaryota; kingdom Metazoa; phylum Chordata; class Aves; order Eurypygiformes; family Rhynochetidae; genus Rhynochetos; species Rhynochetos jubatus. The sequence continues at coordinate 20,245,922 of CM050656.1, forward strand.
AAGTCTGTGTGGCTGCCCCGACTGCCGTTTTCGGGGCGGCCAACAAACAGTCTTTTGCCACCCTCCAGGTCTCCTGTTCTTGTAAGGTCTTCTGCAGGGCCTGTACGACTCTCCCCCACGACTTAAGGTTTTTCCCACAGCCCGAGGACATCGTCTCCTCGGCTAACGCTTTAGTGCATTTATCCCACACCTCAGGGTGGAAAATATCCACTGGCTGGTCAATGACCCCAATTTTTAAAAGCCTCGCAACTGCGAGAGTAAAATCTTTGGGTTTACAATCAATACCCCACTGCTCATGTAATAACAATACGACCTTCACAAGGGCTTCCATCCTCCTTGTTGGTCCGGGAGCGTCCTCCCCGCCGGGCTGGTCCAGCCGCTCCGGCCGCTGTTCACCCGAATCCAGGCGAGTTTTCCCGGGTTTCGGCACCACTTGTTGCCTTCGCAAGGCGTGGCGACCTGGTTCAGGAACGGCACGGCGACCCCCCCCGGGCCGCTCGGGCCATCTGCTCACAGACACCAATGTGGTGGACGGCAAATGGCGTTTATTGATGTGTAACACCGCGTTATATGGCTTAGGTTTGTCACGTCACTTCCGTCTGTTTACATCGCAAACTACACGCTACTGGCTATCAGGGGAGGGTCCCTGTCTTTCCGTACAGCACGAAATCTTCCGGCCGCCAGATCCTAACTACCCACAGTGACCTCAGTGGAAAATACTTTGTTTGTGATCAGCATCATTCAACTTTCTGAATTTGCACTGAAATCTGTTATACCCTATATATTTTCTTTTAAAGGGATTTTTTTTTTTTGCAAGTATAATTTATAGTAGGGGTGAAGAACACCACACATAAGCAGCAGGGAGCACACCAGCATCTGATTTATGTCCATGCTCAAGAGCAGCATCGTGTATCTCTTATTTATTACTGTATCATTAGGGTTCTTGTTATGATTTGTTTTTTCTTTGTCTAGAAAAGTACTTCATATTTGCTCTCTTCTTTGAATAGATATAAAATCTTCTCTTCTAAAACACCTTGTTAACACTGCTGTGATTTGAAAGCTGTATTAAAGTGACAGATTTCTTTTTCCTTGGATTTCATTGCAGGCAATGCTCAACTGAAACTGGGCAGGGGTGTAGGCTTAACAGACAGTAAAACTACATGAGTGATGCTCATGGGGCTTGTGTGTATTCCTCCATCCCAAGATACTGAGGTGGTTCAAATAACCAGCGGGAAAAGCAGAGAAAGGCACTGTTTTGGCAGTCTCTCTGAGCCTGGTTTTAACATTTCTGCAAGTAAAGTTACTGCAATGCCATTGCTGGACTCAGGATTTACATTGCTTTGCTTGGAAAAGACCTTCATGTATCTTTCAGTCTCTAGATATGGCTGTGTCTGATTTTAGGAATGCACACTCCAGTAATACAAATATATTTTCATAAAGCAAACATGTAAGTGAAGTCTGCTGTTCTCTTTCTGGTTTATGAAGGGAACTAACAGGGTGGATTGGGGAACTCATGAAGGAAGAATTCTTCTTTTCTGTGTACGAATAATTTACATGTGCAAGACTTACTCTGCGGCTTGGGCAACACCTCTGTGTTCTGCATAGGTGCAAAAATGTTCATAACTGAACTTAAAAATCTGTTTCATGGGTTCTAATATCACCAATTAACTTAGTCTCACCTCATTTATATCCTTGTGCCATATGGTGTGTATGCAGGCAGAGATTTAGACCAGGCAGAAATTTTAAAGAAGAGAATTGCAAATGGGGGAGGGAGAAACAGGGTGGCTAATCAACAGAGACAGGATTCTTGATAAATACATTCTGTTTACCCTAAATAAGGAAAAGATACATAACAGATGCTGATTTCTTTAGCACACTTGGCAGCATAACACACTTCATATCAACAGAAGTACGAACAATGTAAGCAATGTAGCATATAGGAAGGGATACTCTTTAACTAAGAATCAAGGTGGAAAGGATATTGCTTGTTGTCTTGCCTACCAAGTCATTACTGTGAGCATTACGGGCAGTCTGCAGATAAAAGATAATACTGTCTGAATGGACCGACATTAGCAATTATTGTCTATATTTTGCTCTTTGTTTTTCCTCTTTCAAAATCTCAGCTCAACCTATAATTGCAATTGCTTTGCTGGTAAAAGTTTTTGTAGGACAAGTCTACTGTGCTCTGTATTCCCAATTGCATCCTAAGCTTTTGATCAGAAATATAGAGATATAAACTTGAGTGATTTTGGAGACATTATTTTAAGAACAATCTCTCTTGGTCATCCAGGGCTCTTAAATGTCAGCCAGTGGATATTTACCACTAGTAGTACAGTGCAGGAATTGTTTAACATATTTAGGCAGTGCCTCTGAATTCTGTTCGTTCTTGTGATGATCGGGAAGGCTTTCATCCTTACTAAAAAACATATTGCAGGCTGAGATTTCCTTGTTTATGTAGTTCTTCCAATGTCTCCTTAAATATAGAGCAAATCTAGAAGGCCCAAACTAGGAACTTGAATTCTTGCTTTCGGTCAAAATTTCCATAAATTTAACATAAAATGGTTTGTGTAATGAAAATCACATGGTAGCTGACATAGTTTCACTGATGGTTTTGTTGTATTTGATGAAGTACAATTAGGAGCCAATTTGGCAGAAAGTCCTCACCCTCCACATAAGGCAGTCATATAAAATATTATAGTCAGCAAAAATCCATAGCAAATGCCTTTAATGACATTCTCTTATGAAAAAAAATTACAAACTTGCATATCATATATAGCAAACCCTCAAATATTCATCACTATGTGTGTGTGTTAATAATGCCCTCAGTAACCATGCATGACACACTTATCAAAATGCAAAAGATTTTCAGTCATCTTTGTCACTTCACTTATTTGAATATTTTATCTAAGAGTCAGTGATTGGAATTAGCTGGTGTTTCTCTGTTTGGAATGAAGCTGTACTACACCTTAAAGCTTATCTGTAGTTGAGCTGAACAGCCTCTGCAGAAAGATAGATTTTTATTTATTTTTTTAAAGAAAATTCAGATGTCCTGTTAGTAGCATAGGTTAAAACCGTTTCTAATCATAGATGCAATCATTTCAGTCTAACAGAAGTATCTTACCTTGCCTTTATCTACCTCCTCAACTAGTTTTCAGATGTAGTTTAAGAGGTTGATAGGTTTTAGAAAAAGACATATATGGTATGGCTACTTGATGACAAGAGAGTTGGTGATGATCCAGGCAGTCCTTGCCCATTGCACCTTCCCAGTACACTGAGGTTTGGGGCACAACAGGTCTGGCCAAGCAACACAGCTTGCAGTGAGGTGGCCTTTGCTGAAAGAGGGCCTGAGCTCCACAGGTCTCCATTGCAGTGCAGTGTGCAACTCGGGGCATGTACTACTTTTCACATAAAATATCGAAGCATGTCTCATGGCTTCCTAATGTGTTATGCCAGCTGGCTAAGATGGAGCATTTGGGAGCCTAAAGAACCCTAAAAATTTAATGGGTTGATATTTCAGGTGTATTTACCTTTTGTGACCTGCAGGATGCTGACAGCCTGTATAGGAGGGAAAGGAAACTGGAATTTCCAGGTCTCAATCAGGCTTGGTTTTCAGCATCTTAGGCCACTGACAGTACCAAACACTTCAGTGGATAACATAGTGCCAGTAGTACTAACAGTACAAAGTAGTTCACAGCAGTTTGTGTTCTAGACTGAGCCCTACTTGTGCCCTCCTTGTAAAATGGCCCGTTCTCAATACTACAAATAGAAAGTGTTTGAAGTAGCAGTGGGAAGATGTAATGTGGTAACAGGTGTGATGGAGGGGGGGAATCTGTTAAAAAAGGCAAAATTGTGGTTGCAATGCAGAGGCCTTTAGGACACAGTGCTTACAGTAATGGTAAGATGCGACCCTCTGGGGAAGAAGCAGAGAATATGTACCGACAGACTTGCTTTTCTCTGCTTTTATGTATTTAAGTTTTACTAACAGTCACTGTTTTCTTTGCCTTATTTTAAGTGTGTGGTTGTTTTTTTTTTTTTTGTCCTGCAGTGCTTTGGTTGGGTGTTAGGCAGGGTAAAAACATGGGTGGTTCTTGGGAAAGGATATATTGGTCGCATGGGAGACTTACTGAGTGCAGAGCTGCATACAGTGGCTGCTTACAGTCCAGCAGCTGTATACACAGTGCGACCTACTGACTTTTGTCTTGTGTAGTCTATGCTTAGAGTAATGGTTTATTCCATGGTTAGGTGACACTGTTGCTCCTGTGGACCTGACTCTCACATGTTTGCCTTCTGACATGTGACCTCATCAGCATCTCGACAGTTGCGGTCCTGCTCTCTGAAACACTTAGCTGTTCAGATTGGCTCCCTTTTCCTTATCTCACAAGCACTTGGGATCCAGTAGTCACATTCCCTCATTTGAGGTCTACTAAGAAGGACTCCACAGCAGGCAATCTGTTAGGGTAGGATTCAGAAAGTCTATCACTCTGAATCCCAAAACAGTCCTACACTCTCCCCCAGTTTGCTGCTTGATCTGACAAGGGCATGCTTGTCTTACAGCTTTGATTACACCTCTTCAGGGAGAACAGAACAATAACGGATAGAAAACTCCTTTATCAAATGAATTTCTCATTCACAAAGCTTAAATGAGAATGGGGTCTTGCAGGTTTGTGGAAATGCGATTGAGAATGTGATCCCTGCTCTCTTCTAACTTCTTGTGAGTCCATAGATTGCTGCATTTCTTCCAGCATTTCTGTTGTGGTGATAGTGGTAAAATGGCTTTTCTTTCACAACATGTGCATGTAAAACAATGCCTGTCATTCTTTGCTGCATTTCTGCAGAGCAATTTTCATGTACCATCTCCTGATGTGTTTGTACTGTGACATCTGTACACAGTACAACCTGGGAGTTGGTCAAGAACCATGATATGGATGACTCTTTGCTCCTCCATAGTGAAAGGTAAACTACAATTGGTTATCAGCAAATAAAATGGAATTCTGGATTTGCTAGATACAACCCAAATGCTATTGCAGTAATTTCTGCAGGCTCACTTTTTATGTCATGTTGCACATTTTAAAATGTGTTGCTGCCTTATACCATTGGGAGCACTGTGTGATACAAAGTCTTTGGAAAAAATTGAGGAGACAGATGCACAGGTAGGCCTGGCTGACCTCTCTCATTCCATTCAGTATATGTTATGTCATATTGTATGATCTTTTATTCATCTCTTCACTAGTTTTCTCTCCTTTTAAATTGCTCATTATAAAGAGCTTTTTCCAAACCTGTAGAATTTTTTGTTGCAACTCTGTGAACCTATTCTATTTTTGCTTTGTGGTTTTTTTTTTTCCCCCCCCTGAAATAGTTGACCATGAAAGAGTATGGTATCAAGATGAGGAATAATGATATAATAGCTCCAGTTGTCTTCTCTTACGCAACCTAATGCCTAACGCTAACGTTAGGAAACGTATCTTCAGAATTCATGATTTCTCTAGGAAAAAGAAGTAAGAGGAAAGAAAGCAGGAGTTGGGGCATGCAGTACTAACAGAGGAATACCTTCAACAGACATAATATTCTTTCTCACCTTGCTGTCTTTTTATTTAATGACACGTTTGTCTGCTGCTCCCTATGATTTTTTGCTGTACAGCTAACACAAGTGAACTCATTTCTGAGTTTTAGCAGGTCACATGTGAGAAAACATGGCTTAACCTGAGGTTTCTTCTCAGTCTTGCTGCCTCCTACAGCACCATGTGATCTGTTCCTGCTCGCTGTTTGTTGAGGGGAGCTCTTGCGCAAGGAGCAGAGGTCTCATCTCTCTGACTTCTGCTTGACCAATTCTTGATCAACAAGCCGAATGAATTATTGAGAAACAATTTTGACTTTGCTTCCAAGTGCCCAAAATAAGAGCATTTTATCTTCCTACATATGACTTCAGTGTTTCTAGTTTTGGAAGTCTAAATTAGAAATAATTCAATGCTTTATTATTTAATTCTCTTGTGCTGTTGATTTGGGAGACTTCAAAGCTACAACAAAAATAAGGTAATAAAAGCAGACAATGACTTTGGTTATATATCGTGTATCATAAATATTTGTGTCTCTGACTGGTTTCATTTTACCTGGCTGAGGAAATATAACTTGCTGAAGGCGGTTACCTGTGTTCAAAGCCAACTGAGACAGCACCAGCACTCAGTAATTACAGCTGTACAGTTTCCAGGAGACTCCTTCTTCACCAGACCTGTCGTCTCATGTACCCATTTGTAACACTGTTCATTATATTCAACCTGCTGCCGTCACTCTGGAGCTTTCAAAAGGTATTCTGTGGGCTATCGTGCTGCAGGACGCAGATAATGAAATAGTTAGACGTGACTTGTATAATAATCAGCTCACCTAACTTTCATTTGGCTTGAAAAGTAGACTTAATAAAAGCAAGAGTGAAAGGCATTTTATGTTTTAATAAGGAGTCTCATATGGTATTACCTGCTGTTTTTCATTGTGTGTCTCTTCTCATGGTTTCCTTTTGAGGCACCTGACAGAAGAAGAGCAGTGAATGTCTCAAGATGAAAGCTTTTTGAAAAACTGCACTGCTAATCAACACTACTGATCAGTAATTTCCAACTGCAGTAAGATTGATTTAAAGATTTTACACCTACATCTTAAATTTTAAATGGATAATCATTTGTTTGCTGGTGAAGACAGTCCTCTTAATCAAAAAACAAAACCAAAAAATCTACACATCCTAGAACAAAACTTCTGTTTAATCATTCATTAGCAAGTCTGTTCTCAATATCTAATTACAAGCTTGTAGAACTTCCTCTACCCTTGCAGTGTCTCAAGTTAGACTGTAAAGGAGCTTGTGCCGTTCTGTCCCATGGTAGGACAGAGCCATGCTCCACATGAAGCTTTAGAAATTCCTAGAAGTGTAATGAATGGAGACAAGATCAAACATTGAAACCTGAGACATAGGTGTGAAAAGAGCACTGAAAAAATAGCTTCCTAATGTAAACCACAACTCATTTTTGTAGTGCTGCAACCCTTTTTTTTTTTTGCTTGTTTGTTTGGGTTTTTTTTTTTCTTTTTTGGCTTGACAGTCATTGCTGAAGGTGATCCATAGTGTAGTTCTAGGGAAGCACCATACTTGCTGCTGGAGACCTGGATCAGCACGTGTACCCCATAGCACAGGTGAGAGGTGGAGGTGAGATGCAGGATAAATTGAAGGTGAGTTGGGCAGACAGCCTCTGCTAAATAGAAATTTGGTTTCTGAAGTCATATGCGTGATGGTAACAGCCCAGTTATGAAGAAGAAAATCCCTGTCCCTCAAAATGCTCATCTGTGCTTTTGGTGCAATAGGCTCAATAAACCCAGGCATGACTGATGTGATTGCATGAAATTGGAGCTGGCTGAAAAATACCTGGCTCACTCTGTAAAAAGTGGAAGTACTGTTGGTCAGTGTTGGAAAGCACTTAAAGGGGTGAGCAGCTGGTTACCTTTCCCTCTGACTAGGGACATCTGTGCTTCAGTGAACATCACCTCCTGGTTCTATTGCTACTTGTTCTGGGTACAGAACCAGAGGTGCATGACCAAACCCGCTATTTTCCAACTCTGACTGTTTAAATGATGGTATTCATTATTCTTCTTGTCACAGCTAATAACAGAGATTCACATTTCCTCTAAACTTCAAACATGTAGTTTGCACCTTCTTCTGCTTAGCATTGCCCTAAACTTTACCTGAAAGCTGAAATTGCTGCAGCACTCTGCTGCTCATAATATTAGTAGATAGTAGCATTACTAACCATTGCCTTGTTTTGACAGTTCTTGATGGATTGGTTCAAGTACTTGTGTCAATACTTTGTTATGTAAATGTCTTTTCAACTCTTCAAGAAGTATGCAGTCGCTGGATTTCAAGCTTGTTTACTTTTTGGGAAAAGTATGTGTATGGAAGACAAGTATCTTCTTGATCACGAAAGAAGATTTTGCCTTCGTATGTTTATAAATGCCCAGAGAAGGAACTGGAGACGTCTGGTGATGGCTTTAGACAAGAGCTAGGCAAAAATATTTTTCTTTAATTTATTTTTATTAAATGTTAGTTGAACTTAGTGCTTACGAGGAAACCTGGAACAAGAGCCTTGCTCATGGTCTTTTGAAACACATTGGCCTGTTAGCACCCATCCAATCCCCCCCTCTCCCCCTGAAAAATTATTACCTGTCATCTTTTCCCTACCCATAGCCTCCACAATTTCCTAAACTCCTTTCAGTTACACTCACACATGACTATGCACTGACCTCTTATAATCCTCTGTTGCTTCTTCCTGCCACTCACAACCTTTTCATCAGCCCCAGCAAAGCCATATTTTCCCTTCCCTGCTGAGAAGTCTTGAGCTGTCTTTGAGTTAGTCCTTAGGAACTTGGTGGAGCCCAGCCACACCTCGATAGCCCTTTAACTACTTCCACTTCCTTTAACCTCTTGTTCTCAACTTTGCAATTGTTATGGTTGCAGCAGGTAACAGTCTCTTTTCAATTCCTTTATCCAGGCGGTGCTTGTGCAGTGTGAACGGGAATGCTGCCTCACTGCATTAAATGATTCAGCCAGTCATTCTGTTTTCTGTAATTAAAAAGAATAGATACTTCTTTGAAGTACGAGTTAGTCATGACTAGTCAGTATTATGTACTCACTAGTGGATGTTATAATGCATCTTTTATACAGCTAAAAGCATTTCTACTGAATACCGTTTCAAGAAAGGTCTCTGCAGTGGGAAGTATTTAGTCTGTTGAAGTCAGTGTCACAAGTCTGGGTGAATTCAGTAAGACCAAGATTCAACCACTAGCTTACAAATCAGATTAAAAAAATAGCAGTAAAATGATTAGATAATTTACAGGTTATTTTTCCACATGCTCCTAAAATTGCACATTTATGCTACTTGGGCCAGCTTGGTAAAGCTGTCACTCTACAGCTGTGATTGGCTGCTATGTGCTTCACAGCCAGAAGTGTTGCTGGACCTTTCCCCTGGTGATGGTCAGTACCTCTGGGGTTGTGTACCCCTGTGTTGAAAAAGACAGAATGGTATTGGACTACATCCTTTGTCTGCAGGGAGATGACTTACTACTTTATACCCTGTGTAGAAGGATGGCTGGACACTGAAATATACATACTTCACTCTATTTGTGGGTTACTCTTCAGGTCTGAGTTACTCATGGAAGAACCTAATGTTCCTTGGAAATATCAGCCAGAACTTTTCATTTTAATGATATGCCTGTTTGAATTCAAAACTGGCATTTTCTATTGACACTGTGCATGAAGTGACATGTCATTTTACACATGCTAGCCTAGATTTATAAAATAATAAAATCATTGTGGTTTAAATTTCTACAAAATATTGATGGAAAAAGTGTTATACACTCTTGGGAGTTGGTCACTTGCTAATGTGTTTGCCATTTTTTACTGACCTTATTGTGAATACAACCTTGCTGGAGGCTCCTGCAAATTGGACCTCTGCTACAGCATTTCTGTTAATACCTGCAGAACCACATACTTACTGGAAGTGCACTGCATTCTTCTTCCCTTGCTTCCGCAATACATTAGCTTAATAACCAGAAGGACAGTCTAGAATAATACATTTTAGTGATGTATTTCTTGGTTCTGCTGTGTGATAAGAGGCATAGTGACTTCATTCTGGCAGTGTATGACACTGACAATTTCTCTCCGTTTCAGTGTTCATCTACATGAGGGAAAACCAGCCTGAATCAAGAAGAAAGAGTTTTTCCTTGTTTTCTGTGTTAAGGGAACATGAAGTTTGCAAAGGCACACTTTCAGCTGGGGGAGGAGAATCCAGGATTAACATGGTCAGGGCCACATGATTTAGGATTTTCATACTTATGCATTTTGTTACAATTTGCATATGATTTCAGTTGTACAGTAATTTGAATAAGGTTATTTCAGTTTAAAATGGTTTTCAACCAAAGGTAGGTTTTTCAGGAGATACTAAAGATAGAAGTCAGATTTTTATATTTCCTAACCCAGAGAGGGGAGAATGATTGAAGGAGGACAACAGGGTGGTATTCATTTGGAAGAAGGTGGTGGGTTTTTTTTATGGTATGACATTACTTATCTCCTAGAGGTAGAGAAAATATCTAAGAAATTTTTGTAAAGGTAATTTGTGAGGTCTTTACATGGAAGAAAAGGAACAACAATTTAATAGAAATGTGCCTCTGAGTGGGTAAAGTCAAGTTGCCCTGAAATAATTGTGTCACATGAAGGGCTGTGAAGAAATACAGATGAGTCAATCAAAATTGTCTTGGGCAGTATGTATCAGGGTCATTAATGCCAACCTTCAGATAGAGTAAAGAATTAATTTTCTAAGATTGTAGGGACAGGAAGTGAGAGAGGAACTGAAACTATGACATTTGTCTTTGAATTTATAAAGGACACAGAAATTGAGGGAGAACAGTACTGAGGTGCTAAGGGAGGCACAGGGAGCTTGTAATGATCTTGTCACTTGTATCCCACAGTAATGTGCAGTTCTTCCCTTCCTGCAGAGATTTCTATTGAAATTACCCATATCTATTCTGTTCTAATAAACCTGCTTTTAATTAGTTGGACCTGAGTTAGTTTCTGAGATTCGCTTTTGAAAGAAAAATAGAACTAGCTGTTCTCAAGTAAAATGAACCTGATATTTGACCACAGAAAGGGAATAGAAAATAATGAAAGTCCAATAATTTGAGATTTTGGGGAAAAAATAGAGAATGTTAGACTTAACTGAAGAAACAGGAGCAAACTAACTTGTATGTCTGCGTGTTGAATAGAAGTATTGCAGTTCATACAAAAGGGAGTGGTTTAAATTTCTATTGGAAAGAATAGAAAAATATGGTTGTGGGTTAGTAATGCACACTGAGTTCAGAAGCGTGCAAATATACACTGGGAGTTGAAAGTAAAAGGCATTTTGGTTCAATATATCATTTATAAATAGCATTGAAACAAAATAATGATATTTTTGGAACAAATGTGCATGTTGAAGAGGTAACTTTTTAAAAATAGTTCAATAGTTGTCACATGATTAATTGCTTTGTACTTAAAATCTAATAATGTTTTTTCCTTTCTTCTAGAAATGTCAAAGGGAGACATATTATGAACAATAAATGAAATAGCAGGACAGTCTCTGTTTCTCTGATTCTTTCCAGAATTATGTATAATTTTACTAATGTTATTGTTCTCCACCCACCTCCTCTTTTTATAGATGTACATGGATTAATGTGCTAAAATGGAAATTTAATTTAGGGCCAAGCAAACTATTTCTATGGAGATAATAACATTGTTGATGTCCTTTGGTTTGGGAAATGTTCTAAAAAATGCAATCCATCAATTTTTCATCAATCTAGACAGAGGCCAGAAATGATGGTTTTTGCAAATGAGTGCAGTACCTTGAATTTTCATGATATTGAGCAGCTACAGTTTGAAAGGTGTGTGTGTGTGTATCTATGTATGCACACACGGATACAAATTTATTGAATTTTATTTTTTATCACTTCAATTTTTCTTAAAGATGGTGGATGTTTATTAAGCCTGAAATTTAGTTTGAACAGCGTTAAGTCTGGAAACTGTTTGATGTCATGTATAGTCAGCCATTTAGCTACTTCCGTTCAAGTAAAAAGTAAGAAGCACTGACCATAGTCTCATGCGAGACCATATACATTTCTAATGGCTTTCTTGAAACTATTCACAAGCAAAATTCTACATAAATTTAAATATTTGAAGAGTTAAGGATAGAGTATATCACACTAAAAAGTTAAAATTTGTGTTCTGTTTCCATAGTGTTGTGTGCACACTAGGTTTCACTGGTGGATGCATTCTGGTGCTGGTAGAGCTGAGGAATTATACTACATCTTGGCTAGAAATATGTTATCATTCAGTATGCTTCTACCTGATTCTCTTGGGTAATTCCAAATGGCAAAATCAGCATGGGAAATGGGAAATACCATAATCTGGTATAATTATTTGTACATTATTTGCTGTAGGTGCTGGCATTATTTTGTATTGCCTACACTAATAGGTAATGGACCAAAGACCATTGTTAAACTTTTTTTTTAAACATTGAATTTTTTAGAAAACATTGAACATGTGGTTTCCTTAAATGTCAGTGTATATAAAACACTATTTACAAAGCCTTAATAAATTACAATCTTTACTGTATGCACATTCACATTGCTCAATTTATTTACTCAGGAGACTAATTTATTTCACTACCCTCAGTGCTAACTGTTTCCATTGACATCCAGGTCTGCTCTGACCAAGCAACTGTGACAAGTGGTTTATTAAACTGTAAACGGGCACTGTCTGACTAAGCAATGGCTTTATCTAATTATGAAACCCAATGCATAATTTTAGTCCAGTGTTACTGGTTGCAGAAACAAGATTTTAATGTTACTGAAAAACTTAATCTAAGTTTCAGTACCCTGTACTACACTGAAAGATATTCTGCGTTGTACCTTTATAGACTGTTAGCTTGCATCCGAAGCAAACGGACTATGATGTCCTGACTGTGGTTTGCTGGGCATTATGAATACCTGAGAGAGGACAAAAGAGAGAAGCGTCTGAGAAGAACATGTAAAGGAGATGGAGTAACTGAACAAAATCTATTGCTTATGCTTTAAATGAATCTGATGCTGTCAAAATGAACTCTTAAAAATAACATTGATAAAAGAAATATAGGTGTACTTATGGAAAAGAAATTTGGATCCTCAGGAAGTTGTTAACTTTTTGGCTTGGAAACAGTAGCAAAAAATTAAGTAGATGCACTTGAAAAAAACCTCTGCCATTCTCCCCATTGCTTTGTCAGATGATAATTGAGTGCAATCAAAGCTTTTGTCTTCAGCTGTCAGTAAGCCAGCTTCTCTAAGAGAGCTTTATCCAGTAAGCACAGAAAGAATTCACAGGGTTTACTCTCTGTTAGTGTAATTATTTGTGTGTTTGGTTTTTGTGGCAAAAGGAAACTAACCCAAACTTAATGAACAATTTTGATACTACAAAGCATACATAAAGGAAAAAAAAAGTGGGACTATATGTGTATATTAAAGAACTGAACATGACTGATGTATTAATGTTCTAGTAAGATACATGAAACATTTGTGAGTGGGGGCAAGTGTCCTTTCCAGTGAGCACATGAACAAACAGTGCTGTTTGTAAACAGAATGTGCTTAATTCATCTTTATTTTTGAAAACATTTCAGATTGCTTTTCAATGCAGCGTAGTGTTCTTGTATAATTGTTTTCACGTTATATACCTACTTGTAGTTTCACTGTGATTTTCTTATGAAATATGAAACTCTTTAAATTTTAATGTTGAATTAATATTAATTTAATAAAATATTTGAAAATTAAATCTATTAATATTTCATCTTCTACATGGCTATGCAGATTTTTGAAAACCATCCCAGTGTTTTCTGACCCTATTCAGATATACAAAGACTATTTAAGAATCTTTTTGCTCATGTGGTTCCCATGCTGTAGCTAGGCTTCCAGGGGTCGCTGGTTATTTTTATTCAGCCCATAAAGTAAATGCAAATGAGATGCAGGACAAGGAGAAGCTAAAGAAAGTTTAGCAAGCCTGATGGAGTCTGTAGTTTCCTTCTGCCTGGCAAGAATAAACTTAAGAACCCTGCATGATTTTACATGTTAATCTCTGTTTGCAGCAGGGCTTGAGTCGTATCAAGTCTGGCACGCTTAGGTACCTGAGGGTTGTCGCTGACAAGGGGCTGCGAGGAGATGGATTGCCACTGATCGGGTCTAAATGAGCCGGTTGCACAGAGCTGATAAAACTAGAGATTTACTGAAGTAGACAGGCTTGCGCTAAAACAAGCTCCTCTCTCAATTGAAACCCTGTCTGTCACTTTAATCAGTCATCTCCCCTGTCACGCACAGTCAGCAGAGAGGCTAGAGCGGTGCTGGAGAGGCATAGGGTGGTGTCTGGGCCAGTGCCCGGTGGCCTCCTGGCTGCCTACAGGGCTCCGGTACACAGAGGCAGTGCTGTGGCATGGTGGTGGCGTGTTTGCAGCTCAGATGTGGTCCAAGAGGTGATAGGTAGTGCTAAAACAAGACTCTTCTTTCCAGGTGATTCATGCCTTCTCCTGTGTTTTTAATACAGCTTCATTCTGACTGTGTTTTTTCAGTAGCTTAAACAGTCTCCTGGATGAGAAGATGTGAGCCAAAGAGGTTACAGAATCATCCTGCTGTAAAAGATGTAGTGGGGTATCTTACTGAATTTTTTCTCTTCACCAAAAATAAGTTTTAAGAAATGCAAAGTTACTTACTCAAGACAGCAGACTTGCGGTGTGGATATTACATGTTGAATGTTATGTCTAACACTAGCCAGAACTTGATCGCTGATGTCAGGGTGCTGCTGCCTGGCTTGGTGTCATGAAAAATGTACCCTCTCAGCTTAGAGGAAGGCAGGTGAAATCAGAGTTACTTTATTGCATTTTAGATAAAGTTTAATTTTATTTTGGCAGAAAAATGTAAGATGCCATGATCATTTCACCAAGATATCTAGGGCCAAGGTAGTAGCAAAAATAGAAGAAAAAATAATAGAAATAAAAAAAATCATTGGGTCAATGTCACAAAATGTGGCTGGCACTTGGTCACAGACACAGCACTCTGACACTGCTTGGCTTCTTAGGTGAAATACATAGAGCACAGGGTCCTCATGTCCCCAGGGATCTCTGTGGGGATAAATCAGTAATTGCTGCCAAGTGTTCTTTCCAGGAGCATTGAGGGTATGCTGATGGGCAGCTGCTACTCCTTCCTGAAAACTGATCCCTGGGATAGAGCAGGCAAAACAGCAGTTAGATCAGGGAGTGGAGGGGGAGGAAGGACAGAAGTAAACAGTTTATACCACTTCATAGCAGCATCTATGGCTACTCCTCTCTTGAAGGGCTGCTGCCCATGGTCTCTCCTGGCACCTGGCTGAGGCTGCAAACTTTGTTGGCAGTTGTGTGTAGTGTCTTGCTTTCCAGCAATGTTAGCACAGCTACAGCTAATGGGCCATACAGCCTAGGACAGGGGAACTATTGGGAAATTCAGATCCACACAGGAACTGGAAGGAGGAAATACTCTGAAAACCCAGCTCTGCCAGCATCCTCTCTGTCCTTTTGCATAAGGCACAAAGGTCCTGTTTATCTGAGGGTTGTGATAAGCTTTGGTACTCTTCTGTTCACCAAAGCTTGACCAGCTTGTAATGTCCTGGCACAAAATAAGTTGGCTCCTGTGTACTAGGCTGTGCTTCACGTCTTGGGCAACACATCCTGAGGCCAAGGTAAGGTCAGAATGACCCATATGTTGTCATTTTTACTTTGAATTGTTTCAATTCTTTGTACCTGTGCAGAGGCTTCTGTGGGTACAAAATACTGCTGTTGGTGTCTCCCGTTCCTGAACAATGTTAGCAAGGAGCATGCACCCATTGGCACATCAGGTCTCTAGGGTTCTAAGGAGTCTAGAGAGTGACAGTAAAGGATGAGCTTGTTGGTTTAGATTTCACTGGCAATAAAAGCCATGATGTAAATTCTGCTGAGGAACATTCCGTGAGTCTTCAGTGACTTGAAGAAGTGGCAGTCAGATTTGGTTTGCAGCAAGTTGCTTTGGCAGGTGTAAATGACAAAAGGAAGAGCAGAAACCCAGAGTAGTGTCTGGATAAGAGCTGGGACTTGTGCTTCAGAAGCACCACAGAGCAGCGGTAGCTGAGGGGAACATGTTTCCTGGGGAAGGGTTGGGTGAGAAGTATGGCTGGCTGTAGGGGCTAAGCACAGGGATTGTGGTGAGGATGCACAGGGCAGGACTGTGGGTGACTGTTCCCATGACCTGAGGCTACAGCCTTACTACAGTGAGCTGACTGTTATAACAGAATAAATAGAAGGTTGTATATAGCAGATTTCACTGAAACAATGGGCATTCCTCAAGAGCTATTAACATTGCAGATTTGCCAGAGAGGACTTGAGCAAAGGGAGAGATGATGGGAATTGATGTTTGGTTGGGAAGAAATTCAGTTTGGGTAGATGTGAAAATGTCCTGACAAAGAAAAGGCAATGCAAATATATACACACGTATATATTCACACCTGTGTTTTTTGACATCTGCACATTCCGTTTGGGATTTCTCATAGGAATGATGTAATTTTAGACTTTGTGCTGATGGCACAGCTGAAATGTGTTATGCAGTTAACACTGGAGTTAACCCAAATCAAAGGTGGTGGGTGTGATGGTGAACATAATTATTACCTTGCATAATGCTTTAAGTGTAAAAGACAATGCTGCTGCTTCAGAGAGAAGCATCAGCCACCTGAAAGGCTGCACAGCTGTTGGACTGTGCAGTGTCAGGTTTTATTGGGCTGAACTCATACGTGGGAAATTAAAGAGTTACTTTAGGCATGCAGGTCTGTGTTTGATAACTCAGAGAAAGGCTACAAGGCTAGAAATAGGCAGAGTAACTTTCACTGAGAGGCCTGCAAAAGAGCAGGAGAGGGACTGGTGGTAGAAAGTTGGCTTGGAGGAGGCTCAGAACAACAAGCAAAGGAAAGAGCTCTGTCCGATGCCTTTTGTTCTTAGAAAGCAGGGCAACGTCAGTGCTCATGAAAAAGCAGCTGCAGCAATAAAATATAGGCCTTCAGGTTTTCTCTCAACAGAAACAACGTGCAACAGGCCAGTACAGGATAGCAGTATTTCTAGATGTAATACTGGCTTAGGGTTAGTATAATGTGTTTATATTTTTATCCTTACTGAGTTCAGCTCTTCCATCTCTATTATTTCTTTTCCCATATGGAGCTGTTGCTGTAAATACGTATATAAATTCTATAACATACTGAAGCAGAAATCAAGCGGTGGATATTGATACGGTAGGGTATATTCAGAGTAAGATTTTTTGTTTTGTCAAGTTTGGAATTTTCAGTTTCCTATTCTCTGTACTTTACATTTAGGAAACAAAATCTATAGGGATACATAGATATAATGAGAAACTGTGTAAATGCATACATAATAGCTGTGACCCTAGAAATTCCCACACTGCAACAGACAAATGTACTTGCCAGAGCCAATAGTAGTCTATTGAATCATACAAGCATCATGAAGTTAGCTAAAGCACTAATTAAGTATGGTCATCTTAAAAGAAGAATTCATGCCTCATCTTGGCAAGATGCCCGTAAGAAAAAGATAGATCTGTCACAGTCTTGCGGACTGCAGTAATTAAGGTTTAAAATAATTCCTGGTCTAAAGCAGGGGTAGTTCAGACAGAGCTAACTGTTTAGACAATGTCCCTTATGAACTGACATTGCTCTTCTATTTCAGACTGATGTGTTTTAATTTTTTTTTGTTGTTATTGGTTTCTGTGCAAAATGTTCAGAAAAACAGAAATTAACAAACGCTCATCAACACTTTTTATAGAAGCTGAGAGGCTAGAAAACAATTATATGGAGTAGCCAGAACATTCTGTGTGGAGGTAGTAGAGAAAGTAGAAAATTAAATTTTGTACCTCAGAGTAGTCAGGAAAAAAAGGTTATCTGTCTGAAGGTTTTGTTCTCTTCTGTCTGTGAACATGTGGTTGTATTGATGTTAATTGGATCCAAATATCTTCAGACTTTAAGGATTTAAAATTTATTTCCAAATCTTGCTTCTTGGATCACATCCAAACCTGCAAGTTCTGGAGGAGAGAGATCTCTGTTAGTGCTTCAGTCGAACTGCTTTAAGATTTTGATTAGTGAGTAAATACAAAATGAAAGGCCAAGGTGATTGCACGTGCCGTTGACTTAAATAGAATAAACACAATCGTATATGTGTGTGATCTCCTAGTATAATTTTGGATAACATGTTATGTAGTTAGATCTTGCAACTCTCATGATCTATTTTCCATTCAGAAGGGTCAGTCTAGTTTTAAGGATGCAAGGTATTCAGGGGCCCATGGTTGTAAACCTTTTGCAGTGCCTTATTATTCTCTATTATATTTCTGGTGTAGTCCAATACTTGTTTCAAAAGTCTGCCCTCTGGCACAGTTGTTCTACTGTCATAAGAATTTATTTTTTGTGTGATCTTGGTGGTTTTTAACAGTAAGGTTTGAACTGCACGTTTAGCAGAAGCTGTGGGAACATGGATGTCAAGTCCATTAATCACAGATTAAAAAAAAAAAAATCTCTAGCCTGGACTGTCAGCCAAGGATTAGCTGTGTCCCCACTGCAAAACCTATTCAAACAACACACTGATTAGGTCAGATTGGCCTTCTGCCCTGGCATTTTTTTAGCAGAAACTGGCAGTTACAGCTATAATCCTTACCATACTCAAGGCTGTGTATAGATATGTGACTGTAAGACCATAGGCTACTCCTGTGTAGTTGTTACTTCACTGATGTCAGGCTGACACGATTGCATAAAGTCAATACAAAATGGTATGTTCTGAGAAACAGATGAATGCATGAGTTTCAGCGGCACTTTGATAGCAGCTTATAAGCATATTTCTGTAACTTAGCAATTTATTTCAGTCTGAATTTATTTGGAAGGTAAATATTAGCTGTATATATTTATTAAAAGACAAATAGAACCAAGTTATTAGCATGTTTTCTGAATATCTTGTATACTGAAAGATTAATTTTTTGCAGTGGTGGTGTGCCTTGATGTGAAAGTGTCTGAGGGGCACACAAGGAAATCAAGCCTATGCTACAAAAATTTTGACTGGTTTTGCTGCATTCGTTTTGCTAACAAAAGCAAGCAGTGTCTTTTGGTGGTGCCTGGTGAAACCACTTCTGTCTTTTGAGTGGCATTGTGCTGGTGATTGGTGGTGAGTGAGTTGGGGTGACTTTTGTTTTTTATCTTGTAAAAGAGCACACAAAGGTGTCTCGCAATCCTCTGTTACAGAAGAAACCTTTATTTTCCTCTGCTGCAGCTCTCAATCGATGTGGCTGTTCTGCATGGTTAACAACATAGCTCCAGAATTCTATTACTATGCAAATTCATTTCAAATTATTTCGCAAATAAATTGCTCAGACTCTGTTGGATTTCTTCACTTTCTGGAGTTATCTTGACTTCTCAGAGCCATTTGGCCCCATTCATTTTCATTTGCAGAATTATCTGTAGTATGGAAATCAGTGTTAACTATTTTCCTAGCTACTATTGTCATCACTAGCCAAAACTGACATTTTAAATCTGTGTCTTATTAGCAATTCTGATACAGAGTCACTCATTCAGCATGGTGCTGTGATATGTGTCTCTGGCACCTTCACCGATTGTCTTATTCCAGGCTGCCCAGAAGGTCAGTGGGAAGGCAGAGCTGGGTGCAATATTCTCACTTCAGTGTTAGATGCAGTTAATATGCTCTCGCTGGCTTATGTTTGACTGTGTTTCCATGGGCTTCTCAAGGTGCTTGCCTCAAACCATAAGGCACTAACTACTTCGCATTCAGGCCTGGCAGATTCTGTCCCCTTCATCAGCTGCAAGGATAGCTGCAGCCAGCTCCAACAGCTCTGTGGGTATTTAATCTTGCTGGCTTGGGAAATGGCTTTGGACTGGGGTGTCAGGTAAGGGATGCGGGAGATGTGCCCAAGTAGTAATGCTCTGCAGTGACTTTGCATGCGTGCTGAGAAGGGCTTTCATTCTCATTCATTCTCTTGGTATAAAGTATTTGTGAGGTGTGCTCTTGATTTGTAGTTTGACACGTTAGGATTTATATTTAAAATTTAACTGTGTTTATTAAAATGTTGAGGCATTTTACATATGAAAATATGTAAAATGAGATTTGAAATTAAATGTCAAATTAGGGTTTACTTTAGGGTCTGCAAAATTTGGTGTACCTAGAATATGGCTTTAAAATGTATAGCATCCTCAAGTTCTCAATATTCTGTATTTCTGAAGATCTTGAGAAAGAAAATAATTTTCCATTTTTCTTAGATAATGAATAATAGGCCAAGCAGAGCAAATTCTTAAATTTGATATTTTTTTCAAAGAATCATATATATAGTAAAATGATGACAATGGAACTTGTTTATTAAACTAATGCAGGGATTTTATCGCTGCTTCTTGGTATCTTAGTACCTGATATTAGCCTGGTATGGTTGCCATGGTAACTGAACACACTGTTCCTTTCATTTGACCTTAAGTTCAAGCCCTGCTGTTGCAGGAGAAATGCCAAGAACACCTCCACTTTTATTAAAAACAAAATTATCAAATACATGCAAAGAGAAAAATGGGCGAAAAGAAAGGACACTCTGACATTACATTGTGAAACCTAAAAGGAGAAGAGCCTGCTTTTAACTAGAGGACCAAGAAATAAACAACTGTTAGGATATGTATGTTCATATTGTGTTCTGTCCTTAAATTCAGCTGTATTTGGATAGATTTGCTCCATCATCATATTTACTGTTCACTGTAAATGTGGCTACCCTTTAAAAATTTTCTGTTATTTATTTGCTACAAGAACCTGTTGGATTTCTTGTCAGAAGAGCAGTGTTGACCTGTGTCTTGCTGAATGGCGGGATTCCAAGTGAAAACACAGACTCCAGCCTAATATATGAAGATTAATGTGCTTTACTATATATATCACAGTAACAACCCAAAAGAAAAGAAAAACAGAGTAACGATGCACCAATTAGAAAGGAAAGATAAGCAGGATAGCGATGCACCAGTTCATTACTGTAAAGAAAGACAGTGATTAAGAAAAGGATACATCACCAATTACCTCCTCAAAACCATCACCTTGGTTCACAGATCAGCTGGGAAGCCCCTCTGCAGCTGGACTCCAGAGAACTGCGGTAATTGGGAAAGTCCTATGCGGTGTGTCCAACCACAGGTGAGGCTTCACAAGTCAACTCGAGGGTTTCCTGCTTTTATAGAAAGTAAGAAACACCTTACATAAGTCTTTTTAACACAAATCCTGTGAACTTGCAGACTGTTATGCTCCCATTATCCATCCCACCAGGAACACTGGCCAGGTGACCAGGATGTGACTGAAAACTGAACCACATCCAGTCAGCACACAATAAGACACTGTCCAGATGTTTGATTACTGCTTCTATAATTATTCACCTCTGTGAATAGTAACATAATCACAAACAGTTATCAACTATTTTCACTACATTCAGTCCTTTGATTACTGCTCAGTTCCATGTACTGACTGACTGACTCCCAAGGCAGAAAATGGTTGAAGGGGTGAGAGAAAATTCAAACAGGGGTCTGGTCAGAGGAGAGTTGCTGCTGGCTGGTGTTTGCAGACTTCTGTGTTGTTTCTATCTAACTTGGTTATCCCACGTGACTTTGGGATTAGTGGCTTTTTTGATGTTCTGATCCACATACAAACAGAGTCCATTTGGTCTTGGATGGAGCCATGAAAAATGGGGAAATTCTTGGATATTGCTGGAGAAGTTGCCTTTTCCTGAGACCAGCTAGTGGGGTGGGCTGGAAGTACCTTCTAGGGTGATGGGGTGCGATGGGGACAGATGTGGGGCAGGAGGGCAGCAGAGGCAATCCTAAAAGAGACCAGGAGATCATCTGAGGTCTTGGTGGATGACATGAGGGAGACTTTTCCCAGGGATTCAGTGGTGACTGGACAGAACTTGCTGTAAACTGGGAAGTGACTGGAAATTTCTGGACCTAAGAGCAAGCCAGGAGGCAGGGACAGAGTGGGCAAGCCGGACAGGTGGTGATTTGTAGACTTCTGATCAGCCTTGCTCAGAAATGTGCATTTTCTCTTTCTGCAGAGCAGTGTGTAGTTTATTGCCCAGAGTGGCAGTGGGAACTGGCTTTGTGCTTGCTTTAGAGGCACAAGGGCAGTTCCACTTTCAGGCTCAGTATGATGTGTGCTCCTGTATGATGAGTCACTCCTGTGGTGTACTGTTATAAAGACAGAGCTCCTGAGCTGCTCCCCCACTCACTGTGGTTCCGCACCTCACACTGCTACCCTCCCATCCCTCTAGTGAGCAGGTGGCCTGGGGTGGGCAGCATGGGGAACTGGCATAGGCAAGAGCTTCTGGTCTCTGGCCAGAGGCCAGGGCAGTGTCAGGTCCCTGCCATGTTCAGGAGAGAACACTTAAAATGCTGTGCCTGATTTATTTTCAAATGTCAATTTTTAGCAGTGGACTTGTTCTGACTGACTTGAGGTTGGAGAGAAACTTGTTTCTCAAAACTGGGACAGATTCTTTTTTTGCAAAGGCCAGATTACTGATGACACAGCTGGCTGTAATTTCTTAATGTTTCCTACAGTTTGCTCTAGTAAGAAAAGGTGTGAAGGAGCAGAAATTTTTAGTATATTGGAAAGAGTTGAAAATTACCAGAAAAGGTAAGAGCAAAGATATGTGGGCACCAACTGAAGAATGACAAAGAATGGTGCTGCTCGTAACGGGTGCAAAAGGGAACAAGATAAAGGTACACGGGAAATGAGAAAATGGTAAAAAAAAAAAAAAAAAGTTCAATTCTGCTACGTAATGAGAAAGAGAACAAATAATGCTTGACAAGGAAAATGATGAAATGCTTAATCATTACTGTGCTTCAATTTTTACGAAAAGAGATAAGTTACAGGCTGTTTAATGCAATAAATCAATGGCAAAGGAAGATGAGAAGGTAGGAAGGGACATCTCAAAGCACAGTCTGAAAGTCAGTGTGGTCAGATAAATGGAGTTTGAAAACATGCTGAAGGAAGTAGCAATGCTGTTGCAATCACTGGAGAGATTATGGACACAAAATAACTCTATGATGCGGTGGAAAAGGGAAAACATATACGCCTTTCTGTCATTGACTCTGTCTGCTGTGCTGCTTTCATTTTGTCATTTTTGCAGTTTCAAGGAACACGTCCACTTCATAAGCCCTCAGTGATCTAAACTGGTCTAGGTTTGCAAGAGATGACAAAGATATCAGTTTATAACCTCAAACTTTAAATTTGAGAACCATGATGACTTCAAAAAAAAAAAAAAGAAAGAAGGAGAGGTAGAAGAAAAAGGAAGAGAAAAAGAAAGCGCTTGAGACTTGAGCAGACCTAAAAATGAAGATTTTGGTACTGTACAGAGCATGGGTGGTTATGCTGCCTCTCTGTTCAGAGAACGTGCTTTTCCAAGCCATGCAGCAGCTGCTCTGTTTCTCATTATTCATTGATGCTGAGCCTTAGTAGGAAGCATTTCTGAATAATGTGTGTTGTCCACGTTGCAGCGTTTGCCACACATCTGCACAAGCTGTCTGTCATAGTAGTGCCCATGTCAGAAACTGGCCAAATCCAGGTGGGTGGCTGGTTGTGTTGAGGAACAGGAATGTGGGAGCTCCTTTCAGCCATGTAATGCTGTCCTGAGCTGGGACCTAAGGGTTGGCAAGCCAGGAGTTGAAGACGAGTACAGTGGAGACCGCTGGAATGGTACCCATCCTGCAGTGCCCTCACACAGTGCCTAGAGCCGGCCAACAGCAGTGGTCAGGATCAGACACACAGGAGTGATTGCCAGGCAAGTCCATGCTGATGAAACAGGTCTGATGTCCAGGACAAATAAATCCTATGGTAATGAAGAAATGTAATCTAGGTGAGCTTTCAAGGTCTTCGACATCCTGAAAGTTTAGTGGTTCAATTTTTTGCACTGCTGTAGCTTACAAGCATCCATTCCCTGTGGATGTGTGTTGGTGTTGGTTTAATTTTCTTTTTTTACCCACCCTTTTGGAGACTTACAGCTATGTTGGAGTGTAAATCAAAAGCTGAGTTACTAGTTTATTGTTGTATTTTCTCAGAACAAAATGATAGGAAGAAATCTGCATTCTAGAAAATTATCATTGACTTCAAAGTGTAAAATGTGAACACAAATTAGTTTGCAAATATTATTCTAACCAGTAATTTTCAGTTGAAAAAAATGTGAATGAAGTATAAATAAGCTAATTGTTAGTGTTCTTCCCAACAAAAATGATGCCTTGTGAATTTTCATCCTATGGGAAATACATTAAAAAAAGAAGAAAAAACCTCACAAGAAGCACAAGCATGGGAAAGTTATTCTGTTTTGTTCTAATGGTAGATCAGTTTAGGCTAATTTGCCATGCAGTGTGCCCTTTGGTAAAGCCAAAACATGCCAACGAAGAACCTTCCTTTGTGCTAGTATTATAGCCAGGATACAAGCTTGTATTTTATTTTACAGTAGCAAAAAAAGAGAATATGATCTGAAAACCAGTGTCAAGCGAAAAGACTTTGCCCAAGGTTGGATGCTTCTAACATTTCTTTTAAAGATACTCAACTCATTTCTTTCTCTCTGAAAGCGAGCCACAGATCTCATCCAATGAGCTGTACTTGCTCAGCCCCTCAGAAGAAGCATGAGCACCTAGTATCAGGATGCAGATTCTGGTCCTTGTTGTGTAGCTTTGGGATTGATTGTGGGGTTTTAGGGTTGAAGCCCATGGAAGGCCCTGGGTACACAGTGTGCAGACAAGCGTGGGAATCCTTTTTTCCTCAAATAATGTATGCTGTGAAACCCTCAAATCTAAACAGACCTTCCCCTTCTCCTCCAGCCCTTTTATGTTTGTTTTACAGCTCAGGAGTCCAGCACAACCCCCCTGCTCTTTCAGAAGTGCCTTAAAGACTTACTTGTGCCCTTTGCTTGGGTTCAGTACAGGAATGATCCTGCAGTCTCTAAACTGCCAAAATCAGAAGTTTCAACATTTCGATCTGCCCATGGCAGCCTGGATATATAATTGTGAAAGATCTGCCCTCAAAATGCTTGACAAACTATGATTTTTGAGATAGCTTAGCAAAGGTTATGAGTGTATCATTTGTCACTTTCCAAAGTTTAAGTAAATATGGTTTTGTAAAATGTGTATAATAGTCTTAAATCTTCTTTTGAAGAAAGGTTTCTGTTGGGAGTTCAAGATAATGTTCTTTTTTTTTTTTTTAAATCCTTGAACTGTAATCTAATATAACTTTTGGTTGTTCATCGAGGAAAAAGATAACTTCAAAATAGATAATGAAGATATATTTGACCCTGACCAAAAGGTTAAGCTGTTTAATAATGTTTTTATTATTAGATAAGCTATTAAGCTTGGTTAAGCTGAATAATTCAGAATACATATTTCTTTCTCTTGGTGATTCTTTGTCTATTGGAAGGTGGGTTTTTCTTTTGTTTTTCTTAATGCTGGTTTTCTGTAGCAATTGGTGATCTTGATTCTCTGTCAGTCTTGACCGAAGTGTCTTTAGGAACCCTAAAGAGAAAGGAATAAAAAAATTCCCTAGCAATGCTATCTAAATGACCATTTCCTTAGGGAAAATCAAATGAAAATTATTTATTAGTAAGGTAGCAAATTTCATTTTGATGTTTATTTTGATTTTTATTTGCATGTTATTCAATTAGAATCTTCTTGCACCAATATTCTATGTTACTATTTCCCTCGTGTTCAAATGCTTAAGATGGCCATACTTTATATTTGTTCTCTAGGGTTTTTTTTTGTTGTCTTTATTTAATGTAACAGTGTCATATAAACCATAAGCTCTCATGGTGTAACTCAACCAGGAGACAGTTTGACATAGAAGATACTATGGCCTTTAGTAATAGCATGCTACATGGCTGCTAGGACAAATGCATCATTAAAAAGCATCTGAAGAATGAAGTAAGAATTGAGTAGGAATATTTTAAAATTCTTAAGTATGTCATGTTTATGATGGCTCTGGCTACGATTTCTAATGCCCTCAGTCACTCCACTGTGTCATGTGCAAAGATGACAGAGCAGCCTGTGACATCTGATAATAACACTCCCTTCTAAACAACCTGTGCAAGGAAATTAAAATACTGTCAAATTCCATAAGCATGAAACGGGCATATTTGTCAAGATATATTTAATATTATCAATTTATTATTGTTAAAGGTAAACTAAACAATAGCATGTTATGCTTAAGTATGTCTTTAAGTAAACTACATTGAAGATACAGTCCTCTATGGATTCTGTGTGACTCGTGTGTTCTTCCAACTAGTAGAAGAGCCGTGTAAGAATTTCATTAACTACTTAAACATAACTTGCCGTGTTAAACAATAACTGGAAATTCAAACGTGTTCATTCTCAACTCTTTCAAGGTGTGTGTAGGAAGGGCATATCAAGTTCAGTTTTTCATGGCTTTGCTCTGAAATCAAGAAAAAATTTTATTTCGATACAGCTTTAACTCTAGTTCCTGTGTTAGCCTAAAAGAAAATGAAATTAAGTCTTGGTGCTGTGGTACTTGTACTTGGTATGAATAAGTTCTGGAGTGATTGGTGAATGTTTTGTAGAGTGTCTGTATTTTACAGGGCTCTAATATGTATGTAAAAGTCAATTACTCATTAAAATGACTGTGCTGGTTTTAGTCAGGACAGAGTTAATTTTCTTCACAGTAGCTGGTGTTTTTTAGTTGATGCTAAGGAGTGTTTGCACCAATTGAAGGGCTTTTCAGCTTCTGATACTGCACCTGTGTTCTCAACTTTCTTGCTACAAGCAGCTTGGGGAGGGGTGGGGAAAACAGAGTCCAGACAGCTAACCCAAACTGACCAAATGGGTATTTCCATCCATTGAATGTCATGCTCAGTATACAAGCCGGGGGAGGGCTGGGGGGCCATAGTTGTTCATTTGGTAGAGAGTTGATGGGTTGGTTGACTTTCTCGGTTGTGCTCTGCTCGTGGGGCGCACTCGGACTCTGCTGTGATCACTCTTGGGCTCTCTGGCTCTGACTGTTGCTGCTCAGTACCTGGCTGTGTATTGGTCAGCAGGTGGTGAGCAATTGTGTCATATGTTTTATTTTCCATTATTTTCATTATATATTAATATTATGTTCATTACATATTATTAGTAGTACAGTTAATATTATTAGTGTTACTATTTTAGTAATTTATATTCAATTATTAAATTGTTCTTATCTCAATCCACGAGCTTTCTTGTCTTTTCTGCTGATCCTCCTCCTCTACTGGAGGGGGGGCGGGCAGGGTGTGAGCGAGTGGCTGTGTGGTACTTAATTGCTAGCTAGGATTAAACCACAACATCTCTTAATTATCTTTCATTTATGCAATGTGAACTAGTAACAAAGCACAGGCTCTCCAGCACAGTATGGCTGGGCCATGCCTACTGGCACTGATCATCAGCTGCTCTGTTAGCTCCTCGGGGCAGTTTCAGTGTCATAGGGAGGTGTGAGGCGTGATTACCAAAACCACAATGGCTTCTCTATTTTGTTCTCATCTAGCTATCTGATTATTCAGTGGGATGAGAGTTTATCAGGTAGTGGACTGGCATAAATAATCTCCCACCAGGAAGAATACCGGGTTACAACCCTCAGTGTTCAGATTTTTTATTTTTCAGACAGAAGCATAGATTTAAATAGAAAAAAACTCCCCAATGAGAGACATGTATGTCTGGCACTAAGGATGGGTCTCTGGCAATGAGGAGGCTGGCTAGTGCAGTGTGCTGGGATTCAGATGAGCGCTGCTCAAAGTGTGGCTTTTTCATAGATATATAATTTTTTTTAAATTGTTTTGACTGTTTCCACTGACACGACTGTTACAAGGATAACCATGCATATGGTTGAGTCAAGATGTTTTTGCTGTACTGTTAAATCCTGGTGTTTTGGGGACCAGCTATAGTTTTACTACTTTAGCTAGCGTGGGTACAAATTACTCTGCTTATCTTTCCAGAGCAGCCAGTGTGAGAGGTAGAGTATGTCTGTGTGGGCTGTCTCCTTCCTGCTGAAATCCTTAATGTTTTTTAGTCTTTTTTTTTTTTTAAACACCATAGCTCTATGCAGTGGGTCATATGCAATGCTATACCAATGTGAATAAAGACACAGGCAGAGTGGTGCAGCTGGCCAGACCCAGGCCCTTGTCCTGCTGCCCACAAGCTCCCTGGGCTCCATCATGACCTATGCCTGCCCTGGCTTCAGGTTGCATTGGCTGGGGCACCTGGGATCACTGGATCAGATCAGACCCTGGTTATAAGCTACCCCTTCTAGTGTCTTTGCATTTCAGCAAGGAAGGGAGAGTCTGCAGGGGTGAGCACTGCTGACCATCCCCCAGGGCATGGGTTAGGTGCCTCTTCGTCTTGTTCCCAGCCCACAGGGGAAGCAGAACACCTGTGGGAGCCTTTTGAAAGGGGAGAAAGTAGAGATTTAATTGAGGAGGGTGATCTCTGCTACAGCTCTTGATTATCAAGGGGCCATTGTGCTACTGTCCTAAAAATAACAAGTAATAGGATGATGCTGTAGTGATGGAACCACAGCTGGTGGGTAGCATATTGGACAGGAGTTTCTCTCTTAACTTTATTGTTCATCTTTTCATTGAAATGTGCTTTATTAAGGAAGATATTGCAATTTCCTTTCAGCATTGAAGATCCTCTTAAATTCTATAGAAGCTACTGTAAGTTGTGCTGGGAACTTTAGTATAGCTGTTAAGTTGGTGGCAGCTGTCAGCCTAACAGTTTGGGAATTTTTTTGATGGAGGACAAACCTTGAAGCTTTCTGCATGCACAACTCAAAATATTAACTCTGCTCCTAGGAAAGTGTAGACAAGGATGGTGAAGTTGCCAGCTGTCATTTTATTTCTGCATTTATTTATTTATAAAGTTACGCTGTTGTCATCATGTAAGTGTAGTGGTAGGTGGAATGGTGGCTCATTTATAGCTGCTGATTGGTGTCAGGACTGCATCTGGAGTTTTAAAATAGTCTGCCCAATGCTGACGGAAAGATTTTTACCCTTCACAACAATCTGACATACTTTTAAATACAACCTGTATTTTCTGTCATGTCACATCTGTGAGAACAGATCCTAGGTTATTGTATCACAATTAGGCAGGTGTATTGTGGCTATTAGATTACCTTTTTGAGATCTACTGTGGGTTTAGTGTGGAATCTTTCTCATAAGACTAATGAAAATCAATGCTTCCATTGTTACCAACACCATTTGCATTTTCTGTGTCTCAGAAAGTCTCAAGATGAGAATTCTGTAAAAAAAAAAAATTAGAGGTTAGAGGACGGGGGAAATGAAGGAAAAGCTAAAATAACTACAATATAATGGTAGAGGAGTTTAAAAGCCTCTTTCTTAAGGAAATGAATCTCGTATGACTGCACTATTCGTGTGTCTTAATAACATCTGAGGTTTCTGGCCGACTTAGCAAAATTTGACAGTTGGAGAGAGATCTCAAAGGTGTTGAGTTTCTAGAAGTTTTGTAAGAATAAGAGTCTGGAGAGAAGAGAGATACATGTTTGTACCCCAGCTGTGGGAAGAATTGCACAGTGAGCTCAGTTATATGATCAGAGCTCAGAGAGTTGGCTGAAAGGCCTGCTAAGACTACAGCTGGACAAATTTTCCTCCGATCTTGCTGTCTTATTTCATGTCTTCAGAGAATATCCCAAGCTGACACGAGGAGCAGCAGGGAAGCAGGTTATGTTGAGCAAAGATATTCAGTAAGGGGGAGAGGATGCTGTGAATCAGTCCCAAATTCAGGAAGGTGATGTTGAACTTTTTAGCATCAGTTTTGACTGATGCCTCACCTATTGCATGTGTTTGTTATGATTTTGGCCTTGTGTGATTTCCCTGGCTTATTCTCAGTGAGTCATGTTGGACTGGGTTGGAAAAATGGCTCTGTGATGGAAAGATTTTTTTGTGGGAATTGTTGCACTGTAGTGCTCTCTGCAGTGCTGATGAAGGTGCTGCACGCAGGGCTGTGCTGCCCACGCCTGCCACTGCTTCACCCCTGAGTGGTGCAACCTGAAAGCCACAGGTTCAGCCACAGGGGCTGGCTGGGAAAGTTCAGCTTTCCACTTCTGTGTGAAAAAATGTCTGGTAGTTTATTATTCTTAATTTTTCCTCTCTTCCTTGCTTTTATTAAAATAGGAATCATGAAATGACTGCCTCAGTGTATTTCATAAGTCTTGGCTCCTTAATAGATCCCCATGTAATTTTGATACACATCCTCTTGGGTCTGGCAACTATAAAACAAGTGCTATAGCTTTCACTGTGGCAGATTTTCGGCAGAATCTGTTTTATAGGATTGCCTGTTAAAGGTCTTCCAATATTTCCTTATTGTCCCAGGCTTCCAAGGTACCACCCTGAATGGTTTATTGTTCTTCTGCTCTTTCTTAATGCTCCTTAAAGAGTGTATTTTTTTTATTAGGTCTTGTTCCTCAAGGACAGGCTCACTGTACTAGGCTTGTTACAATTTTAATAGACTTTCCTGTCATTTAGTCTTGTACATGGGCCATGGAGCTCCAGGAATCTCTGAGACTTAATGTTATTTAAAAAGTGCCTCCTGCTTCTTCTCTAATTAATTGCAATCAGAAAGGCTAGTTGGTGGACACATGGTGTTACAGCTTCTGTGAAACACTGCCTGATGGCTATAAACATTGCCATATGTTCTCTGTGAAATATTGCCATAATCACTGGCAGCAGGAATACCTGATAGGAGATGAAGGATTGGTTCTCTTCTCCTTTTTCAGCTTTACTTTCAAAATCTGGAAAGCACTTCCTGATCACCTTAGTGTTTTTTTAGTTGGTGCTACTTATAGCGGGCTTATTTTTTCTAAAACATTATTTCAATGACTTCTATCTTTCGTGTTACAGCTGCCAGCAGTTGCTTTGCATACCATGTCCATTAGCTAAAACCTCTACTTCCTCAACATAGGCAGTTAAAAGGAGTTTGTTCCTCATATTAAACAGATAATTTCGTTATAAAGCTAAATAGGTCAGAAACAATAAGAAGTCTAAAAAGCTCGACAGTCAGAGAACTACAAGCTTTCATCGAAAAAGTTTCTCTTTTTCCTTGTAATGTATGTAGAAGGACAATTTTGAGGCTGAGCTGTTTACCAACACTTGATTGTGCAAAAGTGAAAAGTCTTCAAAGGTGTGATCTTAATTTATGTTAGATATTTCTTTTCAGCTTTTCATCGTAAAAGGGGTAGCTGTTGCAGTTTGTGGTAACACCCAACAGTGTTAGGATATAACATTATTTCTTTTGCTGATACAACTTCATTACACTGTAGAAGTAGCCTTAGTAAGAAATACCATCTTTTAGTAAAAGTTGTTTATCAGCATTTCCAAAAAGCTTTCCTTTCTAAGTTTTGCCTCTGACATTAACTTTTTAACACCTTGGCCTCCATTATAAGGAGCCTGTTAATTAGAAGCAGCAATCCTTCCCTTAATGCAGCACGGCTAGACTCAAAAGACTGCTTCCACAATAAGTGTGATTCAATAAGATAAAGACAGTGCATTAAGCATGTAAAGTGTTTTTGTGCCTCTGGTTAGAAGCCTAGGGCTCTCATGGAGGTAAGCGAACAGGATTGATTCTGTTCCTTTTACTAGAATTGGTTTCTTTTAAGCACTGCCTTTCTGTTTCAAATTACTGATTCTAATAGGATACTTGCTAGCTCTGAGAAAAATTTTGTTTTATTAAAGCAACAAATGGTGATACATGCCCCTCTATACTTTGGAAGTTGTGGGGTATTGAGGCAAGTTCTGTCTTACATGCACAGCTCAGGCTATTAAACTGTACACAGGTGATTGATCTCTTTAATAAAACCCTGTTCTTTAGTAAGGAAAGAGTGATAAACAAATGTACTTGTTTGTCCAGTGCTTTGGAAATTACGGTAACATGAGGACGTCAAGAATGCCATTTTAATAAATAAGGTAGATGAAACACATCAATTCAGACTTCATTTTAAGCATGTCTGGAAACCAATATGCTTTAAGTTAATTTGATTCATGCTTTTCATTCATTTGTAACACCATGTGCATTTTAACAGAAATGGTTCATACTTAAGAAAATAAAAGATCCAGCAGGTAGAATATTCTGGCATATTCTGCATGAGGATTGAGCGAAGTGAGGAACAACAGCTTTGCGAATCTGCTCTCCTGTGGCTTGTTGTAGCTCTGGCCCCTGACGTATTTCAAAGGATATGTTACAGGCATGACTGAGGGGAACTGACTGCAGAGCCATGTGGTGTGAGGGAGAGCTGCTCTGAAAATACAGAGCTATACAGATCACTACAGCCCTAATGCCAAAAATTCTCTGCTGTGCATGTGCTGGGTCTGATTGTTCATTCATACTGACATTTCTCAGGAACACCTGCTGGCTGACGTCAATAGTTACACTTTTTTGGGTGTGGGTTTGTTTAAAACAAACAAACAAAAAAAAAAACCACAAGTGGGGAGGGGCGGAATCAAGCCCACATTTCTTTTGCTATCCACTAAAAAGCATTCTTTCCATGGCAACCCCTGTTTCCATGGTATGTGCTGTATTGCTCTTCAGAGAAGCTTTATTAAGAGACACATATATACACACACATGCTGGCATGTGAATGTGGTTGCATTTTATAGCACTCTAAAGGAAACTGGTAAATTGTCTTTTTTTTTTTTTTTTTTTACACGTTATAGTGCTTTTTTCATTATACAATGTGATGAAGGATTATTGCTGTCACGGCTTGGGAGTGTCATGGGAATGTAATAAACCATGGTTCATTCTACTGTTGTTAGAAGGATATTCTTCAAACTGCTATATTTACCAGTATATTAAGATGATTGTTTTCTAAACTCTCTTTTGGTGTAAGTTGGCATACACAGTAATGAAATTCCTTTTACAATTTTCAAAGTAAATATATAATAAAGGTTTTCTACTATTACGTTTAGCTTGGGAAATAGTAGATCTTTGAATTTGCTAACATCTTTATCTTTCATCTAAAAAGAAAAAAATAACCTACAGAAATTTGTGGCTTCTTCTCCATAATGACACCTATTAGAAGCTACTCTGAGTCTCTAAAATTAGCTAAATTTACAAAAGCAAGACACTATACCTTCATTTTTTACTATTGAGATGGAGCTGGAGAACTATTAAAAGTTATATCATTACTTTTACCTGGAGAAGGTTCATTATAATCATCCTTTTAGGCACTTCTACCTACAGTCATTATGAGCTGTAAAGGTCTCTGATACAAAGTGCGCTATCAGTCTTCCTCCAGATAGGCTAATGCATCTTAGAAGTATGGGTTGTGGTGACACATCCCACAGTGTTTCTAAACTCTGGATTTTGGAGAGCTGGTTCATGTGCTGTAGTTGTCTGGAACTGCAGTCTCACCAGGCTCTGCAGCTATGTTTTTGAATCTCTTCAGTGTTTGCTTTTTAACAATTCTGTTCCAAACCTGGATTAGAAGATCCATGGAAAGTGAAATAAGCCTAAAAGTATACATATTTTTAAAGCAAGATTGCTGCCTCTCAGAAGAAGCTGTTAAATTCAAAGATAACCCTGATAAAATCCTTGCAAGAAAGTCAGAGCGAGTCTTCTATGCAAAAGGAACTTTGTGGCCTGAGCTTACAAAGGTACAATAATCCTTTTCAGACACCTGCCTTGGTGCTTATTTCCCTCACGTGGTCACTGAAGTTAAAATTAGGTAAGTAATATTTGAGTTCATATGGGGGGAAAAAAAACCCCAAACATCAAAAAGCTTGGAGAGTCTTCAGGATTTGCCACATGAGTGAAGGAATGCAGCTAATAGTATCTCTGATGATGATGTTGGGAAAGTTGAAGTGATAAAATGTGTCAGGAGCTTATTTGGAGGACCTACATGTGACCTTTAAAGTTAAGTTTATTAGTCAGTGGACTGATAGTGTATGTATAAATTAGAAGCTTTATTTTGCTTTCAGTTGTGATAACTGTCCTTTTGTCAGGCACAGAGTCCCTTAGCAAATATTTCATTAACAATTCTTGTTGAGAATTGTGCTTTACTTTTAAATTAACCTTGGGGGTTTTTTAATACAATGGGAATTGCCATTTTAATGAACAGTTTGTTCCCTTTTACAGTATGTCCATAAAACTTTGGGTTGGTGTTTGTGAAAATTCTGGGGAAACAAGGAACAATCAAGACAAGATATTTTTGAAAAATTTTTTTTTTTTACCAATGTATTCTTTGCATTATGACTCTGCAGTGGCATTGTGCACAGATAAGCCACAAAGTCTGATAATGCCCTTTAACAATGATGCTGTGTTAAATCTTATATTTGGGTTTGTGAGGTCTAGGCTGACTGTCCTGACTGATGAGAGTAGATCATTCTAATACCTCACTGCTGGTAATCTTGAAGTCAGATGCATAACAAGCATTGCTGTTACCCAGCTCTTCAGGAGGAGAAAAATTATTTTGCTTCACTTTTTTGTTTCCTTAGTGCTGTACAGCCCTCTCTTGTGAATAAAATATTTGCCTGCTGTGTGCCATCATGGCACCAAAGCAGTGTGTTAATATTGATAACCACAGGGTTGCTGGCAAGGTGACTCAGGGAAGGGTACAGGAGAAAGGTGTTGAGCAGTAGCCAGGCTGGGAGACTGCTGTACCTTGCCTTCACCAGGATCTTGCTGCAACTGAGTGCTTGGTAAAATGGCATACCACCATCATGGCTGCTCATCTTCAGAGGGCTGCACAGGTCAGTAACCCAGGCCTCCCGCCTGAGGCCCATGGACCAACCTCAGGGTGGCTGGCCTTCCACAAAATGCTCAAATGCCACAATGAAGCCATTGCTTGCTCGCTGCTCCCTGGGGACTCCTCTGTGTCCGCAGTAGGATGGATAGCCTGAAAAGGTCCTGTGCTGCCTCCAACACCCTGCACACCCCTGCGTGGCTGGGCTGCAACTGCCTCCAGGCCTTTGCCTGTGTTAGAGAGCCAGGGTGCGCTTGCCAGATTTACACACCCTAACGTTTGCTCCTGGTTATTTGTGACAGAGCTCAGGAATTCTGCGGAAAAGTATTTCTAATACCCATAGTGCTTGTGAGAAATATCTCCCCCCTTCCTTTTTTTTCTGCTAAGAGGGAATTTACAGTGGGAGTAGAGAGCACCTGTGGCCCCTCTCCTGCTTTGGCTCCCTGTGGGCCCAGCCCCAAGAGGTGGGCAGGCCGGGCCATGCTGGGGGTGCATGGGGGGGGGGGGGGGGGGTGTCTCCTGGCTCTGTGAGACCCTGCAGAGGCCACATTGGGCCCTGCGTTCAGTCTGGGGCCTCCACCCCGTTGTTTCCTTCTTCACTCGTAGAGGTTTTTAAAACTCAGAGCTTGGAAGTAAGAAACAGAAGACCACTTGCTGGTACTGTAGATACCTGAGGAACATGAAGTATGCTTACACTTTTCATTTTAGGATAACCTTTCACCTAGAAAGCAGAATTCCTCAGATTGTAACTACATCCTTGTATAGTGTAATTAATGTGATAAACACTATTCAAGCAGCTCATTTTAAGTGTAGTGCATGCATGCAGGCAAATGCCTCATTGAGTCAAGCAGGCATGAGGACTGGACAGGATCTCTGCCCCACTCTGTCCTGGAGCGGCTGGTGGTGAACCTGCCCTGCTGTAGCTGCCCACCGTGTTGGTGTGGGACTGCATCTGGGGAAGTGAACTCTCTTCCTTTAGTGGCAGTGTGGCTCAGAGTAGCAGTGCCTTTGATTCTACATAGGAATAGTGCCCTAATAGCAACTGAAAATATGTTTTATGTTGAATGTTGATAACTTAATGATTATTCCATATATAGGAATTCAAATAACTGGAGATTCTTATAGCCTGGATCCAGTTGAGACTGCTGGAGGATACCTTGATATTGAGGGTTAAAATCAATAGTGTGTGTGTTGGTAATTTTTCAGAGGTCTGTTACATGTTTAATATAGTATAATATTTGTATTGTGGGCTATCATTTGTGTAAATCTGAGGTCTCTCTTTCTTGAACGAATGAGGAGATAACCAATTGAATTTGAAAAATACTTTATGCAACAGAAAAGCAATTTGGTTTCTGGTTATCAAAGGGCAAGAAGCAAACTAGCATTTGAATGCTCAATATTTATAACCCTTATGTTGCCAATGTGCCCTGTGCCTCTGAGGATCTCTGGTTCTGGTCATGCCTACAGGGCCCTGCACTTAACTAGACAGCCATTCCCCAGTTGTCATCGGGCTGAGTCTTGGAATCCTTGGAAATGTTTCAGGATGAATTCCTCAGTTTTATTGTTTTCTACTTGATTTGTGCTGGAAAAAGTCATTAAGGGCAACAGAGGGTACATTAGGACCTGCCATGCCTGTTCAGCATGATTCAGACTAGTGCCAGGTGCCTGGCGATGAACTCCTTGTTTTGAGGTCTCTCATGCTTCACTGTGGTGGCTCTCCTCTGTCAGTGGCTCCTTCAGCTGCCCAGTGCGGGGATGGGAGCAGAGGACTCATCAGTTATTGCTGTTATTTATATAGCATTGTAAACCTGTTTGAAAAGTAACTGGCAGCTAACAAAAACTAATGTGTCTGGATTTGGTACAAAAGTTGTATTTATATCTGTAGCATTTAAGTGCTGTTGTATTCATAGTTTTGGGAGATATGTGGGGAAAAAAAAAAAGAGTTAAAATGTTATGTGGGAAGCAGTGGTTAAGAGTCCGTTTGTCTGCCTACCTGTATCTCTACGTTCATGACAGTGTAACTCAGCCATGGTCTTCAATAACATCTTCCTTCTGAGAAGCCTGTGTTTAACTGTCATTATTAACTGACTGTACATAAAATGTAATTACAGAAACTCAAGGGCAGCATTGGCTGCAGGGACTGTGAAATGGTGGAGTTCAAGATCCTTAGGGCAATGAGGAAAGCATACAGCACATTCACTACCCTGGACTTCAGGAGAGCAGATTTAGGCCTCTTCAGGGATCTGCTTGGTAGACTGCCATGGGATGAGGCCCTGGAGGGAAGAGGGGCCCAGGAAAGCTGGTTAATATTCAGGGATAACTTCCTCCAAGTTGAGGAGCGATGCATCCCAACAAAGAGGAAGTCAGGCAAAAACACCAGGGGGCCTGTGTGGGTGAACAAGGAACTCCTAGATGAAGTCAATCAAAAAAAGGAAGCCTACAGTGGATGGAAGCAAGGACAGGTAGCCTGGGAGCAGTAGAGAAATTGTCTGAGCAGCAAAGGATTAATTAGGAAAGCTAAAGCCCTTATGGAATGAAACCTGGTCAGGGATGTCAAAGGCAACAAGGAAAGCTTCTGTAGGTATGTCTGGCAAAAGGAAGATTATGGAAGATATGGGCCCTCTCTGTAAGGAAACAAGAGACCTGGTTACCAGAGATATCATACAGTTATAGAATGCTTTGGGTTGGAAGTGACCTTAAAGATCACCTAGTTCTATTCCTCCTGCCATGGGCAGGGACACCCCCCACTAGACCAGGTTTCTCAAAGCCTCATCCAGCCTGGCCCTGAAAACATCCAGGGAAGGAGCATCCACAGCTTCTCTGGGCAACCTGTTCCAGTGCTTCACCACCCTCTCTGTGAAGAACTTCTTCCTGATTTCTAATCTAAATCTCCCCACTTCCAATTTAAATCCATTACCCCTTGTCCTGTTACTACAGGCCCTTGTAGAAAGTCCTTCTCCAGCTTTCTTACAGGCCCCCTTCAGGTACTGGAAGGCTGCTATGAGGTCTCCCTGAAGCCTTCTCTTCTCCAGGCTGAACAAGACCAATTCTCCCAGCCTGTCCCCATAGGAGAGGTGCTCCAGCCCTCTGATCATCTTTGGGACTCACTCCAACCAGTCGATATCCTTCTTATGTTGAGGGTTCCAGAGCTGGACACAGTACTCAAGGTGAGGTCTCATGAGAGCAGAGGGGGAGAATCCCCTCCCTCGACCTGCTGGCCATGCTTCTCTCTGATATAGCCCAGGATATAGTTGGCATTCTGGGCTGCCAGCACACTGCTGGCTCATGTCCAGTTATTCGTCCATGAGTACCCCCAAGTCCTTCTCCTTAGGGCTGCTCTCAATCCATTCTCCGCCCATCCTGTACTCGTGTTTGGGATTGCCTCGACCCATGTGCAGGACCTTGCACTTGGCCTTGTTGAATGTCATGAGGTTGGCACAGGCCCACCTCTCCAGCCTGTCAAGGTCTCTCTGGATGGCTGATGGATATGGAGAAGGCTGAGGTACTCCGTGAATTTTTTGCCTCAGTCTTCCTTGCTAAGTGATTAAGCCACACTGCCCAAGTTGCAGAAGGCAAACGCAGGGACGTAGAATGCTAACTATATCCTGGGCTGCATCAAAAGCAGTGTAACCAGCAAGTTCAGGGAGGTGATTCTGCTCCTCTGCTCTTGTGAGATGACACCTGGAGTACTGCCTTCAGCTCTTGGGCCCCCAACATAAGAAGGTCATGGGTCTGTTGGAGTGAGTCTAGAGGTGGACCACAAAGATGATCAGAGGGCTGGAGCACCCCTCCGAAGACGACAAGCTGAGAGAGTTGTGGTTTTTCAGCCTGGAGAAGGTGTAGGCTTCAGGGCCACCTTATTGCAGCCTTTTAATACCTGAAGGGGCTTACAAAACAGCTGGAGAGGTGGTTTTTACATGGGTCTTTAGTCACAGGACAAGGGGTAATGGGTTTAAATTGAAAGCGAGTAGATTGAGATTGGAAATCAGGAAGTAATTCTTCATGGAGAAGGTGGTGAGGCTCTGGAACAGGTTGCCCAGAGAAGCTGTGGATGCCCCATCCCTGGAAGTGTTCAAGGTCTGGCTGGATGAGGCTTTGAGCAACCTGGTCTAGTGGAGGGTGTCCCTGCCCATGGCAGGGAGGTTGGAACTGGATGATCTTTAAGGTCCCTTCCAACCCAAACCATTCTGTGATTCTACATGAGGTTACAGGAACTGGAGTTGACCCAGGAGGTTCTTTGGGTGCATCTGCAGTGAACTCTAGAACTGTAAGGTGTGAACGGTAGTGCTGAAGCAGGTGTTACAGGAATGCAGTTTCCTGCTGGCTAAACAATGTTTACTGGCATGGCCTCTGCTTAAAGCTCTGAACTAGTTAACAGGGCACATTCCCTCAGTGCTCTAGTCAAAGGTTTGGGATATTTTTCAAATAAATGAATGCACTTTGCTTATCCTTTGTCAATGATGGTTACAAATAGAACTACAATTTCACATAATAGCTATAAACCATTACTCTAATGGTTTGACAAATACCTGTGAGGATAGACTGCAATATTTCATCTGAGAAAGGAGTGAATACTAAATAAATGTAACCTCCCATTGGGTCCTGCTTTAACCTCCTACTGGTTTTGGAAGGTGAATTTAAGAGCTGAAAGCATTTTAGATTAAATGTTAGGGGAGAGGTTCAGTAAAACCAAGACAGTAGATTAGCACTTTGTGCTCATAATAGCAATCCTTTCCCTCTTCCCATTATCACTTCAAACACATCATTGCAAAGTGCAGAACTTAGCTTGAGTCAGGTGTACCATTGCTTTGTACTGATCATCCAGTAGGTATGGGTATGGCCAATTAATGGTGTTTTTTTCTCTTATACACTTTTTTCCATACTTCTGATGACATGTGGGACTGAAAGTTGGGATTTCTCTATTAACTCAGTTGGCTGAACTTCTGAATCTAGCCCTTGAGCCCAGTAACTTAGAGAGGAGGTTCTCAATTCATAACCTATTTTGCTTTAGAAGTTACAAATAATGAAGTTGTTTAAAATCTTTAAATTAAGACTACTAATGCAAGACAGCAGGAGTCTGCTTTGCAATCTGAAGGAAATGTTTCCTATAAATTCTTATTTTTATGGAAAAATACTTGTGACAATAGTTGATCTCATTTGGGGAATGAGATAATGCCAGTGTAAAATATTTTTGTTCTATTGTGAGAAGAAAAAATTAATTGCTGACCATAGTTAAAGTATTTTCTTTTAAAAAAAGATAGTGATACAGTATGGAAATACTTGCATACATATGGACTGATACTTTAGATCATTTTAGTAACAGCAATAGCAAAACAGCTATTGGAGTATCAAGTTCCTTAATTATAGGGTGAAAAGAGAAAAACATTAGAAGCCACATGCAATGTCTGTTTTCTTTCCGTAATTTTATTTTTTGACCAGAGAAAGCTCTTTCAAAAGGATTTGATTATTCAGGTTGTAATTATTATGGCAGACAGCAAAGCTAAAGGCAATTTGTCTTTCTAGAAAAATTACGGTTATCAATTATGTCATACAGAACAATTAATATTTTAAAATTTTTCAGGTGTTTTTCTTGCAATCTCAGTTCAATAAGTAGTGAAATGAACTGATAAACCAAACTGGTAAGCAAATCTTTCCCACTGAAACAAAATTGCTCCTGTCAAAGTACCTGTTTATTTGCTAAAACCTCTGTTTCTACTTCTGATACATTGCAGCACCTGGCGCAAACCCATGACAACTCATAAGAGTTAGTTGATTTCTAAAATGCTTTGATAGAAACAAATGGACCTAGTGAGCAGCTAACAAACAAACTACCCCTGTCTCTGGGTGAGGGATGTATAGTTATAGGGAAGCATAAAGAGTTTCTCCCTGTTGAACTATGCTGGATCAAGCAAGTAGCCAGCTTGTTCTGCAGATGGGTCAGCAGTCAGAACAGCATGGTTCTAGTGCCCAGGTGTTTCAGTGGGTTTTTGTTCTTGAGTTGAACCAGAAGCCAATCTTTTGTATGAAGAGAAAGCAATAATGAGTCATCCACAGATGTCTCAAACACAATTAGAATCTAAATGTCTTCCTACAGTAGCAATAATAACATAGCATTAAGAGGTAAAGGCCATCAACACAGTGAAATGCAATTAAAAAAAATCCCCCACTTTTTCCCCCCCCCCCCCATAGTATTATTTATTACTTTGCAGTAGCAACCATGATAGGCTAAAAGCTTTCTTGCAGCCATAACATTCTGGTCTCAGCAAGGAATGAATAATTTGACAGATGGATGTTGCTGAGGAAGGAGTGCAGAATGCAGGCAGGGTTGTGCTGATGAGGTGATGAATATTGGTTAAATTGAAACAGTGCGAGCAGGACTGGTTTCATATAGCCTGACCTTGCCCAATCAGTGTTTTTTCCACTTTGTTCTTCTGGGCAGCTTCATTTCAATCCCTCATTTTCACCAGAAAGTGATATAGCCCATAGAGTGCTCTGTGTGCGTGGCTTCCAATTAGCGTGAACAAGTCAGTGGGAGCCTAGCAAGGATGCAGATGAAGCTTCCACAGATGTGGTAAAGGAGCCCCATGTCCACTGTGGCTGCAGCCCCTGTGCTGCTGAGGAGGATGTGTTTTGGGGAAGGAAGCAGCTGTTAGAAAACAGTGACCTGATCTCTTACATGCAGCTGTTGTCAGCTGACACTGCAATGTCTTCTTGCAATGTAGTATGGGCATCTTCAGGGGTAGGAAATTCAGGGGCTGCAGCTGGGAGAGTGACTGATTTTCAGAGGTACACTGAATAAGGCTGTAAGCGGCAAAGAAGAGCACGGTGTAAGAAGAAAGGGAGTCCCCTCAGAGCATCTGCAAAGCCAGTTAACAAGCAGTATGAAGAGATGGAGGAAAGGAAAAACTTACAGATGCTGCCCCAGCAGCTTTAAGGCCTGTAATATATGGTGAGGGAATTGGACTGTTTGTTGTGAAATGATAACCTTGTGTGCTGGTTTCAGGCTGGCTGAAGGAGTGTTTCATTCTATGGCAGTCAGACTCAGAGCACATGTGCAGTTCATAGGCAGGAAGTGGCCTTGGGGGGGGGGGGGTGGTGGGGGTGGTGGGGGGTGCGGCAAGACTTGAGCTAGCTTGATAGCTGGGTCATTAGCTCTTTTGTTGGCTATTGGTGTTGTTAGCTGTGGGGCCAGTTTGTTCCTTACTGGGTTGGGGAAGTCAGCTGGGTTTAGTCCTGGTTGTGGCTGGGGGCTCAGGATCTGTGGACTCTCAGGCTTGGACTCTTGCTTCTCTGGGGCCTGGCTGTGTGTCAGTTGGTGGGTGGTGAGCAATTATATCATGTGTTTTCTTTTCTATAACTTTAATTACTTAGTATTGTTAATATTAGTATCACCTTCATTTTCATTTATATTAATAAATAGTTCTTAACTCTTATGAGCTTCCTTTTCTTCTCCTCCAACCCTCCTCCTGCACTGGGAGAGGGGAGGTAAGTGAGCTAGGGTGTGGTACTTAATTGCTAGATGAGGTTAAACCATGACACCTTGGAGGAAAACCAGACCTGGTGGAAGGAGGATAATCAGTGCTGCCAGGCTATATCAGCTTTATGTGAAAGATGAGAGGGACATACAGTCAGGGAAGTGGTGCTGTATGTGAAGCATTTTATAAAGTACAACAGCATAAAAATACTATGGGAGAAGAGCAGGCCTGTGGAACCCCTGTGGGCAGAAATCCTGTGCTCAAATAAAAATGTAGTGCTAAGATTGTTACCAGCCCCCTGCTCAGACCCATAATAGTGCTCAGAAAATGTGAAATGAGAATAGAGAAGCTGCAAATTCAGGACAGGCAGCAACAGTGGGAGGTTTCAACACGGGCCCCGTAGAGACTGGATCAGTGCCTCATCAGGATGTGAGACAGAGAGCATGCGTCCAGACGTGCAAAATAGTTGCTTCCTAGAAGACCTGCTGTGCCCAGGAAGATGCTATTCTGGATGCGGTCTGGAGTGGTGCACTAGAGCTTCTTGGTAATTAATGACCACCATAAGATTAGGTTGAACTCTATATTTGAAGAGAGAAGAATAAATACATGCAGCATGTGGTCATTTGATTTCAAGTATTACAGGGTCTGTAGAACAGTGAGCTAACTGGTCAAAAAACCCTTAATGAATTAGTGCAAAAAGCCTATAAGTAGCCTGCGGGCTATTAAAAATATAGTTATTCTAATAAATCTATTAGAAGCCCCAAAACACATCCCACAATAAAAAGAGAAAACAAAATAATCCCCAGGAGCTTACCTCACCTGATGGAAATGTCACGGGAGGGTACTGTAGTGAAATGGACAGCTGCTGGAAAAGGGAAAACATGCTTGAATGGGCAGCGGAGGTAAGTCCTTAAAACATGGCAAGTCAAACACAAACAGGAAATCATAAAAAAGAATTAGAAAAGTGCCTTACAAAGGATGTTCAAGATGTTGGCAAAAAGTTCCCATGTATATCAAACCCAGGAAATCAGTGGGGCTGCTTGACAACAGCAGGGTAACTGGGGGCACTCGGAGAAAAGGCTGGGGCAGAGCTGCCCAGTGAGGTTTTTGTTTCTGTCTTTACTGCAGAGGATGCTGGAGAGATCTTTCACATGAGTTTGGTGTGTGTGTGTGTGTGTGTGGTGAGTCCAGAGGAGGGACACAAAAATGGACAGAGGGCTGAAGCACTTCTCCTACGAACACAGGATTATAGAGTTGGAATTGTTCAGCCTGGAGAAGAGAAGGATCTGGGAAGACCTTACAGCAGCCTTTCAACACTTAAAGAGGGCCTATAAGAAAGAAGAGGACAGACTTTTTAGTAGGGTCTGTAGCAATAGGACAAGGGGTAATTGTTTTAAGCTAAAAGAGAGTAAATTCAGACTAGACATAAAGAAGACTTTTTTTTTTTTTTTTTTAAATGATGAGAGTGGTGGAAGACTGGAAGAGGTTGCCCAGAAAGGTGCTAGGTGCCCCATCCCTGGAAACATTGCAGATCAGGTTGGATGGGGCTCTGAACAACTTAATCCAGTTGAAGATATCCCTGCTCAGTGCAGGGAGCTTGGACTAGATGATCTTTAAAGGCTCCTTTTAACCCAAACTATTCTATAACCTGTTGGAGAAAAGCCAGCACCACTGTGAAGAAAAGGGAATTTCAAATGCAATGCCCTGCTGTGAGGGTATTGTGGATACACGAGACACAGTGCACATAGCTTACTGCATTGTGAAAAAGCCAGTGAGAGGCTTCCACTTCAAAGGTTATTAAAAAAATTAAGTTAGCACAGGATAAGTGGATAGCAGCAAAGCAGAATGTAGATCTGTTTATGCCAAATTCTGCAGTACTGGAACTAGTGGGCTCTTGAAAGAATGAGACAGTAAATCTTAAATGCAGGAAAAAGTAAGTATTGTTTTGTAAAACAGTAAACTTCTGGAATTTGTTGATGCAGAAGGTTGTAGAGAAAGGCAGTTCTGAAGACAGTTTGTGTAGATTCTTGGAGAACACATACAGGGATGGGGCATGCACAAGTTTTCTGGGCAACCTCTTCCTGTGCCTCACCACCCTCCCCATGAAGAATTTCTTCCTGGTATTTAGTCTAAATCTCCCCACTTCCAATTTAAACCATTACCCCTTGTCCTGTCACTACAGGCCCTTGTAAAATGTCCCCCTACAGCTTCCTTGCAGGCCCCTTCAGGTACTGGAAGGTGCTATAAGATCTCCTCTGGAGCCTTTTTTTCTCCAGGCTGAACAAGACCAATTCTTTCAGCCTGTCCCCATAGCAGAGGTGCTCCAGCCCTCTGATCATCTTTGGGACTCGCTCCAACCAGTCGATATCCTTCTTATGTTGATGGTTCCAGAGCTGGACACAGTACTCCAGGTGGGGTTTCATGAGAGCAGAGGGGGAGAATCCCCTCCCTCGACCTGCTGGCCATGCTTCTGTCTGATATAGCCCAGGATATAGTTGGCCTTTTGGGCTGCCAGCACACACTGGTGGCTCATGTCCAGCTATTTGTCCACCAGTACCCCCAAGTCCTTTTCCTCAGGGCTGCTCTGAACGTCATGAGGTTGGCACAGGCCTGCCTCTCCAGCCTGTCAAGGTCCCTCTGGATGGCATCTTTATTCAGTTTGCTTTTACTCAACAGCTGAGG
This sequence comes from Rhynochetos jubatus, assembly GCA_027574665.1. Lineage (NCBI taxonomy): Eukaryota > Metazoa > Chordata > Aves > Eurypygiformes > Rhynochetidae > Rhynochetos > Rhynochetos jubatus. Next base: position 20,290,434 of record CM050656.1, read on the forward strand.
ACTATTCTTTTGCTCAAATTTCTGTTTCCTGTTAACTTGCTTTCTTGCTGGAACATAAGGGAGTTTTTTCTCTAAGGTGCCTTTCGTCTGCACCGCAGAAGCTCTCTGTGAAGTGGTCCCTCGATGTTGCAGCCCTTGCCCTTGAGTGGCAGAATCTGACTATACAAAGGAGGTCCACAGAGGATTTTAACTGCAAACACCACAATGCTATTATCACCATTTCTTTTTGAGGCTTTTGAAGTTCAGGATGGGGACAGAGTATCTGGTCCCTGAGTTGAAGGGACTGTGTCTTTTGAAACATAAAGTGGGAATGGGAATATCAAAGTAGGTCTCTGGTTCACCTTTTTGTTCTCTGTGCATATGTTAATCAACGAACAAATGGAAAACAAAATATGAATTTGTACTACTGTGCCCACAGACTTTAAAGAGAAATACACTTCCTGCTGGTTTCTTTCTAGAATGATTTCTCGAGCACCAGGTGTCTTGAGAAAAAAACAAACCAACAAAACAAACAACCAAAAACACAACCAAAAAAATCCCCAACCCCCCTATATTTATTGTAGTTAATTTTATGTTCTCTTCAGAAATCAAACTCTTGCAAATAAAAGTAGCTATTTGTGTTGTTTCATTGGTATTATGGTGCACAGGGTACATAAACTTAATTGCAGAAATATTGCTACACAAATATCGTTAAATATTGACCACAAATATATAAGTTTCTAGCTAGAAAGACTGCTTTTCATTCACTTATTTTGTTGAAGTATTTTTCTGCCTTTTTCTCCCTTAGGCAGTGACGTGGTTTGTGTATAACATTATGTGTGGATCCCAAAACCATATGATTGAGCAAATAGTTAAAGCAAAATTTACGTTTTCTAGTTATAAGTTCATTACAGAGAATGCTGTTTCTTTTATTAATGTGAATATTTGTAAACCTCCTAGGCAAATCACCACGAGTAGGTCTATAACCTTCCTTGACTACTAGAATAGGCCTTTTCTCTGTCAAAATAAATGTGAGTATATTTTTTTTTTCCCCCAGAGCCTGGGTCTGCCCGATTTTGAAGCGTGAGGATATCCGTGGACTTGATCTCTTTATGACTGTGGCTGTATAACTCATGTTTAACACAGCATCCTTTGGGATGTGTCAAATGAAGTTATCTTTCCTTAAAGGTATGTTAATTATCTTTCTCTTAAGAGTTCGTGTATAAAAGGTACAATATATGGAAAATTAGGCTAGATAGGTCATGAATGCTTATAGGACCTTTATATTATCTCTGGTATTCCAGGTAACGTATGTGAAATTTAACTAAAATTTCTCTTTGATCATGGTTGGTAAGAGGCCAAAAGCGTATGTAATGCAGGACTGCTGAGGGCAGGCATTGCCTGGGTGATGCGTATGATGGTTGCGATGGTTGCATTGCCCTTAGATCTGTCTGGCACCTTTAAGACTCTTTGCAAGACACCTTTTAAAACAGAGTAAATAGAGAGTATTGAGAGTTAGTACAGCCATATTCCTGGATTTCCAACAGCCTTACTGTCATCAAAATGAGTAATAGATTTTGAAACAAAATAATCCATATCTACAGGTTCAGAAATTACTCTGTGTTAATGGTTGTCTTTATCAATTAGCCTTATTCGTCTGATAATTGTTATTGATTGTTTTGATGTTTTATCTAAACACATAAACAAAAAGAAAGGAAAATGTGATTTGTCTCATTTTCTTTGGTGACTATTTTCATATCTGTCTATAGTGTGAAGAATGCTAAAAGGAAGTTTTATCAGTCTTTGTTTCTCCACAACCTTGTTTGCCCACGTAGTATAGAATGAGTGGGCCTGGTTCCTCTGTGCAGGAAAAGCTTATGAGATCATTTTAGGGGAATTTAATTATTCCTTGAGCTAGAAATTTTCTAATGCTACTCAGCTGAAGGAAGCATGCACACATCTTGTGTACTATTACAATCGGTTTTAATTGCTGACTTTATTAAATTAAAGACCTGTGTGAGCTGAAGATAAATTACTGTATTATATGTACTTAGTACCCATATGGGTTATTTCGACTTCATTATTTATTTGCCAGACTTTATCTTTCTTTTAGAGATACTGGGTAGTTCCCGTCCTTTCCCCCTCCCTTCTATTTCCCTTTCTTTTCCCATTTTGTTAGCCGATCCAATCACAAATGAATTTGGGTAGAGATAAGGGGAGGATGTGGGATGACTGCTTCTTGTACTTAGTTAGCTGTGTCACTGAGTCTGGACACAGGTAAAAGCAACAGTTTTGGTGACTGAAATTTATCCAGTTCATGACTTCTGGTTCACAGACTGCTGCTAAGGTCTGTGGTCTTGGGCACAGGATTGTAAAGTTGTTTGTAGAATAATTGTACCTGAAGCTGCAGAAGGGATTTGTAGGCCAGACCTAAATATCAGGATGTTTGTGTGGAGATGTGTCTGCTAACTGGTGGATCCATTACTTCATCTGTGGTAGCTTAGCTTAGCTTCATCACATGCCTTTTTCTCACCTTTTACTTCATGCCATGTCACCATCTTGAGCTGCTGGTTTTTTCCCCGTGCAGGAGGATGTTGGAGGTTGTGCTCTGATGTTAAACACTACATTTTCTGAGCACTGTTACCACTGGTTGGGATTTCTCACATAACCCTCTGTAAATCTGAATTAATAAATCCTTTCATCAATTTTAATTACCCAATTCTTTGCTTTCACAATATTTCCCTGCTTCTTACTGTTAGTGCAGTTTATTGGGAGGGATGGGAGAAAGAAGGTGACGGTTTCATCTAATTCATTACTTAGAAACTCATTCTGAGAAACAAAAAACATATGCAGTTGATTTCTTGGCTTAAGTGTATGGCCCTGACAACTATATGTCCCTTTCAGGAAACAATTAATATGCTTTAAATCACATGGTTTAGGCTTTTATGTTTTTCTAGTTCCTGTCTGTATTTAGGGAATATGTAAGACAAAGTCAGGAATATAGATTAATTTGGTTGCCTCTTTATTAGTGCATTTGAGAAGTACTTGACAAAGCTTTCTCCTGTATCTGCAGATTGGGTTCTTTGGGGTAGGGGCTCTACCAAATGGGCACTTACACTGGATACAGGTTCCTATTACGTCATTCCTGTTAGAGTTGAATTCCCAGGTATTTTCCTACCATTCATTTCCCTTTACTTGCCCATCTGATATAAAAATCTCTTCCACCCCCTGACAGAAGAGCAAAGTAGAGCAATCCAAACCCCAGCTCTTCTGTGGTTGCAGGGAGGCAGCTGCTGACTTAGGCAAGAAAGAGGGTGCTGGAGAGAGGTGCAAGCTCTTACAAGAAACACTGATTTACACATCCACTCTGTAATTTCTGCCATTTCTCTTTTCCAAATTCAAGGCCACACTTCAAAAATCATTTATTGCTTCCTTTTGAACAATGATTCCATGTCATTGTATTTGTGAATAGTTCCTGGCCCCTGCTCATTCTTTGAAAATAGCTGCTTTAAAAACTACTTGTTTGTTGCGTTCATCTTTCACTATAGCAGTGATCTTGCTTATACTCACATCTTCTTACAGTTTATTTTCAAAATCTTTGGTTGTCTTTGGTGCATCTGTTGGAGGAATGTCAGTCTGCAGACTTGTGTAATATATATCAATTGACAGATGAATATATGGAGCAAGACTAGTGCTAGCTTGTTCTTTTAACTCAGGGTTAATTGATTATCCTGAAGAGTCTACCACCTAGAAAAGCTTAGCTGAGTGGCAGTAACTGTAGCCAGTGTTTGTCCTTATGCCACTCCTCCCTCCCCCAAATTATGTTTGAAATTGAAACCTATCTTTTTTTAGGCTGCTGGGGTTGAGGCAGCCTTGGTTGGATTTGTTCTTCTGTGATGAGATTTAAAATAGTGCCAAATTCCTAGCCTGACTTCAGAGGAGAGGTGAGGGAGCAAGAGAGATGAACTGTAGTTCTTTTTCCCTGTACCTCCAAAACAAAAAAACCCAACAGGGGTTTTGCTCTTTTCAGAGAAATGGACACACAGGCAAAGTTTTAAACACTGGAAGCAACATTCAAGCAAACTGTTGTTATGTGCAGGCTATTGAGAAAAGGAATAGAAAGAGGGAAAGGTTATGAGATAAAGTGTATGTCTTTTTTCCTGCTGGTCTCTTGCTTGTTCGTCCTTTAGTTTTTCCTCAGTCTTAACTGGGAAATGTGTTTAAGAGTTCATTCAGCTGCAGCTGGCAAAAGTTGGTGTGCCTTATATACACTGTGTATATACACAACTGAAATGATATCTACTCTGTTAAGGAGTACCATTATATAGTATGAGCAACTGACTGCATATGTTTTATGCTAATGAGATGATAAAAATCTGTATGCTGAAGTCCACTTTAAAAATATTTACAATTAACTTGGGAAAAAGTAAAATTCACTTTTGGTAAGATAGTGAGATATTTAGGTTTGCATTAAAATATAAATTGATCATGGCTTAACCCCAGCCAGCAACTAAGAACCACACAGCTGCTCACCTGCCTTGCACAAGGGTTGTGATAAAAAGTTTAATAGGACAGCAAAGGAAGAGGAAATACTAATAATATTACTGATAATATACAGAAACTCATGATTTACAAAGCAACAATTGCTCACCATCTTATGCTCAATAGCCCATCCCCAAGCAGTCTGGTCCCCCGGCCAACTCCAGTTTTACATACTAAACATGATGTTATATGGTAGAGAAAATCCTTTTGGCCAGTCTGGGTCAGCTGTCCTGACTGTGTCCCCCCCAGCTTCTTGTGCACCTCCTCACTGGCAGAGCATGGGAAGCTGAAAAGTCCTTGACTTAGCGTAAGCACTACAACTACTTAGCAAGAACTAAAACCATCAGTGTTATAAACATTATTCTCATACTAAATGAAAACCACGGCACTATACCATCTATAAGGAAGAAAATTAAGTCTGTTCCAGCTGAAACCAGACACATGGTTAAATTCCTGTGCTATTAGAATTTCCAAAATTAGAATATTAAGATTCTCACAAACTTGATGTTGTTGCACAAGATTAAATCATATTAAGAAGGGGCAGAATCATATTAAGGAGTGGAAGAGTTTGTACTTTTATTATTGGTTTGGGGTTTGTTTATTGTTGTGTTTATTTATTTATTTTATTTTATTTTGTTGTTGTTGTTGTTGTTGTTGTTGTTTTCCTAAGCATTTTCAGGACACAGCATGTGCTAGTTACAAATCTGTGAGCCCAGAACAGAAGGCAGAGCATGACCACCTCCATTGTGGATGGTTACTGTAAAAGGCTTATAGCCGCTTCACCTGTCCAGTAAGAACCAAACCCCAAATATTTAAACATTAATGATTTTTTTTTGGTAGTCATTCAGTTTTGGTAAGATGGGACAAAACTCTGTTATCACTACCAGATAATAATTGCCTGGCCTGTAGTTGAAAGAAAAGGATATTAAGAGGCCATAAAAAGATGAAATAACAGGAAGAATCTTGCTACTTAGAACAGAAGAAGCTTCTTGATATCCATTTATTAATGAAATTAAGTAGCCTTTTCTTTTTAGGTTAGTTAATCATCCCATGTGTATGAGAATCCAAACTTTTTCATTGTAGTTCATTTCAACATACTGGGGTTGGAACTAGATGGTCTTTAAGGTTCCTTCCAACGTAAACCATTCTATGATTCATTTCTTCTGCTTACCTTCTGAATTTTGCAATACAGATGCAGGGTGTAGAGCTGTAATGAATACTGGGTTTGCTATTTATTAGACACTGATGCTGTATTTATATGATAATCTCGTTCTTCTCAGTGCTACAGGGATAGACTTTGCTGACTTTCCAGGAATTACTTTGTCAGTAGTTAAGTGCCTTTTGTGTCTGGTTATTCACTTTTATACGGATATATTCTGTCAGAAAGATCATTATGGTACACTGATACACTTAAACCCACACTTACAAAGTTGTTTTAGAATTAGTATTTGCTGTTAAGGCTGGCTTTTAAGCAGGAAGTAGTCTTCCTGCAGATGGTGTTCTTGTTGAAGCTCTTCACATTGCACCGTTGACTATATGGAATGTAGACAGTAAAGCTCATACTGATGGTTTTAGCACCATCATATTGTACTATTGATTCCAGCAACTCAATGAAACTGCTTAATAAGGTGGGTTTTGTGGTTGTTTTTTTCCCTGAACTTCTTCCAGCCATTATAATAGCCTCATTCATAAACAAACTTTCATGATGGAGTAGGTACTTTTTTCCCTAAGAATCTCTCTCTATTCAGAAGTCTGAATCAAACACAGCTTGTCATATTGACTAAGAGATAAATTTGATGTTGCCTGGTCCATCTCTCTGTACAGACACATTTTGACACAGTGTATTTGAGTGCTAATAATGACATTAGAAGATGGTGGAAAGAGATCTAATTCAGCATGCAGAAGTGACTTTGCTGTCATCTCCTATTTTCTGCACAATTGACAGCAGATACTTGGGGCTCAATTTTTCTTTCAGGTCAGATTTCCAAGGCATGAGGCTGTCTGTTAGAAACAGATAAGACTAAAACCAATGCCAAAGTACTTGTTGAAGTGTCAGCAGTGGTGAGAATTAAAAAAAGAGTGCTTCAGTTTTCTATTTATAACATTACACAACAACATGTATTTCACTAGCAACAAAATTCAACCACCACCCCATGTCAGTTTTTGAAATTTCTTACCAAGAAAATTTTGTAAGAGTAGTCTTATCTGGAAGAATAAAAATTCTTTTCAATAAATGTATTTTATCACTATCTCTAGTCAATACAGTCTAAAATTCTTTAAACAAATCAAAGTATGTATGAATACCCTTATGAAATGGGTCAGACAAATAAAATTTATATCTGTACCTCATTTCTAGTGTTCAAAACATTCAAAAAGAGTAGAAAAAATATTATCTGAGGTAAAAATAAACAAAAAACCACTCTTTTCAAATGATGCCATAGATATTTCATACACAGTCTGTTCTCAAACCGCCCCTGTCATATCCTATCTCTTCTTTTCAGAAAAAAACAGCTAGACCACTTCTAGCTTTCTGTTGGTGGATATTACTATAAAAATTAGCCCTGAAAAACTTTGCTCAAAAGGCCCTTATGAAGAAAACTAAACAGCCTACTTCTCTACAGCCACCTCAGCAGCTGTGGTGAAGCACTGTACTGTGATGATCTGAGGTTTCCTTATCTGCAGCTTATGAATGCTGAGCAGTATCAGGTCTCTTCCAACCTGTCAGCTTCATTCCTGATTCAGTCTTTTCTGTTTGCTGATGTCTTTTGCCTTCCCTTTCCAAGGTAGGCTGAGCTTCCCAAGGTCATAACATTAGCCTGGCAGCAATGGATTTTCTGATGAAAGCTGTTTTTTTGTTCTTGTATGGAGAGCAAAAGTGATGTAGACTGAATGCTTTAGAATTTTTTCTAATGACATAGAAGTGTATGTATAAAAAGCCCAAAACACTGTTGTAACCCAAAGAAGTCTATCTGGCTTTATAGCCCTGTCTGGGAACGGATGATACTTAAGAAATGGCAAAGAACAATTCAAGAGTGTAGCAGTCCTTCCCTGGCACATGTTACAAGACCCTCCCCAAAGATTTGTAGCTCAGGACTTCCTTGGTTAGAAGGATATCTCTTACATGTAACAGCTTTTGATAATATTTCTCCAGACATTTCCAAGCCTCGATAAATCTTTATCATCTAATTCTTGTAGCAGTCAGTACCCTCAGTTCAATTATTCAATGGATGAAGAGACATCTCTTTTGATATTACCATTTTCACTTTTTGACCCTGATTCTTGTGTTGGAAGAGCAGTGATTTCCCACTCACTGACTCCATCACCTGTCATTGTATACATGTTTATAACAATCTCTGTTGTCTTCACCCAGGCGGAGACATGGTGATGTATCTCACCATCTTGCAGACAGAATTTCATACCTTTCTTTGTGTGTGTGTGGAAGCCAACCCCCCAAACCCACTAACAAAAGAACTTGTTTCTCTGCTAAGAGCCACACCAAGAACTAACAAAAAGAACTAAACTACCCAGCTATCAGCTAGCCCAAAAGCCTTAAGGATCCTCCGCCCTCATGGCCACTTTCATGCCTTCCAAACTGCTTGTTCACCCAGCCTGACCACTGAGCCTGACTATCATGGAATGAAACAAAATCCCTCGGCCACTGTGGGCTGACCAGCTCTGTGTAGGACAGCAGCTCATTCCTGCTTGAAACCAGCATATTCTCCACCCCTTGTTTCATGTCATTTATGTCATACATTACACACTATTCCATAAGTTCTCATTAACCAGCTCCCCCTTTCCTGTCCCATCCCACACAGATATCATTCCCTTGTTCTATGGACTGTCTTGGCAAAATGTCCATTAGTCCATGACTTCAGGTTCCCTCAGGTGTGGGGGTCACTCAGGACAGGAAAGGTGGAGTGTTGCGTGGGATCATTGGGCACCAATGCCAGGTCAGGTCACTGCTGTGCTACTGGCAAGGCTTGCACGGGTTAGGTTCAGGTGATTTCTGCTGTAGCGATTCCTACAACCCAAAACTCTGAAAACTCAGAAGGAGATAAAGTCCCTGTAGTTCATGCTAAAACCATGTTGGGAAAAACTGTTTGGGTTACTCCTGCCTCAGGCAAAGGCAAACCCATTTGTGGGTTTCACTCAAGGACCTGGGTGCACTCGCTGGGTAATGAGAGAAGATGGGGAAGTCTGATGTGTACCTCAAGGGGATTTGGTTCTGGGAGAAAATAACCCTTGAATTAATTTGCAAGAGAGACTTTGCTCTCTTGGTTTTTTGCTCTCTAAACTGCTGAAACTAACCCCTGTTCTGAGTTCTGTGTTGTAGGCAATCACTACAGCAGAAATCACACATTTGGCTTGCTGTTTTGGAATCTGGCTGTGTCGATCCATGGGTGGTGAGATGCTGTATCATGTGTTCTATTTTCTATTGTTTTAATCACTTATTAGTAGAAGCATTATTAGCATCTCTACAAGTTTCACTTATTAAATATTTCTTAAGACAACTTTTAGGAGCTTTCCTTGTTTGGTTTTGTTTTTTTCCTTTGATCCTGAGGTGAGTGAGCAACTAAGTGGTAATGAATTGCCGGATAATGTTAAACCATGACAGAGGACATGCTTCCTCCTAAAATGTGTTTGTTTTAATCCCAGTGTTCCTTAGACACCCCAGGCCTCATGTCAGATTGCAGTGTCTGGAGAAGGTCAGGTCACAAGAAGAAACACATGAGCTGAACTGGCTTTGTGGGTCAGTGATCCTCAAACTGAGGAACTTACCTGCTTCCTGATAAGTCCTGGAATAAGTTTGTTCCAGAATCAAGCTAGCTGGGCAAAACTTGTGCATGCGTGGCTCCAAGTACTCCCTCATCCCCCCTTCACTGCCTTAGGATGGGACCCACCTCCCCATGTGCCAAACGTCCTGTGCCCCTCTGGCAACTGACACAGGGTTGGGGGGCATGTGGGTTAGCTGCTGCTCTTCCCCTTGGGGGCTGAAATTACTGCTCACTTTCTGCAGGTGTGGGAGGACGTATATGCATCCTCTCTTCTCTCTCCTTCTTCTCTTTCCTTCCTGCATGCTCCTTGCCACCATGTTAGAAATGCTGGGGAGGGCCAAGGGGTCAGGGCACAGCTTTTGTGGAGGACATGTTGAAAAGTTGTGACAAAACTGTGTTTTTCAAACTTTCCTCTTGTCATATTTTAACCCCAGTCAGCAACTAAGCACCACTCAGCTGTTTGTTCACTGCCCCCCCTAAGTGAGTTTGGGGAGAGGGTTGGAGGGGTAAAAGTGAGAAAACTCATAGATTGAGATAAAGGTAGTGTCATAAGTAGAAGTCACACAAGCAAAGCAAAGCAACGAATGAATTCACTGCTTCCCATGGTAAGGTCGTGTTCAGCTATCTCCAGGAAAGCAGGGGTCTGTCACACTTAAAGCTTATTTGGGAAGACAAACACTGTAACTCCAAACATCCGTCCCTCTTCCCCCCGGCTTTCTGTACTGAGCAGGACATCATGGAATATCCCAGTGGTCAGCTGGGGTCAGATGTCCTGGCTGTGTCCCCTCCCAGCTTCTTCGTGCGCCCCCCCCAGCTAATCACTGGTGGGGTGGGGTGAGAGGCAGAAACGGCCTTGACTCTGTAAGCGCTGCTCAGCAATAGCAAAAATATCCCTGTGTTAGCAACACTGTTTTCAGCACAAATCCAAAACATAGTCTTGTACTAACTACCATGAAGAAAATTAACTCTGTCCCAGCAAAAAGTATCACCCCTGTGTAACATTTGAGAGTTTCCATGGTGACTTACTGCTAGTCTTTGTACTTAGATGCCTGTTATGTGGATGCCCTAAACTTTCTGACTATAATAAGGCAATAAATTCTTTTGATATTTTAGTTTTTTTACAAGACTATTATGACTTAGACTGCTTTTCTCCTGACTCATGAGAATGACAATTGGTAACCCACTAATATTGCTGCCCACAAGGGTTTGTAATTTTAAAAGTAATCACTTTGTAGCCAATGTAAATTTTGTAATGAGAAATACTAGATTTATGTCTGCAGGATTTCTCACAGACTGTTTTATTGCTTAGAGGAATTGCTTTCTCTGTTGGGAAAAATCCATCATTAGATGTCTGCCTTGAATCTTTTGTGGACCGTTTATGCTTGTAGAATGCTAAAGCAATCATTGAAACAATAGCGATGAATTGAGATAGTATAATTGTTCTCCTTTCCTTCACCCTAGACACAGAATGAGCTGCCAGTCAAGTTAGGCCTTGATTGGTAAGGGGAGTTTACAGCCACAATGTGAGCATTTCCAATTTCTGGTCATTGGGCTCTCACCCCACCTTACAGGTTTATTCCAGTTTCCCGAAACAGGCAACTGATTTTTGTACACAGTAGTTGAGAAGAGTCGTTTAGAAGAGTGTAAGATACACCACCTCTGTCACAGTGATGATAACAATTGAGTTTGAGGAAAGCCTTTACTGCTGCATTTTTGTGTGGAACCTGTCTAGGTAAAATTACTGGCTGCCTGTGGGACTGCTAAGGTGCTATTTTAATTTAGTGTAGTTTTGCCAGCTTTATGCCAATAGCGTATCTCGGCAGAGAAACTGTTTCAGTCAGCAAGGCCTTTCCTTCATGGGTCTTGTGTCTATAAAAAGAAACATAATGAGAGGATGATCTTAGAAACACCATGCTTTGAAGCACCACCGCATAACCTCTAGAGACTGAATTTCTCAAAGATATTTTTTCTACCTGTACTCCTGCAGTGTTGCAGGCAGCTGCTTCATGGAGCACTGACAGCAGGGTAGAGAGGGAAGTGGGAGCCCTTCCCTGTCCAAGTCACTCGGTCCTTTTGCATCCTGCTTTATCTCATTTTGGCCCAATTCCTGCTTTTAAGGACCTGACTGAAGACCTGGTGTCACTTTGCTGCGTATGTGGAGTTGTATGGTTACATGGATTAGCATTTCTTTTCACTTCATACTTTCTGAGTGCACTAGGTGTAGTCTGAGTGGAAATACATGCTACTGGAGAATCACCTGTGATGTACTGGAGTTTTAAATCTGTGTCTGATTTGGCATATTTTTGCTTTTTAATGTAATTCATTTCTGCACTGCTGATCTTATTCTTTATTGAAATAGCACATTTGTGCATGATTCAAGTTCATTTCTGGAAACCAGTTTCAATAACTTTCATTTATTTAAGCTATTAAAATAATTTAAAATACAGAGAACAGTACCACTCTCGCTTTCTATTCAAATTGCTGCTCCAACCATTGAAATAGGCTTGAAATAAAGTATCTTGGGTTCTGCTTGACCTGATTCAATGTAACTGCTGAAAAGTAGAATTACTGAAAAGATAAAGTCAGATGCATTCCCTATTTGGCCCAGGGTATTGAAATGGGAATGGTATGAATTTGCCACAGCTATTAATATGTTATTAATTCAGGATATTTTATATATTCCTTTTAAGTCTTATCTGAAGGACTGGGTATCCTTTTGTAATGTGTTCTTTTGCTTTTACTATACGCTGATATTTTGTAGATGAGCCATTTCTTAATATGTAGTCTACATGGCTCCTCTTATTTGAAGTACCATGTTACTGAATGCTTTACAAAGAGACTATGTCCTCTGCACATTAGGTTTGAGTCTGGTGCTTATTACAAAATCCAGACTTATCAGATGCTAAATATGTATTGTATCTTGCAAGCTAAAAATGGTAGAGTCCTGACAGCTTTGGGCTGTTGAGGCTAAATGACTCTTCTGTCCATCCTTCTCTCTTCTGTCCATATGTTTTCTGTGTTAGGCCCAAGCTCTTTGCTGTGTTAAATAATCCTGTGAATCCATATGCCTGGAAAGCAGTAATGACATCATATTCCATATTTTCTGAATTCAGGGGTCTTGTTATTTTGACTTTGCCTATAGAATATCACTGTAGAAATAATAATTTTTAACATGTTGATAACCTATTTTGTGTCTTTTAAGTTGTTAATATGTGTGCTATAACCAGGTTGCTTAAGATTACTTCTATCTTTTCAGTAGGTGGGTTCTCAGATTCACAAAGGGCAGTTCCTAAATTATCTACATGAACAAGCATTACTGTGAGATGTCTTTGCTTCCATGTAAGCATGTAGGTCAAGAGTGTTTTATTTACTTCTCTTCTGATGAGAAGCTTGTAAGACAGTTGCACCAAAACCAAAGAATTAACCCCTCTTCTCTGTTTTTATGAATGTTCTCTCTCCTTCTATCTTCTAAAAAGCAATTTATTTTTAAAAATTTATTCTGTGCCTGGGTTATAGACTTATGTCAACAGCATGTTGATGAGAACTTTATTTCCATGGTCTAGTCACGCTGAGGTAATTAAAACCAAAAATGCCCACTCCTGCTTTTCTGAATTCGATTCAACATCAACTGGCAACAGAGGCACAGACTTCACCCTGTCCAGTGTTTAGCTTCCCATTTGTCAAGATTAGTAATAATCAGACAGCTCACTTATAGAGGGAGGAAGGTATTGATTGTATTGATTGGTATTGAATAAAATGTTGGATTGTGCCTTAAGAAGTCAAGGTTTTGCTCCTCATTGTCACAGCACCTAACTGACTTTGGATGAATAAAATTATTTCTAAGGTACATCTGGTGTGTGATGGTGTAACGAGGCCTTACCTGTTTAAACAGATATGTCCTCTGAGATTTTATTTTCTTTGTTAATTACAGTAGACGCCCAGCAAGAGAGCAGGGTAAGGTGAAGATGGCAGGGCAGGAAGCAGAACATGAATTTTCAAGTTTGGCGTGAAGAAGTAATGTCTCTTGATACAGCAGTGCTAATGTTCCCTGGCCCTTTTCCAGCTTGCTTGTCTTTGCCTCCCCTGCCATGCTCTCTGCAGCCTTAAGAAGGAGGCTGGACAACAGAGACCTTTAGCATCACAGGCACATTTCTCAAAGGCAGCAGTTGAAATGGTAGGACTCTGTTAAAGGCTAAATTCTACATATTTATCCTTAGCTGAAAAGGATCATTAGATTGTGCCCCATGCTCATATGAAATTGATGGCAACATGTGCAATGAGCCTGTCCTCTCTTTTATGACATTGCGGGCTTGAGTATTCTACACATAAATAGGACAAGATATGAAGCAGAGTGCATACTTCTTTGAGCTGGGACACATGCACCATAAATCAGGATATTTGTGCATAATTACAAGATATCAGAACAAGTCCCAAGGGTATTCTTAGCAGTGTAAAATATTAGATAGACCTGCTTGCCTGCAGAACATTATCCTTCTAATTTCTCCACTCCTAAGTACCAGACAGTTTTGTTGGCCGGATTACTTGACACAGTAACAGTGAGAGAAATTGTAACTGTAAGAGTATACTGTGTTTAATTGCATAATCAGAGATTAAAACTTCTTCTGATTAAATTGCGCAGAGCTTCTGAACTAATTGTCTGAAAATGTCTTCAGGGTTGAGCACTTTCTTAGCTAACATTTGGACGTGAAAATCAAAGGCTTGTCTTTTCTACTGGTGTGCAATATTTTGGGAAGGGAGCTTGTCCTGGGTGAATGGGTGACTTTGGGAAACAGAAGGAATTATAGTATCATTGCTGTTCTTGAGTATCTATAGTTTTAGAAGTGTTTGGCAGTTAGAAATGTAATTTGTATACATGAAGTGTTTGGAAGGATTTGACAGGAGAGAGGAAGGATGTGTTTTGAGTTTAAATACTAATTTTTGTCTTTTTACTAATGTGGGCCTGAATATAAATTTGATCATAATAATACCTAATATGTTTTTAAGGCCATTTTCTTTTTTTTTTTTTTTTTTTTTCCCCCTCTGTTCCCAGGATAGCCTTTGTATCCATGCATTTTGGGAACATATCAGCCTTCGCCATGCACCTTGTCCTTGTGTCAATACTGAGCATTAGCGGTACCTTCTTGTCTGCCACAGTTCAGGATCTGCTTGTTGAAAGCCATCAGCAAATACCCAGTGCTCAGGTTCACTGGGTGACATGGACTGTTTGACATAGGCAGTGTCTTGGGCAGAATTCTCATTTTTATGTCTGTAAAACAACAAACAAAGCAAACAAACAAACAAGAGAGAAGAACGAGATGAATAGCAACGTCCCAACTGTTTGCATTGTCAGCCTGCATTGTCTGCTGCCACTGTCTGAGGTACCAGGAAGGAGCAGGATGCAAAAGAAACCACCACTAAAATGAAAAAGCGTGAGAAGTACCTCAATGGTAAAAAAAGCTGTGTGGGGGTGTTTGAGGTAACAGAAGCTGCTGTGCAGCCTGAGGGTGTACTCCCCACCACAGGAGGATTCAGGCTTAGGTGTGTAAGTTTTTACATGATTATTGTTCCTAAGAGCAAACTTTAAACATACAGTTTAGTAGCATTGATGCTTATATCAAAACAGAAGGGGTTTTATTTATATTTTTTCCTGCATTACCTGGCACTAAATTTCTAACCCTATCCCCAGTGTAATGAATCCAGATTCAGTTCTCCCTGTCTTGTTTAACTGCTAATTTTAACAGTCCTGTGCTATCGCACATTTGCACAAAGCCAAGACAGAATTCTTACAAGACCTTAAAAGTAGTTATCCCATGTAATTTTGTAAGAGACTAACAGTCTTCCTTGATCCTGTGTGTCATTCCTGTCTCTGTAAAAAGAAGCACCTTGGAGAGCAGGGTGCCTTCAAATTGGTACAGCAGGTACAGTGGTGAAAGGGGATGGGAGAACAGAGGCACCGAGCTGCCTCCTCTTTCCTTGGGGGGATGATAGGAGAGAGGCGTATGAGATAATAGGTATTAAAGATCCTATTTCATCCCCTTCACAGAAGAGGGTTTATATGAAAAAATGCTGTCTCGATCTTGCAATGGAACTCTCCACTGCTACCTCAACACCTGTAATGTTCACAGTGAGTTCTGAATATGAATTACTTGTCCTCCTCTGCTTGTCATTCTTTTTTCTGAAGTGCAAATATAAAAGTCTTTTTAATGTGTCAAAAGGTTCAAAAGGAAAGACCTCTGCACTGATTTAATTATCTGAAAGTATCTTACTCTGATATACTTCCACCTTTTCTGGAGAAACTAGCTGTCATTTAGCTTGATTTAGCCAATTTACTCTTATCAATTAATTGGATAATGAGCCACAGGCAAGTTTTAGGTATCTACAACTATTATCCTCATTTCATCATTTACTGCAAAAGGAAAAGGAATATAAAATTTCCCCAAATGCTCTGAAAACATATGTCTATTGTAATAAACTGAAATTGTCACAACTTTATTTGTCCTCACTGGTCTATACTATCCTCAAATCAGTTTATGTATTGTTTTTCATACTTGAACTGTGTAAGGACATTGTCATGTCTTAAAATGGTGAGATCATTCATGATATCTGAATATATGCACCTATTGCTTGAATTGTGTACCTTGCACCAGTAGTTCTGTGTGTGTTTATTTGGTAGACGTTTTAAATGTTAATTATGGACCTAGTTTGCTGTCATTTTATTCCTTGATCTAATAGATGAGAGAGATAAAATTCATGGTATTCTATTTACCGCTAGGGATGGCTGGGTGATGATTTTTATTTTTTTTTTTGTGGCTTTGTAAACCATTTGTAGCCCAAAATATTTTGAGATAAAAGCTGCTACACCAACTAATGGGAACATTAAACAACATGTGTTCCTAAAACAGACCTTATCTACCACTTACGTGCAAAGAAAATATTTTGCAAATGCATTAAACAGCCTTAAAAATATATTTTTAATAACTGAGTGGCTCACTTCCCTAACTAAATAGGCTTTTGGATTAATTTTTGGAAGATGTTAATTGTTATGCAATGGTAATATTCCTCATCTGATTTTCACATGTGCTGATAATAACATCAAAACACCTTTAAAATAAATCTTATAAAACATTTGGGGAACTTTTTTATTAAATCTGGCACTCATTCTATTATTGGTTTAATTACTATTTGATCTGTATCTGCCTTTTAGATTTATGCTCTCACATAGGTATATCTGTCAGTTTATTAATACTAAACCCTGCTGATTTTGACAAGAGGATACGACTTTCAGTAGTGGTCCAGGGTTTCTGGAATTTTCAGAGTGTGGATGGACTATGAGGGTTCCTGGAGTGAGAACTGTGCAGAAGTGCGGGATCTAAGACTTTTGAGTCTGTCCACATAAACAGATTGAATGTTTTTAATGTACAGTTCAAATGTATGCCTAGAGTAATTGAACACATATATCTAAAGCAGTTGGGTTTGGTTATGTTTCAGATTCATATTACTGTTACTTCTTTCAGAGCACGTAAGTCATTCTTATCAGGAAAAGTATAGCAGTAAGGAATTTCACATTAGTCCTAAGCTAGACCTTGAAATTTAAGGGTGAGTGTTTTAAAGGTTTAATATGCATTTCCCAACAATCAGTATTTTCTCTTTTGAGGGGATTAATAAAATTCTTTAAAGCTGCATTTTGTGATGGCCTGCAGGGTATTACTGAGGGCTCATTATCTTGTCAAAGCTTGTAAAATATGGACCCTGTAGGAATGATGATGTTACTCTCTGAGTTAATATGGAGTTAGTCTATTTGCATGGTGGTAGGAGGAAAAATGCTACAGTAGATACAGGTGGAGATGAAAATGCAGGACCCTGTGAGACTTTACCTGTTGTACTCATTCTAAATTTGTTTTGGACATACTAAACTTGTTGCTCTTCAGTTTTCCTTCAGAAAACTCTCTTGTGACTTTATTGTCAGCTGAAGTGTTTACTGACTGAGAAGTGCTTGCATTTTAGTGATGGATATGGTGATCTTGGTAAACACTCTGGGGCCTTTGTGATGCAATATGCTGTGTGCTTGTGTCATTTTATGACAGAGTGGGCAGAAGTTTATTTAAATAAAAAGTAGAATAAAAAGCCCACAATTTCAGCAGCTACTAGTTTCATTAAAGCTAGTATGAAGAGTTAAATGATTTGTGGTTATATACAACTGTCTTAAAGTAGAAAAGTAACACAGAATCCAATGCCATTATTGCTGAGGGAAGTGCCAGCATTCTCATTATTTTTAATGACTTTCAAACCGGGCCCTTAGTGACTGATGAGGTAAATAATTTCAGATGGGAAACATGATATCCTCAGTGCTGGAAGGTACTGAACATATTCAGCACAGGCCATGGCTGTACCCGGGATGCTCTGAGAAGCAGCAGACAAACTGTAGGTTGAAGACTTCCTTAGGAAGGAGGGAGAGAAGGAAGTTTTTGCTAGGTTTAGGTTTATTTAATAAAGTAGAACAATCTGGATGATAAAAATGGGATGTGATGACAAAGTTCCTGAACAAACATCCATCACTGCAGAAAGATAGGTGCTAAAAAATATGTCTGCAGCTCTTTGGATTTTATTCCAATATTAAAAAAAAAAAAAAAGGGCAAAAGCCCAACTTCAGTAATTGATTCCATTTATTAAAAAAGATAAGCATCTTATGAAGATATGGAAGTTGTTAATAGTAAAGTGGCACATGTGAGGGGAGCTCATGTTGGAAGCCAGTGGCCTGTGGTTCCCATGTGCCTGATGTCCCCCTTCCTGCTCTGCAGAATATGCTGGAGAGCTGTGTCCCTCAGAAATCCCACCAGCACTGGTGTATGCTGGTGGGAAGGCAGCACTTGGGTGTCTCCTGCTGTGTAGGAGGGAGTTTGCAGAAGCAGCTTCTCGAAGAGAGCTTGGGGAAGGGTTTCAGTTTGAAAGCCAACGGCTGCCCATGAGGCTGCTCAGCTCTCTAGGCTTTAAGCAAGACATGCCAGTCAGAAGTATTGAACAGTATATCATGGGGACAGCAGCTAGAGGAAGCTTTTTTAATGTTTAAAAAAGGATTTCTGCAGGACCTTGGCTCCTGTTTTTCACTCTTTCTAGCACATATATTTCTGTATTTAAACAGCCCCTTGGCCACATCTGCCCTGGGCAGGGAGCCCTATTTGTCTGTTGGCTAGCCTGGGGACAGGGCATCCCTTACCCCTCATTCTGGCTGGGCATGTCTGGTAGAAATATTGCACAATATCCTATTGTGCCTGGTATATTACAAATTAAAACATTTTCAGCTTTTTAAAGTTGCTGATCACGACTCCAGGCAATGAAAAATATCACTTGGTGTCCTGCAGGGAAGTTGCATAGTGTTGCTCATGTGACAATGAAATGCCTGCTTTGGAAGTTAAAATTACTGGAAAGATGACCCAGAGATAGCAGATGAACCCACAAATTCAGCAGATTTAAAGCAAACAGAAAGCAACATATTATGGGCTTTTTTATGCAATAGATTAAATGGTGGAGCTTGCTGCCATGTGATGCTTTGAAAGATATAAATATAAACAGACTGCAAAGATATTAGATAAATTCATGGAAGATTGGTCGACTGATGGCTATTAAAAATGACAGTTGACATGCAGCCCTCATCTTGGGAAACCCATAAATCATTAGTTGCTTAAATCTGTAGAAATAAACCATACGAAGGCTCATGCTCCATGCTTCTCTCCTGGTCCCTGGACCTCCATTACTGACTACCAGAGAGAAAGGGCACAGTGTTGGCCTTGCCCTGGAGCCAGTGTTACATGTCTGCTACTGTGCCCAAAGACAGGAGCAGGGTCAAATGCAGAGGTGAGGAGTTGTTATCTTCTCATTTAAATTTCAGCTGTGAGCCTTGCAGTCATTGCTAATATTAATCCTGGCCAGGGTGTACACTAGCAGTCGTGCTCATTTTCAGGCATCCCAGATGGGTCCCCCTCCAGACAGGGTAAATAACACTGCTCTGCAGTCTTACAAGCAGCCTTTGCAGCTGAGACACGTGCACAGAGCATTTCAGTTAGCAGATATTTAGGTGAGCACTCTACTGTATAAATTTTCAGTAGCCACAAGTATAAGTTACTTTGGACACATAGTAATATCCATAATTAAAATGCTTCCTTGAAGTAAATAATTAAATGAGGATTACAGTTATGAGCCACAAAGCAGTACAGGTGACAGGCTTACCTTAAGTAGGACAATTAAACTTCACCATGAAATTAGAATATTATGTAAGTTAATTATCTGAGAGGAACAGGTTAGGTATGTATACTGCATCAATAAATCCTTCCAGAGATCTCTAGAAAACAGATTTTCTACCCTGTTGTCTGTGTTGGGGTTGGTTGTTTGTAGTTTGGGGTTTTTTGTTTGTTTGTTTTGTGTCGGTTTTTTTTGTTTTGAATATTTCCTAATTCAAAAGGGAACCAAACCCTAAACTACATTTTCAGTGTTCTTTGGCAAAACTAATATTTATGGAAGAAGTTTGGTTTAAGTAGCATTTTCCTATAGCAAACTCTTCTATAGTTTTTTTAAGTAGCAGATATTGAACCCTGTGGGAGTGTTTGCTGCTGGAGAGATGCTTGTATGACTGAGCAGGGCTTGGTTATGTACCTGTTCATTGTTAGAAATAACGTCTCCTCTTTACAGCTTCTCACTAGCTGTGTGAGCAATAAACAGTTCTTGTTATTGGCACCTTTGTGCATGCTCAAAGATTATTTAGTAACTAATTTCCTAATTCATTATTTAACATATTTTTACATTTGAGTTTTTGAAATAGTTCTTGTGAGCGTTAAAAGAAAAATCTTGTTATATTCTGGTTTAAGAGAATAAATTTATTCTCCAGGCAAGAAGGGACCCTAAAACTTGGCAGTCCCTAAATCAAGGACTTTTAAGCTATGCAAATTGTTCCCTAAGTGGTACAAACAGATGTTTTCCTCTTGTGTTTTTGATTTTTCTAAGTGGATCAATATAGTAGAAAATACCAATAGTAACCTAAATTTGGGGAAGAAAAATGGTGCTCTAGTCCAAACTCAGAAGATCATTTTTGAACAAAATATGCCAATTTTTAGGAAAAAAAATGTTCTTTTTCCAAGAAAAAACTGTTTGAAAAACACTGTAAATTAATGCTTTGACTAGAAATTAGAAAAATAGGATTGCTGTATCAAAATAGTGAATAGAATGAAGTATAAATTAGCTTTAGATGAAGTAGGTTTTATAAAATAAATTTCAGGGGTTTTGTGGGCAGACTTGGGATTTTTGAGTATCTTTTTCAGTGTTTACTTCAGGGCCCTTTCTGGAGCTAGAGAAGTTTTCAGCTTTGTCCAAGGGAGTAAGGCACCATTTGTATGGGGTGCAATAAGGCTAATGTTGTGTGTTAATGGCAAGACTTAGCAAATCCTTACTTGGATTAATTGTCTTTCCTTATGTAAGTAGCCTGACTTGAAATAACGAAGTTATTTCTCTGAGTAAGAATGTTCTGAACATGTAAAGGATCCTATGCACTTAGGTCCTCAGCAGGTTACTTGCTTGTAACCTCACTATCCGCAGTGATTGCAAGGCTTGGCCAAGCTGGGCAGTGCTGTCTTGGGAAGGATGTGCTGCGTGGTTTGCTGGTATATCAGCAGCTTTGCTGATATTGTTTATCACAAATGTAGAGCTGCTTACATAATTTTTTATGACATACTACACTTGCATGGTGTGGGGTTTTTTTACTTAAAGTTTTATTAAAATAAATAATCAGAAATTCTGAAATTATTTTAAAAATTAATTAGATTCTGATTAGAGTCATTCTATATACTTTGATAATCTGACAATTTGAATCATGCCAGCCTGCTAAATCAGACCATGAAAAACAGAAAATATTTTCCTAATTTATGAAATACAAAAATAGAAAAAATCCTTTTATGCTGTAATCTTTAATTTTGGCTTCTAATATTACATTTTACTCAATTTATTAAGAAGACAAACAGGAAACTAATTTTGACAGCTTTGTTACTCCCAATTCAGAGAAAAAGGAACAGAGTTTTTTCATCTTTGAATGTACAATCTTAAAGCCTGGAATAATTTAAATTGCTTTTTAGATACTGTACTTTCTTTAGTAAAATATTTAGTGCTATTATGATAGTGTAAACTGTTTGACTACAATTACACTAACACAGCACAGAGACTAATAGTTCTGTTGGAACACAACAGTGATGCATGATTGCCCCATTAGGACTGGAAGTCTTGAAGTACTGAGATTATTAAAAAAAATTAATCACTGTTACAGCCTTGATTTTGTTAGATTGTAATAAAAATATCTTATTTATGTATATAACTACTACTGTGTCAAGCTCTTAAAGAATTATTAAATAAAATAAAATCCTAGTGTGGATTCTTTGGATTATGATGTCTTTTGCCTTGCTGCAGCTGGAAATCCGTAACTTCATCTGTATTTTCCTAAAAGTGTTATTTAGGCAGCTTGTACTGAGCATGTTTTCAGGACAGGTATTTATGAAAGCAATGTTTTAAGTGTTGCAAAAAATTTAAGTCATACTGCTGTCTAAATACCCAACTGTACACCCCATATAGTTGTGTAATTTTAAAGACATGTATAGATGAAAGGCAGGACAAAATGTTTTCTTTTTTGATACCTTGTTTAACTTTTAAAGCGTTTAATAAAAGAGTTTATGTACACAGGTTTTCACAGCAACAGGGGAATAAGCAGCATTTTGAAAATATAAAGGAAACTGTAAAATTTAAAAAAATGGGATCAGGCACTTAGGAGCTGCACTAACACTGGTATTAACACCTAACCAGTAAAAAAGAAGAGTGATTTAATTTCCGGTTGCTGGCATTCCTTTATATTTGTGCACATAGGTGTCAGTAGCATATCTGCCTGTGCTTAATATAATCAGAGAAGAGGCTGCAAAATGACTGAACTAGTCACCACAGAGCTAATTGCTGGGGACTAAAAGCTGCAGGTATTTGAAGATAATTCTCTCTCCAACAATCCATATACTGAAATTAAAGCAGAAAAAAATCACTCTCAGCTAACAAATTCATTTAAGAAACTCATTTAGAAGTTTAGAAAGAATTAATTTCTGAGGGCAGAAAGAAAAACTGAGTTTTGGGCTGAAAATTATCTGTGTGCACTTCAAAAGTGGAATGAGTTTTGCCTATGGTGACACATGAGCGATCCTGGGCTTATGCTGGTTTTGCAGGGATGAATTCTCAGGACTGGCTGGTGCAAGGGCTGAGCCACTCTCCATGCACCCATGCTGCAGGGTTTGGAAAGAGATGAGGACAACAGAAGGAATGTGAAGAGTGGGAAAGATGGACAGATTGAAAGAGTAAAGAGAAAGCAGGAAAAAGAGAGTGTATGTGATACACGCAGAAACAGTGATGTTCTTCACCCTAAGTGATGCCTTGTCATGGGTGGTGAATGAAGAAAATTTGTAGACATGTAGCAGTTAGTAGGTATAGTTAGACAGTGTTGGCCATGGTGGTAGATTGTTGCTCTTGTTTCTCCTACCTGGCTTGTCTTTCCCATTCACAAGTAGTTTAGGTCAGTGAAAATACACTTTAAACTTAGACTGATTAAACATTGTTTAACTTGCATTCTCTGAATTATGTGTAAAACAGAATGTGTCAACTGTTTGCATCTGCGATTAAGAGCACACTTTATTTTTATGGTTTTTTTATTAATACTGAACAGGGATGTAAGAATTTGTGGGCATAATTATTAAAACACTACATTAATGGAAAGGGATACATTTTAATGCAGAATTAACAAATATGACTCAAAGGTAGTAGGTATTGTTTTAGATGAATGGTACAATTTAAATAACATGCTAAAATGTCTTTAATGTTATAAATTCTTTGAATTGTGTCTGTTAGCTCAATAGCAGTATGTTAGAAGTTAGGTTGTGTGAGCTATGGTACAGAAGTGATCTGGACTCTACTTAAGGGTGCTCTGGCATGGAGGGATCTTTGAAGTAATGCAGAGATGAGCATGAACCTCTGACATTGAGGGTCACATCACAGTCCCTGGGTTTGGACCAGCAGCTGGCCACATCCACATAGAGAACAGCACTACAGCTGTTAACATGCTCCAGTATTCCCAGTTTTTTAATTCTTGCAGAGTGCAGCATTCTTGATTCTGGTTGTGCAGATCATGTGAGGCCAGGGGAAAAAAACCACCTAATTAGAAATATGGGAATGGTATAATGGAAGGAACCTACTTCAAAGAGCTGGGAAAGCTTCAGTCTCTTCCTCCACAAATGCTATTTAAAGAATTCCAGGCAGAGTACATCAGTGTAAACAACAAACAAACATGATGTTTTCTGTGTATTTTAGAGACAAGTTGGATGTTATCTTCCCCTTTATTTGGGATGCTTTCTAACAAGACTTACCTGCCCTTTGTGCAATTGCTCTTATCTAGATAATCTGGAAGAACTGCTATATAAAATGAAATAACAAAAGTGCTATATAAAATACTTTAAGTTGTGTATTAGCAAATGAATGTTAAAAAGTCTAGTCCAGACTTCTAGGGAAATCTTGTTCCTCTTGTGTACCGTACAGAAGTGCTGATCACAACTTTAACTGAAGCTTGGAGTGAATCTGTACTTTGGCAAGTGGCTCTAACTCTTGGCTTTAGCTGCATCCTCTGGCTCTTGTCCAAAGTGGCTGTTGCCCACAGCGGTGGTTGCTGGATTTTCAAGCTCTTTTCTTAACTGGTCTGTTATGTTTTGCTGTTTAAATGAACCGTGGCTTTGAATACTGTAGCTTTCTGAAGCTTTTGTGGTAATCTTGCAGGCTTTTTTGCCTGTTTTTCTAGGGAATGAGGTGGATATGCATATCCTGTTTGCCCAATGCAGGTATGTCCAGGGCTCTCTCACCTAAGTGTTGAATGTGTTGCTATATTTCAACCACATTTGATGATGTGGGACTGGGCTTCAGAGACTGAGTTCTTTGGCGTACAGCTACATAAATACTGCGTAACTACGCACCTTTAACCAAACATTAGAGATATGTTACACATGCCTGATGGGGAAATTTTTGTTAAGACACCAGAAAATCTAAAAGAGGAGTCATGGAGCCGTAGGCAGCCCAGCTGTTGGAGCTGCTGCAGAGCTGCTGGCTGCTTCCCTGCTGCTGCTGCTCGCCCTCAGCTGGGCTGCAGGTCCAGGAGGCCCGTGCCCCTCACCTCCCTCCACCCTGCTGCTGCAGCCTGCTGCAGCACCTCCGCTTCAGCCTAGCATCTTGGGCAATGGTTAGTGCCCACCCTGTGCATCCCTCCTCAGCACTCCTGCAGGTGGGGAGATGGCACTCGCTGCTCTGGGCACTGGCCTGGGGCTGCAAAGTGCCTGGAAACTTCTAATTTACCTGGAGCACCTCTGTGCTCCCACCCATACGTGTGGTATCCTTCCCAGGCTGTGGACCCTACACCTATCTCTGATGTCCCTGGGGTACCTCCATGTGCTTTGGTGGTGTCTTGTACTGGCAGAGCTAATCTTAGCACTGTCATTCTTGATTCCAGTTTAACACAGTTAGTTGGGATTTTTAAGTACTTTGACTTGTTTTTTCTCAAATACCAGCTGTCAGAAGCACACATAGGTCTCATGAAACAGGTGCAGTTTTTGAACTGATTTAAATGAAGAAGGGAGAGACATTTGGTAAATATTAATTGGCAGGCACTCTGAATAAGGGAGCAGAGAAAATGGAAAAAACATGAGTTTGGGAGTGCCTCACAAATGGGATTGCTTTTTAAAAAAACACTATATTTTTTTTAAGAAAAAGGGGATGTAGATACAATTTCATTCTGTTTCTGTGGAACCCTTCATGAGATTGTATCCCTTTGACTCATTAAGTGGATGGTATCACTTAACTAATTGTATGACACCTCACAGTCATTAGCTTTTCATCAGTGCTGTTCTTGGTTTTGATTCCTTCTGTGTCTTCTGCTATTTGAAACAAGTAGGCTAACACAGGAAATAAACATGGAGGTTTTTTCTCCAATTACATTCGTTGCACAAAGCTTACCTGAGGAGTATGAAACATGAAGTGAATACAGGAGTCCCAGCCTATTCTAAGTGCTACCTTGGTTTTATGACATCTATATTGCAGTTTCCAAAACTATGGACCTACCTTACAATAAATATTTGCAGATGAAATGTCATGGATGGGGCTAAAGTAAGGAAAATGTCCCTTTATTGTGTGATGATGCTGAAGTATATAAAAAAATATTATTACCTTCTTGAACACACAGAAAAAACATTATTTATACTAGCCGGTACGTTATTACGCATTTTTCAGTGCAATTTTTGTTTATTACTGACTGAAACAGGAACTTTGACATTGGAAAGAAGAATGCTTTGTGTCAGACAGCAAGAAGGATACGGATTGCATCAGTCTCTTTCCCCCTTGTGACTTTTCTTCATTTGTGGACTAAGTCCTCGGGTATTTGTGTGCTCAGAGTTTCACATGGAGCACTTCAACACAATGTGCCTGCTGTGGGGAGTGGGAGGAACGGCGCACTTTTAACAAGTGTCCTTGAGGCAGAGAACGACAGGAAGGCACATTGCTGCACATCCTCCTTTATTTATGCATATGTAGTGCAAGGTAACCCACACAGGGGTCTGCCGTGGGAGAAGGCGCAGTGGTGTCACGGAGCTCTGACAGTTCCATAAAAACAATGAAAGATGTGCAGCTTCTCTGTATCAGCTCTGCATAATGGTCGTTCTGTTTTTTACAGTCCTTGGACTCTCTGTCATCTTGGGATTTACTAAAGGACATGGAAAAAAGTGCATTTGCTGTATATACTTCCTGCTGATAGTCTGGAAATGGAGCAAGTCAGAGAGAAATGTAGCTTTTTGGATCATTAAAAATCCATTTTCATTAAAAGCCAAGTATTGCAGTGACATACTTACTTATACATTCATCCCCTGTCTGTCTATGCCTTACAGATAGAGTGAGCCTTTTCATAACAGTTTTAAAGCCTAAATGAAAGAAAACCACTCTATTTACCTTGAATTACTTACACGGTCTACTTTGGTTTTGGGTTTCAGTTTTTGTTCCCCCCCCTCCGCCCCAGTTGTATTGGATGACAATTGCTCTGCATTCTTTCTATACCACCAGTTCCTTTTGTCCTATGTATCTATCATTTGTTTTTATCTGTATCTTCCACCTATCTATCTATTTCCTCTTTGTGCTCAGACTTGGTTGCAAATTATATTTGTGATGCATGGAGCTTTCAGTCTCACTGTATTGCTATTTTTTTATGCAACCGTGACTACCATAAAAATTGGCTTTACTGCCTCTTTTGTGTTATTGATTCAAGCCCATTTCAGAATTAACTTGTTTGGAATGATCTGGAAATGTGGCGTGCCCCAGGTTCTCCCAGGAAAAATTCATATCTCGTAACTAAATGTAATAAAATGTTCAAATATATCTAAACACAGTTATAGTTTGAATTTAGATGAAAACCTTATGGAGTCAATCAAATATACAAGGTATGTGTAAGTTTTAGTTCTAGGCTTACAAATACTGTATTGCAGAAAAAAGTATTCAGAGACAAACTTTTTCCTAGAGGTCTGTCCCTTATGTATGCTTTATGAAATGCCTAATCACATCATTCATGTTTCCATCCTGCATTGGATGGACATCATTTTGACATTTTGACTGTAGAACTGTATCTGTAATTTGAGATTATTGCTTTAATTCATTTAGGGATTCAGTCTTTCAAATCTTAGTGTTGTATTTGTCCTCATGGTTAGGTAGAAATATTTGTGTGCTGACAGTCAGTGGAAAGTGATCTACAAAAATAAATCTCCCTCGTTTATAGCTTGACTGGTCCATTTTGAACTTTCTGCTACAAATAGAGAAAATTAAATGGTAGTATAAACAGGAGAATTTATGAGTTAATTGTAATGTTAAAATGCTCAGGTGTTAGAAATCCTTCACTGATATCAAACCCCAGTCATGAATATCTTTAATTGACCCGTGAAACCAGTCATATCCTGAAAAGCTCACCTCCAATTAGAATTTTTTTCAGGTACTCAAAAATGTGAAGTACACTGTGAATGACCAAATAATTTTAGCCTTTCTATTTTACACCATCCAGATTCAGATGCCCACCATGAAGACAGCAGCTCCTGAGTTGCAGATTCCAGGTGTGGTAGTGTGCTGGGTAGGTGACAGAGGCCAGGGAGCCTACTGGTACCCAGGCAGCCCTGACCCACCTCCTTGCTGCTGCTCACTGCCCCTGGACGCTGGGTGGCCCAGGCTACTCGCTCCCTCTCTGGGAGCAGATCGGTGTCTTTTTGGCTGGTGGAAAAAAGCTGTATGCCAGCTACCCTTTAAAACGTTTTGGCAGTCATGGACCTGGAACACAAATTCTTCCCTTATTCTTTTTTCCCCTCGTAGCTTTTTTCCTGACTGGTCTCTCTTAGTTCTTGACTAATCTCTTTATTGTCTTTCAGAGTACAGAGTCTTTCTTGAGTGTGTATATTAAATGCGTGGAGAGGAAAAAGCTACCTAGTGTGAGTGCAAAACAGGTGCATGTATACCCTGAGATGAGTGCATTATAGATAAAGAGCTATTATCATTCTTCCTACATTCGCATTTCTGTCTACTTATGAGATATATACGTGCACCTTGTTAGCAATGATGTTATAATGCGAAAGCTAAAGTTTCCATATCGGAGGAAACATATTGTTAAATGAGCTGAGAACATTCTCCCAAGGGTTAGCATTTCTCTTGTACGTGTGAAATCCTACTGAAATAAATGGCCCTATTATTTTAATTGGATCTTTTGGTATTAGAACATCTTTCTTTGTACTGCAGTAAAGAACTTGCTTTTTCTTCCTTTCCTGAAAATGTGAAATGAACAAACACAGGTGATGCATTAAAACATTTATAACTTCAGCTGTAGAAGAGTGTAACAATATACATAGATGCACATACACGTATGTAAATTAAATTCATATTTTATGCTATATCCCTCTATTCTCTCTGAAAATATACCATTAGGTTTTCTACTTTTAAAATAGGTATGATTAAAATTTTGCTTTGTTCTTTTGACTGATGCTGTGTTTACAATACTAATAATGACCAAGGCACTTACAACCAATAAAAAAGGTACAGTTCTTTAACCAGAACATAGTAGAAATTTTTCAAAAAGGATTGTATCTGTTTAATAAATGAATTAATACATGGGCTCTAACACTGCTGACTGCTATGAATAGGCTTCAGTTCTTCAGATACATGGACTATGTGCTTAAATTACTCCTCAGAGTGATGGATTATACAATGTAATAGATTAAACTTCTATGGACCATTCGAATCTGTTTTGTGTAAGATCACAGAGGTGAGGAACTCTGTTTATCACATTATGATCACAGGCACAATAGAGTAGAAAATTTCCTGTGAATATAGGCTTGAAAACTAATTTGTTGTTATGTTTGTTTCCACTCTTTTCTGCAGCTGTTCAATTACGAACTCTTACTGCTGGTCAGAAAACCAAGTATCTATTCTCTAGAGTAGCTACATTGTACTCCAATGCTTGAAGATTTGGTTTCTTTTAGAATTGAAATGAAATATTGATTTTACTTTTGTTTTGCTTTTGTTTTTGAAAGGAATTCTCCCACTTCTCCAACTGAATACTAGCTGAACATGCTCATGGAGGTATGCACTGTGTGTTTAATATATGGGATACAGTAATGATATAAGCCTGAAAGCAAAATTAATTTCAATTACAAAGGCAAAACATGTTTTTTATCATAAAGAAAAGACCAAAGAATTATTTATTATGAGTAAAATGAGAAAGTGACAGGGTTAGAATTTATTGGGTTTTCATGTTTGCTTTTTACCAGTTCTGTTTAAGTTTTATAAAGACAAGTAAGCTTTGAGGGGAAACCAAAACCTGGATAATGGCCCCTCAGAAGTCACTGTATATTGCTGTTCAGCCCTCCACTGAGGGAGGATCCTGTGGCCATTCGTGGGACGAGGACTTCTCAGATCAGCTTCAGTCCTGAATTGTCTCCTTTTGGGTGTTCCTCCCCTCACTGGAAACGATGGATTTTGTTTTTCACCCCTTCATACAGAACTATCTGCTATTTTGAGCAAAGTAATAACTTTCTACTTACAAACAAAGTAGGTTAGAATTGCTCTAGCATGAACTGCAGTAGCTTTCTGGGAATTAGTGCTGCTTTCCCCATTTGCTTCACCGACAACCTGTTTCAAAGTGTGCAAACCTCCTGTTGGGTGCTGCCCTGACTGGGTGCTGAGGGCTACCTGGCTCCAGCCCACCACTGTGGGGCCATGCTGTCAAAGCACAGGGTGCCTCGTGGCGCCTAAGCCTTGGCATATTGGAGCAAACAGCATCTTGCAGCTGTTTCCATAACAACACACTTGTTAGGAAATAAATATTTGCTCCACTTTCACAATTGCTATTTTGCTAAGAATTAATTTATATTGATGTTTTTCTACTCTTTGTGTTTGAGAGTGTTTTAGAAATAACCCAGGAGTCTTTATGGGACAATGCAGCATCTGAGACCATTGCAGCTGGCTGTGCCCTACCATGGATCTGGGCTGGTGAGCAGCAGGAGCTGGTAAAAAGCTCTCCAGTTTTGGTTGAAAGGTGGATCAGATCCTGATCTCCTATGTAGAGCAGTCTGGGGAACAGCTGCATTGATGGGTCCACGAGCAGCGAGCGGTATGGCTGGGGGATGGGCACAGATTCAGGTGGCTTTTTGCTGACATCTTCTGCCACCAACTACAGCTCTTGGGTGTTCTCTGAGCTCTTGCTGCCACCCCAAACAGCGTAGTGACCCATGTCAATCCTCATAAGTTAAATCCCAAGAGCGGGCAATACACTTTGGTAGTCTTGTAACAGTGAGTGTACACTTGGCTATATTTTTGTAATTTTGGGCTGCTTTGGAATGGATAATCATGGATAAATGTGTAAAGGTTAGTTATTTCTTAATCTTTCTTGTAGTACCTGCTCATTTCAGGATTTAAAGATTATGTATTCTGATTTTTGCTTCAAAATTCCTGGAATTCAACCAGTGATACAATCATTCAATTCATAAACCTTTTTGGAGTATATGCAAATATTTTAATAGAGGAAAGTTTTCTTGTGGGTGGAAATTTTTAGCTACTTGATAATAGTTTTCTATCAGATATAAGGCTGTGAATAAAGCCTTGCAGAAAGCAGGCCAGAAGTTCAGCCATGGCAGCATTAGTATCTGCAGTAACTACTGTCATGCAGCATATTATTAGCTGAGCCATATTTTCTTATCTTGATCTATTCTGCTAGCAGGACAAGCTGATATCACTCAAGGCCAAAATGTGTTTTCCTGCTCTCTTTGGATTATTTTATATTGTGCCCACCAGTATGGCATCTGTGTGCCATAAACACCATGACCAGCATATGTCATTTGTCATGATAAGTGAAACCAATGTTTGTCACCAATGTAAATAAGGGACCAAACACAATTACCCACACAAGACCTTTTGACAGATCTGAGTGCCATTGCAGTTGTTATCGCATCCCATTCAAAGCAAGGATTGCTGAAGTGTTTGAGTCCTTGTTGATTGTGGTTCACCTTTCAGCATTATGGAAAGTCTCTTACCTGTCAGCTGCTAATCCAGAGCGACACAATACACGAGCAGCTCTAGAACAAAGCTTCAGCTCTAGGGCACCAGGAATAGTTGAGCTGACCCTTGCTGTGAAACAGGCAGTAGTATTTTGCCACTGGTTTAAGGGAAGAAAAACTTGTAAACTGGAGAAAGAATTAGTGGTGATGGAGGATAGACCCATTTTAAAGAAATGTGACTTCACAGTCTGTGTGTGTTTACACTGAATAGGTGATTTATGTAAAGATCAAAGGAAAAGATTCATTCTTTCTGTCTGTCTTTCATCCTGGAAGCATGTTTAATGCTGAGGATTGGCTGTTCATACTGCAGGACTTTTCATTTGAACCCTGTAGGTCTTGAAAAAGACAGAGGAATTTGGCTGGAGAACAGATCTTTGTCTTTGGTAGTCTCATTGTTCATAACTGTGCAAATACTTCCTGAAGATGGGCTGAGACATTCTCATAATTTGATATACACAATGAGCTAAGTGAATACTGACCACCTGAGGAAGGTGAATGAAAAGGGCACAGATCTATCGAATAATGACTAATTCGCTTAATGTCAGTATTGTGCTTTTACATTTGTTCATAGAGAAATTTTCAATTACAGTAGAATTGCTGCAAGAACTAGGATTAGAGAATATGTATTCAAATTGATGAACTGCCTAACGTGTGGAGGCCATCTTTTGCTCTTCTTTCTGCGTAACGTATGTTTTATATAGCCTGAGCCTATAACAAACTTGTGCTTGATCCAGGGGGTCTTCATGTATGTGGTTAGAGCATGCCTGGAGAATGCTATACAGTTAGACTGGTAAATCAGTATTGTGATATAATACAGCGAGATGACATAATATTAATCTTGCTAGAGCCTAAACATGACCTTTTTAGCATCCAATGGCTCTGTCAACCAAAGAAAGGGGTCCTTTATTTAATAATTAGCCTGCTATTTGTATTGCTAGTCTAACCACTAGACAGAAACAGGGCCACATGCCTAAGCTAGTAATGTTGAATATTGACTCCAGTACTGATGTAGTTGCAGGTTGGGGGGTATTGTGGCCTTTTTTGATAATTGTGGTTTAATTTAACAAATTAGGAAGAAAAGAGTGTTTATAGCCTTTCAGGACTTATCATGAACATGGAGCATGGAGTCGAACAGGTGTATCAATACAGAGTGATGAGTACTGGATGAGCAACAGAATAGTGATGACAGCTGAAGGGCAGTAAAATCTACTATGCAAAATGAAGTCGGCATAAGGCGAATAACAAATTCTTGTGGTAAAGGTTTGAGTTTTGAGACCACATTTAAAATTTGTCCTTCAAACATGATCCTACCAAAAAGTCTTTGAAGAATGGCTGCTATATTCCTGGACCAGTTGCAGACATCATTCTCTTCATTATTTACAGGTATCCATCCATTTTCCGTGGGGCAGAATCTGTACCGTTTTATCTGTCTTTGGTAGAGTATGTTGAAAGTTCACATTACGAGCAGTGTAGGGGCCAGATAAGGTCAGGACAGGAGGAGAGAAGTATTACAATAGAGTGCCTATTGCATCGTAACACAATGCATGAAGAAAGAAAAAAGCCCTAAAACATAGGCTCATAGTCTTGAGGAAGGGTCCCTTCGGGTTATCACATCCAGATGCACCCAGGTCGCACAGTATCTCAGTCTGGGAGGGCTGGGGAAGCTTCTACCCCACTCCTCCATGAGCTCCAAAATGCACACCAGCAGTGCACCTGGCCCCTAGCACATGTATTGCTGGTGATTCAGAGATGCCTTAAAATCCTCACATCAAATCTGAAGAACTTCAGCTGATTAAAGGCTGCCTTATTTAAAAAGGCCTGGAGGAGCACCCAGGGGAACCACTGAAGCATACACCCTGGGGGATGGACCCAGGCTAGTTCTGCAGGAGCTGGCTGTGGGAGGAGACCTTGCAGGGGATGTCTGTGCTTGGTGTCACCAGCTGGCTCGGCTCCCCTGTCTCTGGCCAGGCACAAATTCATTGCTTTCTTACAGCTGAGGAACCAGGAGCTCAGAAGATGGAGAACGGCACATGGTGGTTAGGTATCCACCCCAGCAGAGCAGCTAATGGGCAGCAGGACAGCTGAGACCTGTCTTTCTGAAAACTGAAATGCAAGGAGGGATTGGAGCCCTGTGGGTATGTACAATCTGCTTCTCAAGCAGCAACTGTGAGACTTAAAACCATGTCCTGCTGTTGTCAAAGTGGGTTAAACATTGGGCCAGACGAGCTGAGGAACTCTCAGTAAGTGGTTTAAAGAGAAATGGTTGAAACATTTCATTAAAGTGCACAAGGCCAGCCTGTCTTGCCTCTTCAACAGTGATGCACAGTTGAACTGGCTTGTTAAGGAGTATCTAGTCTGAATGTTTTCCTTTCAAAGGCTTTTTGTTTGGCTTCTGATTTTTAGCTCTGTCTACTTGTTTACTTAATTTGATTATTCTTTTCATCTAATATCTGGGTTGGTGACATTGGCAAGGAAAAGCAGTGGAGACAGACAATGAAATTGCTTATGCATGTATACTTATATTCAGGAAATATTACTTAAGTATCCCATATCACATAGTGAGAACTTTGCTCTTGGCTTAAAAGGGAACAGGATGGATTCCTGAGCACAGACTTTTGACTAAGTCAAGCTGTTCATGATTCTTGATAAGCTGCTGAGGAAACGGGACCGTTGCTGTCCCAGACTTTCCCTGTACCCAGAGCTGACTCAGCAGCAGCATTCTATACTTTCGCTAGAACTCATGGGTGGAAAAAATTCTGCACATGGCACACGTGCAGCTGAGAGGGCTGTTGGGCAAAATGAGGGAGTCAATTCTGCAGGAGACCACTGCTTTTTCAGGAAACCTGTCTCTGGTCTGCCTGGGATGCTGTGGGCTGCCAAAGCGTTATGGCACTGCAGGGGAGGTAGTTTCACTTTCTCTGGAAATAGACAAATGTTGTACTTATTTGATTACTTCTTTTTTTTTTTTTAAACAATACATTGGCTGTCTGAATATGTGTAGAGCTATATAGCCCATTAATTTTCCCTTACTGCAGGTACACATTGGAAAATTAATAGAAAGTAAGTAAAGCAGCAGCTCCCAGAAAAAAGATAAGAAGAAACAAAGAGCATTCTTTAAAGCAAAACATTAATGCTAATAGTATTTGAAATATGCATTAGATGAATTTACATATCCATGTAACGTGAAAAACAAAGAGTTTCCTTGTGTATTCTTCTTTTGGGTCTATACTTTCTTTTACTTTATTTTCCTTTTAACTTTCAAAATAATAGGTACCTAGTTTCAAATGGGGGCCTCTAAAGAGTGCTAGATTTGAGGGCGTCCAAACTTACTCCAGAACATGGAATTTCTATTCACTTTCACTGATTCAAATTTCTGAATGTAGGATTCTCAGACTTCTACTTTAAATATCCTCTTAAAATCAAGCCCTCTGTGAAATAATTTCCTTTTTATGCCCGGTATTTGTCCACATCCCAACCTATCAGAGACATAGTTAAGACAATGATTTAAGTTTAACGAGTCTGACTTTCCCCCCCAAAGCAGAAGGATACTACTAGCAGGATTGCATTTTATGATACGCACAACTTATTTTTAACTTGAAAATATTCACTTACAAAAATCTCATATCTTATCACTGGTGATTTTGCTCCATTGTGCAGTGTCATTTGCCTTTTTCCTTCTTTCTGACCCCTCTTCTTCTCCTTTCTCTTCTGTGTTCTGCACCCTTTTTAGAAAAAGTCTAGATTTCCTTCCCCTCTGACACTTTTGCCATTTTCAAGCATAAAACAGGGCCTCTCTTCTCCTGCAGCTGCAGTCCCATCCCCTGCTGTACCAAATTGACACTTCTGTGAGCAGTGGTTCTAGTCAGTCACTCAAAGGCTGCTGCTTCCACAAGTGTTGATTTAGTGCAGCAGGGGATAATGTGCCAGCTGTAAAACCCAGACAAAAAAACAAACAAACAAAAAATCCTATGAAACATCTTATAGTAAGAGGGAAAAATAGAGGAGTGTGGGAAGGAGAGGAGAGTAGGAAGAAGCCAGGTGGGGAGAGGAAGGGGAAGCAGAGGTACCTGCAGGGTGGTGGGCTACCTGTCTGCCCAAGTGGCAGTGGGATGGGTGGGAGAGTGGCCTATAAGCAAATGCTTCTCCTCCCCACTCTCCTTGCTTACAAGAAGCTCCTGTGATTGACAAGGCAGGGTGGTGCCACCTCAGCGCACTGAGTTGCTGTGTTTCCACCAAACTGGAGAGTTATTTTGGGATAAAATTGTTATCGCAGGGGGTGGAGGATTTGACTAAGGGGCACCTGTGCTCTAGAGTTACTTAATATTTGAAACCGTAACTTTTAGACAACAAGATATTTTATATTTTTATTCTTAAATTATATATTATATGGTCCGTGAGTGTATAGGCTGAATTTCTTAGCAATATATAAATAGCAATATACAAGGTTGTTATTTAAAGCACATAAATGAAGGTTCTTTCTAAACCAGCCCTGATTTACCCCCCGTAATGTTCCTAGAGGAAATAATTGACAACTTATTAGTGTCAAAGTATTTAATAAGACATTGCACTTCTGCTGTAGAATTAATAGGATTTCTTAAAGCTTCTGACAGGCTAACATTTTCTAATGTAGTCTCCAAGTGGTTGGAATAATATCTGTTCATCCTTATTGATTTATTCCTGCTAAGTTCCTTAGGTGTTTTCATATGGGAAGCAAAGCCCTGGCTTTCCATTCACTCACAAATTGTGTGGTAGGTGCCAAGAATGTCTGCACAGCCACCATGTCCATAGAGGTGCCAGCGTGGGCACGGGGATGTGGTGATGTAGTATGTCTGCACAGCCCAAGGCCTGTGTCCTCCACGGGTGCTGCTGGGCGGATGGCTTCACCGCCGTGGGAATCTCCTCTCTCAGACAGGACAGCAGCTGCAGTGAATGGTGCACGCTCGTCCAGCCTTCCTTAACACCCTGCTGCTGCACAAAAGGCAAACCCAACTGAGCAGGCTCAAGTTGCTGGATTGAGAGAGGCTCTTATCATACTTTTTCTATCTATTGCTGTTGGAGCAGCCCTTCAGCAGTCACCAAAAAAAAAGGACAAACAGCCCTTTTTGATCCAAAACTGAACAGTTCTGCTGTTTTGTTTTGTCAAAAAAAAGTTGAAAAAAATTATTGTAGGTTATATTTACTGATAACTTTTCTATTTATTTTCGTTCTCAGCCACTAACCCAGCAAATCCATTATTTCTATGGTGCTAATACTTACCAATTCATCGGTGAACTGCAGCAGTGAATGAAACACTATGTACTAAACATTAATATTGGTAGTGACATAAATGTATTATAAGACTGGATGATTTCAGGATAGACATACAGAAAATAATTCAGAGAATACTTGTCAAAGTAAGTTCAGCATCTTTTTCATTGTGTACAAGCCAATATGTCAGACTACAATATTAACACTGTTCACAGTGTCACGTGGTTAAACTAAATAGAGCAGAAAGATGCATGGTTTCAACCAGTCATGAGGACAGTAGCTCTGAACTAACCTAGCCTGTCCTTGTCAGTGGAGACTGGAAAGGTCTAATACATGTGTAACAAACATTGTTTAAATGTGATTATGCATGACATTTCCAGGTTTGTGTTGAGAATGTGGGAATACTCTTGGGAAGCTCTTTTCTTATAGGTTTATTTCACACCACAGGTTTGGGTTGTATTTAATTTAACGGGAAATAAGGACATACTTAAAATTAAAGGTGTACATGAAAACCAGTGGATTGAGGTCACATTTGGCAGGTCTTGGGAAAAATTTCCACTGTCTGAAAAGCATCTGCTTTTCAGCATCTGGAGAGATGCTTTGTTAGAGACTTTCACAATGATCAGCTTTGTAATCTTGTTGTTCATCATATTAATTGAAGAAGCTCCTCTTTAATAACCGTTGGCTGTTCGAGATGTGTTCCTAAAGCATCAAAGGCTGAAAAAACTCAGAAAGAGAAAAGACATAAT
This sequence comes from Rhynochetos jubatus, assembly GCA_027574665.1. Classification (NCBI taxonomy): domain Eukaryota; kingdom Metazoa; phylum Chordata; class Aves; order Eurypygiformes; family Rhynochetidae; genus Rhynochetos; species Rhynochetos jubatus. The sequence continues at coordinate 20,327,400 of CM050656.1, forward strand.
AGATCATTCTGTCCATTTTTCTGCCAATGTAGGATTATTTCATAGAGCACATTTTTTTTAGTGTTATGTCAACTTTGGTTTTTAAAATCCCAAGTGAAAGCTTCCATATCTCTCCTTGGGAAACTATTTCACAGGCTAATACGTCTCACTGTCAGGAAGATTTTCCTGATACCCTATTGAGCTTAAGCTTTTTCTTTCCATTATTTCTAGTCATATACTTTTCCCTTGATGGCTTTACATACTTCAAATATTTATAGATTATTGTATTTTCCCCTTAAGATGTGGTGCTTGAAACTTTCTTCACTTCATCAATATCTTTTTGGTTTTGAAAAAGTCACCTAAGACCTTCTAGGCTGAGAACTACATTCACTATCAAACCATACTACATGTTGTAAGAGTTAAAAAAAAAAAAAAAAAAAAAAAAGAAAAAGTGTCAAACTTCTTTGGCATCCAGCTACAGTAGATCCTGTTAGAAGAAACATATGGCCTCACACTAACAGTGTTAAAGCACTGCTAAAGTATTGCATGCATGACATTGACAAATTTCTTCCAGGATTTTTGTTTTCTGTTCTATTAAGCATTCAAAGTCCAGTATTTCATTACCACTGATGATACGGAGAGCCTTATTGACATTCTATCCATCTGTTCATAACATGAATTATTAAATGTGAAGCAACTAGTAGGTAGGAGTGCACTTGCCAGCTGTACAATGATTTCTCAGTAGTTTGGAACCCTCTATAAATTTTCTAGTATTCTGCCATTTTTTCAACATAATTTACAATGTGGATTTTTTTGGTTTTGGTGTGCACATTGTAGAGAGAAAAGTTGTTTCAAAAGAGTTCTTGATTTTGTTATCCTTAATATGCAACCTTTAGATAGAGTTTCAAAAAGTCTGGGAATCTTTTAACATACAAGGACTGTCTTTGATATCGAATTTCACCAACCAGAGTTTCAGGGTTTTTGTTGTTGTGTGGGTTTGGTGTTTTTTTTTTTTTCCTAGTAGAAAATCTGCTGCATTACCTATGAACAGGATAATGGGGCCCCAATGAATCACCCTATTCATATATTTTTGGAACCCAGATGAGTTGGTTTGACTATTTACAGATTATAACAGTTGGTAGTTGAATGTTTTATTTTCATTCCCAGTTGGTACAATATGTTCACAGCTGATGCTAATGGCTTGCCCATTTGATATCACATATGGTCCACTACTTGAGTCTTCTAAAGCTTTCTTTTGTGGTCAGGCAGCTTCAAAACTCTCATGTATTTAGGTTTAATTTTTCTGTCTGCTGGGAAAATTACTATGAAACTCTGAAACTTGGCAACTGTAGAGAATATCAGCAATTCTGTTGGTAAAGATTCAAAGAATTTGGGTCAAAATGTCAAAGTAAGAATATTTTTATATAAAATTGAATACAAACAAATGCCTTAATAGATCACATCACATTTTAAAAGAAATGTCCTTTCATCTTTCACTGTCTTTGAAGCTTTGAAGATCCAGTGATTCAGCACGATAGGGTTTCTTCAGAACTACTTTCAGTGGGTATTCAGTTGTATTGGAAAATAATTTATGCAGAGTTTGTATTGCTCAAATCATTATTTGTATTTTTACCTGTTTATTTCTTTGCTGGTAGTGTTTTATAAAAGAAGATGACCTGAAAAAGCAAAGTAGTATTTCCTTTTGTTTCTAGAATAAGAACATAGGAAAAATGAACTAAAACAATATGAGGACAAAAATTAAAATTACAAGTCTGTCTGAAGTTCTTATCCTGTGATACACAAGTGTTTATACTGACCCCATAACTGATAGAGCCACAATGTCATAAAAAGATTATTTCCAAACCTATTGCATTACCCTTTGAGAGCTGAAATTCTCATTTATTCATAGGAGTACATCATAATAGTTTTAATTCCCTGAGAAGTGGGCATTGTATGATAATTGAGCAAGCTAGCACATTAATTGTCCTCCACTTCACCTCTAGATGTTAAACTCCTTATCTAGTCAACCAGCAAACAATAATACTCACTTATTTGTGCCTTACTGTTTAAATATTTTTTTAACTGGGTAATTTATTTGAAATAAAGCAGAATAAGCATATTCATGTGGAAGGGACATTGAAACCATGTTAGATTGGTTGGATAGGGGTTTTATGGTTGTATTTTTCAGCCATATGACTTTAAATGAATACTACTGATGTGATTTTGCATGCAGGAGTATTTCTCTAACTAATGGGACAGATTTAAAAGTTCTTGCCACATGGCTACTGCTTTCTTGTGGCCTCTCTGTTCTCTCACAGGTGCTTGTTAGAGCAGGTAAGTGTGTGTTGGAAGTGGTGTGTGTGCCTGTGATGCATGACTCCTGTCGCTATACTGAATGAAGCAACTGGTGGTAGAAGAGAGGCTCTGGCTTGCTTATTTTAAGATGAAAATGTGCATGTTGCTGGTTTAGAGTGAGTCCCTGGCGGAAGATTGAAATGGAGCTCAAGTAGGCGGCTTTTTCAAGCGAATTAAGCCAGTATTCATCCTGGAGCACTACAAAGGAAACTAATGTTTTCCATTCAGGGGAAAAAACAAATCCAACAAAACTCAATGTTTTTGCAAGTGAAACCAGTAGATAAGAAGTAAAATTCTGACCTCTATTACATGCAGTCTCAGGGACTCAGAAAATGCAAGTAACACTTTAGCATGCTGAGAAGTTCACTTACATTGAAATGTCTTTAAAAAAGACCAAAGAGATCAAATTATTAATGAATAATCTCAGCTAAGGACTGCGTGCCTGATGATGTGGTAGAAAGCATTTTTTAGGCAAGATTTGGTTGAAATTTGGAGAACTGACTGTACCTAAGAGAGCTTAAGATGTTAGCAACATGCTGCCTCTTGCAATTTATTAGATAGAAATCAAAGATTATGCAGGAAGAACTTGGACTCATTGCACACAAATTAAATGTTCAGGTAAGGTTGCATTTCTCATAAATAGCAAAAATAAATGTTAAGAACTAGAAAAAATGCTGTCAAAACATTTTTTTCATGGTCTTATATAAATAAATCACAAGACTCCAGGAGAGGCTTGTGCTTTGGTTTGTGGGTATCTAGCAAAACCTCGGTATGAATGCAAAAGTGGTCATAACTTGGGTATCCTATGTACATGAGCATGTTCCCAGGGGTCCATACACATCTTATTTGGGGTGGCTAAGCCTGGTTTGAGGGCTCTGTGGTAGTCTTGGCATGGCACTGCAGCTGCACCAGCAGCACTTGTACACAGCTAGCTATGGGAGAGGAGCAGGGTAGTGTGGCAGCAGCCCTATGGCTCGTCATGAAGGTGGTGTGTTTTGTGCCTGTTCTGACACCACACCGTCATCTCCGGAGGCAATCACAGTATGTTCCCTGTGTGCTGGACAGTCTCTCCTTCCTTCTCCTGCATTGGGTCTGGCTTCACTGCAGCCTTGAGTCAATTGTTGCAAAGTGCAGGATGCTCATGCAAAGGTGGGTTTTGCAGTGTATTGTCCATGCCAGGGGGATCCTGTTAGAAAGAAGAGTTACACTGTCTATGGTCTCTGACTAATGAGACACAAATCTAGTGATTAAGTGTTTAAAAACATTCACCCTTAAGATTTTGAAGCAGCTGAGGACGTGTGATGTTACAGTTGACACCAGAGTTGTGTGAGTTGCCAGACCTGTAATGGAAGAGCATGACTGAGAGCAAACCTCTTGCCTCTGTATGTTAGTGTCATAGGCTTGGATTGTAAACTGGAACCTGTATTTTATGAGAGGGAAAACAAGGAGATCAATTTGTTATTGTCTTATGCTGCATTTATAAATGATGCTTTTTGCTTCCATACAAGTTTGTTTTACCCACTTAAAAGTCGAGTCACTCTACTCCAGGCAGGTTTCCTCTGTATAAGAAGTCAGAGTTATCCTCACCATTAAAACAGTGGTATTTTGGATCACTACTCAAGCATTATGTATCATTTTAAAATCCACATAGTTAATCTCAGTTTACGAGAAAGAAAGTTTTGCTGGTCTAATACAGGCTGGCAGTACCATTCAACCAATTTTAGGAACATATGCAAGGACAGGATCATTTCTAATCAGTACTTAGAGAATGATGTATTTCAAGGAGGATTTTTTTTCCTTATTTTTAAATAATTGGGGTGGGGGGTGGGGTGGGGGGGGAGTGTGGTTAGCACTCAAAACATGCAAGTGCTCTAGCAGAAGACTCCTCCTGCGATATTCCCCTTCTCTCTGGACCCTTGCAGTAGGGGTGAGTGGCAATGTTAGGCACTACTCCACTGTCAAGGATTCCTTCCAAGCACAGCAGCTGCCAAAAACTCTGAGCACTAACACTGATGCTTCTGCAGGCAGCTTGTGCTTCTTGAGTGGATTAGATGAGTGGACAGTGAGGTGGGTTGAGAACTGGCTGAATGACAGAGCTCACAGGGTTGTGATCAGGGACATGGAGTCTAGTTGGAGGCCTGTGACTAGCGTTGTTCCTCAGGGGCCAGTACTCAGCCCAGTCTTGTTCAACATATTCAGCAATGAACTGGATGAGGGGACAGAGTGTACTGCACCCTCAGCAAGTTACTGATGACACAAAACAGTGAGGAGTGGCTGATAAACCAGAAGGCTGTGCTGCTATACAGTGAGACCTGGACAGGGTGGAGAGTTGAGCAGAGAGGAACCTAATGAGGTCCAACAAGGGCAAGTGTAGGGCCCTGCAGCTGGGGAGGAATAACCCCAGGCACTGGTACAGCCTGGGGGTTGTCCTGCAGGAAAGCAGCTCTGCAGAGAGGAACCTGGGGGACAATCAGTTGACCATGAGTCAGCAATGTGCCATGTGGCCAAGAAGGCCAATGGTATCCTGGGGTGAGTTAAAAAGACTGCGGCCAGCAGGTCAAGGGAGGTTATCCTCCCCCTCTACTCTGCCCTACTGAGACCACATCTGGAGTACTGTGTCCAGTTCTGGGCTCCCCAGCTCAAGAAAGACAGGGAACTACTGGAGAGAGTCCAGCAGAGGGCTACAGAAGATGATCACGGGAATAGAGCACCTCTTGTATGAGGAAAGGCTGAGAGAGCTGGGGCTGTTTAGCCTGGAGAAGAGACAACTGAGAGGGGATCTCATCAATGCTTATAAATATCTACTGGGCTGGTCTCAAGAGCATGGGGCCAGGCTCTTTTCAGTGGTGCCCAGCAACAGGACAAAGGGCAATGAGCACAAACTGGAATGTGGGAAATTCCATCTCAACACGAGGAAAAACTTTGTTAATTTGAGGGTGACAGAGCACTGGAAAAAGTTGCCCAGAGAGGTTGGGTAGTCGTCTTCTCTGGAGATATACAAAACCCTCCTGGATGCATTCCTTTCCAGCGTGCTCTAGGTGAACCTGCTTTGGCAGGGAGGTTGTACAAAATAATCTCTGAAGGGCCTTTTCAACCTCTAGCATTCTGTGAATCTGTGATTCTGTGACTCTTGTGCCTCCTTATCTGAGCAGCTGTTACCCACCCCAGGCCAATGCTGAGGCTGTAGGTCAGACTCCTCAGTCAGTCACTAAAATGCTGACCTTGGTCTCTGCCTGACAAATCGTTTTCTTCCCAAAGCAACAAGATCTTTGCAGCTCTCCACTGAATATATTTTCTCCTTCTTGTTTCACTGAAGAAAGGATCTGAGGCTGGGGCTTGCTGAGAAGGAGAAGACCATGTGGAAATGGTTTGCTCATCTGCCATTGGCACGATGTGGGAGGTGACGGGTGGGATGGACGTAATGAAGGCAGCCTCATCTTGGGAAATGATTGATTAGAAACATATCATCAAGTTGTAACTTATCAGCTCTAGATATATTTTGGGGAGTCATCTCTCCTGAATGGGATTAAATTACATATAGTATTAAGACAGTCTTCTGCAACAATGTAAATGAGTTGTTAACATGGCACTTCATTGCAATAATAATTCAAAGCTACGAGCAGGCTTGATGGGTCTGCAATAAGCGTTTTATTATTTCAGAAAAATATACTCTACAAGTTGCAATGTGCCATGCTCATTCATGCTGTAAATCAACAAAGATCAGCAGACTGAATAGGAAAATGAAAGGCTTATTTAGGAACTGACACAAGCTTTCAGATGAGCAGGGATGGCTGAAGTTAACTGCATTCATTTTTCTTTGCTTGTCACAGTTGCCACTTGAATTTCACTGCTAAAGATTGTGGGTACTTTTGCTTTATGAAATTATATCTACAGAAACAGTATTTGCATTTATATGGGCTTAGTTATAATAAAGTTAAACCTAACACACCCCCTTGCCTCTGCAAACAAACAAACCAACCAGCCAACCAGAAACGTCAATCTTAAAATAATATTTATCCCTCTGTTTTCATACATCTGAATAGGATTCAGCTAATGGTTCCCACTGGCTGCTTTAAAGGCCTGAAACTGGTGACCAGGTGAAATGCCTGGAAGTGCAGAGCTACGGCTGTCCCTTCAACTTCAGCTGTCCTGTAAGGCCACCTCTGTCCTCACATGGGCAAAATTACAGTTTTCCTTAAAAAATATGCTTCATGAGTGGTGACGGAAGGCACAGATTTGGTGCAAGGGATAGGAGACTGGGAATTAATGTGGTCATCATGGCATGGTAAAGAATGCCCTGAAAGTGGCTCTGCTACCGTCCTTTCCTGTTTCCCCCAACAGCTGCAGACTGTCTAGACCCTTGCTGGAAGTTTGCAGCATGGAAAATGCAGGTGCGGAATGTTGAGCATTGGCTTGCCCTGAAAACTCTATGCATTTGAGCATGGTGTAAAGCCCTTTGCAAACTCTGTATGTTGATGTCCTTACAGAGATGTGACTACTTTGGCTGACACTATCATGGGAGGGAGGAACCAGGACGAGAAGAAAAATGAGTCAAGATAATGTGTTCCATGCCTATGTAGGCTTGAAAAGGACAAGGTTTTCTAAGTCTACTTCAGAAATTATTCCCCCCATCCTCTCCCTCTGCCCCCAAAATCCCCCCCAAAAGGAAAGAAGAGAACATGAAGATATTTTTTAATGCATTTACCTGATGATATCGCAGGTCTCCAGAGGGAAGAGCTGCTTTGTGCATGGCAATTCAGCTGGACCTGCCCGATGAGGTTGGCAGCAGGGACTGGTCCTAGGAGGAGGATGCGCATAGACCAGGCTGGGATAGAGCAGACCTTGCCCCGATGAGTGTGCTCAAGCCTCTGACTGCAAAACCATTCCAAGAAAGCTCCCTATGGATGGAGGAAACAATAGGAGAAAAGCCAGCGGGTCTCTGTTCAGGTTTGCATGCACTGGTGTGTGCATATTTGAATGTGTATTTGTATGAATGTGAAAATTCATGTGTGTGTCCATATACGCACGTAAAGCAATTTTTGGTTCTCTGTAGCCGTGTGTGGATTTCTTCCAGTTTGGCAGGTGTGTGTGTCTGCCAGTGAGTGGATGTTTTCACAGTGCTCTCAGTTGTGGAGTTATTCAGCCAGCTACAAGATTCACTGACCATCTCAAATATCCAGTTTCAGTAGGTCAGTTTGCATAACTTAAATATACCATGATTTTATTGCAGTGCCCTGTGTGCCTGTAGGAAAGAAGCCTAATCTTGTAGCCAGTAAAACTGCCTCTGCGCTGGGAAGGCTGCCAAGAGCAGAGGTTGCAAATGATGAAAATACAACAGGGTTGCTGCAGGGGGTTGTTCCACTGTCTTGTTCTTGAACCTGGTGTTGGGCTGTTCAGATGTAAAGCTGAGGCCTGGGCATCATGCCCTGCTGAGGAGGCTTAGGGAGCATTTTATCACTTTCTTGAGTTTTAAAATGTGCACTCTAAGTTTTCAGCCACAGAAATATTTTAAGGATATGCATGGCGTGTGAGAATCCCTTAGAAGTGATGTGTTACCTTGCCCATACTATTTAACTTATTTTGTCAACCAAGAAGGTGAAATTATTTTGCCCTTTTGGAAATGTAATAATGAGTGCTTTGTTTATGAGAATGGTATCTGCAGAAAATTTAATTTGGAGAAACGTCTTAGACTTACTTCAGATTGAATTACCTGAGGTTTTTGTCATTGTGATCATTTAAAAAAGGCAAATATAAGTCAAATACTCTAAAACAGTCACTCTAAAAAAGTCCATAGTGTAGATTTTAATTTTGTTTTACATAAAAAACCAAAAATTACTTCTTGAGCCAGCTATTTATATGCTAAGGAAAGTTCAGTTAAGATGACTGAATTGTCATCATAAATTCATAAAATAGAGAAGGCAAAGGACATTTAATTATAGCTGTGCTGGCAGGCACCAATATAACAAAAGAAAAAATGATCACCTGCAACACAAAGTACTGCCTAATTCATTTGGTGTACTAAAGAGACAATATATGGACAAAATACTTCTAAATAGCTCAAAAAGCTGTATCTTCTCATTTTGATGAAGCTGTTTTTCAACTATCAACACAGTTTAAGAAAAAGTAGTATTTTTTAATATTGAGACCTTCAACTTTGTTCACAGGTTGAAGTAAAAGCATCATGCATTAAGACAAAAATGTTGCCTAAGAAAATGGATTTCTGACCCAGAAGAACATATAACTGATGCGTGTGGTTGTCTGGATGGTAGAATAACAATAGCAACCATTAGAGATGAGAGCTGGAACTAGTCAGGCAGTGAGGCAGGATGTATTTTATAGGTCATCTGGGCTCCATTCAGATCTACAGGTTTCTATTCCTTCTCTATACTTGAAAGCATTTAATGGATTATTATAAAAAGAAGAGGACAGTATGCAATAATGGTATAAATTGAAGCTCTGTATATATATCACCACTGTGTGACTTCTAAATGAATGCTTCATTTTTAAAATTCTCCCTTGACATACTTGAAAGTTTGCCAGAGCATTAAGGAAATAAAACAATGGATTGACCAGCAGCCAGAGTAGAGGACACAAAATAGTACAGTAGAAACTGTTATTCTCTTTCATAGTATAAATAAGAAAAATTCACTAAGAAAGAATTTCCGAAGCTGCTGTCTGTCCTCTTCAAGGCAGATGAGCTGGTTTCGTTCTGTGTTGTTTCATAATAAATTGAGAAAAAAAAAATTTTGTCCAACAAAGCCAAAAATGCATGATACTGAAGTCAAATTCAGAATCCTTGCCTGCCTGGAAAATGCTTCTTTCATATCAAAATTGATACAGGTGAAAGGGTAGAGAATCTTTTCTGCTTTGTTTCACATGAACATAAAAGTTTTAATCCTGCTTTTAATGGGTAGTATTTTACAAATGTAATGGAACATAATTTTACCAAGTTTCCCTAAGGGAAAGTCATGACATGATTACACAGGCAGTCCTATCTCATTTAGTATAATGCTTACAATATACATGCAAATATACTTAGGCAACTCAAGTTAGAGGGAGATTGAATGGCATTCAGCTAATCGTAGAGCAGTGCATATGCTGAAAAAAGTTTTGCAGGATAAATATGTATTAAATGACTGGTCCCTTGCAGCCACACATGCCCTCAAGTAATGTTTTTCTGTGATGCAGAAGATTCAAGCTGTGCCAGACAGAAGTAACTGGCCTGTGTGTATTTGGCGGGTCAAGCTGAGCGTCTTAGCTTGGTCCCATTTGAAGCCCTATGGACAGCGTATCTCAGCAAGCAGGGAAAGAAGCAGATAGCGAAGATGGGAACCTTGTGGCTTGTGTCCCCAGCAGCAGGGACAGCCTGGAGAAGGAGCCATCCCCTACAGGCAGAGCTCTTGCACTGTCCGTTGGGATAACTGGCTGCAGGGTGGTGGAACACAGAGGAGCTCCATGGGCATGCAAAGAGGTTCAAGCCAGGACAGATAGAGACACAGGGTGACAGAGCTGGGAGGTTCAGGCAGACAGTTTGCTCTCTAAACTCCTTCCACAGCAAATTTTTCAGCTAGTGATTAAATAAATCATTAAGTATAAATAATAAAGTATTGATTTAACACAATGCAGTGCAAACTGGAATTTCAGCATGTTTGGTATAGAAAGAAAGTGAAAATCTGTGTTATAAGCTACTTTGAAAGGTCTTAGTGAGAGTTGTAGCGATGCTTTTTCGGGGATGGCTTGTGCATTGTTGAAGGAGAGGCCTTCAAATGATCTGTGTCTTCTTTTTCTTGTAGGGGATGATGGAGCAATTTTAAAACATTGTACTAGCACATGCAAGTGTAGCATATTCTCTAGTTTATGAACAATAACTAGACTTTTGCTTCCAGTTTAATTCTTTTTGCTGAATTCATGCCAGACTGTCTTCTCAGATCTGGCTCTCATTTAACCTGATATAGATCAGCGTACCATCACAGAAATCAGAGAAACTATCCCAAGTGTTCATTGGTGAAGGTGTGTAAAAGTCTAGTCTACATGAACCTAGTCTTTGACACTGGCTATTTGGAGACGCATGAAGGAGGCAATTGTAACCTGCCTGGAGTCAAAGCAACTCTAGTGCCCTCCCATGGGACCACTGGCAGCAGAGCTGCTGTCTCTGCAGTGGGTGCTCAGACCTGCTGTGAAAGCTGATGTCCGGAATGCAGGTGTGAGGCCAGCAGTAGGACTGAGAGCTACTGCCCTGTTTGGGGGTAGGTAGATATTTTCTTGTTTCTTTTGGGAATGTTGAGAAATAACAAAGTAATAAAAAATGAAGTACAAAAGCTCAACAACTGTCTTGGCTAGAGTTCTCTTGAACGTTCCCACTGCTAATGTTAGCTCAGATCAGTAGGGAATAGCAGTAGATAGGTTAGCACAAAATATGTATTGTAAATATATGCCTATATCTGCTGTGGAGAAAACTGGATAAAGGCAAAATTTAAAATACAAGTTGCTTTTTCTTGTATTGTAGTTAGTGCTGTCTGTTCCCTGACACACTGAAGCCAAACTGCTTTTTAACAATCAAGAGGAAAAATTGTATGTTTTTGCTTTATTTATTTGTATTCCTATTTGCCACATCTCAATTACCTGCCAATATTCAGGAATGTGAATTGTATTGGTTTCCTTTTAGTCAAGTGCAAAATTTATCATTCGGATAAACTAACACTGAGTCAGTATCAGACTGAGAAAGTGTTTGCTTTTCCTTGTTCATTAGTTAGCATTTCATTTGTGAGCTTGGGATGGGTAAATTTCAGAGTGCGTCTTATTTCACCACTATAAATGGATCCTCTGCTCAGTGGCAAGGGGTACCCCAGGGCTGTGCCTGCCCAGCTCCGGCTTCTAGAGGACAAAGTTGCCAGAGGCTTTCCATCACAACCTTGGTCTTGTTTGTCTTTTCATGTCTACGGAGTTGTTTTCAGATAGAACGTAACACTGAATTCAAGTTTTGTTTCTTTGTTTGCTTTTCAAGATTAGCCACGGCTTAGTTGCAGCACAGAAGTTGGCGATCCTGTTGGGTGTCCCAGGCTCTGTGCCGGCTGCAGTCTTCTTGTGCAGTACAAAGAGATGTCTCTGTTACTGCTATTTGCAAAACAGCTTTAGCTGTTCTTTACAAGACATTTGTAAACCAATTAAACTGGTAATGTGGTTTCATATCAGCCAGAAATACAGCAGGGGAGAGTTTTGTTTAATCAAGGCTTGTTCTAATTGCAGGAAAATTCAGACGAAGGAAAATGTGAAGTAAGTGCACCAAAACCAGAGTGCTTTAAGCTCTTCTGTGGATGATCTAATTCAAAAGGAAAATTGCCTTAGTTCATGGTATCTTAATCCTCTTTGCTGTAAAAGTCAGACCACTTTACCTCTCAGTGAGAATATCCACGCAGGAATTTAATGCACTTTAACTTACATGTGTTATCATCATGGGTTTAGGTTTTTTATCTTAACTTTCCTGAATGATGTTTTGTAGAAAAACATATAGATATATGGTACAAGCTTTATTTGAAGTGTATAGTCATGTAGTCATGCCCTTAATCTGATATGGGTTTCATGTAAACCTGTTAAGTGATAGGTGAGAACTACTTTGTAAGTTGTTCCATATACATCCTGGACCCACAGGGTAATGAAGGTAATTATTTATGACTGCACTTCCCAGAAGTATTTGGAAAGTCTCAGTATAAGTGCTTGGCATCTGCTTGCATGTTGGGCATGGCAATACCAGTGACTCCACGTACAATTCCAAATTCTGGAATTTTGGGGCAGAGGCTCAACAAAAACAATTCCTGTGATGACTCTTAGTTCAGTCTATTCTCTGTGGTTTTTCACAGGTCAAAGATAAGGTGATACTAATGACTTTGCAGAACCTTAGCCAACATGTTTATAATGTCAGCAGAATGCTGTAAACATGTCCCAACTTGTGTGGAGAGTTTCAATCCATACCTGATGGGAAGGAAGGGAAGATTAAAAAACACTAACTAGATGTTTTTCCAGCCTGTCTTTGGAACAGTTTTCTTTGAGGGAATGACATTTTTAATGCCAGACAAATGGTAATGAACAGCAGGACAAGATAGTGCTGGAGGCATGCAATGCTGCACAATGTCAGCAGAAACCAAGATTACAGCTACAGATTAAAGCACCACTGACCACCAGGCATGTTCCACGCACTGAGTCCTTGTTGCTGTGGAGCTGATTGAACTGGCAAAAGGGATGGAAGATGTCATCAGCATGATGCTTGCCTCCTGAATGGCACCACTGATAGCTTTGTGAAGCTGCTGTGATCAGGAAGCCCCACAGCCACTTCTTGGCCTTCCATAACAGATCTTAGTGTTCAGCAAAAGAAAGCAGTGTGACACTTAGATGATGTTAGGCTGATGAGTCTCCATGCGTTAATCAGTGCAGGATGCTCCAGAAAGGCTGAGCGCTCTGGGTTTTTCCTCTCTGTGGTTAAAGGAATCCCTTACTAGAAGGCTGGTAATGAGGAGGGTGACATTCAGAAACATAGTGGGTGCATGAGAAATGCTGAAGTAGCTGCTGTTTGCCTGGCCACTGTTCCCAGCAGAAGGGAAGGACGGGCTGCGTAGGTAGCACTGTAAGATTTACACTGCTGTGGAACGGCTACTGCTGCAGCACTTTGCCTTTTATCAAAGTCCTTCATCGTCACATGACAGGAGGTGCAGCAAGAGCTAGGAGCAGAGCTCCCCAGTATACCATGTGTAAGGAATTCTTTGCAGATTGATTAAACATTTCTTTCTGAGTCTGCAGCCTGGTTTGTGCAGTTTACTTCACAGTGAGTAAATTACTTTGCCTGAGAGATGAGGGCACTAATAAAGCTGTTATATAAAGGCATTATTGGTATTTGAGGAGTAAACCCTGTATTTGAGGAGTTGAAGTTTGCCCTGACTTAGGTTATTTTTTTTATTTTAGCATTGTTTGTGTACCATGCCTTTTTGAGTTAATGCGTAACAACTGAAGTCAGCTAAAAGTGTACGGCATTAATGAAACTGTGAGCCACATAAAAGACTAAATTGCTTTTTCTCTTTCTGTAATTGCCACTACAATAAAAGCTGCCTTTACTGTAAAATTTTTCAGGGTTAACCCCTACAGAGCTCCCAGCTTGATGAGGGAGAAGTGTGATTAGTGGTGTGTAGGGTAGAAAGAAGAAGGGGGTGGGGTGGGGAACAGCTGACATAGTAATTAGGGGTGCTCAAAGGCTGCAGGCAGCAGAGGGCAAAGGTATACAGGCACTGAATTGGTCTTGAACTGGTTTTACAAATCTACTTTTGTTTTTTAAATGGAATAAAAATGCCATATCGTTATGATCTGAGGCACTGTCTTTGCTAGAGAGATTGAAAATACTCTGCAGTATTCACACGCTTAAACAATGCAAATGTTAACAAACACTGGTGATGAATGCTTCCCCTGCTTTCAGGATCCTATATGATTTGTTCCATTTTGTTGGGTGTTTGGGTTTTTTTTCTTCCTATTAGAACAGAAAATAATTTTGAGAGCATGGAAAATAGTAGATTAAAAAAATGTCTTAAATACCATTTCATCTGGAAAAAGGTTTAGAACAAGTAACCTGCCGTGTTAGAAAAGGTTGCTAATTATCTGAATTTCACTGTGGTTTAATTAGCAGCATCTATGGTAGAATGTGGGAGGTGGTGCTTATCACCTGCCAAGGGAAATGTTGTCTTTTGGAGGAAGATAAGTGATGTCAACTAAAATACAGCCTGATTTTAGACCTTCAATAACATTCCCTTTAAAGTCTTGTGATGGGCAGAGGTGATTGGGCCTTAAGCAATTAAGAGAGTGGAGAAAAGAGGTACTAGTGCCCTGACTATCTTCAGCACAGATCCTGGGCAGGTCTGAGCCACCAGCATCCCCAGTGCTTGCTGTGAAAGGAGATGGCTCTGACTGAAAGAGACTCTTGGGGTGCAGCTGGATGGGGCACATTGCACCCAGCAACGGCTTACAATTAGAAGATAAATTAAAACAAGTCCGGAGTGTCAGTACGGGTGTACCAGACCAATAGTTTGTGTCTGTGAATCAGATGCATGTTCACAGAGGCAAATATATTTCTGGTAAAGTGTGCTCTGTCTAAATGTTATGTTTTCTTTGTTGTCCTTGTTAGTGGTTTTGATAAAAGCTCTCTGGAATTATCTTTAAATGTGTCTTATAGTTGAGGTAGTTGGGTAGATGTAGTGGTCATTCATTATGGACAGCTTTACCCATAGCAGCTGGATGCACAGAAATGCTGGAATCCTCTTAAGGAGGTGTCTAAACTGAAAGTTGCTGTGTCCAGCAGAAAGGTGGCATTTAATGTCCACTAGATCAAACAAAACAAGGCTGAAGCCTTACCTTAGTCTAGACATGGTAAATTTCTGTAATCCAAGATAATAATTTTCTTGCCTGCTTCATGTGTTTCTAAATGTTTTGATTCTTCCTCCAGAGGTTAAGATGCAGAAAGCTGGTAGCCAGGGGAGGCGCAGTCTGCGGGGATACACAGTAGTTAGTATTTTAGCAATTATTTCACACTCACAAAGACGTTCTGGGCTCTTTCTCTTTAGAAATGGCAAGGAGTGTACTTAATTTATTTCTGCTTTAGAATGAAGAAGAGTAAATGGGACATTCATCGTCCATAAATAGGATTACATTCTGAGACATGTTTTGGACCATCTCCTGATGGTGTCCACAATGATTTTGAATGTATTAGGTAAAGCAGAAAAGGTAAGAAAGGTAATTTGCAGATAAGTAAATTATTTTTCACTGATTCAATCCATGAATGCTAAGATAAGAAAAAAAAAAATCTCTTAATCACTTTGACATTTTTGTGACAAGCACACAATTTTAATTTATACAATGCTACTGCATAGTTTTTTTTAGTGCAGTTGATGTTTCCGCAGTGTGGGTATCCTGCACATAGATACCAGTACTGCATTAGACTTGAGAATGGAAGCAGAAAGATTCCCAAGATTTTCTTGTCTGATACTGGACCGTGTCCTGCCTGCACATCCAGAAGTCCCAGCAGAGACGGACTTGAGAGTTTTGACCATATTTTACCGGGAGGCTACGGGGCCATAGGAGTCCCATTTAGAGGCAGGAACCCCAACACCAGCTGGGGCAGGGGTCCCATTAGGGCGGTGGCAGTGATGCCGGGGAGGCTGGAGGCATACACTGGGATAGGGACAATTTGTGCAGTGCTAGTGCCCAGCCTTTACTCCAGTGTGTCACCTGCAGGTGGGCTGGGGCAGAGAGGATTATGGCAGGGCTGTGCTTGTAGCTGTGCCCAAGGTCACCATTTGTGAAAAACGTGGCTTGCCTTCACATACATGTTTTTGCATTTGTGTTTACTGTGGGCCACATATCTGTGTTTGTCGGCATGACTCACTCGTGGGAAATTGGCTGTGGTATCATTTGCACAGCTTTGCTCCTGGGTGGGAATACTTGTGGGGGTTTTCCCCTTACATAAAGTGCATTTCTATCCAGTGAGCCTTGCCAGGTGAAAAATACCTAAGCTGTTTCTCAAACCACACAGTAAGATATGATGCAGCAAACCAACACAGTGGGTCTGACCCTATGCTAGGGCGAGCTTCTGTGTCATTCAAAGCAGTCAGACCTTATTGTTGTGACACTGGTGCTTTGGAAAGTGCTTACTCCATTCATATTTTTGGGAAGTGGTATCATCAACTGGTTGCCTTTGATTTCTGACAAGAGATACTGGTGTAAGAGATTGGTAAAGTTTGAGTCGTGGAGGTACTTGCTTTGCTCACTTCTGTTTCTAGTGCAAATGAGTAGCCTGCACCGAGCTGAGGAAAAAATGGCAACATACAAAGCAAGTAGTAAGTAGAGCAGATTAATTCAACTGGCTGTTCTTGTTAACTCTTTCTGGTAATATAAAAGCTGGTAACATCATTTAAGATTACAAGGTGACAAGATAAAAGGATGTAATGCATCGTTATCTCTCATTGCCCCCATGTGTTGTTATGGAACAGTCTAGACTCATATGTAGTTAATTCAAAACATAATTCAACATTTCTGTAAACGTGTCCATTCTGTTAAGAAGCATTACAACATGTTTACAAACACTCTACCAGTCACCAGCCAGCCGCACAATGTAGTTTGGATAGTTACTCTTCAGTGGATGACTTTCTTTGTAGGTTTTCTAACAATATCTTTGGAGTATGTGGTGTTTTCTGATGCAAGGGGGTGAGCAGACAGCCCCCAGCAGTGTCGCATATTCCCCATGTCCCTGTGCAAGGGGCAATCCTGACACCTAGCTCTGCTGTTGCTATTTAACACCTCCTGTATTTACCTGTATTTGATTGTTCATGAGTATGTTCCTAATTCCCCAAGTTTGCTGATTCCCGTATCTCAGAGAAACGTTTCTTGTCACGTGAAGCTGGTGAGAAAACCTGACTTAGGGCACCAGGGAAATCCTGTTCTTGCTCCCAGCTGCATCAAGGATGGTCTGTGTTCAGCTGCCACTTGTGTGCCTTTGCTCATGCTGGCCCTGCTAAACAGTGGGATGAAGTACAGGTATGGAGCGGCTGAATTTCACACGGGGAAAGAGAAAAAATATAAAGGCAGGTGTCACTGGTACAAGATGACCCCCTAGCTTGGAGCTGGGCAGTTTTGCTGTCTTAACTCCTACAGGACCCTGAGCTATTTCATGACTGTGGGACGCATCTGGGCTACCAGTATGATACTCTGTGTATCAGTACTGAAACTTCACACTTTCCAGCCTCCTCAGCGGGTCTGCACTGCAGCTCCCTACACAGTGGTCTGCACTGCTGGGGCTGGGAGGGTCGAGCAGGTTCAGTGCCAGCTCTGGGTGCAGCTGGCAGGGGGGCACAGCCAGACCCCTGCCCCAGCCTGGCTGAAATGGGGAGCAGGGCCTTGTATCAAGGATGCTCCAAATCTACTGGGCTGTTGGAGTTCCTGTTTCTGCTCCGAGATGCACCTTGCTCTTCTCCCTGAGCCCTGCCTCAGCCTTTGTACTTGGTCCTCACTGAACAAATGGCTTTGCCCCCTTGCAGGATGTGCTGTGAAGTAGTGCAGGATGCGGCTAAAAGCTCAGAAATCGGCTTTTTTAAAGCTGTGTTCTGCCATTACCCGGTGTTGAACATACTGCAGGCTGTGCCACATACAGTCATGCAGTTTCTTGGGGGTAATGCTAATTTTAATCTCCTCAGGATCTGGCCTGCAAACTTTACATACAGGAAACCTCTCCAGTGATGAAAGATCTCCATGTGACAGTTCTCTGGAGGGTGGGGGTGTTTGTGGGGAGCTAGGCAGAACCGTGCTGGGTGTAGAAGCTGATGGCTGGCAGGCGGTGGTCCCTCGTAGGGACAGCTGCAGAGCTGGGAGGGAGAGCAGGTATGGAGCAGAAACAGCAGCGGGATCAATACATCACCACGTGGCTTAGCTGGCTGCACCCGCCAAAGTGAGCCAATATTTAAGCCACGATGGACAAACAAGAGGGCCCAAGGCAATGGGAGGAGTAGCAGAGCGTGGCGGTGCAGGGGCGGTGAATGGGAGGCAGCGGCAGAGAGCAGCATGGAGCCGCAGTGGCGCGGACGCCTGAGGCAGGGCCAGGCCTGCCAGGGAGCTCCTGCAGCCCGCAACGGCAACAGCCATACGGATTTCTGCGCTAGGAGCAATGCTGGGCATGGGGGCACGTTTCATCGCTTGGCAGGACATTAGTGAGGGTGCCTGGTTTGACGGGGAACACACAGGGTGGTGTTTGGTGCTGCGAAGTGCGCGTTAATCAGAGTGCTGCAAAGCATTGCTGTTCCCGCCATCCCGTCCGAGGGCAGCGTGTGCTGCAAGGTTGGCGATAGAGCTGCCCTTATGCCTCTTTGATGTCTGCTTTTGTTTGGATGCATCGAGCTGCTGATCTACTTTGTTGGGTTTTAACTTAACCAAAGGAAAGCCTTAAAGCACTGCTTAGAAAGAATAAAATTATAGTTGTACTTTAGGGAACAAAAATGATCTCTTTTGGCATTGCGCTGTTATCGCAAACGCGTGTGAGTGATTTATCCTAATTAAAAAAATATGACAGACACAAGCCAGAGAAATGTCTGTAAATGACACAATCTGGTCCTGTCTTTGTTTATCGCCATCATCATGGCATTGCTGGCCTCCTAAAATTGTTAGCCTTTGTTACTTGCTATCAGCCACAGGCTCATGCTCATGGAATTAAAAGGTGTAAACCAGAATGTGAGCATTTCGGTGTGGGATCAGTGTTTCACTCAGTTATGCTTGATCCTGCCTTATTGCTTTTTTTTTTTATTCATTTTTTGTCTGTTTGGTGGGCAGGCCACAATTTTTCTAGCCTGTGGTTGAAATGCAGAAATGTAGAATGGCGATCAGAATTTGCCCTTTCTTGGAGTGAATTAAAGGGTTATCTGCTACATAAGGCCACCTCTATCAAATTAACACTGGTCATTTCCCCATCTGTGTCGAGTAAACTTTCAAATCAAACCAGACCTCTGAAGGGATATACACTCGTGCGTTAAAGAAAGATGCTGCGATATTCTGTACAAAAAAGGTTAAACTCATCAGATTCTATGTAAACACTCATTTTACCCCAGCTAACCTGTAAAGATTTCATTTTTCCTCATTTATGTTCTCCCTTACCCTATGCTAAACCGTCCCCAGCTTTGATGAAAGAATCATGTCTCCATTCATTTCCTTTCTTGCTGAATTGTCTTCGCATTTCCTATCATCTGCACATAATCCTATTCTCTCCATTATTGTCTTAATACCAAGTACAGCACAAGATAATGGATAGGCACTGTAATAACAGTGTGGCCTGTAGGAGCCCCTCGAGGGAAATATCTTTGACGCTAGTAGAATATTAATGCATCCCAGGTCCCTGATCTTCCTCTTTCACTTCATCTCCTGTTTTCTAAACTACATAATGACTTTCATATACATGACAAAAGCATTAGAACAGAAAAAGACTCATTGATGAGCAGTAGGGCTGTGTGATATTAAGAAGCACTATTCTCAGTTCTTTGTACAATTTCTGACCACCATCAGAGACGTTGTATGCAGGTAATTTCTGATTTGAATAGATACAGGCATAAAGAAGCATTATTGTACTCTGTTAATCCGAATGCCCATCACAGACTCTGCATGAAAATAAATTAAAATGTACTTCTTCAATAATGCATCTGTCTACAGGATGATTTTCAGCAGATTAAAAACAAGCAACTTGATATCACTTAGAAAGGCTAGTGGATTGTTTTTGAGAAGCTTAATCATCAGCAGATTATGAATGGAACAGTAAATCAAAGCAGGGTATGTTAAACAATGTAGATTGTGTTGTAGCGGCAATTTACTGTACATAATTTTTTAATAAAAGGCAAAAATTGATTTTTGTGAGCATAAACACTGAATCCTGTGAGAATTTAGCTGCTATTATTGAAAAGGGGAATGTTAAGAATGCTATTCTTGTCATGTAGGGGCATTCACCTTTCATTCTTCTTCTAAGAAACAAATTTACTCCCTTTAGGGCTGCCTTTAAGCATAACTCCTCATTTTTCTTTCCTTTTTTGACAAACTCTTTTGTTACTGCATTTTGCCAATGTATTCTTGATTCATTTGCCCCCATACCAGGGTGAGCGCCCTGGTGAAGGGCAGAAACCCCCAAAGTTCCCTTTTGAGCTGGAAGCACCTCACCAAACTCAGGCTGTGGACTTGCTTTAAGAATGGAGATCTGCTGACAGACACCCCTCACTGCTTGTCTTCAAGGTCTGGTTTTAACTCCTCCTGGTGCTGGGCTTCAAGAGAAACTGCAGGTTGGGTGCTTGGCAGCAGCTCTGCTTCTCCCTGCCTGCTGCCAGCTGCTGCAGGAGCAGAGCAGTTACTGACCATCAATCATTATAGATAGTATCTGAGGCGAAAGGGAGAAATTATTTCAAATCCAAGGAATTGAGTAAGGAGTCAGGAGGCGAGCAGCAGTCTGGTGCTGGCAGTGTGCTGGAGAGGAGAAAAACTAAAGTCTGGGAGAACCAGGGGTGAGAGCGAATATATAAAAGTCATGACAGAATGTGTTTTCGAGATTAAACCCCCCCCCAAAAAGTGCCTGAAAATTGATTACTTATAAAGTGAAGATTAAGAAAATCTTCACAAAAATGCACAGGTATCCTGTGCTTTAAGAGCATGGCTGGTTCTCCCTTGTTTGCAGCTAAGTAAATGCTACGGAAGCATCTTCCAACTTAAGTACTCAATCCTGACCCAGGCTCATGAGGGGCTCCGGGGAGTCTGAGGAAATGTCAGGGTGAGTGACTGAAGCCATACTAAAAGAAATCTGTCCTGAGAGGGAAAGAGGAGACAGTCTGTCTATTCATGGGACTACTTCTGTTTTATTTATGCTCTAATTTTATTTTCATATAATTCATTTGATTGATTTTGCTGCTTTTAATGTTATTTCTTCTGTTTTGAACTTGTGTGGTACTGTGAAATAGTCTAATATTGAATTATGCTGCTTCTGCATTTTAAACTGCGCAGCAGGGTGGAAAAAAATACATGTGATTCTAAGAGTCATTGCCCTGTACATCAGAAAGCTGAAGCTGTCCCTTCGAAACCTGGTAAAAACTATGTTAGCGAGTTCTGTTGCTATCGTAAATGCAATGCCTTTTCTTTCACATGTGTTTACTTGCCAAGAGAAAAAATGACATCCTGTGTGACACTGGTAGTGTGGGATCCCAGTTTATGAGACTGTAAACAAGAAGTAGTGAGAAAGAACTCTGTTCGTTACTTTGAGAATTCATTTGAAAATTGTCATGGTCTAAATTTAGGTCTGGAATAAAAATATGAAGTTGGTTTTTTTGCTTACTCTTCAAAAACGAGTCTGGTGTACGACTTCTGCTACTCTTCCATAGCTGTCCTAAAATGGAGAGAGAAATGAATTTAAAATTATATTCTAAAAAAAACCAGACCTCCCCAAGTCTCCTGCAGCCTCCTCACCAGCATTTGGGGGACTGCAGCCCTTGGGCAGCTGCTATCCCCAGGCTCTGAGAAGGTCCCTGTGAGCCTCAAAAACAAAAGTCCAGTTTATGTGCCGAGGCCATTTACTGCTTTGCTTGTATTTATTGTCTTTACTGTGTCTGTTTCACTGCTATGATATTTGGTGTGATACAGCAAGGTAGGAATTATTACTAATGTGATGACAACAGGAAATCAAAGGCCCCTTGGAAAGGCTTGAGATTCAGCATTGGTTTTGAAGGGGCTTAGGGAAGGAGCAGAGACAAAAAACAGGCCTGGGAAAAAGATAATAATGTCTTCCCCCACCGCACCCCCTGTACTGGAAACCCAAGGATGTCACAGTTCCAGTCCTTAAAAGAGCTGTAATCTTGTACCTTGGATCAACTGTATCAAATGTTAAAAAAGAAGGACTTTGAAGAAAGGTGAAAATGGATGTATTTGATTTCAGGCATGGTTGTAGGTAAAGCCAAGCCAAGCTAGGCGGGACGGAAATCTGCAAGCAGTTGGGAATTTATCCAGGGTGTGAGAGTCATTTCAGAGCATGTGAGTGGCTCCTCCTGAGGACTGTGAGTTGGGTGGTCATGACTTGAGAGGTGGTTGAACTGTTTTTGAAGAAAAATGCACACTATCTTCCAAGGCATTGAAGGATCAGATTTCAATTAAACCTCCTATTTTCAAAGGTATTTCCTACCATGTGTATTAATTAGGTCTCTGAGATCTGTTCCACTGTCAAGTTGTAAGGCTGAGGATGGTGGGTTTTTAGCTGCTTACACTTACTGTCTTGTGCCTGTGGGCTTTTGTCAGAGGAAAGCCATGCGCCTTCTGGAAATCCCTGCTTTGCTTGGATCCTGTTTGTTGGTTCAAACTTTCTAAATGCTGCTTATAATTGATATTTTTTTTCCTCTTACCTCTGATCACCTTCGTTTTTTGGCCAGGGGAAAACTACTGTCTTTGTAGGGTTGAAGTACAGCTTTGGGTTCTTCCTGTAACCTCTGATACACAGCAAAATGGTCTTTTCAACTGACTTCTAACAAGTTAAATTTTATCATTCAAATACAACTTTATGAAAGAAGATGAACTCTGCTTGTGACCATTTATCAGGTTTTGTTAAAAAAAAAAAAAGATTGTGAATTATATAGCTGAAATTTGAAGTTAATTGAAGTATTATACCTTGTTTTACGGCTTGTTATGCCTCTTCCTTTTAAAACTATATTGCTAGCAAGAAACCTAAATAAATTATCATAAGTAATTTTCTGTATTCTATATAGCTGTATTTCTACTCAAGGAAAAAATGCCCTCCATTACATTATCTTTGACACTATCATTTTTCGTATTTTAAGAGGTACTGCGTGTACTGTCTGTGAAATACACTTGAAAGAATTTTATTTGTGATAGCAGTTCGTGTTGTTTCTAATCTTAATCCAGGCATCACTAATTTCATGTTTTCAAGTAAACATGATAATGAATGAGAATCCTCCTAGAATTGTAATTGGTGTCGCTCTTTTTATTCTGGGTTTCAAGTCTGTGTGTAATTGTCAGCGTCCTATACAAATGTTAATTATCTTGAATAATGCTGTTTGCCTTGATCAGGCTCGAGCAGTCCTAATCAGTAAGAAGGTGTCACCCAAGAATGTTAGAAAGGAATATGGCATTCAAATGATGCAAAGAAATGGAGAGGTACAGTTGCAGCTAGGTCAGGGAATGCTATGGGATTGTTATATGCGAAGGAGCATGGGTTGAAGAAAGCAGGGTGAGCTTTGTTTGGTAGAAATGGAAGAGCCCATCTGAAAGAGTATAATTTGAAGCAGCTACAACATGGAAAGCTGTGGCCACAAAATAACGTCCCCTCCCTGCCCTGGGACGTAAAGGGGTAAATATTTATTCCTCTGCATGTGCATGTGTGTTTTGTGATGGTGCAGAAAGGAAGAAACATGACTGACCATGCTTTTGGCATGATTGCTCCTTGAGCGCCATATATACTTCTGAGTACTGTGGTAACTAGGTGAAAGTGGTGGGTGGATGAGGAGGGTGCAGCAAGCTGGAGGGGTGAGGAGCTATGTTGGCTCTGATGCTACTGTTCAGCAAACTGCATTTGTTACTGGGTGCGTTCCTGTTTAACTACACAGCTTCCTTGGGCTTAGCCCTGTTGTTTTAAGTAGAGAGAGAAGTTGCTGCAGTATCTCCCATGGTATTTGTTAATAGCAATCAGGCTTGTTTTAGAGATGATGATTGCAAATATGGGGAGGGTGGCTGCCGTGCAGTTGATTCAGTATATTTGGACAGTATATCTGGAACATGTTGGTTCACCAGGCTCTGTTATCTGTAGGACACGCGAGCATACGCTTGGTGGGTGGGATATGCAGTCAAGTAAGGTGTAAGATCCTACTCAAAATGGCAATTCTCAGTCAAACTGCAAATTTAGGAGTCAGTGTGCAAAACCTGAATTTGTCACAGCAGTAGAAAAGAGCAATCTGCATAATCATGCACATCTTTGCAGAGGGAGAGGGGGACTGGGCAACCTGTTATCTCAATTATGGAGTCCTGTGAGCTTCCTTAAGGTGGAGGAGGCAGTCAGGGTATTTGGGGAATAATAAACTCTGCGAGTTATAATCCTCTGAATTTGTAGGAAACAGAATGCTTGCTTGAAGTTTGAATTAACACTTGTGAAAATTTGAATCAGCGTGTTTATGATAACATGGACAGAAAATCGCATACTGCACTAGGAAAGGAAAAATTAGAGCTCTAGAAGACAAAGATGGCTCTGGTTTATAATTAATTTTACTGTGGTGTCTCCTACTTGGCCATCCATTTTACTTGCTGGAGACAATGTCTTGGATAGCAAAGTGGAAGCGGAGCTGTTTCTAGTGAATTCAGGAAAACCAAAACTCTGCTGTGCAGCAGCGCCGGGCCCATTTCGAGGACTTCAGCAGGTACCTGCTGTTATCAGGGGCTCTACTTCAGTGAGCTCATTTCTGCCGTTGCTCTGTGAGTATCACGTTTCCTGGAAAATGTGGAGCGACTGAAAGCTCTCCCCTCAGACACTGATGCAGGAACACTAATTACTGTGGTGCCTTCTAATGTCAAAACCAGAATACTGTACTTTTCTCCTTAATGGGCTTCCAGACTCTACTATGTGCAGATTAAAGTGAATTAAAAAACTCTGCAAGAAATCTTTTACGGGCACCAAATTTTACACTTGCATTAAACCTGTTCTCAAATCACTCCCCTGACTCTCTCCTGATAAAGTTCCATATTTTTTTCAGAATGTGATTGATCTCATTAAAAGGTGTTAACACTGCTTTAATCCCATCATCAAATTAATGCTGTTGGTACTGTTAGTATCTTTGTCATGAAATATAGAGAAAAATAAAACTGTAATTTGGCCTTTTCAGATTTTCATTGCAGCTAAAATGACACGCCAAATTGTACCAGCCCTCATGCTGTCAAGAGATGCCCTAAAAAAGCTCTTAGCCCTGATTATCCATTGGAACAATGGATGTGTGTCTAATTTTAGACAGCTGTAAGCAGGGTGACTCTCTGCAAAGAAGCAGGACATTTTGTGCTGCGTTCACTTCTCAGGAACACTAACTCTTCTCTACCTGCTTAAAGCCCTGCTGTTTACAAGCCTGAGATCTCCTTGTAAACACGCGCCTCTGCACCCTGCCTTTGAACAGCTTCAGCATTTAGCACTGTCCTATTCTCCAACACCAGTGCTGTGTCCTTGCCCCTCTCAGCTCTCAGTGCCCTGTTCTTTGCACCTCTGAAAGTAAATGTTGTATTTTTATGTAAAAGCTGTCGTGACTGTAACTCGTACTGCTGTCCTCTCCCAAGGAATGCTTCATGTTATCATATATGTTTTTTCTGGATAATGTTTTCTCAGAAATTCAGAATATAAATATTCACTTATAGTACATCTCCTAAATCAATGATGTACTGTTGATGGGAGTTAAGCTTTCATAAAAACACCATTGTCAGGCAAGGTTTTGTAAAGCAGCTATGAACTAGATGGGGGAAAAAATGGAAACTGTGAATGATTTGTTATCTACATATCCCTGATGACTGAATCGCACACGTAACTGAGAACAGTTCTTCTAACATTGCTTTTAAGTGGGAAAGTTACTGAATATAGCAAAAAACCCCGAAACCCCTTAATCATAAAAGAAGTTGAGTATAGATTTGGAAGAGGGAATATGTGAAATGCCTAATTAAGAATAAAGACAAAACCTGGGATGAAATTTCAAACCCCGAATGGGCATTGTGTGTGGAGATAAAGCATTCCCAAAGGTGAACACTGCAAGAAAATTATTCTCTGCATTTTCTATTCATTTTCATTACATTGATTTTAAAATTGGCTCTTCCAATATATATATATATTTCAAGCAGTATCTGCAGTGTGCTGCTATGCGCAGTGTCACATTGTACCAGGGCAGGCTGTGCTCCATTCCAGGTGACATTCTTGGCACTGCTTTAAATTGCTCTGTCCACCTAATGAGTGATGCCTGGGAGTAGATGTTGTTCATGTCTCCTTGCTACCCACTCATTGTCTTCTGTTGTGATTCTTTAACTTCTAGAATGTGTTTTGGGCATCGCTGTTACACAACCATCTGGTAGCTCTTGAATTTATGGAATCTGCCAGGGGAACATGTGCTGACATTCAAAAAGACAGTAAAAGACTGTTAGCTAAAATATTCCCCCTTTTGTTTAATAGATAATATTTGGCTTGTACTTGGCACACCAGAAAGTTCTTCTTTAGAAGTAAAAATCAGATTAAAAAGATGTCATAAAATCTTCTGTAATTCACCAAGCTGTGTTCTAACTGCTGGTTGACCTGCTTTCATGTGGATATTCCTACCACCAAACATCTTTGCATGCAGTAAAACTGCTGTGCTACAAGTCTGTGATGCAAACCCTCGAGTTGTGCATAAACTAAGCTGCACTTATCTACTAGCCTTTTGTGTATCAAGGTTTTAAACACGTCCCATTGGGTTTCCATCAGAGGGAGCCCTTGAGTGGGTGCTTCCAGCCCCTGTGGAGGACACAGCATCTTTCCGCGTGGAGCTGCCTCATCAGGTCTGTTCTTCCCTGTTGCAAGCAACTCCCTGTCAATCACAAAAGGTTTGCCTATAGTATTTGATCAGCAAAAATTGAATATATTGGAAGGGTTTCCTTTTACTATGCAGAAGGCATTAACAGAAATTGTTTTGTCTAGCTGTACATATGTATTTACTTTATTAATGTTCCACTTCTCTTTAGTGGTGCAGTGAGCAAAATGTACGTTTCCACATGGAAGGTCTGAAAAGCCAAACTCTCCACTGACATAAAAATGAATTTTTCTGAGTTCTCTAATGGAAGCACACAGAGAGCCTTCCCCATAGTTCCTTCTTCTGCTGGTATCTCTTATGGATACTAGAAAACAGCTGTGAAATCTTCCATTTAGTGCTGAATTATTTTACAGATGTGTGATTGGGTTACTTGAGTTTTCATAAAATTTCTAGAAAGAAAGTTCTGAACTTTTTAAGGTTAAATAACATTAATTAAGACTCACTAAATAACTCGAGAAAATGTGTATCAAATTGTCATGCATTAGAAGTACAGTTTACAAATGTCTTGTTCTAACCTACATGCATACATGTAATGCAAAAGCTACAGTGAAAGATGCAGTGATTTTAATGCTACTGACATTTTTAATATCAACCCTAAATCATTAGATAAAATCATAGGATCTTGCTATTAATTCTTCCTATAGTGGTTCTTTCCAACAGAAGATGACACTTCAGCTGAAATGAAATGTAGTCTAAAGGCTGTTCAGGAGGCAGCAGGAAAACGCCATGCATGGTGTCATTTCCCTTTCAGAAGTCTTTAACAAGGCAAGGATACAGCACCTCTGGGTAAGCAATAGTTCGTTTATGATGTGACCAGGTTATTTTGTGGCTGGGTGCTGAAACAAATCACTGCTTTCTGCTAAAAATACCAAACGAACAAATCCCTGCTGGCCACTTGGTCAGAGTGAATTTTCTCACCCTGTGCTTGCAGCAGAGCAAGCTTACAGTGTCGGTGGTGGGAACGCAGCCGTGTGAGGTTTCAATGACCTGATGGATCTGGGCAGAGAGAGAAGGCATCTGTTTGGTAACCACACTTTCTATGGGCCAGTCCAGCAAGCTGGGATGAACACACCAAAGGAGACATGCTTACAGGTTGTAGTAGGGTAACATGGGCTTTACAGCTTCTGCGGTATCTCTTCCTGATCTCCATGGACTGGAGTACATTGCTACAAGCTTGCCAGTACAGTTTTAGGAAGAGGAAAGAGTAAATAATTTCTCTGAAGATTATAACATGTTAAATGCTTTGGCAGACTGGTGCTGAGGCAGATGGCATCATGGTGGATGGGCAGAGGCTGTGGGGCTGGGCAGTCCTGGGGCACCATCCACCCCATGGGACACAGGGCCATCACCCTGCAGGCAGCCATGAGACCGTGTTTCTCCGTTGCTTTTACACCATTTCCTGGTGCAGTTTGATTTGTATGATTTTGGAAAAAAGATTTCTTTTAAATAACCACTTTATTCTCCTTATACTGCCTTATATTTTGGTTAAAACAGGCAGGAACCTTAGCAAAGTATATTGAAAACAGTGCCTTCTGCTTGGACAGCACATGGGTAAATGAAAGCATGAGTGTCTTCATCAAGGTTACAGAGACTTCTTTCCAGTATACCACTCCTATAGGGAATTGTATGTTTGAACTCAAAGTGAGCACTGTAGGATTGCTGGACTGACACTTTTGATCCCACATGCAATTACAGACTTTGTGTAAGTACTGTCAGAATTTTTGGCAGATTTCTTTCAGTTGCAGGTAAGCATACCTTGAATAATGAGAGGGGCTTATGTCCTCAGCACATAGTATAGTCATTGTAAAAACAATTCTATCTTCACATCTCTATAGACAAACAAATACTTGAATGATCCATCAAATGTATTTTCAGGGTAGACAAGATATTATGGGGTTTTCTCTAGCCCATAAGTAAAATTTTAATTTTCAGACTATTTTTACTGTGCTTTATTTCTGGAGAGCCAGTGGTCAGCAAGAAGATTGATTCCATGGTGACCTTTTTATAACTTTTTGCAATGTTCTTTGCCACGTCGATGCAATTAATAATAAATTACCAACACAATTCACAGTGAGGACCGAGGGAAAAAATTAAAGGCTCCCATTTTAATTTAAACAACGTAAAAACATGGTTGTACCATTAGCATCTCTGGTAGAATATTCTATGTGTATAATGTGCTAACTGCCAAAGGTAGCACAGTTAATCCACATACAAGTATTAGCTCTTGCCAACACAGGCCACTGTGTTGAACTGGAAACACATGCATCAAAAGTGATGGAAGTATTTCACAGTGTGATAGTCAAAAAGACACCTTATGGTCCAAATGAATATTATTGTAGCTATTTGGGGTGCTAAAGGTAATAACATGCCATTAATGTACAGAATAGTGGTTTTTACAGAAGTCAAATCTTTTGGACCAGTCTTTGCCTTTTAAAGGGCAAGGTCAAAGGCAGCCTTCATTTTCCTTACAAAGACATGCCAAAGTCTCAAATTATGTGTGGATGGAGCTGTGCAAATGAGGATATATTGGCCAGAGTAAGTGGAGGAAACTCCAGCTTCCTAATAGCCTGAGGATTTGTATGCTTTTACTTGCCCTTCAGGTAACTGGTTGGCTAATGCTATGAAACACCAAAGGCAAAAAAGACTTTTTTTTTTTTTTTCATTCCAGGGAGAGGCAAGATATGTCATCCATGCCTTCTGTGGGAGGGGTGCCTAGTGGCTGTGACACTGTGCCCTTAAGGTCCTGCACCCACCAACTGCAGGGAAACAAGGCTGAGGTCATCCAAAAGGAAATGCCCTTCTCCAGGACTTAATCCAATCCAAGGACCATTTGTGAGTTTCTTTGGGGGAAATGCTATGCTGAGGATGTCAGTGAGGCACGCTCAAGTTGCAGTGGGATATACAACACAGGATATTACTGGTACAGAGTTGCAGAAAGAGCGCAGAACCATTAGGTGCCGAGGTAGACTTGTCTGCTGAAGATGCTGCTGTCATTCCAGGACGTTGTTCAGGGCATAGAAAATGTTACTTAAAATGTGCTAAAAGTAAATGGCATGCAAGTGAATTGCAATGCATTGAGATGAAAACGTGATAAACTACTCTTAGCCTTTGACAATACTCTGATAAAATAAGAAAAACAGAAGAAAACACAAGCCTATCTTTCATCTGCTTCCATCTCTTTAGTTCACAGAAGTGAATGCTGCACAGGAGGGAGAGGCAAAGGGTAAAGGGGGATTGAGGTGGGAAGGATTGTGATTATACTGAGACTAGGGGATATGATCAAATAAGATAATAATCAAGATTAAAGAAGAAAGAATACTTCGTATAATGCTTAAAGGGGAAGAAGTTGGTATGCTGCAAAACAAGAGAAGAATAAATAATTGTAAGTCTATGGTATTCCTCCTGGAATTATATACATATAATATAAATATAAAACAAATAAAATGTATTAGTCTTTCCAGTGGGGCTGCAGCAAGACTGTTGCTAAGGGATAAGCTGCCAGAATAATAAAGAGGGTTGCTATAGATTCTCCTAAAACAAAGAGGATTTTTTTTGTTTTTAAGGGGAATTTTACTAGCATGACATTACTAAGGACATTTTGAGCAGACCTGTTGTTTTAGAATAATCATTGCAGATTAACGTGAGCATGTTGAACGCAGAATAAGCAGTCATGGTGTAGCAGTTAGATGTGAACTACAGTCAGTATGCAAGCTGAGTGCTAGCAGAAATACCAGGGTAAGAGAGGGCCATTGACAGCTTCACCTCTCCTGTTTCCAGCTTTTGGAAGGGTAGGAGGAGAAAGCAGTACTACAGAAAACAACAGAAAAAATAATGATGAAAATGATACCAAAGAGATTTGTAGGATCTGGAAAGAACTAAAGGGCCTATTCCTAATCAATAACTTCTCCGAGACACAAACAGTGTAAAAAGACAAAGGAATTATTCATCATTTGAGATAAGAGACAAGAAAGAGGGACTGAGGCAAATGCAGAAAAAGTTTAGGATAAATCTTAAGCAAAGTTTTTAATAGTATGGTTTGCTCCTGAAATTGTGGCTGTGCTCTGAAATGTGCAATGTTTTGATAAAATGGAATATTCAGTCTTGATTGCATTTGGGAAAAAGATCATGCCACAGCAATATACTGAGGTTCTCCATCATCCTGTGCTCTTACTGCTCGGAGACCGAATATGCAGGATGTTTCTCCTTACAGGGTAGGGAGTAAAGGTTACCCCTTTCAAGTGAAGAGCAGGATCATTTTGGGGGGATGCAGTTGAGTATGTCCTATTGTCATGGTTTAGCCTTATCTGGCAATTAAGTACCACTCAGTTACTTGATCACCTTGTCCGAAAGTCGGAGGAAAAAACAAGGAAAGCTCCTAAAAATTGAGATAAGAACTATTTAATAATATAAATGAAAATTATAGTGATACTAACAATACTGCTACTAATAAGTAATTAAAACAATAGAAAACAGAACTTGTGATACAGTAGCCCACCAACCCTGCCAATGGACACACAGCCAGATCCCAAAAGCAGCAAGAAAATCTGAGCAGAGAGAAATCCCTGAGCCTGACAAATAGGTTAACTATAACCTGGAATTCATAGGCTTAAAATATAGGCAAAATGAGTAGAAAGGGAAATATAATCCTTCCTTCTTCTCCTTCTAACCTGTTAGTGTCTTCAGGGAAATCCCTTCCTGGGCTAAGACCATTCAAACTGTTTCATTCATACCACAGATTAGTGGTGGTGCACATGATCTGCAGCGTGGAAGAGACATCTAAGAATAAAACAAATCATTTTTTTAATATCAGGACATGCTGACCCACAGTGTGTAATGTAATGCTCTGTATTTAGGGTTGCAGAACAACGACCTGTCCTGGAGGAATTGCTCTTTTTTACACAATGATGACAGTGAAGTAGTTAAGAAAAATGTCCCTAGTCATCGAGTTATTTTCTGTTCCTCTCATATATATCACCTCTAGGGGATGAAAATCCCCATGCTGCACTTCTGTGGTGGTATGTGGGATGGGAGCAGGCAGGAGTTGGAGGGGATGCAGCCGTTGTGCAGTATGGGTTTCATCCCATTGAGTGTCAGCCTCCTCAGTGCCTGCACAGGAGCTCTGCATTATGTTGCAGTGTAGGGAGTTGCCAGGACAGGGGGGCAAAAGGGGGAAAATGAGGCTTACGTTATAAAGCAGACTTGCCCTTTGAGTGAGGAGCATTGGTGATGTGTCAGTGACTATTCCAGGCTTTCAGATACACAAGATTTGGCTGTACATCCTCAACCGCATGTTGAAGATTAGGGGAAGGCTCTGGTACCTAAACTGCCAGTCTCCCTGCATGTATTTCTATGAGCATTGGCTTGTACAACAGGTTTGGGTGATGCCGTTTCTTGTTCATCAGGTTCTTTTGCTTGCACCATGATTAAATTGCACAGGGAGAACGTATGTCTCTCAAATCTCCCTGCAGCCCTTTGGATATGACTGTGTTTTAAGTCTGACAGGGAGAGGCAAGGGCACACATGAAAGTGCGTGGTTCTGAGTTTGTTCTTTTTGGTGCTTTCATATTGCATAGATCAATAATTTACCTCCTGTCAGGTGAAACCAGAAGATAAGTTGCATTAAATCTTGAATGCTTGCATAGTGTGTGTAAATTGATCTTACAACTGATCCTGCTGAAGTCCTGTTTGCAGCCTTGCCACATGTTGTTGGCAGGAGAGCTACACTGAGCTGTGCTGCCGGCAGGTATGGCTTATAAAGCACTGTATGTGAATAAACATGGCTGTTATAACAGGAGGCAGGGAAGAGGTGGAATCATCGACAAACGTGGTTTGATGGGGCTGGATGCTGTTTCGATTTAGGCTTTGTTGGGTTGGATTTTTCACCCAAGATAATGGGTGGTGGCTGTGTTTGTTTTCTTCTCAAACACACCATCTGCTCTTGGTTTAGCTCATCACCTATACATAAAGCACCGAGCTCTAGAGTGATTTCCACTGGTCTCCAAAGGCCAGTCAGCCCTTACCCAGCTTCACATGATGGCCAGTGCTTCCTGTAAATGACAGGGCTGCAGAAATGCTATGCAGAAATTCTGGCTGGGTATGCTTTCAGCTGAACCTGGAGCAAGCATGGCTGCTCACCCTGGGTACCTTGGTGCTGAGGCACTGTGCTGCCTGGCTCTCTGCATGTGGGTTTGAGGTCACCCAGCGGGCACCTGGCACTGAGAAGCATTCGCTGTGGGAGTGGAGAAATACCTGCCCAGCGTCATCCTCGGGCAGTGCAGTGGATCCTCAAAGACGCATTTTGCTTCGTTATCTCCTTGAAAATACTATGCCTGGTGGATATTATAGTGCTATCTAAAATGTTGCTTACTTACAATATTCTGAAAAAAATGCTTGTAATAATCACCTAGCAGCAGGCAGCGGTTCCTCTGTGTTCAGAGGCATCAACTGCCTGCTGCAGCGCTGCTCTCCTCGACGGCTCAGGAACTGCCTTAGGTCCACGGCGGTGTTCTCTGTGCTACTCTGATAAATGTAATTCTCTGATCACATCTCTCATTTGTGCATTGATTTTGAACTAATGATGTGTTTGTGTGTGCATACCTAGAAGGAAAAAATAAGTATTATGTGCTAGAGTTCCTTCTCCGTTTTGGATTTTATAGCTCAGGGCCGTCATGGAGGTACCGTGTGTAGCACTGCTGCTGTGCCTGGATTTTTATGAAGTCCTTGGAAAGATTTAATTAAAATTGTTTTCTAGATTTCATATTCTGTAGGAACAGCCTTTTATAGGTTCTACCCATGGGGTATTTTTTTTCATCCAATTTAAGGTATTTAAATGCAGAATATTATTGTGGTGTATTTATTCTGTGGAAATCTAGACTTAATTTTCTTTCCAAGCAGTTTGCTGTTATGTGAAGCAGATGCAGCCCACATCCTGCAACTGCTATGGAGATGAGATTGAAGTGAATTTGATTCTCTTCTCCATTTTGTCAAAAGCCTGCAGATAACTTGGCCTTGCTGTGTCTGGACACCCTAAGTATTTCTTACGTTTCTATTAAAACAATTCCATACATATCGGTGTCATTTATCTTAGTCTGTATTGAGCCAAATATGGTTTTTTTTCCTTGAGATTTTCTCCAGGTGTGGTCAGTGTACTTTTACTTGGTTTGTCCATACAAGCTATTCACTCAATCTCTGTTGCTTGCTTGCTTGCAAGGTTTGCTTATGAACTGAATATTGTGATGTTGCCGGGTGTTGCCATGAGTGCAACATGAGGGCACATCTCTCGCACTGCCATTGCACCTGCACTCAGATTCCTCAAGTTGCTCTGTGTGCAAATCACAGCTGGCAGTTCAGCCGAACTATGAAGTTACCTGTGCTGGCACTGCGACAGAAACACCCACCACTCTTCTGCACTGGGAATCCGCTTGTCACACTCTGTTACAGACATCTCTTTTTCCCCATGCATCATCACGGTTTTGCTCCTCTGCTTCAGGAAATCTCCCACCATGAACACAACTGACTTTTCTTACTGAAAATTGAACCACAGCAAGTTTCTCACATGATCAATTCCATTCACCCACAAGATATGACCAGCTCCTTTCCTCAGAGCCCCATCAATGCCTTCTCTTTTTGATTCGCTTCTACCTTCTACCTTAAACACTTAATTGATGGAGCCAGATTCCCAGGTCATTCCTTGCCCTATTCAAAGAGATCAGGTTTGCATTGCTCTCGCACAGGATGTCTCCAAAGTCAGAAGCGTTTTCTTTGAATAAAATTCAGTCCTTGTATCTTTGCAGACAGCATACTCAGGCACTCTTGGCTTGGTCCAGCCTGTTCGCATCTCCAAGAGACGCTTTCCGCTCCTGCAGAGCCCCAGCCCTTCGTGAGCTCTGCCATCCCTGAATCTCCTTTAAGCCTTCTCAGGCAGGCAGACAGGTCCCAGGGGGGACTCAGGTGTGGGGTGGTGCTGACTGCACATGGCTCCTTGCCCAGCTCTGCCCAACCTGCGAGGAAGAGCAACTCCTGGTATGTATCTGATTTTGAACTTACGTGCTTTTGAGTTACACTATATAAAACCCTACAGTATCTCCTAATGCTTACAGTATAATTTCTCCCCTGTTAGTTTTCATTTTCCAGTATGGTGCTAGTTCTGTATTGTTACTAATTTTATGTACCCTTTACCATATTTGTCAGTAAATCCCCAGCAGACCTAGA
The DNA here is from genome assembly GCA_027574665.1 of Rhynochetos jubatus. NCBI lineage: Eukaryota > Metazoa > Chordata > Aves > Eurypygiformes > Rhynochetidae > Rhynochetos > Rhynochetos jubatus. The sequence goes on from CM050656.1 coordinate 20,362,070, forward strand.
GCAGTGGGGTGTGCTTGCAGCACTTCAGCTACCAGGGCCTGGAAAACAGCAGTGTAAAAATAATTTGCATTAGAGTTAATAAAGACAGCTGGAATAGACCCCAAAATATGTTCAATAAACCAATAAGAGAGACTGCTGATTATACTCCTACTTTAGTAAAAGTAACTGGTTTCTATTCAATGTTTAGAGTACTGTAATTGGGTAGTGTAGTATTTCAACTGCAATTTAAATCTAATATAATGGTCAATGCCTGGCTTTAAATGCTGACAGTTTGCTAACAGTTTCTGGTTTTGTTCCTCATGCATTTTATTTCCCCCATATAAGGGTGGGATGAATGTCTCACCATGTAGTTTGCTGTAACTCCTGATAAATGCCGATTCACTGTGGTCACTATAGCTATCACTTTGGGGAGTGAACGTATGTTGGGACATTTTTCACCCCAATTCCTGTGTTCAGGGCTTTCCAGAAATCTTCTGGAGGAGTAGAGAGTTCATACTTTGCAAAAGAATTACATCAATTAACCAATTTATAAAATTAGTAGAATTATTTGAAAATCCGGATGCTATAACATGCTGCTGTAGATTCCTTCTCCATTTCCCTCCAGCAAGTTCAGCTTATCTATGCCATGGAAATGATTTATTTAAAATAGAAGTGTCAGACCTTGAGACAATAATATCCTACCAAATCTGCATGTCTTCAAAATACGTGCTTACTCTGAAACACGCACATATTGGCTTTCATGAAAGAACATGGCTGGTTTTTTCCTTGTTTGATGCATGCCAGCAAGTTTTATAAAGAGGGTAACAGGCAGACATTCTTAATAATAATGAAAAACAACATGTGTTTCCCACAGTGCTTGACAAAGGAAGGATTCCTTGCAGGATTATTACAGGCAAAAGGAACAAGCAGAATTTGCCTGTACCCTGTGCCATACGTGAAACAACAAATCAGTCCGTGCTAAGTTCATTTAGCTATATTTTACATCTTCTAGAACTGGAATTGTGTAGCCTACAAAACAATTTATATTTTATCTGTACCATCTAATTAATTAAATTCCCCCCCAGTACCAGACTCACAAATCTCGTTAATAGCTGAATACTGAAATAAAGGCTGTTCACTCCTACTAGAATAATATTTGCATATCTCCACCTGCGATGGGTAATAAGTACCTGCCACAAATCAGAATTATGAATTTTGTACGCCTAACAAAACCGCAGGGGAAATTATACCTCAGACATTCCATAATAATTGCAGCTAAGCTGTTTAGTGCCATCCACTTATTCTGCCTGAAGTGTTTAAAGCAGCAACAGTTGTAAATGAATTCAGGCACACATTCAAGAGAAAATGTTTTAAAAGTTTTTCTGTCTTGCCATATGTAATTATCTTTATAGAAATGTTCAGCTACAAGTTATAACATGCTCACATTTAAAATTGCAAATTAAAAAGTAAGTTCCTCTGATTAAAGTACGTTTTATAAGAGTATTTTTTAAAGTTTACAATGATGATACAGGAAACCGCTCGGATCATGTTTATCCCATTGGTCTTCCAGAATCGGGCTGATCTGGTCTCTAAACGGCCGCGGTGAGGGGCCTGCTTTTGCAGTGCTTCTTACCCCAGCAATGTGCAGTTCCTGGGGAAGAGTTAACTGTTAAGGCTTGGACAGAAATACACTGCAATGTAAGTAATCTTTCATCGGCCAGGGAATTGAGACATTAAAGTAGGCAGCACGAATTGCCTCCAGTTTGTTTATTTTCATGATGGGAATGGAAACTGCATATGGAGCAGAGCTGGGAATGAAGAGTGGCGACATACTGGTGGTCCCAGCTTCTGGATGGGAGTGCAAATGAATGGTAACGTCCAAGTTTACACTTTTTATAGTGGTTTGATTTCCAGAGGGCCCCACAGCTCTTTCTAAGCATGGGTCCTGCCTAGTCACCTGTGCTAGGACAACTCAAGGAACTGCACCATCCTTTCCTTTGGGAATACAGGGTGCCCAGTGACTGTGGCAATGAACCCATCGTCCGTGTGTGTGTATCTGCTGCTTGTGGCACTATGAGACAGTTCCAAGGTTATTGACAAAGCTAAGAGGCGGGGGCACAGGCAGTGCTTTTGAAGCCATAGAAGCACATGATGCTTTTTCCACCTGTCTCCAGATGAAGATGTGGAGACACGGGACCGCACCTGTCTCTGTGGGATCCCTGGTCCCAGCCTGCCTCTCTGCAGGAGCTGGCAGGGAACAGGTCTTTGTTACGGCAAACATGAGGCATTAGGCAGCAGACTAGTGACAGTCCTGCCGCCTCGCATGATGTGAATGCATGAATCGTTACATTACAGGTTTTAGAGAAGGCAACAGAGCAACAAAAAAACTTCGCCTTTACCCTGGTTCTCACTGAACACTGTTTTATGAAGAACTAGACTTCCCCTCTCCACAGCAGGGGAGAACAGAGTCGAAACTGAACAGTATTGGTGAACGCTGAAATCAGTTTGTTGTTCTAAAGCTAGTCTTATGATCTGGGGGACTTTTCTCTTTGTAATGTGCAGCTTGGGTAAGCCTGGGGATGCACATTCAGGCTGGGAGTGGCAGTGCGATGCAGGGAAGGGAGGCACAAGGAAACCCCATTTCCATCAGATGAGAAGGGTAGAAGCAACCCAGAAAAGGACATGGGGTGGCAAGGAAACAGTGTCCTGGCGGGAGGCTGGCACGTTGGGTAAGCCTTCAAATGCACATGTTTGTACAGACGGTGAAACTCATCTCAGGGCCAGGTTTAAGTTATTACACCAGCCACTGTACCCTTGTATCACAAAACTACAACCTTGCTGTGATGCTTGCTGCCTTTCCAGAAGAGGAGCCAGGGAAGCTAGGAGAGGATTACTCCTGGAGAGGCGGTGGACACGCAGCCCGTGGGGAAGGAGGCCTGGAGATACTGCAGCTGCTGTGTCCACACGTGCATGCCACAAGGGTAGCAGTCATTTTGCCAGTGTTCTAGTAAAGGAGTAAAAAATAATTAGGCTGTATATACATTCAAAAGGAAGAGGCACAGTGCTGTGAGTCATAAGGAAGTGATTAAGTCAGGTTGCCTGGCTCTGCCTAGACTGACAGCGGTGAGTCTGAGGGTTCAGGAAAATAGCCGATAGCCTGTAACCACGGTGAAGTGTAGCTTAAGACTACATTTTATGTTTTAGAGGACTAACAGACATGGTCCCTATGGATGTTTTTTTCATATTACATAAGATGGCTATAGAAGCAGAACCATAATCTCTCACTAACTTACACGTTAGCCCAGGGCAATAAAGATGTTTTTATTGGAGGCAGATTTCATGAAAAGTTGTTTGGTTTTATCTCTGAATATTGTACCATGCTGAAGGCATTTAAGTATCCTATGGGGACACTCTCTCCTGGAAAGCAGTTACTCTCAAAAGGATAGCAAGGTCATTGGAAGAGCTCTCCTTTCTGCTGGAGTGCTGCAGAATTCTGCCCTTTCACCTCTGCTCTGCCTTAACTACAGAAGCCGGGTCACTTTTGGACTGCAATCCCTGCTTGCACTCTGACAGATCCGTATCCGGAACTGGCAGCTGAATATGGCTGAAAGGGAGTCCTTGGTCCTCCTGCTTGCTTCCTCAAGCCTTGCCAAGTCCTCCTTGCTGCCTGCTAGCAGTGCTGGATCCTGCCTCTCTGCAGCAAGATTGCAGGTGTGCTCTTCAGTTCACACCTCTTACCTGGGCTGTTCCCAACACCAGGCTGGTTCCCTGCTGTAAGCTGCCATTTTTCCAGTCTTGGCTGGAGGCAATTAAAATGCTTGCGCACTATCTTACCTTGATTTTTATAACATCCTTTTTCCTAATCTTGACAAAGGCAGCACTAGTTACTGCTACCTATCCGGAGCATCCTGCCAACCACCCCTTCCCTAATGGCTCATGCTCACCAGGCTGCCTCTCTGCATCCCTCCGTGCTACTTCACTTCATTTTGCAGGTACCCTAACCCACTTGTTGTGACACCTCTTCACACATCACCTATCTCTCAGCATCAGTCTGTGACCGTGTCTTGGCTGTCACTGTCACTACAGGGTGGTTGATTTTCTATCAAGCCCATCACACCTTCTCTGCCTATTGCCTTCGGTTGGTAGTGGTGCCTCATAGAGCCTGTCTTCTAGCTGTGATTTCAGCACTGTGTGTTTGTCTTCATGGTTTGTATGTTTGGAGGACTATTGGCAGTTCAGGGGTCCTCTCTGCCTCTCGGGTGGTCCCTGCTCCCAGCAGACACTCCATGTCTCTTTTGGATTTTGCTATCCTGTTTGATTCTTGTGGAAGCTCAAATACATACGAAAGTTTGAAGAGTATCCTCTCTAAAGCCAAAGACTTCAGAGTCTAGACTAGACTGCTAGTGGCTAATAGCACGAGAAAGTGCTCATCGTACTGCTGTGTACATACAGCAGTGTTACTTGGGCATAGTGCCTTTCCAGCTGTATTTGTATCACCTTGCTTCTGTCTGTAAGGCAGATGAGGAGTTGGCATTAGTGGTTTCTTTCCATAAGCTGTTATGCAGAGAATAGTCTCTGATTGATGAGGTTGTGCCCCCCTACCTTACAAAGAAACACGTCTCTCCTAGATTTAAACCTAAAGCTCTATTTGGCAATCAGTCAGCGGTTGCTCACTGATTATGAATGGCAGGGATTTTTATTATGCTTATTTCTCGTTTTGTTTCCTTCATTTATCTAAATCTACCAAATAATTCTGTTTAATCTTTCAATCTATAAACATACAGATTTCATCTTATATGATGCTTTAGTATGTGTGATAAAAAGACCCTTTTCCCTTTTACAGTGCACTTTCCATTCATATTGTAATTTTTTGTTCAAGCTCAAGCAGTCCACATTTCATTAAAACCCCCCACACTACTTATATTTCTTTCATTCCTATAAGATGGTAAAAACAATGTTGCTTTGATGAAATTTGGCAGGTAAGAGGATCTAGTTGAATCATCGCAAACCCCTGGAGTTTTGGGCCTCCAGCTATTATGGTAGAGCAGCTATGAGTATTCAAAAATTGGTCTTTTGTTTGCACTGAATTTCCAAGCCATCTGTAGCACACAAAAGCCACAGCTCTCTTTATAGTTCAGAATGAATATTTAAAAGTTCAATTTTAGATTTTATTTGTAGCACTTCAGATCTCTCTATCCCATCTGTCTTGTGTCTCAGAGCAGTTACACTAATCTATACTCAGGAAAGTCAGAACTTGGTCTTAGAATTGAAGGTAAACCCTGGTTCCTTTATTTGGTACCGCAGAGTATGTATACGCATGATCAGAATCTGCACAGAGGACTGATAACGTGTTTTTATTTATTCACATGCTGAAAATTATTATCAGAATATTAACAAGCAGCTGAAAATATCAGGTGATCTAGTCTCAACCTTGCTGTATGGTCTCGTAGCATGGCAGAAAACCAGCAAACATCTGCATAAGTGCTGCTGGCTCTGGATGAGTGTAAGGTGGTGGAGGGGTGCGACACCCTAGGGAGGCTGGCAGCACCCACCCCACACTGGGCGGTCCCTACGTCAGGAAGCCATCCTTGGATGCACGCACTGAGCACTGAGCCTCCGCTTTCACAGTGTGGCTGGGAAGTGACAGGTGCCCTCGGGGAAGGAGTGAGGACACGTCATGGTGAGAGGGAACTTGTGCCGGCTGCTGTAGAGACAACCACCGGAAAAAGGGATGAAACTGGTCACTTCAGATGGTGTTGGCATACGCATTCACATTCATATATATGTGCCTGCCTGTTTCATGGAAAATTTAGCAAGAAATAACAGAACTTCTTTAAATCATAGGAAAATAACCCTTTGTGGTAATTTACCATGTTAAGAGTGTCATCATCTGCTTGAATTAGATTCAGTATTCTGTATCTAAATCTTAGCTGCATTTGTCAACAACATGCAATTTTTTTTCTCTTCTGTGTTTAACTAGAACCTGTGTTTAACTCACCTATTCTGAGGCAGCAGTACAAAGAGAAAAACCTGTGCAGGTTTGTAGCACTTCAAAGAACAAATGGAGTAATGAAAAAAGTAGTGCCACATCACTGCCTCTGATGTGGAGCTCCTAACTTCACTAGGAGTCATAGCAGAGTGCTTCATGGCTGATCCCCATGAAGAGTAGGGGTGTTTTTAGAGTGATGGGTTGTCATTTTTGCTAATGAAAGGCAGCCTTACCTTCTGGTTTTGCATTTCCTTAAATGTTTCCACATCGGTTTTTTTCTTAGGCTTTAAGTAATGAGATTCTCTTTTCCACAGGCCTCTTGTCATCTACTGCTAGTGGTCCCTGGAGAATAGATGGTTACAAAAGAGAACTGCATTTCTGGGTGCCTATGGCATCTGACATGAGTCCATGCACTGTCCATGTAACCATTCCCATAGCTTCGAACGAGCAGCCCAAAATAAGTAAGTATGAGAATTTGACTCCAAATGTTGTTTTGATTTTTTTATTATTTGGGGAACTCTGTTTGTTACTGCCTAATAAGAGAGCAAAAAATACAGACAGTTAAAATCGTATAACATGCCTAAAGCACTTCTGAGACCACCTCAGCTCACATGGCTGCACCAGCGTCATGTGGATGAGAAGAGCAGGTGTCACATACTTATGTACTGTTTGGGGCTGAGAAGGAGACTGTGCGAGAGGTGAGGAAGAAGATGTCTTGGTAAAGGCATTTATTGATGGTATTGTTTCATGTCAATAGGCATCTATTCAACAAAAGCTCCATCTCACTTTACTTTGTATAGAAATGGGGAGTAAGCTTTAGTCTTCAGATTGTAAAATCTAAGCTAGAAAGAATTTAGAGGAAAGGTGAAAAAGGGATAATTCAGCTGTTAGTTTCTTTTTCTTTGGGTAATAAATGGGGTGAAAGAAAGAATTTATGGAGGATGATAAGGAAAACTCTTCCAGCTGATCGCCTGGGTTAGTTTGTTAAAGACAAAATTTGTGGAGTGGTGTTTGCTAACACAGGGCTAGCCATGGTTAACTGAACATCCATGTTTTGCAAAACTCTTCCAAGTCAGGGAAATAGTCAGAAGAAAGAAAAATGTCACTAATTTCCTTGTAATAAAATCTCTAAATGGAACACATAATGGAGACTCAGACCAAGTCTTATGAAGGAAACACACTCAAAACCAAACACAATAACAAAGTCTTTCTCTGAGGAGCTCTCTACCCTTTAGGCTCCAGCTGCCCTACCTTGCCCTGTTGGAAAGGCTCAAGCTCCCTGGCTAGCAGCCAGGGCTCTAGCAGCATCTGTCAGCCTTTGTTCTGACTAATAATGCTTAGAAGCCTCTAGGGCGCCTGTAGTCTCAGGAAACATACATAATTTTTTCATTTATTCTTTTATAAAACCTTTGTTGCTTCCACAGAGCTGTGTGCCTGATCCATTGTAAATCTTTGTTCTATATGGTATTTTAAATCCTTTTGCTTTGTGTGTATAAAAAGCTGCGTATTTCCTGTGCTTCGCCCATCTTTATCCTCAGCAGTGAAGCTCCTTCCACAGCAGTAAGTCAGCAGAGTGGGATGGCTACTTCTGCCCAGCTACAGTCTGCCCATTTGTGCAGCAGTCCAGGCCTGTTCACCTTCTTCTGTCCCATAGTGCATTTAAATATTAAGGTGGGTTTGGTTCTAGTCCAGGATTTCTAAAAATGAGAACCTGGAATTAGGTACCAAAGTTCATCCAAAAATACTGAATGTATTGAGGTTGTAACTGGCCTCAAAGAAGCTTCCTCACAGCCTGAATTTCACAAGATGGTTATTTTTTTAGGCATCTCAAGCACTGCCTTAGCAACCTAGTTGTAGACATCCAGTGTTTTGGATTTGCCCCTGCAGTCCTATAGTTACACAGTGGGACTGTAAGCTGTAGTCTCTCTAAGCAGAAAGATGTTGGAACAGGGCTTTTCTCATCCAGGTGTACGTGTGCTTCCCTCTCCTGCCTTGCACACCAGGAACACGCAGACAATAGCAGTGTTTTGCAGTGAGCTCCTGCTGGCTGATGGCATAATCCAGCTGCTTCAGTGTAAACCAAAAAAGATTTTGAAAATGTGCAAATGTCAAGTGCTGACAGAACAAGCATTTAAAATTACAACAACTATAATACCTAATGGAAAATCTAACCCGGATTTTTCAGTTAATGCCACCTGTTTTGTCATCTCCTTCAAAAAGTGAGATATGTGGCTGGAGGATGCACAAGCTGCGGCTGCTGCATGACTGGGGGAAGAAAATAAGCACTTTCTTTGAGGGCTTTCCAAAATAGTCACCTAGCATAATTATTCTTTCAAGGTGAAGTACTGTAACTTAGGGACCAGTTTCTTTAGGATAGCTAATTCTGAAATATTCAGCACATTTTTTTGTTGTCAAGTATGTTGTATTTAACATCAAGTAGTGTGGCCAGTTAGGGCAAGAAGAGAAAGGTAGCTATCTCTAAATCCCAAACCTTGTGAGGTAGCTGCTTTTCCTGCCCAGTCTTCAGCACTGTGGTGCTTCAAGGAGGAGGGCTATGGAGAGTGAGGCAGACCATATTTTGGCCATTTCAGGAGCCTGGGATTTCTCCCACAAAGGAGGGGGCTTCCCTGCCCCCAGCTTGAGTAACCTGCTCCCATGGAAAAGCATGGGCAGGGGTGCTGGACCACAGTTAAGAGTGTGGGGTTGAGCTCAAATGCATTTTTTTCAGTTGTCAGACTAGCCCACACTCGCTCTGAGTGTGTAACTGCATTCCCAAGCCTGGTGTGGTCTGTGCTAAGGGCTGGAAGTGAAAAATCTAAAATAGAGCGAAGTCAAGGATGAAACCACTCACTCCAAATTACTGGTGTATTTATTTGTTCAACCTTTGTCATTTGTGAATGGGCAGGGCAGAAACACCCTTCTGTGCTGAGCTGTGCACAGTGCCACCACGGCTTGGTGCTGCCAGCCTGCCTGTTATCCTTCTCCTGTGTTAGAAAGTGTTAAAAGTCACCTCAAAATGAAGAGGACAAGAAGTATAGTGACAAAGAGAAGTTACAGCATTAAGGTGCAAAGTAGAGGATTTTTTAAATTTTCATTTTTTACTAAATTTTCCCTTATAGCATGACCACTGTTTGGTGCCCCGTAGCTTCAGTTTAAATGAATATTTATGTAAATTTTGAAACAGAATAAATGATAGACAGTGGAAGGTTGGTTGGTTGTCATTCTGATTAATGCTGAAAATAAAAACGTGCAACTCAAACCACATGTGTGATTTTCATAGACCAGTTTATGAAGTTGCAGAGAAGGATATTCAAATATTTACTAGTTTTTGTAAACCCAAAGAGATTTTAGACCACATATTCACTAAACTTCCAGAATTCCATCATTCTGCATGTATGCTCTTGTTAATCCTTAAACTAGTAAGATGTCATTAAAACATTCATTGACACAGCCACTGTCTGCTTTAGCTAGACCTTCAACATTACTAATTCAGGTCTTCCTGCATTTGCATGCAGCACCTCAGCTACATGGCTTTAATGGTGTTCTCTGTTCTGTTCTGCTGTCAGGTATTCAGCTCTAGTGTATTCTTCACTGAAGAATTTCTATATTACAGCACTGAATACAATCTGTTTTGTATGCTTATGAACTAGCTCTAGGACTTGAAAAAATTATTTTATATTCTGCATTAGTTAGTTTTTCATTTCTCTGGCACCTTGGTGAAAAGCAGTCAACACAGTTAACAATACACATTGTGCAACAATAAATATTTTACTGGAAATATAATCTACACAATTTACACATTTGTTTTTTTCTCTGGGAGTCTGAATAAATATACAATTTTGAATATTTGGTGAAAACTTCTTTTTTTTTATAGTATATTACACTATAATCACTATGAAACTTATGATCGGCTTTTTAATGGGAGCTATAGACCGTACCTTCACTTTTTTTCCTAACACTGCTAAACTCTAATAAAGCTGTTTTATGGGGACGGTAGTCTGGAGCAAGAAATATGGAGGTTTCATCCTGGGAACAGTATATAATTCATATGCTAGTAAATTATAGTGTATTCCTTATACAAGATAACTTTAAGGAGGATTTTAAAAATGTATGAGTCAAAATACTTATGGATATAGTTCATATATGAATTTGATGTACATTTGTTTGGTTTTGTTGTGTTTTCTAGTTTATTCTGTTGGAATGAATAGATTTCTTTATTTATGTCCAGCTTGTAGTTCCTATCCTTGTCTTAAATCCGTTGTAATAAAGGAAAACATTCTGTTCTTTTCTACTACAGCATTTCCATTCTACACCTACAGGTTTATGTTTCTGTCCATGGTTTCATATACAGGAATGCAGAGCTGGAGATTGTTTACTTTCCTTGTATATTAATAGATGAGGCTTTTACTGGTGCACACACCTAGAAACTGTACTTGATCCAGGAGACAAAAAGATAGATTACTCCGTGCACAGGGTATTGAACTCCTATCACTATATTGTGATATATTAATTCTTCTTTAATGTATTTATCCTCAGTGTGATCCTGTGAGATAGGGAGGCTAAGTCATACTTATCTCAAAGATGGGGATTAAGCCACAAAAATACCCTAAGCAACTTGACTAAGGCTACACAGGATGTTTGTAGCAAAATAGTGAGTGATCATAGCCCTGAGTAGCGATGTTAAGTACAGGATCACTCACCCACTGTTCCAAGGCTTCAGCTCCTGCCTCAGAAGCTACACTTTTACTTTCCTTAAATAAAATTCCATTTAACCAACAGTTGTAAACGCAAGTATTGTAGTCTGCAAGTCAACGAAGGGATTTTAAGTGCTATGTTACTGGGTATGTAATTCCTCATAACTTTCCGCTGGTACTTTTGCTTTTTTGGAACTATTGATCAAGTCTCTTGATGGAGCACAGCAACATTATTGCCTATTTGAATATAAACAAGATTATGAAATGTGTAGCAGCTGACAACTGTGGATGGGTTTCAAGCATGTAGAGAGAAAAATATTTTCATGCCATCCAAAGGATGAGGAAAAAAGGAGAAAATGAACAATGCATATCAAAGAAAAGTTACCCAGCATAGCTGGCTGCATTTAGGTTGGTGAATACTTTCCAGAGAGGGGAAATGAAAGCTCAGGTGCTCAGACAGTTTGAAATTAGACTGGTGAATGTGTTCAGAAAACAATTTGTGATTAAAGCAGATCTGTTCTGATTCTAATGTTTGTTTCCATGAAAGAAACTCATATTTAGTAATGCATTTGTTCCAAAACTGATAACCCAAATATTGATGCATGTTTGCAAAATCGTACTGTAGGTGCACAGGTTAGCTCAAGGTTTAGAATTCCCTTGGGTAACAGGATTTATCAGTTTTTTCTTCCAGATGAAGATGAATGTGTTTACTGTTGACAAAATAGTCGTCTTTATTCTTGTAACAAGAATACTGCTTCTTTTAAATGCAATCTTTCTTTTCCACCTTATCTGCTCTCAAAAATTCAAGATGAAGTAATGTTACTGAACACAAACAGTTCTTGAAGTTTCATTAACCTCCTCTTGCCTCTTTGTGTGCGCTTAGTGACTAGAAGATCTTTACAACCACTTTAAAAGTGATTATTGTTCTGATAGCATCCTCCATGAGGCTTGCTGGCTTGCTGTTGAACTGAATGGGCTGAGCTTTAGCTAGGAACAGTACGCCACAGATAAAATAATTCAATCATCTTGATATGCGGAGTAGTACAATTTATTTGGTTTTAGACTTATGAATATTTGTGTAAAATTCCTTCTCCAATTTCTTCTTCCTTTACTGTTGCCTTTTTCATCTCCTATTGTCTTTTCCCGGCTCTTCCTTTCCCCTGTTTAAAGGTAAGGCTGTCACTGAGCTGCTCCTTGCTTATCATCAGCAAACCCCACCTTTCAGAAAGATCTCCCTTTTTGCCATGTCTGAAGTCAGTGTTAGCCTTGTCATCCTTCATGAGAGGCCCATCATTGACTGTAGCCCCATGGTTGACTGCTGCGTTATGCAGAACAAGGCAGGCTGCGGAGATGTCAGATGCAGTATTAAGTCTGTGCTTTGACAATTGGAAAAGACACGGAGAATGAGATTTCACAATCCCAGAAGACCTTCGAGTGATCAATAAATTCTGAGTAAGTGAACTAGTAAGTGAACTTCTGCTGGTAAAAGGGCGAAATCAAATTAGATCCATCAGCTGTTTCTGTCCTGGATAGCCACTGTCACCTAGAAATTATACAATAAAAAAGTAACTAAATCTGATGTATGAGACAGGGGTTCAATATTGCGTTAGAATAAATGCAATGTAGCAGTAAATCAACCACCTATACAAACCATATTCTAAAAATCTTGCCAATAAAGAGACATTTTCTATTTACAAAAATTGTGAAAACTGGGACTCAGCAAACTGTTTGGGGAATACATCTTGTTCAAAGTTCGCTTAGTAAACTAGTAATGTTACAAGTCTGAGCTTTGATACACTAATACGATACAACCTCATCACATTACAAGACAGCGTTCTGATGTGAAAATGCTTGTCTTATTATTAATAATTGACAGAGCACATGATGTTATTCACTACAGGAGCCTATTAACTGAACATTTGCAGCAGGATACAGTTGCAGGGAATAAGCCTGTCCTTAAACATAAAGCAGAAATCATTGACTAACCCATGTAGTTTCCATTCAGCTCTTGGGACAGTGTCCACCAGCTATGATGGGAGTAGATTTCTGTGCTCAGCCTGGAAAACACCTTCTCAAAGTCTGTACTGGACCTAGGGGCTTCTGCACTGTCGCAAATTTTGCATTTAAGGGGGGAATTGCTGCAGTTAGGACCAAAGTGGAGCCACTGACTATAACTAACTTAAGACTCGCTTGTCTTAAGGTATTGCAGAGAATGCCCACCAAAGGCCAAAGCTGCTTGTGCTTGGCCATATGAGGGTGCACTTTCTTCCCCTTCTGCCTGATGTGCTGATGACAGGGGTCAGAATAGAGGAAGATGAGTAGCATCTGGTGATAAGTATGGTTTGAGAAAGTTGAAGTCATAATTCATCACTCAGATCTAAATTATCAGCTTCACCCACATTTAAGTTATCATGTAGAAAGGCAAAAGCCAGTTGGTTTTTTTTCCTTAAGAGAATGAAATTATATTCACAACTTATACCTCTGAGGTCCTTAATTGGTTCACGATCAGTCTTCAACTGTGTCTTGGTTTTTCAGGAAGAAGAAAGCCTAAAATATCCTAGTTCATCATCAAAATTCACAGATTTATAGAACCAGTATTTTGTAATCAGTATAGCCTGTTATCCCAAGTGGCAGGCAATACTGAGGACACATCTTGAGAAGGGGGGTTAGATGTACGAAACTGCTGTATTACTATACAGCAAGAGTACTTGTATCAGTGAAACGAAGCATTCTCTGTTAGGACCGAGCCTGAGAAGGGATGTGATCTTTTCACTTGGTGATGGTGCGGGGGAATGTTGTTTTCCTCTTTCAGGTTAATCCTATTTATAAACTATTAACTATAAACTATTAAGTCAATTAACTGGCTGTCAGTGCCATGCATTGAAAATTAAATCAGTGGCAGTGCCCCGTGCACAAAGCCACTCCTTGTATCTACCCTTAGACATTAGAGCTGCAGCTCCAATCCTAGCCCGCTCCCCACCCCCATTCATTAGCTTTCTAAATCCTCCTGTCTTTGTGGAATCACTGCAGCAAGTTGAAAATGATACATGTAATGAAAAACCCTGTCTGTCTAGTGCAGAGAGGGTGGAGAAAAAGACCGTGCTTAGCAGTTGCTGCTGTGCTGATTCCAGCAACGATTAGTGCAGATTTTGTTAGGAAGCTCACCAAGAGCAGAATATTAAGATACAATAGGGAGATCATTGTTTCTAAAGATTTGCATCTGCCTGGCTGGTTTTGTTTCCTCTTTCAGCACTATGACCAAAGGCTTAGAGCCTTTAGCATGAAAGAAATGCAGATGTCTTTGGGGCTTTGTTATAGTATGGGGCTATTTTTAATATTATGGTATAAATACATCATTATCTTTTCAGTATGGTACCTGAGGAGCCCGAAACCATACAGGTTCTGTTTCAAGCAGAGGCAAGGCAGAGGGAATGGCACTGTGTGCTATTGAAACACAGTTCAACTCAGTAAATGATGAGTGTGGGAAAATACCAACAGATAAAGGTTTTCTGAGGTTTTGTGAACTAGGTACACACAACAGTATGCTGGTTATTAATCAAGTGTATCATACTCTTCTGCATGACACACAAAAGATTGAATTTTTCAGAAGCACTGGATTTCACAGCACTAATGTAAGTCAATGACAGTGGGGGTGTTCTGCGTCTCTGTTGCCAAGCTATAATTGTACTTGATAAACCATAATAAAGAGCCTAGATGTTTAAAAATCTTCTGCATAATACAGGACTCAAGCACATCCTGCCTCATACATAACTGTACAACAAAATCTATCTCATAACTGTACAACAAAATCTATCACATAACTGTACAACAGTGGCTAATTTCTTGGTGAGAATATAAATTTATTATAGTCCAAATGTAGCATTACAGGCCAGCAATGCAGCCTTAGGGCTTGAAACCTCTGTGGCCATCACTTTGGTTTCTATGAATCTACACAGAAGCTGTTGTGGTTTGGGCACAGAAGATGCCCAAATTCACATATATACCACCACAGTCTTCCTTCAGGTATCTGGACAAAATTTTGTCTTTCTGAAGCTCTTTTATGTCACTGGACTGTAATTAATGTCATGGAGCCAGATGCTATTCCTAACTACTGGAGTTTATACTCAGACTGTGTTGTTAAAGATGCTTTTTCATCGACTCAGTATGTGTCCCCAGTACAGTATGTAATCCAACACTTGTTGGCATCCTGGTGTACCTTGAGGTGCCCATGGAGGTAAAAGCTTGTTTCATGCCCAACATGCTGGAAACTTGTATTATAAAAAAGTCCTTGCCCAAAGTGGTTTGTATTTTCATCTAATGTGATGTGAAAAACACAAGGAAGGAAAATGGAAAGCATGGGGAAGTGAAATGAGTTGCCAAAGTTCTGGCAGCTGGTTTCCAGCTTGTAATCTAGTCCCATAGCAATGAATCACACTGCTTACCAAAGGCCAATTTGTGAAGGAATGAGCTCCTACCGGGAAGCAACAAGCTAATACATGCCTCTTGACTTCCCTGCCAGATCTTCCCTGTTTTGGCTCTGTGCTGCACTTTACCACTCAGCACAATGTCCAGAAATGTTCGCGGCATAGCTCAGAGGTAGCAAAAGACTTGGAAAAAGCCACACCAGCCTTTTGTGTGTGTGTTCTGGATGCTTGCATACAAATGCCTAGGAATGGCAGAGTACTAGGAACAGCTACAACTACATTTGATGAATGTCCTCAAAACCCACTTTGAAAAACAGCCTTGGGTATTTAAATGATAGACATGTGATGCTAATCAATATGATGCATATTTTTAGGATACAAGAACTCTGGGATAACTGTGCTGAGCCTAGAAGTGCTTGCTTTTTCTTGAACTTCAAGATATGCTTTTACTTCTGCAGTCTTAGCACTGGACTTCCTGAACACATTGGGGTCTCATTAGGATCAAATATTACTGAAGAACAGACAGCTTCTCCTTTTGAATTGAGCAAATATGGAGATATTTTTACTTTCAAGTGTCTTTTAAGCTATTGTGATGCTTAATAGAGATTCCTTTAAAAAGATTCATTCCTGTCAAAGTAACAAGCGTAAGAATCCACTGTCTGTGCTGTTTGCCTTCTTTCCCAAGATGATTTGTTCATTGCGTATAATAGATACTGAAATTTTTTTTTGAGTGAAAACATCAAAAATGTGTTTATGCCAAATGCTCTCAAGTTCTGAATCCTACATTCTGCAGACTAGGATTTGCTGCTCTGTTGTCTTTTACCTTTCTCCCCATGATAATTTTATTTAAAAATAGCCAGAGAGAAACAGATGACAGCTTAACAAAAAGTCCACACTGTACCATATCCCCTCCTCCAGCCTGGAGCCTCTTATAGCAAAACTCCTTTGCTTTCCCCTTAGATTCACACGAATCTACCTTCAGAATTTTTCAAACATTGCAGTGCATTAAACACTACAGCAGATGGTGCTTTTTGACGATGCCTTTCTACATGAAGCAACATTTTGTAGTGTATGCTGCATTATCAAAAAATCAAACATGTAATTATGCAAATATGTATGCCTTTATAATAATCAAGTTTTATTGTAAATGGCTGATGCACATCAATTTGATCCTGTAGTGCTGCTTTAAGTGCAGTTTAAGTGGCTTTTCAGTGTACCCAGAGGCAACACAAATGCATCTCTGGAATATTAATAAAATCCTGAATCTTTGAGACACCAACTGGTACAGCATTGCTTATACTGATTGAAACTAAATGCTAATCGTTTCCTTTATTTAAAAAAAAAAAAAAATCCCCTTTGTTATTTAAAACACTGATATTAGTGCGATATGAAGGGCCATTTTATTTTAAATTGTATTGTAATATAGTTGTTAAAATAATGCCTAATCATACTATATTCAGATTCCACAATGTAAATTTGATGAGACAAGAATCCAATCATTTCACAGACATGAATAGAGAGATGTATGTTAATATGTCCAGTTTTTCTAATCCTGTAAGTTTATTAAGGAAATATCTGTTTTCAGGTTTCAATCCTGAATGCTAGGGCTTCCAAGTGACTGATTCCTGAATGCGTACTGGAAATAGCTTTGCTTGAGAAATTCGGTAAGCTAAATACTCATGGAAAAAAAAACTCAGCAAGGATTTTGACATCCGTAATGAAGTGTAAACTTTATTACTGATATGATCCTGGCTTTTATACGTTGGTTAACTTCATTGCTCTAACGACAGTTGTCTCTCTAAATGCACACATACACATCCTGCTACGGTTTGAGTTAGCAGATGGACTGTGGATACAGACAAACCAAGACTGTAAATTATGTTTTGCCTGTTTGTTCCTCCTGTTCCAAAAGGCAGGGCACAAAAGGAGGAGATTGCATTGCTCGTGGATGGAAGGCAGTAGCTATACCGTGTCCTCCTTAGCAGTTCTGATAGGCTGGGTGTTTGGTTTTGGGGTTGATATCAGCAGAGGCTTGGTTAACATGAACCCCAGCTGAGAAGGTGAAGAAATGTGTGCGCTTGTGTCCTTGTGCTGCCCCGGCTTTCCCTAAAACTAATTTCCTGTAAATTTCATGAAGCTTTACAAGTTGAGGTTTCACTCTAAAACCTTTGCCTTCATTCTGGATCCCTGTTTTCAATTTATCTTCTTCACCATATCTCCCCTGTTATTTTTGTTTCGTGCTGATTGTTCCTATCTCTCTGTCCTTTGTCCTTCCTCTGCCTCCTTTCAATGCTATTTTTTAGCTTCCTCTGTGTGTTTGTGTGTTACCCCCTCCACTTTCCCCACTCACAGATCTTGCCTCCTCTTTCAGCCTTCTGTTCCTCAGATTTTTTTCCAACTGTTTCTCTCAGTTTCCCCATTTGGCTCCTTAGTCCTTCCACACACGTGTATTTCCTCACTCCTGTTCTGCTTTCTACGTTCCCCTTCCAGGTTTTACTCTGTGTGATTTCTGTGTTTATCTTTTTTCTTTTCTCCCTTCTTTTCCCAATTCAGATTGGTTTGAAATATTGCAGGAAAATTTCATCCAGATTGCTGTCAGAGCAGCTGCTGTCCTGGCATTTCCCATACTGAGTCAAACGAGTCTAAGGGATAGAAGGTCCTTAAAGGATCAAAACTCAGCTTCAGAATACTACCCAAAATATTGGCAAGCAGAACATGAATATACAACCACAGCTGATAGTATCTGAAACCTCTTCCCACGGTTTTGACATGATCTCATTGTTTAAGGGCGGTGTTTGGTTTTGGTTTTCGGTGGTGGTTTCTTTTTTATTTTCCCCCTGAAGGTAGGGATTTCTCTCTTTATTTAGCATTCTTGTGACACTGAAGCAGGCAAGAGACATCACTCATCTTGAGAAGGCACTAGGCCCCCTAAAATGTGCAGTACCATTTTGCTTATTTTCTTAACATATAAAACCACATAAATACTAATTTTTGACAAGCTATCACCAAAAAATTCTGGGCCAATAAACTGCCTTCTCTTACTAAGACAGCAGGTTACTTAAAACGATCAGAGAGGCTGAAAACCAGCTAAGATTTCTCTGAGCTGAAAAAAGCTCTCCAGGAACTTCAAATTACCAGGAGCATTTTGATAAAATGATAAAAACTAAATACATAAAGAAACAGATTTGTAAAAGTAAATGATTGTTGTGTATGGATGCTGCAACTTTACTGTCACGTGTGCAGACCTGAAAGTAAAATGGATTAGCAACAAAATGAAACTTGCTGACTTGCCGTTTTTGTCAGCTGTAAGTGCTGGGAACTTGGTTTATTTTTTATGCGGTATTTTGTCACGTTATCATAAATGACATTTATGGCAAAGTTACTTGGTTTTAAAAGTATTCCTTCTAACCAGTAGTAGCCCTTTAAATATGAAACCTGTATATCTGTAGCACCGAACCAAACAAGCTGCCTGAGTTAACTTACATGATTATCCACAGAAGAAACCACCCAGACTTTTGAAGCTCAATGAGCAAATTATTTTTATCAGTTCCATAAATCTGTTTGAATATGAAAAATCTATAAGTACTCTTACCTTTTGATTGCATTTAATATTCAGAAACTAAACAATACTCTGCTTCTGATTTTTATTTTGGTTGCATGGCATTTCAAACTTAATTTATACACAGTAATAACAAAATCTACACCCAATGCCTTGATTTCATTTGCAAATCAACTTACACAACCATACATTTAGGGAAGTTTTTCATAAAGGTTCTATTTCAGGGAAAGCATCAGACATGCTTTGCCTGAGTCTTATGTGAGGCAAAGCTTTGATTAGAAGACCACAGTATTGATTTTGCACTGTTTAAAAAAAGAAATAGAGATCAAACTAGTCTTTCATAAATAGCAGTTTAAAATATATTAGTGAAGATCTGTAAAAAAAAATTTTAAAAATCTGAAAAAATATTCTTAACGGGTAAGGTTTTATATATATGTACACAGGCAAAAAAAAAAAAAAAAAGGTAGGCAATATTCTGTCTTTAAAAAGAAGACTGAAGCTCATGGTCAATTAGTACAGTTTTCCATAAAATGTTTTACTTTCCAGGCTGCGTTGGTCACATAACAGTGAATAAACCATGAAGAAAATAAAGCTCACTAATTGCCTGCTGTTTTATTCTATATATGAAAACATCTGATTACTGGTGTGGCTAGTAATCTGATAGACATTTTCATGCAAGCAAAGCAGCTTGGTTCAGGCACAAGTGAAATTTTCTCCATGGAGAAATTTCCATGCAGGAATACATTGCTTTGTACTGATTACTTTTATTCTTGTTTTCTCTATATTATTTACAGTGAAGTATAAAAAAATATTTTGTCATCAAAATGCACTCTATAAAAGCATAAAGGTCTGGAGCCCTGATTTGAGACCCAGATAAGGAAGCTGTCCTAGCAAGGCAGACCCAGGCTCAGCACATTCCTCTCTCTAATCCCAGAGGCTCCAGCTTGGCTCAGCCACCTGGACCAAAGGACTTCTCCTCCTGGATTTAAGAAGACAGTCAGCACCCTGCGGGTGGTATGGCCAGGGT
This sequence comes from Rhynochetos jubatus, assembly GCA_027574665.1. Taxonomy (NCBI): domain Eukaryota; kingdom Metazoa; phylum Chordata; class Aves; order Eurypygiformes; family Rhynochetidae; genus Rhynochetos; species Rhynochetos jubatus. The sequence continues at coordinate 20,381,742 of CM050656.1, forward strand.
TACGGCACTCTGGATAGGTAAAAAGGCACGAAAGAAAGCTTTTGTGAACATTTTAACTATGCCTTTGGGCTTCCCCTCCTAATTTTATCATTTGTTTTTTCTTTCCTTTTGTCCTGGGGAGGTAATAGAGGACGGTATCTTTTGATTTATGGGAGCAGTTGCAACCGCTCCACACACCTCAGCTAATAAGGAAACGAGTAAACCAAATTTATAGGGGTTACTTAAATAGTCCTGAAACAACTTCTGCTCCAGGCTGTGTTCAGGAATAAGCATGCTTGGTTAGTAGGGTATTATTCCTACAATTTACTTGTATGAGCAAATTTCTGAGGTCTGTGAAGCCCTGCTGAGAGCCATGGAACTTGCTATGACATTCTGCCCATATGGAGAAAACTGTAGCCACTGATTTTCTTTAATTACAATTAGAGCAGTGTTTCTTGAGAATTATTCAACAAAATAGTTTTTCAAAAGAAAATCCTTGAAATCAAATGTTCCTTTCGCACGTATTTTCAGCCAGCCAGCTGCCCAGTGGCGTAATCCAGACACGGTTACTCCAGTCACAAATGGGTGACTGCATTAGGGTTCTTGGCTACTGAGGGGTAAGTCTCTCAGCTTTTTGAAATTTTACACCAAAACTGACTTTTTTTCTCAGTATAGCTCTGAAAATATTGAAATATCCTGTGGAACAGAATTCCTGTTTCCAGACAGTGTTTTAAATCTGGATTTTCCTGTGACCCTGAAATTCTGATGAAATTCCTAAAATGTGTTTGTTGCTGTGTTCTTAAAAAGCGTGGGCTGAATTTCAAGAAAATTTCCATTGCTGCTTTGTTCAGGAAGGACCTGTGTTTCTGGGAAGCAACCCTACAACAATTCTTTGGCAGACTCTAACTTTGCATTTTCAGGTTTTACCTTTGAATTCATCAGGAGAGGGTTTTTTTGTCCTGTTTCCAAGTGAAAGGAGACCCGTGTGGCTGAGCTGCTTTTCGTTACTTCTTTTCCAGCACCTTCCCTCACATAGCTGCTGAGCCTGTTGATCAGTTTCAGTGGAGTTTGACAGAAAGCGAGAGCAAGAGTTTAGCAAGAAAACATGTGCTTGAGCATGTCTGAGGGACCCAAATTAGTCCTTTTATCAGGGAAAAGTGATCCAAAAGCCAGGAGCCAGCTCACCAGTCAGTTCCCTAGACCCTGCACCAGCCTCTGCAGAGGCTATTTGCTGCACCAGCAGAGGTCCGGGGAGGTGGTCCTTTGGGGAACTGGCACCTCAAGGAGATGGGGAGGGACCACGGGACGATAGCACAGCATGGTGTTTGTCAGGGGATTTATAGTGAGGTATTGCTCGTTCCTGGTTCTTCCCAGTGTGATGGCAGCCATGTAACATACTTCACAAGAGGATCAAAGAACATACATATCTTAGGGTGGCTAAGTTAGCTAGACAGACAATTAAATGTTAAATAATTAAATTGTTTTACCTATTAATTGTAAGTGAATGTTTTTTTTAATTGCACTTTAATAATGCCATGCCTTTTATAACCAAAATTAATGTTTTCTGTCTCTCTGTTTTTTAAGTACATGTCAGTTTAATTAAACTATTAATGGTAGACAGATTTTTAAGTACTTTATATTCTTCATTAAATTGTATCTGTTCAGCAAGCGTAAACAGGAAAATAGACTCAGTTAGAACCAGATTCACGTTCTGCCTGATAAATCATTCATCATCAGATAAGATGATGAGGCACGCTTGTTTTTCTGTAGGCTCACAACGATAAACAAATCCACTTCTATATTATAATATTTATTGAGTTCACAGAAAAATAAACAAGACTGTTTACTTTTAATATTAACAACAGTCCTGGAAGCTGTTGTGTGCGTTCATGACTGGTCAGTGAATGGAAAGCAATATGTTGATAGTCCGAGGGTCAGTGTTAGTTCATTTTGTCTGAGGTGCTTGTTAGCAGAATATTTCTCTGGTCTAAGATATAGTTCTTTCAGAGCCATTCAGCTGCAGTAGTGATGAATATTTCTACTGTTCCTTCAGTGTTACCTAATTGCACCTGGAAAGAATTAAAATATCTTTTGATTCGGCAGAAGTGATATAAAGGAAATGTTAAGCCTCAGTCATTGTAGCATCCAATGCAGGAAGGATGATGAAAACAATTTTTTAAAGATTTTACAAGACAGAATTATGGGAAGGTCGTTTCTTTGTTGGTAAATTCTGCAAATCCTAATGGGCTGTTAATGGGCTAACAGGCAGAAATTAGGAAACAGTGCAGCAACTGCTCATGATACATTTCTTTGCATATTATACAGGCAGACAAAGATGTAACTGGTTATAATAGAGACAACAGTGTCCTTCCTTTGTGTGTCAGATCAATAAATAGCCAGACATGTGATCTTGTTCACCATTATGTTAGTAATGAAACCTTCTTGTGATGTGACAACTGTGGAATAACATTTGGTCACAAAGCTGGTGTTAACAAGCACAACTGGCACTCTGGTAATTAGACTTATTTCTGGTCTACTTTCACAGATTGTCGATAAATGCAGTAAACAACAGGCTGCTTTCTTTTAGAACAAGTTACATGAAGTCGTCATCTATTTGGCGGTATGTACTATACTCTCCATCGTTTTTTATCAGACTGTGGCAAGGTGGGAATGTGCATATATTTCTTTACAAAAACATGTTTCGCAATAGAAACTTTGAGTGCATTGTTCAATTAACCTCAGCCTTTTTTTTTCTTGGGAGGAATGTTAATTTCTCAGTTACAGATAGGTGGTTAGATGGAGATGCTCTTTGTCAAATTCCCAATATTCTCCCCTCTCATAAAGCTGTGTTTGCTATGGAAAGCCATTTATACTGTTTGAGAATAAACTGAAATCTTAGTAGCCATTGATTATCCCTGGTTTTAAAGGTTTTAAAGGCCAAGAATATAGATAGCATATACAATTGTAGTATAGTTTGTTAAACAAAATAACTAAATTCAGCCACAGATGTGCTAGACAGCTTTTCTATCACCAATTTAGGACTGTAATGCCAAATTTTGCTATGTTTTGCTCTTCCTATAGACCTGCAGTAGTGAAAAGCTGAACAGTAGTTTGGTCCTTTCACATGCATGGCAGAATAAGGAGTGAGAACTCCTTCCCTAGGTTCTGTTACTCCTCTGAGCCCATAGACTGGCTCTGCACACAGAAAAATGTGTGAAGAAAATGCTGTAGTTCTGCCTCCTCCCTTTCTGAAGCAGATGAATCAAGTCAACTGAGACCTATCTGGGGGAGCTGCTCAGTTTATTTTTCATTGGCTACATGGCAAAGCTTAAATTGGAGACACTGTAACATGTATGCCATAAACCAGCACATGTTTCTGTGCTCACTGTGCTTTCACAAGGTGCTTTCAGTAACTGGAAACCCTGGGCAGGGGACAGTGTGTGGTAGCTGTATCATGGTGTACCTGGGCACTGGTGCTACCAGGCATTTTGCTCAGATCTGTCTGAAGCTGAAGTTCAGCTCCATGCTGATCTCAAGGATCCTTACTGGTATGATTTGACCGAGAAGGGTTTCTTTCTCATGCTGGCCCATGTTTTGACCACTTGCAATAACTAAGTTCACTTTATAAGATCAAGAGAGCAGTGAGCATCTTTTCATGGCTGTTATTGATTATTGTCAGATCCTAATTCCCTGTGCAATCTGTGAGAAGCAGTAAGGAGGAGTGTGTTACAATAGGCACCTAATTTTATGCAGGACTGAGGCAGGAAGATGCCTCGTTAGGAGTCAGTGAACATGAAAACTAAATCCATGCTCGTAAATCAGGGAGAGATTTTGGACAAGTTCACTCAGCTGTAGGTATCAAGAAGTTAGAATGTGTAAGTAGCAGTGAACACAGAATATTAATCTGAATGGTTGGAAACTAAGTTCAGAGGTGTCTGTTCTGTTCCCTTCAGAGCATTCTCTGTTCTGACAAACTTCTGAGAAAGACCAATGAGGCTCTCTAAGGCGTGTAGGTTTGTACAGGTGAAAAGCCTACAGGCTCCGAGGAAAGGAGGACTATGAAAAGTATGATCAGAATATATGGGGTTCTGTCTGATAATGCAAAACAATGTGCAGGAAGGGGTTAGTAAGAGGACTGTGGGTGCACCAAAATGCCATGCATTCAGGGAAGTGGCAGGGTAAGAATCTCTTCTCTGGCTTGTAGATGGCTGAAGAAGGTTGTAAGATTTTGAGTGAGATGTCACACAACCTCAGCATGGTTGGGAAGAGACTCCAGGAAGGCTTTTTTCTTGGGAGGAATGTTGAAAGCACCTGCTTTCACCTGACCACCTGTTGAAAGCAAGGTCAGCCATGAGGCCAGACCAGGTTGCTCAGTTTCATCCGCCCTGCTCTTAATCTCCAAGGATGGAGATGGCTTCCTTAGGACCCTGCCTCACTGTTGTTCTCCTGCTCAGAAATCACACTTAAAGTATAAATGTCTTTTCACCAGTTTCTTCAGTTGCAACATGATTGAATGGAGCCAGTGTTTGTCAGAGCTATAAATAGATTTCTAGGGCTAAACCTATTGATAAAAGATTCAAACCTGATGCAGCACTGAGACTGCATTCACCTGTCAATGGGAGTCCATAAGCAATGCGTCTTTTTTGCTGCAGGAAGTCAGAAAACATATTCTTAGTTCTTAGAACAGACTGGGTTCGAGTACTCCTAGCTGCAGTAGATAACATGAATGATCATGTCATGATTGGATGTTTTGTCAGAGCACGTGTGAAAGCATCACGTGTTTGGAGAAACAGCCTATGCACTCGGAAGGTAGCTGAAGAAATAAGACAAGGAGATGTTTTGCCATTTGTATCATTTAGGCTCTTCTGTTTTGAAGGGGTTTAACCACACAAATGACTTTGTCAAAGGATGGCAGTGTAGAGTGTTTCCAGCTATGTGGCTGGAAAATATTAGCCATAATTGCATGCATTTAGACTTTCCCAGTGCACTGTCTGTAGAAGAGAGTTTTGGCAAGAAGGAGCACAGTGTTCTCCTTTCTTAAGGGTATATTTCACATTCTAAATCGATTTCATTGGTAAGATTGAATAAATTCTAGTTCACTAACTTTGATTTTTAAAGAAATGGAAGGAACAGAGTACAACTAGTGACAGAGAAGTTGCCTTGGCATTCTGTGTTTAGTTGCCATCAGTTACTTCCATGCTAAATTGTTCCATTTACAAGCTAGTATAATTTTTTTCTAAGTGCCTGCTGCTATGTCTAGTTATATAAAATGAAGTTCAGTTGTTTATGACCTACACTGTACTTCATCACTAACCTGCAGCAAGTATGCAAGTTCTGGCATGAAAATAAAGTGTCACCGGTGGTGAGAAAACATGAGGCAAAGTATAATGCATATTACTGTGGCACACCTAGGCTGGCTTTCCCTTACGTATTGTGATAAAAAGGTTGCTTTGTTAGCAATCAAAATAGGCATAGCTTAAGGGGCCAGTATTCACTGATTGGCATAACTGGTTCCCATTAACATTAATAAGTAAAATGGATATATATAGACAAGAGAGCAGACACTTGAGAAGCCAGATTAAGTGTAGGAACAAAGGACATTTTTATAGTCACTGTTCTGACTATAACAACTCTTGAACAGCCATATAATTGAACTTTTAGACTCTTAAATATAAAGATTATATAATGTGTTTATGTTACTTATTAACTGGCAAAAATCTAGCAAGGAAGGCCAGATCTGCTCTTGATTTTTCAGAGACCAAAGTGTCAGTTTCTCCCTATATTGTGCTTGTTAGGCCTGTCCTCAGGAAAACACCTTTTGACACCCTCCCACACTCTTAACAGTTATCTTCCAGTTTTCATGTTCCCTGTGGAAATGATTAGTTAAAAATTAATTAAGAAGGTAGGTTGGTCACTATCTAGAGAACTCAGATTTTTTTTGCACCTTTTCAGTCTGGTTTTGAAGGCTGTAGATGCATGAAAGAAGGTGGTGGGGAGAAGGATGATGATCACTGGTTTTCTTCTGGCAACGGACAGAGGTGACTGTTTGGGTTCCCCAGCAGCCTTTTGTGTTGCAGCCCATGCAGTCTGAAACTGCAGATTTCCTAACTTGACTGGATAAGGCAACTAGCCAGAAGAAATAAGAGATCAGTTGAGGACGTTTCTAAACTATGTTTACTGGGGAGCCTCAGGCTCCTTCTGGCTTTTCAGGCTGCAGCAGTAGCCAAGAACATTTATTGCCATTTCCACTTGGCAAAGAAGTTGTTGTTTTTATTTTTTTTTTTATATGGGCTTCACTGCAGTTACTTCTTTTCTGTCCTTCCCAGATTCAATTACTGAAAAGCTACTTTTTGAATACCCTTAGTTAGTAGTCTGAGTGTCCATTTAAAACATATAGTCACAGATATGATAACAGCTGTTATCCCACCCAGTTGAACCTGAATCAGACAGTTTAAGTTTTTTACAAGGTTAACAAAAAATAACCTTTTTAGAATAAAATAATATTTTATCCTATAACTAAAGCAAAAAGCTTAAATATTTGATGATTTTTCCTCTTTTTTCAGGAAGTATTCTTTTCAATCATAACACATTTTAATTTCATAGTGGTAAAGTTGTTTTTAGAAAAAAAACCACTTTGGAATCTCACTTTTAAAATTCTGAAAAATGTTTCAGCATTAAAAAAAAAAAATCTCTCTTGCTTTTTCAGCCAAAGCTATGTCCTGTACTCAGCCCAATAACAGAAATCGGCTCCATTCCCCTGTAACTCAGATGGTCAGTGAAGGCAGCCCTGCAGCGGGGGGTGGGGGGGTGGGGGCTGGAGATGCTGGTGGGTGCCAGACACTGCTGTAAGCACTGTCGGCGGTCTGCTCTGTCCTACACGTGGTACTGCTGTGCTCCACAGACTTGCTAAATTGATTTCAATCATTTTGTAGGCTCACCTCAATGTGCTGCATTTGTATCTATGAAGTGTCTGTGATTACAGTCTAGGCAGAATGTGATTAAAGAAGAGGTACTTATGCCCACAGCTCCTCCGGTGATTTCATCAGACTCCAACCTCTTTATTTAAAAACGTATCTGTAAAGAAAACCTAAAGTAAGCATACCTAACATGGTATGTCTGCATAAATATGTAGCCAGCCTGAATCACAGTACCAGAGAGGGCTGATGGCCCCATGTGTGTTTGTGATGTGTTGAACCTAAGGCTGTGCTGACGGGAGGATTGCAACCTGTGGATGCAGGGAGGCCCACTACCACCATCTTCCAGGGAGGCCCACCCTCCATGCTGTGGTGCCTAGCACAGGGCCACATGCTGCTGCTCTTCGAAGCCAGTGATCCTGCTGGCCCTCCTCTGCAGCCCCTATGCAACTGTGACCCTTTCCTAGAGATATTGTATCCTAATTTCCTGTTGTCCACGCGAGTTTCATGAACTTCTGGGTAAATTCGAAGCCTGGTTACTTTTTCAGTCTTTCTGCTGAGGACATGGCTTCCTGACATATTTGAGATCCTTTATAATTTGGAAACTTTGAGCCAATTTATTTAGCTCTAATTTTTGTTAGGTTTATAATTGTTGTCATGTGTCAAGAGGTCAGTTTAGACAGCTTGGTAAACTGGAAAAGCTAGCAACAATTCCAATCAAGTGAATATCCTTTCTTTTCAATGGCTTTTCCTCTTCTTGTTTCAAGCCCAGAAGGAGGCCTTAAAGTTGATGAGAAGATAAATTCAATTATACTTAAAGCTGATTTCGGCTCTTAGCTCTCATACTACCTTTCCCCATTTTGCCATCCATCCTATTGCAATCATTTAAATTTGCCCCAATAGTAGTTTGCCTATTAGCTTTGCTAATGAATTTACTAGTGCAAAAGACCACTTGCAGGATTGTCCTAAACATAATGAATGTAATTATTTAGCACAAAACCAGGGCAGCATCTTTTTCTCTCTTGACAAGAATAATTCTTTATTCTCTCATTAGCTATGTGCCTTGGTCTCAGTAAACTAATTATTGACCTGCTCATTTAAGGAGCTTCACTCTAAATGCTTCTTCCTTTATTTAACTCAGACAAGTTCCTATAATTTCCCCTCACCATGCAGTGGTAGCTGGTAAAATGTAACCATTGTTCATTTGTTGTGAAGAGAGCTGGAAGACAGGAAGCTATTCTTAGATGGATGCTCAGCCTCCTGAGCCCTGCTTGCTTGCCCCTGGTTATAATGGATACAAAACTGTATGGGGCTTAGTAGACATCATGTAAACTCTATAGGAAATCTGAGCCAATGAATCATGGAGACAGACCCCTACTGAGCATTGTGTGTCTGAACAGACTGCAAATAGATAGAAAAGCAGCTTAAGCAAGTGGCTTTCCTATGACAAGAATGCATAAATTAGAAATGAATTGAGAGTATCTGTTGTTCTAAGGCAGTTGGATTTTTACTTTCTGTACTGTTTCCCTGTTGTAAGAAGTCACTAATTACTCAGACTGTGCTGAAGACTGATGCAGGAGTTTTGCAGATGCATAGTTTTTGTCAGTCTTTAAATGTTCCCTGCTGGATTGTGCTGGCTCGACATGCCGTCCCACTCTGCCTCCCTGTCAGCTGTACAGCTACCCCATCCCATCCTACAGTGTCTGCTAAGGCATCCTTAGAGACTCCCACCTGGAGTATGACACAGAAACAGAGGAAAAGCAGGACTCCAACAACGTCAGGGCTTTACGAGCTTACGTTCCAGCCAGGGCAAGCAGGTCCACAGCCCCAGCCAGGACCACAGCACCAGTTGAACTGGGATTATCCTGTGTCGGAAGCGGCAGCTTCACATCTCACCCTCACAGTACTCAAGCTGGGCAGCAGTCAGTTGCCTCCCGCTCCCCTTGGGCCATTCAGTATGCAGGACTCATGCCCGTTCCCAACCTGACCATCAGTGAGTGGAAGGGAGCATGGCATTTCCAGGCAGCCTTCTCCTGGAGTCAGCCATTGGCTGACCAAAGGGGACATCCCACAGGTGCTGAGGAGCTGAGGCTTCTTTGTCTGGATCTGAGCTGTCCTGAGTCGAAGGGTGGGCTGTGGGTAGAGATGCTCAGCTCCAAGACGATGGCCATGTCATGGTGGCAAGGATGAAAAGAGGGCAAAATCCCAAGACCTAGCCTTTCCTCAGCTTCACGATAACAGCCTTATCCCAGAAGGGATTATTTGCTTAGGGATTTATCAGGCTACTCTGAGAAGGCTGTTCCCTTGCTGCATCTGTGGTCTGAAAGTGAGGAGCAGGCATCACTGAGAAACCGCATCTCCTGCTGACCACACGTTACCACACTCTGCTTAGTGACAGCAAGTCAACCACCCCAGAAGCAGGTATTATCTCCCCAGCTTTGTCTGCAGCGGCATCACAGATCAAAGGCCAGGAATGGTAAGATTTTGTCCTCTCCCCCCGGCGTTCCAGCCAAGGCTTAGCACATTGTCTGTGCTGTGCCTCTGGAGCACTCTGCCTCCCACTGCAGCCCTATGTAGGGTGCCACTGGCTGGGGGTGCAGGGGGCCCTCTGCCAGCAGCAACTCCAGCATGGCACAAGGGAGTGGAGGATGGTGATGGACCAGGCAGAGACAGGGCAGCCTGAGGAAGGGCTGGCAGTTCTGGTGCAAGCTCAGCTGCTGGCTGTGCAAGGGGTTTGGGATATTTCCCTTTGAGGGAGCACCATATTGAGTAACTGCCCTCATGCCTTCTGCACACAGTGAGCTGGCTGCACAGGCAGGATAGCGATGCTCTCAGGTCTCTGAGAGTGTGGTCAGGTCCTTGTGTTTGCAGCAGGGCTGAAGCTGGCATTCACTGTGGCCCCAGCAGCAGCAGCAATCATCTGTGTGCAGTGGGACAGCTGATGTGGTGGTGCGTCCAGGAATCAAGCACTGCTGGGTTCAAGGTCTGGCAAATGGCGCTCCATAAAATGGCTGACCATAGTTTTGTAGCTTGCTTTTTGATTGTTTTCTGGCTTTTTTTCAGTGCCATTTTTGTTAATTTTGCCATTTTCTAAGATGAAATATCCTGTCTATAATTGTTCACAGATTGTGATAATAGACTACGGGCAGATGGCCCGTAGTCTGTGGTCCAGCAATTGTATGAAAGAGAACGATAGCAGCCCATGGTTGTGTTTATAAATACTGGTGCCTCAGAGTTGCTGTTTCTTGTGGTCCAAAATGGGCCACATCACCTCCTGCTGTTGTGATCTAAGTTTTTTAGTGAGTTATTTGTGCCCAAAGTCTGCACGAGATCCGTGGTTTTATATAATCTGTATGGTCTATGATGGGCCTCCAGATGGGCCTTGGGAGCAACATCTCCTTGCCTTTGTTGAGGGAGGCAAAGGAGGTCTGTGTCTTTTTAAGGTGGGAAGAAAGTGGTATTTGAGAGACTTATCTAAGAACTGAAGGGAAGGGAACAGCCAGGACAGCTGAGACACCCCATTTTGGGGGCTGAAGCCCTGAGGTGAGGGTGGTCTGGGAAACAAAGAAAAGAAAGACATTGAGGTTCTGGAGCACGTCCAGAGAAGGGCAACAAAGTGCCACAAAGCTGGGGAAGGATCGCGGCTGAGGGAGCTGGGGTTGTTTAGCCTGGGGGAAAGAATGCTCAGAGGAGACCTCACAGCTCTGTACAACTGCCTGAAAGGAGGCTGCAGAGAGGTGGGTGTTGGTCTCTTCTCCCAAATGACAAGCTACAGGGCAAGAAGAAATGGCCTCAAGTTGCCCCAGGGGAGGTTTAGATTGCACTGCGAATTTTTTTTTTTATTATTTTTTTCCACCAAAAGGGTTATCAAGCATTGGAACAGGCTGCTCAGGGAGGTGGTTGAGTCACAATCCCTGAAGGTAATCTGAGAGAGGTGTGGATGAGGTGTTTAGAGACATGGTTTAGTGGTGGTATTAGCAATATTAGGTTAATGGGTGGACCGATGATCTTAAAGGTCTTTTCCAATCTGAAGGATTCTATGATTCTAAGCAGGAAGGTGCTGTCCCATTGATACCTCACCTCATCTAGTACATCTGCAGATGGCATCTCCAAAGCCTGTGCCATGCCTACCATTGCCCTATCTGAAATGCAGTTCAGCTTCACCTGAAGCACTCATCAGGTCCTGCAGTTTCCAGCCCTATAGTCTATAGGCAACAGTCAGGAGTGTAAACCTCCCTGTGTACACCTGTCTGCCAGCTGCAGTGTGTCTGTGTTGAGTTCACTGCAATGAATCTATGGAAATGTAGCTTGCACAGCATAATACAGAAAAGCATCAGGTTTTATTTTAGAAGTGAATATAAATTCCAAACTTACCCACTGCAGAAAGTCAGTGAAAGGTATTCATATTTAAGAAGGGAAAATAAGACACTGTATTATAGCTGCCTGGTTTTCTCAAAATTATTCTTTAAAATCTAATGTTTTTAATAGAAAAGCTTTTAGGGTAAGTATTTGATATGAGGTGCTTACTTTCAAGGTGTTTTTCCATTTCTCCTAGGTAGATTCAGAAAAATAAATGCTTTATTTTAGGCTAGCATTTGTCTGTTTGAATGTAATTGTGCTGCAAAAACTTAGCAATAAACACCTCACCTTAGGGAAAGCTGGTTAACATTTTCATTGCATTTATGTTTGAATAATGATGCTTTAATATATCTTTTTCTTGACTGTAATTCCCACTCTCCTTACAAGAGTAGCTTGGCTTGACAGTACATGAATTCTAAGCAAAAATTGAGACAAATTAGTAAGAAGTCTACTGGCAGTGGAGAACGGGCAGCAGGACAAAGTGGTATGACTAAAAAGTATTGTTCAGAACAGTCTTCAGCCTGAGAAGGTTGTGTACCTTAATTCTGTTCAAAACTGTTTAATTACAGGTTCTGTGGGGCTTGTGGTACGTGTGACTGCAGGACCAGGTCTCAGTTCCCTAGTCATGACTTACGGAGCTGCCCACCATTGTGTGCCTCTGCAGAAGATGGGAGATGTGCACACGAGTGGTGTGCCAGGCACTGAACTGGTCCCTGATGCTCTGCAGTATCTGAAAAAATTTTCTTGAGGTCTTGCTGTGGACATTGCAGGGAGGTCTCGCTACTTCTTGACTTGCTGTACCCTGACAGGCAGAATTAGTTTTGCATGACAGCAGTTTTCTAATAGCACCAAGTTTCATTTGTGATACCCACAGCTGACACAAAGGTAGCACATATGTAATATGAACCCTTCCCAGTCCTCAGTAGACTGAGTGTGGTCCTGTGGCATCAGCTTTTTTCTGGTTGGTCAGTATGTTTCTAGCTGTCATAGCAGCTCTTTGCAAATCCTCATTAGCTATTTCATGTGAGACACAAGTAAGGAAAGAAAACAGGTTGATTGCAGTCACTTAATTCTAATCACAGGTCTTTTTATTTCTTAACAGTCACTGTTTTTCTATGAAAAATGGCTTGGCACTGAAATATTATTGTGTAAGTTTCAAGAGGAAGATTAATATGACTCCCATCTTGGCAAGTTTTTCTATTATATCAGTAGTACTGAGACCTCTGGTTTAGCTTTTTTTAGAGGTTTGATACAACTCCAAGAAGTTTGAGGTTAGTTTGACTTGATGCACACAATCATACTGGCTACTAGACTGGTATTTAATGCAGGTTTAGTTGGATTTATTTATCTGCATTTTAACAGGATCAACTGTGTATCAAGCAATTATTTATAATCTACTTGCACGCCCACAATTAAGTAATTGCTAAAATGAGGAGCAGGGCATAACATAATGCATACACATTAGGAACCAGCACTGAATTGTGAGTTCTGCCTGTGCAAGACAGAAATCCAGTGAAGGTAAGGGGAAAATGTATTCCCCAAGATCTGTATGTGAAAATGTGAACGCAGAAGATGAAGGGTCTAGGATTATTTTTACTTTTAGAGGGAATGTCCTTTTGAGGGTTAAGGTGGAAGCTGTTTCTTCATCTCTAGCAGTGGGCTTTGCCTCCCACCCACTAAGATAAGAAAGGGCCCTGTGACCTCCGCGGACCTTTGCTGAAGTTACCTTTTCGAGTTGCTCTTCAGGAAGCCTTTTCTTGTTCCATCTTGTGAGACTTTCAGGTACTCTTGTCAGAGCTGTTATTTCCAGCCTCATTGTCCACTTGTGGTATGGTACCTGAGCCGGGACCTTCCTGTACAGCAGGGAGCACAGGAACGTATGTCCCCTATCACAGACTTCATACTGTTCATCAAAGAGTAGAAAGGGGGACAAAAAGCACTGTAATCAGAAAGGCTTGTGCTGTATGATAACCATGCATCTGTGATTTATTTTACTACTCTGCAGACACATTTTTGTATCTAAACCCATTCTTTCAAGCTCCTCTCACAAGACTCATCATTTCTTGGCATCCCAAGAGAAGGGGTTCACTGGGATTTGGAGGAGGAGCTGAAGTAGCAGCATTATACAAAGCATAAACAATTTAAAAGTCAGTAAATGAAAGCGGTGTACTTTGCTCCAATACTCGTCAAACAGAAAGAAGAATCTGTCTCAGCATGCTGTAGGATGATCATTAATTTTTAATAGTGTTAATGTTTATTAGTGACAGATGACTGACTTTAAGTGCCTTATGAATAATAAATAAATGGTGTGGTTTTTTGGCATCTGCCTGAGATTTGTATGCAAAGCCAGTGGGACTAACCTTCACAGTTTCAGAGGAATGTAACTTTGATTCCTCAACACATGCCGTAACGCAGGCTTTAAGCCTTCTCATGTTTTTAGCTCCAGTAAGTCTGGAAGGCCTTTCTGGCCCCTTTCTTAGGGCATGATGATTGCCTGGGGGCCTCGGGGTGGCAGGGGAGCTCACTGCAGCTCTTTTGGCTAAGGTAGGACTGCTGGAAGGTTCATTATTCACTCTGAGGCTCTGCTGGATTTCATAACACTTAAACACCTGTGTCCATCAAACAGAACACACAGGATCGCAGCTAGAGCTGCTCTTGACTTTGTAATTTCATTGACTGACAGTTTAATATCTATTTATTTTCACATCTGACTCCAGTAGAGACAGGCTGGCATCCTGAATGTCAGGATATTATGCTGACAAGTGTGTTTTTTCATTACTATGGGGGGGGGGGGGGGGGGGGGAGGAAAGAGAGAAAAAGAGGATTCTTCATAAGTAAAGAGATTCCTTTCAAGCACAGCAACTGTAATAAAGACTGAATTACACTTCATATAAATTTGCTAGTAACCAGTGATAGGTTATGTGTACATATTTATATAGGAACAAGGGCATACAGTGTTGAACTTTCTAGTAATCCGTCTCTTCGATACCGTGAAATGCCATGCTGCTTAAATAGCTGGGATAACTGCCTTTACCATGGACTCTCATAAGCAGCACTATCTTTGCTTAAATTAAATGTTTACAATTGGCCTCTTATTTTGATCCAATTTTGTTTGTTTTCTAAACAGAAATAAGTGGCTTTTCGCATCTGAATTCTACAATATTGAATCTACTTAAGAAAATGTTTCAAGAAAAGAAGAGAGAAATATGCATATTTCGGTGGGGCTGTGCTGATGTTTAGGGAAAAAGAGGATAAAGTGGCTTCCAGATTAGGCACCGGGCGAATGGCTGATGACTCTGTAATAATGTTCTCCAGATGTTAGGCAGTTAAACCAGACCAAAATGGCTGTTGCTAACTTACTGTCATTCAGCACTTACTGTATGCACAGAAAATTTGTATTTAATTCCACTTCACTTGAATGGATTGTGATTAATATTGTAATTACCCTGACTCAGAGAACTTTTTACACCAAACTCTTCTGGGTTTTCTCAGAGTGTAGCACTATACATCAGCCCTGATTACATGGTGTATCCGACTGGGAGCTTCCCTGTAATCACACCCCCTTGCGTTTCTTGAACTACTGGGTGTTAACAGCAGCGAGGAGGAGACACAACTGCACTCTAAAACAGAGTAAGTCACTGAAATTAAATTCTGTCTTATCCAGAGAAAAAAAAAATTGCTCTCAAAATTCACAGCTTTTAATTGGTCAGCAGGTGACATGAAATCTCCCAAACTTGTTTGATTTCTCATCAGCCACAATGTTAATTACTGTCATAAATGCAAGGCCTTGCTCATAATTTTTGAAGGCCTTTTGTTATGCTTAAGTGCCGCCTTATCTCAGTTTCAGGGTGTAGTCACAGTGTTGTATGCATACGGCCAGGGAATGCAACACGCTGCTGCCAGGAGATAGGGCACCCTGGTCACCTTTCTGGCATGCAGATACTACCACAACCGTGCCCCTTGCTGCACTGCGTCAGGCTCCCCTCGCCCAGCCCTGGCTTGATCTGTGGATCCTCAACCTAGCCACCTGCTCCTGAGCTCTCAGTTAGGAGACTGTGGGCTGGGCTGTCTTTAGAGGTGGAAAGCTGGGCTCTTCCTGGCCTGGGGAGGCACTGTGATGACCACCGTGGGTTTCTGCATTGTAGTTTCAGAAATAATTGAGCAACCTGCACCCTAGAAGAGCTTTGAGTGTCATGCATCCCTTCAGGAACCTGGCAGAGGGTGACAGCATGCTTCGTTTTGCCCCACTAGGCACCAGGGATTAGCCCCCTTGGTGCCATTAGCTACCTAAATATCTTCAAAAACCAGTCCTCTGGAGCATGTTGGGTGATTTACTATTGCCATACAATACAAATACAGATAGAGACCCGTCTTGGTGGTCAAAGGTAAAGAGAAACACAGTGTTTGCATTTTTTTGAGTACATAGTTAGCACGTGAGAATTTGTGTGCTAAAAGCAAAAACGACGTCTGTGTGGCTAATCAAAGGGGCAGTGTTCTAAGCCCTGGTACGGGTTTGGTGCTCTGCTTGCCTTTGCAGCAGTGTCAAGAGTATAGCAAGGATAAATGGGAATCTCATCTGATCATAATGCTCCTATTTATATACTCATAAAATAGAACAGCGTTTTAACAGCTAATGCAATTTTCTATTATAAAAATACCCTTAATAACACTGCAGAGATATAAACAAATATAATAGAAAATGAGATAATGCCATAAAATAGATGCATTATTTTTGGAACTTGAAGGACACCTGCCAGAAAACATTTACCAACCTAGGCAATCCACAGCAAATGAAATACAAACTTACCTTCTGCTGTTGCTTGGATGTCACGTGTTTACTGTGTAGTTTTTTTACCACTGTGGATTTCATAGAATCCTAGGATGGTTTGGGTTGGAAGGGACCTTGAAGATCATCCAGTTCCAACGCCCCTGCCATGGGCAGGGACACCCTCCACTAGACCAGGTTGCTCAAAGCCTCATCCAGCCTGACCTTGAACATTTCCAGGGATGGGGTATCCACAGCTTCCCTGGGCAACCTGTGCCAGTGCCTCACCACCCTCTCCATGAAGAATTTCTTACTCATACTTAATTTAAATCTACCTTCTTTCAGTTTCAGGCCATTACCCATTGTCCTGTCACAACATGTCCTTGTAAGAAGTCCCCCCTCCAGCTTTCTTGCAGGCCCCTTCAGGTACTGGAAGGTGCTATAAGGTCTCCCTGGAGCCCTCTCTTCTCCAGGCTGAACAAGCCCAACTCTCTCAGCCTTTCTTCATGGGAGAGCCGCTCCAGCCCTCTGACCATCTTCGTGGTCTCTTCTGGACTCACTCCAACTGGTCGATATCCTTCTTATGTTGGGGGTCCCAGAGCTGGACACAGTAGCCCAGGTGGGGTCTCAGGAGAACAGAGTAGAGCAGGAGAATCCCCTCCCTCAACCTGCTGGCCACGCTGCTCTCGATACAGCCAAGGGTACGGTTGTCTTTCTGGGCTGCCAGCGCACACTGCCGGCTCATGTCCAGCTTTTCCTCTACCAGTACCCCAAAGTCCTTCTCCTCAGGGCTGCTCTCAACCCATTATCCGCCCAGCCTGTACTTGGGCTTGGTTGATTTCTAACATAATTTTTTTCTAGTGTATTATATTGGACCTCGAATTTAGCAGAACTCATTAAACAAATGTTGAATGCAGAAGAGAGATAATACTTTTTTTTAATTCATTGAAAGATGCAAACCTGATAGTGTTTTCACAGCAGAGCTATACACTGGTTAGAAATGCTATGATTATCTTAAACATTTTATTGAACTCTTCTGTTTAGATTTTGCATATGCTTTCCTACTAGCTCAATTGAAATGAACTGTAATATCCAATTAAAAATCAGGTTTGTCTGCTTTAAATTACTAACATTAAGAATATTGTGGATGAAGTAAGAGCTAACCTGAATGAAAACACATCCTATGCCTGCATTGTAACTAGCATTTATTTTTAGAAAATATTACAGATTTTATTTATTAAATTAGCCTTCTTACTATTATTACTTAATTTGTCCCTTCCATCTTTGCCTCTTTAGTTTTTCTGAAATCAGAGAACACTGGAATTCTCCTAAAAGGTTGGTTTTCTTTGTAGCTTCCGCTTCAGTTCGTTGCTGATTATGTGTTTGTTTTAATCATTTAATAGTGTTTTGTCACATAAATGCCTGTTCCTTTCTGTTTCATTATGAAAGACTGTAACCAGGAGTGCTGAAGTAGATTGCTGGATGGTGTTTATTATCATGCATTACTCTACCATTTCTTCACTTAGTGATGTTCTTAGCACATCATCCATCTGCGCTTCTTGAGGCTGAAGGATGCCTGGGGAAAGGGACCCTTCTCCCATCAGATACTGAGGTAGATGGCCAAAATGTGCATTAGCCAGGGGCAGGCAGGACCCTGGGGTGGAAAGTGATGCTGCAGAGTAAGAAAATGTAGAATTTTATAAAATGAAGGATGGCTTGTGCCTTCGCTGTTGCTGCCTAGTTTAAGGCAGCATTAGAACTTGAAACTCTCTCCTCCCTCTTATGGACAACAGGAGTGAGAAGGAATGAGAAATGTTTGTTTCTTTCTCAAGCGTGTTTGTGATGCCCAGTGCATCTGGAGGTGGGCTTGGAGTATTTGGCAGGGATTTGATGAAAGATTTTGGCAGAGTATTTGGTGAAAATCAAGAGTGTGGCTCTGCAAAGGGCTGGAGGGAAGGACAGGCAATGTCTCTGTGGAAGGGAGGAGCACTGGGCTGCTGTGTCTGCTGGAGGAGGCCGGGGCAGGAAGTGAAGTGTCAGGGTGTGGAGTGGCACACCCAGCCCTTGGGGCAGCAGCCAAGGCGTTGGCACACTAACGCGTGCTGCTGCTCTCCTCGATCCGCTGCCCTAAGCAATGGCCTGCTTGTGCGTGGCCATGTCTAAAATGGGCCCTGGGAGAAGATTGCAATACATCTACCTTTACTCAAGTTCCACTGCCTTTTCGCCCCCTAACACAACGGTATTCTTTTCCTTGTGCTCCCCGTTGTTTACATTTCACAGATTATCAAGGCAATATACCACAGATGCCCTCCTTATTGTAAAAAATGCAGTTAGATATGTAAAATGTCAGTCAATGCTTTCTTTGCCTGTGTGATGTAGGGTTACATCTTGAGCAGAGTACGTGATTTCAACTTGCCTTAAGCGTAATAAGGAAGTAATTACTCAGCTGTTGAGAAGGGCCCTAATATCATTACAGATAACCTGAATGTCCAGGCAATATCTGCCTATTATTTGAAATGGTTTCAAAATACATTTTAAAAAAATAATGAAATCTCACATTCAAATCACATGGAAATAATACAAGTTGTCATTAAAAAGTGTTATAATTCTAAATGTCAGTTTAGCATATTTTAGCCTATTGGATCTTTAAACAGAGTTGAATAACATCTTTCATGAAGTGAATGTCTTTTTGGTAAACTGAAAGAGACAATAATATATAAAGGTCAGTTAAGATGGAGAGTTGGTTCGAGTTATTATTACTAGCGATCCAGGTGTATTACCTTTACACAACATTACCCCACAAAACCTTCTTAAAACTGCAAGAGCAAACCATGTCTTTCCCTCCCTCCCTCCCTCCCTCCCTCGTTCCTTCCTGGCACGATCCTGAGAACTTTGATTCTGCCTTCTCTTATTCAAGTGTAACAATTTCTCTAGTGAATAGCACTGTGTGATCCTCTGCCTGCTTCTGCCACACTGCATCCGCAAGGGTCATGTATTACAGCTGCTGTCAATCCCACCAGCTAGAAAAAAACTCTGATTTCTACATTACGTTTCAGCCTCCCACATATGACATGAAGCGATTAGTTGTTTTTTCTGAGGATCCCTTATGGGAATTTGCTGCCAGGGTCTAGCGCTGCAGAGGAGTGTGTTGGTACGAGCCCAGTGGGCAGCTGGGGAGTGAGTGGGGCCTGCGGTGGAGGGGAGTGGGTACCACGTACCCCAGGCATCCCTGGTGGGATCCAGATTCTATTTACTTTTACCTTAGGAGCAGAGGTGGAAAAGCAATGACCAAAATAAGAAGATGGGGTGATGGTTTGCTTTCTTCACAGGGCAAACAAAGTGTGGAGAAAAAGTGATACGAGAGCCCTTTCAGTCAAGGTGGATATACAGCAGGCTGTAACCCTGCTTCTGAGCACCCGGAGGATGTGCAGGGACAGTGTGTGCCTGGCCCTAGTCCTGATGGGCAATTCAGACGTAGCCCTCCCTATTTTAACATGTAGAGAGCGTTGAGGTAAACAGGTGTGAGCTGTGCTGGTGCTAGTGGCAGGGGCAGCCTTG
Organism: Rhynochetos jubatus; assembly: GCA_027574665.1. Taxonomy (NCBI): domain Eukaryota; kingdom Metazoa; phylum Chordata; class Aves; order Eurypygiformes; family Rhynochetidae; genus Rhynochetos; species Rhynochetos jubatus. Next base: position 20,401,317 of record CM050656.1, read on the forward strand.
GGGGCCCTTTTCTTTAGTAGTGAAGCTGTAGCCTGTGTGCCCAGAAATGATGAAGGAAAATTTCCTGGTGTTCAGTGCAGTGAGTGCTTCTCTGTGATGAATGAGTCTACCAAATGCAACGTGCAGTTGATAAAAATGGCTTCCATGAAGAAACTGCAAAAGCTGACTGGCAGATTTTTAATCCTAAGAAACCCACCAAAAATGTCGCAGTTCCTTTTTTCACAAAAGCAGAAATGTAGTGTTATGCAAATTGAATGGTTTTCTACAAGCTGTGGCTTTGATGGGACATACTATTGCCAGTACATAATCTCTTGTAACTGCTAACAGAGACGTGAAGATTTGGTGGGTCATGCTCCCATGAGCATGGACTCAAGGGAAAGGTGTTAGTCAAAGTAGAAAAACACTTTGCATGTAAACCGTGTTTGTCCACAATCAGGCTGGATCCTTAGATGCACATTAATTACCCAAATTACCCAATGATGCCAGTTGGAAAAATCACCCACTTGGAGAAGCACCCTGCAGATTGAGCGTAGCTGCTTCCACGCAGTGTCATTTGGCAGCTGGTCATGGCTTTGGGACAGGGAGGAGGACTGGGAGCCTCCAGGCATCGCCTCTGCTTCAGCAGTTGCTTTGGTTCCCCGAGAGCTGCCTTCACACCTTGGAGCCGTCTGAAGGATTTGCCCTCCTGTACATATTAGCTTTTGAGTATGAGGTGAGCACAAAGCTCAGAGCCACAGACAAGGATCTGGGCCACACAAGATGTTCAGTGCTCAGGGAGCTAATGCACACATCGCTCTGTCTCTCCAGCCAGCCTGCTCTCTCTGCACTTCTCCACAGGTGGTTCTCCTGGCCCTAGCACCTGCTGTTGGTAAGGCAGTCAGATTAATAACAGGTCTGCAGGTAATGGCAGCACAAGCAGCTGGAAGACATGGAGGGCAGCTGTGTTGGAAAGTTGCTTGCCCTTGGTTATTTTGCAACCCATTACAGCTGAGGTTGGAGAGGTCGAGCACTGTTGCTAATGGGGCAATGCGGAAACCTCCCCTTTCTGTCGAGATGAAAAGCTCCAGAGTGCCCAGCCCAGATATGCTACTCTAGTAAACATTGAAAACACACACAAGTGTTCAGCCTTCTGTTTTGAAGCTCTGTGGGCTTCTTCATGAGCTCTCATCTATGGTCACACCCTGTCAGAAAACGTGCCTTCCTGTTGGTGTTTTTCAGGGATGATTCCAAAGCATCCCAACTTCCTTTCTTTCTTTGTTTAATTTCTGGATGAAAATCCAAACCCACACAAGCACTTAGACTCAGAATTTATATTTCTCTGCTTCTGGTGTCCTTGGCTCCTTCTAAGCAAAAGATGTTACAAGTGCCTCTTTCCAGCTCAGTGTTTTCTCCTCTCTCATGGTGGCTCGCTGATGACCTTGCTGGTTTACATAGAGGCTCACAGCCTTGAGGTGCAGGAGAGCAGGACTGTGCTGCAGCTGTGGAGGTGATGGGAGTGTTGCCTTTCCTTTTAGCAGCTCTGTCGGTTTCCATGATTGAAGCCACATGTTCTGCAATGCTGCTGTTGCCTGGTGCTTGGGCACCACGGGGCTGCTGCTCCCCGACAACTGCAGGGCTGCACAGGGGTCGCTTACCTTCAATCTCCAGCAGTGCCCTTGCTCAGCCTTATTGCCCTTCCTCAGGGTCTGCAGGAGGTACCTTTTGTGAGCTGGCCACAATGGATGGATAGGATGGGGAAGGCAGGGCGGAGGGCTGGGACACCTCCAGCTGTTGGGGAGGGAGGCTGGCTGCTGCACAGCACCTTTGGGAGGAGGTTTATGGTGGGGAAGGAGGTGGGGACAGCATCTCTGGGGCCACGCTGGGCTCCTCTCACTGAGGAAACACAGAAAGCTGAAAGATGCTCCATCTGTCCGGTACCCCTCTGATAAATATTCTGCCCTGTGCCCTCTAGATGTGAGGAAGAAAATACGGTTAATGAGTTTAAATGCTTTTATTTGTGAAATATTAACTTTGTGTAAAATATATTCAAAAGCAGATACTCATTTAAAGGTTATATTTAATATAGCTCTGCTCCAGCTTTTATTTTTTATTATTATTTTCTTATACATCTTTCCACTTTCTAAGGCAATGCTCCAGTGAGTACTGCAATATAATAGCTGCTTTCTCTCTCAGTACACAATTTGACAGCATTTATTCTTTCCTTCAGTGAACATAATTACTTCACATATGGAACCTGTGATAGCCTACAGGCATCTGAGAGAAACCAGAATCATACAATCTGTCCCCTTTGTGAGCTTAATTTACATTCACAAGTGTCATTTTAATAGTGCTGGCAACATGTAGGATAAAAATTACAGGTCAGCTGCAGCATGTCACAGGAACTGTGCTTAAGTCAATAATGTGGTATTATTACATTCTGGATAATTTTACAAGGTAGATCTCACAGGAGGAATTTGACCCTTATTTCTTTAGTTTTCTGCCTTTTGGTTTCCTCCATAAGGTAATTCATTTAGAAATGGATGTTGCGAAGCTGCAAACGTGCTGACAGAGTGGTTAGGATGTAGTAGGCATTTCCAAATCTGAAAGCAACACCTTTCCCTTACAGTAACTTGTACAGAACTTGCAATTACCATGCATCTGACATATTTAAAAATTTGCACTGTTAATTCCTGATTTATTTTTTTTTTCCAGATCTATGCAATCAAAATATTGAGGGGCATACCCTTCTGCCTTCTAATTTCATAGAGTTGACAGAAGTTTCAGCTTCCTACAAGTGATTAGTTTTTAGCCAGCTAAAGTAGTCTCAGCCAGGCATTTTACAGACATTTTGTACAAGAGAAATACTGAGCCTCACAGAGACATGTTGTGCACAGAGCTGTGTATAATGCCCAATTTAATTTATATAGTTATAATTTATAAAACCTAAAAATAAAAGTTAATTTCTTATCCTGACATCTGTAATATAACTAGATATGCAATAAATAATCTAATGAAACAAAAAGTGATGGATTTTAGTAAAAATTTGGGCTTGGGCAGAGTGCTGAGTCTAAATATAAAATCAATCTGAGTTACTGATTATGTTATATTTTTACAAATCCTGTAATTCACTGCAGTTTAAGTTTCCCAAGTTTGTTTACGGGAATACTCAAGGACTCGTAGAGTTTGTCTGTGGTACTCTGGTATTCAGAAAGTTGATATATACACAGACAAGGCAGATATACCCCCAGGTGCCTCCCGCTGTGCACTCACAAATCCATTCTCTGAATCATGCATTCATTTACCCCCCCCCCCTTGAAATTTGCATCCCTCTCTTGTGGTAAGCACTTTTACTCGTTTGAGAGCACAAGGGGAAAAATATCTTTTATTTAATGATTTATTTTCATATCACCAATAGTGTTGGGGTTTGAGTGTATTTTTTTTATAAAAAAAGCCCAAAACAAAAAAGCATTTTGTCTCTCTGAGGAGGCTAAACAGAACATACTTGCATCTTTAATAAAAAGTGTGACAAACTAACAGCAAGGAATTGGAATTGACCTCCCTGTATTTTCTTGGTGAGCCTTCTGCTAGGGTACTCTGTCCAGTGAAAGGATGATGAAAAATTCAAGTAAGTTCAAAAGAATTGAAGGAATGATCTGAGGTCTGGGAAATGTGTTTTTTACAATGACAGACAGATCAGTTTATTAAATCATCAAGTACTTGGATACATAAGTACCTATCTGCAGTGAAGATGCCTGCTACCTGAAGGCTTGTAACATGCCTAAGGAGGTGACAAAAGTACATATTAAACAACTGAATAGTTAAGACTAAAGCCAGGAAACTAAAACTTGAGTAAATTGCACAGTTTTGAGAGTGGAGATAGTTATGCACTGGAAATGATTTCTTTGGAATCCTTGACTGGTGGATTACCTAAGAAAGCTCCATGGCTTTCCAAGGGATGTGTCTCACTCAACCAGGGGCTTGACGCTGGAGGGCAGTCAGTTCTGTTTCATTGTCCATTCACACCTTAAACCCTCTGAAACTGCACAACCAACCTCTGAAGTCTTTGGCAAGCCTTTACTTGGGAAAATGTCCATTTGGAGTACTAGGAGATTTTTTCCATCTAAGGAAAGTGCCTGTTAGTCATGTTCTTCAGAGCCTGGCAAAGGAAAGTGTTTGCTCCTCAGATACTCTTTACCTTAGTAGGAGACTTCATTTGGTTTTTGTTTGTTTGTGTTTTGTTTTGGTTTGTGGGTTGGTTTTTTTTTGTTTGTCTGGTTTTGGTTTTGGGTTTTTTTTGGTTTTTTTTGTTTGGGGTTTTTGTTTTGTTTGTTTGTTTTTCCAACTCTCTCAGTTTCTGCAAGGGTTAGGCTGGGAAACAAAACCTACAAAGTGCAGGCTGGAGATACTCATTCCATCTCTGGAGCTCTCCCATACACCTGTCTTAGCATGAAAACATCGGTCACTGATGTACACAACAGCATATATGCAAATATTAATATTTTATAAGCTTGATGACCTATTGGCTAAACTGTTTTACCAATGAAATATTTGAAACATAACAATTTTCATTCTTTGTGATAATCTTGTATGATCTGCAGTTCAGTTGCAGAAATAATATAATTTGTTTCTTAGGAGATGTGCTGGAGTGTCTTGGCTGCCTCTTCTCAGCTTCTCTATTCCCCCTTGACTGACATTAGGTTTATTACTTACTTGATTAATGATTGCCTTATCTGGTTCTTCTATTTTGGAGAGTAAAAAAGAAAAAAAAAAAAAAACAACAAAAAACCCAGAAAAAAGCCCAAACAAGCCAGGAGATACTTTGCAGATAGGAGTAAGCCAAGTATGAGGCCCTACCTATGATTGTGTATTACTTTTGCTTTTTAAAAGATATGAGATGGTCAAGTTTTGGGGATAACATCCTCTTCTCACAGGTTGCATACATCTTTGCTGATAACTTTTGTGAGAAGAGGCTGAACACACAGTAGATGAAATACCTTCTCAGGACTAGGACTGGAGCTCTTCAGCTCTCTTGCTTCTCTCTTGCCAGGATTTCTAGAAGTCCTTTCACTGTTACTGCCTGTTGAGCGGATGTTTATTGGCAGAAAAACTTATCTTAAGAGCTATTTAAGAGGGTTTCATCAGTGCTAGTTTTGAAAAAAGTATTTACTAGCCAGTTTCAGAGAAGCCACCTGGCAACTGGGAGGTCTTATGGTGGCTTGTAGTCACACACAATTGCCTATGGATATAATCAATCTGTTTGACTTTAGCAAAGTGAAATAAGGAATTGCTATGGTGAAGTTGCCCAAAACGGAGTTTTTCCCATGTCAGTGTGCTTGGCTGGGATCGTGGTGCTTGGCCATGCTTACCTGGTGGCGCCTGGGGCTATGTCCATACACTGCAGGCAACTGTGCTGTGAACCAAGGTGGCCTGTCTCCCCTGGTGTGCAACATTACAATGTATGCAAGAGCCCTGATTAGTCCAGGCAGTTTTTCATATTTTATTTTCTGAGTGATGGATAAAGAAAAAAAGACCCTACAGAATGTATGTGTGCTGTTTTAATTTATCTCTTGGAGGATGAGGCTGAACACAGTCTGTGGTTAACATAAATTTTAAAAAGATGATGAAGTGTTTATTTCTCCCAAGCTGACATGAAATCTTACTTCTCTTACTCCTCCTCCTCCTCCAAAAAAAACCAACCCACCAATCTCTTGTCTTTCATTTGTTAATGAATACAATATCAAACGCCTCCTCTGTGCCTCTGATGTACGTTGGAGTCCACGTGCCACTGTGCTGATTCATCTGGAGGATGCCCTGCATGTGAGTGGTTTGGCACAGTATGGTACAGGAGAGGAATCTGATAGTGAGAAAAGCCACGGCATAATTAAGGATTTTTTCCCCCTGATACTGCTACTTGTTATTTATTCTCCTCTCCATGTTTCCCTGGGTTATTTTTCTTCCTGAAATGAAAATAACCTGGCAAGAACACAATATTTCCACTCCCATCATTTTTTAGGCAAGGAACACCAGGCATGTTTTTTAACGTGCTAACTGACGAATGATTATTCACCAATATTTTTTTGTTGAAGCAAGCAGGCTTGTTAACTGTGGTGACATTTTTAGTGATGCTGTGATATCCCTGTGTCATTGTTGCTTGATTTATCAGAGTCTGAAGGATTATTTTGTTGAAAAACTTACTATGGATCTCATGTTTAAGGCTGACTTTATATGTGCATGAGTATGTGTGTATGAATTTGTATGAATTTGTATGAAAATAAGGGACAGAACTCTTAAGATGCTTCTTCTGTTTTGGGCTTTTGACTCTGCCTTATAAAATACAAACTGTAGTCTTGAATTTCTACACTTTAATACGGCATACCCAAAAAGAGAAATTTTGTAATTGAGAGCAGATCAGCTACAGCCACACTGCATTTTGCATCTATTTACTCCCTTTGTTCTCCAGATTCCTGACTCACATTCTGTCATACCCAGACTTCTACAGGACTGTTATTTGCAATCCTCTGCCTTTCCACCCACCCTGCTGCTGCAGCCATGCGCCACACTCACCCTCCCTGCCTCATTCTCCACCACCTGCAATGTACCCCAGCCGGCAGCCTGCTAACCAGGCACCCCGCACCTGGGCGTGCACATTTGGGTCCTATGCTGAGACTCTCTTTTGTCTGTGGCTCTCATGGGTCTTTGAAAGGTTAAAGGCAGTGAGCCAGTGTGGTTGGAGCAGCGGGAACAGGAATCTATTGGGCAGTCTGTGGGGTCACCCTGGCTCCAAGGGGATGAGGACAAGTGGGGATCCTGTTCCCTTGGAGAGAGAACACTTGGTGAGAAATGCCCTGGGAAAAAACAATGCTGAAGGGTCAGGTGTGAAGAGCTGAGGAGCACCAATATGCTCCAATTGACCCTTGTGCAGTGATGTGAGGGGTGGCTACGGGTGCAGCTCTGTGTGACTTGGATGGTCAGGAGACTGAAGTGATAGGTATGATAATATGAAAGCTGAGTAGCTACTTGGAGATGCAGCAACTGCAGGCAGTTTGCAAAAAAATAAGTAACAAGCCCTCAAAATTGAAAAGAAAGGACCTTGATTCTTTTTTAAACTTGGTGGAAGCAAATATGCCTAAATTTCTTGGAAAAGATGCTAATGGAAATTCTGTGTGAGTGTAAATACATGAAATCCAAAGGAGGTGAAGTTTCCTCTTATGATGATTAAAAAAAAAAGTGGCCTGGAAATCAGATGCCAGCCACAGCCTGAGCCCTACAGCTCCTTTACCACTGCAGGAGCAGGTTTACAAATGGGGTGACATGTCCTGTCCCTCTCCTCTCCTGTGGCATCCAGGTTGCCCTGCCTGCATGAAATGTCTGCACTCCAGGCTGTGCAATCCAGCTTGGATTGTACAGGCCTTCATTCATACATGACATTGCTGGTCCAGCCAGTATGAAGATTTTTTTATTTCCCCCAGTTTTAATTTGACAAAGGCGTGTGGTGCTAGCAGTCTTACAGTGGCTCAGAGGTGCAGCTCACCCAACGTCTCCAGTTCCCCTGGAACTCTCTGGAAGATTCAGGTGCTTTCCAGCTCTCTGAATCAGGTCCACAGGAGTTTGTTTTTTGTATTAAATCCAGGACAGAAGGTTAAAGTTATGTAGACAGATGGACAAAGCCCCTTATTCCAGGTAGGTCCCCAAAATCAGATGGACTGTCAAAAATTGTTTTGTCTTGAGGAGAGAGGTGAGGGAAGGGGAAGGCAGAGCACATTTTAGCGCCACTCAAGAGCGCTTTATGTGGCTTGTGGTCATTTAGTCTTCAATAAAACATGAATGCTTACCATAGCAACCGTGGCAGCAACCTCTCAGGTAGCCAGCACTTTAATAAAGATGGACATTTGCTGAAGAAAGTCTAACAAACAGGTAGACCTTTTACAGTGCTGCACAAGAAAACAATCTTGCTTGAAGAAGCATTTGTGTTTTCCCAGGAAGGGTGAAAGACTCAATGTAATACATTGCCAGGTTTTGCTGTCTCTGCTGTGTGCTTGCTTCTGGAAATTGCTGTTGAGTGGTGCAAGATGGGGGACAGTGGCAATGGGGTGGGCATCTGGCACGGTCCTGCTGCCAGCGCTGCTGGTAGAGCTTGCTGCCTATGGCCAGGACAAGATAGTTTGAATCCTGTCCTGTTCAAGCTTGTCCCAAAATCCCCACATGCACATAGAATCAGTTTTCCTGAAATGTTATGCGCGACAGATGTTTTCCTGAAATGCGCAGTTTCGCTTTAATCCCTGCTTAATCTTAGAGAAAGATTCAAACAATTCGCAATGTCTCTTTGTCTTGGGAAGTCTCAGGGATGTTCAACAAAATCTTCTGTGGCTTTTTATTCATATGTATTCATTTATACCCCAAGAGCACATGGGGGTCCCTCACAGTAAGCAGGTTTGGATTTCAAATGCTACTGGATCAACATTCTGGAAAGAGGATGATCCAGTTTGTAAAATTTGAAACAAAATGTCCATTGAGAAAGTATTTGATTAGTCACAGATTAATTACAATTGTCCAGTATTATTCTTCTGTAATAAGAATGAATTCTTCACTCAGAATTCATAGCAAAATTACATTATTTTTCAAATAGAAGTAATTTAAATTGAAGTAAGACCTTCTAATACCACCATCTGTACAAGTAAATTACTTTCAGAGTAATTAAATATGCATATCTGGGCTGTGTGCTGTACTGATGAACCAAGTTTTATGGATGCAATATGCTTATAAATCCCTTAGGTATTAAAGATTAAGAATCCATGGTATTTTGCATTCATATAACCACGAAAAAGAAAAAAAATATTTTTTTGTTGCATGGTTTTGGGGAATATATTTTTATTAACTTTTACTGGTTAATTAATATTTTTGCCAAATAGCAAATATGATCACCATATTTATTAGTCTGACATTTCACGGTGACTTAAAGCTCCATAAGAAATTCCAGCATTGTATGTGTCTGAATTTACGATCGTGACACAGTCACTTCTGCAGGTTCCCAGGAAGCAGAGCAGCCCAGTGAAACTGAAATCATTATGTTGACTGAATTTGTTACTGCCGGACTCGCCCCACCATGAAATTGCACTGCTCAGCCAATTTGGATTCATGGTCACAGCCCTTCATGGGATCATCAGGGTATATAGTCCATAACAAATACAAATACAGAAAGGAACAATAATGGTGTGATGCATCTGACCTGTTATCCCACCTTGCAAGACTTTGTTGTGAGTACCAGAATAGTGACTGCCTGCATGTTTTCTGTTGTGCAGATGAACAGGAGAGAGTCACGCAGGAAAGAGAAACCATGCCCCAAAACACAGTGCTGTTGGTGTGGTCTTAGTGACTAAAAGCCATCTGTGTGCTTGCAACACATCGTTCATGTTTTATGTAAAACACCAGTGTGTAGGGGAGCTTAGGAGGTTTGCTTGGAGCATCTGAGTACTGCAGAAATCTTTGGTTAAAGAAATATCTGAAGTCAATTCTGCAGACCACTTCAGAAGCAGACTGAAATCCCAGCAGGTCACTCCTTCAAAGCAGCAGATCTGAATGCCTACATGCCACCAAAACGCAAGCATAAAGACACACACAGTCAGAACAACCTCTGTTTGCAAGTCAACCACTGCTGTACAATGTGACGGATCCTCCAATATTTTATGTCAATGTAACGTTTCTCATGAAACACAGAGATTCCCCATCATCAAGATATTTTGTCCACCTACAGTACTTTCATGGTTATCTGCCCAGATTAATCACAGCAGGCTGGCAATAGACATAGGACGATAGATCCATTCTTTCTGTACCCCAAAGGTAAAATAAGAAATGCTGACCTGAAATGCAGATAAAGAAGAAATGATGAGGGCTTGATTTCTCTAAGCCCTGTGCTAACATGTGTGAACCAGCAGACTGCGGTCACCCCTTTGGGGACCTACTTACCTGTGTTTTAATTCATATTTTGTGATAGATGGAGGTGGATGTTTATGTAGCCAAGAGGAAAACTAGTAGAAATGTGTGCAAATTCACAGTCCAGAAGGTACTGAAGTTTGAATGACGTAATTTCTGATCTAGTATAAGGTAATTTGCTGAAAGATTCAGTTGCACACAGTTTAATTATGCATACATATTATGTTGGCTTTCTGCATATGCCTACTTAATCTTTGGGCACCTTGTCACCTTTGTCTCTGTTCTGTCCCGGAACAGGTCTGCAGTTCATGTCTGCAGGTCATGTCCAGCCTGTAGACTCCAGCATCTTACACATGCTCTATTTCCAGGTATTCATTTTCTGGAGCTACTACTGGAAGACTAAACACTTTTTTTAGCAGATTTCCTTGCAGTTCTGAGGTCTGAAAGAAAATGAAAGCAAGAATTTGAGTGTGGATGTGCTGGGTGAATCCTTCAGAAAAGGCCTTTGGCAAGTGGCTGCATGGGGATTGCTCCTAGGAGGGCTGTATAGAAAAGACTTTTATAGTAAACCTGAGCAGACCTGATTTTCAGGTCAAGGTTTTACCTGTAGTAGCCAATATATACAATAATACTACTTTCAGGTAGTGAAGTACAGGTTGGAATTTAAGAGAACCCTATAGCAACAGCCCTAATAAAGAAAAATATGCAAAAGAAACTCTGCATATTCAAAAAGGGAAAACTGAAATGTGGATCTCTATTCAGCTTCTGAGTTTCTGAATGTTTGTGACCACTTTGCCATGCTTAAGTCTGGGCTTCTGCTAAAACATAATCAGATCAGCATTATTAGTGTAATGTAGCACATCTCCCAATAATTTGGTGTCATGGGTTAGCCTTATCTGGCAATTAAGTACCACTCAGTCACTTGATCACTTCCTCCCCACCTCCAGTGCAGGAAGAGAGATGAAGGAAAAAACAAGTAAAGCTCGTAAAGTCGAGATAAGAACTAGTTAATAATATAAATGAAATTTACAGTGATACTAATGCTAACAATACTACTACTACTAAGTAATTAAAACAATAGAAAATAGAACTTATGATGCAGTAGCTCACCATGCGCTGACGGACAAAGCCAGGTCCCAGAGCAGCGAACCATCCCCAAGCGCAGAACCCTAGAGCAGGGAGAAAACACACCACCCAACACCCCCCCCCCCCCAACCCACTAACAAAAGAACCTGCCCCACCGCTAACAACTGTTCCAAGAGCTAACAAAGGAGCTAATGACCCAGCTATCAAGCTAGCCCAAAACCTTAACGATCCTCCCCCACGGGCCAACTTCGTGCCTCTGAAACAAAGCATGTGCGCGCTCAGCCTGACCACTGAGACTGAGGTACCATGGAATGAAACAAATCCCTCTGCTGCTGTCGGCCAGCACTGTGTAGGTGAGGGGCTCTTTTCTGCCTGAAACCAGGACATTTGGAAATGGACCTTCCAGTGTGTTTGAAAATGCCATGGTAGGACAAGGATATTAAAATCCTCTTGTCTATCTGTGTCACAGTGTATTGTGTTCAGGATGTCTCCAGTTCTCACAGAGGCTGGAGCATTATTTTCCCCACCCTTTTTACCCCATTTAGCTTCTGGGTACTTAGACTAAATTGAGTAAAGGAGCCTTTACCTGAGAACCTTTTTACTGGTTGCCAGGCTTTTAAAGCTTTAAAAGCTTTTGCTGAACAGGTACCTATTTTCTTACCACTTTTTCATTTTTTTTCCTTTCCAGAAAAAGGACATCATTTGAAGTTCTTTTTTTGTCAGCTGTATTTCGTTGTGTTATATTATGTCAAGGCACATCAGTCACATGAAGATTTTATGGAAAAAAATCATACCCTTTTAGATGTCCCTCTCTGCAGCCCCCTTCAAAACACAGTGCTTTTTCAAGAAACTCTTCAACTATAACAGCATTATGATACTTGAAACATTGTGGGTGTAATGGCTTCATCTTACTCAATTATATAAATGCTACATGAACTTGTGCAAAGCGTTTGACACTGTCCCACACAACATCCTTGCCTCTAAATTGGAGAGAGATGGATTGGACATGAGGACTACTCGGTGGATGAGGAACTGACTGGATGGTGGCACTTAAAGAGTTGTGGTCAACGGCTCCGTGTCCAAGTGGAGACCAGTGACAAGTGGTGTACCTCAGGGGACAGTATTGAGACTGGTGCTTTTTAACATCTTTGTCGGCGGCAAGGACAGTGGGGTTGAGTGGACCCTTAGCAAGTTTGCTGACAACAAGCTGTGTGGTGTGGTCAACACGCTGGAGGGAAGGGATACCATCCAGAGGGACCCTGACAGGCTGGAGAGGTGGGCCTGTGCCAACCTCACGGAGTTCAACAAGTTCTGCACATGGGTCAGGGAAATCCCAAGCACAAATGCAGGCTGGACGGAGAATCGCTTGAGAACAGCCCTGAGGAGAAGCACTTGGGGGTACTGGTGGATGAAAAGCTGGACATGAGCTGGCAGTGTGTGCTGGCAGCCCAGAAAGCCAACCGTATCCTGGGCTGTATCCAGAGACGCATGGCCAGCAGGCTGAGGGAGGGGATTCTCCCCTTCTACTCTGCTCTCGTGAGACCCCAGCTGGAGTACTGCATCCAGCTCTGGAGCCGTTAACATAAGGATATTGAGTGGTTGGAGCGAGTCCAGAGGACTGCCATGAGGATGATCCAGAGGGCTGGAGAACCTCTCTCATGAAGAAAGGCTGAGAGAATTGGGTTTGTCCATCCTGGAGAAGAGAAGGGTCTGGGGAACCCTTATAGCAGCCTTCCAGTACCTGAAGGGGGCCTACAAGGAAGCTAGGGGGGGACCTCTTACAAGGACATGTTGTGACAGGACAAGGGGTAATGGCCTGAAACTGAAAGAAGGTAGATTTAAATTAAGTATGAGTAAGAAATTCTTCCCAGAGAGGGTGGTGAGGCACTGGCACAGGTTGCCCAGAGAAGCTGTGGATACCCCATCCCTGGAAGTGTTCCAGGCCAGGCTGGATGAGGCTTTGAGCAACCTGGTCTAGTGGAGGGTGTCCCTGCCCATGGCAGGGGGGTTGGAACTGGATGATCTTTAAGGTCCTTTCCAACCCAAACCATTCTAGGATTCTATCATTCTCTGATACTTAAAGTAGTAATGTAGAAGTAATGTGGTGTATTTAGTCATGCTAAAAAAAAGAATTACCCTGTTCACTATTTACAGATTTTTACTTTTCAGTGTTGGGGAAGGGCTTCTTTGTAACCAAGGTAATCCTGCGCTGTTTCTTATTTTACCATAAAATGAGATATATTCTGAATTCAGATGAAAATGGGGTACTTTGATGAAAGTGGGCTTCAGGTGTCACACACTAAGCATTGTACATTTCTATTTGCTCTGATCATCCAGCACACATAAGAGTTCACCTGTTCACCTTTGAACAAGATTGCACTAACTTTGATCTTTCAATTTTGTTCAACTCCAGGGAAGGAGAAGCTACTTTAAACATGTTATCATTTAGATGTTCAGAGGTTCTTTAAAAATAAAAAATTAAAAAAAAAAAAAAAAAAAGGGAGGGGGGAACTGAAAGCATGAAATAAAAGCTGTATTTTTTTTAACTTGAGCATCAGTCTTTGTAGCTAGAGTGTTATCCTTTAACATCAAAAGCTACCTCTATATGTAGAACAATGCAAAATGTAGACTTTAAAAGCACACAGAATTATTAAACACGAATTTCCTTTTGTGTAAGCATTTTTCCACTGTGGTGAAGTGGCTATCCTTTCCCAGCTCAAAATATAAGCTTTGTCTTCTTCCTTCTTCGCTTATGGCCTAAGCCTGTTATTTGAGTGTCTGTACTTCTGTGATATTAATTCGTGATACTGATGGTTAATCTGTTTTGATAACTGTTATTATCTGAGCAAAATAACAAACTGTTCTTAATTCTCTCTTCAAGTCTGAGAACATGTAGCAGTGGGAACAAAGTTAAAGTATGTTATTTTCAAGATCTCACACGGTTTAGCAGCATTCTTACAATGATTATCACCATGTGCCAGTACGGTGGGATTTTTCTATTATTTTGGCATTTTGTTTTGTTTTCTATTACAAGCTGAATTTACTTAAGAATTTTAAATCACAGAGCCCTGTTTCAAACTGCCCTTCACCTTCTGAAAACATTGTGGTTGTAAGGTCCTCGGACGTGTCATCAAAATTCTCACGTTGATGCTTGCTGAAAGTTTGCATTTTTGTCTGTTGGTGCTGTTGTCTTCTTGCCTAGTTTGCTCACACTTGCATTGTTTCATCCCTGTTTCAACTCTCAAGCCGGGTTACGGGGTTTGGTTAGGCTGTTCAGTGTATTGCCGATGTTGAGAGGAATCCTCTATCTGTATCTGTATTTAATATCGTCAGCCCCCTAGAACTTTCCGAGTTATCTCCTGGAGGCTTTGAATAATTACACATCTCTCTTTTTCTCCCCCAGGACACTGCCTGTAGAGGAGAGATTATTCAGTGCTGGGGTGGATGCAGAGAAATTGTTCCAATTTTTTCCCTCTTCTCTTGGGCCGATGGCAAAGGTGTATGAATATTCTGGAAATTTTTCATGGAGTTGGGGTGAGCTGTGGCCAGGGATCAGCTTGCTAGTAAATGTCCTAATGATTTTGTGTAAAGCTAAAGGAATGTTTGGGAATGCTGCCCATTGCTTGGCAGCACACTGCTGCTGGTGCTTGGGGCAGACACAGGCTCTGTGCAGCCACCTGAATCACCTTTAAGGTGAAGGGGGGCAGCATCAACCTGCATAGGGCTGCAACCATGGCCAGTGCATCTCCCACAGGGGTTTCACCTCCCACAACGGCTTCACTTCCATCAACCCTCACGTGCCAGTGTCATTGTCAGTGTCAACCAGTGCCAGTGGCCCCAGTACAGAAAAAGGAATGGACATGCAAATCAGTCCTTCTGGTAGGGGATGAGGAGGTAGCAGGGTCATCCCGAGAGACAGAGAGGAACGAGAAGGAGACAGGATCAGGGCCATCCCAAGAGTCAGAGACAGAGGATGAAGCAGTTGTGACCACTCTATCCCTGAGGGAGCTATGGGATATCCATAGAGACTTCAGCCATTGGCCAGGGGAACATATTATCACCTGGCTGCTCCACTGCTGGGATAATGGGGCCAGTAACACGGAGTTAGAGGGCAGAGAAACCAAGTAGTTGGGGTCACTTGCTGAAGAAAGGGGCCTTGACAAAGCGATTGGAAGAAGGACAGAAAATGTAAGCCTCTGGAGATGGTTCCTGATTGGTGTGAAGGAAAGGTATCCTTTTAGGGAAAGTGTGCCACATCAGCCAAGCAAATGGGCCACCATGGTATCCAGTACCTGAGGGACCTAGCTTTGCTGGAGATGATAGTTTACCATGACACAAACAATACACAAACACCCACTCATGCAGATGAAGTTCAGTGCATGCGACCCATGTGGCAGAAGTTAATGCAGAGTGCACCATATACACAATATGAGAGTCCTCATGTTGCCGTGTGCTTGCAATAATTATTTGGAGAAAGGATAAGGTACAACAGTAGATTAGATGATTTGCTATTTCCAGGAATATGAGGAAAGTCTCTCTTCCCCCATACAGACCTGTGTGTCAGCTGTAGATAGACAGTCCCAGGAGCTTAAGCAATTCCGAGAGGAGATGTTGCACTCCCCACCTGCATGAGCTAGTTTCTCTGCTATTAAGACTAAATGTTACTCTGCTCCAAGGAGGGAATACAACAGGTATGCATCATGGTACCCTATGGTTTTACCTGCGAGACCATGGAGAGGACATGAGGAGGTGGGATGGAAAACCTGCCTTGCTTCTAGAGGAATGGGTATGTGAATTGAAAGGGAAAAAATTCATTAGTGGAGATTCTTCCAGGAAGATTGCTGCTCCTGTATACAAACAGGATGGAAGATCTGACATGACCAATAATCCGTTCCTCCAAGACATGAGTGAGACATGTGAGTATTAAAGGGGCCCTGCCTCCAGGCAGGTGGAGGAAAGGGATAACTGTGTTTACTGGACTGTGTGGATTCGATGGCCTGGCACATCAGAGCCGCAGGAGTGTAAAGCTCTAGGGGACACAGGTGCACAGTGTACCCTCATGCCAGCAAGGTATAAAGGGGTACAACCCATTAGTATTTCTGGTGTGACTGGGGGCTCTCAACAACTGACTATGTTGGAGGCTGAAATAAGCCTGACTGGGAAGGAGTGGCAAAAGCACCCTATTGTGACTGGTTCAGATGCCTCACGCATCCTTGGCATTGACTATCTCAAAAGAGGGTATTTTAAGGACACAAAAGGGTACCAGTGGGCTTTTGGTGTAGCTGCTATAGAGACTGAGGAAACTGAGCAGCTGTCTGCCTTTCCTGGTCTCTCAGAGGACCCTTATGCTGTGGGATTCCTAGAGGTTGCAGACCAACAGGTGCCAATGACTACCACAACAGTGCACTGGCAACAGTATCGCACCAACTGAGATTCCTTGCTCTCCATACATAAGCAGATTTGTCAGCTGGAGACCCAAGGAGAGATCAACAAGACTCTCACCCTTTAACAGCCCCATCTGGCCAGTGCATAAATTTGATGGAGAGTGGAGACTCATAGTGGACTATTGTGGCCTGAATGAAGTCACGCCACCACTGAGTGCTGCTGTGCTGAACATGCTAGAACTCCAATACCACTGGCAGCCAAGTGGTGCACCGTGACTGACATCACAAATACTTTCTTCTCCATTCCTTTGGCAGCAGAGTGCAGGCTACAGTTTCCTTTCACCTGGAGGGGCAGCCAGTACACCTGGAGTTGACTGACCCATGGGTGGAAGCACCATCCTACCATTTGCCATGGACTGATCCAGACCACACTGGAACAAGATGCAGCTCCAGAACAGCTGCAATACATTGATGACATCATTGTATGGGACAACACAGCAGATGAAGTTTTTAAGAAAGGGAAAAAGATCATCCAAATCCTGCTGAAAACTGGTTTTGCCATTAAACAAAGTAAAGTCAAGGGACCTGCACAAGATATCCAGTTCCTAGGAGTAAAATGGCAAGATGAATGTCGCCAAATCCCAGTGGATGTGATCAACAAAATAACAGCTACGTCCCCACCAACGAGCAAAAAGGAAACACAAGCTTTCCTAGGTGTTATAGGTTTCTAGCGGATGCATATTCCAAATTACAGTCAGACTGTAAGCCCTCTCTATGAAATGACCTGGAAGAAAAATTATTTCAAATGGGGCCCTGAGCAGCGACAAGCCTTTGAACAGATCAAGAAGGAGATAGCGGATGCAGTAGCCCTTGGATCAGTCTGGACAGGGCCAGTTGTAAAAAATGTGCTCTACACCACAGCCGGGGAGAATGGCCCTACCTGGAGTCTCTGGCAGAAGGAACCAGCGGAGACCCGAGGTTGACCCTTAGGATTTTGGAGCCAGGGATACAGAGGATCTGAGGCCCGCTACACTCCAGCTGAGAAAGAAATACTGGCAGCTTATGAGGGAATTCGATCTGCCTCAGAAGTGGTTGGAACTGAAGCACAGCTCCTCCTGGCACCTCAACTACCAGTGCTGGGCTGGATGTTCAAAGGCAGAGTCTCTTCTACACATCATGCAACTGATGCTACCTGGGGTAAGTGGGTCACAGTTAAAAGACCACAAATTTAAATAGGAAACCCCAGTCATCCAAGAATCTTGGAAGTGATTATGGACTCACCAGAAGGCAAGGATTTCGGAATATTACCAGAGGAGGAGGTGATGCATACTGAAGAGGCCCCACTATACAACGAATTGCCAGAAAATAAGAAGCAATATGCCCTGTTCACTGATGGGTCCTACTGTATTGTAGGAAAACATTGGAGGTGGAAAGCTACGATGTGGAGTCCTATATGACAAGTCGCAGAAACTGCTGAAGGACAAGGTGAATTGAATAAGTTTGCAGAGGTGAAAGCCATCCAGCTGGCTTTGGATGTTGCTGAACGAGAGAAATGGATAGTGCTTTACCTCTACACTGATTCGTGGATGGTGGCAAATGCCCTGTGGGGGTGGCTACAGCAATGGAAGAAGAGCAACTGGCAGCGCAGAGGCAAACCCATCTGGGCTGCAGCATTATGGCAAGATACTGCTTTCCGGCTAGACAACCTCATTGTCTAAGTGCATCATGTCGATGCCAATGTACCCGAAAGTCGAGCCACTGAAGAACATTGATACGAACAGCAGGTGGATCAAGCTGCTAAGATTGCAGTGGCTCAGGTGGATCTGGACTGGCAACATAAAGGTGAGCTGTTTATGGCTAGGTGGGTCCATGACACGGCCTATGACTCGGGCCATGAAGGGTGAAATGCCACATACAGATGGGCTTGTGACTGAGGGGTGGACTTGACCTTGGACGCTATTGCTCAGGGTATTCATGAATGTTAAACATGTGCTGCCATCAAACAAGCCAAGTGGTTAAAGCCTCTTTGGTATGGGGGGCAATGGCTGAACTATAAATATGGGCAGGCCTGGCAGGTTGACTGTATCACACTCCCCAAAACCAGCCAGGGCAAGAGCCACGTGCTCACAGTGGTGGAAGCAACCACCAGGTGGCTGGAAACAAATCCTGTGCTCCATGCCACTGCCCCCCATGTGTTTCTCCCTGCTCTGAGGCTCAGGTTTTTTTCTTTCTCCACTTGGATTTGGCTTGCTTTTTTTGGACACTGGCTGTGTAAGTCAACGGGTGGTGACTATTTTCTATTGTTTAAATTATTTATTGGTATTGTTAGTATCGCTATAAGTTGCATTTACATTATTAAATAGTTATCTCAACTTTCACAAGCTTCCCTTCATTAGGTTTTTCCTCTGACCCTTCCCTACAGTGGGAATGGGTGAGGTGAGTGAGTAACTGAGTGGTACTTAATTGTCAGATAAAGCTAAACCATGACACTTCTCCAGGAAGTTTGCTGCTGGGAAGCATCCTTAGGAATCACACCCATTCCCAAGGCACTCAATAAATGAGGACTGGTGACTTTTTGTGGAGTTTTGCAGTAGATGTCTCCATCCAGATTTAATTACATCATTCTACTTCACAAAATGCTCTTAACTTTCTTTCTGAATTTTTCTAGGAAAAAGTGCAAAACCAAATTTTCAGCCTGAAAGACAAAGATTACTCATTGCAGCACAACACAGAATTTTTAAGCAATACATCATAATTTTAATTTTCCTGAGTATATACAAGACAGTATAATATACAGAACAGTACCTCCCTTAAAGGCACTGTTATCTAGATATACTTTTAGAGTAGTCGGTAGTTAAAATTTGTCCTTGTTGCACTGAGGAAGTAGAATCCACACTTGTTAGGCTCTTATTTCATCATCTTTCCTATAGTGTCACCTTTCTGGCCCTGCTAACTTTCATGTTCATAATGAACTCCATTTAGCTTCCCTGCAGTAGGACCCTGTCTTTGTTAATCACTGACCCAGTGGCATGAAGCTGCATAGGAGAGCAGGGTTGGGTGTGGGTTTTATTTCTGGATTTTCTCTACTTCCTTCAGCAGTGGTAACTTCTAAGAAACTGCAGAACAAATAAGTATAAAAGATCAGGAAGATGGCCTGAAAAAATGATGTTTAAAAGATGTCTCATTCATTGTACTTGTTTCTCCACTAGCTGTCAACTACAGACTGATGGCTGAAATCTTTGAAGGAGTTAATGACATTACATCTTTGGTGACTGACTGCTTGATGCTATCTTCTTATTCACTGGCATCAGTCTTCTTTTCTTTTTCCTTCTTTTCAGTAACCATATGTAAAATTCTCATGGAGATCATCTGGGACCTTGTGACAGAAATCTCATTTAAAACAACTGGAAATTATTTCACCTTGGTCTAAGTAACAGCATAACAGCCACCTCTTCCTCCAGCCCTGCTGTGAGTCAAAGGCATTTTCTGAGCCCTTACTTTCCTGTGCTGAATGACCTTAAGCCTCCCTGTCACCCCTTTGCTTGGCTCAGCATGCGCATCCCTTGCTCTTTGTGAATATACCTGCATGCTCACCTTAGCAGTGTTCCCTTTTCTCAGCCTGGAGGTACGCATCCCTTCTCAGGCATTGAGACTCGGATTTTGGTTCACAGATACCTGTAGTAATTTTATGTGCTGTTGATTGCCAGGATTTTTTCCACCTTATTAAAAAAAACATTGATATGCCAGATGCATAGTACTCGGCTACTGGCGTGTTTTTCAGGGATAATTCCTTTCTGCCTGTGCTTGCTCTGCAAGTAGTAGCATCATACTTGCATAAATGACTGCCAGATTCGTGAAGCAGGTGAGAATCATCCCACGGCGACTCACAGCACAAACACAACACAGATGGAAGTACTCAGCTTGGATGATGTGCCTCCTTACTAATTGGGAAAGCTGAAAGGCTCATAGGCCTTGCGATCTGCTTCATGTCATGTAAAGGTCATCAGACCACTGGAAAGCCTTAGTCCTTTCCATGTGTGCTGGATTTAGTCACGAAAGAGTTAACTCTCTGCACCGTGGCTGCTATGAAGCTGTGTTCCTGGATGCTGACAGAAGTACTGATAAGGTCTTAGCTGGTGCTGGGGAATGCCTGCACTGAATTCAAGGTCTTTCTCCGCTTCTGACCATGCAGCTGCGTTCCCAGCTCTCGCTGTCTCACTGCAGACAGTGCAGGGGACACACAGCTCAGACAGCTGACCCAGACTGACCAAGGGAGTATTTCATTCCGTAGTACGTCATGCTCGGAATAAGGTGAGAAGGGGGTCTGGGAGCCATTACTCTCTCTCTCTTTTACTTCCATACACTTGCTAACACCCTCCCTGACTCCTTTGTTAGCTGCTTTGCTAACTCCTGTGCTGGCTCGTTCGTGAGGGAGTTGGTGGGTTTGTTTAGTTTTCCCGGTCATGCTGATGGGGTTCTCTTGGAATCTGCAGTGACAGCTCTTGGTCTCTGGCCTTCGGGCTGTGACCACTCTGGGGCTGCGGCCCTCAGGCTCTCTGGCTCTGACTCTCACTTCTCGGCGCCTGGCTGTGCATTGGTCAGTGGGTGCTGAGCAACTGGATCATAATTCTATGATATTGTATCATATGTTTTATCTTCTACTATTTTAATTACTTATTATTAGTAGTATTTGTATATATTAATTTAGATTCAATTATTAAATAGTTCTTATCTCAATTTTACGAGCTTCCTTGTCCTTTTCCCTCCAACCCTCCCCCTCTGCTGGAGGAAGGGAGGAGGGATTTGTGAGACCGACTTCATGGTATTTTGCTAGCTGGAGTTAAGCCAGAACACCATGGAAACTCGGTGAGATTACCTAGGATCCTGCAGGGACAACCAGTGTATTTGATTATATGGAGAATCTCTACTGGGAAACAGAGCTTGCGGAGCAGTGGGAGAGAGGCATGGTGATGGCAGTGGTGTCGGATGGGTGTAAGGTGCTGGGATACCTTCTAGGGCAGAGTCATCACCCTTTGCTTTTTCTTTTTAATATGAAACATCAAGAAAATATTCCTGTGAAACTAAGCTGCTTACTGTTTGCTACCCAGACTTCAGTCACCTCCTAAAAGGCTGTATTGGCCTTTCCTAACACTGGGCACTAGGTTAGATTCAAGCACAAACTGAAAATAATGGGGTGTAAGATAGAGAGGATGCAATACTAAGTGCTGTGCACTTTCTAGCTGATGTGGTGAACTCAGTTCACGCATTCAGCAAGGTGTCTAGTGTGCACATAACTTAAAAGCATGTCCTGCTAAAATATAGGGGATTATTTGTGTGTATAAATACATGTGCATGCTAAAGTGCTCTGCTGGGTTGAGGCTAGGGTGTTCAGTGTGAGGGCTGAGCCCTTCCAGATTTTCCATATATAAAATTAAAAGAAAGCAACAGTCAGTCACAGTTACATGGAACACAGTCCAGCTTTTAAAAGGCTACTTTTGATAATTAGGTATTTTGTGTACTGTGTCAAGATATGAATTCTAAACCCACTAATAATAATGTACTCCAGTCAGGGTAGCCTTGAAATTAGACCCCTAGCAGAGAGGTTGCACCGTATAACGATAGTACAGTACCATTTGTTTCAACACATTTAGCACTTCAGCATGGGATTGTTGTGTTAAACACCAGATGTTCTAGTGACCCGAGTACTGACTTTAAAAGAAGACACAATAGAATGGTGTGTCAAGGTCAACAGCACAAATTAATCTGTATTATAGTTCTGTCATATTATACCATATGCCCCACATGATCAAGATCTATGGCTAGTGCTTTCCTTACATGAAACTGTAGCGGATGTTTCAGTACAGAGATTTTGAGCTTCCCTAACCCTCAAATCCCCGTGAAAGAAATCTGATTCTTGCTTTGATAGTTTAAATTGCATATGTAACATCCTTACAGAAGGTGAGGGATGTGTGGAAATGTGACTGTAACCTCACAGAACCAGAGAGAAATGCAACAACACAATGAAAAGTATGTCTGTTAATTGTAATTTCACATTTAAGGACTTAAAATAATCAGGATATCTTGGTTGTCTGCATTTTTCTCTTGACTTAAAAATGTTATAGGGTACAAATGAATAATTACTTACAAACATATGAAGTAATAGTCTACCTGAAATAGGAAGTAATATTTTACCTGAAATAGAAACTTTTGTCTCCATGATATCTGCCCTCCCCCACCCCCAAATATCCCTCCTCTTCCCTGCCCTGTGACTTCTAAGCTATTGCTGCAAGATGACAGGATGTCAGTGCCCCCAAAATTGAACCTGTGATTTGTTTTTCTTTGATTTATGGGCTTGTAGTCAATAAACTTTATAAAGGAGAGTATCAGACTGAGCAATCAATCAAAGATAAGCAGATTCTTGTCCTTTAAAAGCATTTCACCCCAGTAAGCAAGGCCCTCATTCATCTTTTACAGCCACTCTTGCAGCTCTCAGCTGAGAAAGGACTCGTTGCTGACTACAGCCCCTTCTGCTGAGAAGTCTCCCGTTTGTATGTCTGAGCTGAGATTTTTAAAATTCATTGCAGCAGTAAGCTTTTCTTCCATATTATTTGCTATCTCTGAAAGGGCAGATTGTTTGCATGTTGTTACTAAAGGTAAATCTCCTGGTTGTGTAGAGAGGAGAAGACTTCTGTTTAAAACCCGTCAAAGGCACTGACTGTTTTTTGGCAGAAACAGTATTCATTTTCTTTGTTATTTTACAAAACAAAACATAAAATGGGTTCCCATTTGTCCTCTTAGTAGTATCTGAATTTCCCTTTGAGTAAGGCAAATGTTATGCTGCATGTTTTGCTTCTCTGAAGCACAGATGGTGTGCATATGCAGATTGGTGATTTTCTAATCAATGCAGTGACACTTGGGAATATATGTAAGTATTGTAATAATGCATTAGTCAGGAGTGATGTTGTAACACACTGAGATCATACACATAAATCTAAGACACCATGTCTAGACACCCCAGGGAAGATGGCATGCCATGGGTTAGAGCGAACATTAAGGAAGTGCAATATTTCAAATATGATGGGAAAATAATGCAATTTGCAGACTTTAATAAAATCATTGGGGAATTAATTTCACTAAGGGTACACTCTCTCCCAAAACATCCACGTTTATATGTTTGCTTCATGGATAATCAGAACTAGAGATGCTTTACCTGCTATCTCAGACATAAACACAGTATGATATCTATGAATTGTGCTGTATCTTTAATGTGCTGAATATGAAAATAATCCCTTTATAGGTAGTGCTTTAGTGGTATAAAACTGCATTACACAAACAATGCACAGACAGAATAAACTTTGGAGATTCAGAATTTGAAGAGCTTGTAAATTAATCTCATAAGTGTTGATATGAGCATGCCTAGGGAGTGCACTTAGCTGTAAAACTTGACCAACCTAACCTTCCTGGTTTCAATTATTAGCTTTTTGATGATCAAATATTAAATGAAGATGTGCAATTTTGGACTCATTTGCATGTCTAAGTTTCCTTCTCTGAAAAGATTTTTTTTTTTGCCTCTGGCTGCTTTTGGTTATTTTGCTGCTTCGGTATAGCTCTTGGCATGTAAGTTTAATCAGTCAACCTCCTTTCAAATTGTTGCCAACTGATAACTACTCACAAGCAAGTAACTTCCAGTACCATGCCAAGAGTGTTGTGGCCAAGGATGACAATCATAATTATTTCTAAGTGAGAAACTTGAACAGAATACGATAGTACCTTTTGCTGTCTGCCAGTGAAGTACATGCTGGAACTCAAGAGGTTCCTGTAACGATAACCCTCGCAGTCAAAACCCCGCTTGGGGTGGCTGCACCGGTAGCTCCATCAGCATCATCATCTCATGTCATCTGAAAGGCTGATAGTAGAAAATATTTAATACATCTCAACATTTTTAATTAAAATATAATCAAGTCAAATGCTGTCTGTAATCAATCCTGTTAATGCTGCAGCTGTAGAAATTAGTGAATGAGGGAACTCAGGTTTTGCAAATAGTGACAATAGTTTATATCCTGACTGACTGAACTCTGTTTCAGAAAACAAGAGGTGTATATGTTAGCATGGAGTAAAGCCAAACATTTCAGTATTTTCCCCTCCCCTCATCAGTCTGTTCCTCTCTGCTCTATAAAGACACTGACCCAGAATCCTGTGTTTGGTCAGTAATCTAATGTGAAGATGCTTTGAAACCAAAATCTGAAACGTGATGGGTTGAGACATAAGTGATATTTTAAAATGCACAGGAGATTCCTTGGGAAGGGTAGGTTGACAGAGCTGGGACTGTGGTGTGATAGCAGCGCTGTGAAGCCTCTCCACAGATAGACCTGTAGATAGCCCGCCTTCTCCTTCAGAAGATTGTAAAACACCACTTACGCTTAAGCTCTTCCTATTTAAAAGTTAGATTTCTTCTAGAACCTTTAGGGCTGAATAGGCTTCAGGGCTTGTACAGAGGTAGAAATATATCTGCAACATAATAATAAGGAACAGCTTTCGTGCATCTCCATGGAGATTTCCTGGCTCTGAGTATCTTCCAAGGCCTTTGCCACAGTCAGGACAGAATGTCCATGTTATTAGACTGTGCTGGTTTCAGGCAGGAACGACCTCCTCTCCTACACAGTGCTGGCCCACAGCATCCAAGGGATTTTGTTTCATTCCATGGTACCTCAGTCTCAGTGGTCAGGCTGGGCGTGCACATGCGTTGTTTTGGAGGCACGAAGTTGGCCTGTGGCAGAGGGTCCTTAAGGTTTTGGGCTAGCTTGATGGCTGGGTTGTTAGCTCTTGGCATGGTTGTTAGCAGAGAAGCAGTCTTTGGTTAGTGGTTTGGGGTCCGGGTGAGTGTGTGTGTTTTTTCCCCACACTGAGTCTTGTGGGCTCAGGGATTGTTTGCTGCTTTGGGACCTGACTCTGTCGGTTGGTGCATGGTGAGCTACTGTAGCATATGTTCTATTTTCTATTATTTTAATTACTCATTAATACTAGTATTGTTAATATCACTATAATTTTATATTATTAAATAGTTCTTATCTCAACTTTATGAACTTTCCTTGTATTTTCCTTTTAGTCTCTTCCTGGAGGGTGGGAGGTGAGTGAGCAACTGAGTGGTACTTAATTGCCGGATAAGTCTAAACCATGCCATAGACCTATCTTCCTATTGTCCATTGCCTCTTCCCATCTAGCTGGTGCTGCCTAACTATTATTATTTTTCTTTATTATATATTCATTTGCACAGTCCTTACTGTAACTGTGGAGTGTCAGTAGCACATTAATGATCATCCTTCAACGTTTGGGTTTTTTTCCCTCAAAAATGTTTTATAGTCTTCCTCATTCCTTCACTTTCTCTTACTGTGGCACTTGATCTTTGTTGAGTTTGTGCTGTATTTCTACTGGCGCTTCATCTATGTTGATTACGGACATCCTTTATATTATGGTATCCAAGGCCCCTGACTTCAATCAGTATCACATAAAATTGCACTAATGTTTTAATTTGGAAATGGTTTTTGATGGTTCCACAAGAACTGGAGATCAGTTCTTGTGAAGGAAAAGCATCAGAGTCAGATTCAATAAATACGATCTTCACCACTTGCTAAAACAGAAACAAAATCCTGAATTCTTCTTTTCTGTGGAGGCTACTGTAGTTCAGTTTTAGTGTTTTCTCCCTATTAGATAGATCTTTGCTGTATCTCTTGGTATGCATATGGAGAACTTCCAAGCAGCAGCTCTGGGTCATATACATTCTCGTTTACAACTCCTGGCTGCATCCCACCATGTCTGCCCTTCAGCATCATGCTTGCACTCCTCCTCCTCATGGACATCCGCAGCAGAGGGGATAGAGTGATGAAGCTGTGCTTACCTCCTCTTCTAGTTATGTATCCATGTGTCTTTTGGATCAAAACATCCTATAGATTCAGTTCTTTTGCTGTGAGGGTATAAACAATGGCACTGCCATTAGACCAGTCTTACAGAGGGTCAGATGTGGTTGGGGATAGGGTGTGATGGAGGCAGGAGGCTCTTGGTGCCTCTCTGCTGCACCCCCTCTGCCTGGAGAGCATTCCACCTTCAACAAACTGTTGAAGATGCTCATTAAAGCTGGTGATAAAGAGTAACTTGTCATCCTGCAGGAATATCAGATGCTAGACAGAGAACTTTAACCTTGCTTGACCTTTCACTGTGCTGTTCGACTAATTAGATGAATGGGAGTTTTATTGGTGTTTCTCGACCTAGATCTTTACATGACAGTTCTGTTTTTTTGAACAGCCTAATGCCTTACATTTTGCAAATCAATATAGCTTTATCTATTTTTAAAAAGCTAGAAATGGGGGTTTTTTAGCCCTACTATCACATCTTATAAATAATATTGATTTTGTTTTGTCTGAAAAACTACTTGTTTCTGAATTGGCTCACCTTGTTAGTCAAATACAGTTCTTGGGTAAGTCCAGGCATGATTCGCATGCATCACACTACTTTTATCCCCTGTCATAAGAGCAAACCTGATGTCAGTAAGTTGAGAATGGGCTCTCCTCTGCATAAACCACATTTAAATTTTCATTTTATGGAAGTTTTTCAGACTCTGGGATTTAACTGACAAACACAAGAAAGCAGTTATAGTAGATTGTATGGCCTCATGTTACCTCAGATAATGCAGATGTTACGGGGCAGTGATGGGAATGTGTAACATCAAGCAATCCTTAAATAGTGTTATATGAATTGCACTGGCTAGGCTAAAAAGAAAAAGTTAAAAATTAATTTTATGTTAACA
Organism: Rhynochetos jubatus; assembly: GCA_027574665.1. Taxonomy (NCBI): domain Eukaryota; kingdom Metazoa; phylum Chordata; class Aves; order Eurypygiformes; family Rhynochetidae; genus Rhynochetos; species Rhynochetos jubatus. Next base: position 20,428,497 of record CM050656.1, read on the forward strand.
ACTTACATATACACTTTTCCTGGTCATTATTTTCCTTCCATCCTTCCATTTCTGGAAGTACAAATATTCTGATTGCCAATTGTGATGTTCTGAAAAGCAAAAAAATAACAATAATATTCAAGGTTAGGGTCATTGCTCCATCTGTTGTCTGCTGTGTTTGATACAGCTAATATTACACTGCATGTACAACTAGAAAGGACCAGTACAACTATGTTCCTTGCAACTGCTTCCGGCACTTCTGAACGTAACTTCTGCAACCTGTTGACATATTCTTACTGTGTGTTCCAGACTTGTGTACCACTGTTTTCTCAGTTGCCTTTCAGATCAGATGCATGATGTAAATAATCCAATTTTCTAAACCAACTCCAATGAGACAGTATTTTAAAATACGTTTCTCATTTTCCAACTCTGCAAGATTCTTATACAAGTCTTTGGACTGTTTGGTAAAGAAATACCCACTTAATCCATCTACATATGAGACACAAAATCCTGATTTGATTATCCTCTCGTAGCAAATGTTTGAGAGTTTAGGTACTAAACAGATTGTCTGAAGATTGACTCTATGTTAGCACATATTCAATTCATACACAAATTCAAGTGTGCTAGTGAATTTCAAGGCTAGTTTTTTATACAAACACAACTGCAGAAGTGATTCTTACATTTCTGTCTTGAACTTGGGGCATGTTAGTTTGCATATTATTACTTGCAACATTTTATTTTAATTTTTACTGTTGTTTGCCTTTCTCTGTTAGTGAAGTCAAAATATCAGATTGCTCAATTACATTTTAGGTGGAAAGAAAATAGGAATTACAAGAAGGTCAGTCTGTGAAATTTTAAGGAAACAACACAGAGAAGCTGAATAACTTTAATTCCTAGTTCAAGAAAATAATGTATAATATAGTTTTCCTAAAATACAGCATCATCTCATGGCTTTAAAAATGACTGTGTGAAAAACACATAAGCCTATTTTGTATAGAAACTAACAGATTATTCATTTCTTCCTGTCAAGGGGATGCCCGTAAGTTTGTGATAGGCGTCTAAATGCGGTGGTAAGTAATAAGCAGGTATTGACTTCTATTGAGATCAGTATTGAGATTTCTTGACCCAAAGAGGTTACAATTGACTGAAGAGTGGGGCAGTAAATCTTGTTATTGAACAAAAAGCAAAAGTCAATATGTGTATTATTATAAGCATTTTTTCTTTTGGAAGAGATAATAAGGGTGGAGTGGTTTAAGACTTTAGATTTATATAGCCATGATAGCATACAACTTAAATTATTCAGTCAAAGTATGTTTTTGCGTTTGTTTTGTTTGTTCAGTAGGTTGGTTAGTTTGTTATGTTTTTGTTTGGTGTTTTTGTTGCTTTTAAATTTATTTTAATACAGCTTCACCAATCATGCTAAAGCAGTAAAGCCTGTATCAACTTTCACATCATAAACCCTTATTCTCATTGTTTTATAACTCCACTATAAAGATTATTTTCAGATTGAAATTTGGCCTGCAAGCTCTTTTTCTAAGAATCATTTTTCCCCAGAAGGGTGAAAAGAATAAAGAAGATCTATTGAACTATTTATGGAATTTTAGAGGAGCACAAAAAAGATGTGTTGTGATTTTTATATAATTCAAGATTTAGATTGTGTTCTTTATTGAATCTTATTTTCTGAATAAAGTAAGGATTTACTTGATCATAAAGGGGGAGACTGCAAATATTCTTTCAGTGCTTTCAGACACTTGCTAATATTAATACATGTATTATAAACAAGTATTTTTATGATTATTTTAGCCCATTCCATTATGCTTTGGTCAGTGCATTATATTTTAGGTTATTGCTTGGAAATATAAAGAGGAGACAGAGCATAGAAGAACACAGAAATACATCCAGCTGAAGATATTAAGCTTCTTAATTAAAATCACATACATCCCATAGTGAGAGTGATTGTGAGGAAATAACCATTGAATTACTATTTTATAACATTTATATCTGCTACTATCTTGGCTGCCAGTAGAAATGATCCTTCAGTACCTCCAAAATTCTCTAAAAAGATGATTTGTTGTTTTCTATTGCTGAAACCATCTGCCTCTTGCCTTCCTTCACAAGACCCTCTTACATTTCTTTAGGATTCAGGAGCTTGTATTAATTTAGGACAATCACTGAATCTCTGGTAGCACTGACTACGATAAATGCATCAAACATATTCTCTGCTCTTTGTATTGTCTTGCTGTGAAATGTAAAAATGAACTCCAGCTTGCAGCCCTTCTCTTGGGGGCACTTGGTGGCCTGGTCCCAGTGCAGGTGAAGGCTGCCCAAGCTCAGTGGTGGAGCCCATGCCTGCAGCACATTGCCTGTGCGGTGACAACCATGGCTCTGCCAGCAACGTGGCATTGTTTGTGCCAGGAGTGACACTTCCTTCTGCAGAAGGCAGAGAGAAATAATTGTCCTGTCCAAAATCTGGTCCAAGCGCTGCTCTGCTCTGAGGTTAGGTGCTCTCTGGTGGTGGCACTCTGATTCAGTTGTCTCCTGTGCTTCCACATCAGTAGCATTGCTTGCAATGGCATTCAAAGTTGTGAATTACTGCACTGTGGCCTATGGCTGGGACCTTTTCCCTGTACGTGCATCTCTTAATCTCTCCTGCAGCACCAGAGGACGGCACAGGGCTAAGTTGGAGTTTATTCTTCATTCTTCTGGTGGGTGAAGGTCTTTGCCCTCCTTGGAGAAGTCCTTTTCCTGACTGTATAACCTCAAAAACAGTATCATCATGTAAATTATCTACGCTTCTGTCAGGGTTCAGCATCTTGAAAGAGACCGTGGGAAGCGTATCTCCCACAAAAGCAGTATTTCCAAATTCACTGTAAAAAATGGCTTATTCTGAATTAAAAACTATTTCCTCTTTCTATTCATACATGTTCAGCTCTGGAAACGTATAGGAGGGAAGGGCAATTGTCCCAGTTTCGCCACATAGGAAAAATGCATGTACATAAACCCTTTTCCCTGATGAAAGTGATGTGACCTGGAGGCGTCAGCTTTTCACAAGGCTGGCCAGTGTTTCAGGTCTTTTGACTTTTGTTCTTGAAATAGGAAAGAGTGAAAAAGCAGAAAAAAATTTTATAATCATGAAAAATGTCATAGCTACTTTTTCGCTGTAATATAGAGTGATCATAAGTACTTAGGCATAACAATAGTGGGATGGGATGCTGGTGTTGGCAGACACTGCAGTAGCCTTCCTCTCAAACATAAATGAGAGGCTTGACTTGTACTCTTACCCAGTATGGACCAGCAGAATTGATCACATTATGGACACATTTCCTTATTTCACAGTATATATATATATAAATCACTCTATTTGAGTTTGGACAGGGAAGGTTGCTATGAAGAAGTTTGGCTTAGAATATCTTGGGCTCCAACTGTAGTCAACCAAATTAATGAAATGTCCCACTATGTCTGATTTTTCCATTCCCTTCTAGATTGTTCGCTAAAATATACCGAGGAATAATTTCTTTTCCAAAGTAAGCATCTCCCTGGGAGTGTGCTAGGTGTTAAGAAACCACAGTATACAACTGCATTTTGCCCCCCCCCTTATTGCAGCTTCTGTCTGTTGACTCTGCTTAGTTTAAATCAATTGCCATTTCCAAGCTATTATAAAGGCTGTTGATGAAAATTTTCTGTAGCTTCAAAGTGCCCACAGATTTATTCAAACCTACTGAAACTTCACTCATTTCTGCTCACAAGACAGATTGCAACTTTCCTCTATGGATATACATGCTGTTTAATGGCACATGAATTAGCATGTCTACTTGTTGGTACTGATGTGGTACTGGCAGCAGTTGCTGATACAGCTCATAAAACAAAAATAAAGGATCTTAACTAAGTTAAGGGTGAAAAACATCTGAATTTAGTAGGAACAGGTCTGGGGATATCAAATGAACCTTGAATGTACTGAGCTTCAGCATTGTCATGTTCTGGGTTTGTGGCTGGGGGGGACAATTTTTTTAAGTTCTGGGTTTATGTATTTTATTTTAGCAAATAGCTTGCTTTTTGGTGTATAATTTGTCTAAATGACTGTCTGCTGGTCTTAATTTAAGATGTGCTTACAACAAGTGAACTGTAAGCTGGATTTGTGAAGTAGAATGGAAAATCTACTCATGATGACATCCTTTTTCTGAAGATCAGGCAAGCCAACTTCGCTCCTTCTGAATGAGATACAACTTTGTGAATAATATAGAATTTAAGCACTGTATTAGCAGGTAATACAAAAATATTTATTAAACATATAAACACTGGGCTGACTGTCTTATCTGAAAAGATCAGCTTCTTTTCTAGTTTAAAAATAGTCTTTCTGTACTCATTTTCCCATGAGTACAGCATTACCTACTTCAGTCATAATGAACTAATTTTTATTTACAATACGAGGTAATATGGTATGAGAGTAGTGCCATACAGATACAAACCATCCTAGCAACTTTCTGTTAAAAGCTGCACTATGTATGTGGTTTATTAGTGTTCACAAAGAAAGCCAGATCATTATTGTTTTGATCACAATTTGCTCTTTCTGATTTTCCACTGTTCAAAAATTACTATGCTTAAGCTAGAGATGTGCTGCTCTCATCAGTTTGCCAGAGTGGGATCAATAGTAGAATGATGTCAAGACAGACCAACTTAAACTGGTGAAGTAGCTTACTTTTTTAAAAAGAGGTGGATACTGTAGGTTGTGTGGGTGAAAATCTTACTAGCATTGCAAGGCTTGTAAGCCCAAAGGACATTTTTATTATACTCAGTGGAGGATGTTGAAGAGAAGGCTGAGGTGCTCAACGATTTTTTTTTTTTTTTTTTTTTTTTTTTTTTTTCTCGGTCTTCACTGTCGAGGGCGCAAGCCATAACCCCCAAGTCACGGAAAGCAAGGGCAGGGACTGGGAGAATGGAGAGCCATCCATGGTTAGAGAGGATCAGGTTTGGGAGCACCTAAGGAACCTGAAGGTGCACAAGTCCGTGGGACCTGATGAAATACATCTGTGAGTCCTGAAAGAAGGGTGGATGAGAATGCTAAACCTCTATCCAACATATCTGAGAAATCATGGCAGTCTGGTGAAGTTCCAGCTGACTGGAAAGGGGAAAAAATAGCCCCTGTCTTTAAAAAGGGGAGAAAAAGAGGATCTAGGGAACTACAGGCCAGTCAGTCTCACCTCTGTGCCTGGCAACATCATGGAGCAGATGCCCCTGGAAACCATGCTAAGGCACATGTAAAACAAGGAAGGGCTTGGTGACAGCCCACATGGTTACACCAAGGGCAGATCATGCCTGAAAAATCTGGTGGCTGCCTGTGATAGTGTCACAGCCTTGGTGGATAAGGGGAGAGCAACCGATATCATCTACCTGGACTTGTGCAAAGTGTTTGACATCATCCTGCATGACAGCCTTGTCTCTGAATTGGAGAGACATGGATTTGATGGATGGATCTCTCAGTGGATAAAGAAGTGGCTGGATGGTCACACTCAGAGAGCTGTGGTCAGTGGCTCGATGTCTGAGTGGAGACCAGTGACCAGTGAAGTTTCTCAGGAGTTGGTATTGGGACTGGTGCTGTTTAACATCTTTGTCAGCAACGTGGATGGTGGGATTGTTGCTGAAAGTTTGCTGATGACACCAAGCTGTGTGGTGCAGTGACACGCTGGAGGGAAGGGATGCCATCCAGAGGGACCTGGACAGGCTGGGGAGGTGGGCCTGTGCCAACCTCCTGGAGTTCAACAAAGCCAAGTGCAAGGTCCTGCACCTGGGTCGGGGCAATGCCAACCAGAAAGTACAGGCTGGGCAGAGAATGGATTGAGAGCAGCCCTGAGGAGAAGGACTTGGGGTACTGGTGGATGAAAAGCTGGATATGAGCCAGCAGTGTGTGCTGGCAGCCCAGAAAGCCAACCGTATCCTGGGCTGTATCCAGAGAATTGTGGCCAGCAGGTTGAGAGAGGGGATTCTTCCCATCTACTCTGCTTTCCTGAGACCCCACCAGGAGCACTGTGTCCAGCTCTGGGGCCCTCAACATAAGAAGGATATTGAATGGTTGGAGTGAGTCCAGAGGAGGCCACGAAGATGCTCTGAGGGCTGGAGCACCTCTGATGTAGGGACAGGCTGAGAGAATTGGGCTTGTTCAGCTGGGACAAGAGAAGGCTCTGGGGAGACCTTACAGCAGCCTTCCAGTACCTGAAGGGGCCTAGAAGAAAACTGGAGGGTGACTTTTTACAAGGACATGTTGTGATAGGACAAGCGGCAGTGTCTTTCAATTGAAAGTGGGTAGATTTAGATTAGCTATAAAGAAGACATTCTTCCTGGAGAGGGTGGTGAGGCACTGGAACAGGTTGCCCAGAGAAGCTGGGGATGCCCCATCCCTGGAAGTGTTCCAGGCCAGGCTGGATGAGGCTTGGAGCAACCTGGTCTCGTGGAGGGTGTCCCTGCCCATGTCAGGGGGGTTGGAACTAGATGGTCTTTAAGGTCCCTTTCAACCCAAACCATTCTATGTTTCATCCTATGAAGAGCAAAAATGGGATTCTAGCTCATTCTTGATCTTGATGAGGGCAGCTGTGCTTTCATTTCTTTCAGGAAAGCACAGCGCACACCTGTGGCATTATATAAAACATTACATAATTATTAGAATAACACCCTGAATTTTCTCCCTGTAGCTCTGACCCAGCCCACCTCTAATGAAGCTAGCAAGTGTGCGGTGACTTTCTTTCAGACGTGTCTTTGTGGCTTGGCTTGCAAATGTGTGAATCTGTACCTGTTGCCCTTGACATGTATTTTCGGGTGTTGCTCTTGGTTATTTTAGGGAGAAAGACTAATAACGTTCCATTAAACAAGTTCACTAGTCAGACCAGATTGTTGTATTTTCTTTCCTCCCTCCCATATTTGCAGCCTTATTTTATTTAATAGCACAGTTCAGGGCTTTCCTCTCTCTGCTCCTTGTCACTCACAGGTATTTAAAAGAGGATTTAAAATGGCTATTTTTTGTGTGTAATCCATGATCCCTTCTGCCCCCCCGCCCAAGCTTGCTTATTTACCCGAAATAGCAACCTAAGTCCACATTTTACAGCTCTAGTTTATAGTAATTTTGTTTTATGCCTTTGGAGTATAAATTGTTGTTCAATTCAGACATTCAAAATTAAAGTGAAGTTGCCAGTGGAAACGGGTGACTCATTGTACAATAAGGACAAATAAAAAGGTGCCTGTGTATAATAATCAGAAGACACTATCTTTTGTTGAGGTCACGATCACAATTTATTAACCCAAGAGGTAAATATTAACTGAAACTTTGCAAAGCTTCTTTCCCACCCCACTCCCCCTTTCCTGATAGCCCAGAGAAGATTGCAGAGAATTTACTAAATAAATCCATTTGCCTGCACAGTAAGATGGAGGCTTTTGCATTTTTCCTGCAGTTTTATCCTTGTCTTTTGTTCTGGCTCTCCCAAGGGCGAAACGATTTAAAGCCTATTTTACAGGAATACTTAAAATCATGCTAATGATGTCTCTTTGTCATTGATTCTGCTCTTGACAAGCCAGAAGCTTCTCATGAAAACAGGTTTTCCTTCTGAGGCCTTCTTCAGGTGACCCCAGAACCAGCCTGGCTGGCTGCATTTTGTCCCCTGCCCTGGCCATCTCCCTCCTTGATGTCTCTGACCCCGTCTTTTTGGTGTAAAAACACCAGGATACTGCATCAGCCCTCAGAAAGATGCCCTTGGGAATGTGACTCCTTCTGCCACTGACATCCTGTTCACTCTGCAGAAAGGGCTTTTCAATTGAATTATTTTCCAGCAGCAGAGCCTCGTTTGGCTAAATGAGCACCCCAGAACTGCTGTTCTGCTATCCTGCTTGGAGGAAACATGGTAAAGCCTGGTTTTCCATCTTTGACAGTTCCATCCTTCTAAAGGTCTGCAATATAGTATCTATCCTCAGATGCTGGTTAATGTGAAGTAGACACAGGGTGACAAGTGCCTTAGTACAACTTACATGTACTCTTCTAAGACCCTTTGTTCTAAAAGATAGGTTTTGGACTCCTGAGGCATTTATGACCCTATTCTGAGCAAGGCAGTTGCCTGCTTTAAATACGTCCACATTTTTTGTTTGCATTTACCTATTGGCTTGGGTTTTATTAGTAATTTATGGGATGAAAGTAATGTGGTTGGCAGTTTTCAGGAGGGGCTGGTCCCTGCCCCAGGAGCTGTGTGGCTGCAGGGCTTCGGCAGAGTTGCCTGGGGACCATGGGGTGCCGACGGCCACCTTGCAATCACTTCCTCCCTGCCACCGCATCCCTGCAAAGCTTGTGGCCCGGGACAGTGCTGTCTTTTGGGACATGGGAGATGGTGCAATGAGATTCAGTGTGGTTTTCTGCTCTTACAGGCTGATTTCTAGATTGGCTTCTCTTCTGTCCTCGCCCTCCTTCTCTTCCCCCGTCCTGTATTTTGTCAGTATCTGCTTCTTCTCATTGTCCCTGTTGCTCACTGGCTTGTTTCTTTTCTCCTACATCTTCCTCAGAGGAAAGTTTTCTGTTGTTCAGAGTCTGATTTTCTATGAGGCAATGCCAGACAGGATTTGGTATCCATACATTTTTAAACATTACAAAATAACTCCAATGAGTTTTTAGCAAGTGAAGGCTGCTTAGTGAGAATTGGAAACGTGCTTTGAAAACCATTTCTGAACTTGCTGAAAAAATCCATCTGTGAATAAGGAACTGTAAAGTATTAGTATCAAACAGTTATGTATGAGAGCGAAGTCCTTTATCTCTGGATTTTTAAGAAAGCTTTTGGTGGAGGAGTGCACAACTGCGTAGCAAAAGTATGCCTTTCCTTGTTACCTCTGGAGACCCTTCAGAATGAATCCACAGAACCCTGAGCATCTGTGGACCCCAGGCTGGAAGCCACAGCCACCAAGCAGTTTAATGCTCTGTGAGGTCTAGGAGGATCTTTCCTGCTGAAGCCCACATTATGGCTTCACTGAGATGAGGAATTTGCCCCAAATGGTGACACAGGCTGATTTAAACATTGTTGTAATCACTTTGTAGGGTTAGAGTCTGAAGGTGAAGCTCTTGCATCTTGGAGACTCCAAGTCTCTTCTACATACTTTTGGCTGACTGACTCTTGTCTGGTGTAACACAGCCTTCATGACCTGATCCAGAGACATCCGTTACATCTACAGATGAGGCCCATAAAACACTTTTGGGCTCAGACCAAAGTAGAAGGGCCAGAGGAAATATATTTAAAAGTCTGAGCACATCTCCCAGTGGACATAACAGTCCGCATCACAAAATTTATATAAATCATTTGAAATAATTGGCAAGCAAAGCAAAGAGCAAAGTGGAGCTACTTTAGCCCATTATTTACGACCAACTTTTATCTCAGATGCTTCTGCAAGGAAAATCCTGTCTGTGCGGTAGTTCAAAGCATTAATGCCAAAACTAAAATACTCTATTCTCTGCTTTAAGTGAGAATTGCGCATTCAGTGTCTATTTAACAAGCATATTTGCTGTATTTTTAAATTTAAATCATTTGTCTCCCTTTATTTGCCAATGCTCGGATGAAGACTCTTTCCCTACCCAGAGTCTGCTACCTCTCAGTTGCCCTCTGAGTATTTTGTATGAAAGGTCATGGTCTCACAGTAGTGACTCCTTGCAGAGTTCAATCGTCTCTCTTTTGTAGGATAAAGCCATTCCCTGTCTTGGCAGCAAGGGAGGTCACCTGGCAGGAAAACAAACGTGGTTAGTTATGTGTGGCATGAACCTCAGCTGCACTGGGAGCTGAGCTCCAGATAACATGTAATGGTAATGTATCTAGGATTACAAGGCTAACCCATCAGCCCCTCTCAAGAAATTTACCTATGAAATGCTTTATTTTGCCTAGGGAACATCTGTTTGGGCCTAACACCTAATTTCCACCAACGCTTGGCACTCCCCTGTTCCTTAGTAGGATGGATGGCATATAAAGATGACATATAAAGAGGTCTCATATAAAGAGACTACCGGTGTCATGCCATAAATCAGTGCTTCAGCTTAGACAAGAGCCCAAAAGGCTCCTGCTCATCTGGTGTAAACTGACTCATTCTGCTGCAGTCAACAGAGTTCTGACAGCAGCAGATTTGCCCGAAGAGCTGCTGAATTCCCACTTTAGATTTATCTAACTGGTATTTCAGATACCACCTTCTCTGCTGTCAATGGAGGAGATTTTATTAATATCCTTCTAATAAATATTTTTCTACTACAGCTTCATATGATATCCATGCTTCCCACCCTGCCCACAAATATTATGTATATGTGATTATAAAAATACCAGTAACCAATTTAGTTTAATTTAAATTTAGATTTTGCCCTAAACAAATACTGATGTGCCCTGTATATTTTTTACTGCCAGATCATGATTTACTAACTCCATTTTGGGGGTTAAAGAGAGCGTGACCTTGCTTCATATTAATATTTAAAGACTACCTTGCACATGAAATCAGATGCTGACACAAGTCTCACAGGACTATGAGGTTTTTAATCTTTTGAAGAAGCAGTGCCACACTGAAATATATATTACTACATTCAAAACAGAGCATGTAACAAATGTCCCACTAGCAGGCATCAGAGACTGCCAATTGCATTCAGTGCAATCTGGTCCACAAATACCAAGGTTTTTTTTTTTCTGGAAGGGAAATTGCAGCGCCACAAAGGCTGATGCTTGACATCATAGCAAAGGCCAGCAGCAGCTTCTCAGACATTTCAGTAAAAAGAATTTGCCATCCTGTCCTAAATGCAGGAGCTGTTTAGTGCCCTTTTCAAAGCAATACATAGATTTTACTCTTTCAAAAAGGTGAAAGTTTACGTACGTTTCTGTACAAATGCAACTTAGAACAGTTTAGTAACCATGTGATTTTTGGTTTTACAACTGCAGAAGCCTAAAATATGAAAAGCTCCTGAATTGTTTTTAATACAGTTAGTTAAAAAGAGAGCCAGAGCTGTTTTAATAGAAAACAGGAACATATGACATTTAACATACATGACTAATTTAAAGACTTTTTTTAGTGGATAGTTATTTTCTTAAAAAGAAAAAAAATCAAGCTTAGTCTATCAGTATTTTTGACTCATTTCTTTGTACTACACCTAGGCTTCAAACAAAAATATAAGCTGGCAAACTGTAGAAGAGAACAGTTAATTTCTCATTGCATTTTGGATGTACTCTGTATCAAATTGCCCTAGATGAGGTCTCCGAAGGTTTTACAGGATTTGAAAATGATGATAGAATGGTTCTTTCCAGTCTCTTTTGGGGTAAGGGAAAGAGATGGTAGCCTACCTCTCCTGGTCTCGTGTCATATTTCTGACAATTGCAGAGTGTCCTCAGCTGACTGGTGCCTCTGGGAATGTGCTATGGTCCCCAGGAAGCATTGGTGTGGTTAGGAGGTAGCCAGGATGTTAGATTGATGTGGAAGAGTTAAGGCATTAGAGGATTCCAGCCCTGAGGAATTTGGAGCCTGTAAAGGTGCATGTTCATTCCCATATCACCACAGAATCAGCACTCTATTTGCATATAAGTTTATATCCAATTGCAGTAGTCATTAAAAGGAAAAAGATCTAGACCTGTTGTTTGGGAGTTATGGAGGAAGTGCTGGAGGATTTGGTGCAAGCAGAGTAAGATCATCCCTTCTTGGAGATGCAGCTCTGCTTGCCATGGGGCACTGAAGGCTCCCATCTGACCATCCTCTTGGTGCTGGCCATGCTGTCGAAGGTAGTATAGTCATAACCTAACTCTCACCTGGCCTTTTTACAAGCAGGATACATCATCTTTGTTCCCTTTACAACCATTAAGACCTTTTAATCTTCCTTTTCCCTTAGCATGTACTCCCCAGACCCCTGTTTCTCACACGTGTCCCCTCCCCTAGCAAGATAACGAGGAACAGGCGCAGATGCCAGAGAAAAGTGTTCACCTTCTAATTGAGTGAAGACATAAAAGGGGAGGGTAAAAAATGCATGGAAACTTTTGCTTTCAGTGCCTTTCAAACATTTGGTCTTATTTCCTAACATATTTGCTGATCAGCTAATCTATTTCCCTCTAAATCTGGTTATCTTCTCAGATTTTTGTGGAGACAACATTTATTAGAAGTTTTTTGGTCACCGTAAACACAATTTGATCTATTTTATCCCAAATGAGTGTTTTTCTCAGCGTGACTTACTTAGAACGTCATACTGCTAAGTCTCAAAAAAAGATTTTCAGTGAGTCACAAGTGCAGCAGGATGGCATGATACCCGTCTCAGAAATAACAACTACAGATGCACAAAAAAATTAGAATTTGAGAATCTGAAGTTCTTTGCAAAATCTGCAACACTCCTGTTGTTGATATTGCTGATAGTACAAATGGGGCTGAACTAACTGTTAAGTGTTCTGGTCCAATGAATTCACTTATTGTTTATGAACCTTCCAGTCATATTTTTGACTGTTTTGGCATTCCCATTAATTCTGCCTAAGTATTCTTCTTGCTGGTTCAGTGCTCTCGACCAGGAAGCTTGTGAGTTCATGAGGATTTGTACTTGGTCATGAATGATTCATGAAATGAACTTAGAAAACTAAGTTTAACATCTTATTCAATGCTGAGGAAAAAAAAGAGCATCTTCTCCCATACTTACAACAGCTTGGCTAAGAAGGAAGAGTCTCAATGTCTCATTTCAAACATTGAAATTCAGAGCATCTGTTGCCTTTCCACCTAAACCCCGTATCTACTAAGAAGCAAGAGGAAGCATTTTAATTTACTACCGCAATCAGGTTTAAACCAAGAGTTTTGTTTTTCGTTTTGCTAATACGTTTCACCATATACCTAGCTGCGTGGCATAGCCAGGCTATCAGGGTGCAGCTGATGGCTAGTAACTGCCTATGTTGTCATTTCTCACTCAGATTGAATCATTTTTTTTTCTCTAAAATCTATGTCTGATATCAGTTGGTCTTGTTTTTAATGATTTATGACTGATTCTATGTCTTTCTTAGGACCATACAAAGTGTATAACCTGGCGTGTTAAGGACTGGTACCTCTTCTTCCTTCTCTTCTCTCTTGACCTCTTTGTGCACAACAGACAGAAGTGCCCTGTTCTTTACTACCTCATTTCTGATGTATACATATGGTGTTCATAGCCTTATAACTTACAGCGCCATTTCCCCGCTGTGCATATTCTATACAGATGATGTTTGAGTCTTGGTTTTCACACCAGCAAAATGCGGATAATTGTGTCACTTTGATGTACTGATAAAAGTGCTTTGTGAGAGCTAAATATTTCTTTGTGGAACATAACATAGCGTGTTTGGAAGTTGTGTGTAGCAAGGGGTAGGAGGAAGACAGAGACATGGATCTGATAGAAAAAATCAGAACAAAACAGAGAAGGAGGTCCACAGTTATTACCTTGCTGCTCTTTGTTTCCTATACTAGCTTATCAAGAGGATGAGGATTTTTCCTCTTCCTTTGCTGAATGAAAAGACAAGACAGCGTATATCTGGGGACACCTGCTGTGAGAATAAAAGACAAGAAACATGAGCATGCTATGGCGAAAGATATATTTTGCTTGTACAATAGACATTTTGATCCAGAGTTATAAAAAGTTTAAACATAACCTGTAAATTAAAATAAATTCAAATGCTTTTGTTACTCAGTCTCAGAGGTTTTTTGTTGTGCTTTGGATTTTTTAAGCTGAAAAATTTTTTATCTTGTGGATAATAGAATTATGAAAAAATAAATAGAAGTACTTCTAAATAAGGTGTTCCCTAGGACTATGATTTTAAACTGGTCTTGTGTTAATTGCAGTTTCTCTTGCTGTTTGTTAGGCCATTGCCATGATGTGTTAAGGTCTCGATGCTTTTATCTAGCTGTCCCCTATTCTCTGTTTGTTCTTCGGTGAGGATGAGAGGAACCCTTAGAGTATGCAAATATATAATGCTTTCTATGCTTCTTTCTTTAGAGACATAAAAGGATTTTTTTAAAAAGGCAAGTTGAATATATGGCAATAAAGATGTAAATCTTCAGAAGCAGGCAAGCTACACTCCTGCACATCACAAATGAAGCGTGGTTTTTGCAAAGAAAGAGTTTGTTAGGAGAACTAGAGAAAGCAGGATTTCCATAATGATTTGCAAGAAAAAACTCTGTAACACATGGCACCGTATTTCCTTCAGATCTGCAATCCTCTTGGGACCAGATTCTTTACTACTTAATAACTGCAGTAGAGACGATGTTGGCAAGTGTTCATTGAACATTGTGTGATTTTACATCTTAAACCATTTTGGCATTACTTTCTATTTCTTTTCTTCAGTATGTTCTGGTCCGTCCCCTGGATGATTAGACACAGCTGGCTTTTTCTTTGGGACTGGGTCAGTTTTGCAATTAAGAGCTGTGTTGGTCTGCAGTGATAAAAACAGGGAGTAAATAATTCTATTTACAGTTATACATTAATTTTCCACCAAACATTTTTTATAATGACTTGTACACAAGCCACATGATGTGAAACAAGTCTCTGAGTGAAACAGAGGATTCCAGCCACAAAAAATGGTCTTGTCCTGCAGTGAGCCTCCAACCATTGATGACAGCAGTGCCACAAAGTATGAATAAACATCAGTCTGGATAAAGCAGAGCTTTGTAGATGGAGAATTATACTGCAGCATCAAACCCATGTGTGAGAGAGAGCCCCAGTTATGAGAAGTGTCCCCCAGGGAGCATGGATGGCGAGTGGGGGCTCAGCTCTGCTGTGCCCAGGGACCCACAAGCAGCATTCTCATAATGCTGTTCCTGTCCCTGTCCACTGCTCAGCATCAACCTGCCAAATTGATGTCAGGTTAGGAGAAAGGGAAAAATGAAAGGACTGTTCAACCCCCACATCTGTCATTTGAAACATCTGTCACTAAAGTGTGTGGGGGTTGTTTTGGTGTTTTTAATAATAGTTATGAAAATAGCATAGCCTGGCTTCTCTGCATTTCAGGTCTGTACCTGTCTGTGGCTGCTACTGAAGGAAAGTAGGAAAGAATCTTCTTACAAGACTTCATAACAGCTGAAAACTATGTGAGTACTGGTCGTTTTCCTAAAATCCAAATACCATTAACTATGCTAACTGACTTACCAAGACAGCAGTGCACAGTGGAAGATCCCTGCACTACTCTTGTAGGCTTAGTCTGCTGTTTTACACTCTAGATCTTAATCTTAATTTTTCAAAATGCTTGTGTGTGTGTGTGTATGTTACTTTGTAAATAGCCTTTGATGAAACACTGGAGCCTTTCAAAGGTTAGATGTGGAGGGTGCAGCAATGGCGTGGCTGTGATGGACCCTTCTCCCCAGCCCCATTTGTTTGAGCTTTCTTCCAGCTGGGAAGACAGTTAAGCCCAACTGAGGTGTCCCTCACAATTTGCTTTTGTCTTAGCCAAAAAGTGGTTCTAATTCCCACTTTCAGTTTCGTTTCTGACAGGCTGAAACAGAAAATCCATAGAATTCAAAGTTCAACTTAAATGACAATTTGTGTGACTAATGACCTTTTACAAGACAAGGTGGTAGATTATAATGACTTTTGAAATGCTTTCAGAGAAGAAGAACACAGTAAAAATTATGTGACAAATACAGAAAGGAAAAAGAAAACTAACTTGGTAACATAAGCAAACACAAACAACTATTATGCTTTTAAATTATCTCTTCAGAGCCTTGCTTTGACTCACGCATACCATACACATAGCAAAGAGAGAAATAACATTTTTTTTACCACTCAATTACAGCTGATATATTACTGTAGTATTTTAAGATGTGTAAAAGCTGAATAGTACATTAAAAATACCAAGAAAACGGTAGGCAAGGAGAAGCATATATAATGTGATAGAACTTTCTAAGTTAGTTTTATATACATCCTTCTACTCCCTTATATATATATCTATATGGAGAATCCAATTGTTATATCAAGGAAATGAGAGCAATTGTATACATATAGTTAGAAAAATGTTAACTAGGCAGACCATGAACCAAAGAGGTAATTAAGGTGTAGTACACATACTCTGCAAGGTGCCAAAATTCTTACAACTTCATAGGAGTCCGATGTGTTTGAAAGTTTCTATGCAGGTGAATATCTAAGACTGCTGACTGTACCATGTGTGGCCAAGCCCTGCCAGAGTTACAGGGACTGATACTGCAGGTGGGTAAAACACAGTGGTAGCACTGTGGTGGTACTCATCAGCATGTGTCAAGGCACAGGGAAGGAAAAATGTTTTATCAAACATATCCGAGAACTATAAACCACAAATTCCTCTTTATATAAGTTACCTACAGAAGTCTGGAGACCAGAAACCTGAGACAGGCTGTAAACACTAATTCTAGACTTACCCTAGCACTATATGTTCTAGGGGCAGACAATAAGTCCTGATGAAAATTAGTAATGTGCAATAGCTCAAAACTGATTAAAGAAAATCACTGCTCTTTTTAATTCTGCTTACAAGCCTTTTCTGCAATATTGATTGTTTTTCAGAGGTAAGTCATACTATCTATTCTTTTTGCAATTAATCCATAAATTCAGTTTGCATGGTGCTTTTAGAAGTTTACCAAGGTCCAGAATTAACAGGACTCTGATATTTCCAGAATAAAGCTAATTCTGTGAAAGATTCTGAGAAAAAAAATCTGACCTAAGACTGATCTGTCTGCTATTATGATAAAGACATCTATTAGTGTATTAGTGGCCTGATATACTAAAGGACAAGTTCTGGAATCATTTGAAACTAGAATTCAGATTGCATCGGTCCAATTGCTTCCTTTCTTCAACACTAGCTCTTAAACTTCAGATCCATGGCTAATCAACAAATGTGCATGACAAAACCACTATTGATTATTTTGTTTGCTACCCTAAAATAAGTCTGATTTTTCTTTTCTCCTTTATTTCAGAGTCTGTGACGTATATAAATCTTCCAAGAAAGGATGCTAGTTTTGTGATGAAGGTTGTATCTCTCAGTCTTCGTTACATTTATAACGTATGTTATACTGGTACTAAAAAGGATTTTGAAGGATTTCGACTTGGCCAATTCAAAATTCAAATGCCTCAAGACAAATTTCTTTGGACCTGATCTAACTCTTGTTTCCTAGATTTGTGTGAGGCATGTTCCAATATCCTATTATATATGTCTAAAACAAACAGAAGGTATAGTTTGCACCTTTACATTTTAAGTGTCACTTCCTTTTCTGTTTTTTCCAGTGCAAATGCTCCTAGATGACCATGGGGCAGTAGGTATTATAGCACACACCTTAAACAGAGCACTGAACACAGACTGAGTAGTTGCAAGGCCAGATACCTTGATAGTGTGGATGGGAGCACAAGAGAACTAGAAGTCCCCAAATCTAGTGACAGTGATGTATTGACAAGTTTTTGTATCTTACTTTGCCTTGGTTACCATTCCTTTTCAATTACATCCATTTATTGGGTTAATAACAACAGGATTTTTGCAAGGTCCCGCACATGGGTAGAGGCAATCCCAAGCACAAGTACAGGCTGGGTGGAGAATGGACTGAGAACAGCCCTGAGGAGAAGGACTTGGGGGTACTGGTGGACAGAAAGTTGGACATGAGCCAGCAGTGTGTGCTGGCAGCCCAGAAAGCCAAATGTATCCTGGGCTGTATCCAGAGAAGTGTGGCCAGCAGGTTGAGGGAGGGGATTCTCCCCCTCTATTCTGCTTTCCTGAGACCCAACCAGGAATACCATGTTCAGGTCTGGAGCCACCAACATAAGAAGGATATTGACTGTTTGGAGCGAGTCCAGAGGAGGCCATGAAGATGATTAGAGGGCTGGAGCATCTCTCCTATGAAGAAAGGGTGAGAGAATTGGGCTTGTTCAGCCTGGGGAAGAGAAGGCTCCAGGGAGACCTTATAGCAACCTTCAAATACCTGAAGGGGGCCTACAAGAAAGCTGGAGGGGGCCTTTTACAAGGGCACGTAGTGACAGGACAAGGGTGAAAGAAGGCAGACTTAGACTTGATGTAAGGAATAAATTCCTCATGGAGAGAGTGGTGAGGCACTGGCACAGGTTTCCCAGAGAAGTTGTGGATGCCCCATCCCTGGAAGTGTTCAAGGCCAGGCTGGATGAGGCTTTGAGCAACCTGGTCTGCTGGAAGGTGTCCCTGCCCATGGCAGGGGAGGTTGGAACTAGATGATCCCTCTCACTAGGTCCCTTCCAATCCAAGCCGTTTTATGATTCTATGACTTACTTACCTATCCCTGTAGTTCCTCGTCTCCAAGATGACCAGCTCTCCTTTTATTTAAAAAAAAATCCTTTGAAAAGCATAAGCATGAATGCTTACAGCTTGGTTCTGCCCTATATCTCCTGTTGCTGGATAAATTGTACATTACGCAGGCTTTTGCTCAAACACGTGGTAGTCACAGTCCTTGTTTGAGGCTTGCTCCTACGTGATGCCACGAGGATCCAGCCAAATAGAGCTACAATGTGGGCAGCCACCCGACTCCTGAGGCCACTGTCTTCAGTGCTCTGCCATGCTGTGTGCTATTTTCGGTTTGGTGGGGTTTTTTTTAACAATAAGAACTTCCTTGTAACATTTGAAGGCTGAGTTAAAAATCAGCCTGAAAGACAAATGGCAGAAATACAGCACAGGGATTCATTTACTTCTGACCTCACTAAGCTTGCTTTTAAACTCAGGATGCAGTTTGTTACTAGCTGTGGAAAACCAATCAAGCCAAAATGCAACGTCTTCTCACTGAAATAGATGAGATATTTCCTCTCTTGAGGATCACTGACACAGTGCTCCAGTCCCCGAAAGAAAAGAATTTAGGTTCTGCAACAAAAGGAAAGACAATTAATAAACTAGGCTCTGCTTTTGGTCACTTTAAATCTATAAGGTATTTTGTACACTATTCTTTGCTGTCAGAGATACAG
This sequence comes from Rhynochetos jubatus, assembly GCA_027574665.1. Classification (NCBI taxonomy): domain Eukaryota; kingdom Metazoa; phylum Chordata; class Aves; order Eurypygiformes; family Rhynochetidae; genus Rhynochetos; species Rhynochetos jubatus. The sequence continues at coordinate 20,447,380 of CM050656.1, forward strand.
GCATTCTGCTGTGTTGCACAAAACCTATACACTGCAAAAATGAGCTGTACTTTCTAAGTCATGTCACAGTAAATTGCCTTTGAGTATGTTATAAAATTGCTGTACTTCCTCTGGGAAAAGTGCTGGAGAGGTAAGTTTCCTATACTGTTGGGTTTTGTTTGGTTGGTTGGTTTTGGTTTTTTTGCCTTTTTTTAAATTTCTCTCTGTTGTTTTAGAAAAACAAAAATCTGCAAAACTTTATATTATTTTTATCTATAAAAGCAGTAAATTCTGAAATGTTGCCTGTATTTTAAATATATTTTCATGAAGTTATAAGTTACAACAGTGGCACCACTACCAGACACATCTCATAAACACAGATTAAGGTAAATGTAGCATGTTGAGCTAAAATTACCAACAAAAATCCCAATGATTTGAATTACTCAGTTTCTGGATGACAGCTTACGTGATATATGCTTTTAAAAGTTATATCCCAAAAGGAGGGATGCATATGCCTTCAAACCAGGAGACCAAGTGCAGCACATGTGAATATCAGTCATAATTGTGCCATGGCTTATGGCTATGTAAGTTAGTTATACGCTCATATGTACCAAACAAGAAGTGCTCCTCTGGTTGGGAGCCTTAGCAGAGAGGTCAAGGGCTCTAGGCAGAGGTAGTCCGAGTTACCTTCTCAGTCGTTGATGGATTTCAGCAGGTCTGTCTCTGTTACCATAGTTTCCATTTTGTTCTCTGTATAAGAAATATAAACATTTCAGCGTGTAGTTCACAGAGGTCTTGATCAGTTGGTTGACATAGCGTCCCTGCCTGTGGTGAGGTTTAAGGAAATGAGAAGTAGCTCTGCAGAGGCCTGTTGTGTATAGGTAAAAATCAGCCACCCCCCCCCCCCCCTTTTCTTTTTCTTTTCTTTTTTTCTTGCTTGCTTTTAGCCATATCTCTGTTTGCAAAAGCTTGGTGCTATACATTTGCATTGTCAACTAGGTAAAGGATGTCTTCAATGCATTTTTATAAGACATATTGTCTAATTATTGCATATTTCAAAAACTCAGTTGTTGCGTGCCCTTTAGTGGGCTTGTTGAGCTCGATCCCTTTTGGCTATGGACATTTTTATTTGGTGTCCTACTAACGTTGTTCTTTTTTCACTGCTGTTCCCTTTCCTTTCTTGGGCTTCCTGCACTTGCAAGTCCACTCTAAAATTTCAGAGCGGCAAGGACATTATCTTTACTGAAGCACTAAGAAGTTATAAAATCAGTGGATGCAGTTAAACACTAATAGTAATACATCTTTGGCAGAAACAATAATTGCCTTCAGATATACTCTCCCTCTCTGAAACCACCATTCCTTCCAGACCAAGAAGGGATATGAGAAGGGCAGAGACAAGCCTTTACTGCCCATCACTCTCCCTATTTTACTGTCAGTGGCGATTTCCAATCACTCTATTCCCATGACAGCATCATTCCCCCTTCTTTCACTGTCTCTGGGGAGTGGCCAGCACTCCAGAGTTAATGTAAGTATTGTTGTGCAGAAGCAGTATTCTCTGTCACTGTTCCTTTTACCTTAATAAATAGATATACCTGCAAGAGAAGAAAGGCACTATGTGTTTCCTTTTAATTTATTTTGCAGGAACTGTTAAAAGGTAGGAAACTCATTATGTTCCAGCCAGTCAGGATGTTTTATTTACATTTTCTCACACCATGCAGCCATGGCAAATTATATCAGCCCTTCAGTTCCTGCATTATCATTAGTTCCTTGCTTTCATACCCTTTCCAGTATTACACTACCACTGACCTGATGAACCCATTTTCTTTTAAAATCACTCCTATTTTATGTTTAGAGATTACCTGGGGAAACTCAACAGCACCAGCTAACAGAGCAGGCAGTTTGGCCATGTGTAATCAAAAAGTCAGAGTCTATTTTCAGGTGCTTGTTTGGGACCACTGCTGAAGAAAGCAGGGAGTCATCTATGTGCATATGGGTGTCAAAAGTTTGTTCTCGCACACACCAAATAGTGCAAGGCCAGGGAAAACAGCCATTCCCTCCCCTGATGCCTCCTGTTTGATCATGAACTCCAGAGAAGGCCTAAGGAGATACTCATCCCAGGAAACAACCGATTCACCTTGCACCTGCCCAGAAGCAGCAATTCAATTTTAGTGCTGTGACTTTGAAGGAAGGGAATCCTATGCTTTCCCAAACACTGGCAGCTAAGCTGATAGATGGAGCTGATGTGGACAGGTGACAGTGTGATAGGGATGAATGACTCTTTGAGGTTTACTTACTTTTTCTGCAGAGATCAAAACTTTCAGTATAAACCGCCAACACACAGCTGCTTGCATTTCACTGCTCTGTTCAACTCTTCCTGTCAACTACATCAACAGGGAACAGTAGTCAACATCCTGCTGGGACTATAACCCCAACCCTCAATTCTGTATCTGTGGGCTACGTATATTGCCCTGAGCTCCAGCATCACAGGATCACTTCCCTTTCCTTGAGGTTCCTTTGCCTGCTTGTCTCTCTACCTGGAAAACAAGTGTTAACACTTTAAATACTCAACCGCTAATTCTCCAGCTGAGCAAGGCAACATAGCAGGACCAAAACCTTTGTCTTCTCATGAGTTTTCAATAGCTTTCCCTTTCCAGCCTGAGCCCCTCTCTGGCTCCCTGCATCTCCATCATCCGTTTTGTGCTCTGTTCCCTCTCTCCTTACTTCTGCTTCTCCACAGTTTCTTGGACTTCCCCTCTGCAGCACAGTGCAATGGCATCCCAAAGACCACTCTGATTACAAGCTCAGCTGTCTCATTCATGGGGACAAAGAATGGTCGCTGTTGGCACAACGTTGCAGGTCAGCTTAGCACTCATCCTTATTACTGGATTAACAAGGTGGCACTAAAAGCTGTTTCATACCTGTCTTTCCCTCTTAGAAGAATGACTAAGAGCTTGATTAGTTAATCTTAATTATCTACGCTAAGTAAGCATGCTGCCAATAAGGAAATAGACTGCTATTATACAGCAACTAATATGCTAAATTATTAGAGACTATACTGAAATGTAACTCTTTTGTTGAGTACACTCTGAATTGTTGCTGCTCAATTTGCTGTGAGTTGTGAATTGGCTCTGAGATATTTTTACCATTTGAGAATTGCCAGGCTTTATACCATGTTTTACACAAGGACTCAGCTGCCCTTTTGCTTTGTGGTTGTAGTTCCCTTCTAAGGAAGCTGCCTGCTGTTCCCATGTTCCTCTTTTCTCTCTCCCTCTTAGTATCTCCTTTAGCTATGAGGAATGTAAATAACTGATTTAAATTCTGTGTTTTGCAGGGAGACTTCCTGATGGGACTTGGCTCAGGCTAGCTGATGTCTTCTTCCTGCTTGGAGAAAACCTTTGTTCTCCAGGCTGATGCCAGGCACTTAAAAATGAAACCTGTTTGCTCTGTCCGCATTAACTAGCACTGGGAAGGAGAAAATTGCCCTTTCCATGTATTCTCCACTCGTACAGGATTGGGACTATTAATTCAAATTGTTTTCTTCTTTGGCATCATCCAATGGCTGAGTTGACACCTTCATTCTCAGTTCTCTTCCATGTGAAGATTTAATTTCCCTTGGATTGCCCTAAATCCCAAACAATGGTCCTGTTCTCCTGACAGCAGCCCCCCTGTTTACATTACACCTCCTGGATAGGCTGTCAGAATATTTTCATGGGCGCTGCACTCCCCTGCTCAGGATGATTGTGGAAGTCATCAGCACAAGCTACCATTTGGCACTGCTTGGGAGAATTTATCTTGCTTATTCATTGTGCTGCCTTCTCACAACAGGGCCACCCTTTTGGTGCAGAGAAGGATGTATTAAGTGACTGGTAGACATGCACTTGTCCCCAGAAAGGTGTCAGTTCAGTGTTACTGTAGAGGAGACACAACTGTTCTATTTATGTACTTAAGCCTGAATAATTTTCATTAGAGTTGCTGATGGTCCTTCTTTGTCAAATGGGACCTCAGCATAATTCTCAAGGGAATATGCTGTTTTATATTGTTTCCCAACCCTTTGTCATTCCTTCACCCATGGTAACTGCCAGCAAGTTTGTGAGTTTTTCATTTGAATGAAATTTCTCTCTAGCTGTGGTCAGAATACAGAAAAAATCAATAGCTATTAAGATATGTAATACTGCAGGATATGGCATCCTACTGGTATAAAAAGCAAAGACCCTTTATTTATTCACATTCCTGAGTGCCAGCATTCATTATCTGACCTCACTGCCCACGTCCTGCTCTTTGCCGAAGTTTTCAGTGGGTTTTTTTTACCAGAAGCTGAGCAGAGGAATTTTGCCCATTGCAGGCTGCTGCATTGTGTTCTAGTTCCTCGTGAAAGTGCCTTCAGGTACTTTCCCAGGGCTCACATCTTTTGTTCAAGAACAAGTTAAGAAAAAAAAAAAGTTACTGGAGGTTTTAAAATGCATTTTCTTTTTATCTAGTGTACTGTTAAAGCTTGCCTCCTAAGCAGCTTACAATAACATAAACAACCTGCAGAATAAACTCACTCTCAGTCTGCTGCTATAAATTCCTACAGGTCTAAGGGCTTCAGGAACTGGATATTACACCTAGAGACCTTGGAGTCAGAGGTAAGCATCAGATAAATCACCTCTCTAAAAAATACTCCCTTACATTGAGAGTGAGTGGAGCTCAATAAGGGAGAAGTCAGGAGGAGGTGTGCTGAGAGCAGGGGAAGGAGCAGGGTACCCAGCGAGAGGGATGAGGATGGAGACCTATGGGACTCAACGAGTCTCACAGCCAAGCGAGCGCTCACCTCTCCCCAGTGCCCATGGCTGAACTCCTCAGCTGCACATCTCCTTTCTCAGTATAAAACACACTTCCTTCAGCTTGTGAGGGTGCGAACCACCATCCCAGCCCCTGGGGCTGCTTTAGCAGAGAGCGAAGCCATGTCAGCAGCCACACCTGTACACGGCTTCTGCTAGGGGGTTTCTCCCCTCAGCTGGGGGTTTCTCTCCTTGGCTGGCATTGCTTCTCCACCGGTTGCAAGCTGATGGTGCTGCAAGGCAACTGCTAGGGTGTGCTGCTCCTGCTTTTGGAGATGCTTGAGAATAAGGAGCAAACTCTAATTAAGAAAAGTGAAGTACAGCAGGTTAAGTCAGCTGAATCAGAATGTGAAATGGATCCATTATAAAACAAAACACTGTACAGCAGCATCTCAGGAACTCTGCAGCCTTTCAATGATGCTGCCAGACTTTCCTGGCATTGGAGAGAGAACACACTGGCAAGAGCTGTTAATGTGTTGGACTGTCATTGACTGTGGCAGGGCTCTGCTGCTCAGCTCACCTCCTGCTTGAAATGGGGGGCAGGAGGGGCAAAACATGGCATGGGCATCATGGCCGCATGCTGGCCTTACCATGGTGGGAGAAGAGGAATGGGAAAAGAGGCGATGAGAAAGCATTAGTTCAACAGAAAGAGAAGAGAATGGAAAGAAAATCTGTGCAGTGAGGAGGTGATCGTGAAGGGCATCTGTGGAGCAATGATGAGCCTTTCTTCCCTGAAGATGAAAAGCTCTGCAACCATCAGAGTGCATGTTTGCCATCTGAGGAGCTGAGCTTGGCCTAGCCAGCTAGTAATGGCTGTAAAAAAGCTGCTCTGCTCGGGTGGCAAAGGGTGCCATGCTGAGCATGGGCACAGGGCCATAGCTTTGCTCTGGGAATAATTTAGCAGCTGCATGTTGTATGCAAGTCTGCCTTTTCAAAGACACTTTTTGTTGTATAAAAAAACCCCATAAACCAACAAAACATCAACAAAGACAACAAGAAGCCAATGAAAACTCCCATATTTTTAAAGAATGTGGCCTTCTGAGATCAGCATGTAGAACTTTAAAACAAGGAAATCATGTTTGTTCTTCATGTTGCTACTATTTACCAAATGGTAGAATTAAATCTACTGTTTGAATTGAGTTTTTTAAAAAATCTGGGAAAAAATTTGATTTAATTTTGCTGAAAAAGCATTTTTTGAAAAGGCAGGAATTGTAGCAGAACCATGAAAGTACTTTTAATGGTAGTTTTTTGCAGTTACCTTTCTCTGAAAGTTGGAGAAAGGGCATCTTGAATGTATGAGAGTAAATTCAGCACAAGTGAAGCTGCTTTCAAATATGCTAGAAAGGATATCCACAGTAACGGGATTAGTACAGAAAGAACATGTTGTCTTTGTATCTAAAATCCTGAGGCTGATTTGTCTTGATTCTACCCCTCCAAAAACTTTTGTAACAGATTACTTTTGTCAGGAAAACTTAACATTGTTTCACTGTTAAAAGGCTCACAAGAAATATCTAACACCTGCTGGAATAATTATCTGTAAAAGTTATCACAGTAAGGCTTGGATGAAAATTATCAGAGGACAACTTCATCTCTTTCCCCTTCTTCACCTCTCACCCCAGATATGGACAGGCAAACTGGGGGAGCTTTTGCAAAGCCATCAGACAGGCAGGTGTCTGCTTCCTTCCAGACACTCTCCACTTTTAAGAGAGCCCTGGGATGCATTTTGTTTAAGTAGGTGATCTGAAGGTAGAAAACCTAAGGCAGAGGTATCTGCTGTCATCACCTGAAGGACAACTCAACAGTGAGGTGGAGAGGCACCTACTGCTGAGAGCTATGTGATGGTCATGTGGAGAGCAGCACCAGCCATGGACCCTGCTGCCACAGTGACACAATCACAGAAAAGGGTTACCTTGGGCTTCAGGATAACAGCACATTGGATACAATCCTTTTTACTTTAGGTCTCAGTGCTCTACTCCCCACTCAGGCAAAACTATGGCTAAACAGATCATCCTGCCACTCCCACCAAAACCCAGCACATTTAGTGCACCACCCTTATTCATAATGATATCTAGTAGGCTCTCTGACCCTGTCCTCCAAAACCAAGACACTACAGAGCAACTTTAATATTCCAGTACTGATTTTTTTTGTTTTGTTTTTTTTTGTTACCCTGAAGCCTTTTATTTTTAACAAGTACAACACACTTAGATGTTAAAAATTTTTGTTTGATAACTACAAATATTTGCGAATGCAGCTGTTCCTGTAGTTGGGAGATGTATGCATGGGATGAAAGTTGCTCACAGAAGAGTCTTTACAAGATCAGGTCTATGCCATATCACAGAATGCTAGGCGTTGGAAGGGACTATCAGAGACCATCTTGTCCCACCTCCTTGCCAAAGCAGGTTCACCTAGAGCAGGTTGGACAGGAACCATCCAGATGGGTTTTGGATATCTCCAGAGAAGACGACTCTACATACTCTGGGCAACTTGTTCCAGTGCTCTGGCACCCTCAAAGTAACCAAGTTTTTCCTCATGTTGAGATGGAATTTCCCATGTTCCTGTTTGTGCCCATTGCCCCTTGTCCTGTCGCTGGGCACCACTGAAAAGGGTCTGACCCCATCTTCTTTGCATGAACATGGTAGTCCAAAGCTTGACATAGTCTGCTTTTTGCAATGGCCTTGTTGACCTGTGCAAACTCTCCCCTGGACCTTAGATGAGGAACTCCTGAAAGCTGAGTGCATTCCTCATTGCTTCCATTCAGCAGCAGTGAAGTCCCTTTATGTGGTTGATTATTCTGGCATCTGGTTGTGAACACTCTGTAGTGTTCATGTACCTCTGTAGTGCAAACTGGTTAAAATGGGAACATCACTGAAACTAGTTCAAGGAAACTGGGTAGCTAATGAAGGGGTGGGGTTTGTGACAGCAGGGATTTTTTCATTAAGTGCAGCACATGATGTGAGGCACATACCAGCCATGGACAGAACTTCATCCTTATTACCATCTCGTTTCCTGGTGTTGATTGGATGGATGAGTCTTGCTTTGTTTTTTCTGTTACTTGGGTTGTACTTAATTATTTATTTTGTCTCACGTAGCCAGTGAGCAGCCACAAGTGCCCAATTACCAGAAGTTCAATCACTTTCAGTGGGTAAGTGTTACGATCAATGTTTTGCTCTTCCTCTTGGGTATGCTGCACTATGCATTGAGTTCTCAGGATAAAATATCTGTTCTGTAACTACATATCAGAGTCAGGTCAAGGTACTTTTGCCCTGCGCAGTCTCTCACTGTCAGTACCCTATTTCCTATCTTGATGTTTCTGTGACAAAATTTTTTTTTTCGTATGTGGTAGCTTTGTAATCAGGTTAACTGTCTTTAACTGAAAGAGGCATTTTGCATCTATAGTAAAGGAGTTTGAAGAAAATCTTTGCAAAACCCCCAAGCTGTGAAAGCTGTCCAGGTGTATATTTGATGTGTGCCACACGTATGCACCTTCTTGTTCATTGTGGGTTTAGATAACTGCGTTCACGATTGGCAACAAAAACACAGAAATACCTCGGGAGTAAAAACAGACTATTTCCGTTCCTTAAACTTTGATAACAGGTTGATCTTAGTGAAACTACAGAAAGGGTCAATATCCTTTGCTGTCTTTTCCAGAGGCATGTTTTGGAATATCTCTCTTTTTATTCACATGCCCTCTCTGTTTGCAGGTGATTACACTTGTAGTTGCTCTCTTACAGGCCGCTTTCTTCTCTTTTTGCTGTGTCATACAGGTTCAGATTTCTGACAGCTGCAAAACACGCCTCAGATAATTCACTGAATGCTGGTGGTGTGACAAGAAAAACCCTTGCAAATCCCCACTGTTTTTGAAACTGCATAACAGGAAACCCCCGATGTTGGGTTCATAAAAGATGGTTTTGCAGGACTATGAGAAAATCCTGGCTGTGGCTTTGGAGGTCATAAAAAAAAGAAACCTATTATTTTTTGTAACAAGCGAAGTTTACATCTCTTTCTAAATTTATGACCTTGACAACATAAATGGATATAAAACCTCATCACTAGGATGATATCTTGTTACAGTTTTTTAGTTCAGCTGTCATTTCCCCCTGCAGATATCCTTGTCCCTTAGGCCAGTCTTCTCCTCTTCTTTTTTGCAATATGTGAAAACATTGGCTCCAGATGTTCTGTTGTTTGGAAAGACCTCAACACAGCTGGTGATTAGAAGGGGAAATATCTGATGGGCACAAAAGGACCTGACAGCTGCCAGCAGCTCCCTGGTCAGTACTGCTGCTGGCCTACAGGGACAGGCCACATGCCAGTGTCACCTCTGGGTCTGTCCCAGGGCACAGTGGCACCGACATCTGTTTCCTTCTCTGAAACACAGTATCTTACTAGCCCCAGTAAGTCACTTCACTCTTCAGTTTTCCCCACGTGTAAACCAGGGGTGAGGTGAATCTGCTCAGGCTGTGTGCTGCTCAGCAGCCAACAAAATGTGTTACACAGAGAACCTGCTGACAAGGCAGCTTGTTATTCTGGACCCTCTTTTTCAGAGTGTTAGGAAGGGAAAGCAAGCTGTAAACACAGCCTTCCCTCTGAGCTGGGATCACAGTGAGCACTGTTATGGTGGTTTCTGACTTGGCACATTGTTTCCCTTTTCTGAATTAATCTCAAAACCAGAAAAAGTTTTCTGATAAAGGCCAGTTATGGTATCAGATATCCTTGTGATTACAAGAGCATGAATTGTTGCAGGCACACCTGTACTCAGGAAGTTTCTCATTTTATTCTCACATAATAAACCTTTCAATTTCTTAAGCCATTCCCATATTGTTAATATTCATCACGGAAGGACACTGGCTAGCGTCAATTACAGTATCTGCAGAAGGATTACATATGTAGTCATGAAAAGCAGAAGGGTTGTCTCTTGGAGTTGGAGAATTGTGTATGTCCCATAAGTATCCCCTGAATTTTTGCAGAAAGACCATCCCTGAAAGGTGGGGATATTATAGTGGTTCTCATGTGCCAAATGAATTCAAGCATATACTCTCTGTCACTCACCCATGGCTTTCAGGTGGTCCTTGCCTTTCCTGATCTTGATCTGCACGTTGGGACCTATTGACTTAGAGGGGAAGATCTTGCATGTGGACAAGGCTTGCCAAGGAGCCAGCTTGCAGCATGTTCTGACACTGCGAACAACTCCTCTCTCTGAACATTTTCTGCCATGGTAACTGAGATAATCAAGGAAAGCAGAGGAAAAACACCCCCCTGTCTAAAATCAAACTTTAAAATGCTAGTCAGGGGTATTCCTGACCTCTGTCAGCAACACTTAAGTGAGCTGGGACTTCTCAGACAGCAGAAGTCATATGTGGAAAAATTTCACACACACACAAAAAGGCAAGCATATCACAGCAGGTCTTTGAAACAGCAGTTCTAGAAGATAATTTTTAAAGGTCAGAATTATTATAGGACATTAATTAGGAATCAGATAATGCTCAAATTGCCTTAGCAAATTTAGACACTGTGTAGGGCCACATGGTGCAGAGAGTGCAGCCACCTGAAAAGAATTTGGACACTTTAACAGAAAATATGCCTTGCTCAGAACGGAGCTAGAAGAGCATAATGAGAAAACAATATGACTTCCCTAATGTAATTAGGAGGTGGTAGAGAGAGTAAATAAGCTTTTGCAGAACAAAGTATTAGTGAACCAGATGAGAGCAAATAATCCAGGAGTCAGGTTTTCTGCAAGTGCAGGAAAAAAAAGGTAGATAATCCTGTCTTTTAACTGTGGCAATTGAGATGTTAGCAAAAAGCAAAAGTGTCTTTTCAAAGAGGGGAAATTACAGAACAGATTGAATATACTTAACAATCCCTGATCCCAAATGCACCAAAAAGCATCAAAAGACTTTCCACTGACATCAGTGAAGCCTACATTTGGTTCCTCAGGTAGGTTACATAGATTTCAGGGGCAGTAGATATGCATTTCTAGGAGAACTGAATAAAAAACAATTCTGGAACATTACGTTTATTTTTGTCTTGCTCTTAAACTCAAAGTAGATCAAGGCTGGATATGTAGCTCCTGCAATTCAAAGGTTGGTTTGCCACTTTTTTCGATAATGTGACACTGACTGAAGAAATAGTTAGTTACTGATTTGGGGGGGATATCCTCTTATCTAGAAATTCTATGGATATTTTAACAAGATAATAGCTGTTGCAGGACAATAGCAATCAAGTTCTAGGTTTTCTTCCTTTTTATGGGAGGCTGAACTGCAGAACTGAAACGTGAAGATGTTTATATTTAGACAGTTGGCTTCATTCATTGTAGATACAGTATTTTTAAAACTTGGGATAGCATTTGGCTTCCATTTGTAGCCTTTCAGCTTTCAGAAGTCCACAATGTAGGGTGGGTGTGTGAGTGTCTCTGTACTCAACCTATATATATACATATAGGCTTTATATATAATACATACCTATGTAAAGACATATAGATGTATTTCCTTAGTATTTGCCAAGATACACTTTTAGTACTGCAACATCATCTTAAGCTGTTACAGGTAGATGTGAAAACTATAGCTAATTGTCTTCTCGACTGTGAGAAAAAAATTCTAGTCAACATTTTACTGTGAATACTATAATAAAGAGTATAGAAAGAGTTGGAAAGAGGATACCTCTTCTCAAACATGGGACAGGGAGCTCAAAGTTAACTGTGTCTCATATTTTTCCATTACAAATTTCCACTGAATTGGCTCAACAACTTGAGATAAAAACAGCTGAAGATTTTTTTTTTTCCTTCTTCTTCTTGATGGCGACATGTAGATTGAGCTGAGAACTCTCCAAAGATTATCAGCCGAGTGCCAGCTTTTAATGAATCCCATTTGTTTTCTTGATTAAGTCTGCTATTACCCCTGTTTAGTCTTGTCACGAGCCCATTAGCTGGAATTTTCATATCATGGTTTAGAAGAGAAATTAGTGTAGAAGAGCAGCACTCATGATCAGTCAATTTTCAGTGTATTTAATATAGTTTACAATTCATGAATTCAGGAACCTGTAGCCTCAGATATATATAAGCCAAACAACTGTTCTTTGTGGTCAAATTCATAGGCTAATAAGGGTTGCAGTCAAATATCAGTTTGCGGTGATAACACTGTATATTGCTAAGGTGCTTACAGCTACAAGGTTTCTTCAGTAAACTTGCATCTGACAGGCTCTGTCGGGTCTATGATTTGAAAGACAGAAATGTCTTTTGGAAGAAGTGACTCTCAAGAGGTTTGGCCTCTTATTTTCAAAAGAGAAGCATCCAGGAGGCCTATCAAGCTTTGTGGTCACAAAGTACTCAAGAGCTTTGGAAGTGCTTAAAAGCCATGTGATATGTACAGGGTAAAAGGTACGCAGGTGTAGCAGGGTTTTCAAATTCTTGACTTTCTTGAAAATGCTGTGAGAATAACCCTTTAGGAGATTTAAATATCTACATCCCTTTTCAGATTCTCTAAAGGAAAAGAGCAGAGCAGGGCAAAATGTACTTATAAAATGACATTTTGCAAATTTCAAAAGATGCCATTTCAGCTTCTCCTGGAAGTGAAGACTCGGACAGTGGAATTTGCAGACCTGTCACAGAAGTATTTCATCAGTGAAAAGAGCCAGAGAGGACTGCAGCTGAATCACGGGGTCATGCCCTGGCATTATTCTGTAATGGGAAACATGACTATGCCAGGTACTTGGAAGTAAACATTGCAAATATTTGGACATCATGCCATTACTTAATATTACCCGTTCAATGCCCTCCTATCTTCTTGTTCTCTTTGTGCCACTCTGAATGATGAGGCTGGCCCGCTGACATTTCCCTTTGCCTTCTGCTTTTCCTCTTCTCTACCTCCCTTTCTGTAAGTCCTGAAGCAGTGTGATCTTGATCACCCTATTCTCTTCACTTAGAACTCCCACATCATTTTCTATTTGAGGAACAGTGTGAGAAACATCATGTAATCAAAGCAAAAACAACTCCAATCATATCGCTATTCCACAGGAGCTCCCAAAGATGCCTGGAAGAATTTGCTGCGTTTCTGGGCCCATAGGCTGTTACAGAGAACACCAGTTGGTAATCACACCTTTTTTTTTTTTTTTTTTTTTTAACTATCTGAATTACTGAAGGAAAATCCTTTCCCACATCCTTACCTGGGTTGGACTGAAACACAACCATTTCATAACTAACCCAATCTAAAAATTCATGTCCCTGCTTAATGTCTTGGCTGGATGGAAAATAAACATCTCCATAAGTAAATGACCGTGACGACCTCTCTGAAGAATTCTCTCTTAAGAATAATTCATATGGTGCAAGTGAAATGTACTTCTCACAAAAAGCAGCTTTTCCAAAACCCTGTAGTTTCGCTGCATAATATTTTCTCTAGCTACAAGACTTTTGCTTCAGTAAACGTATTATAACCCTTTCAGTCTATTCTGCTTTTACATACTCGACACCATGAATCTCTAACAAGGTTAGGGGTCAGTAACAATTTAAATCTACTTTCAAATACAGTTGAAAAACCTATTACAGATGCAACCTTGAACTTTAATTGTATAAAGACAGCTACTTTCTTAGCATTCACATAAGTGATAGAGTTTCTCTCTTGTAAGTCTGCCTGGACTTTCTGGCTGTGTTGGCAGCTATTTATTCTGCCTGTAGACTTTGAAAGAAATGCATAAGACACTATAACTTTACAACATCTATTGACATTTGTAATGATGAAGGTTTTTAACATATTCGAGTTGGAGAAGTCAATCTGGTTGATTGTATGTTATTCTTCCTGCTATTTTACTAGGCTACACAAGAGGTTGCTGAAATCCAGCATTTATTTTCAGATACACATTCATGCTTTTTAAGGAAACAATTGTAAAGAGACAGAGAACACTATGAAATGATGTTGGTCAAAGATTTTCCAACATTGGTGCAAACTAAGGAAACAAGGGGAAGCTCAAAGAATCCATAAAGGGTAAAGAAAGAGTCTCTTTAAGGGTGGTTTGCAGTGAAAAAATCTGGAAGTATTTTTGTGATCTCATATTTTCAAACCTTTCTAGTACTTCTGATCAAAAATACCATCACCACAAAAAAACCCCAAACACACCCAAGTCAGTGTATCTGGCTTGAACACCTATGATCTGAAAGCTGTCTTCACAGGAATGATACCTCTCCCATGGCCATAGGCATAGTCTTGATGGGAAGGATCGGTTTCAGAGCTTAAAGTTTCAGCTTTACACCTGAGAAGTTCCCATTGAGCTTTACATTCAGGGTAGCTGCAGCAAAGGTGCTGACATGCTTATGGAGGTGGAGATGAGGCTGCTGCTAATTCAATGCAAACAGCTTACAAACATGTCTTAACCACTGGTAGCAACTAAGGATCTGCTCAGCCTGGGAGTAGCTGTGTAAAAGACCAAGTGTGATTTTCTTTGTTGTTTTGGTTTGGTTTTACTAGTGCTGAGTCATGTTATCTCAGGCCCATTAAGTACAGATATAAAAAATTTGCCTTGAAAATATTTGATCAAATAATTCGCCAATTGTTTAGATAAGAATATATTTTTCAAGCTCATTAATTTTCATTCAATGAAGGATAATGGCGTGTGAGTGGGTTTGCCCCTCACTAGTCCTTTTACTTCCAGAGAGGTACAACATAGAAAAGAAAGACCTGTAATCCTTCTAGGACTGCCTGGAATATCACTTGAGCCTCTGAGACACAAAGTGATTCCCTGAGCCACTGACCCCTCTGTGGGAGCACATTTGCTCTCCATTACTTGAAATTTTTAAAGAAATCTGTAGGCTTTACAGCTCGAAACTGTCATTTTTGGCCAAGATATCCTAATTTTAACTTATTAGAACACAGACAGTAGCACTTGGAAAAAGAAAGTCATATTCAGAGCTACACTGAAAGTCTGTGGTCCCTAAGCAGAGATTTGAGATCTCTGTATTTCCTTTTCATTCAGAAAATGAGACACGAATTTTAAAAATGACACATTTTGGAAGATTATCTATTTCGTTAATTCAGCTAATTAAATGCAACTAAGGGAATATAGCACATGATATTAATTAACAGTAAGATTTATGTCCTCTTTATGATACTTATCAACAACATTGGTGAAGAGAAGTCAGCAGGAGCAATGTGGTGTTAAGCACTGGGAATACTGTTTAACGTTGCATGCACCAATCCTGAATAATATTGACTTGTGCTAACTCCTAAATCAGCTCAGCCCCTTCCTCTTACACAAGACCTTCCCATCTGGAAAAGAGATTCATTTCTAGGAGGAATGTAATGAAACAGTCCTCATGGTATGGGCTTTTGACTGATTAAACAGTCATATGCCAAGACCCTTTATGGTGCCACAGAGAAGGAAGAAAAATTTAAGTAAATTACAATTAATATACTACATTGAATAATAAAGAGTACCACTTTTCAGCTATACTAGCAAGCTACTAGAAACTTCTAAAAATGCAAAGAAACATTTTACTTTCTTAAATGTTTTTTTTTCCTTTTGGCCTGTATTGAGCAGTTATGCCTCTTCAGAGGTGGTTAATTTTGTGAGCAGACTATTAATAATTTATGTGTGTTAAAGGTATTGATCATACAAGGGTAGAAGCATTATGCTTGACTTCCTTCTATAATCCATTAAAAAGGAAGTAGATTGCTTCATTTTTGTATCAAAATACGAGGCTAGCAGACTGCAGTTTAAAGCATATGTAAAGTTGTTTTCCCATTTAAACTGCAGTCATCCACTGTTGATCTGGTGGTAACACACAAGGATTTGTTGGGACTCAGCTGCAGGCATTCAAACCAGAGACTGTTCCTAGTTCTCCCAATGTCACCCCCAGTGCCCCCCCTGCCCTGCCTGCAGAGCTGATCTGCATGCCTGCTCTCACCACCGGATACAGCTCTGCAGAGATCCATTGGGAACCTTTAGGGGCTGATTTCAGTAGCCATGGCAATAGGTTGCAATTTCTAATTTGTTCTGTTTGTGAGGCAGTTTCTGGGCTTGGCATACTACACTTGGGAGTCAACAGGCTCTGTGTAAATTCTGGGGAAAAGTGGTGAGGATGTCTGCTGTGGGACCAGAGCTCTAGATTGTCTTTTAGGTGTTTTTCCCAGCCCTGACCATTTTCTCATGTTTAAGCATAAAGTGAATAAACATTTCAGTTATGTAAGGTGAGTACTTTCAGTGAAGTCCACAAGGCTTGTATAGAACCAGGAATCTACCAGAAATTGACTTTTTGCTGCATCAGGGGACTTAGTGCTTTCTTGACTCTGAATTGCTCCCCTATTCTGGCCTGCTTGCATGAATAAAGCTTTAATCTCAGACTTGGGACTGTAGGATGTTTGTGACAGGAAGGGACATTGGTGGTGAAACCAATCGGTGCAATACCTTCTATTCTTGTTCTAATGCAGGAGGTAGAATGATATAAACCAGTGAAAAGAAATAGATGGTGAATACTTTTATTAATCATATTCCTTCTGGACCACCAATCTCATTATTTGTTTATCAACCAGGCTTCCACTAAAGCTATTCACAATTAAAAAAAAACCAAAACCAATTGAACAGTATTGAACTGATCCTTAATTAGTGCAGCTGAGATGTCTTGTATAATTAACTGGGCTTTGTTCATAATTATTTCCTGATAGGTGGAATTATTTTCCACAAGTAACAGAGCAATAGTAATGGTACCACTAAGAAATCTTTGATTTTTCAGAGTAAAATAATGGCCAGGCTTACTGTGCTTAAGTTGTATAAGACCTATTTGTTCCCCTTGACAGCTAAAAGTAATTGCATCAATTTGGCTAGACCACACGGGAAAGTTTTGCAAAATCAGTTCTCTTAAGGTAGAAATACGTACGCACCCAAATCTTTAAAATGTGGCTCTTTTACTTTGTGCTTTATGATGATCAGCCTGAGATTACTTCTCCAGCAGCCACACAAGAATCCTGGCACACCAGTAAGAGTTTCCTTCCTCAGAGACCAAGAGCTTAAAGATAGTGCCCACGCATGGACACTCTGGGTGTTGTTCGGTAAAATAACTGAAACCAGCCATTGCTCATTAACAACAGGGTGAAAGAGCTACAAGTTGTCAAAGATCTTCTCAGACCTCCTAACCATCGAGGTCCCTTCTTGCTGTACTCACATGTGCTTCCAGAGCTGTATGCCTGTGGCTGGGGTGACAGGCGATGAGGTTCTTCAGGAGGTGTGCTCCAAACCCATGGTCATCCCACACATCTCAGCTAGCACCACACACCCAGCCTCCAGAGGACAAAGTGCTCTGCTTAGAGTTACAGTAGTGAGCACATGTGGTTGGTAGCTCTGGAAACCTGCTTGGATTTCTTACTTTTAGTAGGACCTCACTGATGTGATTCTTTGAGAGAAGCTGTGAGAGATGTGGACAGTAATGCTGGAAACTGGGCAAAAGGGGGTTTTTTTGCAGGTTAGCACTGCATCTTTCTTTTTCCCTTCTGATGCTGATTTAGGGCACAGCTTCAGAAAGCCACAGGAGTGAGGTATATGGTATTTTGTACTCCAGAGTACACAAAGCCCTCCATGAGGAACTTGCAGCAGAGTCTAACGTCTCTTGGAGAGAGGCATTTTCTAGACTATTGCCTCTGATTTCAGGAGAACTAGTATCTGCTCTAATCTAGGAAAATAGTAGTCATGTTACAACCCAAGGTTGTTTGGGATTCATTATGAAGCTGTGTGAAAGAGCATGCGGGTTAAACAGGTTCACTGCTAATTAATACCTTTACTCCTAACGAAGTATCTCCTGGCTCCTGGGGTTAGGCAGAGTGTGAGATGAAAAACAAGCAGGGAGCTGTCCACAGGCTCGTTCAAGACTGGAGAAGTAAATGAGTATGTGTAAATTTTAGAGAGCTGAGCACCAGCACCAGGTGTGACTGATGGACACACCGCAGCAGTCGAGTATCCAGCTCTCAGCAGCACCAAGGCAGCGGGGCTGAACTTGCATGATCATAATCAGTGTTTCTAAAACTCCAAAGTTCAGAAAACCAAAAGGATTTTTTTTTTTTCTTAATATAATTTTCTGTGAGATTTGTTTAATGTGAGTAGTCATCCCTGGAGAGATCTTGGACTGTGCTGCATTGTGTTCAGGCTAGGAAGTACAGAATGGAAAGTTATGATAATTATTCATCTGCCTCTGCTCTCTGCCTGGCAAAGACTCCTCTAGTCTGCTCATTTATAAGGAATCTGGTGAATTTGGCTCATTGCTTTTGGATCACTCTGTTGCCAACAGTGAAGCCAAAGTCCATAAGCAGTAGAAAGTTTCCAAGGTGTCAGGATGATGTGTGCAATGTGAGTCCTTACTCCTGGAGAGAAGAACTCATGGTGTGCTGGGGTTCTCCGACAATCATTCCCATTTTCATCCTGTTCGTGAATCAACTGACCCATTACCTATGTGTTTCATGTTATTAACTAATGTATAAATTTTTTTCACTGTTGAGTTCCTTGCAGCTCTTTTTAAAATTTAGTCAGTAAGAAGATTAAAACATAAATGCCATTAAACATGCTTTAAATATCAGACTTACTGAAATACTTCCAGGTTCTGTATCCTCTTAAAAAATAATCTCTATTCAAAACAGAGGAAATGTCATCTGCATGAATGCCTTCTGCATTTAAGATTGGATTATACAGGGAATTTTGCAGAGTAGCTTTGGAAATCTGATAATTAAAAAAACTTTGGACTCGTTTATTTATGACATTTTAAACCCTGTAACATTTGGGGAAGTTTTCAGTGTTGTACATGTGTTGTTAACCTCACGTGTAAAATGTTCCTGGGTAACTACATGTGAATTAAATGTCACAGAGCCTGAATTCAGATTCAGTCAAACCGGATTTGCTGGAATTTGAAGGTGATTCTGGATCTGCATGAGGTTAAAGTGGGGGAGCACATTGCTGTCAGCCACCTCACGTGCGACGTTCTCCTGCTCCATAGAGAAGTCAGGAAGAGTAGTCAGAGGTTAATGCTAGATGTTGTGAATGTCCTCCTGATCCATCCTCTATGCGAATCCCACCATATGCCCCAATAGAAAACCTCAATATTTCAGTACCCATTTATTAATGAGTACAGTAAGTCCTGGGAGTCCCTCTGAAAAGGGCCAAATAAAGTCCCATTACAGCCATCACAGTTGGCACATTTAAGTGTAGTAGAAAAACGCTTGCAGAGGGTTAGGACAGGACTTCTCAGCTGCCCCAAGCCCTGCAACTCATGTCCAGCATGGGTTACCAAAGCAGCTGTAGGATGTCCAGGACAATCCTGAATGCTTTCCAGGCCTGCTACCACAGAAGGGAAATTAAGGGGTCCTCACATCAGTCTGACATGTCAGGGAACAGGGCTCACTTCCAGGAAGAGCAGACAGGATTTCTCTCCAAGATCAATGGACGTTCTGCTGTGTAGGGGAGAGCATGAAACCTTCACACCAGCTTGGCTTTTTACATCAATGCATGCACAACACGGGCTTTGGCAAACTGTCACAACACTGTGAGAAGAGTATTGCAATTGACCCCGGAGCCTGGATGTTTAGGACAGAGGCTTTCAAAACAGGCCAGGAAAATTCTTATTCCAGCCAGAGGTGACAGGCACCTATTCTTTCTTCAGCTGGCTAAGCAACAGTGGGAGTGTTTCCTACTAAACAGCCTCATTAGCATAAGAATAACTACAGGGTAAATTTTCAAGCTCATTCCAAGTGAATTCAAGGGGAGGGGGGGAAATACTGTTTTAATATGCGCAACTCATGCAAACAATGATATGAAACTAATTCATTTCATCATATTATCACCATATCATATTAACTTAAAAGAAATAATAATGCAACATGGAAATGTTTGCATATTAGAGAGAAATCTCACTGTACCCTATTAGCACCATATCATATTAGTATTGCATTAGGCTATTATGCTCCAGTGCTAAAATGATGAAATCCCACTGTGAAAACTGATATTGAATTCTTGTAATGTTTCAGAAGCATTTTTAGCACTGCATATAAATAATTCATGGAAGCAGATCTAATGAATTGATGAAACCCCCTATCCCTTGACATTGTGAGAGTATTTATGAATGTAAAGTCATGAACAGTTTTGGGGTTTTTTTTAATGGAGATGGGCTGGGACTGAAATACATGGTTTATCATCAGACCCAGCTTGCCCGTGTCGCACAGAGCATTGTGTTGGGTGGCCACATTTCATTAACATGGCAAAGACAGTGTCTAAGAAGTGGCCTGTCCCAGGGTCAGGGGTGCAGAGCTGACCTTTCCAAACATGCTGACCTGGGGAACCCTTCACGATGTACTGAGACACCTGAGCAGGGAGACTCTGCCAGACACAGGGTTACCACACTGGTGCCACTCTGGTCTGTCTGCGTCAGCTTTCTGAGTTGTTAAGATATGAGACTAATGGTAAATTGTTAATGAGAAAATATGTATCTAACTCCAAGGAAAAAAACTATTTTATGGAAATAGCTTTTCACTTACACAGCATTTGGGCACGACGGTATGATTGTAATGGTAGTTATCAACGTATGCTGTGCTGAACTTCATTTTATACAGATGTATTACTGGCAGACCAGATCCTTGTGACTGTTTAGGAGAGCAGAGGACTGTATGATGAACTAGTGAGAACTAATTAAGCCTTTAAGGGCCCCATGAGAAACAGCTGAAGCAGACAGCATCACCCACCCCTGCGCCTGGGAAAAGAAGGAGCGGCTGTGCTTGCAGGTGACCTGAGTCCTGTTGTCTGAGTTATAGTCACTGATTTACAGTCTGAGTTACTGTCACCTTCTTTCTTTCTTGATGCCTTCCGGATTCTCTTGGGTTATGCTTCAGCTCTCTCCTGGTTCTATGGCAGGCTGCTTTCACATCCAATCCCACACAGCACTGCAGACCCTCAATCCAAACCACGCTTCTGCAAAAACTGTAGTAGAAATGCTAACACAGGACATTTTCACAAATCCATTAGCTTCCAAGGTGTAAATTCGGAGTAGGAGATGAAGGCAGAGCAAAGCTGGATTACTGCTACCTTTGCTTTCCAAAAGGATGTGAATATGCTGGCATGCTGCATACTCTGCTGCCAGGCTCAGAGAGAGAAGCCCTCCTGAGCCCATGGATGCCCTGTCTTGAAAGCTTATTGTGTTCTTCAAGCTTGTCCTTTCCTTAGTAGTCTGGGATGCGTCTGCTGTTCTTGCAGCAGGAAACATAAATCAGGCAGGGGGAAAAACTATTTTCAGTGCAAGAGGCAGCGATGTCAGGGAAGTTTCTCTAAAGGTTAGCAGGAGTCATGCACTCTCAGTACTTTCCCCTAGTCTGGAGATTTCGAGGAAAAAAATTCAACAGTGAGCTATGGGATGTTGTTGGTTTTGCAGGTTGCAAGGTCAGTGAATTATAACCTTGTTGTGAGCAGGGAAGGAGCTGATGTGATGTGAAATCCCAGGGATAGCATTATGCAGAGCAAGAGTAGGTGAAGAAATATGAAATGTAGGGTAAGTGGTGACTCTTTACAGACATGCTATACACATGGCTGTTTTCTTTAAGACTTGTTTGAGAAATGGATGCATTCAAATGAATTTTAATAGTAGGGTACTGGGTGTTTGTTTTCTCTCTTCTTTTTTTTCCCCCTACACATAGTTTTGGTTTTCCATCCTTTCCTCCAGAAAATACTGCTGTAATCATTGCAGAGATGCTGCAAAGAGCTCTACATAGCTCCCATTTTTTGTGTCCAAAATTTGAAAAATTAGCAGTGCTTGGGGTTTATCCCAGGTGGTTCACTGTCTTGGTTTAACCTTGGCTAGCAACAAAATACCACTCAGCCGCTTGCTCACCTGGCCCCCTCCCCCAGTGGAGGAGGAGAATTGGAGGAAAAGACAAGGAAGCTCATAAAGTTAAGAACTATTTAATAATTGAATATAAATTAAAATTATAGTGATACTACTAACCTTAACAATACTACTACTACTAAGTAATTAAAATAATAGAAAATAGAACATATGATACAATTGCTCACCACCTGCCAAGCGATACACAGCCAGGTCCCAGAAAAGCGAGAGTCTGAGCCCAAGAATCCGCAGAGCCAGACCGGGAAAAACCAGTCAACCCCCCAACCCACTAACGAAGGAACCAGCCCCACTGCCAACAACCATGACAAGAGCCAACAAAGGAGTTAATGACTGAGCTAAGCAGCTAGCAAAAACCTTAACACCCTCCCTAACCCCCCCGCCCCCACCAGGCCACTTCCTCCCTAAGTACTGTGCATGTGTACTCAGCATTGACATACCATGGAATGAAATATTCTTTTGGTCACCCTGGGCCAGCCATCCGCACTGTGAAGAAAAGCAGCTCTTTCCTGCCTGAAACCAGCATATTCAGCTACTTCTGGTTTTCACTGGTGATATTAAATTACACGTATGTCGCTAGTGAAAATAATTTCAGTTCTTCCTATAGTCAGTTTATAAATATCATGCTAGAGAGAAATTTTTGTGCTGTATTTTTCAGTTAAGATGAATACCAGACTTCACAGTTATTTGTAATGTAGGTAGAGGTTTCCTCTGTGGGCTGCAGAGTTGCAGAAACGGTTGAGTTCACCTAATTCACGCTAGAAGTAATGAATTTTTTTGAAATGTTGGTGTATTTCTATATACTGATGGGAAATGGACCCTAAGTTGACTAACCAGTTCGTAAACTACTTTTGCACTGTGCTTCCAAAGTGATATTTTTAATAGATTTTAGCGTCTTATTGTGGTTTACTGAAATTGTTTACGTGGGTCAGTATAGCCTAATTTTTCCTGCTGAAGCCCTTCTCCAGTTATAACCATGAATCGTTTTAGGTGAATGTAACAATTCATTAATTGTTCCACAGCTATAAATATCGAACATTTAGAAAATAAGCCTTAACTTCCAAATATTTACTGCTCTAACTACCACTGAATATCATGGTAAATTGGGAACAAGCATTGCTTGTGAAGAATGCTGTATTTTATTGGAATGGTGAGTGAGAACATGGCTGAGATGTTCACTGTGCCCGGGGAGGACTCTGGCAGAGATGAGATGCTGAAATTGAAGGCTGTGTGCCTGCACACACGGGACTGGGGATGGGGTTGCGCTTCATGCTGGCGAGTTCTGGGCTTAGGGACACAGTCCAGGGGATGGTTTCCATCTGCTGCCGATGGGGGCTTGCTCTGAGCACTGCACAGGCTACATCCTGGTCTTGCTGGTGGCACCTTTCAGGTTGCAGAGGGGTGAGCTCTCACGCTGGAGAGACGCAACATCCTCTGTCTGTGAGGCAAGCTGCCTTCTGTGAGTTGTTTGCCAGTCAACAGGTACGGTGTATCCTAACTTCAATAAATGCCTTTTACATTGTTAACTAAAAATTACCATATATTTTACTAAAATTCTGGCTGTTTCAGTGAGATACCTAATAGGAAGTGTTGTCACAGATTGGACTGTTTAAGGGCTGGAATTATTTTTGAGATTCATGAATAGCTCATCCAATGGCATATTGGATCTCCCGTGGAAATCAGTATTCAAACAGCATACTGTTTTCTGGGCACAAATGTTCATGCCTATTTGCCACTCTAAAAACATACTTTAATCATGATTTTGGAGCTTAGATTTCAGTTCTGCTCCCCATGAATGAATACGTCTGGTGTGATTCTGCTTTTGCACTTGCTTGAATTTGGCTGCTGTGGGGATAGGAATGGCTGAAGTGCAAGTTAACAGCTCCAAAATGTGTTTAGTTATTTCAGCATCTCTCAGCTCTATGTTTTATACCACCTGCCATAACTGAGGACTGCAGAACTCCTCCCTGCTGCTGCAGGTTTTGGTCCAAGTGCAGGTGAGGCATACACCTCTGCATGGCACATTGCAATAGGGTACTAGAAATAGCCTTGTGGGGCTGTGAAAGTATATGATGAGCCCCTCCACACTCTAGGTGATCCTGCTCTGGCAGGGGGATTGGACTAGATGATCTCTAGAGCTCCCTTCCAACCCCTACCACTCTGTGAAATCTGTGAATTTGTGAAACGTAGTGCAGTAAAGGCACCATTGCTGTGCTCCACGCAGTGAAAAGAGGGTGAGTCTGCACGAGCTGCCTTTAGTTTTTGGAAACAAAAGCCACAATGTTAAGAGGCTCCAGGAATCTGAGCAGTTCCTTAGGACATTTGGTTTAGAATGAGGAGGAGTCAACAGCATCATCTATTTTTCTGTGTCGAGTATTATGAGCATTCATCTGATGATTTCTGAATGAATGATGCCATGCTGC
Source organism: Rhynochetos jubatus (assembly GCA_027574665.1). NCBI lineage: Eukaryota > Metazoa > Chordata > Aves > Eurypygiformes > Rhynochetidae > Rhynochetos > Rhynochetos jubatus. The sequence continues at coordinate 20,471,445 of CM050656.1, forward strand.
TGCTGGAAAGATTTCACTACATGGAAGAAGTGTCAGGTGCTCACTTACTGCACACAAAAATGCAAAATTTGTCAGAAGAGTGACGCTCTTCAGCAGCTCTAATATTTGAAAGGAACATCAAGATGGATGCTATGATAGGGGACAAGCATAAATTTGTGAACTGATGGTGAGTGGAAAGACTATCCTGGGGAAAAGGAAGGAAAAGGGTAGGAGAAGATAGAAGAAGACACAATTCAGGATGCAATGAATTGGGTAGAAGACATGATTTACAAGAAAAGTGTTGCAGCAGGAGGATAGGAGAGCAGCTGAAGGTCTGCAGGCTGCCCAGGAAGCATTCTTTGGGGTGGAAGCAGAAATGCATTTATCTGTTGTGTGTACTGTGGATCCCTCTTCCTTCAGGGGAAAAACAGTCATGGATGTGATTATGAGGGGACAAAATCATGGATGTGAAGTGGGTCATTAGGCAGATGTTGATGTTCTCAACAGTAGTTCTGAAAACAAAGTCAGTGAGCCGCAGGGTTGGGCTTCTAGAGGAATGGCAAGATTGTGATAGTGCCCAGATCATAAAAGGACCAAAGTGCAGAGGTAGCTGCATCCAAAAATCCATGTGTGTAATACTGCTGCAGCTACATTCAGTTGTGCCTGGACTGCATTTCTTGGCACATGAAAAGAAAGCAACGGCTTGGGAAAGCAGACCACAAACTGTCATTGGCAGCATAGCCTGGCCGTGCTTTTGGTGAACTCCCAGGCAAAGCTGATGCTGACTTGGGAACAGGTTTAACTCCAGCTCCCAGGACAGGACTCACCTGCCAGTGCATGGGGGTAGCTCAAGCAGGATCCTGGTGAGCAGAAGATACTCTGCACCTTCTCCAGCATAAGGCTCTGCCAAATAATACAGCAAAGCCCAATGGTAGCGTGCCTGTGGATGTCATATGGATTTCATGCAGCTTTCATAGGCTTCTGCACAGAGAAAACATCCTGTGTTTGGCAGGATAGTAGCTGAATTGCTGAAAGTCCAGTTACAAAAAAATCTTACTAATTTGTGCCCATAACTGGAGACTCAGTGAGAATGACAAAACTTTAGCAAGTTATGGAGTAAGTGGTACACACATTTTAAGAAGTGTGGCTAATGCATTACAGAATTCATTATCACCTTACAAACCTCTTCACACTCTGGAAAAAGATGAATGCTCTTAATTCATTTATTTTGACAAGGTTTGTTTCTTAAACAACTTTTGTCATAGCTGATAAGTTTGTACTGTTAAAAAAAAATGTACTGATTTGTAATTAAGAAGACATTATAATACCCCCTTCTTAGCAAGTCTGTGGCATTTTTTTGGGTACAGACTGTGGCAGGCGTGGACAGAAATGAACGTGTGGCACTTCATTCTGATCACAAAGCCACTGCCTGGCAAGTCCTTTCTGCAAAGCAGCAGTACCAGTGACTCCATTTGTCTTCCTGTCGGGGAACTGTTGCTATTTTTAAAAAACATACAAACAAACAAAATAACTCATTTGGCATCATATCTTTAGGCAAAATAATTAAGTTAGAAAGGAATCTTTTCTATCATAAGGAGGGTTATGTATCTCTGGCATTCTGGGAATGTGCCACATGGAAGAAGTTTGACTGAATGCTTGTTACTATTCCTAAAATCTTACCAGTTTGTTCACTGCTAGCGTATTGTATCTCATTGAATAAGAAATACAGTTTGGGGGAAAATAGATCAGATTTGCAGGTCAGAGGCCCTGCAAAAATGGGATTTGAACCTAAGTGCAGCAACCTTGAGGCAAGGCTGCCTTTCCTTGCATGCCAGATGTGCAATGAGGGTCATTATCATCGCCTGCACTGGCTCTCTGATTTGGATGGCGAGCGAGGCAAAGGTCATTTCATGGCATGAATCTTCATATTGATACCTCAGCCACCCTGGGCTGCAGACAGGCATTTTTCTTTCTTGCCAGTAGCATGGTGGTTGCAGATACCCGTATCTGCTTGTGTACCATTTGTAAATCTGTAATTAATTACCATAGGTTAAACAGACTGCGGAAATAACTGGAGTCTTTTTGAGGAAATGCAATTGTCAGTATAGAAAGACCCCTGAATTATGGATTCAGCAATGATTGCTATTACAGAGATGGTGTTAGATGAGTATCATTTTGTCAATTAACCTTTTACAATTCATAGTTTATTATAGCCTAGAACAATCCATTTTTAAAGACGACTTTTTTTTTTTTAAACATGACTTGCCGCTTTAAACACTTACTACCTGCTCTTTAGCCTTTGAACCTAGACTGTTATACTTGCTTAGCATAATATATAACCCTAGGTCACAAAACTAAAGCAAACCCTTTTAATTTATGGAGGATTTAATTTTAGCTGAGTATTTTGGAGACTTTCCTAACTTTCTGATGGCACATCAGGCCAACCAAGGATACAATTGTATCTGTGTTCCTGGGTCCAACCACTTTACCCTACTATAATTTAAGCTTTAATTTCATAATCTACAGTGCCCTGGCTACTTAGCAAAAGAAAAAAGCATTTGTAGTTAAGACTGTAGTAGAGAATTCTTCTGCTACAGCAGATAAAATGACAATGACTAAGTAATTATCATAGAAATTATTCTTTTCTGAAAATACTCAACTTTTAAAAAAATCACTACTGTAGGAAAGGGAACAGACAGTAGTTTTTATTGAAAACACTTGGAAAATGGTGATGTGGTTTCTTTGCTATACAAATACAATTATTTTTCTGCTAGAAATAGTGTTGCTGTAGCTGCAATGATAGAAGGGTAGGAGAAAGACAAGGTTTGCAGGGAGAGGTAATATTTTTTATTAGAACAATTGGTACAGTTTTAAAAATGCTTTCAGGGGGCTTGTGTGTCTGAAAAATTTTCCTTTTTTTTTCCCCAACAGTATCAGCTGGTCTAATATAAGTTTTTCTCTATCCCTGCAAACCTTGCCACTTTTCTATATAGTTCTTTCTGTATATGTAATTTATCCACCAAGAGGACAAAGAATTCTACAATTCTTAAAACTGATATAATTTGACTCTGAAAAATTGACTCAGATAATGAAAAAAATTAAAATGCTTCCTTAAAACACGGAGAACTTGGGATTGACTTTATGTTTTGAAGAGAATAATTGCAACTCATGAAGGAACTACACACATACAATAAAATGTGGTCAACTCTTCCTTGCAGTAGCTTTGAAGCAGCAGTAATCTAACAAAGCACCTTGCTCTTGCTGTGCTGACAATAAGTCCAGTGTACAAAAAAGAAATTAAACAAAAAAAGACATTTTAATTTCAAGGTTCACTGGAAAAAACATGGGAAAAAAAAAATCAATGTTTGCCAAAGAGAAAGACACACTCTGAAGGGGGATGAAAAAAATGTATTTATGAGATTCAAAGAGAACTTCATAAACAATGGGGCAATAAAAAAGGATATAAAATAATTGTCCCTCTTAACTAAATATGCAGGTAATATTCCCAGTAAATTTACCTCATGAAATGATCTTAAGGAATCATCCAATTATATTTTTATCAAGAAATTATTAGGAAAAGCGAAAAAAAAGCCTCAAATCATAAAACCTAGCTTTGATAGTTTTAACAACAGAAGCTGTATCCAGCATTGCCCTTTGCCTCATGCCTCAATTGCTCCCCACTTCCAGTGACTCCGAGGCTGTGGACTCTCCTGCTCACTCCCCTACAAACGCTCTGCCTGTTTCTCCATCATTGGTGAGCCGGGAGCTCATGGAGAAATGTTTGGAGCAGTTACCTCTCCACTGCATGGCTGCATCACCTCAGAGATTGGAGGAGGCTGCAAAACTTCCCTGGGTTGCCCGTAGGACACGCAGAGCTCCTGGTGGCCCTGGATGCATGGAGCGTGTCTGCACATATACATGCTCCTGACTCGGCACATACTCAAGCCTCTCAGCTCAGAGCTCCTCGGTGCTCGTGCTGTGCCACTGCCCACGTCTGAACTCCAGTAGTTCACATCTGCAGCCACTGCCCATTGCAGCAAGGATGATGTCCCCTGCAGCAGTCCCTGCTCACCCCTCGATGGCTATGTCCTCCAGAGGCTTGGCATGGTTCTCAAGCACACGGAGCTGCAGCAGAGAGCGGTGCTGCCCAACAGGTCACTGTCCAGGTCAGGCTTTGCGGTTATGCCAGTCTGGCTGCCACTGTGCAGCGCCTGTACATGAAGCCTGTAGAGAGAGCTACAGCTTTAGCTATGTGACAGGCACAGCCCCACTATCACTCTGCTTTGACCTGACAGCAACTGGTATAAGCGAACTACTTTCAGATTTAACGTACCCTTGTTCCCATCTGCGTGTTCCTGGAGCTGGGGTGTGGGTGGTGGGAGGGCCATGGAGATGAAGGTGTGTGGAGGGAGGGCAGCAGTGGCTGCTGCCGTGCCTCGCCTTGCTGCTGTGGATGGAGGCGTGCAAGGCTGGCCGCAGAGCACCAGTGTTCTCGGTGCTGTTCTGCGCTCACGTGATGCCTGTGAGCACAGACCGGGTCTGCACACTATGGGGACTAGCTAATTAACTGCAAATGGTTTTAATTAGATCCCCCAGACACATGGACTTCTTGAGGGGTAATGCAGGGATGAGCAAGGATCAGCCGAGGGAGCATGGAGAGGGGTAGCGGGGTAGCGCCTTCCCTGCCTGCACCTCCCTCCCGAGGCTGCTGTCCTCTGGGATTAAATTGATTTTCTACAAACACTAGCATTCAGGAGCAGACCTGCTCTTTCTGCCAGGTCTGTAATGCCTCTCTCCCTAGTAGTTTTCTGATATTTGCTATCAGTGTTTTCTGTAAGGATGTTTAGGTTTTATATATGCTCTGTCTGACATCTAAAACACTTTATGAACTTTATCCATTTAATTCTCCTACACTGTGTTGTGTGCTGTAGTGGCATTATCTTCACTTACGGGCAAGGAGATTTACATTCACACAAAGCCACGCTGGAACTGGGGTAAGGACCAGGGTCAGAGCTCCAGATGTGACGATAACCATCTGCCGTCTGCCTGCTTACAATGGTAGCTTGTACGACTCCATCTCTCCCCACAAGACACTGCAGGTCAGGCCATGGATTTCCTTCTTACAGAGACCTTTTCGTTTCAGATTGGGCTAAACGTCGCTGAATGTATGGGGTTGTATGGGTCCTCACTAAATGCTACCCTTTATTTCAGGTAGTAGAGCAGGTAAGCTTCTTTAAGAAACCAAAGGGACTCTGAACTGAAAAGGAGGTATGTATTACCACCTGCAACAACCGCATGTGTAAAACCATTCAGAAATGTGAACTAGGGTGTTTGCTAGGTGATTGTGCACAGTAATGTGTGTGTATGTGAGAGAAAGAAGAAGCACAACAGCTCAGGGAGGGAATAGTACAAAGTGCTGTGCCCTAAATTTCCCAGCACTATGGCCCTGAGGAAAGTGGCAGGGACAGGAGTTTTTGCCTAATTACTGGCCAGTAGTAGGCTGTAAGAAAGACCCCATCTCTGGTGTTTGGGTAGGTAACCAGGAATGTATCCTGAACCCAAGAACCAAACCACTTCATTTGATCTTCCGAACTAAAATAATCCAAATTTGTTGTTTTTTCTTTTTTTTTTCCTAATTGTGTCAGAGTGATCATAGTATTTAATTTACAGCCATTATGTTGGACTGCATAATCAGCATCAAAATCATTTACAAACTGTGTGTTCACCTAAGCACATCAACTAGGCTGCGCTAGCTTTAGTCCTCCAGAGCATGCACTGATGCTCTTGGATTTGGAAATTATGTTGGTGCTGCTTGGCTGGTTTGCATCTTACTTCAAGAAGATTTTAAAGAATGCAACTCCTGAGATAGACAGAAATTTAATGATGTAAGTGAAGCAATGTCTTGTCAGTTGCAGAGTGTGTTCAGGGTCGGTAAATCTGATCAAACGCACTGAATACGGTTAAGGCTGGTTTCACAACTTTGGGAGGAGAAATCTGCTCTTACTGGACAAGAGGATTTTATACCCAATAATTAGGCTAAATGAAGCTGTTACACAGAATGGTGGCAAAGAGCCATGTTTTGCTGGCAAGCTAGAACATCACATAATACATGAATATGGTGTATGTAGTAGGTGCTGCTTTTTCCTTCCAAATTTTTTATTACAGCTCTAACCACTGACACTTTTGTTCTCTGCCAATTCCTCTGCTCCCTTCTCTCATGCTGGCAAAAATATAGTGGGACACCTAAAGCTGTAGGCCTTGGCAGGATCATGTGAATATGCTGAACACATACATGCTGATTAATTCATTGCCTTAGCAACTGAAAAGTCTCAGATCATTCTCCCTTGTTTATTGGCCCTTTCAGAGTTTATGTGAGCAGTAAAGATAATCCACAGGCAAAACACAGCATCCATTAACTGCTTGCACCTGCAAGGGCCAAACAACAGCTTTGATCCCAAGAGATTACCTGTTTCACAGAAGTCAGATAAGCATTCTTTGAAACACCAGCCCATTAGCCATACCTGCACATACTGACTATACATGCTACCCAACTCAATTTTCCATGGTGCCACCAATAGCAATGCACAAGTTTCCCTTTGCTTTGTGGGCATACAGATCATTGCTCAACATGCAGGGGAGGATGGAAACTTGCTGTTGGAAAACAGCATGCAGACTGAGCCCTTGTTGGTGCACTGTCACCTTGGTTTATTCTCAGAAAGCTCATAGATGTGTAAAGAGGTGTCCAGGGTGTTACAGTAAGATGGGCATTTAGGTGTCTGTGTGTATTGAACAGTAACAGCAGCCTCACAAATCCCATACCATTTGTAATGTGGCAGTTGCAGCTCAGTCATGCACAGCCCAGTGCTGTGTGGGCCCCACGGCCATCTGACCGACACACGATGTCCCTGCAACCTTGGCTGTGGCACTGCCGATAGAAGGTGATGCTGAGCAGCACTGTGCTCATGTGGAAGTGGCTAATGAGAGAGATTCAGATGGGCTTGCTGAGTATTGGGCAAACTGCAAAAGGACGTGGCTCCTTAGATGGGGATGTCTCAGTTCAAGATCAAATATTATGTGGAAGTTCCATCTTCTTGATGTAAATTTCATAGTGCTCGGTAAAAAATCCTCGTTGGCTGTATCCTTGCTACCCAGTGAGTCGGTTGCTTGACACAAAGACCAAGGAAGACAATCTCTCCAGCTCTGCAGTAATGGACTCTGGTAGCAACAGACCATTTTTCACATTCTTTTGGAACTTTTACCTGTTTTTCTTGCTAGAGCAACACACTGTCCCTCATTTGGGTGGTTTTGTTACTGAGGGCATCCAAGAGAAGTAACTGGACGGACTGCTTCTCCTGGCTGCCCTCCCTATAGGTCCAAAGGTTGTCACACATGGATCTCCACGTGCATGAGTCCTAACAAATATCCTGTCCATTTGTTCTCAAAGACTTCTCCTTTTCACTGACAATCCATGGTTGCAGGCTCCCAGTGCAGCTGTTCCCCTGACCCAGAGACATTGCATACTGCCTTAAGACCCTGAAAATGCACAGGAAAGAAAGCACTCTCCCTTTTCTGCCCTGGCATCTTTTGAAGCCTGCCAGCCCTGTGGCAGATCCTGCAGCCTTTATTGGGGAACCCGCATTAGCAAAGGGTCCTGTCTTTTCCAAAAAGGATGGGAAGGTGCTAATGCCAACTTTCTCTACAGGTCCTACAACAATTTCACCATTTTGAAAGTGGCTGCTTCTCTATTTTTCTATTTCTGTGCAAACACAAGCTGCCCATTGGAAGCTCTGAGCTTAGAAACACCTATGTACTGTTGGGAGGAATCTACATTTGCTTCAAGGAAATTACGTGACGTGTTCCTGTGTCCCTTCTACAGCTGCATGGAGTGAAGTCAAATCTCTCCATAGCTGAGATGAAGTCAGCTCCTGGCCATCCTTCTGTGAATAAGCCCAATACGAATGCCTAGGGAAGTTTCAGACTGAACTCAGAAATGTGCTCTTGACACAGAGCCACCATATTAAAGGTGTTGAAGTACAGGTTGTGTAAGCCTGAGGGAATGTACAGAATTAATGAAAGGAATGCTGCGTACTCAGGGCTTTGCAGACCACGACATGAAATAATATCTGGATTTCTTCACTTTTTTTTTTTTTTTCATGCCTGTGAAAACCCTGATTCCATATATCCTCATAAATAACTAAGTAACAGCCCTCTGACCCTGGCAAGACAATTTCATACTAGGAGATTTTCTTTAAATTTGCAACTGTTGGCTATTAGAAATGGTTTGAGGATATCAGTTTTAAAAGCAGACATATTTTCCTACATACTACTTCCACTGCCCTTCTTTAAAAGATGAACTGTTTGATGCGAGTTTAAAAAAAAAAAAAAGAATAATATTTCGGTTTCAGGCTGTGGCTTTTTATGAAAAGAATGTAATACATACTGAAGCTCAGAGCCTGCTGGGGTTGTATTAATTGATATCCAGAAAAGAGCTAGTCTTCTACCTTAAACCAGTCCTCCTCCTACAGGAAGCACGAAATAATAAGAGAGGCTGTCAGCAAAGTACCAGGTAAATGTTGCTGTGGGCCCAAGGGCTCTCCTTTTCCCTAGAGCTCTTTTTGGAAACAAACAAATGACTATCAAATAAAAACATATTTACTTGATGCAAACAGCAGCAAAAAGACTGATGTTTGCAAATGCCTCCTTCTGTTTCCAGACAATACAAACAACAAATTACTGCCTCTGATAGACTGGTTTCCACCAAATATATTTTAACCTTTTTTCAGCGTTTAGCCTATGGGGAAGGGGAAATTCCAATACTTTAGAAGCTCTCCTCTGCCAGAAAAAGGTGAATTAACACTATTTCAAGTCAATGCTCTTTAAACAGAACTCTAATAACAGTAGCTGATTAATATTCTTGTCTCCACCTGTTGGTGGGAGATCACATTGGTTTTGTCTTTGTTCTGGTTTGCTTGAACTGCACAGAAAACCTAGCTCAAATACTTATTTTGGTCAAGCAGCACTTCGGAAATTTACTGATGCTGCCTTTGAAATGCTTGCCTATTTTACAGAAGGTGGGGAAATACTTAAAGCTCAATGATAACTAATGAAACTAACTAGATATATTTGAAATATTGATTAAATATATCTTCTGAAATAGGGTAATGGGATATTCCTGATGTTATATGCATGTTTATACATCTCTGAAATGTTTGATTAATGTGCACCTCAGCTTTCTTTCTGCTAACAGACCATCATGTTTCTTACTAAGAAATTATTTGACCACTGGTACAAGTGGCTGAGAGACCATTTATAATGCTGCATCTTCAGCTAGTGTTTCCTCAGCAAGTAATCCTTGACCTGAAAAGCTGTTTCACTGAAAATGACTAATTTTGCCAATTTTATTTTTTGCTTTGAATATGTTTTTCTACTGGCAGTCTAATCTATCCTAAAAGACTTATTTTATACTTTGCAATATTGGTAAAGCATGAAGAGGAAATAGACAAAGGAAAACCTGCATGTAGCAAAACTTCAGTTCCATTTGTGGAGGTGTTATCCCTTAACTTTGAATTTGGAAGTGTAAAATGATATACTGGCTAGCAGAAAATAAAACAAAACAAAAAACCCAAATCCCTCAACACAGAATTGACTAACCCATACCTTTCTTTGTTCATAAAATAGAGTCATTCTACACTGATTTTGATTTTGCTTTCAATTTTTCTTTTAAGATTATCTCACATTTGTGTATTTTCATTATTTTCTGTATCACTTCTTTTGAGCAACACTACTTTTCTTATTGCTTAGTTAAGAGATTCAATAAATCACAGGAAGTGATAACAACAGTTGCTTTCTGCCAGCCTTGTCTGTATCACCCTGTCTTGCCATTTATACACTATAAGCAGCACTTTTCCATGCAATCATTTTCAAACTTACAGTGCTAAACTTTAGGGAACAGGGTTGTTCACCACGGTTGCACACTTGGTCACAAGCTTAGCATGGAAAACCAAGCATTGGGATACATGAAGAAGACCGTGGCCAGCAGGTCGAGGGAAGTTATCCTCCCTCTCTACTCTGCGCTGGTGAGGCCTCACCTGGAGTGCTGTGTCCAGTTCTGGGCTCCTCAGTTCAAGGACAAGGAACTACTGGAGAGGGTCCAGCGCAGGGACACTGAGATGATGAAGGGCCTGGAGCACCTTCCATATGAGGAAAGGCTGAGAGAGGTGGGTCTGTTAAGCTTGGAGGAGGCTGAGGGGGGATCTTATCAATGCTTATCAATATCTAAAGGGTGGGTGTCAGGAGGATGGGGCCAGGCTCTTCTCAGTGGTGTCCAGTGACAGGACTAGGAGAAATGGCCATAAACTGGAAAACAGAAGGTTCAGACTGAACATGAGGAAACCCTTCTTCCCTGTGAGGGTGACAGAGCACTGGGACAGGCTGCCCAGAGAGGTGGGAGAGTCTCCTTCTCTGGAGACTTTCCAAAGCCACCTGGACTTGTTCCTGTGTGATCTGCTCTGGGTGATCCTGCTCTGGCAGTGGGGTTGGGCTAGATGGTCTCTGAAGGTCCCTTCCAACCCCTACCACTCTGTGAAGCTGTGAATCAGCAGGCAAACACACCCTGACAACCTACAGCTGTGGGACTGGGGGAATTTTATAGAAAACCTGCTGGGGGTTAGTTTGATCCTTGGCAACTTCTATAAGAGAAATTGAGCATTTGCATATGTATTTTCAAGAGCTCAGTAAAGATCGATAGGTAATGTAATCCTACATCACTGATGTAAAGGCCTGAGCACTCTGAGTTTGGGTCATGGCCTTGAAGACAAATCCTAGTATTCAAATTCTCCTTCCAACAAGCAACTGAAAAGTGGTAATTGGGAATTTCCGTCCACTTCAATGCATTGCACAGATTTCAGCCTGTCCTGCATTCAGAGCCCTTTAAAGATTATCCATTTGTCACTCAAAAGCAGTAGCATTTTAAATTTTTTTTTAAATAGAAAACACCCACTGAATCCACCAGTCAGTAAAATCCAGCCTTGCATTTTAGCATGACTTCAGCTTTGGTCTGGGGACGCTTGAGCCTTTCCTGCGCTAGATTTTTCTAGGAATGACATTCACAAGACGTAATAGTAGGTTACATGGTGTCTGTTGGCTTTGACGTGGAGCTTTCTTGATCCATTTTATGGATTAAAGTTCTCCCTATTGTGTCAACACTAACTTTTGTAAATCAGAGGAGGAACTTTAAAGGAGGCTCTCCTCCTACCCCTATTCCTGTCCAGACCTTTGACCTCCAAAGGGCTTTTGGGAGGAGGAAGGGAAATAAAGTTTACCATGCCGTAAAGAAGGCAGTGTGAGTGTAATCAGTGATATCAGCTAGGAGCTCTGTAAAAAAGGAAAATGGAGAGGGTGGGAGAAGGTTTTCAGAAACCAGCTGTGTAGGAAGAGCAAAGTATTATGCAGAGCTGAGCAGGTGAGCTAATGAACTCCTGCCCCACCTACCCTATCTCAGCCCATCCTTCCTCTTCCTCCCCTGCTATTTTCTGGGGAGGTGAGAGGGTATTTCTGGTGGTGAAAAAGGTTGAGAAAAGTGTTTGGGTTACTTTTTTTTGAAGACATGACTTTGTAATTCAACAAGCTATTCCTGAGCTGAGAGAGTTGGGAAGAAGTAGCTGTACTTGCCCATGGAGTGAGTAAGTACCTGTGTTAGGGACTATATTGAGACTTTCTAGCTCTGCAAGTATTGTTGTTAGCTGTATGTGCTTACCAAATGAAAGGTACAACAGTCTTTTAATTGGATGAAAAAAATGTTATGTGTACAGGTTTGTTTTGTTTGGTTGGGTTTTCTTTTTTCTTCTCTAAAGCTTCTGTTAAAATAGAAAAATATCTTTTTATATATTGAGAAGTGTCCATTTTCTTTCCCTTTAAAAAATCTTCTCATCTAAGCTTGTCTGAGAACCTGGGGCAGATCTCTGTTCTGTATTTGAAGTCTCTTGTTCACTTTTGGGAGGAATGAAGTAAGAGCTAGAGCAGGTTCGAGTACCTCCTGTGAAGTTGATTCTGCACTGATAAGTTATGGTCCTGCTGGTGTTTGCAAAGGAATGAGAGATAAGCTTTGCTTGTGGAGGATGATATAAGGAATTGTTCTTAGAGACTTCTTGCCTTTTCTCTTTCAAAAGAGGCCTATGCTTTTTTACGGGAAAAAAACACCAACAGTTTTTATTACTTAAGAGACACCCTTCATAGCGAGTTCCTAAGTGTTTTTATCAAGCTCACTACTAAAAGAAAGGGAAAAGAAGCATTGAGCATAGCATGTGAATAACATGAAGCTTTGCAAAATTGGCTACTACAAGAAACATTATCATTACACATATATCTCTTAAAAAAAAAAAAAAAAATCTCCTATACTGTTTTGCTACATTACTGCTAAGGTCTGGTTTGTCTGGGAAAGGCAACTTCTCGGGCGCAGCTCCTGTGCTCCAGGGTGGTGTTAAAGCCAAGCCTGTGGGCTGTGGGACTGTGAGGTGCTGGGCAGGTCCTTGCTGAGCACTTCTTGGCCTCAGCTGGGTACTTGGATCCTAATGATCAAAGAGAATAAATGCCACCAAGCAGGAAGACTTGTCCCAAAAGCCCCAGCACCTCCAAGTTTGTGAGATGCCCCTCTCTCCACACTGGGCTGGCACCCAACCCTGAGTGAGACCCTCCAGCCACAGCAGGGACCACCTTTCTCACTGGAGTGTGAGGCACTGTCAGCGTGTGCTTCAAGATGTCATGATGAGCTGCTAATTAATAGGAGGTGAAGGCAGCCACTGATAAAGTGCCTGATTTAATACACAGCAGAGCCAAAGAGGATGTATGAACCCCTGTAAATTGAACACGATTTTAGGAAAGTCTGTCATTCTCCAGGCTTGCTTGTGAGACAACAGCTCCTGATATCCAGCAAAGCTGAAGTAAAACCTGGAAAAACAATGCTAATCTTTTGAGTGAAAAGTTCAGGCACAAGAGGCAGAGAAATGTAAATACTTTTATTTTTACTCCTTGCTTAATTGCTTGCAATTTTCTTTTTCCAAGCTGTGATTCATATGTTCATACCCTCCTCTCAAGAGAGAGAGCCCTGGTGTCACAGCTGGCCTTGACTCTGGGCAGCAGTAAGTGCAGGTACAGCTGAGCTGTACTTATGTACCCAAGGGCTGGGGGGGTGGACAGTAGTCCCAGCTGGTGCCCCTGGTCTGGGGAAACATGATGGCATGGGAACAGCAGGCAAATCTGCAAGATAGAGCATAACACCTGCCACTAATGCAGAATAATAGGCATCTTCACACAGAGGCAAGTTTTATTTTCCTAGAAGTTAGATTGCCACCATTTTTCACTTCTATAGATTCTTTTTTGTCTTGTGCCTATATTGATCTGTTCCACTTGTTTGTTTGGTGTTTTTTGTTTGTTTGTTTCGGTTTTTTTTTTTTTTTTTTAATGCATGCAGCTTGTCACTCAGCAGTCAAGGAAGGGTGGTGGGCCAGGGATGGAATGTGGGGTGGGCACCTACCCTCCTGGTATTTATATAGGCACGTCTTGGACAGATGCTGTTGGAAACACTTCACAGAGAGCAAAAAAATAAAGCTTGTAAGGGTATAGTTATGCTGAGAATAATAAATATCAGCTATTCTAGAGGGAAAACTTAACTTGTACTTAGGTGAGTGATAGCTGAGTGATCTTAATTTCCTTTAATTAACTTCTAGTACCTCCCCTTCCTCTCCAGTGTGGCTACTAGCAGAAAGTAGATGGGTGACACTGTAACATACCTTATAGAAAGCTATGTGTAAGGCACAAATGTCACATGTCACATATCAAGTCTTTTGTCCCCTGCTCCCTCAGGTAGAAGCTGTTTCAAATGACAGTGAAACATTACAAGTAGGGAAAGGTAGATTTTTTTTTTTTCTTCCTTACTGGTTTTTGAAAAGTGTCATTTATAAGCTATCAATCATTTTCAATGATCTCAGTCCAGTGTTTATTCAAAAATCATGTTTGGTGTAGCTAGGAGTGTTGTTACTAACTGATGAGCAAGTCTTAATGCTGAGAATGAGAAATGATTGACGTTTTCTGAGGTAAGGGGGAGATTCTTCATCCGGCAGAAGCTGCCACAGCAACAGATGCTGTTATAGCTTCTGACACTGATCGTGATGAGTGGCGTGTAATGTCAGTAAAAGATGAGAGGCTACAGCAACAAAGTGAAAAGGAAGCCTCTGAACATGAATCCCATGGCACCCTGGTACCCATTAACAGCCATGACTTTCCTGGCTAGAAATATGACTTTTAAAGGTCAGGCATACATTGGTTAACTTGTCACTTATTCAGTAAATAAGCACAAGAGCTTGCTAATTAGTGATCTATTATTATTTGACTTTGTTCCTTTTTCCCATGACTTTTGGCAAATATGTTGCCTGGCTTCTTTTTTTATTTCAGGTTTGCCTTTTGGTTAAATATAGTAGATATTTATAGAGAATAATTCATAGCAGAGCTACACATGGTCCTGAATACTGTGATGTACTCAGGGGTAATACTGCATTTTGGATGTCTTGCTTGCGATATCGTACAGCAATTTTCCACAGGCAGTTATAAACTTTCTCCCTAAGCAGGAGGAGTTTTAGATTTAATACCCCCATCCTTGTTTTCCTACAGAAAATCCTTTTCCAGGTGTGCTGGAGAAGCATGAGTCTGGTGCAGGGGTCCCAGGGAGCAGTTTGGAAGCTGTGCAGATTTGGACCATGACTCCCAGCCTCAAGGATGTCTCTCTTGAGTAAGGGGCCTTGGATGAGGACTCTTAAGGAGAGCAGCCTTTCACTGAACCCCAAAATTGTTGATAGAGGTCACCGAATATGATGGGGAAAAAAAAGTGCGTGGACCTTTTTTTCCCCTCTTTCTTTCTGGAGAGATGTTCAGCTTTAAGCCATAATCTAACTTTTGTCCTACCAGCTTTAGTTTTGCAAGTGGAATTAAAGTCTTTAGATAGTTCTGCAAGTTGTATAAATATTTCCACTGCTCCAAAGTGTAAATCAGTTATTGTATACATTAGTAGTAGTAAACTTAGGTCTCACAGATTCAGAGAGTGTTAGGGGTTGGAAGGGACCTCTAAAGATGATCTAGTCCAACCCCCCTGCCAGAGTGGGATCACCTAGAGTAGATCACACAGGAACTTAGATGTCATTATATTCATGTACCCTCTTGACATGTGATGTCATAAGAGCAAAGCAAGTGGAGATACAGAGCTGAAAAGTGAAACACAACCCCTTGTCAAGTTGCAGAGCTGCAGCTACAGGTTAATCCCCAACATGGGGATGTGGTCCTGGCTCCTGTGATGGGGGATGTGTTGCTCCATTTTCTACCTCCAGTGAGCTGGGGATAACCCACCCACCAGTCACCAGTGGAAACTGGTTGGCACAGCCTCCAATGCCCCATCCTGCCTACCTCACTGCCCACTGCTTTCGCTGGGGCTTCACTGGTGGCCAAGCACCCTGAGGTGCTGCTCTGGAGCCAGCTCCAGCACTTAACTCTGCTCCAAGTGGGGAAATGTCACAAGGCAGAGCAGGATCACTTCTGCTTCTGCCCTTTGTTTCTCACCCTCTTCTTCATGTTCCTTCGTACTTCAACTTCTTTAATTGGTGAACTTACTGTTGGACTGTGGGGTAGCTGTAAGTCTGTTGTTTTCTTTAAATGCAAGACTGTGTTGTCCATCTGGGGATAGTGTGTTCAACAATTTCTTCATAAAAATGCTTTCTCTCACATGGAGAATTTCACATGTGTTTCTCCTGGAGGAAATCCAGTTTGAGGGCACATGTTTTCATATGTTCAGAGTTTTAAATAAACACTATATTCTTCCTTATTTTTCTCTTTCACTGTTGAGTTTCCTTTGGGTCTGTGTGGGATATGTGCCTATATCTATACACAGAGGGCATGCTAGGAATCCAGATACGTTATGGAGGGCTGGATTACTGCTTCCCCCTTTCTTCTGTTGTTATACTGCCTGTGCTGTTTTCAGCTGGGACAGAGTTAATTTTCTTCACAATAGCTAGTATGAGGCTATGTTTTGGATTGCGCTGGTGCTTTTAGCTATTGCAAAGGAGTGTTTGTAACAAGTCAAGCACTTTTTCAGTTTCTGGTGTTGTATCTGTGTTCCCAGGTGCTTAGCTATAAGAAGCTGGGAGGGGACATGGTCAGGATGGCTGGCCCAGAGTATTTAGTTCCATAAAACGTCATGCTGAGTATATGAGCTGGGCGTTGCCCCCTTCCCCCCTGGGTCTGCCCTTGGTTAGTTGGCAAGCAGTTGTATAATTTCATTTCTTTTCCATTATTTTATTACATATTATTAGTATTGTTAGTACTATTGGTATCATTATTTCCTTTACTTTCAATTATTGAATTGTTCTTATCTCAATCCATGAGTTTCCTTGCCTTATCCTTTTATTCTTCTCCACTGGAGGAGGGGGGAATTGAGCTAGCGACTCTGCAGTACTGAGTTGTTGGCTGGAATTAAACCTTGACACTGCACATGAAAACAGCTATGGAGATAGATGCTAGGGTCTGGCTAAGTTTTAACTGGTAGCTTCTGTGTTAGTCATGCTTTATATCCGTAATCAACAACACATTTTTCTTCTAATAGTGTAGAGGGTTTGTTGCAGTAGGGTTGTTTCTGAGGGTCTGTATGTAGGCACAGACTACCTGGATGCACATAAGTGAGCCAACCAACCTAGTTTATTTTCTTCCCCTCCTATTTTGGGGTGTTTGCCTTATGAGGTAGGTAAGCTCAGCATTCTGCCCCCCAGGGACCATGCTATGATTTGTAAAACATCTTCACCTGGATGGTAGGAATAGGGGCAAGTAGACTCTCACAAAGTTATCAGTCTGCTGGTGGATGAGTTGGCCAGTCTCATGTTTTGCATGTCATTAACTTCGAATTTTTGAAAGCTGCCTGCTGCATAGTGCCTGGAGGTTACAGTTACTGTAGCCCATAAATTCCAGATTCCTTCCAGCCTTCTGCACTGAGACTGACATTGTACCTTCTCCTTTGCTGCAGGAGACATGGTAGTATCTTTCTGTTACTTGTCTGTGAAACAAAGACAAGTCTAACTTTTCAGAAGGCCTCTTTCAAAAGCCTGGTAGGGCATTATTGCTCTCCTGATAGATATGACCACCTCCAGTTGCTGTACTTTTCTAGTGTTTCTGTTGCTTTCTGAACACTAAACAAGGCTTCCCTTCCCACTCCAACTCCCTTAGGAATCATCCCTAGTTTGAAGATCCCTCTGTAGGACCATGGGCCTTCAAAGGAGCTCCTTTGTACAGGAGCTTTGATACACATGAACCTCAGAGGTTTAGCTGCCAGATAAAAGTAGAGTGCATTAACCCCCCACAATTGTTCTAATGAAGTCAGGGTGAAGTTGTGAAGTCTGGGTCACAACTAATGGATGAGCCATTAACACCTATCAGGCATTACAGCACTTTAAATGCAGTTTCTGTTTGATATTTGAGTGACTTTCAGGTGCAGAACTGGTCATGGTGTTTTGAGAGCAGGCAGTCATGAAAAGATTGCAATTTCACTGCCTCTCCCTCACTCTGCTTCCTGCCTTCCACATATTTATGTTTAAGGTCAACTCTACTCCAGAAGATTTTTGCAATCATGAAGCTCCCGGATAAGCAAAAAGTTAGCTGCCAAGTGCTAAACACTTTAAGAACTTGTGTTGATCCCAAAACTTTATTTCAAAACTCCAGCTCTGATCAGCGGTTCTGTATTGGCAGTGTTTTTGCTGGCATATTCACTGAATTTATATCAGAAAGATTTGAGGTCCCACTCTCTATCAGAAAGGATATCTTCTTTTTCTCTATCAAAAAATCCTAGTGGATTTTTTCCTCTGACACCAGGGGACTGGATTAAGACCAGTTACTTTCCACAGTGAAGCTGAGCACCCGGATGTGATGTGTAAGGGGAACTTGTACCACTAAAGAGTAAGACTTGTAACTGTTCTGCTGTAAATATTTTTGCTCCCCTTCAGTTTACCTGCAGAGAGACACAGGAACTTGTTTAAACTGAGATGATGATGTTGAATGATGGAGGATGTGGCATAGGATAGCAGGCCCTTACTCACAGGGGTTTACCTTCTTGGACTGGCTTACAAGCTCCAAACATGGTTTTGTGGAGGTGAAAACCTGAAAAAAAGCTCTACAAAATTTCTTGAATGTGCTTTTTTTCTCACACAATCTTTTACAGAAGGTCTGGTCATGCTGCATGCCTTGTCCTGGGCATTTGGCACTCACTGCAGTCTAAATTATGTTCTCCATAAAATGAAGCTGTTGATTGCTTTTTTTTTTTTTCTCTCCTGGCAAAAAGATGCCTGAGCTGCAGCTAGCCTGTGTGCAAACCCTCCTGTGTTCCCATGGCTGAGCCTCTGTGATCAGGAGAGGCTCAGCTGTGCATGCTTGGGGTCTCCTGTGGTATCCTGAGCAGCTGCTGCTTGGGGCACTGCTGCAGCTGGCACTGCTGAGCCGGTCCTCCCTGTGATCCCATGCTCTGTCCTTATGGCCACTGTTCTTTTGCTGGTCTCTCTGATGCTTTTGTCCCAGGTGTGAGAGACTGAAAGAGTTAAGGGTGTTGGTGTCTCAAACATTGTGGTGGGAAAGAGATACAGTCTGCCTAGAGATAAGAAACCACAAATGAAGCATTGGTTAGCATGGAACACGGAAGGTGTGTCAAAGGATGTGTAGATCCATAGTCTGATCACCTGATATATGATCAGAGGTCCTACAGAGTTCATTTGAGGAAGGGGCTTATGACCACCCACCCCAATGGTGCCTGCACAGAAGACCAAGAATATTTGGGAACAAGCAACATATAAGTCTTCGAGGGGGTGTGACTGGCACAATTGAGAGGCGGGAACTGGACTACAAAAGACACAAACCCAAGGAACCAGGCACGTGCCCATCAGCAGAGGATTGCCATGCTCATCACTGTCATTGTGGGATCTAAGGGTGGTAACCTCTCCCTTTATCTTTCTTTTCCCTCTTTCCTCTCTTGCCTTTCCTTTCTGTAAATGTTTTGATATGAGACCACATCGCATACTATTATGTTTTCCAAGTTCAGGCTGCTTCGGCCATAAATAAAATGCTTCGATTGACAATTGATAGGTATCGTTTCACCTTAATTTAGTCTGAGGGAATTGCAAAACTGCTATGGCTCCCTAGGGAGTCATATCCGGTTTGGGGTTTAACAGCAGGCGCCCCAGAAAGACGCTTTTATTGCACTTGGTGAATGCTTCCAAGCCGTGGTTGAGTGCAGGTCTTGCATCTATGGCCTCATTGCAGCTCTGAGTTAACTGTATGCCTGGGAGAGGATGTGGTTCGTAGGGGAAAGCTGGCGTGGGAGAAAACTGGGGAACTTCCAGCATCCATGCAGATGCATCAGACCCTGCCCTAGGAGCATGCACTTGGTTCTGATGATTGTATAAGGCTGTAGATAAAGAATTCCCTTTTATCTCTGCTGTGCTGTGAGAAACTGTCATAGGTGTGTTTTAAGCTTCCACCTGCACGTGGAGAACCTTCCTTCTCCAGCTGTGACTAGACTGTTGTGGATAGTCTTATGTGAAGCAGCTGTGAAACCTGGCTTTGCTGCAATAGCCTCTCCCAGCACTGCAGATGGAAGAAATATTTGCACAAAATGTTCTCTGCTGCTCCCTCAGTGTACTGGAACATACAGGTGGGATTATGGAGTCATAAAGGGAAGATGTATGTTTTAATTTCCTGCCAGCAGTTCATTAGTCTATAAAACTGAAATATTGAATTGTTATTTAAGCCTTCTTTGTATCGTTGTTTTCATACTGAACAAACACTGCATACTAAATTTACAGGGTGGGTCAAGAACGGTCACTAACATTCCTGTTAAAAATGTGTACAATGAGAAGGTGTATCTTGTGTCTAATTCTGCACTTGTGTGTCAAATTTGTACCACTCTCTTCTTTCAGAGGAAGAAACTGCTGCTGTGAAACTACAAAGCCTTTAGGCTTCCCAATGGATCCTTTGGGTATAATTTAAGGAATCAGACTCATGTGTTGGACAGTGTGTCGTGCACAACGGTGTCATTATCTCTTATGTATTAGCAGACTACTAATGCTGACATCTAATTAGCACCAAGAAACTGATTAACTCTCAATAGGGTCAAGAGGAAATAAAAAAATCTCGGGCAAGCAATTAGGTCATTTCTTTAATAAATTAAAACACTTGTGATTATAAGCTCACTGGCAATTTTTTTCTGTACTGCACTGCTGATGACAGAAACAATTATAAAATTCAAATAGTAAAAGTAACACCATGTTAATGGCAATATAATCAAAACAGAACACAAAAAAACCCACTTGAGCTTTCTCTAATGGACAATTTGTCATCCAAAACAGATGCATTTACCAGTGTCTCAAGTACAAGTAAAATAAATGGAGTCTGTTCAGATTTCTTATTCTTGTGTTTGGAATATTCTTGTGTTCTGCACTATGGAAGCCAAGTACATAAAAGATGCTTCAATACACACTCGTTACATGGCAGACATTTATGTTTATTGTGTACCTTTTGCAAACTAATCTGAATGCTCAGAAATGGATAGTGAGAGAAATATTGAGCAGGCAGCAGTCACCATCTTCTTATGTCACCCTTGCCAATTAATTTCTATTTTAAATAAGGCAAAAGATGTTTTTTCTTTTTGTGACAATGAAATGTACAATGCACCTATCTATGCTACTGGGAAGTGCATTTGACCCACAGAACCTGGTGTTTACTACCCTCACTATAGTGCCCCAAAAGGGTTTGGCTTTTCATGCAGTAGTGCTCCAGAATTTTCTAATAGACAGGTTGTCCATACTTCTCGCATGCTCAGTTTAAAGCATTTCTTAATGGGGTTAATTTGAATTTTATTGAATGCATACTCCTAAATCACTGAAGTGAGTTCTTTCCAGACTCCTTCATTAATAATAATAGCTCAAAAGATTTGAAGTTCAAATTAGGTTTGGATGAATACTGGAAGGTCTGTTTGCATGTCCAGCATTGACTGTAAGCCATGAGACTTGTCACACCTTGCTTTCTTCTGGCTTCCTGTATGAGCTCTCCTCTTCCCTGCTGCAGGTTCAGCTCCTTCGTCTACCACTTTGAAGCCTTCTTGATGGCATTTAAAACCCACCTTTTTTCAAAAGCAAATAATGAAATATATATACAACAGGTGTAGATATATACCACAAGGGAACCCCCGAATTCCTGTTAACTGAGAACTATGCAGCACTTCACAAACATTTCTACAGTTTACAAACAACACTTTTTGGTGTGAGTACTGTGTTTTAGTGCAGATCTGATGGCACCATGTAGTTACCCAAAGTATGTCACAAATGCTCCATAGCAGGAGCAAGTCATGTTTAGCATGCTTCTGCGGGTATCTGTGGAGGCTATAGACTGCTGGAGACTTACAAAAGGGTGGTTGCCTGTTCAGCTTAGGCCTGTGATGTCTGCAGTAAGAGGGTCTGTTGGAAGAAGCTGCTGACGGCATGCTTTCTGTCCTTGCTTTTCCTCCCTGGGCCTTGCCAGGGTGCGTTCTGCTCTTGCTTGAAACAAGAGATCTCCCTCAGCATTTTTTTTTTTTCCTCCAAAGACACCTTTAGAAGATGAAAAGTATAGTCAGACCTTCTCCAAAGTTCAAGATTAGTTTGGAGCTGACAGTGACAGACTTGAGGGGACCTTGCTGCTTCTTCCCAACTTGCTCCAGCTGCAGTGAGGACAGTGGCTGTGGAGGGACCCGGTGGGGTCCTGCTCATGGCCCCATGAGCAGACTTCAGCAACAGCTCTCCTCCTGCAGCTGCCCCTGAAGGCACTTGCCATGGTTGATGGTGTCACCATGGGCACAGGGGTGGTCCTGGATGGATGTTGTACAAAGGGTCTCAGGCAGGGGAAATTCCTGAGGTGAGTGAAGCTGAATCACTGCTGTGCTCCCAGTAGTGCTGCTCCTCCAGGAAATGGTCTAGTTGGTCTCTGGAAGCAGCAGCACTCTCTGGCTGCCTCCAGCAGGTCCAGAGTTAATTTAGTGTTAGCATAAGTATCTCTAAATGTAACAACCAATTCAGTGGAGGTGGTTTAAAAGAATAGGAAAATAACCTCTCAAAATGCTTTTCTTAATATTTGTGTCTTGTTCTTAAATCTATTGAGGATGAAGTAAAGTATGTAGCATCAGGCAGTGAGAAATTCATCATTGGTACCTGGTCTTAAACTGTTGGTTTTTTTTTTTTTTTTGAGAGGGTCTTGAAAAAGTTGTCATAAACACCAACAAATGCAAAGCAGCTTTCAAAATGACTTTTTGTTACAGGCATATTCCTGAACTATTCATCTGTGTTAAACGCGTTTTGCCTTGAATCATATGTCATGTTGCCAGAAAAGAGTTGTTTCCATGCCAACTCATTTGCAACATGGGCGAAAAAAAAATCAAAGCTACTAACATCTGCAAGATGTCAGTACTGATATAAGCCACTTGCAATGAAAAACACAGAACTGCAGGAGGGTTTGCCAAATAGGCACTATATATAGGGTAGAATGTCATAAACTAATCACCGAACAGTGCATTTCCATTCCTTTTTTGGCTGTATTCTTGATCTAATCTCTTTGCCAGAAAAGGCTTGCAGCAAAAGGAGCATCAGTGTCTTCCACGTGTGTTTCTCCTATAAAGCAGGGATTACATGGGGGTTTTTGGTTGTTTGTTTTTTTTTTTTTAGTTTGTGGTTTGGTTGGTTTTTTTTTTTGACTCAAGTCTCCACAAAAGCCACTTAATTTAAAATACATAAGAACTTGTGCAAGAAACTACTACTTCACTTTCCACGCTATTTCCTTTCAATTCTCTCGGCTGCGGGGTCTCCTTTTATAATGATCCTATTCATCAGCAAGATTAATGAGACCTGGTGTCTGAAACTGCGGATTCCATTTCACAGCTACTATTTCCTCTGCATTTTTCCCTCCTTTATTTTTTTGATAAAAGAAGATTGTTCGTTTATTACCTTACCTAAGTATTATGAAATGCCAGAGGCTGAGGCTCTGAAGCCTGAGCAGTTCAAATATCAAGGTATATTTAATTTTGTGATGATCCAGGCATTGCTGTTTTGGGAGAGACATTGAAGGTGGCAGTACCGTTTGTTTTTGCTTGGAGGTATTAAAACAGTTCTACTTTGCCAAACTTTTCTTTGTATAGTGATGCAAATCTATTCTTTTTATAATGGAGTACAGTAGATGCTTTAGTCACCCGTTGCAGGTGTTACCATGTCTGTTGTCTTCTTACCTCTCGTAATGCTCTGTCATGACATTTGCTTGTTGATACAGGTGGTCTGGTTTGCAGGGTGGTGGGTCAGGACAGGACTGAAAGCAGCCTGCGCCAGCAGATGGACCTACACCAAGAAGTATCCCAGGGAACACACTGAGTTTCCGCATACATACTTGCGCCAGATCCCCGCAGCGTTCTGTGCCCATCTTCCTTGCTAGTCTTGAGTGTGAGCAAAAGAGAAGTTGGTTTCTTTACTGAAGGGCTGCCAAGCCAGCACCTTCTGTGTGTGGTGGGACTGGCTGCCAGGCTGGTGCGGAGTGGCACGTCGCTTCCAAAAGGCTATTTGCAAACCTCATTCCTGTGGCATGTGATCATGCAATGCAAGCCTTCCAGTTATGTGGAATTGCTAAACTGCACAAAGGAATACTCGGGCTTTCTGAGTATTCCTTACCCCATGGAAGCAATTACCAGGGTTGTCACAGTGGCAGTGAATGGAAAGGCATTAATTCTGTGGGAGTGGTCTTTGCATAAGAGAGAAGTGAAATCTCAAATTGAAACATTCATGACAATACCTTTCGTAAAGGGAAGGTCCTGACTTGCTGGTAAGGTAGAGAGGTGGGAAATAACTGTTCTGCTGTATTTCAGATATTCCTACAATTTCACTTCTGCTATTTTCAGAATCATAAAATTTTCATACAGATCATTTTTATACCTCATAAAAATCTCAATCCAAACTCATATAACTTTTCTTTATTAAAATGCTTCTGCTGAGGTTTTTTAATAGAAGGTTATCATAGGCAAGCAGAATTGAGAGAAAACGTAGGAATTGATTCCTACAGCATACTATTTATTTCACTGAGTTTTGAAATTTAAACCCACAAGTAAGACCACATAAGGATATGAAAAATTATCCAGTGATTTGGGGTTTTTTTTTTTGGTATGAAAATGAAATGCTAGAAACTTTGCTATTACTGAGTGGAAGTTCAGGTTGTACCACCAAGGCCACATAGCATACAACTCATAATGATGTTTTTCTGTGCAACTTTAGTGTGTGTGTATGTATTTATATGTACATATACATATCTTGCATGTATATTAATATATATAATAGGTTGGGTAAGCAAGATGAAACTGGCTACTGTCTGAAATACACTGTAGTTAAATCTTTGAGACAACTGTAATTGAAAGAGATTAGAGGGTATTTACTTTGTGCTTCTTAAAATGTATGTGCTTTGTACAGTGACAATTGCATCCTTATAACTAAGCAGCTGCTTTTTTTTACTCTGTGTACTGCCTCAGCAGAGCAGGGGAACATCTCAAGAAGAGAAAAATACAACTGTAAAAAGATTTTTAAGAGTTCATTTGAAGTCAGTCAGGCACAACAACTAGAAATGCCTTAAATTTTTTTTTTTTTTTAAATCAGTTGTCAGGTTGACAGTGCCCTATACTGTTACGCTTAGAATTATAACCTGGAATTCTGTTGCATTTTGCCTATTACCACCCTCAAACAAGTGCTGCATCTCTTTCCATGTGCACAAGTTAACACAACAACAGTAGCTCAGTTTGAATATACTCAGCCTTGAAAAAGATTGAGTGTATTCCAGCAGGGTTTGATTCGAGAAATTACATGACAAGATAATCTTTATAAAGAAGTTCTGAGCATGGTGTGTCAGTTCAAAGAGAGGAATGGCTCAGCAGGTATGTTGGGGAGAGCCTATGGACTCCTGCCTTGCTTGTTACTCCCCAGGCAGGAGGAAGCCAGCCCCACTAAGGATGGCGTGGGCAAGGTGAGGTCATGGTGTGACAAGAACAGCATGTCCTTTCCGCAGCGGGGCTCAAAGTGTTCCTTGTAGGATAATTGATGTAGTTCTGTAATTACAGACACTTAGCATGAGGTTGGGTGTGCTCTTGACCAAAGGGGTTGATTGTGCCATGCTTCTCACTCAAAATAAATGTTCAGTACTGCTTAGCTATACTTCTGAGAGAACGTGGCCAGCTGTAGGAACCCAGAGACACAAGCTTCCAGGTTAACATCATGTCTGAGCCCAAAATGTGTGCAGGAAAATGCATATTGGTAAAAATGCATGATCCTGAGACACCCCAGCCTGTGCTATAGCTTATGCCACTTACTACCATTCCTGCTGCATCCTTCATTACTTGTTCCAAGTGTGGCTACAAACAAGGTTGACTCAAAACATGTTACAGCATTAGGGCACGGTCATGCCCTAACAGACTAGTCTAGTAGCTAGGATTTCTTAAGGAGCAACTCCTCTATTTTACAGAGAAATGAATAATGGCAGACAAAGCAAATCTGCTGTTGACTGTACTCAGCCTTTTGCTTCATTTGAACTCCTGTGGCTTTCCCTCTCTGAATGTCAGGCAGGGCCATTGCCCAGGTCCTGCTCTATTTCCATGCTGAGCTTTTACCCTCCATCTGATTCATTACAGTGATTTTTCATCTGAATTTGAGATATGAGCTGCTGGTTCTACTGCTGTTACTAATTTGGTGTGACTTGCATTGTGGTAGGTTATTCAGTCTCTGTTTTTTCCTTTTAAGAGTTTTGAACTATTGTCTGTCTGCCAGGTAGGACATTGTCCTCACTTAACAGGAGTACTTTACTGATTTTGCTGTGTTGTGATCACAGGGTTAGTTTTAAAATAACGTTTGTGTCTAATACCTGCGTTTCCTAAGGCAGTAGTCACTTGATGAAATCAAGGAATGCTACTCAGCTCTTTTACTGGAAGTACCTTCCTTGCTCTCGGCTGTAGCAGGGAGAATCTAAACGGGCTCTCTTTACTTAAAAACAAAATAATAAAAATCCAAGATAGTTTGGTTTTTATCAAGGAACAGGTTTACTTTCTATAAATCCGTTGCTGTCCTAAAGATTAAATCCATAAGGGATGTATTTGTAATTTTGATGTTTACTGTGTGAGGAGAGCATGATGGTAAGGTTGACAGCTGATGTATGTTGTTGCTGTTTTTCATGAACACTGTGGACCTGCGATACCAGTTTGGTTTTCAGGACAGGTCAAATACACAGCTATCAGATCCTGTCATTTGGTACAGCAGTTAAGTATTTCTTCTCTGTACACATTGCCATGGTTAAACTAATGTTGATTTCTGTGATCTTTTATGGTTCCTTTTTATAATCAGAAAATACTTTTTAGAGGGGTTCAAGCCAATCATTCAAATGAGGTCTTTACAAAATTGATAATTCACTTGTTTGAAACTGGGAATGGCTTTTACACCAGACTGACCATTTCAACATAACTTCAGCCCAGCGTGAGCACCCTGTAACAGTCCTCTTTAGCATTCCATGTGGCTGCAGACTATGGTCTTTTTGAGCTTATATTTTGTTTATTACACCTACTGTCAGTATTTTTTGTCTAGAATTCTTCTGAATAATTCTTAAATTAAAAAAAAAAGGGCATTCCTGTCTCCAAAAAATGACATTCAAATCTTGGCCCTTGCTTCTGTATTCCTACTAAATACTGGGGTTTTTTTCAGTTTTGACCCTGGTGAGCTTCAGTGGGAGAAAATTCCTGCTGTAGACTTAAGTGAGTTGCACAGGGCTCTTGCTTAGAAAGCCATTAAGTCCCCTCATCTTTATGTTCTAGAACTTATGTGTTTAAAAAAAAAAAAAAAGGCAGTGAATCAGGTTGTCATTAGCGTATACTTTTTGATACCACCTCATACTAGCTACTGTGAGGAAAATCAGCTCTATCCCAAATAAAACCAGTGCAAGGTGACTGCAGTGAGGTTTCTGTACCTGTACTTTTTCAATTAAACTTTATTTAAAAAATTAAGTAATCAAGGAACATGTTCCTCTTGCAGCTCTTTCTCACTGTCCTGGTAGTTTTGAAGGAGCTCACCTACTTTTTTTTTTTTTTTTTTTTTTTTTTTTAATGTGCTATAAGAGCTCTGCACCTTTATTTTGGATCAGCTTTTTTCAAGTGCTCAGCCACACTTAGGCTAGATGAGGTTTGTGAAGAGGTATACTTGTATAGTTTCAAAGAGAAAGCAAGCTTTGAAGCATTTCTTGTCTGAAAAAAGATTTGTATGCCTGTACTGCTTTTCTCCCTGCATTCCCCTGTCTAGAGTAAGATATTACTATAGCTTCAAAACTTGTTTTCATTGCATCTTCAGAGCTTTATAGTTATAATTATTCTCATTATTACAGGTACATTTAGGCGCTAAAAATTTATGTCAGTTCTAGTAGTGCCCACAATGGGTGTTAAGTCTTCCTAAACACTTAAATGCAGTCCTAAGGAGTTTGTAATCATCTGTTTCCAGGAATCGGCATCTGGTGCTTGTTCAAATGTCTTGCTGTCCACTGAAGGAAATATCTGTGGTGGACAACCACGCAAGCTCTAGGGGTACCTGTGTTCCCTACATCTGTAGTATCTCTTGCAAGTCTGTCACATGGCTTTGCTTTATAAGAAAAAATAATTTGATCAAGCATAATTTCTTTATGTCGTAGTCAGGTTCAGGTACTACTTGATTAAACAAAAAAGTACAACACCTACTGTTCAAACATTATTTTTTCACAAATTGTCCCTCCAAAATGTTTCTGAAACACTAAGCCTCCAAATACTCAGAGTTGAATGAGTATTTGCTTGTGCCTTGATGAAATCACTCTCACTTCCTGATGAAATTCTTGGTCATGATGTAAATAGCATTGCTCTGCAGAGATGCTAAAAGCACAGCTTTGCTTCCCTCAAATAAAATCAGTGTTGTCCCTACACGCAGTAGTCAGCCTTGTGGAGAGACCTTATGCACCAACAATAAACATCATGACACTTTCTCCTTGCAAATAAAAATGTATCAGCTTTGACTTCCCTGTGTAAATATTTTTCCTCTGTATCATTTCAGCACATTTCAACCTTCCTATCCTGTGTTATTAGTTTAAATTTTCATATTGGAGCACAGATATTGCAGGGAAGGGCCAGAATTAATTCTGTGCTAAAACAGCTGTTCTAAACAGAAATACTGCTGATGCGCTTTCCCTTTTCACCTTACAGGGGAGGATCCACCTTGGTTTTACTGTAGTCTGCCAAATCTCACTCTTGTAACAATTTGAGGCTATGTATGCCATATTTTAATACTACAAATATGCAGTTGTTATGAGCATGCTTTTCTGACATGAAATGCTTTGATCAAATGTGTGCTAGATACTGTGAGCAGCACAGGAACACACAAAACATGAGTTCATATTGCTAGTGGAAAACAAAACCAAACAAAGCCAACGTTATGTAGTACAGTCTACTCAGGAGACAGCATTCCTATCAAGAGTGTGGCTATTAAGTTTAAAAACACCAAATACATATACTTATTTTTTAAATATAATCTGGTCCCTGAGAACCTTGTATGAAGCCATTAACACTAAGAAATCTACCGTCAAGAAATTGCAGTAAGGGACTAAATTGAAAGCAGAATGGGAGAGTCTTATTGCTACATTGTGCCAATTATATTGTCAGTTTTGTTTCTTCACTGCAGGACTGATAGGGACCTACAAATGCTTAGATCCCAAGGGATTCAAGCATGTCTGGTGAAAACTGGAAATTGATAGGAGTCTATAATCGCAAGAAAACCACATAATTTTCATTGGGGTGACTGATGGCAGCCATCCACCAAGATGCCATGACGTGGGTCCATCAAGCATATTTGTTGGAGCCTTCTGTTCAACAGGAAAAGTACAAGGATATGGTTTCTTGGCAAATTAAGCATATTACTTGCCTCTTAATTAGCAAGGGAAGAGGAAAATGTTCACTGACATTTCCATTCAGATTAATATTTTGTAGCTAAAGAGGAGGAGGATTTATTATTTAGATGTGGATTTTAAATGTATTGGCAGTCCTGCTGAGAAGGCAAATACTGTTTAGTTTCCAGTCCTGTCAGTAGACTGCAAATTCATCTCAGGCCTGGCTTGAAGCAAGCTTCATCTCCAAAACTGAGAGGTAATTTATTTTCCAGGGTTATTCTGTCCTGGCTTTTGCTTAAGCAAAGGCTACCAATTCAATGCGACAATGAGAATTGCTATCCACTAGGGGCCAAACTATGCCCACCAAATGCTTCATTTCCCTTCTAAAGTGATTTTCTTCTCTAGTCATTCAAATTGCATGTTTA
Source organism: Rhynochetos jubatus (assembly GCA_027574665.1). Classification (NCBI taxonomy): domain Eukaryota; kingdom Metazoa; phylum Chordata; class Aves; order Eurypygiformes; family Rhynochetidae; genus Rhynochetos; species Rhynochetos jubatus. The sequence continues at coordinate 20,500,856 of CM050656.1, forward strand.
TCTTGATTTTTTTTTTTTATGACCCCACTACTTGATGTATTCAACTCCAGACAGTCCTTGAGCTCTCTATGTTTCAGGCTGAAGCCACAAGATACAGTTCACTTGTTCTAGAGAAATAGGCAGCAATTATGAATATTATGACTGGTTTTGTCTACAGGGCAGGCAGGTAAGATATGAAAGTCAGTCTATCCATGATGAACATAAGAGATGTCAGTTTTCAGAGATTGGGGAAATCGTGTCTGTTGAAGGCTCAAACCCAATTTTTTCAGTGTATGTAATAGCTGAAATGGTCCTGCTCACTGTAATGAAGAAGAGTCCCGACAGGAGATGGCTTAGTAAGGTCTGATTCAAAGCTTAATTGAGCTAGACATGCTCCTAGACCATGTGCCCCTTGTACATCTCTGCTTCTTTTAGTGTTTGAGAACACTGACAAATGGAGGAAAGCACCACTGAGATGGACCAAATGCACCTTGCTGGCAAATAAAATCCAGTGCTGTAGGTTTTTAATGGTAATTTGGCATAACCAGCATCGTGTATCTCTCCACAGATTCCAAACCAGGAATTCTGAGGTTGTTCTTGAGCTCTTCTTTCTCCTACAAGGTACTAACATATGTGCTATTGGATTGGTTACAGCTTTCATTAAAATGTAATTAAAAGATGTCATACTTTTATAGTCAGACTCAGTTGTAGGCAAACATACAGGCATAGTAAAAGATTTCAGAGAGCTGAAGGATTTTGTCGTCCTGCTGAGAAAATGATAGCCTTACAGCTTCTCACTTAATTTTTCTAAAATTAATAATAACAATTTTTAAAGATCCCCTTATTCTATCAGGGTACCTTTTAATATTCCTGGCTGAAATGCTCAGTGGTGAAAGTAGTTACTCTGCTGTGGTTATGGAGAGACTCCAGAGCAGCTCCAGGCCCTCAATCCCACTCAATATTTACAAAAGACATGTTGCTGCTCTGAGCACATGCATGAGACATTGCATGCATTCAAGGGAAGGGTCCTGAATCTCTGTGACTTCTGCCTGGAAAGGATGTCCAGACTGCAATGTCTGCCATGCTTTGCTTCATTCTCCGCTGCTGGAGGTGTGCTATTGGCAAATTACTCTGGGATGGGGACAGACTGGAATGTTGCATATTTAGGTCACTTCCCTGGAATGGGAACAAGTCTGGGGCTTTATTCCAGTAATTTGAAGTTAGTTGTACAAAGTCAAGTAGCTGCAAGAGCAGGGTAATATGTGCTAATAATCCAGTCTCTGTGCAGTCAGGGCACAGGATCTTCAGTTCGAGTCGGTGCTCAAGAGCAGGGGTCTGAGCAGGGGCTCCCCCATGCCACAGTGGTTCCCATGAGGCTATGGGTTCATACAGGTTTCAATGCTGGCTTCATGTCTGGGATGTGGAGTCATAAATACCAGTGCCTGGATGGTGAGGAGGATGTTTCTGTGTTGGCGAGTCTTGCTCTGGGCTTCTCATTAGCTGCAGCTCAGCATGGCTGTGCGGTCTAGCCCTGCCTGGTAGCGGATGTGCAGGTACCTTTCAAGGCATACAGCAGCTTAGTAACTGTTTGGAGGACATTAGCAAGCCCTGAACAGTGGGGCTCACACAGGTATAAAGCAGTGGATAAGTGCTGCTGCCCACCCAGCTCACCCCTCTCCACAGAGCTGTCCTTAGGCGTAAACAAAGAGTGAGAAATTGCTCAGGGAAACCAAGCACCTGTGAGCTGTGGGCTTCAGTGGTGATGAGAAATTTGCATCCTTCCACCTGGGCAGCCAGAGATGGGGACCCAGGCTGCTGCTGCCCTGGGTTGGGGATGAGGAGGGTGCCACAGCTGCCCCCACCTTGAGCTGCAGAGGCACACAGAATTGCTCCCTGCAGCACCCCTACTCTGCCCTCTCTTCTGCACCACCCCAAATACCAGCTGGGGAAAGGGACAAGGACACCTGGGAGGGACAACTTGGGGTGGCAGGCTTTGTTCCCTTCATTTTTTTGGAAGACAACAATGGTTCAGCTCCTCTACAGACCTTATCTGTATGCAATGTCCTCTGTACCCTGTCCTGGGACCCAGCTAGGGTATTTTGAATTATAAATACAGAAGGAATTTGTTTTCTGAAAGTAAGGAGGAGGGGGAATGCTCATTTACTCTAAAGGCTTCACAAATTTTAACATGGATCTAAAAATTTAATTTAAATATGCATTGCTTGTTGTTGTTCACTCTTTCCTCTCCCTTGTAAAACTTCTTCAGAAATGAGAAATTGCATCACACACCCGTAGCGCAACCGTACTGCAATTTATTTGCATGGATTACCTGAACATTTACAACTAATCTGTTCAGAGGAATCAGCCTGTATGCATAAAAAATGTGAAAGTTGCATAATATAATTTGAAATAGAATTAGCGACTCTCCAGTAGCATCACATATTGCTAGCCTGAGAAAAAAAGACTTTGTCACCCTGTAAAAAATGCTGTGATTATTGAAATAATGTTGAAATATTGAAATAATACTGGGATATTGAAAGCACTTGCTCAGTCTGGACACTGCAGTTGGTATGCATGCTGCATTACTCTTGTTGGTGTTAATGTTAATTAATGGGCATTCATAGCTGGGTCAGAAAGCAATGACAACAAGGTAGAGGGGGCTTCTCAGCCCTAACAGCTCCAGCACATGTGCACGTACCCACACACCTGGGACCTTGCAGAGCCCACGCCAAAGTCCCAGGCATCCCTGCTCTCCCTACCTGTGCACTGCTGGGTCATGTGAGAGGCAGGCTATCACTTGGGGCCAAGATAAAGGTTTCAGTGGGAGAGTAAGATCAGTAGTGTTGGTAGGATTTGAAATAGTAGGAGAAAGAAGTACACTTCTGAACCCTTGTGACTGGTACATGGAAAATGTTTCCAGTTCACAGGAGCTTCTTTTCTGGAGAAAGCTATCAAAGTATTACTTTAAACAAACTGACTTAATCAAGGGACTGTACCAAACCTATTTCACCATGAGCGTGTGGTTTCTGAAGGCCTGACTGTGAGCCTGAACTCTCCAAATGCTGTGAATCTAGGAAGGCTAGAATGTAAAAATGTCTAAAATATATAGAAATTAGAAATGAGACAAGTTGTAGTAGAGTCAGTTTTATTTGATACAGTGTGGGACTGACTGTTCGGATATCGTGGATGTCTGTCTGGAGATTATTCCCTAACAAAGGAGTCTTAGAAATCATTCATATAGTTTGTATTCATGTCAGGTTTGGTCACAGACAAATTCACACATTCAGCAATGTAGTTAATCTCCTAGATACCCACCACAGAAGAACAGGGATTAATACATTTATCTTGTAAAACAATGCAGTCCTCCACTGAATTACAACCAGAAATGAGACTGTAGTTATCAAATATGCTCAGTAAGGTGATGAATCAAGTCACTACATTGTTAAAATTCCCGTCTCTTATTGCCCCCCATTTTGAAGGCTGCAGCCATTGGAGCATCAGCTGCCAACTGGATTTGCTGGAGGCAGGGAAGTGCCTTCTCCAGCAGAGAATTTCTGCGTGAGGGCAGAGAGAGGGCTTTGCTTTGCAAATGTCATCCAGAAGTCCAGAAAAGATATCGGGAGACGCCCCTGGACTCGGTGGTTCATGAAATTCAATGACTGTTCCAGCAGGGATTGAAGCCATCATTTACATGTCATGCCAGCGGTGATAAATCTGTCCTGCAGACACGCGCAGGGCTAGTGGGTGTCAAGCTGCATCCCTTCTGAAGTCTCCGTTAAGCTCAGAAAAACTTACACTGATACCAACCTAAAAAAATCAAACCCCATACCAAAATAGAAATCAAAATTCTCCTAGCTCGTAGTTTTGGGAGGGGAGAGAGGAAGGGCTCTTTCATTTCCTATTCCTTCTAAATGTATGTGGCAGATATATTTATAGGCTAATGGTACCTTTGAGGAAATGCAACTCTTGCAGTGATTAACAAAATATATATTTTCTACAAGCTATCATTAAAATGAATCCTGGAGGCACTTTGTTATTGTTTAGACTGTGAAAACCACTGGTGTTTTTGGTGTGGTTCACCACCTCTCTACCACCCCACTCCCCAGACCGCCCCGTATGTTTCATAAGTGCTGAATGCAGGAGGAATTTAGAACATTCTTTAAAGGGTTGTACATTAATTATACATTCTCGACCACAAAAAGAAAGTCAAATTGCTGAATGGTAGTTGTATAAGTCAACAGCATTCAGGAAAAGGCTCTCTCCCTTTAATCTTTGCCACAAAGAGATGCCCTTATAGTCGAGACAGTATCATCTAGAAGTCAACCGATTCTTGCTTGACGCACTGCTCTTGTGCCTTTCAACAGTGCTTCAGGGGGTTATTTCAACAGCATTGTAGATGACAAGGTTTGGATTTGTGAAACTTTTAAATTCCATCTTTGTTTTTTAAAAGACTGCCGGCTGTATGAGAGCACTTGTACGGCCTTTGTATGCATCTCTGCCTCTTGCCACAGGTAATTATTTATTAATGTAAACCCTCTAAGAAAGACTGACAGTGTCAAGAGGAGAGCAAGGAAATAATAATCTAATAAAATTCTATCCTGATGCCCTTGTCTGATTCCAATATCAGAGTCAGTAGTCCTGTGTTGTAGTTTAACTCTGGCTAGCAAAATACCATGAAGCCGGTCTCACAGATTCACCCTTTCCTCCTCCAGTGAAGGGGGAAAATTGGAGGGAAAAGGACAGGGAAGCTCGTAAAATTGAGATAAGAACTATTTACGAATTGAATCTAAATTAATATATACAAATACCACTAATAATAAGTTATTAAAACAATAGGAAATAAAAAATATGCTACAATATGATACAGTTATGATACAGTTGCTCACCACCCACTGACCAATGCACAACCAGGTGCTGAGAAGTGAGAGTCAGAGCCAGAGAGCCCGAGGGCCGGAGCCTGAGAGCTGTCGCAGCAGATTCCAAGCGAACCCTATCAGTGATAGCATGACCAGGAAAACTAAACAAACCTACCAAGTCCCTCATGAACGAGCCAGCACAGGAGTTAGCAAAGCAGCTAACAAAGGAGTCAGGGGGAGAGTTAGCAAGTGTATGGGAGTAAAAGAGCCAGAGAGTAATGACTCCTGGACGCCCTCCTCGCCTAAGCCCCGAGCATGACATACTATGGGATGAAATAGTCTCTTGGTCAGTCTGAGTCAGCTGTCTGAGCTGTGTGTCCCCTGCACTGCCTGTAGCGAGAGCTGGGAATGCAGCTGCAGGGTCAGAAGCAGAGAAAGTCCTTGAATTCAGTGCAGGCATTCCCCAGTGCCAGCTAAGACCTTATCAGTACTTCTCTGAGCATCCAGGGACACAGCTTCATAGCAGCCACGGTAAAGAGAGTTAACCCTTTACTGACTGAATCCAGCACATTCTGGTTTTCACCACATTGCATCAGCTAATTCCCAAATTCAAAAGCAGTTTTGTGCAGTACTGCTACGACTACACCTAAACATGCCCACTATTAGGATCCTCTTCTGTTAGGTGATCAGAGTTGATGACATTGGTGCTGTTCTGCATATAAGTCCATGGGAATGATGCCGGGGTTATCACAATGCAGAGGGTTAGGGTTAGTTGTCTGAAACCAGCTGTCACATGAATAAAATGAACAGGGGAATACACACTAGGAAAGTGGGTTTACTTTGCATTTAGGTTTTGTTCTCACTCCTAACTTCATCAGTGCTGCAAGCTTCTCTCACAAGTTTCTTTGATTTCAATGTTTTCTACTTTCTGCTCAGACAGACACTGCTGCCACTCCTGCATGCTGGAGCTCCAGGCCACACATATAAATGTATAAGCAACATCTTGATATAATAAAATGGGATTCAAAGGAGTAGGCTTGAAAGCTCATCACTCCACTTGGCAGTTTGGTTACGTTTCTGGTTATCTGGACTCCCCGTGAGCTACAATCTTCTGTCTTGGTTCTGATATAGCTGTTTATAGACCTTGTTGTCCATGAATTTATTTGAACACTTCCTGCATCTGCTGCCATGGTCCTTCTCCAATCTCCTGTGGCAAGCAGCTTCCACAAGTTTTGGTCTTCTTTCAGCTCTTGTAAATTGATCTTCTCCATGTTCTATCAGGTGCCTCCTCAGTCTCACACTGCAGGATAAATTCTAAATAAAACCAGGATGATGCTTTGCACTTGTTCCACCCACAAGCAGTTGACAGGCTTTATTAAAAAACAAATTTAAATCTTACAGCTCTGTGGAGAGTAAAGGCACAGTGAGGTTTGCATAGACTTGATAAGACCAGGAGGCTTTGAGCTGTCAAGAAGTTTTGCAAAAGCTCTTACATTACATATAAATTTTTGATTTCAAATGACTGAATATAGCTTCTTTTGGTCGTTTAGTGAGGGTCGCTCAGATCACACAAAGCATCAACTTCCTATTTTTACTTTGTCTTAAAATAACTAGTAAGTCCGTTGTCCTCTCAGTCATGCTGTATGGCAGAGGGACAATGTGGTTTCATCAGGTAAAGTTTGCCTTATACGTGTAAAACTCTGGGTTAGTTACACACCAAAACTTCATCAATTCTGTCTTAGAAATTTATTTTATTTTTTTTCCTCCAGTGGCAAAATGACCAGTTCAAAACAAATCCTTCAATTCAGTTTCCAAAACAGAAGAAACTATTCTGTATGCCTGAAATATTAATTAAAAAGAAGCAAAAAAAGAAAGATTTGGACAGATTCCAAACCAACCTCTGAAATATAAATGCCTGCAACTGTCATATGAACTTCTCATTTATTGAGACCATAATCCTTCCTTCCTAAAGTGGAAATACTACCTGATTAGATCAATTAAGAGCAGATTTCTGACAGAATATTACCTTAGGGTGTATTTTCTTAAAGGATGAAAAGGTGCCAATTTAGAAACAGCTGTATGTTACTCATGCCATTACTATGTTTTTCCCTGTTTCTATTTTTTAAATTGACCACTGGAATTATGCACTGGCTTCAGTTTCCCTTCAAAGCAATATTAAAGATGTAGAGTAATTAGGCTATATTTACTGAGAGTGATTTGGTAAAACAATATCATCAATTAAGCTTTTCATTTGCACAGGTAGAGCATGATCACTGATGTATTTGGGTTTGTTTGGTGCTGGGTTGGTTGGGTGGTTTGTTTTTACTGCTCCATTTTAAGACCTTCTTTTAGCACATTCTGCTTAGAGAGTGGATGGAGTGGGTGACCCTTTCCACCTGGAACATCCTTCCCCAGCAGGCTCTGGCATTCAGGGACTCATTTTCCTCCCTGAATGATGGAATGTTTCAACATAGCACAGAACAGCTCAAAACTAGAGTCCTTCTCTTCACAGAATAAAGAAATACAATTTCTAATATTACCTTATCAGGGCAAGGGGAAACAGTTCACTCAAAACCTGGTAACCTCTAGTTAACCCCCCTGCCATGGGCAGTGACACCCTCCACTAGACCAGGTTGCTCAAAGCCTCATCCAGCCTGGCCTTGGACACTTCCAGGGATGGGGCATCCACAGCTTCTCTGGGCAACCTGTTCTAGTGCCTCATCACCCTCTCTGGGAAGAATTTCTTCCCAATATCTAATCTAAATCTCCCCGCTTTCAATTTAAACCCTTTACCCCTTGTCCTGTCACTACACGTTCTTGTAAAAAGGCCCCCCAAGCTTTCTTGTAGCCCCTTCAGGTACCGGAAGGTTGCTATGAGGTCTCCCTGGAGCATTCTTTTTTTTTCCAGGCTGAACAAGCCCGATTCTCTCAGCCTTCCTTTGTAGGAGACATGCTCCAGCCTTTTGAACATCTTCGTGGTCCTCCTCTGGACTTACTCCAACTGGCTGATATCTTTCTTATATTGGGGTGCCCCAGAGCTGGGCACAGTACCCTAGGTGGGGTCACACAAGAACAGAGAGGGACAATCACCTCCCTCGACCTGCTGGCCACACTTGTCTTTATAAAGATATTAAATGTCTTTCTTATCTAAGATATTAATTTAAAGATATTAAAAACCAAATATTCATTTGTTTGTGTTGCCATAGTGGTCTGTTTGTTGATGAGAGTTGTTTTAAAAGGTTTGTGTTTGTGTAATTTTGCTGAACATGCATGTAAGTATCGCTGAGCTGTCTACTTACCCAGTTGCCTGCATATGATGAAAGACTGGGACCATTACCGATGTGAGCTGCCTGTGTTTCGGTTTGCTTATTTGAAATACTCTACTTTGCTCCCCCATTTCCAAGTTAGCCTGAGGTCTCTTTGCAAGGCCTCTTGAATTCTGCGTAGGGCACAGAGAGAAGCTATGAGGAAGCTGTGTCCATCAGGCTCAGGCAGTGCCATGGGGCTGTGAGGGCTCCCCGTGAGGCAAAGCAGGAGGATAGTGCCAGCAGCGCCCCAGAGAAATGCCAGACGGCGCGGGGTGAGCGCTGGTGGGACGCACGCTGCTCTTGCCCTGGTCGCAGCAGAGGTCTCCTTGGCATCTGCGATGAGGGGAGCCGATTTCCAAACCTTTCTTGTTTTGTGCAATATAGTGTAAATATTTTACAGGGTTGCTTAAAGTTCCCCGCGTTTAACTTCGTCAAGGCAAGGAACATTAATTTTCTGGAAAGATGTCTGCTCTGCACTATCCACAGAATTTCCTATTGAAAGATTGACTATCTGCACAGCCACGCTTATTTTCCAGTTGCCCAAATTAAGACAATCTATAAAGAAATGTCCATTTATTAGCAACTGGTGTTTGACAGTTTATTTCATGTAAGCCTCCAGCTTTTCTTGGCAAGCTCATTTGCATAATGTGTTATTATGCCTAAATGGAAAACTAAATGCCTCCATGTGGTCTTTAAATGACAAGTGCTTGTCAGCTTCATGCAATATTCAGAAGTAATAGATCCAAATCACAACAGCACTCACTATGATGTACAAGGAGAAAAAGAAACAAAGCCCCAAAAAACTTGTTGCATGTCCTTCCCTGACAAATTTACACTTTGGTACAGAATTTGTCAATTAGAGTTTTCATGTGTAAAACAGTTGAGTTCAACTGTGAAGGAATTTCACTGTAGTTTTATTCTGCACTGCTTTTGAGTAATGACAATTCATGCTGCTTTTTTCCCTTTCTCTCCTCCTTCCCCCCCTCCCCCCCCCCCCCCCCAAAAATGCAGCTCAGGGAATAATCTTCAGAGGACCTTGGCAAGATACACCCAAGAATTTCTGCCTTAATTATTTCTGAAAACATGAATGCTTCCTGACAATGGTTGTAATAGCTTTAAAACATCTGTTATGAAGTTCACATTTGAAATAGTCCCCGAGTCTGAAATTTGCAGGGCTATATATTGAACTAATGCTTTCTTAAAATAGAAAACTGGCATGTTTGTGTGTGGTTCCAGGTTATTAGTCGTCAGGAGTGAAAGGTCTGTGAGTGGATGCTCCTGTGAACATTCTCTTTATGCACTTTCCTTGCACGTGTACAATGTGCTGCTCAGTCCCTTGCCAGCCCCCTTCCATCCTGAGCACACCTGAAATGTCAAAGTGGCCTCCACAAAAGAAGGAAAAGTCTAAACTGTTTTACACCAGGGTGGAGTGTGGCATGCTGGTACAATGAAGGGCTGGAGTTCAGCCAGGGAAAAGAAGCTAGTAACAATTAGTGGTACATGATACAGTCAAGGACAGTTCTGTGCTTTATCAACGCCTCATCTCCATTTTGATAAATGCTATTATTTTCATCTCATGTTAAGTGTTGGGAAAAGTACACAGTATTTTATATATCAGATTAATTTTTAACCTTTAAAGTAAATGGGTTTCTTTTTTATTATTCTTTGAGCTGCATAGAATATTTTCAGTTGTGTTTGACATCAGCAAATGCTATCAAAGGTAGCATTAACTGATTGAAAAGGTTTGGAGAGGGAGGTTTGGTTGCACATGTTCTTTTTTTTTTTTTTTTTCTTTTCTTTTCTCTTTATATAGCAAAAATCCAGAACGAAGATGTGGCAGAAACAGAAAAATATTACAAGAAATCTGCTGTCTCTGGGATAAATTTAACAAAAAAAGAAAGAAAAAATGCCAGATACTGCATACAATTTTAGCACTAGACCCAGGAAATATGTATTATTTTTTGGACTGTTGAGTTTGTTGCTTCTAACTGCCCCTTCTGGTTGCTCAGTGTTGCAGGGCAAGCAGATATGGAGACATGGCTAAGAAGGACAGAAGGAGATGAGGAGAATAAGCTGATAGAAAGAAAATGTCATGTGAAGGTATGCTGGTTTCAGGGAGGAATGAGCTCCTCTTCTACACAGTGCTGGCTGGCCCAAAGCACCCAAGAGAGTTGTCTCATTCCATTATACCTCAGGCTTAGGGCACATGCACAGTTCCGAGGTGGGAAGGGGCCTGATGGGATTGTTAAGGCTTTGGGCTAGCTTGATAGCTGGGTCTTTAGCAATTTTGTTAGCTCTTGGTGTGGTTGTTAGCAGGGGCACAGTTTTCTTTTGTTAGAAGGGTTGGGGTATGGGCAGGTTTTCTCCCTGCACTGGGGCATGCAGGCTCTCTGGCTCTCAGAATTCTTTGCTCTGGGACCTGGCTGTAGGTTTGTCAGCAGGCGGTGAGCTACTGTATCATATGTTGTATTGTTTTAATTACTTACTAGTATTGTTAGTGCCCCTACAATTTTAATTTCTATTATTAAATTGTTCTTATCTCAACTTTACGAGGTTTTCTTGTCTTTTTCTCCAACTCTTTTCCTGGGCTGGGGGAGGGGGGCAAGGTCAGTGAGTGACTGTGTGGTACTTGCTAGATAAGGCTAAACCATGACAGAAGGGCAGGGCAAACAGCAAGGACTTGTATCATACGTCCCACACTGACTTTGGGGTCAGCCCACTTTTGGGTACCATCAGTTGAGAGAAATAGTAGACAAGCAAGGAGAAAATAACGTCTGTGCTTCCCACGTGCTGTCCCTTCTAGCCACCACTCTGTGGCCAAGCAAGTTGTCACCAGCCACACACCATTTACATCAACTGCTCAGAAATCTGGGGTTTTATATGGGGCTTTATTCTCTGCATATGCTAGGCTACCCTTGTGCACCACATATTAAAAAAAGGGACCAATTTATGGTCTCAGAAGCCAAGAGTCTGGAAAATATCTGGGTTCATGCCTGGTGTGAGCTGCTTGGCAGTGGTGAGCAGCTGGGGGGTGGCAGGGCTCTTGAGCAAGCCCTCGTTAGGGGAGCAGCAACATGAACTGCAGTTAATGAGGAGGTGGGAGCTCCTGGCTCAGCAGCGCATCCTCTGTGAAAGAAGGTGGTGTGTGGGTCATTCTCTTCTGGAGGTCAGGGGCAGACATAAAGTAAGGGAACAGTTCATTGGTTTTATTAAAAAATGTTTCCGTTTCAGGTCACAGCTCCCCTTGGTAATTTCACTGCTAGGTCTGATTGATGCAAGCAGTGTAATTAAAGTGATCATATCAGTCATAACAGGCCTGGTGTCAGCGGGGCAAGAGGCATTTTAGTGCTGGTTACCTGTGCCTTGCAGTGCCTTTGACAGTCCAAGCTAAACTGGCAGCCGGTGGAAAGCTGAGGCAACACCTGATGCTGGGTTTCAGTCATGAAGGCAGTTGAATAGGCAGCATGTTGTGCTCCAGTGACCTGTCTTGATGAGGACGCTGTGTCATTTGCTTCTCCTCAGGTGAAAAACTTCACTCACATGGTGAAGGAAAAGCAAAAACACCTGTCATAAACCGCCAGGGAGGATAAGCAGGTTTTGACCTGTTCTCCACCTGGAGCTCTCATTAACCCCCAGTGGTACCACCCCACGTGGACCCTGGAGGAGATGACCCCTGGGAGGGTCTCCCCAAGGGCTGTGACAAATTCGGGGTCCCATGGCTGCGGCAGGGCTGGGTCACCCCAAGCTTGTCTTGTGTCATGGGCAGGCAAAGCAGGCAGATGGTCAGGCACTCTGGCCAATGGGAAGCACTGAGGAAATGCTCAAATATTCTGAATAGCACATGGACTAACTAGGGAAATCCAAAGACTGGATCACAAATAAGTCACAAGTAGCCAAAAAGGTATTCATAAATAATTTCATTAGCTGTGTGACCATATAAATAACACTGTTCGCTATAAAAATTAGAGGTGGATTACATAGACTTTGACAGCAGGTGAGTTGCGTGCTCCACTTTCAGTTGCTCTTCTAGATCTTTGGCTCAAAATACTATGAAGCATTATGTTCTTCTGCAGCTTAAATCCCTGGGTACTTTCAACAGTTCTTTTAAAAAGTAACATGAGAGTTATCATCTCATCTCGGTGTGACTGATGTTTGCAAGTGCATGAAAATGTCCTGCAAATAAACTGACTGATGTTAGAAAACACCAAAATACAAAGCTTTCTACTGCATCAGTATGTACCTTTCCCTTGCCAAAAGAACAGGAAAAATTACCTGAAGGAAATGGCAATCAGGCTGGATCTCAGAGTAAAGTGTCCAACAGGGAGAACTTTTCAAAGTACCACTACTGATTTTACAGCTATTAAAAAATAAGGCATTTCTTTAAAAACCTTCACCTTATTTATGGTACCCTTATTTGAGATTAATTATGTATTTTAAATTGTCAGTGAAGAATGTAGCATTCAAGGAACTCATTTTGAGTTTCAGTAGTTAGTCCAGTGATTTTAAAATGAAACAGGCCCAACTTTGCAGGGGGCAATTATAACGCATTACAGTGTGAATTGCACACTGTGATTAAACTCATAGGAGGTACTCAGCAGCAGCATTTGCTTTGAAAGGGGCACTGATTACCATTTGTACTATGCATTTTGGTAATCAGAAATAATTATGGAAAATATTACATCAACTAAACAAATACCCCCTTAGCAGAATGAAATGTACAGATTCTTTTTTATTTTTATTTTTTTTTAAATAGCCTTATACATGTAAATAAATATTTCTTTTCTGCATGGGACTAGCACTTGATCAGCACACCAAATCAGTATGCTGTCAGGCTACAGCAGGACCACAGGCTGCAGTATGAATGGTTTAAAATTAAAACCCCTCCTGGGGTTGGATTTGTCCTTCATGTCTTAACTTCGGACTGGTCGCAGTTACATTATAAACTATCATTTACTTGTGATTTATAAAAACAGCCCTCTGAAAGAATTAAACTAGAAAGAGGTGTTAACATTTACTTTGGAAGTTCTGAGTTATTTCTATTAAATGGCTTTCCCTAGGATTTAAGATAGGGGGGAGTCTTAAGGTTTTTACTGCCTATAAAATACTAATGGGCCTGTGTTGCAGAGGAACTATATTTTTCTGGCATGTTTTGACACCTAATACTTCAAAGGATTTGGAGAGAGCTCTTGTATCATGGTATTAACCAGCTTTATTAAGGCATTTCTTGCCACCTATTTCTCACGGCATTTGAAACATGCACGAAGACACACAGAAGCGTGTGGCTTTTGCTTTACCACGTGCCTCAGGCTGCATCTCCTCAAAAGCAGTGGGTTTCACTGCAAAGCAGCAGATGAGTCAGGCTGACAACAGGTCCCACCTGCAATTACTCAAAGCAAAACTTGGTTGCAAGCTAACAGAAACCAAACAGCTGCTCACTCAGGGATTTATTTTTTTCTTTTCTTTGATATGATGTAATCTAGAGGAAGTGTAATGTTAATCCTGTAACATTTCTGGCAGACAGGGACTATGTGATTGCTTTAAAGATGCAAACTCATCTTCACTGTATCTTGATCATCTTCCATTCTTTTCATCCTGCCATACCATTATGATTGCTTAACATAAGATCTAATGTCAAGTAATAATAAAGCAATTACAAGAAACATAATTCATTCTAAAGTGTACTAAGCAAGAACTAAATTAAGGAACATAACTAACAACAACAAAAAAATATACATTCAGGACAAAACATTTAACCCCTATATTTCTTCCAGCATTAACTACCTTGGCTTTAACTCAAAACTGGTAGGGGAATAAAATAAAGATTATACACGTAGACACAGTAGGGCTTTTAGTGATTTATGTGGGGAAATTCACAGATCTGTCATGCATGATCCTTTCTACATAGTAATATACTCAGTTTAAACTCTCATGCTAAATTTTTTTCCTTTTATCTTGTCCATCCGGTCCAATTATTAGAAAATTGTACGCAAGAAGGCTCCAAAAACAAACATGAAGCAGCTCAATATTTCAGGTTGCCAGTATTTTTCTTATATTTGTTCTTTTTAATTAGAGAGCATACCAAGTTCCAACAACAGGACCCAGGCATTTATTAAGTGATAGAGAAGCACCACTATTTTATTGACTAATTCTCCAAGCTTTTATTATGTTTTCCAGCAAAATGTGATTTATAGGAAGGTTAATAAAGGTATCCTCACCTACTGCACGTGGAGATAGGACATCTACAAGGGGAAGACATTTGGACTAATAAGTGAAATCACAAATCTGGGAGCTGAAATGGAATTTTATTTCTGGGAGTGCAGCAGAGAACGAATGCAGGCTTGAGCATTTAACATGTCCATCTTAATGGGCTATAATATGACAGCAGTAGTTTGTCTTGATTTTCAGAATCATTATGCTAGCTGATAACAGTACTTAACAAATTTTTAAGTTTTAATGCTAAAAGGAATCATTGAAGTGGTGTTTCCTCTATATTACTTTCTATTTCCTCACCCCAAATGCTTGAAACTTTTTTTGTTTTTACTTACCTCTTTCCTGAATTGAAAGTAACTGTTGGAAAACTGTATGCTGTGCCCAAATTCTTGTCACATTTTGACTGATCTTTTTTCCCCCGTTCTTATGTAATTTCCTTCATGGTTTCCATGTGAGCCAAGCTTTGTGCCATGGGAGCACTCTGTAGGTTGTGCTGGTGATGGAGGGGTGGCACCAGGACAGAGGCATGCTGGGAAGCAGGGCCCCACAATGTACATCAGTTTCAAAACCAGCTATAAAAAAAATCATAGTACAAGAGAATTGGACAAATACAATTCAAAATAAATACATTTATTCTAATTCTTAATAAGGTTAGGCATGCAATTGTGTGATGACTAATTTGTGTGCCTAATTACCATGATTGTATGTGCAAATCAAGTAATTACAGAAGTAAATAACCATAATCTGTTATTTTCATGGGTAATTATTCAATTTTATGCACAATGACAATAATTGGGTGTGCAAATTAAACATGCAATTGTGCATGCATATTGAGCACACACTTGTGTGTCTAATCTTTTCAAAAATCATCCTTGTTTCAGAGGATTTGTCTCATTTCCTATCTGTTACTCTGGCGTAGCGTTACTGGGACACTATTGCTGGGGGTAAGAATTTGGAAACTCTTCTTCTCCAAACCTTCCTGACTGTCTAGTGGTTGATAGTGCTCCAATGAAAATGGACTGCTCTCCTGAAAGTTGGCTGTTTCATTATTGTTCTCAGCACAGGTGCACTTTTTTTCCTAATTGGACAGTGAATTTCTAAAGGGGAGACTGAAATAGATACATTTCATCTTATCTTAAAATTTCAAATATGTAATATTGTAACCTGTTAAGAACACTTAATTTTTATTTGCATTCATATACCCAATTACCTTGGCATTTTAGACATAAACAATAGCGTCTTTGTCATCAGGAGGGACTTCATGCTGCACTACATTGGAGGAGATGTCCCTAAGCTGTTATTAAAAGCAAGGAACACACTTTACCTGTTTGCCTACCACACAGGTCTGATTTACAAAAGCACTTTGGCACTGACCTAATTCAGTTCTCACTTAAGACATGTAGAAAGAAATCCCATTGACCTCAATACAAGTGAAGTTTATCACTGCTGAGTGCTTCTAAAAACGTCACCCCATTTTTCAGTCTTAAGACCTGAATTTATAGGCATGTATTTATCCTTAAGCATATATGCTCAAATTCTTCTAGCTGGAAGAAAAGGAGCTGTTATTTGTCTATATCTTTCCTCCCCATCTCTGCCTGCAGCAGGAAGGCACAGGAAGTACCCTGATTTCAGTCTGCCTCAGGAAGTGTCTCACTGCTCTGTTTAACCAAAGGATTTAATTTCCATTGCTTGTCTTTTGTGTCCCTTTTTGCTCTTGATAGTTTTCCCCAGCCTCATTGATGCTAATCTCATTGTCCAGGAATCAGCAGAGGATAATTAGCCACTGCAATCATGATCTATCTGTCAAAATATCGTCACCTTTCATCATTCGCCATCTCAGATGTTTTCTAATTAAGCAGAAGAATCGCTGTAGAAAAGGAGCACAGACTGCATCATGGTGTTCGAAGTCAGCTGTAGAGGCTCAGCAGGGCAGTTTCCACTGCTGGTACACGGGGCATCCAGACAGCACAGCCTCCCGCTCCCTGCCTGACCTGTCATCACACCAGAAATGATTTCCTGGTGGGCAGAACATGAACCTTCTTTGTGGCTAAAAAAGGTGACAACAACATCCCAAAAAATCCTCAGCCTGTTTTGATATTTCAAAGGAAAAGCTTTTTAATTTAACCTTTTAGCTATGAAGTGACTTCCCAGCATGGTATGGTTTCTTATGGTTAAAGGCTAAAAAGGTGAAAACCAGAAGATATCTTGTTTTCACTGAAATGAAATGTCTTGTTCATGTGCAAAGTATTTCTCCCAGCCGCTTCATTTCATAGAGAATTTTTAAATTTTAGGTTTTGAAGCATTCTGAAATGAAAGAAGAAAGACTGAAAAGCAGAACTTTGTGTAAAACAAAACCGTTTTGCTGAGTGGCAAAAATGTTTTCCTGGCAGCAGTGTCACACCAGTATCACAAATGGGCTTCCCAGCTCAGGATGAAACCTGCAGAGTTGTAGCACGTTCTGCTCCTGGCCAAACTGTCTCAACTCTACATGATGTCACGCTCTACCATGCTGATTCTTCCAGCCAACCATGAGTACTTTGAGCTCTTTCTCTCTGCAAAAGAGGTGCAGAGGTGTCCAGATGTTTCTTGGTGTGTAATCTTTAATTGCCAGACTAACCTGGTCTCCTACTTGATGGGTCCATCAGAAGGTTTTATGCTCAGGTATCTATTTCACATCATTGAGAATCTATGTAATCTGTTCTTTAAAACTATAATGAACAAGAAACTTTCCATAAAAGTTTATTTTTACCTTCAGGGAAGGGCTGTCATTTATAAATTGTATATATCTTACCCATAATATTATCACCTTTGAATATATACATACACACAAAATCATTTTGAATTATAATTTCTAGGGGAAGATAGTTTTCAAAATATCCATAAATGAGGATAATTGTGCTGAGGTCCTACACAGTAATACGGCCACTGAAGTCGAAGTGGAGAGATAAATCCCTAATTATAAACAATAAACACTGGATGTTGTCATTTTACAATTCCGCTGACTTCACAGAGCTGCAGCTGCCTTATGGAAAGTCTTGCTGAATGTTTCTTTGTGTCAGAACAATTCTGCTTATATGGCCTATATTTTCCATATTTCCTTATCCTCATTTTGAGTTACTGGAAGCATTTGCATTTAAAAAGTATCTTTGTTTCTTAAGAGTTCATCTGCTTTGCTGCTTACCATGCACATGCAGAGAAAACGAGATCAGCAGCAACAAGAAACGCATTTCCCCAGGTTAAGAAACCTTCTGCCATAATGAACAGGAGCAGCCTGGAGGTTGTACCTGACCTGGTGCCCTGCCTTCTGCCTTTACAGACACATTCATTCAGAGATACTGCTCCAGCCTGACAGTATGGGACCTTGGGGAATCCCGGAGAATTCAGGACAAATTGGAATTCCAAGCATTTTATTTGTAGTTAAAATATGATTCTGGCCATTCATAGAACTCTTCCTTTTGATGAAGTTATGTGTCTGGGCAGCTGAAGTCGGCTGGATGGCAAGGGCTGAAACCTCAGGGTAGCCACTCTTCTGTTGAAATTTAGTCTATTCATCCCTGATGCAGCATCTCCAGAGAGCTACATATAGATGGTACATACAGCCTAAATACGCTGTCCTGATAACAGGTGCTGATGCTGCGGAAAGCAATGAGCATCTTGCAAGCTCCCTGCCACCACTCTGCCTGCTGGGCCCCCGTACCACAGGTGGCTTGGCAGGGTAGAACCAGTGAGGAACTCGAGGAGCAGCCATCTCTACGGAGAGGCTCAAACTAACGTGGTTGCATTAGTCATTTGTCTGTTAAGAAACAAATGCCTGGACAGGAGAATGATTTTGTTGTGAGCAGAACAGGAAAGGCAGGTGATTTCTCCTGGTGAGGCTGGAACCTTTCGTTTCTCCATAGCTTAACCAAAAGGAAATAAAAGTACTTGCTGGAGAAGCAAGGATATTGCCCCAGACACTTGGAAATAGAAATACAAAATAGAGCATTCACTAGGAAACAAAACCAATGTTAATTTAGTAAAAATGTTTTTAAATGTCTTTTTATGAGAGGCAGTTAAAACTACTGACAGTCACATGTCTTGAAAATTGCTACTAATCAAATCATGTCCTTTTTTTTCCCCAGTATAATGCTTTGTCTCCTGCTGTTTGTCACACTTGTCTTGTTACTCTTGATTATACCTGTTTGAGACTTATGCTTTGAGTTAATAGAACAATGCCGTTGTCTCAGTGAAGCCATTACTTTGTTCTTATGGCCACTTAATGCCATCCTGTGATGCAAGATCATTCTTTTGTAAGTTGCTCAGCTTATGCGGTACTGAAATTTGAATAATAAATGATGACTTGAGCATCCTGTTTCATAGACAACCTTGTCCTGTCCTCCCGGCCATGACAAGAGTATTCATCAAGTGGAAGTAGGACTTGGCTGATAACAGCGTCTTGGACAGCACAGAGGAGGGTGGTCACTGAGAGAACTGTGCTAAGAAGAGTTGTTAAATTTATCTACAGTGGACTACTACTTGATGTGCATTTGAAAATTTAGCCACTGTAGCTGATTGTGCTACCCACTTCTTTTTTTTCTGTAAATGACTTCTCCATTTGCAGTGGCTGTCTTTCACATAAGTTGTCAACTGTACTTTTGCACATTCAGAATGACAGGGCTCTGGAGCAGGTGTCTCTAGGTTGCCAGGAGGTTCTCACAAAGCAGAGTAGTGAGAACAAGTACAACAACAACAATGTAAGTAGTAAGTTAACCTAGAAAACTGGAAAACCGTGAACTTGTTGTTTGCCTGTGCTTATGGTGCAGTCTCTGAAACCACTTAAGACGTGAAATGTGAAGCTATATAAAAGAAAAGCTGTCATCTTTGGCTCACTCCAGAAAAATTTCAAGACGGTAGAATTGGCTTCCATGTATATTCCTTATTTTGCTTGTGGTGGGGAGAACTTTAAAGCTATGGAATTGTGAATTTTTAAGCTATTTAAGACCAGAGGTGCATTTGCAGTCACTAGTGTGCTGTCTGGTAATGCATGGAGAAGCAGGGGGGGAAATCCTAGCTTTCAGGCTGCAGAGTTGCTGAGGCACTGACCACAACCGTATGGGTGTGCTGCTCTTGACTTACCAGGGTCCTGTTTGCTTCCCTTGGGTGCCTCAGAGAAGAGCCTGACTCCTTAGTATTGAAAGCTTGAGCATCTTCCTCTTGTTCCTTACCTACAAAATAAATTCAGAGCACTGCTTGCAGAATAGTGCTGTACTGGTAAGGCAATGAGGAGACTCTTTGTGCACGTTTGCTTGAGAACAGGATTTGCCTCTGTATTCCTCTTGCTATCATTTAGCTATAAAACACAGGAAGTAATCTTTTCCTATGTCATAGGGATATAGGCAGCTCAATTAAAGTTTACGAAGCATGATCTGAGATCCTTGGAGCCAGAGCACTATGGACATGCAAAGCAAGACTTTTAAGTTATTCATTACTGTTTATGACACCTTGGATCTTATTTTTTTTCAAGCAAAACGGTAGCTTGATCAGGAAAGAGGTCTCATTTCATAGGAAGGAATGTAATTTTGAAGAGGAGAGAGATATGGTAATTATTAATTATATATGGTAGCTTCCCTAGTACATCATTTCATCCACATACCTGGAATACATTACATGGACTGGATGGTAGGACTTTATGCTAGGATTTTTTTATTTCAAAAAATTTAATGTTAATGTACACTTGTCTGTTGAAATATGCTGCAAAATATTTTGTGATGTAACACCTGACTTTTCTGTTGACAGAGATCTACTTGTGGTCACATAAAATACTTCTAGCTCAGATCTGACAATGAACACTGAGGATTTGTTTACAAATGGTTTAGAAAAAGAAAAGAAGATTTACTTTGCTTTTAAGAGCAGCTGGGAAGACTCATTTGATTGGATTACAGAAAGTGAGAGCAGTAAATAAAACCTGATCCCCAATATTTAATATGTCATTGTCATGAAAGAAGAAAAGATTAACTGTCGTGTCAAGATGTGGTAACTGTAAGTTCACTGGTTGGCTATTTAACTGGTAGAACTAAAGGAATAGCAAGCAGAAGCCATCTGCCCACCCTTTGCTTTTCAGAAAACCCAGAAATAGAAGCTTTGAATTTTGACAGGTGAAATGTTTTCTGATTATTTGCCAGCTATTTCTCATCTCACTGATTTGAGTAGTCCTGCCAAGTTTTATGAAAACAGTACCTTTAAACTGCCTCCAGACACTCTGCTAGATCACTGTAGCTCCATTATTTCAACAGAGCTATGTAATTTTGCATCATCAGAGCACTGTTTCTCTTTATTTATGTTCACCATTAAACCAGGAAACCCTTATCTAACAAATCTGGTTACATGGCACTCATAACATTATCAGGAGCAGGTGAAGTATCTCCAGCCTACTCTCACCCTCTAAATTGAATCTGAGTTTTCTGGTTTGTACTTTGTGTAGATTGTAATGCTACTGCTTTTTTTCTAACTTGATTTGAGCCTCTATCACAGCCCTGAATCAGTTGTGGAGCCCCTGTAGCAGTGAATAACGTAAATTATGTACATGGACTAAAAATAACAGGGTGGCACACTATGACCTGTCACAGATTCTTTCTGCATTTATATGAACAAAAATACAGTAGCAGTGAATATTATCCTGTTATGGAATTCTTAGAAGTAATATAAAATGAGTTTTGTTGGCACGTCACAGTAAGAACTGGGATCACAACTGTTTCTTTGATAGCACAGCAGATATGATGGGAAAGTTCAGCACTCTTCCCCAGAACCTGCTGTCATTTTCCTGATATAACCTAACATCTGCAGCTTGAAAAAGCCCTAACATTTCATTCTGCCTTTGCTTCAGTGACTCCTGGTACTGAATGAATATTTGTTATATTGCTTAAATATCAGGTATTTACAAAATCACATTATAACTTCATTTTTCTACCGTCTTTCCTTGGACTCTGTATCAACAGTCTCCATACAAAAGACCTGCTAAAGGCACTTAGGTTGCAGGCTCAGTGCCCCCACTTCAGCTTTCTCGCTTTTGAGCTAAGATTTAATCACAAAGCACTAGCTGAACCTTTGTGACCGTGTACTTAAAAGATGATCAGACACCTTTAAATCAGTTCAGCCCATGGTCTAGAGGAAAGAAAAGTCAGGTCCGAAGCGCATACAGATGCACTGAAGCTTTTTCATCCATGTGTGAGCAAACTTTTATGCTGAAGCTATATTAAATTGCTAAAGGCAAACAAAGCTACTTTGCTAGGTAGTCTTGAAGTTTTTTTTAACCTGATGATAACATTTGCATTGGGAGTGAGGTACAGCAGCAGAAAGCTCACAAGGACAGCATCAAGGGAACAGATATTGAAAAGAACAAGAGACCCCCTGTTCTTTTGAAGTCCTCCATACTTGTAAATGTGAGACCTATTGCTGTGATAAATGAAAAGGTCATGAGTAAATGCACTAGATGATGATGAAATAGCATAGGTGTGTGAAATACAATACTGTCTTTCCAAAGTTTGTTTAAAACCTGCCCAGCCTGGTCTGGCTTTGCCTGGAGTTTACCTAGGGAAAGGGTGCCTATCACACTACCCTGAGTGGCTCTGTGGGTCTTGCTGTCTGGTGGGTTGTGGGGAGTGTGTGCTGGCTGGAGAGAGGTGCAAGAAAAACCAGGGAGCAGCAACGGCGAATTGGCCGCATCTACAGGGTTGTTGTCAAAGTATCCAGAAAGCTTGTTTTAAAAAACAATCTGATTGCATGTAGGAGTAATTTCAGTGGCCTGCACTTCTTAACTCTTGTTTTGTGTATTGCAGTATGTGTCAGTGAGCAGAACTTAATAATACCTCACCCATATGAACCTCAGTGATTGCATGCAGCTTCAGCAGAATAACAAAACATTCTCTGATGACTTCACAGTAGTTTTGGGGGATAATAAGCTGACCTTTTGCATTTATTTTGTACACAGAAAACACTATTAATTCATTAAGATACGGATCTGCAGATTAACAATTTAAGTGTTATTGTAAACAACAAATTTTGTTATTCATAAAGATTTAAAATGCTACCTGCTTGAACCTGTTAGTGCACAAAATTTAAAACAAGTATAAAAATACGTCATATACGATTCTAATATTATAGGCTTCTATAATTATATATAATTATAATATATAGTTCTAAAATTTACGTGCTATGAATAGCAACTACAAATAATGTCAGTGAAGACACGATGTAAACTGTTATTGGTTTCTATTCTGATGACAAATCATTCACTAATCACTGTTCATCTGTTGCCTCATTTAAAAGTCAGTTACATAGATGAAACTATCTCACTTTTAGGTCATTCTTTAAATGAATAATTTCACTGGTATATCACCACATGATGTCACAATATGGTAATCAATAAAAATAATAAAATGCTAGCTTATTTAGTAGCTAAACATAACAAAAATCATTCTAAGTAGATCAAAACTTCATTTCCACCAGAGCTGCAGTAGAGCCTTGCTGTAAGAACTCAATATTGTTTCTCATTTTCACTGTTAAAAAATTGTTATAGCTTGAGAGAGAAATTTCCACGGATGTGAATTACATCATTTGTTATAATCAGCAGCACATGCTCATCATTGCCTGCTCTGCGATATTTTGGTCCTTGGAGGGGGATTATGGCCAATGCTTGTTACTAGTATCTCAATTGCTTGCAATCTTTGGCACGCTCTTTCTGTTAGAAAAAGGTCTAAGTACACAAAAACATAGTCCGTTTGTAACTCAGATGAAGAAACTAGTTGGGAGGTTTGCTGACAGCAAATTTCATTTAGCTAGTTCTACTATAAGCAACTTACTGTACCTGTGAATTTTGCATTCAAATTTTTTCTTTATTAAGATCCTTCCCTAATGATATGAAAATGCATTTATAGAGCCTGTAAGTGGTTTCTATAATAAGATTTTTAATGAGTTGGAATATTAAATAAGTTTTGTAGAAATGCTTCAGGTGTTTTTATAACTAACTTACAAACTGTATACCATTAATTTATGATAAAGAGTAATTTTAACTTCTCTTTATGCAACTGTATAAAGCTCTGAAGTACTATCAGCTACTTTGCACTGCAAACCGTGTTTTGTTGACTCTTTAGCAGTAATGTTTGTGGTTGTGATATCTGAGCCCTGCTACAAGGATCCTTCAGCTGTTTAGTCAACCCAGTGTGGTCTTACTCCTGGCTGGGCCTGGACTGCATTTTCAGGCCCTGTGCTCTTTGCTGCATGACAGAAATGAGAGCAGCCCAGTGGCACCGCAGCTCAGTCTGCTGGAGTCTGGCTGAGTTCGGTTCTGTCCAGTGCAAGCTCGGAGATGCACATACTCTCTCCTTTACTTGTAGCTGAGATTCCTTAAAAGTAAGAAACTCTGGAAATGTCTCTATGTTTGCTCTCTGAATGGCCAGTGCACAGCAGATGAAGCATGTCTTAACCTTACACAGCTCAGGTGTAAATCAGAATGATTGATGTGATTGCATAGCAAGCAGCAAGTCTGAGTTTTACGAATGTATTCTTGCGTTCTGTAGTTAATACTGAAGGGTCTGACAATAGGCGTATAATTTAGATTGCACTTTTGTTACCATCTGCTGCTGCTATAAGACACTTATGCCCCTAACTTTTAAAAAGCAGGGAAACACCTACCTCAGGGTCTTCTGAACAAATAACCTTGCTTCTAAGTTGCTGCCCTCTTTGCTCTTGACAAAAATGTCATGTGTTACTGCACAGTGATTGCATGCCTGGTCATGTAACCAGGACTCCACATATGTCCAGTCATATGACCAAAAGTGTCCTTTCCATAATGGGGAATATTTCTCATTACTTCACTGATGAGGGAGTGGGGTGTGCTTCACAGGTTGGCTAAGAGGCCAACGGTATATGAGTAATGAAACAATTTGCATCACACCTGATTTGGATGCCAGAAGTTGTCTGAAACAGATGATGTGAGTACCTTTCTTAGAGGTCTTCTAATCAATTTGTAAATCTATGAACACTTTGTTACTCACATTTTGCTTTACTTCCTGTACTCTTTATTTGCCTTCTCACTTCTTATTCTTCTGTCTGAGGTCTGTCACACCTTAAAGTGGCAGACCACTGAAAAAAAGCTTCCAATGAGTTGGAATTATAACATACTTTTTATTTTGATTTTGACTCCAAGAAGCTTGAAAATAGCTCCATTCCTCCAAATCTCTGTGCTGTGGTAGGGGCCAGTCACAACAGTTTACCCAGTCTCAACTCCTTCAGCTACCAAATGATGGTAATGATATGTACCTCTGTCAAGTGCTAGAAAAACAGCATTATAAATAAAAATAAAGCATTACAATGATCTATTACATAGATTTAGCACCCAGCATTAGCTGCAGTTTCTAATCCCAGGGAAGCAAGGAGCTGTTGGCTATACAGGCTTGGAAGTGTAATGCTACATGTCACTCTGGCAAGATCTACATTCTTACTAGAGAAAACAATAGATAGAAAAGAAGCTTCATGCCATAGGGATGGCAGTGGCTTTCTCCAAACAAAAATGAAAATCAATCAGTTTTTATTACATTTAGTTTAAGGTATCTTGTTATTACCGCTCACTTTTAATTGAAAGATACTAAATGCTACCAATAAACTGGCAGGGCTGAGGAACACAGTGCTGCTGCTGAATATTCAGCAAGGCTAACTGCAGCTATTAAGGCACCTACCATTGTATCAAATGGGCTGCAACATCAGTTTTAATATATAGGGGCAATGCTCTTAAAATGTGGTGTAGCTCAGCTGTACTGCCTCTCTTCATGAGATTGATGGGGATTCTGCTGTGCTCGCCACACTCCAGAGCACTGGAGGGCATTCAGCATGTTGAGAAAGGTCAAAACAAGATTACATCAGCGTCTGAACCTAAAAAATCTGAACTTTTTGCTACCTATTAGGACAAACGAAGAAAAACTGTGTTTTGATGTGTAACATCCCAAAGAATTGCTTGAGGCAGATGAGAAAGTTACTGCTACTTAAAGGAAGGAGCAGCTAGATATCACAAAGCAAGTACCACAGCACAGCTCCAGCACGCTGCTGTTTCAAACAAAAACTATGTCCTCAGTGAACTGACTGGAGGTTCTGTAACGAAGTGCTCATCTCAACAGTTATTAAAATTTTGCCATCCTTTAATTTGGTTAAAGAGATGTGCTGGTTTCAGGCAGGAATGAGCTTCTTTATGTCACAGTGCTGTTGGTTGGCCCAAAGCAGCCGACAGAGTTGTTTCATTCTATGGTATGCCAGGCTCAGTGGTCAGGCTGAGTGTGTACATGTGCAGGTCTGAGGTCGGAATTGGCCAGGGCGGTGGGAGGTGGTGTTAAGGTTTTGGGCTAGCTTGATAGCTGGGTTGTTAGCTCCTTTGTTAGCTCTTGGCATGGTTGTTAGTGTTAGGGCAGGTTCTTTTGTTAGTGAGTTGGAGGGTCAGCAGGTTTTCTCCACGCTCTGGGGGTCTCAGGCGGGGACTGCTCACTGCTCTGGGACCAGGCTGTGTGTCGGTCAGCGCGTGGTGAGCTACGGTATCATATGTCCTATTTCCTATTATTTTAATTACTTATTATTAGTATTAGTATCACTATAATTTTAATTTATATTATTAAATAGTTCTTAACTTTACAAGCTTTCCTTGTATTTTCCTCTGACTCTCTTCCTGTACTGGGGGAGGGGGAGAAGGTGAGTGAGTGACTGTGTGGTACTTAATTGCTAGGTAAGGTTAAACCATAAGAAGGGAAAAAGCTCACTGTTTATTTTCAGGTATTATGGATGCTAGAATAAACAGTGTTGAAAGACATACACCATGGCCAAGGGCTTTGGAAGGAACCCTCTTCGACCATGAGTCTCCACTGTGCCCAGTACTGTCAGTGCAGCTTCAGCGGCTATCTGTAATGCAAAGATAGGTAATATGCACTTTTGACCTATGCTTATTTGTAAATGTTTTATTTTTTACAGGTCACTAACTGCCCTATTTGACTTAGAAAAAATATTTTTCTTGTCTTTCTTCCTCACATAAAAATGCTATGCTATACCCTGGCTTCTAATAACTCTGCTATTATGTTATCAGCACTGATGTGTTTAAAAATATGCTGAAAAAAGGTAAAATAAATGTTTATCTATTTGCTTATGTCCTCATTCACACACACACATTCAGATAACTGATGCAGTTATCTTTACAAGTTATTTTCATCTTTTTATATCACATCAAATGAAGGGTGCTCAGGGAATGAGACTGACCTGTGCTGGTCTGGGAGGAAGGTGGTGCACAACAAGCCAGGGATTGACCCTCTTAATGTCACGCTGCTATTCATGATATACTTAAGTACTACTTCTGTCTTTATAAGGATGTAGGCTGAGGCAAGGCAGTAATGTGAAAGACTGCCACAGAGCGTGATTCAGGGGATAAGAATGTAACTAAAAGCTTGCTGCATCGAAGCTATGGTCAGCATTACACCCACCAGGAAGTTCTTCTGGCAGCTCTACCAGGTTGTGAAAGAAAAATATTGTTGAAAGTTTCTGTTCCATGGTTTTCCCTCTCATCTGACCAGAAATCCCATTGCATAAATGTAACAGTTTCACAGAGGGGCTTCTGTGGTCACTCTCCTTCTTGGTCTTTTCAGGGTTACCATTTTCTAGTTTTTGTTAAAATTTTAATGAAGGGTGAATTAATCCAGTGTATTATGTTTTTCAAAGTCAAGTTAGAATTTCTGCTCATCCAATTATATTTAAATTTAGTAAAAACCTGGACAGAAGAGCAGCTCTCCCTGTCTTCAAACTACATTTACGACATTTAATAAAGGTCCTGTGTATCCAGGATTAAGAACAACTTAAATTCTGCAGCCAGATCTGTAGAGTCGGTGCCGCTCTGCTGGAAATTCTGCACCACTTTCGGCTTCATTATAATCTGCATGCTTTTTTTAATAAGTTATGACAATTGCAAATGTAGAGAATAAACCAGTACATGGTTCTTTTCCAGCACTCTTCTGTCTCCTTTCTGCATGTTCCGCTGTCTGCCTGGCTCATGCAGGTCATTCAAAGGTACTTCTTGCATCACCATCACCTAAACTGTGCAACTCACCTTTCATTATCTAAGGAAATACAGAGTGGGCACTGCAAAAGGGTTCCAGTAACATGGATTTATGGATCATTACATCTGCGGAGATGGAATGGTGTGATTTTAGCCACAAACTTTGAAATCTTACTCTTAACTGAAGCCATGTTAAAGTATTTATTTACAAAAGCCAAAACAGACCAAGTTAGAGTGGCAAATATAGAAAGAGAAGTACAATTATCTAGATATAAATTTTAATAGCTTGTCCTTCTTATCTACTCTTCTCTATATGCAGCTGATAGGCTGTGGGTGGCTAACAAATCTACACTGTAAGGAAATGCCCTCCCTCAGTCCGCAGACTGCAGGACAGCAGAGCCACCAGCTGAGACAACTGTCAGCTGGCTGCCTTTTCTTCCCTCTTCCCACCTTGTGGATTGCCCAGCAGGTCATTCAAAATCAAATCATATGTCCCCTCTGCTTTGCCTCATGTATTATTGATTCTTAGCTAATTTAGGAGGCAATTTCAAAGTTCTTTGGGATGATAAAGGGCCCCTACTTTTTTGGAGATGCTTATTTCCCTCTGGTAGACTTGGCACCAAAATCCTCTGTACTTAATGAGACTGCTTAAAAATCACTGAGCATTGAGAAGTGATATACTTTCTTGGTAAGACAATGTTCAAATCTGCACTGAGTCTATAAATGTGTCATACTTTGTACAATCCTATAATTGAGATTAATACTTGTGTCTTATTGGCTCTTGATAGACTCTATGCATGATAGTAATCAACAATTTTAGGATGATAATAGATTTGGGGTGTTTGACTTCATGTCCCACCTTTTAGAGATACTCTGACAATCTTGAAAACAGTTAAAAATCTTGATGCTTGTATCTCTAAGCTAATGATTCAACTTCAGTTTAGTAAGGACTCAACCCTAAACCTCTTTCTCTTCCTCTGCTATGACACTGCTGCTCTCTGACTTGAAATGAATCCATTTGTCCCAAAATAAAAACTTTACATAATAATTAGTATATGTCTTACAGACGACATGTGAGACTTAATTTATACTGGTACAGCATTTGTGATCTTTGGATGAATACAGTTTACGAAACCTAAGTTCAACGTGTTATTAAATCTTCACATCTTATTGCAAACCTCTCCATAATACAGTGCTCCAGTCAAGCCTTCATTGTACGTGCCTGAGCACCTTAACTTTAGCTTATACACAGACTAGTCTTCCTCAAGAATAAGCCCTAACACAGGAATGCTATTAACTTTTTAATTCTGGAGAACCCAGCCTGGTTTGTTTTACCTGTGACCTTATGAGAAAAATAGAGCAAAACCAACTGAAAGTGAAGAAGCCAGAAGAGTGTAAAAATTAGTCCTGAAGTTGTTGTTGGCTTTGTATTTTTGTTCCTCTCAACCTGCACTATTAATGCATTGTCCAGCTGAGTATGGTTTGAACTGCATAGGGTATTGCATCTAGTTCCAAAAACGACAGGCTGAGGAGCAGACGCACCTTGGATACTATAATGATAGCCTTATGTTTTATTCTACTGTTTACCATTAATAAAAATGTGGTGTCTGAATAAGAATATGCTGTATACTAAAACTTTTACTTTTCAACTGAGCATGAATGCCTGCTGTTTCTTTACCATTAAGAACATTTCCTTTAGCACTGTTAGACAAGCAGACAACGGTTTTTAAGGTTTAGGTCTGTTGGTCCCTAGGCTTTAAGTCTGGGATGATCTCAGCAACATTTTGAAAAGTAAATACAACCGAGAATGAAAATCAGTGCAGGGCAATTTGTGTCTGAATGAGAACAATAATACAGAGCTGAAAAAAGAGTCTAGACATATGTAAACAAAGTCTCTGCAGCTTTTAAGACCATGTTTGTGCAGAGACATATTTTGTTCAGCAGTGCATGTCTTTAATCGGAGGGAGCTGCATTGCCTCAGGTTGGGTTGGAGCTGTGAGGTATTTTGTGCCTCCGAATACCCTGTTCATCCTGATGAGCTCTTGTATGTGTCAGTGGCCTTGATCACTTCTCGCTCAGGCCAGGGAGTTCCTGTGCCCGAGGCGAAGGTTTAACTCTGCCTGCCCTTGTGCAGAAAGCAGGAGAGCTATGATTACCCTGACACTCCAATCCCTTTGAAAACCTGCACCAGGACCGCAGCAATACAGTATTTTGATTGCTTATCAGAGCATGATGACTTCCACTTTACACACCCTGTGCCTATAATGGTTGTAAATTACCAGTTTTGACTTTCTAAAATTATGTTTTACATCTGCAAAGTCACCACAATAGTCAGAAAGTACAACATTGGACTGATATCTGAACTAAAAAATAAGTAATGAACTATAGACATGTAAATTGGACATAAAGATGATTGCTATGATCCAAGTCTTGAGGAGTCAACATATCGCCGGACTGCATCTCATACTGCTAATGGTATTTGTTAAAAGTTGCTGCTGTTTGTGGGGGGAGTTGAGATGATAGCTGCTGTTTATTCTCAAAATGTAAAGATCTTTGCTGGGTTCAGACATTGCAAAGTTTAATGAGGTATTATGTTACACGTGGCCAGAAATTCTTTAAAGTTTGCAAGCAGATGGTTAGTAGTGCAGTGTGACAAGCTGCTCTTGTTCTCCAGCTACATCAGCATTCCTAAAGGACAGCAGACTACACAGAAGATTACTCTCAAAATTAAAAAGTACATTTGCTTTGGGGATGCAAACTGAAGTGTTTTGGTTTTGTTTTAAAAAAAAATTATGGAAACATAAAGATATTAAGAACAGGTGTATTTCTGATTTCTATCTCTAATCAGTTGCTTTTCTATTCAGCACCCATTTTCAGATTTCCAGTGTGAGTTGATGTGCCTTTTACCATATAACATTTCTGAAACTGTTTATGCTGCATAAGAAAGAAAACTGTATCTGTGTTGTGTGGTCGGCAGAGCAAATTAAAATTTTCAAATGGTAAATTCCATTTAGTCTAGAATGGAATATTTGCAACCTCAGAAAGATTTTTCTATTATTTGTGAATTACAAAGAGGAGTTAGGTTTGGCAAGGAAAATTACGGAGGTGCCCCTGATCTGTTGTCCCTACTGTGCCAAAGGTGAGATTTTTGTTTGCTGTAGCAGGTCACCTTTAAATTACAGCTAACATAGCATGGAATACCTGTGGAGCTTGAGGGATAGAAAAGAAAAACCCAAAACCAACCAACCAAACAAATCCACACCAAAACATTAGCTTATGGACTGCTTTCTGGTGCTTTTTTGGCCTTGTAGCCTAAGGCACAGCACAAGTCAATAGTTCTGCCTGTGATAGTGAAGTCTTGTTTTAAGATTACTCCTTCATGCTCATGACACCACAGCCCCATGCTCAACAGATCAGGTGTGCCATACCAGAGCTGCAGGGGTACCCAACCCTCTGAAAATCTTGTTTGAAGGGTGGGAGTAAATTTACCAGTCAGAGCTGGTAAATTTATGTCATAGATTGATGCGAAGCACTGGGTACAATGCTGGGAGAGTCTTAGATGCAGAAAAGCTCAACAGTGGCTGCAGTTAAGGACCTAGGCTATGGCAGCTTGGGGGACTGCGTGCTGGCTGCAGCAGGTGGGAGAACGCTGCTGGTGCCCGCAGCACAGGCTGCTCTCAGCTTCAGCGTTCACGAAGGCAGGGCACTGCATCTACCTACACTGGCTCCATGGGCAGCAGAGGAAACCTGCAGCCTAGTTCAGGAGTTTTGGTGTTTTGAGAGGCTACAGAAAGGTTTATATATGCAGTGGTTTTGGGCAGATTGTCTTCAAATGGTCTCACAAGGTATTTGTAGCTTTTACTGAAGTTTTCTTAAGCGTTGCCAGGGCAACGACTGTATTTATTGAATGACTGAAAAGATTCTAATAGCAACTAAACACTGCAATTGGTCCTTACAATCTGGATTTTTTTTTTCTGACATTAGGAAAAATGCTACTCATGTCTGCCTTCCAGCATGCCAGCAACTTCTATTTTTTGTGGTTGTCTGTTTTTCTAAAACTCATAACCAGATCCTGCTTATAAGCTATTATTAACAAACTCAGCCATACAGGGCAAGAAATTTGGGTCAAATTTTCCTTCTGTGTATACATATTCCATCTCTCACTACTACACGCTACAGGCATCACAGTTGTGTAAAACTGTGATGCTAAAAAGTATTTTAGCAGAGTAGATCTGAAAGAATAATTTGATCTACAATATTTAATACAGGAAGATGTTTAAGTGATCCCAGTTAAACTGCTGCTAGACAAACAGATGAGGATGTATAGTAAAGCAATTAAAAACCAGAATGCCACAATGCCTCACCTTAGCTGCATTTTCCTAAAGTTGTTCATGATGCCCAGATCCTGAAGTGATGAGTGTGTGAGGACAGCATAAGATAATAAGAAAGAGTGGAGGAGATGCTATGTTGTTCAGTATCCACCATATTTTTGAGTGTAGGAACCATGTGAAGGTGGTTGGCATCATTGTAGGTTCACATAGCCAGGAGCAGAAGCTGACTAAGACGCTACTTCCATAGGTAGGAGAGAAAGTGGCCACTCAGACAGGCAAATACGTATTTTATCTTCTCATTTCAGAATTTTTTAATTCAAAAGAGACTGTGTCTCTCCAGACTTCTTTAAACTCCAGTATCATGCCCCGAAAATCATTTTGGCTTTGCTCCTGGCCTTGGTCCAGCTGCAGTTCTCTCAGACTCCTATAACTAGTCTCGTGCCACAGAAGTCAGCCACTGTAAATGATACTACAGGTCCATCTCCTTGCATTGCTCAAAGAAATGCTTCAGCAGTAGTCATCTTAAAGACCATGATGTTTCAGTGTGGCACAATGAACAAATTGTCTTTTCATTGTTTCCCTTCTAAACCATATATAGGCTATTTACTTTGCTGTGTTGTCACATCCACGCTTCTACATCACTTCCCTGTAAAGCTTTTAACCAGAAATGACTCCATGGATAGTGCTACTTGGGAAAAAATTGGAAATGGATTCTAACCCCAGAAAAATAGTCTGGATTCCAAAAAAACATACTATTCTGAACTGAAAAATACACTGCAAAGCTGCTATTTTTTGTGAAAAGTCTGACTTTTACAAAAGTGTACTCCATGAGAATATCATTCACAGAAATATTTCCAACAAGCTCCACTCCACAGACTTTCTTACTTATCTTTAAAAATGAAGGTGGTGTTTTCAAGGCAGCAGTGTGTATGAAACTGCCTGTTCAGTGATGAAAGAGTATACAGCCACCAATACTTTCTATTGTCAAAAAAAAAAATTGTAATAATGTTGTTTGATAACTTTCTGATTATGATAAAAGGTTTTTAAAAAAATCTTTACTCCTTCTTGCTAGAGAAGGAGGGGTTGGTCCCCTCCATAGTTAACAATGTGCAGTCATTTCTTTATTTAAGAACACCCTATATTCTGCCAAGGAAATCTTGCCTTCAATTTTAGGAACGGTTTATTGCTTTCAAAGTTTTCATATCGGTTAAGAGATTTCGTTTTCAAAGATTCTCACTCTGGAGGAATGCACCTTTGAGGATTTCCTCAGAGAAAGAGGTGCCTGCTTTGAAGATCTTCATTTTTTAAAAAACTGCCACGACTGTTTCTGGGGTGTCCTCTTTGAAGACATTTTTCTGTAACACTTAAAAGGTTTCCATTTTGAATATCTTTCGCCACCATGGACAGCATCCATTTGAAAATGTTTTTCCTCTGTGATATTCTTTTTGATAATTTATACACTCTTGTAGGAGTCCATAAAATAATCTCTATTAAAAAAGCCCAGGAACAGAATGTTGTTCCTACATAAGGTGCAAAAGGGTTTCTAATATCAAAGAAATATCAGATAATTTAAAAGGAGTAAGAAGTGTCTCACAGTAATTTTTAAAAGGTCATGTGACAGATGAGGTCACCTTTCCAGTTTACTCTTTGATATTAGAAAATGTAATTATTTTTGTACAGTTTTTTCAAAACTGTGCTGTCATAACACCCCATCCTACAGAAGTTCTAATATGTCAGGCTCGGTGGTCAGACTGGGGGGTGCACATGCGCAGAGACAGAGGATGAAGCAGTTGTGACCACTCGATCTTTATCCCTGAGGGAGCTACGGGATATCTGTAGAGATTACAGCCACTTCCCAGATGAACATAATACGACCTGTCTGCTCTGCTGCTGAGGTAGCAGGGCCAGTAGTATGGAGCTAGAGGGCAGAGAAGCCAGTAGTTGGAGTCACTTTCTGGAGAAGCGAGCATCGACAAAGCAATTGGAAGGTAAGCCTCTGGAGATGACTCCTGATCAGCGTGACGGACAGGTATCCTTTTAAGGAAAGTGTGCCACATCAGCCACGTGAATGGGCCACCATGGAGAAAGGTATCCAGCGCCTGAGGGAACTAGCTGTGCCAGAGATAGTTTATCATGACCTGAACAATACACGAGCACCTACAGATCCAGATGAAGGTCAATGCACACAACACGTGGCGGAAATTAATGCAGAGTGCACCATCCTCATATTCCAGTGTGCTTACAATAATAACTTGGAAAGAGGATGAGGAACCGACAGTGGATGAGATGATTTGCCAGTTCCAGGAATATGAGGAAAGTCTCTCTTCCCCCATAAAGACCTGTGTCTCAGCTGTGGAGAGACTGTCCCAGGAGTTTAAGCAATTCCGAGAGGAGATGTTCCGCTCCCCACCTGCACGAGCCAGTTTCTCGGCTATTAGGAGTAAGCGTTTCTCTGCTCAAAGAGGGGAATACAGCAAGTATCCTTTTGCGGACCAGCTGGACAGGTCAGGTTCTCACGACCAGGTTCTCACTAACCGCACAAAGAGCTGAAGGTCATGTTCTCACAAGATGCTTGAGGAATTAAAAATACAGGACTAGGATGTTGACACCAAAGGGGCTCAAGTCACGAGCTTGATAAGCTAACTGTAAGGCACCTGCAGAGCTAAGCTTACAAAAGTTACCGTTACCAGCCTCAGCTTTTGCAAAACACTGGGAGGGGTTTAGGCTGTGGAAAATTACCGAATCTGCCTATAAAAACCCACGCTGTCAAACAATAAATGATCTCGCTTGGTGCACATCATGCCGGTGTCCGTGCCTTCATTCCCACAGTATCCATCACGGGTACCCTGTGGTTTTACCTATGTGACCATGGAGAGGACATGAGGAAGTGGGATGGAAAACCTACCTCGCTCCTAGAGGAACGAGTATGTGAATTTCCCCCGGTCTCAGAACTGTTTGCTGCTTTTAGGATCTGACTGTGTGTCAGTCGGCACGTGGTGAGCTACTGTATCATATGTTCTGTTTTCTATTGTTTTAATTACTTGTTAGACGTAGTATTGTTAGTATCACTCTAAGTTTCGTTCCTATTATTAAACAGTTACAGTTTTTATCTCAACTTTTATGAGCTTGCTTTTTTTTTTGTTTTTTCCCCTCTGACCCTTCTCCACTGTGGAGGAGGGTGGGAGGTGAGTGAGCAACTGAGTAGTACTTAATTGTCAGATAAGGCTAAACCCTGACACCTGAACAGACATCTTTGCATTCACAAAAACGTTTCATTTCACTTCTCTTCCATGACAGAATACAGCACACTCTTCCCAGAGCTGCAGCCCTGGCTGTACATGACCCCACCACATGATTTTCACTGTGGTACCAGCCAGCTGAGGCAGAAACAAAGAAAACCCCATAGTGTGAAGATGTTTGCAATCACCATTGGCATATAATGTTTGTAATAATAAGTAAAACTTATCTCTGGCCTTGAAGAAAGTAAATGTACACGTATTTAATCACAGTGGTAGAAAAAGGTGAATTTGCTCTGGGAAAGAAATTTCCCAGTGGATATAGTACAAGCAACAGAGTAAAGTTGTCAAGAATGGACCTTTGGTTTCATACTCATGTTTCCTGAAATAAAGTGTGAGCTACGCATCACGTTTTGGTGTTTGAGATGCTACCCAGTACCAATGCTTCCAGCCTGCCCAACATAAGCTGTCTTTCTAGCAAGGATGCTAGAAATAAATTGCTGGAGAACAGCCTGTGGGATTCAGACCAGCAATACAAGTTCTGACCTGAACTTGAAAAAAAGAAATTTATTTAGAGGACTGTGCTTGTAAAAGCTACTCAACGGCTTCAAAACTTAGTTCAATAAAACTAAGTAAATCAACATAGACTGCTAGGAAGAAATGTTGATTAAGGGTATTGTTTACAGGAGCACAAAAAGATGAATAGCTACTAATAAACATTGGGACTTTGCTCAAAGGCATCTGGGGAATTTATGAAGTTGGTAAGATCTGGCTTAAGATAGAATAATGTGGTTTAATATACGAGGATTAGTAAACTGGATGATCAACTTCTCCCATAATATTAACAGGATCTGTACTAAGCAACACCATTCAAAGGCACTACTACTAATAATATGAGGAAACTAAAGAGACAGGGCTATTTAGTTTGGTGATAGGGACAAAGGAAGGGTTGTTACTGTGTAAGTGCATCTAATAGCAAAAAGTACCGTGTTCTTTGAAGGAATCACAAAGTTCGAGTTTTAGCATAGTCTGGTCAAAACAACGTGATGTAATTTCAAAAGAAGAGTTTGTTGAAATTCTCTACCCAAAGCTCTTGACAGAAACTAAGTTGATACAAGATTAACAGGTATATTCTTTTATATATTAATAAATATTAATTATTAGTTATTCATACTAGATTATTAAAATATATTAAATGAAGGGTAAGAAAAAATGGTCTATTTTTGACAGTAGAGGGAGGTCACTGGTAGTGTACCACACGGACCTGTGCTTTTCAGCATATTCTTAAATGATCTGAAAAGAAGAGTGATTATCAAGATAACCAAGTTTGCTGATGAAGCTGAATTATTCATGGTAATAAAAACAAAAGCTGACTGTGAAGAATTGTAGAAAGCTCTCATGATACCATGTGACTGAATGATAAAATGGCAAGTTAAATTTTGTGCTGAAAACTGGAAGTAAGATGCAAGCCAAGCTATACATGCAAAATCCTGGAATCTAAATGAATGACTTCAACACAGCAGAGTGCTTGAGTTGAGGGGGTTCCATGAAAACATCAGATCATGGCTTATAGCAGCATTCAAACGAGATTGATATTATCAGAAGGAAAAAAAAAATATAAACCAGAAATAAACCAGCAAGCATATATATACCTAAATAAAGCCATTGGATTTGTAACTTGAATAATGAGGACCATTATGGCCTTCTAGGGTAGGATTAGGAAAGATGTAGAAAAAGACAAAACAAATTATTGAAAATATGGAACGACTTATAATAGAGGAGACATTACATTTACTAGGATTCTTGAAATATAACTGAAGATGGTATGATGAAAGTATATGCATTCATGAATGGCATGGTTAGGTGAACAGGGAAAATTATCCATAGTTTTGTTAAGAAGACAACTGATGGACATTGAAGGAAATTGTCAGGCAGTGGGGTTGAAATAAACAAAAGAAAATATTTTTCACACAATTAATTCTTAAATTGTGTAACTTGGTGCCCTACAAAGCTGCAGATGTCAAAACGTGCTCAGGCAAATTCTTGGACAAGATATTCTCTGAGAGTGTGGATGCCATTTTTTTCCCCAGAAACTCCAGAGACTCAAGTTGGGCTAATGTAGTGCAGATAATACCTTTGTGGTTCCTAATTCCAACAATCTTTCACTAAGCATACACCACTAACTACTCATGCTGCTGCTGAACTACACAGACTATTATTTATTAGCTGTTCTTGAAATAAAAAGGAAACAACCAATGAAAATGAAACATCTAAATATACTGATGATCAAAGGAAATGATTTTGGAAAAAAATATTATTGCAGCCACAAGATTACTAGGATTTTAAAAGTATGGAACTTTTGTGCAGCTAATATTCTACACTTAAATTTTGTTCAGAACAAAATGGATAGAGGATATAAGCCTTCATGTTTCATAAGAGAAGCTGTGGATGCCCCAAACCTGGAAGTGTTCCAGGCCAGGCTGGATGAGGCTTTGAGCAACCTGGTCTAGTGGAGGGTGTCCCAGCCCATGGCAGAGGGGTTGGAACTAAATGGCCTTCAAGGTCCCTTCCAACCCAAACCAGTCTAGGATTCTATAATATAACAAATGAATGTGGAGGGTTTTGCTAGAGGTGTTTTACTGAATAGTTGCCTGTTACTGGACATTTTAGCTGCCTTCTGAAATATGTCATGCAGGACTTCAGCAGAAAGTTGTCAGGATGAGGGGGTAACAACTGCCAACAATTTTTTTCTGGCCTTCTATAACATGAAAAAAACAAAGCAAAGACATACTCTAGCAACACAGAAAAGATATGACCACGTAACTGTTTATACTATCACAGTGTCCAAAATATGGTAGGCATTTTACAAGGCATTCAAAAGCATACTGAAACGAATCTAATAGTATAAAAATGCAAAGTTACATGAAGGGAAAAGTGGAATACCACGCTGAACAAACAAATGAGCAAGAGGATGCTATGACATTTTATTAGTAACATGCAATTGTTGGTATCTTTTTTCCCTTCTAAAATTAAATGCTCTAGATAAAATCCTGAGTCATTATTTATCACTTTTATTGACAGTTTCAGGGGGACCAGAGTTTTGTTCCATAAAGTCACCATTATTTCACCAGGATTTGCAAACTTAGTTCCAGCGTCTTTTCTGCTATGGTCAGCACATGCTCCTCAGTCTGCCTTATATAGAAGGGCATCTAACTCAGAGGATAAACCAAACAAGGATTAGCTCACTTAATCAGATGGATTCTGGTAGGTGTCTTGAAAGAAGGAGGAAACAGGAATATTACAAAAGAGATGAGAAACACAGGTTCGCAGATGGCATTAATATAAAGGCAAAGAAGGTAGGCAAGACAGGCAGTGAGATAGATAAGTCAGATGGAAAGACACGTTTTCTACTAATTGCTAAGAAGTAGAAGGATCAGTACTCCTACCAATACAAAACTGGACAAGATGTATTTAGATTTGTAAAAAATCTAAAAAAGACAAGGAAAAAAGACAAGAAAATCCCCAATACAATGTGGCAACAAACAGGAGTGAAGGCAGTGGCAAATGAGAGAAATCAACTTAACCCCAACCTCCAATGGTGCAAAGCCTACTAAACGTACCAGAATCTACAGGAATTATATGTATGGAGTAAATATATAACAATGCAGTGGATATATAGAGATGGTTATATGCAATTTTAAATCTCTGAAGTCCTCGATGTTACTTTCAAGCACAGTACTTCTTTAACACATGCAATCAGTAAAGAATGCCACAGCTAGATACTTTTTTAAAAACAATTATAACATTGAAAGCAAGAAAGTAAAGAATAGCATTTAGCACGATGAACTTTATATACAATCTAAGCAAATGAAGTTTAAGAGGGATTTTATAAGTATGAGAATAATAAATCATTTAGTCTAGTGGTCAGCGATGGGTGCCGAAGACAGTTCTTGAAAGAGAAGGTAGTTGCAAATATCCAAATGATACTGGCATTTAGAAGCAATATCCATTCGTTTCCACCTAGTAAATCGATTGCTGCAGAGTACCAGAATGACTTTTCCAGAACAACCAAAAGTCACAGAGTAGAATGGCAATTTGCACGTACTCCTAATTGCTAAGTTAGTTATTGGGCTACTTGTAGGGTCAGTTAGAGGAGAGGGAGACAGGGGTAGTAAAGCGTAGCGAAAATTTTCCAGTTATGGAGGTATGCATAGTTTTTCAGCTCTTAAATTCTTTATGAGGCTTCATTGCAATAGTTTCAGTGACAGACCCCAAGGAACTTAGACTAAAAGTGCAATCAAGTAATGGGTTACCTCCCCAAAACATGCTTTTGAAACCAGTACTGCCAGATCAAAAAATAAAGTATATTTTTAACACTTTTTAATATCCTTCTGAGTTTGGAACCTTTTAGAAATACTTGGATCACAATTTTTCCTTCATTAGTATAAAAACTGTGTTTTTCTTGTTTGAATGCAATCCAGGCCTGTCCCAGGAACAGCTCTTTCTGGAAACTATCAAGCGTTGTTCAGATTCGTGATGAAATGCGGAGACTTGGCAAAGGAAAACAAAGGGAGGGCAGGAGGCTTATCTCTTAACGGCGAGGTAAAGAAAACAGTGTGTACCCCGATACGCTAGTTTACAGAGAACCATGGCTACACCGATTTCTGTTTGGAAATAGCCGAACTCACTGCAATAGTCAATTCCTACGTTCACCGTCATTATTTTTTGAAACAGTATTAGCGCTCAGCTATACAGTCAACAGGTGGTTTCCTGACTCTGTAGCCGAAGGCAGCGAGTTCTGAGGACGGGGCTCCCGGCGGGGGTTGGGCCCTCTGAGGGGAAGAGGTGCGCGGGGGTGCCCGGGTCTGGCGCGGCCGCTCTGGTATCTCCTGTGACGAGCAGGGACAGACTGTCGGCGCTGGGAGGTGCCGGCACCAGCCGCGGAAAGTCTCTGCGCGCAACAAGTGCGGTCCGGCGGGTCAGCTACAGCCCCGAGCGGGGCGGCAGGGTCCGCCGATGGACTGAGGAGCCCCCGCAGCGAGCCTGCCCCCATCAGCGCCGGGGCGCTCGTCCCGCGCAGGACCGTGACCCACGCTCCTCTGAGGCGATGTCCGCTCCCCCTCCCTCGCACGAACATTCCTGAACGGTGCGTTAAGGCAAAGAAGCGGGAGCCGCCACTCGCCACACCGCAGACCCCGAGTGCGTGAGGAACCCGCGGTGGCGTCCCGCTTCCCGCCCCAGGCGGGGCAGGCTCTGCCCTGGCAGCTGATGTCAAAAAACTTCAGCGGCGCCAACGGCGCATGCCCAGGTGGCCGGCGCATGTTCCGTAGCGGCGAGGGACGAGGAGCGGAATCCGGCACTCGGTAACGTTCGGCGGTTTTCGTGCAGGCCGGGCCGCCATTTTCTTACAGCCTTCCCGTAAGCGTTGCCTGCGCGGCTGTGTCCCGCTTTGTCCTGTTCGGCGATGGACGGGTGAGTAAATGGCCGGGGTGGTGGGGCGAAAGGCACTGCCGCGGTTGTGCAGCCGGTCGGTGGTGGGACCTGTCCTAGTGCCGGAGGGCTCGCTCCCCGCCGCGGCTGGCTGGCTGCGGGCGGGCGTCTCCGAGGCTGTGGGGAGCGGGCGCTGCCCCGGCGGCGGCGGGGGGACAGGCGGGCATCCCGCCGCGGGACGGCTGAAGCCTGAGGCCCAGAGTGGCGGGAGAAGACGGGGCTCAGCCCCTCCGTGAGGCCCTTCGGTAGGGTCTTCCGTTTAAATTGCCGAGGGCTTTGGGCCGCCTCCTACTTAGTGTAGTGCGCGAGTCGCCGGGTCGCCCCGTGAAGAGGGAGCGCGGTCTACCGCCATCCGTCCCCTCCAGAGCCTCTCGTTCTCTTCTTCCCCCCACCCCAGCCGTGGGGTGAGGAGGGGCGTTCTGTAGGGCTCGGGTTTGTTTTGGAGCTGGCTGGAGGGGAGGAGCAATACCAGCAGCAGCCAGAAGTCGAGCTCTTTTGTTTTCAGAAACTGCCTGATAAGCCCTCTGGCTTCTCCCCCTCCCCCAGGTGGAAAGATGCCTTTGTGTGTGCTGGAGACTGGCTGTAAAAGCCAAAGAAGGGAAGGTTTTGAAGGAGGCAGCCATACGGGACAGCGAGGGCCCTCGGTCCTGGCCCGTGTCTGGGTTGGGGGAATCACTGTACACAAGGCCTTTTCTCTGTTGGACCTGGAAAATGAGGCTGGTGGTTGTAGCCTTGCCAGTGTAAATACAACATCTTCCAGATGTCCTATTAACTTGTTTATTCTGCTTCAAACAGAGAAGCCATTTCTTTGGTATGCTTTAAACATTTCAACTGTGAGACATTTAAAGGCTTTTTATGGTTGTGATTATAATGATGGGAGTTGAAAATCCTGTCTGAGAAGTCTTGTCCTTTAATTAGTATTAAATTATGGAATGCTTTCATATATTCATGTTTTGCTTCCAATTTTTTGGTGTGGACTTAGGTTTCTGTTGGGATTGTGTTACACGCTGTGAGTTACGATGTCATGGCCTCTAAGAAAAAGATGTACCTTGACATAGCTGTTGAAGACTTGTATAGGTGTACCTGAATAAATTTCATATAGGTGTACCTGCCAGTGCATTTTTTTTTTCAAGCTAATAAAAAAAAAGTGTTTATGGCTGTTTATCTCCTGCAAGAAGATCTGTAGGGTAGGCTATGTAGCTGAGCTAGCTGTCTAGTTAATAATAAAGGTGTGTGAGAAAAGTTCTGTACTCTACTGACTTTTAAATTCTTTTACTTTCACCCTATGGTCTCATGTAGTCCAGAAACCTGAGCTTCCTAAATGAATTTCCTGGGAGTGCTGCTTTGGAGTAACGTTTACTTGAAACTTTGCGCTCTTTTGAAGAATCTTATAAGCTGGGGGAGCTCAGTGGCTTTCGTAGGGTGGGGTTTTTTTTTGTTTTTGTACTTCCCCTCAGTCCTGCTGTGTTCTTTGAACATACTTTTTTGATTGGGGAAGTTGTTGGCTATTTCGCTTCCTTATTATTTTGACATTACAATACATTGAAAAGCTGGTTTTATAAGGATAAATTTGTTGACTTGTGTTCTTTTTTTTTCTTTTTTTACAGCATTGTCACTGATGTTGCAGTTGGTGTGAAGGTAGGATGTACGCTTGGCAAATAAGGGGGCAGACTGTTCATACAAAATGAACTGCTTTAAGCATCAGTAATTGCAAGTTGGAAGATTTTAACTAGTCACTGTCAGCTGGTATTTAGTCAGCAGTATACTCTTTATTAACCAAAAATCCCTAGAGGTAAATTGAAGGCTTTACACAAAAGACTTTTCTAGGCACTGAACTGTAAACAGTGGTTCTAGATTAATGTAGTGGTGTCAGCTTCTTATTTTAAAGTTTAATTTTGCAGTCTTTTTTCAGAACAATACTTCTCATTGTTGTGTGGTGACTGTAAAAGACATGTTCTTCTCCCCTTCCCCTCTCCTCCCTCCCTTCTTTTGAGAACAGTTACAACTGAAGTTAAAAAGAAGTGACTCTTGAAGGGGACAAAAAAATATGTGAGAGAGAATTAGCTATGGAGACAGAGAAGTGTGCATTTTGCTTTGCTTTTTATTTCTCAAGTTCAGTTATGAATTTTATTTGTTATGGCAAGGAAAGAGCTTCCAAATGGTTGCTCATTTACTATTTGTTTCACTTTTGTATTCAATTCTGTTTTAGGAATTAGATCAGTACTTCATAGAAGCAGACTGGGATATATGGGACAGAGCAGCTTAAGGTTATGTTATTGAATGCATGCAAGCAATTCTGTTTCAGTGGTAGAAACGTAGAAGTTTTGTAGTGCATACAGTTAAGTGTCTGCATTTGTCCAGAGACTTTGTAGCTGTACTACTTAGTTGCTTTTTTACCTGAAGCTGATCTATGTTAACTGTTTGGTAAGCCAGGTTTTGTTTAGTAAAGCTCTTTGACTCAGATTCAGTATTGGTCCTACTGGATATGGACTAGTTCTTATATAATACAGCTGGCCTGTAGGTAGGGTGGCTACTCTTTCAGCTGTACCTGCATTATGTTTTTGAGCAAGCTTGATTTCTGGAAGGAGCTGCAAGAAGCCAGTTACATAGATTCTGAACCCATCTGGCTCTGCTGGTTCATGCAGTATTGGAGACAAGCTTAAAATCACTCTCTGACTCAAGAGGAAAGTGCAGTTGTTAAAGTACTTCAGGAGCCGATCCCAGTCAGAAATACAAACTGGCATGATTGTTTCTCTGTTGCCTGAGAGGACAAAGTGTTAACTGATTAAAACTTTAGGAATGTATTTAATAGTTTGAAGGAATAGCTAAGGAAGTTCAAGTCTTTCAGAAGTGAACTGACCCAGGTGAATAGCTTTAAGGCAAAAGAATTTAAAAATTGCCCTCAATTGTGCCTAATGAAGAAGTAATTTCAGATAGACCATGTGTTGCTTGAGCCTTAAATCCTGACATTCTCACTTCAGGAAAAGTAAATGGATTCAGTAACCCTTTCATTCTTAACTGTGAGTGACTTATGAGAATTTGAGCATTCATGAAATATGTTGTAAGCATGTAGTGTGGTTTTGTAAGCCTATCTTCAGATACTAGCCAGATAATGCAGTAAAGACACTTCAAATGATGTAACTGCTTATTTCTGTTGATTGTAGAAGTTATATTATGAATATAAGATAAAGGAGGCAAGGCAGGTGTATGAGAGGTGGTGATTAAAATAAATACAAGGAAAGGCACACAAGTATCAAAAAGATGTACTCTTTGCCTTGTGAAAATGGACATATTCTCTGGATTTTAAAAGGAAACAATCCATTTCTGCACAGAAGTGGTGGGAAGAAATAAAAGATGATGGTTTCCTGAAGAAGCTGTTAAAATAAGGGAGGAGTAAACTGGGTTGTATTCTGAAGCTTCTGTAATTATCTTGAGATACTAATAAGAATGGAAAGTGGAATTTCTCGCTGATACATGCAGTTTGGGTAGCAGTCTAATGCTAGATTTAGTCATATTTTGTGGAAGGCCATGTAAAACATTGTCCTTTATGTTATGTGGTGACTGTTAATTGGTATTTTATGTTTTAAAGTCGAGGAATGCTTTACCTGTAGGTGTTTATATAAAACAACTGGGAGCATTCTGTCTGGTCTTTCTTTGGCTGTTAATGTTTCTTTGGGCACGTGTAAGGAGCAAGTTTTGAGTGCAAGGAGTTGCATCAGCAGTTTTAATGCTCTTTTGACACTGCTTTTACAGTGACTAGATAGCCATTGCAAGTGGGCAGGGATTTACCTGTGGGAAATCAACTTATCCCGGATATTTGTTTGACCTCATGTTTTCTTGAGATTTGGCACCTACTGTATATATGCTGATCGGTTATACAGAATGTTTGTGACGGTTTCAGTTATAGTTTGAGAAAGGGATTGAGCCCTATAACCCTTCTGTTTGGAAAATTTGCTTCACTTCATCAGTCCTGTCGAAATATAATTTTAAAATTTATAAACTGTTGTCTGTCTGGTTTCTCTTAAACAGGAAAGTGAACATGTTAGTTATATTTTTAAACCCATTTGCGAAAGAGTAATAGTAGAAGTTAAGTACTGTAGCCTGGGAGTT
This sequence comes from Rhynochetos jubatus, assembly GCA_027574665.1. Classification (NCBI taxonomy): domain Eukaryota; kingdom Metazoa; phylum Chordata; class Aves; order Eurypygiformes; family Rhynochetidae; genus Rhynochetos; species Rhynochetos jubatus. The sequence continues at coordinate 20,545,433 of CM050656.1, forward strand.
GTCTTTGAATTAAAAAAGAGCTTTTGAGCTTTGGGGATTTCATGTGGGCAAGGCAACTATAAACTAAAAGGAGTACTTGCTTATAATGTTTTATTAACAGTTTTATAGTCTCAGTCACCTGCTAACGAGGCTGCTAGATGTGAAGCTGTTACCTTTTATTTGTGCTGTATGTTTTGATTTAAAACATTTTTGTGCATCAAACAGTTGGGTGGTGGATTTTAGTTTTATTTATGTGTTGAGGTACCAGAAATTAGCACCAAAAGCCAAGGAAAACTTAAAACTCAAAATGGAGGTGGAAAAAACAACAAATACTGTTTGAAGACTTTGTTTACATAGAATAACTGTGGGACTTTGCATAACTCAGTGTGCAGTGGGAACATGCTTCCCAGCTAAAATGTCAGAGCAGCAGTGTGCTTTCATTTTTGAAAGAGGTAGAACATGTCAAAACTCAGTCATTTTATAAGTACGTATGAAATAATTTGTATTTTATGTGGTCTGTGCAAGGAAATGTCACTCTGCACACAGTTTACCCTTTATGTTACAATTTGCAAAATAATACAAAAAGAATGAGCTTTAGCTGTGTCTGCTGTTAGTTTGTGAACTCCAGTTGTATATAAGCACTGATTCAAAAGTACTTTACACAAACAGAGCTAGAGTCCAGTAATGATAGTATATTACTATCATTAGGAATATACTAGTGTGTTACTATCATTACTATTCATAAACTTGTATTTCAGTTTTTCAGTGTCTTGAAGAAATTTGCACATCTTAAATTTATAGATTTCTTCATATGTAGTTTTAAAAATTGCCATATTATATAAAATATTTACTTTTTTCATTTTAAAAAGTTACATCTCAGTTGCTCTGTTTTTATTACATGAGGTCCTTATCACTAAAAATGAAATGGCCTGCTTGTTAGGTTTCGGTCTCCACCTTCTCATTGCTCGCTGGCGATACAGGTTTGAGTTTCAGAATCTCGCAAGGGTAGTTTGAATTGCTGTCTTGTGTTCTCTTTACAGTTATGATGCTTTAATCTGGATAAGTAAACTGACTTGGCACTTGGATTGATAGAGCCTTTTTCAAATGTTGAAGTGAATGTACGAAGTACATAATGTATCTTTGGAGTAATTAAATGAATCTTTGGAGGGGTATAAAATGTGGTGTAAAGAATATATATCACAAAGGTGCAGGGAGTAACTTAGGTGAACTTGTGGTGCATATTGAAGATGATAGTTCTCTCTTGCTGTATCAGTGTGTGCCACTTCAGTTGAATATATCCTTTTTCTCCTGGATGGTATGCGTTAGCTGTACAGTAAATGGGGCCTGAACAATTGGGTGACTCATTTTGTGTACATGCATTGCATGTTTCAGAATCGTGAGGTGTACTTCCTGACCGGAGAGAAGAAGCAGTTATGCCGTCACGGATGCATCATTTGGTACATAACATTTGGGAACTGGTGATGTTGACACGGCTCTGGGCTACACTGGCCTAAACCTGAACTTCAGCTGCCAAGTGTGGACAGCCATTGTTAAACCTAGGAGGGAAAACTCTTATTCCTGTAAACAGTTTTGTAATGTTTAAAGATGTGGGAATGGCCTTTTTCCCCAGAAGTCAGGGCCTCGGCTTTTGTAGTATACTTGAGAAAACAGGGAATTCTTGATGTGTATTTAGTTGGTTATGTTAGGGTTGGGTAGAAGATGCTAAGGAGCACTGTCCTAGTACTTTCTAATATTTTTCCAAACAGTTATGTGTCACAAAGTTCCCCTTTTTCCTGGTTGCTGAAATTCTGAGTGGGGGAATATAATAGCTTAGGAGCAGAGCAGTAGCTAAAACTAGGAGAGGTATGAGCTGATGGAGGAAAGGAAGAAAGCACAAAGTACCAGTGTCTGTAAGTACTCTTGAAGCATTGCCCACTTCATGTTGTTTATCACAAGTTCTGAGGTCTAATCTCTTCTCTCACAAAATTACAGAACACTGCCCCGTTTTTGATCCTAATAACTGACAGTTTCCTTGTGGGGGAAACAAATACTGTGGATATCTTCTGACTCCTTATTTGAACTGTACACTGTGTAATTAAAATTTGTGTAGAAAAAAAAGTCAGAAATTGTAGAAAGTTGTCAGAATTAGACTAAACGGAAGAAATGAGAAAATGTATTTAAATAGCTTTTTTAAGTGTATTCTTTTTCTGAAATCTGTTTTGTCTGCACTGTCATAATTCTAGATACTTAAAGAGAAGGGATTGGTAGGATAAAAAATTGTTTGACCCAGTCGTACAGACAAATGCTATGTGGTGGTCTGGTTTATTCTATTTAAAATATTAGTATGATAGTTTTGAGCTATCCTTGCGTGTCTAGTAGAATGCTAGTAGGTTAGACAGAGTTTGGTAAGGGCAGTGATAGGAGAAAAATGGGTATTTTGTGAACTGAAGGAACTGTGTTAGTTTTTGTTAGCCAGGATAATGTTTTAGAATCAGCTTTTGTGTTCAGTAGTACTGAGACGTAGGAACGGTAGACAGCAGAAACCAGAATGGAGAACATTCTGTCAGTGAAGTAAGAATGGAGTGTAGCCATGTTCACAAGTTTAAAACTGGCATCTGGATTTGTCTTTTCAGCAGTGGTATGGGGAACGTGTCTTTCATTGTACTAAGTTATTTTTTGTCACCAAGGACACCTGCTTTCTTTTTAAAAGTTAACTTGTGTAAATTGACCCTGTTTGAAGTGACTTTTGTATTTATTCCCAGAACAGTCTACTCTCAATTATTTTTTTCTTTCTTTGTTTTTTTTTGTTAATACTCATTCTGCCACCATAATATATGTGGAAAAATGAGAGCTGAAAATGGAGAGAAAGGAAAAGTGTTGAAAATAAGTTTGTGCTCTGTAGCAAGTGTGCGTCAATGTGAAGAAGGCTTATATCTATTTCATATGTTTGGATGTCTGTCACTAATTGGAAATCACCTATTTTTCATTTGTAACAGAACACCTATATTTTCATCTTAATTGAGTTGTGGGAAAAGAAGTGTGATCATCTGCACCATCTGAAAAATATGAGCCAAAGCCAGAATACCTTTCCCATTTAGAGCTTTTGGCCATGTTTTCACAGGCAAATCAAGCTGCATTCCAGTTTTCTCTGTCACTGTAATGCTTGTGCAGCAAATGTTTGGGTAGCCACTTCACAAGCCTGCCTTGGGATGTTAAGCAGGATAAAGCTAAGCTGAGACAACAGTGAATTACATCTTTTTAGTCAGATTTGTACCAAAGTGTGTGGTTACATAAATGCTTGCAGCAATACAGAACTGGGGAGGGCAGAACACAAACAAGCTGCTGGAGCCAGGGAGGAGGCAGCACTGTTGCTTTTGATGGTAGCTGGTTCAAAGAGGGTGTGGTTTCACAAGCTGATAATGGGACTGTGATGTTTGATTTAGAGGACGGGGTGGTGCTTGTTTTTATAGTTGTGAGTACGTACAGCCGTTTTTACCTTTTCATAAAATCAGTTTTCCTATGAATGTGTAATGAGTATTGAGTTATAGACAAAATAGCACTAGTGCTTTCATTTTATTATTGCACAATAGCAGAGAATCAAGTAGAAAGTATCTTTGGATTTTATTCTGAGACTTAGAAACTGTTACTGAAGGACCAAATCTGTACATCTAGGTGCCATCATTCTCTACCCAGAAGGCTAAGAACATGTCCAGGTGGTAGCTCCAGTGAGTTGTTCTCACCTATTCTACCAGCTATTTACTACCAGCTATCTACAGCAGCTTGAGAGTAACACTTTCTTTCCTGGTGAAAGTGTAATAGAAATTCTGAAATGCTGAAATAAATTACCTTGTTTGTGTAGTTCCTGGGTGTTTGAAACATCAACCGGTATTGGACTAGATCCTTGCCTGCAGGCTTTTGTTACAGTTGAAAGTTTGAAGGTTTCCAAATGAGACTGTCTGGCATGGTTTAAGTGGAGATTTGATAGTTTACTCTTCAGCTTCCTGGTTTAGTAGTCTATCTTGATCTTCAGATGCTCTGAGAAATTCAGCTCTTTTCCACATTGTATTTTCAGAATTCAGGGGAATTGAGGCTTGTCTTTTTTTCAGTCTTAAGACTCTTCAGACTCCCTTGATTGTGTGCTCTCAATTTCTGTAAGCAGTGTGTTTTCATGAATGAGGTAAATGGCATATAACATGTATATTGTTGCAAGAAAAAGGAAAAGCTTAATTTTCTCCTACATCCTTCCTTACTGAAAAAATATGAGTAAAAATGGTGAAGTTAGCTGTTAGGATATATAAACAATACATGGTTGGCTGAGGACAGCATGAAAAAGAATTGAAGTGGGGAAAAAAGAGAGTAAGTATGGAAGGGTGGTCATACTGTATCCAGTTAACTTCATACTGAATTAAAACCAAGTTATACCTAAGTGAATTATTAAGCACCCATAAAGTCCATGGCCTTATTTTATAAGATTTCATGCTAATACAGTTAAATAATGCAGTCGTTTAAAAAATAATCAAGTAGACATATTCCTTCTATGTAAGATTCTGATGAAGTGATAACAAGGTTATGGTTTAAACTGTATGGCTTGTAAAATACCTATCAACCTGCATGGAATTTCTTTTGGAACGTATATTTGGTCTTGGCTTGTCCTATCCTGATTGTCTTCTGTGATCCTGTATGTATGAAAGGAGTAAAAGTCTATTCATTAGGTAATTTGTATTATGTGTTTTGACAGTACTGCATACAGTCTGAACATAAGGCAGATCAAATATTTCTTCTTCACTAAGGAGTATGTGAGGGTGTATTTATGCAGTGTTTCATTAAAAATGTATCCTGTTAAAAATGAAGCATTCATTAAATTCTGATCCTTTGTGTGTAAACTGAATAAAGTTTATAAATGCTGTGTTTGGGGATTTAAAGTGTGTTTTCCTGTTGTTTCCAACTCCAGTCCCCAAAGTTAATTCAGACATAAAATACTGAAGCAGTGTGTTTACAAGTGTGTGTCTGTTAGAGGGGAATGTTTAATGTCTGGGATGGAATTCTCATAAGCTTTTATTCCTCTCCCATACCATCAGGTTTCTGGCTTTTCCTTTTAAATTGTTCCCAGATGTTGTTAGAAACGAAGTGTTTTACAATGCTGTTAGATTTCTTTAAATCATGAGATCTGTCTCCTGGCTTGCTATACCCTTTGGGGAATTCATGCCTGTAGGCTGAGAATGACTGTGGTAAATGCACAGTGCAGCTGAAGTTCCCCTTTTTCCTTTCATCTGAGGAGTGGGAAAGGGGGAGGGAGGAGGAAAATGGGGAGGGGAAGGGGAAGCATCCTTTTCTTGAGAGAGGACTGTAATATCAGCAAATTTGATTACAATGAATGAGAGGATTTACTGGAAAATGTATTTTTCAGTATCTTTGAGTGTATTCTGTCTTTTCCAGTGGGAATTTAAATGATTGCAGAGATGCTGTTGACTTTTTAACAAAGTGCAATTTTGTCACTAGGTTACTGTTTCTAGCAGTATTGGTTTAGTGTTCATGTAGTATTTTAGTGTGTATAAACATACTTGTAATAAGCCTTCTGTAATACACTCAGTTTGTTATGTTAGGTTCAACCATAACTTCTGATCAGTCTCTATAGCCCTAAATTATTGGGAAAAGAGCTGGTAACGTTTCTCTTTCATAAACACATGTCAAAAAGTATTTTGATTCATAAAAGACTAAACCTCTTTAACTCTCAAGCCAAAGCTGTTACCCTTTGGAGTTTGGTGTTGGGTTTTTTAATTATTTTTAATCTTGGAAGTAATGAATTCTGTGCAATAGTTGAAATATTTAAAGCCCTATCTGGAATGTGAGGAAAATAGTTGGCAAAGATTTCTAAATAATATATTTTTGATTAGCCTGGAAGAATATTATTACTGTAATGACTTCCTGAAATTACAGGACTACTTAATATAACCTGTGATAGCATGAAGCTTTATAGTAGTCTGCTATGGGGGAATCTGAAGTTCTGCTATGTAAATCCAGTTGAAGCAAGGAGCTAGGGGCTGAATTTGCTGGCTAAGGGTATTTTCTTTCTCTTTGTATATTTGATTTTGAAAATTGTAGAAGAGACAGTATAACACTGCATTCACTTAGAGAAACTGAAATGTCAAAGTGGTATCTTCAGCTTACAGTATATAACATTATTTCAGAGAAACTTCAAATAATTTTGTATATATATATAAGTATTCAAAGTATGAGTTGGTATGTTTTTCTGAAAGTGATCTTGCATGCCACTGTTATGTAATTCCATTGGTTGAAGCCATGCATTAACACGCCGTTTTCACACCACGGGTTGTAGTGCTCTTGTGGGGGCAAGGGTGTAATAACATGGGCTTCATTGAAAGGACAGTATTGACTGTGTGACAAATTTAAAGTTCACTCACTGCAAGGAGTTAGTTTGGCAATTCCCTTGTTTATTTTGTGTAATAGTATTTTGGCAGATGCTGGTTTCATGAAGAAATATTCTAGATATCTCTGATCTGAATAGTTAGTGGTTTAGCTTTTATGGAAAATTAATCTATATTACTGTTCTTGACATCGGTATGTATAGAAATATGGCATTGAAAACTTGTGCTGTTGAGGGCTAGCTGTCAGAAGATAACCTACTAATAGTATAATAAAAGTTTGTTTTTCTTATGTCCTTTATAATCTCCTTCCTTCATGCTAAAATGGATATTCAGTTAGTCTCTACCATGTTGCTGTTACACGAAGTTTCCTTTGCAGTCTATGACAAGACAGTCGTGGTTTTTTTTGTTTTTCTCATTTTAACTTAGGTTTGGATGTTTCTGTGATCTCTGTGTTTGTCATCTTCAGTCTTGTTATACAATGTCAAACTTGCTTTGATTCTTTAGAACACAGGAGTTTGTACAGATGGGGAAAAGAACTAAGTGAACATGGCTCTCGGATCTTCCGTTCTTCAGTGAATCTGATTCGCTGTGTTCTTCAAAGATCCGAGTTTAGTTTCCTTATCTCGGAGACATTAAAATTCTACCTAAATTATTTTAAAGGTTTCTTTGCTTTGCATGACTTAACTAGCAGAACTGGCATGCTTGAGAATAAGTCTAGTGAATGTTCAAGATGCTTGGGAAATGGGTTGTAATTCTGAAACTTGTGTGTGAGATAGCAGAGTGATGAAGAGCTTTGCCCCTGAAGCAAGATGCCAGTCTTTTTTGGCTTACTGCCCTCCAATAGAAGATGCACATAAAAACAAAGCCAAGCACCCCAAAGCACAAATTGAATGGCCTTATTTCTGCTGAATAAGTGTAAGTAAAATAAGTATTTGTCTATGCTGTAATTCAGCAGGTCCTTGTGTCACGTGATAGTGCCAGTCTCAGACTACTCATTGAAAAGATTATATTGCTTTATCAGACAACTGTCATCTTAAGATAAACTTTTTGAAGTAAATGACAATTACCAGGCAGTTATTACAATTTTAATTTTGTAATTTAACTGCTCTGTGTCCGTGTGCATCATGTGTCTTTTGCTACTTAGCTGATTTTAAAGTTACATACTGAATGAAGTGTAGAGGTGTCTAGGCAGTTTAAGAAATGATAAGGAAAAATAACCATGTGTATCTAATAAGGTGATTACACACACAGTAAGAGATAACTTTGTCTTTTACCAAAAGCTTGGGAAGTATGTGCGGGAGTGAGCAGAGGTTTGCTATATATATATGTGATTTCCTGGAAGAACATTCCACATACAAACCTGTTCATTTGTGAATGAGACTTGTGAACACTGATGTGCGATATATGAGAATTTAACATTTACTTGTTCATCTGAAGCAAAACTTAAAACTTTTTCAAGTGCAATGACAAAATCTTGTGATTGACTGAGTGTATTCCTGAAATGCAAAATAGTATGTTTCAAAATTAAGAGAAAATCCTTTTAACTGTTCATGAAACACAGATACAGTAACTGAATATCCACTTTATTGGGTAATTTGTGCTCCTTTTGGATTTTTCTGCTGTGGATTAAGAAATTAGCATATTTTTGAAAGCCTGATTTACTAGGAACCAGAAGTTTATGTAATCACTTTTGTGTTCTGCTAGTCAGCAGTTGCTGATGTAATTAAGCTTTTGAAGCTGAAGACAACTCAAATTTGAGATAATTCAGGATTGTAAAGTTCCTGCAGGTTTTGGGAAGAGCATGCATTTGGTACTGGGGATGCTTCAGCTGTTTACGTAGTAACTCCTGTACAAATTAATGCCTGGCATGTTAAGGAAAAAAACTGCTGCTGAATTATCTGAATATGCCTCACTATGAACTGAGTTGGTGTCTGCTGCTACTTCTGCCTGTGCAGTTGAGCTACAAACGAGGGCTTCCAGACAAGGGCTTCCAAGCAAGGCTAGGTTTAGCTGTGAACAGAAATAAGTGCGGTATTCACTGAGTGAGCTCATACTGCTAGTAATCTTGAACACTGCAATATTCTACCCATGTAAATATTATGTTAGAAAAGTTGAGCATTAAGAGAAAGAATGAATGTTTGTTTCAGCTTTTACTGAGTGCCTGGGTTAGTTTCCATTACTTTTCAAACTCTTTTCTCGTTTTTGTCTAGCTAAATTTTTCCTGGCTAAATTTTTCCTTATTTATGTCTAATTATATATCTGTTCTTACACTGAGGAGGACAAGTCCTTTTCATGGTCCTTCTTAGTGTTGGTATTAGCATTAATCAAATGTAAAGGAAATCTGTGGTTGATTTGATGGGCACAGTTTTGTTGATTGCTACGTACCTTTGAGAGTTCAGAGTATTCAAGACATTGTATAAAGATTCTTCAGAGCGGGTGTTGAAACCAAAGTAAACTTTAATGGCTTTATGTGTACATAGGCATATATACTATTTTTAAGAGCTGTTGGATTTCAGGTGTGGATTAAACAAACTTTAACATACTTTTCCGTGTATGGACACACATACAGTGCACTATGGTAAAGGTTTAATGTTATGTGTCTTGCAACTGTGCTGCCTAGGAAGGTGATATTGTCAGGTTAATTTAGTATGCAGTATTGAGGTGCCCTCTAAAAAATACTAACTATTGAGATTTTATTGTAGTGTCCACAACAGAATCAAAACCACTTATTCTTATAAAGATGGGTAGTAACTGTTTTCTTTCCTCACTTCATCAGTGACATGGATTGGTGTTAAGAGTACTGGTGGAATACTTTTGAAGTGGGTAAAGAACCAGTAACAAATATAAGCTTCTAAGGATGTCAGGTTTATTCCCTTCTAAAGTATTTTTAATTAAAAAGTTCACCTACATATTTTGGGGGTTTCTTGAGAGATGAAATCTTGATGGAGTGGGGTGGGGGGAAGAACAGAAAAAAGAAGACATGAAAAGAAGCAAAGACCCCTTCAGCTATGTCAGATGTCCTTATTGGAAATAATTTGAGAGGAAAAGGTAATCTTGTATGTTTTCAACATAAACCCTCCCCTGATATTTTGCAGCCCAGTTTCAAGTAATTTTCAAAAAGACCATTTAATTGAGGTTTATGATATTTTAAGAATTGTAGTGAAGATGTAATTCCGTGCCCTAAACTGTGTTTTGCAGGACAAGTGGATCTCCCCAAAATGAAAGTTGATAATTTCCTATGATGACAAGTCTCTCTCTCTTTTTTTTACATAGGGGTATTAAAATTTACCTAAACTCCGTATTTCTACTTATATAGATTTCCCTTGAAGTTTCACCTAGATATAATAAATTAATAAATGTATATTAAAATAATAAGCTAATTAAAATGTTACTGAAGTAGACTTAATTATAATTATAATAATTCAAAATGCTGGACAAAATTATTGTTCAGCAGTTCCCATTGTGTCTGGAGGTGGCTACATTTTATTGGTGGGTGAAACAACTGTGCTTAAGCTGCTCTCATTTCAAAGATTGCCATGTAAATATACTGCTTTACTTAGACTTCAAGTTGTTGCACTTATCTGAAAAGGGAAAGTCTGCCAAATCTGAATAGGTTTGGGTATGCTTGCTTAAGTTCTTCTAAAAGTTCTCCCTGTCAAGCTGACATTTTTAATATCATCTTTAAAAATCACAAAATAGAGGAAAAAAAAAAATCTCTTACTGTCTCTTTCTTTTTAGAGAGGATCTGACGAACTTCTTTCATGCAGTGTACTCAATAGCCCGAACTCTAACATGAGCAGCATGGTAGTTACTGGTAAGTGATGCCCTTTCAAAGCAGAAACCTATCATTTACACACGGACTCATTTCCTGTTTGCGAGGGGAGAACACTGAAACAAGAATACATTGTGCTGTGGAGGGGTGAACTGTTGGCATGCGTTAGACTGTAGTAACCTTGTGTATACTCACAAACCTTGGATATCTGAGAAGAATAATCACATAAACCAAGAGGCAATTTTCAGATGTCTGTATGTTTAATTGTTGGTGGGTGATGGGATGAAAAATTATGCTTACAGAGTAAGGAATCACAACTAGCAGGCAATGGTAAACAGCTTAACAACTCCTATGGGACATTAGCTTTTATCACACATAGAGACATCTGCGAGTCTGGGCATTACAGGGTTTGTAATACCGGTATGTAATACCACATACTGTGCTGGTTTCATAATACAGTATGGATTCAGGAAAACAGAGTTTTGTTCTGTTCTGGTTTAGACTGCTAAAGCAGGAAACTTCACTTTGCTGCTTCAGTCTGAGATTGCAGCAGTAGAATGTCAGTGCAAAGTGAGCATGGTTGTTGTTTAGTCAGATTTCTGGTGGATAGATAGAAAGGCTTTTCATGAACTGGCACATACTAAATGCCTTCTGTTGAAGTTCTGGATGTTGAATGTCCATTGAGTTCCCTTGGAGGGCTCACTTCAGAGGCCTTGCTCCTCACACCCCCCAGTGTGTCTCCCTCCTTGACGCCCCGCTTTTTTTTTTTCTTTCCTCAGAGTTGTGGAGGAATTGGCTCATGGTATCAGAGTGTTGCTGGGCTTTCCATATAGTTGCCTGTTTTACTCTTTAATGTGCCTGATCAATTTTTCCGTATTTATGTGCTGAGCAGTGTAGTCATTGCTGCTATTAGCAGACTTTTCCCTTTTAATCTAGCGGTAAAAGATTGGGATTTAGGGTGCAATTTCATTTTATGTTTTGGGTGCTCTGGTGGCAGCTGTTGCCGGAACAGGTAGTTCTGTGCTTTCTGAGCCTGCATTCTTAGCATAACCAGAAAAAAACTCCAAACAACTCCACATGCTTCTGCTCCACTCTCTATGTTGGAGTGCTTGTACATTTGCAGAATAAGCTAATCCAGTATTAAACTGTGCTGCCAAAAAGTGTAGGTTTCCCTTGGAGCAACTTGCTGATTGGTCATGTGTCTGCACAATTTCAAGATTCAGTACAACCTGGGGTGGTGGAGTGTGGTGGCAGAAGAGAGGCGAACCACTTCCATTGGCAGTTCTGTAACCAAGGGTGATAGATGATATTACTTTGGAACAGATAGTTGTTGTGGGGTTCTGAAATGGCTGTGAACGCTCTGCGCTGCATTTTTTCTCTCCCCTGCTTTTTTTACTTCTTTCTGGTTCTGAAAGAGGTCCCTCTTCTTGTTTTCATTTTCTTAATGCCCTTTACAGTTCTGCATATTAGTGCTTCAGCAGTTTGCTTTACTTAAATGAAAAACTGGAATGAAAAGGGCTTGGGTTGTGTGTGTGAGGGTTTTGATTGGGATGATGGGAGGGGCAGAGCACTGTTATGAGGACAAAGTCCTCAGTATTACCAAATTTTTCATATATTTTCAGAGAAAATTTTAGTTCAGGAAAACTAAATGCAAGTTAATTTTATCAAAGGAAAAAAAATTAAAAGCTAAATGGAAAAAAATTGAAATAACTCAAATTTGTAACAATACTTATCAGAAGAAGAAATACAGAAGCTTGTCGAAGAAGCCTCAGACTTTAAATAGAAATTCTTTTTCTCCTCAGAGTTCTTAAATTGTAAGAGTGCTTTGATTCCATTATGTGGACCTGGGATTTTAATGTACGTAACGAATATGGATTCTCCTCCTTACCTTGTTTTTATTTCTTCTCTTTTTAAGCTGATTTAAGGTTTGGTTTTGTCATGTGGTTTTGTTTGTTTCCAAAGAATAAGCATGTGTGAGAGTTTTCAAATTCATTGATTCTTTACATTTTATACAAGTAAGACCTCTTGATAGTTTCTAGGCATCCAGAACCATAAATGACTTCTCAGAAACAATCTCATTAACAAGGAACAGTGGTCTGAGTAGTGGACTGGTTCCTGTAGTATCAGTTGCCTGTTACAATGTTTTCATATTAATTAGTTGCATCTGAAGAAAGTTGGTGGAAGAATAATCCCAAACAAACAACAAATCCCATTATGAATGCAGTATTATAATTCAAGCCGTTCCCTATAGAGGTCAGTAGAAAGGGGGCTAGTTTGGTTTGGGGTTTTTTGTTTTTAAGCAGTTTCTTGGGATTGCATTCAAATTTTTCTTCTGCCTGCTATTGTTATAGCATGAAAAAACCTACAGAGTAGCCTAAATCCGCAGTTCAGTGTTATTTCTGAACATATTCTCCCACAGCTGTCCTGTTTACGGTGAGCCTGGAAGTACTTTTTCCAGATTTGCACGGTTTACAGGTTTAGCTTATAGACTCAGAAGTAATTAGATCTGAAATGGAAACCCATATGTTAATTTTCTGTATCTATCTCCTGAAGCAAAGTGAGTTCAGGTATTCTTTATATCAGAGTAATGTCCTCCTTTTGCTTCAGTTCTGGTGTTACTTTTCTTTTTAGAAGAATTTAAAACTTTTGTGAACAGAGTTTTTTTGTTGTAGCCAAGGCATGGTAGTGATGAATTTTCTTCAGATTTTCTAGACTTATTTAAGAGAATGTGTCATCATTAAGTTCTCTGTAAAGGAAGCATGTTGTAGAAATTGGTCTACTCTGTAAGTCTTAAAAGTAATACTTGTTCTTTCCTTCTTAGAGTTTGGGAGTGTCATGATTTTGAGACCTGGTCATTGTTTTCTGGAGTACATAGAAACCTATTCTGATTTTGGCCTTGGTGTTTTTAGTGTCTGATCCCATGATATTTTTTCCAAACAGATACGTAGGTGAACAGAAGAAAGAGACAGTTTGTAATCCTATGAGCATTATTGGTGGAAGTATACACAGTCAAAAATCTAGTTGTCACTAGTACTGCCCTAGCAGGCTTAAACTTAGAGAGCAAACACTTGTGAATCATAGCATCATTTCTTTCTAAATCTCTGCCTGTAGAAATTAACCTAAAATAAATTGCCTATGTTGTAAAAAAAAAAAAAAAAAAAAAGAAAGAAAAACCCATACCAAAACCCAAATAAAAAAGGGCCTTTTCATGGAAGTGGGTGGTTTTTGTAGAACTGGGGGCTGTCTTTAGAGGTAAGACTGGAATGAGGTTTTTTAAAATGATCATCCTACCCTTTTGTCACAGTAACAGTTCCATTGGGGGTTTTTGGTATTCAGCTGCCATTCAGTTACAACACTGTAGTACTTTAATGAATGCGCTTGCTCTGATTCCCTTAGGCAGATAAAGGCATGAAAGATGCGTGCTTGCTTCTCCCTGTAGGGAGTCTTACGTATGTATCCCTCCCTATTTTTTTTTGTGAAAGAAACTTGTAGAGTTGCTGGACAAACGTTTGGTTTGCATTCTTCTTGATTATTTGAACCACTGGTAACTTGAAAAAACATGGAATTAAGGAAAGTGCTAGCATGTTGGACTGTTGTCCAAAGGACATTGCTCAAAATATAAGGCCTGATTCTTCAGTGTTTTCTAAACAGCTTTGTCATCAGTATCCATCTTCAGGACTGTATAGATGAAAGGAAACTGACAGTATGTTTTATTAACATTCACTGCAAGTCAGGTTACTGTCTTAAGTACTTTGTGTGTCTTTTATGAAAGCAAAGCCTTGGAAAAATTTAATTGAGGATGACTTCTGTTTGATTTCTTTTACCACTTAATTCTGAATCCTGGTGTCTCTTGGTTTGGACGTGATTTGATTACTGTCCTTATTGTTGTGGAATTTTAAGTTAAGCATTTGTATTTAAATATACAAGAACTTATTTTTCCCCCTAAATTAGTATATGAGCAGTATGGCAGAACATCATTCTGTAAACAGTATGTAAGAATCCCATTTACTCGATCAACATTTGTGGCAGTGGAGGACAGCTTGCAGAGTTCCAGGTCAGCAATTAAGCTTTTCTAAGAAGTTCTGGTTTTGGTGTTAGATGTTTAAGCTTCTGAGTTTTTTACCACCAGCTGATGTTAATACGTTGAAGTGGTATTGTCAGAAGCAGAGGCCTGCAGCTACTGTTTGAAGTACTACTACTGTTTTCCTTCAGCTTTTCTGAAAAAATTGTCAAAATCTATTCTTATATTTTATCGTAATCTTGCTTGGTTCCAATCTCTTTGGAGAGTATAACCCTCTTGTAAAGACTTGTGAATTCATTTTTTCTGTTGATACACGGAAGACAGTGACTAGAAAGGCAGTTTAGGTAAACCGAACTATGATTTAGTAACAGGATTCTGAGAAACCAGAGCTGAAGCCTGTATACATTAAAAAATATTTTTGACTCTGGATGTTTTTAAATACATTAGTTACGCACGTTGTAAATGATTGTACATAAATAACACTTTTCACCTTTCAGTGCTGTGTGTTCAGTAAGTTCATAACTGCAGTTGTGTATTTTGCAGCTTTTAAATCTAAGAAAAAAGGTCCCTTTTTAACAACTACAGAAGGTGTTTCCTCTGTGATGGGTTACTTTCATGCCAAACTTCTTGTGAGGCTTTTTTCAGGTGGAGGACTGCTTAATGGAAGTTTTAGGAACAATTATATGGATAAAGATGCTCATGCCATAAACTGTATTGTTGAAATCCACACACACACGCAAATAAATTTAGGGGATGTTAGATAAAAAGTCAGTGATGTTGATGAAAGCTTTCTGAAAATTGGCTTCTCAAAACCAAAAGATTAAAGCAGGAGAATTGGCAGGTTTTTTTACTATAGATGCCACCAATTTCATTGTTCTCATTTATGTGTTTTAAGTTCAATCAGTGAAAACATTTCAAAAATAATTTTGCAACTGAGCACCAAACTCATGGAGCTTTAAAAGGTACTATTGATCTTGTTTTTACTTCATTAGCAGTGATTTTGGTAGGTAATTTATTGTATTAACAGGATACTTAGCACTGTATTATACAAGCTAGTAACATTTCAAGTGCTGTGTTTAATTTGGGGAATAAACATAGATGTGCTGTTTTTGATGGCACTTTAAGTAAAATTGTTTATTAGTTAACATTAATGATACCTAAACATAGGTAACTTCTGTAATTTGCAAATTGATTACAGTCAATAATTGTTGGAAAGATTAGAAGTACAGCATACATGATTGGAAAATATAATAATTTAATAACAGGCTATTACATTTTTCTACAGATATGCATGGGCATGTTCATGTGGATGAACTAAATTTTAAAGCTCTGAATGCCTGAACAGCATATCCTTTTGTAAATTAAGAAACTTTAAAAAAAAAAAAAAACAAACCCACAAGCTTCTTAAAAATGTGAAGATGGGAGAAATAAAATTGGGCTATTAATTAATTTTTGTCTGCATCACTATGGTAATTCATTTTTGTTCCACTTCAGTTGTATTTCACTGTAGCTGTAGTATTTTTACATATTTTAAGGGTCAAAGGGAAGTGCATTAGTTGTATACTGTGCAACATTGAACAGCTACTACACCGTATTATGTGTGTTAACATAGTTGCTTAGAAAACTGGCTTGGTGCTTGTTGGGTTTTGAAACAGAGCCTGTGTGCAGGTGTGCCAGTTAAAAAATGAGTGGTTAATTTTTTAATTGCATGATCATGTTTCCTTATTTAAGTTCAAATCCCAGACAGGCAGTATTTTTTGTTCTATAAGGTAGTTTTATTACTGATTGGTCAAGACTTTCCTTTGCACAGGGCCCATGTTCCATAGTAAAATTCCACCTATTACTACTGGTTAATGCTTTGTTCTTGTTCAAGTGGTAAGACTTCCACAATGTAGCAGTGGCCTAGAAAGGCAGAGGTAATGAGTTGTAAAATACATTGAAGTACGAAGTTTTGCAGAATGTGCTCTGCTTCCCTCCCCCCTCTGTCCCCCGCAAAACAACAAAAAAACCCTGCCAACCAAACAAGCACTATAAACATGTAACCTTTGATGGTAAGGTTAACGACTCCAGACTTCAAAGAACTTCATATTCTTCATGCTTTTATCTTATATTTGAGTGTAGCATCTTGCTTTTGTTCTGTCAAACACTTTAAATTCCAGATTTCATCTTCAGTTTGAACTTTCGAAGATGTCTGTTAAAACAAAGGTCCTGTTTTTCTTGTTTTGGGAATCCGTTGTCACTTATGGAAAAGTTTGTCACTAGATCAGGCCAAAGAGGTCTCCTCTTTGTACATTCTGTCTGTGACATCAGGCCAGGTACATATATTTAAGAAAAGAACCTCAGAAATGAAACCACACTGGTCTCTGTTGTACCCTCCCAATTTGTGGTTGTCTTTGGTTTTGTAGCTTGTTGCTTTATGCACACAGTTGTATTCAGTAGCCACTGTAATACTGACTCTTTCTTTCTGGTCATAATCCACAGTTGTAAACTACTTATCTTCATAACTCCATTGCCTTTCTCTTGGTCAGGTATATCTTGTGTGGATGTGTGTGCTATGTTCTGCTTGTTGATAATATTAAATTTCATGTATTTAGCTAATGTGAAACTGGAAGTACTACATTAGCAACAACGATGAATAATACTGTTAGTAAGCTCCTTGGTTTTAATGTATAAACTGATTGCATTGGAGGATGAAATGTTTCAGAAAAGCTTAAGTATTTACTTTTGTTTGTTGGGTTTGTTTTAGTTAGTTGTTTGTGTACCGACAGTTGTGAAATGAGATTATTTCACTACTGCAGATAAGCAAGGATTTATAATCGGTGTCTTGTGATGAATTTTTAACGTGTTTTTCCCTTTCTTTCCAGGAAATAATAGGTTAAAGCAACTTCTTATCGTAAGCAAAATCTTTGGCCATAGGCACATAGCCACATTTATGTATTATGAGATTTTGTGAATACGAAAGAAGTTTATTGTAACGAAAAATTGCACATCTGAAATAGAAGCTTCATATAGTTTCAGGGTAAACTTTGTCCTTAGAACATTTTAAGTTGTATTTATATATAAAAAATGAGAAAAATAGTGTGCAGAGGAAAACTCGTCTAGGATGAAAGATATGTTAAGAGATGTTTTCAAAAACAGTTATCAGCCGGAATTAACTCCCAGCAAACAGTGAAGAACTTACTCTGAGCCTTAAGATCAGTTTTCCTGCAAAAACTACTGGACAGCATTAAATTTTCATACAGAACCACTAAGGTTGGAAAATATCTATAAGATCATTGAGTCCAACCATCAACCCAACACTACCATGCCCACTAGACCATGTCCTCAAGTGCCACGTCTACCTGTTCCTTGAACACCTCCAGGGATGGTGACTCCACCACTTCCCTGGGCAGCCTGTTCCAATGCCGGACCACTCTCTCAGTGAAGAAGTTTTTCCTAATATCCAATCTAAACCTCCCCTGACACAACTTGAGGCCATTTCCTCTTGTCCTATCACCAGTTACTTTGGAGAACAGACCAAAACCCATCTCCCTACAACCTCCTTTCAGGTGGCTGCAGAGAGCAATCAGGTCTCCCCTCAGCCTCCTCTTCTTCAGGCTAAACAACCCCAGCTCCCTCAGCTGCTGCTCTAAAGGCTTGTTCTCCAGACCCTTCACCAGCTTTGTGGCCCTTCTCTGGACACGTGCCAGTATCTCTGTCCTCCTTATAGCGAGGGGCCCAAAACTGAGCGCAGCACTTGAGGTGTGGCCTCACCAGTGCCGAGTACAGGGGCACAATCGCTTCCTTACTCCTGCTGACCACACTGTTCCTGATACCTTGAACAATCGAATGTTATGGATTTACAGTATGCCTTGTCTACAGTGCACTTCATTCTGTTGCTTATATATATATACACGTTTCTTTTTGTGTGTTTTGAAAAAAAAAATAGCAGTGTCTAGCTAAAAATGCCAGGGACTCAAGTTGTTTAGATAATGGCCATTTATAGGCTTTGTCAACTCTTAAGCATTCAATTTCAACAACTTGATATATGCTAAATTGAAGGAACTCTGCAACAGGGAGGTGGCTTATGTATCAATTAGGTGTAGATTGTAGTATCATAATTAGATAGGAGAATAATGCTTTGAATGCCATTTATAGAGATGAGACTTTGTCCAGTAACAGATAGCTGATGTCATAAGAAAAATCCAGTTTCCATCTCCTTGGTGGAGAGCCAAAGAGGGCTTACATCAGCGCAATAGCTAACTTGATTAGTAAATGAACTAACGCTGTGGTTTAGTCATGCTATTCTCATGGTGACTTTTTAATTCTTTTTTTTTTCTCAGTTGTAGATACTGTAGCATTATGCTCTTCAGTGCATCTTTGTTAAAGTGTTCGTGGCAAGAGGTTTGAATTTTATCAGGATTTCCAAGTCTGGTGAAAGCCAAACTACCTGATGAAATACCTACTTGCCGATAAGCTGCCAGTTTACTAGCAGTTCCTCAACAGTAGTTATTAGTTGACTTGTGAGATTTCCTCCTCCAACATCCCCTTGCCTTCCCCTTAGATTTCTGCAATTTTGTCTTTCTGTATAACAAAGGATCTTTCGGGTTGCTTTTTTATCTTCATAGGCTCCATTTCTATGACAAGGCAATGTTAGTTTTTTAGTATCTTGCTCTTCTTGACTTGCCTTTTAACCTTTGTGGACACTGATTACATTGGTACCATTTGTTACAGAGTAAGTTCTTTTAACACTAGTTGAATTCACCTTTCAGTGCCTGTGAACAAGTTGTGTTCCCATATTTTAAACG
Organism: Rhynochetos jubatus; assembly: GCA_027574665.1. Taxonomy (NCBI): domain Eukaryota; kingdom Metazoa; phylum Chordata; class Aves; order Eurypygiformes; family Rhynochetidae; genus Rhynochetos; species Rhynochetos jubatus. The sequence continues at coordinate 20,564,378 of CM050656.1, forward strand.
TTGCAGTTTTCTATGCCAAAGTGCAGTGCAATGATGTGTCTCCAGCTGAGAAGTACTGTTTAAAATGACAAGTAAGAGACTAATGTTAGGGAGAGAGGTTTCATGCAGTGACAAAAACTCTTAATTATTGTTCTAAAAGCTAAATTTCATTTGTTCCACAAATGTTTTGATAAATTCACTTGTGTATGTGCGTACACATTTAGTAAATGACACGCACACTTTATTACTGCCATTGTTGAAATAGTAAATTACTGTTAGCCTATGCTGCCTATAAGTGGAAACAGTATATGTTCTTTTGTCTTTCAAGAAAAGCAGTAATAACCAAGGCTGCATTGATTTCTTCCATCTTCTTAAAATCTATGCTAAATGTTTTGGGGTAAATTTGAAGGTGGGCTTCATTTTTTACCAGTTATTGTTACCAGTTCAGCTCTCATTGTGCAAGGCATGTTTCTGTGCATAAGTAATAAATGACTTTTGTCATGGTTGCTTGCCCTACTGCTGAAAACTTTCTTTAGGCATTTACATGGCACTGAGAATGCTTGATGCTCTTGTCCCCATCTTGTCGGTCCTGTGTGTGTTCCATCCATCTGTGTCATCCCCTGTCCCCTGCAATTTCTATGGGAATTTTGATTCCCATACATTCTTTAGTGTGTAATTCTGCATCTTTTTGTGTATATTGTTTTAATATATTTGTATATCCACTTAAACATTTTAGCACAGGCACATCTATATGTAGCTCTTTTTTACGGTAAGGGAAAAAAGTTTGACGAATAGTAGGTGTTTAGTTTAAGATACTTCATTGTACTTTATATATACACTTTTCCAAACAGTTAAGTCTCACACAATTTTATATTTTAAACTATTTCTTTTAAGATTATTCTTTAAACCTATTGTAATAGTAGTTGAAAAGCTGTAAAATGCAAATATTAGATACATTGGTTTTCCATCTATTAGCAATGCTATTTGGGTAATAATTATTATTAAATGAGTATTTCTTTGCAAATACATGTGTATCAGTGATTTATACTGGCTAGTGATACTTCTGCTTAGTAACATTGGGATTACCTAAAGCCTAATCCAAATACAAGCCTTAGTTAAAAAAAAAAAATACATTCTTGGACATTATGTTGTAGAAAAGTTAATATGTCAAAATTGTACGTTGAAAACACTACAAAAGACAAAACAGCTCTGTAAGTACTGATGTGAGCATTCACGCTATATACTTTTCTGGTGATGTAATAAAAACAGAGCTTTCTTACCAGTTTCAGAAAATCTTTTAGTCAAAAAAGATTCACTTTTGATGAAGATGTGAGAAAGTGAGATTTTACTTTCTCATTGTTTTTATTTCTCATTCTTAAATGTTTCATATTTAATTTTTGAAACTTGTAATGAATTCAAATTATTTAGAAAAGAATGAAAGGGGTTGGAAATCTTGTTCAGTATCATTGTAATCCTTTTATGCTTATCAGTTTGTAATGCATTGTTGGTAATACATTGTTAAACCTGTCACACTTTATAATGTTTTTTCTAATTTTTTTGTAGAGATTTGAGAACTAGGGAAGACTATTGTGTAATGAGCGTCAGACGAAAAAGTTAAAAAATAATTATGGCTGTCTGTCGCTTTGAGGATAAAGTGCTATATTGTGTAATTTTGAACTACTAGCTGAATTTTGACCAGTTCCAATGTCATTAGGTTTTTGTTGTCTGCTGTAGTAAGTTATAAAAGATAGCTGAAGCGGAAAGTAGGAACATTCAAATTAGAATGAAGAGTGTTAGCTATGAGAAAAAGATATGAGGGAGTGATGGAAGTGGTTCCTGATGTATAGATTTATCTTTTTTCCATTAATTCCTTTAATGGAAGTATGGAGAATGAACTTACTCTTGAAAAAGTTAAAAACTATCTTCGTAGGTTTGGTCAGAGACCCTGATTTTGGCAGTTTTCCTAATAGCGTTGAAAAGGTACTTAAATGTTGTACCTGATTTGACTTTTCAAATCCAGATTTGGAGTGTGGATGTTCTTCTCTTGTAAGAATGAGTCCATTTCAGTCTGTGTTTTTAATCTGGAGTAAGTTGACTTGGTTTAGGTAAACTGAGTTAAGAACTTGAACTCTTGATTAAGATTTAGGCGTACCCTTAGGAAGAAGTCTTGTGCTCAAGTCGGTCATACATGAATACAATATTTTTATGCAGGGAATCAGATCAGGTGTAAATTATTTTCCTGACACAAACTGAAAATTAATATTTTGTAGTTACAGCTGAATGGTAATTGAGGACTTTTTATTCTTTTCCCTCTGGAAATCATAGTCATCAACTTGTTTTTGAAGATAAGGATTTAACATACATAACTGCTTCCTATTGATTTCACCTCCCTTCCATTTATTGTTTCTACTTATTTAGTAAATAAAAGTAGTTTTCTTTTAATCCTCTTTGGTATAAGCCCTCAGCCCATGAATTTGAACCCTAATAATTACAAATATTTTTCTACTAGTCGCAAATTGTGTGCTAATTTGGAAATACAGGTAGCTATTGAACTGCTCTTTTAACATGAAAACAGGTTGAATAGCTCACGCAATGACTTGCATGTTTTATTGCCAGAAGTAGAAAATAGTCTTAAGACTTGCTTCTCTCATATCTCAGTGCATTCTGATTTCCAGCATTGATTCATAATTTAATGTCCATGTATCTGATACAGTGTTTTACTTTAGCTTTCCACTCTGGTGTTTACTTCACTGACATGAATTCTGGACAATGTTCCAAATAGTGTCTTTCCAATGATTTGTACAATGATGTTAATGCCTCCCTACTTCTGCTAGGAGAATTGTGTTTGACCCTTCTGCTCCCCACCCCCAACCCCAAATCTGTTTTGGCTGCATGATGTTTATTAGTTGTGTTTTTTCTTTTCTGTGTGTGAGCTTGTAATGGACATTTTTGTACTTGGTCCTTGAATTCTGAGGTTGTAGATTTCATCAGATTCCTGTGATGTCGGTCCTCTGGGTCATTCCCCTTCTTCACTGTGATCCTTCTCAGCATTAATAACGCTTCCTGTCTTGCTTTAATCCTTTTCTGACGTTTTGTGTCTGGTTCCTTAGTGCAAACAATCATTAAAGCTCTTCTAGTAACTGTTCATCATCATTTTTCTCCTTTCAAATGAGTTGTGTGTCACCTCTAATTGTTTTAATGTATTTTAGAGTTCTTATGTGAAACTTTCTGAGTTATAATTAATAATTTTTACATGGTATTATATGAGATAACTTCACTGAAAGTGAGAGGAGAACAACTTGCTGTGGTTTTTGTGTTTGGAAAATGAGTTCTCACAGAGACCTATTGACTTAGTCTTGAACAGTCCATCTTTCATGAAACTGTAACATTTATCTTTAGAATTTGTTCTAACCCTTGAATTTTATTTACGTCAAACTAAGAGGTGGCTTACTTCAAAATTCTCATATTTATAATTAAAAGCATTTTACAATAAAGCATTAATAATTTCAGTAAACTTTTCAAATAGAGTCTGAATATGTCTTTCAGCCAATGGTAATGACAACAAGAAATTCAAAAGTGATGATAAACTGGATGGGGCTCCTTCTCGCGTCCTTCATATTAGGAAATTACCTGGGGAAGTGACAGAAACAGAAGTTATTGCTTTAGGTTTACCTTTTGGCAAGGTAACCAACATCCTGATGCTGAAAGGGAAAAATCAGGTAATTTGTTGCTTTTGATTTTTACTATGCTTACTGTTTGATTTTAAAATATGTTAAAATGCTATTGAAGTATATAACAGTTAAGTATATAAAAAAAGAGCCTTTTCTCCTTTCAATTTTTTTATGAAGTTATACTGCCATTTACTTAATTATTTCAGGGAGCAAGCAGGTTGGCAGCTATGTAAAGTATAAAGTTAGCTGTAATATAAATATTTAGTCTAGCATCTTCACAGGTAGATTTTTGGAGATGAAGTACCTTAGCAAATAAAGTTGCTATGTTGAGAATGACATCTTCTGAGGACTATATTTGTTAAAATGTGTTATCAAACCCTTTAAGTGTTTTTTATATGCTGCTAATATAAAGATTATCTGCTTTGTAAATACTGAAAATGAACTGTTTATTTTCAGGCATTTTTGGAACTTGCTACAGAAGAAGCAGCTATCACTATGGTTAATTACTACTCTGCTGTGACACCTCATCTTCGTAACCAACCTATCTATATCCAGTATTCCAATCATAAAGAACTAAAGACTGATAACACACTTAACCAGGTATCTACAATTACTATGTAGTATTACAAATACAGATAGTAGAAAACAGCTTGTGTTCTTGGCTCATATGGCCTATGTTTACATCACTGGGAAGATGTGGTGGGATGGCTCCTATGACTAGAGTGTCAGAACGGAAGGATACTGCTCTTTAGGAAGGACAGGCAGGGGAGACGTGGAGGGGGTGTTGCTTTCTACATCAGAGACCAGCTGGAGTACATGGAACTCCACCTGGGGATGGATGAGGAGCTGACAGAGTTCATGGGTCAGGATTAATGGGAGGGCAGTGAGAGGAGTGGATACTGTAGTAGGAGTTTGCTACAGGCCACCTGCCCAGGATGAGCATAAGGATGAGGCCTTCTACAGGCAGATAGCAACAGCCTCATGGTCACAAACCCTGGTCCTCATGGGGGACTTCAACCACCCCAATATCTGTTGGTGGGACAACGTGGCAGGGCACGAGCAAGCTAGGAGGTTCCTGTAATGCGTTGATGACAACTTCCTTCTCCAAGTGATAGAGGAGCTGACGAGGGGGAGGCCATGCTGGACCTTGTTCTCACCAAGAGGGAGGGGCTGGTGGGGAATGTGATGCTCAAGGGCAGCCTTGGCTGCAGCGACCGTGAAATGGTGGAGTTTGAGATCCTTACGGAGGTGAGGAGGGTGTGCAGCAAGCTCATACCCTGGACTTGAGGGGAGCAGACTTTGGCCTCTCCAGGGAACTGGTTGGCAGAGTTCTACAGGATGAAGCCCTGGAGGAAAGAGGGGCTCAAGAGAGTTGGTGGGTGTTCAAGGATCTTCTCCAAGCTCAGGAGCTGTGAATCCCAATGCAGAGGAGGTTGGGTAAAAATGCCTGGAGGCCTGTATGGATGAACAAGCAGCTCCTAGACAAGCTGAGGTGCAAAAGAAAAAAAGCCTACAGTGGGTGGAAGCAGGGACAGGGAGCCTGGGAGGGTTACAGGAAAGTTGTCCGAGAGGTCAGGGGTCAGATTAGGAAAGCTAACACCTAAGGAACCTGAAGGTAAACAAGTCCATGGGACCTGATGAAATATGTCCGCAGGCCCTGAAAGAACTAGCAGATGGTGTTGCTAAACCTCTGTCCAACATACTCAAGAAGTCATGGCGGTCTGGTGAAGTTCCCACTGATTGGAAAAGGGGAAACATAACCCCCATCTTTAAAAAGGGATAAAAGGAGGATCTGGGGAACTACAGGCCATTCAGTCTCACCTCTGTGCCTGGAAAGACCGTGGAGCAGATCCTCCTGGAAAGCATGCACATGGAAAACAAGGTGATTGGTGACAGCCAATACGGCTTCACCAAGGGCAGATTGTGCCTGATTAATCTGGTGGCCTCCTACGATGGGATCATGACCTTGAATAAAGGATGGGCAACCACTGTAACCTACCTGGACTTGTGCAAGGCATTCAACACTGTCCTGCATGACATCCTTGTCTCTAAACTGGAGAGACATGGTTTTGACGGACGGACTGCTCGGTGGATAAAGAACTGGCTGGAGGTTTGCACTTAGAGTTATTGTCAACGGCTCAATGTCTGAGTGGAGACCAGTGACGAGCGACGTTCCTCAGGGATCGGTATTGGCACCGTTACTGTTTAACACCTTTGTCAATGACGTGGACAGTAGGATTGAGTGCACCCTCAGCAAGTTTGCCGATGACACCAGCTGTGTGGTGCGGTCAACATGCTGGAGGGAAGGGATGCCATCCAGAGGGACCCTGACAGGCTGGAGAGGTGGGCCTGTGCCAACCTCATGGAGTTCAACAAGGCCAAGTGCAAGGTCCTGCACATGGGTCAGGGCAATCCCAAGCACAAGTACAGGCTGAGTGGAGAATGGATCGAGAGCAGCCCTGAGGAGAAGGACCTGGGGGTACTGGTGGGTGAAAAGCTGAACATGAGCCAGCAGTGTGTGCTGGCAGCCCAGAAAGCCAACTGTATCCTGGGCTATACCCAGAGCAGCGTGGCCAGCAGGTCAAGGAAGGTAATTCTCCCCCTCTACTCTGCTCTAGTGAGACCCCACCTGCAGTACTGTGTCCCGCTGTAGGGCCCCCAACATAAGGAGGATATTGACTGGTTGGAACAAGTCCAGAGGAGGCCATGAAGATGCTCCGAGGGCTGGAGCCCCTCTGCTATGGGGACAGGCTGAGAGAGTTGGGCTTGTTCAGCCTGGAGAAGAGAAGGCTCCGGGCAGGCCTTCCAGTACCTGAAGGGGGCCTATAAGAAAGCTGGGGGGGACTTTTTACAAGGGCCTGTAGTGACAGGACAAGGGGTATTGGGTTTAAATTGAAAGCAGGGAGATTTAGATTGGATATCAGGAAGAAGTTCTTCGCAGAGAGGGTGGGGAGGCACTGGAACAGGTTGCCCAGAGAAGCTGTGGATGCCCCATGCTTGGAAGTGTTCAAGGCCAGGCTGGATGAGGCTTGGAGCAACCTGGTCTAGTGGAGGGTGTCCCTGCCCATGGCAGGGTGGTTGGAACTAGATGATCTTTAAGGTCCCTTCCAACCCAAACCATTCTATGATTTGGTTTTGTCAACATTCTGATGTTACTGTAGCTTCACCTATGATCATTCAATTTTGTGACATTTAAGGTGATTTGCATTCTGTGTGATTCTGAATTAATTTTCTCAATGTAAAAAGAAAAATATTCTGAAGTGTCTTTGAACTTTTTTCATAAAATAAGTTATAATCTTAGAGACTGTAGGATTTAAAAAATAACTTACTGTGTCACCGGTGATTCTATTGCCAAGTTCAGTTTCCCTAGTTACAATGAATAATGCCAATGCCTATGTTACAGTTTTTCAAAGGATCACTTCTGCTTGCACTGCTAACCTCAGCTTAGGTGATCTGCTGTGCCTGGAGAATACCTTAATGATCACTGTGGCGACAAATATACAAATAACAAAACATTCTGCAGAGGCAAGAGCAAAGCCTGTTTCACAATAAATATACACGTGTCTGTCTTTACTGGAACTGGAAAATCAGCAAAAGTAATGTGGTGACCATTTTGTACAAATGATAGGGGGAGAAAAGACATCAAATTACCACAAGTCAGATGATGATTTTAAGGTTAATTTCTTATGTTTTCTTTTTGATGTTACAAGTACCAAGTTACAGTTTGTTACTTGTGTCCTGGCTTAGGTAGGGTATGTAAGTAGTAAAATTATAACTTACCTTTAAAAAAAAATTTCAGAGTAATCTGTTGAAAGACATCTTTGATCAGGTCAAGTGTAGTGAACATTTTCCTGTTGGTCTTTCTAAACATACCAGTTCCTTACAATGTTTTGATAGTTTGTCTGCTAGAGGTACTCTTTTAAAATTGACATTTCTACAACCTCCCCTGTGCCAAATATCAGTTATAAAAAAAAAAATACCTTCATTTACTTTTTTTCAAAAGAGAGGATGAATTGTTTCTGCACATGCAGTTTACAGACATACTTCCTGAAGAAGCTTTCTATTACCTTGACCTCTGGCTTCTGTAGTGATACTGGTTCTTGTACTCTTGTGTCCACCTTTTCAATGCATAGGATGTGCTGACTTGTCAGAAATTGTTGTGTATCATATGCATTATTACCCAGTTTTAAAATATTCCCAGTCTTTCAGGTCTCTTGTTTCTTTAATTTGCAACTAAATGATATAAATTACTCCAACTTAAATTTTTAATCTGTGTTTGAAAGCTCATCCAGCCAAATTGGTTTGAAATTGTCTTTTTCTGGATGTTGAAGCAGGAATATATGAAGAAGTCAGAATGTTAGTAAATCTAACTGGAAAGATAGGATTAAAAAATTGGAAAAAGGTGCAAGTATTTTAGTTACAAGAAAGATAAGGAAAAAAAATTGTATTTAACCAAGGATACTTTAACAGCCAGGCCTCTAGAAATAATGAACTTAGGCAAAGTTTCATTGTTACACTATTCTGAATTTCTAAGTAAAAGTAGCTTCCACGATTATTTTTAGTTATGTACTGAGAGTTGGCTCTGAATAAACAGATTCAAAAGGGACCATTTAAGATTTCATCTCAGCTTTAAAGTTCTATGAAAATCCTTTTCCTGTGAGACATCAAAATACTGCAAGAGAAGCATTTAAACTCAAATTTAAAATAAACATCTCTTACCTTCTTTCATAGAGTATCTCGACTCAGAAGAGTTGAGAATAGAATTGACCTCTAACAGTAACTCGCTTTGATCATCAGCCTGTGTCATAAATGCATGGGTTTAGTCTTTCTGCACAGACACTGCAACATTTAGAAATAAATGTTTTATGTTCTGAATAGTGTAGCTGATCTTTTTAAATTAATTTAAATTTTGTAAAAATAAGAAAAAAGCTTTACATACTACTCAAACTATTCAAAGTGGCTATAAGTCCTGAATTCGTTCATGTCTTCACATTAACTTTAGTGAGTGAAATATGATGTGTAAGCATAGATGTATGGTGCTAACAAGGGTCATGTTAAAATTGACTTCACAAGGTTTGGTTGTTTGGGTTACACAGTCTAAACTTTTTCCAGTCACTTTAAGGAGTGAGTTTTAATGGATATGTGCTGCTTCTGTGCTTACAGGAGGAGTAGGAAGTAATTATGCAACTCAGCCAAATATCTGACAAACTTGGAAGTTGTCTGTTTCGTACATTAGGGGAAAAAGTTTGTTGTTATCAAAAGATATTTTTACAGAGTTTCTCTAACGTTAAACACAGAGGTAAATTCTGTTTTCCCAGGTAGTGTTCACCAGGTGTCATCATCCCCCTGCCCATCCACACCCCCCCGCTTTCCTTACTCATTGATTTGTTTCAGTATGAGGAGTATATCATGTGAGCTGTGAGACATGAAATTTTGTAGTAGCTCTGACACCTTTAAAATACGCAGCTGCATTAATGTGGTGGTTATGTTTACCTGGCATGCCCACTTGTCTCTGCTTTGTATTGTTTTGTTTCATAAGGCTACTGTAATGAAAGTATTAAATAGAAACCCTTTTTTCTGCACTTTTCAGTTCTCAGAAAAAGACATCTCATCTTTCTGGTAGTGTCACTTTTGGCAGTGAAAGTAGTTACATAGATGCGTGTTCTTGTGATGTCACTGTGGTTACCTTTGAATTTCTAAAACCCTGCTTGTGCTTAACAAAAAAAAAAAAAAAGAACAAAAATCCCCACACACGGAGAGGATTTTCTTTTTCTTATGAGAGTGGATAACAGACACAGTTTGTTATGTCTCTGTGGATATTACTTTCTGACACTTGTCAGTCTTGTGTAGTATTTCATTATGTTAAAACTTAAAAGTTAGGAAGGCATAACTCTAAACCAAAACTTCCAATCAGAGATTCCTACGTAATTAAAATGGCAGTTGAAATATTAACTGTAAGAAATCTCTTGAAAAATAGCACAAAAACTTCTGGTTTCTATAGGCTTTACGTAAGTGGGCTATTTAATGTTTCTGAAGTTAACTATATTGATGGTGCTAATTAATTTCTAGTTCTCATATTGAATCTGTCTTCTATCTTTTGCCTTTTTTTTTTAAAGCGGGCCCAAGCTGTTCTTCAAGCAGTGACAGCTGTGCAGGCAACAAATGCTCCCATTAGTGGGACCACTGTTAGCGAGAGTGCATTGACTCCAGCTCAGAGTCCAGTACTTAGAATAATTATTGACAATATGTACTATCCGGTAACCCTGGATGTTCTTCATCAGGTAAGCCGAATTTCATTTTAACTTGAGCTAGGATTGGGAGGAACTCGTGTGTAAAACTTTACGATGTTTTTGGCAGATATTTTCTAAATTTGGTGCTGTATTGAAGATAATCACATTCACAAAGAATAACCAGTTTCAAGCTTTACTGCAGTATGGTGATCCAGTAAACGCACAGCAAGCAAAACTAGTAAGTATAGTTCTCTTTTAAGGCTGGAGACCTTCCTGTACTCTAGACTTTTGTAAAATGTTAAAATAACAGAATACTGACCATAATAATGTGTAGTACTCCTCCACCACTTGTGTGAATATTTTGAAATTAAAAACTAACTGGGAGTTACATAATAATGTTACATTTCATTATATAAGTGTTTAAAGATACTAGGTTTAAGGATACTATGTCTAAAGTGTATAATTATGAACAAATATTTTAATAAGTCTGTACAGAGAAAATAATATGCAAGACTGCAATAGTGAAAATGTCAACCAGAAGTAAAAATGCAGGATGTAATGTTGATGCATAATTAGTTCACTGTAAGCAGCAAATTTAGTAAGCCCATTGGATTATTGTTGGTAGATACTTTCTAGGCATCAAAACAAAGATGTGATTTGTGGATCAGATACAGGTTTGTGAAAGTTTTTAATCATGTTATCTTACATAAATCTAGATTTCATTATAACCATAAATGCCCAAGAGGGACTACAGTCTTACTCATGGGACCGGACTATGAAGAAGCTTTGCAGCAGTGACAGTTGAGGGCAAGTTTTTGGTTTTGGTTTTTTTTTAATTGGAAATTCTTTTATCCTGGGTAGGAGAGGCAAGAACAGATATCTGGTTTTATTCAATGCAGCCAGAGAGACCCTATAGATAAATCATGACAAAGAACAAGAGTTTAGACCATATGTAAACATTAAATTAAGTCAGAACATCTGTGGCAATAGGAAAGGTAAACCAAAGGGGAAAGCTAGATTTTTTTTTTTATTCTTTTCAAGAGATAAATGGAATTAATTTATATTTTCAAACCTTTGCATGCAGTCTGGGTTTGTGAAAGGCTGATGGAAATTGATGTGCTGGTTAAGTGTTGCTTGGCAGCATAGGAAGTGGTTATTGCGCATAGGTGGCAGAACAGCTGGGAACTTCAGGAGAAAGTGAAAAGCTCGCACCTCAGACTTAAGTTGGCAATGAATGTCACTTACTAGGTCTATTTTTTCTTTTCTCTCGTTTTCTTTGTAAAGAATATTGTCTAGATTGAAATAAAGACCTTCGTCATATGGTGGAGATTGGTCATTTTTATCCCCATCACCAAATGAAATACTGGGTATTGATTAAAAAAAAGTGAGGTGGTAAATACAGGGAATCACCAAAAATGAGACGTGTTTTCCAGAAGCAGAGTGTGATTTTTTTTTTTTTGATGCTATTGAGAAAAATAAAGTTAGAGACAAAAAGATTTTAAACCTGATTTATGATGATCTACTTTAATCTACTCCTGAAAAGCAGTCTGGAAATATCTGTAGATTTGCAGTACAATTTAAATTAGAGAGGACTTTTTCAGAGATGAATAGTATCAAATATTAGATTGTGTCTCAGATACAGGGAGATGCAAATATGTCACTAAGACATGAAAACTTGCTTGGATGGGATTCACCTTTCTGGTTGTAAGTAGGTTTAAAATAGTAATATAGAAACTAGATCTTTAACCTACAATTGTGGCAGAAGTCATGGTCACAGAATCTCTTAGGTTGGAAAAGACCTTTAAGATCATAAAGTCCAACTGTTAACTGCTAATACCACAGCTAAACCATGTCCCTAAGTACATCATCCACGTGTCTTTTACATACCTCCAGGTATGGTGACTCAACCACTTCTCTGGGCAGTCTCTTCCAATGCTTGACAAGCCTTTAAGTGAAGAAATTTTGCCTAATGTCCAATCTAAACCTTCCTTTGACACAATTTGAGAACATTTCCTCTTTTCCTGTGACTTGTTACTTGGGAGAAGAGATCAACACCTACCTCTCTGCAGCCTCCTTTCAGGCAGTTGTACAGAGCGATAAGGTCTCCTCTGAGCATTCTTTCCTCCAGGCTAAACAGCCCCAGTTTCCTCAGCTGCTCCTCATAGGATTTGTGCTCTAGACCCTTCACCAACATTGTTGCCCTTCTCTGGACATGCTCCAGCACCTCAATGTCTTTCTAGTAGGGAGGGGCCCAAAGCTGAACATAGTTTTGAGGTGTGGCCTCAACAGTGCTGAGTACAGGGGTACAGTTGCTTCCCTATTCCTGCTGGCCACACTGTTGCTGATGCAAGCCAGGATGTCATTGGCTGCCTTGGCCACCTGAGCGTACTGCTGGCTCATATTCAGCTGGCTGTCAACCGAAGCACCCAGGTCACTTTCCACCACTGGGCAGCTTCCAGCCATTTGTCCCCAAGCCTGTAGCCCCAAACCCAATCCCACGGGATTGTTGTAGCACAAGTGCAGGACCTGGCACTTAGCCTGGTTGAACCTCATGCAATTGGCCTCAGCCCATTGATTCAGCCTGTCCAGATCCCTCTGTAGAGCCTTCCTACCCTCAGGCAGATCAACATTCCTGCCTAGCTTGCTGTCGTTTCCAAACTTACTGAGGGGTGCACTTGATCCCCTTGTCCAGGTCATTGATAACAATATTAAACAGCACTGGCCCCAGTACTGAGCCCTGGGGAACACCACTTGTGATCAGCTGCCAACTGGTTTTAACTCCATTCACCACAACTTTCTGGTCTGGCCATCCAGCCAGTCTTTTACGCAGTGAAGAGTGTACCCATCCAAGCCATGAGCAGCGGGTTTCTCCAGGAGAATGCTGTGGGAAATGGTGTCAAAGGCTTTGCTAAAGTAGGTAGACTGCATACACAGCCTTTCCCTTGTCCACTAAGAGGGTCACCTTGTCACAGAAGGAGATCAGTTTAGTCAAGCAGGACCTGCCTTTCATAAACCTATGCTGACTTGGCCTGATCACTTGGTTGTCCTATATGTACTGTGCGATGGTACTCAGGATGATCTGCTCCATAACCTTCCCCAGCACCAAGGTCAGACCTACAGGCCTGTAGTTCCCCAGATCCTCCTTCCAGCCCTTCTTTTAGATGGGTGTCACACTGGCCAACCTCCAGTCAACTGGGACTTCCCCGATTAGCCAGGATTTCTCATAAATGATGGAAAGTGGCTGGTGGGCACTTCTGTCAGCTCCTTCAGCTCCCTTGGGTGGATCTAATCTGGTCCTGTAGACTTGTGGTTGTCTAAGTGGTGTAGCAGGTAACTAACCATTTCCCCTTAGATTGTGAGAGCTTCATTCTGCTCCTCATCCCTGTCATCCAGCTCTGGGGGCTGGGTACCTGGAGAATGACTGGCCTTACTATTAAAAGACAGGGACAAAGAAGGCATTAGGTACCTCAGCCTTTGCCTCATCCCTTGTCACTATGCTTCCCTCCATATCCAGTAAAGGATGAAGCTCCTCCTTTGCCCACCTTTTGTTGTTAATGTATTTATAGAAACATTTTTATGTCTTATGGCAGAAGCCAGATTAAGTTCTAGCTGGGCTTTGGCTCTTCTGATTTTCTCCCAGCAAAACCTCAAGGCATCCTTGTAGTCCTTCTGAGTTGCCTGCCCCTTCACTCTGAGATTGTAAACTCCTTTTCCGCCCAAGTTCCAGGCAGTGCTCTTAACCAGCCTGGCTGAAGAGTCTTCCCTGTTGGCTACTCTTCCGGCACGTGGGGACAGCCTGCTCCTGCACTGTTAAGATTTCCTTCTTGGAAGAATGGCCAGCCTTCCTTGGACTTCCTTCATCCTTCAGGACTGCCTCCCAAGGGACTCTGTCTGCCAGGCTTCTAAACAGGCCCAAGTCTGCACGCAGGCAGTCCAAGGCAGCAGTTCTGCTGACCCCCCATTACTTCTCAGAGAATTGAAAACTGTCATTTTATGATCGCTGTGTGTTCAGCCATCACATCCCCCACCAGTCCTTCTCTGTTCGTAAACAGCAGGGCATGTTCCCTTGTTGGTTCACTCACCAGCTGTGCCAGGAAGTTATCTGCCACACAGCTGTAGGGACCTTGGAGACCGCCTCCTCTGCTGTGTTGTATTTCCAGCAGACACCTGGTAGGTCGAAGTCCCACACGAGAAGAAGGGCTCGCGATCATGAGACTTCTCCCAGCTGCTTGTAGGATATTGCATCTGCTGCCTCCTCTTGATTGGGTGGTCTGTAACAGACTCCCACTATGACACCTGCCTTGTTGGCCTCCCCCTGATTCTCACCCACAAACAACTGTATCCTCACCGTCGTTAAGCTCTAGACAATCTAAATACTGTTTGACTTGCAGGGCTACCCCACTGCCTCTTCTTCTTTGCCTGTCCCTTGTGAAGAGTTCATAGCCGTGCATTGCTGCACTCCAGGTGTGTGAGCCATCCCACCAGGTGTCTGTGATGACAGCTATATCCTAGTTTTCCAGCTGCACAGTGGCTTCCAGTTCATCCTGTTTATTTCCCATGTTGCATGTATCGGTGTAGATGCACTTCAGTTGGGCTGCTGATCCTGCCACCTTTTTGGTGAGAGAAGCCCTACTTCCTGTGAGACTGTTCTCAGGTGCATCCCTGTTTTCTGGCACATCAATAACCCTTTCATCTCTACTGTTGCATGGGTGTCCACCCACTACCTCCACTGACTAATGGCTGTAGTAATTTAGATTTATATGTGATACACAGTTGGATGCTAATGTGTTTGTTGCAGAATGTTGTAATTCATTTGATTCATGTTTGAAAAGTTAATTTTCAGTAATAGATTTTAATGCTGCTTTTAAAGTGCATTTTTGAAGCAAAATCACATCAGATCTTGTGACCTTGTTTTTTGAGTCTTATGTTATCAGAAGATTTAATGCAAAAATAACATCTGTGAAATAGACTGTAGTCATTTGAGAATGATCAGTGTAATTCTAGGAATATATTACAAATATTTGAAAGAAGTGACAAAATAACACGAAGATGAGGTATGTAAAAGTATGAGAAGAACCTAAGAATATTGCTGTTGTTGACCTTTGACAAACTGATACTAACTTGTGGGATACTCTATTGATTATAATTTAAAAATAAAACCAAACCCCCACTCTTGAGTTTTCCATGTTTTGATTAGGGTAGCTGTTCACTAGTGGTAGCTCATGTGCTGATGGCTAAACTTCATTGAATAACAGTGAGTCCTGCATGTACAGTCACTGTCAGAGTGATCTTGGAGCCTTAGTGACAAATTGAAACAGTCTTAGGTTTATAGTTTCATATTTTAACTAAACCATACATAAATAAACAAAATGCGAAGAGTAATATCAACTCTTAAGTACTGAAGAATGATAAATTTGAAGGAAGGTTTGATTTCCCCACTACCCTTCAAAGCTAGACAGAGTAAAATAAGTACAGTTCTTATGGTTGAGCTACTGTGGTGAAACATCAAGTGCCACCAAACCAAAAATACCTAAAGGAAAGAAACAGACAATAGGAAAAAATCCTTCAGTTTAAATACATCTGGAAGTACGGAAGAAGCAAGAGGATGTGGTAGCTACACCTCAGTTGCATGGAGTTGAAAATTAGAATGAAGTTTTCAGTTTTCCATCAGTTGTTACTATAGAAGGTAATGGGGAAATTTCATTTTCCCCTGGCACTCTTCACAGGAAATCAGAATGTGGCCTTAATAGAAATTGAAGACTTATTAAGGAAGTTAAAGAGCAATTTGAAAATCTCAAGTGATGTAAGTATCAAGGAGAGATGCTATTCATTTGAAGGCTCTGAGAAAATAGTGACACTGACAAGAATGTACAATACGAACCCTCTAGCCCCATGGGAACACTTTTGCTATTTGAATGAGCAAGTAGTGAAAAATTGTATTCTTTTTCCACTTGCTTTGTGAGAAACTAATTTCCTATAACTGTATATTCATGTTTCATCGCCATCCTCAGATTGGCAAGTAAAGGTGAAAATGACAGAATTCAGGTTCTGTGCAATGCAGCAGTCTAGCCATGGGTTGGAGAAGGTACCGAGAATGTGCAACAGTAGAGCATATTGAACCACTATGCTTCTCCTAATTAAACATAACCTTCTGTCCTGGAGATGTCTGTATGCATAACGAGATACTCTAAGCATCTAAAATAGCTCATGTTCATAGTAAATGAGCAGTACCCTCAGTATAAACAGCGAACTTGTGTATTTGAATACCAGTAATCTGGTATAACATGGGAAGATTAGAGTGCCAGTGTTTCTGTCTGAACAGCTGGGTAATCCAGAGTATTGTCTTTGTGTAAATGCACCAAAAGTACTATTGCCAAATTTTGGATATTGACAGTTATTAATGCCTCGTCTATGGAGAGTTAACTGAGACTCGTACGTAGCTCACGACGGTCATCTTGACCCAACATGGGTTACAAATATTAGAAGTCTAATTGAGTTTCTCTTATAGTTGGCCAGTTGTTCCTTAATTGGCCTGTAGGTGATTCAGAGATTCTGTTGATGTTTGATGCTTTCAAGCTATCCTCATCCTGCAAGAGACCTAAATTGATGATCCAAGCCAGGAAATAGGTGCCTACAGTGCTTGACAAAGGGAGGGGCAGATACACTATTGGTTGTGACTTGAAGTCATGTGTCTCCAGAAATATCTGCTAGCTAAATCTCTGGGCTCTATTTCTGAACTGGGAAATGACAATATCAAAAAGTCAAAAAATTTTCTTTAAGAACATGGTTTGGGATGTTTGTCTTTTTAAGTACCCTATTTGAATTAGCTAAAGAATATTGTGAGTGGCATATCTCTCCTGATTTTTAGAGGGCTATCTTGACCATCTCCTCGAGGGAAGGTTTATTCCACAGATTCATTGTCTATACAGGCCTTAGGGCAACCTCATGAAAGCATAGTTCCTGTAAATACAGCACTTCTCAAGCAACTATTCTCTCGCAAGGATTTTCAGGCATCTTGAATCCTGAAAGTGAAAAGAACAGTGAATTCTGTCCGTTACATCAGAAAGCCCCTCATTCACATGAGGAAAGCTTGAGAGAAGAAATGGTTCTAGGAATGTTCTTCCTCCACTTCAGAGTTTACCAATAGATCTGACATTTACCTGCATGAAGCTGCTTCAGAGAGCTGCCTTTAGGATGTTGCAACATTTTGTAACGTTGTAGAGTACTTTAGCCATGTGAGATCACCTTTGCTGCTGTTGACTTTTTTCAACATCTGCAATCAGCACTGGGAAATGAGAGATCCTAGTGTCATGAGTACATGTTGTTTAGGTAGAAATTCTTACTGTCCCTTTGCAGAAAAGCTTGTGTGTGGTTGATACATCAGCAGTGGGAGAAAATAGTGTTTATTGAACTATTTTTTTTTTCTTCTAACTTTATTTTTCTTTTTTCATTGGAACAGTCTCTTGTCCCACCTCTTAATTTGTGGGATCTTCTATCGTTCAGCAGTTTTCATCTTTTCATCCTCCTGGCTCCTGTGAGCAAAAGGAGAGGGTGGTTTGACATTTTTAAGAAATGGGAGAGTATTATGTTCTGTTATGCAGAGCTCCCATTTTGTTGATATTCCCTGTATGGTAATTTTTACTGTCTGTGACAGACCGTTACAGCCGTATGTTCTGGATCTTTGTGACTCCCCAGGCTATTTCTGCTATTTGCTGTGGTGTTAGGCCTTGCTTGCTTATTCTTGCCTTTACTGGAAAAGGTGCTGCCTTGAGACATGAGCAGATTTGGATGCTTTGTGAATATAACCCTGGTTATTAAGGAGATTTCTAAATATTTTTACTGTAGTAGTTGTCTAAGAATACTAGCTTCTTTCCAGCCAACTCCACTATTTTGGAACTTCCACTGGTATTGGAGATTGTGATTTTCTTTATTTTGGGTTTGTTCTTTCTTAACTGCCATAGCTGATGTAGAACCATGCAGGATACTGAATTATTAAACATCATCATCTTGTTTGTTTCCTGTGGCTTTGTTTGGGGTGGTGTGTTTTGTTGGCTTGGATTTTTTGTGTTGTGGACTTCTCTGTGTGTTTTCGCTTCATAAAAACAGTAAGTGGCTGTAGAGGAACTTGTATGGCTGATAGTGTGTTTGCACTGTGGAGTTGGTCATGCACAGGAGTACACTGTGGAGTTGAGGTAATTGTGTCAGTTCAGGCATGTGCCTCTCTCCTTGGGTTATGTGGCCATCTGAATTGAGGAAGGGGTTTTTGTTCTTTTTACCACCAGGTGGGTTTTTTGGTTTTTGATCTGTTGCAAGGAGCCTTTCCCAGAGTGTGACTACAGTGCTCATTAAGAGTGTGTCTCCTTCCTTTTCATTTCAGGATGTTCTTTCATACTGTCTGTGTCCCAGCTACAAGGGACTTACCTTGTGCAGTGTTCTTTTGTATGTACTTTTGGTGACTTTGAATTTGTCAGAAAGAGGAGTTTTTGCTGCTTCAGTCTAAGTTTTAGTGACTTCCTTTTCACATTGACTACTCTGGAAACTACACATGGGAATATTTTGGTTTGCTACTTTTTGAAACTAGAAGATTTTTGTCAACTTCACAGCCTCTGCCAGCCATTAATCAGTGTGTCTACAGGCTCTGCACAGAGGTATAATATGAATCTTGAAATTCATAAAACATGAAAAGTTTTAAAGGCTTAGAGCTTTGTGTCATGGTCCTGTGATTTGGACTGATTTTTATTTCATTATTTGAATGGCTTTTTCATTGATTGCAATGGCGTTGTCTTTGACAATAAGTACACTCTGCGTAAACTGGACCCACATTTCATCCATATCTTAGTGGGTTTTAGAAGGTAAGAAGTCTTATAAAAGTGATGACTGATTTTCAGTATATGCTTTTTTAGGCGTAAGCGCTCCAACTTACATCTTTTCAGAATACCAACATTAGGAATCTTGGGTTCTGCTTTGTCACTATGTGTAAAAGAGCTAGGAAATTCTGTATTCTGTAATGGTGATGCCCACCACCACCCCAGCAATACAGAATTAATCCTCAGCTTGTATTCTGTGAGTCAGGGCTGTAGATTTTGCTTTGCAAGGATTGTATAAAGCATTGCTTAAGCTGACTTTCAAGCACAGGAATTTCCATTTAATTGCTAAATATTTGTTGAGACAATGTCTAGATTGTCAGGTTTCTGTACTTTTTTTAAATTATTTTCCTATTACTTGGAAGCTCTAATAATACTGACTGACTTATTCTTGTACACTGACTGTTAGTGGTGGTAATTATTTCAGGTGATTTCATGAGCCCTGGAGATGTCAGCTGTGATAATACATTTTGTAGGAAGGGACAGCCTTGCTAGCCCAGACCTAGCAGAGGGGTGTCTGCAGGATGTTGGTTTTCCAGATGCATCACTGTATGAAAATAACTATGTTGCTTCCATACCCAGCAGGCACACTAGGTTCATGCAGTGCTTGACTCAACATATTAAGTCCTGCCAGAACTTGAATGTGTTGGAAAGTGTACTGCAGATGTAACCAGGCTAGCTGTGCAAGAGCTAGCTGAGATCCGCAAGTGGTACATTGCAGTCCAGCGTTAATCAAGGGAGACAAAAGATCTGAGTTTTGTATTTGCAAGTGTGATTTAGTAGTTCTTTTCACCATCTATATATATATAAGGTAGCTTTTATATTTAACGTAATGACTTGATTGAATGGATTAATTTTTAGGAAGTGACGATAGAGCTCATCCTAGCATTTCTTTGGAATATCAACTGATTTAGTTACAGATGTTTCCATTTTTTTAATTTCTCGTATTTAGCTATTAGTACTTCAGATGAAAGGAAGGTATGCCCAACAAGTAAACGGAATAAAATCCAGGTATATCAGTTTGCCCGGTATGTAATGAAGATGGACAAAATATACAATTAGGCCTTTTCAGGTGAATTTCACACATGAAATTCACTTTTCAGGTGAATGTCACTGTTAATAGGCATACTTTCAGAAGTAACAATTAATTGTTAAAATAGGATTTTTTAAAAAAAAAAAACCAAGTAACATTAGGTTAGCAGATAAAGTTGCTTTTCTTTCAGTTTTGACACTAATTACCTTTTAAGGGGAGAAGGAACGCATGCAGGAACAGTGTAAATATTCTGCTTTAACAGATAGCTGTCTTAACATGGTATTTTAATCTAGTTTTAAAATATTTTTTCCTTATAACTTTCTGTGTAAAAGAGTACTTTGTGATTTTTTTTTTCTTTGAGAAATTTATTTGACGTTATGAATGACACCTGCTTAGTTCACTGTATTCAACAGACGAACATTTAAATTTGACTGCATTAAAATGTCTCTTGCCACTTTGCGTAAACATTTTGTAGGTAAGAGAAGCAAACATCAGGCTTCCTGGAATCATGTTAAGAGGGGTTAATGCATTTTAATCTTAAGTAGTTTTAAGCTAGACAGTAAGATGGATAAATATCTATACGTTGCCTGTTTTTTTTAAAAGGACAACAAAACAAAAAAAAACCCGGTTTGTGATACCAGCCTGTATTGTGTATTTTTAAAATACATTGACTCCCTTTTCTAGGCCTTAGATGGTCAAAATATTTATAATGCTTGCTGTACCCTACGGATTGATTTTTCCAAATTGGTGAATTTGAACGTCAAGTACAACAACGATAAAAGCAGGGACTACACTCGTCCTGATCTTCCATCTGGTGATGGACAGCCAGCGCTGGACCCAGCTATTGCTGCAGCATTTGCAAAGGAAACCTCTCTTCTAGGTATGATTCTGACATTGTTCTTTTGGTTTGCAAAGTCATTTGATGAAAATGTTAATTAATCCTTCTAACAATCTAAGTTGTGATAGTGTCCAAAGACCCATTAAAGGTTCAGAATATATTGTGATTTGAATTGTAGTAACACAATCATATTGTCTTTAGAAGTCCTGTATAGCAGAATGAGAGAATGTGTCACAAAATGAGACATGCAGAGTGTAAGGAAAAGTCGTCAGTTTTTATTCCCACATAGGTCCTCCCCTCTTCCTTATGTTTGTCAGCTGCTACTGCCTGCTTTGCCCACCCTGCCACCCAGGTTTGTAACAGACTTAGTCATGTGCATGTTTCATTCATGCTAACACTTATTTGTAGTATGAGGTTATGAAAGTAACATTTTGTTGCTTTCCTTCAGTGAGGAAAGTTTATATTTGCAAAAAAAAAAAAAAAAACCCAAAAAACAAATTGTGCTAGTCTGTGGTTTCTGTAAATATAGAAAAAATCTGTAGTTGCACTTCTAGTGCTATGGTAGATGAGTTCTAATATCCTGTCATCCTGTGGCTTCATCGGTAGTAGGTGAAATGCTCTGAGAAAGATGCTGATGAATGGATCTTCTGGTTATTAGCAAAATAATTAAAGCATGGATTGGGGAGAAATTTGTGATATTTTTATTTTTGTAATTTGTCACAGTTCATTGCCTAAGATTCACTCCTACTTCTGTCAAGTTGCTGTTCTTTGAGAACATCTTTCACTCTTCAAAATTTAATAGTGCTTAGACATAATCTCATCACATTTATAAAACCAGTTGTATTAGGTATAATCATCGTTCTTTCCGCTTAGTCTTTTTTCTCTTTTTTTGTTTCCTAATTTCCCATTTTTAAAGAAAACTTCAGAACAGCATAGACTTCATGCTCTTATTTGTACAAGATGGGACAACTTGGAGTAAGTCAGAATTAATGTGGTAGAGGGTCCTCAGCTTTCCTTGCTACAGTGGTTAGAAGGCATGTAGTGAACAACACAAGCTGAGGTGAAGGCTGAGGCTATTGAACACTGCTGCATCTGCCCTTTTTCAAAATCACATTACTTGAAGGATACATTTTGTATCTGGTTGCAAATTACACACACACCCCCCTCCCCAAAACTGTGGCATTCTTGACTTTAGATCCTTCAGTATGACTTGCAGAATGATGTAATCACTTGTAGTTGTTACAGTAGAAGTTTTGGAAACTAAAAGATGCCGTAAGAATCTAAAGTCTCTGAAGACCACGTAGCTGAAGTTTTATTTTCTTTTCCCTTATAACTTCCCATCATGTAAAAATTAAAAGTCTTTCACTTCAGGGATTGATAGGGAAGGTGGGTGAATGTGAAGAAGTTTCACACCATAGAGATCAGTGCTGTAGAAATGCCCTCGAGGCAGTTAATTCTTTCGTCAGCACGTAACGACTAGAACATAGACATGGGACTGCGGTATGAGTAGTAAGGAGACAAAAACAAAGTGCTTATTAATCAGACCTATCATATCAGGTGTAGTGAAGCAGGGATTTAGGAGAGGAAAGAGTTAAAGATTCATGTTTTATAAAACAGTGCCAAATGCAAGCATTACTTAAATTCTGAGGTTTTTCATGAATCCTGGGAACTTGCTTTCCAGTGTCAGGCTCACTAACATATTTCTTTGTATATAATGCTTATAGTACCCATCAAATTAACAGGTTTAATTTGCTTGGCACCGTCGAATCACACTCGGAGGATGCTTTGATCATTCCATCACTTCAGATACGTTTAATAATTGGGGTTACTATAGTTGTTATAGTTAGCCCAGTGACTAGCTTTAGCAGACTTGATGTTCTGGTGGTTTAGGATGGAAAGTAACTTAGATGCTTTTGTAATTTTTGTCTACAAGACTACCTAAGTTTCCTAACCTTTTGATTTTAACCTTCTGATTTATCTTCAGACTCTATCCTTTTGTGTATCTTAAAGTGTTTTGCTAGTAAAATTATGAAGTTGACAGTCACATTAGTTAATTTAATATTTTAATTCTCACTTTCTGGGTGGTCTTCTTTAAATGCACTGGTTTTCCAAGCAGCAGGAAAATAAAAGTTACAGGATGTGAGTTAGTTTAATTGCAGCTGTGAAACATTTTCAGAGCATCAGTGAAGTCAGTCATGTTTATTTTGATTAGTGTAGATTACAGAGGGAAAAAACAGTTATATATAAATGCATTCATTGTTTTGAAAGAGATGTACAGGAGCTGGGTACGTTTTCTAACTGCTTGTGGACAGTTGGGTGAGCTTGGTATATTTTAACTGTAACTCTGCATCATCTGTCAAATGGGGATGATAATACACTGATTTAGTTGTTTATTTGTTTTTTCCCCCTAGTTGCCTTTTTTGTTTGTTTTTACAGAATTTGAGCTGTACAGCTGAAAAACTTGACAAAAAGGCTCCATAGTACTGTTGGTGCCTTAACCATTTGGGTAGTTGTCAAAATGGGAGCGGTGCTTGTTTGAATATGGAAGAACAGGGTTCCCATTCTGGGCTGCTTACTGTGCAAAAAGGCATAAAATATAAGTGACATAAATATAAAAGAACAAAGGATAGAAAAAACTCCAAAGTCTAAGCAGATGCTAATGCATGGAATTTATAACTGCATTTTCTTCAGATGCTCAAAAGGAGAAGGGTGAGAACACCTAAAAGTTCAGAGTTATAAGATGGAGGTTGGCAAACTGATGTGTGAAATGTGGCAGAATGATAACAGCGGCCTTCCTCCTGCTTCTTTCTTTTATCTTAATAATTTGTCCTTTAATTTGCTTTAGAATTCTTATTTCTGTAATGTCAATTAACATATCTTCGGAGTGTACTCAGTGGGAGTGTCTACCATGCCTTATTCACAGATGGTACTCAAAGGACATCTTTCTCCATGAAAGAGTGGCGCTCCATTTTGAGCTTAATATGATGCTCTTCAGGTTCTTTGTGTTTTCAAAAAGAATACCATAAGTTGAACCTGTGGCATTCTTGTAAAAATTCTTGCTGTAGCTGTTCTCTGGCATGTATATAATGAGATCATGAGCAGAAAATGTGGTAGGGACTCAGTCTGACTTGTACAGCTACTCAGCATGTAATAGTATAACTTGTGTGCCTTTTTGTCGTTGGCTTTTTAAGAGTATGCTGTGATTCATATGTAGGTAGTGAGGTTTAGGTTTAACATAATTTTGTGAGTTGAGTTTTAGTGATAAGATGTGAGTCTCTAGTTTGGGTGTTTAAATGTGCATTGATACTAAACCGTTACATACCTCAATTTCCTTCTGGATGGAATTAACCCTTCTCTCCAGTAAATAACTTTGATATAGTGTAGTAACACTTGCAGCTTCAGAAGCTGTTATGTAGAGATTTTAAAAGGACCTGCTATCTCCCCCAAACCCATTTGGGCTAAGTATAAGCATCAGGCCAGTAACAAGTACTGAAAGATGGTGGTTACTTGATATAAACTTCAGCGGTTTTATAGCAGGTCTAGGGACTAAAATCCAGTTCTCAGTTGCAGTTATGCGTATACTGCAACTAAGATGACTACTACTACTGCCTGTGGCTTTCACACATAATATGCATAGTATATTTTCAGTATAGCTCTAATTTGCCCCTTATTAAAATGGCACTACTGACTTGCATTTCAGAAGCCACGCAAAAAGATACACTGAGGGGGAATAAATAATGTGACATGCTGTGTTTAAACTCTGTTGAGGAAAAAGACCTCAAAGGCTAGGACGAAGGTGTAGAACATTTGTATGTTTTCATATCTGGAAAAAGCAAAAGCCTGCTATCTGTAATTGTTGGAAGCTAAAATAAAGCTAGTGACAAAGATTCCTAATACCGGGTTATCATGTTGACAAAATATCTGAAACTAGAAATGTTAGCTAAGTCCTCAAATCTTAGTGTGTTGCATGATAACTAATAATCATAATGCAAGTTGTTTTTATTTATTAAAAAATTTTGACTTAAATCAGAATGGCAAATCGGATCCCGGTGGGGACCTACAGAACAAGAATTGTGTTTTCTGAGGGTTTGTAATTTGTCTGACCTTTTTAAGAAATGAGGTCTATGTTGCTATGTAATTGGTTAGAAATGTATCGATCAAATAGATGATCCTAGCCCACATGCATCATTACTCATTTGTCTACTTACATCCTCAGCTGTGATAAAATAAGGTGTCAGAAATCTTTGAGACTTTAAATTGACCGTCTTTTCAATGAGTTTATCTTTCGAAAGGAGAAAATCAATAATGGACAGAATGGACTGGTTTCCAATGAAATATCAGAACCGGATGGTTGATTTTTTTTTTTAACCTCACATACAAAAAAAAGGTATACACATTCACCCTGCCCTCTCCCCCCCGCCACCTCCCCCACCCAAAAAAGTCACAGGAGATCTCTCAAAAAAACCCCTTTGAATAAACAGCAACTGAACCACAACAAACAAAAATATTTTAAATGAGAAATACATACAATTGCAAATACTAATATGTAGTAATACTTTAATGCCAATTTAGATATTTGTTTAATAATATTTCAACTTGAAATATGTTGTTGTGGTTAGGGCTCCCACAGCTTTATCACTTGCTGACATTGCTGGCTTTCCTTATTAGCACTTTCCACTAATAACACTTCAGATTCTTATTAACCTATTTCAAAGAATAGTAATTGAAAATGTTTTTGTATGAGTCATGTTGAATTCATCTTTGTTTTTAGTTTCTTCAGTGGGACCAAAGAATGTCCTGTAGAGAGTGATGCTATGCAGAATTTTGTCTTTAAGAGTATGAATTACTCAGCTATGTTCTGCCTTAAGTATGGAAAAAGCCATAAAAACTTTGCTAGTCATCTCTAGATTCCTTTATTCCTAAAAATGTGGGACTGGATTAAAGCTTCTAAGGGTAGGGAGAGGTGCCTAGTGATATAGAAGGTGAGGAATGCTCTAGTATCTTGGCATTTTCTAATACCTAAATGATTGCTATTGATTTAGTGTAAAATAAGTTCTTTCCCTTCAAGTGGACATGTGTGACACCTTAATGTCATTCTTCACATTTCTGACTCTGACCTCTACTGTCACTGAGTGTAAATAAATTTGACATCCAGCATACACAATCCAAAGCACTCAGAAGTACATTTCCAAAACATTACTATAAGACGGGATTTTTTTCAAGTTGTTTGAGGAGTTTAATTTGATATTCACAGGTTTTCCTGTGTATTACAGTCTGATTTGGGAATAAACTTGTTTACTTCTTCCACAGGCGTGCTTTGTTTAACTGCATCCTTTATTAATTGCTTTTTCTTGAAAGTAAAGCTATATTCTTCAGCTTCAACTCAAGAACAAAACATGCAGCGTATCTGTGTTATATTAATAGACAAAAATCTATGCAAGTGTATAGTATTACACTTTCACACAAAATGGATTTTGGAAACAAAATTGCTATGCTTGGACTAGCAATGGTCCACCTAATTTTCTCTGATAGCTGGTGTTACTTCTGTGTTCTCTGATGGAAGACCTAGTGTGGCTCTCAGAACAGATGGTCATACAGTAGCATACGTGGGGTGGAAGGGAGTGCTTTCCTAACCCGCAGGTCGCTAGTGCTTGGCTTAAGTGATGAAGTGTATTATATGTCACTTCATTGCCTATTTAATGTGACTGGCTGTGTTTTCCATAGCATCTAATACAGTCTGAAATCTATTCAGTGTTTTTGCAGGGTGGAAGGGGAGGAAGATAGGGTTTTTTCTTCTTTTTATGTGTTACAGTCAAGTAGATTTTTGTTTTATCTCGTGGCATGAGAGATGACTAGAATTGTCACTACTCAGAACTTTCTATTCCTCTAGTTTGACCTCTGAATACAACATTTTAAATCTCTTAAATGTTACTGGAAAACATTCTGTATCTTTAATTTCCTTTCTTAGAATACTGAAGTGTGTGTTTGTATGAGCTTTCACAGGAAATAACCAGCACTGTTGGGAAGTAGTGGTGGATGTTCTGTTCCCTTCGAGGGGTCGTTTGTCCAGCCCAGCAAAAGTATGCATACTTGCACTCCATCACCCCCCGACCCCTGTAAATAAAGAGTTAGAGTGAAAATAGAATTTTTTCTAGGAAATTACAATTTTCTTTTTTTTTTTTTTTTAAACCTTGCTTACTTTTCCCCTTGTCCCCCCTGTGTGTTCCCTTTTCATACTAAATCTGGGGTGTTTTTTTTTTTTTTTTTTTTAAATTAACGGTTGAATATGTTTACTATTATCTGCTTAGTATATGGGCACTGACTGAAACTGAAGGATTTATTTTTCTCTTAGGACTTTCTTTAAAACAAAACTTAATGTGGGAAAGAAGGTAGTCTTAGGGTACCCAGTGTAAAGGTTATACTTAGACTGTCTACCTGGCATACTGGAAGATTGGTCAAAAGTTGTGCTACTTTAGCATGACCACATAAACATGAGAAATTGTGCCAAAATACTGAAATTTGAGAACCCAATTGTAGTGGAAGAAAAAACTTATTCTTTATTGGTTTTAACACACTTTGCTATGTCAGTGTCCATTTATTGACCTCTGTAAAAAATGTGCAAATAAAATTTTGATAAAATATGATAAAGCTGTTCCTATATAAACTGTGTATAGTGCCTATGTATCACAAAAACCTTTCACAGATCCTTGGAGTAACACACTTGCCTAGTATCCCAGTGACCTGACAGTGCAAAACCAGCAGCTCTCTCTAGGTCTGAGTTTCCTTGGAAGAACAAAAATAAAAGGACAGCTGAAGGTTTAGCTGATGGTAATGTGCTGCTTCAGGGAATTGAATTACAAAAGCTCAGTGGTGCTACCTTGAACCTTTAATATAGGAGATTGCCTTCTCACCTCATTTATGCTAAGGCTCTGGGAGAGTTGTAGGCCTTTTCATATGACTAACTCTAGTGTTACATACTTAGTCTGAAGTATCAAGTTGAAGTGAGGAATGCTTCCCAAAGGGCGATGGAAAATAAGGATGTAATGATGCAGAGAGCACAATGTTTATTCTTACTGATTTGATCAACATTTACTTGAGACTGTTTGGATAAACTAGACACTTTATGCATTTTGGAGTACAGTGGAAACATTGTTGGTGCACAAGAATGTTTATTTGAAAATAAAGTAATTTTTACACCTCATCACTTCTTTGAAGTCTTGATCTGATTCAAAAAAACCCAAAACCCACCACCTTTCTCCTTCCTTACGTTAGTTTAACAACCATTTCACAAGCCTTTGGATGGCTAACAGTGGAATGGTCTGCTTTGTAAAGTGTTGTATCCAACACTTGTGCTGATGTAAGTACTTTTTTTTAAAAATGACTTGTGTGTGTTTCGTAAAATATGCTTTACTTTAAAATTAGGGCTTCCTGTTGCAGCTGTTCCAGGAGCTCTCAGTCCTTTGGCTATTCCAAATGCTGCTGCTGCAGCTGCAGCTGCTGCTGCTGGCCGTGTGGGAATGCCTGGAGTTTCAGCTGGTGGCAATACGGTCCTCCTGGTTAGCAATTTAAATGAAGAGGTCAGTGAAACAATTTTACTTTTTTTTCCTTCCACTTTAGTCACACTTCATTTGTCAGTATTTTATATTTTCTTTGCGTTTGGCTGCTTACATTTGGATTTTAAGCTCACAAGTATTTTTGCTGTTTTTTTTAGTAATCCCCCAAAGTTAATTTAAAAGCCACTGTTGTTAAATACTTCTGTTTTCCCAGGTAGCTAACAACTTAATGTCCTTTGATAGCTGGCTACCTATTTTTTTCTAAGAAAAATGTGGTAACTACTGCATGTTTGACACTTGAACTGAAAGCGTTATTTTTACAAAATAGCAACTATGCTTTCTTTTGCGATTATAGTCACATAAAATAGAACTTGGTTTTTTTCTTCTACTTGTCTGCTGTTTCATTTCATGCTTGTATCTCACATTTTAAGGTCTTAATTTATGTGAACTACTCTAACACGTTTTTCTTTGAAGGTTCTCCCCAAAGATCTTGACGAGGCACTCTTCCAGTCTCTCTTAGTAATTTTTTTCTTTGCAGTTACTCATTTGTCTTTACATAATAAAAAATGGCAGCAAAGCATTTTCACCTTAACTGTATCTTTCTTGCTAACTCTGAAATTTAAAGGGGTTTACTTAATTTTACATTTTTACTGTCCTTTACATTTATTTTGATGGCTGTGAAAGCTGGTATGAAACGTGGGAAGTTTGTATCTGTCTAGCTGTTCGTTTTTAACTGGCCTCTCTCAGTGTAAACCATTAAGCTTTTTTTTCTCATCTGGTACTATTGTCATCCACAGTCTTGCATGTTAAAATGTTTTAGACCAGATGCCGTTTTGAAAGATTTTTCTGCCTGCATTTCATAACCAGCCATGCTTACGCAGTTAAAGTTCAAAGTTTAAGATTTCTATTGCATCCCTTTTTTTTTTTATTTATTTTCATGTTGAGATGAAATGCTGTAGTTTACTCTTGATATGAATGTACTTTACCCATATTTGTCTTAGGTGACTACATTTTACTCAGTTTTTCTTGTACAGTACATAAACCAACCATTTTCTGACCAAATTCCTGCATTTCCTATGTACTGACCTATATTTTATTTTTTTTTGTTCCCCACTTCCTTATTTTTTTTCTTCTGCATTGCTGTATTCCCTTCCCCATTTCATCCTTTTCCCTTTGTGTTCAACTGCCCTTCCTTGTCTTTACCCAAATTCCCATGCCCTTCCCTGTCTTACCCTTCTCCTCGTCTTTGTCTACGTCCCCTGATTTCATTCCCTATGTTCATGCTTCTGTGCTTGAACAAAATGTTCCTCGGACCAACTTGCCCCAATTAACCGCCTTGAAACCATGATCCATGACCACCTCACCATTCTGCGGGATCCACCCTTCGTTATGGATGATCTGTTCATCTCCGCTCTTCCTCGACTCTTCTCTCTTCTTGTCTTACGCTGCTTGCTCTTCTCTCCTTCTAAAGATGGTTACGCCCCAAAGTCTGTTTACCCTCTTCGGTATGTTATTGTTAGCACTATACTTTTATTATTGATTTTATTTTGGTTGTTTTTTGGGTTTTTGTTTGTTTTGTTTCACCTTGATTCTTATTTGTAGCTAGCACTTTGGCTTAAAGTTGAATAGTAAATCTTTTGCTGTTTTTCTTTTGCTGTTTAAAACTCTGCATAGACACAGATTTTCTTTTAATGCATGCTAATATATTTTGCATGGTCTTTAATTTAATATCATTCACATAGCTTTGAGGGTTTATCAAAAATGATTCTTTTCAGAATTCACTATTCAAAATCTTTATCTCCTTTATTCATTTGTGAGAGGGTTGAGTTTGAGTGAGTGATCATATTGGTGTCTGAATGTTCCATTGATATGTCAAAATTTATTACTTAAGTGGCTGGCTTTAAAACGAAGCTTTTCTTTTGGGTTACCTTTGACTTTGAAAAGGTGTTTATGGTGATGTGCAGCGGGTGAAGATTTTATACAATAAGAAAGACAGTGCTCTTATACAGATGGCTGATGGAAACCAGTCACAGCTGGGTAAGATTAGTTTTCTGTTTGTATTCCCATTACTCTAAGTACTTGAAATTATGCTGTGTAGAATCAGATGAACCAGGCATGTTTACATTTATCAGTTTGTCTTGTGTCTTGGTTACCCACAAGATCCAAGAACTTACTGCATACACACTTGTATTCCAGAAGGTCTGCACAATATCCTAAGTTAATTCAACAGCTAAATCACATGTGATGGTCTTCAAATAAAACTAAATACTTGGCAGACTCTGCAGACCTAGTTCTTGATTGTAGTCTTTCAGCACAGGACTCTTTGATTTGCTTGGGTGTCTGTCTTCTTTGTGTGATGCACCATAAGCTATTGAAAAGTAACACTGAACTGAGTAAATGTCTTGTCTGTTTCAGCCATGAGCCATCTTAATGGACAAAAAATGTATGGAAAGATTATTCGGGTTACCCTTTCTAAACATCAGACAGTACAACTACCTCGAGAGGGACTTGATGACCAAGGGCTGACTAAAGATTTTGGTAATTCACCTCTGCATCGCTTTAAGAAACCTGGTTCAAAGAACTTTCAGAACATATTCCCTCCTTCTGCAACACTTCATCTGTCCAATATTCCGTAAGTGTTGGTTGTCAGTATCCAATAGTATTAATGTCAGTCTCAACACACTGACTAATAACTTCTTGCTTATGCTTATTTTCTTTCTGTCTGTAGACCATCTGTAGCAGAAGAGGATCTACGCACATTGTTTGCTAACACTGGAGGCACTGTGAAAGCATTTAAATTTTTTCAGTAAGTAACTTTCCTGTGTGTAGCTCTAACAAAAGGCTGCTGAAGTGTATTTTTGCAGCATGTCTTAAGGAGATGTTCGTAGAGGATAGCAGGCATTGGGAGCAACCCTGTAGTATTCAAGTTCCTAATGCCATTATTTTGTTTCAGAAGAGATCACAAGATGGCACTTCTTCAGATGTCAACAGTAGAAGAAGCGATTCAGGCTTTGATTGATCTTCACAACTACAATCTGGGAGAAAATCACCATCTGAGAGTTTCTTTTTCTAAGTCAACTATTTAAAAAGGCAGATTGAAAATGAGGGTGTATTGCATTGTTTGGTATTGTCACCTATTGACTGTTCAGGAAAGTGGGGACCAGAGTTCGTCTTCTGTTGGGGTTTTTCTTTTTTTTTTTAGTTTTCTTTTTCATGCTGTTATCATTCCTTGGTTGTTTTGGAAAAAAAAAACCAAAAGTAATAATAATAAAAAAAAAATTAAAGCAGTGATACTAACTGCTGCTGTTCAACTGTTTAGGTAAACCATCATTTTGTTTAAAAGATTTCAAGTTAATACTGCAGTTTTTCAACTTAGTTGACGTACGTGCCTTAAAAAGGAAAACTAGTACTGCTGGAATTGCGTAACTAGTAAAAAGCAAATTTGGTTGTCTGGGGCACATTGTTACATGATAATTTAAATATGTTTAGACAGGGGTGTGTAAAAAGGTTAAGCTTTTGTTTCTCCTGATTGATAAGATTTCTTTATCTGATGGCTTGTCACTTATTTTTCTTTTTAATTGGATAAGGTTACGCTGAAAGAGTAAAATGACGTTATCTGATTTCTACTTTGCTTTGTGCTCTTTTAAAAAGGCCTTTTGTATTTCATGGTTCTGGTCTAGATTCAGTTATGAATGTAGGCATTAGTTAAAATTAACACAGTACAGAATATTAATTTCTTAAAGGACAAAAAGTGACTTCTGTGACTTTGAGCCCTGCTGTGTGAAAAGCATTGTGGGATCTTAACCTTTTTGTACACACTCTTGTGGGTTGTATCATATAAATGTCAGCACTAAGTAATGTCTTGTTTGTGGCTGAATATTTTTCATAGATGTTTTTGAAGTTGACATGACTTACGTGCATTTCAATATATATTGCCATCTTTAGTTTGTAATTAAGATATGGAATATGGTTGTGGATTTCTGAGCATGTACAGACTGGTCAAGCTAGTTCAGGAAACGGTGCATGTATTTTTCAGTGATGAAGAAAGCTTGCTGCAAATGCTTGCAGGAAATTTTGTGGCAGTTTTCTAAAACTGACAACCAGGTGGGACCAAAGTTTATGTGCCTTTAGTCTTAATTTACCTAGCATTGTAATATTCAGTTTTAATAAATCTCTTCAAAATATTTTGTATTTAGAAATTGATCTGACTTTACTATAAACATGGCTCAGAATCTACAGATCCAGTTAATTTGAAAGCAGTTCTCTGTCAGTCTGAACTGTTACCTTGATTCTGTTTAAATGACCAATACTTTTTGAAATAGATGTACTTAGGTTTAAGAGTCATAGATTCTGTTATCTATGTAGAAAAAAAAGGTCATGTATATTTTCTATTAGTTGAGTTTTTACATCTTTAGAATTGTAAAATTAAGTATAGTTTGAAAGTGGCACAATTAAAAATTAATTTTCTAACAAAGTTGGGAGGTTTGATGGTTGTTTAATTTCATTTTGTGTGTACTCTGCTTACCTCTGTAGCATGCTCAATAAACACTTCTGTAGCTCTGTATTCACCTCTTCTGTCTTTCTCTGCTGCTTTCTATCTCTCCTCTTTTGTTTTTCACTTCTACTGTGCTTCTAAATTCATGTTTGTTCTCTGCCAGGGTGGGAAAAGCATAATATTTAAAAAAAAATTAATTTTATGAATTTTTACCATAAATCTGATGCTGTGAAAAATACCAGCTCTTTATTTTCAGAAAGAGTAACCTCTTTGCGGGCATATGTGCGTATGAAACATTTCCCACCCTGTTTTAACTACGGCTTTAAAGACATAACTTTTATTGTAGTTCGTTAGCTCTCTCTTTCTATCTTTTTAGTTTTTAAGCAGATTTATGCACTAATAGATTTCTCAGGTTTGCCATGCTCTCTTGCTGCAGTTTCATCTCTCATTTCTTTTGTGTCTGCTAAAGATTTTCTACTAATCATACAGTATATTCATGGGTAAAAATAACAAATTTTTTAACAGATTAGCGGACGGTACATATTCCAGACTAGGATATTCCACCTCTTCAGAGACATGGGTTCATATGAATGTAAAAACAGTTTGGGCACTTTAATAGTTTCTTCATATTACTTTGAACTGATTGTTGTGGAGCTTTTCCCCTCGATTAAAATAAGATTAAACTTTTACACGGTTCCTTTTAAGAGGAACTCTATGATCGTGAAGCACGACATTGGTAAAAGCTGTCAGTGTTCAGTTCAAAGCATTTTTCTGTCACTTCTCCAGTACAACTGCTGTAGATCTACTGATGTCACATTACTTTGTGACCTGATCTCTGTTCCTTGTGTTGACTTTCAAATCTATAGGTAGCTATCAGCTTTTTTAAAGGTCATGCTATAAGATAGGGGGATTGCATTAGTCTTCACTGCGTTAAATGAAATTAATTCGTTTCTTACCTGCTTTGTCACAAAAACACCTGAGATATACTTATGTTACTCTCCAGGTATCACAGTGATCACCCAATCTGAAATGCTACTGGAATTGGATTCATCCATACAAGAAACTTTTGGGTCTACAACTTAGGCACCCAAACGCATTGATATGACTGTCTCACAATTGACTTGAACTGTAGTTAAGGGTCTGTCTGAGCTGATCTTCTCAATTTTTTCTTATGTATAGTAGGATGTCCCATATTTTTAAAAGTAAAAATGTGTCAAATTTCCTTTTGCATATCGGTGTACTGGTATGTACAAATAGGAATGTGAATTAAAACGTAACCGTTCCATGGGTTCAGCTTGTGCCAAACTATTTCCACTCAAACATCTGTATCAGATAGCATACAGTGATTGGCATATGTGTAATTTTGAAATAACCTTAAACATCTGCAGTGCTTGACTATTTACAAATACAGGGATTTTGTAAAACTGTAAAATACTTATCTCTTGCTAGGCTTATTTCCTGAAAAAGAAGTTTCTATACTTTGATCATTTTGAAGAGTTCTGTGACAAAAACCTCAAGGAAAAGAATATATATATATAATTTTATTTGTTAGAAATTCAGTAGCTTTTGCTATGAGGTTATATTTGTATCAGCCAAAACTAAAAGTAATGATAATCATAATTCATGGAAGTGTTTTTTATTAACTCAGTGGATAAAATCACTGTCCAGTTACTGATACTTAGTCTTTAAAGTGGTATCTGCTGAAAATACAGGTTTAATATCCTAACTGATAGAACTTTGAAAAAAATCTGTTTTTCTTGAGATGGTACTGCATTTTGTATAGTAATTTGTACATTTTTGTTACAAAATGTAAATAAGTTTCTGTTGTATTTTTAGCTCTTCAGAATGTGAAAATGCCAAGCATTTTATTAAAATTTTACTAAAAATAAGGTTTATTAATAACTTCTTACGCTTCATGGAATGCGATTTTTACAATTCCATTAGTAGAACTTTACCTTATACATGATGATACATAAAACTCATTCAGATTTTTAAAATAATTCTAGTGTTCTATCAGAAGGCACTTGCTGAGTTTTTATGTGAATTGTTAGATTTCTGTCTAATGGTGCAATGAAATTGGTTGGAGAATTCCAAAAATGATTCTTTGATCAGGTAATATCCACTGGCAAATACAAAATGTAAATGAAGTAAAGTAAACCAGAACCTGATAACATTCTGACTAAAAAATTGTGGCAAAACTTCAAAGTTAAGTGAATGCACTTGGAAGTATTTCTGTATATTGTGATTTAACGTGTTATTAAATGGCACCTTTGCCCTGCAGGATTAGCAGCTCATATGACTATTTATAGATTGCAGTTTTTAACATTTTAGGTTAATTTCCAGTTTTATAAGCCTTCTTGCAGAAAAAATACCTTTGATTCTATGTACATTTCCTTATGTTTATTACAGTATGTTCCAGCATAAAAGCACCAATCAGATGTTTATCTGCAGTATTTAAGGCACTGCGATTTCATACCCTGGTTTAGTCCAGCTAATTTGTCTAATTCCTTGCTTATTTAATAAGTACTTTAGTGAAACACGGGAGAAAAGCTGTCTTTCTCAGTGAACAGGTATATAAATCCATTAGTTCATCTCAGGAAATGGTTTTCCCAGTATTGTTTCGAGAGAGTAAGGCTTCTTAAAAAGTTTGGATTGTGTTAGGTAGCGATGAGGCTGAAGTCTGTATCTGTTAGACCTTACTCCATTCCAGAGACTGAAACAACCTAAATTTCAGAGCTTTCCTGAGGAGAACAGGTTTTCTTTAGAATACCTTTTAAATAACTGTCCCACCTCCTGTAATTATGGTTTGTGTAGGAAGGGCTATATAAATGGGGAATGTGGTCAAGATTGCCTTTGAAGATAGGATTTCCCAGGTCTTGGTCATGCACCATCGGCAGTATTTCTTACCTTCCTGGACTGTTGAGGAGCAGCTGCAGCCGACTAGTGCAGTTCTCATCCACACAGAGTATAAGGAGAGAGATTGGTTTTTCTGAAACTGGGATTTGGCATGCTATTTTCTTAATGGTCCTTGGTCAAGTTAATCAGTGGACTGCAGTAATCCTAACTAGAGAACGATAATCTATTACAAGTTATTTTGTTGGTCCACAATTAGCTTGCTAAAGCCAGTGACAGGGTTCCTGTCTTGCTGAGGAATTACGTGGCATGATAACGATGCTTTAGAGAATTTGTTTAGCTTGGTTCATGGTGTGGTGGGTTGGTTTGTTTGGGTTTTTTTCTTTTAATGTAAGAATTCATTTAGAATTACCTAATCTGAGTCTCTTGAGCTTTGAAATTCTCTGTGGTGTCTCTACACACACATGCACATGTTTGGTCTCTTTGGGATGGTTAACAAAAGATGATGGGTTCCTGCTTCACCTTAAAAAAATAATGTCATTTTTACTGAATGGTACACCTTTGTTGTAATTCCGAGTTTACTGAACTGATCAACACACTGCATTTGGGAGAGGATTATTACGTTGTGCTTTTTTCCTCCCTTTAAAGTGTGCAGCATATAATGTTTAAAATCTATATTCTTTCTTTATTACTTCTGCGTGCAAGGCAGCAAAGGAAATGCAAAGAACTCTTCTTCATCAGGAAAAATGTGATGTAAATGCAGATGGGCTTAAATATCTCAAAAAAAGAAAAAATCTAGCTCCAAGTGGCATTCCTATTATGGAAGAGTTCTGCATGTTTTGAGAGGTTTTAGCATGGTTTCATAAGGAAATGGGTCATGCATAATTGCGCTGTCTCCATGTGAATGTCCTTCTGGGGAACAGAGGGTCCAGTATGCCAACCAGACCCATCCCACAGGGAAGTCTGCTGCCTCCTGGGGCCTGGGTTAGAGGCATAACTAGGAAGCTGTCTGGTCTGGTCTGGCCCGTTGATTATTACCTGCTACTGGTCATGCAGGGGGGCAGTGATGAGGTTGCAGAGAGAAATCCAAAAGATATCAAAAGGGATTTCAGGGCACTGGGACAATTGGTTGCAGAATCGGGACCATGGGTAGTGTTTTCCTCAATCCCTTTAGTGACAAGGAAGGATACTGGAAGGAACAGGAAAGCACACCTGATCCGCATGTGTCTCAGAGGCTGGTGCCAGTGGTGGGATTTTCAATCGTGGGGAGGTTTATAAGGCACAAGGCTGGCTGGTAACAGTTGGCATTCAGCTGTCTCAGAGGGGAAAAAGATTCTTGCCCATGAATTGGCAGGGTTTAT
Source organism: Rhynochetos jubatus (assembly GCA_027574665.1). NCBI lineage: Eukaryota > Metazoa > Chordata > Aves > Eurypygiformes > Rhynochetidae > Rhynochetos > Rhynochetos jubatus. The sequence goes on from CM050656.1 coordinate 20,601,255, forward strand.
CAAGAGGGACTTAAACTAAGTTTGAAGGGGGAAGGAGGCAAAACCACTAGTGCCACCAGCAGGTCCCCGGAGAAGAATCACAGGTCACCAGGAGAGCACCTGGCAAGCAAAACAAGACAATTCTGGAGGCTCCAGTCAGCGGGCCCATCTTAAACGCCTCTATGGGAGCGCATAAAGCATGGGGAATGAATGAGGAGCTAGAGGTGTGTGCACACAGGGCCTGTGACCTCATTGGCATCGTGGAGATGTGGTGGGATGGCTCCTGACTGGAGTGTCAGAACAGAAGGATACAGCTCTTTAGGAAGGACAGGCAGGGGTGATGTGGAGGGGGTGTTGCTTTTCTACATCACAGACCAGCTGGAGTGTGGAAATCCACCTGGGGGTGGATGAGGAGTTGACTGAGAGCTTATAGGTCAGGATTAAAGGTTCTTCCCGGAGAGGGTGGTGAGGCACTGGAACAGGTTGCCCAGAGAAGCTGTGGGTGCCCCATCCCTGTCTGTCTTCAAGGCCAGGCTGGATGAGGCTTTGAGCAACCTGGTCTAATGGAGGGTCTCCCTGCCTATGGCAGGGAGGTTGGAACCAGATGATCTTTAAGATCCCATCCAACCCAAGCCATCTATGAATAGTTGACTTGCTAGGTCAAAGACCTTACTTTCAGTGCTGTGGGAAAGGGAGGGTAAAAAAATTTGCTGCGTTCTCTTTTGTTATGGCAGGAATTACCGAATGGGAATGCACATAGTTCTCTGTAATAGACAACAGCTTGTGAGGTAGCAAATGTGACGGGGCCTGAGGATACTAGGTGGAGTACACAAGAAATCGGAGGGGAAGGATGTTTTGCAGCAGGAGCAATACTGGACAGAGGAGCATTGAGGGAGTTCCAGGAGGTTTCTTTAAATTGTTTTCATGTATAAATAGCCCTTAAAAATTGTTACTAAAGGGGGAGTTGGTTGAATAATTTTTGTGGTTTTTTTCTAATAATGTTGATTATATTATTTATATAGTCTGGTGAAAATCAGTACAGCTTGTGAGGTAAATATTACGTATTTTTAATCCTGCTTGACAGTTATGGAGGTGTCAGAACATAGCAATTGCATGCAGACTGCTGTGGAAGCTGTTTTCCCAGGATTGTCCTGGAAACCAGCAAGGCTGAAAGCCTGAAGCCTCTAGTCCTAAGATAGGCTACATGTCAGGGCAGTTTAGGATGATTGACACTGATTGACAAAGCGCCAGATAAGTGAGCAAGCGGATTCTGGTAAGAGGTTTGTTCGAGGAGTCATCAAAAGTGACATGTGTTGGAACTGACATTTTTTGATGAAAAAATGTCTACTGTAAGATTTCTGATCATCTGTATTTCATGGAATGGTGCTCCAGTATCCTTTGGGCTGATCCTATCCCTCTTAGTTCTGTAATGCCCTGGGTTTACCTCTTGAGGCATCAGCATCCTTTCAAGATTTCGGTTGTGCAGCTGGAATGCTTGACTGGTCTGTTCTTTTCTGAAGCAAGAGAGGTTTCTTGGCATCTGCACCTGACAAGCTGCATGCGGTGGGACCAGCCTTGCTGCTGCTTTAAACCATTGATAGTCCTCATCTAGTAAGTAGCCACCGTGCTGTGCCAACAACATACTCTATTCAGCATGCTGTCTTTGTTGCCTGTACATTAATTTTCCATTATTGACTTTATGGTAATTTGGATATGTTTTTTTGAGCAGGGTTTGTGTTTCAGTGTGTGTGGGGCTTTTCTTTGGTTTTCTCTCTCCTTTTAGAGAGAGGGAGAGAGATGTTTTCCTGTTGATGTTTATAGAAAATAGACCATAGGTCACCTTCATTTCCCAGTTCTCAAGTAAATTCTGGTAAATCTTAACCAGTTTGGTCAGAGATGTTCTAATCTGTTATTTAAATTCGTAAGACAGAGTTGCACAACTTTTCTAGTCTGTATCACTGTTTGCTGTGCATATTGTTGAACCTTGAGGGGGCGGGGGGAAGTCTAGACCTAAATTTTTTGCTGCAATTAAAGTCCACTTTAGAAGGTGGTTATTTTCAGATTTCCGTTAAATGTAGCTAAACCTCATCTGATTTGGAGTGTAGTTACATCAGCGTACATGGTTAATAATAGATTACTTTTTTCACATAGGTGGCTCTTCACTCGTGATAGTTCTTAAAGGCATTTAGGGTGCCATCTAACAAGTACATTCAAAGTACATGCAGAGGGCGGTGTACTTGAATGAATTGCTCTTTTGATTACAGAAGGAGACTTCCTCATTGCTGTGGGTGAACTCTACATAGGATTTTTTTTTTTCCCCTCCAGGTGGTATCAGGATCACAGAACGGTTTGGGTGGGAAGGGACCTTAAAGATCATCTAGTTCCAACCCCCCTGCCATGGGTAGAGACACCCTCCACTAGACCAGCTTGCTGAAAGCCTCACCTTGTTTAAGTCTGCAGCATGTTTTGGTCCACCAGGAGATGTGTTCTCAGCTCTGGCAATGGAAGAATTACCAAATCACCACTCATTGTCACAAGCAACTGGAGTTACTCAGTAAAACTGAAGTCTATAAAATACAAATATTCTTACCAACAGATCAATGTTGGCATTTATTTGTAGTATTCTTCTAGATACCTGGAAATGGTTTAAGTAATTACCTTTTCAAAGCAAAGATATGAAGTATTAGAACTCTTTTTCACAGGAATGTAGACTGTTGGTTTGTACAGGCTATGATCTATAAGCTTTACATAGGTCTTCCAAATAGGTTGTCCTAAGGAAAATGATTCCACATTTCATTTCTGAAATGAAGATACTGAGTAGCCCTAAATAAATCTGGGAGTCCTCCAGTGTGTTTTGATACAGGTTCTTCATTGCAAATCCTTGGATCTTGTTAGTCAAATTAACTTTAGCTTCCCTTAATATTTAGCACCTGCTAGAATCCAGAGTAATCAACATCCTTGTTAATACTAAGACAGAAGCGCTTTAAATGCTTCATGTATTTTAAAATGTTTTAGGAACTTAATGTGATGCTCTGAGTCATTCTTTTACAATAATAATAAAATCTCATGTTATACTTGTCCCTTATTTTGTAATTTTTTTTGGTATGTCAGTCAATTTTACTTATATTTTTGTTAGGAGAACTTTATAATAGTCAATATAGAACTTGATGAACTTGAAGTAGGATTAGCTCTTGGAACAATAGGATTTAATTTATGTGCTGGAAGAACTGAGACTAGACTTCTGCCATGCAGGAGGTTGTATCCAGGTAACTGCTACTGAATGCTGAGATACTCTTTTGCAGACATTTGTCCTGCCCTGCAAAAACCATGCTCCTATGGAGAAGAAAAAGTTCATCCAGATGTAGTAAGCGAGGATGCAAGGGAAATGAAACCAAAGGGAAATTATATAAATACTGAATTTCTATACAAGAACTTCAGCTCTCCAGAAATGAGACAGTATCTGAGAGCTTCCCCTGCACGTATTGAATGGAAGGTGACTGCCTGCAGGGCAAGGGTCTTAGAGCTGTACAGTCTCTCAGCCACTTTCAGCCTATGTCCCTGCACCCATTTTTGTAAAACTTACTTTTCTTGCTTTTTCAGTTTCAAAAATGAATTTGCAATTTTCTAAATTGCAACTCATAAATATTTTAAGTTTGTCAAGCACCACTATGGAGATGAGCAATGTATTGTTGCAAGGCCAGGTGTGATTCACTTAAAAATGGAAATAAACTAAGATACTGTGAATTAAGCTGAGACTTTGCAGACTGTTGATTTTATTAAAATCTTATATGGCTTAATAATTAATACAACTCTGATATTTGGGCTGCTGTGATCTATAGTACAAAACCATATTTTTGTAAATCTATTGGGTGAATACTTGCACATCAAGTTGCTTTTCTCTGTCAGGTAACGGCATACCTCTTTACTAGTCATCTGTTGTTTAGAGACATCAACAACTCCTTCCAATGATGAAGACCTGGTGTTTTAAACTGCTTGATTTATGTGAGTTACTAGGGTTGTTACTGACTTCCGTATTCGTCCCCTGTATTTGGCAATTTTAGAAGTGTCAAAATGGATTGCACTTGTTAACATTTGATGATTTTGAAATCATTTCAAGCAGTAAGGAAGAGAGAACACTTTCAAAATGCAGATATTTTGGATATCAACTTTGTTCCAAATTTGATTTTTTGCTTCTTGCACTCAGAAGATTATCCTTAACATCACCTCACTGCTGTAATGAATTTCTCTGTACTGGACACATAATAATCAAACTTACTTTATTATCACTGGAAATAAGTTGTTGCTGAAATATCCAAGAAATGTGTAACATTCCTAATAATTGCCATATGTAGTAGTTTAAGATTAGTGAGGAAGACTTGTAGTTTTACATCCATATTCCGAGTATTTAGAAGCTGGTGTTAGGTTATCAGTAACTGAAACATTTGTGGCTCCTTCTGCATATATGCAGTATGATATGCCTGATCTTTAGGAAGACTAACCTGGTGAAGCAGTACTTGTCTTCTCCCTTAATTACCCACATGAAGGTGACACAGACTGATGTCACCTGAAACTTTTGAGCATTATTTTCCTAAATGCTGATTCAGTGATGATGAAAGATGGCCAGTTTGTGAATCTTGTACTAGTGAAACTGCAGGGATTATAAGAACAGATAAGTGAAAGGCAGAAGCAATATACCTAGTGCTTGTAAAATTGTAAACTGGATTTTTACAGTCTCTGAACACATACAACTGCCTGACTGCTTGAACAAAATGAGATGTTATATGAAAAATTTACCTACACACAATAGACCTCTCACTTTAAATATATTGATACTAACAATGTAACGTATTTCTCTCTTCTATCCCTTCATTAATGTGGTTATCAAGGACAGGAAGGTGTTGCAAATACTCCTCTTATGCTGCAAGGAGTAGCCAGGAATTGTTCAGCACATGCTTTCGCTTTATGGTTGGGCTGTTGTTATGAATTGCTGCTGTTGAAGGGATTAGCCCTGTTCTTCACATTCTTGGCTAAGTGATCTTTACCAGTCTGATGCCTGTCTTGTTCTTACCCTTCACCTGGATGATTCAACTTGCTAAATTGACAGCCTCCCTATCAAAAAAGTCAGACTATTTCCTTCTCTTTTCCCTCTCCCCCTTCGGTATTAGTTTTTGCCCTTCAGTGGACTGAGCCTGGTCACTATATGGTTAGAGAAATGCCAAAGTAAATGGAAGATACTCCTGGGAGGAGAGGGAAGACAACACTGCCTTCTTTGAAAGAAGTCAAGTGTCAGCTAAAATAAAATGAAATCTCAGCTTTAAAACACTTTATGCTGATATAATTGATCCAGCCCCAAAGGCTGAACTGATGTGGATTTTGAATATAGATGGAAATACTGGGACTGTGAAGCTCTAGGACTTCAGCTAATACACACTGTGATGTTCATTGACCTAAGTGCCCCTATGAACCTGTTTTCTAGACACTTAAGAAAATACTGTATATTATATAGAGATATAACAAATTAATATATTAAACACATCACAACAGCTTCTAATGAAATGGTTTGCCACATGCTGCCAAAATAGTGGATTACATCAACCTCATGGGCAATGCTGAATGTTTTCCTTAAGTGAAGGGTTTTTTTGGTTTTTGTTTGTTTGTTTTGTGTGGGTTTGTTTTCTGCCCTCCAGTGAGACAGAAAAAATACCTGTAATCATGGTTTCATTATGATGGTCTCTAGGATGTTGATTATTCTGCATGGGTGTCTTGGGGTTTTGCGTCATTTATTTTTCCCATACCTTTATTCTGTCTTGCCACTACCGCTGTATTGTTTCTGCCATTGCTGCTGTAGGTCCAAGCAGGATTCTCCAGACACTACTTTTTAAAAGTCTCTGGTTTTCATGTCAGTGGGATTTCCTATTATTCTGTTTCCAGGAATGCTGCCTTCTTTTTTTTTTTGAAACGATGTGTTTGTTCTGTGTTAATTATGATGAGAATGATGTTTGCTTTTACCTGATGGAGTTGGGCTGACATTTATTCCTTAAGTTTCTTGAGGCAAAGGCTTTCTTTTCCTTTGAGGTGTCAGTCGTGTTGTAAAGGCCATAATAATTCTAAAACATTTCTGATTTCTGCCCCTCACTGTAGTGTGAGGAGAAAGGCAAGAAAATGGTGCTTCAGGAGCTAGGCTTCTGCTGTTTTATGGTGACAGATAATAGTAATATTTACTACTTATGAGCCATGCACATAAATCTTTGTATTTATGTAGTACTGAATAAAGTAAAATATTGTGGCATTTCTAGTTAGAACATAATTGCCATGTATATTAACATAGATCGGGGATCAGGACGTCAAAGACAGTGAGTCAAAAATAAAGCTGTTTTACCAACTTGCTTTGGTACTATTAGAGCATTTTAAGAAGCTATGATAAGGGAGGTTCTTAAGGAATAGACTAAAAACACTTCTCTTTATAGCTAATGGCAAAGTAAAGGTGGAAAGCAGTGTCATGCGCACAGCTGGTTATATGGTGCAAAGTTAACCATAAACTATTTCCTGTACTAAATTTCTGAAGTACATTAATAGCTGTGTTCTTTAGAGTCGAAGCAGACAATATTAAAAGAAAGGAAAAGTTCTGCTAGACTCAGTTTACATCATGTCTGAAATTCTGCACCTCTTTCCCCCTTACACTTTCTCATCTCCTTTCCTATGTTGCCACCTGGTCAGGCTTTGATACACCAAACCTTAAATAAAATGCATATTTTTCTTTTCTTTATCACAACACCTGCCTGTTGTCACTCCCCCTTCCCTGTCCCAACTTAAGAACATTTGCACTGTTTACACTCTGCTTGTGTTTTAAAGCCGCTCTCCTGACCTGTTCTCCACCCAGTGCTGCTTCCCCATACCCTCTTCCCCTGGTTCTGCTGCTTCCTTGTCCTCTGTGCACCATCTTTCCCCTGTGAATGATCGCACGCACTTGCTGTGGGCTCCCTGTGCTCATGGGTGAAAGTGTAATGGTCCGGTGTCAGCACTGGCTTCCAAATTCTGTGGGTGGCCCTCTGCAGGTGTGAGGGCACTGGGAGCTGTTGAGCAGAGTTTCAGAATCTGCTTGTCTTCCCCAGCCAGAGCAGGCCTGGGGAGGTCTGAATAGATCCAAAGCTGAATCCAGAGAGCAGTCTTTATCCTTCACATCCTGTATATGGATTATTGGCTCCAACAGACCTTACCTACAAGTACATCAGAAATTGTGCAACGTGAAACTTGAGCAAGACCCGTTGTGTGAGGAACGTAGCAAGATTTAGTGGCAAGGAGTCTAGGTAATGGGGATGGGCTTAATGCTGAAATGGGGTATGGGAATGGATGGGTTTATTCTTCATACAGATTCATAGACAGGAGGAAAAGAGACTCAAATTTTGCTGGATGTTACAGTGGTAGTAGCAACACTTCAAAAAACACATTCAAAAACCTTCCATTTTATTGATGTGCAAAGCCAGATAATTTTTTGGGGGGTCCTGACACCACCCGCATCTGCCTGGGCCTGTTTCTCAGGCCAGGTAGCAAATGGATATGGCAGAATTTCTAGGTATTTTGGGTTTTTTAGATCATAAAAATCTATTGATCTGTATACTAAAGGAAGCACTTAGCAATGAGAAAGGAACGACTGACAGGAAAGAGGGTGATTGCTGGTGTCAGGGAGGATGTATGTGCTGTTCCCAGGGTTTTCTGAAAACGGTTTCTTTCAGCATGTTCACTAACAACCTTGAACGTGAGGTTAATTTGATATTGATCAGATTAACAAATGTAAAATCTGGTAAATAAAAGCAATTAATTAAAAATAGTGAGGAGAACAATTAAAGTGAATGGAGGTTTAATATAAGGAAGAACAAGATGTTACAGAAATGGTAATGCTCCTGAAGTTTCAGAATAAATTGTGATTCCTTGTTACTTGCTAGAGGGACCTTCAATTCCTATTGGAGGAGCTCTTTGGGCTTCAGCATTTGATGCTTTTCACCCTGAACTAACCACTGAAGCTTAGCAGAAAATAAGGTTTTACCTCCCAGGATTTCTAGTTGGATTGCAAGTACCTGGACTTTCTTTACAGGCTTGTGTTTAACTGGGGGAAGGGATCTCTGGAGCTGTTACGTGTATCATGCTTGCCAGACTTGCTTGAGCTTCCACTACCTACCAGAATAGTATTAAAGAGATGAGTTGTAGCAAAATTAGGATGAAAAAACTGGAAACATGGAATTTCAGGGACCACACTGGCACATAACTGGCGTTGAGGCTTGTCTGTAATTTCTCTGACAGACCTCTGGGTACTGGAGACCGAAGACTTAGCTCCACAGCAGTTCTTCTTGAGCGTGCTGTCTTCTAGTCATGGCCTCTTTGAAACTTTTAGTCCTAGAAGCCAAAAGGAATCTTTACAGCTTGTTTTAGGTGAATACACAGGTCTTAGTCCTAACGTGGCCCAGGAAAGCAGAGGAGATTTTGAGCTTGCTATATCCATGTTATGTTAATCCTGTAATATTGTGTCATCTTCTAGGTTACTGTAAAAGGCAGGAAAGGGTTAAGATTTAATGGGTCTGTTTCTGAGCCTTGGCTGCAAACTTGGGGGTCAGACACATGATTATCTCTGTTTAATATTAGTGTTAGCCTTTCTCTCTTCTCTCTAGCCTTCCTGGTAAATATTCTGCCCTCTTGCTGAAGATCGTCAGTGTGAAGGCAGGATATGGGGCACCTACACATTCTCATTTCCTTGACCCGTGCAAATCCTGATTCCTAATGAACACATCTTTCCAGAGATGATGACAGGTTGCAAGAGTAAACCTAGCAGCACACCCAGTGTGCTCCCAACCTCCTCCCAGTCTGTGACCCTCTTCTCCTCCAAGACAAACCCTGTAGTCTCTTTAAAGCACTCTTTGTTCTGAGAGGGGCTGGGGTTTATGGGGAGTGTCACACTACTAACAGGAGGAATTTGCATTGTGAACCAACATCTGAGTGGAGGCTTTAGGCAAATGTTTTTTCCTGCTGTTGCCACTTTTTGTGTCCTTTACATATAAGCAAGAAGACACGAGAAAATCAGCAAGTGAACCCAGATGGTTAGATTTCATGTAGTGGGCAGAGGGAGAAAATGACATACTGTTAACTGCCTCCCTCTCTGTCTCCCTCACAGTCCATCCTTATCCCATGACTCCACTGAAAAGCCTTTCACATTTCTGTGTACAAAATAACATTAGCAGGTAAAAAAAACCCTCAATACACTGCAGCTGTATCATCCTTTCCCTGGTGCCTTTTTTAAGAAAAATGATAATAGAAACACTAGTGGGGAAAGACAGAGCACAGGCAATTCCCACTTTCTCCTTTGATGTGAGCAGTTTAAAAATGGGCTTATTTTGTTAGAATTCAGAGTAAGTGCTTTTCAGTAGATGAGATTGCTCAGTTCCAATGGACTCCACCAAATCAGCCTCCCACTCAATTCAATTAATTCCCTTCCCCCTGTGTGTGAGGAGTGAGGTTTGGATATAAAAACACTGAATGTAAATTAAAATGTCTACAGAGATGATCAGAAGGGAGTCTGTATTAATAACCTCAGATTGCTGTGCATGAGATGTGGAAGTAGCAGGTTTAATCTCAGTGCTGTGCCTTTACAATTAGAATTGAACAGATTCCTATTCGTCAGTAGGAAACGTGCTCCTCAGGGTAGGGCGAGGACTGTAACAAGAATTAAGTCTCAGGATGTTAATGAATTAAACTATCTGAAAAGAATAGTCAGCTGCAGTGGTATGGACCTTGACTTCACAGAAATAATTGTTCAAAACTAGACAAAAAGCTACAGCAAGAAGCAGCAGAAAATTCACCAAAAATTCATTGTGCGAGCAGGGAAGAAACACCAGTTCCAAGTGCATAATGCTTGCCTTTGGTGAATTTTTGCATTGAGATGTTTACAGTTAGTGCCAAGGTAACAGGAAGAAGTTATTCACTCTGTCTTTCCTTATGGCCAAGATTAGTTCCTATAAATCAGCTCAGGGTGCATGAAAGCTGTCATTAATTTTAGGCAGGTCATGGGTTGTGAAAACATATAAGGTGCTAGTTGAAAATATTCTGCAGATCTTTTTCCTTCTTAATCTCCCAGGCTAAAAGTTTCCTGAGTTTTCCTCTTTTGTCATATAATTTATGTCTAATATCTTTTAAATTAACATCAGGCTGATGGTGGTTGAGTTATTACATGGAAGCCAAGCTTAAGTCCTGTTGTTATAAGTTTGTGATTGTTTGCCCTTCTTTCCTGTTCACATCTATCTATCTGCATTATTTGGAATAAGAGATTAAATGTGATTAGCATGACTTTACTACTCCTACTTAATACAATTGTGCTTTGTGACAAGTATCTTTTAAAATGCTTGGAAGACTGAGGTAAGGTATAACTTTATAAGGTGCTATAATTCCCTGCTCTGCAGATGTCACTGGCTTAAGACACACTCTCACAAATCCAAACTGAATTATCATTTCTGAAGTCATCAGAGAACTGGAAAATTCAGCAGTGGAAGAGGAGTATTTGCAGTTTAAGATCTTTTATTTAGATGTGTAAAATTAAAACAGACTAAAAAGGAACGTAACCTCTATGTACTCTTAACCTACTAATGAACAGGTATAGGCTCTGCAGGTACGATCTTATGATGTTCTTCAACATCCTAAATATCTGATTTAGGGTATATGTTTACAAGGTATGAAAAAGAGAGGAAAACTGTGGGTGCCTATCTCTTTATTTGCAAGCTCCTGCTAAGACCTGAATTCCACTTCTTGTATTGTTTGTTACCTCTCAGCAGGATCTGTACTCAAAGATGTAAATGATACAGAAATGGGTTTTGACAAAAGGCACTTGGATTTATTCTTCATACTCAAAAGAGAGGAAATGGTAGTAGCAGAAGTCACTTGACAAAACATTTACTTTTGAATTACAGTGCACAGTCATGAAAATGTTTGCATTTCGGCAGGTTTTGACCATCTGTGGTATTTAGCACTTCACCTGTGTGTCCACCAGAGATAATCTACACTCTTGGTAATGAAGGTTTCCCTTCTTGAGACAAGAGAACAGACTTGGGCAGCACTCCAGAGGGGGAGAAAGGGCCTGAGCTATACTTTTAGTCACTCTATCCCAGTTAGATTACTGGGATGATTGCAGGATCATTTGGTGGCTCTTTCTCATAAGGCACCTATGAACTCAGAGTGCCTTAATCTAGTCCTGAATGGACGTTAATTTAGAGCTATTAAGAAGCTAATGTAGAGAGATTTACTGAGCTCTTTTCAAAGGAGCAATCTTTTAGGATTCCACTTATAAATCGTGATTTTTCTTTTTACTGTGATTTCCAGGCTCTGCTTCAGGGAAAAATGTCTTTGGTTACTATTGTAGCACATCAGGTGGTGCTTACTTGCTATCTTTTAAGCAATGCTCAGTTCTTCTGGGAACACTAATGCTACCTTTACACACCACAGGGACATTCTAGTTGTGGCGCCTCTGTGTGACTCTTGACCCCAGTGGGATAGGCAGGCGTACCAACAGTAGCTTCCAGTGGACTCCTGGGTTGCAGCAAACATCTAAACTTGTATGTTTTTCTCCAGGAGTTTCGCAGTTGCCATTCTTATTACGCACATCCTACCTACTGTTTGTCATCTTGCCACCAAGCAAGCTCCTGAGGCCCAGCGATGCTGTTTGGCCAGACCCCTGGTCACCTTCCATCCAGGCCTGCAACTTTCTGATGAACACAGGGGTTATCAACAGCATATTCCTAGCAGCATAACAGGAGAGAGATTGCTTAGAGAAGGAATCAGATACTGTTTTAAAACTTCCCATATTTCCAATAACAAATCTAAGAGCAACTGGCACTGCGTTTTCTGAGACACTTTTGGTACATCTTAATTGCCAGCTGTCTGAGGACTTTGGATGTACCTCATTCAGAACTTCAGACTTCTGTGTCTTGAGGCTGTCAGATGCACCAGATGCTGAAGAATGAGCAGCAAACACATTTGAGGCCACACAAGCACCACAGGATGGGCACATGGTCTGTAAGTTGTCTCTCTGGCCTGTGATTTCTTTCGTGAGCATAGTGCCTTTGGGCAAATTATCTCTTCCAAGTTCAGAATAAGGACTGTATGGCATGAATTGTGAGGCAGTGTAGAAACAGGGAGAGATGAGTGTCCCCTTTGTGTCACGTAAAAGGGGAATTTGGCAGAAAATAAACCTCCTTGCATTCCATCTTGTCCTCAGATATCAGAGGAGCTGGGGACAGCTAGGTTTAGATTCTGAGTGATACCTAATTTGGCACTACTAGTCTGGCCCTGTTCAGTATGACTGAACTATCACGATTCGGGATTCACTAATAGTACGCTGCACTCCAGCCTAGTCGTGCTCCATGGTAGCACACGGCCAGTGAAGGGTTGGCGGCCCTGGTAAGAGACCTCTGCGGCCGGCTACGTACAAGTGCAGTTTATTAAAGCGACAGAAGCGCAGGTTCTTATGGATTGCTGGTGATAGTGCACTGGCTGCAAAAGCACTGCAAATGTTGGGACTATGAGTAATACAGGGCACAGAATCTAGTAACGTAAAACTACTAGAGTGATATAGCAGCATAAAGTAACTCCATATAGAGATTTCTAAGTTTCCTAGGAAAATACTTAAGAGTTCAAATCTCACCCAAGGGGTCCGCATGGGAGGGAAAGAGAGGCTCAGCCTGTCAACTATCTGACTTGTTCATGATGGCGTCTTCCCTCACATCCCCCTTTTCTTGAGACATTTTTATATTCTGTTCTGTCTTCACAGTGCAGCTTGAGTGACTCTAGACTTACATACCTTTAGCTATGATTGCTGTAAAATTCTCTCTCTTCGCTTTTAAAGGTACAGATTAAGAAAATTCAGAGGGATGGTAGCACCTTGGAGGCGCCTGTAGCTTTTGGGATGGAGGTGTGTTTTGGTGTTATAATGACATTATAAAGAGCAGAGTTCACACAAAGGGCATCATTTTGTCAAAAACTGACAGACTGTTGGCCCAGAGTGGCAAATATGTGGCTTATCAGTTCGTAGCACCACTAAGATCCCATCTCTGTGGTGATTCACAGAGCCTGGCCGTGGAATCCTCACTCTGCTTGACCCTCTAGGCTGTTTTTCAGGCAATATTGTTCAGGGAACCACCATGGAGTGGATTCCTGGCATACCAGCTGCAACTGCACTCCACCTTGAAAGACCCTTCAAAATACCATAGTTTTCCTTAATGTGTGAACAATGCCAGGGCTTTAATGTAAGTTTAGTTTAAGTCACCCCCAGTAATTATTCCACAGGCAGGAAAGGTTACAAAAATACCCTTTGGGGCATTAAGAAAAGAATACTACTATGCAGGATGACTGTATTTTCTTGCTGGTGCATCAATGCTTTCTGACTGAAATGACTCTAAAATAATAATTCTTTATACTAATACAGTGTCAGAACAGAAAAGGGTATGGTGGGAATGAGTGAGTGTCAGGGCTTCCACCTTGCAGTCTGAAGTGCAGCACCTAGATACCCAGGTGAGCACTCATAAGGCTATTTTGGTTGCAAGAGCAATATGCAGCTCAGTAGGAGGAAGCAATCCCAAGAGAGCACAGCAGTGCTCTCTGATACATTGGGCTAGTGAGACTCCGGTTTGGGGAGCACTGTGAAGGCTGTGGGCTTGCACGTATCTATTCGAGTTTAGGTAAAGGCCTGAACACTGCGTTTCTGACTGTAAAAAGGGATTAATTGTACTTGATAGGGGACCATGCAGAAATACAAGATTTAGCCTTTTTGAAAGCTGGTACAAACCTGTAGTGCAGGCAGACTACATGCATTGCTCTGGACTGGGGATTGCATTGGAAGGAAGAAAACTAGATGGCTGATTCCCCCCTAATATTTTTAACTCCTTCCTCACTTGCAGCAGTGTCCAGTGGGTGTCAGTTCTGTCTGGGTCTGAAATTGGCAGCGTTTCACAGTGAGTGGTTCAATTGTAAATACTCTACAAAATATGAGGCTGAGGTTATCCTGACCCAATGCACTTGGACACACACTTTCTTCTTTGAGTTCAGTATTTTCTTGGGGTGTCAGGTGGGAGCTTGATTTTTGTTTTCAGAGAGAACTTTCTAAAAAAAGTGTGATTGGTAGAGAAGTTAACTTGGGCTTAGATATTTTCTTTCTGTGTTACTCCTTCCAATCAGATAACTAAATGGATTAAAAAGCTGTTTTTAAAACACTGTATTACTCAGTCTTTTGTAGTTCCTTTTACAAGAAAAATGAGCTCAATAAAAAGGAGCCTAAGGTTTCCAGTAGAGAGATGGGCCTGTAATCTTTGTGTCTATGTGTGGGAAGTACGTGAAAATTGCTTCCTACGGACAGACTAGTGACTTGTTGGTAGAGGGAAGTTTCTTAAAAATTATGCTTTGCATAAACTTTAAATTGCAGAAAATATCTACTTCCTTGTGAACTCTCACAAATTGTTTGCTACTGATTCTGTTACTTTACAGATGTTACAAAGGTTTTCACACCAGCTTCAGGTTTCATTCTGTAGCATCATTGTTTTGGCAGGTATGCAGAAAGGTGAGTGGGCTGATCACGTGCTTCCCATCTGCCAGCTCATCACTGTTAATAGGTGCTTGAAGGAAAATTGCAGTTATTTCACACAGCACTGGATGCTGATAGTTCATATTTCAAGAAAAGATGGACATGGAAAGAACAAAGTGTTTCACAACAGATTTTTATCTACAAAAGGCATCCCTGTGCTGCCCGTTGGGGGTAGTTATCTTTTGTGCAGATGTGATCTTGGCTTAATTTGGACTTGCTGATACTCATTGAAAAGGACATTGCACTCAGTCTGGGCCTGCTTACCCTGAGACACTGAAATACAGACCAGGATTTTTTGCAGCAGTATTGAAGTCCACCTGAAGACTGACAGAGTGGTACAGTGTTTTCCTGGAACTACAGTTCAGTCCTCAGTGTCAGCTATTGACACTTTTGTCTCAACCACTGTATAAATTGCTGTTTCTTATTGTGCTGGTTTCAGGCAGGGTCAAGCTCCTCTTCTACACAGAGCTGGCTGGCCCACAGCAGCGGAGAGAGTAGTCTCATTCCATGGTACATCAGGGTGAGTGTGCACATGCACAGTTCTGGGACAGAAGGTGTCCTGGAGGGGATCCTTAAGACTTGGGCTAGCTTGATAGCTGGATCCTTAGCTCTTTTGTTAGCTCTTCGCTGGTTGTTAGCGGTGGGGGAGGCTCTCTTGTTATGTGGGTTGGAGGGTTGGCGGTGGGGTTTTCTCTCTGCTCCGGGGCTCTCAGGCAGGGACTGCTCACTGCTTTGGGATCTGGCTGTGTGTTGGTCAGTGCGTGTTGAGCCACTGTATCATGTGTCTTATTTTCTATTGTTTTAATTACTTAGTAGTAGTAGTAGTAATATCACTACACTTTTCATTTATATTATTAAATAGTTCTTACCTCAACTTTGTGAGCTTTCCTTGTCTTTTCCTCTGACCCTTCTCCACTGTGGGAGGGGGAAGGGAGGCGAGTGAGCAACTGAGTAGTACTTAGTTACCAGATATGGCTAAACCACCACACTTACCCACAACGCTGTGCTGTAAGGTACAGCAGTTTGATAGGATCAGCTCCATATATCCATTGTGGATACAGGTTCCTCCAAATGCAGGTTGGACTCAACAGCTCTACTGATTTTAATGTCTAAACACAAACTTTCCTGGCTTTCCTTGTCTGAAAACCATTCTAACAACCCAGTAAAATTGCCCCGTCAGTGCCTTCCTGGACTGCAGTTTACCCCAATGATAAATACAGAAAGCCATGCTTAACCTGGATTAGAGTCATCCTGGAGTCTTTCAAACAGCTCAGTACTTACAAGTTTTGGTACAACATGTTACAGCATTATGGTAGCACGACTGAGTTGTTAAAATGGCCAGTTTTCTATTAGTAGTGCACCACTCAAATAAAACTTGTATTCTTATTGATTTTAACAGCAGCAAGGCAGGCTTTTTTGTGTGATTCATCTCCCCTAAATTTAGCTGCTTACATATTAGACATCTGATCTGAACCAGTCATCTAGCGTAGTCTCAAAATTAGTCATCAGAGATAAGCAGTTCAACAGGACTCTCTGACCTGTGTCAAGATAGGTTTCTAGCAGAGACAGTGGGTTAAGTCATCTCTGGAGGTAACTTTTTCTCCACTGATTCTGACTTAATTTAGGAACTTTCTACAGCAAGGTGAGGGAAGCTCTATCCTTTCTTCTGTTTTCCAAAAGTTCTTTTCAACTTCAGTTATCAATATCCTTCCTTTTAATAATGAAGAAATATCTTTGAAGAATCAAACTGGATTTGCTGCCATTAATTTTTGATTACTACATCTTATTTTCTTACTGTTTCTTCTGTTTGTGAATTAGAATAATTTCCAAAGTGAAAAAGAGAGAAGTCCTGTATTTTTTATTTAAACACATTTTCCCAGTAATCAATAGCATAACTAGAGCTATAGTTTTCAATGTTTTCTCCTTAAAAACATAGATCAAACAGTATTGTGAAGCCATACATCTTCCCTGTCAAATATTTAATTTATTGTGCCGTTCATTTATAGCTTGAGACTAGAGAACTATTGGCTGACAGAAGAGGATGGATGGATTTTTTTTATTGAGTCCTTACACAGCTGACAGAAAATAGCAAATGGGGGAAGGAAACGTGCAACACTCATGTCCAAACTTCTAATAAATTGTAGATGGATCACAAAGGTTTTATGCTAACTTAAATATTGCATTTCCAAAGGATTGGGTGTTGGCAATCATTTGTCTCGTTCACCATGGTAGAACTGAGCAACAGAAAACAGGTTAAGAATGAACTTTTATAGTGGTACACAAAAGTTAATATTACGGATATACACAAGTAAACAGCATGAACCATTTCTAACACAGTTATGACTGTTGCTTCATCCCTCTGAAGTTAAAGCAATGATAGCATTAGAAAAGTTCTTGTTTGGTATTCTTTATCCCATTATACTCCAGAACTCATTTTCAAGTTAGTTTATGGTAGTGGGAAAGATCACAGCAGTTTACTTCTCTGACATTGTTTGAGTCAGAGTTTGTTGACTTTGTGCACAGGATGGTCATGCTGTGGACAGCATTTTGGAGCCCTGATGCTGTTGTGGCCTCAGAAGTTCTTGATTATGAGGTAATAGGCATCCCTCAGCCTCTACTCCTGTAATCCCTCTCCCTCTGAAAATCTTACTACTGTAGAAAGATACAGATACAGATACTTATTGGTTTGAACCAATAATTTCCTGGTTTGAATATTTTTCTGGTTTTGCAGTAACAAGTTGTAGGTTTCATCTTCAGCTTTTGGGACTTGTGTGACTCTGCTCCTCTGCTTTTGCCTCACCATATCTGTCCCCATGTTTCTCTGTATCCATAAAGGTGTTGCTTCTGTTTGTTAATTTTTCCCATGTTACTGCTGAGCATCCCGTAAGCATGGGCACCATGTTGATTAAATTTGTTTGCAATGTCATTGCATTATTAGCTTTTAATGTATACTCTTACCATGGTTCCTAGGTGGGGGTGGAAATGGACAATTGTCACAATTATTACTGGATTAGGAAAGGACCAGTCTTAGCTGGAGGGGACACACACACACACACACACACACACACACACACACACACAAAAACCACCACCCAAACAAGTAATAATTTAGGTTGTCTATTTTAGCATTTTCTGTTCCTTTTGTTGTTAAGAGATAAACATGTAATTTGAAAACAGGGAAAGATCCAGGAGAATTATTTCTCAATTGGGAATGGTTAGTCACAGTGACACTTTATTCTTAAGTATTGCCAAAACATTTTAAGTACGTAATTTTCTTAATGATCTCTTGACCACAGGTTATTGTTGGGTATAAGCCATGCAATCTGAACTTCAAACTGCTTTGTTATCTAGTAGCAGCAGAAGTCTTGTATCTTCTCTCTCAGTCACTAGAGAGGGATGAGTCCTATTTAGCCATAGCAATTAAAGAGATTGTGATTGGTTTTAAGTTAGACATCCTGATGGATTGGTTAGAATAAAGATCTGCATTCTACAATTCCCAAGTTCCTTGTGTTGCACTTTTTCTTCAATTAATCTTTTGTTTAGGTGTGTTAAAGCTAATATTACAGTTTATACACATATGCAAATAATGTGTAAACAACTGATTAACTACTAGCAAAGACAGTTGCAGAAGCTGTTATGCTAATAGAAGTGTTTCTACTAAACAGAAGGTAACGGAACACCTTATATTATAGCCTGATCATCTTCATGACCTCATGGCCCTCCTCTGGACTTGCTTCAACAGGTCCATGTCCTTCTAGTGCTGGAGGCCCCAGAACTGAACACAGTGCTCCAGGTGGGGTCTCACGAGAGCACAGTAGATGGGCAGAATCACCTCCCTTGACCTGCTGTTCACAAGTTACAATCACTTCTTTTGATGCAGCCCATGATATGGTTGGCTTTCTGGGCTGCCAATGCACACTGCCAGCTCATGTTGAGCTTCTCATTAACCAACACTCCCAAGCCCTTCTTAAGGCTGCTCTCGATCCATTCTCCACCCAGCCTGTACTTATGCTTGGGATTGCCCCGACCCAGGTGCAGGACCTTGCACTTGGCCTTGTTGAACTCCAGGAGGTTAGCACCGGCCCACCGCTCCAGCCTGTCCAGGTCCCTCTGGATGGCATCTCTTCCCTCCAGCGTGTTGACTGCACCACACAGCTTGGTGTCGTCAACAAACTTGCTGAGGGTGCCTGCGATGCCATTGTCCATGTCACTGACAAAGATGTTAAACAGCACCGGTCCCAAAACTGACCCCTGAGGATGCCCCTTGTCACTGGTTTCCACTTGGACATGGAGCTGTTGACCACAACCTTTTCAGTGTGACCACAGAGCCAATTTCTTATCGACTGAGTGGTCCACCTGTCAATCCATGTCTGCCCAATTTAGAGACAAGGCGTTTGTGCAGGACAGTGTCAAATTCTTTGCACAAGTCCAGGTAGATGACATTGGTTGCTCTTCCCTTATCTACCATCATTATAACCCTATCATAGAAGGCCACCAGATTTCTGAAGCTCAATTTCCCCTCAGTGAAGCCATGTTGACTGTCACTAATCACCTCCTTATATTCCGTGTGCACAGTTTCCAGGAGGATCTGCTCCATGATTTCATCAGGCACAGAGGTGAGACTCACTGGCCTGTAGTTCCCTGGGTCTTACTTCTTTCTGTTTTTAAAAATGGGCATTATATTTCCCTTTTTTCCAGTCGGTGGGAACTTCACCAAATTGCCAGGACTTTTCATATATATCGGATAGTGGCTTAGCAACTTCATCCAACTGTTCCCTCAGGTCCTGCAGATGCATGTTATCAGGTCCCATGGACTTGTGAACCTTCAGTTTCCTTAGACTGTCTCAAATCTGATATTCTACTACAGTGTAAGGGGCATGATAGTCTGCACTAACTCCTTCTGAGCACTGTTTATGCACTCCAAGTCATGCATAGGCATCATGCAAGCTTAAGCTTAAAAGGAGCGAGTGATTGCAACACCTCTGGATACCCTGGACCTGCTATCACATCCTCAGTGGCTTGTAGACATTGTACTATCCCACATTTTAAGAGACTGAGTGCAATCAACATCTTCACAAGGAAACTTAAAAAAAAAAAAAGTAGTACACCCCAGTTACTTCATACAAGCATGTTTGCAATTTTTTTTTCCTATTCTTTCTAAAAACTGTGGTGAGATAAAAAAATATATGGTTCAAAAAACATGCATTGGAATTAAACTGCAGTCATTGTAAACTATTATCAAACTTCAAGTATTTCTACTTTCCCCTTCCTATTCCTTTTATTGTCTCAATAAGCAATGGACTTGTTCAGTAAGTGGACTGGTTCAGTAGCCCATTATGTATTCGTGGCCCTCCTCTGAGGAGCTGACCGAGAGCTTATGGGTCGGGGTTAAAGGGAGTACAGGGAGAGGAGATACTGCAGTAGGAGTTTGCTACAGCCCACCTGGCCAGGATGAGCGAGTGGATGCAGCCCCCTACAGGCAGATAGCAGCAGCCTTACAGTCACAAAACCTGGTCCTCATGGTCCTTCAACCCCCCTGATATCTGCTGGAGGGACAACACGGCAGGGCACAAGCAAGCCAGGAGGTTCCTGGAATGGATTGATGGCAACTTCCTTCTCCAAGTGATAGAGGAGCTGACGAGGAGGCATGCCATGCTGGACCTTGTTCTCACCAACAGGGAGGGGCTGGTGGGGAATGTGATGCACAAGGGCAGCCTTGGCTGCAGCGACCTTGAAATGGTGGAGTTTGAGATCCTTAAGTAGGTGAGGAGGGTGTGCAGCAAGCTCGTACCCTGGACTTGAGGGGAGCAGACTTTGGCCTCTCCAGGGAACTGATTGTCAAGAGTTCTATGGGATGAAGTCCTGGAGAAAAGAGGGGCTCAAGAGAGTTGGTAAGTGTTCAAGGATCTTCTCCTCCAAGCTCAGGAGCGATGCATCCCAGTGAAGAGGAAGTTGGGTAAAAACGGCAGGAGGCCTGTATGGATGAACAAGCAGCTCCTAGACAAGCTGAGGCGCAAAAATGAAGCCTACAGAGGGTGGAAGCAGGGACAGGGAGCCTGGGAGGATTATAGGGAAGTTATCTGAGAAGTCAGGGATCAGGTTAGGAAAGCCAAAGCCCTGACAGAATTAAAGCTGGCCAGGGACATCAAGGGCAACAAGAAGGGCTTTGATAGGTACATAGGGGATAAAAGGAAGATCAGGGAAAATGTGGGCCCTCTGCGGAAGGAAATGGGAGAGCTGGTTTCCCAGGATATGGAGAAGGCTCAGATGCTCAATGCTTTTTTTGCCTTGGTCTTCACTGGCAAGGGAAGAAGACACATCCACTGAGTCATGAAAGGCAAGGGCAGGGACTGAAAGAATGGAGAGCTGCCCATGATTAGAGAGGGTCAGGTTTGGGACCACCTAGGGATCCTGAAGGTGCACAAGTCCATGGGACCTGATGAAATGCATCTACGTGTCCTTAAAGAACTAGTGGATGAGGTTGTGAAACCTCTGTCCATCATATTTGAGAAGTTGTGGTGTTCTGGTGAAGTTCCCGCTGACTGGAAAAGGGAAAACATAACCCTCATATTTAAAAAGGGAAAAAAGGGAGATCTGGTGAACTACAGAACAGTCAGTCTCACCTCTGTGCCTGGAAAGAGCATGGAGCAGATCCTCCCGGAAACCGTGCTAAGGCATCTGGAAAATGAGGATGGAATCTGTGACAGCCAACATGGCTTCACCAAGGGCAGATCATGCCTGATGAATATGGTGGCCTTCTACAATGGAGTCACGAACTTGGTGGATATAGGACAAGCAACTGATGTCATCTACCTGGACTTGTGCAAAGCGTTTGACACTGTCATGCACGACATCCGTGTCTCTAAATTGGCGACACATGGTTTTGACGGATGGACTGCTCATTGGATAAAGAACTGGCTGGATGGTCACACTCAGAGAGTTATGGTCAATGGCTCAACGTCTGAGTGGAGACAAGTGATGAGCTCCGGTACTGTTTAAGATCTTTGTCAGTGACATGGACGGTGGGATTGAGTGCACCCTCAGCAAGTTTGTTGACGACACCAAGCTGTGTGGTGCAGTCGACATGCTGGAGGGAAGGGATGCCATCCAGAGGGACCTGGACAGGCCGGAGAGGTGGGCCACTGCCAACCTCCTGGAGTTCAACAAGGCCAAGTGCAAGGTCCTGCACCTGGGTCAGGACAATCCCAAGCCCAAGTACAGGCTGAGTGGAGAATGGATCAAGAGCAGCCCTGAGGAGAAGGACTTGGGGGTACTGGTGGATGAGAAGCTGAACATGAGCCAGCAGTGTGCACTGGCAGCCCAGAAAGCCAACTGTATCCTGGGCTATATCAGGAGAAGTGTGGCCAGCAGATCGAGGGAGGGGATTCTCCTTCTCTACTTTGCTCTAGTGAGACCCCACCTGGAGTGCTGCGTCCAGCTCTGGAGCGAGTCCAGAGGAGGCCATGAAGATGCTCAGAGGGCTGGTGCTCTTCTGCTATGAGAACAGGCTGAGAGAGTTGGGCTTGTTCAGCCTGGAGAAGAGAAGGCTCCAGGGAGACCTTATTGCAGCCTTCCAGTACCTGAAGGGGGCCTATACAAAAGTGGGAGGGAGACTTTCTACAAGGGACTGTAGTGACAGGACAAGGCATAATGGGTTTAAATTGAAAGCAGGGAGATTTAGATTAGGTATCAAGAAGAAATTCTTCCCGGAGAGGATGTGAAGCAGTGGAACAGGTTGCCCAGAGAAGCTGTGGATGCCCCATGCTTGGAAGTGTTCCAGGCCAGGCTGGATGAGGCTTTGAGCAACCTGGTCAAGTGGAGGGTGTCCCTGCCCATAGCAGGGAGTTGGAACTAGATGATCTTTAAAGTCTTTTTCCACCCAAACCATTCTATGATTCTATGATTTTTTATAAACTTCTGATTGTGCTTTTTATTGTCATGACACTTAAAAAATCAGACCGTTTTTCATTTTAACTTAATGCAAATTAGCTGAAAGATTTTGGTTGTCCCAAGTGCATCTTAGGTTCAGTGCAATAGATACAACTGAGTCCTGATGGCATAGGGACATAAAACATAGGATGGTAGTAGGTACTCAACACTTGTATATCCTTCCCTGCACTGCCTCCCTGTTCCCCCATAACCTTTTACAGAGGGCTACATGCATTCTGATAATTTTTTCACAAGGTAATATAAAACCACTTTTCCACTCTTTTGAATGTCAAAGATGTACATCAAGGAAAAAACAGGAAAAGGTTTTGTTTAAAATAGCCTCAGCAGTGTTGAAGCAACTGATGTTTTATTATGTTGCCTGGTGAACTCACCCTAGAGCAAATCATACAGGAAGATGAATATGTTTTGAAGGCCTTTGAGAACAACAGTTATTCTTCAAATGTGTCCTAACTGCAGAAACATGCCCCAAAAATAAATGTTTGATGATTTACACAGAGAAAACTTATAAAGTGTTCATTATCTTATAGCAAAGTTTCATTGCTTGTTTTGTATGTGAGCCAAAGAAACCTACCTTTGTATTTCCACCTATCTAGGTATTTTATAGGCTCTCCTACTGTACCCTTGATGGTTTGATTTGCAGTCTCCAGTTGGTACTTAGATGTTCAAGAATGTACGTTGCTTACGTGTCTTAGCCACCCCCATGAGTAGGTGATGAAGCAAGTCTGTGCCCATACACCATATACTGTGCCCACCATTTAAATTCTAGCACGTCGTTGTAATAGTCTCAAGCACAGCAATCGAAATAATGCCCCTTTGAGACATCTTATCACACAAAACAATGTATCTTTTTCATTATCTTACTTTCCTACCAAATATCCACTACGATATTTTTCCATAAGTCAACATATTTCTCCCTCCCAAAGCGATAAAAATTAGTAGTTAATTAATTTTTGCCCTCAGAAAATAATAGTTTCTGAAGGTAAAATGAATACTAGAGTTTGCTACATGTGGTTTAAGCTTTGTTTAAATTTTAAAGATTTATTGAATGCATGTAGTATACTCACTTTTTGTTAAGTGTTCTTAAAGTTTAAAAGGGTGAGATCGATGTTACTTTTTTTCCATTGCTGTCTTTTTGGTTCATCTTCACATAGGGATGTGTTAGCCTCTTGGGAAGTTAGCAGTGTAAGTGGCTGACAAACTAGCTAATAAATCTGAGGTTAATGGGGCTGTAGACAGCAAAGTACATAGGTGCAGGAAGGATCACCAGGCCACAGAATGCTGCACATCTAGAAGTTGTCAGTACAAAGTATGAAAAATACAAAGGACAGAGCAAAAGTAGGAGAAGTTGCAGCTCAATTTTCTGCTTGCTGAAGCACTGTCTCACATCAGCATATCCTGGACTTCTAGGGAAGAGATATATTTAGGACTTGATCTTGCTTCTCTTCAGGTTATACAAAAATGGCATGTCAGTATAAGAAGTAGAGTACTTGTACTTCCTGTGTAAAAATTAGTTTGGATTCATTTAGAGGTATTTAGAGATGGGTATTAGAGCTTTAAATTTGATTATTCTAGTTCTCTTAATTAGTGGACCAAATGTCTGATACAGCTGCTGTGCACTTTTGGTATTGATGACAATTTCCATCTGGGGGAAAAAATCTTTTGAAGAAATTTTCTGTGCAGCAAATTAAATCCCTTGAAGTAGCTTGTGGCCAGAAATTTGAGTAAGTCAGCATGGTGTTCTTGAATTCAATAGAGCCACACTAATGGCTATTGCCTGCGATTATCGTTGAATAATGCAATGAAATTCTTCTAATGCATGAACACAAGTATGAAATAGGACAGGGTGAAAAGATGTTACCCCTCCACCAAAACTGTTCAAAGAAATAACAATTGGTAAAGAGTTGCATCTTTGATATACTCTGATGTACTTTGATATGCTTTGATATGGAATACCATCCTCTAATTTTTAGGTTTATTTTCAGTGGGCTGTGACTTCAGAAATTACTGTAGATTCCCCATTGCATATGGGGAGAAGCAGGCGGCTCTGACCAGGGCAGAGGTCTGATACACCGAATTGTGTGCTTGGAGGTGCCTTTGATTGTGGCAGGAGTTTTAGAAACTAGCTGAGATCAACTTATAGATAGGTAAATTCAGATTAAATGTATACTATCTTTAGCAAACAAGAATGATCCCCCCTTACATACAGGATAAGATGTGCTAAAAAGCAGCAGTCAATCCATCAGCTAGTAAATAGTTGTATTTTCACTGAAAGTGGGTTTGATGCTTAAAGGGGAGATGCATAATTAAGACTTCATCTTCCACAATATTAAATATTGATTTGTAGACATTTAGCAGCAGGCATGAGGCTCTCTTGAGAACTGGCAGTGACTGTCTAAAAGATTCTAAAATATTTTACTTCTCCATGTAGAATTTAGCATTTATTTTTTAATTTAAAATTTATGAAATGAGAGTAAAATAAATCAGGAGGTAACTTCTAGCCCTCTGAGCCCATGTCAGTTTTGTTCCATGTGACCATTCAGAATATTTTTTTTTTTTAAGGTTTGTATTGGCTTTTGGTTTATTGAAGTGTCAGGAGGTTTATAAGCACTTCAACTTCAATTTTGATTGTTTTATCCAACTACTGTCACTTCTTATCAGTATTAAAGGCAGAAATCAAAGCACGGGACCCAAGGGAAGCAGCATTTCAAATGTACACCACCACTCTTTTTTGTCATTGTTCTGAACTATGCACCTCTGCTCCTGACAGCAAACCCACGACGAGATAAGGAGGTGAGTTTCATACTTCGTTAATTCATTTGTGAATTAAACAAAAGGGGTTTTTAACTAGAGGGTGTTTCTTTCCCCTTGCCTAGCCTGTCTTTATGACCTGTGAAAATTGCTGAAGTACAGCAGACCCCACATAAGCTGGCTTTGCTCTAGGCGGCCCATTCGTCTCTTCAGCCTTTCATTAACGGTACGTTGGCAATCTGCGCGATTACACTTGTTCAAACAGGTGAAAAAACTATTCCAGCTTAACTGTGTCTTGTAGATATTTCTCCCCAAGAGAAAGTAACCTAGATTTATGATCTGGATTTGAAAACTTAGCCCCAAGTGTAGTACTTGTTGGTCTGAGTAAAGTTAACCAGATGTTCGGCTGCCGGAGAGATGCTCAGCACAGGCCGCGCGCTGCTGCCTCACTGAGGGTGCAGGTGTGATGCGGTTTGAAAAACCCTGCCCCTGCTGAAAGAAAATACCTCAGACTAAAGGGAAAGGAAGAGTTAATTCTCACTAGCCAGTGTCTGGGTGGGCATTATGAGGTTTTACAGGTGGGATCTTCCTCTATCACAGCTCAGCTACAAAAATGGCAATATATTTGCTGAGAAAAATACGGTATTTTTAACTATATGGTTATGGCTCCATAGTCTGATTTGTGAAATAATAGTCAGTTTTATAAATCAAGGGGTTTATTCATGGTAAAGCATTTGTGCAGCAACTTTCCTTTTTTTTTTTTTTTTTTTTTGAGATGTCTGTGCATTAGAAACTGACATGAATTTTTACAGTACATTTTATTTGGGTTAACTAGTGTATTGAATTTAAGAGTTGACATTTTCTGTGCTTTATTTGCAATAGCTTCAAGTCAATCAAATCCATTCCCCAGTTTATGTAGACTCACTTTAAATAAGTATGAGCAGAATATGTTCATTTTACAACTGGATCAGCTTATTAGGTTTCAAAAGTGCATTTCTGCTATACAGCAGTAAAGGAAAAAAGGGACGGAGTAGTGGCAGAAAATCTGCCCGATAAACAGTTTCTTTGCACATGTATATAGGTGTGGGTTTGTGTGGGTAAAGTAATGGTGGCACGGGTGGAGCAGACACGTTTTAGCATTACAATGACAAACTGTAAAAGATGACACACTTTAAAAAAAGATTTTTTTTTTTTGAGATTATTTACTAACATCACAAAATAGAAAATTGACTGAGACAAGAGAATCCAACAAGTTAGGGTTCAAACTGAGATACCAAGTTGTGTCTATCTGTTAAGTAAAAAAGTAATTTAAAAAAAGACCACAACTTTTAGAGGGGAGGAAGAGAGAAACAATACAATTAGAAATCAATACTTAAATATTACTTTAAACACTGCAATCGCAAAAAGCAGGTGTTTTACAACAACAATGTTGCAGTAGCATAAACAAGGTAAAAGACACTAACTAGGTTGAAGCAGGAAAATCTGTACTTTTGCACATTTCTAAGTAAGCATATATGCAAGATATTTTTGAGTCTTTAGGCTTTTATTAAATTCTTTACCTTCTTTGAACTGTTTCAGCTGGGCTATAGACCCAGGAGGGACATACCTTTAATGTTATTTTAATTTTGACATTTTAAATGTTAAATGTTGTGCACGGAGTTAGATTTTTTTGTGCTCAAGTTTAGATATGTGAATCTTGAAGTCCTTTCATTCATCATGTCATCTGTTATTGATGCAACTGACTTCTGTGACAGTGTTGACAGGATTTATCTGAAAGTTTGCTGGATGGCACATTTTCTAAAATCAAATATAAATAAAAGGGTCCATCATCTGGGGGATGTGGGATTGGAAGTCAGTGGGTGTTGATGGTGCTTAGTTTCACAAAGAGCTATTCAAGAACTCACACAATCACCTCTTACAGATTTATCTCTTTTTATGTATGACCATGTTCATATTCCCTTCAGGTTGGGGAGCAAATTTTTTTTTTCTTTTTTTCTTTCTTAAGACCTGGCAGATAATCAAACATGTACCTAAATATGTACCTGCATATCTTTCTGACATTTCAGAAATACTAAATATTGTATTCTGGGTGATAATGCTTTCTGAAGAAGGAAGGAGATGGCCCATTTAATAATGTATACTTCATTTACAGTTTGGAGTGTTAGCCAGCAACTTGTGATGATACTTCTTCCAGTCATAATACTGATATATACAGAGTTCTAACTACATTTTTAAATAGAAAAACAACTGAATGATACATTCAAAATAATTAATGGAGAGGAAATAGATGATTTCAGCATGGGAGAATATTTATGCATTATTTAGCAGCAATAATGTTTGAATTCATACATTATGCAAATGCCTTTATAATCAGGAAAATGAAATAACTTGGACTGCTGCAACATCTTTAAATCTACCATTAGGTACTTATTTGTGCATATCATTTAATACTGCACAATGTTACAGCATGTCACTTGAGGAGAGAAGTTATCGGGGACTAACAGGTTATAAAAAAGTAAAGCTGATGAATCCTGATTGCTACCTTGATGCTAATGTCTATAAATTTATTAGCAAACAGGAGTAAAGGCTTTAACGGTAATTTAGATAAACTCCTCTTCAGAGATGTTACTGGGGGTTTACACACAGTTCACATTTTGTGTTGTGATCCTTAGTCAGACCCACCCACGCACAACGGACCAGGACACAGCATGGGCTGACACTACAACATTGTATTTTCTTAATTTATCAGCAGCTACGTTCCAAAACTATCAAAACCAGCAAGCCTGACCATAAAGAACCAAAGCTGCTTTTGTCTCCTCTTATTTTCAATACAAAAAACATAAAAAATCAAAAAGCCAGTAATTTGGTGAAGAGCATTAATAGACCTCCCTTCTTACTCGTTGGATCCGTTTATCTCTCTGCTTAACTAAATGCATAAACCCACATGTATGTCTGTATGCAGTTCATGGCAGTATTTCTGTGTCACATTTCCTTTGTAACGTCGCTGTGGTTTTGCAGCCAGTGTGAGCGTGCGTGTGTGTAGCCTGTAGGAACAGGAGAAAACCTTGCCAAGCACACGTGCAGGCAGGCCCTGCGCTGCCCACCCCCACCCTGAGAGCCAGGCCAGTGCAGCCGTGTTTGAAGGTGCTGCTCTGGAGCTACTAGATGCAGGGGGTATGAGCAGGGGTGCAGAGGTATGCCAAGGTGGCTTTGGCCCCCCCACCGGTTGGGCCCGTGAGAAGAGCAGGTTTCTGCCTCAGTGTTGGGTGCCTCCTAGTCTCTCCCTGCCACTCGCCTTTTGTTTCCTTAGACTTTCTATGTTCAATAATGGCTTCTTTTCCTCCTTGTCTTATATAGCTCCTCCATTTCTTTCTTTTACTTCATTCAGCCAGGCTTTTTACCAACCATGTGGTCCTTACAGCCTTTCCTCTTCAGTACTTCACACATTAATGAATCTTTTCTGCAAACAATGTGTGTCTGTAGCATGTAGTACTCCCGTTGTTATGAAACAGAAACAGACCTATGTCCTCCAAAGTGCCTGGGATCTTACCTCCCATTTTGAGCCTAAGAAGTTGAGGGTTCAGCTGTGTTTGGGTCACTCCTTGGAGCAGCAACAGGTTAGACCCACAAGATTGTCCTTTTCCACTGGCATCAGTCTTCAGTACATGGGACCATGTACATGAGTACCAGCACTCACCCTGTCCTTGCCGTCCCAGTGGGGAGAGCCAAGAGAGGTGTGAGATGTGAAGTGACCTGTGAAGGCTGTGCTTTCAGTTCTGCTGTTTGCCTCTCAGGGATGAAACCCACTTCCTGCCCACATGCACAACCATTCTGGAGCTGTGTTTGTAAGGACTTGCTCTGCCTTGTCTCCAAAATCTCAAGGTCTCTTACGTCTACACATATGAAAAGTAAAAATGCACAGGATACAGGAAGAACAGAGTAGACAGGTGCTCCTTATCATGTGGAGAATGCTGGAGCTTTTGAGTCTGGTGATGATGATTTTAAAAAACCAAACCAAAACAAAAAACCTTCATGTTTTTTTCAGACCTGTTCTTCTTTGCCCCTATGGGAATGAGACCTTGAGAAGTAGCAGTGCTGATTATCTTGTGTTTTTCAGTCTCCCACCTTTGACAAATACCTCCTGGAGTATGTGGGCTATGGATGGTTTGCCAGATTAGAAGTAAACATTACATCTGAATTTTTTTTCTTACCAAACTTCATGCCTGATTAATGTCTTAGCTAGAAAGATGAAAGACAAAGGAGCTTCCTAGTCAATGACGGGCTTTGCCAGGTCCTTTATTGCCTGGCTGACTTTTAGGTCAACATTTGGGAAAACAAAACCATCTAGTCACAGGGGTGCATAGTGATGAAAGAAGAACTAGACTTTCTTCTTGTAGTCCATGAGAGAGCAAAAGTTCTTCCAAATTATTTATATTTCAAAACTTCCACTAATATTTCTGTTGTGGGAGAGCAACCCATTTTCTTAACCCATTAAATAAAGCTGACCCATCACTTGTCAAGGAGTAATTTACAGAAACCGACAGCAGAGGGAAATTTACACTCTGATTTCCATGTGTACTTGTTGTATGGCAAGCATAAAAGAATTTGCATGAAGATGCCATCAATCCAGCGTGTCTCATAAACACTATATTCCCATAACAGCTCAGGAATTCAGAACAGATCTTCTTGCAACTGGGTGGCATTTGGACACATTTTGGGTACTCATCAATTTGAATCCAGTCCACAGCCTGGAATTTTTGCTCTGTAAGAGTCTTCCAGAAATTACTTTTTATGGCAGAGTGAATGCAATGCTGTTTGCTTCTCCATCATAAAAACTGTGCCAGGGCTTCTGCTGTAAAATTGCTTTTGCTAACAAGAAAACACAATTCAACCAATATATTGTGCTCCTGGCTAAGAACTGGCATGCAAGAATTCATCCTGGAGATTTTAATTTGCAGTGAATAATAGTGATTTCTCATAGTGCAAAATAATGCATGAACTCCCTTTTGTTGGATGTTAACTAATGTTTATGGCATTGTAGCAATCAGTGCTTGTAAAGCTGATTGGGAAAAGAGAGACAGTAGGATGCAGCAGGCACCAAGGGTGCAGTAACAAGCGGTACCCACGCCAGTGCCAACTGGAGATCACCAGCTGATGACGAAGAGGACACAGGGCTGTAGAAACTGGAGTCAATATGTCGTGCAATGGTAAATCAATTAATGAGGTATTAACTTTGGAGTGGTTGTAGTAATTTTTTGAAGACACTTTAATGCAGACCTCCCAGTTTTACATAGCTTTGGCAGTGACAGCTGAGTGTTGACTGTACAAGAAGGAAGTGGAAGCTGGTTATCACTGCATGGCACTGTGGGACTGGTGGTTGTGTTGTTTGTGCATAGGTGAGTGGAAGTTTAAGTTAGTCTCAGTTGGATTTCCATGTCCACAGTCTGAACTCAGTGAGAGAGCCTAGCCTTGGCTAAGAGGATGTTTACTTTACTTCAACACTTCCTCCCTCTGGCTAGTGTGTTCATTTTGGTCAAGCAGATGGTACAGCATTTTGCAGAAGCTGTCCAGTGTGTCTGTGTTTTCCCTCTGATTACAGATCCTGAGATGAAATTTCAGAAAGTGACAAATCCATCCAGGCCTCTGTATGATTAACAAGGATACCATCCCCACCACAGAGAGGTTCGAGGACTATGGCAGTGACTCAGCAGAGGTGCTTGGAGAGTCTGAGAGAGTCAATGGTCTGGTTAACCCTGAAGCTGTCATGCTGTACAAATCATCTCTTCTGCCTCATGCCACCCAGTTGTTCAGGCAGCATGGGCAAACCTGAGCTGGAGGAAGCACCTGCTTGTCTAAGAGTACAACCCCTTTTTCTGCAAAGTTATGAGAAAGTAAGATGAGAGCTTTAGACTTCTATAGACATAGAAGAGGGTCTTCTAAATGACAACCATAACTTCTACACAACAAAAGCATGACAAAGTAACTTACTTGGATTTTGTTTAATAGTTCAGCAGAATGCCTGCATGTGGAAAAGCATCTCTGGGTTATCTCCTTTTCTCAGCTCATCCTTCTTTGGAGACTGACTGTTGCTCTTCATACTCCTCATAGTTTCTGAGTGCACTCGAGACATGCTCCAGAATCCACTGAAGTCAACAGAAAAATTCCCTGAGAGCCCAGACGCCAAATGTCTGTGGTTTTCCCCATTAAAGATCATCCAGTGTCTACCACCAGCATGACAGGATAGGTCCAGCGTGCTTGCTTTTTAAAATGGAAAAATTAACTCCAACCATGAAA
Organism: Rhynochetos jubatus; assembly: GCA_027574665.1. Taxonomy (NCBI): domain Eukaryota; kingdom Metazoa; phylum Chordata; class Aves; order Eurypygiformes; family Rhynochetidae; genus Rhynochetos; species Rhynochetos jubatus. The sequence continues at coordinate 20,632,837 of CM050656.1, forward strand.
ATCAACACTGATTTTGAAAGTATTACCCCAGTCAGCTATGTTCTGTCAATCCTTGCTTACAGCACAGTTTTAACATATATTAAATTTTATATTAATAGTTTGCATGGTCTTATACTAAATAAATATATACATTTATGTACACTGTGATGTAACAGCAATTTACGTCTCATATGACCATCTGATACTGTTTCTTCCAGGAGTATATAATGGATGCATCTCCTTAGAATCATGAGAAAAAGGCTATTTCAACCTAACAGAATGTTTTAATTTCAGAGAGTCAAAATGGTGTATCTTTAATGTAAGGTTGTCTGCAATTTGTAGTATGGCTTTTGTTAAGTTTTCTAATTCCTTTGGGCTTTAATTAGAAACACTTCAGCTACATTTCCCTAAAACATGCAAATGCTGAGGCTCCCACAAACAGTATTATTAAGGTGGCTTCTTAATTGATTTTTCTTTGGTAGCAATTTGTTTCTCTTCCAGTTTATTGTGGCAAACAATGGCATTTGTCACTTCTTGCAGTAACTGAAGTTTTCTGCTTTAATAAATGCACATATTAGATGCTATTCTCTTTCTCTGCTTGATAGGTGTATAGTGTCAGGCAGCAGAAGGTCGCAATGATGTTAAATTTGCTGCTAAGCAAAGGATTGGAGTGTAAATGAAATCTTGAAAGCTGGGAAATGAGAATGTGCAAGTGTAAATAATGTATTAATTATTGACAGCTAAGGGACTGAAGAGTCCTATTTAGTAATAACATCTTCATTGTCATACTACCTGACACTATCTCAGGTATTTTTATTTTAATAACAGGTTTTCCCCTCAAGATAGTACGTATTTCAATTTGCCAGTGTAACTTTATTGATATTTTTCATTTTCTTTGCCTTTTCTTTATCTTACTGCAGTCTAGGTTCTTGGTTCAGGAGGGGACGGGGGAGAAGCGAATCCTCTTATTTTATTGTGCAAGTGGTGTTATTACAGTAGAAAATACATTTTCCTTCTAATAAAAGAGCACAGTACTGAGGAGGAAAAGGAGATTCCACCTCATTGGTTATTTATGGAGGTTAAGGTATAGTTTAGGAAAAGACCTATGATAGATAAGGGCTCAGTTTTGCCAACAGGCCTTCCCAACAATGGCTGGTGCTTAATATATGCCAGAAGCAGAATTGATTTCATCATGGCCTTCCTGAGTGAAACACTTGTTAGGATAGGGAAAGGTGTATCTCAGGTAAAAGGTTTTTAGTATTCTGTACTTTCCAAGCATTGCACAAAGTCTAGGAATAGTACTGAATTCTTTAAGATTTAAATGATTTCTATTACAAATTAGTGCAGAAAAGAAGCCCATGATCCAAAAAAGGTCTTAGTATAATAGCTGTTTGCTACAAGTAAATAACTAGGAGCTTTCAAAGACCAAGATTTAAGAAGAAAAGAAACACCACCCAAACCAAACCAACCAACCAACCTACCAAAGATACTTTCTTACCGTTGTTTGCCAAATGAGCTAGGAACTTTTCTCCTTATGAGATTTTAACCTGTGGAGCAGAGCTGGTCTCTTCCTTCGCACTGCCTGTTCCTCAATGAGACTTGTGTGACCCCCAGCCCATTGCAAGGGGCTGTGCTGCTGTTCTACAGCCCTGTGCCACCTCCAGTGCCCCCATTGGTCCCTGACTCCTGCTTTAATCCCCCCATTGGCTTTTCCCATAAATTGTTGATTTTGTCCCTTCTGCAGGTGGAACATGCAGCAGTTCGGGGAAGTTTGCAAGTCTCCGACAGACTCTGGGGGAAAGCAGTGGCCATCCATTACCTGGCTGGGAACCCCATATGCCTGCAGGGCAGAAGGTGCTACTGAGAGCTGGGGGATAAATAAAAAGAGGCGTCAGCTACTTCCAATGCTCTCCAGCCAGGTGATAATTGTCTTTTCTTTGTCCTTAGTGAGGAGAGCTGGGTAGCATCTTTAAGTCAAATTCTCTTTCTCCTGAAAAAATGCAGCTTCTGATCTGTGGAATTACTTAGCAAATTTCTGTCAGCTCTAGAGAATTGATAGAGTTGATAAATCCTAATGTGGGGGGAGCTGGAAAAAGTGAAAACATTTCATTTTGCCGTTTTCAAAACATTGTTTTGATGGATTGCATCAGAAATACCTTCCATCTGAAGAAGTTTGATTTCTTTGATTAACAAATATTAATGTTTTTATATAAGCAAACATTAATGAAAGAATTCACCTGAAATCAATTTTCCACTTTTCAGCAGAACAAAGCCTTGCTGTGTTTTTGGCCAGCAGTGCACTACTGAACAGCAAGTGCCTGGGCAGTCTGTGCCCTGGTGCTGCTGCACGCACTCCTGCCTCTCATGTTGGCCATGGTCCCTGCGGGGAGATTACAGGGATGTTCCCAACTGCAGCACCCGCTTTCAAGGTGTTATTTGCAGGTGCTAGTGCAAATGCGCCTCACTTTTCAAATCTGTTGTTATTTACAGAACATGCGCCTCAAACATTAAAAAAATGCCATATGTGATGCTGAATATAGAGCCTTCTTCCTCTGCTCAACAATATAACTTTATCAGAATGAAATGTCTTGCTCATTTGAACTAGTTTCCATAGCAACGGTACTGTACACCTGTGACGTAAACACACCAGCCGTTACAACCTCTGAACTAAGCAGAGTGAGCCGTACTGCACACCCCTGGAGAAGTGCATTTCCCGTGTATCCATAGCACATACTGCTATATGCTACATGTGTGGTCTGTATATACAATCATTTTATTCAGAATTACCCTACTTACACTTGGCAAATAAATACAAATATGCTACTTACATGAAGTTATACACTTGCAGAAATTCAAAATATTCTTGTCCTGAGGGAAGACTTTCTAATGCAAACGTTACACACAAATAAATGATCTAGCTTACATTTTCTTCTGTATGAATTTCCTAAAAAAAAAACAAAACAAAACGAAAAAAAAGCCAGCACACAAAATGCCTCACTCTTGCAAATCTGTGAGCTTGTTAATAGTACATTAAAAAAAGAAAAAGCAACTGCATGCTGAATTATTTAAATATATTAATAGTAAACTGGAAATAATTATGCACCTTTGGCTATCCAGTCTTGCAAATAGGCTATTGCTGTTCCCTCCATAACTTTCAGTGAAATTGAACTCACCAATAAGAAACAAATGGTTGCATTTTAAAGAAACCTGAAATTATTTCCCCGGGTCATTCATAAGGTAGATCATTACAGGGAAACATTTTCTTAGTGAAGGAAAAATAGCTTACTAATGCAATGGAAATCATATTCTAAGCTTCCTGCATTTATTAGCTTATTTAAGAAGAGGCAAACTTCAAAGAAAGATTTTATTTGAAATATATGCAGTATAAAAATCTGCATAATGATGGGTATTGCTCTCAGATACACAATGTATGACTAAACATATAGATGAACTGTCTGTTTCTGTCTTCTAACATTTGTGCAATCTTGTCTTTGCTTTCAGATCTGCCCTCTCTTCCCCTCTTAACTCAGGATTTCCTATTACTGAATGCAGGGCAAGCTACAAGCAAAAGGAGTGAAATATGATAGATAATTCATGCATCTTTTCAAAATTGATTGCAGCAGGTGTCCTGAATTGTTAATGCTGCTCCTTGATATAGTGTGCTTGACTTTTTTCTGGTTTTATTATAATCCTCATTTCTGTGCCAGTGAAAATAGGGCTTCTGCTCTCAGAGCAAAATTTCTTGTCCTTGTTCAGCAAATGGGTGGATAATGTTGTTCTTTTACAGGGAACAGAGAAGCCAGGGCCTGGTGACCCACCCTTGTGCAGGCTGCAGTCAGCACGTGTGATAGCAGCTGGCAACTGCGTGAAAAGGGAAAGGTGCTGATATTTTACCCACCGTTTAAGGACAGGAGCCAACCATCTCCCATGTTTTGGAGGTTTTTTTGGTAACAACTATTTATTTATTTTTTACTTTTTCCTCAAGTGTGGTTGTTTTCAGATTTTCTACTAAGAAATGTGTATATTATATGAGCTGCTAACACTCTGCTTTAGGCAGAGCACGGTGTTTGGAGGTTACGTAGGCTGATTTCAGGGAAACTAGCAGCATTATTGATTTTCATTGGGCTTATTAGGATCAGCGTAACATGCACTTTTGCTATACTAGATTGTATTTGGTTTTCATCATGAATTCTCATTACACTAAAAAGAAATGGAAACAAGCTATGCAAGTAAAAGATTTTGCAGAGTACTTTAATGAAATTACTCTGCATCTGTGGAAACACACTTTGGATGTTGGTCATTCAAACCCTCAGTGCTGCTGGCCAGACTCTGTTCTCATTTGCTTTTGACAATTAAGAATAAATTCTCTAATCTTTATGGAGTTATTTCAGATTTATACTAACATAACTGAAGGTATAACTTGGTCCTTAAAGTAGTTGTGTTTTCTGAATCCTGATGCTGAATGCATGATTCACTCGATAGGAGAAGTCCCAGTTGTTTGTCTGCTTGCAGAAGGGATGGAATACATTACGACATTATAAAGGTGTGAAATGCACGTGGCTATGAGCACACTCCTTCTAGACCACCAGCCAGAATGAGGCATGAACAACAAGCTTCTTTTCACCCTTTTTTGCTCCTGTGGGACATCAGCTAGTTGTGATTTGCCTGTTGATGATGGCAGGGGAAGCATGAGCTATACTCTGTAAGACCAGACCAAGACTCTGAGCAGTCAGGGAAAAAGTAGTGTCCTTTGACATGTTTCGATGGTGCCTCTTAGAATTGCACAGATTTTCTAATCATCCAGATGCTTTTATTTTAGTAGATGTTTTACATTTGGTGATAGCAACGTTCTTTGAGAAGGAGACAAATAATTTTGAAGACATTTCAGAGGTGACTCTTGGGCTTCCTTTCTTAATACATTAAGGTATTTCAGATCATAGGCAACAAACAATGTAAGGTACCAAAATTAGCATAAAGCACCCAGTTAACGCCAACCTACAGAATAGATGCCAAAAAGAACAAATACAAGATACAAGACTTTATCGGCAAAGTTACTTGGGGAGTACAAATTTTGCATTATTGAAAGGCCATGATTTAATGACATTGCACAATCAGCTCTTAGGCAGTCATTCCCTGTTGATTCAGTGACATAGTGCTCTTCTGCTTGGAATTGCATAACATTTTAGTGGGTTTTTTAATGGAGAAACATTGGTATCGTAAATGGACTGATCATGTCTCAGACTTGAAAGATTTTTCTGGATTTTTTTCTGAAGTGCATGGAACTCCACCTGGAATGGGTCAGAATTAAAGGGAGTGTAGGGAGAGGGGATACTGCAGCAGGAGTTTGCTACAGGCCACCTGGCCAGGACGAGCGAGTGGATGAGGCCTTCTACAGGCACATAGCAGCAGCCCTGGTCCTCATGAGGGACTTCAACCCCCCTGATATCTGCTGGAGGGACAACACAGCAGGGCACAAGCAAGCCAGGAGGTTCCTGGAATGTGTTGGTGACAACTTCCTTCTCCAAGTGATAGAGGAGCTGGCGAAGAGGGGGGCCATGCTGGACCTTGTTGTCTCCAATCCTTGGCTCTAAACTGGAGAGACATGGTTTTGACGGATGGACTGCTCATTGGATAAAGAACTGGCTGGATGGTCGCACTCAGAGAGTGGTGGTCAATGGCTCAATGTCTGAGTGGAGACCAGTGACGAGAGGCGTTCCTCAGGGGTCGGTATTGGGACCGGTGCTGTTTAACATCTTTGTCAGTGACATGGACTGTGGGATTGAGTGCAACCTCAGCAGGTTTGCTGACGACCCCAAGCTGTGTGATGCAGTGACACGCTGGAGGGAAGGGATGCCATCCAGAGGGACCTGGACAGGCTGGAGAGGTGGGCCACTGCCAACCTCCTGGAGTGCAACAAGGCCAAGTGCAAGGTCCTGCACCTGGGTCAGGACAATCCCAAGCACAGGTACAGGCTGGGTGGAGAATGGATTGAGAGCAGCCCTGAGGAGAAGGACTGGGGATACTGGTGGATGAAAAGCTGGACATGAGCCGGCAGTGTGCGCTGGCAGCCCAGAAAGCCAACCATATCCTGGGCTATATCCAGAGAAGTGTGGCCAGCAGGTCGAGGGAGGGGATTCTCCCTCTCTACTCTGCTCTAGTGAGACCCCACCTGCAGTACTGTGTCCAGCTGTGGGGCCCTCAACAGAAGAAGGATATCAACCAGTTGGAGCAAGTCCGGAGGAGGCCACGAAGATGATCAGAGGGCTGGAGCACCTCTCCTATGAACAAAAGTTGAGAGAGTTGGGCTTGTTCAGCCTGGAGAAGAGAAGGCTCCAGGGAGACCTTATAACACCTTCCAGTACCTGAAGGGACCCTACAAGGAAGCTGGGGGGGACTTTTTACAAGGACTTGTAGTGACAGGACAAGCGGTAACGGGTTTAACCTGAAAGTGGGGAGATTTAGATTGGATATCAGGAAGATATTCTTTACAGGGAGGGTGGTAAGGAACTGGAACAGGTTGCCCAGAGAAGCTGTGGATGCCCCATCCCTGGCTGTCTTCAAGGCCAGGCTGGATGAGGCTTGGAGCAACCTGGTCTAGTGGAGAGTGTCCCTGCCCATGGCAGGGGGGTTGGAACTAGATGATCTTTGAGGTCCCTTCCAACCCAAACCATTCTATGACTCTATGATTCTATGAGTTTTTCACACCCAAACAGGAAAATCCTAAAGGAGAAGATCTCCTTAATATAGGCGTGACTGTCTTATTTATTTGTGAAAAGGGGTCTCAAAATGCTGAACACACAGCTTTATGGAAAAGAGCTCTCCTGTGTTGCTGACAATTATTACACTTTTCACTTGCAAAATGATGCTTTTTGCTAATGCTACAGTATAGTAATCAAAAACACCTAATTCAGCTGATTAAAAATTCTCTGTTGGGCTTTGCTGACTAAATAAGTAAAACTTGTAAGACATTTCAAATAGACAAGTTCCTGAAAATACTGATATTTGTCGACTTTAAATTAAAATTATGAGGACTACACATCAAATGAAGAGAGGTCTTTTTCACTAGTGCACCTCAGTGAGATCCATTGCTGATGTGCAGCAGGAGAGATTTTATGCTGTAAGTGCAGGTAAGCTTTTCACTCAGATCTCAGCTTTAGAATCAGATTAATTGAGTGATTAAAGCATTTTGTTTTGAACTCCTACCAAAGAAACCTAGCAGAAAATCTGTCTTAAATAAGTTAGCACATGTAAGCAATGGTAACAGGTGCTATGGGTGGTTGTTGGGATTTTGTTTGTTTAATATTAACCTAAAATAATTTAAAAGGCATCTTAATAGCCTTATTTTATGTCTCTTATTTTGATTTTTTAAATCGGCACGTTCCCCTTAGTGCAGTTAATAGGGTCAGTCTGTGAGCCTGAGCTGGTTACCATGCCTTCAGTCATGTGGAATCCAAACAGCCATTATAATTTGTTTCTAAACAGATCAAAAGCTATTTACCATCTCAATGTTTTGTGCACAGCTGGGTGTCTGGCAAACATCCAATATCCATTAACATTTAAAAATTAGTCCCATAATGCATCTTTTCCATGGCTTGAGGAGTATACACACTGACACATGTTGGGAACCAATTATATTTGCACCACCATTAGTCTGGCTGCATTCAACTTCCCAGTAAATGAGGGCTAATTTAGTTTCCAGAATGGTGTATCTTAAATTCATGCAATGACCTTAGAGAAAGCAGAGTATCTGAAGATTTAAAAAGGAAGGAAATGTTCAGAAAGAATAATGCTTCCTTTTTTCTGCCTAAAACGTAAGAGTACATTATTATACGACTGTTCCCAGAATCCATGCCTGGCCCTGAAAATCAGATTCCTCTAATTCAATATTTCTAAAATTCATGAGCAGAATTTAGTTGGGAAGAAATCAGATTAATACAGTAAACTAGCACACCCTCCTTGCTCAGATCAAACCTGGTAATGGACCTTTTTACAATAGCAATTTAAGACCTGCCTGTAGCAGGTCTAACTCTTTAGGTTCCCAACTGGTTTTAAGTATTCTATTTTCTTACCAGCAGGAAAGTAAGAAATACAGATTTCACAGTAAGTGCTGTCTACCCTGCTTGTGAAATATATTCTAACAATGCCATGCAAGTGAAACGACCTTCACAACTGGCAGTTTGGCGAAGAGGTTTAATGGAAACAGAGAAACACAAAATATTTTCTGGGAAGTATAGTTTGCCAAACCTCTGCTGCCATGAGAAATTCCTTCAATAATATCAGAGGTGAAATGGGTGTCTAGTTTGGCAGGTGAGTAAGCGGGAAGAGGGGTTTTTTAACACCTTTCCTTGCAGCATGTCAGTGCAGCTTTTGATCATCAGGTTCTAGACTGATTGGCTGCTGTTGCAGACTGCTGCAACACACTGTACAAAGCTTATCTTAGCTCACTTAGTCTATGTCATGCTGCTTAATAAAGCTAAATTGCTCTTACAAACAGAACACTATTCTGCAGCCTTTTAGAATTTAGAGACGGTTTAAAAACACCATTTTTCCTTAACATTCATACGAACAAGGTAGAAACTCGGGGAAGCAGGAATTTTCTGAATGGACACAAAGCAATAGAGTGGAGCGAGCCTCCAGGTGAGGGGTCTGTTTCCTCTTGCAGCAGTGCACACCTGCAGCACCTCTGTCCTCTTGGCACAGTTGTTTGAATGGAGTAGCTGTAGGATTCTGTCTGGGGTGAGGTTGCAGGTTTAGAAGCAAGTTGTGAAATTCTGATGTATATAAATATTTATTTACATATGTTTAAAATGTAGTATTTAATATATATATATAAACATGTTCTCCTGTTATATCCATAGAGTTCAGAGTTGGCCTTTGTCAAGTATTTCTTTATTGCATGAGCACTCTATTTCCTTTTACTTTTTGTGCAAGAAAGTAGCTGTTCTGTGAAATAGCTTATAACTTGCAGATGCTCTTTTGACAAAGTTCATTGTATAATCATTATTTACAGATGCTTTTATACTTTATTTCTCTCAAAATACATGGCTTTTTATTTTACCACTTTTAGTGAAACCCATGGTTGTAGTCCCTAACAATAATACATTTTCATCCATCATTTGCAATACAAGACTTCATTTAGACTATTGATTAACATTCTTATTGTATGTAGTAGGGCTTGTTAGTGTTTCATACCTTCTTATTGTTTGGTGATTTCAAGAACTGACTTTTGCAGGTTTACAGTACATAAGCAATTAGCCAGTAATAGATTAAATTAATAAAGAAGATTCCTATCAGATCTGGGGGCTTCACAAATATATCATGTTAGGGCACTGTCCATTTCCTTATATTCCACTCAGCTGTTACAAGCTGAAGTCCATGTGTGGCAAATCCTGCTGAAGACTCGAGTTACATTCAGGAAGAAGATGCTGCACAGCATGTTTACCATTTGCTGGGTAAGCGCGTAGGGATGAGAACTGGCAGGAAGGTTCCAGTGTTTTCTTTTTCTGTCTTGACAGTCTCTTTTGGTTTTCAGATGTGGATTTAACAAAACAAAACTAGAGATAATTTTAATTTTTAATTAAAGTCAATAGCTTATGTTCCTGATGATGTATTTGGTGCGAAGAAGAATAAAAGAAAATACAGCGAGAAACCTGAAAGAAAAATGCATATCTTCAGCTTAATTATTTAGGTTCCAACTAAGAACCAGATCTGCAGAGGTCGATAATCCTTCAGGGATGTCTTAGAAGTGAGCAATTGGCTTGATTTTCCATTGAATATGTAGGTTGTGACTCAGTATGCAATCTATTGAACAGATGGTCATTCCTTTTAAACTACATCCTGATATACATGGAGCTTGTTGCTGAAGGTAAAAGTCAGTGGAGTAATCCAGTGCATCAACTGTGAGCTTTTCTGTCTTGCTACACAACAGTCAATGACAATTTTAGGTCTTCTAAGGAGTGTAAGTAAGAGAAGGGTGATGCTGTCCTGTTAAAAGGTAACCTGGGATACTGCTTAACACTGTTCACAGCTTTAAGCATACTTTCCCCTAGAAGCAGAATCTAAAAGAGGAGCATAATTTCTCTGGTGGGAAAAAAATCTCTCCTTGCATTATTTTCTGTAGGAAAACAGTGACCATTCAGCCCCAGCAGCGTGGAGTCAGGAAAAGGTTGTTAATGGAGACCAGCAGCTTGGGAAACATCTCAGGCAACTCAACGTGTGGGAGGCTGTGTAGAGAGGCGAGAGAAGGCACAGCTCACACTGCTAGCTGTTGGCATTTAATGGGCAACTCTGGCTCTTGCAGGATCATTTTCGGGGTCACGGTGCCAGTACGCAGCACCACCGTCCTGGCACAAACTGCACCAAGAACACTGGTAAGAATCAAAGTAGGAACTATAAGAGAGATTCAAAAGAGTTGTCTGATAAGCACATTTTCTAAATGCCACCATTGGTGCAAACGTGTCCCCGAGCACATGGGCTCTGCTGCCACTTCCCCACTTCCAGATTGCAGCTGCTGCTGGGCTGGAAATACCAAGACCACAGAGCTGGGGATTATGTATGTCTGCTGGCACTTCTGTTGCATGGCGGAGTGGAATACATAAATTCACAAAAATGCCAAATGTCCGAATTTCACATAGGAAAAGCAGAACGCACAGGTTTACAGTTCATGTCGGTTTGGTTTTGGGTGGGTTTTTTTGTTTGGTTGGTTTGATTTGTGCTTTTTTGTTTTGTCTGGTTTTTTTTTTTTTTTTCTCTTGGTTTTTGTTTGTGTTTTGTTTTGGTTTGTTTTTTTTTTTTAATATTGTGACATTCAAATTTTACCACAGGGAGAACCTGAAGTGTTTGAGCTTAAAAATGAGTTTTAATTAAATGACCTGCATGATGATAAGTTTACAAAAGTACTGATGAATTTCCTGCACACCTCAGTCCCACTTTGAGCACCTCAGTCTGTCAAACCTCCAAATGCACACTGAGCTGATACTCAGCCCTTGATGGGACTAAATAAGTAGGCACCTGCATTTCTCATATTGAAGCTCCCATGGTATCTGAAGTCTTGCTTTTGGTCATGTTTAGAAGAGCCTTAGTCCTGTCAGGACTGAGCAATGTGGTATCTAACTTGCACCTTCATCTACAACATGAACCCAGTGGTTTAATATTCCAAGACAGCAAAATCTGGGTCTCATCCCTTCAATACCAGGTTGCTCTAAATCCTTTCTGCATCTTCCCAGAATATGAATGTGTGCTGGTTTCAAACTGGAAAGTGCTGCTTTTCTTCACAGTGCTGCTGGCTGGCCCAGGGTGGCCGAGGGAGTGTTTAATTCCATGGTACATCAGGCTCAGTGCACATGCGTAGTACTTAGGAGGTAAGTGGCCTTGGAGGGGGGAAGGTGGTTAAGAGTTTGGCTAGCTTGATAGCTCCGTTGTTATTTCCTTTGTTAGCTCCTAGTGGTGGGGCTGGTTAATTCATTAGTGAGTGGCGGGAGTCTGCTGGGTTTTTTTCCCCGGTCGTGTTGTCGCTCTGGGGCTCTGGCTCTGCAGACTTGGACTCTCGCTACTCAGGACCTGGCTGTGTGTCAGTCGGTGAGTGGTGAGCAATTGTATCATATGTTCTATTTTCTATTATTTTAATTATTTAGTAGTAGTAGTATTGTTAGCATTAGTAGTATAACTATAACTTTCATCTACATTCAATTATTAAATAATATTAATATAATACTATTTAGTATTAAATAACACTATTAGTATTTAGTATTAAATATTACTATTAGTAACAGTATTTAATACTATTAGCATTAAGTAATTGATATATTAAATTATTCTTAGTGGGATCATGATAGTGTCTTGATAGGATGAGAGGAAATGGCCTCAAGCTGCACCAGAGGAGCTTCAGATTGGATATTAGGAAAAATTTCCTCATGGAAAGGGCTGTCGAGTATTAGAACAGGCTGCCCAGGGAAGTGGTGGAATCACCATCCCTGGAGGTATTTAAGGGATGAGTTGATATAGTGCTTAGGGTTATGGTTTAGGGTAGACTTGGCATTGCTAGGCTGACGGTTGGACTTGATGATCTTAAAGGTCTTTTCCAACCAGAAGCATTCTATGATTCTGTGATGTATTTGTAAAGACCCATGGTACTGAAGTTGTACACAGTACTTCAATAGTGTTTTCAAATTCTTGTGGGGAAGAATTAATGCATTGTAATAACGTCATCAACTGGAAATGTCTAGAAAGGACAGCTGGTTCAGATTAGGCCTTTCGTAAGATCCAAGATTGTATAACTGTTCCACTTCAGTCATGATTTTTTTTGTTTTAAATAGATGCAGTGATGTCATGCCCAATGCACATAATTAAGTAATAGTGCTCTGTTATGGCTTACTTTATTATTGGTAAATAGCCATATTGGCCCAAAACAAGGTAACCCAATAGGTCTGTTGAGACTCCAAATATGCTTGTGTGGGTCTGCCTTGCCCAGGTGTGGCAAACTCTTCTTGTATATGAAATTTGTGTTATACATAGGTGTTTGTGTGTAAAGAAAATGTGGATGCAAATCTGCACATTATATTATACTAGTCTAGTGTTACTCCTGTACGTAATGAAACATCATTTTTACAAAAGTTTTTGCCAATTAAAAAATCCCAAGAATTTCTCCTTTTTTAAAAAAATAAAATAATCCCACACCCTGCACCTTCTCTGAGAGAACACCTGGGATAGGGGTCCCTTAGTTTCCATTGTGATCCCCAGCCCTGATAACATTGTGCATGGGAGGATGGCACTCTGCCCCCCTTGCGTGCTTCATGTTTCTTCTGTCTTTTTGCTTTTTCAGAAGTAGATCTTTTCTACAATGGTGGGGAGGACATGCCATCTGTTGGGGAGATTAGCATCTCGAGCTGAAGCCCTGTGATACTCCTAGACAATATAGAAAATGTTTTACCAGAATGTAGTGACTTGTATTTGCATTTCACACATTTAGCTTTGCTCCACACATTCCTCTCTCTCAGACATGATAGAGGGAGGGAACACTCTATTTCTTGTCAGTGTGGATGGATGGCACTCCTAGAAGAGTATGTATTTGAAGCAATACGTTCTGCATCACTGACGTAAGCTAAGATGCCGTTAAGGCCAGGCAGGTTTGGTTTCCTATTCAGTGCTAGTGAGCAGGTCACTCAGGGACTTGGTGTCCTTGAATTTAAGGAAGATTGAAACGTTGCATTGTTCAGAATGAAGGAAACAAGGATGGGAGCAAAATGATGTTGTGGCAGATGGTAAACACTTGGTTGTAAGACCTAAATGGGCTTGACCTACATTTTGAATCTCACCATGGTTTCTTTTATTTCACCCATTTGTATTCCTTGACTCTGCTGTCAGTTCCAGGTTTGTTCCTGTAGTTTCTCCCACATTTTCCTTTGGGTCTGCAATGCTGATTGTGCATCTTGGCAGAAGAACAGTCCATGCCCAAGCATTTATGAATGAGGGACACCAGGGTGTGCTGGTTTCAGGCAGGGATGAGCTGCTGCCTTGCAGCCTGTCCACAGGATCTCGTTTCATTCCATGAGACATCAAGCCGAGTGGTCAGTTTGAACGGCAGGAGGGGGTGGGGAGAGTTTGCAAAGGGCACAGTTTTGCAAGGCGTGAGAGGTGTGACCCGGAAGGTTTGGGGGAATCAGCTAGGAAATTCCTGCCCATAGCTTGGTCTTTGTTTACACCTTGTGGTGGTGGGTGATTAGCAGAGAAGGAGCATCTTTTGTCAGAGAATTGATGTGGGAGGGGGAGTTGGAAGTTTCTTTCTCCCTACACTCCCAGGTTCAGGGAGGGGGCTTTTCTCTCCGCTTTTGGGCTCGGGGTTTTGGATAATTTTTTTTTTCTATCCGTTTGGATTTTTTTTGCCTTGACATTTTGGAATCCGGCTGTGTTGGTCCATGGGTGGTGAGATCCTGTATCATATGTTTTATTTTCTGTTCCTTTAATTACTTACTAGTAGTAGTATTGTTAGTATCACCGTAAGTTTCATTTATATAATTAAATAGTTCTTATCTCAACTTTTACTACCTTCCCTTGTTGTTTTTCCTGCGACCCTCCCTCACTATTAGTTGGGGGGGGGGGGGGGGGGGAGGGAGGAGAAGGGCGAGGGGGGAGAGTGACTGGTGGTACTTAATTGCCAGATAGGGCTAAACCACAACAGTTCTTTTCGGTGCCCAACGTAGGGCTCAAGAGGGTTGAGATAAGAACAGATCATAGGGTGTGATAAGCCCGGTGTAACAATGCGATGGTGGCTGATTCAGACGCTGAGTTCGGGGCTTTTTAAGCTGCTGACCGAACAGCCGGATCTGCTCTCTTATGTCTTGTTGATTATCCTAAGCCAGGCTTAGGGCTTTGGTTAGACTCTTTTGTGTACTGCTGATGCTGGCAGGCATACTCTATCTGTATTTAACGTTGTCAGCCCCCTGGTACATTGCGAGTTATCTCCTGGAGGCTTTCCACAATTAAACCTCTCCCTTTTTCTCCTTAGGGACAGAGCTGATGATGATAGAAGAGAGGTTATTTGGTGCTGGGTTGGGTGTGGGAAAATTTTTTCGTTTTTTTCCCTCTTGGTCCAATGGCAAAGGCATACAGGTATTCTGGAAATTTTTCGTGGGGTTGGGGTGAGCTGTGGCCAGGGATCAGTTTGCTAGTAAATGTTCTAGTGGTTTTGTGTGAAGTTAAGGAAATGTTTGGGAATGCCGCCCCATCCGCTACCGGTGCCCAAGGCATATGCACGATCCGTGAAGCCACCTGAATTGCTTTAATGTGCCAGGGGCAGCCTGGACCTGCACAGGGAGCAAACTGGTAACCTGAGCCCATGCAGCTGCAACTGTGACTGCAACTACACCTGCATCGCCACCCCCAATGCCTGCATCACCATCCACCGTGCCTGCATCACCATCCACCATGCCTGCACCAAAGTCACTGCCTTCCATCGCAGCCAGCCTGTTTCCCACCACAGTCAACCCACCTCCCATAGCAGCTCCACCTTCCACAGCGGCCCCACTTCCCCAGACTCCTGTGTGCTATTTCCAGGGTCAATCAGTGTCAGTGGCCCCAGTGCAGAAAAAGAAATACACACGTAAATCTGTTCACATAGTAGAGGATGATGAGGTAGCAGGGCCATCCTGGGAGACAGAAATAAACAATAAGGAGATGGCAGCAGGGCTGTCTCAAGAGTCGGAGACAGAGGATGAAGCTGTTGTGACCATGGAGTGTTTATCCCTGAGGGAGCTATGGGATATCCGTAGAGACTTCAGCCGCTTCCCCTGTGAACATAGGACCTGGCTGCTCCGCTGCTGGGATAATGGGGCCAGTAGTATGGAGTTAGAAGGGAGGCAAAACAGCTGGGGTCACTTGCCAGAGAAGGGGGCATCGATAAAGCAATTGGAAGATGACCACAACACATCAGCCTCTGGAAACGACTCCTGACCAGCATGAAGGAGAGGTACCCTTTTAAAGAAAGTGTGCCACACCAGCCATACAAATGGACCACCATGGAGAAAGGCATCCAGTATCTGAGAGAACTAGCAGTGCTGGAGATCATTTACTGGAACCCAAACAACCCACAAGCATCTACTGACCCAGACGAAGTTTACTGCAGACCCATGTGGCAGAAGTTATGCGGAGTGCACCACCTTCATATTCTAGCGTGCTCCCAGTAGTAACTTGAAGAGAGGATAAGGCACCAACTGTAGATGAGATGATTTGCAGATTCTGAGAATATAAGGAAAGTCTCTCCTCCTCAATACAGGCCTGTGTCTCGGCTGTAGAGAGACTGTCTCAAGAGTTTAAGGAACTCCGAGAGGAGATGTTCTGCTTCCCACCTCCATGGGCTGTCTTGGCTATCAAAAGCAAGCGTTCCTCTGCTCTAAGAAGGGAATACAACAGGTATCCCTCATGAGGTACCCTTTGGTTTTACCTAAGAGACCACGGAGAGGACATGAGGAGGTGGGACAGAAAACCTACCACTCTCCTCTAAGAATAAGTGAATTGAAAGGAAAAAGATCTGTTAGTGGGGACTCTTCCAGAAAAGTTGCTGCTCCCATATCTAAACAGGATGGAAGATCTGACATGACCAATAATCTTTTTCTCCAGGACATGAGTGAGGCATGTGAGTATTAGAGGGGCCCTGCCTCCAGGCAGGTGGAGGAAAGGGACAACCGTGTTTACTGGACTGTGTGGATTCGATGGCCTGGCACATCAGAGCCGCAGGAGTACAGAGCTCTAGTGGACACGGGTGCACAGCGTAATGCCATCAAGCCATGGAGAGGTACCACTGATCAGTATTTCTGGTGTGACTGGGGGCTCTCAACAACTGACTGTGTTGGAGGCTGAAATAAGCCTGACTGGGAAGGAGTGGCAAAAACACCCCTTTGTGACGGGCTCAGATGCCCCATGCATCCTTGGCATTGACTATCTCAAGAGAGAGTATTTTAAGCACTTGAAAGGATACTGGTGGGCTTTTGGTATAGCTGCTATAGAGATTGAGGAAACTAAGCAGCTGTCTGCCTTGCTTTGTCTCTCAGAGGACCCTTATGCTGTGGGATTGCTAAAGGTTGCAGACCAACTGGTGCCAGTTGCCACTCCAGCAGTGCACCAGCGGCAGTATGGCACCAACCAAGATTCTTTGCTTCCCATCCAGAAGCTGATTCATCAGCTGGAGAGCCAGAGGGTGATCAGCAAAACTCATTCACCCTTTAAAAACCCCATCTGGCCAGTACATAAGTCTGATGGAGAATGAAGATTGACAGTGGACTGTCGTGGCCTGAATGAAGTCACGCTGCCACTGAGTGCTGCTGTGCCGGACATGCTGGAACTCCAATATAAGCTGGAGTCAAAGGCAGCCAAGGAGTATGCCACAACTGACATTGCTAATGCCTTTTTCTCCATTCCTGTGGCAGCAGAGTGCAGGCCACAGTTGGCTTTCACCTGGAGGGGCAGCCAGTACACGTGGAATTGACTGCCGCAGGGGTGGAAGCACCATCCTACCATTTGCCATGGACTGATCCAGACCGCATTGGAACAAGGTGCAGCTCCAGAACAGCTGCAATACACTGATGACATGGAGAGTGTCATCAGACACATGCAGAGTGGAGGAGGCAAACAGGAGGTGAGTTTTAGGAAGTGTATTTTTGAGATGTCGGTGGGGAAAAGTTTTGTATCCTTTACTTCACAAGAAGCTATGCTGAACCTAGCAGTGTTAAACTTCATCACAAGAGGCATCCACACTGATAGTGAAGATGTTGATGGCATATCACTGAGATATAATGTCAGGATGTGAATGTTAGGAATGGACATGATGTGTGCTGTGTGACTACAGACACCAGCCTGGTGCTACACCACTGCTGCATTTTCACAGAGCAAGCTGCTGTCAGCCTTGTCCTTAGAGGATGTGATACTAGTTGTGGGGCTGAGAATAAGGATTCAGCTACCCCACATGGCCTTTATGGTTGTGTTTCTGATAGGCTGGCTTGTGAGGAGAGCAAGAGTTAACAGCTAACATTGTTTTATGGCCAGTACATGTGGTAAACAAGATTATCTATAATGAGATTAGCCTTGGACAGGCTAAACCACTGATGAGTTCATCTTGGTCTGAGGCAATACTGAAGCAACTGTAGCACCAGAGAGGTTCTGAAGTGGTGCTGGGCATCCTGGCATGCCAGAGCCCTTCTGGGAAGTGGTGGCCACTTCTTGGATGGAAGGGTAGCCACTGCAGGTAACAGATGGGTGTGACTAATGCACCTCTGTGTAGGCATATGGAGCAAATGGACACAATAAACTTCAAAGAATTATCATTGGTGAAAACTGAGTACAGTTACAGCTGGAAAATTTTGCAAGGTGCTGTGTGCCATGCAAGGAGAGGTTGCTCAGCAGCTGCTACCGGTGCCAGACAGTGGTGCACATGCATGGACAGAGGTGGCAACTTTGGATTTTGCCAGTGCTGGTAGCCTGCTGTGAGCAGCAGGAACCCAGGCAGGGCTTGCGGGGTGCTTCCTGCAATGCAAGGAGTGTCAGGCACCAGTCAGCATACTTGGACCCTAGCTGCTATTCCCTACAACCCACCTAGCCAGGTAGTAGCAGCTACAGGTTTGTGTGATAGATGTTGTGGGGCGGGGGTGAGGGAGGCAATGGATGTAGCCTTAAATTAACATGACTGGAACAAGACATCTAATAGCATGTGTCTGTGCTGTTCTCAAACAAGCACGCTTTTTATCTGGGATGGATTAAGTTAGTGATGAGTGTAAGTAAACATGCACGGGGCAGGTGGGGAGGAGGGGCACGCAGAAGAGCAACCTGGTCCTTGACTTCAGAGAAATAGTTCTGTGTTTGCACATTATTTTCTTAGCACCTTGAATACAGCTCCTCTAGAAGGGCCTCCCATAGCAAACAGCACAGAAAGGCATAAACCCAAACAGGAATTTAGGAGAGAGGGCCTATGCTTCTGTGGGTGAGACCTGAGGTATTCCCACTGGAGGCACACTATTGGAGACCTGGCCTCAGGCAAGCTTGTATTTGCTGATGTAATTTGAATCACTGATTCTGACCTCTCATATGCTTAAACCAGCCAATAGATCTCTGTGTTCTTATGGTGGTATAAATGAAATAAACCCCTGTCCATGTAGTGCTGTTGCAATGAAGAACTGATCTGGTGGTGGTTTCATGCCAGCTCACAGTAATCCATCCAGCCCGTCTCAGTAGTCCCCACTGGGAATATGTCTCCTTAGCTTGAAGTCCCTGGTACAGTAATGTTGAACACAAGGTGAATGGCAATTATTGGCATTTTAGCAAACCACATTGATATTCCTGCCACTGCCACTTGCTGGGTTAGAATCCTTTATTTCCTTGGCCAAATCTCACTGTCATCCATCATCTTTTTGATATTCAAAATCTAAATAAATTTTGTAATATTTTTTCAATCAAATATTAAATGGTTATTCTACTTTCAGTACGTCTTTTAAACACATTTACATACTGTTTTTAACAGAAGAAAATATGACCCAAAAGTCTTTGAAGCCAGCCTAAACTTTTCTTTTCCTGCTGCTTTTCACTAAGGACTATGCCTGTAGCGCCAGACTAAAATTATGCTGTTTAAACTTGATAAAGTACCGCAGCAACAACAAAAAAGGAAAATAAGACAAAGAATGGGGAGAAAAAACCTCCAGAAAAGCTTTTCTTTTCCATCTCATATTATGCAGCAGGTAGAAGTATCCAGTTGGAAAAACAGAGCCAACTGCTAGCGAGAGAGCAGGCATAAAAGCAGATAGAAAGCTGCTCACAGACTCAGATGAAGTGAGCTTCCTGCCAGCCTTCCCCCACCTCCCCAGCATATTACAGGTTGGAGAATTAGGCAGGCAGTGTCCTGCAGCATGTGTGCATGAGTCATGTGAGGGACACACATTCATCTCATAGAGGTTCACAGAATTCCCCCTGGCTTCAGCATCACCCGGGGTGGGGGACCCCGCTCAGCTGCGCCCAGGGACGGGTGGGCATTGTTTGCTTGAATGGTGCCAAAAATATAGACGAACCAGGTAGAACAGTTCGGAGCATTAAATTGTCTCAGTGCAAATTGAAAGCGAGTGTGTGAAGAAGAAGATTGGTATTTGCTATATTTCTCTTTCTCAGAAACCCTATTAGTGATCTCCCATTTCAGCACTTCACTTGTTTGTTACTCCCCATTCTCCAAATGCCACTATATCACGGAGGGAACATCAGCCCAGAAATAATTAGTATGGCAATTTAACGCTCACTTTGCAAATTACATCTAGCAGTTGCATGCAAAATTGTCTGTAGAAATCATCTGGCTCTTACCAAGAGTTAGTTTAATAATGGAGCTTGTTTTGTTACTGCCACTATTGTGCTGAAGTCTGTGGTTAAGATATGTTTTCCTCTCTTGCTGATGGAAACATCCTCTAGCAAATAAGAGAGAAATGAAGCCTTTTCTGCTATGCTGTGCTTTGTTGGAGTGCGGAGTCCTGACATAATGTCTGTTCAAAACATGTGCTGATATCAACTCCCTGGAGTGACCCACCCAAACACTGTATTTCATACACAAAATAGACTATTGTCCTCTTATCACTAATGGACTGTTAATTGATGCAGAGGAAGTGGTAAGATCTCCCACTTCTTAGGTGACTGCTGAGCCCAAGCTGAGCTATGGAGAAGGAAAGGCAGCAGGAAAGACTAAAAGACAACATTGCCCCCTAAAGAGGAACCAACTCTTCATTGCAGTGAGATACAAGCCCTCACCAAGTTGACTCATCTCCATCCTTAATGGATGGAGACAGGACACTTATGAGAGAAATGCAGCCTATATTTTTCTTTCTGCCAACAAATCGCATCTTGGACCTGAGAAAGCTGCTTCAGCAAAAGTGGGTTTTGGCCCAGCAGGCACAGTCCCCTGAAAAAGTCCTAGTCCAGCATGTCAGCGTTGTCCCAGCAGCAGTATTTTGCCCAGCTTTCAGCTACTTTACCGAGTGACTTAGCAATCAGCCTTTCCCGTGGCAGCAGAAGGTTCTGCAGCAGACCTTGTAGGTGGGATTTTAGATAGCCATCAGACTACTGTGAAAGGAAAATACAACATCCTTATTATACGGACACTACAGGATTTCTGAAGCTGCTTTCAAAATGGTTCCAAAGAATATCCAGCAGTGCAGGGCCTCTGGGAAAAGAAAACGCGCAGATAGTGTACTAGCTGGAGAACAAACAGTAAACAACACGGAATGGGGAGGTTTGTGTGTGTGTGTGTATGTGCACATTCATGCTTCTTGAGCTTTACAGACACACACAAGTTATTAGAAGACAGCAGCTATTGCACACCAGCTGATTCTCCACAACTGTACACATGCACACCATTAGCAAATGCCAGGCAACGCAGGTTAGTTTGGGCATCTTCCCTTGACTTTTGTTGCAGCTCATTTGGTGGGAAGTAGGCTTAGTACCTGTGACTGTGCCCTAGGTGACACAGATTATACACTTCTTTTAACCACCTGGAAGAATGAAGAGCTTTAAATGCACACTGTGGATATGTCTTCACATGTCAAGTACTTCGGCTGTGTGCTATTTGGCTACCGCTTAGGTTTCATGTGTTGCTTTCTTCCCATGGATTAAAAGAAATTAAGCCTGCTGTCATGCCAGCTGTGAGGCCGAGGAGCTGGGTGTGGGAGGGATGGAGGAAGGTGTGATTTTCACTGTCCATTTATTCCTTGGTGCTGGTGCTTGCTTGGACTGCAGTGCAATTAACCAAACACCTGATGCTTGTGCATCAGGGCACCTTATGGCATTTGTAATGGTACTAAGTTATGAGCACTCATGGAATGGGGTGTTGCTCTAATTGTCATACTTTTCTTCTGGCAGCCTTTAACTCCCATTAGATTAGTAGCTCCTATAATGATTATGACTGCCAAATTAAGCCATCTGTAAACACTAAAACTTGCAAGCTCTTACCAAATTCACAGCAGTCATGTCTGGAAAATAAGTTCTGCATCTTTTCAGCTGTCTGCCAGGACAAATGCTTAAATGGTCAGCGAGTGCCTGGGTCCCTTCCTCCAGGAGCATCCTCTCACCGTGCTATATCACAGCTGGCGTCTTCCACCCGGCCACTGCAGTCCTTGGCATTAGCACTCTCAAAGGCTTTGGCACACCATGTTACACTTGTGCCTGAGCCTTTCTGTAAACATATTCTGGCAAATACTATAAAGAAGTCATTCGACAACACAGTCATTTGAACCCAAAAGACTAAAGCAGAAGTGACAGAGTAGCTTCACCATTCTGTTATTGCCAGCTTGTTGTGTTTATTCCACATACGCTGTTACTGCACTGAAGTGATACTTTTGAATTAACAAGTGAAATGAAGAAGGGAAGCCTTCTTCTTCTTCTTTGTCACATATGCAGCAACCTCTGGATTACTACAGCCCAGTTCAGTAAGCAGTGAGTGCAGAAAACAGCTACCCAGCAGCCAGGGCAGGCAGAGGTGGGCAAAGCCCCCTGGCAGCTGGGCCTGAGAAGGCAGCGGACATGGCTGGCATGGGCTTTGACTCCAGAACATTCATCAGCTACCCTGAGCGGCAGTGCAGTATTCCTGGCTCTAAAATGAGTCATAAATTAATTAAAGCCCTCCCAGTGGAGAGATGGTCCCGCCTGCAACACGAATTTCGCAATTCAAGTGCAAGGGACTTGTGCCTTAAAAGCAGGCTGCATTCTGTGAAAGCATCCAAAGGCTGGGCTCAGTGGCTGCTGTTCATGCATACTCTTTGCAACAACCATGGAAGAGGCAGCACAGGCTGCTCAGAGTGACATCATCATGCAAATCCCCTCTCTGTAGCTGCCTGCAACCTTGGGTTATGTCCTAGATGCACTGCAGCAATGATCAAGCTCTCCTGCTAATCTCCAGTGTCAGCCAACCTTGATCTAGACAGAGTCCCTGCCACTCAGCTCGCCCTATTGGTAAGCACTGCGTGCAACAAATTATGCAAACAAAAGGTATATTAACTGGTGGGTTGCTCACACCATACCAGAAGTGTTAAATGCCTCCAGGCTGCTCTTCAGGAGAGAGGATGGACCAGGGCAGCACTGCCAAGGCGAGGAGGGAAAACCCAACCTCATGGATGGGGTGTTGGAGTCATCTCCCTGTTTTCTGATGTTTTTAAAGGATCAGCTGGCTGATATCATGGACATTCCTGTGGGAAAGACAGGTCAGAGAAAGCTAGAATATCTGTTAAGGACTTTAAATGGTGAGACTTTTGCTTACTGTCATCACTACAGAGTGGCTAGGGGAGCCGCTCAGCGTGTGCTGTGAGATGGGTTCAGGGGCTTGGCTCGAAAGAAGCAGAGCTCAGGCCAGGGTTGATGGCTGCCTGCCAAGGGTTAGCAGGACGGAGGGAGTCACTGAGCTATCCTGCCCTGAGACAGCTGAGGGCTTTGAAAATGTGTGAGGTGACCTTAATTTTTATTTGAGGTGTGCAGTAATGAGCAAGTGGTGTGATGAATGCGTAAAGCTGACAGAAGGCACTGGCGTCTGTAAAGAAATGGGATGTACAAGGTCAGGAAAGGTGTGTGGGGTGAAGCAATGTTTCAGAGGCAGCAAGCACGCCAGGCTGTCTCATGAGCTGAACTGTGCAATAATCACAGGTAATTATAGCACACCAGCCAGGAGAAGGATTTGCTTACACACCAGGCTGGACCACAGGGCTTGTTTGAACCCTGGCGTGCTCTGCTCACAGCACAGAGCAGTTAGGCAGAGAGATGAGGAGCCATTTCCAAACAGAGCAAATATTCTAGTTGCTTCCCCATCCAGCTTTCAGCTGTGATATTGAGCCGTGTTCTGCAAGAGTGAGGACATGGGGAGCTACTGTCTTTAGGGGAATGGAAGACAGAGAAGGCCCTATATTCACTTCCACAAAATATGGCTGTGCTACAGAAATGTGCTTCTGAATAAATAGCAAGGAATTCACTTACAGGCCAATATATTTTTCACTGGAATGAAAACAATTAAAAGCCTGAAAAATAATGAAACCCTGTAGGACAGGAGGTCTCAGGTGATGCAGGCCATAGCTTACCAGCTGAGGAGTGAGGTAACACACCTGTCTGGGTCTCCTGCAACAGAGAAATCCTGGGGGATTCCCATCTTCTTGGAGGGGGAGGGGGGTGGTATGTGTGTATGTATGTCAGATTTTGAGTATGTGTCCTTGCAGCAGGAAAATAACAGGAGTACTTCGCCTCTGGTGCAGTTAAGGCCCTTGTGTGATTTGGGTTTAATGACACCTTACCTTCCCTTGATCTTGTCTAGATGCGCAGCTGGGTTGGTGCTGATGGCAGGGAAAGTGCATGTCAATGTGTAAAGACCTGGCACAGATGAATTATGTCCCACAGTGGCTATCTGAATGCAGAGAAGGGCACAGATCTTCTGTGTGTTTATGAACGGACCAGACCTTGAAAGAGAAGCAGATCTACAAGTCTTGTGGTTGAAGGGCAGGTAAATAACCTCATGCATTGAGTAGGGGCTCCTAGGACCTCCCACCTGCCTATCTGTGCATGCCCATAACACAGCTGCACGAAAACCACGAGTACAGACAGCTCTTACTAGGGATCTTAGCGGGGCAACCGTCAGTACCTCTAACACCATTTCTCAGCAAGGCTTTAAGCTATAACTGCTACAGACAAAAGTGTTTGGAGATAGATTTAGAGATAGACAGCCTTTTATCAGTGTGTCACATGACTTGCTTAGAAACAGAAACTTAACTGTGAGCAATAATTAGCATGTCTAGACATATACGAAATGTGCAATATGTAAAGCACGTATATAGAAACACACACACAATGCATTGCAGATAAGCACGTATAAGACATTGTTTGTATGCCTCAGATTTCATAGGGCAAAATGCCATTTCAGCTTAAGTACTATGAAGTCATGCTCTTCTGGCTATAATATAGGCATTTCCAATCTATTTTTAGCTCTGTCTGACTAATTGAGTAGCACTTGGTTAATAGTAATACTTGCCCTTCTCTTCTTATGATGATAATTTTACTCTGGTATCCAGACTCTCTGTAGCAATAGGTCTGCCTCCGGTTTCATCTGTACTGATGGCCTTTGGAAAGTTAAAATACGCTGTGACTAATATCACAGCCCCTGTGTGCGTGTGCTGCTATTTGAGTTGGAAAAAAGGAAATGCCACTGAGTCACAGGTACTGTGCGGAGGTAACCAATGCTAAATGAAATACTTTTAAGGTCTGAAATCCATATTACAGGTAACTAGGATGAAACCAGGCATCCAAGAAAAAAAACCCTCTCCCTCTGAATGTAGTGCCTGGGTAGCAGGTATGCTGTCATAACCTGGAGGATGCACCTTTCATTCATTACCAAAGGGCAGCTGCAGGCTGCACTGGAAGATGGTATTCAAACATTTATGTATTCCCAGAGATAA
The DNA here is from genome assembly GCA_027574665.1 of Rhynochetos jubatus. Taxonomy (NCBI): domain Eukaryota; kingdom Metazoa; phylum Chordata; class Aves; order Eurypygiformes; family Rhynochetidae; genus Rhynochetos; species Rhynochetos jubatus. Next base: position 20,657,754 of record CM050656.1, read on the forward strand.
AACATCAGTAGCAATACAGATATGTGGGCTGCAGTGTGCCATCACACATCCTAAGGCCGTCCGGAAAATAGTTAACTGGTTTAGACGTTCCCGCTGTACAGCGCGGGCAGGCTTTGCTGGCATGCCCCGAAATAGCTGCAAGCCAGGCAATAGTGCACATCATGCATTAAATTACTTCTGGCTCGAACAGTCTGTCGGTCCCGAGAAGGAGCGGGCCGGCCGGCCGGGGCGCAACCTTCCACCCGCGGGGAGCGCGGGGCGCGGCGCTGCCGGCGGCGCCCGGTGAAACGCTGCCCCCTGGTGCGGGAAGCGGGAGCGGGCGCCGCGGCCGCGGGCTGGCCCCGCGTTCGCAAGGGCAGTGCGGGCGGTGTGACACCCCCTTCTCTCTGACTGCGCTCTGCTTTTAAACAGCGGCTCGATTTCCCAGGGCAGTTAGCCTGGCGCCGGCAGAGCCGGGCCGCTGCTCCTGGGGCGGTCCCCCGGGGGTGCCTGTGCCGCAGCAGCGGCTGCACCGCGCTCTGCGCGGTTGGCTCCTCGCCCCGGCTGGGCCGCACTGCGCCGCGCCGCCGGCAGCCGCTGCGGCGGCGGGAAACAGCACATCCCGGGCACCGTCCCTGTCGGTTTTTTGCCTGCTGTTTGCAGAGCATTTTTAACAGCCCTCACCTACTCATCTGGGTGTTTGGCTTCGGGGTGAGCGCTGTTATCCGAGTTCTATCAGCTCTGCTGTATATGGTACCAGATGATGAAATATTACCCAGTTTGGTGTAGACACAGCTTACTGGTCGAGGTTAATCAACCTCAGACTAGCCCTCAGGAGAGGGGGAATCGAGTTTGTGACCTTCATTGCACAGGACGTAAAGAGAGGTTAACAGAGGATAAAGCCTTGTTGTCCTGAGGCTCAGGACTGCCGCTGATGCCGATGGCTGATGAGTACGGGTTGCTGCTCTGGAACCCAAAGTGAGGTTTCCTCAGCCACAAGTTATGGACTTATCCAAAGCAGGCAGGGGCCCAGGTATTCTCTGCACCACTGGAATAGGGGAAGGAAGGCAAGGCAAGGTCCCTGCGTTGTTTGAAGGGCAGTTATTATCAACATCATTGTCATTTTTCCTCATGGATGGACAAGAGGAGCACCAATGGGTTGCAGCTAAAGGGTCAGCCTCCCCCTAGAATCACCCTTCTTATTTGTTGAATATCTGTTGAAAGTACCCAACTGGCATTTTTAAAGTGTGCCAGGTTCTAGTAAAGGATAGAAAAGAGTTATGTTTGAAAAAAAAAACTAGTAATGATGTGTATTAATTACTGTGCCAGTATTGACCTCTGTGGGGGGGAGGAGGTGTTTAGGTGTAATGCTGTTGGAAGCCACAAGCTCTCTGTGAATCATTACGGGACATAGTGTTACGGCTAAACTTACACCAGAGCACAAGTTGCCTAAAACTAAACGATTCCAAAGCTTAATATTAACATACCATTTACTTGTTCAAACTCCTCACCTACAACATCATGATGTGTAATGGTAACATTAACTTAGTCCTGCATTACTGCACAGGCGGGAGGATGCTTTCCATATACAAAGAGAAACTAAGGCAGGAGGAGAATATGGCACCAGCACTATCTGCAATGCGCACAGAGCCTTTCTGCTTAGGCTTTTTTGTCCAGGGCCAGTTGCCCGTCTTTCACCTTGCCAGCTACATATCTTTCTCCTTCTGGGTCTTCAGGCCTTTGTTACACAATGAATTGCCTAGGAGGAAACACTTGAAATTTAATTCAGGTAGGGAATGCAGCACACTGACTCTACTAGCCCTTGTAGATTATATGATTTACACATTCACTCAAAGAGCAGTGAATGAGCAGTCTTACAACAGACATTGTGCTGTTACTTCTATGCCTTGTCTTTTTAATGAAAGGGTTTATACATTCAAAGTTAATTAACTCATTTCTCAAAATCATTTACACATCTGCTCTGTTTGCAGTAAAACTTCCGTTTCACATTACTACAGAGTTATATTAGAAGAAAACCCCAACAAATGCGGGTATATTCTATTGCATTTGTAATGTCTTCGGATGTGGAATTGCTAATAATGATGAATTTCATGGACTGAAATTTGGCACCAGTAGCTGCTTTGGAAGGACAGTCAGATAAATATTAGCCAAGAGCCTGTGTTGTACTCACATTGTTGGTGCAAAGCAAGACTGAAACTAGCAGATCCAGTTGTGGGGTGTTGCTGGTACAGACCTGGGCACCATGGCCACTCTGTCACCGGTAGGCAGCAAGTTAGAGCTGAGGGGGTCTCTAGTTCCCAACTGTGCCCCACCTGCTTCTGCAGCTACCTGGCACCAGCATCTTATGAAGAGCTTTTCCAGCTTTTCATGTGGGGGCCGATTTTGGTTACTGCTTGCCAAAACCTGAGACTGCCAAGATGTTGTGTGGGTTTGGCCCAGCCCTACTGAGTCCCAGTCCTCGTTAGGGCTGGCACTGGGAGGGAGCAAGCACAAGGGCCGCACCAGGAATGGCAGTACTTGAGAAGAGCAATGCTAGCAGGGGTGACTTACCCGTGCCACACACAGGGAGTAGTCCCACTTTCTTCTGCTGATGGGCGGAATTATTAGTTCAATTAAGCTATTATTTCAACAGCCATTATGATGTTTCCCAGCACGGCTTGGGAAACATTAAAACCAAGGTAAACAAAGAGTGTAGTACTCCATCTGCTTTTAACACCACAGTTCAGCAACATGACTCTTTGGGCAGCATACATAGATGAATACTGCTCGTATTTACAGTAGAACACATCATGCCAAGTTCAGCCTACTAGCTGATCACAGGCATGAGGTTTCATTATTTTAAGTGATTTATTCTTTTCTGATGCGAAGAACAGCACTTCTCCGCACTGAATGCTGCCTGTGAAGTCTGCTTTTCCACTTAAGGGATACTAAATAGAAACTAGCCAGTGAAATGAAGGTAAATTTAATTACAAAACATATAAGGTTCTTCAAAAACAACATCTCACTCTCTTCCCAACAAGGAAATATACAAATAATATCCTTTGGCAATACTGAGGAAATATCTGGGGCTGAGGTGAAAGGGACACAGCTTGACGAGTATGCTGAAAGCTGAATGTGAATTACCTGTGAGTGCAAAAATGAATAAATGGGGTTTATTCCATTATATTAATGAAATGGTTAATTCAGTTGCTATAGCAACAAAGAACAGCCATGCTAAAAAGCTAAAGGGCTATATATAATGCCTGGTACAAGGTCTCTCTCTAATTCTAAAGCTGATTTTCTTGGCTACAATAGAAGTGATGCATGTTTTCAATATTACCTTAAGCTTTTGCATCAAGTCTTCAAGATAATCCAATAAATAGGCTAGTAGCATAGAATAGCATATATGTTTGCACCTCATAAACTTATGAAAGGGGTTTACCTATGCACAATCATAAGAAAAGATCCACGGAGTGCAGCATGAGGCTCTTTAAAAAGGCTGTTCTGCATGTGATGGGGAACCAGCAAATGTGTTACAATGGCAAGTTACAATTGCGAAGCAGGTGACTGCATGGGAAATCACTGCAGCGCCAGCCCAAACACCAGGACATAATTGTGCTTACCATTCTGGTCTCTGCGTCACCTTACGGAAAATAGACTTTATATTCTTTTTCACTTGCATTTCACATGAGTTTGTTTGAAATTAATAATTGTTAAAGACTTCAATAAGGAGTCCTGCAGTGCTTGCTTTTGTTTTAACATTAAAGTCATGCGAACGGTGAGCCATGGTCTTGCCAGCAGCGCAGAGGACAGACTAAAGGCTGTGCCAAAACAAAGGAAAGAGGAGTGCCCATTCTGTCCTTCAGAGAGGCCTGGGGCAGCTCCCACACAGCCAGCACTCCCTGGGGCAGGAGCTGCCGGTGGTGGTTGCTGGTGCTGCCCAACCCCACTGCTTTCATCAGGCTAGAGCCCGATACCACAGCACAGGATTACTTCCATTCGCTTTGGCTTCTCTTTGTTACAGTGAGGTTCGTCAGATTCCACATCACTAACCCTGCCTAAATGAAATAAAAGACAATACAGTACACCCATCACAGAAGCAGAAAGCACTGACCAACCTCAGACTTACAGAACTGGGAGTTGTGCACCTGAACAACCAAAGCAGGTGACTTTTATCTGCAGGCCATCTCATTTGCATGATAACGGGAGGTCAGTTTCCAAGAAACGTTTTTTCTCAACAACTGAATGTGAAGATTTCAGTAAAAAGACCTAAACCTGTCTCCAATAAGCGGAAGTAAAAACTGTGAAGCTGAGTAGTCTGTAGATTAAACAGGTGAGAAAAATGTGCTTTATGATGATGATTAGCTCCAGTTGGTGGTGTGTGACTCCTATTGGCAATTACCAGTGAGAGTTGACCACTGGAGATATTTGACACTGACTGCCTTTTTCAGAGCTGAAATGCAGCAAAAGCGCTCTCACCACTGAAGGCAGTAATACTGAGGAACAGTATTGAACTGTATCACATTGTTGAAGAAGCACAATGTATGGTCTTAAAAAAGTCAGGGCAGATTGCCACTCTTTTAGTTAACTTGTATGAAAATATTTATTAAGATTCTCCTGAATGTTACATAGTGCCTCAAAAACAGGTGAACAACAGCTTGAAAAATTTGCTGCCCTTGTCTTGAGGATCCTGATTGCCATATGTGTGGGAAGGCCCATGTGATGCAGAGCAGCCTAACCTCCACAGCTGGAGGCTAGAAGGCAATGCCATAGCAATCCCTGCAGAGAAAGCCCCAGCCATGCAAGGTGCAAAGGCAGGTCTCTGAAGAGCATGGGAAATCTTCCCTATACTCATTGCACTGCAATGCTGAGTGTACACAAGAGGGATGGTATTTCTACAGCACCACAAGAAACTCCATGAGTTCAGAGGTATGTTAGCATTTGACAAAGCATGGATAAACTGAACAGCTACAGTTTTCAGCTGCTGAGCCACAGCAGGAAGGACTTTCTCCTGTTCCAGTGCTCAGTCCAAGTGAATTTGCATATATTGCCTAGCCCCGGTGTCTGAAAGCATCCAGGTAGGCATAGCAAGGTAAAGCTTAACAACTTGAAGTTCTTTTACAGAAAATGAACAATTGCATTGCCTTGCGTGCTTTTAGTTTGCTTAAACTAGAAGAGGAGGGTGTGTGTACGTGCGTGTGTGTGTTTACAGTTGAGATTTGAGACTGCTTGGGCCTTGCTTTGTGCAGAGGTGACATGTGTCCGCTTGCCGAGCTGACCTCTAACGTCACTGCTTGGTAGCAATGAGATGCTCTGCTCCCACATCACAAGAAGTCACAATGGCTAGATTCAGACCTCCAAGAAAGAAGAAGGGATAAAAGTGGGGTCTCTGCTCCTGGGCAAGGCCAGCGTGGATGTTTGCACAAGACCCAGCAGACCAATCTGAGGAAGAGTTTTTTAAAAACTGATCTCCTGGAGAAATTACCGAAGAGCTTACAGTTCCTCAGACAAGAAAGGAAATGGCAACAGCAAAGATGAAACTACCCAGATGGCCCATAAGCTGACTAATTATATGAAAGACCCAGAAGCAACTCTGAAGTTACCAATCCAGCTGCTGAGAGAGTCTGCCAGGGTGCCAGATGTTGCCAATGAAAACCTATCATCTTCCACAGTTCATCGAAGAAGTAAAGCAGCCTTTTGAAGTGAAACCTTTGCCAGTAAAATAAATATTTTATGTAAAAAAATATTTTCTACTAGAAAACATGTTGAAAAATATGAAATTTTAACAACATGCCCAACCCCATGTTACAATAGATAAATAATGAAACATACATAGAGACTATGCTGGCAAGATAGTCTTATTGAAATATCTGTGCCTAACGTTGTATTTGTAAGGCTCCAGTCTCGTGTTGTGTTGCACTAACTGAAGGTTTTATGAGTTATGGGGTTGATGGCACTCAGTCAGGGTTTGGATAGTTCGCCTTGAATCGAGCAAACCCTTTTGCCACCCTGAGATAAAAGGCTTAAAGGCAACAAAGCTGGAGGAGCCAAAGGTGACAAATATGTAGGTAAGGTGGGGAGACTGCAGAAATCACAGCGAGCCACTCTGCAGCTGCCAAGTCACCTCTCCTAGCGGCCACATGGTGGAAAACTCCATGTCCTCCAAGATAGAACAGAAAGGGGCAGCGATCCTAGACAGGTAACTTGCATTTTGCTCCTGCCAGATTTTATGAACCAAGCAAATGGGTGTCTGCAAAGAAGTCTTCCTCTAGCAATTGGCAAAGCATCATTGCAAGGAGCATTGGCTTCAACACTGCAGATACAGGCTACCCATCAGATTCATGCACAAAGGCTAGTTTAAATTTTGCTAAGAGACCAAATTAATATTTCATTTAAAATAAGGAAATTATGTAATTTAGAAATCCTGTGTAATTTTTCAAATGCAGCTATTAACGTTGCCAATCTGGTGTCTTGGAAATACTATGTCTGTTCATCCTAGAGGCCAAAAATCAAACTGTCTGTATAGTCTGTTAGCAAGGCTAAACATCTCTTTTTCCAATGAGTATGTGTAAGTGCATTGGGATTCACACAAGCGGATTTGGCAGCTTTTTCAAGTATTTCTTGGACTGCAGAGCATACACTGAACATGTGGAGCTTTTTCTGTTCAGGAATATGATATGAATAAGAATATGCATACTGGAGGATGAGCTATGGTATTTCTATCATAATCTAATTTGTCAAATATAATTTACAATATTTTATAATAGTAATCAATAGGACAACATCTCTAAAACCTGAGGACTAAGGTTTCAGGATCTCACCCAGCATGTCTTCAATAATACATGATTCCTTAAATGTGCAACTAAATCACTGAAATATATGAGCTTAACTTGGAAACTTTTCCACTTTGAAAATCCATATCCTTTTTTAATAACTGACTACAGCATTTGCAGAATAGACGAGCTTTTTCTGATTTGCTTCCTTGGATCTTGAATGCGCTGAATGGGACAGATTCTCCAAGATGGGTGTAAAAACTTATAAAACCCAGGAATATGTCCTTTGTGGCTCTCTCCCCTGCCTGTTTACACCACCCCTTACCCTGATGACTTAAAGACTACCCTGCAGGAGATCTGAATGTGGCCAGTTCCTGCAACACACAGATTTATAGCTGACTGACAGAATGTATTCACATTCATTTGGGAATGCATTTCCTGAAACTGTTGACAGGACTTGATAGAACAAGAGTCGGGGAGAGTGCGGGTAGTGAGAAAGAAACCTGCATAATATAACCTGTTATTCCTTCTTTGGTAAACAAATTATAGTCCTAATTATAATCTTGATTCACAAAGAATGTCTTTACTCCTCCAAAGATTACTTTAGGGCTACTTGGAATACTGGATATGCTGCGACTACTGAATATCCTAGGAAAAGCTCTGATTTTGCTGATACATATATGATGTACATGTGCTTAGCTACTAAAATTAAGTCTCCTGGCATTGTCTTGTATTTAAAAGAAGCCATACTACCAGATGGGATGCCTTCAGGATAGTAAGGTAATCAGGTCTGATGATGCAGCAACCAAAGACCTGGAGAAGCTGGTCAGTTCAGTTGCGGGTGACACACCGCCTCTCACCCTCAGGGTTCGTGGTAGGTAGGTTAGAAAATAAGAAGTACATGGTAACAGCCTGGGAGAAGTTAGCTATTTTTCCTTGCATCTACCGAGAACATAAAACGTTACCTACAGACAATCTGATTTTGATGTTTTATTCTGCCCCACTCAAGGGCATGCTGCCTGTCAGCCAGCTCCTCGGAAGAGGTACAAGCAGTACATGCAGAGACTCGAAACTTTGCCCCTAACGTTCACAAAACAACTTGTTCTTCCTGTGAATCCTCTGTAGCTCCAGAGGATTACTACCAGAAGACCAAGAGCTTTAAAGATGTTTCAGGCAAGTATTTTCTAAGCAATACAACCACCTGTTCCTGTTTTCATCTGAGTGTGAAAAATGCACAACGATGAAGAGAAAAATTAAACTATGAGGAGAAAGCTATTAGTGGAGACGCTGGGCTTCAGCCTGCCAAGGGATCTCATCAAGCAAGCCCAAATTCTCAGCAAAGCAGTGTTGGTAGAGCGAAAATAATAAATGAAATGACACTTCAAAACATTAGAGTGACAGCGTGTACCTATGTGAGCACGCAAGCGTGTGCCTCTGTCCATGTGGGAAAGGGATGCAAAAGGAAGGCAAGTCAAAGGCAGACAAGGAGGTGCCAGAAAGGGGCAAAGAGCATGCCACGTTTTGCACTGTAGGCAATTAATGGAATAGTGTACACATGAATTAACACATTAATGATTCCTGGAGCGATTCTTAGAGATCATGCAATAACACCGGACCAGAAATAACTGTTCAGTAAATAAAAACCCCACAGACAAATCCAAGTTGGTTTCAACATTTATTTATAATTCAGTGCAATACTCATAAATCAAGAAACCAAAGTTAGAGTATATTTTTAATCAAAGCTTTTGTTAATCACAACATAGGATGTAAGAAATTGAATTGATAGATCATTTATTATTATGAAACTTAAAGGCTTTATATTCTTAAGTGGAGTAAAGCAGACGGCAATATGTTCATATTAGAAGGTTCCTACCGTGAATGAAAAGTGGATTAAAACTGAGATATTTTTTAGCAAGACAGAAAAATCTATATTTCTTTTTGGTTGTGAAATTACTATAACCACACGTAACCAATCAGTATGAAGAATTGGCACTGGGGGAAATCATCTTGCCAGTTTGCCCTATGTCTCTGTATTTGGCAAACGCAGTCTGCAGGATGTGTATTCATTTGCATGTAATCAGATCTCTGACCTGCAATGTGTACATTCTGGATCGTTAATTGCGACAATTAAAAAGTTGTTTAAAGGATGAGCTTGCAGCAAACATGTTGTCACATCTTAGAATCCTGAAATGCATCCTGGACTTCGCAATAAGCAGGTTTAACTGTTTTAAGAGAGTTGTTACGAGTGTTCACCAGGGGAAAAAAGGACCGATCAAACTACCCATGCAATACACAAATCTGAAGAGTACAGCATGTGTCAGTACGCAGCAACTGATCCTATAAAGTGACTAGTGTGAGAAAGAATTAGAAAGGATTATAAAAATACACTACAGTATGCTGTAGTAGTTGAAAGTGATTAATCCAGTGCCTACATCCTATTTTAAACTCCCTTTCATTTATTCCCATAGAAAAATAGAAGCCTCATTGCTTTGTGTGAATGCTATGTAGTTAATTACATCTTCTAAGAAATTCTCTTAAATGTAATGTTTAATTACAAAATGCCTCCTTGAAAAGTTAGCTTGTAGACTGATTTGTAGTTCATTAAAAATGCTTTCTTAATTATATTTACAGCCAGAAAATACATAGAGATTAGAGAGTATATAGACAAATTTTTAAATTATAGCCTGAATTGTATGGAGAAAGTTATACTTCCAGTAGTGGACAACTGACAGCCATGACTGACTAATTGCTGTCTTTCTGTAATTTCAAAACTTTACTGTTGTAAAAATAATAATTGGAAAACACAGTGTTCATTGTAACAACTAACAATATCACCTTTTTTTTTAATAAGTGTAGATTTTCAAGGTCTAATTAGAAAGCAAATCAATTGCATCAAACAAGTGTAAAGTTCACGTTAGCTGTCGGATTGATCACCTCAATACACAGGGTTCATGGCTAAGGGCAGCCCGCGCTTTGGTTCATAGGGTGTTGTCCTGGAAACCATGCGGATGCAGTCGATAACAGGGCAGACGCTGAGACACAGGGTGCAGCCTGTACAGCTGTCAGTAACTGTGGGCAGGTGGGTTTTGGGATCAAACTGGATAGCCTGCAAACAGGAATAAACATTATTGATGTCACTCATGGAAAAGGTCAAAATTGCTCCCATTTTAGTGTCTGTGTTTCCTGTGCTACAGCACTTGGAGACATCTTGGTGTGATTCTGCACTGCGGCTATAGCAACTGTTCAACTGGCAGAGAACAAAACAACACCCTCTTCTGACAATTTAAAATTAGAAACATGGGCCAAATTATACCTCGGCAAAAGCTCACGGGTCACAAGTGCTGCTTACAAAAGGAGGAGTTTGGCCCATGTTGTTTAAACTCCCAGAGAGGTATTTCTCCTTCACGTGAAGGAAATACTGTGTAAAACAGTAATTTGTCAGGGGTTTTGGTTCAGAGGAAGACACCAGACCACACCTATACATGTTCAGCACAACGCTGGCCACAATGCATTCTTCTTTCGACTTTTATTTTCAGCACAGCATAAAGAGTCTAATTTAATAAACTGTAGAGAAGAATACAGCATGCTGTGCCTCGTACGATTATTTTCCTTTGCAAACCTTTGAAAGGGAGTTTTGGGCAGGCAGAGCTTGCTTTAGTTCACATGTTCCCATGCAGTGAATCTGCATTACCAGTTAGGATGATAAGTGTATTTGAATGTGAAATAACAATTGCAGTCTCAATAAAATAAGCTGCTGGTACAAAGGAAATGGCAATTAAAAGCAAAACCGAAAGCATTACAGAACCATGAAAGCTTCCGTATCTAAAAAGCAAACCTAGAAAAGTAAAACATAAAAAAACCCCTAAACACCAAATATCGACTTTTAAGAGTTTTAGGAAGGAAAAATCAGGCCTAAAAGCTGAACTCTTGCTTCTCTGCAAACAAGTGGTGCCTTAGCCAATCTTCCTAACCACCTTCAGCAACTGGGTGAGCAGGGATAAGATGGGAGGTACTAGGTGGTGCTCCAGGTTGGCTCCAAAGGCAGACTTGCAGCATTTGGGGTTTCACTACTAGGAAAGCACAGAAGTTGCTGTAGCAATCAGCAAGGGCAGGAAGTAGATACTAACTGCCCTGAATCTGCAAGTTTTAGTTTAGTCTGAGCACAAAGAAAGCTTTGGTTTGTGAGTATTTAAGAAGGACTCCTTCCTCTCTCCCTTACAACAATACACATCTTGAAAGGGAGTTCAAAAAGAGGGAAAGGAAGTCAGGCCTACAGTGCTAACTTTAAATTAAGGAAAGCTTTTCTGTTGGAGTCATGCAAGGTAACAGCTCTGTAGAGCAGTATTGTTATTTTTTAAATAAAGAGAGGCATAAAGCTGATGCCATCTTGAAGGGGACGTGTGTGATTTCTTTGCAATTAAGAATTTCTTTGCAATTCTTTGCAATTAATTTATTTTTAATTTTCTAATTAATTAAGGAAAAAATTTGTGTATGTGTGTGCGTGTACACTTAGAAAACCTCATGGGTTTTAAAACTACTCCTGGGGTTTTAAACTTTGGTTATTTTGCTGCTGATTTTTTTTCCTTTTATAGAAAAGAAAATTTTACTAAATATAAACACAATGTTTTGCTCTTCAAGGGCTATACGCTCCCCTTCACTAGGAAATCTGATGGAAGCAGAATAGGTGAAGATTGTACCTTCCAGAAGAAATTTAGACAGTTAAAAGGCTACCTTAGTAATCTAATCTTGCATAAATGCAGCATTGGTTTTCTCATATCAGTGGAAAAAATACGTCTATCTTTGCTCTGACACACTTGTTTTAATTGCAGGAGCTGATTTTAAATGAGAAGACTTCTTTCTTTGACTGAATGTAGTTAAATTCATCAGACCTACTATTGATTAGACTCAATTAAGGATAAACAAAAGGTCACGATGTTCAGAGGAAACTTGGTGCTCAAATACTGTATTTGTTTCTGACAAACTATTCTTGGACTGGGTTGAATGGAAAAATTAATGTAGAAATTATTGTTTACTGCATATTGGAATCCATGGGGGGGTATGCTAGACTGTATTTTGGTTTTCTAAAAGCACGAGTCCTCCTGTACTGCCCTTTTTACTGCAGAACAGTCCATCAGCTCCAGTGGACATGGCAAGGAATGGCATGTAGAAATGCTGAGACGTTTCATACAACTTACGTTACCACACTGAGCAGGAATCAGAAAAATACTTTGCTGCAAATAGGAGCCCCAGCTCAAAATTGTGCTATTTTCTGGTCACAATGATTTCTGCAAACTTCAACCTGCTGCTCTAAATCCTGTCAGCTATCCTGGAGAAAGGATTTGTACCTCAGTCAAGATCAAAACAAAACCTCACATGCCTGAAACCAGAATTTGTTCGAGTTCAGTTACGCTGATGGAACAAAGACTAGGTTTCTTAAAAAGCATTTGGCAATAAGAACAGCTCTTGTGTCCCCACATTCCCTTTCTCCCTCATATACTTGAAAACTACCCAAGAATTACATTTACTGCCATCAGACTTGGGTCTCCTTCATCTTCCCTTAAAAAGAATCTCTCTTCTCCTCTTTCACTAGGTGAGTGGCTTGTAGCAACCAGTGAGGTGTGGTACACTCTGCAGAGCCCTCCAGAAGAAGCCATGCTGGGCAGAGTTCTCCCTGCACCGCAAACAGCTCAGGCAGGGCTTGTGTGGCATAGCCTGAGAGCACGCTGGGGTTCGAATCCAATATTTTAGACATCTGTTTTTACCACCTGCTCATTAACAGAAGATGGACTCTTTCTTCCCAGCAGCAGAAAGATAACTCATCGTGCCGTTCTGCTAATTACAGCTGTGCTCTTACCTGGTAGCCAGAATCATTACAGGTCATGTAACATTTGCCACAGTTGATACACATTTCCTCATCAATCAGAGCCACAACTTGCTCTGTGTTGCAGAGCTCACCATATGTTCCAATATACTGCAGCGCTTTTCCAATTACATCCTAGGGAAAGAAAACATTACTGACATTTATAAGGTACCTAAGCAGTTTCTATAGCTGCACAGAAGCACTCTCCAGTACTTTAATATGGAAGATTTGGCCATGCATTGTGATGTTTAGGATTTTTCTTATAAATTTTCAAGTTGCTGACCTTCATACCTCCTGTGAAAGGAGCAAAGAATGCTCCATACAGGCACATTTTGAATGGAGGCAGCACTAAAGTATCTATTTGTATACAAACATGTTCTACAAATAGGTCATAGGTTCAGTACTTGATTTTGAATGCGCTATTATTTTGCCATTATTGTGTGAAACTTCAAGGAACAAAATGGAGCGCAAAACAGGAGTGACATGCTACAAACAATCAGATTATCCTTGGTCATTTCTCATTAGAACAGATTTAAGAACTTGCAGCAAGAAATGAAAGGGGCATGATCAAATAAAATGAGAACAATAACTGCTTTTCTCTATTTAGTAGGATGCGCAAATGACATGATCATCAGTTTATTGCAAATGTTGTACAGAAGGAGGCTGTGGGTCTAATCCTGCAAGTCTTGATTCAATTCTGTTACCTTCCCAGGGAGGAATTTGTGGCATCAACCTTACACATCTGTGCTGCAAAAGTAAAGGTATATGGCAGGACAGTATATGGGTACATACCACAAGGGGAAGACGTGCCCTCTAAAAGAAGTTGTTGGGGATCTACCTGATGCAAACCATTTCCGCTTGACATCAAGGGAAACTGCACAGTTCAGTGGCAGTTTAGCTTCACTGAGTCAGTGGTAGAGACGGGACAAGTCCAAGGTCCTTGGAACTACAGCTATCCCTCAGTTAAATTAGTTTAACTTGTGGAAGCATAGAACAGATGATAAACATGACTACATTTTAAAAGATTCACTCTGTGGCACTGTATTGTATTTTGTGAGTTTAATAAGCACACTTTTGCAACAGTTCCCATGTTGCAAAACAAGCTGAAGTTTATGTGCAAGATTCGACATTGTTAAGATAAAGTTGGGCTCAGTAAATGAAGGTTATGTGATACAACAATATATTTTACTTTTGCTTTAAAGAGGATTACACTGTTGAGTATTAGAGAAATCTCAATGACTGATAGAAGAGCAGAACTGGCTTCAAAGTCATTCTGCTGTAATAAACCGAGAAGTCATTATGTTTTTGATATTGGAATTTGATCCAAGTCAATTGAAAAATACTCAAGATCAAGTCAAATACAAGACACAGACAAGTCTGCCCAGAATTATAAGCTTCGAAGTGTTTACCTTTGGTCTTGCACCACCAAGAAACATGCTAAGGATTTATTTTTGCATTCTGTTTCCCGATATGTTTTGAAGAAGCAATACTTACCTTCTTCCTATGAGTCAAAAAAATTATTCTGAAATGCTTAGCAGCAATTTTAAGTCTGTAGTAGTATGCTATATTTAACCTGTATAATTTATAATCATACACAATGCTCTATATATTGTTTTCAATTCTCATTGCAGAAGAACTGGATTACAGCAACTTGAAGTCTCATTGTGTATCTCATTTTGGGCAACCTTACTTTCAAACTAAGCATCCCTGATTATTCCTATGCCACATCACAGCAATAGGGTAATATGGCTTTATCAATGTTAGCTCTAAAGGAAAGCTCTGCTACATTAATTAAATGCAAAAATGGGTACAACCTTGCCTTCCCGAGTCTGCTGAGAATGTGCAACAGCAGCTCTACCTCCTGCATGAATGACTCCCATTCATTTCAGTGAAGATTTAACTTTGAGGTCTTCCTAGCCTTCAGCACTTAAATTACAATAGCATCTTTATGTAAGGAGAGAAACTTCTTTGTTCTCTGGATGCAATGGTAGGATCTGCGAAGTTGCTTTTAATGACTGTTGTAGGAAATTCAATTGTGTCAAGCCCAGGAAGAAGGGCAGGGAAATTGTACTGTTTTATTGTTATCTCTCTGCCAAACTCCTAAGTTGCTGACGTGAAATATCTTAGTTGCATTCATTCAATTCTAAAAGCCTTCCAGTTCTCAGCAACATGTAGAGAACATTAATGCTCTTCCAGCATAAAACAGCTATGGCACACTGCTAAAGCAGCATGATGACTGTGAGCAAGTTATCACAGCTTAATGAGTTAGCACTCATGAGTAGAGCTGTGTAAGTTCATTATGTGCATGGCCCAAACTCACTGCAAATTTGAGGTAAAATCTGTTTGTTTAAACCACTGTAAAAGGCCAATTTACTACTATTTCAGCTAATACTTTTTACTTTGGTATTACAAAGGACTAGACTTGAACATGCAGACCTTTACCGTGCCTCCAGTGATGAACTACAGTAACTAAATCAAATGTGATCTCTTAGGAACTGCTCACACCCTTGTATTTTCTTTTTGACATCTTACTGTGCTGGTTTTGACTGGGATAGAGTAAATTTTCTTCATAGTAGCTTCTACGGGGCTGTGTTTTGGGTTTGTGCTGAAAACAGTGTTGATAGCACAGGCATATTTTCATTATTGCTGAGTAGTGCTTACATAGAGTCAAGGCCTTTTCTTGATGTGACTTTTCTCACAACACCCCCACAGCGAGTGGGCTGGGGGTGCACAAGAAGCTGGGAGGGAATGCAGCTGTGACAGCTGACCCCAACTGTCCACAGGGATATTTCATACCATAGTTGCTTACTGTGTAGTACTTTGTTGCTTACTTAAGCTTACTTAAAACTCACTTGCTTACTTATTTACTCAGAAAAGTTCATGAATTTACTGGGAATTGCTCAGCAGTTTTCAGATTGCTACAGTTCTCAGTCTTCTGTATCAGTTGAAAAATTGTAGCTGTGGAATTCAGCTCCAGCTCGTTTCAATTCTCAGGTAGGCTTGTCTGTACCATACCTGCTACAGGTTTCAAAATACATGTGTGATCAAAATGCATGTGATCTAATACCCTCAGCAATACTAAGTCCCCTAGAAGCCTCTCTTTTGTGTATATAGCTCCCAAACATTTCACTGTATGTCATAAACGCACATGTGATCTGCAAGTACTGGTCTGTGTACTGAAGAATTTGAAGAAATTATGCAAGAGCTGTACAACTCATAATGAAGTAGCTTTCCACTGTCTGCTCATGTTGCAAAAGCGTCAACATGGGGAGATTCCTGCTAGTGAAGCATTTGTTAATCTAACAAAAGCAGATGTTTAAAAAGCATAGGTAATTCACAATTTTCTCAGGGAGGTTCTGGATTCACATTTGTATTCTTTAAATATAGTTTGGATGTTAATAAAACTCACAAAGCTCAAGCAGGTTGCAGGGATGGGCTACTGAAATAATCATGGGATGGAGCAGCTTGCTTATCAGAGAAAACAAAAATAGCCTAACAAGGTGTTTTACCGAGGAAGATGAAGGCAGATCAGGAATATGACATTTCTTTATATATACGTCAGGGAGGGAAAAGCTCTATTTAAGTTAAATGACAACACTGGCAGAAGAACACATGATTATAAGCCAGCCATGGATAAATTTAAAGCTGGAAATTAGAAAAGGCTTTTTAAATGGGAAAAGAGTGAGGTGGTTAATGGCCTTCCTGAGAAGTGTCTGGGTGACAGTCCAAGGTTTAGGACAGCATTAGATAGCTCAGGAAATTGTTGCTTAGAAGAACATGATCAAAGGAGAGTTGTCCAGCTACAAACTTAAAAAGGAAATAACAAGACCAATGCATATGGCATGGTGATTTCTGAATTTGTAGCCTAGTCTCACTTCTTACAGCTCACAGATTACACTTTGGAGAGTTTAGAATCCCAAACAGGGAGAAGGATGGCATTTTAGAGGCCTGGAAGTGATTTCAAAACACTGTCTATGGTTTACTGCTCATTCACACTCCTGGGTGCTGTGTCTTTTAATCACTTTTTTCTCTCAAGCAAAACCTGCGTCTTTATTAGTTTGCAAAGTTTCAAGACTTTATTGACTTAAAAAGCAATGGTACTTAAAAGATGTTTTGCAGGTGCACTCTTTTACAGCATCTCAAGCTATCTCAGAGCTTCTTGTTTCCATCAAATCATAAACATTTGGAACAAAATAAACAGTGCAGCAAGAAATAATCAGCTTTCACTGTTTAAAGAGCAGTTTCACTCCAAAAAGCAACTGTCTAAAATGGCACTATGGGATTCCACACTTGGTATATCTCAATGGCCTCCGGATCAAATTAACACTGTTTACAGTATAATGTGTTTTTTTGCCAACTGCCAGACCTGCAAACAGAAGCCAGGTTCTGAAAGTCAAGCTGTGTTCTTTCTGGCTTATGCATTAGTAGAAGCAATTAAAAAAAATAATCTGGAAGTTAGATTTTGCGCTGTTACACCTTTGCAACCTCAGGGACCTAGAGTGCTCCTTTTGATTACTGCTCTGTTGTCCCACTCTTCTCAACAAAACTGTACTGTATGAACTGGGAGAGGAATTCAGTCCTGCAACTGGAACTGACAGGGAATTCAGTTGCTATGGAGAGAATCAGAGCAGAATCCACCAGTTCTATGCTACTAATAAGTACAGAAAAAAAATTCATTTTGTCACTAAGATAGGCAGATGTGGTTTTGAGTACACACAAGGAGCAGATCTGTTCAATAGGATATTACAATGCTATTTTTATTACTATAGCTGCATTTTTAATGTAAATATATGAAAAAAAATATGGTTTTGGAAATTAGCTTTTCATTAGCCATCATATTAGTAAACATATTTTTGTAAACACAATTTGTGGTTCAGGTATGGCTCCTTGCAGACCTGCTGTGTCTATCTTCATGCAGACCACACTGTAAAACGCCACAGTGTGCTCTAGAGATGAACATCACAGGCCTCTCATTCGATCATTAGAAAGCCCTACACAGTGCAGGTACTGCAACGCATACAGCAGGTTCAAAGGGAGCACACATGCTTGTCCTCTTATTACACTCCTTGCATCACCATAAAACATGTGTCACACTGTGTTCAGGAGAAAGGTTCGCTGACTAGGAACTTCGTGCACTTAAAGCTGACAGCAACAGCAGGTAAGGAAAGCAGAGTAATCTTTAGATTACCAGAAGTAGAGGTCTGCCTGTTGTGAATAGTAGTCTGTCCTAAGGAAAGGTCTTAACCTCAGTCTTCAGGTCTCAGAAGGATGATTAACTATAGTACAAATGCTGAAGTTGATTCACCACTGTCACGGTTTCATCCCAGCTAGCAATTAAGTAACACACAGGCACTCGCTCGCCTCCCTCTCCTCCTCTGGTGGAAGAGCAGAATCAGAGGAAAAGGCAAGGAAACTCATGGGCTGAGATAAGAACAATTTAATAATTGAATTTAAATTAATAATATAGTAATAATACCAAAAATACTAATAGTAGTAGCAACACTAATATGTAACAAAAATAATGGAAAATAAAACAAATTATACAACTGCTCATCACCCCCTGACCGATACACAGCCAGGTCCCGAATAGCAAGAGTCGGAGTCAGACAGCCTGAGAGCCAGAGCCTGAGGGCGATTGCAGCAAAGTCTGAATGAGCCCGAGAGAGAGATTGCACCACAGTCCAAGTGAGCCCCACAAGCAAAGCACAAACGATAAAGCCAACTAACTGATCAACTAACTAACTAGCTAACTAACTAGCTAACTAACTAACATGGCTCCCCCGCCCACCCCCGGCTTATACACTGAGCATGATATTCAATGGAATGAAATACCCCTTTGGTCAGTTTGGGTTAGCTGTGTGGACTGTGTTGTTCCTCACCCTCACTGCTGCTTGAAGTGAAAAAGTTGGGAACACAGGTGCAGTATCAGAAGCTGGGAAAGTCCTTGAATTGGTGCAAACACTTCCTAGCAACACCTAAAAACACCAATGTTATCAGTATTTTTCTCAGGGCAAATCCAAAGCATAGCCTCATACTAGATACTGTGAAGAAAATGAACTCTGTTCTGACTAAAACCAGCACAACCCCCAAGTAATATATAAAAAAACTTCTAGCAAAGCATCTGACATTTATATAGCAAAGTTGTGTGCTTGATCCCAAATCTGTTCATTATTATTTATGGGGTGTTCGGGTACTTCTCAAGATTCAATAAGTTGTGAAAGAACAAGTGCTGTGCAGAAGTGCCCTCACTAGGATACAGAGAGAGCACAGAAAGGGTATAAAATGCTGCAAAGAAAGTAAATTACTCTCTGTACCAGTGTTTATCTCCATTAGGGAGATACCTGCCTTCCACCTGCTCTTTTTCAGTAATAAAGGTGAGGTGTTGTCAGAGAGTGAGGTAAAAAGAAGGAATGTTAGGAAAAAAAGAAATGGATTAAAGAAGAAAAAGTCACCAGAATCTGAATGTACAAGACCAAGGTCAATTTACAGTAAAATAGCTAACAAAAATATGTAATATCACTAAAACTAACTTTACAGTGAAAGATTACAGATGCTTTGACAATAGTTAAAAAGGTTATGAATTATGCTCTGGGATTTAGGGACCTCTAAGCCTTGTTTCAGTAAAGCAAGCAAAACAGTTGCAGTAGTAACTAAAGAGGGACTTAAAAATTAACTCAGGTGAACCTTCACTACATAACTTAATATGGCATCTGTGATGAAAATTATGCCTTGTGAATCTACGACAACTCTTTATGAAAACTGTGAGGCGAGAAATACAAAAACCCAACTGGTAAATTTTATGTTTCGATAGGCTTCTGGCACAGGCCTCTGACACAACAGAGTTCTGAAATTAAGTAGCCATGAAGTGGGATTGCAAGATGGCTAAACAAAGGAAAAATAAAGAGCTGGAATACAATGATCAGTGTTCAGAAAAGGCAAAATATAAACAAAGCATCTCAATTTTCTGGTTTAGATATGATGCTGTTTAATATGCTTGCATGTGTTTCATTAAAGAATTTGAAACAGAAGACTACAGAGTTGATACAGATTTTAATTTAAACTAAAGAAAACCCAAGGAACTTTATAGCTATTTTATAAAATACATATTTATGCCAGATTCACCTGGCATATGTGCATCCTATGCACCTAGGATGGAGTAGCACCAGGCACAAGTGTAACTTGGGAGAGGAGCGTCTGGAGAGCAGCCCTGCAGAAACCAGTGGTGCTGGTTGACAGCAGGCTTAATAAGAGTCAGCAGTGTGCCCTGACAGTCAAGAGGGCAACTCGCTTCCTGGGGTGCATCAAACACCGTATAACTAGCTGGGCAAAAGAGGTGATTATCACACTGTGTTCAGCATTGGTGTGACCTCATCTTGACTACTGTGTGCAGTTCTGGGCCCCACAATTTCAGAGGGATGTTAAGGTCCTTGAATGTGTCCAGAAGAGGATAACAAAGCTGGCTAGAAGGACTGTCCTATAAAAGGCATCTAAGGGCATTGGGCTTGTCTAATTTGGAGAAAAAAGTAGGCTGAGGGGTGACCTCATTGCCCTCTATAGCTTCCTGAGGAGGGGAAATGGAGAGGGAGGTGCTGATCTCTTCTCCCTGGTATCCAGGGATGTGTGGGAATGTTTGCTGGGCCAGGGGAGCTTCTAGACTGGACATTAGGAAGCATTTCTTTACCGAGAGGGTGGTCAAACACTGGAACAGGCTTTCTAGAGGGGTGGTTGGTGCCCCAAACCTGTCAGTGTCTAAGAGGCATTTGGACAACTTTTGGTCAGTCCTGAAGTGGTCAGGCAGTTGGACTAGATCATCCCTGTAGGTCCCTTCCAAATGAAATTATTCTATTCCATTCCATTCCGTTCTATTCTATTGCAGAACCCCTTGAGGCAGTCCTTCTACAGTCAGAGCAGGGAGGGAGAGAGGAGGTTTGGACTGTAGGATTTCTCCCTATATCTGAAGACTAAATTAAATTTGCTTAAACTGTCACATGCAATGAGAATATTTTCTGAGGTACTGTGATAAAGAAGGGATCATTATGGGCTACTGCAGGAGAGATTATTGCTGTGATTCATGTTGGAGCAAATACATGGGAGACACATACTTAGAGTCCCATAAATTATGGGAGACACATGCATCGTTCCACCTGAAATACTCAACAGCTCCACATTATGATGAAGATTATAATACAGTCTTTTCCAGTCAGGCAAGTACAAGCTAAAACTACTCATGTTGATCCACCCATATACATGCCAGGAAGGATCCAAATGGTACCTCATTATGGCACACCAGTGCTCTGCCTAGATCAATATACCTCACCTGTCAAGAGGGTTTTATAGGTTAAGCAGAGCACTGACTAAATATGGCTAGAAGCCTCCCAAAATGTTGGCTTGCAGCTGGGTGCTTATGGCATCCTTGTATATATGTATGTGCAAAAGACCATCTCTGTACACACAAAGGTGAAAAAAAGTTCAAACGCAAGGAATTTAAGCTTGAGGATCTCTATGGCTATTTTTCCAACAAGTGGAACAACATGTCATATCCTAGCATCATATCTGTATGCCACAGAGTGTTTAAACTACCAAACAGGGCAATCTCTACAGCAAGACTTGTGGAGTAAAAAAAGGAAGAAATAAAATAAGCAGATAAATGGTGACCAAATATTATAGTAAAGGCCCTGAAGGAAAAAGAAATAAATTATTAGGAAAAAAACACAGGAATGTATAAGGAAAGATATTTAAGTAATAAGGGAGTAACCTGAGGTAGGCAAGTACATGTGTACAAAATGCATGTATAAAAAGGAAAAGATCCAGGGCACATATACACATATGGCAGAAATTCTGGTATTACAGACAAGTGAGAAAAGAAGAAACAACACTGCTGAATATCAAAGTATGCATTTACAATTAATATTGAAAAATAGAGAAGATAAAGAGAAAAGTAATGGGGAAAGCTATCCAATGGGGAAAGCTATCCAAAAATGAAATTATATTTTGGATAATCACAGAGAGATTTTTAATCTATAAAAAAAAAAGGCATTTTGGCAGCATGTGGAATTTAGACAAATGTTAGAATTTACATATCACCAACTCAACAGCGATTAGAGAGACGAGGGAGTTCTGGGCAGGCATCCGGAAATTTGCAGCAACCCTCCAAAAATACAACCAGCCAAAGCAGGAGTCATAGCTCTTTCAAGGACAGCTATCTCTCAGGTGTAATCAGTTTTCAAGCTTACCTCTTCACTGCCCCAGAGAACTAAAGTTGGGCTGGACATAGCTATAAGAGCTGACCTTCCAACCCCCTCATATCCTAGTCTGAACTAACAGAATGTATTCTTTCCTCTGTCTAGTGGGTCAGTCGAGACAGAACTGCTTGGAGACGGTCTGGGATTTGTGATTCTAAATGAGACAACTTCTTGGACAGTTACAAATAAATCGTTCAAGTCCAAGCTCTTCTGCCTCTCTACGTGGAGAATTCCTGATCAGGGAAGGGTATCAGATAAGTCATCTTTATTCATTAAGCTTCACTCAGCTTCCTTAATGGATATTCTGAATCTTCCTGGCAGATTTTCTCTACAATATAATTATAGATCGACCTAATAATAATAAACTTCATTAAAACCTCCCTTTGTAGTGGCAGGTTACCTACTTCAAGCAAAACACGGGTATTTTCTTATTTCTTAGTGGGCATCTCTTATTGCCGTTTTTCTCATTATGGTTAAAACATTCCCTTCTAAAGAGATGGTCAGGCTGAAGGACTATCAGGAATCAGTTTTGGTGGTTCCTACCTTTTAATTGCTTCAGTCTTTTTCACTCTCATTTAAATGAAAGTGTGAGAAAGACGCTAACCTAATTTCTCTAGCTGAGAAGCTCCTCACAGACACCACATGGAAATATTCAATGTTTCTGTAAACAAAAGTTTTTGTTTTAGGGAATTAATTTTCCTCTTCCCTGCAGTAGGGCCTCTTTTCTTCTCTTTAATCTATCTCCTACTACTTGGTTCTTTTTTGCTTTTGTACTTGGAGTTAGGCTTGATAAATTATTGACCTCAACTTTTTATTTATGTTTTTTTCAAGAGTTTATGTCTGTTTTTCCCTCTTGCTAAACCTTTTCCTTCATTATTTGCTTTTGGATGGTATCAGCTTTTTCGTTTTCTGCTGTTTTCAGAAGCAAGCTATCTCATTGAAAATGCAGTTATTGGCTGTTTCTTCTTTCTCTTTTCCCCTACATCAATACTCTACTTGCAAAGAGAACAGAACCATAAAACCTCCTAGGTCAAATAGGCTTTGAAAATGCTCATCATAGTGTGTGTGGGGGGAAGAGTAGATTGCTGTTCTTTGGAACTTTTTGTATACATAAAAAAGTGAACCTTAGCACAAGAGGAGGGGAGCAATTTTTAATAGTATGACATAAACCAAAATAAGCAGTCCAAAAAACGGAGAGAGCTTTATAGAAGTGACAAACTATGTAACTTAAACATGGAGGTGACTCAAAATTTCTCCTTGGCTGGTTTTGCAGTTCTACCTGTTAGCTTGGAATATTGCATATGTTGGTAAACTGCAAAATGATGATGTGTTATTTTGAGCAACTGATTGTATTGTATTTTCTGTTTGGCCTTATGTTTGCAAGAATTCTCACAGATCTTAACAGTTGTATTTCATTCTTCAAGGAACCCATATCTTGTTCTACAATTGCCATTCCATTGCCTCAGTATCTTAGTTTTGAAAAATGACATTAGGGAAATACCTATACATGTACATCGCAAATGATTGCCCATCGATTTTCGTTAAAAGCTAGGAAAGTCTGCACGAATACTTGTCTTTGATGCACTCTAACAAGCTTAAAAGCAGTAATAACCAACTGAAACTGCTAGAAATGACTGTGCATGTCAACTGCCTGATGGCTGATGATTTCTTATACGTAAGCATGTGTCTGTTACCTTGATTGCTGGAATGGGCTTCTTCGGAATGAAATGCTTCTTCTCAGGAAGCACAGCAGCCATGCTCTGTTCCTTCAGTTTAATCTTGTTCTCAGCTATTATCTTTTTGTGTTGTTCCAGGTAAGGCCCAAAACTGGGTAGTTTCTGAAACAAAAATCAGGAAACATAATTATGCTTAATAAGCACATGTAGCAAAAAGATGAGTCTGATCCCAAAGATGAGATCCTAAGTCCTTGCTGAGTGCCACTTGCTGCTTATTCAGGAAGTTGAAATTGAAATCAGTGGAGACTTTACCAGAGCGAGAAGTGAATAAAAATCAAATAAGAACTTCAGGATCTGACTTGAAAATTTATATTTAATATTAAAATATTAATATACCACAACAGAAGAATAGCTGAATTGCAGGTCAGCATCCAACAATCTTATATTTCCCCATTGCATACTTGCTTATATATAAAAATGTATCTTGTTAAATAATTCAAATGTGTAACTTTATTTCTATAGTATGTGGAAAGGGATCATAAAACTATCAGTTTACACAGAAGGGTTCCACCAGTGTTTAAGATTATTTGTGTGGATATCTGAATATATCAATATATGATTTTCAAGCTTACAAACGTGTATTTTGCATTCTGATACAGAAGGATGTCTTGACCTGTCACAGTAAGGCTAACAAATACCAAATGAACCGAAACACATTCTAGTCTCCTAATTTACCTCTATGTCCCACTTTTCTGCAACATTTATTGCCTGAACCAAATGAAGCAAACTCCAGAGGAAGATTTCACTGAATTGCAAAACTCATGTCTCACTGAAGAACATGAAAGTTCTGGTTCAGATTTCATAAAACACGCAGCTTTCTGAAAGAAAATGTCCCTTACCTAGCAGAGATATGAACTGTAGTGTGTCACAATCACACATTTAAGTGAATGAAAAATGGTAGAAAACATGGATTCTTTGCTTGATGCAAAAGATCATGCCCTTCCTCCCCTGAAACTAGTTCCTTATTCTGCAGAAATATTTTATCCACCTAACTAAACCCCATTTAGAAGCTACTGCAGCACTGCAGAAACTAGCAGGTAGTAACAGGGGATACATAGCCGCAGCAGTTTCTAGCATTAATTCACACTACTAATACAACCTCAAAGAGCATATCGAACAAGAACTGCTGTGGTTATCAATTTTTTAACATGGAATTTCAATGTGAATTTTAAAACTGGAATTATTTAAAAATTTAGAAATTATTATTTTTTAAAATGAAGTAAATCCAGAAGAGGTTACCCTGCACTTCTGCTAATCCTTAGGAGAAAAATTCCTCAATGAGCTCTGTCAGTCATGATATCCAACCTTGGGACCTCAGGCTTCTTGTTATGACGGATAAAAGCTTTCTTGGCTGCTAGGTTTTTGGCACTCTGGCCATACATACAGAGGCTGAGGTCCTTGAAATTCTTCCCTGCTTCTGAGGCTTGGTTTGTGGTCTCAACACATTTTTAACTTCCAAACAAGACTTGCAGTCTCACGGTGCTCTCCAGAGGAGGAGCCATCCTGCAGGCTGGAACTGAGCCGTACTCTGGGAAAAAGCCTCAGTCTAGGCAAATGCTAGACCAGAACTGTGGAGGATGTTGCAGACGCCATCTGTCCCAAATCTAGGTGTAGCCTGAGTTTGCCCACTGGCATAGGGTTCTTGTTTTGTCTGTTCAATGGGAACTTTGTTCCTGAATGTCATGTTCAAAGGCTTTCTTACAGACATCAAGCTTTCCTTTCTGTGCAGTTGCCATATGCAATCTTGGAAAGGAAATGTTCTAGGATGTCTTAAAATAAGGCTTTAAATACTAGTGCAAACAGAAGTATGGTAGTGGTCTTACATACCAAAGTAAAATAAGACAGTACAACCAGATTTATTTTAAATAATAAAATTAGTAGAAGGAAGCATTTGTTTAACTTCAATCCAATCAATAGGCTCTAAAGCATACACACAGAGACTCAATTATTTATATGACTTTTAGAAAGCCTAAGACTTTTAGCAAAAATCTAAATAATAAAATTTCAATAAAAAGTGTTCTTGTACGTCTGCTAGGCTGCATCAATTAGGAATACATTTGGACTACGAATAAGTAGTAGCTGTGTCACTGAGAAATCATTTTCTCTCCATAATTTATGTGCTAGTGCCAACAGCTTTGGGCTTGAGAAGGCAGGAGACCTGATGATAAAGCATTTTTGGACTCTTCCCTGTCTGGCCAGGAATTGAATTACTGACTTTCAGAGTAGGTAGAAAAGCTAATTTTGCTGACGTTTTAACTGAAGCAGTAGAGAGAGGAGACAGTTGTTCATAGCTTGACTGACTAAAGATCATCTTTGGGAAGAATAGCCAAATTTTTGCAGAGTAAATCTTTTACTTTTCTGTTCTCTTAATGTATACCCAATCTCCTAATTTCTACAGACAGAAATACTGAGTATGTTGAAACGAAATAGGTGATCTAAGGACACGTGTGGAAAAAGAATTAATTTTTGTGTATAGGTGAAGAGTGAATTACAAAGACAATTAATTAGTTTTCTAAGTTGTGAGATGGAAGTATTTAGAGTTTTACATCTAACACAGCTGCTAGTTGGAATGTACAGCTTACATTTTGTAAAGTCTGCAATGCTGTCAGTACCGTAATTCAGATGTTTCATAATGACATGCGTGCAGTTAAATTAAACTATAAAAATCTGTATCTTTTAAAAATAAATGAAATAATGATTAATCTAGCATCTAATCTAACATCCCCAACCTTAGTCTTTGCTGTGCGCTGCTATTTTTCCATCAAGAAATTGACTAAATGGAATTTAAAATAATGAAGGAAACACCTAGGTCTGAGTTCAGGCTTGACCACGAGCTTGCACTGACTTAACAGAAGGTGACTGCCCGCCCTTACAAATGGTCTGGTTATTTTGTGGTTGGAGTCTAGCAGTTCACAAGCAGCCAAGCCAGATTTCATCAAACACCACTGACAACCAGCAATCCTTTCTATAACAATAAATAATACATGAATATGTAGCCTCAGGAGCTTAGGAAGGACTTATTAATGGTTCCCATTACGAGTAATGCAGAGATATAGGGAACGGTGATAAGACTGCTTATTGTTCACAGCTGTGGTTTCAAACATTTTGGAGTCAAAATCTGTATGAAACACCAAGAAATATTTTAATGAATATACTGGATATAGCTAAAATGGAAACATGTTGAAACAACTGCTAAAGAGCTGGATGAGAGAGTTTAAATCAAATCACCTCTAATCATTGTAGGGGATATCTTCCTGAGCACATGGGGGATTTAATAGCACAATTCTCAGTGAAAGCACAAGCACAGAACTTGGTGAGTTTAACTCTGTTTGCTCTTTCTACGGTACCTTTTTTAAAAATTCTTTTTAATATTATCCAGGTGTGTCACTAAACTCTCCGTACACTAATACCTTTGTCATATCAACATTTGCCTAGAAAAAACCCACAATTAATGAGAGTATGTGAATCATAGGAAGAACTTAGAAGATTGCAACAGAGTAATTAGATAATTCTTGTCTACTTATGTATCTGTATCAGTGGTGTCTATAGCTGCATTATTTGTATCCATCTGTCTCTATATAGCCATAATTCCATGGGTTTCCATTAGAGAGGTAACATCAAGAATGGAGCCAAAACAAATATATTAAGTGGTATTAATTCATTGTTTATAATTGCATGAAAGCAATAATAATAACATGGGAGCTTGAAATATTGTGCAGGAGTATTTTAGATAAAGAAAGGAAAAATCCAAATCCTCTCCCCCACCCAAGAGTTCCAAAAGCTGCCTTTTAAGTGACGAACTGTATAAATCTTCAGCAACATTGTGATTTTTGTTTCAGCAGTTTCTCCAGGGATTTATCATTGATGAATTTGTTCTCACCAGAAAAGCTAAATCCTACTCATTTAAAGATAACCGTATCTTCCACTAAAACTGTCTCTATCCAGATATAAAAAAGCATTACCCTGCCAATAGAGAACTGACAACATAATGAATCAACAATGAAACCTTAAGCCAGGAAAGCTTTAAGGTGAATAAATGTTTAGATTATAATTTATTCATGGATCAATCTAAAGGTAATTGAGCATATTATGAACTAAAAAAGGTGCTTGTTTCCTAATGGTAAAAAGTAGAGAGAATCCTCCGCTTCAGATTGCTGCAATTTTTATGGGCACACCAGCAAGTAGCCTAACTGTTGGAACAGGCTAGTGATCAGTGCAATATGTGTCAGACAACCCAGACTTTATTTCTCACTTTGAAACTGATCTGCTCCTTATTCTTGGAAAGTCTACATATGTCTCCATGATGTAGTCATGGGCTGTTTATTTAGGAACTGTCTCCTACTAAGGGTCTGGATGCTATCTACTGTTAAAAGACCTAAATTTCAGCTGGCACAGCTAGGTGGTATTATAAACCAAAAATAAGCAAGTTTCCTGCAGTACTCCAGTGGATCTGAAGTACATCCTGCTGGCATATGCTGAATAGATGGGACATCAAAAAGAACACTGGAAAATAGTTATTTTTATTAAAATGATTTTCAGGGAGCAGTGGTCATAAGGTAAAGGAATAACTTACATAAACAATTCTAGGGATCACTGGCTCATGGAAATTTGGGGTAGTGGTGTCATTTAGCTATGAGGCAACACGTTTCAAAAATAGTTTCCCTCATGTGTGAAGAATTTCCCATATTGAATGTAATGTCAGTATCCAATTTCATTTATATTTGTCTCCCAGTCTGAGGTATGAAGATGTGTATACATTCATTCTCTAAATTCCTCCTGTGCACTTTCAACATGTAAACATTTTTAAGTGACACAGCAATATCCCTCATGAATCTAGAAACAGAACTGAAGCCAAATTGTCATATTTCATGTACTTTACATTTTTCAAGTGTAGATGTTTCTGCTTGCACACAGCAAAACTAAATGAGACCAAGAATGAAGACTGAAAAATGTCTGACAAACTGAACTGCTAAAAGAGAGTTCAAATTGCTCTACTAATATTCTATACTTGTTGCAGTAGAGATGCACCAAACAAAGGGCCACATACTCTGTAGCTATGCAAATGAATTGGTAACTGTCACACCAAAACTTTGCCACAGAGTGGAAAACACTAGTGTGTTCTGAAACACACCAGTGTTTTAGAAATGAAACAAGAGGTGGCTCTTAATCTTCCTTCTCTGTAGCTTGTTTTTCTGAAAAGATATTTCTCCAAAATCACCAATAGCATTGACTCAGAGACAGAGAGAAGAAAGGAGGAAAAAATAAAATTCTCTAAATGATTGGAAAGGACAAAGGTGATCAGCTACCTTCACAGAATCACACAGTGTTTGAAATAGGAAGGGATACCTTGAGACCATCCAGTCCAGCTCCTGCTCAGAGCAGGGTCAGCTACAGCAGGTTTTACCAGTTTGTCTATGAGTATGCAATGGGAGACAGTGGTGAAAGCCTTGCTAAAAATAACACCTACTGCTCCTCTCATCTACTAGTCATCTCATTGTAGTAGGCTATCGACTTGGTCAAATGTGGGTTTCCCTTCATAAATTCATGCTGACTACTCCCTTCCTATGAAGAACAGTTGATCTGTAGTTGGCTTAGCTATCCTCCTCACATACTACTCTCTTCTGTGAACACGCAGAAAAGCTGGGCTTCATCCCTTTGCTGCCTTGGCAGGACTACATCTGGGAAGGTTTCTCATTGGCTTCAGAGAACAGGGGAGACAAGCAGCTGGGCAGGTAAAAGCTAAGAGTGAAACAGCTTGGGAGGCTACACAGTCAAGTGACTACCTCAGACACAGTTAAAGCTTCAAAGATTGCAAACAAGAATGAATAGCTGTGAAGAGGGTAATAGGTGAGGCAGGACCCCTGAAAGTGGGAACATGGTATGGAAAGGCAATCAGATAAGGGAAACATTAACATTTAAGCAAGGTAGACAGCTGCCCTCACCCAGGAGCTACAAGAATTTAAATCAGGTTTGTATGGGTCATTTTATATGCTCTCAGCACAAAGGTTTTAGCAGTGTTTGACCCTCATTTGTTCATGTGGAAACCTTCTATATTTGGCATATAAAAGTTTTCCACAGAAAGCATTTTCAGTGTTAAGTTGTGTGGTTTTTTTTTCTTCCCAGTTGCTTCTAGTCCTTCAAGTTTATTTTTTCTAAAGGCTGATATGCTCAAAATGGCTGTATATATCCATCCGTATTACCTGCTGCACGTACATGTGGCCTTCACCATACTTTACACTGTGCAACTCCATCCAGTGGTCTGCCTCCACCCTCTTGCAACTTTACAACAAAAATATTACTAAAGTTTCCTGAAGTGGTATCTGCTTTCTTCCTTTTTCTCAAAGAATACAATGAAACATGACTCAAACATTTCCAGAGAGGAAGAAAACACAAAGTCCCAGTACCAAAGAACAGCAACAGTAACAACAACAAAGTCTTGTCACAATGTCAAGGTAGCTTGTGCTCCCTCTGGGGAAAGAAAACCCAACCCAACAATAACGCCAAAAGCTGAATTCTGGTCCTCTGAAGGTAGCAAATAACACACATATTCATATTCATAGATGTATGGAGAGAATATTTTGCATAACCTTTCCCCACTAATCAGGTAAACTGCTTAACTAATGAAAACTTAGTATGTATGGCAATGGAGAAAGTGAAGCTCCTAATTTGTATTCTTTTAGATGTTCTTACTCTTTCAAACATTCAAAACTAAATTATCTTAAATAGCTGCTCTTCTCTGTGTTATTCTGGCTATGTTAACATGGCATAAAGGAGTCATCCAGAAGACAGTGGGGTTCATGTGAGGCCCTCCAGCAAGGAATCCTGTGAGAGTCCTCCCCATGGCATGTGGGGAGGCATGTGCCATGGAGAGGACTCCATACTTCACTCTATCAGTTTCCATCTGATAGTGAGTTTCTTGGGCCAGTTGTTCAAGAGCTGCTGTAGCTATGTCAGCTAGAAGCTGCAGAGAATTTGTCCCTTGCATTAAAGGTTTCACACATTCTTACAGCTCTGTTTCTTAGATCTGAGACATTTCTGGCATCCCTGCCCTTAATGATGTGGAAATGCCTTCAAAATAAACTACAGAACACAACAATTCTTCAGAAAAAATAATGAACTCTGCCTTTCAGTTATTTTGATTTTTTCTTAGAACTTTTATTTGCTTCATAAACAGCACTGTCTCAATAATCTGTAATTACTGCACATATACTTGTTCCTGTAACCTCTGCTCCCCACACTGCATGTGTATATACCACTGCATTTAGCTGCTCAGCTATTCTGCCCGCTCTTTAGACCATGATTATTTAAAGCGGGTGATCTAACCCCCAGCCCTGCAGTAATTCTGAGACTAAATGGAACATTAATGTGTGTTCTAGGAAAACATAATGCTGTGACCTCACCATGAGATATATAGTACCATGCCTGAATGTGCAGATAAAACCATTATTTAAAATAACTATTATTTCTTAAAAGAAATAATTTTTCTAACACTGCCAAAATTTTCTCTACCAGCTCAAAATCATGAACAAATTATTCTTCATGCTCTATCCCAAATGTTTGGTTTTTAGCAGCTTATACATACCAAGTGAAGGGAAAGATTTTAGGTTTATAGGCTTACTATAGTGCAGCAAAAACTTACATTCTACAAATGTACTAAAGTCATGAAATATTCATCAATAAAACAAAAAGGAGTTAATATTTGAAGCAAGCTTAGACATTATCAAAAGCCAGGATGACATAGATGATAAAGAAAATGTTACCTTTTGGGGCGAAGAAAAGAAGATACTGATACACATTACTGTGATACTTCATGAACATCTGGCAGTCTGCCACTTAATAGGCAACAACTTCTTCTCTAAACAGATGAGACTTGAATTCATCTGGGATTCCTGCAGTACAGTATGTGCTTAACTTAAGTACCTGCTTTCTGTGATTTCCATAGATTACCATATTCATGACACTGTGGAGTGAAAAGCATTCTTCTCACTCTCTAACCAGAACATGCAAAAGAAATTAAAACATTGGCAGGCACTTTGTCTGCAGTTTGTTGGACATGTGAGGAAAGGACTTTCCACCCATTTACGCAGCTAAGCGGCAGCATAACAAAGATGTCAGCAGAATGGCTATTAACAAGTATCTGTCAAGCAAGCAAATATAACTGCATTCAAATGTGTTTAGGAAATGTGAATCAGTATCAGTTAAGCCTTAATACTGGAAAAAAAACTTCATGCAAACAAGATTTGGTACTTTTACTGGAACTGGTACTAAAGGAAAAATACATCAGTCCAGTATTAACATTTCATGTGTAGCTATATACCATAGTGTATATATATCCATACATTCAGCTTATGTGTTTATCATACCCGTGTTGTAAACTACCTGAACATATGAAAAAATGCCATTGCTACATAGTTTTACCGACTTTCTCCTCCAAGCTGACTGGTAACTGGGTAACATCCCCAAAACCATCTGTTTCTTTGGATTTAACCATCCTTTTCTGGGGGTACAGGTACTGAGGAGATTGAACTCTAGTCGTACCAAATAACTGTTTTCTGTCTTCTTTCAAAGAAGTTTCATAGGTGCCAGCTAGACGATTAAAATGGAAAAATAAATTTTTTCTTACAACTATGAGAAAGCATGAATATCCTTGCTGCTATGGCTACATTAGTGGTTACCAACCAACCTGTCAGTCATAGATGCTGTTGACCTAGTAAGGTGAGCAGAGCTGTATTAAGCTAAATTTGCTAATTCCATTTGTGCTAAATGAGCTGGGTCAGGTAACAGGAGCAGCCTAGCCCTGTTTCTGGAACTGTGAAGCCCCATGAAGCTGCATTTAAACTGCTTACATGACCTATATGAACCTGTTCAAAAGCAACCTGACACTACCACGCAGCCTGAGGGCAAATACACCCTGCGGGCATGAGGAGGGGAAAGGCATGCTATCTACATCCTCCTGAGCTCTCCCATACTCCCTTCCAGCATCTCCCTGGCAGCAATACAGCTCTAGACAACCTGCCGTACTTAGACATAGAAAGTCTGTGTATGCACCATGGCCATATAAAAAGTATGCAGGCTAATCAGTCATGCCCATCAAATTTGTACTCTCAGGGGAATAGCAGGCTAGGCAGAGAGGGCAACCAGCAACCACCTCTTTCAGGCTCTGGAAGAAACCAAGATTCTGAAAGACACTCTAGGAGGCTTTGAGCACATTCAGTAAAATAATCACTGCTGTCACTGTGTGCAAAGAAAAGTGTATTTTTGCCATTGCTATATGTGTTTTAACTGCAAATTTACCTACCAAATACTTTTTGCTAACAGTTAAACACTACACAAGTGGTAAGAGCATACAGTTTTTCCATCTGCTGGAATATTTGCAGATTGTTGTTTTGTTTTTGTTTTGATTTTTGTTTATCCTGCCTTTTTGTTTTGATGTTTTTTTTTTTTTTTTGCATGGAAGCTCCAGATTTATGACTTGCCTACATTGTAAACAGCATATAATTTCAATGTATCTAAAAATAAACTCCCCTTTCCACTGGTAGATTATACATCACCTAACTATACATATTATTGTACTAATAGATTACTTACATGCAAACCACTGCTAATAATTCCTAAGCAAACCTTCTTCCACTTTGGATTCATTGTAATCCATCTCTTATGGCAGATGAACTACAGCACTTATTCTCCTTCTGCACAGACTACAATGCTTTCCCTCATTCATCTCTCACACAGTAATCCTTCAATCTCTACTTCACACAATTCTAATTTAAATGTAAAGCATTCTGTGCAGACAAATGAGCTCTAGTCAACTCCTGCAGTTATGACCAAGGAGCCTACCTGCCTTTTAGAGTCTTCACACTCCACAATACAATGATTTTTATCATCACCTCAATAATCTAAACTCTTTAAATTTCATGCTAAGAGTCATAATACAAATAATTCTGGCATTAGTAGTAAGTGCTTCTACCCCTAGATAGTCAAAACTCCCACTTCAATTGGCAAGAGGTAGGATGAGAAAATGCTGAATGTTCTCGTATGAAGAGTTTGGGTATCCTGGTTTGATTAAGGCCTTCCAACAGTTTTGAAAATGTGACAAATCAACATATAACATATGATGTTAAAAAAATTTATGAGACTCTAGCCAGATGGTAAAATTGGAATGGTCCACCAAAAGAAAGTGATGATGAAGAATATTGATAATTTGAAGTTATTAAAACTTTTAAACACATTTGAAAAGAAATAATTACTAAACAATTTAAAATTAATATTATATCAGTCTTATTTTATGAATAAAGTATCAGTAACGCATTACAAAAGTGATACCTTCACTAAACTGATATAAATGCTTCCTGTTCCACCGTCAAGGAGTGAGGAGATGTCAATGTAAAGGTACCAAAGTAACAGAAGCTATCTAAAAGCCTGATGTAGACAAACAGGAAAGTGGTCCTTAGAATCAAACTTCCAAGTCCCACACAGTGCCTCTCTTGCATATTTATCTGTCTTTATAACAGCTAAAGTATAATATCTAAAGTATTATATTCTGAAAATGACATTACAATGGTCATACATTCTAAAATGCTAATTTGATTAGATAGTCACTCAGGTCAATCAGAGGAAGAATTTGATTTTTAAAAATCTAATGTGAAAATCGTTAGACATACAGATCACAGGCACACATCACTATTCTTAAAATCTATCTTGTTTTAAATTACTATAATAGCTTTAAAATGAGTTCTGATCATCTTGTTACTACAAGACTCCGCTGATTTGTATGCACAGTGAGACTTGTGACTATATGCATTCAGCTTGCCCTCTGCTATTAAATATAACTACAACCACATATTGCTTCAACCAGGCCATCCACTTTTCACAGGTTCTGTGCTCCTTACAGACAAACAACGGAGATACATAAATCTTTCCTTTACATATCCTTTTGTACTGTGTACTCATTGGGCTATTTTGCAGGCCAAAAGGATTAGCATGGCAAAACAAACTATATCATATATACTTGCAAAGAAGCTCCTGACCTGATCCTACGCGTGGCTGACCTTTTAACGCACAAGTAGTTACACTGATCAAGGTGAAGCCTCCATGCAGCAACTGGTGGAACTGGGACCACGTCTCACTGATTGACCACAACCAACCCATTCTTGTACATCCACACATGGTTCCACCTCACTTTGTTACAGGAGTTACAGGTGCCCAATGAAAGATAAAATGGAGCCTACAGTGCATAACTTCTGCGTTATTTGAAAAACCTGTCATATCTTCAGCTCTTCTGCACCCAGATAGCCCAGATAACATACCTTTTCACACGAGTGATCATGCAAGCCGTACAGAGCTTCACTGCTCAAAACCTGTAATATTTAAAAATCTCATCCTCATTTAAAAATCTCATCCTCATTTAAATTGTAAAAACAAAATTATTTTTAATTCTTGACATACTTCATCTCGTTAATTTTATCCCAGATATTTATAGTGATTCAAACTACATCTCAAAAAAATAT
Source organism: Rhynochetos jubatus (assembly GCA_027574665.1). Classification (NCBI taxonomy): domain Eukaryota; kingdom Metazoa; phylum Chordata; class Aves; order Eurypygiformes; family Rhynochetidae; genus Rhynochetos; species Rhynochetos jubatus. The sequence continues at coordinate 20,692,851 of CM050656.1, forward strand.
AAACTATAGCTATTTCAACCGTAAGACAGAAAGGGAAACAAAATTTTCTACTTAGTGCAGCTTCTCTACATTAATGATGTCTACAACAGTGCTGCTGCTGTTGTAAAGGTCACAGAAGACTTAATTTATATTATTATAGATAATCCATGTCAGATGTCTGCCTAACTTTTTTCCCTCCATAGTTAATAGAGGTGCTATGTATTCTGATGGATAATACTCCTTGGAGAGCTTCATTCTAAGTGCTTACAAAGGCAGGAGCAGTCACCACACAGGAGAGATGTGCTGATTCTCCTCAGGAAGGCTGGGACCATTTCCTGCTTCCAGAGAAGATGCAGTGAATGATCCTGCATGAGCAGTAAGCTTGTTCCCAAATATCCACACTTTCTGTGTGCAGACCACTTCGATGAGCCATGACACCATAGCAGGACAAACTGCTTCCTATCAAACGTGCACCTGGAGTGGAGCAGGCAGGGAAATGAAGCAGGGTAGCAAAATGCAGCTTTACTGCAGGTTTATCAGCATTCCCTTGTGACTACTGAGGGGGTGCTACTTCTGGCTTTATAAAATATTTTCTAATAATTGATGATCACTTTGTATTCATAGAGTTTCCTGCCCTTAAAACACATGGATTGAAGTTTTCCCTTGCACACATTATTCCAGTGTGTCCCAGCTGCGTTCCTCCTACACTCTGTTGGAGGATGTAGAAGCCTTTTTGGAGTTGTGTTCTACATATGATTCACACAGAGAGTAGTGCATCCTCTGCCCTGCCGTGTGCAATATAATGGTCTCAGCATTTACATGCTGCAATGCTGCAGCATAGGATATTTTGTACAGCTCCTTGGTATATGAGAAAACTCCAGCAAGTTACAGCAGTTGTATTCATAGCATGGTTTTATTTACTAATCACCTCAGAAGACTGCACAAATCTGAAAAGAGTGGAAAAGTATTGTGAGATGGTGTATGAATCCCACTAATCTTCAAACTGACTTACCCATTTTCAGGTGTGGGTCTATCCGGCATGGTTTTTACTTTTTAGGGGCTGGGTAATAGCCTTTGGGAGGTCAGCAATTATCCCAGTACTCCAGGAGTCAAATGCAATTTCATCTCATTTTATTTCATTTTAGATTTATTGCCTTGGTCATTTCAAGCAAGTAGATGAGAATGTAATCATGATCAGCTACAGCTTTTGCTGTTCTGTTTCTGCATCTATACAGCTATGGCAGCAATCCCAGTCAGCCCCATTATTTCTTCTTGCTGATGCTGTTGGCATTCTTCTCTCACAGGTTTGCATTTTCTTTCACCTGTATCTGCTCTAACGGACGCTCAAAAGGTACTTTCTTTAATTCTTGTATCTAATACATTTGCAGATACATGAGTATTGCATCAGAAACTGAATCTACTTGTACTTCTTTAAGATGGAAAGCAGACTGCCACCTTCAGGTCTGTATAATTTGGTAAAAGACAATGCATATAGAATCACAGAATTATTTAGGTTGGAAGGAACCTTAAAGATCATCTACTTCCCATCTGCCCGCCATGGGCAGGGACATTCTCCACTAGACCAGGTTGCTCAAAGCCTCATCCAGCCTGGCCTTGAACACTTCCAGGGATGGGACATCCACAGCTTCTCTGGGCAACCTGTCCCAGTTCCTCACCACCCTCTCTGTGAAGAATTTCTTCCTGATATCTAATTGAAATCTACCAGCTTTCATTTTAAAGTCATTGCCCCTTGTCCTGTCACTACAGGCCCTGGTAAAAAGTCCCCCTCCAGCTTTCTTGTAGGCCCCTTCAGGTACTGGAAGGTTGCTATAAGGTCCCCCTGGAGCCTTCTCTTCTCCAGGCTGAACAAGCCCAACTCTCTCAGCCTGTCCCCACAGCAGAGGTGCTCCAGCCCTCTGAGTATCTTTGTGGCCTCCTCTGGACTCCCTCCAACCAGTCAATATCCTTCTTATGTTGAGAGCTCCAGAGCTGGATGCAGTACTGCAGGTGGGGTCTCACGAGAGCAGAGTAGAGGGGGAGAATCCCCTCCCTCACCTTGCTGGCCACACTTCTCTGGATACAGCCCAGGATACAGTTGGCTTTCTGGGCTGTCAGTACACGCTGCTGGCTCATGTCCAGCTTCTTATCCACAAAGGTACAGCTTCCTATCTTCTCTACAGCTGGCTTGCTGCCCTGGCCATCTGACCTGTGGCTCTGGAAAACCACAGCAATGAGACTTATGCCCTCCTTACTTTTACTTGTCTTACTGCTTTTTCTCTCAGTGCAGAGGACATTTTATTGACCAAGTGTTATCCTGGCTACATTGCTGTATCCATTTCCAGCTCTCGCCTGTCTAGAAGATATACCGGACCTTTAAAACACCATGTAGATACTTTGCTACACGTGTCTTACAGCTTTCTACCTATTTAAGCTAAGTTTTCTGCCTTTTTGCATGTAAATTTTATTAATTGTTTACCCCACTTTAGTCACATGCTTCATTCATTCACTCAACTTAGCAGAGTATTTGTGTATTTTCTGTATTTCCTGGTATTTTAATTGGTTCAACTTTTTTTGGTAATCTACATTGTCCTGCTGGTATTTTGTTTGTGGTATTGTGTAATGTTACGCTTTACATTTTTGTCAGAAGTTTTAGATTTTCAGAAAATGCCAACAAAGCCTCTGTTATCCAGCATTTACTGACGTTCAGCTGTCCAGCTGGCATTAAAACTCCTCTCTGCTTTTGTGCTGTTGCTCTAGTTTAAAGTTCATGCTTATGCAAATGTCACCAAAAGTTGATGGGTTTTTTCTCTTGTGTACCGCATCAGAGCCAGATATGTGCAAAATTACATCTTCTGAGTCAGTTTGTTTTCCTGTTGTGGTGCATTTTTTCTTTTTGCTATTGTAAGCAAGCTTTGGCAAAACAATTCTCTTGCCAATGCAAAGAATCCCATATGTGGGACAATTACCAGTAGATTTTTCTTCTCTGCTTTGTGCTAATGCATTTATGTTTGCATAAAATTTTTCCTTGTCTATGCAAACATTTTATTTTCTGAGTGGTTAACGGCTTCTGTGTCTGCTCCACTGGTGGTTGGCCTTGGCTTGCTCGCTAATCATGCACATTAGCTCTGCATTGCTGCATGAGCTCTCCAGGTGCCTCTACATTAGTGTTTTAGATTAGATCAGGAATACACCCTTGAAGTGAATCTCCTGGTTATCATTTTGGTTCTTATGGCAGAGAAGTCTCAGAGAACATAAGCTGGATTTTATTTTGGATGAAACGAAACCTGAATGTGTGTTCCAGAGTGCACCTAAAATGAGCTCCCGCTGCTAATGGGCATTTAGCCCATGAGACCAGACTAGAGCTAGAACACAGTAAAAACCCCTGGAATACTTATTGTATGGACACCAGTCTGCAGCATCAACCATTTAATTCTGCAACTCCAGTCCTATTTGGTCTATTTGTCTGCAACACTTCTTAAGTAGCATAGTTTCTGAGTGCTGTCATTTGAATCACTGCAACTTTGTCCCACCTACAAACTGAATTCATCCACTAAGATACAGTAGACTCAAAAATTAGCTGTTTCACAACATTCAGAAAGACGGGGTTTTTTTTAGACTGTCCATACTTGGATAACACATATATACATATATATTAGTCATACCATTCAAAAATATGTATATTAGTCACACATTTATATTATATTACATTACATTCTAATATATTTTAGATTGAAGATATTTCTGGAGATTTTTCTAAAAATTCTCACTGTTTCTTCTTCATTTTGGAGTCTCAGGATGTGAGAGCTCTTTTTCCTAGTGCCATCTTCACTAACATCCAATATAGCTCATTTTTATGTCCATCTGTCTATCTTTCATGCCCATTTACATACTACCATAATCATTGCTTTTTCTTTCTTTCTTTCTTTCTTTCTTTCTTTCTTTCTTTCTTTCTTTCTTTCTTTCTTTCTTTCTTTCTTTCTTTCTTTCTTTCTTTCTTTCTTTCTTTCTTTCTTTCTTTCTTTCTTTCTTTCTTTCTTTCCTTCTTTCCTTCTTTCCTTCTTTCCTTCTTTCCTTCTTTCCTTCTTTCCTTCTCTCCTTCCCCCCCAACCCCCATCTTTTGCAAGACATTCAGTCTATATCCACAGTAGTAAATCAGCACCTGGGAATGTTCTTGGGCACAAGGATGTTGTCATCTACCCTAACAAAGCATTACATTTTCTTTCCTGCTTTTGGCCTGTGCTGACTATCAGTGTCCTAGGAAATTCCTGGAGAGGCTTTGGAAGTTGGCATGCTCCAGGAGCCGTTCCTGGCAGGCAGCCTGCCTGCAGACATCCTGCTTTGGAGACTAACAGCTTCTGATCATTGGCACAGGCTGCTCAGTGCCAGCTGGCCTAAGCACCTAGGAATATTCCCGGGCACATTTAATTTGGAAGTACAGACATATCTCTCCTTTCTGAAGTTAGGTGCCTATAGGAATCTAGTCACTTCTGATGTCGAGCCTGGGCAGAATGAAGTGAAACAGTGTAACATTCAACTAGTTTCAATACATGTTATTCTCTGTTATCAGGGACTTTCTGAACTAGAGTTACAAAGCTTAATGCATAACCATAAAAAGTATGTCCTAGTGTGGAGTTATTTATTACAGATATCACTGCATTTTTTAACGTTTAAGGACTTCACTTTTGTCCTTTTTGCAAAAGTAGGAGTACAAATACAGCTTTAAAAAGCCAGGAAAATAAACAGTGTTCCAGCATGAGCTATATCTTCAACCTAGTCTTAAAGCACCTTCCAGCACCAGGTGTGTTCTTAAAATAAAGGATTTCTTTCTTCTACATCTGTTTTACACAGGGTTCCTTTCACGTTCTGCAAAGTGCTGCTGTAGTCTTACTTACGAAGCAAAGCAACCTCAGGATGCTATAATGCTTGCTATAATGTTTTCTTCTTAACACTTTAACTGGTATCAGTGATACTGATACTGGTGCAGATAGATCATAAAATCATAGTATTTTGATTTAACTCTCCTTTCTAAGTGAAATAACAGCCTTAAAAAGTTACTGTTGATGATTACTTCCATGGGAACTCAGCTTATTTAATATAATTTGCTATAAATTGTTTTTTCCTTATGAAAACTTTGCTTCAAAGTCTTTAAACATTTCCCCACAGAAATGAATAGGTGTGGCAGTCCACTGACTCTTTTTTATAAAAATGAAACTGATCTAAGATATGCAAAATATTTGGCAGGTCCTAATGAGACTACTGGGTGTATGGATTGTAACTGAAGACTAGCCCAGACACCTAATTCCTCTTTTCAAGAATGAGAAATACCTTGAGAATTTTTTCTGGAAAATAATACAAATTGAATATGCACAGAAACAGTCTGGGCAACAGAAATGGAGACTAATTTTCATTTCCTTTCAGTATTTAATTAGGTTTCTTGAGCCTGCCTCTCAGTGCCTTAGTTTCTGTTACAAAAGACAAAAGAAAAGAGATAAAATGGACTCTTGTTTTCTATTGGTGACTTCCCTTGCAAAGGTTTTATGCTACCTCCATTATTAAAACATCCCAGCAGTATCTGTTAACTAATGAACACCTACCTCACATGGCTCACTTGCTCTCTCATTCTTTGTATATGGGAATGGCTGCTTTGTTTTGATAAGATTTTAGTAATTTCCTTCCTGTAAGAGCAGAAGCAAGCAGCAACATAGATACACTTCTGCACATAGAAGGCAAAGTTAGAAAAGTGCTTTTTACTCTCAGGGTGAAAGGCAAAGGCACTAACTGAGACTTACATCCTGTGGGAGCATATACCATGGTCTAGACATTCCCTTAAGCCAACTCAGTCACCTCACATGGCAATATTATAAAACGAGCTTTGCTGAAAATCCAGCAAACACAAGTATGAATGGAGTATAGTCTTCCCCTGGGGTTTAAGCTAGCATGTAAAATACAAAGAATCTTTGGTACTGATGGAGCTGATGAAAAGAGCCAAGAGCTGGTCTACTATACTGTGCCAGGATGTCCCACCTAAGTCTTCGATGCCACCAACACTCCTTATTGCAAGCACGTGAAGGGAGCCAGGGGAAAAAAAAAAAAACCAACAAACAACAAACCTAAAATCAGTGGAGGCCATACAGGAGGTATCTGAGATGGAAGATAGATGTTTCCTTCAAGGTGTGCTGAACCTTAAAGCTGAACTGCTGTGTTGGAAAATACTGGGAATCCAGTCTAGAAAATAGAGGGAGGATGGTCTGGTGAACTCACAGCAACTTTGGTTTCTCAGCAGACAGGCTGCAGCACTTCCTGCAAGCTGAAGTTTTCCAGAAACTAATTACAACTGCTGCTGCTTTATACTTTCCTTTCTTTTACTTCTTAGTAGAAGTTAAATCACAGTAATAATATATCCTTCTATATAAATGCAAAGCAGAGCTAAAAATGAAATTGATGTTGCGATTTTAATTTACCACTTTCATTGCTGTTAATTTATACACAAGCAGCGTGCCATAAGTTTCCCCTTGAAAATTAGTCTAATTCCTTTCAAGCATCCCACAGGAAAACCAGATACAGAAATTCTGATGTTCATGCTGTATTCTTTGTATGTTTTAAAAGACTTATTTTTTGTAAGTTGGGGAGAAGGATATATCCCTGTAGCGAGACAGAGTCGAGCAGGTTACATCCTTTACGTGAAGTTTCTGATTGCTGTTATAAGGGGTGAAGAATAATTTAAGATAGCATCAGCTATAATAGATCACAGTAAAACTTGCAGTGGAGTCTTACTGGTTTTATGTATATAAAAGCCATCAGGGGCGCAAAACAAAGTTGAACTTTTTGACTGAGCTTACTTCACAACTAGCAACTTGATTTGAGTGTAGATCACTAAGCTACACGTTACCTTTCAAAAATTCCTCCAGAACTTAAGCCCAGACAAACACCACAACATAAAATTTTCATTGCCAGTCTGCCTCTTTTACAGTACCTTACACACTGTGGTCAGGACCAGGATGTGAGGGGTTAGCAAGCTTCACTGCAGCCAAGTTCACGCTCTGGGTGGCTTGTACAGGGCATCTCCCAGATCTGGATTCACAGGGCAAGATGCACAGAGGGTGGCAGGAGGGCAATGGAGGGCAAGCCAGGAACAGCCATTGTGGAGCTATTGTATGAGAGAAAGCCCTGAAATATTTTTAACTTCTTTGCAACTATTTCTGAGAGTCTCTTTCCATGGGAAAAGTTCAGATGTCTAGTAGTCCAGCTGATTTTAGAGGGAAAAAAGACTACACAAATTAGAAGGAAAACTTTGAGTTGCAGAAACTTCTGTCTGGGAGAATGTAGGTAAGGAATGCTACCCAAGTCAGTAGAGTTTTCTACTGTCCATCTTCAAGATGACTGGCATATTATTTAGTTCTAAACAGAAAAAAGAGGGCATCAGTATTGAGAGCAATCATGTTTTCTCTGCTGCCTTTCCAGAGAAAGAGGTCCCATTTTGGGTTGAAATTTATTTCAAATTAAACAAATTACCTGTAATTTGGTCACCACCATTATTGTACTATTACTTTCATTGTAACGCTAATTACTTAACATTTCAATTTGTAAACTGTCATCTCTGAACTAGATATATTTCCCTAAATGCAAATAAAACATTTTCAAAAGATAAATATCTGAAGTGTACTGACTGAGCCAAAATTAAGTAGTCTTCAGCAACGTAGTGTATTTAGATGTTTAAGCAAACGTTTACAAGTAGTTAAAATAAAAATTCTTAACTTTCTTGCCTCTAAAAAAGAATTCTATCCCTTCATGACTGTAAAACCCAAGCATAACCCAAATGCAATGAAAGTACCCTAGCCTAGTATCTTAATTCAGTTGTTCAATAATTTCTTCTTCATTATTTTTACATTATTGTGCCTTTATAATACCCTCAAATATATCTATAAAACTTTACAACACTTTTGCAACAACATATAGTGTGTTGTGAAGAGAATCATAGAATGGTTTGGGTTGGAAGGGACCTTAAAGGTCACCAAGTTCCAACCACCCTGCCACAGGCAGGGACACCCTCCACTAGACCAGGCTGTTCAAAGCAGGTCAAGGGAGGTGATTCTCCTCCTCTACTCTGCTCTTGTGAGACCCCACCTGCAGTACTGTGTCCAGCTCTGGAGCCCACAACATAAGAAGGATATCGACAGGTTGGAACGAGTCCAGAGGAGGCCACAAAGATACTCAGAGGGCTGGAGCAGCTCTGCTATGGGAACAGGCTGGGAGAATTGGGCTTGTTCAGCCTGGAGGAGAGAAGGCTCCAGGGAGACCTTACTGCAGCCTTACAGTACCTGAAGGGGCCTACAAGAAAGCTGGGGGAGGACTTTTTACCAGGGCCTGTAGTGACAGGACAAGGGGTAATGGGTTTAAATTGAAAGCAGGGAGATTTAGATTGGATATCAGGAAGAAATTCTTCCCAGAGAGGGTGGTGAGGCACTGGAACAGGTTGCTCAGAGAAGCTGTGGATGCCCCATCCCTGGCTATCTTCAAGGCCAGGCTGGGTGAGGCTTGGAGCAACCTGGTGACTGAGGCTGAGAGAGCTGACTATGGTTATGCACTGAGATTTTGATGCATCTACCACTATATATCTAACTGCTGAGTCTCCAAGTTTTCATTGCAATTGCATTATAAAATTATCCTGTGTTGGGCTGATAACACTGTACAATCTTTCAGTTCTTGAAAGTGAAAGCAAGTTATTGCAACACAGTCCCTTTCACAGCAGCAACTGAGTACATCCTGGTTAAATGAGCAAAGCTAGCCTTGAATGAATTTAAAATGAATTTTTACTAAGAAACATTTATTCCACTAGTGATATGGAAGAAAATATTCAATGTACCTAGGTACTTTTCAAGAACTATTTGTCATATCCTGATCCAACTCCACTCTCTAAATGAAAATCAGTCAGTTGGGATAGGACCTAATAGAAGAGGCATGATTGACTTTGAGCTAGATGGGTTGAAATGTGGCTGGTCACAGCTCTCAGTTCTGGGTTTCTAAAACAAATTTTCAAGAACAGCCTCTGTTTTTGGGGACAGTGACCACACGAGGTGGTCACATCAGCTGTGGGACCCAAGGTTTTGAAGTCTACTAGTCTTTCCTGCACCCCTGACTCCAGCAAGAGGGAACCTTGCTGGAGTTTCAGGATGTATCGGCAGAACAGCTGAGAAACACAACCATTACAAAACACTTCTTGCACATGCACATGCATACACATGGCTGTACACACCTTTTTTTGGATGACATTTTGGACAAGTGCCTCAACCCCTTCAGTCTGACCTCCTCACTCCTAGGAGCCTGGTAAGTATTTCACTTACACTCTTTGCTCTCTCTTTGGTGTACCCTGGCTGAAAGTAAACAGCTGGCTTTTGGAAACAGCTTTCTGCATGCTGTTTTGACTTTGTGTTTCTGTTTGTCAAGCTTTCAGTCTCTGAACCACACTAAGCTTCTGGGTAGGAAAAGGTTCATCTACCCCAACACAGGTCTCTAGTTCCAAGCTGCAAGATCAGACCCGCACAGATGCCTCAGATACCTGTAAGGTCTTAAACCACTTCTGGAGAGGCAAATAAGTCCCACTCTGAGTGTGTAACATTCCAATGTCCTGACTTAAATGCTTACGGTCAGGGACTTCACTGCTGGAGACTTTTAAGGGCAATTCAGCCAGATCCCATAAATTGAGATCTCTCTCTGTGGATGAGCTGTGGATAGTATTTGAACACTTAAGTTGGATGCTTACAATAGACTGTGTTAAGAGTCCACTGCAAAATAAATGCTGAATTCTGCACTAAAAATTATATTCCCAATTTGTGTTGAATTGTGAACCAGCACTCATACAGTCAAAAAAGTGGTCATGATTTCACACAGACATCTCCTCCCAAACTGCCATTTAGGAACTAGACAATTAAAGACACAGACTGGATGGGAAGGAAATGCTTTTTTTTTTTTAAATGGAGACAGAGAGGGAGACTTTCAAGTTTTTCAGACTGCACGTTCATCACACAAATGTTATAAACATGTTTGCAAATAATTAACACTATGTAGACAAAAATACTTCAATGATAAACAACAGAGAAATAAATTATGTCTTACAGAAAAATGTAAACACTGTTTCCTCCATCTGCTTTGTCCTGGTAATTAAGTCCAAAATCCAGCAGCAGGCACAGAAGCCCATCCACAGACCAGGCACTGAAGGTCAAAAACCAAACTATGACAAAATTGCTAACAAAATCGCTGCAGTCTATCAAATGAATGATTATGACACTGTTGTGAAGAAAGAGATGGAGTTCTGGAGGGTTAGGCATTTATTAGCCCTGCTCTCTACCACCCTGAACGGCAGCTCTGAGAGAACATGCTCACTCCTATGGGTGCTCTTTTATAAATGTTGATTAAAAAAGGCACAGTCATGCTACAGTCGTCAAAGGATTTCTTGTTGTTCCCACTTTAAGGGGCAAGCTTAGACGCTTCAGAATATCATTTATGCTAATGGTATGAGTTGTTTACAGCTTAGTGATACATTTTTATTAAAAGAGAAAATGTTGATATATTTGTGCTTATAGAGTTTTGTGCGTTTACAATAAGCATTCTGGTTTTCAATTTACAAATGGAAATCTTTGAAATGGACATTTCAAAATGTCAGCAGTGCTCAGTATTTGAAAAAAGGCTCAGTAAAGGCAGTGAAAAACTCCTGGAGAGTCTGGATTAGACTTTTGGTTTGGAGTTGGAAAAGTTGCCTTTTGGCATATACGTAATATTTTAAATGAAAGCAGAACTATTAGGAAAACAGTAAGCAATGATTAGCATCTAGAATATAATGCTCCATGCTGTAATGATGGGTCATACAAATAAATAGAATTGTAGTCGATAGGTTCTAGAATTCGACTACAGTAAACTCAACAGCAAGGTCTTGAACGGTCGAAAAAAATGAACTATTTCAGTGATACACTTCTTGTTTTCTCATGAATCTAGTCATACTGTATAAAACAACAAGATATTTTATAGCTTTTATGTATAAATAAATCAGCAACTTGGAAGAAATACAACACAGTAATAGAAAAAAATGCATTAATTATTCCAAGCAGTCAAACAGGATAGAGACAAAAGGATTAATGAAGGAATTGATATATGATATGACATATCCTGACCAATATGTGGGTTATACAGTGAATTACACTGTATAGTCACAAATGTGGCAATCAAAACCAGAACTATGGTATAAAAAAAAATAAAAGGGAGCTATTTCCTTAAAACTTGTCTGCTGAGTTGAATGAAGGGCAAACAAGGTCTTACCTATGTGAGGATTAGTCCCACCTTCTTAGTAACGGCTAGGGTAGGTGTTCTTAAACATCAGCCATCAGACTACCCAAGTGCAATCAGCCTGAATGAGATCCCAAGAAATCAATAAAATTCTTGCCAGGACCCTTCAAACTATTACAGAGCCCCAATGTGCTGCGGAGCAGCAGATTACAGGCTGGCTGTAATTGTTCCCTGGAACAATCCAAACATAGTTCCTGGGCCTTAATGAATTCTGTACAGCATGAGTAGGTCAGCAGAGTACAGAAATCTCTTTTCCTAACTCCTACATGCGGAAATGGTGTGCCCAACAGCTCTATTCCATTACAGGGGGCAGTTGGCCTGGACCATTGGGCAATGAAACAGAAAGATATTTTTAAACCATTTGTTCATAAAACGCAGGAAGTACTGCTTTGACTGCTGAGGCATCCATGTGGTTGGATCAAAACCACACAAGATTACAGAAAAAACTTCAAGTTTTCTTATGGCAATAAAAATAAAATATGTGGGAAATGACATAATCATGTTCCTTAAGTATGACCGTAATCTTTAAGCAAAAAGGCATTTCAAGTGCATATTATTAGGTACTGTTAGTTCCAGTGGCTTTTATTGAGTCACTATCTGAACACTTTGTTAGGATGTAGTGGCTTCCAAGGATAGCCCCTAATATGCAGCTGAAATGCTGGAAAGGGCCATAGGCTAGCTTGGGCAAATCAGACAGGAAATGTCTACAAGTCCAGCCACATACTCCTGGCAACCCAAAATTTCCCCCAGCACTACTTCTGTTAGACTTCACGCATTCGAAGTTTAGAAGTCCTCCCTACTTTTCAACTCAGCAACCCAGCAGGAAACCTCCATCATTTCTACAAATAGGCTTTCCTTCCAACCAGAATAATGGTTCTTATGCTTTTCCTGAATATTTTCTTTTTTTTCCAATTCAACTCATCAGTTTTGGTAGAGTTCTCACTCTACACCATAAAATCCCCCTCTACCAATTGAATGTGAACTTCAAATATTTGTAGACCACTGAGTTCTCCACCTCTTATGTTTACACACATCATTTAGGCAGGACATGTGGACACTTAAGCATTTTAGTTTCTTTAGCCTTTCCCCATAACTCATTCCTCCCAGATTTCTTGTACATCTGTACATGTGGCTACACTTGGGGCTGTGCTTAAGGGCCAAATCTGTTCCTAAGAGAATTAAGAGATGTTGTAGTCAAAATTCCTCTCAAAACTAGCACAAGAATAACACAATTCTTAGAAAACAGGCTGAAAATTAATATTTAAGTCTGCTGTCTATGACCAATACCACAGACTTTCTTTTGCACTTTCCTTGCATGGAGCACTGTGGTCCACAGAGCACCTTGTTATACAAGTAACCTGCTTTCTTGGATGAGAAGTTTAAAAGGACAGTGATTTTTTCAGAAGCTAGAAGACAAGTTACATGCACATCAGTAAGTATGTCTGTGACTAGTACCATAAACAGAATGGGAACACATAAATAAAAGTAGGTTTTACTAGTAATCGCTACCTGCAGATACAGAAGAGACATTGCTGATTGCAGATATGTTTCTAAGCCACCTGGATGTCTGTATGATACAGCCTGCAACTCTGTAAAGCTCCATCTCTTATAATAAGCATTTTACCAGTGCTTAATGACTAAAACACGGCTAGAAGTGCTGCTTAGAAATACACAATAATGTTAATAAATGGCTTCTCTCACTAGGGGTAGATTCTAGAAGAAGAATTTCCTATCATGAGGTTCTCAGACTAGTAATTATAGCTTACATTTTGAAAGGCACAACCTTGCTTTCATGGATGCAATTTGCATCAAAATCTGCACTTACAAAATCAGGGAGAAGAGTTTTGCACACATAAATTAATTGCTGACACATTTTCTAGTGCTTGAACTGTAGACAATTATCTATCAATCACTACTGACCAGGGCTTTACTCAGTGAGGACACAAAGAACAAGGCTCTGCAACTAATACCAGCTCCACAAATACTGCAGTGTCCTAATCATCCTTAACTCCATGAATTTTACCTGGCAAAGAAAAATCCCTTTGGCAGTAAAAGCTGGTACAGAACTGAAGGTTGGAGAAAGAGAGGGAGTCAGAAAGGGAGAGACTGATTTGCTCTCCATGAATATGAAAAAGCTGATCTATGCCATTGAGGAAAATTCTTGCACCAGCAACTGCTGACTGATTTCGATGAGGAATGTTTTATCACCAAGATCCAGACACCCTTTCATACGGTGATTATTATTCCTGTCATGACCCTCTGGTCATCAAGCCACAGTGTCTTTTGTCATGAAACAACTATCCAATAAGGAATAATCTAGGAATAATCCTGTATCATAATATCTTCTACTTGCTTATACACACAGCAGGAGGAGCAAAATCTTCTTCCTATGAGCTACTACTTGCTCTAATCCACTTTGGAAAATAGCAGTATTTCCTTAATTCTGTAAAGCACGCAAACATATATTTCACAAACCACAACTACTTGAATAGCTTATCCCAGAGGAAAAAGCAAATTTAAACGCTCAGGTAATAGTCCAACACGACCATCAAAACCAAGGCAGCAAGGAAACTGTCAGTTATTCCTATTAAAACTTGATAAGGACATGCAAAGGCTGAACAGCATGCCATCTTGCCTCTGCTTAATTTCATAAGGTCTTCTATAAGGCTGAGGTCTGGCCTAATTCCTGAAGCTATTCTTGGAGCAACAGCTCTGACAAGCAGAGGTAATGCATGTACAAAGCCCCAACAAACAGCACATACCACCTAGCAACATTAGCTCTGTTTTAGTTTTTATATAATAAAACAATGCAAAATATTAACACCGCCATTATCCATATTAATATTATCCAACCACAAAATTTTGTAGAACTCATTTAACCTTCCACGCATTATTTCTCTGGCTTTTTTAATTCAGCTGCTTGAGAAAAGGGCTACCACTCTGCAATTGCAGACAGTGTGCACTGCACTGAAAGCATCCAGGGGAGAAGGGCTGGAAATCCCTGCTCTGGAAACATATGTGAGAAGCCATGTCTGGCCACACAGGCCAGTTCTTTTTATATCTTTTCTGTCCTTTTTGCCTATTTACATCACCTAACACAAGGGCTGGTTTGAATAGTTTTATCCAACTAGCAAGTTAACCCTAAGTAACAAATACAACAATACGTATACAGCTGTACAGAATAAAAAAATAATGGTGTTAGAGAAGGATGATGCACAGAGACATTATATGTGACACTGGGGAGAAAGTGGGGGTAAGTGCGCATGGTTAATATGAAAAGATGTCAAAAAAATGAAGCATAATAATAGTGCAATTTATCCTTGCTAAACGTACTGCGCTGCGCTATAATTAAATATGAAAACCTAAATTTATCTCTATGTTTGGCTGTCATTAACTTAACAGGGAGTGCACATGTTCTAATCTAATGGCTGATTTTTTTCTCCATGTGCAGCATATTAAAATGTATATTAGCCTCAAGGTGCATAAACACAAAATAATAGACCAAAGGTTTTGCCCTGTGGAGAAAAAAATCCATGCTCAAAGTAGCTGGTGATGCAGGGGAGACACTCACTTAGCCTCATTAAGCCAAAGCTCTCTTTTGCTTGTCTTTTGTTCTGCATGACAGCAGCCTCTTTGTTGTATAATAATTCATTCCAAGTTCATTCCAAGCTACCGAAACTGGTGAACTGTGGCCATTTTAATGAGCAGTATTGGTGGTATGCATAATCTGGAAGCCATGTGGACCAGGCTCACAGAGCACTGCAGCCAGCAAAATGAGATACTGTTGAAATCACAAATTTGTCAAGTTGTCTTTGGACAGGGTATTATAATATGCACTAAAATATGCATCTTATTACTCCGCATCTGCCAGTCAAAGATCACTGTAATGAATGCATGCTGCAGGGTATGACCAGGCCGTTTCCCTAAGTAAAACAAACTGCAGAGTACAAAAAAAGAATTATGTATTTTTGGCAGTGCCTGGATGGTTTTTTAAAATCCTTTTGCATCAAGAGTTGGATTTTTTCTGGCTTGATGTCTGTTGCCAGCAGTAGACACACTAAAACTGCCACAGCCAAGGAGTTAACATGAATACATTGTTTCTTAATAGCCACATTTACTGGCTGTGAATATGAAAATTTAAACTCAGTGCTCGAAGCAAATTTAGCATACAGTACACATAAAACCCACAAAGATTAAACTATTTTAAATCCACTTTAATAATCCTAGTTCCTTTTGTTTTATCCATTTCTACTGCAAATGGCTTCACCATTAGGGAAGATACATTTTGTGTAACAACCTGCAGCCTCTGTGAGAAAAAGCACCGTAGATAATCACAGCATAAAACTTCCATAATGGACCAGTTAGGAAGAAAAAATGTTAGAGAGGACCTTTTTTCTACAAATTGGTCAGGACAGGGATTGCTTACAATTGCTTTTGGCTTGCAAATGCTGGGAGGTTCACCAATAGCAGCAAACCTAGTAAGTGTGACTCAGGCAGTGGGGTGCAGAGGTCTGCTCTGCTGGTGCTTCCCAAAACACCACTGGTGCTGCTCCATGAGGCTTCCACCTGGAACCATGCCCGTGGGACCCTGCATCACCTCAGGGGAGGAGGTGGAAGTCTGAGTGGGGAAAGCAGGAGGAAAGGACTTACTTTCTCATCTGCCTGCAGATGCTGGTTCAGATACATTTTGGCAGAGCCTTATTTTCAGTCAACCCAATAAGCACATACGGCAACAGTCCCTGAGTGCTGATGCACAGTTCCCATAATATCCTAAACCAAGATGTCTCTTGATCAATACTGGATTACACATAAGAGGCTTTGCCAGTCTGAGCGCTGTATGTCAGAGGCAAGCCTTAGCTAATGGGAAAAAGGATCAAACAGCCTAAAACTATTTTTCCCCCACTCTGATTCTTCTTCAGAACTGGTGATGGCAATATGAGAAAAAGGATTTCTTCATCAGTGTTACATTTTGCGATGTCTATATCACCATATGATGAGATGGTCTGTATTTCTGGACATGGCCACAAATACCATTTTTATGTCTTCTTTATGCAGTGCTGGAAGCAAGCGGATGGTTCTTTACCGCACTGGACAAACTTGCCTTCCCAAACAATGAAGTACACTTCCCAAAATGAAGGGTAAAACCCTCTGCTCAGTGAAGGCAGAGGTCTTGAAGAATCTGAAGTCAGCCCAAACTTGGTGCGTGTATTGCAATAGAAGAGCTAATTTAATATTTTCTATAAAATCTCAATGGTATAGCAAATTTTTTCTCTGCCATACAAAAGGCTACTTAGATTTGACTGCAGTCAAGTTAGAATGTAGCAGGTTTGTACAGTCCAGTAGACCAAACCTTTAGTACCCACAGATAATATAAAAAGGGTCTTAATTTTAGTCTTAATGGTAAGTCCATGCATTCAAAGAACAAAATCAGCAGCTTGATAAATTTAAGGTGATGAGAATTTTCACTGAAGTTCATACACTGTGTATGTTCAGGGTCATCCTCTCTCATCTGCCTGCTGGAGAAAACCGTCTTCTATAAACTTTTTTTGTCAGATGTGGTTTTACCATTTTCATTATAGCACAACCTTAATAGCTGAGAGGCATCCAGTTTGTTTTGGGTTTTGGATATTTCTGGAATCAAGATGTTAAATTATTACTTTTTCTTCTTTTGAATTTTTCAACCCTTAGACATAATCAAACAAATGTCAGTTCTTGCAAAACTTCTCATGCTGAAAGCTAGGTATGAAACATCCATATATATTTATCTCTTCCTATAAACCCACACCTACCAACTGATTACACTGCCATATTTTTGTTTAGCTACCTGGCATGCATAGAGGCCACTCCATTAAGTATGCTTTTTACAGCTGACTTTAGGTGGAAGCTTATACAGAAAAACGCTATACCACTTCTGTGACCACCAGCTGACACCAGTGTATTTCTGGGACATAATCACTTCAGCTCCCTGGAGCAAGATCAGTGAGCAACTAATAAGAGTCCTGTAACAAACAGACAAGGTGAGACAGTGACTACAGACAGGAGATCAAATTGTACCTCTGGGGAATAAGGTACCTTGTCCAGATACCTGGTGAGAACTGAGATCTTTATTGCTCCTGGTCATCTATCTTCCTGAGAAGTTTAGGAACATAATTTTAAAACATAATTCTGTTAATTTTGGATTACAAGGATATAATCCTTATGTGCTCTCTCTCTCTCTTATACAGCCACTCTAATAACTTTGGGTTGTAAGAGCATGCTCTACATCTTAACTGTCTGCCTGATTGCGTCATGCACTTGATCTCAGTCCTAAATTCATGCTGAGGTAAGTGTGCTTTTACAAAAGTTCTTCCTCGAGGGAGTCAGTGAGAAGCACTGTGGTGTCATCATTACCTTGACATTCTTTCATCTCAGTGCCGAGATCTGCAAACTGAGATTATAGCTGAGACAAGCTGACAAGTTTTATTCCATGCATTTAATGGAAAGGTGATTCAGAGGTGATATTAATGACAGTCATCTGTGTCAAGACTTCAAATGTCAGATCCTCCCACAGAAAAAAAAAAAAAAAAAGCCATCCAAAAAGCAATGAGGAAGGAAGCTCAGCAGACTGGCTTTGTCCACCTTTGTTAGTCTGATGCAGCATCTGTGCTAGGACTGTCTTTGGAACAGTTATGAATAAGGCTACAACCACAGGAAAGACTTAATAAAATTGGTGGAGCTATGAAGAACAGTATCACGCAGTGACTGGAAGCCACAACATAGGTTAGCATTTCTAAGCAGGAGTCTCACTGCTATTGCAGGCAGTGTGGTACCACAGGTCACAACTTGGACAATGGCAAGTATTGACTCCAGCAGTAACAGCTGTGTTAGCAAAAGGGAAAAAGCTAGCACTACTGAAAAGACTACCAGAAAACACCCACTAGCTGGCTCAAAGATGATAAATTTAGGGTCTGTATACCAAAAAATAAATTCTGCAACAGTGAAAACCAGAAAAACAGCACTCAAATTTCCAAAATATTTTCCAGTGATCATGATGCTTCTCATATATTAAGGGCTATAAATTCTCAGTTGAAAGCATTAGTTTCATTAATGCACAAGCATGAACACATACTAATAACACAATTTTCTTTTTCAGCCAAAGGTTGATATGTTTGCTATTAAGCTGCTTATTACATGACACTATTTAGCACTATATTTTTATTATTCTTTCTGTTTAGGAAGGAAATTATTGTGATAAATGTAACAACTGACAGTGATGACTGTTCAGTTTGCCATGTATCTTGTGGCTGCATGGCAAGTCAGCTTCAGTTTGATGTCAGGTGTACCCTTTAGAAGAAAGTATTTATCTTTTAGTTTACTCTGACCATCAAATACTACAATATTTCATGACAAACCTCTACTGTGTCACTACCTTGTGGCAACATTCTGCACTCAGCATCTCTTTGATGCTGAAACCAGGACAGAAAATGAATTATCAAAAGAATAGTGCACTGCTATATAAATATATGGACATAATCATTCAATATTGCACTGTGAAATAAAATAGATACTATTATGAACATACTTAGCTGGGAATAGGACCGGTCCTAACTCTGTAATTTATTCAGAACTGGGAGATGCTCAATGAATTTGTATACAATCAGAAGGCAAGTAGTTCTTGATGCTGTAATTCTTGTCCTTCACTTCCTTCTCATTAAATTGCAAATTGCCTGAACTTCTTATTCCCATCATTCTATATGAAAATTTATTGGAATTTTGTAATTAAAAAAAATAGAGGAGGATTCCATTGTATTTTAACATTTGCTGCACTAGAATAGGATGCCCAGAGAAGTTGTGCATGCCCTGACCCCTGAAGTGTTCAAGGCCAGGTTGGTGGGGCTTTGAGAAACCTGGTCTAGTGGAGGGTGTCCCTGCCCATGGCAGTGGGGTTGGAACTAGATGATCTTTAAGGTCCCTTCCAACCTAAACCATTCTATGATTCTACTAGGCACAAGTACATGAAATTCAGTATTGATAAAAATTTATGAAGGTAATGATACTGATTCCTACACTTAGGAATCTTAGTTTATGATAACATAAATAGTTACACTAATGACACTGCTTAGACACAGTGTTACTAATTATGATATTATAAGCATTAATGCTATCAAGCCTTTGTATTTGATCGCCCCTAGTAGGATCATTCATCATGGTATTTGCTTTTGCCCGTGTTGTATTCTTTTCCTTCCTTTTCCCTAGAATGTTCATTCCTGGACTAACAGACATCACTACCTTATCAGTGATGCAGGCTGGTTAACTTTGTATGTTACTTAGTAGCAATGATCCAATGATATAATTCAGTGCTAAGGGCAATCAAATATACAATGAATTATATTCTGTGTGCCTTGTTCCTTTTAAATGTCTAAAAGAGCCAGCCAGACAAGATTACATAGGACTTTCTTTTTCATTCTTTTTCATGTGACCTGTTTCAAGTTAAGATTCCACCAAATTATTAAATGTTTCTTTAAATCATCTTTTTGTGCTACCTTTTTAAAGTTAATTATTAATGTAGTGACAAGCAGGAAAGACTAAGAATTATAATTTTTTTTCCTCATTCAAAAGGACATGAGAAACATCTTTGACAATGGTTGTCTGTTTAGAAAAATACAGAGGTAATACAAAGAACACTGAATGCAGCTTTAAAGAAGAATTACTACAAATGTGTTACATGAGTTGGAAATGCTGTGTATGCTTCTAAGGTGTTAAAAGAAGGAAGTTTAGATATAACCCTTTGAGCCTGGTTTAACTGCTTAACATAAGCAGATGAAAATGAAAGTGCTTGTATCTTGTTTTATTTTTAACCAGCATATTATCCAGAGCTTTAGGAATAGTATTGTCTTTTCTCCTGGAAGGTAATGTTCTAATTTTCAGAACTTCACAGAGAACAACAACAATATAGGAGTGTCTATCTGCTAAATCCAACTCCAGTCATCAGCACTGACAGGCAGAGATTTGGAGATACTGGACACTCTAAATCCTATTCTTCCATAATTCTTTATTTTTTTACAACATTTTCAACAGCGTTATATCAGATTTTTGTAAGAATAGGCATGATGTATAACTGAAATCAGAAACAAAACCTCAATCTCCCTGGTGGAGGGGTGAGAAGTACTGGGGTGGCTGCATCTGGTAAAATTCTCCAAAGACATTTATAGCAGGGAACTACTAGTGCAGAGAGGAAAGACAGTCCAGAGGTTAGGCAGAGAGACCATAGTTTACATTCCTATTCCACCAGAGTCTTTCTAGGTTTATATGATCTTGCGGAATCTAATTATTTGGTGTCACTGTTCCTCACCCGGAACTTCCCTGCCTTGCAGAGGGTTTGGGAGTTAGCACACATGAAAGACTACTCATGGTATGATGATCAAAGGGCCACTACAACCTGATCTAGCGTTCCAACTAACAGCTGTCTCAGCTGGTCAGGTTCAGTGCTAGGGGCCTGAATGTTGCACACTGGCTGGAACACCCACGAGCTTCTGGCACAATATTAGTATCAATCTGAATTGAGTTGAGTTTCATTAAAACAAGCAGTTCTAGAACTTGTTTCAAAGCATTTGTAATTTTACATCCTACATAATTTTAAGGACGTGATGTTATGAATCAAGTGGAGAGATAATATTTAGGGCAAAAATGTTATCCCATATCAAGTCATTTCAAGTTTGTCTTCTTAAGATGCCTTCAGATATTTGTTAATGCTCAGAAGGAAAAAGACTTGGTGACTAATTGTGACAGCAGCAGTGGTTAACCAAGGTAAGTAGCAGAAACGGCGTACAAAGATCATGGAATAGCATTCAAAGCCAAGACATAGTGTCATTATACAGGAATAGCAATGAAACAACATACCTTTCCCATTAGATCAGCAATTCTAGGTACCGGTTTTCCTTTCTGATGGCACATGGTTGCAGGACTCTGTCCACTCCAGTCTTCAAGTTCCTCAATGGTTTTCAGGTAAAGAAGAGCTTGCAGACCAGTGCAGTAGTCATCAATAACTGTGAAATCTTGATTCTGGATTGCACTGCACACCTACAAAATGTACATCAGTTATCAGGGACATTCTGGCAGAGAAGTGTATGGAATTAGCAAGATCTTTGAACTTAATGATTATCAGATGACCCTTCCTGCAACTTCACTGGGAAAGAACTACAAGAATTCGGGATATTAATTGGCTGCTTAATCCTGTCATGATACCTGTCATGATAGGTTTCCTAATGGAAGTCCTTAGACCAGATTGATGGCTATTCAGCAGTAAGACAGCAAGCGCAACCCCAAGTGTGCCTTCCGGGGTGCTGATGCTGAGCATGCCAAGCACACTGGCAAACCGTCAGCTATACTCAGACCTTTGCCTTCAGACAGTCGGTAGTATTCCCCAGTCAGCTCTGTTCAGGAAGCACAAGCATATCCAGTTAGGCACCAGTCATGCAAATCACACAACTTCAGACTTGCTGAGGTTGCAAGGCATCTCTAGAGATTGTCTTGTCCAATCTCACAGCTCAGTAAAGGGGCAACTAGGGGAGGATACCAAAGACTGTATCCAGCCGGGGTTTGAATAACTCCAAAGACAGAGACTACACAGCCTTTCCAAGGAACCTGGCCCAGTGTTCAATCTCCCTTGCAGCTTTTTCTTATATTTAAATGGGATTTCTCATGTTCCAGTTCATGCCAATTGCCTCTTGTTCTTTCACTGGATACTCCTGAGAATATCTGGCTCCAACCAAAGTGTCTCAGCAAACAGCACCCATTAAGCTGATTTGTTAGCATGGAGGAGCATTGCCAGGCACAGAACAGTCCCCTTCTGCTAATCACCACTTGCCATTCAATGGTACTGGGAGACCAGGTTACTTTATTTTAGATACTTTAGAAACACAGTGATATAGCTTTGTAAACACATAAAGCAAAGATCCCTGACCTGCAGAGCTGAACATGTAAACAGAGAAGAGCAGAGAATAGTCTGACCATTTACATGGATTCTTCTGGACCACTTTGTGGATATCAACACAGATTTAAATCCACAGAGACAGCCAACCAAACTGACAAATGAATAAAAAAAAATCCCTGACTCTTCTCTGAACACCTTCTCATTATCTAAACTCTAATCATCCATCAATGATGAGGTGAAGGGTTGGTTGAGTACCATTAATTGTCAGTCCCAGGAAATGCTCTGAAATTCCATGTGTATCAGTGTTTTCAGCCTCTGAAAAAGAATTCTTCTGATAATACCTGCACTTACATACACACATAAAGAAAACAACAATGAAATAGTCACCTCTTTTAGAACATGAAAGTATGCATGTGCACAAACACATCCATACTCCTTGAACATGAAAACACACCTTGGATCATAACTGACATTGACACTTAAAAAGTACAGGAAATATAGAATTGTGTTTCACATTTCTGAGAAGATAATACAACTTGCAATTCTGAAGACAGGTACACACACATTGTAAAATACCACACACTACAGCTGTATAAGGAAAAACTAAGGGTAACCTATAAAATAAGCACAAGAACATTTTTTATGCAGCCCATTTACATTACACAAAATCTGTTTCTCTGGAGAAACAGTGTGGGCATTAATTAGGTCTGTTATACCTTTCATAGACTTCAAGACTTTGTTTTCCAGAGCAATTATAGAGAACATCATAATAATTTCCTGCACAGGTTATTTAACTGCAAAACTCAACTGATGCTTATTCAAACCTTTTTGTTCACCAAGGGATTCTCTATTTTTTTACTGCATGGGTAACACTTTTATTAGTTATTCTCCAAAATACTAAAACTGTGAAAAAAAGAACAGTTAAAAGCCATGTCATGTCACTTGAAACAAGTTCAGGCACTGTTGTCAAAACCCTGAAATATTTTGACAGGGTGTATACACAGGAGATACACTGGAGGATACCTGTGATAACCTTATAAATAAAGAGACTTTTACTGTTTTCCATATTGTGGTGCAGTGTTATGAACTGCAATAATATAAAAATGTGGAGAAGATGATATCTCACTAAAAGCTAACAAAAGATCCCTGTGAGTCTACGTGCAGTGCACCTGTTTGCTTTTTGTGGAAAGTCAAGTAGGATCCAGAACCGAAAGCAAAATGCAATTTTTGAAGAAAAATGTAAATATTTGCACTAAAGAATTTTTTTTTCTGAAATAGAAAGACTTAGAAGCAGAATTAGCAAGTGGTTTCAGATGATCCTCCTCTTCTGTACAAGCCTTATGACTGTGGTGCCCAATGGTGCAGATAATAATCAGATCTGCCTTGCATTAATTTCACTGTGATAAGATCAAGTGTTTATGGGCTTTCCTAGAACAGGAGAGATTCAAACATTAACACATACAAAACCAACAGAGACAGCATGTTTTTGACAAATTCCAAAACATTCTGAGTTTTGAAATTTCTGATACGTTGCACATATCAGATGATATGTTGCCCTTATCACATGGTGAGATTTGTTTTAGACTTCATGTCTTACACTATCTTCCATGAATCAATGTAGAGTCCTTTGCTGCATTTTAAAAGGTGGTGAACAAAATCAAGATAAAAGGTCACCCTGACCCATCAGTTATGACAATTTCTACACAACAGAGAGAGGTTTTTAGCATCACATGTGGCTGCCCCTGAACTGCCAGTTCAAATGACACCGTGCCCTCTTTACAGCACAAGAGAAGTGGCAGGGCAATAGACTGGGTGAGGCTCAAACTCATACACCCAGAAAAGTCACGGAAGAACACAACCAACCCATCTCCATGCATCGTTAATGCCCCTGCTTTGCTCCTGCTCTTTGCACTGGGAACAGACATGCTTCCCCTTCCTTGCAAAGCTAAACATTGAGCCCTTTCTTCTGCTGGTATCTTATTTTAGAGGTGTGAAGAGCAGGAAGAGCAGTCCAGCTATGGCCATATTTAAAATGGAACTACCCTCTGGTTGCTACCACCCCACCTCTCATTTACGTCTTACTAAACCACCTCAGCAGGAGCTAAAGGCAAGCAGGGTGCTGCTGTAACAGCTGTTGTTGGTGCCTTGCACGTGCATTGGAGCAGCACCATGAAATTGAACTGCAACCAGCATTCCTCGGCAGCATGATTTTACCACAACAAACAGCAAAATGTGTTCCCCTCTAGGTCCTGAAGCAAAAGCCTGAACACAAATGTAACTTCACAACTGAGAACATCCACACGGTCATATTGTGCCAGACCAGCAGCCTGTATCCTGTCACAAACAGAAGCCACTTATGGACGAGTTTAAGAAACACACTAAGCGTGAATCAGTTGCTCACATGGTTTACCAGCCCAGGTTCTGGCAAGCAGTAATGCTGGGACTGTGCATGGCAGAGATGGCGCCTGTTTAATATCCCTTTGCTCTAAGACCCAGGCTTTCACCTGAAACAGGTGGAAAGTGGTTTTTTTCTTTTCTTTGGAAAATGAGCATCAGGCCCTGTGAGAAACCTATGGGACAGAGTGAGGTCCAAATCACAATGAAGCTGTTAGCTGTCCTGCTGACAAGTGCTGTCCTGCTGTCTTGCTTGTGTTTGTCTCTAGCTTTGGACTAGAACTTGGGTTAGAAGAGAAAGACGCTACATGTTTCCTGCTTAGAAAGGTAACGTATACTATTCATATTGCACTTATATACAGGGACATAATTTTGCACAAAGCTTGGTTTCACTGCATTGCCTGTCTCTGCCTTGGCAGCAGAACTGCTACAATTTCATTTTTAACATCTGACCTCCTCCCCTTTCCCCCAGATACAGGCTCCTTGTTCCACTCCATTGATTGCCCCCTGTGTCCCAAGAGACAAGCAGGCCAACATGCTATGTATGATCAATTATATCGTGCTCTCAGTATTCTGACATTTAAAACTGTTCAGTATAAATTGCAACTGTAAGTTACAATTCTAATCTATACAGACATGTCTGAGATACTAAAAGACACAATGCCTGCTTTGCTGCTGGTAAATCAAACATACACCAAATATCTCCCTGGGGAATGGGGATGTAAAATGAATCATAGGCTAAGGCTCTAAGTAAAACTGTGCTGGAAATGCAGTGATGGGAGAGGCATGCAAAGGTCCCTGCTGATGTCCTGCATAAGAAATGACATGTCTGCTCTAATACTAAACATAAATACTAAGTCTAACTTTGTCAAAGGATCTAGACCCATTACAAATCTTAAGGAACTAGAGTAAATTGTCAGATGATTATTATTATGTAAAAAGAATTTTACAGTTTACATGATTGTTATTAAATATTCACATTAATCTGAAACTTTTAATTTACATATTTTGAAGAAAAAGTTCATTATTTGTGACAGGTACTACCACATCAATTACAAATCATTCTAAATGCCTTTGCTGTTAGCAGAATACACTACAAAGAGATGCCAATTTCTGAAGCCTTTACTGTGGCAAATCCCCTGCACTATGTACTGAGAGCTCTGTCTGTATAAGATCTCTTAGGTTTTGTCCACAGTCTATGTTTCTAGGAACAACAGGTAAAATATCCAGACGTTGGATTTTATTTTTGTTTTGCTCTCTACAAAAATGGCTGTGGTTCCTGTCCAAACTGTGCATATCCTGTGGGACTGTGTTGAAGACCTGTGCCGTCTGTGCAGAACCTGGACAAAATGGCTAAGACATTTCCAGCCAGATCACCACTAACACAATTCCCATTCACTGTGGTCCTTGCATTTTCCCATTGGAGGATGCTGAGGAGGAGAAAATATTTTTTCTAACACTAGAAAGAGGAAACAATGCACTTCTCTTCAGGCATTACTCTGTCAACTCTCTCATACCCCACGACCTTCAGTTTTTACATAAACTCATTATTATATGGTGAAATCCCACATGGACAAGTGATGGTGGGGAAGATGGTGCCAAAAATAGACCCCAGTCCCTACTGCATTCTTTCCATTCCATCAATAGCAGGGATTTCAGCAGGTGTGGAACAGGAGATTCAGATCTAGACATGTTTGTATCAGTTGTTCCCTACACTACTTTCAACTAACAAGAAGTAGTGTGTCTGTAATCTCATACAGTACTAGTTCACTGAAAAAGGTTGGAGCAGGTCAGAGAATCTAGCCTGTTTAATAATGCGCTGCTGTGCAAGAAGTGTATGTATTCTTGGTATGACTAGATCTGTGAGAACCAGAATGCTGTAATGTCTGTTTGCAGTTGTGTTCCTATTCAAAATTGTCTCAAAGCACTATTAAAACCTTTTGCCAATAATGAATTTGTGGTAGGAGACAATAGGTTGGAGAGAATTTTAATTTTTACAGCCCTCCAAAATATATGTTTCTCTATTTAGAATATGGGTATAAAATAATTGGTTTTTTATTAAAACAGAAGTAACAGCAAGAAGGCTGATGGGTGGCAGTGATACACGGTCTAGAAGTAAGAAGATTGATGGGTATATATTTGTATACACAAATGCAAATCACACAGCCTGACTGTTCTATCATATTAGTTTCCATTTGTTGGAGCTGTACAACATCAAAGTAGTGATCTGCCTGTATATTGCATTTAGTGGTAATATAACGGACTACCAAAAAAAAAAAATCAAAGTGAGAGTTTCTAAGTAGTTTCTTGGCAATTGAGACAGCAGGCTCTTTCATCTGTGCTGTAACTGTGGCAGTGCATTGATTTAAACTCCTTCTGAGATCTCAAATGCTTTTATATTCTTAGGTCTAGCTGGCTGCTTTCTTTTTGCTTTTTTTTTGTCCCTTCAAATGATAAAATTCTAGCATTTAGCTGAATGCCATCCTGCTTCCCCAGAAGACGAAGAGTTATTTCAGCTATGGTTCTAAACTGCATAAGATCTGTAAATAAAATAGGTCTCAAAATGCCCTTAGATTAGGAAATTAGCCTTTAACTTCACAGTTTCTAATATTCTTACCATAGCATGGGAATAAACAACTATTATTCCTCTGAGATACCAGTGAGATGTTTTGCAATGGATTAAAAAATTTGCTTCTCCATTAATTTGGTGGACCTCCATTGAAATATTTTTACTGATATGCCCAAATGGCAAGTGAAAGAATTGCTGGTTTGATTTTATTTTATAATATATTTTCAATTTTAGCATTACTTATCATCTTTTTATACAAGCTTTCTTTTTCTGTTAACAATTCTTCCTGG
The DNA here is from genome assembly GCA_027574665.1 of Rhynochetos jubatus. Taxonomy (NCBI): domain Eukaryota; kingdom Metazoa; phylum Chordata; class Aves; order Eurypygiformes; family Rhynochetidae; genus Rhynochetos; species Rhynochetos jubatus. The sequence goes on from CM050656.1 coordinate 20,720,332, forward strand.
TAAGTATTGAAGACATAAATCCACCTTTCTGTTAAAGAAAGATTTATGACTGACTCTAAGCAGTTTTTCAATGTATAGTTGAGGTTACTGCTTTTTTTATTAGTGTTTATTGATTAAGATTCTAGTGGAAAAAGACTGAAGTTGTAAATGGATGCAGGGTGTTCAGGAAGGATTCTATTTTGCCCATGTGAGTATCCATATGAATCGACAACTTTAAGAAAATCTATTTTATTGTAGTGGGCATGAGCGTAATTATAATCTGGGTATGGTATACATACAATTTAGATTTTATTCTCAAAAACAACCAGCAAAAATTGACTCAATGAAAGGGAGATCTTTCTGGGCTGTGCAATCTATACGCTGCATAGCTTTTGCATATGGAAATGTAAATGTATGTTTTCTAGCCCCTCTACAATGATTTAGAAGTGCCCAGATCTACAAAATAAAAAGCAGTACACACAGCATTGGTTGTCTGTCCCAGTACTCATAATAATGCGGCAACAGCTGCAATGTGAGAGTAAGCAGACAAACACAATCTCCTCTGAGAGGGGTTTCTGTACTTACAATCTTCCGGATACCAATGGCTATGGAAAATCTGCCTGTTCCTGCTCCTCATGTCTTGTTGAACACTGACTTACCAGTACATTAAATGTGTGGCATAAATTACCCTTTCTATCACCAATTACTACTTTTGCTAGAGGGTTGTAGGATTAAGAAGTTTAGGGGAAGTGGATTATCAGACAATGTGGTGCACTCTCTAAAAAAAAAGAGATTCTTTGTTTTAAAGAACAAATTTGTGTTTCCCAAATATTGATACAGTACAGATGGAACAATTTGATTCATTCACATTAGCTGCTTAAATGACTCTAGAGATACAGGTTAGCAGATGGGATGTTACTTAACAAGGCTTCAGATACTGGATCAAGATGCAAAACTAATTTGGATGATAGCTGTTAGCCCTTTTAAAACATTAGAATTGAGCTAATATACACAAACTAATGAACTACTATTTGTTCCCAAGTCTAGCACGGCTTTCAGAAACCAGTTTGAAGGACTCAAATATTACATCTATGAATTGTCTGAATTGTGGGAAAAAAAAAAAAAAACCATAATCCTTTTTTATTGAGTCCTAGAATTGAAGTCCTAATGAGTTGATGGCTTACTAGTGACACTTGAGGGGCAGCACACAGAATGTTTCAAAGATGCTAACAACTCCAGGCTCTGCAGAGTAAGCAACCATTCACACAGGGCTGAAGAAATCTATATAAAAAAATTACTGGATGGTCCGTTGTCATGTGGGTATCAGTAATGAAACATTTCAGTTATTTTGTTATACCTCAAAAGAGTTCATCCGACAAGCTTGAGCGGAAGTGTCATTCTAATGAGAAGTATAGGCTAATGTCAATAGGTAATGGAGCTCAAAATGAGTTAGAAGAAGGTCTCCAACCCACGCAACGCAAGCTTGCAGGATACAAAATGTCCTGCACAGCTTGGATCCTCTCTACAACAGGTCAACACAATGCTGACCTGGTGTTGAGCAGAACTGAGCTGACATTTAGGCAGCGTTGAGGCAGGGAAAGCACTGAGTTCTAGGAAAGCACTTTTTTTTTCAGAAAAGAACTATGTTGTGAAAAACGTGTGGAAAAGAATTTCAGAATTACCCATATGCACTGTTTGACAACATGGAATGCAACAGCTCCATTTAACTTGAAAATGTCTGTTTTGCAAACCAAGTTAATTGGAATAAAAAGGTCAAAACTAAAATATGTTGTAAAATGAAACAAAGATTTGAGTAACTCAAATAATAATTTTTCTTTAAATGTGTTAATTCCACACATTTTTCAAATTTTTATTATCAGTTTAAATTGGAAAATTTTTCTATCCTTAAATTACCTGTGACAGAATAACTATTTTTTGATGGTTTTTGTAACGTGCAGGTTCATTAATGTGTAACAGATGCAGGGTAAAGTTTCAGCGTTCTTCATCCCAGGGCACTCGGAATCAGACACAGCAGGGACTTGAACCCAGATCTATTCTGATTAATTGAAATTTGTGAATGAAAAATGGTTTCCTCAAAGGAGTTTTCAACAAACTCTAATGAGAACCGTTTACTGAGGGACATCCTCTTGTGACCAGCGTTTTGAACGCTGCAGATCCCTCAAAACAGAAAAGCAATTTTTCCATTTTGGAACCTCAGTTCAGTCCTGCAATGATTAACCCCTCATCCTCTTGAGTCTTCCCCTCTAGTACTCTCACATTTTATTTCAGCTAAAATTACTTTCACCCTTTATCAGCTTGCCTGTACGAATTTGTGCAGCAGCTGCTGTGTCCATTAAAAAGTGAGTTTGATGTGAATAAAACAGTTCTGACCCTTCGAGTCATTTGTGTCTGAGATAAAAACCCACTTCCACTTTCCTTGGGGATTGTTTACCTATCTCTGTCCAAATAATAAATATCACCAAAAAAAGAAGGGACATAACTCAGACATTGAAGGAAGTTTAACCCTTTCTTAAACATACTTCAGAAATGTGTTTTCTCTGTTTCTTTCATTCAAATTGCATGGATAAAAGGACATCCTGCCATACAGATTAAGCTGTGTCAGTGAGTTTGTGTTGTAGCAGGAAAAAAACTTAAAAAAGGCATCAGGGCTTGTATTCCCAGACTGCTCCCTCCTTCCTGGCAGAATAAAGATTTCTACCATGAGAAGAAAACTGGCAGATTGGTCAGCAAACTTCTACTAGCCCCTGCACTGAACCTGGGCCGAGCTGCACACCAGTGCACGCCTGTGCCGGCATGGGCTCCAGGACCATGCCTTCCCAGAGCACAGCCTCCTCCACTGTTTACTCTCCCGTTCTTCCTTTCACTGCCAGCTACAGCCTCTGACTGAAAGATCAATGGAGCTGTTATGATAGAAAAATGAAAATTTCTTACATGTGCATTTTCCTTGTATGACCAATAATATTTCTGAAAAAACCTTCTCTGACAGCAGAGCTTTACAACCCTGAATTTCTTACAGTCTCCCTTTTTGGAAAACAAGTCTCCTGCAGTTACGGTATGTATAATTTAAACAAAATACAGGAAGTTCCCCAAGTAATTGAGACAGCAGTAATGAAAAAAGAAACAGCATTTTCTACTGGACTTATCTTTCCTTCTATTTAAATTTTCAGTATCCAACAAGGAACTAGGTACATTTTCAGATTCAATTTCCAGTCACTTCCATGCTGGTTCACAAGGGGAAATCTGTCTACAACAGAGCTGAGTAAAACAATTTGCTCACAATTTCTTCACCACCTAACTAAGCCTCTCATGAAGAGTCATCTCCATGTTTCTTTTACTTTGTGAACTTTTAAACAAAACTCCCTTGATGTCAATTCACACCATATGGTTTTATCTACAAGAAGGACAGCTCTGTGTTCATTCATATAAGACAGCAGCCGCAAGTGATTCACATATCAGTAGTGTGAATGCACATTAAAACAGGTGCAGCAGTACTAGGTTTTGGAAAGAGAAGCACTATTGTGGATCCTTGGGAGAGATGGAGAGCGCACATTGCTAAAGCAATTATTCTTCACATCTCCTCAGCCCTTAAAAGGCCTGTGTCACCAGACCCAGGGAAGCAGGGGAGACACCTGTGCAAAGGAGGAAAGAGAAGCAGATGCAGTGTCCCCAGGTACAAGAGCAGAGAACAAATTCTCTGCAGAGGCTGGGAGTTACTGGCATAGCACAGCATTTGAGCTGACACTCAATTGAGACCTAATTGTTATTAAATAATTATTAACATTCAGTGACAGTTGAAGCTACTTTGCATGAGAATCTATTATAAGGATGACAAATAGCAATTGTTTTGGAATGAGCTTGAATTCATTCTTACAAATGTATGAAATAACAATCCTATGTAGCAGACCTCATTTACTAGCTGGCAAAATGAGCAGAAATAAATGAAAGTTAATAAGTAAATCCCTTAAGCAGCTCCAAATAAAATGTAAAACTATTGCAAAACTGCACAAAATAAAAGGCATTATTAGCTTTGAGTTTAGTTCCTAAGTTTACAATGTGTTGATTTGAATATTGCGACTTTTCATTGAAAGTGGCAAGATAATAAAGGTAAAAAAGAATAATGAAAACCTGTTCTAACTTGGTATTTTTCTTTTCAGCTATAACCAAAAAAACTTTCTAGATTGTTTTTGATAAATTCTGATTTCCACTGAAAATTCTCACTATCAATTAGCATTTTCCTTCCCAGGTACCTGTAATGGAGCAAGTGTGGCAGTCCTCCAATGACTTTTTTATTATCACAGAATCATAGAACCGTTTGGATTGGAAGGGACCTTAAAGACCATCTAGTTCCAACCCCCCTGCCATGGGCAGGGACACCCTCCGCTAGACCAGGTTGCTCAAAGCCTCATCCAGCCTGGCCTGGAACACTTCCAGGGATGGGGCATCCACAGCTTCTCTGGGCAACCTGTTCCAGTGCTTCACCACCCTAGCACAGAAAGACAGACTGTTAAGAACAGGTTTATTCTGTAATTAGCACCGAGCTAAGAAAAAAGCAGAAAATAATGAAATGTTTATCAGAAGTGATCACTTGAGTATCTCTGTCCCAAATCTTCTCTTGCTATCACATTTGTTTTTCTTTTGATTTTATGCTGACATGTTCAACAGCACATTGTTCCCTCTTTTGTTTCTGCATGTACTGTAAATTTCAGCTCTGCAGAGACAGGCCACTCCATTCAGAGCTTTGTCCATTGAAGACTTTTTTAAGCATGCGCCTTTGTGAGCAGCAGAGCTAATGATACCTGGCTTCCAACAGCTCTGTGTCTCCTGGTTGGGTTCTCTGACATCTAATAACATTTGACTGCCAATTAAAGCCTTTCCTGTGGCTGACACAATCCTAACATTGCTGTCCCATGTGGATTGTCAGAGGTCTAATAAAGGTGAGCTCATAGCATGCCCGTGCTTAAGTGAAGGAATGCAGGTACACTCTCTCCCCAGCCTGACTTCTTAGTTTTCTCAAAACTTGTTATAGCAAAGTATTTCTATCATCTTCTGGCACATTTCAGTGAAAATAGTCACAAAGCTCAAATGTCACTGAGGATACTCAAAAGGATATACAAACACATATAGTGCTTTTTCAGGAGTATTAGTTAAAAACTGCTATTTCTACATGAGACAACATTTATCTCAACTGAAGAACTTACATCTAAAAAGTGGTTATGCCTTAAGTGGTATTTTTGGTATTTTTTTCCTTAAAGTTGTTGGTAAGAGCCATCCCTTTGCCTCATGTCTGAATCTCATTTTGCATCATCTTGGTGGCCTGCCACTGCATCCAGTAATCTGTTCTTCACTCATCAATTTAATTTTATTTTTTCTCTGTATCATGGAAAGCTTTGTACAGAAAGGCTTTTTTCTTCTACCCCCTAAGCCACAGCCTTCATCAGAAACATCACAGGTGCCGGTGTGCCCATTCTCATGCTTATTGACCCGGGGAGCACTCTCTGACTGGCATAAAGCAAAGCCTTCAGCCTCTCTTCTCCCTATGCACTGGTGTAAGAACAGGCTGGAGGCAGAAAGGGTGGGCTCTTGGTGAGGCCAGGCAAGAGAAGCCCAGCCTTGATCTGCCACTCCAATGACACCCTGCAGTTCTTTAAGACTTGCAGCCAGCCACGCGACTTCATTCTCCTCACACAGAGCTGAGATTAGACACAAGGGAAGACTGAGCCCTTCCTCTGCATTCAGAATCACTGCTATTCATTGCAAGACAAAATACATTTTTTCCAAGTGTCAATATAAACTCAAGCTAGAACTGTAAATCACAGGGGCTGCTCTACCACCACCCGACTCTCTCACTCCCTTGACTTCAATCGTTTTTAGTTTTTCACTTTACATACCATTAAATGGCATAAACAATAATTCCTGGGTGACAATTTTTGGCCTCATCTAGTCCTTACTTTAGCATCAGTGTCTTCACTGACTTGAACAGACACTGAGTCAGGCTTAAAAGAACACTAATAAGGTGCATGGAGACCCATTTCTTTACTTTTCAGTTCTGTAGCCATAAAGAAACATAGATAAATTGCATCAGAGACCTTAGTGAAAATTATAAAACAATGAAATAAGTAAAAATATGGTAAATGATCAACAGCATACCTTCATATCATGTGGTTTTGGTTGGAATTTTTTGTGAGACTGGTAGCATCCAAACATTAAAATGTGACATCATGTTTATGAAACAGTATTTTTTCCCTGTAAATTCAGTGATTATATTTTCAGAGCCTTGCTTTTATTTTCTGATACCCAGGGCATTTTATACCATGTTGAAGGGTTCTTCACAGGGTTTTGCATTTGCACAAATACAGTAACAACGCTCTCTCATAGTTCAAGTCCAACTATTGTGTTATGGAAAAGCTTGTTTATCCACATTTAAAGGACCATCCTGCTGTTATAAAAATCCCTCAGCTAAACGCTTCAGGAAAAAGCCTGCTGAAGAAAAAATATTCATCAAACTGTCCTGAAATCCCTTGAGACTCTGCCTCCAAATATGTAACCACAAGAATGCACCTTGAAAACATTTCAAAAACCACAAGTAGTCTCATAAAAACAACCATGTTCTGTGTTGGAGAAAGATTTTATCTTGCAGAGGGCAAAAAATTCCCTATTGCTTTATGGACTGTCATACTTCCAGAACGTTTTTTTTAATTCCTCAGATCCCTAAGGTTTCATACACAACTGGTGTGAGGCAGGAGAGAAGGGCATGGGGCAGATCCAGCATCACAGCAGCTTTGCCCCTGAGGTGGGGTATATTCCCACCTTATTCCCTTGCCTGAGAAATGAAGAGGGTCATGATGCAAGGTATGGAGGCAACGGGTGTACATGGGCTGAATACAACACCGTGAGGACAAGTGCAGTGCCTGTAGGAAGAGGACTGAAAGATACTTCATCCCATCCAGGGCAAGTGGGAGATAGAGACAGAGCTCAGGGCAAAGCTACAGGCTGCCTTGCTGGGAAGCAGCATTACACGAGCGCTAACACATCACTGCTATGTAGAGAGCCTTACAGACATCCATGCAGCAGGGAACACGTGTGACCTCTATACTTTGTAAGAAACTAAATTTGTTTGAAAAGGAACACATATTCTTAGACATTAATGACTAATATTCAATATTAACAAAAGTATTCCATACCAGTATATAATATTAAGAGACTATACCATGAAACAAGTATACTTCAGAAAGTACTCCTTTGTTCTACCTTTTTTTTGGTTACATCTGCTAGAAATAATGACTACAGAGTCTCTTTCAACGAAAGGTCATTTATGTCAATGGACAGAACACAGAGGATCAGATCACCTGTGGTAATTGCAAATTAATGCTCTACTGCTAATGCATTAACTACACAGTATTGATCTACAATTGAATCATACAGGCTACTGTGAAGTGATTTTTACTTTAATGTTTTTATGCTTATATTGCTTTTTCCATGATACATTTTCTCTTTCCACTGGAATTTTCTATAATTGTCTCAATTTCTGATTTCTTAGAGCAAGATGACTTTGAAAAACGTGTGTCTCTTTCAAAGCCCTGCAAAAATCTAACCATCGGTGTGACATAGTAAATCACATACTTGATGCAAAAGATGAAAAAATTTGAAATTTTAATCCCAGCTACTACTGACTACAACGATCTAGTTTGTTTTCTATACCAGCTGCAAAACTTTCATACACACAAACTTTTTGCCAGTAACAACAGTAAGATGTTGCCTTCCATCTTCTAAAGGAGGTGATAGAACATACTTTAAATACTGAAACTTTCTCCAGAAACCATGCTCTAACATATGTCCTTAATACTATTAGGTTATAGCATATATCAAAATATGGCTTACCACCAGACTTCTGACTTGCATTCCTGTGTGTGATGATTTTGTAAATGAAAAATAAATCCCCACATTTTAAAAATAAAAGCAATTGGAAAAAATAACAGAGAACCAATTGTAGTGAAATAGGTGCAGAGAAAAACCTGATCTTGCTTTTAGTGGAGGTACATTTATTATTCATAACCCCCTTCTCTATGGGATATGCTCGATTGCAATTAAGTCAACTCGCACAAAGCCTTTATATTATCTTAGTCCATGAATGTCACCCTTTCATGACAGAGAAGACGCAGGACAAATTGTCTAGGCAAAATGAAGGGAAGCCCAATGGCCATGCAAGTGCTGCTCTCCCAGGCTCTCTAGCTGGACTCTGTGGGTTGATCAGTACAATCTGTGCTGCTTAGTGATATCAGACCATGTTTAATTCTGGACGAACTGTGTCACAGTTTAACCCCAGCTGGCAACTAAGCACCATGCAGATGATCGCTCACTCCCCCCTGGGTGGGATAGGGTGAGAATCAGAAGAGTAAATGTGAGTAAACTCGTGGGTTGAGATAAAGAGAGTTTAATAGATAAAGCAAAAGCCATGCTTGCAAGCAAAGCAAAGCAAGGAATTAATTCTCTACTTCCCAAAGACAGGCAGGTGTTCAGCCATCTCCAGGAAAGCAGGGCTCCATCACACATAACAGTTACTTGGGAAGGCAAACACCATAATTCAAACATCCCTCCCTTTCCTTCTCCTTCCCCCAATTTTATATGCTGAGCATGACATCACATGGTCCATATCCCTTTGGTCTGTTGGGGTCAGCTGTCTCAACTGTATCTTCTCCCTACTTCTTGTGCACCTGCAGCCTATTCACTGGTGGGGTGGTGTGAGGAGCAGAAAGGGCCTTGACTCTGTAAGCACTGATCAGCAATAACAGAAACATCTCTGTATTATCAACACAAGTCCAAAACGTGGTCCCAGGCTAGCTACTATGAAGAAAATTAACTATCCCAGCCAAAACCAGTACATTTTCCACCTCTTATTCCATATAATTTACATCATGCTCAGGCCCCACACTCTCCACCTACAACCTCATTAACCACCACCTCCCTTCCCATCCTTTGATAGAATACACTGATATCATTCCCTTAGTATATGGGCCAACCCTGTAAAATGTCTTTAAAATGTTCACTGAGTTCATTTAGTCCATGGGCTCCGTTATGGTGGTCACTCAGGGACCAACCTGACACAAAAAACCCATGACAAACTGACATTCCATAACCTTTTAAAATACTGCTACTCAGTAAACATCCACATGCTATTTATGTAATGGTGCAGTGATAGCAGTGGCAATTACTCACTCCCCGGTTTTGAGACCACCGCTCATTCAGCACAGCTGAGTGCACAGCTCACTCCAGCCCTGCCAAAGCATGGGTTTCTTGCTTTCTGCCTCGGCAGCAGTCATAAGGTGTCCTTGTGGTTTTGGAAATGTGAAGTAAGATTACAAAATGTGGAGTATTGTGTCAGTCCAAGTGTCTATTCAGCACCATCTCCAGCAATATCCAAAGCAGGTACTTAAGGAAGGCTATGGGATGCATATATAATTCCCCCAGTAGTGTCCCAGCTTCTACCTATTTGAGGACTTGCTAAGTAGTGAATCTTAATATACTGGATCATGGAACAACTTGGGCAAATTGTTCAACAAAGTTGAATGAACAACTTGGGCATTTAATACCAAGGACATGTGAGAGAGATTGGGATTTAGCCAGCTACTCATACGACCTTGTTAAGAAGGAAAACAATGGCAATTATTCTCATAATCCTAATTACGTTCCAAAGATGACTATGAAGATGAGGCTGTCATATCTTCTGTCTATCCCGACATATCTTGCCTTAGCAGCAAATGAAAGTTTCAGTCTAGTCCCGGCCAAGTGTATTTCTTCTAAGACTGTCTATAAAGATTACTTGTTTCCCTCTCCCTTCCAACTGTCTTTACCAAGATGAGGGAAAGACTTATGGCCTATACTCATAATCTTACATGAAGTTTACTAAAGGCTTATTTTTAAATAAATGTAATTGAACTAGGTCGGACCCTTACCTACACAGCAGCTTCAGAATCCATTATCTCAGATCAGTTTAAATTACTTCCCTGCTTTAGCGAAACAGAAATAAGCCACTCAAACTGAGGATAGGTTTGATCCAGAGGTGTTTAAAATCAGTTCTAGAGATGATTTAAGTTAAACTGGTGAAGCCTAAGGACCAGAAAAGAGGGTTGTTTTCACCATCTCTGGGAAAAATCTGTTGGAAAGAGAAATTGTTCTGTAAAGGGCAGAAGGTCAGTATAGATCAGTCATTTCTTGGAGCCAGTTCCAGAAAACTTGATTATAACTAAAAAGAAAACAATAATTAATGTTTTGTAAATCCAATATTCTTTCTCTTGAGCACTGACTGGGATGTCTGCATTAAATTATATTTCAGCACTTCCCATTACCATCGGGGCTAGGCAACGCCAAAGGAAAGAAATAGTAAAAAAAACCCAGCTACACAGTATATGTAATGGAAAGGTGCACAAATGACATTTAAGTGCTTCATTTTTAGTCATCTAGAAACAGATAGAGCAGATGGAAAATCATTCCACTATGTGTAGTTTCAGATCATGTAACATCGTTACAGACAAAGCCATTGAAACTGCAGCTCTATTATTAATAACAAATTAAATACATCTACAGCACTAAAAACATTTACTTGTGAATCCCTACTTTTTTTTCTTTTTTTAGACAAACGCTGCTCTGTAATTTGTATCTTTACTTAGTATTTATACGGAAGAAGCTCTCAGGCTATGATGTAAGAAAGGTAGATATTTTGTCTGTTCAAGGGAAAAGAAGAGTTTGAAGCATTCTAATACAAAACAATAAGAAATTTTATTAATAAATCCAAAGAATGTATTAAGTTTATAAATAAGCAGTAGCTGCCTACTTCAGCTCCCAGAGATGCTTTGATGTGCCTTAAAAAAACCCCAAAAACAAAACAAAAAAACCCCAAAACAAAAAACCAAAACAAACAAAAAACCAACCAAACAAAAAAAACCCCCAAACCATTAAGTTGGCCTTTTTTTTTTTTTTTTTTTTCTGAAACATAGCAAAGAAATGACTAATCTCAGCAGTCACCATAGCTGTAAAGAAAGGATGGTCACACTGAATCTAATTTTAATGTCAAAGTGGATTGTGAGAAATAAACCACTCCAGTTATCCCATGGAGTGACACAAAGCCAATATCCACAGGATCCACAGCTGCTGTTGTCTATGATAGAAACTACAGATAAAGGGGATGAGCACCTACCAGAATGTAACAATATATAACAGAATAATATAACATAACCTTCACCTGCTCCTTATTAGCCGTTCTAACATATATGCTGCAATGGTGCCCTGACATGCCTAGTAGAGCAGGTAAGGGTCTGATTTTCAGCCAATTTCCTGGTGCCCATAGTAACAGGCATCCAAGGCTTCCTTCCGTGATAATTACTGACTAACCATGCTAGTCTGGCCAGGACCTCAAAACAGCCCATCAGGCAATGTAAACAGCCTCAACTACTGCAGGCAATCCAACACCTCACTCCAACACAATGGGCTGCAATGCCAGTACCATATGCAGAAGGTACAGCTCTGCACCTCCTGCTCCAATAAACATGCTTAAGTGACAGAGATGCTTGGATAAACAAGAATTAATTTAAGCTGGCTCCCAGAGAGTTTTGGTCATAGTGGGACCAAAGTAGTGCTCTTTGAAATCCCTCTCCCCTTGAAAAGGCTCTTTGCAGGAGTCAAAACCCAAGAATAAAGGAAGATGAGATAGCTCAGGCTTAACTGTGTGTCCACCTTGTTCATATAACAAGGGAGAGATGTTTAAAATTTAAATTCTATAAATGAGAGAAAAAATAGTGATAACATACTCATGGCTAGCCTTTTTCCCAGATTGATACTGTGACACCCAGACTCTTTTGGCCACTTCTCCTCCACCTGAAATGAGTATCTCTTAGCAAGAAGCATGAAGCTAAAACCATGAAAATCCCTTTCAACGGTATAAAATCTCTACTATCCTAATGTTTGAAAGGAAGATACATTATGGTTTAATCACAGCTATTTTATTTTTAATGTTTTAAAGAAAGAAAAGGTACCTGTAAAACAGAAGCCCCACAGTGTAGAAACTGGAGCCCACTTTCAGCAGAATCGATGCCACCAGTTGCTAAAATGGGAAATCCTGGGAGAGCACGGGCTATGGCAGACACTGCACGGAGGGCAATGGGTCTAATAGCATTTCCTACAGAAAAACAGAACATTTGTAAGCAATGTCAGAACACCCTGATATAATTTGCACATCTCACATGGTAGGAACATCAGGAACTAACACCTAATTCTGAGATGCAGAGGTTATAGTCATTTATAAATTGTCATCAAGTGGATTGCAAGTGGTATCAATACTTGTAAAGTATTATGAATTTGGCTGAAATAAAGAAAATCTCAGAAACATTTGGATAAACGATGCAAAGTTGGCTTGAACATTTTAGCTGATGCTTGAAACAAAGAGTAACAATGTCTGAGACAGAAAGGAATACTTTACCACACAGTACAATGTAGACAAAAAGATCTACATTTCTACATAAAGACTGAGGTTGATTTTTTGAACACACATGTTGTCCAACAAAAAGCGCACATCTCACTTATGTCTGATTAAAAATTGTTTAAAAGCACCATTTCACTGCACTTGACATTTTGTATATTATTTGTTTCCTCTTTGGATGTTGGTAGATTTGGATAATCCTTTAAGTAAGCCCCCTTTAACTATTAACATGATAGTCAGAAGCTCAAAAGAATAAAGTATATTCATTTATGGTTGTATCTCCAAGACTGGAGCTTGCATTTTCAAATGGTATGTAGAGGTTGAGTCGGACAACTCCCTGTTACATTTAGAGGAATTATGATTAAAGGATCAACACACTGTGTCTGCAATGCGTCTGCTTTGACTACTTCCTATTGATGGTATGCAAATATTTAAAATACGCCTACAGATGCTGCTCATTAAATGATGGATAGCACAGACAGCTGACACTTTCAGTTATTTATTTTTTAGGCTAGTTGGGATTTCTCTAGATAACTCTCATATTCTTAAAATTCCTACTTAACTTAGAGAACCTTTAGGATAATTTTACATTATCATTAGAAAACAACACGGTAGTGTAAGGCAGAGATACATTGCTCCCAGAGGACCTGGCTGGCTAACAACCTGTGCAAGGATGTGCTAGTAATTTTTATTATTATTATTGTACTGTATTAGTTAACTTGGGTAAATACCATGACATGAAATACTTCTGAACACTCTCCATGGGTGTTCTTATAACCCTTAAAGCTTTGACATTCTGCGAGAGCAAATAACGAAAGGCAGAAAGAAACAAAACCAATGCAATGAACAAAGCAAGAGGAAGATGAAACCACAATTAGGAAGTATTGGAAAAGAGCCCCTGCAGAAACAGTAGCTGCTGCATCACCACACCTCTGGTTAGATGCTTCACCAACATCCTCATCTCCTTCAGACAAAGTTTCTTCTTCAAATCAAGCTGTGTTGCTATTCTTTCTCTGCTCTTTCTGAGACAGAAGTACTGCAGTCTGCTGGCTAGACTTTTAATCTAAAAAAGTATTTAGTAAAGGATAAGTTGCTTTTTTCAAGCAGCTCTGTCTGACCCTTCCTCCAGTGTCCCCATCAGTGTTTTCTCTGACTTTTACTGGTCTCCACGAAGGACCTACTGCTGGCACAGGATTCTGCTCCCTAGAAAGAATACAAGCCTTGCTTGTACATCAGCTAAGACGGCCCCAATCCAGCTGGAAAAGTCAATGAGGCAAAGGATCACACACAAGTTGAGGTCACAAAACCTGTAATGTTTTGATTTAAATAGGATACTGTCACTTTGTCAAGGAGCTCTTTTTTTCAAGGTAATTTTCCATTACAGAAAACTGAAATTTGGGCTGCTTTAACCATTAAAAATACTCTGTCTTCAGCTCACATTGCCTTTTGCAAAATGCCACTGCCCCTCACTGTAACCCTGACAGACAACATAATTCACAGGAGGCCCTGGCCCGTCAGTATTAAACACATTCATACCCAAAAACTCAGCTGAGCACTCTCTATTAACACTTGCTCTGGATTCAGCACAGAATTATCTTCTTGGGCAATGACAACTGCTGCTGCCTCAATATACCTTCTCATTATATACTTAATACAACACCTCATTCTACAACCTCTGTTCTCTACACCTAGGCAAAACCCAGAAGACTCACTATCTGACCAGACTCTTCCACCTGCCACCAAGACACACTCAATGTTCTTCCATGCCCATGTTAGGTATCAGGAGTGCTCACAGGCTTTACACAGATACTTCCTGATAGCTTAACAGAGACTACATAGTTATAATGTTTTCAGCATATAAACTTTCATTTGCATAAATGGACAGCCTAACCCAAGATGCACTATCAGTTTGTTTTGGGGAAAAATCTAGCCTGGTTCATAAAAATTAAATATCTCACCAAAACTGCTCTAAAGATTCTAAGATTACACTAGAACAGATTACAGAAAGGAATTGATTTGAACAGGAACTTTCCATTGGATGCAAATGACTATTTGCCATCATTTGAGCTAGATTGATTGTAACATGTTCAAAAGGATCAGAATGATTCTCTGAAAGATGATGACTGCTAGTGGCCAAAGAGAAAATATTATAACAGAGTTAATGGCTCAGTCTTAAGAGAAAGACTTGAGACAAAAAAACTGAACCATGCTGTTAGCTCTCACAGATTTATTTGTACAGGCTTTTGGAGGGCATATACGCCAAGACATATACTACACAGCCAAAACCATTGAAAATAATCTCATTGAAAAACACTGGTTCATGTAATTGTTCAAAGAGTCAGTGTTTGAAATTGAGGCTACAGGTAAGCATCAGACTTGCTATATTGCTTTCAGGCACTGACACAGCTGGTCCAGAATCTCAGTGTGAGAAGGTAGTTATTTTTTAGAAAGGTGAAAGAATACAGACTCTGGTAACTCTGAAATCATGTGGCTAGAGGGGAATTTCTTCCCAATCTGCATGAGTTAAGAACTGACACCTGCTCTGAGGCATGAAGGTTTGTATTCATTTAACCCCAATGTAACTCTGAGAGTTTGCATTCAATCAGTTTTCAAACCTTGTACACCCTTGACCTTAATACCTTGTAGAAAAGAGTTCCTCAAGAAAATGTTTCCAGAATATAACTGTTCCTTTTCGCAGTCTGATTAAATTAGGAACTTTCTCACTTAAATGACTGTCTCTATACAACAGTCAGTAGAGGAAAAAGAGCAAATGACGGTTTATTTAAGGTTTCAGCATAACAGGTAATCACAAAGGCCTTCATTCAGCCCAAAGAAATAAATCATCATATGATTTGATGAAGCCTACCAGAGGTGGGAAAGAGACTTAGAATTTATTATGAAACATAGGTATGTTTCAGTAATACCTGCACTTGATATCCATGAGTTATTACTTATATTTGGTTATTAGTAAATGAGTGATAAATTGGTATGATTGCACAAGTATTCCATTCATCATTCACCCAAAGGAATTCAAAACCACTTCAGGAGTGTTTCTGTTGAATGTAAATAAATAGCTCTAATGACAATCAGAGGGTTGACTGAGGTGTCACTATTTGTCCCAGTGGGTTTTTTTCTTCAGTCTACAGAATACAGAACACAGAACAAGCACATCAGAAGGTGCAGCCATTCTCCTGTGTATTTCTTCATCAACAGTTGAGGAGCTTCCCCTTCTGTAATAAAATCTGCTGATCTGGAATACAATGTGATTTACTTGTGATAGTGATCCTATTGCCTAATGAGGTGGTGAAACAACCTTCCAGATTAAAGCCAAAAACAAAGATTACAAACAATAGTGATGCCAAGCTATTTTAAAAAAAAGGCAAATAATAAAGAGAAAAAGGAAATGAGCATGGAATTTGACCTAGAGTCTCTATTTTCTTGCATTTTCCTGAGTTCCACAGGAAGGCAATAAATTCCATTACAGAGATTTGTGGAGAAGAGCTTTTAAAAGGTTGAAATGAAAGAGACTTAATGAGAAATTTTAAAAGAGCTCTAGGTAGTAGAGGGAATTTGCAGAATGTTGTCTGATAAATCCAATGGTATTTAAGAAGATGAGGTCCATATCCAGCATGCATTTGAAAGAAAGCCCACATATTAAAAAAATAACCATCTACCACAGACCTTGACATGTTGGGACCTGTAGTTCCACTAGTTAAGCACCTGTAGCTGTGGAAACTGCTGATATGGCACTCTCTTGATAGTAGCATTACAGCTGCTACCAGATGTTAGATACGGCTATCATTGTAAAACAGTGAGATTTAATAAACCAAGTCCATTTATCCAGACCTCAAGCAGGGGATTGAGATCTGAAAATGAAAGACAGACAGAAAAATATGTGGTGGAGATGACATTCTACTTTATGTTGAAAACTACTCTTTCAAGTCTCTCATTAATTATGGAACAAATACTTGCTATTAATTAAAGATTTAAACAATGAAATAGTTATGTGATGCAAAAGCCCCTGATCTTTCTTCTTACCTTAAAACAAAGACTTTTGGTTTTCTTCTTTGTTCTTTTTTTTTTTTTTAATAAAAATTCAGATTTTTCATGACTATCAAGGACTGCAGTCACAGAAATACAACAGGTAAAATAAAACATGAAGGAGAAGAAGAACATATGTCAATCAAATGCCTCTCCCTGATCAGCACAGGTAGGCAGAGCTGCTCTTGTCCTTAGAGGACGGCAGACTTATCACAAACTGATAAGAGATATTATACCCATTTATTTGTTTGATTCTCTATTTTTCCTTTGGAAGTAAACCCCCTTTTCCACCATCAGAAGACAAATGCTTTATTAAGACTTCATAAGTCTTCATAAGTCCTTGGATTCTGTAGAGGACTTGATCCTGTCAAGAACCAAAAATTAGATTGAGGCTTGAGAGCCAAACTGGCTTTCTTCAAGGAGAAGCCTGGCATTAAGCAACCCAGTAGCTTTGGAATTTCCTAGCAGAAACTATTCAGATCTTCTTGATACCACTGATCCACCAATGGGAAAAAAAACCCCAGTTTTGGAAGTCTTGAATACTGGGCTACATTCTCATTTGCAATGTATTACACCAATGTGGTAGTTTAAAGTGTTTAATACACATTTGCAGCAATGGTCCTTCATGTAAAGATGATCCAGGTCCATTAAAAAACAGCCAACTCAGAATCACTAAGGTTGGAAAAGACCTATAAGATCATCTAGTCCAACCATCAACCCAGCACTACCATACCAACTAGACTATGCCCTCAAGCATCATGTCTACACATTCCTTGAACACCTCCAGGGATGATGACTTCACCACTTCCCTGGGCAGCCTGTTCCAATGCCGGACCACTCTTTCAGTGAAGAAGTTTTTCCTAATATCCAATCTAAACCTCCCCTGATGCAGCCTGAGGCCATTTCCTCTTGTCCTATCACCAGTTACCTGGGAGAACAGACCAGCACCCACCTCCCTACAACCTCCTTTCAGGTAGCTGTAGAGAGCGATCAAGTCTCCCCTCAGCCTCCTCTTCTTCAGGCTAAACAACCCCAGCTTCCTCAGCCGCTCCTCATAAGACTTGTCCTCCAGACCCTTCACCAGCTTTGTCACCCTTCTCAGGACATACTCCAGCATTTCTATGTCCTTGTATTGAGGGGCCCAAAACTGCACACAGTACTCAAGGTGTGGCCTCGTCAGTGCTGAGTACAGGGGCACAATCACTTCCCTGCTCCTGCTGACCACACTGTTCCTGATACAGGCCAGGATTCCTTTGGCCTTCTTGGTCACCTGGGCACACTCGTGACTCATATTCAGCTGGCCATCAACTGACGCGCCCAAGTCCTTTTCTGCCTGACAGCTTTCCAGCCACTCTTCCCCAAGCCTGTAGCACTGCCTGGGGTTCTTGTGACTTAAATGCAGGACCTGGAACTTGGCCTTGTTGAACCTCATACAATTGAGCTCAGCCCACCGATCCAGCCTGTCCAGGTCCCTCTGCAGGGCTCTCCGACCCTCAAACAGATCAACCCATCCACACAATTTAGTGTCTGCCAACTTACTGAGGGAGCACTCAATCCCCTCATCGAGATCACTGATAAATGTGATAAATAATTGATAAATAGAACTGAGGTGAACCAATTCAGATTGATAATACTGAGCCTGAATCTTGAAACAGTCTGAATGGTCTTTATCAAACTCTCTATCAACAAAAGAAACAGATTTTAAAGGAAAGCAAGCTCTCATACCTTTGGTTAGTAGATAACTTAAAAGCAATTTTTTGTATCTATGGTTACTAGACAGAATAAAAATTAATTTGGGTCATAATTCTCCCCATTCTGGGCATTGTAAAGTAAAATTAATTTTTAATTTGCATTATGTTTTATTACACTGCAGTTCTTCTTTACAAATTCAATATCAGATTTAAGCCACAGAGCCTAAATATTACAAAGAAAAATTTGCTGATATATTATTTTTGATTAATAAATTACTGATAAAGTCTATGCTGCTAAAAGAATAAAGCCCATAAATCTAAGCAACATCATTCTTCCTCTCTCTGTAAATACATTCTCAGAAGACAGCTGACATTGTTATCTCCCTGACTGTTAAAATTAATAAAGTTAATGACAAAAGGATCCCATGACAGCAAATACCAAAATGAAAAATCATTATGTAAGGGAATTGGTCTGGGAAAGTTCAGACATTGAGGGTGATCATTCCAATGCTTCAGGAGTAATGAGATAAGAAAGTTTGGGGGTTAGGGAAAAAAAACCACAGAAAACATAATTCGTTGTTAAGACATTTTCTGCATAACATGTATGCTGCCTAGTACTGGTGATCAAAGTCATATATATATATATATATATATATATATATATATATATATATATATATATATATATATAATGTAATTTAGATTTGCAAATAGTTCTGGGAAATGTGCAGGTTATACACAATTCGATTGTGTTGCATTCCTTCTGATTGCAACTATTCTATATGTTCTTTCTTTCTCCCACCTGTAGGTGGCCACCATAAGCTACACTTATCAAATAACTCATTAGCAGGGTTTTCGATACTGTCATATCCAGATAATTAGCAATTTATTTAAATAACCAATTTCTGTGGAAATAATTGCCATGGTATGCCCTGAACCTACTTGTTATAAACTATAATAAAAGTGTTAAGATAATCCCTGACATTTGCAAATGCCATTAGTTCACCTTTCCTTTTGATAGTGCTATGGCATTATGTTTAAACAATTACCTGATAACACGGCAGTTTAATGAAACAGTGTAGCAGGCACACCCTTAAAAATGGCCAGATAACACATTTATATACAGAAGAAAACCCAGTGAATAGATGTGTTTAGAGAGAAAGACTACCCACAGCTCTTACGAGGTCCCCCAATGGGACACAAAATATTCAGTGCAGTAAAAAATATAGGAAGTACCCAAAGAGGAAGTTCAAGATGGACTTTCACTGCTCCCTATCTATTTCACAGGCTGGTCAGTCCTTCAGTCCATTACTGCTTAGATATTAATATGCATTTGCCAAAATGACTAATAATAATGTACTATTTACTGAGTGTCAGAATATTTCCAACCAAAACTTTTAATTATTCATTCACCAAACAGAGCATTCAAGTGCATGTTCATTTTATGGGATGTCTCTGCAACAGTTAGCCTGTATCTTCAAAGTAATTTGTGAAGGGTGGTGTGCCAACACTACCAAATAAATGTCTGACTATAGTGAAATCAGGACCTTACCCCAAGACTTCAGAATAAAGTTAGTTTCTGCAGATTTGAAACAATTTCTACTTCACTCTGCCATTGCTGGCTCTTGAAAACGTATTGACTGACTACATTCTACTCATTTTTGTTAGCATATCATGACTATGACATTTATGGCTTGATAAATGGATGGTGTGTTAATATTTTCTCTGGTAATTATTTCCCCCTTCCTTTTTATTTCAAAGATTTTTTTTTTAATTTGATTCTATTTGGGATGCCTACGCATTGGAGGCCAACTTGTACTTGGAAAAAAGAAGTAATCATTTTGCTTCATGTTTCATTTAAAAACACTTTTGTACCCAAAGGCAAAAAAAGGTGGAACTTGCATAAACACAGAGAAAAATCAGTGTCCTTTATAGGATTTATTTTTACCATATTTGAGTTGAAATTAATGATTATTTATGCTCTTTCAGCTGAAAGTTCATAAAATCACCAGAGTTCTCATTCAATAAATGTTTAGCAGTCATCAGAGACTTCTCTCAGTTTAATCAGAGAAAGAGAGGGAAAAAGTAAATTTTTCTTATCTCTAAATATTATTTATCCAGGAAGACCTGAGGGAATTTTCAGTCATACAGAACTTCAGCAGGAAAAATCAAGAGGACAGATACAAATTGTTTCGTGATTGCTGCAAGAGCTGCTTAAACATTTTCTAACAAAGCCATTCTCTCACTGAAAACAACAGATCCACTAAAAATCGATATTTCTAGTGATCTGCATGAAAACTAGCAAAGCATTTTCTGATGCAATTTATCAGATATTCATTATTTAATTTCATTCATATTTTTTACTTTGGTTTGACCTGAAGCTGGAAATTGTATCAGGTTGTGTTTTACATGTGCTTTGGATGGCTCGGTATGCCTTTTCTTTCTCCTGACTGCTTTGTTATTGTGCCCCATCATGGCTTGGAGTCTGAGCCACCTGGTTTGATGTGGTAGAGTGGAGCACAGTGTAATGCTGACGGTGGTCTGACACCTTTTGCATTGTACCCCTCCACTGGGCCAGGACAAAACTTGCCTTATACTGAGAGAAGGGTAGTGGTAATAAAACAAAACAAATAACGATACAACAGTAATGATGAAATAATAATGAGGCACCCTCCCAACATAACACAAGGAAAGAAATGGTGTGAATTAGACCAGCATAAAAATCGAGGGACAGCCCAGCTAAGAAACATTGCCCACAGTTACCAGACAAGTCCACTGCAGCCATCACAGAGGGACAATTGAGTTCCTGCCAAATTCTGCTGGGCAATCCTTCCCCCCAAAAGATGCAAGTGCTTCACTTTAACACGATTGGTCTCACTGCCCATTTATTTTGCTGCAGAACCAGAACTGTTTAACTCAAAGTCTAGTACAAGTGCTTGTGGCTATTTACCCAGAAGCTTACAGATTTGCTCAAAGGCAGCCTCGCCTCTGTCAGCCTCAGAGGCAGCACTATCTTTGTTTGCACTGGTTTTAACCTCCTTAACAACAAAACTACCATTGTCAACATGACCCTTGTGCCAGAAAATGGGACACGTGTGTGTGTCTATGTGTCTGTGCCTGTACTTTAGTGCATACATGATTTTAACCACACAAAGGCAATTTAGTATATCTGAGGACACACTGGAAGAGTGGTAACTGGCTTCTGAGCAGGGTGCTGAGGCTCTTATAGTGTATTTTAAAATAAAAACATTACTGAAAAATACAGTACAACAACTTTCCAGTTTTTTACAGAACCTGAAGCATACCTTGTACTATTTAATAACGACTTGTCTAAGTCCATTACAGAAAGGAAATCAGATCTTATGAAAGTACAGCAAACTACAGAAACCAGATCTAGATATCTAGAAAGCTCAGATTATTTCCTTCTCCCTTTACATAACTCAGGATACTTCTTATCCTATTTTGAGTTTTTATCTATTTTATTTTGTCTGTCTTCCTATTTTATCTCTCATCCAGTTGCTTCTATCTAGTGATATACAATTTTATGTGCAGATATATTTAGATCTATTTATTGATACATATATTAAAAATACAATGGCATGAACACAAAATTTTTGTGAAACAAGTTACTCAATTTCAGCAGAAAACACTGTATTTTCCTGTGCAACAGTGTGTATTTTTACACACACATCTACCGTATTATTATTATATCCGTATAATCTGTGTGAGCATATATACACATGCACACTCAGTAGATATATTTCCATATTCAGATATACATAAAACAGTGGATGACACATCCCCTGATAAAACCTGTTATTTCAACACTTCAAGTGAAAAGTGTTAAAATAAATGGCTCATCACATACAATGTGTTAAAATAAATGTTTATTTCAACACTATGTGTATCATAGCCATTTATTTCAACACTTCCCTTTTCTCAAGACTCACACAACCGAGAGTAGGAGAACTGATAGCTATACCTAAGGTAGTTGAAGCATACTCATCTGCTTGCCATAGGATGAGTAGTAAGTTATTTGACACATTTTTTTCTCCCAGCAATAAATGGAAACTACCAACCATGGTGATCTGCATGAGCCTGGAAGCTGGTGGGCTGTATCATCATTCAGAAAGAAGGGCCATACCAGAGTCTGTTGAGATATTTGGAAAGCAAGCTGCTGCGACCAGGGTAAAGTTGGAAAACAGAAGCAAAGTATGGGAGCTTTAGACAATTTCACTTTGCAATTTTGGAGTTTGACACAAAGGGATCTGGGCAGACAGAAACTCATGTGAACAAGAGCAAAAACTAGAGTTGTTTCATACTGATAGCTGGAAGATATCAGTAAGTAATTTTTTGCAGGACCAGTTATAATCTGTTAATCAAATTATGAGTTAGGAGAGAACAGCTGAGTTCCTGCTCTATCCTGCTGAAATAAGTTTCTTGGTAGGACTCTTCAGCTCTCAAGACTTGCCTTATTTATTTTAATATGGAACCTGAATGATCTTTGGAGCAGAAGCTTTCCAAATTTAGGTAGTCTCTAAAGTACAAATATAGTCAGTGAGAGCTTCATGTTGCTGTGTTTAGATTAGTGCCAGCATCTGAACTTGCTCCTACAAGTTCAGATTGGACATTACATTATATGCTGGTGTTAAACTAGCATCAGTTTCTTCCTCTGTCTTATTCTGGGAGGAAAGTACAAGAAGCTCCCATTCTCTCGTAGTTCTCACTGGAGCTGGAGGGCACTATGCCTTTATACGTCAATCTCTAAGTGACAGAGGCAGGATGAGGATGAAGAAATTTAAATAATACACAAAACACGCACAAAACCACCACAGACTATGAGTCCCCTCTGAGAAATATTTACTGCTAACTTGCCTGCAATGTTTTCTTACAGCTTTCCTCCTTTGAAAAATTCTCAAAGCATGATTAGAGACTGTCTAGGCACTAGCAAGGCAGCGTGGCCTTAAGATGATAAACGCTTGGCAGCGGGTTCTCTTTTCTTTTTCTTGTAGGTTTTCTTCCCTGAAATTGCAGATCTGTGTGCTGGTCTGGACAGAGCACAAAACCACAGATTAAACTAATGAAATGTTAGCAAAGACTTTGCAACCAGCACACCCTGTCAGAAGTCTGTTTTGCACTCAGACAATGAAAAATTGAGACCACAGTTTCATCAACACACAAACAAATTCACTGCCTCGAGCCAAGCCACTGCACAGTGCTAGTTGCTTATATTCAAACATCTCTCTTCCTGTAAAGTTATCTTCCCCTAGTGTCATCTTTGGCAGATAAAATACTATAATCATTTTGTAGCAGAAAAGTGTAGAACGCAATGAAAGTTCTCCAGGAGAAAAAAAAGTTTTCACCCTTTCACTTTCTTCAGATGTGATTAGTTCCAGAAACAGGAGGTATCATCACTCCTTTGAAGGCACTGTATGTTATAAGACTGGTCCCCAGAAGTTGGCAACTTGTAATAAAAGTGCTTTATTCCTCAACATCAATCAGTTTCAAGAATGGCAGTTGCTCACAGAATGGTAATAACAGAAATATTCAGCTAATAAATACTGTAGACATTGCAATACTGTATGACAGACATGCAGTGCTCATTACAAAAGAACATTTTCTTATAATTATGGTTTTATAACTAGGTACATATGTTTCTAAATATTTAGTTCCTTACTATTCAGTATTTTTGTAATGAAATTTACATGACAATACTTAATGTTCTATATAATTAAAGGACCTCCCCACTACAACAGAATTGATACCTTGACTTTAGCTGAGACATTCACTGCACAGGGATGATAATTTTAAAGAAAGAGGTTTTTTTTTCTGTTCCTTCTTTTTAATAACCTTCACAGTTACAGGAAATTTCATGCCATTTCCTCAGCTGAGAGCATACAGCAAGCTGAAGGTTTAATGCCTTAATGAAAAGCAAAATATTAGCATGTCCATACTGTGTAAAGTATTTGTGGCCCAAAGGAAGCACAAACCTTACTTGCAGAGACCTTTACCACCTCTGGATTGAGGGGTGGTAATTAAAACATAGTTATATCAGTCCTGCTTGTGACCAGCCACACAACACAATGCTGATTTCAAGATGAAATTATTCCCTGTATCATAACTTTGCTTTGAGCACTAATAAAAAATAGCAGCATTAATAGGCCTAAATACTCACTTGTTTGATGTATTCCAAGCAACATAAGGGTAGCAAGTGAATTTAGTGCATTGCTCTGTCAGATCATTTTAATTGCTATCAAATGAGGGCAGCTCTGAGGGTAAGGGACTTAATTTATGTACTTACTCATCCCCTCAGCTTCCACTGAAGAAAAATGATAGCAACACAACTCCTAAACTGCATTCACTGGTCTTCGGTGATCAAAGGCCAATTAACAGAAAGCCAGGGCCTCACAAAGTGTTTGTTGATTTTAACAAACTGATCAGAACACACACTGCTGCTGCTAAACACACACCAGCAATATTTGGCATTTACACAGTGCCTTCTAGGAGAGGATATCCAAATTCTGTACAAAGGTATAATATTTTTATCTCACAGAAGAGAAAGGGTGCAAGGGGAGGCCTGGAAATCTGTGTGTGAAAAGCAATTCCACAAGAGCCGAATTGGCAGCAGTCAGTCCTCCTGGTCACAAACTCCTTGGCCTTTGGCCCAGGATGTCATATATTTTAAAGGATATGTTTGTAGAGGTATGCTTTGTAAATCAACTCAGCAGTCTTCTCTTGGAAATAAATTACATACTAATGTCCTGGGTACCTTATTTTGTGTTTTTCTTTATGCCCATTCAAACCACAACCGCAAGCATGGGAGTATAGCTGTTCACAGAAGCATACAGGACTGTTGTCAGTTGTTGATGTCACCCATAAAGGAATTACATTCTCCTTTCCTCCTGTTTTTCTCTAATGTAAAATAAAACATATCTGAGAGAATTGATTCACTCTGGGGGCAGTATCTTTGGGCAAAACCGTGTTGCTTCCTTGTTCTTGGTCATACAGAATGATTAGGAATTCCTAAGGTTATTTTAAGCAATTAATGTACATATGAAAACTAAGAGATCTCATTTGCATAATCTATCACTCACATAATATGGGAAGCTCAAAGAGGAAGACTCACAAAAGCAGGAATGTTCCATGTGAAACTCTTAACACATCTGTTCAGGACTGAAAAGCCAGCATTTAAGTCCAAAGCTCTAGAGAGCAGAGACAAGTGCATTTTTGGAATCAAAACAAATGTTGGTAATTTAAGAAAATACTATGAAGCACACAAAGACTGTACAATGCCATATGTTGCACAATGCATCTGGTAATCAATTTAGTGTATACGCCAAATTTACTAGAAGTCCAAATAGGCTTAAGTTCTTTATTCAGAAATACAAAAAGTAAACTGTAAGCACTATAAACACAGTGCACTGTTAGAAAAAACATGTATTTTTCTTTTTTCTTACAGAACACAAATAAAAATTAATCTCCTCAATTATCCTATAATGAATACATGTCCAAGCTTCACTTCTCATCAACAGCTTCCACAGACTCACAGTTTTAGGATATGGCATGCTCTACAGCATAAAATATAAATGGGATTTTAAAATTATTTTACACTCAATGTTTACTTCTATTTTGAAGTTTTTAAGTCATGAAGGTTTTATGCTGTCATTTGTGATTCTATACGCAATACTTTACTGAAGATGTCATCAAAACCAGATGTATGTGCAACCTCGCATGTATTGTGGTCCTAAATCAAATATGAATCCACAGTTACAGTATTAAAAATATAGTAGAAATCCCTAATTCAAGTGGACAGTATCACCTATAAAGCCAAAATAAATCAAGTAAGATAATAGTTTTCAGACGTGGGTTACAGTGTCAATGCAGAGACCTGAGCTGTGCTAACTCACCAAGCTTGATCTTACTTGCCCGAGCATGCTTGTCAATATTTAGCTCCCAGGGAGCACGTTACGATTCTTTACAAAAAACTAGTTTAAATACAAAATACTATAGCAGCTGCTGTGATCCTTTTTCTAACACTGAGATTAAATTGTTGAAATTTGTTTTGAGCTTTTTAAACCAGAAAATGTGTGCCATATACCTACTTTAACAACAATATGAGAAACAGCATTAAGAGACTTCAATGCTGTTATTAGGGCTTATTAAAACAGAGAAAAACACCAGATGTTTTACACATTAACTGATTGGAAGATATTTTAATATCAAGCATACAAATTTCACTTTCTCCTGTGATATCAGATTACAAAATGTACTGGGTTAAAATCAGATACATCTATTTTTTCAGTAAGTCTACATCTGCACCAGAAAAAAAATTAATCATTTATGTGCTTAAACACTGGAATTTCATCACAAAATATAGTCACATGTTATCTTAGATATTTGACAGAGGTACCTAAATTAGAAATATACTAATCTCAAATTTCTGATCCAGTCAATAGAGCAAGAAAGGAACCCGCCTCTGAGAATGCTCATCTCCTTACAGGGATGAGATAGAATATCTCATACTATACAGTCTCCTAGTGATGTGCCTGAAGTTCAGTGGGATAACTTGTGGCTGTACTTATTAGGACATCTGCTCACAACTGCCTGTGAGATCCCTGACAGTGAGTGCATATCACCAGCTGTTTCTTAGCAAGTCCTTGGCCTCTCTGGGGACAGCCTGGAAAGGTTCTCAGACACAAAGGTGTCCTGGTAGGAACAGCAGCTCAGGAGGGCAATGCAGGTAGCGTAAGCAGAAGGGAGCACCACTACTGCCTGTTCTCTCTGCCCAGCAAAACTTTGGCTCAGTGAATCTTATTTATGAGAAACAGAGTGAAATAGCAAAGGATATTGGAGACAGTTCTGGAAGAAGCCCAAGGTTGGAAAAAAGATTGTAAGAGTGACAATTTTCTTTTATTTTAGAAGACCATTTTACTACCTCACACTGACTTCAATGCTAAGCTGAGGATATTCCCATAACTGTAAAATAGTAAGCCTGAAAGAAAAAAATAGATGTGGGAAAGAAATCTGTGTACCAGCCCCATGAAGGAAGGAGCTCCTTCCCAAAATGCCCTTCAACATGATGGAGCAAGACTTGGGGTGACTTCCCTGCCTCTGGCAGGGTTTACCTCCTCTGTGGATACTTGCTAAGGACTGAACCTCTGTGTTTTTATGAACAAGAAAGATGCAAGCAATCTCTTTGTTACTTCAATAAACCAGATTGTACCACATAGCAGGCATTTTCAGTCTTTTTTAGGGAAAATAAGTTGCCACCAGATCCTCCTTAGAGGTCTGAATTCTGCAAATCCCACTTTCAAGAAGTTATGAAGAAGCTGCTCAATTTATAAGAAGAAACAACTGATTCTTAAAAGCCTTGTCTGGCAATACCTTCTCTGCAAGTGATCTTGATGCACAGAATTTATCAAGGCCTAGACTGAGAATATTTCTCCAAGTACCCCCTATTAAAATCTAAGCAGCTCTCGAGTGGGCATATATCCAAAAATTTGTGAAAATACTGCCACAGCTGGTGTATTCAATAGGCAAGTAGCTGACTTGGCATTAAGTGTAAGCACAGCAATAACTGACAGGGAGTAAGATAAGCTCAGCCCAGCCAAAATGCGGACTGGAGTAATCATACGTACTTTTGAAAACCAATAGGTCACTCAATAGGGTCATGAAACCTATATAAATAGCCAGACACCATCGTAACACAGTTAACCATGTCTTCATCAGCATGTATGCTTGCAAAAAACCCCACAGCTTTCTCCTCATTTTGAGCTGCCTGTAACAAAGTTCTTCACAGCCCCAGCCTTACCTCAGTGCTGAGTCAGGTTTGGTCCCATATGTTTTATGTACAGATCTTATGTTATTAAAAACACCTTCTCTATATAACTGCCATGGCTGTGCAATGGATTTCTCATTCTGAAACAGTGAGACACTGCACTCAGCAGTTCTCACTTCGTTCTCACTTAACCCAAATAATGGTGGTTCAATCCGCCACTACGCGTGTCTTGGGATTTAAACAGGACTTAGTAAAGATCGTTATACAACACATGTTAATAGGAGAGATGTTTGCAATTAACTGGCAATACAGAAATTGCAAATTGATAATAAATTGGAAAACTGAATTACTGCAGCAGATTTCCTAAAATATTCTGTAGGATATGTTTGTATATCCTGTGCGTGAGCAGGATATCTGTATAGCTCGTTCTCTACAATGGCATGTGTGCATGAAAAGACACATTAAAATGCAGATCCCTTAGCTGACTACAATATATTGGTTGTATTTTATTGAAAGGAAAAAAAAATGTTTTGACGGTTGTGAAATACTTTTATAAATGCTTCTGGCCATAACTCATCAGGGATGATGTGATGCCCAGTGAAATACAAACCCAGGAGCTACCCAGTTAAACAAATCTGCTGTATTTTTTGTTCTGTATTTTATGTGTGCAGTTGGCATTAGGATTTATTCATCATACAAGTAGGATACTAAAAAATAGCGAATGTTAGCAGGATTTAGTTGAATAAAGATGTGAACTCACTGTGACGAGTTCACCATAAATCATAGCTAACCAGTGGTAGAACTTTCTAAGGCTACTCCTACGTGGAAGAACAGCAGCAATAACTGTGTGTGTCCTTGTGGTGCTGCTGAATATAAAGCAATACCCTGGGTTTAAAGTTGCTTCAAGGATTATTTATTTGTTTTTCTAAACCCTCATATCTGATTGACAAAATATTCTGCAACTGAATTACCCTCAGCAAGCAGTTTCACGTAACTGTGAAACCTCCTCTTCAAGACACTTCTTGACCCATTTCTAAAACACATCAATGCAGTGTTGTGTAAGTAGTGAGAATGGTGGGAGCCCCAACATCCTCACACAGATGCCTAAGCCATTGAGGCTACCAAAGCTATTGAACCAAGTGAAGGAGTGAGCACGCAGTACAGAAGCTGGACTGTATTGTCAGCAGCGGTAGTATCCCCAGACTGACAGCGGAAGACATCAGTTGGCCTATCCTGAAAAGCACAGCTGTCCCACAGAGTGAACAGGAGGAAGCTCCATGCTAACAAATGCTAAATAAGAAGTCATTTTTCTCTTTATTTTTTAGCTCATATTTTGATGTTAAATGTATTGCCCTTTTTTTTCTTTGTGTAAATGTAAAAATGTGTTTATTTTTCAGGTAAGATGGGACTATGCCCTCCACGGAATACAGATGGGCTCTAAAACCAGTATATGTCACATGGTGACTAGAACAAATCAATGCAAAGTAAGATATGGAAAAAAATGAACATGCTTAAGACACACCAGGTCAGTACTCAAGGATCTTAACCTTTGCTGATACAATTGTTAAACAGAATTGTTTACAAACTCTGCCAGATTCTTGAGGTTTTTTGGGAATTACAATTAGAACTTCTACTCTATGAGTGACAGGTACAGTTTATAATTTCCACAGAAGACAGTTGACTCATTTATCACTCTCAAGAACCACCTGTATCACAAATCCTGCTGTTGATACGGATACGGAATAACAAGTCAGAAGAAAAATAATTGTGGGCCACGCACATTCAACAGCAGGGAGCTTGTAACACTGACATGTATTCACATGAATTTGGACATATTTCCTTTGTCAGATCTTTCCTCTGCCTCCTATATTGCAGCTCCCTAAACTCTCATAACCTGTATTCAAGTTTGAATCCCTCATGCATGTAACTCTGCAACAAAGCTTGGCAGACCTCGAGGCCAGTATGAACACTACCACCTGAAATTATCTTCTTTCTGCTCTAGCCCAAGGCCATATGCTAAACAACTTAGAATTACTGCTTTTGTACAAAATGTACCTCTGCATTACCTGCAACACTGAGAGCAGAAAGCTAGACCCAGCCTTAACCTGCATGACTGCTGGACACTGGTCAGCAAGCCAGAGTAACCCTTCTACCCAGTCACTGAGCAGCCACTGGGATATCATAAGGCACACTGTTCTTACAGATTAGACACACTTTTCTGGTAAGTAAAAGCCTTTCAATTGTATGAAAGACTGGAAAGTTATACTGCATGCCACCACAGTTGCTGGTCCTCATCCATACTGCACGTGGAAGACAAATGATGTTTTGACTTCATTGTGATTATCTGGGGAAAAAGGTGAGCAAGATCAAACTGAGAGAGCTGCTGAGACATAATGGAAAACAAACCTGGCAGTAGACTTCTCGAGGGCTTTTATTGATTGGTATTATTTTAATTAACATCTATTTGAAATTCTTAATAGTATATTAGTTCTTGTGTTAGAATAAATTGAAAAGTACTTAAATGCAAAGCATTTTTCAAATAAATAATTTGTATATATAAAGATACTTAAAATGGTTACCATCCTGATATTTGTTGGAAGAACCACACAGGAAGGGACAGTCCAAGAGATTCCTGCAGAAGATTGATGACAACTTTTTGACACAGGTGGTGGAGGAGCCAACAAGAAGAGGGGTGCTGCTGGACCTTGTGCTGTTAAACAAGAAGGACTGGTTTGGGGATGTGAAATTTGGGGGCAGCCTTGTCTGTAGCAACCATGAAATGGTTGAGTTCAGGATCCTGTGTGGAGGAAGCAGGGTAATAAGTAGGATTAGAACCCTGGACTTCAGGAGAGCAAACTTTAGCCTCTTCAAAGACCTACTTGGAGGAGTCCTGTGGGTTAGGGCTCTGGAAGGTAGGGGGACCCAAGACAGCTGGCTAATATTCAAGCAACACTTCCTCCAAGGGAGGTGCTCAAGTGGTGCATCCCTATGAGTATGAAATCAAGCAGAGGAGGCAGGTGACCTGCACAGATGAGCAGGAAGTTTTGGGAAAAAGTGGAAGAAGGAAGCTTACAGAATGTGGAAAACAGGAATGGCCAGTTGGGATGCAGTGAGGAAGGCTAAGGCCCACTTAGAATTAAATTTGGCAAGGGACATTAAGGACAACAAGAAGGGCTTCTACAAGTACATCAGCAGCAAAAGGAAGACTAGTGAAAATGTAAGCCTGCTGCTGAATGAGGAGGGTGCCCTGGTGACGGAGAATACAGAGAAGGCAGAGGTACTGAATGCCTTCTTTGCTTCAGTCTTTACTGCCAAGGCTGGCCCTCAGGGATCCGAGATGCTGGAGGTAAGAGACAGAGTTCTGTGTTTGCTTAAAACTGGAAGAGGTAATCATAAGA
The DNA here is from genome assembly GCA_027574665.1 of Rhynochetos jubatus. Classification (NCBI taxonomy): domain Eukaryota; kingdom Metazoa; phylum Chordata; class Aves; order Eurypygiformes; family Rhynochetidae; genus Rhynochetos; species Rhynochetos jubatus. The sequence goes on from CM050656.1 coordinate 20,751,709, forward strand.
GAAAGGGACATCTACTCCTCTAGACCTGACAGACATGGAAAAACAATCACCTCATATTGGCAAAGACAACATCAATGGGTTCAGTCTTGCTGCTATTACTGGAAGGAGAAATTTCCTGTTCCTGACTGATATACACCTCCTCATCAGGTCATAGTTTGCATTCACCTCTACCCATTACTGTAACCAAGCTTATATACAAGACCCTGCTCCATCAGCCTCCTTTAACATGCTTTGACTTCCCTTACTTTCTCTATCAATTTCCATTCTTTGTTAATCAGACTACATCTCTTAGTTACTAACTGTAAGAACACTCTTAATCACGTTAATGCATACCATTATATGAACCAATTTCCCATTTTATCTACCTGCACCCAGATTAAAACCACATGTTCTTTCACCCATGCTTGGGCAAACTAGGCCACAGTAATTCTCTTATTTTTACCGTCTAATGTCTAACTTACTATTTTATCTGAATCACTTTCTGACATTTGCCTTTGGTAGCCATCAGTAAGATTAGACTTGATAGCTTAATGGTTATCTGTTTATTAAAAGACCTCACTCACCTGGGAAATTAATTATTTCAACTGGACATATTCTATATGAGCTTTGACGTAAACAGTAAATCCAGGGTGTTCAACAACACTACTTTAGAGATTAATCTAATTACAGAAGGAGATTAATCTAATTAAAAGAGGAGAATATAGCCGATTGCATTCTAAAACCCTGTACAGACCAGCAACAGTTAACAATGATTTGATGGTTTTCTAGGAGTTGGAACAAATACTTGGCTTTTAGTGTGAGAGCAATGCTGGACATTTCTATCTGATGTTTGGGGGATTCAGCCAACTAACAGATACAATTGGTGAAGAATCTCATTCTAGTCATGCCCTCCCTTCCTAATTTCCCTTTTCACTGTGTTGTCCTCTTTGCCTCTTCCTCAGGGAATCGAGTGATTGATAGCCTAATCCAATGACTGTATTACAGCTGCCTCAACTTGGACTCTTTTCCTTATCATTAGCAGTTAGCCTATGGTTAAATTCACAGCTCACTGCTTGGTACAGCCCCTGAGATTTAAGGGCCTGGCCTTTAGAAAATATTTAACATAAAATTGAAATCTTGACATACTGAGAATTCAGTTCTCTGCAAGGCTTCTTTAATTAATCTAATGTACTGTACCATTGTTTTATATGAGGCCGTGACATGGTGAACTGTTACTGAGGCTCATAGAGATGTATAATTCTAAATTAAACACTCACTTACATGTACTTACACTACATTTGTTTCCCAAGTACATGTGCATGAATGTGAAAATTTAAATTCAATCTATGACAATAATAAAACACAAACCAATTACACTTCAAGAGTAAAGACTTTTCATTCATTTCAAGATCAGAACAAGCTTTTTTAGAAGTAGCAGTAGGAGAAAACACAGCTTTGTTCAAATGTTGTGTGTGAAGACTCATGCTTTATTTTTTTCCAGGACTCTAATCTTTTGGTGAATGAAATAAATTATGATCATTTTTAATCAACTAAAAACAGCACCCATGTTAAAAATGTAAAGTGTTTCCTTAAGGAAAAGAAATTGGCTAAAAAATATTAAAAGTGGAAAAAATATGCTTAATGCTCTGACCTTATCTGGAGAATAATACTTATTTTTAAATAGCTAAGGGAAAGATGTAGACCTTGATCTATGCTGTAAACCTTTGCCCTACTTCCAGTCAGTCAATGAGCTGCAAGCTTCTATGAAAATGGCAGCTGAGTCCCAGATGAAAAATTATGCATCTCATAAACTGCTATTCTGCTGAAATGTCAAGCTATGGCAAGGCTGTACCTCAAACTCAGCACTTGGCATTTTCCTTCTGTCTGCTTTGCTGCCATGAAGCAAACATGAACAGTGAGGATTTGTGTAGGGCAGGTAGCAGGCGAGCTCCCTGTCAAAAGTCTATTATTAGGGCTCTGATCTCTCCTGCACAGACCAGTGATGGCAGAACACTAAGAGAAATCAGACTGCTGCAAGGACACTATGGAAAACACAGGATTCTTAGTGAATCCCAACATAATATATGCAAATAAGGGCTTTTAATGGCTGAGCTACACTTAACAGAAATAATATAACAAAATTAAAATAGTGTCATGGCATATATTTGGTGTTTTTACTCCTATCCACACTGGTTTATAAATATATGTTAATGTAAATAGTCTTCAACTCTCAGTAAATATTTATACTGAACAGAATCACCTATGCATACATACATTTTGTTTTGTATCCAGTGATGAGCAGCCTCTCATTCATTTCTATTGACCAAAATCCGCACTGCACAGTCACTGAGAGAACTGTGATGAGGAAAGTGAATGCTCCTGATTTTTTTTTTCACTTTCCTTTTAATGATGTGTCATAACATTAAAAGGCAGCCCTTATTTTATAACTTCAACTTTTTCTGTTTCAATATAATTCATACATTTCAGATTAAATATATGCCTGTATTAATTATTCATATAATTTATACATTTTAATTTCATGAAATAACACCCTCAAAGCATTCTCCTAAAAGTCACAATTGATGTCTGACACTGTTTTTTGTAAAAAAGGACAGCTCCAGTAACTTAGTTCAAATGTAACTAAAATTAATTGCCTCTGCTGCTTTCCAACAATTATACAATTCCCACATTTAATGACTGAACCTGCTATCTAGCTATATTCCTTCTGACATCCCTGTGGTCAGCTACGAAGTTATAACACACAGCTTTCTGAATCGATCTTGTTCTGGAAAACATACAAACATATGTATTCAAAAATGCTGTACAAAATATTCATGCAAATAATACCAACATACTACAGAATGTAATAATAGTACAAAGCAGTAACAGCACATAGACATGAAGTCTCTGAACTACTGCTGTAAAATACAAAGCATTAAAAGGTTACATAGTGAGTGCATTGTAGAGAGATTTTCTAAGTTTTTTGCTCAGTCCAGTGTATGGTTTTATAAATTTATTCCCTAAGGATCTGGCTTCCAGACAAAAAACAAACAGATGACAAAGAACAAAAAAATATGGAAATTCATACAGCAGCTCTACTCTGCTTTCCCTGCAATGGATATCCTATTGTGCTGCAATGTGATGTGTTTTATAAAACACATCTGTAATATGGAAGCACAGGATAAAAGCTCATGAAAAAACTTTTCATTATTTTAAAAAATAATTTAATTTTAAATTATACACTTAAAGGAAACAAATCTTAGGGAATCGTGTAGTTACTGACAATATTATTAACATTTCTCTGGGAAACCTGGCATCTTATTCTAGTACCTATAAAACAGGCATTTTCAAGATAATTTATACTTATAGAGCCTTAAATATCTCTTTCAGAGCCAGAGGTCATTATTCTTTGCGAGGATACAACAGCATTAGCTTCTTTTTAAGAAACAAATACCTGCATTGCATGTGTATAGGAAGAAGTCATGGTAAAATCTGTATTCTATATTCTCAAACCTGAAATACTTCTGGGTCAATTCTAAAAGCCCCTTAATGGAAATCAAACTGTGTCTCTAATCGTGCAAATTTGTATGATAGATACAGAGTTTGGGAAGCCATATCTGAATTTTAATATTTTCTTTTAACATAAGAGCTTATTTCCTTAACCATATTTTGGAGGATTCATTAGGGCATTTCCACTTCTTGAGTAATAGGCAGTCCCTAGAAACTTATAAAAAATGGATGAAGACTGGAATCCTGTAAGCACAATGTCCTCTCACGTAACGGGGCCGCAGAAATCCATAGGGCTACCTTAGTCCTTCGACTCAGCTGAGGCTCAATGGTGCCACTTAGAAATTAATTTTTTTTAGAAAACAACACTTTGTCAAATTTAAAGTGAATTTTTTCCTGCAAACATTTTTTTGGCACCAGGACAGAGGTAGAAAGTGAAGAAAAAAACAGAGAGATTTTACACCACTCAAAAGTCAGAGGGAAAATTTGGAATCCAGGGGACCCAGCTGGGACTCAGGCTCACACCTGGGATTTAAACCTGACTCTCCCAAGTCAGGCTCATGTGCAGGTCAGCAGGCTGTGCTAGTATGAATGTGTATCCTGTGAGAGCTGTTTCACTTTGTATTAATAATTCAATATTTGCAGGGAAGTGGAGAAGAGAGAGACTAATCTTACAGTCTAGCGGTCAAACACCCACCTGGGATGCTGGGATCCGTCCCTGTCAAAACCACCCAACAAACAGGACGGTAGGAAGAAGAAAACAGCAATGCCTCCTAGAGTTTAGAAATTTTCAGCTGATCAGATTAGATCAAAACACGAAGAGCACTGGTTGGGAAGAAAACACTGGTTGTGACAATTCAAAGGTAAATGGTAGTTTAAAAGTAATCTCATTAAGTCTCTTCTCCTTTGAAAGACTGAAAAAAAAATGGTTTAAAAAACCCAGAGACATAAGTCTGTTCTCAAAGCATCTCAGGATCTGGCAATGATATTAAGAAACCTCTTTTTTTCAATTATTTTTTTTTTTGCGTTTTAGTCAGTCCATAAGAAACTACCTGCCATTTAGTAATTTAAAGTGAATTAAAAAGAAAATCTTTTTTCAATGTCTCTGTTTTCTGGAAAAACAAATAACAGTCCTCCTGTATATAGCTGCTTCTGCATGAGGCAGACAAGAAGAGTAGAAAAGTGGAGGCAACGGGAAGTCATATACAGAAAACCTTTCTGCAGTACATGACCATGTAGGAGCACGTTTTCAAATAGCAGAGGACAGGAAAGACTGTAAGTCAAAATGTCAGGCTGCTCCTAGGACAGGGCAATAACATACTTTAATTATTTGCTCTTTGACAGAAACCTTCATCAGACTCTGTGGAGTGAGTTTGCACTCACCTGGAGAAGGCAACCCGCACTGTTTAAGCAACGTGTGGACATAGCAAATTCATAAAACACCAAAGAACAGCTGTCCTTTAAGAGTATGACTTCCTTGCAATGTGATCTAGTCCCTCCAGCTTTCTGCCACCCTCCTCCTCTCACATGATGCAGCCTTCCACCAAGGCATGGGGTTCCCGCAGCTCTCAGGGGAGCGAATGGAAATGCAGGGTGTGGAGGACAGAGTACATTTCTTGATGTGACATCAAGGGAGGAATGTGTCCCTGCTGCTGATGGTGGACCCTAAGAACAGCAGCTTCTGCTCGTAATTCTCTGAAGTAAAACGCTCTTTCAGACAGAGCAACCCCTATACTAGCAGGCAACGTTACAGAAGATAGGGAGTGTTTCCTATGGTTTATGTGCAAAGAGAAGGGGAAAAAAAGATAAGTAAGCCCACTGAGCTAAAATACAATTTAATCCAGCACTCCAGAAATATTCCATTGCACACGATTCCTTACCGGCTGGATGATGCTGAGGCTCACCAGCTTTGGACCTAGGTACATTTCAGACCTTACCAGTAGATCTGACTGAGGGGGCTGTGTGCTGACCTTCACAGGGCTGGGGCCAGCCCCCACAGCACCCATGGCCATGCAGCACCTGTGCAGAGACTCCTGCATCACTTACTCTACCTCTGTGCCAAGCGAGTGCCATTTCTAGTCCAGAAAAGAACAAAAATCTGTGCAACTGGAAAAAGTAAAGAAAGATAAAATTTGGCTATGCCTTTTGTCTGCTCTAGGTTTGTACACTAGAGAACATGGTAAACCAGCTGTGCTTTGGTACAACACATGGAAAATGAACCAGACTTATTTCTCCTGTAATAGCGCTGACTTTCACCTAAAAAAATTCTCACTTGAGAGGAATTACTTGAAGGAAAAATACTTACTAACTCTATCAGGTAATAAAATAGAACAATAAGTTTAAACAAATTGAAATAGAAAACCAATACTTTACATCATGAAGCAACTTTCATGCCAGGGCCACAGAGCACTTCCCAACAAGCCTGTAGGCATGTAAGTGGTGTTACTGCCATTTCACAGACAGAAGAAATAAAGCACGGAAAGGTCAAGTGTCTGGCTGCAGGCCACGCAGCTGAGTCCTGGCATGGCCGGGAACAGACCTCAGAAGACTACCCCTTGCTCTGACAAGATGGCATGCTCTCCCATTTTTTTGTCTTCTTGTAAACATGCTAGCGCTCTTGATTTAAAATTGCTTTCCTGCTTTTGTAAATTTGTATATTGCTATACCCTGACTGTTGAGCAGAAAGTATTGCGATGTGTTGCAGAGCCTACTGACTTTATTGGCTCTGTGGCTTTCTTTTACACAATGAGTTGTGGGATTGAGCCCTAGTGATGCCAATTATCACCAAGAAACATTTATATATTTGTCTGCAACAATATGCCCTTCCAAAATATAATAAATTGAGAGCACTTTCAGTGGTTTTCGTATTTTTTAAATAACCAGATTTGCATCACAGGTCATGCTGCATCCTAAAATGACATTTTCTACCTCCTCTGAAACATGTAAAACTTCAGGAAAAAAACCCATTTATTTATATACTTACACACACATATATATAAAAATAAAAGAAATTAAGAACTTTTCCTCAGGTCCCATTTATAACAGAATTATAATGCTGGTACGTCCTCCCTTATAGCTGAGCATCCAGATGCCAATCTAATTTATGCTACGTATATGTTTTAAATTTGTGACATGAGACACACTTTTCATAATGCAGTTATTTTATAGATTTTATTAGACAGACTTAGGGTAGGAAGGAATATTCAGAAAGTGAAACTTAAATGAGAAAACGTGAATGGTGTTACTTATATAAAATACTACTGCAATAGTTCTTTTATTAATTTTTAATGCACAGCACCCACTGTGACCTTCTTTATTCTTTTCCTGTCAACATGGCAGGCTGGAGTAATTGAAATGGGCTGTAGCTGTTCTCTTCTTGTTCCCCTCGTCCTCCCATTTTGCATAATATTAAAATATAATATATTATTGGACTGTCACTGTGAAATGATCATTATGCAATAGGCATAACGATTTTTCCGATTGTTATGTTTCCCTTGCTTTTCAGGTTTCTATAAAAAATTCAAATTCCATGTAGTTATCTAAGGCAATAAGGCAATGTTCCACTGAATAAACTCATCTGAATTAAAGTTTGTTTAAAAGGTACCCTTTGCAACATTTCTTATGGTTCTCTAAGGATAACACCAGTCACACAAAATAAGGCATTTTTTGTCTGTCTGGTCTCCTCTGATTATGTTTCTGAGGTGAGGTAGGAAGCAGGTCCAATGAAACATTTTTGGACCCAGTCAGAAGGATCCTGTAACTTCTGTTATGTATATTTACTGCTACCTCTATCACCCAGGAGACTAATATCCACACCAGTAAAATCAAGCAGCTCACAGTATTGTCTTTGCAGGGCCAGGTTCATGTTGTCGCAGCAACAGAGTGCATAAGGTCAACAGATTAATACATTAGCGTGCACAGACACTGAATTGGAGTTTAAAAGTTTTGCTGCTAGTTTTAAAATTAAACTGTGAAGCAGTACTTGGAAATATGGCCTACACAAGTTATTCTTGTATTTGTCATGGAACAGGCTACAAAAATATGCATATATTTGCCTAATACAGTCTATCAATTTTACCATGGCAGGAAGAGGAGGAAATAACCTCCTCAGAAGAGGTGCACTCAGTGGAGAGGAGGGAGGAAGGCTGGAGTTTGGGCTATGAAACACACTGCATTTGGATTGTTGATATCTCCCCCTGCGGTGCCCTTTCATTAGCCTCTGTCTAACATGGGGCCTGACAATTGTGACAGAATGAAAAATTTCAGGAAAAGCTAGGGTCACGAGAGAAGAGATTTCCTTCCTTCTCCAGTGACCCTATCATAGTATTCTGATGTAGCACTTTACTATTAAGGAAAGGGCAACCCAAGAGCCTTCACACTTAATCTGTTCCATCTGTCATGACTATTAGAAACATTGACCAGCAGTGAGTGTAAAGACTCAGTGCAACTGCAGACATGATATTCTAGCCCACTACAAGGGCCTCCTGATGTTTTGAAAGCCTCCAAGGAAGTACCATGCAACAAAGAGGTCAACACCTACCTGACATGCCACCATATGTGGTCCTCAGTCCTCTACCAACTGCTGGCCAAGGTGTGCTGTCTGCTTTCAGTCCCATCAGTCCTGACACAGTGTTGGTGGCTGTAACACCATCTGCACCACCTGTGAAAAAAAAGGTCAGTCACCATTTTTTAATCATGTATATAAGAACAAGAGAGGAAAAAATACAACAGAAAAACTGTGGAACTGTGAAATAACTAGAAATTCAAGTAAACAGCTGAAGACAGAAAGCAACAATCTGTAAGGGTCCTTAGGACCAATCCTGGGCTGATAAATTTAATACTAGCTTCAAGGCAGGCTGCATCAGTTGAAAGAGCTGTAAGGGCTATAAGACAGCACGTGGGAAACACTGGGGCTGACAGGCAGATCTTTGCTCTTCAGCTGTGTGGGGCAGAACCTGCTACAGAGGTTGTTCAACACCTGGAGGTGCCCCAGAACAGTGATGACCTCCTCCAAGCTGATGACACCAACTTTGCATTCACGGAGCCAGCGTAAACTGTCATTTCCCATTGTGAAGAGCAAGATGAAATGAACAATGCAACAGAGAAAGGATGACCACAGTTCCAAGTGATGGATTAATGCACCTACTTGCAAACTAATTTCTTGCCATGTCGTACTTTAAGCTTGAAGGAAAAAAAAGAATATATACGTATACCTTCAAAAGGTGTATTTCTGTTTTCTCAGGACACACACAACATTTTCAGTACTACATGTAGGAATAAGGGAATTTACAGGGGTAAATGTATAAATATGATAGAAATAGAAGCATGCAAACACATGCAAAAATGTGTATGATTTATTGTTAACAGCCTAATATAGTTCTCTTCATTTATTGCTATATTCTAGAAGCACAAAGTTAGGAATCACTGTTATTCTAAATACATTAAATAAACTAACATTTTCATATTAGTTTCTGATGTTATTTTTTATTGTTCCAGCAACTACCCTATCTTTCCCCATCCAGCAAATTAATAAATCTGCACAGCTTGTGCACTGGAGTCGGTTACCTTCTTGCGCAGCCATCGCAATATTCACAATATCGGTGACATTTGGGGTCAGCTTGGCAAAGAAAGGAATCTGAACAGCTTGTCTAACCCAGCGACAGATGTTCCGTACCAGTTCTGGATCCTGTTCAAATAGGTCAGATAAATGTAAAACATAAATAACAGTAATATGAAAAAAAGGTATATCAAGGAAACAGAAAACTTAGCTGTAAGTGGCTATACTGCAGTTCTGTGAAATTACACATCAGGACTGAACCTCATCTCACTAGTTAACTTTTTTCAGACACATCAAGTAACTGCAAATCCATTACAGAAAGGTTAGTTCATGAAAAAAGGAAAATTTGCCATTTTTCTTCTTCCAGAAGACAAAGATACCACAAAATGTTCCCTTCCCATAGAAGGGAAAATACAATTTTGGATAATAAAGACTTTCTTTACCAATTTATTTTAAACATTACTTTTCAGTTTTAATGACTCATTCTATGTAAGATATACTGAAAATAACCAGTATCCTATAAAATAATTTGAACTTGAAGCATCAGCTGAACATGTCTTGATCAGAACAAGAAGGATGTCTCAAGGTTGCAGGGCTATCAGGATGCAATTCAGCATTTCTGAACTCTCCCCTAGCTTCAGAGAATAAACTGGAATGGCCATAGTGTAAATGAAAGATCAAAATCTGCTCTGTTAAAGCCAGAAATTGAAATCTTCAAGTGTTGGCTTTTTATGATTTCCAGGCATTTACTTCCCTTATGGAATATGTCTCATGTAGACAGTAATCAACTATCTTTTCCTTTGAAAACAGTGCAGGGAAACTAATATTCTGTATCTGGCACATATATAGTTTTTGTTCAATATAACTCAGAGGGTATGGGTTCTTGATTTTTTTTCTGTTGGCTAGGGATAATGCTCTTCAACAAATACCTTAAAATTTTCAGCACTCATCCACAGACAACATGGTGCATGATCTGGCTAAAAAATAAACAGTACTATTACAATTAGTACAAATAGAATCTGTCGGTAGGCAAGTGGTACCGCTGCAATTATTTACATTTACTAAATATTTATCACTCAGATAATTAAGTGAATATTTATTTAATTATTCATTTATTTTAATTAATTGAATAATTTTCTCCCATTTGAATATTGTAAAAACTCAGAAAGCTGCACTGCTATGTAGTAACTGAAAACGGGATGAGCCTAAATGAAGTTTAGTTTTAACAATCCAGTGGACACTATGAATCTAGTGAACACACAGGAATTATCTCCTTGTTTTCTTCTTTTTTACACCAATGTTTAAATACAACCCCCCACCCCCCACCTATCCCCACCCCCCTTACAGCCTGTTCCTGGAAAGTACACACTGCTTGACATGAATAGTAAAACCCAGAGACTTAGCTGTGCCATTCCAATAAAAATGGTGATGTCTTTGCTTATGCAGCTTCCACGAAATAGGTATGAACACTGCACTGGCAGTGTGAGTTGCATCTTTGACTTTCATTTCTGTTTCAAATTTCCTTGAGACCCAACACAGAAATGAAAGACCTTCTAGAAGACGTGTGCTTCTAGGAACTGTGCTGGTATATCCTTTATGTTAATTTTTCTCCTTAGAAATCCTTGTAATTATGTTCAGTATGTTGGCACCACAAAACTCATTATCCTGACTTTGTCATGCTTATAGTGCTGCCATAAAACTGTTAATCCAACATGCAGTAACACTTTACAAAAATACAGTTATTTTAATCCACATTGAATAACATCTTGGGAGATCTCTTTCATTCATATAAACTAATTTCCATCCTACCTAAGACAATTTAACTAGTTTGCCTTTCTTAAGAAATAATAATTTGACTTTTTTTTTTTTTTTCTCCAGAAGTAAGACCTTCATTTGCCACCAGTTCCGCTTCTCCCACACCAAGAGTAATGCAATGAATGCAACTGAAGGGTTTTCAGTTTCCCAAGCTGGTAAACAGCTTAAACATGTGATTGCACAGCACATGTTTAGACAAAGCCTTTTTGTCTAAGGCTTTGTCTAAAGGCTCACTTGCACCAGTCTTGGAAACCTGTCCATTTTCAGTACACATAAAATCACAGGTAACTTAATAGGAAATGTGCTGTTTTCAGGCAGGAATGAGCTGCTCTCCTACACAGAGCTGGCCAGCCCACTAAACCACGATAGTTCTTTTTGGCGCCCAACGTGGCGACAGAGAGGGTTGAGGTAAGAACAGATCTTAGTGTGTGATATGTGTAACAATGTGGCTGATCGAGATGTGGAGTTCAGGGCTTATTAAAGTTATTAATTCATTTATAAAATTGATAATTTCCTACTATATTTGCAATGAGGACTTGGAAAGATAAATCATAAGTCATCAGATGGTTGAAAACAGAAGATATTCGCGTCACTGGACAGCTAATTTTTATAATAAATGAATGAACTACATTAATCCAGCCTTTCCATAGAAGTTTACCTTTGGACTGAGAATTTGCAGAGGTCCCAAAAGAACACAAATTTGAGAAAGATTTAAGTTATTTTAAATAGAAAATTTACTTCAAAGTGCAATCATTGCCTAAAGAAGTAATCCTAACTTGAAATGCAGTTCAAAACTTGAGATTTCTGAAAATATTAATTTATCATTTTCAGCAAAGTCTTAAATTCATGTGGAAATTCAACAAGGTAAGCAATCTGGTACCAAAACCTAGTTTTAAAGAGACTATGGACAGCCTTCATTTTGCCTAATTCATTTTGCAGATTCAGGGCCTCCCATCTACTTGGAATTCTGAAAAACTGACCTCAATTTACAAATTGCATTTACTGATTCTTATCAGAGATTTGATTTATAAAATATTCAATGATGAGCATGTAACTTGACAGAGAATGAATCTTGAGGCCTGTAAAGCACGTTACAAAAAATACCTGTCACTGCTAATACAACATAAATACATAACTATCTTTTTTTATCCAATACAAATTTATAAAAGTGCCTGCAGCTTTTATCATTGATAAAGTGGTTGATGAAGCCTGCATAGTAAGGAAATATTAAATGGCTTAATATGTAAAATGTTATTAGCTGTAAAAAACAGCTGGGCATTTAGGTTCGCAAAATCAACAATATGAACTAACAAAAATACTATTCTGCTTAATGCAGTACAGGATATTAATGCTTTTGGTTCAGAATCTCCCATGTTGCTATAAATTATTTTATCACACATAACTAGGTTTGTTGATTCTCTCATTTAATGATGATACATTCTGTGATTATCACAGAATGTGTAGCATAATTCTGCTTGGTGTGTCAATCCAGAAGAATGAACAAATGATTTAATGGACTGTAACATCCGTTGGTAGCACACTTCATTTATCTGTTGTTTATCTTTTTTTCTTTTTTTTTTTTTTTTAACACACAACATCTAAATAAAAGCTTGGTGACATTATCAGCTAATACATAATATTGATCCATGCACTGCACCTACAGGAATCTGTTGGTAATTTAATACGATATAAAGTCTCTTTTGGTATGAGATGTACATGACTGTGTCTTCTGTCTTCCTGTTCTTAATCAAATATTGCTTGCTTATTCCAAAGACACAGGAGATTTGAATGTTACAGGGGTTGTCTTTTTACTTCCCTAAGCAGCAGTACAGAATGATTTTTCCTGAATATTCATTATAGCTTTGGGCTACATGGAGCTTTTAATCCTAACTACTCATCGCCAATGGGTAGATATATGAGAAGAAAAAAAACTATTCACCTTTTTTTTCTAAATGATCACATGATAAACTTAACTACAACCATAACTATAAGTCCTCAGAAATTAAAGCAGCAAGTTGTCTACTGATTACATTTGGCATTGGTAATGAGATGAATCCCATGTCCTATCACCCCCAAGGCAGATACATCCTGCACAGTTAAAAAGGAATGTGAAAATTCTGTGCATATAGTAGGTCACCTCTCCTTGTGTTACATGGAAAGAAGCAAAACCATGAAGAGATTACCACAGGAATGTCTGGCTGTAGATTGTTGGAAATTCTGGAAATTTTTACTATGGCCTATTTTCAGTATTCTTGCAGGGTTCCTCATTTTTACACTATCCTGTTACTGCACAATCTTTATACTGTATCCAGAACACCACTATGAGGTAGGAAAGTACTATTATACCTGCTGAATACATGAAGAGAGTCAGATAGACTGAAGTGCACCTGATCAAACTTACCTTGTATTGAGGCCCAGTTTTTACTGTCATAAAGATCTGAAAAAGTTAGGCAGAAAACTGGACTTGATTCTTCAGAATACCTTAAACCATGAGATACTTTCCACATCAACAAAAGAAATATTTTTAATACTTCAATGGAACCAGCTTTTCAGAGTATTTGAATAAAATAGAAAAGATAGAACAACTACTTCAGGGTAATCAACATGCTTGTCTTAACTATGCAAACAGTCCTTGAGAAGCACATATGTGTATGTACACATGTATATGTGCATATATAAAGCATACAAATGTCAGTCTGAAAATAAACTTGTTACAGAATTTCTCCCAAGAACATCAGAAGGAAAGTTACCACTCAGAGCATATTAGCTGATCTTGATAATGGGAGCATAACTGTCTGCAAGTTCGTATGATTTGTGCCAAAAAGACTAATCTAAGGTGTTTGTCACTTGGTATAAAAGCAGGAGACCCGTGGGCTGACTTCTGAAGCCAATTAGTACTAGAGAAAATGGACCACACCACACAATCTTCAGTCCATCCCTAATTACTATAATGGTGGCAGTTCTGTCTCACTAAGGACAGGGTAAGGACCTTTGCAGTTGTGGAAAGTATAAAAACATAGCTCTTCTCAGAGTGAATCCTGAGGTATGAAGGCTTTCTTACACTGGACTACTGGAGTTACCATTACAGGTCATGCTGATGATTTGTGCAACTCCATTATTCTAACTGTGATGATAGAAAATTCTAGATGGCACAGAGAATGTTGCAAGATCCTTGCATGTAAAGTCCTTAAATCTCATCTATAACTGAGTACAATGACCTAAACAACAAAGTTTCAGAAATACTTTAGTGTATTCAACACAAGCGTAAGTCTGATCTTCCTCATAAACCTCGAGTCTTCGATGGCCACAAAACTATTCTCATATATATCTCTTGCTAGGGAGTTTCATGGCTACATCACGCATTATGTCAACATGTTTGCAATTTTAAATACTAAGTTACAGAGGACCTATTTTGTCTTTGTATTAATTTAACATACATGAAGCTGACATGAGATTTTTTATATGAGGTTAGTAGGCAAGTGGCATCAAGAGTCCCTCATCAGTGCTGGAAAGGGGCAGTTCAGGTTGTGCATTTGTCCCATTTCAAACTAAATTAAAGCTAATAATTGTTTAAAGCCTGTCAAATTAAGGGAAGGATTTCCCAGGATAGATGACTAACTCTTCTCATCTGGAGTAAAAAATGCTCCCTCATTTCTCAGGAAATTTGGCAGCTTTTGGTCAACATCTATTGACCACAGCTGTCAAAAATGAAAGAAATGAGGCAGTTTAACCTAGGGCAGGAATAACAGTTTTCACAGTTGCATGTGAAGCTATCTATATCTATTAGGAAAAAAAAAAAAAAAAAAGTTTAAATGACTTCAGAGACTTTTGGTCAGCCTCATCAATCCCACAGAAATGTAGCTGCTGGATGAAAGCTTATATCCTTCTGGCTAGAATCTATGATATAATGTGATGTGAAACCAATGCCACAAACTAAACTTTTACAGATAATGACAGTCTGTGAATTCAGGACTCCTTTTCAGTCAATACTGTGCTGTCTTTTGGCATGAGATTCAAAGAGTTCTGAACAGAGTGGAAGCCTTTTATTAGTTTAGAAGATTACACATCTTCAACAAATAGCACAGGAAAATCCTATTCAGGATTCAAACTGTACATAATAATAATTCAAAAACCTACATAAAAGGATAATTTCATGACAGGATCAAAATATTTTGTTCCAGTTTAGGCCTTCAGCTTTTATTAATTAACTTGCACTTTGAAACATTAGTTTTCAAAATGAAGTGGGGTTGTAGGGGTTTATATTGAGGAAGAATTTCTATAAGATCACAGATCAATATGAGAAGAATCAGGCAAAATCCACATAGTTACCATTTAACTACAATACCATAGCAACGATATCTACTGTGATCATTGCTCACTGGTTTCAATCAAGAATATACTTATTTTGTACTGTCTCACATACTCTAAAATGTTCCTTTCTTTTAAAAAGCCTACTGGCTAAATTAAGACCTTTATCTTATTTCTACCTAATAAGTGTTCTCTTTATAGTTTGAAGAAAAACTGTAATGTTTTTAAACTGAAGAGCTATCATATGGTATATATAACCAAGCATGTACTACTAGTGAATTAGCACATTTTTCTTACAAAACACTGCAGATTTAGATTTAGAAGTATAGCTTGGAAAAATCCTATTAGGTTTTAGAGACTAAATTCCTCCTTTTTGTTATAGTTTGTTCTGTCAGGCAAAACCATTACCATTAGAAAACCATGTAAAGACTATACATTTTTAATTTTAACTTAATTTTTTTAATATATATTTATAGGGGTTAATGACTCCCAATTTTTATGTTTTTGATAAACTAAAAATCTAAGGAAGACCTTGGTCACTTGATTCAACTTTTTTTTTTTTTTTTTTTAATTTTCTGTGGGAAATTATAAGTACTAAAAACCCCCTGCCATCTAGCTCCATTCTTAGATGCTAGGACTTTATTACTTTGAAGTAAAGCTCCAAGCTTCATGTCATGATTTGGTCAGCTACTCTTCACATCAGTTGCTTCAAGTTCCACTTGGGGAGCCTAATTGAGATTCTTTTTTTCCAGTGATACCAAAGAGTTACTGGAGAAAATCAAGTCACTCTGGATTAGGTCCAGGCATTGGTCATGGCTGAGCTGAGAAGTCAAAGCTCTGAGACCCAATCTACACTGGGAGAGATAACAAGAAGTATTGAGAAGAGCCAACAGGAGACTATGACACCACTGTGGTTCCTACTTCTCACAGCTAGGCTACTTTGAAAAACTTTTCTTGACAATGGTGCACATAATAAAATGGAACTTCAAATTTAATAGTGTTTACCAAATAAACCTTAAAAGATTCAGAAAAGTTTGGGCAGAATCAATATTTCTTAATAAATTTCTTTTTCAGCAGATCTCTATCTCCCTCTTATTTCCTACTTTCATTTTGTATAAAAAAACCCCCCACTACTTCTCCCTTCTCTATCTCTACAATTAGAACCTGATGTTAAAAGCGCAAGCCTTTGATCACCTCTCTCTATGAAATGAAAAAATGGGAGCAATATGTTGTTACAGCATTTCCTTATTGTAGTACACTCCTGGAGCTGCACAAATGAATGATGCTTAATAGTATGTTAAAACAAACAAACAAAACCACCCAACAAACAAAACCCAACACTACAAAGCTTTTTAACATATCTCATCTAATAGCTGCCAGTATTAACATAGGTCAGTATCCAAACTCAAGAATACCAAAGTGCAGTGTGGGAGATCCACTTTGGATACCTTATTAGCAGCATGGCACTCCTACACCTTTTCTTTGATAATGTAGCACCTAATGAGTGAAAAGATAACCAATGTGAAGACAAAATCAAAAATGAGCTGGAAATTTTTGATTGACCGGTACACAAAAGCACAAAACATATGTTTGTGTTGGGAATTAAAGCAATGATAAGAGGGATGACAAGATCAAGCACAACTGAGACTTGAAAGGTTTGTGGCTGTCTTTAGTCAGCTTTGCAATTATTCGCTTTTTCAGATCACATACAAGCTTTTTGTTTCCTCCCCAGCACTAAAAGAAAAACAGTTTAATTTATTTTGAAAACTGAGTCCTCTCTCTAAATAGGTGCTCAAATGATAATGTTTTTCTTTATTCCAAAATTGTTGTTTTGGTTTTTAATTTAAAATGTTAATCTAAGCAACCAGAAGAAACACAACTTTCTACTTTAAAAATTAACTATAAGTTTGGGGTTTTTTAATTGTTATATGATAGGAAAAATTCTAATTTTCATTGACACAGGTCATTTAAAACTATAGCAATCATTATTTACAGTTAATGATTTTAATGCAACATTAAAGGACTCAGACACAACCAACTTTTTTTTGGTTGTCAGAATAAAGGTTAATAATAATTGGCCTGAAAGGGTGAAACACAGATTACCAGTTCAAACTGGTAAATAATTTGTTCTGATACCAAATGGGCCTAAACATTCCAAGTGAAAAAATGTGAAACTCCATATTTACATTTTATAAACTTCTTGGAGATACTAAGTGGAAAGATTTATTTCCCAACAGCCTTGGTACATGTAACATATTGACTAATACAAATGCCTTTTAGCTCTGACAGAACAAAATATTTTATCTTGGTTGTTTCTAGTGAACCAAAAAATCATTGTAAAAAAGTGGTATGCAGCATGATTAAACAATAATTCAGCTCTTTAGTTCATGCAGAGGTTACCTGCTAGAAGGCATAAAGGTTTGATTAGGTTTACGTCATACATTAAATATTCTTAAGGGAAGCACAAAATTTCAATATTTGAGTGCTGCAGCTGCAAATAGCTTTTTATTGTGGTCAAGTAGGCAAGCTCTCAGTCTTTTCCCATAATAAGAGGCAGAAAATACCAAGTAATTGAGGAAACCAGAAACCTTTGAAACCACCAAACTAAAGAATTTAAAACCTATGCTATGAGAAGGATTTCCCACTTATTTTTAAATGATCATCATATGGGCCTGTATTCAGATTTGGTCTACTGTAATCCTCCCAGACCACTGACTTTACTAGGAGGTGCAGCAAAATTAAAAAAGTATGAGCCTAGTCCTAAAAATTCTCATGTAGGCAGTGAAGAGTCTAGTTAACACACTGTTAATTATCTTTATCAAATGGTGATATAAAATTGAAACCATAAAAAGAAAATGCTATTAATGTGCACTGCATAGTTAGCTTTTATTGTGCACCAAGATGAACAATCTTAAAGTATTTTATTTTACCCGCACACAGATACTTGTTGCTGATCATTTCCTTTCCCATAAATCCTATTTACCACACATCAGTGGGTTCCTCCCAGTCAAAGATAATGGGTCCGAAAACGCCAGTAAAATCTAGCAAATCAACACACTACTGCAGGACTGGTGCCACAACCAAGGCTTTGGTTACTTAGACCATGGGACTCGTTATGAGAAACCTGGTCTACTGGCAGCTGATGGGGTACATCTGAAAGAAAAGAGAAAAAATGTCTTCAGACAAGGGCTTGCCAAGCTTTAAACCAAAGCTGTTGGGGGAGGGGAACCTCAACCCATCCCACTCCTGCCAGTTGGAGGCCAGTGCCACTGACAGATGCCCAGAGCCTGGAGAAGGACCACAGGTCAGCAGGAGAGCACCTGGCAAAACAACACAAGGGAATTCCAGCTGCTCCAGGCAGCAAGTCAGCTTCATCAGGAGCTCATCTTCTTTGTCTCTACACAAATGCACAGAGCATGAGAAATACACAGGAGGAGTTAGAGATGTGCACATGCCTGGAGGGCTATGATGTTACTGGCATCATGGAGATGTTGTAGGATGGCTCCTGTGACTGGAGTGTCAGAATGGAGGGATACAGGCTCTTTAGGAAGGACAGGGAGTGGAGATGTGGAGGGAGTGTTGACCTCTATGTCAGAGACCAGCTGGAGTGCGTGGAGCTCTGCCTGGGGATTGATGAGGAGCTGACTGAGAGTTTATGGGTCAGGATTAAGGCAAGGGCAGGAACAGGGGATAATATAGTGGGAGTCAACTACAGGTCACATTACCAGGATGAGGTCCTGTACGCACACATAGGAGCAGCCTCATGTTCACAAACCTGGTCCTCATGGGAGACTTCAACCACCCCCATATCTATTGGAGGGACAACACAGCAGGGCACAAGCAAACCAGGAGATTCCTGGAATGTGTTGATGCCAACTTCCTTCTCCAAGTGATAGAGAAGCTGACAAGGAGTGCCATGACTTGGAGTGTCCAAGATGATACTGGACTGTATCAAGAGAAGCGTGGCCAGCAGGTCGAGGGAGGTGATTCTCCCCCTCTACTCAACTCTTGTGAGACCCCACCTGGAATACTGCATCCAGTTCTGAGAGCTGCAAACATAAGAAGGATATTGGCTGGTTGAAGTGAGTCCAGAGGAGGCCACAAAGATGCTCAGAGGGCTGGAGCACCTCTGCTATGAAGACAGGCTGAGAGAGTTGGGCTTGTTCAGACTGGAGAAGAGAAGGCTCTGGGGAGACCTTATAGCAGCCTTCCAGTACCTGAAGGGGCCTACAAGAAAGCTTACAAGGGCCTGTAGTGACAGGACAAAGGGTAATGGGTTTAAATTGAAAGCAGGAAGATTTAGATTAGATATCAGAAAGAAATTCTTCCTGGAGAGGGTGGTGAGGCACTGGAACAGCTTGCTCAGAGAAGTGTTCAAGGCCAGGTTGAATGAAGCTTTGAGCAACCTGGTCTAGTGGAAGGTGTCCCTGCCCATGTCAGGGGGGTTGGAACTAGATGATCTTTAAGGTCCCTTCCAACCCAAACCATTCTAGGATTCTATGGTATGAACTGTGATACCTTACTCTGCAATCACACAACCTAAGGCAAAGCAGTCCGCACGATCTGGAGATTTAACCCAAACCATGTAAGACACAGAAACATGCTGTAGTGAAAATAGTTGATTACTGCTCATGATTGATTACTGCTTCTATACTTATCTACCTCTGTGAATGGTCACATAAACATCCAGACAATATCATATTGTGTGCCAACTGGACATGGCTGTATTCTCAGTCTCATCTGGCACCTGGCCAGTGTTGCCAGTGGGACTGATAATGGGAGCATAACAGTCTGCAAGTTTACAGGATTTGTGTCAAAAAGACTTAGGTAAGGTGTTTGTTACTTTCTATAAAAGAGGGAGACCCTCGGACTGACTTCTGAAACCTCACCTAGGGGTGGACACACCGCGTAGGACTTTCCCAATTACCGCAGTTCCCCAGGGGCCAGCTGCGGAGGGGCTTCCCAGCAGATCTGTGAACCTGGATGGTGGGTTTGAGGTGGTAATTGGTGATGCATACTTTTCCTAACCACTGTCTTCCTTTACAGTAATGAAATGGTGCAGGGCTATTCTGCTTATCTTTCCTTTCTAATTGGTACATTGTTACTCTGCTTTTCTTTTTGGTTGTTACTATGAGATATATATATATATATATAGTAAAGCATATTAATCTTTATATATTAGGCTGGAGTCTGTTTTTACTTGGAATCCTGCCATTCAGCAAGACAAATGCTTGCCTGAGCTTTTTACATTTCCCTGTTCTGAAAGCTTCTCAGTGCTTTAAAATACAACTGCAAGAATAAGTACAGGTTGTCATTTGATTTAAAAAAAAAAAAAAAAAAAAAAATCAGGGTTTTCTTTCTTTCTGGGAAGCACTCACTATATACTCCTTCATTGTTAGGCTACTGAAGTGTCATTAAAACAGCCCAAATCTTTTTGTTTTCTTTTTAAACAGTGGCAGGTTACTGATATTTATGCTGACCTGACCTTTGTGAAATCTGTCATCCATAATGTGAATTCCAGATGAAATGCTTCCATCATAGTGAGATTAAAAATAAGATTATCCCCAACTTGCTACCATGTCTTCATGAATTTCAAGGAAACAGAATTTACATTTTCTAAGAAAATCCATTATTTAGAGAATGCTTTCCATATATAAATAAAAAGTCAGCACACATAAACAGTATTTAAAACCTTATTAACAGCCATACCATGTCATTAAAAAATTTTAGGAATCAGTTGTGCTGTTAACACTACTGTACTATTTATAATTCATATAATTAATTTCATTTTCCATTTTGTCTTTTGAGTAACTCAAAATATCCTTCTAGGCAATAAGAGTGGATTAAATGTTGTCAAACCACATTATAAAATTACAGAATAGAATTCCAATGATGAATTTATTACACTTTGCATCTTAGTTTATTTCTTCTCAAGTGTATGAAAAGCAGAATTCTTAAGACAAAATACCAACTAACTGTTGGACTTCATGATTAAATAGTGTCTCCTTTTACATGTTACAAAAAATAGAATATATGAGCACATAAAGGACACATGGGACTAAAAGCATGGAAGAAATCCATTTAAATAATGAGATTTAACTGTGAGGACAACAGAAAAGGAAATGAATACTTAGATATTGGAGGAAGGTGAGTGATGTCACCAACCGAGGAGTGACCACATAATGAGCAAGCTTTTTCTGTTCAGATTTCAAGTGAAATAGCTCATGAGTCAATTGTTACGCTGAAAGCAACTCAGCAAAAGGTTTACTTTATGAGCAGGGTTTAAAGGAGGAGGGAGTGGAAAGAGTATGGGAAGAGACACAACTGAAAACAGCAAAGGTAAAAAAAATCATCTATAGAGTTTAAAAAACCAGAACTGATTTGTCATAAAGGAGTATGTGTGGCCGTGATCTGTGTGGGAGCCAGGAATGTAAGCCCACAAAACACATCACCTGGCCCACAAAAAAGAGTGCTCAAATCTACACTTCCAGGAGTTGGAGGAGGCAATCTGCAGCATCCCTTCTCCCTGCACATCCCAAATACCCTCCCAGCAAAACAACACCCAATGCAGCACATCTCTGTACATGCAGAGTAACACCATCACCACCTGAACCAAGGTATCCTAGTTTCTGAGGAGCCTGCACCTTGTGATTGAATTTCCTGCGTCTGCCTGAGCTTGCCCTCAGCTGGACTATTAAGGCTCCTGTTCATCAGCTTGGGTGGCAGACAATTTCTCTTCCCTACCCTGCTGCCTAGTTATACAAAACTTCTAGAAACTATCTTTGGAACAGTTTCAGCTCTGAGAAACTAGACTGAGACAGGTCATTTGGTTGAAACACGCTGGAAAGCAACAGAGGGCACTGACAGACACACAGACAGACCAGCTAAGACTTATCTTCTTAAGATGCCAGTCAAAATGGATGAAAGTGGCCAGTGCAAGAGAACAACAAGACATATAAATCCTGAAACTCCACCGCAAACACCAACACAAACCTCACCTTGATTATACTGGTTTATACTGGAATTTGGGTGGCAATGTTCCTCCTGCTGCTGTAGCACAGCGTAATACCACCCTGCTGTACTTTCCGTTAATTTGTTGCAGTAACTGATACAAAAGAGAAGAGAGAGAACTAATACTGCCTGCAGGACTCAATTAATTATACTTAACCAGCATATTATTGTAGGGTGATAGTAGAATGCCACATGAACACAGATATAATCAAATTCTGTTTGGGGCATCATCTATTCAAAATACTTCAAGCTCCTTGCTGGAATAGCAACAGCAAATTAGCATGCTCTGCTGTGCACTTCAATTAAAAAGCAGCCTCATCTTTCCTATTTCCAAGGCACAGTAGAGCAAATCCAATTGTGCCATGCAGCCAGTTCTCATATCTGCAGAGTAACCAGGGCTTTGGGGGGTTTTGGTTCTTCTTTTTAACAGATTTGTCTTCTTCTGAATGAGGCAATGTGGGCTTTTATGAAACTTGACTCCTAATTGCAGGCAATAAGCATGAACACAGCCAGCACAAGAGGCTGTAGCAAATACAGTTTAAGTAAAATGAAAATAAAGGTAAGAAAGAACCACAAAGCAAGTTTATTTTACATATGATCTGAATAGTTAAACCACCAGGATCTGGATTTCAGTGCTCACAAGAGACATGCATTCCTCCTTCAATGTAAACTAAAAAAAGAAGCAAATACTCTAAACCTATAGCTTAAATGGTGAGATAGGCAAAGATTTGTTTATATTTTGGAGGTTAGAAGATATGACTAATTAATGAGAAATATTTATACTCCAGGATGTTATTAGCTTTTAAAATAATTGCTTATAGCGTAAAGGATCCTTGTTGTTGCACTTAGGCTGAGATCTTTGAATATGAGATTTGGGGTTTTTTTTACAACTAGAAGCATTCTCTGTGCTTTGGAAATTTAGCTGTTGTGTTGCTTTCAACTTGAGGTCTCCCTATCATACTGATCGCCTTCCCAAGTGAACAGGTGAGTCCTTGTGCTTCTTTTTATCCACTACTCGTTTCTTATCTCTGGTATGAACAATGTAGTACCTTTGGATAGAAAGTGAGCAGGGTAAATCTACAGAATGTTTGCCTAAATGGACTTCTGGAGGGCAACTAGTCAAAGCTCCTGCTCTGAGTGGGACTGGCACCACCACCAGTTGAGGCTGGCCATGGCTTTGCCTGCCTGAGCTCTGAAAACTCCAGAGATGGAGAGTACACAGCCCTACTAAACAACATGTTTCTGTACTGCAGCACCTTCTTGGCAATTTTTTTTCCTGATGCCCAATCTGAAATGTTCAGCCTGCAATTTGGGTCCATTGCCCCTTGCTGTATCATATGACACTACCGAGAATCATCTTTCCCTCTTTGCAGCTACTCTTCCAGCATTTTTGTTACTACCTTTCAAGCAATTGTAGGCTGCTCTTTTCTTCCTTCTGTTGTTTTTCACTCCTCATTAGACCAAGGAGACTTACTGATATTTTTGAAGACTCTGGATATCACTCGTCCTAGTCAGTCTTATTCTGTGATTCTAGGTATATGCACATTACACTTCCTAGACCTGGAGTTTCATCTGAACAACAAAGAATCACAGAAAACTTAGCAAGAATGCAAAATAAAACACAGATTAATGACTCAGTTTGACTATTTATTCTTACCAGAGCAGCTGGAGACTGACTTTCAGACCAAACCCAAAAAGTCAAGGACTTAAATTTGTTGATTTCACATCACAGTAATAGTTCTGAATATTTAATGGCAATTTTTAGAAGGAGAAGTAAAAAGAAAATTAAAAAATCAAAACGTCTTTGTATGGTTTCCAGTAAAGAGACAAAAAGTGCACTACAAATACAACATGAGTTAGACATTGAAATGTGAATGCTACCAGAGATGTTTGTTTTATTATTTTCATAATTTTATGCTATAATTACTACAGTACTGAACTATAGTGGGAAAGTAATACTGTCATTTTTAATAATCTGCTGTTACCCATGTTCTTTATGTTTATTATAAATTTTTTTGTACACTTATGTAATATGGTTAAAAAAACTTTGTGCATTAGCGCTGTTAAACCTAACGATGGAAATTCTGATTTTTAATAATATCCAAATTTTATACAACTGCATATTGTTATAAAAGACCACAAACCTTAATTTTATTATCATTAATCAGCATTAGTAAATATAATTGACATTTTATACAGAACCAGCTTTAAGTAACTTAGTGGCAGCAATACAGATGCCTCTTAATATTACCCTCTGGCTAGCTATGCTGTTTGGGCGCCAGAGTGTCTGCACTAATGACTTAGAATTAAAATCAAATAAAAGCTAAGAACTGTAATTCAGTATAAAACAAACAGCCATTCGTAGTACCAATTCTTTATATATAATTTGGATATATCTGGAATTTTTAAAATTTACAGTGTGTATAAAACAGTGGAAGTGTTTGAGAGTAAGACAGAGAAAAAATGAACCTGATGTTCTCAGATTTCTGCACTTACCCTTAGGCACACCACAGGAATTGAAATGAGGAGAAAAAGTAGAGGCTATAATTAACCTTTCATTTCCTTTTTTTTTTTTTTTAACAACAAGAATAGAAAAGGCAGAGCATTTTAGACATTATAAATAGTAAAAATAGACATACATGTTTTTCTGCTATTATTTTTCATCTGTAGTTTCCTGAGGATTTAATGTTCTTAGGCATTAAAGGGGACCTAATCTCTAAAAAGTTTTCCTATGAAGACATGGATTACGTTATCAAAAAGATTTAAGAAACCACAAAAGCTGCTCTGTCTCTCAAAGCTTCATGCTCTGACTTCTAGATATTGAGTGGTGGTTTTTTTTCAGAGCACATCTGAGCCCTCTCTTCCCCACACCACCTATGTATGACCTATTTGACTTCAGCTCTGGGCAGGGGGGAATATTAGGAGTAGAGTCAAAATAATTCCTAGCACTTTCCTGTCTTATGATGGGGCCTCCAGGGGCCACCATGCATGGAAGCCCCCCGAAGGGCTACTGATAAATCTCCTTGCACATATAATTTTATCCAGTTTATCCTCACTCTTTGCTTTGATAAAATTCATTTAAAATCACCATAATTTAAATTTCGATAACTCTGAGGAAAAATCTTAGGATGTGGCCCTCTGAAGATGGCTTGTTTTATTCATTTATTTGTCTAAAGTAGTAAATTCTTTTCTGAGCTCTCATTTTGTGAGACAGTTAAGAAAACACAAGGATGTATTTAAAAGAGTTTTATATACCAAACATTTGAAAGTATATCCATATTGCATGCTGAAGAGAGAAATTTTATTATTATACAAACATATATGTATATATAATATAATCATCTTCTTGCTTTATGGATCTGATCTCCTCCAAGGAGATCAAGTCCACACATTAGCCCTGACTGCTCAGATTTTGCATTTGGTTCTATTTTACAACAGCTGAAAGATATGTAAAAATCTCATTTAGCCAGACAGCTCCCTACTGACTACCCATCTAAGCAACTTCAGGTTCAGGAACACCTGAGGAACCTGAAGGTGTATAAGTCCATGGCACCCGATGAAATACCATCCATAGGTCCTGAGGGAACTGGCGGATCAGGTTGCTAAACCTCTATCCATAATATTCGAGAAGTCGTGGGGGTCTGGCAAAGTTCCCGCTGACTGGAAAAGGGGAAACATAACCCCCATCTTTAAAAAGGGAAAAAAAGAGGATCTGGGGAACTACAGGCCATTCAGTCTCACCTCTGTGCCTGGCAAGATCATGGAGCAGATCCTCCTGGAAACCATGCACATGGAGAATGAGGAGGTGATTGGTGACAGAAAACATGGCTTCACCAAGGGCAGATCGTGATGAAACGTCCCATGCACTGTGTCTGACACTATTGCTATGATAAAGCTTCACCTGCATTGAAACTATTACAGCTCCTATTGCCACCCTGCTAAAAGTTGTAGAAAGTTCATGGTTTAGTTATCCAATGACACCTCAGTTCTGAAAAGCTTTGTGTTTAACTGAGAAAGCGTCTACTAGCCCTCTCCAAAGGCATCATCAACTTTGGTATGTGTCAATTTTAGGGCAGCTAATCAAGATTCCTGCTCTGCATCTCCATCCTTTTTCCCCTCTCCCACAAATGTAGTAAGACGGCAAATCAAGCGTGCTTCAGACTTCTGAAACTTTGATGGTCCCTCTCTAGAAAATGTCTCCCATTATACTGTGAACCAAGATTTTTCACAGACTTCCGAGTTCACCACATTTGGGCATGTTTCAGAGTGAAAACAACTTAGAAACCATGACCAAAACATGCAAAAATTTGAAAACTTCAAAAGGATATTAGTATGAGAATTTCATGCAAGTTTATTCTCTTTTCATGGGCAAAACAACACACATTATCCTAACGGAAGTCACAGGATGTATTGATAAATTCTGCATCACATTTCTACATGGCAGACATATCAGGCATGGATGATTCCAACCTAAACTGTGTAAAACATCAAATCTATAGGTTACAGAACACAGACTCTTACAAGAGAAGACGTTAACTGTAGGTGGCACTACCAGAATGTATGCCCTGTTCTGTGATTCTAAAATACAGTTAGGTTCATATGCTAAAGTTGTGAAATGAAATGTGTGTACATCTCATGTCCTTCAAAATCATTATTGATGTATGCAGTAGTTACCGGATTGTGGTCTAAAAGATACCTATAGGGCAATGAAACAGAAACCAACAAATTCTGTCCAAGCACTTTTCAGAAATCATTTGTTTTCAACTTGTTCCTTGTCAAATACATAATGCATTTTTGTTCACAGCAAAACTAAGCATTTTGTATACTCTCAGCTTCTGTCTTCTTTTTTCTTTTGCTTTCAGCACCAAAAATTTAAACATATTCAACCTAAAAATCTCAAACTAGTAATCTGCTGCTCGTGTCCTTCCCCTGAGGTGTAACTATCAATGTGGTAGCGCAGGATTGCTGAAGAGAGACATGAAAGAGATTGCAGTTACAGTCCTACCTGCCCACAGGCCAGGCCCATGCCTCTCTCCCCCATACCATGAGGACACGATAAATTTAATTCCAGTGCATCTGCTCCAGCAACCTATGAAACATGCAAAAAGAAAGAAAATAAAAACAAAATTAACTTCAAGTAACGTACTCCTTCCTGTAGCACTTAACTGTTCATGTTTATGCTAGTTTTATTCAGGACAGTTAATTTTCTTCACAGTAGCTGGTATAAAGTTACGTTTTGGATTTGCCCTGAGAAGAGTATTGATAACACTGGTCTTTTTTAGTTGGTGCTAGAGTTCTTGCATCAGTTTAAGGACTTTTCAGCATCTGATACTGCACCTGTGTTCCCAACTTTCTTGCTACCAGCAGTGAGGGAGTGGAGGTAGGTGAGTGGGGTGTCCCAGTTCGCAAACAAAACAAGAGAGTATTTCGTTCCATAGCATGTCATGCTCAGTATATAAGCCAGGGGTCGGCCAGGGGGCTGTAGCTTGTTCCTTTAGGTCATTTGTTCATTTGTTCATGTGTTAGCTCATTCATTTTGTTCATTTGTTAGGTGGTGGGTCGGTTGGCTTTCTAGGTCGCTCTCTTGCTCATGGGGCTTGCTCAGACTCTGGTGCTATTGTTCTCTTGGGCGCACTCAGACTCTGCTGCGATCGCTCTCAGGCTCTGACTCTTGCTACTCGGGACCTGGCTGTGTACCGGTTGACAGGTAGTGAGGAATTGTATCATATGTTTTATTTTCTGTTATTTTAATTACTGATTATTAGTAGTATTGTTAATATTATTAGCATCACTATTTTACTTGTTTATTTTCAATTATTAAATTTTTCTTATCTCAATCCATGAGCTTCATTATCTTTTCCTGTGATTCTCCTCCGCCACTGGAGGAGGGAGGAAGGAGGAGAGGTGAGCGAGCGGCTGTGTAGTACTTAATTGTTAGCCAAGCTTAAACCACAAAAAATGTTAAATAGATTTCTTTAGATATTTGATTTTTATTTTTTCTTAAGAGAGAAAGGTACGGTTAGGATAGCCTGAAAAAAAAATGTGTTGGTCATGACAGAGAAAAATTTTAAAAACTGATGTGGCTTCCCAAAATTGCAAAGGAAATTAAAGTTAAAAAAAAAAAAATTAAAAACAGATAAGCAAAATAAAGGATTGGTTCTGGAAAATGTTAAAAAATGAAATGTAATTACAGGACCTTAGGGCAGCACTGACAGCGACATTTGGTAGCCAGCGTTATCCAGCTGCCTATGTGCTCTGAAGAGCTGTGACTCAGTAGTAAATGTCTCCTTTCTGCTTTAATAAATTGTCTCTAAATTTTCTGCAGGTCCCTGTACTGTGCCATAGCTTTTGTCATGAAATATTTTTGTTTCTGAAGTCAAACAAGAGAGTATTAAAAGAGTCTTTACAAACATTCATGATAATTTATCTTCAGCATCCCCTCTTAGCTACAACTGAAAAGGCAAAGGAGCTGAGGTGTACAAGGGCAGCACACAAACATGCTCCTCTTCCTCCCTGCTGAACTGCTCTGGCCTGAGACGAGGACCTCTCCCATTGCCTTCCATGTGGTTGTAACTAGTATTTTGTTCTGTATTTACATTTTGGTTTTGCTTATTGAACTGGAGTAACTTTGCCTGCTGTGTGTCTGTGGTTCAGCATCTCTCCAGGCGTGTGAGCAGGGGAGAAGCCATCCATCACTTTCCGGAACTCTCCACATCCTGGCCAGCTCAACTAGCCCAGCCATGCCGCGCTGTTGCTGGTGCTGTCGGCCTCCGTGACAAGCTGACCTTTCGTATGAATAGGTTGTCCTCCGCTGAGAGGCACTGCAGTACCTTCCGGGGCTTCTGTTCTTTGGGAAGCCACACCTATTACCTTCTAGGTAGGATCCTAAGCATGCGATTAAATACCACTGCTCTTCAGCTGCGGATTCCAGAGTACCCCAGACAAGTGCACTGCTCTCCACAGAGTGGAGGTTGACAACTACTTTGCAGAAGAAAGTTATACCACAGATGTTACACATTATTGAGTGCATTTAAATATTTTTTTTTTCTAAAAGGGTAACAAACACAAACACAGATTGGAAATATCTGTCTTAAAGTTGATAGCAATGCCACTGGATTAAAAAGAGGAGCAAATGGCACAATAAAGCCATTCATCTTAGTCCATTTAAAATCATTACAACTCCTGTCAAGCATGGATTCCACAAAAGATTTCATGGTCAATTACGTAAATACAGGTATAAAATGGAAGCTCAACAGTGTCGAAGATCACCAAGCCAATTACTGATAATACTTAATTTCACTTGCATAAGTCCCCAAAGTGATTTTTTTCCTCATAGGTTTAAAATGCCCAAAGAAAACAGAGATTGTCTTCCCACACCACCATAGGAAGGCTTAGGACACTGTGAATAAAGAAACAACGATGTCCATATCCATATCTACACATATATAAAAACATGTATATATTTTAAAAAAAGTATACAACATCTAAATCTGACCTAATGTTAGCAAAAATTACAAGCTAGGTTTTTTTTCTTCTTTTAATTTGTTAAAACCTTCCTTTATTGATCTGAAACTATGCTTTTTATTTCCTCTAGATACTTTACAAGGAAAAAAACATGTCTATTTTAAAATAACACCTTTGTATTACATTCAGATAGAGACACATTTCTGAATGAAATTACTGTGGTCTTAATCAAGTGTTTCTTATACTATTCCTAAGGACACAGGTACATGTTTTTAAATAGTTTTTTCCTTCAAATTGAATCAAAATTTCAGGTGTATAGTCTGTTTGCGCTTGTGTAACATTGGATTTATATTACAGGAAGCCTGATGACTTCTGGCTTTCTCTGCTATCATTTCTGAAAGTCTATATTAAAACCAGAATAGCATTAAATGAGCCTTTTATACGTTAAATATTCAAGAGTTTTATATTCAAAATTTCTTCTGGTGCTGTCAAACTAGCGTGCCTGTAGGCAAGGTAAGATCAAGTTAGGCTCTCAAAGGTAGAATTAAATTTTATTAGGACATCCGTCATAATACACAATTTGCTTAAAATGCAAATAAAAAGTATACAGATTCAAAGACTAAAGGTTTTCCAGGTACTGCTTAAAAATCTAAGGCACTATTTTTATGGAACAGATTTCTTTTAAATCTGCATTTCTACCATTTTAATGAAAACACAGAATAAGCAAATTATAATGAACATGCTTTAACTTCTCATTTTTCACTTTGAATATATTTCTTTCAAGAAATTCTTTACTGCAGGTCTTGTTTTTAAGAAGAATAAAAAAAGGTGCAGAAAAGCATCTAGGAAACCATTACCTTAGCCATTTTTGAAAGTTCAGTCCAGTCCTCCCTGCTATAGCTGCACATGATACTGGCAATCAGAATCTGAAAAAAAATATATATGCAATCATTTTAAACCATGTTACCAGATTTTGTAATATAGTACCTTACTGTGACACCAGATAACTACTGCTACCTGCATATGGGATCTACCAGCTGTACACTACTAGCATGCATAGTGAAACGTAGCTGTATATTTCACTGGGGGTGAAAAATAATACACAAAGTCATCTATTTTATCCCTATTCTTTAAGTCATTAAGGAAAACCAGCAGGTCTAGTCAAACCCGTAGAGGACTTTGCATTCTCTTAGTCATATGATAAAATGAGAACAAAGGCTGTCCTAGACACAGAACCCACCAGGAAAACAGTCAAGCATACTTGTTTCTGAGGTCAGAGGAATTAAGTTATTTACTATTTATACAGGGCCAGAAGTACTTGGGTAGGTAAGACATAAGTGCAAGAGTTTATAGTTTAATGTGGCAGCATATGAACACAATATGCCATGTGACTTCTGGAAGCCAGGATGCACCAAAACTAGCCCCCTGGAATCTCATACTATGCAAGATAAGGACAGTGACAAGCAGACAGGAATGTTTTGAGTAGTGAATGTTTTGAGCTACCTGCAGCTGCTGCTGCTTTAATACCTTTACCGAGGTTCAAGGTTTTAGGTAAAATAAGTTCTCATCGGATTCTTCTGGGAGGACAGCTAGACACACACCTTTCCAGTTGCATACAATGCTATTTACTGTTAAACCAATGTTAACTAGTCTTGTCAATGACCAGTTCAAGTAATAATGTTGATTTAAGACTAAACCAAAATCACTTGTTCTGGACCCATCAAAGATCATCAGACACTGAAACTATGAACTTGATAGATTCATGGTGAGATCAGCAGAGAATTCAGCCCAGAAACTCCAGCATGGAGGACTTTTAAGAAGGACGAGGTTTGAAAAGAAAAAAAGCAAGAGACCTATGTTGTAGCAGCTAAAGGGTTAAATCAGAAAAAGAAATCACAGAACTTATGAGCACACTATTGGCTCAGTCTGTGTTCACAAGAAGCACCAAGAGAGGAGAACAGAAAAACATATTGCCACACTCTTGTTTATTTGGCCCTTGTCTGTAAAACATATGAAAGTTTCACATTAAGTTTGATTCACAGGTAGGATGAAATCTGGTTTAAATCTTTTTTGCTTTCTAAACAAGTTTTACTGACAGCATTGTTATCTGGGATGAGCTTAGCCTGTCACTCCCAGTTAGTATAACACTTCAATTTCCCCATAATGCTGAGCGTTAATGAGTCATTCGTATAAGGCAAAATATTGAAAAGTCTGGTGTAGAAAATCTGTCCAATATACTCAATTGTTGGAAACTCTAAACTCCCCAATTTATATTGTGAGTCTATGTAACAAGGATGAGATATTTAATATCTTTAGAAGGGAGGGGAAATATACTTTAAAAAGGAAGGCAGAGATGGAGAAAATCAGACATAGCGAGGTTACCATCTATTAATTTACAAGGACAATACCACTTATCATCATTTCTGCTATTTTGCTCTGATGAATCCCTACCTATCAATCTACCACCCACCTACTTGCAGACTACCTACTCATCCACCCTTCTGGCTGATGTTTTAAGATGGGAGTCTTTTGAGAAAGAAAGCATTTGTTGAAGTGCCTGCCTTGCCTGCAGGTGCCCACTTGTGTGCACATCTGGCATAAATATAAGACCAAGCTTTTCATCAAATGCACACAATCATTACTGGTTATGTTTTTATTCCCCTCTTGACTGAGAAAAAAACCTCTCTCCCTTATACCATGCATTTTTCTATTGTGAAAAGCCTTATATAGCTCTATAGGTCAAATGTTAATGAAATTAAGTTTGCTGTATGTTTTATTTGAATAATCTAGAAAATTTGACTACTCTGGAAATAAATATAAATCTTGTTAAAATGACTAATTTTTAAGAACATAAATTGTGAAAAATCAGTTTAAGAAAGTAGGGTATATATGAGAAAAATGTAGAGTAAGAAACTAGTTAAAATATACAATAACTGGAAGTTAGCTAGAAACCCTATGTTGTCAAATTCACACTTTTCATAAACTAACTAAAGCAAAAATAACCAAACCAAAAAACCCCAAAACAAACAAACAAAACTCCTCAAAACCAACAAACAAACAAAAAAACAAACCAAACAAACCCAAACCAAACAAAAAAGGCAACTTAGACACTGACAACATCATAAGGATTTTCACAGTTGCAGTCACAATCCAAAGTATATCAGAAATCTACACAATTCAGCTTTAAAACAATTTTTTTCAGCAGGTGTGCTGGGTTTGGGCAGGGATGAGCTGCTCTCCTACAGAGAGCTGACCAGCCTGCAGGTCCTTTGTTAGACTGAGTGGAGGGGGCTGGAATTTTTCTTTCTTCCTGTTTTTGGGCTTTGTGGGCTTGGGGATTTTAATTTCTGCTTGGAATTTGTTTGCTGTTTTGGAACCTTGCTGTGTCGGTCTATAGGTGGTGAGATCCTGTATCCTACGTTCTGTCTTCTGTTGTTCTAATTACTTACTAGCAGTAATATTGTTAGTAACACCATAAGTTTCAGTTATATAATTAAATAGTTCGTATCTCAACTTCCACAAGCTTCCCTTGTTTTTCTCCCTCTGACTCTTTTCCACTGGGAGAGGGAGGGAGTAGTAGAATAACTGGTGGTGCTTAATTGCCAGGCAAGGCTAAACCACAACAGCAGACCAAGTTATTAAGACAACAAGGGCAGCTGATTATATTCAGATGTAGCCGAGTTAGGTTAGGTAAAGTGTTATTAATGAAATTTGAAAATACTGATGGGAGTGTACAAAAGAGGAGGAACAAGATCTGTGATGTTTCAAGAAGCTGTTAATTAAGACATGTTTATGTAATACTGATTAGCTTTAGCATTCACATTTAAGTACATACTTTTAACAGAAGCAGTGGTTTACAATAACAGAAAGAACTGAAAGCAAAAAACACATTTCTGCCATGGCTGTTCACATGAAAATCATGATCTCAGAGGGAATAATGAAAATTTAAAATAGTAGGGATTTTTTCTCCTTTTTCCCCCAGTATTCTCTTATAACTTGAAATTAAACTTAGTTCCTAGGTGGAAACAGATCCTCCAGCACTCCATGTTAACATAACTGTCCTTCATTAAGTGATTATCCTTCCCCAAAATGCTTCTACAGTATTTTCATTTGGAATCAGTATCCCTGACAATAAAAAAACCCCACCACATATGTTGACATTTAGGGGCATTATGTGTGATGTTTGAGGTTTGAATCTACTCCTAAAATCACACATGGGAATTTATAGAGAAAACCTAGAATATTATCTCCTATTACAGATTCACAGAGCGTTAGGGGTTGGAAGGGACCTCTAGAGATCATCTAGTCCAACCCCCCTGCCAGAGCAGGGTCACCCAGAGCAGATCACACAGGAACAAGTGCAGGCGGCTTCTGAAAGTCTCCAGAGAAGGAGACTCCCCCACCTCTCTGGGCAGCCTGTTCTAGCCTATTAGCTAGAAAGAGATTAGGAAGAGACAAGTAACAATAACAAGTGATAAAAATCAGTTTTTATTTGAAAATAATGAGCAGAAATTGTATCACATTCGAGCTTCTCAGCCTCTTCTGTGTTATGTTTTTTTTTCTTTTACATCTTTGCCTACAATGCCATGTAGGCACCACATTACCACCCTGCACTTTAATAGCCCCAAACAACTGGTATCTCATAAAAGTCCAGTGCACAGCCCAGTCCAGGAGCACCCCCTTTCCCTCTTGACTCCTGAAATTTGCAGTGGAAACCTGACATGAGTTTAATTACGGTTGTTTGAAACACAGCTACTGTGTTTGTTCAAACAAAGACTGCAACCAAGCTTACCCAGCTTAGTAGACTACTAATAGATCTTACAATAAAGCTGCTGATAAACTTTAGTCAAAGGTAAATGAAGGTGGACTAAATTGCAGCTTTGTCATAGCTTGAACGAGGGCTGCCTGGGAAACTGTGCACAACTGAAGCACAGTGGGATCTCTGGCCCATTCCTTATTCCAGATCAGAAGCATAGCTGGCATATGCTATTCCTTCTTCATCCAAACTGCTGTTTTGCCTACTGTGGAGAGCTCCTTCCTACTCTGCCCTGCATTAAGGAGCACGGTGGCACTGCAGACACTGCTCCCACCCCAATGATCACTGTGACAAATGTCACTAGGCAAGGTCTCTACACCCTGACGTTACACAAGGTGATAGACAAATTTGCCAAATACCTATGAAGGGACAAATGGATGTTTCCAGCATCAGATAGGTGTACAGGATGTGTGTACAGGAGTTGCTCGATCATTCATAGAAGTAGTCTACAATAAAACCTTTTTTCATTGGAGGAAGGGGAGATGAAAAAGGGAGGGTATTTAAAGTTTTTAAAGCTATTAAAGCTGCAGGGTGGTAATGTGGGTCCTATATGGCATTTAGGATGTGATTATAAGATGAATATACTGTAAAGCACCTAGTAAAAAGCTACATTTCACACAATTCTGTAACTAATGCATTAGTAGTCGTTCTACTTAAAAGGACACTGACAAGGTACTTCTCATAATCCTTAAAATATTTTTTTCTCCCTGTTTATAATAATCCCCTGGAAGCTTAAACTAGAATCTATTTCCCTTGTGAATTTTTTTTCTCTTCCATCATCTCTATGTGGATGTCTTATCAATGCAATAGCATTGAAAGAAATAAAAAGGATGAGGTTCACCACTGTGTATGTTTTCAAGTGATCTTTCTTCCCTAATTGTGAAATAATTACTGGGGGTGACTTAAACTAAACTTACATTAAGGCCCTGGGATTGTTCACACATTAAGGAAAGGCCTGGCATTGAGGGGGCTTTCAGGGTGAAGTGCAGTTGCAGCTGGTATGCCAGGAATCCACTCCATGGTGGTTCCCTGAACAACATTGGCTGTGCAGCAGCAGCACGGAGGGTGGAGCGGAATGAAGATTCTGCAGCCAGGCTCTGTGAATCACTGCAGAGATGGAAACCTAGTGGTGCTATGAACTGATAAGCCACATATTTGCCATCCTGGGCCAACAGTCTGTCAGTTTTTGACAAAATGCTGTCCTTTGTGCAAACTTTGCTCATTATAATGTCATTATAATACCAAAACACACCTCCATCCCAAAAGCTACAGGCCTCCAAGGTGTGACCACCCCTCACTGATCTTGTGCTCTGAATATTCTTAATCTGTACCTTTAAAAGCAAAGACAGAGAATTTTACACCAATCATAGCTAAAGGTATGTATGGCTAGAGTCACTCAAGCTCCACTGTGGAGATAGAAAATGATATAGAAATGGCTCAAGAAAAGGGGGATGTTAGGGAAGACGCCATCGTGAACAAGTCAGGGAAGATACCATCGCAGATTGCCTCTGACTCCTGGCATCAGTCAATGGGCTGCACTGGACCTCTCTTCCCCCACCTTGGGATGCCTTTGGGTAAGATCTGGACCATACTGAGTGTTTACTCAGAGCAACTTGAAATCGCTGTGTAGAGTTGCTTTATGAGTTTGCGCCCTGTATTACTCATAGTCCCAACATTTGCAGTGCTTTTGCAGCCAGTGCACTATCACCAGCAATCCATAAGAACCTGCGCTTCTGTCGCTTTAATAAACTGCGCTTGTACGTAGCCGGCCGCAGAGGTCTCTTACCAGGGCCGCCAACCCTTCACTGGCCGTGTGCTACCATGGAGCGTGACTAGGCCAGAGTGCAGCGTGCTATTAGTGAATCCCGAATCGTGATAGTTCAGTCATACTGAATGCAGATGGGCTAATAGTGCCAAATTAGGTATCACTCAGAATCTAAACCCAGCTGCCCCCAGCCCCTCTGCTATCTGAGGACAAGCTGGAACGCAAGGGGGTTTATTTTCTGCCAAATTACTTTACCCTTTAACGTGACACTAACACATGGAATTCACTGCAAGAGGTTGCAAAACAACAGGAAGGAGAAAAAAAAAAAATAACTGGGCCTGTTTTGGGTCAGACAATCCTGAGAACATCTATTTAATGACAGACAGCAGTAAAACCCTAGGTAGACAATTACCATTTGTTCTGTACTGCTCTGCAGGGAATAAAGACATTTCAGTACACTCAAAAAGTCTGGAAAAAATCTCAGGGGGCTGGATTTAAATGTGAACACTGTCAATTCATGCAAATTTAAGAAAACTTCTCAACAGACCCAAAGGAATCACAATCATCTGTTCTCATGCCTGTAATAACTATACTTATTTTGGTCATCTAATACAGGCCATAGCCTATATCTGTTCCTAACATATTATTCCAGGTCTGTGAATAATCTCCCTGCACTTCAGAAAATTTAGCCTCTCATACAATTTCTGCTTTTTCTTCCCTGCCTGTCTCTTCTCATTGTTGTACCAGGCTTGTAGACAGTTCTGCACCCAGTGTCCATAGATGTTCTGTTTAGACACTGCTGCTAGCCTCAACCTGCACATCCTTCTGCTTTCTCAAACACTTGCAAAATTCTCCAGGATTTTAGTTTTGGTGCGCACAGCCCTTGCAGAAATAGAAAGAGATTATTAACATCATCTTTAAGACAGCATTTCCCTGAAAGCTGTAAAATCAAGAGAAACTTTCAAGAAGGCTGAAAGCCTGGTTTTGTAACAGCTACCTGTTTGGGAAGCAGGGATATGGAACAGGATAACTGCTGTGGGTAGAGGGTGCTGAGATTTAAGACTACATTAAAAAACATTTCAAATGCCCACAAAATTAATCTTGATCAATCTAAACTTCAGAAGGTGTTTGGGTCAGATGGAAAGACCTCAATCTTCCTTTCAAGACATGTTTCTTCTTCCCAATAACACAGATACCCTTGCTACGTGACCCGCTTAGTCTGAACAAACCCAAACATTTTCAACCAAAATTCCTCAGGAAGCTTAGTTACTAGGAAAGTTTGGCAATGCAGATACAGTCTTTCTAAAACAACGGCAGAAATAACATATTTAGTCTATCACACACCACTGAAAAAGACACCTGGCTTCTACACAAACATATTAGGACAGGAGAACTTCTTGGCAGCTGAACCATTACTTCATAGCATTAAAATCCCCCATCTGTCTGAATGAGGGGTACGTGCACTCAGTTTTGATCCACGTCATCTCTCACCCGCACACTGTAACAAGCCAACACACTCAGGAGCATTTCCAGAAGGTCCTGCACACAAGAGCATTTGGTCCACCAGACACTTGGTGAAAAGTTAATGAAGAACCGTTTACTGAGCACTGATTAGCTATTTCAATGATAAACACGCTTTAAAATATCTAACTGAAAAACACATGCTGCATATAGACTTCTCACATTTTTTTTTTACTCATGAAAGAATGAAACACACAGACCATAGGCCAGATTCTGCCCTACTCTATAGTTCTTAAATGCAGTCTCAGTAGCAAAGAGTGAGCAGCAAGGGAATAAACCACAGCACCAGAGGACTTTTTGAGTTGGTACAGATTTTCCACTTTATTAAGACTTGCACCACTAGCCTGCCTCTGTAGCCCTGCCTCTCTCACATCATCAGGTTCAGGACAAATCACAGCTATGCCACATCTTGCCAGAAGAAAGATTCTCAGAGGCTGACACTCAGTATCACTTATGGCAGTCCTCTGCTTTTCCACATTGCTGCTAGCTGATGAAACGATCATCCTCAAAAATCATCCAGCCAGAATTACCAATGTAAAGAGCATTTCTAACACCCACAAGATAAAAGTACGATTGCAGCAAATATTCTGTATTGCCCAACACACTTAAATGTGCAGTATTAAAAAACAACAGAAGCAAAAAGACTGTTGTAAAAATAACTATCTAGAGAACAGCCTGATTTTGATGCCTTTTAGACCCAACCAGATCTTTTTCTGTACTTTCTTGTTGTAATTTTTTATTTGTTGCATAACTGAAATAAAAATAAGCTTCTTATTAAAAGCTACCTAGAACATCAAATCCTATGCAATAAGAACGTTAACAGTTGTAAACCCTGTCATCTCTGAGCAGCAGAGGAATTATCTTGTTATCAATTTAATAATGGAACATTGAAGTAAATGATGCCATCCACTGACACCAGTAACACTGTCTCTCCTGGGAAATTCATGTCAGTAGGAACTGTCAATCTAGATGGATATGGAAATATTAAATATTGTACCTTCAGTCCATAAATCTATTCTTTCTATGCTGCCTTAATAAAAAGATTCTGCATGATGAAGAAGATAAGCAGTGCAGAATGTCTTGATATTGCTGACCTATAATTCTGCTTCTGTTCTCTCTTCTTTTTTTCCAGGGAGTGGAGAGTTTAACAATCTCTGACCATTCATTGTGTTCCTTCTTAACTTGCATTAAAATACTTGTAAGATAATTTGAGTAAATAAAAATAAGACGAGAAGGGGATAATAGAATGTTTATTATTTTGCTATTTTTGTGTCTCAAACCTTCTGAATAAAGTCCTATCTTTACCTTATCCCTTTATATTGAGATCTCCAGGTTGTTTTTCAAAGTGAAGTCAAAGTGAGACAGAAAGACAGACCAAACATTATCAGCACATAATAAGTCTAGAGAAGCCAATGAAAGGAGTTTGAAAATATTAGCATTTGCTCATCCTACCACACACACAAAATCAGTGTAAACTGGTAACAAGAAAGATTCTCTTCTCAGGCTAAAGGCAGACACTTATTTTCAAAGGATTTTCATATGATGACTCCACTTCTATCAATGAGATTCCATCTATTTAATGAGATTACTTGATGGATATCAGTGGAGTACACTGGGATATAGCTTCAAATTAGGGTCTAGAGTTGTTAGGATCTAATGTCCTCAGAAAAATCAAAGCCAGGGGTTATGAACAAACCCATTTCTTTGTAAAAATAATAGAATGCTGCCACTTTGATGGGACTATGAAGCTAAGCAAGATTGCTCTTTAGGACTGGCTGCACCGGTAAGAAAACAGGAAAGATCTTGGTGCTGTAACCTGCTCTTCTTCCATGTGAAACTCAGCATCGTATCAGACACCATCAGGGCAGGAACTGAGCTATCGTGCCCTTGGGCCTGCTTGTAGACCTAAATGTGTAGGCACAGATCATGCACATAGAAAGTGTGGTTCAATAGGAAGCTAACTTTCCATTAAAATATGAAAGCAAAATGAATGGACAGAAAAAAAAAAGAGAGACCTTTGATGCACTTGTACCTCCCATGCCTCATATAATTCTTGTAATTACAATGTGGTAATTCTTGAAGACTGAAAAATGGAGCATGGAATATAAGTCCCCCAAAGCAGATGTTTAATGAAAGAAAATACAGCACTTACATGAAACACTTCAGGGAAACTCAAATATTTTACATGATTAGAAAAACTATGTCCATTTTATGAGATACTGTTGAAAATTTCAGTACTTCAGGTAAACCCACCAAATTGCATTGAAAATTACCCAGGTAGCTGAAGACTTCCTTAGAAATTTGATAGAATATTTGGAATTTTATTTTGCATAGGAAACCTATCTTAGTTCAACCTTTAGCCTCTTTGGTAACGAGTGAAAACTAACACATGGGTGAATAGAAATATACATTAGTGAAAGGAAAAGACGGAGGCTGAATCCAAGGGAAGAGTGAAGACATACTCATTTTCAGCAGTACTCTCAGGAAACAATACCTGCAAAGCCCTTGTGGATCTGCCATGCCCCAGCTGTAGTTCTGTACTTTTCACACTGACTTAATATAAAGAGAAAGCAGAGGAGGCCAATACAATATTGGAGAAGCTAACAGAAAAAGGATATATCTAATTCTACAATATATCAGACACACGCTATGACCTGTAGCAAAAGCTTTACACCAGGGTGCTCACACATTATTGATTCTTAAGTCCACACATAGAAAACAAGGCTGTCAAAAGGCAACAAAAATTTGTGGATTTTTTTCCTCTGCTGTAGAATTTTTTCTCTCATCAAATTATCTGCCCAGATACACACACAGTCCTTTTTAATACAGTTCTTTGAGCACCTCACTAATTGTTATGGTTTATTCTCACACTAGCACAGGTAACTCTCTGCAGGGTGCCCCTCTGAGAGGGGAAGCCAACTGGAGACAAATATGTTCAAGGGCTGTAGACTGCTTCTACAGAGCGAATGAGCAGACATTGACTGAAAGAAAGATCCCTTCCAGTCCCTGACTGCTTCTAAATACACGCGGATGTATTTCCCCTACCACTTAGCAGAAAAGCTGCCTAACTTACTAGAAAACAAATTCAGCAGAAGATTAAAAGAGACAAAATGCACACTGAATAACACTGTCAGAGTTCCCTAACTCCTGCATTCAGTCAGCTAGCAATTCCACAGGTCAAATCCGTCTCTCTGCACCCCTGAGAAGTCCATTCTACCTCTTCCCTTGTTCCATAAACCCCAGGGCTTCTTTTAACTCACTTCCTTGCATCTGAAGGCTCATGGAAACCAGAAGTATCAGTGCTTGTAGAAAAAAATGTAGCTCAGAGAGGAGGGAGAAAAACCCCTCCCTTTTACAATTTAGAGCCCTGTGATCTGCTTCATCATGTGACATTGCTGGTGTCAAAGCAAGGCTTGGGAGAAGTAAGTAATCTTGTCAGCCTGGTTGCATCCTCCACAACTCATCCACGCTCTCTGCACCACTGTCCTTGCAGTGATGTATTGAAAAGCACTGATAATTTACCTAATTTTGCACAAATGGCTCCTAGGTTAGGCTGTTCTGATAGACGAGGGTGTGGTCATTAAGAAGGCATGTGGGAACAGGCTACAAGGCTTGCTCTTTCCTCAGGAAATTATCTGAGGGCTTTACACACCAGCTGCATGAGGGAGACCTATCAGTCCCTTAAAGCTGTTCTCTCATGTCTGCTCTAGGTATTGGACTTCACAAAGAGGTGAGCTTCCTCACACTCCAAAACCTGCCTGATTAATGGAACAGGTTCACCTCATGAAATGAGACAATCTGCAAATGTGCACAGGGCTGGAAACACTGAATCTTTTCAATGGCCAGAATGGGAACAGTGCATCCATCCCCACCAGAACTTTCCTGAGGATCACTTAAAAAAGCTTTTGTGTGTTATTTTCCTGCTGGAAAGCATGAATGAAAGGATGGTGGAAAGCTACAATGCACATAGTAACATAATGTTAACTGTTGTATCTATTGATCTTCATTTTCTTGTGACACCTTTGCCTTCCTCTTCCAGACACTAGAATGATTATTTTGAAGAACACTTAAGTTTCTATTTCTTTGGGCACCTTCTCCAAATCCATATAATTTTTTCTGAATGGTCTGATTTGATAACCAGTTTACTTTAAACAAAAGGTTGAACTAGCCCACATCACCTACTGAGATTCCTGTCAACCTGAAATTTCCTATGACCGCCCCCCTTGCAAAAATACACAAGTTCAACAAGTATTTTTGCCTTGTTCTCTTCATGATCACTTTGTACCCTTGAACTAAGCAGAGGGCCACCTAACTTTAGCAATTCTGACATTAAGCCTATCGAGTCTTCACCAAAGGAACCTGCTGCAGTCTGGTATTTGTTCAGTCCTGTCTTTTATCTATGTATTTTATTTTCTGTTCTCTCGTGCAATCTTCAAGCTATCATGTTTACTCACTTCTGAGATCTGATTCATTGCCGTCTCCACTGTCTCTCCCTGTGATCTTGCAGTACCAATGTGTTTATCTTTCTTCCTTGTTACCTACCTTCAGATCTTTTTCCTCCTCTTCATTGCATGCTAAGGCAAATATAGACTTCAGATCGACTTTTTCTGCCACTATCCGAGCTAACACAGCTCTGCTTTCTAATAAGACTCATTTGCTTTTGAGAGACAGATAGGACCCACAGCCCATCAGCAAGGCCATCTCCACAACTACAACATCAGCAAAGAAAGGTTACTTTCTGTCAGGCACAGAACTTTTCAAGAAGTGAAGATGAAAATACATGTTTTCTGTCAAATGTGATCGCTTCATATACCCCTTCTATTATCTGCTGGTATCTCCCAGCTAAGTCAAAAATTCAGCAACAACAGTGTCACTATCACCAAACCTTATGAAGGCAGGTCTTCAGTGCTCCCACCTGAGATACGATACCTGACTTATTCTGCCAGTGTATTCAGATTTGAATATGGAGGTATATCTCTCGTAAATGGCTAGGTGGCCAAGAATGGTGTGTCTAAGAACGTCTATCAGAGCCTTACACTGCAAGAAGATTTTTAGAAATGCTACCCAGAAATTTAGCAATAGACCTTCAATATATATTTTTTTTCCAAACCTAAGACTTAACTAGCTGTTATGTATAGACAGAAACAATCAACATAACTACGATTTTATAACAAGAATGTTAAACACAGACAATTAAAAGAGAACGAAACTTGAAATAGATTAGGAACCCTGAGCTTAAAAAATATGAGAAAGATGTAAAAATAAACCAGTGAAAAAGCATTCTTCCTGGGAGTCATGAGACTGAGAGTTGCAGCAGGAAATAGGATAGAAAAGTACTCTGTTATTTTCTTAAGATTTTACATTTAATCTACATGACTGATAAAGTAATTAGGCCCCTTTGAAAGAAGCCTCTAAAATATTTATTTGGTTTAACTGTTCAGAAAATAAGTACTTATTGTCACATTTCTCCTTCAACAATTGAAGGAATATATCTCCACGAGATACGCACACAAGCTTTAGACACACAAACAAGTTACTTTTGATTTATGAGTTACAAGCAATATAAAAACAGGGTGAGCTAAGATCTAGAATACGGAAATGCAACAGATATGAGAAGTTGGGTGAAAAAGACTACTTAAAAGTTTATGATCATAGTTCTTAAACTTAATGTGCATTAAAAGTTTAGAAGCTATCAGTAGTGTTGAGGGTGTAGATTAAGATCAGTTCAGAGCCCACTAAGAATTCGGCTAATTTACATGTTCCTCTCAGTGGATAAGGAAAAAACCCATCTTGGAACACTTTATTCCCACATTTCACTCTGAATTTGAGATCTTTCCATAGACCCCCTCCCCAGAAAGCACAGGAGGCTGGGATACAGTCCAGCTGCTGTCAGTCAGACTGAAAAGCTGGCTCCAATTGTGATAGATTCAAGCATGTGCCTCTGCCTTTCTCATCTAAACTAGAACATGTCTGCATAGAACCAGCCTTCCTACTATCGACAGAGTTCATACCAGTAAAATAAACTCTTTACTTGCTCCTGAACAAAAATAAACTGATGGTATAACTGCATCTACACTAGG
Organism: Rhynochetos jubatus; assembly: GCA_027574665.1. Taxonomy (NCBI): domain Eukaryota; kingdom Metazoa; phylum Chordata; class Aves; order Eurypygiformes; family Rhynochetidae; genus Rhynochetos; species Rhynochetos jubatus. The sequence goes on from CM050656.1 coordinate 20,795,532, forward strand.
GTTCTGCCAGGACAGCAGTTAGATGCAATTTTATTTTTAGTATGCCTAGCCTACATAAGTATGTGAGCAAGACTTTCAAATATAAACCTAGCCTTTGTATTTTTCTTAATTAGAGCTCTAGCAGAATGCCTAAAATGTAAACCACAACACAGAAATAAAATGCGGAATATGGACTACAAGAACAGCGTATGTGTACTACTTCTATCAGGTATAAATTAGCTTTCCTATTGTTATTGCAATACACGTTACAAAAAAGAAAAAAAGGCAGAATTATCTAAATCACATACATTCAGTGTCTCATAAAAGACTAAAATCATATCACAGCCAGTATAAATGAATGTCAAAGCTACTATACATTTTAAAACATCAAATTTTGTAATTATCCAATTGCCTATGACAAACATGAAATGGGAATCAGTGAGAAGTATTTGGGGGATAAATGTTTTGCACAGGTAATAAAGTTATCAGAATTTTGTCATTATTACAAACTTTAGATTTTAATGGAACATTGACTATTAATAATTTTAAAATTTTGCCATTTGGGGGTTTATTTTTTAACAGTGTCACAAGGTCATCTTTCCCTCCATCCAATGGCAGTTTCTACATCCTCATACTAAAACAATAACTACCCAGAAAAGGGCATTTCCCAGCGAGTAATGACTGGCTGGGAGGAGTTGATGGCCCGAGGCACTGCTGAGGGCCATTAACCCTGGCCGGTTATTAATCGGCAGAAATGCCCTGCACCAAGGTTGTTATTGCTATTTTAAGCACAGATGGGGATGGGGGGAGGTGGCGGTGTGTTTGTGAAACAGACATCTTAGTGTACAGATTTTTTTTTTAATGCATGATGCAATTTCCTTTGTTGCAGTTTAAGGAAGACATTTCTAGAAAGAATGAATGCTTTGCCTGATACTCAGCTGAATTTCACAGATCATTTTGCAGCACTCTGTTGTGCACACAGTAACTTGGGGATTTTTAAGAGTTTTTCTTTCCTCTCTGAATAATAGTCTGCATAGAAAAATAAAAGGAAATTCAAACCTTAATAAGATAAACAAAAATATGCAACTCTTCATGTCACTGTCAGCAGAATCACATTCCAGAAACACGTTTTTAATCACACTTTATGTTTAGCGCATTTTTCTTTGCCGATATTAATGCTTAATAACTATTCACGTGTCTCTTCAAAAAAGGAATTTTTAGCAGCAACAGCCAAAGCACATCCTGAACCAGTTTCAGCTGATGCTAGCCATTAAGGAGTTTGTATTTTCCAATGATCAAGCAGATTAGGTCATTTTCTAGGAGATGGTTGGTGAAGTATTTCAGAAAGTGCTTTAATTTTCTCCCAGTTCTTACCCTAAGGCTAGTTTTAAAGATGCACTCATAGCTCTCACAAAACTATGAAAATTGTTCTTTTCTTGCAGGGATCAATAACTCACTCTCCAAACCAGACGGATATTCTCAGTGTATGTACACATAGTCCGCTGCCTTACTGAACTACTCACTATTTGTGAAACCTTAGCTGTGAAAGCAAAACAGAGTCAGTCAGTCATGGCATAGGAAGAAAGTAGAGTTCTGCACTAAACTAGTTTGACAGGTTTCTCAACAAAGCTGTAGTTTCCAAGCGCAAAACAAAGATTTTCTCACATTTCTCCTCAAGGTCCTAATTTGTCACCACAAACATGTACATTTGAATCATAGATTTATTGTAAAAATTGCACTGAGTTTACCATATGGTTCTATTTGCAGTTATAAACTGCAGTTTCCAGCAAAAGATATGTGCTTTCTGAAAAGAAAATTCCCTCAGATTGATGGCCAGAGTGTGTGTTTCCACCACTTCACCAGATTAAGAACTATATTCTTAAAAAATTAATAACAACAAACCCACCAAAATTAGTATTGTAGCAGTTGGGACCAATCACCATGACATGCACTGCATGATCATTTGAACATGCATGGACAGACACCGTCTCTGGGTAAATTTTTAGCAGACTTTCTTGTGTTTCTATATGCAGGCTCATCTTGTAGTGACCCTTTGGAAAGGCAGCCTTTCAAATCTTAGCAAAGTGAAGACAGTGCTTGAATTACAAAACCCTTGGCACATAATTTCTAACTAGTACAAAATGTATCTTCATCTCAGTTTGAGTTCAAGTAATGTAGTTACATACTAATCAGCTTGTCAAAATGTAATACAGGCACAATGGTCCAAAGGTTGAGACAGAATTTGGAAGCAGGAGAGGGTTTCTGATCCTGGGTACAAATCTAACAGCTTTTCTTTGTGCATTGACAATATAAACCTATAGGAATGGGTTACGTAGCTGAGTACACCTTCTCTGACATGGACCAGCACAGCTCTCTATGGCTTACAGTAATACTTCCCTAGAAAACTCTGCCAGCATTTAAGAAATGTCTGGCACAGGAAATCCCTAAGCCAGAGGTCATACACTACATAGACTGTTCCAAACAATTTTTGCAGTTGGTCCTTTCCCAACCCATATGTACACCGGATATCAGCAATGCCCTTTGAGAATAAGCTCCATAGCCACAGTGGCACCTGGCAAAGTGTCTCCAACTACTCGTTTCCACATATTACCCTTCCAGTTCCAATCATAGAATCCTAGAATGGTTTGGGTTGGAAGGGACCTTAAAGATCATCTAGTTCCAACCCCCCTGCCATGGGCAGGGACACCCTCCACTAGACCAGGTTGCTCATACCCTCACCCAGCCTGGCCTGGAACACTTCCAGGGATGGAGCATCCACAGCTTCTCTGAGCAACCTGTTCCAGTGCCTCACCACCCTCTCTGGGAAGAACTTCTTCCTGATATCCAATCTAAATCTCCCTGCTTACAATTTAAACTCAGTACCCCTTGTCCTGTCTCTACAGGCCCTTGTAAAAAGTCCCTCCCAGCTTTCTTGTTGGCCCCTTCAGGTACTGGAAGGCTGCAATAAGGTCTCCGTGGAGCCTTCTCTTCTCCAGGCTGAACAAGCCCAATTCGCTCCAACCGGTCAGTATCTTTCTTATGTTGAGGGCCCCAGAGCTGGATGCAGTACTCCAGATGGGGTCTCACGAGAGCAGAGTAGAGGGGGAGAATCACCTGCTGGCTACACCTTCCGGACACAGCCCAGGATACAGTTGGCTTTCTGGGCTGCCAGCACACACTGCTGGCTCATGTCCAGTTTTTCATCCACCAGTACCCCCAAGTCCTCTTCCTCAGAGCTGCTCTCTATTTATTCTGTGCCCAGCCTGTACTTGTGCTTGGGATTGCCCCAACCCAGGTGCAGGACCTTGCACTTGGCCTCGTTGAACCTCATGAATCCAGCTGCACCCTTCCTGAGACAGGAAAACCTGAACTGCACAGTGTATTCAAAAATTGCAAAAACTTATGCATCAATATGCTGGCATAATGAAGATTTTTGCTTTGTACTCTCTTCTTTTCCCAGAAAGTGTGTTTGATATGCTTTATTTCATTTCTATTTAGCATTAAACTCAGATTTTCATAGTGCTCTCTACTGTAGCCCTACTATCGTTAGCTTAGAATCCATCACTGCATATATAAATTTAGTACTGTTTTATCACATGTGCATACTGCATTTATCTTCATTTAATGTTTTCTGGCAGCTCATTGGCCAGTCACTCAGTAATGCAAGATCCTTCACAACCCTTTATAGTCAGCTCTCATCTTTATCTCCCTACAATAATTACTATTACCAGCAAACTTTACATTCTTGAAATGCTCTCTTTTCCAGACTGCTAATAGACATTTTAAATAGCACAGAAGACAGCACAAATCCTTAGGGAATTTTACTGGAGCTCTCTATCCACTGAGAAAACTAAATGTTTATTTCTTAATATAATATTCTAAGTTTTAGTAATTTATTCATGCGGGTTTCTTCCCTTAATCTCATGACAACTTAATTTCTTTCAAATCCTTCAGTGAGGGACCCTATCAAACACTTTGGAAACCCAAGCTCACTTTATCAGCTGTCTCCCTTAATGTCCTCGAGGAATGGTTTTTTTAAGTCATGACATACCACAAAAAGGATTTCTTTACTTTTTTTTTTTTTTTACTAGTTCTATTTTTAGAAGAGCTTCTACCAATTTTTATGCAGAGATAAAAGATAAAAAGTCTGTAGTTCATAGAATCATCTAGGTTGGAATAGACCTTTAGGATCATCAAGTCCAATCATTAACCCAGCACTGCCAAGCCCACCACTAACCCATGTCTCTAAGCACCACATCTACATGTCTTTTAAATACCTCCGGAGATGGTGACTTGCCACTTCCTTGGGCACCTTATTCCAATGCCTGACAACCCTTCTGGTGAAGAAGTTTTTCCTAATATCCAACTTAAACCTTCCCTGGTGCAATCTGAGGTCATTTTCTCTTGTCCTATAACTTGTCACTTGGGAGAAGAGACTGACACCCACCTCCCTACAACCTCCTTTCAGGTAGTTGTAGAGATGGATAAGGTCTCCTCTGAGCCTCCTCTTCTCCAGGCTAAAGAACCCCAGCTCCCTCAGCAGCTCCTCAGAAGACTTGTTCTCTAGACCCTTCACCAGCTCCGTTGCCCTTTTCTGGACACGCACCAGCACCTCAATGTCTTTCTTGTAGGGTGGGCCCCAAAACTGAACACAGTATTTGAAGTGTGGCCTCCCCAGTGCCCAATACAGGAGGATAATCACTTCCCTAGTTCTGTTGGCCACAGTTTCTGATACAAACCAGAATGTCATTAGCTTTCTTGGCCACCTGGGCACACATATTCAACTTGCTGTCAACCAATGCTCCCAGGTCGGTTGCTGCCGCTGGGCAGCTTTACAGCCACTCATCCCCAATCCTGTAGCATTGCATGGGGTTCTTGTGGTCCAAGTGCAGGACATAGCACTTGGCCTGGCTGAATCTCATACAGTTGGCCTCAGCCCATCAATCCAGCCTGTCCAGATCCCTCTGAAGAGCCTTCCTACCCTCAGACAGATCAACACTCCCACCCAACTTGGTGTCATCTGCAAACTTACTGAGGGTGCACTCAATTTCTTTGTCCATGTCATTGATAACGATATTAAACAGAACTGACCCCAGTACGGAGCCCTGGGGAACACCACTCATGACTGGCCGCCAACTGCATTTAATTCCATTCACCACCACTCTTTGGGCCCCACCATCCAGCCATTTTTTACCCAGCAAAGAATACACCCATCCAAGCCATGAGCAGCCAATTTTTCTAGGAGAATGCTCTGCAAAATAGTCTCAAAGGCTTTACTGAAGTCTAGGTAGACTACATCCACAGCCTTTCCCTCGTCCACTAAGAGGGTCACCTTGTCACAAAAGATCACGTTAGTCAAGCAGGACCTGACTTTCATAAAACCATGCTGACTGGGTCTGATCACCTGGATGTCCTGTTTGTAATGCATGATGGCACTCAAGATGATCTGCTCCATAACCTTGCTTTGTACTGAGGTTAGACTGACAGGCCTGTAGCCCCCTATGACAATGATCCGTCTTTTTTTCTTTATGGAAGCAGTTTTGATGCAGGGTGTAGGCCAACCTAAGCTCAGAAGCACCTCCAAGCTACATGAACCACTGTCATTGTTACTGTTTGGTTCCACTTGCAGAGCCTCGTATCTATGATGCAAGGGCACCTGGGAAGGTGGGATAGCCACAGAGGAGACACACTGGCTGTGCCAGGCAGGAACTTATCACCATTGCTCCCTATCCCTTAAGTCACTGTGTTCTGTCAGGCAGAGAGAGGATAAAGAATCTTTCATATCATGCGTTCTGTCTGCCTGTTGTGCCTCTCCCAGTGGTCTATTTCCCTCTCACAATCCTTGATACTCCTCAAATTACTCGCAGAGTGCTGTCACTAAATGGAGAAGCTCCTCTATCTCAGCACACCTCCCACAGCTGTGTTTACTGCTGCCACCCCATACTGGTGTCAGAGTAGGACACAGCCTGGAGCCAGACACCTGGGTGGCAGTCTGTTCCCATCAGAGCTCTGTCTGGGAGGTTATGTCAGTCAAAGTGGGTGCAGAGCTAAGAGAGGCCATGGCTTTTTGCCTGATGGATATCATGGCTCTGTGCTCAAGCTGGCAGGGCTTCAGAGCCCTTCCTGCACGCCCTTTCCATTCAAACTGTGGTGCCATGCCCTGTTTTCCCACCCTGTTGGCAGCGTTCCCGACTGCTGGTGCTCTGCAGGCACTTCTTTTATAAGTTAGGGGGGCCTTGGCCACTGCTGCTTCTGGCCCCATCCGGGTCCGGGCAGCTACTGTGGCATGAGCTGTGGGCTCCCAGAGGGTCTCCCTGATCCCCTGAGGTTCCACCAATTCAGGCACATTACTGGAGTGCCCCACTGCAGATCCTGCTGGCACTGGAGCTGCTCACATCAGCAAATGACACCTGCATAAGTAGGTGACTTACCAACTCAAATGGGAAAGCTGAGCTGTGCTAAGCAAAAGTTTTTGATGAGGAAAAGCAGCAGTTTGTATGCTTTCCCTGATAAAACAGGTGCTACCACCAATATATCCCATTCCCTCACAGTCCCCAAAAATGATTCTCACAATTGCCAGCTTCACTGTGCACACAGCTCCTTGTTTTGCTGGCACACAAAGACATACTGCCGCTACCAGTATTCACAGTTTCCAGCACAGGTAATGGCCATATTGTAACTAATATCAGGTACATGAATACAAAATTTCAGCAGTAAATTATCTTCCAAGCTTTTATAATTTTCAACTTTCTCAGCCACTTTCTACTAATCAAAGTTTGTAGACTTTTGCTGAAGTAAAAGTGAAAATTTTTTCTGCAGTTTTCATTTCATATCAAGTCAGTTCTACTTAGCCAAATTCATGTTTCTTACATAAACTATTTTCTCAAATACACCATAAACCACGATTTTTTTCAGGCATGTTTTGGCACAAAAGTACATCAATGCACCTTATAATCAGGCATCTCCATGACAAATTAAATATGAAAGCAGGACATGTTGTGGCATTAGTGTTTGCTCTTTTGCCCAACTACCTAAAGCACTTCAAATATTGGATGTCCAAATTATGGTCCTCTCTTTTTAACATAAACTAACAACTTTATGCATTTCCCATCTGTGAGGAGTTGATCCCAGTCAGCAGCTGAGCACTAAGCTGGCCACTTGCTCTCTTCCCATCTCCAAACCTTCCCCCTACCATTTCAAGGGAGGGAAAGGGAGAGTCTTCTTAGTTCTCATTATGATGTTGAGATAATAATTGTAATACATGGGAACAGCTTTTATTGGCCTTAGCCCAAAATGGCCCTCTATAGCAAGGAGTAAAGACAACAGGCTACAAGACTACGATTACGGTTTCAGCACTCATTCCTCTCAAACAAGTAGTAATTAAGTTTCAGTCGGAAAATGTTGATGACTGATATTTTTCTTTCACTTTTTCTTGAGTTTTAGATTAATAGAGCACTTTACAAACAACCATTTTTGGGAGGAGTGAAGATACAAAATTTGCCATTAAGGGGTCAGCTTTATATTCATGTTCACAAACCCTGGTCCTCATGGGGGACTTCAACCACCCAAATATCTGTTGGAGGGACAACACAGCTGGGCACAAGCAAGCCAGGAGGGACCTTGACAGGCTGGAGAGCTGGGCCACTGCCAACCTCATGAAGTTCAACAAGGCCAAGTGCAAGGTCCTGCACCTGGGTCGGGGCTATCCCAAGCACAAGTACAGGCTGGGTGGAGAATGGATCAAGAACAGCCCTGAGGAGAAGGACTTGGGGGTGATGGCAGATGGACATGAGCTGGCAGTGTGAGCCCAGAAATCCAACCATATCCTGGGCTGTATCCAGAGAAGCGTGGCCAGTAGGTCATGGGAGGTGATTCTCCCCCTCTAATCTGCTCTTGTGAGACCCCACCTGCAGTACTGCATCCAGTTCTGGAGCCGCACAACATAAGAAGGTTATGCAGGAAGGAGTCCAGAGGAAGGCCACGAAGATGATCAGAGGGCTGGAGCACCTCTACTATGAAGAAAGGCTGAGAGAATTTGGCTTGTTCAGCCTGGAGAGGAGAAGGCTCCATGGAGACCTTATTGCAGCCTTCCAGTACCTGAAGGGAGGCCTACAAGAAAGCTGGGCGGGGACACGACTTTTTACACGGGCCTGTAGACACAGGACAAGGGGTACTGAGTTTAAATTGTAAGCAGGGAGATTTAGATTGGATATCAGGAAGAAGTTCTTCCCAGAGAGGGTGGTGAGGCACTGGAACAGGTTGCCCAGAGAAGTTGGGGATGCCCCATCCCTGGAAGTGTTCCAGGCCAGGCTGGGTGAGGCTATGAGCAACCTGGTCTAGTGGAGGGTGTCCCTGCCCATGGCAGGGGGGTTGGAACTAGATGATCTTTAAGATGCATTCCAACCCAAACCATTCTAGGATTCTATGATTGGAACTGGAAGGGTAATATGTGGAAATGAGTAGTTGGAGACACTTTGCCAGGTGCCGCTGTGGAGCTCATTTTCACAGGGCATTGCTGGTGCCAGGTGTACACATGGGTTGGGAAAAGGCTATGGAGTGTATGACCTCTGGCTATGATTCTGATTCAGAAGGGATTTTTTCCTATTACATTTAAGACTGTGAAATTAATAATTGTTCCATCTTTTCTGACTGTAAAGTACTCAGTCTGTACTACTAAAAAAGGAAAAAAAAAAAGGCTCCTGATTAATAATTTCACAGAATGATAAGTCTTGTATTATCAGATGTTATGTGTGGCCACAAGACAGAAAACTATAAATACTTAATAGACTTTTCACAAGAAAACCTTAGTTAATGATGTGGGAAAGATGTTTGGCTATCACATAAATAAGCAAAACTACGTTATCTGGAAAAGTAAAACAAAGACAACAAATACAAACAGACCAATTTTCTTCTCACTTGCACAGGTCTCTGAAAGGATGTTTCCTCAGTGTATACAGGAAAGCAGTGGACACTGTTTTTCTTCTGGTACTTCAGTCATCTCAATAAGGTACTACTTCAGCAACTTGTCTGAGACCATTCAAAACATGATATTATTCAGTGCTATTTATTGTTAAATTTTCAAAGGTTCCATTTTAAAAACTATCTCATTTTAAACTGCAAATAATTTTTTCAGAGAAGCAAATTATTTCAAAAACCAAACAAATATGGTATGCCTGTACTGTGCATACAATCTAATTTCTTTTTGTGTGTTTCCTGAAAAACACAGTAATAGTGATATTAACTCAATTAAAAAACATCCCAAATTAAAACAGGAAATATTTTGATGCTACTTGTACCAGTAAACTTAGAAAATCCAGATATTTTCTGCTTTCTCCTGTACTTGGATCCTTACAAGCACTGAAGCAAGTTCCTGTTGGTGGCAGATTTTGCCCTAGTCTGCTAAATTCAGGCTTGATGGGAGAAGCTAATAGAAAACTAGTAAAGACTGCCAGTCAGATATAATTGCAAGCTACAAGCAAGAATCAGGAGTCAGAGGAGCCAAAGAATGAGGCCACCCACTACAAGGGTGAAGACAGCACAGGGAAGATGCTAGTTCCTGATCTACAGTGGTAAAACATCACAATTACGTGATATTATCCACTGAACTGTGCCTGGTGGTCCTCTTTTGCGCAACCTCTTGCAAAATTTATTTTAAATCCTAGGCTTCACTAGGGGACTTTAGCTGCTCTTTTTGTGTCATGGTTTGCTTCTTCCTGATGGCACAACATAGGATGCTGTTGTGGGATCATCTGGTGAGGTAGCTATTTTGCTCATATCCTTTTCATTTGCAAGATATATCTTAATTGTATTGCATAGCAAAAGTAATTAGGTATAAATTTTTATTTGTTTTTAATATTTACAGTAGCAAGGCACACCTTTTTTACTGTAACACTTGTGTTGTTATCTCTGCCTTTCATTTGAGCAGAAAATCATAGAATCATAGAATGGTTTGGGTTGGAAGGGGCCTTGAAGATCATCTAGTTCCAACCCCCCTGCCATGGGCAGGGACACCCTCGACTCCACCATTCTTTGCTTGTTACTGAAGTACACCTGAATGGTTCTCAGAAACTGATTTTGGTTTTAATAAAAAACCCCAAAACACATTAAGTTTAAAAAGCCTTTCTAGAAGAGTGAACAGGAATTGGGGGAAAAAAATTCTGCAAGTTCTAATTATACAGAATATTTCAAAATAAGTACCAAGAGATTTCTACTCAGTGAACAAAAACCTGTTTTCCATTAATGAAAAGTTTAGCATTATAATTACAACAGTTCTTAGATGAGTTCACAGGCACATTTTAAAAGTCCCTTTGACCAAAGTCAAGGTATACTGCTGGGTGCTGCTTCCCCCGTGCCCACGCAGGCATTACCAACCTCAAAGATGCCACAGCAGCAGTCACAGCCAACAGACAGGAGCCGAATTCCCATTCTCAAGTGAAAACTCACATAGTGAGGGATGATCAGAAGTTGCTCACCCCAGGAACTATCGAAGAGTGGGACTTCTTCATCCCACACAAGAAGCTAACTCTTAGAAAAATTCAAGTTTTCCTTTTGAAATTGTTGCTAGTGCTTTTCCTCACAGAACAGAATGGTTTGATCTCAAGCACAAAATGCTGCAACAGAGTTTTGGTGAAGAATGCAATAGGAGACTATTCCCACAGCAGAAATGGCAACAGTTTACCTACATGCAATATCCAGGACTTTGACAAAGGACGTGAAAATCAAAATCAGAGAATTACAACGTTATCTGTTGATTCACACTTTTGTTATTCTGAAGCCCAGTCGCAGTAAATAAAGTGACACAGACCTCAGCAAAGAAACTCACAATCCATCCATAGTAAAGTAGGATATGAAACATGCAGCACTTCTACTCTCAATAAAATGTGTTTAAATTTTCTTTTTACTTGTCGATGTGTACATATAAACTGCAGGAATAAGAAAAAAAAACCCCTGTCTTCATGTCACAACATACATATTCAGGAACACTCACTTATTTTCTTCATAGCTGAATCATGAAGGCAACAACTTCAAGATAGAAGATAAGTAGGCTCTGGGATTTCTAGTTCTATCCATTCAAGATAATGATTGAGGTGAATTTTACTTTCCACCTCGTTCTTATTCACTAGAACAGCAGCTGAAAACCATTCATGCCAGCTAGCTGGTGTCATTGCTCCTGACTTCGATTTTTACCTTCTAGAGAGATATTCCCCATAGCAAAGAAGTCTCTAACAAAACTCTATGTAGTTAACTTTAAGACAGATTTTTTTTTTCCTCCTAAATCAGCCAGTTGCTTGTAAAAATATTAGAAGTATTTTTTACATATGGAATAAGAATGAAAAGAACAAAGACTCCTTTTATAATAAATCTAAATTAACAATTAAAATAATTATGTTACATCTTTAAATATGATCTTAAATACAAAATTATTCACAGCAGAACTGACAAGCATCCCCCACTGGGATCAACTCCTGCCCTTGATGTTATGTATTTGAATATAAACATCAGCCTAACTAAAATTCATAACCATTCTCTGTTTGTGTAACAGTCATTTCATAGAATTTTCTGTCATAAAGATTATTTGGATGGCTTTTCCTTTTCTTTTTGTATGTCAATAAAACAATTGGCATTCTATTTAACAAATATTAAATCTACAAACTGGAAATTCTAAATTAGTGTACTGCATCTTTATGACTGAGTGGTACTTACCTGGTTTGGAAAGTCAGCCTTCAGTTCAGCAATGCTTTTACACCAATATGCTGCTGTTTTCTCACTGATCAGTTCAATGTTCAGAAAAGAGCCTTGGCCTGGGCCATACAAAGAACCTGAAGTAATTCCACGCACAATCCTTGGAGAAACATTGGTCACAATATCCTGCAAAACAGTGAAACCATTGAGATTGATTTTCTACAGTGAGGCATATATTAATGATGTGCATAATATAAACTTAAATGTATCAGGTGTTTATAAAATGTAGTTATTACGAGTAAAAACTACAATTATAGGCCAGTTCTCTAAATCAGCTGACTGTCTAATTAGATTTTCTACATCAGAGAAGAAAAATGTTTGGAGTTGTGTGTGACATTGTTTGATACTATCAAAAAAATACCAATATAGGGCATCTATAAACTGCCATACAAAATATCATTCAAATAATGCTTTTGCAATGGGTAGGGGACATACAAGACTGTATGAAAACCTGTGTAGGCCTCAGTCATGTAACAGCATACATGTGAACTATCCTCCGCAAAGATGACCAAACTCCACGTCCTGCATTAACAGGCTAAGTGCAAAGAGGTGTTCCCACCAGCCACTCCAATGAAAAGTCAGGGTCACAGTTCCAGTCACCAGCACAAGTATACCGGTGTATCAAACTTCACAAATGATGTGATTAAGAGAGATCAAAATCAAGAAGTAACACGAAAAAAAGTGAAAATTAAGATCAACATTGTAAAGAATGACATTTCAGAAGGTTAACATGGGGTTAGAAAACAATTTTGAAACACACAGTAAATACACAAAATGTTGACTTATTTAGTAGTCTTAATTAAGCTGCAATGTCACTATATCTATATTAACAAAAAACTGTAAATTCTGGCATTATTTAAAACTAAAGAGGAACATAGATGGCAAAATGTTCCTTTTGCCAATTTTCAGTTAAAAATAATTTTGAGAAAAGGTCATTTATTTACAAATGTATCAGAATTATTTGTTTAAGTACCCCTCCTCACCATCTTGTCATTTTTAGTGAGATAACATGAACCTCCATTAGTATATAGCAATTAAGGTCAATTTACATATTTTAATTAAGAACCATCCCATATAAAACAATTAGGGTAATAGGCATACTAACTGAATTTCATAACATTTGGACGTTTTTCCAATTGGATAGACAGGAAACCTTAATTAGCATTAATTAGCACTGATCTGCATATGTTTGATAAGGCATACCCTTGCCACAAAAGATTATTTATTCCTGAATCTACCAAATGCTGCAGTTACAGAGCATAAAGGGACTTATCTTCACACTGTATGTAAATTTGAGGTAATCTTCATTTGCTTATAAAGTTGAATTAATTACTATACAGTAAATATGTACTAATATTTAATACTGATAGATAATTATATGTCCATTTACATATGTAGAAGTCATACAAACTAATCTCCCCACTTAATCTATATTCAGGCCTAATAAATCTGGAACATGGACATCACAATAATCCCTAATTTTCCTATTGTAATATTTTTCCTTCATCACAAAAGCTTCACTTCCCTCTCAACAGTTATCTTTTCAGAAAAAAATAATTCAGAACATTTTCTGAATTTATGCAAACTAAAACCAAACAGCAAAGTACACTCCCCTGACTTCCAAAACAAATTACAAAATCGGCGGTTTCTGCAGAACAACCATTTACATGACTTTGCTCCACATTATCCTCTTGAGCGTTTGACTCCTTTTAAACTGCCTCAGAGGAGCTTGTGCGTTGACTTCACCCCCGAAAGCTATTCATACATGCAGGCCAGTGCTATCACATCATCAAGTATGAAGAAAGACGCAAAGTCAATGACAAATGCTGGCAATCTCACCTTATTCCTGCAAGCACAGGGTGCTCATTTGCCAACAGACATGAGGTACTTTGCCCATGCTGCAAGAGACCACAAGCTTCCTTTTCCCATTCTCCAAAGCAGTCAGAAGCTATATAGCTACAGTAGTATGGCACTAAGCCGGAGCTAACAGCCTGTCTGCTGGTGGGAATTATTAAACTTGGGTTCGGTGCAAATTATTATAAGATGCACATGGTATGATTTCCATTTTGAGTTTGGCTTGTGTACGGGTGTATGCCAGACAGTGCTTGGAGCCACCTAAAGTACTGTTTGTTAACTTACTATGTGTGTGTTTTGTTCTTCTTCCAGGCTTTCTCATTTTACTACAGGTAAGAATTCAAAGACTGAGATACTACAGCCTAGATTATGCCTCTTGTGGGGCACTCACAAAGGCACGCTCTGCTTCCGTGCAAAAACACGCTCAAGTTTTTCTATCTGCCTTGGGTCTCCAGGCAACCTCTCCTCTCTTCTAAGAAAAGAGACCCCTGTTTAGACCTTGCAACAGCTGCCGAATCCCCATGGCTTCAACTCGCTCCTTCCCAGAGCTCAGTCACAACCAACATCTGAGGGACAATTTCTCTCTCCAGGATCCCATGAAGTTGAATCGGATAATGCACAGACTTTGCCAACTGTCTCAAAAGCAGCCACTACACTTTAATGACCACAAGAGATACACAGAGCCACATGAAACAGTAAACACACGTACATCTCTCTGCCTTTGTTTTCTCACTGTCAAATTTTCCTTGAGATTTTGTGAGATCCCCTTTGGTGCTCAGCGAGCTTCCCTGCCTGTCCTCCCGCAGCAGACAGCTGCTCCTTCAAATGATGACTTCCAGTGCCTCCTTACGGCCTCTGTGACACCGGTACTCTCTATTATGTCCGTGCATCACTTTATTTTTCCTGACTAAGCTGTTTCTGCTTCCAAAAATCCTTCCCAGCTTTGAAATCCAAACATTACCACCTGGCTGCTTTGTCTTGGTTCCGCCAAGAGGGGTACGCTGTCCTTATTTAAGATCCTGTTCCTCTTTTGCCTCTCCTAATTCAGAGTAAGCTAGACAGAGAAAGTCTGTAATGACTGACACACTGGCACCTCTCCTGTCTCTTGTTAGCACATGACAGCCCCAGACACAAGGAGACTCACGGTTCATGGAAACAAAATGGAATTTATAACTTATGTGATGATTCAGGGAATCTGTGTACGTACATACAGAACAAAATCACTCAAGTGACAGAAACTAAAATTGTCTCTTTGAAATGAGTGTGAAATACCTACACAGAACTTGCTTTACCATCATGTTCCTCTTCAGTCTCTTGCCATGGCTACGAAAGCCACACAGGGAGAGAGTTAGGCAAAGGATCTCTTGGCTGGGTTTAGCCAACTTCATGTCCTTTTGTTTTAGGAGTTAATTTTACATGGTATCACAGGTTCTTTCACTAAGGGGGGCAATTCTGGTGGCTGGCCAATTGTTACTGCTGTCTCCAAAACAGCAAGTATGATGTTTCAATTGAATACTGATTTTCCCTGTTTGTAGGAATTATGCAGCCAAATGATGGCACTCCTCATTCCTTTTCTTTCCTGTAACCCCAGCTTTTCCTTTTATCCCAGCTATGCACACATACCTTTTTATTGTTAATAAATTTGTTGTATTCATAAAAAGCCACTATGGAACTGGAGCAAGAAGCCAAGCACGAAGCACTTCAAGGTTTAAACCTAAAACCTTTTTTTGATTCTAAAAAAAGCTGAGTGCTACAGAGAAATGGTCTCACTGATGAGTTGGTCTGGTCCCTGCATGCAGCCGAAAGTAGAGGTCTGCATAGAGAAAGAAGAGTATGTCCCCAAATTCCAAAACGAATCAAGTGTCTTACCTCCCATGTGATGGAAGCAATAAACAGTCCTTGGGAAAAATAGCACAAAGCTTTCTTGTACTCCAAAGACCAAGAATAGATGACTTTCAATAAAGAGCAACTAGGGGAGAACAAAGCTTCTCTCTGACTGTGCTACAAGCAAAGCTATGGAAAAGAATAAGTAAAAAAATCAGTAGGAAAGATAAACAGAATAGTCTATAGAAAATTAATTTGGTTTGTGGGCAAACCTTGCAAATAAATTAATGTAGACTTGGGGATTAGGGAAACTGCATTCAGTACTAGATTACAGCAAAGCAACTTGATTTGAAGAGTTAATGTAAACTAAGAGCAACAGTGACAACAAATGGAATCAAGGCCCAACTGTGAATTATGAATATGCTAATTACTGAAATTATTCTTCTGCCTCAAAAAAGGGTTCTTTTCCCCAGGACGGCACAGTAGAAACAATCATATCAATCCCTCAAATCTAGCTCAGGACATCACGTAAGAAAGTGATGTTACACAGATAAAAGCACCAACATCCTGCTGCTTTTGGATTCCCTGTTTCTGCTTATGAACAATTCTGGTATTCTGGTAACTTGAGACTGAGTTAATTTGCATTACACATATATTTCTGTTCCTGCTGATTAATTAACACACACACAAAAATACCTAAGTAATTGATCAGGCCCCATAATCTCTGAACTCTGCAATCAGATCATTGAATTCTAAACTACTTAAGTCTAATGGGCTGGGAGGTTTGAGAGTACATCTTAAAGATAAAGCTCAAACACTCAGCACTTCTTAGTCTCTTAAATTTAAATAAAGGTGCAAATCAATGCATCAGACTATGCCTTACTGTTCGCTCTAAAAGCTGTTCTGTTTCACACTGCCCACATCTGCGGCTAAGAATAGCCACAGACTTTTTTTATTGTAAAAACACAACCACGCTGTTTTTAAGCTGAGAGACCTTTATGTTTACGCAACAAAGGCATTTTGAATTTTCTTGTATGAAAGCAGATAGGAATTAGCGACCTTTGTCAGTTTCTTTTCATTAATATGAGAAAAAGATTTAACACAATGAGCAGATTACTACTTTTTACAAAGCTAATTTATTTGACCTTTCTTCTGGGGAAGGAGGGCATTATACTTGCCATGTGGAGTTTACAGCTGTGCATTCCTGTGCTTACTACTTACTAAATGTCAATACCAACACCAAGGCAGCTTAGTAGATGGTAAACTGCAATGTAAAATAAGCCCAAATGTAAGTTACTACTTTACTATGTTCAATACACCACCTTCTTTACTTGAAAAACAAAACAGTATCTGAAAAATCTAGGTATTTAAGCAAATTATGTTGTACTCCTTTCCCCTAAATTTTCAAAAAAGCATTGAAAAGGCTGTAAAAGATTTTGAAATCCAGTGTGTGTGTGAAATGCTTTTAAAGCTTATTTTCTAAATGCTTTAATCAACCTCCCAACATTAAGATTCAGTTTTCCCTATAGTTTCTGCTTATTACAGTAGAACTTGATGTACAATTTCACCTATGGAAAAATATGGATGAGAAGGAGACATCGCTCTTTTCTGCCTAATATCCCAGTAGCTAAAAGATTCCGGAAATCTGTCTCACTGCTGTCTGCACACCCTCATAGATACAAATGGAATCACAGACTTATGTCCTCCTAATTCCCTGCCAACTCTCACTCAAGGTCTTGTGATGATTTGCCCCTTCTGTGACTCAGCTGTCTAGCCAGACACTGTCTAGTATCACCCCTTCTGGAGTTTTCACCCTCCACAAAAGACAAGTGAAACCTCAAGCAACAATACCACTTCACACAGCACTGTTCCAATATATCCTGAGATGTTCCTCACCTTCTCTCCTCCATCAGACTTGAGACATGTGACATCTCCACAGGGTTCCTTTTCTGAGGCCCAAAGCACTAACTTGTTCTCCTGAATTTCCCCAAGTTCAGATTTTTTTTTTTTCAGCTGAGGTTGTTAGGATCCTTTTAACAGGCAGCTAAATCCACAGGAAGGACCTCCACAAACACAAAACTATTTTATCAGGTACAACCATGCCGATTAATGATTAATTTTCATGAAGACCTTACCTGCTCGACTAGGATTTTTCCAACATACAGCAAGACTTACTGGCTCATGGAGCAAGGAAAGTAAATTTTCTTATGATTCCACCCACAAAGGTTTCATGTAGCCACTGGCACCTTCCAGTGCACAAACCACTGTTATGTTGCACACACAATGATGCCTGTTGAATTCATAACATTTGTATTTAGCATTTTATTCTAGTGAGGGGATAGGCCAGATTTCACTCTTTCCGTATGAGCACAAAACCTCAGCAAAGTCTCTTCCTCAATCTCTCCTTCTCTTTCCCTCAGTGAATATGGGAGCATTTTTTAAAAACAAACTACCTTGACAGAAAAATCTTATCTCAGAACATCCCACCATGCAGAAACTGCTCTAATCTCTCCACTACCAGATAGGAGAAATTTAGTACCATAAAGGCACCGCCTTTTTTTCATCGCTTTTGTGAATAAAGTCTAGACGTAGCCTTCTCTTTCCTCTTCATTGCTTTCCTTCTCTTGAAGACAGATAGCATACAATAATAATGTACAGTAATTATTTTTCAAGTTCTCTCACCAACATAAAAACATTGGCGATTTAAAACATTAGTGTTCTGATCTCTCCACTAGGACAGAACAGATCTTGAAAAGGGTCCTTGCTGTTACTTATAAATTACACTTCTTCAGCTTTTATGCACAAGTTCTAGTATGCTATATAGAGGGGAAAAGGATATTTTAAAATATACTCTTATCTGTCTTTTGACAGCTGTTTGTCCTGTGTTTGCAAAGAAGAAAGCATGTATCTTATATCCTGAAGTTCCAGAGTAGCAACAGTGCCTGTAAATCTTCCATTCTACTCCATTTCAAGACTTAATAAGCAGAGATATACAAACTATTTAAAACAAAACAAAAAAATAGATCGCTACCTCATAAATATTTTTACAACATTAAACTATCCCATTTTTGTTTATGAAACCAATTTAACACTACCGCTCCAGCAAGCAAGATAGCTTTCCAAATCTGTAAGTTAGCACACGAGCCTGCAGCCCCATAAGGGAAAAAAGCAATGCATCAGGATTCGGAAGAAAGACTGCTGAAGCACTCACATTGTGTGAGAGAAAATGACAAGTTAGAGGTTTAGTTACCATGTATTTGATGGTTTCCTGTACAGTCTCAATAGTGCTTTAAGATTTAACCATGGGAATACATGAGAAACTTCAAAATTTACAGACAACAAATTAACTTAATTTCTACCTAAGCTTTTGTCATTGCTGCGCAGCACACCAACTTTCTTACTAACACAATTTTCAAAAGTTGGCCATCATTACTGCTAATTTATGATTAAGATAGGAAATTCCCAAGATCTTTAGATAATCTAGTTACTAGAGTATATAAAAAAAAATTATTTACCCTCCTTACCTCAGAATAATCTTGGGACAATCCCATCCCCATTGCAACTCAAGTAAAAATGGTCTGCTGCCCTTGCTTAAAACAACAGCTGTCCCCCCAATCTTTGTTAATTCATATATGATAGTTTGACTAGAACTCCTGATTTTATAAATTAAAGCTCCCTAAATTAATAAATTGGGAGATTAAAATATAAGACAATCAATAAAAATTATGAGAAGTACAAAAACTGGAAGAGTAATGTTTATGCCAAATGTACCAATATATATTTTCTAGTTGAATTATATATTTTACAAGAAAATGAATTTTTGATCGTTGTTTAAAATTACATTTTCTTGAGCTGTTGTTTTTGGTTTGTTTTTTTTTTTAACAAACCTTTTCATAATACAAAGCCATAATGCTTTAAAATTAAAATGCAAGGTTTTTTTGCTTTTTTACATATTTGCTTCGTTTTAGACATTAGAATGTAAAGACATTTTTACTGTAATTACAAAAGATCATTTTAAAAATGTATTATGTTCTACAGCACTTTGCCTCGACAAACAATTACTAGATATCACATTCAACAGAATACAAAAAGCAATCTTTATCACAAGGTTAAAATTAGTTTTTGAATAAAAGATGCTTTCAAAGCAAATCCAAATTCTCATCAGCTTTATATCAGTTTCTCTGGGAGAGACAGGGAAGCGAGGGAGAGAAGAGAAAGGAAAAAAACCCCTGAAGGATATTTGAAAAATTTCTTGCTAATATTCAGTGTGAGCACACATTTTATCAGTTTTCTGATAAAAGTGTAAGCAGTAGGACATGATTAAATTTCTGCTGTCAAACTGCATTGTGGTCAAAAAGTATACCCATTGAAGAAGAGAGAAGTAGACTTACAGTTCTTGAGAGAAAGGTGTGTTCTTAAATCTCAGTGCTTTGATATAGTAAACTACTTAATTGATGAATGGTTGCTTTAGCTGACTGATGAGAAAAATGTTAAGCTATTGTCTCAAAACATTAATTCATTTTCAGTGAGAAGCCACAAGAACAGAAAATCATGTTTAAACATTCAAGACTTCTGTGAAAAAGAAATCTGAAGCTGATCAGCAGATTTCTCAAGGCTTTGGTTGCGAAGGGTTTTTTTGGTTGCTTTTTGTTGTTGGTTTGTTTGTTTGGATTTTTTTTAGAAACAAATATAACTTCTCTACTCCAAGAGCAATCTTTCCCAATGTTTGGAAGAAAATAGCATAGAAGCTGTAGTAGAAATAAAGAAAAAAAAAATATTATTCAGCTAACAAAGAAAATTAAAAATAAGAGAGTATAACATCTAGTAGTAAGGTCTTCAGAAATCTTCTATCCACAAGTTCTTGACAAATGGTACAATTTCCAACAACAACAAAACCTAATTTTTCCATGGCAAAAATTTGGTTTGTCTGGAGGTTTTTATTTTTCCATTTAATTAAGCAACCGGAGCTTTCTCAGTGCAACATTTTTTTCTGGACTGTGCTCTTCACCTCCCAGTAGACTACCCCATGAAAAACAGCCACTGATGAAGAAGTCAGCAGTGGATGGTCAACCCTGCCATTTTAGTAGAAGCACAGAATTCAAAATACCAAAGTAAAAAAAAAGTGCACCATCTTTAAAACTTTAAGTAATCTCAGCTCCAGGAATACACCTGGAGCTGTTCATTGTACTATACAGACTGTACTGGGACCTACCAAGAAGCCAGGTCTTTCAGAAATTACTGCTTTAAGCTATATGAATTGAGATGCTCGAGACTATCTACAATGAAACAAAATGCTGTATCACAACAGCCCAGATAAACACTGAGGCACCAGGATAGAATGTCTTGAAACTGTGTAAAAACTTAGTTTTACTCTTAGTTTACATTGTCTGTGTAGCTTGGATGAAGTACATGATAAGCTTCATCAAAAAAACCTAAACTCTCTATCTGTAACTCATTTATGTTCTCCAAAACACTGACAAGGCATTTCTGGATAATAACCCAGAGCAGATGCGCACAAGTGATCAACATGACAAGACTGAAGCCTCTTACTGTGCTGCAAGCAAAATGTTGCCTTACTAATGATTTAAGGGGAACAGAAAGGAATAAAATAGGAGTACATGGATAAATAAAGTATCTACATGGATTGTAGCTTTTGATCTGTATCCTAAAGTGGAATTTCTGTGGCATGGCTTCCAACAACCCCTGTACATACACAAAGGTGGAAAATTAATGCATACTAATTAAAATATACTATTCCAGTTTATAATGCTTACTCTTGGGACTCCAAGTTTATCATTTAGATCAGATCATAGCAACTTAACTTGCCTTAAGAGATTAATTCTTTTACAGACTTCTAAAATATTAGTCCATTTTCAGCTGTCAGGGAATATCACCATCAAATCAGTGATCAAAACTTGTTGTGATCTTAAAACTTAACTGACCAAATAGAGAAGCCGCGATGCTTACAGCTTCATTCTAGACAAGTACCATTGAACAGTCCCATGAAATGGGAAGAAGAACACAGTATGAAAAGTATGAGTCTAAGAAAACCAGACAGTAACCAACACAGATAAGACCCAATTAAAAAAAAATTAGTTAAGACCCAGTAAAGAGAAGGAATAATTAGATATCACGCTTACAGCAGCAAGTCTGGGAGAGTCGCTAAAGGAGTTATGCTTACAAGAATACAAATGGATTATCTTGTACTTTAAGAGGAGGCTAAATTAACACAGTCTTTCAAACATAATTGTTAGAGACAATTTAATGTGGGTTGCTTTTTTTTCTTATAATACTGTTTTCTGATTGCTAAACAAAATACTGTAAAAGAAGGCAGTAGGGCAACGTCAGTAGTGGCGGGATCCTAAAGGGATGAACTGAAAGGCAAAACACATAATACTCCTTTAGATAAAAAATGGAAGAGAATTTCATGTAGTCTCAAAATTCTAAAAATATGCCTGACAGAGAGCAGACAATGAGAAAATGGGTTCTTTGAAGCCCAAAACATCTAGGATTTTGCACTCAATGTACAGACATTGCAATTAAACAAACAAGATCTCTAATGCAGGAATTCTAATTTCTGCTAATTAAGCATGTAACTTCACACTTGAAAAAAGCAGGGAGGTAACTATTTAAGAGACAATACTACGTGGATTAACAAAGCTCCTGTCAGTAACTCTGGACACCTGTACCAAGCTCACTTATTGCCTAATATAATATTAACGTGTCCTGGTAGAATCTGTGGTATAATTTTAATTACTGTTTTCTCATAGGGAAGCCATATAATCAACGTATTTCTAGCTGTTCCTAGAGGCTGTTTTGTGAAATCCATTAGTAAATAGTGAACCATCACTAAAATATTTTCCTCCAGATTGCTCTAAGTAAACCAAGACGATTATATTCTCCTAGGAGGAGAAGAGAATAAATGCTTCCCTTCAAGGGGAGAAAGATATGATTTCTTCAGTAATCAAGAATCTTTTAACTACAACCCCATTTAAAGATTTGTTAGAATTCTTGCACAAAGAATCAACATTGGGGAGTTACAGAACACCAAAGTTATATTTAAATGTATGTATAATCCAATTTTTTTTTTTTCTGGATTAAGTAATTAGGAGGAGAATCACATTACTCCCTAGAAGCATGTATTTAAATTTTCTGCTGGGGATGAATTGCAAATACGGAGGTACATCTTGTACCTACCTGCAGCATTTTCTTTTTCCATTAAAGATCCTTAAATACTATAAGCACTGATTAGCATTTGTATATATTTAGGGGTGAGAAATTCAAGGAAATTATAGCAATTCTATTTGGGAGGTATTTAAATAGCTAGTGCGATTCTTCAGGTAGCACTAAACAATTTGAAGTCATAAATAAAGGGGTACAGGGAAGGTGGAAAGGTTTCAGTAGCAAATATTTTTGTTTACACTCTAATGAAAATATAGTCACAACAATTCTACTTAGAAAACCTGAGCTCCTAAATGTTAACTTTGTTTTGAACATACTCCTTTTGTCTTTTACTATGAAAAGTCCTTTTGAAGCCAAAGGTTCTATTGCATGAGCAGGGATTGCAAGGCTGAGCCACTTACCATTCTTAGAGCCTGATTATACATAGATCAGGATAAGGTAAAAGTGTGGAAAAAATGCCCATGAAAATATCAACCCCTATGAATTTTAACTCAGCACTTTCAGCATCTTGTAAGAGATTCAAACCACTTTTAATTCAGCACTGAATTTTAGACAGTATCTTTAAAATAGTTTTTGATTTTTGCTAGAGGCCTCTACTTTAAAACCCACGACATAAAACTAGAATTTTCCTCTTTGTATTTGCTACCAGAATGGGGATACACATAAGAGTATTTCATGCAAACTGTTATATTTTATTTTCATAGACATCAAAGTAGTTCAAATAGTATTAGAATAGATTTAAACTAAATTACAAAAAATCAAATTACTAAAAAAACCTCTTCTAAATTACTTTCCTATAAATCAACTTGCAAGGAATCTCAAATCTTCCACTCCAGATTAAACTATCATCCCTAGTTACCATTTTTATAATTACTAACAGATTTTACCTGACTCCCTGAATCATGAAATGAACTCTGCAAGCATGTTATGACTGATGAGGATGCAGTAAAGCTCTGCCAAGAAAGCTGAAACTGAACTTGGGGCATCATCCATCCATCCAAGGAAAGGTCTTTGGGAATGCAGGACCTGGGTGGGTGGCACTCAGGAAGGATCGAGCTAGCACATCCAGATCTACCAACAGTGACTGAGAGCATTTTGTGTTCATCCATCAGTCATTACAATAGGCACCACACATAGGCTCCATAATCCAGAGAGAGATGGCTTTTTCTTCTCAAGAACCTCGAAGCAGAGTTTTCCAGCCTGTTGGGTTGAATCTAGTTTTCCTGACTGAACTCTTAATAAAAAAAAAAAAAAAAAATAAAATTCATTGTTTGCATGTTTTCAGTTCTCTGACAGACAGGAATCCATGTAGAGAGGTGTTAAAATGTACATAGAATTTTTATGCCAACAGAGGACCTCTGATTCCCATCTGCTTGTGGCAGACACAGAGGCCCCAATCTCAAGTCTGGTTTTCCTCCAGGTTCACCTGAAGTTCACAGCAGTAGGTTAATCATTGCCTATCAATTTTTTTATAAATGCCCAGGAAAAATGATGCATTCTATTGGATTTTAAAAATCAGCCCTGTGGGACATAAAGCACAAATTTAATAAAGCATAAAAAGCAAAGTCCATTAAAATACTCTTGTAAGAACTGAAAGTAGCCAGGGTACATGGAAATTCCTAGCCAGACAATTCTCCTGTTTACCACTGGGAAAAAAAATTATTGAGCTGGCCATGTTATTTCTCATTAAATGCATAGTGTGTCCCAAACCCCAGCACTCTTTGGAGTCATTGCAAAGGTCTGTCAGTTAAGTAAATATGCTCATCAGAGGGTCTAGCAGACACGCATAGACAGGGTAGAATTGAAGTCCATTCCCGTTAAAATCAACAGGAAGGTGGCTGTTAGAGACTACAATTGAGTTAGGGTTTCATCTGAGGAATCTGTTGTAAATGTTCCCACTACTGCTCCCACAGGGGTGTAAGAAAGTATATGGCTGTGGCTCAGTCTCTGTCACTATTAATGGCAGAGCCAGCTGAGACGTGCTACAAAAGGCTTATACATGCTCAAAACTGGAATACTATGAATAAATCCATCCTCAGCTAGAGAGGGCAGCCTGACCTGCAGGCTCTCTGTTTATTGTAACAAAATACTGACTTAAAAGTGGGACAAGGATTCAAAAGCCTTCTGAGGCTAAACATAAAAAGTCATGCATAAAATTGTATAACGACAAATATATTTTTTCACCCCAGAAGAAGTCCTTGATTAGGGATAATCATATTAATGATAAACAGGACATAGGTAATGTCTTTCCACCCTTCTTCCTACCACAGAACTGTGGAGCTTAAAGAACAGCTCACCACAAAACTTCACTGCGGGACAGGATATCCATACTGCTGACACATGTCGGATCACAGGAGCAGCCTCACACCAAGAAATATGAAGCCAAGTTTGCATCAGGACGAAGAAAAGCTCCATAGCACAGACATCCAGCCATAAATTACTGATATTCTCTTTTCAGCCCGAAGTTGTATTCCCAGGTATAGAGATTAATCTATACAATATAGTCAACGTTCACTTACCTTAATGTGCAAAACAAGACAGTATATAGGCAGGTATAGATTGTATGTTTCTGCTTTTAGAGGTAGTAGGAATCTGGCTTTTTACATCACTGTTTAGCTTAGGCAACCTTCCCATAGTTAACATTAGTTTGTGAAGCCAGTACAGAACGGGGCAGGCTTCTTTGAAGGAACAGCAAGGATTAGAGTATTTTATGTTCACAGTGATACAGCAGAAACTTTAATCCTCATGGTATTTAAACAGAACTTGTAAACTACAATGCAAAACACTGAAATGCAGTACCCCTAGAGTATCAACAAACTTTTGACAAATTCTTAAACTACAGTCACAGAAACTACAGTTGTAGGAGGGTTTAACCTGTCGTGGTTTAACCTTGGCCAGCAATAAAGCACCACGCAAGTCCCCCCCTCGTCCAGTGAAGGAGGAGAATCAGAGGAAAAGACAAAGATGCTCATGAATTAAGAACAATTTAATAATTGAACACAAATTAATATTAATTGAATATAAATTAATAACAATAATTAATATTTCTAATAATAGTAACAATACTACTAAAAGTAATTAAAATAATAGAACATATGATACAATTGCTCACCACCTGACGACCTATACACAGCCAGGTCCCGAGTAGTGAGAGCCAGGGCCTAAGAGCCATTGCAGCAGAGTCTGAGCAAGCCCCATGAGCAACAACATGACCAGGAAAGCCAACTGACCCACCAACTCACTAACAAATGAACAAGCTAACAAGCAAGCAAGCAAAGGAGCTTTGGCCCAGCAGCCCACTCCCTGCTTATGTACTGAGCATGATGTGGTATGGAATTAAATACTCCTTTGGTTAATTTGGGTTAGCTGTCTGAACTGTGTCCCACACACACACACTGCTTGTAATGAGAAAGTTGAGAATACAGCTGCAGTATCAGAAGCTGAAAAAGTCCTTGAATTAGTACAAGCATTCCCCAGCACCAACTAAAAAAACCCCAAACTTATCAGTACTCTCCTCAGGGCAAATTCAAAACACGGCCTCATAGCAGCGACTGTGAAGAAAACGAACTCTGTCCTGACTAAAACCAGCACAAACCCTAGCCAGTAACTAAGCACCACAAAGCTGCTCACTTCATACTCCCCATCCTCCAGTGGAATGGGGGAGAGAATCAGAAGAGTATAAATAAAACACATGGGTTGTGATAAAGTCAGTTTAATAGGTATGGCAAGAGCCATGCACAACAGCAATGCAAAGCAATTAATTAATTCACGATGTACCATCATCAGGCAGGTGTTCAGCCATCTCCATGAAAGCAGGGCTCCATCACCCATAACAGTTACTTGGGAAGGCAAATGCCATCGTGCTGAATGTCCTCCCCCTTCCTTCTTCCCCCAGCTGAGCATGACCTCATATGGTATGGAACATCCCTTTGGTCAGTTGGGGTCAGCTGTCCCAACGGTATTGACTCCCCACTTCTTGTGCACCCCCAGCCTACTTGTTGGTGGGGTGGTGTGAGAGGCCTTGACTCTGTGTAAGCACTGCTCAGCAATGATGAAAACATCCCTGTGCTATCAATACTGTTGCCAGCACGAATTCCAAACACAGCCCCATAACAGATACTCTGAAGAAAATTCATTCTATCCCAGTGAAAACCACCACAGAAACTAAGTGTGCATTGTATAACATCTTTTCATGACTTATCTTCATAGACTTCAATTTTACATAAACATATGCACTATATACGCATATTTGCAAAATAAGTTGCATAATTTTGAATTTGCATAAATCATAATTTAGAGAAAGATCCTTTTATTTTGGTACTCTTTAACCCACAGAATTCTTAAGGTAAAAAACCTGTCTGATTTAAATCTGAATCACCCCATTATTCTATAATATTTAGCGTCACCAGTAACAGTAACACTTCTTAACTGGGCCCACTCCTGCAATTAATTTCATTTGCCAGATCTGAGCATTATTAAACTAATACCATTTTTACATAATTTTTTTTTTCTGTGATCAGAAGGATACTAAGAATGGCTAACTTCCAACACATGTACAACCATTGACAACCCAGTCCTTTGTGTCTTCATATATAAATGAGTGCTGCTTGTACTGCAGTTCTTTAAAAGTGACCTCTCTCACTGCAACCATTCTGTTCTGTAGTAATATCACACAATGTATTTATGAAAATAAATGCATCTACTTTGTATTTACACATACCGGATTCTATAACATGAATTTACCTGATTTTAATTATACATCATTACCTAGCAACACAGATAACAGAGTTCCCCCATCTAAACTGCGATACCAGCATCTGAGGAGATTTTTTTCTTTAAGTGAAGATAAGTCACTGCATTAAAAATAAATTAGGTATTTTTGTCAGTTGATTGGACACTGTGTACACATAATAAATCACCAAGAGCATTGTATGATAGTCTACGTGCTAACCTTGAGCTGGAGTTTATCTATTGCCTGCAGTTCAGAAGACAATAAGGTATTTTACCCAATCAGCTGATCAGCTGAAGGAACTCAAAAGACTGAAATGGCTTTGAAATACACAGGCTTTTAGATATCAAATTACCTCTGGAACCCTCTACCCAGAGGTAACTCGAACAAAACCCATTTGAAATACAGCTTCAATATTCAACAAAAATCAATAATTTAAACCACAGGTTGAACATTTTTACTGCCTCGACTGTAGACTGTCGTTTTTTGAAATGAAAATGCTAAAGGCACCAAAGGGTAACACTCCAGCCAGAAGAGAAACGTGTGCAGGCATGGATCAGCTAGAAAGGCTGGTTTGTGTTCCCCTAGTTACATTTACATAAGATCTCTTAAAACAAACAATTCATTTCCATCACTTCAAAAAAAAAGAAAAAAAGGTTTTTCTCTGTTGCACTTAATGTTTCTGTCCATATAGCTCAGCTGTATCAAGACACTTCACTGTAAACGTGCATGCTGAATGCAAATACTACATCCTCAATTATGCTATTAAGTCACATTATTTTGAAACAGGCAGTAATGTCATGCTTTTGAACACCAGCTAGCACACTGTGAACTCTTGATTTACAGACAGAAAAGTGGGAATATAGGTGATGTTGTATTCCAACATCTACCTCAAAATCGTGAAGCAATCCAGTGCATTCTGCAAGAAACAAATATGATGATCCATTGCCCATGACAAAAGCTCATCTGACAAAAGACTTCTTAAAAGATAAGGAAAACACATTATGAAGAGGCACGGTGAGAATGTGAACTCTTGAACGTAACTGAAGCAAGGTCCACATGAAGGATGCCTCACACAGAAGCAAGTCTCTGCACAAATTCTACCATCAGACAGAGCTTGAAATCTGTCAGTCTCTTTAGAAATTGGTATCTTGGCTGGCAGTGTGCACTGGCAGCTCAGAAAGCCAACCGTATCCTGGACTGTATCCAGAGAAGTGTGGCCAGCAGGGCGAGGGAGGGGATTCTCCCCCCCTACTCTGCTCTCATGAGACACCACCTGCAGTACTGCATCCAGCTCTGGAGCCCCCCAACATAAGAAAGGTATCAACCAGTTGGAGTGTGTCCAGAGGAAGCCACAAAGATGACCAGAGGACTGGAACACCTGTCCCATGAAGAAAGGCTGAGAGAATTCAGCTTGTTCAGCCTGGAGAAGAGAAGGCTCCAGGGAGACCTTATTGCAGCCTTCCAGTACCTGAAGGGGGCCTGCAAGGAAGCTGGGGGAGGACTTCTTATAAGAGCCTATAGTGATAGGACAAGGGGTAATGGGTTTAAATGGAAAGCAGGGAGATTTAGATCGGATAACACGAAGAAATTCTTCATGGACAGGGTGGTGAAGCACTGGAACAGGTTGCTCAGAGAAGCTGTGGATGCCCCATCCCTGGAAGTGTTCAAGGCCAGGCTGGGTGAGGCTTTGAGCAACCTGGACTAGTGGAGGGTGTCCCTGCCCATGTCAGGGGGGTTGGAACTGGATAATCTTCAAGGTCCCTTCCAACCCAAACCATTCTATGATTAAAAAGATGTGACACTCAAAAATGCACACTCTAAAAATTTGGACATGGATTGCAATATTCTGCTCTTCCTAAAGGCACAAAACTTTTCTGGCTATCAAAAAAAGGTCCATAATTGTAAGCAGAGAAATTAATCTGAGTTTAAATATACCTGGAATATAGGAAAATAAGATTCTGCCTATTTATGTGTTTGAGACCTGCATTAACTTCATGTGAAACCACCTATTCCAGGCACTTCTGACAGTCTTTATACCTCCTACACAATAGCAGCAATCAACTGACCTTCTGAGAACACTGCTCTTGGCAGCAATATAAACTTAAACAGAATAATAAAAAAAACCCCAAACAGTAGCAACTAGGAACCCAATATTCACCCTTTCCTCAATTATTGCTAAGGAGGAAAATCAAGCTCTTTGAGTTTGTGTTGGAGTTAATTCAGGCTGTTACAGATCACCACTGGGCAAGAGCTCCAAGGATATGCAACAAAAGCATTCAGATGAACAGCCAGAATCTCCTTCCCCTTCATCCCAGTGTACCCCAAACAGCCAGTAGAGGCTGGGCATGTTTTTAACTCCCCACTGAAGCACTTTGTGTAGTTCAAACCATGAAGTTTGTCAACACTGACAATATTTGGATAGATTTAAGACACAACCCCATAGACCATGCACTGGCAGTAGGTAATCTTGAAATATAAAGCATGGATTCTCTTAGCAAGGCCTCCATTCAGAAAATAAAACGTGTGTAAGCTTCTGGCTCTTATCTGCTCTTGCAGCTACAGCCTGCAATGGAACTACATCCCTCAGCCGGAAGGGCTGATAATTCTATTGCCATAGCCTCTGGATGTTTCCTCTAACGATCCCAGCATTACTCCTATCTTGTCTGGATTGACTTTTGCTCAGCATGCTCTAAACCATGCTCCAGTCTCCCACAAACACTGCATAATGCAATCAACTGCTCAAGTTAAATCATCCCAGAGTTATAAAGCTGAGTTTCGACATATTGAAAACATTTCAATCAATGTCACTTTACTAAACCTTCTCCATGGCTTGACATACACATTGAATAAAAGGGTGGCAAACAGGAACCCTCCTGAACTGCCCAGGGAGAGAACCATCGCAGGCAATAAACCAGAACATAACACCGACAAGCTGACAAAAACCTCATGCTTAAAACAACACTGCTCTGGCTCCGTTGTTTAAGCATGATGTTTGAAAACAGGCAATGAAGATGCTTTGGGAACAAATGCATTAGGGATATTGGGGAAATGTTTCCATTTTTGATCAAGTTGATAATAAAGCACAGATATACAATAAGATACAGCTACAAGTGCATACAGTATCAATACATTTAAAAAAACCCCCATGATTCCTCAAAAAAATTGCTAATTGCTGCTAACAGCAGCGTTATCACCACACCATTTTTTGTTATTACAGATTTTGATGATGCAACAGGGCTTTGCATACATACATTTACTATACCATGTAAATTACCAAACCCAGCCTTTTCTATGTTTATGATTTATTAAATCATAAATCATAATAGAATGTGCCAGAAATTCCTTTTGAAGGATGTAATAAGGTAACAATTATCCTCTGAAATCCTTTCTTTCTCTTCAGAGAATAAAATGCATTAGCCACATATCTGTTTGCTGCCCCATGATAGAAAATGAAAGCAAGTGTGATGGTTGCACCGTATGCTTTCAGTTCCTGCAATTGGCTGGTGAAGTGAGCTTTGTTTCTGAACGTGCTGTCAGAGACAAAAGCAATAGTTTCTCCAATATTTTAAATGAATAATCCTCAATAAAACAGTAAGGATGAATGAATTGAAAAGGTTTGGTTCTGCATACGTGTAGATGGATGTGTAAAATCATACATGTAAATATCAAATGTAAACTTAAAATATATTGTATTTGAAAGAAAATGAGGTACATAGAGCCTCCTTGTATGGTTTGAACTTTAATCAATTAATTACACTTTTTTCATTTTATGCAACAAATCACAGAGTCTGATGTAGAGGAATCGTAGCATTTTATTCTGTGCAAATATACACAGAGGAGCAACATTACAAGCATTGTTACGATCCCCTCAGAGAACGTTTAAGACCTTCTAGATCAGCCTGTTAGCGTTCGTAGTCCTGTGTCTGATGACTGGCACAGTGAGAATGCTCTTAGTGTACCATGGCTTTGCTTAATTATTTTTGAATCATAAAAATTCACAACATAGAGGGTGCTACATAAAGGCATTATTAACTGTGCAGGTGCAGGGACGTAGAAGCAGAGGATCACAGAATAAAAATGGCTTTCTTAATTCAAAGAAAGTATAATTTACTCCCTCAAATTTTGATTGAAAAAAAAATAATCTATTTCTACAGGAGAAGAAACATATTTAAGGTTAAGAAAAAATTAAATAAACAGTTTCTGCGGTAATCAAGATCTGGAATTCACTCTGTTATCTTTTTAGCTCCAGAAAGACATTGTGCCCAAACCACATATTCTAAATACTAAAAACTAAAAAGATGGGGACCTCTGAAACAATATATCATTTCCAAGAGTGAAAGTGGATATCAAGCTTAACTTTGCTCAAGTGACATCAAAATATTCACAACAAATAAATACATATACACATACTTTCTTCAGTTTAGCTCATGATATACAAATGAGCTACTTTTATTTTCTTAGATTTTGCTGAAAATTAAATCTTGGCATCAAGTGAAGACTCAATACTGTATTATACTATGCTGATGCTGTGGGAAGCTTACATTTATAATTAGCTTTAAGAAAGTACACGCACCACACTATGTTCCTGAATTACAAATCTAAAACACAGCAAATTGATGCTTTGCTGATTTGGTGTCTGTACTCCTGTATGTTCCAGGTTCCCACTGTTCAGTATCCCAACAGTTTCCTATCTGCTTTGGGTCAGAATCTGGAATCTAGATTCTTTCATTAATAATATTTTAGTTATGCATAGTGCATACACATTTAATTCAAAGCACCATTGTGACCTGTTCATACTCTGTCACTTCTAGGGATAGACACAATGCCTAATGAGGAATCAGAATACCATATATGATGGTAATGATTGTTAGCAAGCATCCTTATTAACAGCTATACATTTTCAACATCAACATATAAGGAGTATAATGGAAACAGTATCATTTCATGACTTCACTAAACAGATCCATGGTCAAATTGCACAGGTTGCTGAAACTCTTTACATGAGAATTTTACTCTGTGTTTATTAGCAAAAATTTTAATTATCCAAATTCCAAATAGTCCAAATTTTAACTAAAACATGAGAAGAGTACATCACTGCTTTTCCAACATTATACACTGAAACTTTATTTTATTTACAGCTTCCAGTAGCTTTCAGCTAAATTTCATTTTGCACCCGCTGCCACGTAGCTGGAGAAGGCTAACAAACCCCTCAGTGTTCACATGACAACCTTTGTGCAAATGCATCCTTATTCTGTCATCTACTGGCAGCGTACTTCCCAGTCATGTTCTCTGCCAGTCCTTACCAGTTTGCCAATTACACAAGCTGCTTCCCAGACATCAGACAAAAATTCCACAAGACTGCTGTTCGAGTGTACCCTAATTAACCATCAGCTTAATTAGACAATTTACTGCGTAATTAGCAGGCAATTAGTCAACACCTCTCAGATCTTATTGACTGCTGTGACAGCCTTCCTTAGTCTACACATTCCCATACGCTTCCACCACCATGATCCCAGCCTCATCCCATACGACGGCAACCCTTGAGAGGGAAGAGGCAATCATATTACATAACAAGGAAAGAGGAAGATAAATCAATATATCGTCTGTTCATTTATTGAACTGTCTTTCAGACAAGCCTTTTTCTTCTGAGCAACAGAAGGTCAGCTGCTAAGAAAAGAAGATCCAGCTATAACATTAGCTTATGTATTTTTCATTTGTAATATCTTTTATGATTTTTTTTTTTAATGTCATACTCCACTGTATTATCAGAGAATTCAGGCAAGGAGAACTTAAGGAAAACAAAATTACTTAAATATTGTAGGTTTAATTAAATGGCCAAAACCAGTGAGAAGATGCTGATAGCTGCTTTCAAACCATATAGCTAGCATTGTAAATTAAATGCTTCGTAGTCCAAAACGTACCAGAAAAGTGGAAGTAGATTAGATTTGAAGTATAAAAAGTTAATACTTGATAATAATTCAATGACAATAGTGTAATTCAGTAGAAATAACTTTTTGTAGTAGTATGAAATTGTCCACACAAATCTAAAGTTGTATGGCCTTATAATACATGATGTGAGAATGTACAAAACCCCCTATCATAATATATATATTAAAAATGTGTATTCCTTTTTCTATAGACCAAAAATTTGATTTTTCAATTAACTGTCACAAGAACATTTGGATAATTCTTAAAGTAAGTCCAAAGTTCATTGGATGAACACACTTCTTTCCTTACAATTAACTCTACAAGATTTATTAACCGAAATCCTACAATGGCTGTATCGTCACACTCAAAGAGTTGTGGTCAGTGGCTCAACATCTGAGTGGAGATCAGTGACCAGTGGTGCTCCCTCAGGGGTCAGTGTTGGAACCGGTGCTGCTTAAGGTCTTTGTCAGTGACATGGATGGTGAGATCAAGCACATCCTCAGCAAGTCTGCCAATGACAGCACCAAGCTGTGTGGTGCGGTCAACACGCTGGAGGGAAGGGATGCCATCCAGAGGGACCCTGACAGGCTGGAGAGGTGGGCCACTGCCAACCTCCTGGAGTGCAACAAGGCCAAGTGCAAGGTCCTGCACATGGGTCGGGGCAATCCCAAGCCCAAGTACAGGCTGGGTGGAGAATGGATCGAGAGCAGCCCTGAGGAGAAGGACTTGTGGTACTGGTGGATGAAAAGCTGGACATGAGCCGGCAGTGTGTGCTGGCAGCCCAGAAAGCCAACCATATCCTGGGCTGTATCCAGAGAAGTGTGGCCAGCAGGTCGAGGGAGGGGATTCTCCCCCTCTACTCTGCTCTCATGAGACCCCACCCAGAAGTACCGTGTACAGCTGTGGGGCCCCCAGCAAAAGAAGGACATGGACTGGTTGGAATGAGTCCAGAGGAGGGCCACGAAGATGATCAGGAGCCTTTCCCTCCTACGAAGAAAGGCTGAGAGAGTTGTTCAGCCTTGAAAAGAGAAGATTCTGGGAAGACCTTATAGCAGCTTTCTAGTACCTGAAGGGGCCTACAAGAAATCTGGGAGGAGATGTTTGACAAGTGCAGGTAGTGACAGGACAAGGGGTGTGCTGGTTTCAGGAAGGGACAAGCTGGCCCACAGTGGCTGAGGGATACTGTTTCATTCCATGGTATGTCAGGCTCAGAGGTCAGGTTGGATGTATGTGCAGTTTGGAAGGTGGATTGTTAGTATAACTTTAAGTTTCTTTTATATTATTAAATAGTTCTTATCTCAACTTTTACAATCTTTCCTTGGTTACTTTGGGGTTTTTCTTCCTCCAGTACGGAGGTGAGTGAGCAACTGAGTGGTACCTAATTGCCAGAAAAGGCTAAACCACAACAAGGGGTAATGGGTGTAAATTGAAAGCTGGTAGATTTAGATTGGATATCAGGAAGAATTTGTACACAGAAGGGGTGGTGAGGCACTGGGACAGGTTGCCCAGAGAAGCTGTGGATGCCCCATCCCTGGAAGTGTTCCAGGCCAGGCTGAATGAGGCTATGAGCAACCCCGTCTAATGGAGGGTGTCCCTGCCCATGGCAGGGGGGTTGGAACTAGATGATCTTTAAGGCCCCTTCCAACCCAAACCATTCTAGGATTCTATGATAGCCAAAAATCCCTTGAAAAATGATTAAGCTAAACCCCTGTAAATGTGCTGAAACATATGCCAGTTTAGAGTTAATTCTATCATTTCAGCTTATGTCTGCAGACTTTTTAACACAAGCTGTACACCACCACATACACACCTGACATTGATTTAAAAGTGTTCATGTAGACTGTATTGCAAGGCTACATAGTTCAACAGGGAATCTTTGGGCAATAACTGCTGCATGAGATACATGAAATGCTTCAGCTCTTGTGTTTTTCTTGGCTGAGACGGGGAAAAGTGCTCATCCAACAGCACAGCTACCATTTAACGTGCACAGCTGAACCCAGAAACAACTAGCTGGTGCCCAGGGGAGAAGGTATGGTGCTGGAAGCATGTCTTCCCCAGCACATTTGCAGCCTGGTAATGTTTGTGGGCAGAGGGTGTGGTCCCAAAGTGTCACCTAGACTCCCGCAGAAACCAACATTTAACCATAGCTATCCACTTCACATATGGATTCTAAATATAGACCTCAGTAAAGATGCAGAACCGTAAATCAGAGAAACTGAAGCATAAAGACCACTGTTCCTTTGCTCCCGTATCTCAGTAGACCTAATGAAGTCTGGATTGCATTCTGGATTTTCTTATAATTAAAGTGTGGAAATGAGGGGAAAAACCCAAACTCTGACAAATGCAATTAACCAAATCTGGAGGAGGGTAAATCAATGACTTGACAAGATGGAAACTTCAGAATTCTATAATGGCAAAATATCTAATTTTTTTCCTGAAAGTCTGTGAATATCTACTAAAGTGCATCATGACAACTCCAAAAAATAAGAAAGTTTGTCAGTTATGCTAAGAAAAGTCCAAAATAATGTTAAGTATGGTCTTACAGTGTGATTGTATTTGATAGGCATTTTTAAATAACTATTAAAAAAATATACTACAACTTTTTATAATAAATTAGAAAATGCATTAATGCCACCTAAGTTACATGCAGTTGAGTTTTTCTGAAGAACACAAAATACTAAAAAGTCACCCCTGCATGACAGATCCCTCTTTGTCTTCCACTGGTGAGTTGTCACATTGTGCTCTATATGCCTTGAGATGACAGAGTTCTCCATGAGACACTCTGTGCTGCAGCTCTCATTGCAGAAGAAATGCAATATTTCTGCACTATTTAATGCTACAGGAAGAGTGGGACTAAACACTTGCTCACAGTTTTAACTTTTATCATCAACTTGTAAGAAGTTTTCATTACTAAAAGTAATAAATACAATCATAAAGGGAGAGAGAAACTTTTTACAAATAGCTGTTAAACGTTTGCTTTAAAAATGCTAGTCATTATCTTTAACATTCAAAATATTAATTGGCCAAAATAACCAGAGTTACTAATGGTAAAAAGATTATGAAAATGGTCCAAAATATCTCACTTGCGAATCCACTGGTGTCAAATTGTTGCAGGTGTGCTTCTTAAGGCATACATCTACTTGGTGCAGACTTCAGCTGTGGTAGAAAAGGACTTGGCTTATAAATAATGTCTTGGCTCTCAATGTTGGACTCTGGCCTCTCTGCTTTCACTGTGTTGTTCAAGCTGTGCTACACCTCTGCACACTGGGATTCTTTCAGGGTAAGGATGTGCCAAGCCCCTACAGCTCCAGGTGTACAGATTAAGGAGAAAAAATGGTCAAAGGCAGTTTTGTCCAGTTCCTCATACAGCAGTTTTGAAGCTATTAATGTTATTAGCATTTAAAGCGAGCCTCCAATTAAGGTTATTAGCATTTAAAGAGAGCCTCCAGGCTTTTTTATACTGGGTCAGGGGTAGGGTAAAACTAAGTGGAGATGAGATCTGACCCTTAAATTGAACATAGCAGAGAAATATTGAGGAAAAAAGAGGAAAATCTGTTTTCCTGACACTTGTTCAGATTCACAGAATTATTTGTTCCTCTTTTTGTAGCCAAGTAACACATTTTCTGTATAAAAAGCAAAATACAGTATCACAGCTACAGCATTTAAAAAATAATAATTACATTCTATTGCATTTCCCTAGAATAGTCTTTTACCTCCACTCTTAAACTTTGCTAATTTTACGCAGTGATCTAAAAATGTGAAAATTTGGGAACAATAGAAGTGGTATTTCTTATTCAAATTCTTTCAGAAATATGGAACAGAATAAGGTATGTAGAGAGTTCATAAGAATATTAAGACCAATAATAACAATTTTAACATTTGTAAAAGTAAAAAATATTTCAAGTCAGTTTTGTATGCTAAGGAACCCTGTGAAGTGCCCATTCTTCTGTTCAAAAAATGTAGTTAATAAAAGTTGTCTGATGTTATTTAGCAGAAAAGCAAACAGTCCTTTTTATATTTGACATTAACAATCTGATCATTTGTCTCCCCAAAGAAAGCCCATACAGCTTTCATACAACCACACAATAAAGAACAGTAATATTTCTGTTTACTGAGATATCAACTGGCATTTTGTTGCAAATCAATGGTCTATCTTTGCTACAGTGTGCTAGACCTCAATCTGGCATCTACAAATGTCAAGAGTATAAAAAAAATTATAGGATGGAAATCATCAGCATATTCTGAATTCCTAAAAAATGAAACAAAGTTCACCTAAACATATTTGCTGCAGAAATCAGTACAATATTTAGCTGTCAATCTTGAAAAACAATGAGGGAGCAATACTGTCAGTAGGACAGGATAATAACATTTCAAGCAGATGTTCAGGCAGGGCTCTAATTCTCGCTGAACTCCCTCGGTAAGCATTTAATTTCTTTATCATATGCAAGCTAGGCAAATTGTACTTCATCAAAACTGTATTGTGAAATATTAATATTTCATATTATAGCAAAACTCCATAGAATAACCTTTGTCATATTAAGAACATCAGAATTTCAAATGTCATGGTTCTGCATTTTAATGCATCTTAAATAGCTTTTTGGCTTGGCACCATAAATTATAACTAGTTTAATCTAAATTACTATGCTATAATATCACACAAAAATATACATTTTGTAATACAGGTTCACTTCTGTGAAATACTAATGTTATGGAAAACAATGCATCATTGTACCATGATTTTTTTTACCACCTTCAATTATGAATCGAGGTGCACACAGTGCGAATGTACAGAGAGAGAACTAGTTGGAGCCTGAATATGTATAATGTAATAACAGCACATAGAAATGTGATATATCCTGAGTAAATTAATTAATTCTCTACCAGCAATGGTTTTAATTTAGAA
Source organism: Rhynochetos jubatus (assembly GCA_027574665.1). Lineage (NCBI taxonomy): Eukaryota > Metazoa > Chordata > Aves > Eurypygiformes > Rhynochetidae > Rhynochetos > Rhynochetos jubatus. The sequence continues at coordinate 20,833,676 of CM050656.1, forward strand.
ATGGTTCTGAAAACATATTGTAAAATCTACATCAGTGAGTTGTATAAACATGTATTATGACTAGAAAGTTTTCTCCACTCTGGTTTATTTCAAATTTAATCTCGTTTTAATTGTAGCTTTGTTTTTAAAATCATCCATGCAACTTGCTCCATATATAATGAAAAAAAAATTAAGGATTAAAAGTGAAGTTAGTCTGCATGTTGATTTCTGACAGTTCTCATAATAAAGGCAACTGTTTCCACATTACTGAAAGTGACAGCATCACAAATCAATGCATGTCACAACAGAATAAAGACAGATGTATCTGATTAATCAGAATTAGATTTTAGAAGTGAAGGAAGCATCTAAAAATCAAAGCCAATATTTCTGCTATCCCAGTTGTTTTTTTCCTCTTTCTAAGCAGCCCTTACATTGCAGTGAGAGAACAAGAAAGCCTGAATGCAGTTGATAAAACGATAATTTTGCTATAAGCTTCTCACTGTGGTAATGCATATAGCACAGAAATGTGCACACTTCATACCACCTCTGACTTATTTTGATACTTTCGATACTAGGTTTATAAAAACTTTAATCAGAAAGTTTTTAATGCAAGTTTTGTGTTCTAAACACTACTAAAATTTTACGTAAACAAACCAGCTCACTATAACACTGCTACTAAAAAACTCCCACTCACAGTTATTAGTTTAGTTAATGCAGTACCTCTTATTCTTTGGGCAGTTTTCCGTTCATCTAAGCCCTAAAAGAGGTAATAACTGGTATTCATTTATTGTGGACTCTATGATATACAGCTCCCCCATTTCCCATCAATACCTTGCCAACAGAATTTACAAATAATACGTTGCGGCACTGAGTTATCTGAGTAAGACAGAAATACTATTTGAACCAACAGAGCAATGAGCTATTGATCCTGCAGTCAAAAAGGGAAGACACGAATGTAAGAAAAGCTGTGTGAAGGGGCACTTCTATTCCGCTACCATTTGTCTTTCCTTTTGATAGTCCATTTTAACAGCAGTTATTCTTCTTTCTGGAAGAAATTAAATCTATTTGACACAAAAGTAGCTATGCAAAGATGTTTAATTTGGTAAACAGAATTCTACACGTCACTGTCCAACTCACAGATACCTACAGACACGTACAGGTATAGTAACCTGTAATTCACGTTTGCATTACACTATAATATCCACTACCTTCTAAAATATTTAGAACGCAGTATGCTTAAAGGTACAAATACTCTGAAGGATTTTCAGCCATTTCTCATGTTAGCTTTTTTTAAGCTTCAACAATAGTACAGTTGTACGCAAGAAAAAACTTTTGCTGAATCACTGAGAGTTGAAATCCTCACCCTACAAACAGAAAACGCTACACAGGTTCTCATGAAAGCAATTACACAGCGAAGTATGTGGGTATTTGAAGAGGGCGTGAGCATTACATGAAACAGCGAGTGCTATGCTAACTCCCTCTGTGGCATGTGATGCTTTCAAAGTGAGGCCAAGACAGATGAGGATTGGGAAAACTGGGGGAGTAAATTGTGGTCCAGGGACTAGAACTACAGCACTGCTATCCAACAGTTCCCCTATAGAAGAAAGTATGGCCACTCACAGAGTGCAAGGATCCCTAGCCTAGCATTTTAGAAGAGTTTTCTGTGGTAGGTAGTAAAAGAGGAAAAAGTAGAGGTTCATATGAAATAAATCCTCTGTCTTAAGAGAATCAAAGCTCTCCATCTTGAATCCTTTCTATCTCTGTCCTTGGATCTGCTTCTTCCAGGATTTTTCCTGCTTTTGTCTCTGATCTTATTCCATCACACAGTAATCAATGCATGGAAATCAGTGGTTAGGGCTGTATATGCTTTTCACTAGCTATATGTCACTCAAATTTAGTATGCATCAGTCACTTCTGCTGAATGGCCAAAGGATGCCCATGGTCAGCAGGGGAAGTCACTGGTTTCCCTATCAGTGGGGAACAGTGCTGCATTCAGTAATCGGGTCTGGAAAAGGGAGTATTTCTCCTGCCGCTAAGCTCCCCATTGCCACACCAGCAGTTTATGCTTAGCCTTTAACTATTGCAAATAAGAAGGAAGCCCACAAGTTAAAACTAACAAGGACAGATAAAATGAGGAGATAAGAGAGATGAACACAGAATCTTGCTTGATTCACATACAATCAAGGCTGAAGTGAAGGAGCTTCAGCTGCCAAAAAGTGTCTAGCGAGCTCCCTTCCTCCAGGAAGCTGCTCCACTCTTGGGAACTGTACTGTCTGGGGAGCAGCTCTGCCTTCTCCCACTGACTCTGAGGCTTAGATCAGGAAATCTTTGTTCCTGGTACTGCTACGCAGTTAGCTGTGACTACCTGGGCAGGACAGCTCAGTCTGAAATTTCTACCTTCATAGATACTGCAGTCCAAGGGAGCATTCTGCTTTCTTTCTGAAGACTGCAAAAAAGTTGTCTACATAATCAGAAGCTAAGTTTAAAAAAACAAAAAGTTAGCACATTACACCAACCTATATTATTCCCAACGCTCTATCATGTCTTTGTTATAGCATGAAGTCATCAAAAGCAGTCTTTGCATAGTACTCATTGTTCACACAAGAACTGCTGTACTCCATTGAGCCTTTCTTCCCATTTTTAAATATTCATTTTTGTAACATTAATTACCATGCTACTGTGATAAATAAAAGCAATTTTATTTCTGCAGCACCTTGCAGCTAAGCATCTCAAATCATGTCACAAATACTAAGGCTTAACACCTGTGGGAAGTGCACAGTAGAAAAACTAGGTAATACTTGGGTGGGACACAGTCTTACTGCACCCAGCAATGTATGACTCAAGAGTTTAGGCACCAGAAAAACACCCTAGTGCCTTGTACTGAACTTTAGAAGAAAGCTTAGCTAGAAATAATGATCACTGAACTGGAATTTATCCAGAACACTTTTCTGAACTTTTTCTCTTTAAAATAAATACTGCTCACAATATTTCACACCTTATTGCAACAAATATATATATTAAAAAATTGTATTTTATAACTAAAGATATTTGCTTTTAGTAATCCTCTCACCTGAAAGATCCCCATCTAAGTCACACTTCCAGAGCATGGCATCCAGTGGAACACACTGCAGTCACCATTCGAGAAATGACTCAGAGTCTGCTGCTTAGTAGGGTACCGACATCATTCCCTACAACTTGCATGTCTTTCCTCCTGAACTCCCACCCGTGCTGGAGCTCAGCCAGCATCTGTTTAGCTCTTGAGATACACAGTAATCAACGTGCAGTCTGGCAAGACTGTGAGCATACCAGTAATAAATCTGATAAATAAATAAATCTCAGTACTTACTATGAGTTGCCTTCAGTCTAGGCACTGAATAATTACAGCTGATGGCATATTCTACACTTAAGTCAGACATAAACATACTTAAACGACATTTATGCCCTAAAAAATGTTTTAATAAGAAATCCTGTGAAGTACATTGGAATCTCCATTACAATCCGAAATACTTCCTTAGGGCTGCTTCAGGTGTGACAGCATAAGTCAGTCTGACATTTTACAGCATGCTGTAGTAATACAGCACTTGGTCCTTAGACCTTTGTCATATTAGAGGGCCACTTTCTATATTTAATTCAATTCTGGTACTTAGCCATGTAGAGGTGGCAGAGTAACAAATCCACCTTTATCTACTGCTGTGGTATCCATCCATCAGTACACTTTTACATCCCATCTCTGAACCAAAAATAACAGCTCTTTGTTTCCAAATTAATCGCGAAAGCTCTCTTCAGCCCACACTACTGTTTGTCACCGATTGACAACACATTACCATTATTTACACTGTTACTCAGGCCTATATACCCCAGGATTTACCTTTGATCCTCTTCCTCTCTCCACAGGTCAGACTGTATCTACACCTCTATTTCTTTTCTCTGCAATACATTTATCAAAACTTTTGTTGTCTTTCACTGTCTAAACTTGTTGTTCTGTCTCATGTTGCCATTTTGAATGTAGTAACAGAAAACCCTTCCTAAATGCCATTCTTAGGTCAAACAAGCAATTACACACTCTCAGTCTACACAAAATGCTTAGGTGCTGCTTAATTCTAACTCCTTCCTCTTCCACTACATGTTACTGAAGGTTTATGTAACTGTACTACAAACCTTCAGCACAACTACTCTTCCCTTCATAGGCTCATTTTATGTTGCCTTCATCTTTCTCTTCCACTACCCGCCCAGCCTGAAGCTTACACCCCCACATTATCACATTGCAACAGCAACTAAATTTCCACGGCTTATCTTGGCAGTCCTTGGCACAAAACCTGCCTTTCATGAGCTGCTTGATAAAGCTGTTACTCATTCTCTTTGCATTCTGATACCTCACAGAAAACATTTTCACTGCAACATTTAAAAGAAAGGACTATTACCCTCACCAGTCGGCTCGTATTAAAAAGTTGGAGAATAAAAGGAAAGACTGTAACAGCAAATAAAACCAGAAATCACCTTTACACTGCATTGTTGGAACATCCTAGAGCAGTTGAACGACACAATTATAGAATTATAGAACCTTTTAGGTTGGAAAAGACCTTTAAGATCATCAAGTTCAACTGTTAACCTAATACTGTTAATATCACCACTAAGCCATGTCCTTCAGCACCTCGACACCTCTCTTAAATACCTCCAGGGATGGTGACTCAACCACCTTCCTGGGCAGCTCATTCCAATTTTTCCTAATATCCATCCTAAACCTTCCCTGGCACAACTTGAGGCTGTTTCCTCTTGCCCTACCACCATATGTATGTAGGTATGTACCATCCCCTTTCCTGCTACCTTTATGCTAGCTAGATTTAATAGCGCTGTTCCCAAAAGATTCAGATTTTTCAAATATACAAAGAAATTGTTACATGCTAAATATACTTCAAAATATTTCCTTACCTTATCCAGGGAGAATGTTTTAGTGACAGCAAAGCCCCATCCAGCTTCAAAAGCTCTTCGAATCATTGAAGAACTAGTAGTAGGGGTTGCACTGGCAAGGCCAAAAGGATTTGGAAATTTCAGTCCGGCCATTTCTACACTGATGTCTACTAAATCGATAGGAGTATAGAAGAGTGGTAGTTCTGGAATAGTAGAAACTGCAACACCATGCAAGGACTGTAAAAAACAAACAAAAGACAGATTTTTTTTCCGATTCAATTTTATATAATTATTAACCCTGATAAGAGAATAATTCATATATAATAATCCAAAGCTTAAATATTCTGTCTTCAGACTTGGAAATCAGCAAAACACGCACTTACATATGTAACATCTTCTGTCCAAATAGCATTCATGCTGAAATATTATGACATGCTGGAAATAACTGCATAATAATAATAATGAAACTTATTTAACATCCTGTACTGTTAGCCTGGTTCAGTCCAAAGGTTTGTTCAGCCTTTCTAACAGCCAGTTCTGTTCCCTACAGCGGTCAGAAGCAGTGAGATTAAAAATAAACCAGGGTATGCACAGTCAGACTCTTTCTAGTTTTCTTCCCAGGTGCCTATCTATAAAAAGTGTAGGGACTTGTGAAAAACAAGGGAAGGCATCCACATGCAGGACCACTCAGCGCTAACTCAATGTATTTTGAAGTTCTGCGCCTTTTTTTCTCCCCTTCTAAAGATTTTCTCTAGCCTACACAAAGGGATACATATCAATATATGCAAAACTATTATTGTTTTAATATTTAATTGTATTAATATGAATAATACTTTAAAGGTGACAAAAATTAGACTCTGATCTGGGATCAAAGAACAACATACACGTTATGGCTGTGACACCACAGTCACTTTTGTTTTTTCATTTTAAAGACAGCCTTTTCTCCGGAGAGTCAGTGAAAAGCTTTCAATGTAAATATTGCATCTCATACTGTAAATACTGTAGAGAGAAAAATCTTTTTCCATGTATGGATACTGAACAGCATCCTAGTCAGGCTCTGCAGGTAGAATTAAAATCTTTGCTCACTCAGATGGTGGACTCAATGAAATCACAAAGAAATAAAGCAGGAATTTCCAACAAAGAGACAACCTACACAGCCCGTGTTTCTAGTAAACCCTAGCATAACATCACAGCACTTTCTTCTATTCGTAAAATGAAGATTTTTTTTCCAGTAGGACAAAAAGAACCACTGATAGTTATAAATTGCTGCCCTTTGAGTTGGTTTTTTGTTTGTCTGGTGTTTTTTTGGGGGGTAGGGGTGTTGTTTGGTGTTTGATTTTTTTGTGTGGTTGTTTTTTTTTTTTTTTTAAACCAACTTATTTACCCCATCTTTCTTTGTGGAAAAAAAAAAAAAAAGAGCACGGATGGGATGAGGATTTGTTTGTTTTAGTGCCTTTTGTTTCCTAGGCTGTTTCAAAGCCTGTGAGTTTACATGTCCGTATTGTTTTGGGACTGCCTGGATTCATGTCTCAGATTCTGACCCCAGATCTTTGGTTCCTTGGACAGAGAGGATACCTTTGGGGGTCAAATTTTCTGATGTCTTAAAAGCAGTGAAAGTAGTATAATTGTCCTACTTGAATGCGACCTTAATGGTGGACATTTTTGAGAAAAGATAATTTTTAAGGATCCCTAACACATGGGACCTAGCCCAGCTAGAAGCCGATGCAGCCACACTTTATAAAAAACACTAGACATCCCCCATTTCCTCCTCCTGAGTGCTCACTGCTTCCTGCATGTCATACTCCACAGGGCTGTTTTCCTACACCAGAAGGATCTGAGTTCTTAGAAGACTAAGCAGCCCAGCACTCTATATCTCAAAAGCTTTTGTTAACTGACAAATCAAAGGGAAAAAAACCCAAACCCAACCATCATTGACTTTTGATTATTTTGGGTTTGATTTCATCCTTTTAACTTTTTTTTTTTTAGTCTTCTTAACTAACATTTCAACTGCAAAATGTTGTTTACAATGCCAAAACAGAACTTACTGGGTCACACAATTGATATTAAAGCATTTTTTAAACATTAGCACTTCTTGTCTCTTACATACTTGTAAGTGGGGAAATGTGCTGAAACCAACACTGAACAGAACTCTTTGATTTTGATTCTGTACAAATTACAATAAAGAAAGAGTTATGGAAAGGTTTTTGGCCAATTCCACTCCATGTGCACATACAAGTAACAAACCTAATTTTCCATTTTGAAAGCAGTTATTTAGCAATTCATTTCCTATCCCAAGTTGTTCAAATATTTTTGTGAATATATTTCAGCCTGTGGACCACTTGTATAACTGTAAAGATTGATTGCTATAGACAAAATATGCAGTTTAAGTTACATTGTATTGTTTCTTTTCCCAGGCAGGCAAATTTAATCTCTGAAAGTTGTTCTCACCTAAAATGAGCATTGCTTGAAAGTGATTCTTAATTAGAGACTCAACATGACCTTTCTGTGACAAAACAGAAAATAAATCCTACAAAACACAACAAAAAGTTGGGGGGGGGGGGGGGAGGGGGGGAGGGTGCAGCTGAAGGTCGAGTAGCTGTACATCCTAGTAGATTTTTCTCCCTCCTTCCTATCACTTCCCCTTTTATTCTACTTATTTTTTGCTTTTTCCTTTTAGCACAGTGCTTAAAAAAGAAATTTACTAATCCCTGATGTGTTGTTTTCTACAAAGCAAAACTTTTGGCAAACTAAAATGTTTTTTCACTTCCTGAAAGCAAAATCATCTTTATAATGAAGGATTTCCCTGACATTGCACAAACAAATAGGAAAAGCCTGCAGGCAAAGGTTTATTCATAATAATTCTTCCCTTGTTTTTTTAAAAATAGAGTACAAATAATCCTCTAATGTGATGCCAACCAGCTGAGGTAACAATATTGCAGGTACTGTTCCAGTCCTAGCAATTTTCGGGATACTGGAACAGGGTGGTGAAAAATCCCCATCACGTCGGATGCAGTGGCCCTACCTTACTCTGGGATATGCCTAGAGGCAAAAGCAGCACCACCTGTAGTGCAGGGCTGAGAGACAGGAACAGAGCTATAGACCTGACACAATTAGTGACATTCATTTTCTTTAGATGGAGAAAATTCTGAACCACAGTGATATGGTCAAACTCCATTTGGGGCCTTTAACAAATACAGACTGTGAAAGTGAATAGTTGTATTACTCCTGTTTTTCCACAGACAGCCTTCTCTACAAATCCTGCTGCCTGGAAGAGTTTTCATGAATACTTTTCATCTCACTCCTACTTTCTCTATTTTTAAGTCTGATCTTAAAACGTATCTTTTCTCCCTTGCATGTGTTTTTATCCTCTCTCCAATTACCCATTATTTAACTTTGTTAAATACATTTAAGCTCTGTAAATATGTTATTTCATATAGTCTGAGAATGGTTGTGGAAGGGATGCCAGGGGACCATCTAGTCCAACACCCTTGCTCAAAGCAGGGTCAACGAGAGCAAGTTGCTCAGGCCTCTGTCCAGTCAGACAGAGATTTTCTAAGCTTGTTCCTGGCTTTCTGTTTCTGGAACAGACATATTTACTCAGTGGTAAGCAACTGAAAAACCAGGTTTCCTGCACTGACATTTAGTCCACTTTTTTATAAATGGTGCTTTCTTACTCATCTTTATGCTAGTGTTTCATATGTTGTTCTAGCTAAACAAAAGGACGTTAAATTTTTCCTTCACTTATCCTGAAAAGAGGCAGACAACATAACTAACGGCTTCAAAGACAAGCTTCCTGGGAACGACACATCTCAGGTACTGATTATGAAATAATGTACATTCATGCATGCTTGAGGAATATATGAGAATGGTCAACCTTCATAAAAGAATCAACTATACTCTTCAGATACAAAACCCATCTATTTTTTGACAGATAAAGAAAAAATAGCAAATATACAATACTGGTTCAAAATACGAGTGATGTGCTCAAAATTCATACTGAATAGAGTCTTAGTGAAGTGCAACTCATATCAGTTGGGATCCAACCCTCTATTCTTTCAGTATATCATGTACATTTCAGTCTAGGAAAAATATGAAAGAAACTGTCCACACTGAGGACATTTCAGCAAAGAAAAAACAGATTTAAATAAAAGAAGACATTGTGAACCAGAAAGGAAAAGTCACTTTTAAAAAAGGATTTTAGTGAGAAGAAGATGGCAGCCTGACTGACACATATGGCAAAACACTCCACAGGTAAATGAATGAATAGAGCAGGAGTAGAGCATCAAGGCTGGCTCAGTGGTCCAGGAAAAAAATACTGGAATAATCACAATGTGAGAGCTGTCTTTGCTCTCAAGGCAGGCATAGAAAATTAGAAGTTAGTTCTGCAATAATTGTGAATTACGCTGAATATACTATTGTATTATTAAATCCCATTCAGTGATCAAAAAGAAATGAATGATAACTGAGGCACAGAAAAGAACAGCAGCCTATACTGCTTCTGCACAAGATCATAAAGTCACCATTGGACAAAAGTGAGGGCTATGGCAATCTCCAAACCACCAAGATTATTTTACAGAAATTTTTATGTCATTCATGGAATAATGAACAAGGTTGAATCCTGAAAAAATATTATGAATAGTCGATAGTTGCATGAATTGGGCTGATTCTGTTTGGATCTCTAATAACCTGCAAAGAATGGTTCTAAGAAGACTGACTATATTTTCTAACAGGTTCTACTACAACTATCCTTAATTAGACTTTGACTGGTCACATTTATAGAAACGAACCTGACACAGCTGCAGGCAGCAATTTCTGAAATAAACCTATGCTTCATATAGTGGGAGAAATACGTTAAGAGGCACAAGATATTTAGGCAACTACTGATGGAAAGTTTCCAGCATAAGAGCATCCAAGAAGCTTCTGTAAATAAGTCCCAGTTTTGAACATAAGGCATTTCTGCTGGCGAGTCCTTGAGTCTCGATCTCATGCTTCACTTGACCATGTGCCAAAGCTTGCAGTGATTGGAGTTTCAGGGCACATATCAAGCCCATCTGTTCGCTTAGCCTTTTGCCTGGAGTAGGTTGGGATACAAGTAGTGTGCTGTTCAAACGGTGCATTCTGCAAGTAGTGGGATGGTGGTTTTGAGTTTCAGTTTTTGACGTGGTCTTGGGTTGGTTTAGAAATCCTATGGAATAGTTATATTTTCCTAAAGGCTGTCTGCATTATTTATAGATCCTGGTGCTGAAATAGCTGGTGATTTTGGAAATGGCTAGATGTTTCTGTAACAAAAACGCAAATGGGTAGCTGTTATCAATGTATTTATTTAAAATTTAATGTGTACTTGATTCAGACACTCAGATCACAGGAAGGTTGCTTGCCTTAGAATCTCACGGTAGAAAGACAAAAAAAAAAAAAAAAAGAGTAGCGTGTAAGGGTGTTATTTTAATGTGATATTGGAAGTTTCCAAAATACAGGGCTGTGAATTGAACACATGGACATACATGTGCACAAAGGCATGCACACATGCACATACCCACTCTTATAAACATCAGGGTAACACAATCCTTCCCTAAATGACTTCTTTAAAACAACAAACTCTCCTCCAGTCACTAAAATTTCTACCAGGTCCAAACACTGGCGAAGTAAATTGCCAAATTACTGCACTCTGCACCACAGCAACCAGATTTACAAGGGCTGCACATCCAAGTAAGTGCCCCTGGGCAACCCATTCATCTAACAGCTGGAAAGGTGACACTTGACATTTGGAAACTTTCCTGTGAAGATTGCTGTAAGGCTTTCCCATTAGCTTCCTGGTGAGACTGTAAGGTTGAATAAACTGCCTTGAAACCTGCAAAGGGTAACAGAAATGCTCTAATATCACAAGCCTGCTTGATTTAAAATTCTAATTCTCAAGCCATGACTATTCAGATTTTTTCCAAAGTATTAAATACATTCCAGAGGGAAAAAAAAAGCGTGGAAGGAAGCAACAAGATAAAGGAGGACTTTTAAGCGATATGTGTATTTCTAGAGGTTAAAGAAGGAGACAAAAAGGAAGAAATAGCCTTCTCTCTCCCTATCAGTGTTACCCAAATTCACTGTGCACTGAGAAATTAAGCAAGCAGGTCAAGGATTAAAGATGTTTCACACTCAGCATTTTCATAGGGTCTAAGAAGGCAGGACACAAACAGAGCTTTAGAACAAGTGAGAAAAAATATGCACAGATACTAACAAGAAGCTTTCAGTTGAAGTATTTTTAGGAAATGAAATCAGACCCCAACAGCATGAAATTGCACAAACATGCAATCAGAGAGGCTTTGAGCAGATGGATGGGGGAGAAATAAATTGAGCTGTTACAGTCCCAACTTCAGTTGCTCAAATCTCTTTTTTGTGGGAAAATTAATCATGTATCATGTTTCTAAAAAGTTCCTTGCACTATGAACACATGAGATGCTCAGTCAGCAACATCCAAGGAGCACCAAAAGGGAACATGCAGTTACCAGGTTTTTCAAGTGTGTACCCCTTAAACGCACATTTCCCAGCTAAATTCTACTTTGCATTGTTTTCCTCTGTGCATTCGATGTTTATTTTTTGTCAGGCTCTTGGGTCTAGTTATCAGCCTCATCAGAGGCTGATAACAAACTTAGGTTCCAGTGTAGATAATCTGAGTCCCCTGTAAACTTAGTACACTAAAAAAAGTCTTCAACAAGCGACAACATTGGCAGTATATGATTTTTACTTTACACGCTATTGGGAGATTTTACTTTTTAATACTAATGGGCTCACTTCTTTTCCTTAATTACACAATTAGGAATTCTACTTCCACGGTGCATTGTGCAGGAAGGCTTTCTATCCTTGAGTGGAATTCAGAGCTGGGGCCCAGAAAACCTTGCTTAGATTTTAGTATTAAGAAAGATGGGTTCAGCTACCCAAACTCAAGTACATGATCAAAGTTGAAAGAAAGAATCTGTAATGTTCAGATCACCAGATAATCAAGGTATTAGTTTCTCAAAACTGGTATATTTAAGCTAAACCACAATGAAATTATTTTTTAAGTGACTAAAAGCACATAAAAAAGGGAAAGAGAAAAATACTTTAAAAGAATTACCTGTATGTATCTGTGCATGTACCAGGAAGCTTGTTTTCCATCATTTACTGATTCTACTGTAGTGTTTGCAAGACCACCAATGTCACCCCCTGCAAAAACCCAGGGTTCACTTGTTTGCATAGTTTCCGGATCTACTTCAGGAAGACCCCATCTGTTAAACTTGATAGGTGCCATGGCCTCTCTGACTGTAATTAAAGTGAACGACAAATATGTTAAAAGAAGAAAGAAAAAACACTGTTGCTAAAATCTGTCAAATCTACACTGATAACAAGTCGAAAAGCAGTTCCAAGTTCTTTCACTTACTTAAATGTAAATTTACAGTAGAAATGAAAAGTTGTTTCATATACATAAACATTTTTGTTGAGCTCGTGGATGTATGCAATTACTAACAGGACTCAGACAGAAAAACAGCATACATTATACGGAACAGCAGTTTGGTAGTATGAAAAAAGCAACCAGTTCCTACGTAACTGCAAAGCCAGACTTGCGTACCAAATAAACGCACACAAGCGTCACAAGACGTTACTGACTGGACACGGGCTCAAGAAATAATAGGTGCTAATGTTTTTCTGGTTACTCCAAGAACACACTACATATCCTAGAAACTGCGATTCACAAAGCCATTCTCACTGATATTTTTTATCTCCCAGGAAAAAGGCCAGCACTTCTGAAAATCCCGTTAATGAGCAATATTAATAAAGGAAAAATAAATTTTCTCTCTTTTCTGCACTCCATAGCTTTCTACTGCAATTACCATATCAACATACTTTTCTCCTGAATAAACTACCATATAATCTCTTGTGGAACTTAAAATGCAGACTATGATTTTTGATATTTAAAACCAAAAAAGAATGTTTCTAATAGAATTTCTAGAAATTAATTTAGATCTCTGCAATTTATTTCCCACATTTAGTAACGCTCAGAACAGAAATGATACTCTGCTACTTTTTGACACGTCATTATTAAACCTGACTGAAAATTTTCAGATGAAACATTTTCCCAACACAAATGTTCTGCTATCAAAGCTATTTGGCTTTGACAAAGTGTGCTGGTTTTGAAGAAATTTAATTCGGAAAAAGATATATTTCAATAAAGTTAAAACCATCCTGACTTAATATTTAAACTCGAAGACCCTAAAAGTAAGGCTCACTTTGAAACGTGTTACATATATTAAGAATAAAACCATAAAACCACAATCAAAATTAAATGCTTACATGAAGACACTGTATTTTGTATCTTTTTCTCTGCTATTTCTGCTTTTTTTTTTTAGACCATGCATTAAGATATCTTAATTTTTTTCATGTTATTAACCAGCACATACAGGAATTCTACACATGAACTATTAAAAATAATATAGATGTGAAAATTAAAAAAAATATTTTTAATACTGCATGGCATTATACAAATGGCATTAAATAGAAAAAAAAAAGCTTAGAAAAAATATTATATATATATTTACATGATTTTAATTATGTATTTAAAAATTACTTTATTATAATCACAAAGACACTTTAAAGTAACTTCATTAAGAGAATCACAATTTCAATAAATAATTTTAGCACACATTGATGGCATATATCAAAATGAGAGGGTTTTTTTTCCATATAGCTTTGTCTACAGGAACTGAAGATTCTGCAATAAAATGCAGCTTAAAATTGTAGTGTCCCTCAGGGACATATCACTAGCAGATGCAGACTGCCAAGGTCAATTAAACTGATGTTGTTGTGCTGTCATATATGTAAAAGAGAAATCTGCCAGTTTAAGACCAGAATATTTCTCCAGTACCAGGCCAAAGCCTCAGTACTGCCCAGCACACGTCTGAGTACACAGGAAGATTCAAATTCATCTTTCTTGCACATCATCATGATGGAATTTTCTTCCCAGGCCCTGTATCTTCCTTCACCTCCAAATCACGTATGTGAAGCAAGTCATACACACTGTCACCTACTTGTCCCACCTACACTCTCCTCCTCACCCCTGGCATAAACAAGCATATATCCAAAGGACTCAAATCCAAAGTATTTTTTTTCAACTAGGTTCAGAAGCCAGAATCACAGAAGACAGTTTTCAGCTGAAAGACTGTACCAGGTTTACCTACCAGAAGTATTTAATCTATCTTCAAAACCTATTGCTCACACAATCCCTCACATCCCACATTTACTTGTGGCTTAGCTTGGTAAAAGTAATATTTGCTCAGTAACAGAATCAAAAAGTTATGGTTTCCTTTAAAAATATTTAAATTACTAAAAGATCACACCAAACACAACCTTCAGATTGAGACATTTTTCAGTCTGCAAAATGAGGTTTTTTGCTTTATTTGCTTGTGGTTTGTTTGTTTGTTTCTTCTTTTTGTTTGTTTCTTTCTTTTTTTAATCTAAGTGCTGATAGGATTTTATTAAGAAAGCTTCAGCAATATTAATAAATCAATACATTAACTTTCTCTTTATGTCTCAGACTGACTGTACTTCAAGCTTTTGATCATCTGATATTTGTCATATATAGGATAACTTACTGCATGCAGACCACCGCAGCATGTGGTCTAGACAGTTCTCGCAAGCTAAATATATACAGGCTTGTAAAGACATGTTTGGGAAACAAAAAAAAACAGAGGAAAACTTGGAGCTGCAGAATTTGGTATCAGGGATTTAATATGACTTCTGTTTCTTTGAGACAGGACTGAATGTCAGAGATGCTAGACTGAAAGTAAAGGTGTTAGATGGCAACATGTTGGGCCTGTAACACTCGGAGGTGTTTTTCAGAAGAAATGATGTGAAACTGGATGTTCTAACTTGATTTCATCTTGTGGAAAAACAGGGTATTACCTCTACTAACCTAGATCTATTACATTCCTCAAATCTATGTTTGAATTGTTTTGGGGTGTATTTTTTTGTGCTAAAATGCATGTCTGGACATAATTACAACAAAAGCTTTTTGAGTGTAAAAAAATGTCCAACATATCTTCACCTGAAACATCTCTGCAGGGTCTAGGGATTTGTCTGCCTGATCAATATTTTTAAAATTGGGAAAGAACATTTATCTGGTGGCAAAGTTGACATGGTATCTAGCAGCTATCTCCTTCTGGGGTTCTTTTTGGGTTTTTTGTGGTTTGGTTGGTTGTTTTTTTTTTTTGGCGGGGGTGGGGGGGGGGTGTGTGTTGGGGTGTTTTTGTTTGGTTTTTTTTTTTTTTTTTTTTTAATAGTCTCCAAGATTTAGGTTAAGTAATAATAAGGGCATGATTTAAAAGCATCTTATATAGAGTTTGCAATGTGGATATGGTACCCAGGGCAACTGTGAGGCTGAAGGGACCACCTCCTAGACCACCCGCAGAAAGAAGGCAAGAAATTTGGTCTTCACAAAGGGAAATCCCTTCTCTGCTTCTGCAAGGAGTGAGACACAGTCCAAGAGCCAAATTTAATTTTCAAAGGAGGTGACCCCAGCTATCAGTTCTCTGAATTGCTGTTTGACACTGAACAATTAGCAAACTAGATATCTTTACTCCTGTCCGAACTCATGCATCAGCAAAGAAAAGCGTGTCTTTTAAATCCCTGCACCCTCACATCCTTTAAAGTTTAACACTAACATAGCTTTTCTCTTGAAAATTCAAAGTGAAATCCTGTGGCTGTACTACCTTTTCCTCCATATCCTAGTGAGATATTATATATATAATTTGAAAAGATCCTTCTGAATGAAAGAAAACACACAACTGAATTATTCTGATGCTATCAAGTGATGCTAACACAAATAACACCAAACAAAAGGACAGTTCTGAATATATGTTCCAAATTTACTGTATTCACAGAGCAAACACACACAAATAGAAAAGCAGCAGCAAACTATAGCATTTGCAAAAACAATATTAAAATATAAGTGAACATAAAAAAAATATTTTAATTAACAGAACAAATCAAATGGAAAAGATTCCTCAAATAAAACTTTAAAAGTGAGTCTGTGTGTGTTTGACTGCCATGACTAATTATGTATCCATGTAATGTGTGTTCAATTTGGGCTTATTTAAATAGCAGAAATGCTCATTAGCTACAGTATATCTGTGAAGCTTCAATAAACAGTTTAATGGTTTTTATGTTTAACCAATTTCATAAGTTCCTGTCATTTTAGCTTTAGTAGCTCATTAATGTTATTTTTTTTATATCCATCTTACAGAATTCCTTTACAGTGAATAGTAGCATTACTTCAGAAAAATACAAATATACTGTAACTTTCTTAATCTCCAGTGTAAACCTACAGTTGTCACACGCACCAATACACTGATTAACTGCTGACATTGCCCTGTCTAAATGCCCAGCAAATAAAGAGAGGCACAGTCACACTTCCCACAGTCTCTGCACCACTAGTGTACTGAACTGGAATTAAAAAGTGGTTTGATTGGGCAAAGCTGGGTCCAGGTATGCTAGCAGAGCATCCTTCAGCAACCTGGTACTGACTTTATTTTCTGCCTGTCACCAGCAACCAAATGTGTACCGATGCATATTGAGTGAAAGAGAATTCCTGCGCTAAGTTAACAGGCTTCAGAAGTCATCACAAAGCCACTTTTAAATATTGGAAATTGGAAATCATTTCAGGGTGTGAAACTGCTGGCACTCAATCTCATTCAGTAAACCTATTTGTGGAGAAAAATCCCATTCCAGATGACTCAGCAGGAAAACACCTACCTATCTCGCTAGGAACCTTTTTATCTATATAAATTTCAGTTTTATGTAACAGTTTTTTAAAAAGGTTTGGTGACTAAAAGTCTATTCTGTAGGTGTGAGGCAGATGCTATGCTATCAGGGAGAAACCAGGTCACCCTCCTGAGCATTCCCAGCTGGGGCATCACAGACACCTTGCTTCCTCCCTCCTAGTTTTCCATTAGATAGTCAAGGCTTCAATGCTTTCAGGCTGAAGTTACCTAGTTGTCTGAGCAGGCCGTATGAAAACACTCAACACACCTTGCAGGTTCATTTGCTTCTCTACCATATGAAGTTCTGTGTTTAATATATATATATTTCATATACATAGTTCTGCATTTCATATTTATTTCTATATATCACCACGGAGAGGGTAGTGAGGCATGGGAACAGGTTTCCCAGAGAAGTTGTAGATATCCAGCCTGGCCTAGAACACTTCCAGGGAGGGCATGAGGCTTGCAGCAACCTGGTCTAGTGGAGGGTGTCCCTGCCCATGGCAGGGTGTTGGACCTAGATGGTCTTTAAGGTCCTTTCCAACCCAAACCATTCTATGATTTGTACAAAGGAAAACTAAAATCTTTCTCACTTAGGAGGTCAGAGATCTGTAAGCTTTTTCCCTTTTACCCTAGCAAATACTTCTCAATCTATAGAAATAAGTACTAAGTAGAAGTGGGTCAAATAATAAAATTGTAAACTACTTGGTCAAATTCATCTTTGCTCTATGCTAAACAGCAGTGGGATGGTAGAGTTACACTCTAATAAGTCTTCATGGAAGCTGGTGCAGTTTCCAAGCAAGACGGCAGTAAAAGCAAAAATATCTGAAAATTGTGACCAATTCCCAGAAATGTGAAATAAAAATCTGCCCTTGAGTTACCATGCAATAGCTGACTACACCCACAAATCTAATAAAACATATTTTTTCCTCAAATAGCTTACTGTTTCTGGGGGATTTTGAAAAGGTGATATTTGGAGTTCGCTTGGATATTTTTGCATTCCCTTTCTTTGCCTCTCCAAGAAAATAAAATGGACATTATCATGCTAAGATTCAGTGTTCTGGTAAATGGGAACACTTCCCTTCGCTGCTGCCTGCTAAACAGTGTTGAACTAAACTTATGTTACTAGTTCCCTATCCTGCCTTAGTTCCCTGTCCTGAACTCCTTTTTGTAGTGAGTTTTGAACAAGTGTACTATTTTCCACAATTTCTCAATGATTCTCCTCAGAAAGCCCAAGTTCTCCTCAGAAATTCAGGAAAATAAATCAGAAAAAGTATATTTGTTCCAGTGCAAAATTTTTCAGTCCAAAAATATTGTTCCCTTTTTCCTTATCAGAACAAAATAGGTAAGAAAATGGTTATGAAGTTTAGACTTTAAGACCAACTGGACTGTTGTTAAACAGGATGTTGAGGCTGTATGCAGTGCCAGGGAGTACGTAGAATGACATTTGTATATATTGAGTAGTTGTGGTTTGGAATGGTGACAGAAGATATTTCAGTAATGCACTAATACATTGTAGGCCTCCAAATCAACAAACCAAGCAAAAGAGCAGGAGTACAAGGAAAGGCACAAAATTCTCTAACCACTCTTTGTTTATTTGGGCTAGTTATGATGACTTGAAGGCTTTGGTAAGCAATGCAGTAAAAAAAAAAAAAAAAAAAAAAAAAAAAAAGCAGCTTGTGCTTGCAAAATCCTTTTTTTCCCCAACAAGCAGCAAAACGTTCTTGTTAGTCCACCTGCAGTAGTTTGATTTAAACAATTTGTTGGGATTTTTTTACTGATTTCAGTAAAGTGGTAATATTCTTAAAATAGTCTAGAAGGCAACTCTCCTGTTTTGTCCATTAGCAACTTCTCGAGCATAAAATGGATTTAGGAGTCCATTTTTTAAAATGAATGATGCATGTACATGATTCTCAATGTGAGAATGAATGCCTGCTGGAACTGCTGCTTAAAACCACAGTCAGCATTTTATTTTAACAAAACAAAAAAGACTAAATACCTACTGTGAGCACATGGAATCTCAATTGCAAATTTAAGTTACCGTGCAAGAGTAAGAAACATCTTGTTGAGGATAATAGACTAGAAAAAGCTTTCTAAACTATGTGCTCTTTCGACTCAGAACAGCAGTCAACCAAGTGCTTATGTTTTGTTAAACAAAACTTTAAAACATGAGCATCAAGGCTGCCCTGCACACTTTGCTGAACTAAGGCCAAGCCTGATTTTAATCCCTCTAGTCTTCATAGTATTTTCTTTATGCTTTTATCAGTAGCAACCACATTTAACAATATTAATATAAAATAGGACATAGTGTGGTACCTTAGCCCATACCAATACTGCATTTGCAGTTCCCTGAGGTGCATTACAAATGACATCAATTGACAGAGCTCTTTGTACGAGTAACATGCAATGTGCATCTGAGTAATCCAGTCCCAGAATATTTCAGACTAGCAGGACCCTCTGTAGGTCACCTATTCCCTCCCCTTCTCCAAAATTAGATCAAGTTCCAAGTCAGATCAGCTTGCTCATGACACTGTCCAGTTTTGAGTACCTCCAGTATTTTCACCTCCATCTTTTGATGGAGAATACCCGAATATCTCCATCTCTTGAACAGAAAAAAGCACTTCCTTTTTTTTTTTTTTTTTTTTTTTTTTAAAACCCACTAAGAATATAAAGTGCTTTTTATGTTTGGTAGGGCTTTTTTAAGTTTTCTTTTTGTTATGTATGCTGAGGTAGCCTGGAGATTTGGTTATAATCCAGCTCAATGGTGAAAAGCAAATTTGACTTTCATTAAGACAGCTAAGTCAAAGAATAAAGATATAAAAGCAACTGAAATGGTATGCTCAAAATAAACGCTTCAGTCCCACAAGTCTTAGTTTCTTTTCACTTTGATAACATCCAAAAAAAAAAAAAAAAAAGTCTTGCATTTTTCCTTGTAATTTGACTGACACACACCAAAAATACAGTGTGAAACCGAGGTGTATTGCTCACCACCAAGGTAAATGACTTTTTCATGACCAGCTCACTGCATCTCTTCGTTCCCCCCATTTCATGTTCCTATTTAAAAACCTCACAACAACTTCGTAGAGAGTGAATGCATACTAGGAAATACAAGACTGGCACAGCATTACGGCTAAGCAACACAGTACGTTCAACCTTTTAGCTGAAGCACTCTTTAATGTGGAAGAAAACAAAAATCACTCCTTTATCATAGGGTCTATGAATCACAACAAAACATACAGATTGCATAGGCTAATATTTGATTTACCATATGAGGTTCTAGAAAACCTTCAAAAAACATAAAGACAGGGTTTTAAAAACACCACCACCACTTTCCAAAATTGTCAGTCAACTCTACCATCAGAGTAGTTCATGAATCTCTTAAGATTAAAGAAAGCTTAATCTTTTCCTTACTACCTGAAGGTTAGTCTGAGCCCTAAAAGATGACCAACACAGATGCCACTATTTATACAGCAATACATCTCCAAGTGGAATGGGAGTCTGTTCTCTCAGAGATGCAGACTGCACCTCCAGTGTCCTTTAGAACAGGAGGCAGCTCTGCATAAGTAGCACTCTACATAGCTGGGTGCAGTTGCTGTCTAGATAACAGACTAGGCTGCATTAACCTACCCCAAAGCAACAGTAACACACACAAGATAGTAATGCTCCTGGAATTAACTTCACACGTTCCTCAAAGAAGCAGATTTTTCTTTTTTTACTGTAGGAAAGAGTTTAGACTCTTCTCATGGGTGCATGATGATTTAACTTTACATACAACTGGAATGGTGAACAGGCAGCAATGAGTAGCTCATCCAGATTACAGACAACTCTGCAAGCAGCCATATTAAAAAATTCTTCAGTGGGACCTATAATTTATCTTCATTAACTAATGCTTCATCTTCCTCTGAAGTCAGCACACTTTTTGTATAATTTTACCAATAAGTCTAGAAAATGTTACTATCAGAAAACTCATTTCTTTAAGTCTATTGAAAACAGTGTTATCTATAAGGCATACAGAGAAAATACAGATGTGAAGTTATACGTTTTATGTGCCTGAGGTATATCTACTGGATATAATAGTGAATACTACTGGCTCTGCTTAGTTTAGATTTACCATATTCCTTCATTGAAAAGATTCACAGAACCACTTTATACTAAAATTTTGAAATTCCCTTTGCAGTGGCAAAACCAGCATCTGATTACCAAAACCTTTGGTGACTTGCCAAGTCCTCTGTCAGAGCATTTATACCCAAAGGGCCATGACAACATGTCATGGGTTAATTGGCTGGCATGACCATGCCCTGGAGAGGTAGGCACATTGATCACTAAGGCTTCCAGAGCCTGCTAACCTTGATGAGTGTCTCCAGGCTGAAGATCTATTAATTTTATCCATCTGTCTTTTGCTGAGTCAGTGGTTTTTACTTTTGAGGCACTTCTGCTGTATGTGCCTGAACTCTTTAAATCTAACCTAGTGTCAGAGGAGAACAGTTTGAGCTCGGCTCAGTTCCCATGTTCTTAGTTGTACTCATGTTCTTCAGCCCTCTTTCTGCTACAACCAGACAATTCATTCAATCTCTGAAATGCCATCTATGTGCCTATTTCTGTTAGCTTTAATACGGAATTCTGTAATCATTATTTTTTAAGACCAAAGCTTGTAATGTGCAGCTAAACAATGAGACAAGCACAGACAGATTTAACAAGTACTGTATATATGAAAGAAGCCACAGTTCTCTTGCATAGGCACAAGAAATGAGTGATATCCAGACCAGCTGAACCAGAATAATGATTCTGTCTTAATTTTGCTTAATTTAATAGGTAAAATAAAAGGTTTCAAAGATCGGATCTGTTCAGTTTCAAGTTGAAGTATAATGAGTTTCTCTAAAGTTAATTAGTGAGACCAGAAGAAATCCCCAAGAGTATTCTTCTCCTCATTACATTGAGAGGAAAGCAAGATATTTACTGAGCGACTGTACCTCTAATCTGAGTTCCTGCTCTATGCAGTGACACACAGAAAATTTCTTTGTTGTCAGACCCTCAAGTTTTGTTCCAAGTATACCTAAAGGACACAAACTCCCTGTGAAGAGGACCAGCAGTCACAAGCTGTGTAAACTCCAGAAACTCATTTCACAAAACTGTCAAAGGACAGGAAATGGCTACAGCTAAAACAGCAATCAGCATTTACAGAATGCATTAGTCAGTTACCTTTATTGTCGCTTAAAATGGAGCCAAAGGCACTGATCACAACATCAGCTTTCAGACGGACAACCTGATCCTCATCTTCTTTCCAGCTTCCATCACTGTTTTGTTCAGTTCGAACAAACTCCATAGCAACAATTTGTCCACCTCTAAGTACAACTTTCCGAGGGGAGAGGAAAGGCAGAAATTCACATTTCTCTTCTTTTGCAAGTTCCATCTGTAGGGCAGAAGCAATAAGATATATAACTTGAACATTGTTATGTTTTTATTAAAAAAAAAACCAACTACTACTTTTTTTACTCAAGATGCTGCTACGCAGTCTTCTGTAGCAGAAGGCACCTGTGTACGGCACAGTCATTTTCATGCCAACTTCAGTCTCCTGTGCTATTAAATCAAGCAGCTCTAGACAGTGGCACTAGGTACATTTGCAATGCAAATATTTCTCCAATTTATTTTCTTATTGTCCCCTGTTACTTTGAATATGTAGAACTCCTTTGAGGGCAAAAGGGTTACCTTATGTAACTATCTGTGTCTTTCAAGAAGACACCCAATATTAGTTAAGAACATGCCCTGATTTGTGTTTATTATGATTTTAAGATGTTATTAAATGTTGACTACCGTGTGCAAACAAAAGTTTACGGAGTGATAAACCAGACTTAAGATCTTCTGAATCTCTGCTGCGGTAAAACTGCTGAAGTCAGAGAACATTTTTTTAGAAAAGTCTTCAGGATTTGATTGCCTATATTTACACGGCTACTTTTTTGAACACGTAATGTCCAGCCTGATATCATTGTAGCCCGGGTGTTACTAGGTGAAACTACTTTTATTTTAGTTTTTTCAAGGTCACTGCGTGACTGGATGAGTACAAACATTAGCAGCTTTTAGGAATTTACCCAGGCTTCTAACACAGATTTTGGTTTAGAGTGACAGCTAATTCTTGATTAGTAAGAATCTGAATAACACATGAGGCTGGCTGTGCAGTGGCTTCAATAATCTCATTGTGTCTACAATTCTTACATGAAATGCAACAGAACAGAAGTTAATTATGCATCAATAGACCCTCTATTACCTTTTTTGCACCTCCATTCCCCTTCTATAAGATCTCCAAGATCTCAAAACAGATGACCAGACTACCACAAATCTCATAATAAAGATGCATTACATGCCCTGATATTCTCAAGTATGCAGAAGTGCAAAGTATGTATCAAACAAATTATAATGGAAAAAGACCACCAAAATAAGAAAATCTAACTTGAAAAAAAACTTTCCATAGTACAGAAACACTGAGGAAGCAGAATCAGTTTCAAAACGTGCAGATGTCCTGATAAATGCCAAAGTGCATAGCCAAACTAAAAACCAAATTGAATGGTGGGATCTGTGATGAATGACATTGCTCTATTGCCATTGGCAGTGATTCAAAGCCAAAATCACTGTACGTAATTTTCTAACAAATTTTATAGGCTCCTAAGGCAATGTCAGGATCATTGAGATTCATTAGACAGCAGCCAGAAGGTATCATTCTAGGATCTAACCATGACCTGAAGAGTCATCTATAATACTCAAAAGGCTGTTTGATCTCTGGGGTGCTTCCCAGATAAAAAGTTTTACTGTATTTTCTAATTTAGAAGAAATTCTACCCCCTGTATGCAGATGCATCTCTCTGACTTTACAGGAAACAGGTACAACAGAGGAAAATTATTTGTACAGACTATATAAAGTGAGCCTCAGATCTTTGATAAACATTTTAATACATTTTAAGACTTTTTATAAACAAAACCTTTATTAGTTGTCTTTTAAAGTACCTATAGCACACTTTCAGACCCTGTAGAAATAACCAATATTTCTTCTCATAAATGCTGTCATTCAATTTTACCTCTTCTGGGACAGCCCTGATATTAGTGAATCCCTTCCTGAAGACCACAAACACGCGACGAGCTCCACAGCGTAAAGCAGATGTTGCACAGTCAAAAGCAGTGTCTCCTGCCCCAAGTACAATCACAGTTCCACGTATTGATGGCAACGGAGGGTGACAGGCACACATCCCTGAAAGATGACAGGAAAACCCCATTTTCAAGTAGAGAAACCATTTCTGCATGACAGCTCAAAAGGTACTTGTACTCAAAGCAGTGTAAAATTGCATCTTACAGTTTCCAAGCATGGATTGTCGCTATCAAATTATTCTGCTTCACTGAAAGAGTTTTATTCCCAATTTTAAGATACGCTCATATACATAATTTCATAGTCAGTACTCTACAGCTGCACCTTCCTATCTGGAAGAATTCAAATAACACATTTGTAGGAATGTGGTCACATCAGGTTTAAACTAGTATTAGCGTTTTATTCAAAGAGTAAGTTTCTCTCTTATCAGATTTATTATCTTCACATTAAAAAAAAAAACCCAACAAGTTTTAACATACTATAAAAAATAATAGTATTATTCCAGCTATGACATGGTTCTCAGAGGCTATTCTGTACCACAGCTGAACATGAGACAGAAAGAATGTCGTTATTACACTAATTCCTAGATCTTCCATGGGAAGAAAACGTTTAATCTACAGGATCTTTCTACAGTTTGCAAAACGTTATAAGGAGAGAACGACAACATTATGCACTCATTGTCTACAGCTTGTATTTGATGATTCAAATATACAAGAAATTTTTAAGTAAAACTGAACTCTGTGTGTTCCTTGTATAAGGCTGCACTTTATCACAAGTTTCAATATAATTAACTGTTGATTAGGCAAATTACTGCAACTTAGAAAATAATGCCATAAACAATATAAAGCTATATTCTCAAAGAGCCCATGATCATTTCAGTCACGAGGCACTAAGCTGGCCATTTAATCATTGAACAGTGACTCAAGTATCCTGCTAGAGTAGCAGCAGACTTCACATGCAATTGTTAGGAAACACAACTATCATTCAAGGAAACAATGCTTTTAATCCAGACATATAAATGGAGTGAGAAACAACATCTTAATACACATGTTCTCTCTCCATTTGTGATGCCCACTTTGTTCTGGATAACAAGGCTACTCCCAAGGTAAATTCACATCTATGTATTTGCAAGGGGAACCCCTTTTGGGGGAAAGTATATTAACAACCGATATTCAGAACTTAATGAACAAGCAGAGTATGTATTTTACTGTGAATAAGTCTATTATGTCTATTATTCAGAGAACTGTCATAATAGAAAGAAAGGACAGAGCAGGATATAGGATGTATATATTTTAAAATTCCATGCTTCGTAGAGCTACAGTTACAGACAGACTTTAGGAAAATTAAGGAGAGAATGTTAATTAACAGACAACAACAAAGAGCTAGTTCTTCAAAGTTCATCCTTTTTTTACTGTAGACTTAATGATATAAATGATGAAATAATGATATCAAAAAATCATGACATATCTTGGCAAATCAAGAGTATTGCTTTGCCACATTTGAAAAGATGCGGATCACAGTATATAAATCCTCATGCTGGCAGGTGACTTGCAGTACACGAGTGCTGTGTCCACACAGAATTCTATAAAGTATTTTTAGTCAAATTATTACAAGAGGGGATTGTTTTGCAGGATTTATTTTTCCTTTGTTAATCTACACGTTTTGCAGTGCAGATATTGAATTTATTTCATTTTTAAACATCTTTCTTCAAAAAAACAAACAAAACCCACCCTTTTCTCCCATCCCATTTGAGCTCACTTTGAGCTTAAAGAAAACAGACAGCAATAAGCATTTTATCAAAACAGCAGAGAGATGGGACAGATGGGATGCCAAATTTCCCTTCCTAAATATTTTGCATAAAATGGGGTAATAAACTTTATTTTTATATGCAGAATAATTTGCTGCAGAAAATATATTCTTCAACACATTGTTTATAGAAAGTCTGCTAAATAAGCAGGCGACCATATATGATGCTAAGAGAAATTTCTGAATGCTCATAATAAAATCAGTTTGTAGATAAAAAAGGTATATGTCTGGTTAAATATGTGGTCGTATATACAAGACCACATACTGCACTAAGTATATGGCCAGAAAACTGCACATGGAATTTCTTTTTTATCAACACATTGAGGAATCTAGACCATTAGGGAACATGGCATAGAAATCACAAGCCCCATCTCGTACAGTTGTTTGGGGCTTATGACTTCACATTCATGGCCATTGAAAGCAGCTATACTCCTTGGGGAGCAAACAAAGCTATCTCAGCACTCAAAACAAAGATGTAAAAGCATAAAACAAGATTGCATTTGGTGCCTATGAACTGAGTGTTGTCTTATTAACAACTCCTGGAATACTACCGTTGTCCTGAGCCTTCAACTGTAAATTCTTTGGATAAGGAACTAGTTCTCCGTTAAATGTGTCCGTAAAACCTGCAGCACATGACTTGGGATCAAGTGAAATCATTTATCAACAATATACAAAGAACCTGCTTATATGGATTGACAATACCTTTAATAGTAGTTTTTTTTCAAGACCATCTTGTATATACTATTTCTATCAAGAAAATTGATAATAACGAGACGTTTATGACATCTTTTGAATATAATTCAAAATAACAAATATAAATTATTAGGGGTAATGATTTGCCATGTGCTTATGTGCTGGTTTTAGTTGTGACAGAGTTGATTTTCCTCACAGTAGCTAGTACGAGGCTATGTTTTGGATTTGTGCTGAGAGGAATATTGATAACACACCATTGTTTTTAGTTGTTGCTAAGCAATGTTTATATCAAGTCAAAGACTTTTGCAGTTTCTGATACTGCATCTCTGTTTCTCGCTTCTCTTCTACAAGGAGCTGGGAGGAGACACAGTCCAGACAGCTGACCCAAACTGACTAAAGGAACTTTTCATGCCATCACATCATGATCAGTATGTAAACTAGGGAAGTTGGCTGGGAGGTGAAATCACTGCTCAAGGACTGACTGAGCATC
This sequence comes from Rhynochetos jubatus, assembly GCA_027574665.1. Classification (NCBI taxonomy): domain Eukaryota; kingdom Metazoa; phylum Chordata; class Aves; order Eurypygiformes; family Rhynochetidae; genus Rhynochetos; species Rhynochetos jubatus. The sequence goes on from CM050656.1 coordinate 20,860,466, forward strand.
AGTTGGACGGTGCTGAGCACTTGTATCATTTCGGTTTTATTCCCTTTTTCTTTTTTTTTTTCCCCATGACATAGTATTACATATTAGTAGTAGTAGTGTAACTATTTTATTTTAAATTAATAAGCTTTTTTATCTCAACCTACAAGTTCTCTTGTTTTTCCTCTGATTCTTTCCCCAATCCTACTGGGGAGGCAGGGGGGTGAACTAGCAGCTGTGGGGTTCCTGGTTGCTTACTGGGGCTAAAACCACAACAGCTTAGATTTTTACATATGACTATTTGCCTTACAGTCTCTAGGATTGACTATCCTGACTACACTCCTGAGGTTGCAACTCAGCAAGTGAAAACCCTGCCCCAGACCTATTCACTGGGAGGTGCTTCATAACTAGATGTGCTGCTCTGTAACCAGCTGTCCATTTTGATATATCAATAACTGCTACTGACTTACTGAACACAATTATGACAAAAACAGTATATCGCACACCTGGTTTACTTGCCATTGCTACCAAAGGTAGGAAGTCTTTAGATGTGTAGAATCCTTGATCCACTCTCAGTCCTTGGAATATACTGTCTCTTTTTGGTTCTGGCAAACCTAAAATAGATATTTTAAGGCATATCAGAACTACAGAGGAAATTTCAATGACTAATATATATTTCACATTACATATACATTCTCAAAAGCATCCTCAATACAAGCACTTTTACGAATCTTCAGACGTTTCTAAAAGAACATCACAAATGTCTGTAGTTTTCTGTTTGGAGTCTGTGGCTTACATAACTGGTAATCTTTTAATAGTACTGGTACTTGAAAACAAGGTTGTTGGATAACCCATGTACCCATTTAACTTGTGCCAAAACAAGTGCGGAGGAAAGGCTTTGAGAGAACAGAATATACAGGATGCAAAAGCAGGGAGCTATTGGGGAAGACTCTTGTAAGCTTTCCTTGTACTGCTTTACCTGTGTGCGCATGTAACTTACTGCTGTGAAAGGGTTTTGTTCCCTTTGATTTGAGGCATTTTTCAATATGACTAGTCTGGAGATAATACAAATGAGGCAATAATAAACAGCTTAACCGATGAGGAGAGGAGGACAAATGGCAATGCCGTAGATCTGTCTGATCTACAAGTATTTGTATGCCATCATTTTTTGCCATTCTTGATTGTTTTCTCAAAACTCTGAAGTCCTTATTGGCTGACATTTATTTACGGTTATTAAGAGCACACATTTATACAGAAGCCATATCATACAAGAATATACTTCACAACCAATAATAGCAACAAATACCTTTCAATTAAAAGAAAGCATCAATAAGCACCTTCCAATTATCAAAGAATATCTTCACTGCTGTGTGAACATTTGAACAGCACAAAAAAACCAGCCTGACACATAAATTAAAACATTTTTTTCATGCAAATGCAGTATCTATCAGGGTATTTTCAACAGGCCTTGACTTTCATATTTGCATCTAAAAAACATAATATTTTCAAAGTATGCTAATTAACAATTACATACTGAAATGGAGTAAATGCCAACAAATTTTCTGAAAAACACAATATAAATGAGAAGTCCTCAGAGTAAGCAGGCAGAATAGGAGCATGCAAAGCAATCTATGTTCCCTCCATTCTTGGGCATGGATGGCAACAGACTAATCTTTCTTCTCTTTGAGACATACTGGTCAGGAAAACTATAATACCACCATGTTAGTAACAACAATAAAGCAGGATTGCACTTTGAGGAGTGCTGTTCCAAGAAGGGAAGGTTTAGAGCTTTTTCATATTACTGAAGCAGCAAAAGTGTCTCATTACAGGGTAAGATCAGGACCCAATCATAAAACAGTTTAGGAATTTTTCATCAGTCACCTGATATAAGGGAAGTTTCTTAATCCCTGAATGAAGTTACTATAAAACAAGAAAAAAGTATATTCTTAGTTTTAACAGTTTCAGAGCAGAAAATGAAAACATGCTCTCAGTGAATTCAGAAGGCTTGCAAGCCAAAAAGCAAATTAAAAAATAATGAAGTTTTTGCATTTCAAATGCCTCATGCTATTGAGCACTTTCTTGATCTCTATTTATGAAAAAAATCATGACTCAGTTGCTGAACACCCAGCTTTCAAAACATTGCTGATCTGTAGTTGGATATCGAGAAAAATAACGTTAGAAAAGAATAGCACGTACTGAACTTCAAGATGTTTGAATGCTGTGCTTCCTGGGTAGACTGGAATATCAGCTAATGAAGAATGAATAATGGATATCTTAAGAGGCTGCCAGAAATAGTTAGTGCTATTGAAAGTACAATATGTAAAATGCATTAAAGAAATTATTTTTAAAACTGCATAGCGACTGCCTACAGGCAGAGGACTGTCACTATGCCACTATTTCTATTGAGGTATCCATAAACCAGCTCAGAGGCCCCAGCTTACTCTTGGGAGAAACACTCTTGTCATGACTGAGAGGTGCAGCCTGCCTTAAAGACAATTTCCTTTCTACCTAACATCTATCCCCATTCAAAAACCAGGAGAAACCCTCATCATTACTTTTATTTCCACTGATTTCTGCTGCTTTTATCATCTCCCAGTGAAAATTATTTTGTTTCTAACAGCATCAGTATTTTAGCTCCCATAGGTTGAAGGAAGAGTAGAATTAAGGGAACATTGCAATGTACATGGTTCAGGTACATCACTAGTTCAGTGTCACTGACATCAAAGAAGTTGGATTATGAACACATTGGATTCAGTGATGTTTAGCCTGGTTGATATGACTAGAAAAAAGCCTAAGAGGTAGCAGAAAATGCCATGTATACTGACTATTTATTTCACTATTGTCATTTTGCTGAAAACTCCATGAAAATCAATTCTGCAATCTTTTCATTTGAAGGAAATACAGGGGATTTTTCTCTTATACCTATAAACACCTGGAACAGTTTCAAGCTCTTTGCTAAGCACCTGCTGGAGGTTGTACTGGATTATAATGTATCTCTGTTGTTTAGTATTTACCATTATAATGACTGCATTTAATTGTTAAAATAGAGAGACTGAATACTTCTTAAAGCCACTAGGCTACCTAAGAAAGAGACAGAGGCAGATAAACAGAGAAAGATACTAAGAACTGATAAGATCCAGTTTAGAGAGACACCATTTCATCATAAACAGTCAACCTACAGAATTATGCTTTACAGACAGATCAAATATTGATAAATAGTCAACAGCCTCTCAGGAGAAAGAACATTTGATGACAAAACAGCTGTAGAGGGAAAATGTAGTTTCAAACAAACAGTTTTAGAGAAGAAATAAAATTTTAAAAACCCCAGTCATCTATGAAAGACACAAGTGAGGTCAAAATAATGAACCAAGAGAAATACCCTCTGAAGACAAATCAGAACAATCCTCTAGCAAAAGAGAATTTGCACACTAGTACAAAACAGCCAGGAGCCACCCAAGGAAAAATGTTTAGAAAAACATGAGTGTTTTCTCCTAGGTTTTAGGCCGAAGCCAATGGTAGTCAGATCTCTGGTCTACCTGCAAGCCATATAAAAGGCTTTTTTATTTATTACTTGGTATTTCTTGTCCTGAAACAATCTTTCACTCTTCTAGGTCTCCTGTCTTTAAATAACCTAAATAAAAATCTAGTGAAAACACTTATTTCACCTTAATTGAAGAGCAATTCTTCTAAAGGGCAACCAAGGGGAGGCAGCCTAAAGAGACAATTCCACTGGTTTTGTTTGGATGGACTCTGCACACCCATATGCAAGCAGATATGCCTACCCCCCCAGCCTTCTGCAGCCAAAGCCCTGGTCTTCTTGCAGCCTCACTCCATTTACCTGCTGATGCCAGGGAACAAGCTTTTGAAACAACTGATATCCAAACACCACAACGAAACTTCACAGTCTGTGGAAAATGGTATTTACAAAGAACAGTGAAAGCAGAAGCAACATGAAAGTAACATCTTGCATGACAGATCTAGATCAGTTTTGCACATGCTAACGTAAACAGTCCCAATCTGGGTCAGGTACAGCGTAGAAAGCAATTAATCTCTATTCCTGACCCTTTGCTTTGCTAGGCACTGCCTTTCATCTCCAGATGCTCCAGTTCTCTCTCAGTAAGCACCAATCTCTTAGCATGAAACCCTCTTTCCTTCTTTCCTCCATCTCATCCCTACAACCCCTTCTCCAGTGGGCTATACCTCAGCATCGGTGTCTCTCCCATGTCTGACATAGCGTATGCTTTCCAAAGCCATTAGCTGCTCTAACAATGCCTTTGGAAAACATAGACTTTAACCTCCCATTTTTACAACCTTTATATATATACATGTAAATATACACATGCATACATGTATTAGAAAAAGCAATATCTGCTTCCTATCAAGACCTCATACACTTTGTTCTCACAATACTGATGCATCTTAATTTTCTTAACTGGCAGTGTCAAGTCCATCATCTCCATTTAGAGACACAGAATTTAGATCCTCTCACAATCCCCTAGTCCAGATGAAGTAAGAATCACTAAACAGTTAGAGTCAATTTGCCAGATATACAAGGCAACATACAAGTGGTGCATACACAATGTAAGGGATTGGCATGCAGAGCAACGCACCTAATCCACTTGGTTGCTGCACCAAATAAATGAGGGCTTGTCAACACATCATTCAGCTAAGACTGAAAAGGAAATAAATAGTGCTGCTACTGCTTTAACTATTAGCTTGGTCTGGAAGGGAAAACTAAAGTGGGAGTAGAGGCAAAGCATGCCTGTCTTTCCTATTTTGACCAAAACCCCTCTCCCCAGAAACAGGAATGCCTTCTGAACCTGAACTCATTGTTTGGATTACATAAGCCTGACATGTTTGGGCAGATTTGCAATTCCAAATGAACTTCTCAGCCAGTCTTAGTAACTGACATATAAAATACGCCCTCTTCCTTAGTAAGGGTCAAATGTAGTTTTCATTACCTGTAGTTTTTCAGTGTTTCTGAAAACAAATCTACAGACAAAAAAATTTGGAGCTGAAGTTGAAGTATAAATATACAGTAGCCTACAGGGGCAAAACTTATTAAAGCATCATGAAGTTCTCTGGTTTTCCTCACCTCAACACTGAAAAGTTTGCTTTGCTTAATTTTTAATTGTGATAATATCACATTTTGGAAAAACTTGAGCCAGACTAGGTAAACAAAAGATGAGCTAGGATCTTTTAAGAAATATTGTCTCTCTTTGGATTCTTAGCTATTGCTGTCCTGACAGCAGGGAGTTTTCCAGAGAAGAACTGGCTGAATTATTTTGACCAACTCCTCACTTTCAGGTAAAAATGTAAATGCAAGCTGGTGAATGCAACCTGTATTTGAATATACCAAGAACAATTTTTTTTAAAGCCAAGACACTTTATTTTGACATTTTTGTAGTAAATCTTTGAGTTTTGTTTCAAAATGACATTACATTTCTAAATTTATTCAAATTGAATTCAAAAGAAAATAAAGAAAATTGGATTCCCTGGCTATGTACATCCCTTGTTCTACCTTTTAAGATTAGCAAACCAAAACCAACATCCTACTCCATTAATTTATGGGACCTTTTTTTTTTTAGATGTTCTTATGTTTTACAAATATGGAGCATTAGGTAAAAATGCAGAAGGTGGGGAGATCTTTTCACCTTTTGCCATATCTATGAAAATCTGCTTATGTTTCAGAGTTTGAAAAATCACATTTACTCTGCTAGACAGAAAAACAAATCAAAGTTTCCTCTTCACTACATGTTCTGCTCTTCCCAGACTCCACAACAGGAATCTGCAGAGGAAAGGGGGCTCAGGAAATCCTAGGACCAGGTGGAAAGCCTTGAACTGTCCGAATCTACTGAGAATGAGTAGAAAAATGCATGACTCTCATAGGAAACTGGATGTGGGCAGAAGAAACATAACCTCGCCTTTGCCCAGCCTGAGGAATAGGAATAACAAGTTGTGCCCGCCCATGTGACCAGGGCAAAGGAGCAATGGAAGGCTGATGGAGAGAGAATTATATAAATTTTAGAGAGGAACTGACATGGTCTGATAAGTTATTTTTGTTAACAATATTTGTTCACATGGAGTTTTTTTTTAATTTTCTTTAAAAGATGTTCCAAAGTAAATACAGAGCTACAATAATTGCCCTCTAAAGGTAAATGTGTGATATCCACCATTTCCCTTCTGAAAGCGTCCTTTTGAATTAACAGAAAAGGACTCATTTTGTCCCATCTCCCTGCCCTTTTACATACTGAGTGTTTCAACTTGCTCCTTGTGTTACCATATAGAAATATTTCAGATGTAACACTTCTGACAGCATTTCACATCTGCCCAGAGACTTGCAGCTACAGGTACCATATGGTCAGAGTGTGACTACAAAGGTGCACGGCAGAGAAGAAAGAACATACTGTAAATTCCATGCCCATAAGCATTCTTTACTATTTCTGAATGCTCTGTTCTTCAACAAATCTAGTTTTTGGTCTGGGGAAACATCTGTCAAAATCTATGTAGTTAAAGCAGTTTCACGTCACACAATCCATTAACAGTATAAATCAGACTATGATTTTTAAGTACACTGAAGTATTTTTTTTGAACACTGAAACAGTAGATTGTCATAATTCAAATTTACAGTTTTCCCTAGACATGATAGAACCTATTTGTATGCAGTGACATATGCTCCACCTATTTGTTTATAAGAAGTCACATAATTCATACCAATATTGATAACATTGCTGTCCATAGCTCAATATTACACAACAATGTATAGATGTGAAATATACTGATATGCATGCATTATCCAAATATGAAACCTAAACTGTGCCACATAGCAGATTATATTAAACGCACCATTACAATTCATGCTATGACATTCACCAGAAGTGTAACAGAAAACCATTGATATCTGAAAAGTTACACCCTCCACGTTTTTAAAGGTTTGATTCTGAAAGACTACACACCCAGTAAAGTTGCAAATGCTCTGCAGGTGCTCAGCTTCTTTCAAAGTCGGTCCCTTAGTGATTAACACATTAGTAAATACTTTCAAGGCTTGTATTTTTAAAGGATCTCTCTAGTTTTGCTGGAGATTTTTTTCTTTAATGGTGGCAGCTTTGTTACTTCCTGCTGTGTGGTTCAATAGATTATGTTTTCCAGGTGTCTGAGGTTTTTTTTGTTTGCTATGTATGTCGATGGAGATAAGTGTTTAAATTATTTTTTTTAATGTCTATGTTTTTATATTTTCGTTCCCTCTCCATTTATTTCCTGCTGTTGAGATTACTGCCTCATCTCCACAGCAGGTGGCTCTTTCAAATCTGTTTTCTTTGTAAGCCTGGTAGATTTATTTTGTAATATAACTGCTCCTTTTTACTGTTTTTATTAATGATTTCTTTACTTTGGAACAGGTATGCTTGCTAGGTATGTTCATAGAAAAAGAAAAGGGAAAAAAGTAAAATGATTACAAGACACTTGGGTTAACCTTTTCTTACTCTCAAGTTAGAATCAACACAGCACAGCATATGGTGAAAGAACACCCTTCACATCTATCAACAAGAGCCATACACGATTGCTGCGGTGCATTCCAGGTTGAACAGCTAAGTCCATACCATAATTTCTTTTAAAAACATCTGAGTAAGTTGCTGAACCTAAGTAATGCAGTCTGCAAGTCTCACACGTTAGCTTTGTTGCTACATTAGATAGAGACAAGGATCTGAGCTCTTGCAAATGGTATTGAAACAACAGGAATGAAGCAGTCAGGTCAGCCAGAACTAAATTGGTTCTAATAATCCAATTTCTCTTTGAAGCCAACTGTGCAATCCCAGTTTAGGTGTAGCCAAAATTTCACAAGAGCTAGGTGTCAGAAACTACAGATGGGAAAGGCAGACAGAGTTCAGAATCAATCCACATGAGTAATGGAAATTAGGATTATGACCACACAGATCAGTGTGGTATGTCTTGAGCTTGGATTACAGAACACTGCAGCCTCATGGTCTGTCCTTCCAACATTTAGTGAGCCCATGATCAGATTAGATTGACATCCACTGTTGACCAGTGTCCAAAGGTGAACCATTAGCCCCATCAAATATAGACTCCACCCTAACATGGTTTTACCATAATCTGTCCAGCTTTTCTCCAGGATTTAGCCTACCCTCCAGAGCCTACCTCTAGTCTTAACTGCTCTTCTTTTATTACGGTCAAGATATGGGGCCTGTGCTTTGAATATTATTGTGGTATCACTCAAGTATGACTAAGGTAATGTATTATAGCAAAAATCATCAGTGTTCCAAGATGATTGAACAAAGATCTTAAGAAATGTGGCAATTTTGAAATTCTCAGTATCTGTGTAGCCCATTAAGGGCCATAAAGATTTTCAAGTTTGACTTGAACACTTCTCCTCTAAAAGCACTCTTTTAAAACGTGTACCTCAGACATGAAGCATAAAGTATCACTAAGCATTTTAACAACATAATTCTTTAAAGGATACACTAGAAGAAGTGATACCAGGTTAGACAAAGGTATACAGCTTCCTAAATTGAGGAACAGATGGTAATTCTAGCTCTTCTTTTCACACTGGAAACTGCTATGTAATGTTGTCCATATTTGAAGTAATAGTCAAATTAAGGATGATAGCAAGTTAGATGGTTATCCTAGTGAAAAGACTGGCTGAAACGTGATTACTGGAGTAAACTTCATCACAGAGAGGGATGAATGCACAAGTCTGCTTACCTTCCCTCTGGTCCTGTTCTGCCTGTTATTGTTTATTGCAGGACCTACAGCACTGAAAGAGCTTGCTATGAAACTTGATTTGTAGAACATGAGAGTTCTGTAAATTGTAACACAGCGTAACTGAAGAAACATCTGCTGTAAAAAAAAAAATGAAGTGGGATATTGCTGTGAACTTTTCTTATGTCATCTTTGTAACATTTATTATACTGGCAACAAATCTGAAAAGGTCACTAGCAAAAATGCATTTAAGTAGTCTCACACAAATCCATCTTTAACATAAGAACATACTAGTCAACCCAGTAAAGGAGCCTGCTCCAGTCTGCTTACAATAGAGTCAAACTGGACTTTTAGTCCTGACTGGAATTTGGTCACTTCTCACCAGTGGCATAAGCTGTCATTATTTAGCACTAACCTTGAACTGGCAGAGCAGGGATGCTGAAGTTTAAGACCTGACATGCTAATGTTGCCAATTCCATTCTCTTTTCCTTCTACTAGTATGTTCCTAGCACTAACATGCCAAAGGAAAGACACAGGAGGGCTGTGTTTCCTCCAGACACCAGCCACTTACTGTTTCTCACTGTGATACGCTGCACCATGCTAGAGGAGAAGAAACTGGCTCCAATGGCTGCTCATGTTCAGTGGAGTGGTCACAAAAGCAAGATCACCTCCTTGGGGACTGTCTATCAGCAATCTGAAGGGCACAAGAAATCTATCATCTCAGAAATCATATGTCCAGAAAAGGGACTTTTATACAGTATAGAAAAATCCAAATATGTAGAAACAAAAGCAAAATAAGCTGGAGAGGTTGAGAGACAACAGACTTCTGAAAAGAAGGCAGAAAATACTACAATAACTGTTCGCAACAGCAACGATATCTTTCCCCAAGTAAATTCATTATAACTTGTCTAACCTGTCCAGTTTATAGGTATTTATGCTGGCATATTGGAATAATCAGAGCCAATGAAAATTTGCAAAGGGAAAATCGAAAGTTAGCATCCAAGAGATTTCTTCATATTAATTTTTTATTACAAAAATTGGAAAAAAATCTTGAAAAGCTGGATCAATAGATGCTACATATGGTAAATACGCAGGGAATGGATAAAATTAAAACAAATCTGATGGAAAGCATTCACAAAGAAAAAGCAACAAATGCTTAGCTGGCATCACAAAGACAAATAACTACTAGGCCTCTACATTGTTGAAAAGCAACATTTGAAAAAAATCAAAGGCAGAAAATTCTGGAATAATACTTTTGGTCAGATTGCAGGCACTGTACAGCAAGGAAGTTGCAATGAGGTGTACTGAGACAACACCAACTTTAGCTAGCTAAAGTCATCCTGTACTTTTGATACAGTAGTAATGTATTTGCTGATAGGTGGTTTCAAAGTGCTACAAAGAGAAATATTGAATTTTATAGTATTGTTTCCTAAATTTGATGAAGCAGAACAGTTAAGAAACACAGAAATATCTAACTATAACCATTTCTCTTAAACCCACTACTATTACTCTGTTGTATGCTACTTCCATAGCTTCCATTCTATTTTAATATGACGACTGTGAAATGAAAGACTGGATAAATTACAGCTTTGCACCCCGTATAAGTGTATCTATATTAAATACTTGTAAAAGTCTTTCTTATCCAGGAAGAAAGTCCCACACAATGAATAATACTTGCAAAAATACATGACTTTCTGGTTATCCCTATTTTTAAAACATAACAAGGATTCACCCAAACCATTTTATTTTTTTAATGTAAGCATTGAGTGTAACCCAGCAATGTCTTCCAAATGATACTGAGTAAATATTGCACCATCTGAAACTCCAATATAGTAAAAAAAAAAATATAGTTTCCCAGTTATTTGCTAACATATTATATTGTCTTAACTTAAATCTTTGAATATTAGTACGCTGGTTTTGTCCACATGGATGGACAAAAAGATGCTATAAAGCTTATTCAGTAATTACTCCCATATTGTGCCACCTACGCTGCATTTCTGAATCACTTCAGGTAAACCATGTCTACATATATTTTAAAACGATGCCTCAAAAAAGACTTCTGAACATTACTCATTTTTCTGCAGCACAGATCTACAACTGAAAACCTATCATCAGTGCTTTCTGATGAAAAGGTAATAATTAAATCTTTTTTCCCCTTGTACTACAGCACATTATTTGACCTATGATAAAACAACCTATCAAATTTCCATTTATTATTTCTACCTGAAGGCCTTTGCCAGCTCACACAAACATAAATCTCCATTTGTCAGATTTAAACTGTACCTGTCCCAGCTGCTATGAGGTTTCATAGCTCTTGTCCCTTAAAAACTACCAAATAGCATCAAGCCACATTACCTCCCTCCAGCCTTCGCTGACCCTTGCAATCAATAATATTTGTAACCTGTATGCGCACAGTTAAGTAGAACAGAAGCCACGCACTATCCCAGTTAACTGCATTGAGCTGTAATACTACAGCCTGCTCCCTTGTGTCTCCTGTGATCAATTTTAATCTCTGGACCAAGAATAAAAGAATGCAGCCCCTTGTTTCCGAATTCATCTGAAACGGATGTTATAGATTTGCAGATCTGCACAGAAGCCGTGGATTTAATACAACCAGCAGTTCAAGGAAAGAACCCATGTAAGCTGTCATTCATTCTCATTACCCTCAGTGTATTTTGGATCTTCAGAAGACAATACAAAGCACAGGGAAATGCACATGTGCTGAATTAAAGCAAGCTCGCTTTGTTAAAATACCATCAGATAACAGTTATTTGTCAGAGCTGTATCCATTACTGCCACTGCAGGTAAGGTGGAGGTCAGTCATTCCATTATGATTACTTTGTCTAAAGGTTTAGAGACTGCCAATACTCATCCCTTCTGGAAGCGTGTAATATATAGTAAATTACACAGAAATTCCCTAGAAATAATAGAGAGTAGTTCTGCTCTGTTAAAAAGAAACACTTACTATGGAAAGGAAGAGGAATTCAGGTTTCTGATGGTATTTGTTCTCTCACCTCCAAACTGATTTTATTTAAAACAAGGCAAATTTGCCAGCCAATTAGTCTAATTAGACAACAGTATCTGAATGCAGAACAGGAAGAAAGCAACTTCAGAAACCTACTTTAATATAAAAAATGCTTTTTGAATCACTCGCACTACCAGAATACATGTTTCCAGAGTACTCCTAACTGCATATTTATAGGTTTGGCTATATTGGCTCCTTGACAGCAGCTCCAGTGCCATGAATCATCTTTCAAAACATCTGATAAGACTTTCTTACTCATTTCTCTAAAGCAACATTCTGAAGAGAGACTTTCAACATGATTATGCTCCAGTGTTCACTATCAAGTAAGAAAAACAGCACACAGTTCTATAATTGCAGGTGAACAGTAAGTACGCATCGTCAGAGGCTTTATCTTCTCAGATTGTCATACTTGTTGCAGCATACTCCATACTGGCACACAGCATGCGACATCCTTGTAACATGCTGGAGGGTCAATGAGCTTTCTCACTCAAGTCATTTACCCACTTCACATTGATGTCCTTATCATTAAGCCCATATTTATCTGACTTTCCTTTTAAAAGTAGCTGTAGCACGGAGTTTTATGTAAATATCCAGTTAAAGTGATATTCTCCTACACAAGTAGATCAGATGAGAAACATTAAACCAATTATATAGTTACCCCTGTATAATTTCAGATACTGGAAATAACCAAGCAAGGTCATACTTTGACTAGACCCTATAGTCAATAACAGAAACAAGCCATAAATTGCCTAAGGTGGAGGTTTTTTTAATCCATTAATTAAATTGATTAAATCCATTAATTAATTCCTTTCCCAACATCAGTATATGTTGTATTTCATATGAAATTTTATTCAAAGACAGTGTCTTTATTAACTAATTATTCTATTTTCATCAACTGCCAGTTTTCCTTGGGCATTTCACATACTGCTGACAGAGCACTAAATCTGATAGTGTGGGTTAGAAATATAATGCAGTTGAACTTCAGATGCTGTAAGGCTACTACCCAGAAAACAGACACAGAGAAGCTAGTGCAGATTTCCAAATGCCTCCTCAATGCCCACCACTCAAGAAATGGAAGTGAAACGTTGTCACCGAAGATCACGGATCAGGTACTTGTGTTGTGCGTGCAGAAATCTGCAGACATGCACACCTCCTCCTCTTAAGCTCATTCTTTGGGTGGCTAAGTTAAAAATGGGGAATTTCTACTTATATTAAGCAACTAATTCTTGCCATACTTAAAGCATCAGAGGTAGAAACCTATATCCTTTCAGTCAATGAAGGGATGGCCACGCCCAGAGAGATGACTGTTTCAGAAAGTTAAAAGTAGATGCCTAAAATTGCCTGCAGCCAATGGTGCAAATACTCCCAAGAGACCACATACCTCCCCTGACACAGACATCTGCCCATACTAACGTGAGTCCAGCCACACAAACACACCAAGTAGCGAGCATGAGTCCTTCATGGCTTCTTGGTGCCTATTTCGTATTTGCACTACTACAGCAGGAAGATTCTCTCCCACAGTCTCTCCCACCTAGTTTCAAGTGGTAACAGAACAAAGAAGCATCTGATCAATAAAGAGAAAAATCAAGTTACACAATCCCAATAGGTCTCTCTAACAAGGATTTCTCTCTGAAATGTTCATGCTTGTCTAACGCTTTTAATCCTTTCACACCAGTGGGTCCTACATGTTTGCAGTAGTGCCAATGTAAACCAAATTAATATTTTATACAAAGATATCCACTCTTACCAAGTAAATGGGTTAATACCAAAGCAAGCTTTAGCAACGTATGGCTGAAAAACTATGTGAGTTATTAATTTAAAAAAATATTAGCATATAAAATCATTATCTCTGCAGCTATGTCCAGTTCACTGACAAGCTTTTGCACTATTATAATTAATAAAGGCAGCATCCTTAGTGAAGCTACAAAACACATTTTTTATTAAATAGCAAATTGTATATTTACTTTAAACATTATAATCTGATGAAAAATTATTTCATAAACCTCAAGATAAATGATGTCAGAGATGGAGTATGTATTTTATTCCTCTATGAATCCTAAACAGCACTTGAAATTTGCTTGCAGGTTTCTGTTGTATGCAAATCTGCTCTTGAAATTGCTTTCAAGTGCTTAAATCCAATACCACTAGCATAAATTTAAGATGCAGTTTGTGCTATTCTTTCTTTTTAAAACATTTAATTTTTGTTAAATGGAGAATTTGGCAGTTCTAGTAAACGCAGCTTTTCTATTAATCTTCTGGAGGTAAACTGAAGATAGGTTTCTGTGTGGGTCCCAAAATCAGGTTCATTGAAATAAGAACTATTTGGGGGTCTGCTGTACTTTATTATTTTGCTGTTCTATTTTGAGCTAAAAGAGAACCAAGCTGTGTGGTGCAGTCAACACGCTGGAGGGAAGGGATGCCATCCAGAGGGACCTGGACAGGCTGGAGAGGTGGGCCACTGCCAACCTTATGGAGTTCAATAAGGCCAAGTGCAAGGTCTTGCACCTGGGTCGGGGCAATCCCAAGCACAAGTACAGGCTGGGTGGAGAATGGATTGAGAGCAGCCCTGAGGAGAAGGACTTGGGGGTACCGGCGTGTGAAAAGCTGGACATGAGCCATCAGCATGTGCTGGCAGCCCAGAAAGCCAACTGTATCCTGGGCTGTATCCAGAGAAGCATGGCCAGCAGGTTGAGGGAGGGGATTCTCCTCCTCTACTCTGCTCTCATGACATCCTACCTGCAGTACTGCATCCAGCTGTGGAGCCCTCAACACAAGAAGGATAGCAACCAGTTGGAGCGAGTCCAGAGGAGGCCAGTAAGATGCTCAGAGAGCTGGAGCCCCTCTGCTATGGGGACAGGCTGAGAGAGTTGGGCTTGTTCAGCCTGGAGAAGAGAAGGCTCTTGGGAGACCTTATTGCAGCCTTCCAGTACCTGAAGGGGGCCTGAAGGAAGTGGGAGGGGAACTTTTTACAAGGGCCTATAGTTATAGGACAAGGGGTAATGGGTTTAAATTGGAAGTGGGGAGATTTAGATTGGATATCAGGAAGAAATTCTTCCTGGAGAGGATGGTGAGGCACTGGAACAGGTTGCACAGAGAAGCTGTGGATGCCCCATCCCTGGAAGTGTTCAAGGCCAGGCTGGATGAGGCTTGGAGCAACCTGGTCTAGTGGAGGGTGTCCCTGCCCATGGCAGGGGGGTTGGAACTAGATGATCTTTAAGGTCCCTTCCAACCCAAACCATTCTATGATTAGTATTTAAAAACATCTTCTTAAATATCACCACCTACAGTCATGGATCCAACATGTAAGAACAGAAAATGACATCAGAGGTAGAATTACTAACAGGTTAAAACTGATAATGCTTGATACTGGAGCCCTCTTAAAGCCCACATAAAAATCCCACCATGCAGGTGGAAAATCCTGCTTTACACATCCACTGCCCTCTTGACAGAATTATATTTCAGAAATTCGGCATTGCCAAATCAATTATACCAAAGCAAACCACTATTTTCAATAATAAATTAATTTTATTTCACATATAGTATTATTATGTCTGCTTGAACACTTGAATCTTAACAGCAACAACAGTTGTGTGAGAACAGCGAGACTCAGATAAACAAAATCTTCTGCTAAAATAATCTACCTCCGACTTTTGCATTCTGTGAACTACCATTTTATTTATGATTACAGTGCACATGTATGTAGAAAACAATCATTCACTTACGCATTCAAATGCAAAACCAGATCTAAGTGTTAAAGGTAGGGTATGTGCAATTACAAATCTCAGCTTGATAGCTTTGCACTGACAATCACATCACCAACAGATGCACAGATACAGCTCCATACCTGTAAGTACAGCCTTTCCAAAGCCTCCTACCCTCAAATTTTTGGAGGGAGGGATTAGGATAACATCTCTTGAGTCTGCAATCAAATGCTGAGCAGATATATAATTATTTACCAGACAGCTGCTTTTTTTCATGGTCATCTCTCTGATCAATTTAACAGAAAATAAAAAGCCATTTTCAGAGCCACAGCTCTGAAAATAAAAAGTCATGGCTCCACAACAAAGTAACAAATTGAAGCACATTTCAGAATATTTGAATGAAGAAACTGTTGAACAGGCAAGAAACAAAGCTATTTCTAAAGGCAGTCCTCACAAGTTAAGAAGAGATTACTATTGAGGCACCACAGGGAAGGTTTGGGGAAGTTAACTACTTATTTGTTCATTCAAACATTTACATAGATAGTTTAGAATACTGTACTGAGACTAAACTTCCCAATTACACAGATTTTACAGAATAGGGTGCCATAGTTTAAACTCAGGCAGAAAATCAGTATCACACAGCCGTCTCACTCACCTCTGCCCTCCTCCAGCAGAGGAGAAGAATCAGAGGAAAAGACAAGGAAGCTCCTGGATTGAGATACGAACAATTTAATAATTGAATATTACAGTGGTACTCCTGATACTAACAGTACTACTACCTAAATAAAATAATAGAAAATAAAACGTGATACAATTGCTCACCACCTGTTGACCAATACACAGCCAAGTCCTGAGCAGCGAGAGTCAGAGCTAGAGTCTGAGAGCAATTGCAGCAGTCTGTGTGAGCAGCACGAGCACAACCAAAAAAGCCCACTGACCCACCCATTATCTATCACATCAGCTAACAAGTTAATGAGCTAACAAGCAAGCTATGGCCCCCCACCCAGCCCAGTTTATACACTGAGTATGATGTGCTATGGAATTAAATACTGCTGTGGTTAATTTGGGTCAGCTGCCTGACCTGTGTGTGTCCCTCCGCACTCCTTGTAATGAGAAAGTTGGGAATTCAGGGGTAGCATCAGATGGTGAGAAGGCCTTGAATTGGTACAAGCACTCCTTAGCACCAACTAAACCCACCAATGCTATCAGTACTCTCCTCAGGGCAAATCCAAAACACAGCCTCATACTAGCTACTGTGAGGAAAAATAACTCTGTCCTGACTAAAACCAGCACACAGGGAAATATGAAGGTAGTAATATTATGGCAACACCTTCCCATTTTCATTGCACGCAGAAACACAAATCAGTTAGGCAGACAGCAAGCTATACCCTACTCTTGGCTGCATGAGTTATTTCAATATCAACAGTAAGAAACAGCATTTACTGTTTGTAGTGCTATCTATTTTCAAGGTGTTACACAAACAGTCAAACCTCAAAATATAACAGTTAAACATTTATCCCTGTCCTTTACAGATATGAAAAGAAATTTACGTGATTTGCTGAGGACCATACATTAGGAGCAAGGTTGTGATGGCTCTGGGGCACTCACACAATCAGATTTTAAAATAGTGGAACACTGGGTCTTTCATAACCAGAAGCTTTACAGTCTAGGAAGCTTGCAGACTATTTCCTGCCTATGACAGTGCTAGGACAAGCATTTTCTCATCAGTTATCACCTTGCAACTGGAGCTCCAGAGGCACCCAGACCACCTGTGCCCTACACAGGAAATCAAGGTGCTGAGAGAAGTGGGCAATGTCCTTGAAAGGCCACTCTGTGTGGTCTTAAAAAGGCCATGGAGACTGGAGGAACTCCCCAATGACTAGAGACAGGAATCAAGCGTCCAATATCTATTATAATATACTTATTGCTGCATCTATTTTCCCTTCCTTGTTTTAAGGAGATGAATCATATCTGCAGGCCATGTCACATCATGCTATTTTGTCAGTAGCCGGTACAGAGTGGACACAGGTAGTAAGACTTGCACATATCGGTGGGCAGCTACACCCTCTGTCTTTGGGAAGCACATGTGAATGCTAATATTTAAAAACTAGGAGTAATAGGTTGTCAAAGAGTTACTCAGAAAGCAAATCAAAATTAGCACCTAACTAAAAGTCTCCCTGTTTCCACTGACTCCAGAGAGTAGTAAGAACTCAGCTGCAGAAGAAGAGTGGGAGGTGACTATCATGGTCATTTGGTGTCAGCACAGAAAACGGCAACCTTTCTTCAGGATTACTGATTTCCACTATTTGACTTTTTTTTTTTTTTTGTACGTCTAATTATACATCTTCTCTTACCTGTCACCTAGCAACCTTAGATGGATTTAATTATGTTTGGGAAAAAAACCCTAATATACTGACTGTCATAACAATATGCTTATTCTTTGAGTTGAATAAGTAATGTAATTAAAACCAATATAAAAATCCTCAAAATACACACATTTCCCCATTTTTCAACTTATTACAGATGACCAGTCAGGAAAGGTAGTTATATAAATGCTTTCTGGTTTGTTTTGTTTTAATTTTGATATTACTTATTCGGTATATGTGACAAAGAATATTTTACAAAGAACAGAACGGATCCAACTTTAGCTAAACAAATCTGTTCTATTCATTTGCTCTTTTTCTCAAAAGAAAAACCTGGCATGTATTTATTCAAAGGAAGGTAACTATTGAAAATGTGGCTAAAATAGCTGTATCAACTTTTTACTTTATTTTAATATTTTCCATTTTTATAATCTTTATAGATACTGCTCATGTCTTTCAGCTTTTTTTTTTTTGTTGTTTATGAATTCTACTGTATATAATTTTAGTTCCTCTGTATTTCCCTAATTTTTTTCAGTTCCTTTTCTTTATAGATACATTTTTCTTGTTTGCCTCCCTTTTATCTACTATTTCTTTCCAACTGTCCCTCACTTTTGCAGGGGTTTCCCCTTCAGCCTTTCCTTTCCAGGTTCACACCACCAGTGTTGTCCCTCAGGCAACTGCAAGTAATAAGACGCCAACAACACTTGCCTAGGGGCCCAGGGATTTGTCAGCTACAAGATGCTTTGGAGTAAATGTTTTCTTATAACTTAGTTATATCATTGCCTTAAAAAATGCCAGGAGAATTTAAAGCGTTTCAGGTTGGTATTTCAAAATACAGATAATGTGTATTTAGAAGTTCTTTTTAAATATTAATCATAGAACCATAGAATGGTTTGGGTGGGAAGGGACCTTAAAGATCATCTAGTTCCAACCCCCCTGCCGTGGGCAGGGACACCCTCCACTAGACCAGGTTGCTCAAAGCCTCATCCAGCCTGGCCTGGAACACTTCCAGGGATGGGGCATCCACAGCTTCTCTGGGCAACCTGTGCCAGTGCCTCACCACCCTCTCCAGGAAGAACAACTTCCTGATATCCAATCTAAATCTACCCACTTCCAACTTAAACCCATTACCCCTTGTCCTATCATTAGAAGCCCTGGAAAAAAGACCCCCTCAGCTTCCTTGCAGGCCCCCTTCAGGTACTGGAAGGTGCTATAAGGTCTCCCCAGAGCCTTCTCTTCTCCAGGCTGAACAAGCCCAACTCTCCCAGCCTGTTCCCATAGCAGAGGGGCTGCAGCCCTCTGAGCATCTTCGTGGCCTCCTCTGGACTCACTCCAACTGGTCTATATCCTTCTTATGTTTGCGGGCCTCAGAGCTGGATGCAGTACTGCAGGTTGGGTGTCACACAGAAGCAGAGTAGAGGGGGAGAATCATTTCCCTGCTGGCTACACTTTCCGGATACAGCCCAGGATACAGTTGGCTTTCTGGGCTGCCAGGACACACTGCTGGCTCATATCCAGCTTTTCATCCACCAGTACCCCCAAGTCCTTCTCCTCAGGGCTGCTCTCAATTCATTCTCTGCCCAGCCTGTACTCGTGCTTGGGATTGCCACGACCCAAAGAAAGATGTTAGCACCCATCCCAGTACTGACCCCTGAAGAACGCTGCTCATCACTGGTCTCCACTCAGACATCGAGCTGTTGACCACAACTCTGAGTGTGACCATCCAGACAGTTTTTATCCACCAAGGGGTCCATCCGTCAAATCCATGCCTCTCCATTTTAGAGACAAGGACGTCATGTGGGACGGTGTCGAAGGCTTTGCACAAGTCTAGGTAGATGGCATCGGTTGCCCATCCTTTACCCACCAAGGTCATGACCACATCGTAGAAAGCCACCATATTCATCAGACACGATCTGCCCTTGGTGATGCCATGTTGGCTGTCACCAATCAGCGTCTTATTTTCCACGTGCCTTAGTATGGTTTCCAGGAGGATCTGCTCCATGATCTTGCCAGGCACAGAGGTGAGACTGACTTGCCTGTAGTGCCCCATTTTTTGTCTTTGTTGGGTTTTCTTGGCATAAAGCAAGTGCTTTGAGCAGTTTTTTCTTGCTGACAATTTCCCGCAGTATCATAGGTTGTTGTACTGCAAACATTTACGCTCATACTGAAGACCATGCACTGCAAGTTAAAGTGGTCTGTTGACAGTATATATTGAAGTAAACCCTCAGTCAAGACCAAGTTTGCTCCCTATACAAAAGGCAAGCTCCCCCTCAAACAAACCTCGTTCATACATCTGTCATTCAGACAGGATACAGAGTAGTCACTCCAGACACTGCATCAGAGCTGTGTAGACTGCCAATGGAATTACTTACATTGTGTAAAGTGAAGCCTGTGCATAAGCTTTTGTGAGAACAAGGCTTAACATTGTTTTTAACATAAAAACATTTTACACAACTCCTCCCAAATTTCTTAAAACTGCATCCCTAATTATGGAGTGTGAAGATCTAGTATAAGTGATTGATGTTGTTTTGTATGTTGTTATGGAAACAAACCAAGTAGGAGTCTCTGCTTTGCATATAGAATTTTGAGTCAGATTTTACAGTAAATAACTAAGCTTTCTATTGTATAAGCAACAATACCATATGGCCATTAATCTCCACCCAAAGACTATGTCTTCACTTGCCACTACTTGTTAAAATTAAGGTCTTTACAGGAATAGAGTAAAAATCAATGGACCTGCTCCAACCTGTCACTGGTCAGTGAGCAACAAAATGTGGTCGTCTCAATTAAGGACAGCTTGTAAGTGTGAACATTTGACAAAATCAATCAAAACATTCATAAGAAAGCAATATTTAAATGAAACTTGAATTGCTAAATTCTGCAGCTCTCAGAACACCTACCTTGGGGATGCTACAGCCATACACAGGAATTTATGGAATGTAACTTCCCATCAAATGAACAACATATCTAAGTTGAAAGATAATGATTCATGAATTATTATTTTGGTACTGAACACGTGCGATGCGTATCTTCTGAACAAAAAGGAGACCAGTGCTCCCCAAGGAACTCACTATTCAATAAACAGAGGGTCACAAAAAGGTTGCAAGTGAGATGAAAGGTGAAACCCACCAGAAGAAAGAAAACATCGAAGTGGTATGGTTTAGTAAGAAAATAACATTAATTTAGATCCTGTGGGAGTTAAATGGCCTGGATAGACCAGATCATCATTCCTGCCCTAATAATTTTTGGTAACCTGGGCTGTATCCGGAGAAGCATGGCCAGCAGGTCGAGGGAGGGGATTCTCCTCCTCTACTCTGCTCTCATGATATCCCACCTGCAGTACTGTGTCCAGCTGTGGAGCCCTCAATATAAGAAGGATATCAACCAGTTGGAGCGAGTCCAGAGGAGGCCACGAAGATGGTCAGAGGGCTGGAGCACCTCTGCTATGGGGACAGGCTGAGAAAGTTGGGCTTGTTCAGCCTGGAGAAGAGAAGGCTCTGGGGAGACCTTAGAGCAGCCTTCCAGTACCTGAAGGGGGCCTACAAGAATGTTGGAGGGGGACTTTTTACAAGGGCCTGTAGTGATAGGACAAGGGATAACGGGTTTAAATTGGAAGTGGGAAGATTTAGATTGGATATCAGGAAGAAATTCTTCCCGGAGAGGGTGGTGAGGCACTGGCACAGGTTGCCCAGAGAAGCTGTGGATGCCCCATCCCTGGCTGTCTTCAAGGCCAGGCTGGATGAGGCTTTGAGCAACTTGGTCTAGAAGAAGATGTCCCTGCCCATGTCAGGGGGGTTGGAACTAGATGATCTTTAATGTCCCTTCCAACCCAAACCATCCTAGGATTCTATAATTCATATAGAGGTAAACCTCAGCACTGCATATCTGAATCCAGCCCTGTGTTGTGGCAGTCTCCTCCCCCTGCACCTGACAATGGGACTAATTATCCCTTTCCTTTGGGTCTCCTCCAAAGACTACTGTAATTCCAAAACGACCCTCTCTGTCACCAAGAAGCATTACAGACTATCTTAGCTCTTAGTTTGTACACTCCTGGACAGGTTCCCAAGCAGATGAAAATGTCTTTCCCAGAATCAATCCAAAAAGGGAAGGTGCATCCATTTCCTGATGAACTGTGGTACAAACAAATTGCTTGTATATACAGCTGCCACCAATTCATGAAGTCCAGTGGTTTCCTGCCTTGCCCACTTTGTCCATTCTTGGAGTTACAACAGAAGCACTCCTGGATTTTCCCAAAGTGATCATTAATAGCTCAAACATAGAATAATTGTCACAGGTCCTCATTTCCTGGCTGTCGAGCACTAGCAGATAGGCTACAACTGGCCTCAGGGACATGCACCTTGATCAAGTTAAAACCTTTCCTGCTATTAAGGCCCATCAACAAAGCCCAGAGATATAGGCTCCCTCATTTGGGTCCAATGCACAGTCCTAAACACAGCACAAATCTGCCTTTTTAATATCACATTGGTGGTCAAAAAGCCAGCCACTCCAACCCCACAAGGCATGACAACTTTCCTTACATCCCCACAAGCTGCAGGTGGGGAATGGAAACTGCCCTGGCCCTGTTTCATCACCTCCTTATTCTGGCTCTTGATTTTACCACTCACCTCAATTTTTCTTTCTCATACTTTTGCTCCGAGGGAGTGTAATGCTGCTCTGATTAGGGTGACAAGCTTCCTCACCCATTTCTGACCAAGAGACACTTCTGCCTAGGAAAACACTAATAATGAGCTCCTTTTGATGCAGGATATTTATGCTGCCCCACCGCCCTTTGCTACACCCTTGGGTGATTTCTAACCAGGCCTTAATGTGATCCCATTAGTTATCCTGCAGCTTCAGGGGCATCTAATATACACCCTGTCTGAGTGTGTGCAGCTATGGATATAACACCTACAGTCCTCTGCTGCCTGCTCCTAACTCTTCTTATTGCTAATTCAGACATCAGACTGGAATTTGGCTGAAGGAATAAGCAGTGCGAAGTGTCTTTACATGAAGCATCCAAGAGGACTAGGCAAAATAAACAGTAGTCTTTTGTTCAGCCTAGTTTGCCTGAGACATGTTTTACAACCTTTAGGACAAGTTTTTTCTTTTTATATTAGAAGGGAAAGCAGTGCCTTTTAGATGGTACAGGAGGTGAATCATAGGACTTGTAAAATTACAGAGGCAGGTAATAAGAATATTATAGGGTGTTTTATAGGTGATATAATTGCAGTTATTTTTGATAATAAAAATCCATTGAAATTAGGATTTGAATTATACATAAATGTATCCATAGGGCTGCGCTTCTAAAATCTCAGCTGAGCATGTGATTCTCATCCCAAAGTGAAACCAGGACTGAATAACCAGCAGCCAATGCTATTCCTCTACAGTAAGTATGGCTAATACAGAAGGAGTGGAATGAAAAGAGCTAGCAATGCATTTCCCCCCCAGCTTATCAAGCAGGTTTTCATACGGAAGCAGTGGTCATCAATCACTACCTCATTACCAACCTGTCATCTGGGTTTAGGCTAAATGTATTCTGGCTTGCTGCCATACTAAGTATTCAATGAAACATCCTTAAGGCTCTCTACAAGTTCAGCTGAAGTCGCACATACTATACATCAAAGGGGAACATTAGTGTTATCATATCTTAATAAATAGTGCCATTCTGGCAATGTAAACCTATGTTCTAGAGATATCTTCCATTCCCAGTATTATAATGCTTAGAGTAAACAATCTTGCTGTCTTGTGTGAAGTTTATTTAGTGATAAACATATGTAAAGATCATACTGTTATAGATACACCTCCATTCCAGGTGAAGAACATGAGCAAAAACAGCCTAGGATTTTAAAAGCACAAAACAACATAATGAACTTTATATTGAAGCATTAGTTCATAATTCTTGCCTATTGTAGCTTATTACCCAAGTTTTGCTTTGTTGGAAAACAATGACAACAGCTGAAAGTCTCCGAATCAATGTCTTCTCAAAATAACATTGGCTTGAATACAGGACTTTGGCATACCTCTGGGATGCATTACAGCCACTAAGATGACTGCAAAATATATTTCAACAGCTGTGCATAGTACTACTTGCTTTAGGGATAACTCCTGACTTAAGTAAGGATACTCTTAATTAGTCACTCATTTCCATGCACACTCGGAGTACTAAGTCCTGAATCTGTTTTTAAATTTAAAAATGCCAGTAAAACATACGTCTAGATTCTAAAGTGGTAGAAGTTTCAAAAGGCACCTTAAGGCAAAGCCTAATAACACATTTTCACATACATGAATCAGATTAGTCATTGAAAATTGTTTTAGAATAATGAAAAATCATCTAGAAATTTAAGAATACTTTTTTTGTCCTTGCATAAAAACATTCATTTCTAAACACTACATTTGTCATGCAAGCAGGACACACTATTCCTTAACTAAAATATGAGAAATGGCTTTAATATGCTTAGTCCAATTGATTTTAAGTATGTAGCAAGCAACCTGTCTTGACCTGGGCTTGTTCTACGCAAACCACATTTAAATTAAACCATGGATTCAAACCCTTACCTATATCTGAAACTGTACCTTCTCACTGCGTACTGATCTAAATGAAATGGACACAGCTACAACTGATAAGGGAGAAAAATCGCGGCTCAGCATCTTTACTAATATAGGTGTAAACAAAAAGTTACATACCAAAGAGTGCTCCTCACATTACAATAAAGTTCAGAGGGTGGGAATATTTTACAACAAGCAAAGAATAAAACTTGCGTGGTGTTTCAATGGTGTCCTTCTTGAAAAGGGATGGCAGCAGATGCTGTTTACAGAGTGCATGTCCTGCTTGGCCATCTGAATGCTGAGTCCTTCTCTCACATGTTCTCTGAGGCATACCATGAGGTAAGGCAATTCACCTTTCTAACTGAAGATCTGACAAACTGGAGAGAGAGAGGCTGCTTGAACAAGGCTTACAATGCATGTTACTTGTTTAAAAGAGGGTCTCCCTTTCCTGCTCTGTTGCCTCATCCTCTAAGCCACTTAACTACAAGTCAGTCTTGGGACAAATATTGTTGTCTGTGGAGTCTTAGCAAGAAAGACTAGATTCCTGGATATACACCTGGAGGATGAACTTGTCCTTTCAACTTTCAGTTGTCTTGCTTTTTGCTTGCCTATTCCACAATGTTTAAGTTCTCTTGTGCCTTTACGGCAAGGTCTCTGCTATAAAATAGTTATGCCCAAATAGTTGCATTTAGTGCTTAAAACAGGCAAGTTGTCAAGAAGCACTAGTAGTTGCATGGTTCTTGCACTCCCGAGAGCAGTAACAGTGTATTGAGTTCCTGCTCAGAACTTCAAGGAAAAGCTATGACAAGGTTTTCCTTTGACTCTATTTCTGCATATATACAAAGGGCCAGGCACCAAACTTGCTGTTAACAGTGTGTAATAATATAGCTTAGAAAGCTTACACAGATTTCATTTCAGCCAAACGTTCGATGCAAAACACATGGCTTGCATCGGCTGCTTTAGTAATAACTTCAGTGGAAAAAAGGTCAGAATTTATATTCTTAGAAGTTACACATTTGTAGGCTGTGCTTTGTTGTTTGGGATTTTGGGGGTTTTTTAGAAAAATACTAAAGAAAAAGTATTTAAAAAGTAGGGGGAAAAAAGTTTTATGTGAAAATCTCACAAACCAAATCTGACAAAACCATGACTGTTCTCATAAGACCACAGCACTAAAAAGTTCTGTCCTTAACCCTAACTTTAATTCAGTGGCTTTTGAGAAGCCTTCTACAACACTGTGAGCCAGCTTAATTCAGAAGCGGAAAGCAGTCACTAAACGCAACAACAATGAAAAAGGGCATTAAAAGATGTATCAATTAAAGGTGTACTATCATTTTATTATGTATCTGGTGCACAAAAAGGGTAGGGCAAAAACTGTGTTTGACTTTCTACGTACCTTTTTTTACAAAAGCGGCCTGCAAATCGGCCTGCAGTAGGTCTGTCCTTTTCCATGCCTGACAGCGTACAGACATAGCTGCCTGACCAAGAAATTTGGATACAGATCTTTCAGTGCAGAAATTATCAGAATTGCAATGCTTCTGACAGCTTTAGCTTCTGAAGTTTCAATTTGGCTGCTAGGCTAAATTACTGCAGTATCAATGTAGCATTACTATAAATTCTGATTATCTACTTCTTTAGATTTATTTGGTTTGGGTTCCCCTCCCCCCACCCCCCCCACCCCCCCCCGCCAAAATATACTTGGGTCAGGATACTGTGAGTGCTCAGAGGACTTAAGTGTCCAGCTGTTCTTCCATATGTTCTCTGGCCAACACCTGCTGCAGAGATACTACCAAGACCTCATGGTTGGCAAGCCACTCTAATTCCACTCAGTTTTCTAGGTTGAAAGGTCACTCCTTTAATTCAGTCAGTTTGTGGCTTCAACATTAAAGAGAGGGAGTTGCTATCACTGTTGGAGCTCTATTTTATGTAATACAGTGACAGTAAAACCAGACGCACTTCACTTTCATAATTGCTTTAACTGTCTAGTACATCTTTGAAAAATAACTTCTAGGGCCTGATGAGAGGACAAGCCAACCTCTTCATGAACAACAGAACCTTCTAACTCAAAGCTGTGACATTACTCAAGGACCCTGAAGAACTGGCTGAAGACATGGTCAGAGGACAAGATTAATTTCGTCTTCTTTTTATTTCAGAGATACTATGAAAAGAGAATTGAAGATAAAGAGGCTTTTTTCTACTCTCCGACTCCCACTATAGAGGAACCCAAAAGATCAAAACAAGATGAAGAACAGAGCAGTAAAGGCTATATGTGAAGAAAGCAATTGCTATGAAGAGAATCTAACAGGATCTTAAAACTTTTGATAATGATTACACTAAGTAACTAAATGTGACCACTACACTGTGGCCCGTCAGCACTAAATTCCACAGACAAATCAGAGTGTGAAAATAAGTTCAATGGACACAGCAGTACATCATCCATTTCCACTAAAAATTGAAGCACCTTATTAAAAACTTTACCAGGTTATACTTTCTTTACATGACAGCAAAACATGTCTATTTTTCTGGCTGGATGTGCTGGCTTTTGCTGGGAGAGAGTTAATTTTCTTCACAGCAGCTAGTATGGGGCTTTGGTTTGGATCTGTGCTGAAAACAATGTTTGTAACACAGGGATGTTTTAGTTATTGCTGAGCAGTGCTTGCACAGAGTCAAGGCCTTTTCTGCTTCTCACACCACCCCACCAGCAAGTAGGCTGGGGGTGCACAAGAAGTTGGGAGAGGATACAGGTGGGACAGCTGAACCCAACTGACAAAAGGCATATCCCATATCATAGGACATCATGCTCAGCATACAAAGCTGGAGAAAGAAGAAGAAAGCAGGGGACATTCAGAGTGATGGCATTTGTCTTCCCAAGTAACATTATGCATGATGGCACCCTGATTTCCTGGAGATGGCTGACACTGGGACATACTGAATTAATTAATTGTTTTGCATTACTTGTGCGCACAGCTTTTGCTTTACTTATTAAACTGTCTTTATCTCAACTCATGAGTTTTCTCATTTTTACTCTTCCAACTTTCTCCCCCATCCCAATCACAGGGTAGTGAGTGACTGACTGTGTGGTTCTTAGTGGCTGACTAGGCTTAAACCACGACAGTGGAGTTTATACACACTTAAGTATTCTGTGCTGAATCCCAAGATGAAAAATATTTTAGATGCTTGCTGAAATATATAGGATGGAAAAATAAGAAAGCGGATTAAGTATGCAGAAATAATAGGTGTAGGTTTACAGAACAGCATAGACCAGAATTTGCAAATATTTCCCATTGCAGAAGAGTGTTTCACAGTCTCTGACCTGGCATAAGATGAGAAAATAAGAAAGCAGACTGTATCTTTCCACTGTCCCACCTTACCTATTTCTAAAACTGGAGAAAAGACAGTTTTCTCTGTCTTTTGGAGTCAAGGCACTCCAACTTCCAGTTTCATGGAGGTGAGTTTAAACCATCATTATTTCTACATGATCCTAAATTTGTGGCAGCTCTGAGTAAAACCAAGGGATCTGGCACCGGATCAACACACACAGACAAGTACCACAAAGAATAAAGTCACTTTATAAAACAAGGGTAGTCTAGAAGACTACCCAAGGAACTACCAGAAGTGGCCAAAAGTAAAACCTCCACCTACAAGCCACTGTTCATTTTCAAACACACATGTGGGGAGACGAGAATTACACCTTTGTTCATACAAACACATTTAAAACAAATACAACAAACTTTAAGGGCACTAACTTTTACTGACACTATAAATGAATTGATTTTCCTGATTTCAATGTTACAATTGCATCCATACATTTTTTCACTTATATTTCTAAGAAAGAATTTTTTCTGTTCGTATGTGCTGTTTGAACAGCTGTATATGATGCCAAATGCAAACATCTAAGGGATGTTCCAGCATATTAAGTTTAACCCTGATTTGTGTCTCAATGATAGATGCAAGAATTCCAGCTAGGTTGATTTTATGCACCAGTTAAATGATTTGTATTCAGGGCAACATTAAAAATCCCCATGACAAAGTGTACTTGAACAAAAATACCCTGCTTGTGACACATCCTTTACAAGTAATGTGTTTTCATTTTTCACATGTTCTATCTCATTTATTTTATTCAGGCACACATAGTTAAATGTACAAGATACGCTAAGCTCCCAATACCTTTGAAATAATAAATCATTTCTTACAGATGTTTTCACCACTGCAAGGCTGCTGCTCATTAATCAAACATTATCAGTATCTATCACTGCTGAGTGCTAAACAGGAAAGGCACCTCATTTTGAGTTTTGACTTTTATTCACTGGTTAGTCCCTGACCCTTATACTACCACATGCTTATTAGAAATATGGAAACCCCTGCTGCATGGCAGAACTTCCTACAAGGAGTTTTAGGAGTGCTAAACAAGCAGAGGCATATTTGCCTTTGAGAACCGAAGGAAACAAATTCAAGCTGTTCTTCAAACTGACAACACAAATGCAATCACATTCTCTTCAAAGCTCTTTTCCAATAAGTAAGTAAAATGTAAACATGTAAGCAAACTATTTCTGCCCTAGATCTTTTCATATCTGAAATGGTGAAATAAATATATATTAGGTACTATGCAAGATATGTTTCACTTTTGATAAATTATTAAAATTTCATTTCAGAAAACAGTACTTAGGATACAACACATCTTTAACAGCATGGGATTTTTTTTTTTTTAAATGGTACAATGCAAGTAAGAAGTTATCTGATAAAAAACTTCAACTTCCTTGTGATCGTTGAGAAATTTCTGGGTTCATGCCTAGAATGCACCATAAAACCTGCATTATTTAATTTGCTATTTTGGTTGTTAGACATACTTTCCAAAATACTGGAGTAGAAATTAAATTTAGGGAAGCAGCACAAACTGCAGGTGCTTAGGAATGAGGACTTTTGTAGCTCCATGCAGGAACAGCCTGCATGTTTCCCAGAAAGAACACAGTCTAGCTTCTCCGCAGCTCTTTTACAGTACCAAGCACTTTCATAGCCCTTTTAGTGCTAAGTCTCATTATTCCCATAAGATAGCAGAAAAGAACGGAGAAGAGAGTCAGCCAGGAAGCCAACAGCCAGAGCCCAAGTCTCACCCTCAGCAGTCCATCACACCACACTGCTGCCTTCCAGAGCATGCACGTTGTGTGCTTTATATTTTTGTTATTAACCAAGTGAAATTTTAAAGTCAATGAATGTGGTTTCCAGCTAAAAAAAACCTACCATCTCCTTCCACAGCCGTAATTCACTCAACTCCCCTTTAACTAAACATTTATATAGCTTTCTGAATGAACACTGAACACCACACTTGTATCTATGATTATTCACTCTGCAAGGCTGATTAAACACATTCCATTCTTGTAAGGATGGCAGGTCTACGGAAGTGACTGAGCTACAATGTGTATTTTCTATGCTTCAATACAATAAAGGGCACATTCAGCACATGCAAAGGCCCATATTTGCATCTGAAAAATAAGGAACCAACTTGCCAATGTAGTGGGTGTATTAAGACTCTTATGCATGATTTAAAAATCGCTAAGATTTCAAAACTTCCTTTACTTAATTGTATTGCGCTTTCCAGAAAAAGCTATGCACAAAGAAGGTATGGATTTAACAATTAGGTGTGATATCTTTAGATTCTATCTACTCCGGGGAAGGAAGTAAGATTTTTTTTTAATGCAAATTAATTCCAAGCATTATTATCAAGCAGCTACTACAGCAACAAAACTGGCAGGAATTTTATCCCAGAGATTAGTACAGACACCACAACCTTAGGCTTCCTGCACAGAACGGTCCCTGTGTCTATCTTCCCCAAATCTGCAAATTACTTTCAGCTAGGAACAGGCAAGAACTCAAATTCTGAGTGTAAAGCAACAAACCAGAATTTTAAAATCCCATAATCTGGGACAACTTCAGGCTCTGTAGTAGTGTTGAACTCAAACTACCCACACTAACCCCTGGCACAGCATGCCATGACCCCAGCTCCTGTGCTGAAACTGCAGAGGAGGCTGCAGGAGCCGGGCTCAGCTATCACCTCGGGCTCCTGCATGGAACAGTTCTGCCAGCGTGCTGAGGTTTCCCAATTTTTGCATGGAGCACATGGTGGATAAGACACCTCACCTGGGGGAGGATCAACTAATTAATTTTTCATCTACAAAAGATTTGTATTACGAATAGCAACATCGAGCCTGTTTCCCAATGAACAGCAGAGCAATCGCATCTAAGTCAACTGCATAGTGAATTAATGAACTGTGATATTTTCAAAGTCTAACCACTAAACAATATATTAACTATAAAATTAGAATAACAGTTTCTTCTAGAAGTCATGTCTCATTTTAAAAATCCAGTGTATTAGAGAAAAAGCTATAAAAATTGTACTATTGAGAAATGATCTTTGATAATGGTTAATGATGTCATCTCAATTTAAATAACAACCAGGTACTGAAATTTCACTATCTACTAAACAGAATCTATTAAAAATACATCTCACGCTCAAATAAACAACCATCTATTATCATTATCCACAAACCAACAATTAATTATTTCTAACAAAAATAATCTTAATTAATCTGTAGTGAGTTATTCGATTTTCCATTACATCAATAAAACAGGAACAAACAAAAACTTGATAATTCTTAGAAATGTAGTAAAATGAAATGGTGACTAGTAATTTCAACACAACTGCAGTATTAATGTTAAAGATAACTTGACTGAAAGTTGTTGATCTTTCAATTCTCTTGGGTTTTTTGTTTTGTTTTGTTTTTTTCTTCCCATGAAACTAATCACCAAAAATAAATAAAGGGAAAGTTGAATCATCATACTTGCTGCTGAATGCACTTTCAATTTCTCTAACCGTTCATGTTCAGCTTACTACATTTTTAGCACAAATTAATGAACAATAGCCAAAGGATTTGCTGGGAAAAAAATCCCGCTGTCAAGGACAATGTTTGGAAAATTTTTTCCTTTATTAGATAAATATATAATTTGTATTAGCATTATCTGAGCACTCTGAGTACTTAGTATGCTTATTTCTGTCTTTTAATCTTGTAAAAACTGTTTTATGAAGACAATTCACAGTAAATTTAGCATTAATACACTGAAAGCAGTAGCAGTACAAACAATTAATCTTAATTACTGCATATACACCACCCCTTGTGACATCACCAACAAAGTGCCAAATTTTGAATATGGTTTGATACTACAAAATGTGCACAGAAGACAATCTATGTGACTATAAGCACAAGCAACATCAAACTTGATCTCAAGCCTATAGGACACACCAGCATGCTACACAAAGCCAGAGAAATATTTCCATACATGTTAACCTTTCTTTTAAAAGACTTGTCATGTGATACATACTATAATATCCATGTCTTTCCTAATTATATACACAGTCTTAGTAACCATTAACATATGTATTTACACAGTCTCTTTTAATTTCGCAGTAAAAGTGACCATATGACTGACATCTCCAAAGAAGTATAGATTAGAATAGTGAAGAACAATTTTCAAGTATCATGACCATGACAAATGCTTCAAAATCCTGAATAATCTCTATCCACTCAAAATTCGAGACACAGCAGCAAAAATATTTACATAGCTTAATTAAAGATTACTTACTACAGTGAATATTTTCTTCTCAGATATTTGTTTCCTTTAAAAACTACCATCCTACTAAAACTAGAGAGATCTGGAAGGGAGTGAATGTGTCTTCTCATGATGGTAGAAGCTATTGTATTGGATAAGAAAATTACAAATACTACTGGAATAGGAAAGCTTTTCAATTAATGTGTTGAGTCTGAAGGAAGGACTGAGGGATTCCCTCAGGCACAAGCCTCAGACCACAAGCAAAGAAGGCTACAGGTCTCAGAAGGCTCTCGGACTATGAATACCATCCAGTCAAACAGAATCACTAGTGAGTGTATTCCAAGTTACATGAAGGACCAAACTTGGCCTCAAGCACGCCCAGGTGTCAGGATTTTCCCCTGAAATTAAGTAACTGCCCTTCATTATACCAAATTGTTCCTAGGTCAACAAAGGCCTGAATACCAAGCAATGATGAAAAGGGAAGCAGATGATTGAGAAGCACAGGACAACCACCACGTCAAACAGAAGCTCTGAGCCCTGCCCATGCCCAGCAGTGGCTTCCTAGGACCACTCTCCCGAAACAGAGAAGTGGCAGAGCAAGGTTTCCTAAAGCAATCTCTAAACGTCCTTCAGCAAGTACATACTGTTTAAATTTTGTATTGTGTCGGTCCTCCTATAGTATTAGGTAGCACAATGTTTCAAAAAGGTCTGATTGCATTAAATACATATTGGACCACATGCACTCCCCATGCAAGGAAAGAGCTCAACTACAGTAAATTGATATGCACCAATTTATCATCTGCATTTTAGATGGTTGTTCATTCTGTGTCTGAATATTAATGTGGAATTAAAAGGATGGCAGCATAATTAATACTTGTACATCTAAAAGATAAAAGTAACTGACTCGTTGAGTGAACTTTTGGAAACTACAGATAAGCAACAAACGCTCTTTTCTTTAGGTGTAAAGCACTGAACTGTGCTACATCAGAATATGAAAATGCAGTACCTAACATCACCATTTTGTTCAGTATTTTCTTTTCTTACTTTTCAAACATCAAAATGCTTAAAAATAAATGCTTGAATAAACTTACAAAAAATGCTAAATGTTAGATTAATTAATCTACTAAGATATAAAAAAATTACTACTCTTAAACCAATATGAACCAAGTTGATTTTGTCATTGTATTTAGATGGGCACTGCCTTCAAGGAAACTCTACAGGATCTTGGAAACGGACAGGAGAGTGTTTTGTAAAAAATAACAATAGAGATTGTTATGCTAAGTAGTTTTTGGTAGGAAAGATAAGTAAATAAGAACATGAAAATCTGTGTAATTTGCAAGTGAATAATGTAAGGATGTCCAAGGGCAGATTATTAGTATTTTTTTTTAAGTATCCTAAGGCTATTAATAATAAATAAGTTGTTTTGTGCACCTGCGCCCTAAAAGCTTTCAACTGCCTACAGTTTTCAGCATGTATTACCAAAGTTCCACCTATATCCAGAGCAATAGTGAGCACTACAGAACTGGAAAAACAGCTTACTACAAATGTCAGCAGTAGAAAAAGAAGCCTCAAGCATAAGAATTCTTGGACATATGTACATTGTTGGTGTCCATGAAAGATGCTGCACTGGGAATAAAAGCAAGTTCAAACATCTGATATAAGCATGTAAGAACAGGTTCTTTTACAGCATTCCTTTTCTAATACAACCATATCCCTTTTTACATTAAAGAGTAGTAGAAGATGAGAATAACAAGAATATTGAGGACTAATGGGTTTTGTGTTGGAACCAATTTATGGTGTAATTTGTATATAATACTCTTCACAAGACATGAAGAAATTAAGAAATGTGGTGTTACATAAGTGTACGTTCATTCTCTGCGCTGTGAGCCATGCATTAAGGCTCTAGAGGAGGTAAACTATAAAGAAGACCTATACTCGACTGCACAGAATTGTGTAAGACGTTTTTCCTTGGGTCTTCACTTCATGCAGTTCGGGGTGTAGTTATGATCCTGTTCTGTACTAAACTGCAAATGCATATCTCACTGGCCTTCTCATGGATCTTTAATAAAAATAAAAATAAACAAACAAAAAACCCAAAACAACCCCTTTTAAAATTTCATTTTAAAATTATTCAGGTTACTGTAAGAAAATTGTGAAATTTTTTGAAATGGCTTTGTCCACATCCTGACACTTCTCTTCGTCACTGTTGCTATTCAAACTGTTCAAAGTACTCTCTCTGACTTCATGACTCATCTTGATGACTTCATTCTCATTACACCTAGTAGCAAAGTCTCACAGCATTTCGCAGCTAAATGGATTTGAATATTTTGTTTTGTCACATTAAATGTAATTAGAAGTGCTGGCTCTGCAGCCGATACTATCTTTTACTGTACAGGGATACTGATACCAGAAAGGCCACTGTTGTCACCATTTAAAATCCTTGGTGAAAAGTACCATCTTTGCAAGATTCTGGGACTGTGACAACCCTTGACTACAAATTACAAACAATAAAACCAACCCAGAAACTAAGCTAGGCACGCATTTATTTTGTGTATCTAGCTGATCATGTTTCCAAGAACATCACTCATTCCTGCACTACCTTCCAACATACTATTTTTCTCCCCAGCTTGTTGAGTTTTATCTGATCTTAAGTCTTCAGCTTCCTTGCAGCAAAAACTGTATCATCTATGAAGTATCAAAATACTTATGAAGTTATAAAATAATAGAAAGCAACACCAAAAAAGCTCCAAAACATAGAGCCAAAGATCCTAAGAGCCTATGCCTGCACAATGCTTGTACTACAGTTCCATCTTTAACCAAGATGCATTATATTTTACATGGCTTGCTACATTACCGCTGAGCCAAACAGGTCTTCACAAAGAGGTATAAAGCATAATTTTAGGGAACATAAATGTCAAGAAATAGAGAACAATTCTAAATAACAACCAACCAACAGATAAATCCTGTATATGTTTTCAAATGAGTCTGCCTCTAAACTTTTCCCTTTGGAGGTGATAAGTTTAATAGCAAGTGAATAGAAAAAGAAAACTCAGAAATACAAGGTATGAAAAAAAAACCCCCACACCAGAGAAGCAAACAAGTCTGTTCACAACCTGAAATAAGAACTATTTTGAATATGACATATTTCCTCCATAAATGTCGGTGCTGGCCATGGGCCTATTGGCCCCATATTCAGATTTCATGTCCTCCAAATTTAGTTTATGAATCAGGAGTACGAAACACAATTTATTGCTATAGCACAAGCAAAATGAACATCTGTTCACTTTTTGCCACATAGGTTTATATCTGGGTGGGTGGGTGTGAACAGAGCTCTTGATGTGCAATATTCTTCCCATCTGCACACCAGGTGGCACTGCATAGTTAATCAGAAGATAATAACAGGCATGAGGAGATTACTTACTTTTTGGGGAAGAGACAGTAAATCAATCTCACACAGCCTTTTTTTTTTTTTTTTTAAATCAAGGTACATCAATGCTTGGTCTTTTAATTTCTTTACTTGGTGTGTAATTTCCTTCCAATCAATGGAATCATCTGATTATATTATTGTTTGAATGATATGTTAATTAACTATGAATGACTGCAATTATCACAAAGGTTCTTTGCACAAGGGATTTCTATTTTTTTTTTCTATGTATGATTTTAACCCTTGCAAGCAGGATATAATATTTAGGATACATCCAAGCAACAATCTGCTTAGATTTACTCTGTGTTCTCATCTAACCTTCCGTTTTGCAGTACTTAATAGAACCTTTGAATACCCTAATACAATAAAACTGAATTTATAGAAATTCAACATCACAAGATGGGGGAAGAAACAAGAGAGCTTCATTACTCTCTGCATTTGCCCTACAACAGGAAGTTAACTACAAAGGTAGTTAGTGCTGCAAGTTTAAGCTTATGCATGCTAAATTTATAATGCTTAAGTAACTTCTGGGAATGGGATTTTTTAAAACAATTTACCAAAGAAAACAATCTTTGAATCTATATTTTTATTCCCTTTATGTAAAGATCAGATATGTTATAAAAAAACCCGCCTATGTTATGATAAAATGGTACAGAATAAGGATAGAGGTTTGTGTAAAAGTCTGCAGAAAATATGCTTACGGTGATAGCCTTTCTATATATTTGTTATATTTTGTATTTTCTCTTTCAAAAAGAATATACAATGCTTTATGGAGTCTTAAAAGACAGAACCAAAGAATCTTGTTTTCCAAAGAATGTAGCTGAACTTCAAGAAGGATGAGTGATAAAAGCCTAGGATTTCTGTATTTACTCTGAGAGACAAGCAAGACACATACACATAGACATTTTTTGTAAAAATTGTAAGTATTCTACCCTGCAAATAAACCAAGAGAGACAGTAACACAAAGCATTCAGACTACTCTGTTCTCTGTAAGACACCCTTCGCTGCTGTACTTTGCTGTCTCTGTGTTCTCTCGTCTCACCCCATCATTGATTTCTCCTTTTGCTTTCAGCCCGCTAATTCTCAGTTGCCCTGAGTCTCTATGGTGTTTACAGAAGGCAGCAACGGATGCAAGACTTTTTTTGTTTTTTTTTTTTAAAGCAAAATTTTCAAACTGATTTTTCAGTTCAATCACAAATCCTTCACAAACATTTCTTATCAAAAGCAGAGCTGATTCTGTGTAGAGTATGTTGAGTAATCGATCAGATCTGGACAGGATTTTTTTTTCTTTTCTATGCATAGTTTTAGAGGTTAGTTGTAAAACTTTGAAAGTTCAGTTGTGAGATTTAATTCCTATTCATTGATGTTTGTGACCAACAAAATAAAATACTTGTAATGAAATCAAATACATAAAATTTTAAAATTAAATTTAAGGACTGTAATTTTACATCTCTAATTCTTAATCAGCATTTTTAAATGTCCATTGAAGTAAGACTGCATAAGTTTAGAAATTGCACCAAACTGAATGACAGTGAAAAGAGAACTGAAAAAATATAGTAGAGTCACAGGGTTGTTCCTCCCTTTGACTGGTGCCTTTTATCCTGTGAAAAAATTCCCACCTGTGTTATTGTCTATCATTACTTCTGATGTAAGAAACTGAGATTCATGGACTACCCTTAACACTAGCTGTAATCTGAAATGAGAACTGCTGGAGAAAAACAAAAGAATGGTCTACCTCTTAGGTCCTTGTATGCAAAACACAAGCTACATCTGCTGCCAGATGTTGCAAAATACAAATCTTTGCAGAGAGGAAACTGAAAGGACATGAGAATAAATGATGGTCAGGGAAGAGGCAATTCACATATTGATCCCCCAGAAATAAACAGAAGTACAGTAGAAGGAACTAGTCCAATGAAACACAGCTCAGGTAAGGCAAAAACCAGGAGATTGAAAGAAAGAACTACCAAAACAAAAAAAGGTAACAGACAATCCTGTGACTGAGATTCACCTACCATTTGTTCTGAGGTTCTACTGTCAGAGGGCAGTGTTGGCTTCCAGTGTGCCATTGCCCAGATTGATCTCTTTCATTACCGCCTATCCAGCCTATTCAGGTAACTATGAAAGGTTTTCCTCGGATCTAGTCTTTGCTAGTATAACATATGTCTTTGTAACCCCAAATTCCACATCAGTGTCTACAACATTATACACACAGCTACAGACTAATTGGGAAAGATAAGGTGGTGCAAAATAAAACAGTATGGAAGTAAGGTGTGACTCAAATTGAGACCGCAGAAATTGGCAAAGCTTGGTGACACATCCTGGCCACCTGTTCATTTCAGGTCTAGTACAAGGTGTTTTCTGAGCTTTAAACAATGATTTAAATGCATCAGACCTACTGTCAGGAGAAAGTCTTTCAACTTCAGATAAACCATCATAGTCTCAATGGCTCAGTAAGCAAAGACTTCAAGCTAAGCACCTTTTATTATTATAATTATTATTATTGTTATTATTTATTTTAGAGTAAGGCTGTTAACCTGTAGATCTTTGTGAACTTCTTAGGAATTGTTTACCCTTCAGATCTGAAACAGAGCAAATATATTGACTACAGCACACTTTTAATACCTTTCCAAATTGGCACTCTCAAAAAGCCTTTGTTATACATTTTTCTTCAAAATGATCACTTGCTGGAAAGGATCAAACTTCAGGTCACCTGTGCTTTACTTTTCATAGTCCCAGCTGAAGAGTGTACTTTCCCTACCTCATGTGACATTCCCACAAAGCAATAGATTTTTCGTGATACAGAACTGTGTGGAAAATAGCTGTCAAATTTCTCTCTGCATCTCCACCTGCCCTCATGTAGCTGGTATTTGCAAGTGCTCTTGCATTTCATGAAATACACATGGACTCTTACAATCCTGAAAAAAATTCTTGAGTTCCATCTCATTTGCAAGACTAAAGGCGTGCTTTTCAAAAATCACACCGGTATGAAAAAATTCCATCACAGTGTCCTCCCTTGTCCCATCAGGGACTTCATCTTCTGTTACACACCCATTCATTTTTTTGTTCTTTCATTAATCGGGAAGATAAAAAACTACCACATTTATTTTCCATCAAGGTACAGATTAATTCAGAAGCAAATTACAACCACCTTAAAAAAAAAAAATCTTCTATTTTATGTAAGTAGTGTTCTGTAATTATTTTACTCCCATGATTCAGGGTTAATGTTCAAATGTTTCGTTTCATTGAATATATGTTTGTTCAGCAGGCAAAGAATACAAAAAGAAATACAGTGCAGACTCATTATGGAAAAGCTGCTGTTGTTGAGTTTATAAATGCTCTATTGCGTTAATATAACTAGCCCTAGAAATCTGTAACCCCTTGGTTTGTCCTCCATCTTTCACTATCACTATGCCAGGCCACATTACTGTCCAGTGCCTTACACAGTACTGAAAAGGGAGGTAACAGGCAGACATGGGGGTACAGAGAGGGACCAACTTCATCATGAATGCAAAGTAGCTTCCAGTAACAAAATTTTGTAGGAACACATAATCCTTCATTAGCATTCATACCCTCTGTTTCCTACTACAATCAGTGAACACATGGTCTACAGGAGAATTATGCTTCAGATACCTTCTCTTGTTTATTAAAATTCTGAATGTGTCCCTTTACCTCGCATCATGTATAGTACAATACTGTTTATATATCTAAGCAAAAGTATTTTATATCAGAATAACTTTATTAAGGGCAGAAAATAAACCTGCATACATAAACCAAACACTCCAATCCTATGGATCTCAGTGGTCATTTTTGCTAACTTTTAACTGAACAGTTATTTTAAACCTCTGAATCAGAAATGCAGGGAAATCATGCTGATATTCCAAAAATGACTGACATTATTTTTCTAAATGCTAGACTCTCAGAAAACAAATGTTTATTTATGAATTAATCCCTCATTTATGAGATTTTACAAAGCAGTTTGAAAGACATAGATAAAACAATAAAGACGGTAAGTCGGACCATTGCTTTGTACACAATTACATCAAAACATGACACATCAGAATTCCTATATATGGCAGGTCTCTAACAACGCAAGGATTTAGGATTATACAAATCACAACGTTCTCTACTATAATCACATGACAGAATAGACCTGCAAAGCTTATTATACTGCATACCCAGATGGTAAACAACAGTTGTCACTGTACTAAGAATTACATCTCTGTAATCAATAATAGGAAGGAAGAACAGTTGGACAACTTGTTTCCTATTATGTTCACTTAGGCAACGTCTAGATCAATCAAGAGCATTAAGCCTCATACCAACTGTAGATGATGCCTGTTCAACATGCTTATCATATGGTAGCGATGGGTCCAGCTGTACTTCAAAATACTGATAAAAGGATAACAGTTCTAACCTAACATTAAAAAGAAGCAATGATTCAAACAGCAGAAAGGTGCAGAACTTCTTTAGCATGAAAGAAGGCAGAAGCCAGTTTTAGTATAAGTCAGTCAGCTTATTTTATTAACTCACCCCATAATTACACTTCACTACAGCCTGTCTGAAAGATGTTATTGTTTTATATGAAGGAAAGAAAAAAGCAACCAAGCATGGTATCAGTGATTTACATACAGACTCAGTAATTATGTGGGTACAGTAAGGTGTTCGCAAAAACTGGAAACTGAACTTCTGTATTGTTCTAGGCCAACATGGCAATTAATCATGAGTAATTTTTTAGTTCATCCATTTTTAACTATTTAAACAAACAATAAATCAACCCATTCAGTTACATTCTCATTTTACTTTGAAATCCATAATATAAATGTTAATATTTTAACAAATACCTGTCTTAAGACAGCTAGCTTTACCCTACTAGTTTTTAAATGTTCCCTATATTTTATACTTTCATAATGCATCACATTGAAGCTGTTTCACATCATGCTATTAGCACAGATAAAAGTCTAAATTTATTCTTAGACAGTTATTCCATTTAAAGATGACAAAACACAGGACAATGAGCTCTACTTACCTATTCCAATAAAGACTGCTTCATAGCCATCTTCTTTCAAGGTATGAAGTGTCATCCCGTCCATTGCAAGGCCTTTACTAAAAATGATCTGAATGAATTAAAGATTACTTGCTTTTCGTGTGATAATGTGAAAATAATTTCTATCACGTCCCACATACAGACATCTCACAGGATCTTCTAGTGAACAAAGCAAGCAAATTATTTTTTTTTCCTCCAAGCAAGGCTTAAAAGGCCAGACTGGTTCTGATATAAGCAAGTAGCCCAAACTAGATATGGGTAAAAGGTACCTTCAGATCCCACTCAGATTGGGACCACCACATGCTAGCTTGGTTTCTGCTGTAAGCTAGAAGTATTAAAGCAAGCTAAACAAACAAACGAAGACTGTGTATGTAATACTGAAGTAAGGCTGAAACTGGCAGTTTTCTACTGAGAGTAAACCACTGTATTCAGTGCTGACTACAGAAGGTTGTATTCCCATGTGAAAATCAGAATTTAAGAAACATGATGTGGAAGCAAGAACCTCCTTTAGGGAATACGCACTAAACATCACCCTGCCCACCAACCAAAAAGCAAGTAGTTTATGTTATTGCAGAAACATTAGTGAAAATATGAGCCTCTTACAAAGAAATAAAGAAAAGACATGCTGCTATTCAGTATTAACAGAGGTTCTAAACAGAAACTGAAGCAATGTTTTCTTGTACAGTAGCACTTGGTAGGCTTCCAATTGTGCAGAATGCCATACCAGTCCTGAAGGAAGGATGGTATTCCTTTGTGCTGCACTCTCAAAGCTCACAGCCTGAATTTTGCATTGAGTCCACTAGCTAGAACACCTTTACGCCAAAAACCCTCAGTGAAGCCAATGGTGTTTTTGTGGATTCAGAAAACCTGCCTGCAAAAGAGTGGTCCAGAGATGACAGTAAGTGTGAAGAACATTTTGTGCAAATTACAGCATAACCTGCTTTCTTGTAATAAAGCAGACTGTTCTGCATGTTAAATTAACAAATGTTCTCAAAATTATGAATTAGATGTGTCCTGATTTAAACTTGTAATTGTTAATTCTAATTCAGACAAGCAACAATGCCCAGAGTGCAGTGACGGGTGTTCATTCATTGAAAGAAATAAGTCACAGTAATAAAAATGCACCTATAATCTATACTTGTTTCAGTTCAACTACTCTTCACTTCCAAAAGCAAAAGCTGAAAAATTTTTGTAATGTTTCATCAGCAATCCTTCTTTAAGCAGCCTCCACGCAGGTTGAGCAACTACAGTTATATTGAGACAGGGAAGAGTGTTTGTTGCGTGCTCAGCAAACCAGCTATAGCACTTTTCCTGCATAGAGGTCATGCAATCAAAGATACACACACCTTTTGCTCATCTCTCCCAACCCCAAGGCTTTTGAGTGTGTGATTCCTCCTCTGATACTTTATACTTGACATGGGTATGTGTGTTTCTATCTCTGCAACCAGACTCCCTGAACAAGAATGTTTTCCCCCAGTTTTTGTTATATCATTTGTGTATTCACTTTACAAAATGCCATGCTCTAGTGCATAAGCACGATACTTTGTGATCTTAACAGTTTAGTCTCCATGTCACTGTATATCTTGTTTGTTACTGAATCTGCCTATATTCCATTTAATATAGTTTTCTTATTGGTGAAAAAAAGCAGATGTAAAATAGAGTGTACAATACTTAAAATACCACCTTTTTTTGTCTCTGGAGACTCAGTATAAATTTTATCAGAGGTGCAAAAGCCATGTACAGTTGTAATCCTTTCAAGAATACAGACTACATCCCCACTGGCAACAAAATACATTCCATAAATTGTCATTATGTTTTTTTTATCCTATTGTGTACATATCTTATGAAAGCCTAATGAAGGAATTTAAATGGCAAAACTATTTTATGTGGGGATTCATAATACTCCTAGGGCCTAGCTCTGTAATCCTTATTCAGTTGACTAATTCTTACTAATTTCAGTAGAATTACTTGAATAAACAGCACTACAGAGCATTTACACAATACAGCACCTTCCAACACAGACTTGAAATGCTTTTAAGTAAACACCATAAAATATTTTGAGCTTACAGAGGTATAAAGCTAGGGTACATAATTAACTAGCCTGCCAAAGGGTCAATTGCAAACCACTGGCAGAACTTGGAAGCAAATTTACATTGATATTCTCTGTTGTACTTCAAAACCACAGAGGACTTGCAGATCAAGATGACATGGTGGCTCCATCAGTTCATTCTGGAGACCTTATCATAACAGGGAGACCTGGGAAACTGAGTTTTACTGACGGTTCCCAGGAACCCTGGCCTATGCCCAGAAATTTTGTCTAAAATTGTCTCAATGCTCGTTTTCAGCCCCATCTCTAACTCAACCTCCATTCTGTCAGTCTTTTCAAGTTTTGCAAAGGGATCTTTAGAGCAGAAAAACAGACCTGTAGCATTTAAAGCCTTATCTTACATCTTACCAGCATTTTTATAAAACCTCGGCAGGATGAGGTTCTCAGGTGTTGTGACAACAGTCTACTGCTTTTGCTATATGAACCAACACAAAAGATGCCAAGAAAAATTTCTTGTTTCACTGAACACTTTACCATCATGTTAAAAATACATTATCCCTCACGGTACTCAAAAATTTGACCCAGTGATGTATTCTACATTCGTAACTTCTATTAAAATGTGCAGCAGTTGTGAATACTATGTAAATCTTCAGCTCGAGCCCTAAATTAACAATAAAGCAATGTTCCCATTATCTATAAACAACACACATTAATTTCAGAGAATGCATAACTATTGCTTTCCAAAAAGTTTAATGACTGTTATTGTTTATAGTAGATGATCAAGTTAACACTTTTTTTAATTCGATGCATTTTGGTATAAAATTAACTTGGATGCAAGACAGTATGACAAACCATTAAGAAAAAACTCAGGGAGAGGGAATGAAAGGAGAAGTATTAAATATGAATGTTTTAAGTAGTGCCAAACTTACATGAAAAAAACTCGATTAAAAAAAATCAAATCATTCCAATGGCAACATTGAACCCCTAAAGCAATTTAGGAATTTGCTTCTTACAGACAATTAATCACATGCAGGCATGCCAGATGAGAACTATTGATTGCCCTTTTCCAAACTAGTGGCATTCAGACAGGAGACAGACAAATGCCCTGAGCAAGAGGAAGCATCTTCCTGCCTCTGTCTAGCAAAGCTTTTAATTGTTCTGTACTAATGTGCATGACATTTTGCTGTTAATCTTTGGCAGAGTTCTTGTTCTTTTTACTTTGAGCTATATGTAGGAGGATATATTTTTCATTACCTTGACTCCAAGATCCTTCATAAGCTCAGCTTCAAAATTCACTACATCATACGGCAATCGGAACTGAGGGATTTCAGATGTACTAAAATAAATAAAAACGCTTGTGAAATACTTCCAGCTATTAGGAAGAAAGGACTTTTTTTTTTAATTTGTTACAAATTCAGTATTTATTACACACCTTAGCTAAAATTTATATATGTGAATGGAAATGTACTGAAACTTGACTGCTGGCTTTTTTAAACTGTTAGAGTAAAAAACCAGCATGCGTTGTTAAAAATATAGGGCAGGAAGGCATTCCTTTGACGGCAATCCTGCCCACACTTGTAGGTAACCATTTATATATGATAAGCTTAAGACCCAAGACAGCTTCAGCTCCATTCTTTTTCTTCACCAGAATACGTAAGATTAAACAAACTTAAGACAATCAATTCAGAATAGATCTCATTGCTACTAAAAGCAATCATTCATGAAACTATTCAATAAGAAAGAATAAAATTTCCCATACATTTTAAGTCTGTTGTACATGCTATTTTGAGCAATGGTATTTAAAACTGCACCCTCCTCCATTTCTACTTCATAATTTTGTTATGATCTTTCAGGATGGACAAAGTAATTTTCTATCAGGTCTTGATCTCAAGCCCGCTTTTTGACTTAACGTTTATTAGCTGGCATTTTTTTCCTCCTCGGAAAGATTAGGAATGACATCTTCCAGTTCCCAGAATCACAGACCTTCTGCATGGGAAAACTGCAGTGCCAGCATAGAATCTCAGTTTGTATCTACTGCTACAGACTTTTATCTCCAATGACATGACATCCACTTATGCCGTTCAAAATTTCTGATGTAAAACACATTAGAGGTAAACGCAGTGAAGTATTATTTTAGATGCTTTTGTTCAACGAAGATTAAAAACCTGAACCTGCAGAAA
The DNA here is from genome assembly GCA_027574665.1 of Rhynochetos jubatus. Taxonomy (NCBI): domain Eukaryota; kingdom Metazoa; phylum Chordata; class Aves; order Eurypygiformes; family Rhynochetidae; genus Rhynochetos; species Rhynochetos jubatus. The sequence continues at coordinate 20,905,086 of CM050656.1, forward strand.
GTTAAAGTCTCTCCCCAGATGTTTCTAAGCTTCAAACAGTCTAATCTGTTTTCAAATTAATTGATCTGTAATTTCCATAACAAAGCACTGGCACAAGAGATTCACTCTGGCTTTATTTCATATAGACCACACCATCTTTAACTCCCAACTTTGACAGGCCAGAAGGATATTTTAAGTTGCATCCACTTTAGTTATAGTGATAAGAAACTGGTGTTCCTCCTTATCATTTCTAATACTGCCCTTTTTTCACCGTTCCTGACCAGTATGCAATGAAACGTGTTCTAAATATCAGATATAACAAACATGTCATGACAATACAACTTTCGCAGGTCATGCTAAGTAAAACTGTGTCTGAAGCAGAAACTAATGTATCCATATGGTTCTGCAGCAGAGATTCAATAAAGAAATCTAATTAAAAAAGGCAAGTCCTATTTCCCAAGCTACCTATATCTACGCTGAAAGTCTATCATTTCCATGACTCTTAGAAAACCCCAGAACAGCACCGGCTGTGTTATGGCACTATCTGAATTTGTAAACATTTTTTTGATCTTATTAAACATGTACTTACAGTTTCATGCAGTGGTGTATACCCATATATATGCACACAGAAATGTACATATATGTTCATATGCAAATACATACAGTTCTGCGGGGGCACATGCATGCACATTTACCATGAAAATAATATCTTATTTAACTTGTACAACAATAATTCTGACACAATTTCTTTCAGCAGCCGTAGACACTGTCGGACTCTGCAATGGAGACACAGAGGGGGAGAAGGAAATGCGCCAGAGGTGCAGACGGGATGCAGTGGATGGGAACAGTGTCCCAAAAATTCACCTCTTCCTCAAATCTGATCCAAGTTAAAGGGGCTTGGACACGTGTTTGTGTTTCTCAGTGATCGCAAATTAATTTTGCTCCATAGACACCCCGTTGGCCAAGTGAAAGAAATATTTTGGTATGATGTAAACCAGTGGTGTAGGTAGGAACACAAGCAGTGAATTTCTTCCCAGTGCCTAAGGAAGCGCATGATTTGCTCATGCCTACTCTACTATAAAGCAAAAATTTTATACAACTGGTGAAATGTAGGAAAATCTGCCCATGAATATGAAAAATTAAGACACGTTCAGACAACAGCAGACTTATGCTATGCTTAAATATCATACCACGGGAACTGCAATCACTAGACACCTTTCTATTGTTGCAATATTATTAAAGTTCACTATGATGTAACATGTATGTGAAGGAACATCCTAGTTAAAAACACTTGAAAAAAGGCAGAGCAAATTAATAAAGGGCACCATGCACTGCCCCTCCAAACAGTTAATTCCAAATACAAATTAATTTGGTCCTGTTACCAATGCATTTGCAACAGTGTATGAAGCCTTGAAAATACACCCATCAATAACCTAAACTTGTTAAAAGATGTGCTGCAAAGACTTACAAATGCATTAATAGATGATTGCTGCCACAGGGCTGCCTCACTTCTGTTCCAAAATTAAAATAAGGACAAAAAGAATTGATGCCCTTAAACCAGATGTGAAACTTTCTAGAATGAATGGAAGAAAAAATTGACCTTGATTGCTATGGGTTCATTCAGTCTCAAAAGAAAGAAATACAATTTAAAATGCACTGCTTGACCATTAAGGATATTAACAGAACAGGCAAAACTTAGTGTAAGGCTTTTTGCAGGACAACAAACAATAGACTAAGCTTTCTTTTAAATTCAACTTAAAGCATGAAGAACAGATGCAACCTAAGATCACGTTGCTTCAAATATTCAAACACACAGTAAGCAACTGCGGCATTGTACTAGAAGCACTGTAAGCACCTGCAGAAAGTACTGTTTTATAATGCTGAGTCAAACCTGAGTCTAACCTGTCACCAAGTAAAGCTTCACTGTTAGAAACATCTCATTATTTCTTACTATTTTACAGCAACAAAACTGATTTTAAATCTGGTGTTTATGAAAACATGTGCTTCTCAACAGGTGAATAAGTATTTCATGTATTAAATTTGCAATCCTCTGTGGTAACCAGCTCAAGTAAAACAGCTCCACAGTTAAATGCCTATGTATTAACCTTGATAATTAGGTAGAATAGTTCTGAACCTCACTGGGAAAAAATGCAAGTAGTCAGTTCAACTTTCCCAGGTTGGATTCTCTATCATCCAGAGCACTGAATAAGTATTAGGCGTTATGACATTATGGATCCAATTCATTAACGGAATTAACTCTATGGATTTCAGTGATGCTGCAGTGAGAAATGTGAGCGCATCACTTCTTTCTCTGTTTCTTCTCACTTTTAATTTTGCAAGCACTTTACTGCGAGTACATCTTCAACATGTAAAATTTTATTTTGATTGTGACTGGGTTGGTATCCACTAGGCAATTTCTGAAATATTTCATCTTATACTTAGGGATTCCATCAACATTAAAAGGTATGATCTCAGCCATTGTTACAGTGGCAAAAATTCATCCTCTAGTGTACAGTACATGACACTATGCAAATATCAGCCAAGTGTTTACCATCCAGGAAAACTGCAAAGGTACCTTCCTTTATGTGTTTGTTGAAGGTTAAGAATTGTAGGAGGGTTATTTGAGTCTTATGGTATGGTTTACTAAAGATGCAAGTCCAGGCATACGTGATGGCTTTATTCACTGCAACCTTTGTATGCATAAAGTAGTTCATGAATGCATTCTAAATTTAAAATTCTCCATGAAATTAGTATCTGTCTAAAGCATTTTAAACATCCACTAATTTGTTTGCTATGTAGGGCTACAAGCACTTCATCTTGTTTTAAAAGTTTTGGATAAGGGAAAATGGTACCTGACATAATTTTCAAAACAGTTAATTTGATAGTAACAACTGCATCCTGGAATTTCAGTGGTCATATCAACAGAGTATAGGAGACAGACACTATATTTTCAGTTAAAACCTCTCTGTAACTGTACCTATTTTAATGATGAATTATTTAAATAAAAAATAAGTTTTCAAGATCTGAAGTTTTCTACTCTCCTCCTTTGCTGAAGGCAGAGGGATTGTGTATGAACTATGTTTCAGCAAAATTTTTTTGCTGTGCTTTCTACAATGATTGGAAACAGTGCTTTGTTGTAATTTTTTTGTTTACCTCAAGCCACCAACGTACTCCTGCTTTTCAAATATGGTGATGTTCAAATAGCCCAACCGAGCCAAAAAGGAAGCACAACTTAAACTTGCAGGTCCTGCACCAAGGAGAGCTATCTTCACATGATAGGCTTCAGGCATATCCTCTACAGGAGGTAAGGAAGGGTTTCTGATCTGTGGAATATTCATAGCTTTGAACACCTGAAAAGCAATACATTCAACAGGTTACATACTTGACATTACCCCCTTAAATTCTTTTATGAATAACTTGATGGAAGCTAGTACTGTCACATATCATTGATGTATTATTGCAGATGGTTTCATAATGTTATAGGGATTCCCAAATGACAAGATATGTGCATTTGTGAGGGAATTGGTCCTTCTATGGTTCTTTTTGTTTAAGAAATATCTTAAGTCAGCTCTTTCACAACTGTAGATTTTACAAAGGTAGAACCACACTACCAGTAACAGAACTGTAATACAAAGTCAGCCAGATGGCAGAGAATCTTTGTAACACCAAAATTTCCTTCCAAACAATGTTCAGATTATTATTACTAGTAGAAAAGTATTGTTGCAAACAATGCAAGGCTTTGCTTCTTCAAGAAACATCTTATGTGATCCTACATAAATCACTTACAGCTGGCTTTTTAGAGGTGGTAGGTAACCAAGCTTAGGTGGTTTTGAAACTTTATTTATGAACTATCCCGAGTCTTCAGTGCTGCATTTTCAAAGGAAACCCATGCTTTAAATGCCTCCACTTAGATAATTCTAACGGGACTTATTTCACGTTAGTTGCTGCCATTGTTTAATTCCACCCAGCAACTAAGTACCACACAGCTGCTCACTCACCTTCCCCATTCCTCAAGAGGAGGAGAGAATTGGAGGAAAAGACAAACTTGTGGGTTGAGATAAGAACAATTTAATAATTGAAAGTAAATGAAATAAAACAACAATACCAATAATACTAACAATACTAATAATATGTAATGAAAGTAGTGGAAAGGAAAACAAACGATACAAAAGCTCACCACCTGCAGAGAGAGAGAGAGACCACCCCTGGCTCAACCCCCAACTTAGACACTAAGCATGACATTTTATGGAATACTCCCTTGGGCAGTCTGGGCCAGCTGTCCTGGCCGTGTCCCCTTCCAGCTACTTGTAGCAAAGAAGTTTGGAACACAGGTGCAGCACCAGAAACTGAGTAAGTCCTTGACTTCGTACAAACACCCCTTAGCAACAACTGGAACCACCGTTATCAATACTCTTCTCTCCACAAATCCAAAACATAGCTTCACACAAGTCCAAAATATAGCCTCATATTAGCTATTGTGAAGGAAATTAACTCTGTCCCAACTAAAACCAACACAGTTTCTCATCTATTTCAGATGTTCTCCACTTTTTAATCTGGTGTCCAAAAGTTGTAGGCATACCTGAAAGTCAGACTGATCTCCCTGTGTCTCAGTTCTTCACCTGTAAAATGGTGATGATCTGCTCCATTCTGACTTGACTATTAAAAGTACTTTGGGACAGCCTCTGACCAGTATTATGTATTTATACAGAACCCAGCACAATGGGCTCATAACCGAGTTGCAGTGTCACACAGTGTATTTCAGATTTGCATTATATCAGTTCTTTGCTCAGGCACACAGGTAAGAGGCTAAGGCAGAAATATTCTACATTCATCGAGCTAGATACTTCACTGTCCTCTTCATTTACATAACTTGTAGGGGAAGGAATGGAGTGTCTATCTTGTAGAACCTATAGAATGAAAGAATAAACTCACAGCCCTCATAGGCTGCTAAAGATTAGGAGCATGAAAGAGCGCATTTACATCTTTTTTTTATTTCAGGCATTAGGGGGAAAATATTTAACCCAAGGAGTATTTCTTTGTAGCAGAAGCACAATATTACACCAAAAGGATACAAGAGTTCATTGCATGGGGATTCTCAGTCATATCACAAACACTCCAAGGCTGCACCTCAAAAACTACCAGAAGACAAGACTGTTCCCCATTTATTTCAATGCAGAAATGTGTTCCATAAATGCTAACTAGTCCTCTAAAATATATACACTGTCATTTGTCTTAATAAATATAATATTTAAGATATTCAACAAGTTTACCAACAGTTTTTACTTTCCTTAGAACTTGAGAAGCAAAGGTTTTTCAGGTTAAACTTTGGCAATTCCATTCATGATTAGAGTTTTTCATTTAAATTTTGAATCAATGTTCATTTTCTCGATGCATACTTGAGCACTCATGCTAGGTAAACCCATGATTTATTCCTTCCCCCTCTAAAATTTCTGTGTCAAATACCCCCAGTCTTTGTAAACTGACATAGCATTTTAACAAACTGCAAGAAGCAAGAGACAGATAATTGTTTTTTAAAAAGAATCATTTAAACCTGACAATTCATACAATATGGGAAGGCTTAATGTGGTTATTAATGGATTTCACAGGCAGAAAAGCTTATATTGTACTGTGAAACTAGACTATGATAACCAAAATGCAATAGGATATTTCTAAAATGTCTGCCTTGTTAAATTCACACATAAATGGCTTGAATGATACCGAATTTCCATTAGGTCTCATGCAGTTGTTTTAGAAGGCCACTCAGTAACACAAATTGTATAACCAGAATATTCAATGTGTATTTTGAACACTATGACTATGCATATGCTTAATAAATGCATCACTAAACTTTCTTTATTATTAAAATAATTATTTTTGTATTTATTATTGAACAGTCATACCCACCAAGTAAATGTTATACTAAAGTGCTGCACTACTGTAGCACAGTGTTAAGCTTCAGAAACCAAGCACCCCTGCAGGAAATCTTAGTAGTTCAGGCTGAGTGGTCAACTTTAATTCTGCCTATTTGCAAATAGGTTGAAACTGCCTTTATGCAGTACAGCCAGCTTGCGTGGCGATATCTTGCCATCTGGAATTCAGTTGGAGTTTTGCATATTAAGGCTGGCAGGGTAACTGTGAAAACAGCAAACTGCTTCAATACATTTCAAAAGATTTTCACTCATCTCATGGTGAAGTTTCTCTACACTGTAATTCACCTAATTAAATATCACTGAATTCTTCTATACAAATCCTTTGGTAGTCATCAGAGATGACTACCTTGCAAGCAAATGTTCCATGCCAGATTACATGCAACTGTCCTCTCCGATTTTAATCTGCTTAGGTTATGGTCAGGTTGCAAGTAAAGTTTAATAATATTGCCTTTCTCATACAACTTCCCTTCAAAAAGATGGTTTAATTTTTGTTTGGATGGAGTTTTACATTTGTTTTGCAGTGCATTTTAAACAAGACCCATTCAGGAAAATGCGTCCCAGTAATGAAGTCTAAAACTGAATCTCTCAGTTGAAAGACAGCCATCATCCCCATGTCTGCCTTTCCTTCTGGCTCTGTCTCATACACAAACAAAAGCGATTAGACAGATTATTAATAGACATTATTAACACTGGGCATTTATTCTTTAACATTTTATCAAATACTATGCAATCATCATGACTTCACTATCCGGGACCTATTCAAACTAAACCCACACAGATTGTATCCAACTCTCACGCTTCATATCCATTAGGGTCCATAGAAAAGATAGCCCAGTTTACAGAAAAGATTATGCAAGGGAGATACAATTTGACCAGACCAAAACAGCCAATCTATTCTGCCACAGTTCCAACAACTGAAACAAATTCTCTCAATTCGGACATTTACAACATACTACAGTTTCCCTATTTGCATTACTTCAACAGGTAAAGGTGTGAGTGCACTTGCTCAATGTTGTCTCCAGTGTGAAATCCAGGGGTTTGTTCTCTTCCCCCTTGTAAACTGAACATCCTTTCGCTGCAATGGGGTTTGCTTTTGTTCCAAAATGTTCAGTACACTCAATGAGCATAATTCCAGGCACTTTATGGAAACAAAAGTTTCTATTAAGGTTACACAGTATTTTCCACTTAAGCAAACTACAGTGGTTTCAATTGCTGAGCATCTGATTCAAGCTTAATTTTCCTGGAAAGTTTTAGCCAACTGACTTTAGCTGTTTTTCAGAATGCAGACAGGGAAAAACTTATTGTTCTCCTCATGTAATATAATTGTGGTTCTTTTCATCATGCAACTCTAGTATTAGCCTGTTTTTGTGAAAAGATATGACATTTGTCAGTGGTAGGTGACTCAGACAACTGTATTTTGCTAACCTGATAAAAATCATTTTATGGCATAGTAAGCATGATTTCAATTAATCTAAAACATTATAAACCATTAGAGCAGGTTAGAACTGTTATTCAAAATCATTACCTCCATTTTTATATAAATTAGAATACATTAAAGTAACCCACTTCAGTCACTTTTGAGTTTTCTGATCAGAATATTTCTAAGAGGGATACACTATAGATATCCTTCTCAACCTACATACAGAATTCAAATAGGGACAGTTTTACTCTAATTCACCTTTATTTAAAGTTATCTTTGGACTACAACAAAGAATGCGTCAAATAAAACAGTAAATAGACTGGAAGTTTAACCTCAACGATAAAATGTAAAAAGAGTGTTTGCCTAACCCTATGAAATAAGAGAGGCTGCTAAAAAGTGTATTTGGTAGTCCCCAAGACATACACAGAAGGTCACATTTCTGAAGTAAGAAGTGCATCTGTTTAATCGCTCATCTTCATCACAAAACCTGCATCAACAGAAAAAGGCTGAAATACAAAAGAAACCTGGGAAAATGGAAGGAGCAGTGGAAAAATTTAGTCTTCTAGTAACATAAGTTTTGACTTCATAACTAAAGCCTTTATATTCTTGAGACATAATGCTTGATTACATGCCTAAAAGGCTACAGAAATAAGTTTATCAGTCAGACTTGCCGTTAAATATTCTTCACTAAGATGATGAGATACCAAACAGCTACTGATGTAGACATTAGCATCTAGCCGGTATTTATTTTAGTGTGAAACATACTAGTATTTTCTGAATTGTTATCAGATTTTGCTGCTGAACAGAAAGAAAAATACAGGCAATGAAATCAGTAACATTTATGAATTTATTGCATTAGTTTCACACTTCCCCACAGGTTTCAGGGATATTTATCTTTAGGCTGGTTTACATTAATATAGGGTAGTTGAATATTCAAAGGAAAAAATTACATTCTGCACAGATTTTAATAAAAAATGAAGCAAATTCAATCCTCTGTGTTCTTCTTGAAGTTGTCAAATTACATGATCACACAATTAATTTCATTTAATTGCAGTGCATTGCAAGATGTACAGGAAGTGTTTTTTCCACAAACGTGAGCTGGTGATGAAAACTTGTTAATCCTCCCTCCACAACTTAACAGCTAAAGTTGTAATACTTTGAACTTTTCTGCAAACAGGTGTTGACAAAACAAGGGCTTAAAGCGTCTCATTAAAGACTTTTCAAACCTAAATAACAGCTATATATTAATATCATCCCAATTTCAAGAAAACCCATGGATCTAGGGCATTGCAGAGTCCATATCTCAACATTTCATGAATGCCACCACTAAAACGGACATTGCAAAATTAATGTAAATGCCTTAAACCAATAAAAATTAACACTGACAAATACAGTTTTATTTCTGTTTGTACTGCTCTCTTGGCTTCCCAGAACAATCTTCCTCTTCCATCTGAGCTGGTGACTATGAGGGGCCCAGGCAGGCATCACAAGGTCATCCAACTGCAGAAGCTGCAGCTCCATGAGAACCACCTTCTCCCCCACCTATGTTAAGACTGATCAGAGCTGTCAATATGCAACTAAAAGAGGGATCCTGATGCTGAGGGCACAGTGCACTCCTCCATGGAAATCCCTCCGGGAAGTAGTTTCTTCCTTGCCCGTGGTGGGTTGGGGGAGAAGGGACGTTCAGCACTCAGAGGGGGACCCTCACTACGGGCTACCTCCCAGAACAGGTGCCCTGCTGAGATGCCCCTAGGTTAACAGCAGGTAAGCTCATACAATGCATCTTTTAGGAAAAAAACATATCAAGTTTCCATTTCCAATTTTTTTCTGCTGCAATAGCAGCCAGAATATAGCTCCAGTGAAGAACAAATCATCAGAACTGTAGCTGGCACAAGAGTCACAGTACTAAATGATCTAGTATTTAAATTTAGTATGCAGCAATTAAAATAATACATTTTCTATTTAGCTTGTGCTGCTCCATTTAGAATGATTAACTAGAAACACAGGAGAACCTTTAGATTCAGTAATGTCTATCTAGAAATGTAAGATTTTGATGGCTTCTTAGCTAACGCTACAGCAGACAATGTAATAGATTGTGCTTCTTTTTTACTGCAAGCTTACAAACTTGTACTTGGGTAACCAGTAATTTTAGTTTATTTTGTGGGACTAACAGTCATATAGCTCACACCTGTACATAGGTATTGTCACTGCAATCTCAGTATATTTTCACTGAACCTGTGTTCCAAAACCAGAGATGTTTCCCATTCTAAAGTACTTGGGCAAAGGAGACGGATAAAGACATTAATATAATTTTGACCTGCGCAGTAGCAGGTGTAACCTGCACTTGACACTCATCAAGCTTTTATTCCATGTTACTCTCTAGATGCAATAGTTACCGTGGTAACTGCATCCCAGTATACACATTCTACATCACAAATACAAACGGACATTTCCTTTTTTCCACTTGAACATTTAATTGTCAAAATCCACATTTTATCAGACTGAATTACAATTTACTTTGAGAATGAGCCTAACAAAGTTATAAAACTATGGGTAGAATCAAAATGCAGGGGGTATGAGGTGCCATTTTTTTTTCTCTACTGTATACAACACAAATATTTTACAATTAGGGTGTTTTATCTGCAGTATGGATAGATGACTAGTCATTGTTCAGCAGCACAGAGGGGCATACGTCATGCTCATATATTTTCCATTTTTAACCCACATTCCTGCTTTACTGCAATTTTATCTTTTATCTCAGCTAGCAGTTGTGCCTTTTCATTATCGCTCGGTCTTCCAATGCACCAAATGTATGATTCTCAGACTAATTCCAAGGGAAAAAAGTCTAAAAACTGGCTTTGTGCACAATGGAGTTTCCAGTAAATAAGCCCCTGTGGGACAAACTATTACACAGTGCATGGAATTACCATGAGCTCTCATTAAGAGTAACACATGTTGCATGCTCAAATTACACAATTTTCTAAGTTACTCGTATAGGTAATATAGCTGTGAATACACTTTGCTTGACGTATCTGAGCCAATTTTTGTAAGAGCAGTAGTACTTTATGATTTTCTTCAGTATTTTAATCTATATTTTTATAATTATTATTATTTGAAAGCACTCATACCACTATATTTTTTCAACTGTACAACATTTCATAGTAAAATTTAACTGAAAGCTAAAAAAAACTTAATCACAAAAAATTAATCACAAAAGTGACTGCCTATTATTACTAAATGTGAGTACTACAATACATACAAATTCTTTGATAAACAGCAGCAAATCTAAAGGTTATTAAAACTAATTTTAACATGTTAGGATACTCAAATTTACTGAAATGTTATTTTTGTTAGAGTGCTAAGTAGAACTGTATAACAACCTTATTTTGTTAGAACTTTTGACACTAACATCACTTTAAACAGACTTGTAACATTAGGAGCAAAGACATTCTGAGCTATTCATCCTCTTTGCAGTTTTCGTATCAATCATTGTGCTAGCACTGAGCTTTTGTAATAGATTTCTAAAGATTTTTCAAGAAAAATGGCAGATATTTAGCATTATCTATCAAGCCATAATTCCTCTCTATTAATCATAGCATTAGGGCTGAAAGGAGACACAAATCAAGTTTAACAGATATTACGTGCATTTGGTTCCTGAACAGTAATATTTCACCATTGTATTTATCATCTACTTGACAAGTGTTTAAAATTTCATTTATTTATTTACGTTTTTAAAAAATAAAAAAATAAGTCTTCTGCTTTGCAACAAGTACAAGTCTTTACATATAAGGAATAAATGCCATTAGAAGAAAAGCTAATAAAATTCCTCTTGACTGATGAAACCCAACTGTTGAATATACCCGTAGAACAAATACAGTTTTGTGTCTCTAACCTCACCCTGTAAATGAGAACTTTGGTCCAAACTGTACTGATTCTTATGCCTGTATGTTGAAATCTCAAGCAAATTGAAGCAGATGGCTACATAAATGACAGTAGGGAGAGAAGGTTCAGCAACAGCCAGCAGAAAACTTTAGCGGGTGCTCCAGAAGCTTTACAAGTCTCCTGGAGAGAAGAAACAAGGGATACAAACAGATAAAAGGAGAATAACTGCAGCAGGTAGCAACGTTTGCTCATCAAACCATGACCCACAACCACTGAGAAAAGGGTGTGAAGTTTATGACTGACAGCAGAAGAAAAATTTCGCCTTACAGACATCATCTGTTACTTCCAGATTGATTTGCATTTCTATTTCAGTCTGTCCTACAAAGATTTTTTTCCTCAGGCTTTGTAAAGGTGACTGGAATTTCATCGTATACTTGTAAATATGATCAGCCAAATGGTTCAAGATACAGAGAAGGGGAATGCTCATTAATTAAGGACTGCATAGAAATGTGCAATCTTAACACATGCATGTGTGTTTTTATACAGCCACAACTTCCTTACTTCTACAGAGACCAAAATCACATTTTTTACCCCAAGATACTTCAGACAGATCAGATGAGGTGCCAGCTGAGACCATGAGTATGGTACAAATGAGCAGCACCCTCCATCTTTCTTCAGATGGAAATTGGAGCACTGAAACTATACAGTCACAAATAATGCACATGCACCTGAACAGAAACCCTTGAGAAGGCTTCCTAACAACAAGCAGCAAGTAACAAACTTTGCTTCACTAGCCAAAATATACATATACCTTTACGAATTAATAAATTTACACATACACACATATGTGTGCATCTGTATCTATCTAGACAGATGCACATAGACATCTATTTCAGGTCAACCTGAAACTGCTTATTTACTTTGTTTTGGCAAACAGGGTAGTAAAAAGTCTAAATAATCTGAAACTTGTCCTTTGCCCCAAAGCCACTACTAATGCACACTAATTCTGCTATAGGATCTACCCTATGCCCAGAATAGTTCTCCATCTCCTTAACATACAGTTACAGACGCAGGTGCACTTGATCTTTTTCGTTATGCAGCCTACTTCAGTAACATCCACAATTTCACCTGGCTTAGATAAAACTTTCATTACAAAACAAATTGTCTCAACTACCAGTGTTTCAAAAAAGTCATCTTGTTCACAAATAATGTTCCTTATGCTACTATAAAGTATTGCATTATGAAAGCATTTCTAAGCTTCTGAAAGTAAAGAAGAAGTATTATTATTCTAAATTCCTAAGCCTTTATTTTGTTAATACCAATTTTTTTTCAAACAAATTGTTAACAAAGGCAGCCACTTAGACAATACTCATTGGTACATACAAGAAATTCAATACATTTGCAAGTCCTACCTACCTCAGTAGCAAACTGCTGCAATCCACCAATATTAATTGGTCCCTCCTCAGTAGCATACAAATTGCAGCCACCAACACAGAGATCCGATGTTGGACACACCATTCCACAAGTCAGGCCAAGTGGATTGTCAGAAAGAATCATTTTGGCAGCTCCATAGTAGTTCTTTAGGAAAAAAAAAGGGGGGGGGGGGGGGGGGGAGGGCAGAGAAGAGGGGGTGTGTGAGAAGAGAGGTACATGTTTCTTGTCACATACCAAGGATACCAATCATAGAATCATAAAATGGTTTGGGTTGGAAGGGACCTTAAAGATCATCTAGTTCCAACCCCCCTGACATGGGCAGGGACACCCTCCACAGCTTCTCTGGGCAACCTGTGCCAGTGCTTCACTACCCTCTCTGGGAAGAACTTCTTCCTGGTAAATAATCTAAATCTCCCTGCTTTCAGTTTAAACCTGTTACCCCTTGTCCTGTCACTACAGGCCCTTGTAAAAAGTCCCCCCATCCAGCTTTCTTGTAGGCCCCTTCAGGTACTGGAAGGTGCTATAAGGTCTCCGCAGAGCCTTCTCTTCTCCAGGCTGAACAAGCCCAACTCTCTCAGCCTGGCCCCATAGCAGAGGGGCTCCAGTCCTATGATCATCTCCGTGGCCTCCTCCAGACTCATTCCAACCAGTCTATATCCTTCTTATCTTGAGGGCCCCAGAGCTGGACGCAGTACTCCAGGTGGGGTCTCACAAGAGCAGAGTAGAGGGAGAGAATCCCCTCCCTCGACCTGCTGGTCTCACTTCTCTGGATACAGCCCAGGATACGATTGGCTTTCTGGGCTGCTAGTGCACACTGCTGGCTCATATCCAGCTTTTCATCCACCAGTACCCCAAGTCCTTCTCCTCAGGGCTGCTCTCGATCCATTCTCCACCCAGCCTGTACTTGTGCTTGGGATTACCCTGACTCATGTGCAGGACCTTGCACTTGGCCTTGTTGAACTCCAGGAGGTTGGCACAGGCCCACCTCTCCAGCCTGTCCAGGTTCCCCTGGATGGCATCCCAAGGAAGCAAACATTGAATAATTCAAGAGAAAACACAAAATACTCGTTCTTTAACTGGCTAGTAGAATAATATATAAATACAAATATATTAAATTACACTGACATTATTTAAATGTACCATCCTGTTATACAGCATTATGTCAAAGACACTGGAAAGAAAGTCAGCAAAATTGCTGATTATGCAAAGATACAACTTTTCTTTCCAGCTTGCAAAATAGTTACAAGCATCTTAAGTCTGAGGTGGTTGTAGGATTTTTTAGCAGCTTAAAAAATGTGGTTCAAAAACTATTGTGCCTGCATTATGGACTTGTAAATACCTTCTGCATTTCTAGGTCAGCTGGGCAGTAGCTAAGTTGTTGAAGGTCTGACCAGAAAGTGACAGCTACATTATCAGTTCTTTATGACACTGGGAATGAAAAGCTTACTTTACACATTTGTGCACACTATCTCTGCTGTTATAGTTGCCCTTCATGCCACATCAGTAGGGCCAACTGTCCCAGGCCCACGATGAGAAGAGGACAAGGCTTCCCCTATGTAGCTACATGTAGATATTGCGCTACTGAATTCTTATTCGAACTCTCTTTTTCTCAACCACATACTGATTAGGGTAAACACTTATTTTCCTGTTTCCCTAAATAGCAAACCAGGGAACTGATTAAAGAAGTTACATACAATTCACAACTTCACAGATTCTCACTATTCAGTGCACATCTTCAGAAAAGAAACAGTTTCCTGATACAGGAGAACTAGCAAGATCTCTTTCCATAATAAAAATCTAAGGAATGGACATTAGCAAGCTCCCAGCGCCTGATGCCCTGAGAATAAAAAACCCTGCTTGCTTTTTTAGACTGGATAATTCTCTCAAGGGGGAGTATCAGAGGAAATGCCAGGAGTGAATTCCACTCAGTAACTGACAGGGACACCTGCTGATGGCAGTCCTGCATTTACATTACATTTATATTAATGAAATTATGGAGTAATTAAAGCAAACCATTAACATCCTATTTTTATTTCTGTATGGTCCATGTGGAAGTTTACTTAATTACAGACTTCAGTTGTTTCTTCATTTTACCACTCTTCCCACCCACTCTAAAAGCTCCACCAAAGAAAGTCCATGAAGACGGGTTAATGCTAGTTTCCTTTAAAGGCAAGAAGAATATACCAGTTAAACCATGACAAGTAACCCTTAGAATCAGCACATGGCTGAGGTTTCACTAAAGTTTCTTCAGTGAGAAATTAATGCTGGGATGTCATTCCAGCTTTCTACAAACTAGCAATAACGGAGAGATTAAAACCCAGTATGTCTCCTTCCTCTACCACCACCTCTTCCATATTCCAATATTCAATGATCATCACTGACATGAAACTATTTTTTTAACAAATACCTTTACCTCTCTGTCCCAGGAGAGCTGACTCAGAACAGCCAGAAGTAGTGTTCAAACCATGTGAAGTACTTGTTCACAGCAGACCCTATGCAATACCTGTGACTTACTGTCTGTCATGTAGGCTAATGTACTCAGAAGTGTTTATTCAAAGAGAATGCTATGCCACAGAGGGCAAGAATCCAGATATGAATAAAAACATCTGCGTCAAGATCCAACAATATAGCCAATAATGGGTAACGACTTCGGTTTGGAAGGTTCAAACTCACTAAAGGCATATTAAAAGACTGGTATCAAGTTCTTAAACCAGATGCTATAGACATAACTAGAGATTCCCAAGAGAATGCCAATGTTTAAGAAATGTATTTGTGGATGTAACTGGACCTTTTGCCTACAGATGCTGGTTTGTTGCACAGCATGAGCCTCTGTCCACCACCTGGTAACACAAACCTGGGTGTACGTTCATAGGATTTTCTTAGACACTGTTAAAATCCATTGAAATTCTAATCCTGGCTGAACAGGTAATCCCTTTACACAATTGTTCTGGGAGAACTTTCAACTATTTTGCCTGTGGTGACCGGTAAGGCAGTTTATCATCCCCAATTTTCATTTATTCCAGTGTAAAGGAGTATTAGTTAAACGGAAATTGTACATATTAGCAAATATTTTTGCTTTTCCACGTGAATGATACTGTTTTGATATGCCAGAGATTATCAGATCTGCTAAAAACAGACAGTAAAGACACTGTAAACTCAATCCAGCAGCAAAACCAGAAGTATGGTTACACTGGACATGTCCCTGACACATAACCATGCAGAAAGCAGAGGTGACACAGTCAGTGCAGGAGACCCACTAAACTATGTCCCTAAGCACCACCATCCACACATCTCAAACAGCTGCAGACATACATCAGAGAGTATATGTACAGTATCTTAAATGTTTAGTAACATGAACACTTTGTGCTTACATAACTATTTTTAAAGCTGAAAACATGTATTAATGATCATTACATTTACCAGTGACACTAAAGGTCATAGAATATTCACAGAATATTCACATTTTACATGAAATTATTGGCTGCTTGTATTTCACAAAACCAGGGTGTATTAGGCTGCATACAAAATAGACATGAGATGCAGACCTTGCAATCTGGTAACTACACACCACATGTTCTACATGAGAAAGGATCAGAATTAAAGGGAGGCCAGCTTCATTAAAATGACAAAGTTACTCCAGGGCATAGAATGATGCAAGCTACCTTACTAGTTTGGAGTAATTTTTTTAGATGTTGAAACAGTAAGATGAATCAGTTGGCTAGTTTCTTGCAGACATCACAGAGGAAGCAAGTCTACAACTAAAACATTTCTGCATTTTTTAATGAGATAAAATGTCTGCTTATGCCTTTGTTCACAAAATCTTTTTTCCTGTGCACTTCCATAGAAATAAATTAATCTAACTGGATAGGATGTTTTGTGGTTTCCTACATCAAAATGTCAATAAATACTACATTGCTAACACAGGGAACAAAAACAAGCTTTAAACAGACATCAATAATCAGCAGAAACCAGGCAGAGGAGGATCTCCACATGTATCATTTGGAAGCATTATATAATTTGCATGCAAATGAGACTGTTTTTTACTTGAAAAAAAACCCCAACTATTAAAGCACATGGAATCAATACTGAGAGACCAGAAGGAATTGCATTTACTATCAGGAAATGCTTATAGCATCTTTACTTCCAATTCAATTCAAGAGCTTTTCTATAAATTTATTATGCATCATGGTGTTTTGATAGTTCCGTTTTCTCCAAAACAATGAAGACTATGCATTATTATGCTTTGTGTAATAAAAATGAATACTTCATCGGGACTTTGGGACAGTGAATATTTTAAAAAAAGAAGGAAAAAATGGTTATTTCCCTTTCATCTGGGTTTAAAAAAAAAGGGAGACGTAGCAAAAAAAATATGGGAAAATATGACCTTCTATCTTACTTCATGTTCTGTGATGGCTTTAAAATTTACTTAATATGTATTGGATTAAAATATTTTCACATACTGAAGAGCCACTATTGAAAGTACGTTCTTATGTAAGTAGAATTTTTCACATTGACACACACCAGTTCAAATATAACAGGAAACGCCCCCAGTCTGTCAGCCCCCCCTTCAATATCTTCCAAAGAAGAATGAACAAAACATAACAGTAACTTATCAAATCATACATATTCTATATTATAATATTGATGATTTTTAATCAATCCAGAAATCTTTCACATCATTTGACTTGTGTCATCATAACAGGGCTGTAATTTCTCACAGTGTCACTATCATTTTATGAAAAAGAACGGAAGAAATATCTTGTACTGTCATTTTGTCCTTTGTAGTCTAGAATGTGAGAGATTCCTTAATTGACATAGTGTCATTGCAAAAGTCTATTCTACATAATTACACTATGGCAACTGAAACCAGCTGTCAGCCATTCCATTATGCTAAGTACAAACAGACATCTCAAGAAAAGTCAGTTTCAAGTGCATCAATTTAACACCATTACTACTTTTCTTTAAAATGCCTTTTTTTCTTTAATTTAGTGACCTGAATATACAAAGATTAACAGAGAAAGCTGAATAAAATGGCACTTTCAAAAACCTGTGGCCTCAAAGTAGTACTTAAAGATTAATTGTGATGCATATCTGTATATAATTATTACAAATCATCTAGCAGTTTTGACTTCCACAATCCTTCATTGTATTAACAGTATCCCACTTACGGTATTTTACACATGAACTGTAACTCATCATTTTTCTACAGTCTTTGCAATGGCATATAGATTTCCTTTGTTAATTTACTCAGAATTCCTCTGGCACAGAAAAAACATCATTCTGTTCCTCTTACCTGTCATAATCTTATGTCTCTCACTATCCTTTCTCTCTTACACTCTTCATTTCATTTTCTCTTAATGATTCCACAGCCTTTTTATCTCTTGCCTTCCTTTGTCTGCCCACTTTTCCTTCTTTCTTGTTTCCAGCATATTACCAGAAACACTTTCTCCTTTACTCACCCAATCTCCCAAACTTCAGATTCACCTTTATCCCTTGGTATCCATCTTTATCTTCCAGTTTGTTCCCTCTCCCATTTCTCCCTTCAAAAAATTAATTTCTCTCTTGAAAAAAAACCCATACATTTCCTTTGGTTTTATTTAAACCTAAACATTCCTCTGAAATCCTAAAACTTAACCCCTGTGTTCCACAACTTTCACTGTACTGTTTCTGGCATTCATTTCTCTGTCCCCATTTGCCTGCCAGCATTCTGCACAGCCCAAGGACAACCTCTTATCTGGAGGACAGCATGGCTTCGTTAATTTTGGGGTTTTTTTGTTTTTCAGATGGGTTTTTTTGTTTGTTTTGTTTTAGTGTTGTGGGGGTTTTTTGTTTATTTGTGTTTGGTTGGTTGGTTGTTGGTTTTTTTTTAAATCCTGGCCACCAGAAGGCTTACATCCACCTATAAGGTCTGTTAGAAAATGGTTCATTTTTGACCAGGTTATCTGTAATATTAAGGGATATTGGAGAAGATAGTCTTTATTAACAAGGAGAAAACCATTGAATCAGTCAGGAATCATTGTAATACTGCAAGACTTGAGACAAAAATATGAGAGCTAGTAACAGAGGGCTGCAGCAACAGAGCGTGGTTTTTGGGTACTGATAACTCAAAAGATATTTCTGCATTCCCAATTCTTCATTACAGACTCAATGAAAAAGGCTGAGTCACTCACTCCTTATGCCTGTGCCATGTAACACAATTTAATATCCCCATGCCTAAACTGCACTGTTATTTTTCAATGCGACTACTCAACCATAAAGGTGTCTGATAACAATAAGCTCCAAGACAGTCTCATGGAACGGTACAAAGATAAAGCATGTTAGCAGCTGTTGCTTTCTAATGGGCAGCTTCCTTTGGCACACACTTCTTTTTAACAGGAGGAAAGCTGGATAGGATGCAAGTGTTCAGGCTGAGAGTTGTTTCTTGGAAGCTGTAGGATTTTCTGCTGCTGTGTACAGTATTCGCTTGAGCCAGCCCTAAAGAATGACAGGTGCTGGAGCTCCATTTTACCAAGTCCTTCTTGTTTTGATGTATCAACACAGGAGAAGGAGAACATAAAATCCTAAAATCACTCTTGGTACTCGTTCAGGGTGGTGGGGGAAAGCTCTCTCTGGCAGCAGCTGCGCATTTTTTACTTAGCGGTTTTAAAGAAAGAAATAACTAAGACGGCATTTGTTCATTATAAAACAAAGAATATATACTTTGCAATGTGAAGGCTGTATTTAAATAGAGAACAGCTGGAAGTCAGAATACTTGTTTGCCATCATCTGATGTCCAGAAACAAAAGTAGTAATGGTGAATCTGAAGTCTGGTCTCGGAGAGACACAATTGCAAGTGGTCTGTATGAACCGAGAAACACTGACTGGAAAGACACAATAGACTAGATTGTACCTTTATAAAGTGGAGTTGTAATCCAGTTTGTATAGAAAAAGGGAATGTAAGTTGTGGCCTAAACTCTACTGAGTCACAGCAGCTAACACAATACAGCATAAGTGACATCCTTTTTCTCAAAGAGGCTCAAGGGTCATTGAGTCTGGCAATTCAATTATACTCTCAACACAGAAACAACCCCTCCTCCCCTGTCCCTCTTCTACTTCTAAGCTCAGGCCTAACAGCAGAGCAGCCAGAACTGCTATGTTGTACATGGCCTGTAAATATCTAAAAAGCCTCAGGCTTAAGAGAACAAGAATCCCTGACCTTTTATGATTCCTATAGCAGTTTTCCAGCAAAACAAACTACATACAATAGAGCTTTTAAATATCTGACAAAGTAATTCATTTTCAGTACACTGCTATCTAAATATTCTATATTAATAATGAATCATGTTTAAATAAATACCTGTGTGCAATACTGCTTGCTGCTTACAGAGGGATGAGGACAAGGAATTCATTGAACTGAATCTCCTCTAAACAAGTAGAAGGGTAAACTGCTGAAGGGAGTTTCAAGTGAGTGATAAAGATTCAGAAGCAGGATAAGCTTCAATAAGCCTAGAAGTCATACCCCAATTTCCTGGATTTGTTGACCTCAAATACCTGAATGTTCTATATTTTACCTATTTATTCTATTTAGAAGTTATCAGATATATTTATAAGCTTTTGGATTAAAAAAGAAAGTTCATTTACAAAGTGAAAACAGCACAAGAAATTTAGCATTTTTAAAAGTATTTTCAGTGACATGCAAAATAGTCTTGATCATGTGAAGTAAGTATTTTTATGGCAGCAATACAAAAATATTCAGCAAGCAAATTACTGAATGACATCCAAATGATTATGTCAATACAAGTTTAGAAAAATCCATAACAAAGTGAAAAACTACTTTATCCACCTCACTGACCATCAGACAGGTTAAATCTGGCCCTATTAAAACCTGTAAGAGTGTACCCACTGGCTTCAGCAGGGCAAAGACTTCATACCTTTGAGGCAGTTTCCTAATATTATTCTAGTACACCTTTACCAAAATACAACTCTCAAAGCTCTGCAGTCACCCCACCTTGATTTTCTCTGCTCTGAAATGGATTCACAGAATTCAGAATGAATCAGCTGTTAAAATGATTTACTCTTTCTGCCAAGTCACAAAGGTATCAGCAACATAACTAATCCTTAATAAGAAAAGACCATGCTGGTAAAATACTTTCATAATATTTTCTTTAGATTTGCTAAACAAACTACAGCACAGTGATGAGATGGGGACTAACAGTTTCATTCCTGCCTTGCTCCTTCTCTGTTCAGCCTGCCTGCTTCACAATGCCTGGATGAGGTAGTAAGCAGCAATATGCCACATACTATACTACAGTTGCAAACAGATGCCTACATTCATCAAAATAAATGCTGCAGAGACAGGGTACAGAATATATAGCAAAACCGTCTATATGCAGATGATGGGCATAATGCCAATTACTGTAAACAACATCAACACACAGTTTTGTTATAACTGATACATGTATCTTAACATCTCCTCTTATCCTAATGTTTCTTGTTAAGGTGCAGAATTTACTGGTGTCTCCTCCGTACAACACACAGTGTAGTCAAAGCAATGTGGCTGTGAACTTGCACACATTAGTGTTGCTATTGCCCACTTCAGCTTTACCTGCACCGGCCCTTTCAGCTGCATCTAACAGCGAGACATGTTAGAGCATAAAATGCAGACAAGAAATCTTGTAGCACCCCCAGTAGATTATGAGTTTAGTTGGGCTCATACAGACAAATAAATCACACGGCAGCTAATGATTCCACAGATGAGCAGATGAGAAGTAAGTTTTAAAAGGTATGAGGCAGTCAATATCCAGCCATCTTTAGGCTATCCAAGACAGCCTAATTAATCTTGTCATATAAACTTTGTAGTCATCTTTATTTATTTCTATTTCTGACTGTTAAAAGTCACGTATAAACCACAAATCAGAAAAATATGTTCAAGATTTCATTATGATTCTAGTATAATAGCCTATTAAGAAATAAAAAGGCACGGTACCTCCAAAGAGGGGGTTCAATTTATTCCTGTAGTATTTTATCAATAGTTTAAGTGACTGACTACATTTGCATTAACCAGAGCCTTCTGCTACAAACAAGAAAACATTCCTTATGATGACCACTTTCCTGACAAATTTCTGCCCAAAGCAAACTCAAACTATAATCACTTCTTAAAAAAAATATTTTTAATTAAAGGAAAGGTTTATAACTGTAATACCTCAGGTAGGAGCAAAATTAAATAATGACATGGCAATGCTCACTTTTTTGAATATCATTATATTTGAAAACCATCAAAACCAAAAACTTTATCGAAAAAGTGACATGAAGAAACAGATTCTCACTATACGGTATCGGTACAGGCACAGAATGTGAGCAAAAATAATTAAAAATTAGCTGACTGTTGAACTTTAAAGCATCTGTTGTAAACACCATTTTTTTAAGACTTTACAAAGATAAACCTTGAAATGCAATCTCACTATTAGAATTGCAAGTAACTGCTGTTATCTGCTTCCATGTACTACTGCAAGCTCGATTTTACCTTGTTTGCAATACTTGTGATGAATAACTTGATGTCCAGATTAGTTGGGCAACTCTTCTGACAGGGGGCATCTGCACACTTTAAGCATCTACAAGAATAAACGAAAATGTGTCAAGGAGACATGGAATACAAATGCTGCCAATAGCATAAGGCTTTCAAGTTAGTATGGTAGAAGATAAGCCACAAAGGAATAACACAGAGCATTTTCATTAAATTTCTATTTAAAACCTCAAAGCACTACATGATCATTATTGACTTGCATTCAACACTGATTGGTTACGTTCTGTTGACTCCACTTTACAAAGGAAGGCAGTAGGCTGCAGCTACAAACATACAGAACACATATGTCTAAGTACTAGGAAACACTGTCTAATTACATAGAAGTAATGTTTTTCCTGGAATCTAAGATTGCTAAACTTCTGATCATTTAATTTTTCTATTTGCAAAACAGCTGTGCTGTGAATTTGAATTTATTAACAAAGTTCTGGAAGTGTCACTGTGAATTAAATTCTGAATGTTAGACAATCAGACACACAAAGGCAATAGTATTTGCACAGAGGAAGAAATACTTTGTACCATATGTGCCAAAGAATAAGAATGGCTGATAAACCTTCAAGTCCCTTTTTTAAGAGTTTCCTGTGATATGTCTGTGACCTCTGGAAACTATTCAGTAGTCTTATGCATACTCCCCACTGAAATCCTTAAGACCCTTTCCTTGTCATCCCTAATGAGCAAACCTAACTGTATATTAAAACATATTAAGTAGCAAAGATTTATTGTCTGTTCCTGCAGAGTCATCCGTGAAGATGTACAAGTCTGGTGGCTTGCACAAGCCCCACCTAAGGATTACACCCTCAGGGTAGTCTATGCAGTTTGCAGTAGGCAAACCTAACAAAGGAAAGGTAGAAGTCAGCTGAAGAAGTGGCTCTCTAGTAAAACACAAAGGTATTTGTACACATTTGCATTTGGTTTTACATCTCAATGATTATCATAGGTCAAATGCCACACTACTAATTACTATCTCAGAATTCATGAAGTTGTTCCAGATGCTCTTTCAATATTGTTTTACTGACATACAGTATTCATGTAAATTGTGGGTTTAACAATCTACAGAAAATGAAATAAAGCATGTTTTTTTACATATTATCTGAGCACAACTACTTACATAAGTTCCACAAGTCCACAGGAATTAATGTTATTTGGCGATAGATAACAACACTGTGGAACTGACTGTGACAGAATATTTTCAAACACAGAAAAGCTGCCGAAGGCCTATGGACTACACACACCATGAAATGAAGAGCACGGTAAAAGGAACGAAATGCCTGAAACACCTGCAGTGAAAAACTGGCCTGACATTGCCAATCACGCGCATTGCTTTTGTTTAATTCTTTGTTTATTTGTTTTTTCAATTAAGGGTGGAATAAAAATGCCTTCTCTTTTAAGTAAAAGATTAATTAGTCTTTCATCTTTTGATTCATTGTCACCTAGCTGGGTACTGCAGACACCATTTGCTCCAGCCAAATTTAAAGGCACACGTGGTAGCAGCTGTTCTGATTTTCTGAAAAACTAGTAAAGGGGAAAATGTCTCAGAAGAAATATTTAAAGGAAAAGAGGTGTCTCAGGCTGCAAAAGCTGGGAAATCCAATAAGGCCAAATCCAGGTTCAACACCATAGTGGGTTACTAGTTCAACCAGTCAGGATGTCAGAGGGCTCTGGCAGAACACCACCATCAGGTTTAGCTGAAGCTATTAAATACTGTTATATGTTTTGTTATATGTTACATGTTACGTGTAACATTATGCTTCACAGCCAAAGGCAGGCCAGTGGGGACCTCAAAGGCTTGATGTGGCCAGAACACTGAGATAAGAAGATGCTGTTAGCATTCTAAGCAGATTGAAAGGCAGAAAAGCCAGAAAAAAAGGAGATACACTAGACAACATGCACCACTACGAGGGCTCAGATGATAATTTTTTCCTGTATAGGCACGTGTTTTAAAAAGGCAACAATTCCATTACAACTACTTGCTCTTCACTTTCCTGAAGGTAGGTGCCTTTAAAATCACAGTCCTGTATCTTCGACCAAAAGAATTGCATTTAACATAAAACACATTTATGTGGATTTTATATAGAACAATCTGATGTCAAAACTGACTAGAATGGCACCTAGCAGGACAAGCAGTGTACATATTACCTATTGTGGCTAGCAAGCATCTTTACCAAATTATTTCTCTTTTGATTTTGAGATGGTTGACAAATAACAGTTGTTGAAAATGTCAGCTACTGGGGGGGTGGGTAATGCAAACTTGAATGTGAGCTTTGGAAAGGAGGAGAGAGCACCATGAATATGCCAGTCCAGAATTCGTCTTATAATAATACCATCTTCCAATACTCTGAGCGCTCCACAGACTAAAGTGCACCAGGCTACCATTAATCCCACTTATCACCCTGACAGCTCAGTAATTACACTCCTGCTATAGCTAGGTACTGTAAGGTACTGTAGTCCTAATAAAACATCAAGCACTGCAGAATGCATGCTGGTGAGGTGTTTTATTAAACTTGGGGGGTTGACCATCAAGTGACATTAGTGTTGACTTATTTTTCTACCTGACAATAAATTATACTTTGACCATACCATAATAGATATTACAGAGTGCCTTTACTGTACCAAGAAGCAAAGGTATTGCATTCTGGTGAACCAGGCAAAAAGCATATATAAAACAGTAGAATCACCCACCGGAAAGTTATTACATAGATCGCTGCAAGTGATTGATCCTTTCAAAAATCACAGGCAACATACCATGCTTAAGGGAATGCACTGACAATTACCATGAGCTTCAATTCCACATACATGTCCCCATATGAAGAAAAATTAAGTATTACACTTCTTTCCTTTTTCTGTAACTAACCTCCCACCATATGAAATCCCACCCTTCATTTTACAAAATAATGTAAGCAACAAACTACAAATTTAGATTAAATTTCTCTAATTCACCTGCTAGCTCTCACCAAATTTAAATGAAGGGCTACATGTTCACTAATTAAAAAAAAAACAACCAAACAAACAAACAAAAACCCAACAACAACCCCACACACACTCTATCACTCCCTCTCCTCAGTTGGATGGGGAGAGAAAACATAACAAAAGACAATAAGGCAGGGAGAGATCATTCACCAGTTACTGTCAAGGAAGACAGACTCTATGGGGAGAAATCAGTTTAATTTATTGTCAAGCAGATTAGAGTAGGATAATGAGAAATACAACCAGATCTTAAAACATCATCCCCCCATCCCTCCCTTCCTCCCAGGCTTAACTTTACTCCCGATTTCTCTAACACCTCCCTGTGAGCAACACAGAGGAACACGGAATGCGGGTTGCAGTCAGTTCATCCCCTGTTGTCTCTGCTGGCTGGCATTGGCTCTGTTCAGACGTAGGGGAAGCTTCTAGAAGTTTCTCACAGAAGCCACCCTGTAATCCCCCTGCCACACAAACCCAATACACTATACAAGTAGGCAGGTGTCATGGTCCTGGATAAGTAGCACTGGAAAGAGAAATGCCCAGCCTGTTAGCAATGCACAGGAACCATAAGGAAGAAAACATTCAGTATCACGTAAATTGGCAATTCTGTTCACGTCTGATGAAAGAAGCAAAGACTCCCACATTATCACTATTGCCTCTTCAATCACCTAGGAGTCCCGTGAGACTTCTGCAGACCCAGAGAAAATGTGACTACTTCTCTGTCAGTAAGTAAGATGACCAGAGGAAGCAAATTTTAAACAGAGGCACTCTACAGGGTTAGAGACAAAAACTACATTGCTGCTGGCAGCTACAGGAGGTGTAAAGGAGGTGATTTTTATTGAAAGAAATAAATGCTCAGAGTCAAAAGTTAGTCTTCAGACACAAAAACCTCCTACCCTAGTGCAGAATAATGGCACTTACAGACAAGGTTATTTTCAGACACTTAAGAGGTAGTGAATCATATGGACATAGACTCCAAATCATTCCATTCATCAATGACTCATCTTTCTCTTCTTTGGCTCTCTGCACGACCATAATTCTTCTCATCTACTTCTGAATCCCCCTTGAGTGCAGGAACCCTCCTCTCCCCTTTGCATCTGCTTGGCTCTCTTCCTTTTTTCTGTAGCCTTTTTTCCCCATTCATCTGAAACTTCCCCACTTCTCTGTCCTATAACTTTTTATCGTTCTTCAGCATAACTCCATTTTAATGGATAACGTCGATAACATTAAAAAAGCATGACCCAAAGTCAGCCAGCAGGTGTTTATAACAGTGTTCTAGGAGGGTGTGCACCAGTCACTTTCCAATCCATCATCCGAGTTTTTGCCATCCACCATCCCATCCTTCAGAACCTCCATTTCTGGTAGGTTCCTGCACTAAAACTGTCCTTGCCTAGTGACATCTCTTCTGCATCCTCAGGACGGTGCTATCTCGGTCTGGGATCAGACACATGCAAATAGCAGCTACCAGAAAAAAAAGTAGATTGGTGGGATTTCTTCTTATACCCTTGCTGAATGGTGGGAACGCAGCCAGGCAGAGCTCCGTAGTCAGCTCAGAGGTAGTGCTCTGAGCACCACCTCATGGCAAGAAGTCTGCTCTGAGTCAGTTAATGGGAAATTATATTCTGTTTGCTCTTAAATTCATCCTGTCATTTTACTGGGACTCAGAATTTTTCACTTACCAGATTGCAGTATAGCCTCAAAGACTACTGCCTTTCACCCACCTCATTTTATATAGCTTGTATATTATTACTTGATCCGTATTTCTCCAATTTATAATGTTACAGAATAAAACTGCTATATAAATTAGAGTTGATTAAAAATAGAAAAAGCAGTGTGGCTTACAGAATATTGTAGCACAAAGCATGTATTATCAGCTCATGCCAAGTCAGAAAAGCTGTAGCATCCTTTTTACATATCAGAAATCAAAGCTTTTTTTAAAATGTATAATGCAAATCATTTTAACCACCTTATGCTTTCTCACAGGTGTAGTCTGTGAACAAGCAAATCAAATAAATGGTTCGCATTTCTACCAGTACTGTTACATGCAGCTCATACCAAATCAATATTATTACTAAAAATACATTTATTTTAACATCACCAGTACTAGAATGTACTTTCACTAGCTCTTTCTCTCACAAAGACCATGTCTTCTTTGGAGTTTTACTAGGGCAATTTATTTACACCATCTTTAAATCCGTGCTTTGTTTTTACAAGCCATTTGTTATCTATTGCTCTACAACATTCAGAGTTCTTTCACTTCAAAAACAAATTTATTATGATAATGTCTCATAAAAGATTACTGCTGTGGTGCAGCAATATAATGCTCTCAGATTGTATGTATAAAGGCATGAAGTCCAGCGAGTGTCAAAACCTATTTGGTAGATCTTAAATGGGATATGTCAACCATACGGTCCCTGACAATTTTGTGCAGACACACACCACACAGCTCCCTTACATCAAACCCACCTACACACTTTAACCTGCAATAATTATTCCACCTCAGTCTCTGTAACTTCAGACACAAAATGAACCTCTGATTCTTCATGTCAATGCCACTCTTTTCTGTTTCTTGCATTCATTTCCAGGTAACAAAATTTTCTTTCCAGTTTATCAGCATACTATGTTTTCGAAGATGCTATTAAAAATAATAATCTTCTCTTTCTGCTCCATCCAGGACCATGGCACAGCAAATGCTGCTTTGATTATCATTTTTGACACTACTGGTGTCACTAGGTTTACATCAGGTAACGTCAGAGAGGAAGTCAGACTTTAGCTCTAGATAACAGACAGCAGCTGTGAGTCCCAGCAATATCAATGTATTTTCCATTAACAGGAAATTGAGATTATACTCAAGCAGCAGTTGCCAGTTTGGGTGCTGTCACAGAAGACTATCCTGGCAAACAGTACCTGATGTGCTCAAGAAACTCCTCATCTCCTCTTCATCTTTTCAGTTATTTCTCATCTTTTATATCGTGGCACCACCCTAATGAACGTTAGTTGGTCCCTTTACTGATATTCTGATCCAGACTAGGGCAGTATTACTGTACCTCTTCAAAAAGGTTGTATTTAAGTTGCTACATTTTTGCAATGCCCATGAATGACAAGTTGGATATCAGTTTCAATTAGCTTTAAAAATTCAATGCATTGATTTGTCCACTGGCTTTGAAAGCTGACAGGTGGTTTTGTGATTTGGATTTGATTTAAAAAAAATAGAAAGTCTCTTACTTTTGCGTATCTCTTTCAAACCTTTTTTTAAAAAATCCTCTGTAGAAGGATGTCAGCTTGTTGCAAACACTTTTAGCTAGGGTTAAGAAGTTTAAAACAATCCTGTAAGAGCTCAGTACAAAACTACAGGGTTTACATAGTGTTATGTAATACACTGAATGTTACCAGATGTGTTTAAACTGAAGAGTCAACAAACATAGTGCTTGAATTTCTATTTTGAAATATTGTATTTGAATTAGAATTTAAGTCCAGGAACTGCAATCAGCCCTCACATCTTATACCTATTCCATGGCCTAATTGCTCCCAACAAGTGCTTCACTAAGATGTTACCACTGCTCTCTGAAAAACGATTTTGTAAACTCCTTGTAGCAGGACTCAGTACATAACTGACGTAAAGACTGTTGCTTTGTACAATGAAAGAAAAAGTATTTTGGAATCTGGGTCTTCAAATTTAGTTATTTAAAATTAATTTAAGAGGAAATAAGTTTAAACTTGGCAATGTACAAAAGTACAGGATACATTTTCAGAAACAAAAATTACTTATCTTGAGTTTAATTTCCAGTTTTATCTTTATACCCACACCCCTGGCCAAACACATGAATGCTTACAGAAAAGCACGTGCTGCAACTATCAGTCTGTACTAAAAAAATCTGAGGCCCACCTTTACCCCTGCATAGGAAATCCATTCCATAATCTGTATAGCTCTACATTTTTCATTCTTACAAAGAAGAAAAAAAAAAAAAAAACCAACCTGCACCTTCTGACTAAAAGATGTATCAGGTAGACTATTCCCTCACATTCACTTCAGAACTGAAAGAACTCTTAATTTCAAATATGAAAATTTTAACTATGACAGATTTATGGCAACATTCATTCTAAGCATTGTTTCCTTTTTCTTGTTTCATATGAAGCATTACAAAATTGCTGTGTTTTTAAAGTATTAATCAACATTCAAAATTCATTAAACTGTCCCAGAAATACAAAGTATAGGTAAGGTTTTTATTACTGTTAACTACATATTTTTATTTAAATCTTAGAGTTTCTAGAGTTACAAAAAAATCATTAAAAGTAAATTCGCAACTTCTCTGTAAACACTGATTACATTTTACGCTACATATTAATTAATATTTTCTCAACACCATAGCAATACAATATAGCTTGTTGCTTATTATGCCAAAATTGATGGTATTCCATATTATTCCAGTAGTGCAAAAGACACACAAGAAACACACTCATTGGTAAGAGTTTGATACTACCTATTTAGAACTGTGCTCTTGCAAGTCCTTGAAAGCAGCACTTTATCTGCCAAACCAACCACTTGTGGCTCAGCCACACCTGGCCTTATGGAGTTTTTTAAACGGGTACATTTATGTTCACCACAACAGTGGTCCCTTTCACATAGGAGAGAGCTGCTACAAGACGTTCAATATCCATTTAATCCTCTATAGACCTTAGACCAAAGGGTTGACAGAACTGACAGTTTTTATTATAGCTTGCCCTGTACACAATAATCTTCTTTCATGTGGACTATTCTCCCAGAATTGTTACAGATTTTTTGATTTATATCAAGGATTACTTCTAGTCTTTCTAGGAGAGAAGAAATTATTTTTATGTGGCATGATTCTTATCCTGTGTAAATTACGTTTTAAAAATATGAAACACCTGTTGTCTGTTTATCTTTATGTCAATGAAACTCCTTTGGGTTCACTTCAGGAACAATACACTTTATAAGTTCAGTCAGACATTTTTTCCTCCCAAAATGCCTTCATCATCTATGCACATCTTACAAATGGCATACATACAATACATACTTAACAAAAGGACACATCTACCATTTATTTCTAGTGAAAACATTTAAGATACTTAATAATAACATAAATGATCTATCATGAGGTATAATGTAATTAAAATGCATTAATTGAAAATTTAAGAAAGTGTTCTCAGTTAAAAACTACAAATCCAGAAGAAACAGATTTCCTCACGACAACACCACAGAGACTCCAATGATCAGCCCAGTAGTGCTAATGGCTCATCTGTCTTGCAATTTAGGCATGCCAGCAATTCAACCACAACTACTGCAAGCGTGATTTAAACAAAGAAACTTTGTGGAGAAGTAGTCTTGGGAAAGGCAGAATAAGCTAACAATTCCACAGTGTTTAGGATCTGAGCCCCAAGGTATTCTGTGTCTCTCTCTTTACCATCATCCTGCCATTTGCCCAGGGAACTGATCTGCTGTTGATTTAGAACCCAGCCACTTGCAAGGCAAGCCACAGCTCTCTGCACACAAGGCATTCCCACCATTTCCAAACCCATGATGTTATCAGAAGGGGGGTCGATTGGCCAGGGCGGGAAGGAAAGAAGGTAAAAGACCATAAAGGTTTGTGTAGGCTTTGCTGCTGGTGTCACCTGAACATCTGACCTTACATTGAGTGTATTATGGAAGCAGACAAAAGCACAAATTACCTCACTGAACTCTGTATTCAAAATAAAAGTTTCAAAAGTTTCAGTTTCCCTTGTTTTCATACTTGTAGAAAACAATACACTTCTGGCTGCTACTACAGTTTAGAACTCTAGAGGAAACTAAGGTCAGTCACATTTTCAACTGTGAACCCAATAAAGATGCTTCTTCCCATGCAGGACATGAGTTATTGACCCCAGTCGACCAACTTTTTCCAGATTTTAAAACCCAGAGCCGGAGTATCCCTAGTGAAGCACAATCCTGCTAGATGGTGAACACTTTAGTTCATTATCAGACTGCTTGACTGTGCTTTATTTTAATATACGCTGTCCCCAGTGGGACTCAAGACCGTTCATTTGCTTATAATGAAAGCTTTTAAGCGATTTGTTAAACCAACCTAATGCAAGTCTTCCAGAAGTGAATTCTCGGTTCTCAGACTAGTAGGAACAGTTCCAGTGTCCTCATTCTCTTCCTCACCTTAAAATTGATGCAGCTACATATTCAAGAACCATGGGCCACTGCTCACATCTTTTTCCTGAGACTATCTAATGCTGCGGGAACTGCAAGAATTCAGCACAGAATTCTAAGATTTAATATTTTTTCTAGAAATTGCATGTTACAATGATTGTCTTTCATCTGCTTTTGAAAATAGAGGTTTGTCTAAGACACCTTAGTAAATGACACTGTCACTTCTTAATATGCTCAGCCATCAAGACCCAGAAAAAAGGAAACATGCTTGTTATTTTGGTTCTAATTTTCTAAACTGCATGTCATTTATACATTTTTTTAGACATAGGAAAATAATATATCCCTCTTCATAATACCTAAGCATCTTAAAAGTAAGATGGCATTTTCTTGTATGTTTTTCTGTTTAAGGGAATTATTTGGCTTTCCTTTCCTACCTTATTCAAAAAGTAAAGATTCAAAACCAGTATCTCTTCAGCAAATGAAAAGAGCTTTATGACACACTAACAGAAATCATATAGGCAAACTACAGAGGTCGGCACAGGGCAAAGAGAAACTCTCTACAAATTACACTAAGAATCAATTTTGCATTCTTAATATCTCAAATTTAAAGATATAAGTAACATTTCAGTAGTAGATAGTTGAAAGTTCAGTCTTCTTTGCTTACTACAAGTAAATACACTAACTCATTAAGACTGAATGATTGTATGTATGTGCTATACCTAGATTTTGCTATAATCACATTCACTGTGAAGAATTTTACAACATTCACAGTATGATGATGTAAATAAATGACAGGGCCACAAGTCACCTCCAGACTATTGGCATTTATATGAAACCAATACATAACTTTAATACAAAAGGTTTGGGGTTTTTTTTGTTAAACAAAAACTTTAGGAGACAGTAGAAAGTGAGCCTGCATGTTACCACTATCAATCTGAGTGGTCACCAAATAAATTTTAAACCTGACCCTCTGCAGGGAAGGACGGTTACACTGCATACTTCTGCCTTATCACAGTTTCATTCATCCAGAGTAGAAAAACTCCCACATGCATTCTACTTAATTAGGGATATAAGATAGCTGTTCGATCTTTTAAGTCTCACCAACCAGGACTACTGTAAAGTCACATGCACAGAAGGCTGGACTAGATGAACTAACAGGTTTACACTATTTTTGCAATTTCCTCTAGTATGTTGAAAAATGGCCTTTAAAAATGGCAAATTTATGTCTGCTTATCTATCTGCAGTTGAAGTTTCCCACAGAGATAAGCAAACTTTAAAGAATTAAAGAGTTCATATCTCTCTCAAGTTATTTTGGATTACAGAGTGATACAAGTATTCATTTTCCTAATAAATTAAACCCCTATTTTTAGCACCTTACCGGTCACTCCAAAATTAGGGTAAATAAAAGGAATCTAGTTAAAACAACAGTACCCAAAAGATCTAAAAGATGTGAGCATTATATACAAGGATTTTCAAATACAACCACCTGAACACGTTTTAAAGGGGTTGATTTCTGAATGCTATAGCATTTTAGGTGGATTTTATTGCCCAAAACCACTCCATATACTAACTAAACACAGAAAAGACACTGGCCTGCTATTGTCAAGGCGGCTTAGGTGGCAACTAGACCAGAATCGGTTGATCTGTTTGCAAAACTGGGACAAATTTTTTTTGCTAAAAGGAAGGCACAAAAAAATCTTGCAATTTAGGTTTTACCCTTACAACCTAGGTAGGAAGAATTTTCACAACCTTTTAAGAAGATTATATAAAAGACAAGGTATTTGTCACATTTTCTCCCATACTGAAGCTAATGGCATAAGAATGAATACATTTTCTGGGATAGCTCAGCAGTTAAGTGCTGTCTGGAATACATTAAAAGAAATGTTTATTTCAGAGAAATTTTAGGATGAACAAAAAAAAAAATCATTAATCTGTTGATTCACCATGGTTTCATAGATCACTTGTTCTTGAACATGCAGCATTGTACTTCTTTGTATAATTTACTTTTAGACCTACACCACGTATAGCAATCACAGGACTGTAAATGTAGTGCAACTGCAAAAGCATAGTTTTCCCACTTCCCAAAGGCATTGCATTTTCAAAAACCTGCTGGAAGGATTTAAATATTCTCTTTTGGTAGATAGTTTTTCTTGCTACAAATGAGCAGATGTCTGCCTTTTGGCAATTCTTTTTTACGCAGTTATTTGAAAACAATTACAGAAAAGTGTTAAAATTGATATATCAAAAAAAACTACTCCACAAAGATCTGAATACTGCTTTCTTCAGACAAGTCACACAGAGACATTTCAGAAAGCCTAGGAATTGCTACAAAGTGCTGCTTCTCCTTCAGCCTCCATTAGTATCTCCCCTCTCTACACAAAAACACATACAGTACACATTAGCAACCTTCCAATTGTTCCTGCATCCCAGGCCTAGATGCTGTGGTTTTAGTGTTGCTCTTTTCTAACCCAGAAGCATCAGGGTTTGATGAACAGATCTAACAACTTCCAGCAGCTTCATGCCTCAGGATTTATAGGATACTACAATACAGCCTATGATAACAACACAAGCACAAGTATAGGTACCTTACCAGTGTCTCCCTTCTTCAACAATGAGGGCTGCTAATTCTCTATTCTATATGAATGCCAAAGTGAGAGGATACCTGCAGACTTGGACAGCTCTTGTTAAAGCTCTTAACAGTAAGAATCCTGGAGCTCTCTACCCATGCCCTTTTTATCACTGCACAACCACCACTCTCCCTGTCCTAAGCACTACTGTTGCTAAAAGCCTTCCATGCTCCCCTGGATCTCAGCTCTCCCCACAAATGAAGCCAAGAGGAGAACCTCCTTGATGGTTACTACTGTCAGTCTGCTCCATTCCTGCATCCCTGGCTCCAGGAAGCCAACAGACAAGCCTAACTATTATCCCCCACCTCCTTGGCCAGAATCTGATCACAACAAAATATATTCCAATGTGGGGTTACTCTAGACTGGTAACAGTTTTGATTGTGAATGACACTGATGCTTTATCAGATTCCTTTCCCAGTCAGGACTTGCCTGGTTAGCAATTTTAAAAGCAGTTATCATGCCTGAATGAATACATCTTGAAAATGGCTTCCAAATTTTAAGCAGCAGAAGGAAAGATACTTTGTGTTAGAGCACACAAAGTCCCACTGGAGTGTCCCACCCCAGCCTCATTTCAGGTATATTCAAGGGCTGTGTTTTCTATGAGGATCTGGATGATGTTAAACGTTGTTCAGTCAAGAAAAGTACCTAAAGATACTAGAAACTACATAGGTTTCATCTTCAGTCTGAGAGTTCGGACTAAAGTTATACAGTTCAACAAAGAATATCAATATAAATTCAAACCAACACTTAACTTTTGCATTAGTTGTGCCATTGTTTTGTGTTCAATTACATAACATAAAGCAGTGGAATAGAAGATGACAAATGCAAGTAAAGGGTGTTTAGTCACTTGTAACTCAGACAATACAATTTGGTTTTCCTTTGAAAGCCTAGAACAGCAGAGGGATAGAGTTACTCACTCTTTAATTTCCCATTTCACTACAAGATTGAAATGTACTACTCACATTATGACTACAAATACATTCTTGGAAATAGCCTCTACTCATTATTTTCTATACTCTGAAGCAATTTTTTGCATAATCAGAAGATGGGATATTTTGCCAATCATAGGAGGTGTGTCTTTCTGCATTAGAAAGGAATCAAGAATAGTGAAAGCTCTCTATTTTTCTTCATCCCTTTATTTCCTTATCCATGACTAGCCTCTTCAGACCCTTTGAAAATCAGGAGCTTTTCAGAGAGTCAGGAATTGCTCAAAAATAAAAATATCAAATATCAATTCCCCAAATCCCCCCCCCCCCCCCCTCCCCCCCTCCAAATCAAAACCAGTGCAATCAAGGGCAGAATTCCTGTCTGCATTTTGGAAAGAACTCTCCATAAATCCACTTTGGTGCTTTACATATGCTAAAATCCAGCAACCTAAGTTCTATTAGTCTTTGTTTACAAAACATAACCATGCAAACTCTGTCCACAGTTTCAAACAAAAGCAACAGAAATATGCACAATATATTGGCAATATAACCCTCCTGTTTCTCAGCAAAGAGGAAGAAGTGACACTGCTCTAGCAAAATGCTCGACTGATAGCACAGCATGATCTTTGCTAAAGTATACTTGAGTATGTTTACTAGCACAGTGCAAGAAGATGTACGAGCATAAACAGGTAACACTGAACCACAAATGCCAAAACATATTAAGTACATTATGTGATACTTTTTTATTGTGTTTGTTAACGTGCTAATTTGCACAATTCAGTAATTTATAAAAGGATCTCTGTATCATTAGTGCATATTAGTAATTTTCTAGCACATAATTAAAAATATGTGTTAAATTTATACTTTACATTACATGTTTGCTGCCTTTGCGAAGATAAAAATTGTTACATGGACAAATGAAATTCTAAGGTGATTATTTTGAACCTGAAAATAGCTCTACACAATGTCCTGACATATTTCTCAATGTCAGCCTTGTGAGTGTACTATACTATCACGAGCATTTTTCTGCTTAGCACGAAAATATAAAGCTATTTTTTCTGAATAGCTCCTGATAGCACTACCTATTCATATATTTTAAAGTGAAGTCATTTCTTAGCTGGATGAATCATATTACTGTCACACCAGTAACATTATACCTGTTCTAATCCTTCTCTAACAGACACTTCTTCCACAGCATAAGCCTAAGTCATTGTGTAGTGATAAATCTCATACAGGCAGGTTCCACTGAAAACTTTAAACATCATATTTTTGTTTTAGATTCAGCCAAATAATCATTTAACTATAGCTCCCCATACTGCTTAGCAAGAGCAACAGATTCATCAACAATAACCCTTATCATTCCAAAAATGATGGTGAACCATTACTATCTCATTAATATCAGAGGTCACAATACAAATATTGCAAATAATAATGTTCAAATAATTCAATATAGTTCAAATAATTTTCATGTTCCGACAGAAAACACAGATCAGACTTATTTTTAGAAAGGAAATATTAAATCACAACATCCATCTATTCAGACAAAAAATTCACAAGTTCCATCACTTTTCATATTCTCACAATATACGTAAGGTGCAAAACACAAAGTATCTCAACTAAAAGAGTTGAAATTGGTTTAGCTGGCATCCATATATGCCACAAATGCCCTCAACTATTCCACCTTTTTACATAGTCCGTTCATAGTGACTCATGTTAGTATCTATTAAATATTTTATTAATTTACCATAAATATAAAGTATGACATTATCACCTTATTCTTGGAGAAAGAAGAGATTAAATTACTGACACACTGTATCTGCGGGAGGCGGCGGGGGGGGGGGGGGGGGGGGGGGATGGAGATAAGCAAGGAAAAACATGGATTAAGGAAAAGGGATTGAAAAACTAAAAAAAAAACCAGCAGTGAGCATTAATTAACAGAGACACTTGCCTTGCTAGGCCCAATTTCTCAAGCCAAACCTATCCCCAGAGCCCAAGTGTTTCAGAATGCTACAAACACTAATCCTGGGACGAGAATTTATAGCTGAGAGACGCACAGTTCTGCTGAAAATGCACTAATATTAATTTGCTGTTTTTTCAAAAAGGCTACATTTCTGTATTTTCCTTTTAAATTAAAACAGATATTTGAATCACATTCAAAACTGCAAATGTTTCATTATACATTATGGTTTATGGAAGTGCAAACTGTAACGTACTAAATCTTCACACTGGTACACTTTTAGTTACTTGAGAAACTTATTTCTGCAATATCGTTATAACCCAGCTGGTCTGAATTTTTCTGTCCAGTTACAGATCACTATTCCTTTAATGAAGACCAGCAGCATTTCTTTTGTAGGCTCAGAACCTAGCCTTACTACCACAGCTTTAAAGTGAATGACACATCTTTTGCCTCACTAACCAAGAGACAAAAGCGCTAAGTGATACCTGAACCAAGTGCCATGAACCAATGAGCCATTTTCAAAAATCCTATTTTGTAAACTATGACTTGTTGCTAATATAAAACTTATCTGCAGTGTGACTCCAGTGATTAGCGTTCAATTACATTCTTGAATGCAGAAAGGTAGTTCCTTAAATCAAGTCAAAGAGCCTTAAGGCATCTCCTCAGCAGCCCTGAGAATATAACAAACTGACTCTCAGCATGTTGTCCAACCCCCAGCACTGTTCAGGTCTGCCATCCTTGGGGATGTGGAACAGATGAAATCAAAGTGTCAAACCCCTTCACTTTGGATGTACAAGCAGTATAGCTAGGTCAGTGCCCGTCACCACACATGGAAGAATTAGCTCTGCCCATTTCTTATTCTGCCAGTAAACCTAGGCTCAGCATAATGCTGACAGATCTGCTATTTTCTGTTTGCTCACAGATGCTGTGGAGTGCCTGTGGAGTGTCAACATCAGGCTGGACACAGCTGCCAGCAAGCTGCTCTAGCCAATGCTGTTCTGAGTAAGAGGACTAGACTGGACAATCTCCCAACATCCCATCCAGTCTTAGTGAATCTGTGATTCTAAAAGAGAGATCTGTCTACTCTAAGAGAAGTTCCCCCTGCCTGCTCTCCCTGGGGCTTATTATCACAGACCCACAGCCATGCTAACCACAGCTTCAGTCTGTGCTACTCAGACAAGGCAAGTTCACACGCGTACACGTGTACGTGACTGTTTTTATCACCCTCCATTTACCTAGGCAGTCTTCATCAGCATATCACCTTAGCATCTCTCCCTTTTGGTTTGTACTTCTCTCCCCATCAAAGACATAAGGCATAGAAATATTATTTCTGTTTTGACAATGAAGGACTAAGGCACAGAACACTTCAGCAGCTTTTAGCAGCCTACAGCATGGAAACCACTTGCATCCAAGCCTCCAAGGCAATACCTGAACCATTCAGTTATCCTTCATTCCTGGGTGCTCCACTGGACCATCAAGTTAGGTGCTGTTGCTGTCTTACTTAACAAAAGCTTTCTGAAAATGTTTATGTAAAAGCTACCATGATCAAGAGCAGAAGTCTCCATCTGCTGCTCCAAGCAAACAAAATCATGGTCCCAAGGAAGTCAATGAGAAGTTTGTTGCCAGTTTCATTGTATCCCAAGGTGAAATTATAGAAACATTTTTACTATTTTCACTCATGCTTGTTACGAAGAATGGAGGCAACTCAAGAGATACCTGGACTTTAGACTGAGTCATTAATCATCAGGAAGATTGTTGAGTGTCAGATGAAGAATCCTTGTCACAGGCATTAATATGACAGTAAAAAAAGAAAAATTTCATTTTTAGACTGCTGTTGAAATTGGAGGCTTATTGATCAGACAGTTTTTAAAGAAAAATAACCTGTGAAGAGAACCAATAAATTTAAAAAATCACTGAGATTCAGACTTGCTTAATGACATATTAAAATCTGTTTTGAGAAAAGAGTAACACTTTAACAAAGAACATCAAGTTACATCAATTTGTCCATCAATAATAGGACAAGAGGAAATTGCACCAAGCTGCGCCAGGGGAGGTTTAGATTGGATATTAGGAAAAATTTCTTCACTGAAAGTGTTGTCAAGCATTGGAACGGGCTGCCCAGGGAGGTGGTTGGGTCACCATCCCTGGAGGCATTTGAGAGTGTGGATGTATGAAAGAGGTGCTTAGGGACATGGTTTAGTGGCAGTATTAGCAGTGTTAGGTTAACATGACCTTAGAAGGTCTTTTCCAAACTAAAAGATCATATGACTGGTTTTCATGTCATACACTTGTGAATGAACAATGACCAGAGCAGCAATGTAACTGTATGGATTTTAACACCTGCATGGGAAGCCACTGCATACAGTTACTATTGCATGTCAAAAAAACCAGTTGCTTTCTAGTACAAACTCCCATAGTACAGAATATGCCATTTTTAACTTCTGCTAGATATAGATGCAGTAAATATCAGCATTATGCCAGATGATAAAATATTTTTTCTATTTAGGTGGACAGAGGTATAACTTGTGAGATGTTTCAAATCTTTAAATATTGCTTTTTTTCATAGCTCAGACAAGTCTTATGACCACCACTGTTACAATTCTCTGATAATTTTTGAAGATATGCTAAATTCCTGTTAATATTTAAGTAATTTCATATTTAGAATTTTTCATTTTCAGAAAACTTTTTTGCATGGTTCTTTAGACAAAGAAAGAAGCAGAAGGTATGTTTGAAATTACTGGTAATGATGAAAGACTGGATAACTTTACATTGTTCATAATATTCAGTTCACCTGACATTGTTTTCCACTGCATCTAACTACAGCAGCATTGTTGCAATAACCAGTATATTCTCACAGTAATGAGAAATCCTACAGATTAAATTTTGAAATGTCTTTCCATTAATGATTCTCCCATCAATTTGTTCTCTTGGATCTAAATATCAAAATAGCAATCATACAGAAAGTATCTAGTAGGTTCTGTGTTAGCTTCATAATGAAATTAAGGTGTAATTTAGCATGTATACATACTGCATCATAACATTAAATAATCATTTTATTTTACATCTAAGTTCTGGGTTTAAAAAAAAAATACCCAAAGGTTAAGAAATGTTAACAAACTACACTCAAAACGAAACAGTGATTTGTACACTGTGATTACCATATGGAATAACATAATTTAGCCCGCTCAAATATGTTATCCAGACATATCAGAAACAGTATTAACATGAAGCTCTCTCCTCTTTTAGAAAAATAGGAATCCACATTTCTTATAGAGTAACCCAAAGAAATTATTTTCCAGTTGTATGCAACATTTTGAAGACATATTCTGCATGGTAGACTCTCACTTCTTGTCTGAATTTAATGTTAGGTAACTTCTTTGCTCATTTCACAACACTTCATTACAACTCACTACACGGCTCTCTCTGATATTCACTACATACATAAAGAAATAAGGATCCCTCATATTCATAAAATATGATATGGCTGAATACAGCAAGCATGTGCACATTTGTTTACAATAGAGCGTACAAATCAAACGTTTTATTTGTATTGGGGCTAGCACAAATCACATGCTAACAAAAGCACTAGTGCTATCCTGAGGCTGCACTCTGCAAATAAACAACTTTGAAAAGACAACTATCCTGAAGGAAACCTCCACTTTCACCTGTCATAGAAAGCACCCATCTGGTGCAGACTGTGGTATCTAACAATTCTATTGAATAACTCTGAAGGTGTTCAATAAAAGGGGAGTTTGAGAAGGAAACAAAACCCTTCAGACTTTTAAATTCTTTCAAAATACTTTGTTTCAGTAAATTCAAAATATAACAATCTCCACTAAACCATCTGTGGTATAAAGAGAGGCTCAGGGATGATAGACCTCAGGAGTTTCGATCTACAGCCAGCACGTTAACAAAGATCTTCCTGACAAAGCCCATAACTGCTGAAGAGTAACTAGAAAGCAGTATACTCCAGAGAACTTATGTCTCTAACCATCAGTCCCTTCTGAAAGCTGCCTGTAAGTGCTAAAGACAATTTTAGAAAGTACTTCCAGCCTACAGACAGCTGAGCTACATAAGGGACAGTTTTTGTAACTTACTGCACCAAGTGAGCTGCAAAGCATGTGTTTTAATGAAACTCTGCATTAAGAGAGGATAATCTCTTCAAGAATATCCCTAAGAGGAGTACTGAGAGGCTTGTACAGTTGGGAAACAAATTGCAAGACATTATATGGAGTACATTATATATTAAGTGACAGTGATACAAAAATACACTGTGAATTAAAGACAGATTCTTCTCTGCAAGCGTTTGAAATACCACAGTATTTGTAAATACCAACAAAGCACACATCTACAATAATACATAAAATTCAGAACAGATGATGGTGTATGGGAAAATTAATTTTCAATACATTCGGCTGTATCGTTAAAATATCTATCTGTGGCTGTTTGCTTTTCTCTTTGTTCCAGTAATAATACGTAGCTTCGTCACCTTAAGACACATTCTGTGCTGTGTATATGGGGTTATTTTTACTGAAGCAAATACACGTGGAAATTAATTGACTATCAGCTCAGGAGCATCCTTTACATTTTTAAATATTTTAATTGCATTGCTCTAGGGCTTAGAAGCGAAACAGTGTTTCAAGAGCTCATTCCAGTTTCACGTTCTTCTGCGTGCTGCTTGGTTGATCTAGAAAAGGTCAATCTTTGTCGTCTTTTACTTCTGCAGTATGCAGAGACGATACTGCTTCTCAAAGGGGCTGTGAGCATCACTGCTAGCTTACATACTATGATACCGGGGCTACAGGCACAGCGTGCTTTGCTTTCCACTGCATCTGTATTACCACTTTACTTTGGACTTCAGAAGCAAATCTTCCAGGACAGCGGTCCAGCTGCAATTCTACAAATGCTCCAGCCTCCATCCAGTCTGAGGTGTCTAACCAGCACACACACAAAGGGGTAGGCCCTGGTGCAGCAGCACCACCAGTTTCACCGTACAGACCTACTCCGGCTGGGTCGTCTTGCCGGCTACGCTGTGTCCCCTCTGCTGTGCTGCCTGCCTGCGGCGTGCTACACACAAACCCCTCGGCATGAAAGAGCTCTCCCACACTGCTGGGAATTCTCCTTTCCTTGTGACAGCGTCGAAGATGCAGCGAATCCTTTTACCAGATAATACCCTATTCAAACATATATTACCATTAGGACACATTTTATGTTGCTTAAAACCTCAAGAGTTTGTTTTTGGGTTTTTTTTTACAGTCTTCCTGAAACAAGGCATCTTCTCTCCTGGAATATTTGTGTCTCAGAAAGTATCTGTCTCCAGACACAAGCTGACAATTTCCTGGACTGAAACTCATTTAGCTACATTCAGTATCACTGTTTCCAGGCTTACCACTTTTCTTTGTATTTTCTTGACCAATACCTCTGTCAACTACCATGAATTTAATTTTTTTCTTTCCTTTCTTGATAATTCCTGTGGATTTTAAATGTGGTATCACTAAATAGCTTCAATACTTTTTTTTTTCCTTTTCCTTACTCCTTTATTTTTACAGCAATTGATTGATGCCCTCCCACATTTTAACTGAAAAAAATCCATTTTTGAAAGAATTACATGAAAGACAGTTTCACTTTTTAAATGCTATACAACATTTTTTGATAGTGTAATTTCTAGGTATTATAGATTTTTTTTCTTAAAAGAAAAATATTGAGTTTACAAAATTATGGAAAAAGGAAATACTTACAGCTTATACTAATATCTAAAAAATGTAACTCAGCATTATTAGGGCAACTTGGAGGAAGAAAGGTACATGAATGTAAATATTTGCCACAGAATACTAAACTTGGCTTTGGACACTGAATATCTGTCTTTTCATCTATAAAAGAACAGGTCATTGATTTAGACTGAGGCTATAGATCTGAGTCCACCTTATCCAGAAGAAATGCAAGAGGCTAAGTTTTCTGAACTTTTTGAAATTTTCCTAACATCACCTGCTGCAACATTATCACAACAACTTAGGCTTACATCCTGGTTGCCAAAAAAAACAAACAAGCAAACAGAAAAAAAAAAAACACCCACACCACACAATCAAACCTAAAGTAAGATATTTTGCTCTAAAATAAATAATATAAGCCTGTTTCCAAATATTTTTTACCATTTTCTCTACCTTGTCTCTAAACTGGAGAGACATGGATTTGAAGGATGGATCTCTTGGTGGATAAGGAACTGGCTGGATGGTCGCACTCAGAGTTGTGCTCAACGGCTCAGAGTCTGGAGTGGAGAGCAGTAACGAGTGGAGTTCCTCAGGGGCTGGTGTTGCAACTGGTACTGTCCAAACCCAGGCCAATACTTATTCGGAATGTTTAATGCTTTCAGCATCAAATAGTTACTAAGCACATTCTGCACATCTTGCTTCGTTGCTCAGTGTAAATACTCTGGCAGTCTTTAGGTGCTCACAGGCTCTAGAGACTTACATGGGCAGCTTTTAAGTGACTTTAATAATCACCCCGCATCTCCTAACAACCAGGTATTTTGTCTAACCTGGTAATCTAAGAGATAATCTCACGCATTAACAGAATTCTCAATATAAAAATTGATCTAACTATTATTCCATTTTTAAAATACTCTATGCTTTTCATTAAATATGAAATATATATTCTGTTGAACAGATGTACAGTATTTCAAAATCACATTTCCAGAGAAAAAAGGTCCAAATGGATACTTCCAAGAATGCAAGCTAGATACTGCATTCAGTAGAATTACCTATTTCTACTTAGCATGATACAAAGCACTTTGAGACACTGTTTTGGTGCTATATATGGTACATTACTCATTCTGAGAAATAGTTAGCATAGTATTTTACAAATGGAAGAAAACAGCTACTTGCATATACAACTCTGATTCAAAGCCTTCATTTAAGCAATG
The DNA here is from genome assembly GCA_027574665.1 of Rhynochetos jubatus. NCBI lineage: Eukaryota > Metazoa > Chordata > Aves > Eurypygiformes > Rhynochetidae > Rhynochetos > Rhynochetos jubatus. Next base: position 20,948,831 of record CM050656.1, read on the forward strand.
AAGCCTTCATTTAAGCACCCATCCATCACAAGTATGCCACGGTGTGTGCTTTTTTATAACAGTTTGTTACATACAATGAGAGGATCTAAATATCCAACATGTTTATAGCACATCAGGCAGACCTTCTAGCACATGCTGATGTTGGATGAGCTCCTGATAGCACATCAACAATTCCATCATACATTAAGATATCTCTGCAGCTTTCAGAAAGAGACAGATGATCTTTCCTTGAAGGCCACTGCAGCTTAACTGTACTGATCAGTGCCCAATTTGACCTCTAAATCTTAGGTGAGCATGCCTCTGAAAAAGAAATAAGCTGTTTACATATGTTGTTTCCTTGACAGCACTATAGAAGATATTTAAGGAATTTAAAAAACAAAACAAACAAAAAAACCACACACACACAAACCCACACCACACCCTATTACGTGTTCATATGAACTCATAATAGTAAAACTGGTACAAAATACTGTTTCACAGACTTGCATTTTTTGATAAGTTGCTACTATTGGTGGACATTTGTTTTTCCTCTGAGCTGCTCATCCACAGATAGGCACCATTGACAGTTAAAGGCAGACCATTTCTATAATGCTATGAAGTTTGACATAACTCCACTACCACCACTACTACTACAACCTCTCAAAAATGCAGTATGTCCATGATCTAAAACTAGAAATAGAATGCAAGAAAGCCATGCAGGTTTTACATACATTGATGCAAGCGTCTTTTAGTTTGGAGGCACAGATAAAACATGCTTAGTCTGATCTGAATTACTGCAGTGTTCCTGTTAAAAACCACCATCTGTCAGAGATTATCCTATTTTGCACAGAGGGAACATGCATTAACTGTTAATCCTATTCCTTACAGAAACGTACTCACACAAGATCGGGACTATCCATGGTGTGACAGGAGTATTAGTGTTCTTAATAGGTAGTCTCTGGATGAAACTTCTGATTGATCCCTTGAGTACTTCCAGCAAATGAGCTGCTTCAGGGCAGATCACTGGCCACATGGCAGGGCATCATCACAAGAAGCAACAGCCTCATTCCCAGCACCCTAGCCTATTTCCATGAGTCAACATAAATACTACATACAGTACAGACATTACATTTGCAGACTTAAGCACTGTGGCCCTATGCTGTGAATACACTGAAGCATGCTCAAGTTTAAGCATATGAATTTGGCTTCATTTGAATTTAAATGCAAGAGTAAAAGCTTTCACAGTGTTGGTCAAAGTGCTCAGCACTTTGCTGAGTCTTCCATGTATGCTGAGGGAGGGAATTCACAGCTGTAAACAGGACACTGATGTGGCAAATCTAAATTCATCCACAATGAGAACCTGATGACAGGCAAAATAAGAAGCAAGCTCTTCATAGAGCTTAGCGAGGGACGCTGGAATGGCATCATTCTTCCCAAGGAATTCCCTAATCATATATCATTTTCTAGGGAAGCTGGTAGATATCCCATTTCTGGTCTGAGAGTTTTATCTGTTTGGTATTGTCTGAGTGTACATTGCCATATATTGCCCTCAGTTAAAATTTCATTGCCACTGAGCTTGTTCCCTTGGTCTGTGGCAAACTGACAAACTTCTTGCAGGTTAGCATTTCAGTGAGAAAAAACTTACAGGAAGACTACTGAGCTATTAAAAAAAAAAAAAAAAAAAAAGATGAAGAAATTTATGCTATGTAGAAGAGGCTGATATAAGACAGCAACTCACAGTCCTGGGCTGTATTTGGTGCAACAGATGCCAGAACCTCCATCTTGCTACGAAGAACAAAGCTAAAAGTATATTCTTGATTCCCCAGTCAAGAAATAAGACTTGTCAAAACATGGAGGACTCTTCTAGACAAACAAATAACACACTAATATCCGTAAATCTCAAAACTTTGACGTAGTTTCTATTTTTAAGGTAATTTCTTATATTACAATGTCTGTATCTTCTGGGCAAGGAAAAGGTTAAAAAATCTTGCTTTCTAAAACCAGAAAATGCTCCACTGAAAAGCCACCTAGGCTGCCAAGCATGGAAGGGTAGTACTCCAGATAGAACTCATCACATACAGAGACAACACAAGAGAGCTGATCCAGCTTTTTATTTACTGTAGAGACAGAAACGATATGAACATCTTTCTGTGTAGACCTAGGAAAATATGTTGGCCCTGAAGGCAAGGATCAGAACATTACCAACCCTGCCAGAACCAAATAGGTTATTTCTTTTTTTAATTTAGCAAAATTTGGCACTGGTTTACACATTTTTCCCTGGAGAAGAGGAACTGTTTATATTCTTCAGAGCACAGATCGTAATTGTTAATTTTCAGTGTCCCTGCACAACAAAATAGTAGGTTTATTATTTTGAAACAAGAGGGCCAGAGTTTTCACTCTGGTAAGGAAAGACAATTTTGTGTAAAGCCATTTTAAGTCTCTTCTGGTAGGTCAAACTTCCAAGACAAGGTTGGGTTTTTTTGAAGTAAGCATATTTCCATATCTCCCAGGGTCACCGACTGTGACAAACAGAAAGGGACACACAAGTCCCACGTTACTAGTTCACGTTCCATCAAGTGAAGAATAACTAAGGACTTTTCCCATTCTCACATGGCTCATTTTTTCCCCTGAATAAAGTCACAGCACAAAGCACTAAGTGGTGTCAATTGTGAGAACATAAAAAAAAAAAAACAGGTGTCTTGTCCCTTGATGTCCGGCCCATTGACACCCCTACAAAAGGATTTTACTCACCCTTACACATCATTCAAGTACTATGCACATTCATCTGAACTCTGGCAGCTCTAAACATTTATGATTTGCTTGCACAAGTCTGACTCTTAACAGCAGCATACAAGGATTGCAGCAGATTTTTCAGAAACTCTTAAGAAGTTCAAGCTGTTTCTTTCAAATGAAATTTATGTAGGTTAAATATCACTGCACCAGAGCAATAATGCAGCATTAAATATTTCTTAGCTCTTCAATATCTAGAGCTGATAAAAGTGGAGGGAAAAAAGAAGAAGAATTTTAACAATTAGACTTTTAGAGTATTTCCATAAAGTCTTGCTAAGATCCATATTAATTAGCAACCTCCTCATACTGCAGTAAATATACTTGTCAGCAAACCTCTAAGAAGAGCAACAACCATATGATAAACAGAAGTCATTCCATGAAGCCAGTCCATTAATTACCACACACTTTTCCACCATTATGTATCACATGGATAATAAATGAGCCAGAACACAAGGTTTATCTACTTTGTGATTACTTCCCCCCCGGATCATCAGTTGCAGAGGTATATTCCGCCAGTGCAAAACATGAGCAGGTTGTGTTGACCCAAAAAAGAAATCATCAAGACAAGAAACAATCAAAACATTGCTTTTCTAGATATGAACATACAATTATCGAACTACTGAAAAATATCCCAACCATTGCTTTAAATGCTTCTCCTTCAGGTACGGCAATTCAGAAAGATGAGTAGAAGCTTCATGGAAGTGACTTTGTCTTATCAATTTATATATTTCTGATTAAATGCAAAGTACTTTGATGCAGGACAGCACACTGCTTTGTAATTTTGTAATTACATAGCTGGTTTTCATTAGTTTTAAAGAAATGGCATCAGAAAAACAATATTTTGAAAAACACGGATAACATATATTGGAACACAGACACCCAGCATAACTTTTTTTTATATTCCATCATTATTTGAATGTTATCCGTACTCTTTCAACAGCTTTGCTACAATTCTTTCTGTAACTTCAAAAAACTCCAATATTCATGTAGCTCATTCATGCAAGAAAAAAAGATACAACTGTTGTATCTTCACACAAATTTACAGCATTTCTCTGAAGCTCAAATCTTGGTGAAGCAGCACAAATACTCATTTTAGAAATGCTCACAGACACAGAAAGCTCCTTCAGAACGTTCATATTTATTCATTCGTAAGTCAATTCTCACAGAAACAGTGTCATCAAGCTGTTCTGTATTTCTGTCAATACAACAGAACTGTGGAAAGATTCTGTTTGCAAGCTACCTTGCAATTTAAAAAAATAATTTATATTTAATTTAAAAAACCTCTTTTGCAAAAGAATATCTGAAAAGTCATTCAGAAAAACAATTTATCCAATTTTTTTATATATATGATAAAATATAAATTAAGAATTTAAATTTAAAAAGTGAAAATCAGACGATATCATTCCATTAGTATTATTTTTCAATGAAGTTTCACTGTATTCTAAAATAGAACCAAAACTTTCCCATAACCAGAATTTTGTCGTTTGGGGAAATATACATTGCGCTCACAATTTTAATAATAGTGAGTCATCCTCACAGAATGGTTTGGGTTGGAAAGGACCTTAAAGAACACATAGTTCCAACCCCCCTGCCATGGGCAGGGACACCCTCCACTAGACCAGGTTGCTCAAAGCCTCATCCAGCCTGGCCTGGAACACTTCCAGGGATGGGGCATCCACAGCTTCTCTGGGCAACCTGTGCCAGTGCCTCACCACCCTCCCTGTTAGGAATTTCTTCCTTATAATGCAATCTAAATCTACTTGTTTTCAATTTAAAGGCATTGTTCCATGTCAATACAGGCCCCGCACCCAGCTTCTTTGTCGGCCCCCTTCAGGTACTGGAAGGCTGCAATAAGGTCTCCCTGGAGCCTTCTCTTCTCCAGGCTGAACAAGCCCAATTCTCTCAGCCTTTCTTCATGGCTGTGCTGGGTTCAGTCAGGAAAGGGTTAACTCCCTTTACTGAAGTTACTAGGAAACTAAGGAAGTTGCTAAGAAAAACATTGATAAGGCCTCAACTGGTGCTGTGTACGGCCTGCACTGAATTCAAGGTCTTTTGTCCACTTTGGATACTGTAGCTGACCCAAACTGACCAAGGAAGTATTTCATTCCATAGTACGTGATGTTCTGGGTCTCGGGTGGAGAAGGGGATCTGGTAGCCATTACTCTTCCCATTACTCTTTCCTTTTACTCTCTCCCTTATTCCCTTGCTTGTCTACTCCCAGGCACTCCTAACCCTCCTGCATTAGCTGCTTTGCCAACTCCTCTGCTGGCTCGTGGGGGTTGGTGGGTTGTTTAGAGTTCCTGGCCGTGCTATTGCTGATAGGGTTCACTCAGAATCTGCTGCGTTGGCTCCCGGGCTCCAGCCCTCGGGCTACGGCCTTCGGGCTGCGATTGCTCTTGGGCTGCAGTTCTCGGGCTCTCTGGGTCTGACTTTCATCACTCAACATCTGGGTGTGCATTGGTCAGTGGATGGTGAGAAATTGTATCGTATATATTGTATTATATGTTTTATTTTCTACTATTTTAATTATTTATTAGTAGTATCTGTATATATTGGTTTAGATCTAATTAGTAAATAGTTCTTATCTCAATTTTACAAGCTTCCTTATTTCTTTTTCCTCCGATCCTTCCCCTCTACTGGAGGAGGGTAAGGGAATTTGTGAGAGCAACTTCATGGTATTTTGTTAGCCAGAGTTAAACCACGACAGTAACAGAGGTGCTCCAGCCCTCTGACCATCTTCGTGGCCCTCCTTTGGACTCGCTCCAAATGGTTGATATCCTTCTCATGTTGAGGGCCCCAGAGCTGGATGCAGTACTGCAGGTGGGGTCTCACAAGAGCAGAGTAGAGGGGGAGAATCCCCTCCCTCAACCTGCTGGCCACACTTCTCTAGATACAGCCCAGGATACAGTCGGCTTTCTAGTGGGAACACTATATTAACCTTGCTCCAGAATTTCCTCCTACCTATCAATATAAGAATATATAATGTAATCAAACATCTCTCTTCCTGTCCCTTCCACCAAACAGGCTCCATAAAACTGGAGTAAAGAAACCTGAGAATGTCCCTTAATAAAAGTAACTAACCCAAAGGTCCTTTCTTGAAGGAAGATTCCCACTTTCATGCTGGAAATAATGGAAAAATAACAGTTTAATTTTTGTTTTTTAATTAGCACACATATGCAGACCCAATTCCAGGTGATAATGGACAGACTGCAAGCAATTTTAGGTTTTAGTCTCTTAAGTGTTGTGTTTCTCCTTTTTTTTTTTTTTGGTGAAGATATAACCATATTTAGATTTCAATTCAAAGCACAGCTCTAGTTTATAGTACATAAAGATGTCTCTGTAGCACAAGGTACTGAATCAGAGAAAGGAAAGCATATCCCATCCTGCAGTGGTGACACACATTATTTGCATAGTTGCCACAAAAGTAATAATTACACTGTAACTCAATAGGAACAATAGTAATTTCACAGTACCTCATATTGTTGTTATCACCCTATAACCTGATAACTGTGAAATTAATTTGTGGCACCACTGTATGTGTCAGCTTTAAGCTGTTTCCTAGGTAACATTATGCTACCATAGAGAAGGAATGCTTGGCAGTAAAATGGGTAGCAGCAGATTGATTATACAAAAAGAATCTTCCCTCTACATACAAATAACTTGGCAATCAGAGATGATGATGAGAAAAAATTCTCCCCACTGATTTATTTTATTTTTTAAGAAAAAAAAATTAATAGAGTTCATGATATTAACTGACCATTATCCATACACCGGAAGAATGCAGAGGTAAAACAAAATAAGCAAACTACCAGCTCATATTTAGTGCCACTGACCCACTGTTCTAACTGCAGCCAAGATGCAGCATAAAAATGCTGAAAATATCTTTTTCCTTCTTCTAGTAATTTCCTATGTTAACCCTTAGACGGCAATTTTACATATAAAAGCAAATACACACCACTAAGCCATATTTAGGAGGGCAACAACAATGTAGGTTATGCTTTCACACATAATTGTCACTTCATCTGAGAGGCACAGTCCTTTCAACTCCTGAAGATTCAACATTTTGCAATACTACTACTGCCAAAAAGGAGTTCCACACTAAATACAAAGGATGACACTCTTGCCACAGAATCCATGGAAATGTGTACTAATTTATGGGTGAAAATTGAATGCAGCAGTAATTGAAGGTCTGGAAAACATTAAATCATGGCGTTTAAGGAATGAACTTATTACTGATTGGTAATAATAAACAAAACACTGAGTTTAAACTTCCCAGTCATTCTGCTTGGTACAGCAGTAGGTATGAAGCTTTGGATTAAAGAAAGATGCCTCTTATTTTTATAGAATTTGGATATTTGTTTCACCTTTAACCCAGGTCTGTTTAGATAGCATTAGAAATGCATACGGTACTGCCTTGTTCTCTTGCTCTATGTTTGTCTGTAGGGAAGCAGGTGAAAAAAAATCACAGCATGTTACATATACAGAGTGGTTCAGCTGGAGTTTTGTTACTGAAAAGCAGCAGCATCTCAGTGTCAACACTAGTCATCAAAGCAAACCAAGGTGTTGAACAGATACTCTGATCCAGGATACCCGGGAACAAGCATATTTTGTCACTCTGTAGTTTTGATCTTTATCTCTGACTGATCCTTCTTTTGTGATTGCTGTTCCCAAAACCCCTGACAGGTTATGTTCAAATGTTTTGGTTTTTTTCCAATCCAAAATAGAGCTTTCAGAGCTCTGAAAGCAGCTGTAGGAGCCTAAAGACAGCTTGGGCAGTCCCAAATGTGTATTCTTCATTAAATATTGGCACATGCTATGCCAAATTATGTCACTGCTGATAGGAAAATTGTGACCACTCTGTACCAATTATTCATTGGAAAGATACTCTGATCATTGCTACTATCAACCCAGGAATTCAACCTATATCATTTGCCAAATTAGCATGTACCCTCTTCCATTCAACACTTGCTCTCCTTCCACTCCCGACTCTGAGACAATTCTGATGCACAAGGACTCATATATGAAGACAACATACACAACACGTTTGCAGTCAGCAAGCTCACTATATTAACTACATGGAGAATTTGTTGGTGCTATTGATGCTGGTAGGGATTACTAAAGGATATCAGTACTGACCGATCCCCTTTTTCAGTCCCATTAACAACTGTCTCCAGTTATCTTTGCTTTGCTAGACCAGTGCAGAGTCTTGACACTCAGCCAAGTCAGTGGTCATCTTTTTTCCCCGCACACCTGACACTACCTCTGCCTAAAGGAGCATGGGCCAAGCCTGATGGCTGGCCTTTTAACCCCTGTGCATCCGCTCCATTATTTTATTTTATACATTCTTCAGGTGTCAGTGCTGAAATAACACCAATAACTTGGAACAAACACACCGGGAACGACAAATGCTGCCAGTAACAACCTTACATTTGCTGGATCAATGCTGCAAAAGGCATTCAGAAATGCTTCAAGAAAGCTGTATGTATATACGTAACTAAAGCTCTTTGGAAAGCATTAGATGCTAGTAGCAACTACTGTTTTCACTGTAAGCCCAAACTTACTACAGAGAAAATGTCTGTGACCAAGAGGTGTCAGATACACTTTTTAGAAGGCTGACTGAAAAATACATAGAAGGAAATAAAAAAACCAGCCTGAGGAATTTTACCTTTATAATTGTTAAATCAATCCAGGTGCAGTACCAGGTAAAAATTAGTCAAAAATTAGACCAACCGCAAAAATACTAAGCGATTCCTACCCAAACCTCCAGGTCTCAACAGCAAAGTCACTACCAAAAAAGATGCCTCAACATCTCTGGTTTTTTCTCCCAGCTGCCAAACTGATGATACATTACTAGCTCTCTGGGCTTCGAAAGAAAATGAGAAAGTCTGTTGATTTTTATTTTAGATCTTATTTGGGATATACTTTTCCTCAAAAAAATAGAACTTTTTTGAGGAAAAATTTACACCATTTGACAAAATTAATGGACTAGTTCTGCCTGATTTCGTAACATTCAGCAAGTTCTTGGAAAAAGAGTGTACATGATCTCTAACCATACAGAATCTGTATTTGATTATTAAAGTACAATGCCATAAAAGCAGCATCTACAGAGAAGCTTGTTCAAACATCTCTAGAATACCACAATGTCTCAAATTAAGATATAAAATCCTTGCAATGAAATTACATCAAATGTATTTCATAAGACAACAGTCACGTACACTCAGTGAAAGTTATTAACCGCACAAATTCTTAGAATAACTTCCATTCCGCTTCCAGCCAACTATAAGCTTGATGCCTTACCTTGGAAGAATGGCCCATTTCCTACTGTGCTAAACTTACTGAAACAAATAGAAAAGCAGCATTGCTGTGTTACATCCCTGCTTTACTATTGAGTAATTGGACCACGCTACAGGAACACTTTATATTACAAACATTGAGTTACCATTACCAACTTGTGGCTTCACACTCTCAGCACAAGAGAAATTAATTTTTGTTTTACGTCAAGAATTAAATGAGTATGATAGAAAACATTGAGAAGCTGCATTTCAAGCTCTGTTTTCAGTTACAGTTTTAAGACAAAATAAATTTCATCTATTATGAAATTGTTACATTAGCAGGAGATAGAATGCTTAGCAGGGCCAATAGTAAAAGATTACTCAGGCCTTTCCAATTTAGGGGTAAAGTCTTCATTCACCCAGCATACCCAAGTAGAATAAAAGAATGAAAAATTATCACAGAAGCAGGGAGTACACGGAGACGGTTTTACACTTAGTGAGATATATCTAATTCAACTAGTAAAGAGAGCAAAATATTTATGCTGTACAGCCTTTGCTGGTTAAATGTCTTCCTGTATTAGTAAAGGAAAACTCAGTGATTTCATCTGCACCTGGGTCAAGAGTAATCCTCTCCCCTCTCCAGGGGTATTAACCAGCCTTTCCCCATGATTTTGGCTGCAGAAGAATGTATCGCTAGAATGACTACATCTCTAATAGCACAAAATACCCTAGAATTACTACATCTATATCAGCAAGCAGTGTTACCCAGCAGTAGGGTGTACTCTACGGCAGAACAGTTGGCATTAAGACCCAACATAACCCTTGCTGAAACTCAGGTAGTGTTTATTTCAGCCTAGTTCTAACTTAGTCCTGTGGGCTTGACTAACTGACTCAGCTGCAACCCTGCAACTTTCATGCCTTAGAGACAGCACAGAAGCGCTCACCTGCACCAAGCAGGACTCACAGCAGCAGCAGCCCTGCACATCCCCCTTCCTGGGCACACGCTGCCCCACTGGCTTTCCACGGATGTTGACTGAGTCAGTAAGGATGACACAAAGGCACCCTACAGGTAGGCCATGACTAAACGTATGACTCTACATAGGAGCTATTTACGCTTGTCTGTATCTACCCCCAAAAAAAAAAAAAGTTACCCCAGATGCTGATAACTGTGCAGCTGCCTCTCAGCACAGGCTCAAAGATGCATTCAAGAAACGCAATTGTCAGCTCTGTTTTGCCTACGGCAGCCACGAAGCTAGCCGTACTCGGGCTTAGCCACGTAGTCACTGCTCTCGTTAGCGGAAAACACTCAATAGAGCCAGAATCTCTCTTAAATATATAACGATTCCTATTTAAGTATTTTTAAACATCCCTGTGTAATCATAGGGAGAACAATTCCCACCCCAAGTAATTATTTTATCTGAGAAGGTATCACAAGGGAACACTCTTCAGGGGCAGAAGAGACTTAACAACAGCAGTTGCCATGCAAGTAAACTTGCAATGGCAAGACTGAGGTGTGGACACTGTGACGAACAGCCCAAAATCGAACAGCCAGCCATCAGCCAAGCAAGAAGCTGTCAGTCCCTGGAAACAGCCACTGTTTTACACACACTCAAGAGCACTTCCTGTTCACCAGGAAAAACACAGATAAGCAGGAAGAACCGCTCAAGAAGCCCCTATATGCTCACACAGGAAGAAATACCACATAGGACAAAAAAGAAAATGTGGAAAAATATTTTATAAATATATCTTTTTCTGTAATAAAAATATTCCTCAAAGTATAAGTGTCTTCTTGCACTTTTGGTAATATTGTCAGGTATCGACCAAAATTATTTTTTTTTTTTCCCATTTCTAAATATAAAGCAAGGGCTTGGTTAATACTAATTAATACTGACAAACATGGAAAAATCTTCAGTAGGCAAAACAGAAGTAACAAAAGTATTAATAGCATTAAACAGTACCATTAAACACTACTGTTGAATAGCAGTAATAAAAGTAAGTTTTTACAAATATAATAATTATAACTTTACAAAATAAATAAAAATGTTAAACACAGTAATAGTAATCACCATTTTTAAGTACTGTAATAGTAGAAATATTAAATACTACCATTAATAGTTTAAACAGTAGTAGTACCATTTAAAAATTTTTACAAACCTTACCAGTTTGAAAATATTAATCTATTGTAATTGTGTCAGATTGTAAATCAATGTCTTTTGTAAGTATTCTAATGGAAATCACGTTAGAATTCTCTCTATTAAATTCTGTTCCACACACAGATCCATTATTAGAACTCATTTGAGTGGGTCCAAATACCATGGTGATATTTACAAATATTCAGTGTTTATTTTACAGAAGAAAATGTTTTGTTTTTTTTTTGGGGGGGGGGGGGGGGGGGGGGGCTGGGGGGGACGGAAAGAAGCTTGGTACTGGACCAAGCGAAAACTAAATGATGAGGATTGGCTGAACAAGCTAAACACATACAAATTGAAACTTACTGCAAACTCTTGCTCCACAGAGAATCTTGTCACTGCCAAATTCTCTGCATGTTACAAAGCAGGCCCTAAACAATCAGTACTGGGCATTCAAGATGGCAGGAGATGCAGCTCAAGAATATTTAGTTTGCTCCTTGATTCTCTGTGACACCTCTTATGTTTGTCTCGCTCTGTATCAGCTTCCTTTGTATAGAAACCGTCACCTGAAATCTTAACGCTCCTCACTCCTCGGGGTGCTAAATTCAGTAGCTTTGCCTTAGGCACGAATGGTGAAAGTCTTTGGGTGGTATCCTGAAAGACGTAAAGCAGTGTAGGGCTTAACTGGCTACCCACCTACTTTTCAACAGCAAGATCCAATAAGAGATTCTCCGGTAAAGTACCTGTGTCCCTTAGAAATGAGGATGGAAAATTGTTTCTGCAAAATTTGGAAGCCAAATAGCTAATGTGTGATACTGATGAGTTCATCTTCTTAACAACCAATTTATTGAAAAAATCCAATATACAAGGCTCATTTTCAATACAGTTTGATTCCATTAGAACATTAAAGTTAAATATTCTTTTCTTGCTCTCCCAAATAGCCTCAAGTAAATAAACAGGATTTAAATTCAGAAGTCTACAGGCGAAGGGCAGATTAATTTTGATGGAAGTTAAAGATCTTGGGGCACAGCTGGGCCCCTAGTTTAAACCCTGAAACACCCTCACCCCAATATAGAAAAATCATTTCTAGGAAAACAGATGTTTGCTCTCATGTCCAGAACCACAACAGCCAGTATAATATAAAAGTTAGGAGTCTTGAGAAGTAGCAAAAAAGTAAGTGTAGCTACTAATGTTCATTATAATCAAAGTATTCTAGACACACCATAATCAGAAATTATAATGGTGATCTAGCCACAATGAACACAGGATGCAAAGGCACACACTACCTAATAAAGCAATTTTGAATGAGACTATGTTTTGTCCTCGATCCCCTAGCACTGGTTTGTATCCTGAACTCCAAGGAGAATGTGCTCAGAGATACCCATGGACCTCAAAAGACACCACAAGGGAGGGAAGAAATATTACACTTTTTGAGGTTTTAGAAAACTACAGTAAACAACTGAAACAAACAAGTGCAGATATATTTAAAATCATATTTAAAGACAGACAAACAAACCAGAAGTTCCTACAGAAAATGGGGATTCTTGAATACATATGGAATGTGGTACTCTCAGTAGGCTGGCTACAATGGTCATTAAATTCATGACTTACAAATAAAAGAGCATGAGCTTTGACAGATTGAACTCAACATCCAACTCCTTTGCCAAAGCTGTAACACACCCAGCTCCTGTGTACGTCCCAGGCTTCTGTAATGGTCTAAGATGGTATAAGCCACCTTCTAACTAAACCATCCAAAGCCCTGGAACATGAAATAATTGAATAACATGAAAAAACATTTGAATTACATATGCTACAGATCATCTTGTGATCCAAACAGCAAAACGCAGCCACCATGGATATGGGGTGACTACGTAGCAGTAGAAAGAACGGTACAGCCTGAAATAACAAGAGTCCTTTACACACAGTTAGAAAAATATGTACATCTGCATGCACATACTTCTCTAAATTAAGATTTTGCACCTTTTGTGTGTTACTCAAGTGCATTATAAAAACATACTACAGTCTTAATTTAGGAAATCAGGTATTTTCTTTACCTCCACAAAAATAACCATATAATATTGACTGCAATTAAGAGAATTCCAGCACTTCACAATATCTGTCACACTTCACAGTCAATAACTATTTCTCAGAATGGCTTGAACACTAACAGAAAAAGCCAAGATACAAATTTATGAGATAGTAAAGTGCTTTTTATTGTATGCACAGCATACAATCATAAGAATCTTATACACAGTCCTTGTAACAGAAACATGACCTTTGAAATGCCAAAGCTCCCTTTGCTAGCGAATGATTATCACCAAAGAGCTATCAGCTCCCCAGTTTTTAAAATATTAACTCTGCTGAGTCATGTATCATAAAATGCCACAAACCTACCCATGGAATGCTGCTACAGGAGAGCAGCAACTTCAAATCCAATCTGTTGGAAATATTAGAGGTAGCTTCATATGCCAAATTTTTATTTTAAATAACTTCCTATTTACTGGCACTACACTTAAGATTTACGTACACAGATGATTGACCACACAGGGAGAAAACCCTAAACATATGAAGCAAAACAAAGAGAAAGCAAGAAACCACAATTAGAAAGATGAATGCCATTATTTTTACAGTTGTTTGCAACACTAGTAGTTGAAATGTTCAGAAAGAATAGAGCTTGGAGGTAATAAGAAAGGCTTCAAAAGAGGCAGGTTGCATTTCAAGTCAGAATACCTTCACAAACTTATTCACAGCAGTGTAGATGAGACTAGTGTCATAAAGTCAGTCATGCAAATTAAGTCATTCATACACGTCCATGCATTTAAAGGGATTATGAACACAACCAAAGCAAATGGTGTAATTAGTTTTTCAAGAAGATTCTCAAAATTTGTTGTTGTTCATATTTCTTTTTACTGCACTAGTGCAAGTCTAAGAAGTTACTCTGATACAAGGCAAGTGAAATGAAGCATTGTTTGCATAATTCCATTTTACTATCCAACTTTCAAAAACCTTTAAAAGTACAGGTTACTATAATTTTCTGACTCACAGATAATACTATAATTAACATCTTCTTGACTATTCAGTGACTGACTTTACAAGATCTGTCTTTGGTTATATCATCTTTCAGTAATCATTCCCTTTTCCAGGTACTATAGCTAGTAAGTTTCTTTGCAGTCCTGTACCCAGCTACTCCACCATGCAGGTAAGGGTGACAGAAGATTCATGGACTAATATTAACCTCTTCTAATAAGCATTAAGTGAAATGATAAGAATAAGCAAATATACATCCCTACAATATATGAAGGACCAGATAGATTTTTAAGTTCCAATAGCAAAACCAAAATCATATAAATCTGGTGATAAAAGTCAGAGTACACAGGAACTACATACATAAAAATCAAATCCAATTTAAAAGCAAACACAGGTTTGTTCAAACAGCATTGTACAATTGCTTTAACACTTACACAATTCGGAAGAACAATATTTTCATTCACTCAGTTTAGGATAAATATAAAGCAAGGCACCCCTTAAGCATTTTGAATAACAAATTAAACATTTATGTTTTTTACTGTGCAGTCAGGCTTAACATTTATGCAGCTTCAAAACCAAAATACAGCCTCAAGGGAAGCCTCTCCACTGATAAATTAATACCTTAGAGAATAGAGCTGAATGATGGCAATGAACTCATTTGTTCCCCCAATAATGAAGAATGACTCTTTCTTTACCACATCTGCGACTGTTGCTATGGTGACCCAGACTTACCTCATTGCTTCTCGAAGTGCTCCTCGCTCACTAAGAGTCGTATGCTTGATGTCATCAAAATTATTTTCTAGTTTCTCACAGTTCTGCAATAAACAGACAAATCCATATAAGGCTCTTAAACAGTGTATTGTACATGTATTAACATTATTTAACATCATGCAAACAAAACTGATTTATATTACGTAACCTCAAATTACACATTCTGTTTTAATTACACAGAAGTCATTAAAAAGACATTGAGAACTCAGAAACAAAGTATACATGAATCTTATTATATGGTTGTCATGGAAATCATCTTGAATGTTCCATAATGAAATATATAATTTATTTTTTTTCTTCTTTGAAAACACCAAAAAATTCCTTTATCAGCATGCAAGTCTACAAAGCTACTATACACAAACAGACAAGAATAGAAACCTAAATGTGCATTTTAGAATTATAATAAAAGTTATAAATTCTGTCCCAATGAAACAGGCAGTGCTGTTGGAACAAATCAATCATACTGCAGTTAATTTTTAAAATATAACAGAAACTGAAAATATTGTTTATAGACAACTCAGCAACCTAATGTTTTTTCCAGCTTAGAACTCATCAGTATTTCTAAGAGTAATATGAAGCCAACAATTTTGTGACAATAAGTGAAATAAAAACTAAATTCTGTTAATTATTATTAAATGTGTAACTGGTTCCCTTACGCCAGTGTGCTGATCCTTTTATTTTGTTCCCACAAAGATTCAGAAGATGCTGGGGAGCACAGAAAATTGTATCTGTGCAAAGCAAGCGTGAAATACCAGCAAACAAGAATTCTCTGATCATTTGCATCGTCCATAGGAATTTTACAGTCTTTTGAGGCTTCGTCAATACAGGAGGCTTTTAGGTTACCCCTGTCCTATACAACACCTTTCTCCAATACCACAGTTTACCTATGGGAGGCATACTTTTGCCAAATGGGTGTAAAAGAAACAAAAGTTGCAAGCGTAACAGTTACTATTGCAAACAACCTTGAAGGTAGGATTGTCAGGCCCTTCATGCAGTAGCTTTAAAGAAAATACGTGCACTAATATTTGGTCATAACGATTTCACAGTTTTTCGTATCGGAATTAATTTTCAGGTCCACATCTTAAAGTTAGTTATAATAAATACAATAACAGTTACCTGTTGTTATTCCTTTTGTGCATTGATTCTATATTTTTATAATTACAATCAATTTGAGCTTGCAAAAGCATTCCTGGAAATAATTAGATATTTTTAAATGACCTAACGAGATATTTTAGCTTGTCCAATTAACATTTAAACTCTCATTATTTTTCAATAAGATCACAAACTTTTTAATACAAAGTATTAATGCTTTAAACAATACATTTCTGAGCAGGAGAAACAAACAAAACTGCATTTGGAACCTTGGCAATCTTTTCTCTGCCTCATAAAAAATTATGCACGTCTTTAGCCATGGGATAAAATTGCTACTCATACTTATCTGATATTTTTCCTTTGTTTATATTACAATCAGCTGTCCTTTGTATGGCAAAATCCTACTCAAAAACTCAAAAGGAATATGTGAGAAATAGAGGAAAGCTCCACAATGAAGTATTCCATTATTTAGATCAGCATACATTGACCTTCAGCTCCAAGCACACACCGGCACGTCAGTCATTTAAAATACACAAAAGAAATCCAAACCAACAATACTAATTAGTAAAGAATTTCTGATACATCAGTACTAAACTGAGAGTACCTGTGTAAGCAAAAACAAACCTCCTATTCTTCAGGAAAACAGACCAAAGGAAACACCATTTGGAATATTGCTTCAAGTGCAGAAAGAGGAAAGCCCATGTTTTAACAATCCTGTGCCTTTAACATCTCAGGGCAAGTTCAGAAAATCTGAGCATCACACAGTTCATTTATCTTGACCTTGTGGTATAAAGCATGTAAAAATGACAGAGGATCTGAAACACACAAGATTTTTATCAAACACAACTAAATCTCCCCTCTACAAGCTAAAATAACTGATGCTCGCCACATGGAAAATGCTGAAAAGTTCAGCTGGCATTTCTTCTTCGTCTATATAGACCATACTATGTTAAACAGCTGAAGGGCAACAAAGGTGACCCATATCTAAAGAACATGATGTGATCATGTAGCCTTACACACACAAATATTCCATCTCAACTATAAAACAATGCAAAAATTAATAGATAACCCAGAACAAAAAAATAGAACAAATTGTATAGACTCAAATATTAGATGTTGTACCAACACATTTGGCAAGACGATGAACTTACTTCTATCATTTCTGAGAATTGCTGCTAGTCAGTATCTCTCTAAGCTACTTTCAACCAAAGAGCTGTCATCCAAGGTACAGCAGTTGGATAGCAAATAACTTCACCATGAGGAAAAAATGAACTAAAAACTGAGCCAGATGCAAACTCCTGAAGGAAGATGACCTCACAGTACTATGTCATCAACTACTGCATATCTACTGAACAGGAAAATGAGCAAATACTGATCATACCCACTGCTTTCCAGGTAGAGTTGCAATCATCCAAAACAGTATATTGGATCCTCTCAGAGAACAGGGTGTCTAAAATACCAAATACAAGCATATCTATAGGTGCATAGATGCTGCTGCTTCATGAATCTGAGTATGAGCTCGCATGATTCTATGATTCTCTGAAAATGCTTTGTACGTAGTCTGAATGGGTGTGAGTTTATAAGAAAAGCTACCAATATGAATTAAATTGTGAGCATGAGGATACTCTGAAGAACATATCTGGGAAACTATGACACATCAGTAGACCATGACCAGGGTGAGCTTTACATTCATAAGGATTAAATCAGTAGCAAAAACTGAATTCATTCTATCATCCATTCTACCAAATCGACTAACATCTATAAACATCTTGCACAGGGCAGTATGTTTTGGCCCATAATACTTCACAGATTTAAGTATAAAGAGCAATTAAACTCCCAGGTGTTTCATTTTGAGCAGCAGCCAAATTTAAAAAAAAAAAAAAAACCCACACCAAAAAAAACCACAAGCAATGAAAAAAATTGGGTTTGTTGGCTTACCGCCACCAAAACGATTTTTGTGTGGATATAAAGTTCAGAAGTTTTAACTCTATGATCAAATAATTATATACCATCCTGTGTTATCCCTGTTGGCAGATCTATAGTGCTATATGATATTAAGCTAAATGTCACCCTTTAGAAGTTTAATAGGAAAAGTAAGTACAGAGATGTGATGAGGGACATGGTCAACATATGTCAAACTACCACTGCATGTCAAAAAGCCACAGAAGTCTAAATACTGCTTCTTAAAGCATTCTAGCATAAATACCTTGAGGTTTTTAAATGAATCAAAAAGCAAGAGAGTGGGGAAGAGATTTTATATTTAAATAAATGGCTTATTTATCATGTTAGATCTCAACTAAAACTACATGACAACCAGTTAAAAGGGGAGATGTCAACTGGATATCCACAAATATCTGTGTTATCACACACAGCATTCTGGTGGAACACCTAATCAGAAAAGAGAAAGATAAATCATGAATGTAAGAAGATGAGGAAGATGGGAGAATAATGAATGAAATGAACAGGTTTTCCTTCCATAACCACAAAAATATTACATTTGTTCCTACTGCAAGATAATCCTGTTAATAAACTGGTAGCTTTGGGAGCAAGGACTATGTACTCATAATTATATACCTTCAGTTATGGTAAGTGTTAATAATATCATGACATATTCTAAAAGTTTGAAGAAAGTCAACAAACACCAAGTCCAAAATACTCTTAGACACTGCTTGAAATAACAAGCTAGCTTACATAACTGGAGAATATAAATAAAGAATCACACCAGTTTAAAATAAAAACCTAGGATTCTGGCAAAAGTGAAGTTGTTCTTTTAAAAACAGATCTCTAAATATTCATCAGCTTAGCTTTCTGGTCTACGTTTTTGTCCTGGATGGAAAAGCCCTTTTTGGTTGACTTTGCCATTTGAAAAGCAATCCTTGATTTGGCCTCTTGAGTCGAATACAGAAGCAGCTCAGAAACCAAAAGTCGTCTGTTGCCTGGTATCACCACTGAGGATCTCCCTACATCACAAAAGCATTGCTGCCTCTGCTCTACCATGACAGGCCTAAGAGCCAGAGTTTTGAGAAGACCATAACTCAAACTTGCCCATTCTGTGATACAGTACAGAGAAAAGAAATGACCCCACTTCCACTAAAATCAGTCTTAAATCTTCCATCCAGTCAAATGAGAATGGGATCACACTAAGCCATATCCTGCTACTTTAACTCTATCCTGAAATACTTCACATCAGACTTTCGAAAGTGTTAGTATTACAGATAATGTCTTACACACATTTTGAGGCAGTTGAGAAATAAAATCTTTTGATCTGACAACAGTGTAAGACCTATTCTAAGGCAGCCTGCATCACTGAAGTTAAGTAGAGCTCTCATCCTAGTTGATACACTGCCAAATCAAATGCCTTAGTTAAAATACCATCTCTCCTGCAAGAAAGAAGTTTTTAGGTAAGTAAAATTGCTGAATTCTTGGAATTCATTGTTTTCACATGGTTTTAGGAAATCTTCTTAGAAAGCTTGAGGTTTTTTCCAAACATTTGTGAAAGTAAAACTCATTTTTACTGTCAAATGTTCTCTGTGTATTAAACATAAGGAATGTACAGCAATTGAAAGATGGAACAGGTGTAACCTGTTCAGTTTGTATTTACTATCACTGCTAATGCTAAAACAAATTCATTTTTCTCCTGTTTTCTCCTTTATAATCCATGCAAAAGGTTCCTACAAGGTATGCCAAATCTTAAAATGTGCCCATTAAATGTAACTGCAGCTAGATTTCTGAGTGTTTAAAATGAGACAACCTGGTCCAGATTCTTAAGGACACAGTAGCTCTCTCCGATATTTCAATTAGTTACCTTTAAGGAACTAGGCTCCAAAGACAGATTGCCAAAAGTGTTAGGGAGCTACAAAATCTACTGTAAGTACCTACATCCTGTACAGAATCAGCAAGAAAAGCCTCACATTTTGGTCCATAAATTCCTTAAAATGTCAACTTGCACATGGGACAAGGCTGACCACACCAGCTAGCTCTTTTGAAAATGTTGGCCATACTGTAGAACTGATCTCCTTTAACAAATTTGTAATAAAAAAGCTGACTTCTTCAGGGGACTGTATAGAAAGTGTACAATGCTTATTTCCATATTGTTCTTCTGATATATAATATGTTAACACCAATAATCACTTGTTATTCTCGAGATGTGAATTATTTCATCAGCAAAAAACTTTAGAAATAACTAACTTGTGTTTTATAAACCTAAAGCAACATTATAATAGTAATCTAAACTGTAATATATTGCTGCAAGGATAATTAAGGGAAAACACAGCTGACATTTTCCGATTTATGCACACAACCAGAGATGAAGTCCAAGGACTGTGACAATTATCTTCATGCTAACAATTTTTGTAAATCTCTTGATAGAATTTTAGCTAATTTTGAAATGCCTTCTGAAGATTAGCACTTAAAACTGTTGGGGAAAATAGCACAATTTATTAGCAAGGGTATAATTGTAAACCTTCCAAATACTCATTGTGAATATCATTTAGACAGTAGCTCCTGCTTAGCAGCTGGTATCTAAGACTCCAGTTTATGGAATCTTGAAACAACAGAGAGTAGAATCTAATTAAACTGGATTACATGCCAAAGAAAAATTATTAAAAAGAGACTAATAGACAATTGTTATGAATTTAGAATAGCACATCTACTTCTTTTGATGTGAACTTACATAACACTGTGCTTTATTCCAATGACACCTAAATATTCTTAGCAGACTTCTCTTGATTTGGAACAGCCTGCCTTTCTACACTGAAACAACACAAAAAGCTAAATGGCTCCACTGATCTTCACTCACAGGCTTAAGCACCCATCTGCTATAAGGTAAAATGACTTACATATATTGCATTTATTCTAATGTTGGTGCTGCAATTCATTATTCAGGTGCCAACAGCTGTATTCCATACAGGAAGCCCCCCTTAAACGATCTTCATATGGAACAACCAAATAAAACTGTTGCCATTTGCCAAAGGGTTTTATCTAAAAGCATTCTTAAAAACTAAACAAGTAAAGGGATTTTTTTGATCATAACTTTAAGATATTATGATCTATGCAGTATCTACCTACTGAGTTCCTCCTTCCTATTTGCTGTGACTCATTCTCAAGGGGTTCTTACTCCAAACAGGAGGAAAAGCAGCTTAAAACTGATATCTGACCTGCTGTTCACAAAGAAATATAGGTATTTTTTTAAATATGTACATATTCCTAATATCTGCAGAAAGTACATTGAGCCCTCAGGTAATTACACAACACTTGACAGCATGTCATTCATAATACATGAACATTTGTTATAACAATTTTTTCATTACATGAGATAGCCACATTGGCCAGACAAGTTCTTTGAAAAATACAGATATGATACACCAAAAATAGCAGACTTCCAACAGAAAACCAGCTCTAAGTGTTAATAATCAAATAAAAATCGATATAAAAAAACCCACTAAATAGACTTGTGGGTGGCTGTAATCAATGCCTAATTAGCACAACCGTGTTAAATTTTCTCAGTTGTTTTTAGAGGAATGTTACTTTTAAGGCACTAAAACTAGTGCACATCCAAGCTCAAACACAAGTACCATATTTTCTCCACAAACAGGAATATATTGCTAAAACAGGACTGATACCAGGAAGCTCCAATGCATGAGATACTTTTTGAAACTGCAAGTATGCTTTCTTTTTGTCATCCATTATCAAAAATACTGTTGATGTAACTGGGAATTTTGCAGTGGAAGCAGACAATTTTGGATTTTTTTTAAAGTTCTCTCTGTTTAAGATACGGTGCACTTAATCCTGGTAATTATATAAAAGTTAATCACTTGTTAAACATACATAACTCTTTGGTTCACAATTTTACTGGGACTGTGAAAGATCTAATCTGAAATGGCATTCTGCTAACTTGCTTTTCATGCCGTTTCACGCACAAATTTCAAGGGGCAAATTTGTAACGGCCTTCATGTTCACACAAGGGTATGTTACCTTGCTTGCATTGAACATGCTGTTGTCAGAGCAGATGCAGAAACCACGTGTTTTGGCAATGGATAACACATCAGATAATAGTGATACAAAGAAGATGAGAAAAGACATTCTGAAAGGATCAAGCATGAAAAACAAAGAATAGTACACCAAAAAAATCAAAAGAAAATAATAAAAAGCTACAAAATACATACAAGTCAGCAGAGGCACAGGTGGAAATAATAAAGGAGTGGAGAATGTACGTGATGCCCCTAGACAGGACATTTTATAATGCTCCTCCCCTTGTGACTCAGCTTTAAAAGACACAGAAAACTTTGAGAACAAAAACGAAGGAAAAACCTTTGCCTCTCACACTTTTTTCTGTCTTCCTAGAACAAATGTTAAACTTGATCAGTAGATGAATGGAAGGACTTGGCAACAAGCTACCAGTCCCTCTGCATCTGCACTTTTTAGACTGCTCCCCGGTATGGGATAGGGCTCTGTAGCAGGGAACAATACACATCATCTCTCAGAATATGAGAAGCTCTGTCTAGATACTATTTCTTTTTCAATGTGGCTGTAGTCCCGCCTTTTTCCTACTGGAGAGCCTAAGCACTACAAAAGAGCCTTCAGAAAAGTTTAAGATCCTGTCTGGGACCCATTCTTGATGGTTGAATTCTCCAGTATTCATATTATAAGTTCACAATTTAATACTATAAGGGAATGAAGTCTAAGTAAAGAGACACAGACTCTACACAGCATTTCTAAATATCCTATTTTCACTTGACAGTGAAAATACAACTAAGTAAAGATTAGTAAGAAAAACAATATCCTAAATATCGTACTCCCTCCCTCCCAGTACTTTCCCATACCTCAATCTAGCTTGCTTTTCCCTTGGGATTCTTTACGCTGCTTAGGCAAATATTCCCCTGACTCATCGTGATTAAATAAAAAGAGAGTATGTGGGCAAAGACCAGACTAATATTGAGAATTAACATTTACAGAGCTCGTAACCTGGAAAAAAGTAAAAATCTTTAAAATGCAGGTAGAACAGTACTCCTAAGGAACAGATTATGTTCTTGACCTTCAACAAAGAGCATAAAAGAAAAACACAAACCCAAAAGCCCCTGCTTTTTTAGAAGCCAAATGACCGAGAATTTGAGCCATTAACCCCATATATTCGAGATTGCCAACTTAAAGAATCCCTATTATTTTTCATGCATAGCCAAAGAATTATTAAATATAAGACCTTTTCAAAAATTAAAGTTACAATTAAATGTTTAAAAGCCATCCTGAAACAATGCAATCCAACACTATGTAGAGGAATAAAAGCAAATTACATGAAGCAGGCTTGCTTCCTCAGCCCAAGATACCACCTCTCACATCTTACAAGGTACATTTTATTCTCCAACAACAGCTTTTTCCAGAAATGATGCAACAAAACATCTTCTTTCACAGTTCTGTGTTCACCATGCACTACAGCTCCCTGTAGTTGTCTCAGTATTAAAAAATAAAAATAACAACCACAAATACAACAGGACACAATTTTGCCAACCAATTCTGCAGAAGCTAATCTGCCTAAGCTATTTCTCATTATTTTGTGTAAGGTTCTTTCCCAAGTAACGATGAGAACCGACTAGGCAAGTGTGCTGGTTTTGGCTGGGATAGAGTTAATTTTCTTCATAGTAGCTACTATGGGACTATGTTTTGGATTTGTGCTGGAAACAGTGTTGATAATACAGAGATGTTTTCATTATTGCTGATCAGTGCTTACAGTCAAGGCCTTTTCTGCTTCTCACACCACCCCACCAACAAGTAGGCTGGGGGTTCACAAGAAGTGGGGAGTCAATACCGTTGGGACAGCTGACCCCAACTGACCAAAGGGATGTTCCATACCATATGAGGTCATGCTTGGCATATGAAGCTGGAGGAAAACAAGAAAGGGAAGGACATTCAGAGTTACGGCATTTTGTCTTCCCAAGTAACTGTTATGCATGATGGAGCCCTGCTTTCCTGGAGATGTCTGAACCCCTGCCTGCCAATGGGACATAGTGAATGAATTTCTGGTTTGCTTTGCTTGCATGCATGGCCTTTGCTTTACCAATTTTAAACTTTCACCCTTCTGATTCTCTTCCCCATCCCACTCGATAGAGGGAGTGAGCGAGCAGCTGTGTGGTGCTTAGTTGCCAGCTGGGGTTAAACCACAACAGCAAAGGCCTACACCAAGGTCCCTCTCTCCTAATCTTATACATCATATGTTTCTATTGACCGTTACAGAAAAACATGCACAAGCTAAACCACATTCCACGTATTGCTTACTAAATTGTGTACCCCTAATGCTCTCCAACATTTAAAAGACTTACATAAAATAGTCTTTAAGTCCCCTGGAAAGAGTCTGTAAAGATGCTAAATACAAGGCCAAGATCCAAGGAACTGGTGACTAGTACCAAGGGACTAAACTCAGTTACAGAAAACACTGTAGGATCTATGACATCTGGACCCCAAGCAACCCAGTGTTTCTGTCCTGCAGGAGGGGTGGGAAAAATCCCACTCTGCTTAGCTTAGTAGGAGAAAACAGTGATGGCTCTGGATGAAAAATACTTCAGTGCCTGTGACTGATGATACTACTTGCCATAACCATATGTCGTTAAATATCACTGCGTTAACTGGCCAAGTCCTCATAAAGGAGCACCCTTCCCCCAAATTTTCTTTGCAAAAGACTGAAACAATTCCACAAAAATTACTATTAAGATCCCATCCTCTGACTTGGTGAATTACCAAGAAGAGTGTATCTACTTTGCATCACTGTGTTATCTGAAAATCAGTATCACAACATAAAAGACTATTTAGACAGCAATGAAACAAATTTCCTCATGTGACAATTGGGTATAGTTATGACAGGCAGAACCAAATATGAAATTGTGACTAGATTTCCCCAGAGAAAGAACTAGAAGTATTAAGTTTGCTTGAGAGACATCTACCCAAGTCAAAGGAATAAGAAGTAGGAAAAAGGCTGCAGCCACTACAGCACAAACTTTGTATCAAGAGCCCTGGGCATTTGTGTTACATGCTGGTATTTTACTGAGATTTATTCAGATTTTCCATCACTATTATTCTTCACGAAAAACTGAAGAATGATTTGACTTAAAATAACCTGAAGCTTATTCATGAGCTATGAGTGCCATATGCAAACACCGACAAAATGTTACCTCAGCTCTTATATTTGAAACTGCACGTTGACTCTGAAGTAACCATAGGTGATAGCAAGACATGTCATGAGAAGACATATACGGGAGTTGACAATTCACACATATCTCTGGAAAAAAAAAAAAAACTAGGCTGCAATTTCTTCTCTATTGCCATTTTCTTTGAGATTCAGAAGACATGTCCTTATACTGAGATACTCAGGATACTCCAAAATACCATAAAGAAAACAAAAAAAGTGAAGAGACTACTAGATTTATATGCATTCTTTACCATGCTCATCACTGACTGGTATCTAAAACCTTATTGTAACACTATAGGGTCTACATACTCTAAGACAGTGACCTCATACTCTACAATATATACAAAGTCAAAAGAAAAAAATGGAAGTACAAAAAACCCTAAACATGAAAGTATGTATAAGAATGAACAAAGAACACTGAATTGGTTCAAATAGGAGCCAAAACTTTTTAACAGTCAACACAATAACATGTCTTTTTAATTAAAATGTCATGCATCAAACCAACTTAGTCAAAATGAAAGCTTACACTCATTGCTAAGGAGGTGGAAAGCCAGGTCTTGGGGCGGGGGGAACAACAAAACAGGACAGTATGAACACTGTTGCTGGACAAACACTGTAAAATATTTTTTTCCTCTCAAAAAATTTTCAGAAAATCAGAGGTATGGGGTATTACAATGGTTGCAGATCCTACAAAGTTATCACCATCTGTTGTGTCATCTATTTACAGAAACACAGACATAATCAAAACTGGGGGAAAACTGCTCAAATAAGTGCGATTTTCTTTGAATAAGCTACCATGCATCCTTAGTAAGTTTTAGAATCTCCCAATACAAATTTAAGGCAATAAATGGTATTGGTTTCTTTTCTCTAAGAAATTACATGAATGAGAACTTACCTATACACAGAGTTAACAGGGTTCATGTGTAGCTACATTTGTCAGCAGGGCATTCAAAAGTTCTTTTCACAGGGAATACTAGAAAGAGTGTTAGCAGAATGCTGCTGTAACACTATTTACTTGCATGCAGCTCAAAAAGAACATTCAGGATAAATATATAGCCTCAGGTCTCAGTTTCGTTTACCACCTTAGAGAGAAGAGCATCTAACAACCCAATACCTCAGTATGGCACTATGTACTCTTCTACTTCTGTGTCCCATTTGCTGTCTTCTTTGTAAGGTTTTTACTCCTTTGGAAGCTTTCATTTCTCAACATGAATCACTCTCTTCTCCCAAAACCTTCTGGCCTGCCTCCAGGAACCTCAGACTGCTGTATTCATTCCCCTTTCTGACAGTCTCTTACAAGTTGCTGTGTTAAAGCTGAGGCGAGCAATACAAGCACACCCCATAGCAATAGGCAAGCACCCTTCCCAGCAGTTCCCAAGCAAGCAGGGACATGGAGCCAAGATTCACCAGAAAAGAAGTGTGATGCAAGGCACCTTGGTATGAACTAGGCTTAGCACTCTTTGGAGGAGTCTATCTGAGGTCCCACAAATAGTGCTTCTCAAGACGGTTGGGCTAGGTGCAGTTCCTGAGCTAACGCTTTCATTATCTCAGCAGGGCTGACACTGTCACAGCATGTTCCTCACATGGCTATGCTACTCCCAAGTGGCTCCAACTATTGCAAGAGAAGGGCTTTTAGTTCCCAGAACACTGCACAGGACAGGCCCGCCCCTACTTAATATGTGTTTAAGTATGAAAAACCCACTCTCTCACTGCAACCAGAGCTTAACCTAGTACCCTTAGTATAATCATCCACATTTTACAATGAAATGCAATAACCTAGTTTTGAAAATGCTATTTTCAAACATACCTATTGAATATTTTCTAAATAACACTCAAACTATTTTTCCTCTCTGGAAAACATATTGGACTTACTAATCAGTCCTCAGATCTTGAGTGTCACTACTACTATTGCATATGTGCAAACAGGGCAATAGCAAAAGAGCAGGGTTGCTGCAAAGCAAAAAGAAACAAAAATCATTATGCTTTTAACATGATTACCAAATTTCTCCTTTTTCTTCTCAAAGCCCTTTTTCTTTCCAATTTTTAATTCTTATTCTTATGCAGCAGTTTCCCTGTTTCCCTTGTGTGTACACTGTTCGAGGGTTTTTTTTTTTCCCTTTCTTCATTACTTGGGTTTTTTCCTCTCCTGCTCTGTTTCCCCATGCCTGTTTACTTTTTTCCCCTAGTCCTTACTAATTATTTCACATCTCTTGGCCTGTTTCATTATGCATCATGGCTTTTCCTTTCTTACATTTTTATATTACATTCCTTTATTTCACTCCTGCAGCTCTCTGATTTCTATGTGCTTGCTTAACTATTACCCAAATGGCTCCAAGCAGGACACACTCAAACTGAAGAATAAATAAATTTAAAGAAAAATACTATCTCTGGCCATGCAGTGTTGCCTAGCAACACCCTGTGCCTCTCCACAGCTTTTCTAGAGCCCTAGTGGCAACAGAGCTTTTCAGACTTACTGCTACAAATATATGCAAGATCCTTCTCGCATTGTTTGTCTGTTCACCAACAAATAAATGCAAAGAAAGATACAAATGAGAAAGAAAAACCCCAGAGAAAGAACCAACAGCAGGACTAATCTTCCAGCACAAGAAATGGCAACATACTCTGGTGCATGGTACCCCCTTATCCCTCAGCTACTGTGTAAAACATGCACAGGTTATATGTTTTTACTGTTCAGTAATACTACTATTGTTTCAATCTTTGAGAAATAGAATGTAAATAATATTTTTATACAACTAAAACTTGTGTTAAATTCACCCAACTCAAATAGTTACTGTGAATGCACTACCGACAGATTCATTGACTTCTCACATTCTTGCAAAGTTGCTTCTGAAAACTTCACACTAAAGAAAAGATACTAGGCAGTCTCCAGATTGTACAGGATAGGAAGAATGGTCCAAGCATTGTCAAATATGCAGTGGAATTATTAAGGAAGGAAAGTTTGTTCCTAAAGCTTATAGATTTAACCTTTAAATATTTTCAATATCTGTTATTTCTAATGCCTTCAGATGTGACAGCAATAAAAGCAAAGCTTCCCCCCAGCCTACTTTTCTTTAACCTTTAACCTCTTTTCTAAAAAGAAAGATTGCTGGGCTCAATCTTCAAAAGTTGGAAACAAATGCTTATTAAGTCCATACTTTCCAAAGTATTGATGATTCAGCATTAGCTAGATTGAGTTTCAAGAAGACAGATACTAAGCCAGTTTCCCTGACATAGCAATGAAAGACTCGTTCTAACAGCCAACGGCAAATTCTAACAAAGAAAGGTATTTTTAATTTCGGGATTGAAATAATGTTTATCCAAGGAACTAAAACTTTAATAATATTAGGAGTCCTGGAAGGGAGGTCAAGAAATAGAAATTATAAAGCACAAAATAACTACTTAATTTATCTATGGACCAACCTGTGAATAACCTTTCTCTCTAAGAATGGAGAAAATGTTCAGCTAACATGTATTTTTCTGAAGGGCATCAAAATCAGTGTTATTACTTAGGAATGTTTTATATAGCTAAATCAGCTTCAAAGCAGTTGGACGTCTACATACCAGAGTGTCACTAGGAAGTGAAAAGAGCATGCATCAGAGCACATACCTTAAAGAGACATTTAACAGCACCAGTCTACATCTGTCAGCTACAAACTGTTACTTGGTAAAGAGAAACCACAAATGAACCAAATAGGTAAATGAAGGACAGAAACTAATGTTTACCTACATAATCCCTGTTTATTAACCTCATTCCCACAGTAATGGTTGCAAAAATTAAAGGCTGAAGTAAGCAGATGTAGAGTTGTTTGGAGAACACAACAGTACTTATAAAACAAACACAGGTATTGAAAAGTCAAGCAATTAAATGCAAAATTGCCTAAAACAGGCTTGCTGTTTCAAAACATTTGGCCCCTTCATGTGTATGCAGCAAACACCAGGTCTAATGACAGGATCATATGCCATTTTACGCAGAAGTGCTGCCTGACTCAGAAGACAGAATAGAGTGCTCACATAATCAACAGCCTTTCCACATTTATGCTTAGTGTGTAGCCTTATTTACTGCACACTATTCAAAACCTTACTTGAAGTCAGAACTATTTTTACCCATGCACATTTCATCACTACGTTATCTCTGATTTAAAAGCAATTTATTCTACATACTACGAATATCCCCTTTCAATAGGCAGCATTTGGCACAAAATGCCTGTCAAATAACTGAGCATGCTATGTCAGACTCCCATGGTCCAAAGTATTAAAGTGTACAGGAGACTGGAAGTGCCAGCTTGGATGATCAGAGTTACTCTGTGCTTTAACATTCAGTTCACATTCAGATTTTCTCACCCAGTTGATGGAATCATCACCCTCTGATAAGCTGATATTTCTAAATCATCTTCTCACTTAATTCCAACCATTAAGCTCCCAATCATTCTTAACCTCAGACCTGGGCTGTAGAGCCTCCTAATTGAACTATTATATTTATGCTTTTTTTTATTCTATACTTCAGTGTCATATAGTTCTTTATGATGTTGTAGTTCCTTCTGTACTGACAGTGCCTGTCGACTTTTCTGTAACATGCTCCTAATATTTATGTCAAGCTCATTAATGAAAATATTAAATGGCATGCATCTGCAGACTGATCTTTCAACAAGCTCTGCTCAAAGCCTAAAAGCTTTTTTAAGCACTACTAACTCTCATATCCTTTCTAGTCAGCCCCTTATCCATGTTGCTATTCTAATCTAAGTAAATGATACTCCATTATTAATTGGCAAAAAAAAAATCTTCTCAGCGTGTCATTACCTATCCCTAACAATAAAGCCCAATATGTCTTATTCCATCATATATTTACCTTAATGTGTTTAATAAATCTTTGCTTTGAAATTTGTTTTCAAAGTTTTGAACTCTGCTGATATGAAACTAACAGAGTTATAGTTATAGCCTATCAATTCTCCATCTTTTAACAAAAAGAAACTGCATAGGCTTTTCTTTTATCAAGCACCGTAACATACAGCTTGCTTTACTTAAAGCTCTTACTCTTAGGTCTGTAATTTCAAATGTTAATTTTTCTGTGATAGTTTTATGGACAATTTTCTTGCCCCTTGTCTTCAGAGATGAAACTCTCCAAGTTTTCCTTCTGGCCTGTTTGGGGTAATTTCCATTTCTGCATTTGTCTGCCCATTAGACATCTCTTGTCTTACTCCCATTTGACTGAACGTAGGACAACAATTTACAAAGATTTAGACAATATCTAGTATATTTAATCTTATCTTCACACTGGCTTTCCCTGATCTTTTACTCCTTTTAATTTAGACAGCTAAAGAAGCCTTTACTATTTGTTTTATATAGCTGAATAACCTTTTACTATTTGTTTTAATTTATTTTGCCAGGTGTGACTCAACTTTTGAAAGTTTTCACTTTTCCCTCTGTACTTTCTGTTTTGCCTATCAATCCCATTATTTCAATTCCTTGCAGTTAAACTCAAACGCCTAATATTCTTTTGGAGTTGTCTTCCAGTTCAGTCAGAAACCCTTCTTTACAAGTTGGCATGCAAATTCCAAATAACTTATATATTTGAATTAATAGCAATAACCTTGAAAGTCATGTCTGTGAACTGTTCAGAACAGAGATCTAGAGTTTTCTTAACTTCTAAGTTTGTCTTACAAAATAAGAAATTCAATTTTGCTAATTCTTCTATACAATTTTTATTAAACTAACTCCAATAAAGGAAAAAAGCTTGATGAACATTACATCCTGCGATCATCTATTCTATGACTTCCCCCATGGGGTAAATTTGAGGCTAAAGTCCATTCAGCTTGATACCTAAATCAGTATGAGTTGATGCTACTTAAAATTTTACGTTAGCCTTCTGATTTAATGAATGTTAGTAACAAAGTTTGGCAGTTATCACATCAAAGAATACCTACCATTATTAGGATCTGTCATTTTCCAGGCTGTACATAGAAAGTCAAAGTGTCTTACAATGGCTTACCTCTCTAATAGCATTACAATCAATTCCAAGTTTGGGAAGTTGTGAGGCTAGCAGACTGAGGACAGTGAACTTCAAAAAACATAATTTCAATAAACTTGGGGTGGTATGTCTCCTGAAAGATATGCTGATCAGTAAAGGAAAGCAGGAAAGAGAGCAAACCCTGACAGAAGTGCACAGGAAACTATTCCTGAACATCTTTGCAAACTGAAGAATCCCAAAACCACTATTTCTGACATCAGCACTGGATAGGAAACTAATTTTGTGTTCAACACTATATTCAAAACAATGTATCACTATATAAAACAACAAAGAAATCATTATGTAAGTCTCAAATCATTCCTGAGATGCACCACCAAAAATGTAGGAGTTCCTGCAACGAGGACACTACTGTAAGCAAAGAATACTGAATACTGCAAGCAAAAAAGCAGGTAGTGATAAGGCAGTTAACTGCTGTCCAACTGAGGACTGTACATTGTGATAAAAATGCAACAAAAACTGGTCAAGATAAGGTTTTCAAGGTTTCTGGACAGTTCTGTTGTACCAACATGCTCTTTCTATTCCCAGCTTGTTATCCATCCTTGCTTCAAAGCATAAGGATGCCAGTGTTTAAATATTAAATATAACGCTAGCAGGATTAGTTAAAATATCAAAAACAAGCCTTTCAAAAAGCTTTCGAAAATAAGACCTGTTCATTTATACTTAAGTGATGTTTTGATATGCATATATGATGGGTTTTTTAATATACATAAAAGAATTGATGGACTCGTACTCAGAAAAATTTTGTCCAGATATATGTCAAAGTTGCAGACAAACTACAAGCAGTGTCATGTAACGAACACTTCAGTACAACTTAATATTTTACAGTGTTACCAGCCCTGCTTATAATACAGCATTCTGTAACCTATACTACTTCCTTCACAGTAAAACTGGCCTCTCAGCTCCTTTAACTTCTAGTGAGATGACGCCTTCCAGGACTCAGACAATATAAATAGACCTGAAGTAATTACTAACAGGCTAACAATGGCACAGGTTTCCCCAAGAAGTGATGTTCAAGCACATAGAACTTCTCAACCTAAAACTTGTGATCATTTTTAATTTTATAGATTTCTAAAGAGAACAGAGATGAGGCTTTCACTATACAAGCAGAAAGTCTAGAAGAAGGAAAGGGCGAAAGAGCAGTGTAGGTTTTATTACAGTCAATGGTTTACAAAAGAAAAATAAAGTGGGAGTAGAAGGACTGAAAAAAGAGAGGCTAGTCATCTTGATATTTATTCTGTTTTCCAATGTATCAGCACAAGGCGGCACCTGTATCCCCATCTAATAATCACAGGAAAGTGCACATACAGAAATCCATAACTAAAGGAATGTAAGGCTAAGCAGATGATGGAAGTTAGCAGTGAAGATAGAAACAGATACAATCTCTACTCTCTGATCTGCTCAGCTTTAATGAAGGGGAATGAGTTCATCAGACTTACCCAGAACTCAGCATTTGCAGCAGACAAGCATTTTTTATGTTGTCATATGTGTATGCGCAAAGCTAAACAATTTTCAACTCGGAGACACTTCTGTTTTGAAATGGTTAAGATTAGAAATACATCTGGAACTAGTTTTGGTGAGATCTGCTCTACGAGAAGGTGAATAATCCAACATCAAAACCACCAAACCTGAAGAACTCTGAAAAGAGGAAGTTAAGACATCAGAGGTGGTTTTGCACAGCACTCCAGGAGAGCTACAAGGTAAGAAGGAACCTTTTGCAGAGGACTAAAAAAGAATTTGGTATAACTTGCCATCAGCTAGTATTTACAGTTTGATACACTGAAAATGTGCATAAAAGCACTAATTTGTTGCAGCCAGGCAACTTAGAAGCTATTGTGATATTCTAATTAAAATACCGTAAGACACTGAAAATAAAACAGAAAATTCAAGTATCATATTATGCATTTCTTAGAGCAAGCACAAGTGATATCGCATATAAGCGTGTAAACCACTTTATTCCAGTAAAATGGTTATAAATGGCAGCGTATGGTATCGATATGAGAAAATACAGAGTAATTAGTTAATCTAAAATATGCATGAGTAGGAATTTGACTGCTAAATTATTAAACTGGTACATTTTAACTGTGTATTAATATTTAATTATTGACACTATGAGAAAAGAGAAAATCTCTTGATGTTACTTCTCAGCTCTTTCTGACACTCAGTAACCCATGTATTTTTCATATGAATAGTTTGTGCATATACAGTCAATCACTAGTTAAATAAAAGACTCATTCTCAAATTCCCTAATCACCTCAATAGATCCTAATGCAATATTTTCCACATTTGGGAATCGAAGCATTTTATTTAAGAAATCCGTCTGACCATGATGAATACAGTGCAGCGTGAGCAGACATCAGTTCAAAGAATCAGATGTCAAAGTGCTCCCTCTAATGTTTCTTAATCATCACACCAATTAGTGACTGAATAGTGATGTGATTAAAAAGACTGCTGCTATCCTATACCTATTCAGACTAGTAGAATTCTACATATGTTCTACCAATTAATGTTTGAATAGAGCAGCGATTAGAGAGACATCTGCCATTGTATATTCATTCAGAAGAGCTAAACTTGTATATTCATATGCAATGAAGACAAAAATAAATATTTGCAAAGGTAAACTATACATTTAGATTATAAAGATAATTGAGTTGATTTCCTTTAATGAGTGTTCTCTATTTTACAATATTTAGGATTATTTTTTATTTATAAATATATAAACTTTCATCAATACATGTCTAGAAAGGGCCAAATTTCTGAATTCAAAATTCACTGGAAAAGCATTCATTCATTAAGGTTCCTGATTTCAGGCCTTGGGTGAACTAGGTTTCATACCTACTTGTTTGCAGTTTGCACTATTTCTGCTTCAACCCATCAGTTATTTGTGAACTGCTAATTTGATTATTCTGTAACTGTGATACATGATTGGGCACAAAAATCACATGGCATTTTTCCATCTCACTGGAAAGTAAAACTCAGAGTAACAAACTGATTACAGCTGAGAAAGAATCATCTTATGCACAGGTTTTTCTACGCAAGCTTGGACATTTGTAAACCAAGAGGTACTTTTTTTCTAAATAAGATTTTCTTTTTACAGATGTTTATATATAGCAGTGACAGCCACAGAATACTACCAGTGAAAAGCAGTTTGAAGTTTAGCAATCTCTTATTACTATTATTTTAAGGGAGTAACCATGTCCTCTGAATTTAAAGAGCAACGTGATCTGTTACATCTTGCAATGAATTGTAGATCTCGCTCTCCACCATTAGCACAGAGCAATCTGTTAGTTTCATGTTCATGTTGCACAGAAAAAGACAAGGTGAAGAATTGGGTTCTCTCTAATGTCTGGAAAGAACTGCAGAACAGTTAAAGACTCTTGCCTAAAAGTGATGTCCCTGCAAAAACAGCTGAGCTTAAAAAATGATTTGTTCAAGGAAGAGAGGCTCTTGTTGCACAATGCTGATCGTGCTTAGCAAATGTAAGGACAAAGAACAATGCCACTACTGCCCAAAAAAAAAAAAAAAAAAAAATCAATACTGTTACAGGCTACGGCAATTAACTACAAACCAATTTAAACCCCATTTCCTTTTCACATTTCTTGTCTTGTTGAAATACTTCTCACTCTTTCATCTGAAGCAATTACTACTGTTACTTCTAAATGCAGTAACTGAATAAAGTCAGAATACATAGTTGGGTTTATATCATCTTCTCGTCTACCCTTCGCAGGTACCTCCAAGGTTTCATTACAAAAAACAAAGCTGGACTACAATATCCCACTGAATTCTCCAGCGACAAGTAAATTTCTAAAAAATGCAGAGTTGAATTTCATTCAATCGACAAACCCGCACATGTACAAGGTAAAAGCAGAATTTGTCCCATAACACTTAGAAACCCTATTCACACAGCAAGGAATTCAGTGTGCTGGGTGTAACATAAAAACACACAATGTGTGCCCATCTAGTTCATGATTTAAATGTCAGCAAGCAAAGAATACATTCAGAAACAGAATGATAGAGTTGGAATCCATAAATAAAAACATAAATCAGATGTCTAAACAATCTTGAACTACCTAGGAAAACCCTGAAATCCAAGCAAGTCCTCACAGCATAAAAAGTTCCTTCCTTTATTTTAGCTTTATCTGTAAATTGATGACCTAATGTGATTTAAATTTTGCTTCTTTGTCCAAGATTTAATATTAGAATAGTCATCTCAAAACTCTTCTACTTTTAATTTCTTCTGGCCAACAGAAATCTTTGTTTCCCCAGACAGACTTGCAGCATCTGTTTATACCATCTCTCAACATGACTCAGAAGAAACCAGTGTTAATGCTTAAGTTTAGCACTGCTGCCAAGGGTGACTCGTCAATAAAGACTTTACCTACTCCAATCTAAACCTCCAATTTAAAATTTCTGAAGTAAAGATGACTAATCTTGCATCTACAGCTACAAATCATTTGTACAGCAAAATTTGGTTGCTAACATAGTAAATAACAATAGCACTCATTGAAAGCATAATTGAGCCTTCTTTTAGGAGAATCTTTTCCAATGTTGAGGAAAGATATTAACACTCACTTTCCACTTCAAAACTCCTTTAATGGGCAAACCAAAGTGCCTCATAGCAGCCTAGGAGTTAAAATTTCACTTGTGTAATTATTCTGAGGAAACATGTAAGTCTGCCATCTGGAAGTGTATTAGACATTACAAAGTCACTGTGTGCATGCCTCAGCAGATGCAGCTTTTGTTCAGAGTTTTGAGGGCTGTTAATTTAATTAGTTTTGTATTTTCATACTCCCACCTTCCATCCAACAGTGATTCTGCAAAGGCAGCATCAGCACAGCCTTAAAAGAATCCAAAGCTAAAAGCCAAATTCAGATTTTAAGGAAATGCAAACAAGTACACTTCCTATAGACTTCATGTACAACTTGACCTGTTCATTACTAGGCCTAAACATTACTGCCAATGGCTTTTTAGACCATAACAGAAAATTATGCTCAATGTATCCTTTCCTACATTAGTTTTCTTATTTTAAGAAGGCTAGGAAAGCTTCCATCATTTTGTTTTCTTTGTTTATTAAAACCACTCAACAACAGTGATCTGGAGAATAAGAAGTCTCTCATTTTTTCCTACTGCCTTTTATGCAATGGGATACCAAAAAAATATTTACGTTCTATTTTTTTGTTTTGTTTTGTAGGGCTTTTTCTGCCAGAATTCTAAGCTGTGTGGCAAATCTGTCACAGTAAAAGTAAGCTACAAATTTCAAAGTAAAGAGAAGCTTTACAGTTCTAAAACTAGGAACACTACTGGCCTGAAAATAAGGACTACCCCTTTACAGTTTCTTCAAGCATTTTACATTTGTTATCATAACTTGCAAACTAACTAATGTGACATTTCTACCAAATAATTCATAATACACCGTATAAGAACCATCTGTGTGATGAAAGTGTGTGCATGTACAAATATACCTATTTGTTTATCTCTAATCTTTAATTCTGTAAGTTGCAACACATGACTAGATCTCTGTCAGTGCAGGGCCCTAATAACTGCACAGATCTCCATTCAGTAATGCAGAACTACAAAACCAAGTTGCTTATTAGATAGTAAACCTATGCCAAAATGTCATCCTGCAGTATTTGACAACATTCAGAATTTCCTTCAAATGAAAAACCAGCCAAGCCAAACAAGCTAGCAATGAACCCAAAATCAGTGCTGTTTGCACAACTGAATACAAAAATCAAACAAGGCTGATATGAGGGAAAGCTCAGAAATAACCAAGAGTGACCTTAAAGCCTAGAAGCTTTACAAGAGGTGTTTTAACATACCCATTAGGAACATATATATGTGTTTGCTACAGTTTTAAGTTTAACTGACTAGGACAGGATAATTGACACTGGAACAGCTAATCAGGTTACTACACAGATACCTAGTTGCCCTATTGCATGGAGCTTCCTAAAAAACAGTTTCTGAAAACAGAGGAGTTTACAGCCCACTACTGATTACAAGTCACCTGAAAACATAACGATGTAACTGCAGCTGTCTGGGAGCAACTTGCTGAGCAGTTCAACTACCTGTGTAGCAGGAACAGCCAGTTGTGGGCAGTAACGGCATCAGACATGCTAAGATAATAATACCTGTTCACAAACAGAAGCTTTTCATGTACTTTTTCAATTATTATAACATTATCTAAGCCAATAAATAAAATAAGAAAATAGAAGTATATAGTAAGAGACAGACTCTTAGAATCAATGATACAAAAAAGGAAAAACTAGAGTATGGTTAAAATGCTACGGATAACAAATGTTTACTGGGAGGAGCAACCTAGAGTGTCCTACTGGTTTTCATAATTTGGAGAAATTGAGGAAATTCATTGGGATTTTTATTTTGGTTTGTGTTTTGTTGAGGTGGTTTTTTGATAATAAATTAATATCAACTATCAAACCTGAATTTTCCTACTTAGTGGGAGAAGATGTTTTGATAACACTATGAAAAGACACCATAATATTGTACCTATAAGGGAAATAGTTTGCAGACAAAGAAGTAGTATACTACCTAAAAGGCTTCTGAATGTAGAGGATTATCCGTATGAAGACAGTAAAAACACTACAAAACTTCTAATCGGATGAGAGATCAAAGAGACAACAAAGTCTGATAGGATTAGCCAAATATCACACTGAGACTAGGAATCTGAATACCTAGAGAGAAAATGATGATATCTAATGGCAGAAATACAGAAGAATACAGACAGTTTATCCTGAAAAAATATTTATTCTAAAAAAACCTACTACCTGAAAAATACAATACACAAAATTTAAAATCTAGAGCCATGTTTTAAACTAAGCTTTATGTATTTATATATTATGCATATACATATGGCTGTGTATATATAGTACATATATAGGCAGC
Source organism: Rhynochetos jubatus (assembly GCA_027574665.1). Classification (NCBI taxonomy): domain Eukaryota; kingdom Metazoa; phylum Chordata; class Aves; order Eurypygiformes; family Rhynochetidae; genus Rhynochetos; species Rhynochetos jubatus. Next base: position 20,986,988 of record CM050656.1, read on the forward strand.
TCTACATATACACACATATGTATATAAAATAGGTACATATAATGGGTTCCCCTGTTTCTGTACTGAAATAAAATTACCTTTAAAAGTCCCAGTAAAGATAGCGAAGTGCTGCTCTACCCAGTGTTACTCTTGGAAAACAGAAATAAAAGGAGCAAGTAGCAGCCCTGCAGTGTACAGAAGAGGCAGCTGACACAGCTACCCAGGGAGAGCAAGCAGCTCCGCAAGGCTTGGGAGGTGGTGAGCCAGTTGTGAATCCACTTGATACTTGAGATGGATCACACTCCATAACAAATGGGGGAAAAGTTGCATCAAAGACTTAATAACATCACGAAAAAGAAAAAAGGTATGGCATGTACTTCTTCTGAAAAGTAAATAGCTGGTCACAAAGTAACTTTGTATCTACAGGAACAGAACTAGGAGCCAAATCCGGCTACTGAACAAGGCAGAAAGCTCAAATTGAATTTTTCACACAACTGAGATTTCAGTCTCGATGATTTATTGCATGTTCCAGATGTAATAATAAATGTGCACTTACTGAACAGCTTTTGTCAGTATTCCTTTTCCACTGCTTCTTGACTTGTTTCTTTGCTGCAGTTGACTGAAGAGTTGCATGTGATTGTTTTCGTGGATTTAAAGCCAGAATGTTCTGTAGAAAGAGAACAGAATAAAATTCCAAAAAAAGTTTAAGGCCTCTTAAATCATACTTCACACACTTATCTACAGTGCTATGAAAAAACAAAACAGAATTACTCAATATTATAGCCAAACTTCATATGAATTTCTTGGATCTGTATTGCCCACACAACTTAGATTTTGCATATTTAAAAGAATTTCTAGAACTTCTAGAAAAAAGAATTATATTTAGTGGCCATGATAATGGTTTCCATTCCTGGATGTTTGTTATGTACAGCATACTGAAACAAATGAATCTGCTTTATTATATCACCCCAAGTAACACTTGTATAGAAAAACAAGCAAAAATATTTTAAAGCATCTGGGTTATTTCTGGATGTTTCATCATTTCAGTATAAATTCCAACTTCCCCCTGACAGGAACCTGCTTCTGAGTGAGCTAAGTTAACTTCATTTCTCTTACAAAGCTTTTATTTGCAAGGACACAAACAAATGTTGGGAATATAGCTGTACTTTTCAGTGACAGTGATGGTCTGACAACATATGCAGCACGAAGTTTGTATGTCTTTCATTATACTAGTGTAACTCAAAAAATTAAATCAGTTTTTGAAACTCAAACTCTTTTTCAAGTATGTTTTCAGGTTTCCTTAGCAAAACTGACCTCATTTAATTCAAGGGGTGAGTGTGAACAGCATGCAAGAGACAGATTCAGACACAAGTCTGTGACGAAGAACCAAAACAGGTATACTGTTGGTTGTAACACCTGGAATTGGGGTTTTTTTAAGTCTTCCTTCAAAAAAACCCTTGACTTAAACACTGTACTTCTCCACTGCGGTGAATATGGTGTGCTTATTGTGTTACTATGTATCAAAGATGTGTGAGACTGACTAACAGAAATGGAGACTGAACATGATGGGGTTATGAATATTATATCAAAATGCTTCCTTATTTAAAAACTCTGCTTGAACGGGTGATAATGATGAAACGCTAATCTGTTGTATTAGTTTTTTATTGTGATGATATTTATGGGGAGAGAGGGTTTTTTTAAAATGCAAAGGGATCACTTTCTAATCAACTATTCAAGGCTTAATCTGGACTGATCAGTAATCCATTTTTCCCACAAAACAGAAATCTCACCTACTTGAAAATTCTACCTGCAAATAACAACATAGCCCAATACAGTAACTCCCAGCTTGCCTGGAGCACAAAGAGACAAAAAAGTGGGTACAACAGTCAGGAAGGTATAGACTATTTAGCAGCCCACATGCTCTTAACTTCCAGGAAGAGTACATCATCAGATGTGCCTCTGCCTTTTCAGCAGTAAAGACTCTACTCTGTTTCTGGGTGTTCCCCAGCTGAGTACCTCAGGCAAGATGAGGGAAGCAAATGCATTCCGAATGCATTCCGCGGTGGTTTATGCTAATTTATTTCATTCTTAATTAAAACAAAGCAGAGACATGCACATAAGGGCTGTCACAGCATCTCAGTTGCTACTTTAATTTCTTAAGATGATCAAACTCAACTGTCAGAGTACATCTGACTCATTGGTGATAGGCTGTTGAGTGCCCAAATCACCCAAACTGGGCTGTAGGTCCTGAATCACACATACACTTCTGCAAAATTTTGCCTACTCTCGTTTTTTAATTGCTTAATGCGGTACTCTTGGCCACGAACATTATAATTATTTTAGCAAACCAAAATGAATTGCAAATTTCTAGCAATAAACTGTAACAGATGTACTCCGCTGGGTACAGCACCAGTTGATTTAAAATGTGGAACAAATGGTGGGGCAAGCCAAAGACGGAAGAATCCGCATATGTTTGCTCCTGTTGGAATTCTGCAGCAGAAGCATGGCTTCAAGCACAACAGTTGCAGAAAGCCAAAAGGACTACATAGCACAGCATGTCCCAGAATTAAATCTAAAATAAAACTGGCACAGAACATACAAAATCACATATACAATATAAAAGTCGCTTATATTCACACTACCTAAATAATATAGTATCTGCCTAAATCTCAGATTGCTGACCAAGTCTGCTGGTTGCAGGCAGGAACGAGACCTTCTACTAACAAAGCTGGCTGGCCCAGAGCGGCCAAGAGATTTGTTTCCATGGTACATCAGTCTCAGTGGTCAGGCTGAGTGTGCACATGTGCAGTTTTGGAGGCATGAAGTTGGCCTGTGGCAGAGGATCGTTAAGGCTTTTGGCTAGCGTGATAGCTGGGTCATTAGCTCCTTTTGTTAGCTCTTGGCCTGGTTGTTAGCAGAGAAGCAGTTTTCTTTTGTAGTGGTTTGGGCGTGTGGGCAAGGTTTTCTCTCCGCTCTAGGGCTAAGGGACTGTTCACTGCTTTGGGACCTGGCTATGTCGGTCGGTGCATGGTGAGCTACTGTATCATATATTCTATTTTCTATTACTTCAATTACTTAGTACTAGCAGTAATATTGTTCATATTAGTATCACTATAATTTTCATTTATATTATATTCATTTATAGTATTAAATAGTTCTTAACTTTACAAGCTTTCTTTGTCTTCTCCTCTGACTTTCTCCCTGCACTGGATGGCGGGAGGAGGAGGTGATGGAGCAGTGATACTTAATTGCCAGATAAGGCTAAACCACAACACCAAGGTGGCTGTCCTAATTAGAGGTCCCTGATGTTTAAGAACTGCTTAGAAGTTACCTGCCTAAATGGGAAAGTAATGTAAATGTTTTGGGGTCTGTTATACTGTCAGAAACAAAAATTAGTGAGGGTGTTTTCTTCCTATTCATTTCAGTTCCCTGGCTGGTTTTCTGCAGCTTATGGCTAGTCAGACATTTAATAAATTTAACAAATTCAGGTCTGTCAGCCAGTCAGTGGAAAATTACTGAGAAGAAAGTTCTAGAGGGAGTGTTACAACTCAAACTTAATGTATGCACCCAGCTAAACAAAAATAAACCACCTTGGACATGCAAGAAAGGAATCCTGAGACCTCCAATCTCTCAAACACACTGCCCATCTGACCAGGGGAAGAGCTCATTGATAAGGATAATTATTTTGTCGTCTGTGATCTTCCTTCTCCCAATCCTGTGCTTATTCTGCTACATAAATTCTCAATCTTGCCAGATGAGCTGTTGTTTGATCTCTCCAGATGTTGAAAGGGCAAGACTAAAGTTCCCTAATGGAAGATGTGGGTACATAATACATCACTTTTCAGAGTACTATGAACTTTGAATTTCACATTAGGATGCTATTTGTATAGTAATGGGAAATATATGAATTATATATTTAGTGTTTTTCATAGCTGGCCACATTTATTTCATTAAAAATAAAGTAGGTATAAATCCAGTATCAGTAATGGCTGCAAATCAGAATATAATGCTGTTGAATTTTTGTAGAAATCTATTTAAGTACTATGTTGATGGAGAAAGAAATAGGGCTATAAGTAAGTACATAGAAGTAAATTCAGCCCATGTTGAGTACACACTTGTGGCACAGCTGCACAACATGCATAGCAGAATTAAGCTTGCAGCTTTTCACAGCACTGATGATTATGGGCACCGCCAACATATTATACTTTCTTTAATTATTTCCATAGACTAATTTGAAGACTTCACTTTGGGAAGAAAGCCAAGTGGCCTGTCTCTACAGAACAAAACTCAATATATTATTGCAGATGACCCCCTCCAATATGACTAACTTAAGGAATTCCTTTAATAATAACCCATGATGACGATTTCTTTTGTCTTTTAAAAGACAAAGCTTATAATAACCTAAAAATATTAAAGGATGGTTTAATTCCCTAATACATCCTCTTCTAGAAGGGAACATAATCATTATGACTAATATATACTGAATTAGGTTGCAAGTATCCTAAAATGCTATAAACTATTCATATGTAATGTACACTGAGAATGACTAGCATATATAAGTGATAGCTATAGTTTTTAAATTTTGAGAATTTAGTTATAAATGGTTATGTTGATCTGTGACAACACAGTAACATAGCTTCTGAAAATAAACTTGCCATAAGCTACTCATTAGATGTTTATTCCTCAGCTCCTACTTTAAAGACTATAATTAAGAAGTCTACACAAAAAAATACTAGATCTTCACTATCATCTATTAATTAAAAGGCTGTAAAAGTTTTAAAACAGCATGTTATATTACAGTGAGGAATTTATCAGAAATTTGAATTAATACTACTCCAAAACGAGTGATTTCAAGTCAGTCATTCAAGATAGGACACATTCTGCAGTTGGGAGTCCTGTTTCTGATACAGCATTTTCAAGTGAATCCAGACAGGTTTGGCACATGCTCTGTAATGATCCAACACAGATTTCTGGTATAGAACTTTAATTTCACTAGAAGTGTCACACCCATTTTATTCCCATCTGTCATGGTTTAACCTTATCTGGCAATTAAGTACCACACAGTCGCTCACTCCCCGCCTCCCCCAGTGCAGGAAGAGTCAGAGGAAAAGACAGGGAAAGCTTGCAAAGTTGTGCTAAGAACTATTTAATAATATACATGACAATTATAGTGATACTAATACTAACAATACTACTACTACTAAGTAATTAGAATAACAGAAAATAGAACATGATACCATAGCTCACCACCCACCCACCGACACACAGCCAGGTCCCACAGCAGCAAGCAGTCACCTGCTGAGAGCCCCAGAGCAGGAAGAAAACCAGTCGACATTCCCCCCCTCCCCCCAATAATAAAAGAACCTGCCCTATGGCTAACAACCAGAGCTAACAAAGGAGCTAACGACCCAGCTAGCAAGCTAGCCCAAAGCCAATGACCTCCCCAGGCAGCTTCCTGCCTCTGAACTGCCCAGGTGTCCTGAGCTTGATGTACCATGGAATGAAACAACTCTCTCAGCCGCTCTGGGCCAGCCAACAGCACTGTGAAGTAAAGGAGCTCATTCCTGCCTGAAACCAGCACACCATGTCATAAAGCCACCCTTTCAGCTGAAATCGTAAGAAGCTCTTGCAATTAAATCTGATTTTTAATTAAATGAATCTTCAGCAAAATAAAATACAAAGTTATGGAAGCACTACGCTTACTAGGAACGTTCCAACACCAACCAGGGGAAGGGGGCAGAGGCAGTTTGGTATTAAGAAAAAAGTAAGATTTACACCATAGGTGGGACTGCAGTAACTTGATGACAGTCATCAAAAAGTCTAGCATTGTCTTTGTACAATATATGACATTACTACAAATTTTGAAAACTTTTCTTTAAAGCACTAAGCTTTGAAGTCTTCAGCTTATTTCTCCCTGACCAAAGTAACAACCTTAGCAAAGTGTCCTGCTGTGCGGACCTTATCTCTCATTCAAAACAGGAAATTTGGTAATAATTCAATAGTTGAGATTACACTGCTGCTGTAATAACTCCTACTAAAACCAATGAGTTGCATTAGAGTATTTAGTCTTTATTAATCCTCATCTTTGTTGCTGGTAATTCAAAACCAGAATAAGGATCAGAAAACCCCTTTTCAGACTCTGTCACAGGTTACAGTATTAAAATTGTATAGGCTTCTTAATAAGACAATGTAATAGTTTGCTCTCTTCATGGATTCTGTCCACAGTGAAGATGCTGAAAATGCAACTGTTCACATGCAGACTATGATCAGATTATGTGATCCCACGTGATACTTGCTTTGGTTTAGCATACAGCACAGTTACCTAGCCCAGCCCCTGCAACACACAGGTTATACTCTGTTTCACTCCAGTTGTTTCACAGAGAATCCTCAGCTAAACTCTTTCACATATATATCAATTAAAATTTAGAAGTAGGCTAGGTATGCTAGGAAATGCATGTGGAGAGCATTTAACCCACCCCATTCCATTATTCTCCCCAATTTCCTTAAAAACTGTTGTAATCTCTCCCTCACAGCAAGTAACATTAAATATACTGCAAGATACATATGTTCACCATGTGAACATAATGAGAACATATTTATTTTTCTAAGAGTAATTAGCAAGTTAAACAATTAATTACAAAGCTATGCAAGTGTTAATGCACTGATAGAAACAAGTACCTGGAATTTTTCCCCTGGTATTTTCTAGTATATTTGAACATGAAACTAATTTTATGATTTAGTCAAAGACCAAAGAACTCAAGCTAGAAGCATTTGTTTACATGAGATTAAATGACGCACATACGGGATGGGCAGGGGGCTCAAACACACCTGGGAAAAGTCCTAAATCCATTATTAGATACTTAGAAAGCGGGGTTTCCAAAACAGATTTACCACTACAGATTTTCATGGTACTCAAGATTTCCTTGCAGTATGCAAACACTGTCTCTTAACAAAATGAGCAGTTTTCTAAATCACTCCCACAAAAGTCAGAAAAGTCTTAGGTATGAATATGCCTATATCAACAAAAGTGTAGTATACCTCACAGACTGTGACATAAGCAAAGTTAATGCATTACAGACTAACAAAAAGCAAAATTACACAACCCTAAACATGACTTAACCAATTTTGTTGACACGTTAACTTTTAGATTAAGAGCTTGATTTGTCCAACTCAGCAATGCATTTATGCTAGGTGTTACACTAAATTCTAGGTTTCATAGAATCATAGAACGGTTTGGGTTGGAAGGGACCTTAAAGATCATCTAGTTCCAACCCCCCTGACATGGGCAGGGACACCCTCCACTAGACCAGGTTGCTCAAAGCCTCATCCAGCCTGGCCTGGAACACTTCCAGGGATGGAGCATCCACAGCTTCTCTGGGCAACCTGTGCCAGTGCCTCACCACCCTCTCTGGGAAGAACAACTTCCCGGTATCTAATCTGAATCTCCCCACTTTCAATTTAAACCTGTTACCCCTTGTCCTATCACTACAGGCCCTTGTAAAAAGTGCCCCCCCAGCTTCCTTTTAGGCCCCCTTCAGGTACTGGAAGGCTGTAATAAGGTCTCCCTGGAGCCTTCTCTTCTCCAGGCTGAACAAGCCCAATGCTCTCAGACTTTCATCATAGCAGAGGTGCTCCAGCCCTCTGAGCATCTTCCTGGCCCTCCTTTGGACTCGCTCCAACTGGTTGATATCCTTCTTATGTTGAGGGCTCCAGAGCTGGATGAAGTACTCCAGCTGGGGTCTCACAAGAGCAGAGTAGAGGGGGAGAATCCCCTCTCTCGACCTGCTGGCCACACTTCTCTGGATACAGCCCAGGATACGGTTGGCTTTCTGGGCTGCCAGTGCACACTGCTGAGTCATGTCCAGTTTTTCATCCGCCATCACCCCCAAGTCCTTCTCCTCAGGGCTGCTCTCGATTCATTCTCCACCCAGCCTGTACTTGTGCTTGGGATTGCCCCGACCCAGGTGCAAGACCTTGCACTTGGCCTTATTGAACTCCATGAGGTTGGCAGTGGCCCACCTCTCCAGGTCCCTCTGGATGGCATCCCTTCCCTCCAGTGTGTTGACCACACACGCACTCAATCGCACCATCCATGCCACTGACAAAGATGTTAAACAGTACCAGTCCCAACACCAACTCCTGAGGAACACCACTTGTTACTGGTCTCCACTCAGACATTGAGCCATTGACCACCACTCTCTGAGTGCGACCATCCAGCCAGTTCCTTATCCATAGAGCGTCCATCCATTTATTAAAATAGAAAACAGAAAGTGTAACTTGTTTCCCTTAGATACCAATCACCATTCTGTATTGGAAGAGCTCTGGGTGGTAAGTTATGACGCTGGAAATTCTGCATGCAACCTCCTTGACACAACTGATCTCTGCAGAAGCACCTTTACCCTCACAGAGAAAACTAAAGTTAATAGTCACCCTCCGTGTTTAAGTATACAAGTATTATCCCAACATTCAGTGAATTATTCACATACTTAACATAAGCATGTAAGCTGTGTGGCTTTTAATGTATAAAGCCAGGTCCAACTCCACTGTACCATAAGTCAAAGTTCTCAGACCTGAGGCTACCCCAGGAACACCCTACTTTGTGGTAATACCACATTTTCACACAGTAAGCAACACATTACATCAGAAACTATTAGGGTAAACATAGCAAATTCAGAGAAGGCATAGCTGAGCACAGATCTCATGGATTTAATCAAAGTTGAATTCATTATTAATTTGCTTAATTAAAATATTATTTAACTTACAGCCTTTAAAAATAGAAGGGTTTAAAATTTGGTGCAGCTACCCTTCCATACCTACATTTAACATTTTAATACATTTCCCCTCTAACTGCACAGTCTTTAATCATCCAGCCAAATGGCTAAGTCCAAAAAAACAGCAATTCATGTCACAGTCCTGATTCCTAGCTTCATGACTGCTGTTACTTTAAAAGTAAGCACACATGATCTCCAGAGTCTATGAAACCCGCTACACTCAAGTTACCTTTAACCATCTTCCTAATAAAATTATCTTTCTTCTTTACAAACTAAAACTTAAAGCTTCAGAAAATATTTAGGTTTCAATCACAGTCATAACAGAAGTTTTTTGTTTCCTCACTATAATATTTATCTTTGCCTGGGTCACTTGCACATCAACTTTCTCTGTAACATGAGGAATACTAAGTAACATTTGTAACTGCTCACTCATATGGAAGGGCATTTAACTAGTGTCATTCATTATCATACACATACATTTACATCTCACTTCTATTTTTCTGCAAGACAAACAGATTGAAAGAGAAAGCAAGCTCAGTTGCCTTTGGAAACAAACAGTGCCAAAACCAAAAATAGGCTATTGTATCCCAATAACTGAACCTCTTAATTGGGCCCTCAATTGCGGGTGTTTGCTTAACCAAAACCCAAACTAGCATTAGACACATGTCAGTTAATGAAAAGTGAATGCTCTGCTGACTTTTGATTAGAGGAGAGAAATTAGCATTAAGGGTTATTACTGCTTTAAGTTTAATCATTGGCAAAATCAGCAGAACTAATTTTAGCTGAGCAAAGCAATGTTCTGAAAACTTTGTTAAAAGGTGATTTTCAAAGTCCGTTAAACAAACCTGAAACATGCAACTAATGTGCAAACTTCTACAAAAACTTCACTAGTAACTGTTTAATACAATGGTAAACCACAAAACTGACAACGAAACTATTGAATTTCAAGTAACTTTCTGTATACATCAAAGCACCCTGATCAAAAAGAAAAAAAAAAATTCACACATAGAAGGAAAATGGAAGTGTGAAGGATTTGTTAATTATATACTATCAACAGTAAGGGTTTGATGTGTGAAGTTACATATTAAAATATTATCAAACATCTGATAATTAAAAAATAACACAGCCAATTTTCAAGAAATAAAATTTAACAGCCCATGCAAGTAAGGCAAGAGGAAACTGTTGCCAAATTTTTCTTTTCCCTTTAATATAACACTGTCTTCTTTTGCAGAAGCTCACAGTGATCCTATGTTGACATCTTTAAGCAAAGAAATGTGACATTCCAGAAACACACACGGCATACATGTGTTATAGATGACAATGGAACGTATATCAATAATGGGGAATACAAAGCAATTCCTTGGAGTTCTTCACTCATTCAATACTTTTGATTTTTAAATCTTATTGACATTAAATACTGCTGAACGTGTGGGCCAGAGGTAGAGGTGATACTCTTAAAAATAAGATAATCAGATAAGGCCACCCAATCTAAAAAAATGACAGCAAATATTTGGATTCTGATTCATCATACTTTGTCTCATGCTTATACAGGAAACTTCTTTTTTAAATACTTTATAAAGGATGTTGTGTGTAGTAATAATTAAAAGGGCTAGAAAGTAATACTAAGACAAATTGCATTTCTGCTATGAGACTTCTGAACAGGGAAGAATTATTATCATTTGTAAAGGTCTAAAAATATAGTTAAGTAGTTCTCCTACAAACATACTGTAATGATTCTAAAGACTTGTATTTCAACTGCAGAAAGATTTAAGCATTGGACTTTTGCAAAAACAAAATTCCTATCTTGCTGACAGGAAGAAGCTCTCTTTCTTACACTACAAGAAACAAGGCTACAAAGCTGTTATTCAGTTAGGATAGAAATATTAAAACACATGCTAGTTTCAGATCAGGTTCCCTTTTTTATGGTTTGGTATGAGCAGGTGGCAAATATTGCAGAGTAACAGGAACATCAGTAACAAAAGTAACATTATTTAGTACACTAGAAATAATGCAAAGGAAAAGTAGTCAGGTAACCGTTACGTAAGCGCTTTAGCTATCTTCTGCTTTTCTTCAGCTGACAGCTTCAGAAACATACCACAAAAACCCACAATTCAATGTGGATTTGGTCTTTACCTCCTTCAGCTTGACTTAAGGTCAGCCCTTTATTAGCTATTATTTGTTCTGCATAATAGTCTAACAGTTACTGGAGACACGCTGGAAAAAGAAGACCTCCAACCCCACGTTCCCATCTTGCACCGACCAGGATGGAAGGCCAACCTGGATGAAGTTGTGCTGATTGTCTGTTCAGCTAAGATTACAAAAGCAAATCAGAGAGCAAATATGACAAGAACACTGCTCCAGCACTAAAAGAGTTTTGACCCAACTCTCAAGATGGCTTATATATTTTTCATTAAGGGCCCACTGATTAAGTATATAGAGAACATTATGCTGGGAGATAAAAATAAGTTAAAAACTACTTTCGTGATAAATACTTATTGGCATTCCTAAATTAATTAATCTTATCTCCTCACCTGGTGACAAGGTTTGGCAGCATGCAAGCTACTCTCTTACTTAAGAGCAAATATTCTACAGCCTTCTGAAAACTATTTCATATCACATGCTAAAAAAGAGGAAGTGGCCCTTCAGTAGTTGAGAGTATTGGTTACTGCTGACTGTTGACATTTTACCCTGACTGCAGGTTTTTTGAGAATAGATAATAATTTCATTTTTTTCTGTTCTGTATTCATTTCATTTCTGCATTTTATCACCAGCATTCCAGAACAGCTTCTGTTGTGGTTATCTTGTTTAATTCGCCCCCCCACCCCCGCCCCCAACTCTTTTGTCACTCTCTCACTTCCATCTGTTCAGAAGAACTATGTATAAGCTTACTGACATCTTTAAAATTTTGCATTTTCAATTGGAACTGAAAAAAGGGCAATATCAAACACGGCTTTAAAATGGAAGCGGAAGAAGTCTGGGAGTCACCTCACACCCATCTTGTGCTCCTGTCATTAGCATGCACACACACCCCCACTCGCAAGTATGGGAGTGAATTTGCACAAGCTTACTTTGTCCCTCAGTTTCTGAAGACTGCTGAGAGGGAGGAAAGTATACCTCTAACACTGGTGAACAAACTTGTTAAGGCTGAAATCACATCTTGTATTCACCTGCAGTTAGATTCCAAAATATTACACTACATGTGATATTTTGCACACAGATGCTCACACAAATTACTCGCAACATTCCTTAAGAGCTACTCCTTAGACCTAAAGTGACACACCAAGGAGAGTGGGCTTTAATTCCATCAGTACTAAATCTAAGATAAATCTGGTACCCATTCCCATTTTTTCCCTGAGCAGTAACTGATGGAGTACTTCTTCAATACTTATTTAATTTCCTAATTCTGATGGCTACACCCTATCTCACACATCTCATTTTTAACCTTAACATGCAACATAATATGAAAACTGCTAACACAAATAATTGACTGCTTAACTATAAATAACTAAAATTATTTTTAAATGCCCCATAAATCAATAAAGTCTACTTTATTGATTTCAGAAAAGTTCATTTTATTTCCATAGCAATATTCCATGAGCTGAGCACTTAAAAAAAATAATAAAATCACTTTTCTCAGCTTTAACTGTCATTGAAACATCCTTCATTTCAAAGATATCAAGAAATTATCACTATTCATTTTCAATACAAAGCCTCTTACATTTCAGCTGTCATTTTCAAAAAATCCTACTGAAAATAGTGTTTCTAAGCAGAGTTCAGTTGCAGTGTAATAAGTAATAATTTCATCAATTAGCAGTATTCAGCATCCACTGAGAGTTCTCTCACTATTATTTTATTCATAGAGTCCTTTGTGGAAGTAGCATACTAAAAAGATCCATTTATCCTTCAAGGTTTTCCATAAATGTGTCATACATCTTAGAAAACAATTGGTTATTATTCTCGCTCAATCTAAATAACTATAATAACTTCCAGGTGTAAAACCTCTTTTTCTATTTCCAATCTTCTATGGGTCTATATTATTAATAACCTATTCTAACACTTCTACCTACTTTCACATATGCATTCGGGAGTTTTGCATGGATGCTAGATGTGCCTGCATGGGAGGGCAGTCAACTTATTGTTAAAGGCAGAATAGAATTTGGTTTCAAAGAATGCCCTTCACAATCAAGGCAAAACCACATATTTTATAATGAGCTAGATGCTAGTATTGATGCTAACAGTGCAATGGCAGTAAAGGAAAATGCTGTGATTGTTAAATTCATCAATAGTTTCCTTGCAGCACCTATTTTATTTCTCCTTCCCTCCAGATCCCTCCACATACTTATCAGCCCATTTCTCCTCACCAAGAAGGATATGTCCTGCCTTCCGTTCTTTCACCTCAAGACTGCAAAGGGCTCCCTTCAGAGCACAATATTATCATTCCTTAATGGACTAACAGATGAGATTGGGCAGTATGAAAACCTCTCTCAAGACTGGGTAGATAGCCCTAGGCAGAGCGTACAGCCCAACCAAACATCCCTGTTTTAAGAAACAGTAGCCCAAATTTCAGTGATGCATCTCCTACACAGCAGCCTGCTTCAGTCTCTCACAAGTTGGTCAAATGTTGTGTTGACCACGAAAATCCTGGCCAGGACAGTTCCTGCCAACAGAAGAAGTTTCAATTTAAATAAGGCCTCTTAGAGCACAGCTAACAAAATCACAACAAAGAACCAAGAAAAGTGTATAGCCATATATTGATAAGTAAGTCAGGTACCACAACTGCTCATGTGAAAATGGCAGAATCCAATCTCCATAATAAATATATACCTAATGACATTGCTCATACGACTAATACTTGAATGAAGTGCATCATTAGGAAGAAGAGACTAACTAACATCAAACTTTCAAAGCAGCTTTCAATTTTTCCACCTTATTTCTACATTCTCAAAGTGGTACAGATACACCTATGAAAAAAAATGTATACACCAGAAGGATGTGTATATCAGTTTGGCTGCCTGGACACTTCTCTCTTTAATTACATATATAATTGGTTTTGAACCTGAAATTAAAATGTCAGAATGCACCATGATTGCCTTTAACAGATGACTACCATGCCATCGAAATGGAAATATTTAGATTCAACAGCTAGATTTTTTTTTTAATTAGCTTTCAAATGAAGTCACAGGCAAGCATGTCTGCCTTCTCCCATTTGCACTGTTAGTGTCAAGTTGAACTGGAAAGGCCAACCATTTAAATGAACTAAAATAAATGTAACTTTAAGGTCAAGTCACTTGTAACACTTCAGACAGCAAATGCCACACTGAAATTAAAATTTAACCTTGGTTTGAACAGAGATGAAAGGTCTAGCATTTCAAGGACTTTGTTGTGTTGATCACTTCAAATTTACAAATAAAACAGCAGCATCTCATATATTAATATTTATCATGCTAATAAAGCTTTCTGAAACTCTGTGTATAAATACTGGAAGCACTTTTTAAAACAAAACATTCTGATAGGTGAGTTTACCCTCACTTCAAATGGTGAAATCTCTGCGAGACCTAAAACCACTCAAAATTTCACATTGGCTTAGTGAGGTATCTCTGACCATGGTAACAGCCCAGATGTTTTATATGAAGGTCTAAGTATTTTGACAGAAGGTAGAAGTGAAATTGCCCAACTCAGTCCATAGAATAAGAAAATAAGGATGTTGAAAAAGTGGGTTATTTCATTTGTTCTGAGGCTACACTTGAAAGGTATAGTTGTATTTCTCCCCATCCCCAGCCTGAGCAGAGTAACCCAAGTACTGGCCATCCAAGACTAACATTCTACAGCTATCAGAGTAAATCACCTCCCACCACTCACAATGAGTGCTAATACTGACAACTGAGGAATTAAAACATCTTGTGGCTTTGACTAAGGCCTATCATTGTTTAATGTGGAACCCCCATTATGCTAAGCCTTTCACAAATAAACGTTGGGTTTGAAATAGACATGCTAGTCATCCAGATGATGTATTTCCAAGGGAAATAAACCCCTCTTCTGTTGTAAGGCAGGTAGGGAAGGTTACGCAGTGATTTCTGATCTGTCTCAGGGACAGAGTACATACCAGAACAGATTCTTGCACTCTTCTTTCTTGCAAGGAAAACTGGGTCCCTTTGGTGTAAATCTGGGCTGAGAATGCTAGTTCTACTACCACTTAACTAAGTAGTAGCTTATGAATTGGATAATATTATGAAAGAAAAAATCCTATACATATCTTGATCTAAACAGTCTCCAAATGTACTTGCTTTGGCATTTCATCCCCACTGCCTTCTAATTTTTGTTGTTGTTGTCGGGTTTTTTAATTATATTTAAAGAAGTTTGCCCACTTGAATCCTACGTTCTTTGCAATCTGCAACAACAAGAAAGATTTGGATATTTCTTATAGTTGTAAGAGTCTATTAGAAGAAAAAAGGGAATTTAAAGTTAATCTTGAGACCCAGTCTGAACCACCTGTTATTTCATAAAAGAATACACCTGGCCAATTTGAAGGTAAAATGTTCTTATTATTTCTATTTATCATTATTATAGAAGAAAACCAGAGAATTTAGTTATTTCTTTCACTCTTTACCTGCTTTCTTCCCCAGTTCTGAATTGACCTGGATATACCTGATTTTTTTCTATTTACATTTTGAATTAAGGCATCGCGTTTGAACTGCATACAGACCAAGACAACAAAATGCCCACCAAGATCAGTGTAGCCGATCTCTGTTGGCACATTTCACAACCTGACGCTCTACACAGTTTATGCTGTGCTGATCTGCAAGCAGCATTCTGCCCTTAGTATAAAAATGACAGCAAATGAAAATGAAAAGACTTTGAATAACATGCCCACACAAACACCACCCTCTGAGCTTCTGATACGCCACCCTCTGAGCTTCTGATAAGACATTTATGGCCAAAGGTTTCCTAATTCCAAATGTTTGATTTCTTTGCCAAATCACATACTTGCCGAAGTCTCATCGGCACAAATCCTTCTCTTCTCAAAGGCAACAGCACAGGGCAGGGAGCAGGATGTGTAACACTGTACTGATGAAACAAGAAAAGGAATAGAAATCATATGCTAATAAGAGGAGGGAGGTTGCCAGGCAACCAGGGAGGGAGAGAAAGCAGTTTTTGATTTGAACTCTATGCTGTCAAAGGGTTAGCATAGCCAGAACAAACAGGACATATTCAATCCAGCTTGTCTGCAGTCACCAGGAATTTCAGCTTTTCTCAACACTTTAAGTAGAACCATGTTCCCAACTCAGTGCCAGCCGTGTTTGTGTTCCCTGGGTCATTTTACTGACACTGGCAAAATGGCATAGGATAGGACGGACAGTTGATTTTTAAAAAACATCCATTTGAAAAGCAGTAACATATGCCTTTGGGTAGCACAAACTGCAGCATGCATGTAGACTGGCTTATAGGATGGAGATAGCTGTGCGACACTGGGCCCAAACAAATCCCAGTACGTCAGATAAAACCACAACTCTCTTGCTTGCACTGAAAACTGTGCGAGTTCTGCCCTGCTGCTAAAATCACACCCCTGCAAATGCCCCTCAAAATATTGCTCTGCACCAGTGCACTCTTGTCACAGCTGATGGGTGAAATCCTGCCTTATGGATCTCAGCTTCCTATGTCAACACATAGTTTTACTTTCTTAAAAGACTTAACACTAAGCAGAGAAAAGAATAAAAGTCAAATCCAGTTTAGAACATAAAATCATCATGAAATCCCTTTATGTAACAAAAAGGAAAATTAATTTCTGTTCCTTCTAGTTTTCAGAGTTGTTAATTGCAGTGACAGCCATCATAAGTCTCATAATGACCTGCATTCCTCCTAAGTCCCAGACATGAGAAAAGGTGGGCGTAGCAAGTCTTATTTTAAACACCTTCTTACAAAAAAGTAAGATTTTAAAAATGTGGAAAAAAATTGAAGTTGAATTAATGAGTAACATTAAAACTCAAAGGTCAAAAGAAAATGAAAAGCACAAAAAGTCAATTGAGGTTTTTTTCCCAATATCATTATTTTGGAGAACTCGACTGAATTTCAGTGCTATAATTTAGCAGACTATCAGCAGTGGAGGCAAGACTTTAAGCAACTCTTTAAGCATCAACAGGACTTGCATATACAACATGAAAAGATAAATGTTTCATACAGAAGACTTGCTAGACCAGATTTTAACCTGATGAGTAAACCATATTGTTCAATTCTGCGAGACATGTAATAATTGTGATGTATAATCATCCACAAGGTCGTGGTAATCATGCTATAAAAATTGCTGTTCCATTCAACTGAGAGTTTACTACAATAAGACCACTAAAACAACAAATGAGCTTGAGAAATCCATTAAACAAAAATAGGTAAACAGGAAGATTTGTTTCCTCACTGAGTGCTCGTCAAATGACCTAGGAAAACTCAGCCATCAGATCTGGAACAGCTATCTGACCATCACAGAAAGCTATAAAGCAACAACTTTAAGAAATCCTATATATTAAAGCTTTGTTATGGAACTTTAAACAACTAGCAGGTATCTACAACAGAGGACAACACTGTGGCAACTGGGGCTTTTTAAAATAAAAATTTAGTCTAGATCAAAGAAAGCTAGTTTCAGCTATTTATTCACACCACCTTTGTGTGACAGTTCTGCGAGCCATGCTGACTAGTCAGATTCCCTGCTATCTTGCTGGAGGTTTCCTGTGTTTTTACACTATTTATTTTTCAATCCTTGCCCTGCTTCCCTCTTTAGAGGATACCAAGCTTAGCTCTCAGATGTACCTTCAAGGCATTTCTTTTGCTACCTGCAGTCTTACACTGTTCTAGTCCATTTGTACTGGGAGAAGAATAAACCTGACAAGCAAAATTTGCTTGTCATAGCCCATGCTTTCTAGCACTCACTACGTACACCCCAGGAAAAAAAGGACCATCTCTACTATCAAACCAGCAACTTTAAGTGGTATGGAAACTGCAGGTTGTATAATAAAGCTTCCTTGAGGCTTAGGAGCACTTCCCAAGTAGCCCTTGCATTCAGCAGGGAGCATGGTACAAGAAGTCCTGTTCTCTGGAACCAGCTGCAGCCAGTTACCTGACCCTGGAACCAGCTGCAGCCCTTGAGTTCAGGTGTGCTGACTGCATCCTAGGTGAGCTTCTCAAACAGGCTATAACCTCATTCCACCTTCATTAGTGGCCTTCGGAGAACAGTGTATATCTAGCTGCTGAAGAAACTCAGAATCAACACACATGTGCACTGAGGAACTCCTGGAGCCTCCTGTGTCGTCACTAAGGTCAGCATCCAACGGGCACAGTTTGGCCCCTGAGAAACACCCTTCTTCACCCTGAAGTTAAAGCTTTTGTCCACAATAGGCAACAGCAACTTGTTTATGACTATAAATTACAACACCACAGAAATAAGGGTACAGTGCATGAGAAGCACAGCAAATGTTAGCTTTGTAAAGTAACATGAAACATGGATGAATTTTGTAAGAATTTTTCAAACAAAATTATGTGAGTTAAGACCCATCTATACTTTCTAAAGCTAAATCAAAAGAAAGCTTGACATAGTTACAGTGACAATGTTCATTATATGTTAAAGTACCACAAATTTACCCTGGTAATTCTCAGACAATTCCCAGATTGCTATTTCAGAACATGGCTCTATCCCTTCACACGTTCTATTCTCACAAATCAGGCATCAGTGCTAACATCTGGAAACAGCTGTGACAGCAGCCTAGGCACTCAGCTGCTAGCCCAGCAAGGAATTACCCATTCATCAACACCCAACTCCTCTTTAAACATATGCAATAGATGATTCAGAAGGAAGGTTAGATCTGTGAAATGCCAACTTACTCTCTACTGTAAGAACAATAATGCTGTTTCATACTAAGGTATGTTGTGGGGGTGGGTGCTAATTTACTGACAAAGTTTTAGGTTTATGACAACAGTATGGCAAAGCATCTCTGCTCTGCTGAGAAGCAGCCCTTACCAAGGAGGGTTGAGTCCTGCTCTCACTAGCGACTGTATGGCAAAGAGCTAGATAGCATCCACCACAGAATGAGATGACTAGAGGGCCTGCAGAGAAAGACTCTTGCTGGAAAGACTCCTTGCAGTCAGGAAAACATAACATGCAGTGCACAATATGTAAGTAATGTCATCCAAGGTTGTGTCACCCTGCATGAACTCAAAAAACTGACTTAAGATTTTACTGAGCACTTCACAGTTTTGCCATTCATTAATTTCTGATTACCTGATCTGGCAACTTTAATTCTTTAAAGAACCCTTAAGTTTCCAATAGATGTATATGGCTTACACACATTGATAGTAAGGAATCAGTAAAAAAATGGGGGAAGGCAAAAAAAGGACGACTTTCTTTCCCAGAGTATCACTGGGAAAGGTGTGTGTGAAGCTGTGAACACTATCTGCAGTTTGAAAGTACATTTAACATACAATTTCATGTTACAAGTTAGAAAGGCAACGCTGCCCTCATACCATAGATTTCAAAATTTCTTACAAGGATCTAGAGCTGAAATAAATGACAAGACAAGGCAAGTCACTGTACATTCAACGGAGGTACTTTCACCTGTTGCTATTTTGGCATGGGCTTTCTTTCCTTTTGCTTAGAGTTTCTGCACCCAAGGAATATTCTAATCACATTCTGATAGATTTGACCAGATTCCTCCTCCCTCTCAAAAAAAAAGATTGTTTGGGTTTTTCTGTGGAGTTGACAGTTGTTTGAGTTTTTGCTTGATTTTGGCTATGTTCAGACCCTACAATCAAGCTCCCGGTCCAGCCTGCTGCAAGGACTATCATGCAAAAACATTGTGTCACAGGTACCGGAAACAACTTGCACCGAGGGTGCTACTCCTGCCATCCTGCTCAGCACTCCATGCAACTGCATGCCAATGTTTTACTCCCAGGAGAAGTTTAGCCATGGACGCCAAGGCCGTGAGGCGCTGAGAGGGCCCTGCCTGGCAGTCTGAGGACCGTGAGGCCGCCCAGCGCCTTCTCAGGCCGCGGCCCCCGTGCAGTCCTGTCCCGCAGGAACCCTGCTAGAGCCGAGAGGCAAACCTCACCGCGGCCGTCGGGGCTCACCCAAAACCAGCCCTCGACTTCCCTGTCGGGGAGTGACGGCGAGGAGCAGGGGAGGTGCTGGGCACCGCCCCCTCACGCCCCCACACACCCCTCGGCCGCGCGGCAATCCCGCACAGCGGGGCGAGAGCCAGAGCTGTGGCTCAGGCTGTGGCCCCAGCAGCCATCCCCAACAAAGGCTGCGGCTGTCCAGAGGGCAGGCAAGCCCCCGGGGCTCACTCTGCCTGGCACCGCGGCGGAGCCCCTCCCCGGACACCGCTGGCGGGCAGCGACAGCAGCGGCGAGGCACTTCCTAACGCAGCCAAACTTTGCTGGGCGCTCCCGGCCCGGTCGCCGCCGCCGGGCAGAGCCCCCTCCCCTCTATAGCGACAGCTGCACGTCCCGGCGGGACGAGTGGGTACCTCAATGTCCACCGGGTCCCGGCTCAGCACACGGGCCATGGTGTCCGCAACGCCACCGCCTTCACCCGGCTCCCCGCAGTCCCGGAGTGGAGCGAAGCGGAGCGCGGGAGGAGGCGGAACCGCCGGCCAGGATAGCAACGCCCAAGTGGGCGGGCGCCCCCCGCGCCGGGCTGGAGCCAGGGACAACATGCCGGGTTAGGGGCGGCCCGGCGCGGGCTCGCTGTGCTTTATGACAGGCCCGCGGCGGGCGGACAGACGGAGGCGACTGGGCAGAAACCCTCCACAGGGCTTGAGGGCACACTCCCTGCTGGGAAACGCCACGTCAGTCGCAGGTCTCACACGGCACGGCCATGGCACCACCAGTGCCCAGAGTGTTCTGGGGCCCAGCCTCGCCTCCACGGCTGCCCGCAGCGCACAGGCACTCACCCCGTCTCGGTCCGCACGCACACCACTACCTCCTTTGCCGTCGGCCTCCCATTCACTGGTGGTGGAAGAGAAAGCAGGGACAGGGTCAAACCTCACCCTGGCGGTTTCTCCACTTCGTGAAAATAGCGCAAGAAGAGACTGCATGCCAACAGCGCCGAGCTCAGGGACACAGCCCCTCTCCTGCCCCGAGGCAAAGAGGGCGCTTCCCGAGGCATTACTGACCTAGGCTGTCCCTGAACCTACACCCTGCTCCCCACAGGGACAGCAAGCCTTCCCTCCCACGGCATCTCCTCAGGACAATCCCTCCTTGCGGAAGCTGCTTGCTTTTTTTTTTTTTTTTTTTTTTTAAACTCTAAGCAAAAGGAAAGAAAGCCCATGCCAAAACAGCAACAGGTGAAAGTACCTCCGTTGAATGTACAGTGACTTGCCTTGTCTTGCTATTTATTTCAGCTCTAGATCCATGTAAGAAGTTTTGAAATCTGTGGTATGATGACAACATTGCCTAACTTGTAACATGAAACTGTGTTAAATGGACTTTCAAACTGCAGATAGTGTTTACAGCTTCACACACACCTTTCCCAGTGATACTCTGGGAAAGAAGGTCTTCCTTTCTTTTGCAAGTTGGTCAGGTCACACGGCCTCTATGCTCTCCCAAGTTTCTTTCCCCCCAAACATAGCAATTGTTTAATACCACAAACATAATATTTATGGTATCACTGAAATAAACTTTTGCACTGCAACTGTGCCTACAAAGAAGTTCTGCCTCCCCTGCTACCTTAAAAACAGCAAAAGCTAGTATTTGCAGGGAAAAAAAAAAAACCACACTGTCATAACATCACTTTCTGGACAGCACTTGCAAGTAGCCACATCTATGATCTCTCAAAATATGAGAGCTTTTTCTCCTAATTTCACAAGATTAGAGGAGTTTAAAGTATGACCAATCTTTGACTTTTCCAATTTACATACCAGGAAACTTCTTGGGTTCTTTCTCCCCTTCTCAAGAGAATCCCAGATCTGGTCTTTAACATGCTCTTCACAGGACTTATTTTATCCAGTTAGCTTTCATTCTCCCTTCTTTATTACAGCGTTAAAAGGATTAAAAAAGGACTTCCCACTTTGCTTTACAAAAGTCTGAAAAAGTGTAAGTACCCTCAAGACACTGATGACCCTTTGGGTGCAGTAAAGAATAGGTTTGCCTTTTCCTTTCATGTCTCCAGAGAGAATGCCTCTCAGAAAAGCATGGAAATTTTCTTTACCTTGAAATTATTTTATTTCTTTCCATCTCTATAAATAAGCACTTTCAAGATGCCCAGTGGAGTTTTGGCTTCCCTTGTAAGGTGTGGAGAAATAAGGTTGTGGTCTTTTGTGTCTTCAAGAGCTATGTTTTCTGAAGCCTCTGCTTCAGCACTATCACATAACAATTCTTGCTGATTAAAATCACCCATGCAAAGCAGTTAAAGTGTTGTCAGGAAAATCAGAAGCAGGATCCCCTTCATTGCTAGTACTTATCTCTAACGAATCCAAGATTCTTTGGTTTATTTGATTAATATTGGCATTGATGAGCAGGTCAGTGGACTCTGGTGCTAGCTAGTTGCATTTGCTCCTGACCCACAGCAGTATATTGACTATACAGATGCATTAGGAACAAAAGTCATTTTCACAAGAAATATTTCCTTGTATATTTAATAAATTGCTTTGTGTCCAACAAGCTACAGTTTGCATCCATTTGTTCCAAAGGGGCAGTTACATTAGAAGAGACTAGCAGCAGCCTCTGGACTCTCAGGTTTCATTCTGTCCTGCCAGGTTTTCAGCTGTTACAGATAACATCCTTTTGAGGAACCTTCACTTCTTTTTGGAAAGTATCATCACACATTTTCTCTTTTGCTTTGCAGGTTATAAATCCTTGGTTAACCCCATGTTACCTACCAAGCCAAATGAACTTGACACCTGTGGCATTTTCACCCTGTAAGACTTGTAACACCATCTATATTTCACAGAAGTAAGGGTTTTTTCTCCTCTAAATGAAGCAGGATTACTCTGCCAGTAAGTACAGGTCTGAGAGAGGGTTTCAGAGACTTCACAATACCCTGCCTTACCTCACAATTTTTGTTTCTTGGTAGAGGGGAGCTCCTCTTACTTCCCCTCCCACACATTTCTCCTGGCGATCAACTTACTGTCTGCAAACCATGGCAGTCAGGCCAGTTTGTCAGTTGCCAGCTTACCCCAGCAGTTCAGGAGGGTCTGACCTTCCATGGATCACCCTTCTGATCTCTGGATTCTCAGCTGTGGCAAATAGTGCTCTTACCAGCACTGATATCTGTATATGTGAACTTTGTTTCAGGAAATAAATGAGCAAAACCAGGAAGGCATGCACAACATTCATCAGAATACAAATTTTCCCACTTACTAAAATTTCTTAAAACTTCTGCTTTAGAAAGGTTTACACAGCCTAAATATAGTTTGGGCTTTCTTCCTGAAAAGGTGCTAAGTCTGATTTTTTAAATATTTTTTTCTCCCTCCCTAGCAGGGTTTTGAAAGCAGCAGAAACAGGCCATTGATGCTGAAGACCTAAATTTCACTTCTGGCATGAAATGCTGTTGAGGCTTGCTTCAGTTATAGGCTTTCGAAAATTGCCATTAACCTTTTGTTCCTTGTGCTCTTCAGGTAAAGTTTGCTCACATGCCAAAGGAATAATTACACGTGAACTTTCTCAGAAAGCCTCCAGGCCCTCACTGCCACCACAGCAGCAACCACCTTGTTGCTGGGAATGGCTGCATGGCTGGGAGGGCAGTGGAGGGCAGCAGGCAGCAAGGCCATGTCTTTCAAATTCAAATGGTTCCAGGAACACAACCTTCAATCTAAAACAAAGTACTCCTCCTCCAGCCATCCAGTAATTGATCTGCGAGTTTAAAGAGTAAACTGTAAACTCTGAAAATTCAGCGTTCAAATTCTGGCAAATACCTCTCCCAGATAGCAGCATTGATGTTGAAGGAACTACGCAGTTACAGCTTTATGCATGTCTTCACCAATTTAGGGAAAATGCTCAATTTAAAACAGTCACATTGGTGAAGAAGTTTACCTTGCCTTTCTAATCTGCTTGTTTACAACTGGATTTGCATTGCCTGTCAGAAAGAGTAGCTACGGAGGATAACCCAGGGTGTGCTACAGTACAGGAGTACAAATGAACTTTAACTGTGAGATATACTTAATTATAAATTCTATTAGGAGGAAACTCTGACCGTTACTCAGACATAGCCTTTGGACATGGAATTGTAAAGCACAAATAGATTAATAAATAATATAAAATGGCTACCATATGAGGTTTGATAAGTGTCCAAATGCATTTTAAACTAAAATGAACTGTTCTTTAGTGAGGCCATTAATTTATTCCAGCCATCTGTGGCAGTGTAAATAAAAGCTTGTCTCCTAAACTGCTTGATAATTTTTTAGATGTAGCAAAGAACACAAGTTTCAACATGATCATCTTGGGGGGGGGGGGGGGGGGAAGGCAAAAAGAACCCACATATTTTCACACCACAAACATCTTTTGATAACCACTATCATGCAATTCAAAGAAATATCTAAAAGTAAAATTTTTTCTGGCATAGCATAATGTTTTCCTATTTAAATGCCACCAAATGTTTCTTTAGGATATTTTAGGGGATGGAAAAATCTGGCTATTTTTTTTCCTCCCTCCAGTCTGCAGTGATGACATCTGTAGACAAATCCTATATTTATTACTAAACTTGAGAATTACTAAATTGATGTCACGGTTTGATGGGTCCAAGAGTCTTTTCTTTGTACATGCCTCATTATTTTCAGTCTCTTAATGTGCTTCTCATGTTGCTGGACTTTAAGTAGGTAGAATAGTCAGGAAATCTGACTGTTTATAAGATAAGAAGTATACACATTTAGCATGAGTCTTCCCTGGATAAAAGCAATTGCAGATCTCAGATTAAGATGGAATTTTGGAGCACTGAAGCTGAAGGTGCTGAAAGTACTTTACAGGAAGACTATGTTTGACTTAATTTTAGAGATACTGAGCAGCCACTCAGTTATATCAGACCAAATTATCCTTTCTGGACAAAAAGGGAAATCCACTATAGCTTTTGAAAATTTGAAATCACTTAGTTGCCTCTGAGACATCCCATGGTTGTGGTGGTAGAACAGGGGTCACATCCATCTTTTTCAGCCCTAGGGTGTTAGAAGAAAAGGGTACTTCCCTTCCAGACATATGCACCTTTGCAATGAGAAGAGTGAAAAATAAGTTTTGTTTTAAAGGAGTGTGAGGCCCAGTACACTCAACTATTTGCATCTCCTGCATTCTATGTGGCAGCAAGTTGCTGACAAGAATGAGTTCTGGCTTTTGAATGAGACCTGGTTTGGAGCAATTTCATTGTGTAACAGTGAAGTATGACAAAACGATACTGAGCTCACCCAAGAGGCCAGTAGAAGTCAACTGACTGGTGTCTGTGCAAACTGACCTTCCATCCCTCCCTCTCCTGTACAGAGAAGGTCTCCAAGAACTCCGACCGCCAAGCTATTAGGAAGCAGGTTTACTACATATCTAACTTCTGGCAACAGCAAGCATTTCTCCATTCAGGTAAATATTAGCGATGGTGACTTACTGCCTAGTTTATGACCATGCAAAATTAACTACTTCTGTGCTTGCAGTTTCCAAGTAAAGCATGCAGTAAGATCAGAGGAAGATCAGCCTCTGAAGTAGACACACACCACATACATATTGACAGAACTACTGGTATGAATTCACCCTTTCCAACAACAGCAGGAGCATCAACAGGAATTTTTATTTTATTTTATTATTTTTTAATATGGATTCTGTAGTTTTGTTGCTTTCCAGAGATTCTGACAAGGTATAAACTGTGCTCTTGAATTATTTACAAAACACTAGTATGCTTTAACTGTGGGTCTCTAAAGTTGCAGCGTAACTGGTTTCAGCTTTGATAGCTTTGCAAATGCCTCACAAAACAAATATTTGGCAAGCAAAATGGCTAGTATTTGCTTTTTAAAATGACTATTTTGTAAAGAAAAATTACCACCAGATTAAGATCCTTGCAACAAACTAGCTGTTGGTGTGTTTGGATTGTTTGTATTTAGTAGTTCAAAAAAGAAGCAAACAGGTTTGTCTTTTCCTAAAATAAATACAATAACTGATGGTAACTCAATGCCCTTTTAAGTAATTGCAATTAATCCTTTGTCTCCGTAATACATCCATTCCTCTCATGGCTGAAATCCCAGCCATACTTGGTAATGCCCAATGATCATCAACAGGAGTTTTAGGCTAGGTTAGTACCTTTTTAACACCTTCTAGCTATGCCCTGTGATGGGAAAAAAAAAAAAATCTGATAGTCATTATAGAATCCATTATTAAAGTACTAATGTGAGCCCTACAAAAAACCATAGCAACTGATGGGAACTATCTGCTAGCCTCATCATAAGTCAACATGGTAGGCAGGTTTACCAGACAAATCTTACTTTTAACAGTAAAGGCAAAACAAGAATCAGACAATTCTGATTTTGTCTTATTTTGTAATGGGAAAACTTTTCTTCTCCCTAGCAAATGTATAATGCCTAACATTTGCAGAGGACAGACTGCTTGTTTCCTTACAAGTAACATTAGTTGTTTAGTTGTGTAAGAGCACATACTTATTTTATATTAACATCATCTCAGTTATTATAGTACACAAAAATTATATTTTACTTCATGTTACCTAAATACATATTGGCTTGCCATTAAAACAGTGAAGCTCTCTCCCTCCACCTGTGCTCCTGTAAACAGGACTCTGCACATTTTTAACCCAACTCTTTGCATGTCTGTGAGTTTCTTCCTATAGAAAATTCCATTTACTTGCAATTATTTGTTTACACTTGCCTGTAACTTCAACCTTTGTGACCATACACACAGTGAAATGTATTGCTCCTATTTCAAGATTCAAACAGAGTTAAAAGGCTGTAATCTGAAAATAATTTTCTAGAGGCTTCTGTCTTTTCCACGACTACAGTGCTCAGTGCAACAGACCCTAGCTCTAACTTGGATTTTATCATAGTATTCAAAGCCACCAACACTAACAGACAAAGGTAATTAACTTGAATATTTTAAGCCAAGCAATGAAATATTTCTGGAGAAAAACTGTTCTATGGTGCTTTACATCGCATAAATAGTTGCTGTACATTAACGTAGTGCTTGAGCTGGGAACATGAAGTGCAAGTTCCCAAAGCACTAACCAGTATACCTTTTGCTCTGTAGATTCCAGCAAATAAGGCAAAAAGAACAAAAACTTGACCAAGTTTTCCACAGGACAGTTCAAGGTCTTCCCTACCTTGCTACAGAGCTGTCTTTTACCCAGGATCTACATACTGCATAGAAGAAACCCAATTTCCACTTCCAAGTCTCAGGTGTGGCTGTAGCCCCAACTGTTGGTATAAGATGTTAGATAAAGACTACCCACAGCCTTGGTTGTTGACTAGAGAACTGGCGCTCAGATAATACAAATGGCTTTTACAACATCCCTATGTCCTTGCTAAACTACTAGGCTGATGGCAAGCTAGGCATCTGTCTTGGACTGTTTTGAGCAAATTCCTGAAGCTGAAGCCTATTTCACCACTTCAGAAATAGCTAACTTTACAATCAGCAACAGTTATTGCCTTCTTGGCAAGGTTGAAATGAATAGGAGAAATTAATTCCTACCCAAGGTCTCTGCAAAATATGGGCAAGACATTATTCACTGCCACTCTAGCCTAAGGTAGCAACTGTCAATAGGACAAACAGTCTGCATCATCATTTTCTCTCTAATTTAATCAAGGTCATGTTAGATCACTACATCAAATAAAGTAGAGTCAATTTGATAAAAATACCCCATCTGAGCTCAACCAACTTCCTTCTGGAAATTAACCCTTTACCACAAACATTACATCAATGCAGGCCATCTTATTTCTACTGAAAATGACTACTGCTATAGAACACACATCATACTTAATAAAGACATAATCTCCCACCAAATAAAACAAGATTACATTGCCTAATCTCCTGCCTAAATTTGTGGGTTTTGACCAGATTAAAAAAAAATTAATTCTTGCTTTTATTTATGTTGCCTCCAAAAGTATTTCTTCTAACTTTCTCTTCTTTACCTATAATTCCAGTTGACCTTATGACAGCTTTTCTAGACAAATGTCTTGCATACACGATGTTATCACTTCTCTCCCATCTATTGTTTTACACGTTTGGGGTTTTAATTCCTATTATATTTGTCTCACATGAGAAAACAGCTTTCATGGAATACTGAAATGTATGCTTAACAAAAATGTACTGTTTTATACTGGGTGCCATTTACCTCATGCAAGGTTAGATCTTAAGACAAAAAAGATCATGATGTTTGTGGAGCTCTCCACTTCTTCCACAAATGAGAAAAGTGAAAGGTTTTGTGCTTTCTTGCTGGTGTTTTTGTTTGACTGGTTTGTTAGGTTTTTTGTTTCTTCGTTTTTAAGGTTATGTCCAGTAGAGCTCCTGCCCCAAATTTGTACCAGTTATGACTTTTTTTCATTGCAGCAACTACATGTCCAAGATTTTACCCTAACTGCATAATAATCTATTGCTGTTGGCAACTTTTGGCTAAATTGCATTCCACCTTCCTGCAGAATGCCTGAAGTTAGGTGGACTACAGCCACAACAGCCATCTAGGAGAGTGTGATCTCCACCTGGCTGGGACTCAAGGGGGGAGAGAGGGGCACAGATATAGTCCTTTTAGCCCACACAGCAAATTCCTGATTCAAACATTCTGAAAACTTGAAGGATCCCTCCCACGTGCCTCATAACACCTACATCAATAGCTTCTATAGCCAAAATATTTTTTTTAAGCTTGTCAAATACTGACAATGAGATCGTGTATCTATATATATATATGCATACTTGTCATTTCGCACTTACTGCAGAGAGAACCTATATTGCTGTCACTGGATATATTTGCTATAAGCCTGAAAGGAACCGAGTATCATAGGATTTAAAAGACCTTTTTATTTTTTATTATTTTTCTCAATCATAGAACAAATTAATCATCATCACATAAATAAAGCTATTGTAAATACCAAAGTCAATGGAGCTATGACAGTTAAGATTGACTGAGGAGCTCCCTCACACACACAGAGCCAGACCTGCAGTTGAACCATGTTGTAACAGACTGGCTGGCCCATCTGTTTGTTATGCTTGTTTGTATTCTCCCATCATATACTTAAACTGTCAGCTCTAGTTTTGGGTTATATGCTTTGCAAGTACATACCAGCCATTTAAAGATGATGAACTCCTTCCTTCTCCCCGCCCTCCCCCTCCTCCCATTAAAGCCATGGTAACACAATTTATGTTGGATCTGATTTTGCACTGCTTGAGTAACGTGACACTGAGCAAGTACTACTCACTACAGCTGTAGGTTGTGATCTTGTGAGGGACAAACCTTAGTGTCAGCAGGATGAGTTTGAAAAGGTGTCAAGTCTGGCAGAGAGAGAGACATAGCTGGCTTTTCTTCTTCCAGTAACACTTTTTCCTTTTAAGTCTGCACCTCTATCACATACTACTCCCACAGAACAAAATTAAGAGGGGACTATTAGCCTAGAAATATTTATGACTAAGTTTAACCTCAAAGTGGTTTGCAATAGGAATAATACACTTGGGATAATAACTGCTCTAAGTTCTATATAAATCGGTGAGTTTTGGTAAGCCGTAGAGTTTCCTTTTTCTTTTTCTTTAAGATTGAAATAAAGCATTCCTCATCAAAACTAAAAATGCATAGAATCCCTTTGACCAAAGCATATTCAGTTGGAGGAAAACATGGTTTGCCATTTAAAATTTCTATAACTTAATTTTTTAAATATTTTTTTAATATACAATTTAGGGCTCTATCTATGGAATGTGATTTTTAATTTCAAATCACTTATGTTATTTTTGCTACCTACCAACTATAAGATGCTATATTTTACCTCCAAAATACTGTAATGAACCACTGGTTCAAGATTTGAAAACCTGTATATACCTGTGAATTTGTAATTCCCTTCTGCCCATGGCTGAAGGGATTTATTTTTTTCAAAGCATATCTAATATTGCAGAAAGTCTGTCTAGGTGTTTGATGATAATTAGTTGGAAAATTAGCCTGCTAGAAATGTTATTCATCAAAATACCATTGAGGCCTTGGAAGATTGCAAACCTTTGTTGGAAAGTTTCTCAGAGACAGGCTACTTGGTTTCTCAATTAATTGTTGCCAACTTAAAAGGTAAACCAGACCATTCAGGTGCCTGTTCTTTTAAGGGAACAGTTGGGGCTAGATTCTACATTAGACTATGTTAGAGCTCAGTTGTACCACTCCACAGCAGCCCAGAGAGGCTACTAAGGTAATGGTTGCTATTCTACCCTGACCCTGCAAGCCTCAAAATATGGGTGGGATTTCTCCATGGCTCATTTTCTACTGACATGGTGCCCATCAGCTGTGCCTTGCGTCATTTGTAGCAGCAGAAAAGGAGGCAAAATACAACATTTATACACAAGCTCAGCATCAAGAAAGTGAGGTTTAAACCTTCTTCTGCAACTTCTTTCAGGAGTATGGTATGTGCTTTGCATTCTCCAATTTAAACATATCTTGTTTAGAAATTATTCCATTTCTCTGTAATAAAAAAATTCTGTAAGTCTGCCAACATCATTCCTTTGTGTTCTGTTTACTGAAGATCATTATCTGTGATATCTGATGTTTGCAAAACACAATGCCTGTTCATAAATCAAGGCATTCCTTGATGGAACTTTGAGGGTTTAATTCTGCCCAGGCATCTATAATTATCTGCAGCAAAGCTCTGTGTCTTCCAATGAAGAAACATTTAGCCATCCCAAGGAAGGGGGAAAATAGTTTCTTCTCATATGAGAAAGCTGTTCCCTATAGCATAACTCTGAGACAATGTGAGCCATCTTTCTGGATGACTTTAGATAGCTCTTGACTACACAAGTAGTCAGGTCCCACTAACTTCAAGGAGTGCTTAGGAGGATGTGCTGTTTGAAAGGAGTTCAGAACATAATCAAGAGAAGCCATTGCTCTACCTCAAACGGTTCCTGTTAAGTAACCAGTGAAACAATTAGAAGGAAGGGTACATCTCTAACTTTAAGAGCAACTGCAGTAAATGGAGGTTTTAAACCCAAAATACACCTTTAGCCAACAATTTCAATACAACCAATAGCAATACATGCTCCTTACAACACTTTCTCAGAAAGCTTATGCACCCAGGGCTGTGACCAGCAAACCTAAGGCACTGACAGAAGGCTACTCATGGGACAGATGAAGCTGTACACACAGCAGAAGCTAAACTTTTATCACATAATCTCTCAAAAGAGACCTTTAAACTTTCTGCAAAGTCATAAACAGACTCTGGACCCATTTATATTACTGGTAACTTCACTGAAGACAGAATCAATTCAATTTGTTTACTTGTTTCGATTAGACAGAACAGCACGCGTAGTTTCTTCTAAACCAATGCGTATCATATGGAAACTTCAAAGATTTTCACTCCTTGCATAAAGAATTATAGTGATACCAAATACAAAGAGAGTATATCTGAGTCTATTTGGGCCAAGTTTTAGTATTTTAACACCTTGATTCCAGAGTAACCGAGCATCTGAAGTTTCTACAATACAGATACCACTTCTATTATAAGTATACACTCCACAGTAGGGTTTGTGGGTTGTTGTCCCCCTCCCCCCCCCCCCTTATAGAACCTTTTATGGTTCTATAAATGGTCTGTACCTTATGTTCAGAACACCAACATCCTATATCATACTATTTAGTCACAGGATACACCAGCAACCTTAAGCCATTACGTCTGCTTGTGCTCTTCCTACCTCCACACTAGAAGAGCTATAGGATGTTTCACAAAGAAAGTAGTGTGGGAGGATGTATAAATAACCAGAGCGTGCCTTATGTTTTATTTCTCAACTCTTTTCTAACTCTTTGCGACAGGCTGTCACACCTCCCCTTCCTCTTTTCATTCTGTTTTTACTATCTCTGAAAGTTAGTCAGACCCTTCCTGAAGTGCCACAAGCACTGGGGCTGCACATATTTTTTGGTCTATGCTTCTTCCTTTGATACATTTTTTTCCCTTGTTTTGTTATTCCCTCCCTTCCCCTCATTCTTTATCACCTGTTCTTCATCCTCTCTTCTCGCTTGCACTTTTTACCATGTGAAGCTTTTGCTTTTACCTCTGTCACATCAGGAGCCTTTTTTTCTTATTCCTCTGTGACGAACAGTTTACATTTGAGTATAAACTCAATCTAACGTTGTTATTTCTCAAGCATACTATGGCTGCATTTGTAGCATTTATTTTAATAAACAATGGGTTTGCAGGACACAACAGACTTTTAAACTAAAATAAATCTTAAGATGCTAAGGAGAATAGTCACCTTCTGTCTGATTAATCCTGAGTCTTAGGGGATGGTCTACATCTGAGTCAGAATTATCCTCCTGCTTGGAAGAAAGCCAGAGCACTGGAAAAGGGAAAAAAACCCCAACAAACAAAACAAACAAACAAACCCACAACCACCCACAAAACCCTCATAAACAAACAGAAATGTAGGACACATAGTGTTCCTTTCCATACCATTTATCTTAGATAGCCTCAGTTTCCATGTAATTATGGAAAAAAAGGAGTATGCTGCTAAGAGGAAATATTTCTCCTTTCCTCACCTCTGTGGATGAGCATTAAGAAATATTTATTCCATATCAAGTTACTCTATGTTGCATTTCACCTCACATTAGCTTGAGTGCTGCAGCAGGGTGTGAAGTTAACATAGTGTAAAGAAAAATAATACGGTGCATTAGAATGTTGTTAATGTTGTGGGTCTCCTATTTCCTGTGGTTAATCCCAAATATTGCATGTGTGAGAGCAAAAAGCTAAGGCCAAGACTCAGGGATTCAGATCTTGAACAGGATATACGTAAGTAGCCTGTAAATAAATGTCCCTAACCTTTCTGTATTCCCATTCAGAAGGAAATAAACATGTTTGTAGGGGTATTTTCAAGCCCAGGGTGTAGTCTATAATTTTGTTTCCATACTACTTCAAGTAGCTTGCTTTTTGCAACAAGCATACATAATCTAAATCCTCATCTTGCAGGACCAGAGATCACTCATTCCCTGACACTCCTTAGAGAGGCAGCAGGTGTACGTGGCTATCAAAAGGAGATGTGAGCACACCAGGTATTTTTGCTGTGTAAAACCATTAGTATTTAAGCTACATGTACCAAAACCAAGACCACACACAGATGAGACACTTTCCTTCGTCCCTCAGTGGAGGAACACTTCACCCTGCTTGAATTAATTTCATCAACCAAAAAGCAGTATGCATTGGACTTGGAATGAACTTTGTTCCTCAGAGCTTCTTAGCGATACTTTCATACCGTCACAGATGGGGCCTTGACAGATTTTGTACTGATTTTCATGATTTCTTTTTTCTTTATATTTTTCAAGTAGGATTGTTGCTGCTTGAGAATTCAAATGCAAATGGAGATGTTCACAGGTGCTGTTTCATAAGGAAGCTCAGGTGGCTGGGTTTTAGACCTCATAAACTGAATAGTATATAGCATACAGTATTTGGAAAAGTATAATGTTAATTTATAGTAATTCTAGATAATGATGGTTACAGTAGTAAAACACAGACTTTGGACAAATTAATAAATTCTCTATGCCTCAGTTTTCAATTATTTGGAGCAAGAAAGATAATAATAATATTTATTCATAGCAATAATTGTCATTATTATCTACCTGAAAGCTAGCTGTGAGGCTAATTCATTAATATTTTCAAATTACTTCATGATCCTCAACTAGAATTTGCCCTGGAAGTCCTAAATATTATAATTTGCTCTGTATGTCTACTTCATTGTGCTCGGGAGAAAAACACACTGTGTTGCTCTCTTTACATTTGTATACATGCCACATTCTAAAATTCCAGCAGTTGAGCTTTTCTGGAAGTTAATAATAAGCACATTTTACATTATTGTATTTTTTGTTTCTTTCTCCCTCTTTTGTCATAGCATTTTACCCCCACCTTTATCATGATACCTGATCTGGGAGTTTGTTGCTGCTTGGACAAATACCTACATTGAGACCTACACTTGCTAGTTATTTCCTTGCCTGAATTTGGAGTTGCTAATGTAACGACATACTGGTCCTCCAAGGTCAGAGCTCTCTTGGTGTACAATTTTAAATATGTTGTGAGTAATCAGAGAGTTTCTTTAAGTTACACATGGTTAGATTCTTCCGTATATTACGTGCCTGATTATATTTGTAGGTATCTCAATTAATTTTTTTTCTGGCAGTTTACCAGGTCCTCCATTTATTGGTGAAATTGTATCAGTTATTCACAATTGAAGATACCCAGATCCATTTCCTCTGGTTATTATCTCTTGGATAGCTAGACTCTAATGGCTAAATCTACATCTACCAACATAAAAGCAACAGGATATGACTCTGGTATCTTGTTGTTCCAATCAGTCTCCTGGTATTATAGCAGTGCTTTTTATTTAACTGTATTTCTACAGAGTTCAGCCTACTCAAGTCATGCTACCTGTTTTATATAGCATCTGCATTGTATATTTTGATAACTGAAAATTCAACACAGCCCAGAGGCAGCAGCACGATGGGATGGGAGTGGGTTGGAGCATAACTCAGAAGAATAAGACAGACAAGCAGCAGCAAGCAGGGCAAAGCCAACACCAGCAGCGCCTCTGCCAACAGCCCAGCTGGGGTCAGGTGTCTGGCAGCAGGGTGTCCCACGGCTCGAGGGCAGCTCCGGGAGCAGCAAACGCCCTGGGAAGCAGGACTCAGATGTCACTTCATCTGCCATCATGGGGCCGACGTCTGGGAGCACAGACTGTAGGCAGGGTCCGAGGCTCACCTGGAAAATCACATGGACAGATCAAAAATAGATTTGTGGCCACGCACCTCACTGGCAGCTCCCATTATGTGTGCATGCCCAGCCCTTTGCAGGGTGGTTCCTCTTCCTAAAACATCATCTAAGCCAACATTAGCAGAGAATGGGCCAGATAATTTTTTCTAGTGTTTCAGAAGTATAGCATATATCAATAAATGTCACTTGCTATTTCAATGCTCATAACAAGAATTCAAACAAATAAATTAAACTACTAGAATAGGGCACAGTGTTTCTTCCTATTAGCTTATGTAAAAAGAAAAATGCCTGGAGTGTAAAAAGGAGACAAGAAAAAATAATGAGGAAAGAAGAGTGTAATGAAAACGAGAAATATTTCTTGCCTGTCTTCTTGGCTCTATCTAGGAAGATTTCATTCAACAACCTCAGCCAAAACTAGTTAGCGGGCAATTTATGTGTCTGGCTGGTGGAAGGTCCAGTTGCCTCAGGGGGCTGCCTCACAGGCAGGAGGGTTGTCCAAGAAGCAGACAAGTAGTTGTCTGCAAAGGAAGTCATGAGTATTTCATGTAAGCAGCACACCTGAGCTGATGGGATTGTTTGAAGGGGTTGGATATGGCCCTACCTTGTAGCAGCACCCCAGGAGCTGACGATGTTAGATTGTCCCCACAGACTGCAGATCTACAGTTTTCCATGAGTCATTTGGCATGTCGAGGAAGGAAGATGGGCTAGTCCAGAAGACTTAGGCTGTAAAGCTGTAACATTAAGACAGGTTGAAACACTCCACCAGTTAGTGCTCTTCCTTAAAGGTTTGTTATAAACATGCCTAAAACCAGTCAGGAGAGCAGGTCAAATCAATTCCTCCCCTTTCTGTAGCTCCGGACTCTGCCTTGGCTCTGCTCTCTGCCCAAATTCCCCAGGAGCCGCAGCTCTGCTGCCATGGCACCGTGCCCACAGCCGGGGAAAGGCACCGCTGAGACCCTGCAAGACAACCCGCACCGTACCGTGGGGCTTCATCCTGCCCAGGGCTTTGCCTTCCCACGGTGCCAGAGCCCTGACGCACCCCTAATCCTCAAGGTCAGCTCCCCAAATGGCAGTGCCTCTGAGGCCTCCTTAGGGAAAGGTTTATCACAATCCTCCTGGGTAAGAGTGGGAATCTGGACTTTCGTCCACTTTTTCATTTCCTAACTTTCTGGTAGAAAGTGCACCCTTTTAAAGCTCTGTTTAGCTGTCTGTGTTATGGGTGTGATAATGTGTATTTCCTGGTTGTGGCATGGTGTTAATTAATTAGAACTTCTAAAGTTCCTTTAAATTCTCAGTGGGATCTATTACTTTCCTCTCACTCTTCTCTTACCTTTTCTTCTCATGTTTAACAGGAGAGTCATCAGTAGTGAACTGATTATAGGAAACTGCATCATCAGTTTAGTTGTAGGACATACTTCCTAAATCATCTAAGATAAATACTTTTAATTAAGCAAATGTCCTACTCAATTCACTATGGACAATCCTGCTATAATGGATATTACTTCTGCATGCTAAATCTTAATCTTCACCAATACTGAATGCACGACACAAAATCATTATAAAAAAAATATAGGCTTACCGCTATATTGCCATTTTAGTGCCACCACCTTTTATAGTCATTGACATGATGACAACAGACCCCTGGCTAATGAATTTTCCTATAAATCAGAATTTTTTTCAGATACGTATATGATATCAAATCCCTGCTGGCATATTATTTGAAGGTTTTATTAAAAAGTTAAATTGAGATTATTATAAACTCTCTTCAAATTCCTTAATTAAAAAAAATTAAAGTTAATATCTAATGAGGTTTCCTGGAAGCATTTTAAAAGGTTGAAACAGCAGTAAAGTTAGCAGTCACCACACAGCAGAAGGAAGTATTTACTGATCAGAAGATGAATGCTTCCTCCCCCAGTTTCTTCATCTAAAACATTATATTTGTTCCTGATCAAAACCTTCAAATGCTGGTGCAAACTGACTTTTTTGTTCTTGTGTTCAAAATCTCCTCTCTTCCCACCCCCTTCCATCTGTCCAGACTTGGATTTGGAAGTTGCTACTGCAGAGGAAGAAAGCCTGATCCCTTTTGCCTTGGTTGTGGTGTTGAAATCCATTAACATTCTTCTGGCAGGTACACTGACCCTCTTGCCTTTGAACATGCTTGAAAACATAGGGTATTCCTGAGCCTTTGTCCCTGTGAGGATTAACAGGGTTGCCTTGGAGCCAGCCTGAAGGTATTTTAATAGGTAATATGGGTGGGCTGCACAGCTGACTTCAAGCTTTGCCTCAGGCTGCCCTGCTCAGCAGCATAGATGCAGCCATTGAAATTAGGATGTAAAGCGTGGCTCCATGTATGAGTTAGAGCCTGAATCCTCTGAATCTGGGGGAGGATATCTCCAAATATCTCCTTCCCACAGTGGGGTAGGCAACCTGATGGATGGAACCAGTGCTGGAGACCTGCTCTGCTGCTGCCACTGACTTTTTCTCTGACCTTCAGTAAGTTACTTAAGCTGCCTCTTCCTCTCTTTCTATTTTTCTTTCCTTTCTGGTCTCTCTCATGGCTCTTAAGCTTATAAACTGTCTGAAGAAGAGAACATGGCGCTGTGTGGTTTTGTTGTGCTCAGCACAAGTAGGTCCCAGTCTCAGATGGATCCTGTGGCTATTTCATGATAAAAGCAAATAAACAGATAATAGTAGTAACAATAGTTACTTTTTTGAATGAACAATAGGATCCTAATGGAGAAGAAGCCTCTTCCCTGAAGTGTTTTTTGTCTGCAAGTGAAAGTCTCTCTTTCCTTGCTCAGCTGGAGAAGATATTGCCTTTGTTAATCAGACAAAACTTATCATGTAAAATGGAACACGTCTTTGATTATACCGAATACTATCCCATCTGTAATTTACCCTTGTTGCAAAGGACGCAACATGATTACGCTAAGAAATGATTGGCTGAACGTTATGTGTCAGAATGGAATAATATATTTCCTATCTAACTAGGAAACAATCATCAAAAAACAGTGAAAATATACAAGAAAATGTTTCCACATACAATTAACAAGCCACCCCACTGTTGCCTTATATTGTATTGTTGCTCTCCTTGCTCAGATTGCTGTAGATTCTTCTCCTGTAGCCTACAATATTCTTTAATTTTAAAAAATTACAAGCTGTTAAGAATTTTTAATGATGTATCTTTTCTCCATAAGTGCATATGTTCTGTTGCCTGTTCAGTCTGCCAACTCTTCTGTGTTTCCCTGGGTGATACAGATTCTCCCAGTGACATTTCTCAAATTGTAGTTCTGTAGAGTGTATTTTCCTGGAGCTGTTAAAAACATTGCTACTATACTTAATAACAATGTTTAGCAGTACCATCTAACACTTGTTATTGGGCGTATGCCAGGTGCTCCAGACGGGGTGAAAGGGGTCATTATCCCCATTTTACAGACCAGGAAACCAAGGCATTGCATTTGGCAACAATTTCTCCAAAACATGCTGCCGTACATGCTAACAGGAGAAGGACCAACATTCCTTTCACTTACGTTTTATTCGTTAATATTTGTTACTGCTTTTTTTCCTTTGATTTTCCCATTTGCAATATTGTGCACCCCCAGCATCATCACAGAGAATGATCACAGCACAGCCAAATGCTTTTGCGATAACAAATTCAGATACTGAAGCAAAAAATGCAAGTAATTTTCCTAGTTTTGGAGTGTGACTTTTCCACGTATGAGGTTTAGTAACTTCTATCACATCTCTGATGATTTCAGGGCCTGATGTCAATAACATGATACATTCCTATCCAAATTAGCATATGATGAAATTTTGTGCTAATATTCAGATGATAGGGTCTGTCTGCTGTTTCCACACAGATGTATATTTGACAGGAAGAGCAATTCTATAATAAGCCCAGGATGAAAAGCCCCTCAATTGAATTGGTACCACATTACCATGGCAAGAATATAATGCTAATGAAATTGTGATTGTTGAACCTTGTTTATTGAACTCTACAAAAAGGGCTTCATAAAAGAAGAAATCTCGTTGATTAGTAAATGTTTCAAAGCATGATAAAAACCTTATAACTACAAGGGTTGTGACTTATTAAACATGTTATCATCCTCATTTAAGATAACACATTGCTGTTTGTAAGAGCAATAGCACTCTCAAAGAAATAAAATTATATAGGAAAATCTGTGCTTCTCCAGGTTTCAATGTACATGGCAGAAAGACTTACTCACCTCCATGCCCCAATTCTCCAGGTCAGTTGGCATAGGTGCATATCTGCTTGTTTGATCTCTCCCAGAATCTATAAAATATACTGCTACTGTAATTGCAGTAAGCACCTGTTCTCTAAGACAGATGTGGCTTCATTTATATCAAAATAGTCAACAAAAACATATCCTTTTAGATGAAACTCTACACAGAGAAGGTGTGGTAGCAGGAGCATGCTCTTGGCTTCCCCCCTCCTTTCTTCCTTCCCCTTTGACAGTTTACTGCCATATAGGCTCCTACTGCAGAGGCAGGGAGTCACACTCCCAGAGGGATGGCTCTCATTCCTCATCAGAGCAGTCCTTGCTGAAGGCACGGTTTAGTATTATGTCCTGCTTTTAAACAAAAAAATGCCAAACATTCAGTTTTCCCACCCAGTCATGTCTCCGCACAGCCAATAGGCTTCTGGGGATTTGCCTCACCTCTAGGTGTTTGAGGCTCCAGTGTTGAGTTTTGTACAGAAGGATCTGATTTTTAGCTAATAGATAATTTTCCTCGTTGTTTTCACCCTGGAAATAAAAAGTGTAGTTCACCCTTTGAAGTCTATCTCCTAATTTGCCAGGTAAATCAGAACAAAAGAGCAGGTGAACTGGCAAGCAATGAGCTCGATGAGGCAAGGAGTCTGGGAAAGTGTTCCTAAAAGATTTTTTTTTTCCTTAGAAAGCTAATAATCACCACAGCACTATTATCTCGATATTTAGTGCAGACAATGGAAGAGAACACTGCTCATTTTAGTGCAGTCCTGATCTACGTGGCACAGAAATCAGCATGAATCTTCACCACATTAGATTTAATAGGCTTTAAATCAGGGCTTTAAAGAGCTGTTTTTGAAAGCTCTATGTTTCATCCTATTTGGAAATGGAAGTACTGTCTAACATTTCGTTATGCCCATGGTTTGTGGCAACTCAATGCGCTGAATTTCTGAGTTGATAGAAATGTAATGTAATTTCACTCAATATATATTTTGCATTGCTTGACAGTTTTATTAAGCAGAACCGATAATCATCATTATTCAGTGTAATAACCATCTCATTAGAAATGGCCTAATTTTCCCTAATTTTAATTTACCTCCTGGACTAAGCTGCTCTAAAATTTCTGAAGTGCCTACAGTTAAGTTTTGTAAGAATTAAAAAGAAACATAAGTCTTCAGAAAGCTACTACTGATTGAATGCTGCTAAAATAGTGACATGGTAGAGTTTTGGGAGAAAGAACAGAAAATACAGGTTAGAAAACTACTACACCACTTTTATTTTCTTACTGTCTTTGAAGTAACACTTTCTCCACCCATTTTGCACAAATAATGATAAATTTTATGGTTGCCTGCAAGCCTTGCAGGTATTCCCCTGTAATAAAGGATCTGGCTAAGGATCACACCAAAGACTACTACTGGTAAGGAGGTCCTGACAAGCAGAAATATTTCTTAGACGGAGGAGGAGATGAAACACTGACCGAGTTTCATTATCCTCCAATGAAAATAGGATGTAAACTGTGACATCCAGGCAGATTACATATGTCAGGCCAGCAGATATGAGCAGAAAAATGAAGGCGCTAAATCTCACCTAATAGGCTTACTCTGTGGATTAGTCTCAATGACCAAGGCTGTGTAACTGCCGTTAACATACAGGATATAAGAAATGTGTATTCATAAGTGGATCTGGGGACATTCCCAGCTGTGCTGAAGTTAACACACTTTGATATACCTTGGAGCATCCTAAAAGCACTTTGGGTGTCGTACACTCTAGAGACATTATAAACAGCACTATGGTATATAGCTTTAGTCCCAAAATTTCAAAGGGCGCTCTGTTTTCTCTAAAAATATGTTTGGAAAATTTTATATTCAAACAGTACTTGCGCATGCAAACTGCTATAGTTGCTTAGCTGCTTGATTTGTTTGTGCCCGTTCTGAAAACACATTTGATCAAAAGAATATTGCTGCAATCACAGAGAGAAGTAACCTCGTATGAACAAGGAAGCACTTGGCAGGTTATGTTATAAAACAGACAAATTGTCTAAAGGTTTTGTTTATCTTGGGATGTTACCCTATGTAGCTCTGAGTCATAAAACATAACTACTTTTTTTTGGCGGTGATGGTTTTTTTTTAATATTCCCCCAAAATAATACAGAACAGCCAGTCTCTACTGTGGAAGCACTCTGCTTATGAAATCTTTTCTCTTTGAAATTCTCAGCCTTTTCCAGCTGAAGTATTATTTGCTCAGCTATCAGAACACACAGTACAGCAATGAAAAGTATTACACTATTATCCCAAGATAATTTGATAGTCTATATATGTATTTTCATACCTGTGGTTCCAGGCATTATGCTCTCACTTGAAGTAATGATTTGCAGTTATCTTATACAATTCAAGTTAGCCTAAATTGGTTTCACTTTGAGCATTTACCTGCACGGTACAAACATGGTTTACTTAGAGATTGTACAGGCTGGACTAGATCAGTGATTTTTACAAGCCAGACTAGATCAGCAGTGCAACGGGATGCCTACCCTAGACAGACGGCTTCTGGAAGGAGTGGTGTGGTGACTCACTGATGACTGTCTCCTGCCTGCGTGAATGTTATCACACCCATACATCAGCATGAGTCTGCTGGAAATGCTGAATTTTAACTCTGACATAAAACCACAGCTCTGATCTGATGTGGTCACTAAATACAGCATGGCACTTTCCAGAACTGCTTACCCTGCTTTTCTCTTCGCACTCTACGTGGGACCTGCAAACTCACCTTAAATTCCTCTTGCATTTCTGGAGTTCACCATACCATTCCCCCAGACATTGGAAACCAAGTTGTCCAGTGCTAACTAAGTAGTTGTTTCACCTCTGGTGCACCCACATTTCAGGGGGATTACAAATTCTACAAAGGAATGGTAAGTTAGTGAGTGTGGACACGAGGCTTTGGTTTTGGGTGGGCTCAGAGGTCACCTCCCTTACCGTTGCTTGGAAGCCTGTGTTGGCAACAGATTTACTTGAGGTGACAACAATTTACTCTTGGCTCTTAAACTGTTTAGCAATGGATGCAGCACCCCTTGGTGTTGGCAAGAAGAAAGTCTCATTAAAGAGCATTCTGCTTTCTCCGTCCCCGGTGATACTTCTCTGGGAACCCAGAGTGTATTCAGAGGAGCCACGCATGGGTGACATCCATTGAGCTGCCTGCTGTCTGTAGGTGTGAAAATGCTCAGAAACACAAAAGACGTAGGATATGACTTACATTCTCTCATTCCACTGTCAAAAATTTCTGAGTGTCACCCCAGTTCATATTCGATATATTAAAAAGAAATAATATGAAGGGAATGATTTGCAAAAGGATGCAGCTCTGGCTTGGTGCAGTCAGCAGCCAGGGTAGGAGCTCCCACCTCTGTCATCCTGCTACCCCAGTCTGCAGCTGGAGCATCCCCCAGCATGTGGGCAGGAGGCCTGGTGATGGAGATGTGAGAGCTAAAGTTCAAATAAAGCAATGGTGGACAGTATTGAAACAGCCAGTAATTATTTTGTTGCTGTTTTCTCCTCTCTCATCTGTTCATGGTATCTTGGATTCTGATGTGACACTTCAGACAGTTACTTCAAAATAAAATAAAAAAGTGGATGTTCAAAAAACTACTTCTGTTATGCTGAAAATCTATAAA
Organism: Rhynochetos jubatus; assembly: GCA_027574665.1. Classification (NCBI taxonomy): domain Eukaryota; kingdom Metazoa; phylum Chordata; class Aves; order Eurypygiformes; family Rhynochetidae; genus Rhynochetos; species Rhynochetos jubatus. The sequence goes on from CM050656.1 coordinate 21,029,502, forward strand.
GTCCTTTATTTTGAGAGAAAAATTAATACTTAAACTTGTCTTTTCAGGACACAGTGAAGTTTAAGAACAGCAGCACTTAAAGAAGTGCAATAATCCCAGTTTACCATCCTGATGTCAGTCTGTGGTAACATTTATGACATTAATATAATGGATTATGATGTTTCTTGTCTGACTGACAGTTGTTCATCTGTAAACATCGTACTTAACACCTTGGTCCTTCCATAATAATAGCTTCAATTTTCTGAGCTGTGTCATCAGAACTTCTAAGTGTTGATCTCATGTCTGGGAGAGTAGTACTGGGAGCTCTTTTTGAGTTTTATGTCATCTAAAAATTAGAGTGAAATTGAAACCCAATTGCAGAAAAAGACCCTGTGTCTAACTTTATCCCACAGCCTGCATAATGGCAGCACTTACAATTTTAAATGACTTTCAGAGACCTGTCGAAATGATGTACCTTTCTATGCGGGACTTACTGAAGTTCAGAAATGTCATTATTCTGTGCAATCCTGAGAGATCTCGAGGAAATACACAACAGTTGGTGTGCTACAATTAGTTACCTTAACCTTCCTATTTTTTTTCCTTACCCTCATAGTAGACAGAATAAAATATATTTTCTTCAATATTTAAGGTAAAAATTTGATGTGCAGTTTGTACCTGCTTTCCTTGTGCCCATTTTCACTAAACAAGGTGTCGAGATACTCCTTTTAGATTAGCAGTTTCACAAGTATCACATATAAGAGATGAAAGAGGAAGTTGAAAATTTTGGGTGTTTCCAAAAAGTTGACCATTTAGCAAATGCTAACGATGTTTGGGTGTATAAGGGGATGCTGAGATGACCTGGATTATACACTGAGGTCTGCCACAGTCCTGATGCACAACCCTGCTGCTTCCCTGTTTACACTGAACCTCCCGGTCTGCTCAGTGGTCACTGGGATGTTCCCTACCATCCTCTGAGCAAGCGAGCTGGGCTGGGGCCTTTATGAGATATGTGAAAGATGTTCACACCACAGGGTCCAGTCTTGTACAAGAAGTGCACAGCAACAGCCCAATTAGTCAACTTTATTCAAACAAAACTGCGAGTTATATCAAACACCTTGCACCAGCAAAGCAGGGCCATTTTCCTGCACTGGGCCTGGTGATTAGTTTTATTCAGCTGAGAGACAAATAGTTGGACATTTGTCACTGTTTCTGTGAAAAATGTGGGCATGTTTTCTTGGGCTATCAAATGGGACATATGGGAGCTGGATTCCATCTTTCATTAGATCTTGGAAATTGTGTCCTCTTGAGGCAATTAATTAGAATGATGTTCTTGGCTGCTAACGTTTGCTTTCAGATTTTAGTGGCAACAGACTTGGCAACAAAAATTTTGCAAGGATGGTCTAATGGCTTAGGGTGTTAGCCAAGGCCTCCACACAGCTTTCTTCAACCCTTCAGCTTTTACAGAGCTCCCTTGTGCAGACAGGTCCTGTGGTTTCTGTCAATGCCTTAGCTGTCTCTTTGAAATATAAATATAATAGTACTTTCCTGCTTCACAGAACAAATGCATTACAGATTGCACCACAACAGAGGCCAGGCAGCACCATTGCAGCCCTCTGCCTCCCTATCTCTGTGATGGAGGATCTATTCTGCAAAGTTTTTCTTTGATCTTTCCACAGTTTAAAGCAAAAATCATTTACATTCAAAATTTGTCAACTGAACACATTTCTATTTGTTTACTTGCAGTTTTCCCACTGTAGATAGCTGCAGGATGTACACACCTTTGTCTGTAGAAAGGACATCTGTGGGAAAAGGCCTATTTCTGTTGTTAAGTAAGCCAACTGATGTAGGCTCATATATAAGGTATACACCCTTAAACGGTGTCTTCGATGTGTGATCATTTCCAGCTATATCCTCTCTAAACCAGTGTGATGTACAGCAAAACCACACACGTTCAACCCCTGAATACAATCCAGAGATATAATCTAGACTGTATGCTTTGCTTTTATTACCTCGATTATTTTTATAATGTTATATAAATATAAAAATATCATGGCTGAAAAATACTGTTAGTTACAACTACAAAAAATGTTATCCCTCTCCTCTCTCAAAAAGAGATGTAAGCAAAATATAAAATATCTACCCAGTACAGTTAAACAGTGAACACCACATCTGCCATGGGGAAAAATACACACTTCTTGTTGGTATCTACTAAACAATAACATAGGGGTGAATTTTCCCAGGGAGGGAAGAGGCAGAACGTATTTCAGTGCACCAAAACTCCATTTTATAGATGCATTGGTTAGTACTACTGCAAATAAGTAGTTGAGAATGTAGGAGCTCACTTAGGTGGTCATTACTGTATGTGATCTGAACTCATTACAGGCATGTGTTTGAAGCACATGTGCTCCTACCCTCCATTTAAAACAAAATTAGTCCATGGTAATTTACGTAACCTTTGCAGTCACTACTATACAATCACACAATTTTTAAACATGTATGAGAGGAATCAGGCAGAAGAAGAAAATGAAAATACCACTAAGCAGTAGCTGCAATGTTTGATGCTTCTTCCAGATAGCCTGTTCTCATTTAAATGGATGATAAAATGCAAAACATTAAATGTAGGATTGTCTGTTTTCATTTGATACAGCTAGAACTTAAACACCCTGTGACTGAACTTTTTCATACCTGACAGACAAACCCCCATTAACTAAAACCAACAAAAATACACCCAGGAGAGCTGAATAATTGAAGGTGAATTTATACTACATAACCAATGTATTCATGCCATGGCTTTTCTATACTATGTACTACTACTGTTACTAGCCCAAGACAGCTTAATGCAGCACTGCTTCAGACTCCCTTGTTCTTCCCATCAGTTCAGGCACACTGATCCATTTCCACATACCTAGCATTCAACCTCCAGCTCTCAGACTTTCAAACAGTGCTTTTTACAGACCACCAGCTGAAAGACACTTATTGTGCAACTAATAAGGAAGGCTTAAATGCCATTAAAATTCTGACTTGTACTTTTAAAATACCATTAAATGTTGAATTAAGGCCCTGCCTTGCATCCCTGGTTGCACAACTGCACTTAAGTACTGTCAACAGTATAGTAAGATCACAGGTTTCTTGCAGCAGCTGAAACACGTGGGCACTTTGGGACGCTACAGCTTTTTGCTCAGGCTGCTGTTGGATTTCTTGGAAGCCTGGTCACCATTAAAGCCAGAAAGGAAGACACTGAGGAAGCTCTGAATTACTCTGATGGTTTCACTTCATCCTCTCATGTATTGCTGTTTTTGAAGTCGTAGCAGCTCCATACTAAACTATTTAGTTTAGGCTTCAAAATTACACTTGCCCTTAAATTGCTGTCAGATGATGAAGGAAAAAAAAAAAAGTGAACGTTTTAACATTTTACAAGCCATCTGTTTCAAAAACTGGGGAGAAAACATACCTAATATTTCAGACTGTTCTTTTGAATCAGTGATATGAAACTATTTGATGGGTAGGTATCATGTTTATATAATGGGACCAAGGATTTTCAGTTAACATATGGCTGGTGTGATGGAACCTTAAGATCAGCTGTATGGATGGGATATAAGTTTGAAAATTAAGATGCAAAGAATCTGCGTAAGAAAAATCTTTATGATTAAAAATTGAAGAGCATTGATCTACATTATTGACTGACAATTGTAAGCCTTTCCTTTTACAGGAGAGCTGCTTCCTAATTTGTACACAAAAGTCTTCAGAAACATTGGCTCTTTTCTTTACAGGTTTTAAAAGCATAATTAACTAGATATGGCATAAATATTGTTTACATGTTGACTATGGGGCTAGACTAAGCAACAACCAGGGCCAGATATTGCAGTGGAATTGATTACAGAGCCAACAGCAGCCCTAGATGGACCTGCTCTCAGGATAAATGTCCATGCATGATGTAAGCCTCTTTTTTGGTGACGGCGTTTTAGTTACTTTCATTGCAGGTGGGTATTACATTTTTAATTGATTCCTAGCAGCACAATCCATATCCTTCACTGATACGTTTCCATTTCACAAGGTTACAGGCTTTCAACGTATCTTGTTAGATGTTATGACAAGACAGATTTCTTTGCACAGACTGATGTCTATTGATATTACATTAGTTCATCAAGGTTACATATCACACTGCATTGCACTACATTTCACATTTGCTGTATCATGACAAGAGGTTTATAATATTCACTCTGGGACACATAAAGTGCCTGCTACCTATCCGTTGGATAAATAATTTAAAAAATTGTTGGGAAATCATAACTAATTAGTAGGATCTGCAACTCAACAAGTGTCCTTTAATTTCAATTGTATTTGTATTTTGATAGGTATTGATTCTGAGTAGGAGAGATGAATAATACATTTTGCATTTCTTCATTGTTCACAGCAATAATCTGACAGAAATAATGGAGGAACACTCCTGCAATGGAAACTGCCTCTTTGGGGACCCACATGCCTTTCCCTAGAAAGCCCATGGGGCAGTTAAAGGCACTCCTGAACTGCACGGAGTGGCCTGATCCCTTTTTCTTCCATTGATTTGCTGCATCATCCTGGACAAATCACTCAGCCTCTCAAAGTCTCTTCTATCTGTAAAATGGAAACATAATGGTTCCTCATCAGTCTGAAAATGGCCATGAGACATAGGGAGAAAAGAAATAGCTACATCCGAGCAGATATTATTCAAGTCCTGCCTAGTGTTACCACGTGGAGCCCTGGGGGCAAAGAAGAGAGCCAGCAAGTGAGTCTTTCTGTGGGCACAGGAGGATCTTGTTACATGTACTAGGACCCATGGTGAAACCGTACACTTCTTAAAGCAGCAAGGTAGAGGTGGGCATCAAGCAGCACATTCAAACCCAGCCAGGCTGCTTTCTGTCCCCACTGCCAGCATTAATGTTCTGGTTATTTTGGCTACTCACTTCCCTGGGTGAATTGACAAAACAAGATTCATTTGTTTTTCGTGACTGGAAGCTAATTCCTTAGAGTGAGAAGACTAAACAAGGTGTAGGTTGTACCATGCACATAATCCAGGTAACACATGCAGGCTGGTGTCTTTCTGAGGCAATAGACACTCAGCATGGAGGTACACAAGCCTGTTTGCATGAGTGGCCAGGGGTGAGGAACAGAAGCAGGAAAAAAAACTCTTTGAGATTGAAAACAAATCAGAATATATATAGGTATTTACAAACACTGGTTTCCAGCACCCCAGCAGCTATAACAAATGCAGACTCTGTGAGATAACCATAATTATAGAAAGCTTTATTTTTTCTTTTTCCACCCAGTTTGCCAGCTCTGATTAGAAAGGAAAACCATAGGCTCAACTCTGCAACACAATAAAGCATGGCATCAAAGCAAGCATCAAACTGGCCCCTCAGCTGCTGGCAAACAATACAGTCATAAGAAAAGAGACAATGAAAATACAATAAGTAGAAATAGCAGTTTTTTCCCCATAATATAAACACCATAGACATTCTTTTGATACAAAAAGAAGCAGGATCAACAGTGACAGCTTTAAATTTGCCAAGTATCATGGGAGGACTGTAAAATACATCCGCCTCAAACCAAGCCAAAGGAGCAGAATGAGCCAAGATGTTCCCAGAACAAAGACATCTCTTTTTATAGGTCTCAGAGAGTTAGCAGACTTAAAAAAAAAAAAAAAAATTAAATTAAATTTAAAAAAAAAAAAAATCTCTGTCCCACTCTAGTTTCAGCAAGATGTGCTGAAATATCTATTAGCACCTGTTTAGGCAGGTGCAGTCCACTGCATCAAAATGATCTTTATGATCTTCAAAAAATAGAAATTATATTTAATACACTTTATTTAAATATTCACCTTAAAAAAACTCCCAAGCAGACAATTGGGAGCCAGGACTGTGCAACTCCGAAGTGGAGGGATTGCTGTCACGTGGAAGAATAGATGATTTGTATGCGCTTGTTTCCTCAGCCTCTCACCAAGGAAGATTTAAATAATGCATGGTGGATTTCTTTGTGATGCCTTTCCTTTTTTTTGTTTGTGTGTATCTTTTAGAAGTATTACCTGTATATTAAGAACTACACTCATATAATTATGAGTGATATCCAACTTCTCTAAATCTGCCTGAAACTGGAAAGGTGAGAGAGAGAAATTGAGGCTTGGCAACACACAGATGAGATACACAGGAGCACACAGCTGAAAGCATAAGAATAGGGTTTCTTGAACATCTTCTTTTTCCTTTTCTCATTAAAGTTTTATCTGAAGAATTTTTTGTGGTAGCCCTAGCCAGTAAAACAGCACTCATCACTTTTAGGTTCCCAAGCAATAGTGCAATAGTGGCACAGGAGAGAACATGTATCATAGACAGTGTCTTTCTTCTTATGTCTGCTGTACCCTCCCAGATGCAGTAATTCACCCTCTTCAGTACCTTTTCATAAGGGACACGCAATATTAATTATCCTAAAGTATTTTTTAGGAGGATGAATACTGAAGCAGTTCTTACTTATTTCACAAGATAGTCTTCTTTCCAAGTAAAATACAACACTATTGTATTAAGTTTCATTTTAAGGCAATGCCAGACATGTCTTGGGTAACTGATCTAGCCAAGTCTGATTCCCATTGAATCATAGAATCACAGAATGGTTTAGGTTGGAAGGGACCCTAAAGATCATCTAGTTCCAACCCCCCTGCCATGGGCAGGGACACCCTCCACTAGACCAGGTTGCTCAAAGCCTCATCCAGCCTGGCCTTGAAGACAGCCAGGGATGGGGCATCCACAGCTTCACTGAACAACCCGTTCCAGTGCCTCACCACCCTCTCCGTGAAGAACAACTTCCTGATATCTAATCTAAATCTCCCTGCTTTCAATTTAAACCCATTACCCCTTGTCCTGTCACTACATGCATTTGAAAAAAGTGTGTACACCCCCCAGCATTCTTGTAGGCCCCTTCAGGTACTGGGAGGCTGCTATAACGTCTCCCTGGAGACTTCTCCTGAATGAACAAGTCAAGCCACTATGAACACCATATATGCTTTTATGAATGCCAAAATGGTCCATGAATCTCATAGTACTGCACCCTCTGTTTTATAAATGCTTTATGTGTTTTTCTTCAATAAATACATATATTTTGCTTCTTGAATCTTGGGGCTCCATTTAAGCTGCAGAGGTGTTAGAATCTTAATAGGAAAGTAGGAAAATTAAACCAAAAATAAATGGTTTTACCAAATAAAGAAAGTCTATATTTCACCAAGGAAAGTGTACAAAACAAAACACAGGCTCCTGTAACATCTAAATCCTGCATATTTTCTGCAGAGCATGCCACAGCTATTGACATGCTGTTGGTTTTATATGTCCCAGGATGCATGAATTATTACTGTCATTTGATATTTTATATTCCTAGTTCCATAGCAACAGTTACCATCAGCTGTTGTAGACTATACCAGACCTCTGGCAACACCTCTTATTGATCAACCACTGCTCAATGTTTGCCTGCTCAGTAATGCAAAGACATCCTAATTCTCCAAGACAGAAAACTCACAAGTTCCTGCATTTGGGATTTCTAGTCCTTTTAAGAGACTCAAGATGTGAAACAGATTACAGGAGGAAAACTGATAGCTGTCTTACGAGCCTCAGGTACTACAAAAGAAAGTGTGTTGCACAATAACACTAAAGAGAAAAGCTGGCCAGATGTTAATGAACAGTGCTAATATGCAAACTGGTTATGAAAAGGACGTCAGGAATGAAAGAAATGTTCTACTGAGACTCAATGGACTTGCAGTGACAGGTTTATTAACTTCTTATGGACCCAGCCAAAGTAAACACTACAGAGATCCCAGTGGCAGAAAAACTATGTCAAAGGTGTTGTGCTTACAGATTTGAAGGAAGGTATACTAGGTCAATACTTATTTGGGTGAAATTCCTTGCAGACAAGAGTATGATTTATATAAATAATAAACTAGATATTGCAAATCACAGGGTAACCAAGAATACCACAACTGTCTGTGAAAAGACCCAGTGCTGCAGTGACTGTTTTCTGGGCTCAGCACAAATGCATACACACTCCAACACCCACTGAAGTCAAAGGGACCTACACTTGGTACAGGACAAGTTCTGTTGGGCACTACAGCTTGTCACAGCAGCACCCCAGCCTCAGCCCCTGCTTTGAGGAGCTGTCTTATCACCTGCTTCCTTCCCCTAAGCCACACTTTTCCCCTCCCTTTGGTGCTGCCTCCCCTAATTTCTCTCTCCTCCTTCCAGGGAGCAGCCATAGTCCTATCAGGCTTCAAAGTGGCCACAGCTTTTCTCTCCAGTGCAGTCCTTCAGGTGAAGTGGGTCAGCAGGCAAGGGGGAAACCAGAAACATTGCAGGGGAGAACCCTGCAGGAGGAGGAGTGCTACTGCAAAAGCTTTCTTACCTTCCAACAAAACCAGCTTTATTTCACACTTTTTTTAACTCCAGGTGATAGCTGCAAATAATGTCATTGTCAATGTGGCCTGTTAGCAGCAATTTTTATCATTATTATTTGTTACACCTTTATTTTGCAGTTATTTTCTCAAAATGTTTTCACTCCTTTGCACCTGTGCAGCTGAGCTGGATTCACCTGATAAAAAGACAAGGGGCCAAACCCTGAGGGAGTTACCTAGACTGCAGAGTGCTGGGGGACAATGGCCAAGCCCTGCCAGGGATGGGCTCCAGGTCTGCACAGTCTCAGCACAGTCCTCCGCAGTGGCAAATGCAGGAGCAGCCAGGAGACAGCTCTGCCTCTGAACCACCAGTCCCAAGTGTTTCCCTCCAAGACGTGATATCAACTAAGGGAAGGAATCCCCTTAGTTTGGCTAGCCTGAACCACTGGAGAATTTATGCAAGGCCAACTCAGCTTCTCCCCTTACCCTCGTGGCTGCCCTTCCTCAGGGTGTAGCCCCAGGGGAGCATCCTGGTCTTCTGCCCTGGATACCCAGACAGGTCATGCTTCACATAGTGACCATATATTGGCAGGAATGGTTGCTCAGGGACTGAGCAACACCCCATCAGCATTCACTTGGCCAGGGATCAGCCTTAACATGCTTGCATGGTGAGCATCCTGCCCAGTCTGACAGCACCCTGTCCCAGAAGGTTGTGGCTCCCCATATAGGGTAAGGGCCTTTCCCTGCTCCAGACCCACAGGACCCAACTCTCAGGGTGATGCAGATCTTGGATCTGACCCCTGCAGTCCATGCCCATGCTGATTGTGGTTTTGCTTCTTACTTTCACAGCAGAGACAACAGCTGCAGCACCCTCCTGGTGTGCTCTGCTGATCTTCAGCAAGGGGGGCTCCCCCAGATATTGTTTTTTGTCCCACAGGTCTGAGTGAAAGTGAGCCTGAAGTATGGCAAAGGTTTTTTGTGACTGCATTGCACCTTTCTCCTTGCTCTTTCCCGTAGTCTGATCCATTTCCTCCAAACACTGACTGCATCTGTTGCCTTAGCACAATGATAGAGTTGCTTATACGGTCCCAACTTGCTGCAACCAAAAGCCACACTCCTTCAATTGATCTGGCAAGTTTTATTATCACTTGAAATACAGAGGCACAGCTCTGCACCCCTAACGCCTTCAGAGCCACTTAATGGCACAGCTACAGAGCACGATTCCAGTTGAGCTCAGCTGAACACAGAAGGTGACTTCTATCACTGGAGCACTTTATCATCAGGGTAATGCAGGCTGGTAAAGCAGGCAGCATTTGACTAGCAAAGCCTCTTTAACATCCTAAGCAGGGAGCATGGATGCACACAAGTTAAACCCTTGACAGCAAACAAAAATGTTTTGCCTTGCCAAAACATTATAATGGTAGTTTTGTTCTGCTTTTTGAAGAGATGGTATTTAATCGACAGAACCATTCAGCTCCTCAGCCAGCTTGAAGACAGCTGGTTAATGACAAAGACCACTGGCATTCACACAGTCCCACCAGTCTCCTTGAATAGATAATGCCTCTTCGGCTGACTTCTCCCAGGGAAGAACCAGTTTCGTTCTTAGCCTCTGGAAATGGTGGGAGATGCAAACACCAGGGTAAAGGCAGCTCCACTGATTCATGAGGCTCAGTCCACTGGCTTCACATTCCTGTGGTCATACTTGGCAGAGTCACTACTCTGGAACATGCAAACCAGCCCCCAGATTCAGGCACCTGATCACAACAAGGACAGAGGAGTTTCTGCTGTTCATCATCACTAGGGTCAGGCAGAGCTGCACACTGAGCACGACAGTCGGAAAGGCAACTACAGGCACCAGCGAGACTCGGCATACACAGAATTGTCACAGATTGCATGTCCAAAAGCAACCTTTGCCTCTTCATAACACAGTGTATATAGTTTTAGAACTATATATATGCACATTTACATACATGGTCAGCTACACATCATGCATATGTACCGGAGTATGTATAGGCACACATGATGGTAGTCCTAAATTTTCAGTTAAGAATGCATTGCATTGTTCTGTGCAATAAGATCACAACTCCTGCACATAGTTTATGAACTGAAATGGGAATTTTGCAGTCCTCCAAATCCTTACTTATGAATCTTTCAGTGGTTTATGCAATTTGGGAAGAGTCCAGTGTTGACTTAACATCATTGTAGTTACTGAGTGAGAAGGGCTAACTCACACCATGGTTTTCTCTGAACACTCACGTGAAGAAACAAAATGTATTCCATTTCCACAAACACTGGATGTAGTGTCTTTAATAAAATAAAATTCCTTTAAATGAAATACTTTATATAATTTGATTTATTTGTAGTTCTGCTTCTAAAGATTAAAAACATCGACTGTCTTCCCATGATCAATAATTGATTTTTTAAGGGGCTGTTACTTGCACTATAAACATATAAAAGGAATCCAAGCTTCTAAAACCCTGTATACAGACATATTGTAAAAGCCAAACTACTTTACACCCATTGGGCAAAAAAAGACAGGGACAGGTCTGAGACGTTACAGGCATAAGTATATGGGACAAACTGAAAAAATATCTGGAAACTGGAGACCATAATCAAGCCCCTTTGCAGATCATTCAGTAAATCACAACCTGAACAACCCTGAGGTGGGCTCCTGTTTTGGAGTGGGAGTGGAAGAGGGTGAAAGGCAGCATATCCAGTTTGCCCAAGGGCCATTCATCTGGCACTATAAACAGGTCACAAAATGAAGAATGGTTTTGCAGGTGTGCATTCATAAGTCCCGCTTGCAATGTGGTGTGCTTCAGCTGACAGAAGAAAACAGAAGGGATACATTCCTCCTTCATCCACAGCCAGCTGGGCTTTGTTCCTCTCTGTTCCCACCTCTTTCTGCCCAACTCCTTCATCCCTCAACCAAGGTCTCTAAGCTTCCTACCATTCCATTCTTTAAGTCAATTTGTGTCAAATTATTACTGTTGCAGAAGCTCTTTCTGTCTTCCTGCTGCTCAGTAGGAAGCAGACTTAGCAGTGACACCCTAACTAGTGAAGGTTTATCTAAGAATGGCTCAAACCCATTACAAACTTTTGGCTTGATCCCACAGATCAAGCGTACATCCCCCACCCCAGATTGATCACTGTGGTGTCTAACAAAGTGCTGTTGGCAACCAACACTGTCTCAGATGCATCTTTACATATATCAGTTGCATTAAACTATTATTACTGCACCAAGCTGTCTTCTGGCCTTGTTACATGTTAAAATTGCTGGGGCTGCTCGGGACTCATCCCTGCACTCCTGACATTTGTGAAACTCTGTCATCCACACAGTATGACCCTAAGTCAGACACCAGTCATGCTCATAAGCACAGCTGTATTTTTAACATCCCAGAAACTGTTACTGCATTATCTCCCTTTATGTCTTTCCCAGAATGCTTTTATATTCTCCAGTTCGTACAATACACTGCATCTACAATATTAACTCCCCCTAGCAGAGTCGATGGGTTATTCCAGCCCAGAGAGGAATGCATGGCCTCCTTCTTAATCATAATATATGATTTTAGATTTGCTTTGACTTGGAAAGCAATGCACAAATTGGGATCAGTGCATCTATCAGAGCTCTGCTCTTTCTACAAGGGCAGCTGATGTTTCTGATTGCCAGAGGACAGCACACTGGTCTCTCCAAAACACAAGGTAAAGATTTATGGAAGACATGCTGTTAACTTCTTTCCATCCCAGGTCCAGAACTCATTCTCAACAGGTTGGAAATGCTGAGTCAAACTGCTTCAAATCTCATCTTAAACCTGCTTTTTTTTTTTTTTTTTTTTTTTTTTTTTTTTTTTTTTACAAAGGCTTATTCTCATCAACAGGTCTGTTTTCACTGTCAGTAGTAGGGCAAAACTCCTCAGGTTGCTCTTTCACAGGGGTGCTATTAGTTTACTGCATACTGAAGTTCATTAGGCTTTGGCTTTTTATAAGGTAGCAGCAAGCAATTGCATGGGAACATGTGTTTTCATTGCCCCCATCTGTAATTGTAAGAGGGCACAATGAATGAAAAGATAGTCTAAGCACCCTAAAAAAAAAACTCTTTGGGCTTTGATAAGGGTGCATTGATTTGAGGCACCTGATTATTGCTGAATCTTTGTATAAAAGCACTGAACAGGTATTTTAAACACTTAGATCCTCTAAATCACAATAACTGGTTATTTTTTTCCTTTTTGACAGTTACAAGACTCATTAGATGGCTCTTCTTTTAGGAAAAAAAAAAAAAAAAAAAAGAGGACCTACAGCCCAGTATGTAGCCAGATAGGACATTACTTCACCTTTTGTCATGGTTTTGTAAATGATAAACCTTACTGTGCCAGCCCTTGTGCTCTGGCCAAGGTAATAGGAAGAAAAGCCACTGGAGAGGGCACTGGGGAGGGCAGGGAGATTTGGGGTTTGTTTCAATTAAAAAGGCCCATAAACCTCCAAATCACTTTGAGGTCCTGCCTAAGGAACATGCCAAAAATTAAGACTAAGAATTAATTATTGAGCTTACTCATGTTTAGCCTATCTTCCCTTTCATTTTCATTTTCCTACTCTGCTTTCCTCTCTCTTTCTTTTCATTATGTTGTCTCTGGTTCTCTTTTCTGCTTTTTCCTATTTCTTCCCTTCCTTTGCTATTTCCAGCCTATTTCTCTCCTGTGCTTATCCTCTTTTACCTTTTCCCTTTGCCCAGGTGCCCTGTCTCTCTCCTCTGCTCCACCCAGGAGAGTTGGGTACTGCTGTGATTTAGTGCTGATTCCTCACCTAGCCTAGGGTAAGCAACAAAAAAAAAGAGAAAGGATATAGCAAGTATTTTATTTGAAAAATGTCACAGGTCCTTGAGGACCCTGAATCAATCTCTCAAAAAAAAAAAACAACATCAATGACAATTTTTAACATGCATCAGATCACAAAGTTACTGCTCCTTGAGTACAATAATGAGTCAGCCAGTTATAGTTGTATATGGGAAACATTTTGCCAGTTGTTCATAGACAGTTCTGCAAAATCAATCACAACCATTATTCAGTTACTAAATATCTCTATCACATGGACTTTGCCTTTATTCAACCTCCTTCTCTTTACATACCTATTCAAACACTGAAAAAAGGCACCTATTTACTTAAGCATATCTTTCTGAGCATTTTTTTAAATGCAGTAAACTCTCAATTTTCTGCCATAAGTCGCACCAAGGACAAGGCCACGAGAGCTAACAAGCGCTCTCACAAAGACATTATATGTCCTATAACCATCCACGCTACTATTGCATTTTTAATACCCGGTAGTATTTTACACCTCAGATATAATGCACACAGAATAGTTGTGAGTATATTGATATTTGGATAACAACATTTAGAAGCATGAAATTACAAGTGTAACGACAGGATTTTATGTGCCGCTCTTTTTTACTCACATCCTTTGTGTCAGAAGCAGCACAATGCTAATAAATCTCAAATATATCTTTAGATTCATAGCAAGGTCTGCAACACCTGGGTGGAATATATAAACATGTTTTATAATTGTTTCTGCAGCAGGCTAGAGTACAGAAGCACAAGGAAAGGTTTCTTTTCCCTGTTAGTGGACAATGGAAATGAAAGTAGCTTCATCCCTCTGCCTGGGATGTGATCCCCGATATCCACAGTTCTGACTGGACTTGAAGGGAAGCAGGTTCCCTGCTCTCGCTAGCACAGACCTGGGCAGCACCACGTGCCACTTGGAGCTGGTGGAGAAGGGGCAGCCCTGCAAGGCTTTCTTCTAAGCTCATTGTGAGCCAAACATCTTTTCAGGATACTTACTGTAAGTATTTATGTAAGGTAGCAGCATGGCTTTTAAACCTGGCAGTGCCTAGACTTCACAAGATTCAAATCTGCTACACCATTAAGATTTGGGGTTAGATTTCTTTTTAGGCATTTACATAACCTCAGAAAGTGTTTTGCACAGAGCTGTCGGTCAGAGAGCTGCCAGCACCATTACTAAAACATTAGGGAGTTTCACACTCAATATACAGCAATCTGTTCGGATCTAAAGACTAGACCATGCTGTAGTAAACACGTTTTTTCCTGATCTCATTTCATGTAATTGAGTAGGAATGCTGAGGTGTTGGAGGCTTGAAATCCTGCCTGGAAGCACAGTGTGGGGCAGGGAGAGTGCTGTATGGGTTACACCAGGGGATCAGGACTCCTTGGCTCATCAGACCAATTCTCTCTACCTTTCTCCAGCCACTTGGCAATCAGGTGTCCCTAACTTATCACCAAGGGAGCAAGTTAACCCAGGGAAGGGACTGAACCAGAGGGATTTATTTCACATGACAAACAGCATTTTCTCTTGTGAATATCAAGCTTAAAGTACTGTATTTCCTCTGAAAATAGTACTCAGATTTCCAGAGCTTTATAGTAGTTATGTGGGAATCCATCAGCAGAAATGTTGAGAGGTACTAGAGAGAGGTCCTTAGTTGTAATTTCTTTAACTGATACCCTCCCCTTTTATGAATTCCTGTGACTTCCCACTCTCATATTCTGAAGGTAGTATTAAATTTCTGAAAAATATGTAGTGAATTTTTAAATTATGAATATAAACATTTACCACTGAAAATAATTCACTTACCTCCTCAGTTTCCTTCAGCTAAAACCCTCTGACACCACACTCTGCTTTATGCATATGCAAGAGAAAATCTGAGGTCAAAAGCACAGGAGCCCTGCTGATGCTATTGAGCCTCATCCTTTCAACGGGGCAGGGAGGAGCTGCATTCTCCCTGTGGAGCTCTGCACAACCTCCCAGCCAGCCCAGCTGCTGCTGCGTCACCTTGCAGGCAGCATCCTGCCCACCCAGGCAGGGCCCTGGCATAAATCTCCCACCTTAACAAGGAGCAAGAGAGACCCTGAGCCAGTCATGCATCCACGCAGAAAGCCACACTACAGCAAAGCAGCACCAAGTGCCCGCAGCACTAGGTACCCACAGCACCATACCCTGAGGTGAGGAGCAGCAGGATTGAGGAAACTCAGGTGGCCATGGCTTCAGCATGGCATTAGCCTTTGAGCGTGTGGGTATATGTTATTTTTCTGGGGGATTAGGTTGTATCTGTATATTGCAATAGTCCCCCACCCTGACCACTGAAGCTCCCTGAGCTCCCAGATGTTACAGCCCTAGTATTATTGTGAAAAAAGATGCATTGGCCCTCTGTAAACTCCTTCAATTCACCACACACACCTTACATTCAGCAACATACACAGAGCTGTTGTCCTGGCAGAACTTCTCCTTCCACAAATGAGCAATGTTTCTCCCTCTTTTCCCTTCAGTTTATGTAAGAAGAAGGAAATAATAGAAAAGAAGGGGATTGTGAAGTTCGGACAGAGTTTCCACTCTGTTGTACAGGTACTATGCCTGACCCTGTGGGGAGCTGGTAACACTTCATAGCACCAGCTTAATTCAGCAGCTAACTCCATGCGATGCTGAACTACTGCAGTCTGTGTGTACACGTGCATCTGCGCACATGTGCATCTGCACACACAGGCGCACACACACCTGCTGTAAAACAGGGCTGTTGCTCTTAAAACAAACGTGTTTGAATGGCATAATATTAATGGAGTGTCTTCACTTGACAAAAAGTCACATATTTTATATCCTTTTATCAATCACAATGTCTAAATTTGGAGCACACTGCATACTCACTGATTTCTCAGTCAACTCCTGCATTTTTGTGTCGACAGTATTTTTCAACCCTGACACTGAACAGATGAACAAGTTATGATCTGACATGTTAAAAACAAGAGCAATTTCTCACGTCCTGCGCAGCAGGGCTGAGTCCCTTGTGCGGACAGTCTGCAGCCCTCGTACAGGCAAGGCTCCCAGGGAGGGGAGTGGGATTGCCTGTCACTAACACTGCTGCACCAGGCTTGCTATGTGGGGACAGACTTTGCTGCATGGACAGCGTTTAGGCTTTTCATTGTAAAAGAGGAGGAGAAATTGTTTTACTACTAATCTTCCTAAAAGCTGCCCTTAATAATAATAGTAAGTCAAATAAATCAGCATATGATTTGGTTTTCTATATAAGGCTATGTTGAACTATCAAAGTCTGTAATATCCAAGGAGAGCCAGGCAAGCACTCTTCCCGTATCTCAGGTTAGATACAGGCATGCACATGTATGCTTTAAAGTCCTTTTTGAAGTGCTGAAATCCAGGCTCTAATCAGGCCGGTCCAACCCTCAGAGCTGTTCAAGCCAACACTCACACAACACCACAAGCTTCAACAGGGTTGCCCTGCATTTAGAAACCTTGGCTCCTATGTCTCATGGTGTCCTGGCTTTCCCCCACTTGCAGCATTAGCACAGGGAGCAGACACAGACCACCACAGGCTGTAGCACGCTCCTGCATTTGGTTACCTGTGCACGAAGGAAAGGTGCCAGAGCCAGGAGCAAAGACCTGCCCTGAAAGACGGTGGTACTGAATTTATCACCATATACAGGAAGTGGAAGAAATTTTTTTTTTTTTTACTGTGCAGGAGCTCTGAATCAAAATGGCTAGAAAAGTGCAAATTAATAAAACTTAGATCAGTTTTTCCATTATTACGTTCATCTTCTGAATCCTTGCAATAGCTTTAGTGGTTTGGAAAGAGCTTCTCAGAGACAGAAGAGGTTTTGTCCTGGGGAACCACTGCCCAGTGAGGCCAGACCCCATCCTGCTACCCCCCAGGCAGTAGGGTCCAGGCTACCCTGCATCCCAGCTTCCCCTGCCTCTGCATCCACAGGACTCGCTGCAAAACGATTCACAAATTTACGTGAGCATTGATGTCTGCCTGAGTCCAGACATCTAAGCAGCACCAGGAATAGCAAACATTGTTTTATTTATTAACAAACTTACTGCAATGTGTGGCAGCAAGGTTCAAACTGAAAGATAAAATTCCTGGTTGAAGCAGGCTGGTAGCATGGTGGCTCTGTGCACATTGCAGCTTCCACCATGCTGCTCTCTCTTCATCTAAGTCCAGGTTTTACATGCCTCCTCCCTCGAGTAGGACCCAGTGGAAAGGGGACTTAGCAGCTGCCCATGCCTCTGCTGCCATTTGCTGCCAACGGGGGCCAGTCTGGCCACCCCCTTGCCACAGGGCAAGCCAGGCTGCCCCTGCCTTCACCAGCTGCAGTATTTCCAGTGATTAAAGCAGTTCTCTGTGGGTCTAGGTTTTCATGTCAGTGTCTGTGAGCTGCAGAATAACCCTACAAACCAAAGTATATGGCTGAGACCCTCTTTGCCCCCCAGGAGAATAAATTTTGACCCCTGCCTGTTCTCTAGCAGTCTTTCCGTACAGGTGAGTGAACCACAGTATTCCACTGCAATTAACTGCAGCCCTTGACTTTTGATAACAATCTGTTTTCAATTACCTCCTTTGGACAAATCTGAATGATTATCACTACTTTTTTTCCACCTCTTTCTGATGTCAAGTGTGCGTTAAAGTGTTCACATTGCATCAACTATTGACCCTGCAAAACTCCAAAGAAAGCATCCGTTGCCCCCAGTGAAGACTGAGGTAGCCCAAACCCTAGGTTGCTTTGCCTGGCACAGATCCGCAAGCATCTATGGGGATAGGTCCCCAGTAAGGAGTGCAGGTCTGAGCACTGTGGGGCCACTCTGGTACCAACTCTGTTGTGTCCAGGAGAAGCTCATACGTAGAGCAGCAGCTTCTGTCCCACCTGAGCCCTGCAAGATGCTGGCTGCTCCTAAGGAAGAGAGTGTCCACAGGGGCTTGGGGACATACCGCCTTCTCCCCTGGAGCCTCTCCTCCATTCTAAGGCTGACATGGAGCAGGGACCAGGCTTAAGCTGAACCTAACGGCAGCTCTTCCAGGCCAGGGAAATGAAGTAAGAAAGCTGCAATACACCATGGATCCTAATTCCATTTGCTCTGCAGGCTCTGAAATGTCAGTCAAACAAATACGTCATCATCTTTACTGCTCTGCAGTTGCCATTTACTATTTTACTGGAAAATTGTCTAGAAAAGGGATACTACCTAGAAGGGAACATTATGCCAGCACTAGAAACCAGTAATATTTCTGAACAAACCCATGGGCCCAGTGTCTATTCCTACAGTGCAGAAAGACAAGAGCCAGAGAGAGTCAATTTGTGTTTGTGGAACCAATTGCAGCAGCAGTGGGTATGGGAGCAGCCCAGGACTCAGCAGGCACATCTGAACTGGTGCATGCTCTGGAGCTGTGACAATTTACACTAGAGAAAGGTATGATTTAGTGAGTGGAGGGAAAAATAAAATCCTAAACTGAGCTCTTTTGTAATGTAACTTTACCAGAGTTTATAAGGACTGGGGTAATATGAAGAGGCAGAGCATGCTGACTCCCCAGCTCGATCAGTACACAGAACCAGTAATTTCCAGGAGGTGCTGATACCATGGGGCAGACAGGGGTTTTCTGAAGTGGCAAATCCCCTTTCCCTGGGAATAGCCACACTAAAGTTTTCTCTGGCAATGCCTCTTGCCCTCTAGAAAGCTCACTTCCTGCTATAGGCAGCTCCTTAGTCACCTCTACACTAGAGACTCAGAATAAGTGTTTGAGTTTTTAAATATGCAGGATATGCAGGATCATTCTGAATCACCCCATATTACTGCTACTTTATTCTTCCTTCCTACAAAAAAAAAAAAAAAAAAAAGGCTCATTTCTACCTTCTGTAATTCCCCTCCTGCTCCCCACAAAAAAACATAGACTTACCTAGACCACATCCCACTGACTTCTATACAAAGCCCAGTCCATCTGCATTTCCCTCTCTTCAGGTAGGAGAGCTAGTCCCAGAGGGCAGTTTCAGACCTACTTATAGATTTAGCCTCCATGGCCTGGGGAGCAGAGGCTGTGCCCAGCACAGGTGAGAAGGAAACTGTCCGTTTCCAAAAGAGGCAGCAACCACCTGCTGGAAATCAGCTTAGCCAGGAACACCTGTGCCCTTCAAACCAGCACCTGGCATTCTGTTTCTAGAAGGTTCAGCAACCATTTTATTTCTGACATTTTTTGGTTTCCATCACTTTGTCCCTGGCACTGAAAGTTGGTTCAAGCTCTCATGTCAGGGCACCCTGCCCTTGGGTGAGCACTATTGAGGCTACACAGCGCCTGGAGGTCAGGGAGAGGGACACCACCAGCAGTGCTGTGGCTGCTGCCTGCCTCAGGGTCAGCTGTTCTGCCCAGGGACAGCGCTTGAGCTGTGGCAGTCTGGGGAAGCTGTGTTAACTTCATCACACCATAAGCATTCGGTCCCTACCTTATTTTTTGCATACTTTGTTGGCCCCAGGTATAGTTCCTGCAGATACACAAGCTGGGTGAAAACATAACTTTTTTTTTTTTCATTTTAAACAAAACAAATGTCATGTTTTATCACCCCTTTCTCCCTCTCTCTTAGATAGGTTTTTTTAAATTCTTGTGGATTCTGTAGTTTCATAAAGCACGCTGGCTGGAGTAGGCTGTGTTTGAATCACCATCATCATTTAGAGAAGTGAAGATTTAATTTCATGGTAGAATTAAGGTTGACATTTCCTTTTTATTTACAATACACCAAGGGTTAATAAGGTTACTATAACCTTAATCTTTGATAGCTCAACAATAGAATACTCTGGGATTACTGCAAAAGATGGATTTTAACTCTTTTAATCCCATTATTGTTGATAATCTTATCAACTCTGTGCCCAGTCATAGAGATGGTGCAGGGGAATCTCAGCCTCTACAATTCCTTTCTGTGGAACAACACTCATAGTTTGAGAAGAGCCAGAGATAGTTGCTTGGTTAACGCCTGCAGTGAGGTTCACAGTTTGCAGTAGTGCTGCACACTGCTTTTAAACTCCTTGTCAGAGATCTTTGCCAAGAAAAACACTGGTCCAGTGGCATATGTTGACAGAGCAATGCAAGGTTGCTCTAATTCCCTTACTTTGTTTTTCCCTCCTCCCATGTGTCAACTACTCCAAGAATCAGACTGCAGTTCTGGCAAGTTGAGATCCAGAAACTTACTGCTAATTACCATGTTTACAATTCCCACCCTATCTGTTGGTGCCAACAGTCAAACTGCATCCTCTTGAGTGTACCAAAAGACACTTGCTGGCAGTAGCTTCCTAAGGTTCCAAGCTGGCTACATTAATTACTGTTAACTTAATTTTTGTGTATTGAGAAGCAGTTTTAATTAGCAATCCCATGGATTAAAATGATACTTTTATGAGTTTCGAGGAACAGCATCTTGATTTATAGACTGCTTACCAACCTATATGTCTTTTATTCAGAAACACAATTGGTAGTAAATTTGTATGTGGTCTGACAAATAAAATAGGCAGAGGTTTAATAAAAATCACACCAGGAAATGAAAGGGTATGCCTTCCCTTTGAAATAAAATAAGCAGCTGTAAAAAGGGAGGTTGGATATTTTTTATCACTTCTCAATAAACATGTGATTGGACAGAATAAACCATATTCTCACGGTATATCAATGAATCAAAGTATTTAATGAATTTTTTTAAAGGCATGTATTCTATGAACTCTGTGAAAGAGAGTCCAAACACAAATAACTGCAGGGCAGAGCCTGAGCAGAGGGGATCCCATTTGTGCCCTGCAGGTCCTAGCCCAAGACTCCTGAAGACCATCTGTCTACTCAGGCAAAACCAACACAACTGAGATCCTCTTTAACAAAGCACATGCTTCAATCCCACTGAGATCAGCAAAGCATGCTCTGCCTGAAGAGCAGCACATCTCAGCAGCCAGGCTGCGCTGGGAGGGTTTGCGGACCTGCATGGGCACACCAGGATCCAGGAGGCACACAGGGCTGTGCGTTACATGGCAGTGTGCTACCCTCCAAAGACCTCTGCTCCTGGGGCTCTGCCTGCAGATCCCACCAACCACCCACAATTACCCCCCTCCAGCCATTTGTTTCTAACCTGATTTTTCCATGCCAATGACATTCACAGTCTCTGTGATGCCAGCCTTCAAGATTTCATGAGAACTGCATTATACTGCCTCTCCAAAGAAGTTTTTTCTGTTGTCCGGCCAGCATGGAAGTAAAGGAGAAAGAGCAGAGATATCCTGAGCTTTGTCCCCCACAGGGCTTGCTGTTTGTGGGCCGGACAGGCTCCAGCAGCAGCACAAGACTGCCCTCGGCCAGTCCTGCTGGACACACTGGCAGAGTGCAGATGCCAGCACAGCCACCGCCTGCCAGATGTCCCTACCTGTGCTGAGGCTGCAATTGGTCTTCTCTTCTAGGAGCAGTTTGATTTGTCACAATGGTCCAAAACCTGACATTTTTAAGAGGAACCCTGAAGTCAGAATGTAGAGCTGGGCCATGCCCTTATCTGCTTATGAGAATGTTGGTCCTACCTGGCTTCCAATATTTAAAGATAGAATAAGGATAGATTTTGGACTCTGATTTTAGATCCCTTTTTCTTAAAATTTAGTCTAAGTCTGCAGTAACAGGCCACAGCGAGGCTGCCTTTTCTGCCATGTAGCAGATTCTCTGCCATCTCTGAGAGTCCCAAGACAGCAGCCGATTCCCTTGCTCTCCCGGCAGCATTTTTCAGGATGCCAGCCACTGCCAGGCTCCTGCTCTTACTCATGGTCCTACTCTGTGGGGTTGCAGTGGGCTACTAAGGAAAAGATAACCCAGGGAAAACTTCAAGCATATGAAAATTGGTGTGGGATAGGGAATGTTAGGCCAAAGCAGGGAGTAAGCCAAAGAGACAGACACTAAAATCAACAGGCATTTTGGAGAGGAAGGGAAACAAAATGAATCCATGCTCCCAGAGAAGGCAATATGGATCTATTGTGGTCCTAAAGCAAAAGTGGAAATAAGCATTTAAGAGCAGTTAATTTATATAAGGTGTAACGACTATGCTAAGCAGACTATGGAAGGAGACAATAAACCTGCATCTTGGAGAATGGTCTAAAAGGAGTTAGTTCAGCACTTCAGAGGAAAGAGATATTCAAGGCTGCAAAGTCAAGCAGCAGTATACAGGGACACATGGACACAGCTCACGTGGCCCACCCTATTGGTGTGTTTTCTCGCCCCAACCCAGCCTGCCTGGCTTGATCACTTACATTTTGTCTAACTTATAGACATAGTCTAAAGAAAGTTGGCCAATTTCCACTCAGTTTATAATTTAGCAAGCAGAGGAGCTTCATTCTTCTCATTTACATAAAACATACATAAAACTGAAAACAAAATAACTTTAGAGCATATGGACAAATTATACAAGAGCCACAGAGGAAAGGAGGAGTAAAAAGGGATGTGGCGTAAAAAACACTGTCTGGATTGTGCCTTGCTAAGGGGGTTTGACTGCTTAAACATCTCATAGACAAGCAAGTTTTCAGTGTCACGAGCATGTGTCAACACTGTACCTCAGCCTTGTCACTGGACTGTCAGCCACATGGACCTACCTAACCAACGTTGCAATGCCGGATGGGCCTTTTTTACTGCATCTTTTTTTTCTAGATAAAGAAGAAATATTGTTGAAAACCTGCAATGGCTTGGCAAGGCGGCATTGGTGTGTATCAACCTAGTACCCCCTTTCTCCCATTTCCTCTTGGACATCTCCTTTTCTCATGAAGAAAGGCAGGGAGTGCTCACCCTGTGAGTAAGCCCAGGTAGCGTGCCACTTCCTGGGAAGCAGCAGTGGGGCTGCATTCTTGCCCCCCTGCTCTTGCAGCCGTTTCTCCTGGATTCCATCTCCATCACTGCCGGGTCCTGGCAGAGCCATCGAAGGCATTCTCTGAAACACCATATGCCCAGTGCCAAAGCTGATATTCGTCCCGTGGTGTGGTAGGCTCCAAACTGTGCCTCTCTTCCCTGTTTGCCTGAGGAGTCATCCTGGGTACTAACAATAGTCCCCATGGAGGCTGGTGGAACTCAGGCTGCCTCACCAGCTTCTCTCTGAATTCAGTCATTTCCAGTGAGCAATATATTAATAGATGCTGCCTCATTACTGATGTATATCGTGCAAAGGATTTAGCCAGGGATGAAGCTTGCCTGCTTTCCTTTTATGGATGAAAAGTGGGATCCCAGAGCCTTTATGTGAGATCTCTGCACATGTCAGTCAAACCACACCAGGATGAAGATTTTGTCCTCTTAAATCCTTGTTGAACAGCAGCTACATGGCCATGGGAAGCATCCATGGGAATGAATTTCAGCTTTGCATGTGTGCACATGTGTGTGTAGGCACATTTACATGCACACCAAACCCAAATTAAAACATAATACTAATGGTCTCAGCCTAATTTTTTTATCCCTTTTCAAATCCCGAGATCGAGCTGTAGTCTGGGCTACTCTTACACAAACCTCATTTGACGTTATTATAAACCACTGATTTACTCTAATGGAAGAGTTAGTCTCTGGTTTAAATAGGAAACCTTAGCAGCTGGCCAAGGCCAAAGCCTCTCAGTCTGGGTGCTGTAGTGCATTGATACTTGCCAGCTAAATTTGATCATGAACTTTAGCGGAGGCAAGTTATCAATATTTTAGAAAGCCATCCCTCTCACACCTGAGCAGCAAACAGCCTATCACTAGGAAGGCCAAACCCTTGTCAGCGTGAGCGGACTTCTATGAAATGAAATACTGACCTTACTGCTAGCTCCAGAGATAATCTCGGAAGAGAGATATTATTAGAGAAAGCAGAGCTATTATTCTGACTCCCTGTGGGGCACAAATTTACATTTTGCACCCAAGAAATGTAGAATACTATAAGTAGCATGGCATTTGGGAAAAATCAAAACATAAAAACTCCAGTTAAGTATTTGGGGGGGATTTGTTTATTCGGTTTGCTTTCCTTGGATTTCGCATTATGCCCATTCAGCCTCCTTTCCTTTGTTGGAGTTTCTCCTCCTGCTGCACCAGGGAGGCTGGAACAGAGTGAGCAGCAGTGACTCACTGCAGCTCCAGCAAATGAAAGTGAAACGTCTGTTTTCACTTCTCACTGACGGTCTGGACTGGTCCTGCATTCTTTGCCAGTAAGAATTTACATACACAGAAATGGCAAGTACCTAAACAAGGAGAACAAAAGGGAGTAGCTGTGTTTCGTGCTTCCTAAAGCAGGACTTGGGAATCCTGTTTTCACCAAGGACCATTATGAAGGTCTGAGGGCAAATGGGTTTACGTCATCACATGTACCACAGCCATGTGATGTGCACAATCAAAAAGAAAAGGTTTGCAATGAAATTTTGACGGTAGTTCTGTTATTGTCCTCTGCATAACTCAGACCGCTGTCAAATATGCAGGGAAAAGGGGGAAAAAGGTGTCTTTCTTAAAAATGGAAAAATCACCATCTCTTGTACTGAGGTCTGAGAAAGTTTCCACTGCTCTTCTCTATAGTTCAAGACATTCAGAAAAAATAATAGGAAATGAAATCATCCTGACATTTCTAAAATAAAACATGCTGAGAAAGAAAAGCCCTTCCCTCCCCTCAAACCTTTTGCACGTATCATAAACAGGAAGGGGGACAGCCAGGCAGTGGAGGAAAGAAATTAGGGGAACAAGAAACAATTTTTCCCTGTAGTGATCCTTTTTAACAAGCAGAGCATCAAAACTGTAATAATTGTTGCTCCAGTAAACTAACAGACATTGAACTGTATAATTTTGGATTTCAGAAGAATATTTTGGGCAATTTGATGAAGAAGTAACACTGCTCTACATTTTCCTGGATTAACCAGGCAAGTTATCTCCTGAAGAATGACTGTTAAAAGATGACTTTCCAGATGGTGTGAAGCATCAATGCATCAAGCCTCCCTGGTCTTATTTCCCACCTAACTTAAAAAAACCAAAAATTAAATCCTTTATAATGTAGTAGTTACAGTGATGCCTTTTTATTTGAATTTTCTATCAACTTCTTGTTAGGAGAATGTGAATACTTGCAAAGCTGTTACTATCTGATAATCTAAAAGAAGTCATATGAAATCTACATTATGTATGTAAATGCCTCTGTAAGATGCAGTGAGATGGTTCTTTTTTTGGTAACAGGCTGCACAATAAAATGCTGTACAGTTCTGGCTCAGAATGTCCCTCTTTCTCCAAATGGAGAAGACCAATCCCGTGGTGATCACTTTGTCATTGATTTTTAGTGATTTAAAAGATAGGCTTGTCCTGTGAACATTAATAAACTTTGTGATATTGTCCTGACATAGTAAGAGAACTGCTAATATTCCAAACAAGGTTATGAATCAGCAATTCTTAATATTAAGAAAATACAGCTATATTTTTCCAACATTTCTTGCCTAATGTAATACTGTGAAAAGGGTGTACATTACATACAACTCATATGAACTGGTACAGGACAATGTTGTGGTGACAATTGACCTTGAAACAGATGGAAGATTAAGTTTGACTTAATCTGAAATACTCTGAGAGAGTAGCTTGGGAAGTTTAAGCAGCTTCTTATAGGACTACCTCTTTCTTTCTGGTGGTATAAAGTATTGGGGAATTATCAGAGCCATTTCAGCTCTGTGGAGGTGTATCACAGAAGTCAGAGTCAGGAAGACCACCCCAGGTGGCTCTCCATCCCCCATAAGGTGACTGCTGCGTGCAGTGTCTTGGCCAAGCTAATTTTGTATCATCCAGGTAAGAGCTTTCTCGTCTGGAGATTGCTCTGTTACTTTATATCAGCCCCACTGGCTAAAGGGGTATTGGGTTCACTGAAAGGAAATATTTCTTGATAGCCACATTGCATTTTCTCCCCACATAGCTCCTAGGTCTATTGGCACACACCAGGCTACATCATGTTCCTGCAGGCAGGAAAAATGCTGGCCCCACTGAAATCAGTGGAAAATTTCCACTGGTTTCTGTTGGAGAACAATTTCAAAAGTATGATATTTCATTTATCTATATGGGCATTATTATGTAACTTTGTTTAGGTGTGTATAAAAATATATATAAAACTCCTTTCAGCTACGTATTCAGGGGTCTTATTTTTCCCATCAATCAACCCTTCTACTTTCTGGAACATTTCACCTAATTTTCTGTCGGCTGCTTTTAACTAGATACTGGTTTTCCAGAAAGCAAACGACCAAATCCTTGTGGTGTTCTAGCCCTGGTTTCTGCACTTGTGGTGCATTCTCCCAGCATCACACGGCAGTATCTCCTTTCCTGCAATCCCTGGCGCCTCTCCTCTGCCCTCCAGCTCTGCAAAGCCATAGCACATCTACCCTCTACCATCACCCCCAGGACTCGTATTTTTCTCTTCCTTGGGATCCCCTCTGTCCTTCAATGTCAGACTCTTTACATCACCTCTATGAATTCTGGCTTAGGTTTTCACTTTCAGACATCTCATTTTTGGCCCGTAAATTTCTTTTGAGTCGTTGTTATTATCGAGCCAACATTTATAAATAGCTCTATGCATTGCAGATATGTGATAATCAAGCCCTTTTTGATTTTTGAGCAATTTGGTTACTAAATGATAGCAATAAAAAGCGTGCAAGCATCACGGGCACTAGCCCAGGAAATGTTTCCACCACTGAAGTTTTCAGGAGGCAGATGCTGAATGTGGTAAAGATGTATGATTATTAATGAGTGTTACGCTTTACCTTTACAACACTAAATGGTGAGGTGTCATAACAGCTAAGGGTAATACCTAGGGGGATGCCTTTTGGAAAAATAGTAAACTTTTAGAAGGAAGAGAAGAAAAAGCTTTTTGTATATGTAAAGACACTATTTATTTTAAAAAATGCATAAAAACACAGTTGTATACATTACTTCTAGTGTGATGAACCCAGACAAAAAGGTTGGTTAGCTTATTCAAACAGCTGCAACATATATGTATAGCTGTGTGGATGTATAGGTATTATTGTTTCCAGTTTCCTTAAGAAAACCCTGTGAACACTAGAAGCCACCTAAACTAACGCAAAAGGCAATAACCTGTTATGGGAATAAATCCTACACTCCCATCAAAATCAGATGTGGTCTTAAAAGTGGAAAGCAAGCAGAACTGACCCCGAGAAAACTGTACATATCTACATGCAACAGTGTGTGCATTTAGGTAAATTTGCAGGTAGAAAGAGGAATCACACCACCGTTCTTAAATACACACTTGAACAGCACGGACCCTGCTGAGGTGAGTAGGAGTCGTGCCTCTGTCTGGTCTGGGGGAGTGGGGGTTTTCATATTATGCTGTAGCCTCCCTTCAGAGAGATGTATTACATACGTGTGTGTGTGTATATATATATATATTCATTCCATTCAGAGATATGTATATATATAAAAGGGCTGTAGGCTTAAATATTTGTGGGAAAAGCACCTGAAATTAAATGACAGTCCTTATCACTTAATTTTGGGTATTGTTAAGCAGAACGATGTTTGCTCTTATAGGCAGATCCAGGCAGGGCTGTTCCCCTGCCTGCACAGGGCAATTGGGACCAAAGCTACTCTTCCTTCTCCTGCTCCTGCCATGGGTCATGACATGCCCGTGGTGCTTGGGTCACAGCCCTTTTGGTGGCCTCCTGCTCTGGGAAGGCCCAAGCAGTCACTATCTCCTCAGCACAAAGCAGGGTGGGAAGCAGCCAGCATCACGGCTGCTACTCAGGGGGGCCCTGCAGCACCCTGTTCTGCACCAAGGCGGCTGCCACCCCTGTGTCCACTCCTCCATCAGCCTGCTACACTGCTATGGCCCTGGTGTAACAAAGACTTACCTACAGGAGCAGCCTTTGAGGCTACTCCAGCAGATAACATTACCCAGACATATAAATCTTCATAGGATTATGGCCTTTAAAAAAAGGCTAAGTTCAAGTAATTATTTTGGGGCTAATTCTTTATTTAATTTTCTACCAGGATGCAGATTACAAAAACAATTTTAGAACAGAATTTCAGTATTCTAAATTAATTAAATATGCAGTCGCCAAAACAGCTATTAACACACAGTTGGTGCTGCCACAAACCTCATTCTAAAATGCTGTCTTAGAAAATACTCATACTGGTACAAATAAAAACTCTTATTTATAAAGTAATTTCTTATTATGTTGTACTATAATCTTTTAGTATAATTTTTGCTGTTAATAAAATATCATTAGACTATTAGAGACGGTGGATTTAGGCTCAGTTTTTAGCGCACAGGATTCACGATTTCTAAAGCAAAAAATATAGGTAGTATAGTGGTGTAAAAATCCCTTTCACTAGGATTCTAACATTCCCCGCAGTGAAATCAATTTGATCTTTGCTACTGCATTGAATTATAGGATTTGGCCCAAACTATTTTGTATTTAACATGAGTAACCCTGCTCCCCTGAGCAGTCCCATGGAAGATACGTGCATTCGCGAGATCAGGCCTGCAGTATAACTGGTCTCAGAGATCTGTTGTCCAGAAACAACTGCTTCTGTCCTTCGATATACATAGGTGACAGACCCCAAGAACTGCTAATGAACAGGAGAGCTACTCTGAGATCATGCTATTGGGAAACATCATTTTAAGAACCCTTAGGCTATTGACCCTTTCCACAATATTTTAAAATTATTTTCATGAGCAAATCCAGTATTTCTCCAATCGGACCTTATATTTTCACTTTTAACCCACATATCATAGCAATTGCCAAAAAAATTTAGAGAAAAGACATCTACAATCATCAAAATGTTAATTTTGACAATTACAAAGAGTACGTGCATTGAAAATGCATCAGCCCTGTCATTAAGGCATTATTCAGCAAAATCAGCTCATCATGCTAAACAGAAAGCAACTAGAAGAAGCCAGGTATGAAGAAACATTTTACTAAGCTTGTATTTATGGGTACCAGTCCAATCCATACTGCACAAGATACTCAACCAAGCAAAGAGCAGACAAAACAACATCCTTTATGTGATGAAATGGGAACTCCCAATAATTCTCTAAGTCATGACTCAAGGGAAAATGTCAACTGAAAACTCAGATCAGAGGAAGGTTTGTAATACAAACCTGGATGTTTAGAACAGTTTCCGTCGCTGTTCCTGCAGCGCTTGTGAATGTGGCTGTGTTACGGTGCTGAACTGACTATGATTTCACAGCTGATTGTGTCTTTTTAAAGCATAATTTAACATTATTTCTGAGACAGTTGAATGTACTAAACTACAAGAAAAAAATCTGCTTTCAAGTGGTATTAGAGAACCATGAGGATCAGAGTGTTAGCATCAAAGATGTGTCTAAAGACTAACAGATCAACGCGTCTGTGTAACAACGAGCACTCTGCTCACTACTGAAGGCAACAGAGTAAGATTCCTTTGGCAGTTGTTGGAAATAATTAAGGAGAACATATATGGCCTATCAATCGCTAAGCAAGAGGTATAGAGAGAAAGACATTCTCTATCATTCCCTTGCACTCACAACTTAACGAACACCCCACGTCTGGCTTGTCCATATTAACAATTGTTCTTAGCCTCATTTTAGCTGAGCTTGGGGAAGGATCCATTCAAAAAGGCTATCTCATCACAGTACTTTCGGTCTTGCTTTAAAATGGCTTCTGATCTAATTTTACTTAAGGCTGAAATCTGGTCTCACAATTGCGACTACGTGGCAACAAGACCTGAGATCATCCTGGCACATGGCCTTGATTGGGGAACCACAGAGATAATCATACCCTGCTCCTTGTCTCTGCCGATCTTGGGGCAGAGGAGCAGGGGAAAAAAGACTGGAAATATGAATGCTATGCCTGGGTTTTCCTAAGTACAGCATCTTTTTAACCAAAGCGGGTGACCTGCTACTGAGACTGGAGAGGAGGACGGATGCACCCCTTATTCTGGGTTAAAGAGACTGGCATGGCTTGGCCAGTAATGGGTATTAACACGCCCCTGTTTGTCCCCCACCTGCCCAGCTGCAAGTAGCATTTGGGTCATCCTGAGCTCTTTGGAGTGGCAAAGAAGCCACAGACTGAGCTCAGGGCGGGGGGGGGGGGGGGGGGGGAGAGGGGGGACGGGAGTGCGGGGAGCTGGGGGGGGGGAAACAACCCCTCAACCCTGAACATGCAACACAACCTGGGGCCTCAGAGCTTGGGTGCTTCCTGACCGGCTGAGCTAGGACTGGCGTGAAGGTGGGTTCTTAATCCTGTCATCACCAGGGATGATCACTGTGGCGTGAGGATAAGGGGGCAAGAGGAGCATCACCACCACGAACCAAGCGGCTACAACCTGCTCCCCAGTAGCAGCCCCGCTGGGTGGTCGGACCTCTCGGGAGCCAGACAACGGGCTTCCCCGGGGAGGAAGGGTGCAGCCCCGGCCGTGAGGTTTGCCCTGGCCTCGCTAGCACGGGTGCTCGGCACCTTCCTGCCCGCGGGCGGCCCCCTCCCCCAGCGCCTCACCACCCCCTTGCTGTGGGCGCGGGGGCCGCGGATGTGGAGGGGGAGGGGGCGTTCCGGGCTCCGCTGGCGGGTGCGGGCGGGGCCGGGACCGCCCCGGCCCCGTAGGCAACCCGCACCCCGGGGGTGGGGACCACCCCGGCAGGCGGGGCCGGCCGCCCCTGTCCCCCCACCCCCGCCCCGCGGTCCCCGCCAGAGAGGAGCAAGGGACCGCGGGCGCCGGGCACGGCGCAGGCTGAGGGCTGCCGGTCGTGTGCCAGGGCACCGGGGCTTCCCGGACGGGGCGAGCACCATCCCCCGGCCCCAGCGCTGCTGGCGGAGGCGCACCCTGCAGCGGCCCTTTTTCGCCGGTCACCCCCTGCTCGCAGCTCCCGGCGGGCCAGGGCCGCGAGGCTCGGCGAGCCTTTCCCCTGCCCTCCCCAGCCCTGTTCTTACTCCCACGCACACACACACGCGCCCGCGGGCATCCCCTCAGCAGGGGACAGGGCGTCTGAGCTCCCCCCGCCCGGGCAGAGACACAGACAGAATGAAACATTGCAAAGCGTAGGAAAAGATGGAAAAGGTGCTACCTTGGCAACTAGAGGAGGTTAGGAGCCAGCTGGTGGGCTGGGGGCGGTCGCGCTGCCTGCCTGCCTGCCCGCCGCCGGTACTCTCCTCGACTACGCGTATTCTTAAGCAATAACAACGTAATCCGTATTATCCACCCAAGAATACCCGTCACCGAAGAGAGTCAGAAAGCTGCTGCTGCTGCCGGAAGTGCTGCACCGGGACAATAAATCCATAACTATAATTCCCCTCTAGAAGAAGGAGAATCCACAAGGGTTGCCGAGTGATCTCGTCCCATATCCAACGGGCGCTGAACCTTCCCATCCTGCGGAGGCGAACGAGAGGAGCAGGCGTTTAATACACACGCGTACAGTCCCTCGGCTCTCCTGCTGCCTTACTGGCGCAGGCAAGGACTTGCAGGCGAGGTGAAAGGAAATAAATCAAAGTAAGGTTGAGTTTACCTGGTGATTGCATGGTTTCTTCCTCTGTGCTTCTCTGGCATCCTATTCCCCAGCTGTATGCAGCATCAGTTCTCTCTGGGAGCTTGCAAGAGATGTCACACGCAGCAACAGATTCCTGTAAAAGAGATGCACGGTTAAGCACACAAATATTACAAATCTGTTTGCATAGGTGGGCTTGGGAGAGCTCCAATAAAGCAGCAGCCACGCCTGAGAGACTTTTCATCTGGGCTTTGGAAATGCATTTTACAAGTCCTGACTCACACTGACTCGGTGTGCTATCAAGTGGAGGGAGGGCGGGAAGGAAAGCGCTGAAGAAAATGAAAATCAAAGAAAGAAATAGCAAAGGCTCCGAGCTCGGCAGAACCACTCTTCTGCCAGGCCTCCCTAGCGCCCTAAAAATCTGCGGGGGGTGGGAGAAAAAAAAAAAAAAAGGCTTAGAAGTACAAATTCAGCGCACTTCGCTCCCCGCCTGTGCCCGAAGGGCAGAGCCCAGCGGCTGCCGGGCGGCGAGCCGGACAGGCGGCTGTGCGGCGGCGGGCGGGGGCGGCGGCGGCAGCGCACCTCCGCACCGACACCTGCCGCCTCTCCGCGAGTGTTTGCGAAAGGCGAGCCGGAGGGTGCTGGGGATAATAATAATAATAATAATAATAATAATAATAATAATAATAATAATAATAATAATAATAATAGAAGTTATTTCGAAATGGCGCCCGCAGCTCTGCCTGTCACCCGGAGAAGTTCCCTTATCAGAAGCGCTTGCACTTGGGGGAGGCGGGAGGGGGAAGCTTTGTCTGATGATCTGCCGCGGTGATAATAAACGTTTATTGTTCGCCAACTAAATAGAAAGGATCTCTGCAGCGTCATGGCACAGCACGCTTTGCCTAGCGATTAGGAACTTCTCCGGGTTCTTTCACCCTGGCTCCTGATGCTAAGGACAGCTTCTGTGTGAGTGTCGGGGAGGGGGTAAGGAAACTAGCAAAGCGCGGTCAAACCCCGCAAAGAGCAGGGGTACTCCACACTTCTTCAGCCACGAGTAATTATAGAGCACGCACAGCTCTCATTATCCACCGCACTCGGTAACTGACCAGCTTGTTGATTAGATCCCAATTGAAATTAATACAAGACGCTTGCTTTTTCTACAGATTCCTTCCTTAATAAGAGCCTTTGCCTTCCTTGACATATCACCACTACGCCTCTTGTCTGAATTTGAAATAAAAGGAAAAACAGAGAGAAAAGGAAAAAATATATACTTTGATAGCCACTTTTCCTTGAATTTAAAAAACCCTAGAATTTCCAACTCACTCTCCTTTATTTTAATCTCATTTTAGGTGTAATTTCCTATATTCCTCTAACACAGCAAGCTTTCAAGTTGCATTTTAAATGGCAGAGAGAAAGTAAATAACAAAAACTGTAATTTTCCCCCGCTGCGAAATTGAAGGCTATAACCCCATTAGCTGGCGTTGGAATTCAAATAATTGATGCTGTGCGTTTCCTTCAACTTGAACAAAAGACGTTTGAAAAAGTAAAATTCACCGAGTGGTGGTGAAAACACTCTAGACTGATTCACCTAGATGGGTATTCTCTGAAATTTGGAGGCGCTCCACAAATGCATCGAGAATTAGGCAGAAATCCAAACTTTGGGGTGTCCAAAGAAAATAAAAATAAATAATGCGATTCTGCGGGAAAAAGAAGACCTGCGCGGAGCGAGCTCATTCTCGCCATGTCCATCCGGCACTGCCCTTTCCCTCCCTGAAAGCATCCCCGCATACAGCGCCTTCCGAAACTTCACCTGCCCAGTCCCACCGCCTTGGTCGCCCCGCACCGGCCCGGCCCGGCCCGCCGCCCCCACCGCCCGCCGGGCTCTTCAGCACACGCGGCGCCGGACAGCGCCGAGCACCGGCCGCCGCCGCGCCGCTCCCCGCGGTCGCCCGCCCGCCCGCCCGCGCCTCGTCCCGCCGGCGGGTCCCTGCCCACCCCGCGCCCCTGCCCAGCGCGGCACCGGCGCCCCCGGGCGCACGCAGACCCCCCGGGGACGCTCAGCACAAGGGGAGCGAACCCCCGGCCGCATGCGGGAGGTGCCGGTGGCGGCGCGACTCGGCGTTAAATACCTTTGTTCAACGGCTCCGGAAAGCCATGTTTATCCGCGCTGCCACTCTGCTCCCCCGCCGAGAGAGCCCGGGTGCCGGAGCTCCAGCCCGGTGGACCCGGGGAAGGGCCCCGGGTGGCACCTCCACCGCCTCTGCCGTGCCCGGGGAGGGGCGGGAGGGACGCGGGGGGGGTGGGGTGGGGGGGGGGAGTGGGGGGGATACGACACGGACAGAAGGGAGGGGAACGGGTGGAGGGAATTAAAAAAAATAAGCTATCAGAAGAGGAGCTCGGAGCAGAGCTCGGGTTTGCCACGAAAAGCAAATTTCAGAGGGGGGAATATTGATCCCACCCGTCAATAAAGAGGTGCGATGTCTTTCCGTGCGAGAAATTGTTCCGAATCAGGGGGCTCGCTGGGGAAAGGGGGAGGGGGCGTGGGGGAAGAAAAAGGGGGGAAAAATAAAGGAAAAGAAAGAAAGGAGGAAGGAAAATATTCCTTCCCGCTCAAAGGCAGCCTCTTTTTAAAATCGCTGGGAGCTCGCTCCTTTTGCCACCTACCTGAGTAACTACAAGAAATCCACCTATATTGAAGTGCTTACCCTTTAAATCCTGGTTTCCAGCAGAACTCCAACTGTGTGTAAAACCAGAGAGTCATCTGATGTGTGATGGGGAATGGGCTCTGGGCAGCAGAAAGCAGCTTTCTCTCCTGGTGCCGGATTACCATGTTAACAAACCCCGGGAAGGGACCCCGGCGCCTCTGGCTGGCCATGTCTAGTTGCTTTCACACATCGGTGGCTGCTCTTGCTTCCCGTGTCCCCGGCGATCGCCTCTCAGATGAATGTGGGCTTCCAGAAAAGGAGTCGGGGGGGAGAGGAGGAAAAAAAAATCGCCTAATGCAATCAAATCGATCTGATCTACACCATCTGTCGCCTGCCACTACACACAAGTGTTAAAATAGGAAAACGGGAGACGCTGACAGCTCAGGAAGGTTGTTCTGCAGAGTTCATTTTTAGCAGAGCATAATTGGGTATGGACAGCATACAGTTACCAAAGCTGCTGTTAACCATCCAGTAGAGGATCCCAAACATGCTAATGGTGGATTAATTGAGGAAGATCTGACGTGCAAGCTTCATAGTCTCTTATTCATGACTTCCCAATGGGAAAGGACCAATGCCGTGTGGGACTATGTAACACAGAGTCAAAGAGCTGCTAAGAAAATGGCTCTGTGTTCATAGCACCTCTCTCTGATAACAAACATATGTCGACCACAACCTTTTAGCGGAATGGGGGAAATGAAATTTTCTTAGCTGAGGTTAGCAATTCCCATCACTTGCACTTAAAAACACGTAAAAAATGGGCTGTGGGTCTAAGGTGCTTTGGAGTGGCGGTCTCAGGGTTCTCAGCTAGTGAAAGCAGACAGCTCCTGCTCGGATGGGGAGTTAAACCCCAAATCTCTTACTTCTTACTGTGACCAAAGCACATAGCAAATCTCTAAACATGCAGCACTGCTAATTTCACCAGGAACGATGCAAGGTCGTTTTAATGCCAGGAACCCTTTTGACTTTTTTAAAGCACGAATGGCATTTGGGCAAGACATTTCTGATCACTGAAATCTGACATAATCTCAGATAAATATGATTTGGGGAGGAGGGGAGGAAGGGGGCGGCGAGTTGGGAAGAGACGGAGTGTGCATCCAGACCTGCAATCACCCCTGCTGCCAACACTCCAATTTGCTCGCGTTTTCTAGGCTTTCCTGAATAATGAGGTTATAGAGACGCATATGTAATTATTAAAGCAGTCAGTGTATGTACACAAGCTGCAGACGTTTACTTCAGTCACATCTACATACGCAGACAACGTGAGCCCGTCGGGGTCCTCTTTCCCACTCCCTAATAAATCAATCACCATCGGGGGAAAGGGATGCTAGAACAAATGGGATGCGAATTCCTCCCTGGCCCCGGGCGAAGGCGCCGGACCGGGCTGCGCGGCCGGGGGCGGCGGGAGAGCGGGGCCGGGCGCTGTCCGCCCGCCCAGTGCTGAACGGCAGCGGCCCGACCCCGCAGACAATGACCAGGCACGACGCACCTGGCACCGCCGGGCAGGACTCCGGGCTGCTGCCGTCTCCTCCTCCAAAGTCTGCGCGGTCGCCCTGTCGATCGCTGCGACAATTAGGAAAGCTCCCGTTCGTTTCCACCTGCCTATCTGATCAGAAGAGTATAATAACGCTAATAATACGAATCCAAGCGGCTGGATGTAAATGTTCCGGTAAACAGTTAAGTGTTTAGGGTAATTTTTGAGTTAACTGCATGCCTCTCCTCGAAGTTCGTGTTAATCTCTTTAGAATAAATCTAACAGTTATGAATTAGATTAGCCTGGAAAACCTCGCCTAAAGACAAATCAAACAATTTACCCGATGTTTTGTTTCAGTATACATTAATTAAGCACTGCTGCCTACCTACACAGCATTCTTGCGTCCCGGCCACGGTGGCGAGCCAGCGAGCCTCGCCGCCTTTGTTAGCATTCGCGTCCAACTATTGCCCTCTGCAGGTCAAGCGCTACGCTGCTACCGATCGTGCGGCAGGCAGGAGCCACCGGGCTCGGCGTCCTCCGGACCCCCTTTCCGAAAAAGATTCAACTTTTGTTGGTTTGATTCTTCACCACGAGGGCTCGGACACGTTTCTTTAGGAGGTGCTACGAGCGGAGGGAGCCGGCACCAGGCAGGGCATGGAGCACCACTCCTGCTGTCCTCAACCCCTCTTCCAAACCCAGCCAGCAGAGCCGAACAGAACAAGGCAAGGTGCCACTCTGAAGACATGTTGTTTTCTTTCTCCCCTTCTCTCTATACTACTACGAGAAGCTTCCTAGGCAGAGCCTGCCCTGTCCCCGGGTTTCCCGCGGAACAAGGCACGAACCCAGCACCAAACAGAGCCGGGCGGGTGCCGGCGCTCGGGATCCCGCCCGACAATTTTCCCCCGGGCACAACTTCAGGATTTGCCTCTCTCGCTCCCGGTCCCAGGGAAGCCTCCCAGGAAGCCAGGCAGACTGCGGCGGCGGCTGCGAGAGGGCAGCCGGGCAGCAGCCCCTCCCTCTCTCCCTCCCCACGGCCACAGTCCCGCGCCCCCTACCCCAAAGGGATGCTTTCTGCTCCCGCAGAAACAGGGACAGCGGGAACTTTGGGCACCGCCCGGTGCCACTCCCGCAGACACGCTCTGCCGTGCCCCCGCATGCCTCGGCACCGCACAAAACGCTGTACCAGAGCTAAAGCGATCCGGTACTTAAAATACAGGAACGTCAGTACCCAATAAAAGGTGGCCGCTCCCTTTCTTTTTCCCACCACATCTGAACACCGGTTTGTAAGGACTCGCTTTATTCTCTCTCTCTGCTTTCTACTTGGGGTTAACACTGTTCACACGGGCTTTGGCATCCGCACCGGAGCCGCCTGCACCCTGCCGCACTCGGCACGCACGGGCTCCTACTACGGCTAATAACAAGATGTTTTTTTCTGGGGAGCTCCGAGCTCCACGCCGCAGCGAGGCGGGGAAGGAGGCTGGGCCTCAGACAGGGCGGCAGACTCCGACCCTGCCGCAGGTTGCCCGAGGAGGGGGAGCGGCCGCGCACCCCGCGCTGCCGCAGAGGCGGACACACCGGCGGCCTTTTGTCTCCCTGCAGCCGCCGCCTCGCCCGGCCGCGGGCGGCCGCTCTGCCGGCCTCGCTCCCGCATCCCCGGGCCGTGCCGGGCGGGGAGAGGCGCAGGAAGGCTCCGAGCCCGGGGCGGCCCGTCCCGCACCTTTGGAGCTGCGCAGCCTGCGGGTGGAAGAAGGTGCCGGGGCGGCTGCCGGCGCTCCCTGGGCCGTAACGGCGCCCCGCAGCCCCATCCCGCCTGCGCGGCGCGCAACGGCGCTCAGCGGCGGAGCCCTCTGCTGGCCGCGGGCGGCGCCGCAGACCGCGCAGGCAGGCGGGGCACGGTCCCGGTCCCGGTCCCGGTCCCGGTGCTCTGGGCTCTGCACGCCCCTCCCGCGGCTGCCCCGGCCCGAACCCGGGAGCTAAGCACGGCGCGACAGGTCTGAGGCTCGTGTGAAACCGGGCCTCCCGCCCGGCGTGCCTCCAGGGAACGAGGCTCTGGGCACGGGACGGCCGGGGAAGCGAGGCGAGCGGAGTTACCCATCCTAGGCTGGGGAGGAATTAGCCTCCCATTTGTTCTAGAAGCCCCTTTCCCCTGCTGGTGATGCATTTATTAGGGAGTGAGAAAGAGCACCCACGGCAGGGTGGGAGGGGATGTGGGGCTGCGCCGTCACCTGCATTCTTATGTTACAGCAGCAGGACAGGTCGCCTGCTTTCGGAAACAACTGTACCGGGTGACACTGCCGGCAGGCTCCTGGCAGGGTCTCCCCTCCCTAGGGTCGGCACAGGTGGGGTGCAGGGCCTAGCTTCTGCGTGCAGAGTTCTCAGCCGTCAAGAAAGCCACACATGGTGCCCAGCTACCTGCCCCTTCTCACATCCATCCCTGCTCTCCCGTTCTCTACAGCAAACACAGAGTTCCACATTCAACACTGTGCTGAGCTGTTTCAACTCTATTCCTACGCTGGCCTTGAGAGCAGGAAAGGATGACCTGGAAATGTAGAACTTCTCAGTTTCTAGGCTGGTGGGATAATCAGGGAATTGAAGAGACTGTCTGAAGAGGAGCCTAAAAACCAAAATATATGTGATGCAGCTTGAGATACCTTGTGACTGGCTGCTTCCTTTTCCAGAATATCACCAAGATGTTTTAGCTGGTGATGTTCTGGCTGTTACCTGGGAACACTGGCCTTAAGCGGCCTGAGAGTCTAGCTTTCTGGTTGTCTCAGGCATGACACCCAGTTCATAAACTGCTTGAGATCCATTTTAAAAGCACTTACTTTCTCTGGCCCTACTATCCACCTTGTTCCAGACTCTCGTAACTTGACATCTTAAGATTCCCAGCCTACATTTATTAGGGGCCTGTTTATATCCATTTGTTCAGATGCCAGTTTTGTCCTTGAACTTAATTAGTTCTGATATTTACTCCCCTTGCAGTGTACTGATATTCCTTCTCATAATTTCTTTTGTTTAAATCAAGCTTTTCAGTCTTGTCTCATAAGATAGAATCTTTATTTCCCTGATTATCCCCATATCCTAGAAACTTATGAAAATTGGGTTGTGACCAACACACAGAAATTATGGTTTTCAAAAGGGTTCATTATTCTATCCATTTTCAGTTTGACCAAGACACAAGTAGGGAGAATAATTAGCATAAGGTCAGACAAACCACAATTCTTCCGACTTCAAGTTCTTTTGCAATCTATCAGGGACATGAGTTCTGAAAGCCTTGTGGTTTATAACTTGGCATTACATCAATGCACATTTATATACCTATATATCATCTTCTGGAGGGGAAGAATGGCCTTATAGTTAAGAGGGTACATTAGAAATCTGGAGAACTCCAAGTCTGCCATAGACAACAGAGGTAACTCTGGCAAGTCCTTTAGTCTTTTGCCATATATCACCAATTTTAACATAGGGACAGCAATACTCATGTCCTCACCTCTTTTTCTTCCCCATATATCTACTTGCACTGTATGCTCTCAGACCAAGCACCTCCTTTCTGGGTATTCCCAATGCCTGGCATTCCGAAGTCCAAATGCATCTGAGACTCTTTGGCTGATGGTTAAAAATATCCCCTACTCTTATTAAGTCTACTTTAAGAATCTATTATAAAAGCTTCAGTCTGTAAGCACAGTAGGAACTGGCATTCCTGAGATCTGCAGCCTATTGATTACATCAAAAAAGTTCTCTGTTACTAAACTAAACCCGGAGGCCAGCAGTAAAGACAGACATTTAACTGCATACTGCATGCTGTCTTCTGGTCTTCGAGTCTTTGACTGGTTGAAGACCAAGTCAAAGCTTTACTATTTAATATATATGTATTATTTAAACACATGCACAATTTAACACACTTTCTTCACCAGTTTTCACTTCAGGTGTAAATTTTTGATCAGGTAATACACCACAGAAACTGGGCGAGAACCGGAAGCCCCATAGCTGAAGTGGTCCTGATGATAACAAATACTGTCATTGTCTTTCCCTGGCAATCTGAGTGTGGAAGGTTGAAACTGAGCACAGAAATAGAGAGCACTCTGTCAAGCTGAGATGAAGCAATGATATTTATGGGAGTAATTATCACAGGGAAAAACTGGAAAAATATGATTACAACAAATTGTAACTCGCTCAGATATGTTCTTCATTGTTAGAAATAGCTCAGCTGAGACTGAGCCAATATGAACAACAGACTGGGAGTGTTAGACACTGATTCTCTGGAGGCTGATACCGTAGACCTGAGCAGAACAGGATCCAGCTTCAGCATATTAGAGAGCTGAGTGTCAGCAGCCTGTTCCTCTTCCCGGCCATTGTTCTTATGTAAAAACAACCTAACAAAATGAAAGCTGCTGCATTTACTGCTGGAATCCCGGCTGGAAAAGCTGGCTTGAAGATGCTGTCCCTAAAGCCCACTGGTAGGAGAGGTAACTATTTGTCAGAGCTGGGCAGTTCCCTTACACTTTTCCGTCAGCAGCTGTAGCCAAAAAATGCTGCTGAGCAGCTGGCAGAAGACACTCTAGTTTCAGAGCACCACTGTCTAGACGCAATGGTGACATGGTGAGGGTACAACTTTCATCGCTGCACTGGCACTGCCTTTCCTCTCTAGGCTTTAGCTGCTCTGTTTGCCAAATGTGTGATGCCCCTGCAGAGCTCCTGCCACAGACTCACCTCAGCCCGTGGGGAGTGAGGAAGAACCTAGTCAGATGATGGGTTCTGCTGAAGGAACCACAGAAGCCCAAAACAGAGGATGGGGCCAAAACCTATAACAAGGTGTGGAGTCTCAAAGACCTTCAAGGAAATGAAAAGGAACTGTAAGCTCTGCAAGCTTGGGGGTTGTATAGAGGGAAAGGATATAGCTAGGAAAAGCAAGCTTCAAAAAGACATGGTTGCTTCAGCAGCAATTCTGTGTGTCTTATATGCAGACAGGCCTGAACATGGCTTGTGCAGCCAGGTTTTATGTCTTCATATTTATGGGATGTCTTGGCTGGATGCAAGTCTTCTGCACGAGGGTGAATGTCGGCTCTGAGTCAGTTACAACTGAGGAGGGATTTTCACCACACTTTCATGACAGGCTATTTTACATGCTTTATGCAGCTAACATCTTGCAACTGAGGTTCAGAAATTTTTAGAAGCAATAACCAGTATTGTGTGAAAATAAAAATATCGCTTAATAAAGTGATGAACTGTTCTCATTTAAACATACCTACCCCATGGATCAGATGCATCAAAGAAGTTCTTCAGGCAGATTGAGAGCTCTGTAGGTGGTGGTGCTGCTCTCAAACAGTCTGTGAGAAGAATTATAAATGGTATTTACCTTTTAATTAAACAAAACATCTTGCAAATGAAACACATGCTCTTGCACATCAAAATTTAGTTAGCATCCATTTTTATTGTGCATCCTATGGCTCTCTGACAGCCTATTGAGACCACAGCCAAATCTGAACACACATTGCTGGTTCCCTGTTCCCCTACATTTTGGACATCATGTGTTAGATTTTATCACATCCAAAGGGAAAAAACATTCTGTAATTGAGTGCTAATACTTAAGCAGACCTCCTGCATTGTATTCTTTTTGCTTAAAAAAAACCCCAAACTACATTGGTGCATCCTGGCAATGGCAGAGAAGCAGTTTTGGACACTTGTGTGACATACTATCTTATGTAGAAAATTTGACAGTGAATGACAGAACACCTTAGATGGATTTAAGAAGATGATAAAGGCAACAGCTTTCACATGAATACTGTCTAGTTCCTAACAGTTACAAGCTTTTTTTTTTTTTTAAACATGCATCCTTGTAACTTGACATTTATAATTCACTGTAGTGCTGAATCTCTGTCATTTTCTCATTGTCAGGTTCTCTACACATGGATATACATGTCCTTTCTAATTAGTGTTATGTATTTGAACATTTAATCTCATTTTCTCTCCCACTGTATTATACAGTTACACATTGATCTGTTCTGTATCAACAAATGCTTTTATTAAAGCATATAGTTCTATATTGCCCCTTTCTCTGAACAGGTGCCTATATTTTATCTTTGTTTGGCTGTTAAACCATTTTAACCTAAACAAAAGCATTAATTCACAATGGATTTAACACCAGGTAAAAATAAATACCCTATGGAGAAACATTAACCCTCAGTAGATATACACACACACACAGAGTACATCTCCTTTTTTGCATAGCATCTTCCTCCCAGGGAATTTCAAAGACCTTTCGGGGGGCACTGATGCCTTTGCAACACTGATAAACATTAGACCTATTCTATCTCTGGAGAAACAGTACCAAAACATTGCAGAACTTGCTCAAGGTAAGCTAAGAAAACAGTGAGACGGCTGCAGACAGAGCAAGCCCTGAGGTCTCAGCACCTGACCTGAAGCCCACTGGAAAACACAATCAATATGGAAAGTAAGTTGCATTTGCAAGACCCAGTTCCAGGGCTGACCTTTCACTGCTCGCTCATCATTTTGCATTAGCAACTGGGGTGGTGTGATGCCATTGCCTGATATTCCAGTTTATTAGTTGACTTAGCTGAGATTTAATTCAATTGAAATGAAGGCCTTTCAGTACAATATTGAAACAGGCTATGAAGGACACACCTTTTAGTTACGGGTCATGCTGATGCTGAAGTCAAATAAAGTATTTGTTCCAAATGTCTTAAATATTATGGCTTAGTATTTGATGTAGTAGATCCTTAAGTGGTTGTACTACTTAAAACACAGAACAATAATAAAAAAAGAATAAAGTGGTTGCTATTTATCTCGTAGAACTAAAACATCTCCTTCACTGGTATTTAGAAAGATATAAGATATATCTTCATGAAAAAAAAACTTTTCACAGCTTTCAGCTGACCAGGGATAAATACAAATACTGACAGTGATCTTAAATGCTCATAGTGTAATTTGTAGTTTTTACAGATACCAGGTTTACTTTGAGAAGAAAACAAAATCCAGTAACAGTATAGAAAACACTCAACTATACAGTTTAGAAGAATGTACGATGGTGATAAAGACTATTTTGAATCAAAAGAGTATGTACACGGACGTCTGTCCACTGCTGATACTGTTCAGTGGAAGAGCTGGGATTGTTACAAGCTACTAGCTCTGTGCTGGTGGCCTCAGACTCTGGAAACATGGGACAGAGTATTTTCAATGGGGAAGACAACCTGCTCAGGCCAGCAACTTTCACAAATAGAGATCTTTACTTCTGCTGGTATGTAAAGCAGATCTGGACAGCAGAAGAAATATTTTGTTTAGGTTTTTTTTTTTCCCCCTTTGGGTCTAATTATCGATCTGCAAAGTTCCACTTTGTTTACACAACATTAGTGCAAGAAATGGAAGAAAACAAGTTTGGTTTTGGAACTCTCTAGTCTGAGCAACATTTTCAAATGAACTTGGTGGTGCTGGTTGGAGTTTTACCTCTTTGTATCGCTTCAAATGTCTTCTAAGATTTATTCATATTAGCACCTATTCAAAAGATCAGTCTGAAGAAAAGCTGCCCTGGGAAATATAAATAACATCAAATGGCAACCTAATATTCCTAAATACAAAATGGAAGGCAAGCAACACATTTATGCATTTTAAAATAAAAGGAATATATGCATCATATTTTATATTTATATTGTCAGTACATTTTTACATTAACCTTTAACACCCACAATAGAAATCCCACTTCTCTCAATTTCTGACTTGGGAAAAATTCCTACTCAGTTGGTGAGGATTTTCAGTAAGTGGAAAACATCAAGGATTTTAGAATACATTGCCTGGGTCGGCGGTGTCTTTGGAGAAAAGACAAGTCTGTGAATTTTCAGGATTTTGTCCATGGCAGCCGAATACGAGTTGGAGGGCTTCCAAACCCAAGAAGAACAATTCATTGGTGTGGCTGTGCTAACAGGAAGCCGTGGCACAGCCCTGAGGAAATGGCCAGAAAGGCTACAGCTTCATTGTAAAAGTTTGGGTAAAGTAGGGTAAAGAGTTCTTTCACAAATATGAAACACAGTTTTTTCTCTGAAGATCATCTGAGTTCACTGTTTTGAATCCCTGCTTTGCTGGCTTTTCTGCTCAGTCGGGTTAACTACTGCTGCTTCTGAGGTCTGGGAGCATGAATCTCCACTTCCAACATCCTTAAATGCTGAGCTCTTCCAGCATTTAGTAAAACCAAGTCAGGCCATGCAACAAAACTACCTCTAGCACTTTGCTTTATTGTGGAGGATCTGTGCTCTGCCTGAAGGCAAGCAGGCTGACCCTGGGGATCAAACAGACAGGTTGCTCAGGTGGGTGCCTTAGTTTAGGTCTGCAGTAAAATGAGACTCACTTTGAACTTGAACATTTACATACAGTATATGAGCAGTGGAGTGAGAGAAAGTTTACTAGTATGAGCATATGTATCACTATTTTTGATATATATCTTCAATTTTCTGATCCCATTACTTCAGATCAGGTCTAAGTCTTATATCTAAACAGGCAGTTCAAAGGGAAAGTCCCTATTTACAGGCTGGATTTAGAGCTTTAACAAAAGAAAGGCAGGAAGAGATTCGTTTACTATATAATAAAAAACTTCTGTTTTATCACTGGTCAGCATCTTCCAAATATTTCTTTTCCAAACAGAAAGTAGTATGGGAAGTTCCCATTTCACAGCATGGATCAAGAAAAGAAAAAAAAAAAGCCTATTGTGCAACTTTCCCTTTTTGTCTCTGATGGGTTTACTTTTGCTTCACCCCTCAGGGCTCCTGGAAGCATATGTGCTCAGCTGAAACACCATGCTGCTGCCTCATTAGACCTGTTCCCAAGACTTTTCTTAAGAATCTGGTATTTAGAGGAGAGCAAGACTGGAAGGCAAGGGA
Source organism: Rhynochetos jubatus (assembly GCA_027574665.1). Taxonomy (NCBI): domain Eukaryota; kingdom Metazoa; phylum Chordata; class Aves; order Eurypygiformes; family Rhynochetidae; genus Rhynochetos; species Rhynochetos jubatus. The sequence goes on from CM050656.1 coordinate 21,074,210, forward strand.
AGGGTTGGAGTGGAATTGCCCTGGGTGAAGCTGAGGACCGGTCCCTCTTCACAGCACAGGCAATGGGAAGCGATGCACCAACCTTTGGTGGAGTGGGCAGGCAGTGGGCAGAGAAACAAAGCACAGCAGGTGCTGCATCAAGAGAGAACAAAGCAGATAAGTCCAAAAGGATCAATAATGCAAGGCAAGGACTGAATATGGTGGGGACCAGGAAAGCCTCTTTTGTCAGGCAGCCTCTGCACAGGGCATCCTGCCAGGGCCTCCCTGAAATAAGCACTGCAAGTCTCCAAAGACCTTAGCAAGAGAGGGGTGAAAAAGGATTTCTCCACCTTGGATTATTTATTTTTGGGCAGATCAAACATAGATTAAGGGGGGTGGGGGAAGCAAACATCGTAGTGGAAGGTGTCCCTGCCCATGTCAGGGGGGTTGTAACTACCTGATCTTTAAGGTCCCTTCCAACCCAAATCATTCTATGATTCTGATACCTCAAAAATTGAAAGCTTTGATTCGTCTCAATAAACACTTATTTGTTGTTTCCCCCCTCCCCCATCTGTTTACTATAGCACTTTTCCAAACAAAAGCCTTAATTTCAAAATGGCTGAAAGAGAACATTGTCAATTTATAATTACTCATAATAACAAAAAAGTACTTTTTAAAAAGATAAAATCAGAAATATGTCTTCTCCTACAAAAGTTGTGCTAAAAAATATTAGCAGCAAGTAACAATGAACAAAAACTCCCCCCCAAAAAAAAGAGTGGAGGCAGAGACAAAACATCACTTTATGAGACTTTGCTCAGGCTAATTCCCACAGGCTGGGTCAGATTTGCAAGGTTTGTCCCAGATATGCTTATAAAATTAAAATTCTCATTAACTTTTACTCCTCACAATTTGCCATGAACCCACAGCTTGATGAGCCCTCACCTGCACCAGGGCTTTAGTCTCAGGCCTGAAGTGCTTCCTGGGCATCACACCCCTTTGCCAGCGTGACCCCAGATGGCCCTGCAATCCCCAAGCATCCTCATCTTTTGCACATACATTCTACGTCCCTGTACAACTCAGATTCATGGCTCTTCTCATCAACTCCAGAACCTTTCTTCACCTTCTGGTAAAATTCCTCCGCTCCGAACTCCACCTTGGTAGGCAAGCTTGGTCTGAGTCATTTCCCAGCCTAATGGCCTCTTTAGTATGTGTATTAACCCAAATCACCTGTGTAGGAGATACCCAGGATGAATGATCCCTCATTACCTCTGGTTTGGGAGATGGATAACACCATCCTAACAGCTCAGGGTGGGTTTCATCTATACAGACACTTTCATGATAAAAAAATTAATCTTGTCAACCAGCATTTTTCATTAGTGTATCAGTGTGGGCAGGATATTTTTAATAGCAGTCATTTCTCATGGGTGTCTGTTTGGTTCATCCTACTTACATGCTCACGATTAACTGAATTACCAATTTCAGAGACTGAAGGGAATTTCTTCCACATTTTTCTTCAATTCATCACAACATGGCAAGGATTCTTGAGGCATTTTGTTCTTATGTGTAATATGGCACTCCAGCAAATTTTATTTAAGAGAATCCCTGCCCTAGTGGGAGCCCAGCATATGGATACTGACCTTGTTGCCACCTAATGTCTTTTAATGGCTCATTATTGTTGTAGCATTTGGTCTCCCGCTCTTTATCTCATTAGCTAGAAGGCTCTGAGATACATTGGAAGGCCTGTGGCATGTGGTGTTGTGTACAGCAAGTATTTTGTAGATACTTGACTGCAGTGGCAAGCAATTGGCTTTGATGGCTCAGCTGGTCTCTTCTGGTCAGGAGTCCCCATGTGAAGACCCCAGGGAACTCTCCCAGCCTCCAGCAGAGCTAATGCAACATCTCCCACTTATTCCAGCAGGAGCTATACTAGTCCAGGACAAAGCATCTCTTTTTGTTCTGCTTTCCTCCATTCAACCACAAAGAGATACAGAACCAATGTTAGCATGTTCCCCAGAAACAGTAACAGAAATCCTTAATTTTATTGTACTTGTTTCCTCCATGCAAGTTCCACTAATATGTCACATAGCTTCTCTTTTCCTTTCTTAAAAGTCTCTTTTTGCACTGCAAGAGGACCCATTAGTGCTTTTAAGTGGTCATAGGCACTGCAAACCAAGGTAGTGCATTCCACATTAAATCAACATTATAGTGGGGGATTAATACAATCTACCCAACAGATATTTTTTCATGAAAATTATTAAAATTCATAGCTTAGAGGTGTGAATGCTTCTTTAAGAAAGGTACTTATGTTATCCTCAAAATAGCACAAGTACCATGTGATGTTCCAGTTGCTATGGTTACCACAAATTTGTTATTTAATAGCAAAGAAAATAGATGCATAAAACATGCTAATTATAACTGGTACAAATTTTTCTAAATGTTTTATATGAATATGCATGCATGTTTTATGCATAACGAGTAGGAATGCCCTTTTTCAAATAATTCTTCAAGTTTTTAGAAGCATTTTAGTAACTGGTGGGGAAGTATGTTGTGTGACTCTCAGCAACAGAGGGAAAGGCAACTGAGAAATTCAAGATGGGCACTTTGTCTAAAACAATACAATTTTCTACTCAAATAGCAGGAGAATCCTGAAAACCCAAGATGTTTAAATTTGTCAAACCCTTGTACTTTCCCGACTGCATTTGCTTTGTTTCATCTTCTCCTCTTTGCTATGTTGAAAGGGTTTCCTCTTTGGATTGAAGGCTCTCAGAAACAATTGCAGGATCTTTTGAAGTAAAGTAGCCTGTTATGAAATTATAATGCTAATATAGCCCAAGTGCAGCAGCCGAGGCACTCCAGTCACCGCCAGAATCGATACTGCTCAAGAAAATGACGGTCTCGTTCTGCTTGGAGCCCCAGGGCTCTGTTCTGTGTGTGGTGGTGTGCTGGCTGGGCAGGCAGGTCCTGGCTGCTCCTGCTTCCCCTGGCTAACTGCCAGCTCTGTCTGGGGGTGCAGCTGAAGGCCTAAAGCTGCCCTTCTGATGCTGTGGGAAAAGACCCGTCTCCTGCTGCAGGGTCTCAGCGGCCTCCACAGGCTGGGAGCTCAGGTGCTTCGCGCACACAGTCCGCGAGCCCAGCGTGGGAAGGTGCTGCTCTCAGACTTGCTCATGTTGCATGCAGAAATACACGGGACTGGCTTCTGCCATGCAGAGGAGGGATGCATCCCCGCTGGAAGGGATATGTATGAGAACAGATCTCTTATAATTCCCCTTTCCTTTCTGTTCACCAGATGTTCCCAGAGATAAGGCCAGGGGACACAGTGAGTGAAGTACTTCAAGTGCTGTAAAACTTGGCAAACCTGGCGGGGTCCTGGGGAGGCACAAGAGAAATCTTATTCCTTCCTTTCCTTTGTCTGTCTGTGGCCATGGCAAAAAGACTGCCAAGACTAAATTAAACAAAGACACGACTGTGAGTTGTGAGGAATTGCAACTGGCTCATGGCTGGCACAGGAGAGCTATGAGTGGATGCCTCAGCACCCAGTGCTGGCCAGCCCCAGCTGCTCACCCAGATTCCGGCCTCTTCCCAGTGCGAGAAGCATGATGTACATGCCTCTGGGGCAGGAATATCATATGGTGGACTCTGCCGCACTCGGGGGTCGTTGCTGAAAATGTCACCACTGTCACTTGAAATGAAACCCTCTCTTCTTGTAGAGGCTTTTATCTCTTCCCTTACAAGGATGCAACAGCCACAGGCATAATTAAAGTTATGTGCATGTGTTTTGCTGCCAAATGGCCGTACTTAATGACATGGATACCAAAGGCACTTACTGTTTTTTCCCTTTCACACCCAGAGCACATGTTAGCTGGCTGCTGTATTTCAGATGTTGCAGCGTGTCAGTGATACTGACTGAAAAAACCTTCTCTGTAGCTTGCTGTCACACCATGATTGATATCAGCTGTAACAAGATACAATATTATGGCACTGTAATTCTGCTTGATGCAAGGTAGTCTTTGATCTTTACTGTTTTGCAAGGATTATAACATACACTTATTTTGATAAATAATACCCTTTCACCAGAGTCACCAAAAGTGGAAGGAAAATTTGCAACTAAACTTTTGAAACTTCTCTCGTGAAGATGGTGCTGTTTTTAAAGCAAAAGGTTAAATAATAGGAAAACAAGTCCCACTCACCTATTTATAAGTAGATATAAATAATAAAAATGTGATAAATCACCAGCCCTTTTTGGCTGGTTTCTCTGTGTGCATGTGCATTGCACCAATATCAGGGCAGTCAGTTCCTGGCAGAGGTGCTGCAGCTGTGAGCAGTGAGGGGGCCAAGGGGTGCTGGGGAAACCATAACCCCCAGCCTCACATAGAAGTGGAGGGGAATTCACACTGGATTTTCCTACATCTCTAAACTGGATGGTTGTGGAGAAATGCAGCACTATGGGAGCCACACACATAACAGCACTCACTCATTCACCCAGCTATGGAAAGGCCTTTGGATAGGGATGGAGGCTTGGCTCTTCCAGCCCTCCAGGACAAATAACAGACAGCATATGTCATGTCCAACACATTTTTGTCAACTTACCACTTGAGGTGAGCTGGGATTTAAGTTTCCAGGTGCCTTTATGAAGATGCTCAGAAAGATCTACAATTATTATTTTGTTGTTTTTGTTCTGCTTTTTAATTTGAACAGTTATTTGGATCATGGTAAAAATGAGAAAACCCCAGCACCATAGCTATAAGAAAGTGTTCTCATCAGGTAATCATTTGTTAAAACATTTTAACCAGTTGATATAAATATGACTGTCATCAGAAAATGACAGGCAAGTATGTCTCCCATCTGCACTGCCGAGTCAGGGAACAGTCTACCGCTTCAGGAATTTTTCTTTATTATTGTTGCACTTCCATACACAGTGCAGTGCAGCTAAGCACGACCCACCTCTCTTGGTGGGGACTTGGGATGGGAGCAGCACCCCAAACAGGAGAACACAGCGCCATGCTCTCCTCTGCTGAGTGGCTTTGCACAGCTCTGGACTGCTCATCTCGGACCACAGCCCCCACACAGCTCAGGGGGCAGCACAGTTTTATTTCACCAGAAGCTGGATGGCTTAAACCTCTTTACAGTTGAGCTCAGGTTTCTGGCAAGGGTTTTCCAGCCCCGTCTCAAGGGGATGGTCCCACTGGCAACAGGGTTCAGCTTCCAAGGGTAGTCTGCCAAATCCATGAAAGATTTTGCATGGCAAGAACAGGGTGTAACTGCAAGGCCATGATTGTTTTCCATGTAAATGTCTGTTTTGGTTTGTGCTTAAATGATTATCTGTCATTGATTTGTGTGCCTAACTACAACCACTTCAAGCTGTTTTCAATTATTCTGTTCTCAATACAGTGTGATCCCGAGGATTAGCCATACCGAGTGCCACAAACCACCTTGCAGCAACGGAGTCATAAACTGAAGAGGATAGAAAGGATTTTAATGGGAGATTAAAGGGAAGAAGTGACTCACTGCATGAGAGAAAAGAGGGAGTGCATAGGCTTCAACTGGAGGAAAGCTGCTTCGTGATGCTTCTGAGTGCACGGAAGATCCCAGGTTAATATAATAATTCTTCTTTCCTTATCATGCAGGTTTCTGGTCGTGATTTCATAATTAGGGGTGTATTTAAAAACAGGTTTGAAATGAAGCATATGTTCTGGCTTTGCACTAAGAGGAGGTGACTAGTTGCAGTGTAATGTTGTACAGTTTGTTTCCTTGCCTGCTGAATTATCTTTGTAAGTTTTGTGTGGTTTCTCATTCTGTATTTTTAATTGAAAACCTGCACCTTTGGAGAGAAGCTGTATTTCTCCTCTGCAGTCCTCTCTTTCACTGGGACTGATACTTTAAGAGTAAACAATGTTCATCTACACCAAATCTTGTGTCCTGTGTGAGGTGTGTGTAACCTGAACTCTCCCAGATCTTGCGCCAAGGTGATACACAATACTGCTTGTCATGAGCTGCTTTAAGGTTTATCAGCTAGGATTGCTAGTATACTCCTTCAGCAATCAGGAGCTGGGACTGCTTCAGCGCTTCTCTGCACATACTAGTAAAAGTCTTCATACACTTGGACTAAAATCCTAATTGTTGCAAAACAATTAACTATCTGCAGTAGCCATTTGTGACAGTGTCCATCAACTGGGAAAATGTAACTGTTACTGAATTTCTAAGAACAGCCATTAATATGCTGACTTTAAACCAATTTAAATATTTGAACTTTCTGAGTGCAGAGTTGAGATGAATAGCATGGAGAAGCACACTTGGATGGATTAAATCCTCTATGGATTTTATCAATACAGCGTAGGAAGAGAGATAAGTTATTTGTCTGACAGATATATATATTTGTAACAGATAAAATCAAATGTGTTATCACTATCTGCACTCTGCTATGTATATTTTAAAACAGTATCAGTGGATAGGTACATACACAGCACTAGTTTACAAGAGATACCATCATTAATTTCCACATAGCTATATGTTTTCATGGGCTTTTTAACCTTTTAATATTAAGTAAAATAGCAACTACAGCACTCTTCTATATCCTTGGGAGTATCACAGTTTTAAAAGACTTCTGTTAAAAATGCAGGAAATGCCACTGCAGTAAAGACTGGGAAAGTGAGGTACATGGCATAGGAGCTTGGGGCTGGATTTCCAGCTGAGCTCCAGGAGCTGCTTTGTCTGAGCTGACCAAAACCCCAGGAGGGAGGTATGGAGCTGGCCCTGTCGCAGAGTGGGAACCTGGACCTGCTACGGTCTGCTGAGAGGCTCAGGGCCAGGCAGGGCTGGGCCCTGTCATGCCAAACTGCTTCAGCTGCACATGGCACCCGTGGCTGCTCCTGCCCCAGCAGAGGCTTTTTGCCTAATCAGAGCTTATGGGCATCAGAAAAATTTGTGACAGTGTGAAGTGATAACTGTTCTTCTGGAGACAGCTGGCTCACTTCATATGAGAAAGCTTTTTATTTCTTTTTCTAGGCCAGCATTCAAAAATCTGTCAGATCACTTTAGTCTGCTGAATTTTGAGCAAATTCAAGTAAAATAAGCAAGTCTCCAAAGCAAAGCTAAACTCAAAATGCCCCAGTACTCAATCTATAAGATCAATACAAACAACAGGGATGCCTGCAGTAGCTTTTGCAGAACAAAGTAGTTGAGTCTCAAACAAAGCTTTTATATAACTAGACTTTTCCCATGGTACACCACATCCTTGTAATCAGCCTTCTATCTATTTTCTAACTTTCAATAATAATATGCTGCAACAAAGCTCACCCAAATGAAGAAGAAGAAAAAAAAAGGATGTATGCACAAAGGACCAAGCATCCACATAGGGCAGCGGTAGAAAACAGCATGAGACAGGATTTCTAATCTGACACTCTCCTATTGCCATATGCTAGGGCGAGACGGCAATTATTTTCCCAAAAAGAAAGGCGGCTGCTCCCAGTCACATCTCAATTACCCCCGTTAGGGTCAACATATTGCTGGTTTTAAACTGAAAAGAAAAATGGTCTGAAGTATAGAAACAATTGGTTGAAGGGACATGGTCAAATAACTCAGGTAGATGTTGTTACTCCATCTGCAAAAGTATTTACCTGTTGAGCAATGGTCTTTGGGCTTCCATGAAGCAGGATTGGAACATTTCTGTTTCAAATTCCCCGCTCTCAGTTACCATTTAAAAGAAACAGCTTTGTTTTCACATGGTCTAAAATGTACATCAGCAAGGCAGAATTTCCTGAACGCAGATAAATAACACCAGCGTTGTTTTGACATGACTGGAAGGGCTGGTACAGATGTAACATGGTAAGCTGAAGAGGTTTATCTTAGCTTGTGACTTGCAGCTGCTTATTAAGAAATACAGCAGAAAAACCCAGGCACAGAGAGGTCCCAGGGAGGCATGGCAGTCAGGGAGCAAACACACCCTTATGGAAAGCGTATTAGAAACACCGATTTGGAAGGACTCAGTGCATGCGCATATATGGCTCCTGAGTCAAACCTCTGAGCTCACATCCGCACTTCAATAAAGCTGCTGACACCAGGGTGACTAAACACTGAAAAAGGCAGGAAGGGATGGAAAGGGACAGGGACACTGCTGCTGGCGGGTGAAGTCCCAGCCGTGTCAGCTGTGATTCTTGCTTATGGAGAGGCTGGTGGGAAGATGGAGAGTGACCATGGCTGATTCCTACAGTGCTTTAAGTGCAGAGGTATGAAAATGGGGCCAGCCCGCAGTTTGGCAACCTGAAGAAATAACACTGTGAAGAGATAGCAAAAAGGAATTGCCGAACTTTTCCACATTCTCCACAACGATGCCAGCGTTTTGAGTACTGCCAGGTTCACAACAGTAAATGCTGTGTTCGCATGGAGGCAGGTGCCAGGGCAGGGCCAGCTCCTGCCCTCCCTGGCAGTGGCACTGAGCCACCAGCCATCTATGGTGCCAGTGCACATCCTCCTTAAACAACTGTGACTGTAGGGTGTTTTGAATTGTCATAAAAACATTAGAAACATCTCAGACTAATGCCCAAGTGTATATATTTAATGATAATTGAGTGGTTTTCTCAGAAGTAAACCGATATTTGCTTGAGAAAACTTCTGAATTGAATGAACAATTTATAAAGCAAGACCTCTTCTTTGTTTTACTGAGTGCCTTGTCACTGGAAAGCAGTAAAGAACCCTCACCTCGTCACAGACCTCCCCTTCAGTCACAGCCCTGGGGCTGCCAGATAGCTCATATCTGTGATATACTTTAATGGGTGTAACTCCTTTTTAATAAGTCCAAACAAAAGAGTTAATAAATCCTAAGAGCTTTCTATCATTATATCTATAACTCTTGGCTTTCACTTTCTCAGCAGTGTTGATCATCTCCTCGAAACTCATGGCATTCTCAGAAGTCTCTTTACTGATCTGTTTCAGGCTTTGATTCAGCACAGACGTGAATTTTCTGCACGTTTTGCTACGCAGCATCTGCCGCTGAGTCACATCTGATTTACACCGAGATAAACTACATCATGCAGGGTAGCCGGTGACTCTGAGGGGAGCACACACGAGTCCAAACTGACTGTGTTTTCCATCGCTATCCATTTGGAGGATGCCACCCCAGGTTTGGTCTCTGTGAGGATTGTTATGAAATGTATTGATCCATCATCCATCAGTTCCCAAAAGGATGTCTGGGAGTTCAGCACCTCAGTGCAGCTCACGTGTCCTGAAAGAGGTGACAGGTCCAGATTGCTCAGCAGGGACAGGGAGGACTTTTTAAGAAATGGTCACCTTTGCCATGGCTTAGGGGAAATCTCTGGGTGAAGGTAGCTCTTACACATGTGTACAGTGCATAAACCTTTCACAGTATTTTTTCCTTTTTTTCATTGGCAAGTTTTAGCACTTTTCCCCTGCTGCTTTCTGGTGACACTGCAAAATATGCACACTAAAGTGCATTCTGTTAGCAAAGTAAAATAGCAAATCTGTGTATTTTAAGTGGAAATCTAAATTATGTTCTTACAAGAGCTGGTCAAAACCCAAAACCTGAACAACTATTCATGGGAAAGGCAGCTATTTCACACCCACGGTAAATGAGAGTGCCAAGCCACATTTGAAAATGTTCCAGAATAGAAAGAAGTTTTAGAAATTAACTTTGAACTGTTTTTTTAGCAGTACAGACCTGAGATTTCTGAAACATCCCTCACAGACGGCAATCTGCTCTAGTGTCATGCTAGCAGTGGCCATGGATCACACTAGCTGGATCAAGAGAGACCCTCTGTAGTCACTCTTTGTGCAGTGGGACAACCACCACCTTGAGCTGTGGTGTGGGCCTGACTGGACCTTTCCCTCATAGCAAGATCCCGGTGATGTCCTCTCAGCTTTAAACTTAAGTTTTGTTAGAGTGGGACAGTTTGCTTACTGGATACTGAAACTCCCAGCAGCTGGGGAGGCCCAGGAAGCTTTCTGACACAACTCATGGGATGAGTGGGTCTCCCCAACATACTTTATGTGTACGTTATGCAACACAATAGCTGAACTTGTCTGTGATTTCACTTTATATTTACAATGCATTTTATTGTGCTAGTTCTTATCTTTAAGATGAAAAATTATTTAAAATCCTATGTTCTAGATCAAAGCATCTCTAGCTTGTTTGTAATGAAACATTTAGACTCTTACCTAAGTTTCCTGTTCAGACTGTCCAAGAATTCAAGTGTTTCATTATAACAGAAGTAAGAGCTGCTTTGATCTACAAAATAAGAGGCTTCAAATCTGTACTTAATAGCTGACAAAGATAATTATTCAAATAACTAATAATACAAAAGTTGAGGGCAATGAAATAGTAGAATATTAAACAAGTCATAAAAAGGCACATGCTGATGTATGCCATGCCATATTCTCCTACTAATAATATTAATAAAGAATTATGGTTTATATTATCATAATGTGTAGCTCTGCGTGTGTGTGTGCACTCATATGAGTATAATGGACTTCCACTCCACAAGACCTGATTTTGGGCAGAGCCTCGAAGTATTCGGCAAAATAGAAAGATGGTACCTGCTCCTAATGTCTTACAACATAAGAATAAGGCAAGAGACAGAAGTGGGGCACCAAAAAACAGATGATGACATACAGGGGAACATGTGATGTTACTGAGGAACAGGACAGGCAGCAAATGAAGAGCCTAGCAGTAGTTAGGGAAAGAGGGCTTGGAGAGTTTCACTGTGGGATGGGGAGGAAGATGTGAGGCAGCTTGTGGCTGCTTGCAGGATGGTCCTCTCAAAAGTGGGAGGCAGCAGGGAGGAGCTGGGGGTGCAAGTTTAGGCAGCTAGCATGTGAGTGAGGGGAGCTGGCATCAGAGTCACCCTGGCTGGCAGTACTAAGTAGCTGTTGATAACTGAAAGTGGAATTGGACTGTGACAGAGCACAAAACTGAGGACAAACAGGTAACATTTGGTGCAATACAGAAAGAGGAGATGAAGGAGGCATGGACAGAAAACAGATTGATGGACTAAGAAATGAGTATTTCCAGTGTCATTTGAAGTGGACACCAAAAGGCCAATGTTGCATTTGTCAAGGCCTGATAAAAAATGTGTTGCATTAATTGAGACATAGAAAAGGCTAGACAAGGACCTTAGCCATAGGGATGGACAGGAAAGGTGACATCTTAGAGAGGATAAGCAGGACCAGTTAGGGGGATTATGCCATAGCCCTGAGAAAGGGTCTAAGTCAAAGATGACACACAAATTATGGGCCTGAGTGACAGACAGGGTGGTGAGGTTGTCCGCTGTGATCAAAGAGTGGACTAGCAGGGAAGACATGGATTGGGGAAGATTAAAAGTTCTGTCTCATCCACACTGAGTTTGAGTTGACAGACAGCCATCTACATGAAATGACAGGGAAACAAACCAAGAGCTGAAGTTAGCCAGAGGAGACGGGTTGTGAATGCACAGGTAGATGTGTGAGTCAGCCGCACAAAGATGGGAGCTGACTGCGTGTTTACAGATGAAATTACACAGAAATGCAGAAAAGTGCAGAGAGAGAAGGCAAAGAGGACTAGGTTCTCTAAAACCACCATAGAAAATAATACTGCTGGTAATGTAAAATGAGGTTAGAACAATAAATACTCATGAAGAATTTAATTTCAAAAAGTGCTTTTAGTTTGTGATTTTATCTCATTTTCCCAAACAGAGTTTTCCAAAGGATCATTTGAAAAATATTTTCTTTTTTTTTTTTTTCCAGAAAATGTCATCAAAATTAATGTAATTTCATGAATATGTCAATTTGGACAACTATAATATTTTGTAGTGGAAAAATGTTTCAACGTCAAAAACAAAAATTCAGAGTGGTTTGCTTTTAGCTCTAAACATAGATCCTACTGCTGTCAAGTAACATCTTTCATTATCTTCTTTATGTCTCAAACTACATTAAAAAGAGTCTAGAGGTTTTGCTGATTCTGTTGTAATCAATCCTGTCAGAGTTGTTATTGGATTTATCTTGGAATCTGAACACCAGCATTTTTCATTGTTGTTTCAGATTTTCTTCATGACTGTACAGCTAACAAAGTTAAGAGTATAAGAAAATCTAAAATATACTAAGTTGAACAAATAAAATTATTAAATGACTATAAAACTATCCATGAAACTTTTTTTGGCCCTGAATAAATACTAATGACTCTTATTTAGTGGATTTTAATGAAATGCAGGTCTATCCAGGTATGAATTAATTTTAAAATTATGTCAGAGTAAAACAGGCTCATATTTACCTGTCTTCATTTGGTATAGAAGTGTTAAACATTTATCAAAATAAAAGCATGAAAGCATAACAGAGCCAAGTAACACCACAGATGAAATCAGGCAAGGTTCAACCACTGCAGAAAAACCCACTCAAACCTGAGCAGCACACGTGTTTCAGCGTTCCAGAGTCCTGGGTAAAACTGCTCAGCTGATGCACAGCACTGTTTATAAATCATGCATACGTCTTGTAGGCTTCAGTGCAACATGGACAATAAAAAGGAATTAAGATACTTAATGAGGTGAGATACTTCCTACAAAGTGGTGTCTGTCTTTCCTTCTTTCAGTCTTTGGGATATAATTTTTTCCTTTTTCTTCCTCTCATTTATCATTTCTCTTGCTAACAAGGAGCCCAGCTTTTCCTACTGAAGGACATGATCAGCTACAGCATTAGGCACATGCAAATCATCCATCTTCCTATTTCTAGTATGTATATGTGCCCTTCATAACATTACCACCCTCATTGTTATATACGTGAGACAGGCTTGCACAGACTATCTCTACTATCACAGGTCACCAGGAGAGCACCTGGCAAACAAAACAAGGCAATTCTAAAGGCCCCAGTCAGCAAGCCGTCTTCATCGGGGGCCCATCTTAATGCCGCTATGGGAACGCACAGAGAAATAAACAAGAGGAACAGGAGGTGTGCACACGCATGAGGGGCTGTGACCTCATTGGCATCGTGGAGGTGTTGTGGGATGGCTCCCGACTGGAGTGTCAGAACAGAAGGATACAGCTCTCTAGGAAGGACAGGCAGGGGAGACATGGAGGGGGTATTGCCCTCTACATCACTGACCAGCTGGAGTGAGGAGCTGACAGAGACATTATGGGTCAGGGTTAAAGGGAGGGCAGTGAGAGGGGATACTGTGGTAGGAGTTTGCTACAGGCTACCTGGCCAGGACAAGCGAGTGGATGAGGCCCACTACGGGCAGATAGCAGCAGCCTTACAGTCACAAACCCTGGTCCTCATGGGGGACTTCAACCACCCCAATATCTGCTGAAGGGACAACACAGCAGGGCACGAGCAAGCCAGGTTGTTACTGGAATGCGTCAATGATAACATCCTTCTCCAAGTGAGAGAGGAGCTGACGAAGAGGGGGGCCATGCTGGACCTTATTCTCACCAACAGGGAGGGGCTGATGGGGAATGTGATGCACAAGGGCAGCCTTGGCTGCAGCGACCATGAAATGGTGGCCAGGGACATCAAGGGCAACAAGAAGGGCTTTGATAGATACATAAGGGATAAAAGGAAGATCAGGGAAAATGTGGGCCCGCTGCGGAAAGAAATGGGAGAGCTGGTTTCCCAGGATATGGAGAAGGATGAGGTGCTCAGTGATTTTTTTTGCCTTGGTCTTCACTGGCAAGGGTGCAAACCATACCTCCTGAGTCATGGAAGGCAAGGGCAGGGACTGGGAGAATGGAGAACCACCCACAGTTAGAGAGGATCAGGTTCGAGAACACAAGTCCATGGAACGTGATGAAATACATCCGTGGGTCCTGAAAGAACTGGCGGATGAGGTTGCTAAACCTCTGTCCGTCATATTTGAGAAGTCGTGGAGGTCTAGTGAAGTTCCCATGGAGTGGAAAAGGGGAAACATCACCCCCATCTTTAAAAAGGAAAAAAAGGAGGACCCGGGGAACTACAGGCCAGTCAGTTTCACCTGTCTGTCTGACAAGATCATGGAGCAGATCCTCCTGGAAAGCATGCTAAGGCACACAGAGAATGAGGAGGTGATTGGTGACAGCCAACATGGCTTCACCAAGGGCAGATCGTGCCTGCCAAATTTGGTGGCCTTCTACAGTGGGGTCACGGTCTTGGTGGATAAAGGAAGAGCAACCGATGTTACCTACCTGGACTTGAGAAAATCGTTTGACACTGTCCTGCATGACATCCTTGTCTCCAAATTAGAGAGGCATGGATTTGACGGATAGAACACACAGTGGATAAGGAACTGTCTGATGGTCGCACTCAGAGAGTGGTGGTCAACAGTCTCCATGTCTGAGTGGAGACCAGTGACGAGCAGCATTCCTCAGGGATCAGTATTGGGACCGGCACTATTTAACATCTTCGTCAGTGACATGGATGGTGGGATCGAGGGCACCCTCAGCAAGTTTGCCGATGACACCAAGCTGTGTGATGTGGTCCACACGCTGGAGGGAAGGGATGCCATCCAGAGGGACCTGGACAGAATGGAGAAGTAGCCTCATGCCAACCTCATGGAATTCAACAAGGCCAAGTGCAAGGTCCTGCACTGGGTCAGGGAAATCCCAAGTACAGGCTGGCAGAGAATGGATCAAGAGCAGCCCTGAGGAAAAGGAATTGGGGGTACTGGTGGGTGAAAAGCTGGACATGAGCTGGCAGTGTGCGCTGGCAGCCCAGAAAGCCAAACATATCCTGTGAGGCATACAGCTTCTCTTTCAAGAGATGCATGTCCAGCAGGTCGAGAGAGGTGATTGTCCCTGTCTACTCTGCTCTCATGAGACCCCACCTGGAGTACTGCGTCCAGCTCTGGGGTCCTCAACATAAGAAGGATATCGACCGGTTGGAGCAAGTCCAGAGGAGGGCCAGGAAGATGCTCAGAGGGCTGGAGCACCTCTACTATGAAGAAAGGCTGAGAGAATTGGGCTTGTTCAGCCTGGAGAAGAGAAGGCTCCAGGGAGACCTTATTGCAGCCTTCCAGTACCTGAAGGGGATCTACAAGAAAACTGGAAGGGGACTTTTCACAAAGGCCTGTAGTGACAGGACAAGGGGTAATGGGTTTAAATTGAAAGCAGGGAGATTTAGATTGGATGTAAGGAAAAAATTCTTCTGACAGTGATGAGGCACTGGCACAGGTTGCCCAGAGAAGCTGTGGATGCCCCATCCCTGGAAGTGTTCAAGGCCAGGCTGGATGAGGCTTTGAGCAACCTGGTCTAGTGGAGGGTGTCCCTGCCCATGGCAGGGGGGTTGGAACTAGATGATCTTTAATGTCCCTTCAAGCCCAAACCATTCTAAGTTTCCCCCAAAGCATATGGAGTCAGTTAAAAATTCTCTAACTAAAGTTGCCATCCCCACACACAGGGGACAGAAGCCAATCTGCCCAACTTTGCCTGTGGGCTCACTGTCCCCTCATTCCCTATGCATGCCATTAGATGACATCACATATAATATCACGTAACTTGTGTCATTAATAACATGACAAAATAAAGCTTGAATTACCCACTCTCTGATGTGGTTTCCTGGAGCATGAATACATTTCTTGGGCTATGGAAGTCATTCAGCCTTTGCAGTCACAATGCACCCAATGTATTATTAACGTCCCAGTGAAGCACACCCTGCCATGTCTTAATGCTATGGCATAAGATGCCTGAAAAAGTAAACAGCTATGTAGAGCAGAGAGTGGTGGCTGCTAGAGAGATGAATGGGGGGACATCACAGTTTCACTCTCCATGCCTGTGGCTCCAGCAGTCTCAGGGATGCCTTGGTAATGTTTCATTGTGTATATTCTGCAGAGGATTTTTCCCTGAGTGTTTCTAAACATCTATTATTTATAAACCACTGCTGCTCTGCATGGTGCTTCATGGATAAGTAAAGGAAACATTTCCTGCTCTGAGGACCTTACACTGGCTGCTCCTGGTTCCACGGCCATGCATGAGGCCAGCTGCGCAGGCAGAGGTTCATGCAGGGCTGCTGTCTGTCCACAGCCCTCAGCCCCACTGCACACACCTCCCTGAACAGCTCACACCAGTCCCAGCCAGGAAGGGCCCAAATAAATCAACCCAGCAGTGTCATGCTGGGCTGCTGTCATTTCCATACTGCTTATGCAGAGCTACATTTTAGATAATCTGTACCTCTCTGGAACAAGTGCTCCAATAATCTCTATCCTCATGTAATTCGCTGCTACAACTGCTTCCACAGCTGCTGCTACACAGTTTTCTCCCTCCCAAAACAGCTGTGTATCCAGCAAATTCCTTCAGTGTTGGAAGATGGAGCCAGTGGCTGGGAGGCAGGGAGCTGGGGAGCAGAGATGAAGGGGACAGCCGAGGCACTGTGCAGAGGGTGGGAGGAGAGAGCAGAGAGAGTGAAAGAGCTGCTGCGGAGAGGGCACTGTGTGCACTACCTGACACGCATACAACCCACATGCTGCCTGAATCAAACCATCTTTTATAAATAACCCCTGGGAAGAAGGTCTCCACAATGAAAGATGAAAAGTTTCAAAGCAAAACATACACAGTCAAGGCAGTTTTGTTCCTAAATATGAGAATTTACATTGTTTGCTTGATGATGGGTCATAGATGTCCCCAGAATGACTCACAGAAGCCTTTTGGAGAAGTCTGAAATCCTAGAGTCAGGAATTCATTAGAAACATGGACAGACGCCACCTCTGAGGTTACCAATTCCTGGAGCAGGAGGGAAACCATGTCCCCCTACAAGCAGTGTAGGATCGTGTAGCCTTTGAGTAAAGCAAAGCCAGTGAGACACTGATAATATCACTTCTTGCAATTTTTTCTGTTAGTGATACTGGCCCAGTTTTTGAGTTAATGTGCAGTCCTTTGGTAATCAGACTATAACTTTCATCTGAAGGAGTTATATTCTAAGAAGTAGGCAAAACACAAGGATGGAGAGGGGACAGATGACTGAAGTTTAGGGGTCAGGCTGTGAAAGAAACAATCTGCACATTCAGTATAACTGGTGCATGTCACCAGTGGCTCACTGAGTTGAGCTAGGAAAATAACACAAGCTTGAGTTCTGCGAATGAAAATAACCATAGGGTAAAACCAGTTCAGATCAGTCAGATCTTGTCATTCAACTCAAGACAAAATTTTGGTTCAAGTTTGGTGCTCTTTTAATCCTTTTCCGCTCTTTCAGTTCAGTTTGGAACTGAGAAATACATTTCAAAGCAAAGAGTCAACAGGCTTAGTTTTTTGGAAATGTCAGAGTGAATTGTCTCAAGGTTTTCAAAACCTCTTGTCATTTGCTACTTCCCAGACATTTTTTCCTTGACTGAAAATTCATTGAGTCTGACCTTAATATGTTAACAGTTTGGATTTCCCTGAAATGTACTGTTTCTTACAAAACAATGTCAATCTGTCCCCTCCTCCCCCATTCCTGCGAGCAGCTGAGTGCAGCCCCTCCATGCTGGGCTGCCCCTGTCACACCCCTAAACCTCTCTGCTGGGCAGCGGGCATTCCAGCACTCTGAAAATCAAGCAAAGATTTAGAGAGGGATAAAGCTAGCAGATTTAAATATCTTTCCAGAAAGCTTCCTTGTGCTGCGTATATTGGGGTGGGAATGTTGTGGCCAAGTGAACAGCGATGGCGTGAACCTTAAGTCTGGGAGCTAGTGGGGAGAAGCCTCCATGGGCAACATGGGCAGGCTGGTGGCCAGCTGATGAGGACAAGGAGGTATGGGCGTGGGGTTGGTGGCTGATTGTAGAATAGGCTTGAGGGGGATGACTACAACAGTCACAGAGGGAAAGAGATGATAGTAGTTGAGGCAGGAGAGGATGAGAACCTGAGTAAGAACTTTGATGGTCTGGAGAGGGAAAAGCCTGGAACACAGAGGAGTTATAAAGGAAAATACAGTGAAGGCATGACCTGCTCAGTGAATAAAGCGTTTGACAAGTAGACAGTCCACACTCCATCCTGTAAAAAATGTCATAAAACAGCTGCTGAATGAATGTAATGATTAAATCAATATATTCTTCTCCTATTTCTAAAGCCCTTGCTTCCAGTATTTTTCTAGTTCAATAATGTATGTGCTGTGACAGATACAGAACAGTCAGTCAACAGCCCCCCTCCAGCTGCAGTTAAATTTATTTTAAAATCTCCACATTTTTTGTATATGAAGTAGATGTTTAAAATTGATCAATGTTCAACATATTTATATTAAAACAGAACCTGTTTTATCAGGCAGTTGAAACTTTTCTGATAGTTAGAGCCATGCCCTTTATCTATTGATATAATTGTCCTTAGACAGGATCGCCACATATGCAGACTCTGCATGGAAAAAACAGGCCTTCACTCCTGGGATATCCCCCTTCTTTTTAGCCACTTCTGCTAGAGAAGAAGCTCACAGAGCTTCTGCATCCTGCACTCACAAAACAGAATGGCACAGTGCATCCTTATAAAGGTTGAATCGGCACCTCGCATCCCTCCCCCTCCTGCTGTTGCACTGGTCTGTCCTCATTCTAACTCTTTAATAAAATGCTGTTTCCAAACAGAAAGGTGGAGAATGGGTGATATCAGTTATTCTTTGCAGCATGTTTGTGTGCTGTCATAGCCTAATCTATATGAAAATCAAAATAGGGTCATTTTTTCCTTTTCAAGTACCAATTTGGCAGGCCCTTACCCACCACTTAACTCCTCTCTCCACTCTACCTGCCTAGGGCAAGATTTCAGCATTGTCCAGGAAATCTTGGTCTGCTACTACAGATGATGGGCAACCAACGGCTTGTAACGTCCAAGTTGCCAGGACAAGTTGCAAAGATCACTAAACTCTCAGTGTGACAGGTGATCGATATGCTGAACAATAAGTATCAAATATACAGTAAATGATGCATAATATCATTGGTGAAAAATGTTCTATTTAGGCAGAATGTAGACTGATGTCAGAAAATGCTCTTTAGTGTGTGGAATAATCAAGTCAACTGCTTGATGGATGTACTATATAGTCTATTTACATAGCTTGGATTCAATACACTTACACGATATTTGCATCAGAAACAAATCTATAGTAAACCAATGGGAAAGAATACATGATTTTACCAACATGCTTATACATTAATAATATTACTTGGCAGTCTGATGTTTCAAGACCCAGGGTGAATTACTTATTAAAAACCCATATACAGCTATCTGTCTTTATCTTTCTTTCTGTATGAGCCATAATGGCCCTGATTGTTTTCAAAATTACATTTGGTCAGGATATGACTGTTACATGAAACCTCTTAAACCAATATAATTTTCCTCACTGATAAAATACATTATACTGCTGGGTGCATTGAGCCAAACCATTAACAGAGGAAGCTTAACCTAACCTTTGTGCTTCTGACCAGCCGTTAGAGCAAACTAACATTTACAGAAATTGTTTAAAAAGTGGAATTGACATGGTTATGAATATTTATATTAAGTTCACTCATTTCTTGGAGCTTCTCCTATCACCCTTACTTTTAATGGTTTGAATTTTGCAGGACACATTGTTACTTGGGAAGATATAAGGAAATGTACTCCATTTAACATTGTTTAGAAACGCAGACCTGTGATAAATTAGCCGGATAAGGTCAAATTAAGCAAAGTCACTTTTAAAATTTGAAGTCAGGAAGCATGAGAAAAATCAAATACGCATATTCAGTACAAATTTGAAAAAGAAGACATGATGGAAGTAATGGAAAATCCTCAAGTCAAATTTTTCATAATTGTGGCACTGTTATAATAAACCGTCTCAAGCCATGCCCGGGTCTAAGAGGATGCAAGGCTTCCCAGACCTCCAAGCCAAGATGATAGAGCCTGTCTGATAGGAAGCAAGTGATGTAAAGTCAGTGAGAAACACTACGCTCACAAGGAGATAATATAGTCATTCTCTGCAGTTAATAATCGATTAGATCCCAGTGCTCCTTCCTCTCTCCTCAGATCTCCATCATGACTCGTCCTCAAAACAGAGAGGCACAATTTTTGTGCTCCACAAGATGAATCACAGAGCGAAAGTAAAGGAAGGGCAAGACTTACCTGTAAACGTGAAAAATGCATAGCACTTTTTAAGTGTCCAGTGGCTTTACAGAGTAGGTCATGGCCTATAACACTTGGGGGTAATGGCTTGTTCGTGAAATATACCAATGGCAGAGGTACAAGTGGACCATCTCAGGATCACTAAGCATGAGAAGGAACAACTGGGCATCCTGGAAGAAATGCTGTGCAATTCTTTGCGTATGCAAACTAGCAGGCGCTGCAGAGTAACGCGATCTCACCAGAGACCTCTCAGCCCACCAGTCTGAACAACTTCCAGAGGAAAACCATTTCAGAGGCTTGCTACTCTTAATTTTTTTCTTCTCTTCTTTCTCCTATTCATCTACTCATTAGTTGTTTCTGAAAACACTGAAAGCACCTAGCATATTCCTGATGTAGGCAGCTAATTGTAGAGCATGACAGGTACACAGCAGCTTCTGTACTTGTCAGGACAAAACTAATTTTAGTCTGTACGGCTGTAATTTTATAAGTGTAGATACCCAGTTTACAGCAAGTAAAGCACTGTGGTTCTGTCTTATTTCCTTACCCTCTGCATGGGGTCCTGCAGTAGCAAGATGGGTCTGCAAGCATGATGGGAGGGAAAGCCAGAGAAATGAGCTAAAGGACAGCAGTGTCATACAGATACATTACTTTAACCTGGCTGTGGATGCTCAGTCAATACAGTAGTAGAAGAGGGGGTTATCACCTGACATCACCTCTCCAGCAGGAGAGATCCCTGCTCCAAAGGAGGAGTTCTTAACCTATACAGCCACCATGTGTTCTCTTTCATGCTGCATCAGTCATCTCTGAAACTGGCAGAAAGAGGAAGGGGAGAGCGGTCATCAGAGAGCTGCAGAAGTCCCTCCCCTCTCCTTTATCACCCTACAGGCACAGGCACCATGACACAGCTGGGGCAAAGGTGCATGGTTGTGCCCATGAGTTCAGCCATCATGTTGTGTCTGCACGCTGGCATGCCAGGACAGGCAGGCCCAGAGCTAGGGAGGTGGCAGGAGGCAGCAGTGAGGAAGGAGCAGCACCTGGGGGAGCAGGGGGTCTCCACCAGCAGCTGCCAGGCAGGCTGGAAACCAGAGGCTCTCTCCATGCCACATTACATACAGTGTTCAGAAGAATTCACCGTCTTGCACTGCATCAGAGCAGCACCTGATCCTCTCTCTGATCTTTTGTCTTGTCTGGAAATAATACTTTGCATCCCAAATCTGGCTAACAGGTCCCACTGAAATGGAGTGATGCTCTTAGTGCTCTAGTTAGTGCTGTCAAGCAATCTGAAATGGAAGCTGGCAGTTGTCCTTCCAAATGGCTATTGCTACATGTAGCCCAGAAGTGGTAAGCTAAAAAATCTTTTTGTAGTTGAACTCCTTCCAATTTCATTCAGCAGGATACTGGCAGGCCACTTTCTGTGTTAATTATTTCTGTCCTGATTGCCTGGCCACACAGAGCACTGGATCGACAGTATCACACTTCACCATTTGTTAATGCTTCCAGATGAATGCAGAAAGATACCGAAATAAAGAAATTTCACCTAGAAACAGATCTCCAAAAGTCAGGGAAAGGGAGAGAAGGTACCGGTTGAGTCAAAGAGCAGTGTATCTCACAGATCTGCATCAATCCTCCATGATTTTAGAAACCCTTAAGAGCAGAAGAATGACACAGTATATTACTCATTGGAAAATGCTTAATGGGTCTGATCCTGAAATGAATTACACTGGCTTAAATCTGGAATGGCTCCAACAGAGTCAGAGATTAATCAAGAAAACTTTTAATGCCTGATTAGGAAAGACTGCCTCTGCATTGCTGGCAGGTACAAATGAGAGGACCTAGGCATAAAATTACCTCATTGCTCCCACAAATCAGTGAGCTAAATGGCTACATCTTGACATTCACACCAGTAGTAAATTACAGTCAGGAGCAAAAAATCTGGGAACAATTAAATGCGAGTGCAAAACTGAGACTAAAAGCCAGAGGGTATTTGAATCCTGTTAACACAAACATTACCTTCTAATGCTCTCCATAGCATCATGGAGGTGAAGAAGTGAAGGCAAGGGGCAACGTTGGCTGAAAAAATCATCCTGAAAAACTGCTTAATGGAATTTGCACCAGGACTTATCCATTTTTAGCTTCTCAGGCAATCATGGATTACTGCAATATTCCCAGCAAGGGAAAAGGAAAGTGGAAAGTTTTCAGCCATGGAAGCTGTATACATGAAGAGTCTCCCTTTGAATGACGTATGGCATTCACAAGACCAGGTTCTGACTGTACCTGCAGACCAAGGCCAGTAGGAGAGCATCATTCACACACGCCACAGCTCTGACATTTTTATGGACTATACTACCGGCCATTAAAATAGACATTACCTGAGATAAGTGTATTTCTCATGTGAGCCAGGATTTCTTGTCCAAAAATTAGCAAAATTGTGTAGGGTCTGTGGCACATGCCCTGTGAAATAGGAAGCACCTATAAAATGACACTGAGCACCCTCTGCACACACTGAACCCATGTAGTAATGAAACTACTTCAGAAAGTGGAGGCTAATCAGCAGCATTCTGAATAAGCAAAAAACCCCAAACAATTGGATCCTTTGAAAACAAACAAAATTACTGTTATTCTCAATACATTTTAAAATTACAGTCGAAAGACTCTAGTTAGATGACCCAGCCTCCCCCTGAAGCATGAGCTCCAACACATGGAACAAAGTGGTGATGGAGAATTCATTAATGAGTTAGTTAAAGCAAACCCATAGCCTCTACTTCATTGTTTTGGGGTTGAATGGGAGATTTTTGAAGAACACAACCCAGAATCTTGAAAAGAGACCTGTTCACATACGTGAACATGTTCATGTATGAAGTCTGAAAAGTCTCTTTTGGAAAATCTAGCAGAAGCATGTTAATGTGCTGTTGCATCAGGACTGCTGTTTTCCCCCACACAGCTATTGAGCTGGTGCCACTGTAGTGACAGCACTTCAGAAGTTAACTGGGAAGGATGAAGAATAGCATGGCAAAGTGCCAAGAGCACCTCAGTCTTGAGCGTCCTCACCCCCAATGCTTACACTGCCAACACTGCCTGGTTCAAACCAATGTTTCTGAAGGAGGTTTGTGTCACAAAATCAGAAACTTTCCTTCTTGGGCCCCTTGTCCTTACACAGTAATTCAGTTGAGACTGTCAACACTAGTAACCTGGATGATAATTAATCAGGGCTTTGCTTGCAGTTGCCAATGAGGAGGCAGGGAACCCATTGCTGCTCCACACAGCCCCTTCCTGCAACCCTACACAGCACATGTTTGGTCCCTGCATGCCCTGTATTCAAAACCCCAACGGTATGGGCATGGTAGCTGAACAAAGGCTTGTGTTAAGCTAATGATAAAAATAAGAGTAAGGCAGGCTGGGCAGCAAGGGCACTTACCATGCCAGCACAGGTTTACCAGTGTGCATCCCTGGGCATCCCCAGCACACTGACGTGTTACCCAGCTTCCCGGTGTGCAACACCTCCCTGTGATGCACAGCGTTCACATTTGTTGGTTGGCATGTCTGTGAGATGGAGATAAGCATCAGTTGATGCCCATTTTGGTTTAGGAATTTTCTGGATACTGAGGTTAGAATTTCATCTCTTTTCCCTTCATGGATTTAACTAAATCTCACCCAGGATTTTGAAACATGCCAGGATTAGAGAACAATCTCTTTAAACATGAGCTTATTTCTTACACTGAAATTACTCCAGCTGGGATCAGCAGTAACAGCAACAGTTTTAAGGTCTCCATCTTCATATTTGCTGATATAAAAGCTATACAAGCTGGGTCTGGGCAACCTGGGCTTTGAGTGACTTCAGCTGAGCTCTGAGTGCTCGTTGTGGTGAAACCCAGTACTTAACTCACCTGAACCTTCGATCCATAAGTACAAACCATTTGATGAGAAACAACATCAGACTGTAAGCTCCCTTCCCTAATAAATCTTTTCTATCTTAATGCTTAGGAGTTTGGATGTAGCATGGTTTGGTTGTTATCACCTAACAAACAGGGATTATGAGTGAAAAGCGGGTCCTTGTGGAAAACCTGTGGGCACAAACTTAATAACAGCCTTGAAAAACGTAGCCAGGATGATACGTGATCTGTCCAACATACTATAGGAAACATGCCTCATCCATCAGGTGAAATGAAACCACAATGTCAAACCTCACTCATGTAAAAGAAAGCCAATTGCAGCCTCACAACCACAAACAGCAGGTTGGAAGGTGCCAGTTGCACTGGTCGTCCACAAGTGCCCAGTAGCAACTGGCTTTTTTATCGCCTCCAGCTTCCAGCTACACAGTATCTGTGTGTGATCAAACTTCCTTGCAAGTACTGGCTAATTGGCACAGCAAGGTTAATTGCCATATCTTAGTGTGCCCAACAGACCCTGCTGCACTCCAAGAACTGCCCTGGGTACCTGAAGGCAGGAGTGCCCAGCCAGGTGGATTCTCTTTCCTCAAAACACTTTCCAGACCTTGGCTGTACCTGGAGGTGCAACCCACTCACCTTAGAAGAAGGATACAATGGATTTGGCTGGGTGCAGGTCCCACACTGCTGGTGCCGAAGCACTCCTGACTGCCAGCTCTTTGCAGAAGAGTGGAGAAGGCTCAGAAGGTCTCACCTCATGGCAGAAGGCAGGTCCAGTTTCTCAGCACAAAAGTCTTTTTGTCCAGCATCTTGCACTCTTATTATGCATCCTCTGGGTCTCGGGAAGAAAAAGCTTTGGCCTGACAGTTCCACATGGGAGGTCTGTGCTTGCCTGGGAGAACAGGAGTAGGTAGTGCAGTATGTACTGAGCCACAGAAGTCTGGTTCAAACATACTTCAAAGCTTGTGAAAGCCAACAGGGGTCTTATGTATTGCTACTGATATTCACATCAATCCAGAGCACTGTGTCCAAGCCCACACAGTGGGATCTCTACAGAGTTATAAATAGACCCAAATTCTCAGGACTCCCACTCCCCTGCTCTACGTCCTTCTTACCATTACCTGGCTATACCTGACACTCTTGGATATTGTGTCTTACTTTTCCTCTGACTACAACTCACTTCTTTCTAAGGCAAAATGAAAGATTCATAGTTTTACTTGGACACTGGCTCACCTTTTCATCAAGCTTATCTTTCTTTCTAAGAGCACACTGGTAAGTGGACTTTCAGACAGGCAGCTGGAGGAGACAATCTTGTCAGAACAGGTTATTGCATCTCTGAAATTTCATGAAAATTTACTCACAGATCTTTACCCACTTATATCTGTCAGATATTGATACCCTTTTCCAGCATTTTGCACATGTTGTTACTACTGGTTCATTTCATGTCAGCTTCTTGCTGTCCATAGACCAGTACCACAGGCAGCCAAAACAGGTGTCTCTGTTGAATGGTCCAAGATATACACTACGCTGGATGCCTTGGAGTCCGAAGCAATGTTCCTATCGTTTTCAGTGAGACGAGCATAAAGCTATATGTACTTATTATACCAAGAGTAAAGCATAAAGTGCAAAAGCAGAAACAAAGAAAAAAATACAGTGCTGCCAGTTTTATCCAAATTGTTGTAGTCTTTTATGGAATCTTAAAGATCAGTAAAATGGTCTTTGCGTAACACCACAAATCCAAACATAATAGAACTAACATCAATTAGCAATCTTTAAAATGAGTGAATACACCCACACAGTTCAAATTTCATTATGTTTAGATGTGCAGTAGATGTTCTGATACATCAACTTTGATTTTGCCTCCCAGATATTTTTTTTATCAGGTTGCCTGTACAACATGCATTGAACACAGTGGGGGGGGGGGGGGGGGGGGAGGGGGGGGGGCAGGAAGCAGTGTTGGATTTTAAACATTCATTAAACCATCTGTAGGAGTTAATACAAAGAAGGAGTCTTTGAATAAATCTAAAAATTAGGAAATCATACTTCTGATCTTGACTTCATCCTCATGCATCAATGAACAGATTTTAGTTTTGTTCATCTTTATTGTGTTTAAACCAAACACTGAAAACAACAACCCTCATGCAACTGTTATATATAATTTCTAATGACAGGGTAGCTTTTGTTCTAAATGCACATGTAAAAAGACTTTCACTTTAATATTCCAGTTCTCAGCTCTGCAAGTTAAAGTAGTGCTTTACAAGTCATGTCTACTGATAATGACATACCTTTACATTAGAATTCCAACTTGATTCTCTACCTTTCATAATCTGCATATATCTTTTGTTTTGTTTCAGATTCTTTTTTCTTGCAGGTTATGTAGGTTTGGCTGCAGTAGATTTTTCCCCCAAAGGATACCCCAAAATACATGTCTGCATAGCATAAAGTTGGAAGAACTGTTTGTCACAGTTTGCTTAACAAAACAAGTAATCTTTCTCTTTGCAGATTATTCATGAGAAGGCATTCAAGTTTTACAAATGCATTCATTATTAGAAATTATTCTGTGAATTTTATAATTTAGGGCCACAATGGACTGTTAGTTCATCTAGCCTAACTTCTTGTACCGTATGGGTTACTACATGTCACTCATGCACTAAAGTCAAAGACTGAAGAATTTCAAGTCCTCTGACTAAATTGTGCACTACAGTTTGAGAACAAGAGAGACAAAGCTGCCAGTAATACCTAAGCCCACTGCAATAGCAAAGAATTATTTAGATGAGATCATCCCAACAGGTAAGGCTTAAATTTAATGAGCAGTAGGACCTAGACCCCTGAAGAAGATTTTAGGAAAGATGATACTCTGCACCAGAGCACTCATCCACTCTGGTTCCAGGGAAATTAAGGAAGCATTTCAGTTCCTAACCATAAATGTCTAGTGCCACTTGACACTTCACATGAGGTAGCCTGGTGTGTCTGAATGCAGGAGAGCACAGCAACAGCAGTGTCCCACACTCTTGGGAGTGTTGGGTGAAGGCAAGACACATGAGGCAGTGACAAGTGGTAGTAGACCCTCTGGTTTACAGCTTCATTGAGTCCCAAGGATTGGATTCAGCCCCACACCATGACACCTAAGTGTAGATGTCCCACATGTGGCTCTGGGCATGGGGATTTACACAATACACCAGAGGAGTCCAGCAAGCTGCTCAGCTCCCCCAAATGCAGACACCAATGTTTGGTGAGCTGTCAGACTCCTTGGGCTCCTATCTCTGCTGATCAGTTCTCGGTTGCCCAAATCTCACCTTGAAAGGCTCTAGGGCTTCAGAAGGGCTTGAGGAAACAAAGAGCCCAGCAAGATCTAGGCAGGCATGTGTACATGCAAAAAACTGCCTTCCCAGACCATGAAGGTGCCTGCCTGAAGTACGAGGTGTCATTAGACACACCGTCTTAACCCAAGAAGTGGAAATGTGAAGATAACATTTACAGCAACGCTGGCAACCCCACCAAAGCCTGTGACAGGACTCACCAAACCTTACCATTGAGATTGGCTGCCCACAGCCTCCCCAGTCTGTTTAGCAAATGGCTTTCTGGGTGAGTTATCACCCACACAGCAGGTAATTTATCTGGTGCATTGCCTGCCATAGGGCTTGCTGGGAAAGTCTTTTCCCCGTACTGTTTCCAGTGACAGGTGGAAATCTCAAATATTGTCAGTCTCCTAATTATACACCCTTAGCCTCTACTTCAGACAGATTAGAACTGGCCTTTGTATTTTGATCCCTGCCTCTTGGAGGCTTTGATATTTCCTTTCCCTTTCCTTTCCCATCACACTGTCATGGGTTTGCAGACCAGGCCTGTGAGAACACAAAAGCATGTCTTTCTCTACTTAAGAAACTCTGTTTCTTCATGGCAAACAGCCAAATTTCACATTGTCTGTGAAATTTAAGAGATGTGAAAATAGTGCCGTCTTGCACAGCTCTCCTCTCAGAAGTGCTAAGCAGAGAGCAGTTACCCTTAGCCCTCACAGCTATACATTTCCATAGAAAACCAGGAATTGAGGCCTTACCAAGTATTAGAGCTCTTTAAATAATAGGTAAAACTAATCTGCATTCCAATTTGAAGGAAGCCTCTGAAAGGACAAAACATGCATCTTGATGGCAGTGAAAAAAATCGTATGTCTGCTCATTGGGAAAAAAAATCTAAGAATATTTAATGTGTGAAAATAGGACTCCAGATATGCTGTTAAGAATAATGAAATCTAGGGTGCTAAGTACTGTATGTGTCACTCTACAACTTAAGCTGCCTGAGGCAGTTTTATCTAGCCAATTTTTCTTAAATTTTCTTTAATTTACGCACCAAGTATTCATCACCTGTAAAGGAGGGGGCTGGATGGGGTAAGCTGCAGAGTTCTTCCCTCTGCAGCCAGAAATCCTCAATGCAGGGGTGTGTGGTGCAGTGCCTGGGATGCAGAACCATGTGGGAGCTGGGGGATGCTCTCCAAGCTGGGAGCAGGACTTGTCAGGAATCTCCAAAACCAGAGTGGAGCCCAGCGGGGTACACACTGGCTACTCTGAGACCTGCTGGGAGCTGCCTCATCTTGGGTGTAATGGATTTTAGTCACAGGTTCAACTATTGCTCCTGCTAAAGAGAAGTGCTGTATGGGGTCACAGCAGCACAGGAAGGAGGGGGGATGAGCCACTCACCAAAAGAAACAGCCTTGGAGATAACCTCCAGAGCCCAGGGCAGGTATTGATACACATCCAGACACCACCAATCAATTCAAGTATCATTTGTTCCTAGGGTTTGGTGTGAACAGCATGGCCAGAGAGGCTGAGGAGAAAGAGAGCAGAGCAAACCTGAGGGTGGAGCAGAGCTAACAATCCAGCTTCAGCCCTTGTTCAGGCTGCAGGATCAGCTGCTCTAGCAGTTTCTCTGGCTACATGACCTGTACTGGGCTACCTGAAGTGCTGTAGCCATTCTATTGAAGACCTAGAAAGGAAATACCTAGAATGTTCTTAAATTGCTAGTCTAGGAATTTTTATTATTTTTTAATCTCTTTTGAGGCCCTTTGGTTTAGCCTAAATATTCCACTTTCCAACAGCACACAAATAGGCTGCTCCAGGATCTTCAGTCATTTCTCAGCAGAGTAGACTTTATGTTTCTTTCTCTAGGCAAGATACACTTTGATATTACATTTTCAATAGTCTCAAAATGTAAGTAGTTTGCCATGCAATATCATGCTATTACCTTGCTGGAGCATTTAACTTTTTTTTTTTAAATTCCTTGTAGCTATGTTCCTTGTCAAGAACAGGCTGAAATCAACTTGTCAAAATTATTAAATTTGAGAGGCAAACTTAATCCAAAATTGGATAGAAACAAACAAGTGACAGCAGCAGGAGTATGCACTTCGTAGGACTACACCATGCACATTTACATTTTATTTGTAAAATGTATATTTACCTCTGCAGATCACTGTGGGTCTTGGTGTACTTTTACTTCCCTTGAGTCACTGAGTTTAAGACAGAAGCCTGCCTGCAGAGTCAGGTTCGGTCTGGCCTCTGCTGAAGGTGTCCTGCCAGGGCTGGGAAAAGGTCTTCAGTCACCTTTGGTCTCCACTCCATAGCTACAACAGGAAAATACGGAATTTGCAAAATCTTCACTGTGATCTACTACACTGAGCTGTCACTGGCTGGGCTTGACTCAGTACATGGATTAAAGTGAAATCCTTGCAGGGTGCTCCTTGCTGGGATCAGAGGCTGCCTGACCAGGGAACTTGCATATGCATATGGAAACTTGCAGGAGTTTTGAAAGGACTGCAGGCAGCAGTCCTTGCCTATCCCTCCTGCCCTGGCTGGGAAGGGCAGTGTAACCATCTCCACTGAGCATCAGTTCAGACATCATTTGGGTTACAGGACAGTGGTTCTGCTTGCTCAATTTGCTAAACCAAACTCAGGTGTTTTGGAGATGTGGTTTAACTCTGGCTAGCAAAATACCATGAAGCTGCTCTCACAAATCCCCCCTCCCCTCCTCCAGCAGAGGGGGAGAATCGAAGGAAAAAGAAACAAGGAAGCTCATAAAATTGAGATAAGAACTATTTACTAATTGAAGATAAATTAATATATACAAATACCACTAATAATAATTAAAATAATAGAAAATAAAACATATGATACAATATGATACAATTATGACACAGTTTCTCACCACCCACTGACCAAGGCACAACCAGGTGCTAAGAGGTGAGAGTCAGAGCCAGAGAGCCCGAGACCCGCAGCCCAAGAGCTGTCGCAGCAGATTCTGAGCGAACCCTATCAGCGATAACATGACCAGGAAAACTAAACAAACCCACCAACTCCCTCACGAACGAGCCAGCACAGGAGTTAGCAAAGCAGCTAACAAAGGAGTCAGGGAGAGCGTTAGCAAGTGTATGGGAGTAAACGAGAGAGAGAGTAATGGCTCCCAGACCCCCTCCCTCCCTATGCCCCGAGCATGACGTACTATGGAATGAAATACTCCTTTGGTCAGTCTGAGTCAGCTGTCTGAGCTGTGTGTCCCCTGCACTGCCTGTAGCGAGACAGCTGAGAGCTGGGAACGCAGCTGCAGGGTCAGAAGCAGAGAAAGACCTTGAATTCAGTGCAGGCATTCCCCAGTGCCAGTTAGGACCTTATGAGTACTTCTCTCAGCATCCAGGAACACAGCTTCATAGCAGCCACGGTAAAGAGAGTTAACCCTTTCCTGCCTGAAACCAGCACAGAAGATTAAGCACAAGCCAATTTTTATCCTGTTCTCTGAAGAAGAGACTGCTTTTTCTTCACTGGAAAATAATGGCAGGGTCTGCGCTGTGTTTCTGATTTGAATCAGCAATTGACAAGCTGCATTGCCAGTTGAACCCTCTGGATAGTTGTGCTTTCACCCCATCTTGGGCTCAGCACCAGTAGGCAGGTCCAGCCTCTGGTTCTTCCAGAGGGGCAAAATGTACAACCAGCAAAGGCAAAAGCTGTTCTCTGCCCACGCTCTGCAGCGCCTGCCCAGACCACTCATGACACAGGGGAAGCTCCTCCCCAAGGGGAAGCACTAGGATAGAGGTCAGGCCTGTGCCCCCCGATGGTAACACCCAGAGTTATTCCCTGCAAGCCGCTGGCTACTGCCAAACGGAGGAAGGTAGCAACGGGACAGGAGCCTGAAAAGGTGCAAAACCAGTTAAGGAGACCTTCCTGGGAGGCATCTGCTCAGCTCTGGTTTTGTGCCAGAAAAATTATTGCATTCATCTGCTTTCAAGGACAAAAAGCCTGTATCTATATCTTTCATCACCATGCCTTGCACTTTGTCCAAAAACTCTATCTGTATTTGTCTACACTCTATTTTGAGTTTGAGCACAAACCAGTGCAGAAGACCAGATTCACCACTGACATAGTTTGACTTTCATACCTTCTTAGGTTTTTTTTCCCCTGTTCTATTCAAATTGCTGCAAAGACCTCTTCCATGTCCTCCATTTTCCAAACACAAAACTCAGAGTGGAATGGATTGTGCTTGTTTTTCTCCATTTCATTACAAGATCCTCTCTTCTTCCCTGTTCCCACCAGCAACCAAAAAAAGTCTTAAAAACTTTGACGGAAAGATAAGACACGTGAGATAGTACATTATCCTGAATGGAGTTTCTGGAGCAGCCAAAGTTTTGAGCTCATCTACTGCTCTCTCTAGTTTGAGTCAGAATCTAATTTGTCCAAAATTTCAACTGTGATGAACTTTCCCAAAACAGAAGCAGCAAGCTGCTTCCCACCATCACATACTTGGCCTGTATCCCGTCTATCCATATGCAGCAGATGTAAATATATTTTACTGGCACAAGCAGCTTTCTGCACATGGCATTTTTCTAAGTCTTCGTTAGTATCCATGTAAAGAAATAAATTATCTTACTGGTGTACTTGGAGGCCCCAGTGATGCTTCATAATGACCTATAAATAGAGGTCTGTCTTAATATGCATAGATCAATAACTCACATAATTATGTCTCATATAATTTTGCTGAATTGTTAACAATTCTAACCAAAGTTATAATGATTTCTTATAGGCAACGTAAGTCTTCCAGCAGCCACATTTGCTTGCTTTTATATATTGTAGACCGGCACGTATAGAGATTTAGTGCAGGCATCGGTTGCACCAGTTAATTTAGGACATGGACTCTTCCAGCTGTGCCCAATCATAAGTAAAGCTTGCAAAGTCTCCCACCATATTAAGAGATGTTTTGGAGAGCACACTGGAGTAAATACAGACGGTATTTTATTTTTCTGTTCTGTGGAAATAAAATGGTTAGTAAGATGGCGCTTTAATCAGGGAGAAGACAACTATCAAGTCAGAATGAAATATTCTCGGTGGAGACAACCTGTCTGGTGGCAATGGGAAATCCTGCATGTCAGCACATTCATTCTTGGCTTTATCCTTGCTCACTGGATGTGACTCAAAGAAAATGCTGGGCTTCAGTTTCTTCATCAGCAAAATGGGGATAATATTTCCACTTATGAAGTCACTTTAAGTGGAAAGCATTGTATTCATGCAAGATAGCTTTATCGTGCCAGTACACTGCAGAGTTTTTCCACTTTATGCCTAGAACATTTCATAAAAATCCCTTCACATATGGAACAGAACATGTATCACAGGCTGCAGGAAATGTGATTTTTAGGGAGCTGACAGTGCCACTTACATTCGGGCATTTTCACGTTTCAAATACTGTTAGGTTTGGCAATGAAATTCACAATCATCTGGTGGCTTTTATGAAATGAGCTGACCATACTGCTCCAGGTTTTGCCAGCCTCATCACAGCCCTCCTCCACAGCAGCCCTGGTCCCCTGCCCACACTGGGGCAGCACCCGCATGGCCTCGGCTGCTGCCTGAGCAGCAGGACATGGCTGGCAGGCGCCGAGCAAAGCTCTGAGCCTTGCACACAGGTTTTGGAGCAGAGACAGATTGTTTAGCACTTTAAATTCCCCTCAGCAAGACCGTGCTGCAGCATTGATTGTCATTCCACCACTCGTCCATAGCTGACAGAGGAGAGTGATGCTCTAGCATCTTGCTGTTTATCTTCAGGTAAATGGTGAGATCTGGGGCTTCGGGCAAACTGCAGATTCCAGCAGGGTCCAGCCGTGCCTCAGTACACCCCTGCCTCTCCATCGACCACGAGGGACGGTTTGCTGTGCCCGGCCCAGAGCTGCGCCACCAAGGAAACACAGCCCTGCCTAGCAGCTCCTTTCTCGTTTTCAACACAGTGCTTTGTTAATGTCAGAAGACTGATATATGCTTAAAGAGTTCAACTTTCTGCTTTCCCTCCTACATGAGCTGGAACGAGACTGTAGACAAGTACTATATATCACATATCTATCAAAGAAAGAAGGACTGTATTTTAATGACTGTATCTCAGAGAACACAACCATTAGTTTTTCGATGAAAACAAATGTAATGAAGGCTAACAGACTTTTGGTAGTAGAGACATTAAATCCTTTAAATACAGTCTAGATACCTGGGGTGCAATTATGGCAGCTGTGCTGAGTGCTTCTCAGACTAAGTGTACAGATGCACTCTAACCTGAATCTAATTCTGCTCAAAGGCCAAGGCAGAGGAACAGTATTTGCATTGTGATGATTTAGTAGAAATGGGCAACATTACATTTCTAATGTCTTTTTGTCAATGAGCACGTTAGGACTTTCAGTGCCTGCTACTCAAAACCTAATTGCTTTTAGCAACTCTTTCACAGAAAATACATCATCATGGCAAATGCAGGGTTCATATGTGAGGAAGTCAGAGCCAAAGCAAAGCAGGGGCTACCAGGAGGATAGGATACATGATACAAGAGCTTTTGTAGAGAACTGCAGAATTCAGACATCAGTATTAGGTCTCCATTTGTAAAAACAGAGCTGAACAAATAATTCAAAATGAATAATTTATTTGATTAATTTTGTCTCTCCTTGCTCAGGGAATATATATAAGCCAATCACACTATCTTGAATTTATTTGTTATTCAAATATATTCAGTAACTTTCTTTTCACTATATTTTTTTACTCTGTGGATTAATAAGAATATTTAAAATTAAAAAATACACAGTTTTCCTATGATTGGCCAGACATGCCACATGACACCACTTTTCTTCTGTGAGCAAGTGAGTATGCTAACACTTCTGGAGTAACCCTTATGCATGCAAAATTAAGAATTCAGTTTTGACAAATATTTGCTAGTGCATCTTTGGAATTCACTTGTGCCAAGAAAACTGTCAGAAAAATTCAGCACCTCTTAAATTTGTAAAATGTGAGAACTAAAACATGCATTTTAACATTTGCATTTAATTAATATTTTTTTTTTCCAGTTTCATCTGGAAGTTTTAGAACATTGTATTTTCCCTGAAAGGGTGCAGTGTTGCCTACCAGGACTGAGTTATGGGTTTGAGACACTCATCTTAGTATCACTTGGCTCAGCCAATGCTTTGTTGCCCTAAAGGCATGTAGTTTTCTAAATGGGCAAATTGTACATGCATTGTGTTCAAGGCTTTCAAAAGTCAGGGTGGTTTTGTTTTGACAGATATGTGCATTAGTTCTGCATCAAGCAATCCTTCAATTATTGAATGATTCTTATTCTATTGTTAGGAAAAAGCAGATTTGAGAACAACTGAGCGTAAGCGTAAATGATGATGTTAGCATCAAACACGGGTAAAGGGAACAGCCACTCCACCAGAGAAAATTTTCTTCTCAAATTTTTGATTAATGAAGAGCACCTGTTAAAGCTGCCATCATTTATCTGATGTGTCATTTTGTGCAGAGCCCCTCTTCAGGACAGAGCCCGGGCTGGGGATTCCTGGGAACCCCTTATACTACCTCAGACCTCAACCCCATGTAACTGCAAATGTGTAAAAGCACAACTACGTACTTCAGGTAGCAATTGCCCAGCTCTGGTGTAAGAAATACAGGTGAGTGTATGTGTTTGCGTGAGAGCTAATATAGCTATCTGCAGGATTTCTGTGTTAATACAAACCTTGGTTTATCCTTAAAGCAGCCTCCAAATGGTCATGTGCAAGGACACGAATAAAATTTAGGGTCTGTCTAATCTTCAGTTATATCTGACCCACTGTTGGTTCAGGGTAGAGGTGAAACTGAATATACCCATAATTGCACTTCTGCAGAACGATTAGTGGAAACACTGCCCGTGGAGAGGTATTTGTTAAGGCATAAGTAGCAATCAACAGCAGAGCTTGGCATAACCACTGCAGTCCTGGCTGCATCCTGCCACCCACACAAGGACACCATGTCTTGTCCTACCTAAAAGAGCTGGTCCTGCCTGGCTGATGTGGCAGCTGGCACACTTTGGGGAACGATAAAATAGGAACAACCAAAACCTAGTTCAGACAGCAGGAGGTTATCTGTTGGTAAAGACAAGCAGGGGAACAACCAGCTAGCTCTTTTGGGTCAGCAAGGACCACAGCTGTAAAACCATGGTGGGTAATAGGGTATTAACTCATTGAGTAAACAAAGCTGGTGCTTAAGTTACCAAATAGGATGATTTAAATGGCTTAATTTACACATCACAGAAAGCTTTTCCTACTGCAAATCAATACATTTGCATAGGTTCTTAAAATAATCAGCAACATGCTCCTGCATATATTTTTTAAATAGGTGCAAAATTCCTTAATGAAAGACAGAATCCCATCATAAAGCTCAGTTTATAGTTCACCTGCTAGTTGTGTTTATGAAGACATAGAAATGTATTAAGGCCTGGAGCTAACCAGCAGCTCTGCAACTCATTTCTGCAGTCAGGAGGACTACAGATTCTCAGGGTCTCAGGTGTGAAGCCCTTTCCTGCCAGCCCACAATGCCCCAGTGCAGGCAGAGCCCGCTGTGCACTTACTGCAGGAGCAGAGGGAGAAACACAGCTGAGATATCCCTCTGTGTTCACCTCTGCCCAGAGGACCTTCATGCAGAGGGAGGCACGGACAGATGGACGTAGGTCGAATTCCAGTAGGAAAAGCCTTTACTCTGGTCCAGAACACTTTTGCCACATAATTTCTTATTCCTTGTTATCCTCCATTCTGTCTGGGATCAGAAGAGGAAGCTCCAAAATGCCACCAGCAAAGCTGTCCTGGGAGCAGAGGTGTGCACAGCACCCAAGAAAGCCCATTCTCACCAAGGTGCCAAGGCAATATTGCTGGTTGGAAGTTAAAAACATCTGACATAGGTGTCCTGGTACTCAGAGTCTCATCTGAGCCAAAGTAAACATCAGAGGTGTTAGGTTATGCCTATAATTGTCCAGGACAGTGTATTGGGTCTGGCTGAGATGGAGTTAATTTTCCCCATAGCAGCCCTCATAGTGCAGTGCTTTGTAGTAGTAGCTAGAAAGGTGTTGATAACACATCAGTGTTTTGGCTACTGCTGAGCAGCACTCACACAGCATCAAGGCTGTCTTTCCAACATTGCCCCTGCCTTGGGGGTGGACAAGATCTTGGGAGGGGACATAGCCAGTCTGTTCTGACCCAAACAGACCAAAGGGATATTCTGTACCATACCACATGACATCAGCTCATCAATAAAAGCTATGAGAAAGGAGTAGGAAAGGGGGAGACATTTGTTATTTACATTTGTGTTCTGGAGCAACGACTACATGTACTAGAACCCTGCTTCCCAGGAAGTGGTTGGACATTGCCTGCTGATGGGAATTAGAGAATAAATCTTTGTGTTCCTTTGCTTATGCATGTGAACTTTACTTTATTAAACTGCCTTTATCTTGACCCAAGAGGGCTTTTTTTTTTTTTCCTATCTTATTTTATCCCTCTCGCACTGTTCTTCTGAGGGGAGCAGTGACAGAGCAGCTTGGTGGGCACCCGGCACCCAGCCAAGGTCAACCCACCACAGACAGCTGTAGGGCGGTTTTGCACTAGCACCAGCTCTTCTGCTCCCCACTCATTTCAGTGCCCGCACGTGCACAGCCAGACCCCTCTGGGGCTTGAAGAATGAGCATAACTAGTGCAGAAATCTTGCAGCCTGTGGGGGATCATGGAAACACTGCATTGATGGGTCAGCTGTGACACGAATGGTGTTGTCCTGAGGCATGCTGTGGCAGCAGGGAGTGCTTCCAGCAGTGGCTGCACGCAGTCACGGTGCAGCTCAAGGTCTGACTACAGGAATACTCCACACAGTCCAGTCCTTCTGTGCCCAAATGTAAAAAATTAAAATCAAGACTAGAAAAGATTAAGGGAATACTTCTATGCTTGTAGCCATGCAATGACTATGGGCATTGAAGTTAATTTTAAGCAGATTTTTTTCTCCTCCACTAAAATAAAAAGCAAGGGTTTTAAACAAAAAACTAGGGTAAAGGATGGAAAAAACATGGGTATTCATGCAAAAAACAAGAGAAACATAGGCAGGGGCTCTGCTGCTTTCGCTGCTGGAACAGGACAGGCATGTTGCTCTTAGGCGTGCAGGGCCAGGGGAGCGCAAGGGTTTCTCTAGGCTTGACATGAGCCAGCCTCTGGTACCAAACAAAATTTAAAACCCTTAGCTTGCTTTCTCTTGCTTTCCCCAGTGTGCGTCATGTCACTGTGGGTCACTACCAGGCATCTCAAGGACAGTACTAGCATCTCCTCATTCAGGCATAGTGCAAGGCCTCTTCTGAATGCCAAGAACATCCTTTCTGCTCTAGCAGAACTCTAGCTAGGGAGCTGAAGCAGACTCAGATCATCTCTCCTCTCCCCATTACCTGAGGCAGGACTGTTACCAGCCTCAAACCTTGGAGCAATGCCCCTTGCTGAATATCAGTGCAGCAGCCCTCACTGTCTCTGCTGACATGAGGTCACTGCAAGTCCAATTTGCCCATGTCTTACTCCACTTGCCATCGAACAGGTCTGTGGGTGGAGGACCATGGAGGCACCTCTGAAGAACTCAACCCTTCATCCTGCTCTCTGCCCTCCATACGTGGCCCCATACAGAGCCTCCTAACTCAGACCACTGTTGCCATCTAGAAATGATGCAGAGCAGTGGATATGAAAAAGAGGCCCCTAGTATGGTCACGTTTCCCTGCAAGGTATTATCATGCTGTCCCACATTTCTTTGCATTTCTCATACTTAATTTTTTATTCAATTGGGTTTTTTTAGCATTTATTACTCATGTCTGAACGTTGGATTGTAGTGTGTCAAACCTGACAAAACTTCAAGCAGGAGGAATGATAAAAAGTATCTTGAAAATCATATTTGCCTCTTAAT
Source organism: Rhynochetos jubatus (assembly GCA_027574665.1). Lineage (NCBI taxonomy): Eukaryota > Metazoa > Chordata > Aves > Eurypygiformes > Rhynochetidae > Rhynochetos > Rhynochetos jubatus. Next base: position 21,112,286 of record CM050656.1, read on the forward strand.
AATTTAATTCTGTAGAAAGGGAAATCAAAGCATCACAAATTGATTGCTGTGAAACAAATTACAATTATTTCCACACATCCAAATAAATCTACTAATTTTAGGCATCTGACTTCAGGCATTAGAGGGAATATGCAAATGCTCATGTTGAAATGATGGCCACGTCTCTAGAGCTGCTCACTTATTTCTCTGTTCTTACTAGATGCTCAATAGTTTCAGACTGCTATTAAGACATGCAGTAAATTAGCTGCTCTTAAGCATCGGCTGTTAGAAACATTAAAAAGTATGGCTGTAAAGCACAGCTGACAGTTTTAGGCATCTGACACAGGCTTAGTCCTTTCTGGAAATGGAGACTCTAATATGCACTGTTGCTCCCCTCAAATCTGCTTCCTGTTAGGTCATTCTGTTCTAGCAACCATTAACTGAAGCCCTCTGCCCTGCTCTACCTTTTAGAGAGAGAGTGGCATGCAATGTAACGTCCCCACTGAATGCAAGTTTTCCACGTACATTTTACAAAGTGTACTTGTTCAGCTGTCACACTGCTTCACATAAGAGAACTCACCTGATACTGTTACTGACATACTAGTCTAGTGTGGCATTTAATATTAGGCTTTATATAACTCACAGGGATGGCAGAGCAATCTCAGATAATCAAAATAAATGAATAATGCATTTGTTAAATCTAAATGACATATAGTGAACACCTTTAAAGTGTTTTCCAGGAAAACATGACTCAGGTGCAACATTGATTGAGAAGATAAAGACAGGTGGTTTTGATTCCTATGTTTTGGAAGCAGAGAGGACTTTGATAACGTAACAATCATCTTTCATTATTTTGCTGCAGGCCAATACAGTTAGAATCAATTTTTCATTGTACTCATTTACTGGAAAAGGGGATAATGGCAAGGACAACACAGCTTTAATAGAAAGAATAAGTCATGATTTAATTCAGATGTTGTACTACATCTACAGGTTGGAAGATATATTTGTATATAGAGAAACAGTAAAAAGGAGCTTGCATGCTTTTGGATAGAAGTCATAGCTCTATTTCTATTTATTGGTAGTTAGATGGAATGATGCAGCATTATCCTAACAGCAATAAGAAGTAAGAACCTTTTGAAGTGAAAGAAGATAGCTGTAAGATTATGATGAGGAGCAATGTTTTATAGAAGTAAAATAAAGGGCAATAGTAAAAGGGCACATTCAGGTCTTCATTACTATTTGTATTTAAGTAAAAGCGACAAGCAGAAAAATCCAAAGAAAGGCTAAGTTAATAATCAATGTAATGCTTTTCTGCACAATTGAGATCTTTCTCAAAGATATCAGGCATTTTTGATAATTTTTTTCTCACGCAAAGTACTCAGGATGATGATAAATTTTTTTTTTTTTTTTTTTGTCTGGCAAAATAGATTGCTTCATGACTTCTTGAATGAAACACAAATCTAAGGGTAATATTGTTTGGGGCTGGATTAGTCTTCTGGGGTTGCATCCAGCGTATCAAATTTCATAGCTTTTCCAAGGAGTTCAATAGTGCTCTGTGGTGAGACACTGCTGAATGACCCCTGGAAAAAAAAAAAAACAAACCAGAGGCTGTGCTTGAAAACATTACCACTAAAAGCTGCCAGAAGTTAATTTAGCCCAGAAATATTCTGCATGGAATATTTCTGAGCAGCACTCATTAGACCAGCAGAAATCTGCATTTCAGCACAGACTTCGGAGGAAATCAGGATCCAAAGCCAAGGTTCAGAGCTGGTTTCTACCTCTGTAATAGTGCTACAGCTGAAACTCAGCCTCTCCTTTTAATGAGCATCTACAGAAAAGCAGAGATAAGATCCTTCCCTGGAATTTCAGGTTTTTTAAAGAAGAGTCTGGTCTAGTCACAACTCCTAGTAAGATGAATTTGCATTACGCTCTGAGGAGCAAAGAGAAAAGGAAGAGTAAAACAAGAAAAATCAGAGAGAAAAAAATCAACCCCTTCCCCAGCATCAGCAACCTCTCAGCAGCATTATCCAGTCTTTTAAGCAGACAAGGGAATCAGAATCAGCCACACTTCAGCTGGAGCAGCTCAGGGAGGCATTTCCAACCTCCAGAGGACCCCTGGGATTTATACCATTGACCCTGCACTTACTCTGTACAGCTCCTGAGGTGTGGGAGACCTTGGCAAGTCCCTTTGCCCCTTCCCGAAGGAGGCATCTGCTGGGTTATTAGTGGGCAAGGTGCAGAGAGATGCAGGTCACTGGAAGACTATGGTATTTCTGTAGGACTCAGCAAACAGAAATGCTCTGTAATGTACAGCTTGGAAGTTACAGATGTTCTGCCAGGCAGAAGCAAAGCCATCCCAGCTTGGCATGACTTGCTGCTCAGGGCTGATGGGGCACTGCACTGCAAACACCTAGGATCCCAAACATAAGAAGGCAGACCCTGGACCATAAAGAGTTTGCCCTAAAACTGCTAAGATCTATAAGCAATCTTAAAGAAAACCTGGTTTCCACTTTCTTTGTTCTGCTGTTTCTCAGACACTGGGCTGAGATTTCATACTTTTCTCCTCAAGTCACAGGGCAGGTGCTCTGTGAAACCATGACCTCTGAGACTCACCAGCACTCAGCTAGTCCAGCCATGCCAGAAATCTCCCAGAATGGCAAGATCCTTGGGAAGGCCATGAAAGCTTTTAACGGAGCACCAGTGACTGCAGGTCTGCTGACTCTGGAGGGAGGTTAGGATAATGGTACAAGGATAGAAGTTGTCTTCACAGTTTTTGAGTGTGCTGCATGGCAAGAGAACTATTTAATTGGATTTTCCCTGGGCTGAAAAGAGACCAGTACGTCAACAGTTCTATACACGAGGGCAAAAATACTGCCTCATTGCCTACCCCTGAACACAGTAAGGGCTTCGTCTCTCATCCTATACCGATCCATGTTGCTAAACAATGAAGGATGGTGGTGTATCTACTACCTTTGCTTATCATCACAGTCCACGACTGGCGGTTTCCCTGCCACACATCTGCAGGCAGACACAGTCATAGCCCCTCTTCACATGACCTTTTCAAGGTCTGAGGCATTTGGAAAAATAAGGTCTTGTGCCTATCTAGCAGCTACAGTATCACCTGAGAATGGTGAATGATATTTTGTATGTGTGATATATTCCTTTTAACAGGGAAAGGGAAAACCTGATCTTCATCTTCATTAGAAGGGAAATTCCAGCATTTACCATTTACCTGTAGACAGACGTGCATTTATGGGTAAATTTCATCTCCCGTTCACTCTTTTCCTCTGCCTGGATGTTATTTTCCAATTCTGTCTCCAGTGTCTTTCACCTTGTTAAAGGTTTCTTGATACAGATACCTACCGTTTACTTTAGAATGACATGGTCCAGGTAGGAATTCCCTGCAAAATCAGATCTTATCTCTTGGGGAGAAGGGGGCACTCAGATTAGTACTGAACTCACAATTTAGATTTTTCTTAGACCTGTCTAGGTTTAGAGGAAGTGTCTAACCAGCTCTGATAGAGCAACAGCCAAAGTGTAGTGAAAACCTTGCCTTTCCAAACACTGCTCTTAGTTCTCAAAAGACTCTTTGGGCCCTATATAACTGAGTAGAGCTAATCTTAGGACAAGACCTAACACTGCAGTAAGAAGATGGGGTAAAATCATTAGCAAACTTTTCATACCTTCGTTCTGTGCCACTGTGAATGCTGTCTGTGATTTAAGACATGTTAGCAGGCACACTTCCGACTAGAAAGAATCAAAGATTGACTTCCTTACATATATAGGCATTTCAATTTCCTGGCGAGAAAATAAAACTGATACAAAGCACACAAAGGACCCCAATAGCAGCAAGAATGTCACTAGTAGTCCAATGCATTAAAGAAGATCATTGCAACAAATCAGGTTCCTAAGCATGACTTTCCCTTTCATGCAGGGAATGGACTGATTCATTCCCCAGACAATGGAAAATTTCACGGAGGCTCTGGAACAGATTGCTCAGTTTGCTCCATTACTTACAGATCATCTTGCCACATTCAGTAACAAAGGCAAGGGCTAAGCCTGTCTTATTTGTTGTTCACAATTTATGAAAACATAATGTAGCTCATAGGAAATAAGGTGCTTCAAGATCTTGCTGAAGTGAAAGTATTTCCCTGTCAGTATGGATTCAGCATCAATGTAACTCATATGACCTGGCCACCATCATTTTATGCTATGTTGATCCATCTAGGAGTAATTGTGAAGACTTTACTGGATTATTTTTACTGCTGAAACCCCCACACTTAAGCTGTGCTGTCTGTAACTTGAGTTACAGGTCTCAGTAGGAAACTGCCGTTGCATTTTTTGGGCATAGGCAGGCCTGTTGTATGACATCTGATAACAGTAGTTCAGTGACACAGTTCTAGGTCCTGAGAGGAAACAACATTTTTGCATGAATAGCGTTCTTGCAACCATATCATACCCATTTTTGAAAATTTTTTTTGACTGCTACCACTTGACACCAGTGGACTGTCATCTAAACATATAAAAGCAAACGGAATGTATTATATGCAACCTATTCAATACTGTCAGTATCCAAGACAAAGGCTTTCTGACTCACAGTTTTAGAAAACCTTCAAAAGGTCAGCAAATGGCTTGGAGCTGTCTGAAACTGCAAGGGAAATATCTCCAAAGCCTACCATACATAGATCCCACAGGGGTTCACTTTTGAATCCTTCCTGCTGTGGAACCTACCAACCATATAGCATGAACATGGCAGCTGCTGCTCTTCAAGGAGAGCCCACATCAGCCTGTTCCTTGCAGAATCTCCCACACCAAAGTCCTTCCTGAGATATCCAGAGAAACCTGAAGCATCTGAATCTCAGAATAATCCCATATATCCCAGACATCCCCTGCTTTCTTCTGCCCATCCTAGTCATAATTCTCTGACCAGTGACACACAGAACACTTGTGTTCTGCAGAAGAATTGGAGAAAAAAAACCAAAAAAACACCAAACCACCACACACAACTTCACACACACCCACCCCCTGCCCCCCATAACTCTGCTCTGTGTGCAGGGTCCAGAAGCCATTCTCCTCACGAGTGTTTTTCTGAGCCTCACAGGCTCCCATGAAGCCAGCCTGGGCTGCTGCCATCCCCTCCCTGATGCTTTGGACAGACAGACCTGTTCTCCACATCCCCCTTCCCAGCAACAACACAACTGTACATTTTTGCAAAGGACACTGATGACATTAAAAAACAATAGTGCTTATTCCTCTGTGGATGGGATGAAGCACATACCCACATCAGTCACCTAATTTAAGTGCAATTTTGGGAAGACTTGGTCTCCCTAGCACATAGCAAGGGTCTCCTTCTGTAGGTACCTGCTCTAAATTGCCTTGTGCAAGAGCTTGCATCTCTTAACCGACTCTACAAGGAACCTAAAGGGACTAAACTATTTTAGGCTTGAGCACAGTCCTTGCATGGATGAGTTTGACTGCAGGCTTCCTGTTCAGCAGGGCTCCCTAGCAAAATGAAGATACGACTACACATGGGCAGGCAAGCCTGGGACTATAGCATGACTGTTGGGCTATAGCACAAAAGTGTCACAGTCATCAGCAAGGACCTGTCAGACAACCTACTCGAGGCCTGTATGTCATGCAGCACTAGTGCCTGTGCTACCCAGTTGCTCCTTGCTCAGCAGCAGGGGTGCTTACAGGGGAGAGGCTAACCCACGTGGCTGCTGCGCATTCTATTTCTTGTACGGACACAAACTTGATTCTATATCATGGGAATCACATAACTGTCCTGAAGAAAAATGTGAGTGGGACACTAAGCATTTTGCATCTGGAACTTCACCTCAGTGTAACTCAAAATACAAGATATCTCCAAATGAAATAAAGATGGCTTTGAGATACGTATATGTTTATGTACACATGTGTGTATGCACACAGAGCAGCTTGGGTGAAAATTTGAATCCAAAGGACTGAAGTCTCATAACCTCCAGATTTTTATTCCAGAGAGCACCAGCACTATTTCTTCAGACCAAGCAGCCCCGGGAAAGCCGCTTGACTTTGCTGGTATTAACTCATGCTTTGCTTCCTTAATCTTTTTATTTTCAGTATTGCGGGATAACAGAGATGCAGAGAGAGATGGAGAATTCTAGCCTAAAAGTCAGTTTCCCCTGTTACAGCAAGTGTTATCCCTGAGGTCAAAGATTGAATCAATACCATGGCAATCTCGGTAGCCTTTTAAATGGTGAGTCAGTTCACATAATCCAACCACACGTCAGATGAAAAAGAATGGTTTAGCAAACACTTTGCAGTCATCTGTTTTTTAGAACCCAAGAGTAGTAAATTATTGGATATCAGTTTATTGTTGCAACTATATATCTTTACACAATAGCAATTTTTCTTATATCTTTCTCCTGCTCAATGGCTTATTGAGTATTTTTATATACCCCATATTTAGTTTCAAATACCATTTTAAAATATTCACTGGAATTTTTCCATCTACAGAAGTTTTAAGGGACTAAGTCCAGCCAGAGTTCACAAGACCATTTCTCAGGCAAGGAAAGCTGATACAAACAATTCGGCTCCCCCCCTAATTCAGAGCACAAAATTACTTACCTCTGGTCCAGTTCTAATTTAGAAACAACCTCTGCCTCCCAAGCCAACTGCATTCAACTGGACTAGCCACACCTGCTTCAGTTGGTAGTTGTAATACATACATTGATTAAATGAAAAAAAATAATCTATTAACTATTTTCTATCAGTGTAAAAAAATAACCTGAACCTCATACTTACACCTCCTTGGCACCAAGAACAGCTGAAGGCAGAGGGAAGAATAGGAGCCCCAGCAGCACACCATGGCAAGACCTGGGAGCAGTCAGGAGGGGAACTTGCACTGGAGAGACCTGCCAGCATTCCTCCCCCTCCCCATCACATCCTGCCTCTTAATAGTGGGAAGGGGCAAAGCCCACCCAGACACACCCCCCATCAAGCACAAACCTGTATGGCCATAGCTCCCCTCTCCCTACAGTAGCTCCAGGACACGGCCATACTTTGCCCCACAAGATAGACATCACTTCAGATAGCTTTAAAGCCTCTCAGCTGAAGAGCATGTTAAAATCAGTAGCAGGTGGGGAAGGAAACACTAGCTGAGGGATTTAGCAGGTAAACCTCTTTTCTACAGAAAAGGCTAAACTCTAACTAGTGGGCTGTAAGTATTCTATGAAAAAAAAGGCAACAGAAGTATCTAAGGCAATGCAAAAATATCTCTGCTATGATGAAAAAAATAATGATGTAAAGCTACTTTAACTTCCTCTTTCAGAATTTCTTTGGGATTGCACAAAGAAGATATTGCCAACGCTTTGTTTATGTGTTTGCGGATCACAGAAAGGCAGAAAAGCAGCCAATGCACAGAACAATATCAAGCCCTTTTTCTAGTAGATTGTAGCTATGCGTGGTACGCATTTAAGGACTTGCTGTAGGATCACTCTGAAGAATACATGTGAACTTGAATAACATTACTGGTGCTCTAGTACAGGAAATCCTACACTTGTGCTGGAGTGACTCTGAATCAACAGTCTTCACAAACACAAACAGCTTTAAGATTCGGCCTTCAGCAGCCAGTGTGCATCACCACCACCACCAGACACTAAAACAAGCTCAGGGGGGAGAACAGTTCCATTCATCCCTGTGTTCAGGGCTGGGAGCATTTGCTGCCTTTGAAGAGCGAAAGGCTGAATAGAGGGTGAAATCTTTTGCATATCACCTTTCTTGTGAGGGCAGGCTTTTAACAGGTACCATGTGCATGACAGCACACTTTCTACTTACTATGTGTGCGGTATAAGAAAGCCAGATCCTTTCTTGGAATTGAAGAATTTTGGCCAGGCACCACAGAGGGGCTTTCAACAAAGGAAAAAACCGAAGTCAGTGGTGCCTGTTAAAATACTGTCAGAGAAAACAGTGGCATTGTAATGCATGCCGTACAATACTAGACATCTGAAGAAGCGCTGTTTTTCTACAGCAGTCTTAGCAGTTTCCTGTGAAATATCAAGTTAAACTAATGCTACTTCCCCGCCCCCCCCCCCCCCCCCCCCCCCCCAAAGGCTGATTTTACAGGAACATGAAAACTCATGGGAAACAGTCAACACATAAGTTACTGCTTCCTTGTCAAAACTTGCCAGCAATGGAATATATTGTGACACACTCAAGCAGATGGATACCAAACAGACATTGAATACGATGCAGGGTCTGACTAATACTAGGTGAAACCTGACACAAACATCAAGCCATGAGGATTTTCAAAGTTGTGCAGGTGATGCAAAATTTGCTAGGAATGTTGTGTTTTTAACATGGATATCTATGCGAGTGTTGCACTTGCTCTGTGTCGTGGTTTAACTCTGACTAGCAAAATACCACAAAGCCGCTCTCACAAATCCCCCCTCCCCTCCCCTGGAGGGGAGAATCAGAGGAAAAAGACAAGGAGGCTCGTAAAATTGAGATAAGAACTATTTACTAATTGAAGATAAATTAATATATACAAATACTAAGTAATTAAAATAATAGAAAATAAAACATATGATACAATATGATACAATTATGACAGTTCCTCACCACCCACCAGCCAATGCACAGCCAGGTGCTGAGAGGTGAGAGTCAAAGCCAGAGAGCCCAAGAGCTGCAGCCTGAGGGCCAGAGCCTGAGAGCTGTCGCAGCAGATTCTGAGCGAACCCTATCAGCGATAGCACAACTGGTAAAACTAAACAAACCCACCAAGACCCTCACGAACGAGCCAGCACAGGAGTTAGCAAAGCAGCTAACAAAGGAGTCAGGAGAGTGTTAGCAAGTGTATGGGAGTAAACGAGAGAGAGAGTAGTGGCTCCCAGACCCCCTCCCTCCCTATGCCCCGAGCATGACGTACTATGGAATGAAATACTCCCTTGGTCAGTCTGGGTCAGCTGTCTGAGCTGTGTGTCCCCTGCACTGGCTGTAGCAAGACAGCAAGAGCTGGGAATGCAGCTGCAGGGTCAGAAGCAGAAATAGGCCTTGAATTCAGTGCAGGCATTCCCCAGTGTCAGCTATGACCTTATGAGTACTTCTCTCAGCATCCAGGAACACAGCTTCATAGCAGCCATGGTAAAGAGAGTTAACTCTTTCCTGACTAAACCCAGCACATTTTGCAGCCAGGTCACTGTAGCCCTGATTTCCTGGTCATTTTCAGCATCTGTAAATGCTAGGGATTAGGAGCTGCTTGGAAAAGCTATGCTCTTACCTCTCAATTGGCTGCTTTGAAAACAACAATTACAACTTAAATTTCATCATGCTTAAAAATAATACTCTTTTTCCCTCTGGCCTAATTTTACCAGTCTTTAAAGAAGGCAGCAGACAATTAGAAATGAACGCAAAGCCCCAGGCTGGGACATACATACAGCCTCTTCTCCTGCTCAGATGAGCCCTCAGCTCCACCAACATCAGTGTCAACTTTGCTTATGGCGGTGGTGGAGTCACAGCTGAACGTTGAAAGTTTTCCATAGCTCCATAATGGCCAGAAATTCTCAACACTGCAGTGAATTTCTGGAAAAATTAATACCTCAGTCACATTCCTGCTATAGCAACCAGAAAAGCCACTCTTGAAGAAGGATGTGCAGCTTGCCCCAGGTACCAAAGAGCTGATCCACTCCAAAACAGGCCTCAAACATCTCTGCACATCATGCTGAGATATTTTCTGTTGCATCATCTTTGGTTTTCACATGCATCTTTAAAAAAACCAAATCAGTTCTCTCCCTTCCCGCAGTTACAGGCATCAAACCTGGAGGGTACAAAGGGTGGTTTGGACTCTGGTGTCAAACTGAGGAGGCTCATTGCATGGTTTGAGACCTTGCAATTCCATTCTGCTCTTCCAGAGATTTTTCTTTCTTCAAAAAACCCAAAACTAAACTTGTAAATATATTTAAAGAACCATTTCATGTTGTAATTTATACTTGCATTTAGGTGAGCATATGCATATTTATCCCTTTGTTAGTAGTATTTTATCTTGCTATCACTTAAAGATTTTGAAAATGAAATAGTAATTACTTTTTTTACAAACTCCTCTGTGTGGAACAGTCTGGTGAAACGTAGGTCTTCAGGCAGACAAGGAAAATTCTGCATTGATCACTGAATGGATGTACAAAGAAATTTGAAAACAGGGAGAGTTTCATATATTTGGAATCAGATCATTGAAGGTGATTCTTATTAGGAGCTTTTAGATGAAAATTCCCGACTGCTGTTTTATTTTTTATCTGCTTCTTTTCTAAAAAATAATGTTAATTAAAGTAATACTTTACTAATTTTTCAGAATGAAACACAGGTGCTCTTCAAGCTGGTCATAAAGAACAACAATGATATCGCTTGAGAAAATAATTCCAGCTCTCGAGATGTATAAGTGGTGGTAAGATTACTGTATTATATTTAAAGCAACAAATTACAAATCCTCATCTTCCTTAAGACTGTGGTATCTGACCTAAGGACTAAGATTATCAGTGGGAACCCAAGCATAAAGTAAGTGCATAGATGAAGGTAACAAAAGCAGGGTGAGGAATGCAGCCTTGTAACTTTAGATTGTGTGCTAGATTGCAAGCCAGCTATTTGGAGTTATATTTTCTTCTTCCCTCTCAGCTAAAAACGTCTATGTACAATGTAGAGTTATTGCATTCTTAATGGCCATTTCTCTCTCTTTCAAAGCATAAGAAACTTTGCTTCCTTGTTCTTATTCTTAAAGCATGTTGAAACATTATGGACTCACAACCTTTAAAAGGAAAATACAAAGATGTCTCAGTCTTTATAAAAAACTTCACTTTTTTTTATTAGTTTGTCATCCACAAATTTTCTCTGTGAAGAAAGGAAATGGCATTCAAAATCATCCCTGCCTCTTCCGAACTCCACATTATATAGATTATTTAACAAAGCCTCACTGCTTTATCAATAATAAGAACCATTCTGGAGAACAGTAGAGGGAGAGCATAAAATTCTCGTGCTTTACAGACTGCATGGTACCATGATGCCCAATTGCTCCTCAGAAGCTACCCACATCACTTCATCTCCACATCACTCAGAAAAAGACAGCGTAACCTGATATTTGCTTACTTGTGTGTCAAGTTGTTGGCTCTTCAGCTAGACAAAACCGAAGATGAGCACATTTCACATGTGAGCTTCGCGCTTTGCAAGGAATGAAAGGTCAAAGAGTAGCAGGCAAAAGCTATTTGCCATTCAGTTCTAATTTCCCTCATAAATTATTAAACAATCCCTTATGCATTTCCATCTTTAAATAGTCTTGTGGTATGAAGTGTAAGTCAATGGATAAGCTAATTGCAATAAGCAGAAGTGGTATTTAATGCACTGGACACTTTCAATAGCAAAGTAGTTCTAATTAGTGTTTCTAACTGATGCGACAGCAGTTTACAGAGCTCCAAAATAGTTCCTCATTTGTCAAGTGGGTCTGAAGCTTATGGCAGCTTTCTGATCATCTCCCTTGCCACAGGACCTGAAAGCACCTTCAAAAAGCTTTCTCTCATTGATTTTTAGACATGCTGACTGAAAGGCACACAGCTTTGCCAGAAAAAGATAGATGCTGCACCAGCATGAACGTGTCAATTGCTTAATGAAAAAGGGTATCTGTTCATAACCCCTCTGTACACATGTATATGCACACACATGCACTACACAAGTCCACACCCAGAGAGGCAGTGAAGTGTTTTTATTAAGCATTTGAATGTGTGTGTAAAGTACTGTCTGCATAAACTTACGACATCAGGTCATACATGACATATATATATACACAAATATGACATCACACAATCTACGGCTGAAATGCAGAGATTTTAAAAGGTGCATTAAGCTTTGCTCTCTAGACTTTTTATTGAGTATTAGGCATCCAGTGCATTACATAAACTACATCGTTAGTTTCAAAATGTCAGAATTTACTTTCCTTGTGTATGATTTTTCTAATGCATCAATAGTTCAGCTATCCTGCTGTTCTCTGAGGGCTGAGGGAGTAAACAGTGGCATGTCAGATAAAGCACAAGTATTTGCTGAACACAGTATCAAGAAAATTCATAACAGTTTTCTCTTTAATGCTTGTTTTATAGCCAACAATAAATAATTAAATATTGTGATAAGTTATGGGCTAAACTATGACATTTTCCTATGTAGCTCAAAAGGGCTCTAAAAGCATTTATGAGAGGGAAGGAAGCAAGACATCTTAAAATTGTTTGTAAATCCATGGCCAAGTGGGTCCGTCAAAAGCCACTCTCTACTGAAATACGTATGCTAGATACCTGGAGCTGCACTGATGCGGTACAACCAGACCTTTTCTTGATGGTACCATGTATGAACAATAATCTTACTTGAATGCTCATAAAAGTGCATGGAAGGTGCTGTCAGTGCAGCACAGGCAATTAGGAGTACGGAAGGCACTGGGTTAGAACATGAGTCAGAAATAGAGAGTATGCGCTAATTGGAGAAGCTTTTTATTTTATTAGTGCTTCCACATCAAATTAGTCAAATGGCTTAGGCACTTACAGAGCGGCAGCGAAGTATGCACACTGCGTGTCCACCTAGCACAAAGCCATGTGCAGCTTCACATCTCACTACCTTTGTTTTCTTCTTGCTCTGCTTGCTGAACTCGGTACCCTGGCTCTCATGCAGTTCCTGTTGGTGTCAGCATGGTTGCCTTTCAGACCAGGTGATGAAGCTTACTAGTTAATAAATGAGAAAGTTATTTAAGGCACCATCTGGAACTCATTATTGAACCAAACCTTATTGACTGAACCCCGTTAGCTTTGCAGTCTGACCTCACTGCAGTGCAAGGGAGGCAATGCATCCTTAAGCCTATAGCATTGCAAAGTCTTCCTGCCCCACCCCCAGGTTCTGCACACTCCACACTAAGAGGTGAAATCAGTGGCACATCCCAATAGCCAAATTACAAGGCCAAACCTGGTCTGAGCCAAGTAAGCATGGAAAGATATTGTCACCTCCATCAAAGCACAGACCCATCACAGAGGCAGAAGAGCTTGTGGGACAGTCCGTGGTTACCCAGTAAGGACTTGCATTTGTTCTGGTTTGCTCTAATTTAAGGCCTTTGCATTCTGGCTTTCAGGCTGGGCAGAGGATGATCAGTGATCGGTCCTTCCTGTCTTTGAAATTCTCATACCTGTTTTCTAGAAATGATCAAGAATGCTATGTACCTCTGTTCAGATTTAAAAACATTGCCAGAAAACTTGCTCTTGTAATGGAAGTGTGCTTTCTCCTTCTGATGTTTATGGCTTTGAAAAGCAGATAGATTGTGGGTGATGGAGCAGGAGACCCTGTTTCACAGACTCCCCTGTTCCTGTTTGTCATTTCCCGAAGAGCTTTGTGTCACACAGGACAGAGCAGCCAAAGCACCATCGTTTTACCATAGTTAGGGTACTGTTTTGGAGAGACCATATGTCATGGGGGCTATTCATGAAGCCCTGCTATATAACTTGCATTTTTCTTACTTTGAAAAGTGTTATTCTGTTGTTTAGGTCTCAGACTTCCATAACAGTTGTTGTCTTTCCAGTGCCTGTCTTAATTATTGTTCTTGTATTTTAGAATCTGTCCTTTTGTCATTTGATCCACTTACTGACTTTTTCCCTCTGGTCCCATTTTGTGTTGCCCCAATGAACCTCCCTATCCTTTCATCTATTAATACCCTATACTTTCACACTAATTTCTTACTAAACAATACCACTCTACAGTCTCTTTTGTAGCTCTGGATCTGTTATGAATATTAATAGCTTCTTGCAAGCTCCATTATTTGTGGGAGAGAGTGCTGGTGTTTGATCTGTGGCTTTTTCTTGAATACACTGGTACCTTTGCAATTGGAGTTTGGATCCCTCTTAGGTTTTCCTACCAGATTCCTTTCTTCAGTTCTTTCGTTCCCCTTTATTGCAGAGTTGGAAGCCATGGAGGACCTTTAAGCATTTTTCTTTATTAAGCAAGCCTTCTCATACTGGTGCAGCCTATGGTGATTTCTGCCTTCATTGTGCACTATTTCTGTACATTCCCTAAAGGCATCAAGCCATTCAGGTGGTAGCGTGTAATTTGTTTTGTACTGTGGAATTCCTGCCATGCCTATATGTATTTAGACCACAGGAAAACCAATAAAGTTGTCATAGAAACAAAGCATTTCATGAATAAATCAATTCATAACAAACTTGTAAACTTCAAAGAACCACTATGCTTTAGCACTACATCTATTATATAGACACACTAGTCATGTTTGTAATTAACAAGGCACATATACTACGCATGTCCATTTGTTTTCTCCTGTTGGGCATCTTACAGTTTTTAACAATTTTCTGCATGTTGTGCATGTCTACACAGTATGGAAACACAGAATTGGCTGCTTGCATGATAATGTAACAGCAGGAATTTTTCTATTTCTTTCTTGATGCGCAAGGTGGAGGTTCAGTAAATTCTGAATACCCTTTTTGCAAGCCAGTGAGGATTGAAAGTATCAGTGCAGTAATTCTTTTTCTAGTCACAGACAACTTAATAGGACTTTGACTCTTCATGTAATTAGAAAAAAGCCCAGTTGACGTTAGCCTGATAAAAAAAGCAGATAATATTGCTGAGAGCTGATAATAAAAGCCAAAGTTCAGAGGCTGAGAAAATCCTACCCTCTTTTACTCCAGTTTAGTTTCACAGAAATACATGCATCGGAGGTGGAAATGCTGCTAGAATTGATCAAAATACAGTCTTGATACTTTGCCACTTTGCACATCCTGCAAAGCACTTGCATGAAGTGGGTGCAAAATACCACCTGATCAACAGCACTTTATTTGCCTGGGTGGGAATGGTCAGGCCAAGCAGGATGGAGATTTTATTTTTGGAGTGTGTCAGTCTAACAGTCCCCTAATTTCAAGTGAATATTCATACAGTAAGGTAGTATTTGCTGTGGGTTGTGCAGTACATGTGAACTCTTAGCTATCAATGCAAAGCCAAAGGAGAGCTTTTCAAGTATGCCTATGAGAAACTTGCCTACAAACAAGATGAAAGAAAAGGAGTACATGTTTCAAGGTGCAGGAGGAATAGAAGAAATAACACTCTTTATTAAAGAAGAATGGTTAGCATTCAAATTCAGGCTGGGTATCTTCCTGCTGACAGGTACACAAGATGAAGTTATGGTCCTGTACAAGGACAGCCTTATGGGGTCTGTCAATATGGGGCCCAAAAGGCCACACCAGGTTCCTCCGCAGCACCACACCTCCACTTCAGTCTCTGCAGAGGAAAGGGAAGGCTAAGGTGTCTGTCACAGGGAAACACCTATCTGCCTTCTCCATAGAGTAGCACCAGTGGAAACAGATAGGAATAATGGGGTCGGCCTTAAGCGTCTATACCAGAAAACATGTGCTGGAATGAAAATTCATAACAACTTGGTAGCAATACACCAGAGCACAGGAATCTGCCAGATACAGGCTAGAGTCTCATTCTACTGATCCCACTAACTGAACAGTAGGCTATAGTTTAATATCACTCTAACAGATTAATGTTATGTAAACTTGGTTGCAAATACCATTAACTATATATACATCTTTCTTCAAGGAGTTATTCGGAGACAGCAAGGAAAACCCAAACAAATTAGACTAATATGTTTTATAACTAGTAGTCAAAACATGTCTTTTTTCTTTGCAAGCCATTTAAGCGCTTTTTCTAGTGTCTCTAAGATATTCATTAATATCCTGGCAGTTAAGAAAATTCCAACTACTTTTTTCTTTTTTTTTTATATACTGGGACAGATACAGGGAGACAAGTAAAAGCAAGAATTTTAAAAAGAAAACTGCAACAAATTTAGGTGTCCTCTTTTCCTGCAGAATTCTCCTCTATTCACAGTGGAAAGGCTACAATAAAGAACTGAGCTCACAGATATATGCTGCGGGTTGGGTGGTGGGGTTTTTTTCCAGTGTTATCTACACACAAGAAAAAAGGTCTCAGTCAGTTAGTGCCATCCAGGAATATGCTATAGGTGCCACAAACCCAAAAGCAAAAATCGTCTGCTTTCAAGTTCAGTGCCTTCTTTTTACTACAGATTCTACAGATGTTATTGCCATAGAACAATACATTACCCAGTAATTAGGTTCATTTATGGAATCAAATCAAGGCTGCCTACATTCTGCTGGGTAATGTTCTTCACAAATAATCCTCTCTCCTGGCCCCGCTGATTATTTTATGATTCCTCTTGCTTCTTGTCAGTACAGATTAAAGGTAACACATACTGCTGGGAACAAGTATAATTTTCCAGCAGCAGCATTTTGTTTTCCTTAATAATTAACAAGTGTTGCCAACTAACCTTCCAGTATAAAATGTGCACCTTATTGAAAGGGAGTGGACACAGGTTAGAACAGTTCACTTGGGATATCAAAATAAGAAGTGTGATTAAAGCATTAAAGATTTAGAGGTTGACATTAAGGGATGAAAGTTGGAATTACTGTAAATATAAAACTGTTCAGCATTAAATGGAATGTGTTGCACTTAAAACAGTTTCAAAGTGCTAACATTTCAGCATTAATTATTAATAGAAACTGACAGCTCATTTTTAATTTGAGCCTAATGACAAGGTTCCTTAAGAGACAAATACAACACACTGGCTCGGAGGGTTTGTGGGTCTTTTGAAAAGCTCTCTAGGTTGTCTAGGCCTTAATCTGCAAATTACCTGTAAAATAACACACTGTCCTCAGAGGCACACACCCCCAGCAAGCACCAGCCTGCCTGCTGGCAGGGAACATCAGCAGCACTTATGCAGAGTGCCACCGCCAGCACTCCTCTCTGCTGCTCATCCAGGTGGACCGGGAGAAGGTCCCAAGGGTGCACCACCAACCTCTCCTCATCCCCTTTCCCATCAGACAAGGATTTTGGGAAACATGTATCTAGTCCTCTGAGTGCTTTTCTTATCTAACCATAAATGCGTTTACCCACTGCTAATCACCTAATGTCTTTAGGGCAACTACACCTTTCCCATGTGTCATGATTGAGTTGTATCACCACAACTATGAGTTTTAGAGCTCAGTTCTGACCCTACGTCAGTCATCATCACTCAGGGATAAAGTCACTGCCGTCAGGGACACCATGAAGACATACACCAAAAAGAAAGGATAGTACCCTAGGGTCAAGATGCATAGAAGAACCTTTGCTAAAACCAGCTGTTGCTGCATTTCCTCTGTTGTTCAGAATAAGCTTTTGAAGTGTCAACTATCAGTAAAAATGCCATTATTTTATTTCTGCTCTTGAAACTTTTATTACTATATTCAAGACAAAAAAAGGCAATTTAGATATTAAATAGAACAAATATATTCAATCATATCTATATTATATAGAGAAATGGATGTTAAATAGATTTTTTTGTTGTTAATAGAAATACTTGTAGTAACAACTCAAATGCTCTTTTGGGAGAACAGAAATCTGTTAGGAATGTGAAGTTCTAAATAATCAGCCAGAATGAGGGTTAAACTTAGCTCATTAACTTTTGCAGGTATAAAGGCTCATGCATGACAGTGTACTTTCCCTTCCAGCTGTGCAAATAAATAGGAGCAAGGAGACTAAGTGAAGATATATGGCCATTGCATTCCTATAGGGGAGGCAAGAAATAGGGAAAATGGAAAGAAATTGGATGGGGCAAGGACTGGGGAAAATAAAATGAAAGAGTATCCCATGTTTTAGGATATGGTTGAGAAAAGTGTTTAGAAGTAAGAAAACAAAAGGAACATGCTGATGGTTCTATCTGCTCTTACTGACACACTCAGAATTCCTCAGAGGTTGGAAAGAAATAAGACAGTTTGCAAGCTGGGCTTTCACTGTGCTCAACCCTGTCGCACAAGAGACAGGAATTTATTTGTGTATGAAAAAGCAATATTTGGCAAAGAAGGGCACTGAGGCTATGAGGCTGTCAAAGGAACTTCAGAGAGGAAAAGCAGTTGTGTACTGGTTTAATTTAGCCATCAGGGTGAATGGAGGCTAAATAAGAGTAATAAGAGAAGGAAGTAAGAAATCATTGCTTGAAAATACATTACAATTTCACTGAAAAGCCTACTGATGTGAATTTTTTGGGGTTTGGCTTTTCTGTTTACTTAGTGCTTTTGTTCTGCATCAAAGGAATCAGCACTAGAAGTGGCATGTAAGGAGTATCAAAGTCACAAGATGACTTTTGGGAAAAACATTCAGCTAAAATACTCAGAACTTCACTTTGGGTGCTATCTTGGAGTTAGTGTTCACTCAGTTCCTTTTTGGCACGTGCAGT
The DNA here is from genome assembly GCA_027574665.1 of Rhynochetos jubatus. NCBI lineage: Eukaryota > Metazoa > Chordata > Aves > Eurypygiformes > Rhynochetidae > Rhynochetos > Rhynochetos jubatus. The sequence goes on from CM050656.1 coordinate 21,130,545, forward strand.
TTTTCTCCAATAACTTATAGTAAATCAGATGCTTTCCCCATTAGTCTAAACAATCTAATTCTACGTGCTTATGGTAGTGTCTAGGTACAATGTCTCTGGAGTAATTAAAAATACGATTTGGGAGTTAAGTTTTCTTGGGTTTGTTATAGTGTCTTACAGAGAATATTCCTGTGCATGATCTCACTCAGCAACTGAACACCTGTACTCTGTCAAGTGAAAAAACTAAGATAAGAAAAGCTTTTTGGTTTATATACAAAATAAAATTTGCTAAATTCATCTAAATGAAACATTTAAAGCAATTTGCTTTCCCAGATATTACTCAGGACTATTTGCCATTTAGGAGTTGCTAAAGAAGTATGAAATATGCCTAATAAAATACACAGCTATACAAAAGTCAAGGCTTCTTTTACAAGTCATTCTTTAATGAGAGATGAGACATTTTCTTGTAAAAACGTTGTCAGTGTGTATATTTCTAAAGCATATTAATAAATGTACAATCAGAAGCAGCATGCTGTTCTATCTTCTGCTCATTTCCTTGAAAAAGTTACTGTCACAAATAGAAATGGTATCTGAAGACCCAGTGAGTGCATCTTTTCTAAGAAAAAGAAAATATTCTCTTCATTTAAAGTTTGATTCCAGGGATGACAAGGCAGTCTGCATTTTCAGCATGCCTCCTCATTTTTATAAAAGACAGGAACAACAGCTTCAAAGTCCCAACTCCCAAGTACGAAACCCTTTTGTAAATTTGCCTCTTAACTTCTAAACGTCTGCTTTGATATAAGCTACTTTCAATACACAGGTCATTTGCAACGTCGGTATTCACATACAGGCTGGATAGTTGTTCTGACAGCCTCATCCTGATTCAGCTTTCCAAGAGCCTTCTGAGTTCCCCTCATCATGTTTTACACATACATCAATCACTAACCTAAACTGCAGGTTTCCTGCATCCCAGCACAAAGGCATCTCCCCTACGTAGTGGGAACATGCATGCTGTGCCGTGTTTGGAGGCTGTGTCAGGCATGTGTCGGTATATTCACTTGCTGAAAGACAAAATTTCATCTACGTTTTGGCCACATAACAGATGCATACCAGGAAAAGGGCTGTAATATACTACCTACACATACCTCTTGGAGGTTAATCAGCCTGGTTCTGCAGAAAGCGTAGACATCCCATCTTCATGACATTTTAAACAAGGGCAGCAAGTGTTGATTTTGCACATCTTACCACGTCAGAGTCCTGAAACATTCTCTTGAGGGATTTTAAACTAGCAGCACATACTGTAAGTGATCTGCCTTGCATGCAGACTAGAAAATATTTCACATTTCTCACCTTTCTTTCCCTCTTCCTAACCTCACAACCACCTCCACTGAATGTCGATAGACGATAATTATGACTTTGAACAGACAAAAGAAATGACAAACTTTACTGTCTCAGAAACCGCAAGAAACCCTAGCTGGCAGAGACTTGAGCTCCTTTCTGACTTTTCCACTACATGGGACAGACTACCACCAGTAAATATCCTGTATACTTACAGGGTAATGCCTTATGCTAGAGTTTAGAAGACAGCAGCAGCTCTAAGCTCAGAGGAAGCAACATTCTATTTTTCTAACAATACATTCATCAATAATACAACTAAGGGTGGTTCTGAAAACACAAATCACTGTGTTCAGAACTCTCATTTCTTTTCAGTGAGATTCTTTCACGTGGGCTTGTTGGTTTTTTGTTTGGTTTTGGGGTTTTTTTTATATATCTGCAGTGGCTTTCTGTGAGAGGTGAAATGGCCTCATCTCCTTACTTACTTTACACAGTCTTCACTCAAGGCCAGACCTTCAGCCAGCACAGACCCAAGGTACATCCCTTGATGTTACTGAAGCTTTTCTGAAGTGCTGCAGATGAGTACTGGCTCCTGCAGCTGTGGTGTATGTGATAGCCCTTTTCAGTACATGGTGCTTTATGGAGGCAGCATTAATGCAGACACGACTCCCTGCTCTTTGAAAGGCAGACACATCTCATACAATCTGACTCCAACAACTTATACACCTGAAGGGACACAACTGAAATGGCAAAAAGAACCTTTTTTTATTACTTCATCTTGTCAAGATTAGAAGGTGTGCATTTTTTAAGTGACACACATAGGCTGTAGTAGTGGGAGTTTGAGAGGCTCTGCCAAGGAAGGAGAATGCAAACTGCATGTTTGAGGCACTTGGCAATATGCTGTGCAAGTCTCTAGGAAGCGGTGAGACATGGGGAGGGGGAAGGATGTGAAGCCAAGGCACCACAAGACAAGTCTGAACCCTGGAGACAGGCAGAGAGAGGCACAGGGCATTATCCTGGCAGGAAAGGCAAGAAGCTGAGTCCCCGTCTGTAGCATTGGAGGGCAAGGGGACATCAGTGTGGAGATGGCTGGGACACAGCTGAAGCTGAAGACCTGAAGATTTGGAGTGGAGTAAAGAATAAATTGATTGAGTCGGGAGCTGTCAAATAGGGATAGCAGGTTAAATCACATAAGAGGAGCTGGTAGGGAGACAAATGGTCCTGTAAACCACAAGAATCAATAAAATAGAGCTTAAAAGAGAAGATGCTGCTTATAGCAATACTGACTAATAAAAATAGAATGGGACAATGAAAACCAAGACACAGCAAAGCAAATACGAATCACTGCATAAATAGGAAGTTCTAGTATGTATCTTCTTGGAGATCAAAGAAAAAAGCCAGCACCCAGCTAGTGTAAACTGGCACAGCTCCACTGAAAGCCAAGGATACCCTTCCTGACACTGCATCAGCCCCAGTGATGGCTTCAGTTTTCTTTAGGCTTCTTGTGCACTGTCCTCCAGTGCTTTATTAACTATATCATATCACACATTCAAGCATACAAGGCTAACCCAGTTTCCTTCTCCCCAACCTTAAGAAGTGTCCATAAATTGTGTTTGAGGTAGGCAGTAGAACAAAGAGAAAGAGATTCATACTAACTTTCATCTGTTACTGAGATGTTCCCATAAATAAAAAACTAAGGAGGCTTATTGTGTAACTGTTCAACACAGTGATTTTCTATGCAATACAGCAAAGCTTATTGTGTAACTTCATTGTGAAACTCCCTGATTTACTGTGAAGATAGCAGAGCTTATAATGAAGTAACTGTTCTGTGGGAAAGACTTGGCACCAACTTGGGATAGGGTTTCACAGACCATTAATGATGACTGACAGGTTCATTTCAAATGAGTTATAAAAGAGTTCACTGTACGAAATCATCATGTTGTCTGTGTGATATTCAGATATTTTAATTTCAGTGTTGTATAAACACTCCTTGCCACCAATAAATTACCAAACAAGCACGTATATTATGAGCCCAGATTGGTTTACATTTCTCTTGTATTTTATATATTATAATTAGAGTCAGCCTTCACATTTTCACCATCTATACATGAAAAATTGAACATTTCACTTTTCCTTCATATCCTGAACTGGATATGTACAACCTTCCAACCCAATTATGAAATGTTAAATTAATTCAGCTTAGGTAAAATATTTTCAAAATCATAAATCTGCATTTTTGAAGGGTGGGAGACATGTCTGTAAAATATAAAGTGGGTGTCTGACAACTCATATAAAGCCCAGCATAAAAATAAACACCATTTAGCTAACTGTTCACCTGTTTTCCTTTAGCTAGGCTGGGCTTAGCAGTGTTACACATTAGACTTGGACAAATATGTTAAACCCCTGAACTTTGCAGAACTCCTATGATTGAGGGGATCTTGCCAATAAAATTGGCATCAGGTACTGACTGCTGCAGGTAGGAGGGAAGATGCTATCAGATTTGGCTGGCTCTCAGCCAGCGCCATGCTAGAATTATGCAGAAATAACAAGGCTGTCTTTTTATAGAAAGTATTGAAAAAGAATTTATGAAAATACCACTTGAATTACATGGACAATATGTGGAATGTTAAATGCAAAACTCAAGAGCCCCCATTTGTGGGGCTTGAACCAGTGGTAGTTTCTGGATGGTAAATGGATATGGGCTGTAAAAGCTGCAGCTCAAAAATGTCAGGTTGTGTGCATCTCCAACAACTGTGCTTTTGCAGAAGCGTTCCACTTAAAGTGGCCTCACAATTACCACGCAGGCACAGTTTGATGAGAGGCACAGAAGCATGCTACTGGCATGGAGACTCACACCACCCCAAAACCATGGCGAAGAGTAGGTTTGCCACAAGAGGAGTCTTAAAGCAATTTGATTAGAAAAAAACCCATTTTCATTGTTCCTGTTGTAAAAAAGCATTAAACCTTATATGGCTACAAGCAAAGAGCAGTGAACCGGCATAGCTGCAGAACTTCCCAGGCTTTCTTTTTTTCAAGGAGTCCGTGATTTCCTTTTCTTACTTACACTGGAAACCAGCAAGATTTCTAACTCCTGTAAATATATTTCAATACTGTATAAGGCTGAGCACCCGATTCCACTGACAACAAAGGGAACCAAATCACATACTTCAGTTTAAGCATGTGACAAAGCATTCCAAGAATCAGGGCCAAGGAAGTGTGCAGCAATGTCTGCTGCAGGTGCTATGACAGCATCATGTGCCCTCCAGGTTCCTCAGCTGTTAACAGGATTCACTGCTATTTTGCCACTGGACTGGATGACCTATTAAAAAAATGTATCTGGACATACAGCTGTACCCTGTGATGTACAGTTAACTCTGTTCCATCAGATTGATTGAGGGAACAGGAATGTGCTTATCTGGAAAGGTAAAAATCACAATGCAGGAAAGGAACATCTGGCCAGTCTTAAAGGGGGAGGCTTTCTTCAGACAATTTTCTTGTATAATTTATGCTGCAGACATTTTACACTCTCTAAATGCCCCATTTCAATCTAATGTCAGTTAATCAATGACTTCTGCATAGCATGGAAGTGAACTCTAGATGCCGAACAAATGCATAAATTTGGTCTGCCTTTCTGCAGGCTCTACTTAGAGCTTCATCTTTCGCATTTGCTTTCTGGAGTTGAAATTTCTTCTTTTGACTCATCCCCAGCAAACACCCACGCACTCCCTCTTTCAAGTCACAGTGGTTTTGTATTTTTAAATAATGATTACACTTCTGTAAAATGTAGATTTTTGAAGTACCTCACCACTGCTTTTTACTATTGTTGTTTTATTATCCTTCTATCTTTATTTTGAAGGTCTGCTTCTCAAGCCTACCCAGGTGGTAAGTTCCCAGATGTATCATGAAACAAACATTGTGATTTTTTGCCTTGCTTCCAAAGCCTTGTTTTCATGCCTGTCTTACCCTTACTCAATATATTCAACAGCACTTTTAAAGTGAGATTCTATTATCCCAGGTGTTTGTAGGGTACCACAGGGGTTTTTTAATCTGCTAGACTAATCTATGTAGAGCAGTTGGAAATATAAAAAACCATTTAGAGATTATGCCAATTAACCCCACCTGCAAAGGATCTGATTGGGCAGGTGCTCCAGGCTACAACTTTGTGGGATGAAGGCCACATTCTTTATTACCGTCACACTAACACTACATTTAAGAAGACGCCTCCAAATTCATGTGTAGATATCCTGAGGACACCACACCTCTCAGATGTGCAGACACTTGCCTTTCCCTCAAACTCATCCTATCAGAATTTGGCAAAAATTAGACACTTCTTCACAGTTCCTGAGAAATCAAAACTTTTTGGAGGAAATCTGGAAAATCTGCCGGAACAATAGTTTAACTGAGTGTTATCCCTGAAACCTACAGGCAATTTTTCATCTGTCTTCCTCTGGAGGCTAGAACAAGCCCAGGATGGAGATGGACAAAAAGAGATAGAGTATAGGTGAAACAGAAAACACTGTTGTTCATATTTCTTTCAAACAGTGGGGCAAGTCAACATAAAGTGAGGGGTTTTTTTCTTCCACTCCCATAAACAGCCTACTCATTTGAGTTGTTCTGTAAACAAGTGTCAGAAATAGTACCATAGGTTTCTTAAGAGGTGGATAATTATTGAGGAGAAGTATTTAGGGGAATTTTAACTTGATCCATTCTGCTACAAATCACTATAGTTCACTTGAAACACTCCTTGGGGTTTGGATCAAATGACTGCCTAAAAGGCTGTCCTGAAAAGATCAAACTGACAAGCCATCCAGCTTCTTTTCAGGGCTCAACAACCACACCATGACCTGCACAGGATGCATAGATGCCAGGAAGCTCATGTTTTGATTTATGAATTTCCTGAACAACAACTTGGGTTTGCACACAGAGTAGGTAGACACAAACTCAAACAGGTGAGCAAGCAGATCAGCACCAATTACCACAGAAAGCCCTTGGCCACACAGGAGGCCAATAGAGAGATTGAGCTCAACAACATCTCTGCATCAATTCAAGCTTCAGCCAGCTGCTTCACTAGAGGAACTGCAGCTCCTATCCCCATGTTTCTGGGGCTCAAAATGTCGTGAAAACTAGCTCATGTTCATATGAACAGATTTGGACATGGCAATTGTCCTGGGATATTAAATCTAGCTGCTTTTGTATTCTCTTAAGAAAGTTCAGTTTTCTATCATAAAATAGGGGAATAGATAGAGGGGGCAGGGCAAGTTCCTCCAGATTAAGTAAACTCTATTGACAGACTTATTTACCTTATTTATCAGCACCCATTGCACAGTAGCTGATGAGGAAAGACAGGCAGCTTCAACCATGAGACCTCAGCATCAGGCAAGTTCATAGTGGTGACATGGGTCTGAGACCAAGCTTTGTGGCCAATCCACAGGTTAGGATCAGAAACACTTCAGAGATTGCCAGACAGACACAAAGTAACAAGATAGGTCTGCCACCAAGCCAGGAGGCCTATACACAGGTCAGAGTCCAGATCAGCATGGACAGAAAACTGGAGACCAGCACTGCTAGAGCATGGCTTAAAGAGAATAGAGACCCAGGGCTGGTCTTAAATAGTGCTCCTGGCCCTTGGGAAGGGTGGGAGGCCTCAGGTGAGGCTGATCAGAGCCATTAACACCTACCAATTCCCCAGGACATCTGACACCTGATTTATTGTGTCATTTCATTTCACAACAAAGTGGGGGTTTAGAGTGCATTATACCTCATGTCTAAAAGGAAAAAAAGTCACCAAAATAACCCCCTGATGCACTAGTGAAATTACTGAGAGATTAAAAATACCAACAGTGATATGGAGCCTCAGACAGGATTTGAAATTTTACTCAGTACTTCACAATTGACCTCAGTATTCTGCACAGGGAGCTACAATAGTGCACGATCATGCCTCCTCCTGTTTACCACAACAGGCTATTGTACTGCATCACATTGTTGCTGGTACAGAAAATATTTAATATCAGTTTTGTAGTTGTAAATTACAGGCCTGAAATTTTCTATATTCTTTATCCAATACACATTGAACTGGTATGTTCATTGTTGCAAAATAGGTGGAATTTGCCATAAAAGGTCTGATCAAGATCCCACTCACTTAACAGTGCCTTCTGCTTCAGCATGAACAGAATAGGACTACCTGGGGGTATTTTTTGCATTGCCAAAAGAGAGAATCAGACCAATGATAGTTTTGCTCATGAGGAAGATGTATTTTATCTTCATTTTTTTAGAAAACACTGTGTCAGAAACGTGTGTTGTAGGTGGAATAAATTCACTGCTGTATAAAATTAGAAATCATTCTGAGGTCACATGTAAAACAAACATGGTCAATAATAATGTTGTTTTAAAAGCTATTAGATTTGTGGTAACATTCCTCTTTGAATGCACTAACATTAGTAATTTATTGATCTAAAAGTTCTTGGTATTTCAAAGGTTTTGATTACAATTTTCTCAAAATATGAGAGAAAAATCTATTGTACCAATTATATGAGCAATCTGAAGCGTGTAGTGTGCATCAACTTCACAGGACAAAACAGTAACAAAAGGAAATAAAAGCCAGTGTCAATCTTTGATGAAATTAACACAGTTTAAAGCTGCTCCAGGCAAAATAATGAAATCAGTAATTTATCAGCACTGGATAACACCATCAGGGGAATTATTTAATGATTAACTACAGTGGGCTGGAGCCTGGGGTGGGGCATGGTGGCTTGGAGAGTGTTCTGACTCAGAGCTGAAATGACCATCCTCTTCCATGGGAGAACAAATCTTGGCAAGGGCTGTCAGTAAACCCTAGCTGTTCCCCTGCACAGCACAAGTCTGGGGTGAGGGAAGTATGGAAGTGAGCTCTCCACCATCTTTGTGAGTGTACAAGTGCTCTGGACTGGCAATGAAAGCACTGAGGTATTTGAACAGCTTTAAATGCAAATCTGATAAAACCACTCACCATAGGAAGGGCAGAAGCTGCCCTGTTGCTGATGGAGATTTTATCATTGACCCTTGTAGAGACAGGATTAAGAACTGAAAAGGTGAAAGAGCTACATGCTAGTATTTAATACTGTAGTGTCAGTACCGGCAAATTACATTTCTGCGCTTTGTGGAAGCAAGCTGCTTCTGTGACTAAACAGATTTCTGTGGCAGAGCTTAATGACAGGGCTCAGAGTGACCAGGGGAAGCCATGGGGAGAGGTGCCACATTTATTAGTCTCCCATGGGGTGCAGAAACAGAGACAGTGTTCCAGAGTTGGAAACCAGCAACCTCTCTGTACCCTCAGAAACAAGGAAAACAGAACTATTAAGCTACTGGAATCACAGACAGTCAAAACTGATGTAACCAAGCGCAGGCAGCCTTGGGAATGATCTAACAATATCTGGGAATACACCCCCCGGCCCTTCTCTTGCCCTCAAGAAGCTGGGTCACCCAGCCTTGGTGGTCACTGCTAGGCACTCCTTCCAGCTCCTCCCTGTGTGTTTCATCATGCCAGTGCAGGGAGGTTGAGCTGGGCTAGCAGTTGTGGGTGTCTGCAACCAGCAACCTGTGGGGCTGCCCATGCCTTGGCCGACCCGGGAAGTGGCTTGTTGCTGCCTCGGAGCACAGTGGCTTCAGGGGCTCGCACGGAGAGTTCACGTTGTTACCTAAAAGAAACGAAGAAAACTCTAAACCAAATGATAGTTTAGAAAGCCAACATTTGTTTATTGTGGTGCCAGGTTGTGGTTTAACCCTATCTGGCAATTACACACCACCAGTCGGTCTACCACTCCACCCCCCTCCTTCTCCAGTGAGGAAGGGTGGGAGGAAAAACAAGGGAAGCTCATAAGTTGAGATAAGAACTATTTAGTTATATAAATGAAACTTATGGAGTTACTAACAATACTATTGCTAAAAAGTAATTAAAGGAACAGAAAAATAGGTCAAATGGATCCAAAAGGATCTTACCACCCATGGACAGACACAGGCAGGTTCCAGAACAGCAAGACAAAAAAATAAATCCAAAACCCCAAGCCCAAAAGCAGAGGGAGAAAACCCCCTCCCTGAGCCCAGGAGCCGAGAGCAGGGAGAAAGAAACTTCCAACACCCCCTTCCCAGACCAATTTCCCCTGACAAAAGACGCTGCTTGTCTGCTAATCACTAAACAAAGACTGTGCAGCTGGCAGAAAGCCCCTAGCCAACACCCACACAACTTCTGGTTCACACCTCTCGAAGTCCAAAAACTGCATGCCTTGCAAACTTCCCCCCCCTCCCCCAACTCTCAGTGCCACTGGTACGGGGGTGACGCTGACCACTCAGCTTGGTATATTATGGAATGAAACAAAATCCTGTGGACTGGAACCAGTACACAGGTGTATGGGGGATACCTCTGCCCAGCATGCACTCCAAACAGAGTTCTTTGTGCTATATTTATACATAAAAATTTTAGGATTATTAATTTTCTAGTCCACCCTCTCTACAATGATTGGTCATACAGTTATAATGTTGCTGATACATTGCTTCCACTATTATGCATGCTCAGATCTTCTCATGGGAGGGGTCTTCTTGACTTATGGGCATGATTTTTTGTATTATAACAAGCCTTTAATAAGTAAAGTTCACAAAAAGGACAAAATTCTTTGAACGTCCACTAATGTACAAAACCACTTCTCAGCTTACACGGACACTACTGAGGTACTAATGTGCATGTACCCTCCTGCTTTTGATCCCATCTCTTGTTATCAAACCTTTCTCACAATGTGTACAAAGAAAACACACTGAAAAACAGGGTATCGTCGAAACAGGTTGTCATGGTTTAACTGCAGCCAACAAAAATACCACGGAGCCGCTCTCACAGCTCCCCCAGCTTCCTCCAGCTGAGGGAGAGAATCAGAGGAAAAAGACAAGGAAGCTTGTAAAACTGAAATAAGAACTATTTACTAATTGAATCTAAATTAATATACACAAATACTACTAATAAGTAATTAAAATAGTAGAAAATAAAAAATGTGATACAATATGATACAATTATGATACAATTGCTCACCACCTATTGACTGATGCACAACCAGGTCCCAAAAAGTAAGAGTCAGAGCCAGAGAGCCTGAGAGCTATTGCAGCAGAGTCTGAATGAACCTTATCAGTGACAACATGACTAAGAAACCCACCAACCCACTCATGAACGAGCCAGAACAGGAGTTAGCAAAGCAGCTAACAAAAGACTTTCAGCGAGTGTTAGAAAGTGAAAGTGTAAGCATAATGGCTCCTAGACTCACACGCCACCTATGTACTGAGCATGACATACTATGGAATGAACTACTCCTTCAGTCAGTTTGGGTCAGCTGTCTGAACTGTGTGCTCCCCCACGCTATGTGTAGTGAGAAAGTTGGGAACGCAGCTGCAGTATCAGAAGCTGAGAGAGACCTTGAACTTGGTGCAGGCACTCCTCAGCACCAGCCAAAGAGACACCTTATCAGCACTTCTCTCAGGGTAAATCCAGGAACACAGCTTCATACCAGCCACTGTGAAGAGAGTTAACTCTTTCCTGACTAAACTCGGTGCACAGGTTAACATAGTGAGAGACAGAGCATCATCAAAGCAGCTTAACATCAAAAACATCATTAAAATTAGAGCCTTGTCCAAAATAGTTTAACATAGTGAAAACCAGAGTAACATCAATACAACTAATCCTCATGAAAACAGAAGAGTGAGAATCTAACAAAATATGGTCAAAACATAACATAGCACATAACAGAACATAGTGACAACCAGCATAAAGTCAAAACAGCTAATCCCAACAAAATAGCATTAAAATAGAACATGGTACAAACCAGAATGTTATCAAAATCAGTGAAGAACAGAATGTCATCTAAACAACTTGTCACAGAAAGCCATCTCAACTGCTAGATTATTCTAAGAACTAACCTTTAACATTGTTGTCAGCCTAACACAAAGCAAGAACATCTCAGTTACTACATTACTGCAAGGGTTAACTTTTGACACTTCAGCTTGTCAGCCTAACACAAAGAATAAGAACACCAGTCCTGTAACAACCTCATCTGGGCAAGACAGAGACACCATCCCAACAGTGCCCACATAGCAGCTGCTCTTGGGGCCAGCTAGTGTGAAACTCTTTGCAGCAGTTTAGATCATTGCAGACCTGAAAGAGATGAATTACAAGAAGTATGTGGGAAACTCAAAGAGCTGTTGGCTTTTCTACATTGCTAAACTGCTCCCAGCTGAAATCTGACCTTCAGGTTTGGCCCTGGCACTGTTGTTTGGCTTCAGGGCCACCTGTGCTTGCCCAAGGTTGCTGGCTTGCTCCTAGCATCTTCCTCATCACACAGCTTTAGGATGGGGATTCTGATTGTTGGTGGGTGGGAGACTCTACCAGGATGGAGCCACAAAACTTTGGAACAAGTGTATTTGCTCTCCTGGGAGCAGCACTCCATGTGTGAAGCTACGCCTCTGCTATAGCCTGCTATAGTAGATGAGCAAGGGAGTAATCTAATTCCCTTTTTTTTTTTTTTTTTTTTTTTGTAATCTGAAGACAGTGGAAGTGTTGAGCCAGAAATACCCTAGATCAACTTCTGTATCGCGATAATCAAATAGCACATAGGTTGTTGATTCAATAATGCATTTTTGCTATAGAGATACTAAGAGTGTGTAAAGTATCTCCACCTCTGAGTATTAAGTCATCCACAATCCATTGGGATGTTAGCTATGTTACACTGGTCATTTTGTGTCTGGGTTCTCTTCAAATCTGTCATTTTCATGCTTCCTCAGAAATTTCTTCAAATTGGCAGATCCTTTGTCATTGTAACTGCTGTGATGGACACTAACAAAGTTTTTGTTGCTGCAATTAACAAAAGTAAGGCTGTGTCCCCAAACACTATCTACAATAATATCTACACATAGATTGTACTATTCCCCTTCTAAATCTTGCTGCTGATTAACAGGGTGGATTTTTCTTCCTGAGGAACATTATGTTTTTCTAGTATGCTATTAGCCTCCACAAATAAGCGTGTGATGCAGTTTTGTGTCTCCAAGCCTACAGTAAATGAGAAACATTCTGTAGAATTTTCTTTTGCTCTTGAATTTTTCAACATGCACATGGGATAAGAACGTAACAGGACTCCAGTAGAATATTATAATTGCATCAAAACATAGCTCACCCGCATATGAGCTGGATTGGCTGTGATAGATGCCAGGAGAAACTCAAAGGCAATACTGAACTACTTCTATTCCATTGTGGAGATCAGTGACAAGCAGTGTTCCTCAGGGATCAGTACTGGGACCAGTGCTGTTTAACATCTTTGTCAGTGACATGAATGGTGAGATTGAGTGCATCCACAGCAAGTTTGGTGATGACCACACACCAAGCTGTGTGGTGCGGTCAACACGCTGGAGGGAAGGGATGCCATCCAGAGGGACCGGGACAGGCTGGAGAGGCGGGCCTGTGCCAGCCTCCTGGAGTTCAACAAGGTCAAGTGCAAGGTCCTGCACATGGGTCGGGGCAATCCCAAGACCAAGTACAGGCTGGGTGGAGAATGGATTGAGAGCAGCCCTGAGGAGAAGGACTTGGGGGTATTGGTGGATGAAAAGCTGGACATGAGCCAGCAGTGTGCGCTGGCAGCCCAGAAAGCCAAATGTATCCTGGGCTGTATCTAGAGAAGTGTGGCCAGCAGGTGAAGGGAGGGAATTCTTCCCCTCTACTCTGCTTGCCTGAGACCCCACCTGGAGTACTGTGTCCAGCTCTGGGGCCCTCAACATATGGACATCGACTGGTTGGACCGAGTACAGAGGAGGCCACAAAGATGCTCAGAGGGCTGGAGCACCTCTGCTATGAAGACAGGCTCAGGGAATTGGGCTTGTTCAGCCTGGAAAAGAGAAGGCTCTGGGGAGACCTTATTGCAGCCTTCCAGTATCTGAAGGGTGTCTACAAGAAAGCTGGGTGGGGGCGCTTTTTACAAGGGCCTGTAGTGACAGGACAAGGGGTAATGGGTTTAAATTGAAAGCAGGAAGATTTAGATTGGATATCAGGAAGAAATTCTTCACAGAGAGGGTGGTGAGGCACTTGAACAGGTTGCCCAGAGAAGCTGTGGCTGCCCCATCCCTGGAAGTGTTCAAGGCCAGGCTGGATGAGGCTTTGAGCAACCTGGTCTAGTGGAAGGTGTCCCTGCCCATGGCAGGGGGGTTGGAACTAGATGGTCTTTAAGGCCCCTTCCAACCTAAACCATTCCATGATTCTATGATAACTGCCAAGTAAAATAGTACTAAAAGCCTGCAAGCAAAAGCCTCTTGGTTTGGCTGGGTTTAAATAGAAAAATAGCAATCAGATAGTGGATGAGGCATCAGTGAAATCAAATTATGAAAGCCAAACGATAAGATTGCTGTACCATCCTCCCTGCCTCCATTTTTATTTCAGTTCTGAACACATTATTCATGGCTAGATCATTTGCACCTTGAAGCCAAATCAGGTATGTATTCCATCTTCGGGAAGAACCAAGGGCTGAGACCTCTTTCATCTGTGTGTAACATCTCCATGCAGCTGCTCTAGCTGCCATTAAGACTGTATCAGATCTGGCCTGCAACCCAGATACAGGACTGGCCAGACTATGCATGTCCTTTGGGGCTTTAAAGCTCTAAAGCTGAAATACTGTCTTGTTCTCTTTAAGAAAGAGACAGTAACCTTGCCCTGAGGGTCTACAGAAGGGTGCCTGGCCCCACAGACTAGGCTGAAGGACCCCACTGGCCCCACACTGTGAAGAAACCCTGGAGTTTCCAGGGTCCCTCTGTACCAGTACTGACCCACAACCAAAGCTGCTGCTTACTCTCAGCCTTGCTGCCTATCCAGCAGCCTCCTGGCACCAGAGCTCAGCCTCTTTTCTCTACACCATGTACCTCCCAATTTTGTGTGCTGCTGTGTTGTCCCACACAGCCCTGTGTGTCCTGAGCCCAGGTGGCTGAGCTACCGATAACACGCCTTCCTACACTGGAAAGCCAACTGCCAGGAGCTCTGCACAGAGCTGCCTTCCTGGTCAGTCCAGACCCCCTCTCTGGGGCCTGCTCGAAAAGCATCAGTGGTGTAAGCAGCTACTGAAACGCTCCCTTTTCTCCACAAGACACAAAGAGAAGCTGTGCTGGAGCACCCATGGTCTGTGATAAAACGGCTCCAAGCAGCATCCTTGGAGGAGGCTGACACAGTATGGTAACATTGGAGACGAGGATGAGGTCATGCCATGCTGCCCATGGTGTGCAGCAAAAGCTTCATCCGTTTGTACTAGCCTTTCCCCAGTGGAGATGTCGTCACTCTGACACGCAGCACCTGAGGAAAGCAAACAAAAGCAGAGGGTGGAGCAACGGTCGGGTTCTGCTGAAATGCTGATGCAGCTTACCATTATTGTGTGGTGCTTGGATTTTATGTCAGTGATGCAACATAATTAATTAGATTTAGCTTAGATAAGACTACATTAGACACAAAGACACTACCTTCCTGCCTGTCCATCCTTGGAAGAGCTGGGCACAGTTTCCTTCCTTATGCATATTCCCTTAATAATGTATTTGTCACAAGGATTCTTCCTACACCCATCTGGCATATAGATATTTTTCCAAATTTGTCATTTTTTAAGTTCCAAAACCTATTTTACTTTAGATGCTTTCATAATGAAGCAGCAAAAGCCTGCCATAGCTTGATATATGGAGCAGAAATCACATCTGTGCCAGGCTGTTTTCTAATCAGATAAAGCACTGAATACCTGCAGTGTTTTTTCTTCTGGCCTTTGCGTAGATGTACCTGAGTTACTTCCAGTGCTAGTCTAGCCTTGCGTTCACAAATAAATTACAAAATACCATTCTTAATTTTAGGTTTTGGCCAATTTCAGTGCTTTTAAAGCCAAAGTAAAAGCACCATTAGAATTGCGTAGTGGCCCCCTGCACAAAACAAACCATGGAAATTCATTCTGTGACTTGGGCATCAACCCAAAAACCTGTGCTTGAACTACATATCAGTAGGGCATTTGCCTTCATTTCTCCTTTTAATGCTTTCATTCACACCATATAATTTAGACATCTGCTACAAGTGGGCACTGAAAATGGGCAACAGTGTGGGGACTTCAATGAGTTTGTTCTTTGAAAATCTGTGTCTCAGACAGAACGAGAAAAACAGTTGTGATGTCCCATTTTCATCAGCACCATAAGTCTACTGTGCAAGGAAGTTCACTTAACCCAAGAGATGTCTTTGGGAGGTGCTTCTAATTTTCTCCAAGCCTTCACGTGCCCTGCTGTGGCTTGGTCCTCACCACTGACTGGCTTCTTTGCTTGCACACAACCATCAGGTTAGATGGATTCTGCAGGAGACAATTTCATCTGAAGCCACATTTATTCCCCAGACACACTGCCTGCTCCTCATGGTACATCCCAGGAGAGGATTCTCTGGCACAGCAAAGACAGGAAGGCTGATGGTTTGTGGCACTCCCCTATGCCAAATCCCAGGAGAGAGTTCCTCCTACTTTAAATTTCTTCTGTTCATATAAAGCAAAAGGACAATCTGAGACATTGCTCTCAGTATAGTTCAAAACACAGTTTGAAGTCTGAATTTTTCAGTATTTGAAGCATTGGCTTTTATGATTTATTTATTGATATTCCAGGACAAGCATCACAGATTGTAGCTGGTGTCTACTCCAAATATAACAACAATCATTGCATGAATAGCAATATTTTCATAGACATTTTGTCCATTGCTATGCAGATAAACTTTGTATAATAACCTAAACATATCAGGGGATACGATCAAGCATTTTGGAAACACACTATAAAACCCGACTCTGAAACAAAATAGCTGCTTCATTTCTGACAGTATCATGCACTTTACAAACAGAACCTGACTTTATACCAGGTGTGACTCAGGCACAGGAAGTCTGCAGGGTTTGCTGTCTCTTATCCCTTGAGTCCACCTTGTAATATTTCTGGTATCCATGTGTAACAGATAGTGTTGTGCACTGGGCTGGAAGATAATAAATAGATGTGAGCTGATGATTTACAAGAGGGTGCTTGGAACTCCTTGAACCACTAGGGAAGGGAAACTGTGCCAGTACATGGTTCTGCTGTCAACCTCACAATAGTTTTTCCTCTCTCCTGCGGGCAAGTTCTCCAAGATGCGACTTGCTTCCTGCCTCATCATCTGGAAATTCACAAATCAGAGGAACTGTGGTTAATTACTGAAATGGCTGATCCATAGATTCTTAGCTGTCAGAGTCTGGGGGGTAGGTGTTTAATTGTTGTTTTTCTCTGAAAGGATTTCTCCTAAAGTGACAAAATAACTCACATTAATGAAGATTGGAAATAGAGGGGTTTTGCAATTTTTTCCAGTTGTTGAAAGAATTGCTTATTTAAAATGCATTGCTTTCTTGTGTGAAGAAACTTATATTTCTCCAAACAGCTGGAATAAATTTAGCCCTATAACATTCATAACAAAGGATGAATGCATATTCAGGCTAACACTGTAAGTGATCTCTGATCATACAGTAGTTAAGTTACACAATCACAGTGATTTATGGTACTAAACTGTGGAGCCTCATGTCTGCAGGGGTGTGGGTAAAGGGGTGGAATTCTCATCAATCACAAGACTGTACTTTGTTCAGCACTGGGATAATTAAGGCAGACAGTAAAAAAAGCATGAAATAATATTTAAAAAATGAAATCAGAATTTTTATTTGCATAGTTTTATTAAGCACTACAGTGCTGAGCAACCATTTCAAAAAGCTTGCCTAGAAATCCACTTATTACCTTGTAGCACTTGATATATCTGTTCTTCATATTCAGGCTGAGGGTATTTGTAGAGTAGTTATATAATACACATACTCTACTACATACTCTGCGCATACTCTACATCCTCTGTTTAAAAAACAGAATTACAAATAATGGCCATCTTTTCAGTTTATTCCAAGGCAGAGACAAAACAAGAAGAAAAAAAAATACAAGCAATTTTAAAATGCAAATTTGTGAAAATTCACTCATCCTATTGATGGTGCTTTTCTTCCAATTCACCAGTGTCAGGTAGAGATAGTTGGGCATAATGAGGGGCTAGCACAGGGGAACTGTATGAATCAAACAATGTTCAAAAAAAGTTTAATTAACTGCGTATTTTGTGAAAGCCACATTTCATTACTGTTTGTTAGGAAGATGGAAGCATGCACTGGAAACACTAATTCTAATTATTACTTCAAGTGGGAGTTTTTGGCACAAGGTTAAGGAATAATAGAAGAATGTGTGAATCTGTGCTACAGCATAGCAGTAAGACTAATCATTTGAATAAAGCCACTTGCTTTTTCTTGGACTGCCTGTGTGCCGTTCAATGTTCTGGATGAATCTAACACAATCAGCCTGTTCTCTGGTGTATGTCCACTTCCTGCTGACTCAGGGCAGCTTGCCTCTTCTGCCATTTATTAAAATGAAACATTCCTATTAAAACACCATTTTTCAGAGAGATGACCAAATAGATATTAGTAACAACATTATTAAAACTACTTTGTTTAAAATGAACTGTCACACTTGCGCATTGAAAAGCAGCACAAACAAATCTATTTAATTTAGTGAGAGATTGCTTTGAAGACCTGGATTTCTTTCTTTCCATTCAAAGGTATTGCAGAGGGGATGTGATGTGTGCTCCAGGAAATTGTCAGCTTTTATAGCTATTAGAAAGGAGGAATACTGATTCTAGCATTTAGTACCTTTATCAATGACCTGGACGAGGACATCAAGTGCAGCCTCAGTAAGTTTGCAGATGACACCAAGCTGGGTGGGAGTGTTGCTCTGCCTGAGGCTAGGAAGGCTCTTCAGCCGGATCTGGACAGGCTGGATCGGTGGGCTGAGGTCAACTGTATGAGGTTCAACAAGGCCAAGTGCCGGGTCCTGCGTTTAGGTCACAACAACCCCAGGCAGTGCTACAGGCTTGGGGACGAGTGGCTGGAAAGCTGCCAGGCAGAAAAGAACTTGGGTGTGTTGGTCAACAGCCGGCTGAATATGAGTCACGAGTGTGCCCAGGTGACCAAGAAGGCCAACCGAATCCTGGCCTGTATCAGGCACAGTGTGGCCAGCAGGAGCAGGGAAGTGATTGTGCCCCTGTACTCAGCACTGGTGAGGCCGCACCTTGAGTACTGTGTGCAGTTTTGGGCCACTCGCTACAAGAAGGACATAGAGATGCTGGAGTGTGTCCAGAGAAGGACAACAATGCTGGTGAAGGGTCTGGAGAACAAGCCTTTAGAGGAGCAGCTGAGGGAGCTGGTGTTGTTTAGTGTAAAGAAGAAGAGGCTGAGGGGAGACCTGATCGCTTGCTACAGCTACCTGAAAGGAAGTTGTAGGGAGGGGCATCTGTTCTCCCAGGTAACTGGTGATAGGACAAGAGGAAATGGCCTCAAGTTGTATCAAGGGAGGTTTAGATTGGATATTAGGAAAAACTTCTTCACCGAAAGAGTGGTCCGGCATTTGAACAGGCTGCCCAGGGAAGTGGTGGAGTCACCATCCCTGGAGGTGTTCAAAGAACATGTAGACGTGGCACTTGAGGGCATAGTCTAGTTGGTATGGTAGTGCTGGGTTGATGGTTGGACTCAATGATCTTATAGATCTTTTCCAACCTTAGTGATTCTGTGATTCTCTAGTACTCTCTATAGCAAATAATGTCTAATTCCTGGATTTCATTAAGATGCAAATATGATCCATGGTCTCCTATGTTTACGTCTCCCAATAATCTATTAATGGTTTCAAAAGTAAAGGGTGATAGAAACGTTTTGTACAAGCCACATTCACTCCTGGTTCTGTGTGTTTTTCTTTAATTGTATAGTATAAGCATGTATAGAACTAAAACAGAAACAATGGAAATTAATCAACCTATGATTCTCAAATATTTATTGAACATAAGGTCACACGCCCAACAATTTGTGATTCTGTAATGAAAGACCGTATTATCATCAGATGACAACATGCCTTAGGAAAACCTGTGCTGGGGGATGGAAAGGTACTTGTATCACAACTACTGCGTGACATGACCCCTGGAGTTGCATATAGCATTTGTATTCAGATTTCAGCTCCCCTATCAAACATGGGTGGAAGAAGAAAACAAAGAAACATAAGATTTGTCTTGAAGACTTTGACTTTTCCAATTTTCTTTGTAATAGCAGAAGGGTAGGTAGGATTTCACCCTGATGTAAACTTGTCTAGCATTTTAGGGTCAGGTACTCTCAACTTCCATATTCTAACTGAAACTTTAGAGTTGTCAGTCTGAAAAAAATGCCAAAACCCACTTCTTGCTATTGTCAGAGCAGAGTTTATACAGCATTGGAAGGCAGGTAGTTCCAGATTTTGGGGTTTTTTTCTACTCTGGGAACTCACTGCTTGCAAGTTTGAATGCTTTCCTCCTACTGTCTGCAGTTCCGTTGCACAGCCCCCCATGCCCGAGTGCTCTGCACCACCCTTCACTGCCCTCCCCGTGCAGCCCACACCCCAGCCCTATCACTGAGCCCCTCATCTTCCTCTCCTTTCCCTTTCTGAAACTTCACAGCAGGGATCTGCCCAGGTAGTGATTTTACTTCTGTGTTAATCAAACAACAGACAAAGAGGAACAGTGCAAGGCAGGGGCATATCTTCTCTTTGTGAAAAAACACGTATAAAGCAATGGTGCTGTAGGCAACAATAAACCATTTTAATAAATTAATGGAAAGAAACATCCTGCCAAGGAAATTTTTGATGATTTTCATATCGCATCCCATAAGCACTGGACAGTATTTTAGAGCAGGGTTGAGGACCTTTTCTCTGAGGCTGAAGAGTTTGTCAAGCATAAGGAGAAAAAAGTAATGTGTCAATCCTCACTGCATCTCTTTATTTTTAATAAAAACTGTTCTTCATGTCACATAATGATGGGAGGAATTATGGACTTCTAAACATTTATTAACAAATAAACATAGGGTCTTTTCTAAAAAATTGCATATATGATGCAGGAGTCCTTAATTTTACCAGATACTTCCTTTCAATGATGCTGATTTTTCACAGAAATGAGAACAAATTACTCAGACTGGAGTTTCACCCAGCATCCTGAGCTCACCCCTTTGCACTCCTCATGGTAACTCTGTGGCATACAGATCCTGACTGCAAGCTTGTGTCAGTGTTTTAATCTTCTGCTGTGATAACCTTTTTCAGGTTAACTGTGACTAAAAAAGTCAGTCTCTTACCCACACTCTTGTATGTCACACCTCTATTACATCTTCCTTCTCTCTGAAGAACAGAAGATCACTTTTTGTATTTGTAACCCCTCCAGAAATGAGAATTGCCTGAAAACTTCAGCTGCATGTATTCAGAAAGCTGTGTGGTGGGTCCACCAGGACCATGTACATGACCTACACACGTAGAAAAAAAATTATTTGTTTAGTAGAGGCTATCTGTCAGTATAAGCAAACACAATGACATTCACAATAAAAATATGCCAATTTTACACAACAAAAAAGCCTGTTGGTACATACACTTCACAGTTCGTTACAGATTTCCTTAATTAAATTAATGTAGCATGTTGATTAGACTTAGAAGCTCTGAGAAAAGTCAGATCCACTTATACTGAAAAGTAGGACTCAGAAATAAATTATTCACAGTTGATTAGACTAAGACAAGCATTTCTCAAACATTTCTTAATACTTCAGAAAAAGCGACATATTGAACTCTATTTTACTGTGAGGCTCAAAATGGCAATTAGCAGTCCTAAGCTGCATATAAAACCCAGATTGAACCACATTTACAAGAACATTGTGTGTGAATCAAATTACGTTATCTTTGGTTTGAAGAACTTAGAAATAATTGCCAATAAGTATTCATGTATAGGACCAGCTTTTTGAAACAAGCTATTTTAATTACTACTAGTGTCAGGAGTACGTGTAGGCAATTTTACTAGACTTAATGTGTTTAGTGAAGCTCCCTGAACTGTTGCTGGTTTATTGCTGTAGAGGATGAAGTATTTAATGTATCTTTATTATTCTTACTTTCTAATATGGTATTTATTTCTCAATGAAATCCCAACATTTAATGCTTTTGTTGCTTTCATAGAGTATACCAGTATGAAGCACAGTGATATATTATCATCAAAAAACCATGAACATCATTTAGATTTCAGTTTCATAGAATCATAGAATGGTTTGGGTTGGAAGGGACCTTAAAGATCATCTAGTTCCAACCCCCCTGCCATGGGCAGGGACACCTTCCACTAGACCAGGTTGCTCCAAGCCTCATCCAGCCTCGCCTTGAAGACAGCCAGGGATGGGGCATCCACAGCTTCTCTGGGCAACCTGTGCCAGTGCCTCACCACCCTCTCTATGAAAAATTTCTTCCTAATCTAAATCTCCCTGCTTTCAATTTAAACCCATTACCCCTTGTCCTGTCACTACAGGTCCTTGCAAAAAGTCCCCCTTCAGCTTTCTTGTTGGCCCTTTCAGACACTGGAAGGCTGCAATAAGGTGTCCCCAGAGCCTTCTCTTCTCCAGGCTGAACAAGCCCAACTCTTTCAGCCTGTCCCCATAGCAGAGCTGCTCCAGCCCTCTGAGCATCTTTGTGGCCTCCTCTGGACTCGCTCCGACCAGTCAATATCCTTCTTATGTTGAGGGCTCCAGAGCTGGATGCAGTACTCCAGGTGGGGTCTCATGAGAGCAGAGAGGGACAATCCCCTCCCTTCACCTGCTGGCCACACTTCTCCTGATATAGCCCAGGATACGGTTGGCTTTCTGGGCTGCCAGCGCACACTGCTGGCTCATGTCCAGCTTTTCACCCACCAGTACCCCCAAGTCCTTCTCCTCAGGGCTGCTCTCAATCCATTCTCCACCCAGCCTATACCTGTGCTTGGGATTGCCCCAACCCAGGTGCAATCTATATACCACACTTGTAAAAAATAACCTTCAAACTGCATGTATTTAGACCTCTCTATATTTGTACTCACACCTGGACTGCTGATGCAGCGATGTACAAGAGTCATTCCATGAAGTCATGAGACTGGGAAAAAGGGAGGGACAGAAAAAGGTCCCTAAGAGGTAAATGTCTTGGTCCTGAAAAGTGATAGAAATCTTTGCGAGTTTTAGATCATTCACATAGCAGTTTTTTTCACTTCTAACAACATTTTTCTCAAATATGGGGTTCCTTGAACCCTCTATATCCAAATTAATAAAATAATTATCAAACAGATGGTATCAGTAGCTCTGTCAATAAATGATGCCGAGGTCATTCCAAGATATCCATACACACAAATTATCAAATCTTAGCACGTATGTCAAGCAACCTTTCAAGGCATACAACCTGTATGTTTGCTTCCTTTTGTTTTTCTTAACCATCGAGGTCATATATATATGATACGACATACATACAAATGATCACAAGCACAACAGCACTGCCTCCTTCCTCATGCAGGAACAGACCCAGCCAGCCCTACACCAACAAGACTACTGAAGGACTAAGGCAATAAAGGTAAAACAATGTGGCACTTCATGATAATCTGTATTTTATATCACCAAATTCCAAAGGCAGACTAATTCCTTAATATGCATTATCTTGAACATGTCAATCCCATGTGAAGGCTTTACAGACATCTGCAAACATTCATACTTAAAGGAACACAACACTCATGCACTTTACTGGTATGATCTAAATTAGCAGTTTCCCACTCTTCATTGCCACAGTAAATCCACACAGAAAGAACTGTTGGCATATACAACATCAGAGAGGCAGAAATAGAAGTAGTGAATTGCAGTTATAAAAATAAATTTCTAAAAAGAAGCAAGAAGAGAAAAGGAGACGAATGTTCTAATCTTACCTTCATCATAATCTTATTAGCATTTCTCAGTGAGTAGTTCAAGTATCAGTCTATACTCTTATGAATCTGTCTCCTAAATATGTCAAGTGCAAAGTATAGTTATTTTAATAGTCTGTGTTGGTGGACCATCATGGATTTAATGAAGAGACAACTAGTGTATGAAATATGACACAAAATCACCAAACTAAATGAAGAAATGTTTTACTGCAGATTTAAATCAGGGACACAGGATTAATGATGATCTGGACTTAGAAGTCCTACTTAAATTTAATTAATGAAGACCAGCACAGACCTGTTCATATTGGAACAAAAAATAGAGACATTAAAAATAATGATTTAAGCAATACTGTGTTATTTATAAATACATTTGCATTATCTCCAACTGCATTATGTTATTTATAGATGTGTGCTGGTTTGTGACTCTTAATTTAAAAAGGCTGGAAATGCAGTCCAGTAAAAATTGTTAAAATATTACTTGCAGCTATCTGTTTTTCCAAAATGAAGCCTTTATTAACCTTCCTGCCTTATTTTGAAGGGTCTCAGAATGCTCAAATCTTTATGCTACAAAATTGCCAATATCCTTTTAAGGTTGCGATGAAAACTGTTGTTTGCTACCCAGATCTGATCTTTCTTTATCTTTCTCCATCTTCTCAAAAATCAACAGCATAGTCAGCTCTATGAGTATGCAGGATTAGATCTCCAAGCACTACACAGTCCTTCCTGCTATCATTTTGGTGCACTGTTTTGACTTCATAGCAGATTTGGCAAGACACGATGTTTTTAAGAAGCAATGCAAAGAGCACATATTTTCACGCTGAAATTCCTTACTACTTATATGAGTTTAACATTATTTTAGAAAAACGAATCCAAAAAATCCATGACACTATTCCAATATCTCAATCCCGTCTTGCAAAATCATTGACGACGACGACCTTGGTTGCACTGAAGTTGAAAGCAAAGGCTTACCATTGATCTGTAAGGGTGCAGAAGCAGACTCTGAAAACACAGATAAACATATGCCTGTCTGGTTGTAAGAACTGATGTCTTGGTCAACTATAGGGACTACATTTATGCATGATTTTCATGTATAAGGCTTTCCACACTATTAATTTGATCCAGCAGGTACTACCTATTGCATGTCAACTTCCGCAATTCAAGGGGATTCCAGTCATTTAGATTAGAAAAACCTTTAATTGGTTGGTAGCTCTAGCAGACAGTTAAAGCATTCATAGATTTTATTAATCTTTTATTACCGAAGGAGAAAAAAAAAGATAGTGAGTGGTCAGAAAGTATCATTAAGTGAACTTCAGCCCTATTTTCAAAAGACAGAGCTTTGGACTCTAGCTGCTCTCCAAACACCATAATTTGGACTGCCAACAATGTAATAAAACCTGTAAATTGACACAAAAATGAAAGCGCTTGGGAGAAATAAATTCATAACTACTTTTATTTTTTGGTGCAGAAAACATCAAAGGTTTGCAACTCAGCCTGGAAGGCAAAAGTAGATAAAAGGATAGTGCCTATAGTTTCAAAATATTTTTCTCTTTAATGAACAGTTGAAAATATTCATAAATCTCTTCGAGTATCACTGTATTTAAAAAGCAGACAAGTCTTTTGTGCCTGACATGTTTATAGTAATTCTATTCTCGCCCGTCATGTTTGCATAAATTGTCTAAAAGTTCATCCTGTCTTGGCTGTCTTTCAGTATTCATTAGTACTGAAGTCATTTTGGGGGCAAATGAAGAGAAAAAATGCCCAAAATTTGAGATAATGCATCGAAAGAAACAGACTTCTGATGACGAACAAGAACACACAGAGCTTTAGTCAGCTACATTCACAGAAATGTGTTTCTTAGGGCCAAGGATGACCTAAACAGTATGAATTGTGTGTGTAAATGCGTAATAAATAAATACAGGCAATCAGGATGAAATTCTGAATAATATATGCTAAGGTAATAATATAGTCCCAAATAGGTATTTGTATGGACACCTAACTAATCAAATAGCTCCCGTCAGAGGTCTGCTGTGAGCCGTCATCTGGATTTAGCGTACCGTTGCACCCTCCTCTGCTAGTAAGAATTACAGTGCAGAAACACAATGTCAACCTCTGTCTTTCCGCTTCCTCACCTCAGGAGTAGTGGGTACACTGAAGCGCAGGGCTGGCTGAAGCCCCTGCGGAAGGACGGTAGAAGGGGAGGCACTGCACAGAAGAGAGCCCTCCCCTTCCCACGGGACAGAGGACTAAGGTGTCCCCAGCCTCCAGGGCTCGTCCTGGTTTGGCTGTCCCCTCCTCGCAGGATTTTCCCCAGCCCGCTCAGCGTTGCTCTCCCAGCCGCAGCGGTCGGACGCATCCCTGTGCCCCTGCCCCAGTGCGCCCGGCGGAGGCTCCCTGGTGTTTGCAGGCGGCAGCGAGCGCCGCGCCCTGCCCACCGGGGAGGCAGGAACAAACACTGAGCTTTCGGCTTCTCAACAAACACTCCCGAATTCAAAAGCTTCCTCTCAAGAATAATTCAAGCCACTTTGGGCAGCATCGTAACTGGATCGTCTAAATACATTTTAGGTTACTTTTAGCACAAAATAGTCACTTGATAGGAAGGACTGAAGATCAAGGACATCATTTGCTGAGTTACTCAAGTAATCAAGATGTGAATAGGTAAGAAACAGCCATACAGCTGCACTGCAACCAAAAGAACCAGGAACACCAGAGCTTTCCAGTCCAGATCACTGTGGAATCAAACCTGAAGATGTGCAGGCAGAAATTTACCCCGGTCTATTCCCTGCACGATGTGTTCATTAGATTTTAAAATAATAGAGCACTATAACTCTTAGGGCATGGTTTCTGTGATTTCCATTAAAAGACTTTTTGAGGGTGGGGCTTGTTCGCTGAAGTGAGAACATAAAATGGTTTTGCAAAGAGTTTTATAGGGTAAATTAGATTCCCAGAAAGCTACACACACCTGTGTATCAAAAAAAACCAACCCAACCAAACCCCACATTTTGCAGAATTAAATAATTAAAAAACAAGTTTGAGATCGCAGTAATTAAATTAGTGAGGTAATTAGCACGATATTTAAAGTTAATGATGTTCACAAGTAGTTTAATTATGTACTTTCCCAAATTTTTGTTTTCATTTCTCTTGACACATGTTGCAATAACCGTGAAAGTGAGGTCACACTTGTAGAGATGGAAGGCAAGGCAACACTTGTCACCAAAGGTACGTGACACTAAATGCACACTTCTGAGGGAACTTTTCTCCAACATAAAATCTTAGAGCTTTATATTCTTCATATCTCAGCAGTTCTCCGTCTTTCAGGCTGAATTCCATCGAATAACACTTCAGATCTGTATAAAGAAACATTTTCTACAGGACTTGCAGGATTTTTTAGCTTCAAGACTTCATACAGCTCTCTAATGTTAATTACAAAAGGTGTGTCTAATGTTTTATACCAAATTCAGTCCACATGCACAGCTCCTATGTACAAGACAGCAGAGCCAAAGCAATGTACAGAGCTGAAATTCCCTCTGATTGGATGTCAGTGATGCTACTTCACATTTACTCTAATGAAATTAAGGACAAAATTTGTTGCAATTATCAGCAGGATGGTTGTAGAGAATCAAGCAGGGAGTCAAGTACTACATTAAAATTTTAAAAAACTATTAAGTAGTTATTTGTGCAGAGGCAATAGGACACAGCATCTGGATTATCTTACATAAAGCTATTTTACAAACATTTCAATCAACATGCCCACAGGCTCAGAAATCGGGAAGCACAGAGCGTATGCATGGTGCAATGCTTCCTAGCCTTGTGCTCAGTGACAAACTAACACTGTTTGGAGGAAACGTGCTGAAGCTTTCTAGTAGCAGAACAAACATTCTTCAAAGTGTCTGAACAGTGTTCCCTCTTCTGACTGACAGACACTGTATCCTCAGTGTACCAGAGCCCAGGGTTAAACTTCCCAAACACCAACAGGAGGGGCCAATAAACTAAAATCCCACATATGGGGCTGAGCTTCATAATTTCAACCACTAAAACAAAGTTTTAGTGAGACCCAAATAATAGCAAATATTAAGGTATTTCATATAAGGATCTTATTTAGACAGCATGTGTAATTGGTGATTATTACATACACTCTAGCAAATTTTACAAGGTTTCCCCCTTCGGTAAACATATGAAGTGTAGACTGCCAAAGGCCACCCAGCCTAGCTGCCTTCCCCAGCAATATCCAGCCTGGTAAAAAGTTTATATAGTCATGTTTAGCACTCCTCCACATGGAAAGATGGCTTCATTTCACGTTAGGTACAGGGCTGCTGGTGATGCCTGGGCATCCGTGCTCATGAGCTGTGCAGGATCTGGTGAACTTCCCACTGACTGGAAAAGAGGAAACATAACCCCCATCTTTAAAAAGGGGAAAAAGGAGGCTCCGGGGAACTACAGGCCAGTCAGTGTCACCTCTGTTCCTGGCAAGACCATGGAGCAGATCCTCCTGGAAACCATGCTAAGGCACATGGAAAACGAGGAGGTGATTTCTTACAGCCAACATGGCTTCACCAAGGGCAGATCATGCCTGACGAATATGGTGGCCGCCTAGGATGACCTTGGTGGATAAAGGATGGGCAACTCTGTTGCACAACTTGGACTTGTGCAAAGCATTTGACACTGTACTGTATGACATCCTTGTCTCTAAACTGGAGAGACATGGATTTGATGAATGGACTGCTTGGTGGATAAGGAACTGGCTTGATGGTTGCACTCAGAGAGTGGTGGTCAAGGGCGCGATGTCTGAGTGGAGACCAGTGACAAGTGGAGTTCCTCAGGGGTCGACACTGGGACCAGTGCTGTTTAAGATCTTTGTCAGTGACATGAACAGTGGGCTTGAGCGCACCCTCAGCAGGTTTGCCAATGACACCAGCTGTGTGGTGTGGACAACACGCTGGAGGGAAGGGATGCCATCCAGAGGGACCGGGACAGGCTCGAGAGGTGGGCCACTGCCAACCTCAAGGAGTTCAACAAGGCCAAGTGCAAGGTCCTGCACATGGGTTGGGGCAATCCAAAGCCCAAGTACAGGCTGGGTGGAGAATGGATTGAGAGCAGCCCTGAGGAGAAGGACTTGGCGGTATTGGTGGATGAAAGGCTGGACATGAGGCGGCAGTGTGTGCTGGCAGCCCAGAAAGCCAACTGTATCCTGGGCTGTATCCAGAGAAGTGTGGCCAGCAGGATGAGGGAGGGGATTTTGTCCCTCTACTCTGCTCTTGTGAGACCCCACCTGCAGTACTGTGTCCAGCTGTGGGGCCCTCAACATATGGACATCGACTGGTTGGACCGAGTCCAGAGGAGGCCACAAAGATGCTCAGAGGGCTGGAGCACCTCTGCTATGAAGACAGGATCAGGGAATTGGGCTTGTTCAGCCTGGAGAAGAAAAGGCTCTGGGGAGACCTTATTGCAGCCTTCCAGTACCTGAAGGGAGCCTACAAGGAAGCTGGGGGGGGGGGGGGGGGTGCTTTTTACAAGGGCCTGTAGTGACAGGACAAGGGGTAATGGGTTTAAATTCAAGGCAGGAAGATTTAGATTGGATATCAGGAAGAAATTCTTCACAGAGAGGGTGGTGAGGCACTGGCACAGGTTGCCCAGAGAAGCTGTGGATGCCCCATCCCTGGAAGTGTTCAAGGCCAGGCTGGATGAGGCTTTGAGCAACCTGGTCTAGTGGAAGGTGTCCCTGCCCATGGCAGGGGGGTTGGAACTAGATGGTCTTTAAGGTCCCTTCTAACCCAAACCATTCTAGGATTCTATCATGTGACTATGATAATGTTCCACTCCATGCACTTGGTGAAACTGCCATTTCCTGTCACTGCATGATGAGAGGTGATTCCTGAGGATGCTGTGGTACCTGCTTACCTCAAAGCAAACCCTGTTTTTTTAGTCCTCTAACAGAGGTTCCGTTTCTCCCCCAGGAAGAGGGTATTCTCAGGCTTTTAATTTACATCGTTTCCCTCACGCTGGTTTTTGTACCAGCTTTCCCTTACACAGATTTCTCAGGAGAACAAGCCTTGGACAACCAGGCCCAGCCTGTCCAGCTCCTTGATCGCCTTTAATGTGGGGTTGTAAAGCTGTTACTGGGAAAGAAAATCAGACTCATCACTCTCCAGGGGAAGAGGGAAACTGAATAAAGTGGTTTGTGTCAAATTTTCTCTTGCTACCATTTTGCTGAGTGAAAGGATAGATCCGGAAGACTTATCACTATCTACAGAGGACTCTATGACTATAAAAATCAATCTTCTGAGCAAAAGGAGTTGCCTTGTAAACTAGAGAACAGATGGCTTTCAGGTACTGCAATGTAAGATACACACAGCACACTACTGGAAATTTTATCTTTTTTTCTGATTTTTCAAGCTGCGAAATTTTACTCAGCATTGGTGTTTTAGGGTTCTTTTTGTTGATGTTTTCTTTGGGTTTTTCAAAATTTATTTTGTATTTTATTTCAGTATGGTGCTGTTATTTGTTAGATTATTTGATGATTTTGCCACAGCACTACAAAACACTAACTTTCTGATGCCTGCGGGCCACTGTTGATAAGGGGGCTCACAAGAAAGGAGCTGGTGAAAATCAGTCTCTGTCCTTTTGAAAAATTAGTTGAAGTAATTTCACATTTTTACTTTCCCAAAGAGGCACTACAAACATTTCTCTTCCTTTCTTATTTATTTTTCACACCTCTGCAACATAAACATGTGTTTATCTCACATACCTACTGCCACGGACAGAGCCCTCTTCTGTATTATTTCAGTGGCAAGCAGAGGTGGGGATGCTCTGGGGCTACACGGTATTTGCACAAGAGACTGCTGTGAGTCTACATGGAAGGAGAGCAACTAATTTTTGAAAGGCAGTTAGACATCCAACCAATTGTGTTCACAATTACTATGATTATAAATGTAATCGTGGTCATTGTGCTTCTAAATGATGCATGTGCCAGTCTAAAAATTTGCTGTTGTATTAACAAATTTAATGAGACCTTTGCTGTCAATTTGAACTGATGGAGGTTCAAGAACTACATATATTAGCAGTAGTCTTGATATATGCAAGAGAAAATGCAACTTTTGCATCCGAAATGCTACATTTTCCAAGAGTATTGAAACAGCAAAAGAGGGATGGAGACACAGTTTCTTAGCACATCTAGGTGCATATTAATTATGCATTATTCATTAATAAATTATCATTTTTTAATAGGGTTCTGGATTTGATTCAAACTCCACTGACATTAAGAGAAAATCAGGAGTCTGGATCGAGTCTTCTTCCTTTAATGTTTCCAATTAGCTTGGGTTATACAGCTGTGTGTACATTCGTTCATGGTAAAATCTTTGGATTTGTCTGCCTTGTCTTTCAAGAGTTAACCAGGATTTTACAGCGAAGATGCCGTGTGATACAGTAGGTATGGTGATATGTAGTATTTCACATCTAGTCTTTGTCCATGTTCTAACAATGTGCATTAAATGTCTTACTGTTGTCTCTTTTTCAGATTAGTTCACAGCCCTGTAGTTCCAGCTGTTTTATTCTGAAATTCTAAAACCCTATCACTAGGGAGTTCTGTGTAATTGCCCATAATATGCACCACATTATCCATTTCAGGAACTGTGCTGAGAGACAGCAGCAATAAGGGGTTTTCTAAAGACAGTCTGGTTTACACTAATGGATCTAACAGGAAGGAAATGCAATTTGAAAGAAGCTGGTGCATATGTTCTGTTGTTGAATATAATGTTTGATTTAATTATTAACTGTCTGTGATGGGAAGTCAGATCCTGCTCAGTTCTGCTTGCAGTTTGGTACACTGCTACCAGTAAAAACAGACAAGATTCAGTCTGAGGGTTTAACAGTTCTTTGTAAAACACTGACATTTAATTGTGCTTTTATAAAAAATCAGCCGAGGAACCTCAGTTGCATGCTTCTTCCATACAGGCTGCCTTTCTTTTATCAAGCTAAACATACAGTGTAAGCTGACTCTCTTTCCTTTTTCACTTGCATAAATCAGGAGATTCTCAAAGTTAATGATCTACTGTAATTATTTCAATAAATATGATCCAAATCGAGTTCATATGCACTGCTGTTCATGACCTATTCCTTTTTGTTTCCAATTTTGCATTTCATGACATACACTTAGCACTGCAGTCAATTTACTTCTATATCACGGAGGAAGTACAAAATGGACCCAAGTGAATTTTTAGGAAGGAGTTAAAATGTGCTGGCATGACTTTACCTATCGTTTTATCAGAGACAGAGGATTTGGCAGACAATTTCAGTACAATTCTGTAATTGGTGTTTGTGATTTCTAGTAAATTGTTGCATTGTCTTACAAAGGTTCCTAATTTCATGTGTGGGTGTTAACATGGTGTAAGGAATGAATTCATTATGAAGAACTCCTACCTGAAATTCCATTATCCTTTCCTCACCATGGTGACTCCTATCAAACTCATTCATATAACATAATCTGGATAGAAATAGGTATTGATGGCAAACTGATGCATTTTCAGAGGAGTTTAAAGGTAAAAATCATAGCTCTCCTGCGTGATTCAGACAAAACCAGTAGATGAATACCACCAGCAAGCAAAATAATTGAGCAACATAATTTCAGTTTTGTATTTTGTATCTGTCTGGTGAGATTATCATCTTTGACACTATCTTAAGCAGATGCAGGACTGGAGTTGAAATTAAACAACAGTAATGATATTTGGAGTGCATCCAGAATGATTTTCACTGTTTGTGAGAGTGGCTTCCAAATCATTATTTAATCCATAATTTCTCATCTTTCATTAACATATCTTTCTACATGTAGTGCACACAGCATTAGCTCTGTGGAATGCATCTTCCCTTACAAACTCCAAAGGGATTGGGCACTTTCGTCAGGAGGGTAATGGAAAGAAATGAAGTACCTAGGAAATACACTGACATTCCTCAAACACCTAATTGATTCAGACAGATTAAGAAAAAATAGAGACCCCTTCCACAGCATATTTACATTCTTGGTGTCAGTCAGCAGACTTCAGTCAAAGAGTATGAAAGAGCTACTGCGGCAAAATCCATCTCAGATTTGTCTGGAGACTTCTGTTTGTAATCTGTTTTCTGTTGTAAGGATCTGAGAAGATTTTAGGCTCTTTAAAATCCTCAAACATTTTGAATATTTTGATTTAGAAAAGTACCTGAGAGCTCAAATCAAAATATATCCTGACTGCTTTAGCCCATAACTCCCATCAGAGCAAATTTCTGCTGTGTCTTTCCTGGGTCAAAAGCATCATAAACCCCAACGTTTTTAGGCTGTTTTAGGAATCCTGCTTTCAGCCTTGCCATAAACCAACAAATGCCAAGGTTTTTAAATTTCTTTTAAAAAAGTTTACAAAAAAACCCCATTCAAAACAGGTATGAGTGGAGGTCAGCTCTCATTTTGGCTGAAGCTTTTTCTTAGTTTCACTGTTACTACTACTCCTAATTAGAAGCTTGTTGAAGCACTTTACATACTCTAGTGTATTGAAGAAGCAATAGTTGGAGGGAGAAGAAAAACTGTCAGTTGTGAAAATAGCTTGGACTACTCATGCGTCATTCTCAGTATATGCTGAAATACCCAGAAAAACATGTCTCACTGCAGATTGCATCAGGTACCAACACATATATGAGAAACTGTCTCCCCACCTTCTCCCTCTGAGGCTCATTTTTACAAAACACATGGTTAGAACCGAACTGTGCTTCCTGCCATTGGGGTAAGCTACAACGGAGCAGAGCACAAATGAAATCTATTCCTCTGGTGTACGTAGGATCTGCTTGTACAGCTCAGTGTGAGAATTAAGAGCAGACACTTATAGTAACCACCACACCACAAGGACTGGGGGGAAGCAGTCTAGTTCATTTTCTTGGATCCCTTGACCAGACCTCAGGTAAGACTACATATGTGCTGAGCATTGGATCACGTGCAGCTCACGACTACTCGCTTTTGCCCAGGTCCCAGGAGCTCATCCTCCTGTCCCAGCCATGCCAGAACCCATCCTGCTTGAACATCCCTGGTGTACCTGAATGGTAAGAGTTGGTGTGACTAGCCCACCCACCCGTTCCCTTCTGCCCTTCTCAACGTGCAGCTCCTCACACTGTTCATGCTTTATTTCCATCCTAAAGTACTACCCTGTGTTTGCTGGCTTAGGCATGCCCAGGAGGGAGATTGAAAGCGTATCGGTGACTACACAGAAGGGCAATTGAAAGAGGGTGCTGTGGAAATCATATTCATAGGCAGAAAGAACTGAACTCATGTGTTTCTCCATTTCTGCTGTGACTCCTCTAGGCAGCAAAACAGGTGAGTTTGCTGCATGCTAATCAGAAAAAAGAACATCTGATATATGCATCTGCACATGAGCATCTGTGCAGAGTTTCTCCAAACCAGTTCCCAAGTGCATTTTTTTTCCTGTGTGTGCCTCTTTTGTACTTTGTTGTGCCAAGAGGCTTATTTTGTATAGGTAGAGAGACCTCTATCCACCAGCCATCAGAGAGTGCTATTAATATGCAACATCTTGAATGCATGAGCTGAATGAGCTCAATGACAAGCTGGCAGAGTTTGAGACTGTGTGGTCCAAGTTTATGTCTCTCCCTGAAGAGGCAGAAAGCCCCCTCCCAAATTTTCTGCCAAACCGTGCAAGAGATGAAAGAAAGGAGAACAGGCAACCTATTTTTCTGCTTCTCTCTTCCTAATATCTCCACACAATAATTTCTTTTCCCTGGCCACAGTTAGTGTGAGTGGCCAATTTCACATAGTTTTCTACTGAACTTTCATGTCAAAACAGAAGAAGATGATGGCAGAGCTATTGAACTGGGGTTTTTTACTGCTTGTGGAAGAAATCAGAAATACTTATTAGGCTTTTAATATATACATTGTCTTTTGGATTCATGTATTGTTGTTTATCCTCTGCCGGAAATATCTCTACAATACTGAGTTAAATTGAGGTCCTGAATTTTAGGCATATTTACACACTTTGCTTTTGCTCATATAGTCTGACCATGCAAGATTCAACTCAGCAAGTTTTTCAGCCTGGAAAAACTCTGAATCTTTTCTGTTTCTGAGTAGGAAGACAGGATACCTGTATGTCTAATTATGGACTAGTTACAGTTTGATCTAGGATGAGTAAATACTCATCTTACTCTCCTCACCTAGAAGATAGGGAAAGGATGCAGTGGGAGGAGGTGGAACCAGGCAGCCACTGCCCCCAGCTTTAAAATAAACTGCTGCCTGTGGCTGTTCCTGGCCATATGGTGGGGCTCAGGAGCTAGACTCTACTTGTGCAAATCAGCTGCATCTGTCGAGATGCTCACCTGGGTCTTCCTGCACCAAAACATGCTGGACTTTGTTCTCATATAACAACTCTGCTGTGTTTTGTTTGTGGAACTAGTGCCTTAAAACACGTATCTTTGGCCTTCACTAACTATTCAGCTTTGGGGGGTTCAGAAAGCATTAGAGAAACAAAGAGCCACAAATTAAAAATTTGCTTCAGAGTCTTGTGAGAAAAGAGACAAAAGGATCCAGATGGGCCCATGTGTGTCCACCGAGCCTAGCGGCAATGCCTACCGTGTGAGCAGAACTGAAACAAGCCCACCCCAGAGATCTCTCCTTGGTGCAGGCATTCCCACTAAGTCCATGCAGCCAAGAGAGGAATTGGCTTTCCACCTGTCCATGGCAGTGTGGCGTTAGGATCTCGTTTTGCCATACTCGATCCCAACAGGTTGGGGCCTCGCAAGCCATGAGTTTCAGACCGTCAGCTCCATGGCAGTATACTCGCTAGAGCCTGGCCTGATCAGCAAATGGCTCCACCCCAGCCTCCACACAGAGTACTAATGGGAACAGCAAACTGGGCTTTTTCAGATACCAGCTGTTACCCTGGCATTGCTGCTTCCCTCTGCGTGCCTTTGTCATTCCCTGAATCTCTGCCTGCTGTAAAACTCATGGAATGAGTTAAAATGACTTTTGGGATGTTTTCCTCTTGCCTTAAAGGACTCATCTGTTTTGTTTTTTCCTCGGTCACAGCAGAACACAGAAAATTGTCTACATGGAAAAAGTGAAAAATGGTTTCTATGTAATATGGAGGTAATGCCAGCCAAATTAATTTGTTAATTTAATGTCTAAAAAAATAATTTTGTATTCCCCATTTACAAATTTAGATTCTTCCTTATGGGAATGTATTTTTTCCATATTCAATCCACTTTTTAACTGTTCCAACCATTTTTCACCATTCCACAAAGCAGTTTCATTTACAAATTATGCTTATCAATCACAAAGGAAATTGCATCTTTCATGGCTTATTATGAGATTGAAGTCCTATCCTTTTTCTGGGAAGATTATGTAGTATCTTACCAAAAGTTCCTTTCAATTCAGGGATCAGGACCCATAGGGAAGGTCAGATGAATGCTGCCAAAGGAGTAAAATTACAAACCACAACACATAAGCCTGAGGAAAAAATAGTCTGTGGAGCAATGTGGAACAAATACAAATACATACCTTTACATTGCCATAGAAAACATAACCTTGTTTAAAATTCTGTCATGCAAATGTGTTAAAATCTAGATGAGTTATTAAGAATCCCACAAAATAGACAATTGATTAATAGGTCATGCTCATGCAGGGGGGACTAGCAACAAACTTTCACTGACATTTTAAATTTGGAAAATACTGGTATTTATCAGCTTGCCCACACAAATAGTGAAGTGATTTTCCAGGATAAGAGTCACCTTGGTAATTTAAACTTCTGGGCCAACACATCTCTGTTGTTGAGCACATGTAACCTTCCTGATGTAACCAATGACAGACCAGTGCTAGGCACTGGTCTTCCACAGAAGAGAAAATCAAAGCTTTGGATCATACGTTCAAGGGCTTCTCACTCAGAGAGAACTGAAATAATTTTAAATAAAATTCCTCAGTATTGAATAAACACCAGGGCAGCATGGATGCCAGCAGCAGAAGCTGGCAGGTCCCCCAGCTGCTGCTCCAGCTCCAGCCTCAGCTCTGCGTAGCACCTTGTCTGCAACAGGGTCAATTCCAGCTGTGTAGAAGCAGGTGTGGGAGTATCCTCGCGATCAGAAGGACAAGCTGCCTGCTGCAACAGACAGCACTGACCTCTTCCCACTAGTGAGACCATGCCTGCAACATCAAGCAGCCTTTTCCCAGGAACACTGGTATTTGCTAATATCTGTATTGCCAATATCAATACAAACATCCTATTCTTTGTATAAGCCACACTGGCTTTACACCAGCAGGCACAACTGGGGAGAAAATATCTCCTTGGAATTAAAACACACCATCTCAGCCTCTTGCTCCACTCTCCCATGGGGCAGAGGTCCCCGAATGCTGCACACATCCACGGGCCAAGGTCTGTTTTAATGACACCAGACAGACTCCACTTACCCTGCCGAGGGCGTCCTCTGATGCCACTACAGTGGGGAATACCTTTCCCCTACACTCTCAGCAAGACAGATGTGGATTTCCTTAAAATAATAGAGGTCTGAAAATGAAAGGGTATTGATTTAGGCTATCTTTTCAATCACAGGAAAGAAGAACAGCCCAGCAGGTTTACATAAGGGGAGTTTGTAAAAGAATGTGCTTTTGTTTCTACAGACCAGCAGATACAGCCGGTGTTAATGTTGGTTGGACAGACTATGAGCTTCCAAAAGTTTCCTTTGAGACAGAATATTTTGCTGGAGACAAAAATGACCAAGAGAACAAGTTTTCTGCTGGACCAAAATAAAATGGCTCCACTGACAAATTCATTAGTGCCTTTGAATGCAGCAGCAGGAAAAGCAGAGCAATGTGCCATGCAGCTGGGCCAAGCTCAGCAGTCACCTCTCGCCTTGCGCGGGTCCCTCAGCTGCTGTTGGCACTCATGTATTGCCCAGGTTCCTGAGGATTCTAAACTGGGGAAATACCTGGTTGTTCTGAGGTGCTACTGACACAAAAGGTCAGCAGCCTTCCATGGTTTGGATCTTGCTATGTTCCCCCTCATTCGCAGCAGGAAGGATGCTGCCAGCCTCAGTGATGCTGTATCGTGCTGCCTCCTCCAGTAACCTCCCCGAACCCTAGAAGCCAGCACAGGCACTCACTGCCAGCCCTGCAGCACTGGAAAGCAGCACAGGGGCCCACAGCACAAGGCTTCACAGACAGACCCATGGGATGAAAGACTACAGAGCCTTTTTATCAAACAGAGCTTCAAAGCTGAAAAATATGAACACCCACCAAAAAATAGAAGCATAAAGGTCCTTTAAAAGCCCTATACTGCTCTTGCCATGAGCTGTAAGCGCTTAGTGAGAAAATGACCTTTACAAAATTATTGTTTATGATCTCTCTGTGTGTGCCAGTATAAGCACAAAGAGTATTCCAATTTATTCAAAAGGTTACATAACAAAACCGACTATGCAGTACAACTGTGTTATCACGTTGTGTAGCTTTTACACAGGAAATCCAATCCTTGGCATGTATGCCTTCTAGGCACTGGGGCTGAATTCCCTTACTATCAAAACTAGAGATGAAGAAGTAACACATTACACAATAATTTATTCATCTTTCTTTTCTTTTTTATAAATTGTCTACAAATAACTTAGAAAACTCCCCAAATAATCCCTGGCTGTAAATTACTCAGTTTTCTTCCAAGAGTGGTTAGACTCTTGCACACAACATTGGATAAACTCACAAAATAAAAACTAAGCTAAAATTGAAAAGTGTGTTTCTAGACTACAGCTAGCGATAAGGATTTCTCCTAGACCCTACAAGATCAGCAGCACAGTGGGCTGACAATTCCAGGTTCAAACCTCATCCAGGTTGTTCACCCTGAGCAGTCCCTTTCCCTCGTTCCAAGGTGGATGAGCTCACCTCCTCTGGGCTAGCCTGAGGGGTCCTGCAGGCACCTCTGAGGGCTGCCAGTGGCTACTCCTCCCAGCATCCCCATGTATCGCAGCTCAGGTCAGAACTGATCCTGCTGGATTCATGGAGGGGTCCTCCTTCCTTCCTCTCCTTGTTTCTGGGAATACCAATGTACAAGTGCCAAGCAGGTCATGTCCTGTCCTCTGCCTCACCCGCTGGAGTTGATTTCTTCCCCTGCATGGAAGATTCGCTGAACTGTCATCTCTGTTGTGTTCCTTAGTAAGAATATTCTTTTTGGCTTCAGGTCTTCCTACAAGTCACCACACGCTCAA
This sequence comes from Rhynochetos jubatus, assembly GCA_027574665.1. NCBI lineage: Eukaryota > Metazoa > Chordata > Aves > Eurypygiformes > Rhynochetidae > Rhynochetos > Rhynochetos jubatus. Next base: position 21,168,895 of record CM050656.1, read on the forward strand.
GATTATGCTTAAACTTGATACACCATGAGAAATGTTATATGCAAACATGTTGTTAGGGTTCTTACTTGACAGTTACATGCATGTATGCCACTTTCTAAGTTACCCCAAACTATCAGTGATTGCATTCTATCATGATATTTGTGAATTAAATGTTTAAGAAAATCCCAACCCCTTTCTTAAAACCATTGAGCTTGGACATAGTCACTGAACTTGCCAGCAACAATTTTCTGACAGCACAGATGAGGAGAAACTGGCCCCTAAGATTCACTTTACACCGAAGTACATTTAATACACTTAAAAAACCCCATCCTCAAACAGAAATTTGAAATCTGCACAGGTTCTTAATTCCTTAGACCTCCTAATTTGTTTCTGCTTCTTGATGAATCCTACAGTTCACAAGTTAACGATTCTCCGAAGTGCTCCATCCAGCTGAAACCTTCCTGAAGTCCTTCACATACGCAGCCCCATAGAATAGACTGCAAATACAAGGCAACACGAAGCGAAATCCAAATCTCACAATTAGATATATCACTGAAAATTTATTTCCTGCAAGTATCTGGAAAGTCTAATTAAAAATTTGCTTTTGCAAATATTCATGAAAGATAAATTTAAGTGCTTGTATGCTCACAGAGAGCAAATTCAGAAAGAGTCATAGGCATGATCAATTTGTAGTTAATTTCTCAATTTAAATGAATATTCATAGACATTTTTAACTATTCCTTTAACTTCAATGAAGACTTATCAGCACTCATTTGCACCTAGTTTTTATTAGTGCAAATCAGGATTAGAAACACTGAAATAAAAAGTTAAGCATGTCTGAAAAATGCTTAAAGAAGAATAGAATTAAGCCATCCTTTCTTATCTTCAGAGTGGAATAAATCTAGCTTCCTTTTTTTTATTAAAATTTGAGAATAATTTGTGATATTTTAAAGTTATTGTTCTGCTGTCAGCTAAAGCTATTTATATACTTGGACACTAAACATTCCTCTACATAATGGTGTTTATTCCTCCCAATTCCTTAAATATTATTCATTTGTAATACCTTTTCCCCCCATTTCCTTGGATTCAGTTTAAATCAAGTTTATAAAACTCTCATAAAATGATCTATTTCAGGCTGGTTTCAAATGTTACAAAACTGAATATAAAAATTCTTTCACTTATGAAAAAATTGACAATATCAAGAAAAAGGAGGAAGATATTTTAAACAATACATTTAAACAGTTGCAGGTCAAGAGTTATTGAAACATTTTCCTAAATAGTAGCAATAGTCACATTTTGTCAGCTAGATTACTTATATGCTTCAAATTCTCATGTGACTGAAGAACTTTTGGGATAATACAGTAAAGTCACATTATTCTGAAAAGCCTTAGTCCTAGAACTTTCATTTCTTCACATCTTGTGATTTATTCTTTCTCAGTTTGAAGCTGAACTCAGCAGTTTTTCATTTTATTTGACTCCAGATTTATCCGAAAACTCTGGGATGACCGCTGAAGCTGTTCGGAAAGATGGTACTGGATTAAAAAAAAATAAAATTCAAATATATTCTAGGTGATTTGGAAGTATAAAGGTCTGTTGACCTCTCTGATTCAAAATGTCTTAGATACTTCTAAAAAGCACATAAATCTGGGACTGTTTGGCTCTTTTGACTGTGTTCTTAACTTTAACTTGCTAACAACACATTTCTGTCAAAGCAATGCACAATGACATACATTGGGTTACGTCATAAAAACTAACAAAGATACTTACCTTAGAGCTAATCAGGTTTGTGTACTATGATGTCAATCACAAGCCTTTTCAAAAAGCCACTGATAAACCTGAGGCCCATCATTCTTGAAGAGTAACCAATCCGTTCTTCATCCTTTCTCCTGGAAAGCTGACATGATGTAGAACAGCATCTCTCAAGAATATGTTCTCCAATATCACAGTGCATTCAAGAGGTTACAAATGCAGTATGTTCAGTTATAATTTGTATGTATATGAAACTATTTGCTTCTCTACAAAAGAATTTTCTGGAAACCATGGGCAACAAAATGAGAAACCTAAAAATAACAAAAATGAAGAAGTAATGGGCTTTATTTTTTTTTTTTTTTTAAACCATTTTTCTCAGATTATGCTAAGATAGAATCGTAGAATCGTTTAGGTTAGAAAAGACCTTTAAGATCATCAAGTCCAACCATCAACCTAGCACCACCAAGTCCACCACTAAGTCGCTGAGCACCTCGTCCACACATCTTTTTAATACCTTCAGGGATGGCGACACAACCACTTCCCTGCCGTGCTAAATTCCAGTCAACGGGGACCTCCCCAGTTAGCCAAGACTGCTCATAAATGATGAAAAGTGGCTTGGTGAGCACTTCCACTAGCTCCCTCAGGACCCTTGGGTGGATCCCACACAGTCCCATAGACTGGTGTGTAAGTGGTGTAGCAGGTAACTAACCATTTTCCCTTGGATTATGGGGGCTTCATTCTGCTCCCCATCCCTGTCTTCCAGCTCAGGGGGCTGGGTACCTGGAGAACAATTGGTCTTAATATTACAGACTGAGGCAAATAAGGCATTAAGTACCTCATCCTTTGCCTCATCCTTTGTCACTATGCTTCCCCTCACAGCCAATAAAGGGTGGAGATTTTCCTTAGCCCTACTTTTGTTGCTAATGTATTTATAGAAACATTTTTAATTGTCTTTTATGGCAACAGCCAGATTAAGTTCTAGCTGGGCTTTGGCTCTTCTGATTTTCTCCCAGCAAAACCTCAAGGCATCCTTGTAGTCCTCCTGAGTTGCCTGCCCCTTCACTCTGAGATTGTAAACTCTCCTTTTCCGCCCGAGTTCCAGGCAGTGCTCTTAACCAGCCTGGCTGAAGAGTCTTCCCTGTTGGCTACTCTTCCGGCACGTGGGGACCGCCTGCTCCTGCACCGTTAAGATTTCCTTCTTGGAAGAATGGCCAGCCTTCCTTGGACTTCCTTCGTCCTTCAGGACTGCCTCCCAAGGGACTCTGTCTGCCAGGCTTCTAAACAGGCCCAAGTCTGCACGCTGGCAGTCCAAGGCAGCAGTTCTGCTGACCCCCCCTTACTTCTCCAATGATTGAAAACTCTATTGTTTCATGATCGCTATGCCCAAGACAGCCTCCAACCATCACATCCCCCACAAGTCCTTCTCTCTTCACAAACAAAAATGTAAACATCTAAAATCAGTATTTTTATCCCCACTTATTTTATTCAGTACCCAGCTTCTGGACATGTTTTATACAAGGCAGAGTGAAAGGCTTGGCTTTGAAGTCACAGAAAACTCACTGGCCAAGTGCATCAGGAATTCATGGAAATACACATGAAGGCACAGAGCAGAGAAGTGGTATAGATCAGAGAAACTAAAAAAGCCACTGTATTGGTTCAGCTTCTTTTATTAAAGGGAATTGACAAGATACTCCTTATTGGAGTCTCTGCTATATTACAGAACTACAGGTCAAACTTTATGAGAAATTTCTGTTGCTGTCTTTTGCGGATGCAAAGGTCTTTACCGCAGGTGGATCGTTTAACTCCTCTGAGATAAGACATTCTAATTCCACCTGATCACTCTTCATCTTTATTTCTTAGATCATATTCACCCTTGTTGCAATAATCACTAATTACCTACAATTCTGAAAATACAATCAAAACATGACCTTTCCTTAAATCCCTTTCTATTATTAGAATAGAGACATGCACATACTTCCTATGTTAATTGATTAGCCAAGATTTGTCTTAGGTGAGGAAACTGGTTTAACATAGGTTTTAATTCGGACTGCAAAAATTCTGCAGTATTCTTTCCCATTCAGCACAAATAGTTTTCATCTTGTCCTCTTTGCTTCCTCATGGGGCTGTGAAGATGGCAGTAGCTGTTACACGAAGAAACTGTTATATTCACACCAATACATGATATGCAAATATACCATTGTAATTCATTTGTTTCTTTAGGCTAATTTATACTTTAATGAATTTGGTCATTGAGAATTGAAGTACTTCAGCTTCAAAAATAGAGCTTGGTGAAAAACTTTTGCTGAAATGTATAATTTTTATGCAGGTTTTCAGCCAGTTCAGATCATTGTTGAGATCCTTTTATTTAGTGAACCAACACTTCAATAAATAAGACAGAGGTATGACTTTTGTATAATGCCCCACGATTTTATATATGAGATACAGGGATAGCAGAGAAAACTGCACCAGTGGGATAGTTAGACAAGCTATTTCTGAGGTAAATGTAGTTATGTACCACATTCTGAAAATTATTCTAAAATGACTGTGCCATTATTTTGTTGCAGGAGTGGCTTTTTTTCATAAGAGAATTTAAATTAATTTAGAAGAGGCTATCGAGATTTAACAGACAAGTTCTAGTCGTAACTGGGAAACACAGTTATGAGCAGCTCACATGTCAGCCGCAGGGAGGGACCGATGGGAACACCCACAAGGTGAAAGTGGTGGGTGTCACACGGTGTCACCAGACCTGATGTGAGGAAGACCACCTGTATCACAACTCCCACAGAAACAACTGTAAATTGAGCGTAGTCCTTACGTTGGCACGTGGCACAGTTTTTGTGGGAATATCCAGAACCCACTTGGAGAAGTGAATCCAGACATCAATGAAATTTCTTTGGGAAGGGATGTAAGCCTTGCTGGGTGGGGTGCTCACTATTCAGTACTTTCTGAATACACACAGAACCTTAGAAGTATTAATTTTCCATATAAAAAAAGCATCAAATTTGAATTTTACCTAGTTTGAATTTAGTCTGACATCTGCAAAAACTAGGTTTGTCATTGGCAACGCTCAGTTACAGGAAATCTGAGCTGTTAAAGAGCCCCTTCGCACAATAGACGGTTTGGAGCCCTCGTTCATTAGCTGGTGATTACTGAACTCACTGCTGTGGGAAAGCCTGCAGTGTCATGGTTTGCTAGAGTCATGCATGGTGGCAGTTGTTGGCTCTTTAAATAGATTACTTCAGTATGGATGGAAAGAAAACACAGATTTGAGATCACAATCAGGAGGATGGGGAAAGACAGAATGAGATTAAGAGATATCATTAACCAACCTCACACACTGAAAACAATGACACTAAAATCACAATGACAGAACAATCATTTATGTCATGCCAGTTTGAGAGAACATCGATTTAAAAGGTGTAATCATATCTATTTATTGCAAGGACTAAAAAAAATATGGAAACTGAAAGCGAATACAAATACATCCTTTGCTGTGTTTTAAAGCAGTAGGCATAGCTTTACCCGATTAAAATGCAATCTATCTTATAAGAAATACCTAATTAGATATGGTAAACTTATTTCATTTTAAAAGAAGGACATTGATGACTCCTAATTATACACATACATGTTTTCTAAGTAAATTCGTGATTGTCTAAGCCATAACGCTGAAAATGGCCTTATACAACAGTGTCATCTAGTGGTCAGCGCTCAGGATCTGCTCTAGGTGGAAGAGGGAGACGGTCAAAAACCACCACCACCGAGTTCTTTTGTTTGCTTAATCGATTGCGTTATTTCACATAACAAAATACCCCATAGTTTATTATCTTCATGCTAATGACAGGCCTTTCAGCAGAAGGCATGCACAGACTGATATTTGGACACTGGAAGAAAAAAGGCAAAGCCTTTCAGCAGCCAGGGCAATGGAAACTAGGGCTGTACCAGCTGATTTCTGCCATCTTAGCAACAACAACACGTTTAGTCTCTTTCTCTACCTCCAGATATGTTCCCTGTAGTCCTTTTGGTGCAGATTTTGTTAAAGTTGGGGCAAGTTTTGCTGTTGATTATGCACGTTCAGCAGGTAGCTGATCCTGGTAGGTGCCCGCTGCTGTAGAGCCCCCCAGGTGCTCCACAGCCTCACCTCACCGGCATCAAAGAGCAGAAACCTCTAGCCGGCCCCCACATGACTGAAGTAATTTGGAACAATTCATAGATTCAAGCCCGCAGTCCCTCACATCAAGCTTTTCTGCTCAATACCGCGTGTCCCTATTGTGCTCCAACAACACTAATATTTTGCTGCCTCTCAGCCATCTAACTGTTCACTGGGTAAGAACACAGCATGTGCTGCCTCCAATTGTTCCACTAGAGACAAAACACCCAGTGGAATAAATAATTACATTTTACAAACTTGCATCCTGGAAGTATTTGTAATTAATGGGAAACAGAAAAAAACCTGTTATGATGACAACATGCCCTCAGGGCAACCCACCACCATGGCCCTGAATAATCTGCCATCAGTTGAACCCTCTACCACTATATCTTATTTTATGAAGAAGAACTTTATATTCTAGAACTAGCTGGAAGTTCTGGATAATGACATCATGAGCATACAGTCCTGATAGGGAAAATGACCGTAGGCTGCAGTTTTATATGGTATACACTTCTGAGATGAAATACTGATCCTAATAGTCAGACAGGCAAACCTAGATAGTATTTCTCAGCTCCTCACCGTATCAGGCTACTCCTCTTCCCAGAAAAGCCTTGAGGCCTGATACCAGCAATCTTGACCAATCAGACATCACAAAATTCTCAGATGGGCAAGCTGTGATATTTGAGATAACCAAGTAAAATTCAGACTCCACCTCAATTCCCAAGAAAGTGATACTATTTCCAAGAGTCTACCAATGCACACGTATTCCTGGAAGACTTGAGCCCTTATTTATTGTTAAATAAATATCATAATTGGGATCATTAGAAGACTGGATTAAATTCGGAAGGTCTTTTTGAATATGTTTTACAAAAATTTCACAATATATTATACACAGATCTTCAGCACCCCGTAATTATACCTAGTATTGTCTTATATTTAATATTTCCCCTGATCAATGACATTGAGTAAAGAAAATCTTGTAGAAATCAGCTTCTCTGTCAAGATTTTTTGGAGACAAGAAATAAATCAAGGGCTGGATTTTATGCACCAAACCTGATCTCTAACCATTATGTGGTTTTCCCTGTTACTGCTGCTGGGTCTCACTTACCCGGCTTTTTTTCCCTTAATCCAGCACTCCTGAGAAGGACTGCATTAAGTCAGCATTCTTCAGCTGGATTGTTCTAGTGATCAATAAAGAAAGGACAGTGATTTATTTATAAAGGAGCAATGCAAGAATCAGTTCTCTTCTGGAAATATTTCCCATTTTATGCATTTCCTACATAAAAGAGCGCAGAATAAACTTCACTGTGAACTGCAGCACATTTTAACTTTACTTCCAAAAAAGAAAAAAACGAAAGAGCATTGTGCGAGGTTTTTTTTCTTTAAAGCTTGTTGTATATTGATTTAGCAAGGACTAGGTAATAGTCACATCCATTTTCTCACAGTGAGGTAGATGTATTGGTAGAAAAAACATTTTATAACTAGAAAGAGAAATGACTAATCTAGTGACTATTACGAGCTATTCTGATTATATTATACATAAATTATATAGTTGATACATATCAATAACACAGGCAAGTTTTGTATTCTAGATCTGCTTCAACTAACGTAGGCAGTATTGTTAAAAGCAAGAGGTTCATGTCAGCAGTATAATATACCAGAAACTGATATTCTACATAGAATGTGGAATATATGTCTCAGAGTTCCCTATTATGTTGATTATTACATCTGGGAGACATAACATTCAGTAGTATTAGAGTATTTTGAGAAATAAAAATGTATCTGAATCTGCAAAAAATACAGCACACAACAATATGGGCACACACTCGGTGTTTCACAAAAAGTAAATGGGATAGGAAGTATGCTTTCTATCTTCAAAAACAGATTTTTTTTTTTTTTTCCCCTTTTTGGGTTGCATGTTTCTTCATAATCATCATTTTGCAATATAATGCCAGAATGAAGCACAAAAGGGAATTTTTTTCCAACAATTGGAATTGCCATGGCAACACCCCAGATCTCAGATAAAGTTTGGTCCTGTACCGATAGTCACATTAGCATTTGTTTTTGTGCTAAGTGCAATACCGCATGTGAAAAGCACTTTGGTCTGTCTAGTTAAGTATAAGAAGGTGCAATTTGATTATTTCAGAAATGTGAGCTATAAGATTGAGACAGCGCCACAGAAAGCTTCATCTTTCAAACCACATATTTTTGAAATGACACAAACCATAAAAAAAAAAAATAATTCGGTACGGCTGTCAATACTAAGAGCGGTTGTTTGCATCAATGGTCTCAATTATGCTGAATTTGAGTAACTGACCATTGTCTCCTTTCCAGCAGCTCTTAACTTTCCCAAACATGTTAATCTTCAGTCTTTGTATTGATATACATATATAAACAGATGAAATTAAGTGATGCCTTTAAGCTACTAAAGAATCAAAGGAGAATATTTTTCACAGACATCTTTATGAGGATAATTTCCTTACACTAATGCAAAGAATCAGTTGAAGGTAAACACAGACATTTCTAACACTCCAAAATCTTATCTAATATGTAAGGAAACAAAAATCCTCTAAATTAAAAATATTCTAACCCGGTAAATCTACATATCTATAGAGCACATACACATAAACATCTTTAGGATGTGTTCAGAAGGTTTTTATCCTGTAACTCTACTCTTTATGCTTGGAGAATACCCTAACAGAAAAAAAATACAGAGGGAGAATACAAGACCATTCAAGCTGAAACCCGATCCCTCCCCAAGCAGAAAACAAAACCAGAATATACTTTCTATCAAAGCAGCATACAGTTCAGGTTGCAATTACGGGTTTTCTCAAACAGTATAGAGACAAAGGCTTTGTTTTAAAAAGAAACATGCTGGAAATATCTACAAGATAACCATAATTGTTCCCAAATAAAATGGCTAACAAACAGAGTGTCGAAGAACTTACCGTGAATTTTAACAGTTCTGAAAACAAAATAAATAGTACAGAATGCAAGATGAGAATGAAATTCTGTTGCAAAAATATGAGGTTTCAGAAAGATTTAATTATCCATCATCGGGCAAATGTCATGAACTAAACAAACAGTAATGCAAATATATGGTCTTGGTATAATCAAGCAGGTACCACATATTCCATAATAAACAGTTAGGCTTGATGATTTTAAAGGTCTTTTCCAACCTATAAGATTCTATGATTCTACAAATACAATTAAGAATATAATACACAATGTTTCCAGCTACAGAGAAACTCAAGCACAAGACCTGTATCTCCTTCCTCTTTAATGGACAGATGGCTAAACAGCATTGGCTAGGAAAGGATCTTCCAGAAGTCTGACATTAAACAAGGTAGTCATGGCTGCCACCAGAAAGATCCTAAATTCTAACATTTTATGAGTATAAAGGGTCTGCTTGAAATGTATGCTGGTGTTTGAAGTGCTACTATTTTCCTGTTCATATTATAGATTTTTATTACAGAATTGTGTGATTCATGGGTCCAGGATGACAAACTTAGCTCCGCAAATGAAGAGACAAGCTGCAAACTGTATTGAAGGGCAGAATAAGCTAGTGACCAAAACCAAGAGCGCAAAACCATGAAAAGAAAAAAGCCCAGGGCCAGATACCGCTAGCTGTTGTGGGGCTCAGTTTCTAAGCACCCAGCAGAACTTTAAGTCCCTATTTACTTGCCCCAAGAGGTGTGCATTGTTCTTTACTGGAGCAACATATGCTGCATTAGAACCAACAAATGTGATTTGGATTTAGTATTTACTGGTGGATACTAGAAAAGAGAAGGGAACTTCTTGATGCAATTCTTCAGTGTTGTTTAACTTTATCTTACTGATTTCTATTCTGCAGAACAGAAGCTTTATGATGCAGCAATCATCTTTTTGGGTTCACACATGCTTTAATGAACAAATTCTTTCTTAAGAGACCCTTCTTATAGGAAAGGCAATGCATTTCTGTGAATGCACAACATCTTACACTCTCCCAAGTTGTTTACTTTGTATGGGAAATAACTGGGATCTCCTTGAAGATTTAGGCATACTTTTAATCTAATTTTCCAGATTTCACACTGTTAGACAGGAATTATTATTCCCTGTAATGTGAGGCAATAAATGAGTTGAGCTACGAAAACTCAGTAACTTTGGAAATTGCAAACCAAAAAAGAAAACTGGGGGGGACTTAGGAAGAAAAGACATACAGCAGTGAGACTACACCACTGAGCATCTGGATTTCTGTATGCCTTTCTCTGCTGCCCTACAATGTTTTAGTAGCTCCTCTTTGAATAATATGTAGGTAGCTGTGTCACTGATAGCTCTATCTGCAACCACGCAGTTGTGATTTTGCTATACAGTGTGTGTTTTAATAGTCACCTGAAAGCACATTACACCGACTCCTGTGCCAGTAACTGAAGATGTAGTCCCCAGGAAGTGCCATTTATTTCAGTGGAGAACAGCCATACTAGAGGAAAAAGCCTGGGGCATCCAGAGCAGCAATATGGAAGCAGAGGGAATCAGCAGCTTCTGGCTGATTTGAAAGAGGAAACATTTCTCTTAAACTATTTATTTGCAAACAACTTGCACAATTACAGACCTTTCTAAAGCAGTCTACACTTTATTTCTGAAATATTTTTTCCTGGGGCATTTTGATGATTTTGCTAATCCTTTCCTTTGCAAATAAATCTATACCTTGTAAAAAAGTCCAGCAGTTCTTTATTTAATATCAACATGTCCACACATGGAGGTTAAACACTGAAAAACATATGCTCCTTTTCAACTTGCACTTGTGCTCTAATGAAGAAAAGCAGCAAGTCTTTAATACGTCTTTCTTCATATGCAAAATTTTTGTGTTCATTTTTCCATTTTAGAAAAGCATTACTGAAATGACAATTGGAAACAACAGTTTCTGAAAACCATTTCAATGAGGTTTACAGCAGCCACTATAAATAGTTATACAAATTATTTCTGTAGAAAAGTACAGAAAGGATAAAAATAAAAATCAAGCCAATTCCAAACCCCTCACCTTTGCCTAAAAATCAGAATTACATCCCTGATGACTCCAAATTTAGTAGGTTGGGCTGGGATTTTATATCCATGCTGTCAAAGTTGTGTGTTGTGATCTGGAACAGGTCACTTTAGACTGTATCTGCTAGTTTTCTTCTTCCTTGCTTATCTGTCTGTCGTGGTTTAACCTCAGCCAGCAATTAAGTACCCCGCAGCCACTCACTCACCTCCCCCTGCCTCTCCAGTGGGGGAGAAGAATTGGAGGAAAAGACAAGGAAGCTCATGAACTGAGAGAAGAACAATTTAATAATTGAATATAAATGAATAGTATAGTGATGCTAATAATATTAACAATACTACTACTACTAAGTAACTAAAATCATAGAAAATAAAACATACAATTGCTCACCACCCACTGACCGATACACAGCCAGGTCCCGAGTAGTGAGTCAGAGACAGAGCAACTGAGAGCGATCACAGCAGAGTCCGAGTGAGCTCCAAGAGTGATGGCATGACCGAGAAAGCCAACCGACCCACCAACTCACTAACCACACCCGGCCCCCTCACAGCTTATATATTGAGCATGATGTACTATGGAATGAAATACTTGTGTTAGTTTGGGTTAGCTGTCTGAACTGTGTCATTTCCCCACACACGTGAAAGCTGAGAACACAGGTGCAGCATCAGAAGCTGAAAAAGTCCTTGAATTGGTGCAAACACTCCTCAGCACTAACTAAAAACCACATTATCAACTCTATTCTCAAGGCAGATCCAAAAACACAGCCACATACCAGCTACCGTGAAGAAAATTAACTCTGTCCTGACTAAAACCAGCACACTGACAAATTTATACAGTGAAATATCAGGACAGACCATAACACACCGCTGCTAATACAGCAGGTAGAAAAATGCGGCATGATCTTTTAAATATAGCATTCATGATAATAATGGCATTGGGAATGCTTTACTATTTTTACCATGCAAATAATAACATCTTAGTTATGGAAGTTACACACAGATATGTCACAGAAGCATACTTAAGGACAAGTAAACACATAAAAAGAACAGAAGAATCTGAATCATGATTACATTTTATGGGTTAAAAAATCTGATCACGAAGGATGCTTTCACATAGTGCATAATGCAGGGCACGGTATATTCCTTTATGTTCCTCCAATGTGTACATTTTCAGTGTGCACAGTTTCAGCGATTCAAAAATAAATTTGGATGATGGAATTTCCATAAATAATAAAAATCATCAAGATCCATTTTTTCCTTCTGCGTTGCTTTTCTTTGACTTACATTTTTTTTCAATTTCCTTTATGTGATCTCAAGAGACCAAAGTCGAAACCACCTTGCTATAACACCGGCAAAATAAGTCACAGACATGCTCAATTTTTAGAGTCATTAGCTATCTGCAGACATCGTCTTAAGCAGTGGAGTTAAAAAAACTAAAGAGAAAAAGACAATATATCTGAGGGTAAAAAGCCTTTGTGGGTATTGATGGAAGTATATGGAAGAAACTAGCAAGAATAGTGGATAATGGAAGACTGCTAGTGCAGGTAGTGGGCTTATCTATATGACAAATAGATGAAGAATGAGGAGGAAAACTATGTTGATTTAATACTGGCAAGTTGAAGAAGAGGCTGCACAGCTGTTTCAGACAGAAATACCAAGATAAATTCAGAAGCAAACCCTGCTTTGACAGATTAATAAAATACCAGGAATTATTTGAACTTCTTAGGGGAAGGGATCATTAAAGAGCCCTTCGAATACCCAAGATACTGCATATAAGAATAACAGAACAGCTCATCCAGCCCTTGCCTGCCTGTTATCAAGAACATGCTTTAAACTCATAGCCAAGCCTTTTTAGCAGACATGGAAAAAAAAAACCAAACAGAAGTGAAAAAGTAAAGGATAAAGTGAGCACCTGCTACTGATACAATTGAAAAAAAACCTGCCAGTGGTAGAGTCTTCAAACAGGACACCTAAGAAAGGCTTACCTAAAATAAGAAAAATACGGCAGACAGGGTAGTCTGTTTCAACTTACGTTCCTTAAACTCATCACTAGCAATAGGAATGTTTATCCAGGTAAAAATTCGAGGAAATCCAGGTAAATGGAAATTCAAGAATTTTACACTTCAAAAATAAAACAAACCGTCTCTGTGTAAACATTTTCACCACTGGTTTCAACATGCTTGTGAATGCTGAATCCTCCATTCTCTGATCAAATATGAAAGACCACTTCTCCCTGGTTCTGCCAGGTGTTTAATATGTGGTCTGCATTTTCACTGCTATGTCAGTTTACCCAGTCATTAGAAAACATATTTTAGCACATTTTACTTAACAGCCACAGAGACTTTCTGAGAGAAAGTGATTTACTGGTATTTTTGTCCAGTTCCAAACAATCCAGCACTCTCAGAAAAGCTACACTGTTTCAGCAGCTTTCCACTGTTCTGCTCCAGTACTAGGAAAAATAACATGGATTAATTTACAGACCAAAAAGTCAGAGCTGAGAGTTAGTTCTTTACTGGAAGAGAAGCCTGCTATGAAGAATGCCTAGTAAGTGGTAAGACTGCAGGGTAGAACTAAAAAAAATGTTAAAAGAATAACGAAATGGCTTGGTATCCCTCCCCTCCTCCCTCAAAAGAAGGGAATACTTCTTTGGAATACTTCAGTGTGATGGGTCACTAATGAATTATTCACGGAAAGGCAGGATTCACTTTCTTTCCCAGGGGTTACAGCAATGTCAATTGAAAACATGTCAGTCTGCCAAGAAATACCAATGGTGTGGAATAATTCTACCGGAGATGACACAATCACCCCTCTAATGATATGAGCTCTTTTGATGAATGTATCTGAACTACCTTCCTACAAAGGATATCAGGCATTACCAATAATTTGGTATTTAATTCTGGGAGAAGTTGAAGATTAAATAAGCTCCTCCAAGCAACTTCTAAAGCCACGTTTTATTTTTAATTTATCAGCATTGCCTGAACTTATTATTCATTGCACAGTCCTCTAACAGCACTATTTTTAACAGTATAAAGACTCTAAGCACTAATTTTAATACCAAAATGACCTGTGTTGTAAAAATGCCCACCACCTCCTCAACTCAGTTCTGGGGAGAACTGCTCAAACCTCAGTGCATCAGACAGTCCTAAAGAGCAAGGAAGAGCATAGGTTGCAAAATGTGACTTGCTCTCTGATATTTGTGTTGAGCCTATTTTTCTCACAGTCCCTGTATATACAGTACAAAAAAATGCGGTATTTAGGATGTTTTTTGTCAGGCTGTCAGTTCCAGCGGTCAAGAAGGAAGGTCAGGCAGGGTAAACTGGCCCCTAAGAATGCCTGGTCCCTGATGAGGGTAAGCGCGCACTGCCCACAGCATGCTGCCGACACCAACAATCCTGCGATGGTCCAACGCTTAAAACCAAAGCTGGGTTCAGTCAAGCATTTGCAAGTACAGGAAGGATTCCCTTCAACATTTCTTCTAAAGCCTTAAGGTCAGACCAATGCACCTATAACCACCTGGATCATTTTTCTTTCTCCCTAATCACCATGTATATGCTGTCATATGGTATCAGATACGAGAGTCTGATCTCTTTCTGGTCAGCAAACAATCACCATCCTTCACTATGTCAAACTGCTTGTGTTTTGCCTGTGTCTCAGTTGCAATGATTTCTACTTTAAAGCCCGTGGACTCATTCCTACTTGCAAACCTCCACTTCCCATCACACTCAGCAGCAGCATTCCTAATAACGACAGAAAAAAGCATTTTCTTATTTTTAGGGTTATGCATTTATCCTCTGAACAGTGACCCCAAGTTCTTCTTAGTCCTAAAACAGCTTGCTTAAGGCTGGGTAATTTTATCATGTTTAATATCCAGTGCAAAGTCTAGCTCTGCTTGACTTTTGTCAATATACCTTATTCCTATGCTTCTTTACCACTTTTGCATGGATTTCTTTGCCTGTCAGTACTTTCTGCATCTTTTTTTTTTATTTTTAATTATGTATCTATTCATCCAGTTAGATTCTTTCTACAGTGTTTCCTTCTTTGTCCCAGATATTAATTCCAGATATGTTTCAAACTTTTGAGTAAGGAAGTTCCAGACCTCCTCCACATTTGAGTTTTTGAGCTTCTTCACTGATTTAATCATTCATATCCATAAAGTATCAACCTTTTAAATCCTCAGTTATATACCTATTTGTTTTACTCTTGTCATTTAATTTTATCTGTATCACACATCACATGTTCTTCAATCAGCTCATTTAGAATATCTTCATTATTTAAATGAAACCTTCAAGTTGGCCTCTTGTCGATGAAGTAAAAACACCGTCAGCTATTACCAGCAGAAATAACCACTATTATTAGCATTGTTCTCCAAGCTATACTGAAAAAGTTAAATACCTTCATATGCGGGGCTGCTCACCCATAAGGTCACAATTCCTGGTAGTACTTAAAGCCTTAGCCACACACAAAACATTACAACATAAAAGTCTTTAAAGAGATCCCTTTTAGTAACCACATCCAACCCTACAATATCCTACAGACTCACAAAATTAATAGGATTTTTCTATCATTCCCTGATTTTGGTTTTGATTCAAACAACACAGCTATACTATTACTACTTCCTTCTGTATTATGCCTCGTAAGTTAATGTGCAATTCTATTTTTTATTACCACACACCATTCCACACCTGGTTTTCCACTACATTCTTGTAATCCTTCTAACTTTCCACATTTTGCTGGTCCAGCTCATTATATTTCCATACAAACATTTTAACTCCTCTTTCCTGACCATGAGTTTACCCAGATTAATCAAAATCTTTCTGCTGATTATAGCACCCAACTGTAATCCTGAAAACTGCTCTGGCCCATCTCTTTTCCCTCCGGCTGCAATTCCTTTGCCAAACACCTGCCCATTTCCCCCCAGCTGTACAAGTGGCTACCTCTGCCCAGCTGCAGAGGAGAGGCAGGTAGGGGTGGCAGACACCTCTCCCTCAGTGCGCATCCATCAGCACAGGGCTGACAGACAAGCCCAAAAAGGAATCAATCCCTCACGCTGCAGAAGCCGGACCAGAGTAGCCTACCTGACTGTTGCTATGCAGATCATTATTTTCAATTTTTGCTGTCCATTTTTCTGCTTGCTGCTAACTCCATCATCATTGGAAGACACTTGAACTCACCTTTTCCGTATACAGGAAATAGGTTGAGCAGTCCAAAAACCCCTCAGCCTTACCCCTCATTTCTTAGTTTCAGACTCATTTTACCAATTATGCAAATCTCAGCCCCCAGAAGCTGATTACCAATGCTATTCCCTTATTTTCAGCTTCCTCAGTATGCAGCAGTACATGCCATTACTCACTTTTTGATCAATTGTGAGATAATTTGTATCCATTTCACCCTGCATTTTGGTTACCTAAAAACTGACCAAGTAATTTGGAAATAGGCATAATTTTGTTTTAAAGGTATTAGCATTTCAGGCCACACTTTTACTGAAGGCTCTTCCTTCAGTTTCTTTACTGATCTGTGCATTACTTGCTTTTTTGTACTATAAAAATAATAATGAGAAAAAAAAAGTTTATTAACTAGATTGTACTTTCAAATATGTTGCATAACCAGAGGATTATTAAAACCTTTTTTCATCTGGGTTTAAGTTCATAGTTGATGTTAGCTATTATTGCTTCCTTTTGCCTCCTTTCCTCACTCCTATCCAGCATGTATTTGCATTCAGGTGTGTATGTAAAATCAAGGATAAAGTTAAAAGGCAGCCATACACCAGCAGCACATTTTTATGGGAACCTTAGGCCAATTTCTTTGTTGCCTTGTGAGTGATTTGCATTGGTTCTGCTAGAGCACAGGAGTCATGAATCGTTATGGGGAAAGCTCCTAAAGTCCTAGAAAAGGCCCATAGGTATCAAAGGAGATTTGCCTCAACCTACCCAATAACTTATCAAGGAGAGAGAGAGCTGAAGGCAAGAATGGCCTTTTTGTGCTCCAGCACTATATCCAAAATACTTGTCTTGCCTTATCAGCACAAGGCTTCAGACAGAAACCATACATATTATTGGGAATGATATTAGGTATTTTTGGCAGAGTGGAACCAAATCAAAGTCTCCCACATATTATATAATTCCTTACGGCAGCTTGAATGGCTTTTCTAAAACACAGAGATATAAATTCACATGAAGGCACTCCTAAGCTATTCCAACCTGCTAAAGAGCTGAAGTAATTCCCAGCTTATTCAAAACCAG
This sequence comes from Rhynochetos jubatus, assembly GCA_027574665.1. Taxonomy (NCBI): domain Eukaryota; kingdom Metazoa; phylum Chordata; class Aves; order Eurypygiformes; family Rhynochetidae; genus Rhynochetos; species Rhynochetos jubatus. The sequence goes on from CM050656.1 coordinate 21,186,028, forward strand.
GTGAGTTTAGCACTGAGACCCTTTCCCCTGCACTCAGCTACTGAGCCCAGCGTTAACAGAGCTTGTCCGAGAGGCAGTCTAAGAGATGCTATCATGGTGAAACTGGAGTTTCTGTGCTCTCAGAGATGTTGTAGATGGAAAATGAACCCTTTCCACCAGTTGTTCTCTGCTCATTGCAGTTTTCCTCATGTGTATCACATGGGAACAAGAAAGGTCACCAGGCGAAGATTAGTTTCATGTACAGTTTAGAAATGTGAACAATTTAGCAGTATAAATTAAGTCAATTTAAAGAGTAATTCTTACAGAACATCAAATCAACTACTGCAGCATACATGGCCACAAGCTGAAAAATGCAATCTAGCAGATGGTCATTTGCTACCATAAGTGATATACTATAGAAAAAAATGTATTCTGTTAAGGCTTCAGTAGTTCAGTAAAGCCAAAAATAGCATGCAGCTTTGCTTAGCAGGTAAGGAAAGCACAGTTTTACACTTAAAATAGAAGGAACTGACCTCTCGATTTCCAAACTTTTTCACAGGTTGGAGCAGGTTAAGTGTAAATATTGTTGTACATACCTCTCAAGTTCTCCTATAGTCCTTCCATTTTCTTAAGACTATAGTATCCTTTCAGCAATCTTTTATCAGAAAGATGAATGAAAGAGAAATTTCATGGATTTAAGCTTTCATCTAATATGACAGGGATTTAATTCCTGGTAACTCACCAGAATGTAGTACTTCAATGCCAGAGTTTATTCACAAATGCCATTTAAAACACAAGTTCTCCTGCAAACCCATTGGGTCAACATCTTAAGTGCTCTGCTGCCACATCATCCTGAAATACAAAAGCAGTTTAATAGAATAGGGACCTAATTAATCCCATTGTTTTCCCTCTAAGATACAGATCAATGTGGTCCTCCTCATTTTCTCACAACCTAAAACATAACTACTAACAGTTATTAAATAAGAAAGAACTGCAGGTACCATATAACTCTTGTGCCACTACTGTGCATCACATCCATTGGAATACTTCCCTCTCTGTCTGATCTGGAGCTCCTGCAGCTGCAGTCTGACCACACTATCCAAAGTCACTCTGCATCTTGGATTATGTTTTAACATAAAGTCTTGAAACTTAAATTGTGTCCTCTGCTATTCTTTTCTAGAATTTGGCAATGGTTCTTCTCAGTATTTAGAGATAAATACTTCTCAGTTTTGAAGACAAAGTCTCTCCAAAATTGTATACAGTGCAAACACACTAAGACATGCTAAGAGGAAATAAAATGGAAAAAACATTTCTTCTTTGGGCTACAAAAGTAATGGAGTTTGTTCTCCTGTGTACTTGAGCCACACCTCACTCACACGACCCCTATATAGCATTCCCACCAGACACATTACGTGCCTTACCTTAACCCTAACCGAGACATGCAGTGGTGAAAGCACCGGCTGGTTCGCTGCACTTCATCTGTTCTGAGCACAGGGAAACAAATACTCACTAGCACTTTACTGCCCACTAGCAGCAACCGATAGTTTTTAGCATAAAGAAATTTTTGGAGGTTAAATATAAAATAGGGGGAGAATAGCAAAATATCTGCCTACTATACTATCAGTTTTGTATGTATGTATGCTGTCAGAAAAATTTTGAGGTTTCCCAAGAAGTTTCACCTAAGTAAGGGATAATAGATCAAAATATAAGAGCCAAAATGTAAAAAACAGTCTTTCATCTATAAATCTATCTCAGCTGTTTTTTGGCTTTACGCATCTCTTTTAAGGGGGTTGGAACTATTTTGAACTATTCAGCAATTTCATAGTAAATATTACAAGGAGAAGAAGAATCTTCTGTTGGACCAACTGCCAATTTTTCACACAAGGGCTTTTCCACATATTAATACTTGATAAGGAAACTATCCTAAAATGTTGTAAACACAGCTGTTTCCATTTTAGAATTAATGTCTATGTTGGGCAAGCTCAATACTCACAAAGTACCCTAACATTACTCCTCTATTTTTTTTTACTTATTCATAAGCCTGCTTCCCTGTCTAATCCTATTGTCTGATAACATATATTGTCCTTTTGGTCACTTTTGAGTCTCACCGGTTTCCAGATTTTTAAAACAACTTCCACCATTAATGGACACGTATCATTTGTTTGCAACAACTTAACAACAGCCCTTCACAAACCCAGAGCAGCCTTTGTCCCGTAGGTTGCAAAAAAAAAAAAAAAATCAGTTACACTCTGTGTAAATGGCAAGAAAAGTATCCATGAAGTAAATTCAGACTTTATACCTGAAGACACTGCAGTTACCTTGTCAGGCTGTGTGGATTTCCTTCCAATGCCAGCAGACCGTAATCGTTTACTTAACCTGGATATTGATTGCAGTTAGATTGCTGGCTCGCTTCCTTCGGCTGCTATTCTTATTTTGGCAGTTTCACATACATCACTTAGAATTCCTCTCTGCAGCCACGTCGTTCGCATTCTTTCCTCTGGGTCATAATCCACTATCCATGACCATACTTTTATTTCTACATTATGATGGTGATTTTTTTTTTCATTTTCTGATCATTGTGAGTAAAAAGGGACAGTTTATAGCAAGAATGACCTTGAACCACTGTCCTTCACAATTAGTATTCTACAGAGTTTTAGGGAAGACACAATATAAAAGAGAGAGATTCTGTGGCAGTGTAGCTGTAGAATGAATTTGCCACATGTTTTATGAATGACTACCTACATGTAATTTTCCATCAATAGGTATTACAGTGTTAATTAGATCCCATGTAGATCCCAATTTTATGTCAATGTTCAGGTGTGAATGTGAGGACTAAAAAACTGTTTCATATAAATACTTTCTTTAATAGTCATCCTGGTAGTAACTATGATTACTAAGGCAAAAGAGACACGAAGTTTCTGTAAAAAAAAAAAATTAAAAGATCTATTAAAACACCACAAATACAGAAGGTTAATTCAACCACAATGCCTCCTGGATTGGTTTAAATATGCTCACCTACCTGTCAGCCCCTTTCATAAAGTATTTTAGGGTCACTGAAATGTATGTGAACAATAAAAGATTGCTAAATCCTTATAAGGCAATTCTGTAGAGGCTAATAATCCACGAAACAATGGCAAGCCCTGTGCCTAATACATCAAACAACAATCACAGGTTTGCACTGTATTTTCAGAGCCTGTGCATTACACTGCAATAGCTGAAATACAGAATTCTTACATTTAAATGTGTTTTAAACAGACATCTGTAAAAGTAACATTTGTATCAGTCACTGCCATTTCTTTTCAGTTATTTAACAAACAGGACAACACCTGGTCATTGATAATCAGGCTGACTGAGGTCTAGTATTATATCTGTTTCCTTTTATCTAAAGTTCAGAGTTCGCAAACTAGGCATCAGGAAAATTAAAGATAGAAAGAATTCAGATTCACATATAAAATTAATTCAATAAGCCTTTAAAGGCATATTAAATATTAATATATTTGTTGCATACTTTTGAACTAGGAGATACTCTAATATTTCATGCCATGAAGTACAGATTGCTAAATATACTATTCATCAAAAAATAATAACAGCAGCAACTATTTGGAAACATGAAACCATTCCTTCAGCAGAAGAGACAATGCTGGATTAGACCAGATAGACTCTATCTGACAACAGTGAAAAGTATTAAAAAAAAAAAAAATCAATCCTTTCATATCCAGTGAAGCTTGGCAACTGTTTTTAGATATCGTAAAAATTATGAAACCAAGTAACACTTCACCTGGAATATTTTAATGTCTAAAATTTGGCAGTCACATAACTGAAAAGGATAGCAAGTCTCTAGATATTGATCAGGGCTTTGTACCTCTACAACGTCGTAAAAATGATCTGCAGCTATAAAAGAGATAACATGATTAGGAGCACACTACATTGTGATTTCCTTTGGGCAATCAGAAAGCAAAGACAGTCTGATAGTCTCTGAAAAAAATAAGCTTGGAGGACATCCACTGTCTGACAGATAAATCTTTCTACAGTATTCCCATTAAAACACTGTCTAAACTTAAACTAATAAGAGAGAAGCTTAACGGTTACCTTTCATCCAAAAAACAACAGGCAGCTGAAAAGCTGAACAGCTCAGAACTTACTTGACAGTTTTAACACTCCAACTCTTTTGCCAGTTCAGGCATGGAACACAAACAGTTAACCTTAGTTTGAGCCATTATATGGAGCTTACTATAAAGCCTGTTCTAATAAATGGTATCATACGAAGGTCAGCCCTTAATTCACCATCAAAATATCTTCTGGTTGTAAACATAATGACTTCTGCTTATACACTATACAACCCTGACAAGAATGCTACTTGACAATGCATTTCAGACCCAGAAAAATGTTCTCATTTGCATCAAAGTGCCAAATGTCAGCAGATTCACTAATATGCTTATTATTTGTACTGCAGTGGTGGAACAAAGTAAAACACCATGAGCCCTCCATATCCCTCTACTGCCTGGCTAGGGAAACGATGAAATAAAACAAGATTTAATCCTGTCCATATCACTGTGCAGTTGGTGAAACTTGACAAGTCAACATTAAGTATTCAAAGTGGTATTATGGCCTAAAGGGATCACATGCAGCCTGCACATGAGAGCAAAGGAATAGCTTGGTTCTGCTTCAGTGTTTGTAAATTTAATTTGTTCAAGAAAAAGCAACTATGGAAGGGATTACTAGTTAGGATCAACACTCTTACCCAAGAAAAAGGGAAAATGCAAGTAGCAATAATACTGACATTTCTGTAATACAAAATAGCTATTTGGGCTTAAGTGAATACATAAAATTTGGAGGCAATTGCAGCTCAGCCCTGGTATATGTGAATACTCCAAACTGTGTTCCTGAGTAGGAGGGCCTGGAAAGATTATTTCATGAAGGTTGTACAGCTATTTAGAAAAAAAATGTATTTTACGAAATGTTAAAATTTATTTAGTAAAATATTGTCCAATATTGTCTCAGTGCATTAGCTATTTCTTTAAATAAGTGGGGCAATAACATCCACGGCATAACAACATCTGACATAATGACCCTTAATTATTGCCATGATCTAAATCTGCAGGTTCAGGGAAGGCTATATATGTAGTTAAATGTGTAAATCCCAGGCACCTAGGAAACACAGAGCCTGCCAGCATACATGTGTATATACACTCACTGAAATGAAGACTAACCAAGATCTACAAAAATGCACTTTTGAATTAACAGTACAAGAGAAACCCTTAAATCCCCTCTGGTAAGCATCTCTCTGTATTTGTGCTACCTTCAATATCTCCAAGTAGCACAATTATTCAACTGTTTAAAGTCATCTGTGGTCCTACAGCAGAAAATAAGCAACGAATTCTTGAGTCCGTAAAAAGCTCTTTTTGCTAAATACTGCAGGGGGACAGGTGCTGGCAGTCCCACTAGGAGTCTGCATGGGGAAAGTACCCTGAAGTTACATTTACTCCCTAGGCCCTTTCAATAGAGATTAGGGAAAACGGAGGGAGATGGTGAGGAGGGTAGGTCAAAGTGATGATAGAACCACCTCCTGTTTTGTTTTAGCATGAATCCTTGTGGTAACTGAAACTCCACATAACTGATAAATGTAAAGCATATTTTCCTAGAGCAAAGGACAATGAATACCTTTTCTTCACAGACTGGTACTTCAAATATAAAGCACAGAAAGGTAAGCACTTCCGGTGAGGAATCTAAAACCATGTCTTGTTAAGCCTGACTAATGAACTAATTAAAAGCTATAATAAGAAAAAATCCAATTAAAGCATCTTGTGAGATTTCTCTCAAACAGAAATAAAGAACCCAAGAGAATGGTAAAAGTTTGAAAACTTAGTATGATCCGAATAACAGCCTTAGTATTCCAGCTACAGTACAGCAGTTTTATACTTTCTTTGACTGGATGTCCTTTATTTATCTTCTCTCATGTGTGCTGTCTGGAATTCTGATCCTCAATGTGTTTTCCTTTATTTTATTACTGCCTCACAAGTATAGCATCTGAATTTAAATATAGACATATTAAAAACTCAGGCATTATCTAAGTTGTAGGTACTTACCCTATTCAGAAAACCTGTAGGCCTCTGGCACAATGCGTGGCACTCAGAAACAGTGAAATAAAGGCAAAACTCATCCAGCACCTATATAAAGTCAGAAAACAAACTAGCTACACTTGGTTTATAACTGACTTACAAAGGACAGAGTAGAAACAGTAGAAACTTTATATTCTGATTCACTTTTCATCAGTATCTGGTACCCAAAGGTAACCAGAGGATACAGAAACAGTGAGGACACTGGAAAGAAGCTGTAGAAAATACAGAGGTGGGAAGAGCTGTAGATCTGGTGCTGGATGAGAAGCACCTGCACCACAAGGAACTTCAGCCTGCACCTTGCAGAGGCTGGAGGTGAGCAGCACCCAGCAGAGGGCCGGCAGCAGCCTGCGAGGATGGATGGCAGCACACCAGAGAAACCCGAGGTTACTCAGAGGCACAGAGCTGGGGCACAGCAAAGCACCAGGGCAGGGACAGTCTGCACATGGTCGGAAGGAAAAGAAGCCCAAGGATGTCATATCAGGGCCAGTTGCTATTTTAAAACTATAGAAAGTGTCCGTTTTAATGTACTGAAACACACTGCCATCAGCGAGCATCCGAGTAACCAGGAAAGGTGCATCCCATCTCCATCTGGTGGCTGGTCCACGGAGAAGAGCAACCTACTATTTCTGCACCAAAACGTATGTGATCACCTCTGTGGAAAGGTCACCACCCTTCAACCCACAGTTCCCTCTGAACTGTACGTTGGTTGTTGGTTTTTGGTGTTGTGTTTTTTTTTTTTTTAAACAAACATGAAAATGTCTTAGTATACATTCTAGAGTTACACAGGCATATTCTTTATCTCTTTGCACAGTTCATTTAATATTTAGTGTTTATTTTTAGCTCTTTCCTTCAGGTTTGTGGCTCAAGGCTTTACTGAAAAGCATAAAACACCGAATAATTTCCTCATCAACTGCCAGGAGTGTTTCATGAATGAATTCTTTTCAGAATGCTTTCATTTGATTACAGGGTTTGCCTTTTCTAATTTGACATCAAGGGAGCCAAGGTACACAAAGGTTATATGGTATCTGCCTGTTTAACTACCTGCCCAGGACTCTCAAAGCCTACCTTAACAACAAAATTCCCATGGACTTCAGACGTTTCGGATGGAGCCTGTAAAGACGTGCCTTGTTCTACGCTGTGCAAGTGTGGACCTCGATGCCCAGAACCGCCGAAGAGCCCCTGCAGACCAGCCCCACAGAAGCTGGTCCCCCAAGGCAGCGTTGAAGCCCACCACAGGTTAGACCAGCCTTCCCCTCCCTGATGTGTCTGCTTGCTCGCCGCACATCCCCGGCTCCTGCAACTAGTAGCACAGCTCAGTACTTCCCATTCAACACTGGCAACTTCCAAATCCCTCAATTCTGATGGTTTTAACTTTCTTCAGCTTTACTCTTTTTAAGTGTTTGGTGTCTCTCTCTCCGCTCCTTTTCAGATGTAAGGTGTTCTCACACGTAAATCTCTGGCCTCAACGTCAAAAATCATACCAGACCCTGCGACGAAGGAGCAAGCAAGCAAGCCTCCAGCAACAACCCACACAGCGGCTGTCCGAGAGGCAAGAAGCAAGGCGTCTTCTGGCTGCTGCCCCAGGGGCAGGGACGCGGGGTGTACAGCCTGGGCGTTCACCCGGGAGAGACCGACACCGACAGAGATGGAAACCCCGGGTACGCCCGTCCCTGTCGGGCACTCTCGGGGCTTCCGAGGACACCAGCCGGCAGCCGTTTGGCTCCACTCGGCTCTCCTCTAACCGAGGTGCGGCACACACTTTTTCCAGTGACCCGGGCCAGCAGCAGCAACGCTTACCGAGCACGCCCCCGCGGCTGGCTAACCGTGGGCGGCTAAGCCCGGCCCAGCCCGCCCGCCCAGTCCCCCTGCAACCCCGGAGGCGGCCAAAGCGGGGACCTGGCGACACACGAACGAATCCGACACCTCCACGAACACGTCTGTGGGCGTCGTGAGCCTCCTCCTCTCCGCCTCGCAGCCAGCCTCCACAGAGACACCGCAGCCTCAGTCCCCATCCCACCGCCCTCCGAGGAGCGGGCCCGCAGGCGGAGCGAGCCCGCAGCCTGCCGCCACTCCCGGACCGACTCCGCTTCCTCCCGGCCCAGCACACCAGCCCGCCCCCCGCCTGCCCCTTCCACTCCTGCGCAGTGGGCGCGCCCCCCGGGCCGGGCTGGGGCCGGACGGCCGATTGCGGGCCCCGGGGAGCGGCGGCGGTGCGGCCGCAGCTCGCGCTCGCAGGGAAGGATGGAGGCAGAGGGCCGCGTACCGAGGCCGCCGCTCCCCCCGCCTTCCCCCAGCGGCGGAGGAAGGGCTGGGGCCGAGGCCGACCCCGGCGCAGCCCCGGCGCCGCTGCTCGCCGCCGAGGTGCTGGCGTTGGACGATGAGGAGGACGACCTGGAGGTGTTCAGCAAGGTACGGCAGCGCCCTCGCCGGGCCGGGCTGGGGGCGGGCGGGCTGCTAGCCGCTCCCTCGCTCGCCGGCACTTTGCCCTGCCTGGTGCGGGCGAGCCGGGGCGGCGCGGTGGACGGGACGGCCCCGCCCGGGGCGGCTGCGGTGGTGGCGACGGCGGCGATCGCGGCCTCTGCCCACCTGCCCCGCGCTTGGCCTGGCCGCTTCCACTCCCCGCGCCCGGGCGATTGCAGGTCCGGCTGTCGGCCGCTGCCCAAGAAGTCACCCGGAGCTCCGGGGGCCGCCGAGTACCCAGGGGCGCACGAGTGACTTCTCCGTGGGCACGGCAAGGGGGTCCGTGAACTCACAAGAGCTGCGCAAATCGTAACTGCTCTTACCTTACATTTGCAAAGTAATCCGGACTTGCTGTAACCTTACAATCACGTGTCAGAGATGTATCTGTAAAAGTTGCAGTTGTATGTAAATATAAATAGATCTTTCCGAGTTTCAGTTTGAGTTTTCTTTAAAAGATGAAGTCTGGCAGCTTCACACGGGAGGTTCGAGAAGGGAACATCTGTATTTTCATAGTGGGAATAAATGAATGTACGTGATGATATATTAGGGTCCGCCTTCTGAAAGCACACAGTGTTTTGCTAGTCTTGCCAATTTGCTGGGTTTAATGAAAACAAGTGCAGTATGGCTACCACATAAATTGTTTCTCATTTTGTACTGATTTGGTTAAGTCAAGACTTAGCTCTTGCCTTCTCAGCAATTAAAGAGAGCATGTCACAGATCTATTTGCCTTACCAAGGCAGCATCTAAAATATAAGGACATACAGATAACTAAGGTGGACAAAATACATATAGGGGGCTAAGGCCCTGTGCACCTTCTGAGAACTCTGCTGTGTGGCACTGTTGTCTGGAGAGAAGTAGCAGGTAGGTTTCCTACTTGAAAATGTGACACCGAGTGTATTTTCAGTGGGACTGATTGTTATACGAATCAAATGTAGACCTTTTATATTTCTGTAAACTAGATACATTTTTTTGGTATGCTTGAATAAAAACATTGGAATAAGAACCTCATTCTTAGAAGCTATGTTATTTAAACGTTGACTGCAGTGAAATTGTTGAAATTAATGGATTTTTAAGGCCAGAAGGGACTATTAGGTGATTTAATGGTCTGTAATATGCAAGAGGTCAGGCTAAATTTCACCAAGTTATCTCTGTTTTTCTGAAGCAAACCTAGGGCCTAGATAAATCATATTTTCAAGAAAAGCACCAGTCTTGATTTGACTGGTGAGTCAAAGAGATGAATGATTTACTGAACTTGCATGCAAAAGCAGTGCTAAAATATAATTTCTGTTGTTTGGTTTTTACTCTGAATTCTTGTGCTTTTACTAGGTAAGCTCAGGCAGTTCTGCAGGCAGGTATCTGCCTATCAGTACAGCTTATGAACAGTTATGCTGCTTGCTTGTCAGGAGTGATGCTCCTTGGGAATAGTAAATAAAATCAAGTGTAGTTGATGTGACTTGACTGCTGCTATATGGCAGATATATATGTATATCTTTAAATTTCTGTTACCTGGATTCATGCCAAATATTTCTCACTCATATTAAATCTTAACTACTGTTATTGTATGCCACATGACAACTTATTCCTGCTGCCGTGGTTTAACCTTATCTGGCAATTAAGTGCCACACAGTCGCTCGCTCATCTCCCCCAGTGCAGGAGGAGAGTCAGAGGAAAAGACAAGGAAAGCTCCTAAAGTTGAGATAAGCACTATTTAATAATATAAATGAAAATTATAGTGATACTAATACTAACAATACTACTACTACTAAGTAATCAAAGTAACAGAAGATAGAACACATGATACAATTGCTCACCACCTGCCAACCAACAGTCACGACCCGAGCAGCGGGAGTTTGAGCATAAAAGATCAGGATAATAAGGAACACATAAGACCATAGATCCCACGGTTCTCTTAGCAACTTAAAGAGCCCCAAACTCAATGTCTTGATCAGCCACCACCACATAACTATAACGTGTACTTATCACAAATAAACAGATGTTAAATGGCACTGGTCCCAGTCCCGACCTCTGAGGAACGCCACTCATCACTGGTCTTCACTCAGACATTGAGCCGTTTACCACAACTCTGTGAGTGTGACCATCAAGCCAGTTCATTATCCAACGAGTGGTCCATCTGTCAAATCTGTGTCTCTCCAATGTAGGGACAAGGATATTGTGTGGGATGGTGTCGAAGGCTTTGCACATTTACAGTTAAATGTCATCGGTTGCATATCCTCTATCCACCAGGGTCGTGACCCCATCCTAGAAGGCCACCATATTTGTCAGGCATGATCTGCCCTTGGTGATGTAAGCCCTTGGCTATAAGCAATCACCTCCTCATTCTCTGTGTGCCTTAGCATGGTTTCCAGTAGGATCTGCTCCATGATCTTGCCAGGCACAGAGGTGAGACTGACTGGCCTGTAGTTCCCCGGAGCCTCCTTTTTTCCCTTTTTAAAGATGGGGGTTATGTTTCCCCTTTTCCAGTCAGTGGGAACTTCACCAGAACACCACAACTTCTCAGATATGATGGACAGAGGTTTAGCAATCTCATTTGTCAGTTCTTTCAGGACCTGCGGATGTATTTCCTTAGGTCCCATGCACTTGTGCACCTCCAGGTTCCTTAGGTGTTCCTGGACCTGATCCTCTCTAACCATGGGCAGTTGTCCATTCTCCCAGTCCCTGCCCTGTCCCATATATTCAAAGGAAACCAACAGGCTACATGTAGCTTCAGACAAAGTTTTGTAAAACCAATTTTTCTATAATGTACTGTTCCAGGACCACCTTATTTTAAGCTGTATCTTAATGGGATTTCTCATGCTACTTTCTTTAAGGTAGTGGTGTAGCATTTGCAGGCCAAGGCGGGAAGTGGTGGCAGTGCGGTGGTCGGTGCCTAACACAGACATCTACTTCATTTTTATCAATTTAGTCAAAGAAATTTACCAGTTGCTAAAGTGGTAAAAATGAGATTCTTAAAAGTTTTCAACCTGAACACCCTAAGTATTCAAGATGTAAAAACAGGGCTATTATTTTATGAGAATCCATACACATTTAACCTGATAGTGTCATAAACCATTGACCCAGTATCCTGTGACATATCTGAAATACTACAGACTAGCATCTTCTTTGGCAGTTCTGAAAAAGCATTTCATGTTGTGGCCTGCATTTCACTTTATCCTGGGTTTTGTTACCATGGAAAAAGTTCTGAGATCTTTTTAGCAGAGAGAACTTCTGGGGGCTGAGTGATGAGTCACACAAATACAATGTTTTCAACCTGCTTTCTTCCGTTAGTTTCAAAGTGTAGAGTACCACATGTATCACAATACCCATGCAGTTAATCTTTGCCTTCTTGTTAACTGATACCGTGACCTAATGCTCACAAAGCTGTCAGCACTTTGGTTAATACTTAAAAATCTTCAGCAGCTCTTCTTTCAGACTCTGTTTTATAGTGCTTGTCTCCATTTTGTAATTACAGAAAACTTCATTAATCGTATTTCTGGAAAAGAATTGCATAATGGCTAATTTTTCTTCAAAAACAAGTTGATCAAGGATTTGGGAATGATTTATAAGCGAATTTTTTGGCCAAGGAACTATTCAGTGGTCCTGAATCTCTTTGCTTTGGAGAATGGTCCAACAACTGAGCTATTCCTTATAAGACAAACTCTGCCACCACATCCTTTTTCTGCTTTGGATCCCTGGCCTCAGAAGATTGCAAGCTTTGAATCCTCGCTGGGAGGAGGGGAGGGATTGATGAATGAGACACCAAGGCAACTGTGAGTCTAGGATCATCTGGGGAGGAGTGGTGTTTAGGCAAACCCTCAGGCTTGATGTCTTCTACAGAGAGCTGCAGCTCAGCTGTGTGCTCAACCGCCTTTGAGGCTGCTCCTGCTGTATGAGTGTTTTCCTTCCCTTATTAATTTTGGAGTCTTCCTGACCCATTGCAGCCAAATGTGAGAGTGAGATCGGGTAACTGCAGGTATTAGAGGAAGGAGACCCAGAACAAGGCCCTCATGCTGCCAAGGAGCTTGTTGATTTTCTCTCTGTTTGGTCTTCTGGCCAGTAAATCAAAATGCATGAACCTATTTGTGATTGGCACGCACAGCTCTGCTGAGGGCGGTGAAAGGGCTTGGATGGGAGAAGGGGTACTGCGGGGAGGTGTGGGAAAGGACACTATTATCTGAGACAGTACCTTGGTTCTGTTTGCATGGGTAAAGAGGAAAAAAGGTTTTTTAAAAAATTTATACAGTGCAAGAGCTAGAAGAATTGTCTGTTTTTCCTCTGCCACAAAACTCCTGCTGTCATCTGCATGCACGCAAAAATAGTTCCAACCACAAAATTACAGCTGTATAGAAAATTACCATCTTTTTTTACTGTGTTTCTGTGATGACATCAGGCTTATGTCACATGAACTTCAAGAACCGCTGGAAGTAAACATGAAGTATCATGGGGATAAACAGATGCTTGCCCGAAACTCACGTGTCATTCATGTACAGATGAACACTAGAGCTGTATTACAACAGAACTGAAGACCTGCTTATTCTAAGGATTTTTATTGCCCGTGTTTTGTTTCACAAACCACATATTCATAAGCCCTTCTATATAAAAATACACTTTCAGTATCCTGCCTGTACAGAGCAATTTTAGTAGCAATGTATAAGGAGAAACAAAACGTTAAGGTATTCATGGAAAATGAGAAAATATGAAACACATTTGCCTTGATCCAATTTAGGCCTTGCAGAGTCAATACTCCTCAAGTTAAGTGGCCATCCAAGTCCCTTATATGATCACATACGTTTTTCTTACCCTGGAAATTTCCCGTTGTGTCAGCGCTTTGAATTGTATGAGCTGCTCTGAACTAGCAGTCCTCTTTCTTCATGTACAGCATGGCCAGCCAGTGCTAGCGGGCAGTGAAAACAGCTTCTCCATTTATCCTCCACCACTCAGGACAATGCTGGCTGGATACCAGTATAGAATTCAGGCATAGGAAAACACTGACTAAATCAAAATAACTTACAGGTGTACAAGTAGCTATCTAGTGTTTAAAGCATTGCCTTTAGTCTTCTGTCCTGTTTTTGTCTCCCTGTCTGAAGAACTGAACCAAAGTGATGGGAAGAGAACTGGTATATCAGTGCCTAATTTCATGCATAATTCTCAATATAAATTTCTACTCCATATTTGTGGGAGAGACCCAAAGGATAGGGATGCCAGTAGGTGATGAGGTTTAAGGAAGAAAAAGAAGAGAACATGTTCCAGAGAAGGTTTTGATCCAGTTGAATTTAAAGGAAAAAAAAGCAACTCACCAAGCTCAGCCACGCTGTGGTGGAGTGCTCTTTGGTTCCATGAGATCAGCCTTGGGATGATGCAGTGTCTCTAGTTTCTGTGGACTCTCACAGTTCTGCTCCTGCCATTTGAGCAGTTTTCTCTTTACCAATATCCCTTTTCTCCTTGCTCCGTAGTTAGCAAGGCACTGGAAAGGGCAACTCTGCCACTTGTTAGTTAGGGTAGCCTAACTACGCTTTTAGAAAACTTCTAGAAAACAGATTAATGTTAAAGTTAGGTATAAAAATACTTCATTGCATTGGATATATAAAATGTTTGATATTTAAAACAGTGACTGCTTTAAATTGCCCAAAGATACTATTTTTAGTGATTTATTAACTTATTTTGCTCTTTTATGGTGTTAGTGAATTTACTTTCCTAGTCACTGTATCATTCAAGATTTTAGATTAGTAGATCTCTTCCAGACTTGCATTTAAGATGGAAAATGAGATTTTTTTTTTTGCCGATTTCTCATTTCCACTCAGTTTCTCAGCATTTGAATGATCACCATTGAGCGCACTGAGCAGCAGCAGCTGCTGTCAGGGGATATTGAGACCTGTGGTGGAAGTTGTTGCTGCTATCAAAAAGTGGTTTTCCATTTCAGCAAAACAGTTGTTTTCTTTATAAATGTAAACTGAAATATCTATCTCAATAAAAATTCTCATTTGCATTTTGTCTTGTTTTCTTTCAAAATCATCTTTTCATTCACCCTGTTCAAGTTATTAGAGATAATTCAAACTTCCTAAGTCCTGAGTAACTGGTTTCTAACAATTTTAATAAAGCTGGTAAGTATCTTACACAGTCACTGGGTGTTGGGATTTGTAACTAATTTTATCATTCCTAGGCAGATTCTCTTTCTAGCTATGCATGACACTCTTGTCAAATGGTAGCATTTTGCTCTTTCATCAGTTTTAGAATAAGTCTCATTTCTTACATCCTCACTGAAGCAAATACTGAAAAGGATAATAGATTTGCCATGTACTATATAATTCTTTCATCTGCGCTGTGATTTATCTGTTTTATCAGACTATTTAAAAGCTTGCCTTTTTAGCATCTGAGACATGTATTTGCATGTGTGTTTGTATATAAAGATGTATTGATATGGATGTTCTCATGTCTTATCTGTAGAATACATCACTGGCTGAGGTAAACTCATTCAGTCCTTCAGTGCCAATATCCCCCTCATCAATGATAAACCAGTATAAATTTGAAGATGAACCAGAATTAAGAGATCTCTTCATTACAGTCGATGATCCTGAAAGCCATATTACAGCCATTGAAACATTCATTACATACAGAGTATTCACAAAGGTAAGCATCTACTTATGGCTGTAATGGCTTATGCTGATAACAGTGGTAGCATTTCCACTCTTGCATGCCATTCTCTGGGATATTACTGAATTTAAATCATACTCTGATTTTGCCCTGAGACCACTAAAACTATAAGAAACTCTGCAGTAGAATCTGAAAAAAAAAAAATCAGTATAAGCCCACACACATAGTTGCTTGGTTTTTTTATGCTGAGAAAATAGCTAATAATTCATTACCAGTCAAATCAGTTCTATATGAGAATAACATTTGCTATTGTTATCTTCAGCAGGAATGTGAAACAGCAGAAGGGCTGGTTCAAAGGCATATTAGCCCAAATATTTATGACTTTTGGATCACTTGCAAGCTAGCTGTCTTTTTTGTCTTGTGTAAATGTTACCTGCTACAAAGTCTTTCAATTCCATTCTCATATAATTACAGTGTCCACTATCACATGGATATTTGTTTTGAATTTACAGCTGCTTATGATTTCTGGGGAAACTGCCAAAATTCTCCAATGAAAAAGTAATATTAGGAAACAACTAAGTATATTTTTAGCTGTCCTGAATACAAAGTATTTACTGGAAATAAGGAAAAAAAGTCAGCCTTGTGAGACTAGCCAGCTCTTCTGGGATTACCAGCAAATACTCTGCAGGCTGCATTTTGAGAATTGCACTGTTAATTTATTTTACTTTGAGTTCTTTTTAAAAGATTCATTTAAACCCAAATTTTCAAATGGGAATTATTCATCCTTAAAGAAGAGGAAATATCAATTCCTCATAAAATATTTAAAGAGTAGGGAGAGAGCTATCTTCGCTAGGTTGCTAGCAATAATTTTCACTTTATGCATATTTTTGGAGATGAGAGAACATTTTTTCTTCAGGCAAGTATGGAAGGGCAGTAAGGTGGATTGCTTTTGCTTTTTTATCTATTCTATGCTTTCTTATCGCATTTAATTTGAAGTGCTGGTTGTTGATGATAAAGTAATAGTATTCCTCCCACATACCTTGAAAATTTTTTATTCAACCCTCAAAAATGTTTAGATTACAAAAGCATGGTTTGAGATTTTAGAATTTACTTGCATCACATTATAAATCCCTGTGCAACAATGAATGCTAAACAGCACACACAAGTGAAAACATGGGCTCTTTGTGGCTTCATTCTAGAAGATAGAACGGTGATAAAATAAATCTTGTGGTCTGACAATTTTGCAACATTGTAACAAGCATTTTTTTCTAGGCATTAAAGGTTCGTTGGTAAGTTCTAACAAAGGGCTACAACACTGGAATTGATAATGGAACGCAGAATCCATTACACAGCGCAGGAAGTGTTATTGCTATGATATGCTGAAGTTTTCATCTTTTGAATGTTGGGATTGTTGTGTCAGCAGGTCCCCAGGATGTATGTCAGCTATTTGGTCTTTTTTTCAGAATGCTAAAAAATAGACTTTCCTCACTCATAGATTACTAATCACGTTAAAAGAAGTGCCCTAAAAGTAGCGGACATAACGGTGATTGCTAACAGGAAAATGCCACACTAAAATAACGATTGAAATCTTTTGGAAACATTGTGGAAGGCTAATTATTATAGTTCACATATCGTAAGTCAAAATGGGATGTGTTTTATCTCTTCAAGTAGTTGATCATTGAATTTAAAAAAACAGCAAGCAAATAACACGGGCAAAATAGAAACATGTATGCACTCCCTTCAAGTACTCAGTTTTATCCAAAATCTAAAACCACTTCATTTTTTTCTGGTATTCTAACCTGGGCCTGTTTTTTCTGCCTCTGGTTTTCAGACATCTCGTGGTGAATTTGACTCCAGTGAATACGAAGTTCGAAGACGGTATCAGGATTTCCTTTGGTTGAAGAGCAAACTTGAAGAAGCACATCCAACACTGATTATTCCTGTTCGTTTGCTAAAACTTAGGTTATTTTTATTTGTTTATACGATGGCTCCAGTTTTATAAAGAGATGTTTGAGGTCTCCCTTCAGTTTCTGAAATCTCACAAATGTTAAACCAACCTAGTTTCATTAGCTTTATACATACATGATAGTTAAAAATCCCATAAAGGTAGTTCTTAAATTTGTAATTGTGCCATTTGCAGTAACTTATATCCTTCTTTCTTAGTTGAACTGGTATTCTTCGTAACTGAGTGCTACAAGACCCGTGTCATACCACTGTTGAATGTGATAAATTTATCACAATTTGTTTTTTGCATGGTGGGTTCTACAAGGTATACCTATGGTTTTTAGTAAGTAAAAAAAAAATTATAATACCCTTAATGTTATGCAAATTGTACAATATATTTTTTCTTTTTCCCTTAGCCATTGCCTGAAAAATTCATAATGAAAGGAATGGTGGAACGATTTAGCGATGAATTCATTGAGACACGAAGAAAAGCTTTACATAAATTTTTGAACCGTATTGCTGATCATCCAACTTTAACTTTTAATGAAGACTTCAAAATTTTTCTTACTGCACAAGCCTGGGTATTATGACTTTATTTTTATTTACAGTTATGTGGAAGCACATCTTGCGTTAGTAGAGTATATCAGGAGTCTCTCTAGTTCAGTATTCAATAGCATCCTCCTATGGCTTGTTACAGAAATGTCACAAGGCAGCAGGGGATTTATGGAATATTCATACCTGAGATAACCTTTTCTGTGCTTTGGGTAATCATATGTGTGGCAATATTTATAATATTGCTGTACCTTACAAAGCAGTTTCTGTTGCTGCATTTTGGATTTTTGTCACAAATTCACAATATTTCAAGTCTGCATGCTTTTTGATATATATGTAAGCTTCCAAGATTATATGAAAAGTTGTAATTATTGTTTTTGCACGGCATTATCTTTTTCATCTGCTTTTTTTGAAAGTTATACTATACCATATGTTTGAATTTCCTATTGTATTTTTGCAAGATGAGTCCCCTTGAAAATTGGAGTTTTGTACTCAGAAAAGCCTGCCTCTGAACTTCAGCAGAGGTTATTACAGCAACATATAAAAAGAGTTACAAAAAAAAAAAAAAGGTTACCCCTTCCAGTAGAAACATTGTTTGCTTCTCTCAATGACTTGATTCTGTAATCACTGCCTCTGCTTTCCTGTTCAAGAGGCTAAATTGCAAACTAGCTAACTCACCCCAAGAAATTAAAGGGTAAAGATTCTCTGCCATCTTTAATCACTCCTGTGAGTGTGATACATGGCGGGCTTGTGTTTGCCCAGAAATGCACATGACGGGTACAGTTCTGACACTGGTCTAATTATTCTAAAGTAAGATTTACACACTAAAAAGACATACAGAGGCTTATGCATGTAGTTTTGTTTTAAAATATAAAGCTGTGAAGTGTGCATTACTTTCAGAGAATTTTAAAAAGTACATAGAAGTAAACATGGCTCGTTCTGTCTATAGGAACTCTCTTCACACAAGAAGCAGGGTCCTGGTCTGCTGAGCAGGATGGGACAGACCGTCAGAGCAGTAGCATCCTCAGTAAGAGGAGGAGTTAAAAATCGTCCTGAAATGTTTACAGAAATGAACGATTACATGGAAACGTTTAGTCAGAAAATAAACGTTCTAGACAAAATAGCTCATAGAACTTACAAGGAAGAAAGGGGTAAGTAGAAAACAAGAATCAGTTTTATAGATTTAAGAAATCAATATCTTGGAAAAGTAAGTTAGTTTTCATTGTGCCAGGGAAAATACTCTTACTAGCAAACAGCTGAAAAAGGAGATTTGTGCTTTTCATAGTGGGTCAGTGTTCTGGCAGACCTTCAAGTTAGTTTGAATAACTTAATAGGAAGAGTTTTAACATGTCATTGAACTACTTGATAGGGAACTTAGAAGGAAACGTAGCAAGTATGGCTATCTTGTTACTAGAGCTTTTTGGAAAGCCATGTGACCTTTTGTTTTGTACTTTCAGTGGAATTTATTTAGTCAGTTTTCTGTGCTGTCTCATACTGACATAATGTTGTCTAGATTCCAGATGTCTTTTTTGGTTTCATTCTGCACCTTCTTCTGTGTTAACCAAGTAGATTTTTTTTTTTTATAGCCTTACTGTTGGCCATAATTGCTGTCATGGGAAAAACTTTGCCTGTTAGAGTTTTCTTAAGAAAGATGACTTAATCTCATTTTTTTTCCTTAAGTAACAGCAGTTTAACACTACTTGGCATGCTAAATTACTGACTTCCTGAGATTGACCCTGATCTCAGACTAGGCCTGGTCAGTAGAGTTTCTACTGGTCAGCACTTGAGGGATTTTATTGTCCATATAATATAGTTTGAAGAGCTGCACTGTGTTCTTTAATAACTGAGCCCTTGTGCTTTATAGTGCAGTACCAGATTTCAGCATGTACTAAATTGGAGTCAATTTAAAGGAAAATACATGGTGGTGAAAAGATTTCCTTTTGGTATCATTCATTTCAATGGAAATAGCTGGCTGAGGTCTGTAGGTTCAAGTCATCAGTGCCAAAATATTTCTTGGAAGACCTTATGAGTTTTGACTGCTCCCAAATGCTGTAGGGTATAATGCTGAATTAAGTCAGACCAACTGCTGCCCGGGGCTGCCATGGCTCACGTCCCTCTGTATGAAGACTGAAGACAATGTGAAGGAATACAAGTCACTGGGTGAAGTGAATACAGCCCATCAGGTCTAAGAGTGTATGCGCCCTTTTAAAAACACTGGGGCATTTTTGCTGATAGGTTTCTATGAACTACTTAATTACAGTTGATTAGTTTATCCATAAACAATGACCTGCAGTTTACTTGTCTTGGTCATTTGAGCAAATTTAAACATTAGCCTCAGTCTCTTGCTTTGTTCATGGAAAATATGAGGCTGCAATTAATATCACTTGGACATCTCTTAACGAACAAAGACTAATATGTGTATATGTTCCTGTTAAGAGTATTTTAATGAAATGAAGGAATACGGCCCCATCCATACACTCTGGTCAGCATCGGAAGAAGATATAGCGGACTCCCTAAAAGGTGTTGCCAGCTGCATCGACAAGTGTTGCAAGGCTACCGAGAAGCGAATGGCAGGACTCTCTGAAAACCTGCTGCCGATTTTACATGAATACATTCTCTATAGTGAAATTCTGATGGTAAGGTTTCCTTAAGGATTACTTATGGCTGTATGTAAAGTTTGGCTTAGTCTAGTGACAGATACTAGAGGAGAGTTTGCAACTGACGAAAGTGATTTTGCAGTCCCTCTATTTACTGTTGTTTCTAATGTGCACAGTATAGGATAGCTGTTTGTTAGCAGGGAATCCAGTTTGTCCTGTTTCCCGTGTTAATCAGGCAAAAGGCACCCCTTCCAGAGGGGATGAGCTTGGTAGTTTTGCATGGCAGACAGTCCTTGGCAGCTGGGCTAAAGTGTCTGGTTTTGCCATCTTCAGAGCTCCACATTGTAGCAGAGGGGCAGGAACACAGAAGCAGGGTTTGGGGAACCGCAGCTGAGAAAGACCTCCTCTGACACTGCTGAAATATGAACTCCTCAAGTAACAGATTGTGTGGGGGAAAAGGAGTTGAGAGGTTTTTCCCTTTGTACAAGATGTTCCTAAGATGTTTCTTTTTCCAGAACAGCAGAGAACTTCCAGTCCCTATGGCATTATATAAGCACGTGTTAGTCTTTGCCATAAGGCTCTCAGTTCCCTTTATGTACATATTTTTCTTACACTTGGAAAGAATGTAAAAAATTAGACTTCAGAATTGATAAACTCAGTGCTGATGGATAAGCAGCATATGAAAGGCTGAATTCAGTTACTTAAATAATTCCCACTTTGCTGCCTCCAGAAAGCAGAAAACGTGTACAAACCCTTCTTTGTCTAGGTTTTGGGCAATGTAAGCTGCAGTACCTGTTCTGGGAACCCAGCTCCTGCTGCAGTGGTCTCTGTGTAGGGGCTCAGAGTGCGTTACAGGACATGGGTAGAGCAAGACCCAAGTTAACTCAGCCTTTGCTGACACTGTGCAGGCACAGCAGTTTTGAGTAAGGCTTAGTTACCGAGAGGTCACAGATCACTGCTGCAATGACTGCTGTCTTTAAAACCAGCTTCACTGAAAGAGGGGCCTGAGTGACTCACAGGCTTCATTACTGACACATTTGTAAACCTTTGCTTAAAGGTTTGAGAGATCACCGTTAGCAGTTGCAGGTCTTTTTCCTCTCCCCCTATTTCCAGATGTCTGTTTCAGAATTTCTGTTACTTGTGAGCCACCCCAGCATTCATGCTATTGAAGAGACACTCCCTGCCCATTGCCTTCTAGTTTTCAGCCTGGTTCACCCTTTCTCAGAATGTTCTCTTCTGTCCAGATGTCACGAAAGGGAGGCTATGCTGAGTGGTGTAGGCCACTTAGAAGTTCAGCATCACAGATATTAGGGAAAAGCTATTATTTTCAGTATGAATTTGTGAGAAGCGTGACAACAGACTTCAATGGCAAGGTCCACTCTACTACTTACTTGACATGGAAAAGCATACAAAGGCAAAATCAAATTAGCAACAGGTTAAAATTGTTTATATGTTAATTATTTACAGAGTCAGGGAAATTAAGTCAGGATTGGATTATTGTGATAGGGAAAAGGGACAAGGAAATTCATCCCATTCAGTCACAAGGTTCAGCTTGGATTCCCCTTGCTTTCTAACCTCCTCAACAGAGAACTCTAGGTGTGGCTCAATCCACCCCTAGTCCCAGACCAGGTCAATGGTTTATGTCTAAGGAATCAGGGAAAGGATCACAGTGTGTGGATTTCTGTGCTTGGTGTGAAACTTCGGGATAGCAACACTGTGGGGCAGCAATAATTCAAAGTTCCTTAACACTATTCAGGTATGTCACACAATTAGATTATACAACTCCCTAGCAGGACTGAACTCTCAATAAATCAGTACAGTGACCTAATCAAAGCCTTAACAAAGTTACTGACATGAAGTTGCATGCACACACTCACACAGACACAGAACTAGAGATAGATACACATATATTTGTATGAAGGTACCTGTTAAAACATCCCCTTGAGTTCAGTGAAAATATCCACATCAGCTGTCAGTGCATCTCTCAGCAGGTGAAGAGTTGAGCCTCAAAGCTTTCAGCCCAGGTTGTGTCAACCATTTTCCGATTTCACAAACTTGAGAGCTTAGGAACTCTGAGAGGCATCCCACTCGACAGGAAATACTGAGCATAACCCACTGCAGTTCAAGAGAACTCAAAGGGTCATCCTTGGAACCACTCCTTATAGGGTCATGAGATAATTGATTTCAGGCATAAATAATTTTACAACCTGGCCTTAATTGGGGCAGGTGATCACTGGAGTTCCCAGCTGGTACCAATCTACCCAGATTGCAGTAAGGGTCAGGGCTGGCAGGGGATGAATTCTTTCACTCTCATCCCCCACTGTAACCAGGCAACTGAACCCTAGTACAGCCAATACCATTCCCCACCTTGGCAGTGCATTATTATGTATTGCAAATCTATTACTGAGAATTATCCAAAGTCAGGTTTACCAGATTTTTCTAGTGAGCATCTATTCAAAAAGAAATATTGAAAAATGATTTGAAAATTAACCTCCTAAATTATTGTGTTGTGTTTTTTAAAGTGACAAGATTTCAAAGATAATGCAGTCTAAGACAGCTAGGTAATGTAGAGCTGCTAGAGGCCTGTGCTGTTTCAACGTGCCCTATGCTAGAGACTGATACTGAAAATCTCTTTAGTATATGCAGAAGAAGCAGTAAAACCTGTTGTGGCAAAGTAATGTAAAAGAAGGGAGATTTGAGATGAGATTTGTAATTATATATGTCCTGCTTCTGATGTTGGGGTTTTTTTAAGCATTAAAGCCTTGCAGTGTTTCTGCAAGATAAGCACACCTGAGTGGGCCTTTACAGATGAGAAAGCTAAAAGAGAAATTTGTAAGGCCTTCTCAAGGTCACAGAGCAAACAAGCATCAGAAATGGAAATTTATTCTGTAATACTGTTGCTGTTTTGTAGTTTAACAAGTAACATTCCTTCCCTTTCTAATTTTTTTTTGTAAATTATGCTAAAAATCAATACCAGAAGTCAGTTTTAAAGAAGAAAATCATGACATATGCTGAAAATAACCACATATATCAGTGTTAGAGCACCTAACATTTTTGTGATAATTTTATCTGATTTTACTGAGAGCTACATTTGGCACTTAAAAAATAATATTGAAGGTTAACGTAACAATTTCAATTATGTCTGATATATAATTTTTAGTAATTTACTTTATATTGTAACTTTTACTCCAAGATACTTTTGTTCAGCAGATTTAGCAAATGTGTTGTTTTAAAATACGAATATATAGTAAGTTGAGCTGATACTAAGTTAACTGCTGTTTGCAGTTTTTCTCATACAGCTAACAATGGTGCTGTGTATGGCAGATTCTTGTGGCACTGAATTTGGATTTGCCAAGAGTCTTGAAAAATGCGTAAGATAAAATACAGGTATTGAAAAATAAGTCTTCACTGCATGATTTTAAGATTTTTTGAGGAAAGTACACATATTGTGTCAAAATTATTAAATGGCATCATTCTATGATCTTAATTTATTAAATAAACCGTTTTTTTGATGGTTTTCTGAATAGATGGCTAAAATGTGAAGTGGTTTACTTTTTTTTTCTCATCTGTATTAAGGGTGTTTTGAAAAGGAGAGACCAAATTCAAGGTGAGCTCGACTCCAAAGTTGATGCTTTAGCCAATAGAAAGACAGAAAAGGATCTGGTGAGTATGCACAGAAAGCTGAAATCTTCTAGGCCTTATTCTAACTGTAAAAGACAATCCCCTGAAGAAAGCATGTCTTCTGAAGCCATTTTTTCTAACTGGATGGTGTTTCTATGATTCTTATACTTCAGACAAACTCAGACAAACTCTGAACAAGTTTGGTCTTTGTAGCTACGCACGCCAGGCAAAGGCAACCATGAGAAAGATCCAAAACTTCAGTAGATGGGCTGCTGGAGCAAAGGACTGGTAATAGCCTGAGACCACCGTGTTTTGTCAACACAGACTGTACTGAGGGTGATTTTTAGCATTTCTGTTTACTTCCACACTGGCAGTTAAAAGAAAGTAAGATTTGCTCCAGTGCTCCGTAGCTGCTGCTCTGTTGATGTAGGGGAGGGAGAGGAGGTGGTTAGAACGAGCAAAAGTGTTCATTAAATTTATTTAAAATAAAGAGTTCTGGATTCTGTTCCTTCCGGCTTCTCTCTGATCTGGTTGGGCCCAAGGATATTTTTTTACTTCCAGTATGACACCTTCCTTCATTCCAGTAAAGTCAGACTATAACTGGTAGCCCATGGGGGCAGGCATCCCCAAACCCATCAGCGAGGCTCAGTGGGCTGATTAAAACGAACCCCTGGGATGGGTATTCATATTCTCCAGACTAAATAATGTCCTTTTAGCACAGTGTTAACACAAAATGTTATACAGTGTACATAATGTATAAAAATACTACATAATAATCACTGTAACTTTTAAGTACATCAAAGGTGAAAGTCCTTGACATTTCAGATACTTTTTATTAGGGTTGTCGTGATTAGCTTTCATGTAAAGATGAGCTGTTTAGATAGTTTTTGATGCTTGAAATGCGTATTTTTATTCGATTTCTTGTCACTGAGCTGAATGAATAAGAATACATTACCGCTGTCTGATATCTACAATGGCTATGGAATATTTTATAACAATTTGCCTCTGCGTACTGCAGTAGGACAGTAAGTAAATACCTCTGGTTTTGTTTTTTCCTGAAACAGAAATTCTGTTTACTTATATGCTATACTGTCCTCTCATTTCACTGCCTTTGTGTTCTCTGATCTTTTTGTTTCTCTACTTCCTCTGCCATTTCTCCTGTCCTTTGTCCTTCGTTTACATACAAAGTTTGAAGCTGTTCTAAAACATAGGAGGGTGGTTAAGTTGGATAAGACCCCTAGGCTGGGACTTAGGGTAGCAAAAGCAGGTCCTAGTCCTCTGCTGGCCACCATATCCCCATGCTGCCTTTTGAGGGCACTGGCAGATGCGCTGCAGGCTCCTCCAGTAGCCTGCCCAGGTCCCCAGCACCCTGTGTGCGCTATGAGTGCCCCGTGTGCCGGCAGCACGCATCACTTGCATTACACGTAAAAGCACAGTAATGACAATGACCCTTATGAGTCCCTTTCAACTTGGGATATTCCGTGATTCTCTAAGAATTTATTCTGGCAGAAAGAAGTGTTACAAGTCATTGCGTAGGTTATTTGTATGCAGCTAGTTAGATCAACTTTTCAACATTTCATCCCTTTTAATCGGTACTTCCCATTTGTATGGTTTGTTGGCAGCCTGCTAAAAACAGTTGCATTTGCACAAAGCGATTCAACAATGAATTCCAGTTTCACACAGCTTGTTTAGCAGCTAGTCTTATCAATGTGCACTGCAGGGAAGGGAACGCTGCCTGGCAGGACATGGTCCTTTCAAAATGTATTCCTGTTATAATCTGATGGAGTTCTCAGACAAGGTGCGTGGACTTCTTTTCCTGAACTGATGTAGACAAAAAGGAGTGTTTTTTCCTTTAGCATAGTATTGATCATACCATGTTGAATTGATGTTGACAATGGTTTACTTACATAATGAGATGTTTGTACTTGCTCCGAGTAAAATTTTGATATCAGTTTGCACAACCTGGTCTTTTTTCACTGTTTCTGCGTTTCCAAAATTGTGTTTGGACAGTGTGGTTACCCAGGTGTTCAGATCTTTGCTTTATCTTTCCAACCCCTCTATTTCTTACGCATTTCAAAAAATCCTGTTTCTGAGAGCCTGATTCTCTTAGTAGTCTCATAAGAGCAGTAAAACAGAGGTCTATTAGTCTAATCTGATCATTAAATCCTGTGTTCTCTAATTGAGTGGCAGCTGTATCCTGAAAAGCTTTTCTTAATTAGAAGTTGAAGGCTTTTTTATTAATGATAGTTTGACCACAGAGGATAGTGTACTGATATTTTTAATCATTCAACTAACTTCTAGCTGGTTTCTTAATCAGTTTTTTACTATGTTTTAATTTTTATTATGTGTTAAAATATTTTGCTGATGTTTCTAACCAGACTGATTTCAGAATAAAAGGTGGTCATACCACAGGTACTGTTACTGGAATTGATGTAAAACACTGACTGTATGTGTTTGCACATTTCCTAAGCAAAACTTTTGTAGCTTCTAATGATCTCATAAATGTCCTGTTGAACTTGTCAGTGCAATCTAGTGGCCAGAAATTCTGTTGACAATGAGTGGCATGAACTCTAATCTCATTTGAAGTACATTTCCACCACAGATAAAGAATCTCAGACTGTCATTAGAGCTCATAAAAGGCTGTGAGATCTTTAGCATTGGTCACGGCAAACATTAAATGATTTCACAAACGGGAGGTTATACAGCAGGAGAATACAAAACATCCCCAAGGTCAGTGCCACTGAAAGAGGCTGGAATCACAAATTAAACCTTACAAGATCTCAGGCTCATTGGATGGGAAAAAAATGTTTTCCTGAGCTGTCCTTCTGCCACCGGGCTTTTAGAAAGCTTTTTGTGGTGCTGCTAAAAAGCCAAAACCTTGTCTCCTATTCTAAAATCTAATCCATAAATGCGGCACCTGTTCAGGGTACGGAAAGTTTGAAGACTGGGATTTTGGGTGCAGGCTCTGGCAGAGATGTGGGAGGAGTTTGGTGTCCTCCTGCTTATCTAGACCTTTCTTACTTCCAGAGCTCTGTCTGTAAAGATGCTGTGGCTCTATCACTCCATTCTGAAGGCATACACAGCAGTACTAGTGCCTCCCGTTGTGGTTTGTGAGTTTTTAACAGCTTTGGTACTGCCACTAGTGCTAATAGTAATGCTGACTAAAGGTATAATGTGCTCTGAGAGAACCAGATGAGCATTAAATGCTAACTTAAGGATTCTGGTGTTCAGGCTTGAAACTAAGTAGTAAAGAGATGAAATGCTGAATCACATTCCAAAGATATCTTTTTTTTAACTCCAGGCTAAAAACAGTTAGTACCACCAAGCTGTAGGATTAATTCATGTAACATAGAAATTCATGATATTTTGCATAGTGAGATGGTGAAAAATGCTGTGTCACTTACTAGGTAATTTGGCTACTGAGGCAAGGCCCTTTGGCTACAGCTCGCACTGTTTGCACTAGAGCAGGTTGCTCAAAGCCTCATCCAGCCTGGCCTTGAACACTTCCAGGGATGGGGCATCCACAACTTCTCTGGGCAACCTGCTCCAGTGCCTCATCACTGTCTCTGGGAAGAATTTCTTCCTGATATCTAGTCTAAATCTCCCCGCTTTCAGTTTAAACCCATTACCCCTTGTCCTGTCACTACAGGCCCTTGTAAAAAGCCCCTCCCCCAGCTTTCTTGCAGGCCCCCTTCAGGTACTGGAAGGCTGCAATAAGGTCTCCCCAGAGCCTTCTCTTCTCCAGGCTGAACAAGCCCAACTCTCTCAGCCTGGCCCCATAGCAGAGGTGCTCCAGCCCTCTGACCATCTTTGTGGCCTCCTCTGGACTCGCTCCAACCAGTCAATATCCTCCTTATGTTGGGGGCTCCAGAGCTGGATGCAGTACTGCAGGTGGGGTCTCACAAGAGCAGAGTAGAGGAGCAGAATCCCCTCCCTCGACCTGCTGGCCACAATTCTCTGGATACAGCCCAGGATACGGTTGGCTTTCTGGGCTGCCAGCGCACACTGCTGGCTCATGTCCAGCTTTTCACTCACCAGTACCCCAAAATCCTTCTCCTCAGGGCTGCTCTCGATCCATTCTCTGCCCAGCCTGTACTTGTGCTTGGGATTGCCCCAACCCAGGTGCAGGACCTTGCTGAACTTTATGAGGTTGGCACAGGCCCACCTCTCCAGCCTGTCCAGGTCCCTCTGGATGGCATCCCTTTCTTCCAGTGTGTCAACAGCACCACACAGCTTGGTGTTTTCAGCAAACTTGCTGAAGGTGCACTCAATCCCATCATCCATGTCACTGATGAAGATGTTAAATGGCACTGGTCCCAATCCTGATCCCTGAGGAATGCCACTTGTCACTGGTCTCCACTCAGACATTGAGCCGTTGACCACGACCATCCAGCCAGGTCTTTATCCACTGAGCAGTGCATCCATCAAATCCATGCCTCTCCAATTTAGAGACAAGGATGTCGTGCGAAATGGTGTTGAACACTTCCATTCTGACACTGCAGTCATAGGAGCCATTCCACCACATCTCCACGATGTCAATGAGGTCACAGCTTCTCATGCGTGTGCACACCTCTAGCTCCTCTTATTTCCCATGCTCCATGTGTTTGCATAGAGGCATTTAAGATGGGCCCCCGATGGAGTTGGCTTGCTGACTGGAGCCTCTAGAACTGATTAGCAAATGACAATAGGTAACAAAATTGAGAGGACTAGAAGACTCATTGAAGAGAGGATCTCTGTCCACTTCCTCATTCCCATTAGCTGAAAAGTCACTTTGTGCATCTACAGTAATTAGAAGAAAATAATATCTGTAGAGATTGCTGTCAAAGAGTTTTTACTCTGCAGAAGTCCTTTGGTTTAATTTCTTTCTCTGCTTCTCTATGTCTCTCTCTCACACATGGTCATACAGAATTCCACAAGAAAAGATGGCAAGGTGACAGGCAAGGAATCAGCAAGTTTGTGCTTTTGATTTCTGCTGTCTTTTCCCTGTTCTGGTTTCTCCTGAGGTTATCAGGGTTCTGTCAGGGTTTTCTCAGTTTTTCTGACCAAAT
This sequence comes from Rhynochetos jubatus, assembly GCA_027574665.1. Lineage (NCBI taxonomy): Eukaryota > Metazoa > Chordata > Aves > Eurypygiformes > Rhynochetidae > Rhynochetos > Rhynochetos jubatus. Next base: position 21,214,936 of record CM050656.1, read on the forward strand.
CTAATTTCTGTAGTTGATTCTTTTTCAGTAAAGCCCTCTATATTTTCCTTTTTAGATGCATTACTGTCAAGTGCTAGTGAAGAAGTGCCAAAGTCTGTAACTTCTCAGTCAATAAAAATGTCTTCAGCAACACTTTGATTTTGGTCAAGTATTTCTGTTAAGTATTTCAGAAATTATACTGAGTTATTAATAAATAATGAAATTTAAATGTACCCCTGGGTGACGATTTTCTGTGCCAAGTTAAATACCAACCTTGGTTCTGCCGTTCCATTTGCACTACAATCACTTGATTTAAATCATTTTTTAAATGGTGATTTACCCAATATTTTTTAATGTTTATAATTTATATTTAGTTCTCAGAAGAGATTGGGAAACTTGAAGACAAAGTTGAAAGTGCCAATAATGCTCTGAAAGCAGATTGGGACAGGTGGAAGCAAAACATGCAGTGTGATATGAGGTCAACGTTCACTAATGTGGCTGAGAATAATCTCCATTATTATGAAGAGGTAAACCACTTTCTCATAGCAATGCTCTTATTTCATTTATTATTTCAGTGGAAAGTCCATGGGTTTTCTGTAAAGAGGAATTTTTGTATTTCAGTTCAAACCTGTGTTAACTTCAGAATCAGTTTTTGCAGGAAGAGGGAGGCAGTTATCCTTAATTTGACACGTTTCAAGCAGTTGTATTTTATTTGTGCCCAAGTGGTTGATCCCGAGTTCATCATCGACAGAGGGCACTCTTGTATTACTAAGCACAACAAATATCTTTTTCAATTCAGTGTCAGCTGCTGTATTTCAGTTGGGAAACCTTTTGCTGTAACTGCATTGAAGAAGCCCTCTGGAAAGCTCAAACTTGGGTAAATGATCTTGTATGAGGAAAGTGTTTAAATGTGATTCCATGTCAGACAGCATATTCAGGAAGTCCTCGTTGTTATTTCTCTAAGGAATTGTCTTTCGTGAAACAATCAGACTTTACAAGGATAAAGAAGAACAATACAATTTGTTCATATTGTTCAGAGGTCAATATGAAAAGCTTATTGCACAAAAAAAAATGCTTCAAGCATATGCAACTTATAAATTGAAACTTTTTGTAATTGAAACTTCAACTTCAGAAAGAAAGTGGTTGAAATTAGATTTTTATTTTCAACTCAAATGCCACAGCTAATATCCGTGGTAAGAATTCCCTTTTGCAAGAATATGTGCTAATAAAGAGAACTTGAAAGCTATAACAAATTATGTTAAGCATTCTCTGAAGTTTCTTCATGGGGAACATGTTGTTGATTGAATTGCATATTTTGAAAATATCCCAGACGTCTTGGTTTTTTAAAAGGATTTCTTTGTATTTTGGGAAAAACAATTGGAATACACTAAGCCTTCTATTAATCATAAATCAGTAATTTTCACATATATATGCTGACAAGTGTAACTTCCAGTCCTGTATTTTGAATGCTTTATGGCTTGCCCGTTAGCCAGTGACAGTGTCCTGATTTTACAAATCATTTTGTTAAAACACAATTGAAACAACAGAGCTCTTGGTCATTACGTCTAATTAATTAACATACAGTCCATGAGACGGACAGACATTGACAATCTGTTGTTACATATTAAGATCAAAATATTTACTGTAATCAGGCAACAAGCTTTTTTCATCCTCTCACATTTTCTTCAGCTGTTGGTGATCTCAGACTTCTATGTCAGTAACATACGTTAAAATGATGTTAAATATATTGGAATATTTTGTTAATGAATTATTAGCTAAATCAAAACACAAAAATAATTCCTTGGTTCTCTTTCCTGTCTTGAAATGATTTTTGCTGAATTAGAATTTTAATTCAGAATGCCAAAGCTCATACTGTACATGGAATTACTATAATTCAGTCACAAACTCTGGAAAATGGTTCAGCTGTCTCTGTAACTGCCAGTGGTTCTGAGACAGCCTCTGAAATACTGGGCAAATTGGTTCATATTGAGACTTTTTTTTGGTGGTGCTTTTCTTGAATATTGAAATCAGCATAAAATGCATTTGCTGTTACATAAAATACATAAAATGTTACATGAAATGCATAAAATGTATTTGCTGTTACATCTTGGTAGATAGAGACTGTAGAAAATACTCTTACTGCGGCAGTTGTAATAATAGAAAAAAATTGTGCTAACTGTATCACTCCTTGTTTGCAAAGTGAGAGCTTACCAATTTTTTTCTGTTTTATCATAAAATCATTGTCTTAATCCTGATATTCAAGAGAATTTGATAAAATTAATATTAGATTGGGAATTTTGATTTAAAATATGCATGTTTATTTGAGACCCGTGGTTAATGCTGATGGTTGGGGAAGTTAATCACTTGGAGAAGTGATTACTTGTCAGAGGTCCATATATTACAAACCACAGGTGTGTAATGCACTCTTGAAAACAGCAGAAAAAGAAGCCTTGGTATCTTCTTTCGCTATTTGCAAGTGAAACTTCAGGATGGAAATCTCAGAAACCTGAGAATCAGATGATAGTTTTTATGCTTTCAGTAGAAAACGAAATCCTTACCTTAAACATAATAGTTTGAGTCTCGCATACTAAATTCATGCAAAAACAGTGTCTGTTACAGTGTTTTTCACTTGTTCATCATTACTTGCATCATTAGCATTTTCTCACGTGCCAGAAGTTTAATTACTCATTCATGCTTTTGATGCACCATTTGATGCCTACTGAGCCTTTTCTTGCTGTCCCACATCTCTCTTGGTTCCCAAAGTATGTTCTGTGCATGCTACCAGACACCATGGATGCCATGGCTATGATGCAGTTGCCCAGCTCTTCTGTCCGTCTCGTATTAGGAATGATCTTCTGCTTTCTAACTCAGTCCCTACCTGCTTCTCCTCCTTTCCACATCTTTTTTTTTCCCCCACCAGTTCAACTCCTACTCTTGCCTCTGCAGGAGCAGTGTCCCACTCCCTTCACTATGGCAGTGTTTCACTGTGGTCCTCATTAATCCTGTCCTGTCTTGCTCACTTCATTTCCTAGGTGCACAGCCTAAGCAGGAATCATTCCAGTTAGTGGCCGTTCTCTGCATCCCTTAAATTTCTGAGAACTACAGAATAACGAGGGGCAGGCATCTCATGTTTTCTGGTGGCCTTTTCAGTAGATAATCCAGTCCTTCGAGGCCGTATAGAACTAAAACCAGTGTGATCAAGTACAACAAACATCGCAGTGTGTCACAGTACGTTAGAATTTCTAAAATGTTATTGCCCCTCTGTCACGATATGGGCAACGAGTACGACCTTATATTTGTTTGGATGTTTCCTTAATTGTAGTTGCCTACGTATTCTGCTCTCAACTTGTCGAGCATCACTTAGCAGACATGGAGTACGTCTCCTTTAAGCTGAATTAATGTTCACGTTACATGAAGTGCTGAATTATATTTCTGCAGATTTACTAATTCAAATCAAGAGGAGGTATTTCTGTAGTCTTACATTTTATTGACTATCTACATTTAATATAATTGAATAAGAAGTGTTCCTTTGTTTCTACAACTGTGGAATCATCAATCTCTTTGTGTCTCTCAGTGCTGTGGTAACAAAGACACTAATTAAATTAAACCCAGTATTGCAAATTTACAAGTTGCTGCTATGCAGACCTATGAGAACGAAGGCATTCCTGTGATAATGGACAAGCTATGTTATAATAAATTTAAATATAATGTTTTAGTAGCCAAGAATTACCATGACTGACCAATTATTTGGTATTCCTTTGGCTGGTCGCAGGAGTTCATAGACTTCTCTACCTCCTTTACTTTGCTTCTGGAAAAGAGTTGAATACATGCTTAAGTCTCTGTATTCCACAAAAGCTTACAGCCACTAATGTACTGTATTAATAATGGCTGTGAGTGCATTGCTGAACCAGGGAGAATTTTCTGACACAGTATGAAAAGGTTTTCATTTTTTAAAATTCAGAACTTTACTCCTATTTCTGAAGCGAAAGGCATCAATTTGTTTGGCTTACAGAGCAGAGTTCTTGAACAAAGTATGTGTTCACACCATACCATTTTTTTTTTACTCCTCCTCTCCATGCAACACCTTTGTGTGAAGCAGCACACCTCAGTCCAGAAGAGGCATTTGCCCAGCACCTGAAATAAAACAACCTCCACAGGGTGGAGCTTAAAATTGAGAAAGCTGAATGTCACCAGAAGTGTTGTCATTAAGTAGGTAGAGATACTCTCCAGAGCCCTGAAGATGAAGTGTTACTAAAACCAAAACGAAGATACCAAGTCATTGGTAGTGGTGGTGGCATCTTCCTTTAGCTTGGTACAAATGGCAAAACCAAACCAGGCAATGTTGAACTCTGATTTCAAGGAGCAATTAAACATTTACTGTTTTTTCCTTTTGTTTTTCTCATGTTTTACTATAGTCTCTAGGATATTTACAGCACAAAAGAAACTCTTTATTTTTTCTCAGCAAAGAACTTTGTTAAAACATTCTACTCAGAAAAGGCACCAGAATAAGTGGCTAGATTTTACAGCCCCATCCAACTAGACCAGACTAACTAGACTAGCTAGACTAGTTAGACATTATAAATCCAGCAAATACACCAGTGTTTGGTTTTCCATTGCTCGTGAGGCACTCTAGTAAGTGCAGGAAGATTGGGGTTTTTTCATAATATAGAATGACAATTAGTTTTGGCATTGAAAGAACATTTTTGTTTCTTGAGCATGGATAAGCCTTTGTTTGAAAGCATAGCCTCTGATTTTATTTTTCTTAAACTAATCCTCTTAAACCTTTGCAGCTCAATCAGATAAAAAGCTAAATTTATCTTTGATAGAGTAAGATTCCTGTTGGTATTGACATAGCTTATTCTCTTCCAAAAATATAAATAATTTCTTATTTTCTTAACTGTTTAAAGCATAATGTAGTTTATTTTGTGACCTACATTGTTGTACAGGCATGAATTGATCCAAAATATTCATTAGGGCAAAACAATACTCCTTCCCCATTACAACAACTTCCCTCTAACTCCAAAGCCCTTCTGTATGTGTGTGTATATATACAAAATTATATATATAATAAATATGTAATTATATTGTTTTATATAATACATATTTATTTTGTAGTATAAGCTGTAGAAAAATAGATGAGATTTATTGTTTGCCCTAGAGGCCTCTGTAGTGATGCATTTAATTAGTCATTTGGTTGCATAGCAAAAAGCTGGATGCTCATGCATGTTGATCGTGTCCTACCTTAGCAACGCCTGGGAATTTAGCTAACAAACTTCATGTGATTTTCAAAAGCTTCCACATGGCTGAGCCAGTTTGTGCGTGTGCATGTTGCTTCCAAGCCAGGATCCACACTTGAACCCTCATTCACGGCAACCATAAAAATTTCTTTTAAATGCTTTTAGGAAGACTTTTTCTTACAGTGGGAATCACTATTTCTGTGCACTCTTTGTTTTTGTTACCTTCCACCCAGAAACTATGGAAGTATTTTTTGTCTCTCTCTCTCAGACACACACAAGACTTCATTCTGCTCCAGAAAATGTCATCATAAATGATATTTTTAATGTATCAACCACAGAAAACAGAGAACTGGAACAGAGACACACATGCCATGTGACCCACTGCTTCTGTTATCATCCCTACTACACATTCTCTTTTGACATCTCCTTTTTAGTTAGATATGAATTGTACTATATGAAAACCTTTTTTCTGTTTTTTTCTAAAAATGATGTTGCAGAATAGATGTGTGGCCTGCAGTAGTAGTCAGAATATTTTAGGTGAAGTAGCCTTATTTAAGCTCTTGCTATTTCATTCTGTGTATTTAGGCTTCTTCATGTCTTCCGCTAGGCTTTTATAAGTAATTTGATTATGAATTTCAATCCTACGCATGCACATTTCATTTCCTGCATTTGGTTTTTCTTTTTTTTTTTTTTCCCTCTGCCTCCTTTGTGAAAGCTGGCTGATCTCTATTTAGATCTCTGTTTTCAACCTCCCAGGAGAATGAAGTAAAATCATTCTGTAGTAATGTGGACGTGTACATCACTAATGAAATGTCGTTTGTGCAGTTCATGCTTCACATATAAAAAGCTTGAGCCTAAGGCACAGAGACCTACTTTTGTTTTGGTATGGTTAATTATAAAACTTGTCAGCTGTAGCGGCATTGTGATGTCTGACAGTGAAATGAGCGCCCATTGCTCTTACATTTTGGAAAATGTGTTTTGGTTATATAAACAAGGATCAATTAAAAACTGACTAACTTGTGTAACTGAAAAAAACGCTTTGCATCTTTGTCTGGAAAGACTTCAGTAGGTTTTATCTATCTGGTAGATTGTATCTATCTAGTTAAGCAACGCTGCATTTCAACAGATGCAGTTTGCTCCATTGTTGCAAAGATAGCAGAAAGTCATTTTTACATTCCAGCCAGTGCCAGTGTATGTATTTTAATTCACATTACTGAAATTACAGAATTACAAAACATGGAGTTACATGGTATAAATTAAACTATGTCTCAGAAAAAAAAAAAAGACAGTCATTGCCAACAAAAGACTGTTCAAGAAACAGTGATCATTTCTTGTCCCACTCCTAGAAAAAAATCTAGGAATGCAGAAGTGCCTCGCAGGATGGTAATCCAAGCTGGGCTCTAGCAAACAGCAATCTGAGTCCGAGCGCCCCAGTGAAGACACATGGCTAGCAGTTGCCTCACTGACATTTTGAAACCAAGATGCCGCCTTCCCAATGAGGTGCTCAAGCATCTCAGACTCATCTGCCACAGTGTCGCATGCTACAGGGGAGAATCTCATCCTCAAATCTTAAAGGCTTTTTCTTTTTTCCCACAAAAGGTGAAAAAGACTTTTTAAATCAGAAATCAGTTCGCAACACTATTTTCACCGTTCATTCCTGATTTTATATTTATCATTTCAAAATAACATCTCTCTGAAAAGTCAGTGAAGCAAGCAGATTTCCACATGAATCTTACCCTGTCATTCCTCTCGTTTCACAGTAATTCAATCCTTAGATGTGCTCTGAATAGCAGCATAATGCTGTGTGCAAAAGCAGCAGAAGCTAATTGGGGACTTTGTCAGCAAGGTCAGAAAAGAAAGACTGGGGGAGTAGATTCATGGTTTCCATAGTCCAGGAGACACTATGTGAATAACAGAAACGGTCTCTAACATACCTGATAACCACCAAAACCCTATGCAGAAATTAGCTCCCGCATACTTTTTTCTTTGTGATCTCTTAGGTTCAGTCGGCTCTTTTAAGCTTTCTCATTATGTTGCAGACCCAAGTCTTATACTCTTTTGTCTTCAGAGACATAATCACTGCTGGCTGTTTGTTGTTACTTTTGTTACCCATAATTTTATGGGTATCCCTGGTTCTGCATCCTTGTGTCATCATGGATTCTCCCAGCTCCAGTCATCCTGTGTGTCTCTCATTTTGCTGTCTGAGCTCATACTTCAACATTACTCGTGACTAACAGATCCTCCCACTTATCTGCTTCCACACTGCAGTAATACTAGGACCTAACGTAATATGATTAAATCTACATATTTAATGGCAGAGTTCTGAAGTCATTCACTAGAAATGTCTAATAAGACAGTTGGGTGGCTGTAAGTTCAAGCAGCATGAATGCTAGCCTGTTCTCTGTGTCTCCTAAGCAATGACAGATGGATGCTAGATACTTCATTGTAGCTGGGCATAGCAAATTGCTGTGGCTTGAATAGCTTACGGCAAAATTCTTCACTTAGGAAATGATGCTGTTTTCAGGGTACTGACTCAGTTTAAAAATCAGATAAATGGAGTATGCTGCCAGGTTTTTATATGAAAGAAAATATTGCCTGATACATTTCAGAAGACTTGTTTATTGTCAATACTTCAGATTCTTCGTGAAAAATACTGGGTACAGTAAGTAGTACCTAAGCTGCATTGTCGAGCAATACGTATGAGCGTGTAAGTCAATATGCTATTATAAAACATGTCCAATTCAAGGGGTTTTTTTCAACAGTATCAAAACAATTATTGCATAAGTTTCCCTGCCCTGTTGTTATGACATACTAGAAACCTGGTACTTTGAGTAACAAGCATCAGCACCCCACAGGTTGCCCAGTGATAGCCTTGCCATGACTCTCAACGCTATGATCTATAGTGGTTTGCCAAGCTGCCAACTCTTATTTAAGCCAAACTGAACCAAAGTAAAAAAAAAAGTTTGTATAATTCTAAATATATTTTTCCTTGAGAAGAGAAATGCCACTTGTAAGGATGGCAGTTCCTTCCCCTCTACCCTCCCCTCTCCCCAAGCCCCCTTCCTTTCTGGTCCCATTTCTTTTCCATTACTCAGGGGAAAAATGAATTCTCTGTGTATTTAGAAAAAAAATGTTTTAACTTGGAAGGGAAATTGTGTATACAGTAGGAATCCACAGAGATTACAAGGGAACTGTGCCTGACCATGCATTTTCTGTTTGGAAGAGAGTTACTGGCCTGTAACTAAAGGGAGAGATTAAAGAAGAACCTAATTAATGTTAGCGTCTTGTATGCTAACACATAGAGTTATGATGGTCACACTGTGTGCTTGTCATGATGTAAAAGTGACCTTTACAGCTCACTCAGCATGTTGGCTAACATTCTGCATATCACTGAGCTACCTAGGAAACCATACTTGTTCTTACCATAGTTCCACACAAGCAGCTTCTGACAATGTGTATGTATTCTGCCATTTTTTGTTTTATTATTATTCTCCTTGGCTACCAGTTTTACAGAAATCTATCTCCTATATTCATATGTATTTGTGGTTTTTTTAAGTGCCTTGCTACATGGGAGTCCTTCCTAGCATCTCAAACAGTGGATCTTCGTGTGGAAGAAGATTCTGAAGATAGGCCTTGAGTAATATCTCTGCTCAATCTCTGCCTTTTCCATGGAGTTTCTCCCAACCAAAGAAGTGCTTTATACAAGATCAGATACATTAATAAATTTAACTGTTAAGAATCAGTGAAATGCAGGAAAAGTTTATTGAATGCTCAGGTATTCTTATCCTGAAATACATTTTGGAACATGCTATATATTGCTTTATATTGCTTAGCTGTGATTTTACATATTTTTATGCATTTGCATACAATTATTTTCATAAATATTGCATAATTTGGATAGAAAGTATTTTAAATATGTAAAAATAACTCAATTTCAATAAAAAATTTTAATCAGGAAAGCTTGTCTTTATTCTGTGTCCTAGTCTTTAAAAAGTATTTTGGTATTTTAGCATTCTTCTTGTATTCTCTTTGTTGAGTAATTTCCCATACTTGTAAAGTTACCTAGAGTAGTCTTCAAGGAACTCTTTCAGACTATTTCAATATATTGTGCTAGTCAGCAAATAGCAACGTGGTACAGAAAGATGCCGAACCTGTTCTGTGAGATTAAAGTTCCTTTAAAGTACTGTTAACTCAGTTTTCAGTGTTTACACGTCTATTAAACATCTTCGATTTGATATTTTTAAAAGGATAAAGAAAAAAAGGACTGTTCATGAATCTGACTTTCTACAATGATAGTGTTAGTTGCAGCATTGATCCTGTCAGTACAAGAGCTTCTATTTGGAGTTTCAAACCTTTTGCTCCCATGACTAACCTTCCTGTAATCCTTAAATTCCTCCCTCTTTGGATAGCCAGTGTGGAAGAGAAAGGGATAAGAACGGAAAAGAGAGTTTTGCTGATTCACTCCTGAAATAAGCATGAACGTTTTCCAGCCATTGAATTATTGAACCCAAAAGGTCTGTCAGCCTGCCTTTGTAATTCCTGCAGGTAGTTAATTCCTCCCTGGTAGTTAAGGTCTGAGTAAGCCTAAGGCTGAATATGGAAAGAATGAGGTGCAGGAATCGGCACAGCCTAACCACAGCTCTGGCCTTGTGCAACAGCAGGGCTTCAGCCACTACCTTCACCTTTCATGGTGGTATTTTGTGACTTGCTCTTGTCACCCAATGGCTGCGGGGGGGTCAGTCCCTGAACACAAGGCTGCACTTGGGTGGCTATGGACCTGTCCAAGCTGGACAAGTCATTTTGTGGCTTTGATCTTAAGAAATGTGGATTGCAAGTGAGACCCGGAATGCCAGCACAGCCTTTTCAGCCATGCAGGGAAAGCTGCTCTCATGCTGCCCCTATGAATTAACGAAAGCTCAGCCTTTTTTTTTTTTTTTCAGCTATAAAATAGCAGTTAAGATGCTTCTTAAATACTGCAGGAAGTATGCATCTCTCCCAGCGTGGACAAATCTCTGTTAGGAGGAGGGCCATGTAGTGCCAAAGGGCTGTGTTGGCAGCAGATGCTCGCAGGAGGCACGGAAGAACAATGTGGCTGGAGCTGGATTGTGCTCTTTTCCCATTGTATCCTTCCCCTACCCTTTTTTTTTTTTTTTTTACATCACAGCTTGTATTGGTGTGTTCAATAGCCTTTAATGCCTTTTCCCGTGCTTTATTTTCTTTTTTTTCCATCTAAACATTCAGCATGGTAAATCCTAAAAATCAATGGATTCCACAATTTAATTTGCAGGAAAAATTAATTCATTTTGTGATTTCCTAAATCAGCTACCCAATAATTTCAGGTAATGCCCTCTGCCCCTTCAGTTGTGAGAAGGAATGAGTAATTGTTCCCTACTTGTCTTCCCTGTGCCACTCAAGAATTTACAAACCTCTAGTGTGTTTTCCAACCGCTGCCTCTTTTCCCAAAGGAAAAGCCATAGCTTGGTATCTTGTACAAAAGGCATTTCACTTCTGTGCTCATCATTGTTGCTTTTCTCTATGTCTTCAAGTCGTGGTGCAACTGGTGTTCAAAGTGCAGGCACACCAGAAACGTACCTGTTGCCATAATTATGCTTTGATTTGTTTCATCATTCTTTCCTACTAATTCATAATCTGTTTTTTACAGTAACACTGAATGCTGAGCTGCCATTTCACAGAACTGTCTGCTAACATTAAGAGCTCTTCTGAAGGTTTCTAAATTAAATTCCTTCGGTGTGTATATACAGAAGTGTCTTTTCCCCAGTGAGCATTAATTTGCATTTATTAATAATACTGAATTTTGCCTCCTGTTTTTAGATCCTAATCTCTCAGTAGTGTATGGTCCTATATGCAGGACCCCAACAAGATAGGCAGCAGTACCATTCTGTATACCAGATAAGCGAAAGTTCAAGAAGTTGAAGCTTACTTGGCAAGATATCAAAGTTTAAGTGTACCAAAAATTAAATATAGTAACTCTGATCTAGGCTCCTCTAAGAAAAGGTAACGTCAGAGTAGCTGAGATGGAGAACGCCAGTGTGCGTTGCGTTGATTTTACGTGTATGTTCCACCAGAGCAGAAAGCTGTTCTGAGGCATTTGAAAATCAGAAACACCATTGGAGAGTTTGCATCCTTGGTAAAAAGGTGGGCTATGGTTCAATATGTTCATGACTTATTTATAATTCCTTTTCCTCTTCAGCAAGGCCATAACTTACAGGGGGAAAGACTTCAGTAATCCATTACACAGGACTTTCTTGTGACCATGTTGTTATTTTTCAGAGTTTGTAGTAGCAGTATCCTCATGCAAAACCAAGGTCTATTGTCAAGTACAATCAAACACTGTCCTTTTTGTGTTATGCAAATACTTCTGAAACTTACAATTTTATAGTCTATTGTGTATTTAGACCTATTTCCAAAGATTTTTCTTTTATGGAGTCTCACCTTTGGGCAAAGCTTAGAAAGTGCTTAAACTACTTGACTACTCAAAACAAATCTGCCTATACTTCCTGGATTTTCTTTTTACTGTTTTCAGATAGCTCTGTACAGCTAGTTAGAGCCCAACCTTTTTAAATAACTTCTGAAATGCCAAAAGTCTGTCTAGGAATTCAATTTTCAGGTGCCTATAGGTAAGAGCTTCTGTCTGGAGGCCTTGAATTCCTTCTGCAGATTTGCAGACTGACATCAATTAAACACTTAAAACGCAATTCTGATCTTCAAGAAAAGTAACCATTATAAAAATGGTGTGATGTTTTAGTGGGTCACTCTGCAGAGAGCATGAAACAACAGCTCTGACTGGTAGCAAATTTTCCTTCCGGTTCTGCGTGGGTTTTGTTCTCAAATTTTTGTGAGATTAGTTTAAAAACAACATTAGTGTTTTATTGTAAAATAGAAAAGTCAAGCTGCACCTTCAGTTTCCTAGCTAGATATTCACCATCTGTAGAATAAAGAATTGGCACAGCTTATCAGCTTGCTCGGGCAGCCAGAGACAATGTGACAGGAGTGTTTTCTCGGACCAACAACTCCATTTTTTGCAGTGCTGCCTTTTCTGCCCAGCATCAGAGACGGGACCATTGGGAGGCAGTCGCGTGTTCATACCTAGAGCCGGTAAACAGCGCATTTCTCTCTCTTAGACTGAAAACACGTACAAAGACAAGAACAAAAAGCTGCTCGGCTATTTAATGGGAGCTGTCACTAGTGCACTCTGTCAGTAGTAAAGGTAAAACAGGCTTTTGAAAGGCTTGCATGGGTAAGACAACAGTGGCTCTAAGCACTGAATGATTTTAAATGGTTGCCTCCTGCAGCCTTGCCACATGACAAGCTCCAAGTGATAAGCGGCAAGACACATGTCCAGAGAAAAAGAAAATAAATACCAGCATAAAAAAACCAAAGAGCTGCTGGCCCCCGCTGCTGTCACCTCACACCCAAAATAGTGACTTTGCCAAAAGATTTGGGCTTTATATATTGAAATTTGTTGAATTTGCCTGATTGCTATGAGCAGAATTTCACTGTTACCTCACTAAAATAAGGATAATGCTGGCGTAAGTTAATCATGAAATAAACTTTGCAGCAGGAGCTTTTCAGGCCAGGAGGAATATCAAGGGGGATTCTTCTATATGCCCAACTCACACTTCAATGTCACCTATCAGAACTGCCCACTATATTGTACAAACAGTCCCTGGCTGCTTAGTGAAGAATGGATGAGGGCAGAGGCGTATGTAATAGGCTCCTCTCGTATGTTTTAAGTTTGCTCAAAGACAATGGCTAAATAAAGCTTTTCTGACAAATGGAGGTGCTTGGTTGCTGGTGGAGCTGACTCGAGCGACTACAGGATCAAATTGTACAGCCTTAGCAGAAGACACCTGGACAGCAAAATGTCCATAAAGCACTTAACAGCTTTGAAGCTTTTACTGTGTGAACCAGTTATGAACTGGTCGATTGGCTTTCTGTTGCCTTGAAATTCTGATGCCCTGACATCATCGAGGAGAGAGAAAAGCCGTACCTAAGCAGTCCCGCAGAGGCAGCTTATTGAAGACAGTGATTAAAAGAAATGTTGGCCAACAAACTGACCATTAAACTCCTTCAAGCAGCCTACTGTGTTGCTTTTCCAAGCTGCACCGATGTTTGGGAGCAGCCCCTCTGTTGACAGTGGCTCAGCCTTGCTGGGAGGAAAAGAGAGGTTTGGGATTTGGGACATTTTGGGGACCTGAAAAGTGAAGGTACATCCTGGTTTAGGTACGATACACAATTAAAGAAATGCAGAACTGTAAAAGATGTCCTTGTTTAAAGCATAATCACAAAAATGATCAAAACCCATTGTACTAGTTCTCCTACAGGCAAAACCCCATACTTTGATGTTTGAAATTTTTGATCCAGACTGTGACATGACACTGAGTTTTCAGCAGGAATAATTCCTTTGATAATCATATTGTTTAGAAGGTTAGTTAAGGAATAAGCATTATTACGTCTTCATTAATAATTAACCAAGAGTTGCCAGTAAGCCATTAACTGTCAAAGCCAAACTAAGAGCTGTTGTTTCATTCTCCGTGCCTACTGATTACACGGTGTGGGGAAGATTCACTGTTCTTTAAGTAATTGTTATAACACTAGTCAGCTTAAAGAGCAACTGAATTGCCTTTTTGAATTAACTTCTTTAATCAAAAAATAAATGTTTGCGATGTTATAATGTGATTTCTTTTTTTAACGGACATAAAGTATCTCACCAGGCTCTTTTGCAAGTGAAAAGAAAGAAAATGTTTATATTTTTTTATCTGTACTCTGGAATTGCGTTCATTTAAACAATAAATTAAGCTTTCACCAGGAGGTAAAAAAATCAGTGTGTAAAATGAGAGCTGAGCAAGAAGCTCTGTCCATGTACAGCTATCACAAAGCACCTTACTTCTAAGTGGAGAACAGTTTTTTCACTCAGGTGCTGCATCATTTGGCTGTTGGGTTGCAAGGCAAAGCCAGAGTTGCCCTGAACATGTGGCACCTCCTGCCCAGGAGCTCCTAAGAATTGCCTGGGCCCCACAAAGCTGATACAGTACCTTTAAGACTGGCAGGTACTACCTAAATGAGCAGCAGCTCATTAAAGTTTCACAATCACTTATGCCGTTTAATCATTTTTTACTGCTTGATATTTCAATATACACAGCACAAGAGTCCAAAGTTTCTATCTCATAAAAGCAAAAGAAGAAAGTTTATGAGGGTCCCTTTCAACCTATGAAACAAAGTGAAAATTGAGAGTAATTCTATGAAGAGAAAAACTATTACAGAAATTAAGTATATCCTCTCCAACTTTTGTCCACAAACAACACCTTTTGCAATGAACAAAAAAACCTGGCAGATACCCTGTGGATACTCTGCTGACATAAAAACACTACAGCAAGGTTAGAGAAAGATTTGTAATTGGTTTTGAGAGAAAATAGCCAAGTGAGAATAGGTCTCTGGAGACTGTTCACTGACAGGACAAATTTTATAAGCAAATTAATTGTGACAGCTTAACACAGTAAAGTAAGTTGTTCAGTATTTCTTGGTGCCTTCTAGCATGTTACTTTATTCCTGTGATTGCACATATTTTGTTACCATCTCATTGTGGGAAAGAAAAATAATGGAGAAATATAAAAGGGGAGGCGCAGAAGCAGAAGAAGCAACTGATTTATAAACTTCTGTGATGATGAATGTATACTAGGGCACGCAATTGTTAAAAGAATTGTAAAATATTATACAAAGAGTTGTGCCTCATTTTGCCACATATGGGTACAGCAAATGAAGAAATATGCTTCTGCTGAAGACTGAACCTAGAACCTTTTTTCTCTACTAGCCTTTTCTTCATTTCTGAGTTTTTGCTGAAGCAGAGAGACTCTTGGTACAGACCAGCATCAACCCTATCCAGAATGTATAATACAGAGAGGCAGTATTGGGTCAATCCCGTAAGTTTTAGCCAGCTTCTTTTAACCAAGGTAAAAAAAGGCCATGCCCTATCTGGCTAAAATGCTGTGATCCAGAATCCAAGGAAATGAATGAGAAAACCAAAGACTCTGTTCAGCTGTTCTAATACAATGTCTCCCAATCAAGCAACATTCCAATTATTAAAAGTATTTGGGTAAAATTTGCTCATTAAAAAGAAACTGGATTAGAAAAATACAATCAGTATCCTGACTTTACTCTTATATTTGGTAGTGACCACAGTGTTTCTGCTATTTGTTTCTAAAAGGTTGGGTTTTTTTTTTTTCTGGGGGAGCATTTTCCATTGTCTCATCTTAAGTATCTCAGCTGTTCTCCAGCAGCAGCAACATGTGTTTAGAAGGGAAGTAATAAAGGCTTAATTATAGTGCAGTAACAGCTACAAATGCGTATTCTATTGCTAAATGTTCTTCAGAAGGATGTAATCAATTCACGCTGTTTTTGAATGATGTTTCATATTGTGATCTTGTGAACAGATCTTAAAATAGCCAGTTTATAAAGGAAGCTAAAACTCTATAATTAGGAGAGCTGTTCTTTCTTCCAAATTAACCCTAAAACTGGAAGGATGGAGGTACAGCAGCTTTGATTTTGAACCTCCTGGTGAAGTAAAAAAATGCTAACAATTTCAAAGTTGGTTGTTTTTTTAAGAAAAATGTACAGCCATTAAACAACACAGATAACAACTAAATGTGGTGTATCAGAAATGAACTTAAAATGGTGTTTTTGTAATGCTGAATCACCATTAATTAGTTCAGATAGTGCACAGTGATACATTAGTTTGAATTTCAATAAGAAAACAAGGAAACAGAGTTGACAGAATTCAGCATTTGCATAATTTTGTACTATATCATTTAACAAGTGGCCAGTGGCTTCTGCTCCACACTGTGATGGGGAGGTCCAGTTGAAACCTCAAATCTTCTGTGAATTGAATTGTAATCTTGAGTTTGAAACATGTCACCAGCTGAGGCTGATAATGTACCAGCCAGGGAAAAGAACTAAACTGATGTTTCATTACAGCAGATTTTGAGAGCTGCAAGCCCCTTGCCATGGAGATGGAGCTATAGTGTATCCAGAGCATATTTCTTCCTTTGGGGTTAACTTTGAAGAAGGTGGGATTAATGGATAAATCACAGTTATAATAGCTCTATTCCAGTATCTGTAGCTTTGAACTGTGGTGTCATAAGAAAGAAGGGCCTAGTATGAATGCAAGGTAATTCATGTTGCTTAGTGAAAAAAGCAAATTTTAGAGGATGCTGTGGCTGAGTGAAGTCCAAGGGAGCTACACTAGCCCTCTGCTCGTCCCTTTTGCAGAGACATGGTCACTGAATGCAGGGGCTGAACGTTGGTGAACGTGGAACAGCTCTACCCACAAGCCAAAGTGGCCGGCCATTGAACCAACTTCTGGTTGCTGAGGCATAGCTTGGTTTTGGACTGTAGTCCCTCTCTCCTTTGCCACGTGCCAGCAAAACTGAGCACAGCTGTCAAAAAGCTAATCAACAAGCTTAGTTTCCATATTTGCTACATATGAGTGTTGTGTAGCAAGAGATTCCTTATCTGGGTCTCCCATGTCACAAAACTTCAGATGAGGACCCCTGTCTGTCTTATCTCTGTGAGGACAAGTTCGTAAGTATGTTAATGACCAGGGAAAGAAGGTATGTCTATTTGAGGAATATTACATCTTTTTATAGTGTAAATTATTGTTCTCAAGTGAATAGAACCAAAAGTATTAGAAAAAACTATAAATTGCTTTTGCCTAATCTCCTGAAGTTGCTTAGGATACACCCTGTGTCAGAAGGCAAGAAAAGCTTCTCACTTTTCTAAGTCTTCAACAAAGTACACATAGGAAGGAGAAAAAGCTGTCAAGTCTCTTAGCCCTCTCTGTTTCTTAAGTTTTATTATGTACTTCTGCAGCATATGGGTATAACTAATTACATTTTCTGAGCAGATGTGCAAAAGATGGATTGATATGCCAAGGCTGGTAGATGTCCAGTGAGGAGGAGACTGCTGTGCCCATGACAGATTTTGTAGGAACTGAGACATATATAGAAATAACGAATGTAAAAAATTTAATTTTAGTATGTTATTCCTAAGGTTAAAAGAGGCCGAAGCCCACTGTCAATGGGGAAAAAAACGTGTACTGTGTCTCTATTGTTTTGGTCTGGTTTGTTGTTTTGGGTTTTTTTTAAATCTGTTTGGAATGTTGGGAGTTTTTAACTTGTTTTCTCTCTTCCCTCCCACTTTCTACTTACTGTTGAAAAGGAGGGTAGATAGGAAAGGATTTGGAAGGAAAAGGTTAACTCCCTTTCTCACACAAAAATAAGATTTAAAAAATACAAAATTTTCAGATATTTAGAGGAAGAATCAGCTCATCAGACTAGTGAGAATCTGTACACACTACATCTACACAAAACAACGATGTTGTTACTTGATGCATTGTGTCAGAGCAGATTTGACTGACCACTCAGACGTGCTTAATGGCACGGCAGCTAATGTTGCTGAATGTGCCTACACGAAGCACAAAAGATGCCCTAAGGGTTCTGTCCTTAAAAAAATATACAATCCTATTGTTCTAATTCAGTCTAAAGCTGGTGAGAAATTCACTGTGCAAAATAAAAGTAACACATTATTCGATATTCAAAATGTTATTTTTCTCCAAATATTACAGCCCTTCTGTAAATCCGTACTAATGATCATGTAATTCCCTTTAGCCAGAGCTAAGTTCCCACCTGGCTAACGCTAGAGGGCCGTCTTTTGTTTTCTTTGTTTTTAAACAGACCTGAGGGAAGTTTGGTACGTTTGTATATGCTCAGTAGAGAAGAACTGAAGAGGAAGAGTATTTTGCCTCTCAAAGATGTTCATAGTTGTCACCGTTTTTCTTTTCTCTCGCTAGTGTCTCCATCACTAGTCACACATCTCAAGTATCAGTATTCACTTCTCCAATTTTCAGGCGCTTTTCCTTCATAGGAAAAGCATAAAAATAAATAAATACCAAATAAATGCATCTTTTTAGACTACTTGGAAAGGAAGGACATGAGAGACAGTGGTCAAAACAAACTCCTTCAGCAGTGAGAGTGCTATCTACTGGGAGCTTGCTGCTTGTTCAACCAGCTGATGGGCTGCCCATGTTGTCTTCATTCAGTCATTCCTTCTGCTCTTCAGCACCATCAAACAGCATAGGTTACCCCAAGCGACAAGTTCCTTAAAAGTGAAATGATTTACACAGCCAGCCTTCAGGCATCCTGAAAGAGGCGATGCTAGAGCAAGGACAGTGCTGGGGTTTCCCCTGCAGCTTTGATGCTGGCAGCAGCAAGAGGTCAGCACTCATCCTGGAGTGCAGGGATGCAAACAAGCGGCTTCACGTACTATCCACCACATGTTTTTCAGCCACCAGTGGCAGCCAGGGGATGGGTACTGTGTTTACACGGATCAGGGATGCCACACTTCGGGAAGTGAGAGGCTGGGCTTTCAGGAGTCTGAAATCTGATGGGATCAGCAGGTCCTGTGCCCCGTGCCCCACCTGCAAGCACCTGGGTCTGCTCTCACCGAGGGAACAGCCATTTCCAAGCAAGTGTCCTAGACTATAAATACCTATGTTAGGGAGACCTTTCAGGGAAGGTCCTTGGACAAACCCCATCCCTTTTATCCTCAGCTTCCAGCTGGCTTCTGCAACTTATTAACTGGTGGCAATACTTTCCTGGCTAATTTGGCTGCTTCTGTGAGCATGCAGCTGGGAGTAGAACACCAAGAGGGAGAGACAGCATGTATCCAATGGAGCTGTGCTTTGAAAAAGGCAGTGAAGGTGCTCTGTTACATACAGAAGTAAACAAGTGGGACTAACTTGGAAGACAAGAAAACAAGCATATTTTTTCTTTGAGTTTCTAATAAAACCTCACTACACAGATTCACAGAGTGTTAGGGGTTGGAAGGGACCTCTAGAGATCAGCTAGTCCAACCCCCCTGCCAGAGCAGGATCACTCAGAGCAGATCACACAGGAACAAGTCCAGGTGGCTTCTGAAAGTCACCAGGGAAGGAGACTCCCCCACCTCTCTGGGCAGCCTGTTTCACAAGAAAGACCACAAAGCAGTCAGTTGGTACTGAGAAGCAGTCTATAAATGATTGACTGTAGAAGCTGTGACTTTTTGAATCGTGTCATTTTTTAACGTAAGGCTGAGCTGTCACCCACCATAGCCAGATTCCGAGGATGAATGTGTAACCTGTAATTAATTATTACTTATTCTTTTTCTGTCTGACCCTTAGAGTTGGTTTTTATAAACTGCAAATTGTCAGAATCTGATTTGCATTGAGTGCTACTGACAGTGGGAATGATCAGAAGAACCCACTTAACAAACATAGATGATAAAATAAAATGTCACATTTTATTACATACCTTTGTTCCATCTGTCTGAGCAATTTTAAATGCCAGATTTAAAGAAGTGCCAGCAGGCCACATCTTGCACATAGCTGCACTGGCTTTTAGCATTTCCTTTCTATTAGAAGGGTTATTTGGTGGCACAGGAAGCCTGGAAGGGGCAAGAGCATGTGTTTGCAGTGGGACACTCTTCCATGCTCCTGCCCCAGTGCCAGCTCCCAGGGAGAGCACAGGGAATCGCCACCTCCCAACCTCCCTCTCCCTAGCTCACACAATTGCTTTTCATGGTATTGCCCTAGCTGGGAAGCTGCATCACTGTTTCCATGGAGTTTTTGAAGGCCATTGTCACTCATCTCCATGCTGCTTGCTAGTAAGACACTACAAGAGCATCTCTGACTGTGGGCTTTTCCTATCACAGGATTTCTCTTGTTCCCGTATCAAATATTAATGCTTTGGAAAAAATTTCAGCGTATCTTTAAAGTACTTGGGTTTCCATCAATAACGCAGAGCAATGTTGGCAGTGGTTAGGTGGCAGCTTGATGTGTTTTTTTCCACTCAGGTGAGTAGCCCCACCAGCCTGCTCCTATTTTGTTCTGGTCCTTGCTGGTGATAGTACCTGCCCTGCCTGTCAGGGCTGCCTGACCAGCCGGGCACATTGGGCCCACTCTGTCCTCCCCTCCAAGGAGGGAAGTGAATCCACCTCAGGCCTGAAGTCCCTCCAAGACTGTGGGTTTTAAAGTTCAGCTCAAACTTGATGCATTTTCTGCTTAAAAAATGCTGTGGAAAAAAATGAATAGGAAAAAATACCCAGAGGAAATAACTCAGTAGAGAAATAAAAGATTGGGAAATGGAGCACAAGGAGGTAGAATAAAAAACGTAATGAGTCTCTGATCAAAGAGTAGAGAGGAGAAAAGAGATAATGAATAAATAAGTAAATGCTACATACTCCATGTCCAACCTCTGCTTTCTGTGCCAGCTCTGTGGCACTCTGGCTCTGATGAACTGAACTGACACTGCATAGAGAGGAGAGGTTTCTTCTCCTTGGTAAAATCTGGCTGGCTTTCAAGACAGACAATGGTATTACGCAGGACAACCTGTTACTGCCCCAGCAGTAGTCCACGAAAGGTATGAACTAATGAGCTGCCAGGAGTACCTCTGTTGCTACTTCCACCCCATGAAAAAGAATTCTCATTCTGTGCTTCACCCTTTGCTGTCCTGTTTGTATTCCCTTTGAGAAGGCGGCAGCTCGTCAAAACATGTAGAAACCAGGCCATAGCTAGACAGTTCCCCCTACATGCACACATAAGTTTCAGATGGAGAGACCTTAAAAGGTGCAAAATTTCAGCTTACAGATCCTTAGCACTTACTGAAAAAAAAAAAAAGTTCTCTTCCTGTGTTGCAAATTATCAGCTACTTGGAAATATAGGCCATAAGTATTTTTGTGGCCTTCCATGGACATTGAAAGTGCATTTCAAAGTTGAAATTTACATTTATTTTCAAGTGTTCACAATATCTTACCTTTTTTAAAAAAAAAACATGTTATTTCAGTTCATTTTAGGTGTATGTGTGGAGATAGGTCAAAGTGTGAAGGCACAACCAAAGCCATTTATTTCTCTTGGGCCTTAATCTTCTATATTGAATTAATTAGAGTTGGCCTTACCAATAGCTAGAAGTTAAACTTTTGTATCTGTTTTGTGAGCTGGAAAGCAAGATGGCAAATTGCTTTGGCTGTCTTTGAGGCACCTAATGTATTTTTCAGCCTTTTATTTAAAAGCTGGCTGTGCAATGGTAATGGTTAGAGGAGAAGATGCCAAGCATTTACTAATTTAAGGCTCATTTAAAAAAAAAAACAGGAAATACATATACTAGAGTCAAATATGCCACATATTTTAACAACCATTGAGCACAGTTTTGCTGAAAGACACTGAATTTAACAAATACTTCATCTTTCCATACTAAATCTTTGAGAAATCATTGAATTTTTTTCTCTGGTTAAACTTTCATCTTCATGTTTGATCCCTGTAAATGATACAGAATCAGGGCCCTTGTTCCTGAAATAAGGTAGGTTATAAAGGAAGGTAATTCGAGTATTGGGATTTGAATGTGAAAACTTTGCTAACTTCAGGCTACTATTAATTTTGCACCCTGCCAGTGAGTAAAGTTTGGAACAGACTAGCAGAAATACCCCCAGCTGCGGTCATGCCTCGGGGCAGGTGTAGATCAGACTGATTGTTCCATTAAGCTCCCACTCTGGTGAGAAGTCACACTAGTAATTTGCATCTTCATAAAAGAATTAGCAGAGCTGTTGCTTTGAAGTTCAATTATCTATGTGCATGTTTAAAGCAGAATATTGAAAATGCATTGTGCTGTTTGCACAGCTGCAGAGAGCTAAATACACGGGATGTTTGCAGCCAGCCTATGGAACTTTCCGTGCAGCCAGGGAAACACAGGGCTATTGTGAAGTCTGCAGATCTAAAACCATGGGCAGGCATTGAAGGAGAAGTGAAGTTCTGAGGAAAGTTTATAACTTTGTTTGTGGACACTGAGGATAAGTTCAACAGGCCACTTAAGTGTTTATATTATAAGGTGCCAGCTGCAGCTCTACAGTTCAGGGTGAATTGAGCTTTGCATTTAAATAAGGGGTTCAACTATTATGTATGTGGATGTTGTGGTTTCCTTTCTTTTTTTTCTTTTTGTCTCAAAATTTATAGTACTTGCTCTTTGAGTACATGATTAAATTCCTACTAACCAGAAAGTAAATCAAGGAGCTAAGGACTAAAATTAAACTGTAAATTAGATCCCTGTTGTGGCTTACCACTCAGCCACTCGCTCACCTCCCCACCCTCTCCCCCAGTGGAGGACGAGAGTCAGAGGAAAAGACAAGGAAGCTCATGAAGTTGAGATAAGAACTATTTAATAATTGAATAGAAATTTAAATTATAGTGATACTACTAAGAGTACCACTTAAAATAAGTAATTAAAATAATATAAACTAGAACATATGGCGCACAATTGCTCACCACTGACACACAGCCAGGTCCCAAGCAGCCAGAGTAGCCTGAGAGCCCCCAGAGCCCCAGGCCAACA
This sequence comes from Rhynochetos jubatus, assembly GCA_027574665.1. NCBI lineage: Eukaryota > Metazoa > Chordata > Aves > Eurypygiformes > Rhynochetidae > Rhynochetos > Rhynochetos jubatus. Next base: position 21,237,584 of record CM050656.1, read on the forward strand.
ACCTTACCAGGAAAAAGCCAGAGGACTCCCCAGCCCACTAACAAATGAACCCACCCCACCGCTAAGAACCACACCAAGAGCTAACAGAAGAGCTAACCACCCAACCATCAAGTTAGCCAAAGACTTAATAACCCTCCCTCCCCAGACCCCTTCCCACTTAAGTACTGCACATGTGTACTGAGCATGACATACCACGGAATGAAACACCCCCTCGGCCACCCTGGGCCTGAAAGAAGCACAATCCCTTACGGATTTAGATTTGTTCAGAATACTACTGATTTTTTCATCTTGTTATCACTGTTAAAACTCAGTTATACCATATAAAAAACCAGCTGAAAAACACTATGAAAATAATTAATCCATGCTTATATAGTTGCTATGATCCACTCATTATACTTCTAGGGATTATTACAGCATCAAAGTTTAAGCTGCCTATCATCCCTCCTTGTCAGCAAAGCCTTTCACTGCCACAGTACTCCAGGTTACAGCTACAGTATTCCAAGCCTGAGGAGGGCAATAGTCCATTTGAACGGTCATCTTGGCCCAGCCATTACAGCCCTCACCCCGTGGTCATCTCCTACCTGAGTGGCTGTTCAGGTGTGATTCACCCTGCATTGTTGCAGTCCTGCAGGAGACTAGGCACGTTCCTCCAAGGGCTGAGGGTGGCTGGTAGCTTGGCACTTTAAAGCATCTTCCTATGGACCTGCCTCAGCTCTCCATGTGGGAACACCTTGTGCTTCAGCCAGGGCAGTGCTAGGGGAAGCCTGGAGCTGCAGCTCCCACCCACCATGCTATCAGGCACCACCTGTGGGTCTGGTAGCAATGAGATCTCTTGCAAAAGCACCTGAAAAATATACTGATGGAGGCCAGGGCGGCCCATTGAGAAAGATTCCACAGCTGAATGGGGCTTTAGAGAATCCACATAGACAGGATCATCCATTATGAAACAGTATAAACTGTGAGAAAAATTAATATTAAACAGATCGGTACAGGTAAGCTGCAGCTACTTCTGTTTATGCAAGGCACTTGATATATGTATTATTTTATGTTCTTCATCCTTACATAACTGGTGTAATATTTTCATGGACCAATCTACTGCTTGCTGCCACTGTGTCACATTTTGGTTGCTGGTCATTTCTGCAGAGAACAGGAGGGATCGCTGCAAAAGAGACAGGCATGACACATAATATTTACCTCTGAGTGACAAAAATGTCTTGATAGGACTTTTAGATTTATTGCTAGTAACTAATCAAACTCTGAGCTCAGCATTTGAGGATTAGCGTTTCTAATTTGCTGGCTGCCTATCTGTTAATCAGAGCAACATCTTAACATCAAGGATTCTGCAGCCTGAGGCATTTGTTATTGGAATGTACTTCATCAAAAACCTAAGAGAAACAGACAGATCTGATCACGAGAAAACAAAAATATTACAGCTCTGATGTTATCAAAATTAAATGACTGCCTTTCTACACATTACTTTTCCTACAGCAAAGGCAATTACAAAGGGAAATACAAGCGACAAAGGGTTTTTTAAATGCAGTAGGTAACCAAGGAAAGCTCACGTATGAAAATTCAAGGCGTTTTGTACAATTTCATGCATTGATGAATTTTTGCTGAAAGGAACAAGAATTCCTTAAGCTTACAACCGTACATGTAATTAAGCACCTCAAAGTGATGACCCACAGTAGTTCAATTGTTTGCCCCAAAATATCATCCTCCTGGGTCTCATGGCAAACTGTTATTCAATAAGCCTAAAATGTTACTGAGTCAGATCTGCTCAGTTCACATAGTGTATTGAGACAGCTGTGTCTTTCCAAAGGAAAAACCCCAGTGGAAGAGATGACTATTTATTTATTTTACTGAAATACTACTGATCTGCCTAAAACAAAGTTTGGCGTTAATCAGATTTACTGCAGTTTATTACTTTTTGTTTCTGAATTACTGGAAAAGCATCAGATCCTGGTGCAGTCAAAACACCTGAGTGAGCTGCAGATGAACACAAAAATTGATCCAGTCTGTTTCCACAGCATGTCTTCCTTTTGGAGCAAGTGTAAACGTTGCACAACTTAAGCTAAACCTGAACCACTATTAAGATTACAGCTGATTTCTAACAACTGCTAAACATCTCTAGCCCTGAAACCACACTTTAACTGCACCACAGTCTTGATACATTTCTTTAAAGTGACTGACATTCTTGTAGTCTATAGAATTGTTTGTCATCTCTCTGTGTTTAGCACTGCAATAAATAATGTCTTTTCAATGTACTGTAATTTCTTTAATATTCAATACTGTTCACAATCCTATTGAAAAAAAAGTTTTCCACAGTTTTTATACTTGAAGGAATTGTCTGACAAAGACAAAAAATCTAATTCTAAATCTAATTTAGCAATGCTAAACTAAAAGAAGTTAAAAAAGAGTAATTCAAAGAAGAAATTCAAGCCTGTAGCACACTCCCACATTTGCTTATCCACAAATAGACAGATACACACACTATTTGTAGCTACACAAATCATTTTTGTCAAACTTGCAACATTATTGCCCCATTACGATGAGACTTCACCTTGTTTCTTATTAAAAACAGAAATCAGTTGACAAAACAACCCAAACCAAGGGTCTGTCTTTATGAAGTGTTCGTATATTTAGCCAGGCAGGAAGCAGAAATGATGCCACATTACTGATTTGCTCACTTTCAATCTGAACAGTCCATTTGTAGCCAATACAGAGGTATTAAATAGTTGAGAGAGCATTTGTAAGTTCAGACTTGACCCAAGATCCATTTAGTCTAGTATGCATTCTCTGGTGGGTATCAGCACTGCATTTATCACAAGAGGTTGGGTAAGAGCAAAGAATAAATAATAATCCTATAGGAGAAGTCCTCTCTTCAGGGTGAAGATTGCTTCCTAAGCCTAATGGTTTAATTATATTGCAAACAGCTTGAAATCCTGTCTACAATAATCATGAACATTACGACCATCTATACATCTAATTCATTTTTCTGAATCTTACTAAGCTCTTAGCCTCAGCAAAACCCTATGGTAATTGCTACCTGAAGTTAATTTAAAGAATCATCAGTTTTACGCTTGTCTCACAGAAAAACATCCTCTGTACACATGGTAACAGCTCCTGAGGACTGGAGCTTCTCCCTTCCTCACTTGCTTATTTTCACGATGGCAACTCTGGTTGCCACACTGAACTAGACTCAGGCTTCCTCTGGAAGAAAATGTCTATTATGCAAAGTGACTACTGCTCAACACATAATATTTGTTCTCTCAATATTCTTCCTTTTCTTTAATAAAGATATATTTGGTTTTCTCAATGAAATGTTTAGCTTCTGTGTCCTTGAAGCAAAACCGAAACACCCTAATAAGGATGACTTTTTTTTCTATAGCCTCATTTGTTGAGCAAGGCACACACAAATCAAGACAGGTAACACCGCAGTCATAGTGCAGCTGTGAAACTGGGCATGGTGCTACTAAAAGCCCGACTTTAACACTGGGGTTTTAAAATGGCTGGAAACCTGCTTCAACACAGTCCTGCACTTTCTGTTTTCACTTAGGCCAAGTTCCAGTGTCAGCCAGTGCATTGTGTAGACTCACAGGATAAAATGTCCTATGTACCTGACTGCTATTCTATCAGAAATCAGGGACATAGAAGATGCTGCTGCTCATTAGGCAAAAATATATTTCAACAGTACTGTTTAATCTGTCTAAAGGAAATGCAGTTATTAGAAAATATGCAAAGTGCAAAGACTCTCACAGTGTGCTAAACAATCAAAATAAGCTCCTAGTTAGAAAAGCCTCAGAGAGCAAAAGATGTATGTCCTGAAATGTGCACAAAGGGGAGAGCCAGCCCAGCTCCAAGTTCAGAAATGAAAAGGGTGAATCTTGACTTGCAATTCCATCAGAAACTTTTCTGAACCATCCTTCTCAACAGTATTCTTCAATACAGTATTTCAGATCTTCTCAATAAAATCTTTAATGAGCACTGTAAAGGCCACAATTCCTGCTGAAACGATAGCTCCTCCAGAAGTGCAGGTGGCAGGACTGCTCCAAGCCCTCAGAAGCAGTCAGAGGGTGCCCTTTGAATGGCACTCCCTGCACTGCTGTGGCAGGGCAAGAGGATGACTGGATGGGTGACAGCTCAAGTCACAGCACATTGCTGCTTCCTAACCCAGCAGGGGGGAAGGGGTGGGGGGGGGGGGGGGGGCAGAGAGAAATCACCAAGGTGGAAAAATTAGCTCTCACAAGCTCCAAATAACCTTCATAGAAGAAGAGATTAAGTCTGTTGTAAAATCCGTGGGGACAAAGGGTGCACTGTGGACATAGTGAGAAATGCTTATGAACAGTACACGGTACTCACAAGCAATAACCATTAAAGTAACTACTCAGTAATATGTTAGAAATAGCTGTAAAAAGTGTGCAAGGTGGATGATTGAGTAAGGATAATGCTAGCACTACTAGCATCTGTTCAGAACTAAATACAAGATTGCAGTAATCAAAAAGAGATCCATCAGTATAACAATAGCTATCAAATAAAATTATACACTTTTAGAAGTAAGATAACTTCTAATAAGTATTCAGAAAATGTCTTTGAGTTTATAAAATAATAAAAAACCAGCTCCATACAAAATACAAATCAGAATGTGATTTTTCTATGAAGAATGACTTTCAAAGAACAGGCTACTAATTCTTATATTCAGTGCTTTCCAAACAGAACATCCTGCTTAAAACACACTTTTCATATTCCCAACTGTGTACTCCCCATCCCTCCCCTTGTGCTTTCACACATTACAATAGTATGTTCCATGTATTTATTTCACTATCCTTCAATTAATTCTATTTTCTATAGTAAGACAGACACCAAGGTGTGAGAAAACTTAGCCACCAATCTCTGCCACAGACTTCAACCAAACCCTAACAGACAATGATAAGTAGGCTACAGAATATGCAAATATGAAACCGAGCAAACTACTAACTGTCTTTCAAAATTAATTAATGGCTCTCCGTGCCCACAGATGGAGCTTTCCTTGTAATATTTTTCCTCCTAGATCTCCTTCATGGTTCACGGAAGTGTTTCCAAACAGGGTAAACATGAGGCTAATTTCATGCTCATAAAGCAGTCTGGACACAGTTTATCCACCTAACATTCTTGTGAAAGTTGTCTGAGGACCTTGGTAACAATATCGCCTAAGTCAGCAAGCCCAGATCAACATCCAGCACTGCATCACTGGGTATTGAGTGCCTGGCCACCAGGACAGCCAGTCTCTTCAGCCACTACCATTTTCATCCAGTGACTACCTTAGACTGGCTGTTTCAGTGGTGCACAGCAACACTGTACCAAATTGAAGAACACAGAGTGAAAACTGTATCAGTCTGATGGTGGTACTGAGTAAATTAAGCCAGGCAGAATAATACTTGGAGGTTAGCCAGAATACAAAATGTACTACAGATCATCTCATCAAAATGGCTAAGATCTTGGACTACAACTCAGACTAAATTCTATTTAGAAAAGCAAATAAGAGATAGCTACAAATGTATATCTGTACCAATGTTAACCTTTGCAATACCATTTTTGAAGAACAGGGGAAGAGAAAAATGGGTTCAGATCTTATTTTTTGCTGGTGTCTGAAACACCCTGCTTCTTTGATACTGAAACATGAAGACCAGAACAGAGAAATGGAAACAAGAGCAATGCTCACTTTTAACAGCTGCTGCTTTGCTGCTGAAAAGAGCAATTTTCCTGAGGAGTGGATTGCCCAGGGTGATGAGTAGTTTTAAATTAGAGTCAGGGAAGGCCAGTCAAGGGACCAGGCTCTTTTCTATTCAAAACTAATGCATAAGAGTCAAACTGGTTGTTTTGGCTGAAAAACCAGTCAAACTGCAATGTGTTCTAATTATTTGGATGACTACATTGGTCGACATCCAGAAAGCCAAAATCACCTGCCATTTTATACATCTGTTTAAGCATCTTATAAGCATTTAAAAAAAAAAAATTATTTTCAATTGTTTTAGAATGGTGTCAGGTGAAAGAAATAAGAACACAGGAAAATAAAACAATTAAATGGTATTTAGGAAATACAGCTTTAAGTGTTTCCTCTATGTTTAGTCTTTGCCACAGGAGTACCTAGTAAATCAACAGAAAGGAGAAATGCATAACTTTTCAAAGTTTCAAGAAAATACAATGTGTTTCCAATACGTTTTACTGTCTCCCACTAATTCTCAAGGGGTTTCGTATCTGCCAGCTCAAGCCAACATCTTCCATTGGCAGGATCTTGCACTTGTACTCCCCAAGCTTTGGTTTATTAGGCTAACTCTGAGGCAAGGCACTAAAAGATGCACAACACAACTATTACAGAGAAAAAGATTTTACAGCTCCCTCAGTTCCTTCAAACCAAACTCTCCCTTCTCTGGATTCTCCCAAGTGCTTCAGAAATATCTGTGGGCTGGGCAAGTGTAGCAGGGAGCAGGTGACTATACTAGGATGAAAAAAAGGTCTCTTATGGTTTTGCTTTTAGATGCCACAGTGACCAATTGCTTTAACAGGTGACAAGTGTGAATCCTCCTATAGCATCTTCTTATAGCTACAGAGTCCTGTAAGGCGTAGCACCTTATCTGATAAGTGGAGCTCTACATCACTACTCAAAATGCTGAATTAGCACTTACACAGCTGTAGAACTATTTTCCCCATTTGTGTCAGTCTCAGCCTGACAAATCCTTCTTCTAGACCTCTTCAGAAATAAATGAGCAGCAAGAAACACCAGGACTCTGATACATAGAGCCAAATTGTATCTAAATGCCTGTTCGTTTGTCTAGATGCCTCTCAACTGCTGTAATTAGAAACCGTAATGCTGTTACCAACAGTGGCAGTTTCTATTGCTAAGGCCATAAATTGAGTGATTTGGTTATAATCTCTTTTTGTAAGAGCATGGGGGTGTGATAAGGGAATCAGTGAATGATCAATTCAGTAGCCATCACCTCCAGCTCCTGAGCTGCTTTTTATCTAGCTGATACCAGAAGTCAGGGCTGCCCACCCTTATTCAGCACAACTCCACTTCATTGCAGATAGTGATCATGAGCTCCATTCAGGGAATAGCAGGTCAGAAAATAAGTCACTGTTACATAAATAGAGTCTATAGTCAATTTCTACTTTTGTACACTGATCATAGACTGCAATTTCCTGCACAGGACAGCATGGGAAAAGGCTTAATCTCAGATAAAAAGGTAGAAATCTACTTGCATTTCTTTGTCTTTACAAAGTTTCTTCAATTTTGAAAGATCCCTTTTCAATCGAGATTTTTTTGTAGTTTTTCATCTGGTATGCCTAGTTATGTTAGAAAGTTAGTTAGTAAGAGATTTTCTTAACTTCTACATGCAGACCACCAGATTCCTGAAGAAAAATTCCATTCTATTCATCAAAAATGCAGAACACAGACTTTTACCTTAAACATACAGGGAAAGCAGCAGCATAGTGTCCAATGACATGGGAGTCTAGACTTCTCTTAATCTGAGAAAGAACTAAAGATCTCACGGTTATCTGTTCTTCCAAGCAAAATGGTAATTCACTGAAAAGTATACATTATAGGCACGCAACATTCACACAGCAGACCCAGGATGACAGAATTCTGTCACATCAAGTCCCTACTCACTTGTTTTCTTTCCTAAAAAGACCCAGTGTGGGAAAGCTCTCACCCTCCATTGACAGTATGTAGTTTGTTTAGTCTTTCTATTCCCCCTCTTCTGTGCTGGTGTTTACTGTCTTTTGAGTGTGACTTCACAGAATAAATATATCACAAAACCTGGGACATTCTCTGTTTCTCTCTGAGCACTTCATTCTCATCACATCAAACTTATTTTTTGAATATTTGAATAGAATATCTTTGATATTCTAATGGAATAGAATAGATACTCTAATAGATATCTGGTATCAAGTTGTCAGTTGCTACTGTATAAATAGAGGTTGCTAAGGAAGGAATGGTAGCTGCTTCCTTAAGCAACAGTAGCAAAATAGGATGAAACAGCACATGATTTCTTAGCAGAAACAGACTAAGAGCAGCAGTAGTATTCTATTCTTCTACTGCAGTATTTCAAAAATGTAGACACATCATCCCCTAAAGTATTGATACTTTAAGTTAGAGAAATATAGGAAATCTACCTCAATTTGTCACGTTTGCTAATGAGTGTAAGCAAGTATTTTCCCTACTTCTGAAATTCATCTCCTTCTCACTTTATAGCTCTTTAGCTTTTCTTTTAAAGTTTTAGACATTTAATCTCTTTCTTAGGGTTATTTTCCCACTTCAGAGCAAGTGGGGGAATTCACAACTCAAGGATCTCACATTCAGAACCACATTAAAGATTGCCAGCAAGGCTACAAGTTCTCCGTAGCTGCAGAGGATGTATTTAGGCATAACATTGTTATTTAAGGAGAGATTTGTTAGAAAAAGGGTTCAGTTTCTTATTTTTATTTATTTATTTAGATCAGAACATTGTTAGATGAGAACACTGGTGCAAACATTTTGGTTTTAGGGACTAAAACTCTTTCCTGAGGCTTCTACTGAAGCCCCCACCTTCAAGGAGAGATGCAGTAATTCCACAGTTGAAGATTACCATTGTGCCCATTCTTAATCACTTTCAGAGCACAAGAGTAGTCCCCTGCATTCAGTCCACTAAGCCATTAGCAGGTGCATATTTTAGAGGTGATTATGCTGCTGATGTGATCACTTCAGGAAGCTGGCTGCCGCATGCTGTTCTGGATGTAGTCACTGGTGGAAGATACCACAACTTCCTCCAGAGGGGGAAAAAAAAAGCTTAGGACTTGTCCACACAGGGGACAGTTCAAGATGTTTTATCTGAATTAGCTAGAGATTTGCTATGGATTACTTAGAATCAAATGTCTGGGTGTATACTTTTATTAAGAATCAAATTGTCCTGATTCAACCAGATTAACTTACTTTCAAATATTTTACACAGTTAGTGATAACAGACCAAGAACAGAAGACATGTAAGGGTACCTAAAATTGTCTACTGATGAACACAGCCATTCTCCCCTTATGCCCCATGAATATCACATCTCACAGCAGAATGTAGTATCAAGAGCTGACAACTGGAATGGAAAATAATGAGTTCCGGGACATGATAGGAGAACTGAATGTCACCGTCACCTTCAGAAAAAAATAGATGGAGCCTGAGCACTAGCCAGTTATATTGCTTCCAGCTAGAGAGATCATCACACATGCCTGGATCATGATATCCTTTTAGGCAAGTGGAAGCTTAGCATCTTCGAAGCTAGCCTTAGTGACAGCTGTCTTAACATCAACTTGTCTGGGATAGTGTTCAGGAGACACTGGGGACAGGTTTCCTACAGGACAAGCTGCACATCCTAGAATTCTCTACGGAGAGAGTACAAGCTCTAATATCCCTCCAGAGCAGGGAACCTCTGTGTTGGAATTGGACTGGGGCTTCACGATGAGGCAAATACAGACAGCTAATATCAAAAGAAAACCTATTAGAGTCATACCTTGGCATGGCGATGCAGTGGGTGCTGAGAAACAACCAGGCTCACCACACAGTCACACTTGGGCTTCCAATTCACACTCTGACAGGCGTATTTCTGGAGTGTTCAGTTTCCTCTTCCCAGAACATCAGGTCAAACCTGGAAACCCTAAGGATCTTTTTCAGCCATCCTCACACAGGAGAGGATGACAAAAAGACAACACTGTGTTTTAGTGGGAGGTCCCTGGTGGACGATAGCAAGAGTAAAGCTTGAACAACCCTAGGCATGCAGCAGAGGTACAAGAGAGCAGAGAGACCGTGAAGCTTTCCTTCACTTTACCTTGTTGAAGTTCCTGAAAACCAAAAGGCCTAGAAAGTGGAGAGTAAGGCCAAAAGCTGAATCCATGATAGGTCCCCATTCATTTGTCCTTCCACTTGTCCAGGTAAGAACCAGGCAGCTCCTGGCTACAGCTGCAGTCATGCTTGTAGTACACTTCAGGGTGAGGGCATGGTATCTTGACTGATCTGTCCATTTTCTCAAAGATACTTGAAAGGACATGAAAAATGTACAGCAGGGAAGTCTGGTGTGTTGAAGCCGAGTCAGCTGCCAGAGACAGAGCCTGGAGAAAATGCTCCTGGTGTGCCTGGAGGGAGGTGCCGCAGGCCTGAGAGGTGTGGAGGTCTGCTCACCCTTCTGCCTGCAAGTGCTCCTGAGTGTCCCCAAGGCCAAGGCTATGCAGATGGCCAGGGATGTATTTGATCAAAAGAGACTCAAGTTATCTGTTCCTAAAATGTAGTGCACTCTGCTTTCTACGGGACAAGCCTCAGAAATACCAAAATTAGACTTCAGAGGAGTAGAAAAGTCTTCTGCTAATATAATGTGCAAATAGACTGTCACACTTACTGTGATCTTGGACAGCGACAGAATTAGAAGACAATAGCACACAGTAATGAAAATTTCAGCTGAAAAACACCAACATTATCCTCTTTTAATACATATTGTTAAAATGAACATTTTTAAAAGCTGAAGAGATGTAAACCCAGATGCTATCCCCGTATGTCTTATGCAGTTCATGATTACGAACAAACAGCAGAATATATATAAAGGAATGTAAAATGGTACGGATACGAGCCCAGCTGGTGGCCCACATGCCTTATGAATTCCACTTTTAGGAACACAGCAGCATATAGCATTAGAGATGCTTCTTAAGCATCTCATTTGTAAATACAGTGGAGCTGTTTCACTGAAGTACACACAGAAAAGGTCCACAAGGATCATAAACCAGCTGCATTCAAAACCACTGGAATGGTTTCAACCACCGTGTTTTTATTAAGAACCACTCTACACCACAGTATTTCCTGAATGAGGGATGGTGCTTGTTCGTCATAGGCTCCTCACTGGCATTTTTTTAAAAGCAACCACCGAAAGGCCATTTTAGTCAGAAAATGCCAACTTACTTTTGTTTTGGTAAACTCTTGCTACTGAAAGCTTTTTCAGGTCCAGAATGGAAGAGTGAAGGCCCACACTCCACGGCAGAGGAGAGGTACAGGTGTGAGAGAGAGAAATTCTTGTCACTTCTGAAAATCAACCTAGTTTGGCCAGTGCACATTGTGGGGAGAGTCCTTCACCAACAGGCTGTGGACTCTTCTGCAATACAGCTCTTTCTCTCCTGCTTTTCAATTTCACCAGAACCACCTCTAAGGGGAGGTCGCTAACTGTGGGGATTCCTGGTTAATTGTGAGAATAGATCACCACATGTACTTGACTTAAAATCATTTCATTATCAGTACACTATCAACAAAAAAATATCTAGAGCAGATATCTAAAAAAAATACACTACATATGAATGAAAAATTATTTTATTTAAAAATACTTTATACAGCAGGGTGTCTCTCTTTTTTTTCTCACTGCTGGGTCACACAGATAGTATGATAAATTTAACCTAAGTATTTGACTGGGAAAGATCCTGAGAGAGAAAGAGACCAGTTACAAGCTATCGATATACAGTACATTGAAAAAGTGTCATCTCTTTTAACATAAAAGAATCTCTTGGTAATCTTATAAATCAGATATAAAAAACGTAGGTTCACTACCATGCAAAAATGAGTGAAGATTTCATTTAAATCTGCACACAGAGAAATCATTAATACCTTGGACCCTAAAAAGCCAGACTAAGAGAAGGGTAGTTGTGCCTAACATGGTGATACAAACTCTGGACCTACTACAATTTTGTAAACATAATTGATAGTCTAGCAAAGGTGGATATTCAATCACCTAAATAACACTGTTGTTGCTAAGGGCTCTATTCTATGACTTTGCTCCTCACTGATGTATATATTTATACTACAGGCTGGGCAGAGAATGGATCAAGAGCAGCCCTGAGAAGGATTTTGGGGTACTGGTGGATGAAAAGCTGGACATGAGCCAGCAGTGTGCGCTGGCAGCCCAGAAAGCCAACCGTATCCTGGGCTGTATCAGGAGAAGTGTGGCCAGCAGGTCGAGGGAGGGGATTCTCCCCCTCTATTCTGCTCTTGTGAGAGCCACCTGGAGATCTGTGTCCAGCTCTGCAGCTCTCAACATCATCAGGATATCAACTGGTTGGAGCAAGACCAGAGGGGGTCCACGAAGACGGTCAGAGGGCTGGAGCACCTCTCCTATGAAGAAAGGCTGAGACAATTGGGCTTGTTCAGCCTGGAGAAGAGAAGGCTCTGGGGAGACCTTATTGCAGCCTTCCAGTACCTGAAGGGGCCTACAAGGAAGCTGGGGGAGGGGCTTTTTACAAGGGCCTGTAGTGACAGGACAAGGGGTAATGGGTTTAAACTGAAAGCAGGGAGATTTAGATTAGATATCAGGAAGAAATTCTTCATGGACAGGGTGGTGAGGCACAGGTTGCCCAGAGAAGCTGTGGATGCCCCATCCCTGGCTGTCTTCAAGGCCAGGCTGGATGAGGCTTTGAGCAACCTGGTCTAGTGAAGGGTGTCCCTGCCCATGGCAGGGGGGTTGGAACTAGATGATCTTTAAGGTCCCTTCCAACCCAAACCATTCTAGGATTCTATGATTATTCTCTAATTCTTAGTTCAGCACAGTGACTTTGTGAGATATGCTCTATTGCACTCAAAGATGACTTGACCTTGCCCTGTTTGGTAAGTACGATTTACACAGTTGTATTTTAGTGAAAGCAGATGTTAAAATAAAAAGTAAAACACAGGTTTTACCTGGATGACTATTTGGAATGAATTTAAATCCATCATACAAAAGATATATCTGATTCTACAGCCTTACATTTCAAACATCTTCTAACAATGATTAACACACAGGAAATAAACTGAATTATGGAAAATTTAAAGCCTAGAATGTTCAACAACCTTCACGGAACATTACATTTCTGAATGTGTTTATAGTACTAGCACTGTATCAGCTGTGGCCAGAAGAAAACTTTCTGGCAGATGTTAAGCGCATCTTCAGCACGTGTAATACTCAGATCCATTTGGTGCTCAATTTTTATAGGACAACTTCAACAAGAATAGTCAGCAAGGCCGCCTTTTGAAGGGGAGGCTCAATTTGACTATTCACAGTGATAACAGAGATAACAATTTCTGATGCTGGAAAAAAATCCATTTGTCAACACTGCACAGACTGACAGAGGGGTTTTTTTGCAAGAATATGGCCCTGAAACAAACAGAAATAGAAAGATTTATTGAGAGAAAGTCTGCCTGTTCTGGTCACTTAGGCTGGAGAAAATGAATGAAGCTATATTGTTTTCTCCATGAATGCTCCAACGTGAAAATGAAGAGTAGAAACTCATATGCACTTTTCTCACTCAGCCAGTGACACTCTTCTTACCTTAGCACCCATTCGCACAGCGTAATATCAGGGTGTACAACAAATATGAGAAGTTGCAGGTTTCCTTGAATAATTTGTTTAAACGACTTATGAACAGCACAGCTTGCCATCAGATATGCTAAGAATGGAGCCCTTAACCTTTAGTGGGGTATTATCAGTAATAAAGAATGTGTCAATGATCAAACTTTCTATATTATTATCATTTCTTTTAACCTAGATACATATATACCATCCAAGACATTCAAAAACTACAAAGCAACAATTCAACTACAATTATGTCAGGAAAATATCCAAATAAATAAACTTTTAATTATGATACAATACTTATTACAGTAAAAATTGGCATTTTTTTTTTCTCTTCAAAAGCAGAAGCACCAGTCTTACATATAACATACAGTTTGAATGATATCTTACATGGAATATGGTGTAATACAATGTGCAAACAGCATTTTCATACAGAACATATTTGTCTAGTTTTCATACACTGAAATTGCCTCAAATGGAAACAAGTTCATGCTGAATTTAAAATGGAATTTTAAAAATCAACATAAAATCAAGATATAAAGTACTGTTGGAATAGGTACATGAACCATTACAAACAATGAGAAGCCAAAATAGAGGGTATTGTCAGATAAATATAATTAGTGTTGCTTGTCTCATTCCATCAAAAAGTAAACAGTTAATATTTTTGCTAGAAAGTGACGTTCTAATATTTAAGAATTCTTCAAAATATTGGTATCATTTTAGTTATGTAAAAACCAAGTCAGAAATAGGACTTTTAAAAATTTCTTATTTTTGATACACTGCAATTATCATGTGTGGGCTGTGAAAAGAGATGAAGTCCAATGGAGTGAATATACATCAGCATCAACATCATGTGACTTCTGCAAAGGCCGTGATGTGGTTCTACGAGTTAAAGGAAAAACAAACAGATAAAAACCCAGAAACCACACAGATAGACAACACTTGCCATTGTGAAAATTTTTGCCTCTTCTGCTTTAGGGACAGCCTTATGCTTGCAGACTACGGCAGGATGATGTAAATATAAACGGTTTTCACTGCAGTGCTCTCACTCCCATAGCAATTCTTTGTTCACCGCTGAAAGACTGGACATGTAAGTATGCTGAACAAAGTAATTAGGTGCAATAGCTCTACAATATTTTAGTTTTAGATAGGGTTTCTAAATTAAGTAACAATGTGAATTAGCTGTATTTTATTGCTACCCTATTCATAATTTAAAACAGAATTCCCAGAAATTAAAATGATAGTTTGACAGATTATAATATTCTATTTCAGTGTCAATACAATTTTCATGTTGCATTTTTTAATTATTAATTCCTCCCCATGAGCTCTATAGCACAGAATCAAGCAGTGAAATGCTACAACAAAATTGAATTCAGTGGTTGAGAACTTGCATTCAAAATTTCTTTTTCAGAATCTCTCCTTCAACGAGTGTGTTACACAGAGATGTGCATTAGAGTGTGAATATACTACGTGGACTCTACATAGTAAAACTGAAGCATCCCAAAGAGCTTTGATACTTCTGCATGCTCTAACCTAAGCAAGTGCCTCTGCAAACTTTTGGAAAGGGAAGACTGAACTGTACAGTGATGTGCAGGATCCAAAGGAACTGTACATTACTTTTAGGGACACAGCACCCTTGACTGCCAACATTTTTATAAAACATACAATGTGTAAAAATTAATAAAGAGCATATTGATGTTAAGCCATGTGTTTGTTCCCCAGCACAAAAATAATACCACACAAAGCACTGCAGATTTTTCTCATCAACTCACCTCCTGGAGCAGACCAAAGTCAGAAGAGAGGAGGTGTAAGCTGATGAAGGGGGATTTAGGTAACTCACGGAGAGTGGGATAGATGTCCCTTTTTTTGGTTAAGGTCAGTTGTTCTAAGCTCTTCACAAAATCTCTTATCACACACACCACAGAAAGTGCTGGAGAGAAACTGGCCAACACACAAGTTTGCATTTCTCTGTTCTTCTTTAAACTGTCTGGATATTTGCCTACCAGTCTGTTTAGAGGGAGGCAGGCAGGAAGCTTTGATTTTCACATTAGAGAAGGAAATTTAGGTACCTTAGTAGCAGCACAGGAGAGCTGCCTCTTATTCCCCCCATCTCCAAATAAGGCTGGCAGCTTTGCTCCCCCTCTCACTGTGCCAAAAACTGTACTGTGTCCGGAGTAGGAGCTCTCTTCCCCTTCTCCTTTAACATACATTTTAGCTCTCGCAGTGTTCTTGCTGTATTTTATGACAGCTTTCATAAGGGAATACCACCAAATAGTAAGCACCTACATACATTCTTCTCCAGAACAGAATTAATATATCTTAAATAAATAAAATGATTAAACAATTGCCAGCAGAATTTTTTAAAAAAGCATTAGCAAAAAAGCATCAGCATGCAACTTTCTGTGAAAATGTTTTCAGTAAACAATATTAGCAAATGTCATTGTTTCCAGATTTTGATTTGGAGGAAGAAAAGCAAAATCAGATTTCCTGATTAGAAAACAAACATTAACATTTCAGAGCATTTTAGCTGGCTGACCATCTTCTGCTTTCAGTACAGGACAGACAACACTGGGTAACCTCAATGACTCTGGCATTGCTGTGAGGCTATTATGCAATTTTCTTCACAGTATTTACTTCATTTTTCTTTCTTTTGACCTGAAAATTTTCCTGTCAACTTAAACTAGCATCAGTCTAAAATTACTCACTTTGTTGATAAGTAAGATGGTTTAAAAATGAGGAATTAGAGAAAAAAAGTGTCCTTGTCATTTATTCTAATCAATTCTTTCAAGTCCGGCTATGTGCTATCCCTTTCTCTATGCGATACACATTTGTCTGTGATGCAGAGAACCAAATGCTGTTTCTTGTGGCATTAATTCAGGACTAGATAACTATTACTCAGGAAAGGAAAATGTGGTTCAAACTTCTGCCAGCTATACTTCCAAAATAAGCAGGTGACCATCCTTGGAAGGACACACAGAACACGGGACATAATAGCACAAACAAAAATCCTCCTTCCTCAATAAACCCTTAGAGAGCAGTTAAGCTAAGTTACCAATTGTGGATCTATTGATTTGGACTTTAGTGAAGACTTATCAATTGATTTCCAATGGACTCACCAGGGTGATGCATAACTAGGTCAAAATTAATCACTTGCTGATGGCAAGAATCACTGATACAGATTCACACAACTGTCTGGGTTTTCATGTTTTTTCATGTCACTGTCTCAGGAAAAACTACAAATGAGCCTTCCTGGGACTCTTTACAGAACCCCCCCCCCCCACCAGCATTCCTCTTGAATAACTGAATTTCAGGGCTCTCACTATGCTTTTTTACTTCTGAGATTTACTGTGACAACATTCAGTGTGAGATACTAACCACCATCAGCAAACAGATTCACACAGATGCAGGAGACAAGCAAGAAACCATGCACAAGACCTCAGCTTCTCCAACTCCAGGGGAAATTATTTTCCCTACAGTATTCAAAAGAATTAGAATATGGCGAGGATCTGCTCAGTGACAGCAGTTTCACAGACAGGCACACCAGTTTTTCTATTATTCATTCTAAATCGGCAGTAGCAGCTTGGTGTCAGCACCACATGGAGAAAGCATGCTCTGTAACTCTGCTCTCGCACCACTAACAGAAAAATGAAAGCTAAAGGCTAAGCCTTGAGTGCAGGTTTCTGGTAGAAAATGATTCACACCTGTGTATCCTCTGTTAAGATTTTGATTGATTTCTGTTTACAAATAATTCCACAATGTTAAAAGTTGAAAAATATCCATTTCAGATTTTGGTTTTTTGACTTTTTTCTTTTCAGTTTTCATTACGTATATGAAATATTCTTTTCCTGAACTTTTTTTTTTGTTCTGCCCTCCCGAACACAGTTAGAAATGTCACCATCCTAAAAAAAGGAGTTGTTCATTTTTGAAAACAGGAATTTGAAAAATTGTTTATAGTCCTTCACACACCAGAGTTTGTTAAAAGAAATAGAAAAATACTAATGTAGTAGTTTAGGCAAATGATAATTTATCATACAACAATAATAATGTTATCATACAGTTCTCAGGCTCAGCAAAGTATACTTTATGCTTTATCACATTTTTAGGGAAAAGAATGAGCTCAAGTGAAATTCCCCATTTAAAACATTGCAGACCTGCACAGAACGCTGCTGCCACACTGGATCTGCCTTTGCTTCGATTCCACACACTTGTGCGCTCTTGCGCACACACTTTTGTTGCCTTATAAGATGATGTTCGAATCAGCCCATTCCTGATATCCACAAGAACCTGATGATGCATGCTTTGAGCGAGTTTTGTTGCAAAGGATCTTCTTGACTGTTACTAATATCCGTAACACGTACCACATATATTTGAGATCAGGCTGAATACTTGGTTCCATTGCCTATGCTTCAGTATTATTTTATTTGAACATTAGATGTGGTGATCACAGTTTGCATTCAAACAGAAATAATTTTTGTACAATCTCCCAGAAGTAGATCTAAGGAGACGAGTAGAACATGAATGCAAATTCAAATGCTTGACATGGAAACAAAATTGGTTATGGTCTTTTATGAGCTGCCTCTCCTGAGTATGCCTTTCTGCGCGTGAAACAACATTGTACGTCTCCTTTAATATACTGTATTATGAAAACAGAAATCTGAAAACCTGCCCATAAGCTAATGTAAGCACGTGGGCTCTAGTCCAGCCGTCCTGCAGATACACATACATGTTCTAACACACTGGACAGATACCTATGCACACTTTTGGGTCTCAAGCACAACAGTATTTGGATACTTCTCAACTAAAATATTTTGAAGTAACAGAAATAGACACAAACCCTCTCTCCCTTTTGCCCATACTATGGTGAGCTAAAATATCTCTGTGTTTTGCTTTCAGCCTGTGAGCTCAGTGAAAGGCTCTCAGTCTCCCTGGAGAGCCCCGAGGACCAGACTCCCTAGGCCACCCTGTCGGTAAACAAGCACACATACCAATGAAAGACAACTTGGTACAAACATGCTTAGGACTACAGAAAAAGCAGTAATGTTCCAGGCCCAATGTTCTTATTCCTTCTGTTAGGCTGACAAGCCAAAGTGTCAAAGGTTAACCCTTGCAATAATGTAGTAACTGAGATGTTCTTGCTCTAAATTAGGCTGACAGCGATTTTAAAGGTTAATTCTTAGAGTAATATAGCAGTTGAGATGGCTTTCTGTGTTGTTTAGATGACATTCTTCACTGTGTGCTGGTTTTGATAACATTTTGGCTTGTACCACATTCTATTTTAATGCTATTTTGTTGGGATTAGCTGTTTTGACTTTATGCTGGTTGTCACTATGTTCTGTTATGTGCTATGTTATGTTCTGACCATATTTTGTTAGATTTGCACTCTTCTGTTTTCATGAGGATTAGCTGTTTTGACTTTACTTTTTTCACTACGTTAAGCTATTTTGGACAAGGTACTAATTTTAATGATGTTTTACATGTCAAGCTGCTTTGATGATGCTCTGTCTCTCACTATTTTGACAATACCCTGTTTTTCACTGTCTTCACAATGCACATTGCTAAGAAAGGTTTGATAACAGGAGACGGGCCACTTGCTTATCAAAAGCAGGAGGGTACATGCACATTAGTACCTCAGCAGTGTCCTTGTAAGCTGAGAAGTGTTTTTGTACGCCAGTGGATGTTTAAAGAATTTTGTCCTTTCTTCGAACTTTGCTCATTAAAGGCTTGTTATAATACTAAAAATCATGCCCAAAGGTCAAGAAGACCCCTGCCCAGGTGAAGACCCTTCTCCTGAGCATGTGTAATAGTGGAAGCAACGTGTAAGCAATATTGTAATTGTATGACCAATCATTGTAAAGGAGGTGGACTGAAAAATTAATGACCCTGAAAGTTGTGTATAAATATAACACATAGAACTCTGTTCGGCGTGCATGCTGGGCGGAGGTATCCCCCATGCACCCAGCGCTGCAATAAGCCAATGTCGGCTTTCAAAACTATCACTGGGTTTAGAGAGTTTTAGTTACATTTTGGTAACAGTAACACTGAGAATTAAAATGAAAAATACCCTTTTCTGATATTGTGAAGAAGCTGTTCTATGTCTCATCAATAATCAAGATGGAGTAAATAAAAAAACATTATACCTTACAAACAGAAATGGAAAGCTTTGCCAGTCTGAAAATACTACCAGAATTCATGGCTATATCTCTACTTACTATTGTTAAGATGTTTTATCACCACCATTACCTTTAGCACATACGCAACAGAAAAAGAATTTCAGTGTCAAACTCAACAGGATTTTTGAGACAATTGACCCTGATAATCACTAGCAATTGATATGATAGGCAACAAGAATGTCACATATTGTGAGAGGAATTCCAAATACCACCATTAAAGCTTAGAAATGGCTGTGTTGGGCAGGGAAAGAGAGAGAGATTGAGAGAGACCCTAAACTATTTCTAGTTCAGTCATGCTGGAAAGTCAGTCCTACGTGTGCAGTATAAGAAGCCACACTGTTAACAAGGAACAGTAACTGTGTTTGGCAGCATGGTTTGGACATTGCTGACAGAAGTTAGCACTATGAAGGAATTAGACTGGTTTAGATTGAATATTAGGAAAAATTTCTTCACTGAAGGAGTTGCCAGGTATTGAAATAGGCTGCCCAGGGAGGTGGCTGAGTCACATCCCTGGAGGCATTTAAAAGACATGTAGATGCAGTGCTCAGGAACACCAGTTTAATGGTGGATTTGGAAGTTTTAGGTTAATGGTTGGACTTGATGATCTTACTGGTTCCTTTCCAACCTAAGAGATTCTATGATCTATTCTATGAATGCCAAGCAGAGACTTTGGGTATAAATACAGCTTAGCTGGCAAACAGAGGACTGCAAATGAGTAATACTGAACAGCTACAGAAAGCAGTGATGATCAGATACGGTAATCATCTCATCCAACAGGTGATGAACCGTAGTGCCTCTCCTAATCCAACACTTCCTTCTAAAACCTCTTCTTGCAGTATTCTATCTACTGCCTCAATTAGTCCTAAAATGCTCTATGTTCCCTTTGTACTTGATTTTTTCAAAGCTAGAATACTTATTTAAATAAAAGGTTAGGAGAGTCAACAGCTACAACAAGATGTGTACAAGCACTCCGTAAGCCCTGGCATATTTCAGGTGAATTTAGCATGAAATAATGACAGTCTCCTCTGAAACAGAAAGTAGAAAAAATAGTTTGTGACTACACTGGAGGAAGTTGAACTTTAAACTCTGAATTCAGGGTACCACCTAGAATATCCCTATTTCCCAGTAACTCTTGCAAAAGAACGGGAGTCTCTAACCTTGACTGTGGTGGGGAGAGAGCCTCCTCTCTGTAAGAGAGTGACAGCTAACTAAAACACGAATTATCCTCTAAGAGATGAAGAAGGTCAGAGACAGGAGAGAAAAGGAACAGATGGGTGATTGATGATGTTTCTTGGCTTTCATTCTTTTCATTAATTCTGAGGACTAATGTAGTTAAGATGAAAGCAATAAGGCTGATTGTTCAGCCAGCTATGGCAAGGATTCTTCAAGGAGACACTTCAACTATGGCTTATTTGAGCATATGAGAAGCAGATACCCATGCAAAACAGCTTATTCATCTGCATGCACCACAATTAAGCAGAAGTGTCATGCAAACAGTGATCTACCCTTGCCATTAACCAGCAGCAGCTCAATTCAGAATATTACAAGTACAAACATTCCTTATTAAGTGCACTTCACATGTAGCTCTTGACCTCCACCAGAACTTAGACAGTGGCGGCATGGAGACCATATCAAGCATGCCAAAAGCTTTCTCCAGCAGGAAAAAGTACTGGAATAGCAAGTATCAGATCTGGAAATACAAAAATAAGGTGGTTCCATGTCTGTGTGATGCAGCATGTGCTTATTCATTTACGAGTAAATTCATAACAAAATTGCAATGAGGGAGGTCCCATTTGGTAGGAATTTCCAGTGAAGTCATTCTTTAAGATAGTATCTTTGAATTGCTTGCTCCCAGATACCCATATAGTTATTAATTTTAACTACCAATAACAGAGTTGCATTGCTTCATGCTAGCACTGCCGTGGCCCATGATAACTTCAGTCAGGATCTGTGTTACTCTTACTAGCTGATTTCTGACAGTAAACTGTCTTTAATATTAGTACAGGAGCTTGCAGACTGCGAATAAGGAAAAACAGATTTAAAATAAGCCAAATGTAAATATATGTGCATCCAGAATATGGAACTGGAACAGTTTAACTGAAATGTAGCGAAAAGTAACTTGTACATAGCTAAAGTACGCAAAGACAAGTAGCATACAAGTTATTTAGCACCTTAGTTCCACATAAGTATTATCCTTAGTGCCTTCTAAGACCCCTTAACTGGGTCTGGTTTCTATCTAAAACTTTAGACTAAAGATTTAAAAAAAAAAAAGAAAGAAAAAATCCACAAAAACTCAACACCTGAAGCACTTGCATGTAAGTAACTTTTTCATCAATTATTTTCTAATTCAAGTTTAAACTTGTGGTAAAAGAAGCAAGCACTTCCAAATAAAAAGCAAAGTCTCTGTATTATCATCCTCCCGTCTCATTCTCTCTGTCTGGAAAGGAGAAAGGCTTTGCAACATAGACAAAGATGAAGTATACACCAGCATCCTACCAAGTGTAATGCCCTGCCAACAGTTCACAATTTAATTATCTAGACAGAAGTTTCATGACAGCTAACAGCTACCCTCTACTGCTATAGGAATATGGGTTCAGAAGGAAAGAAGCTCGTTCATATAATAAGAGTCCTGGGCAGTTCACAAATGGTAGAGGTCATCTTCAAGCAGAGCAAACATTATTCCTGCCATCACCCTTCCACACTTTCCCCACAACATCTCAATCTTGCATAGGCCAAGTCTCAAGAAAAGAACATTGTTCATCATGAGCAAGAGGGTGTCAAATCAGGTAGAAACACTATGTTAACCTGAAGTGTTTATCCCCAGAAAATAAATAAAATTTTCAACAGCCAGAGAGCATACGTTTATTACCTATGATGACTTTTGAGCTGCAGAAATGGCTTCTATTGCAGAAGAGCCTAGCATGTAAATAAGACGTGCTCTTATTAATGGGGTATCTCCTAGGCCAACTGACAACTTGTTTTAAGATTTTACAGAAAGTTTACTGAATTGATTATTTTGAAGATACGCATTCATCATCTAAATGCTTGTTCAAGCAAACGAGACTCTGACCTCCTTATGACAAGATATCAGCAGAAATAGCTTAGATACATTTGGTTCAAAAAGGCATGTTAAATCATTCTGATAAGAAATCTTATTTCTCCTCAAGGAAAGGAGTAACAAACCCAGGGCTAGCAGCAATTCTTACTAGAGGACAACTTCCACCACTTCCAAGTAACTAAGACTGGGAAGTGGTTAAAAACATTTCTTCTTATGTTTAATATGAAAAAATATCAGAAGTAATGTGGATTTAAAAGAAAGCCATAGAAACATAATCTTGGTGCCCTATCCGGTGTAGAGTTGTTTACTATCTTCAAACATGGTGTAACACAAGAGATTTAAATAAATAATGACAGATAAAGTTATTAGAAAAGTAGAATTGCTTTCAAACTTTGCATTAGTAGTTCAAACTTTCCCCCTGGTAAAAAGGCCTAAAATGTTTTCTTTATTTACTTTATTTTGCTATGCTATGTATTTTAGTATTTATTTGCTCATAAAATTACTCAGACGTAATCTTACCTAACATTTATATAGTACATCAACTTCAAATAACACAGAATCTTATTACAGGAAACAAAAATAAATTTTAAACACATTGTGATACTTAGTCATGCAAAAAGTCTTGACATGCCCAGAAGACTATCACTAGCATGTCCTAGTCCAAAATCTCATTTGCTTTGGCAAGAGATCATGGCTTTTGTGCAGTTACCGTATGACCCCTGTTACTCTCTATTATTATCACATTAAGTTATTTGCCCTGCTAGCGCACATGTCAGATCCACAGCATTTCCAAGTGGGTGCTCTGTCCTGGGGTTAGCATGTGCCTGATGATAAAAGCCCCACAGCTGATCCAGAAGGGGCTGTATCCCATGCTCTACACTAGTCTGAGGACATACCCTGAAGAAATAGGATAAATGCCACTCATACCCGAATTGCATAACCCCTTGGGCTCAGGAGTTAGATTTCCTTCTCAGCACTTCAAGCTCCGTGGACTCTTACCCCAAGCATTAACCAAACTTACTTGACGAACACAAGGAAACAGGGCATCAGGTCGACTCAGGCTGACTCCACGAACTGAGCAATGGCTACAGCAGTAAACTGGACTGATATGCAGTGATTGTTCTTGGAGGTGACATGAAGAGTCTCCCAAGGAGTGTCTCTGAATTAATTCTTCCCTTCTTTCTCCTTCACTGCCATGCCTCCTTACTTTAAATCTGATTACCCTGGCACTCTTGTAAAGATAGTTTGGGATCATCCTTGCAGGAAAGCTACATTTTATTTACTTGGTTTTTAAAAAGGTTAGGCATTACCTTTTCTAAAGGGCTCTCTACTTGGGGTATGCTGATCATGGGCATCTGGGCCAGATTATCCATATGAGAATGTTCATATTCTGGCTGACGTCCTCTGAAGTTATTTACCACACAAACAACCTAGAAGGGATTAGAAGATACACAGAATAGCTAAGGAACAATTTACTTTGATCCTGACATCCATAATTGAACTGACATCAGGTTTAGTCACAGCTTACAGTAGAAACACAGAAATGTGAAGTTGATGTTTTACAGAAAATCCTTAATTAATATTTCAAGACAAAATATTTTCATCCAACTTGTTATATCATCTGAAAACCAAAAAACCCTCTTATCTGAAAGCAAACCTGTTACCAAGCTGAATCATAGAATATTAGATTACTGACAATTAGCAGTGCCATGAATAGATGTCCAGAGCATGTGCAGCAGAATATGGCAATAACCTTAAATTCCTATAAAGGGTCAGTACCATCCAAATTTTGACCAGCAAAGACCTACTCCAAGGGAGAATAAGAAAGGGAGAATAAGAAAGGCAGAATAAGAAGGCAGGGATCATACCCAAGTTTGAACTAATCTCTAAACCTGTTTAAGGCAGCAGTGACTCTCACACAGGGATTTAGGAATGTAACATATACCAGTTTGTTAGTGTTTCTACTAATTCAGACACTCAGCTGAGCAGCAATGCTAACTCAGTCTGATCAGTGTAGGCATCACTGTACTGAATTTAATACTTTACACATGGAATTATAAGTAGATGTGATTCTGAAGGATGTACTCTTGCCTAAAGTGGGGCTTGATACAAAAATTACTGGTTGAAATGCTACAATCTGGTTTATAACAATGTCAAAAGAGATCATTTGATCAGTCCTTTCTTGACTTCACATTTCTGAGTGTATGCAAATATAACTAAGGAAACTGATCATTAATTAAAAACAAAAATTAGAAACACCTCTTTTGTCATTTAGTTGTCTGAAAAGTCAAGGCTACAAACATTTTTTTAAAGAGATACAAAGTTATACACTAATTTTTTCAAACAGAAGTGACACAGATATACACTTACCAAAAATACTGCTATAGATATTCCGATTATAAATCCTGCCATTACATCTGACCAGTGATTTCGATATTCTGCTACTCTGTTGATTCCAGTAAGGAAAGCCAAGCACATTAAGCCCAAACACAGAACAGGTTTCGCAAGCCTTGTTCCTCTGGCTTTTACTGTGTTGGTGATATACATCTGAAAATTAGAGAGGAAGAAAATATAAGATATCTCCCATTAATTGGCACATAAAATCTCTACATTTTGTTTGAATGGACTATGTGTATTTGGCTTATTTTCGGTAAAGAAACAAGAAAGAGTGCTAAAGTCATCACACCCTTCTACTAGGGATACAGAAAAAGAAATAGACCATACAAAAAATTACACTTTATATAAACCTGAAAAGGCCCCAGAAGAACAGATAAATTAGACAATCCTATCCTATTACTCCCAATCCCTGTATCTACTTATGCAGAGAGGTAAAGAGACTGATTTTTCACTGTGACATGTTGACAATAATAGAAAAAGATCTTTACCCATAAAGGGGCTACATCACGGCCTTTTTTTTTTTTTATTAGCAAATACCTTTCCTCCTCATACAAAACTTCTCATGTGATCAACTAGAGACCTGTTAAAAAGCAGGGGAAAACTGAACTAAATGTCAGCATCCACTTTTATAAAATAATGTAATAGTTTTAACCAGCGCTGAACCAATACACTCCTGTACTTCACAGATGGCGACAGGATGTTTACCACCATCCCCCACCAGCACACACACCAGTCTAAATGCAGAAATATCTACACATCAAATTCTGAGAAATCAATCTGTCCTGCTTACAATCTAACCCTCCCAAAGCAATAAAATTGAAGTAAAAGCATTGTCTGATGACAGAGAAGCTCACCTGTCCTAAGGGTGGCTACAAGTTTTCAGCCAGCACCTTCCAAGCTCTGATGGGCCAATGGAAGAAATGAATACCAAATCTTTGCATTTCCACTCTCTTGAATCTTAGCATTAAGGCTGCCTGAAAGTTCCCCCACCCTGAAAAAATTTACACTTCAACTAACAAGATTTTTGAGAAAAAAGTATTTACTTTCTGCAGATGTTTCTGCAATTAAACCACTGAAATCCCCCAAACCTTCACATTTAGACAGAGTTCAAGTTTTCAGATTGAAGAATGAAAACTTTACTATGGAGTTTCACCACAGACTCCAAGTGTGTAATAACTTTGAACTGCAATGGGAAGCAGATGAATCTGCAAACCACCAGTACCTTTTTGGTCAACAAAAGGGCAGTCCTTTGTTTCTTTGATACTGTCTAAATCTTCAGCTGAATTTACTGGGTAATCAGTTATGAAGTGCTGCAATAATCCAGTCAAGCAGCAGTTTAAGTGTGGTTATAGTTATGATAAATTAAGTGAAGGGAGTAGTGGTCAAAGCCTGTCTGAAAAGAGCAATATCTGACAGTAATTTTGTTCAAAACTAGAACAAGATTCATAATAGAGAAAGAACCCTGACTTAGAGGATGAATCAAAGTTTAAGCTTAAAATCACATCTTCAGTGTACTTTATGTGATGAAGAGCAAACTAGTAGCAAGCTTTCAACTAATGTAGACAGATCAAAGGTTTGAAAAAAGTTTTGGGGTGTGTCTCCAAACCACATTTCTCCTCCCTTCTTCCTAGACCATTTCAGAAATAACGTTTCCCCCTTTGCTGACTATCCTTTTATCTTAGCTCCTTATATTTTTGCAGGCTCTCTTCAGTGAGCTACTCTTGACATGTGGAATGCCGATATGACAACTGCAACTTTAATGTCCAGCTTTTTAGCCCCACTGTTTTTCTTCAAGCTACAGACAGAGCAGTGCACACTGAGTTACTCAGCAACCCTGTATTTTAGTGAGTCTTGTCATACTCTGGATACTACCACCATTATCCACATTCACACAGCATTTAAGGATGTGCTAAGGAAATCATTCTATTATTTTGAATATGCAGCAAGATCATCAGCTTTCAAATACAGCTTGGGTGAAGTTGACACAGGGATGTTGGCAGGAACCTATCCTGCATTTAATTCCATACTGTGGCATATCAAAACGACTACTGAGAAGGAAAAAAAACCTCAAAAAACAGTGTAGTTTAAGGCAAGTATTGGTGAATATATTTCAGTTATCGGCAACACCTGGTCATTGTCCAAGAAGATGATCTCCGTGTTTATGAAGTCATAACACATAAAAATACTTGATTCAGCAGTAGTTCCGTCAAACTTCAACATTTTTAATACAAAGCTAAACTGAAAAGTGTTCTGCAGAAAATTCTCAGAATCTTTTCGCAATCAAGCATGTCCTTCAAATCCCTCCTCCGACAAATCACTGAGTGAGCAGAAATAACTGCAGACTCATGCTGTGCCTCACGAGTAATAGACTTCCATTTGCCATACGTGCAGTCAAGATTGCCATGCGCAGTCATGCGCATTCAACATAACTTAAGGGTTCTGCCATCATAGGTACAATTTCATATTTTCTTTAAAGAACAGACACAAGTGATGCCAAGAATATTTAAGAATATATTAATTATAAGAATATAGTAAAATAATATTAAAAATGAAGAGAAATAGGGTAAACATTTTCAGAAACATTGTAGCAAGAAGACTGCATACTTGCAAAACTCTAGATAGCAAATGTAGATGCTTCCAAGGCAGGATTTATAGATATTTATTTTTAAATTTGACCTCTTTCAGCTCTAGGAGAAGATATTAACAAGTCAACTCAGTCAAAGATCTGATTTACCCTAAGAATAAAATATAATTAAGTAGTTGTTTTCTTCTCATTCTGGAGGGAAAACTATAAAACCATCATAGTCAGTAATTGACAAAGAATATGTATCTTGAAAAGATGACAGAATTTTTTTCTTCTCTTACTTTTCATCACCATTAACTCCAGTATCACCAAAGGAAAATAGCTTAGTGATTTAAGCCATTAGTAAGAATGAATGACAATATAAATTTTTACATTGCTAAAGATGTTTACTGAACAAGTCCACCCCAATTCCTTTTAAGACCAGAAACTGGGAGAGAAGGAATCTAATTAAAGAAGTCTTTTCAATTAGTCAATAGCAAGACCAACAGCAGAAATTTTATATGTAAGTTCAAAGATCGATATAGTAGCTAGAGTTAATTCTGCACGCTGCATTCTCCCATACCATCAGCTCAGTGGTGAATCTTCTCTTGAAGAACTTCTGTTATTTCTTTTCCTTTTTCCTGAAATAAGATTTTAGTAAGCTGACACCAGCAAGTAGACACTTGTAGAGTTATACAAGGAGGTGGAAGTTATCTGATGATAGTTGTATATGCCAGTATTTACTAGGTTTTTGGGAAAACACAAACATTTGACCTTCAGTCTTCAAGATGCTGGAAGTGAAGTCTTCAAAGAACCTCATAAACTGAAAAACTTTAATTGAAGTTGTTTTGAAAAGATGTATTTGGAAGAGTCAGAATCATCATCAAGACAAAGCTACCTGTGAGGTTTCTGACATGACTGTCTCAGGTCATAATTTTAGGAATAATCATAGTATTCACACTTAGCTTGTACTGGGAACGCTTTCAAAAGTGACATGTTGCAAGTCTGAGTCATGTAAAACATGTCCTAAATCTAGTGCAAACAAAATCATTTCAAAACATGTAAGAGAAGAACAAGAATTGAATGTCAAGTGCTGGACAAAGTGGCCTCCTGGAGTATGCTGCAAGTTCTTCCTAGTACTCTTCTTTTAGCTATCTCCAGGCTCACCCACACGAATGTCTATGCACACCGACACACACCTAGCAGGTGCCAGAGTCCCATTTTAGTTAGGGTGGAGCTATCAGGCTGGGTGCACCTGCCAGGAGGAAAGTTAATTCTCTAGCTGATTTCATCAACCTGGAGCCCAGGTATACAGGTAGAAAGATCCCCTCTGCTTGCTGTTTTGGTCCTCCCTGAAGCAGGTGGCCTGAGGAACTTACAGACAGACAGTCCATTAGTGGGCAGAGAATAACGACTCGTGAAGCATCAAGCAGAAAGAGGAAGGAAGCACTGTACAGGCACCTATCCCACCCTATGCCCATTAAAGAAAATCTTGAACTATTCAAGTACTATAAGTAACGTTATAGATATTCCACCTGAGGAATGCACAACTTAAAATATTCATCATGTCTACAAGAAGAGATACTCTGAGATCAAAAAGCTGAAAAAGTAGTAGGCTATAAGTGGATGGTAGTCTATAACCAGGTTCAATCTTTAATTAGAATCCTATTTGACAATTTAAAAGCTCTTCCACTTCCTTGATTAATAATTATTAGGTCAAATTATTTCTAGAGCAAACTACAGTTATATTTTCAAATCACCTGGGCCTTTCTGCAATTGCTCACTAAAAATTTTTCAGTGTTTTTGAAGCCTCTTCCAGCTTTCTTGATAAGTTTTGCAGTGATTATTGATGACCCTAGACAAAAATAGGCTTCAATGCCAAGGGTCTGAGTTGGCAAAAGGAAGAGAAAGCTTTAGAAATACTGGACCTTACTATTAAGTTTCCCACTATGAGCTCCTCACACTTGTAACTCTGATCAACTGGAGAAGGAGAGAGGTATCCTTCAATGTACCAGACTGTAAGACACATGCAAATACCAATTAAAGCTGATTCAGTCTACAGAGATCGTTATCTTGAGCAATTGAATTGTAATGAAGAACTGACTGACAAGAGATAGCTAGAGGTCTTTAGATAAATCCCTGGATCAAATTGTAATGTTATTTTACTATCCAGACTGAAAGTAACTAATACACCCAATATATGAAGCCCATGATTTATGCTGTACAATCAGTATCAAAGGATGATTTTACTTGCTGCACCAGGTACTTAAAAGAAAACCCACTTTCCTAACACTGCCCCTGAAAATCAGCCAAAATAATCCTTTAACTCTTCAATTTCCTCACAAAAAATTGACAACAAAGCCAACTAAATAAGGGGGCTCTGCTACTACTTTTCCTCCTGAACACTATCAAAAAAGCCTATCAAATTAAGGCCTGTCATGCCTCGAACAGCTGCCCATTGAGCAGGACCCAAACAGACACTTCAAAATGGTGAGGTGAGATGAGGCCTATACCTAAGGACTGGATCAAGGAGGACTGAGCAGAATGTCACCATGTTGCCAGCATTGTGACCCAGACTGCCTTGCTGTCTTTTCCCAGTGACTTATAAACACAGTAAAACAGCAGTGATGATACAGCAGAATGCCAGGAGCAAGAAGCTTACAGAAAAGATGATCACAGGCCCAACAAAAGCTCTGCAGAGAGGAAAAAACTGTCAGCTTTACCTGCTATCCCTGCCTGAGGCTGTATTTGAGACCAAGGGTTCACAGAACAAAGCAACAAAAGCAGCCTATCAACCTAAGGGCTACATTTACTATCAAGACATTTAAACCTGCTCCTCTACCATTACAAATCCAAAGCTAGTCTGAAATGTATGTGGTAACACCAAGTTCAAACACTATGCTACAGACAGGTTGGTTGCCAACTGCTCTTGCTTAACACAGTAAGAATAAAACAATAAGAAGCAACATTTCATAGAATTAATTACAATTTGTCTTTAACTACAAAACAGCCAGGACCAATGCCCTAGGTCTGCAGCACCGAAGGAAAACTGTTAGACACAAGCCTCATTTAAATCCATGGGAATAGACTGACTAAATCTTCATATATCCCTTGGAAATCCTACCAAAAAGACTCATGACTTCTCATTTGTCTCAGGTGTGGAAAAAACCACAAGTATGCGTATACTTGGCAGCTTCAAAACACACCTTTAATTATCCAGGCTGTGTCAGCTTATGCATCCCGAAATGTGGCTTATACAACTACATTCTATTTAATAAATTTGAAGTGCTTGCCTTAATACCTATGCTAGCATGTTGTTTCAGCTAAAAAAGGGTCAATTGCAATGCTGATAAGATGTGAAAGCATATGCAGTCAGCATATTAACCCAACTCAAGCCAAAACAAACAAAAGTTCTAAGACAAGTTGAGCAGACACCTAAGGACAAATCCTGGTAGCAGCCAGTTTGGTTAGAGATTTTGAAATGGATTTATAGTAGTTCATTTTGAAGACTCTGGTACAGTGGCAAAAATAAACCCAAAAGTCTGAAGAAGACAGTTAATGCATCCTTAAAAGTGTCTGTCTTAGGAGCAGGGTAGAGAAACCACCTAACCATAGAGCTGTCATTCAACATTTCCATTGCTGAGTCTCTCTTAATAGGGACTGAGAGAAAGCAATGGATGCAAACAGTACAGTGAGGTCTAAATATTAGTAATGCAATTTTTTGTAAAGGACTGTATTTTCAGCAGTAGGGGAATTCAGAGTTACCATAGCAGCCACCCACTCTCAAAAGAACGGAGAGGGAAAATAGGAAGACTCAAGCACTTAGATGAAAAAAAGAAGCTATTGTTAACAAGACAATATGCACAGATGCTGGGTGATAAGGATATGGCTGCACTTAAATGGAATGAGATAGGGGAATTATTCAATAAAGCATAGGCTTTGTTTTTAAATGGGTTGATCAGTGAAATCACACCAGTCTGATGACATTTACTCCACCCCCTTCAGGGTGCAAGGACTGTGGATCAGCTTGTTGCTTGTTTATGTCTTTAAGCTGGTTTCCTTTTGTGCACAGTTGGCTGAAATGTCCAGAGAGGATTCTGTAACAATTCCTCCCTCCTTCCCAAATATTTCTGTTAACCAAAAAGAGAGCACATTTTGTATCAGAGATTATATGCTTATTAAATATTAGCTCCATAAATATATGGAGGTCTTTATGTCCATACTCTCAATAACTGTAGTACCAAGGCTCATTCAAAGAGTAGGCTACTGTTTAAATCTTCTACCCCAGTGAATAGCTATAACAAAGTTGTTCTTCAGGGCCAACTATCCTGATAAACATGATGACAGTGTAAGGACATGACCCAAATATTGGAACATTGTATTTCTTTCCCTAGTGTGTAATAAACAGTATTTTTAGCTGCACCTGTGCAACAGTTATGGGTTCTTCATGCGGTGTGCAAGCCAATAACACAAAGAGTAGAGGTACTTCCAAGTTTATTTCATTGATGCACATGAATGGGTGCCTGTCTCAAGACAACACACCCTAACTCAAGAAATTTCCACTTTTATACAGACATTATTGCATATTCAAATGACTAATGCGTAATAATTATTACTCTCTCTGGTGATTGGTTTTACTCTCCTCGCTTCTCATGTAAATTATCACGCAGACTGTCTAAATCTTCCATTGTTTCATTTTGAGTAGATGGTATCATTTGGGCAGGTGGTCAATGAGTCTGTGGTCGCAACAGCCCCCTGCTGTCAGAAAGACTTTTTACCTATTTCTCCAATCTTGGCAGTTCCAGCTGGTTCTTCATGATTTGCTGACTAAACACACAGTTCTTCATTCTTTCCGACAGCAGTATCCTGCTTACCAACAATGCCACACTGTCTAGCTATTACTCCTCTATTGTAGTTTGTAAATAGTTAAGTAGGATTGGGGTTATACATAGGACTGTAAGCAGCCACCAAGTTTTTGGTTCTTTCAATTACATTTCACATTTAATTTTCTTTAATTAATATCCAAGTAATTAATAGCAGCATTAAAAAAAAAAAAAAGACTGCCAATATCACATCAAGAACCAAAACTTGCAGTCTACAACTCAGCCAATACATCATAGCAATTCACTTTATTAGGCAGCCTATAGGAATTCAAAATCCTGAGAGCAGTTTATAGTGCTTTAAATTAGGACAGTGTCATGCCTCACGCAGCAGTACAGTAATGACGTAGGATATATTCATTTCTGCAGTTACTGAAAGATTATGCAGCCATGAAACAGATCACAGCAGTTTTAATTTTTGATGTTGCTAACTCTGTATTGACTACAGACAACATAAGATTTGTATAAAGTATTCTTGCTCATGTCAAAAGACATTGATACTAGGTATTAGACCTTAGTAATGTCTACTTTTTGTTTTTAAAATGTATTAGTACTATTTTCCTTCCTGCTTTGCAGTAGCTGAACAGTTGGTTTCCTTCGGTTACTGTGACTCATAGCAACAGTGGAAATCCAACTTTACAGATGGATGAGAAAAATGGGAGTAATTAAAAGGAAGAATGCTGAATATTTTCTAAAATAGCTCACACCAAATTTAGAGGGATGTTTCAGTGAAGCAAAGCCTTAGATATCTCCCTAAATAAAGGCAATACTATTAGGAGTCTTACACTTGCC
Organism: Rhynochetos jubatus; assembly: GCA_027574665.1. Lineage (NCBI taxonomy): Eukaryota > Metazoa > Chordata > Aves > Eurypygiformes > Rhynochetidae > Rhynochetos > Rhynochetos jubatus. The sequence continues at coordinate 21,270,800 of CM050656.1, forward strand.
TCCACTTAAGATAGAATATTATTGCTCATCTCTTCTTTGCAGATAACACTTGCCTATACTAACTGATGATCTACATCTCTTAGACACTGCTCACAAGGAACTTTTGGTAACTGCTACTGTCAGTGCTTCAGAATTTAAGCAACTGGTTCTAAAACCATATTCAGAAGCATGGAGCTGGCACACAGTCTGTGGATGGGGTTGGGATCTTTGCCACGTTGGCAAGTATCAGTTTCCAGATCAATCAGGAATTTAAAGCCTGCTCATTAAATATATGCTCAAAAGCAATACACACACACAGAGGTGTGTGTGTATATATACACACATACATACACACATGTATTTCCAGGCCACGGTTCAAATACTGAGGAAATTTAAGGGATGCCTCCTGCAATGACCACAGAGATATACACACTTGCCTAGTTTCCCACTGAAACTATGAGGACAGTCCTTGGTTCCCATACAAAGGGCTACAAAGGATCATGATTACCAGCCCAGGTCAGGCCAGAGACTCCCATGGGCATGTGCTGGGGACAACTTTACTAAGAACAAGATATGCTTCTGCTTAAGACTAGAATGATGTGCACTCCAAACTAGCCACAGAGTAGTCACAGAGTTACTTGAGTGAGATTCATTAGTCACTGCCTCACTTCTCAATAGCCTCTACAACAGCTGTGATGCCAAGCAGTAAATACCAGTTTTTATCCCAGCCCTGCTCATCACTCCTGTATCAGAGAGGAGAGATGGAAGAAGGGCTGGATTGTCTTTTAGCCCACTTCACTGCAGAATAAGAGCCAAACTAACATTGCATAAGCAGTGAGATACCTATAAATATCAATTCTGGTACCTAAAGATATGCAGATCTCAGGAAGCCTGCAGAGATCAAACACTCACATATACCGACTCTTCTGCTTCACCCCACCAAGGAATATGGCCATGTGCAATTCCACTAATCTCTACTGGATTAAAACATGGAAAGGAACCACTACCAGCCATGGGCAATCCCTACCCTTATTCTTTACCATCCAACAAATCCTCCTCCCCCACGTGCTCTGGAAATGGGGAAAAAGTAAGTCAAGAACCTGGTTATCATAAATTGATAACCCTTTTTGGACAATCTGCCTTCTCTCAGCATTGCCTTAGCTTTCAAGGCTCAGAGAACCACTACATCTGCAATTGTCATAATTAAGTCCAAAATCAAACTCTCAATGGCCTTACAGAAACTCATAGAAGGTTCACATATATAAAATCAGCCAATAGTTTTCTTATCTTCTCCCCATTCCTCCCTCCTCCCCTCACAGTGTGAGCCGCTTGCTCCAAAAGATACAGTGACATTAAACAGTACAATATACTTACAGCCAGATACATAGCTGCATATACGCTTAGTGCTGCTTCTTTGGATGGGAATGTCTTTCTGGCTTTCATGATAAGATCTGGATTTCCAGTACAGGCATGTACGCTACTGATGAATTGTGTATACTGTTTACATCCAAGTGCTGTATAGTTGGGTTTACAAAGTGCAAGAAAATGTGGTGCAAGATTCCCTGTTACTACTTGTCCAGCATTTACAAAGATGTCCGTAGCAAACAGTCCAAATGCGTAAATTCCTGAAGAGGGAAACAAAGAGTTAAACTTCGTGATAATTTCACTCCAGGGTAACATATTACAGCATTTATCATAGTAATATACACCTCATTCCATTTAAGAACATTAAAAACCCTCATGTGTAGTGTACCTTGAAGATCCCATCTCAGACTGGAGATGGTAGTTTCCTACATAATCGCAGCAGCAACAGTGCAACGCACCCGCACACCTGATCTCTCTCCATCCTTGAAGGAGCATGCTCAACTCTCGTGCAAGTAGCCCGCTTTCCTAGGTCCCCTAGCCATGAATCTCCACCGTTTGGGGTAGCTAGCCATTCTGGTACTTCACTTTTGCCCATGTTCACTAAACAGAAGTGACAAGGCAAATTCTTCACCCTAAAAATCTGCTTGGGAACCAAGTAAGTCAGGTGCTGATGGAGAAGTAACTTGAAAACTTGTAACACATAATGGACAAACATTTTCTTTTCCCTTGCAGCTGTAAAGAAGCTAAAGTACTGAATAATTCAATATTGCTATGTACAAGTTGTCTTCAGCTGTCTGCTACTGGGTACATCTCTATGCATGGCATATTAATCACAATATCAACATGGTGAGCTAAAGATCTATATATTTGAGGAGCTACTTATGCTAAAGAGTTTTTTTTATCAGAAATATCAGCAAAGAATTTAACACATGTACTCATTTATTAGAATGGAAATGTATCTGATTAGTTACAAGAAAACAGATTTCTGCTGTTCTGACGTGTCTTTCCATCCTCTTAGAATCAGCAAATGAGCTCTGGAAGGAAATGCCAACCCAGCACCCTGACTGGGAGGCAATGCCAGCAGTATATGTTCAAATTCCACCTGAGCTACAGATTTCCTCTTGTATTTCCATGTGCAAATCACCTTTCCTTTTCCATACTTCAATTCACAGTGAATATAGTGTGAGTTTTGGCAATTCCCAGCTTCACGGGGCACCACAAGGACTTTAATGGATGTACACAACAGCAGACATGATCCTACAGAAACATGTGCGTTTCTGAAGGTCAGGCTTTTTCCTCAGCAAAGCTAGAGGACTGAGGATGACTTCTGGGATCCTGGCTAGCCAACAATGTCACACTAACATTAATTCACCCTGAGCTGCTAGACATTGGTGAGTAGCAGATTGTGCCTAGCCCAGTCATTGCACAGAAGGGCCCCTTCAGCAAGCCCCGAGGGTGTGCACTGCCCCAACACAGGTGGCTACATCACTTTGCGTAAGCATAATGGATAGTGATGCCTCTTCTGGTAGAGCAGTGTGGAGGCCATTGTTCATTCCTCCCTCCCAGTTTTTTTGTTTGCTTCTGTGAGCCAGGAGGGCCCACCAAGTGGTAAGGAAACACAGGCACTGAATACACACAGAGCAACTGGGGCAGGAGAAGCTCTTTATCATCAGTCCCCACCATCTCTAGACCTATGCAAGACAGCCTCACTCTTAATGACTTTTAACACTCCAGGGTGGCAGCGAGCAATTGCACTCTCAGAAGGCAGGTACGGCTGTTACACAAAAACTGCAAATACAGACACCGCTGCACATCCCCTCCCTCCCCTGTGACTGGGGTATGAAGGAGGATTAGCTGCCCCAAGGCTTCGTTCCGCCAGCTGTTGCTCAGACACAACTGTGAGTGAGAAGAAAACAACAGAACTGAGCCCTGCTATGGCAGCCTTGCACGTACTAAAAAGCAGCACCTGGGAGTATTCAATAGACACTGAGTGGTGATACTTCTCCCTCCAAACACACTTACAATGAACTAAATAGAAAGGATGGCATCTCGCCTACTAAAGTCAATGGGGGCGTTAGAGCTGACTGCAGTGGAGCATGGATTATGCAGTTTTCTGCTAGAGACTGTAATACAATCCCCAGGCTAAGCAAGTACCTAAACTGGCCTTGGCCTCAAGTACGCACTCATACCCCAATGCCTTCAACTTTGGCTGCTATGTGTGTGTGCAACCCAAAAAACCCACCACTATAGATATGGCACAAGTATATCTCCTTTCTCCACCCTACTCCAGGCCTGCTGGTTGTTTTTCCACCCTTGTGGTCCCCTTTTCTTCTATTTTTACTGCTATTTCTGCAACTATTTTTTTATCCAATCTTACAAGAAGCTGCATTTGCTGCCCAAAAAGAGAGAACTCACTGCACCTGAGTTAAGACTACACATGAAATGTTGTATGGTTATCTGAATATTTTCCCCAGGTCAAAATTAAGATATAATTTATCACTCTCACCATTCAGAAAAAATGAAAGCATTAATTTTGCTCATACCAAGGAATCTGACGGTCCTGCGCACCAGTGGATTTATATAACAACAGTCTCCAGTTAATATTGTTTTTTCTTGGTTTTCAAAATCCTTTGTAGCTAACTGTAGACAAAACACTGCAGTTTCTCCAATGATAATCTTAGGGGAGGAGAAAAAAAAAAAGGGGAGAGAAATGGTAGATCAGGTTACCACAAGTAAAATATACTAATATTACAGAGATGGCTACCTCATCTTAAGGAAACAAGACCAAATAAGCACAAAAGGCAACATAAAGTGAACCAAGTTATGCTTGTTAATCTTCTTATGAGGAAAACATCCCTTATGGCTCGTTTTACTTTATTTGCATTAAAAGAGAATAAACTTCTATAACCAGGACTCTGAATGAACATAACATACCCTAGTTTTCAGGATGAGGGAAAGAGAAAGAAATGTGTTAGTTCAAGGACAATAGATTGCATAATGCACAAGACATGGACCAAAGCAAAGGCCTAATCCAGGCAGACGCTGAGCATTTCAGATCCCACACGGCTTTCACTGACACTCAGTACTTCACAGCATTAAGCTCTAAATTTTGGACCATGGTGGAGAAGGGGAAAAAGATAAGAAAAAAAAAATCACAACAGAGCTCCTGTTCACATCAGAGGATTAGTTTGCCAGGTGGTACTTAAAAGGGTTTGATTCATATTTTGCCAGCTAAGTTAATCAAGTCTAGCTTTAGCTTTGCTCCTCATGCTTGAGCAAAGTGTCACCACTGATATTTTAACATTAAGCACGGCCTGTTTCACATTCACTACACCAAAATAAAGCTCTCTTCCATAGATCATTCACATTACAGCTGGCACAAAATATTAAAAAATATTCAAATAAAGAAAAATACTGATTTTGAATGTAAAATGTGCCCTCTGAGATGTGTAAAACATGACTATTAATTTACTCATGACAATTATAGTATTGAGACTTAATAGCCAAAGCCAAACCTTAAGCGTATATCCACCTAACCCTATGATACTGAAGCTTTACAGCAGGTAGCACGTGTGGTCAGAAAGAGTAAAGCAGAAGGGTCAAATACTGACCACAACATTCCAGGTTTGATTCACTATGGGACTTAAAGGCAAGGATCTTCTACTCTTCTTTATGAAAAGCAGTAAAGCTTATCAATACGTACATCGCACTTTGATAAACAGGAATGAAGACTAGAAAACTGAAGTCTTAATACTACACAACTACATGAAATAATGCCATCAAATCTGATTTATTGCCTAGGTTTTACTAAAACTTTGACCTAACAGGAAATTATAAACCTTTTCAGATATCACAATAGGTCTGAACACTTCTACACAGAGCACTGGTTGGAAAAAAAACAAACAAAAAACCACAACGCACAACTATGGGTGATGGCTCATAAGCACAGTTTGTTGTCAACAGGAAGAATGCAATTAATGACCTTACTTAGTTATTTGTAGATCTACACAGATGACACTGGGCTAAGCTGTGACACACAGAGAAGGAAGGTGTTTCTTATAAATGATGTGGCACAAATAACAAAAATAACTGCGGTGACAAATGTGTAAGAAGCAAAATCCAGTTTGTCACAGAAACAGTCATCATCTATTACTTGAGACTGGATTCAGATCCTAGCGGAATGTTTAGATGAAACAGAAATTCCAATATCTGAACAAGTATCCTCTCTGCTTTGATGCAAGCAAGTTTTTAGATACTGAAGTATAATTCCTTCATCTACAATTAACAAATGATCAGTACATATATGAAATGAAACTCAAGCTTGAATTCAAAGTCATCAAAATTATTACAGTAATGAGAATTCAGCCAAATGACCCCTACAGCTCTCATTACAAAAAACCCAAACACACCACCCCACACAACAAACAACAAAAAAAAGTTTCAGTATGATTCATAAAGGTGAAAACTGAAACACTAAGGTTTTTAAATGTGAGTCACAGTAACTCCCTTCTTTCCTCTGGAATAATGAAACATCAACTCGGCAACCTGAACATAGTAAGATTCTGCATTTAACTGATTTTTTTTCCACACTTCATAGATTTCAGTAAAATTATTGTCGATTTCTAAACTCCGGGGAAAAACAGAATCCAGCATAAAGGGATTATCTGTGATATACAGTGCTCAACCTTTTGCAAGAACACAAAGCACATCAGCAAGCTCAACTCTCCAGCTCTCAGCAGTCACTGAATCTCCTGATCTAGAAATAGAGTTTCTTCTTTTTGGTTGACAAGGAAGCCAGGGTTAGCAAATGGGAGAACTGCACATTCAGTTATAGGGAAGGAGATTCTCACTTCCAGCAACTTGTCTTCATCAGCTGCATCTAGGTCCTTGCTGCTGGTAACAATTTTTCCTTGTTCTATTTCCTGTCTTTGATAGTGACCTGGATGAAGAAAACCCTCTGCTCCAAGAACAGCAGGGAGCAGTGCTCAAGTTCTTAGCTGAATGAAAACACTCTTAGAGAGGATACATAGGTGCAAGGGTCAGAACAACGAAGAACTCAGCTAAAGACAAAACTTTTGCTTTACTAGGCCTAGTGCTCTAACCTCAGAAGTAGTCAGAGTGGAATATGACACTGGGCACAACAAGCATTCATCTCTATGCCTCTGTAGCCTTACTTGGATAGAATCGGTTACAAACAGTTGGACTTGATGATGTTAAAGGTCTTTTCCTACCTAAAAGGCTCTGTGATAGTTCTTCTGGAATTTGGCCGTAAATATAGGTTCTGTATTTTTCTGTAATGGCAGCTCTGCTAAGGTTGTTCTCCTACCTCCATCCTTCAGCACAAGCACTGCTTATATCAATAATCAGCCTACTGACATTTCAGAAACCGAAAGACAATCTCTTTCAGTCTCCATAAGTCCCAGAAGACATTCTGTTTCCCAGCGCAATTCCATCACCTTCCCTCTGTACCACTGGCAATAATCAGCTCTACAGGGTAGAAGAAAGGAATGACAACGACCCTCTTGCCCTTTACCATAATTTGTATGCCTAGTATATTCCAGGAAGGAACAATTTCTGTGTTCCTCTGGCACAGGGACCACTATTACCCCTTCCTTCCATTGCATATACGAGTTGCAAACGATCAACAAATGACATTTAATATAACAGAATTTCTTGTGTACTTCTTGGCTAAGTCCTGGGGCAAAAAGCTTTTGGAATATTCCAAAACTGACAGGGAAGGATTGCAATAGAGAATCTGAAAGCTCTGACAACATCAACTTTTGGACAGAGCTACACAAGTTCAGTTATAGAAATATAATTTGCAATGACAAAAAGTGAGGATATTAGAAATACTTTTACCTTATTGTAATAGGGTCATACTACTTTAGATCACTCTACAGATTTCCTGAAGAATACTATATATTAAAATCTTAGCTCACAGATATTTTAACAGCTGTTAAAAGCAGAGGCCATGCTTCCCTAAGGCCAAGAAAACCTTTTGACACATAATTACAGCATGTAACGTATAAGGAGAAGAAAAATTTTCACCTGAAGACTAACAATACAAAGTGCAGGCTTTCCAGTATTCTAAAGAACATATATACATACACATAATTTTCACAGTCCATAGATAAAAATACAGTGTACATAATTGTTAGAAGAAAAAGCAAGACAAGAAATCACTCTATGGGCATCAGCCTAAGCTCTGACAAGCTGTGATCAGGTCCTTGTGCTATTAAGAGTTTCCCTCTGTAACCATGGGGAAAGCTCTTAGACCTGGATCACAATATAAAGTGTAATGGGAACAATACAAAAAAATCACCCTATATAAAGATATTTAATATTAATACATACTTCATAACTAGCATTTAGATAATCCTTTCACTTTATGGAACCATGGAAAAGAAATAAACTCAGGATAATCCTTTTTCTACAGGAAAAGTTCTCGTAACCATCTCCATGGCAATTATATCCTGTCTGTAATGTGACAACCAATTCAACAGCCAGGAACAGAGTTTGGGAGGGGCGTGATCTAAAATTAATATTGCTTCTTGTTTCACCCCCTAGCACCTGAGATTGATTTTCATAGTGGCAGCAATAAATACATTGTTAATATATATACATATGCTTGCACCTGTCCCCTTCCTTGTTTTCTGCACAGGATATTTAGTGTTTAGCACACATTCCCTACACTGGTTTCTTCCTCCCAAGTAAGTTCAGGGTTTTTTTCTGTATTAGTCATTTTTCTGATTCTAGGCAAGCTGTTCCTAGTTTTAGCACTGCATGTCAATTCAGAAATCTAATTTGTCCTTCCCAAAATCATCCATCCAGTATATTCTTAACTTGGTACTAAATTCTGAGTTCTTGTTCAACTTGAAATGTCAAACCTGATTCATTCCAAATCTCAGAGCTAGCACAGCTCTGACCTTGTTGATTTTGCAATAAACCGACTCCATAAACAAACTTCCTAGTGTCACATAAGGTTTACAAAAGCGAGCACCTATATAAATAAATTATCTTAAATCTGCACTTCTGAAATACTAATGAAGTTTATTTTATGGACTGCCTTCTCATATATGACATAACTTACTATAAAAACCCAGGATTCAAGCAAGATGTAAACATTCGTTTGGATGACAAGATAGCCGAGGGTATATTAATGCATTTAAACAAGATAAATCCTGAAATATAAGGTTGATAATCTCTATTGGTGTTAGGAAAGAAATTTCTGCGTACACAGTTCACAGAACTTGCCAGATAACTGCTACGTTAGGATATACAAATGGTCATGAAATATTTCACATGGGCCAGGGTATGTGGTAGAACACACGGTTCCCTCTGCCAATTCCCAGGATTACACTGTAGCTACAGCAACCACTCAGCTAGGTAAGTAACACTGAAAACCAGTTACTGCATTAAAAAGATTGCTAAGTATTCATCCATGTTTGAACTTCTCATGTTGAGAACAGTTGACCATGCTGTGCACTGTAATTTCTCTTCTGACTTTTTTCATTGTATTTCTCCCATTTAGGCATGACTTGAACCCTAACCAAGGCTTCTGTGAGACCGTCTTCAAGAAATAACATGGCAAGGGCTTGTCTCTTCAGGGAATGAGCATCTCGGGCAGTCCACACCTCTGATTTGTCTCTAGAATGAACTTCCTCATACTTCCTTATCAGGCAGGAAGGAAGCTGGGAACTGGAGCTGAAAATCCTGGCAATGATCTCTGTATCTCCAGGCAACTTGTCATCATTTAAGTTACACGGGCTCCCCATTCATTTTATTTGTGAGTTCCCACTTCAAAAGTGTGGGGTAGATTTCTTTTTAAAAACATGGCTTTCATAGGTTTTGTTGTTTCTGTTCTTTATCTTTTCTTCTTAACAAGACCATGGGCTATTTCTGGCCTATTTTCCCTTTAAAAATGCCATCAACATACCACAGAGCATAGTGGTCTCTAGAGTTTGGAAAATCTAGCAGCACAAACCTCAGCCTATAGCGATGCTGTAGATAAGCTCCACTCTCCATTTTAAGCTAAAATTGCTGTGTGACGTGACAGTCCTGGCAGGAAAAGCAGCAACAGTACTTCCAGCAGTAGCAATTTCAAGTTCATTATGCAGAGCTTTCCCTTGAGGCCATTTTCTTGGTGTTTTTCTTGTTCTCATTGCTTCTTGCTTGCTTAAACTGACAGCAAATGCCCTGGTTGATTTTCACAGAAGTAAGTTTTCTGTAGTAAAAAGTGACCAGTAGTTCTGAGGAAAACAAAAAATAAACCCTAAATAAATCTCTCTGCTATTGATTAAATACAAAATATCCTCCCTTGCATTCAGCATGGAGATATAGGACTATACTGCATAGCAGTTTCTGAAGGCCTGGAGAAATTATGTGAAAAGAAAAAAGAAAACTGGTTTATAGAGAAACTTATGGAAAAAATACTCAGGCTTTATTTCCCAGCAAATTTTGTTTTAAAAATGTGTACTCTCTATTTTTTGAGAAAAAGGTAAAAGTTATAATAGAGTTCTTGGTATATATTTGGTGATGGCCAATTACAAAAGAAAAATAGCATTATAAGATTATATATAGTCAAGTATTCTCTCCTTTACTTATTTCTCTGTAGTACAGAGTATGGGTATATGGTACTAAACACTAATGCTACTTCTCACAGGGACAAATATTCTCCACTGATCTTCGTAATACATTGTACACATAGTCAGTACATAACAAAGGTAAAGGTTGCTCACTTTGTGAAGACTTTATTGCTATTCGAAAGTGAGTCACACAATAACCAAGCATTTATAACCAGGATGCTTCAAGTGAACCCCATGAGCACATAATCAGACATGGACAACTTCGTCATTCACATAATTAATTATCTTCGTTCATTACTTTACCAGGACAGAAAACAATGAAATATTTTTAAGTACAGTGTCTCTAAAGCTTCCTTCCCCACTCCCTTTCTTTTTCTTACCTAACTGAGCAATTGATCATGTACGCAAATGCCCTCTCTTCTAGAGCCTGCCTGCTTTATGCTACACACGAAGCCTCTGCACAGCAGCACACTATCACCAGGGCTGGAATCACACAACCTCACAGCAGTGTTTGGTTACGTAAAAGATAATTTGGAGAAACTTACCAGGACCCTGCTATTTTGAGTGTAACTAAGAGAAGGCCTGGTCCCATCACCACAGCGGGCGAGTCTGGGCGCGTGACAGCAGGTCCCCCATTTGATGCTCCATGACAGAAGCAAAGGGGCCCACAAGGTACGCCGGCCTGGCAAGGGTCCGCCTCGATGGGAACATTCGCGCTGTATCCAGCTTTACCCACTGCGCTTGGCATTACATCCGCTACTCACGTCTACTAAATCTTTTATATCGCTGGGAGATGAAGAGTATGCTGCTGTGCACTGCGGTTTTCCAGGGGTTTAGAAACGGCCAGGACACCAGGAAAACAAGCTCAGTAATGCTAACATGGCAGTCTGGGGGCCAAATAGGTGTCTGGCACCTCACTCCAAAACTGTCAAACTGCTGGCACAGTTTCACAAGACTGAGACAGGTATTTTTGGTGAACACATTTCAATAGGTAGAAGATAACAGACTTCAATGAGAACTCTTACCCATGCACTGAGCTTTTCTAATTTTAAAAAATAACACCAGGAAAGCTGGAAAAATATTAATCTAGATAAACTTCTCAACATCTAAAAAAACTAGTAAAATTGATCTGAAAATGGTGAGGGGAAGAGAAAAGCATTAATTCAGAACTGCCTTCTAAAAGCATCAATTCACATTTCGAACAGCAAAGTTACTTCAGACTAAAATATTCCAGATAAGGTTCTAATAACAGGGAATTCATATATGTTTTAAGTTGTTCTCATTTTCTTTTTACATAAATGAGGATGCCATTACCCAAAGTTTCCAAGGTCTACATTTCACTCTGCAAACATACCTCGTTAGAAACACAGGTTGTAATACAACCATAGATCAACTAATTTTAGTCTCCTGGTCTCTGAGTGATATTTGGAAAAAGGCTGGTGTTGCATATAATTATTTCATTATGGATTTTGAAAAAGAACTTGATATCAATTTTTTTTTTTCCAGGTGCTTATAATCAACCTTTAAAATACCATAATATTTGTGAAGGAAAAAGAAGGTGTTCAAAGCCCTACCATTTATCTTCCCTATAAGAAGATGAATTCCATACAGCATGTTCATCTCTGCACTCAGCTGTAGCAAGGAAGTCCTCTATTGGACTTCAAGTGATAGATGTGAAAGACTGAGCCTCCTTACGGCCTGGCCCTGGTAACCTTTGTTTCTTGCTTGTCTAAGAAAATGGTACTTTGTTCTGTCTGTTGAGGTAGATTGGTTTCTTAACCCTTCTGTGCATGTTGAAAACACTATTCCTTGATAAGCACAATACCAATGCTTATGATACCCATACCAATGAGCATTTCCAACAGCAACGTTACTTTATGCTTTGAACCTTAGGTGATCTTATGTAACTGCACTTTTCTACCCAGGATGAATACTCAATTGCAAAATTCCACATAAATGGTCTTTCATCCCTTTTTGAATAAAAAATGATCACATAAAAGGCATCTTTTAAAGATTCTGGTCACAAAGTAGTGGTTTTACAGTCAGTATATGACTGGAGCTGACTGTTCTCAGAGGCTCAAGAGGAAGAATATCTGAATTTCCTGCTTCTCACACTGTCTTCCTTCTATTGCACTTCTACTCAAGGTCAGACACATTCTGCAGATACATTAATTCTGACATCAATTCAAGGAGAGTAATTTCCACTGAAATGCCACTGTCATCAAACAACTGAAGCTGAAGGACCAGACACGGTACCAGTATAATCAACCTGTGTTTTAATCTAACCATGAGAAAAACAGCCTGCACATATGATTAATAACACTAAGATTACACAAAAACTCTTCTCTGGATTTTTGTGGCAAAATGCATGTCTGTAAAACTTAAACATATAATTGTTGTTTTATTTACATTTGCTACTGTCCATTAGCATTCGATTCATAATGATAAATTGAAGTAGACAACTCAATGAAACAATTCTACACTTTAATAAAGTTATCTTCACAATAAAATAATTTCTTTGAAAGTACATAACTACCTCTGCTCCTGTTATAATGGCCTCTGTATAAGCATCCCTTCCTTTACAATTATCTTAGGCTACAGTATAATTGCCAACCTACCAAATACATTAAGGTCATTAACTTTTTCCAGTTGAAATTAAAGGTAACATCCCCACTAAATTAAACAGAGCTGGATGAGTCATGAAAACCTATGGCACCCTAGATTAAGAGCAATACTTCAAAGAGGGGAAATGGATCTTAGTTACGAATGCCACACCAAGAAGACAGGATGACAAAACTAGGAAGACAAGCCAATTTTACAGCGGAGTACGTACTAAATATTTGGGAAAGAGGTTTAACATGTCAGATAAATCAGAAAGAAAAGTCCAAAACTGTAATGCCCACTCCCGATCGTGTTACCTTAAAGTCATTCCTCTTATATAATACTTTATAGTCCACATTGTGAGCATTACTGTAAAGGATCCAGATGTCATTAAAAATTAGTTAAAAACACTTTAAAAGCCATTACATGGGAAGCGTCTGAGCTGAACTATGACTTTATTCTGAGCTGTCTCACACTGGGGATACTTGTGCATTACATGTACATTCAACATAAAAACAGCAGTAAAACTACTGAGTAACAAACCCTGACAGTATTAATCCGCATTCCTAGTGCCTGTGAAAGCCAGGAAACAAATGTCTAAATAAAAGATGTAAAGAAAAGCATAGACTGAAACTTGCATTGGCACTTCAGTGACATAATCGAAGCGAATGAAACTGTGGCTCTACCAAAGTTAACTTCCGAAGATTCACTGACTTGAGGCAGGCCCATGATGTTACTCCCAGAATGGTCACTAGAGATTCTGGTCAGTGAGAAAGGATGGAAAGAAAGATCAGAAGACCCTCTTCCAGACACTCTCAAACAACTAGTAAGCCCAGATGCAAAAAAAATATCTCTCCTCAGACTTGAAAGCTGTAATTTCACAGTGTACTCTTATTTCTCTTTCAGAATGTTGTTACAATAAATTAATAATCTCGTTATGTTTATTAGAAAGTATCTTAATGAAGGCACAGAAGTGTGAACAGAGAACTCTATGAGCATCAAAAGTTTTTGTAATGTCTTACCTCTTAATACTGCAATGGTAGTGAATTGGCCTGCAAGCTTTTTTCACAGAACATCACATAGCAGTGGCACATCCCATTTGTCTTTATTTGATACATACACACGTAGAAAAACCATTTCAATAATGATTCTATATATCCTGTAGATCAAATATGGGTCATTTACTTCATGGTTTTCTGCAAATATGATTTGCACCACTCCTGTCACTCTTTCTACTCCGCTATACAATGTCTATTTTACTGCTCCTGCCACAAATCCAGATGGCTGCAGATGTGCAGCTGGCAACACTATGTTGTCTGACCCTGTTTAGGAGTTTAAACAATGCAGTGCTTGAATTAAGAGGAAGTCCCAAGTGTCCTCGTTAGCACAGCAGCCAATGAGCTGAAATAGGAGCAGCAAGAGTGTCAAGTTTTAGCAAAAAATTCCTAGTACAGGAAATGCCTACAAGACAGAGGGGAGATTGTATGCTTTGCTGTGAAGACAGCAGAGCATAAAAACAGCTCTTTTAGGCAGGCAATGGTATTCTGAAAACTAATTGCAATGTCTATAGGCCAAAGTAAGCCCAGCTACTCTTCTTCAGTATGTGACTATCTCCCTGCACTCATAAAATAGGGCATAATGTTTTACCTTAACAAGGATCACCTCCCTCGCATAGAACCGTAAAATAGTAGTAAATGTGTGGCTGGCTTTATCAAATATTTTCAAAAACACTCAAGTGGTGAAAGAATTGTTTTAAGGATGAATAAGCCTATTTAAAAATTTCAGATGTTGTGAAGCTTTGACACTGGCTGTCTACAAGGCAGACTTTACAAAAGCTGGCATTTGGTCTTCTCTTTGAAGAACATCAAGGGGTATTAGATAAAATACATGACTGTTATGTAAATGTATGAACATATATTGTGGTTTTAAATCAGTGCTGGATGTAATCTCATTATTTGAGCAATTTCAATTATCACTAGAAAGAGAAGTTCAAATTATGCTGTATTGAAAGGTGTTTTCACACATTCAGTGATATGACAACCTTTTTAGGTATTCTGGAGTGGCGAATTCTTTCAGGCATTACTGTCACTCAAGGTCAAAAACCTCAGGTGAACTACACTATAGATACAAATCACACATCTAAACATGACTATTTTCTGTCAGCACACTGTGCAAACACACCCATATATGTAAATATACTGAGGTTTTGAAAGAAATTATTTCCTTCTACTTCTCATCACACAACAATCAATCAATTAATAAACAAAAGAAATACTGACTTTAAAATGAATGTAGTTCCTTCAAAAGATTCCATCAACACCACACTCATTCACATACACTATTCCACCTCAGGAAAGACTTGCTATCTCAAGTAGCATGTGATCAAAACCCACCAATACCAAGATAATTAGTTAACAATTAGTACACACATAGCTCTTGCATAATTCTTTTCATGCACAAATCTCTGCTTTACAGAGAAGCCTTGTTTCACAATGACCACTTGACAGCTAGAGAGTAAATAAAGGCCAAATGTACATCCAGCTTGGATGGACAGATCCCTTTATCAAGGCAAAGCCTGACAGAGCTCACAACCCTTCTCCATACATTCATTCTGCCAGCTGCAGATGTCTGCAAACTACTTACATACCTCAAGGTCAGTCTGCCTACAAATCTCATTTCCCTTTGCTAAATGCTCTGGAAGGAGTCCTCACGCCTGACTGAAGCACTGACTTCAGTCTAGTGTGAGCACTTGGCAAAGAGGACCACCGTAACACCCAGACTGTCCTCACCACTGTTCACATGAGCGTGCTTGTGGCCTACAGTACAACGCAGCACAAACTCCTCATTCCTCCCTCAGGCCCCTTGGATGCTCAAGAGAGTATGTGCAGTTTGAATACACAATGCAGCAGCCTCAAGCCTGGCCTCATGGCAGAGCCCAGATACACCCCAACAGGTCTAAGGACACCAGGAACAGGAGAGGCAGAAACTGAGCAGTGGAGAGACTCTGGACACCGAGGTCAAGCTAAGTACAATTAAATTACTATTAAGTATGCACTGGAACTCAGGTACGTCCCCACATTGTTCCACAATAGACATGAACCTATGCACACAGCCATGGATTTCTGCAAATGGGGAGGTCAGACTTCAGACATCAGCTAGGAGCAGTTTGAGGGTATGAGGTCCTCACTTGTCAGCTGAGTCGTGTTAAGGACAGTCTATACACCACCCTCAAATTCAGTAAGGTAACATGTATTGGCCTAAGCCTTAAAGCAGGTGAAGATGAAATACTCCACCTCCTGCTCCCCACAGGTGAAAGTTGCACATGGTTGGTTACTGCAGCTCAGGTGACCCACGATTAACAAATCATTAAGCAGAATTTAGTAATGTCTGGGTCCTACATTGCTAAGGACAGGTCACAGAAATCCCTATTACTATCCAAAATAATTATACTGGGAAGCCAAGTTCCACTTACTGATTCTAATATTTAATACTTGTTTTATAAAAGGGCAAGCTACAAACTGACCAAAAAAAGTCCTCATAATATGAATCAGAGTTTGAATGACCAAAAAAACCCAAAACCAGTAAGACTTGGACCCCTTTCAGGGATAGCATGAAACCTACCAGCCAAAACCAAGAGGTGTTTCAAAATGTTCTGTAGAGAAAGAAAAAAATTATCAGAACAACAGGATACTGTTGGGCCAACTTCTGTTCTTGACAGGTTTAACATTTTCTTTAAATTTTTATTTATTATTTAGAAAACAAAAAACCCTCTAGTTTAGGAATTAATGCCTTCATACATAGCCCATAACCCTACGTGGGTGAGAGGCAAGAAGTAGTAAATGCAGAGGAGAAAACCCACCATTTGCAAAGAAGCTGTTAAAACATAGCTATATTGCATTTAGAATTGGCTGTACATTACTAATTAATGAAATTTCCATAAAAATAGGTAATGCATAACAATTATACATTTATGCAATATATTCAAAATTACAGGTAACAGTGTATGTTGTCCAGAACAGTAAGCAGAAGTGGAATCCACAGTCTACTGAGTTTTCACCCAGTATAACCAGCAGGTTGTGAGTTTTTCTGTTGTTTTGGTGGGTTTTTTTGGTTTTTTGGTTTTTTTATGGTGCCTTGTACCCCAGGAAATGGCATCCAGGATTGAGTGTAAATTTTGAAGCAGTAGTGATTAATGGTAGATTAAAATAAATCTTAACATGTACAGTAATTTCTACTGCAGATTTCTTAGTGCTTTCCACTGAAAATAAACACATTCCCACCTGCATGTGAATAGAAGTGATCTTAGCACTACCTATCTCTGATCAGCAACCTGGCTTTGCTACCTTTTCTTTTTACTTCTGCTTTCCTAGTCCCTCTCTGATTCCACATTCTCTGTACTATGCACGAATATTAAAGGACTAGAATGTTTACAATAGATATTGCTCCTTAAAACAGCCTGTTACATGTACATCTTTTCTGAGTGCTGGAGATACGGTTTCTCCACCTCAACTAGAATTTTTATTTGCAATGTATGAGGTACCACACCTCTGCTAAAAAGAACCATTTATGATGAAAGCTGGGCCATCATTCACTTCAATGTATCTGAGAGATGCTGCAAGAGCACTGTGAGGCTTTTTAAACATCATGCTGCTTTTAAGGCTGAAAAACACAACTAAAGCTACTTACAGTTCTACTTTGGCTGTCATTTATTATATATCATAGGGACATAGATCTCCTCAATCCTGCATGATGTAAAATGAGCAAGAACTGTTTAGTTGATAAACTGATTATTACTTTAAGACTACTATTTTAGATTGTAAATAGTGCATACAGATTCCCTAATCACACAGGATTAGTTGGATTAACAATTTATCACTTAAACATAAATGCATCGTTTATAGGACAAGCAGGCATTCAGCTGTTGCAAACAGAACTCACTCTGCCTTGTTCACATCTGCTTGCCACTTTGCTTCCAGAAAGCCCATCAAGGGATAAAGCCTATGGCCTCAATATTGTTAGTGTTTGTAAACAGCATGCATAGCAAGCACAGCAGAAGTTATACATTCAATTGTAAGTATAAACATAACTTCTGCAAGCACTGTTCATGTAGACCATCAGAGCACAAGAGGCAGACAGACAGATAAAGAAGATCCACCCCACAATGGATCCAAATATTTTATTGTTTCTCCTGGTTACAGCTCTGTTGGATGAGTGGTTTTATGCTGGGATAAAAAAAGCATCAGACTATGAAACCATGTACAGGCTATGTGTCCCAACAGGCCAATACTGACATTTGGTACACAAACTTAACTGCAGACCTTAACAGTGTGATTTAGTTTTTATTCTTGTAAAGTTGCAATGCAATTATCATTTCACAAAGGAAGAGCATGACATAAATTGTCCCTTAGCTTTAACATCTCCTACTGGCATTCCCCTGTTCCTAAAAATAGTGTCTTTCTGAAGTGTGTCCCCCCGTCCCCGTCCCCCCCCCCCAATTTGCATATAAAAAAAAGGCAACAGGTTTTACACTTCTTCCCCCTCCCACCAAAAAGTGTGAAAATGGAAGAAAACTAGCAAGGAAAAGAAGCTGCAGCTGTGCACACAGGTTGAAATCGAACTATGGAGACAGTGCCCTTAAGAACAAGATCACAGTAAAGGTATTCTGTCAATTCCTTCTTCATGTAAAGTCTTAACAGCTGTTAAATGTGCCAACAAGGACACATAAATAAGCTTTAGCTCATCAAAGATATTCCAGGATTATTGAGATAGGTCACATATCAAGGAGCTGAAGAGAGTTCCTCATACAATGAAAACCATTTCCATCTGATTTCAGAGGCTAAGTTTAATTCACGTGAGTCTAGATGTACAATTCTGATCTTCTGTTCCATTACCATTGTCATTTCAAATTAGCACTGGGAGATGTTCAAATATTGCAACTGCCTACCTAGCAGAAAAGCTTATTGTCCTAAAAAAAGAGCACCAGGACAGACTGAACACACTGCTGGGTGATTCCTCTAACTTGCTCTAGAAGATGTACATAAAAATGAACACTTGACTACTTCACTAAGTATTCTGAGAATTTTTTGCCCTATAACACAGACCTACTTAGAACTGCTCATCTTTGCATTATTTATCAAGCATCCTTGATTTCTTTCTGGTAGAAGTGACAAAACAGCTTAGCCTCCTTCAGGATGCATAGAGGCCATTTCTACTTCAAGTAGTAGAGCAGAAGAAAAGTCTGTTTGATTCTACACCTGTACTTTACTTTTCCCCAACAGTACCAAAGTGTCCATAGAAGCTAAAGCAACTTGGTACCAGCCATGAAGTAGAAAAATATTCAGCTTATCATAGATGTAGGAAACATTGGTGAAAGTAATGCTTTTTTGGAGTAAGTTCAGGAATGAAAAGCATCTAGAGTTTTCAGGTATGAGATAAACTTACAGACTCCTAGCACAGCAAATTCACACAAGACATTTCCAGAAATGTTCCTTTTTCAGAACTTTAATTCTAAATTGTGTTTTTTCTTAAGTTATAACAAACAGATGATAGCATATTTTGATGTCCCAGAAATGGATCACAATCCAACACACTTTTTCATGTGCGGCACTAGGAGTAGAACAGTTCTAGTGACCTACAGGTTAACCGAAAGCTGCTCTGAAGAGAACATTTTGAAAACCCAGCCTGATAAAACCCGCTCAGTCCCTGATGCCACAGCACATGGAATCATAGGTGCCAGAAGGAAAATAGGGACTAGCAGGTTCAAAAAGAAAGAGATAGGAGCATGCCAAATCATATCAACTAGATCTATGTGCTGGAAAGCAGAAGTGCATCTCCTTCTGGTCTCTGCATATCCTTCAACTGTTCTTGAGCTGCTCACACCTGGAACAATTAAGAGATCAGCAGAGACACCGAAGAAGTAGAGACTTGGGAAGTCTGTGCTGATGCTTCATAAGGTAGCTTCTCTTTCTCTTTATTCACAGAATGATCCTGTTTTTTCTTAAAGCACCAGAGTACAGTAAATTCAACACACGTTGCATCTCTCACTTTACAGTCTTTTTTTGCCAGGTTTCAAAATTCCTTCCTTGAATGATCAGAAAGGAGAAAATTACTGACTAAAGCTAAGTTGAAGGCAGAATGCATGATTTTTTTTACATCCATTCCTTGTTTGGCATGTGCCAATTTAAAGATTCATCACTTCATGTTTTAATAGCAAATATTTTTTCAATTATTGTAGTAAGGGAATTATCCTAAAACAAAATAGTCTTTAATTGGTTTACCGAGAAAATATGAATATGCTAGAAATTTATCTAGGCAAATAGAACAGTGTATATTTTATTTGTAAATACCGTAATCATATGCTTATTACTTGGAAATAAAAACAAAATTTGCATAATAAAGCTGTTGACATATCTTAATGAAAGTGTCATTATTTCCTCCTGGCTTTTATACAACAGTCAGTATACATCTTTGGTCCAACACATTGACTTTTACACCAATTATTGCTTAAACAGTTTTGACATTTTAAGTAATCCATAATAGCGTGTGGACTCATTACAAGAATCCTTGAGTGCAGTTAATAATATTTTAGGAGAGGTCAAAATTATTAATATCTACCAGAAATAAATAATGCAGAATTGATCACTCTACAGATTCTGAAAAACATGAGAACCTACCCGCATGGTTCTACAATAATTTCTACTGGAATCTAAAGGATTAGACTGACGTATATTTCCCAGGCTACATCTGTCATAAGTCTAAAAAAGCAACCAGCCCACTGAGCAAGAACTGGCCCTTTGGGAAATGGCTTAAATAGCACTGAGCTCTCAACTAGCACTTTTATGCTTATTAAATATTTGAATAGATTTAAATCAAGAATGTACTTCTTGTCACCTTCACATTTGACTTAAAGATAAAAATAATTAATAATTATAAAAGTGTATTGAGAATTCCTCAGTATACCAGAGATTACTGCCAGTAAAAAAAAGGGAGCGCAGAGCCAGCAGTACTCCCTCAACCCTGAGTTAAAGACAAATGGGAGGAAGGGAGCCCACAGAGGCACTGCCCCTGCAGGTGTCTCATTCTTCCATCGCAGAATCTCATACTTTTACATTCTTCTGATTGCAGTTTCAACCTCATCTAAAATGTATAACATTTTACTGTTAGTGCGCCTAACGTTCCTTATGCTAGCACATCAACTCACTCAAGGCATTGCTTTACCTGTGCCTAAAGGCATGACTTAGGAGACCTTCCACAAATAATAGTCTAACACTGGAATGGATCATGTAACCAAACAGATGTTAACCTGCAGTTGTATTCAGCCTCTAAAAAAAAAAAAACCAAACAAAACCAAACCAACAACAACCAAACCCAAATATTTGGGTCCTCAACATCCTCCAGTGAAGCTCAAACTACAGATTTAACAGATAAGGAACAGTGCCTACATCCTTTAGACATAGTCCATAGAACACAGAAAACCAATGTTGTAACGTATCCTGCTTTATTTCATGGAGCCTGCACAAAAGCTGAGAAACCAACCGGAAAAAAAGAAAGGAAGAAGCCCTTCTCATGTTGTAGAATGTCTGATGGATTCCTCTACAGGTTTCCTACAATTGCTGTTATACCTATGAAACACAAAATGGTTTGGGTTGGAAGGGACCTTAAAGATCATCTGGTTCCAACCCCCCTGCCATGGGCAGGGACACCCTCCACTAGACCAGGTTGCTCAAAACATCATCTAGGCTGGCCTTGAACACTTCCAGGGAGGGGGCATCCGTAACGTCCCTGGGAAACTCTGAAATTTCAGGGACTTCAAGTAGATACGTCTATTAGCAAACAATAAATTGATTACTGTTGAACTGAATAGCACAACAATTTGACTTCTTGCTAGCTCCTACACGACCTAGGAGATACTGTAGAATAGAACAGTTCAGTTGGACGGGACCTACAACGATCATCTATTCCAACCGCCTCACCCTTTCAAGGATGGCCAAATACTTTGTTAACACTTAAAAATACTTGACAAAAGACTGTACATACACAAACACACTAAGTCCCAAGTGCAGAGTGCAAAAACCCCTTCCTTCAGTCAAATTTTCCCTTTCCCATACCAGAGCACCTGCAAGTCAAGCATTACAGTAGAGCAAGACTTTGCTTCTGACCTGGGACTCCATTTCCCAGACGAGACTCCTGAAGACCTGTGACCTGTCAGCTGCATCCGTCCTTGGATGGCATGGGGGCAGACAGGATGGGGAAACAGATGGAATCAGGAATGACGCGTGGTAGCAATGCTGCAGTAGGGTTGCAGGGACGTATTAGCAGGAAGTCGAATTTTAAAGATTAACCTGAAAGTTTCCAGGATTAACATAGTGCCCCACAGGTACATCCCTGACAAATGACCTAGCTCGTTATTTACATTTCAGCACACACATGTTGCTGCCCTAGGACCAGACACTTAGTTTACCACATGGCTTGACACTCAGGTCTGGTACTGCAGCTCTGATGTGGCAGCAAAGTTTTGGATGAGCAGCTGTGTGGCAGTCCCACAGCAGCAAAAGACCAATTACTGATGAGATGCTCATCAAGACAGAGCCATCTACTCGTACTTTACTTTTTCAGGTTTTAATAGCAGGCATGTGGAAAGAGAAAAGTCACTCGAAACACTCATTTGTTCTCTGATTTTAAAGCAACTTCATTAAAACTCAGTGCAATGGAGACATTGATTGAGTCACATTAAGAGAACCTGGGTTACCCTGCAGCATTCTATGGCTGCAATTCAACAAGGCCCATCCCTCAAAAAAAACCCACCAGTTATCCTGCACACCAAGGTAAAGCCTCCATTGCTCTATGTCAAAGCTCCAGAAACGGCACTAATCCCACACACCAAAGTAACAGAAATATGAAAAAGGGAAGGTTTTTTAAAGGTCCCAAAATTATAGTACTTAATAAACTAAATTCCATCACAATAGTGATTTGGGGGAAAAAGTACAATTTCATTCATAGAAATCCATTTCCTTCACTGGTCTATGTTTGTATCTTTACAAGCAGAAACATGGCTTTGTTACGTGATTCACATTTATATTTCATTTACAGAAAAAATAATTACACAGAACATCTATGTTCAAACTGTCATAGACAAAAAACAAATGAAATAGAAGCGAATCTAATTCATCTCTAAAACATTGGGAAGGAAGTTCAACTACTGCTAAAAGCATACAAGTTGCTTAGGTGAAGAAATATTACCATCACCACTTCTTTTAATGAAGAGAACAAGCAAAGGCAATGTCCCTATCCTGCACAACTGAGCAAGAGCTATCCTGTGCAAATGCCAAGTCCAGGAGGATTGCCCAAGGAGAATCAGAACAGAATTCTGTCTGAAGCCTGAAAAATGTTGCCATTATTTAATAATGTTAATGATTAGACTTAATGCTCTTGAAGTAATTAGATTCCCAGGGGGTGAATTCTCCACTTTTTTTTTTTTTTAATTGCAACAGACACCTCCTCCCAATGCACGTCATTTGCCCAAGAGACTGGTGACTGGGGAGAAGAAGCACAGTTAAATATCATTAAAATCTATCATTAGCTTTTCAGCAAGACTAATTACATGACTGCCAACCGAAAATGTCATGGTGATTTCTCCAACATAATCATCTAGCACCCAGGAAATTAATGGAAACTACCAATCCATTTTTCTGATACATAAGCAAAAGAGATAATAGAAGCTCATCATTAATATCTAACATAATCTTTATAATTTCCTGAGCCAAACAGAATAAATAGAATTAAAAGCAAAACAAACATCACATGTAAACAAAAGAAAAATACAACCAACAACAAAAATACCTTTAAAATCTCAATGGTCAACTAATGGATGGTAAAATAAGAAGGAAAACAAAACCGTAAGGCTACAGAACATGTTTTGCCAAATGATGTAGTTCAATCCCTAAAAAAAAGAACAAAGTCTCAAATAGAAAGGCTGAGCCTGACCAATAGGTTTTATGTTGGCTGCCATCTAAGACATCATGGTGCTACAATGCAGAGAGGAACTGTGACTGGGATTACCCTCGATGAAGCTCTCTTCCCTATTTTTTTGTGTTTTCCCAAGAAAGAAATCATTTGTGAAACTAATAATTACCATCATAAGAGGTCTCTTTTTTTAATTATTATTCTAAAGCTTACAGCTGATTAAAATAAACTCCTTACAAGGCATTTCTGTATGCATAACTGTGTACGCACCTGCTGAGTCTACATATAATCCATCCCTGACGGTTAAATACTCCCATCTCATTAACTCTCAGTCTTTGCTCCACAATATGGTCAGAGATTATTAAATTATGCTAATGACCTTGTTATCTGACAACATAAATAGTACATTCAACATCTCCCTGCTTTTCCCCTCTTAGATGTTCTCCCAAAACCCCGAAGAAAAGCAACGAAACAAATCTCATTTCAGATACGTCTATGTAAACCTGACTGACAGAAGCTCACATTCAATTAGAGACGCACGGGTTTAGTTTGCACGCACATCAGCAACTGTGATACA
The DNA here is from genome assembly GCA_027574665.1 of Rhynochetos jubatus. Lineage (NCBI taxonomy): Eukaryota > Metazoa > Chordata > Aves > Eurypygiformes > Rhynochetidae > Rhynochetos > Rhynochetos jubatus. The sequence continues at coordinate 21,294,869 of CM050656.1, forward strand.
CGGAGACACCGAATCAACAACTGCTCGCTGTGCCTTGCACATCACCAGTTTACTTTCAAAAAAGCCACTCCGACAGAGGGGTTTTCGAATTAGTATGGGGTGAAATATTAGAGTGGCTGCTCACAAACAGGGTTCCCTCAGGTAGCCCATCTACCTGCAACCGACACGCTTCAAAAAATGAAAGATTATTTTTACCAAAAGGAGACGAACGAGTCTGGCAACACACGAGCTGGCAGTTACATAAATCGGTGCTAAAAATAAACTTCAGAGGCGAGGGGTGGGCAGCGGCTGGGGCACGGGCTACGGCAGGGCCCGGCAGCGCTGCCCACCCAGGCCCGCGCGGCCGGGCAACAACCGCGCAGCGCCGGGAGCACGCAGGGTCCCCACACGCCGGGCCCACCCCAGAACCACCCCGCCGGCGGCGCCGCTCCGGCCGAGGCCCGCGGAGAGGCCCGGCCCGGTCCGGTCCAGCCCAACAAGTTGCCAGGGTTGGGGGCGCAGGCGGCCCCTGCTTACCACCAGCACGGGCACGCCTGCTGTCAGCGAGTAGAGGAGCACCGGGGGCACGGCGCTGCGGTCCTCCGGGCCCGGGTAGGGCTTGCGGTAGGCGCCCTCGTAGCAGAAAAAGCCTTGAACATTGACCGTGAAGGTGTCCGTGTACTCGAAATAATAAGCCAGCATCACGGTCCCTGCCATGATCACCATCTGGAAGTAAAGCATGCTGGTGAGCTGAGAGGGCACTCGCATGTACGTGGGCTCCGGCGGCTGCGGCAGCCCCCCTCCGCGGCGGCGCGCTCCGTCCGCTCCCCGGCGGCATCCACCGCGGGCGGCGGCAGCTCGGCGGGGGTGGCTTAGCGGAGGCCAGCAGCGCGGCCGGGCCCGCGGGGCGGAGAGCGCGGTCAAGGCAGGTCAGATAGGGGCCCGGCCCGCCGCTCCGACACCGGCTCCAGGGCGAGCGCGGCCGCCAGCTCGTGCAACGGGCGGATGGGCGGGCGGAGCTCGGCGGAGGGAGGGGGCGGCTTCGCTCCGCCCCGCCCGGGGAGCAGCAGCCGCGCCGGACCCCGGTCAGGGCGGGAAGGAGGGAGGTGGTGATGGGGAGGCTCCGCACCGGCGGCGAAGGTTAATCTGAAAGTTCCCTGGAACGGCTCCCCCCGGCGCGGTCCCGCGACCGAGATTTGGAAGGGAGCCCGCCCCGCCTTCCCCTGCCGTCGGCGGGTCCCACGGGTCCCTCGCTGTCCACGACACACACCTGTGTGACAGGCCCGCACACGCGGGGGAGCTCCCGGAGCTGCCCACCGCCCCGGCTAGTCCCGCCCCCGCACGGAGCCGCCGGGAAGCGCCGGGCAGCCCCGGCACCGCTAGCAACCACAGCTCGGACCTGCCCACACAGGCAAAAGGGTTGCCTCTCTTTGCCGGGGTAGTAAATACCTCGGAAGGGAAATAGATACTCTTTTGCTTACGGATAGGTATTAAAGCAATTAACGTGTAAAGCTTTTGTTTAACAGCTAAAGAAAACGGGTAGCTGGACACAGAGCTACCCTCGCCCCAGCAACATAAGAGGTGAATCTGCTCCGCCGCTGGGAAAAATCATACATAGATGAATACAAATGAGTTCCACTTAAAAATACATATATAGCTCACACACATGCACTTGAGATGTCTGATGCTTGTACAGATTCACCCACCTTCGGACTCTGGTCTGGATTCCCAATGCCAACAGATAAAAGGATAAAAAAGGTACGCCCCCCCCACGCCCAAACGTTACATGGCTGGGAAACCATCTTTAAAGGGACACCTTAGCCTTACAGACTCCACTTGGCTTACTTAGTAAAGACTGTTAGAAATAACAAATGATTGCCCTTTTTTATAAGGTGTAATCATTCTTCTAGTGTCATACTTCGGCTTTAACTGTTCATTTTCCTTCACTTTCAAGAGAATTTTGCTCATATTCAGTGATGTTAGTCTCCACGCATTTATTTTTCATCAGCCCTTGAAGAACACATTCTTCATGCCTGGATTCCACATCCACTCTATTTTTGTGTGTTCTTAACATACTCCCCAGTAGAACGTAAATCATGTCATTTGCATCGTACTCACCAGACTTGGCTGGATAGCTCCCTACCTTTGTGAAAAACACATAGCGAGACATGAGACATCTTGCAGTGAATTCTGCCTAGCACATGGTTTATTTTCCCAATTGCTTTAGCACAGGCCAATATCCATTACCATGCACATAAAAATCTTTATTTCGTCCTGGAGACCGCATGCCAATAGCCCCCTCTGTTAGGGTATAACTGCTGATCCAAAGACTAAAGTCAATAGGAGGGTGGCAATGAGCACTAGACTCAGCTCTTCAGCTCTGTTTGAGTGGATGGCCCAGAGAAACACTGATGGCATATTTCTTTCAAAAATTGGCAGTGGGGGAAATCAACCTTTTTCCAATAGCCAGCTAATAAAATAATCCTGCATTTTGCTACTACAAGCCAGCCTCTATTTATACCTATACCAATGGAACTATTGCATATAACAACTAGAGGACAAAAAAAGGCCTGTTTTTACAAAACGTTTTTGAAGCTACTCAGTCTTCAAATACTACAGGTGAACTGGTCATTTCATAGAGTTACAAAGCAGAGAATACAGGATTTAAGTCAAAGGTGAATTTTAAAGTCAGTTTTATTGGTAGTCCACTCAGAGTGAATTGAGTCAACTCAGTTCACTGATGTAAACAACTGAAATATGAAAATATCACGCTCTGATTTTCATTCATTTAAAAAAAAAAAAAAAGTCCTACATAGGCAAATTAATTGATTGTCAACTTGATGCTTCACTGAGGAATTACTAGAATTAATTATTCTCTTTCTCCAACCTCCAGTTTTTAGAGCAAAGATCATCAGTTGATAAGTCAGGTCACCTTACTGAATAGCAAGAGGCTCAAATACACAGTAGATGACCAGATGCTAAAAAACTTTAAACCAGAAAGTATATGAAAATTTCAGTGATTTTTTTCTTTGAAAGCTCTGTAAACTTAGGACTGTTTCTGAAAATAATGATGAATTGTATATTTATTTTTATAACGGTAAGGTCTGCTCTGGTACTGTCATCCTTTCTCAGACTCTTCTTCCTTTTCTTCTATTTTGAAGAATTTTTTTCCTTAAAACAAGTCTAAAAGCCTTGTTTTCTTGCAGCTGATAAAACTAAGTTAAAATATGGATTAGCTTCTGTCTGACTTGCACCAGTTAAAAACACAAATGCACTTGATGTTTGTTACCGTTCTCTTCACAAAAGTTGACTGTTGCACTATGCAGACTACAATTTGGTGTAATAATGAAGGGTAGAAATGCTTAAGGAATGCATAGGTAAGGCAGGTCCAAGCTCCACAAGATGCTTAGAACATTACAAAACCAAAAATACAATAATATCAAATACTGCTTTATTTTAATACCAGTAAACAAATTCCTATTGTTGCAGACATACTTAAGCATGGCCTGCACAACAGTGGCTTGCCTTCATGAATATGCAGTTAGCTGATCAAGTAAAACCAGAGCTATACTTTTTATTATAATGAACATGCTTATTGGCCTCAAAGTTGAACATGCAAACATGTAACAAATCAAACATAAAAGCACAAGAACACAATCTCCAGTGACTAATTCAGCCAGCTAAATATATTCAGCAATCACAGTATTCCCTGCTGTCGCACTTTAGCCTTATCTGGCAATTAAGTACCACCAGTCACTCTACCAGCCCTCCCTCTCCCAGTGGAAAAGGATCAGAGGGAAAAAAAAACCACCAAGGGAAGCTCATAAAAGTTGAGATAAGAATTATTTAATTATATAAATGAAACTTATAGTGTCACTAACAATTCTGCTGCTAATAAGTAATTAAAACAATAGAAAATAGAACTTATGATACAGGTTCTCACCACCCATGGACTGACACAGCCAGATTCCAAAACAGCAAAGTCCAAGCAGAGAGAAAAAACACAACCGTGAGCCCAAAAGCGGAGAGAAAACCCCAAGCCTGAGAGCAGGGAGAAGGAAAATTCCAACTCACTCCCAACCAGACTAACAAAGGAAGCTCCTCTGCTAAAAACCTGCCACAAAGTGAAGGGAGCTATCAGCAAAGCTATCTGCTAGCTCCAAAACAACTCTAAACCCCCACTCCTTCCAAATACTTTCTCGCCTTGCAAACCATACGCCTTGCAAACTGACCACTGAGCTTGATGTGTCATGGAATGAAACAAGATCCTGCGGGCCGGCCAGCTCTCTGTAAGAGAGCAGCTCATCCTTGCCTGAACCCAGCACACCTGCTGATTTATATCTGTGATATGCAAGGACATCAGAATGGCAGAGAAAAGCCCAGAACCAACAATTTTTGTTTCAGAAGGCTATTAATAAGTTTGTCAGTTCAAACTCAGATGAAAACAGACTGGTTTTGAAACTAACTTTATTGGGAATAGCACCACTGATCTCAGAGCAGCAGTCCCCCTGATAGTCCTCATAGATTTCTTTTGTTCTAGTTTGTTACCCAATTTTAAGTGAAATACCAGCTCAAGAGACACAATGTAGAGCAGGGCAGACAAAGAGAAACCTTAGCTGCACTGTTTTGCAGTATTTTGAAATCATGTCCTTTGTTATAGGAAGGTATTTCCAATTTTAAACCAAATTCACTAACCTTTCATGTGCTTACATCACCATTTTTATATTATTTTCTAGTTATAAAACATTGCTATGGCAAAAGATGGTAAAGAAACAAAGCCAAACCAACAAAGTCTTCTCAGTGAGAAGAAAAATAAGAATTGATATCAAATCATCCCACTGTTCTTATCTTTCTGTTTACCTCTTTCATGCTTTATCAGAGTGACGGCAGCTGGCAACCCCATGGCTGTTTCCCTATTACACCTTTACACTACGACACTAAACCAGCCCTTTCTGAAGAGAATATTGCATCTGTGTAGATGGCAAAGCAGCAGGGAACAGACAGAATGAACTAAAATCTTCAGAGACCCCCTAGCTTTATCCAGGAAGAAAATTAGGAAAAGCTCCCTAATTTGGCAAACAGTAGGAGAGAAATTTACTTGCATATAAACTTTAGAAGAACATTGTATAATACTTAGTTATTTGATGCAAGTTTTACTCTGCCAATATTCAATGGTCTCTTCCTCTGTATTTAATAACATATATTGTTAAGAGATAACTAAAAGGGCATTTTAATTGTTTAATTAAATTGTTTAACGATATACAGTGATTTAAGTCCTAAAGCCTGGGGCATTTACTGCTAAAATCTATGCTTCTAGGACCATTATAATGCAAGAGAAAAATAATTTTCTAGCAGTTGGAGCACAGCACAGAATCAGAAATGGGGGCTTGCCCAGAACACTTGCAGAATGATTCAAATAAGTTAGGCACCAAGTCCAAGTTTTTCATATGGTCTTAGTCTTTCACAGAGACAACTCCAGTAGGTGACTAAGCTCTACTGCATTAGGGCAGAATGAATCATCCTCTGAAAATGTCATTCATTCCATCCTAAGAAACACCAGTCTCTGATGATACCACTTGGAACAATACTGAAACAAGCTTTGATGACTAGCACCCTTCTTTTAAAGGGCTTTATTGAGATGTGATCAAATTTACTCTTTGCTTCCACCTGCACATAGCTAAAGGAGCTCCAAAATAGGAATTATACTTTTCAAGAGTCACACAAGGAGAAAAAAAAGTCAAATTAGTAGCAGCATAAGCATTAATATTGCATTTGTATCACAGTATTACTTAGGGCTAGACCCTATTTCCACAGAAGACAAAATTTTGTCCCAGTAAGCTTAGGCACCTCATACAATGCAGCGCAAGTATATGAGAGAGTGAGCAGATGGAGATGAAACAAATGAGGAGGAGGACAAGGCAACTATGAAATGATTGAGTTCGATATAATGAGCAGCAGACACTGCACATTAGTTGCCTAGTCAGTGTTTGCATCAATAAGATAATTAATCTTCTTAAAACTGTTTGCTGTCTTCAAATTAAGAAGTATTATTGCATGCAAGTTCTTCATAGGTTAGAACAGAAATTTGGGATGCTAGAGGGACTCCACATACCTAAGGCCTGTATTAGTGTATCTACCACTATACCGTCAAAATAAAAACATACAGAACACAGTTTCATCAATGTGAAATGAAACATTAAATTTGCAAGTTCGAATAATGATTATTTAATCTCACCTGAGTTAACTTGGGAAGAAGCCTACCACTTAGAGAATTATTACCACAGCTATGAAGTTACCTTCACTGGTAGACACGTTTTTGCTAACTGCAATGTTGCACAAACTGTGTGTAAACTTGGCAATCTTTGGTATTATTTGTTTGATAAAAATCATATGAGTAACCTCGAGATTTTGGAATAAACTTCCTCATTTCATTCACCCAGAATATAATCATTCTTATAATTTCTTTTGATGAAAGGAAACCCTTTTCCAAGGTAATCAGCGATGCCTTCAAAGATTGATGCGGCAGATTACTGAACAGTACCTGACATAAGCAGAGCACTACATGGTGCAGTAGTCAAGTGGAAAAAAATTAATCACACACTGATTAATCACTGCCCTGTGCAGTACGCTGTATATATTTGTACAGCCGATTTTCTATACATATCCAAAATCAGTTCAGACATTTATAGAATGCCTGAAGGTTTTACAGACCAATTCTAAAGCTCTCTTTACATATTACTGAATTAATTTCACTCATTTGAATATGGCAGTTTGTTGTGCTGTAATTTGTCTTCTCTTTTGTTCCTTTTTTATTATAAATAAGGAGGCTAATTGGTACAATTTATTAGCTAAATATTCTGTACAGCCGTTAAGGGGATGTACTTAAGTAAATGTTTGCCCACTCCTCAGGATTCTAGGTTGTCCATATAAAAATTTCATCAGTCTGAAAACACAGAAGTATGAAGGAAGGAAATGATCAGTCCATCCAGCCACCTTTCTGTGGTTACTTAGTTCTCACCCACAGCTCAACCGCCTATAGGAACCGGGCTCTAGCAGTCCCCAGTGCTTTTACACATGCACTAAACACATTGCTCAAAGATCTGTGAGCAACAGCTGAAGTTACCAGAGAGATGGAGATAAACCTCTGTTTCAGCTGAAGGAGACCTTATTCATTTGCAGGAAAACTTACATGAAAATTCACGCCTTGTCTGCTTGCAGGGTTGGTGTTTTATAGCCTGGTCTCTAGCTGGATGAATCCACCCTTTCATTTTTAAATTCCACACTTAAATAGAAGTGGGATTAATTTTTATCTCTGCACTCTTGCCGTCATTATATTTTGCTAATTCCATGACTGGGGAATAAAATATTCTGAGATACTGAGGTAAGACCATCCAAAGGTGTGTAAAAGAAATTAGACTGTCAATTTGGCATGGGACTCCATGTGGAATTATGAGGTCTTCCTTCCAAGACAGAGAATTCCACAGTTCATGGGCAGCTACATAGTAAAGCTTGCAGAGTTATCTCTTTCCGTAACCAAGCCTAGCCCTTAGTAACTGTATCATGGACAGGTAAGGTATACATGACTCCAAAGATATCCTTAAGCACAAGTCTGTACATATGATTAAATTAACACAATTACTTACATAAAATTAAATTAACCCATCTCTCAAAAGGGAAAGACAAATAGGCTAATATAATAAATTATGCACCATAATCACTGCATATTTCCATTCGTGGTTATTGTTTAATGTATGCGGCTCATCCTGGCAGGGCCCAATACATCCTCTGTAACTTTCTGCTGAATACGATCACATGCAGTTTTGAGGTAGGACTGCTTGTGTTCTTACAAATTATACCAGACATTTCTCATTAGCATTACACATGAAATCACATTCCCAAATTGGATATTATCCATTATTTCATAAAATTAAGAAGAAAAGCATAGAAAGAGCAAGTTCAGGATACCTTTAGCCAGGGGTTCAATGGAGCAGGCTGCCCGGCTCCTTCTCTGCTCGCTGGGGTCCAAGAACCCCTCTGCTCGCCTCAATTGAGTGCTGAGCTGCGGCTGGAGCTGCTGCCACCGCTGCATCCTGCGCTGACCTACAGAGGACAAGCCTTGCCAGAAGTGCAGCAGTGACCTGACCTGAGCTGGCTTTGGCGCCCAATGGTCCCATGTAACACTCCTACTTTTTTGTCCTGAGTGACCAACGCACCTGATGGGACCTGAAGTCATGGCCTAATGGACAATTTAATGGACATTTTGCAAAGATGGTCTGTAAACTAAAGGAATATCTGTGTAAGATGGGATGAGAAAGGGGGAGCTGGTTAATGAGAATTTATGAAATGGTGTGGAACTTGAGCATGACATAAATGGTATGAAATAAGGGGTGGAGAATGTGCTGGTTTTAGTCAGGAAAAAGTTACCTTTCTCCACAGCGGCTGGTATGAAGCTAGAGTTCTGAATTTACGCTGAGATAAGTACTGATAAGGTGTCTTTTTAGTTGGTGCTGGGGAGCGCTTGCACCAAATTCAAGGTCTTTCTCAGCTTCTGATACTGCAGCTGCGTTCCCAACTTTCTCACCACAACAGTGCGGGGAGACACACAGTTCAGACAGCTGACCCAAACTAACTGAAGGAGTATTTCATTACACAGTACATCATGCTCAGTACATAAGGGGGAGGTGGGGAGGCGGGCTCGGGGGCCATCACACTTTCATTCTCTTTACACTCTTTAACACTCTCTCTAACTCCTTTGTTAGCTGCTTTGCTAACAACTCCTTTGCTGGCTCATTCATGGGTGACTCTGTGGGTCTGTTAGTTTTCCCAGTCATGCTGTCGCTGATAGGGTTCACTCGGAATCTGCTGTGATAGGTCTCGGGCTCTGGCCTTTGGGCTGCAGCTCTAGCGATTTCTGGCTCTGACTTTCATGTCTTGGGACCTGGTGTGCATCGGTCATCGGGTGGTTAGCAATTGTATAATACGTTTTATTTTCTAATATTTTAATTACTTATTAGTAGTAGTATTTGTTTATATTCATTTTTATATATTATTAATTTATGTTTAATTAGTAAATAGTTCTTATCTCAATTTTATGAGCTTCCTTGTCTTTTTCTTCTGATTGTCCCCCTCTGCTGGAAGAAGTGGGGGAGCTGTGAGAGCAGCTTCATGGTATTCTTGCTGGCCAGAGTTAAACCACGACAAGTAGGTCAATGCCTAGGCCTAAAACTGAAAACGAAAATTGAACAATACTCTTGGACAATAATTGGCCTTGGGAATCTAAATTTATGGTCTCTCATAATGACTGCATGACATGGTACTGTTGGAGAAATTAACTACCAGTATTGCATAGCTTTGAGGAGATTAATCTCACAATCTGACACTTACATTAACTTCCTTAATGGAAAAGGGACTAGCAGAGAAACAATAAATAAACAAGTGCACCAACATACCATAAGAATTCAATGTCTGACAGAGAAAACTAAGTATAAAAGAGACTGCATAAATGATGCCTTGAACCAGCAGAAGCTCTTGACAGCAATAACATACAACAGATGTTTGCACAGCTCAAGTTCTGCCATGCAGATTCAGTTTCTGAGCTTTCGAAGTTTTTACATTTCAAAGTATTTATATTTTTTTCCTCCAGCTTGTGTAGTCAGATACAGACTCCTAGTTCCATCCACTAGGATGAACAGATAAAAAGAGGCTCATCTCTTTGAATTAGGCTAATGAAAGTATCTGGAACAGATGACAGAATACCCAGGCGCATCTTTCCTATAATTTGTGAATTGAAGAAGACAGAGGTTTTCGGAAAGGTTGTCAGTAGTAGCCTACAAGACTATATTGTAGAGAAATACTGATGTTCTGAAAGGTATAGAGCTTAGTTTTACCAGAAGAATGAAGTCTACAGAGACGCTGGGTTTCTTACCACTGAAAGTTTCTGTGCATCTTATCTGTTTAGATAATTTCATTCCCAAGGTTAAAAATAAGTTAGGAAAAACATTCCACTAAATATTGCTAGAAAGACCAAGAGCACAGAAACTAGACCTAACAAATAAATTGTCTCCTGATGTAACATCATGGCTTAGCAGAGTTGAGCCTATGCTTGGGACCAAGCCCTAAGAAGTGCAGAAACTCTTATTCTGCCTTGTGGCAAGAGAGAAACTATGCTTAACATTCCCTTAATGTAAATCACACTGATCTCCACCTGTTCTTTTGCTCCTAACCTGCAGGCTACTTATGAGAAAGTCCTATTTTTCTGAAGAGAACAAGATAGAATCTGACTACCATGTATGTAACTATTTCCTGCTGTAACTTCCAGCAAGCACTCTCACGTCTTGCAGGGCTAAGGTACTTACTGAACTTCATTTAGCTTTGGCTGTGCTGCACCACTCTGCTGTCCCTGCTTACCTCCCAACCAGGAGTGCCAGGCCAAACCCTGGCTGAGGGCTAAGGCCCTCCTTCCCAGCTGTTGTAGAGCTCAGGAGAAAGTGCAGCCAAGGCATCAGAGGCATGGAGAGCAATAGCATCTCAGGCACACTTCTCTGAGAGAGCAAGCTAGGACTTGCATTCAGTCCTGTGTCATACCCTGTATCCCATTTACATCTGCTCAAATGCTCTAATACTCAAATCAATAAAGGCTGACAGATTTCCAGGAAAGTGGGTTTTTTCTGTGTCTCATGCAAAATAAACTCTTGAAATACAGGCTGGCAAAACCACACACAGACACCTGGTTACTATTGTGCCTTAGCAAATACAGTTTCTCTGACAGATAGCCCAGTCCTATAAACTTGCAAACATGTTGGATCTGTACAGGCAATCACCACCACATGACAGTGACAACACTGCCACTGGCACCTCATGGCTTCTATTCCCTTTTACCAGTAGAGAGGACTTGGTTTTGTGGCTGTATGACTCTTTTTGCTTTCCAGCTGCAGTCTAAGTATAAGCACAATTGTTGCCTTATCATGTCTTTTGTGTATGTAAGTAGATTAATTTCTTCTGCTAGAGAAGTGAGAAACATACATTGGGGCTTTTAAAGAAAGGTTAGACAGCTCACAGACCTTTTCATCACCCAAATACCTAAACCCAGATGGCCAAATATTGCATACTTACCTAGTTGCTTTAAAAAAATAATTACAGTTGTTACAATATTTGGATCACCTTTTGATCATGCAGAAAAAAGATAATGAGTGATTATAGAATACAATACTGCTACAACACATCTGTTGTCTTCTATTTGTGTATCTTATCAAATGTGAGTATAGAATTGTTATTCAGATTTTACAAATAACAAGCCAGAAGTTAAATCAGGCTAAGTAATTCCCCCCAGCATTCAAGAATAGAAATCATGTCTCCTGATCCTCATCTACAGCTCAGGCTGCTCTGTACCATCTCCTTAATTACTTCCATGACATAAACTTATATAACAGTATCATGACATCATCAGTTTTGGATCCCCTAATGCTGTTAGACTGATGATACAGAGATCGTGCATCTTACTGCTGTCTCAGTGTAACATAGCACAAGCAAGAAAAGCCTGTGGATCTGCAGTGATTTGTGGATTACAAACATTACTTGAAAACAGTGAATGGAAATTGCCAATTTACAAAACTATCTGAAATGATGTGACAGAAATAATGCCAGACAATGAAGCAATTTTCTATCCACATGGAAGCAACTTCCAAAATGTGCTGATAAAAAAAAACCAAACCAAACCAAACCAAAAAAAAAACAACAACCAACACCAAAAAACCAAAACACACCAAAAAACCCAACCCACTGTAGTTTAAATGGCAGAGAAGAAAGACTCCATGGAGGTTGATTTTTTTTCAGGAAAGGTCATTTAAGTCATAATGTTTAAACCATAAAAACCTTTTTCTTAACATGTTGTTATATTCTCCCTCAATTTACAACATCCCACACTCTCATTTTGTTAAATGTCTCTAAATATATCACAGAAGGATATAAACATCCTACAGCAACCAAAGCACTTCCCTCCCGGTACCAGTGGAAAGTAAGGAGGTGGGTACCAAGACACAGAGAGTCTAGGAACTAGATCCACAGGGCAGTCTTAATGCTCCTCAACTTTTATTTCTGAAGTCCAACATTACGCACCACTGAAACTCCCAGAACAACTGCTGCCAGATTGCCTAAAACTGAGTCATAACAATGCCCAATTACCTCTGAAGTAAGGCCCCAGCCACACGTTCATTATGGTGCACAAAGTCTGTGGTTGAACAGAAATTGAATGCAAATCCCCCACTTTCCCTCAGCCTGAGCAATGTTTATCTGAAGATGCTGTACTTTGATCTGCAATCTACAGAATCCAATGATACCAGTGTGCTTAGTAAGTCAGGAAAGACTACTCAAAATACAGCTTAATCATCTCCCTCAGGCTCCCTTATATCAAATCAGTTGGCAGCACTGGAAGAACCATCAAGATTTTTAATTATAATTAGCATGTATTAAAGATAAGCAAAATGTTGTCTGCATTTTATATGTGATCCAAATGTTTTGGATGCAGAAATGCCTTAAGAGAAATGGGAACAAAACCTCTGCCAATATAAATGGGCATAACTACCCTAAACTGAATTAACAGTAAAATTAACTTCTTGCCCTATGAAGAAGTTACATTCTCCTTCACACCAATATTTTATGGGGTTCCACAAGATCATAGCCTCATAGAATCATAGAATGGTTTAGGATGGAAGGCACCTTAAAGATCATCTAGTTCCAACCCTCCTTGTCATGGGTAGGGACACCTTCCACTACACCAGGTTGCTCAAAGCCTCAATCCAGCCTGGCCTTTAACACTTCCAGGGATGAGGTATCCACAATCTATCTGGGCAACCTGTTCCAGTGCTTCACCACCCTCTCTGTGAAGAGTTCCTTCCTCATATCCCATCTAGATCTACGCTCTTTAAATTTAAAACCACTGCCCCTTGTCCTGTCACTATGTGCCTGTGTTGATCTGAGTCAGGACAGAGTTAATTTTCCTCACAGTAGCTGATACGATGTTATGTTTTGGATTTGCCCTGAGAAGAGTATTGATAACACTGGTCTTTTTTAGTTGATGCTAAGGAGTCTTGCACCAATTCAAGGACTTTGTCAGCTTCTGATACTGCACCTGTGTTCCCAGCTGTCTCACTACAAGCAGCCAAGGTGGGAACACAGACACAGTTCAGGCAGCTAATCCAAACTGAAGAAGTATTTAATTCCATAGAACATCATGCTCAGTATATAAGCCAGGAGTGGCCTGAAGGACCATAGTTAATTTGGTAGTTAGATAGATAGGTGGTGGGTCAGTGGGCACTCTCGATTGCTCTCCCACTTGTGGGGCTCGCTCAGGCTCTGCTGTGATCACGCTCTGGCTCTTGGTACTTGGGACCTGGCTGTGTAACAATTAGTGGTTGGTGATCAATTGTATAATTGGTTTGATTTTCTATTATTTTAATTACTGATTATTAGTAGTATTGTTTGTATTATTAGTATCACTGTATTATTCATTTATATTCAATTCTTATATTCTTCTTATCTCAATCCAGGAGCTTCCTTGTCTTTTCTTCCGATTCTCCTTCTGCACTGGATGATGGGGGAAGGTGAACGAGCAGCTGTGTGGTACTTAATTGCTAGTTGAGGCTAAATGATGCCAGTGACCTTGTAAGAAGTCCCCCTCCAGCATACTTGTAGGCCCCCTTAAGGTACTGGAAGGCTGCTATAAGGTCTCCTTGAAGCCTTCTCTTCTCCAGGCTGAACAAGACAAATTCTCTCAGCCTGTCTTCATAGCAGAGGTGCTCCAGCCCTCTGAGCATCTTTGTGGCCTCCTCTGGACTCACTCCAACCAGTCAATATCCTTCTTATGTTGGGGGCCCCAGAGCTGGACACAGTACTGCAGGTGGGGTCTCATGAGAGCAAAGGGGAAGAATCCCCACCCTTGATCTGCTGGCCTCACTTCTCTGGATACAGCCCAGGATACGGTTGGCTTTCTGGGCTGCCAGCGCACACTGCTAGCTCATATCCAGCTTTTCATCCACCAGTACCCCCAAGTCCTTCTCCTCAGGGCTGCTCTTGATCCATTCTCCACCCAGCCTGTACTTGTGCTTGGGATTGCCTCAACCCAGGTGCAGGACCTGGCACTTGGCCTTGTTGAACTTTATGAGGTTGGCACAGGCCCACCTCTCCAGCCTGTCCAGGTCCCTCTGGATGGCATCCCTTCCCTCCAGCGTGTTGACCGCACCACACAGCTTGGTGTCATCAGCAAACTTGCTGAGGGTGCACTCAATCCCACTGTCCATGTCACCAACAAAGATGTTAAACAGTACCGGTCCCAGTACCAACCCCTGAGGAATGCCTCTTGTCACTGGTCTCTGCTCAGATATCGAGCCATTGACACAACTCTCTGAGTGTGGCCATCAAGACAATTCCTTATCCACTGAGTGGTCCATCTGTGAAATACATGCCTCTCTAATTTAGAGACAAGGGTGTTGTGCAGGACAGTGTCAAACACTTTGCACAAGTCCAGGTATATGAATGACATCTACCCTGACATGCCCTTCAAAGGTTCTCCGTGCCATACGGGTTGTATGTATGCAGATTTGTATCAAAATAAGGAATGGTGAGAATTACAACAGGGAAGAGGACTGCTCATGTGAATTCCTTTATTCCAATATGAAAGAGCTTCAAGTTAATTTAGATTTCTCTGTTTCATTAGTTTGCTTCCAGCCATTTTTGTTTCAAATAACAGTATCTATACAAAAATTTGTACTTAAAATTCTTTTAATTGTATCTGTGCACACTTCAACAAAACAAATCCTTTGTCTCTTTTCAGCAGAGTTTTTCTAATTCTACTGATTTTAAAGAAATTTAAGCATGTTCTTAAAGTTTATACTAGAGGGCTTTGCTGAAAGGGCATTAGTTGAAGGCTTAAAAGTCTTAAAATCTAAAATCTTAATCTATCAGGCTGCTACAGAAGCATGGGAACACAGGACTAGAAGGAACCACCAAGCTGTGAAGTTGTGTTTTGCAGTCACAGTACAGTACGTTCTGGTTCTGAAGGGTTCACAGAATATTTATTCTCAACATCACAGCTACAAAACCTTTCCTAGTCCCTTGCAAGAAAATTACGATTTGTTGTTAAAAATAAAACCAACCAAAAAAGCAATAACCACCTGGAAGAAAAACCTGCAATAATAATCTCAGCCATAGGAAAAGAAGAGCAGAAAACAATGCACTGTGGATGTAATATCCTAGGAATCAGCCCATGACTGGAATAGTAAATTGACTAGAATATCCGGAAGAGTTAGAATTTTCAAGATTTAGAAAGCTTCTAAACACACTATTGCTTTGACAATTTATTTCTTAAAACTCTAGTTTTAAAAGTTCCTCTGTGAGCTCTTCCTAAATTATACTGAAAAAGTCATTTAGCTCTCTTCTGGTTTTCTTAGCTGTGCCCCTTACTGTTCCTCATTTTTGTCTCACAATTCACTCCTTTTAAAATTGTTCTCTCCTGGCTTCCCTGTGTTCCTTCTCCAGTTTATCTTTATTCTTTTCACATACTCCCTTTTCCTCATTCAGTTTCTCTCATATAGCACATCTTCCAATGTCTTGAAACTCCTCCTCTCTCTCTTCCATGGCCTCCCAAATCCATCTTTGATTCCCTGCTTTCCTCTGATGCATTAGTGAACTGCAGCTGACCCTTCTCTTTCTCCCTCCTGTTCCCTGCCTGTGCATGTGTGTCTTTCATCCAAGGCTTGGGACTGAACGGTGTAGGAGGCAGCACACTAAAGAGAAGAGAAAGCAATATTGGAAAAACACACTTTGCTATGTGTGTGTGCAACCTGGCTCCCAGCAATGCATCTTGGCTGCTCTTCTCCCCTCATACTTGTATGCTGTTCACATTCCATTCAAGTCCTCACTCAGGCAGGAGTCCCAAAGACTCCTTGACACTCCATTATATGGTTATATAATATAACCATTAATATTGCATACGGAGATGTGCATGCACAGCTACTGCACATTGGGACTATAGACTCAGCTCATTAAAGAGACACCAACATAGCAGTTATTATTTATTGAAGGCTAACAGTACATCGAAGAAAAGAGAACAAGCTCTGAGCATTACAGACCAGTAATATATGGCCACTCTTCAGCTGTTTCCGTAAGAACAAAAAGGGTCTAAGATTTGTGTTCTCCAGCACAGCATCAAAGGAGAGCTATGTTCTTGTTAATGTCGCATAAGTATTGCAGATGGGTGTCTGCACCACAATAGGGATGAACTGTAGAGCCTGAGGTGTGTTCCAGAATCTCCTTTTCCAAAACATAGAGATGAACACTGTTTGGAACCTGGAACTCCCTTTACAGAGGATAAACACCATATATGAAATTGCCTTTCCAGAGGTTGCTGCTATGAGTTTGGAGGAAGATAGGTAAGCACAAATGAGGCATCAGGAAGCCATCTGTGAGAGCATGGCTGACATCCCTGTATATAGCGAATGTGAAGTATTTTTATGAAACTAGTTACTAGGAAGCCTATGAAGCAGTTTCTCTGGCAGTACCCCACCGCATGCATTAGGCAGTCTGCCTCCCTCCATCTGCTGTTCTGGGGCCATGCCTAACAGCAGCCTACAGGATCGCTCTCCAGACAAGCCTACCCCTGCCTCATGTCATCACCCATCTGTCTCACTGCTAGACAAGGGAGTCATGTTCACATCTGTGTTCTCTGTGGCTTTGGAAGAAAGATTGCAAGCACACACCTCCAGGAGGAGCTCTGGATAAAGGTGTTTGACTGAGTGCCGGTACAACCCTGAAGCTCTGAATGACAGCTGGTTATGAGCCAAGGTGAATTTCACACTTGGCAGCTATAAATGGAACATCTTCAATTTATACAGTTGTTGCAAACGTGCTCTCAGTGGTTTTGATCCCATTTGGATCAAAACCCATTCAATTTATAAGACGTTTCAGCACCTCTCCTCAACATGAAGAGAGCTACTCATGTTACTGTTAGCTACTGTGCAAAGGGGGTAGGAGTTAGGCAGCAAGATCATAGCCAAAATTGCAGAAAGCTTTTTAAAAAAGCAGTCATTGCCCTGCATTTTGCCTGGAAATCAACTTTATAGGCGATTTCTAGGCATGCCTACTGACTCAGATGTTTCAGTTTACAGGGAGACCTGGTCTATGGATGTGACATCAGCAGTGAGTGCTGGGAAACTCTAAAAAAACCTTTAATGTAAAAAAGTGAAACACCTAGAATATTAGCACTTCCATAGTTACTCAGAAACAGAAGAGGATATACCTGGGCTCACAGCTTGAGTATGACTTCAAGTGATTTTCTTAATACCACATTACTGCCACAGCCACAAAATTAATTCGAACATCCTTAGTTCTGAAAGGGAGTCCCCTAGTCTTATTTCTATTTTAATGTTTGTATTATCCACAGTTACTGTTTGTATGACTGTCTTCTAGCATGTCGCTTTTACTCTGAAAGCCACTATGAAGACAATTGGAGAGCCTGGTGCTACTCATCTTCCATGGAAGATAACTTCTATAACTTCTTGTTATAGGAGTGCCAAGCAGATCTAAGACACTACTGTATCACTACAAGATATCTGTTCCATCACAGGTTACCCCATAACTTAGGATTGAGCTAGAAATACGAATGACATCCCCTATTTCATTTGTCTCTTTCCATTTATGGATGAAGTTCACCTACACCAAGGAAAAAGTACTTATGAATAATTCAGGAGATGTAAAGATATACTCTGAACTAAAAATCCTACTAAAATGCAACTAAAACTCAGTAGAACTAACTGTAGCATGTATACTCCCCAGTGTGGTAAAAATGTAGCGGTTTACCAGAAGGCAAACAAAGAATGTCTCTGGGAAATGTTGAATTTGTCAAGAAAACAGGAAAATAAGGTCACTGCGCTATGAAGAAAACAAATCTTCATTATCGGAAACAGTTTTTATGTGCCAATTTATATAGGCTTCATAGAACTACTGGAGAATGGAGAATGATGATATTTTGATGAAGAAAAAGAGAAATAAAAACAATGAAGACACCTCCCTCTGAGATACTGACATCGTTATCTATCATTTGTATCATTTGTATCTATCTATTTATCATCAGTATCTATTCATAAAGAAGGCAAATATGCTCCATGAATGTGAAACATGACAGTTTAGAGTTTGTGGGCTAAAGATACATATATACAACTTGGGCGATTTTCCAAGATGAATGGGCGGGGTATCTCTGCAAGGTCTAGATTCTCTTCCCAGGTTGATAATCAACACATCTAAACACACAAATTGGTCTGGATGTGGCAGGAGCTGCCAGGAGAAGCCTCCAGGACAGTCCAAAATTCCCACCTAGATAGTTCCTGTACCTATTACTCAAACACTTTGCTGTGAAGGTGGCCAAGAATTCAGTGAACTACTTAGTCTCAAGTTAGTTGATTGTTTCAAATTGTCCACAATTTTGCCCCTGCAGATGGCCAGACTGAGCATTCCCGCACCACCCAGTGGACCTGATGAGCACAAAGGCACAGCCCTGATACCCAGCTACACAAGAATTTTAGTTACAATGCAAACTTGAAAAATTTCACACATACAACTTAAATTTTGTAGCTCTTGACACTGCTGAATTTCTTTGGGGCGAAAAAAGCCACATTTAAATGCTGCTTTTTCAAATTTAGTCAGGCTTTCACAGATAATGAAGACTGTTCTTATAGCAGAAAGAATTCTTACACTGTCTAAAGCTGACAAAAATCAGCTTTAGCTGATTTTTTAGCTTTCCTAAGGCTGAGAAAACTCATCAGAGGAAAACATTGTAATAACCTGAACCATCTCCATGGTGGAAATACTGTGTACTGTGGAATATTCAGAACAATCTATAGAATAACAGGGTTCATTATATTTTCCACAATTTCACACCATTCTTTCTCTTTCTCCAAGAGGATTTCTCTTACATTTTAAGCCTTGGTGCTACAGTAATTAAATGTCTCTTTTCCTTGATGCTGATATTATTGTTCTTGGGGTGTGAGGAGAGAGCACAGACAAAGCAGTGGGAAACTAATTCTAACTCTGCGAACAGAAAATGGACACTTTGAATAACTGACAGAATAGAGATGAGCCTGGTATCTAATGTAACCTGAATGGCAAACCAAACTACAGATTAACAAATAACTCATGCTCAGATAGGAGTGGTAAAATGGAGAATTTTGTACACTAATGTCCATACCTTTTTCATGTAAAATGCTAGGGAGTTTGTTCTTAGCCAAATATGTGACATTTTTCCAAATTGTTTTTCTCCTATAAAAATACTAAAAAAGGAAAAAATAGTAATGAAGATCCTTTCAAGATTCAGATCTGTCAGAGTAGGAAAAGAAATATACGAGAACCAATTCTCCCCAATAAGAGAGAGAACCTAACTCTTACACAGATATCAGGATAAAGGAACAGAACTAATACAGCTCATAGTGATGTTGGCAGAGAAATTACTATTTAAGATAACTTGGACATAAACCATAACAATCAAAGTCAACATTTTTCATGTATATTCAAAAGCAGAATGTGAAGCTAATGAAATCTAAACTGTGCAAGAATATGTTGCTATCAGCTGAGAGACACGAGAGAAGAACAGTTAATTGCAAAACACACTGATGACAGCAGGAAACTGCACTCTTGGCTGCTTTTGCTACCTGAGAATACATGAGTGCCACTAACTGGTGAACCTGAGTAATGAACTCATATGCTTTTTCCCTCTGAAGCCCAGGGCAGTTACTAGCTTTGCCACTTCCTCCAAATAATCTTCCACCTCTCAAATGTATTAATCCATAGCCAACAAGGTCCCTGTAGCAGCTGCTGGGCTGTCAGTGATTCCCAACTGCCAGCAGCATCTACATAAAGAGTAAATGAAATGTGGAGGAGAACATTGTCAGCAGACTGGAGGCAGTGCAATATATACCAACACAATATTTTCCCCAGCGATGTCCTCATGTTTCACAAATGTCTCTTGTTTCATCATTCTTTGCTGACCTTCTGATGGGTGTACATTTGTGATGTTACTGAGAGCTAAATTGTGTTCTCCTGTCTTAAATTAAATGAAATTACTTTTTTAAAAACTATAAACCACTTAAAACAGTATTGAGAGTCAATCTTATTACCATGAAAGATGAAAGCTAGACACCATAGAACCTATATCCCTCTCTTCCTTAGATTACTCATTATTTTAAGAATAACATTTGAAGCGCTTGGAAGCATGTCGAACACCAAATCAAAAGCTCCCACAGGAGTTCAAATAGTAAAAAGTATTATCAGCAAGAAGAGGATTCACTGGATTATGTTTGTAGCCACAGGATTAAGTTTTGCCCAACAAGCTGCATTATCAAAAACAAGGTCATTTTTAAGTTAAGAAGATGAGGGAAGAATGTACTCATTTTGCAAGCAGGCAAATTAATATGGGATTAACCAATAAAAGAATTTCATATAAAATTACTTCATTTGTGAACTCAAGGCAAATCCTAATCCTATAGCTTTTACTTAAAAAGTTACTCCACTGGGGTGAAGAAGCAAAATCCTGGTACTGACATGAAATTCTATCCAACATGGATGTGACAACAACTCGCTACTGTAACAGCAGGCAGCCCTTGCCACTCAGAAGGTACCTCCAAAGACACCTTCCCACCGTCAGGCAGCTGATTTTGAGAATCTCTGCAGAGATACTCACTGCAATATTTTGTACAGTGTAACCGTCTGGAATAATTCCCCACACAGGTCTTGGAAGAGCTTATTGTCTTAGTTTTTTTCTCTGTTTTAGAAACAAAATACTCAAATATGTGGAATGTTTGAGACGGCTAGTCTTAGTCTGCATCTTGCCCTGCAGTCAGGAATGGATTTACCAAGCAAGGCAAAATCAGCTGCAGCTCTGTCTGTTACCAATGGCCAGTGAGGTATGAATGACAGACGTCATGCAATGAGGTAGCAATATCAGGTCTATTTTAATGTAAACAAGTCTTGATTGATGACACTAGAATTACTGCTGCCGAGAGTCCTTCACAGTCAAGGCTGGTAGTACTGTGGAGGTGCTGGGTGAGTCCATCTTGCTGGATGAATCCATGATTGTACCTACATGTTCAAACAGCTAACCCAAACTGACCAGAGAAGTAATCACTCCATAGCACATCATGCTCAGTATATAAACTGAGAGTGGGCCAGGGGACCATAGTTTGTTTGGTAGTTAGTTAGATAGTTAGGTGGTAGGTCGATTGGCTCTCTTGGATACTCTCTCACTTGTGGGGATCGCTCAGACTCTGCTGTGACTGCTCTTGGGCTCTGGCACTCAGGCTGTCTAACTCTGACTCTTGGTACTCAGGACTTGGCTGTGTATTGGTCGGAAGGTGGTAAGCATTTGTATCATATGTTTTGTGTTCTATTTTTTATTACCACTAGTATTGTTAATATTATTAATATTGCTATTTTATTCATTTATATTCAATTGTTAAATTGTTCTTATCTCAATCCCAATCTTGTCTTTTCCTCCAATTCTCCTCCTCTACTGGAGGAGAGGGGGACGTGAGCAAGCAGCTGTCTGGTGTTTAATTGCTAGCTGGGTTTAAACCAAGACAGTCCTTTTTAGCACTCAATGTGAAGCTCAAAGAGTTGAGATAACAACAGATCTGATTATAGTGTGTTAAAACAGAATTGTTATAAATACTCATTATAGTTGTCACCGAAAACCGGGGAAAAAACCCCTCCTTTACACTAATGCTTATAGTGTCAGATCTGTTTCCCACCTGAGGACATTCCTTCTTCCAAGATCCCCTTTCCTTACAGATTGCATATTGATCCTCTGCGAGTCGAGACTGCACAAAAGGGGGTGATCTCCCAACCCTCCTTCCCCTACTCATTCCTCTATGCCCTCTTCCCCTTCCTTGAAATCCTCCCACTGAGACACCTGTAAGGGCAGCAATTAATCTCACATCCCTGTTATTTTTCCCTCTAAATTTGTCTAGTTTCTTTCTCTTTTTCTCTATTGTTAAAAACTTTCCATGCTACGTCCATCATCTTCTCCAAATTTATAGAATCTGTTCCCTCCAATTTTTGAAGTTTCATTCTTATATCTGGGGCAGATTGTTCCATAAAAATGGAAGCTAACTGAACTGCTTCCTCTAGACATATTTCCTAGCTGTCACCTTAATCTTTCCATAAAAGCAGTTGGGGATTCATTTGACACTTGTTTTACTTCATATAATTTACTTCATCCCACTTCCCTTCTACAAAACAACATCAATTGCAGTATGGTATTATACTTTATAGTTCCAATTTTTGGCCGTTTTTCCTGATCGTTAAGAATGTACATAGGCCAGCAACAATTACAACACTCCTTAAGTCGTTTACGAGTAAGCAGATCCCCTCCTGCTTTTTTCCAAAGTTTAAACACACATCTTAAAGCAGATTGTGGAGAAATTCCGTCCCCCCTCTTGGGTGGAATTTCTCCAACCCTTCCTTGTAGATAACTTACTCCCCATATCTTATAAAATACCTTTTGTACCAAGAACCAGTGTCAATATACAAACCCAAAATCCCTAATCCAAAAATTGTAATCTAATAAACCATGCTCGTAAATCAGTATTACCAAGACCGATGGGTGGGACTCAAACCCACAATCCTCCCAAAGGGGACTCAAACCCCTATAGCACAACCTGTCCTTCCCTTAGGTACCTTTATAGCTCAACCCTGTGGGACTTTTGTCTCACCTTACGGGCAGGCAACCATCCTTTATTAGGTGCCTTTCCTTAGCCCAGTCCTGTGGGGTTTTCACCATGACTTATGGACAGGTGTTTATCATTCCCAAAATTAAAAGAATGCCTTTTACCTTTCCCAGGGGTCTTGCTCAAAACTCTTCAGTCCGGGGATCAGTGGTTCTCCCTTAGAATCGCTTGGTGCTGGCTGGAGGTCCTGTGATCCCACAGATCCATCGAAATTCAGAAGCAGTGTCCCATCTGGGTCGCCAAAACTGTCACCAAAATTTGGGAATAAAAAAAACTCCTTAACAGTACTGCAGTATTAAGAAGCAGGCATTCTTTATTACAGCAAGGTGCTGAAGGGAGTCGTCTAACCATCGACACGCAACTGACTTGTGTAACATGGTTATTGTATTGGACATAATGATGCATGGTAAACAGATTCTCACACATAGTCATATCAATTCCTGTAATTCTTTTTCTGAATCCCACCCTTTTCCAATCATGTGCATTTTGTCTTTAAATTGAGTCGAAGGGCTGCTTTTACGACCACCATGGACCACTGACTCAAAAGAAAGACCCCTCAATGTCCTTGTCTCAAGGACTTTGGCTCACAGCACAATTTTAACATGCTTCAAGGCCCCTTCACAATGTATCCTTGAGCGTCAGGGCAATAAATCATCCTCTCCAAACAGCTTAACAATAGTACTTAGTCAGGGACCTTATTCTTCAAATAGAATGCTGGTTAATGATTATTACCAGCCTATGTGGCCTTGGCCTGGGGCTTTACAAAGGTCCTTAAGCAGGTTTTAAAAATACCAATTTCATTTTTTACATTTGACCATTTTATCCAAAATATCCTATTCAATATCAGTGGTAGGCAAAAGAACCTATTATTATTAGCAGGAGAGCCTTATTCTTCATATGTACAGTGTAAGCTTTCTGTAGGAAAAGATTGTTTCATGTGGTAAAGTGTACAGCAATTAAAAATATGTAGCAATCTTCTCATAAACAATAAGTAACATACTGTTGGTGAAATAAAATGATGGTAATTGTTAGAAAGAGGCTTTTCTCAGAAAGGTATCTGGTCTAAATAGTAGGCTAGTGTTACTTTTTTTCCAGAGCACATGAACCTTATTTTTCAATCATCACATTTATGATTTATGCATATATTCTAGGACATCCCCTTAGACTGTACTGTCACTTCATGCAGTAAAGTCCTGGAAGTAGTTATGGATGAGACAGTAACTTCCAGACAGCTTTCCAACCTTTAAGTCTTCTTTTCTTTAACAGTGTGGAGTTGAAGGTTTATTTTACCAGTATCAAATTAAACCCTCTAGCTCTTTGTCTGCAAAAGGGTTATGGAATGAAGGCTGATTGATCATTGTGTTATGTTCTCCATGCTTCATAGGTAAAGAAATCAGGGAGTCAGTAACAGGGATGTAAATGTTCTTATTCCCTCTAGTTCCATTACAAAGGCATGTTTCAGTCTCAAACTCAAAGCACAGGCATGCTGAGTTGGAACAGAGGGCCACCTAGTCTGTCTCCTGTTTCTGACTGTGACCATTAAAGGATGCTTAAGGAAAAAGTAGAAGAAGTAGATAGTATGTCTTAATCATCCTTCCCCTGAAATGACATCCTGAATGTAGTGATTTATAATCTGAAAGTTCATCTGGATCATCATGTTTAAACACTGATCATGCCCTCAGTGAAAGAATCTAAACTCTTTTGGGAGCCCTTTTGCAGGTTTAGCTTTCATAAGAACATAAAACTAAAAAACCATTCTGAAACAATGCATTTCTTAGTGATTAAATTCTTAACACTATAATAGCAAGATAAAGAAAGGCCAGACTGTGCTTCTCAAACTGAAAGCTGTGCTGGAGCTAAACTTTCACTGAAGAGCAGGTAACCCTGAATTTTATAGTAAGTGCTTTGAGGTAAGAACACTTACATGGACATTTTCTGGAACTGGTCTTGCAACAAAGATCCAACAAGGCAGTTGTGGTGGCCACACTCTTTTGACACTACTCAGTAGGATTAGTTTTACACACTAATTTTCACCCAGGTTTCTATTTCACCAATAGTATCCCTTATTTCTTTATAGATTGTCACATCTTTACAATGAAATAACACTCACTATGTTTATATTCCTTTCCTGGCCAGCAAGTTCTTTTGATGTTGGTATCCTCCTCACAACAGATATTTCAACATGCTTTCCCTTTAGAGGTTCTTTTCGTTTATGCACATACATTTCAGGTGTTGTTTATGTTTTTTAAACTTTTTTTTAAGCCAGTTTTTTGCAGCTACTCACCTGATGTTTTCTTTAATATTATGTTTTGTTTCTCTTTATTGTCCCTTCCTTAGAAGGTCCTCCTTTCAGGAAAAAAAAAGTATTCTATTGAGTGGCCAAGCAACCTAAAACCTTCTTTCTAAGATTAGTCATTGAGTCACCTCTCAGTTTATTCAATCTTGTATTTCATACATGTTCCTTTTCTTGTGGCCGAAAGAATTCCATTAAAGTTCAGATAAGCCAGTCTCACCCAGCTGGAAGCTCTTTGATCCTGTTCTTGATGGAATTTTGCAGTGACATTTTTCAGCATGAAGTTGGATTACTGGATTCTTCTGTTCTCCCATGATGACTTTTTGTAGTTCAGGACAACATGTATATTCTTGCTGCTGCCACACCACGTGTCTTTCTTTCCTCCAGATCAGCTCCCATGATTTGCTCATCTATTTTTTAATGAAAATCCCCAGTCATCCATACATGTTTTTCATGTTGTAAATGTGCTTCTTCCCGTATCCTTCACATGTTATTTCTTCATCCATTATTTTGTCCTTTTCTGATCTCTGTCATGATCTTCTATATAATGTAATTATTTGTCCTCATCATCCAGTCCCTGCTTATTTTCATTGCTCCTTCCTTTCTTCTTACGGAGCTAGCTGCTTTCCTTTCCCCCTTGGTGTGCCTGCCAGGTTCATCTCTTTATTTCTCCACCTTGATCTTTCAGTTGGCTATCTTTTCTCTTACTCTGCCTTCATGGCATGAATGGCTACTTTTTGTTGTTGGGTCTCTGTGTTTCAGACCCTCATTTCCTTCAGAGATCTACAATTCCTGAATTTCCATGCTGTCTTTTCTCCTTTGTCATGTCCTTAAATCCCCTTTAAAAACCTGATTCTATGTACCCATGACAACTGTTGCTTCAGATTCTGTGACCAAAGCAAGCACTGAATTAATCCTGCAGTGCATTTCTTGTTTACCATATCACATAAGAAAAGGGAGAGGTGAGTTTTCTTATCTGATGACTCATAACTCTCCACTAGAGCTGATGTTTGAGCCCTTTTTCTTAAAGATGAGTGAACAACTCCTAAGGAAAAACTCATTTAGTGAAAGTAACCCTTTTTTTCTTTTTCCAAGTTATTGTGAATCAGAATCTGTTGGATTTTTGCAAAGAGCAAATATTGGATGGTTGGTTAAGATGTGTTGATATTTGGAATATTCCTCCCAAAATCTTTAGAGAAGCCAGCAATGGGCAGCAGATATCTGGGATGGTGAGGGAGGAAATAGGATAAACCAACTTTGTTATCAGCCATCTGTTACTCCCACAGATACTGCTGCCTTGTGCATGAGTGATTAAGAACATGTGAAACAATGCAGTAGGTTCAGGCTTAGGGAATGGCTTTGCAAAACCTTGGCAAACACTAGTAGGAAGCTGCAAGCACCCCTCAGTCAATAAGAATAGCTACTGATAAGCTCATCACAACATATGAGTGAAAGCAACGAAGATTCAGAGCACCAACTAACATGTTAGGGAAACTACACAGGTGTTACATATGTAACATGCACGTTATCAACTGCAAAATTGTGTGAAATGCAGCAGGGGTTATGACACATAGAAGGAAGCTTAATACTTTAGCAGGGATAGAGGTGTATGGAGGGTTGATTGCTCCTGTGAGATAAAGTGCTGGTGTGGTTTCTCATGTCAGTAACACTAGAAAGAAGCTGCTTATCTGATTATACAGATTGTGGAGATGACTAGTTCTTTTAGCAGAAGACTCTCCTACAAATAAGATGCATCTTGAGCATCTGTTGCCAGATGGAAGTGTTCTACTTCTGAATCACTGTCTGCAATGACATATTTAGAAAATTAATCCTTCATGGGTAGATCCACGGCACAAACTGTTTGTGATGAACCTCACATACACATGCTAAGGTTGTATTTTCTGTTTACTTGGCCTTAAGTTATAATATAGCTATATAATCCTGTGAACATATTGTTACTTAGCAGATAGCGAATCCTGCAGTTCGCACCCACCCTTTGTGAAGTATCCCACTTACCTGAATAAGAAGTACATAATTTATCACTAAAAAATGCAAACGCAACATAGAAATCTGTAATTTTAGATATCTGTTATTTTAGAAATCTGTATATTTTTTTGAGGAGTCTGAAGAATTCAGCACATGTGCTTAAGTGGCCAGTGCAGGTAGTGTTCTGGTATTCAGGCAGGCCCAGAATGCAACCAATAGACTCATACACCTTCTCTGTACTTAAATTTCCCCTGTGAAAAAAAACCTACTTTTTTTCCTTTTTCCTTTAAGATGATACGGTGGGTTGGCCCTGGCTGGAGGCCACGCCAGACCAAAGTTATCATTCCTCCTCCTAAGCTGGACAAAGGAGAGAAAATATAATGAAAGGCTCATGGGTCAAGATAAGGACACGGAGGGATCATTCACCATTTACCATCACAGGTAACACAGACTCAAATTGGGAAACATTAAATTAATTTATCACCAATCAAATCAGAGTAAAAGAGAACTAAACCCAAATCTTAAAACAGCTTTCACCCAGCTCTCCCTTATTACTGGGCTCAGCTTTGCTCCAGATTTTTCTACCTCCTTCCACCCAGTAGTGCAGGGGGATGGGTAGTAGGGCTTGTGGTCAGTTCATCTCATGTTGTTTCTGCTGCTCCTTCCTCCTCAGGAGGAAGACATCTCACACTCTTCCCCTGCTCCAGCGTGGGGTCCCTCCCACAGGAGACAGTTCTCCACAGTTGTGCTGGTTTGAGGCAGGAATGAGCTCCTTTACTTCACAGTGCTGTTGGATGGCCCAGAGTGGATCAGAGATTTGTTTCATTCCATGGTATGTCAGGCTCAGGGCACATGCGCGGTTCTGAGGTGGGAAGTGGCCTTGGGGGTGTCATTAAGGCTTTGGGCTAGCTTGACAGCTGGGTCATTAGTTCCCTAGTTTGTTCTTGGCGCAGTTGTTAGCAGTGGGGCCAGGTCTTTTGTTAGCGGGCTGGAGGGTCGGCAGGTTTTGCCCCGAGCTCTCAGGTAGGGACTGCTCACTGTTTTGAGACCTGGCTGTGTGTTGATTAGCAGGTTGTGAGCTGCTAATCATATGTATCATATGTCCTATTTTCTATTATTTTAATTACTTGTTAGTAGTAATATTGTTAGTATCACTATAAGTTGCATTGATATTATTAAATAGTTCGTATCTCAACTTTATGAAATTTTCCTTGTCTTTTCCTCCAACTCTCTTCCTGCACTGGGAGGAGGAGGGGAGATGATCGAGCGGCTGTGTCCTACTTAATTGCTAGATAAGGCTAAACCACAACAACAGTCTTCAACATGAGTCCTTCCCATGAGCTACGGTTCTTCACTAACCGCTCTAGCGTGAGTCCTTTCCACGGGGTGCTGTCCTTCAGGAGCAGCCTGCTCTAGCGTGGGTCCCCTGCAGGGCTACAAGTTGTGTCAGCAAACCTGCTCCAGCATGGGCTTCTGTCTCCACAAGGCCACAGGTCCTGCCAGGAGCCTGCTCCAACATGGGCTTCTGTCTCCACAAGGCCACAGGTCCTGCCAGGAGCCTGCTCCAACATGGGCTTCTCCTGGGGCATCCACCTGCTCCAGCATGGGATCCTCCGCGGGCTGCAGGTAGATCTCCGCTCAACCATTACCCTTCATGGCTGCAGGGGCAGAGCTGGCCTCACCATGGTCTTCATACTGGTCTGCAGGAGAATCTCTGCTCCAGCACCTGCAGCACCTCCTCTCCCTCCTTCTTCACTGACCTTGTCTGCAGAGTTGCTTTTGCATCTTGCTCTCCCTCTGCTACAAATACTCTCTCCAATTTTTTCCCCCTTTTTAAACATGTTATCCCAGGAGCGCTATGACATGATAATGGGCTCAGCCTTGGGCAGCAGCAGGTCCATCTTGGAGCTGTCTGGCATTGGCTATATAGGACACAGGGAAGGCTTCTAGCACCTTTTCACAGAAGGCATCCTTGTAGCCCCCACCACTACAGAAATCTTGGAATCTGAAGAAATAGCATATAGAGATTTATACATGCCAGCCTCTATCAAATTTGCCTAAGTGAGAAATAATTGGTAAAGAGATTGTTGCAGTGTCATAGAGACTGTCACACTGAGGACATGGTGCACCTCTTTGATTTTGAAAAAGACAAAGCATACCCACTCCCATTTGTAGTTGCATCACATCTTTTTGGCAACTTAAGGAGGAAACTATTTAATGTATTTTAAGATACAGTTTAGAGAAAAGCAGCAGTTAAAGGCTGGGAAGGAAATCATTACAGTGTGTTCACCTTAGCTTCCCAAAAATCACTATCAGGAATTCTGCAGATCAGCAGTTCAAGACAAATTGAGATACAGATATTATTAAACACAAATTAGTTTTGATATACATGTGACTGTAGTGACTTCTGCTTCTTCTTTGTATATACCTTAGGTGAGCATTAGAGCAGTGGATTTTTTTCTGGCAAAAAATATTTGAAAATAGCAAATTTCACAGGCTGGTGTGTGAGCTAACTTTTAATACAAGGTGGAATTGATCTTTGTAACAGAAAAAGCAACGTGTGATATTTACATCTACTCAAAACTGATCAGCATAACTCAAAATGTGGATATTTGACAATAATGAGAATTAAAAATTCAAAAAAGAAATGTCAATATTGAATAAAATTGAGAAAATATGGCATCACTTACTCTGTAATTATTTGGTTCTAATAATACTGTCAGTGAGACGCACAGAAAGTACATTAATCAGCTTTGTATATTTTATCAGCAGCTGTTTCACATCTGATTCCAGATGAGGTGTTGTGGGGCCTTGGATCATCTGTATCCCCGGCTTCAAAATCCTAGAGGTCGACCTCGAGCCTCTCCTGGTTCTTTCTGCCAGAGATTCCAGGTAGGGCCATTCTCCCTGGCTGTGGTGTAGAGCACATTCTTTAAACCTTTACATGTCCTGTCCAGACTGGTCCAAGGGCTACGGTGTGAACTATCTCCTGTTTAATTTGTTCAGAGGCTTGTCACTGCTCAGGGCCCCATTTGAAACCATTTCTCTTCTGGGTCACTTCATGGAGAGGGCTTACAGTCTGACTGTAATTTGGAATATGCATCTGCCAGAAACCACAGTGCCTAGAAAATTTGTGTTTCCTTTTTGCTCATTGGTGGGGTCGTAGCTGTTATTTTGTTGAACACATCCATTGGGATCTGGCGACGTCTATCCTGCCATTTTACTCCTAAGAACCGGATCACCTGTGCATCAAAGTCAAACATGTTTTAACTGGTTGAGACCTGTTGGAAAGCGTCTTGCAAACGCCTTATGTACTATGTGGGTTTCTTTGTGATAACAAATGTTGCAGTGCCACGTGGCTCTGTTGAAGTCTGCAGAGAAGTTGCATAGTTAGTAGTATTCATTAAAGTTTCAGTAATATTACAAATACATTAGCTGCTGTCCAGCAGATAGGGAAAGATATTCACTGCCGTAAGCAGCTTGTAATTTAAAATCAGTGACAATGAATAAGGGAAAAACAAAGATGAAGGCTCCCATTATCATACTGTCCACACTTACAAGGAAAAAATATTTAGCTGAAATATTTTTAAAAGCATTTAGGTTATCTAGCAAAGACTCCTGGGACAATGACAGTACTTGAAAATGTGCAATGACCTATATTCATTTGAATGAACCACTAGAAGCTTTAGCATGCTCTGGAAGAACAACCGTGTAGACAAAGAGGGTCGCAACCTAAAATGACTTCTGTGCAATTAAGCACATGGTTCATAATTTAGCACACACCGTATTGAAAACTGACCTTTTAAACAGTTTTTAACTATGGATATAGCCATTACCATCTTCAGTTTAGCTACAGCTATGATTTATATTTCTACTATGCTTCTGGTTAACGTCCCTGAAAGAAATGCATAAATGGTAAACACCACATAGTAAAAAAGGGTGCAAATGCATCCTGCTGTCTCAGACAGTCACAAATGTTGTCTCTGTTTTTCTTTTAACTAACTTTAATATAGTGTCTGTTCCTGAGGCCCAGATGCTATTGCAAGAAAAACAGTACAACAGATAGATGGCAAGACAGATTAGCATCTTGCTGCATACCTCTTAGAATGTATTGTGAAAAGACTTTTTTCAAGGTAGGCAGCAGTAGTAATAATAGAACAGACCATGACTACCTGACACTGAAATCTGACACTGACATTTGAAGGATAACTTGAACTGTGAAATTTGAAAGATTCTGGAAAAGAATTTAATGGTTCTTGATAAGGATTTACTTTTGCTATTCCCAGTTATTAGCTATTCCAAGCTAAAAAAGAGAGAGAAAGAAAAGGCTAATGATACTTCCTTTTTCTGTTCAAATGAATTGCATTTTTGGTCTTGATGTGCAGAAAAACAGATCTCAACATCCTGCTATTTTCTGAACAGGTTTGTGCCTTTACTTTGGGGATATCACTTTGCATAATTTTGTGCATAATTTCAAATACTTGGTGATACAATTTCTTCAGATATAAAAGTTTGTTTGCAAGATATAAGAAGGAAGAATTGACTCTTGCAAGACTTTCTTGCTCTACCTGTATATCTGCTTCTGTCAATTCACAGAGGGTAGATATTCTTATCCTCTTAGACTTCTATGTATGACTTCTATGCAATGAAGCTCTCAGTCTTTACAGAGCTCTAACTTAGCATTGTCAACATGGACTAAACAAGTACATCAGACTCTTCTGCTTTTCTCCACTGCAAAACTTCAAAGCTTCCTGCTATCTCCCTAAAAGCACCGAGTCACATTCTGGGTCTCAGCTTTCATCTTCAAACTGTTAAACATATTGGTCAAAATTGTGAAAGTTTGCTGTAAGTCTGGGGGTAAGGACAAGGACACAATGGACTTTTCTACCATCTACAGATTTTCACTGAAAGAACTAAAACTCCTCTCCACTCAAGGTGAAGGTTATGAAAGAACTACCACAGCAATGCTCACCCATCACCAGCCTCACTACCTACTGCTCCAAGTTCAGCAGGAGGACTGCCAGCTCCAGGATAAATCTAGGGCAACATGAGCATGCGTAGGCTCTCTGTTTCCCTGGTATAGTGCCTATCTTATCCAATCCACAACTAAAGGAAAGAAGGAGACAGAATGAATTGATGTCATGGGTTCTGAAAAAAATAATGACATGGCCCACTACTCTCCTGAGAGGCCTTCAGACTCTCTGCCGATGACAGCAACATAGGAAACAAAAGAAAACAGATGAGAACTATGCAAGTAAAAGCCATATTAATTTGCCTGGGAAATTTTTGATATCTGAAACAACATAAGTCATGCTGCTGTCTCTCTTTGAATGCCTTTACAAAGCATTCCAAAGAGTATAACACAAAATCATTACATTTTCTGTCATATAATTTAAAAATCAACAATCAATCTATCCTGTAAATGATGGCAGGTTTAAAATACCAACACTAGAGAATCACAAGATAAACACATATCACATAAAAATTAATACACAAGCAGATCTTTGAAATCGAGTAAATCTGTGTTATAACCCAAATGAATAACCCAGGGGGCCATAGTGGTTTCATAATTCCCTCAGGCTAAATTAAGGTGAAATGAATAATACAAAATGATTGGTTAAAGCCTTTTATTTATGGTAGAAGCAACCTGAACTTTGAAAGCATAATGGTATGTGCTGTGGCCTCTTATCAAAACATTTATAGGAATAAAAGAGAGGAAAGAGGGAAAAGAAAGAGAGATATCACCATCCTTGGA
This sequence comes from Rhynochetos jubatus, assembly GCA_027574665.1. Taxonomy (NCBI): domain Eukaryota; kingdom Metazoa; phylum Chordata; class Aves; order Eurypygiformes; family Rhynochetidae; genus Rhynochetos; species Rhynochetos jubatus. Next base: position 21,327,648 of record CM050656.1, read on the forward strand.
TCCCGTGATGAAGACGATGGACGTGGCAATCCCTCAGAGATGGGCACATGCCTGGTTCCTTGCGTTTGTGTCTTTTATGGTCTAGTTCCTGTGTCTTGATCACACCAGTCATAGATTTATGACGTTCTTGTTCCCAAATATTCTTGGTCGTCTGCACAGACATAATTTGGTGGCAGGTGGTCATGAGGTGTCATTTGTGGTTGTGAGTACCAACACATCCCGTGTTGGATGTACAACTCATTATTTCTATGAAAATAATTGTTCTCTATCCTGACCAGAAGGAATATGCCCACTTGGCCTATTTTTGGTCACTTTATTGACCCTTATTTCAGTTTAGAAAAAAGCTCTCCCTCTTTAAACTATCTTACTAGGTCCCATCCAGGGTGTCTAGCTTGGAGTGAGGGATTACAATAGGTAGAAGGGCATTATAGCTGTCCAGTGCTTTAGCAATAAAAATCAGTGACCTCAGCAGAAACGCACTGGTCACTGGTGCATTTAGTTTAATTGCTGTTTCTTTTCTATTTTCAGAGAAAAAGTTTTTATGCAAGGGGGTATTTGGTGGCTCGAGAATAAAATAAGCTTTATAATTTCTTCTGATAAATACTACTGAACACCAATATTTTCCATTATTATAAAAAATAATGTTCTGCACCAAATCTTACTACTTTGGGGATTTAGCCAACTGTCTTGTGGAACATTTTCTGTAAATGAAGCAAGTTCTATGGGGACCAACATTAGCAACATTTCTTTCTACTTTAGCTGTCCATAGTAATTTAGGAACATTAGAAGCACAATAAAGGAAAAGATCAAAGATCCATCTAGCTTCATATCTTTTCTGAACAACCACTACAGCTCCAGAAAACATTAAACTCCAGTAATGCAGTGTTTGATAGAAGGATGAACTTCTTCCCATTTAGAGTACCTGATCATTTTATGCCCCAAAGCTTAAACATTCTTGGTGCTGCAATACATGCAAAGCACACCACAGCAAATCTGAAGTTCAGTATGGAAAAACATCATAACCCTCATAAATTGAACAGCTCTACTGCAGAAAGTATCTTCTGTCAACATCCACAAATAAGTTTTAAGTTTGAAATTCTATATTAGAAGAAAAACCTATTGGAAAAAATGTGCAAATATAGGATATTTTATTTTAAAATCCCGTATATTGTTTTCCAGTACACTATATTCCCCACTCATTAGGACCTTGACATCAGCAGAAACGTTACTGTTCATATCCTGCAAGCTTTGCAGAGATTCATCTTGTTGATGAATGCCCATAGAAAACAGACTCTATTTTTCCAGGGAAGACATATCCAGTTTTACTACAGCTGTGTGATGCTTTCTCTTCCTATTTACATACCAATCCATCACCCATTGCCTACAAAAATCATTTTGTAAGCCATACAAATATACACATACCAGATTTCGAAAAAGGTTGGTATGATTCGGGTCCTACACTCCAAAGATTTCTGAAGACATAGCAAGGTTGCATATCAGCCTATGCTCAGTAGAACAGTCTTTAACTGTAATTAGCTTTCCAAATACCAATCAGCATTTAATCTTTGTGAATTCTTATAATATATCCAATTCCACAACACATTAAAAAGCATTTCATTGCATATTTCAATCTCTATGGTTAATTTCTTCCAGAGGATAGATAATTTTAGGTAACTAAAAATATTAAAAAGTACTACTGTCCTTCTTAGCAACATTAGTTACGCTTTATGCCTGTTAAAGAGGCATAAATAGTATCAACATTAATAGAATCAGGTGCAAAGTAACCACTCCTCAGGAAGTTTCCATATGCATTAGGGATCTATGCAAACAAACTACCTTACATGCTTTTACTGAAATTAAATGCATAGTACGAAAACTATCTTAAAAAGGCAATTAAAGGAGAACCAGGGCACCAAAAAGTGCTCAGTTGGGCAGCACTGCGGCGGGGTAGCAGCATGGGCTTGCTCATAGGGGTCTCTGAGGAGGTGGAATGGCTACACACAGGGGCTGCTTGCTCACGGCTTCCACAAAGAGTAAGAGAAATAACAGCAGAAAAATGAAAAGCTCTCATGGCATATGACTGCTTCCAGATCACATGGACTCACTGAAAAAAGAAAAAAAAAAATGCCCAAATGGTTGGGGTTATTTTTGACTGAGCAAGTTAAATGCATATTCAGATCTGAATTGCAACACGCAGTGTGTTGGATGCAGTGGAAAATCCCAACAGGGATTGCTCGTGCCAGCTGAAACAGGATTATGCACACATGACTGACAGGCCCTCATAGCTAAGGAAGAAGCAATGCAAATCGCTGCTGTTTGATTTTTACAGGTCAGTTACACTCAAAAGACAACATACCTCTATCTCCTATAACAGAACTCCTGTTTGCCTGTTGGGACACAGGGCGAGGAGTGGATGTGGCCCTTGGTGTCACTCTTGTTGTGTCCTAGCCACTGCCACCACCACCCACCCCCACCCCTGTGGCCTCAGCTGGGGCGCACAGTGCTTTGCAGCAGCCCTGTCTGGGCCCCCTTTCGTCACCCTCGCAGCCTTGCCCAAAGTGCAGGCCCGGAGCAGGCCCCACTGCCTCGGCCTCCTGCCCGCACACTCTGCACATGGATCTCAGAGACTACAGATGAGAAGCTGGGCAAAAATACTGATGACATATTCTTGCACTGTGAAAGGAAAGTGAGAGAAAAGGAGCAGAGCCTGAAATGACAAAAACCGCACAGATAAACAGAGAAAGGAGACCAACGTCTCCCTTACATTTGCAAGAGCTCAGTGCTCGGCAGAGGGCTTCAGCCCTGCACGCAGGTAGCTGCTTACTGCTGCCTGTGCTTGGCATGCCGAAGGCAGTCCACATGCAAGCGGGAGATTGCAGAGTGTGTACAATCTCCTGAAATTAGGGTTAAGATATTTGTTGACTTGAAAGTAGAAGAAATAGGCATAATGTTTTCTATTCATACCATTGTCTGGAGGTCATCATTATTCCTAGCAGAAAAAAATCTATGATGTTCCTGCACTGAGGAGCTGCAGGGTCTGAAATAAAATGGCTCATGTCCTTGTAGTTTCTGTGAAACATCCACCACACAGAACAAAGCAGACAGCAGAGCAGGAAGCATGCCTGGGTTCATGTGCCCGTGCACTCTGAATTAGTGACATACTGTAACTTGTTCTGCTCCAGTGAACAGAGGAAAATACTTGTTCTCATGGCATTAAAGATGTTCTTAAAGAGTATGCCTGGATGTCAGTCTCTGCTCCTATCTTCTCCTTTGCTGAATGCTCTCTAGGCTACAGTAAAAACATTGAAGGAGTCAAATACAGACAAAACTGAGCCTTAGTACAGAAGAGCAGAACTGCAGCTCTGGGTGTTGATAATACCACCACAAAGTAAAAAAATTTGAAACATCTATTTAATTGAGTCTAACATGAGATAAAGAAGCAATCTGACTGGCCTGATTTTGAGTGTGTGCTGGGATTACTCCCTTCACTGCAGTAGTCCTCCTGAAGTGTGTCACCGCAAGTGGATCAGCTCTTGCTCTAAATTAAACCCTCTTCCCAAGAATATTCAGAGTCCATATCCCACCCTTTATGTAGTGCTTTGCAATATGTGTTGCATAGAGAGTAATAAAAACAATTATTAATTCTTTTTTATTACGGTTATATTTAGATGTTAAAAAAAAGAAAAATGAGCAAGGTTTCTTTGTGCTTAGCAATGTGTTTTTACGCAGTTAGTGGTACATCCATTGCTTATTTTTGCAATCCTTAATTGTACAGTAGAAAACAAGTGTACAATAGAGGACAAATGTACAATGTTAAATCCTTTCATTCCCTTCCCTTCACCCTTTACACTAATATGTTTATTTACAGGTCTCCAACAGGCAGACTAATTGTGAGTACACAAATATGCATATGGATCGATACACATGAAACAGGGCAAAGTCACAAATGGGTGTGCTTAGTTGAAAGAATGGCCCTACAGCTACCCAGTGCAGTATACAGGTATGTGGGCAATCTTCACCTACAGTATGCTCAACTGAGTTACAGCACTTGAGATGCAGACATCAGACACTACCTGAACTGAAATCTGTCTGAAGCAATAACCCTAAAGAAGGATTCTGATAATAGGTTTATCCCCAATGATAAAATCTCATTGAATTTACTGTATACTTACATATTTTGTACCATTCTGTAGTATTTACTACAGGACAGCAATGATAGTCCTACTGAATTTCACATGATTTTTGCTTTTCACTTCTATAACATCTTCGTGCCATTTCTCTACAAGATTGTCCACTTGATAAAGAAATGTTTACAGCTTTGTCCGAATTTAGAGAATTTTGCACGTGGAATATCTTATAGCATCAATAAGATTTTTGTCCTACGTGTATTTCTTGTAAGAAACCAACCGTCCCAGCCTCAGAAGGATCAGAAAGAACAAAATCTAGAAAGGGGAAAATGAAGCATTGGGGTAGGAATGAAGTTAAGGGAACGCTGCAAGTCTTGCTTATTTCTAACAGTATAAACAGGGATTCCTCACTCTTGTGCCTGAAAGTTCCATTTATTTCAAGAAACCTATTTAAATTTAAACAGGAAGATTTGAAACACACCGTTCTTGAAATGTGCATCCTTATCCTTCTCTATCTGTTTTTTATTAAGAAAAAAAGGGAGATCTGGAGTAGGTCATGAAAAGGGTATGTAGCGAGTTATGCATGCACAAATGAGATTGTGAGTGAATATAGTCATAACAGCGTTTTACAAGGTAGTACATTCAGGACTTAAGACTTTCATATGCTAAAATAATTAGCAGTATAAAAAGAAAGAGTATGTAATCTCAGTTAAAATATCTATTTTAATTACAGCACCAGCAATTTGAAATAGAAAATGTGCATTTTAAAGTTAATTTTAGAGCTAAAGACGAGGGGTGCTAAAAACACATAGTGCCATATCATGCAGATTTTTCTATTTGGTTTGCTTTGTTTCTGGGATAATGGGAGTAAAATTTTTCTCCTCCTTTTTAAATAATAGAAAAGTATCAGGACCAAGTTAATAATTTTCAAAGGGTCCATTATCCTATTACTGAGAAGGAAATGTAACAGTTTATTAGATATTTCAGAGCAAATGTGGCTCTACACTAAACCCCTGCATCATAGAATGCAAGATTTAGTACCTGGGAGTTTAATGTTAGAGTGCAGTAAAAATAACCAGCTCTTACCAAAAAAGGACAGGAAGCTTAACTCCTAGAGGTTTATCATGTCTTTTAGCCCAGTGAAGTCTATGAGGAGCAAAATTCTCCGTTCTGGGGAAAGGAAGAAGAATGTCTCTGCAATGAGACAAATTTGCCAGTCACCATGGTGGAGCAGAGACTACCAGCTGAGCCATGGAATCAGTGCTGTCTGGTGTGCTTTTTCAATCAATTGCAGTGCAGATAGACCCTTGTACAAACACAAGCTGCTGTAACAAGGAGGATTCCAGTCTGTGAAAAATGAGGTTGTGATTTCATATTTCCTATGAAATTTCATATATGTGTGTTTCCACCACAAACATCATTTGGCATGACATTAATTGAAGATACATTCTGAACTGCAACTCACCTTTGGTCTTAGTTTAATGTTATCCATGTAAGATGCATTGTTTGCAAATCAATCCCAACAGTCTGAGATGGATTTTCCCTGATGTAGCCTGAGGGATAAAATACATACCAAGGCCTGGATCTGTCCAAATTTAGTTATTTGAACCACAACACTGAAGTACCTCACCTAGGAGCTTCCAACTGCTCCAAAAGTCAGTGGAACCTCAGGGACTCTATCCAGTTCTCCTAAAACCTGAATCGCCTTCTGGAGATGCCTCTCTCACAGAATACACACTCATTCTCTCAATGACTATGGGGAAAACCTGGGGACTGAGTGCCTAAACTTAGACAGAATTAATCTGTGTCCATATATCCGGCCCAGATGTCTGAAGCCTCCATGTGACATGGAAAAATACAGCACTAAGGGAGAGTACTGTCACACAATGAATGACAGAACAGACTGATCACAGTCCTCATAAGGTATCCAAGAACAATGCATCTTATGCACTACCCACGTCACTGGGGAGGTAGCAAAATTAACCCTCTTTTCTTCTGTGAAAGATGCTTAATACAGCTTTAACATGAGTCCGTTTTTCTTTATACAGCTATTTTCATTAAACACAGATCACTGCACTGATGGGCCAATAGCATAAAAAAAAAGTAACAATTGACCATAGAACACTACATAATGACAATTTTTCTCTCCAGCATGAATAGACTTTATATAAATGATAAAATGTAGCTATTCTTCATGCCCCTTCATATATTTTCACCACAACACATAACTCTGGGAACTACAATGGCCTTTGTGCTATAGGTGGCAAGATAGCCTTGCCTTCACAAGTAGGAGGGGGGAACCCCTGACAGAGGAAGATGAAGTACATATTCCCATTGGTGCCGCATCTTCAGACCTACTGTTCCACTTGTCTCAGACCTGAAGTTTGGGTTAAGCACACAGGACATTCAGAGAAATATGGCCATGCAGGTCCCTCAGTCTACTTCAAATTTTAAAATTAACATGAGGCAACTTCTGCTAAAATATACAGCGAATAAATGTCTAAAATATACATTGTAAGGGAATGCATATTTCCTTCCTGCAAAGTGTTCCAAATGGACTTTCTGTATTGTAACTATACTAAGTCAGTTCCTTTGCTGAATTGATAATCTTTTCTTTCTGTAATATTTATCTTGCAGAGACATAAAAACAAAGCACTAAACTATGTTCCCAAATCCTACTGAAAATGAAGAGGGCTATTCTGAAACACCATGAAGCAATATTTGGTTCTACTGGTTTTTGCACACAAGGTGGTTATGTTCTGAATGGTTCCTACAAGGAAGATATTTTGAAAGATTCATTAGATCCATTGAATTCAGTCATATGCTGGTTTCACTGGCTTAAAAAAAAGAAGGTAGAGTCAGGCTATTTCCTGGTTCAGAACACAGCTGTTCTCCCCCTGATGGCATAACTAATTCATTTAATAATATTCAAGGCATTCTATAACAACATATTCTAGCAATTTTCAGCTGTCCATTGTTTTTTTTTTAGTTTCCACTCATAATCAGACTTGACTGAGGGAAAATGGGAGGAAAAAATACATGCATTATGCATGTGTACTGCATAATGTTTGATCTATGATGACATTTCTCTTAATTTGTGCAGAGAGACAGAATCATTTTCTACTAGCTATGCCACTGTTGAGTTTTTCTTTCTCTTTCTGCTCACAAAGATATGTTTTATAGTAATGATCTGACATTATATGGTACTGAAATGACATAAGCCACATCAGTAGGGCACAAAATATCAATATTATTATAGCAAAGTTTGATGCTTTGAAAGACGAATCAAAATTTCAGAAAGAACATTTAAAAGATACCTTAAAAAATCTCAGGCAACTCTAGACAAAACTGCCCCATATGTGTAACAAATAAATGTGAGCTTTAAGGATGTACGATTTAACTTTTTTCCTCCCACTTTTTCAGCTTGAAAAAAAAGGAACATTGATTAATTTAGGTAAGCTGTTTCCTTAGAGAAACAAATGAGTGCAGGTCCTCGTGAAATACTTTAAATTACAGTGTGCCTGACATGATTAACTTCAATTCGGACCAGATTTTTCCTTATGTAGTGCAATACTCATCTGAAAAGTGGTTATGTTAAAATAGTCAGTTTTTACAAGATGGATCACCTCTATTGAAATATTTGTTTACTTTTGTTGACCATAGTCACGAAAGTATTTCCTTCCCTTCTTTTTAACTCATAAGAAAACATGAAAGATCCAAACACCCTTTTTCTTTCTTTGGTTTTCATCAGCATGTTTATTTACTAAGCAACACTTTTCTGAATGGGTTTTGGCTGTTTTTCTAAATACCATTAGTGTCCCCAGGCCCTAAATATAGCATAATTGCCTGAAAATTCTGGGGGCAGGCTCATTGACTGCAGGTATGAAGGTTTCTCCCAGGCATCTCAGTGTAACCTCTGTCATCCCAATAAAGACAACTTAATGAAACTGGTCAAAGGAACTAGACCAGAACACACAGGTACATAAGCTTCATTTTTGCATTCCTGGAGCCATTTAGCCATGGAAGTTGTAACCCAGTTGAGCAGGACCAGCCGGGAGCCAAGACACGCCAGACTCAGCAGAGGGAAGAGCTGAGCAGTAACCAGCATTTCCACATAAACCCTGTTGGGCACATGTACAAAGCAACTTGCAGGCCTAACTCTCATCAGTAACTCTCTCACAAACCAGCAGAAGGCAAACAGCACAGTGCAGGGGTCAGCTTAATATAATTCGAAGGCATTGCTGTCACAAGGTGTGAGTAATACAATCTGCAGCATTTTAATTGCAGGTGAGGATTCGTTGGAGAAAAGGGCTCAGCATGATTCTCCCACCTGAGGGTAAGCACTCAAGGCTGGAAGTGAGGATAAAGGATTGGTGCTGGTTGTCAACAGCTTTTACAGGGAAACTGTTGAAGGGAGTGATATTGTCCTGCTATGCTGATTACTGTAAAATCTGTTGCAGCTGATTACTGTTAAATCCATTGCAGATAGAAGTGGCACTTACAGTAGCATTTCACTCCCATGAGGTTAAGTAGGTTATTTGAAAGAGGTGGGAGAGGGCACGGGTAGAAACAGCTATGAATACTTCCTTTAAATTTTTGCATTTAATGTGAAATTAGTGCATGCCACTTTATATCAGGCATAATCTCAACCTCTCTGCTCTCTGTCTTATTACAAATCTTCTTTCTAGGGGTAGATTAACTAGCAGCAGATAACTCAGAAAAAATGCTCTCATTTCTTTTTTTTTATGAAGTAACCTATTCACTATAGATCTTGTGGTAACAGGGGTGACCTGAAAATCTATTCAACTTGCATCTACAGGGCCATGTGGGGATTCTTCTCCCTCCCATCCCTAGACTCCACACAACTCCTGAAGGAATAATTACACTTAACCTGGCAAACTTCTTTTCAAACACATTAGCTTCTTTTTTGCCCTCCTGCACATGCCAGAGGTATGTTTTTAGACATACCTTTCATAAATCACAAGTGATTATTAATTTTAGTTACAAAACTGCTTAAGACTGGGCTTCCATTCTCCCATATTTAATACAGTTTTCCAAATTACAAAAGATGCTCTTCCTCAGAACTGGTTTATATGACATTTGATCATTACACTGCTAACACCACTGTTTCACCACATTTCCGTAATAGGAACAAATTGGAAAAATAGCTTCTGCACTTGAAAAAAATCTCAGGAATACTTTGCCAACCCTCAATTCTTCTCTTTCGCGTTTTACATTGTAAACCACTCCTTGGAGTCCCAGATAAGACTGAGGTAAAAAGTATCTGAGAATCCAAGTATAGTAAAAGATGATAAATTATTACACATATATAGTAATCTCATGTGTTATATTTAAAAGGAAAACCTGTGACATATAATTAATAGAACAGTACTAATAATAACCCATATCTCTTGCTTTCTGTCAATTTACTATATGAAAAGTAATCTGTCTGTGTAATTAAAAAGGTGTCATTGCATTAAAAAATACTAGCCACGGAAAACACCCTTTTGAAAGCACAAGCTCAGGTTCACTGTCTCCTAGAAGAACTTTATGTATTATATGGATGTTCTTCTGGAGACACAGGAGTAACTAACAACTGCTGTATTGCCATTTGTGACAGCACGATTGGAGGAAGTTAGATAGAGTAGGGGATGAACCTCATGTTATCATACCTGATTCTAAAAATTCTAGGAACAATTGAGGATCCCCGTAGCTACTCTGGGAAGAGAACTTAGTCTGTAATCAAAATGTATAGAGAGGCAAATATCATAACTATTCCTTCTAGGTCTCCAGCTTCTTTAGAAGTTCCTGAAAAATGGTAACTCCCATCAACATTGTCAGTAATTGTACCCAACTGAGTATCTTTAAAGATTAGAGTTACAATAACAAAAAGAGACTTCCTTCTAATGATCTCAGGGTACTGAATTTAATTGTGGTTTACATAACCCTTGTGTCATCTCCTGAGACTGAAAATGACATTATCTCCATTTTACAAAAGGTTAAACTTCAGCACAGAGAGGTTATGAGAGATCAAATAAAAAAAGTGGAACAAAGTTAATGAAAGAAACAACAGAATTTCTATGCACTCTGCCAATGCCACCCTCCTGCTTTTTGAAGGGTGATTCCATAATCCCATTTTGTTGGGATTATAGGAAATAATCAATCACTCTTGGAAAGAGTCACATAAACAAGTGGGAAAACGGAGTCACTGGAGAAACAAATTAACTACACACAAAGAATCCTCAGATGTACAAATTAAACAAGCTGAAAAGTAGACAAACTTTCTCTAATCTTCTGTGGAGCGATCCATTACATATATTCTAAATGAAAGTTTAGGTCAACAGACAGGAAGAATGTCCCTAGGTTCAGTATCAGTTCATAATACTGATTGCAATGCAGAGAAGAACACTTTAAATGTTTTTTCCAAAACATTTGAAAACAATCAAATTGGATGGTATGAATTGGATATAGAAAAAATCAAACATATCTGCATATCTGAGAACCCTTGCTAAGCAAGTGATTAGGGAAGCGGGACACTGGTGATCTTTCTGTAATTTCATCTGCATGTAGAAACATGCTCTTTTTGCCAATTATTGCAACAAGAGATACTGCTTCCCACTGTGGTCTGTATCTTCTTCAGCTGAGGTGGTGTCTGAGACGCCTGCAGTGCAACATCCTACTGACTCCAGTACCTTGAGATTGCTACCTGGATTCTATTAGCCAGTCACAGATCAACAGATACCTCCCCACAGACTGCAGTGGAGTTACTAGGATGAGAGAAAGAGAGGCTTCGTGGCTATGTCTGTGGCCACTTTCCTGAAAAAGCTTAGTGCTAAAATACTGAAGGGGAAAGAGATAGAAGGAGAGGGCAGGATGGGATGGGACAGGATAGGATGGGACAGCACAGGACAGATGGGACCACCAGTCATACCTTGCACGGTACCTCAGCATCACTTCTGCCTGCAAAAACGGGATGGCATCACACTGGCAGCGATTGCCTTGTAACAGGTCATATTTAGAGGCGTACGGTAAGCACGAGGCCCTGACACAAGTAAAGAGAAGGGTGTTGTATTGCTCTTCAGAGCTTAGTAACCTGGTTTCTGCTTACTGTCTCAATTAACTATTGCCCTAAGCAAGTCTGATTGGCTGGCAGTACCAGAAGAAAGTATGACAGGGAAAAGCAAAGAAGTGGAGCACTGTGGAGAAAGGGGCAGGCAGTTTGGAAATAGACATGGCAAAGGTAAACAAAAGAGGGTGAGAAGATGAAAGTGGAAGACTTAAAGAAATGGATGAGAGAAAAGGATAAGGAAGTCAGGATGGGGAGGAGGCAAGACAAATAAGAAACATGTAGGAGAAAGTGAACAAAGCATGAAGATAGAAGAAAAGAACAAAAATGTGTGTAGAAAATAGAGTGATAAAAAAGGAACCGTGAAATGGCAGGGAAAATGGGGAAATTATATGGAAGAGACCTGAAAAAGAGATGCACAAGCACCTGGAGAGGATAAAATAAAAGGACAACATGCAAAAATGTGTAGCCCATGTTATGGGCAGTGATACCTGCTTCTGGAGCATCACATCCATTTTTGAATCTCCAAATCTTACATCTGTATCCCAAGACAAAACAATAGTCACTGGTTCAGTCACCAATCCATTAACAGATTAACAGATACACTTCAACTCCTGTGAAGGTGTTAATGCTTACTATCCTCTTAACAGTGGTCATAATCTTGACATCATCGTGATTAAAAATGTAGCATTTTAACCTATTTAATTAAGATGATAGGTGCAGCCATTCCTTTTAATTTTGGTTTTGCACCATAAATAAAATAGCTGATCATATCTAAGAGTGATAAACAATTTCCATCTGGTATCCAAGATGGTGATATGGTTAATCTGCATATTCATCAAGTGGCATACACATAAATAAGAAAGTTTTGCTGGTTACTGTCCCTGCTTCTACTACAGGTAAGTTAATAACCATTAGGATCTTCTAACAGCAGGTCAGGGTATCTGAACTTAATTCCAATGTGAATGAAAGGAAACATTCTCACACTCTAAGTATCATCAGTTAATTGTACAATTTTACACCAAAATGGTAAACTTTTCTGTTGGCAAAGTGGTGTATTAGAGGAAGAAAAAAACATAGAAATGAATTATTGCCATTAGAGAGACAGATGAGCCCATTCAAAGATGGTAGAATTAAGTATTAAGCAGCAACACAAATAGCATCTCCTCCATATATTTTCCCCCTTTTAGACATGTAATTTGTCATTGGTCACAGTTCCCTATTTATCATTAGAATTTGTCTCCATAATGCATTCTGCCAGGGGAGAAAGGCAAATAATAGTAATGGAAAACACATGAAAATTACATTCTACCAAATAAGTGCTTATATTGATGTTCTCTTATCAAAGACACTTAAATCCCAAACAAATAAATCTCTCATTCAACATAAAGGGATGCTTGGGAAAGAGACAAAAACTATGCTATTGTATATTTGGATTAATGTGGAATTAACAAAATATTTGTAAGGCTTTTCCTTCTTTCAAAATCTATCAGCTTGCTTTTTAATTTGAGTTAAAGTTATAAATAATTCTATTTCAGTGCAATTCAGGGGTGCTGCTGAAAATTGAACAGGGTGACATTCATTTGTCCACAGTGGGAAAAGAGATTTTAGACATTTTATGGTATCTAATTAAGCTGCATATTAATTTGAGATACAGAATGTAAAATGCTGCGGGCTTTTTAAAGTAATATTTTGAAGAAGGAATGCCTTGCTTTTCATGGTTTTACAAGTGTTTGGATGGAGTAACTTTTTTAGCTCAGTAACAGTTTTTACCAAAGCAAATCACTAAGAGCTCCCTTGACTACAATGATCTGTTGCCTCAGGCAATACACAGCTCCTTGCTCTACAGTTAACTGCCAGCTGACTTATCCAGTCAAGGTCTGTCTGTCCACGGATTTTCTTCCATATTGTTCAAAAGGAGCTTCTCCCCTTTTGTGGATCTCACCGTCTAATGCATAAAGCCTCTCCTCAGGTTGGAAGTCCCTGGGAATGGCAGCTGAATTTTGCTGGGCTACACAGCATCTCCCCTCTCAAATCAATTCAGATTACATTTCCTAAGTGTCTGTCCTTACACTGATAATGCCACATATTTCTTTTAGAAAATACTGCGAGACAAGATTCTTGTAACTGAAAGCATTCAGAAAGCAATATCTCTGTTACACATCTGCTTCCTTCAGGTACCTGAAGGACTTTCATCACTTTCCATCTGGTTGGTTGACACGCTGCAAAACATTCCCAGATGTAGACACTGCTCTTGTTTGTCACTTGATTGTGTGCACCTATGTTCAATTTAATTTCCATTCTAGATACAGGGTTTCATAGGAATATAATTCAGGCTTCCTGCGTTCTTGTCTGTTCCCATTTGTATACAATCATACCAAGGCCGACTGGAGAGCCTCTGCTGAGCCACCTTCATATGTCCAAGTCACAAAAAATTTTTTTGAGATTTTGAGGTTGTGGACACATTTTGAGTTATTCTACTAGGTGAAGAAAAAGTAAGTCAATGTGATTTAATTTAGTATTAAGCTTTTCTGTAATCATTAGACCACAGAGAACTTGGAAAAGTTGATTTATCAGAGTTAGGGCATTAAAATATCTAAGATGCTAAACTTCAGCTATGAAACAAATGACGTGTAAGATTCAATCCAGTCTGAATGATGAAGTCATTGAAGAATTTATGGATAAAACATGAATTAAAAGGGCTATAATACACACAGATTGGGATACTGGGAAACATCACAGCTTATGTTACTGAATTATTAAAGCACAAATGGAATTTTTTACAGAATGATTAAAGTTATCAATGTTGAATTATTTAAAATTATTTAGAGACTTGAGTTTGCCTGGAAAAAACTATGTTTATAAGTCCAGAGTAGGAGTCCTGTTTTCAACTTTGTACTCAGAGATCCTTGTTTCAATTAAGCAAAATAAAAATCCTGAAAGCCAATTCGTGTATTTAGTCAGGCTACAGGCAGAAGCCAACATGCAGCATTTGGGCTGCATAAACAATAAAGAAATGAATGGGGCTTTGTATTACATACTTGTACATAATTATTTAAAATTACACGTGTACCACACTGCAAGGAGGCAAGTGGCCCAATAGATGCCTTATAATGCCCTTAATTAGACATTGGGCAAGTTTTATTCCCTTACAACCCAAATACAGGATGTGAAAGGCAATGACTTTGGCCTGTGGGGTTTTTTCATGCAAATATATAATATAGCAAATCTTCTGGCAGATTGCGTCTGTAACTATGTCTGCAACTATACAGTATTGGCTTTCCATACAAATCAAATTGTTTATTGTCATTTCAGAAAGAATAGATCATAACATCAACAGAATTTGTCCTCAATCCTTCCACTCAGGGAAAGTTTACAACTCCATGAAACAATGCTGGCCTCATGTAATTAATGCAGGTGTTATATTCAGTATATACATCTAAAAAATCAAAGGTAAAGACTAACTCCTCTCAAGTTATACAAAAAAAAGCCTCTGTCCCTTATTTTATAAAATCACAGAACCATAGAATGGTTTGGGTCGGAAGGGACCTGAAAGATCATCTAGTTTCAACCCCCCTGCCATGGGCAGGGACACATGGGATTTTCTTAGAGTTTTCTGATTATACAGAAGACATAAAAATGTCAGATCTCCCGCTGGAGACAGATCACTAGACAGAGGGACACACTGCAGAGATACAAGGCCAGCAGGAGAACTCTCCACCAGCCGGTCCACAAGGCAGGGGCCTGCAGAATCCATGGTCAGTAAGAGCACTTCAAGTATTTGAAACTTCTGAATGCTTCCACAGGGCATTGTTGCAGGCAACAAAGCTAAGGTACACTTGAGCTACTTCGGTTTATTTTAGGTAACAATCTGAGCCCTAATTCCCCCAGATTTTGTATGTAGCCATTTTGTTCTTAGACTGTGTCAAATTCAGGAACAACCACACAGGGAAAGCCAGGTGCTAAATGGAAAAACATGAAGCTAAAAGCATTCATTAAGACATCAGATATGTCTAATTACTTGCTCTTCCCCATTTCTTTTTGTCCTACCATTGTTGTTTACTGGAGCAGCCTCCTTTTCTGCTTGCCCTGATACAGAATCATCCTATATTTTCCACACATTCTGCATACATAACAAGCTGTTGCAGGACAGTTATCTGGCGACTGAATCTGGGACCATCAGCAATAACTGCCTACTCCCAAATGCTATCTGAAAAATCTGCAGATTTTTGTAGGTATGTAACACAAGACAGACTGAATTTAGATGCAGACTTGACAACTTGGAAATTATATATCCTAACGTGCATATGGTCCCAAGCATGTGTAGAAATATCTGTTTATTAAAGCAGTCCATTTACTTAAAGGAATTATCAGTAATTGATTAAAAAAGTTATTGAATGAGTACAATCATAGAAAATGTCACCCCTTTAACTCTCAAGCACATATTGTACAGGCATGCCTGTAAGCAGAATATGGCTTACATCACTCAAGTTACAAACAAGCATCTCCAATCTTTCTACAAGTTATACCTAATAGCTACTATCCTTAAAACTCAGTGAAAAGTCATCGTGGCTTGAATGTGTTTAAGGTATTCCAGTCAGGGGAAATGAAGAATTGCACCAAGAGACATCACCCCCTTAAATGATGGATATCTTCTCATTATTACTGTTGCCATTACTTATGATAAGTTTTCTTTTTGTTATTGAACTAATTCATTCAGCCTGTGGTTTATTATTCTTTGTCCTTAGTTTTTGGCACAGGAAGAAATGGAAGCTTGGTTCAGTGGTTTAAGGCACTAGCTGGAGTTAAACCATGACAGTGCCCTTAACAACCAACAGCACTATGATTGTTGACTTCCAAAGAAATTGATGTCCTCGTAGGAAAGTCAACACTGGACTTCAATATTGCAAAAGTAAAATATTTTTGTCTCTTGTGAACGTGGAACATCTAGAAACATTCTGAAACATAGTATTTCAGACATTTTTCCTGACACATCCTATGACACATTGTCTTGTGTTCTTAACATTCACTTATTAAATTTCCTTCTCAAACGCATGCGCACAGTTTGTCTTGTTCACAGAATTTGAAACATATATTTTTCATTAAAATGTATTGAATCATTTTTTGTTTATGCATATTACTTTATGAAAAAAATTGTGAAGGAGTTTAAGTCAGAAAAACATGACATCAGAGTCTTGGAATTGGCAAAACTAAGTTCAGATGCAAACGTGCAGTGGTTAGAAAGGGATGGATTAATATCAATGGGCTATTGTATCGCATTGTACTGTATTGTATTGTATTGACACTACTCAAAGTGTCAGCCCTTTACTGACATGGTATTTCATACAGACTGCAGGGCAAACAGGATTCCCGCTGGGACTTCTGCATTTCCATTTAGACAAATAGGTACTATTGTTAATTGCATGATTGCAGCTTCTCACTCAATCTCTGCCTCAGGTGGCTGATGTTTAATTAGCTGGTGATAAGTAACTTGCCCAGATTCAAACAAAATCCTTGTGACAGGCCACCACATAATAATCCAGATTTATGCCTTGTTGATATCTACACAAAGTTGTTTTAAAGAGCCACGGAGATCCCAGAAACAGCCTGGGATTTTCACATGCTGACATTTTCATGCCATCATGCCTGTAGCTAAGATCTTAAATCCAGATGTATGCAGGTAACTAAGAATATGCCATTATCAGCATCAAAATAAAAGGCATAATACATGACAAACATAAACTCCTTTTCCCATATTCTACATCAGCCAGCCACAAGGCAGCGTCACTAGAAGCTACATAACCACACAGCCCAGTGCCAGATCTGACTTAAGGGGAAGCAGTTCACACAAAACACAGTCCAGCATTACGCCTGAACAGCAACATAGCTTGCAACCCAAAGCTCGCCTAAGTCCAGAAAGCACAGGCCCGTGTGTCTGCTACGTAGATGTGTCCATAGGTAGTCTCTAAAGCCTCAGATTCAGAAGAATGATACTAGCACGACTTGTGCAAAACATGCAAAATTCATTTTCTAGACCAAACACTGCAGAGTGAAAGTCAGCAGGAAAGCCAGGGATCAGAGGCATCTGCTACTTTAAAGCCGTGACCTATATCTAGTAGCCAAAGAAAAGACATTAGAAGACAGAGCTTTATAGAAATAGGAGACTATTAGGCATTATGGAGAAACGATTGCTTCATGCAATTACAGCTTCAAAGCAGAACTTAACTCTCTCATTTGATCTGTGGATCTCTTTTGTATATTTTGAACTTGTTCCATTATGTATCTCCCAGTGCTGCCACGTATCATCTGTCCAAGAGTGGCATGTGTTGCTCACATGGGAGCTACAGATGGGTCAAAGGGGAATATTTTTCCTGTGAAAAAGTAAGGAAAAAATAATCTTGCACTTGTGAAAACCTAATGGAAATGTTAATAATTAAGGGGATGCCCTTGATATCTTTCAGCTATCCAGTCTTGCTCTGTCCTATCTTTTTTCCCTTTCAATCACATTTATCAGGTTTATATGTAGGCTACTCGTTAGGATGCTAGAAAAGACACTGAATTGTTGTCTGACATGGACTTTGACCTGGGAGCCACTATGTTCTTTTCTCCAAGTAATGGACTACATTAAAGTAGTTGCACTGAAGATTAGAAAGCCTGTTCATGAAATATTCATGAAAAATGTATCTGTATTATGACCACAACATCTTTTAAATGGATGACTGTAATGCAAGCAATGTCCTCTCACTTGCTCAGGGCATATTTACATATGGAATAACATGTGAATTCAATACACACAGCAAATTTGCCCAACCAGACCTTCTCCTGAGGGACTGGGGTAAAAAGGAATATATATATACACACACTACTGCATTTCTGAATTCTGATATGGCAAGCAAAGCAGAACAAAAATCGTCTGTCAGTTGCACTCAGCAAAGCCCAGTTCCCATATGCCACTCTTTCTACAGAAGAGGATTACTGTTTTAATATGGTGAGTTCACATCATCTGTTCCACGGTCAGTGGGCAAAACTAAACCAAAAAATCTATCCGTGTAATGTGAAGGACTTAACCCTGATCCATACACACAATCCCAGAAATTGCCTTTGTGCAGGGAAATTGTGTGGCGACCAGGGCAAAGCCAGTTTCCTTAGATTACTAAGTGACAGTAACTGCAATTGCGGCCAAACTTCTGCTTGCTACAAACTCTTCAGTGCCATTGCCTGACACATGGATCTGCACAGCTACAGACCCACTGGCTCTTGGGCAATTCTAATTCTTTCCCAAATTATTTCATCCTGCTTTTGCAATGGAGTTTATTCAGCGATACAGCCCAAGCCCGTTTATTCAGCGTGCTTTCTGTTCACGTGGAATCAGTGAAATCACAGCCATTTCTTGTTTCCAGCACTTACCAAAGTCTGGGTATAAAGGCAGACTGTGCTGCAGAGGGAAGAGAGTCCCTGGATAAAGAGATGATGACCTGCAATCGCGTTTTATGCAGTGCAGTCTTTCCAAAACACTAGAATGTGCTAGAAAATAATTTCAAAACATGTTTCTAATAACCATAGAAGCTGCTGCCAGCCTGACAAGTACAAAGAAAGGTGCTTTCTTCACCTAAAGAAGCTCCACCAATAACACTTCTTCAGAGGTATCAAGGTTTTGTGTCATGACGAGTTCTTAAAGGTCAGCTTAGAATTACCAGGAGCACCCAACGATGGCCAAATTTTCTTTTTGTTGAAGGTAGAACAAATTTCTCATCTTAAAATCTTCTTGCAGATGAGTCAGAAGAGGCCTATATTCCAGATCTATGAATTTTATCTTTTAGTTCCCCAAGTTCTTTAAATTTTTCCATTAACCCAATTAGTTTTGCTGAAGCAAAGCGTAAATAACCATTTAATGCTTCATGCTAACATGCTTCCACGACGCTTTCCTGTTACAGAGATTGCTTGAAGGTGGGTAAAAAAAGCTGTGTTAGTGCAGATCTTGTACATATGACTATCCTGCACATAGATAATAGGCATTCTTAAGTCACGCATCACCACTTCTTCTTGTAAGGTGATTGAAGTAGACAGGAAGTATTTTCTGAATGTTTTACCACCACTACATTTTCCATTAGCAGATCAAAACATGAGATACTAATATACACAAAAGCATTCACACTGTTCTATCAATATTAAGGGAATTTACTAAGGAGATAAATGTATGTTACACACATTTGAAGACTTCTGCTACTTTTAGAGTGATCCAATGAGCTTTTATATAAACAGGAATCAGTTCCATAAATTCTAATAACTGTCGAAAGAGTGGAATGCAAGAGCACTGGGGGACTTGTGTGCTTCCAGGTGTTGATATATAGATGAGTGCCTTAGTCCAAAAGCCATATTATTATACTCAGCAAGGGATTTTTCCCTTTTTCCATAAATATTCATGTGCTTGAAAGAGGACACATGGGAAACTAAATGTCAGTCTTGAGAAGTAGAGAAGAAATATTCTTACTCTGTTATGTTGTTTCAAGACCTAAGGTCCAAATGACTGCAGCCCTCTCTGGATACTTCAAGATGAAGAGAAATACAGAGCCTCTGCATAGAGTCCATCAGGCACTGCCCTCTGAGGCGCGGGGAAGGTAAGGCGGAAGGTAGGAATGCATTGCTGGCAGCACAGCAAGGGTGAAATGGTGAAGTGGCACCTTACCTCTACCTTGGTTCCTTACTCTTGAGGAAGTGGTTGCTATAGCTGAGTCTCAACAGAGAACAAGTGAAAGCCCAGAGAGAAGGGTGGTAAATGCACCCCAGCCACGTTCACACTTGCCCATGAGTATCACCTTTAGACTAGTGTGAGGCAGATCTGCCACACTCTGGGACCCAGGCATTGATGATAGTTTTCCTCCCCTGCTTGATTACATAAAGGGCCGATGTTCTTGTCAAGGTCTGTCACTGACAAAAAAGCAATTGATTTACTTCAGCTAAGTCATATATAACCCCTCCTCTAACTCCTCTGTTCTTCTAGAATGAAGCAATCGTGTGAAACAGAGGCAGACAAAACATTCTTGACTAATTTTTAATGGTGTTAATGTCTTGCAAGCAAGATTCATGATTTCAGAACAAGCAAGGCTGATAGAACAAATGCAACTTAAGTGACCATCGCACATTAACCACTCTCCCCAGTAACAGAATCATAGAATCATAGAATCATGTCCTGTCCTGTCACTACAGGCCCTTGTAAAAAGTCCCCCCCAGCTTCCTTGTAGGCCCCCTTCAGGTACTGGAAGGCTGCAATAAGGTCTCCCTGGAGCCTTCTCTTCTCCAGGCTGAACAAGCCCAACTCTCTCAGCCTGGCCCCATAGCAGAGGTGCTCCAGCCCTCTGAACATCTTTGTGGCCTCCTCTGGACCTGCTCCAACCAGTCAATATCCTTCTTACGAAAACAGCTAGAAAAGAAAAAGAGCTGGTGAGACCCTTCACCTCCATTGCCATAGCACGCAGGCTATGGCAGCCAAAAGACTAGCAACTGTCTGAATGAATAGTTACATATTTGACAGTAGCAAAGCTGTTCTACATCTCCTCAACTCTTGCTGTTTTACTTGGAATAACCCAGCAGCAAGGTGAATAAAAAGGGACTTCTTTTAGTTAAAGGCTAGGTCACTGATGGGTAGGAACCACTACCAGATACCCCTACACTGCCCAAAATAATTTCCTGGAATTTCGTGCTGGTAGTCACAAACCTCCTCTGCTCACAGCTCCTCTATTGCCAAAAACCTCCTGGTCATGTCTGCTGCCTGAAGCCCCCCCAGCCTCCCTTTCAGAGGGGTACTGATGAGTCCTCTGTACACTCGAGTCAGCAGAAACCCTGGAAATCTTTCCTAAGAGGGTTAGAACAAGATTATGTGTTGGTACGGTAACATCAGCAACTTGTTGCAGCTCTGGAGTCTTTTCCAATTATTCAGTCAGACTACAGATTTGCCTTCCACACATGCCTGCAGGCATGAAGTAGGTTCGTTGCTTTTACTTCTTATGAAACTTCCTTGCTTGTCTGCTCAGTGCAGAGCATGGATTGGCACATCCTCTGAGGGTAAATGAGAGGAGAACAGCTAGAAAAGAAAAAAGGCTGGTGAGAACCTTCACCTCAATTGCCATAGCACCCTGGCTATGGCAGCTAAAACACTAGCAACTGTCTGAACAAGAACAGCAGGTTATTTCCTATGTTCTCCCAAAAAAGAAGGGACAAGAAATAAATGATGACTGTTTGAGTCACACGTCTCTGCTTGAACATTAAGGCTAAACACCACGATGCAAGAATAAGCTTACAGGCACACGACAAACTTGAAGTGCTATGAAAGAATGAAATTAATACCCTGTACAGAGGACTCCTGCAGGCCTTGCCCAGGGTACCACTCACTGACATCAACAGGAACGTGCCTGAGAAGAGGCTGCAAACTTTGATCCATAAATAGGATCTCAAAATAACACATTTCACTATGGAAACATTTGTTCAGATTAATTTAGTTCTCTTTAAGGCTGTAGCAGGAACTGCACCAGATACTTCACAGATGAGAGAAACTGGATGCCTCGGTGCTGCACATGGGGTTGAAGCTCAGTTTTGCTCAATCCCAGTCACACCACTCCCCCTGACCGGCG
This sequence comes from Rhynochetos jubatus, assembly GCA_027574665.1. NCBI lineage: Eukaryota > Metazoa > Chordata > Aves > Eurypygiformes > Rhynochetidae > Rhynochetos > Rhynochetos jubatus. The sequence continues at coordinate 21,349,469 of CM050656.1, forward strand.
CTGAGGCTGGAGCGAGCTGTCATTAGCAATTTGATACCAAAAAAGAGTACACCTGCAAGAGGACATCGGCCATATAGGAATGCTGATCCTAGGGCCGTTCTCTGCTTCAGAGAAAGATTCTCAGGAACGAGATAAAAGCCCCAGAGTGCCCATGCTGCGCCCCGTACACCCGCATGCCTGCAGGGATGCTCTTCAGGTGTCTCAGGCTGTACGTGTACATCTGCAAACCGCTTGCTGCAGCCAAAGCTTCCTACGGTCTGAGCGCATCGCCCCGGGGCTTCCCCTTCATCCTCGGTCGCCCGGAGACCCCGCGGAGCGCCGGCGCGAAGCACTTGAGGCAGCTGCGGCCCCCGCCGCCTCGGCCAGGCCCCCTCCCCCCGCCGCCGAGCAGCCTCCTGACGTCAGCCCGTGCACGGCGCAGGGGACGCGCTAGCGGGCGGCGCAGGGCGCGGTGCGGCGGGCGTCCGCGAGCGGCCGGGGGAGCGCGGGGCTGCCGCCCGCAGCCGCTGCCAGCATGTCCGCGAAGGAGCGGCCAAAGGGCAAAGTGACCAAGGACAGCGTCACCCTCCTGCCCTGCTTTTACTTCGTGGAGGTGAGTGGTCGCCCCTCGCTCCGAGAGGGGCCCCCTCGGGAGCAGCCGCGGGGGCGGGCGGCGGGCGCGGGGAGCGGCGCGCCTGGGAGCCTTTCCGCGGGGAATGTCGCTCTCCCCGCCACGGGGGAGCTCGCCTCGGTACTGTTTCCGCACCGTCTGCCCCGAAATCCCTGCGTGATGCTTTGCCATACCGAAACCAGCGTCCGGGCACCCCGTAAGGACCAGGGATAGATCAACCTCTTCTTTGAGATCTGTTCACGCGGGAATTATTTCTCAGGATTACTCAGGAAAGGAAAGGGCTGCTCAGGAAAAACGCTACGTGCACAGGAACCTCTCGGGAGGAAGACATGTTTCAAGAAGGGCTGGCTCCTAGACAAACGTCACTTACATTGCTCTGGTAGAATAAAAATCACGTTCACAAGGGAGTGCTTAGGAAAATAGAAGTGTTCTCAGAATGATAATGTTTTTACCGAACCCTGGATTGTGTTCTTCCTCGGACAGAGCTAAAAATGTCTGGTTTGAAAATGAAATGGGGTTCTCGGTACATCCTAAAGAGCAAAACCTGCTATGGCTGCTCAGCTGGTAGCAGGTGGAGTTGCAGAGGCACTCACTGCTTGGTGTGTCACTTGGAGGCATTTAGCCCCGTAGAAAGTACAGTCACTTACGTGCTTCTGTAAGATCATGGGTACACACAGCTTAAGCTTAATTGGTGTGATGTGAATTTGTTTAATGGCACAGCAGTTAAGAAGGAGGTAAAAATGTTTTTTATGGATTGAGCAAAGTGTTTCAGGTGACCCCACTCAAGGGAAGTGGCTGAAGCACTTTGAGGTGCTGTGTAATTTACCTCAGAGAGACACTGTGGAAATAATGTGAACTTAATGGTACAATATGGTGTGAGTTAACCATAACCGGTATGCTAAATAAAAGCATAAATATATATATAATACTTAATGTATAAAGTACTAAAATATAAACACTGGGTGAAACAAAAAATGTTTTCTTTCAGCTGCACTTGAAGGTCTTTGGAGGTTCTCTAGGAGATAGAAGGGGTCAGGTTGAGAAAGGATTCTAGGTAACAGTGAGTGTCTCTGTCCCCTCTGCTCCTTAAGCACATGGCCATGGCAAGGCGCAGCCAGCTGTACCAACTGGAAAGCATTGCAGAGGCTGGTTATGTGGAACCATCAGACACATCCTATCAGTGTAATTAGGCCTGCTCAAGAAAAGACCTTTGAAGGAAGGTGCTTGCTGTGCCATATTACCTTACATTAGCATTGCATCAGAGGGAGAGGTCAAGCTTGGAGAAGCCCCTAAATAAAGGTAGGGCCTTCCTCACTCTCTGTGCTATCTTTGCTGCTTTGAGAATCCAAACGGGAAGGAGGATTGCTGGACCTCAGCACGAACATAACTCTAATGCAGGGAACGATGTAGAGGTCCTGCAAGACACAAGAGGACTGTGCTGTTTGATGGGTTTTGCTTTAGCCTGCAGCAAGATGGGATGCAATCGTGTGCCTGCTGCTTAAAAGAGTAGCCTTATATAATACTAATTGCATACTTATAGTTCCCCTACAAGCTCTCTGTAGCTGTGACATGGAGTAAGGCAAAGGATTCTGCATGCAATGAAGAAATTAGACTGAGCTCTGCATACAGTTGCCACATGAAGCAGGTGAGTTCTGCAGTCTGGTGTGGACCCTTAAGACCTTCAGCAAGTCATTTATGGCTAGATCTAAAAAGAGGTGGAGAACTCTTCAACATCCAGATGCTGAGAGAGAGTCAGAGTCCTCACTTAACAGAATGGTCTTCTAATGAACATTTAGGACTTCTGTGTTAGTCATAGGAGCAGAGTCTAGAGCCTGCATGAGTCCTCCTTCTCCAGGAATGAGTTCCAGTTATTGAACTGCAGACTTATGTCCCCTCTTGAACTGATGGACAGATAGGTATTCAGTATAAGTAAAAACAACATCAAACTAAAAACTGACTACAATACATTTGGGCCTATATGTTGATGAGGAAACTCTTTGGCAAGTTATCAACCCTCTCCTATTACACAGCAGGAGGATTTGAAACCATTTCCCACGGTAGTCAAATCACTTGAGTGAAAGGGTGATGGCAACCCAGATATGATAGTTAGAAACACTTAGCTTGCATTACTTGTGTACACTCACCTTGCATTTAATCACATGCACTCTAATTCTAATTGGACTCACGAGAATGCCTTTCTAGAGCTTCGTAGCACAGACAGATGCCAGCACGTCAACAGCATCAGAAAAATCAGTGATGGCTTAGATTCTTCTGTTGTGATTGGCTCAAGGAGAACCAAAGGTTGAGTTGTACCTCATAAAGAGGGATTTAATCAAAGATAATTTAATTGCAATGAGAATTTTTCAGGTGTAAGGGATAGTGGAGTCACCCAGTGTGGTTGACTGGCACTACTATGTAATATGGATTTCCTTCATAAACAGTAGGTAAGTTCCTAATGTGATCCAACAGCCAACTACTTGAAAACAAAACACCCAATTTAATCAGGCTCTCTGACGTTTAGAGCTTTTACTTTCATGAACAGTGGTTGAATAGATGATGTGAAACACGCTTTCAGACTCTTCTCTGAATGCTGTCAGTTCCTTATGGTATATTTTACTCTGCCACTCATTCACTCTAATTTTCCCCTGAGCCATCCATAGCAGACAGTCCCTCCCCACTCTGAATTGCAACAAAAAAACCATAGCACATTAAGTTTGCACCATCAAACAAGCAAATTAGGGTTTGCTGTCATCCACTTTGCATCAAGACCTAGGAGGCGTAGGCCAAAGGAAAGGCAGGTTGTTTAGAAAATACCTTACGAAAAAGTGTTTGTTTGTTTTTTTTCTCTCAGACACTAGACAAAAGTGAAAACATGGAAAAAAGGATGTTGGGTCAAGCAGGAAAGCAATGTGTTTGTGTTACACAAATTAAATATATTTTACAGTTAAATAGTGAAAATATCTAATAACTAATATATTTCAGGCATGTAGAACAAGTAAAGACAGATTCTGTGCTTCAGAAGGACCTTATCTTTAGAAACAGCAGCAAACAAATACATTTCTGACACTCAGGGTTTTCTACTATTGAGATCCTTAAGAATGTGTTGTGAATGACACTAACTCCCGTAAACAGATGTGTTTGGTGGCAGCAACTTTCAGGATTGCATAGAATGTGATTACATAGAATGTATGCTGGCCAACTGATGGTTCACTTCAGAAGAAATACTCTGGGTCTGTGCTTGATTTCAGTCTAATTTAAGAATAATTCCAACTTGCAGATTTTACCAACAACAGAACTAAAACATAAAACCAGTATGCCTTTGTTAATGTTCATTGTTATCACTAGAGCTATTCTTCATTTACACAGGAAAAGCAAAAGGAGGATCAGGCTAGAGCTTTGGAAGACATAGAAATGAAAAGGAAATAAAATGAAGAGGTGGAGCTTCTGAAGAATGTGGATGGCCCATTCTCTAAAAAAAACCAAATTTAAAAAAATAATGAAATAAATCTTAATACATTTTTCATTACACATTTTCATGTTTCAAGTTACTTTATGAATCATGGTTATTTATCGTATGTATCACAAGAATGTTTTAGAGGTTATTTTAAAACACTGTTAATTGCTTAGCAGAGCCTCTGATCAGCACACACGCCTGAGAGCTGAATAGCTTTAGATTGCTTTGTGCATTGTGCTTACCTGAAGCATGTGGTAATCAGCACTGCTGGGCAGTTTGGCCTGTTTTATTCCTGATTATGCTTGTGGCATTTTAGGGTTCTGTAGACAGTATGGTTTATCTGAGCTTCTCTTGCGTAGCTGAGAAAGACAAACTTGCCATGAAAATTCAGTCACCCTGGTCTAGTGGGAATTCATTTTCGTGGTAAAAAGTCTTCATGCCTCTGGGAGACACTGAAAATGAGTATTCCTGGAATATGTTTTTTGCTTTTTGTTAACTGACTTTCTGTTCAACATACTTAGAGTATATCATAAGGAGATTCACCTACAGAAGAAATATGGATGTCTTGCATTTTAATGTGAATGTGGAAATCTTCCAGGGTTATGTAGTTTCTGTTCCTGACAGAATGGTCGCACTTTAGAGGCAGGACAGACAGATACGTGTCTTCTTGGTGAAGGAAAAGAACTGTCTTCACACATGCTATCCCACTTCAGAAATTCCTGGTTTCACAGAAGTCACTATGAATTTTGCTGTTGGCTTCAGTGGCACTTACAGCTTCATCTGGTGCCCAAGATGTGGGAATGGAAAAGGTCAAGGTGTTGTCAATCTGTGTGACTTGATGCACTTATTCTCCAGCTAAACTGCGTTACTGTGGCACAGCCTTTATCTGTTGGTTGCTTCACTTCCAGGGACTAAAATCGAAGACATTTCAGACAATGATGTCCCTTGTTCAGATAATTTTTTTTCCTTACATTGTCTTCTAGAGTCTTACGTATGATGCATGCATACAGATACAGGTAGCTGCTTCTGCTCTGTTTTCCAGAGTGTAGGCATGAGTTAATCATGCCAGGATTGTTTGCAAACACTTCTTCCAGTACTGAAAGACCACTTGTTTTTCTTGTTCCCTAAGGATCTGGAATTCTCACCAGCAGAAAGCACAAAGATCCGTTATCACTGTAGGACTCCAGGCTACAAAATGCAGGAGTTCATCAACTTCCTTTGAAATAACTGCCTGTGGAGAATTTATACTGTGTCTCAGCACCAGATGCTTTATTTTCTTTTGTGTCTAACATACACTGTCAGAGCTAGGTTTGAAACATCAAATGTTTGTATATGTCACTTTGTAGCTCAGTGCCACGTTTTGCTTGCATGTGGATTTTTTTTTTTTCAGTCACGCAGCCGTGCGTGACCCACCACCTTTAAATTACACACTTTGTCACCTGCAAGTCATGTGTGTGTGACTGCAGGAGACACAAAATGCCAGGGGAGTGCAGTGATTAGAATAAGAGTAGAGGGAGAGTAGGCTATAGGGCTAAATCTTTTTTCCTAAGAACACAATGTTTGGATCTAGTGTAAGAGTTGGAATATACCACTGTGTCTTGAAGGCCCAGTGTAGTCACATTTCTCTCTGGATAGGTTTTCTGTTATGCTTAAATTATCTGGGAGGGGTCGGAACCAAAAAAAATCCCAATACATTCCAAATAATTTGCTTTCTCTCTCAAAAGAGTCAACCGTGTGTGAGGGGAGGGGAAGAAGGGGAAATATGCTTAACAGTCTGCTCATTGAGCTGACCTCGTCATGTGGCTGACTCACAGAGGACAGATGTCAGATTTGTTTCTACGAGTGCATAAGAGAGCAACATCCCCAAAATATTAAGGGGATATCTGAGACCTGAGTGGGCTATTACGTATTCAAAGCAGCTATATAATTAATTGGCCAGGCCATCAACACTACATCCTCTGCATCACTTTATGCTTACGGAAGAGCAGAAGGTGAGCAGAAAAGGGGAAAAAAAGGAGGTTTCAGGCTTGTGCCAAGGCTGTCCTGGGAGAATAAATGCAAATGCCACATGTTAGATATCTTTCTGTGTTTGGCTACTCGCTTGGTAAGTGTGGAGCTTGGGTAGGTCACAGTGAAAGAAGGCCCTGCTCCCCTTCAGTCTTGTACCATCCTCCTGAAATAATACCCCAGTAGTAAAAGGAGGCTTGAATATGTTAGAAATTAAAGGAGATTAATTTTTCCAAATTATTACCTCTGCCAAAAATTTATACACTGCTCTGTGATTTTCTTCTATAAATGTTAAAAATCTGTTACTCTGCAGCCAAAATTGATAAAGAACAGCCTATCGGGGAACCTTACGTATACAGCAGCTGAGCTGTTACAAACATTTTATCTTGACTGATGATCTTGTCACTGAAAGGTTCGGTTTGTAGGAAAGGAGTTCAGAAGTGGCAAAACCGCATGGGACTAAGCCACTGGAGAAGGGTTGGAACCCACAGAATTATTTTTTGTGTGTGTATGGAAGCCAGCGTGTTTGAGAGAGTAGAATAAATTGTAGTGTTGTGTAGGGATTGGCAGCTTTGTCCCCTAGAGGTGGGGTTTTTGAGGAAACTTCTAGCTGAAGTTTGGTAACACTCTGACCCAAAAATAGCTGTCTTTTTTTGAGGTGTTGCTGTTCTTGATTGACTTGGCAGCAGGAGCATAAAAAGTTTCATAATCAGTGCAGATACAATGTCCTAAATCTCATTCTCTGTAGTTATTAATTGATAACTAATTGATAACTAATAATTTATTTAATTAATCAATAATCATAATTAACTATTCATAACTAATATAATAAGTCATCAATTACATTTGAAGTCACACTGAAAATAAATGCATTAATAGTATTTTCTGTGTTGTAGAAGTTCTGCCTAAGGATTTACTTTCTGTTTAAGCACATACACTTAATTAAATAGAAATATTTTAAAAGTATTTTTAGATGATTCCTGTCTGAGAATTTTTTTGCTAAAGAATTTTTATTTTGTTGGTTTCTCCCTGTGTAATTGCTGCTTAACATACATTTATTAAAAAACCCCAACCTTTCAGGATTACCATGTGTGCTGGTTTTAGTGGGGATGACGTTACTTTTTTTCATAGTACTCTCTCTTTTTCCTCCAGTTCTCTCCCTCATCCTACTGAGGGAGGGAGGGAGGTGAGTGAGCAGCTGTGTGGTACTTGGTTCCTTACTGAAGCTATACCAGGACACCATGCATTCAGCATGACTTTGAGATTTCTGAAATAAACAGAAATTTTATCACTGATGTATCAGCTCTATTTTTTTGGTCTTACACATACTGAGAGGTTTTCTATGAAGATTTGGCAAAAGATGAGAGGTCTGAGGAGTTGCATGAAGATATCTGTTGTCTTTCTAAAGCTAGACTCTAATTGGCAGTCGCTGAACAATTAAATTAAACTCTAAAATCAATGCTGGAAATAAGGATAACTTAATTTTCCAAAATGGTAGTGATAATAGATTTTAATGACAACTGTTATTTGAAATTAAACTGTGAGTTGGTATTAAATCTGATAGTGTTAAATCTAGGAGAAGAAAAACCATCATATCATGACTTCACTTAGTTTCCACAAAGCTTAGACAATGGTGAGGTAAAAATCCTTTAGAGAAAAGACCAGTTCCTTACAGCTTTGAGCCAGATGAAAGCTGAATCCAAAAAAGGGACAAGAAGCAGCAGAAATCCGAGTTCAAAGAGAAAAGCGAAAACCCTTTATACTGATGCAAATCATAGACTTCTGAAAAACCTGAATGCCTTCTCTTATAAGCCTGAGGCATTTAAGAATTAAATTTAGAACATAAAATATCTACAAACCTGACTTCTAGGTCAGGCAAGTCCCCTGCCCTACAGCCGTCCTGTGCTTAGTACTCTGTCTCAAAAGTTCTCGTGACAGCCCAGTTTGCAGTGCATTTGAGCTTGTGCTTGATCTTAATCCCAGCCCTGTACGGCAGTCTCATTGGGGGTGAAGGTGCAGCACTGGTGTAGCTAAGCAAGAGCCATGGGTTCTCAAAGGCAGGAGAAAATGGCAGAATTTGGGCTGACACCATTTCTTCCTCCTGGTGTATTTTTGAAAAGTATTCAATCATAGTAAAGACCTCAGTATTCATTCCTGTTGGAGCCAGAGAGACCTGTCCTCCTTCCATTTTCTCCTCCTGTCTTTGGTGAATCTCAGCAAGGTACAACAGGACAACAGCCAGGGTAGTTCAAAGCTGCAATCTCTGATAGTAGTCGGCTAAGAATAGGAATACCTTGTCCTCCTCCAACCCACCACAGCCCTCTTTTTTTGTCTCATCCATCTGTTGTGCCTTGTCATTTAGACCATGAATTCTTTGGCACAAGGACTGACATTTATGACACATTTTAATAGAATCTTCAACAATGCCACAGCCTTGCAGTGCAAACACAACATAGTTATTAACTAGACCATCCTTTTCCCAAGTACTAGGCTGGTATTTTTTCCTTGACAAGAAACCAATGGCATTCATTAGCTATCTCTTTGAGGCAATCCTGTTTGTTTACTTGATTGCTTACAAAGATTCCCTGATTCCCGGAAAACGTGAAATGCCAGGAGGCAGCTGCCATGCTCCTTGCTTGCTGTTGGAAGGGTTGCAGAACAATCTAGGAATTTCAGGACCATCTAAGTCAAAAAATTATTTGCAAAATATAAAAGATCCAAATAGCATATCAGGCATCCATTAACATCCATTGGATAGGTGGCCTAGTCATATTGTCTTTATTCTGCATCTGGCTAATCATGTCTTGACTTCCTCTGAAAGTTACATACGTACCGCTGCTCTTTTCTGCCTATCTTTTCTACAGGAAGGTAAAACTGACCAATTTCAGTGGTTGTATTTGCATCCAGTCTCAAGGAAAGTCACTCAAGTCATTCTGGCCAGCACACTGAGCAGTGACTTCAATATTCAACTATAATTATCAAAGAGGCATTTCATTTCTTGCTCTACTTAGCCTGACTGAAATATAGCCCAGGATACTAGTTTTTGTTACCCATAATTAAAGTGTCTGCTAGAAGTTACCAGTACACCACCACCACAGGACCTGGATGTGAGTTCGCTGTAAGAGATAACGCCTGCAGTGCATTTTAGCAAAGCAGAGAGGTCACATAACTGCAACCTGGAAAACATGGTTGTAACACTCCATGGATGCACTCCCACAAAGCCCATGGATTTTAGGATGTTATTCTCCTGAAGATAAATGGACTCTCTGCTTAGTTAAGTGATGGCAAATATAAGAGTTGGATACATAACTACCAGTGTACAATTTTAGAGACAGGAAATGTATAGAAGCTACTGATTCCCAGAGGGTTTTGAATTATGTATGTATCCAGTTGCATATTCTTTCAAGGCAAGGAACTGGTGGGTCTGTGCTTATTTGTTGCCTTTCTTTTGGCTTGAGCTTCACTGTCTCCATGGTATCATTTAAGAAGCCATCAATATCTGATTGCTACTCACTTACTTGCAAGTAACACTTGCAGAGGGAATGTGGTTTTAGTGAAGCTTTGATTATTTGAAATTCTCCAAAGGGAGGGAGCACCTTGAATTAGAAATTTAGGGCTCTGCTGAGACCCTGTGGAATAGTGAAGTTAAAGGTCCTCCATTTTAACTCTTGAGCACAAAGTTCAGTGTTTACTTCAGAACAACAGCTTGTGTGCCTGGTGGAAGGCCAGAGCAAAAGTCAGTGCCCCAGATGCTGAGCTATCCAAAGGAAAACCTCATGCTATTTAGGGTTCCATTCACTCCAGTAGGATTTTCCTATTAAGACTTGGCCTTCTGCTGCCTCGTTTGCCAGACCTCTGCTGTCATACCAGACCTGTATTCCTGCATTAGAGGGTGCAGTGTGGAAGAGTTACAGATGTAGGATAGGCCATGGGGCATATGTCTCAAGGAGACCTCAAGGCTATAAACACCCAGTGGTCAGATAAAATGCAGAACTGCAGCTGGCAAAATTGATTTTAGGTGTAAGAATACAAAGAACAATCGGCCAGCGTATATAAACTATGCCACGTAAATTGGGATGTAATGCAAAAAGATGGACCAAAAGAACAGGGTGTAAAAACATAAAAATGAACCCAAGTGGTTCCTAGGGGAAGGAAGAGTCGCCATCGACATTGTACTGCTCCTGGCAAAGGATTTGGGATGTACGACACTAGTCATAAATAGCTCATTTTATACAGAATAACTACTTGTTACTACTTGATATAGGTACAAAAATCATGCAGAGTTGTCCCATACAAAGATATGTGAAAGTAAAACAAATTAGGCATAGCCTAATTTCTAAGGTCATTAGAAAAACTGTTGTTACAATAAACCCAAACAAAAACAAAGGTCCAGGCAATAGGCAAAGGTCAAGACAAGAACAGACAAAGCATGTTTGACAAGCCCCAGTCCTGAGTCCTTGCAAACTCCGTACAAGATTTGTGGCTTTTTAGTAGCAATGATAAATCTGTATTTAGTGGGGTACAGCTCTACAGGTTCCTTTTTTCATGCATTCAAAGCCATATAAAACTAATAATAGGGGATTTTTACGGAAGCGTTTCTAGCCACATGGGGATGCCCCAGCAAGTTTGGGCCTGCTGGTTCAGGGGTAGACAACTTGTGGACTTTGGGCAGGACCAGTGTGACTTCCATGCGTAGGCTATATCATATGACCAATAGCAAATTGTGCTGGTACTGTGGGTCCTGAATAATGTTGATCCTCACCAGTAAAGCGGGAGCAGTCACAGCATGTCCCACAGAAGAGTGATGGGCAACCTGAAGAACTGTTATCTCCTACCTCTGAACTCCTCTCAGAGCCATCTCTTTCATTTCTCTGCAATATGTGATACATGTCTTGTGGCTCTTGGCCAGAAGGAAGATTTGTTACATATCCCGTCAGTTCAGAGAAGTTCCTGTGCTACCAAATGCTCTTTTGGTTTGTCCTGCACTATGCAACATACAAGAAGTGTTCACCTTTTATTTTATTCCTTGCAAGACCTGTACGTATTTACATCCTTGTTGAGCTTTCGGGAATAGAGATCATCTTTTCTCATGCTTGCACAGTTCCTAGCTTAATAAGTAAAATATTTTTAAATATTAAAAAAAATTGTATTATTAATAGCAAAGTCCTATATCTTAATAAAGGCTCTTAGCTTACAGCTTAAGAAAATAACAGGAGAGGAAAAATATTTTTCTAAACAAAAAACTTTTTCATAAAAACATAAATAATCTCCAAATCAAACATTTTCAGCAGCTATGCTGATTATGGTCCTGGCTCTAAGACTCTAAGCTAAACAAAGTTTGACCACTTGGGTCAAACTCTACAGTTGCAGGTCTAAATTACAAGCTAAATGGGGATCTTTCTGCATGAGCCAACCAAGGAAGTAAGTGTGTAAAGACTTGTTAGTCAAGATATGTGAACTCAGGTTGGGGGTTTTATTATTCTAATTAGGAACAGGAAAATTCCTATTCTATTTTTTAATTAAAATAAAATACATTCTACCATCTAATTATATTTGACATTTTCAAGGTGTTGGGAGCTGAAGTCTGTAATTACAGAACTACTGCTGCCTTCAGCAGAACACTTCATAAATATTCATGTATTAAATAGCCAGTTATACTGTTTAGAAGATTTTAGGGTTTGGTTTTTGGTTTTTTTTAAGAAATGTAGACTTTTAGAAGATGCATTTTAATTTGTATTTTAATAAAGATAGGAAGAAAAATGTCCTGTGGGGTCTGCCATACTGTATATAGCAAATTGTCTTTAAACCTATTCATTAGTATTGTAAGCGGTTACATTGGAGATTTGTAGTCCTGCAGAACGTTTTCTTTTCTTTTAGCAGAATGGGTAGTTACAGTCAGAAATAATACAGGAGTCCTGTAGTGAAGTCATAAGGCATTAAAATAAAATTCTTATGATTCCTTGATTTTGTAATTAACAATAAAATTATAGCTTACATACAGTAGTTAAAAGATGTGGATAACTTTTTTTGTTTTAATTTAGTGTCTAACAATAAAATACCACTTCATGTATCACCTGGTTTTTATAGTTCAATATTGCCATTTAAAACAGTTGCTTGCCTAAGACTACCACAATCAAAGTAGAGGTGGACTTGTGGAAATGTCCACTATTGTGGAAATGAAACTTTGGGGACATTCAGATAAAAGGGCATAATTTCTGAAAAAAAGGGCAATAGGCACTTTGCCTATTTTGTTGATTAGCTCATTAGAATAAGTTTATGTCCGTTTAGCTCATTGGAATAGGTTTGTGCCCTGTTACACTTTGTGCCATGGGACCTGGACCCTGGCTAAGTCATTAGGGATGACTTTCGAAGAGTTAATAATAAAACACATTGCAAATGTTTCAAGAGCAAAATGCTCTGCAGAAGTGGCGTTGCAATACACGCGAGTTCAAATGCTGTGCAGAATTTCACTGTCCCAGCAAGAGCAGCAGAGACTCAGTGCAAGATCCCTGCACACCAGGGCAGCACGCACTGTGCTGGCCTTCTGGTCAGGAGGCTCCTTATCCCAAACAGCTCCACAGACTCTGTGCAGGCAGGTGTGGAGAGATGGGCACCCACTTACACAACAATCTTAATTATTCTGGAGTCTGAAGACTTTAGGAAGTCCTCTTTCATCCCTGCACATCTGTGTAACGACTAGAACCAACCTAGCCCACGCTGACTAATCATGCCTGCTTGCAGTATAGTCAATCGGGATTGCATCCAGCAGGAAGTGAGAAGTTGTATTATGTAATGCATCCAGCTGAAGGATTGGACTTCTGCCTGTGATGGGCAGGAAACAGGGATAAATTTAGTTACATTGTATATAATTATTCCATACATATTATATGTCAGATTATATAATAGTTACACATTGTGCGATCACGTTTTAAGTATTACATTTTGTGCATGTCATATGCTGTAGGTAATAGGGATGTAATATAGAATGTAAGTGCAAATATACACGTTTGGGTTATATATATACACAAACACTACTTACTGAAGCAAACTGACTAGGTGCTTGGTGTTATTTTTGTAATGCTCACATCACTTAAGGATGCCAGTGCACATCCCCTCCCTTTCTACACAATCACAGCATCTATACTATGTGACATTGCAATGCAATCAACTTGAACACAGATAACCAGACAGGCAAAATTCTTCCATTCTACACCTTCTGCAGATTTTGCTTAGAACACTTTGAAGATACAACTCACTCCCTTCAAAGCTGTCCTTTTAGCAAAGGACAGATCATGTCCTTTGTCTATGCACATCAAAGTTAAGCAGTTCTTTTAAAAAAACCCACTAAGTTGTATTAAAAACCATTCCAGTGAAATTTAGCTAGAACCCTCCTTCTTTAACCACCCAAAATTACATTTTATACACAAAAAGTTTGCATTTAAAAAGCCCAGTGTTTAAAAATCTGAAAACGGCCAGTTAATGCATGAAACCATTGTCGTTCTGCCATATATAGCAGGTTTTATTCACCATTTTCCCAATACACCTGTTTATCCAGTCTTATCTCTGCTTTTTTATTCCACTGTAGAACGTGATGAATGACATTGAATTTAATGAATCAATTATTTTTGTAAATATGTACAGAGCATTGCAAGAATAATCTAAGTGTGCCTGAAATTACGTTAGGACAATCTTATTTCTCATAATGTGAGATGTAAAAGATGAGGGTTTTTCCTCAAGAGATGTGATATAGCCTTATCAGATTTTAATGATTTTATCTGTCTAAGTGGATCTGTTTATTAATTGCAAGCTTTTACTTTTCAGCTGCAGCTAACAGTGAGGAAAAGTTAAGGTGACAGACATCTTAAAAAGGAAAAAGAGAAGGAAGCAGATAGGCAGGTCACATCATATTATCCATAGGTATAATAAATTAATATATAATAATTTAAAATAGAAGTTAATCAATTGCTGGAAGTAATTGCAAAGGGTAAAATCACAAAATAGCTAGAGGATAAAAGAATTGTGAACCACAGTCATCATGGTTTTAAACAGACTGAGTCTTGTCAAAGTTAATTGCTTTTTTGATAGCATTGCAAAATTATGTGTGAAGGCAGAACACTATATTATCACGTATGTAGATTCTAGGGAAGTACTGGATACTCTTTTTCATTAACTATTACTTTGATAATGCAAACTAGCTTTGGTATAAACACGCATGTACATGACAGAGTTGCTAAAGGACTGAAAAGGCTGGTGATGAAGAGCAGAATGCTGAGGCCCCACATGGAGACTGCCATCCTGATACTTCCTGTAAAAAAAACCTAAAAAATGTTTGCCTATTAATGATTCATAGATGAAAAGGCTAAATTATGTGGGCTGAAGATTGGATTGGCTGTTTTGACTAGTTTGGTAGGCAAAAGGGTTATTCGATATTAAATTAATCATATCTCTAGAGAAGTATTTAAAGATGGTAAAATGGATATGACAAGGAGCAGTGAAATGTAAATAGCAAACATCACAGAAATTTATTAGCAGAGTATAACAGACTATGTTGTCTTTGCAAAAACATTGCTATTTCATTTCCAAGCAGTAATCGGTTGCTTTCTTCTCTTCTAGTTGCCCATATTGGCATCTTCTGTTGTTAGCCTCTATTTTCTTGAACTTACTGATGTCTTCAAGCCAGTTCACTCTGGATTTAATTGCTATGACAAGAGTCTGAGTATGCCATACATTGAACCTACACAAGAGTCTGTTCCATTCTTGATGTTGCTTAGTCTGGTTTTTGCTGGACCGTCAATTACGGTAAGTTTGAGGTACCATTATCACTTATTAAAGATTTTGAACAGTTTCAGTTGGCATAAAGAAAAAAGCTCCTTTGGTTTCAGTTAGGCTGCAGAGTGTCATCTGGGCTTGTTACCTTAGTAAATTCATCTTTTATTCTTCTGTAACAGGAGACACATTCCTTAAAACATTCCCTGTAGCACTTCATCTACTTGCACTGTCCTGATTGTGGGCATCAATGTCAAGAAACAGCATCTACAGTTGGGTGAGAATAGCTTGAATCATTCTGTTATGTTGTACACATAGTAGAACTTTTACAGACAGGACATCTCCATACTCCAAAAATTCAAGATTTTGCTGGAAATGGAAGCCTATCATTTACAGCCCTGAACATGCCACTTTTGTTAGAACCAGCTTTATTTTTGAGAAGGTGTATGAGCTGTGTCAGTGAAATCAATTACACTTTCCCAAATGGAATATGAGCAGTTTGGTCACTATTTTACAGAAAAAAAAAAAAAAAAAAATTGATCCAGGTGAACATTATCCCTGTTGGAATTGCTGTGTCAAAATTAAATCTAAAGACTTTACCTTTAAATATATACTAGAGGAAATTCATTGTGTCTGATTTTAGGCAGCTCAGATAGGAGCCCTTGTTCTCACACCACTTCTATTTGACAAATGGAGAGAGAAATTCACCTTGGATAGGTGATTCCATGCACCTAAAAAGCTGAATCAACCTTCTGGAAGGGTCTCCTCTCCCCTCACAGCAATGACTGCGCATCAAGCTTAGGGATTTCTCTAAGGCCAGCTGTGTCTGCTGCCAGCTCCCTTAAATTCAACTAGTTCATTCCTTTTATGATGGCAATTGATTGCAATTACAGAATCTGTACAATGTGATGCCCATAGAAAATCATCAAGTGCTGTTCTCTTTTCACTTTCCAGGATGGTTATTGTTTGTCTTTTTTTCTAAACAGAGCTCTTATTACTGTGTTTGATGTTTGATGCTTTAGAAACCACTTCTGAAGGATTTTGCACAACCATCAGGCTAAAAATTTTGCTCATTTAGGTACTGGAAGCTAAGACTGTCAGTGTTCCTTGGTGCAGCAAACACCAAATACTGTGATAAAATCAAAGCTTGTTGGTATTGCAGTTTGGCTGGGTTTCTTAAGTTTAGAGTATTTCTGATAACAACATAGTGGACTTACGTGAAACAACCGTACGAGTAATCTATATAGGCTCACTTGGACCACAGTAGAGGGATAAGAACTGATTTTTACATCAGAGAGTTAATGTCAAGCCTAGGCAACACCAAACACTTTCAATTGAGATGGAAGATGTCCATTTCATTATGGATTATTTATTGAGGGCTTTCATTACAGCTAAATTATTTCAGCATTGCCTGAAATTTTGCAATAGAAAATGTTATTCTTGTTTGAATCATTCTCCTACAAGCAGTTCAGACAACTAACCAAAACCATGCCATTGAGGAACTCAAACCCACAGCTGAGCATGCCTACCAAACATAACATCAGTAAAGACAGTAAATCCAGAAGCTTCCAAGTACAGCTGCTTAAAGCTGCAAGCCTTAGTTAGGAAGGTGTAGTTAATTTGTATTAGTGTGAGCATGAATGTGATGTATGTATTAACTGAAGAATGGGCTGTGATGGTGTGAAATACACAATATCCTTTAAAAAAAGACACTGAAGATGGTGCAGAGCTTCAGCTCTTTATTATTCAATACCACTTCTGAAGTAAGAAACTAGTTTGGTAGGTTTTTTTGTATTTTTTTGCAATTCTTCCCTTTTTCTTTGGAAAAATAGTCAAATGAAGCTCACTGCAAAAATACTACAATTGTGCCATTGTCATCTTGTAGAGTTAGGATTTTATAATTCAGTTTTCATTAACCTTTCAATGAATTACACACTTTATAAGTCCTGTCAAATATCGAAAAGAAAGCGTGAGCTATGTGAGGAATTGAGGATTGCCATAACAGCCCATGCTAGCCTCTGTCTGCAGTTCTGGTACTTACTGCAGTACGAGGCAGAAGGTCATCAAGACTCAATAAAATACAGGTGTGATTAAGCCATGTTTTAAATATTACCAGAGACTGTAAATAAGGAAAAAAAAAAGGGGGAGAGGGGGAGAAAAATGGGAAGAAGACAAGCAAATTTCAGTCTGGATCCCTCCTTAAAGCCTTATATAAATACTAGAATAGGACTTAATTTTTTTCTATATTATTTTTGTTGATTTACTCTGTTTGGAGAACATACTAAATCTATTTATAGTAAACTTTTTAATAACAAACCTAGCATTTTGTATTTTATTTTCCCAAGTCATTATTACAGAAGGATCTCTGTGGGTTTGGAGCTTTACGGTCGTTATTTTTTTCTATGTTGTTTTGGTTGGGGTGTTTTTTTGTTGTTGGTTTTTTTTTTTCTCATTATTAGTGAGCAGCAACTGCTTTTAAGCAGGTCTTTTCTGAGAAAATTACTACCTGTATTATTGACGTATTTCTTATAGCTTGTGGTATATATGAAATCTTCTAGATGTATTCGTAAACCACAGAGGACTTCAGTGTGGAACAACTGGACTTGTATGAAATTAGAAACATGGATATTTTAGGTCTGGAATATAGATATACCTGAATTACAACATGACTTTTATTTGCTTCAAAGAATTCTGAATCTGATCCTCTGACAGGATCAGATTTCTCTCTAGTTATTAATTCAAAAATGTTAGGACCAGTTATTTAATCATATCAGCACGAGTTCAGACCCTTATCAGCCTGTGACTAAAAACCTACTTAAAGGTAACAGTGGGCTTTCTAACAGAGATCACCAGGAAATTAGATCACACTGATTTGGGAAATCAACTTGCAAGGAGCGAAATTCACTGCTGGCAGTTTCAGTCCTACTGCCTCCTCTACTGTGGGAGTTTGTTTCCTTGGAAATACCAGCCTCTGAATTTTCCTTGACACAGGCATTGCTGTTTCCCAATTTTGTCCTCTGTCACAAAAGCTAATCCATCTCTCTGGTGTTTTTCCTTGTGCCAGATATTCCCTAGAGGTTGGCTAAAAGCTGTTGGAGTTTCTGTAAGTTTGAAATATTACTGATTTCTCCAGGAAGTTTCAGCCCTAATTGATCAAATGGAGACAGATATTAGTTACCATAGTTCTCATCTAATTAGAATTCCTTAAATAACCCTTACCACTGACTTTTCAATATAATGAGACAACCTTCACTGCTTCTATTTTTCTGGCAAAGAAAAGAAATTTCAATTTATTAAACCTTTAGCTAAAAAAGAATTAGACAAAGCTTGTCCATTGAATCTCCCCTCTCCCTGGGTTAGGGGTCTTCTCATGCACAAACTTCACTGATAATTGCAGGAAATTCAACATAATTTAGATGATTTAGCACCTCACTGCATTGTAAGCTTTGTGTATTGCATATATTAGTTTTTAGTGCATCTGTGCATAGACAAGGTGAATCTCCTCTTAGTGGTGAGAACTCTTATTAATTTCAATATTTCAACCGAACCCTTGTTCTGAACTCTGTACAAGCCCCATACAGATTTCCAAGTAGTTGCCCTATTTAACAAGGAACACAATCAAACCTGAGAGTACAAATGTATAAATGGATCTGGATTTTTCCAGCAAGTAAGACCATTTTGTCATTTTTATTCTTCTCTTTATTTCTGTTATAAACTGTTGTCTAGGGCTTCAGCCATAGTCCGTTTTGCTTGGTGTGTTCAGAGGGACCATAAGGACAGAACTTTTTCTGGTGCTGTGGATCTGGTTAAAATCCAAGCCAAATTAAACAAATACAGAAGAGCAGGCTGCCACATAATTGGAAGCTGTTAGGGATTGCTAGGTTTGAAGCCTAGACTGAATGCTAAAACCACCTCAGGAGCACTCAGATATTGCAGTGGCTCTGGATTATTTTAGAGGCAAGATTTTCTAATGCTTACTTTTTTTAATTGTAAAAGCATCAAATTTCAGCTGTGGATCAAGACCCCGATTCCATTGAGCACTGTATACTGTATGCCACTTGCATTTAATTTCAGTGCCACCTTCTTCTCTGCCCTCTCAGAAGCTAAGTTGCATTACTGAATGTTTACATGTTGGCATAAATCTTTTAAAGGTGAGTACATGTCAGTGGATGACATTGGTGGTGGAATAGTTACATTTCACCCCTTTAAATTCAATCAGTGTCTTCTGAGTAACTGCTACATTTAATTTAACATCTCCTTTGTCATTGCAGATAATGATAGGAGAAGGAATTCTCTACTGTTGCCTGTCCAGAAGAAGAAATGGGATTGGAACAGAGGCCAATATTAATGCAGGAGGATGCAACTTCAATTCTTTTCTTAGAAGAGCTGTGAGATTTGTTGGTGGGTTTCAAATGTTAGTCACAAAGAAGAGCTTTCCATATACATTCAATTTTCACCATGCAGGTTTCCTTCTCTGAAACAGCCTTTCAGAATATTGCAGAGCTGTCACTGGCATAGATCTTCTGCCAGAAAATGCGAGAAGAAACTGTGAAATGGCATGACAGAGTAGCCTCGTACTTAGTAATTCAGCATCCACACTCTCTGTTTTCACGTTCCTTTCGTGTACTATTGTCACTGTTTCTAAAAGAATAATTTGTTTTTCCTTCTCTGCCCACCTTGAGCTGGTTTTCTTTTAATGGTTTCAGTGTACAGTTTCTCCTGCCTGTCTTCAGTGCATCATAAGGATTCAACCCACATGAAACAGTATTCATCATGACAGTAAAAACTTGTCAGCAATTGTCAGTAGAACTTACTTTTTTTTTTCCTAGGATGTATTTATCTACCTCTTGAAAAAGGGATAGAATCTGGAAACCTAATGATAGAGAGGAAGATGTTGAATTGTTTTTATTTTACTTTGTTTTAATTGCCAGTTATGGAAATTGAACTTGAAAAGGCAACTGGACTTCGTTCCCCTTCTTACAGTTAATTTCATCTACCAATGAGTGGCTAATGGAAAGCTTTTCTTTGTTGGAGAAATCTTTCATTAGAGGGGGCAACCTTGACAAAAACAACCTGCAGGACAGCAGACTGAAAACCTGGTAGGGGGTCTATACACTAGGTTTCTGTAGTCTGTTAAACAGGGAGGTAGTGACAGGAGAGGTTTTGCAGTCTATGAGCAGTAACGTGTCCTCTTAAGAGAAGCAGTGAGGAACTGAGCTGAAGGAATGACAGATTACGTCATCAAGGAGGACTGTAAAGATACCCCATGCTCTCCACTTCTCCTGTATGGCATCCCATTCCGTCACTAGGAGACAGGAACTCAAAGATGCGTGAATTCACACTCTGAATTTGCAGTTTCTTTCATATTTTAATTACTTCAGCATTCTTTCAATTTTAAGATGAAAAATAGATTCAGTTATATGAATACAAGTGCGGAATTAGAGATAAATCTTTAGGGCTAAATCAGTTGAAAATACTCAGTAAAACAATTGCATTTACTTCAACTGCCTTGTGAATTTGGCATTAGTAACCCAGACAGAAACACTGATCAGTTACCAGAAAGACTTAAATATTTGGACTCGTGGCAAGCACTAAAGAAATACCAGAGGTGTGAAGGTAGCCAAAGTTATTGCCAGCTGATGAGTCCCTGGTGGTAAAAAGAGAACAGATCCTCAGAGCAGTGATCTAATGAGCAGCTGTCCATGTTATTAAAAGCCTGTATCCCAGTGGGCAAGTCCCAAGACTGGATGAGCACATGTTCTCTCCTCAACTAGTTGGCTAGCCTTTAGTCAGTTCAGAAAGCTGTTTTCCAAATTGAAGCAGCTCCAGTGTAGTTCACTTTTATGAAAAGATGTTGGAGGACATCAAGCCATCAAAATGAAACGTTTAGTATCAACAGGAAGAAGATAAGCATAAATAATCTTAATTTTTTTACATTAGAATTCACTTTGCAATTAAGTTTTCATTAAAAAATATATCTTATTCTTAAGTTGAATTTTCTCAAGCCACTAGAATTCTGCTGAATGTATTTTGTCACAATAAATTATTCTGATTTATGTATATAATAAAGTTAACAAGATCTATTGATTTCTTTCCTAGGTGTTCATGTGTTTGGTCTTTGTTCTACTGCTCTTGTTACTGATATTATACAGCTATCAACAGGATATCAGGCACCATATTTCCTGACTGTTTGCAAGCCTAACTATACGTCCTTAAATGTGTCCTGCTCAGAGAATTCATATGTTGTGGAAGATATTTGCTCAGGAGCTGATCTCAATATTATCAATGCTGGAAGGTTGGTTCTATCCTTCATTGTGTACATTTTTAAGGGTGGGTTTTTTTTTTTTATTTTTTGTCCTAGTTTTAAAATGTTTTCCTAGTTAAAGTCTGAATCAGGGGGTTTTTTTCAATTTTTTATTACAAATGTGAGAGCATACGTGTCTTTTTATGATGTTCAGTTTTATGTATAAAGATATTATAGGCCAACAGTGGGCTTTGGAAGACACTGTCGGATTCCGAAGCACAGTCATTACTAGCTAGTTATTCTCCCCTCTTCAAAGGAGACAATTTCCTATACAGTTACTGATATGTATAGCTTGTAATGCTTTTTCCAGCGGGATCTGGGTAAATTCCCCATAACAGACAGGGGAAGGAGTCACCCAAGTACTTTATCTATACCTCTGTATAACATAAATCACTGTTTTGGCATTTTGGTCTTAGTTTGTGAGACTTAGTTTTGGGACTTGTTGGAAGAGTTTATTTGTTTTCTCTTTCTCTAGTTGCTTAAGGTTTTCATATTGACAGCATTGAAAAAGTCAATTTATTAGAGGAAAGAACACAACAGTGCAAAATCTCTGTGTTCCCAAACATATGCCTTTTCTTTCATTCTATTTCTAACTGGTGATTTGTCCCCCTTGATAACTTAGTCTTTAGCCTCCCTACTTCTAGCCAGGAGATAAATTGTTTATAATAGGTGGTTTTGGATATGCATATCAGTCAAGTTGAGATATAATCCATACTATATATCTTATTTTAAACAAGCTTAATGGGATAGAATAGTGACCATTCAATTACTGATGACATGTCATAGATTTAAACAAGGAATCTGAAGGTATAGGTCAGTGGTATTTTGCTAGCCGGAGTTAAACCATGACAAAGTTGTACTGCTTCTTGTCAGTTCAAGGACTTCATTAGTATAAAGTGTCCTAAATATAAAGCACTACATAACTGAGAAATCATGAAGCTTTTCACTGAATACGATAGTAGTCTTCCCTGTCTTTTCCAGACTAGGCTAACATTTGTTGCCAGTTAGTCATTGAATTTTGAATGTTTTGCAGGGGTGGTTTTTTTTGTGCTTTCTAAAAATCTCCTGCTCTCCAAAAAAGTTACAGCAGAATTATAGAATACTTGAGATGACTACAGCTTCTGTCTCTGACTCAGCTGCCTAATTTCTCTGTGTACCTGGTTAGTAGACATGAAGCTGTGTTACTTCTGTCACATCCACTTCACTAAAGCTTTGCACGCTTTTCTTGTTCTGTATGCAGCCCCAGATGCTAGATTCTGTTTTAGCTTTATGCCTCATGGCATTACATTTTTGTCACATGGATATTATTAAAATGTTCTATCTATATATTAAGGCACCTTACCCCCAGTTTGTTTGCGTTTCCATTTATTTCAATGGTCAACACACTTGGGAATCATGAAATCATTCAATTTGTAGGTATCTTCCAGCAAATCTCATGATCTGTCTCCTTTCACTGGGACAAACCAATTTCGCTGATGTTTAAAAGACCCTCAATTATTTGATTTATTTGGTCTTAAATATGTCTAGTGGACTAAGACTCAATTAGAATTGATTAGTTTGCAGTATCTTTTCAGTTTATATATGTGTGCATGATCCAGAACTGGAATGAAGGATTGTAGCTTTGTTTGGCCCAAATAATTTGATGACAATAATTTTAGTGAAAGGCTGTCTTGGTTTTAACCTTATCTAGCAGTTAAGTACCACACAGTCGCCCGCTCACCTCCTCCCCTCCAGGAAGACAGTTGGAGGAAAAAACAAGGAAAGCTCGTGAAGTTGAGATAAGAACTATTTAATAATAAAAATTAAAATTATAGTGATACTAACAAAACTACTAATAATAAGAAATTTAAAATAATAGATAATCGCTCACCACATGCCAACTGACACACAGCCAGGTCCCAGAACAGTGAGCAGTCCCAGGGCTGGAGAGCCCAAGAGTGGGAAGAAAAACTGCCACTGACCCTCCAACCCACTAACAAAAGAACTGGCCCTACCACTAACAACCGTGCCAAGAGCTAACGATGATGCTAGCCCCAAAGTCTTAATGACCACCCACCACCCCCACCCCCACCAGGGCCACTGCCTCTAGACTCCCCTATGAAAAGTATGGAGAAGAACACATAATTATCCAGCTGATTATAGGAAATAATTTTCTGCAGCATCCGCAACTATCTAGTGTTTTCCTTTATCCATCATTTCCTCTATTTATCTTCAAAGACCCTTTTCAGTAATTTCTGTTCAGATCTCCAGTGAGTTCTTTATTCTCTGTAATTTCTGATGTTCTCAGTATGATTTTTCAGTATGACTTTTTCTCCTTGTTGTTCCCCCTCTTTACACACTCACACAGGAGCATTTCCAGCAATACACTCTCACGTGAGTTTAGGACATGTTTGCATTGATAGCTTTGTTCACCTTTTCAATATGGAGCCATACAAAACGGCTACGTATTTTTAGCTTTAATAATTTTCATTTTAGATTAGAAGATAATAAATAGATGAACAGAAGCATTAGAGAGTACACAAAGTGCATTTAGTCTGTAACATGCTGTGCTTGCCCTGAAGGCATGTGAATAGAAAATAGAATAAAGAGAATAAAGAGAAAATTCACTGTAGCATAGTGACACACCTTATATACTATAAACATGCCATCAAATTAAGGTTAATTTCTGAATGGTACTAAAGTTCACAGAATCAAATCTGCGTATTAGCTCCACAGAGACTGAAAGTAGGTTTATGCTGCCACTAAAACCTGCACAGGGTACAAGAGTTGCTTAGCCATTATAAACAATTTTTTCATGTCTTCACACTCTTGTCCTCAACCCTGAACTTCTTCCCCAGGGATACTATACGTGAAAAGTTTGGGGGGAGGGGTGGGGAATAAAAAAAAAAGAAAGAAGAATAGTAATTTAGGTCTGTTCTTAGAAATGAAAAAGGAAACATGCTGATTTCAGCTTGGCCAGAGTCATGAAACTACTGGAGCCATGAGCTCAAATTCAGGTCAGCAGTGTTGCATTCACACTGAAATACATGCACACTTTTAATTGACAATGAATTATTTTGAACAGACAAGGCAAAATGCATAGGAAAGAAATTTAGGAAGTAGACTGCTGCTTTGCAGAAAAATGACTGTCTAAATGTAAAGGAGTATGTTTCAGTCTTGGCTGCCTTAAAGTAGCTATCTCAGGTGCTGCTAGGAAAATGGCTATACGTGGGGAGCAGGTAGGGTGGCAAGACCCATCTGAGGAGCTGAATGATTGTTCAAGTATTTATCCCAAGCTGAGCTTTCTCAGGTGAAAGTGGCTGCTGTGGCTGCACAGTAAACATACCCCTCTTCATCAAGACAGTCAGCACATTACATTACATGTCCATGCCGTGTTAAGGAAACCTCATGTGATAGTTCTATGTAGCTGTTACTTAAATAAAACCTCCTTTTCTTCATCAGAGAAGTAGAAGCTAAGTTGTCACTTTAAATTTTCATACCTGTAGTTTCTGACTCAAGACCCAGTCCACATCATTCAAGTCCCCAGGTGTTCAATGGGACCAGAAGGCCCTCAACAATTTCAGGAATACACCTGATACTGCCTATGTCTCACACACTTTTGACCTATTTTTTTGTTTACCCTCTTGTTCTGGACTTCCAATAGGAGCCTGGTAACTCTTAAAATGACCTCTCCATGTTCTTGTGCTCCATTCACTCCTATCATGTTATAGAGTGCTGAAATTTGAAAAATAAACCTGAAGACAAAGCAAACAAAGATGTAGTTTGCCTCTCTCCGAGAAGAATGTCCCCCATTATTAGAGCAACAAAGCAGGGGAACGAACATGATAAATTCAGTTGCTGAAGTTAGGGCCTGATTATCAAAGTGTACGAGACCTTACTTTGAAGAGTCCAAGTGAAGTCAGTGAGAATACTCATAAGGTTCATGCATTAAATAAGTTGTATAATTAGGTAGTTACTGAAATAAATTTATAGATATTTCAGTCAGGCATTCAGTCTCTAGCTCATTCCCACTGCTCTCTTAGTTCACATGTTTTTCTTAGTGCACAGAAAGAACTTAATGCTAAATATTTACTTCAGGCAAAGGCATTTCATTAACATTGGTCTTTTCTCCAGCTTATAGAAAAGAAATGTAGGAATTAAATGTTACTGATCAAACATATATTGCTTAGGAAGTGTAAGCTGAAAATTACTGTACCGTAGTGGTTTTTTCAAGTGGACACTAGCACAGTGTATTTGAACTGAGAAGCATAATTTGAGTGTCCTTCCTTGGCAGAAAATCCTTCCCTTCTCAACATGCCACGCTGGCAGCCTTTGCAGCAGTGTACATTTCGGTGAGTAACCAATTCTGTTCATATTCATTTATACAAGACAAAAGTCAGAAAGTCATTTGCTGTACATTGTAAAGTGATGTGTTGCCTGGATACCCTGGCTGGATGTAAGTTTTTATCCTCCCAGTTAGAAACCAAAATTAACCTTTATGTGTTCTGCCTTTTCTTTATTGCTTCACTGGACTGCTGCTTTTAAACTTGAGGCATTAAGGAACAAACATTTATGTGATGTAGTTTCATTTGACTTCCATAGAATTGCAGCATGGATGAACTGACACAATCACTCCCAGAGTCCTCTGAGGTACCGCCTCAAAGCAAGTGAATAAAACCCATCAGTAACAGCAGGGAATTGCAGGAGGATGATGCAGCGATCATAGCTGATTTTCCACATCTAACCAATGACATTTCTTCAGTAGGGGCTGCAATGCTTGTATGAGTGGCCACTTACTTGAAGATTTAAAAAAAAAAAAAAAGGAATTCCATCACTCATGCAGTAAAAAGCAATCAGAGGAAAACAACAATAACAACCAGTTAATCAAATTAGTGGAATGGTGTGTGTAACATGAGCTTGCCAGTATTTATTCTGCCCAGGGAAAACCAAAATATGGAACAATACTGGTGAACTGCCTTCACTTAATTTTTGTGATCTCCCAGACATCATGGCCCTCGGTTGCTAAATGACTCTCTAAAGCATCTGGTGGTGGCATTTGTTAGAACAGGTTATTGCTTTCATCTGACATAACATCTAGCTTCTGTATTTGAGAAGTGGAGGCTCCTTAGTCACGTTTACAGAACATTTAGATTCTGACTGTGAAACAGTATTTAGGCTTAAATCCTCAGACTAATTGGCGTCAATAAGCAACACCGCCTATGTTGTTGGAAATCCATTCCTTGTGATTTCATCTTACAATAAGTGAGCAGATTTTAACAGGGTTGTAAAATAAAATTAAACTGATTATTTGCAATATTACGGTGTAATAGTGATCTGTGTGTGAAAAACATTGAATGTGAGAAATTAGTATCCTCTTGGGTAAATTTAAGTTTCTTCAACTGCTTCTTCATTTTCTTTTTTTAAAGATGTACTTCAATTCTACACTAACAGATTCCTCAAAACTTCTGAAACCACTCTTGGTCTTTGCTTTTATCATCTGTGGAATTATATGTGGTCTGACTCGTATCACCCAGTATAAGAATCATGCAGTTGATGTTTACTGTGGCTTTCTCATAGGAGGAGGAATTGCTCTCTATTTGGTAAATATAGTGATTTAAAAACTATGTTTTTAGTATTTTATATTAAAACTATATAAAAACTATATTATAAGTGATTAAAACTTAAATATGTGATTAACTTTTAGCAAACTGATAAGGCTGTAATAAGTGTACTGGGATTCTTTATGAAAACTGAGAATATTATCCAAATGATTAAACTGTTGTAGACTCTCATAAATGGAGCTGTTGTTCCCGTGTTTAAAATCCACAAACAAGCACGCTCTTTGTTAGGTCTTCTCCATATACTGTTGGGTGACAACATACATCAGAAAGTAAGTTGTCTTGGATACCCATTTGTCAGTAAATCTGCACAGAAAACTACACACCTATGAAAGGAAGGGGATGGGAAATAATGCGAAACTACAAATAACTCCGAAATGAGTGTAAAGAGCAAGTAACTTAAGTGATTGAGTCAGGCACTTGACCCTGTCATGGAATATTCTCTTTGAGTGGAGTCTTTAAAATGACAGCATTTTACAGTAAATCTGCTAAATAAGAAAGTGTTGTATAACTAAATCTTGTTACCATTCTGCGCAGCTTGGAAAGCAATTGATTTAAAGTAGATAAATTGTTTTATCATGTAGATATTGTATTACATGGTTATTATGCAGTAGAAAGGGCAGAATCACAGGGCAGAGAACAACTCAAGCTGCAACAAGATTCAGTAAATCAGAGCAGACAGTAGTGTAGCTGTAAAATAGCTCTACCTAGAAGACTGCAAACGTTTATTTTGTTGTTTTCTGAACAAAACAGTCTTTCTTCAGTTGTATCTGTTGTTTTAGAAAATAAAGAAAACTGAAGGAGGCTAAATCTTTTCCTCAACTCTTTATTGCCATGACCTATGTGCCCTAGTTATCCTACTGAGAATACTTCTTAGATACCTAAGTGTACCAGCTGGAGGACAGAATTTGAAATAAGGATATACTGGTGAGGAAAGGAAAGTGAGCATACCCTGTCAGTTAAGCTGGACTAATTCTATCACTCAATATTTATTTAAAGGCAGAAGAATATAATTAAAATACCTTAAAATGTCTCTTTGTTTTTTCCATACTCATTGTTGATGCCTCTGTTCAAATACCAGGGTCTGTATGCTGTGGGGAACTTCTTGCCAAGTGACGAGAATGCGTTTCACCCAAATTTTCACAGAGAACCTCTAAGGTCTTTGACAGACCTCAGTCAAGATGCCAGCAGAATCCTACCAGGTAAAAATGGTAGCAGCAGCGATGGCATTGTCTCTCACTGTACAGAAGGTATCCTGAACAGAAACCACAGAAATTCAGGGTCTCTGACCAATATCAAGAGAGCAAATGCTGACGTAGAAATAATAACACCACGAAGCCCAATGGGAAAGGAAAATATGGTTACTTTCAGCAACACTTTGCCAAGAGTCAACACACCATCCTTGGAAGATCCAGCAAGACGAAATGCAACAATACACGCA
The DNA here is from genome assembly GCA_027574665.1 of Rhynochetos jubatus. Lineage (NCBI taxonomy): Eukaryota > Metazoa > Chordata > Aves > Eurypygiformes > Rhynochetidae > Rhynochetos > Rhynochetos jubatus. The sequence goes on from CM050656.1 coordinate 21,377,648, forward strand.
TCAATGGATTCAGCCCGTTCCAAACAGCTGCTTTCCCAGTGGAAGAACAAGAATGAAAGTCGAAAGTTGTCACTGCAAGTAATAGAGACTGAATCTGGCCAGTCACCACCAAGGGCTATCGAAATGAGATCAAGCTCAGAACCCTCCAGAGTGGGTGTAAATGGTGATCATCACGGCCCGACTAGCCAGTACCTGAAAATTCAACCTGGCAGTGTACCAGGTTGTAACAACTCAGGTCTTTCTGGTGGGCCAAGGGTCTCTATTCAGTCACGTCCTGGCTCATCCCAGCTAGTGCATATTCCTGAAGAGACTCAGGAGAATGTGAACACATCACCCAAAAGTAGCTCAGCTCGAGCTAAATGGCTGAAAGCTGCTGAGAAGAGTGTTGCATGTAGAAGTAATAGCCAGCCAAGAATCATGCAAGTAATAGCCATGTCTAAGCAGCAGGGAGTCCTCCAGGGCAGTCCAAAGAGTTCAGAGGGAAGCACAGTCACCTGTACAGGAGCCATCAGGTATAAAACCTTGACAGACCATGAGCCAAGTAGCATTGTCAGAGTTGAGGCCCATCCAGAAAATAACAGACCTGTAATTCAGATGCCATCGGAAGGTGAAGGAAGTGGGTCATGGAAATGGAAAGGTCCTGAAAAAATCACCCTTCGTCAGACATACGAGCTAAATGATCTTAACAGAGACTCTGAGAGCTGTGACTCCTTAAAAGACAGTTACGGATCAGGTGACAGGAAAAGGAGCAACATAGATAACAGTGAGCATCACCATCATGGAATCACTACGATAAGAGTCACGCCGGTGGAGGGAAGTGAGATTGGCTCAGAGACTCTGTCCATTTCTTCTAGCCGGGACTCAACACTTCGAAGAAAAGGTAACATCATTTTAATCCCTGAGAGAGGGAGCAGTCCAGAGAACACCAGAAACATCTTCTATAAAGGCACATCCCCCACACAAGCATACAAGGAATGAGAGGAGACATGTCAGCTGGTCCATACCACCACAGAGTAAACACATCTTGACACAGGTTCTGCTCTCTTTGTTTTGAGTTGATATTTGTCTTTGATGTGCCAAATTATTGACCAGCAGCCCAACCGTTGTTGAACACTGCTGATGTGCAGTGTGCATGAGCCTGTGGAAAGCATGTGGTGGGGGGAAAAGCACAATGCCAGAACCTAACTAATGTGAAACATTTTCATGCAACTTGTTTCTTCAGACTCAAAACGTTTATCTGAGGGTGATGTCAATCAAAACAGTGGTCTTGAACACAAACACTTTATTTCCTGAATGTGCCAACTTTTCATTTTATTTATATTTTTTGTCTGAAATCAACTGATTTTTTCCGCAGCAAAGGCTGTGTCAGTGGTATATATTCACCTTTGCAGAATTTGCACCAAATCTTTAATATAGGATGATGCTGATGATAACTTTACATGTTTTGAAAAATTGCATACTTATTAGACTCTACAAACACATGACATATTGATGTGCAGTTACTTTAAAAGTAATATTGCTAATACTGTGATGATGCTGGCTGCATTCATTTAGTGTAGGAAATATTTACAGCTTTGTTATAGTGGATCTGTCACATTCAAAGATTGCAAAGGTTTTGTATAGTTCTTTAAGTTGTCTACTACAACAAAAAATGTGTGGGTGACATTCCATTAGAATGGAATAACTATCTATTTTGAATAGTTTTGCTGCTACTGCTCAACTTTTGTTTAAGAACAGGTGCTACTAATGAAGAGGCTGCTTCTTAGTGGGCTAACTTGTAGAATTGTTTTAAATTATGTTTTTTAAGGGGTCTTTTAAAATACTAAGTAATTCAGATTTTACATTTTTAAACCTGTTAGTCTGTTCTTGAGCAACCCTTCCATTTTTCTATTCGTTTTTAACCATAAAAACTAATTATTGCGTAACACCCATAAATGCAAGATGTGCAAATGTGAAAGGTGAGCCACAAGTAAATAGAAATAAACGGCCACTTTCCTGACCAGCTTCCAAGGAGACGGTAATTAATATGACAGCTCACACTTAGAAGCTTTCACTTCACGTGCTTACTATGCCACAAGAACAATCACAAGTTTCACCCCAATCACCATCATTTAGGGGATTTATGCTTCACTTTGAAAAATGGAATGCCTTGGTATTGCTGAATCACTGAATGAGTGTTACTTTGTGCCAATACTACTGTTCACCTCCCTTGAGCCACCTTCCAGAGCCTTCTTAAGCATTATATTTTTCCCACTACTGCCACTTAAGAATATGGAGGGTCTCTGCACCTGAGAGAATTATTTTAATAAATTAAGCTTCAAATATAATGAAAAAACTTGCCTGCTAAAAATCTCCATTGCCAAAAATTGTTGAAAGGATAAGCTGTGAAAGGAATAAGCATAGCATGGCCTCGGCATGCTAGAAGAAATGCCTCATTACATGATTTTGCTCCGTCTTAAATAACTTAAACCATGAAGGAAGCCAGGAGCAGTGCTCACCCAGTGCAGCTCCTCCTTCTCTCCTAGATTATTTCCACCTGAAAGTACTATCAGAAACATCCCAGCTCCTCTGCTAGGAGGCAAAGGGAATAGCTTAGCAGTCCCCTCACTGAATAAGTAGTAGCAGATCAGATCTGTTCTCTGGCATCTGGAGAGAAGCATTTTGCTTGTTTTGCTCTAAGTGCTCTTCTTCCTTGCAAGCCAGGAGGTTCCTGGAATGCGTTGATGACAACTTCCTTCTCCAAGTGATAGAGGAGCCGATGAGGAGGGGGGCCATGCTGGACCTTGTTATCACCAAGAGGGAGGGGCTGGTGGGGAGTGTGAAACTCAAGGGCAGCCTTGGCTGCAGCGACCGTGAAATGGTGGAGTTCGAGAGCTTTAAGGAGGCGAGGAGGGTGTGCAGCAAGCTCGTACCCTGGACTTCAGGAGAGCAGACTTTGGCCTCTGCAGGGAAATGACTGGCAGAGCTCTACAGGAAGAAGCCTTGGAGGGAAGAGGGGCCCAAGAAAGCTGGTGAGTACTCAAGAACCTTCTCCTCCAAGCTCAAGAACTGTGAATCCCAATGAAGAGGAAGTTGGATAAAAACACCCGGAGGCCTGCATGGAAGAACAAGCAGCCCTGGACAAACTGAGGTGCAAAAATGAAGCCTACAGAGGGTGGAAGTAGGAACAGGTAGTCTGGGAGGATTACAGGGAAGTTGTCCAAGAAGTCAGGGATCAGGTTAGGAAAACTAAAGCCCTGACAGAATTAAACCTGGCCAGGGACATCAAGGCCAACAGGAAGGGCTTCGATAGGTACATAGAGGATAAAAGGAAGATCAGGGAAAATGTGGGCCTGCTGTGGAAGGAAACAGGAGAGCTGGTTTCCCAGGATATGGAGAAGGCTGGGGTGCTCAATTTTTTTGCCTCAGTCTTCACTGGCAAGGGTGCAAACCATAACCCCCGAGGGTCACGGAAGGCAAAGGCAGGGACTGTGAGAATGGAGAGTCGCCCATGGTTAGTGAGGGTCAGGTTCAAGAACACCTAAGGAACTTGAAGGTGCACAAGTCCATGGGACCCGATGAAATACATCCGCAGGTCCTGAAAGAACTAGTGGATGAGGTTGCAAAACCTCTATCCATCATATTCAAGAAGTCTTGGCAGTCTGGTGAAGTTCCTACTGACTGGAAAAGGGGAAACATAACCCCCATCTTTAAAAATGGAAAAAAGAAGGATGTGGGGAACTTCACACCAGTCAGTGTCACCTCTGTGCCTGGCAAGATCATGGAGCAGATCCTCCTGGAAACCATGCTAAAGCACATGGAGAATGAAGAGGTGATTAGTGACAGCCAACGTGGCTTCACCATGGGCAGATCATGCCTAATGAATATGGTAGCCTTCTAGGATGGGGTCATGACCTTGGTGGATAGATGACAGGCAACTGATGTCATCTACCTGGACGTGTGCAAAGTGTTCAACACTGTCACGCACAACGTCCTTGTCTCCAAACTGGAGAGACGTGGATTTGATGGATGGACTGCTTGGTGGGTAAGGAACTTGCTGGATGGTCGCACTCAGAGAGTGGTGGTCAACGGCTCCATATCTGAGTGGAGACCAGTGACGAGCAGCGTTCCTCAGGGATCAGTATCGGGACCGGCACTATTTAACATTTTCATCAGTGACATGGATGGTGGGATCGAGAGCACCCTCAGCAAGTTTGCTGATGACACCAAGCTGTGTGATGTGGTCCACACGCTGGAGGGAAGGGATGCCATCCAGAGGGACCTGGACAGGCTGGAGAGGTGGGCCTGTGCCAACCTCCTGGAGTTCAACAAGGCCAAGTGCAAGGGCCTACACATGGGTCAGGGCAATCCCAAGCCCAAGTACAGGCTGGGCAGAGAATGGATCGAGAGCAGCCCTGAGGAGAAGGACTTGGGGGTACTGGTGGATGAAAAGCTGGACATGAGCCAGCAGTGTGCGCTGGCAGCCCAGAAAGCCAACCGTATCCTGGGCTGTATCCAGAGAAGCGTGGCCAGCAGGCTGAGGGAGGGGATTCTCCCCCTCTACTCTGCTCTTGTGAGACCCCACCTGCAGTACTGTGTCCAGCTCTGGGACCCCCAGCATAAGAAGGATATAGACCAGTTGGAGTGAGTCCAGAAGAGGCCATGAAGATGCTCAGAGGGCTGGAGCACCTCTGCTATGAAGAAAGGCTGAGAGAATTTGGCTTGTTCAGCCTGGAGAAGAAAAGGCTCTGGGGAGACCTTTTTGCAGTCTTTTAATACCTGAAGAGGGCCTACAAAAAGCTGGACAGGACCTTTTTACAAGGGCCTGTAGTGACGGGACAAGGGACAATGTGTTTAAGTTGAAAGTGGGTAGATTTAGATTAGATATCAGGAAAAAAAGTGTTCACAGAGAGGGTGATGAGGCACTAGAACAGGTTGCCCAGAGAAACTGTGGATGCCCCATCCCTGGCTGTCTTCAAGGCCAGGCTGGATGAGGCTTTGAGCAACCTGGTCTAGTGGAGGGTGTCCCTGCCCATGGCAGGGGGGTTGGAACTAGATGATCTTTAAGGTCCCTTCCAACCCCAGCCATTCTGTAATTCGGTGATTCTAATCAGGGTATCAGAGAACCAGATAAATACTATATAGTCCAAACCTGTCTACAGACCCTGCCCCACAGAACTCTGAGGAAAAGCTCACCCTAGCCCAGTCAAGTAGGAGGTAGAAGAAAGTATTATCCCATCCCGATAAGATAAATAGCACAACACACACACAGACCAAAAAAAAACCCCAGCCAACATAAAAAACCTCCAAAATAAAATCCCAACCCCAATCCTAAGTAATTTCAGTATGAGGATGGTGTTTACTCATCTGTATAGAAGAAGGGATTCAGAGTCTATGGAACACCTTACATACTTTGCAGTTATAGAGATGTTCCAGGCTTAGTTAGCTGAGTGCTGTCAGCCAACCCCATCAAGCAATGCTTCCTTCACCTGCCCATCACCCAGTGCTGTAGAAGAGTGATGGTCCTTAAAGAAATGACCACACTTTTCCTGGTAGTAATTGAAGACAACCCCATAATCTGTTTGATGATTGGGAGGAAGTATTCTGCAGGTTACATGTAAGAAGCTAACCAATAGGCCTGCAGCATACTGTGTATGTTAAAGGCACAGTATGTTGAAGACATGCTTTAAGGCACATTAGCTGGGAAAAATAATCATAGATGCTGGGGGGAAAAAAAAAAAAGTAATTTTTTAGAAATATGTTCTCAGACTCTAGTATTTACAAGTCAAGATTTGTTTTTTTCTTTTTAAAAGGATGACTCTTTAGTCCTTGATATTTAATATCCAATTTTGTACAAGGTTCCTAGGAATTACAAACACTTGGATTGTCATGGATACAACCCTCTGAATTTAGTGTAGTCTAGGTACATGATAAAGCAGGTAGGACTAGCTTTAAAGGAATGGGTAAGACACAATCACTGTTGGCCTATCAATGCAGGGAAATAAAATGCAATCATTTGTTAGTTTGTAAGTGCAGGGCAGAAGAACATAAGGAGATGAACCTGGAAATAATGGAAAATTGAAATGGAGAATAATGGCAATAAAGCAAAGATTAGAAAATGTTCCTTCTGGCAATTTAGCTGTTTTGGAAACAGCAGGATTCCTGGTGGGAGTGTTTGTTCTTTATTCCTTGGTTTTAGTCAGATATATATTGGCATATGTGTTGCTTTTATTACTCTAAAACTTGCTGCACTATTTCAAGTGCAGTGTGATATTTTTCCTAAGGTTTCCTATTTCTTAACAAAAGATTTTAAAGCTCTTGTGTAATCATTGAAATTGTGTTCTTTACATAAATATTGATATATTCTTTTTTACTCCAAGTGCCAAAGGTTACTGTTTTTAATAATGGCTTATCAAATTATATTACATTAGAGAGCAGAAATGTAATAATATATACATTGGAAGTAGGACCTCTGCATGTATATTTGATAAGGAGCCTTTTGTAGAATTACTCTTTGTTTACATTCCACTGATACCTTAATTTAAGATTAATCAAATAAATTGGCAGGTGACATCTTCTTAGTGTTCTGATTTTCTTACTTGCTAACAGGCACGAATTTCTTTGTTAGGCTGTGCTTTACTGAGAAAAGAAAATACTCAAAAATAAAATATGTTTTTAAATGAGAATTCTATATATAAAGTATTGTGTTTAATAAAATGTTATGCAATGTTTTCAAATGGAAAAGAATTTGTAAATTGCTATAAATGTATTTTGTTAAATAAGTACAGATCAATGCTACTGTGTGAGTTTATTGTGCTAACATCATGAAAATAAAGATAAAATTCCTCAACGATGTTCAGTCATCTCTGTGGTGAAGCAAAGTCTCATTCTCTCCAAAAATTATTTTTTAATATTAGGTATCTCATGTGTCATGGTTTAACCTCACCTAGCAATTAAGTACCACACAGCTGCTCACCCCCCTCCCCTCCCTCCTCCAGTGGAGGAGGAGAATCAGAGGAAAAGACAAGGAAGCTCATAGATTGAGACAAGAACTCCTTAATAATAGAATATAAATTAATATTATAGTGATGCTAATAATATTAACAATGCAAGTAATTAAAATAATAGCAAATAAAACATATTATACAATTGCTCAGCACCCGCCGACCAGTACACAGCCAGGTCCTGTGCAGTCAGAGTCCAAACCCAAGAGCGCTTGCAGCAGAGTCCGAGCAGGCCCCACAAGTGACAGCATGACCAAGGAAGCCAATTTACCCACCAACTCACTAACAAACAAAACAAACAATGGACAAACACACAAGCTATGAAGGTAGATGAACAAACTATGGCCCCCTGGCCCACCCCCGGCTTATGTACTGAGCATGATGTGCTGTAGAATTAAATACTCCTTTGGTTAGTTTGAGTTAGCTGTCTGAACTGTGTCCCCTAAACACTGCTTGTAATGGAAAGTTGGGAACACAGGTGCAGTATCAGAAGCTGAAAAAGCCCTTGAATTAGTACAAACACTCCTTAGCACCAACTAAAAAACACCTTATCAGTACTCTTCTCAGGGCAAATCCGTAACATAGTCTCATAACAGCTACTGTGAAGAACAATTCACTTTGTCCTGACTAAAACCAGCACATTGTGACATGCAGAATTGGTCATTAGTGGGAAACCTCAAAACCTTGCATAGCTGTAAGGAAGTTATCAGGAACAGTGTTCAACCAAGCTTGTCCCTATGCAAAACCCCAACATTTTACAGAAAAAAAAAAAACCAAAAGAATTGGGAACTTAAGGCCATGTGAGGATCCATCTGCTAGATCATTCTGAAGGACCAGTTGCATTGCTAAGCCCCTAATGCCTCTAAACCACCTTGCTAGTGTTGACACGTGAGGCCCGCATTGGATTTGTGAATGAGAACAGGACAGATGTAAGGAGCAAGCCTGAGAGGGGTCTCCCCAGGGGAAAAAATTAGGATGCAGGAGGAACCAGGTGTCATACACCCTTTGCTGGCAACAGTGAAACAAGTTACGCATAGCTGTGCACTGTCAAAACCACTGTCTTTTGTAGAAGCCAGAAAAGGTACGTAACAGCAAAAACTGTCTCCAAGGCTGTCTAGGGCCCGAAGTGCCAGGGGTGGAAGACACTGCTGTAGCTGAGGCATGCACGGATATTGCAGTGCAAATAAGGATCACAGGGGCTAGCAGGGCCTCTGCAATGCATGACAGCAGAGCAAGGCGACTCTGAGCGTTCCCACATGTGCCTGGGCCTTTGTGCAGGCTGCCACTTTGTAGTTGGGCGTCCTTCTGGCAGGTGACCTGCCTGGGCTGAGGTGGTGGGGAGACATGGAAGCTAATGGCACTGCCAGCTCCAGTCAGGCACTGCACTGCTGAGTGTTACAATGTCATGCATGTGCTCCCAGCGAAGGCGTGCTGGGGTTGACTGGTGTCACCCCCAATCTGTGGTGCAGATCTGGGTCACTTGGCAATCCCTGTCCCAGGACTTTCACAACAATTTAAGACGGGGGCCCTTGGGCAAAAAAGAATCAGAAGACAGCATGTTGTGTCTGGGAGAAAGGGAAGCATGTGCACAGCTGTGATACTGCTCTCTCTATGGTGACTGAAGGAGCTCTCTGGCTGTAGTTGGAGAATCTCCTGATCCCATTGCATGAGCAGTGGAGAGGCCTCTCCTTTGGCCAGCAGCAGATGCTGGTGGGGCAGGAGTCTGGCTGCTGCAGCAGATGACTGCCTTGAATGAAACTGTGTGAAGCATGAGGGCTGGGGAACAATGTTATGGTGTACCATCCTCTAGGACACGTATTGGTAGCCTGGGAAAGCTACAGGCAGTGATGACCCAGGTATGGCTCAGAGAGACCTTGGAAGGAAGTGCAAGAGAGTAAAACAGATCCTGCTAGGGTATGATTCTGCAGAAAGCTTACATCTAATACAAATATGGGTTCTCCCATGGGAATTGTCCCTTCCATAGACTACAAAGGAGAGAAAAAAAAATCCTAAACCCAAAAGCAGAGAGAAAAAAACAATCCTGAGCCCAAAATGCCCCAGAGCACTGGAGAAAGGAAATTCAAAACCAGCCCCCCAATCAATCAGCCTAACAAAAGAAGCTACTACTCTGCTGAAAGCCCTCCACAAGTAAACAAAAGGAGCTATCAGCAAAGCTATCCACTAGCCCAAAACAACCCTAAACAAACTCACCCCTTCCGGGCCACTTTCCTGCCTTGCAAACTGCACATGCACCCAGCCTGACCACAGAGCCTGATGTATCATGGAATAAAACAAGATCCAGTGGGGTCTGCCAGCTCTCTGTAGGAGAGCAACTAATTCCTGCCTGAAACCAGCACATTCTCCACCCCTTTTTTCATACCATTTACATCATGCTTACATCCCATGCTATTCCATAAAATCTCATTAACCCACTCCCCCTTTCCCATCCCATCCCACCCAGATATCATTCCCTTAGTCTATGGACCATCTTAGCAAAACGTCCATACGTCCTTGACTTCAGGTTCCATCGGGTGTGGGAGTCACTCAGGACATGAAAGGTGGAGCGTCGCATGGGATCATTGGGCACCAAAGCCAGGTCATTGCTGTGACTCTGGCAAGGCTGGACCTCTGTAGGGTGGGCTAGTTTCTGCCACAGCAATTACTTGCAACACAAAACTCAGAACAGGGCTGAGTGGCAGCAATTTACATCCCTCATGAAATGTAATTCCTGGGCTATTTTTCCCCAGAATCAAATCCCCCTGGTGCACACAGCAGACTTCCCCATCTTCTGTCATTACTCACCAAATGCACCCAGGTCCTTGAGCAAAAGCTTCCCATCAAACTTTAGCCACTGTGCAGGGAGTTTGGTGGTTAAGCAATCCTTATCACATCAAAGCACCCTTGCACTGCCAAGGTGGGGAATGGCCATACTAGGGGTCAGCTGCCTGGTTACAGTGGGGGATGAGAATGAAAGAATTCATCCCCTGCCAGCCCTGAACCTTACTGCAATCTGGGTAGATTGGTACCAGCTGGGAACTCCAATGACCACCTGACCCAATTAAGGGCAGGTTGTAAAATTATTTATGCCTGAAATCAATTATCTCATGACCCTATAAGGAGTGGTTCCAAGGATGACCCTTTGAGCTCTCCTGGACTGCTGTGTCTAGCATCTCTCTGTGGGTGGGACACCTTTCAGAGTTCCTAAACTCTCAAATTTGTGAAATCAAAGAAGGGCTGATACAACCTGTGCTGAAAAACCTCCTTAACTCTTTGCCCATCGAGAATTACACTGACATTCAACATAAATATTTTCACTGAACTCAAGGGGATGTTTTAACAGGTACCTTCATACAAATATATGTGTATCTATCTCTAGTTCTGTATCTGTCTGAGTGTGTGCATGTAACTTCATTAAGTCTTCAATTAGGTCACTGTACTGATTTATTGAGAGTTCAGCCCTGCTAGGGAATTATATAATCTAATTGTGTGACATATCTGAATAGTGTTAAGGAACTTTGAATTATTGCTGTCCCACATTGTTGCTGTCCTGAAGTTTCACACCAAGCACAGAAATCCACACACTGTGATCCTTTCCCTGATTCCTTAGACATAAACCATTGACCTGGTCTGGGACTAGGGGTGGATTCAGCCACACCTAGACTTCTCTTTTGAGGAGGTTAGAAAGCAAGGGGGATCCAAGCTGAACCTTGTGACTGAATGGGAGGAATTTCCTTGTCCCTTTTCCCTAGTCCATATCACAACAATCCAATCCTGACTTGATTTCCCTGACTCTGTAAATAAGTTTTCATTCATGTATAAATTATTTTAATCCCTTGCTAATTTGATTTTACTGTTGTATGCATTTCCCTGTCGAATAAGTAGTAGTGGACCTTGATATCAAATTCTGTTAAGTCACGCTTCTCCCAAGTTCATATTGAAAATGATAGCTTTTCCCCTAATATCTGTGATGCTGATCTTTTAAGCAGCCTAAACCACACAGCACAGACTCCATGTTGTGACAACAGTGTCAGTTGCAGTTTCCTCTTGTGGTACTTATGTTTCTGTATGGTCTGAGACACTTATCTTTACTCTTATCAGAGAGGAGAGTTTTCACACAAGTGGCTCCAGGAACCTTTTGTCTCCCAATACTGAGAGTGCACCATCCTAGCAGGGGAATAGTTATAGGCTTTGGCCACCTCTAGGTTTTAGTTTCTTGAGAACTACCGTGAGTCTGATGCCAAATGAATACCTTGGTTTACTACCAGAGACAATGGGGTTTCCACCTTTTAATAATGAGCAGAGAAATGGAAGAGAAGCATGTGGTTTAAATTATTAGGACAATTAAGACTTTGTATATCACGTTCTGTTTGGTAATACAAACCAAAATTTTTTTAAGCTCTGTGACTGTAGACTAATCTGCTAAACCAAGGCAACACATTGAAGAGGTTTCTTAAAATGCTTTCATTATTAATGACATTTATGAGAGTCCTCCTTTCACTAACCTTTTTTTTATGATGCAAGTAGAAGAATTCAGATAAAAGTTAGCAAAAAAAATTCTTATAACTTACCCAGGAAAAGAAAATGAGTTGGGAGAAATGTAAGGTGCTTTCCAAAATGGAAGATTAAGCAGCACTTAACAAAGCATAAAATCATCAGTGGTAGATTTGTACATGATATTTATCAATCAGAGCAGGCAGATAATTAGTAAAATCAGTGCTTTCTTAATCCCTCTTCAATTAGTCATCAAATAATTGAAGATTGGATCATTGTAAAACAATTAATTTATTGCATGGGTAAGACACAATATGTGCCTAGTTTACTAAGCCGCCCAGCTTCTTGTCATTGGAAAGGAGCAGGGAAGGAATCAAAGGATTTGATGAGAGCGTATTTTAGTCTGTGAAATGATATGAAAGCTATATGAATACCTTATGAGATTCAAGATTAAAAATTTGGAAAATTACAAGGAGGAAGAGAAGCTATATCAATAGTGGACCTGGAACTAACACAACTAAAGTACTTCAGAACTCGTGAGAGGAGCATATTGCCAGGTCAAGCTCATAAAGTGGACTTTTAGCCAGGATGGTGAGATGGTCAATAGCAGTTGCATGCCACGAAGCAGAGTTAGACCCTATAAATGGCTTGTTGTTATGAAGAAAAACCTGTAGATGGATGTGGCAAGAGATCTGCTGCCACAGAAACAAATGTAGCTCTCAGATACATTGCATCATTGCCATGCTAAGGACAAACCATGGATCAGCAGTATACCTCAAAATGCATCTAGCTTGCTTTGCTCAATAAGAATTTAACTTCTGAATAATCAATTATTATATATAATCCAACATAGTTGCACAGACTTGGCATATTCTCTAAGAGGAATTAATAACTCGTGGAAAACTGGAAGTGAAAATCTCTAAAAAATTCAGGAGTAAGTATCAGTATAATTCAGAAACTTTAATATGATGTCCAGAATGCTTTGCATTCTCAGAAAAAGGGAAAATAAAGCTATAGTGCCTGGTCCTTCAATTGTTATTCAGACCTTATAGCAGTTACAGGGTGCTTTACTTGTGCAGGTTTTGTAGCTATTTCCCATAGAATGAAGCTCAAATTCCATATTCTAATGCAAGACCATCTCTCCTATTCCAGTTGATGGTACTTTCTCGTACATAAGGAATCCAGCTGCCAGAACCATACACTACGGCACTGCACGTCTCATCTTCTATCACAGCTGCTATTGTATCAGGCTTTTAAAGATTTACTGGTCTGTTTCACCTAAAGTGAAACTGCTTTATGTGGAATCAATGAAGTCTTTGAACAAATGAAAATAAGCCACTGCCTAAATCACTGCAGAAACCCAACTTTGAAGTTTACTTTTAGAAAAAAATATAATGACAACAGTTCAAGGTTGGAATGTTATTTCTGTGTAGTCAGTATCTCACTATTCATAATTCTGTAGTAAAATGCAGATGTATTTCTGCTTTAAAATTATGGCACCGTGTAGCATTAGAGTATCCAGACAGAGTTTAACATTGGTATGTTACTGATGAGGCCTCACCTGGAGTGCTGTGTCCAGTTCTGGGCTCCTCAGTTCAAGGACAAGGAACTACTGGAGAGGGTCCAGCACCATAATGGCCATAAACTGGAAAACAGAAGGTTCAGACTGAACATGAGGAAACACTTCTTCGCTGTAAGGGTGCCAGAGCACTGGGACAGGCTGCCCAGAGAGGTGGTGGAGTCTCCTTCCCTGGAGACTTTCCAAAGCGCCTGGGCTTGTTCCTGTGTGATCTGCTCTGGGTGACCCTGCTCTGGCAGGGGGGTTGGACTAGCTGATCTCTAGAGGTCCCTTCCAACCCCTAACGCTCTGTGAATCTATGTGACTCTGTGATACACTGAATTCTGAGCCTAACTGATTCTCACTTCCTTAAAGGGATTTGACTACATGAAACAAATCAGTAGTATAATAATTTACAGGGAGAGATGTAATATAGGTTATGTGTATCATATTTAGGGCAAAAAGATGACATTTGGTGGATGTTATCTCCTGCAACTCTATTAATCTTTACTGAGTGCTGCCAGTTCCTGGTAGAATTCTGATGATATCACTTAAATGGGAAAAATTGGTATGTTTGAAAATTATTCGGTTTTTCTCTCTTCTATGAGACTAAAATAAGTTGTTTCATTTAAATGCACTCCTACATGTATTTCACTGCATAATGGTACTTAGTGGCAGCAGCTTACACAGTAACGCTGCTTTGTATTAAAAAGCATAAATAGACCTTATGTAAACTGTGGTAATTGTTACACACATTAATTAAAAGATCTTTCATCTTTCCAGAACAGAAAATTCATTTGAATTAAGAAGCTATTAATCCAGAAGTTCAGATATTTGCAATATTTACGCATCTCTGGTACCAATACCGTAGAACAACCTATGCAAACAGAAGCCTCTGGATATGAATATCACAGATCTATCTTGTTAAGTATAAAAATGTTGAAAGTACTTTCAATCTATGTCTTTCCAAATATGGAAGCAATACACATTTTTAAATATTTTGCTGAGCATCCAGTTGACCCTGGTGACTCTTCACCTTGCTGAGAAAAGGACTGCCTTTTGGCTCAGCAGTGTTGGTCTCTGGGGATACCTCATGCCTCATCTATGTTGACTGTATTGTCTCTCCACTGAATACAAAGTTCAAATCTATGAGTCTTCTGCTCCTAACTGCCTGAAAAGAGTCTTAAGAAAGAAAAGTCTTCCATTTGTGCTGGCTTTTTTATATGGTTTTTATTATTTGAGAGTGCTTGGTATATTCCAGAGTAATGAGAGCTAATTAAGAAGCTGAGAGAAAAGGACAGAAGGTGTGTATATTGTGTGCTATTTCTTTTCAAACTGTCATCTACATCATCTTAAAAAAGAAAAAAGGATGTAGTGGCTCTTGGGTCAGTGAAACCACAGCTATAATGAACATATTAGCCTTTAATATGGCAGATGTTAAAAACTTCTGCAACTCCGTATGTTAGCTCTAATAATCACTTGGTGTTTTCAGGATCTGAATGTCACTGAATTGACTGGATACAGATAAATCTGGGGGAAATGTACACTGTCAATTCAACCCAAGATTAATCTTTTATGTTGAAATCTGTCAATTCAACCCAAGATTAATCTTTTATGTTGAAATCTGTCAATTCAACCCAAGATTAATCTTTTATATTGAAAACTAACAGGGAATCTTCTAGCTGTTGTTACCACTTACAGCTCTGCCCAGGCAAGCAATCCTAACACGACATAATGTCAAAATATGGCTCACACATGGAGACATGTATGATTATGGGTGGATTAAAAATAATTTCTACAAGATTAAAAAATAAAAAGAGGCTTTCCCTTGAAATTACCAGAATTATTTGACAACTACCAGTAAGAAACCAGATGCACTATTCTTTGTATGACTATGTAGAACATGTGGATTCACACATGCTCAGTGCAGACCTGGCTCTCCTTGTTCCCGCATAAGTAGTCTGCGTGAGGTTTTAGGCTTTGAAAATTATTAGCAATAAGAGCCTGAGAAATGACAAACCTGCAGAAGTAGTAGCAGGGGTCAGTGATTAACCAGCATGGAAATTCCTGACGATCAACAGAACAAGGACAAGAAAGGAAGACAACAAGGTGTGGAAACCCTTGCTGTCTCCAGTTTCTTCCATTTTCCTTTAATGCTCTTAGAAATGTGGAAATCCAGACATTTTAAAAATTTTACACTATCTAGCACGCCTCACCAAAGCACAGATGCCATGTCCTAGTACCCTCCCTCCTTTTTTCACAAAAACTATGTACAATAGGGTGTGTTTACATATTTCTTCTTTTTCCCTTATCATTACTTTCCTTCTTCCTTAGATTAAACATGTTCTGGGAAGCACAATTTCTCTCTGTGTTTGTCATTACACAGTGAGGAATATAGTGACTGTAGCATATATATATATATATATATATATATATATATATATATATATATATCCATAATATATGTGTCAAAAGTGACCCTAGAGGCTAATTTCAAGCATTTATGTGCTAGCAGTCAGGATGCCAGGGAAGGTGCTGCATAACCCAACATAAACTGCTATATTACAGCTCACTGAGACAGTATTGGGCCCTACTATACTGGCATTATGAATAACTGGCAGTGTTATGCCCCTTTGTCTACAGAAAGAAAAGCTGACTGACTCAGACTTCTGACAGGCTTGATACTGCTTCAAGGTACCTATTTTTAATGTTCTTCATTCCTTCTCTCCCTACTAAGAAAGGACAAAAAACATCCTAGAGAAGGCAAGGGCAAATAATGTGCAGTACCGTGATAGGTAGATTTCAAAACAGGAGACTGTCTTCCAAAGCAGATCAAGTAGTCAGCACTAAGAAAACCATCAATGTAAGCAGGGGCTAATTATTAACCCACACTAACAAATGAAAGCAGCCACATTTCAGCTGTCCTCTTAGTGTTAAAATTCAAAACCTCAGAATGAGAAATGTTCTATCTAGAATCTAGCAAATCTCCTAACACTCTCACCAATCTTTCTTGCCTGTCAAATCCAATTGACTGATAGGCAATTTGTATGAGCCTTTGTACTCTGTAAGCTCCAGTAACTCCTTCTTTTAGAAAAAGTCTTTCATTCCTTCTCACTGTAAGAGATGAAAAAAAATGTCTTTGTGAAGAGAACAAGTAAATTTGGCAGAAAGCAACCCATCAGTTCCCATTTGCACTGCTCTTGGATATGGCAGCTGGGACGGGCCAATGGCCATAACTAGCCACTGTCTCATCGTTTTACTTATACTCTCAAGAGACACTGATGAGATCTTATTAGCCCAATTAGCATCTAAGTCTTGTCAGACTATCTTGCCTCAGATTTAGTCGAGATTGTTTGGACAGATGAAGCTACAGACCTAAAAAATACTGAGAATGACACATCTTATGACATGAATTGGTTGTTTCTTCAAGGAATGGGATGGATTATTTTTCTCTTACCATTCCCTAGCAACAGAGAAAATGAGGGGTTCTTTTTCATTTATAGAACAGCCTGGATTTCAGGATTGCTGGAAAATAGAAGCATCTGCTTGTAACCAAGGCATCTTCTGAATAGCACAGGACTTTCAGTTAAAACCCTTAGAGCTTTTTAGACCTTATGTCTTATTATGGCAATTATTTCAGATAAAAGGAAATTACAAAGTCCAAGGTATGTGAAGGCTTTCATCACACCATGCAGTGCTCATATTATAATCCCTTGCTAGGAGAAAACTCATTTGGCAAATACTTAAATAGGAGCCAACATAAGAGGATAAATAATTATTCATCTGATGATAAAACCTGATAGATCATCTTTCCTATGCAACTTGAGTGAAAGGCATAATCACAAAGTCCTTGATCTGTTACTAGGCAAATAGCACTCAATCCAAACTACCTTGAAAAATACTGAAAGCTTCAATGTGTTAATTTATATTTTTCTCTTTGTCAGTGAGGTAGTGTCACTGAACTCTTAGCATCATATTGACATAGGACTGTGGGGTTTTTGTTTGTTTGTATTTTTCTTTTTTCTTTTACACACTATCAGTGTTTAGTAGAGCTGTTTTCATTCCCACTAAATTCAGCCTAAGTTCTCAAGCATTGCTTTTTTATCAGAGAGGCTGGCCACTCTCTCAGTTGAGAAAGGGTTAAAATTAATCATAATTAATTCATTAAATCAACAAACAAACCCCAAAATTTCTTTTCAGCTGCTACACTTGTTCTTCAGTCAGTCATTGTGTCAATTTCAAATGGAAAAGCAGGTAATACTGGAGAGAAAAGAAAAGAAATGCTGAAACCACCAACTATAATTCCATTATGCAATGATGGTATGGATGATGTCATCTCCAAACTAAAATTTTCAGCTAGTCTCATTCCTTACAGAGACCAAAGAAATTTTTAGGCAGGACACTCATACGTCTATACAAGCATATGGCATTAAATAGAACCTAGAAATGGAAACAGATACAATCTCCACAAGGTTCTTTACTTCTGTCATGCCAATTGGCAGGGAGAGAAGGTGACCAGTGCTGAAGATCAATGAGAGAAGTGTTGCTCCTTTTCCACCATACCAATTATTTTTAGAATTACTGTACTGCTGACAGTTTGGAGCCTGCTATGATAGCAGATCTGAAAAATCAGAATTAGACACCTCTAGTGGACAAACGGTTAATTATTTTTAAGAGATTAAAAAATACATGAATGCTTAAGAACCTGTCTTCCAAAAATCTTCCACTGAAGCCACGTGGGGGAAAAAAAAGTAATAAAGGTTTAAACTATGTGATATGACCACATTTTTCAGATATTTATAGATATTTTGCCCATGAAATGAAACACTTTAAATAAAATTATGATAGCTCATATTCATAATGAACCATCCGTGCCAGATTTCTGAAGAATAATGATGCTAAAAATAAAACGTTACCAGGGAAACTGAATGGAACAGAAATTAGCAATGAGGCCTGATCTAAAGCCACTGAAATAAATGGGAAGAGGTTCAAACTGTGCTGAAGAAAATAAAATTGTGTTCCAGAATTTCCTCCTTTCACATTTTAGTGGATTCTCTTCCATGTTTGTGAAGAAATCAGCCTGAGCTGAAATAACACCTGTCAATAGAACACAGATTCCTAAGATTCATTGTGCTGGGTGCTGTGAATTCAACAACAGGAGCTTTTGCGTAGGCACATTTAGAGGGCTCTGGCATATTTTTGCTCCCTTGTCCTTTAAGGCTACAGACTAGAAACAGGAAATAGACTGCAACTGAGGAAATACTAAAAAAGTACAGATAGCTGATGAGCTGATATAGCTGATTGCATGGGAAACCTGCAAGGCACATCTTATCCTGAACTTTACTGTGTGGAAGAAATGTTTTGTCACAGGTAACTTGTCATCACAGAATGACAAAGGAGAATACATGGCTGGACAGAAGGAAAGGGGCTAATTGGTTTGATGACTGGCTCAGCAAGAACACAGAAAAGAAAGTTACTTCATGGGAAGAAGGAATGAGAGTTCCAGTTCCAAGTTCCAGTGCTCAGAATGAGGCAGACACTGCAAAGGATATTCAGTTGTAAAACGGTCTGTGTTTCCACATAAATGTAAAGACAGCAACAACGATAAAAAGACAAACCGGCTCAACTTGCTTTCAGAACTAAAAGGCACTGTCCTTGAGAACATTATTTGCCAAATTTATTTTTCAGTCATTGACAGCTGGTTTTACTAATTACTTGGCTAATATTTCCTGGTCCTAGGGCCATAGGCCATAATTCTGCTTTTTTATTGGAGAGAGAGAACATGAAAATTGGGGAAAATCCCATTGAATAAAACCACCTCACTTTGTTCCATCACTAACAGAAAGGAACAGCTGAATGCTAATGCTCTCAGGACCCCCAAAACTGCATTCTTACAGCACTAGTCCAAACATACAGATCTCATGCAAAGGAGGTGTGTTTTGTTAAAATGCCCATCATTGCCTTATGACCAAGACAAAAGCACAGATGCAATCTTTGTACAGGAACCACTCCACTAGCAACCCAACACACCAAATATTTATATGTGCAAGTAATACTGTTGCTGTCTATGGAAATTCATATATAATTATGGCCACACTGATGTGATCAAGATTCTGTAATTTCACTCCTGACAGAGACCTGTTCTTGGATGCCATATTACTGCCTATAACTGGTTAGCTCTGTCTTTATTTAGTACTAGTTTTCATAGTGGTGTTTGGTTTTCCAGTGCAAAGAGTTTCTTATCAAGTGTGGTTTAACAATTCTTTCTTCCAGCAGTATAGGAAATCTCAGAGTACCTTATTTCACTACAGCTGGTGAGGCTACTCTTTACAATCTTTCATGTAAATTTCTTAATTTACGAGCAGGATAGTGGGGAAGGAGAGACAGGGAAAAAAATCCTGTTAAGTAATTCAGCATTTCCTATTAAATCAAGAATGAGGTAGATGCTGCTCCTGTTTACATTGACACAATAACACTCACGTATAGAGGCCTTTGTACAGGCAAAGGCAGAGGAATACTTCAGCCATAAGTATACTACTGTTAAAGTGACAAGCATGATTTTGCCAAAATAGTCTGTCTGAGGACTTGTAAAGGAATTAATTCACCTCTCTTTTCAGTGAACAGAGAAGCAGGTACGCAACTATTCCTTAAATACAGTTCCAAACTCAAAACAGGACTTATTTCATGTAGTTTTGCAGTAAGGTTTATTTTAAAGTGAGGGAGGATGTTAACATCTACAAAGCTGAAATAGATTTCCCATCCATTTGTACATAAGCAGCTCAAAGGCTCATTTTGTGTCTGTGTTTCAAATTCTCCATTCCAAAGCCAATATCCCATTTAGGAGTCAGTCCTGGACTTCCATATGAAGTTATTGAAATTATTGCAGTTAAAAGCATTCAACAGCCAAAGTTTTACTCTGTTAGTATCTCTGGTATAAAACAAAACCAAAACACAGCTCCTGGCATGGCTTTTTTCAACTATCTGAATGTCCTCATATGCAGGTGTGAACAAAACTCTCAATATCTGAGGTTCATTCAAGAGGTTCCCGAGTCTGGCTGGCACTGCACTGTTTTCTTCTTTAGTGTAAGAGCTAATAACTTGAGTCAGTTTTAAATAACTGAAGTTTCATATGTTCTTTCACATGTATTGTCAACTCTTCCATCTTATGTTTCTAAACTCCTTCTGAGAAAGTCAAAAGGTGGAAAATTATTCAGGATATATTTCATTCAGAGTCTTGATACTCTAATTTCAGTATATAGATAAGCACATTCATAAGTAGCACAAAGTAAAAAAAAACCCAAAACTTCTCTATTTCTGAATACGTTAGTCTGCTGCTGTAAAATAGCCAACTATTTTCAGACAGAAGACATTACTTCAGGATGAAATTACTTACAGAGAATTATAATGACTCCAGACTTGACATCTCCATCCCACATACGCTAATTTTGGCACCAATCTCAAGCTTATTTCCTCACTTCACCCACAACTTCACTATGTTATTGGTATCAGATCTCTGCCATAATACCCATCCCCACTGATGGCAGAAAGGCTCCTGTATTTGCACTATTGGTCCCCAGCTGAAGAAACACTAATGTCTACATCCTCCTTCAAAAGACTGAAAGCTTAATACTTACTAAAATAACTACCTAAATACCTGTCTGCCCTTGAGGATCACAGTGTAAAACTTCTCTGCATTCCTAGGCTTGTTCTAGATACTCCAGAAGCAAAAACACTAAAGAAAATCTGTACTTTCTATGACACTGACAGCTTCACACAAATCAAGCCAGTCCGAACTCACAAGGGGCACATTGCTTGATAGAAGCACACTGCCACGTATGAAAGCTGATGAATTTCACATAGAAGTACTGTGTTTTTACTTGGAATCCTGCTATTCAGCAAGACAAAGTCAGAACAGGTGAGGGATACAATAGAAATCCTGGTTCAAATGTGTGCTTCATCAGATGTAACAGCTTTGTCTAAGCCTAGAAAATGCAAGTCTTTCATCTTGCAAACACTATAAGATATTTGATCTTTCAAGAATCAAATCAGATAACAATAGCCAAATTGAAATTTAATGTATCTCAGCATAATCTGAAGTAACTTCAGTGCAGTCTGCGGAGCCCTACAAATGAGAGTGGCTGTTACACCAGATTCGTGCTCAATGATTCTGCCATCACTTTCAGTCAGTCACCCAACAAGTAAAATAATGCTGACAGCTCTCTAGGCATTATTTTCTCTAAAATGTTGTTGTTTTTTCTTTCTGACAGAAAGGTTCACAATATACGTCTTAATCAGAGATTCTGAATGGCTATTCCTTGTACACGCATCCTTTGGTTCTAAAGCCAGGTTTCTATATCCAACCCAAACACAGCTCAGTATCATTGTTGTTGTTAATCATTTGTTCAGAGTTACCATTGTGGGCTAAACAAGCCCAAGCTGATGCCCTAGGGTTCATACACAAATTTGCAGGCTCAAGGGTGGATTTTCATAATGCTTTATCAACAGCATTTGCATCATCTGTGTAGTTTACTCTAGCTGAAATAAAATACAGGCATAAGGACCCCAGAGTACCTTTAAAATCTTTGTATTGACTTTCAGCACAGTAGATATTTTAGAATTAAATGTAATTATTTTTGCTGTAAGGTTTATGAAAGGCAGGTCCTGTTTGAATAATCTGATCTCCTTTTATGACAAGGTGACCTGCTTAATGGATGAGTGAAATGCTGTGGATATTCACTGCCTAGATTTTAGTAAAACCTTTGACACCATTTCCCACCACATTCTCCTGGAGAAACTGGCTGTTCATGGCTTGGACAGGCATTGTTGTGGTTTAACTCTGGCCAGCAAAATACCACAAAGTCATTCTCACGCCTACCCCCAGCATCCTCCAGCAGATGGGGAGAATTGGAGGAAAAAGACAAAAAAGCTTGTAAAATTGAGATAAGAACTATTTACTAATATAATATAACTGAATAATATATATAAGTGAATATATATAAATGCTACTACTAAGTAATTAAAATAATAGAAAATAAAACAGATGATACAATATGATACAATTGCTCACCACCCGCTGACTGATGCACAACCAGGTCCTGAGAAGTGAGAGTCAGAGAGCCCAAGACTCACAGACCGAGAGCAATCACAGCAGAGTCCAAGTGAACCCTATCAGTGACAGCATGACCAGTAAAACTAACAGACCCACCAACTCACCAGCAATCCAGCCAGCAAAGGAATTAGCAAAGCAGGTAACAAAGGAGTTAGAGTATTAGAGAGTGTAAAGAGTGTAAAAGACTTAAAAAGTGAAAGAGTGTAAAAGTGTGTGAAACTGTAATGGAGTGATAGTCCCCAGACCCACTCCCCACTTGTGTACCAAGTATGACATACTATGGAATTAAAAACTCCTTCAGTTAGTTTGGGTTCCTCCACACTGCTTGCAGTGAGAAAGTTGGGAACACAGCTGCAGTATCAGAAGCTGAGAGAGACCTTGAATTTGGTGTAATCATTTCTCAGCACCAGCTAAAAAGACAAGTTATCAGTACTTTCCTCAGGATGAATTCAGAAACCTAGCTTCACACCAGCCACTGTGAAGAAAGTGAACTCTTTCCTAACTAAAACCAGCACAGGAATACTCTTTGCTGGGTAAAAAAATTAGCTGGATGGCTGGGCCCAAACAGTGGTGGTGAATGTAGTTAAATCCACTTGGCAGCCAGTCACACGTGGTTTTCCCCAGGGCTCAGTATTGAGGCCAGTTCTTTTTAATATCGTTATCACTGAGCTGGACAAGGGGATTGAGTGCACCCTCAGTAAGTTTGCAGATGACACCAAGTTGAGTGGGAGTGTTGATCTGCCTGAGGGTAGGAAAGCTCTTCAGAGGGATCTGGACAGGCTGGCTCGATGGGCTGAGGCCAACGCTCTGAGGTTCAACAAGGGCAAGTGCAGCATCCTGCACGTGGGCCACAACAACCCCCTGCAATGCAACACGCTTGGGGATGAGTGGCTGGAAAGCTGCCCAGTAGAAAAGGACCTGGGGGTGTTGGTCTACAGCTGGCTGAATATAAGCTGGCCGGGTGCCTGAGTGGCAACGACCAATAGCATCCTGGATTGTATCAGAAACAGTGTGGCCAGCAGGACTAAGGAAGTGACTGTACCTTTGTACTCAGCACTGATGAGACTGCTTCTCACATACTGTGTTCAGTTTTGGGCCCCTCCCTGCAGGAAAGACATTGAGGTGCTGAAGCATGTCCAGAAAAGGGCAACGGAGCTGGTGAAGGGTCTAGAGAACAAGTCCTATGAGTAGTGACTGAGGGAACTGGGGTGGTTTAGCCTGTAGAAGAGGCTCAAAAGAGACTATCTCTCTCTACAACTACCTGAAAGGAGGTTGTAGAGAGGTGGGTGTTTGCCTCTATTCCCAAGTGATAAGTGAGAGAAGAGCAAATGGCTTCAAGTTGCACCAGGGGAGGTTTAGCTTGGATATTATGAAAAATTTCTTCACTGAAAGGGTTGTCAAGCATTGGAATGGGCTGCCCAGGGACCTAATGAGTTAATATGAGGCTCTGTTTTAGAGATTCCTGAGGGCATTTACTCACATGAACAAAATCATGGAGTGCAGGGGGACCTCTGCTGTCTGTTACAGGTAGGGTTACATTCTGACCCTAAATTACTTTGTATATGTCAAGCACTAGCATTTTTGTATTCAGCATGGAGGCTACTATCAGGATAGGCATAGGGTGTCCAAGCTAATTTGGCACAATGCCAATGAGAACGTCTTATAAAAGTTTTCATTAGTATTTTGGTGACTATACTGCTGCAAAGGTCAATAAATCACTGGGTCTGCTTAGTGTACCAAATTCATTTAAAATATGGCAAATGTCCCATATTGTCTTTTTAATTAAACTGAAGTAAATGAATCTAGTATTGGTTGGATCAGAAATAACGGTAAAGTCTATACCAGAGGCAGATGAGAATTATTTCACTAAGTACTTTCAACTAAAACCATGGCATTGTCAGAGCTGAAACATTTTGTAGAAAAGAAACACTTTCACAGACTTCTTGTTTAAAAAAAATGAAAATGGAAAAATCTCTATAGATATCCAAATAGTTTATGCTCATTTTTCAAAACACAGAAAATACTATTTTTTGTTAGAATTTCCTTTTATGTCTGAACATAAAAACGTATAATATAAGAATAAAAAAATAAATTAAACATTCCAAAATAATTTGAATTAAATGTTTCAATTTTCCTGACTGCATTTTTTCTATAATATAAGTTCATTAGTATTTTGAAGGGTCCAAATTTCATTATGACAAAGAAGATATTTAAATATTGAATATTTATAGGAGGGAAAACAATTTCCTGCCCTGCTGTAAAGAAATAGGTTTTATTAAAAATTGCTTGGTTGGTTTAAACCATACACGAAATCATGTTTTTATTCACTAACTAATGCATCAGCAAATAAGAACTCTATCTCCACAATCATGCCTTTTGTGGAATAAACATTACATGCAGGGGAGAAAATTGTCACGAACGCAGAATTTGTTTCATTTCCAGCAGGTGACTTGCCTGTAGAGTTTCTTATAAACAAAAAGCTTTTAAAATTGCTTCTCTCTTGTGCTTGTGCATAATGCACAATAATTGAAAAAAAAAAAAAAAAAGCTGAGGGGATAATGACAGGCAGGCTAAGCATAGAGCAATTGGCAGGAAAATTTCCAATTCCAGCATATTTGGAAGGCAGGCCTTTGGAACACTCATATTAGCTGTCATTTATATTGGAAATCACAAGAGTGTTCTGGTAACAAGTACAATCTTTTACATTCTGTCAGAGCCCACAACATTTATTTTGTAGAGCCCAATCATCTATTTCTCAAGCACTTTCTGTTAATACTTCCCAAGAGTTAGCAAGAGACCCAGCTAGTAGACATGTCAACATAAAAGCCAGGTAAAAGCAATAAAGAAACAGTTGAAAACAACAATAGAATTAGAAAACACACAGTTTTACGAATGAGAAAGCACAGCTGAGTTTTCCAATCCTTCCTGGTTCATGGAACAGCATGAGAAATTCAGATCGTAGAAATACAAGGCAAGTTCTCTAAGACCCATAGTTAATAATTATTCATGTAAATCAGCCCAAAGTTCTCAGCTCAGATCATCCCACATGCTGGTAATAAGCTCTATAAAGACTTGGTATATTAAGCACATAGAGTTTTAATCACATCATATATGTCTACGTCCATACAGTAATTTAACTTGTGTCCAACTTACATTCTCACCCTCCAAATCAAGCCTTTTCCCTCCAAATATATGGGGTGGTTTTCCATCTTTTCAGTACCATTAAAAAAAGATTTCAATACTGGGATCTCCCACCATGTTGTCATTTTTACTGAAACTTAAAATGTAAAAAAATATATAGCGATCATTACATTGCCACACTTGAGAAACGAATAAAAAAAAGTTGGCCTGATACTCAGGTGCACCTACTGTGAAAGGGAAGCATGAAGACTTCATTGATTGTAAACACATCAATACCTCTGTTACGAGGGGAGTTTCACCAACACTCTCTCAGGCTCACTTCACAGCCAGACTGAGCGTTAGTGTGAATGGAATTACAAATCCAAGAAAAATCGTAACTTACCTTTTATTTCTTTTTGAGTGGTTTTGAGGTTTTTTGATTGTTTCTTTCTTTTTCATTTCTTCCCCCTGCCTCCAGGAACCTTGTCAGTTCAGTTGGTTTTCAAGGAAAGAAAAAACACTGCATACTTATTCCTCCCATAAAGTCTGAATTTATGAAAACCTGAGACTTCAAAGACAAAAATACTCAGGAATACTTCAGTATTTCTTGTTGGATCTAAATGTTGTTTCACATACTATTATGCAATGTTCAATTGGAATGCAGAAATACAGGTGAAATAAATACACAGTGCTTCAAACCTATCTTCCAGCTCTTGAACATATCTTCCAGTTCACTGGAAACCTACCAGTGCCTGCAAGGAGATCATGGAGCAGACAGAGCCAGGCCCTTCACACTGGTGCACGGCAGGAGAGTGAGAGGCAGTGAAGGTAAGCTGAAACAAGAGAGGCTCAGGGTGGTTGTAAGGAGGGACTTTCCCCACTGTGAAGCACTCAGGTAGTGGAGCAGGTCCCCCAAGTAATCTGTGCCATCTCCCTCCTTGGACGTTTTCAAAAGCCCTGACCAACCTGGTCTGAGCTGATGGTTAACTATGTTTTGAGGTTAGCCTAGCTGTCTCTGTAATCCTAATCTTTGCAATAAGATGCTATGATGACACAGTCCCTATTTTGCAGATGTAAAGATCATATCAAATTTTTCTCTCCCATACATAAGTCAGACGGTCAGAAAGAGGTGATTATCCCACTGTATTCAGCATTGGCGTGGCCTCACCTTAAGTACTGTGTGCAGTTCTGGGCCCCACAATTTCAGAAGGATGTCAAGGTCCTCAAATATGCATGTTCAGAGGACGGCAACAAAGCTGGTGAACAGGCTGGAAGGAGCATCCTACGAGGAGTGGCTAAGGACATTGGGCTTGTCTAGTTTGGAGAAAAGGAGACCAAGGGGTGATCTCATCGTTCTCTACAGCTTCCTGAAGAGGGGGAATGGAGAGGGAGGTGCTGATTTCTTCCTGCTATCCAGCAATATGACACATGGAAATGGTTCAAAGCTGCATGAGGGGAGGTTTAGACGACATTAGGAAGCGTTTCTTTACCAAGTGTGTGGTCAAACACTGTAACTGGCTTCCTAGAGAGGTGGTTGATGCCCCAAGACTGACAATGTCTAAAAGGCATTTGGACAAGGCTTTTAATAACATGCATTAAGTTTTGGTCAGTCCTGAAACTGTCAGGCATTTGGACTAGATGATCCTTGTAAGTCCCTTCCAACAGAAATATTCAATTCTATTCTATTCTAATTCAAAAGGCCCCAGATCCCCCTGATCTTAGCTAGATCACTAGACTAGTACAACTGAGACACAACAGTTTGTATAGCCATCTTCACCCAAAGAAATTGTTACATTTTGCATCAAATCTGGTTACTTTTGCCTTCCCAGCCCAAATGGTCAGATACCATTTGCAGATAGCTCTTACAAAACAGTCCTTAGCACAAGTCCAGAGTGAGACTTGCGTCATAATAAGGAAAATTAATTGTTCCACTCTGTGCACTTCCATATGTAATTACTATTACAGATCTGACCTGAAGGCAGTTACACAATTTATCTACATATTTCTCTCCCATGCCTTCAGTGTCAGCCTTAATTAACAGACTACAAGAGCATTGACTGCATTTGATTTCAACTGCAAACATACGCTGTTTAGGGACTGACCAAGTCCATTCATGTCAGGGAGCTGCATAATTGCTCTGGAACTGTAATAGAAAATGTAAGCTTTAAGTGCTAACAGGACAACAGGCAACAGACACATCCAGGTCACTACATTACCTATGGTCACTTCGGCTTACGCTAAGTGCTTTTCCTCTCAAATACACCTTTCTGTCAAAGACAAATAGTTATTTTTTTGCCTAGACTTCCACAGTGTGCATTGTATATCATCTTGCTCACATGTACAAGCTACTGTACTGATACTTGAAAATCCTACAGAGACAAAAAGAAAAAAATAATGACTATAGAAACAAGTATGCCTCACAAGTGCAGTAAACTGCAGAATTATAATTTCTTCTCATTTATGCTTGCATGGACTGGCTATGCAAACACAGGTGTAGATGTTTATCCATAATGGTTCCACATAAGCTGCTGTAAAATAATCTCCAGAGAAAGAGTAGTGAAGCTGAAGTGCTATAAGAAAATCTCAGATATTGTATATTTTATGTCTCTGTAGAGTCACCTCGTTGAAAGGGCTAGTAGGCGTTGCACAGAACAACCAAATCTCTCCTGAATATTTCATCAGGGATGTCCATCTCAAAGTTGTTAACAAATTTGGGTCAACTGTGTTCAATTCATTTATAAGGTAACCTCTGTGAAATGTATTTCAGAAGATGCACATTGCATGGTTGCCTAAAAAAAGAAAAAGTACTGTGCAATACTGAGTCTAAAAGCATTATTCACATTAATGAGTAGTACTCTTCTGCTTGGCTGATAAGCACATGGCTACTCATCATCTGGAGAGAAACCATTTACCCTACATTTTTTGTTACTTATTTCACTTTGGTGAAATAATGAGGCTCATCTGGTGCAATGGAAAACAAAAGCTAAGGAAACTGTTTAGACTAGTAAAATTTTCAGACGTTGGTACAGGTCTTTGTAAGAGTTCACATCAGTCACTGCCAATCTGATCTTTTTTCATTGCTAAGCTTCAGTTAGCACCTGAGGAAAAAGAAATTCATTGCAAGGTTTTCATCAGAGAGACTTGTCCTTCTATTCTCATGTAAGTGTAAAGATAACCAGGGTACTAATCTCTAGCAGGCAATTCCTTTTAGTCTCTACACAGAGCAGACATTGGCTACTAAACTAAAACACCATTTTGCCAACCAATTATCAATTAAAAAAACCCACCCCTTATCAATTTATTAGAAAAATAAGAAGCTGTATTATGTCAAAACACTATAATGACAATGGAGTTGAAACCACCCAGCTTTACTATAGTAGTACTATAACACAAATCTAGATGCTATGCAACTGAGAGAATGGGGATACCGTCAGAACAGAAGGATCCAATAGGGTTAAAATATCATTCTTATGAAATCACGTTTTAGAGCTTCTCTTGGAATACATACTCTGGGTTCTGACAGCATCCTATATTCAAGGATTTTTGTAGACCAAAAACATAAGCAAGCAATTAGCAAATTATCATTGCAATTATATACATAGGAATTTGAGGGCAAATTATAGCCAGGAACAGTATCTATTTACATCTGCAAAAACAAAAAAGGGTTCTTTACAGTGCTGGACAAACCTGTAAGACAGACCTGCAGTAAAACAATATTGCTGATTAATGTTCTACTAAAAAATTATTTTTCAGAAGACTGTAATTGATAGAAGCCTTCTCTTGCTAAGAAACAGCTTCAAAACACAATAAGAAAAAGTAATAAATGAACATGCCTTGAAAAGTGTAGTACGACTTGCTTGTGAAGAAAAATAAGCCTTCTTTTCAGTAGCTGTGCAAAAGGATCAGCATGGATCAGACTATGCTACAGAATCACAGGATCACAGAACGGTTTGGGTTGGAAGGGACCTTAAAGACCATCTAGTTCCAACCCCCCTGCCATGGGCAGGGACATCTTCCACTAGACCAGGTTGCTCAAAGCCTCATCCAGCCTGGCCTTGAACACTTTCAGGGATGGGGCACCCACAGCTTCTCTGGACAACCTGTTCCAGTGCCTCACCACCCTCTCTGGGAAGAATTTCTTCCTGTTATCCAATCTAAATCTCCCTGCTTTCAATTTAAACCTGTTACCCCTTGTCCTGTCACTATAGGCCCTTGTAAAAAGCCCCTCCCCCAGCTTTCTTGTAGATGCCTTCAGGTACTGGAAGGTGCTATAAGGTCTCCCCGGAACCTTCTCTTCTCCAGACCGAACAAGCTCAATTCTCTCAGCCTGTACCCACAGGAGATGCTCCAGCCCTCAGAGCATCTTTGTGGCCTCCTCTGGACTCACTCCAACCAGTCGATACCCTTCTTATGCTGAGGGCTCCAGAGCTGGATGCAGAACTCCAGGTGGGGTCTCAGGAGAGCAGAGTAGAGGGGGAGAATCCTCTCCCGCAACCTGCTGGCCACGCTTCTCTGGATACAGCCCAGGACACGGTTGGCTTTTTTATTGAAATACCAAGGTGTGGCCTGTTCAGGCAACCGTAATGGTGCATCTGTGCTTTTTCTTACAATAGTTATTCCCATTAATTTCAAACTAAGTCTTTGAGAGCTAACTAGTATACGGCTTCATCATACCACTTTAGGTAACAACAGATTAAATTATGATCTGCTGAATCTCTTATCACAAAGAGACAGAGTCTGGCATTCAGTTTGTAACAGAATGATGTCCTAGAAACGCATACAGATTTACTCTCTTTAATACTACAGAAAGCACTTAAGTACTCAATCTTCCATCCAACACACCTTTAGGGAAAGGCTCACAACTCTCACTGCTTTCTGTGTTCAGTCCGTGCCTATAGGAATTGACCACAACATGCACGGGCAGATCCCAGCATATTTAAGGTATTTCATTCCATACCCACTCTATACCACTGTGGGAATCTGAACACACTTTGCCCAAGAAGAGCATATGGGCCGTTTTTGTTTTGCTAATTTTTTTCCCAAGACCAGCGCCTAGGGACAACAGCTTTGTGCATACTGCTGTTCAGAGCAGTCCACCCCAACAAGAAAAGATGACACCAAGGGAAGAATTGTTTACTGCTGTATAGACAAGATTTCAAATGGAGCCTCATTTAATGGAAGCAATCTTAAGAAATATCTGCCAAGATATCCAAACTGACAAAAGCACGGCCACAAAATTACTGAATTAACAACACATTTCTCAGACATTAAAAATTAATTGGCAGATGCCAAAGAGAAATGAAACTGAGGTGACATATTGCATCTTTTCATGACAGATGGTTTCAAATGACTTAATGAGGTGAGTGCCGAATTTCTAGGTTGTGGTTAATATTTAACCTGCAGCCAGCAGACATCTCTAAGATTTTTACACCTGAGTGGTAAAGAGGCCTACCTAATTGAACTGTTGGAAGCACTGTGCTAATTTGAAGACTGTCTTCCAGATGGAAAAAAAAAATTATATTGGAAAGGCACGCAGTAGTAGAGAGACCTTGTCGCAACACTGGTATGGAATTGGAAATTCAGTACTTTTTTCCTGTCTGAGAAGCTATGATGAGACAACATAAGTTCATATTATACTGTGTCAATCAAATGAAGAGAGAAAAAGATCAGTAAGATACATATTTTTTCCCTTTAATTTCTTCAGAATTTTAGAATGGTAGAAACATACCTTTCCATAAAAAAAAATCCAAAAGACACAAAAGAAAGTTAATCTGCAATAATGAATCTTGTCACTGCACTTATAACATTGTAGAAGTTACTTGCTTGATACAACTAGATAACTAGCATTGCATGTCTTCAAAACCTCTTCAACATCTCCAGAATTTCAGAGTTCATTTGGCTAAGAAGTTACAGAGAAGTCTATCACTTTACAGGAGGCAGAACCTTTCAGACACTAAACTAAATCTGAAGAATAGTTGTAAGCAAGACTCAGTCAGGGTTTGTGGCTAAAACAATTTGAATTGGATTTATATGTGTAGAGTTGCTGGTTAAACACTTCAGAGTGATTACTAATATTCACTGTCATTTACATTTTGAACTGCTGGAAATGCAATGTAGAACAGTATCTACAAGAATTCAAAGATTAATAAGAGCAAAATCTAATGAGAAATATTAACATTCTTAGTCTAAATATTTGCCATCCTAATAAAAATAGTTATTAGGACACCCCATTTCATTATCTTACTCCCATTTTTATTCTTTCCCCTAACTCTAACCCTAAAGATGAAGTCATTCTGAAGTGACTTACCACCATATTGAACACCCTGCATTTCTCCAACAAAATGGAAAAAAAAAAAATGCCTGGTCACACACTCTTATCCTGTAGCTGTTTCCACAGTATCTGGGTCATAGAGAGCCTGCATGGGCCACAGGTAACTTTAGCATACCCTAACCTTTGACGAGTATAGGGAGTATTCATTATTCTCTAATAAACTAAGAAGAAAGAGATCAAGAAACAAATGACACTCTTTAAAAAAAAAAAAAAAAAAAAAAAAGGTTAATGTTGATAATACCAAATTCCTTTTGGTTTCAAAATTCTTAAGGAGAAAAACTGCAACATTTTTCACTTTTTTGCTAATAGACCAATAATAGATTCAAGCTGTGGTAACCACAGCAGGAAGTGCAGTCACTAGTCCTTGCCTACAGAAAGCCAACTGTAAACTGATGAAACAGAAACGCTCTTGGAAGGGCCTCTGCCTTGGTCATACAACTTCCTTCCTTAAAATTCATCTTTCTGCAGTGTCTTTGAGAACTAATAACCAACATGCCACACCCAGCTTCATCCCATTTTACACTGTCCTGAATGCAAATACTCAATACTCCCTGTTGCCATCCTGTTCTGTTCCAGGGCCAGGAGAGGGGATCTGTACCTTTGTCTTCAGTGTGGGCTGGGCTATACACTGTATGAATCAATTGTCCCTAAGGGGTTTTTTCTTGGTGGAAAGCTGTAAGAAACTTCTTAATATTGTATTAATACTGCCAAGCAATTTCTGACAAAATGAAAGGTTGATACTGTAATTCAAACTGTAGTCCATACATCTGTTCAACCCCCTTTACACATTCTTTATAGGAAACATTAATTTCCATGAACGACTGTCACACAAATTGTTACATAATGGTTTTTGGTAACTTTTGGAGAAGATACAGAAAGAAGACTATGCATAAATACATACATAAATATAATATATAAAAACAATCCATATATGCTTAGATATTTTATATAGAATATTTTTTGGTGTAAATAAAATGCAGAATAGGCTCCTTAGTGATTTGCAATATCCACAGCATTTACAACTTGTCTTTTATGCTCTGCTTCAGCCTATCCCAGGTAGATATTCAAGAGGTAAAACAATTAGCCAAACTGGAATACCCAGTGATTATCCAAAATGGAACTTAGAATTCTATACTAATAAATGGATTGAAATGCTTAACGACTTCAGTTAGTAAGGGGAAGAGGAATGGAGGAAAGAGAGTTTGAGGTGGTTTTAATTATGAAAGACCCAGAGCTCTTGGTTCCAATTTCACCCCAAACTTCCATAGAGATTAATACTTTTCTTTCAAAGCCACATTTTTAAAAGATATCATGTTTTTATCTGAAAGCAGAAGAGCTCCGTTCAAAGACATTCTCATTTGTTATTGTCAGATTCTGCCAAACTGGGCTGAGAGCCTACTGTAGCTCTGTGGATCTGTGACCTGCACTTCACTCCCTCCAGGCACTATGAATAATTTCCATGGAAACAGCACTGAAGAAGATATCTGCAAGCCAAGAAGATATCTATAGCCTTTCTGTTAGATTTATGTCTTTTATTTTTTCCTCTCCATTTTCTCAGTTAAACCAACATTAAATACATTTATTTTAGAAAATACTTTACACACACAACTAAAGTTATTAAAGATATGAAAGATACTAGAGAAAAAACCAGGAGGTTCCTACTCCACAACATGTATGTATCTATAGATTATCTTCACATCCTGAATTCCTGTTTACCCCAAGGACAGAGTTAATTGCATCTACACTGCACTTTTTTCACCAAAGGAATAGTTCTTGTTTAGTCATCAGGGTGGGAGCTAATAATCTGTATAAGGTATTTAATGAAGGGTGTTCTAACTCACACCTTGATGAGGCTGAGAAGGAAAGTAGATACATGTGAAATCAAAGCTGAAGGGCTCTGAAACAGCCTCATCAGACCATGAATGGAGGAAGTGAACATGGTGACATGCACTGCAACCTAGACAAGTGTGAGTCTGCAGCTCTTCAGGCCTGAATGCCGCTTTATCACACAGTGAAAATCAGCTGAGTTCCCAGCCACTTCTCATTCAGCAGTGGAAAGATAATGCTCAAGGTGTTAATGTAGTAAAGATAATCTGGAAATTGACCAAACCCTGCTCCCTCATAATCCCTCAATTAACGAGAGTCCATGTATATTGGAGGTGTACAGCGCTCCCTCTTTCTCCTTCTGGCCACAGGAATACCATGGCTTTAGGATTTCCCTGCTGGTATTCTTGCAATTGTCCAGTGAAGCTGCAGATGATTAGTCCCAAATTATAAGAGCCTTCTTAACCCAAGATCAGTCTACAGATATAGTGAGAAGCAGAGATGGCCTTTTCTCTCCTTAGGCTGCGCCTGTATAACCTGCTTGTAGCTTAGGGGACAAAGAAGGCGAGTTAAAATATCAGATCAGCTCAAACAAAAGCACCTAAGGAGAAATAACTGTAATCAGTGCTTTGTTGGTTTTTGGGGGGGGTTGGGTGTTTTGGTTTTTTTTGGGGGGGGGGGGGGGTGGGGGGGGAGGTTCTTTTCATTGTAACATAATGAACATAACAATTAATTTAAATAATTATTCTTAGATGCATTATAGAAATTTTTCCCCTCCTTTTCTGCTCCATACTGCCCCTGTTGGATCTAGTTTATCCTCGTATAAACTTTTAGTACTGACCATGTGGTTTTTCTTCAGCAAAACACATCATATTCCACATCATCTTTTACATTTTTTTCTGTATTTTAATCTCTTTTTATGATCCGAAATACTGCTGTCATGTCAGGAAGAATTAGTACAGTTCATAGTAGTATCAACATTAGCATTAAAAATAATTATTTAAGCTTCCTCAAACCACTGCTCTAAAGCAAGACTCCTTTAAGAAAAGATTGCCTACTAGTACATAAGCCACTAGCCGTACTCGTCTTTTAAGGCTTCCATCTGTACTATAAATGTTAGAAAAATACTTGAGAAACTAAGACTTTATTGGAAATTTTTGCTCCAAAGACGTTTAGAAAAATATCAAATAGAAGATAATTCATGATAAGAGATATCTCTATTTACATTTGTTCCTATAGGTACTGAATTCCAGATTGCTGTTCAGCTAATGTTTAACAGGTTTTAGGTTCAACAGTTAAAAAACCAGGACTATCAAGATTAGAAAATTATTACTTGTTCTCAGCCTAAGATATCCTGAACATGGCTATTAGGGTTTAGATTAGATGATGTGCTGGTTTTGCCTGGGATAGAACTAATTTTCTTCATGGTAGCTAGTATGGGGCTTTGTTTTGGATCTGTGCTGAAAACAGTGTCGATAACACAGAAATGGTTTCAATACTGCTGAGCAGTGCTTACACAGAGTCAAGGCCTTTTCTGCTTCTCACACCACCCCACCAGCGTGTAGGCGGGGGGTGCACAAGAAACTGAGCGGGGACACAGCCAGGACAGCTGACCCCAACTGACCAAAGCGATATTCCATATTATATGATGCCATGCTCAGCATATAAAGCTGGGGGAAGAAGAAGAGGGGGACATTCAGAGTGATGGCATTTGTTTTCCCACGTAAACATTAGGCATGGTGGAGCTCTGCTTTCCCAGAGATGGCTGAACACCTGCCTGAAGATGCAAAGTAATGACCGAATTCCTTGGTTTGCTTTGCTTGTGCATGCAGCTTCTGCTTTACCTATTAATCTGTCTTTATCTCAACCCACGAGTTTTCTCTTTTATTCTTCTGATTCTCTGTGTGGTGCTTAGTTGCCAGCTGGGATTAAACCATAACAAGTGGAAAGACAGTACTTCCATTTACTTTTAGTTGTTAACTGAATGTTCCTGAGAGACATCATTTTGTGCCTGTAAGAATTATCTAATAAGAAATTTTATCAAGTACGGTAAGATAAACAGTTTTCAGAATCACATTCAGAATTTAAGATTATGACATTTGATTCATCAGAGGTTACAGACTTATTAAAAATATATGGTCTTGTTATTACTTTCCGAATACCTCGTTATTAGCTAATAAGCTTAAATAGCTTAATATTCTGACATTCATTTAAAACTAAGATATTACTTTTTTAAAAAAAAAGGGGTTTCCAGGAGGATAAAATGCAGGTTTGGTCACCGAAATATAGACCTTTAAGAAACACACGTCATTATGACAGCAGTGTGCATGCTTTTAGTATTCTCCAGATTTTTAGTTACCACTAAATCTGTGGCAGGTTCTGACCTACATTATATCCAGGGTAACCCCATAGATTTATTTCAGTAACCTGAATCTGATTTCAGCTTTACAATTAAGATGTTGGACTTAGTTTTATTATTTAAGCATGCTTTAGCCATGTTAGTATATTTCACTGTCACAAAACAGAATTATATTTGCTCTGTACGTAAGTACTTATGAGTTCATATACTACCGGTTTTAATTTATTGTCTGATGTGGAAATACAGACCAATTAGACATTCTGGTGACTTCCACCACTTACTGAGCTTCCTGAGTAGCAGCACTGTGAACCCAATGCTACCACTGCAAGAGCACCATGCAGTCCAGCCTGGAACAACCCAAGGGAGGAAAATAAGACATAAGCCACTGGCAAAACAGAACTGTCTCTGCAGCTGCTTTAAAAAAAATTCTGTTTTCTGCCAAACAATTTTAGCTGAAAACTTTCTGACTTTGTGTTTCAGCCAAATGTGAAACTCCCACACACAAAGCCATTTTCTGAATTGTTCTACTCAGGAAAAAAATAGTAGAGGTATTGTTTCTGGCTTCCACTTTGTGTGGATATTTATACCTCTGAACGTTAGTGCATACTAATACTCCTAAGGAAATTTTTCTCTTTAGTACTTTTTCAGTTTGCCTTGTACAGACCCTCATCTGCCCCTTGTTAACGCATTCCCTTTGAAATAAAGTACTTGGAGATTCCCCTAACACTCCTTCAATTTGGCCCCTTTCATGTTGCTGCAGCAGCAGCAAATTGTTTTTAACTTCAATAGCCGGCAGGGAAAGCTTAAAACATGAAACAAAGGGAACTACAAGCAAAAGTGAAGGGAAATAAAAAGAATCTTAATAAATGGGGGTTTATTCTCTTTTGGGGAGGTTGACTGGTGTTCCATGATGTTGGAATGAATAAGGCCAAAAATAACAGTAAAATATTTCACTTTCACTCTCTTTATAGGACCCGCAAATTTTCAGTTCTAGTACTACCAGACCAGAGCTGTTTGACACAAGTTACTAAGTTATGCACCTAAATATGAGAGATATCTAAAGAAGTTTTAGCATAGTAGCACAAAAATTGTTTAAACCACTTGACAGGTGTTAGGAATAAAGTTATATATAATTATATATAAGTTATAGATACATAAATTATTATTAAATCTTGATTAAATATATAGAATTTTAATATATTATTATAGTGACACATGCCTGTATGTTATGCATATAGATACATTGTATATGTACATTTAAATATCACCTCTATTTGTGTCTATTTAAGGGGAAGTTAGTATAATCCGATTCATAACTTTTAAGAGTATCTTGGATCCCATCCAAATGTATAGAAAATACCTAAGACCGTATCACAGTTATGTAAGTGTCATAGTCACAGTGAAAATACAGGAACAGAAACATTAACCTCCACAGCACTGATATAGAAGGTTTAGTGTGACTTCATAGAGCCCTTCAACACTTCTCAATAAGGTTCTTAGGAAGATAAAGGTCTTGGGACTGTTACTGTTTAACAACTTTGTCAGTGACACGGATGGTGGGATCGAGAGCACCCTCAGCAAGTTTGTCAATGACACCAAGCTGTGTGGTGCAGTCAACATGCTGGAGGGAAGGGATGCCATCCAGAGGGACCTGGACAGGCTGGAGAGGTGGGCCTGTGCCAGCCTCATGGAGTTCAACAAGGCCAAGTGCAAGGTCCTGCACATGAGTCAGGGTAATCCCAAGCCCAAGTACAGGCTGGGTGGAGAATGGATCGAGAGCAGCCCTGAGGAGAAGGACTTGGGGTACTGGTGGATGAAATGCTGGACATGAACTGGGAATGTGCCCTGGCAGCCCAGAAGTCCTTGAATTGGTACAAACACTCCTTAGGAACAACTGAAAACACCAGTGTTTACCAATACACTCAGTGCAAATCCAAAACAAGGCCTCATACTAGCTACCGTGAAGAAAATTAACCCTGTCCTGACTAAAACTAGCAGATCAAGTTAATAGAGTCTTTAATTATGGGTGATAAAGAGAACCTCTTAAGCAAGGACGAGCCTTGATGTTCTGGTAACCGTTGAAACAGATTCCTTAAGCCTGGGAGATTCTTTAGGAAGGTTAAATGTACTGTCAGTTTCAAGTTGCTTTTTCAGTGTCAGAGGGTTCCTATACACAGCTACAACAAACGAAAACCAGTTACCACAGTTCCTGACATCTCTGGTAGCATATGTATACACATCATGGTTGTGAGCAATGCACAGGTAACAGCTACAGGCTTCACAGCTCAGCAGTAGATTTGGAGTGGCCTGGGAACTAGTTGATACTGTTCAATTCTCAGATGATTCATTTCCTTTTACAGATATTAAATTCTGTGCTGTAATTACTAAAAAGTGTTTTACAAACTTCTTGCTCAGAGATAAGTACTCAAATCATCTGGGCTTAGGCTATAATTAATTATGAAGAGCATTCCTTACAAGCACATCCACTTCTATGAACGAACTTAGTTTTTACAGTATTTTTTGCTCCGCACAGCAATTTGATTTATGGTGAGGCTAAACAGTGAGTGGTCACCTTCCATCGTTGCACATGTGGGCCACTGCAATATCTTAGAAATTAAGCTGCCTTCTGCATTATTCCTAGATGCAAGAAACACTTGTTTCAGACATCAGAGTTGTCCTGTAATTGGGCATGGCATAAGCCTCAGGTTTCTGATATGGGTTCTTTTTACAAAGGGCAATATAATTTTACACTTCTGAATTGTAATGTCTAGGATTATTTTCAAAATGTGTTTAAGAAAAATAATAGATAAAATGCTGCAGAGGGGATTTAAAACACCACAAGATGGGAAACATACAGATTTATTACATAGCTTTATATGGTTTATATGGCTTATTATATAGCTTTATATGGAAGAATAAAAATTATTCTGGGAATAGATCATAGGACTTTGTGAGGACATACAGTATTTAAGAAACAGCAATACATATGCATTCACTGTAGCAGAAGCTAACTATTGTTTACATACACACACAACACACCCACACCCCCCACACCCACACCGCCCACCCCCCTCAGAAAAAAGCACCAAACAAAAAAAAACAAGCCACCACCAAAAAAACCCAGAAGATTTGCTTTCACTCAAATATTCATACAGCTGCAGAGATTGTGATTTTGCAGAAATTGTAGGGGGTGGGGGGATGGGGGGATGGAACAAAGATTAAAAACAAGGCTGTGGGGGTTTTTCCGTCTTAATGTGCTCTAAGTTTTGTCTCGTCCTGCCCCCTGGTGGGAGCTCAGGCCGCGGGTCTGTTGGTTTCACAAAGGCACATTTGTACAATGCACCCCAAATTACATTGCATCTCTTGTACAGCTGTTTGTGAAAAAGAATGTGTATAATGACGTAGGAAAGATTTAATTAAATACTAAGGGAAATACAATATTATTATTTAATAAGAGGCTGTGTGTTAATCTATCTAAAAATTAACAAAGCACCTGCAGCATTTTCACAATGTTGCAATAAATATCCTTTCTATTGTAGATAGATTTGTCACAATTAAGGGATAGTAAAAATATATATAAACACATGCCATGTTCATTATTCAATAATGTTTTAGTAAGAGCTCAAGATATCATCTACAGCGTGACAGAAGGTTTGTTTATGTACAGATTACTTAAATTCCTTTTTTTATTTCTAAAAGGATCAACAAGAATGACAGCAGAGACTTGCTGTAGGTTACAGCTTGGTAGTTGAAAAGGTACTTCAGATCTAACAGGTAGAAATGACAAAAGATGACTCAAAGGCCTTAAAATGTTAATACTTCTCATACATCTAACTGCTGCAATTCCGTTCCCACTGAATCATTTCCTCTAAGAGTTGCAAAATAAGATACTACCAGCACAGATAAATGCTAATTACAACCTCTTCAGCACATTCAGCCATGTTTAATTATTTTTGACACATCTGTATTGCAACTCAATTTCTTCATCTCATTTCAGCTCAAAACACTTCCGTACACTCGTGCCTCACACACTGGCATTTCAGATTTCTCTCGCCCTGAACTCCAGGTGCTGTAGACTCTAATGGCTACAGGCAGCATGTTCTGCTCTTGCCTACACTACAACTATTGTGGAAGTGAGAAAAAAAAAAATCATTCAGCCCCACCCAGTTCACTAAAGGTTTGACAGTGAAAACACTAGCACTGCAGTCTCTGAACACACCAGAGCTTTTGAGGCAACAATCTTTGCAAGGGCTCACTGTCACGACAATAATGGCCAGACCAGGGTGTGACAATGGAGTACATTCACCTCACCATGCTCCAGGAACCACCACAAACCTCTTGATAAACCAGAACAGTCTCAGCAGCAGCCAGAGCCCTGCCCATCTCACTTTCTTCAGGTGCATCTGACTTCACCATTCATCCAAAATAAATACGGATTCTTACACCTTTCCTTGGTTTCCTGTAGAGAGCAAGAGTTACTTTTTAATGTGTATATATATATGCAAGCAGATAGAAAAGCTCAATCCTGTTCTCACCCAAACAATAGAAATCAGAAGTAACTGTAGAGGCATATCTAAGAAAAAAATACTGAAATACCAGAGAATATCAGAAACCAGAGCAGAGGCTTGATGATTTTCATACACATTGTGACCTAGATTCTCAGCTGCTATAGAGCACCACAATTTCCACTGCCTTCAACTTCAGTGCTTTGCACTGTCCAAGAATCCAGCCATGTGTGACAGCTTTGGGCAGAGGGAGATTAGGCATCTTACTGCAGTTACATAAAAACCTGCCTAAGTTGTGAATTTACAATTTGCAATCAGGCTGGTCTATCCTGCAGGAGCACGTGAAAATGCCTCAGGCTAATTACACAGTGTACATAACTGATCAAAAACCTGGTAAGAAAGGGTAGGTTGCAGATGAAGATGAACTGCCAGCTGCAGACTAACACCAGAATTTAGAGAACAATTTCTTATGACTACGTATTATCACAGGAAAACCTTTTATCTACTTATCTACCCAACCCAGACTAATTTGTGCTCAGGCATTTAGGGATTATATGTCTTTATGAACCCCAGGTACTGAGGTACATAGGATTCTGTTTTCAGGGCTGTTTGATGGCTTATTTTAATAATGTTCCACCCACACAATTAAAACCTGATGAAATCTCAGTTTGGTTAAGTTCAGTTAAATTGCCAAGGGGACAAGTGTGTGCTATAAAGTCTAATTGAAACTGCACACAGGAAATAAGTAAATAAATAAGAAGGAAGCTTCATAAGGTGAGAAAATATCTCATTTTTTGTGATAGTTCAGATTATAAAACACTACCATGCTTAAAGCTATCTGGTTGGGCCATCCAGCCCATAAGCAGTTTTCTTGACATGCTCAAGGAAGAGACAGGTAGCTAAACCCTGCCTACTCACAAACAGCCTATGAGTCAGAACAGCCTTCCTAAAGTAAGCTAGACATAGTACAAGTCTGTCCCACCTCTAGGCCACAGAAAGGACCCCTCAAGGACCACTGTGGTGGTGCATTTCTTCCCCTCAGTTCCTGGACCGCTCTACAGCCTTAGAGATTCCCATCAAACCTTAGCCATTGTGCAGGGAGTTTGGTGGTTAAGTGCCCATATCAAAACACTCTTGCATTGCTAAGGTGGGGAATGGTACTGGCCACACTAGGGTTCAGTTGCCTGGTTATGGTAGGGGATGAGAGTGAAACAATTCATCCCCTGGCAGCCCTGAACCTTTTCATAACTCAAATAGATCAGTACCAGCATTACTAATTTTCTGGGAATTCCAATGATAACCTAGCCAAATCATGGCCAGGATGGAAATTTACTGATGCCTAAAGTCAATTATCTCTCAAACCTATAAACAGCAGCTCCAGGGAAGCCCCTTTGAGCTATCCTGGACCACCATGGGCTCTGCCCAGCATCTCCCTCTGAGTGGGATGCCTCTCAGAATTAACAAACTCAAGTTTGTGAAATCAGAGAACAGTCAACACAACCTGGGATGAAAACCTCCTTAAGGCTCAACTCTTTGCCTGTTCAGAGATGCACTGGCTTCCAGTGTGAATATTTTCACCAAACTCAAGGAGAAATAGTAACAAGTATCTTTACATATATATATATGTATATCTCTATATCTGTATGTGTGGATATATGCATACAATTTTGTGTTGATAACTTAAGATTTTAAGTCACTGTAATGATTCATTGAGGAATTATATAATCTATTTTTGTGATATATCTGAAGAGTATTAATGAACTTTGATGCTAATCCAAATTGTTGCTACCCAAAAGTTTTGCACAAAGCACAAAACCCAACACACTATGATCCCTTTTCCCACTTCCATAGACATAAATCATTGACCAGGTCTGGGACTAGGAGTAGATTGAGCCGCCCCTAGAATTCCCTTTCAAGAAGTTTAAAAAACAAGGGGGTCCACTCTGAACCGCACAATCCAACAAGAGGAATCTCCTTGCCCCTTTTCCTTAGTTCCTATCACAACAATCCAATCCTGACTTGAATTCCCTGAGACAGTAAATAGTTTTTAATTATTGTATAAATAATTTTAATCCTTTGCTAATTTGATTTCAACTTTGTATACTTTTCCATGCTGGGGAAATACTCATTGTGCACTTCACAAAGTTTAGGTTGTTAGCAGGACAATAAAGGATAAGTAAATATACAAACATGAGTCTAATCTATTTCTTATCTGTGACTTATTGATAAGCTACAAAACCCCAGCTTGGAATTAATTATTGAGGATACTCAGTACACCAAGAGGAAAAAAAAAGCCAGCCTCAGATCAAATTTTCTTATAGAAGTTTCTATACAGAGACAGAATCTTGGTTTTGTGCGGTTACTTCTTAATCTTTGATAAATTTTTAATATGGTTAGAACATAAGTTGCACAAACGGTCAGTAAATCCTCTATATTCAGAAGTTCAAAGAATTTCTTCAAAACCAACCACCACCTATTTTCTACCTGAAGCAATGGAAACTCCATCAACCCTTTCCTCATTCCTTCTAGTCATTAATATGCCTGACTTACAAAAAATAATGCCACCTGAATGTCATCTGAGTCACCTTCTTTACTGTAGCAGGATTACAAGAAGGAATGCCTCTTCTAATATGCCAGTAGCAATGCAGCCCAGCTTCTCAGTCCTTGGGGACAAAGAAGTGGACGCTTCTGCCTGGGCAGAGGTGCCAGTTTTGAGAGATTGTGCTTTAGAAATCATGCTGATGTCATGTGCCCTCGGAGCTGGCGGCTGCCAGGGACCCCAGTTTCCTTTTAGTACTTTCACCATAGGTACCATGATTATTGTTTTTATTTTCCTACCTGTACAGAAAGTCTCTTCTGCTGCTGCTCTTTGGTACATGTCAGTAGATTTCCACAAGTTATATTATGTGACAATCTGAATCTTCATTTCTGTAAAATAATGAAGTAACTTTTATGCCTGCATTCTGCTATAGAAAATATATCTATTTTTAGGAAGTAATTTATACACCTAGGAGAAAGATTAGTTACTCTTATTACTTCTCCAAGAGGGGAAAAAAAAAAAAAAGTATTACAGTAGTGATTACATCCTCCTGTCTTTGGCTGTGCTAGGCAAGCAAATGCATGAAACAATAAAGTGACTTCCTGCCTCAAAGTGGTTGCACTTTAAGCCTATGTGACAACAGATGGAGAAAACCCTGGAGTATTAATATTACATGCACCAGAAGGGACTATTCTCACCATACATGAATTACTGTGCACTGTTGCTACTTGTACTGAGAGTCATTGATCCAATACCGTATCTTACAGGACTGGAGGTGGAATTAGATTTTCTTTCAAAGTCTGCAGATTGAGTGCTCCCTCCCACACATTTCATTTGACTGCTGTCAAAATTAATTCTCACTGGCACTGTCATTTTCATTTTGAAAATGTTTTCAGATTGCAAGAGCAGCAATGGAAAGAATCACTGATACAAATTTGGCATGCTTTTCTGTAAGCAGTAGAAGGAAATTGCCTGCATTGCAGTCATGACTATCAATATATCCCACGGGTAAGACTACTTGTTTCCCTTATCTGAAAGCAAGGCAGAATATAGCTGCACCAACAGGCATCTCTTACTTTCATATCAGCACACTGGTGGACATCAACAGGGGAAAAGGAGAACTTAATAAAATCTAACACATTGTGCTTGAATGTACAGGTTCTGGAGTGTTTCTACAGCTAACTACTGACATGAAAGTCCAGATGGTCTGTAATCACTGCCCTTAGAAGATTTTCACTCTGACAAAGTCAATTTAAAATGTTATGCTTGTCTCTACTGAGAACAGCTTTTGGCATAGCTCAAACACATTGTAGAGTGGTTCCCATTTTTGAGAAGCTTTGTTTCTTCTTCTTATGCCTAATACATTTGAACTTCCATAGAAGGAATAATGAACCCGAAAGAATGCCCTGTCATAGGCTGTGTGTGGACCAGAAGTGCTTCTGTTGACACTGCTGAGAGATTTCTCCCAGTGGATTTGAATTAGGAACGTGAAGAGACCATATGGTAGTAAAGATAATCCATGTAGCACCTTTTATCACCAAATATCACAAAGAACCTTACAAATCACCGACCGTACAGGTAGAATTCCACTCCAAACTGAAATGCAAATACCTTTTGGGCAAAACCTGGCAAATATATAACAGCATACAGTAATGCTATGAAACAACTTATAAAAGCCATAGCAAACTGAAATGATGAGAGAAACATAGACAAACTAATTACAGCTACAAATCAGTTGCAGTATGCAC
The DNA here is from genome assembly GCA_027574665.1 of Rhynochetos jubatus. Classification (NCBI taxonomy): domain Eukaryota; kingdom Metazoa; phylum Chordata; class Aves; order Eurypygiformes; family Rhynochetidae; genus Rhynochetos; species Rhynochetos jubatus. The sequence goes on from CM050656.1 coordinate 21,422,215, forward strand.
AGTTCCACCCTATATGTGAAGGAATAATTTATTAAAAATATTTTCTTCCTTTTGATAAATGCAACTGTTCAAATGATGTGCAAATATAGACACTGAAAATAGAACACAAGACTAAGTGGATGACTTATATTAGTTATGCAGACTTACTGTGCATATGTACAGTAAATGTATATACACCATCTTAATCTCAACGTCCCACATGGTAATGTGGCCAAGAAAAGTTATACTATTTTTTAAATTTGTTATTATGAAGTAGTGTGGGAGGATCTGGACAGTTTCTAATACTGTCATGCATATCATTACGTAAGTTAGAATAATCAAGAAAAAGCAGTTGTTTCACGTACAATAAAACTTCCTTTCTATCCATCTTGGGGAAAATGAACAGTAGGAGAAAGAACATGTGGTCAAGTGCAACAAGTGTCAGATTCAGCAAAGAAAAGGGTATTTAGTTTTCAAATGAAACGACATAAAATTGCTTTAGTGACATCTGTTTCTTGAAAGTGTTACATTCTTTGGTTACCATACTACCACTTCCAGACTGTCACTTTGTTTCAGCCCAGAATCTGTCTTATCTGCTGTAGATATATTCATATTATGCTTGTGTGCTGTAAGAAGGCAATTCTAAATGCAGCTCAACAAATGAGATTAATATTAAGTAAACATATAATATATTTTAATTTATGATGCATCCTTATAGAGCTCACAGAAAAACTTACTACAAAATCATTAATTTAAAATGAAACTGGAAAAGTAGTTTTTATTTAAAGAGATATTTAAAATGAGGATTTTTAAAGAACCCAGGAAGTTCAGCTGCCTGCACCTACCATTTTTATTTTCGCTTTCTAAGAATTGTTGTCCACCCGCAGTAATCCAGGCCTGGTCACACAAAGTCACAACAATTAGTATCACAGTCATCCTCTTAACCTAGCCATAGCTGTCCTTCCTATCCCCAAAAAGATGAAGATGTGAAGACAATGTTACTGGTTCTGTAGTAAATGACCACAAGTTTCTGTCCTCATTGCAGCTTTGCAATCTTTTCTAACCAAGAGTGCACCATTTTCAGCACAGACATGTGACAGCTGCAAAACTTCTATTAAACTAGCTGCTAATTAGGAGCAAAGTGTTTTCTGTGCTGTTCAAACCCTTAAAATCACTGTGACAAGACAGAGTGTCAGGTTATTCCTGTTCACTTCAAAAGAGTAACAGCAGAGACACTACATCAGACACACAAATAGGTGGCTGTCTTGAAAATCAAGGCTTATAAAAGACACCTAAGATCTCATTAACAGAAACGCATATCTCTGAGGGGAAGCAGCACAGCCATGTACTGAGGTTCTGTTTGCTTACGCCTGACATGCACCTCATTAGCAGTCCTGGAAAATGTGCACTAGCAGTGTCACTCCACAATTATGATGCCCATTTTCTTGGTCATGTTTTGTTCACATTCCTGATTGTAGTACTTAAAATCAGAGGTGCGGAATAGCATGAACGCAGCAACCTCAAACACCAGGAGCAATTTTCTTTTCTTATTTTTAAAATGAGTCATATGCACTAAAAGGGTGTGAAAATACTATTATTAAACTACCTTTAAATATGTTTAATAGCACCACATGCTGATTCAGAAATTTCTTTCCTCCAAGCCTGTACAAAGTGGAGGGCGTAATTGTGAATGCTTTATTACTGTATTGATAAATGTACCGTATCATTCATTCCTTTTCAGAAAAATTTCACATGGGCCCTTTTTAATACAATATTTCAAAGATAAAATTCCAGCATACCTATTTAGAAGAGCAATCTTAGATTCTATAGTAAAAATAATAATAATAGCACTTACTGTACTTTGATTTCCAAAGTATCATATGGATATCAATCAATTTTTCCCTATCGGCAAGGATTTTAGTTTGCATTGGACAGTAAGTAGCAGCAGGTATCTTACTTTCCCTCGACATCTCCATCCTTCCCACCCCAGCTTTTATTGCACATACACTAGATAATGGTTTCAATTCTCTGTCCATGGGAAATCCAGACATGCCTTCCTGGTGCTACTGAATGGTTTGAATTTGCTTTTACCAGCCAGAGGAACCCATCAGACTCCTATTATTTGTCAGATCTCTCAGGAATGGAAAAGACAGTCAAGTTTCTTCTAAAATCTGCTCTCTTGCCATAACGCTGAGCTGCCCTGGGTGTGTTTCACAAGGGAATATCCCCTTTTTTCTAGCCCCAATGCCCTTATTTATTATCACAACCAATAGAACCAGAATAAGCCAGAATCTTGTCTTTTGCAACAGCTGGGGTAAAAACTCACCAAGAGAGCAGTCCCAGGGATGGTGCTTACACAAATACACGTATGAAAGTTATTGACCTTAGTTTTTTTCAAAGTAGGACAAGGATTGAAAATTCCCACTGGTTATAGGAGACCTCCCTTTTAGGTGTCAGGAAGTGCAGGCAAGAGTTGATTCTGCTCTACAAATTAGGGCTAACTGTACTATAAATGAGATATGTAGACCCAGAGCCTATCACAGCAGCAATGAGAGTCTGCAATCCCAGAAAAGAGTTGAACTTAAAATGTATTGCACTCCCATTCCACCCAGGAACTCTGAAACTGGTACAGTCTCAGTTCCTCTTTGCAGAATCTCTTCTTTCTGTAAGCGTTCAGTAATGTAAAGTACCTATGTTCTTGAAATTTCAAATTAAACCCCAAGGAGCTTGAGTAGTTTGCAGATGTTACCGAGCATTAATTCAGCAGTCCCTGTTGGCAGAAGAGCATTCCATGTTCAAGTGCGTTACAGCCACTTACCTTTTGCTTATCCAAGATACTATGTCTACAAGATTGTGAGTCAATCTTATAATCTGTTAATATGGTTTTATAATCATTATAATATTATAATCTGTCAATAAACATTAAAATAAAAACATTGGTGCATCTTGGCAATCCCACTTCCAAATGGTACCAGCATAGAGGTAATGCATATCCACAGCACCTATGAATGTGCTGTGTCCAGTGTTTCTTCACTGTCTTTACTTCCTATCTCACAACAGTGTGTGGCCTGAAAGTGTTCTGTCGCATGCCTCTTCCCCGAGGACTGTATGTCTCCCTCTGCAGAACCAATTCTGAGAGGTTGTGTTAAGACCCAGCTCCCTGCTTTTGTGACCAATACAAACCAGTACATATATAGAAAACATATCCATGCACAGTGATCATCTTGTCCTTTGCCAGTACCAGTAAACAGTCTCCAATAAGATTCAGGCTCATATTTTGCTACAGAGACAGCACTTCTCTATGACATAACAAAAAAAGACACTAGTTTCTTTGTTGCCCAAGTCAATCATCTTTGATTCAGACATCAGTTGTTAAGCTTTTCTCTTGAAAAACTAACATGCACATGACTTGTATTTTCCATTATAGACATAGCTGAATTCTGTCCTGGAGGCTGCAGTAGTTACAAATTAAGAATTAGGAAGGTATTATTTGTAGACGGTAGGACTTGCTAGAAGAATTTATACAGCTGAGGAAAAAATACAAAATTCCTGGGTCTGAAAGGATGAAGCAGAATTGTTTATCTCTGATGACATACAGAAAAATTTCTGAGCTGATTTATTGCATAGCTTATGGAAGGTCAACACATACACACAGAAAAATAATCCTTGTTTTCTTTTCTTCTTCACAGGATCATAAAGCTGTATTTCAAAAGCCACTGCTGAAGTGGAGGATGATATGGAAAGGTTGAACTCTGACTCAGTTTTCAAGGGCAGGTCACTCACTACTTGACCCAGGAATTTTCTCAGTCTTCTGTTGCATTCTATGCTGCCATCATCTGGCTCTTTCCATAAAACCTGACATTTTCAAAATCTCAGCTGTCTCCAGGCCTTAGTTTTATTCTGGGTAGGAAGCTTCAATGCTTTTGTTAATATATTTGCTTTTGTCCAAACAGCAAGCCTCTCTCTCTCTCCAGCCACCACTCTCCCAGAATATTTACCCAGCCTCTTGGCCAGGCATCCAGGTCCCTTTGCCTAACTGAGCACTCAAGATAGAGGGAGGATGTTGATTCTTGTGTCTTTTCCTACTCAGACCTACTCTTCTGCTTCTAATTCTCCTCAATCCCTCACCAGAGTTTTCTTGCTTGCAAGCCAGTTAATCGTAGCATGCCAACCATCAGCGTCCTGACTATGTCTTCCTAACAAGGGAATGCAGACATGTGGTCATGGAAAACACCTTTCCTGCTACAATAGAATTTGCTTTGTCTTTAGAATACAGCACACCACTCTAGTTCCTCAGGAAAGTCCTTTTTCTTTTATCATTTCCAATGCTTGGCTTTTTGCCTACTCTCTCTCTACAGGAGCCCTCTAGTCTCTTCACAAGCCAGACAAAAGTCTGCTTAGCAAAACACGTTCAGATGTTTTGTCTTCCTCCAAAGGATTCACCCAAACTATTATGTGGGTAATAAGGACAAGAAAGCTGTTGCCTGACTCTCTGCTGTCCAGCCACACGCCGCATCCCAGTGCAGAACAGAAAGACATTTATACAGAACATTCCTGTTGTACATGAACTGCAAACACAGCAGATACCTTCTATCACACAGCACATCAATTCATGTTTGCAGCTATTGACAGGACACTAATCAATCACCATAGGGAGACGACAGCAGGCTGTTACTGGGAGACATTCCAATTTCATTTTCTTCATTCATTCTCCTGAATAACTACCCAGGAGGAACCATGCTGGATAAGGGACTGCTGGGGCTTGGGATGCACATTTTTCAGAGTATCAGAATTACTGCATATAATGGAGACATTTGGGCCTATAAATTAGAATTAACAAGTCTTGAGGCAAACCAGAAAATAAGGGCATATTTACATAGAGACAGTAATGAGAGACAAATATAAAAGGAGAAAGAAGAAGGGAGACTTGGTCCTAGAAACTTTAAGAACAGTTGCTTGTATTTAATCCCCACAGCTGAGTCCTGAGAATTTCCACAGAATCAAAACTGAAATTAAATAGAGACTTATTTAATGAACAAAGTAAAACCATGGCTAATATTTGACATGCAGAAATGACCATGTATTCTGCCTAAGTACTAACTTCAAAGGACAGTGTGCTGAATCTGTGTACAGATTCTCTATTTGTTACTCATTCTTGTATTGACAGAACAGAGGTGAGACAAAGAGGCTGGAGGATGTGACACGTGAATCAAACTTCCATTTGGAACTCAAATCTGAATTGGACCTGAATCAATACATGCAGGTCTTGAGCACCACAGCATGCCTCCTCTGAAAAGTTTCACTGACCTGAATACTAGATGAATGCCTCCCTCGTGCTTCCTGGCAGAACTCAGCTCAGATCTTCAGACCCATTTAGGAACTGCCAGAAATGGAACCGGGCTCCCAAGGCTTGAAAGAAGTCTCAGTCCTAAACAAGCAACACAGCAAATGTATACCTCTGTAAAAATATTCATGTCAGCACAGTTAAATATTGGAGGCTTGAAGAAATACCTTACATTTGTTTGCAGAGGATATGCAGTCCTGTATTTGCCCTATACAGCATTGATGGCATTTAATTTTTACAGTTTTCCTAGCCTTGATCTGGATAACTTTAGAGTAAGAAGGAAATACAGAAGCAGCAGATCATGTAGAACTATGTGCCACATGTTCCTCACTCACAGATTAATTAAAAAAAAAAAAAAAAAAGAAAGTTTTATTCTATTTTTCACTCAGGCTCTCTATGTTTCTGGATAGTGCTGATGACCTATGATATCCAAGCAAAATAACATTAGGACTACATACACTGTATTCCTTGTTGCTTTCTTAATAAAAGAATAATGAACTCAGTGGTGCAGAAGCAACATAACATCCTGCTGTGAAGAAGACCTCAAAGCCCACTTAGCTGCTTCACTGGTGTGTATTAAAATTAATGAGTTTCTGCTACAGAAAGAAAGAGGCGTCCTTACATGGGAACAAGATCTATGATCTCTGTATTGCAGCACAACCACTGAGCAGTACAGAAATCTTCACAGCTCAGTCTCAAATAATAAAATTTTTTTAACAGGAGTAAAGCAAGGACAAACTGAATACACTTACTATATATATTGAAAGAGCGGATAGGAGAGCTTTTATTTTGCATCTTAAGCACATTCCCATTAGTAAAGACTGATTGCTGCTAAGGTCCTGTTTTTTCTTGCCCATCTATATAGCTAATAGGGCAAAAATATGGCAATATTGAAGGCCAGCCAGCCTGAGGCTGAAAACTCAGCCAATATCGCCACCATATTTAGTGGGACTCAATTACATAGCCTTTATTTTTGTGCATGGCAACATACATCTGGAGGTCAGAATGTTTCATTAATATTTTTGATTAACGCATCCCACACAATGGTTTTGAACTTTCAATGCTTCCCAGTCAATGAAGCAGAATTTTAAAGCCACCATTACCTTGGTACATAATGCAATTTTAAAAAAATGTTGTTTCATTAAGACAGCTCAGTTTTATCCCACATTCTCCGAGACTTCATCCAACTGCAAAGAGGAGTTCAGAACACAGTGCTACACCATCTTTTTGAAGCCTTTTTCCTGCCTGAGTTCCAGTGAGGTACAAAATTGACTAGCACGTTTCCTATCTGAAAAGCTTATCAAGTATTTTGTGAGTTCAGCTCAAGCAATTTGCTTGGACTGAACATCTAACTGGAGGACGCTTTTACCATAGATTATGAAAATTACACAGAATAATTGCCCAAAATCTTTTCTTAGGTGCTGGATTTGCCCTGAAAAGAGTACTCGTGCTTTTAGTTGTTGCTAAGGAGTGTTTGTTCCAACTCGAGGACTTTTTCCAGTTTCTGATACTGTACCTGTGTTCCCAACTTCTTTGATACGAGCAGTGGTGAGTGGGGGCAACCACAGTCCAGACAGCTGCCCCAAACTGAGCAAAAGGGTATTTCATTCCATAGAATATCATGGTCAGTGTATCAGCTGGGGCTGGGACAGGGGGCCATGTAAGTTGTTGGTAGGTCAGTTGGTTTTCTCATTCGTCCTATTTCTTGTAGTGCTCACTTGGACTCTGGTGTGATCTCTCTTGGGGTCTCTGTCTCTTACTGCTCAGGACCTGGCTGTGTATTGATCGGTGAGTGGTGAGCAATTGTATAATTTGTTTTATTGTGCATTATTTTAATTACATATTATTATTAGTGGCAGTATTATTTTCAACACATACTAAATATAAGAATACAATATAATAATATTGTTAGCATTATTAGAATTACTATTTTATTCATTTATATTAAATTATTCTTCTCTCAATCCAAGAGTTTCCTTGTCTTTTCCTCCAATCCTCCTCCTTCACTGGAGGAGGGGAAGAGAGGTGAGTGGGTGGCTGTTTGGTACTTAATTGCTAGCTGGGATTAAACTATGACACCTCCCTTTGTGTCTCTGTCTACTCTTCTACTTTTGAGGAAGGGGCAAGCCTGAAGTTAAGCTCCAGAGAGTACCTGGGGAATACTCTAATTTGGGGTATTTGAACCCAAACACCATTGATTCCAGTTTCTCTAATTTAGCCAAAGCAGAACCCCAGCACTGAGCAATCTGCCATATGTTCAGTAAAACCTCAGACTGGGCACTGGCGAAGAACTGATTTCCATCCCTCCTAAAATAAAGTGCAATTGCATAGGTGGCCTCACAGACCACCTCACAAACATAACTGTTAAGTGATCTTTCCACAAGGACTTCCTAGGCCAAAGAAACAGATACCACCTCTGCTAAAAGGAACCATACTAACAAGACAAAGGCGATGTACACATCAGCAAGGCTTGTGGTTCACTAGGATGAACTAGTTGGTGCTGACAACCTGACATCCTCACTATGCGCATTTCATGGAGGTTTACCTCAGACAAGAACTAACCAGGTCCCATTAGGGGCTGAATGCAGTCTGTGAGCATTGAATGTGCTCTTGGAACACATTGTCCTCTTCGCTTTCATCTGAAAGAGATCCAACAAAGCACTCCAAGAATGCTCCGTGATGTGAATCCAAGCACATTTAGCAGGGACAAGAGATTGACTTCAAAAGCACATTCCTATTCTCAACTAAACCACTAATCTAGACCCACCATAAATTGTTCTGTATGAGACCAGAACAGCAGAATATACAGAGGAATAAAATACACTGTGCTGTGCCCAGAGACGCACCGCTGGAAAGGGGACTCGGGGTGCATCTTACAAAATGAGGTGATGCTATGTGAAAAAGAGGCAATTTTCTAAATCAGAGATAACATAATGAAGCAATTTAAAGTAATTTTACTCCAAGTGTAAGATTTGCTTTCCCATTTTAAGCAAATGAGAGCAGTTATCCAGCATGAGCTACAGAGCTAAGCACTAAGAGGAGTGTCTCCTCCAGTGTTTTGAATCTTTCTCCAGTGACATCTAAATGACAGAAAAAAGATCAGGATTTTTAACATGCTTAAGACCTTTGATACTCTCAGCTTTTCTGTATCTAGGCTTTGTCACACAAAATCAACCGAAGGTATTATAACATGCCTAAATAGGGGGATGTGAGTGAAATAATTCATCCCCTGCCTAAATGCCAGAAATAAAATTATTTTTATTCAGACACATGTTAAACATAGTAACAAAACTTCAAAGCAATCTATTTTCAGCACTCTGTGAGAGGCTGGAAGACATTAACAATTGTATATATTTGTTTGGAAACGTTTACAACACACTTAAAAGCAGGCAACTAAGGTAGCACAGATTTCTAATGTCAGCAATCAAATTCAATCTGAGCAGCACTTCAGTGTTTCAGATTGAAGCTTTCACAGTACTTTGTGTAGGAAAATGAGGCAGGGGAAATGGCACAGTGAGGGTGGGCCACTTTCATATAATACAAAATTGAACATATTTTTAAACATATAATTAATTGAATTTTAAAAATACTAATCTGAAAGGTGATCTGATGCCAAACAAAACAATTTTTATCCATTGCAGTCGATCAGTTCTTAAAGATCATGGGTGATAACTGGAAATCTGTAGATACTTCAAGTAAAGCTTTAAATTTGTATTTCAACAATTCCATAAAATACCCCAGTGTTAAGGAACTCTAAATATCTACAGCTTTGACTGACTTAGGTGGAACTTCATGAGAACTATGTAGAAAAAATGAGATTTTTCACACACTTTGCTACTGCCTCTCATATCTGACCAGTTGAACAAAACAATAATGAAGCATAAATCCATCACCTGCCCGGAGCTGCTCAGTTGCCAACCCACCATGCTACTGCTTCTCTGTTCCGGTTAAACTGAGCAACAGTAAAAAATACAATATCTTAAAAGAAGAGAAAAATTCATTTGCTTTAAAGCTGTTTTGGATTAAAATTCAATAGCAGCATGACTCAGAAGAAAATCATGAAGAAAGTATCATCACATTTATAATACTGTGCAGCAGTTTTGTGAACAAAGTTACCGCTTCAGCGTGGTGGTGCACTTCCTCACCTCTCAGCTCCTGGACTGCTTTATGGCCCTAGAGATTCCTGTCAAACCTTAACCACTGTGCAGGGAGTTTGGTGGTTAAGTGCTCCTTATCATATCAAAACACTCTTGGGCTGCCAAGGTGGGGAATGGCCATACTAGGGGTCAACTGCCTGGTTACAGTGGGGGATGAGAGTGAAAGAATTCATCCCCTGCCAGCCCTGAACCTTACTGCAATCTGGGTAGATTGGTACCAGCTGGGAACTCCAACAACCACCTGCCCCAATTAAGGCCAGGTTGTAAAATTATTTATGCCTGAAGTCAATTATCTCGTGACCTTATAAATGGTTCCAAGGATGACACTTTGAGTTCTACTACAGTGGGCTGTGCCCAGTGTCTCCCTTTGAGCAGGAGGTCTCTCAGAGTTCACAAACTCTCAAATTTGTGAAATCAGAGAATAGTCAGCACAACCTGGGCTGAAAAACCTCCTTGAGGCTCAACTCTTCACCTGCTGAGAGATGCACTGACAGCTGATGTGGATATTTTCACTGAACTCAAGGGGATGTTTTAACAGGTACCTTCATACAAATATATGTGTGTCTATCTCTAGGTCTGTGTCTGTGTGAGTGTGTGCATGCAACTTCATGTCAGTAACTTTGTTAAGTCTTTGATTAAGTCACTGTACTGATTTATTGAGAGTTCAGCCCTGCTAGGGAGTTGTATAATCTAATTGTGTGACATACCTGAATAGTGTTAAGGAACTTTGAATTATTGCTGCCCCACAGTGTTGCTATCCCGAAGTTTTGCACCAAGCATAAACTCCACACACTATGATCCCTTCCCTAACTTCTTAAGCATAAACCATCAACCAAGTCTGGGACTAGGGGTGGATTCAGCTGCACCTAGACTTCTTTAAATAAGCTTAGAAAGCAAGGGGGTCCACTCTGAATCTTGTGACTGAATGGGAGGAATTTCCTTGTCCCCTTTCCCCAGTTCACATCATAATAATCCAATCCTGACTTCGAATTCCCTGAGTTAGTAAATAGTGTATAAATAATTGTAATCCTTTGCTACTTTGATTTCACCTTTTTATGCTTTCCCATGTCAAATAAGTAGTAGAGTGGACCTTGCCATAAAATTCTGTTAAGTCACACTTCTCACAAATTCATATTAAAAATAGCTTTTCCTCTAATATCTGTGATGCTGATCTTTTAAGTGGCCTAAACCATCCACCATAGCCTCCATTTCACGATGTTCAGATAAACAAAGCTTCTGTAGTACAATAAATATTAGGATAACTTCAAGCTACAGATACTACTATATGAAGACAAAAGTCTCAAAGACAGCATGGTGGTCTGTGGTCCTTAATGTATACCTGGGCATATTTTTAATGTACAAAATAAAACCTATAGAGCAATAACTGCATGTTCCTGGCCTTTGCATCACATAGACCCAGAAAATGTTTCATAAATAAACAAGAAAATGTTTGTTATGAAGGAATGGAGATTTTCTATCAGTCATAGCCTGGCAGGTACCTCTCTGTTTTGTCAATTCTTTTCTGAATATTTGTGTAGTTTCATTACATTCCCATCCTGATTTTAGCATTACTATTCAGTTATTGGTTTACCTGAATTTGACTGAAACATTCACAGTCATCCAGAATTAAACCTATCTGAGTAATGCTTCACATGGCAGGCAGGAAGTCTTTATTAAATATATTTCTAGGGGATGCATATAAATTATATTATTATAACACTATCATTACACCTCTGACCCTCTTTTTAAAGCAAAAAATAATTCCACGTGTATGTTTTTAGAGATCATAAAAACACAAAAATATTCACAAATATGCTATACTGTTTCTGTCCAAGTAAGAAGCACAAACCTTTGAATGAATTAGTAATTTTACATTGTTCTAAAAATAACTGTGTCCTGAGGCATTAAACAGTTAATAATCAAGCTTGAGATTCAGTGCTCTGTTTAGGTTGGTAGCTGCCTTTCTGAGGTGTCAAGAAGATGAGCAGCATTTGGGATTGCCTCTCTTTTTCTTTGTCATCTGATATTGTAAGAGTGCTCGCCACCTTTTCTTCCTGATTCCCGCTAGCCATTCCGCAGTTGCCCGAGGACAAGGGCAAGGTGCCGCAACCCTGCTGCGCCCAGCCCCACCCCAGCCCTCCTCTGCACGCCAGATCCAAAGGCTGCGACCTGTGCAAGTCACTGCAATGCCAGAGAGGTGCCGTAAGAGGGAGACTTCACCGCATCAGACCTTGAAAATGAGGTACTCAAAATATGTGTCTTAGAAGTTATTTTATGAGGACCAAATCCACATTACAGCCAGATACACTACATATATTCTGGGAAGATTTAAATGTAAAGGACTCTTTTTACAGAAAATATTTTAAAAATTACATTTAGGTTCTTATGCACTCTAATTTGCAACTGGCAGAAGTCGCCTCCGGGAAGTGAGGAACACCGCTTGCAGAACAAAGCTTCTATCAGCCAGCATGAGTATCATAGACTTGGGCACCGACAGCTGGTGTTTCTTCATTTACTTTGCAAAAGACAGAAAATATCCCAGCTGGCCTTTGAATATTTCCATGTCTCAAAGAGATTCCACATCTCCAAAACGGAAAGAACTAAAAAGGCTATGTCTTTCTATGATAGTTCAGGGATTTACATGCCAGATTTCCCAACTTCTGAAATTTCCACTGCAAGTGGCGGCTCCCCACTTTCTTATCTCCTTGTTCCTGACATATCTTTGTTCCTGATATATCTGTGTAGAGGTGTGGTTTTTCCAGATTTTTCAATTTGTCTAATACACTGTTTGAATATTTGAGACTGCATATTCTTTTTGGCAAATCCTTTGCAGAGATGATGCAGACATTCTCTGCATCATGTATGCAGAATTCTGCACAGTCTGAGAGATGCTCAGAGAGCAAGTATGGCAATCTGTCAAATACAGAGCCATGTTTCCTTTCATTCTTCACCCACCACTAGATCAATAAAGCAAGGTGTCATGAAACCTGACACAGGAAATTCAAACAGGTCTCATGGAATTATTGCTTTCAAAGCAATCTTGCATGAACCAAACCATGTATTGATTCCATATTCAATATAGTACTCTCATTGTATCTCCAAGAAAATTTATCATTCCTGATCAGAGAAGTTCAATTTTAGAATGCATTTCCTGTGATTTTTCCTGAAGGCTGTCACACACTTTTTTAAAATAGTTCATGATATGAGAGTTTATAATTTTTGTTAAAAGCAACCTTTAGCACCTGCCTAGCATTTTTATCTGTCCATAAATTACAGTAAGTCACCACAGTCTTTACCTCACCACCTAATTTAGTTAGGCTATGTCCAGAACAAAGGGCCACAATAAATGCCAAAGCAAGGGCTACACCCACTTATAAATAACACTGCTCCAGGTCTCTTATTTAGCAGGTTAAATATTTACTAGATTATAACTGGCAAACAACACAGCTAGGTCACTTAGATAGTAACTGATTTATCAGAGGAAAAGTATGTAGCAAGGATTTCTTATCCCCACCACAGACCTTTCTAAAACAGATTTTCTGTCTTAACCACACAAAGGAAGGTTAAACTTCGCCTGGATGGATATGTGCATGAATAAAGCACAATAACACAGGATCAAAAGGATTTATCACCTCAGACTGTATTTCTTTCAGTCCTCTACCCTGTTGTCATTTGCAAGGTGGTTGTGATAAATGTAACATCGAAATGCAGTCTGACACTATTGTTTCTGAACATCAAAGACAAAAAAGGTAAGATCCAAATTTCTTTAAATCTATTTACACTGCATACTGCTCTTAAGAAATGTGACTATCAAAATCTGTCTTTCAATAGTATTTTTATGCTGTTCTTGCTTACTACAAAAAAAATCCTCATTTGCACATCTACAGTTATGTTGTTGATCTGAATTTTGAGTTCTTGTGCTTTCAGATGTGGGAGGACAGGACAGATTTGTATTAACTCATCATATCTTCTATGCATTTGTGCCTGTTCACAATAGATGACTATCTATTTCAAAGTTATAACTACACAAATCTTAAGATATCTGAATAACTGTGCTGTAGCTGTTTTTAGGAGATGAGGAAAACAGGGAGAGAGAGGATAGAAAGACACGTGAAGAAGAAAGGAGAAGGGAATATTGAAACTGTTAAATTTAATCCCACTGTTCTAAACCTGCTTCTGTGACATTGAACAGTATTTGATTTTGAATACAGAGGAAACACTGTGGTCACTGTGCTGGTTTAGCCATCAGCAAAGCAGCCATGCATAGAAATAATCACATCTTACATAGATACACAGATTATGTTGTTTGGCTTTAATTTAAACTACAAGTTTTCACTGGCAGAACTAGAACTATTTATTTTAATAAGAGTCTAATTAGCCAGGTCTAGTTTAAACATTCTATTTGATCAGGAAAAGCAGAAAAAAACATTGTGAGGAGAGCCATCACTGAGAAACAAGTATAACAAGGACAATTTTTGCCTTGATCTGTGCATCCTTCTTTGGACATCAGAGCTATATCCAGCAATGGATTGCCTTAAACATCACCCACATTGAGTTTTCTTCTGTCTTATGTGACAATTCCATTATTAGAAGTTGCATTCTCATGAAGCTCATGTTTGGCCTAACTTCTCCATCCTTAAAATCCATAAATTATAACTCCTGCTCAGCTTTTCTCACTCTCAAAATTGATTAAGGTGCTAGAGTGTTTGAAGGGTAAAATAATCTCTTTAAGTTGCTGAAACCAGGCAATTTCAATCTTTTCTCTCTTGCCTCTCTAAATTATATCCTCAGATTGCCCTCTTATTTTAATCTCTCTTCTTCCTATTTTCTCTGTTGTGTTTTGCCTCTCCCATGCCTCGACCTGCCCCCAGCTTGTCTATAGAATTTGCCTGCACAGATGGAGCAGCTTCTAAATGTAACAGGCTTTCCTTTTGCATGATGAAGTCTCCCCTGGCTGTTTACGTTTCTCTCACATCTGGCTTTAACAGTGATGCTATTTATTTCAGAATGAACTCTTAGAAAGGAAAATTAACCAGTCATTTTTTGTCTGCCTTGTGGTAAATTACAACCCTGGATATCCATATTTTTGGATTTGTTTTGGTAGAGACATTTGTCTGTTTTAGAGAAATAAGCAGATGAATTAGGAACCGTTTAGAAACTAGCAAATTTATCCTATGCTTTTTTTCTTTCTCACTCATTTAACTATAGCTGTTACTGCTCATTATTTCTTTTAAATAATACACATAATATATGGGGTTTTTTCCTTAATATGCTTAGATGCAAATTGAGGAGTCTTTCCCGTGAAGATTACCATGGGATACGATTTCTAGAATCTCAGTTCCACCATCAATGAACACATCACACACATCACAATAAAAATTGAAATTATTACACAAAGGGATCTCAGCACACTAGGTGAATGGACACAAAGATGAGAAAGAAAAATCAAAGCTGAGAAACGTGGTGTGAATTACTAGAACATTTTGCGGACCTTTGAATTAGCTGTAGGTATGTGTACATGGCAATATGTGGTCAAGAAATGCACATCACCATTATCTTAGGTAAGTGTAGATGTAACTGTGTACGCAGCTGTAGCCAAAAACGCAAAGAAGACATATAAAGGCTGAAACTGTGAAGAGCAGAATGTTAAAGTGTGTTTGTAGAAATAAATAGCACAGATTTGTCTAGAATATCATATATACTTACATCTCTACATCTATGGAAAGGATTTTGGAGACTTAGTCTTGGGGAAGGGTAAAAAAAAAAAGAAAACCAAAACAAACACCTTACTCCCTGAAAACAGAGAATATTAAAATCACTTATTTTAGGAACAATGCAAATAATACCTTTACACTCATTGTGTAATCAAACTGTGGAACCTGTTGCTACAGGAGACTGTTGAAACCTATGATTCAATATTAAGAAAGGGATTAAGCAGTTATTTCCAGAATTTTCAAGTACAATCAGGATATCAACACTGTAGAAAAATTATTTATGTTTCCAAAATCAGGACAGACTTTAATTGCTACAGATCAGGTAAGGCCCATAAGGGAAGAGCAGATTATTCCTTATCTGCCTACTGTGAGGCTGGTAGGCTTTTGTCAGAAGTAACAGTATCGTGCAGCATTGCCAAAGGGGTAATAGACAAAGATCTAGCTTGGTTCCCTTCCAGGGTGGTATTTTGGTTTTCTTAGATTTGACAGTAGTCAACAGTCCAATAGAGATAAGACTCATTAATGTTCACATTAGGGGGGATAAAGAATGTACATTAACATGAAATTGTAACATAAATGCTTCTGTTCATGTTCAAATGTTGATTTAATGTGGTTTCAAAGTCTGTGGACTTTCATTTGCCCTCACATTAGACTTCTTCTAACCTACATTATTGCTGGGGATTTTATATAAAAAATCAAGAATATTGTTTTGTCAAGAGGAAAACTAGCACAACAGAAAGAGGCTCTGTAGTCAGCAGAGGGAGTCAGCCACTTCCCGAAAGCAGCTCATCCATTTTAGGAATGGCTAAAGTGCCCTCTGGAGATACGTGTCTCCACTGACTGCAGAGGGAATCTAAAGTATAGCACACATTGGTAGTGAAGCTTCTACATGGAATTGGTGGAATGACACTCCCCCACAAACTTCTAAACAATATTGGTACGTAACTGGTTTAATCTCAGATGTCTGTCTCAACAAAGTATTGCTCTGTCAATTCCTGTAAGAGGTATTAAGCAGACACAAGTTAATACACAGTGAAGATTTTTACTGACTCTGGTTTTCAAAATATCACTCATTTTAAAAATGAAAATACAAACCTCAGGTACAGAGAAGGATGAAATAAAATTCTGGCAGCTTCAGTTCAGTAAACAGCCTTTGATTTCTACAGCCTGTTTCCTGAAGAAAGGATGTATAAATTTGTCCCAGTGTTTATGTATACCTGTTGGCTGAAGTGTGATGGTAAATTCCTCTCAGAAATTCAGGAACCTAGATAAACATAAATATTTTCTAGTTTTTCAGCAGTACTTTAGTGCATTTCTCTTCTAATTTGCCTCAGAAAAATGTTTGCTTTTTTTTAAATTCCTGGTGGGACTGTGTCAGAAGTGCACCGAATATGGCTCTATAGAGCAAAAGGCAGATAGCAAACCACAGTACTGGTTGCCTGGCACTGTCTCTATTACCTTCAGGCTGGGACTTGTATAAATCAGTCACAACCAGATTTGCCATGGATAGCAAAGTTTATGTGCGCACAGAGCAACAGGAGCCTGTATGATTTCACTAATCACTAAGTACTTGGAACCAGCAAAGACAATGCATAATGGGTCATGTCATGAAAGTCTGACGGTGGGAGGGTAGGAAGGCTGGGTGATGAGGGGAGGTCTGGATTTAGAGTGACAGCAGTAATAGCTCATTTAACTATGGTCTGTCAGTGCACACAGTTCCAAGCAGTGTTACATAACAGAACCCAGGGGGAATAATCATACCTCAACACCAGGCCAGCTGTTTCCAGGTGGTATTTTCTGTAACAAAACAGTATTTTTATGGAGGCATTTGAAACAGAATAAACTGGTACTCAGAGGATGTGCTCGTGACTTGAGAGCTGCTTGTATTTGTTTGAAGACACTTCAAGTTTTGGAATTCCAGGAGGAAGTCACAGTCTGCTAAGGAAATAGTGTCAGACCCTCCCTACATATATGCCAGTGGACAATGTGATTTCTAGCAAACACAATGAAGGTGTAGTTACAATGGGGTTTTTCATACCTATGGTTTTCTACTTATAGCACCAAACCTTCATTACTTGTCATTTGGAACGATTCCCTTTGCTTGTGCTAGAGCCAATGCAGTTCTCTTATTTAATTCCTGCACACCTTGAAGTACCTTTGCGCATGCTGATTACTAACAAGATTACAAGAATCAAGTTTCCCGAAGACTAGATGTAAGGCAGTAAAGTAAAATCTCTAATAAGCAGCGCTTTTCTATTAGCCATTAGCTAGGTAGATTCCCACTCTATCTGTTGACTGAGAGAAATTTCAACAGGAAGATTACCCAGATCTGATAAGGAATATTCCCAGCATAGGAAGGTCTCCTGGTTAATAGACAATAACATTTACAGAATGTCGAGCAGTGCAAACAGGTTCAAAAGTATTTGATTATGGATTCATTGTGGTATAAATGAACTAAAACTCAGTGGTGCTATGCTGATAGTTTAATTCAAATTCATATATAATTTTCTACTTTGGACGAGCCATACATTGAAAGTTAACACAGACCTCTGGACAAATTAAAACTGGGAGAAAAGGTGAATTGTTTTTTCCCGGTTTACTTTATAACACTGTACTTACCTTTGACCTATAATAAGTTCCCTGAAATGCACATACCATAGCAATTTTCAGGCAACTAACAAATATAAGAAAGACTTTGGAGAAATCATTGATGCAGCAAGCAATTGAAAGGCCTGCTCATGGATGTTCTTATGAAAACAAACACATAGAAGCTACTGCAGAGTTCCTTAACGTCTCAAAATATCTGCTGGGGGACCAGTTATTGAGTGATAGATGACTTCTCACCCCATATTCCTGCAAAGCAACCATACTCAGTATAAATATGCAAATAAAGTTGCATAAACTGGTACTTTTTTCTGTTTTATTTACTTGTTCTTCTCTGGCAGTTGCCACATGAGAGTTACAGGAAAGCATGGCTCTCTCTGTAATAAACAGAACAAAAATCAAGTAATTCCATTTCCTAATCTGATTTTAAGACAGGGAGATCAGAATACCTTGTTACAGAAAGTTGGAATATTTTCACATGTCCATTTACTTGCAGCTTCATTTCTCCAGTTGTGTCCATTTTCTAATCAAGGTATTTCTGGATGTACAAATCTGCCTTAACTATAAAATTATTCTACACACTAGATAAGTATGAGAAACAACTCAAGATCAACATTATGTATGCTGACCAAAATACCATGTAACTCTAGCTGCAGGTTGAAAAAAAAAAAAAAAAAACCCATGAAAAGAGCAGTTGTGGTTTTTGGGGAGGCTTGAAAATGCTGACTAGAGAACAAAACAGGCCAGATTTATAGGATTATGAATCCCTGCCACAAAAATTACTCAAGACCTCTCCTAGGTAGATTACAGACATCTATTGTCACGGTGGTTGCATAATACCTGACCACTCCCATTTATAGGTTCAACCCATTTAAGTACATCAGGACATAGGCTCAGAGATCCTTGCGCTTTAACAGCTGCACATGGAGGTGGACACATGAGCCTTGAACCCAGTGCTAAAGTTTCTGCTGATGACTGCAGTGGAATTTGTGTGTGATCCCATTCATCTTCCATTCCTCTTCCATTCCTCTATCTAGAATGCGATAAGGCCAAGTCAATAAATCAGGCTACAGTTGTGCTTCTTCATTAAATGCCTTCTTTTTCTGTTTGCCACATTTCCTTTTTCAAAAGGCCATGTCCTGTGGGAATAAAAAGCTCAAGAAGCAAAATAAAAGAATGACTTTTTGCATTTCATGTTGCGATTTTTAGAGCACTCATCTTTATTTACATTCCCAAATGTTTTTCCAGCTTCCCATTATTTCAAAGAGATCTGAGCACAAACAGTGCTTTGCTCCTATATTTATGGTAAGATTTTAATTCTCAGTATGTAAAGATTAAAAATGTTTTCCATCTTCAAATAGATCACAGTACAACTTGCTTCATTCAGAAGAAATCTTCCATTAGTCTGGAAACAACTAATGTTGGCAATGCCAGCTGAGTAGGCTGGCAAATAGAGCTGCTAGCATGTGATAGTGAATGAAGTGGGAAACCTTTGATAGGTTTCCCTCCAAGCCTGGTTTGCCCATCAGTTAGAGTTTCATTGTCATTGCCTCCCAAAAGCAAGTACTTGAAGTATGTCTGCTACATAGACTGGAATGCCAAGTTTTTGCAACTTGCTCCCGGTTGCAAGTGATATCAGTCCTGTTGAAGTCATTATAATGTGATGCTAAAGTCAGAGTATTGTGGAAAATCTACCATGGAGATTATCAGGTGCAGAAAAAACTCAAATTAATTCTCCAAGGAAAAAGGCATCACAACTAATAGGAAGTTGCCAGTGGAAAAGATCTAAACATGGGTTATGCTCATGTGAGTGGGACCATGCCAACATTTGTGCAAACAACTTCTACTACCTTTTGTATCAGCTTAAGAAGTAGATAAAAATCAGTGCCTACATTAAGAGTAAGGGGAAAGGAGTGAAGTCTTTTGTGCATGAAGAGACCTTTAAATGCAAAAATGGAAACAAAATATTGTCACTAAAATGACCTTTACTCTACTTGACCTGTCTCCTCATTAACCAACAGCATACTGATGAGTCCAAGCACAATTCATAATTGTTTTCATGAGAATTTTTCATGTTTCACTCCAGACTGAGAAAAGGCAAACACACTTCTTTGCAATGCAGCTTTTGAGCACGCAACAAGGTGACTCATGATGAATAATGAAAAGTCACACTAAACACTGCATTCCATTAGAGAAAAGCTTACAAAAGAGGATTCTCTTGAAAGATTTGGCACAGCCTTTATAGTAAGAAGCTTGGGACATAGTATAACTATAACTTCTCTGACTTCAAAGACACACAAAGAATGAATTTTGCCCTGTCATATTTCCACATGCTGCTGCGAGAAATCAAAGATTTATCTTCTCAAAAAAACTTCTTGGCAGAAACTCCTAATTGCACCACAGAGTAATTCAATGTACTGAATCACATTAATGCAGTTTGTCTTGTATTTGAGCAGGGGGAAGATATATTCCTCTATAGACTTAATCTTTACCTACCATTTCCCATAAAGATTATCTGTCTGGAGGCAACAAGCTTGACCCTGAAGCTACCCAGAAATTGTAATTATATGCTTTGAACTACAAATACTTCATTTCTAGGTGCTCTTTGCCTCCTCAGCCACTGCATAGTAGAGATCACCATGCCCTGTGATTGCTCAGTGGAGTCCAAAAAAAAGTCAGCAAATTCCATAAGAGAAATTCCTTATAATGAAATGAGAAATTTTTCTTATGTATCCTTATATTTCAAGATGTTCTTTTATTTAGTAAAACAAAATGTAAACTCTATCTACAAACATAATAAATAAGAACTAGATTTTTAGGGATGTTTAATAATGCCTGTCTGACGTTTTGGGACATGCACTTTGATCAGTGCAAACTGAGCATAAAGATGGACACAAATCCCACTTAAGGGATGGTCTTTTTGTTGAAGTTCAAGAATTTTTGTTTCAAAATAAATATGTTCTTTCCAAGAGGTTCACAGAGTACACAGACCTGACCTTCTTTGAAGTGAGAACTGAACTGCAGTAAGAAATTATGTTTCCCAACTACATGGACAACTTAAGAGCTCCCAAGTAGAGGATAGAGGTTGTTTATTATGAAATTATTATTATAACTCTACAACATCTATCAAAATAATAGACAATGATACTCAATCTTCCTTAGAAAGCTGATGTTAGGGGGATAAAGATTGTATGTGTGTCTTTAGAAAGATATCCACAAGAAATGTTATTTTACAAAATTACCCCCAGGAGTCTATGAATGAACCAAAACTTGCCTCATGCATGCCACCGAAAATTACTTCTAGCTTTCCAATCAATTTTGAGCATTATGAGAGTAACGTTCTTTTGGCTGGCTCTCTCAGAGCAAATAAGAAGCTAAGCTGTTAGGCCAGCCCCTCCTTCAGCCCAAGCTTGCAATATCTCAGCAGATACTATAAAGAAATTACATTGCACAGTCAGAACATTCTTAAACAAATTTGATGTCTACAAATAATTAAATCAGGATCATAATCATTATGAAGCATGGGCTAGTACTCAGGGCTCTCACAGCCATGGTATGCAAGTACCTTGGAAACATCAGTTTTACGCAGTACAAAAACATGCAAATGGAATTGCTGATACCCTCACAAAGAGCCATTATCACATAAGGACTTCAGAAGACGGAGAACTCTCTTGCATTAAAATCCCAGCTAAAGCAGTGTCTTTCTGTTCTCACTGAGTTTCAGGCAGTCTGATGACTGTCATTGTGTTGTTTCCACACTTATGCTACTGTGTTATCCCATATTTACCTACCAGCACAGAACCCAGCCCTCTTCATATGGAGCACAGGCCCTGCCAGGATCTGACAAAACATGTATAGAATCAACCCACACACTACAGAGAGCTGCCATCTACAAGCCCTAGCAGGTTCATCCCTGGAGCAAGGCCAGTTTTTGTGCTTCCTTTTTTGAAAGTGCTTCCTTTACTCCAGCTGAGCAAGTAATACTAGATGTGCTGTTGGTTAACCTTTCCATGCTCTTAATTCTCCTACAAACAGTGGTTAGTAGGGGTTTACTCTATTACTGTTTTTACTGATGTCACACCAAGTCCTGCTCTATGTCCATCCAGTAACTCAATTTCTTTGTCAGAATGAGGTATCCGCTGAACAAGCCCTGCCTCATTCCCAGCATGGGAGCTGAACTGCTGATCAAAGAGCTTTCAAGCTTTGTTATTATATACCTGCTGATGGCCAGACAAAAGACCAAACTATAGCTTGTGAATACCGCTTCTTCAGCAGCTTACTTTCTCATGTATCAGTTAACTTTTTCCTAGTGTTCATCATGATCTCTGATTCTTACGATCTCTTTCCTGTTTTATGTGTTCTTGAGGTTACCTTTATAATAAGATCTCTTCCAGAAGTTCAAGCATGATCTATTTGAATGTATCCAGAAGTGCTAAGGCACATCTATAAGTTAGTCATTGACATGAAATAGACCAAAAGTAAAATGAAGTCAAACTACGCAAAATAGTGAGCTTCCTGTATGTTTTTCTAAATATTTTTTTCCTGGTCTTAAATACCTCTCTGGGGTTAATTTTCCCTTCATTTCACTCATTATCAGTACTACAGCCCAGAGAATACTAGACATGTTTTTCTGTCAATCCCCTATGATTGCTTATCAGAAACATCAGTTTACTCACATATTGTGAGTGTTCAGGACTATGACCCACTATGTCCTACCTTTCCCATTAAATTCTGTAACCTTTCAGGCAGTGAAATGTTCTGTATCTTTCACAAACTGGAAAGTATTGTTAGAAAAAAACAACACTATAAATATGATAAAACGGGCTAGAATAAATACAGACAGCTGAGTTAAAAAAAAATAAGTTACCTAATTACAGCTGAAGTTTAGGGAGTGGAAGGCTAAGTAAGCCCAAATTGCTTTAGATGATCTTTGGTCACAGTAAGCATTGAGAAGCATGTTATATTATTAAAAGTATATTAAAATACATGTTTTCTAACAGCACAATTCATCCACTATAGATAAGGTGTCTAACGTTATCTGAAAAGGTAGCACATACAAAGCATCACAGATTCAAAGCCAAGCCTTTTATGAAGGCCCCTTTTATTTTCTTACTTTATAAGCTCACCACTGACTGGCACCATCGCATGCCCAAGCATTTGTAACACACCTAGAATGACCGGAGCACAACACGCTTCATTGGTTGTAAAAGGCTCTGCACAGACTGTGTTCTGTCAGCAGTCAGTTCTTTGAATGAAGGGGGGGTTATTTATAGATATGTGCATAAGAGGAATATCTGGATTTGTGGGGTTTCCATTCATAGATACACACTTTGCTGATCTGTGTAGGCAGGTAGAGAGAGGTGTTATCTCTTCCACCCAATACTGTGTCTTGTGCTATATATATACCATACAATAATCTATCACCACTGACTACCACTTATCAGGGCAGAAGGAATTTAATAACAACTAGAAGCTCAGTTATTGACAAGTCACATTTTTCCTTTCAAAACCCAATAAACAGCCCCTCTGAAAACAGAAGAACTTGCAATCTCTGCTTGCATGAATAGGTGTTTGCTGCACACAGAAACAGACCCTGCATTGCTACAGCTCTTCTCTGAAGCTCACTATCTCGGGTCTTCAGAAAACTGCCTCTAAGTGTCACAAGAGCTGACTGAGTCCTTTTGAAAACCTGCCCCAGTGTGCTGAGCCTGCACATAAGCTATGCATTTGTAAAGAGCAGTCGTGCCTGCTGCATCAAACATCCTTGTCACAACGATTAAACTGAAGTAGTGAGACCACTGCAGTATCACAGAAATAGTGCTTTTGCCAAGTGGGAGAATTATTTCTCCCAAGAAGATCATCTTCATGCTGTCAGGCTTACCCTTAAGGAAACCCTGAATGCAAGGAGACAGAATTTACCAGGAACCCTGCTTACAAGTTACATTCTCTGCTGCATGTCAAAACAGCCAGGGACTTCTGCATAAGGTGTGACTAAGGACAAATTTGATGACAGCTCAGCCTCCAGTCTCCCAGGGTGAAAAATGCTGCTCCTCATCACCAAACCAAGTGCTGTCATTGCTAATGCATAACATCAGTCTGGTTGCTGATATTTAAAGGGCACTAAGCTGAAATCTGAACTATAGCCCTCTGTGAAGATAGTCAGCCTGACTATATTCAAACAGCCTCAGAACACAAAGAATTGCAAAGTCAGACAAGCCACACAGGCATTTTTTGAGGTACTAAATCGCATGACAGGACCTTCTCCTGGCAAATGGACAGGGACAGTGTGCTTTCAGCAAATACAGCTACTTCTGAAAAGGGATGGTGATAGCTTTAAATTATTAGCATAGGAGACTGTTCAAGGACAAATCACATTTGCTAATGATGACTATAGTGTATTAGCCTGCTGCTGGGTCTGCACCATCCAAAATAATTAATTAAAACATAAAGTTACGGAAGCACAGTAGGGCACAGTAGCCTATTGCAACAGAAATAGAACAGAGACATCCTTTGAAACAGACAGTTCATACTTCATGGTGAACACTTGCTTATGACTTCCATGGTTTTCAAGAGGAATTGAGCAGCTGTTTCAGTACTCTTCTGGGCTGGGCTGGCCTCTATTTTAGTAGCTCAATTTTGGTAATACTCTTATTGCTATGATTGGTTGCAATTGTTATTTTGCATGGTCTTCTATAAGTCAGAAGGCTGTTAAAAGTGACTTTTTTTCCCCAATGTTTATTTTACCAAATGACCAACCACCATTTTAGCTAGGTGCTGAATTCAGTTCTCATCTAAATGTCTGTTCAAGGAGTAGTCCATATTCAATAATGGCACTTCTTCCCCATGAGCTAGGAAAGTACTGTTCTCCCTATCTGTCAAATGGGAAGCAAGAAATACACAGTGGAGCAGGGCTGCTTTTTCTGATTTGCACACATTCATTCATGTTTCATGTAGGCCTGTGATAAGACAGTGAGGAGACACAGTCCTTACACTTATATTTCCTTACCAGACCGCAAAAAAAATGGCAAATACAGTCCCCATTTGAAAATCTCTGATTCTGGATTAGAAAAGACATCTTACAATGTACAAAGTTCCAAAAGGAAGGTTGCAAGAAAGTGGGTTCAGCACCTGTCACAACAAACATGTTCCGTAAATATGTACTGTAACTGGTACAGTAGGACTGTAGATGCTATTATAATATTGACAGTTAACTGCCAAAACCACCACATACATGTGACAAATAGCAAATCCTGATGCGTCAGATTTTTTAAAAAAATTCCTTCTGGTAATGTGAAAAGTCAGAAAAAAAATGAAAAATATGAATTAAAAATCTTTTAGAATTGTCCTATATGCAGTGTTTTCAATTATCATTACATTTGTTGCTAAATAACTTGAATAAGTTTACTTGTCTTCATTCATCTAATACTAATTACAAAAAATGGTAGAAGAGTTGAATGTAAGTATATTGGTTTAAATCTTAAATAAATTTAGTTTAAGGGGAGAGTCTTACTCCCACCCGCACTCTCTTGTGTGTCAAACAGTAAGAAACTTTATCTTCAGGAGAAAAACATGGAAACGTTTCATTAAAACTAGAAAGTGCTGTCCAAGATTGTGAGGAAAGCTGAGCTGTTCTCACAAGCTGATAAAAGCTCCAGGGAAACTGTGGAAGGCAGAGTGTTTCTGATGGATGCGGTGGCAGAATGGCTGCGGAAAAGGGAATATCAGCACTATGTCAGGGATTTTTTTGAAATTAGAGTATGTGCTGGTTTTAATAAATACCCAAAACAGTATTAACAAGTTTGGCTGGCCCTTGATTAAGCCATTTTTGTACCATCTACTTTGTTGCTTTCCTAAGCATGCTAAGAAATTTGTCAGGTTTTGTCATAGGTTTCATCATTTTGCTTTTGCCGTTCCCCCAGCATTATTGCTCATTACTTATAAGGCCAAGGGAATCCACTTTTTTAAGTATGCAGCAATGGACTTTGTTGCATTAACTGCTTAATATCCCTGTTAATGAAATTCAGTGGCTGGATGTTGAAAGTTGAAATTTCTACATGCTAGGAGAGTTTTTTTATCATTTTGCTAAAGTAAGAGGTCCTTTACTGTCAAGTTTCTGTTTCTTATGGTGTTCCTGAGCTCCTGAAGAACTACTTAATTTTCTAATTAATAAGTTAAGCTCCTTTTTCAAAATACAGTTTCTATTAAATCCTTCTATCATTCTTCTCATAACATTCCTGCCAGATTTTAACATCCCTCTTGAAATATTGCCAGAAAAATTGGACAATCTATTCCCCACAACAGTTGCACTCATCCCCAAATATAGACACACTTTAACCCTCTGTAGAACATTAGCCATTTTAGCTACAAGTTTGCTATCAGAGTTAATATTCATCTGATTATCCAGGATGACTCCCAAGATCTCCTCAGCATCATGAAGTTTCAGGGAAGTATCTTAATCTGAGGTATTTCATCCTTTCTAAATACTGGGCCCTGCTTTTGACAGTATTGAAATGAATGTTGGTTATGGGTACACTGTCTTCTAGTTTTCCAGATCACCCTATGCCAGTGAACCATCATCTGTACTTTTTAGCTCTCGCAATCTGCGTTCTTGAGTTGGCTTTATATAAATTTGGTTCCTTATGAAGGTGTCAGTGAAAATAATGTATCTACTCTACCTTTTCCAGGAGTAACATCTAATTAGAGTGACTGAATTTAGTTCCCATGTATTGGCACTTGCTATATCCCTTTCCTTTAGTGCATTATTAGATCTCGTATCAGCCTACCCAACACCATCTGATAATGTCAGACTGGTAAGACAAAAATTATCTGGGTTGTACTATCTATCTCTTTTAACAGCAATGCGTATTTCTCACATGAATTTTAAACTGCAGTATATGTTACAGATCAAATCAATAACTTTTGTTAAAGACTACACTTCTACTTATTGTACTAAGGAATGGTTAAGAAAAATTATTCCTCTCTATTCAAGAGAAAATGACACCTGTAAAGGAGAGAAATCACAGACAAGTCTTTAAGGTTTTGTGAAAGCAACTATTACTGTCTTCAATTAACACAGTAGTTCAGTTGGAAAGTAACATAGTTTGTTAGAAGTCATTAGAAACTGAAAAACTTTCATATGATGTGGTAGATGTATAAATTGTTTCTTGATTGTGTAGCATTACATGGTTTTTTTCTTTAATGCAGGCCTATGAAAACTAATTCTGATCCCTCATCATGTTGAGTGGGGAGGAAAACCATAAAAAAAATTTAATGTCCATTCAACTTTTCTTCAAAATGTTGTCAATTTATTCTCTACTTTAGATCACAAGTTCCTCTTGCAAAGAGATTTTATATGGCAAGAAGATAAGTTGTAAATTGCTAGAAGTTTTTTATTCTTGTTTAAAGAAATAAAGAATTTGCAATTATTACATAATATTCCCAGACAATATATTAATCCTCAAGCAAGAATTGGCTGATCAAGATACCTAATATTAAGCCATTACCAGCTGAATCAGATGGTTTTAGTCACAGTCACTCAGTTTCTGTTTTATTAAAAAGTGCCACAGATCAAAACACTGAAGAGTACTAAAGGCCACTTACCATTTGATTTAGCAAGCATAGTCTTCCTACTGCACAATGGCACATCAAAATCTCAACCACTGTGACTATTATACTGCTGGTTTAGCTTTAAGCACTACTGGTTTTGAATATAATAGTACTGTCATCTACATTATGTCTCTCACATGTGAGCCTTAAGAATACAATTCACATTCTTAGAACTACAAAACACTTACGGAGCAGTTTGTAATTTCTGAATTGCAGCGGGCCACTGCAAAGTTCTGTTTGCCAGGTGTAGACACTATTGTCAGAGAAAAAAAAAATTAAACAGTTAATGAAGAATTCTCATGATATGCAGAAGTGCAAAGGAAAAGAGATCTTCAGCTATTCCTTCATAATGCTTTGTTATTGATATGAGGCTTGCAAACCAGGGTGTGAAAGGAAAAATCCCAGAAGTCTGATTAGGCAAAACTAAATGTTTTGTAATTGAACAGATGGGAGGCAGATGCTGATGTTGATACTTACTGACACGTGGTATTTGTTCAGTGAAAGGACAGATTACTGTAAGCTACTCATTCCTTGGTTCTTCTCCCATCACTGATGGTCTGCTAGAAACGGTGAATATAAAACTTGTCAGATAAGCACTGAGCAGCCATGAGATAATGACAATTTTTTATTACAATCCTGAACTGCATTAATCAAACTAAGAGAACAGACAACTAAATTGAAGGATAGCATTTAACTAGAACTGCTAGAGCGCTCTAGATTTTCCTTTCAGAGCAAAATTAATTTTGTCCAATTCAGTGATGATTACAAGCAAAAAATGCAGATTAAGTTTTTGATCCAGACCCCAAGAACTGGCTTCTCCGTTGGCTAGAAGGCCGGCAATATAGCTAGATCCCCTTTACAGGAAGCTATTATAATACTCTGTGAAATAAGAAATTACCTGACATAACATTTTCCAGACTAACAGTGCATCAAAACCATTTTCAGAAAGTCATTTCACCTATACGCTAAATGCAAAGATGTTATTTTCAACTGTAAAAATGTTTTGCTAAAATATATGAGTAAAGTACTATCCAACT
Source organism: Rhynochetos jubatus (assembly GCA_027574665.1). Lineage (NCBI taxonomy): Eukaryota > Metazoa > Chordata > Aves > Eurypygiformes > Rhynochetidae > Rhynochetos > Rhynochetos jubatus. The sequence goes on from CM050656.1 coordinate 21,450,656, forward strand.
CCAGCCTTTGCAGGCCATCAGTCTCCAGGTGCATTTGGACAGTGAGAAATCTATACAAAGACTTCCCCCCTGCTTTCCCCCTCCTTTGCATTTTCCAGTAGCCACAGTTTCATCCTTTGCCCTCTTCTTTTACCATGTCTTGGCACTCATCAGACTTCTCTGGGCAGTGACTTTTCTGAGCTGTATCCAGAGAAGCATGGCCAGCAGATCAGGGGAGGTGGTTCTCCCTCTCTACTCTGCCCTCATGAGACCCCAGCTGGAGTTCTGCACCCAGCTCTGGGGCTCCCAACAAAAGAAGGTTATCAACCAGTTGGAGCGAGTCCAGAGTAGGGCCACAAAGGCTGAGAGAATTAGTCTTGTTCAGTCTGGAGAAGAGAAGGCTCCAGGGAGACCTTACTGCAGCCTTTCAGTACCTAAAGGGGGCCTACAAGAAAGCTGGAGTGGGGGGGGGTTGGGGGGGTGGGGGGGCTGCTTTTTACAAGGGCCTGTACTGACAAGAGAAGGGGTAACAGGTTTAAATTGAAAGCAGGGAGATTTAGATTGGATATCAGGAAGAAATTCTTCCCAGAGAGGGTGGTGAAGCACTGGAACAGGTTGCCCAGAGAAACTGTGGCTGCCCCATCCCTGGCTGTCTCCAAGGCCAGGCTGGATGAGGCTTGGAGCAACCTGGTCTAGTGGAGGGTGTCCCTGCCCATGGCAGGGGGGTTGGAACTAGATGATCTTTAAGGTCCCTTCCAACCCAAACCATTCTATGATTTGACTCACTAGCTCAGCAATAGCCACCTTTTTGCTTGGTTAGTTTCCCTGCCAGCTTTGTGAGTAGATTCAGTGAGCAGACAGCCAAACAAATCGTGGGAATGCATGTCCAGGGCTCAGAGAAGCAGGTTGACCCTTCTCAGCACCACACAGCCATTACATCAGTTCAAACTGGTTTGTCCCTTTCAACCCAAACCCTTCTATGATTCTATAAAACTTGTCATGCAATTTCACCCTATGTGAATACCAAACAAACAGTATAATATCACTCAGAGGATCAACTTCAGATTCAGGTGAAAAGAAGATATTACCTTTCTGGTAAGAAAATGTAGCTATGAAGCAGGTTGGAAATCCTCATGATTAAAACATATCTTATAAGAAAAATAAAGGAAACCATATTAGACCAAGTTTTTTAACTCCTAGTTAATAATCACCACTCTAAGGTAAGGGGTTAATTAAATATACAGTGCTATGAGAAGCAGAAATATTTGAATCTGTTGAAAAACATATGTTGGTGACATACTCTCACAGGCATCCAAATGACTATTCAGCTTCAGCTGCTTGCGCTGCATTGCTTGGCATCCCACGTGGCAGGCATCAGCCCTTCAGAGTCCCTGTGTTATTCAGATGACCTATGCAGCACTGCAAACGAACAGGGGACAGCTGAAGTTAACAGTTTGAATGACTGACGAGTTGAGAGATTTTCTCAGCCACTGCTTCCAAATAACAAACTCCTCAGTAAAAGAATAGGTCTTCTTCACTGGAGAAAGTAGGCCTGTATTTGCCACAGGTACTATCTGCCCTAAATATTCTTATCGGCTCTGCTAACTATAAAGTTTTGCATAATCTTATCACGTAATTTTTTCCATTAATACTTGGAAAGGCTTACGCAAAACAAATTGTATGTGGGATATTTTTTTGCCCACCCACAGCACAGGATACTGAATAACTGGAAGCACAGGAAGGATTGCCAGAGTCTGAAGTCATCATGTTTTCACAGCAGTTTCAAGTTTCAGTTAAATAGCTACACATACATGCTTATTATACACATCAGTATAAGGACTCTCATGGTCCCTGCACCACTGTGCAAAGCTAAGCCTGCGGCCTGCAGGACAGCCGAGTTCACCTAGAAACTCAGTGCTGCCAGCAAGAGCCATATTTCCTCCATCTTCTTTTGCTGCTCATCTCCCAGCCAGAATCCCATTCCTTCTTACTCCCTAATGCTACTGCTTTCCTCATCTCACACTGAGCCTACTCAGCTCACTGACATAGCAGAAACTCATGGATCTGGAGGTTTAGGGTTTGAGGTTTTTTTATTACTTTCCTGACAGATTCGCAAATTCAACTGGTTCACTAAGAAGTCAGAGGAAGGAAAGTGGCTGGAAAATGTGGTTGAAAGTGTGGGTGGAGAAGGTAGTAATTCCTCTTTGCTCAGCTGAGAGTTATCAGATAAGATTCATCCCATATTGCAGAACACCTGAGCTCCAGTGCTCAGGGTGGACCTTGCTACAGGCACAGGCTAGTTAGGCAGCTTCCCAGGGAAGCAGGGTGAGCTCTCTACCCATGTGTCAGGAGATGAGAACCAACAAATGTATCCTGCACAGCTCCATTCTTCAGTCTGCAAACAAGAGCTTGGTCCTTAGGGGAACGTGCTGAATGTCTTCGTCACTTTGTCTTGACCCTGCCTCTTCTGTGTTCCCATCCCCATTCTCCCAGCTCCAGAAGTAAGATTTTCTCCTAAGGAATTTCGACTTCAGCTCTGTCTTCTAGACCAAATCATCCATAATTTCAAGGCTTTCACCAGCAGCACTTGTGCTCAGAGAAACCACATCTGACTCTAGGCATTCACAGAATCATGTCTGCAAGGGTCCCGTGTAGCTCTGCAATCCTGCTGAAGCCTATTAGACCCAAACACCACTATTGTTCTCTTTGTGTTCTCAGAGAGCATCAGAAAACAAGAATCAGAAGACTCTCTCATGTGGTTTACCTTAGTATGGACAGCACAATACAAATGTAGGTTTTGTTACTTTCCCCAGGATTTGGCCCTGGTTATGGGGTATTTGGTTTTGCCTGACAAAACAAAATCAAGTTTTGCCATTTCACAGAGCCCTGCTAAAAATTCCTCATGCGGTTGGCTGTGTAGGATTTAACACTCCGCACTATTCTTAGGAATGTGTATTTGGAGTAGTTGGAAAATGCTGGGTTGCAAGCAATCCATTCCACATGTTAAGGCTCTGATCCTAAGTATTTTACTCTGTGGTTTTATTTATTTCAGTTTACATGAACACCCCCTCCCTCCCCCCAAAAAAATCACAACCAAAAAAAACAAACAAAACACCACCACACACAATCCTATCACTTGTCTAGGCACCTGAACTCATTCTGTTAAGATTCTAACATTTACTGTCACGACACTAATTACACTTAAATTACTCACTAAAGGGTGGTTTTTAAATGTGAAACAACAGTTTGCTAAAGCTGCTTTGGAAAGCCTCGCACATTCAGAGTTTCATAAAACATTTCCAAAATACATGAGGCCAAGAATGGACAAGCATCTGGGAACATGAAAAAGGCTAAAAAAATATGTTTAACTAACTAAAAAAAATCAATAGACTTTGACAAATTTCACTATGTAATTTTAGAAAACAGGGGCAAGATGATCTGTATTTATCACAATGGCATTTATAGCTAGGCTACAGTGTGCACATGATACACACACCTACCAAAGAAGGGACAGTGAAGCCTGCGCTGCATTCTAAAACTTCTCTATAATATTGAAAGATATCTGACAAGAAGTTTTGTTATAATATATTATTAAAATAATCAATGTTAGAAAAACAGTGGAAGGCAGTGACCAACAGCTGTTTCTTTAGTTTGTTTTTAAAGACTTAATATATTCATAGTTATGAATAGCAACAGGAAGGGAGTTGTATCAACAGACACATAGTAGTTCAAGGCTTTTCCTCCTCGAGATTCAGGGTATTTGTCTACTCAAACAAGTAAAGAAGGTAGAATTAGCATAATGGTTAATATAGTCTGGACTCAAAGTATAAAAGAAAGCATCTTTTATAAGGGTCAAGCAATCCCACAGGCTAAACAGGTCATTAGATGAAAGATTTAGTGACCAACAGAAAATGAGAGGCTAGAAAACTGTACATGTATGAGCCACGGAAGGAAAACAAGCAATAGGAAAGATTGGCGGGGGGGGGGGGGGGGGGGAGGGCGGGGCAGGGTGAGAAAACACAGCTGTTCATATTCACTGATCTATATACACCATGGACAGTCCTATTGGTGAAGCAGGCTTAAGGGACAGACAGAATGACAGCTGGTCCATTTCTTCTCTTGCACATAAATCCCATTTAGAACAGGATTAAGGTAACTGGAAAACAACCTATTGACTGAACAACAAATCCTGCCTAGCAAGGGGATATGTATGATTTAAACAATTTACAGGTTTAAAGTGGGGTTTAAAAACTTTCTTAAAATTGTCATCTAAAAAGGGAAGTGACATTTAGGAACCAACTTCAGGTTAATCCAAAATCTGGGGGTTTAGATTAGGGAAACACATGTTAAATACTTTTCTGGACTGCCAATATATAACACCCACAAGCAAGGTTTTTAAAAGCATTTAAACAATTTTGGAGCACAAACTTAGGAAAATATGTTAGATCATAAAAATTCAAACCAATGCAATCCCATTGATTATAATTTCAACCTGAAATACTGATCTCATTTGTACCACTGTTGAGAACAGAATTCCATTTATACCAGAGTACAGATTCTGGCCCAAACCAGGCTTCCTTATTTCTGATGTTACAGAAATGTTACATTTGCTGCTTTAAATATTTTTAAACATTCTGAAGTCCACATACACACTTAAATTTTAAGATTAACTTCACAGAAGACAGAAATGAACTAATTTGGGGTTTTTTTTCAAAAATAAGGCAGGCTATACTAATTTATGAAAGATTAAACAGTCGCTCTATTGGCTTCTGCAGCAAGAATATATTTAATTCAGTGAGGTGGTTGAACTTATTCTCAAATCCATAAACTGAACAGATTTAAATTCCCACGTAATCTGTCTCTTGATATACCTCGTATGCTTGCCTTTGAACTTCACACTTGCTTTTATGTGGTAATTTTTTTTAATTTCAGGTGCTGACCAAATGAGGCATGTATTCATGTGTTTGGGGTTTTTTTAATACAGTTTGTACACATGTATACACACTGGAGAATAAAACATGGGGTCTTTGCAAGTTTGAACAAAACCTCAGGGTGGATCACAGTATAAACAAAACATTAATGCTTCTTTAATCCCAGTGTGGAGCGGGATAGTCTGCTTGTCTGTATGAATGAGTGATGACATACTAGAAAGATGTAAATTGAAATTAAGTATTGATTCATATTGAATTATGAGGATTTAACTTCACTATCAATGGTTCAATTCTGTAACATCTTAGAATCTGCTAGTAATGAGCCCGATTTGGCACTGAGATTCAGGTCACTGTACTGATCTGTAAAGCAAAACCCCTCACCGAATCCTGCTGAGTTTAGTTATCTCAATGAATTAGCAGGAAAAAAACCCAAATATGCTGACTGACTTTTCTATTGGTGTCCTCACAAAGACTTAAGTTATGTGACACTAAGGGTAACAGAGATTCCAGATTCACGTTACATCTTAATGCTGTTTGATTTCAGCTTTATCTTGCTTAGAATTTTTTCTGCAACTGGATTTTACTAGGGGCAGTTCCACTTGCCTTGCAAGTTTCCTAGATTGATTTTGGAAAGCTGACTCCCACTCACGTAACTGGAAAGGTCAAAATGTACACCATCCCTTAAGAAGCATAATGCTGTTTTCAGCAGAAGTCCACATCAAGTCAGATGAATGAAAATCCAGCATTGAAAGCCACTGATGTTTTAGACTTATCTTGGTCACACTGAAATGATGATCCTGAAATCCTTACTTAGACAAAGCTTCCCCCAAGTCCTAGGTAGCTGACCAGTAATTGCACAGATTAACATGTATTCAGTGACAGACCTGATGGCTTGAATTTTATTTTTTTTTTTTACTTTAGGTTAGCAGTTCTAAAACATTCTTCCAGCTACGAATACAGTCTCTCTAAAAATTTAATCGAAGAAACTCAGTTAAAACTGCAGCCTCAAAGAAACCTGTGCCATCTACAGTGCTAACATTCTAACAGGTTTAAAAACACAGGTGAAATAAGTTTTCTAAGAAACAGGAATACTTAAAACTTTTATGGTATCTATTTATCACCAGAAGCATACACAAAGGGAAGAAAGAGAATGTAATAAAAGTCTACCTTTATCATGGTCCTGGAAGATTCTGTTTTGGGCATTTAAGAGTTAAAGAAGCCATGGCACACTAACAGAGCACATTAAAACAAAGAGTTGGCAGCTTCTGAAGGAAAAGGACTTGTGCTCCACTGTTCCAGCTTGTCAGTCAACTCATGCCAGCACTCCACGTCTGCCTCTTTATACACCCTCGTTACAAGTGTCCGTCTGGACTGATCTGCTCATCTGTTCAGGGACTCTCCTGACAAGTCAAAAATTCTGTCTTCTCTCTGCTCTGGAATTGGATCAAATCACCTCAGCTTTTTTTTTTGTAGCCCCACCAGGAGGCTCTTTGCTTATGGTCTCATTCTGTTTTCCTGCACTACTTGCCTATTTTTGATTTCTAGAATGGAGGAAGCCAAATTGCTGAAAGAAAGATTCCAGGCCATAACAGTAAGTGCTTATAGTTATAACTTTCTATTTAAAAAAAAAAAAAAAAAAAAAGGAGGCGGGAGGGAGGTTTTAGAAGTAATATTCTGTTAATAAGCTACTGTGTGTTTTCTGAAGAACGATTTATTCCAGGACAGAAAAAGAGACTTATGCCTGCTTGAACTTGTTACTTTTTAATTCTGGTTTATAAGCTATTGCTTTAAGACAGCAACGTTGCCTGTACTGACTTTATTATGGGTTGTACTGCACTTTCAAGCTAAATTCAAATCAGTGAAAGTGTGTGTGTAAATCACTACTGGACAGTCTAAAATACATATTACTGTCATCTCAATTGAATGCTTGCCTGAAGGACAGCAGGTCAAAAGGCAGCTAGAGAATTCCAGAACAATTCAGTTTTGCCATTTCACTACAAAACTGAGAGATGAAAGGTTTTTGGGTTTGCACTGTGAAATTAAAAACAATTTCTGAATTATTGATGCTCTATCATTAATGTTGTTGTCTGAAAAGTAAAAAAGGACAAGCTCAGATTAAGCAAATTCCTTCCTATCAGTTTTCAGAAAGAAAAACAAAAAAGACTCAGTGAAACTTATGCTGAACAAATAATTTTCAGTTTATATTCTAAAGGAAAATCTGATTCTGAAGATTTATTGCGTTTTAAAGGAACTACTGAGTTATTTTTTAAAGGAATATAACCTGATGTAACAAAAATGGCTGAATCCAAATTCTCCTCTGATTTGATCTTCACTGAGACCTATTTAGTCACAAAAGACTAAAACTGAAACAACATTTGGCCCTTTGGGATGAAAGGAAAACTGCAGAACAATCAGTCTGTCACAGGCAATCTTTAAAAACAAATAATGGGGACAAAGGTATTTTTCACACTTTTAACATGATAGATTGTGAAGCAAGCACTGTTGGTTGAATAAACGGTGGGCAGGGTTAAAAAAATACCTTATTGGAACCAAAATTTATGTGAGAAGGCACCACTGGAAATCTACAAGTTTGTTTGAATGGATTTGATTTTAATTTGGTTGGGTGTTAGTTATGACATATGATAAAAGCCCACAGGTCCCTTTATCGTATTTACTTGAAACCTGACTCAAGACCACAATGATCTAAAATGTTTTAGAGGATGTTTGTTTAACTTTAAAGGTGTTTGAATGAGACTCATAACCTGGACTTTGTCTCTAATGTATGGGTTTGAAAGATAAGAAATGTTTTGGTGTTCCAGAGAAGTCTGGGCCTTGCAATATTTTATACTTCCTGGTATCTAGCAGGAGGAATGAGGCAGCATGCTTGCCTGATCAGGACTCTTGTGAATGTATGAGGGTTAGTTTCCTCTGGCTGCTTCTTTGCCTCCAGATGAATACCGGAGAAGTATTCTTTTAAGAAAATGTGGCCGCTTTCAGTGTCTTCCATTACACGAAACAGGAAATCATATTTGGGTTCTAGCCATGACTCCATTTATTATACTTGCTGTCTAAAGGAACTACTTGCTCTCTACTTCCATCAAGTGAGAGCATTTATTTAAAACGCTCAGTGTTATTTGCTATAATGCACTGCAGAAATGAAAGAATCTAAGTGAGGTGAAGTTAACAGGTTTAAGAATCTGCAATACGAATTGTCTCTATGTAGCAAAGTAAAAAGGCAAACCCTATTATTATTATAATATTTTGATGCACCCCTGGCTCTGAAAAGGAATGATCTTTCTCTGTTGTATAGCTTCCACTTGCTGCTAGTGTATATAGAATATAACAAGTAAAAATGAAAATGCATCCATTTTATTCAAGAGACTGTCATATCTTAAAATACAAAAGCTTTAGTGTTTGCTGTGACAAACATGTTGAGACTAAACAGCCAAAGAGGCACATTAGGCTTAAGCTTCATCAAATCCTCCATTCTATGGGAAAACAAAAATGATAGAAGTTTTGGATTATGATTAAAGATTTGAATTATGATATTTCTGCAGTTGCATGCCATCAGACTAAGGTGCCCATACATTCAGCTAAGACCCCTCAATAACCAAACATTACCTCTAGAAAATTAAATGAAAACAAAAATACATCGGTTAAAACATTTGCTGCTTCATTGGCATAGACAGTACATAGCATCTGCGGACCAGCATTGGCACCACTGTGGAACACTGGCACAAGCTAATATACTTGGCACACAAGATACCTAGCAAGACACTGCTCTGCAGGTGTGTTTCCCTTTCTCTCAGATAGACCAATATAGAACATGATTCTTTTCTATGCTTAAAAGTCAGGAAAGATTCCTACATGTTTCCATAGGAGTGAGAATTAGGACCAAGGCTCAAGTCTCACCTTGCACTAGGATGCTCTTTCACAAAAAAAGCAAATCTTGCACATATTAACAAGAGCATATTAAGACAGGATTAGAGGACTTCTTCCAGCAGCCTGATTATCTACAGGGACAGAGTATGAAGTTTAGTAGAAGCATGGATCTTGGCTATCTAGGGATAAACATGTATTCCATTACATGTATAGTCAAAGCTTTGTACAGCAAGGCATGGTTTGCAGACGAAGCGTAACAGAATACACTGTAGGAAGTGTCCTAATAGGTTTAAAAACTATTCTGGAAACACAAAGTTCAAAAAGTTTCCTCATGCATCTTCCTTGAATTTAGCTTCTGGCATTAGACTTCCAGCTTTCTTTGACTAAATAGATGAAGGAATCTATTTCAATCTATGTAATCTGGATAATTGTATAATGGATGTTAATTACTAACAAGAGAAATTAAAACACACTGGAACACCAAAGGATACAAGAAGAAAACTTTAAGAAAAAAAAAAAAAAGGATGCAAAAGAAACATAGGCCTCTAACAAGAGAAGCAGGCAAAAGTTTCACTACTGATTAGGTTCCTTATTAGACAGTTCATTTTAAATGCAGTTATTTGTGCCTTTAAACTCTGATTTCTTCAGACAAAGACAGCATTTTTGAGTACTACTTCTCACTTCAGACTGCCCAAACTCTTAGTACACATCTCCACTGGCATAAAAAAAATATTTAAATAGACTTAGAATATTTTTGCATAGTATAAACAAAGTAGAATTTCATCCTCTGGCTAAGAATCTTATGCAGTACTTTAGTAAGGAGAAAAACTGGTTTCTCAAGAATTGTAACAAGCTGTAAACATAAGTTCCTGTCACACCTTGATGAGCTAATGATGGGCTGTTTAAAGGCCATTTATACAATGAGATCAGGAATATTTCCTAATTAAGGAAAGGTGTGAATATCAAAGACCAGATGCTATATCTCCAAAATCATGACTGCAGAGTAAAACTGAGAATAGCAGCTCTTGGATAAAATCTCTAAAAAGAGACATTGCAGAAAAACTAGGTGTTGTAGTTATCCTAAATCTGTATCTTAAACTGTATTAAAGAATGTTGGCAAAACTCAGAATGATGACAGAGATGAAGGCAGCATGTGCCTCAGTAAGATCCCTACCTGCTCCTTGTATTAAAGGGGCAGACTAACACCATCAAGGAAAAACTATAAAGTACAGATGGTATTTATCACAGAATCATAGAATAGTTTGGGTTGGAAGGGACCTTAAAGATCATTTAGTTCCAACCCCCCTGCCATGGGCAGGGACATCCTCCACTAGACCAGGTTGCTCCAAGCCTCATCCAGCCTGGCCTTGAAGACAGCCAGGGATGGAGCATCCACAGCTTCTCTGGGCAACCTGTTCCAGTGCCTCACCACCCTCTCCAGGAACATTTTTTTTCCTGTTATCCAATCTAAATCTCCCCGCTTTCAATTTAAACCCATTACCCTTGTCCTGTCACTACAGGCCCTTGTCAAAAGTGTCCCTCCCAGTTTTCTTGCAGGCCCCCTTCAGGTACTAGAAGGCTACTAGGAGATGTTCCCAGAGCCTTCTCTTCTCCAGGCTGAACAAGCCCAATTCTCTCAGCCTTTCTTCGTAGCAGACATGCTCCAGCCCTCTGAACAACTGCTCTTTACAGACATCAAAAGAGATCACGGACACCCATTCAGCTACTAAACCCCAGCATACCATCAGTCATGCTTGGCCAGCCTGTAGTCCTGCCCTTGATCTCCACACAACAAAGTGTCCCTATAACCTGTGGCCCAACTGCTAATTTCCATTAACAGTCAAGCAACTCAGCCAAGCACACCACAGCTCTTCCTGTTTTCAGATCCCAGATCCTAAGGAAACAGTGAAGAACAACTCCCAGCCTTATGCCCAGCACTCGTCTTTCTTATACTCCTTACACACAATTGTTTCTTCAGGTGAGCTGAAAGGGCAAGTTTCTTCCTATGTTTGTGAAGAATTTAACTCCACTCAAAATCATACTTATTTGAAAACAGACTGTTAAATAAACCTATCAGCAATCTGTTCTAATTGAAAGGAAGGGGGGATTAGCCTCCAGTCAGCAAACATGTCTGCACAGAACAACAGATGATGTAATTTACTTCCCTGAAACATACAGAGAAACAAGTGAAAAAGTTGCCATGCCCAGTAACAGAATTTTACAGCATTAAGGCTGACCAAAACAGTAGCCTATTAATACAGCTTGTAAGAATAAAAGTTAGCTTCTTTTGGCACGATTTCTTCCCCACTGGCTACTGAGAACACAAAGTACTATATCAGAGTTTGGCCTCACATAAAGGAGCTCAAGGATACTCCACATGACAGCAGCTGTCCAAAGACACAAGTGTTGCCAATGTACAGAGGCTGTTCACTGACTTTGTTTTTTCTATAAACTGTGGCAAAAAGGATGAAGGTGGTACTGTGGTAGATGAGTACTTCTTGAGGTTTTTCTTTCTAAAGTTCAGCAGCCATGAGAACAGCCTTTGCACAGACAATTTTTAATTGAGAGGTAACAGCAACATATATGAGGCACACTGTATTTCTTTGTGCTCATCTTTAGCATTATTTGACTAATGACATAGATATCTATGTCTTTATTTATTCCTGTTAATTTCTGCATTTAGCCAAAAGATTCACGAATAGCCCCTTTCATTTAGTGATGCATCACAGCTTCACAGTGTAGACCATGCAGACCCTTTCCTCTCCTAAATGATGTGTAGGCTGCCTTAGGAATTTTGGTCAGGACCCATTTCTAATCTCATTCTGCATGTATGACTGTACCCAAATATTATTTCATCCTGTTTTCTTCCCCTACCCTTCCCAACAGCAAATTATTTTTAATTTGGATTATCACTCCATTGTGGTCATTAACATGTTTAAACGTACTTCAGAGAAAGAGTAATGGAAACCATACCTGCCCAGGGCACATAAGCTGTTGCTACTAAGAATTATACACTGCCTAAGCGCCATATAATCTTTAAAAGGCTTTGTTTGCATGGATTGATTTCACTCTACTAAACAAGCACATTAACAATTTTTTTTAGCAACAAGTGATTTTTCTAAACCAAGTTTTATTGTTTTTTTAATTAGGACAAAAGAAAACTGCAAGAAGAAATTACACAGAAACGTTTAAAAGTTGAAGAGGAAAAAATGAAACACCAACATTTAAAGGTAAGTGTCGGATTTATGTAACTAAAGTTAACCTTAAGTTGTTCAGCATGAATAAAAGTTTTGGATTTTGGAATGCAAATCTTTATGCATTTAAGTTGTGCTTTTACTGTCAAATCTTCACAGCTTTTTGGAGTCTTGCCAGGACGCCACTTGACTTTAATAAGCATCACCGTTTGAAAAAAATTACACTCAGAAGCTAATGTTATTTGATCACTTTCATGGCATAAAATGAGATCATTACCAGAAATAACTCACAGATGAAAATTAAGCCTCACATTTCAGACTGGGTGTGTTCACTCCTTAATTCCACTACGGCAACCTCAATTGGTACAGGGTGCAGCACAATCATGACGTCTAATTGCACTTTCTTTTCTGGAAAAAAGCAATGTATTATTATTTGACTATAGCCTTTTGTCAGCTTGTTTCATAATTCTTTGGTAAAATAAAGCTGTTTCTTTGTATATTAAAAAAAAAAAAAAGCATAGATGCTGCAAATATTGACCTGAAACATGGCCTGCTAAACTGAGGATAACAAGGTCCAAATTACTAAGAAACAAAACATTCCATCCCTTTAGACACTTGAAATTGCAGCAATTTCTACCCAACGCCACCATTCTTTACATGTCTATTAAATTCTGGCAGTACATGTCATTTATGGAGATGAGACAAAAAGCTATGCTTCTAGACTTCATATTTTACATACTCTTTTAATTATGTGAGTGGATAAACAGTTTCAAGAAAGATATGTTGAATGTAATACCAGGAATGTGGCATATCTTCTTGAGCAAACGTGAAAGAAGCATGTTTAAAACAGACTCTTCTTCAAAAGAGATACCCGATTCTGAGTTTCATCCACCCTCCTCTTTTGTGTCAAGCCAAACCAATGAGAAGTTATGATAAACCAGTTCACTGGGCCAGGCAAGCCAGTGCAAAAGTCACCCGTGCTTAGGTTTTATTGGAAGGTAGTGACCATAAGGACAGGATTGACCAATTATGCAATGTCTTGCCTAAAAGAGAGCGGAATAGCTTTTACGAGTCCTGTAGCTAATGACAAGCAAACATGTGACCGTTTTCCTCCATCTTAGTACATGGGTACATGGAGTGCTGCAATTTATGTTTCAAGTTTCCATGCCATAAATTCCAAATGACTCTTTTGCCCTTCTTTTAAGAAGGATAAACTGATCTGTGCTAGACAACCAGCTAATCCTCACTACTGCTGTGTGCAGACAGAGTCCTAGGGCAGCTTCTTTACAGATTTAGTACATGCCTCCAGCTAACATTAATAGATACCACGGACTTAAAAAGTTAAAGACAACAAAAACCCACCTTGCACTTATTCTGAAGTGTTTTTCTGAAGTATCCTTATAGTGTTTTGCAGAAGCTAAAACACTCCTGAAAAAATATTACTGAAATGCTCTTCCTTTGGGAGAGGACAGAGGATGCAATTTGTTTGCCTGGTCTATGAAAAAATCACACAAATTTACAGAAAACCTTTTAAATTAAAATCATTCATATTGCATATGAGGTGAATCTAGGATCTGTAAAGGAAATTATTCACTTGGCAAAGAGGGATCAACCATACATTTAAAAAATATATATGTTATATATAAGCACAGTCTATAAATACATACACATTAGCTATTTGGAGCACCCAAAAGGGAGACTACTTTTTCCATCTGAGTACTGAGACAGGCACTTAAAATCAGATGGAACATTACTATATGAACATCCTCTGCTTGATGCCCTAAAAGCCTTGTCATTTAACAAACATTTATGCTTCAGACTAATTCAGGTATTTGAAAGAAGTCAAACAACACAAGAATATAGTGCAGAAGTCACTTTAAAACAGATTTAGACTTCCAAAATGTTATTGAGGGCTCATTTCCCCAGCAAGTCAGGTTGATTTCCTCAATTATACTCCTACCAGTTATGCACAGCAAAATCCTGAGCTCCATGACCTGTCCAACATAACTCGCACCTGTCCCTTAGGAAGCTATTGAAGATTAGTAAATCTCACTGTCATATAGATGTTCCTGTTAACTGGATATCACTATCCTGGTACTTCATTTTGTCCTTCATTCCTATTTATAACCCTTAGCAACAGGTTTATTAAAAGGTTGTTTTGCTTTGTGGGTTTCTTTGGTCATTGGTTGGTTGGGGTTTTTTTCATTTGTTTAGGGGGGGGGGGGTGTTTGTTTGTTTTAAACTTCCTTTTTGTAAATGGGAATCTCTGCTCTAGCTTCCCAATAACTTTGTTGTCTCCAAGCTAACTTCTTTCTAGTAAGAGACGAATGATGTATCATAACAGGTCTTAGTTATCCAGTAAAACCATACTGGAGAAGGAATATTCATTCCCTACAGGGGTGCCTCTACCACATGAAGTAGAGAACATGCAAGCAAATACAGACACCTGTGTGGATAGGGCTTCATGGAACTGCAAGGGGTAATGGGGGCTGCTACCATGAAGGTGCAAGGAACATTTCATCCTCAAGTAATTCTAGATGACCAGCAACTAATATTTCCTCCCAGCTGGAATTCTTCTCACTGAGGCAACAAGAGAAAGGAACAGAGTTGCTTGAAAAGCATAATCAGCACTGATTTACGTGCACTATCTAAGAGCTTTCCTCATTTAGCTTAGTAAGTTTTGACATGCCTGAACTCCATTAGTGCTACCTTGTAGGTGTTGGCCATACACCTTCTTATTCAAAGAGTTAGTGCTGAACCACACCTTCTGTGAAAACGATTTATGCCTCCCCCAACATGCCATCAGGTGAATCTGCTCTGTGGGAGAGCAAGACCCACAAACTCGAAACACCTGTACCCTCCAGGGAGAGATGAATCTTCCTGTGTTAGTCCAGACTTGTTAAGAATTGCAGGGAAGTTATAACCTGGAGCAGGCATAAGATATTCCTCACAGAATTTGTAGAATATTGTCTTGGTACTCCTGATGTGACCATGAAATTTCTTTTGTAAGCGATTGCTTTCCAGCACTATAGCCATTCCCAGGGTCTTACCACATCATAATGTATAAGTATCCCTTTCCAGTAATGTACCGAGTCTAATGCAAAATGAAAGTGCTTTCATGTAGGTGCTGTAACCCCTACACAGCTTAGTACTAAACTAGAGACTCTTTACTGAGGAAGGAAATGTTAGACAGCAGAAAGAACCTGAGACCCTCAAAGGAGCTGCTCCTGCACTGGCTTGTGCCAATGCCTCAGTGAAGGATCCTTGATACTGCCTGTTGTTCAAAGGCCATTTCCAAACTACACAATGTGTCATTATTTCAAAAGTGGCTAATTAAATTTAAAAAAAAAAAAAAACCACAAAATAAAACAAAAAAAACCCCATGACATTTAGTTGGGAGGAGCAGCAAACTATTCTAGGAAAAGGCAAAAATCACACCATTGTGTTATGACTATTTAGGGAGCTTGTTTTCTTGGGCCTAACCCTATATGTAAAGGAAGTTTTTGTTGATTAACGGGTGTTACTGGTTTCTGAGATCTACAGTGCCAGCCCCATTGTAATTTTTACAAGGAATTATAGATTTAGTTTTGGAGACCATAATGCTACAATAATTCAGCTCCAGCCAGGATTAAAGTCTCACTTTTCTAGGAGCCGTACTTATTAAAATGTAAACAGCTTGATTGAAAGGGAATTGATAACTGTGTTTCCTCCAATTTGAGAAAACAGTACTTTGTGGTCAATAAGAGTTGTGCCAACATCAGACTACATGTATCTTCCAGATGATGTAAATCCATTCTATTATTTCATCTGAGCCTAAAACACGACTACTAGAAAGTGCTGCCAAGAGATCCTACAGCCAGAGTCAAGGATCAGTCTTGAGCGACGCTTGTTTTGCACAAACTTCCTAGGATCCAGTGTTGAGAGAGAGAATACTCTCCTGCAGGGCTAAGGCAACTGTAAATATTGCTCCTAAGTTCTGAATTAAAAAAAAAAAAAAAAGAGAGAGAGAAAGAAAAACCACACATACACACAAAAAAGAAAGTAGTACTGTGGAGTGTCACAGAATTCCCAACAAGCCTGTTTTAGCCATAATTTCTATCACATGTATGTGACACATCAAGCAAGTTGAAAATTACATTGAACTGCAGTCAGGTCCTATGTGCATCCCCATCCAACAGCTGAGCCTCAGTAATGACCTTAAGTATACAGTAAACAGAAAAGTCTAGGAAGCAACAGTTTAAGTGACTCAACACATAGGATGCAGGCAGCGATTCCAACAGCTGCTGCCAGCAGCATCAAGGTTAATGCAGCCTTCTCACTAGTGCTGAGCACAGGTCTGCCTCAAAGCAGCACTAGGCCAATTTAATCTTCATCTACATCCTACAATTAACAAAACTACATAGGCAACTCCCCAACCCCCAACCTAATATGAAAATCAGACAGCTCAAGGAATCCAAGTTACATATGGAAAATTCATGATTAATTAAAAACCTTACATGTGTGCTTTTTTCTCCTGTTAAAAGAGGTTTTCCTAAGGAGCCCTGACTCCCACTCCTTCCCCAAGGCAGCAACCGGATTTATATTCCCAGGTTAGACTGAAGGAAGTAAAAAGAGCACAAGAAAGTTAGCATGGTTTATAACCTCAAGCCTGCAAGTACAATCTTGTCCCTACAAATACCCTTTTTCCACCAGGAATATTTTATAAATGACTTTCAGATCCAAACTTCCATACTGCAAGGCAGCTGTAGGAAGCAATCAGTGTGTACAGCCATATTTTTCAAAATTTCAAAACACAGTGGAGAGATCCACTAACCTGTACACATGCAATACACCCATTTATAAGCCACCTAAATACATAAGCCCTGAATTGCCCCTACAACAGCAGTTCTAAATACATAGCAAGTCTGCTTAGACACTAACCAGACATCACCAATCCATGCTCCACCTTTCCAGTCCCACTCTTACCCCACACATCCTCACCAGATGAAATACAAGTTCACTACCATAATTAACCAAGTTCCTACTAAACTCCAGAGATCACATAACATCACTAAATCCCTAAGGAGCTCTTCCCCCCGATACAACCTTATTTAGAGAATCTTTTCAGCCTTTATACTTGCTTTCAGAATTTATGCAATACCATGACCCCAAAAATCAGGATTATTGAAATAAAAATATAGCACTTCTAACAGGCCTTTTACATGAGTCTTATATGTATAGTTTGATACAATTGTTTTGCCTTATTGAGATTAAAACTATCACTAGATTCACTTATAAATATTAATGTTACAGCTAGCAGCTGATATCCTCTATGTATTTTTTTTTGTGTGAACTAATAAAATGGAACATTGACTTAAAACCAAACTCATTAAGAACAACCTCAAAACAGAAGTGGTTTTTAGTATTTCTTTCAGTGGCACTCATCGCTGTCAGATTGTCTTATGATGCAACACAAGAATGTGGATCATGCCTATGGCACCAAGACAAATACAGTAAATTATTGAATAGCCTAACTTTTAAGGTACACTTACTTATCTGTATTTTTTCCCCATCAGAAAAAGGTATTGCGAGAAAAATGGCTCTTGGATGGCCTTAGTTCTCTCACTCCAAAAGAACAAGAAGAAATGGAAAAGCAGAATTGGGAGGATGAACAACAGACTCATGAGTTGGAACAAAACATTTTCAGGTATGGTGGTACCACTGCCCTTCTGTCTAGGTTAAAACTGTGCCTTCTTGAAAGTCCTACCTTATTCTCTGTAAGATTAAAATGTCAGAAAGGGCTAAACATGTGCTGTTTGATACACAGAGAAAAGCAATCTTTGTTGTATTTTCTGGTCAGCGAAAATTAGAGAATACACAATGCAAGCTTCCATAATATGAACTTTATCAAACTGCACAATAAATATCTTTCAGAGTATTTGTTTTTCTTATTCCAGATGGCCCTTTCACGCTATAATCAGTAGATGTAAGCCTCAGAATATGGGGTTTGCTCTGACATAGCAGTTGTTGAATCAGATTTTCAAAATAACAGCAAACAGTTTTAAAAGTTCTTCAGTTTCACTAGGTCCTGCACAGCCTTTAATACCTGACTTCTACTGTAACACAACACTTCGGAACAGTACAAGCTCCCTAGCCTCATTAGTATCACTTGCCTTGTTTTCACTAATATTCCATGCTGTTGTCCTCAATTTATTCCCAGAAGCCTGTGAAGGCAAAGCAAGCAAAAGTCTTTTTCTACCTTTTATTAGAGATGTTCCTACAAATCTCCTTGCCTAGTGCCTCCCTACGACACATGGCTAACATCAAACTGCATAGGAAGTCTCATAGGACTCCCTTATTCACTGTGGACATGATTATACATGCTTATTAGCTGTAGTTAGCCTTTCCCAAATACCACAGGAGTCTGCGCACAATCAGCTCCTTCCCTGGGGTTCAGGCATATTGACAGGTACCCACACAAGAGATGGAGTGTTCCTGTTTCTTTAGATTCTGGAAAGTTTCATCATCCTTTTTTGAGGCTTCTTCCTCTATATTAGTTCAATAGCAACTTCCTTCATACTCTCCTCTTCCTCCACTGTCCTCCTACACAAACTCATGGCAAAGTTGTCACCAAGGTTACCTCCTCCAGTTATCTCCCACCCACTTCCCTCCCTTACTCCATCTCTGACACAAACAATCATTCTCTTGGCTGACAGGCAGCAGCCTAGAGATAGTTTGTCCTATAATTATGCTGACTTCTGGCTTGAAAGCACTTTTCTCAACAGAACAGCTTTTCATGCATCTCTGTGCAATTCTTAGTTGCAGTGGTAGGAGGTAGACAGTGTGCTCTAAAAATATCACAGCAAGTTGTGATTATGAACACATCCAAGAGCGGTCCCTTCGACAGTGTGATCACCAGGGAAGAGAGCTGTGTGGGGAAGGACCGGCTCAGGAGCAACATGGAAGTTGCACTGAGCAAACAGCTCCCCACCAGACCTCTTGAAGTTCATCTTTCCTCCAAGCACTGGGAGTATAGACAAGATTTTCAAAGTCCTGCTGACTTTGAGCAAGAGCTGGAGGTTTATCCAATATCTCCTTTATGTCCTAAGAAATTTGGTGATGGGATATTAAAAAAAAACAAAAACAAAAACAAAAAAAAGCGCCCCACGACCAAAGTTTAAAGTCTCAGAACCAAGTCTTGAACTGGCTTCCTGCAATACTAGTTCAGAAATTTCAACAAATAGGGTTGATTATTTACATACATAATGTCATTTCCATGTCTCACAGTAATCCTGGGTTTGTAACTACAGTAGTAGTCTTTCGATACTGTTCTCGTAATTATTGTCCTGAACTCGTCATCACCTCAGGGGCCTTAGTTTTTATTTCCTCAGACCACAACTGAACACATATAGTGAGCTTTACTTCTCTGTATACAGCCACATAAAATCCTTTTTAGCATGATTAGAATTTATCGCTATTACAAATAGTAAAACAGTAATGCAACGATCTTCAAACCTGAAAAACCTCCTTTAAGTAATTTAAAAATTTATGCTGACTTACCTAAATTTACCTGAATTAGAAACTTACAGGTCTTTTAAAAAATGCCCATAAGCATTTAAAAGAAGATTTCTAAATGCATTCGTGCTTTAATGAAGGAGAAATGAAAGTGCCAAACCCACTAATTGCCTGCGATTGCTTTCTTAAATCACAACAGGGATCCTGGAATAGCATCTCAGTCTCTATATTTTGCCATCTCTATTTTTTGATAATGACACAAACTAGATGCAGATAACACTGTGAATGGAAGACTGCACATTTAGTGCTCCATCGCATGACCAGGAGTACACGTTATGCCAAACCAGGTGGAGGTTCCTCAGCCTATACACTTGATGTATGCTGGAGCATGTAACAGCCTAACTGTAGCCTAAATGTGCCTGTTTCCTTCCCACTAGAATTTTCATCAGGCTTGGTTAACATTCAGCATGTACAGAAAGTATCCATTTTAGAATTCCTTTCCTGTGTAGGTGGGATGCAGGAATGACAAGTTTGTTTTGTTGTGCTGGTTTTGGTATGGTTTTTTGGTTTGTTTTCTTTTTTTTTTTTAATAGTTTATTTATATGCCTGCATTTAGGAGAAATAAAGTCTGAATTCTTTTCCTACATAGTTCCAGATTCAGTGAATTACAAGCACAAGTACTGTTTGTAGATCTAGATGGCTGATATTCTGAGTATAAAACTAGCAATTTTAATACTGATGAAAATGAATAAGTTTACTCGCAGCTGTAAGCACTACAGTGGAAAAATGTGCACTAAGTGTTTGATTGTAACAGCTGGCCTTTCTCCTCACACTAAAAATATTAGTGTTTTTCCAAGAATCCGTTTTACTACACATGCTTAATGGAACCTGGGAATGGTTCCTCTTTTATTTTCATATATGCTCTCTTTTATGACAATTGATCTTTTTCAGAGCAAACTACATATTCCCACTGTTTGTTAATACCAGTGTTATCAACTAACTTGTCTTGCCTGTGACCTTCTCCTGGGAAGCTCCGCCAAATTGCTTTCCCCTTAAAGTGACTCCTACATCTTGATGTACATCTGAAATACTTCAGATTTATTTGTAGTGAAATGATTCAGATAAATTACATCAGCATAAAATATAAAAATCAACTGACAAAGAAAATATAACCGTTTCTGACACAGTCTTCACTCTTACAATAAGAATTTCACATGTATAAGGCATGCTAGAAATGAAAATCAGTAGAGAAATGCTCCTAACGATATTCCTAAACCACCCTGAATTAAGAAAACTTAATTCACCATTGCTGAAGTTCTAAAGATAGTTTAGAGGTTTTTAAGGCCTTGATATAAAAAGAAATTTCATTACTGAAATACTTACTTTCTCATAGCCAAACAATCCACAGAACTTAGGGTTTTTAGCAGCTTTTATCTTCACCATAAAGACAGGACCCAGACTAGGATATTTGATTTTACAGGTGAGGAATAGAGGGCAGAAGAACATACCTAGACTAATGTGGAAACTTCCCTCTGAATTAGGAATTTAAGCAGGCTTACTCACATCAAGCATGTTTTCTATAAATTATACTTCCTACCACTCCTCATAAGCTGTCTAGCAAAAGCCTCTAGAAAACACATCCATGCTGCCTTCCAGATCTATTTTGCTTAGAAATCCCCATCCCAGTCTCAATCCAGCCAGCAGAGGTACAGAAGACTAGTAATGCAGAGTTCAGCATGAAAAAAGGCCACTAAAAGATACAAAACATGTATCAGAGTACATGCACAGTGCTTTTGCTATGCCACAGATAGCATCCAAGTTAACATAAGTTTGCTTTACTACATATGTGTAGTCCTACCTTTGACCTGCCCTGTAAAGCAGAGATTGCAAAACTGATCATGTAGACAAGTGTCACGCAGCAGCAGTAAGATACATTATCGAGACACTCAGAATTCTTTCTTCTGGGCATCTGATTACTAAACTTCACTTGGTTCACATAGATTCTGTACACTTCGATGATTATTTTGTGTGGGTTTTATCATCAGTTAAAAAAATCTGAATCACTTGAAAGACATTCTGAATACCCTTAGACCAGTCTTTGTTTCTTTCTGCTGAGAGGACAGTCGCAATTGTAGGCAGATTATTTCCAGTAGTGACATGGGCCTTTCCATCACCCTCCTAAATGGGATCTCTGTTTTGAAACATTCTTTACTCAGTTATTAACTAGAGCTAGTATGTGTCTGCTACTCAGTTTGGGTTTGAGCATTTTTTGATAAAAGGGAGAGTTCCATTTTTTGTATCAACAACAGAAGAGTGAATAGCAAGAGGCATAAACCACCTTGCAGATAAATAGCTGAATGGTTTGGTTACAGACGAAACCGGCATTTATACTGTCTGTTCTATTTACCCTCTTTACATGTTAGAGTTACAGTGAGCATGTCAGCATACAAGCTGAATGCAGAATTAGGACTCCCAGTTTCTCATTTAATTATCAGTAAGTTACACTCATTCTTGATGGAATTAGTTGCTAACCAACATACCTAAAAACGAACAAAGAGCATTACAGTTAACTAAGGCCTATTCAATGGTTTGTAATGTGATACATGAAGGCAGACTAAGGCTAGATGCACTCCAGAGCTGCCAAAGCATTTGACTCACCTCAGAACATGTGAGGACTTGCTAAACTGCCTTTTCCTCTCAGTCCAGTATTCCCCAGGGTGGTACCCTCCTAACTGCTTTTTGTTCTTAAACCGTTTATTTTTCTTCTGGGGTGGCAGTGGTGCCGATGCTAGCAGATTAGATGGTGGCCAGCAGCAGTCAGGTGTACTCTGAGGAATTTCTTAATCCAGCTACTGCTTTGGCAGGGGAACCTCCAGTTTAGTACCTTAGTTTCTAAGGTTCCTTCTTTCATCCTCACCTCCATACTACTTATTTTCACCTCTCAAATAATGAGCACTACTCAAGGTGAGAACGACAAATATCCAAATTATTGATTTAATACAGTAGGTATGTCATATTTAAATTTTACTACAAAACATGGCAGCACTGTTGAAAGATAGTTTTTTAGAATTGCTAGCATAGCTGCTAGACCCTTTCAAGACAAACCGTGATGTAACTTCATGAAAAAGGTCATTGATTTAAACACACCAGAACAAATCTGGCATAACTTTTCAGCTGCACAAAGTCAAAAGGACTTTGATTTCCTTGAACTACAGAAATTACATCTGAAAAGATTACATCTGTTAAATTTCCTTTCAACAAATTCCAGCATGCACACTCATAACATCATCTGAAAATGAACCCTAAAAATCTATGTCTACATGCAAGCACAAGTGCAAAAGAGATACTTAAGGTCTATATGCCATTCCCATTACATGGGTAGAAGAATTTTTTACTAAATGTACTGAGCTCTGAGTCAGCAGTCTGAATTACCATATGAAGTGGGTGTCAGTATGGGTGTGAGAGCATAAACAAACTTAAATAATACTTTTCTTGATCTCCTAGATAACTATGAGGTTTATCATCTTTGATTTATTTGGGGTTATATTTTCCTTTCTCTCTCCTCACCTCCCCACTTTTTTTTGTTAAATACCTTTCCTCCTCTTCTTTGTTTCTATGAGTGTTTAGAGTCCAGACTGAAATAAACCCGTAGTAAAGATTAACAATACTACAGCTCATTATGCTTCTGTGAGCTTTTAGTGATTAATTTTCACATTATGATATTACAATCAATCCTCATGTAAAAATACAACATTTGAATATATTAAACAAATACCATTGTGTAAGAAGTGTAAAAACATGGTCATTGCATTACTTTCTTTCATAGCCCTACAAGAATATTCATCCCTCTCATAAAATTTTAAATTTTAGCACTATAAACAGTACCTTTGAGCAGGGGCCTAAGTACATCTTGTGTTATATGCTTTTAAATATTTTTTTTTTAGCTTTTCCTTTAATCCTGAATGCATTTTTTTTTTCCACATCTCAGTTCTGAGGTCTGTGACACCTTTGTGTTTCACAAAGGATATTCTCACTAACCGACACAAGTCTACGTAGTATCCTATTATTGCAGCTCTACAAATCTGAGTTTCAGTAGGATAAGAGCCACAGTGTTAATTCAGACTTTTCAAGCAGTCACACAAGAGATAAATAATATTTCTCTGCCAGCAAGAAACAGATTTAACATATAACAAAAACGTGAGGGAAAGGGAGCTGAGGCTTCTAAAAAAAAGTGCAAACCTACAGCAGAAGTCAATAACCCAAAATAAATTTTGACTGTTGAGCTTCAGTCTCCCTTTTACATAATGCTAAAGGGTTTTTTAAGAAAACAGTTAGCCCATCAGCCAATTTTAACTGGCAAAATACTTCTGATTTGCACTGCTAAAATCAGAGAGATAACTCAATTGCTGAATATCATGCCATCTACAGAATAGCCAGTGTTAGTATATTTGGTATTTGTAAGAAATAGGCTTCTAGTCTTGGTAAACCAAGCTCTCACTGACTAGATCTGGGTATATCAAAGCGCCTCCTCTAATAAACAGACCCTTACCAATCATTTCTTAGTGTTGGAAATCTCACCTAATTGCAATCTTAGAAAGTGATTGCTATTAGCACCTGATGCAACAAGTATCACACCAATATGAACTACCCAGTTTTCTCCTGCAAATTCATTGGTAATACTCGTGAGGATATTACTTGAGCAAAGATTGCAAACATTAACCTTTCCACCTGCTTGTCTTAGGTGTGTTGGATCAGTGTGTCTTATGACTGCTGTTCAGCTGAAAAGGAATGTTTTCCAGAAACAAGATTTCAGCACTGTTCCCAGAGAATTAAGTACACAAAACATCAATGAATGACTAAGAAGGACACATGTAGGTCTGTAAAAGGCTTAGTACACAGCCCCAGAGAAGAGTCCTTAAAACTTAAAAATACTAGTAAGTCTGTATGTACACAAGCTCTGGTCTAAGATATCAGGAACGCTGCAGTAACAACCACTCCACATCAGCACTATGTTGCATTTTTAATCAAGATCTTTTCCATAGCATCCTCCTGCTATGCAGGTTGCTCAGTTTTCACAATCCACACAATTATGAAGTTATCACTTCATAGAGGCAGCCAAAGCACATCACTTATGATTTCTAGCTGTATTAATTTTCATATTAGAAAATTAGCTAAAAGCTGTTTTATCTACAAAAGGTATTTGCCAATGTCATTATCAAAAAAGTGAAATCTAAATGCAATTTTATTTCCATTGATGGAGGTGGTTCTACTGGAATTGTAGCTTCTAGTTATAGATCAACTAAAATTTTCCTTGATGGGGATCCTCTTGAATACAGTTGGCCCACATATATCAAACTATATCACATGAGGTGATTTACTCTATTCCCTTGAAGTACTACCAGGTACAAGAACACTCTTCTGACTTTGTTACAACAAAAGAATTTTCTTTTCATCGTGTGTACAAGTACACATACAAAATCAAGAGACAAAGTGGTAACCCTGGTGTCTGTATACTAGATTCCTGTATCTTCATTACAACGTATAAATCACACATTTTGATATATCATAGGAGGGAAAATTTGCTTAGACATGAGGAAATGCAGTGGAGGCCTCTATTCCTTATCTATTCCTTCCTGAAAAATCATTTCATTTCAGCCACTGTTTTCAAACTAGGTTCAGAAGGAATCTATTGCAGGTCCATTTTGTTTTGGTGGGGTGTTTTAAGTTTGGGGATTTTTTTTTTTTTTTATTGGGCTTTGGTTTCATTTTGGGGGTTTTTTTGTTGTTGTTTTGTTTTTAAATGAGAATATAATCTCATATTAGAGCAAAATTTGTAAGGGTAAGTAGAACCAGCCCCACTAATGTCCATATTCACAATGTATTGAATCTGAAATGTTGTTTGCTGCCTGGCATTAAATCAAAGGGAATTGATTGCAGACTGGAGAAGGAAATTGAGGATCTGGAAAGAGAAGAAATGGAAGTCTCAGCTAAGGAAGAAGCAATTTTAAAGAAACTTAAGTCTGTTGAGAAAACAACAGAAGACATAATAAAGGTTAGTGCCAAATTATTCCAGAAGTAGAATTCATTACTTGTTCATCATAATAACCAGGGAAAAGGGAAACTAGCTGGATCTTGTGATTGGTCATGAGCTTTTGTCTAAGGTGACTAGTTCAAATACAAGAGGGGTCAAGATGTTATACTGCTCAAGCGCCCGAATGTTTCCATTTGCTTGTTTATGGGGGTGGGGAAGAAATTCCTATCATTACGCATTTATAGTGGAAAAAAAAAAAAATCCAAGAAAACCACACCAACACAAACAAACCCAAAAAACCAACCCACTGATACCAACCAGGGTCTTTGCATCTTAGCCAGAGACAGATGTGACATGTACAGAGGCTGACATACTGATACTCCTTCAACCCAGCTAAACCTCATATGCTTTCCCCCAAGTCCCTGAGCAAGGTTCTAGTGCAACATGACTTTATATTATCAGCCATTAGTCTTTGTCAAAAGATCACTTTGATACTTGAAAATCATCTTGAACTGTCTCAAAAATTGTAGTGATGAAACTAACTTCAGTTCTCCAGTTGTTCTTACACACACACTCCCTCTCTCTCAAACACAACTGGAAAGCCAAAGTTAAGCATTTGAAGCCCACCAGCTTGGGCCAGTGTGAGGCTGTCTCACTGATGAACACTGTAATGTCATGTCCTTCCCTGTATGACTTGGAATGATATGGGCAAAAAAGACCAGAAAAAATTGACTTCCTCCCTTGCCCTGCTCCAACAGAACAGATTCCACTTTTAGCTCCTTCTCAGTATGAAGCCATACACAAAAAAAAGTTAAAACTGTCAGATAAAGCAAAGCACTGTCAAGTTAACATCTTAAAACTGACAAATCACATTTACTGTTAATGGTTCTCTTTCCTAGTCTGTGAAGAATGAAAAAGCAGGAGTTGAAAAAGGTATGTTTAGCAAAAAAAAAAAAAATAATTTAAAAATGTTCTTGTAGAAGTTAGTGAAAATGCACTAAATGTTTTGTGAATCATCTTTACGCAGAGGCAGACTACATATATGCCAGCATACCTGACCTTCCTAAGTATTTCAGGCCTTCTGCACTGAGAAGTGTAGCACATGTTGCCACTGATGATGAAGAAAAGAGAAAAGGTACTGCTTATTAGTACTTCCAAAGAGTATTATGTGCAAAGACTGCCTATACATTGAGAAGAGAAGCTTAAACGTTACAGATACGGGACAATGTTGTTATCATTTAAACTGTGTTATGTAATCAGTGACGTCATCAGAACTGAGAGGTGGGACACTGGTGTAAGGTATGTGCTATTGAGAATAAGGATCTAGTGTTTTCAACATTGACACTTCTTTCCAGCACTTCGTTCTTCTACCTGGCATAATGAAGTAGTTCCTCCCTTTACATCATATATTTCACATTTTCTATCTACACTTACACCCACTGTGCAGCCAGCAATAGTGTGGTTATTTCACAACTACAAAGCTTCCTATCCCTTCTGAGTGCCCAAGACTCTAGTCTTGTGGCACGTTGAGCTCTTTTAACTGCTATTTCCCGGCACGCCACCAGGGGTCAAGGTTAAATCTGGCTCAGCCATTCACAATGAAAACTGGCTCCTCAGCAGTTTATTCTTCCTCACAGATTAGATCAAAGCAAAAATATTTTTTTCGACTTCAAGTTTGAATGCTTCCTTCCATCCTGTACAAAATGAGAAGCCAACATATTGGTTATGTATGTGATAATTTCACATATTTGATTATTCATTTTGACAATCATTCTCTATCACTGTCAGAACTCTTCCACAGTATTTCTTGCTGATGCTGTATTATCAGTTTAAACACTTTTTTCTTTTAACAGCATTGTTTGCCATGGAAATTAAAGTTGAAAAAGACATGAAGACAGGAGAAAACACAGTGTTATCAACAATACCTCTTCCTTCAAAGGAGTTTAAAGAGACAGGAATTAAAGTCTATGACGATGGCAGAAAGTCAGTCTATGCAGTGTCCTCAAATGGCGGCACAACACAAAATGGGATGGATGAACTTGCTCTTGTTGAGGTGGAGGACCTGCTTCGGCAAGCAACAGAAAAAAATTCCCAGTCTCCCACAGAGTATCATGAGCCTGTGTTTGCAAACAAATTTTGCAGACCAGTTACTCCTCAGAAAGACAAATTAGTCCCTGGACCAAAACTAGAAGACACTCATAGAAGAGAGATTAATGGATTTAACAATCAAACAGAACTCTCCTGCAAAACAGAGCCCTGTATGCAGCAACATAAAGAGAATGGGTTTGATCTTCCAAAGCTAATACAGCCAAAGTCTCCCTCTCCAGAACTTTCCCATTCAGAGAAGAAAGTGCACACTAATCCTGAGAACAGAATAGATAATGAAGAAAGAACAGCTGCACATGAGGAATTAAAACCTTACCAGAATACAAGACATACTGAAACAAGGTTTTTAAGTCCCTGCCATCTTAATGAAATATCATCCCCTGCACCTCAAGATGAAGATAATGTTCAATATAGCATTGTCCAAGCTGTACCATGTTATGTGGATGATTCTGAACCAGTAACAATGATTTTCATGGGTTATCAGCATATTGATGATGATGCAGAAGCAGACCAAAAGTTGTCACGATACGATGGGGTTATCCGCGCAGAATTAGTCATCATTGATGATGATGAAGATGACAGCAAATCTGAGAAACCAGCATATCATCCCATAGGTCACTATAGTCAGGTTTATCAGCCTCCAAGCAGGAAAATCACTGAAGTCTCACAGACAAACCCTGTCAGCCATCTGGGTGCAAGCCTGAACAAGGTACCCCACAAAAATTCCATCTCCCTGCAAGAACAAGAGGAACGCTTAAGCTCACCAACACACTGTGGTCATCTTCACAGCCAGGTATCTGGAGATGGTACTGAAGATCCCTCCCTAACAGGTAACGGAAAAGGAAAATCATGTCACTGCTGTTTGCTCATGTAGCAAACTGATAGTACTCTTACCTGCTAGCAACTATTTCACTTTACCATTTGGATTGTTTCATGGGACTAACATACAATCACTAATAATTTCTTTTGCTCTTCTTTGTTAACAAACTCCAATCTGCATTTTGGCACTGTTGAATTATTTCATCTTTAGCAATGCACTAGTTAGCTCACTTTCCAAATTTTGATGTGCTATCTCAGAAAACCCATTTCTGTAACCTTCAAAGATTAAAAGTGGTTCTCTTTCAAGTGACAAAAGTTCCATTAATGCTACCTCAACTGGCAGAATTAGTTTTCATTTCTACCAGCTAACTAACAGCATTGCTTCTTAACACTGTCACTACAACGGAATGTTTTGGTGCCTATCTGCATTCTAACTATTTCCTGGATAATCCAAATTGCTCCTTAAATCAGAAAGACTGTTTAATAACCAGCTTTACTTTGCATTTTTCTGGAATCAGCATTGCCAACCTTGCCTTGAAAATGCTTATGCAAGCTTTAACTTTTTTTTGTTAACCTGAGTTAGATATTTTTATAGCCTCTGAAAGACAATGAAACAGTTTTCATCACTACATGTGGTAAGTCCATATAGTTCAGGGTGTTATTTTTTACCACTTTTTATACTCTAATAAGGTGTCTATTTCTTACCATGACATTTTATAATACAAGGTTGAAAGAACAGCAGCAAGATCTTCTTTATGATTATGTTGCAATTTAACTGCATTAAAGTGCATTTCAGTGTATTTACAGAGCAGTAGATTTCAGACACTAGTCACATTCCACTAAAGGGAAGGACACGGTGCTTGAATTAAAGAAAGATCAGAGGTTTTGATCCCATATTCTCTCTCTGCTCCTCTTCCAGACTGTATTCTGAACAGTTTTGCAATTTGGCAGCAAAAGTGTAGGTTTGGGCCTTGCCTAAAGCTGCATTGGCAGCCCTGCATCTCTTTCCAATACAGGTAAAGCCAGGAGAAAGGGTGGTCAGTGGATCACGTAAGGAGCTTCAAGAATTTTTGCATTAGGAAAATAAGGAAGAGCAGCTCAGTGAAGGCTCTCAGTTTACAGGAGCATCAACCTCACATAGCCACACATACAACAGCATGAAACATCCCAGCAGTGCTGCCCAGCCTTTCTGATCAATGAGGCCCCCCCCCAACTTTCTTTTTTTTTTTTGCTTGTCACAAGCATCAATCCTATCATCTGTGCACTTCCCCATGTCCTACTGCCAGCAACTCTCATACCAGCAGCTGAAGCAGAAGTAGCTGGTACAGGCAAGATAAAACACTCCAGCAACTGCTCCAGCCCCATATATTTGGGGGAGGGTCCTTTAATTCCCCCATGATATCTGTATAGGTGTATAATGGAGAAGCAACCCTTACTCACCCACCAGCTGGCTGCTACTGAAATAATTCATTCATCCTACAGCCTGCTGCATGGGTGCTCCTGAATAGATCCTGGGAAAGATTTCCAAGAAGTTACTATGAGCTGGCAGTACCATTCAGGTGAGCCATACACAGGCCACAGGATGCTAGCTGAGCACCTCTATCTTTGTTTACTTTTGTCCCCTGAAAGAGGGTCTGAAACCTCTTTCCCTGCTACTCATAGACACTCTCCAAACAATCTGAGTTCTCTCTCTTGAGGTTAGTGGAAAACAAACACTGACTTTCAGGGAAGAGGGATAAGTGTAAATCTAGCAGACATTTGAGAATCTGTTCTGTTAACCTGTATTTGGTTTTATCCATCTACTTACAAGTATTGTACTCAGCAGAAAACAGCCAATTAGGAAAAAACTGCTCTCAATTAAAGTAAAAGCACTTCAGCAACAGCCTCAAGAATATACCCCAAGAGTCAGCACTGCCTCCAATTGAGTGTCTTAAGCATCCAGTAAAATTTGGAGCTAAGCCTCTTTATCCCTCCACCTTTTTATTGCCAGTCCCATGGACATTTTGATCAGTTGCAAAAGCCAGGAAGTGACTCAGTTTTTCCCAAGCAGTCCTGTAATCTTACTGCAACTTCTCTGAAAGAAACAAAAGCAGGAGAGCCTCTTAAATCTAGAAAAATGTATTAGAGCTGTTTCTTAGGGAAATAAACAGTTTTCAAAGCAGCCACTGAAGCCCAGCCTAGGAAGTTCACCCTGAACACCACCAGTGAAAAGAAGGGAGTCAATTATTTTTAATATCTCATTGTTCATTACTAAAACAACAAACCATATGACAGAAAAAAATAATCCGCTCTGAAATGAAAGCTTTGGGAAGCAGTTGCAGCATTTGAACATTAAACACTGAGGACTCTGAATGAGAATGGAAAGCAAGGAAGCACAGGACAGACCAGGAAGACAGTCCCTTATGTAATAAAACTTGCTTAGGGAAAGAAGTGAACCTTTAGAGCGAGTTACTGAAAAAGTTAGTGATGGTCAAGGACAACTAGGAGGTAGAGGAATAATTCCATGTGCCAATCTATACTGAGATATATCAGATTAAGGTAGGAGCTTTCAGCATGACCCCAAACTGCCAAGTGTAGGACGTATCTCTTTGCATATGGGAGCAATTTTCCTTTCCCCATGAGCTTGGTGCTGAACTAATATCACAAAATATGTGTCCTCAGAGGGAAGAAAAAAAGAAAAGGGAGAAGGATGACATTGCTATAATTAGGACACCAGCGTTTTGCATTATTAGAATTTATTTTCTTCTTTAAATCTGAGTCAAATGAATTAGTGTGCAAATGTTTTGAAGACTCAATACCCATTAGGGAAATCAAAAGCCCTTTTGGGGAACAAAGTCTAGACATAGTGGAACGAATAAGGAAACAAAAAACTGAAGCTGAGTAGGCAGGAACCAGGACTTGAATCCTTCAGAATTGCTTGGTCTGTAAAAAGTACACAGGGTCTTTGTAAGAGCTAAGCTTAACATCAGTGGCACTACAATATAAAGTTACACTCAGATGCAACAACTTCAACATTCAAAGCATAACTCAAGTTGGACATAAACTGACATGCATAAATCATGTAAACAGCTGCTTTGACCCCTTGTCTCTCAGTACAGGGACACATGCAGGATGAAGGAATGAGATGCTATTTTAGGTGACTCTTTAACAGGTCAGAGAGCTGGAGATTATTCTCACTGCATTTGCAGATCAGCTACATGGTGGGGGAAGGCTCTTACATATCAAACAGCAGCCTTATATTGCTGTTCTAAAAATAAACTCAACATTTAATCGCCTACCCTGCGCTGACACTTTCAAACTGAGCCACATTACATTATACCCAGTTACAGACAATAGCCATACTGATGTTTAAACAGATACTAAATTACTCCATCAGACGTAAATCAGGAATATGACTAACTCCCACTCTGACTCATTACACCAGGAGGAGGGAAAGGTTTTGTGTGAACATCAACACATGAAATAAAAGCTTCCAAACAGTTACAGCTCCCACTGAGGACTTTAGTTTAAACGAAGAGTTTGTTCAATTATTGAAGCATCCTTTAAATCTGTCAGCATCTAGCCAAAGACAATATAATCTGTCTGCAACACCTTAGTGAGGGTAACAAAAACAGTTAAAAAAGAGCTGTGCTAATTTTCAAATAGTGATAATGGAGTAATTTTTTAATACCTGCTTTACTGTGAAATTACCAGAACTAATGCTTTCTACTGATTTATTTCTATAACAATAAACCAATGCTTATTCTGCTGGATTAACCACCTGAGGTACGTATACTCTTCATTTTTCTAAATAAGGAGCTTTAGCATCAGAAACAAAGTTAGTCTTAAAATGCAATGGCTTGTCTTTTTTTTTTTTCAGCTCTGAGGATGAGAATGGCAAAGCTGGGGAAAAAGGTGATTTAACAGCTGTAATGACAAGGAAGTAAAATTTACTATTCAAAGCAGAATAAAGCGAAGAAGAGTTTCTTCAACATCTTTGGATCATAATGCTTGTTTTGCTCCTTTGTTTTATGCAACTGGGTTATTTTGCCCTCTGCATAATCCAATAAACTTTAACAGATGTGACCAACAGCTACATACAAATAAATCACATCCTAGATTTTGTTGAAAAGAGTGAAAGTTACCCAAGATCATAAATGTAGTGTATATCCAAGTATGAAGACATGGCGTATCTGTTCCCACAATCAGGAAAATGTTGTTTCTATATACACAGAGCAGATAAGCAGCCATCTCCACTTAACTTCACAGGACATTGTTTCATTTCAAAGTGTGCCAATCTACCCAATTTTGATTGAAAATGCTCTCCCAACTTTTTCCTGGTAACAGCATTGGTTAATGAAAAACTAATCATGAGATAGGAGCAGAAAGAAATGTAAATATAGAAGTTGGTTTCCAAACATACTACCTTGGTCAAAATTCAAAGCATTCCTTTTTAAGTGACAGCAAAACAACCCAAAAATAGTTGTCAGCATTTAAATATTTAGCCACTTTCTAGAGCTCCGCAGTCCACCCACCCTTCTATTTTAAGTATGACAGTATAGCCATTCTCACACACTGCTCCCTTCCACATGCTACATACAGGCTGCCCACCCACAACTTCACATATTGGCCCTGTGTGTAACACTGTGAACAGCCTGACCTCCCAAGCATGGTTTCATCTCCTAGCTTGCTACAGAAAGCCCTGCTTTTCCAGGAAACTTGCTGCCAGACTCCAGTAAAAAAAAACTGTCCATAAAAAACCAAATCAACAAAAAAAACCACACCCCTGCTTATCATACAGGTTTCAGTTGGCCTGGGAAGCTAAAATCAGTGCAAGCCTCCCATCACAAATACTGAGTTGCCAATGGCTTGTCCTGCAGCTGCAACACAAAGTCTGTTACACATGCAGCCACTGCTGGGAACAGGTCTCCAGCAAGGTCCAAAGCTTCCACCAAGGAACAGGTCATTTCTTTCCACGTAAGGGAGAAGCTAAGTGCCCTTAAAGCAGTCATAAGGTATAATTACACTTAGAAAAAAAATCACATGCCAGTCATTGTTCCCTCCCCGCCCAGTACATAGTTCTTGAGGAGAAGAGTGACCCATAGCACTACATCCTTACATTCAAATCAGTACGATAGCTTTATTTTGCTAGGTCTTAGCCTGGTTTGAATCATTAAACAGATAAAGCTCAGGTTGTGTTATGGTAGGATAGCTGACTTAAATTATGCACCAGCAAAAAGTAACCTTAACTTTTTTGCTGCTCTTCCTCCAAAGCAGGAAACTGAAGCTACTACCTCATACTGAGGCACAACAGCAGTCATGAGCTGACTTGTAGCCTCTGAACACTTGGTGGCTTTCAGTCTGAAGTGGGTAATAATCTCAAATTTTAGGATTTGTCAGAGATGGTTATCTGGGGAGTGGAATAGTAGATAAGAACAAATAAATTTAACTGTGTTATACTTTCTTAATGTCTAGCCTCTTTTGGGGGGTTGGTTTTGGTTTTATTTTAGTTGGATTTTTGTAATGGGTCATCCCCCCCACTTCTGTTTCTTCTGTTATTTGTTGGTTCTGAGAGCAGCAGGAGTTACCCTCAAGTCTTTTTTACTTCTTTTTCTTCTCAAAGGTTCTTAGCAGGAGACACCAAAAAGTGAGAGAGTAGGAGAGTGATATGAAGCAGTCACAACCAGTTTTTGTAACAGCAGATTGCTATGGACACTCAGCCCCTGCCTTTCCTGATAATCTGTGCTATTAAAATTAAATTATCTGGAAAAGGGGGAAAAATGCTGCTGCCACCATATTATTATTCAAAGTAGTTAAAAAAAAAAAAGACTAGAGACTTCACAATAGTGAATAAGTGGTAAAGCTACAGGTGCAGTTCATTATCAATACTCAAGTAGAATGAAAACATACAAATAGCCCTAACTGTACACAGCAGAACAAGTTGTTAAATTAGTGTTATCAAAGTCTGGGCTAGGAAGCAGAGCACTTTGGCATTAGTTTACATAGTCCTCTAAATATCTCAACTCCATGCTTAGAAGCCATGAAAATGCAGACAGCTTAAGGACTTATTAAGGAAGGCAAGGAAAACAAATCAAAACATAACTGTGTCATAGCACATCATATTTACAACTTCGGTAGAGTTTGGTCAGCCCATCTCTGAAGACACAAATAGAGAAAGGTAACAAAAATTATCAGAAGTGTGAAATGGCTAAATACAACAGCAGCCATACAGGGAAGAAGACAGTAAGGCACAGACATGAGAGGCCTAAAGAACTGTAATAAAAGCCAGAAGGTAAAAATAGAATACAGATCATTAAACAATGGCATCAAGAAGCAGCATAAAACGAAAACAGGAAGCACTTTCTCACCATGGCTAATTAAATAGGAGGGCAGAAGCATTAGTAGATTTTTTCTTTAATCATTAATTGCACGCTTCATAGATAAAATCCAATCATTACAAAAGTTCACAGTCCAACTGCGGCTTCTAACTTAGGAGATCCTTGCACAAACCCTGACAAGTAGCAAGGAGATCCTGCTGAGTCTAGAAAATATTCTGTTACACCTCTTGCTCTAAGCACTCATTGCTACCGCTTTTGCAGACAGCAGTGGGCTCAGTAGATCTCTGGTCTACCTTGTGGTGATTCTCATGTTGCATATATTAAAACTATTCAGTTTGTAGCAGGTGAATCTGAACTGTCCTACACTAGCTACATAGCAGCATGGATATCAGATCATTAATTTGGAGGAACAGAGACACAAAATGGAGCATTCAAGAGTTGTCTGCTTCTGGGAAGCAGGGATGTCCATCATCCGAATGCTGCAGCCCCAGAGCTTTCCCACATCCAATATCAACAAGAACAGAATTACAAGAAGGCAAGTCATCTTTTCCACGTATCCATATAGATGCCATGCAAAATCCCAATTTATCATTAAAGCCAAATAATTTCTAAGTTCCAGTAAGACAAAAGTCTCTGAAACAAAGCCAAAGCTGGAGTCCTTCTTTGTACAGTATCATTTGCCCAGGATGACTATCATAGATACCTGGTTCAGTGTGACACAGATTTTCAGCTTTTGTGGTTTGCAGTATGTAAAGGCACTTCTGCACATCACAAGCAAGACCAGCAGAAGATGTACAGTGGTTCAATTAGCTCACATAAGAGCTGAAACAGATGGTACCAAGCGTGTTCTGAAGCACTTGTCCTATTGCCAATTCTGCTGTGCCACTCCCTCAGGTAAGTGAACACAACAGCTTCTCCCTTCACACTTACCCCTTGGAGAAGCTGGGGTCAGACTGATGCGAGCAAAGAATTTCTCAGAATTACCAGTAGATTGCCCCTCTTAACCATCTTTCTATTTAGAGTCTTACTTCAACCTACACTGAAGCTCTAAAATCACTGAGATATTAACTTCTGCATTGAAATACAAAAGATTGCAGTTTTTCCTCGATGACTGCCATTCATCTTGGAGTTGTTTGGAAAGGAATGCACCCATGTAGAACAGTTTACACACATGACAAAAGAAAACAGGCCATAACGATTCAAATAAAAGCTTAAGCATAGACACCAAGTAAACATACAATTCATAATGTCTACCTGTATGAACTAGCTTGAATCTGAAGATTGAATTTCTTAATAAACAGTTTTTCCAATTAGTTCACCTAGCAACACTTCCTGTTTTGGACATCCTTTACGTATCTCAACTTCAGAGTGACAGATTAAAGCAAGCAAAATAAAAATGCTGTTACTTGAACAAGAGCGCCACATAGTGTTCCAAACCACGATGGAAAACAAGAAAGACAACCTTCCTCTAGCCTTCCCAAACTTAAAGGTAAAGGGAAAACACGTACATAATTACACTGAGTGTGAAGCCTCCTCATCTTGTGAGAGGAAACAGTGTAGTGTTCAATGTAAGAGAGAGACAAAGCACATCTTTTCTTAGTTCATTCTGCAGCCTGCACAACAGCTAGCCAAATTATTTCAAATAAATCAAAGTAGCAGTGAATTCCACTGTATTTGAGCTATTTGTGTCAGTTTTCATTCAAAACATATGCAAGAAATAGGATTTGCAGTTAAGTCAAGAGCAGATTACCAGTATTTGGTGGCTGCACCTAACAACTCAAAACAGCACACTACTTGTGAGTCTGATCACAAGTTTCTACTGGAATGGGAGTGTTTGTCTAGAAGAACCCAGAAAAGTACACTAATGTTGCTTTGTCATCACAAGTTTAATCTGAGAGTAAAACACTGAAACCTTTTCGATCTCTTCTTGTGATGAAGTTCTCAACTTCAGTGAGATTCCTTTATGAAGAAAAGCAATGAGAAATTTCTTCTATACCCTACTTTATCATTCAAGAAAAAAAAAAAAAACACAACAACAAAACAGCAGCCACCGTTGTCTCTAGAACCAAACTGCCTGTCGCCAATTTTCCTGCTGGAAACACTTTCCATGGATGTTTTTCTCCTCTGTCCACCTCCCACAAAGAACTATACCAGAAATTCTGGAAGTCACCAGAATGCAATGACACATTGCTTCCTCTTACTAATCAAGCAGGAAGGAAGGGGGCAGGGGTGGTGTTGTGAACAAACATTGCAAAAAATTAACAAGTCTTTCCATCAAGTAAGTTACAATATTGCACATAAGGCCTCACATAAGCTATGCAATATTGCTAGCACTGAGAAGGAACAAGTTACCCAAAGAACAACTGACAATTCTGACAACTTTAAAGCTGTATTAGATGTGGAACAAGGCATTTTCTTCTTCTTTACAAGAAATTGTGTTACAGGAAAAAAAACCTATTTTAACGTTCAGTTTCAGTAAGTTTCTCCAGGAAGCATTTAGATGACTAATTCATAAAATATCTACAAAGAAAACAGACAAACCATTTTGCTGCTAGGCAAGACTATTCTAGTTTCTATTTGATAATGTTTTCACCTTACTAAAACAGACAAAAACTTTAATTAAGATACTTACATTCATGTTTTAAAAACCATGTGTTCATTGTCCCATGCAAATGAAACACACAGTACAGCTATTGCATTACAGAAAGAATCCAGCATTGACTTCATTTTAAAAAGCCATCGGTTCTGCCTCAGTTGAGAGATTTTCTTCTATAAACTCCTGCTATATGAAAGAGTCTCCCAAAACTTTAGCACTAGATGGGCCTGTGATTCCTAGGCTTTTGAGAGTTATCTTAAAAACCCATAAACCCACACAGTTAGACATGTACCTCTTTGCCCTTCAGCCTGGGTTTTGCCATAATTCTTCATAGTGCCCCTTTCTCAGTCTGACTTTCCAGATTCCAGGAGGAAGAGAGGTGGTTCAACTAACACTTGCAGCCTGCTGCTGAAGGGATTAATCCCAGCTCTATAAATTCCCTTACGGCTAAACCAGTTACTTGAGTGGCCGAAGAGAAGATCACTGACTACAGACAAACTTGTTGCCTTCTGAATATGTCTTAGCCCTGTAACAGGTTGCACTGAGGATTTGGGGAGACGGAAGAAGAGACAGGAACAGATAATTTTAGTCAATTGAGTGAGCCACTACCTGACCTACATGTACAATTATTTTAGAGCTGGCCACCTGGTAGTAGAGAGTTTTTGCTGCAATTGTCTATATCAAGCCAGGCCTCACTATTTACTAATTTATCCAATATTCCAAATACCTTCATTCCCAGCTACCTCAGCAGCCCTAGGCTGAAGATATAAAGAGTTACAACTAAAAAATAATATTTTCTAGTATCAAAAATGAAGTAGTGTGGAAGCAAACTGTTCAGAGCTGCAAAAAACAAATGCAAAGCACTGTACTGCACAGCATATTAAGGGCTCATTTCTGAGATGCTATTTCAAGAGTGTCCTTCCATACTTAGGCAACCATGAACCAAAAAAAAGTTAAACAATATCTCTTTCCATACCCTGTACCTAGTTCATACATTTAGATAAATCTTTTGTTGACTAAAAAAATGCCTCCCATATACTTGTAAAAACAGTTCTGTGTCCTAGATAAGCCAGCTCACAGGGCTTCCACTTAACATTAGCAGAAGCTGCTTTTCCAGCATTCAAACCTAATCTACATTTTGCTCAATATGCAAATACAACTGCAACATTCTAGAGCAAATATTTTCACTTCCATTTAAGCATCAACCGGTATAAATCCATCCTATTCACAGAGAAAAGTAATTCAGAAGCCACAGGCAATCAAAGACAACAAAACACAGAAATCCATAGACACAGACATGTTCTTCCTGTTTGAGTTTTTGGTGAGTACAACTGATTTTAATGCACTTAAATTGCAAACATGTTTTCTCTTTATAGTTTAACAGTGGAGAGGGAATGGACAGAATGGTGTTTTGAGTGACGCAAATGGTGATGTT
Organism: Rhynochetos jubatus; assembly: GCA_027574665.1. Classification (NCBI taxonomy): domain Eukaryota; kingdom Metazoa; phylum Chordata; class Aves; order Eurypygiformes; family Rhynochetidae; genus Rhynochetos; species Rhynochetos jubatus. The sequence goes on from CM050656.1 coordinate 21,489,440, forward strand.
ACTAAAGGACTGAAGTTCCCAAACTCTCATGCTTGTGTAAGCAGCAGTGTTTTTTGCATTTAGCTTGTGCACAGACAACAGCATTTGTGACAGTTTTTCACTGAGGTGTTTGTGTTTTGGTTTTTGGGTTTTGTTTTTTTGTTTGTTTGTTTTGTTTTGTTTCTTCTTTTCTGTTTTAATGCACAAAACTGTCACAAACAGGAAATTGTCACATCATATGCCACTAGAACACAGTAAAGTGAACAGGCTAGATTCTCGATCAATCTTTCCAGGGTTCCCAGTAATACTCACAAAAGGTTTAGAGAAGGGTCATGAAGCAGTGGTGACTTCTCAGTCTTAACCTGTAAGCTTCAATCAAGTTAATTATTCCACTTAAAAAACAGATACTTCATTCCTTACTCAGGCAAAGACTCCCATTAAAATCTTATCAGAAGACAGTTTTTGCAGGACTGCAGCATCCTCCTATAGATTTGAATTTAAGTTCTCCCTAACACCGAGCATGATGCACATGTGCTATTATTCTTCAACATATCTTCAGCAAGGTGTTGGAGGAAGAGTTGTAATAGAAAGCATTCCTTGCAGGTTTTTCAACTGCACAATATTTCATCACAAAATTCTCAATGACACGTCATATTTGGTTGATTGCTGCCAGGAAGGCAATGAGGAATACTATATTTCCACAGACATAGACGGTTAACACAACCTGTTTAAACAGAAAACCCTGCAAGAGAAATGGAAGAAAAGCCATAGAAGAGTCAGTCTTTTTATTGGTTTAAATAAAGAATCTTCCCATCTTGTAGTAGCTACTTACAAAATTGTGACTTACCTCAGCTTCTGCAGATGTGAGTGACTGCAGTATCTGTACTCTGTCATCCTCTATCACTTCAACTGTTAGTGGGAAGAAAAAAGCACACTTAGGTCTGCTCATAAAAGGAAGATTTTTATACCGCAGAAGTCCCATGACTGAAAGATTAAGTCTTATACATGAAAAACGTTTGTAAGTCTCAAGTGACATTTCATGACCTATACTATCATGCTCACAGCACAAGTGAAAAATTATTCTGGAGCTGACCGACATAAGTAACTTCTGGACACTAGGTGGCAAAACATTTAGTCTCTTTTGTTAGAGTGAATCATCAAAACGCTGAGGTTTGAGCTGAAGAAAACAAAAGGTTTGTCTAAAACTTTTCCTTTTCAATTTAAGATAGTTAGATTTCATTAATAAGTGTTTTCCATTAGCCAACATATGAACAAACATTTCAGGTTAATTCCTCTAATTCTAGGAAGTAGAATTTAACTGCAATTAAATTTAAATTTAAGTCTTTTATAATCACTTCTTCTCCATGTGCCACCTTACAGAGTCTTTTAACTAATCATGCTTCTTCAGTTCTGCAAGATGTCTCATCTCTGCCTTACAGATAGCTCATTTACATGTGCAGAGTCATCTCCTCTCAGTGATACTAGCCAGTGAAGCTAGGAATGTCCCATAAAATTACTACCAGCCTTTTCACTAGACACTGGAGTCAGGATTTAACCTTCATTCCCCTGTTCACTCAAAACTGCAAGCATTTGTGCTCATCTTTGTGTTCAGTTGGCTCATAAAATAACAGCCATTCATACCAGCAGTTTGTCATAATAAAATGCAGACTAAATGTGTATGAATTAACCTGGATTTTACCTACCTACCTGGGATCAAAATCCTGGCAAACAGCGATAGATTCTTGGAAAATACTTATGCATTTCAGTCTGCCCCTATGAACCGTGGTTTGAGAAATAAGAGGCTACTATTTAAAGCTGCACCAAAATAATTTTTACAGAACACTTTGGTCTTGTAAACTGGTTTACTCCCATATTAGTTTATACAGAAGATATGACATTATTGTTCAAAGGGTTATTCCCTTTCAGCTTCCAAGTTAGAGGCCAAAGAACAACTCCTGACATTCAACCCACTCTGTTAACATCTTTTACACCATTCTCAGCAAGCAAGGTAATAATAGTTTTGTTGAGTTTGTACCTTTATGTATGAGACAGTAACTGTGTATTTCCAGAAGAAGCTCAATAGCGACATGCCAAGCTACAAAACCTATCAACGTATAGGTGTCCCATGGGTCTGGTAGGTCAAGTGCTGGTAGATCCATTCCCAAGAACATAGTCACCACTAATCAATAAAAACAAGACAAGAAGATATTAAGAGTGTTGTGCCAGGATAATTGGAAAAAAAATATAAATCTCTCAACACCTTCAGCAATAGATTTCCCATTAACTACCTACAACTACTTGGAGAATGAGGATAAAGGAGTCCATGCGCTAAAAGGCCGTGTGGGTGGGGTTGCATGGCAGGGAGAAGAAAACCAAGATAGTTTTCATCCTGCTCAGTGCCCTATCACATTCCAGTCACACAAACACTAGCATTTGAGTCTACCAACAAGACAATATTTGTGCTTAAGCTGCCTATGGAAACTTGGCACTATTAATAGAATTAAACCCACCTTCTGGTTCCGTGAGTTTCCCCTCTCCCATTAAATAACATTGAACTATGTTACTGTAAGAACTTCTATCCTCAAGTCTCCCAAGACAAAAAGAAATTACTCAAGATAAGAGCAGGTCCTCCTCACAGAGATCTTTGAGATTTATCTGTAAGTTCTTTGGTTTTACATAATCACTTCTACTCCCTAAAACTGTATCTGATGGCCACTTAAAACTCACATAGAAGATGGTCAGCAAGTAAAAGAATCTTCAGAGATGAAGATTATGGACTGGATATCCATAGATGTTTTAGATGGCCAATAGCCCAGACAGTGAACTAAGTTCCTTTAAATCACTTAAAAGAGAGTAACAATTATTACTCCTACTCACCAGCTAGTATTCTAGCTGTTGTACCAGTACTCCAGTGAAACCAGTTAAACAATTGCCTCCTACAAAACAGTGAAAGCATTTTATTGATTAGGTAGTTTGGGGGTATAAAATAATAATAATAAAGAACATTGTTACATACTTTAAATACATATTTTTCAATGTAAAAAGAATTTTTAAAGAAAGATATATTTAATTCCTGCAGCTATAACTTACTGAGTTAGTTGTATGTACCTTGGTGCGTGACGAGATGGTCTGAAACCTGCCATAAGTGGTTGAAAGATTGTCAGGGCCATCACGGTACAGCCAAGATAGGGATGAAAACCTGCTTGCTAAAACACAGGACATTCTTCTTTAATATCATATCTATATAAACATGCTGAAAAAAAATACCAAAAGAGGTAATAATTTAATTTATGCTTGTATTAGCAAGTTATAGTGTGGAGCAGCACTGTGTTTAGACTGGCAGGGATAACAGGACACAGTAAGTTGCCCTGCAGCTGGATGGAGATGGTTCTCCTTGGCAGCATGAGACACAGTATGTCTGCCCAGGGTTTGTTTCACCCTTTTGCTATATTGAGAAATTCTACCAGCTGAACAGCAGAGCACAATATGACTGTAGAAGCTATGCTCCAAGCTCCTCATCCCCAATCCTGTGTCTTCAGGAGAGGCCTATTTCATAAACTCCTCCCAGCAGTGGTCTCCCCTCTCTCCCTATCTGTTCTCAACTTAACCCCAAATATTTCATTCAATTTCCTTAGCTCCTAGCTTATAACCTGTAACCACATTCTCCCACCTTTAATACGGATACTCTCTAGACTTTCCAATTTCTGGTACCACCTTGCACCAAATATTCTACAGGTGACAGCAACAGGTATACAATTCCTACCTAATGTTCCAGACTAAGTTTAATCCCTGGATACAGTTACTCAAGTCCAAAGTCATAACAACACTCATTCCTGGCAGGTTTGCCATATTAATAAACCAACTGTCCCACCCTCACTCCCCTCCCAAATTCAAGTTCTCTAGGGAAATAGGAAGACAGAGTTACTACATAAAGAAACTGTGAGCAAGGACGTTATTTGGGGGAAGGGGGCAGGCAGGGAGGCACTGAAGTTGTTCAATTGTAGTTAAAGGAGGCAATATTTCTCTTCTGTATTGCTGCCATTTAAAACCAGGCTACTTAAGTACAACTTTAACAGCAATTCCCACTGCAGTAGTTGTAACATGTTAGTCCTCATTCTCATTCATTTGGTCCAACCTTTATATTTGAGTTAAACAGAGCAAAAGCACACACTTACTTGACTCCAACCTCCTCGGTATATAAAGGGCAATATAAAAGAAATGCTTGTAAGCATGACTGTGGTCAACATAAGCATACGATGCACCTAGAAAAGTTAAGTTTGCTTTTAGAAACTCTACAGCTTGCTGAATAAGTCATTAAAATACATTTAACAGATCTACAGACAAAGATGGTTTTGGTGTCCTCTTTAGACTTTGCTTTTACTAGTAAAGTAAGTGAAATTCTGGTTTGTAATTGTTCCATTTTATAAGATTAAACAAAGATAAAAATCACACCAAGTTTAAACTCCTATTTCTTGGATCTAGTACATGTATAATTCTGCTTACAATAAAGCTAGAAAATACAGCTGGAGATATGGGGAGATTCTGCCCACCTGAAACCACATCTCCTTTCCAAACAGGAATGAATGAGACCAGACAGGTTTGAAGAATCGTGCAACAATAACACCAATACTAACTGTGGTAATCCAAGCAACAAACATTAGCGCTCCTGAAAATTGAAAAAAAATACAAGGTGAACATAAGTAATTTAGCTGCATGTGAGTACAGCTTCAAAGGCTCTGTAATAGTTTAGTCTGTATGCATATGGTCAGAATTTACCAGTGAAATTTTTAATCACCTGCTTCAGACTACAACTTCACAGCATTTATCTTGCTGAAGGGCAGAAATATCCATATAAAAGATCATACCATGCCTACACAGCATGACAGAGCAGCTCTGGCTACTGCACATTTCATATGCGCCAGTACAGTCAGAACACACTGGTGAGAGATGCTGTTCTGTTACAAACTCACACATCAGAGGATGAAAAGTGACATTTCTTACAAGTTGTTTGACAAAGAATGAGTGATATTTCTCTCATTGACCTGCTTTAAAGCCCAATACCATGAGAGGAAAAAAATCTCATTAACTTCAATAGCTCTGGACTGTCAGTTGAGGGGTTTTCCATTTCAAATAGAATTAAACCAGTAAGGCAGCTAGAACAAACCAAAGCAGAGAGGGATAAACAGAAACACACACTAACTATAAATTTAGGATGAAAGGCAAATGCAGGTTCATTTTCCAGGGGGGGTATCTTACAACACTGATCCTGAAATGAATAGTTATTTATAATTTTATTCTGTCTTCAGTCTCAGATCTTGCTAGCCAAGAGTATAAATAACACATGTGCCAAATACCTAAATGACTACTCTGCAACAACGAGGAAAATTTAACTCTCCAGTCCCAGCAAGTCTAGAACTAGAAGGCATAACTAGAAGTTGCAGCTTACCATGAGCCTTGATAATTCGTGGGGACCTGGAACCTCCGATATCCTGAGGAAGGCCCGTGACATTGTATATTCCCGTGGTAATCAGGGGCTGATGGCGATGTTTGTGTATTAGTCCACCTAGACAGTGACAAAAAGTGGTTTATCTACGGCTGATGAAAGCCACTTCACTTGTAAGTGTGCCCATTCCTTATTTATGAATGCAAGCCCTGTTGTGATTATGCAAGCGTAATCATACAAACTAAGTTTCTGACACACAGTATAGCAAGAACCTAAGATGTCATCTAAACTGTCTTGCATACTTAATGTACAAGACCCAACTCACCCCTCTACAGTAAATAGCTTTCTCCACTACCCGCAGAAGGTGTGAAGAATAATTCCCTTTGATGCCAGTCTACATTATAAAAAGATGTGGCCAGCTCTCAAGAAACCAACAGTACCTAGCATCAAGTTGGCATACAACACATATATGATTATGTTTACTATAACTTGCAAAAAAACCCGCATGATCCAGTGAGACAGTAAAGATGACTGGGCTAAGTGTCTCAGACTTGTAAACCTTAGTTCAGATAGTAATTATCAGCTAAGCAATCTCTTACATATGGGTGATTGAACAGCCCTAAATGAGTTAAAGAAAAGCAACCATCTTCAAGTCAAGTTTACCTTCACTAGCTTCCCCATCTGCCAGAAAGATGTAGTAACTGGCATCCAGATTAAATCTCCCTTTATAAGCAGGAAGACGAATACTCCTTCTGAAAGAACATTGAAGAAGACCATCCACAAGCCTCCATGACACATCTTCAAGGGCATTCTGTGAAACAGAAGACATTAAATATCCAGTCTTTGCAGACTGGCAGGGTAATTGGCTTAAAAGTAACCCTGCAAGGGACAAGAGTGTTACTGATACACAAAGAAAGAACAGCAATTATGGGAGGAAGGGGATAAAAATCTCTTGCATACCAACTTAGAAGGTATGTCAGTAAGTCAACCAGAAACATAAGGATTGGACTCATTACCACCAATTTTTCCAGCTCATAACAATAATCTTCCCTTACAACCTTTAACCAGAGATATCAATGGCACCTGCAGCCCTAGAAAAGGGACAGCATAATAATGGGTACAAGTTCCTCAGAGTAAGCTCCCACCATGTGACTTTTTTAGACTTCCAAAGGTAATATTTACTAGGAAGTAGTACACCAACCAATCTCACCTTAGAGAATTATGGATCCACCCTACTATTTGCAGCTACTGTGCAACATAAAAGCACAAAGCAGCAGCATACCATTCATAAGATCAAACCTACATTTGTGGAAGTGTCTTAATTGTTTTCAAATGTACCTCTGAATCCAAAACAGGAGGAGTCCGCCCCTTCAGATTGGCAGCACTTACATGAACATGATAGTCCTCATTAACACACAGATATGCATCATCACCACCCTGGAGGGTTTAAAAGAAAAATGTATTTATAGCCCAATAAAAATCACTACTGGTAGTCTCCAAAATCTCTACAAAAGATTTAATATATGCAATAAGACCTGAGACAGATTCCTCCAGCTGTCAAGCTATTATTTCCCAGCTTTCAAACTCTTCTGTATTACAGAGGAATCACATTAAGTCAAACAGATGACACATAGTAAGGCCCGTTATGATTTATACGCCCCCCCTTTCTCATGGTAACAATCATGTTATCAGAAACTCCTTTAATTATTTAGGATTTAGTAAATTAACCAGATAAGAGAGAGATGGATGTTGATGTTAGTTAAAACCCCTCTTTAGTTAAAAGTTGATTTTCCCTCATAGCTGTAAAGACAAAAGTATTGTTAAGAACCAAGTGCTGTTCTACTAGAAGCATGAATATATACAGCATCCCCTTTGTGCAATAGTTAATTTATAGATTACACATTTGTCAGCAGCATCATCCCTTCACTTTAGAACAATTACAAAAAGGATTTCTAAACACCTTTAAGACTGAATGGAGTCACTCCTGTAGAAACAGTGAAATACAAATGGTTTTCAGAAAGCATAGCAGCTCAGCTTCTGACAGGTGGGCAGTTTTGGCTAGGTAACAAAGACTGATCTAACCAGGAATTCCAGTCAGCTACTGTGCAAGCAGAATCCAACCTGTCTGATAAGACATAGATCCACAGAGGAATAGTACTTGTCAGTCCTGAGCTAAAACTGAATATCCACCTATAAAAGGCAACCTTCAGCACTATGGGAGAGAAGTTACTTTGTATGGCATCTAGCAGCATTTCAGATTTCCATATGCATGTTTTGCGAGAGACATTCAAACTTTAAGATCACAAAAGCAACTAAAGCAGTAGAATACTACTTACCATCCACTGGTCATGGGACAATGCAAATGCTAAATATCCATTACCTGGACCACTCATTTCAATAAATACTGAACTCTTCTCTCGTTGGAAGGATAGAAAAAAACAGGAAGCACTTTCAGGATCGCAGTTTGCAGGGTTCCTAATGCAGAACTTCATACTTCCACAACTTGATGCATTAAACTACACAATTAAGCAAACAAACAAGTCATTAGCAATGAGAGTTTTCTTCTTCCTCCCTTTCTACTCCATTCTAGAAGGAAATATACAAGGAACAGCAAAGAAATGCCACCTATGTCCGCATACCAATCTCTTAATGAATTCCTACAATTATCCCAGGACTAGCAGGTAAAACAATGACGAGTTCCAAGCTGTAGTTTTACTCAAATTGAATTTTCACTTTAGAGACATTATAATAGAATAGTAACTTGGAAAAAGTAAATACTTAAAACCAAGGGAAGTTTTTCTAATCAGTAATGAAAGTTAGTAACATGAACTCATAGAAAGAAGTTTGAGTCTGCAGTTACTAAATAGGAAGTTATTAGTCAAGATCAAGTCTTTACCCATCTCTCTTCTGAGGTGCGCATAAGATTTTCTGACCATTAAGTTCTAAATATTCTATCAACCGTCTGACCCATGTGTGGTATGTTCCAACATTTAACCCACACAAGTTCAGGCAACTCAGCTGACACAAGAGGGTAGCTGTTTATGCTGTCTGATGTCTAAATTGCTTCATCTCTCCTTTTCTGTCAATAGGCTGTATCAATGTGATTTCATTAAACTCCACCACTGACCACATATTAAAAATGGCATTATATAGGTTTATAATTACTTACTGGCTTTGATAAGTATGAAACCGGGTGTGAAGTTGATATAGTCTCTGATGTTGTATACAAAGGTGTTGTTGGGGATGGTGCATTAGGCTGAGAAACAATGGGACCAGGAATCCTCACCCAGAAAATCTTGTATTTCTTCACAACTGTGGCTCTTAAACACAACACACACAGTCAATATGGTATACATCAACAGCCACTTGTTATTTTTAAAAAAAAAAGGCAAAGAGGAAAAGCTTCTATAGTTTGTACAACTTATTTGTAAAATACCCATTTTATGCAGTTATCTACCATTTTAGAGAAGAAAGTAGGAAAATATCTGAAATTTCAGTGGAAACATAATTTTAAAATATACTACTGCATGCTCTACTGTATGTAAGAAACATTCAAGCCTGTAGCACAGGTTACAACCTCAAAGAAGAGTTGATAGCTTTTACCCATTAGTTCCCCAAAAGCTAGTAGTATAACAGGAGGGTATACATACTCTTTTGTTAGGTACAGGCACCTAAAAAGATTCTAAACACTGTATATAAACTGCTCACTTCTCATGCCTGTAACTAGAAATGTTAAAGAAACTAGTCTCTGAACTCCCTTCTACTATCCCTGCAAACATAAAAATAATCATCTCCAAGCTTTCTCTAAAGAACAAATGTCTGCATTAATGTAGACTCTGCAGCGACCAAGAGGTGTTGACTTTTCAGGCCATTAGTCAAAGGATACTTCTCAATTGCTGGGCAGTATTTGACAGAAACACTGCTACAGGTTTACCTTATCTGCACTTTAATAAGCCAGAACTAATACTAAATTTACTTACAGAAACTGTACATGTTTTGGTGCAACTCCAGGAGCAATCCAATAAACTTTTATGTATTTCTTTTTTGCTTTACTTGTGTGACTGACAGCTGAATTCTGAAAAAACCACACATATCAAGAGTTACACAGTGGATATGCACAAAGGAGGTTTCAGCTCCTTAGTGACACAGTCACTAAATCATCACAGGCTGCAGATAAATCCTAAACAGACACAGTATTGTCACACCACACAGACACAGTGCAAGTGACTTTTCTGCAGTCAATCATGACCAATTAAGATGAAGTCTACCACTGAAACTTTCACATATTAGCAAATTTTGAGGCTAAAAGGAACAACTAGAAGTCTTAATCCAGAAGACTCCAGTGACGAGACAGAAGTCCCTGCAGGATTTATGCAGAAATGGTGTGATAATGCTCCATTTTTTGATAGTAAGGGCATGAAGGGACAGTGTAGTAACTGTACAGAGAACAGAACTAATATTCTAGAGGACAAAACTCAAAAGTAGTCTTGAGGTCAGATATTAATTTGCACAAGTTAAACATATCAGACAGCACTGAACTAAGTCTTCAGAACACAGAAGGCACAACCCAGATATACCCATGCCTTTACAGCATTGATGAATGTATTAATTGGATGCCACTGGAGGAGGGGGGAAAAGTGAAGAGAATAAAATATACATCTAGGCAGATTGAGAACTTTGTCAACATCAGCTCAGATGACACTGGACATGTTCATGAAGTTTAAGCAGGTTGCTGAAACACTAGCCAGAGTTCACCTCTTGCACGAGGCAGAATCAATTTGTCTAAAACGGATATTGAAGATTGTGATCTAACCTGTTACTAAGAAGGCCCCATTAACAGTAACTGACAGAGCAACACCAAAGATAATAGTGTATTCTAATGTTTGTTTACCACAATAACTGCCCTAAACTTTCCTTGCTGCAAGACATTTTCTATATCCTCAACAAGCATGGAAAATGATTGATAACTCTCCTCGTCAAAGCAAATAGAGCATGCCCTCCTCTTAAGTACAATAACCAGAAATACACAATATTCTTTGTGCACAAGTAAAAATTGTTATAAATGCTGCATCTTCCTGCAACATTCAATACCCTTCTATCACCAGAATAGTGTAAATGTCGTGGAAGAATACTCTGACATAGTTGAAGTGAGACATGCCTCTATACTGCAAATTGAACCAATTTCCTGAGCTCAAAAGAGATTACATAGCTCAGTTCTGTCCCATTACAGACATGGTCTAGTACAAACACCTCAGTGGCTGATGTCCCATTTTAAGACACTAGATTATACCTTGGTACGGCCACATGTCAGAAGTTGAGAAAATCTCCGGTCAACTAACATGAAAGAACCAACTGCAGGGCTATCCAGGTGTTCTGCATCCCGGGCTTGTATGAAAAATCCTTCAAAATCTGGTCCAGACAGATAAACTGAAACAAGAACAAAAGTAAAAGGCAAGTTGAAATCAACTCCAGAAGAAAATTAAATATTTCAACAGTGACCATGACCACCATAAGCTCATTTTACAAGTACTAAATGAATCAGATGAACAAAATTCAACAGCTTAAACAGATCTAGTAGCATGTCTTTACTCAGCTATATAACACAAAGAAACAATAAACTCTTCAGCTATAACTGACACAATACCTTCTATTTTGTCCCCTGGTTTAAATTCAGTCACATTCACTGTAATGGTGTGCTCAGGTGACAGTTGTGGAGAGCTACCATGACAGGGTATCATGCTAGTGCAGGCTTCTCTTACTTTTCCACTTGGATAGCCATCCACAGATGCATAGAAGCAAATAGACATCCAGACAGCCAAAGCAAGGCCCGACAGCTCCATCTACATAAAGTAAGAGTTACAGGCAATTAAATACAATAAGCATTTACATTACAGATCACCACTCAACCTAAGAGAGTCAGTTGAATCCTAAATTTTAAAAACATGTTTAGAACAAAAGCATGCTTAAGAAGACACTATTCCCAGCTGCAGAAGGTAAAAGCAATGTGTGCTTCTGGTAACTGCCAGACTTTGCAAGAATGTTCACAGATAAAATGTTTCAGGCCATCAAGGCTACAAATAGTATGGAAGCCTGCATCCACTGGGTGGATTATTTCTCGCAGTGCATTTTGACATAACTTTTTCAATTTCTTTTGCTTACGCCTCTCTCATTTTGTCTCTCTTACACACAGAAAAATCCCAGGCCCTTAAACATCTGCACAGGACAGATGGTTCTTAAAATGTGTTTCATTAATGTATAAAGATCCACAGTACTGAGGAACTATGCAGCTAGGATCAAGCCCACTCTTAATTACAGCTTCAAACTGTGCATCATTAAAGACTGTCGTTTGTTTCCACAACTCATGTCTATTTCTTCACATATGACAACTAATTCTGAGGAAACAAGTTCTTCTTTCTGCAGGGAAACTAAAGTTGCCAAATGTCAGAAATAGATTTGATGCATGCAAGAGTGGGAATTTCATATAAAGATTTAGATTTTTAAAAAAAAGTATGTTTGTTGCAGACAGGCACAAGACTTTTCCTTTGAACTCTTTCTTTTGGATATCGGACCTTCAGACAATTAGTCAAATAATATCATTGCTTGTCATGCTCTTGTTAAGGGAACAGTATGCATTTAACACATCTGGGGTAGTAGAACCAAAAAGCCTAAAACTGTTATATGAACCCCTAATCCCAGCATTCATCACAATGTTTTGCTCTGCCCCCGTACCGTTTTCAAAAAAGCTGTGGTAACTGTTTTGTTACTGGACAGCATGCAGTACAGGTGTATCATTGTTTACAGAATGCCCTAGTCAACAAGAAAAAGCATTTGCATGTTCAAAAGGCTGGGAGCACAGAGATAAACCTCCTTTCCATCCTTAAGCACAAGCAATGGGCTATCAGCTCCAGTGGCACACATACCAGGCAAGTAGGTCTGCCTTCTGGAAAAGCTATGGCCATTTTACACCAAGTGACAAGAAGTATCAGGTTATGAAGTTCCCTGACAGCACACATGGACATGAAGATAAGAAAGGCACAGAGCAGTCTCAGACTGAACTCTGATACCTAAAAAGCAGTCAAATGAAGACAAGGTACATCATTAGTCTTACACGTTCTCTAAGAATCAATACTAGCTTTTCCAAAGTTCTCATACATTCAGTGAAAAAATTCCAGAATATCTAGTGCAATGGTACATTTGTACTTCAACATAAGAGCTCCTCAGCAACTTTATACCAGTAAATAGATAAAATCAGAGGTGAGAGGGGGTTGAACAGTTACATTCCAGGAAGTAGAAAAAAAACCCCCAACCAAAACTCCTCCTCCCAAATATTAAAGAAAACATTAACTAGAAGTTAAAGATATTGTAGAGTAAGCCTTTCCTTCTAGTTCCAGTACTTCTCCAAATTGTCTACATTAACATGACTATATTCCTAAATTAAGAAAGCCTATAGGAAGGAAAAAACTAAGGTTCAGTACAACAGTGGCATTAAAGCAGCTTTTCTACGTACCAGTGAGACCTTCAAAACAAGTTGCTGCCAGAAGAGATAAGGCTGCATATCGCAGAGACAAGAACAAGAGTAGGTTAGTATTCTAGTTTAAGCAGCAGAGGATGTGGCAAGAATTTTAAAATGATACAAGAAATATTCTTTGGCAGACTCAACTGACTCAAAAGCTGGCAGAAGAGAAAGAGGGAGAAGCAGAGATGAAAAGAATGAAAAAGACTGAAATCGGAAAGAAGTACTGTACTGAAGAGCAATATTTTAAATCATTTTTTATTTTTAAATAGGGTTAACTGTAGAACAGCCTTTTCTATGCACACCATATGGTAGTCACCCCAGTCAGGGGTACAAGGACTTGCTACAGAGAAGAGTAGCTCCATAGCCAGAACACAATCCCATAGCATTGATTTTACTTAGCCTTGTACTACACACAGACTTTCCAATATGTTATATACAACTAAAGACAGCATAATATCCAGGAGTCTTTTCTCTACAAATACTAGCACATACCAAACTATTACACTGTAAGACACTTATTCATAGAATCATTTAGGTTGGAAAAGAAGAATGGTTAACCTAACACTTCCAATTCCACCACTAAACCATGTCCCTAAAGCACCACATCTACCACATCTCTGAAATACCTCGAGGGATGGTGACTCAACCACTTCCCTGGGCAGCATATTCCAATGCCTGACAACCCTTTCCATGAAGAACTTTTTCCTAATGTCCAATCTAAACCTCCCCTGGCACAATTTGAGGCCATTTCCTCTCATCCTATCTCTTGTTACTTGGGAGAAGAGACCAAGCCACTATGTTTCATACCTTTATTTAGAATGGAAAAAAATATTTCAATACTCATTAGTTTGAAAAACCTTAACTTCTTTCTAAAGCATTTTGCTCAAGGAAGCTGAGTAATCAGAATGTCAATATTTATTTCATATGGAATGTGATTATAACTGTAAAATTCAATTTCATAGAGAGATTACTCAATACTCACAGCTGACTTCTAAAGTAATCTGAAGTTTCAGTCAAGCATTTCTTGAGCCATCCTACCAAGTTATTTAATATGTTTGCTTGGCAGGTCAGAACCCAAGACAGAAATAGAGCGTTTTCTTAGAGCACACTTTTTTTGGGAACTTATATTGCATTCAACCTACCAGAAATTGGAGCAAAGTCATCTAGAAAAATCGTAACAGGTATCACAAAGGTACTCCATGCATGGCCAGTTATTCCAACAGTAGTGGGATGCAGAACACTTATTTTATATGAGACAGCCAGAAAAAGCTCACTGAGAAACTTCAAGAAGAGATATTCCTGAAAAAGTGAGCTAGAATCAACTGTTTCAGTTACTACAAATAGAGATGAAGTAGCTAGCATTCTTCATACTTATGATAGACTGTGACAAGACACCTCTGTGATAATTCAAACATTAACGGTTAAAGGCCAAAATATAATCATCTGTAGCTTAACTTGAAGAGATTCTGCCTGGCAAAGAGAAATATAATTTTGCTCATAGTAAGAGGTACAAGCTACTGTGAAGTTTCAATGCAACACAACTACACTTGTATGGTATGAATATTTAGAATTTATCATCCCAGTTGTTCAGGAGTCATCTCCTCCTCAGGAGGGAGGAGGAAAGAAGAAATGGTTGGGAAAAAAACTAACTTCTATAATTTTAAGAGCATAATCTTTAGAAGTCTGAGTCAACCATATCAACATTTAGTGGGAATCTCTTCATATTTAGTATAAATGGGAATTTATTCTCTTGATTACATCTCACAGTAAAGGGACTTGGATAAATGGAGAGCACTAAATTACTCCTTCCTGTGTTGAAGAAAATCCTACAGTCCTTGCAGGTACCAACAGCTAAGAAAGCCCTAATTTCTCAAGAACGCGAAGTTTGAACACAAAGCTCCCACACAAACTTAGGATCTCTTCATTAATTACCTTCCTTCTTTCAGTTGTTTAACAGAACTTGAATAGTTGCAGAGAACAAAGTCTAAAACCAGTTTCAGAAAGGAAGAGGAGATGAGAAGAGGGGCAAGGCCCCTATTGCCTATTGAAAGGTACAAAAACTATCATAGCCAGAATTTTCCTCCAGAACACCAAAAGGGCAAGCACAAAAGGCAGAATAACCTGTATTAACCAGAAGGTGTATGTGGCATGTCTTTTCAGAAATACACTCTTACAAAGTGTAAGCAGACAGCCTTGGTGTCCAAGAGTCACCTGCTCCCCATGCTCAGTAAGAAATTGGGTTAACTTCTCCTGCTCATTTAAATGCAGTCATATGACAATAGCTGGATTGAGCAAGGGAAAAAAAAAACCAAGTAGTGTTCACATTCACAATAACTACACAATAAATACATTTAAAATACAAACACAAACACACATGCTCACAAGATGACAACACATGCACACCTCAACCACTTGACCTTTCTACTCAGGAATCATTCAAAGAGAACTTCAAGGCTTGCATGTATCAAAATCAACTTCCATAAAAATTTAAGAGTAGGTACTTACCTTAGAGCCCATCATCCTGTTACGGTCACCAAGTCTGAGTAAAACTGCTATTGGCTTTCTATTTATACTAGGAGAACTTATATTACAATGTAACCTCTTCCAATTGATTTGCATCTAACAGTATTAACCTTTATCATACCTAGAATCAGAGGAGGTTTGTCGGAAAGTAGAAACAGTACACACACACAAAAGGAAACATTTATAAGAGCATTTTTTACTTAGGCACACATTTTATACTGCTTCCCAAGTTAAGCCCATATGACCCTACAGTTAGCTGAAGTGCATGAAGTTGTAATGAAGCACTGACACTGCACCTTCACTTGCTTTCTTGGACATGTACTTCCACAGACCTCAGAGTTTCATATTAAATAATTAATTATCCTCTGGGGGATATCCTTAAGGGGAGGGTGGGAGAGAACCAAAAAACCAAGTCACAACTTTTGGTATTTTCTTCCTCAAAGCACAAGTGGGTACAAAGTTGCAGCATGATTTTAAAGCTTGCTATGCCTTTACTCCCTATTAGAGATGCTTTATGTTAGAAGAGGAATAAGCAATCTTACCAAGGAATAGGATACGTTTGACTTTTTTCTATATATCCCACCAAGAATGAACAAGAGGCAAGGACTTTGTCCTGGTCAGTTGTTTACTTTGATTATTTAACTTTATTTTGGGCAGCTGCTCTGCATCTAATCTTTAAGGCCCCAAACTTACAAACTTCTGTCTATATGAAGAACCGTAAGTTGCAGGCTGACCTAAAAGCAGCATAGGTTTTTACCCCGACAAGCAAATCCAACTACAAGATCAGGACGTTTACTGTAAGTTACCATGCAGCTCTCTCCTACGCACACTAGTAAAGAAACAAACTAAGAAAGCAGTATTCACATAACATTAAGAAGCAAACAAGACGCAAGAGGAACGTGGTTAGCGTGGCTTCCACATAAAATAGGCTGTAGCTTAACTTTACTCATTAAGGCAAACGGTCTTAAGAATTTTCTCTAAATTAATTCAGAAATACTTGCATAAAAGGCAGCAGCTACAAGGTACTTCAAAAGCTTCGCCAGACTTTAGTTCGCTTCATAGCTGCTGCAGATATTCTATTAGGCATACACAATTTTCAAAAAGCTTGCAGCACCCACCCTTTGAGCACTCACTAGCATGAGTTTAACCAAAGCACTCTGGAGCTACAGCAACCTCTCCGACACAGCCCTAGCCGCCGGCGCACTACCCGGCAGCCTCACACTCTCCCCTCCGGCACCGCTCCCAGAAAAACCGGCGGCGAGAAAGCGGCCAGCCCGGCCACCGCCTTCCTCTGCCTGCGCCTTTGCTCCGCAACAGCGGGCGCGCTACGGGCTGCGGCGCTTGGGGAGGGCGGGGCAGGCGGCGGGCGGAGCCGGCGGCTGGGGGGCCGCCGCTGGGACAGGCGGGTGCGCCCGGAGACACATGGAACGGCACGTGAGTGACGCACCCCGTTCTCGCGGCAGTCCTGCCCAGTGTGACTCCCCAGGAGAACTGGGGTCCTGTGAAACGTGTTAATGACAGGGAATTCCTTTCCAGTTTCCGAGCATTAGAGGTGTTCGTGAACGTCCCGGTTTTGCAACCGGAGTCTCGCCCCGCGGGCAAGAGCCTGTCCTTGTAAAGGCTTGCAGAGCTCACCTGTGGTGCTATTCGTATGCCTGAAGGTGCTCACCTACACGGGCTTGCAAAATCAGGCTTTCTTTACCAAAAAAGCAAATAAATACTGGCTACAGCTGATTTTTGGTTCGAGGGGTCTTTTTGTTGTTTGGTTGGTTTTTTTTTTGGGGGGGGGGGGGGGAGTTGGTTGGTTGGTGTTTTGTTTTGTTTTCTGGCAGAAACTGCAGTTACTTAGCTTCTCTGAGTTCTGTTATTCTGTGTTTTAATCCAAGTCCTCAGTTATTCACAAATCAAAGTGGCACATTGAGGACGGAATGTTGCCTCCCACAGAGCAGAAATACTGTGTTTGTGTTAACAAACGCCTATAGGGCTCTAGTAATTGAGGTGATTATTAGTAGGTCTGAGTATCTCAATACTATTAATTTAGTCATATTTTCTTAAAAAGTACTATCTACTAAAATGTAGCAGACTGGCTAAATGCTCTGTTAGTGTTGTGCTGTTTGCTGAGTTTCTATAAAGCAGCATTAACCTTAGAGGTACTCTGTAATAGCATATTTTAAGATATATTCAATGTGAAAAACAATGATGAACCTAATCAGGCAAGTGATTTCACTGTTACACTTGTATCATCTTGCTCATGGAAGTCACTGGGAAGCTGAAATCTCACCAAGTGTATAGAAACTGAAGAAACAATGCATAATCAATATCTTAAAATTAGTAATTGACAGTTCTACAGCCTTAATGAAAATATTTCTATGAAAGAGTACTGCATGCTAATTTGTTAAGTGTCAATATCCAAGTTTCATCAAGGACATAAAATGCATTAGAATATATTAACTATAAAAAGCCTGCAGATGCATCTTCTTTGTAAAGTGTACTGCAATTATAGTTCAGTTAGCGTCATGGAGGGAAGGTTGGTTTTTAATCATTGCATGCTTGAAGAGAGATAAAGTCCTGTAATCTGCTATTGAATTATGTCAAGATGGCGATGTCAAGTGGCAAATGAATAACATAACCTCTAACATGAAAAGAAGTTGATGACTTTTTCGGGGTAGTTTGTTACAGGACATGAAGGAAGTAAGTGAAAGCTTGTAATTTTGAAAGCAACAGCAGTTTCATAAAGGAGACTGCATGCTGAGGGGAATTTATGTTGCTTAAGAACTGAGGAAACCATTAAGTAAAATATATATTGTGCAGTCCAAACTATGCTATGTTTTTAAGCTCAAAGCAACGTGGAAAACAATAAGCCATTCAAGCTACATCTGAAGAGAACCTGTATTATTATGTGGTTCCTTGTAATCAGTCTTCCCCTTCGGTATTGCAACAGAACTGTGGTATTTTATAAGGTCAACCCTTGCTCAAATTTCATATATGTGTGCACTAAGGCAAATGGTTTCTTTGTAACTGGGAAGATTATCACAGGAAAACATCATTTGAGTTCAAACCAAGTGATGTGCAAAAAGGCTGCATCGCTATCAGATTATTTTGATGATTGATAAATTGGATTTTTGTTACTACTACGTTTTCTATTCTGATACATTGATTGTGTTTGAAAAAGCGCATTTAGATTTGGCTGGATACATGCAGAAGACTGGTCTTCCTATGAAAATAATTGTCCTGACACCTATATTTATTCACCTCTTTGCTGTGTACCCTACCCTTACAAGACTAGACTAGCATTATTCAAGCTTCTCAGTGTTATCATCTTAGCTAAATATGTATTAGGAAAATAATAACAAAAATAGTATCTTAAATGAGAAGCATTTTTCCTACCAAAAGACCGCATATGCTTTTTCCCCCCAAAGAGAGGGGAATGTTGAGTCATTGAAACAATCCTGATCATCTAAAAGGAAATAAATGACAATAAAAGTCACAATGTAGGATGACATATTTTTCTCCATAATTAATAAATTCTTTCCACTTGAGCTTTGGCACTATTTTACCAACTGACTTACTGTTAACCTACAAGCTAAATAAATGTATTCCACCGACCTCCAGAAATATCCCTGTTATATACGCTTCTCTTTGGTCTTTATTCCTCTCAGCTAATCATCCCTTTCTACTTTTACTGTTTTAAAATTTTTTTACATCACACATAGAAATGCACACTTGGAAACGTATTTATACGAAAATACTTTTGTTTACCTAGAAGTAAAAGCAGAACGCATTTCACGGCTTTCAGTCAATTACACTAAATCGCCACCTGGTGGCATTAGCAATCAAGTAAAATAAGGCTTTTCATTCTTGATTACACAGAAAGCTACTTTTTCTCTCTCTGTTCTGACAGATCAAGAGCTGAGGTACGCACACAACACCTTTCTACCAGAATGTGTACTGACTTTGACTTAAAGAAAATATATAAAAAAAAAAACCAAAAACAAAAAACCACAAACACAAAACAAAACAAAAAAAAACCAACCAACTTCCTTGCTATCTGAAATGAAAGGATTAAGTTTGGTTCCTTGATACCAATCTGAGCCAGGTCTGTAAAGGTGTCATGAAACACTGACAACCTGCCATTTTTCTGAAAGAGTCTTCACTTAATTCTGTGTACAGCACAATTAAATCAATGGATAAAGGACTGCAGCAAAATCATTTTACCCACTTCAAGGTATGTGGGCCATCGCTTTATCAGATGCACATTACACAGGTTTTATCTGATAATAGTACTGAAAGCAAAGAGCTTTCTGGCAAAAGCATTGACCTGTAAGTGTTTCAGTTTAAGGCACTTTAGACCTGATTACAGAATCCTTAATGTGAAACCACAAGATTAATTGAAATCTAGTACAATGCTCTTCCACACACTGATCAGTTTCTTTGCCAGACAATCTCAATTCCACCTCTGTCTGACCTGCAGGTTTTTTCTTCTTTCCTTTCACTCAGACTAGGAACTAATTTTCTCACTCCTTTTCATCTCATCTCAGAGGTCCTTTCACAGACAACCCATGCTCATCTTTTCTCCTTTTTCTCAGCAGGTCTCAATTTGTCTCCTTCATAGCTTATGAATAGTCTTTGTTCAGACCTGGTATGTCTATGGGTTTTGTGGTTGCTGTCGTAGTTTAACTCTGGACAGCAAAATACCACAAAGCCACTCTCACAGATCCCCCCTCCCCTCCTCCTCTGGAGAGGAAGAGTCAGAGGAAAAAGAAATAAGAAAGCTTGTAAAATTGTGATAAGAGCTATTTACTGATTGAATCTAAATTAATATATACAAATACTATTAAGTAATTAAAATAATAGAAAATAAAACATATGATACAATTATATACAGTTGCTCACCACCCACTAACCAATGCACAACCAGGTGCTGAGCAGAGACAGTCAGAGCCAGAGAGCCCAAGAGCCACAGCCTGACAGTGATTGCAGCCTGAGAGCCACAGTCCAAGAGCTGTCACAGCAGATTCCAAGTGAACCCTATCAGCGATAGTATGACCAGGAAAACTAAACAAACCCACCAACTCCCTCACAAATGAGCCAGCACAGGAGTTAGCAAAGCAGCTAACAAAGGAGTCAGAGTGTTAGCAAGTGTATGGAAGAAAAAGAGCAAGAGAGTAAGAGAGTAATGGCTCCTGGATACTCTTCTCACATATACCCCGAGCATGACGTGCTGTGGAATGAAATACTCCCTTGGTCAGTTTGGGTCAGCTGTCTGAACTGTGCGTCCCCTGCACTGGCTGTAGCGAGACAGCGAGAGCTGGGAATGCAGCTGCAGTTTCAGAAGCGGAGAAAGGCCTTGAATTCAGTGCAGGCATTCCCCAGTGCCAGTTAGGACCTTATCAGTACTTCTCTTAGCATCCAGGAACACAGCTTCACAGCAGCCACGGCAAAGGGAGTTAACTCTTTACTGACTGAAACCAGCACATTTGCTCAGAGTTCAAGCACAAGCAATCATTCTGTAAGGATGATGCATGATGGGCAAGGCTGTTGTAGCAACATGCTACTTAGTACATGCCCAATTATCCCCGTGGCAGAACCACGTGGTGATGTGTGAGTATGCTTGGTAGGAATGTTTCCAGGGATTTTAGCTCTTACTTTAGCAAGTCTCAGATAAATGCTTCCAGAGGCTTTCAAAAGCTTATAAACCGGTCAGGCTATAACAGAGGTGGTAAAAGGCATATCCAACACAGGAGAGTTTGGAGAAGAATAAGAGAGAGGAGATTGTTGCATACTAGCTTTCAAGTCCTATAAGCAGCAATCCTCACTTGATAAGCACAGGGAAGGTGTAAAGTGACCCAGTTCAGAGATGTTATGGAGAGCTGCCTCCTGCGGTGCCAGGCTAGTACATAGCCTCTGTGCAAGCTGGTACCTCCAAGGACGTTCCAAAATTTGGGAGAACCCGCTGCACAGCACTTGCAGTGACTCAACAAATATGTCACTGGTGTATTTAGAGGCAAAACAGCAATACTGCACTACTGTATGAGACAGTGATTCCTCCACCAACAGGAATATAGATGGAATGGAGAGCCCGTGGTGTGCACAGAGGTAGTAAGATACTCTAAAAAGCTGGGCAGCAGCAGTTTGCCCCAACATACAACAGTAATTTCTAGCTCCTGTGACTTCACATAGGAGCTGCTGCTCAGTTATGGGCAAGCTATTTCTGATCAGCAATCCTAAACTCAAGTTCGTGGCTAACCAATAGATCAGATGTTATCAATAAGACAAACATTAAGTAAGGACTTTGAATTTCTGGTAGCAGCATTTGGTGATAAGTCAACCGTAAATGTTGAATTAGGTGCACTGATTGCTGTCCAGCAAAAGATGATGTGTTGGTCTAAATCTTAGCTTTGTAGCATTCTAGTGCAAACCACTTTTGCATCACCTTCCCTGCTCTTCCTCCTTATGTTTAACAGTGGTAGAATGCAAAAACTGTTTGAAGAGTCACAGGACTGAAAGTGATTTAGCAATGAAAAATCAGGAATTTGTTCCAAGGCATGAAGATGAGGAAGAGAGAAAAATTATCTTTTTAAAACAAATGCTTGCTGTAGTCATGCATTTGATGAAATATTCTCCTTCTGCAATGTATCATAGCATGGTAGACTCTTACTACGGCTTGAATTCTGTCTGCACTTTCAGATAGCCTCAGGTTATCTGGGGCTAATAGTTATTTATTTGCTTAAAAATCAGATGCCAATTTTATACAACAGATACAAGCCAAATCAATTGTCTACCATTTGACCTTCAAGAGCTGTCTAGGTAAGATTTAAGGATGATTATTTTCAGGGCCCAGGAAAACATCCATGGTATTCTCACCGTAGTTTGACACAGTAGGAAGGAGCACCCTAAAGAAAAGGGAGGGTGCAAGAGACCTTTCAAATATTTTTGAGGAGGAAATATAAAACTGAAAAAGTAGATCTGCGTGATAAAACATTACTACAGTTCCTACAGAACAGATACTCTGAAGTCTTAAATCTCAGCATATCTCACTAGTGTTAAATGGAACAATTTAAAGCAAGGTAAAAGTGCTGGTAGTGATTCAGCAAACTGGTGTAACATGTTCTTGTAAAACAAAAAAATGCCCCCATACATGTGAATTTATTTTACACTTAACTAAGTTAAATGGTACAAGAATACTATTCAGACACTTAGTTTAAAATCTTATTTGTGGGTCACCACATTTGCAGAAGATTATTAATATCAAAATTAATGTCTTGACTGTGCTTTAGCTAACAGTGCATATGTATCTTAAGTAATTATATCAAAAGCTATATTTAATTACAATACAATTTTATCTGGACCTCTTTAAAGATAAATGTATTGAATTTTACAATTTTCTATTAAAAATCAGTAGCAGTCTAACCTTATACAGAAGTTAAAGCAGAGAACATTGATTGTTTGAGGCCACACAGTAAAAAAATGGTCAAGTGGGATTAAAAGCAAGCCAAAAATGTTTCTGCAATCCAAAAACTCATGATGACACCAGGTTCATCTCTGCAAGGTCAAACCAACACTGCCAACTAACTAGAGGAAAGGGCATTTACATGTTCAGTAAGAACAGAATGCCTAGGCTATTGTCCTAGTCTCTCCATCTCATTTGATTTCTTACTTACTTTTTATTCCAGTAAACTATTTATTTCCTGCCTATCAGGCTATTGCAATCTTTTTAGCTATTTAGAATGGTTTAAAAAAAAGGCTACAGGTGAATACCTCAATGTTCCAAACAATATTTTCTCTCCATACCAGACTCTAATGTCCAAGGCCATATGTAAATTCCTGCTGAACACATAATGTGTGTAAGAACAGTACTGATTTTTAGCCACTGCATAGCAAAGAACTAACATTTTAGACTGGAGTCTAGCCAAATTGCAGAGATACTGTTTTAAAGAAAATTAGCTTTCTTTCAAAATCAGGTTTGCATTTCTGGATGAGATCTCCCTATTATAAGACAAAGGCTAGACAGAGATTCAATACTTTTAAAGCTCCCCATTGTTTGAACAATAACACAGTGTTAATTCACAAATTTACAAGTCATGAACATGGGGCATTGAGAAAAACTATGCTATCACTTTAAATGTTATGAAGTCTCATATTTCCTGCATACAGGCCAAAGGAATCTGCTTTCAATTTTAGTTAGAAGTTCGGTTAAGTGCTCTGTACTAGTTGGCTTTTACTGTTGTTATTGGGAACTATTGTTCTGTTATTAAAAAAAGAGTACTATCATTTAAGTACTGTAAGTTTCTACATTGTACAGTCATAAACTTTAAAATAGGCATAAACAATATGATGTGGTCAGACACTTAGTGAACAGGCTCCTCAAAGTGCATTAAGGCCACTGCTAGTGTAAGTGTCCAATAATGCAGTGTTGCAAAACAGTAGGCAAGAAGGAAGGGAATACTAGGAAGGTGTATGTAAAAGGACTGAAGAATTCTGGTATTGATATACTTCAAAAAGCTGGAAAATTATTTCCTGATAATGACATTGATATGGTCTCCACTCTTATTTTGAAGCAACTATTGATCTTTTCCTGCTGTGGTAGATCATATCACAGACGAGAAACTGCAAACTGAAGATAAAATGTCACTGTGAAATCCACCATTTAGATGCCAGTGTGGCGACTGCCATGGGTCTTTGCTGTTGGCTGTGTCCTATACAATATTTGCAGTGCTAAATGGTAGCACTTGTGCACTGGTGTTTTGCTGGTACAGTTTCCATATACAGGAAGCCTGCTCAGTTTATGCATGCTAAATTAACACGGGCCCCAAAAGCCTATAAGCAGTGTGCCAGCATAAGAGGTGATATTGATGAAGAAATTATGACAGCAGTCTGCTCTGCTTTCCCTATTAAACTTCATCAAGGTACCTGCTATATTTATTACCTTCATGATAGACTTTTTTTTCATATTGAATTGAAGGCCAATGAAGTGATACTGTTCTAAACATTAAGTGATTTAATAGTACTTGGGGAACTTCTTTTGTTGTGGATCAAGTCCTTCATTTAGGCTGTAGACATCTGTTTTAGCTACAGGCATAATGTTAGTCGAAGTAACTGCTTCACAACTTGGAATCAGGAGGCTGTATGCTAGTTTGGTTTCCTAATGGTTTTTGTCTTGAGAAACTTAAAACCCGTATTTTAGAAACTTGGATACATTTCAAAACTTGTCTAAATACATAGTATAGTGCAGATGTGGCAGTGCAAACCTTGTAACTAGGGTAGGGTCAGTTTCCCTGTTAAGTGGGGAAAACAGAAGAGACACATTTTAAAACAACCTAATAGCAGTGGTGAAATTGCCTTCAGTAATACCCTTTGGGGTTTTTCTTGCTTTTCACAAGGTATTCAGCATGCACTTTAGGGTAACTATTTATGCAAAGGACTTGGGTATGTAGGCGTTATTTGCTCTTCCTCTCTTAGAACTGTTCACTGCGTAAGCAACTCATGAAATTTCTAAATCCCACCCAGTTTGCAGTACATCACAGGACAATAGCAAGCTTGGAGGAAGAGGCGCTTGTGCAAGGCTCTGTAACAAACCAACGGCAAAGTCACTTCAGGGCACTGAAACCTGCTGAAGTACCATAGCAAAGCAAAGGGATGGTTTAGATCTCTTTCAATTACAGGTCTGTTGGTTTTGTTCCGACAACTCCTATTCCCATGTTGTATCTTCTTTACTAGGACATGTGCAACTCAGAGTAAACAGCCAGCATACCAGGCGTTCCAGGCTTCTGCTAGGGGCAGGACTGTCCTATATGCAAAGCAAGCTGTGTAAGGAATAAGGGGGCTAGGAAAGACAAGGAAGATGGGAGAATCCTGCTGAACCCACAGGAAATATCCATATAAAATAATCCAGACTGGAAGTATCATGTTTGAATTATATCTGAATGAGTCTCACTGAGGTGAATGTTAAGGGAACTGCACAAACACACAGGAGGGCTTTTACTTGGAATTTCCCCCCAATCTTCCTAGGGATCCTAATCTGGTCAGAGAGCATACAAATTAACATATCCACTTACACCAACGTGAAAAACTTTCTCAACAATACCAAAAATGTTAACTGTAATAAGGAGTAAACATAGTTCTTAAAATGTTCAGAGGGAGGAGCAGGTGAAGGGTGAAAGAGAAAAACTAGCTACCAAAAGATAACAATGTCAGTTTGAATTGGGTAGAAGTGTTTCCATTAATATCAAGGCCTTTGGACTGCCCCTAAATGCATTGTAATTGGGTGAACAAATTGCAGTAAGACACAGTTATAAGGGTATGTATGACGTGACTGGAAGTAAGCAGTTAAGTCCAAATTGTTTGCAGATTCCCCTCAATTTCACAAAATATACCACCTTTCATAAGAAAAAAATAATAAAGAGTATAACTTAGTGACTGTAAATTGAGAAGCACAATTTTTTTAAACATAGATCCAGGCAGTAAAAATAGACTGACCTTCCAAAGCTGCAAGGCTGACCTTTAAGTGGGGTGCAGTTAATTATTTCAGTGGCAAGAGGCCTGGAGCAACTGTCCCACGTATTCTGCAATCTAAAGCGATGGTAAAGGGTGTCTGGTGACGGCGGTTCAGATGACAGTATACTTCAAAACAAGGCTGGTGGGTCGGTGTTTGGGGTTTGTCTTTTTTTTCAAACCACCCTACCTCTTGGGCAACGACAGATCCTTCGAGTTTGTGGTCTTGCCCACATACTGTATATAGCACTTAAACCCTAGTTGACATCATAGTTTTCTACAGCGCAGCCTATCAGAAGGAAGCCGTCTGCCTGGCCGCTGCCTGAGGCCCTGGGGGCAGCAGGGCGGGAACGCTGAGGAAGCCCCACGGAGCGGTGTTTCCATGACGGCAATAGCCACTGGGCCCCACAGGGTTACTTCAGGCAGCCTTTAAAGTCACGTCTTCCTCAGCGGAATGCCCGTTAAATCACACCCAGCTTTAGCCTCAGGTGCCTGAGCCCCCTGGGTGGATGGTCTCTCGTGCCGGTAGGCACAAGCCGTGTGTAAAGGCGCTGGTGGGGGCTATGGCCGTAAAGGCAGGGCAGAAGGGAAGTGCTACCACCACGCTGCGCTCCCTAAAAGCCCTGGGGTGCTCCGGGGCCCGGACGCGCGGCGAGCTCAGCCCGTTCTGAGCCGCAACAACGCCTGCGGCGGCGACCGCTCCTGAGGGAACCTCTTCCCTCAGGCCGCGCTTCCCGGGGCGGGGCGAGGCGGGCTGCGATAGGCCCGGCCCGGCCACCCCGCCGCACTGCCGGGGTGGGCCCTGCGCTCTCGCGGGAGCTGCGCCGGCACCGCCCAGCTCCGTGCGCGGCCGCGGCGGAACCAATAACAGTTGTTTCGTAAAAAAAAAAAAGGCAAGAAAAGGGGGGGGAAGCAGTTCCGTCCAGTCTGTTGCGGCCGCTGGCGAGCGCGTGAGTGACTGCCCGCCTGGCCAGCCAGGGGCCGCCCCAGCAGGGGAGGGCGGGCGGGATGCTGCCGCCCCGCCCCGGCTCCGCTCGCCTTCGGTAGCCGTCACCCTCGGTAGCCGTCGCCCTCGGTGGGGAGTTGCGCCTCCGTCGCTCTCCTGGCCCGCTCGTGAGTATGGTGGGACGGTTGACGCGGGTACCGCTTCCCACGGAGGCAGGGCGGTGGGAAGGGGTCTGGCGGTGACTCCCGGTGGCACCGGGGATGGCGGGGAGAGTGACAGGCGGCAGGCTCCCCCCACCTTCTAGGGGGCGGCTCGGGCTGGGGACACCTCTGTAGGCTGGGCCGCGCTGTGGGACAGGGAGCTGCTCCGGGGTGCTGCCGGCGGCGGTTCCCGGGCAGGGGAGGGCTGGGTGCTCTCTGACAGCTCCCTCACACCCTCCCCTCTGCCCCGCCTTGCCTCGCCTTGTCTCCTCACTCCTCTGGGGCTGAGGAACATGTAAGCTAGACCGGCAGCTTGAGGCGTTCTCTAACGGCCGCCGTCTTCCCGGGGGTCGCCGCTGACGTGTAGGTTTTTGTCTGTGTTCCCTCACGGCAGGAGTCGCCTCTTCCTCCCCGAAGTGAGTCTCCTGCCGTGGGAGGAGCGCCGGGCGGACGGCCGCAGCCATGCCGAGCGGTAAGGAGACGCGGCTGCTGCACCTCGGCGAGATGGAGAAGATGGATAAGACCCTCTTCAGGCTAGAGCAAGGTAGGTCGGGGGCGGTGGGCTGCGGTCTCCTCAGCCACCTCCTCCTCCTCGGCGGGGAGCCTCCGGGGCCGGCTGGGAGGCAAATGGCGGGGAGCTCGCCACCTTTTTCGGGCAGCAGTGGGAAGGGAGCTCAGCCAGCGGTGGCGTTCGGGGTTGGTTTTCTTTCGTTATTGTTGTTGGGTTTTGTTTGGTTGGTTTGGTTTGTGGGTGGGTTTTTTTGTTTGTTTTTGTTTCGGTATTTTTTTTCACCTTGTTCTGATAAGAAACAATTTCTGACGTGCTTGCGTCCTCTGCAGAGCTCTGTGGGCTCCAGGAGCAGATAGGCTAGGAGCTGTCAGTCTTCATGGGAATGAAATGCAAAGCATTTTTTAGACAGGCCCTGTAGGACAGGACATCTCCATTTATAAACTGTAATTCAGTGACCCGAGAAAGCCCTTATAAGTTGAGCTGTCTACTATTTATTTGCAATGTGTTATGCAGCGCCTCATCTTTAATATTGTAATTTTGAAATACATCAATAATACTGACGTAAAATCTGAGGTAATGTTTCAGGATATGGGATCTTTAGCTCCTCCTAAATCTTATCTTGCCTCTCAGATTTCTTATAGCTGTGTTATGTTAGTATTCTGGCTGCATACTTAAAACCTGATGTAGTTTCTCTCAGGAAGTATTCTTAAGTATATTTGCAAAAAAAAAAAAAAAATCCAAAGCCGCCCAAACAAAAAAACCCAAGCCACAAACACCAAAAAGCCACATTCCCCACTAATAGGTCCACTGTTAGGCTGGTCAGCAAATTC
This sequence comes from Rhynochetos jubatus, assembly GCA_027574665.1. Taxonomy (NCBI): domain Eukaryota; kingdom Metazoa; phylum Chordata; class Aves; order Eurypygiformes; family Rhynochetidae; genus Rhynochetos; species Rhynochetos jubatus. The sequence continues at coordinate 21,517,879 of CM050656.1, forward strand.
AGACTAGAAAACTAAAGTCACTGTATTTAGAAACCACTTTTAATGATGAAACAATTTTTGTTACTCATGACGTTTTGTTGGGGTTCTTTTATGCTACTGATCTAGGCACCTAATATCAAAGTGGTTTAGTAGAGCAGCAAGATTTTGGTTTTTTAGAATAATAATTCTCTTGGTATTGATTGCAAATTTTTCTGACAACCAGATCTAAGAAAACGTCAGTAGCAAAGAAGTGCAGAGTTGACTGTGACCTCTGTTTTTAACTCATCCTTCCAGTTGTGTGAAGTTTTTGGAAGGAGTCACACAGAAGCACATAGCTATCAAACATTCAAAGTGCCTCTGCTGGTAGCAGTTTCTGAGAGGGCATAGCTAATTTTGAGCACAGCATTCTTGATGTCAGTGTAACTGTTACAGGAAATAAGATATCAGTGGCATATATCCCTGTGGTCTAATTTTAGTAATCCCTGTAATAAAATGTCAGGAATGGTACTGGGGAGATTGGACTTAACCTTCTGAAAGTGATTTTTTTTTTTCATGTGATGTGGTTGTGGTGGTTTTAGGTTTGGGTTTTTTTTGGTTTTTTTTTTTTTTTTCAATCGAGCTTTATTTTACCTGAAAGACATTCGGATCCTAAAAAAGCTGATTTAAATGGTGCAGTGGTGATTGTACTAATAAGAGAAACTGAAAGCTTGGTGAGACTTACATTTAAATGTACTCACACATTGAATTCTGGTATTGGAGTCTCCATGACTCTACTGAATATGGAAGTGGCTTTTTTCAACTTAAGATACGGAAACTTGACTTTTTTTTTTTTTACGCTTTATGATTAATCATCTATGTATCCATAACTTTTCTCTTTTTACAAATAACTTGGGTTTCTTTTACTGCCAATTTTGTAGACTGCTAGGTGTACTTGGTGTTTTACTACAGTTAACTATACGACTGGTGTGTAATTTAGTAAAAGTTACTGTGCAAGCACTTATACCTTTTACATTCACTTGAAATGACCCAGTAATTAGCCATGCATGTGATGGTGGCCCTCATGCCTGCAAGTGGAAACCTGTTCTGAAACCTGTTGACTAAATTGAATTCTTCATATCCAACTGAACAGACTACAGTATGATTGTAGGTCCTAATATTTCAACCTAATTTTGCTGTCATTATGGGTATCTTAAGCCTAAATACTGCTCTTTCTATGTGTTTGTGATTTGCAGCACGTATACAAAACTCCCTTTGGTTTCTTGAGCTCTCTGGAAGTTTAACAATTTGTTTGTACATTGTAGATTACACACAGGTATATGTCATTTTACAGTTAAAAGTTTAAGAAATATACTGTTTAGTGAACCCTCTAAGGAATATGAAGGGATTTGAAATATTTTCTGTTTCCAAATGTGTTCCTAGTTCTTCCAGGTGTTTACATGGGTCAGCTTAATGTATAGGCTCGGTAAACCTAAATACTACACAGTCTAAAATCTGCATAAAACTGTATTTAGTCTGATGACAATGTTTTGCTGTATTTTGGTTTTAAGACTTTTTATGTAGCAAAGAGGAACAAATTGGAAAGGAAATTGATAGTGCCATGTAGGTAAAGGAAAAGGACTGGATGTAAAGTGTGCAAAGAGCAACATTAGGAATGTAAGGCGTGATGATGCTGTAGAAATACACCATTCTGTCAAAATTCTTGGCAGATATGTTGGCACACTTTCTTCTTAACATAGTTTAATATTATGATTTGGAATTATGGAATAGAAATATCTAGTCCTCCTGATCAAGTGATTTTACCTCCTTTTTTTTTTTCCTTGAGGTTTTGAACTACAGTTTCGATTGGGCCCAACTCTTCAAGGCAAGCCTGTTACCGTGTACACAAACTATCCAGCTTCTGGAGAAGTATTTGATCGCCACAAGTTCAGGAGTCTATCGTGGCACAATCCCACAGGAAAAGAAGATGACTCTGACAAATACTGCAAGCTGGATCTCCTGATTTCTGGGTCATACCAGTACTATTTCAGTCTTGGGTAAGTGAATTTTTATACCGCTAAATGCAGTCTGCTCCCTTGATCTACATTTTAACCCCAAGAAAGCACTATTTAGAACAAACCCATTTTTTCCATGCATTTTTCAAATTGCAACCATGATGCCTATCTGAATCTGCTGATGAAACAGTAGCTGTAGTAGTGGTTGAATACTTTCTGATGTTCTGTATATTCTCCAGAATGAAGTTCATCAGTTCTTTGTGAAAGTTGAAAAGGAAAGCTGTTTTTACAAGTTTTCAAAGTTATCAGCATTCTGAATGATTAGTTTGTACTTTCTTCGTTGACTTTGACAGTTGTTTTCTGCCTTTCTAGCACAAAGGTTCTGGCATTCTTTACTTCACATTCTTTACTTCCTCCTTTGCTTCAAAAGGACAAGTGCAGAAGAGAATGTCAGTATCTGTAATGATCGTAGCCTGGTATTCTGAGTTTCTGGAAGATGGGTTGTTAAATTCCTTCAGACTTAAAAGGGCATTTAGCTCATATCTACCTGAGGAAGGTGCTTCAAATGGAGGTCTTTGATGAGCAGTAATGCTGTCTTTGTTTCTGTCCATATCCTAAAAGGAGGAACCAGTACTCTGTCTCAGAATAAAGGTATCTTGCTTTTGCAGAGAGTTTCAATCTCTCTATCCCAGTTGTATGCTTGTAAGTCCAGTAGAGTGATGATGTCTAGGAGATGAACACCTCTTCAGTATTTCCTGTTCAGGTGCCCTGCAGTCCTCTTCCTTTCCTCCCAGCCACTGTGCATGGCTACTATGTTTTTGAAATAGATGTGCTGCTTGTTTTCTCTTTCTAATGCTGACTGGTACAATGCGTGCTAGTATACCAATGAAAAATAATTTTTCCTAGAAATGAAAAAAGTGGCGGAGGTTACATAGTTGTGGATCCTATTTTGCGTGTTGGAGCGGATAATCATGTATTACCATTGGATTGTGTTACACTCCAGACGTTTCTTGCTAAGTGTATGGGACCGTTTCATGAATGGGAGGATAGGCTTAAAGTTGCGAAAGAAACAGGTAATGCCAATATATATATATATATTTTAAAGATTATACGTTTGTTTTGTATGATAATTAAAAACCAAAGCTACACTGAAGAGCTTCGGTGTAAACAACTCATTTGTTCTTTAGTTTGTAGACTAAATAATGTCCACTATCTGTCTTAATTTAACAGATTAAGTCAGTGAAATTATTAAAATATTTGCAGAAGTGCAAACATTCAGGGATTTCCTAATGTGTGCAAACACTTTTGGTTTATTGTTTTGATTTCAGGTGGACTTGGAAGTTTATAGAACTGAAAAGGTGATCTTTAAAGGGTGGGTTATATAGAATTTCAAGGATTTCCAAACACTAGCTTTAAGTATATATTGTAACTGTAACTTACTGTGCTTCTTTCAATTAACTTTGAAATTAGTTTTTATTACTAAATAAATGGCTTCTTATTGTGTAGGTTACAACATGATTCATTTTACACCACTGCAGAAGCTTGGACTGTCTAGATCGTGTTACTCACTGGCTGATCAGTTAGAAGTAAATCCTGAATTTTCAAGCCATAATAAAAAGTGCACTTGGAGCGATATAGGAGCTCTTGTGGAAAAACTGAAAAATGAATGGAAGATGCTTTGCATCACAGATGTAGTCTACAATCATACTGGTATGGTTTTTTGTCAGTGTTAATAACCACACTTGTTCTATAATTGCATTTGATTATTTGCATTAACTCTTCCCCCTTGAACCCATATTTAGTAGCTGCTTTAAGCAACTTAGTTTTCTCTGTCTTTGAATCTCTCGAATCCAGGACTCTTTACAATTATAACTGCTGTGTCTCTTAGAGATGCAAAATAACTTAATATTGCTGCTGAAAGTGTTTATGATCTGAGGTGTGCTGCTCCCACAAAAATGGGTGGAATCTGCATGATGATGAATTTTGTTGTCTGCATATAAGATCAAAATTAGAGCAGTTACAGGAATAACACAGTTTAACAAGAAAGTTCTCAGTTTATGTTCACAAAGAGAATAGGGACAACAGGCTAGGATTAAGCAATGGAGGAAATGTTACATCTCCGTCTGAGGGGAAAGAAAAGGGGTAGCTTTGTGTTTGGGCTGGGGTTTTTTTAAGTGTAGATATGCCAATACATTGAAGGCTTTAACTCTAATTGCTTGAGGGACAGTGGTTTTTCTTCAGTATGACCTGATGAAATTTAAATTACAGTACTTCATTTGTGATTTTGCTGATTATTTGGATTACAAGTTTACTTTGGTTAATTTTATAGTAGTTTTTAATCTTATGCTGTAATTCTAAAGATCACAGTAATTAGCATTCTTATAGCAGTGAGTACAACAAAGGGTTGTGTATGTTAATGTTAGTCCTCTGTGGCTTAAAAAACCCTAACCAGATACCTGTGAATTTCAAGCTTTATTTGCTTAAGTTCTTAGTTGTTGACTGCTGCCAAGAATTGGTATGCAATTGGACTGTAATGCAGTGTGGGTCCTGTTGTTTGCTCTATCTGTTGCAAACTTACTAAATACTGTTATCGACTATGTGTCTAAGGGAATTAGTCTTTTAAAATTGGGAGAATGTTTGGATAAAAAATTTCTTGGACTTTGCCAACTGGAAGTCCAGTTTGTCTCACACGTGCTTGAGATCCTGTTGTCTTTTTACTGCATATATTTGTATACTACTAATGAGAAAGGTATTTCTGTCCATAAAAACAGACTTTAAATAAGATTCCAAAATGTATATGAGAAGAAAAATGTCACATTATTGGGCTACGTTTGTAGAAGGACTTTTCCAGGTTATACTGAGTTCAAAGTAATTTTCATTGGGATGGATGACTGAAGGTTTATACTATAATTAAGGGTTGTTTAGAAGTGTCTTGTAACAGGGTAGAAATAGTCAAACGACCATGGTCCTGACTTACATCATTAAGCAAGGTATACTTGATGGTTTTGTTTCCTGCTTTCAAACTTTTAAATTCTATTTTCCCTCCCCCGCCTTTGTTGTTGATGATCAAAACCTTGTGAGTTATAACTGACTCTAAACTTTGTTAGCTGACAAATTTAGCATAGGCATAACAATACATTGTAAATATCTGAGTAAGCAATAATGTTCTGTATGCCTGTGGAGCTTTTTGGGGAGCGCTTAAAATAAGAAAGTAGGCAAATAGTTTTTAGGGTTCTTTTGTCTGGATCTTGATTAGATGGAAATTTAACTTTTTTTGGTGTTTTAATTGAACAGTAAACTATAGTAGTTAAACTAGTTAATTTCTGCACATTAGGATAATTTATTGTAAAAGGTGTTTCATAGACCCATTTGAATATAAAAGACATAAAATATATAGTCAGTTGTTGTGAGCAGATTATGGATACTTGCACATTGCTATTAATTCTGCAGCATGTCTGCATTAAACGCTTAAGTTGTCTCTCAGTAAATCCTCTAATGCTGGTAATTCTAACAGCTCATGACTGTGTAGCTTGGTAGTTTCTGCTTTCTAGCCAAGACCACTGTATAAAAATGGCAATGCTTCCTCCGTGCTCCTGTTGTCAAGTCAGACAGCTCACTTTTGATATTAAGTGGTTAAGCTAAGGTGTTTGGTTTTTACACTGGAATGGAGAACAGACTGCTCGTGCAGTAGAGAACGATGGGAATCAGTTTTTCATTAGCATCTCTGTTAGGCTCTATTGAAAGCCAGCATCTGTGGCCTGTCTTTAGCATTAGCGCATGCGTCTATTTTAAGTACAGACGCACCTTTGGTATGTTAGCCAGGAGTATCATAGATAAACTTGAAAACCGTGTCTGGTAACTGAGTAGATGTGCCCATTTTGGCTTGCCATTTCCTTCAGGGAGTTCAAACACCCTCAAATAAGAAATACCGTGTTCACTGGCATTTACTTTTCACCAAGAGAGAGAAAAAGGAGAGTGTTTTGGGTTTTTTTTTTTCTGAACTTTCAGTGGCTGTAATAAACACATACCTTATTTCAGTTTATTACATTATATCTGCTTTATCTTTCAGAAGAGGATACTATTGTCTAATGGCAATTTAACACTTGCGTACATCCTACTTCCTAGCACTTGACTAATCACATCAAACACCACCTTTTCTCAGCTTTGTAAAGGGGGCAAAAAAATAGTCTTGCGCAGGGACCATCGACTACTAAATTTAAAGTTTGTGTTTAAGTCATATAACAATTAATTAGTCCTTTGAAAAATGTGAAATTATGTTCTTAAATAAAAATGTAATGAATTTTAGAAATTATCTGTAATTCCTCATCTTAATATTTCCATATTTTTATACTTCAGTGTATTTTCTCCCTAGCTGTAACACAGTGCAATCACAACTGATGTTTTAGGCAATTTTTTTTTTCCCAGAATTAGATTTCTTCTGGTGTTATGTTGTGAATCATTGGGGCTAATCTCCTGATCAGAAAACATAATTCTGTTCTGTATCAGAACTAGTTGAAGGCCTCTTGACTTTTATTTTTTGGCATGATAACACCTCAGATTTAAATGACTTACTGTCTTTTTAGATTTAATTGTATTTACTCATGTAAGTCCTGTATAGTGGATCATGGTTCTTGTGAGGTGAATGAGAGTAAGCTAGATTTTTCTTTTTTAAGAAAAAATATTTTTCTTGGAAGTAGTATATGTATTTAAAAAAGGGAGGGGGAAGATGTAATTGGCCTAGAATAGCCTTTACCAATCCGAGCTTATTTTTGCTTTATGTAACTTTAAAATAAGTATGGTGTTCTTAATTGTAGGTGGCATTTAAACCATGAAGACCTTAATTTCCACAAGTTGTTTGGTCTTATAAACATTGAATTTTGCCATATTTATAATGGTCTTGATACATCATGTATGAGAGTGTTCAGAAGAGCTGTTCATACTACAGACCAAGATAGTATACTTCTCTTTGACAATTTTGTTTGAACTCCTTTGGAGTTAATCAAACGTGGGGTTTAGGTGTTAATTGTTCTGCTATAATTTTGGAGATGTTAATGTTTCTTTGTGTTTCTGATATATTTATTTATTTTCCCTTGTGTGAAGTACTACTTCTATATTTCTCTGCTTTTCTAAAACAGTGGATCAATAAGACCTGTTCTGTGAAAAATTACTTGGGTTTGACTAGGTTTTTTAAAAATAAAATGTGTTCTTAATGCATTCCATGTGGGGTTTTTTATATTTAATTTTTTAGTTGCAGAGATTCATTCTAAAGAACATATGAAACTCTTTTCAGTTAAACGGTGTTTGTGGCAGTTTCAAAAATGGGAAGAAATTAACCCTTGAAGATTTTTTTTCTTCATTGTCATACTTCTAAAATCAAAATTCTGTCTGCTGTGTATGTATTTACTCATACTGCTGTATGCATGCTACTGCCTATATTAGAAGATTACACCCATTTTCTAGTGAAGGCTCTTTTTCTTCTCTGTGTTAATAATGTTCAGCATATATTCCAGTGCTTGTTGATGCTACAGGGGAAGTTTAGAAAGTAGACACAGTAGTGCAGTGTTTGATCTGAACTAGTGTTTCATTTGCATGTACCAGACAGTGCATTCATCTTCCTGTGTAAGACTTGGTGGCATTGATTGCCGCCAATTTGCTTTTTCTTATGTACATAACAGTAGCACAGCTAATCCCTTCTTAAAAGCCCATTTAACTACATTTTGAATTAATTGTTTCTTGGGCGGTGTGTGTGCACTCTTGCTCTCTTGCCCTGTGTGTAGCAGCTGATAGGAGTAAGAATATAAAAAAATAAACAACTTGAGCCATCTTAAATCTTGGTTTGGGGTGTGTGTTTGGCACACATAAAGAACACTTCATGTCCATTATTTGATGTATTTCCTGCAGCAAAAATGTGATTTTTTTTTTGGTGTGTGTGTTTCAAATTGGTGGTACTATTGCATATTTTTATGTAACTAACAAAATATTTCTCTGCAACCTCTGCAACTGTATTTGTTGCAAAACAGATAGCAATCAATATCACACACCTCTGTGTAAGACATGATTTTCTATTGGCATGGAAAACTTACTTGAAATGTGAACAAACTATACATGCCATAGTACCATAACTTCTTAGTTGTGTGTAAACCTCTTAACACCAAGTGTTCAGCTTGTGTACTTACTCTTTTTTTCCATTCTCCCCCCTCCCTTCCCCTTTCTTGAATAAGCTACTAACAGTGAGTGGCTCAGGATGCATCCAGAATGTGGCTATAACCTTGTAAATTCTCCTCACCTGAAGCCAGCTTGGGTCTTGGATAGAGCTCTGTGGCACTTGACCTGTATGGTGGCTGATGGAAAGTATACTGCTAAAGGTGTGCCTCCCTTGATTGAAAATGATCATCACCTGAATGTAAGTGAATGAGAACTAAGTATAAGCTAATGAACACTATAAATAGCTGAATAAACCCTTAATATTTCTAAGGTTGTGGAAATGCACAAAAAATGCTGTATACTTTGCAGATATATTTAATGAAATAACCCTTTTCACTCCAGTTGTGGTTTGGTTTTGGGTTTTTTTTCTGAACAATTGACAAGACACAATTGACACTTAGTTTATCTGAATTATGTTATTATCAAGTTTATTAACTAACATAATAATTATTTTTACAGTGTGTCCGTAAAATAATTTGGGAAGATATATACCCAAAACTTAAACTATGGGAATTTTTCCAAGTGGATGTTAACAAAGCTGTGCAGCAATTTAAAACCCTTCTGACTCAAGGTAAAGGAAGAGTATGTTGCTGAAGCATGTGGATTATATATTTATAATTTAAGAAACTTATAGGTAAATTTAACAGTAAAGAAGGAAAACAGATAATCCCATTTTTTGGTATGTGAGAGATTTTCTGCACTAATTTAAGCATACAAGAATGCTTTAAGGGCTATTACAGCCTTTGAAGACTTTGCACCCCTTCAGAGCATTTATTTACCCATATCTTGCATATGCTAGAATTATTAAAGTGATATGTCTTTTAAATGTAATTCCAATTTTTCTTTATGAATACTCTTTTCTGTCTTGTTCTTAGGCAAAATGAGCACGAAATCTGATCCAAATCAACATCTTCAAATAGTTCAGGACCCTGATTATAGACGATTTGGCTGTACTGTAGACATGAATATAGCCTTGGCAACATTCATACCACACAGGTATTTTATTACTGATTACAAATTAAAATCACAAGTGAAGTTAAATTTGCAAACCCAAGCAAATTAAATTATTTACAGAGGTGGGAAAAAAATTTTCATTCCTTTTACTTATGTATACCACGTATTTTTTAAATAAATTATTCTAATTCTTGTCTGCTTTTCATGTCCTCCTGATGATAAGCAATGGACCAGCTGCAATAGAAGAATGTTGCAGCTGGTTTCGCAAGAGGATTGAAGAATTGAATGCTGAACAATACAAACAAACTAACCACCATCAAGAGCAGGTCTTATAATTACTCTGTTTTAACACTGAGTTGTTTTAAATTGCAAATAAATAGTCATTTAAATAATGTATAATTTAATTAATTCTAGGCTGTCAATTGTCTTGTGGGGACTGTGGTTTATGAACGACTGGCTGGTGATGGTCCTAAGCTGGGTCCTATCAGTAGAAAATATCCCTTAGTTACCAGGTATTTTGTTTGTTTATTTTGGAAACTATTAAAATCTCTGCAGGGAAAGTGAGATTTAAGTTCAGTAAAAGTATATGTTTATATGTACAGGTTTATGTTTGCTTTCCCGTGGGCAAATTCCACTTACTGAATTTATTGTCTTTTTTAAGCAAGTGATAAGTGTTTAACAAAGAAATGTGACCAGAGAGCATGAAACAATACTCAGAGCACACTGAAGCCTTACATATTGCAAATTGCTCTCGTAGGTGGAAGAGGGGTGGAACTTAGGAAAGCTTACACCTTTCAAGTTTGATGTACTTGATGCCATTCATGTATCCGAATAGTTAGGGATTTATTCTTACATTACCGGCTGACACCAAGATAGTGGCAACACCTGTCTTCTCCTTCAAGGAATGCTATGAAATAGAAAACTTCCCGTCATTTATAGTCTAGCAGCTATTTTTTTTTTATCTGTTTTATCTACAAGCCAGTTCAGAGCAGATATTTAATTTCAGAGACAACTAATTTTAGCTTAGGTTACCTTATGTGGGGGGTTTTTTTGCTTGGTTGGTTTTTAATTGCCTGTCTATTCCATAGGTATTTTACTTATCCATTCAAAGAGCTGACTGTGGAGGAAGAAGAAACTATGATACATCAGCCAGATAAAGCTTGTTATTTCATGGCTCATAATGGCTGGGTTATGGGGGATGATCCTCTTAGAAACTTTGCAGAACCAGGTTTGTGGAAAAAAATTTGAATCATCTTATAAACCTTTTGATATTCTATCCAAAGCAAAAAGGATTTTATTTAATCTGTATTTTTCCAGATGTATTTCTGTGAAGCTGCAGAATAGCAGATACTCAGTTTGTAGTACTTCTATGTCCCATTCAGCATACAGATCAACTAAGAACTGGGATTTGAGGTACAGTTTTTTCAAGATTTGAGAAGGAAATTACTAGCTTTCTGCCACTGAAATGGGGACATTCTGTCTCCCCACTTTTGTCATTGTCTTTGTGGCTTACTTTGTTCCAGCACCACTGCTTGTTGGCATTTCCATATGACAATGCCAGTGTGGCAGAAAACTAAAACAATAAAACGGTGGATAGAATTTTACTGCACTAGTGAGCAAAAACTGGATTCTTGAAAGGTCCAGTGAGTGACAGGTAATCAAGAGATGATGCAGTTAATTCAAATTAAATATGCAGATTACTTCTGAAGGTAAGACGGTGTGTGAAAGCACCATGCACTGTAATAGTGTATTCTAACTCCTTTGGGGATAGCATTGATACCCAGTAAAAGCAAGGCTGACAACTCTTGTTTTCAGACTAGTCATTCACTTTGGAAATTGAGTCAAAGAAAGGCCAGTTTAATTAAAAACATCTATCTAAGAGTTTGAGGTTTCCTTAGAAACTAATCTAATTGATGCTCCAGAGTGATCTAGAGTTAACAAACAAACTCATTTCTGCACAATGATCTACAGTCTCTTTGCTGGTTTTTTAACTTTTTTTCCTTCTTCACAAGGGTGAATATCATGTGTGTTTCAAGGGTGGTGGTGGTCAGTCGCCTTTCAGCTAATTGCCCTTTCTTCTGGGCAGACTATTGTATTTTTTTCCTTCAGACACTGGCTTTCGTTAGCGTGCAGAACTTCCGTTACTGCGTTTTCTCACTTAATCTACAGCTGTTTGAGTGCTTTATACTGGTATTACACATTTGATTTATACCACACATTATTTCAATGGAGAATGCAGTATGAAAAGATGATATATATGGCACAAATACAGGAATTGCAAAACAAATGCAGCCATTTCTGTAAATGGCCCATAAAAAATCATGGTGTACATCCAAAGAAAGTAAATTTTTCTGTGCATGTAGCAATGTTTTCATTAGTGAAGATAGAAGGTCGGCTGTGCTTATGTGAAGGTTTTTGGAAGTAGTAGTGACTTAAAACGCCTGCTCTTTACTTATTATCTGCATACTCTTGTTGTGTGTCTCATTATGTAGGCCCAATCACTTAGGTGTCCATAACATAAACATTAGGAAATTAGTCTGAAAAATAATCCCCTTGCCTAGGCAGGATTACTTTTCAACTGAACAAGTTTCCTGATCTAATCCAAGGTTTAACTACTAAAATAGCTATGGCAATGCATCAATATAGGTCATCTGGGAGTAGCAGAGAGCCATTGAGTATCTGTGTCTTACCGTCCTGAGTAGTGCTGAACCTGTTCATGCTTTGATCAGGTTTAGATAAGATGAATAGACCTTTATATGACTGATGGCTCCAAGATAATTGTCTTTGTCATATGTGGGGTCTGATTATTGACAATTCACATCACCCTGCCTGAATATATATTACACATTGTAAATAGCGTGGGGGTTTTGTGGGTTTGTTTGTTTTTTAAATTGTATTACTGCCATTGTCACATATGCAATTTATATGGGACAGAAATAATTTCTTTTACATGTGAGTGATAATGCAATTTATATGGGACAGAAATAATTTCTTTTACACGTGAGTGATAATTTATTTCAATCTGTGGAATTAGTTCAGTCTCACTGTAGAAGTTAAATATTCCCTTGGAGTAGTCTGAAAGTAAACATCAGTGTAGATTTTGAGTTTATATGGTTATTGTTAGAATTTTTAATCTTCATCAGTGTTCTGCTCTTCAGCAGTAGAACATGAAATACCACATTTTCATTCTGGTGCACATTCTATACTATATATATATACACTACACTGAATTTTTTTCCCTTACAGGCTCAAATGTTTACTTGAGAAGAGAGCTTATTTGCTGGGGAGACAGTGTGAAACTGCGTTATGGTAATAAACCTGAAGACTGCCCATACCTCTGGGCACATATGAAAAAATACACTGAAATCACTGCCAAGTATTTCCATGGTGTTCGTCTTGACAATTGTCACTCAACACCTATTCATGTAGCTGAGGTACGCAAAATTACGCATGTTTATTATTTCACAGATAGAAGCTGCTTTGTAAGTCCTGCACTGTTGCTACAAAATCTGAAGGATCTATGTGGCAGAGTTCGGGTGTGAATGACCCTTCCACATAAGCGAGGTTTCTTGACTGGTGGTGTTCAGATATGGTTTCAGCTACTTTAAACAGTTAGTAGAGCAGTGTAGCTATTCTATCTTTTAATTATCTGCTTCAGCTGAAACCCTGTAGATGCGGTGGACCCGGCTAACTTTTCCTTCATGTAGCTGTGGACTTGGTGCAATGGTTGCCAGTATCCACTGTGTCAGTTTTAGCTGGGGTCATTGCCAAGACTTGGTTGAAAGCCTTAGGTGTTTCTCTGCCATATATATTTTACTGTTACTGAATTAAACCGAAAGTGGTTTATTTCCCAGACTTTGAAAGTTGGTAAAGAACACCTGCAAGAAGTTTAGTCTGGCAGGTTTATTACTGAGAGATTAGTGCTTACTGTTTACCATGGAGCTGGCTACATCCAGAAATTTTACTTATCTAATAAGTTAGCCATAAATAGATTTGAGTAGTGCAACTTGTTAGTACTTAGTCGTAGCTTGGTTATAGAACTTACGTAAAGATATGAAGAACTCTCTAAAACAAGTTGATTTGCCCTCACAAAAATTGTAAGTGGCTCTTAAATGCAGCCATCTCAAAACTTCTGCCATTCCGTCATTTATTATTACTGGTTTTGGAATGGTAAATTTGAAGACTTAAACTGAAGTCTTCCTCAGATTTTTCACCTTGAACAGGTATCTCTTTAAGCAAAAGCTTAACTCAAATTGCAAGAACAAAGGTTGGCTAAAAACCAGTTGTAATTAGCTGAAAGTCATCAGAGTAATTCCTAGAACTACTCAGTCCATACGTAATCTCTGTAACCTGCGTTTAGCAATTTTAGCTGTTATTAATATTTTTTTAATGAACTGCATATATGAATGACTCATGTTTGATTAATGTTGATGTTAATGATTGCATATACATATCTGATAATGGATGCCTTGAATTAAAAATGTATTATGATCTATAGGAGATGCTAGCAACAGCAAGATCAGTCAGACCTGATCTTTATGTGATAGCTGAACTCTTCACGGGCAGTGAGTACATTGACAATGTTTTTGTCAACCGCCTGGGAATTACCAGCCTGATTAGAGGTACAATAAGCAGTTGAAAATTGTGTAGGATTGTCTTGTATGGTTTGGAGTTATTAATGTGAAACTAACATTGCTGTGCATTTTTCCTGTTTTTCTTACATATTCATGTTCTTTGCTTATGCAATTACCTTTTCTTCTTTCATGTTTTATTTAACTTCTCCTGTGTCGTATGCTAATTCTTGATTTTGCTTATGTTTATTTGTCCGCTTCTGTGTACCAACTTTTTTTGTTCCTTAATTTTGGTTTTCTGTTTGTCTTTGCTGCATGGCATTTTCCTATTGTCCAATCCCTGCCTAGCTTTGAAACTGGTCCTTTTTTGTATCTACGTTTCCCCTTTCTGTGGCTTTTTTTGGCTGTGCTTTTTTTAGTACATGCTGGACACAGCTAGAAAATTGCGAGCCAATTTGTATGTAGTGGCTGAACTGTTCACGGGAAATGAGGAGCTGGACAATATCTTTGTGAATAGGCTGGGCATTACCTCCTTAATAAGAGGTAGGCTTGCTCTGTGTGTGGTGTCTTTCCAATGAGAGATTCTAGATGACATGCTTTTTCCAAGGAAAATGTTTGTTCTGGATTATGCACTTCTAATTTCATACTCCGTGTAATCAGAAGTACAATTTGTATTGTGACTTTTTTGATACTCAGCAAAAAATACAGTAGTAACTGTACAATGAGAAGGCATCCTGCGTTAGTTTTACAGAAGGTTAAATATTTCACTGTTATTCTAACGAGAGAACTTGTTGCATGGTTGTGCTATGCAAGTGCTGCATCGTCTGATTGCTGTTGCAAGAGTTTCTTAAAGCCTATGAGAAACACTTTCAGATCTTTTTTTTTTTTCCTCCTTCTTTCCCCTTAGGGTTCTCTACCTTAATATATTATAGTAAATAGAATACTCCAAGGTTGTGTATGCACACTGGAGAATATAGCTATGTGATTTTTTTTTTTTTTTTTTTTTTTAATGATTGAACACACCAAAACAACTGTAAAATGCTGCATTAACATCTTTGTGCGTACTGAACTCTGTGGTAGATACTGTCATGCAAACACTTAGGTATTTTGTTCTTTAGAGGCAATGACTGCTTATAACAGCCATGAAGAGGGAAGATTAGTTTATCGTTTTGGAGGTGAACCTGTTGGCTCTTTTGTTCAGCCACGTTTGAGGCCTTTGATGCCAGCTATTGCTCATGCACTGTTCATGGATATTACACATGATAACGAATGTCCAATTCAGGTGAGCCCCTAAACCAAACCCCAAAGTTTACATTTAGTATTTTCTGAATTGATATTTCTGAACCATGGCAGGGCTTTACCCAATCTGAATGTTTTTCATGAGCGATATTTAGGAAAAATGTGTTTCAGATCTTCATGTTTTCATGCAGAGAGTAAACATTAATAACAAGTCCCTCTGAAGTTCAAGGTTTTGCCTTTCAAGGGAAAAAAGTATATATAACTTAATGAGCTGGTTTGATTCTTTCATTCCAACTACTCTAAGTGGTTCTGTCTCTGCTTGTTAGCCTGTTCTCCTAAGCTGCTGTTATACAGAAGAGAATGAGTGTGTGTGGTGGGAATTGGAGTGCTTATTTTTAAGCTCTTAATTTTGTGCTAAGTTGCTTTTGTTAGTGCATTTGTAGTAATTTTGTTCAGTAATTCTGTTGTAATTGAGAAAATTATGATCATGTGATTAGCAACTCCTCTGTTACACTCAGTGTATCTTCTGTATGCTGAACTGGGGGGATGAGTTATATCTTGTGTTTCATTATTTGTTACCTATTTGGTTTTTTTAATGTAGCACCGTTCTGCATATGATGCTCTTCCTAGTGCAATGATTGTTTCCATGGCATGTTGTGCTACAGGAAGCACCAAAGGCTACGATGAACTAGTACCACACCAGGTATGAGTGTAGAGTTTAGCTCCTAAATTACTTTTATAAATGTAAACTTTATTCTTGTCCCAGGACATGTGTTTTTAATGCTGTTTACTTGACATTCCAAGCAGTTCACTAGCTGGCATTACTTCAGATTGTCTCATTTCATATGAAACTTGAATTGATGATGTAGTTGAAACCTTCGGGTTGTTTTGAGTTTGGTTTTTTTTCCAGAGTTGTTGATATTTGCTTAAATCTTAATTTCTCTACAGATCTCTGTAGTATCTGAAGAGAGGTTTTACGCAAAATGGAATCCAGCAGCACATCTGAGTTCTGGTGAAGTTAACTTCCAAACAGGAATTCTAGCAGGAAGGCTGGCCATAAACAGGCTGCATCAGGAGCTAGGGGCTAAAGGCTTTAATCAGGCAAGAAGTGAGGGTAACACTGCAATTTCTGCCTGTTTATGTTCTGAGTGAGCACAGTTGCAATGGTATGTCTTTTCTAGGTGTATGTAGATCAAGTTGATGAAGATATAGTGGCAGTGACAAGACATTGCCCAAACACACACCAGTCCGTTGTGGCTGTAAGTCGAACTGCCTTTAGGGATCCTAAAACTTCCTTCTTCAGTAAAGAAGTACCTGAAATGTGTATCCCAGGTAATCAGATTTCTTTTCAAAGAAATAGCTTTAAAAAAAAAACAACTTTATACCTTATTTTGTAGGTGACTGAAAGGATAGAGAAAATTAATAGTATTTGAATATTAATAATAAATTGTTACACATTGAAGATAATCCATCTGTAGCTGCAGTTTGGAAACCAGTCTAATACAGTCCCCTAGAAGATAATAAGGGAACTAACAGAGCTGGTGATCAGTAAAAGGCAGATCTTATTTACTAACTGTTGACTGATTTTATGGTTAATTTATAAAATAACAGAATCTTAGTTTTAAATACAGTATAGCCAGTGAATGTGTAATTAATGTTTATAGGATATTTTAAAATACTTCCTCATATGCTCTGTCACATTTGGTTGGTCTTCTGTACAAGAGACTTGTATTTTGAATATTTAGGGTTTTAGTTTTTGCTTCATGTTTTCAAAGGAATCACTTTTCATTCAAAGTATCTTAACAGCTACAACATGATTTAACTTTTCTTAGGAAAAATAGAAGAAGTAGTACTTGAGGCGAGGACTATTGAGAGAAAAACTAGTCCTTACAAAAAAGATGAACATTTTATAAATGGATTGCCTAATTTCACAATGGAACTCAGAGAGCATATCCAGGTAATTAGCCTACTTCACCCATCTTCCGATGAAATATTTTGTCATTTGTCATATTTTGTATTAGAAAAAGACATTGAATTTCAGTTGCAAATGTGTTTTCTTTTCTAAGATTAAAGAGAGTAAAATTATAAAGCAAGCTGGAACTGCCGTAAAAGGGCCAAATGAATTTGTTCAAGAAATAGAATTTGAAAAATTAACACCAGGAAGTGTAATAGTATTCAGGTACGTTAATATAACCGTCAAATGGCTGTCTTAGTTCAAATAAAATGATAGGATTCTTTGGAGACTTGAGAATAGTTATTGTAAGTGCTACATTTCTACAAGTTACGCATTCATATTTACAGAGTTAGTCTGGACCCAAAGGCACAAGAGGCTGTTGGTGTACTCCGCAATCATTTGATCCAGTTCAGCCCTCATTTTAAATCTGGAAGTCTTCCTGATGATCATTCAGCACCTATATTAAAAACATTATTTTCTTCGTGAGTATTCTTTAAGTTTCTGAAATAGAATAGAGGGAGCTACAGTGGGAGCGAAGAACAGTCTGTAAACTTAGTGAGGGTGGGGGTTTTTTGTTTTCTTTTGTTACTATGGGTGGATTTGGATTGTCAGAGTGCAATAAAAGCTCTGAGATACCCTTTTTATATGTATAATACTAAGTAGGGTTCATACTTAAAAACTTCCCAGGTTCTTTTGTTCTTGTTCTATGTAACTGCTGCTTAAAGTAGACTTACTATCATGGAGTGCTTGTCAGTGTTGGGGTATGATTGTTTGGGTTTAGTACTTAATACTCTGTTTCTAAATAAATATTGAAACACCTGAGCAGAACATCTCAACATCTGAAAACTCAGGGTCTTTATTTCCAAGATTAAGTGGCGAGAGAATTGTATATATTTGATTGTTTTAATAATCCCTTCCAATCCAAACCATTTATGATTCTATGATTAGTACAAGTCTGAAATTGTTTGTGAAATCCTTTCTTTATTTCTTTACTAATGTTGCTTTTGGGGTTGGAATTCTTTTTTCTCTGCTATTTTTTCAGTATTGCATCTAAACTAACTTTGGCTGACCTCAATCAAGTACTGTATAGGTGTGAGGCAGAAGAACAAGAAGATGGTGGAGGTTGCTACAATATACCAAACTGGTCACCACTGAAGTATGCAGGCCTGCAAGGTAGTAGTTTCAGCATTCTTTTTTCTGTCAAAAAAAAAAAGTCAAATAGAGCTGCTCATTCTAGGTCATACCTTAATGCTCTTGATGGCTAGAGCCAATGTTTGGATAAAAAAATTAAGTTTTTTTGTCTGCTTGACCATGCTACTAATCCATGTTGTACCCAGGAAATTGCAAAAGTAATTTTCAGTATGTGTTCTAACACCAGTGCCCCAGCTTTTAAAATAAACAGAAAATACATATACCTTCGGTGAAAAGTCACATTAATTAAATCCTAGGTATTACTAGATTACTGAGGAGCATTGATCATTTATCATATTTATGAATTCCATCATACTAGTTACTCTACAGTGATTTTCGTAACTGTAAGATGTACACTGAGGAAACTACAATTGAGTTGAATGCTAACTCATTCTGCAGATCCAGAAAAGTAATGCTGTTAAAAAATCTGTTGCTGTGTGCTTTTTTCCTCCTGACTTGTAATTGCTGTTTGTGGGAATAGTGTGTGTTTTAATACAGACTTGGGTTTGTATCTTCAGGGTTTATGTCAGTGATGGCAGACATCAGACCAAAGAATGACTTGGGTCATCCATTCTGTGATAACTTAAGATCTGGAGACTGGATGATTGATTATGTCAGTAATCGTCTGATTTCACGTGCAGGAGCCTGTGCAGAAGTGAGTAAAAATACTTACTTGGTGACTTCAGGGTTTTAAATGACTATTTTTTCTTTTCAATTACTCGTATATCTTTAAACTCAATCTTTCTATAACATACTTCTTGACTAGGCAATTTCTTTTAGGAGATCAAATGATTAAAATCTTGGGGTTTTCTTCCTCCTAAATTCTATTTAAGAGTAAACTGTAAAAGGGAAGTGAAAAATATGTATGGCATGCAAGCCTTGTTAGTCCTTATGTAAAGGCCTGCAGGGGTCATTTCCTTTGAGGTTCACCCTCAAATAAAAATGAAATAATCATGATACAGGTACAGTAAGATTGCAGTCAGGCACTGAGAAGATAGGAATTACTGAGATTCAAGTTATCTATATTACAATACAGTCCTTATCTTTATTTGTGATGTTTTATTTTCTTGCACAGCAGTTGCTTTATTCATTTCACAAGATGAAGACCTGATTTGGGTAACTTGCATGATGAATATAATAATAAAGGCTTCAGTATTCTTATTTCATTTTGTTTCTGAAGTCTAGTTTAGGGATATAAAGCAGAAGAATGGATAAAACAGTCTAATGTTGGAGTGAAGTGTATGCTGAATCTGACCTCAGAGATGGAGCTTTTCTGGAAGGAAAGTTAGCCTGTTACTCCAGATTTACTGCTCTTCAGACATTGTTGCTATTTATCTGTGGTTTTTATTGAGTTCTTCATTTGCAGTGTCTCATTCTGTTTTGCAAAGAATACAATATACCTATTTCTATACCAAAGTCACATGAAACTAAACTTTACGATGTCAGTGTAGGTTGTCATGATTTTCTATTAATGCTACTAGAAGGAAGAAAGAGAAATACTTCCCAGGTATCAAATATTTTGCAGTGACACAGGATGGTGAATCTTCAGAATCCTGAGGCCTAGGCCCAGATCTGAAGTAGCTTGCACTAGTGGCTGTACATAATTTATCCTTCTGATAATTTTTCTATCCCTGGTCTTAAGCTTCGTATCTTCAGTGCTGTATTTTTAAGCAATTAAGAAACCTCCTTCCCACACTCTGGTCATAATAATGCATTTGGGGTTGCATATTTCCTTTGGTACTCGGTTTTAATAACTTCTTCTTTCCCTCTAGGTCTAGCAAAATATAATCTTTCTCTATAGTTGAAATTCTTGTCCATTTATGTCACAGTACAGATTTTTTCCTTACTACCTGGAGTTCATCTCTCTTATCTGAAATTTTGGAACAGGAGGGTACAGCAATTGTACTTCAAATATGTAGCATGGACAACTTCAGGCATGAATGGTTGCATGCTAGTCGTGTTATTAATAACTGAAGATAACCTCGTCTTTCTGGTGGTCAAGCATACTTAGATGTAATAAATGTACAAGAACTGTGACAAATACTGTAACTAAATGGATCCTGAAAGCACTGGTTTTTGAACCCTAGTGTTATCAAGTTCTAGTTATATTTATTGTATTTTAATAGGTTGGCAGATGGTTGAAGGCCATGTTTGTCTACCTAAAGAGAATTCCACGTTACCTCATCCCATGTTATTTTGATGCCATATTAGTGGGTGCATACACAACACTTCTGGATGTGGGATGGCATCAGATGTCTAGGTATGTGTGGCATATCAGAGCTATAGAGGTATCTGTATATATCTGCACCTTTTAAGTTTTGTCTACTGGAGAATGTAATTTGAGTATTTTTGTACTTGTCCAATGTAAAAGGGTAAAATTGGTAGTGAATATCAAATCCTCCTTCTAACAGTGGTGGTTTGGAAAGTTGCGATTTCAGTTGTCTGTTCTGGGTTTGAATTTATAGCTGTTGGTATTGTGCAGTAACAGGAGGAAAACTAAAGCCAGCATTTCTTTGCCAAGCTTTAGAAGATATTTTTTCTTTCATTTTAGTACAACTGCGATGATTCCTTAAAGTTTAGGGGAAAAAATAAAATGCCAGACTGTATTTGATGCTTTGTTCAACATTTCTTCTCTAACACAGCTAAATATCTTCAATTGTCTGAGCACTTTGCTCACTTCTTGAAATAAGAGTTTAATCTTCAGTGTCTGCTTCTCCTGCAGTATCCTGCCTCTTCTTGGAAAGGGAAGTGGGATTGATTTAATGGGGGCTTTATTCTAGCTATGAACATTCTGAACAAATCAGTATTGTTTTAATATACAGATGTTAAAATAGGAATAGAGTTTGGTATGGCTGTGAAATCATGTGGGATGTAGTATATCTTATGAAAAAATGCTTGGAGATGAACTAGTCAGGAATGCAGGTTGCATTACTTTAGACAACGTGTTAACTGATTTATTGATTTACATTTTTTTTATATATGAATATATATATAAATGTGACTAGGTTTGACAAACTTCTGTTCATAGCAAAGTATCTTTTATCATATTCTTGAGATCTTAGGCATCAAGTAAACCAAACAATTTTTTTTATGATTTTCTCAATAAGTATTTGACATAAATTAAAATTCAAGGCATTTTTGGGAAAAAAATTATTTACAAGTTAAACATTATGTACAACATTAATGCAAAATACGAATATCAACTTATTGTTAGTTTATTATATTTATAATGCATAATACTTACAATAGTTGTCTTTAAATAGGGTACATTTTATGGACTGTGGCTGAATGTAATTTTTATTATGTTGGATTACAGCTTTGTGCAGAATGGTTCAACGTTTGTTAAACACCTTTCCTTGGGTTCAGTCCAGATGTGTGGGATAGGAAAATACTCTTCTCTGCCAAATCTGTCGCCTTCCTTACGTGATGTTCCTCATAGGCTGAATGAGATTACAGATGTGGAAGAACAGTGTTGTGTTTCCTTGGCAGCTGGTAAGTGAGGACAATATTTAAGAAAGGAAAAGGGGAAAAAAAGCCCCTCTTCTCAAACAGTTAAACTGTTTTTAGTAACTGTATTAAAATTGTCTTCACTGTGCTTGGGATTCACATGTCAACAACCATGTATGAAATGTATGTCGCAGTTTTCCACACTGTTCCCCTGTGTTTTAACTTGTGTCTAAGATAAGATTTGCTCAGATTAAAAATACAGGAGTTTTGTCCAGCAGTACTTCTTAGTAACAACCATGTTGTTACTGTTCTTTTTAAAAACAAAAAGATAAATAGCATAATAGGTTTTAGTTTATGAACTGAATTGTAATGGAGTACAAGTGTGAATTTATTGTTTACAAGTTCTTAGAAAAGGAACCGTTAGCAGACTAGAAGAATGCCTGATCTGAAATAGTCTTCAAGAGGAAAGAGCATAAAAGTAGTCAGCAAATCATGTTTATACCTCTGAACGTTCTGCCAGCATCTGGCAGTCTTCGAATTGGGCACTTTCCTATGTCAAAAGTATTATCTTCTTTGTTTAGTGGCCTAGAGTGAATTTATTTTTGTTCTAAGTTGGCCCATTCCTTTTCTGAAACCATAGAAACTTTTAACATCCACAGATTCAATGGCATCTGTCTCACTGGGGTGTTTATTTTCTTTTTTGCTGTCTTTCTCTGATGGGCTTTTAGTGCTTTCAATTTCTGGTTTGTAGTAACATTCCATTTGCCTGCTTTAGTGTTACCTAGAAGCAGAGGCACAATGTTCCCTTGACTGATCATGAAGATTAACTATACTAAAGGGTTTAGTTTTAAGTATTCCTTTCATTTATTCACCGGTATCTGTCTGAGGTTTTTAACAATCCATGTATGGGTTACTCTCAACTGCTGTTGCCATATACTATAAAACTGCAGACACATGCAGGCCATATTTAAATATTAGCAAATACTTTGGAGAAGTAAGTTGTAGAAGTTAATACTGTTCTTTCAGGCATGTACAGGAGACTGCTGTTTTGAAACTTTATCATGTGGAAATTATTGTTTGATAGATTGAAAAGGTTAATAAATAGAAGAAAAGATAAGGATGGACCTTACTGTTGTAATTATGACACTTTGTGAGTCATTCTTAGTTATACATGTTATAATGTCCGCAGTAAGATGTATTTCTAGAAGCTGCTCGAAGAGAGAAGCAGAATTCCTTTTATAGTGGCTGAGAACATTTATGGGCTGAAGAAATTGGTAGCTTTCCAGTCTTATGCCTTTTTTACTACTGAGATTGCACGGCTGTCCTACATGAACCCTTGCTAACAAAACATTATAAATCTTGTCATAGTTCTGGCTTTTTGTTTTAATTTTTTTTTCTGCTTCTTTTAACTAATGATCGTACTTTGTACAGTTACAAAGTGCTTTAATAAAAACGTAAATGTGACTGTTATTGATATGATGAATTCTGTTGAATGATCTTGAAATTCTAGAAGATATTGTTCTAAAATGAGATCTGTCTTCATTTTGTCGAAGAAGATTGTTTACTTAAAATATCTTAATCTAGGAAAAACATCATAAATGTGAATACACTTCTTACTTCTGGTTATTTTGTACATGCATGTATACTTAGACTGGTGTGGCAGAAATCTCCATGAGATGAATAATGGCATTTCTTTTTAGGTTTACCTCACTTTTCTTCTGGAATTTTTCGTTCTTGGGGAAGGGATACCTTTATTGCACTGAGAGGTCTAATGTTAGTTACCGGGCGCTATCTAGAAGCAAGGTAAGACTGATTTATTCTTAGTTCTTACTGGGTTTGCAGGTAGTGACGAAAAAGTCACGCTCTCAAAACCTGAGATGACACAGAAGCTGTTAGAAGCAGTTGATGTGCAGTATAAAACTTTAATGGCCCTAGACGGATTTGGGAATGATTTCTAAGTGGAATTAAAAATGCTACTTAAATTACTCTTTTGCTTTCTTAGCACTGATTATGAAGCTGATGTTCTCTATAGATAAGGTAGTTTTAATCCCTGTTGCACTTCTGCTTTTCCTAAAAATGATTAATTTTCACATGCACTGACATCATTGTTGCTGAGCAATAATTTCAGTATTACTACTTTAAAAATTTGAAGTAACAAGAGAATACTATTCTAACAGGGAAAGTATGATTGCATGTCTACCATGATTTTTTTTGTAACTGCTAGTATTCGTCTATTAATTCTAGAAATCAGTTAATTGTGGATTATTACAATATGATGTCTGTAAATGTTTAACCTGACAAATGAGCCAGGTATATTCCAAGATCTATTGATTTGATATTTCCATTAATCTTTTAATTTGGGTGGAACTCTCCATATGATACAAACATTAAAAATTAGCATGTCTTTATGCTGTTGTACATTTGGCCAACTATGACTTTTCTCATGCAGTAAGATCTGCAGTGTACTAGAATGTTTATATTCCCTTTTAAAGCTAGTTGGAATCCATGTTTTCTGCAAGGTATGCGCAACGGTTCTCAAATGAAACTTCTCATAATCTCAGTTGCTGTCACCTCTCTGTATTTTAATAGGAAATTCCCATCTACTCCTGCCCTCCGTCCCCATTCCACCCCACCCATCTGAATGGATACCAGGGTAATCATAAACAATGTCAATAAAATCCTTCCCTGTGACCTCAGTGGGATTTGGATTTAGGCTCTACATTGCTACCTATGAAAAAGCAAACTAGCTTTTTCCATGTTAATGCTTTGTACAAATTGATTTAAATGTGTTCATGTTGGGGAATTTGCAGGGAATAGATGAATTCTTATTGTAAAAGAAGTTCATGCTAAATGAAGTAATTCTGTAGCTTTCAGCAGCAAACTTTGGTCTTTAAGATCCTGTTTGTCTCCTTGACTTACCTATTAAAGGTAAACTTGTATCATTTGAACTTAATACTTGATCCAGTAACGGCCTCAGAAGTACCTTAGTCAAGACTGTTTTTCTTTTTTTCTAGAAACATCATTTTAGCATTTGGTGGGACCTTAAGACATGGTCTCATTCCCAATCTGCTTGGTCAGGGGACACATGCCAGATACAACTGTCGTGATGCTGTATGGTGGTGGCTTCAGTGTATCCAAGACTACTGTAAAATTGTTCCAAATGGATTAGACATTCTCAGGTGTCCCGTTTCTAGGATGTACCCAGGAGATGACTCTTCTCCTCAGCCTGCAGGCATTGTGGTAAAGATCACTTCTGATTTAATTATTTAACACAGCTATTAACTTTAAGGAAAGGATGTAATTTTTCTAGCTACAAGAACCTGTCATTATTGTTTATGATGAAAATTGATTATAGCAGAAGAATTGTTAATTTTGGGCACTTCTCACTACATCTGCATCATATGATTAGACATGTGTGGGGCACTGGGGATGGAGGAAAAAAATTCCATCAGCTTCTAAATTGTTTTCTTTGCTTTGTCTTGAAAAAGTTTTATATTAAAAATTGTATAGAACATATTGCCATTGACAAAGATGCTACTAAAAATGATAGATGATTTCTTTTGAAGCATAATAAATTAAAAGCTAAAAATTGCTACTATTTGTACAGTAGATAGAGTTTCTACTTGTTTTTTGTGCTGCCTTTCACATATCACCCAAACATGCAATCGACCTAGGATCAGCCACTTTATGAAGTAATACAGGAAGCAATGCAACGGCACATGGAAGGCATAAATTTCAGAGAAAGGAATGCTGGTCCGCAGATAGATCAGAACATGAGAGATGAAGGTAACATATATAGAAAGCTTGCTACGCACTTCAAAAAATGATGATTATATTTCTTTAGCTATTGAGTATATTTTTTTTAATTTAATTCTTTAGTGAAACTAAAACTATATGACTTTAAGTGTATTTAATTGTTTATTATCAGCATTGTTTATATGTTGTGCTTCAAGTTATCTTTAAATAAATGTTCTCTTAAACAACAGTTGCCTTCAGAAATCCACCTCCAATCTCTTGTTTGGAGGGTTTTTTTGCTTAGAAGGTTTGGGCAGGGGCAGTTTGGCACTTGTTTTGTTTAAAATATAGGTGATATTCTTGCTTGGCAGGTTTTAATGTAACTGCAGGTGTTGACCGTGAAACTGGCTTTGTCTTTGGTGGGAACCGCTTCAATTGTGGCACTTGGATGGATAAAATGGGAGAGAGCGACAGAGCTCGCAACAGAGGCATTCCAGCTACTCCAAGGTACAAAATCCAGGCTTTTGGGGAATTTGTTTGTTTGTTTTTTAACTCAAGTTCTTCTGTGGAACTACTATGACTTGTATTAACCCATCTGAGAATCGATCTCTCAAATGTTTTAAGTGTTTCTGCCACTAAAATGTTAATGGTAACTTTTTTCATGTGCTAATTTGAAGAAAATGGTATGTTCTTAGCAAGTGAATCCCTCATCTTATGACATGGTCTTAGCTCCCTGCAAAGAGTTGGCTTTTGAATTCGAGTAGTAAAAGTAACAAGAAAAACTGTATACTTGTAGTATTAGAAGTACTTTGTTACTTGGACAACTTATTGGAGATGTCTATTGACAATTGTTGTTTGAATACTTCTTTAGATATTGTAGATATTCTTGAGTTCTAAGTTTTTAAGGTTTGAGATTAAACATCTTAAAAATCAGCTCG
Organism: Rhynochetos jubatus; assembly: GCA_027574665.1. Lineage (NCBI taxonomy): Eukaryota > Metazoa > Chordata > Aves > Eurypygiformes > Rhynochetidae > Rhynochetos > Rhynochetos jubatus. Next base: position 21,544,082 of record CM050656.1, read on the forward strand.
TTACTGTGTTCTATCCCTGCTTGAGTTTAGTACAGCTTAAGTTTCAAATTAATTGCCATCTGTGGGTGAGAACTGAAGGAAAACATTTGCTTGGTTGACAAGTAAGGCATTTTAATTGGGAACCAAGAGAGGTTGAGGTGCCTGCCCTAAAGAGGCTAAATGATGGAGAAAAGATTTATATCAAGCAGTCAGTAAAACTCTATGATATAATATGAAATTTATGCATATGTGATTATCTGAATATCACCGGGGGAAAAAAAAAAACACCTCACTTTTGACTTGAGTATGTGTTACGGCAGAAATATTACCTAGGTTACCAAAGTCCATATGCAGATGAGAACCTCTGTATTGAACACAGTTTTAACAACACAGGACCAAGTTGTCTGGGGATGATCCTTTTCTCATGTTCTAAAGTGGTATAAAATTATCTTAAATCTGTGTAAATTAGCTGAGTGTGATACTACTACTTTAAATTAGTCTATGGTACAGAAAAAATGTAGGTTAGCCAGTTAACAATCAAGCTCCTTCCCCGACTGTTACCTGATGAAAAACCTTAACTGTTTCCCTCCCTTCATTGTTTCTTCATCAGGTGGAATCCTGTTCATCTAAATAAAGCAAAATTGACACAGTCTGCTTATGCTGATGTTCTCTTATTGTTGGCCCTTTATGAAACTGAAAATACCCTATAAAACACACACTGAGTGTGCCAAGATGTCGCAGATAAGCTTTAGCATAGATAAAATTAAGATGTGCAGATTAATAGCCTGAACCATGCCTTCACAGAGCTGTCAGCTGCTGAGCTGACACAACTAAGCTACAACACCAGAAGGAAATCTGAAATCTTAGTACATCAGCAGACAAAAAAGTTAATAAAAAATAACTGTATTGTCTGTCATCAGTAAAGATTGTTAGAAGAAGACAGAAGGCATCATTCTGTCTCTGTGAAACCTTGCAGCTGCAAGGTGCACTTGTATCTTGAGTGTTATGTGTAGTGCTGGTCTCGAGCAAAGGTACAGATAAGGGCAGCTAAAGCTCAAAGGGATGGAGCAGCTGTGCGCAAGGAGAGATTAGAATGTCTAAGGACTCTTTTTCAAGAGAATATGAGTGAGAGGTATGACTGAAGCTTAGGACAACATGACAGTAGTGGGGATGATGAAGCTGTTATTCACAAAACACTGCAATACTGTAAAACTTTGGGATGCTCATATAGGAGAAGTAGGGGAACAGTAGGAGAATAGAGGGGGAAGTGTCTAAGATACATACAGTTGGGTTTTTTTTTTTTCAGTTACTTCTCAAGCTTTAATGAACAACTTAAAGTAATTCTTTGGCTTTTTTAAAAATAATTATTTTAGAGATGGCTCTGCTGTGGAAATTGTTGGCCTGTGCAAGTCGGCTGTTCGCTGGTTGGTGGATTTATCTGGGAAAAATGTGTTTCCATTCCATGGAGTGACTGTGAAAAGACATGGTAAAAACAGGCACATTTCATAATTTTATTACTGGAGTATATAACAAATAACTAAAATGGTGACATTGTGGCCGTATAATATCAGGGATGATTATCGAACTGGTCAAGAAGGATTAGGGGTAAAAGAGGAAAAACTTGGGAAGGTATCCTGTATTATTAAAATGTTTTGTTACTACAAAAAAATTTATTAAGGGTTGATATTGTCTTGTCAATATTTCAAGTATTTTATTCCATGTGTTAAGGTGTGGATTACAAAGGAATTTTGGAGGCTAAATACCATTTCTCAAAATGGATATAAGTGATATGATAATACCCATCATTGATTATAAGAATGCTAAGTAAAATGACACAAGTTTTTAATTATTTTTAATTTAATATTCACAACACAGAAAACCAACTCTTGTGAATATTTACATAAATATCTTTAGATGTCTCATGTTTCAAGGGGATACTGCTCTGGTTACAAAGTTACTTTACTTCGAGGTTACCCAGCCCAAGTGAATGTGCATGCCCCGTAAAGCCTTTTACTCTTCAGTAAAGGTTAATATTGGAAAACAATTTACTGGGGTTTATTCCATTTTAGAAAATGAATATAAGTGTATGTTGGGAGTATTTTTTTCCTATCAGTCCTAGACGGTACAGATTCTTGCATCATGAACTTACTTGTTACTTAAGGATTTCTTAGAATATGTGGCTAGACACTTTAGAATTCAGTACACAGCAATACCATCCATAGATGTAGAAATATTTATAGGACTTGTCTTCTCTTTCGTTCCAAAATCACAAGCAACTTATTTAGATTCAATTTGTTGTGTGTATACACCCTACCATTGTTAAACTCATGTAAATGGGTTTAAATTTCATTGATGTTCTGCTGAATCTATTTTAAAACCAGTCTTAATTCTATTTAAGATCTATGCCTTTTTTTAAAGAATAGGTTTAGTGTTAGAGTTTCTAGGGTTTTTTCTTCTGTCAATACCACATTTCAATTTTGGTAGTATTGTACTTTTTGCTGTCCTCCAATTGTAGTTTAAGAAAAAGAGGTGATACTCCTGTACTCACCTAATGTAAAACTAATGCACAATTCTCTACTCTTTTTGGCTCTTTGATAAAACCGTTGCTTATTTAAGACATGTATGTGTCTCAGTCAGAAAGATATCCCTAGCACTTTTTCTGCTGACTGAAACCTGATTTTTCTTTCTAGTCTCACTTGAAGTTTCAGTGAGCTGTTCCTGTGAACTGTAGAACTGACCTGTGGGGAATCACCAGCAGGGAGAGGTGATCCTAGGTCTGCTCCTGTTGTGTTAAGTGTCAGGAATTTAAGAAGAGAAAGCTTTTTAAAAAGTGACTCATACTAATGTTTTGACACTCCTTGAAGTCTCCAAAATATGAAGGATATGTATCCCAAGTACTAGAAAAGTGCTGACATGTTGCCATGCTGAAATGCTAATTATAAATTTTAAACTTATTCAATTAAATATATTGCTATAGATGACAGTACCTCACACTGTTTGCTCTTAGCTAACTGCAAGTTAGAAAAAAAAAAAAAAAAGTGCAATATAATTCAACTTCTAGATAATAACTTTCTGCAATGCTACTGTGGCCTTTATTGTGTTAGGGGATTCTTATGTAAAACTTCAATAAGCAAAACAGTAAAAGTAGACATAAGCATACATCTGGTGTTACCACTGTGGCTGTTTTCAGAAAATAAAACCTGTATGAAACATCTTTCAGGGAAGGAGGAGACTATCACATATGATGAGTGGAACAGAAAAATTCAAGGACACTTTGAACGGTTGTTCTTCGTCTCTGAGAACCCATCAGATCCTAATGAGAAACATCCAAATCTTGTTCACAAACGTGGAATTTATAAGGACAGCTATGGAGCTTCAAGTCCATGGTGTGATTACCAACTCAGGCCAAATTTTACAATAGCAATGGTTGTGGTAAGCGAGGGAGAATGGAGGGAAGCGTTTGCACTTAATTTTCTTTATTATTGTTCTAAGCTTGCATTGAAAGTTTCATCTGCATGGTATTATGTCAGGAACATACATTGCTTAGAATAACTTTTTTAAAGGTTTTCTTGACAATGCTTTTAATACTGGTCCATCTTGAAGTATCTCCTAAAAAATACATTCTAAATGGGATTTACTTAATGAAACTGTCCAGTGTATAGCTCGGATAAACTTAGTGTTCAGTATTTTCAGAAAGTCTTTTAAGGTTAGGTCTGGGAGGCCACTTTCCCATCAAATTAGCTAAAAAACATGGGTTGTTTGTCCTTATTGGGTTTATAAAGAGCTTCAGTAATAATTCCTGGAAAGTGTATTTACAATAAAAATTAAAAAATTACTGGGTAGCTTCTGTTTTCTTTGTTACTCTGACTTGTAGGTTCCAGAAGTTGATTCAATAATACAAAACCTAGGCTTTTAGTGGTCTTTTATATACACAGTCCTATGTGTTATATGCACAGAGTTTACTCATTGAATCTTTGTTATTTTATTAGGCCCCTGAGTTGTTCATGCCTGAGAGAGCTTGGAAAGCTCTGCAGATAGCAGAGGAAAAACTGCTCGGTCCATTAGGCATGAAAACCTTAGACCCAGAGTAAGTATAGTAGAGATAAGAATAAGTGTAAATTACAAAACATTGCAGTAGGAATTACTTAACAAAAGGAATGTTACCCCCACATGTCAAAATCCTCATATATACATGAGAAATAAGGCAGTAATAAATATTTCTGGAATAATTATTTTGCTGTTCTAAAAGTCCATGCAGTTGATTTTATGTATGTACACAATCACCAGGTGTGTTTTGAACGCCACACAGTAAGCAAGTCAAATCTGCTATCTTGAAAGACATTGAATTAGCATCTTGATATACATACTTATATATGATACAGTGCACAGCGCTGCACTTTGAGTAAAAGCATAAGGGCAACATTATGAATGCAAGTCATTCCAAGACTTGAACCACTTTACTACTAGTTTAAACTGTATTTGGAATTCCATACTCATGTAAACTACAGCACCTGGTAGAGATGTCCCTAACACAATTTAAATATAAATGCCATGACAAAATTTTGGTTGACTTCTGCTTTCTGTTCTTATGTATAATTTTTGTTAAGGCTTTGTTTCCATAATTTGTGTTTTCCTTTCTTGCAGTGATATGGTTTACTGTGGAATATACGATAATGCTCTTGACAATGACAACTATAATGTAGCCAGAGGCTTTAATTACCATCAGGGACCTGTAAGAGACAGTTTCTTTAATTTTAGAAAAAGTTTTCAAACCTTTTCAAACTGACAGCTGTAATAATAATCCTTTCTCATTCTTTGTTTAGGAATGGCTGTGGCCAATTGGATATTTTCTTCGAGCCAAACTGTACTTCTCAAAGTTGATTGGTCCAGAGATATATGCAAAAACTGTTGTTATGATTAAGAATGTTCTCTCTCGACACTATGTTCACCTTGAAAAGTAAGACACCAACTAACACATTCAAAATACTAATTCAAGCTGGTGGTATCCACTATCCCATTGCATGTAAAACTACAGTTCTGTAACAGCATATGTTTTCTGCATATAAAGTTCACCACTGTATGTGCTATTGGAGATCTCAAGTCAGGTTTCAAGTACAGATGAGATCTAGTGCTTTTTATAGATTGCAGCATTAGTAACATTTATCTGTGTGAAGACTGCATGAAGTAAATCTTATGTAATAATTAGGATCTAATCTCATACAAAAAATGAATTTCAGAATGAAATGTATGTGAGTTTCTTAAATTCAAGTATTTCAAACAGTGTGCCAAACAAAATAGTCAAAGGACTAGTAGTAACAGATGAGTGTGGCAGATAAGGTGATGCAAAAATATTGTTAGCACTTACTGTGTTTATAAACGAGGAAATTAGTATGCCAGTGTTTCAGAATCTTAATAACCTTGATATTCTAAGAAAGCAGAGGAACTTGCTTATGGCCCTTAAATGTTCCTTTGCATTTTGAGTTCTCCCTCTTAAAAACCAAACCCATACTATTTTTTCCCCTTTTTGTCTGTTATATTTTTAGTTATTTAAGAATGCGAGACAAACCAAAACAAACGATACCAAGATCTTGCCCTTGATATCTCTTCCATATAATCTGTTTTGCAGTACTTCATATATGCAATTATCTATACCCATCAGAGTAACCCAGTAGGACTGATCATGATAGAAGAGTTTGTCTAACCACATGAGGAAGAAAAGGAATTTGTTAAGCAACTTTTTGCCTTCCATAGTGTCGTGTCCCAGTGTCTTGTTTGGCTGTATTACCAAATAACTTGCAATTTAGTCATGTTCCTTATCTTCTCTGTCCAACTACTTAAGTAGTGTACTTTTACTGTGCGTTGGTATTGCATTTGTGTACAGAATTATTAATGTAGCATCAGGCTCAACTTATGACTGTTTCTTTAAGGATGTTAGTTTGGTGGTGGTGGGGGGGTGGTATTCCTATGGAAGGAAAAAAAAGGCTGATGCAGTCATGCTGTCTTCCAGCCATTACCACTTTTTAGGACCATAATCCAGGTCCAAATGTAGTTTGAACACCATTCAGTTCTCAAACATCATTTGTATTCTTCCAACTACAAAACTACCTGAATGAGAAACAGGAGCAACATACCAGTAGTGTAAGTTCAGCTATTATTAATAGCAGAGAGTCTGCTTTGAAGGAGAGGCACCCCCTCAAAAAAAAACCAAAAACAACCAATTCCCAGCTGCAGGCAGTTGAATTAGAGCTCAGTTATTAAATAACATACTGTGCCTGTAGGACAACAGACCTTTAGTCATGGTTTTCAGTTTCCTACTGAGATAATAATCTAAAAGGTTTTAAAATGAAATGTTCTTTTAATTACAGTGTATAATCTAACAACAATATTTCTTTGGTTTATCTCTTATCAGATCATCCTGGAAAGGGCTTCCAGAACTGACAAATGAAAATGGACAGTATTGCCCTTTTAGCTGTGAAACTCAGGCCTGGTCAATTGGTGTTATCCTTGAAATCCTTTATGACTTGTAAAAGTTTATTTTGATGGATTTGATGAAACTTCTGTGGTCTTATTATTGGGCATAAATGAACACTTGACAGCTTCTGCAAGGGAAATGTCCTGTTCTGCACAATCACTTAAGCTGTGTCCTGACTTTCAAAGATGCTGAATGCTAGCAGCTCCTATGCCCTGTAACAGTGTGGGGCTTGGAATGGTTTTTGAAAATCAGGCCATGACAATAAAACCGCAGTGCACACTTGATGCAGAAACTTTTGGTAAGGAGCAATCTGAAGAATATGCACAAACCTTTTTAAGTAGCTTTGGTTTTTTAGATTTTTCAAATCAAAACCTTAATGTAACAAAGTGAGGTGGCTCTTTTCTCTGCTGCAGATAAGTAGCACAGCTCTTAAGTGTGTTTCTTGTTTCTTTTTTTCTTTGTCTCTTTAAGAGTCAGTGGATGTGTCTTGCAAATGCATGCTTAAAGGGGAATAGGTTAACCTACAGCTTTCTGAGTTTGGTATGCTTTGTGCTGTAGCACCATACATTAATGAAGGCATAATATGTTGTCTCTCTGAAATGTATAATGGGGAATTATTTTTGTTTGTGTTCAGTTGAACACACCATTAAGCAACCACAGAAATAAAGTTTATGAATACTGTAATAAACCAACCTTTGGAGTTATAATATAAAGTTTTCAAGAACTTTAAACTACTTTGAGAGTTAAGCAATAATGAAGTATTTTCCCATGCTAACCCATTTTAAAATTGATTTAAATGCTGTGGGCCAGGCAGCAATTCTATTTTTTTAAATAAGCTTTTGTTCACCATGAGGAATTCATAAGAAATGTGCATGTGTATAGAATGCATAGCCTATATGTTAGGGGAGGCCAAAGATAGAGAAGTCCATGTGTTTAACTGTTTAATTAGCTTAATTTATTGAAGAGATATGGTCACCTCAGCCCATTATTCTTGGGAAAACCCTAGCTGTACTAACACAGGTGGAAACACTTAAAAGCGGTAGGAGGTATTAGCCTACCACCAGAGAAGGGAAGATGAGGTTTCTAGGTTTTTGGAATTACACCAAGAAGAATATACATTCTACCTCTATGTGTTCTACTTTGGGAACAGCATCCAGTGAACATGATGCAAAACATGTGTTCTTTTATATTTGGATGCCTGCATGCCCTTATTGAGTTCAGTTTAGTGTTCCCAAACTGAAGGGTCATTGACAGAAGTGCAGTAGGTAATTCTCAATTTTATTCATGTGATTTTTCCATCTTAGTGAAATAAACAGGCAGAGGGTGAGGCTGACAACACTTCCCACATCATCAGGTGGGAAAGCAAAACTGATAACTGCATTTCATAGAATCATAGAATGGTTTGGGTTGAAAGGGACCTTGAAGATCATCTAGTTCCAACCCCCCTGCCATGGGCTGGGACACCCTCCACTAGACCAGGTTGCTCAAAGCCTCATCCAGCCTGGCCTTGAAGACAGCCAGGGATGGGGCATCCACAGCTTCTCTGGGCAACCTGTGCCAGTGCCTCACCACCCTCTCTGGGAAGAATTTCTTCCTTATAGCCAATCCAAATCTCCCCACTTTCAATTTAAACCCAATACCCCTTGTCCTGTCACTACAGTCCCTTGTGAAAAGTGTGTGTCCCTGTCCCCTCCGTCCCCAGTTTTCTTGCAGGCCCCCTTCAGGTACTGGAAGGCTGCAATAAGGTCTCCCCAGAGCCTTCTCTTCTCCAGGCTGAACAAGCTCAACTCTCTCAGCCTTTTATCATAGGAGAGGTGCTCCAGTCCACTGATCATCTTTGTGGGCCTCCTTAATTTCTTAATGTTAGACAACATATGCTGAAAAAAATATACACAGGATGTAATTATAATGCACTAATAACATGTAGATCAAGATTTTATTATATCAGTATTTTAAAGTTTCCGTACCCTGTCTAAAATACAGTGCAAGTGTGTGGTCTTGTTCAGGGAGATGTGTTACAGATAGAAGAATTGTAAGAAGTGGCTATATTCACACTGTTTATTTGAAAGGTTAAAAAGTATTTTGAACACCTCAGCAAGGGTGTTCGTACTTAGAAGTTATGATTAGAGAAGGTCTATATTGTACCTTAACTACTGAGCTGCTGCAGTATATGGCTTGGGAAATTTTTATTTTCTCAACACAATGCATGAGAGACGTCACTTGATTTGAAAATGTTACTGAAATGTCAGCCACAGATTATTTTTTTAATGTACAAGAGGCATATAAAGTATTCTTCATAATGCACTGAACTTTCCAAAGTTCTTCATAATGATATTGAGGTTTATGTCCTATTAATCACTAGCTATTTACTGTTTCCTTAGATGATTACTGTGTATTATTTCAAGGTATGTTTTATAGCTCCTATGGATTAGAAAGCAGGAACAATATGGCAGAATAAATTGTTCTTACTTGAGGAAAACATTTTAAAATTGCAAGCGCAGCTTAAGAGCTATGACCACTGAAAAATTCCACAAGGTGTCAAATTATGTACATTGGCAAGAACAGTGTGTTGGGGGGGGGGGGGGGCAGGGGGAAGTGATAAATTATTCATCAAAACCATCCTGCATTATTACAGATGACTTCCCAGTGTTTTCCAAACTGTACTGCTGACAGAGACTACATATTTGTCACTGCTACGTTTTTTTTCCTAATTTAATCGTAAAATTTTCGAGATAAATCACCACTGTATACACAAAAATAGATATGTTATGGAACTTCTAAACATGCCCATTTATATCGTTACTTCTGCACTAATTAGTTGAACATAGCTTTAGCAGCAGATAAATGTTTTAAATAGGAAAAAAATATGTACCATATTGGTTGACTTTGCTGTTAAGTAGCAACAAAAGTAAGATTTGAGGTTGTAAGTGTTGGGAAAGGGTCGGTGGTGGTTTATTGCTTTAGGTTTTTGGGGGTGTTTTGGGTTTTTTTTGGTTGGGGTTTTTTTTTATTTTTGGTTGTTTGGTTTTAATCACAAAGCTCCTCAACACTTTTTTGAGCCAGACAGTTTAAAAATGAAGAGGGAAGAAAGCAGTGTTAATTCTAACACTTATAGGAGCTGATACTCATCTAGATAAATGCTGTACCTAAGTCATTATCCCCTAAAAATAGCTGATTTATGTTGACTGATCCTGAACTGTACTTTCATTCATTAGTATTTCATATATTATACACTCAAAAACTTCTAGTAATGCAGAGTTATAATCAGTAAAATGTTTTAGAAATAAACAAGTATGTTTTAGAAATAGACTACAGAACTTGGTAAGAACTGTAAATCCACTGTGTCCCAGTTGGTGTTTCTTGATTTATATGGCATTGAGACGTCTTTTTTTTTTTTTTTTTTCCCTCCCAGTTGAAAGAATTTTGACTGTTAACATTTATTGTTAACATTGATTTATTCAATGATTAATAACTTGATTTCAGGTAAAATAATGTATCATTCTCACACTGCATGTTGTAATGTAAAATGGAAAGATGTTTTACATGTCTGTCTAGCACAGCAACGACTGATTGTAGAAAATTTCATTATTCATTTATTTCTGAAATGCACAAAATAAAATTCTTTAACTCAGAGTTAACCTTTTCATGTGGTTGTTTGGAAAAAAAAAAAAGCACCAAACATCAGAGATGCTGCTGCCTGTTCAGTTTTTGGCCATTTTACACACATCAGAGAGATCGTGAACTCCTCAGGTCAAATATTAATAAGAAAGTGCTAACAATAATAACTCATTAAAAGCACCCAGAAACTTAAGCCTTATACGCAGATTCCTATGTTTGTGCCAGTGTCAGGTCCCTCGGCTTGGTTTCAGTGGGACTGGGCTAGAAGAGCTCTGTGTGTCTCCTCTGCTGTCAATTATTATATAAGTTAAGTCATGGGGTGGCAAATTCCCCAAGAGAACAGTCCCAAGGTATCCTGATTAACAGCTGACCAAGTGATACACTGTTAACTTTCTGTACAAAACTGCTCATAACTGACTATAGAGAAGGGATTTTACTTGCTAGCTCTGCTTTGCAAAATCAAAGTCTCTGCTCAGGTGAGAATGTTTTACAACTACCCCACTTCATTGCATGCTCTGTAAAATTAGGATGTTTCTAATGCTCTACTCAGGAATTTCCTTTAAGAGAGTTATTTCTAGTGTTCTAAGATACATTTCTTCAATGGGATATTTATTTATTGTTAAAGAAATGTGGAATTAACCAGTTGATGAGTTGCCAAGGAAGGGGGAAGCTGGTAACTTCAGGGTTGCCAGCTGAAGCCTCATGGCATCTCAAGCAGCTAAATGGAGGAATAAATGTATGACGTGTTAGCAGTGACCAGGAAGGTTTCTGCTGAAAGTTCCTTTTGATTGCAGATAGCAATTTGGGAAACCTCTTCAGCCAAGAAATGTGAGATGTCCCAGTGTTGCCATATTGTAATCACCCTAGAGAGACAGCTGCTGTTCTTACCTGAGAAAGAGTTTCCCCTTCCCAGGTGGCTGCTGGCTGGGGCGAGGGCTAAGTGGGGCTGTGGCCTTTGTGCTGGGCTGCATCCCCAGTGACCAGCTGAGCACTCACCCAATGGTAGAAAAGGTGAGGGGCTGGTGTAACTTGTGAGACCCAGGAGCGTTTCCCTTTACCGTGTCCATGTAGGTCCCCCAGCAATATGTCAGTGCAACTTCAGACAGAGACAGTATTCTCCCTATAGTGCCTTTTTGCAATGAGAATGGAAGCTGACCTCAAAAGAAAAGCCTTGGGCTGCAGCCTGCCTTAAGCTGGATGACCAAAGCTCCAAGTACTAATAGAGGTAAGTTCCTCTCATTACATTTTCTAACAAACATGGAGTTCTATATTTCTGATTACTGTCTGACTTGGGTAAATAAACTGGCATTTAATTCTGTGTAGTGACGAGAAACTATGTAGACAACATAGATATGTCAAACCAATGTAGAGATAAGATGACGTCTAATCAGTTGTAAAGGAAGAAAGATATTGCAGTCGCTTAGGACTCAAACTTGTAAGCACAGGTCTTTTAAGTAATAATGGGGGTAGGTGTGGTTTTTTTAGTCACAAGCACATAAAATTTCAGGGAAGCTGAAAGAAGTATTTATTTCTTGCAAGTGAGACCTCAAGGGAAAGGTTTCTACAAAATGAGCAATCTGCTGTTTTGTGGAGTACGTTCAGGAGCTGTTTCTCATTTTTCTTTGTAATTGTTATGGCCATTGTTTGTTAGGGTCCAACATACAGCCTCGACCTGAAGAGTGGTATCTGCTCTAATAATATACAATCAAAAAATGGTTCCAAATGCAAAATCTTCGCGCTATGGAGAGGATATGTACAACCTCATTTGATGTACAGCTTTAAGTTCTGACCATCAGCTTCACATGTTTTTAACAGGCTACACTTTCTATCAGTTATTCCAGTTGCTGCAGCTGGGTGGGAACACCTCATTTTACAGATAATTTGGGAATCTCTAAAACCCATAATCAGACCTACTCTGACAGCTATTAATGAGGTGGTTTTGTTTTCTTGTAATGGCTGTCTGGTTAGTACTGCTTCAGGTCTCCCCCAGACTTCTGGGGGCCATATTGGTACAGTTATGTTACTCCAGAGCTTTCCCAAGGCCTCCAGGCACTATTCGGTTAAATTTAAGCACTGAATTCTGTTATCAGCTGGGTCAGAGTAAATACATTTTAAGGGTTATTTGTGGTTTTTCACTGTACAATAATATCTTAGCATTCATGTTGTGTCAAAGAAAACCAACACAGTTTCTGTTAGACTAACAAGAGATCTTTCTGTAAAGATTTTTCATACTACAAAGCCTTTGATCAGAAAGATTTTGACAAGTAAATTTACTTTTATTATTTAACTCTTCAACTGTATCCATTTTGGATTCTGCAACCCTGTAAAAGCTAACTGAAATGATTAAACTGGGATTGTTTAAACTACCTGGATTCATGTTGTATTGAAGTAATCACTTTTATTTTTTTTAATGGATTAATTCTGAGATGTGCCAGCTGAATGCAGAAAGCGGGGACGTGGGTCACAATGTGAGAATCCTTTGCAACGAGACTTTTCCAAGCAATTAAAAAATTTTAGATTGATTTTTTTTTTTTTTAATTTGGGGGGGGGGTTTCCTAGTTTTACTTACACTGTAAGCAAATTTTAAAAAATACTGTTTTGTTCCCCAGGAAGCACCCCATTCAGCCTGGAATAAAATAATTAGTGTGTGAGCCTCAAGAAAAAGTCAGTAAAATGAGGAATAGGAAGGGTATTCTCAAGTTTTCATGGAGTGTCCATTAATGTATGGGCTGAGGCTGTACAACGGGTAATCTTTGTTACCGTGATGTTAGTAAATGTAAGAATTAAAGACTCCCTTTGTTGGGCCAGCCGCCCGTCGATTACGTTTCCAGAGAAGGAGGAGGAGGAGGAGGAGATGGTGGTGGTTGAACTGTAGCTTGATTTGAAAATCTGGCCAACCGCCGAGTGAGATAGATTTTCCTAAGTACCTGATGTCCTATCCTGCTGTCTCCCCAGCCGCATAGCACGTTGCAGCAGCACCGCAGACGCAGGGCTGTAGTGACCGCGCACAGCCGCCGGCGAGGCCGCGGTTCCTGGCGTGGCGCTGGCCCCTGCTGGCCAGGGCCGAGCACTGCGCACCGCCCACACCGACCCCCCCTCGCCGCTGCCCTCTGCGGGCGGCAGCGCAGCACTGCAGCCCCCGCCGGGCGCATGCGCAAGGCGGCCCCAGCTGCTCGGCTGCCGGCGCTGATGGCACCGCGGCGCTCCCTGACGAGGAGGGAGAACCTTGGCTCTGGCATTCTTGCTTCCGTCCGGGTTAGGGCCGGGGCTTTAGCTTAGGGTACGTGTTACGGAGAGGGGTTAGGCTGAGGCTGGTTGCAGCTGTGGTTCAGGGAGTGATCGTGGTTAGTGCGGGGTGGTTTGCTTTGCTTCTGGGATGGGATGTGCTTTGGTAGTACCTGTGCAATCAAGGTTTGGTTTTTAGGACTCTGTTGAATTTAGCAAGAGCTATGCTCTGCTGACCCAGATGATACCTCGTCATGGGGTGGAGCGTTAGAATCATAGAACGGTTTGGGTTGGAAGGGACCTTAAAGGTCATCTAGTTCCAACCCCCCTGCCATGGGCAGGGACACCCTCCACTGGACCAGGTTGCTCAAAGCCTCATCCAGCCTGGCCTGGAACACTTCCAGGGATGGGGCAGCCACAGCTTCTCCGGGCAACCTGTTCAAGTGCCTCACCACCCTCTCTGGGAAGAATTTCTTCCTGATATCCAATCTAAATCTCCCTGCTTTCAATTTGAACACATTATCCCTTGTCCTGTCACTACAGGTCTTTGTAAAAAGTCTGCCCTCAGCTTTCTTGCAGGCCCCCTTCAGGTACTGGAAGGTGCTATAAGGTCTTCCTACAGTCCAGTTCTCTCAGCCTTTCTTCATAGTAGAGGTGCTCCAGCCCTCTGAGCATCTTTGTGGCCTCCTTTAGACTCACTCCAACCAGTCAATATCCTTATTATGCTGAGGGCTCCACAGCTGGACACAGTAATCCAGGTGGGGTCTCACAAGAGCAGAGTAGAGGGGGAGAATCCCCTCCCTCACCCTGCTGGCCACACTTCTCCTGATACAGCCCAGGATACAGCTGGCTTTCTGGGCTGCCAGTGCACACTGCCGGCTCATGTTCAGTGCGAGAAGACATGGTTAAGGTCACCCAGGTTAGTTCACCCTCCACAGAAGATGTCCCAAGCACATCTTGTCTCATTATGGGCACCTGAGATAGTTTGCTTTGCCCCCTCCATCCACCTGCTTTTGCCCAGGCCCCAACATGATATCCAGCTGTGGATCTCCGCACCTGTGTTAAATCAGCAAGTTCTCCAAGGTGCAAAACAAGACACTGCAAATATATGTTAATCAGTGCAAGCTCTATTCTCCATCCCTACAGTGATTTCCCTTGAGATTCACTACAAAGCAGGGCTCCACTGCTCCCCATTTGATGAGCACTGGTGTACCAGGACTCACTCCAGGGTAACGCTATGCTTTCAGTAAAACCAAAGCTTTCACCAAAACCAAAGCTTTCAGCTGCTGAGTGTTGACTCATTCCTGAGGGATCCACACCTGCTTTTCTAACAAACAGCTGCCTTTTCTAACACCTGCCTTTTCTGCCATGGTCTGGTATGTGTCTAATTTGTCTGCCAGCAGACGATTCTGACACAGCAACCTTTTACCCTGCAAATCACATATCTGCTTTTCCAATGCTACTTTTTCAACACATAACTGATCTTGTTGTTGATGTTATTTCCTACAAGCAGTTAACAAAATCCACCCATGCTACCCTAAAGTGGCCGTTTTTTTCCCCTTCTCAATCGGTACTTTCTGCGTGCATTTTACCATGTCAGAAGGTTCTGCTAAACACAAATCCCAACCTTTACACAATCCTGGACCACAAGACCACTCAGTGGCTGAAATACTCATTTCTGAAGTCTTTGTATATTTCCACTCAGCCTTTCAGTTCCCAAAGTTCATCGTTTATCAAAGACCATCACAATCTCCCATCTCAGCTGCATTCTTCTGTTCTGGTTCCAATCCTAGTTTCAGGGTCTGCTTCAGGTCACCGTGTCTGTAACCACTCTTCTGCCACTTCTGTCTTGCACAATTCTGGAAAAGACTTTGAGAAGCAAGAGGTTTCTACCCATTAGCTTCCTTTTGTCTAGCAAAACACCTGTGCTTAATTAATTAATCACTGTTGAAACTGTCTCTACATGATTAGCTTGACTGGGTTTTAAACCAGCCTTGGGTGGGTCTGTACAGGGGAGCAAGACTGAACACTCTTCAGGCCTGTTGAGCAACAATATTGGTTTATAGTTATGATTCTAATACTGCTACAAAAGCATCAAATCTTACCCTAAAATTGCACCAAGATTATAAATTTTCTTCTACAGTATACCTGTTCCTGCTTATCTTTCACATAACTCAGTATTAATCCAATCTGCAGTAGTATTTGGTGCAATTCACAAATACTGCACCTATTCCTTAAGTTTTCTTTTTACTGCCAAAAGGAAGGAAAAATGTCGCTGTCAAGAGCAAAAAGAAATGGCTTTGCAAGAGCACACTAGTCCTTACAGCCCTGCTTTTACAATGTACTTTTCAGTACTATGTAGCAAATCTCAGCTGTAAGTATTGGCATTATAAAACTAACAATTTCATCCTCAAAGCAACTGCTTGATAAATCCAAAAGTCCAAAACTTGCCTCCCATTTCTTATTCCCCTCTAAACATACACATTCTTGAAACCAAGAAGTCATGGCACCCTACAAGCCATGTAATATCCAGTATCTTCCCTGACCTTCTCCAAGTCTCTTTTCCTCCCACATTGCTCTATTACCACTCCTGTGTTTTGCAGCTATCAAATTGAATTATCGCCTATCTCTCTGAAATCATCCTAAATTCCAAAGAGCACAAAATGCTGTTATCACACTCTGAGAACATTCCAGTCCAAATTAAGCTTTGCTGTAGATAAGGATAACTTTACATGCATTTGAATCTGCTACAGTGACTGAATTAAGCAGGAAACTCAACATATTACACTGATGGCTGAAAATATTAAATGGTTAAGGAAATGTTGTGAAAAAGAAGTCCCTGAGCATGTAGACTCTCAGTAATTAATGACAACAAGGTGTGAGATAAAACACAGAGAATAAATGTTACTCCACTAAAAGATGATAGTCTATTCATGCAAAAGACAATGCAGCCATGTGATATAGTGCCCAACCGCCTATGACTTAAAAATCTTGTGGTACCAACTAAACTGATCTAAAACCTCATCACATCCTCTTCACAGCAAATGTTGTCCCTCTATAGTCTTCCATACAGATTAGTATGTAATACATTAACGTAACTAAGACTCAGTTACTCTTTAATCTTACCGATCCAGTCCTTGGGCCAGATACACGCTGCTTATGCGGAGCAAAGTAGGTGAGGAAAAACGTTGGCTATGATGCAGGTTAGAGCAACAAACATAGACACCCACAAGTTTTCAGGATGCTTCATACTTCCCCATTTTTCCCAGAGTATTTGCTGGCACAAAGGAAAACTAGTAGCTGCTCATTGGCAG
The DNA here is from genome assembly GCA_027574665.1 of Rhynochetos jubatus. Classification (NCBI taxonomy): domain Eukaryota; kingdom Metazoa; phylum Chordata; class Aves; order Eurypygiformes; family Rhynochetidae; genus Rhynochetos; species Rhynochetos jubatus. The sequence goes on from CM050656.1 coordinate 21,560,690, forward strand.
TTTCCTTACCGAGGAGAACCTTGAGAGCTAGAAAATTGCTGACCATCTATTACATGGTACCACCTGATCAGGTCAGTATAGCAGATTGGGGAAAACATTACCAGTTGCTTGATTCTTTGTCCTTTAAACCATAGAATCATAGAATTTTTAGGTTGGAAAAGACCTTTAAGTTCATGAAGTCCAACCATTATATATTAATAAATATGCTGTCAAACTTGAGCAACTGTAAATGGGAATGACCTGTTGCTTTTAAAATATTGGACCAGTGTGGTTATTTTTCACATGGAATGATTCACCTGAAGTCAGCTATGAATTGTTTTGCTCTGAAGACCTGTTTGAATGCTGAACTAATAGCTGATGAGAAAAAACGTTCTAGGGGAACAACGTACCTGCCTACAAGGCACTTGGAACACCTGGCATTAAGGGAACAACTAATCTGTCAAGCTACTTGGCTATGTCTCTCTCCCAGGCTACCCGCTAGAAAATCTGCACCTCAGTCCAAGCCTGACTACAGTCTGACCACTTCAGTGTACTCTTCAGCAAGCCAGGAGGGAATTTCCACAGTCTGATGCAGCCAGACAAATATCACCCTTATCCATAATTTATCTCCCAGTCTTCACTTTGGTACTAGACCAGGGTGCCATTGGATAATGTGTAATATTTCACAGGAAACCTTCATTCTGGCCTTTCCTAGCTTCAGAGAGTTTAACTTTACAAACTTGGGAATGGTTTTTACCAATACGATAGGTAGAAAGGGTATAAGGCCGCCTTTACTCAGATGAAATGCACGCTGACTTTAGTGAGTGGATTTGCCCACACAATGCCTTGTCCTCTCCATTACCATGCAGCTGAAAGACATTCATTACCTCTCTGCTTTTCCCAGAAAAGCCTATACTGCAACACTGAAAGCGATAAAAAGAAAATACCACCCTCAAGATTAACCAGACCTCTCTACCCGAGATGGTGTAATCCAGCTAGTGTCTGCTAAGAAAATTTCATTGTTCAAAATACACTGCTTCTTGCTAAGCTGTTTTGCTTTCTGTAGTAATAAAAGACGTAAGGAATATGAGAACGTCCTGTCCTTTAAAATGTGGACTATATTAACAGATCTCCTTTCACCTTTGCAGAAGGGATAAAGCAGATTTTAGATGAGCAGGACAGTCATCCCAGGGTCCTCAGGGAACCCGCTGTTCTGACTCCCACCTGCTGTTATTGAGTATCTCCCCTTTAAAAACTAACATTTCCAAATGCCTGCAGGTAGAGGTGGAGTCACAATCAACTGCTCAATACCTAAATTCATACTGTTTTTACAGTGTCACTATAACAGAGACATACGCATCCATGTAATAGTAACACTGCAAGTAGACATATGGTCCCAGTTTATTCACTTTTTGATAAATTTCAGCTCTGTTTCTAGATCATTTATAAACTAATTTGGATGTTTATGCAAAACAAGGTGGCTGAGGGCTGGGAATAATGAGTTCTAGACAGAGTTCATCTCTGTCTAGTTCATACATTACTCGGAGAATTTTGCTGTTAAGTGAAGCACGATCTATTTGTAATGAGAAACATTTTCTATTTAGGAAAGACCGAATATTTAATTGATCCAGTCTTAGTGTTAATCCACAGTAGTGCTAAATTTAGATCCAGAAATGGCTTCTTATGATTTGCATGTTTTCAGCTTTATGACTGGAAAATAGAGGGGGAAGCACAACAGCCGGTCAGGCACAGCCTGCAGGGTCAGAGTCAGACAGCTCAGCGAGCCTTTAAAAAGAAAACCAACCCAACACCTGAAAAACACCCAACACCCTCACCGACTACATGCCATTGAAATGGTAAAAGGTACTAGACTGGCAGAATGCAATCAAGAGAATTAGAATCAGACTAAGGGTTTGAGTAAACATCTTCTCTAAGACAACAAAATATCACAAAGAGTGGCAATTACAATATTCATCTAGAAAATAGTGCCACACATACCACGCATGGCTGCTATTATTTAACCACGCCAGGCGCAGAAGCACATCACTTCCACCAGTAGCTGGGCACCCCTGTGCGCTTTTGTACAGGTAGGTGTCAGTCCCCTGTGCTTCAGAGAAGACTCAACCTAAAAGAGAGGTCAGGACAGACGTTCAGTCAACGTTACTGTAAGCGGCATGATGGCGTTCTTCACTGATCTGATGCACAGATGAACCATGTCACGGACACAGCATCAGGGCTGCGCAACTGTAAATTAAAAAAGAACACAGTAAAAATACAGGAAAGTACACCTGTGTAATTTGTAATATGTATTACAAAACGAAAAGATATAGCTCAACATCTTATTCTTTCTTTTGAATGTGATTTTTTAGCTAGTCAAAGACATCAAGAGTTTGATAAGGCATCCCTCAAAAAACTCCAGTGCATGGTTTGAACTACCATGCAAAAGCATGTTCTCCCCTCTTGGCTTTATGAAACTCAGCTGTACAGTTTCTGAACTGTTTTTCATGTGCTCTTTCCTACCACCCAGGTCTTCTCTATAAAAAGAAGAAACGAGGACTGGCATTTCAGCAAATGCAGACACAGATTTAAGTATCGTGCAGTGAGAACAACTTCCCTCTAGGGACTTGCAAAAGATTAGCACAGCTATTGCAACATACAACGTAACCAAGATGGAAAAAAACTCATCTTCCATCCTGGATGTTTATTGCGTATGTTACAGTCCTCTGTACATCCAGCCAACACTGATGCTTGTAGGAATCATAGAAAAAGAACAGAACACTCTCAAGGAAGCCACTGCGAAGAGAAATGCGATCTCCAGGGTGAGAGCTTGTATCATTAAATGTCTGACACCAGATTTCATTGCAGGTGATGATAAAATTCTCTCCGACTTCAATAGCAAAGTTTGGACCATAACTACCTTCCCTAATTGGCACTTCCATTTTTATGGGTATCTGAAAGAAGAAATTATGAAGTTTAAAATAAAAAATATCAGACAAATACATAATTCGTGCTGCAGTTTCCCATACATTGACTACTGGCAACTTTACAACTTGGTAGATGCTGGGAATATCCCAGCTCTGTCCTTGCAAGCCTCCTCCAGGAGCATCAAGAAAGCATTTTGGCAGGCTTTAAACATCAGCAGGTGCTCAGGTGTGCTATGGGTAAGCCTCCAAAATATACATGCTTAAGCAAACCCTATTGTATCTCACTAGACTTAAGCTTTCTGATTTCTCGAGCACATTTCCCCCTGCAATCCACTTTGAGAATCAAGGTGAAAGAAACTAGAAACCAGCACTGAAAATGGGGAAATCTCCTATAAGTCAGGTGGAAGGTGAGTATGTATTGTTCTCCTTGCAGAGCATTCGATCCTTCACATAGGTTCTACTTCGGGTAAGGCTCAGGGCTGAGTTTTGATCTGAGTTTTGATTGTAAGGCAAGGCAATCTGCTGCCCCCCGCAACCAGGAGGCTGAGGGCTGCGAGTTTCACCAATGCAGAGAGTGTTCCTGTCCTTGCACGCGTTACAGGCTGTGCAGCACCTCGGGGCAAGCTCCTGCCCACAGCACTTCCAGCTGCAGGGCTCAGCTGGCCCTGGCACCCAAAGCAAGCGATGCTGGAAGCACCTGACAGCCAGCCAGCACAGCTCTGTTGGTCATCTCACAGGCACTGCCTGCCCTGGCCTTTACTTTGGCAAGTTCTCCCCCTGTAAAGTTTCTGGAATTGATGCTTTTATAGCACTTAGAGCCTTACTTCTGTTATTGTTTCCACATTTCCTCCCTTCCATGGTAACACCCTCATAATAATTTCCCATTAAAACTTGTATGCGCTATATATGAGACTAAGAGCTACCTGTTGCAAAAATCATTTAAAGAGATTTGGTGAAATTCAGAGGATGGAACTTTATTTTCCTATCAGTCCATCAATGCATACTGCAGAGGGCTTAAACCAGGCAGCACTGAAAAGCATCCTTGTTTAAATGCTTTCTCAAAACATGGCATTAATTTTCGCTATGTATGTCATTTGAAGCAAAATGCCTTTGTAACAGTTTTGTGCACGTTACAACAGGCAAACACAGAGATTGTAGGACTACAGCGATGACCTGAACGGATCAGACGTTTGATGCTACATGGTCGTGTTGCAGGGAGGGTTGTGGGAATCAGTCTCTCTGTGGTCAGAAAAATACATGCTGTAAAGTACTGTGGGAAGGAAGATACATGCACAGGAAAGAGCGGAAAAGCCGTGTAGGTTGAAGAGAAACGCACATGATTCCTAAATCCAAATTCTTCGGACATGATACCCTTCAGCTGGACGCTGCTGAGAAGAGCGACATGGCCTGTTCAACAAGCTGGAGGCTGGAATAAGTCACTGCAATTGCAGCTTCAGATACTGGGACTAATTCACACGATTCACTGGTAGGTGGCAACACCCCACAGACACAAAACACACCTGCGGACAGCTTATTAAGGCGATAGATAGCCTGGGGTAGCAGAGAGGGGCACACCAAAACCACCGTATGTGCCAATTCACGGTTACTCTGTTTTTTTGAAGAAAGGTGGCTAAGTCTTTCCTTCTCTTTTTTTTTTTTTTTCTTTTTGCGCACTGGTCACACCCAAAACTCTGTATTTCCTTAAAAAAAAATCTGCAGAAATGTAAGGTCCGTTTCTGACGCTCCCCTATCCCAAGAGCTTTCCAAGAGGATGCTGGCAAAGGCAAAGTGAGACGCAAATGGAAAGGATAAAGAAGGAGGGAGGGGGAGAAAAGCGAGGAAAACCAAAATAAAGGAAAAAAGATGCAATCCAAGGGGGGGTGGGCAAAATTCTCCCCCGCCGCCTTACCTTGACAAACCTACCGCCCGCCCAACCCCGCTGCGACGCCCCCCCAGGGCAGCGGGGCGGGCCGGGGGCAGCCCCTCCCGCCCGCCGGGCTATAAGGGCGGGTGGCGGCGGGGCGGGGGCCACGGGACGGCGGGCGGATGGAGCGCGGCGGCCGCCGCAGCAGCAGCGAGGCGGGGGAGGCGGTGAAGGGCAGGATGAAGAGGGCGATGTGAGTGCCCGTGTCCCCAGAGCGGGGGGGACCGGGTTCCCCCCGGGAGGGGCGTACAGCCGGGGCAGAACCGCGGGACTGTCAGCGGGAGCGAAGCCCGCGGCGTGCCCACCCCGTGCCTGCGGCTGTGCCGCGGCTGACGGTAGCCACCGGCGAGCGGGCTGGTCTGTCACTTTAAGCGAGGGGGAAAGCGTTTTCGTGTCTGGGTGGCTCGCTAAGTACTGAGCTGAAAACACAGGACAACTTTTTCAGCTTTTGCCAGGAAAAAAGCTCTTTCATTTTAGACATGCTGCTTCTCTGTTCTTCCAGCATTAAAGATTGGAAAATGAGACTGAGCTACTTCCTGCAGAACTCTGCCAGTTCTGCTAAAACGAAATCTAAGAAACTGGGGAAACACCACACCTACTTCAGGTAAGCTATGAGAAAGAGCCTCTTCAAATAACCCGAGAGTTTGACCAAAACAATAAAGCTTGAGCAAGGGAGCCTAATGTTCTCCGTCTCCTTACGCAGACCTTCCCCTGAAGAAGCCGAGCTGTGGGCAGAAGCCTTTGATGAACTTCTTGCTAATAAATGTAAGTTCGTCTTCTAAAGGTAGCATTTAGGATCAAAGGGATGGTGAATTTCTAGACTGCTTCCTCACATGTCAGCACTGTACCTTTAAAATGTAAAGAGCTTTGATTTTGGTCTTGAAAGTTAAACATTTTTAAATGTTTAAAGCAAAAAAATCACAGAAGTGTGGGTTTTTTTTTTTTCTTTTTAAATGTAAGCTAATATTAAAACATCAACAACACTGTAGTAGACTTTTTTTCTGAAATCCTTGTAGTTAAACTCATACCTATCGGCTTTGCCAAACGTGAAAAGAGCGTTTGTTCACTGCTTAACCAAGAAAAACGGATTCACATAACTTGGGAAGGATGCTGCAGCACAGAAGTTCGATGGTCTCAGGGTTTTACTTTAGCTCTACAAGGAAAAGCACTCGACAGTGGAACAAAAATACTAAGAAATAATATTACCATTTGCTTTTTGAACTCGAGTCATCCTTTCCATTGCAAAAAAATATTCCAGAGGGCTGTAGCACAGTTATAAATATTTACCACAGTGTAAAGGTTAACACAGGAGATCCCATCTAGAGAGAGGGGGTGTTTTTTTAATATATATGCAGGCATCACAAAAGGGAACATGCAGACTGGAAATGGCTTTCAGTTTTGTGTTTGCCTATAAATGACTAACTCCAAGTGAAGCCTGCAAAGCTGTTGGAGTGTTGATTTGTTTGCACGCATAAACGTGGGTTTTTTTTAATTTATTGCTGTGATATATGATATCCCTGAAAGAACCGACCAGTACTACAGCAAAATCTCTTGTTAGAAAGACAGATATGACCAAGATTCCTGAGATAGTTAATTGATGTGAGTTTCGTTTTTTTATTCCTCTCCCTAGATGGTCTTGCTGCTTTCCGAGCTTTTTTGAAGTCTGAGTTTTGTGAAGAGAACATCGAGTTCTGGTTGGCCTGTGAGGACTTCAAGAAAACCAAGTCACCCCAGAAGATGACATCAAAAGCAAAAAAAATCTACAGTGATTTCATTGAAAAGGAGGCACCCAAAGAGGTAAAGAAACCTATTTATACATAATGCCCTGTTCTGTGGCTTCTTACAGCCTTTGTTTCTCTGAACTCGCTTTAAGATACAGATGCCAAACTGCATTGTACATACCTGTTAATACTTGTCTAAACGTAAATCTCTCCTTAACTGCCTATTCACCAAGCTGGAAAACAGCTCGAGTAGTATTTCAGAGTTTCCATCTTAACTGGGGAAAGGCAGCAGCTGCATTTAACCCCTGTAACATTTGAGTTTAGCACTGAAAGGTAGTGTATCTGTACTACTTTGTGTTTTGTGTGAAAGAAGAATTTTCTGCAAGGAAACAATTAATTTGACTCTGTAGTAACAGGGTCTTGCCTTCTTTACCTCTTCAGAAATCTTGTGGTGTATTATACTGATTTGAATTCAGTTCTCAGAAATAAGTGTCCTTTTGGGTTTGTATTTCAGATAAACATAGACTTCCAAACCAAGGATATGATTGCACAGAATATTCAAGAAGCCACGCGTACCTGCTTCAGCGCAGCACAGAAGAGAGTTTACAGCTTAATGGAGAGTAACTCATACCCACGGTTTTTGGAATCTGAATTCTATCAGCAGCTGTGTCAGAAGATGCCCATTACCGGAGTGGTCCAAGGGATATGAGCAGTGGAGAAGAGTGAGAAGAAGCCTCTCAGCTAGTGAGAAAGCAAGGCACAGCTCATGGCAGCATCCTGAAAGACAGATACCGAGCACTCTGTTTGTCATGGTGCAAGGACAAATACTGACTTTGGTGCAAAGCTGATAGCAGAGTGATGCGGTTGGAGGGCATTCAGGTGATGGCAGAGGTGTGCCAGCCAGCGGCTAGCATGAGCTTCTCTGCGAGCACTGCAGTAAAAGGTGACCCCATGCACTACATCAAACCATACAGTGTACAAGTCCTGTCAGGGCTGAGGTGGTGATGCAGCAGGTCAGAACAGAGCTTCCTTCTTCTAAAACAGAAGCTGTTCTGTGCCACAGTGCTGGCAACTTGAGTATTTGGTTGTCTATTTATTTTTCTTAAACATTACCCAGTGTTGCTGTCATCAGTCACTTGGTGTGTCCATGCTGGTTGTGTAAACAAACTGCCTCTATCTGCAAAGAAACGTGTTAGATTTCTGTGTGGCTTCCAGGCAGGAACAGCACTGTGAAGCGAGGAAGGGATATAACTCAGATCCCAGAGGAACAGGTCCTGCAACTAAAGTATGTAGGACTGTGTTGTGTCAGCAGGGCTGCACAGGGCCAGAATGAGGGCAAAACTTGGCCAAGAGGAACAGGATCTCTGTAGTATTATGTGGATTATGCTTGTGTTGAATGCAGCAATCGTGTCATAATTCTGTATTGAGTAGTAGATTCTGTAGTAAAGTCTCTTATTGTTTTTAATAAACTCTTAAAAAAGAGTTTTTATTGTTTTTTAATAAACTCTTTTGATACAAAACTTTTGTTGCTTAACTTGTTTTGCACACACTGATTTATACTCTCTGGCGTGGGCCTCTGAAGTATTGGGACTGTGTAGCCTGGGTGTGATCTTAATATAGCTGATTGGAAAGCAGATAGCTCCTAACCTACCAGGCAGGTGTTTGTTTTGCAACAGAATAGAAAATCCTCAGAGCTTAATGGGGGAAACATATTCCATTTTAGCCACCTCTCCATGAAACCAGTGTCTCAGTGACACACCAAGTAGAAAGCAGCAATACTGCTGCTGGAAGTCACAGGACATGGTTTGGAATACAGGCACCAGTAACACAGTTGCTCCTGCTCAAGATGTCTGCTTCAAACTGGGCTTAGCAGAGCTTTAGTATCGAGCTGTGAAACCCATACGGAGTCTGTAGAAATAATATTACAATAAAAGCATCCAACTCGCTGATAGGCAAGTACTCCAGAGGGAGAAAGAGATACTGGCCAGCATTATTTAATGTCCATTTTTTTAAACTGACAACATCCAAAATGAGTACTTCTAAAGCAGGCCCCCAGCTGTAAGCCTTAATTTGTTAGTTTTTGTGACATCTAAACTCCGTTTAGGTCTTGGCTCCAGCTATTTTGACTCCACACATCAAGAAAATTATAACTACAGGATTTTCCACTTCAGTTACACATCCACAGATCATTTAAAAGCAACTATTTCATGCACGTGTATACATACTGCAGGATATATATCAGTGTGTACATACCTGTGTGTGTACACATACATTGCCTCTGTGCATAGAAAGAGGCAAATAGCCCCATTTCTAGAGCTGTGTGAGCTGGTTCTCCCACATCTAAACTTGCTGCTAGGTTAAGTCCACTTAAAACAAGCACAAGAAAAACTCAGATCAATCATTTACTTCAACGCAAAGGTTTGGGTTGTTTGTGTTTGGTTTTTTTTCTTAACCAGGCTAAACAGATATGGGTTAACGATGGCTTTTACAATCTAACAAAATAATATGATGAGCATAAAAATATCCAGAGCTATACCTTTTAATGACTCAGAGCCAGGGCAGGAATAATTCCTCAAAGCTTCATTGGCTTCAGTGAAGCTGCATTAATCCATGCCAATCTGGGATGTGGTAATTAGCTACTACTGGTGTCTGATTTCAGGGAAAGAAACATTTCTAGTTTCAGCAGGTGCCAGAACTATTTATAGCACAGTATGTATTTGAGAGGGGAAATTAGGTGGGGCCATTAGGCAGGGCATCACTACCTGAGGGCTGTTCTTGTATACTTAAGATTTGCATCATGAACATTGGTCTTTAGGAAGTCTGTGTAGGCAGCTCCATAGTTTCCACAGAGTGCGCCACTGGGGTAGTGTGCTGGGTTCAGTCAGGAAAGTTAACTCTCTGCACCGTGGCTGCTATGAAGCTGTGTCCCTGGATGCTCAGAGAAGTACTGATAAGGTCTTAGCTGGCGCTGGGGAATGCCTGCACTGAATTCAAGGTCTTTCTCTGCTTCTGACCCTGCAGCTGTGTTCCCAGCTCTCGCTGTCTCACTGCAGACAGTGCAGGGAACACACAGTTCAGACAGCTGACCAAGGGAGTATTTCATTCCATAGTACGTCATGCTCAGGGTATAGGCAGGGAGGGGGCCCGGGAGCCATTACTCTCTTGCTCATTTTCTTCCTGGTACTTGCTAACACTCTCCCTGACTCCTTCGTGAGCTGCTTTGCTGACTCCTGTGCTGGCTTGCCTAGTGTTCCTGGTTGCGCTATCGCTGATAGGGTTCACTTGGAATCTGCTGTGACAGCTCTCGGGCTCCAGCCCTCAGGCTGCGGCTCTCGGGCTGCGATCACTCTCGGGCCACGGCTCTCGGGCTCTCTGGGTCTGACTCACTTCTCAGCACCTGGTTGTGCATTGGTCAGTGGCTGGTAAGCAACTGTATATAATTGTATCATATGTTTTATTTTCTATTATTTTAATTACTTATTATTAGTGGTATTTGTATATATTAATTTAGATTCAATTAGTAAATAGTTCTTACCTCAATTTTACAAGCTTCCTTATTTCTTTTTCCTCCTATTCTTCCCCTCCACTGGAGGAGGGGTTTGAGAAAGCGGCGTCGTGGTTTTTTCCTAGCCGGAGTTAAACCACGACAGGTAGCAAACAGTCAAGCCAGGCCAAGTCCCTAGCATGGCCTGTCTGCAGAGTCTGAGAGCCCTGGTTGCAAGGCTAAGCTTTGCAGCAAAAGAGTTTGGTGTACAAACAGCACAAATATGGGGAAAAAAAATCTAATTTTTAGCAAAATATAACACATCTGTGCATACAACTTCTCTTACAATTATTGCTTTTCCAGTTTTTGAAAAGAGCCCTTTTTTCCCAGCTCCCGGGAAAGAGGGCACTACAGGCACTTTGGGAGCGCTGCAACCAGAAAGATTGCAATGGACATTTCCTGGAGAAATACAGACCCACTGACTGCTTTAAGAGATATTCTTTCCAGGCTCTGGGCAGCCTTACAGCTTCAGTTAAAGTCAGTGCTCTGGTATCAGTATCCAATGGAGACAAATAACAAACAGCTCGTTCCTCCTCAGCCTGGCTAGACAGTTCACCCTCCCTGGTCCTGCTCACAGCCAAACTGGCCACCGTGTGGGGAAAAGACCAGTCTGGGACTGGCAAAAGGAGAGCAGCACAGCTGGGTACCACAGGCCAAGGTGAGGGCCTTTCTAAGCAGCTAGCCAGAGCACAGTCCTTCTCTTTAGCTTCTGTCACGTTATAAAACTGCTCCAGCCCCTAATGACAGCCACTCAGGCAGGAAAATAAGAAGAGATTCCGATGGATAATTACGTTCCAGGAGCCATTATGGGCACAAGGAGCGCGTGTCCCGAACAAGTCTGTAAACAAGCTTAACACTTTTAGAGAAAGTATTTGCTGCGAGAAGCTGAGGACAGCGAGAAGTGAACGTCTCCAGAGAGTGGTGTGTAGGGAGGCCCCCCAGCCCTGACGGGCCAGCCTTGACCTGCACAGCGAGTCGCAGCTGATCCCAAGGAAGTCAATGCCAGTTCACGCACTACTAACAGAACTGATGCTGGCCTGTGGGGTGTGGGCACCTAGAACTGCTGAGAAACACCAGCAAATCTGGAATAAAGGCAACTTTTAACTATCCCTGTATCACTGTTTTTAAACCACAATCTCACAATATTTGATGCTTTTCTTAGAACTCTGGCTGCTGGAGGCAAGTGATTCCCCTGCTTTCATATCACAAAAAAGTACATTTCTCACCCTTACGATTATGAAGGAATTTGACTTACTGTGATGCAAGCAGGAAAAACTCATCGGAACCTGGGACAGCATCCTAAATTCACCTTCTTTCCGGTGGCAAAACATTACCAATGGCTCCTCCTCATCCCACCAGCACAGCAGCACCATCTGCCAGGAACAAACTACATCAATCCAAGACCCATCCCAGAGATGACAGGGCTCATGACAGACTAACCAGCAATATAGATCCTGGATCCATCCAGGAGAGGAAGGTAGGTATGAGGATGCACATGCAGCACAGCTCAGGGGAAACATGTGGCCCTGAAGGCTGAGCTGAAATGGAGCCCAGGCTGATGGGCTAGTTCATAGTACAGGGGATTCTCCCCTCTACTTAGAGCTCATAAGACCCCACCTGGAGTACTGTGTCCAGCTCTGGGGCCCTCAACCTAAGCAGGATATAGACCAGTTGGAGTGAGTCCAGAGGAGGCCACAAAGATGCTCAGAGGGCGGGAGCACCTCTGCTATGGGGACAGGCTGAGAGAGTTGGGCTTGTTCAGCCTGGAGAAGAGAAGGCTCCAGGGAGACCTTATTGCAGCCTTCCAGTACCTGAAGGGGGCCTGCAAGAAAGCTGGGGGCGGCGGGGGGGAGGCGCTTTTTACAAGGGCCTGTAGTGACAGGACAAGGGACAATGGGTTTGAATTGAAAGTGGGGAGATTTAGATTGGATATCAGGAAGATGTTCTTCACAGAGAGGGTGGTGAGGCACTGGAACAGGTTGCCCAGAGCAGCTGTGGATGCCCCATCCCTGGAAGTGTCCAAGGCCAGGTTGGATGAGGCTTTGAGCAACCTGGTCTAGTGGAGGGTGTCCCTGCCCGTGGCAGGGGGGTTGGAACTAGATGATCTTTAAGGTCCCTTCCAACCCAAACCATTCTAGGATTCTATGATTTCAGGGACATATTTAAAGAAATGAGGAAATACACCCTGGCTTAGATTCAGCTCTATCACACAACAAAGCTAGCACACATTTATTACAAAAAGGAAAGTTATTGGTATATAACTTTCTTCCTTCTCGAGCTGAAAACAGTCCTGTCACTCCAAATATGATTCTGATCTCAAAAAAAAAAAAAAAAAAAAAAAAAAAAGATGTTTGGTGTAAAGTCTGGCATTTATGAATGTCAGCACAACAGAAATTTTGACTTTTCTGTTTCAGAATATCCTTCCTGGTTCTTTAGTCTGGGAAAATATGATGCAAATCAATGAAGTTACAGTGATGCTTCAGTTTACCTGAACAAAAAATAAAGTTTTTAATTCTTTCCACAGTTCCATTAAACATTTCGTTCACAGGAGAATTTGATGAAACGGTTAATGTGGAATAAAACATTCCACTGTACCCAGTCCAGGATAGAAATATTCTGAAGCTGGTACCCAGTTGACTTTTTCTGACTCAATTTACCCGTTTGGGAAATTACATTAGGCTAAAATGGACTTTCATTTGGAATTAGGTTCTAGGAACAGAGACATTCAGGAATCACTTTAAACAAACCTGAGCTAACTCCAGAGCAATTTTCTGACACGAGATCTTATTTTATTACCATACACTACTGGAAGGAGATGGAAAATAGAGACGTACAAAATCCCCAGGCGTCAGGACAGCCTTCAGAAACAAACTCAGCTTCTTGAACTCCCAACAGCCTTTAGTTGTGAGTGTTTCAGAGAACTCCTGTTGCTGCATTGGACAACTTTCTCTTTCAGAGTTTTGCTTCCCACAGGAAAGCCCATGGAAACAAGGTGACAAGCAGAAAGACTCGGATTCTGAAACTGGATCCACACTCACTTCCCTGCCAGGCTGGGAGCTGTTTGGGGGTCCGTCCTTGGGAATGACTTCACACCTTGTTCCCTGACAGCCAGTTTTGAGGGGGTTTAATACTTTAAACAGAGGCAGAGGAACCTATTTATAATTTTGCAAATAGTGCAGAGAAGTTAAAAAAAGCCCAAACAAATCCTCCTTGCTTCACACAATACAGGAAGCATCTGGCATCCAACTTCATCTGTTAGCAGGCAGATCTACAACGAACAAGTGGGAGCACATCCTCACACACTCTGTAATTACGTTCTGGATCATCCAGAAGCCAGAAATATCAGCAGCTTTAATATATGACTAGCTAGATTAAAAAATAAATAAATACAAAATCAGGATGAGTGATTATTAGAGCAGATGGTGTGACTGCAAGACATCTCTGGTTTGCAGCCAGGGCACAAAAGGAGAGGGATTGTCTTGGATTTGCACCCTTTGGCATGCTGAGTAAGGCAAGGAGCAGCGATTCATGCCACTGTGCAGTGCACCTTTAAAAGTTAGGAGGTTCAGCTGATGTACAGATCTGGGTATGGGTTGAAGCAAAGCTGAAAAGCTTTCCAAGGATTTTGCTGAAGTTGTAATTAGGCCTTAGGAGCTGCATATTTTACCTGATATCCTTTACAGCCCTGTAAGTACACCCTGCCAGTACTGCGAGTTACTGAATTGTGTGACTAAGGAAGGGGCAAAAATGCAGCTGTTCACAAATGGGAGAAATCCCTGTGATTGAAGTTCTTTTTCTGCATGACCACTGCAAGAGCCCAGGACAAATTTATTTAACATCACAGACAAGCATGTACACTCCAACATGAAACTACTTGCTAGCTCTAGGTTGGGGATGTGTTTCTATATTATGCCAAAGTTACTGGCACGCACACAGGGGGCATCAATAGCATAGCACGGGACCCTTGAGAAAGAGATAAAACCAGTATTATGCTGCAAAAATGCGGTCTGAAAATCACATGCTATTGTCAGAGGCTGGAATGTAGTCCCACAGCAATGTAGCTGGGGACTTCCCGTTTATATTTAGGGTGTTGCAACCCTACCCTCTCACCCACACATTCTCACTCTCTGCGGGATGCCAGCTCCGGCATTTCTGGAGCCAGATGGCTCCCTACATCCCCTTCCATGTCTGTGTCGCAAGTATCAGCTCTCGGGTTGGGGTGTGAGCATGTGGTGAGACAGAATTTGGTGTCAAAACTTCATCACTACCACCCATTCCGGTGATTGAGGGAAAGGTCAAATGGCACAGAGCTCTCAAATACCTGATAGCACATGGCGTTAAACCTACCTGCAGGGTTCTCACGGGAGCTGTTTGCGCAGCGCCTGAGCCTGACCCGCAGAGGTGGCTTTGATAACGTCTCCTTCAGCCATCCCCGGCAGTGTGATTAACCACCCTGCAGCTGACTATGCTTTACCTGTACGTCCCAGTGAGCACAAAGGTGGTATTTACCCCACAGCATCTGCCCACATTCCCACACTTCCAGCCAACAGGAGTGAGGATTCGCATCACTCCCCATCATCCCACTCCTTCTATGGAAAGCTGTATCCTTCACTGCTCACGCATTGTTCTGCACAAAACCAAATAAAATACTGTCTAAAGAAACCTGATGTTCTCTGTTTGTTTGATTTGCTGTTCACATGAGCCACCCCAGAAAGCTCAGGTGCAGCCTGTTTGTTCTTGTTCTGTAGATTTAAGACCTATTTAAACAATTGTCAGACAGTGTGAGGCTTTTGTTAGTGGAGCCCCACGTACACCCAACACTCCTGTATGCACTACTCACTATACTGCTTCTATTTTCCATCTCAGTCACTGCAGCACACCAGGATATACATATTGAAATTTGTCCTTCCCTCTTGATTCATTTGGCAATGTCATCCTTTACAGCTACAAATGTCAGTGCAGTGGCACTTGCATGTCCTCGTGACACAGTTTCCTGAGCAGAGCAGTAAAAGTAGGGTGCTGAGGAAATAACCCCTCACTGCTCCCAGAGCAGCGGCAGAAAACAATCATGGCATGTTAATTAGGTGGGTATCTAGTAATAAACTGTAATGAGATTATTTGACAAGGTTTGGGCAAGAGAAAATGGAAAGTGAAAGTTTAAGACAGAACCAGAGATAGATTAAAGCCACATCACACTCAGGAAGCATTTCTAACTTGCAAGATCTTTTTTGTTTTATGAGAGCCCTTGGCTCTTGGAGTTGTAGTTTAACATGACAAATTCAATTTTCTTTAACAGAGTTGCTTATGGCATTTGTAGGTGCAGAGCAAAGGCAGAAATAAGACTTCCAAAAGCACAAAAGGGTACAAGACTAACATCCCCCCAACCCTCCACCAGCCCAAATCCTCTTTCTCTTATTATTTAAAAGGTCTATACTTTTCAACTCTTATTATTTTGAGCATTTAGGACTAACACAAAACAGTGCAATGTCACTGCCTTTGCTTGGAGCTCCTGTTGCTGCAGCGCAGGGGTCTGCTGGGAAGTTGATAGACTCTTCCCGTTGGGGGATGTTATTTAGACATAGCTGCGGAGTGTCAGAGCCAGATTTTCAGCAGCAGCTTCTTAAAATAGCAACTGTTTTACTTAGTTTATAAATCTAAATACCATTTATGGACTCAATCCCGCAGACAAGGGGTGGAATCCCCTTTTGATGCATGAACCTCCTGTTTCAGACTGAGAATCAAATGAAACTGCCAAAATAAAGGCATATAATGGAAAATGCTGCAGACAGATGGCAGAGGTAATATATGAGCGTGGAGTTGTGTGCGAGTCCAGAAACAGGCAGTGCATTGTAGTTCATTTACCATCTTCCAGAGCGTGAGCGCAAGGGGTGAAACAGCCATTCCTGGTCTTTGTCACTGTCCCAGGGGCAGAGTCACAACCCAGCCCCTGTCACCAGCCGCAGGGACAGCAGATTCCATGGCAGCCCATGCTCACAGCAAGGTCATGCACAAAGCACAAGAGAGCTATCACAGACTACTGCAAGAGCAGGGGACAATTGCCTCTGTGAGGACAAAGTAGTGGTTTCACAACTATCCCAGAAGCACAACAGGCTGCTACATTCTCACAGCTCCCAGGAGTGTTGCAACACCAGGCACCAGCGCCAGCCTCACCAATGAGGCTTGTGTTTGTGTAATCCTAAATGGGAGTAGTGGTGGTATGAAAGGGCCTGAAGATTTTCAGGGGCTTTTGGGTGGTCAGTTTTGGCTTTTTTTTTTTTTTTTGTTACCACAAGCTGGATACAAATAGCGTTTGTCACATTTAGCCGCATCGTATTCTGGCTTCCAGGGACAACCTGCAGAGTCAGGCAGGGAGCTGTTGGAAATGCCAAGTCAATCCCAGGGTGAAGGCAGTTTTTCCTCAAGTGTAGCGCCCAGACCTCACACCTGCAGCTACACAGATTCAAGATCTGAGCATGTGGATGCAACTGACCTAAAGATGTTGGGTTTACATCACGTTTCAGTCACATAAAAGCTCCCCTCCCTGTGGATGACATTGAGAAGAAAAATTTAGAGGGGGGAAAAAAAAATAAAGTGCAAGCAGAACCCAGAACTCAAACATTTTACACAAGAATCCCTGGAACTGGACATTTTTAAACAAGCATTGTAGTTTAGTTCTAAATCTTGTTGCATCTTTGTAAATGCAAGAGGCAGAAATTAAGTGAGCCTGTAAGATATATTTGTATTTTCTATCTAAACATTTCAAGAGCCAGAAATTGGATGGGCTAGGACTGGGTGCACAAGAAGTTAATGTAAGACAACATTATTTATAAATCAATTCTCTGAGGAATGATACAAACCACTTTTCTAACACAAGACTTAAATTCTTGCCGTATTTTCCTTAAACACTTTGAGGACTTCTAATTGTTCTTTCAGCGAAACTGCTAGTGTTACAAATCTCTGAGACAGTTTAGGAAAGTGCTATGAAGCGAACGTCTCCAACACCAGTTTGCTCTTCGCTGCTGTTGCTGGGGTCCACAGAGAAACTAGCTAATAGATGAATTCCAAAGTGAAGGAAGAGTTTGATGACAGCTGAAAGAGTTTGTGCCTGAGCGCCACTCAGGGAGCGAGCAGTGCTGCAAGACATTGTACGAGAAGGTAGGAAGACATTTCCGTTACCAGTCATTCCCTACCGTAGGGAAACCCAGGCTTTGTTTTGGGTACTCTGGTTCCGACACCACCCTGCAGCCACAGAATATTTCTCTGTGTGTTACGTGAATAACTGAACCCCTTTGGCCTGTGCAAAGTTTTGCACTTTTTCTTTCAAATCCAAGGCAGAGCCCTGCACCTCCTCCTCCCAGCCAGCCCAGATCGCTGGCAGAGATTGCAACTCCTTTCCTGCATCACTGGAGATGGATTGCTTGTACATCAGAGATTACTGCAAAGTCCAGACCAGACCATTCTTGTTTGGGGAGAAAATGAGAAAGTACAAAAGGTGACTGTAGGTTATGTTTATAGCTGTACTGTGCACTAGCAAAGCAGTACAGAAACTAGAGAATACAGAAGGGCACCAAAAAATACCAGTTCCATGCGGATTTCATATATCACCTACCAGTGAATGATCTCCACAGAGACAGAGGTATGAGCTGGCCACAGCCGTGTCCAAACTAGGACAACAGTATGCATTTAAAATGTTTTCGGAAATCAAAACAGTACTTTATTCTAAATTTAAAGAGCACATCTTGATGCACATGCTCAGGGAAAACTACGCAAAATTTTACAAGCAGTTATAATTTAAGCATTTTTGCATGCCCGGTTTTGTACCCACGATTATGTCCTTTTGACACAGATGTACAGGTATAATTTATGCACCGATGCAATATCTATTTGTGTAACACACAAGGGTCTGTCACATTCACCAGAAACTCTCTGGGAGGAAATCCTGACTGCTTGGTGCTGCCTTCATGCAACCTACCTTTCCTTCCCCCTCTCTGTACAGTGCATAAAGCCCAGGGAATGTCCGCTGCCATCAGCTGTGCATCTAGCAGTGCAGATCCCTTCTTATTTACATCCTCCTATGGTTCATTTACACTCTTCACAAATAGACACATTGTGTTGTCAGATGCAATTTCATGGCATAAAATAGAAGTTACCTTATCTCTCTCTCTGGTTGCTCTCTCCTGGTGTGCTGTACACCCTTCTTTCTCTCAGTACGCAAACAGTAAATACGTGCATTTAATATGGCATTTTGTCTCTGTTTTTGAGATATCTTGCTACTTCTAGATACATAGCTCTGAATGCTTGTGCCAGCTCTCTTGGAATAAATCATCTTGCAGTAAGGGCAGTAGATTCTCACTGTTGACTTCAAAAGAGTTTAACCCTAGCCGAAAATTTTGAACCAAATACATCTTATATTTTTGATGGAAACAGTATATCTTGACATTCCTGCTAGTGCTTTATTCACCTGTTATGACTATTGATACAGTCTGTGACTGGGATTACAAAGGCTTGGAAAATGCAGGGGAGGGAATGGAAAAACCCTATAGCTCTTGGTTTGGGATCTGTCTGAAATTCATTGCTGAATGCTGACAGCGTGCAGTCACTCAGTTACAGCAGAACACCCACAGCCACCAAGATGTCTATACATAAAAGAATACTGAACTTTGCACTTCCACATCCAGCTCATTTCAAAGTTATAGTCTCATATATTATATCAGGGTTTGTACACAGTGTTATTCTCTAACAGTTTTCAAGATGAAGAGAAAATTTTTTTTCTGTAGATGGAAGTGACAGAAACTTCAAAAGCAGGTTTCATTATCTACCCATAAACAGCTTTTCAAGTATAGCATATTTGTATGGAGGAGTTTACCTTTGTCAACATAAGCTAGCAATGAGCCATTTGCAATCAATAACATCCAGTTCGGAGGTATCACCCATTGCCACCAAGCATCTGTTGTCTGCCCACTTGTGCTGTCTTCTGTAACACTGGCCTCTGCACCTGCTCTAGGCAGAAGTCACATAACCTCATCAACACACATTTTGTATAAATTACCACCTTCCCACATCTCTATTGTTCTTTCTGACCTGCGCTGCACATCTCCCAGGTACCGCTGCAACTTGTTTCTTGCCAAATGTAAGAATCTCTGACAAAATAGAAAGCCTCTTCCTGACTGGAGGTCACATTGCTGTACAGTGAGAGCCTTGTTAACACCAGGAGTGATTTATTATTGGCTGGAGATTTTGGTCTGATAACATCATTTGTGTTGACAGATTGCTCACGTGTCAGGATTAGTGCCATACACCGAACAAGGAACACGGTGTTCTGCTCCTATTTGTTTCTTGCTATAGTTCCCTCAATGACTACATTATCAACTTTCCCTAATAGACAAATGACACTCAATTTCAGGTCATTTATACCTGCCTTTTAGAACTCAGAAGTTCCTGGATGAGTTTAAAAACTGATGGAAAGCTGAAGCATAAACATAGCAATGTGCAATACACATATTTACATCAAAATAGATGTTTGTGGAATGACTACTGTCACACTTCAGGACCTCAAGCCCTCAGCAAAACACTAGCATAAGAAGTATTGACTTTAGCAGCATCGCTCACGTGCTTTGACAGACCTAAAGTCTCAGTACATCCCTTTCTGGAAGTTTTGGAGCGGCACTCATGAAAGACACTTCTGACCTTTGCCCATCAGACTGTCTGGCACAGGGACAACAGCATTTCACAGGGCAGCTCTGTAATGCAAAGCCCCAGCATTCTGCAAATGCCCCCACAGGGACTCTGCTGAGACCAGTGGTATTGCAAGCAACCAGATGACGGATGAAGCAAGAAGACATCTGCAGAGAAAAGTTTGCAATTCAAATGCTTTGTAAATGCAAATTTTTGGGTTGTATACACACAATCTCCATAGAATCACAGAAAGGCTGGGGTTGGAAGGGACCTTAAAGATCATCTAGTTCCAACCCTCCTGCCATGCCCTCCACGAGACCAGGTTGCTCAAAACCTCATCCAGCCTGGCCTTGAAGACAGCCAGGGATGGGGCATCCACAGCTTCTCTGGGCAACCTGTTCCAGTGCTTCACCACCCTCTCTGGGTACATTTTTTTTCCTGACATCCAATCTAAATCTCCCCGCTTTCAATTTAAACCCATTACCCTTGTCCTGTCACTACAGGCCCTTGTCAAAAGTGTCCCCCCCAGTTTTCTTGCAGGCCCCCTTCAGGTACTAGAAGGCTACTATGAGATCTCCCCAGAGCCTTCTCTTCTCCAGGCTGAACAAACCCAATTCTCTCAGCCTTTGTTCATAGGAGAGCAGCTCCAGCCCCATTGATCATCTTTGTGACCTCCTCTGGATTTGGTCCAACCAGTCAATATTATTCTTATGTTGGGAGCTCCAGATCTGGATGCAGTACTCCAGGTGGTGTCTCACGAGGACAGAGTAGAGGGGCAGAATCCCCTCCCTCAGCCTGCTGGCCACGCTTCTCTGGATACAGCCCAGGATACAGTTGGCTTTCTGGGCTGCCAGCGCACGCTGCCAGCTCATGTCCAGCTTTTCATCCACCAGTATCCCCAAGTCCTTCTCCTCAGGGCTGCTCTCCAGCCATTCTCCACCCAGTCTGTACTTGTGCTTGGGATTGCCCCAACCCATGTGCAGGACCTTGCATTTGGCCTTATTAGACTCCATGAGGTTGGCAGTGTCCCACATCTGCAGCCTGTCCAGGTCCCTCTGGATGGCATCCCTTCACTCCAGCCTGTCAACTGCACCACACAGCATGGTGTCATCAGCAAACTTGCTGAGGGTGCGCTCGATCCCATCATTCATGTCACTGACAAAGAGGTTAAACAATACTGGTCCCAATACCAATCCCTGAAGAATGCCACTCGTCACTGGTCTCCACTCAGACATGGTGTCGTTGACCACCATTCTCTGAGTGTAACCACCAAGCTAGTTTTTTATCCACCGAGCAGTCCATCCATCAAATCCATGTCTCTCCAATTTAGTGACAAGGATTTTGTGCGGGACAGTGTCAAACGCTTTGCACAAGTCCAGGTAGATGACACTGGTTGCCCATCCTTCATCCACCAAGGTTGTGACCCCATCCTAGAAGGCCACCATATTCGTCAGGCACGATCTGCCCTTGGTGAAGCCATGTTGGCTGTAAGCAATCACCTCCTCGTTTTCCATGTGCCTTAGCATGGTTTCCAGGAGGATCTGCTCCATGATCTTGCCAGGCACAGAGGTGACACTGACTGGCCTGTAACTCCCTGGATCCTCCTTTTTTCCCTTTTTAAAGATGAAGGTTGTGTTTTCCCTTTTCCAGTCAGCA
The DNA here is from genome assembly GCA_027574665.1 of Rhynochetos jubatus. Classification (NCBI taxonomy): domain Eukaryota; kingdom Metazoa; phylum Chordata; class Aves; order Eurypygiformes; family Rhynochetidae; genus Rhynochetos; species Rhynochetos jubatus. The sequence continues at coordinate 21,582,113 of CM050656.1, forward strand.
GGAACTTCACCAGACTGCCATGACTTCTTGAATATGAAGGACAGAGGTTTCGTAACCACATCCACTAGTTCTTTCAGGACCCATGGATGTATTCCATCAGGTCCCATGGACTTGTGCACCTTCAGGTTCCTTAGGTGTTCTCGAACCTGATCCTCTCTAACCATGGGCATTTGCCACCTCAGGAAGGGTCCTCCAAGTCAAATCTAGACTCCATCTAGGTTCCCTTCTTTGATTTAATCAACTGCAGCCTTCCCCTCTTCACAGAGCACTTCCCCTTATGGCCAGGGTTGGGAGAACATGTAATTCATTCACCCCTGGCTGTGAAGCTTTAAGCAACTAAAACACTAATGCCTATATATTGACTGGAGTGATCACAACAACCTGTGCACAGGACATGAAACAGGGAACAAGCTGAGGCTAGTTATACATGTAGAAAACAGACCTGTTTAGTTAGAGGCTGACGTTTTTACATAGCTGCTTTCCAGTGCCTAAGCATGCTCCAAACACAGAATATTTTCCACTGTTTCCCTTCTGGAGTTTTCCAAACCTTTCACCTTTGGCAAAAAGCTTCATGCCCGACCCCTGCTAGAAGGTCAGTTTATTTTAAAACATGAACAAAACTCTTTCAGTTGTTAAAGATTTAGGGCACAAATGAATTCACTTTTAGATCTCGGGGTTTTTACTTCATCATTGTCACAATTTGAGCTTCCCTAAAATTTATAGTTCTTCTTTTTGAATGAGATTTTTGCAGACTGTAAACAGAATTATGCCCTAATAATTTAAATATGTAAGAGGAAAATTTTATCTCCCAGACAGAATGATTTTTTTTTTTAGCAAAACCTATTTTAGTCCTGTACTTTTTGTGCCATTGTCAGATTCTTTTTACACGCACATGCTGACATTTGCATAATTTCCATGAGGGAGACTGAAATATTTCAGGGAAGCACAGTGCAAAGTCCAGGAAAAGAAAACTTTTTATACAGGGAGAAAGGAAACCACAGTGCCAAGGTTAACTGGGAAACTGTTTTCCATTGTACCATGCAAGGCTTGCTCCCCAGTTCTGGCTGCATTCATTCTGACACGTACTCCCTAAACCATACGATTTCACTAAACTGGTGTGTTTTTCTACAGACCTACAGTTCCTCTGTAGCCTGACAGCAGAACAAGTACAAACAGATGCGATGCCAGTAAGACTCAACTCCCATGACATTACTGAAAAATCCCTCTGCACAGACCAATATTTTATAGACGCTGGCTGAGAGCTGGGGGATGGCTATCTGCTCCAGCTCTTGTCAGGACCTTCTGTTTAAAACTCAGTGAAGTGGCAGAAAATCATCCAGAAAAAAAGTTTAATATGTTTTTTGTTAAGTTGGAAAGATCAACTAGCTCATGGTACTGGTTATGGTTCAGACCGTTTGAATAATGACTGCAATGACAACAAGATTTCATTGAGAGGCACCACCACAGTTCACACCATTATGGTATTTCCAGTTGTCCCAGCTACACACATTTTCATCTTTTCTGTCACTGAATTTAAGAAAGCTGAATGCTTTAAATACAGTGTCTTCATATATGCAACCCATACCTCAGAGAGCCTCCACTCACCTAGAGACAGAGTTTCTTTTACTCATGTTATCAACACCCACCATATCCAATAGCTCAGAAATCCTGCTGTCCTTTCTGCACACTTCTGATACAGAACAACAGAACTATTCGATGCTACTGTTTTTACCACTCATTCCTTACAGCTGTTCACCACAACATAGGGGAGAAAGGTGACCAAGGACGCAAATACTCTAATTCTCTTCCATAAGAAACCTTGGGTTTTTGGACAACTCCATGTTCCTATACCTTTTTGTTTCCTCATTAGTGAATCATTCAAATTTTTTGTTTGTTTGTTTTAACCTTTCTGGCCTGTATTCTTGATCTCAGTTATAACCTCCATATAGCAGGTGGGAGCCCAAATGAATCTCAGATGCAACACTGCATTATAGTATAAAAAAAGTCCTAATGACCTTCAAAGCAACAGAGTCACTTCACATTTATTACACCACTGTACAGTTTTAGTTTATTTTTCATAGTTATTAGAGCTTTCTTGCACACCTTGTAGATGAAAATATAATTTATTTTATGCTTTAGAGGGAATGATTTTTTATTGTCATGGTTTCAAATTAATTCTCCCTCTATAACTCCATCCCTTCATCTTTTGGTACAGGCCAAAGACTTTTTTCATCTTCTCAGGAATTTAGATTTATTGAAAATAAAGAGTAATAGTGAAAAAAGATGCAGAAAAAAGATATACAAACCCACAGCAGGTCTAGAACTTTGATACTCACCGGGTAGTACTGACTGCATTTGCACCACTGACTAAAATTAATGGATATTGCACATTTTAGCCATCCAGCACAGAAAGCTGGCAAGTCCTTAGAAGAGAATTTTACTTCTCCACAAAGTCTAATCCTAAACAAAATGATGAAGTATTTGTATTCTTGCTTACAACATGTTATTTCTTTTAAATTAACAACCCTCACTCTATAAATTTAGGAACTCAAGCATTTATAGTAATATAAGTTAAATAGAACATGAATAGTTTAAAATTGGGTTAAAAAAATCTGGCTTGTAGCACTTAATGGAAGATGGAAAAATAACACTGTCAACAGAGAAATATTATACTTCAAAAGAGAAATGTTCTAATCTATTCTTAACTCACTTTTATCAATAATCTCCATAGCTGACTTCTGGCCATCCCAGATGAATAATTTAGAGTCAGGCAAAAAGCAATTTGGACATACATTATTCACATCTGTAATTCATCTGCCTTGCTATATTAAGTCATTCACCTGTTAAAAGTTTATTTACTGGTATAGAGACAAACTTGCTTAAAGGTTACATAGCTAAAAATAACCCTGCCTCCAGGATTTTCTATACTGTGAAATACACAAATTGTCAGCACGCTCTGTAAAAAGGCATTGACTTGTATTTCTGCAAGCAGATATTTCTAAGTTCAGTCAGGGGTTACATTTGCAAACACAGCTTAAAGAGTTTTCCAGCATATATAAAGGCATGCATTTTGGTTTTAAAGATTATTGCCATTTTTCAGCAAAAAAAGCTATCAAGCTCACCATATGTGACTAATAGCACATGCCTAAATCTATCAAAACTGGGAGCTGGGGGTTTTAGGGTTTTGTTTTGTTGTTTGGGTTTTTTTTTCTTCCTTAATTTTTTTTGGTAAATGCTCTATGGCTGATCTAACTTAAACCTGCCAGCTTTCTTTGCTGCTTCCTCCTTGAGAGGAGTGACTGGGCAGCTGCAGCTCCTTCTTTCCCCTCACCACCACTGACACCACAGCTGGAGCCTGCACCATCACTCCCCATGACCCCTTGCTCCCGACTGGGCTCCTGATCACTTGCAACTCAAGGTAGCCATTGCAATAGTCAGTGTCCAACCCCCACTGAGTTTCCACTCCACGCTCTCTTGTAATAGAGGGAACGTGGCTTTATTCCACCTTGAGCATCCTGATTAAAACCATTTGCAAAGCTGAACATGTGCATCACCACCTCTGTGCTGCTGTTGCTACAGCCCTGCTAGGGTCCAATAACCGATGTATTGCTTGCCATTATACACAAGATGGAAAACCTGTTCTTTGACTCTTGGGAGCCTGAGATTACTTTCACTGTTCTGAGACATAAGAAAGTTCCTATATCCAATTTGCCCCTGGAAGTCACTGAGATGTGGAGTTAACTGTATAGCTTACATCTTCAGTGGTCAGGACATCACCCTTCGGTGCCACTCAGCCAGGCCTTCCTAGAAATGAATGAAGTTGTCTATATACAGCCACTGTCTTGCCGTTTCCTTCTGCTGAAGGAAAGCCAACAGAAAAGCTCATAGTTTTTAAACCCAAAGCAGCAGCAACTCATGAGTTGACGTTGACTTTTGGCTTTGGATCATTCAGCTCTGAAACTTGAGTGGTCAAGGAGTAGCATATTTATGGACCTGAAACTTTTAGACTTTGCACGTATCCAATTTATAAGCTAAAGGAAATTAAAGATCAGTATCTTTATTTCTTTAGTTAGAGCAGCATCTTTTTGGAAGCAGTTTGTCTGACGAACACTTAGTGGGAGTTAATTTCAGAGGTGTAAATGCAAGCCGTCACATCACTGTCCCTGGAAAACCGAGAGTCCTTTATTACCACCAACCTCTGGAAACAAAATAATGAAAGAACGAACAGAGGGGTTCTATGGCTTTTCTAGAGTTAGTACACTTCTGACCGAGCTCTTAAATGTGGGGTAGCAATTTTCTTGTAAGATCAAAGGGAGATCCAATATATGTAACAAACAATAGACTTTATCTTAAAAGATTTATGATCTTAATAAACAAAAGACAGAGACAGGTAATCAATACATTCATTTTAGAAATAATAAGAACAGTGATCTGAGGAAGAATAATAAGAGGAAACAAAGGAGATAAAGCACACTAGAGTAATTTTAGGCAGAAAGAAGACAATAACATTTTTCTAAACTATCAAGGGAGCTACAGTGAGTGTGACCTGAGTAGCTAGAGGTTATAAATAGTAAGGAACAATAGAGAATGAGAAATTTCAGAACTTTTCACGCTAAGGGAGAGGAAAGAAACAAAATTCTACAGTCCCATAAAGTTTTTTGTGCAGTAACTAATGTTCATGTGAAACACTACTTTTATCCTCATCAGTGTTTGAGTGTCCCTCTCACTGCATATCAGAGTTAACAAAGACCAGGACAGAAATAAAACTGTACCTAATATCAGGGCTATTGGCACAAAGCCACAGGGTAAGATTGGAGAACTTACATTGACATTTCTAGTGAGACTGATGAGGTGAAGATGCTGAAGAACAAACTCAGTTAAGACAGCTTTCAAAATTATTGTACAACAGAGGGAGATCTCAAATACAAAAAATTTAGGGGGGGGAAGAAAATTAAAAATAAGTTTGAGTCCCAGACAAAGAAGAAATACCTGTAGCAGTTACTTTCCATGACTCTGGTTGCCTTGGCATTAGAAACCACTGATGAGCTTCATGACCAGCTTCTCTTTGAGAAGAGCTAGTCCAGAGTCTAATAAACTGTTGAACATTCTCTTGAGAATATTCTACCAGATTATAAAACCATTCCTCTAACTGCACAGATTTCTCCCCCCACTCCATTCTCCTTTAATTTAATCTAGCATCAAGTTACAATAGTTGCAGACATTTACTACTACCCTGCAACACACAAGGAAAAGTTATCGACAAGGCAATAAGAGAAACACAGATGCAGGAGGGGCATTGGCAACCAAAATAAGGACCACACTGTAATGCTGATAATTCTTAATTATTCCACTAGATCAAACTCTGGCAACCCTACCTCCCAATATAGTTAATGACTTGCCCAACTCAGCACCTGGATTTTCACTGAAATCCCCTATTAATGTTGATGCAATCTAATTACAGTCACCACTGCAACCGTCCAGTTTCCAGACCTTTCATGGATATTTCATTACATTCTGCTTTCCAAAAATGAGTCATTTCTGCTTCAGAGTCATTTTTGAAGACAATACAACATGCAGAGGTAACGCAATATTTTCCTCCCTTCAGAAGTTCTCAATGATTTTCTTATTCCATTTCAGAGGAAATTATAAACATGTATAATGACATTTCTTCTGTTCTTGGGTAATATCAGCAGCAGCTTTTAATCAGCATAATTCCAAGTTTGATTACCAGTTCTAATTAATTCTTTCTTACTGAAATTAGTGGAATGATACAGATACGCATTTGATTAAGATTTGGACCAATTACATAAACAAGCTAACGCCTGTAGCAAGAAATTATTTCTTCATTTTTAAACAGTTGAAGAAACAATAGATAATTAGAAAAGAAATTGTAAGAAGTTTAAGGATAATGTAAATAGGAAGAGCACTAAAAATAATCACACATGTGAATACAGCAATTTAAAGGAGTAGGCAGAATTCTTTTGGATCAACTAGCAACTCTTTAAAACGCTTGTGACCCATAAGACAGTTTTCCCCCCAAAATATCTTTTCCCTCAGAGTGGTGTGGGATAGGAAATACACCTTTTAGATCAGCGCGGTCTGAATCTGAGAGGGTGGTAAACATCAGTTTGAAATACTTTAATAAAGCAAGGTGCATATATTTTGGTAATCTCCCTTGTATTAGACATGAGGGGAGAGAGGAGATAAGAGAGAGTAGATGCCAGTTTGTGGTCTGCCCTGTCCCCACTGAGTGTGTCACCCCCAAGAAGCACTTGGGGCCAGAGAATTTGATTTACCTGCCACTACAGCAGCTCCTCCAGCAGGTCCGCAGAGGACTTAGTCAAGATCCAAAAAAAGGCCTAAGTGCTGCAAAATTAACATCCCTACGTGGGCTCTGATGAATACAATAAGCAGAAAGGAAGCTCTAGCACAGCCTCTCGTGTGGGAGTGTGGTTTGTCCAACTTCAGACTCCTAAATAAAAAATTCTAAGCTTGACTCACTACCTAGCTTTCTTTTAAGATTAGTGAAGAGAAATAGGCACTTCGTTTATTCTTCTTTAAATAGAAAGATATTTAAAATAGAGCAGGTGAATGACAGTCCAGATGAACATGTTTCTCTGCAGTGCTAGGCAAGCAGCTGAGTAACAGCACCTGTACGTCTAAAAGTGGGTGAAATAAATCCCACTTCTGTTTTTCACTGAAGGTAGTTGTCCAAAAGCGAAGGGCATGGCCCAACTTTGTTTTGTCGCTACCACAACTGGCATTCATTCATATGCCAAAAAGAACAGCAGCCTCCCAGCTGTCCAGGAGGCGTTCAGGAAAACTCATAAATCTGTCCCCACTATGACCACCCAGACAGCACAGACCTGCAGGATGCTCAACACAAGGTCACTGCCAGATCATTGTTTGCGAGTCTTGATTAAAGCATGCTCACAGCTATTTTTAAATCCTAGAAAACAGGCCTAACAAGGAAAGACAATTAAACTATTCTATATTTGGAGACATACTTGCCGACATTGCATTTGTCTTGCCTTGAGCTTGCTCTTTTCTGACCCCAGTGTTTCAATATTTTATCCTGATCTTCAAACTAAAAGACCAGGACCAAACACACTTGATACACACGTGATTTGTATGACTGGTCTATTTAAATATACTATCGAATTCTGGTCTTATTTCTCCTTTGCTTCTCCTCCCTCCGCTCTCCTCCAGGCAAGAAAAAGATATGTCAAACAACTGAAAGGTCTGTTCGATCTCTGATGAGTCAAGATATTTGTCCAAGTAAAGATGTTGTAAGATGATCTTCCTGCTGTGCTACAGGATTAGTTTCACACTGATTTAATGCAAAGGATGTAAGATCCGAAAGCTATAGAGTTGTGGTTTTTTCCTGCTTACTTTATCATCAGCCCGTACACATTATATGACCATGAGAAACAAAAAATTGCACTTGGTACAAACATTTATGCTAGTTTCAGTGAAAAAACAAACAGTCCCTGCTTTGTTCCCCAGAAATACACACAGGTATACACGTAGCTGTGAAACACTTAGCAGCGAACTTCAGCAAAGAGATCATCACTAATCCAGACTTACTTAGGAGATAGTATTGAGAAATTCTTGGTCATTTATCACCTGCTAGTTTTAAACTTGAAAGATCAATGTTTCAGTATGTCCCACCACTGTATGTATTTAATATCTGAATAAATTTCACATGAATTTAATAGGTAAATAAAAAACAAAAAAACCCCACCTTATTTTCCCTTTATGGATGACAGAATGTTCTGCACAGATACTGCACAGGAGAAATATGTTAATTTTTTTCCAGTTTTTCTGCACAAATGTAAGAATTTGGTGTAAAGCATAGGAATACACGTTACTAGCTGGACATGAATGAAGAGGCCAAAATCAGCCCTTTGAGGGAAAGGCTTGCTTGTTTACTATAAAAAGCCAAACAAGAAAAAGATTAAGAACATTTAAATCAGAAATGAGATGCATGTTTTGAATAATGAGTGCTAATAACCACTGGAAAAAAAAATATTAACAATCAGAGTGCTTCTATACAGATTTCTTCAAGTCAAGACTGAAAGATCTTTGGCCTGGGAACAGGCTGCATTTGGAGTTAGGAGAAAAGTACCTAACTGGTACAACAGTGACATCCTAAAAGAACGTCTCGGAAGAAGGGGGTTAGGACAAAAAGAAACTCCTAAAACATTCCAAGTGGAATTTAATTGTTTTACGCCGGTTACCTTAAGAGCTGTAAGGTATCTCTGTCCAATGGAGACTATTGGGGAGAATTTTGGTAGCAAGATTGAAAACACAGAAGTTTGCAAAGGCCAGATACAGAAATCTGACTCTCATTACTTCATCGTGTCCTTAAGCAGCAGCTCTGTGCTTGCTTTCAGCTATTCCAACACGTTTTTTTCAGACTGAACCCGAAACAGTTTGGTTTGTACGAAAGCCTGTGAAAGATACACAAAGTCAGCCTTTGTTTGCTTGGTCTAGCGTTGCTTTCAGTTGCTGCTAGTATCTTCTACCCCACAACAATAACAAACTTTTGATTTCTCGATGGTGGAAAATCATGATGCCTTGCATGGAAATACCCCGTGACATACTGCAAACCCCCTATAAACATTGAAATTTGCGTGTTAGGTGAGATACCAAGGCAACAGCCACTTAATATTTGTGAACAAGCTGAACAAAGAGGCCCATGCTTGAGGATTTTGCTGTTACATGGAATTGCCGGTACAGTTAAACAATAACCCACCAACCCTAAAAGCAAATTTCCCATGCAGTCAAGTATTCCCCTATAGTTTAGTTGACATTTGTGATTTTGCTCCATGTACTTGATAACAAGACAGACAGATAAAAGAACGAGTTGTACAAAACCGTTGCAAATTCTGTGGAGAGGTGAGCAGAGAGGGTAGAAGAGCTGTTGCCTCTGCAGGCACTGAGCTCCCTCTCAGTGACAGCAGGATACTCAGGGCTGGCTGGCTGCTTGCAAACCACTGAACCCTGTGCTGACCCTAACACGCTACCCACACAGCCCAGCACAATATGACAATTTAATAAAAAAAAAACAAAAAACTAATAAGGAAATTCTACAATAATCAAACCCATGCAAAATGTTTCTTACCTCCAGTCATGTGCTGGATTTCTAAAAATCATATTTTCACGTAAATCAAAGTGTCCTTGGAGTCGTATATAATTTACAACCTGACTAATGGCAGTTACTATCATTTGCAGCAATCTATTCTCACATGGTGTTTACTGTGTTTTGATAGTTACTAGAAGATTTGTAGCACAATCCCTCACCTCAGTGCTCTCATCTAGAAATCTTAAATCTTAGATTTCCTTATTCAGTGTATCATATAGGATCAATCAGTAGTTTTATAGGACTTTTACCCCATCCTGTAAAAATCTGATTCAAAAAGAAATTTAAAAAATTACTCCATGGTAACGTAGCATCTTTCTCCCTAGTCTCCAGATTGAAAGGAATGAGACATTATTACACGCTAGCAAAGCTGAAGATGGAAGCACAATAGGGAGAAGAGACTTCTGCTTTCAAGTAGGGGCAAAATCAGACCCAAGTTTTCAGGAGAACCTCACTCTTTAAAGGGTTTAAAGAGTTAAGCTGAGAGTTTCATTTTAGTCTTCTGTGTTCAGGCAAAACAACTGAGGCAGTCTGAATGCAATCACTGCAGCCGCAAAGTTCATAGACACGACTGTCTATAGAAATTTAATATAAGGTCAATTATATTTACATACAAGTAGAAATGATTCCCATATGTATTTACTGGGCTCCTCAACAATGTCATGGAATAGATTTGGTCACTCAGAAGATCAGTGTATCATACACTTTCCTCAGATCCATTGCAAAATGGATAGATATTTCTGGATTAAATATTTGAAGACACAGTGAATTTCTTCGAAGGACCTTACTCAGTCACTTCCAGCAGCCCTCAGCAATCCTGTCCTCACTGCAGCTCTGATCACTTCCCTTTTCTGTCAGATAGGTATGGAAGATAAAACTGTGTCAAATGATGGAATGTGGTTTATTGTTTCAGCTGTTGTTCAGACAAAATGAACAATACTGCCACTAACCTTCAAGGTAAGCAAAACCCGGTTAAACACCTAGAGCCATCCACTGAACTTCACAGCTTTCGATACTTACACAGCGCAGCAGAACGCCTGCGGGACTGGAAGAATCAACTGCTGTTTCAGGTTACTTAGAAAGGTACTTATTTGGAGAAAACCTTTATATATACAAGGAACTGAACACCTAGAAAAGTACTGTCTTTTCCAAGATTTGTCTTTGTTATTTTAAAAATTATACACTCTAATTGGAATTTCCACAGTCTCATAGAAGAGAGACATTAAAATCTTTGACCAAATCAGCACAGAGATAGCTTATCTGCAATTTGGCTCAAAGTTTTAAAGTATAATGAGAGCCAAATTCTTCTCTTTGTTGCCGTGAACTTCAGTAGAATTAGAGAGGTGTAACAGAACAGCATTAAGTAAACACATTACCTCCAAGATACCAACTGATCACACCAAGAAAACCCCAGAAATTTCTGTATAAAGAGTTTTCTTCATCTGACCCTTAATGAGGCTTTTAGAACAGTTCCCCTTCCTCTGTCAGATCTGTTAGCAACTTCATTACTAAAGTGTCTCTTGAAGTAGGTTCAGCTATTCATGTCAAAGTATTTTAAGAATCTATGATTTATTGTTAGAAGAAGCAACACTGTTGAACCTTAAGGCTGTTGCACATTGTGGGAACATATCACGCCTTGAAAGCTTTGTCCACAGACCCCAAAATAAGTATGACTCATGAAATGCTACTCTTTCCTCAGTACGCAATAAAAAAATATTTATAGCATCATAAAACCTATTAAGAAACTGTTTTTCTTTGAAGTTTAGACACAGCAAGAGAACAATAATTCGGGCAAGTTGTAGTATTTACAGTTTCTTTGAATTGGAGCCACACATCATGTCTTGGCAAATATGTGGTTATAATGAAGGATCACGGTTCCCCAAAATAATTCTGACATTCCTAAGTTTACTGAGGTCTAATATGTGATTGTTATGGCTCAGAGTGACTTGAGCACCAAAGTAATTTGAAGAACATGAATAGTGGAACAGTTTCTTTGCCTTAGGGCTCTCACTCCCAAACCTCATGCTGGGTCTTTACATATATCCTTGAATAGATCCTACAGTTCTCAAAATGCTCTGGGTAGGATTTGTCAAGAGATTTCAGCTCAGACTCTTCTATTCCCACTAAAGTTTGTGGCAAGAGTTGGGTAAAACCCTCTACAGCAGAGAGTTACAACAAGTTGTATGTTACATGGCTGTTACCGGTGTTATCAGTTGTGATCGGAGAACTTCAGTCACACAAGAAATAGGTGGTCAGTGTTCATTTGGGCCCAGACTAAAGAGAAATAAGTCTTCCCAAAGACGACATCTGAGGCACAATCAGTTTAAACAAAATGTTCTAGAGTGGCACTAGGTTTATGACAGATTGTTGTTCTCTGTACAAAATACACTTTTTGGAAGCTGATTTACAAGGAAGGTGAGGAAGCATCATCTTCCTGAAAATGAGAGGGAATTGCTTGTTTCATATGTAGCAATCAGAGGAAAAAATCTTTGTACAGTTCCAAATAATGCGTCACCTTGTAACTCGGGCTATAATATGCAGCCAAAAATTCATGAGTGTTTAAAGTCAGGCTCAAACCTTTTAATTTCAAGGCTACTCTATTTAGGTTAAGGTCTCTTTCTCATGCCTGCACCCCAGTAACGTTTTCAAGTCTGGCAATAGTTATTTAAGCCTCAGATAAAATAAAATCCTCGATATGTGCAAAAAACCCCAAGGCAAGTGGGTGAATTGGAACATGGTAAAGATCTATTCAGGAGCAGACACCATAAAAAGGATAAGAAACATGACAGAACACAAGTGAAGAAGCTTGTAAACCTTCTTTAGCATTGTGTTCATCTTCCAGGCTCTTGTGAAGTCCTCAACAGTAGCCCTGCTACGGAAGTAACACTAGTTCTACTCATTCATGGTGCAAAAAGAAAGAGAATATTATTCTGCTGCAGCTGTTCGATCTGCAACACAAGAAAAAAACAACAGTAAAGAGTTTAGGTGAACGACTTTAAAATAGAAGAGTAATTTCATTTTTGTCTTCCCTGCCTTCCTGGCCGTTTTGAATTCACGCAACATTCCTAGACCCTGACAACAGATTACCTTTCCCCTTATAAACAGAACATTGCTGTAAGATTTTGTATTTCCTGTGTCTCCATTCATAGCAGCAATATAGGAATCAAATGCAATAAAAAGCTGTTGCTAAAATACAGACTGAAACATGACCTGGACTGAAGGAACAACTGTTGCACTTTGCGCACGATTCAGCAGGGCATTTGCGTTCCTGCTGTCAGCAGAAGTTGTATTGTAATCACTAGGGAACACGATATGCCCAAGATAAGCATGCAAGAGTTGCACAACAGCCATTATTTTTCTGCAGGTCATGTCCGGCAAAAAGTACCATACTTCCTTTTCTCTCTATCTGATTTTATGTCAACATGTACACAAAAAGCTGTCACCCGGCTCTTCTGACCCTGTGATATATTGCTTCAATCTCCCAGTTCCCACAAGTTCATTTTTAAAGAGCATCTGTTCATTTATGCCTGCCTTATAAAAGATCTCTTGTGCTGTTTTTCTCCCAAACCCCTTCAAGGTTAATAAACATTCTGCTAAAAAAAAAAAAAGTTTAGCATCAATTAGATTTCATAACTGATTGGATGCAAGATACTCTGGCTGCATTTGCAATAGACCTCTTTCAGCTGTTTTTGGTTCTAAAATTAGCTTAGCTATTTCCTGAGACAAGTCTCAGAACAGAAGTAGAGACACCCACAACACAGTACATTTGGGCTGTGTCCGAAAGCACACTGAAAAGCTGATCAGATTGTCCAAGAAAACTGAGAAACCGCTCACTTTCCCACTGTCAGCACAGGCCATGGAAGCCCCATGGTACAAAACATGACCCGGAGGTCTGGCCTTGAAAGACGGTACACTTGATGCAAGAAGGGAAAGCCAGTAAGTGATGTCGAGTCAAAACACTGCTCATTAACTTCATCCCCTATATGATCAGCTTAAAAGACCAGCATCACAGATATTAGGGGAAAGCTATTATTTTTAATATGAACTTATGAGAAGCGTGACTTAACAGACTTCGATGGCAAGGTTCACTCTACTACTTATTCAACATGGAAAAGCATACAAAGGTGAAATCAAATTAGTAATGGATTAAAATGGTTTGTACATGAATGCAAAATTATTTACAGAGTCAGGGAAATGAGCTCAGGATTGGGTTGTTGTGATATGGACTACGGAAAAGGAGCAAGGAAACTTCTCTCATCCATCCATGAGGTTCAGAGTGGATCCCCTTGCTTTGTAAACTCCCCAGAAGAGAACTCTAGGTGTGGCTCAATCCACCCCTAGTCCCAGACCAGGTCAATGGTTTATGTCTAAGGAATCAGGGAAAGGATCACAGTGTGTGGATTTCTGTGCTTGGTGTGAAACTTCGGGATAGCAACACTGTGGGGCAGCAATAATTCAAAGTTCCTTAACACTATTCAGATATGTCACACAATTAGATTATACAACTCCCTAGCAGGGCTGAACTCTCAATAAATCAGTACAGTGACCTAATCAAAGCCTTAACAAAGTTACTGACATGAAGTTGCATGCACACACTCACACAGACACAGAACTAGAGATAGACACACATATATTTGTATGAAGGTACCTGTTAAAACATCCCCTTGAGTTCAGTGAAAATATCCACATCAGCTGTCAGTGCATCTCTCAGCAGGTGAAGAGTTGAGCCTCAAAGCTTTCAGCCCAGGTTGTGTTGACAATTCTGATTCTACAAACTTGAGGGTTTATGAACCAAGAGGTGTCCTGCACAAATAGAGATGCTGAGCCCAGCCCACTATGGTCCAGAAAGGCTCAAAGGGGCATCCTTGGAACCATTTATAGGGTCATGAGATGATTGATTTCAGGCATAAATAATTTTACAACCTGGCCTTAATTGGGGCAGGTGGTCATTGGAGTTCCCAGCTGGTACCAATCTACCCAGATAGCAGTAAGGGTCAGGGCTGGCAGGGGATGAATTCTTTCACTCTCATCCCCCACTGTAACCAGGCAGCTGACCCCTAGTATGGCCATTCCCCACCTTGGCAGCCCAAGAGTGTTTTGATATGATAAGGGATGCTTAACCACCAAACTCCCAGCACAATGGCTAAGGTTTGATGGGAATCTCTAAGGCCAAAGAGCAGTCCTGGAGCTGAGAGGGGAAGAAATGCACCACCACAATGTGGTCTAAATAATAAAAAGAATGTCAGTAAAGCTAGCTGGCATATATCAATGCTAATTGTAGCTCTCAAAGAAAGGCAGGTCCAGCCTTGAAGTGGTGTTACATATTGTATCCTTGAGATACAAGAGCTGGATGAGTTGGTAAATCCTGACCAGTTTTAACAGCAAATCAAATACCAACTTAGTTAGTGTTTATGCTATCTCTGTAGGTACCAACCATGTATGTGGTACATCACACACCTGAAAGTAAAAATATGCCTTAGTATTTAAAACATTTCCAAAGTCCATTGAGTAAACTCGATAAAGATCAGCCTATCACTGAAAAAAATGACCTTTTTCTCCCACTTTTACACAGTGGTCAAAGAAATGGGGTTTCAAGTTTAAAAATCCATTACTGTATGCTTTAATTCTCAGAGATAAAAATGCAAAAGCATAAAATAGGACTGGATGAATTAATTAATACTTCATGCAAAGCAGACTAGCTTTATATTTTGTAATTTCTAAGTAGCCTTTACATCTCTAAATATTATTCAACTTTCTGTTTTTCTTCAACCTCCTTCTACCATGAACCCATGAAATTCACATATTTCGCTTGATCGTGCCGCAAAAAAAAAGGTCATGAACGGAACTACAGGAGTAACAGAGAACCAAGTTATGTTTTGGTAAAAATGAAGAACTGGAGCAGTACATAGCAGATTTTTTTACTTTTACTGTTCAATACATGCTTTAGCAGAAAGAAATGGTGAACTTAAACACTCAGCATTGACACAGCACTGGGCCCGTTGGCAACAGATGGTGTCCAGCTGTCTTGAAGTGGAGAAAGGTTTCTTGCCCATGAATTGGCAGGGCTTATCGAGATGGATTTAGACTAGGATTGAAGGGGGAAGGGGAAAAAAGCACTGGTGCCACCAGCAGGTGCTCAGAGCCTGGAGAAGTGTCACAGGTCATCAGGAAAGCACCTGTCAGACAACACAACAGAATTCCAGCTGTTCCAGTCAGCAAGCCAAGTCCATGGGGGGCCCATCTTAAATGCCTCTATGGGAACTCACAGAGCATGGGGAACAAACAAGAGGAGCTGGAGGCGTGCACATGTATGAGGGGCTGTGACCTCATTGACATTGTGGAGACGTGCTGGGACAGCTCCTGTGACTGGAGTGTCAGAACAGAAGGATACAGCTCTTTAGGAAGGACAGGCAGGGGAAACGTGGAGGGGGTGTTGCTCTCTACTTCAGAGTCCAGCTGGAGTGTGTGAAACTCCACCTGGGGATGATGTGGAGCTGACCGAGAGCTTACAGGTCAGGATTACAGGGAGGGCAGGGAGAGGGGACACTGTAGTAGGGGTTTGCTACAGCCCACCTGGCCAGGACAAGTGAGTGGATGAGGCCCTCTACAGGCAGATAGCAGCAGCCTCACATTCACAAACCCTGGTCCTCATGGGGGACTTCAACCTCCCCAATATCTGCTGGAGGGACAGCATGGCAGGGCATAAGCAAGCCAGGAGGTTCCTGGAATGCGTCGATGATAACATCCTTCTCCAAGTGAGAGAGGAGCTGACGGGGGGGGGGGGGGGGGGGGGGGGTGGGGTGGGCCATGCTGGACCTTGTTCTCACCAACAGGGAGGTACTGTTTAACAACTTTGTCAGTGACATGGACAGTGGAATTGAGTGCACCCTCAGCAGGTTTGCCAATGACACCAGCTGTGTGGTCCAGTTGACAGGCTGGAGGGAAGGGATGCCATCCAGAGGGACCTGGACAGGCTGGAGAGGTGGGCCTGTGCCAACCTCCTGGAGTGCAACAAGGCCAAGTGCAAGGTCCTGCACCTGGGTCAGGGCAATCCCAGGCACAAGTACAGGCTGGGCAGAGAATGGATTGAGAGCAGCCCTGAGGAGAAGGACTTGGGGGTACTGGTGGATGAAAAGCTGGACATGAGCCAGCAGTGTGTGCTGGCAGCCCAGAAAGCCAACTGTATCCTGGGCTGTATCAGAAGTGTGGCCAGCAGGTCGAGAGAGGGGATTCTCTCCCTCTGCTCTGCTCTCCTGAGACCCCACCTGCAGTATTGTGTCCAGCTCTGGAGCTCCCAACATAGAAAGGTTATTGACCAGTTGGAGCAAGTCCAGAGGCCACAAAGATGCTCAGAGGGCGGGAGCACCTCTGCTGTGGGGACAGGCTGAGAGAATTGGGCTTGTCCAGCCTGGAAAAGAGAAGGCTCCAGGGAGATCTCACAGCAGCCTTCCAGTACCTGAAGGGGGCCTACAGGAAAGCTGGGGAGGTGGGGACTTTTTATAAGGGTCTGTAGTGACAGGACAAGGGACAATGGGTTTAAATTGAAAGCAGGGAGATTTAGATTGGATATCAGGAAGAAATTCTTCAGAGAGAGGGTGGTGAGGCACTGGGACAGGTTGCCCAGAGAAGCTGTGGATGCCCCATCCCTGGAAGTGTTCCAGGCCAGGCTGGATGAGGCTTTGAGCAACCTGGTCTAGTGGAGGGTGTCCCTGCCCATGGCAGGGGGGTTGGAACTAGATGGTCTTTAAGGTCCCTTCCAACCCAAACCATTCTAGGATTCTGTGATAATGATTTCTGAGAACCTTCTGAATATGTACGATCATTCTGGGAAAATGCAATGCATATACATACCTTTGCATAATGTAAGCTTTACTTTGTGTCCCATGAGGTATGCACATGAGGAGGAGGAGGTATCTCCGGTGCATTCAGTACTGCAATAAAGAATGCCTACTTTCTGAAACTCAATAAATTGAGTTTAGGAAGTTTTCTTCAACAGTTTATGGCAACACAAGAAGGATAGCTTCCTATGACAGCAGTTTTGAGGAAGCACAGAAATTTATGATCATTATCTTACAAATGTAGCTTAAAAGTAAGAATTTGTCGGTGAAACTATATATTCAAAAATCATTGAAGATTTGTTTAAAATTTCCAAGTTAAATTGCAGAAAAATTCCAGAAAAGACATTTAAAGGATAATTTTGTACAAATAAGTGATACAATGTAACATTTTCCAACTCAAAGTTTTAAACAGCTCTCTCTTTCTGCTAATTCCACCCTACACCAACATATTCAAATACACTCTCCTCTATCTTTTCATGGGAGAAATAAAAATTTCTGTATTTTAACAGCCCACAAGTCATGTTTCTCTTTCATCTTTAAGAGATGAAACTCATTTAATATTCACTTCCTGGAATGACCTTTTTTTTATTGATTACATTCAGATAAATTGTACAAAGTATCCATATACTTAATATCCTACATTTTCAACCTCTACATCTTAAAAACAAATAAATCTGCTATTTGAGCTGACAATTAAGAAGCTGATATACATATGTTCAGATTGCATTTTCCCTTGCAACACTCATTTATTAAAATTCAGAAACTTTGAAGACAACCCAGATAAACTCATTTGCACTACTACATGAAACAGCCAGTAAAAAATTATTTCAGTACAAGGGTTAGATGTTGCAATTCAAACAGAAGAACTGCCAGTGACGTCATTTTCATGAACAGATGTAAACAAGTGTAAACAGCTATTCTAAAGATACAACCCCCCAGGCCTTACATATGCCTGCTAATTTTTATTTTTCAAAATCTCCCTGTCTCCTTCCACAGGCCAATGGACTGTGTCACCAGTACCACAACCATCTGGATCCAATCCTTCCCCTAATACTCTGCTCAGGGGTAACACACTCTTCTGGTACAAGTTTATACCATCAGACTTTGCTGCGATCCAAATAAATTTTGAGTAATACATTGTGTGTGTGTGTAGTCTTCTCTGAAGCAAAGACTTAGTAAGTCTAGTGGTATAGCCTTACTGCTGTATTGATGCCCTCCTTTCCAAAAACCAGACTACTGTATTTTCATGTGTCTTTGGGCAGGTATTCACTCATAAATCAAAACATGCAAATTTGTGTATCAAAATTGTGTTCTTAAAATAACTCATGTACAAAATACAAAATATTATCATGTGAAGGAAGGAATCAGGCTGCAGCAGGACACATGTTTATGCACTATATTAAGACTGACAGCTAGAGAACAACACTGAAATCACACTGAATTTTTACATTGGGATTTTATATTAAAAACTTTTAGCAAATGACAGACACATTGACCTCTTTTGGGCAACAGGAAACAGCAACTGTATGGCAGAATTCTCCACAGAAACTGAACTTACTGCTTATTCTCATGATAGCCAAATTTCAGTTCTGACAGCTACACACCATGTAAATACCAGCAGAGAGCAGTAGCCCTTGAAATAAAGCAGAACACAATCCTTTCACCATGCAGCGAAGTACAGCACCTTAAACCAGCAAGGTGATTTAAGCCCCAAATCTCAATTTTCTTTTTTTTTTTTTTTTGACACCTTTAATTTGGTAATTCATGAACTTCATATAAAGCTTTATCTTTATGTGACACTGTCCTAGAAGTAGGCAACATTAAACCATTTTTTATAATGTCTCTCTTGGTTTTAAAGGCAATTATTTTACAAACCTGGTAAAAATGGTCAGAAATTGGCATACGGGTTTTGAGCAGGAAAAAAAAAATATTCTATGACATAAGAAGAACACTACTTTTGAGTGGTTCTACTGCATTAAATACCCTTTTAAACAATAATTTACTCACATATTGGACTAAAAAATTTAGTTAAAATTTGATCCTAACATCCATTCTCTTTCATTCCACAAATCCCAAAAGTATACTTGCAATCTAAGTTATTCTAATTTCTAAAAAAATAGCTATTGAAATTTGTTGACAATTGCAAAAATAATTTGCTGCTTTAGCATAATTCCTTTCCCTCTTGTACATGACCAAGCATGTAAATAAAAGGAGAATGGAACAACTTCAGTAGAATTCAAGTTGACAACTATTATGGAATAGCAAGATTTTATTGTATAATGTATCAAAATTCCCCAAGAACGTCAGGGTGCAGCACAAATCATCAGGCTGCCACTTAAAAAAATTTGTCTGTGGTTTTTTTTTTTTTTTTTTTTAACAGATTGAAAAGCAGTTTAGAGTATAATTCTGCGATCAGAAATGCCTCTTAGAGAGGAAGTTTGTGCCTTCCCCAAAATACTGCTGCAATGAATTACTGAAGTAGGGAAGTCCAACACAGTTTATGTTCTCATCAACCTGACTGGTTTTGCACAAAACCAACGTGGATCTCACATCCTTTCCTGAAAGAGATCTTACCACAGACATACCACAGTCATGACGTGACTCAAGTGCGTCCTTTCAGCAGTAGGAGAGCACAGTTTATGTCTTACTTCTCCAGCAAAAATTTTATCCTGTCATTCTATATGCAATATACACGAAGCACCTACAGTTAACAGAGTTTGTTTCATACCAGGTTTTCAAAAAATTCCTGAAATACAGAATACTCTCATCATATAAACCCACAAGACCAAAGGACCTCACAGGTCCGTGAAGTATGCCTATAGGCAAAGCAAGCAAACCAAACGTCTTCAATGGGTTTAAGTGTTTTCCAAATAACGCCAATTTTGTTTATTTTCCTTTCTGTTTCTTGTCCAAGTCTTTTAGGAAGAAACAGGAAGTTTTCTAAACAACTTCATATACACTAACAGTGTTTATGTCATTCAAATATTGTGTACCCTTACAATGGCTGGTTACTATCCATACCAAACCAGTGTGCCTATTCCCAGTTTACATACAAGTAACACTGAAAGGGTAGGAGAGCATGTGAGCTCCATTCCCATGGTCCATGGAAGTTCAAGCATCTTCCATTACAACGTTGTTATCAACAAGAATCTTCCACACATGCTTTGTCCTGTATTAAGTTATCTCCTGACGTCAGTTAAAAAGCATTGTTTTAAAGACTTAATTTTAACATTCTCTAATATATCCAAGAATGCTAACTCCCCAAAACAAGTGTGCCTTCTTTCTAACCCAAACTGAGAATGCATGTACCTCAAAGTCACAAGGCTGACGACCTCCAATACATACCCTAATCATCTTATCCAATAATAAAATACCACAGAAGAGTTTGCCAAAATAAAAATGGGAATATTTATTATATTTTCTACTAAAGCAAGGCAGATCTTTTGAGATTATACATTGTTTTTTGCAAATTCTTCTACAGCTAAATTCAATCTTTTCAATTTTGTAAAAAATTAGACACATACTTCATAAAAACAAAGACACAGGGTATGTCACTGAACAACTGGATAGTATTATAATTGTTAGTAGGGATGAGCAAAGAAAGCTCATGCTTGTACTTAAACTCTGGCATTTGTATCATCATCATATTTTCAAGTGGGACAAAATGGGTACATTATCCTTGCACATTTTTAGGTCCACTTCCCAAGCTTTTAGCAATCAGATAGACTGTTAAATACTGAATTTGACCATGAGAGCCTAAACATTACTTAGGAGTACTACATGCACAAGATGCAGGGGAAGGAAGAAAGTCAGACCCGTGCATACAGTACAAGACAAACTGTTACAATTGTCAAACATGCGCTGGACAAAATTTGAAGTTTATGAAAAGTTTTATTAGTTGTCATGAAAATAGTTTCAGAAGCACATGAGTACGTATTTTGCAAAGTCATCCTCACTTGGCCTCCTGAACACTCTTGGCATTCTGTTTTTCTTTTGCCTAGAAAACAAAGGGAAATGATGTTAACCTCTGGTAAGACAGAGATCATCTTTTTAAAGCTTTGTATGCCTAATCGTTGTATTTTTCAACATTCAACAAAATATGCTGTAGAAAGAGACATTTTAAATTTAGACCCTTCAGAAGTATCCTACTGTTGTTTTACTGGGTTCATATATAAAACCTTTTAAGAATACATATAGGTTTAAATATATAATACCAAAAAAATCTCTAATATTAGGCAATTTACATAGGGGAAAAGAAGTGAAAAAAGCACTTTTTAAAAACATAATTTAATCTTCATTTTTCATACCTCCATATTCATTTCATTCAACATAAATATAACTTATTAATATAAACATTTAATGTCACAAGAAAACATTGCATTCAGATAAACTGATTATCACAAATTAAACTCTGAAGCAACCAAGATCTTATGGGTTTAGATCTTTCATAAGAGCAGAGCAGAAAAAAAACTCTCAAGAGTTCCTACCAAGACATCTGCAAACAGACCCTCATATAGCTTGTATCAATGGATAGAGAGTTAAAACTGACAGGGAAATAGCATTTTCTTCCCTATCAATTTAGTGAAAAAAGATCAGGCAAGAAGGGACAGACAATTCAGATGGCAATACTAGCCACATTTCTGTCAAAACATTTCTTCATTCTGAATCAGACTCCTGCTTTTTACCACCTATTATTGAACAGAACTGGATCTAATTCAGTGATTTAGAATTAAGATCTGTTAGCAGCAGTCACTCAGGTCCACTGGAAATTTTCTTCTCAAAGAAGCTTGATGGTGTTACAAATAATTCCTATTAACATGACAATGGATTAAAACTCCCCAAGTTACCCAAAGACGGAAAACTGAATCCAAGTTACTGTCTTACAAACTACTGGACAGAAAACTTACTTTCCTAAGTAAATTCAGCTAAAGAATGTACTCAATAAATCAATGTTAATAGCTAGACACCTTAAAAAGGGGAAAACACTGAGCCAGTGCATCAGTGTAAGAACAAAGGGAGTGAAGAGTATGAATTTCAAGCCATCCAAATTGCCAGAAGCTCTGAGCAAAGGTTGCCATCTAGTGTTGGCAGCTAGATAAATCAACAAAACCGAGTATTAAAGAGTCCAGGTTGGCAAAAGGGATCAGTCCTGTACACACATGTCTCTATGTATACATTTAAATAAACTTCATTTCAAAAAGGGATATCAAGATAGTATGGGGAACACTGACCACATACTAACTGGAGCAACACATCACAATTTTATTAGGACTTTTAATTTCCCATGTAGAAAAGCTGAAATCATGTGTCTCTCATAAGTGCAGCATCTTATGCCTTGTAATATGAGCATTTAGCTGATGCTGAATTGCTCCTCCTATATGACCATTAGAAAAACGCGTTCAAGCTATCAAAGGGGAGATGCAGTTTGCCTTTGCACAATCGTTCAAAGTTGATTGGTCCCACAATCTCCAGTCTCCATTGGGATGATGCATCTTGAGAATTGCAAGGGACTACCAGGTGAATCAGCAATATATCTGAATGCAGCAGTTAATTTAAACAAACCCAGGCACTTATGCTTCCAAGATATTTGACTGTGATTCTAAGTAAAAGGTATGAAGAATTACAGTAATATACTGTTTCTTAGAAGTCAGTTAAAAAATGCTTACTTTTTCTACTAATGGTATTAACTGCTGGTGCTCCGCTAGAGTCTTTAGTAATTCCATGATGAAAGGCAGGTAGTTATGTTTTCTTCTAATGTTTTCAATCTAAAAATAAATTAATGATTCTGTTAATGCTTTCATGTGACTAAATGGTGATTTTCCCCATCCCCATCATCGTTTGTTCCACCACTCCACCTCCAAAAGCTGGAGCGGTTTCTTAACTTTCATCCAACTAAAAATAAAGCAATAAAATTCTGATCACACGATTTAAAAGTACTTGCCAGATGAATTTACAGCTTAAGGCACAAATCCTCCTTACAGTCTTTTGTCATACTAGCCAAAAACCTCTCAGTGACTAAACAGGCTACCTAGTTTAGACACTGCTGTAACATGTACTGGTATCTAAACTACTGTTTGTTCGGGTTTGTTTGTTTTGATAATGGTTCAATCTTTCAGAAAGGCTGGAGATCAGTTTTTCAACTGAGAGGAATGATGCCCACAGACCCCAAACAGATAACCCACCTTAAAAATGTGGACTTTTAAGCAGTTTCTACACTATCTCCACATATAGTTAGGAACTTTAAGGGGTTTTGCTCCTCAATTTAATTTGTATGCTTACTTTCATGCTTGGTAAAACACATGCTTTGGTTTTGTGTGTGTGTTTTCAAATTTTTTTAATTGTTTCTTGAATTGCATCCTAATGCTGTGGAACAGAATGTAGTGACACTGCTTTAGAGACAGAGGATAACAACACTTTACAACTTAAACACACGCACTGTAGAAATATATTTGAAATTATCCATAGAATTATTGAAGTCTTGGTCTGTACCTTCTAGAAACAAGTGAAAACTTTCATTTTTAGGGAAAAAATACATAATCTAGCGAAAACACTTCTTTATCCTTTGATATATGCCATTTTTATTTTAAAACTTATTTTTAATCTAGCTACTTCCTATATTCCCCTCCCCCCAACAAATAGGTTAAGGGATTTAAAAAAACCAAAAATAAGGTTACACGACTTCTCCCCTGTCAAAACATTCCTTTAGAAGTATTAGGGAATTATCAAAACAAGTTGCGAGTGATCATCTTTGAGAACCTTTCCCCATATCTCATTTTCATTAATACCACTTCATTTCAAAGAACCACACGCTTTCAGTGCGCACACACGAAGTGCTTATTCAGGAAAATGCAGAACATGCCAATTGTGTCTGCCCTGCTTCCCACAGAGGAAAAGACAGCAGGTAATCTGCAACCAAAGAGCAAGTCAAGTGCCCTAGAAGAGCTTCTTCACTGAAACCTATGCAAGTACTTGTATGTCAGATTAGAAAATGTATATGCAACCACAGAATGAATCTATCTATGCACAAAGTTCACAGAATCTCCCCATCAGCCTTCATTATCAACCAATGCATCAGCTTTCTTCATTACTGATAATTAGAGCTGGAAGAGCTTACATGAATGCTCTGTAGAAAAAGACATATGACTGGGACCTACGAGTCCTTTAGTAAAAACAAAAAATCCTACTTAGTATGAGGCCACTGTTACATATCGTAGTGTAATTAGCAACTCCAGCAAGAAAAGGCTGATGAGGCTTTTGGGACACAGACCAATTTCTTTGTGGGAGTTCTAAAACTCCCTGTGCTTAAAAAATATTTTAAAAAGTGAGTAAGATACAAAGAAGTGGCAAAACAAAACTACAGAGACTATTACAGACTGACTTGTAAACATTATGCTCAAGAATCAAACCGGTAATTAACCTGTAAATTCATGAATACAAATAACACTGTCTTTCTAGTACCCATCCAATTCCTTCACATTAATTGCAACAGCCTCATGTAGACATAAAAGCTGGATTTTTCTTACAACTTGTCCAATAGTTTCAACAGAAAAAGAAAGGCAACATACCTTGTATCGTTTTAATTTTTGGTTCTCTTCTTCAATTAACATCTGGTATTTTGCAACTTCTGATTGTATAGAACTTAACATATTACTACTTTGATCTATATCCATAGGCTCCTCCTTCCACAAAGCAGAAAAAGTTAAATGGATGATGTTACTTCCTTTTTTTTTTTTTTTTAAATTAAAATAAGACTTATCTTAAAAGTATTTCTATCACAGAGAAAGATTCGGTTTCGCTTGCAATTACAGGAACAGTAAAGGAATTTCCACAGCCAGTGATTAGCTCAGGTACATGAATAGTTTCAGCACCACAGCAAAATAGTCAAGACAGAGGGCTTCAATGACACGGTCATCCTGTACCAAGCGCTCAAATTAGCTCACTCAGAACTAATCAGAGCTACATCCACTAAACAGCACTGCATTGTGCTGGACAGGTACGCGGTAATCCTTGTCTGCTTTTTTGTTTCTGGTACTCCATTTGAGGCAAAGAAAGAAGGAGGTGAATAACAAAGCAAAGTCACAGAACTATTATTAAAGAACTACTCCAGTAACTTAATTGTGATGGCCTACCTCTGCAAGTTGCTGCTGTAGTTCTGCAATCCTCTGCTCATATATCATCTTTCTGTCTGATACAATAGCCATCAAGTTAAACCTTATCTCACCTTCGCTGTATCTAAATGAGGAACAACAAGAAAAAGATCCCACATTTTCAAAGTTAATCATTAACATGACAACTCTAAAACCTTCTCCATTAGTTCATTATAAGGGAATGCTTTTGTGGGAAAAAACCTAAATGGATCTACTAATTTGTGCTACACATCCAATCTTGCCATGAAATAGAAGTAAGACCTCAGATAAGCACTATCCCATAGGTAACTCCCAGAAACTTCCGCTCCCAAGCTATACCTATTTCTGTCTGTGGTCACAAAAATAAATATTGAAACTGTCCAAAACAGAAAACAAAGCATGATACAGTGGACAATGAAACTCACACAAGACTGCCTCACACAACAGTTTTTTACTTTCTCATTACTGTTACTTGCTAGAAAACATTGCAGACTTCTTCACGTAAAACACAACATGAAAAATACATTCTACCATTAGATTAGCAGGCCTCTTGGAGTTTCAGTTCTCCAAATGTCATGTGGTAGAAATGTTCTGCTTATAAAAAAAAGTCTTCAGGTAAAAGACTTGGAAGATTATTTTCTAAAAATGGCATAAAATCAGCTTTATTTTTAACACATTTATGGCTGCGGTTTGAGGTCAGAGCTAAGAAGTAGAAGAGTTACTACAGTAAGTTTGTGTTGCTTAAATTTATAAAACAAGCCACATATTTACAGAGAACACGTTTTCCTTAGATACCAGCTGTACAGATATACTTATTTTCTGGTATTTTTAATTATTGCACAGTCAAGCTCTATCCATGGTAAAGGCACTCTTAGTTTTCACTTGCAAAGACCCACAGCTGTCTAACCGTTAATAATCTTGCTCTTCCTGTTCCAGAGCACCAGAAGGTCTCTTTACTATGCAGACACCTACTGTGATTAGCCATAGAGGAACACTGCATATCTATCTGCTGACTTATCTATCATCACATTTGGCTCATGATGGGCAATAGGTTCTGAAGTCACACAGTGATATGCACACAAAAATAATGTGTAAGTGCCATTCCTTAGAAATTCAGTTGAAAGCCTTTAGTTGAAGGAAATTAAGAATACAGAATTTTAAAACATATAAGGTGCTATATTTTAAAAGCATCATGACCATTTACTTTTGTATACGTTTCTCTATGACAGGTCGTACAGCACTTATCCAGTCGTCTTGATTGCACACACCTAGAAAAAAAACACAAAGAAAAAAAATTCATTTTCTCTGCAAAGTTTATTGCAAATTCAAGACTTGCATAATTCAGACTCCTGCAGCAACTTCAGAGTACGTAACAAGTTTTTCCTTGGCAACTGCAGTCTCAAATTCCTCAGGTGATATTTTTTAGTAGGTGGAAGACATATTTTAATATGACTGTTTAGATAGTGTACTGGCCAAAGCAATGGAGCAAAACTAAATTTTAAGGGTACAAGCATTTAACGTTTATTTTGTTGATAACAAAGAAACAATGGGGTGGGGAGAGTATGTTAGGTAAGACTTTTATGACCCAAAAGAAATTAGTTGGTATGACGACACAAAAGTAGACAGCAAAAGTATGGATAGTCACAGCTTTTCCCTTTAGACAAGGAGTTAATACTACATAGATGCAATACAATGTTAAAAAGTCAGACCCAGAAAAACTATACATGGAGGATATATGATTGAAATCTTGATTTTAAGAGAAGTAAGAAATGACCTTGAGTTATTCTCTCAAGTTGATAAAGCCTCTAACAATTTCAAGACCTTAAAGCAAATGAAGAGACTCATGTTCTTGTGACCATAAAAGTTGTTACTGGTAGGTCTGCAGACTGTATCGTCTCTCTAGCAAGACTAAAGATTTTGCAGCAAGCCATTACTCAGCCTAAAAATTAATAGAACTGTCAAAGAAAACTGCGAAAACACTGCAAATGGAGCGTGGAACATACTGAGATTATATCAGACTCAAACGTAAGTGCATACTCATGATAGGCACTGTAGAGCTTTTCAAGATAAGATGGCACGCAGACTGCAAGTTAAGAAAGATTACAAGACACAAACAGGATCAAGTCTTACAGGGAATAAAACTATGCTAAAACTAGCTAACTTTATTTAAACCACTGGGAAAATATTTGCTATCTAAGAAAGAGGAAAGCGTGTAAAGACCAGTCGCATAATGTATAAAAAGTGTATGGAGTCAGCTACACACAGGCTCCCACAGAAGAAAAACTAAAAAAATAAGTGAATAGTTTATAATCCACCTGGAAAAAACCAGCTTTGAATACATAACATGGGAATTGTGTTGCACAACAATACCACAAATAGGAAAACAAGGGGAATAATATTATCAAAAGGAATTGCACGCTATTGGTAAGGAAAGCCAAAAGTTACATAGTTTTACCAGGTTTTGTTAGAGACAGCTGCGAGGCCTTGACTAATGTTAAGGCAAAACCTGCTGAGGAAAGAGGAAGTACGTTAACTGCAAGAGAGAAGTGGGACCAGGAGTAGGCCAGGCAGCTGCTTCTTCCTTAAGGTTATACACCCTTGCTGTGCAGTATGTGGTAAGAACTATGCTTCACTTATACCCTCCGTTGGTTGGCCCACCGGGTATGGTCACCCAAGATTAAGGTTGGTTACTTCACACCAGGAGCACCATCCCACTTTGTCACTACAGACCATTCTAGGCTTACATGACTATAATGGCATAGGCTAGTGTCGCTAAGGGGAACACTCCCACCCTATCACCATGGACAATTCTGGGTGCCTACGTGACCAGAGGTGCTGTCAAGGAACTCTCAGTGAGGCTTCCTCTCAGCTGGTCTGAGATCCCCCATTACACTGTCCCTCAGCTTACCAGGTCATATGATCTCTCTCTCTGTTGCTATATCTATTTGCTGTGCTATGTTGTATTACACTGCTATGTTGTATATATATACTGCTATTAATTACACTTAGGAGTGTTATTGCTGAGGGTGTTTGCTCAGAAGCATCAGCTCGAACAGTTAATAAACTGTATGCACCTGACAAACTCTGACTAATTCTTTGCATAAACTGCATGACAGTAAGTCAGTGACATGGGCTTCTCTTACCTGACACATCATCAGTGAAGTAAGCGTTTGGCCCAAGTTAGGTGCATGACAACAGCTCAGAACAACATTTTTTCCTCAAGTAAGGAAAGCAAACATCCACAGGAAGTGGGTTATGCAAACTTATCTCTTAAAACAAAACTATGAAAGTATTAGAGACCCACTGGATTGCATGGCCTGCTCATTTGATTACTGAATGAAAGGAGAGACAATCAGAAACATGGAGGAAGTAGGAAGAAAATTGCATTTTCAGATCAACAAAAAACCAATTTAAGTGACTGTGAAGAAATACAACCCTGAATAGCACATTAAGAAAAATTCAAAGGTATGCTTTATTTAAGAAAAAAAAAAACCTTGGTTTGATTCCGTAACTTACAACCAATTTGTTGCAATAAGCTACTGTTAAAATGAAGGATGTTCATAAAAAAATATAAAATATTACCTAAATCAATTGGTCCTTCCCTTAAGCCATCTAGTTCATACAGCCGTCCATTAACAGGAACATAGCTTACAAAGTGAAACGCATCTTCTTCTTTTGCTGAAGACTTTGCATCAAATTCAAACATCTGTTGTCTGCAAAGAAAAGTAAAAATCCCTGAGATTAAAAAGAATTTGCTCAAATTCTGCCTAGATTTAGAACATGTATTACCTGGCAAAACTGTTGTGAACTTGCCGAATTACTTCCGAGTTGCTTAGCGCCAAACCTTTCATCTGAAAGTAACAAAATTAAATTGTAAGCCAACATAGAGCTAACACTATAATACTTAAAATACAGAATATAGTAGGCACTTACCGCAGCATCAAAACTTTGTGAAAATTCTTTAAATTCTGACAAAGTCTCTCCTAGATGGATATCTTGATGAGCACAATTTAATAGCACACTTACTATGGCTTGAGTAGCACAAGCATTATTTATTACCTAGAACAAGAGTATTAAGAATCTGTTCAGTACTGATGATAAAAACTTAAACTAGGCAGTATTTTCATTACAAACACACACTTTCTATGTTGATTCACATTAGAGCTTCACTCTAAACCAGGCAGCAAATCTAGTCTGAGTAGCCACAGAAAACCCCTTGCTGTACAAGATTAACAAAACGCTGGATGGCTGCCTTACAGAATTCATTGATTAAACTCGTATTTCATACCTCTGCTTAGAAACTCTGTCACTCTGCTGCCTCACCCCCACCCTAAAGTGATTAATTAAGGACAGAAAAGAAATACAGGAACCCTCTGATCTCAACAGAACAAATAAAGTACTACTCAAAGCAAGCTGCCCAAATTACATTATTATGTCTATGGTCTTTAAAAAAAAAAAAAGTCAACTCTTTAAAAGAGAATGGCCTTCAAATAATCAGAATTCCTACCAAGAAAATATTAATTTGGGACAATAAAGCATATTGTGGAACCTAGCATTTTTATGAAAAGGTTACATTGGATAAAAAAATCATATATCCTAGGGGTACACTAATAAAACTTAGGTGTTCCAAGACGTAAAGATTTTTTTAAAAGATGGTGTGCTGAAAATCAAGCCATATGAAATTTTAGATTTTTCACTCATTTCTTAACGTAAGATACCCCTACCCTTTTCAACCTAACATTTAAGTTACTCTTTTGTGTGACACTGTTCGTTAGACTTAAGCATTAAATCTTCCATCTCAGAAAATATAAACAAACCCCTTCATATTACAGCCATGTCTTCAATATTGTTTAGTAATACCCAAACTAAAATACAGTATTTAAAAAGAGACTACAAGGATTATTAAATATAATGAGATTTAATTAAAAGCATCATAATCCAATGGTATAAGGCTATAATACAAGAAAGACTTCATATTAGCAGTTTTTCCTCAGTGAGCTATAGACTAGGAAAAATCATGTATCTTCAGTTTATGAGACTATTTTGCAACTGAAAACGCTACTTAAACCTTAGACTGGGGGACAGGATGTTGATTTTGTATTAAAACGAAAATTAGAATTAGTTGAGGGCTGTGAATGAGAAACCACTTCCAACACGAAAGGCAAAAAAAAGGAAAAACACAGCCTGGTTTATGATCAAAGCTAGTCCCTAACAAAGGAAAACCTACTATGTTAGTCCTATAAGCCACATGATATATGCATTTTCTATACTTCAAGGTATTCTCAGTTCAGGTTACATCTGTATAGTGAAGATGATACACAATAAAGCACTTCTTAATTCAGGAACAACACAGTCTAGTTGACTTAAATGTTAATCAAGGGAGTCAAATACACACGCAAAACAGACTACAGCAACTGAAACCCAAACAAATTGCAGGTACACAAGCTAAAGGCTAGAGGTCACACAATTACAAAATAAAGGGCACAGAAGGAAAACTTATCAAGGGCAGCAAAATAATGAACATCAGCAGAAAAATTAAAAACCCAGACTACTAGAATGACATCATTTGAGAGAATTAATACTCTAACATAGGAAAAGAAACCAAGGACTAAAGTTTCTCTGAGATATGACTACAGAATTGTATTGGAGAAAGTTGTAAAAGTAGTACTGTGATGAAAGCAGGAAGACCCTAAGTGCATTAGAGTGGACCAACCAGAAGCAGTGGTTACAAACACTGTAATTAAGCTGACAGAGAAAGGAGAAAGAAGGCAAAGACATTGGTGGTGAAGAGCTATGAGAACAGTGCTATTACAATGAAGGGAGGGGCATCACTACAGCAAACTGCACTTGTTAAAAGACAACTAATACAGGAGAGACAGCACCAAGTGGCAACTATTTCTACTGAAAATTGAAGATGGAACAATCAGTTGCTCTGGCAGACCACTAACCCAATAATGACTTCAAAAAGGGCAAGGTAAATTAAGAGAGATTTTGTGCCTAGAGGCAAGATCAACACGAACTGTGTTGGACCAGCTGGATACAAGAGTTTTAAACAACAGAAATATGAGATAAAAATAAAGTCAGAGGGGAATTTCTGGACTCATCAAGTATTTGCCTTTCAGCTTAAATATATTTTTGTATTCCAAATGCAGTATGAGACGAGTCTGTTTAAGTATCTACGGACCAAACTAAACAATCTCATCTTACTGCTTGAAAACAATATGCAGCAGATGCAGATCTTAGAACAGGGGCACTCAGCTTTTGAAATGGAAGTACATTAGAGAACTACAAATGCTCTTTGGAAAGTAAGAAGCAGGAGATAAGGAAAAGGCATCTAGAATAGTCCTGTAGCAGAGGAGCAGAAGCAAGTGCAGGTGATACACATAAAAAGACAGTGTGTTCCTAGATCTAGGTGACATGAGAGAACTATAAAGATAGAAGGAGGGACCTAGGTAGTGGTAGTTTATGGGCAGGGTGAAAAGCAGAGTGAAGGGGTGATTGCAGTACCAAATGTAGATGAGTGCAGTTTATTTGTTAGGCAGGTACAACATCCTATCAATGCATACAGCCAGTCCAGCACTGCTATACACACAAGCTAGATGATAAATTTCTCTCTTGGACTCACCGTCTACTCTAATTTCCAATGTATTTCTTATTTAAGGTGCCTCAGCATTGATGTAAAACATTTTCTGCCTTTAGACAGTATGTCAGTATATGGAGGTCACCCCCAAAAGAACTTTATTTTGACTTGAGGAAACTTAAGAGGATTTTCTATGTTTTTCCAGAAATCCCACCATTTGTGTGTATATTTCTGTCCAGGAAGTCCCGGTGAGATGTTTGATTGATCAATATCCAGGACTCCAACTTAAAACCAGATATCTATATTTGAAAGATTTTGCTCGTAAAGCTACAAGGTGTATTTAATATTTGAAAGAATGTAATCATATATATACAAATATATATATGCACATTAGTGAGATTATCTCAAAAAAACCTGAGACAATTACGGTATCACCAAATGAAGTGTAGCTTAATAAAAGGAACCATTTAAACAGGCACACTCTTCAATTAAAATGCATTAACTTCATAAGCATGCACCTTTCCCTAAGGGTGCAGAGTTTCTGGAGCAACTTATGGCTGAAGTACCTTAAGTCCTTGACTCATATCCTCTATCTGACGGATTATGTATTGTTTTTCAAAAAGCTGTGGAAAACCCTGTGCTGCAATTGGCAGAGTAAGCAGCAACTTTCTAGGGTTCACTTACTAAGCACCCAGTGTTACAAAACAGGTGGCTTTACAAAGCTCAACGTGAAAAATTCAGCATGAGAACGAAACTTCCAAAACCTATTCTTGTTTAAAAACCCTATCCGATTTCATTTATTTTTATTCCTTCAGAACAAAGGTATTACCTTCCTGTAGTTATATTCAATTACTGAAAATCTCTTTCTTACTTTGATTAGATGTGTTGCAAGTTCATTTTACTTCTTATGAAGTTATCTATTCTCCCAAGTTTACCTTTAACACAGATATCTGCTCTATCTTAATGTTAGAAAAAATGAAGATGTCCAAATTTTGAGTTTGAAGTCAACTGAAGTATTGGAAATGTTAAAAAAATACATATAATAAGCTTCCATTAGTGGCACAAAGATAACAATGTTTTGTTATTAACAGTGTAAGTCAGAAGATCCTCATTCTGAAGGTATATTAGATTTTATTCCAAATTAATGAAATTAATGTTTTATTGTAACAGTTGTAATGTTCTATCATCACAATGCATCGTAAAATAAATACATGGCACAAAACAAAGGCATGATACCACTACTTCAGGAATAAAATCTGAAGAGGCTTTTAAATTAAAAAAGTTTTGTACGTGAGTCTGCAACAATGGCATTCTATTTTGTCAAGAGACACTTCCACTTCCGCAGTGATCAGCACAGAATACAGCTATTCAAAACAGCGCTGAAAGCAGCTGAATACATTGTGTGGTACAATCATGTAGCCACTGTGTGTAAAAATAACAGCAAGGGCCTACTTAAGCAACACAGAAATCAGGAAATTCAGAGTTAAGGCTGAAATTGTACCCTTAACTCACCTCATTGTGCCTAGGTATCCTAGCTCAAAGGGTATGTAAGATCATCCAGAGTTCTGTGGCCTCAAACAGAGGACCAAATCATACCTAGGCATAACAGGGAGGCCAAATTTAACATGAGTGCACATAAAAGTGACCATTGAAAAGAATCCTTTAATATGCATGCATATTAGACTTCAAAATTCAACCCCCACAACATAGTCATGGTTTAACTTTGAACAAGACGTAGCTGTCATTTGGAAATCAACTACAACATCGCTATGAAAGTGGAGATGAGTAAAATGTGAGTATGTACAAGCTTCTTATCAAAATTGTCTTTCCTAATGCAACTTTAAACATGTCTTTGCTAGACACAGTTTCAGATATGTAGCCTTTTACAACTAACTGCTGTTTCCCCTACCCAGAATGAAACAATTTAAGATGGAACATTTAATTAAAATTGAACAGAAGCAGAGCCATGCTGTAATAGCACCATTTATTTCCCATGCTAAACTGTTGTTACATATTAACAGTTAGTCTTGCTCATACTGGATTCAGAATGACACTCAAAAACTCTGCAGTAAAGTGGATTGTACCAGATCTCTTTAGACGGTAACATTACAAAAAAAAAAAATATGGGAAAGGAAAGAATCAAAGACTTCTTGAGATTTTTAGGGCTCTAGTGTCATGTCAGTTTTGAAGATACAGATCAATAGACCAAAAATCTTACATGTCAAAAACTCTGTTAATGCACAAAAATCTATTTGTTCTAGGGTTCCAGCCTACAAACGAACATCTGGTTATTTTGCTCATCACTTTTGTAATAGAGAAAACAAAAGAAAGTCTTCACATCTGAAAAAAGATTCTTGAAAGGTAACAAAGCCCCATCCTCAAAGCTGCCATAAAACTTGACTTGAAACATGCATAAAGAAAATAAAAAAGGCACATGAACCCAGTCACATGACAGCTGTGAGGAGTTACTATTTTACAACAGAAATATTTAATGTTCATGCTTGTCTTCCCTTGTGCTCCTGGGTGACTGAGTAAAATCCACAGACTGATGTTTCAAGAAATGCAATAACCTCAGCACTCTATAAAGAAACTCCTGTTTTCTCTCACTTACCTTTTACCAGATTTGGCCAGTACAGACTCACTGACCAAACAGAGTATCATATAGTGTCAGGAGGCCACCCCAGAAAATATGCACAGAGAATCTACAGAAAACTTATGGAAATTTCAATGAGCAGCTGAGCCTTTGCAAGAGAGGAACAGAACCATGAAGTCGAGACAGGTTAGGAGGATGCTGTGGTTTAGCCCCAGTCAGCAACTAAGCACCATGCAGCCACTCACTCACTTCTCCCTTCCCCCAGTGGATGGGGGAAGAGAATTGAAGGAAAAAGGTACAAAAACTTGTGGGCTGAGATAAGAACAGTTTAATAAGTGAAGATGAATGAAATAAAATAAAGATACTAATACTACTACAACAACTACATAATGAAAATACTATTACTACTACTGATGATGATAAAAGGTAAGAAAAGAAAAAAATGATTCAACCGCTCACCACCAGACAACCAATATCCAGCCAGTCCCTGAGCAGCGACTGTCCCTCACAGCTAACTCCTCCAACTTATATATGAAGAACAACATTTGATAGCAAGAAATGGCCCATCCACACTGTGCCTCCTCCCAGCTGTGGAGAAAAGAAACAGCTGGGAGGACAGGGGCAGTATGAGAAACCGAAAAAGTCCTAACTGCAATATAACCATTGCTTGACAACAACTAAAAACCATCAGTATGTTACCAAAATTCTTCCTAGCACAAATTCAAAACATAGCCTCATACTAGCTACTGTGAAAAGAATTAACTTTATCCAAGCCAAAACCAGTAGAGAGGACCAATACATCAGGCTCTCATCAGTGGCAAATGATCAGATCAGTCATTTGCTTGAGAAAACACTGTCAGTCCTCAAAACATCGCTTGTCAAGTTGAACCTCTGAAGCTATCTTCCTCCAATGTGAAAGTCACCAGAGCTAAAATGGTATTACACATTCCCCCAAAATATCAAAACCAGTTTCTTTCATGTATCTGTTGACTTTTAATTTTAAGTTTCTTTGTGACTATTTCACTAGTTGTTCAGTCACAATAACCTCAGTCCCGGCAAAACTGAACTGACAAGAATCACGAGCACATATACATATGTCTACAAAAATGTTTTGATTTTGCTAAGCCACTGCACTCGACCAACAGACAATACCAAAACATGAAAAAGATACCCTAATTTTAAACTCTTTGCAAGCTGCTTTTGAAACATGTTCCATGCCATCAAGTTGCATAACAAGTACTATTATTTTAAAACAGTGAACACTTCTAGAAATTGCTTTCTATGCTGAAATTAATGAATTCATAGAGTCCCTCCCTCCTTAAAGGCAAGAGGTGAAGGAGGGGGAAGATTAGAACGTTCCAACACCTCAAGAAAGAGATTTCAGGCTTAAGAAAACAGTAAAATATGAATGCTTCAAAGAAAGCTACAAAATAAAGAAGAATTTTCATTGTTAGCCTTTAATTTCCTGGTTTTGTTAGCAAGTCTAATGTTATCCAAATTCTCTCATGTACATTCTGCAATGCCCACTTAAGGCTCAACAAAGCTCCTCTTAGCTACTTACTTTTAAACACAGTGTTACGCTTCAAAAAGTTAAGCGGAGGGGGCGGGGGAGAATCAAAAGAAGTGGAGAAAGCAGACATGCTTTGAAACTTTTCAGGATCCACAAGAACAGTAATTCTAGGAGAAGCTCACATATTCACAGGAAGCAAGAAAGATGAAATCCCCTAAATGAGGGCAAATCTTCCTTCATTTTAGGAAAACCTCTCTAGATTCATATTAATTTCCCCCTGCTAAGTAACAACTGAGAATTATATCACGGATTTTCCCTGTGATTTTTTGCATCAATGCTATTCTGTAGCCACAGCCTACTGATCACTAAGTGTGTTTGATTGGGTAGAAATCACAACCTAAAAGTGCCTATCAGACCTATCAACCTATAAAGACATTTTGCAAACTAGCACTGACCACTGTATCGCAAGAACAGTGGACACTACTTGTCAGGACTGAAGAGCTGCAGCAGAGGAAGAATGAAGAAACCAGTATTAAAAAAAAAACCAAGTAATAAAGTCATCCACAATAGTGTGAAACAGTAAGGTGACTATAAAAGAAACAAATTAAAGATGATTATCTGCACAACAGAAGCACATCCACAGAGTAGCCAAGAGAGCTATAGATACACCTAATGTTTCCATTGGTTTCCAAATTTCTATACTTTCAGCTAGAAGTGTGTGAACTTTTTTTCATACGCTGATTTTTACAAACAAAACACTTCTGCATTTGTGTGTGTAAACAAAGACAAACACTAAACAAACCCAAAAAACCGCAAAACCAACCAGTCTGTGTGTCAGACTTCATGGAAAGCCTAATAATTTGCACTTTGAGATGAATGCTTTGTAATTAACACATGTACTATTACACTTCTTACTTGGACATTTATCACTGACAAGCAGGTCTTGAAAAAGAGCTAAAACCTTTATTAAGTACTACTGTTTTCATTCTGGTTACTTTCTCTTGCTTTTCCTGCTTGTAAACAATATGCATAGCAGCCTGTCAAAGTTAACACAGAATTTCTGTACTACTTGATATTTAATAAACCACAATGGATTACATTAGCAAAAACAATTTTTCCTCTAATTTCCAATTTAAACTCACCTTTCCAATTTAAATACTTGAAACTTCCATGCCAAAATGGTCTGGAAACCTTTAAAGGAAAGTATTATCCTAGAGTTATACTGCCCTGGCTGCAGATCACTTGAAAAGCACAAGAAATAAGAACTGGACCAAAATAAATTTTTCTTCCTTGAAATGCTGAGAACATTTATCAAGTAGATCTTCATTGCAAAGAAGAGTTACTCGGCCTTATAAGAAACAACAGCTTTACTCTTCCATACCTGATGATATTTTTCTCTGACTTGACAGATCAATATGATTTGCCTTTTAAATCATCTTTTAAACACACAGTTCCTAGTGTCACAGAATTTGTTAGTTATCTGACCTTGTAAAAAATTAATTTGTGTACATATTAACAAAAAGATTTATTTTTTACTTTGTTTTTCAGTATTAGAAGCTATGATTCACAACATATCCAAGAAAAATACTGAACTTGCCGTACCTGTTTAGCAAAAAATATTGTATCCAGTCTGGAATCCTGAACAACAGAACCTGCTGGTTCCTCTCCAGGCTGCCACTTGAAGAGGAAAATCAGCCCATGTACTGGCCTAAAAAATGAAATTAATGGGGGGAGGGTGGGGGGGGAAAAAAAAAAAAAAAATCACCTGTACTGGTGGAAAATACCAAAGACAGAAACCTCTACTGTATTTAACTGTATGCTGGTACAGTAATTCTGTCAATTATTTCTTTCTAAACACAGGGAATGTGCACTGAAATTTTCAGATGTGGTCTTTTAATTAGGCAGAACATACTTCAGGCTTCTTTCCATATATGCTAAACAATCCCAATCTGAATTAGCATTTAGTAATTTTCATAAGTCAGGACCAGTTTTCCTGGTTAGTGTAACTAATAACAGTTGCACAACACTTCCAAATATGTTAGTGACAAATAGCTATGAAAACATTTGTCAATCATATTTGCTGAAGAGCTCTCAAATAGGAGCTCTTGTGAAACTTCATACTTTGAATTATCTGAGAAGTAAGAGAAATCCAGCTTTCTTTCCTCCTAAAATTGTCATGCTTTTCAGCTGTATGTCTTGCACAGTAAACAGCTTTTACTGCCTGCTGCATTGTATTTAGCATTCCTGTAAAAATTAATAAAGGAAACAATTATAAAATCTACAGCCACATTAAAGCAAAAACCTGTTCATTGGACCAACCTTAATTTAAGGTTATTGCCACAAAAGCTTTATCTACAAAACGTGACCACACTACTGTACTGTGCAAGAAACTTTTCCTAAGCTCTGACCGTAAGTCTTGAGGTGTCTTTTTAAACAGTTGGTCTACTGAAGGCCTTGTGTTATGTTCTTTACGCATTTAAGTTAAAGTATTTCAGGAGCGTGAGGGAAGGAACGAAGCTGGCCATCACTCAAAACTACAAAGATACATCTGGCACTACAAGCAAGCAAAGCTGTTAATTAATGAATACAACATGTAATGTTCTGCTGAAGTATCATATGAAGTAAATAGTGAAGGCACCAAAGAAACCATTTCTGAAGCACAATTTCTGCCATTCAGGTGTCACTTGTCAAATATCTTGAACCAGACAAAAATTTTAAAACTAGATCTTCTGTACTAATTGTTAAATCTTTTGAAAGGTTAATTGTACAAGCGTCGGATATCCAGAAAGGAATAGAGTCTGGTTGGGTTTGATGACATTTTCCTCTTAATCTTCTGTGTGAACACAGGCAACGCATCATGGACAAAAGAGTAGAAGAATTAATATTGCCTAATGAGGGCATAGCTGTTCCATTGTCGGTTGTAACAAGACTGTATGAATTCACATACATATGGAATGGTTCTGCAGGAAAAACTAGTTATAGAAATAGGTGAGTACAGTAAGTTAATTTAAGGCAACAGATGCAGTATCATGTTATGTGAGAAGAAAGGGTGATAAAGGAAAAAAGGAACAGAAGTTTGTCAAAGAATTTGTTAAAGGTTATAATGCAAGCCAATGACAAACTCATTAGATATCTATTTTCACATTCTAGCTGTTATAATCTGTCCAAAGTCAGAAAAGCTAGTTTAAGTAACAAGACATTAATAAAAAGTAATTTAACTGCCAGATTCAATTAAATCTAAATCCTAATGAACTTCTGTGAAAACTGAAGAGAAAAACAAAACAAGCCACCAAAACCCACACACCTTCAGTGACTTTCAGACTAATATGAATAAAACATGCAGATTAGAAAAGCGCCTTACTTCAATTTTTCAAAGTTCTCTGGTTCCAAACTCCATATTTCTTCAACTTGTGCTCCTCTACAACCTGAGACAAAGAAAGATACGGGTTTCTTCAACTACCCCATTTAAAAGAGACACGGTCAGTAAAGACAGACACATCAAAGAATTATGTTAACATTTACAACTTGTATGTCCAGGTTGTGTTAAAGCCTGTAAATAGACTTTTACATACCTTCATTAAAAAAATAAGATGAAACCAACCAAACAAGACAGGTCAAGAAAAATTATTTCAGGAATTTGTCCTGTGTATGGTTATGTCTTTAAAGCACAGCCGTGTTTAAAAAAAAAGCAGAGGAGATTACCACATCTTTGGTTACCTCATGTCCTTTGCTCGACTGAAAATAATACTGTTTTTAAATACACTGTCAGCTAGTCCAAAGCAGAATCTAAATCATCTATCTCCAGAGAAAGATGCATGGTAGTAGACTGAAAATACTGTAAACAATACACTCAAGCAACACGTCTGCATGAGACAGAGACCAAAAAGTTCAAACACTTCGTATGTGGGAGATAGTTAAACAGAAACACAAAACGAGAAGAATGCCTGGGCTCCACTTGTGAGAAAAAGATGTGACAGCAATCACAAATCAATGTTATCTAACATAAAGTAAGTTTGCTTCTTTGGCCAAAACCCTACACAGGATTATCTGTCTTTATAATCATATAATCACAGTACTGCCCAAGATATTAAATGCAATTCAACATAAAATCTATTATTCTAAAACCCAAAGCAGCCCCTTGCAGGCTACCCAGTCTACTGTCAAGCACGAGAGCTCCGCTCGCTCACAGCCCGTCCCCACAAGGTCCTTTCTCCTGGAGGCTGTGTGTCCGAATCAGCGAGCACACAACGCCATCGCCTACCTAGCCCCTTGCAAATGCAGGTACGCAGCACGTGTTTATCCGGCAGAAGCGTACGTATGCCCTGGGCGACTGGCCGGGCTCCGGTGCACAGCCCGCCCTGCGACCGGGTACTCACCATCCTCAAACTGGGAATAGCTGGGGAGCGGCGGGGCAGCCCGACGCCGCAGCTGGGCTCGGGGCCCGCACAGCTCCCCTCAGCCGCGGGGCTGGCCGCTGCTCGCGGCGAGTACGCGTGCCGGAAAAACACGGCGCTGCAAAGCGGGGAGCGCCAGGCGGTGCGAACACGGCTCCAGGCCGGGACAGCCGCGCAGAGGTCATAACAGACCCGGTCCTGCCCCCTCGGGTCCGTTTAGCGCCCCGCGGGCGGCTTCCGCAGGAGCGCGTTTGGCGACGTTCCCTCCTCACCCCTGCGGCAGCGCTCGCTCCCCTGCGCCGTGCCCCACGTCCCCTTCCCAGCTCGGCCGGGCCGCGGCTACGCCGCTACCGGGCTCAACCCACCGGAGCCCGGCGCCCTTCACCAAGGAACAGGGCAGTGCCCCGCCTGACGCGGCGGGCCGACCGGTCTCGTACCCGCGCGGGAACGGCCTCAACCACCGGCGAAGATGCAACCTCAGAGCCGCACCAGCGGCGCGACCGCAGCTCCCAGCCCCGCTCCCGCTTCGCCCTCACCGAAGCCCTTGATGAGCTCCGTGAAGACCCCCGGGTCGCTCTCCATGAGGCACCACTCGCCAGCGCTGCTCCCTCCGGACATGGCGGCGGCCCGCGCGCTCCCTCAGGCTCGGTCCCACCGACGGCGCTGAAGCTACGAAACCGAGTCACGCCGCTCCCTTCCCGACAGGCCCCGCGCCCCACGCCGCTCCTGTTATCTCTATGGTGAGGCGGGGCGGGAGCAGGAAGCGGGTGTGCACACTGGATCCGGGGCAGCCGCCTGCTGCCGGCCGTGGCGCCACCACGGCCGCTGAGGAATCCGCGCCTCCGCCCTGCGGTTCTGCGCCTGGGGTGTCGGAGGGTGGAGAAAACCCTTTGCGCCGGGCAGGATGCGGTTCCGGCTCGGCGGTACGGCTCCATCCGGGTACTGGGGCGTGGCCGCAGGGGGCGGTGGGTGCAGCCTCATCCGGGTCCCGGGGATGCTGTCAGGGTGTTGGCGGGGCGGGGCCGGGCCGCGGAAGACGCGGAGTCGCTCTACACCTAGAGCCGCCTCTGCCGCCCCCCGCCGCCCCGGGCACTTCCCGCGCACCATCGCCCGGCGGTCTGGCCGCCGCCGAAGCTGTGCCACGGTTCGGCGTCGTAGGCCGCGCTGACCCGGGCAGGCCTTGCCCAGCGGCCCCGCCCAGGCCGCAGCCTTGCAGGCAAGTCTTGCCGCCCGGAGGAGCGCTGAGGGCGGGAGGAGCAGGCTGCCCCTGCCCGGGTAGCCCGCGGAGGGGCCGTGGGCTCCCCCTCCGTGCTCCCCCCGGCGAGGAGCGGGCGGCCTCTCTGGCGGGGTTGGCATGGACGTTAGAGGAATCCGGAGAGGCCGTCTCTGTAAGTGGCCGTCTCCTGGTTGGCACCTGGGCGTCGGAAACCCCGGGACGGGATTAGAGGGCGTGTCGTTTGGTGTTATTCGTCTGTTTCGCCGTCGCTTGTATTTATAGAAGCCGACAACTAAACGCACAGGTTTCCAGGTACCAATTTTAGGTGCTTTTCCCTCATAATTTTGTCTTTCCCTCCAGTCAGGAATCTTTTAAAGCAAGTGGACTTTTAAACCAATTCTATAGTAGATTTTTTCCAGTAAGTATGTGGTGCATATAGCCTGATATCTACTGCACTGTCATGCTCGTGATTGTGCCATTTGTGATTTGGGAACTGTTCTCCTAGCGTTCCTGTATATAGAGATGTTTATTTTCTGAAACAGCAAGGACTTATGTTGTTGTCAGAGCTCTGCTGTACCGCACGTGTATTTTGTTAGAACCACAACTCAGTGTGATGGTTATAGTCTCTTTGCTCAATAAACTAGAAGACATGTCTCACAATTCTGGATGCAGACAGCACATCACTGCAGATAGGCAAGAATGGAGCAAGGGTACGTTTGTAGTTGTTTGCAGAGAAAGGATAATGCAGTGTCAGACAGAAAGTTGGAAAGCTGTAAATCAGTCTACCTAAACTGGGGAAAAAAAAAAATCTGTCTACATTAGTGACGTTTGTGCTAGCTTATCCTGGTAAATGGGGCAAAATGGCTTTTATCTTCAGTATCCAAACAAGCATGTCAGACCTGTAATACTTAAAAATTAAGTGGACTTCTTTGAAATGTCAGTTGTATGTGCTCAGACTTCAGTGTGTGCATATTTTAAGATCTTTGTACAGTTTGATGGAGTGGGTTATTGGTGCTTTTGTTTTTTTAATAAGACCTTTTGGTGCTATATATTTTCTTTTTAGTGTTCGGTGAGAACTGAGAAAACTGAATTTATTGTTGTCATATTAATGTTTTGAAGATAGTGGTGGTGATTCTTTTTTCCCTTACCCTGCTGATTTCATTTCACCTGCATTTATTTCAGTTTAAAAGTTACCGCTTGAATTTTACCACGATGGATGTTCTCCTACAAGCAGTGTTGTTGCCTACAATTAGGCAACTCTCTTATTACTCAAGAGTGTAAATGTAAAGACCTGATAGATTGTGATTTTTTTTGTGCTGCTTTTTGCTTCTTAACCTCCAAAGTAAAGTAGTACAGAATTTATTGTTATGTCTGCGGGTTTTCTTGAATCTCAGTTGAAACAGAGGATTTGAGCCTGTTATAAAGATAACTTTTTCTTGAGTTACTGTCACTAGTTAAAAAGTTGTTTTCTAAGCCACACTGAAATCCACTGTATTAAACTCTCGCAAAGTCTTCTGACTAAACAGTTTTTCATTATTTTAGTTGTTTTACCATTATGTTTCTTCTGATGATCGGTATCACCAATTCTTCAGCAAAATAGAGTAGAGCAAGATCTGAGTTTTGTGCAATTCAGCATGCAATCCAAAAATCTACGTAAGAAAGGGGTGTTAGTGGCGAAAGGGTGTAACAGCAGCCATGTTTTCTGTGTGCCACTTACTGTGGTTAAGTTGGTTTTAAGGAAATAAGTTTGTCAACATTGTAAATCAGAGGGGTTTTTGTTTCTTTTTCTCCACCTGATATGCATTATTGTACACTTAGAGTATAGTCTTACTAAATTTACGAAGGAAAAAATTACAATCGTATAGATAGGATTTGTCACTTTTAGCAAAGTAAATATAAGAGTAGTCATCAGGTTTTCACAATAGTTCTTAATAAACTTTATTCTTCTTTCAACAGACCTCTTGGAATTGTAAACAATGGAGGACGAGCTAAAGAGAGTGCAACTCCTGAATGAAAAGCAGGTGCCGAACTCTGAAAGTGGTTATGTATGGGATGTCACCGATATGAATCGACTACAACGTTTCTTGTGCTTTGGTTCAGAAGGTGGTACTTACTACATCAAGGAGCAGAAGCTGGGCTTTGAAAATGCAGAAGCTTTAATAAGACTGATTGAAGAGGGT
Source organism: Rhynochetos jubatus (assembly GCA_027574665.1). Lineage (NCBI taxonomy): Eukaryota > Metazoa > Chordata > Aves > Eurypygiformes > Rhynochetidae > Rhynochetos > Rhynochetos jubatus. The sequence goes on from CM050656.1 coordinate 21,625,695, forward strand.
AGAGGTTGTGAAGTTGTTCAAGAAATAAAGACATTTAGTCAAGAAGGCAGAGCAGCAAAACAGGAGCCCTTGCTTTTTGCTCTGGCAGTCTGCTCACAGTGTTCTGATGCAAAAGCAAAACAAGCGGCATTTAAAGCTGTTCCTGAGGTGTGTTGCATACCAACCCATCTCTTTGCTTTCGTCCAATTTAAAAAAGATCTGAAGGAGGGCATGAAATGTGGCATGTGGGGCCGTGCACTGAGGAAAGCTGTTGCAGATTGGTACAATGGAAAGAATGGCATGGCTGTTGCTCTAGCTGTTACAAAATGTAAACAAAGGAGTGGTTGGTCTCATAAAGATCTTCTGAGATTGTCCCACCTAAAACCTGCCAGTGAAGGTAATAAATTTTTATTTACCTGAAAATACTGTGTTTTAAACATTTTGTGTTTACTGTGGTACTGTTTTGCAAACCCAAGTACCATAGTAGACTAGTAATTTCTTAGTGATGGTATCCTGTAAATTGCACCTTAAAAAGGTCAGTGGTCATATCAGAACTTGACCTGTTTATCTTCAAGGTAAACAGAATTTGTTCCTTTTTTTTCTTCCTTATGTCAAGAGAAGGTAAAATTATACAGTTTTCTCAGTTCGTTCCTACTTGCTTAGAAATGATGGACTAACCCATTTTCATTTTTTGAGAAGACCCTTTGGTTTCAAATACGTTAGGCTCCTTACTTCTAAAAAGAATAATACTGTAATTAAAACTACTGCTCTAACTTATGTATGGCTGACCTATTTTTTTAGCTGTTTGGCAGGTCTGAGAATGAAGCCTGCTGACTCATTTGCTTGCTAGAATGATAAATGCCAGTATAAAGATGCTAATCCTGTTTGGGAATTTTTTTTTTTTTTCAATAGGAATTGCTATAGTCACTAAATATATTACCAAAGGGTGGAAAGATGTTCAAGTGGCTTATAAAGACAAAGAAGTTTCTGCTGAGACTGAAAAACTCTTAAAGTATCTGGAGGCTGTGGAGAAAGTAAAACACACAAAAGATGAGTTGGAAGTTACTCATTTAATAGAGGAATATGGTCTAGTTAAAGAGCATCTCCTGACAAACCATCTGAAATCTAAAGAGGTAGGCAAACTTCATTAGCTTTCTATTCTGTTCAGAGTGACACTTTTCAGAGTCTTAAGTCTAGATTTCCATTAAAAATAGACATTATGCAGTTACTCAAGTTTACTTAAGTAGATAATTTATAGTCATTAAGATCTTAATACAACTTGTACATTTATTTTAAAATGAACTTATTTAATATAAAAATGTCTGTTCTTGTAGTTGGCAAATCTTTTTTTTTTTTTTTTCCTTCTCTTTCTTTGGTCATAGGTTTGGAAGGCATTGCTGAAGGAGATGCCCATTTCTGTATTGTTGAGGAATTTAGGAAAGCTGACAGCAAATTCAGTGCTTGAACCACGAGGTTCAGAAGTGGCAATAGTATGTGAAAGACTGAGAAATGAGAAACTGCTGAAGAAGGTAAGAACTTTTTCATAATCAGTGCCAGCTTTTGTAGTGTTTAATCTCTTCCTAAACTGTATGTCTTTAGGCCACCTCTTTAGAAAATAAAAGGGATGTTCTTTGGAGGAAATGTGCAGTTTATCCTTTTGAAAAAACTGCAGTGGAATACCTGCATCTTTATTTTAAAAACTGTATTTATCATTTCTCATTTGATTTCTCGCCTCCCCCACCATTTCTGAAACTTTTTCTACAAATTAAGTATATTGATGGCTAGGGCTGTGGCAGGCTTTGTCTGTTGGGTACATACATTGCTTCAGAGTCTTGTAATTTATAATCAGCGATACAAGCTTAAAAAGTGAGTGGGAGTTACTTATGTAGGATCCTAGGAATTGAATGACGAAATTATCATAGCAGACGAGAGGAAAAAGACAATAAAACAAGAAGACTTTCTGCTTTTGGATTGCTTTACTATCCCTCAAAGAGGTAAGAAAATAAAAGGGTAAAAAAAGGGTCCCCAAAGGGGGAAAAATTTTAGGAATTTAATAGGAGATAGAGAAGACAAGTGGCTTTTTCTAATAGTTCTGTGAGTTGGGGAGATAAATATCTGGACACTTAATGTCTTCAGGACTATAGTTAAATGGAGGACAGCAGCAGTAGACCCTTTTTTCCCATCCCACTGCTCTTCACTTCCTCTGGTTTCTTCTTTATTCATGCATAGTTACTGAGGCAGTGGAGAAGGGAGAGCAAAGATAGTAGCACAATACTTTGATGGAAGAAAGACAATGGACAGGCATTCAGATTTGTGAAAGTTTGCTGCTGCTATTGGTTAATGACTAAACTCCCCTTGAGGAAAAACATAATGATCAATCAGTAAAGCAGAGATGTGGTTTAGAATACTGGTCATGCAGCAGCCACTGATTTTGGCTTATATAGGGAAAGCAAAAAAAAGATGAGAATGTTTGGACTGTTGTCTTATAGTAAGAGGAAAATGCTGTATTTTGCAAATAGTTTCTTTATCTGCTTTTACTGTATCTGATACAAAACTAATTAAGTTTGTTCTTTTCTAGCTCAACTACTTTCCCACCAGCAGCATGGGGACTTTCTCTTACTGTAAGCCTGTGATAGAAAAAAGCAGTGGACAGTCATAAGTAGAGCTGTTAAATTTCACCAAAATTCTGGTGGTGGCATAAGATAACATTTGGAATTCATTGGAGGATTCTGGAAAGGGAGTGAGATCCATTACCAGTAACTGACAAGTGTCAGTTCATACACAGCTGTGTAAAGACTGCATGAACTCTTCAAATTTAACAAATTTAAAGTAACAATGTACTCAGATTTTTGTAGTAGGATCTTTTCGTTTTAGTTTGTTACTCCTTTTTTTGTTTGTTGCTTTGTTTGTTTTTTAATAAGGATTTCAGATTTCCAAAAAACTTTCTGTTGATTTCTTTCGCTTGCAGAGTAGAATACATCCATTCCATATTTTGGTTGCATTAGAAAGCTATAAAGCTGGACATGGAAGCAGAGGGAAGCTTTGGTGGCATCCTGATGAAGACATTTTAGAAGCTTTAGATGCCTCGTTTTACAAAACTTTCAAGGTTATACAGTTCTTCAATTTCTTAAGCTTTTTTAGAATTCTCTGTTTTCTGAAGGCTTATAAAATCATGAAGAAAAGTTAGATGGATAACAACTTTTAGGTTTTCATAACAAAAATTTTAGGAATTGGGATTCTATTAAACAAAGATTTCAAATGTCATGATATATTCAGCTTTTAGCAACTTTATTGTCCTAACGTTATACCAGAAAGAATAAAAAAAAGCCCCACTTCTAGGGTTGAAAGCTGAAGAAGGAAGAATAAATAAATATATTGTGTGTACCTATTATTTTTTTTCTTTTTCCCTTTTAGACAGTTGAACCAACAGGAAAACGCTTCTTAATTGCAGTTGATGTCAGTGCATCAATGACACAGAAAGTTTTGGGCAGCGTACTCAATGCTAGCACAGTCGCAGCAGCAATGTGTATGGTGAGGCATTACACTTACTTAATACTGTTTGCAGCCTAAGCTGCTCTTTTGATATAGAAGTGCTCTGAAGTTGATTAGAAATCAGAAGGAAATGTCTGTGTGATACTTTCTTGCTACAGAAGACGTGAGCTTGTGCCTCACTGGTAGACCAGCTGCTTAAAGCAACCAAATTCAGAAAGATCAATGTGAAGAATTTATTTTCCAGTATGTCAAAGTGGTCAAGGCTGCTTTTTCACTTACCTTACCTGAAAATAGATCTCTGTTTTTGGTTGTTTTTTTTTTTTTTTTCCCCCACAAGCATTCATAGAATAATACAGATTGGATTAAGAAATTTTGGGATAATTCTTGTGTGCATTTGAGTTATCAATACGGCCTTTGTATCACAATCACTTTTCCCTCAATTTGATACTCCAAAGCTTTTCATGTATTTATACTAAAAAGGAGTCGATCTTTTGTTGGTGTTTAAAAATGTTTAGTGTTTTATGTCAGAACAGAGAGAAGAAATACGCAAGTATTTTAGTTATAGTCATTAAAGCAGTTCTTTAGTTCTAAGTTTTTGCAATGTTTATTTGCAGTGTAGCATTAATACATATGAGGAGCCATGGCGACTTAAATACAAAAGGATATGTCACATTGTTTTTTTGGCAAGAAATGCTTTGATTCAGACATTAAAAATTCTGAATAACATAACTAAATTGTTGTTGCCTTCCTTTTTCTTAGGTTGTAGTACGTACAGAGAAGGATTCCCATATTGTTGCCTTTTCACAGGAAATAGTCCCTTGCCCAGTGACGGCTGACATGACGTTACCTCAAGTATTAGTGAAAATGTATGAAGTATGTAAAACAAACAAAAAAAAGGGGGGGGGGGGGGGGGGGGGCGCAAGCTGTTGCTAATGTCAGAGTTTAGAAGTCACAGAAGTGTGTGTTTTCTTTATAATACTAAACATAGTACCATGTTTAGTCCATATGTGTTTAGTAACACTATATTTAGAGAAAGTCCAGCAAGTATCAGTATTTCAACTGCTGGATATTAAACATTGCAATTCAGAATGGCTGTGTTAGGTCATAATGAATTAGTTTGGAAAGAATAATAAGAAAATCAAACAAAAAAATCCTGGACAAAATGGAAATAATAGAAGTGAACTGTTGTTTAACAAAGAAGCCTCTGTGTGTGATACAATATGAAGTTTGCATAAAAAGTAATTTTTCCATTGTTTACTAGTTTATGTATTAATGTGTTCCATGTATATATTTTTTTTTTTCTATTTTAAGACTCCAATGGGCACCACTGATTGTTCTCTTCCAATGATATGGGCTCAAAAAACTCAGACAGCTGCTGATGTCTTCATTGTATTTACCGATAATGAGACCTTTGCTGGAAACACTCATCCTGCAACAGCTCTTAGAGAGTACAGGGAGGTAAATATGCTTCTGACTGCTTATAATTGATGAATACAGTATAGAATAAGTTCTAAAAATATTAAACTAAAATAGTTGTGGGTTTTTTCAGTGAATAATTATATATTTCTAAAAACTGAAATATTCTGCAGTTAGGCAGAATTAGTGCACACAATGCACTGATTGCTCATATTTAAAACCACTGAATTGCTAAAAGGTTTTGTAAATATCCTACCCTGCTCTATGTACCGCTTTCTTAAAGAATTAAATTTAACTTTGCGGTATCTACTGCAGACATCAAAGTTCAAATGAAGCAATGAAGATAAGCCTGTAGGGAAGGTGTCATTAGGATAAGGCGATAGTATCCTGTGAAGGAAGCTCAATATGTTTTAAAGGGGCTACTCCCACGATGTGCAGCTTCATAATTTAAAAGCAGAGGTAGAGAAAATACCTTCTCCAAGCACATGACTATTAGAAACTCTTATTTAATCAGCAAACAATCTTTTAAGCTTTAAATGAACTATTTTTTAAAACTACAAAAAGTGCTTATTGTCCAACTTGTATGTATGGACATTAATATTCATATCATGTCCTCTCAGTTGAAATTAATACCAAAAATCTTTAACTTGCCTACTGTGTTTTAGTTTCTTAGTTGAGATTAGCTCCCATTCCTAAATTTGTTCTTTAAACAAAGGGTTCCTCTACTGTGGTCTTCATGTCACTTGCTTTGCTTTACCTTACAGGTTACTAACCTGAAAATTCAGCTCATTTAATACAATTGCCCAGGCCACAGTTGTTTTAGTTGTTCAGCCAACATTTGAAAATCCTTGCCTTAGACAAAACAGGCTCTTTGACTCCTGTTAGATGACCTGATAATTATTATTAAAAGTTTTATCTCAGAATTAAATGCAGAATAGCAAATGCAATATTTGCATTTTAAGTAATCTAAGAACATTGTGCTAATATACCTCATTAATTATTTCCATTTATTTAATTACATCTTCTACAGGTTAAGTACAGTGTTAACAGGCAGTCTGCAATTCTGGTTACGGCATATGTAGTTTTTCTCCATATGCCTATTCAGATAGTGGTTCTTGTATCTTGCTTGCATAATTTGGCCCTCTGGCATGTTTAAGTTTCAGTATATATGTGTTCTGATTGTGTGTGGCTTTTTTTCTTTTTTTTTCTCCCCTCTAGAAAATGGGTATTCCTGCTAAATTGATTGTTTGTGGGATGACCTCAAGTAGTTTTGCGATCGCAGATCCAGATGACAGAGGCATGTTGGATATATGTGGTTTTGATGCAGGAGCTTTGGATGTTATTCGAAACTTCAGTTTGGATTTGATTTAATACTCTAGGCATCCGCTCTTTCCAGCGGGTCCATTGCTGGCAGCAGACTTCACCCTGGGAATTCCCAGCCAAATACACTGTATTAGAATATGTCACGTTCTATACATATCAAAATATTACCTTTTTGTGAAGAGAAGACAAGCAAAGCAGATGAGAAATCTCTTTTGTCTTTTCCTGTTGCACACAATTGAAAATAACAGTGGGAAGTTTGGTAAGGGTAGCTACAGGGTTACACAATACATAATCTAATAATAGATTATAAATAGTGAGAAGTTTTTAATTCTCCCCTGCCGTTGCTGTGAAATGTTTGCAAAAATTAATTGATGAATTAGTCTTAGGATAGGGCAGGAAAAAGAAGTCTGTTTAGTGTTTTTACTAATAGTTTAACAGCAACTTTGTTGAGAGGGATTTTTCTTTGGGATTTTTTTTAGTCTTTGTTTTTTTAAACAAATTACTAAGGGTCATCAGTTTCCATTGTTACACTTCAAATCTACAGAAGAAGTCTTTTCTGGTATGTATGAGACCATGTGACTGTGGTGCAGTATGAGGGTTACCCAGTGAAATTTTATACTGATAAAACTGAAAGTGGAAGAGCTCATGCTAATCTTTTTTTGTATCTAGATTATCATCTGGGTTTTCAGAGCTAAAGTATAATTCTCTTTAGAAAAATTGAGGGGCAGTTTCTGTACAATGCAGTTGCAGAAGCCCTGTTTTAGAATTATTATGATGTACAGCAAGTTCTAAAAACTGGTTTTAATAGAGACATTGGGAATGGCTGGGAAGCCACATTCAGTCCATGTTACATCTTCAGGAGGCATCGGCACACTTTCAGTGGGGATGATCAACAAGCGTCTTGGCCTGCTTTTGGAAAGCTGAGTGGTAACAACCAGAAACAAAAAAGCAACATTTTCTTCGAAAGAATGTATTCAGTGATACCGGAACAGTCTTTCTAACAGGAGAGTATTTAATTTTTTAAAATATTTTTGTAGATTAATGTTTCTTCTGATTTCATATATTAATTCAAGCTAACATTTTTCAAGACTACCTCCCATTTATAGTGACCAGTTCTTAAAAACTTTTATGAAATCTATAGTTGCCTCTTTTATATTCTCAAAATCTTGTTTAGGAAGTGATTGAAACTGGACTTTTTTAGTCTTATAGTAAGAGTGTGAATAAATAAGGAGAAAGCTAGTGAATCTCTTACCACTTTGGAACAGGAATTGATAGCAATTCATGTGTATATGTGTTTAACTCCATATGTGTGTAGAGGGAGTAATTAAAAGATCTCTTTAGTAGATCACAATCTTAGACGATAGGGGGTTTTTTGTGATGATTTTACAACATATGTATGTCAGCCTCTTTTATGCTAATTCTGCCTGTTTTAAACCGTGAATTTGATGTTAATTTGAAAATATTTTTTTTTTTAATAACCCAGTTGTGGTAACTTACATGTAAGATCATATTTTTCTGCCTAAACACCAAACTTTTCAATGTAAAATTCAAGTTAATATTGCACTTTTGATACTTGTAACACTTTTCATTATGCCTCATACGTACTGATTATAATTTCAACGCTTGCATTCAGCAGGATGGATATCTCTTTTGGCACTAACGTGCGGTTACAAGTTATTGAAGGTATCTGGCTACATGCTTATACTCTACCTTAATGAGTAAATCAAAACAGTGAGGGAAGCCTTTTCTGACATTAAAACCATGACTTAAAGAGCTGATGGTAGGAACGGTACCTTTCAGTGGACATGAACGTAGTTACTTCTGAATTATCACTGCTGTTATGATATGGCTCTGATGGAATGCTTGAATACAGCACTGCCACCAGCTTGTCAGGTGACATCTCAAAAAAACATGTTCCTACAAAAGCTGAGATATAACACTTTGAGTTTGAAAAAGAAAAGTAGCCATTTCTTACCAAAAAATTCTTACTACTTTTAGTCTCATTTCTAAATAAACACCATGAATACAGGGAGTAAACTCCTTTGCTCCATATGTGTTAATAATTACTTCAAGTAAATGCAGTGATGTTTTGGGGTTGGTTTTGGTAGTAATGTGTTTTGATTTACAAAATAGTCAAACATCTGATTAGGTGTTTCCTTCTAAGCTAGAGATGTTGAAAATAACTGATAGATAAAAAGTACTTGCGAAAGATACCTATTTGAAGTAGTATTTGTGAAGTTACAGGAAATATTTTTTACTAAAGTGAAAACTTAAACAGGTATTTCAAGTAACTGTGCAGCTAATTGCGTAAGTTTACTGCAAGTAAAGGTTAGACAGGTAACTAACAGGTTGAGTGAACAGTTACGGTAGTGTTGCATCTTTGAAAGCAGTCCAGTTTAAAATACAATTCCTTGAACTAGAGTGTAAGTGAAGGTGAACTTTGAAGTAGAACATACAGAAAATGTAGCTCCCTGTGTCTGTTGACACTGGATAATGGTGCACGATGTTAAAGATAGTGATCCCTGCTGGAGTAATTAATGTGCTCCTAAATGTTTATTGTATCTCTGTACTAAACAAATCTTGTTAGAAATAGGATAACCAAACCATTTAGAATATTCTATGTAAAACTAGCACCCATGAGATCATGTTGTCATGATATCCTTTAAGATTTCCACAGAGAGGGGAAACTGAAGTAAATGTTGACAGCTGAAACTTTATAGTATGTTGGCCATTGTTTCTACTGTTTTCTGTCTGGTTTTGTTATTATCTTGCAGCAAGGGGCATAGAAGAGTGGTGCTGTGCATTCCTTTCCCATAGACTGGATCTTTTCTATCTGCCCATATACTGAATTTTAGGGGACAGTATGACTCACTTGCCATAACATAAATTTGTCCTGATTTTAGTCTTTAATTGTTAAACTGATAGTTTCCAAAGTGATATCTGGACATGTGAAGAGGCACTAATTACTGCAATGTTGTGGGTTTTTTTTGGTGGTGGGTTGTTTTGTTTTGTTTGTTTGTGGGGTTTTTTTTGGTTTGGTTTTGGTTTTTTTGTTGTTTCAGTTTGGTTTGGTTTTGTTGGTGTTTTGTTTTTTTTTTTTTTTTGAGTGAGCTAAGACAAAGTTGCTAAGCTTAAGCATTAGTTCAGTGTGCAATAGATAACCTACCCTTTCACCAGAAAGGAGACACTGACCCTTTCAAGTTAGTTGTGTGGTTTGCGTTGGAGGAACGCTGACTAACAAAACAAAACCAGGGCTGTAATTGTGTGCCGCAGTTTACTAGTAAAGATTGAACAGGGTTGAGTTTAAAGATAACTAAGTTTATTGAAAACATTAGAAGAAAAGTCTAAGTGCAGAGTGCAGCTGTAGACTGGGTGAATGCAGGTTTCCTGATATCTAACAGAATTAACAAGCTTTCACTTTGACTGCCATTTCACTGTGACCCTCATAACAATTCTTTAGAACTAGACTATTGTGCCGAAGAATATAATGTTCAGGCACTTTAGCTTTAAGAAAGAAGGATGTAATGGTTGCAAGCACAGCAGAGATAAAACATTCTTCTGTAATGCAGTAACATCAAAGGTCATGTTTCTTCATGGAAGGGGTAGAATCAAGAATGTGAAGAAAACAGAAGCAACTCAAGATTCCTTAAAAAGCATGTGATGTATATGTCGACATTGTGTAATAAATTGAGTAACGACAATAATAATTTTGCCAAGAAATCGAATTTCAGGTCAGGAATTTTAGACCTGTAGCAAGGAGGCGAGTTTGGGCTGCTTGTAGAACTAGATTACAGGCAAAATATGGGGTCTTTACCTACAATCCTGTGTGTTTAGAAAAAGAGAATTCTGAAAGTAGGTGTAGATCTGAAGTCAGCAAGGCCAGTCTAAATGCCTGCTGTGCGAGGGCAACCAATATCTGGCCCTAAAATACCTTGCTGCTTAAAACCACAGTTAAGCCTGTTTGTTAAATGTAAATTATCTGGGGAGGGAGTGTTCCTTTTTGTTGTTGTTTAATTGGAGTGCGTAAATGGGTATGGCTCTAAAAGGCTATTCAGTGAAGTATATATTCTTGACATAAAAAACCCGAACCAAACTCCCAAAAAACAAACAAGTCGTTTTGCAAATGTATTATAAAATGGCTCTGTAAAAACACTAGGAAAATATTTTTCCCCGTCACAAAATACTTCAAAATCCAACTTAGAGCCAGCACACCAGAGGCATTAGTACTGGTTTCATTTATTTTGTTTCTTGTGTTACTTTTTTGCTTTGCCCTTCCATCTGTTGACATTTTTTCTCCTTTCCATCTCCTTGTCACCTCAGGCCTGTACTTGAATCTCTTTTTTTTTACTGTGAGCTCTTGTCCATTCCTTTTTTTTTTTTTTGCCTCTGTTCTGCCTTCTGACTGTCCTTGAACATGCTAGCTTAGCTAAGTAACTTATACCAGAACTGATGTCACAGTGTTTATCTTAACTTTTAAAAAAAAAGGATTTTTTTCCTTTGTTTATAAAAATCTTATAAAACATCTGATTTGCTGTATCTATCAGAATTTTGGTAAAACTTGTGTAATGATCAGGGACAAAAGTATAATTTATTCATTTACAACAATATCTGTCTCAGTGTTTATTTTGATACAATTACTGGTTAAAAATTGCTTTTCAAATTTAAAGCTTCTTTCTAGAATCTGTTCAGTGGGTTAGAACTTTCCTTTCTGTTAAATGTTACCCAGCTGGTGTTAAATGCAGAATTAGGGAAACATTTAAATTAAAGTTCTGGATAAATCGGCAGCTTTTTTGAAGTGTTGATTAGAGAAAATCTTCAAAGAATAGGATGTAGAAGTACACCTAAGCAAAGACTCATTTGTGTTGCTTGTGCTTTAAATATTTTTTTTTAAGCGTTTCATCAGTTAGTAGGATTATTTGGCTTTTATCAGAGGTTCATAGTGGACAAATACACTGTAAGTAAGCTGTTTTAATGACTATTGCTGGAATGGCAGAGGTTTCGTCTTACCACGACACAGTATAGTATACAACATTGCTGAGTAAGAGTTATGGGGGAAAAGGTAAAGCACTAGGATGGTGTATTATGTATGTGCTGCTCTGAGAGCTAAGATTGAAGATTAGATAATTTCAGCAGAAGGTAGGATGTCTTTAAATATGTGGGCTCACATTTGGATTTATAATTTTTATACTGTAAAGCGTGGTTTCTTTAGGTATTTCTGCATTTTGAATTTAAGTTTAAATATATATATGTTTGCATGTATATAAGTGGTATGTTGAGAACTTTTACAAATGCTTCATTGAGGAACAATGAATATAAATAGCTGTTTTCCTTATGTTACCAGCTTCTTAGAGTTAAGCACAACTAGTTACAAATAAAATGTCTTCTCTATTACAGTGTCCTATAAAAAGTTCTACTCTTTAAAAATGGTTCTGTATAGAGAAGGAACAGATGGGCATATTCATGGCTCTTTCTGCTTGGTTAAGTAACTTGATGTTTGTTTCCAGCTTCTTACACTTAGGAACCATGGTATTTGGGTTGGATGAACAGGTATGTCTTCAGTACAGAAGCTTTAGCGGATAACTTTTAACACTTGGATCCCAGGGCAAGCATTATTTTAAGATAAACAGCTTTGTCCTGGAGATAATTCTAAGCAAAAATATGGCAATTTTTAATAACTCTTTGAATCTCTCCTTTTTTTTTTTGTTCTAGAGTAGAACCACACTTTTAACTGCCATAGTGTGTTTCAGTAGCTTAAACATAACATGGCTTTGTGCCATCCAGCATTGAAGGCACTGTCTCGCTGCTACTTTCTACAAAATGATACAGAATTAATAAGAAACGATTTGGATGGGGAGCCTTAATATGGTTAAAAAGAAACAACCCTTTGAGTGCCTTAAGATATATATTTTAATAAATGGGCACTCACTTGGATCGGCAGGCATACAGCATATTTTCTCAACTGTTGGACTAGATTATTGACTTCAGTGACAATGCCCTGGGGTTTCTGAAACGTAAAACTCAAAGGGTTATTTTAGACTACTGTTTGGGGCTTTTTTTTTTCCTTTTTAAACAGGGAACAAAATGAAGAGGTCTTTGAAAAATTCCTTTGCATACTATTATTATTATTTTTACATGATAAATTTACCACCTTTCAGGTGTAAAATTATTGTTAATATTCTGAGAAAACATAACTGGCCTAAGAATTCTACACAGAATATTTGGTTACCACTATATGTGCACAATAAACTTTTATCTATAAATTCAGGGAGATGCACGTTTATGTGTGTTTACCTTGATGTGTCTTTGTAAACAAAATGTTGATGAGGCAGTGATGAAACTAGTGAGATACAGTAAGCCACAATAATAAAACTATAACAAGGTCAGCATGTTTAATAAGCTCATTACACATGTTGAAGATGCACAGTGCAGGAAACTGTATACTGAAGACATTCTACTAGAGACTTCTTTTTTTCTGTGACTTAAAATTTACTTGAAACCAGCATTGCGAAGTGAAGCTTTGACAAACTGAAATGATACTCTTGCAGTCCTAGTTAGCTAGAGGTGAATGTGATGCTTTTTTCCCTTGGGGAGGGGGGGGGAGTAAGTTTGGGTGCATGCAGCCCTGAAAGCCATGGAAGAGATTAACAAGGAAATGCACAAGCGAGTAAAAAGTCATTGACTAACGTTTTTATTCTGAACTGTGCACCTTTACTAGTGTAATAGTCCCTTTTACAGAAGAATGGGATATAATTTTCTTCTAGTGTATGAACTTTCTTGAAATAACCAAGTCTTGGCATTGACTGGTCTGGTTTTGTATGTACACTGTACTGAAGCTATTGAATTTTAGACATTACACTACAACTTAAAATTGCTAGTAAACTGCATTCTGACTGTAGAATTTCAGTATGAAATAAACTCTGTGGATATTAGACCTATTTTACTTGGTCTTAAGTTTCATAACAATGTTGGATTGATAATAATGTAGTTTGTAGCTGCACAGCTGAGTGACAGCAAGCTGTCTGGCTCCTCAGGAAGGATATTCCTGAATGACACTGTTCATGGTGCAGAATAAAGATGAAAGCAATTACCTACCCCTCTGAAGCTGCAAGAATATTTATTCTCTTTTCTGTAGCAGCTGGATATACAATTTGGTAGCTGGGTGATCTGACACGGAAATGTAGGAGGCAGACATGCATACAGCAATATTGCTATAGGCTTTTTTTGTTTCATACTTTCTTCATTATTTTACAAACTCACCTGCAGGTAAGAATTAAATTTAAAGGAACCATTAAATTAAACTGACCATATATTTTAACTGTCAGAACAATGCCAGAAATTAACCTACTTTACAAAATAAACCGAACAGGATTCTTCTTGTACAGTCTATCTCAAGCATATGATGTCATTTTATTGCTATTACATCCCGATACTATCTCACACTTAGAGCCTCAAGAATAACATGACGGTTTTTACCACTGTTTTGGTCATAGTAAAGCTGAGGCAAGGACACCAGATAATCTGTCAAGTCCATGAAGTCTGTGTCAGAGAACAATCTATGATTCAGAAATCCATGGCACAAAGTTGAGTCCAGCTGATGTAGTGCATCTTTGTGATTTTTTTTTTTAACTCATATGAAATTCTGTTTACACAAAGGAGGACTAAGCTAAGCTTGATTGGCTGTTCAGGTTTTTCTTTTTGCTTGACACTGATGCAACAATGGAAGCAGTTTGCCCTCCTCATGGAGCCTTTGAGTATCTGTAGCACCTCCAACAAAAGTCCCATTGACAAACACTCTTGGGACCTATCAAGAAAATGAAAATTGCATTAATTATTTCTTAGAAAAAAGGACAAAAGTCTATGCAAGCCCAGATGGACTCTAGTATACAGGCAATAGTTATCTTCTTGTAATGTTAAATATGTATGCCTAACTTGTAAGCTTCCGAAATATTTAGAGACAGGAAACTTTATCACACTTTTGATGTGTACATGAACAAAGTCACTGTATGGGACATGGTAATAAACTAAAATAATTGAGTCAAGTGAGACTATATAAAATTAAGAAATTACACAATAAATGGTAAAACACAATGGAGTAAATACACCTATATATCTTAGTTATCTTAGTGACAGTATGGAAAAGATAACGTCAGAGGGATATCCAGAGGGTGTCAAGAGGAAGAGAGGGTACAGAACCCTTCTATCGTGCCTTGTCTTTAATTTAGGAGCTTGTGTCCCAAGTTTGTCTCAAAAAGATGAAGAACTTGAGATGGTCATAACCCACAAGGAACGCGTATAGTGTTCTTTCCTTGCTTGTTACATATAAAATGTATACTTAACTGTTCTGCCACCAGTCATCCGTTCAAGAATGTCTTGGAACTGACTGCCGTTTGTATTCGTGTCCAATTCTACAGCTGTATAACTTACATTCATATCCTCAAAAAGTTTCTTTGCCATTTTGCAGTAGAAGCATGTTGTTTTAGAGAAAATGACCACACAATTATCTGAAATAATCTCCTGTATGTTCAAAAGAATATTAAGGTCAGCGTGCTTTGTTTTTAGGTCAGTGTATTTTAACGCTATCGAACATTCATGAAAACAAATACAGATGTTAAAAAACCTATTACAGTAACGACTACAGAAAATTACTCCCTGTAAAAGGCTTCCTGAGGTATTCTTAAGCAACAACTGAGGACTTCCCAGCCATGATACAGCAATGGCTGGCTACTTCTGAAGAATATGCCAAAACACGGTACGTTATGCTCACTTTAAGGGAAAGTTAGAAGCTAAACTAGCTTTTCAATTTTCTCTGCTTCTAATCTAGAGCCACCAGAATCTTAATGTGAGGAATTAACAACTTTAAAAACAAGGAGCAGAACAGTGACTTCCATCACTGAATCCATCAAGAAGATATCCTCACCTGTATGGTGACTGCAAAACATACCCACTCCACACTTGTTCGGAAGGCCTTTATGATGGCCTAGCACCTCCGTGAAAGACGCATTCCATACTTGCACATCAGAACAAAAATTGCTTCCCACCTGACTACCAGGAAAGTCAGAATCTCAACCTCAAAAACGGCAGTTGCACTTTACCAGATCCCAAAGAGCATCAGTGCACAAGTGCAGCAGGCAGTGAGGTGCAACTTCAGTAGTTTGCAGAATATATGGAAGATGAGTGACTCCTCCTTCTCCACTTACCCTTTACTGAAGCTTATGCTCTATTATTTGAGCAGAATCAGTTAAAACTTAGCAGTACCTACCTTTTCAGGAACGCTGTGATTTTTCTTCTTGTGGAAGCAGAGAAATGGAGGATAGTTAGCATTAATGATCTCTACCAGGAACACTGCTGGTACCTATGAAGCTATGCAAGACCCGCACTTGAGTCCAAAACTGAGCAGAATGATTGTGGAGCGTGTGGTATGACTGGCACACAGTCGTGTCAACCCTGAACCCTCTTCTGCTTTGCAGTCACAGACCTACAGTCCGCCAAACAAGCTATGTATCCTTGAATTATTTAGTACAGCTTTCCCTGTCTGTAAGGCAAACATGACCTGCTAGTGACAAGCAGAGTACAAAACAGGTTCTGAGTGGGAGAAAGAAATACCTGTATTACTTAACTGTAAATTCAAAGTGATTTCAAACTGTCGTTTAGTATCAGTAAAATTACTTAAAAAAATTACTCTTTAATTATTGGTATCAGCAATTTTACAAGGTTTAATCCTCAATATTGATAGCAGTACTGAATTTGAGTAGACGTCTGAAAAAACCAAACTGGATGAAGCCTAGGAAGATTAGGTTCCAGGACTCTGGATAAACAACGCTGCCAATATTAGTTAACGGATGTTAGAATCTGGTTCAACAAGAGGAACTACTTACAGCACTTCTTTGTGTAAATCCAAAGAGCTTTAAACTAACTGGCTTTTAGCAGTGTTGAAAATAAGCAAGAATTGCATAAAAACTGTTACCTGTATTTGATTCACAGCAGCATCATTAGACAGTCCTACAGAAGTAGGCAGGCTATTCCCCATTCTAAAACTAAAAAGAAATTAAAGTCAGATATTTGAGCTCTCAGACAAGTGACACATTCTACAGTCCACGTTAGTTAGCTTTGTACCGTTTTGTTTAACTATTTAACGGGATTTCTCCATTACATGTCACTTCAGCGGCAATACTCGCTCTCACATGCCTACAGGAAGATGAAGATACAAGAGGCGGGTGTCCGCAAGAGGAAGTCTTCCCTCCCCCCCGCCAATGATAATACAGTTACAGGTGTCAAGGCTGACACCGGGCTTTGCTTAGCCTCACCCCCCGACTAACACGGGGGACCGCGCTCCTTTCCGCTGACGAAAGGAGTGGCTCCCGCAGGTGTGCTGCTCCGCGGCCTGCGCGTCCCGACCCCAGCCGGGCCCCGGCACCTGCCGCTCCGTGCGTTCAAAAGGCACGAAGGCGGAAAGCAGGCCCCGCTCCCCCCGGGACCAACCCGGGTCCAAGGTCCCGGTGGAGGGCTCCGACCCACCCGCCGCGGCCCCACCGCCGCAAAGCCATGGCCGCCAAACGGAAGAGGCGGGACTCGTGCGCAGTCCTCACGGCGGTCCGACCCCGCTCGCAAGTCCCCGCACCGCCTGCCGTGGGGGGTGCGGGGCCGCTCACCGCGCTGACGGTGTCCGGAGCGGCCGTGTGCTGGGGCACCCCCCGCCCTGCTGGGGGGCGGCGGGACCCGCCGGTGAGGGCAGAGAGCGGGCCGCCGCGGGTTAAGGAAGGGAAGAGAGCGGTGCGGCGGCGTGAAGAGCGGCACGCACCCCGCGGGGGCGGGCCCTGGGGCGGGGCGTTACCAGTTCGGGTACGGGTGCTGTCAGGGGGGGTTTCTGAGGGAGTACCGTCGGGATTGCGACGTCGGGACGGCAAAGACGCTCGGAAGCGCTCCTGTCAGCGGGGTGGCGGTTAGGAGAGGGGATGGAAGTGGGGTGGCTTTCCCGGAGCGACTTCTGGTGCGGGACGGGGCGGGGGGGAGGTCTGCTGTCTCCTATGTCCGACTCCTAGGTGCTTAGGTGTCGGCGGTGCCTCTGCTTTGTCAAATTAAAACTAATTTTAAATCTCTGCTTGTTGCCCGTTCTTCTTTACGTTTCTTTCCTGCGTCACAGTTGCTCAGTCAGAAACTTGCCGTGAAACAGGAGTGTTCCCAGACAAGGAATGGAGTGTTGAAGCTGATGAACTTGCCCTGGGGTCTGGGAAGTTATGCCTGTGGTATGTTTGACTAACCCTGTAATATGTGGAATGTTTTCAGTGACTTTTCAGGAAGAGAAATTAATTCTCCTAAAGAACGACTTTGGAGGTTTTACTTTATGTGGGGGTGGTGCTTGGTTGTTTTTTTTTTTTTTCCTCAGGCTGTCTAGTAAGAGCTGTTTGGCAGTATTCTCTTGCTTCACTCCCACATAACTCACTGTGGAGCACAGATCACTGGTCAAATGTGTATGTCCTTGGCAGTGCATGGTATTAAATATCATCTGCGTCTCCCCACAGGGATCTAGACAGGAATTTAAGTGCTGCAGAAACTCCCCTGCCCCTTTCTTGAGAGGCTAAGTTTTGCAGAGTTGTGCACCAGATCACTGTTCAGTCCTATGTTTTAAGAAAATAGTGCAAGGAAATCAACTAATGTGCACTGGTTTTGTTCTGCTCACTTATCTGTAAAAACGAATGTTGTGTATTCAGACATGGTGTATCTTGCTCCTCCTGTATGATGAGACTTGAACAATCTTTCTTAATGTTATTAATCTTAATGAAATTACCTGTGGTGTAAAATTGTCAAACCTAGTTTTGCAACTTATTTTTTATTTCATGTAAAACATCAGCATAACCTGCTAGCTCTGTTAAACTAGCCATAAAATATAATTAAAACATTGTACCTACGTGATGCACTTTTATTCTACTAAATAGTAACGTGCTTTCTCATTTCAGGTAATGATTTTCTAGCCTAATCTCCTGTGATAAAACTGAAACTCTCAGGTATCTAATGCCATGTGAAAGTAATTTCTCTGACAACTCTTACCAAATTCTGATTTAGTCGTAAAAATAACAGGTAATAATCTCACTATGATCGCCAAAGCAGACTGTGGGGACTGTTTTGTAAGCTACTATTTAAAACTTCTAATGAACGTATCCATAAATGAAAAAGGAAACCAGAACTACAATATTTTCTTGAAACATTGGGGTGGGTTGAACCTGGCTGGAGGCCCATCAAGCTTGAGTGCCCATCAAGCTGCTCTATCATTCTCCTTAGCCGGATAGGGAAGGGGAGAAAATAAGATGGAAAAACACTTGTGGGTCAAGATAAAGGCAGTTTAATAAAAGCAGAAGCAAAGGAAAACAAAAGCTTTATTGACTACTTTTCATCGGCAAGCGCTGTCCAGCCACTTCCTGGGAAGCAGGCCTCCAGTACATGTAGCAATTGCTCTGGAAGACAAATATCGTAATAACGAATGCCCCTCACCTCTTCCTTTCTTTGAGTTTTTATTGCTGGGCTGACATCATATCGTATGGAATATCCATGTGGTCAGTTGGGGTCAGCTGTCCTGGCCCAGTCCCCTCCCAAGATCTTGCCCACCTCCAGCCTGCTGGTGAGGGGGATGTTGGAGCGTCAGCCTTAATGCTGTGCCAGCACTGCTCAGCAGCAGCCAAAACACAAAGCACAGCACCATGAGGGCTGCTATGGGGACAATCAATTCCATCTCAGCCAGACTCAATGCAAACATGAAAATAAACTTCTTTGCAGCCATGTGTTGCAGCTGGTGGTGTACTGCATCATTCACTGCTCACTGAGCAGACCAGGCATAGCTAAAATGAATGGTGCTTTTATGTAATTGTAACATCACAACTTTGTATCCTTCTGAAGAAAGTATTATTTCCAGTCCAATGGGTGTATGCGGTGTGTTTCTTAAGGGGCAGCGCTCCTTTAGGTGATGCACTGGGGGTTTTGGATGAGATCAAGAAGGACTGGGCCCACCCTTTAAGTATTTCAAGCTGCATTCTGATTTTTCATGAGCTGTAGCTCCAGTAATCATTCCAAAGCCAGTCTGAGAAATTTTAAGTCTGTTTATTCATTACAGTTTTGTCTCCTAAGTACATAAATGTTACTCTATACCAGTTGAAAAATAAATACTGGAAGTAATTGGTATAACTCCTCATGTCACTAAGTGTGTAGTGTATTTATGTATTAGACTATTTTGATACCGTATGTGAAATGTTATAAATATACTTGCGATATTCAGTGTGTCATGTAGTTCCAACACATGGTGATATCGCTAACATCTTGGAACAGGAAATGATACAAGCTGTTGACTTTCAGTCTGTTTTGTCAGTCGCAGTAGATGAAAAGTGATGCCACTTGGCCTTTTGCAGATTTAGAATGGGATGTGTTCTGCCAGTGTTGAAAAGTGTTAAGAAAATTCCGAGTGTCAAAGATCAGAATAAGCTACCACGAGAGCTTTCTTCCAGGTCTAAAATCCCTGAACGGGTATTCCCCAGGGGACACCGGTCTGTCTGGGTCTGCTGTGAAGCACTCCCAGTTTTTGTGTGCTCGAGCAGAAGAAATTAGCGGGGAACACCGAGCACGATGGGCCTGATGGAGGAGGCCTGCAGCAGCTGTTACCGGAGTGCTGTGGGATCCTGAGCTCTGCAGGATAAAGCGCTATTTGTCCGGTGTCACTGCTGTTTTTAATTCTTTGGATGCAGAGGCAATAAATATTTCCTAGTTACTTTTTTTTTTTTTTTTTTTGCTATGGTCTTTTGACACTTTATTCTTGTCAGAGTTCACTTGTGGTTTTGTGATTGACGAAGCAGAAACGTTTGATCTTTTCAGTGCCCCCTTTACATCCAGGTTCCAGGAGTTTTTCCTCCTGCCCCGCAGCGTGAGGTGACGGCACAGCTGTTTTGACGCTGGGTTCTTGAGGCGTTGCTACCACCGCGCTGTCCCAGGCAGCGCCGGGCCGGGGCACCGCCATTGACAAGCTGCTGTTGTAACGCGGCCAAGGTCTGCTGCTGCCCCTGCCTGGCGCGCACACGCGCCCCGCCGTCGCTTGCTCCCTGCTGTGTGTGGAAGACGTTCACGGTACCGGGGAGTCGTAACGCCGGCGGCCGGGCTCCCGGCCGTGACAGACGCCCAGCGGGCGGCGGTCCCTCCTGCGGGCGGCGGCGGCGCCGCTCAGGCGTTCGCGGCAGGCAGCCCGGGGCTTGGCGGCGGGGTCCTCGCGTGGCTGGTAGAGGGGCCGGGCCGGAGCGGAGCGGTAGTGTCGGCAGGCGGCTCCGGGGCGAAGATGGCGGACGTGCTGAGCGTGCTACGGCAGTACAACACGCAGAAGAAGGAGATTGTGGTGAAGGGCGACGAGGTGATCTTCGGAGAGTTCTCCTGGCCTAAAAACGTCAAGACCAACTATGTTATCTGGGGGTGAGCGGCGGGGCCGGGCCGGGAGGCGGGCGGCCGCTCGCCCGGGGAAGGGACGGGCGGGGGGGTGGAGGGAGAAGTTGCCCCGAAGTTGTGGGGGAGCGCCTAGGGACCGGGAGCGGGGTGGGTCTGGCCACCCTTCGCCTCTCTTTGCAGCGTAGGGGGCGAGACGGGCGGGGCCGGGCGGCCTGGCTGCCGCCTCCCGGCGGGGCCCCTCGGGAGAGCACCGCGGCCGTGCGCTTCCTCCCTGCCCGTGCGCGGTGTCCCGGTGGAGGGGGTGTCCGAGCGGTCCGCTCGGCGGCATGCGGCCGGCGCCCTTCGCGGCGGGGCGGGCCGGGCCGTGCCTCCCTCCCCTGGGCTGCCAGCAGCCCCGTCGGGTAGGGAGGTCTGGCCGGTGCCTTCGGGAAATTTCCCGGGACCCTGCCTGGCCAGGGGACCAGAAGAGCCGCGGAGCCGGGCCGAGGCCTTTCCTCGTCTCTCGGCCTGTCCGTGCGACCCGGGAGGGGGCTGAAGGGTCGCAGCGGGGACGGGTCTTGCAGGCCCATGCGATGAGATGGCAGGAGGCAGCTTCTCGAAGTTTTTCTTCTGTGCGCGGAGGGGTTTGTGTGAAAAACGGCCGTTAGGTATTTACTGTCTTAGTTTATCTGGTCCAATTCTTTTTTTTCCTGGGGCTTTGTCCTCGTGTAGGAAAGTCAGTGAGGTCCAAACCTGTTCCCTCTGTGGTCACCTGTGAGCCCTCTTGAGCTATGCTGCTTCTCAGCCTGCTGCTAGCCGAGACCTCTCCCTGGGCTGGACCTAATGCCGGCTGTTTCCTTCTTGGTCTTACCGTAATAAATAAGTGTAGATAGTGTTTCTGTTGCTTAAATGATTGTAGTGGGTAAACTGCTTTTTTTTAATAAAACTTGCAGACAATGAGGTTTTGTACCTGTTGAGTTTTCTGGGATGGTACCCTTTGCATTGTAAGCAATATATTTCTTCATTCTTTCCTATGAATTTAGTAGCTGCTTCCATTTAACGTCCCAACTAGAAGGATTTTGACAAATGTTTAAACCCAAGAGAAAAGAAAATGCTTATTGTTAAATATCAGGAAGCAAACATTTCAGGTACTGATCAAATAGAGTACGTTATACCGTGAAGCTTGATGGAAAAACAGAAGAATGTTCAGATTTCTCAAAAAACCCCCTTGTAGTTCAGTCTATGAACAGGGGTTTGGGTTTTTTTTAGTTTTCATAATTATGATAGGAATATTAGTGTTGATCCAATTACCTGACTTATAGTTTGGGAGAGAAAGAAACCTATTTGTTTATGTTAACTTGTAGACAGATTTTTTGTAACTGATTTCTCTTTGCATTCTGTTTAAAACTAGAAATGTGCTATTTTGTTACCTATTTCAAACTTTCAGAAACTCATTTGGGATTTATTTGAACTTCCTGGCTGAGTGGGGGATACTGGTAGCTAGACTGAAGAGGAAGAAAAATATTCTCATAAGCAGTTACGTTTTTTAAAATTCTTGAAAAGTTCTGTTTTTGCTGAGCAACTGTCCAGACAATTATGGTGGTTTCCTTGCTTTTCCCAAGAAGTAACAAGTAATGGTTAACTAGACAGACAAGTTTCATTGCTCTTCTGTAGGGAACTGAGAAACTGATATGTCAACCTAACTCTACTGCTGCTTAGGAGAGCTTGTATTAGACCCAGAAATAGTTAGGAGTCAAAAAGACAGTACTGCAGAGAAAAAACTTTATTGTGTACATTAAGGCAGCCTTATTTTCATGGTCAGAAAGAAATCAGGTGAGCTGAGGTGCTTTGTACAGAAGCAGTAACTGCATAATAACTCTCTGTGTCTTTACCTCTTGGGATGGATGTTTTCTAGAGTTTTGTTGGTGGGGAGGTTTTTTTGTTTATTTGTTTTTAGGTAAGTTAGTAAATCTTGGTTCAGACCAGTGGCTTCTGAAGTTTTGGTAGGATCAGACTGCCGTCAATTCACAACATTTCTTGTGAACTGCTGTGGAAATATGACTAATGTTTTCAACCTTACTGCTAGTAATGAGTTTCAAACAGGTTATTGGACACTTTCAAGCTAGATAATTTAGGAAAAGTAATTGCAAGGAAAGAAGTACGGAGAAAAAAGACATACTTCTGCTGCATTTAGTAGATGTTTGTGTAGCTTTTTAATGTTCAAGAATGTTATGGTTGGGCATTTTTATTTATGTCTAATTGAAGACACTTCAAAAATAAAACCAGTTTTGCAAGCCATGCTCAATAGATTTGACATCACAGTTTTGGAGCTGTTAATTTATGTAATTGCCATACTTATGCAGGGACGTATGAGGAACATTTTCAAAACTTTATATTCGGATCACTCAACAGGATCCAAAGTATGCCTGCTGTGAGCAGTTGTTAGTGGCTTAGTCTTTCAAGAAGCAAACCTTGATTTCTGTTTTAGGTGTCCACAGCACGGTTGCTGTAATTGCATCTCTACTGCCAGTCTGGAGAGAGTAATGCAAGTCCGAACAGCGGTGGTGGCATTCTGTCCGTGCTAGAATTAGAAGTAGTCCAACTAGACATTTAACACTGTGGCTCCTTGAGCAGCTAAGCTGGCCAAAGTTACCAATCCTGTCCTGCAGTGCCGCCTCTCTGTGCTAGCACAAGTGTCAGCCAAACAGTGAATTTCTGAGGAACTGAGCCAAGCTAAAAGTAACACCAGGGGTGTGTGGGGGTTGTATTAGGGGAGGAGGAGGAAGGCAGAAAATAATTTTAATACAGGTTAGTTTGCAGATAATAATGATATAAATACCCCTGCTGGCACATGAAGAAGGCTAGATGGTCTAAGCTTAGGTGTTTTGTGTGTTTTGGTCTGATGGCTGATCTGTCATCCTTGAAGTGTAATCGCTGAATAGGTTTCAAAAGAGAAGGAAGGAATCAGTCTAGCAGAGAAACTTATTTGCTTTGTTTACCCAGCAGAGGGGCTTGTATGCACAGCTAAAAAATTTTTAAATAGTGAGCAGCTGATCATGGATATTGTAATTGGTGTGATATTCTGCATGCCTGGTCTTGTAATTTTTTTTTTAAGATTATTGCTTTCTTTTGTTGATGAGACACAGGCCTTTATTGCCTCTATAAAAAGAATCATGCTTTGAAACATGAAAGAGCAAATAAAACAGTTAAAAATAAACAAACTCCTAGTGTCCAGATGTTGAGGGTAAATGGATGACTTAGAAATAAATTTCTGGTGTTAAAAACAAGCAGGTGAAACTTTGTCTTGCATTATCATAGAATGATTTGGGTTGGAATCCCTCTCAGCCTGTCCCCATAGGAGGGGTGCTCCAGCCCCACTGATCATCTTCGTGTCCTCCTCTGGACTCCCTCCAACTGGTTGATATCCTTCTTATGTTGAGGGCCCCAGAGCTGGGGTCTCACAAGAGCAGAGTAGAGAGGGAGAATCACCTCCCTCGGCCTGCTGGCCACACTTCACTGGATACAGCCCATGATACAGTTGGCTTTCTGGGCTGCCAGTGCACACTGCTGGCTTGTGTCCAGCCTTTCATCCAGTGGAACCCCCAAGTTGTCCTCCTCAGGGCCGCTCTCAATCCATTCTCCACCCAGCCTGTACTTGTGCTTGAGATTGCCCTGACCCATGTGCAGGACCTTGCACTTGGCCTTGTTGAACTCCAGGAGGTTGGCACAGACCCACCTCTCCAGCCTGTCCAGGTCCCTCTGGATGGCATCCCTTCCTTCCAGCATGTCGACTGCACCACACAGCTGGTGTCATTGGCAAACTTGCTGAGGGTGCACTGAATCCCACTGTCCATGTCACTGACAAAGTTGTTAAACAGTACCGGTCCCAGTGCTGATCCCTGAGGAACGCCGCTCGTCACTGGTCTCCACTCAGCCATGGAGCCGTTGACCACCACTCTCTGAGTGCGACCATCAAGACAATTTTTTATCCACCGAGCAGTCCATCCATCAAATCCATGTCTCTTCAATTTAGAGTCAAGGATTTTGTGCGGGACAGTGTCAAACGCTTTGCACAAGTCCAGGTAGATGACATCCATGTGCCTTAGCATGGTTTCCAGGAGGATCTGCTCCATGATCTTGCCAGGCACAGAGGTGACACTGACTGGCCTGTAGTTCCCTGGTTCTTCCTTTTTTCCCTTTTTAAAGATGGGGGTGATGTTTTCCTTTTTTCAGTCAGTAGGAACTTCACCAGACCGCCATGACGTCTTGAATATGATGGATAGAGGTTTTGCAACCCCATCTACCAATTCTTTCATGACCCATGGATGTATTCCATCAGATCCCATGGACTTGTGCACCTTCAGGTTCCTTAGGTGTTCTCGAACCTGATCCTCTCAAACCATGGGTGGCTCTCCATTCTCCCAGTCTCTGCCCTTGCTTTCCGTGGCTTGAGGGGGATATGGCTTGTGTCCCTACCAGGGAATACTGGGGCAAAAGAATCACTGAGCACCTCGGCCTTCTCTATATCCTGGGAAATCAGCTCTCCTGTTTGCTTCTGCAGATGGCGCACATTTTTTCTGATCATTCCTTTATCCTGTATGTACCTAGAGAAGCCCTTCTTGTTGCCTTGATGTTCTTGGCCATGTTTTATTCTGTCAGGGCTTTGGCTTTCCTAACCTGATCCCTGAATTCTCAGTCAACTGCCATGTAACCCTCCCAGACTCCCTGTCCCTGCTTTCACCCTCTGTAGGCTTCTTTATTGTGCCTCAGCTTGTCCAGGAGCTGCTTGTTCTTCCACACAGGTCTTCTGGCTTTTTTAACTGACTTCCTTTTCATTGAGATGCATCGCTCCCGAGCTTGGAGGAGAAGATCCTTGAATGTTTGCCGACTTTCTTGGGCCCCTCTTCCCTCCAGGGCTTCATCTCATGGAACTCTTTGACAATCAGTTCCCAGAAGAGGCCAAAGTCTGCTCTCCTGAAGTCCAGGATAATGAGCTTGCTGCGCAGCCTCCTCGCCTCTGTAGGGATCTCGAACTCCACCATTTCATGGTCACTGCAGCCAAGGCTGCCCTTGAGCATCACATTCCCCACCAGCCCCTCCCTGTTGGTGAGAACAAGGTCCAGCATGGCACCCCTCCTCGTTGCCTCCTCTGTCACTTGCAGAAGGAGGTTGTCAGCGTCAGTGCATTTCAGGAACCTCCTGGCTTGCTTGTGCCCTGCCGCGTTGTCCCACCAACAGATAACGGGTTGGTTGAAATCCTCCATGAGGACCAAGGTTTGTGAATGTGAGGCTGCTGCTGTCTGCCTGTAGAGGGCCTCATCCACTCGCTCATCCTGGCTAGGTGGGCTGTAGCAAACCCCTACTACAGTGTCCCCTCTCCCTGCCCTCCCTTTAATCCTGACCTGTAAGCTCTCGGTCAGTTCCTCATCCATCCCCAGGTGGAGTTTCACACACTCCAGCTGGACTCTGAAGTAGAGAGCAACACCCCCTCCACGTTTCCCCTGCCTGTCCTTCCTAAAGAGCTGTATCCTTCTGTTCTGACACTCCAGCCATAGGAGCCATCCCAGCACGTCTCCACGATGCCAGTGAGGTGCCAGTCCCTCATCTGTGTGCACACCTCTAGCTCCTTTTATTCCCCGTGCTCTGTGCGTTCCCATAGAGGCATTGAAGATGGGCCCTTGATGAAGTTGGCTCGCTGACTGGAACAGCTAGAGTTCTCTTGTTATGTAAATATTCTATCATTTTTTAAGCTGGAGTGTTTTGTTGTGGTTTTTTTTTTTTTTTGAGATGCAATTTAATAACCATTAAAGCAAAAACAAGGTCTAAATCTTAAAGTGCAGTGGGGTAGTTTTTAAGTTGTTGCTGCTCTTACTAGATACGGGAAATAAGAGAATTAATTTCTTTTGCTACTTTGGATGTTTGTAAATTGGACAAAGTAAACAACCTTCAGATTGGCCTTGCTTTTAGTTCCCTGTTTATTGAGCAGGTTCTTTCTGTCTGGAAGATCTGAAAGGAACACAAACTGTTGCTGAAATGTCATCCTACACTTAGATTTTCTTCTTGTGTGCAGCTGCTTGTCCATCTGACACTTTCCTTTTAATGTGCAATATCTTGTCTTCCTAATAAAACATCCTCTTAGAGCCATAATGAGCCTGGGCATTTCTGGTGTGTATGTGTGGTTTAAGTGGTGAAATACCAGCTGTGCCTTGCTGAGCTTTGGCAATGCCTGTTGCTTTGTATTACTGTGTTTTCAAATTAATAAATCACCGTTCAGGACTTGTTTCCTAAATTACATCGTTTATCTCATTTCAGAACGACTCATTAAATTCTTCGAAGTTATTCAAGTTTTTAGCAATATTTAGTGATAAACTAAAATGTTCATTTTAAAATGAAGTGACAATTACATCATTTGCTGTAGACTTCAGAGCCAAATCTATGTGGAGGAAGCTTTTGTTTCTATCAGGGCTCTGAATATGTTTACATACCATTTTATTAAAGATAGCAGTGAAACAGTCAAATACTTAAACTATTCTTTGCTGAGGAATCCAATTCTTTTGGCTGTAATTGGGAAGCCAACTTTTGGCTTCTTCGCAGTTGAAATATACTGCATCTCTTCCCTTTCTTCTTCAGCAGCAAAATGTACCTGCACACCCTCACCCCGTGCAGACTAAGTTTTCACAAGGAAGTCACGATACAAATACCCTTGTTATACCGTTCTTCCAGTACTTTGAATCACATTTCTGAGTGTTATTTGTGTATTGGTGTTCTCAGACATCGTTATGAAAGTAATGTTTTCAACCTTACTGCTAGTAGTGAATTCTAAACAGGTTATTGGACAGTTTCATTCTAGGTAATTTCAGAAGAGTAATTGCAAGAGGAAGAAGTACAGAGAAAAAAGACTTGCACTTCTGTTGCATTTAGATGTTTGTGTAGCTCTTTCACCTTCAAGAAAGCTATGGTTAGGCATTTTTATTTACTTCTCCCTTTCCCAGTGAGGTTGGCATTTGTGTGGGGGAGTGCTTTGATGCTGATGGTGAGTCACGAGTGAAGCCACTGTACTTGGAGGGAAAACTCCTTATTATGGTTTTAATGGAAGTGTTTCTTCCTGAAATCTCTGCCTTGATCAAAATTCTGTGCCAATCTTTAATGTTACAGTTTCAGCTTGTTTTTCTGGCAGTTTGTCTTCCACAGGCTTTGAGGTGAGCCAGCTGGTTGGGGACAGGGACTGGGGAGTGTGGAGGAGCCCATCCCAGGTCTGGGCGGTGAATCTCTGGTCTCATTGGTTTGGTAGTCGGGCTGAGGGCTGTGAGTCTGACGGAAAGGTCTGTTTCTCAGGGCAGTTCCAGCAGTTAGGGAGCAGGTTTTGTTTTGAAACAGGCATTGCTTCTTCTACAAAATCATCCAGTAACAGCATAGAGGGGTGAATGTGTGTGTGAGGATGGAATTACATTTCATACATATGGAGCCAAGCTGAAACTGTAGTGTTTTTTGGGGGTTTTTTTGGCCTTGTTTTGAGGGATTGGTATGTTGGGTTTTTTGGGTATGGGTTTTTTTTTTTTTCCCCAGAATTATTATACAGGATAGATTCCTTCTTAGACTTAAATGCATTTCTTTCAAACAAGCTATTTCAAAGCTGAGATTCAATTTGATGCCATTGTGGCTTTGAAGTGGTCTGACTTCAGTATGAGAGTTCATTGTGATTCTGTAGTCTGTTTTGGTTTCGCTAGTTTTGTGTACAATTAGTTTCTAGTCACTCCTTTACTTTTACCTTTCAACACCATTTTGAACCTTTTGCCTCCAGAATTCACAGTTTCTGTATTCTGAGTTCTTCCCTGTGCTTTCTTTAGTGGTGAAAATTCTGTCCTGTTATACCTGTAGAGCATGTAATACTATGTGGTGTGTGGTTTGCTGTTTGTTTTTTTTTTTATTATTATTTTTTTTCTTCAGTTATGTTCCTCCAGCTGTCCCAAATCAGGTAGACAATTCCTTTGATAATCAGAATTAGTATGTTTGAGATGTGGGCAAATGTGTTCTTATGGTTTCCCAAGCTGTCTTAAGAGCTGGATGCATTGTAAAATATTTATTTTGGATTATTGTGGACAGTTTTTATAATGTGTTAAGTAAAGAGGCTGCAAGAACATATATCCCTCTCTTGTATTTGTTAACACGATTGATAGTTCGCTCGTTGAGCAACTGCCTGATGATAATACAGCTTACTTTTTGAACTGTCATCTGGAAAGGAAAGAGTACTTTGCTAAAAAAGTGTGTGCATGAGCCAGAGATAGATAGGTTAAATGCTAAAATCTTTGTTTCATGATTTTACAGGACAGGGAAAGAGGGCCAGCCCAGGGAATACTACACTTTGGATTCTATCTTGTTCCTGCTCAATAATGTACATCTGTCACACCCTGTTTATGTCCGCCGTGCTGCAGTAAGTAGACCGTGTAACACTTTATTTTGCCTTCTTTGTGATAAGTAATATGTGCATAGCTATTTTCAGGGAACAATAGTAGCATTTAAGTGTATGAATTTGGCTGGGAAAATGGGAAAAGATACACAACAAAAATTGTGCGTGTTTAAAAAAGAACACCTCTACATAGGCATCAAATGACAGGCCCTATCAAGGTGGAGTGTTTTACTTGACAATTCACTTCCCAACAGATTATCCCTTCTAAACACCAGGTGGCATTTACAACAAGAGTCTGTCACCCAAATATTAACAGCAATGGCAGCATTTCTCTTGATATTCTGTGGTCACAGTTGTCTCCAGAACTATGTCAGAAGTACTTTTGTCCATCTGTTCTCTGTTGTGCGATCCCAGTCCAGACAATCGTTTAGTGCCTGAGATTGCAAGGAGCTACAAAACAGAAAACTACAGCAGAATAGCATTGGAGTGTCTAGCATTAGATCTAGGAGTATGTAATCTGATTTAAAAAAAGAAAGAAAAAAAATTGGATAAGCCCAAGAAATAAAGATAAGGGATCTCTGGAAGAAAAAGTACTTCAGATTTGCATTCGACTGCTTTCTGTGAGCCCACTCTTTACATGGTTACCTGATACAGCAGTGCTGCGTGGTTGGAGCAACAGAATTGAAATACTCTATTTCTGCACAGCAACACTGATTCCTGTCAGAGAAGCCTGTGTGTTTAAAGTTACCTCTTAATCTTATTTGCAGGTTTGAGGTGAAGGAGGAAAAATACTGTCCTCCCTTTCAGTTTTAAGCAGACAACATGTTTCATTTTGTGTAGTTGAACATCCTCTAAGAAGTAGTTATATTTATAAGCTTGGTACTTATGCTTTCTTGGGAGGCAGGACACGTGTTCCTGTCTTTGTGTGAATGAGTATTTTTCAAGAAAAGTGAAGAATCTTCAGCAAGAAACTTTCTGAAGGAATAACAGTTTAATGTCGTCTGCTGCCTTTTCAGACTGAAAACATTCCTGTGGTAAGAAGACCTGATAGGAAAGATTTGCTTGCATACCTAAATGGGGAAACATGTGAGTGATGCTTTCTTTCAATTTATACAACGTGCTTTACTGCTTCATATTTATGGGACAAGTGAGGGGTAGGAGGGGGAAGATGGTTAACATTGGTCAGTTTGCAGCGTAACTGAATATGTTCAAACTTCTCAAAGTTAGGATTTCTTTTATTTTGTAATTTTGTTCTGAACTTACCTAAGCACTATAAAAACAGTTAAGAGCTGCATTCCTACATGCCTGTTTAGAAGTAAGCTACTTTTTTATTATTAACATACTTCTGTGAATAGTTATGTGTTATGTTGATTAGCGTTTATGTGTTTTCCTTCTCTAGACTCTGGGAAACTTTCAGTAGAGCATGGATTTTGATGCAATAAGTGTGTGGGATAAAATCTTCAGTATAGTAAAATATGTCAAGTCACTGCTTTGACAGTCTGGCAGATTTGCCTGCTATTCCACCATCTTAAAACTTTTGTAAACAATAGTGAGAGAAAAGAGGTTTCTCTGAGAGAAAGAGAAATAGAGCAACTTACAAAAGTAAGCTATGTTTTGTAGGTGGTCTTTGAATGTTAAGTATACTGGAATATGAAACTTTCTGTTATATGAGCAGTAAACCATTTTTGAGCATATTTTAAAGGGACCAGCAGGTTGTCTTTATTCCAGAAACTAGACAAACTAGTAGATCTTGATTTCAAGTTATAATTATATTTGTGACGCTGTTTTCTTTTATGTAGTATATATGGATCATAGAATCCCTGTCTTATGTTGGAAGGGACCACGGGAGGTCATCTAGTTCAGTTCCCTTTTCAGAGATGGGCCAAATGACCCTGAGCAACCTGATCTAGATTCATACTCAGGTTCTGAGTATCTCCAGTGCCAGCACTGGGCTGTCTTTGCTACCTAATATCTAGCTGGAATTTCCAATGCTGCAATTTATTTGTTACCCTTCTTCCTTTTATATTTAAATACTTTTGCAAGTATTTTGTAATTAAATGAAGTGTATTTGATTACAGCAACCTCCTCAAGTATAGACAGAAGTGCTCCCCTTGAAATTGGTCTTCAGCGGTCCACTCAAGGTACAGTTTAACTAAAAAGTAACTTTGAGGTTTATTTTATGAAAGTCTACTACATTATTACATTTTTAATGTCCTCTTTTTCTTGTAGTTAAAAGAGCATCAGATGAAATACTAGCAGAAGCAAAGAAACCAAGAATAGAGGTAATGACAGTAACTGTCATCAGTGTAAACTGGGAGTGGTGGTAAATTACGGTGTTTATCTCTTCTGCTAGCAACTGAGTTGGGCTGCCTGTCCTCTGGGTGCACACAGCACTTCTGTTCGTGGGAACATGAACTGGAAAGAGCTAGAATTTAAGCCTCTGGTTTAAACTTGGGAGTTTCAGTTGTTAGATGTATATTGTAGTAAGAAAGGGGAAGGCTTGACCACATATCTAAGTACATGTTGCATTATAACCTGTTTGCTAAGAGCTATGAGATTTGAATAAAAGCGTTAAATGAGTGATTGTGGTTATTTGCCATCCATGAGTTGGCATTGTAGCTTAAATGCCAGTCTTACCTCTGTCAATGGATACTTACTTATTTTACCTACTGTTTTAGTCTCTTTATAGCAGTATATGGAACTGTCCCTGTGATTTCTGATTTTCTGAAGTTGTGCCTTAAGTAATTAATAGTGTATTTTATAAGTACCTCTTGAATGGAAGCAATGTGTGCACTTATCACACACATTGTATCACTTACCTCTGCCTGGTTTTAAAAACTGACTTACTGTTTCTCTTGATTTAATTTTTTTTTTAAACTATGTTCATCGAGTTGTCTCCTCTGTGACTTACTATAAATCTGGGTGTACATATTTTCAGTGTACTGAGGCTTTAGATTTCGTCTTAGAAGAATAGTTATCAAAATACATAAATTCCCTAATTCCAGAATTGGATTTGATCATTGTGCTTTGCTGTAATTGCATAAGGTTCATAAAAGCTTTATGCTTTCTTAATGGTACATGAGCATCTGATTGCTGTGAGAAGACTTATTGGTCATCTATACATTTTTGTTCTACATTACCTGATGTGGTTGTAGTGCCAGTATGTTCTGAACCTTCTTTGTAACTTGGAGAACCATGAATTCTGCATGTGAGCCTAATGCGCTTATGGTCATCTTCTGTTTGTTTGTTTTGTTGCTGCTCCAGCAGCTCAGAGTCTGTAAAGTCTGTTTTAAGTTATTCAGAGGTTGTCTTGGTGTAAAGGTTCCATGTCTCTTCTGATACATGGGCGTGGATGGTTTTGCTGTGCTTCAGCCTTTCAAACAGCCTTTCAACAATAGGACAGGCTTGATGCTGATTCACATTTTGTGGGGAAATAAGACAAATTGAACACAAATGATACCAGCATTAAGAAGCTGAAAAGATGGCATAAAATTGCTCTCTCTACTGCTTTCTCAAATTATGCATCTGTTTGAAACCCGGCTTGAGTAACTATAGGCTTCGTTACTCTTGACTTGATTTTTATAAATGACGTTCCTAGTAAATACAAAAAGCTGTGCGTCAAGATACAGCAGTTCTGAGCAGTTCTTTTCTTTAAATACGTCACCGATTAAATATATAGGCAAATATGAGTGTCTCATGAGTTTACCTTAAATATGTATGTGTGCATATGTATTGTGCTACCTAAATGTGTGCATTTTTTGCCAGCTTTAAGATCTCAGACTGATTTTTCTGCGGTTCTGAAGTGTCTGAGCAAAGCTGTTTACGAGGGAATGATGGTTCCCTTTTTATTATTCTAATTATACATTGGGGTTCTTGAGAGTGTATTTCCAACAGCTGTACAGTTCACACTAATGCACAGTTCACATACTTGGAAATAAAGATTGGCCTTGCAAATGTAAAAAAAAAATATACATCTGAACAGCTTTAATTTGTTACTGTTACTGCTAGGATGAAGAGTGTGTGCGCCTTGACAAGGAGCGGTTGGCAGCTCGGTTGGAAGGACATAAAGAAGGTATTGTGCAAACGGAGCAGATCAGGTAGGAATACCTCTTTTTCTTACGGATAATGCTTAATTAAAGGACTGATAACAATTCTCATGCTATTCAAGACACCCAGTTTTACTTCTCTCCAAGAGCTCTCAGTGGAAGGCTCCCTCCCTTAGGTGCTATCATCATTAATACTTGAGGAGGCAGAACTTCATGCCTGGTCAGATTCATGTTCTTGAGTGGGAGTTCAGATGTCATGGCATGAGATTTGGTTTGTCTTGAGAAGTGAGCAGACAGTTGTCTCTTCCTCTCACCAAGTCTGCCACTTCTGTTTTCTTCTGCCGTCGTGTTTATCTAAGCAGTCAGATACAATGAGCAGAACTGCAAGGGGAAGCTGATTATCTCTCAGTGTTTCAAAGAAAAATACCCTGTATTGAGGAATGTCTTGCATGCAAAAGGAGCAAACCATTGTGGGAATGGATCAAAGGGTAACACAACCTCTGATTCTCTACAGCGGTGAGCTTCTTGTCTCTGAAGAGACAGTAGACTGCCAGAGCATAATGCTGTAGTAATTCACTATTCAAATGCTTAAAAACGTGCCCATCACCTTTCCCTTTCCATTGTATCCATCCAGAATTTTACAGAGAATGGCAGCTGCTTTTGAGTCTTACACCTTATCTTCCTAAAGCTAGGCAGAAATGAAATTACTGCAAGACCTTGTTGATGCTAAGATCTTGGGCTTAGTAGGATGAAAAATACACCTTTTCAGTATCTTCTTCTTCTCTCTCACATAGGTGTTCTTAAATGGAAACTATAGGGAGGGAACAAAAAAAATGATTGTAATACCTGACAAAATCAGAAAGTCTGATGATCAAAGAATCAAAAAGTACACACATCGTTTTGTGTAAACTAATAATTTGAATACTAGCTTGAGTGAATCACAACATTTTGTTTTGGGGTTTGGAGACAATGTTTCAGTGAGGATTACTGAATGTTTATTCATAATTACTTTTTATTTTGTATTTCCAGGGTTTTTTTGTTGCTGAATGTACAAGATTGCCCTTTTAAAGTACAGCTAACATTTACAGGCAGCAACTTGTGTTAGTTTTTTTCAATGTAATCTCAAAAAAATTTCATAAAATTGAATTGGCTACATGTAGTAAGGATTGTGCAATTCAGTCCTTTTTTAAACAATAGGGCTCACTGTTTAGCAACCAAAGTCTATGTATACAATTAAAAGCAAACAGATAAAGATGTTGCACTTTTGAACTGAATCGAGCTACTACCACAAACACATATTAAGGTGGACAAAGTTACCACCATCTGTTATTTGTTTGGCCTACATGCTCTGAAAAGGTAACACATCTTTCAAGTGGCCAAGTAGACATAGCACCTCAGCTGAAATTTAGATTAATGCTTTTAAAGACTCAGAGCAGCCAGAGATTTGCTGGCTGGATGCAAAATTGTAATCCACTAAAAATAACAGATGAAATTCAGATAACGCTGTAAATGGAAGTGTTAATCCTGATGCTTTACATTTGCAATCTTTACTTCTGCATGTTATAGTTGGGATTTTTTGATGTTTTTTATGCTAATATTGGGATGGAGTCTTCTGTCAGAAGATTCTCATGCCCAAGAGAGCCATGCCAAGGTCATGTAGCCAGCAAGTATATGTAAGCTGACTATGATTTATAGCATAGCCATAAACTTTAAGCAGGATGAAGTTACTCATTCACAAATTCTTTCAGAAGAGTTGTTTATGCAATTATTTAGTCTCTTCTGTTATTTTTGCTCATTTAGGTCCTTGTCTGAAGCCATGTCGGTGGAAAAAATTGCTGCTATCAAAGCAAAAATTATGGCCAAGAAAAGATCCACTATCAAAACTGATCTGGACGATGACATAACTGCCCTTAAACAGAGAAGTTTTGTTGATGCTGAAGTGGATGTAACCAGAGATATTGTCAGCAGGGAGAGAGTATGGAGGACAAGAACTACAATCTTACAGAGCACAGGCAAGGTAACACTCTAAAGCTATTTTTATGATCCAAATGACAAACTGCGTTTCCTGTTTTCTGTATCTCTACCTTGTTAAATATAGATAACTGAGGGTATTATATTCAGTGTTATAGGTGAAGGTAGGCTTTGGAGGGTTGTTGGTATAGTGATAGAGTTGATTCTTGCCTTATTACAGCAAGCCTAAAATACATCTCAAAATACTTGCATCAGCCATTTAAAAGATACCAAGTACTTGCTTGATTCCTCTTAAACAAAGCTGGCTTGAGTCCTACAGTTGGGAGGGCTGTATGAAAGTACCTGTGGGTTTGAAACGGATGAAAGTGGGTTATAACTGATAGAAGTAGCAACATGTGTACATTGAAAGTCCAAAGGCTACTAAGCTGTGGAAAACACCGAAGTAAGGAGAGGAAATGCTAACATGAACAAACCCAGAAAGCGTACCCAAGAGGAGGGTCTTTGGTATATTTTTGTCCCTTTAGGCTCCTTTAGTCCATGCCTTCAGCTGCGCTTGGTTATGAGCCATCCAGAGCATGGCTGTAAGACAGCTGACAGTTTGCTGTCTTTGGGCAGTTAGGCATTCTTTAGTACAGTGACACTTGGCACTAAATTTCTAAAAGATTGCAAATGTTTGTTTTCCTGAGGTTATTGTCAAGTTGCATCCTTAGCCATCACTACTTCTTTAAGGACTGTCACAGGGAAATAATGTTTAGAAGTGAGATCCCAGTTTTCGTTTATCTTATTTTTAACAGTATTTTACATTGGCTCATTTACACAACTTGGTCTCATGGCATTAGTGGTAGAATAATTTCATTCATGGGGTAATTACTAGGTGTGTGGCACGTACCTGCATACCACATGCAGAGCTAGTGTTGCTTCAGGTGTATGAGACTTTAGCAGTCTCACTGCTTAACAGTTGATAAATTGGTAAAAGCCTTTAACGTTTTAGTCATCAGAAATGTTCATACTGAAGGAATCTGGATAGCTTTTCCTTCTTTAGAAAATCATTCATAGGATTCATATTTTTACATGTCTTCCAAGGGAAACTTGCAAAGATACGAGGGAGAGTTGAAAGTTTTATTGTAGTATCCTTGTAAAATAGTGAGATGAGGTAGTGATTTTAAGCAAAACGTAACATGGGGAGAAAGACAAATACAAGATCAAGTTTGTTCTTGGACTCCAGCATGCAGTTACTTTGACTAGCCTGACAAAAATAACAGGCATAATACCAAGTCTTTATTTCTCTTCGTGCAGGATTGCAGGAGCATTCTTGATAGCATGGACAGAAATCATCGAAACTTAATGTTAATATTTTTGTACAAGTAACAGTGGCAGTAAGTAGATGGGGAAAACATAACTTTTTACCCAGGACTGTGATTTATCCCAGGGTTTTTTTGTTTGTAGGTTGGTGGGGAGGGTTTTTTGGTTGATCTTCCTCACCCCTTTTCTGCTCCTCCCTCCCCCTTCCCCCAGCCTTTGCGAAGAACAGCTCAGAAGTTGTTGGGAAACTCAGGTACATTGTCTGTGATGGTTTGACCCCAGCTGGCTGCTAAGCACCACACAGCTGCTTGTTCACTCCCCTCACAAGCAGGATGATTGAGAGAATGGGAAGAGTAAAAGTGGGAAAACTTGTAGGTTGAGATGAAGATTTTAATAGGCAAAGCAAAGCAAGGAATTAATTCACCACTTTGGCAGGCAGGTGTTCAGCCATCCCCAGGAAAATAGGACTCTAACATGTAACTGTTACTTGGGAAGGCAAGTGCCATCACTCTGAACATCTACCCCCTTCCTCCTCCTTCCCTCAGCTTTATATACTGAGCATGATGTCATATGGTATAGAATATCTCTTTGATCAGCTGGGGTCAACTGTTCTGGATATGTCCCCTCCCAGCTTCTTGTGCACCCCTAGCACACTTGCTGGTGGAGTGAGAAGCAGAGAAGGCCTTGACTCTGTGTAAGCACTGCTCAGCAGTAATGAAAACATCTGAGTGGTATCAACACTGTTTTCGGCACAAATCCCAAACATAGCCCCATGCCAGCTGCTATGAAGAAAATTAACTTTATCCTAGCCAAAACCAGCACAGTGTTTTCAGGCAGATCACTCCTCATCTGCTTGCCTATTCATTTAAAGAATTTCAATTAGGGAAGCATGATACCTCTTCTCATATGCTGTTTTGAATTTTCCATAAGATACTTGAATTGCTTATGTGTTTAATAATTCTTTTTATGGTAAATTTTCACTGTCTACTTGTTACAGATTTATCTGCAGTCTCTTGAATCCTCCTAGCATGTTTAAAAACAAAATTGACATCACTAGGAGTTTACATAACATATAATGTGTGACTTTCTAACTTCTGAATTCCTTTAACCTTCTGGGTGAATGGTTAGAAAAGTGTGAGCACCCCAAAATGTCAATCTTCATGTTTCTTTCAAAAAATTGCTTCAGTCTGAGACAGCTTCTCAATGTCTGTTTTCCACAGAGAAAAACTAATGTGTGTGAACTTTCCCAGTGTTCTTTGTAGTAAACAAAGATGCAGAGGGAACTTAAGATGCAAAAGAACACTAGGAATATTAGGCCACAGCAAAAAGAATCTGTTTTCCTAATTATCTTGCTGGCAGGTTTCCTCTAGTTTTGATGCTCCTCTAGTTTCTAGGTACATGGCAGTAGTCCTAACAGTATTATGGGGAGTTTACTCTTTCTCCTTGTGGACACATTTTCTGATTCCTTGTAATTGCAAGTAGGTTTTTGTGCTTTGTAGAATTATTCCAGGATTTCTTTATTTTTTTTTTTAAGTTTGCAGTGATGTTTTTTAAACATCTTTATAAGTTTTCATGATAGTTGTGTTTTGCCTTTCTAGGTGCTGCGTTTAATTATCTTTTGATAGCATCCTTGTTATGTAGCTCCCCTTGCTGAAATTTAAATGTGGTAGACTTTTTCTTGGCTATAGGGTTTTTTTTTTGTTGTTTACACGAATGTTAAATTTGAGTGCATTGATGCTCCTGTTGCAGCAGCTACCTCTCTAAAGTAGGTACTGTGGACTAAATCAAGTGCTTTTCCTTTTGTGATTACTTGGCCAGTTGCTTCAAGAAGTAATTCTTGTGCTGTCATAAGCAATTGATCGCTGCTTCGCTTCCCTTCTTGACACTTACCCAATCTACAGAGTAACTGCAGTCTCTGTTTTCTTCTTTGGAAGTCTTTGTACTGTCCCATTCATATTGGGAATATAGCCCATATCTAATGATTTGGAAGGGGTTACTGTTTGTTTACTATCATTAGTTGGTTGTCATTCATAGTTTATTTTACTCTAAGCTTTCTATAATGCATCACAGAGGTCCTTTATCTCTACAACCCCTTCTGTTACGATCTTGATCAGATGTTGCATTGATCCCTGGCTATCTTTTTACTGATTTTTCTGACGTCTTTACTGTTTGTAAAATCAGACATTTCAGTTCGCATGTCCTCTTTAGTTTTTAAGATTTCTAGAATTCACATGTATCTGCTTGCTTATTTTTGTTTTGCTTAGAACTATTGGTATTTTTCCATAGTTTTCTGCCTGATTATTATGCAGTTCTACCTTCCTTTGGAAATAGTGTTTGATTTAATCACTAGTCGATGAGTCATCCTTCACGGTTTGTTTTAAACATCTGTTGACCTTCAAGTCTGTAGTATAGCCTTCTAGATTTTATGAATAATGTGACGTTTTTATGTAATCACTATTCAGAGCCAAACTGCATCTGTTTAGTCTAAGTTTTTTGTTTGGGCCCCCCCCCCCCAAAGTATCTTAATTTTGGAACTATCTGGGAGGATACGTAGTTTAAAGCAATTTAAATTCAGATTTTACTAAAGGCATGCAACATAATGTTACTGTTCAGATGAGTCAACTGACAGTCTAGTCAACTGAAAACTTACATTTCAAAAGCAATTGAAGTACTTGGTGCTGGAGCTGCTTCTGAATTCCTTTACCATTATTTTAATGACTGCAACTGTTGGGGGCTTTAAGAAATTAGTAACTTCAGTTTGTCCTCACCCTTCACAAAATCCAGTTGTCATTATTCATCTTCGCAAACACACATGAAAATCGGGGTAAAGGAATTGTTGTCTTCAGACCCGGTACAGCTGGATATACTGGGAGAGAAGCAGTACAGGTACAGCAGTACAGTACAGGAGAGAAGTTTAAAGAAGATGAAGGTTATTATTTAACCTGTAGATTGATATTTGGATAAGGTGTCTTGCTGCTGTATCTCACTGAAAATAATTTCGAATGCTTACTTAGACCATGTTAGTAGGGTATGAATGAGTTCTTGAAAAATGTAATCATGCCATCGACTATGGAACCTGGTTTTGGAGAGTAGGTTAAGTTTGTCAGATCTGTATCTATGTTAAATCAGTTTTAACTGAAATACTGTCTGGTGAAGTTAGGTCAGTATTGACACTTCTGAAATTGCAATTCTTAGGGGAAAATATTAGCAAAATATTACTTTTGTAACTTCTTTATTGAGAGAACCTTTGTATGTAGAACTGTATATTTTCTCCAGTACTTGAAGTTTTGAACCCATACATGGAATATTTATCATCATAAGTGTTTGAAGTGTTAGTTTTTAATTTACTATTTTGCAGAGGTTTCAGTTCTGTTATGTACATGTTTTTAGATAAATATCTGGCTGTTTTGTAAAATAAACCATTGAACACCTAGAAAAAATTGGCTTTAAACTGAAATTGATTCCTTGCGGTTTGTTTCTTTCCTGAATAATCCTTTGATTTTTATAATCTCCTGTAGCAGGCCTCAGTATTGTTTTCTGAAGGAAAAACTTCCTCATTCCATCTCTGTTAAATGTGTTTGTGGATCTGAATTCTTCCTGTAGGAACAAATTTAAGTAGCCTAAACAGGAGTTTCAGCATTTACAGGTGTATTTGGAGGGTGCATTTTTGTTGGGGACTTCTGATGCATTTGTGTGGGTGTTGTTGGGGTGTGTGGTAGGTTTTTTTTGTTAAATATCCCAGATTCCTCAGAAATACTTCTTCAGACAAGCAGCATGGTGAGCCGAGTGAAACATGCTCTACTTGTGTGTAGGGAAATTTTAATACTGGAATTTTGGAAATGCACTAGTGAATGCCTTGTGAATTTATAACTTTGAAATGAACTAGTGTTTTTATGGCAATAGTGAGCTCTTGGCATTTCTGATATCTTTCATCCATTTCTTTCTAGGGCTGTGGTAGAAATTATTGCTAAAACTTCAAATGTTGGGTAGCACTCTTCAGTCATTTCCTTAGAATTGCAGATACATTAGAATTACCTTTTCTCGAGTGCACTCTAACCCTACATACAGTGGAAATAACATAATCCATCCTATTAATTATATGGAAAGGCTTAAAGGTTGTTCCATGTAACCGTTTTAGATCACTTTGTCTAAGAAGCTGGAACAGTTGCTGCACATGCTTCATGTATGAGTCCATATACAGATACACATATCTGTGTGCAGCAACTGTGTGGGACTTGTCAGCTGCTGGTTTTGTGGATTTCTCGGCCTCTTAACAAATCTGTAAATCTCCACTGTCTTCCTTGAACCTTGTGTAAGTCTTTTGAAGACATTGCAAGGCACTGGGAGTCTAGAGCAATCTGCGTTGTGTCTTAATATTTGTGTGACTGGATATGTGCCCGGGAAAAGCACTGAAGTAGAACAATAAGTTGGACGTGGAAAAAAAAGAATTTTCAATAAACATTTTTCTAATGGAACTCACGGTGTATAAAATTAAAGAATGGTCAGATGTAGACTCCTTATGCAGGTATCTGTTAATAATGGAAAAAGTAGAGTGTCACAACTCGTATGGGATCAGAGTTATGTGAAACTCAGTCTCTCTAGCTTAGTTCATAACCTTTGAATCATGAAATTGTATCTTTTGGTCAATATAAGATTGTTTTCTTTATGTATATATTTCTTGCCAAGTCTAGCTTGAGATATTGAAGCTAAGGTCTCATTTATTGCTTTCTGTTGCTTCCCTTCTGCAGACTGACCAATTTGATTCTCTTACAATCTGGGTAGTTAGTCTTCTTCCTGCTTAATATTTACTGTACCAAAAAATTGACAGAAAATATTCCATATTACAGCTTTTACTATGTATTTCCTTTCCAATAAAGCAGGAAGCAAGCCTGAATCAAATAAGATGTTAATTTTCTGTCTTAATCCTGATATTTTTATATTCTTTGTTTTTATGTGAGAACTTCAGACTAGGCTATTCAGCAGATATTTTTCTCGGGCATTATTTTGGAAGCACAGGAATCTTATTTTGTACAGCATGCAATTTGTTTAAATAAACAACTTTTTTGTTATCAAATCTGAAAATGAGGAAGGTTTAAAATGTTTAGTTATTACGATCCTGTTGTAATGTTCTAGTTATCTGTACTTTTGTTTGGGGAAAAAAGGTTCACGATGCCAGTGTATTGTGTATCCATAAAAAGGACAGTAATAGAGAAGGGATTGGACTCAGCTCTAAGTTCATTTTATAGAACGTGACGGTGAGTCGTATGTATTAAATTCCCATGCCACTCCGAGCTTCTGGGCATGTTTGTGTGCGTGGTGGTGAGAAGTCCGGAACTGAGTGAGATGATTGGGGTTTACAGCTGACCTAGCTACACGGATTAGTGCTTTCCTGGTATCTGGCATTTACCTTGGGTGTAACTCACAACTGCGAATTTTTCTGATACTGTTTTGCTCTAAACTATTTCAGAATATTATTTCTTTGCTTTTCTGTATTCCTGCATGTACGTATTAAATAGCAGGACTTTTTTCATTTTCCCCAAACAAATCTCATCTTTATGGTG
Source organism: Rhynochetos jubatus (assembly GCA_027574665.1). Classification (NCBI taxonomy): domain Eukaryota; kingdom Metazoa; phylum Chordata; class Aves; order Eurypygiformes; family Rhynochetidae; genus Rhynochetos; species Rhynochetos jubatus. Next base: position 21,667,583 of record CM050656.1, read on the forward strand.
GTCAATATTTTTAATTTTGTGTTATTGCCTGGAACATATTACCGCTGCAGTTTGTTTTTACATACTTTATTTTTTAAATTAGTCTTATTTGTAGGGTTGATCCTTTGGACAGTAACCAACACATTTGAACTAAATGTTGTGAGAAATCTTTTTTCCTGTTACTTTAACTTAATTTTTTTTGTTCTGATACATTTTGAGCATTCTTACTGGTGAAGTCACCTGTGTGGAGATTACAACTACAGTTATAATTTGAGTAAAATCTTTAATATGATCTTGTGATGAAAGTATTTTAATAAACATAATTTTAGAGCAAGACTAATAGTATTTTAATCACTCTTGACAGCTAAAAGGTCTGACAGTAAAATTTTGGAAATTTTAAAGTAATTTGATTGTAAAAGCAATTTTACATATGGGCTCTAGGTGGCAGAATTGTTCTGTGCTCCTGAAATTTGCAATAGTGAAAGGAATAGCAACACTGAAAAGATGAAGGTGTGCCAGGTTAATAGCAACTAGTATCCTCATTAATGCTTTCAAATGGAACAACCATGTGGTTTTAGAATGGTGGTTCACAAGTGTAATGGCATGGTACAGCTTAAATTCCCAAACTCAACTTTGTTCTACATTAGCTTACATAGTAAAATTGTGAAGACTGTTACATTGCTACTAGGCATGAGTGCAGATACTTTGAATACTACACTTAAAGATGTGCCAGATTATAAAAATGGTATCATATTGCATCTTGTTTTGTAAATAGGTACCTTGAATTTGTCAGAGGAATCTGTAGAATAAAGCATTTTGTTTCCTGGAAGAAAATTTAGGTCAGCTGTAAAGTAACTTCACCATTCTTAAGTATCACTACTTCTACAACTATTAATATTTCCATATGCTGCCTTTATAGGAGAAATAAACTCAGGTTATGTATGAGGGGGGATTTTTGAGCAGATTTTATGCTGTGCTGTATCTTCAGTATATTGTGGTGTGGCTGCTTTTTCATACTTTTGAATCTGCCTTTGTGCTATTTCAAATGCTTCAGTTGTGTTTTGTATGATACTGTTGCTATACAGAATTAATGAAGATACTACAGAACAAATGAGGTGTGGAACTTGTTACTGAAAACGTAGTCCACAAATACACAGGGCTGATAGCCATGTTTTCAAATCAGCGCAGTAGTCTGTAGTAATACCTAAATGAACTTTTCAACTCGAACATAAAGAAATTATATTTGATTTTCAGACAAACTTTTTGTCAAAGGGAGTGTCTGATTTTTATTCCCCCCCCAGCAGTTAGTAGGAAGTTCAGTTTTATTAATAATTGTTATATGTTCCCTAAACTGACAAGAAACTGTCATGTACTCTGCTTCAGTTGATTAGCTATATAAATTCCAGTGTTTTATTGCAAATTTCTCAAACTACTGTTGTCCTGAAAGCACAGCTAAGATGACCTATTTACTTAGGTGTTGGTTCTTAAAATTATCTGTGTGGTAGTATGTTTGTTGTACATACCATACTACAGTAAGCAATACAGGTCAAAAGTGTATGGAGGATAGTTTGAGAGGTACCGTGACCTCGCTGTAAACATGCCTGTTGGTGCTGTTGAGCAAATGAAAGCAAATAAGGAAAATGGGAGCAGTGCATGTGTATGCAGTTCAAAAAGGAGGATTTAATTCATCCAAACTGTATAATTAAAGATCATGTTTCTAGCTTATAATAAAAGGTTGCTTTTGGTATTAAGTTTAACTGAATCTAGGGTAGAAGCTAGGGGATGGGGATGTTCATACTGTGAAATCTGAAGGGATGGACAATGAAAACTTAGTAGTCTTGTAACTCTGAAGGGCTTTGCAAATCAGTCAGTACCTACAGTGGACTTCCTGCCTGATCATTTTTCTGTAATATCCATGACTAAGCCAATGAACAGCAAGGCAATGGTATTAGTTCCAGTGGTTGTTAAAACACTACTGTTTTTCCCCCTTCCAAACAGATATTAGCTGTGGCCTTGGGGGACCTGTGTTTTTATGCTGTGGAAAAGAAGACATCAGCAAGAACACTTTGTAATTCCATGCTTATTAGTGACTTTTTTCCAGCAGATGGGAGAAAATCCTGCTGGTTTTTTACTTGGAAGAATTTAAAATTGGGTCCAGGACATGCAATCTCAGGCTATTTAAGATGCTAAAATGCCTTTGAAAAAATTGTAATTTGAAATTTAGGCTCACTCTTAAGGGTATTTTAACTGTAGGTTTTTTGAATGAAATATGGATATGAAAGCTGGTTGTGGCTTCCTTGTGGCTGAAAGATTTGGCCTCTACATGGACAATCACTCTTAGAATTTCAGAAGACGAGTATCTTTTTTGCAAGAGACGCTATGTGATAAAGCACAGCAGTGACAAGGACTGTGATTAATATGCTGCCCAGTCCACGATTTGGGAGAAATCTCTGAATTTCCAGTAAAAGCATGTCGTTTAGACTTACTTTCTGAAGAACAGAGCTGATTTTCAGTGTACTCGTATAATTGATATGTGCATGGCTCACAGCTCTTTCGAGATGTTTTGCCAGGATTTTTCTGACTAAAAAGAACTTCAAATACAGTCTTGTGTGAGTTCTTTCAGTCTTTGTGAAAAGATCTGGGTTTGCTCAAGGAATGGTTTTGCCTTTATAAGTGGTTTCTGGTGGCTGTCCAGTTCCTGTGGCTTGGAGTAGATTGACAATGTGCTGACTGAGGTCAAGTGAACAAGCTTAGAGAAGCTTTGCATTGCAGATCTCTAAATGATTGCTACAAAATTCACCCTAGAAGTCTTTGTTTTGTAATTCATGCATTTATTTTGTGATGCCAGTGGTGTTAATTAACACTTCAGTGTTAGCATGTAATACTCTAGAAGAATCTAAGCATTTTGTGAATACTTTATACTATTCTGAACCAGCAAAAAAGCCATTTTTCTTAGTTGATAGAAGGTTTCTTTTACTGATGAACCATTACTGAAAATTGTCAGTAATGACAGACATTGTGTACACATATCTCTATAGCTTAGAAAGCCTATTGAGTGGTAACATAATAAGCATGTGCCTTTCAAAAGTTTAATTAGTGTTTACATTTTGGTTTAGAATAAAGCATTTCTACTAATACTACCAGGAGGAATGTTTTAAAAACATTGATTGATATAGTTTGTTCAGTTGTGCTTCAATGACTTGGTTATCTGACAAAACACTACATGAAGTTACTAAAATTATTCTAGATCACTCTTGAATTAAGGATGTGTAAATGACTTCTGTACTTGCTTCCTACAGTTTAAAATGAAAGGCTTAAGTTACTACTGCTTAAATTGCTTGGTGTCAGATGAAGTGAAGTCATAATTCAAGATACATATTAAAAGAACTGCACCACAATGTGACAGGATTTTGCCTGTGAACCACTGACAACCAGCTGAAGCATGTTCTGCTTGGCTCAAGAGCCTTGCTGGAAAGTGCTGAAGGTGGCTGCCTGTCTGCCTTGCCTTACGTGCTCCACGTAGGATCAAGGAAAGCCTCCCGAGGGTTCATAAGGTCTCTTCTCTAAGGGTAACAGAGCATGCTTGGATGGAGGAAAGCTGCTTGTGGCACTGTGCCTGAGACATCCCATCAGGAGGCCAAAAGCAAGCAGACAGGCTGTTATCAGGCATGTACCTGGGCTTCAGAGATGAGACTTGTCCTGGAAATACTGAGTTAAAGTTTTTCCTTCTTGCTGCAGCACAAAGAGACTGTAAGGGCATGGTGGGCAAGAGGGGGTAAGCAGATTACCAGCACTTGGTGAAATGTTTGGTTTACCTTGTGGTGTAATGAAGCCAGTTAAATTGAGGAAGTTTGGGCCTTAAAGAATAGGGTGTAGCAATGATGCCTTAGAACTCTGCTTATGTTTGGGTTCTGTTACAGAAAAATAATGAGAAAACATCTATTTAAAAAATTGATGCACTGATTTTGTTTTTCTGTGAAGCACCATTTAACCAAAATGGTATCTTCTACCTGTCGTGGTGCTATGTGAAATGCAGATACCCATGAACCTTGCTGACTATCTGATATGTTTTTCAGAACTTTGCCAAGAATATTTTTGCAATTCTTCAGTCGGTAAAAGCTAGAGAAGAAGGCCGAGCACCTGAGCAAAGACCTGCACCAAACACAGCACCAACGGTAAGAGCAGCACTTGAATGAACATGAAGGCTTTGACAGCAAAAGTGAGAGTGTCTTGTCATTATTAAATACAAAATCTGTTTTGGTTTAGTTCCAATGAATGCACAACTTTCAACCATAACTTCACAGATGTTTTTTGACTTATGTTACACTTACTGGTATTTAAAGAAATGAATATATTATTTCAGTTTGTTCAATGTGTTCTTGTTACTTAAAGATTAAACTGCTAGTGCCAGCTTCTGCATTTATCAAACACTAGCGACATCCTGCATGTATTTGCAAAAAATGTATTAGACGAGACTGTTGCCATTTCAGACAAAATGTTTGGCTGTTTTTCTGACAGATAGTGTAGCAAATGTTTTAAGAATCTGGAACATGACTCATGAGTGGGAACAGGTTGAACCAGCTTTCTTTTGCCTGTAATAAATCAAGAGGGCAAACTTAGAGTTTTATTGCTAGGTATAAGTCTAGGTATAAGACAGGATTTTTTTGTATTGTGGTGTTTACTATTGAGTTCTGTTAAACTTAATGTATTCCTGAACTCAGTGGCAGTGTGCTATAAAAGCTATTTAATCTTACTTGGATTTGGTTTTGCTGCTACTGCATTTAAGAAAAAAAAAATTAAATAGCAAGATGAATTCCAACATTTAAAGATTTGCTTTGTGTTGAATCTTGGAAATTATGCATGGGGCTATTTAAAAGTCCCATTCAGAGTAGTTGTAAATATATAACAGCCATCCACAAAAAAGATGGAATTGGCATTTAGTGTGCTTCTGAATTGGTGCTTTTTTTAAACTTTTTTCCAAAAATGCCTTTTTTCCCCTCCAAATTTATTTTAATTCTGCAGGATTAGCAGAATTTTAGCTTGTTCCTTGCCAGCCTGATTATTTTGTGTGTGTGTCTGAAGGCTTAACCATGACAGTTTGAAGTTGTCAGTTCATAGTTTTTCTTTTTTCCCCTGCTGATTCTTGAGATACTACAAAAACTTAGTGGTTTCATAAAAAGTACAGATTCTAGCTAATGTACTTTATTACTGCTACTTTAGTTTTCCCTCAGGTTGTTATCATTGCTTTCACTATGTACTTCTGCGTTCCGTTTCTGTAAGATTGTAAACGGATCTTGAAGGGAAACAGAAGTTTGTAAATGCATTGAAACTCCTACAAAAGTGAACTAAATTTATACTCTTGAGCAGTTCCATGTAATAATTTAGGAAGTTCAAAAATGATCAAACATCTTTTAGTATGTTTTTACAAATCTTATTTGACTTGTTTTAGGATCCCACTTTACGAAATAAGCAACCTATTCCAGCTGCTTACAACAGATACGATCAGGAAAGGTTCAAAGGCAAAGAAGGTAAGTTGATTGGAATGCTGCTTTTAAAAGAAAAAAAAAATTGGGAAATGAAACTGATGAGTTGCAAAAGCTTGGATTAGGGAATTTTCTGTGACATTACTTTTCAAACCAAAGGAAAGACCACAAAAAAGGTCTAACTGTGCATAAAGATAGCTTTTGCAAGTAATAAAGTCTAAAAGTATTTATTAGAAATCATTTTTACCTCTTAAGAAGCAAACTGAAAACTTAAACCCAGAACTTCTTGGGAGGAAAAAAATTATTATTTGACCAGTGATGGTCATATGCAATTAATTAATTTGCAGAACTGCAAATATGACTGTCAGATACATAAAATTAAGCAGATTGCCTGTCTTCAAACAATCACAATTCTTTTACAAGTTACTTCCAGTTATTACAAGTAAATATTATTAGCCTGTTATATCTCTTTAAATTACAAAATAAAACCAGTATAAAATAGTACCTCCCTTCTGGAGAAAAGATGGAAATAATCTACAATATTTAAGAATTCTCACTTATTTTAAAACAGGGTGGAAGGTTGAACTTGAGTGATTTGTCATTCTAACTCAAAATTTTTCTTCTGTCCCCCTTGCTTTTTTTATCTTCTGTTTTAGTACTGGTTCTGGCTATTTCATGTCCGTGTGTTGGTGTGCTTTTATTTTGCAAGTCTTGTGTTTGTTGTGATTGGATGTTTTTGTGTTTCTTGCAGAGGGAAAAGCAAAGTTTGTTACACTAGTGAGTTTCCCTCTTCTTTCTAGTTCTCAAACAAAATCATTCCTGTCTTTTATTAAAATTTCCTATGCATGCTTCTAAGAGATTTCTTCTCTGGTTGCAGAACTTACGTGCTGCTAAATGCCTTTTTAAACTGTAGACAAGCAATTCGGCTTGCATCTTTTAGAGTATTTGGCTTTGTCCAAGTTAGTATCATTTTTTTTGTTCAGGGAAGCTGAATAACTTTCATATGCTGTGTATGTGAATTCTCTGTGCTGTGCTGGAGCTGATTGATTGTGTTCAGTTTTATATTGAAATGACATGATCATTTTTGCAATATAGATATAAAGCAAAAGTATATTACAGTCCTATTTCAATATTCAGTTTTGATTGTAACTGGAGAATGAAAAGCATAAAATATAACACCAGGGAGAATTTGATGCCATAAGAAATTTGCAAAGGTTATGTTTTCCATGTACCCCATACTGGATAATGTACAAGAATTAGAGACTCGTGACTGTAGCCATCTGTGAAGTTATTAAAAAACCAAACGATAAATATGCACTTACATGTGAATACATCCTTTAGGTTTATGTGCTTTTTTTTGTGTGTGTGAAACTTACTACAGGAAATTTGGTCAGATATTCTATTACATCCTTTTGAAGTCTGTTCCCTGTTGGCCTCAATATACTTCTATTTCAGTGCAGTGATATTTACTTAGTACTGCACATTGTCAATTGCATGGTAGGTAGGAGAAAAAAGCCAGAGCTGGATAATTGATAGCTTTTTAGTATTGAAAAATAATCTACAAATAGCATCCATGAAGAATTCATTGTTATAACAACAGCCAAGGGAATCTGGTAAAGAAAGGAAGGGAAAGAAAAAAACCCAACAAAAAACCAAAACCCCAAAAAACCAAACAGCCACTACACACAACCCCACCTCAAACCAACCCTTCCATGAATATTTTTACTAATATTTGTTCAGTTGGTTTCTGATAATATTTTAAATCTTAAAGACTCACATATTTGCCAAGTAGTTTTACTACTATTTCCTAGTAAGAGTTAAAAATAATAAATATCTATACCGGTCAGTATGAGATAAAGGGTTGAGAAAGGAGCTAATGGACAAGTGTAACAGTTCAAATGTACCAATGCATATAATTCATTTTGAAGTCTTGTACAACAAAAAACTTAGGCTAAAGAATGCTCTGTGTCCTTCTAGATGACAGATTACATAGTTCAAGTAACCTGTGTAGACAACGTCCGTACTAAGCAGGTGAATATATCTTTTGCTTTTACCACGTGTGTGGTTCAAGAGGGAATGGGAAATAACAGGTTTTGTATGGCAGTAAAAAAGAACCCGGAAGAGTTTGTCTAGCAGCTCACCAGTGTGGGTTTAATATAGAAAATTCTGAGTGGAAATCAGAGATTAAATGATTTCATGGGGAAAATAAAAATGTTTCTGCCTGTAATTAATTATCTGTGAAACTGAGACTGTGGTCTTGGGGTTTCCATCAGTCTTGAAATGGACCAGACTGGGCTGCAGCTTTTTTTCCACTTGAAAGGTTCTTTTGTGATGTGGTGGTTATGAAATGCCTGAAACAGTCATACTCTACCTGAATAGTAATCATTATCACTCTGCTTCTTTCTAGGACATGTTTATGTGTCTTAACTTTTCAGTTGCCTGTATTCGGTTCAGTCAAGGACAGATTTAGTTCCATATTTCACTTTTTGAGGTGTATTTAAAGAAATACTTTGTTTAAGAATAGCATTGGTGTAATACCAAGTTAGATAAGTGTAGGCTAGCATTGGAAATACAAATTAGGTGTTCAAAAGAATGTATTTCAAATAAGATTGACTTATGAAAGGTACTGATACAGCATTTGTGGAAGTTATGTAGAATTACTAATCAGCATCTGAATTTCTTAGTCGAGGACCAAGAGATACCTGAGATCTTCCTCAGCTATAAATTAACTTTAGAAAATAGCAGAAGATGCTATTTATTTCTGGGGTATTATATTATATAACTACAAAATTCTAATCTAACTGAAACTCACAAAGCAGCTAGTTTTCAAAAACCATAGTTAGGGATTAACGTTTTCCTACGCCATTTAGCACAGGTAACGTTTATAGTTCAGTTTTAAGCAAATCACATCACTTGCCACCCTGTCATAAGCGAACTCATTCCTTAAAGGATTTTATTAATTTAATTGCCCTCACAAGTAAGTTGTGCCCCTCCCCAAGTATTCAGTGCAGAAATGAGATTGCAAGCAGAAGTAGTCATCAATAAAATAAGGCATTTTTTGTTTCTTCAAAACTATGGTTTTTTACAGTCAGTCTAGTAAGTTCTTGGAACTACATGTTTTTATGGAAAGCTTGCAGTATTGGGGATTTTGGGAAAGAAGGAAAAGAGGAATAATTGCTTAAATACCAGGTGTAGTAACTTACAGTCATTATAACACTGTATCCATGTTTATTAATAATGATGGATACCATCTGAGATAAAGTTGAACCCTGTAGATTTTTGTGTCTCTGAAGGGTTTCCACATCTTGATCTGTAAGACTGCCTGTGGCTGGCTAGAGGTTGTGGAAGGGAGAGAGGATTGTATTATGTGTGTAATAGTGTGCGTAGTAGTGGTTTTGGCTAAAGGTTGAAACAAAGTCAATAGAGGTGACATCTCAGGCGTTTGTATTTGTCTCACCTGTTTGCTCCTTCCTTAGAGGTATTGAAACTACGGAAGGATTCACAGTAGTTCTCTCCTAGCTGCCTCATAAGTACAGCTTACTGTCCATCTGCAGTTTCATGTAATACTACAGTATTCATGAAGATTTCAAGTTTAGGCAGCAAAGATGTGAACTGTCCTTTAAATATTTGTATACTTTAATACAGAATTGTTCCATTAACAGTCTTGTTCTTAGCATAAACAATTCAAAGCTCATAGAGCTAAGATAGTAAATTTAGGAATTTTAACATGCGGTGCATTAAGTAAACTGCTGAGTTGCAGGCAAATTTCTTTGCTTCTTGTGATAGAGCATTATTTCTGATGGAACAGGCTTTGCTAGTAGAATGGTTTTGATTGCTTCGATAGTAAATGTGTGTGGGGGTGGTGTGGTAATTGGACTATTCTTGAAGAGCAAATGATCAGTTACACCTGCAGTCAATGGCATTGCTTCTGCATCCCTGAGTGACTAGTTTTTTCTCAAATGGGTGTGTTACTACTTTGGTTAGGTTGGAGAGAGAAATCTTTCCTTTGACATTTTTAGACTTAAAGTGCTGTGATATATGCCATAGGAAATGTGTTGGAGTAACTCTTGCAGTAGAACTGGTACATCCTAGATAATTCTACAGTGGAAGAATATGTTACTTGGCAGCGCAGCCATCATGCTGAACTGTTTGAATGGTTTTGAGGTGAGGAGAACACCCTCCAATTATTTTCCTTGACTACTGTTTCCTTCCTATTGGTTTTATTTCTTTCATGCTGGCAGAGGGTGATGGTATCCTCTCTTCAAAACGTAGAGCTCTGTTTTATGCTAAACTTTCTCTACTTTTCCTTTTGTAGTCATATTTTTTTTTTCCTTCATATTACTCCCTTTAGCTTTTGGTTTACACTTTAGTAATGTCATTTATCAATGTGCCTATTTACTAGTGCTATTTTATTCATGCCACAGACAATCTTGTTTAAACTACAGTCTGTCACTTCTTGGGCAATATAATTTTAAATCATGTAGAATCATGGAATGGTTTGGGTTGGAAGGGACCTTAAAGATCATCTAGTTCCAACCCCCCTGCTGTGGGCAGGGACACCCTCCACTAGACCAGGTTGCTCAAAGCACCGTCCAATCTGGCTTTGAACACTTCCAGGGATGGGGCATCCACAGCCTCTCTGGGCAACCTGTTCTAGTGCCTCATCACCCGCTCTGGGAAGAATTTCTTCCTCATGTCTAGTCTGAATCTACCCTCTTTCAATTTAAACCTGTTACCCCTTGTCCTGTCACTACAAGCCCTTGTAAAAAGTCCTCCTCCAGCTTTCTTGTCGGCCCCTTCAGGTACTGGAAGGTGCTATAAAGTCTCCCTGGAGCCTTCTCTTTTCCAGGCTGGACAAGCCCAATTCTGTCAGCCTGTCCCTATAGCAGAGGTGCTCCCGCTCTCTGAGCATCTTTGTGGCCTCCTCTGGACTTGCTCCAACCAGTCAATATCCTTATTATGCTGGGGACCCCAGAGCTAGGCACACAACTGCAGGTGGGGTCTCAGTAGAGCAGAGTAGACAGGGAGAATCACCTTCCTTGACCTGCTGGCCACAATTCTCTGGATACAGCCCAGGATTCGGTTGGCTTTCTGGGTTACCAGCATATGCTGCTGGCTCATGACCAGCTTTTCATCCACCAGTACCTCCAAGTCTTTCTCCTCAGCGCTGTTCTGAAGCCATTCTCTGACCAGTCCTTCTCAGGATTTAAAAATCTTATGCCCAAATGTCACTTGATGCTTAGAAAGGTATAGTGTGTCCTCTTGTGTGTGTCTCAGTGTTTGATATTTACATGTATGTTCACCTGTGTGGTTTGCAGCTCAGCTGGTGGTATACCAAAACTTTGAGCTGATGTGATTGTTCTATAGGTCATTCTAGGTATTAAACTGGTTTGGATGCTATACCTGTTCCACACTACCACCACCCCCCTCCCGGCCCCAGTTTTTTGGGTGGCTTTACCTGAGATCCTCCTTCTCACATGCTTGTTTAATCATTAATTACAGAGTGGGAAATAGCGCTGGGATGATCATGTTGAAGGTGTAACGTTTTCTTTACCCATTGAATGCATTTCTCAGTATAGGTGGTAAAGTTAAGTTTCTCTTTGCTGCTCCATGTTCCAGGAGCACTGTGCTTGTTTGAATGCTGTTGTGGTCAAGGCTTCAGTGTAGCAGAAGCCAATCATTATTTAAAAAAAAAAAAAAGGGGTGAGTGGGTGGGGAACAACAAAAAAAAACCCCAAACCACCCAACCCAAAAATCTGAACTTTTACTCCTATTGAGTGTAAACTGGATATTGGAGAGGGTCTTGCTGTACAGCCATGTTTTCAGTAAAGGTAGAAAGTATATTGTTTACCACATCCAAATGTTTCCTTCAGGAAAGTTTGCTATCGACTTCCTGCTATTGTTATTTCGTTTGAATTATTCTTGTAAGTGTGTTGGGTATTGAAACATTGCTGCAGTTTTTCAGGAGTATGTCAGGCTTTGAATCAGCTGTATGTGTTAAGCCTAGGCAACAAAGGATGAGGAAGCCTTTAAACTTGAGGTGACTCTGGATCACAGATGTGTTGTGTTTTGTGGTTTTTTTTTTCTCCTATGTATTGTTAAGAAAGTTTCTATATAAAGTATTTCTCAATATAAGTATTTTCTCTTAAATTGTATGATTTCTGGATCTTCTACTACCAGTTCTCCTTGTGCGAACAGAGTTCTGAAACTTGACTGCCTTGCTTGACTGCCTTGTTAGACTATTATTTATTGCATTTATTTTAAGGTTATAGCATTCTGCTTTTTTTCTAGCAGAGAATATATGCAAGAGATTAACATTTGGAAAAAGGTTGTGGTTTCTATTTTCTGGCTTGGTGCAATCAAGTAGTTGGATAACTTTCAGTACTGGACATTCACTTCAGTGCTCAAAACATAAAGAGATTCATACTGTAATTTTTTAGTACTATGAGAAACTTAAGAATTTAAGGAACTTACTAGTAAGATTATTACTGAACTGTTATATATGAACTGTGCAGAGAATTTTATAAACTAATTAGTGTAGCTTGGAAATGTAGGCGTGAAACTTAACTTTTGCTTGTTAGAATATAGTACTGAAAAGTAGTGTTCAGTAAACTTACATAAAATGAATCAGTGTCAGTTATTTAATGACCATGGGTGTGAAGTGGGGTAGTGAGTCATTTCCAGGCAGTCTGCAGAGCTGCTGCTATATGGAGTTTGGAGTGTGTATAGCTGAAAAAAGTGTTTTTTCAATATCACTCATTCACAATTCAAACAAAGTCTTTAACTGGAGCTCTTCAGTGTTTGAGAGACATACTCCTGTCATTCTGTTTGCCTAGACTTCCTTCCAGAAATTCAGGTTAATTTGATTCTTTTTAAAGCTGCTATTCTTTTGGTAATGTACTCAAGTTTGCATCTGAACTGGGTGGCTATAGCTGCAGCAGGTGCAGGATCAAAATGCAGAATAACCTAGATGAAGTAGTGGGGTTAGGCAAATGCAAGGCACTTTGAGCTTTAATACTTGTATGCACAGAAATGGAGCAAATGGTGACAGGGAGTAGGATCAGTCCAGTAATCTGATGCATTAAGGTGCATATTTTCATTTCCAGGTCTAATTCTTTTAAATGAGAGAATGTGCTCGGGTTGATTCATGGTGATGCTAGAAAGGTAACTAGTGATGAACCACACTGGAAAAGTATGCTTCTTTTGCCAGTCTTTGGGTCATTGAGCTGTGAAATTGTGATCATAATACCTGCAATGATTGAAGAAGAAAAGGTAGTCTTAATGTTAACTGATGATAGTTTGTTTTTTGAAGCACTAGAATTGATTATTCAGTGCTAGTTACTGTGTTTAGTCTCTCAGGATGTAGTTTTTGAGACATTTGTTGTTGGTGTTTTTGATGATGCTTATGTTTATAAAGCTGATTTATATGTGGCAAACAAAGTTGCAATACAGTTAGTCACAATACATTAATGTTTGGCTTTGCTTGCATTGTTTACTCCTTAGTGTTAGACCTATGTTTAAAGTATTTAATATGGACTGCTTTTTGCATAAAGGAAATGTATATTCCTTTATTACTGTCAGTGATTTTGAAACTGGAGTTGCAAACTGATTCTCAGCTAGCATTAATATTTCATCTCTGTGCTGCTGTATGACTCAGCAGCACAGGTTCAGGCTGGTTTGGGTGGGAGAGGAGAAACATACTGCTTTTGTGCTCTTAGACAGAGGGTATGGTACAGCGTTTATGCCGACGTATGCTGGGGGCATGTCCCCTGGTGCTCCAGGTTGCTCTGTGTTTTGCCCCTCTTTATTGTGGCCTGTGAGTCCTCTTATGTCCCACGTCTGCTTTTGAGCAGCTGCATCAGGGTCAGCCACTGCCTTCAGAGAATGCTCTGGAAGAAGTGCCTCTCTGCTTTCTAGCCTGGTCCTTGAGTGTCTTTTACAACCAGCTGCACTAACCTGGCTAGCACCCTCAGCAATTTTTCAAGTGGGAATGCAGCCATAGCTGTGGAGTCCCTGACTTGAAAGCATTTGTTTTCTGCTTTGCGTAGGGTGTATATAGTGAGTGGAGTTGAAGGTACTACTGTATGTGACCAAGTATACAAACTGATGAGACCTTACAAAAACACACGAAAGTGCAAGTGGCAGGCCTCTCACTTGCAGCACTTTATTTCTGTAAGAAAAGTGAGTATAATATCACACGGTGAATGTGAGAGGGTTAAGTCAAAAAAGCTATGTTCTGAGAAAAGAATGTCTGTGCTGTTACCGTTACAGGATGATTGTTGTGGTTATCTGGAAGCTTGCAGTTGCATGAGAGTTTGAGGCAGAAAACTTGAGAGCTTGTGGGCAGTTTGGGTGGTGGTTTCTTCTTCTCATCCCACACTACCTGCAGGTAGTAGAGCCTTGGGTCTGCAGTAGACCTGGCAGTGGCTGCAGTAACTGTTTGCAGGAACTATTTGGGCCAGAAGAAAGCTGTGGGAGGACTTTTGACAAGGACATGTAGTGACAAGACAAGGGGTAATGGGTTTAAATGGGAAGAGGGTAGATTCAGATTGGACATCAGGAAGAAGTTCTTCCCAGAGGGGGTGGTGAGGCACTGGAACAGATTGCCCAGAGAAGCTGTGGATGCCCCATCCCTGGCTGTCTTCAAGGCCAGGCTGGATGAGGCTTTGAGCAACCTGGTCTAGTGGAGGGTGTCCCTGCCCATGGCAGGGGGGTTGGAACTAGGTGATATTTAAGTTCTCTTATAACCCCAACTGTTCCATGTTTCTGTGAAGGTAAATACTTTGACCCCTTACCATCTCTTAGATTTACATTAATAAGGAAAAGTACCATGCCATTATTTACAGATGATCAGACCTGTTTTATTTACTACCACAGTAGCTGTTAAATAGCATTGGAAGGCCTGTGTAGCTGCTGGAAATGTTCAGCAGGCAAGAGTGCTCACTCTAAAGCTTGAGGCAACAATTGGCTCTTTAGGATCCTAGTTGTTTGCTTTGCCTGCTAGGGGGAAGGCTCAGCCCAAGGCTGGGAGCAGGAAGCCGGTGAGAGTGAGAGCCTCTGTTCAGTGGCTCTTGTGGCTCATTAAGTGAACCAGGACACATTTTATGAGGTTGAGCAGAGGCTTATTCTGTGCCAGGTGTCTCTTTCCCCTTTTTTTGCTTTCTGACTGTGCTGCTGTCTCTGTGGAACTTTATTCCCTTTACTATGCTGATGGAGACTTGGGTTGGGTTTTTTTAATTAATTCAGAAGGAATGCAGATTTTTATTATAGAAAGAGTTCAAGTGGAAAGGAATAACTGAAACAGGAAACAAATGTGTACAACTAATTACAGAACCAGGATTTAAGCTGAAAGGAAAGGAACTGTGTCAGGCCAGGCACAACAGGGGATGCTGCTTTGCTGGTCTTGTTAAGGGGTGTCTGTATTCTTTGGAGTTTGGGAAGAACATGTAGCTGACATAGTTGGAAATTCTCCATCTCACAGGCAAGAGGAACCCATAATAGGTCAGTCTGGAAATTGGAAAGTTTCCTCTGTTCGTGACCTTCTGAAATTCATCAACAACTGTCAGCCTAGGTTATACAGCTTCGATTTATGCCACTCCAGGTCAGCAGAAGCATCTCTTCAACCTATGGGAGGTCTACCAAGGTTTCTGCAAGGTTCCAGGCAGCACCTAAAATGCTAATATGCTCCTTGCCCAGAAGCAGCGACCTATGTAGTCTCAGAGAAGACTGTTATCCATGGTAGTGTTGATTGAATGCAGCTTCACTATTTTTTAGCTCAAGTCCAGCTATGTGAGCCTTGAGCTAAGACTCAGTGCATAATTACATCTTGGGGTTAGGGGGAAGGTGGTAGGGCAGTTTGTAAAGGGAAGCTAGGCTTCTTTTTCCTTACTAGAGAAGTCTGCATTCATGTTTGTCTGTACCTGCATTTTGCTTTCTCAGAAACAAGTCTGTGTAATTCAGAAACGTTAAATCGCAGCAGAAGGGGAAGGGTGGCTGTGAGAAGCCAGGATGAAGAACTGCTGGAGCTGAGGTGGCTTTGTGTGAAACAAAACATAGTTGGTAACATTAGGCCTCTCAGTTTAGTAGTTCATAGAATGGTTTGGATTGGAAGTGACCTTAAAGATCATCTAGTTCCAACCCCCCTGCCATGGGCAGGGACACCCTCCACCAGACCAGGTTGCTCCAAGCCTCATCCAGCCTGGCCTGGAACACTTCCAGGGATGGGGCATCCACAGCTTCTCTGGGCAACCTGTCCCAGTGCCTCACCACCCTCTCTGTGAAGAATGTCTTCCTGATATCTAATCTAAACCTCCCTGCTTTCAATTTAAAGCCATTGTCACTTGTCCTGTCACTACAGGCCCTTGTAAAAAGTCCCCCTCTAGCTTTATTGAAGTCCCTCTTTAGGAATTGGAAGGCTGCTATAAGGTCTCCCTGGAGCCTTTTAAATATGTTGCTTTATAATGCATTATAATGCATCCTGGGAACGAGGTACATCTCCACTTTGTGGCAAAGAGAATTTCTGAGACTGCATGCGTGTTGCAACATATTCCCACAGAGATTTAAATGTATGTCCTTTTTCTGGAGTGCTTTGAATGATTCCGTGCTGCAGGAAAAGCTTGCTTTGGTTACAGAAAGCAGAAATACCAAAGGGACCTTGTGTCTAAAGAAAACATAGATTTCCTAATTTCCTATCAGGTTTTGTATTGTGAACAGGACCTGAATCACTACCAATAGCAAGATATGTTCTTTGCAAAAGTAATTTCAAAGGTATTTCCATTGTAGTCCATGTAGACATGATGTCCCTATGTTCATAATGATTTACAAGAGACTTCTTTTCCTCTACAGAAACGGAAGGCTTTAAAATTGATACCATGGGCACCTATCACGGAATGACTCTGAAGTCTGTAACGGTAAGCTGAAAGTCTCTCCTTAAATATGTTTTGTAGAAATTATAGTGTGTATATATACATATCATGTTAGCCTGGCCTAGGATCTAAAAGGTCACTTTGGTTGACTAACAGAATTGATGAAAGATCTTATCTGTGAAAAGATAAAACATGTCTTAATTTATCCTGCATGTTTTTGAGATCTTTGCTCAAGAGTAAAAAGGTGTACTGGGAAGGTTCTTGTGGAGGGCAGCCTTCTGGTGCATGACTGTACCAAGATACTCAGATATTTGTTAGCCTTATGTGTGTCTATGAAGGATATGTTTTGTAATCATAAGCGATGAAACTATACTCACAAACCGAAGTAATAAAACTAGGTTTTGGAGTTTCACTTGGTTTTTTACTCTGCGTTTAATAACAATAAATTTGTTCGGTGATGGAAGAATTAGGCCTTTGCATTACTGTTGAAGCTTTCTAGCCTAGTGAGACAGACTTTTGTATGACTTTACAATGCTGTCATTGGGAATTGCTACATACACAGATGAGAGACACCCTAAAAGAATTTTTCTCCCCTGTTGCTCTGCTGATAAGTATTGCAGATGCTACAAAACTAATGTAGAGCCCTCATTAAGGTTTTTGCCATCTGCATACCTGTATAAATCTGATGAATAGACAGCACTAAATACTCTCCTAAATCCATGTGCTAGTTCTAGTTTACACTCCTAATTTGAACATAAAATAGTATCTTGAATGTAAATTTCTTATCAAACAAGAAAAAGCTGTTTTTAAAAGGTCTTGCCCAAGTCTTTTGTTCCCAACTTCCTCTGGACTTAGTATTTTTTAAAATTAGAAGTGAGCCTTTGAAGTAAGGAATACACTTAGCTCTAAACAGTGTTGTTTCTAGACGAATTCAGAAATTGTTTGGTTGAAGGAAGAAAATAACTCATTATGTCTGAAGATTTGTTCTTGAACCCTGCACAAAGTTAAGGCTGCTTTGTGGAGGATCAAGCAGTGTTTTTATACCAAACCCAGGTTTCTATGGTATAATATATCTGTTTCAAGTGGTAGTGACTTGAAATGACTTAGTAAATGAGTTAGTTATTAAACAGTCCTTGCTGGTTTCTTCCATAAAGAAGGAAAATATCACTGATATTAAATTACTATTAAATGGTTTTGCAACATAAACTGGAATTTTTTGAAATAGCTATTTAAGAGGTATTGCATGACTGCACATAAAGCATCATCTGGTGTAATGAGAAATATTAAAACTCCATCTGTCACTTAGGTTTTTCTAAGTAAGAACTTGTAAGGGATTTTTGGAGCCTTATTTTCCAGACTGTTAAAAAGGTTGCCTAAATGTTTAGCTCATTTGTACACTATGGTGACGTAATGATTTTGAATCTGAGATGGGGAGAAATAAATCTGTTAATTATGTGGCACAGAAATGTTCATGTGTTTTTGTCTAAACTTTGTCACAGTGATGAACCACATAATTCTAACCCATAATCCTCACAACCCAGATCATTGGTTTGTGTAGAATACTTAACCTCCCCTCCTATCAATTAATGAATTTCACATTATGCTTTTACTCAGGGTTTTTTTGTGGTTTCTTCCTGTTTTTTATGCTAGACAAAACTGGGGAGGAAATGGAAAAGTAACTTCTTCCACTAGTAGTGTAATGAAAAAGTACATTATACCCACTGGCTGAATCCTAGAAATATGGAGGATAGCTTTGGAATTGCATTCTACCTACATGGTGTCATCTGCTATCCTCATGGTATTGGTATAATACCTTTTGTGAACTCATAAAGGAAATTGAAGTGTTAGGTAGCATTTTGTTAGAGGCTGTCTTTGAACTTGAGACCTCTGACCTTCAGAAGAATGGTAAAATTTGAAAGGTTCATTTTAATGCCATTGTTCTCCTTCACTTAGGTAGTTCCTCTGTTTATTCTGTGGTGTTTGTTTCCATTAATGGAAACGGTTGGACTGCATCCAGTAGCAGCAGTCCTATTCTCTTAAAACTTCTTGTTTTGCTTGGCCAAACAAGTTCTCTTCCAAATTAAGTTTTCAATTCTCATGTGAGGCTTTTTCCTTTTTTTTTTTTTTCTTTTCCAAGCATGGAGAAGTAAAATTTCATGAAGTCTTCTAAGTGAGATTTCTCAAATAATTTGTAGAAAGACATTAAGAATTTCTTACTGCTTCTGAAATTTTAAATATTGCCTTAAGGTGGATTAATTATGTATTTTACTTTGTTCTTTATCACTTTTTTCATATCTTCATATTTTTGCTCGTGTTCACTGTAGTTCTGAGTTGCATGTTGGAAAAGATTGTTTAGCTTAGTTTGGTGGTTTGAGAGTTTAATATTATGAGTAATGATGCCTAGCCCAACTTTTGTTCTCTGCGTTAGACTGATTCTTTTGGCTTCCTTGTCACGGTTGTCCTTTATTGCCTTTGAATGAAACAGTTTGTTTTGATGGTTAATCTTCCCTTTTAAAGGTGGTTGAGCCATTAGCTTCCATAAGTTTTGATCTTGCTAGCAATTGAAAAAAGACTTTGTAGATGTATGTTTATTACTTAGAGTGTAAACCATGACCCACTGTCTGGAGTTGCCAGCCAGCATCTCATGTAAAATTTGTAAGAAGCTTTTATTTGTTTCCTATTATATTCCCTATGTGTCTTCCACTTGCAGTCTGCCTTATTGTAATTCTCTGATTTTTATGGATGTGCAAAACTTATGGTTTGTGTTTGTTCTTGCTGAAATGTGAGTTGTCCTAGATGCTTGTTCTTTTTAACAGCAAAACAGAAACTTCTGTATCTTGACTGCTTGCTTTTCATCAGCGATGTTGGAAACTTTCTTAGCGTTCAACATTTGTGCCAGAACAGATGGTGAATGGTGGGCTTTTTCTGAAGTAATGTCAACTAAAATAATTTGTGCTGCTGGCAATTCTTCGCTGTAACAGGGTTTTTGCTTAATTAGCACACTTACTTTTTCTTAGGAAGAACTCACTTCTGTAATGAATTTTTGTTGAGAAGGCATGCTTTCATTATTCTGGACCTGCAGTTGTTTATGCAGGATATCTTCGTCAGCCTCTTTTATTATCTGTGGCACCTTCTAGTTGCCTGGATTGATGATGTTTCAGAAACAAGGAAGCTAGTGGTGTAGCTCTTGCTATCTAGTTATGTAGCAGTTCGTGTTGCAAATTGTGCAGCATGACTTAGAAACCTGCAGGTCTACCTGCAGGCTTCACTTCAAAGCGTAATTCCCTGCACAGCAGTTAACTTCTGTTTTTTAAGGAGGAAAGCTTACTGTTTGAGATGGATCAAATAAGAGCCATGAAACAGAAATATGTTGGTATTTTTGTATGATGCAGGGTGTGAGGGAATACTGAGAGAAAATCTTCAGCTGATATTCTCAACATGTTCTTTCCTACTGTTGTAATTTGACATATTCAGGTCATTAGCCTCCTGCTTTTCTAAAGAGAAATGTTAACTTGAGGGACTAAGACATTGTAATTTAGTGAAAGTCTAGAAAGTGGATCTGATCTGTTATATAAAATTGAATTTGGGACTAATGGTTTCTGTAACTAGAATATGTGAATTATTTCAAAGAATCATAGAATGGTTTGGGTTGGAAAGGCCATTAAAAGATCATCTAGTTCCAACCCCCCTGCCACGGATGTCATGGATGGCACCTTCCTTCCGCTAGACCAGATTGTTCAAAGCCTCATCCAGCCTGGCCTTGAAGACAGCCAGGGATGGGCCATCCACAGCTTCCCTGAGCAACCTGTGCCAGTGCCTCACCACGCTCTCTGTGAAAAACGTCTTCCTGATATCTAATCTAAATCTCCCCGCTATCAGTTTAAACCCATTACCCCTTGTCCTGTCAACAGGCCCTTGTAAAAAGTCCCGTCCCTGTCCCCCCAACAGCGTCCTTGTAGATGCCTTCAGGTACTGGAAGGCTGCTCTAAGGTCTCCCCAGAGCCTTCTCTTCTCCAGACTGAACAAGCCCAATTCTGTCAGCCTGTCCCCATAGCAGAGGTGCTCCAGCCTTCTGAGCATCTTTGTGGCCTCCTCTGGACTCGCTCCAACTGGTCGATATCCTTCTTAGGTTGAGGGCCCCAGAGCTGGACACAGAACTGCAGGTGAGGTCTCAGTAGAGCAGAGCAGAGTAGAGAGGGAGAATCACCTTCCTCGACATTTTAATTTAACTGTTACTATAGCTTGAGATGGCAAGATCAAAATAAAGTAGCTATGTGCATCTGTGTCCGGGTATGGGAGAAGTTGTTTGTTCCCTGTCTGATAAAGCTGGCTTTTTAGATTGGTACTGAAATGTATCCTCTTCCAAGCTAAGGGCATGCTTTGTATTGACTCTGTGCACTTGCAAATAGTATTTGTTTCTCCATGATAATAATAGTAATTTTATTAATATTTATGGGGTTTTTGGTAAGTTTTCATGACTTGAGTGTCAAAGAAAGGAATAGAGTGATAGCCTATGGATGTCTGTGGAATGATTTTCTCTGAGTTCTTAGTCCTGACTGGTCATGAGCTATGATTATTTCAGTGTGGCTATAAATTTGGATGCACGCAAGTAAGATCTGCGTAGTACTGCAGTAGGCCCTTGCAGAAGTTACTTGGTTGCCTTTCCCAATTGCTAGAAAGAAGTCCTGTGTTTAACTTCCTTTGCGTATCTTTTAGTATTTGTAGCTGCTGAAGCTCAGAAGCTTTGTTTTGTTTTGTTGCTAGTAGTGGAATTTGTTCTTGATTGTCCACGCTTATAAGCAACCAGAACTACTGTTGATGTTTTTTCTCTTAGTGTTCAGGTGGATACAATGGCTCTTAGATATTGAGATGATCTACCTGTCAGACAGTTTGGGGCTATGCTTGAAGAATTAGTGTATAGTTTGTGAGGGTTTCAGCTGAGGCACTTTGCAGCAAATTTCTGCAGTGGATTCAAACATGTAAGTTGTATCTCTGTTAAGAAATTCTGTGTAAGTTTTCAGTGTTTCTAAGTTCGGTGATGATGATTTTCCTACAAATTAACAAAAGTAACGTCTGTCCTTCCAGTGTAAACTGCCAGGCTTTACAACAATTTCTTGGTTGTAAAATTACCCTGAGTAAACATGAGACTATTGGTAATTAGAGAAAACACATTACGTTGCAGTCAAAACAAATACATTACAGAGTCCTGACAGAAAACAGCTAATAAAAAAGAGGATCCCTATGTAAGCCACACTACAAACAGGTGTAATTTCAGAACTGGAAGACTAATTCGTCACCTCTAAGGTCAGCAGAATTTTTCATCCGCTTTGTCAGTCTCAAATTTTGAGCATCAGCTAAGCAAAGGATGTTGCTGTTATTGCCCCCAGTATGGTATGCTATAGTCTCAATTATTTTAACTGAGAGTTTTTTTTAACTTCTGGTGTATTTTTCAAAGGATTAGCATGTAGTAGAACGAAGGGAAATGCTAAGTTTTCCGCACCCCAAAGATCAGGCTATTGGAGAGGAAGCATGTTGGGGCAGAAGCAATCAACATGGTGTATGCGCGTATTAGATATTAAAGTCTCCAGGTAATTGATATGCTTCTGTGTAAATAGGTAAATCTGCAAGATCTGTTTTTGATTTACTGTGAGGAATTAGTATTGTGATTCAATGCCAAAAGTCTGAAATGACTTTTCAGAAACATATGGTGAAATTGGACATTGTCTCTCAATATAAAGATGAATAACACTTGCCTTTAAACAAATGGAATACATCTTAAGTAATAGACAGAACAGAGAGTCTACATATCCACGTTACCAGTTTTCTGTGGCATGTCCGAATCTCATTAAAATATTTGGGAGCAGTGGTATTGAGGAGGGGGAGTCAACAAAACAACAGACTCTTTGAAAGCATTTGAAATGGGCTCTGAAGCAGAGCATAATTTTCATGCAGTCTGTGCATAAGCTAGTCATTGTTCTCGACACGAGTGTAACACCAACCTGCCTGTGTCCCTGTTCACTTCTGCGGACTGAGCAGTTTTCTGTGAACTGTGTGCATACTGTTTGGTTTTTAACTATCAAGAGGAGGTGAAGAGAACTTTGTAATTGCCTTTTAGTAGAGTGTTCCATAGATGATGCTGGAGGTAGAGGCTTTTGTTTCAGTTGGATTTGTAAATATACTTAACATGAAAAAATTTATCTGTAACTGTAATCCAGACATAAACATGAAGTTCTCAGTCCATGAGGGTTAAGGGCTAGGACATGACCGCTAACTCAAAAAAAGCTTCATCTGGAGAAATGAATGTTTCCCCAGAATAGTCTGCCAGCAACCTCACGCTGCTCTGGGGAGTGGAACAGAAGGCCTTGTGTGTTCATGTTACTCTAATGAGAGGGAATGAAACGCAACCAAGTTACATAGGAACTATTGCTGTATTTTATATTGAAAAGGTCCACACAGCAATTTCAGTGCTTGGCATTTCATTGCCTCAGTCGTATTTCAAACATTTAATAAATTATTTTTCCGTAAGGACTTTTAGTGTAGAGAGTCAAGCTGATAGAGACCAAGAAAAATCATGTCCCAGTGTGGCTTTCAAGAAAATGTGTTAGGTTGAACAATTCTGCACTTGTTATCTCAGCAATTGTACATGTAAATCTGTGCCAAGATATCTTGCTATTGTACAACATTATACAATGGAACTGCCTGTTTCGTTCCTCATAATAGGTTTTATTTTATTTTGAGACCAGGAACTGCAAATTCAAGAAGTGGATGTTGTATAACCAGTTACACATCTGGATGGTAGCATTGCTGTGTTGCCCAGTATGCTACAGAGCAAAAGAGGGAGCAAGACCTGGAGCTATCTGGCTTTGTTAGTGAATGAACATGTCTGAAGTCAGTGTTCTGTGTAAAACTTGATTGTGTCAGCCTGCTAAGTGTGCTTGTGGTGTGCCTGTCACCTGTCAGGTCCTTGAGTGATTTAAATAGAGGCGTGCCAAGGATGAGAAGTATTTTTTTAATAATGAACTCACTTTCAGTATGTGGCTGTCAGTATTTGAATCCAACCAGAGGGTACCTCAGTTGCAGCAGGCTTTATTCATAGGTGTACAGTTATTACAAGAGTGTGTTATAGGCAGGTATTAAGTTCTTGCATCAGAATATGTAAGGCAAACGCAAGTGATTTCTAAGCGCATCGAACCTGCAAAGCTCAGAATTGAGACAGATCTTGGGAGGCAAATGTTAATGAAATGATAAGGTAAGAACCCTGGTTGTCAGTCTTTTGGGGGCGGATCATAAGTGATGTCATCACTATTTCAGTGTAGTGCAACATCAGAAATGAGAAGGTCCAGTTAGAATAGCAAAATGTGTGATATTTCTAAGGTTTTAAGACAATTCCTTCTTGTACCATTTAGGAAGGAAATTTGGTCTCTTTTTTTTTTTTTTATTATTCCATCTAAATCCAGCTCTTAATCTGCCTGTGTCTTTTATGCAGCCACATGCTGTTTATGTTCAGTCTGCATCCTCACTTGCAGGATGTTTAAATTTATTATGTTTTATTTATCTTTGTTAGGATAAGAACCTATAGGCAAAATCCTGGTTTACCCAGCTTTGCTACTGGTGGTCCTGGATACAGTCTGTTTCAGCATAGGCTTTCTCATTAGGTAAATGACTGTACAGACAATATCATGAACTCTGCATTAGTTATGGCTCATTCAACTAGCATTTAGGCAATACTGAGCATACCTTCTGGAATATACCTGTGATTATGATCTGCAGAGCTGCCATCTGGAGCTATTTTTATGTTTTCACTGAGCAATATGCTATTGTGGAAACTACTTGCTCACTGCTTCTGGAAAGGGGGTTCCTTGGTCTTTATTAATCTAAACTTCTCTTAAAGACAGTGGTTGGCTAAGCTAAGTGGGTTAAGGGGAGACGTGTTATGTATGAAAGTGCATATAGGTAAGCATTGAAAGTTATATTGTTTTAATTTTCATTCACTGCTTTTTATTTTGTTCCGCTTTATTCCCAAAAGAACTGTGAGCTTTTCTGGACATTCTGGGGTTTGGTGGTTTTCTAAGTCACATGAGGTTTCTGTACATAGGACTCGAGGCTTAACACTGAAGATACTGATTGAGTTTAAAAAAAAAAAAAAAAAAAAAGACTTCTGATCTTTGAGTTGATAACGGCGTAGTGTGAATGTGAATTTCTTTGAGAGAAACCGCTCAGATTTTCAAGTTTAAAGGCAATTATCTGATTTTTGTTTGCCATTATATGAACATATTAATTCTCAGTACTTGCTCTTTCAAATAATGAAGGTTTGTCCAATGCACTTAAAATGTCAAATTTGTCTAAAGCAGTTGGTAAATTGAAACAAATTGATAAATAACTTTGAGAACAACTGTTTTCTCACAAATACGTATTTTGGTGAGCTAGGGTATAGAACGCTTGGTTAGACTTCATACAACTTGAATATTAAAAACATGTTTTTATTTCCCCTTACATTATCATTTCATTTGGGAGACGAAGTTTTAGGAAGATGGAGTATTCAGTTGGTTTGCCACTTTAAGAGGCTTAGGATGTATTGTTGGAAATAAATATCGCACTTTTTTAGCTCTTTGAGGTTAAGAGCAGGTGACACTTTCCCTCCATAAAGGTGTATGTGTGGGTTTTGTGCATAAGCAACAGAGATGCTTTTAAAAATCAGTTGATGTGTGAAGCAGAGTTTTGTGTGACTAAGCAAAGTGATACAGTGATGTAAGATTGCTTGTAGTTAACCATCAGTCTAGTTGTTGTAAATTCACGGTACTTTTAATTTAGAAAATCTTTAAATTCTAGGTTTCTTCATAGGGAATAAATACGTTGTAATTTTTTCTAAGTCTCTCTTCTGCCTAAGTAAAGTGGGTATCTCCTCATACCCTCCCTTGACCTGGAACTGCGGTTGATGAGATAGAGATGTTAGCTTTCTGTTGGCTTGGTGCTGACATTGTGAAGAGATAAAGCACTGCCTGCCTTTTTCTCTTTAGAAACAGTAATTTGAGGGTTTCATTTCCCTGGCCAGCAATTTTCATAAAAACTGACAAAGGCAATAATTTTTCTACAGGTCTTATTGAGATTGGAAAGTGAGTTCAGAGCTTACTCTAGACAAGGGAGGGAATGCTACTGAAGTAGGCTGCTAAAAATCTGTTTCCTGAGGTGGGGGCGGGAGGGAACCTCTCCTTTGGAACAAGGAGACTTGAGGATGCGTCATTTAGCTGTATTCATCAGTCCTACTACCAGTTCTCTGTGGAGCAGCTGATGTAAATAATGTAAAAAAAGATTGCAATATTACTGAAATGAAAATGGAATCCAGTTGTCATTAAAAAGATAACCTGCCTGATTAATTGTGTTTTATTGTCGTTACTTAGTAAAACAGACTTCTGGCGGGAAAGGGCTTTATAAAGCTTTAAGCCAAAAATTTTGTAGCTAATAATATATACGATTATTATAATATACACAATTTGTACAGCTATCTCATATTGGTCTATAAAATCCATTATATTTTATGGTGACATTGTGTGCTGTAACAAACCACCAATTTTATAGTAGGCTTGTTTAATATTTACATATTTAATTAGGTCTTGAAAATAATGTCTTGAAATAGCTTCCAAAAATATCTGGACATGGACAGCAGGTGAAATGCAGATTAAAGTAGTAAAATACATATTACTATACCAAATAAATTATAATGCTGTCTTAGAAATTAAAATCTAAAGGAACTCTGGCCTGGCTGGTGTAATGTTACATCTGGTTATAAATGGTAGTTTTATAGTTGGCTCAAATTTCGTATGTGAAACTTGAATGTGTAAATCAACTTCCTTGTTCATACCTGGAACCTTTGGAAAATTGTATTACTTGTCTGTTACAGTTGCCATTCAGACTAATGAAAGAATAGCCTAATCAGGCAGTTTGCTCACCTTTATTTTGATGTACTAAATAATTAATAAGGGCAACTTTCATATGTTATTTTACTGTACAACAAAAACCATATCTTGAGTATTTGTTTTTATATTCCTTCCCCTGGCAGTTCTCCACAAGACTTTTAATGTCCTTGTGTTTTTTTTCTCTGGAGAGTTGTCTATAGTTGGCTTGTATTAACAGTGTGAATTGTAATTCTTTCAACTATGTATGTAGGTATTAGATCCTTCTAAATGATAAGTACCGTAACAATAATCCATATACAGGGAGTATTTTATAGATGGAAACTTAAAATACACAGAATATATTTTCAATTGTTATTTTATCAGTCCTTTATATGGAGCTGAGAGGAAAAGGATGTAAGAGTTACCAAGTACTCCACATCCTCCAGGTTAAGATCAAGAATGTATTTAAACAGTAGTTACTAGTTTAGTAATATTTGTGAAAGTTCTCAGTTATGAATAAGAATCATAGCTTTAAGGAAATAATTAACTTCTTCTGATGCCTTGCAAGTGGAATGAAAACAAATGATAAACCTGACATTTAATATCTGGCAAACTTCAAGGAGCTTCTGCCTTACGTTCAATAAAGTGATGTTTCTTCAGTGAAACTATATTTAAACTATATTAAAATGCATAGAGATGTATTGATACTTCATAAATATGGCATAACTAAAGAATGTTCACAGCTTTGAGAACTACACTGTGATGTTTGTGCTTAAAACAAACCAACCAACCCAACAACAAACAAACAAACCCAGCAACAAACAAACAGACAATACCAAGATTAAAAGATGTGGTGGGCAGATGTTTTCTTTTCTCAAGGGTTGAGAAGGAAGTAGGATAAGTGGCACTTATCTCTCTCTCACAAGTCTGAAGATGATAGAGGGAAAAATGTTTGACTTCTAGTTAAATTGCAGCAAGGCATTTATGCCTTTGTGTAATAAGTTGGGGTTTTTTGTATTTTTTTGGTGGGGAGGTAGGGTGCTCTGTCATTTTTAAACTTAATAGGTCATTCACTCTAGCACTGATCTGTAGTAAATTAAGTATAATGCCGTGTAAATTGTCTTTTGCTTTTTAATTGTTTTTCATTGTAAACTATTATAATTTAGAACTTTTCTACATGGAAAGGTATATGCTTACCTAAGTCTATATTCAGTTAGTTTTCAGTTCTTTAATTTTTTACTATTTTTCTGTTGATAAAGCCCTGGGTGAAGTCCTGCTTTCTTCTTATTACCAAGCTGCTGTGGGAGAGACTCCTGGTGACCCTACCCTGTGTGTTTTCTAGCAGTCTTGACAGGCATTCTGTCTTTAATGTGAACTGGGTCTTGACCACTGAGTCTGTCATCTAGCTGTTGTAGCCTCCAGCCTCCTGCTGACCTGGGAGCTATTTAATAGCTTAAATTCAGAAGTTACCTGCCTTTTTCAGCATCACATCTTCCTGAGTTCCCATACTGCTTAGAGATTTTGTGACAGAGACTTCTGGAAGTGCCGTTGCATCCATGAAAACGTTAATCAAGAATGATAGCCATGTGTAGCTTTGGGCGGTGGGTGGAGAGAAAATGTCTACCTCATCTGAAATCTGACCTCTTTTTTTCCTTCCTGGTAGCCTTTAAGTTTCAGTCAATCAGTGCCCTTCAGGGACTCAATCTTCTAAAACTTCCTTCCAGCCTTCCCTTGTAGCTGCTGAGCTCCCCAATACAGGGTTTGTTTTAAGGGGTAAAAATTTGAAGTTATTTTTCATTTGCAGTTAAACACCTCAGGTCTTTCCAGGGTGAAGGTGTTACCACCTGAGCATGGCTAGGAGTCATCAGGATGTTAAAGAGTCTATGACAATCTTCTCCATTTTCTTCTTAAAGCAAGTGCTTCATAGTTCTTTCACTCAGAAACAACTTTTTCTCCTTAATACAAAGGATGATGCAATCTAATATGGCAATATACAAGTATTCCTTAAGGTTATGTCTAGATCAAGGCACTCCAGCAAATTAGCAAAGTGTACAACACCAACTGCCATAAGTTATAATGCATTAAATTGCCATTTGCTGGTGATGTCTTTGGGAATAAAATTACTTTAATTAGTTGTAGTTTAATTTCCTTGGTTTACAGTGAGTGAAGGCCAATTTACTGCTGTGTTAGAAAATTAATGTGGGAGTGTAATACATTTAAATTAATATGCTTTGACTTTCACCTTTACAAACATTTAGATTGTTGGTTAGCCAGTTAAGTTTAAGATCAGCTACCCTGAAGAGCCTTTCCTCATTCTTAGTGCTATAAGTGTGGCCACTACTAGCTGACATGGGATGACAGATTCACAAATCATGTAGCAGGTTTGGGGGCTTTAAAATGAGAAGGGAATAGTAAATTAAGTTGCTGTCAATGTTTAATAGAGTGACTGTTTATTTTAGGGCATAGTTGATCCTTTCACACTCTTTTCATGCAGTGACAACTGAAGTTAACACACCCATTTCCAGTACTTCGACTGATCAGTTGAAGCCTACCATTTCAAACTTGACTTCTGATTTACTTATATAAGATTATTAGGGCAGAATAGTTTCTCATACCATTTCTTTGGTGCTTGTCCAACCTACTTGTTTTCCCAGAAGTATGGGTTTGCTTGGCTTTGCATCTTTTATTTCTCTGTTAAAAAGAAATATACAATGTAACGTTACTGAAGTGTTTCGATCTTAAAAGTTGAGAATAATGGTCACTAATTACCAGGTATTTTCTACTGGTGTTATTTGATATTTTTCATTTAATTTAGTTAGCAGCAGCATGTAAAACTATTGATAATTTCAACTTCTATACTTGCTTATATGGAGGATGGTATAGCCTCAGTCTAAAACATCCCTATAGTTGAATTTGTAAAAGTGAGTTCCTGTGTTCTTGTACTTGTATTTTTCTGTAAATAGGGAAATTCAGGTAATATTTCTGTGGATAAATTTAATCAACTGTTTAGGGAGGGAGTATTGGTAGTAACAGATCCTAATAAACATTTATTCATCCTTGTTAGATTTTTTAAAAAATCTGTATTGGTACATTGGCAAACCATTGAGACAAGTCCATTTGATTTGGGCTAGTATCATTTGATGCCACTCATAAGCAAAGAGTTTATCTGCCATATATGATCAACTATCTGATGACATCCAAAGAAATCAGGCTTATTAGTAAAATTTGAAAATGTTGTTTGGAAAATTTGGAAACTGAATTTTGGTATTCAGCAGAACCAGAGAGGTTTGTGTCATCTCTGAAGGAGGTTTTGAAAGAGTGACATTTGGGGAGTTAATGTCCACTTGTTTAGTTGGTTGTCAAAGGGGAGTAGGACAGCAAGAAAAGCAAAGCTTTGTTGACCATTATAAAATCAATTCCATTTTGATTTCCCAAAGGCCAGGGACAAACCATGAACATAGATTCCTGTGTCTGAATTGGCCACTGAAGCCAATGAAATGCTGATATTTTTCAGTTAGCTGTGGCAGGAGGCAGTCTTTTTTTTTTTCCTATGGCAATGCATCTCATTGTTACCATTCTTCATGTCAAGTAACGACTAAGGGAGTGTAAAGTATATTTAGCAAATATGTAAAATTATTTCTGCCAAGGAGTCTTTAAGTGTCACAGAAAAAAGTGGAATTTTTCCAGCACCTTGCATTAAACATCAGGATGTGGTAAGGCCACAGATTGAAGGCCAGTTACTCAACCTTCTGTCATAGTTGCATCAGTCCATCTTTTCAGAGTATGAGCACCATCCAACTATGCAGTTTATCTTAACTTTAACCTGCATCATAGATGTATATGCTGCAATGACTGTACAAATGAATATTTTCTTTTCAGCACTTTAAACTGATGTAAACTACTCTGCTATATTCTAGCTAGAATACGATAACATGTATTGCCTTTTGCCTTTCGGTTGCACACAAGTGGTGAGAAAAAAGGAACTGAAAACTCACGTTGATTAGTTTGTCATGAACATTTAGTTAACTAATACCTAGTTAATCAAGGTTTTATAAATCCAAGTATTGTATTTGTACTTTAGGTTCTGTTATGCAGAAGTGCAAGGGAATATTGTGATAGGAAACACTTTATTCCATGTAAAATCCTTTAATTAAAACTTTTTAATACAAGATTCATAGATTTTTTTCTCTTACAGAAATGGAAAAGATAAAGTATTAATATTTGGCTGGTGGTTGTAAGGAATCTGCATGTAACAAAGTAGTGTTTCTCAAAAAGTCTGGATTTATGGAATGTGTGCAGAAGACTTTAGTTAGAGTGTGTTCATGTGTGTAAACTTTTTTGAATGGAGAAGGGGTAGGGGAGAGATGTGTTTACTTTATTCTAGTTTATCCATTCTGCTCTGTTAGTGTGAAATTTGGATGGTAAATCATTTGAACTGTTTAACTTCTAGTAGAAAATCAGGAAATGGTGGAAGGGAAAAATACTTAAAAACGCAGTGTTTGGGTCCGTCAACCACTTTTAAATGCATATGGCAGCATTATATTTTACTTAGTCTTAAAGCCCCTGAATTATTGGCCGTAGGCTGTCATTCCTTTAAATTAATAAAAGTTGGATATCTGAAGTTGGTTGCAGCATCCATTTCTCAACTGAATTTTAATTAGAAAGAAAATAATAACTTTGCTTGATGGGGTGAGCAAACCTGTCACTCTTTAAAAAATGGAAAATTAACAGCTGGATAGTATGTGGTAGTAACTATGGCTTTTTAATCTGAATAAATTAGAATATTTTTTTTTGGTCAAGTAAAAGAATTGTTAGTATATGTTGTTCTTCCTCTTTTTTTTTTTTTACCACTTTGAGAATTCAGGAAAAAGAAGAGCTTTTTAAGTAGTGTGGTTAACTTCCAACATAGTTAAAGCATCTCAAATTTGATGAAATCATAGAAATAATCTGCTGCATCACCTTTAAAATATAATTTCAGATTCGAAAAACAAAATTTTCTCATGACACTAAAAGGAGCATTTTGTAATCTAACCCCAGCTGGCAATTAAGCCCCCTCAGCCACTTGCTCGCTTCCCCCATGTCAGGATGGGGGAGAAAATCAGAAGAGTGAAAGTGAGAAAGGACAGTTTTAACAGGTAAAGCAAAAGCTGTGCACGTGTCCAAAGCAAAACAAGGAATTAATTCCACACTTCCCATCGTCAGGCAGGTGTTCAGCCATCCCCAGGAAAGCTGAGCTTCATCATATGTAACTGTTACTTGGGAAGGCAAATGCCGTCACTCTGAACATCCACCCCCTTCCTCCTCCTTCCCCAAGCTTTATATGCTGTGCACGATGTCGTTTGGTATGGAATATCTCTTTGGTCAGCTGTCCCGGCTGTGTCCCCTTCCAGCTTCTTGTGCATGCCCAGCACACTTGCTGGTGTGGTAGGGTCAGGATCAGCAATGCCTTGACTCTGTGTCAGCTTTGCTCAGCAGTAACAAAAACATCCAGGTGGTATCAGCACTGTTTTCAGCACAGATCCCAAACATAGCTTGATGCCAGCTACTGTGAAGAAGATTAGCTCTATCCCAGCCAAAACCAGCACAGGGCATTACTGGAAATAATTTTCTGTTGCATGTACATTTAATGTGGGACCAATGTGTTTTCTGTGGATTTGGTGGTGTGGTTTGGTTTTGGTTTTTTGGGGTGTGTGTTTGGGTGTTGTGTGTTTTATTTTGGTTTCTTTTTTGTGGAGGGGGGGTTTTGTGTTGTGGGTGATTCTACACCCCCCCACCCCCCCCCCTTTCCCTTTCTTTGGTATGCCTCAGTGTGCTTATAGCATGATGTGTTTTTTGAGGAACAGATGTGTTAGTTGTCCCCTTAGGTCTGTATATGATATTTACTTTTATTTTAGAGTCTCTGAATACCTCTGAATTCTAATCTTCTTTCTTTAGATTATTGGGACATAAAAATGTTACCCTTTTCTAAATTAAAAACCAATGAATAAAATACAGTACTGTATCCAAAAATGCTGCAGTGGGAAACTGGTTATTCCCTTGGTTCAGAAGGCTGGGTAACTGAGTTGAATTTTATGCCTACGAAAATCAATGCCTAGGTGGACTTTGCAGGAATACCTATAAAAGGACTGGCATTTGCATTAAGTGGCAGTACTAAATTTTTGACTGAGTCACAGATGGTGTTTTCCAGTGTTTCATTTTAGTTTTATTACCTTGCACAACAAGCTTAAATTATGAGTAGATTTTTTTTTTGGTATCCTAAATTCATGCTTGTTTTGGAAGTGATGACAGCAACATAGAAATCCTGAATGAGACACAGAATCTCTCTTATTCTCAAAATATTTCTTAGATCTCAGCTTGCTTAAATGCTTAAATATGTTAGATATTTGGTAAAGGCAGTGAGCAAGAGGTTTGTTTTCCTTGCTGCCTTGTTGGGTATTTTATTAACACAGGATTTCTCATGGCAGTTGGTTTTTCTTGGTTTAAACCTTGAGTTTACTGAGACATGGGAACAGTTGGCCTATCTGCAAGAAATGATGTGATGGGTTTGTGGCTTTTCAAGAATGGGGGGGATCTGGTGTTTTTATGACAGTGTGAATGTTTTTAATTTTTAATTTAATACAGAACTTTAAAAAGTGTTAACAAAGAAAGAACTGAGAATACTTAACTTTTTGAGGATGATTTTATCTTGAAAATATTAATCTTGTTCATCCTTGCAAGCATGGCTGTTTTCTCTAGTCTGACTTTTGGCATTTTGGGAAATTTTAAACCTTTAATGATTTTGCACCGTTTTCAGTTTCTTCATCTTAACAAATTGAATTAATTGCAAGACAATATTGAAGCTGGTATCCATAAAATGTTAGGAAGAAAAACATGTTTTGCACACTTCATTTTGTAATGAGGTAAAGAAAAAGACTTAGCTGTTTTGCCCTTGCTGAGTGTCTAGGAGATCAGCGAGTGGTTCACCGAATATTCATATTAAATAGTTGAAAGGTCAGTTAACATTAGATAAAGCTAAATGGGCTACAAAGAAACAGGATGTGCTTGTTCTGATGCACTTGTCCTCAGAGGCACACACACGTATATTTTTCAGTACCGTTAAACCTCCAGTGAGGTAAATCAGCTTGCAGTGTTTTCTTATCTTAAAAAGTGCGTATTGGTCACAGACTGATGGAGACGGTATAAAAATACCAATCTGCTCTCTCGGGCAGTTGATACCTTGAAGATAGCAGCAGCAATTCAGTTCACTTTTTAGAAAGTGTATTCTTGAGCCTTCCTAGGCAAATGAAAGCTCTTTGAGAAAACCCTGTCAAAAATCTTAGCAGTCTTCTCCACCTTCTATACCAGCTATGTGCAAATTAAGCGTTCAGATGGAAACCCTTTGAGAGTACATAAAGCTTTAAGCTATGAGTACTCCCTGTGCTGGAGAGACTTTATCGTTGAGAGAGCGGTAATTCAAGGTTACTGTCTCAGTCGGAATGTTTTGACCACATGCATGGTCTTGAAGAAAGTGAAGGGAATGGCTCGTACCCTGTCATTTGTGTTATACAGCAGTTAACTCATGAACCAAAATGCATCATTACTATCATCCAGTTAGTGTTAGCATGAAAACTGTCAGATTTAACTGCTTAAGAGAGCTCTTGTAGTTGTTACCATGGTAATATCAGAACATGCAGCATAGTAGTTTTCATGCATATCCTATGTTCAGCTCAATTCCTTTGCAGTCATTTAACTGTGAAGGGAAGGTACCATATTGCACTAGGCTGGATTTCTTTTGAGTTAACCAGAGACAAACAAAGACTGAATTAATTATTTCTTTGAAAATGAAATGTAAGTCCTAGATACACATGATCTAGTGTTCTTTGCTTTTGGTTTAACTGTGCACTGACAGCCCTATACGTAAAATACTCACTTTGGAGTTACAATTCATACCGTGGTGTCATGTCTTGCAATTAGTTTGGTTCAGGGCATAATAAAAGGCATGTACTGCAACCTCAAACTAAGAATTTTGTTAGAAGAATGGATTTACCTAATTGATTTTTTTTTTTTCCATAAGAAGAGATGTGCAAACACTTGTCACTAGAAATTCATATCCTGCTTTTGAATTTGGCCTCGCTTTTAATGCTTTCCCTTATCACTGAGCCTGCCCTATATCTTTAACCTGGATGATGTTGATCAGTTGATGCATTTTTAGTTTCTCTTCTGTTTTCTGACATTCAAGAGCTTTTTTTAATTGACCTGCTGTAAGAAGTTGTTCTCCACAGCCCTCCCCCAGCATCCCTCCCTGGAAAGCCTTTGACTTCACTCTTGTGGTTGCTACAAAGGAAAGACAATGTTCCCTCTTTTCTGACCTACATTTTCACAGTGCAGCATTGCATAGCTGGTGGTGCAGCTTCCCACCCTTCTGTCTTCCCCTTGCAGAGCCGCTAAGTCTTGCGAAGCAGAGCTGGAGGAGGGAGGTGGGACTGGATGGGCTAGAGATTTAATTTGTAGGAATACAGCAAATGCGATGTCTTATTAGGCATGATCTGCAGTCTGAAATTATTGTGGTCAGCAAGGGCGAGACTGTGCACCACACGCATCACGTGGTGTTTTGAAAGAACAAAACCTTAAATAAAAAGGAAGATAATGCTTTTAAGACTTGATAGGCGCATTGATTGTAGAGTAATTAAGTAACTGTCAAATATGTATTTGTGTTATTTTACAGTATAAAATAAGGATTGCAAAATGCATTTTAAAAATTGAAAGATACCTAAAAAACCGCTGATGCTTTTGCAAATCAGTTACAAGCAACAGTACTTGCTAATAGCACAAATGTAAGAAGTAGTAATTGCTGTATCTTCCCTCTTTAATCTCATAGGAAGTTTTCATGTGTTGCAATGAGTATTCATTCGAGAGAGAAGATTTTTCTTGCACTCTGGGGTTATGTAGGTATTTTAGTTTGAAGTATGATTGGGCATTGTGTTAACGTATGAGGAAAATTACTAGAGACATGGGGACAGTTCAAAGTAATGGCTTCTAGATGCTTTCCTCCCCTCCAATGCGAGATTTAGCAAGGATTTTAAGACAGTTAACGGATGTCTAAACATGATAATATATTCTGAAAATATTTTGCAAATATGGACTGACATATTTTATATTACTGCATTGCAAAGAAAAGCAAAGTTAAAATTACTACAGTAGTAAGCTTAACCTGAAAGCCAGTCTGTCTCGTCTTTTCTAGATCACTGCCATCACATAAATTTTAAATTTATAGGACATAAAAATAATTTATAAAATTTAAGTAAAGGTCTTAATGGACACTGAATATTTCCTCTGAGCAACTACTGAGGTTTGGAAGTACCTTTCCTGTAATTTTTTTCAGATTAGGCCAGATCATGAACTTTACCCATGAAAGGTCTGTCAGTGGCTGGGGATAGGATCAGTTATATTATTCCAAAACCTGTAGTTGTACATTTTTTTGAGCGCAAATCTACTGATGTATGATCTGCAAATAAACCATATCACTGGTATAATTGTGGATGTGAACGGAACGGTTCTGTTGTTGGTGAATACTGATTTTTTTATTTTTTTGTGTGTCACTTCATTTTGATTATCTAGTATGAATATGTAAATATTTATTCAGTTGGAAGTTCAATAGAGAAAAAATTAGGAGAATTCCCATTTCTGATAATGTTACCATGCTTCATTTTTCTATGATTTTTTTTTTGCCATAATGATGGTACTGATGGCATTGCATTTTTTCCCTATAATAGGTTCTTAGTCATTAAGACTTTTTGTATTAGTTTTCAATCTGAAGCAGACATAAAGTGAAGGAAAAACATTTAAAGCAAATATACTAACTTCTATAACTCAATGAGTAAACCAGTTATATCTATTTTTTTTTTTTTTACTGCACTGCAGACATGTTAGACTTTTAGATACAAACTACTGTTAATGAAAATGCCTTTTTTCCCTTGCTTTATGGGGAAAGAAAGTGAGAGAACCTGTCAGATTTTAATGATATAAATAATACAGTATTTTTAAAATTTACTTGTTTTATATTCTAGTAGAGTGAGCAAGCTAGTGAGCTAGCTTTAACACAAGCTAGAAAATACTAAAACCATTCCGGGAACAGAATGTAAATATTTCATTCCATAATTGCATATTTCGTAATACAAGCTGTCCCTCCTGTTTCTGAAAGCTTTGTAACGAACTGTGCAAGAAAGCAGTACTTGGATACAAACGATTTAAGGAGCCTTTGGCTGTCTTGATAATGGTTCAGATATGCTTATAGGGTAGTTTAGCTTGTACCTAGACATCATGGCAAATTTTTAAATTTTATGTTAGTGCCTTATAAAAAGCCATTTTAAAGCTGTTTTTTAACAGCTTTCATCACTAGTGTTTTAACAAGCGAGAAGTTTGATATACTGAACTCATAGGCATTGTACCTTATTTCTGCCAAGCTCAGGCAAATTGGCATCATGTATGAGCTCCAGAGTGGAGTACTCGAGAGGTTGTTTGCCTGCCAAATTTTGATTCAAGTGCCGAACTATCGAAGGTTTAGTTATTAACCTCTTGGACTGTGCCCAGAAGCCAACATTTTAGATTAGCCAGAGCTGGTAAAATCCAAGTAGAGTACATGACAGTCTAGCTTGAAAGTGCTGAAGGCAGGGAACAGTGTTTAAGTCCTCTCCAAGAGGATGGATTGTGTGCTTGGCAAGCATTACTCTGGGGGAGGCCACTTATGGGATCGTACATCTTCCAGAACCAAATACCCTTGAGTAGCAGCTGGCTTTTAACAATCACTTTGTTTCTCTAAAACTTGTACTATTGTCTAAGTCTTGCATATAGTTAACTTAAGCCAGGTGGCTTTCAGCTGGGATATTAGCTGTGGCCTGTGTTAACTTGGAAGGAAGCAGGCAGATTGAATGTGAGGAAAATCACAAATTCTTTTGGAAGAACACCCCCAAAGGCTTTTTCTAATGCAGCTTGCATCTCTGTTACATGAACATCAGTAGTCATCACCAGAACTAAGTGGATGCACTTTCAGTGTAGTTGGACAACTCTCTTCTGCAGAAAAGTTAGTATTTTTACACATATTTACTTTCCCCAGAAATGAACATTTTTATGATTTGAGGTACCTTAGAAATGCACAAATGTATATTTATCATACCTCAAATATAGCAGATGACAAAATTTAATGGAGGATCACAAAAAAACTGGTGATGAGCACACTCCCATACCTTCAGTATCCCATATCTTCAGTAAGAGCTCCTAGAATTTCTTAAGAGGCTAGTCCAGTGCAATGCAGTCTGTTCATGTGTGTAAATTCCTGCATACAGACAGCCTTAGGTCTGATGAGACTTCTCAGTAGTATGATTTGTCTGTTCATTATAAAGAAAAAAACCACCTTCTGTGATCTGTATTGTGCGTGGTATAAAACCTAGGCTATAAAACTGGGAAACGCTAGGAAAGTCAGGTAATGCTAAAGCTAGAAATTTATTTCTTTCTGATTGACTTTCTCATAAAAAGTGAAGTCTGAAGACCATAAATATAATCAATTTTATTAAATAATAAAAGTACATAAAATATTTGTATTTTATCCAATTAAAAGTCCCAGTCAAACAGGAAACTAAATCACAGTTCCATCATTTGCTGCTAAATTGGAGGTGGGTATTGTTTACCATGGCATTCTGACAAAAGGTAATAGCCTGAATCTGATACAACTGTGTTGTAACTGTTGGAAAATAAGCTTTACAAGTTCTGGTTGTTAGAAAACTGGAAACCTGTAAATAGATTTAACCTACTTCTCGCAGTTTATTTTCAGTGGTATGTGTTGTGGCTTTAATACATAAAATTGCTTGGATTTTGTTCTTGCCCATATTGCTGTCCCAAACACTCAATCTTATTGTCACCTGGTCTTCTCCATCTATAAAGTAAGGGGTGTGGCTTAATTTTCTCTTGCAGACCACATCACTAATCTATCTCTCGGGTTTTTTTTTTGATGCGGGCAGGGAGGGGAGTAGGCTGGAGAGAGCAAAATCAACAAAGATTTGGTTGGTTTTCCTCCTCTTCCCACAAAATGGAACAGTTTTGAGGCTATAGTAAAAGTCTTGGAATTTCCATTTTGCATTTCTGATCAGCCTTTGAGTTTACCTTGAAGTTCTGTAAGGAAATGAATAGCAGATTCAATGAATTTGTGTAAAGATGCAGAGCTGAATGTTACTCAACACCAGATT
Source organism: Rhynochetos jubatus (assembly GCA_027574665.1). Taxonomy (NCBI): domain Eukaryota; kingdom Metazoa; phylum Chordata; class Aves; order Eurypygiformes; family Rhynochetidae; genus Rhynochetos; species Rhynochetos jubatus. The sequence continues at coordinate 21,706,021 of CM050656.1, forward strand.
TTAGGAGCTTGCCCTGTGACTACTAGAGAATGAAATAACTTTTAGCCAGCACTTTGAGAAGAATCTAGTTGAACCTACAGTTCAGTCTAGAACACTGCTTGTATTTCCAGAGGTGATGTATAAAGTGTCGGTCTTGAAAAAATTGATTTCATTTATCCCTCTTTTCTAACCAAACTGGACCTACTTTAAGAGAGTACTTGTAGTGTTTTAGAGTTCATTGGTAGTGTCTTACTAATTAGTAAATTAGTGACATTGTACATTAAATAAGGGTATAGTAATTTGAATGCGGTGTTTGAAGGAAAGCTGGTCTGCCCTTTGTGCATTTCCTTAGTTTTTCATTTTATAACAATTCTAGATAACAAGAAACCATTACATTAAAGAGAATTAGAGCTATGAATGCATTTTTTAAAATAAAGTTTTAGTGTGGAAAATACGCTCAATTATATTTTATTGGCACATAAATCAGCAATTTTACGACCAAAGTGTTCATGCTTATTATTGCACATTAACATGAAATCCTAATATACCATCATCTTTTTTTTTTTTTCCCCCTCAAATTTGCTGGGCAAACCTTTTGGTTATAGGTTCAGAATATTAGTTTTATCAAGAACTATACCTTTTTTAACTTAAATTCATTTTCAGACTCCACTGTGTGATGGGGATCAACTAAAGGCTGTCCCATTAAGCTCATCCATTTTCACTGTACATGCATTCAGCGGTATTTACAAATTGCACCTGGAGTACATTTGACAGAAGGAGCATTATCCTTCTAGTGCAGTTTGTGATGGCGATACCTGCCTGCTTTTTCTTTTGCTGCATTGGCACAGGCGTTGTGCTTATTTTGTTGTAAGTGGTTCCAGTATTTGATCAGTTCACTAGGCTGGAACTGATGGGAGGTAATTAGGTGGCTATATTTACAGCTGGAGTAAGAAACTCGCCAGTGATTGAAGACAAACTCATTGGGTGGAGGCTTAGGGTCAATTCGGAGTTTGGCAAGACAAATGCCCACGTATACATCCTCTAAATGTAAACGTCTGATGCTTAAGGAGACTTTAAATATTTTTTCTGCTAAATCTCCAGAAAAAACATAACCAGTTCCAGAGCAGAATACAGGATAACGTTCACTTGGATACAGATCAGGTGGCATATACCATTTACTATCCTTGTTCCTATTAGGTGCATAACCTCTCATTAAATAACCTGTAAAATACTTGTGCCTTGGAGTAAGTTCTGGTTTCAGAAGCTTGTGTACTAAATACTCTGTATTGACAAACATATCACTGTCAGTTTTCATAACATAGGGAACACGTGGACAGTAAGATGCAACCCAGTTCATTCCCATCAGTGTTTTAATGGTTAAATTATAGTAGGTGTCTAAGTATTCTTGTTGAACGATGTCGTGGTACTGTTTGCTTTCTTCTAGTATGGTACGCTGGAGATATCCATTTGTCTTGGTGCTTAACCCCAGCAAAAAAATACGGACAATTGGGATGCCAGGTGTCAGACTCTCATTACCCCAGGTTTGTCGAATGGCTTGTCTAGCTTCCACCTGGCCTGGCTCTGCAGCTATGAGCAATATTAGAAAAGGGGTCTTCTCCTGGCATTTCTCAGGCTCATTGATGATGTATTTGAAATGATAAGAAGTTGAATGCCCGGTACCTTTCTCTTTGTAAATACTTCCATTGGCACTGAGTGTATTTTCCAAACCAGTTACTTCTTGCAGTGACAGATCTGTGTTGTTGGAGTTGGTGACCGTTTGAGGCCTGAGCGTGAGAGGTATGGTGTCTTTCCACACGTTCCTTAGGGAGCTGTGGTTTGTCTCGCTTTTTGTAGATCTAAATCCTCGTATAGTGTAAGCCATGGGATTTTCTTTTAATCCAGCCCTGCCTGGCAGCCAGTCGTGATGATTAAAGAACAGAAACATAGCAAACAGAAATACGAGAGAGACCAGGCCAATGAGATGGGTACGAAACAGAGACCTTTTGGTATTCCAGGTCATCTTTGCAAAGCAGCAATGTCGTCTTCTCCACTGAAGCATGTTTTAGGAATCCAGTGATGGGATATGAGACAATGGCCAAGCAAAATGCCTTCTCGATCTTTTTTGAATCCACTGCTATTCTTTGGTATTCATTTTCTTTTGTTCATGTTGAGTAATTGTCTGCAGATGGCTCACTCTGCAGAGATTTAGAAAAAGAAAATCAGAAATAATTAGTTTTACACGCTCATAATGTAAAAGGTTACAATGAGTAAGTAGATGTAAACATAAAATAGAGTTCATTTTTTTTTAAAAAACAGCTCATGTTAATATAAACAACATCTGATTTTTATGATAAAAGCCAACCTTAATTTATGATTAAAGTTAACCTGATTTGTTAGCTTTTTCATGGTAAAAGTTTTGACAAACATCCTGGATATGAAAGATAAAATGAAAAAGAAAGAAATTGATCGTGTTAGCAGGAAAAAGCGTGAAGTAGATATAAATAACTTCATGTATACTGCCTTTGAAATCCTTCTACATTGTTTGAGAAGGACTGAATGAAAAGGCCCTGATACCAGATGGAAGGTTTGCTGGCATTAATTAAAATTGATTTGACATGCAGAGGCTAGTATGGCTCACAGTTTAAAAACCTTGTTTGTAAAATGGTCATGTATTGGTGGTGGGACAGACGGCGCAAGGTTGATTATGGCAGAGTTGTGTTAGTCACAGTACACTGCTTGGCATGTTTCCACTGGCCCTGACTGTGTTCAGAAAGTCAATGAGAAGATGCACCTGTCAAAATTAATTTTCAGGGTCCAGTAACCTCACTGCACAGCCCTCGGATGGTAACGCAGGATAATGTTTCCGGTCACTTTTCAGGCACCTTTTACCTTCTACTCCACATCGAAGGCAAATACTGAATGGAACACCTGGCTGTTGTGTCAGGCTCATATACAGTTGATGTAAAATTTAGCTGTTGAATTTTATTAGGCAGAGATCTTAGGGGAATGTTCATATGAACTGGAAGGAAAATTGCATAGGACTAAATTTTTGGCAAACTATCAGATGAACATGATTTTGTTGGGTGTTTCTGGTGGTTTTTGGTTTTGGTGGTGTTTGTTTTGTTTGTTTGGTTTTTTTTCCCCTCTAAATTTATATATAACTACTATATATTTGGTGTCATACAGAAATTTCAAGTATTGTTAACAGCAGCTGTAACCGTAGGAAAAATGCTAAAGTAGTATGTGCTGCATTTTCTCTTAAATTTTTTTTCATACTCAAGAGCAGAGTCAATATGGCAGCTTCATGATGCTGCATATTAACAGCTGATCACATCATCTCGTAAATGAACCTTTCACTGCACAGTAGCAATTTGTTTGTGATTTTCAATTTTCTCTAATTTATTTCTGTGCCCTAGGGCTTTGTATAGGAAAAAGGATGACAGCTGAACAAGACTCCATAGAAAATGCTGTCTCTGATATATATGTGTAATTTATTAATTGATTTGCCATCTTATTAATATTTGCATTAATTTCTGCATTTAAAAATCTAGGTGAAAACTTATATGGAAAATTACAGGATTTTACATTTTAAGGAAGTAATTTAGGATGAGATGACAGTTGATTAATGTATCATTAAATTGTATGTGTGTGACAACATTCAATCTGCCTGGTTCATACAAGGAAAAAATAGTATTTCAAAAGGGTAGGGAGGGTATGTATAAGTGAGCTTTATTTTAATTACTCCGTGTAATGTTATATGGAAACAAAGTAATGTGTATGTAGAAGATGCCTCATTCACAATATTGGGAGCAAGGGGGAAGCTGGGTAGCCCGGGGTGGGAATTGTCTCTCCTGCTAACCTCCACCAGGAGGAGCAAAGCAGTGGGCATTTTACCTGTGCTTTCTATAAAGGCAGCAGTGCTCCTTAATTCTCTTTCTGAAATAGTGAAATACTTGCCTAGTGATCTAAGTTCTTTCCTGCTGATGTGCTGTCACACAACATTCATAAATTTTGTTCTCAAGCTCACTGAAAGTATTTCTGACTTTTTTATTTTTTATTTTTTTTTTAAACTCCTTGGGACTGGTGCCACTTACTGGAGTCTGAGCCACCCTTCTAAAAATTATTTTCTAGTCTACAGCTGGAACATGTGTGTCTAAAGGATGTAGCTTGAGAATCAACATGAAATTCCATACTATTCTTCTTATGCTGCTTGAACTCAGACATTATCCTCACATAAAAGAAAATAAGCGCCAAATGTAGAAGGCTTATGCTTATCTGACCACTTGCACCTGCTTTTGCATGCTTAGAAAATAAAAGCCTGCCCTCAAAACTAATAATTTTTAGTTTCTCTGCAGTGTGCAGGGAGTTTTAAATGAAATCAGCTATTTGGGAAGAATATCGCTGCATAAGCAAATGTGTCACTTCAAAGGGTACCCTAGATCTCAGAGAAATTGTTGGAAGGGCAACAGTGAGGATATTTGATTAATTATCGTTCCATTGCATGCCCATGCAGTTTAGGAAGACTGAAACCAGAATTTCACAAGTATGGAGTGCCATCTTTAATTCAGATTAATTTTGCCACACTGGATTGTTCCACTTCTAAAACTGCAGTCATTAGATGCAAATACATAAGCAAATCTGTACTATTAATCTGTGTTTAATTTTTAATGGAGGTAGTGTTTTGTTGTGCAGTGCTTTCATGTGGCAGTAGGCGAAAGTGGGAATCTTGAGTTAGGTAAATATTTCTGTAAACTGAAAAGTGTTTTCAGGTTCTGTCTTTCCATCATGCACTGAGAAACTGTTCCAGGAAAGGAAATTGTAATGGCTCGAACTGCATGCTCACATTGTGCACATTAAAATAAGTATTACCATGAGGGATGGAACTAGATTCATAAGAAATTTAAAGAGAGTAATTTCTCACTTATGTATTTCCTTGACTTTTTAAGGTGGTTGATTTTTCAAGGTGGAAGTTTCCTAGAAAACCTTCAATCTGTGTTTGCCCTTATAAAAGGCATTGTGGGTCCTTCCCCTATCAGTGCATCTCTTTCTCAGCTTCATGAAACTATTGACTGAAAAAACCAAGTAACTTCATGTCCCATTTTATTTGTAATTCAGGTGTAAAACATTTCAAAATAAACACTGGGTATTAAGGTTTGAAATACAGCAATAGCAATTGCTCCTTTAAAAAAAACCACTAGAAGCTAGGATGCATTGTTTAAAAATAATGCAAGCAGCTATTGATATATATGAAAACTACCATCAGATAGTATCATAAAATATGTTTTTCTTTGGCTTTTTAATTAGAGTTAGCATTACTGCTTTTGCCCAAACATTTAAAATTTTATATCACAGAAGGCTTATGAACAGGCACCAATCATTGGCAGTAGGTAAGAAAACCTAAGTATAGCAAAAAGTCTCTCTACAATCACCTTGTCCTTTGGAAGTGTGTTGTTGCATGTAGCCCTGCATTTTGAAGATAGGATTTACAATATTTCCATTTCATTTTTGGCACTTGACTGTGCAGTCACTGATGAATTATCAAATGCCAAATACATAAACTGTGAATGCCTCTTGAATTTTCATTTGTGGTCTGCTCTGCTGGTGTTTCGGTTCCTTGTACTTTTCAGTTCTGCTTATAATTACAGCTTTGCAGATTGAAGCATTCGACTTCCTATTCACACGTCCTCGGTTTTCATATTTTGATTAGCTGTGTGGGCAAACTCTTTAATTAGAGGGAAGAGTTCAAAAGGCAGCCTGAGCTGTTATTCTGGTAAACAGCAGCAGCGGTTGAATATTAGGCCTCGCACTTACAAGCTCGGGATGAGGTTTGATGTGCAGGTTTTTAAATATCAGATATGAGAGTCACACCCCTAGCTAGGCATGCTTCTCCAGGACTATTGTCTGAAGGTAGAATTTTTTATTTTAAAAGTTCTGCAAAGTGACTGTACCTTCTGAAGGTCTTAAGTGATCTGAAATCAGTGACTGCTTTATGCTGCATCCTTAGGTACGTGAACTCTTTCCAGTTGCAGTTGTTTTATTGCATGTTAACGCTGCCTTGGGCAAGGAAAGCACATTTATAATCACCTATTATAGCTTATTGTTAGTTTTGGCAGATAAGCACTTTTTTTCCTGTGGTGTATTAAATTGCTATAGATTTAGGTCTTAGTTTTGTATTGTAAATATTTATTTTGTTTGTTTGCCACTAGTGATGAAGTATTTAGATTTCAACAATAAATAGAAATGAGTGGTAAGTAGGTGGAATGTCATTTTACAATCAAAGTTAAACAGTCAGTGTTTTCATATTAAACAGAAGTTGTAATGATGGCATGAGATAAGTTAAATGCTCCCTGTTTTTATTGTATGGTGTTTGAAGGTTTTCTTTTGGAATGTCAAGGGAGCCTGATGTTACTTGTACAGTGTAGTGCCTGATTGCACTGCTGATGGTTTAAATCATGTCCAATCTTTTTCACACCCCCGGTTTATGCTTGGCTGATACTAGCCTGATGACATTTTGCTTGTGTTTTGGGGGGAAGAAGCAAGTGTTAAAAGGTCTGAAGGTACTTCTAAGATAATGTAATTTGACTGCATGATCTGTTTTGATGGTTCACTGCTCTCAGTGTGTCACATCATGGCCATTTTACCAGTGCTTTAAGATTACTTCAGATGAGTATTAATTCTGACCTAGTTTGAGAGGATTTCTAACTGGTTTTTTTTTTTTTATATTGGAGGGGTTTGAGGTTTTTAATTTACCGTTAAAGGCAATCGTTACAGTAGCAACATTATCCCTTTAATCCCTCCTCTCTAGCCACACCAACCTTATGCAGACTAGAAGCCATGCGTTTCTGAAGTGTAAGGTAGTGACATTGTGCTGGAGGAGAGGAAAACCTGCCAAAATTCTTTCTCTGTTCAGAGACATGTTATCTCAGGGCTCTGCAAATTAGGAACGAGCACTATCTATAATGGCTGCAAAGGTAACAGTCAAATGAATATCACGCACAGGATTTGACATACCTTCCTTGATCAGGCCATTCACGGTGCGAGGATTATTCCCACAGAAAATAGTTTTGGCACGCCATCACTTCAGCAAAAAAGATGCTATTGAACATGCGCACATCCCCCAACAGTCTGCTTGCTGCGATTGCTTTTCATGGTATCCAATCTGTCCATCTGTCTGCTCGTTGCTGTGTTACCTTCATTGCTCACAAGTGTTGTCCATGTCTTGAGGCTTTTTGTTCATCCTTCAAACAAAAGGACAGTAGGTCTCGTTTCTGTTCAGATCGGGACTGCCTGGCGTTCGCAGACGATGTATTGGTGCTTTTACATCTGGTGTTTCCCTTGTCAGACAATGCAGTGCTGTGTTCTCTTCTCCTCAGTATCCATATTTCTAATGGTAGTGTTAGCAGGGAGTACTAGTGCATAGTGATTCAGTTGCCTGCAGTAATAGGATTTCCCTCTTTTCCTTCCTTCATTGTTGCTAGGCAGTAATAGAAATGGTTTTGAGCTGTTTTAACCGAGGATTCTGGTGTATAAAATCCATTCCGTAGTTCTTCAGCTGCTGCACAAGCAGGCAGCAGTTTAAATGTGGGCTTTGACAGATGCTGTCTTCTGACAGAGCAGAATTCAACGTCATTGCTTGGCTGAATCTCACGTGATTGTTTGCATTCATTTTGACTAAATCCAGAGGCAGCCAGAAAGCTTCACAGGTTCTGGCTCTGATTTGATAAATGATACATACTCAGTTCAAACACAGTGATAGGTGAACAGTATAAAAATTGTGTGATTATTAAATGAGCGGTTGAGGGTTTTTTCAAATTGTTGTCGCTTTTCCTTGACACTGGAACTTCTGATTCTCTAGGGGATTTTAAATGCTAGACATTCTATCCCTGTATTCCAAAAGCTGTTCTGCAGTACAAAGGAATTGTAAGCATTTATATACCAAAGCTTGATTTAACCCATTTGCCTCTCTTTGAGTATAAATCTTCTGTGCCTTCATGCTAAAGAAAAAAATACATCTATCTGCACATACTTCCTTTACACATGCTTACTCTATAAAAGCTGCTTTTTGTAATCTTAGGTTAGTCAATTAGGCTGGACGACACTAATGTATAAGCACATGCTGTTAAGCTGCCTTTCTGCTGTTAATGGCTTTCTTCCTTGGTAAAGGTCGAAGTCTGCTATTGCAGAACTGGGGGCACTTGATTTCAATTATTGATCGATTTAAAATGTCTGTTCCAGACATACCTGTATTATAGAATTTGGCTTTCTGGTCCTAATGAAACTTGTGTTTTGTCTTCTTTTCATTTCTTGTTCTTTCAATGATTGACCCTTCTATGCATAAGCATCTTATTATATTTATTATATGTTATAAATAAAATATCACAATAGATGGCTCAGAAAATAGAAAGCTACTTACATACTTACCCAAGTATTCATTAGTCACTGTTTGTGAAATTCTTCACAGAGAGGGTGGTGAGGCACGTGCACAGGTTGCCCAGAAAGGTTGTGGATGCCCCATCCCTGGCTGTCTTCAGGGCCAGGCTGGATGAGGCTTGGAGCAACCTGGTCTAGTGGAGGGTGTCCCTGCCCATGGCAGGGGGGTTGGAACTAGATGATCTTTAAGGTCCCTTCCAACCCAAATTGTTCTATGATTCCATGATATAATTTGTTGCTGTATGTCTACAAATACATAACAGAATTTGGCTAGGAGTATTGTCAATTTGCTGTGCTCTGAGCTACGAGTAGCAAATTAAATGTGATGTTAATGTAGTTAAATTACCCATCTTGATTTACATAGAAGCACATGATGATTTTTTTTGAATACTGCCTCTGATTTTTGAATCTTCATGTAGGACACAACATTGTATTCAGGAAGCAAGTCTAAACCTCAACAGAACAGTTATTAAAATCCATAGTGTTCCACTTAATTTATTTACTACTGCTTTACTGTGCCTGAAGTGTGTCTCTGAAAGTTCGTGACTTTTATGTTTACATACTGGGGTGGGCAGAGCTGGTTTTATTTTTCTGTAAATACTCATTAGTAAATATTAAAGCTACAAAAATTTCAAGGGCCATCTTTTCTAAATAGAATCTGTTTTAAAGTAACTTTAGAAGGAAACACATGTCAGCTTAGGCTTTTAATTATACGACCATTTTACTTGTGCCTAGCTTTTAAGTTCAGACAGAGCTGTTGCCTGTTAATATGATTCTGTGATTGGTGTAAAGTTTGTCATCTTGCCGTGTGAATAAACTGAATACTGAATTCTTAAATCCTAATAAACAATTTTTTTTGTTCACTCATTATTTGCTTTTAAAGTATGGGCAGGTCTTTGCCCATCTTACAGTGAAGTAAGGAACAGCTTTGATTTCTCTACTGCTTTCTCTATCGGTGTGACTGGTATAGCTTTAGAGAGTCCAAGTTCCAGGAAGAAAGTCCTTTTCTCTTACAGCGTTTTCTTCTTTACTACTTTTATATGATACTGATGTTTCTGGGTATTTCAGAAGGGCAGAGCTTGCTTTATACTGGAAATGCGACCTGACGGTTTGAGTAATCCTGCTGGACTGGAGGTTGAAATGAACTTTGTTTTGGCTGAATCTCATTGTGAAGGGTCAGTGGACTGATTGTTCTTGAACTAAGGAGTAGTATTACATTTTAAAATAGAAGCTGCTGTTAGTGTTTCAAATGCTGGCATCTATTAGGACTAAAGAGTTGCTCTGAGACGATGTGTGTAAGGAACACTCTAGAGTAACTGTGGCCAGTGAAAACTTGACTGTTCAGTGAGTTCTGCAAAGCTAGAAGCTGGAGTCGGAAATGTCCACTTAGAATAACCTGTGCACGTGACAACTGTGAACTATGGCAAATATATTTATACAAAGAAAAGGTGTGTAGTTTTGGAATATTTTCTTCAAAAAACTTAAACTTCCTACATTTTTAGAGGGTATCAGTAAAATCTTGTCTAACTGATTTTAAAGTAAATCAGATCTTAAGGTTGAGCCATTGAATAAAGTTCCACCTGGACAACATTAATAGAAGTTTCTCGATTAAGAGTGGTCCTTATAGTCAGGTGTGTACTGTCTGGTGGCCATGAGTCCCATCTAAGTTCAACTAAATACCTACATCGTAGCGGACCTTTCAGCTAAAATGTTTCTATATAGACCGTGCTTTCTGGATAATCTATGAATACTTTGCAAAGTTTATTCCGTTTTATAGTGAAGTATAATATTATTTCAGCTGTAACGTGTTGAAAATCTTCCAAGTGACAGTTCAAAATGATTAATTAAACATTTTCAAGGGTGGCTATTTTTGCTTTTGGACTTTACTTTTTTTCTTTCTGGAAATGTGTTGATACAGAATGTCATAAATGCTCAGTTTTCATTTTCTGTGTTTTTATGTATATGGCTAGCGGCCATTCTGCTCTTTGCTTCAAAAAATAGTGCTTCTCCAGTAAGTCATCTGGAGTGAAGAGGACAGGGTTGTGGAACATTTGTAATTTACTTGGCTACTCTGTGATCCTAACAGGTTTCTTAACTATCAGAAGTTTATAACTGAAAGAAAAATAGCAATCTGGAAATGACCACAATTGTCAGTATTGCCTGCCTTATTTTCTTTCCTTCCTAGATTCTTACTGTCACTTAGTGAGTTGTGAAACCCAGCTTACGCCTGCTGCATTTTTTGTAATTGGTCAAGATTTTGCACTCTAATCGCACCCAAGCCATAAACTTACTGATTTCATTAATCTTTGAGTATCTTAAATTGAAAACAGAAATGCAGCAATCTAGAACAATCTGAAATGGTGATAGAACTAGAAAAGATTTCTGTTTGTTCTGAAACATGCATATTTTTGTCTGCTAATGAGTAGTTGATAATTTTTATATCATTCAGTAAGGAATACAAGCACATCCCTTAAGTTTGCAAAGTTGTGAGCGAGAGAAAATCAAGTGAACTTTTCAGGTCGGGAGGGTGCTTCTTATTCTGTCTGCCTTAGGAAACATTTCAAGGGGATGTTTAGTAATTCTGAAGCTTGTATTTTTTTATTAAGTAAATAGATATTCTAGGTATCCAACTGGAATTCAATCCATTCTCCTCTCACAGCTCCCTGTGAGAAGCACAGGTTTGGAGTACTTCAGAATTCATTTGAGAAGCCAAAATACAAGATAGTTTGTCCACTTTATTTCTGTTTTGGTTTTGTGTGTTAGGCAAGTTTTGTGTATTGGGCTACTGTCCAGACATGTTTCTTACCTCAGTAATGTGTTGTTTGCTTTATCTTTTTCTGTATTCCAATTTTTCATATCTTCCCCCAGGCTTTGCATCCAATTATTGCTGATTTCAAGTGATAAATGCAAATTATTTTTTTTCCCCAGGGTATGAACACCATAATTTCATTTGTATTGCGCAGTATTTTTGGTTGCACCGTTCTCAGCTGATGAACTTACAATCCAGTCCCAGCAGTAACATTTTCTGCCTGTCACAAGTGTTCCTTTCGCGTTCTGAAAAGAGCAGGACTTTGATGAAGCTTTGATTTAGCACAGCAGGGGAGAGAAGGCCAACCAGCGAAAGTACCACATGTTCACAGGCAGTTTAAAGAACAACCATGGAAAACACACTTCTGCGTTTCCCCTTACCTTGTGACTTGTTTCATTTCACTTCACTATATGACCAAGTTACCCCTAACACCCACCCTCACATCCCCAGTATAAGAATTTGAAATGAAAACTTAAATTCTTATAGAAAGTAAGACTTCGAGGAAGAACTGATATGACATATCAAATATCTTAAAGCAAGAAGATGGCATCCTATGGGAGTTAATAGGCCACCAGCTCTTATACCTGAGGAATAAAAGACATGGTTCTAGCTGTTACCACCTGATCGGCCCCATCTCTCTGCCTGATTCCTTCCTGCAACAGCTACAGAAAGACCCTTTTCCCTTAGCCTATCCTTAGTCTCTTGGTATCCAGCACTTCTCTCCCAATGATTTGAAGAGTCTTGGCCCATCGGGTTGATCACCAGGATGCAGACCTTCTGCCCAGCTCTCTTGCTTAGGTTGCTGAATGAGCTACATAAATCAATTTTTTTTTTTTCTCTTTTCTGAGACTGATTAAGATATTAGCAGCTCCAACTGTTCATCTGCTCACTATGGTTTTTTTTCCTCAGTGTATATGGTTTGTAAGTGAATGTGGAAGCATTCTGTCAGCCTCAAAAATTCCTGGGTTTGAAGGTGAAATTGGTGACTAAGATGTTTAGTTAATGTTAAATAATGTGAAATTGAAGAGCTGGACTTTCAGAGCTGGCAGAATTTCCCGTGTCTTTGGGTTGAGACCTATATTGACTCTGCCCATCTGTCACACTTCCTCAGTAGCTTTAGTACATTAGTTCCTACAGCTCCATCCTGGAGGTATCCTCATTTACAGCTAATTATGTGAGACATGTAAGGTTTGCAGCAGAAAGGTAAATGAAGGTTTAGCAAGTGTCATAAATGCCTGAAGCCTTTTCTTCAAGCACAGATGCGTAAACTAAGAAAACTAGTGGGATTTCTGGAAAATTTGTTCTCCAGTAGTCCAAGAGGTTCTATCCTTGTAATAAATTCAAGCAATATTTGTTCATAGCGAACAGAAAACCTGGATCGTCAAATCAAGCCCCCGTATAAGCGCAGTTCCTTGATGCCCTTTCTTTGACATATTGGAGGAAGTAAAATTACTCCAGACACCCTGCACACCATCTAGTTTGATAGATCTACTTCAGCTTGGCTACCCAGTTTCATGTATCTGTGTTTTTCCTAATCTTGTTTCATGTTAATGATTCCCTCAACTTGAATTAGCTTCCAGTCAATGAATATTAATAAAAAGCTGACTTTTAATATTTGTTGAGTTTTATCATGCAGTGTGCTTAACAGGAAATCATTTCAATGATATTATTTCAAAGTTAATTCTGTTTTGTGGCAAAATTCCATTGGAAGTAAATGTTCATTTGTATATGCTTCTAATGAACAAATAAATCAAATTACTATAAAAATGCTTTGCATACCCCTAGTTGCTAGTCTGTCTCGTAGACTTTTCACTTTTGAAATTCACATTAAACTTAAACCATAGAATCATAGAATGGCTGGGGTTGGAAGGGACCTTAAAGGTCATCTAGTTCCAACCCCCCTGCCATGGGCAGGGACACCCTCCACTAGACCAGGTTGCTCCAAGCCTCATCCAGACTGGCCTTGGACACTTCCAGGGATGGGGCATCCACAGCTTCTCTGGGCAACCTGTTCAAGTGCCTCACCACCCTCTCCATGAAGAATTTCATCCTGATGTCCAGTTTAAATCTACCTTCTTTCAGTGTAAAGCCATAACCCTTTGTCCTGTCGCTACAGGCCCCTGTAAAAAGTCCCCCTCCAGCTTTCTTGTAGGCCCCTTCAGGTACTGGGAGAGTTTATCTGTGCTAGGAGGCTTGCACTGTTTTCAGCTCCACTGGGGTAGAGGAGGCTGATCATTATAGTGTAAAGAGCATGATCCAGAAAGAAATGAGATTAAGGGGTCAAAAGTGGAGACCATTGTTAACAAGTATGAAGGACAATGGAAAGCAGCAAGGTATGTTAATGAATCAGAATTAATTCAGCCATGACAGTTCTAGCACTCTTCTAGCCCTTGTAACCCCTGCCCTTCCCCCAGCTTTCTTGTGGGCCCCCTTCAGGTACTGGAAGGCTGCAGAGCATTCTCTTCTTCAGGCTGGACAATCCCAATTCTTTCAGCCTGTCTTCATAAGAGAGGTGCTCCAGCCCTCTGATCATCTTTTTGGCTTCCTCTGGACTTCTCTAACTGGTCGATATCCTTCTTATGTTGAGGGCCCCAGAGCTGGACACAGTACTCCAGGTGGGGTCTCAGCAGAGCAGAGTAGAGAGGGGGAATCATCTCCCTTGATCTGCTGGCCACGCTTGTCTGGATACAGCCCAGGATACGGTTGGCTTTCTGGGCTGCCAGTGCACACTGCTGGCTCATGTCCAGCTTTTCATCCACCAGTACCCCAAAGTCCTTCTCCTTGGGGCTGCTTTTTATCCATTCTCCCTCCAGCCTGTATTTGTGCTTGAGATTGCCCCGACCTGTGTTCAGGACCTTGCACTTACCCTTGTTGAACTCCATGAGGTTGGCACAGGCCCACCTCTCCAGCTTGTCAAGGTCCCTCTGGATGGCATCCCTTCCCTCCAGCATGTCAACTGCACCACACAGCTTGGTATCATTGGCAAACTTGCTGAGGATGCACTCAATCCCACCATCCATGTCACTGATAAAGTTGTTAAACAGCACTGGTCCCAGTACCGATCCCTGAGGAGTGCCACTCATCACTGGTCTCCACTCAGATATGGAGCTGTTGACCACGGCTCTCTGAGTGTGACCATCAAGACAATTTTTATCCACTGTGTGGTCCATCCGTCAAATCCATGCTTCTCCGGTTTAGGGACAAGGATGTCATGCGGGATGGTGTCAAATGCTTTGCCCAAGTCCATGTAGGTGACATCAGTTGCCCATCCTTTCTCCGCCAAGGTCGTGACCCCATCCTAGAAGGCCACCATATTCGTCAGGCACGATCTGCCCTTGGTGAAGCCGTGTTGACTGTCACCAATCATGTCTTCATTCTCCATGTGCCTTAGCATGGTTTCCAGGAGGATCTGCTCCATGGTCTTGCCAGGCACAGAGGTGACACTGACTGGCCTGTAGTTCCCCAGATCCTCCTTTTTTCCCTTTTTAAAGATGGGGGTTATGCTTTCCCTTTTCTAATCAGTGGGAACTTCACCAGACTGCCATGACTTCTTGAATATGATGGATAGAGGTTTCGCAACCCCATCTGCCAGTTCTTTCAGGACCCATGGATGACCCATGGACTTGTGCACCTTCCAGTGCCTTAGGTGTTCCCAAACCTGATCTTCTCTAACCATGGGCAGTTCTCCATTCTCCCAGTCCCCGCCCTTGCTTTCCGTGACTCAGTGGGGTACAGCTTGCGTCTCTGCTAGTGAAGACCCAGGCAAAAAAATCATTGTGTACCTTGGCCTTCTCTGTATCCTGGGAAACCAGCTCTCCTGTATCCTTGTGCGAAGGACCCACATTTTCCCTGATCTTCCTTTTATCCCCTAGGTACCTATAGAAGCCCTTCTTGTTGGCCTTGATGTCCCTGGCCATGTTAAATTCTGTTAAGGCTTTAGGTTTCCTAACCTGATCTCTCACTTCTCAGACAACTTCCCTGTAATCTTCTCAGGCTCCCTGTCCCTGCTTCTGCCCTCTGTAGGCTTCCTTTTTACGCCTCAGTTTGTCCAGGAGCTGCTTGTTCATCCAAACAGGCCTACTGGCATTTTTACCTGACTTCCTCTTCACTGGGATGCCCAGTTCCTGGGCTTGGAGGAGAAGATCCTTGAATACTCACCAGCTTTCTTGGGCCCCTTTTCCCTCCAGGGCTTCATCCCGTAGAACTCTGCCAATCAGTTCCCTGAAGAGGCCAGAGTCTCCACTCCTGAAGTCCTGAAGGAATGATAGCATCCCTTTAGTGCCTTCCAAGGAAAAGCAAACTGTGCTGTGGAAATCATGCTAATTGTCTGAATAACTGTGTTCATAATTCCTTCTGTATTTTCATTGTAAGATTCTAGATTAATTTCATGAGCCTGAGGATTTTTTTCACAGAAATGACTAATGTAGAGTCAGAGTTACCAGGACTCCTAGTCCTCAAATACATGATTTAGAGGAAATCGTTGGAGCTCGGTTTGTATTATGCTAATTGACAGAGCATATAGGTTCAGTACTGGAGGACTGGTATTCTTTTGTGCTATCCTAAACTATATTTCAAACTTGAATTCCAGTGTTTTTATTTTCTGTTACTTAGTGGCTTCTCACAGAAGAAGAAATCAGAGGCAGCTCGCTTGTGTCTTGTCCATCTCAAGACATAATACTAAGAATCATTAATGTGTGCTGTAAGGTGTGTTTTTAACAGAAAAAAACTACTGTATATATTTAGTGTAGCAATGCTGAATTCATAAAATTCACCCTGAAATTTATGATTATATTTGTCTATAATATAGAGATATATTCTTTTAAGTCTTAATCAGTGTCTGCAAAGCTTTCTATCACTGATATGTTTTACTAAAGTAGAATAAATTTATAGGGAGCATCTGTCATCTGAAAAAATCACAAACCGAACGTCTTAAAAACACACAAAATAACCTGTCATCCTCTTAAAAAACCCACAAATGTCATGACCTTGGATGTTGGGTGGAACATTGTCAATTCCTTTGTCTTTCTTGTCAAGGATTTGTGTAACTGAGGATTCAGACTTCTACAAATGCTTTTTCTGTAAGTTGTGGTTAATGCATGCTTGTGCTTTACTTATGTACGAGTAGTATGATTTACATTGCAGAAAAAAACCCACCACTTTTGGGTCACCAAACCTGACTTTTTTTTTTTTTTTCTTTAGTGTCCCTACACAGAGCTCTCTGGACTATGCACCAGTATCTGTACTTTTACGCTAGGTTTGTCTAATTACAAGAGAAGGCTTTTTTGTTATTTGTAATTAACTTTCACTTACTGAGGTGCCCTGAGGGAAGGGAATGGGCTGTGTTAGTGATGTGGAAAACACTGGATGCAGCAGGGAAAGTTAGAGCAGGTTTCTTGAATCTCTGTACTTCTCTCACTAGCAGGTTGATTGGGACCAGTGCCAGATTAAAATTGGATCTGTGTATTCACATGATAATGCACACAATCTAATAAGCCTTATGGAATGTCAACCATTAGGGAATAGATGCATCAGCCTACTCTGAATGGTCTGGCGGAGTCAGTTCAGGTCCCGTGTGGCCGGAGATAATAAGCTCTGATGACTCTGTGTAGAATTGCTTGCTTGTTCTCGAAACAATGATGTGGCATACATGAGAGGCTTGCAAGATTTATAAATAGGAGTTCCATGCTGCGTGTGCTACTGTTTCTGTAGCAGTGTTTCTGAAGAGCTGCCCTGAGCTAATGAAATAGCTACATCTAAGGCACCTCTGTCATCTCGAATGGAAAATGTGCTACCTAGAATATCTGATCGCAGTTGATTAAGATCTGATGGCAGTAAGTTGGGTGGGGTTTTTTTTTAGAACAGCTTCCTTAGTGGTAGTGCCCTCAGA
Organism: Rhynochetos jubatus; assembly: GCA_027574665.1. Taxonomy (NCBI): domain Eukaryota; kingdom Metazoa; phylum Chordata; class Aves; order Eurypygiformes; family Rhynochetidae; genus Rhynochetos; species Rhynochetos jubatus. The sequence goes on from CM050656.1 coordinate 21,723,126, forward strand.
TCTTTTTCTTCAACTAGGCACTCACCAATGACAAAAATGTCTGTTTGAGAAGATAAGGGCTTTTGCTTTTCCTTCAAAATAGGCATGTATTCATTTACTCAAGAATATGACAGTGTAGAAGCTGTGAAATAAGGAAGAAATATGTAGTCTGGCATTAGCTCTCAAATAGTGTGTTTTTCTTACATTTTCAAAATGTCTTTTTAGAACAACAGGAATAAATGGAGAAGTGTTGAGGTTTCGGTACTTATTACCAGCCTGTTGAGCTACACATAAAATTACTGTGCCGCCCTTTCTCAAAAGGTGATGCTGCTGTTTTGTTTTGATGTTTTTCTCATAAAAGTAGAGCACCACCAGATTAACACAAGGAAGTTACTGGATGAGTGTGTATGAAATCAAATCTGTTTGCGACTGGTGAAGCCCTCCTAAGCACGTACAGAAAGTTCCAGGGTGTCACAACAGAGGAGTCTTGTTATGCTTTGGGGTGTTTTTTTTCTTATGGAGATAATTTTTGGCATTGGAAGCCTAAGTCTTTTCCAAAATATTTTCTGCTCTTACTGGCTTACTCATTTTTATTTCCTGCCACCTAAGTGCTCAGTTTTCCAGTGAGGGGGGATCTTACTTTGCAACAGATTGCAGTGCAAAGAAGATCTTTGTTTATTTTTTGTCACTGACAGTAGACTTCTCAAAAGTGGAACAACTATTTGAAGTAACAGGGCAGATGTGAGGATTGAAGGAGAGTTGAAGAGGTCTTGCTGCTTAAGGCAGATTTCCTTCAGATTAACTGTGAAATCTGTAAGATAGTTATGGATGACTGATATTTGCTAACATGTGAGTGGTAGAAGCAACAGTTGCAGTGAACCTCACCTGTGTCTGTGTTGACTGGCGTAGTCTGTCATCTTAGATGTTTATTCACATTGGGAAGTTCTTAAAGATTAATTTGTGTGTGTATACACTCACGTAAGGGGGTGTGTGTCTAGGGAGAGAGAGGGGCAGCCATTTGAAAATTTCTAAAACCTGTTTTAAAACACACTTTTGAGTCTGCTCATTTGGTCGGGGGGGAGAGGGGGTGTTATTCTTTCTGCAGTGACGGATGAAGACTGTACAAAATCCATAGCATAATAGGGAGATCCTAAAATACATGGTTTTTGTACGGCCCTTATCTTGTCTTCATCCTAGAATAGAATGGCCCCGACTGTATGAATGAGAACTTGTCAGTTGACCTTCACTTTAGAGGACTGCATTTGTGCACTACTGAAAATACTGTTAGCCTCTGCCTTAGCCATTTCAGAGAACTGTTGTTTTATAAACCAGATCTCATAATGCATAGATAGAAGCTTGCAGATAGTCTATCCAATGCATGGATTTGTATAAAATGAAAAAATAAAAGTTGAATGCTGTCTTTTAGTGCTTTGAGAAGGGCTTAATTTCATCTTCTCTACTAAAGAGAGAAAAATTAGGGGGAATTTAGATAGAATGCCAGAGGAAGCTGAAGGTAGATGTAGAAGGCCAAATGGAAAAATCCCTCTTGTGTGATAGAGCCAGTCCTTCCTGTATTTTAACTTAATGCATGATTTATTGCCGTTACAGTTACTTTCTGATACAGGCATATAACATCATTGGCTTTTAAATTCTACAGTAGGTTGCTATAAGTGATATGTTTATTCAGGATACAAATAGCAACAGCAGTTTGCACAGTCTACTTGGTACGTAACATTGTAGCGATAATACACAAATTCAGTTGCATGCATGCTAGTGGGAAAATTTTGAAGGTTTTTCTTTGAACCTCAATACTTTTTAAGAAGCACGTAGGTAGAAATCATTGTTGCTATGATGAAAATAGGGTATATATTCTTCTGTTGTTGGTCTTCAATATATGAGTCTGCATGACTAAAATAATTCTGTGTCCCTGGTGACTTTGTTTATGTGATGATTAATATTGTGGTGCTGCTGCTTGATTCACATAAGTGATTTCTTTTTGAAGTAAAATAGCCCTATCAAAAAGCTGTAAAACTTGTGTCAAAGTGCCAGACTTCTAAACACATGTAAATGAAGAAAAATTAAAGTTTAACAGTACATTGTCTTATTTGCTCTTTGGGTACAAACCAGAAGGTTTTAATTTGGAAGATTATTAAGTGGTTTTTAATCTTGGAATCTGTGGGATAATTGTAAAGGCTTAATCTAGGAAATACAGAATTTTGGGTTCAGGCAGCTTCGTGTCTGTTTCTGCTGACATGTACAGTACTGTGATTTAGTGCTGTGTAGTGGTGATCCCTGCAAAATATTTAAACTTTGTACTCTGTTTCCATTTGTACCTAAGGAGGGAAACCAGGCTTTTTAGAGTTAGCCTGTTGCACTGGGGGCATGGGAGGCAGTGTGTGTGGAGAGAATAGTAAATGTTGTGGTCTACTTTGAGTGCTCCTTCATAATGGTAAATAAAATCATGTTTTAGTTAGAACAGAATTCTGGAATGAAAGTTTTACAATGAAAATTATGTAGTGCAATGGATGTCATTGGGAAAGCTGGAGGGAGAGAGATTTAGAGAACAGGACCATAAATGGCATATACCAGTACCAAAAAATTGCATTTTTATTCTAGGTGTCTAATGATGGTGTTGTATGTGAAACTTTTACATAATGCAGTCCAAGGAAGAGACCTAGGTAGTCTAGAAGACAGTTTGTCAAAGCTGCTGTGACTAGTGTAAGTGGGATGCTATTATTGTAAATTTTGGAAATGCTCACACTGCAGGATATCATACTGAGAAAGATATGTTAATGATTTTTGCTAGTGGTGGGAGCAGCCATTTGAGGATACTGAAGAATGCAAGTTCTTTTCCATGAAGTTTTACTGTGTAAATTGTGTAAAGTATGGGAACCTAGAGGCTGTGTAACTTTCTAAAGTTGTAATATTAAGATTGAGGTATTGTTCATACACTGCTTATAGATTTCGTATGCTTTTGAATCCCAAATTGCCTCTAGCACAGAATCATAAAATTCTTGGGGTTGGAAGAGTGTTTGGGGGCAGTTTGTTGTGTGTCAGATTTCCCAGTTTCTTGTGATAAATCTGAGTGTAGATCAGTTCCTCTGAACAGATTATCCGTCTGCCAGAAAGCAGCACAATGCCATAGAAAAACAAGTATTACTATTTCTAAATTTCATTTAGTCCCTTGATGACATCAGCATAGTTTTATTTCTGCCACCCTCCGTGCTTCTCCTTTCTCCGTCTCCTCCATCATTGTAGTACTCATTTGGAAAGAACGTCTCCATCTGATTTCCTTACACTTGTGAAATTTGTTGTAGGTATTAACTTTAACAGTATTTTGAAACTGTAATGAAATTAGAAACTATAGTACTTCAGACTATAATGAAATTTGCCTAATCTTTGTAAGAAGATGGGCATCAGGTTTTCTTTCTTGCAATTGGATTGACAATCTTTCATTGGTGTGTTTCTTCAAATAATGCCTGATAAAGACATGATCTTCAGTATAAAGAATTTTGTGTCTAACAATAAATATAATTTCTATAATTTTTACTTACCTCTTTTGTCCTGTCAGTTTTTCCATTCTAGTAGGAAATAGTGAAGTTATGGTGTTATTTTCTGTAGGTAGTTGATACCAAAAGCCTTTGATAAAAAATAGTAAATTTTTTCCCTTTTAAAATTATTCTTTAAAAATATCTGTAATTGTGCTTAGACTCCCACTCTTTTCTAGGGTTTAAGGAGTTTGAAACAGTGTGAATAGTAGAAGTGACCTTTTTATTAATATTACAAGCAATGGAAGTTAAAATGACTGTGATATTAGGGGTGTTTGCACAATAATTAAATCCTGTTATCAATGGTTTGTTTTACAGCATAGTTTAAAATTAGGAAGGCGGTTAAAAGCTTACAATTTATTATTTAAATATCTGTGACTGCTTATGCAGATTTGTGTGCATAGAAGTATGCAAATAAGCTGTAGCAGTTTCATGTGTAAATAAAATGATGATGTGAAGTACTAGTTAAAATACTATTACAATGTTGTTGATATGAAGTCAGAATTATTAGGAAGACTGCAGAGGCAGAGGAACTCTGTTGAATTCTTTTGTTTGGTTCTTTGGAAGATTCCTTTCTTCTTTTTTCCCAATGCTTTAAAGGGCTTTAAATATTTAGAACAAAGCCCTGTGTTTTCAGAATGCAAGCTATTTATATGAAATAGATGTTTCTATCTAGCTTAAAGTAGGGCATCTGAACCAGATGTTAGATTCTTGGTTTTGAAGTCACCTCATCGTTTTGGCTGTTTGTCATGCACTGACGTACACAAGATTTCTAGAAAAATGCTCTTCTTTTTAACTATGCAGTTGTTTCAGATTTTGTCATAGTTCTTTAGGCTGACTGTAGTAGCATTTTCAAAGGTTCGATACTTTAAATCACTCAGACAATGGTAGGATAGTTGCTGGTCATTAAAAGGAATTCTTAGACTCTTTTGCCCAAAATTGAATAGGTAAATTGAACCCTGTTCTTAGTTTTATAAGCTTGCCATCCAAGTGTGTTTTTCTTTCTTATTTGAGATATGAGTGTTGCAGTTTTACTGCATTCATCTTTATGAACAGAATTGTCTTTCATCTTGGGTGGTAAAGCTGAAAACTGCTTTGTTTGATATGCAAGGAGTTGCTAATGCTTCTTGTAGAATGAAATGTTTCTTTTTACTTGTACTGCTGTGCAAGTATAAGTTATCTAATATTGTTTAGATTTTAGGGTAAAGATCTTGTATTAATTTAAATATTATAAAGGAACAAGATAGAAATTAAATTTGCTAAATTAGAAAAATTTTAAAAAGCCACAAGATGATATCAAATTGTCAATTCTATCCATTGCTCCTAAGGTTTTTTAAAGGTCAAAATCCAAGGGCCTCTTTGGATCTCTACATAGAAACCTGTTGAGAAAGTGAATGTGCAATGAAATAGTTAGCTTTTTCCATTATTTGTACCTTGCAAAGCCACAATAAGGAACTTATAATAGCTTTTTTTTTTGTGTGCTTCAAGAGTAAACTAACTTGGGTGCCTTCAAGAAGAAATTCTAGCACTGTAACATATTTTATTGCTGAAAACATGAGGTTTCATTTTGTAAAACATAGCATAAGTTATGCTCAGTCAATTTCTGATTCCAGTTGAGAAAGGAGTGAAACTAACTTAAATGTGGATTTAATGCTCACTTAGAGGGAAGTAGTAGATACCTAAAATACAATTTTTTTTTTATCCTCCACCCCCTAAAATACAGACAATTCCTAGTTAGCACCTGGTGTCAGATGAATACTGTTAATGGGTGATTTTTTTTCAAACAAACACCAAGAGTGACAGATTTATTTTTTAAATTAAAAAGGTCAACAAACACTGCAAAAGGGTTAAAAAAACCCCAAACAACCAAACCCACAAAAAAGCCAACAACAACCAAAAAAACCCCAAACAAACCACAGAAAACCCACAACAAAAACAAACCACCCCCCACTGTTGCGTAACTAAATACACCTGTAGATGAACCACAGTTTACCCTTTTTTTTTTTTTTGTTACATAATTTTTGGTATCTGTGTAGATGGAGTATCTCAGGCCTACTATTGCAAGAAACAGACATTTTAAAAGTTGTTGAACTTTTTACATTAAGATGGATTGAGGGTGCAATGTACTGGAGGACAGGCAAGTGTGGTAAGAATCTGTGCAAAACAGTTTCCATCTTCACACTATATTGCAACTTGCCTATATAATGTAGAAGCAGGGAAGGGAAAATGAGTGCACATGTGAAAAGAAAGGTGTGAACTAAGATGTATACAATTTAAAGGATTTTAAGCAATAGACCTAAAGCTTCTTATTACTGTAAACATAGTTCACTCTCACAAAACTTAAAAGAGCATATAGCTGTGTCTGAATTTTAAGACAAACATAGAAATTGTATGAAAGGATGAGGGAAGAAACACACTAAAAGCTTCATTACCAGGGTGTACAATAATAGTCGAAGTGGGTCAACTTTCAGGGTGTGGGCTTTTTTCCGTGCTTGACGGAATGCAGATTTTTTTCACATGTATTAACCTGTTTTTTATTCATGTGTTGGTTTGCAAACCCAATATTTTTAGCTGTTTAGCTAGTGTAATGCTAAATAACAGAACTGAAAAAGAACCCTGGACATTTTGTAGATGTCTAATATGATAAGAAACATAAGTGCTGAGATGGAATGAATTCTACTCAAAAGTATACACAGTTTTGTGTCTGTAAATGATGCCATGAAATACAGGAAAGTATGAAGCTTTTACTATCTGTTTTCTTGATTTTGTTCTATGCTTCTGAATGGTTAAATACTCATATTTAATGTAAATCGTAAGTAAACTATATATAAGCTTCTGTGGTAAATTAGCACAACTAAATCAAGTAATCTGTTTTTGATTAAAATACTATGTGAAGTGGTTGTTTTAATGAAGATTCGTATTTTTCACATTACATGGTTTTGTTACTAAATTAGTTTCAACTTATGAATATTCATAATATACTCCTTAACAATCTCAAATTTTTTATACATAAGAATTAGGTATGTCATCTTTGAGCAAAACTGTTCAGTGTTCAGAAACTTAGAGGAAATGAATGTTCTTTAAATAGCTCAGCAGTGATTTCTGCTGCTTCTGATGCTTAGGGTATGGCTGCACAAAGAAGAGCTTCCCTGACTGGAGTTTGAACTTTCAGTGTGCTGGTTACTTAAGAGTAACTTTTACATTAAAACCTTCACATCAGAAGACTTGAAAGATCTTACTGTGTGCTCAATGAGAAATGAGCTACTGTCTTAACAAGGAGTTAGAGCATGTGAACAAGAAGTTGCCTCTGAGCAGCTATCAGGCCATAAGCACGAGCAGTACTTACCTTGTGTCATTTAGTGAACCAACAAAGGTGAAGTTTACTCCAACTTAATTTTCTTTCCTTCTGCGAGAAATTCTAGCATGTAGTTCTCTGTGGTTATATGTACCTTGTAAACAGAGCTTGTAGTATAAATCAGCATGTTGTCATAGGAAAAACATTCATCTATATCTGAATGTTTTTGAAAAGCATTGATGTTCACTTAGTGTATCTTGTCAGTCACCACTACTCTGTACTTTTGTTTCTTCATCATCTTAATCGTATACTCTTCTCCCTGCAAACCATTTAAGAAACCTGGGCTTGAAATATTGATCAGAGCTTCTTTTGCTACATTGTTTGTGATTTTTACATAATGTAAGGTGGTGATTAGGCCATTGATAATGGTAAAGAGAGGTGTAGGTTGGTTAGAAAGGGTGGATGTTAGGCCTTCAGTAGGTGACAATTGAGCTGCTGTGCTAGGATGCCAGAATATGGAGTTGTGTGCTGCACTTCATCCATTAAATGATCACAGACTAAGGCAGTAGTTTAGTTGTGACCGTGATCATTTATTGATTTGCAGAAATTGTTCTTACAAATAGAAAGGTCGTAGGCATGGAAGTCATTGCTGTTTTATGCATCTACTCATTTAAATTAATTTTTTGTACTGCTAATCAGATATTTTAATTTTTTTTGTTTAGTGTTTTTTTTTCTTTTTTTTAATGTGATTTTTTGTTGTTGTTTTGGATTGGTTTCCTGGTTTCTTTGTGTCAGTTGTGAAGTTCTCAAAGTCCTGCCTTTTGTTTTAGACTTCTGCACGAAGTTTCCCACTAACCAATTTAGAGAAGACAATTCAGAGGAAAGTATGAAAAGCTTCCAAATGGATACGTTGTCAATTATTTTGTTACGCTTGATCCTGTAAATTATTCTGGTGCTTTAGGGACGTTTCAGTGAAAAGAGCAAACACAAGCACAAGTTGTATGGAACCTGAAGCAAGGCTGTGATTCTAATTTAGTTGTAATTCTTTCCAAGACTGCAGAAGAACTCCAGAATCTCTGAAGCAGCTCCTGGTTCCTTCCCTTTGCTGCAGCTGCTGTAGGCCCTAAAGGTTCTGTTTTAAGATATGGGAGGCACTGAATAAATGAAGGGGAGGCTGCAAAGTTGCATTGCTGATTTTGTAGGGGAAGAAAGAGGAATGGACATTTCAGACTGCAGACAGTAATAGTTAAGAAAGCTGAATTGGAGTTAGAAATTTGAAATTTAGCATTGCAGGAAGTGATGTTTCTGTAACTTACTGGGGTTTTGTTCTTGCACGAATTTAATGTTACTTTGGAACTTGACATTTCATTAAGTGCTTTGAATTTAAGGAAATGTTATAGGATAATTCTTGATATTTTTTCAACGTGTAATCAGTGCACCACAGGAACAGTGTTTTCACACAGAAAATTACTTTTTTACAGAAACAGATGCAAAATGTTTTATTTCCATTTTTGTGGCAAAAAGGAAGGTGCTGATGTTTCAAATAATTGCTGTCTCAGATGCAGGGCTTCTCTCAAAGGTAGTCAGCCTTTTCTACTGATCTTCCTCTAGACTGGTATTTTGACTTTTATCATCTGCTGAGTGATTACTGTGAAAGGACACTGGGAAAAATACCTTTACTCAGATACTTAAAAAGTAAGTCTTAAAATACCAGTTACTGAGTCAAGTGCCCTACATAGATGTTTGCATTTTAATAATCAGAAACGAGTACGGCACAATTCGAGTCTAATCCATTCGTTGCAATGGGGCATTAATCCTTATACTGAAGATTAATAGGAGGTTGCTGACTGTAAAAGTTACAACAGCTGTGCACTGTACCAAATGTCAGCTCCAGCCTATTGTAACAAACCATGGGTGGCTTTGACTAAAGCTCAGGGAAGAGATATTCTGAGTAAATGTGTGTTTTCTAAAGGCTTGTCAAGAGATCATCTCTTCTGTTTGTACTTGACAGTTCTTGAGATGAAAACAGAGTTTTAACTTTCATGGTGGAAACTTAAAAGCAGTTTCTTTAAGTGTTATTTAAATCATGGAACTTGAGGTTGCTTGCGTGGAGTTTCCTGCTCATTAGCTTTTTTAATTTTTAATTACAGAATATATTGTTTAGGCATAGACACAGAAATGTGATAAGGTCATATTGGAGTCCTTTCAAACAGGTTTTTCCCAGAGTGGGATCTCTGACCTTACTGAGTGTCTCACAGTTGAAGGACATGCTTCACATAGTGTTTAAGTACTTTCTAGATTTGTGATTTCATGTGAAAAGGTTTCAGTCAGCCTTGCAAATTCAAGTTGATGTAATACATAGGGTTTTGGTGGGTTTTTTGTGTGGGTTTTTTTTTTTTTTTGGGGGGGAGGGTGTTTTTTGTTTGTTTGGTTTTGTTTTGTTTTTTTTTTTTTGGTGTCCAGTGAGGTTGCATAGAAGTAACTGAGAACAGAACTTGTTCTTGCAGGAATTTAAGGTTGCTTTGGAACCAGACATGTGACCTCACTTTTCTCTTTATGTGGTGTGTTGACTCTGCAGCATTAACAAGAATATATGGTAGTGCAGGTCTTTAGTTTGTTACATTAAGGTAATTGGATAAGGCATAAGCAGAGCTAATTATCATGAGTGTGCTATTTGTGGGCACTAAAACTCTTCAAGGCAGGAATGCATTGCAGTTTCTTGGTCTTAGTTTTCCATCCAGAGCAGAAGCAGATCTTCTTTTAAAGTTTCTGTAGCCAATTGCTTACATGTATGTTATTAACCCTTGGTGAAAGTAATCATGGGTAAAATGAAACAATACTATAAATAGAAAAGGTTTCTTTGAATATAGAAAAAGGTTTGATTGGCATTTGTTGGTTAAAATGTAAACCTTACCAGGTTGTCAGTCCTCCCCAGGTTTGAAACAGTATCTGTAAGGTGTTTTGAATATTTTCACTGTTTTCTTTCTCCTCTTCAGTGGAAACATGTTGCCATCCTTTTCACTATACTTCCTGTAGCTCTGTGTTCATTTTAAAAAAGAGTGTACCTGACAAGAAGGCCAGGAGCTCATGTTACCTCTTCTGTTTTTTAAAAGGAAGGTGCTTCAGCTCGAAAAACGCAAACTCCAGCAGCACAGCCTGTACCACGACCAGGTAAGGTAGCCTACTTTCATTTGTGCTTCTGTTCCGAATAAGTATGAGTTTCAAGGAAGTACTATTTAAAACTTTAGTTAGCTGAGGAATTAAGTGGGGATCATTCCTTTGTGGCTTTTAACTGCCTATGTGTTGGAAATAACATGTAACTTTTTGGTTAATGTTGTGCCATGGGGTTTGGCTTCATTCTCTTAAGTGTGTTGCCCAGCTGGAAGGATGTGCTACTCAAAAAGTGATGAACTTAAGGTTGTTAGCTTGGTAATTCACAGATGCCAGCTCACATATATAAGAGCTGGTTAATACTCCAAGGAGAAACAACCTGAATAGAAAAGCTAATCTCAGTAATAGAATTAATATTATATCCCTTTTTAATATATCAGAAATAAGTCTTTCTGTGAATGTGTTATCATTGCTTTTCACACTTCTTAGCACATAAGGTATTTGTAATGGGGCCAGAATCCTGAACTAGCTTTTTAATTCCCAGTTAGTAGACTTTAGCTACTAAGTCAATTTTGTATGCCAGATGGAATCTTAAATTGAGATTCAAAGAAAGAATGATGTAGGTGCTTAGTTTTGGTTTAATGAGAAACCATTAGAAAGGGCTTTTAAGAGTGTAAGGGAACAGGCAGTATAGAAGAGGATCAGTGTTTCCAAACAGCTGTGTGCATCTCTGTACCTGATTGATATACTATGAGAATTTCTGGTTTGGTGGAAGAAAGTCTCAAGTGAAAGGTGTTATTTGTGAACAAGTTGATGGTTATTGTTGTTATGAAGGTATTGGAAAGGGGACACTTTGCGGTTTTTTGGAAACAAAGCTACTTTTTAGAATTAATGCACTTTTTCTAGAAGTATTGCTGGAGTACTGTATGGTCTTGTTGAGACTGTATTTGCTTTCAGTATGTGCCTTGCTGATTTCTTGAGATTTATTAGTAGGATTTAATGCTAAGACTTAAAATTGTAAAAATTAATCTTTCCTGAACTTATATTCTAATATTGAATATTCTCAGCGTACCTAAACGCTGTTGTGTGTGCACAGATTCTTCTGTTTAGTTGTTTTGGTACTAGAAAGGTCATGCTGCCTGTCTTACTTATCTCACTAGCCCTGTTAAGCATAATAATGCAAATGAAGTTGACAGACAATGGTATGAAAAGGGTAGAAGTGGCAAGGGCAGAAATCTGAGGGAATTGTCCTGTGACTTCGTGGGCATTAAGTGGCAGAAGTGTGTGGTTTCTTGCAGGTGTGTTTTTGTTGTTTGGTTGGTTTTGGGTTGGGGTTTTCCTGCATTATACAGGTTGTATTGATACTGCCCTTCTCTAAGGCTGATCGAATCCATTATCTTGCCTCTGTATTGTCAGTTAGAAAAAACCCTTTGCATTAGAAAAAAACCAAAACTTTCTGCTTGTTCTAGGACATTGTGGAGTTTGGAACTTTTTAAAAAAGTAGTTGTTCTGTCCTTAGTAGTCAAGGTATTTAAAATGTGCAATTTCCAGGGGGAGGCTTCTTTGCCTATAGAAGCATTAATTGAATTGGACTAAACAGTTGTAGAATACTGATTTGAAAAAACACCTATGAGATGTGCTTTTAATTTAAGATGGGTTTTTTTTGGCGTGCCTTTCTGCAGTACCTAATTTCCTGCTAACATGTCTTGGTACAGTTTTCAAATTGCTTAGATGCTTCTTTCTTCTCCCCTCCACACCCTCACCCCCCACTTTATTTAGGGGAGCTCGTGCTGCTCATGTATTTCAGGAAAGTTTTTACATTAAGGAGAAACCTAGACTAATAAATAAATCAATAAAATAATTGAGTAGGTAAAGTTCATGTAATTCAATAAATTGTCACCCATTGTGTCTGTGCATTTGACAGTGCAGGAAAAGATAATTAAGGATATGGTCTCAATATTTCAACAGTGGCAACTGTGTTTTGAATATTTAAACTGTTCTAGCCAGTTTCTAAAACAGTTGATCATAAATAAACATGAGCAAATTGGTGCTATGAAATTATAAGTCAATTAATTAAATTTGTCATGCATAGTAGTGGTTGAGACTTGAGTTAGTCTGCATCAATCTTGCTGCTACTCACCATTTTCTGCTGTTGTGAATTAGGATAAACACATATGATGGTAATGATCAAGCACAACACTTTTTCCCTTAAGTTAGCGTTCATGAAAACCGAAGGATAAAATGTTTATTTGGAGGAAGCCAGGTTTTTCAGTAATAGTACGTAAATGAAGAAACATATATGCTTTTCCAACTTTTGGCTGAAGTATCTCCCCTACTGAGGAGGTCACAACTTGGAAGACTTAAGTGGGAACGGGACACACTCTTTGGTTTCTACCTGGCCAGTATTGTTTGCTTGGGTTTTTTTGGTGGGTTGTTTGTTGTTGTTTTGTGGTGAGTTTTGTGTTTGTTTGTTTTGTTTTGTTTTTTTTTTTAATTGTTTTGGATTATTTTTTGTTATTGAACTTATTTTTTTGTTATTTTTCCTTGAATGCTACTATATCTGTCAAGCTTCATGGTTTCTGTCACTCAAAGAGTTCATGTAACTCAAAAACTGCAATCCAAAATCAACCTAAGTAAGCTTGAAATTCACATTTCAATTGTTGAAAGCTCTATATGTGTTAAAGGTAGCTAAATTCTGCAGATACAGTCTACAGTAACAACTACTGATGAAAAGGTGAGGGTCTGTAAAGGTAAGCTTGTTGTGAAATAGTCTTCCTTTTGGTTCACCACCATTGAACTTTAGGTCTAAAAGCAGCTTTTTTCAAGATTGCTGGCAATTATCAATGATACAGTGTCCCGATCTTTTGAGAAGGATGGAGAGGGATACCTAGTTTCAGGAAAATAAGGAGAGATTGATTTGACTGTCCTAACATGTGTTTCAGACAGTCAAAAGCTGTTTGTCTTCTGAATACTGAGACCCAAATTACAAATTCTTTCTTCAACTTTGTGTATTGCATCTGTGAAAACGGTCTCATCACTATGGTGTGACTCTTCTCTGTTCGCTCCTGCAACTAAAAATAGTGAAATGTTGCCTTACAAGGACATTTGAGTTCATGTATTACTAATTATGCCATATTTTCTGGGTGTTTTTTTTCAGTTTCCCAAGCAAGACCACCTCCAAACCAGAAAAAAGGTGAGTCAGTTTTAGTTACGCGATCATTTTTGTTTGAATTGTGTCTATGCTATCTTTTGCTAGAACCACAAGCAAACAATATAAACAAACAGTGGAATGCAGACAGCATTCTGTTTTGTTATGGGTAACACCCATATTTAACAACTCCTCATACAGGGCAGATACCTTTTTGGTGAATGAAAGCCTTCAGTTTTGAAAAGACTTACTATTTTTTTTCCTTGAATATTTTTTCCATTATTTTTATCTGTTAATAGTTTTGATTTTATGACAGTTCCTTTAATGGAAAAAAAGAGGAGAGTGTGGGGGTTGAAACCCAGCGACGAAAACCACACCAAAAAACGCAGCAAGCAAATGTAACTTTATTATCTTTACAGGATCTCGAACTCCCATAATCATTATTCCAGCAGCCACGACCTCTTTAATAACGATGCTTAATGCAAAGGACCTTCTGCAAGATCTGAAGTAAGTAGCTGATTAGAACATACTGTGTAAAAACCTGTTAGATATAAAGGTATACTAGTACCAAATTAGTAATTAAGCAAACGGAAGTATCTAGTGTCTCATGACAAGCTAATTTTACAGACCAGAGTGTAATAGAAATTAATGCCTCTTGAATAGCAGGAAAAAATCAAAACCTTATTTCAGAGTTTTGGCATAGTTGTGACCTGTGGGCCAAATGTGCACATTAAGAGAGTCTTACAGTACCCTTCTAATGTCTGTAGTGGTTTTCTTTTATGTAACTTATATACATACATGTGCAACCAGTCAACAAAGCCTTACGATGGGAGAAGGCTTAGAGAAGATGAACAAAGGCAGTGTGCTCATGGAGCTCAGAAAAGAGAAAGAAAATGGTCACAGTTGTCATGAAGGAGAAGAGGACTGGACGGTGGCCTCTGTTTTATCTAAATGGCTGTATCAGCTGAGCAGTTCAGTTGGTTGTGTGAATAAAGAATTTTTTTTAAAGTTCACATACAACAAAAATAAGAACAAAGCATTGTCATTACTTATTGGTGCAAATTCATTCAGGGAAATATTAATGAGTTGCTAAAATTTGGTTATTGCATCACACATCTGATTCTGAGATTTAATTCATTATGGCTAAATGCAATCAACACTGCGAATTACTTCCTCCATGGTAAGGTAAAATTCACTGGTATGTTAAAAAACAAAACAAAACAACCCCAAAATATCTTTCTGCTTGCCCAGCAGATTGTGGTATTCAGAGTTGCCTATCTGTTAATACCAGTTAATTTTTTCTGAAACAGTCATTTTCACAGACAAATACACTGTTACAGGTTGTCTGCATTGGTGTGCTCAAAAAATGGAGAGCTCTTCTTTCTTTCACCTTCAGCACTTTGCTTGTCCTTTATGAGACTATGCATGGCTTTTCTTCAGAAACTTATTGTGGTGCTACAGCTGTCACTGGAGTAGCCCTAGGAGTTTTTAAAATTGTGCTGTGAGATACCAGATGCCTTCTGATCTCCAGTGATTTCAAGTTATAGAATACTGCCATGTATCATCAAAGATCCAGTAAGTGTACTGGACACTTGGTGCCTCTTCTGAAATATTTAATCAGAGGCAAGACTGTCTTTTAATGTTACAGTTTAATGTGCAAGCAGTTACGGGACTGATATAACTGTGTTGACAGAAAATGCTGCATGTTTATGTGTGGTTTTATGTTTAAGAAGAAATTCCACAATTACAAGCCCTGGATTTTAAATCTATGTAATTTGTGACTTCCTGGTACGGGAACACCTATGATGGAATAAATCACCTCTGTGTCATAGAGTAGTAGAATCATAAAATGGTTTAGGTTGGAAGGGACCTTAAAGATCATCTAGTTCCAACCCCCCTGCCATGGGCAGGGACACCCTCCACTAAACCAGGTTGCTCCAAGCCTCATCCAGCCTGGCCTGGAACACTTCCAGGGATGGGGCATCCACAGCTTCTCTGGGCAACCTGTTCCAGTGCCTCACCACCCTCTCCAGGAAGAATTTCATCCTGATGTCCAGTTTAAATCTACCTTCTTTCAGTGTAAAGCCATAACCCCTTGTCCTATCACTACAGACCCTTGTGAAAAGTCCCTCTTCCGACACCCCCCCCCCCCCCCCCCCCCCCGCCTCCAGCTTTCTTGTATGCGCCTTCAGGTACTGGGAGAGTTTATCTGTGCTAGGAGGCCTGCACTGTTTTCAGCTCCACTGGGGTAGAGCTATAGTTAACTTCTTAAGACGTGCCTCAAGATGAGGCTGATCATTATAGTGTAAAGAGCATGATCCAGGAAAAAATGAGATTAAGGGGTCAAAGGAGGACACCATTGTTAACAAGTATGAAAGACAATGGGAAGCAGCAAGGTATGTTAATGAATCAGAAGGTCAGTAGCAGAATTGAGAAGATCAAAACATTAATTTAGCCATGACAGTTCTAGCACTCTTCTAGAAAATATGCCACCTGGCCTACATTTTTTTTGCATTCAGATTTATTGAAGTAGTTTGTTTAGGAATGGCTGCGGGGTTTGTTTTTACTGTTCAGGTATGCAGACTGTAGAACTAGCCTTGATGTAGAGTGTGATTGATAGATATGTGATGGTTTTCCAAGGAAAGATGACTTACCTAAATTCTGCTTCTAAATCCACCACCTTTTTTAACTCACTTTCCCCTTTCAAGTAAATTTGACAGAAGACTAGAGATTTGGAGGACATGGGCTATTGCCACAAGTTTTGGAATAAAGAAATATTGTCAGGATAGAAAAGACACAGCCAGATTAGTATTCCCGCTCTTACCCCTGCTGAGGAGGATGCAGGTAGATTAGAATTTCTTGTCTTTCTAGAGACAGCCTGCTTGTATTAGCCACCAGAGGAGATCAGTGATATAGCACAAGGAGCAGTGATTTTTTGAGCTGGAAGAGTAAGAGCCATTGCAGAGGAGACTGCTATGAAATGTAGGAGAACCCTGGGAGAATGAAGCCTGCAGTATTGTTGGGGTACGGAAGCTGTGATAATGTGTCACATGGGCTGTTTATAGGGCAGCTTTTTCTTCCATGCATGATACCCGAGGCAGCACAGCTCTGTGAAGTGTGTGATAATAAAGAATGAGTTTTTGGGTTTCATAACTAAAATCAACTTTTGGCATTCCTTCCTTTTAGATTTTTCTTAAAATGAGGAACAAAGCTGAAATTATCATCAGAGATCAAACCACTTAAAATCAAAACTTAGTCATAGCTGGGAATCCCTGTCTTTTAGGATAGTTTTTGTCTAGGATGCTGGATTTTTTTTATAAGTTATTGGACTGCAAGATGTTGTCACTTTGGATATAAGAAAAAGTAGTTGTGGTGGTATCACTGACAGATATTTTAAGTTGGTTGTCGCGAAATTAACAGGACAGTCTTGATCCAGTACTATGGTAGGTGTTAAATTATCAAGGATTGGAAGAAACTTTTTAATTACACCAACATTTTAAGTAACCCTTTTCATAACTCTGTAATATGTTGGGGTTTTTTTCATTGCCAAATTTGGCTGACATTTTGTTTGATGTTTAGCATGTTTAATTCATCACTAATAGTATGCTCTCTTTTGAAGTAGAGAATATGGAAAGCAGGAAAGATAAGAGTAGAATGGAATATATATATAATGATAAACAGGAAGCATGTTACTGGTTTAAGATTGGTTTTTAAGATACCTGATTTGTCAGATATATTTGTTGCAACTTAGTTTTGTAGGGGGACATTTCTATATATAATTAATATCAACAATTCATATGCTGTGTAATATGCAAATATTTTTGTTAAATTTGTTTTGAAAGGTTTTTCTTTAAGGAGCTGAGTACAAGATTAAAAATTGAGATATTATTTCATTTAAAATCCAAACTTTGTTACTTTATGATATGTTGTGAAGCTTCTTCAAAAATGCTTCCTATAATACACTTTATTCTTACTCATTGTCTGAATGGAACACTGCATATCATAATTACTGTATAAAATCTGGCTTTCCAGACTAAGTATTTGAGAGTATCTGAGGTTAGGCTTTTGAGAGGCAACGCTTCTGCTTTATGTGGCACAGAAGCAAGGCAGGAATTAGACAGATTAAAATGATTAGATTATATGTATTTTTATTACGGTGATGCTTTTACTTATGATATGTTTCACCATATGTGGCTAGACAACTCACTGAGATTCATCCAGCTTTCATATTGAGCAAACTGTCTGAAAGGTTTAGGGATGATAGATCACAAATATCTTTGTTCTCTTGCAAAAATAAGTGTATGAAGCTTTTGATACTGTAATCTAACAAAAATATTTACGTGGTTGTAAAAATAAGTGTCTAGGTCTAAACCCAGTGAAATGTGTATTACAGTGATCTTGGTTATTGTCCAGCATTGAAGTTGCCTTATTCTCTGTTCATGCATTTTTCAGTATGCCTGAGTTGGGGCCAGAAAGTGCTGACCTGACTGCACTGAAAGTGTTTTAAAGTTAAGGCTGGCAATTGATATGAGTATAGAGCCTAGGCGTGAGCAGCTCTGGCAGTTCGGTGGATAGTATCTTTCCAGTTACCTCCCATAATTTGTTCTTGTTCAATCACTTGCCTGTTACAAAGACGGCAGGTCCCTTTTGTAAGGTAAAGAGAGAGAGTGCACCAGTTTTTATGTGAATAATGATTTTGGCAATTAAGAGCACGAAAATTGAGTGCTATTAATTTCTTCGTAGGGGTGTAAAACACATTCTAAGTAGATAGATGATTTTTTTTTTTACTAGGGAAGATATCTGCAGAAGCAACAAAAAAACGTAAGCTCCCGCACAGTCAGGTTTCAGAACACATTTCTAGTGTGTTAGATTATTAAAAAGGTGTCACATAAAAACATGGCATTAAGGCACCAGCTATAGGATTGTGGCAAATAATTTCCAGGGGAAGATGGGGTTTTGCTCTTTAATGCTCAGATTCCTTAAGCTTGTCTCTTTATGTCCAGGTAGCGATGGAGTAAGCCATGATTATATTTATAATAATACAGTAATTTCTATTGATTCTCAATTCTTGAGCACATGGCTTTCATTATACTTACTGAATCAATGGTTCCTGGAAATGCAAGCATATATTTCATAAACTTTCTGTAAGCTGTCATTTACTCCTGTATTCTGTGTTCGTACATATCTATAAGCATTTTCCTTCAGTGCTGTCTTTCGCAGCTGTCTTCTCTACTGTTCCGTGTGAATCTGCTCACTGTTATTTTTTTTCTTCAAAAAATTCAGATAACAAGAGACTTTATGTTCTGTCTGGGAGAAATACAGTAAATAAAATGGAAGCTATTGTCTAGAAGATACATAACTGAGGCACAACTGAATGTTGCCTTAATGGCTGTAACAGTTTCTAGCTGAGCGTGAAACTGTCAATAAACTGATGTTGAAATGAATTCTTGAACACATAAGCATTTAAAGCTAGAAGTAGATTTGAGAATGCCTGTTTCAGCGAAATTTGAGGGGTCTCAAATTATAGTGGTGAAATTGTTAGACTCTTTGTAAAACAGCAATATTGCTTCTTAGTGTCCATGTTTGATTTGGCAGGGATGGCTAGGTTTTCTGTTTTCATTAAAAATGCATTTGTTCTCTCACATTTACAAATTAAAAATGTGATCTTTTAGATTGGTGTTCATGTGAATATTTTATTATCTCTAATATAGGTATGGCTGGCTTTTATTTACATATTCTGTACAGTTTTGTTCTCATTTGGTGCTTGGAATGCAATAAAGTACAAAATTTTTCTTATGCTGTCCACTATTCTAGGTGATCCTGGCTTTTCATACAGATCTTGCTTCTTGGATAAAAGGAAGGGGTGGAGTGCTGGTGTAATTTTAAAATTATTTTTAAAAAAATCCATTTTTCCAGCCCAGATTCCTTAGTTCTGATGGTTGAGGAGATGCTTGTAAATGGTTTTCTTAAAAGCTCAGGAAGACCAAGCAAATCCTCACTTGTTGTAAAGTTGTAAAATAGAGTTTCCTATCAGTTAGTATTGGCAAAACAAAGCCTGCAACGTGTTGGCAGGAAAGGCTGTTAGATGTGCTCATGATTAAAGTTGCACCTCACTTTTCAGTTTTTAAATTAGCAACTTGACTAGAAATACTTCATTCTCACGTCACATTTAATAGCTTTTTCCAAAGAACCGTGTTGAGTGCTTCTGTGTATAGCACACCATTTCATGTGTCTGTCAGGTGTGCTAGATAAAGTATATGTAAATATTAACTCTTTTCTAATTACTTCAATAAGCATTGAAATTACGATCTTAATGTTTTTGTTAAATAATATTCTGGGTGTTCTAAATGTACTTCTTTCCAGGGTATCCTGTATATCTTTTTTGTCTGTATTTCCTTAGAATGGTGGTGTTTCCCATGTGTGAGACAGATAAGCATAATTGAATTTGTAGTTTATCATTTAATCTGTAATGTTTTTCCTCTTCTTGCAATGCTAATCACCTTCAATGCACAATTCATAGTAATTTGCCTTTTTTTTTTTTTTAATTTTCCAGTTAAGTTGTACGCATTTGGAGACACACTTCAGAAATTGGTTGTGACATTCTGTTTTCGAAAAATTGTTAAATCATTAAGAGTATAAGGGGGCTTAATCTTTTTATTTACATTAGGAAAGTAAAATATTCTTGCTTGAAGGTTTATGTTAGATGTTAGCAAAACCTAGTATATTCTAGTTTCTCCTCATATTTAGTTTTTCATTCCTTTTTTCCATTTTTCCAGCAGTGGTTGAGTGTGCAATCTGCCTGTTTAAGCACATTCAAATTGGTCTTTAGTATTCAAGTAGAAATAGGTTGAAGAGAAGAAATAGAAATGTTGCAAACAACTTACCCCAAAGAGGCAGTAAATGTCTATAAAGCACCATCTGTACTATCATGAAGAGAAATCTTACCAATTCTGTAGAGTACTATGTTTTTAAAATGTATAATACTCCTGATAACTTTTGCAGTTAAATGAAACATAGTGTTACTTTTTATCAGAAGTTTTGGAAATGAAATGTCAGTGACAAACAGTCTTAGTGCAGCTGGCAGGTTCTGAATAGAGTATTACAATCTCTGCTCTTTTGCTGACCTAGTAGGTGATACTGGTCACATCAACCTCCTGTTCTGTGACATAGTTTGTTCTATAAAATGTATGATTTTTTCTTTCCTTCTGACAAAATCCCCTGAGATTCATCAGTAAAAAGGATTGCACTACTCTCACATTTATGATGCCGATTTTAAGAACTGTTTCTGTATTTTATTATCACTATAAAGAAGAGACCTTTGAAACTCAATTGTGTTTTTTGTAAGGTGGGGGGCTGAAAAATAAGAGATCTGTAATTCTTTTGGGGGGAGTCATATCTACAAGAATGCTGGAGGGGGACTTATTACAAGGGCCTGTACTGATAGGACAGGGGCCAGTGGATTGAAAGAGGGTAGATTTAGGTAGTAGATCAGGAAGAAATTCTTCCCAGAGAGGGTGGTGAGGCACTGGCACCGGTTGCCCAGAGAAGCTGTGGATGCCCCATCCCTGAAAGTGTTCAAGGCCAGGCTGGATGAGGCTGTGAGCAACCTGGTCTAGTGGAGGGTGTCCCTGCCCGTGGCAGGGGGGTTGGAACTAGATGATCTTTAAGGTCCCTTCCAATGGAAAACATTCTGTGATTTTCTTTTTTTGTCATATGGAAATTATGTAAGAATTAAGTTATCTTTATTTTCCAAGCACTTAATTTACCAGTGAAGATATTTTTAAAAATAAAAAATAAATCCAGAATTTTAGTACCATATGTCATAGTAACAAGAAGAATCATTTATAATTCAAAGTCACCATAGTCCAGAAAAATAAAACCTCACTCAGAAACCTATTTGACAAAAAATTACAGCTTTGTTGAGAAAATGTATTTGTGATAGCTCCAAGAGCAAACACTCTAAAATTTGCTCCAGGAAGCAATTGTTTCTTAGTGCCCAAGCTTCCCCATATTACCCTTGATCACTAAAATGAGTGATAGCTGTTTAGCAGGTTGTGATCTGGCTCCTCATCTGCAAATATATTGGGTAAGGTCGAGAAGGAGTGCCATTAATATATAAGAACAAGTCAGCCTGTAGTTTTGAGGGGCAGAGGACCTTTTAGTACGACTGTTTTTATCATAAAGGCTTATGAAATACTATTCTTATATTTTTTGCTGTTCTGAATGAGTAGTAAGGGAGGCTTGGTGTAGTAAAAATGAGATGGTTTCAGTGACTGCTGCCAATAATGCGAAGATGTGATAAAGTTGTTACTTTTCCTGCTGACTACTTCCAGTAAACTGTGTTTTCTCATAAATGTTTATTTATTCCCCAAGGTTTGTACCATCAGATGAAAAGAAGAAACAAGGCTGTCAACGAGAGAATGAAACTCTAATACAGAGAAGGAAGGACCAGATGCAGCCTGGGGGAACTACAGTCAGCGTTACTGTACCTTATCGAGTAGTAGACCAACCGCTGAAACTTATGCCACAAGACTGGTAAAATAGATTTCCCTTTCTTAATCAGGAGAATGCAGAATTTGGAGGGGACCAATAAAATTCTGCTATGTTTACTAGGAAGTTAAGATAAAAGAACGGATTTGATTGTTAACTGTATAGGAGTGTCTCTTCTTCAGGTTAAAATAATATGACACTAAACTTCTTAAGAAATCACAAAATTCTACATTTTAACAGTATGAGCAGCGTAAGTGTTTTTATTATGTTTGCCTGCAGTGTTCCAGAAATTCAAATAGGTATATGGTAAATTCAAAACATGATCTGAGAGAAAGATCTTCCTTTCTCATCTGCTTTCTGAGTGAGAGTCTACTGGGAAGATACATTTGCAGGCCTTCAGCATCTGACATTCTAAATTTTTTAGTAGTTTAAGAAAGAAAGAAAACACATCAGACAGTAAAGACTGAACTGTGGTTTCAGTATTGAATTAAATTAATTGAATTGGATTCAGTGATGTAAGCTTGCTTCTGAAGGGAGAGCCCCAGCTGGGGAAAGGGAATAGTAGATACCTTTTTCTTTTAAGAAAGAACTGGAAACAGATTATTTTTTCTGTAGCCCGTTCTTCGATCCTATTAAAACATACTTCTCTTTGAGCAGGAAGATTCTGGAGAAACATGTCTTTGTTATTTGTTACAATGAATTAGGCAACAGTTTTTTTACCTTCTCACAGGTGTGAATATGTTAGATAAGCACGGTGACATTTTGGGTGGTTTTGTAATTTCCAAAGTAGATTTTAAGGAATAACTTTGAGAAGGTCCTGTTGCTAAATTAGTTATTCTCTGTATTGAGAACTTGAACTAATCGTAAATCTGTGGTTTGAAATTCAGAATATAAATACCACTTAAAATATTTAATGGCCCAATCCTTAAGAACCATATAAAATGATTCCTAAAATGCTTCTGACCAAAGACATGAAGTGGTGTGGTGTTTTTATCCAAGGGAGAATCAGATACTAGTATTTCGAAATCAACATGTTGCTGCTGTTTGGGGTTTTTTTTTCAGTTAGCCATTACAAAATCTGCGACGCCATTTTAAATGGCAAAGCTTTAGTCTTTTAGCCCAAAACTTCATCTTGATTATTCTTTTCCATTTGGGATTTTGTAGGCTTTATGATTAATTAAATTTAGGGTTTCAATTAGGAAGCTAATTACTTGTTGTAGTAGGTAGGAACCATGGTTAGATGGTGTAAGTGTTCAAGAAGAAGACAGACCATATGTGGGAGGACATTTGTTCTCAAAGATTATTTTTTAAATTTTATTAATGTATGTATTTCATCTTTATCAAAAATTTATTTTCCTAGACCACAGGTAATGGTTACATACCCTTACAAAAACCGATGCGGTTTGCAAACAGACGCAGAAATACAGTAGTTGTCTCTTCTAATAAATTTTAGAATATAAGTATTCATATATACATATATATACACATATATAACAGTATTCAGACTTACAAATTGATACATCTAAGCTTACAGTGTAATTTATATTTCTAAAATGTTGGAGCACGTTTGAAAGAAAAGTATTGATGACCAGAGATAAACGCTGTTTGACTTATGAGAAACTGAGCTGCAGTCTGCAAAGGGGTGGAGCTAAAAGTCCAGAAAAATCACTTGACATTTCTTTTGCTGAAGAGAGACAAAGCAGTTGTGCTGGAGGTGTGGTTAAATGTGCAATACTGTTGTTACTAAAATAAAAAAAACATTGTAAAGTGTATTGCCTGTTTAAGAAAACATCCCATTTAAATGTTCAAGGCCATCAGCATCTCCATCTCTTTCTGTGTTCCTAGGGATCGTGTGGTGGCAGTATTTGTACAGGGTCCTGCCTGGCAGTTCAAAGGCTGGCCTTGGCTCTTGCCTGATGGATCACCCGTTGATATATTTGCAAAAAGTAAGGCAATTTATTTGTTTTGTTTTTAAGTGTTTTGGGAGTTGTTACTTTGGTTTTGGGTATTTTTGAGGGGTGTTTATGGCAAAGTACTGTCAAGTACTACCGAAGTGCAGTTGGGCTTCGGGTAGTTGAAAAGGCAGGTGCTTAGGTATTCACACAGATGGCAAATATTAACGTGCCCTCTGCAGTTGCTCTGTTCCAACCTGTGCAAGATCATGGAAATCTTCTCAAAGCTGTGATCTTTACAAGAGTTTCAGAAATAGGTGGGGTATAAATTTACTTGCCAAGCTTCTAAAAAAAGGTGAAAAGACAGTGTATGTTGTAACACTTCATAGATAACAGGTTTACAGACTGTATGGAGATTTCATTGCTACTTTGGACAGAGGATTAATGACCTAGTATTTCACTAAGAAAGCTTTACAAATATGATCTGGTGTTTGACAAAAACTGGAAAGTTTTAGTCAGGTAGTAAGATACAAATACTTTTAAGTTGTGAGCTGGATCTGAACAGGTTTTTTGAGTTATCACAATTATGCACAATATGCATTGAGACACTGCAATTTTTTTGCACACTTCACCCTTCTGACTGTAAGGTGTTGTCATGGTTTAGCCTTATCTGGCAGTTAAGAACCAGGCAGTTGCATGCTCACCTACCAATCCCTCCACCAGTGAGGAAGGGTTGGAGAAAAAAAAAACCAAGGGAAGATCTTGAAAAGTTGAGATAAGAACTGTTTAATTATATAAATTAAACTTACAGTGATACTAACAGTACTACTACTAATAAGTAATTAAAACAATAGAAATAGAACACATGATACAGGATCTCACCACTCGTGGACCGACACAAACAGATTCCAAATCAACAAGCAAAATCCAAGTGGAGAGGAAAAAAATAACCAAAACACCACCCCCATCCCCCACCCACCGAGAGCAGGGAAAAAGAAAACTACAACACCCCAACCAGCCTAACAAAAGAAGCTGCTTCTCTGCTAGGAGCCCACCAAGAACCTAACAAAAGAGGCTATCAGCAAAGCTGTCTGCCAGCTCCAAAAGCCTAAAAACAAATCCACACCCCCAGGTCCACTTTTGAGCCTTCCAAACTGCGCATGCATCCAGCCTGACCACTGAGCGTGATGTGTCATGGAATGAAACAAGATCCCTCAGCCACTGCGGGCCAGCCAGCTCTCTGTAGGAGAGCAGCCTGAACACAGCACAGGTGTGCGATGTCTAAAGAAACTGTCAGCTTCTGTTCCCTGTTGCTTCAGTGTGAAGCTGCCTTAGAAAACAGACCTTGTTGTTGCGTCCAGTGGTTTCTGAGTTACAGATTCAAAAAAATCCAAACCAGTGCACACACATGAAAGCAGAAAACATCCTCCCCCCAAACCAACCAACCAACCAGCAAAAAAACCCAACCATGCATCCTAAAAACCTGAGTTCAGTCTGTTATCTCCCAGTGGCTGTGATGAGGAAACAAGTTTGATCGGGTTTTATGTATGCACGTATTTGGTACGTGAAGTAGAAGCCAGAAAGAGAATGCTACTTTGACTGGGGGAGAGTGAGACAGGATGACACAAATAGTTAAACAGAAGGCTGTGAACAAGAAAATAGAATGGGTTGCTTAGGGGGCAATTGATAATGAACAGAGAGACAGTGAAAGAGCTTGAAATTCAACATAAAAGAAAAAATACATCACAGAAGAGAGTACAAAAGAGACTAATGACAGACAAAAACACTTCAGCATGAAGGTACAGAGAAAATTGTTTGACTTTCCACAATTCCTGAGACATGCTCTTAACTTTTAAAGGTTTAGCTCTTAGTTGCATGCTAGTTCCTTTTTAATTTTGTCATTGGCATATATATATATATATATAAATGTACAGAGGGCCATAGGAATTGTTACAAAGTGCTTTGGCACTTTTGAAGTCTTTGCTATGCCCAAAGATCAAAATCATAGCCTGCATAGTATAGTCTGAAGGTGTACAAATTCTTACATTTTTTAAGTGAAAGAAGGATAGCTGTTCTTACTTGACTTACAAAGATACGCTGAAATGGGCCTTCTTTAATTTTGGAAATGCATTCTGTTGTTTCAGAGTGAGGGATTTTTAACAATATTTTCCTGATAAGAGTGTGTCTAGGGCTTTTCCCAATGACTTTACTCACTCCTCAAAATCACCACAGTGTAAATGGAGAGAGCACAGGCAACGTCAGTCTGGTTGTATGTGTTTACTTTTTCCTGAAGCTATTGCTTTGCCCATATTTATAGTCTTCAGTAGTCTTCATAGATGTGGCTTCTGGGATCTGTGGCAGCTAATTGTTTCATATGGGTCTGTAGCAATTAACAAATATGCAAAGCTTATCGCTGTCATTTTCGAAAACAAGCAGGTAGCTTACCATAAAAAACTCCTCATGAAATTTGTATTGGACCAGAGCCCGTCAAACTGGTTTTATTTGCTCGATTGCTATGTCACATAGTATTTTGTTATTTGAGTCCCTAATACTGTTCTCCTTCATTTTCTTTACACGTGGTCTGAGTGTTTAATGTTCACATATCAAGCAAGCTTATTTTTGCATCTGCAAGTGAATGTTTCAGATGAAATTTTGAATTATGTCCCTTCAATGAACAAATATTTAATTTTAAATACCATTTTAAAGGTCTTACTGCTAGAGCACATTAGTCTGCTTTAATACCGGGTTGTTTCAGCTTCAGACGTGGATTGTTTTCTGCTCAACATTGTTTAAACTTAATGCAGAGGCTCTGTCAGGTGTTGATTAAGTTTTCTCTAAATGCATAGCCTTGGTATACCTTTATTTGCTTTCTCTGGAGTTATTTTAAAACACACATCATTGTATAGATGATATTATGTATGTATTCTTAGTTTTCGTTCACAAAGCCTAGAAGTTTATTTGACAGTCGTACAAGCCAGATGATCACTTCTTTAGTTTGGTAATTGGAAGATAAGCTAATTTCAGATACCGATCTTCTAGAAAGCTCCTAGATATATAATTTAATATGTTTACCTGTATCTGGAAAAGGGGACTTTATTTATTTATATGTTTGTGTATTTATTTTGGCCATTTGGCTAAAATTCTAGGTGGATTTTGTGGAGTTCAAAATGAAGAGTGTGAAAGATAAGGCCATGGCTTTAAAAATAACTAGTCTCCATAAGCCTCGTCATATGCTTCTGCTTTACTTCTCCAATAATATCCAAAATAGAAAATGTATCGAATTAGTTACCAGATAGGTATTGTACGATTTTGAAATACTTTGAACTAATTATGTGAAAACTATGATATGCCTAAGGAAATCAAGAAGAATCTCAAGAATTTTTTAATACTCACTCTACTAATGCTTACTTGTGATGTAATTCACATGAGACAGTACTTCCGATGTGCAAAACAACTGTTAATATTTTACCATTTTTAAGTGTGTACTAGATCAGGGGAAACTGGCAGTTACTAAATTTCTCGGAATGCTTCACGTAGCACTTGAGGATGACAGTGGCATTCTGCTATCAGGCTTTTATGCAGACTTTCAGGAAATGGCCAGCCTTCCTTCTCAGTCATCTCAGGAACGTTTTGGGTTGTTGTTTTTTTTTAATTCTTAGGCAGTTCAAAGATTTTCCCTTGCTTCTCAAAGAAAATGTACTTGAATTGGCAATGAGTTTCTGCTATTCTGGAATCTATGCATCTAAAAATAGGGGCTGACCTTTCACTTAAACCTGTAATAGCATGAGAGTCTGATAGTGGCCACTGATCAGAGTGTCCTTCAAGTAATCTATTTTCTTGAGACATGGGCTCATTATTTGTTCGCAGACTGTTCTGAAGGGGTGGGGTGGCAATTCGCTTTGACTAATAATTAAACACCAAAATAATTGTGTTTGTAAACAAAATCTTTTCCTGTTTCCTGTAGTTAAAGCTTTTCATCTCAAATACGATGAAGTACGTCTGGATCCAAATGTACAGAAATGGGATGTAACAGTGTTAGAACTAAGCTACCACAAAAGACACTTGGATAGGCCAGTATTTCTACGCTTCTGGGAAACTTTGGACAGGTATGTTTCCTGTTGAAAATCCTTTATGCTCATGCTTGTGTGATGTTTGGTGGGAATTAAAAGTTACGGCAACAAGGGAATTGTAGACAACTTAGAAATCTGAAAAATATTTAGATTGAAAATACTTCTTGTTTCATTTTTTCCCTGATGATACAGTTAAATATATACCACTATATTTTATTATAAACTATTAATAATCTCCACAGTGTAATAGGCATGCATTTAAAGAAAAGGTAGCTACCATTAAGCATTGTACCATGACTCCCTACCTCCCTTTAGGCAGAAGGAAGGGAATGAAGAACAGGGTAGGCTGTGCAGAGATCTTTATTCCCCAAGCCCTCCCCTTGGACTGATCTTCTGAGCTTAGGAGCTCTCCTTCTTTTTCTCTCTGCCTCACTAAACGGTAGTCTGGAAGAAGTGAGAAACTATTTTAAGATAAAGAGCCACAAAGCATTATCTCACCCTGATGCCGTTGAGTCTGCAGCACTGGGTAGAAGACAAAGGTCAGCAAAGATGTGGCACATAATGAATTTTGGACCAGTGTTTCTTCTATAGCTGAGGGGCCTTCCAAGTACTTACACCTTCATGACAAGTGAGGAATGGAGGAGCACCAGCAGCTCTGTGAAGAGCAGCATTGCTTCTGATTCTGCTGGTTCAAAACCCTCTCAGAATAGGACGTTCATTGCAGTATCTTTTTCATGTTGTAGAGAAGAAACTTTCTTCTCTTGAAGCATTTGAAGAAATACTGAGGGAAGGGAGAAGCCCATGCATTTAATGAGGATTTAATCTTTCCATGTTGATTGCACAGCAAACTGCTTGCATGATTGAGTGAACTTCAAAAAGAAAAATCCTATGGGAATTTTTAAAATAATTCCAAGCATCAAACTTCCTATGGCTTCCTGTTTAAGTCTCAGCTAAACTATGTGTCTGAATTCCTGGAATGAGCTAGCATTATCTTTAACAACAGTCTTCTAGTGTTAGAAGTCATGTGATGCCTTGGAAAATACGAATTTTCTTCGAAGCAAAAAGACAGTTTTAGCTTACTGTCTTTTACTGGGACAAATACTATGCATAATACAGAGCTATATGGCATATAAGTCATTGCATCTCTTCAGCAACTTGCTAAGTCTCTAAGAATTTTGTTTTAACAAAGTCTGTGCATATTTTTTCTGAGAGTAAAATTTTAATAAATGCTAAAAGAGTAGTGATGTTGTTTTCTGTTAATTTTTTTCAGGTATATGGTAAAGCACAAATCTCACTTGAGATTCTGAATCCTTCAGCTGCCATTTATTTCCTGAAGTATGGATTGAGAAAAATGAAAGGGGCTCCAGTTTGGAGACCAGAGCTCACACTATATGCTATGTCAAGAACTTTACAAATGAAGAAGGGTCACAGTTTAAACTTTTTATAAAATCTTGTTTGGATGCTTCATGCTATGGCAGGTTGATACCTGTTGTTATTCAGAAGCAAAGGGGTTTTGCTTAAAACTATTTTTTTAATGTTGTTAGCCTTCTAGTCTGCAATCCAAATTGTATATTTTGATAGCAGCAGTTTCTTCTCTGTTTTGTTAAATTAGCTACATTTTTAAATAATGTGTTTTGTTCCTTCTTAGTAAATAGATTGATCACTGCAGGTTACAAATGTGTGTGTGTGTGTGCACATGTGCGCACGTGTGTGTGTATATATGTGTGTGTCTATGCATATAATGTATAAAAAAATTATAGACACACTTAAGCACGCACACATAGAAGTTACAAGGATTTCTAAACCACTTAGCTTCTGAGCTTAGTTTTGGTTTTCTTTGCTTATTGTTTCACTTACTGAAAATATTTTGTTGTGAATGATACTACATTTTAGTCAATAGACTTGCAAACTGAGCAAAGTGAAAATTGTTTTGGATAAATGAAAATGTCAACCTGTATATGTATATTCTGTCAGTCTTTGTTGAAAAAGGGAAGATGAAAAATCTGGAAACACTTTTTTGGATTTGTAATGTCCCAGTTTACTAAATCTTTAAGCTTTATTATAGGAATACCTACAAGTTGTGTTATCTTTAAATTGCCATTCTCCACACAGGTCTCTTTATTTAAACTGAAAGTATGCATGTGTACATTCCCATCTATCAAAATTCCTTTACATATGGATCTAAATGTTACCTAGATTAAACTATGAATGGAGAAGGAGAGAGTTTGGATTTTTTTTTTCCTGAAACAGTCACCACAAGGAATGAATAATGTTACCTTCTTTGCATCTATACCTCTAATACCATCTCTAATATTAATTTCTTGGACAAAAGTAGCCCAGACTATGTCTACAGGAGGTGTAATTTTCTGAGATGGGTAGCTAATATGATCTCCTAAGAGTCCTGCATTGGAACAGTAAATGAGCCTACTCCAGTTACCAAAGAAAGATTTGCTTGATCTACAGTATGCATATAACTGAGGCCAGAAGACCCTGCTATTTGTATGAATTTATGGCATCTCTATATGTATTTAATAACATTAAGTTGATGATGCATACCAGTGGATGCAGAGAGAGACCAATTACTGTAATATCTGCATGAATTTTTTTCTGGGATAGAAAATACGTGTTTTTATTCCTGTTCTTGAAATTCCAAGCCATGGGGTTTTTGTAATATACTTTACTTTTAAGGTTTGATGAAAGTAAAATGTTCTACCTATTCCTCTTTAGTTTTGCTTTTTATCTGATGTTACCTTCATTTTTAATAAAACCAGAAGGCACATCTCCTTTATACGTTTTGAAAACTATGTCTTAAGTTTGAGGACCGTGACGTCTGACTTTTAATTGCTTCCATATCTGCTATATTGAGACTATTATTTTTAAGTGGTTGTATTGGAAGTGTGTTTAAAAAATACAACAACAAAACCACCAAACAAAAAAACCCCATGCAACCACAAAACCACCAAACAAAAAACCCCAGTGACTCCAAGATGAGAAGTTGAGACTGGATTTTTGAACGGATTCTGCTAAGTGACTGAGAAGAATAGGCAATACAGAACCACTAGAAGTTCTATTTGTATGGGCAGTTGGTCAGTACCAAACACTTAAGCTTATTATAAATGTATCCACCATACATGAGTGAGCTAAATCATTCAATACTTTCTTTTAACCTGTACTATAATTAGAAAAGCTATAATGTCTGTCAAGACAGCAGTCACTACCACGAGGAAGTGGTTTGATTTAGGGTTCATTACTGTGTTAAATAGTGGGATATACTGTATGTTTTTTAACTTGGAAACATTTCCAATTAGAAATGTGGTTTGTTTGTTGTTTAGGGTTTTTTTTTTTCTCCAGACTTAATCAGTACTTCATGGCCCACACAGTTTTAAAGAGACAAGGGGCAGCAAACTTGCACACATTTCTTCAGAATTTGCTTTTTTTCCTGTGCACTATGATATACAGACTGGATAGTGGTCTGAAGATAGTCCAATTAACTTTTCTCTGTTCTGTATTTCACTTGTGTTTTAAATTAATGTGTAATCCCAGGGCCAATACTGTATACAGGAGATGGCTTTATTTAGATGTAAATTTATGTATATATTGGGAGTAACTCCTGAAATGAGTAAAGTTACATGGTTGTGAAACTGGCAGAAGAGCAAAATCCATGAAATCTTTGTCTAAACGGTTCCATTTTTTTATGGATTGAGCATAAACCTTTAACATCTTTGAATTTTGTACTTGCAAGCAATTTACAACACAAGTTGTAAAGTATGTATTTGTGAAGGAGTTGGCACCTGATCGTGCATATTTTTGTCAGTCATAAATATAGTGATGTTTATAAAATGAGCCATTTTGCAATCAGATTCCTGCTAACATTACTTGAAGTTTAATTAGGTTGTCAGAATAGCATTACTGCTGCCTTTGTAAATAACTGCACAGATTATGAAACTACTTGGACTTAAATTAGCCTTACAGCAGTATTCTGCAGCACAGCTGGAATTTTAGACACTTATGTTATGCTTAATTTATCTACAAGTTAATGTGGAGTAATAAAGAAAACCGATACTAAGAACTGGGGAAGCTGGAGGATCAGACATCTGTTTTAGTGAGCTGCATTCTTGTTGTTGAGCAAATTTGACGCACTACTTAAAGCTGTATGAAGTGTGTAAATTGTACTCAATTAAAATGTGTAACTGAAACAGAGCTACTTCACTGACTGTAGTTTATTGAACAGCAGAATGATACTAGCATGGGAATCGGATATCAAATTGGCTGTTCCTATTAAACATCTTAAGTTTCTACACTGTTTCATATGTGCAAGATGAATGAGATGAAACAAGATGAAAGCTGATTTGAAATCTGCTGTTGGGCTCCCATACTGTCAGCAGGTAATTAGTAGCAAGGTTGTAGGGGCCAGTAGATGTATCTGAAGTAATGATTTTATATTAAAAACTGAAATACCTATGATTTATAGCATTTGAGCTTTCTGAATGCTACCCTGAATAAAGCAGACAAAGGGAGAATTTTTTGTAAGGTAAAGTAGGGCAGCCACAGGGACATGCATACCTGAAGAAATAGCAGATCAGCATCCTCAGTTGAGTAGGCTCAGCTCTTTAGTTATTACCTGGAAAATTTTGTAGCACAAGTAGGTACTAAAGTCAGTGCTTGAGCTAGACGATATATATAACTGTTCTGCAATGCTGTAAACTGTTTTATCTCTGAAAACAGAAGGAAATGTAGATTGTGTGTTAAGTTGCCCTTGATCATAAGTTGAACTATTATGTGATATTTGACAGATAAGCCTTTATCAGAACAGCAGTTTGAATTTTACTTCCATTTGATTGGCAGTCAGTGTATAAAATATACCCATTCTCTGCAAGGACCTGCAAAAATGTTTTATTCTTTTGCTGGTGAAATATGCACTTAGTAGCTAATTCTTTCGAACACTACATGGGGAAAAAAAAAATAGCTGGTCAAAATTAATGGCTTAGTGATTTTAAAATTTAATGTCATGAATACATTTTAATTCAAAAGCCATAACTAATGCCAAGTACTTTATTAGAGCAGTGTGTTCATGAAAAATTAAAATCCCTGCCTGAAGAAACTGTTGGCAAAGTAGTTTACAGTTCAACTAATATGTGGAAAAATGTGCCATAAACTGGAATATCTCAATAGCATGTTCTGAGTGTCTCATTTTTTACTTAACTGATTGTTTTGAAGAGAGATGGCAGTTTTGCTTTCATTTTCTGAAGTTGCATGCTTCGGTAGCAATGGTGTTACATACTTTAGTAGCAGTTGTGTGCTGTGTGGTTTGGTTTTACCCTAAGACTGTTAACACGATACAACAATTCTGAGCGATTGAAAACAAATTGCTTTAAGTATGAAGTTGTTGAAGTGGAGCTCATGCACTTGTTCAAGATAAAGGTGGTTTCTTAATGGAACTATGATCCAGTGGGTAACATGGAGTCCATTGTTCACCTGTCACTGACATGTCTGTTGATCATTCTTCTCAGTGCTGATGCTATCATGGAGGGCAAGTTTGAGAATAATGAGATTTAATCAAGCAAAATTGATTGGTAGGTAGTACACAGTGACAGGCCGTGCATCCACTCTGATTTACTGTGTTAATTTTTCTTTAAAGAAAAAAAATTGTAATTTTTTAATAAATGCAAAGAACAATCTTAAACATTTGAAACTTTATTGCAGACTAGATCACATGTAAAACAAAGATATGTGGTGGTACATAAAATCTGTGAGAAAAATGTCTTGGTTTATGGTTTTCATTTGCATCTGGAAATTCTTTTGCTCTAGTTTATTTCAAATTCAAAAAAACTGGTTACTTGCTTCATGAGGTTCCTGCATGTATCACTGAAAATTGTCAGAGGTAAACCATTAGCTGCAGTTGCTTGAAGGTTTTGTTAAATGAATTTGTAGATTATAAATTTTGGCCTGACTCTGTCAGTGGGCCCAAAATTTAACAGAGGATTTGAAGGTTCAAGTTAAAATTAAATCTTACAAGAATCTGATGGAGACAGACACTGCTGAATGGAGAAGACAAACTTCTCATCAGGGTGAGCCTTCAAACTCTCACGTAACTGTCATAAACTTCTGTTTAATGACTGTTTTCATAAATCTTAATTTTATTTTTGTTTAATGTCGTGCCACTTAACCTGTTATTTAAGATCTACACTGTATTATTGATGTTTTTACAGAGTTAATAGTTTAGTACCAGCTCAAGTCCAACTTCCAAAAATTCTTAGCAAATATACATTGAGGACTTGCAAAGGTTGATTGTCTTTCTAAATGCAAAAGTCAGCTGTGAAAGGAGAAGAGACGGAAAGCATCTTTCTCTAGGTGTTATCAAACATGACCAACCCTGTAGTTCCATAATAATTAATAGATTTTTATCAGTGAAATAGGATGTAAAATATACCTTACTGAAAGTGCTTCTAATTTTTCATCTGTTCCTGCCTTCTCGAAATCCGATCCAGGAAACTCATCCAGCCCCTCATCTTCTTCCCTGATTTATTCTTTCTGCTTGGGTCTCCCAAACTTGGGACTGTTCCCAAATTTGTAAGCTTTCGCAGGACCTCAGCTCAGTGCACATTCATTCATTACTACTCTGCCCCATCTTCAGCCGTTCAGGAACAGAACAATGGAAGCACAAACTCCTCCCAATTATGTATCAAAGATTTGGTTACAACTTTAAAAAGTAATATTAAAAAAAAGGCACGTATGACCTACTGAATACTTCATGTTTCTTTCTAGTTTAGTTTTGAGCTGTAGTAATGAAGCTTTGAGATTTGAAGTGTAAAAATATTGATGGGCATACTAATTATTACTTCCTTAATTATTATTATTTCTTTAATTATTCTCCAAAGATTTTTAACTGTAGATTTCTCCCTGTTACTGCAGATAAATATTAGGAGCAGAATGGTGAATGATCATCCTGAGCTCTACCGAGCTGTGTCAGTCTTAATCTGAGACTGAATGAAACCTAAACAATTACCTGACAGCTTTTGTTTGGCAGCTGACAAACAATTTGGGGAGCACCTTACTAGTTTTCTTTGTTACTGATTTTAAGGACAGATCTAGTGTAACAAAACTACTAGCAGTGAAGAAGAAAAAAAGTTGACACTTGTTTTTTCAGATGCTATTCAACACCTGTAATAGAGCTGTTGACAATTTTTGTAAGAATTGTGAGGTGACTACAGCAACTGATACTAATCCCAAGAGCAGCAAGTGTGAATATGATTTTTTCTAGGGCTATGAGTTAGTGATAAATTTTGCAGCATGCCATTAAAAAATTCGGATGGCCACAGAAAAAGATGCAACTGCGTAGTATCTCACCAGCAGCCTCTTTGTATGTAGTGAGACATCTCAGCTGACCCCTTCCTCAGTTCGAGCGTTCCTAGTCATGAGCTTTCCCATATTCAAATCCTCCATCGTGGAGCTTGTTTTGGTTGTCTACCATGCATTCTTCATTCTGGTATTCTTGAGAACAGCTGCCGTGATTTTCTTTATGCTAACATGCCATTGAAGGTAGGTCTGTGTGTTTTAAAAAGATATAACCCAAATGAAGGGAATACAGTTATTTAGCAGTGCTCCACTTCTTATGACAAATATCACTGCTGAAGGTCCTGTGAATAACACAAGCATTACAGTGGAAGATTAATAATTTAATTACTTTAGAAAGTCATGTATAGCTACTTTGTATGGTAGGTATTTTCAGCCACTCATTGACTTAACTTTCTTTAAATTCACTTGTTGCATCTTGTGTGAAACTGAGATTGCAGGTTTCACTGGAGAGGGGAGATTTTTTTGTTCTTTAATAAAACTTGTATGTTTATAACAATTAATTGTGAAGTCTGTGTAGAATAAAGATGTGTTCAGTGGATTAATGACCTAAATTACATTCCCAATAATCTTATTTTAGCTTTTTTAAATGGAATGAACCACAAATTCATTTGATGATAGAAAATCTCT
Organism: Rhynochetos jubatus; assembly: GCA_027574665.1. Taxonomy (NCBI): domain Eukaryota; kingdom Metazoa; phylum Chordata; class Aves; order Eurypygiformes; family Rhynochetidae; genus Rhynochetos; species Rhynochetos jubatus. The sequence goes on from CM050656.1 coordinate 21,758,642, forward strand.
CAAATTTGATTAAAATTAATATTTTTCTGGCTTTTGGCTGTTCATCTAGCCTTTTATTTCCACCAGATATCAAGGCAGCTGGATGATCTCATAAGTACAAAATTTAAGTACAGAAATCCAGTTAATGTGTTTACGTGCATGTTTTTACATTCACATTATTACTCCGCTGAAAAGTGCATCCCTCATGATGCACAGGAAGATTTTTTACATCATTGCTTTTGTAATGTATCGAAATTAAAGGACAGTGCTCTCCATATGCTGAAATTTTTATTTTAGAACACATTTGACGTTTGGTAATTGTGCTGGTTTTAGTCAGGACAGAGTTAATTTTCTTCATTGTAGGTGGTATGCTTTCATACAGTCTACAAATCAAAATGGTAATAAATTTGCAAACCACTAGCCCAACAATTCTTTGTGCCTGGTATTGTGCAACACTTTTTTTAATGTGTTTCTCTTCTTATATTCTAGAATTGTGATTTATACTGTTATTTCTGGGATTAGTGCCTTCAGACGTGTTACCAGTCACAGGAAGGCAGTGGGCAGGTGTAATTTTTAGCTCCTGAAGTATGCAGTGTCTCTTGCAACAGGAAATAATGTCCCTTTCAGGTTGTAGTTTATCTGGGAAAAGAGACATAATAGAAAAATGGAAAAAAAAAGTGGATTGTGGTCATTGCTTAGTAATGGGATTTTTGGGATACAACAATACAAATGCATAGTAAGTCATCATTCCCATGCTATCGCTAGCTGTTAGTGAAGTTTTCTTAACATCCTGTCCACTAGTTCTTTCACAGTATTTACTTTCAGTTGTTTTCTCAGTCGCCCATGTCTTTCGAACATATTGCAGTATTTGCCCACTTTTTATTTCTGTAAAAATAATTCAGCTGGCCAGTATGATATTGCTAGCCTTGTAAACAGTCATTGACCATATCCTGTCCCTGTCAAATGTGGGGTTTTGTTTGTTTGTTTTTATAGTAGTAAAACATGAGGTAAAGTTTAGATCTGAAATACAGAGATAAATGTCTTGGTTTTCTTTAATGCAGATCTTAATGTTCCATACCATACTTAGCAATGCAGTTTATGACATTGTCTGCAGACTAAAAGACTCCTTAAAAACCAGTAAAAACCTTGAAGCTTTTAGACATGAAATGGGGGTTCTGCTGTGTCATAAGCTGATGATAAGGTGAGGAGGCTTAGGACCAGCAAAGGAGTCACATTTCTGTGGTGGCTACCGGCAATCATAAGTCACTTCATCTTAACTTTCTGTTTATTTTGTTGTGGTTTTAGGCTCTGACAGTTAAAGGAAGTGATACGTAGATTCTCTATTACCTGAAATGTCAGAGAAAGTCTACATAGGTTCCTTCAGGTTAAGATTTAGATGCTAAAAAATGATGCTAAAACAAGCTCTTCCACCATGCCGTTTCCTGTATTAGAATGTGCAACTGAAACAATGAAATGGTCGTCTGACTCAGCTAACTATTTCATCTTTCTCCCTGGGTAAGCTAGCTGACCCTGCAAACCCCTAATTTAGGTCATTAGGTAAATTAACATAGCTTTTACATTAGCTGAGAGTGCAGCTGAGTTCTAAAGACACCATTTTTCTACTATTGGAAATTGATCACAATGTACAAAATCTTATTAAGTATTTTAAAGTTAGGAAAACGCTGTAAGTCCACACCTGTGTCTGAGAAAACAGCTGCTTGCATAGGGCCGGATTCACTTTGCATCAGCAGTGCCATAAAGTGATTGATAGATATTGTAAAGTATGGATTTTGAGATGGATTACTCTGAATCTTTAAGTTTTCTACAAATTAATTGGTTTTACCCAATGTCACCAGTGTTCGATAACTTCTTTGCCTTCCTTTGAGGACAGCAAGTCCAAACGTCAGAGCGTATATGCCTGGAAGGCAAAAATTCTGTCTGCTGGAGAATATGACTGACTGCTCTTGACTCACGTTTCTGAATGGTTTGCCTTGTACACTTTACAAAGAAATTCTGTGCTATTAATTTTACCTTCCTGTTACACCTCTTTTAACAGTTATTTGAAGTAATATGTGTATCTTTCAACAGAATGATAAACCTGATTCACCAAAGTTGCAGGATAAAATGCAGATCCTAATATCATTATTTATATCATGCAGAACTAACACAATTTTCCTGTAATTTTTCACAGATGTCTTTTTAACTATTTTGTATGCAAAAGAGAACGGAGAAAGAAAATGAGTGATTCTAGATCAAGTATTTCCAGTATTAAAGTAAATTTTGTAATGAAATTAGATGTGGAAAGTCTCCGCAGTATGCAACAACAGAGAGTGCAAGCAGACTAAGTGGGGAACATTCAGGTTTTCTGTGGGAACACATTCCTCACTCTAGTTTCTACATAAAATGGTCGAGAATGGCTGACACACATTTCATGAAAAAAATCCATGAAACTTAGGCCCTTGCTACTACTAATTCAGTTACTATGGAAGGATCTTCTAAGCCTTCAGGACAAGTGGAAAATGCTTGTAGTCTTAGCCTAAAACTTGTATTCATCTATTAGCCTTCATCTTGAGTTTGCTCCTGCAGTAGGGGTCACTTTGTGGCTAATGTAAGCCCTGCTTTCAGGAACTTCTCTGATACATACAACATTTTTTCTGAATGGAGGTTGTATTTAGATGGTTCAGTGTAAACAGGTTGTTTTCACTTTTCAAGGGTACAGATCTATTTTGTCTGTATTAGGTTTTTCTAAGAAGAATGCAGTTTTCGGGTGGGGTTTTTTTGTTTTGTTTATGTAGTATGTCTCTCCTATGTTGAAGAGACGCCATCAGACTTCAGTGGTGTTTATTTCATCACTGGAAGACAACTGATCATTGGGTTTTTTTGAAGGCTCAGGGAAGATTTACTGTGTGTTTTCCAGTATCTAAAAGGTAGCTGTAGAGGAGATGGTGGTTCTCTCTTCACAAGGAAGCATGGTGACAGGACAAGAGGCAACAGGAACAAGCTGCTTTAAGGGGAAACTGGAAAAATAAAAGGAAAAATTTAAAAATACACTTCTTCAGACCAATTCAGCATAGGAACCATTAGCCCATGAAGTGGTGGAAACTTACTTCCTCACTGGAAGTACTCAAGACTTAGCTCAGTCGGGCTCTGGGTAACGTAGTCTATGATGCTTCTTTTAAGACAACGTAGTACCTGGAGATCTCCAAAGACCCAGACTATTCCATGAGCCCACAAATCCTCCGAGTTGCCTCCTTTACTATCTCATGGTGTTTGAAGCCCAGTGATCATTGTCGTATCTGGTTGAGATGTGCAGTGTCTTTCAGTGTTAGGACACAGTTAATTGTACATCTGTCATTAGAAGCCCATAAATTAGTCACATGCTGATGTTCATTATGGGGTCGAGGGCTTCCATAATAGTAGACTTAGTGGTGCTTTCCAGGGAAAAAGAGCAGTAACCACTGCTCCAAAGCAAGAGTGACACTCTCACATGCTGATAGTGGCAGCAGAGTGGCTGCCTCCTGACCAGGAGCCCTCCCCCCTGTCTCAGGCACTGCCTGGGACCCTCTGGCTCAGGCCTTGCCCAAGGCTTGCATCCCAGCCCTGACTCATCCACCCTCACAGTCTGCTGACCCTGCAGCCCCCCAGCAGTTTTAACAAAACCAAAGTTATTTCCCGCCCCCTCCCCTTTCTCTTACCACCATGTCCATGAGGTACATTGTGGGGGTGGGGCAGGAGGTGCTGGGGTGCAGAGGAAAGTGGTATGTTTTGGCCTTCACACCTGTTACTGCATTTCAGTTGTCTCTTCAGTTTAATCAGTCAGTTTATAATTAGCAGAAGATGGTGTTACTTAAATGTTGTTCTGAATAATCTTCTAATAATGGCCAGAATGACTTTCCTATGTAAATATCAGCAATCAAGTTTATTTGCTGATTGTTTCCCCTGCCAATTAGTAGCATTGCTTAATTCACACCTATTTCTGCTTAAGCAGAAAAACAATTACAAGAGTTGCTTTGTATGTGTTTCAGATCCAGATTGAGAAAATTACTTCTTGTAATATACTTTAAATACAAGCCTGTACCCATAATAGTTTTTTGGTTCGGCTTTTTTTTCTTTTGGCGGAAAAATGTATCGCTGTCTTCGTTCAAGTGTTAGCTATGACTTTCTCCCTCCATTATTGAGACAACCACAGTGTTGGGGTTTTTTTCATTGATACCCAGACATTTTAAGAATAATCACAGTGTTTTTAGTGTAGTCTAATTTAGTATTTCTGTAAATCTTCCCTTGAACCAGTGTGGTACATTTTTATATGTGGAAATCAAAACCATATCATGAAAATGCATTTTTTTTGCAAGTTTTATAGAAATTAAATGTATTTTTAGAGTTGCCAAGATAATTTACATAGTTGACTTCCAATAGCCCTCATTTATTTTCATAACCCTTACATCTGAAATAATTTCATAAGCAACTTTCTAATGGACTAAAATCATAATTTCTCACAGAACTGAACCAGGTATTACTGCAAATTGCTGTGCTACTGGCAGTGGTTGTCAGAGATGTAAGTGCCCTTCACAAATTTTAATGTATTTATATTCACAGGGAAAATAACTCTTTCCACATAACCAATAGACTGTTTGGGCACAGAAGTGAAGTAAATTCAACTCTAACTTGAAGTTCTGATTGATGCTGAATGCTTTTTAATGAATAATATACTCAGGGTGAAAAAAAGGCCGTGGTGGGAGAATGAAGCTAGTTATGAATCAGGGTTGAATCTAGAGGATTGAGGTGAAAAGAAATATTGGAGGGGTGAATGGTTTGATAGAACACCGATGTAAAAGATTTTATCTTCCAAACCCTCCCTCCCAATCCATGGATATCAACTCAATATGAAATAACTTTTTTTTTTTTTCTTAAAAATAGACCTGCAAACCTGTTGAAGAGGGAAACCTGTGTATGTATATAGATGCGTTGTGGACCTGTGTGCTCAGTATAGTATTGAACATGCTGGTGAGAGGGCCAGGGGGCCATGCTGCCAGAGTCTAAGGCTCTTTACCAAGCTCCCGGCTGTTCTAGTGGCTTGCTGTATGGGGTAACCCTGTTTCTCTAGCTGCCTGGCCAATTTGCCTGAAAAAAGAATAGTAAAGAAGGAGCAGGCCCTTTGAAATCCTCAGTTTCAAATGGTCCCCAGAACACGTTTGTTCCTATTCAGTCTCTTAGCTATTTTTTGTGTCACACTGCTTCCCGTGTTTGGAAAGACGTCCCTATCTCCCAGCTGGTTGTGAGCCTTGACATGCTATTGCACAATTCTGATATTAATAGAGTGATCTCTCTGAAGTGCCTGGTTACTTACTAGCTACTGTTGAGAATGTGAGATGCTTCTTGTCACAGCAGTGAGACACATCCAGAGCTGGCATCTTTTCACCACCATTCCTTATCCAAATCAGTTTCCACAGCTGCATCTCTCCTGGGATGGAAAGTGTGTTCAGAGAAACCTCATTGCAGTGATCAGCAGTGTGCAGGGCATTTCAGACTTTGGGAATTTTCAGGTAAAATCTAAACAAATTGACCTGAAATTTTTCCCTCTGTCAGAAAGTCAATGAGCATGAAGAACTAGACCCATCTGCCTATCACTTTACCTCCTTGGTAACTGGTGATTGAGTTCTGTCAGTCAATGTTGTTTTCTTTGTAAGTGGGAGACTCTACTATCCTGAGGGCATTTGTTTCAGGTTATTCTGGGAGACATCTGTTTGTCTCTGTGGTGGTTTAGCCTTATCTGGCAATTAAGTACCACCAGTCGCTTTACCACCCACACCCCCCTTTACAGGACTTGCAAATACCCAGAAGTTCTTCTGTCTTTGCTTGTGAGCTGTGTCTATACTGTAAGGATAATTTCCCTCATTTCTAGCTTCAACAGCTTTTAAATATATTGACCTTCATCTGACCACTGTTTTTCCTCAATGTAGACATTGTGAACTTTGCATTAATATACAGTCTTTTATCTAAAAGAATTCACGTTGAGATACTGCTTGGCTTTGAAAGACTCAGCTCGCAGGCAGGATCATAGAAAAATTCTGTTTAGAAGACCAACAATGAATAATTTTCTAGGGCATTTTTGATTTGTTATTTCTTCCTGCACACCCAAAAGAATTAGAACAAATTCTTTTGAAATCAGCTTCTACTTCACATGTGTGATAGCAAATAAAAATCCCTCTTTGAACAATTCTTGTATCTATGTTTTTCAATGTCTGAAAAAATATGTGGGAGTATTCTTAGCAGGTGACTTACAAGGGTTTTTTTTTGGTGTAAAATCATTGAGTACAAGCAAAACATCAGGAATTAAGGAAAGGGGGTTAGAGGAGAAATCTAGGAAGGAAGAAAGCCAGAAGTAGGGGAAAATATTTAGAGGCTAAGAGGCTTAGAACTTAGTCATTATCAATAGCTTAGTATAAGCAATGCTACCTTTCATATTTGTTGACTAATCAAATATGAGATAATTTTTAAGATATAAAGATCTGTACTAAGACAAACTGATTAACTTCACAGAATGGATGGATTAGGACTAAGTAGATCATAACATGTTGTTTCCAAAAAAGGACAGGAGGCGTATAAGAGATATGGGCCTCTGGAAATAGCAGCATGAGTCTGGAAAAGCAATACAAATTTTCGGACTAGGTTGCCAGTTTCACAGTGGTTGACATAACCAAACAAGATTTGGTTGTGTACTGCCTGCTGAAAAGGTGTGCTCTGATGCCACAGATGGGATGGAGCCAGCTCAGCACACTCTACTGATCAACTACAAGCTGAAATCAAGATCTAAAAAATCCAACCCATTCTGTATTTAGAGATTATGCTTTGCAGTGACAAGCACAGCTATAGCTAGCAAAGGTCAGGAAAAGAGTGTAGCACCATGTCTGTAAATTTCTCTTCTCAGCCTTGCTTAGCAGACTGCAGTGGGGCAAGTTTAGCACCATTAAGGACTGCAGGGTTATGAATAGCTCTGTCAGGCAAAGGTGGTTTTTGTTGCGGTATTTTTGTAAACTAAGGTCACCTTATATTAGGCATAATATATTCAGATGTTCTTTGTTACACCTGTAATTAATGCAATTAATTTCTATGGAAGTTAAGCAATTCTTTCTTGCTTACCAAAGAAATATGACTGTTTTAAAAAAGAGGAAAATGCTTTATTTGAACCATTTATTTTCATAAACTGAAGTTCTCAGATGGTCTCCAGAGAGAAAAAAGAAAAAGGCTATTTTCTGATCCAGTTTCTATTCAGCAATCATAAACCAGAATCTTGCCTTCCCTTCACTTCCCTCTTGCCATGTATATTGCAGCTATGGCTTTTTCCATACCCTTCTCATATTGAGTGAAAACTGAGCACAACGCTTTTCACTCATATAAATATGTTTTGTCTTGTGATTATGAACTTGAAGCACTAGAATGTGTCAAACTTCTGATCTGCATAGAAATTAACATATGCAAACAGTAGGAGAAATGAAGGACATACCTACTTTGAAATAAAACTTCACCATGAGATTTAGGAAGAGAAAAAACCCATGTTTTTTAAATAGCTTTACTTATACTCCTTTAAGGCATAATAAAACTCCCAGTATTCAGACAAGAGCAAACACACAAATGTTCTCTAAACCTAAGGAAGCCTAAAGAAAGAATCAGTATGTAAAAAAAACTGAGAGGGAAAAAGGCAAAACTGTCATCTTAATAAAATCAGGCATAGACACTAAGCTCACTGGAGTTGAAGAGATTTTTCTACTTATTTGTAGGGGTTATGGGTAAAACCTTTACTGTTACAGTGTATGTGCCAGGTGCTTCTTTTCTGGACCTTCTGATGAGTTGCCATTTCCACTTTCCAGGATTAAGGACAACTCACAAGATTTTAAATATGCACTAAGTTGAGTGGGAAATTTTCTTTATTTCCTTTCTCCTTTGAGGTTTTTAAATGGAATTCTGAAACATTTTTCAATGTAAGCAGAAATTAATTTTTAAGTTCAAATCCTTGAAGCTATGGGAATAGCAGGAAAATGATTAATATAACAAAATTCAGAAGTGTTGATTAATGTAAAATGATATTTTGAGCCAACACTGGCATTGATATTTAAAGTATTCACAGTTTTTTGGAAAGCATGCCTTTCTGCTGGAAAACACTGCATCCTTGAAATTGTAATGTTCCCTAGGAATACTCTCGTTTTGTCTGATCTTCCAATCGAAATCAGGTAATTTAGGTAACTGATAAATCAGCTTTTTGGAGGCTTAGATAGAAGGCCTTTGATCTGAAAGGAATGTGGTGTGGGGAAAGTTTTTTGGCTTGGTTTTATTTTCTTGAGTTGTTCATACCCCTTTTTCCCATGCTCAGCTTTGACCTTTTGTTTAAGAGTGGTTTTCCTGCACCCACTCCAACAAACCTGGGAAGTTCGTATGATAGCACCTTATGATTTTTACCTTTGTTTCTTAAAATGAATTTGCTCTTTCTCAGTTCCCAAAGTATAAAATTGTATAAACTTTAGCTCAGCTTCCTAGTTATGTTAGTGGAAACCAATAACAAATTCTTCCAGACCTGTCTGGAAGACAAGTCTGCTATACAGACTCTTCAGTCCAAGATGTAGAAAGTCACTATAGAAACTTGCCGTAAGTAGTTTTAAAAAGGAAAACTCTATAAAATATTTCCCTTAAGATATTTTTTAGGGAATAAAAATGCAATTATTTTACCTCTCCATTAAAGAATTGCCGAGGTATCTCTGAGCTAAAACATTAAACAAGGAAATGACCAAAGAGCTTTGAGGCTTTAAGTCTAGAACAGAGCACCATGGAGGAGCTGAGTTGAGGTAAATGTAGTTTTGGAGAGCACAGTGTTAAATATCAGCTTGAAAAGTCAGACTCCTCTCAGCTCAGGTAAAGGTGTTTGTTCCCTGTGAGGTTAGGTAATGGCTCATTCATGTATATTCTTGCATCAAGTGAGGGATAGCAGGCAAAGCAGGAGCCTTTCGACTTCCAGTAGATTTCCTGGGCTCTGTCTAGATGTCCTCCATTCTGTGACAATTAATTATGTTAGCCAATCCTTTCTTTATCTCTTACTTTCCCAGTCTATGATTACTTTTCATACCAGTTTTGCCCTTCTTTCTCTCTTATTGCATTTAGTATCAATGCCCTCTTTTCCTTCACTTCTCTTTATTTAGCTTATCTCTAGCTTACTAACCTATTCTTTCTTCCAAAGAAACAGGATAAATCCTTGATCACTCTGAGTTGTGTTTATATTCTTTTCTCCACATTTTAATTGATTTGTCTGCTCAGGCTATGATCTTTGCTGTAATGTACTAATCTTTTACGGTGTGTCCATTGGTGAGTCCTCACTCTTGTCTGGCCCTTCCACATTAGTTTTATGGTTACACTTAAAATAATTAGAGAGCAATTGCTTAAGAGTATATGTAAATGCTTAATTGACGTTGAAGAAATAATCTGAATAAATGAATATTCTTTAGAATTTGAATTGACATAGTGAATTGATCACTAATATTCTGTGTTTTAATAATGAATGCTGCGATTTTAAGAAAGTGATTTTAGATGCCTAGCTTGGAAGTAGGAGCCCTTATTATCAGAAGTCAGATGTTCTGTATCCTCTGGAAATCAGGGTCTTATGTGCCCAAAATCAGATGCTATCAAGGTTATGTTTCCCTGCAAAATAATGATGTATGAAATTGAATCCCCTTTAACTACTATTTCCTAAGATATAGACAGTGATAGCAGAGTGTGATTTATTTGCCCATTTTCCCAAATTCCTTCTTTAGGAATTCAAATTTGCTTCCTTGTTCCACTGACTTAACCTCTACTTTTTCTGTTGGTGTTATGTCTTTAATTGCAGAGACACTTGAAAGATATTTATTGCATGGATGCCAGGAATTATTGGTGACTGGGGTGGTCCCTTCTGATTCTAGGCTGCATTGGACCACACAATACCGTTTCAAAGAGAGGAGACAGTGATGCTCCCTGATCAGAACAAGGTCAAGCACAGCAGCATAGTGCTGAAGGACTCTAAAAATGCTCATTTTCTGGCAAAACTCCAGTGCTCCTGCTACAGCTCTGTTGTATATTTTTGCTTAATGTAAGAGCAACTGCTAATGAATCTTTTCTCTGGCAGGTGTTTCTGCAGTGTAAATGGATCTCAATTGTGTTTTGGTGTTGCAGGAAATTAGAAAGCTGGGGAACAGGACTGACTGTACTGGTGTGTGATATGAGATTAGAGCAATAGGTGATATAGGCGGCAGGGTTTTAGTTTGTCGACAACTTCTGGAATTGGCTCAGCCATGTATGACTGCATTAGCCATGTGCAAATATCCCAAAATGTCAAAGCATAGTTATTAATATCAATATTAAGGAATCTTTGACAATTTTGATTAAAAAGCTATGCTTTATTCAAATTTTTTCTATGTAATTTATTCCATTTGGGGAATCTTGTCATGATCCCAAAAAGCAGAAACCTGTGTGCCTTTCTGCTTTCTCAGTGAGACAAAGTGATTAAAGGTAGCAAAGAAAAGAATCCCCAAGTGCATGAGTTAAACTATGGGAGCTCAGCTGTTACACCCCTAGTAAATGAGAAGGGAAACTTCATCATCCTCTTTTCTCTTCTTTATTTCATTGTGAAATTCTCATTACAAGAAGTAGGAGCTGACATCTGCTGGAGAGAACTCTTAGGGATGACTGTTTTCCTCTTAGCAGAGGCAAAAAGGAGGGAGACTATAATAAGGTGCTGTTTTTGTTGGACTTGAAGGGGAGAAAACCAATTATACAAATGAAAAGACTTCTTTATCCTTTAGGGGAGGATAAATGTATGCAAAAAATCTGGTAGCTCTGTCCCTATCCAAGCAAAAGTCAGACCTGCTTATATTTCATGAATGATCTAGTTTTCCTTTGAGGTCTGTATTGAATGATCTATATTTTTCTTCTTTCATCTTCAGGGATGAGGAGAGATCGGAAAGATGATATCTGGGAAAAGTGAAGCAATTGTAAGAATAGGCAAGTTTGGAGGAAAGGAAAACTAAAGGCACGGAGAGGTGTGACGGCAGAAATCAGTGAAGGGAAGGTGTGTGCTAGGGTGGGGAGTGGTCAGGTTTCACAGGTGTCTAAGTGGGAATTACAGGAAAAATACCCAAACTTCACTGGTAATTGCAAGGGGGACCTTTTGGGAAAGGGAATCTTGCAAAGCCAACATTACCTAGGTAGTCATATCAGTATCTAAGATTGAGATGACCTTGGTATTGGTATGAGAAATACCAGCTTTGGGTACAGACAGTGCTGTGAGCTTAGCTGGATTTCACAGGTGATTAATGGGGAGTTAGTGAGGTGAGAGACAGTGAGATTCACAGATAATTGTGGGGGGCAGTATTGGGAACTTTGGGGTGAGTGAAAATTTGCAGTACCAGCAGAACTTTGGTAACCCTGTCAGTACAGGGTAGAAAGCTTAGATGACTGCTGTGGTTTAGCCTTATCTGGCAATTAGGTACCACTCAGTCGCTCGATCACCTCCCACCCCCTCCCACAGTGGCCAAGAGTCGTAGGAAAAGACAAGGAAAGTTGAGATAAGAACTCTTTAATAATATAAATGAAAATTATAGTGGCACTAATACTAACAATACTACTACTGCTACTACTAAGTATTTAAAGCAATAGAAAATAAAACATGTGATACAGTACCTCTCCACAAGCCAACCAACACGCAGCCAGGTCCCAAAGCCTCAAAGAGTCACGGAGCTGAGAGCCCCAGAGCAGGGAGAAAAAACCTGCTGACCCCCCAAACCACTAACAAAAGGGTTCTTCTCTGCTAACAACTGTGCCAAGATCTAACAAAAGGAGCTAACGACCCAGATATCAAGGTAGCCCAAAAGCCTTAATGATCCTCTGCCCCAGGCCAACTTCCTGCCTTTGAAACAGCACACATGCACTCAGCCTGACCGCTGAGCCCGATGTCCAATGGAATGAAACAAATCTCTCTGCCGCTCTGGGCCAGCCAGCTCTGTGTAGAAGTTGAGCTCATTCCTGCCTGAAACCAGCACAGTGACCTAGATAATGGGATCAGAAACACCAAAAGTGGGCATGGGCTTAGCAAAACTGGAACGAAAGAGAAAAGGTATATATATGAGTGGATTGTTCAACTGGGAGGAGATATGGGCAGATCAAGATGAATGGAGAAAAAAGAGCATGGAAAATAGGGAGGAGGGGGCATAAAAAGGGCCTGTTAAGTGCAAGCAGGCTGCTGGCCAGTAACCTTGCCTGGCTGAGCACTGCACTTTGTCACTGCAGCTTACCCTGTTTTCTTACTAATCTCTATTCCTGACTGAACTTGTTTGTGCCTGTGGTGTACGTGCTCAGCCCTGCCACTGGACAGACCCACAAATGGGAACTACATCAGCTACTTTTCTCTGACTGGGATGGAAAGAGTCCTGGAATCCACTGTGGTGGTACATTTCTTCCCCTCTCAGCTCCGGGACTGCTTTATAGCCCGAGAGATTCCCATCAAACTTTAGCCACTGTGCAGGGAGTTTGGTGGTAAAGTGCTCCTTATCATATCAGAACACCCTTGGGCTGCCAAGGTGGGGAATGGCCATATTAGGGGTCAGTGACCTGGTTACAGTGGGGGATGAGAGTGAAAGAACTCATCCCCTGCCAGCCCTGACCCTTCCTGCAATCTGGGTAGATCAGTACCAGCTGGGAACTCCAATGACCACCTGCCCCAATTAAGGCCAGGTTGTAAAATTATTTATGCCTGAAATCAATTATCTCATGACCCTATAAATAGTGGTTCCAAGGATGACCTGTTCTGAGCCCAGCATCTTCCTCCGAGTGGGACACATCTCAGAGTTTGCAAATTCTCAAATTTGTGAAATCAGAGAAGGGTTGGTACAATCTGGGCTGAAAAACCTCCTTGAGGCTCAACTCTTCACCTGCTGAGAGATGCACTGACAGCTGATGTGGATATTTTCACTGAACTCAAGGGGATGTTTTAACAGGTACCTTCATACAAATATATGTGTATCTATCTCTAGTTCTGTGTCTGTGTGAGTGTGTGCATGCAACTTCATGTCAGTAACTTTGTTAAGGCTTTGATTAGGTCACTGTACTGATTTATTGAGAGTTCAGCCCTGCTAGGGAGTTGTATAATCTAATTGTGTGACATACCTGAATAGTGTTAAGGAACTTTGAATTATTGCTGCCCCACATTGTTGCTATCCCAGTTTCACATCAAGCACAAACTCCACACACTGTGATCCTTTCCTTGATTCCTTAGACATAAACCATTGACCTGGTCTGGGACTAGGGGTGGATTCAGCTGCATCTAGACCTCTCTTTCACGGAGGTTAGAAAGCAAGGGGATCCACTCTGAATCTTGTGACTGAATGGGAGGAATTTCCTTGTCCCTTTTCCCTAGTCCATGTCACAACAATCCAATCCTGACCTCATTTCCCTGACTCTGTAAATAATTTTTAATTCATGTACAAACCATTTTAATCCATTGCTAATTTGTTTTCACCTTTGTATGCTTTTCCATGTTGAACAGAGTGAACCTTGCCATTGAGTTCCGTTAAGTCACACTTCTCACAAGTTCATATTGAAAATTATAGCTTTTCCCCTAATATTTGTGATGCTGATCTTTTAAGTGGCATAATCCACTCAGCACAGCCTCCCTTTTATGATACCCACCAAGCCAGGAAGAACTCCTCTGCATCCCCAAGCCCTCCACATTCACCTTCACAGCAGGGAAAATCTAACACATTGTGTAGAGAGGGTAGGATTAAATGGGAATAATCATCCCTTAGTGAATTTCTTGTCTCCTTGGACAGTGTGCTACATGCATCAGTAGTGTTTGCCATGGCATGTTACAGACATAGCTCCCCTCCAGGATCTTACATTCCTGTAGCTGGGGGTACGGGAGTGACAGACTAGCCTTAGCTCGGCTCCTTGGGGCAGTCAGTCACAGGCAGACTCATTTTTAGCGGTTGCTGTCTGTATAACTAGTCAGATGGGGCTTCAAAGAGCTCCTGTTAGAGCCAGGTTGCCTCAGGACCTCTTATCTCCACAGTGTGGCACAGACACGAGTCCATGCTATCCCTAGATATGCTCTGACAGAAACATCTTGGTGGGCTGGGGATGATAGGAGCACATGGAAGAATTAGCAGTTGCCAGAAGTGAGCTGGGAGGCAGGTTATGGTGGGTATTGCATCAGCACAGAGAGGTGGTCTCCTCGTTAGGAGAAAGTAGGGTTGGAAAAATGATGGAGTTTGGAGAGGACATCATGCAGGAACAGCAGAAACAGGATATGGACATTTGGAAGGCAGGTGAATTAGAGTAGCGAGAGCTTGGCAATGCTAAATACTGTATCTCATAATTCTGTGTGCCTTAAATTGTCAAAAACCTCCATTTATCCTCTGCATGGTTAGTATCTCCTTCCAGCCTTTCTTCCTTAAAGGGCCACAGTTTGTTCAAAATGCACACGCAAAGCACGCTAAACCTCAGATCCAACACTACTGCGTTCATTGCATTTCGTCTCCCCGTTTTCTTTTTAAAAGTCACCTGAAGATGTTACAGGATGTGTTTGTTACTCAAATGTCATGAAGAACTGGGGAATTGTTGAAAGTGCCTCAGTATCATCGTTGGAGGAATGAATCATGTATTATGAAGCATATATGCAAAATAAGCCCCTTCTTTTGCAGTGAGGGGATTTAATAGATTTAAGATCTATTCTTGATTTTGTCAAAGATTTATTTTGAGACTTAAAGCAAAATGTTTCAATATGTTACTGGCTAAAACCTTTTGTCTGTGAACTAGAAGGTGATGAGAAAGACCACTAATGCTTGCTAACTGTGTTTGGAGTATTGGGTGAAGATGAACCATAAAGGCATCATTACTTCATGTCTAATGAAATGTGTGAGGTTTTTGATTTTTATTTTGGTAGTAGTTCACTACTAAAGTAATATATTTGTGTGTCATGAGAAGCAATACTTGATGGTGTTATAATATCTTTATATTAACTTCCATTACTAGCATTTCTTTTGGAGGAGTGGCTTGTTACTTCTGTTACTCCATTCATCCTAAAAGCTATGGAACAATAATTTTAGGTCGTTCAGTGATACAGTGCAACTTGTGAAATGCACAAAAGACGTGTTGATATGCAGGCTTCCTAATCATGATGTCAGTAACATAAGAAGAGGTCCTTTTTGATACTATAAATAAAAATGACAGTCCACTTAGATTCTTTGCATGGTTTGTCAGTTCCAATTCCCATCCACGTTTCTAAGTATTCTCAAACATGTCAGGATCACAAGAGTCTTTGAATAACTTACAAAGTATGATTTAAAATCTAACAAAATCTAATAGAGATCTGCACTTCAGTCTTACTGCATCTTGTGCTGTATCAGATACGCAGAAAAGCCTCCTGACTATCCACAGATCTCTATTTTTTTTTTCTCCTTGATTTGTACACATAAAATGTTGATATAAAACTATTTCAAAACCTATCAGGAGGCTGTTTCCACCCACGTAGGAGCTTTGTGGTAGCTGCAACACAGTTGACAAATAGGACGTTTCCCTCTGTGTCCTTGAATTTTAACCACATTATTACTTTTAGTAACAGTAAGATGTTTTGTTTCTGGCATTAAAGCCACATAAAGACTGTCATTGTTATTTAAACTGACCTATAAAGCAGCGTAAGCCATAGACTTTCCCTTCATCTTGTCTGGAGCATAAACTGGAACATATTTTTCAGAAAGAAACTCAGACTTGATTTATAAAGTCTGAATAATAGAGATGCCAGCACATGACTTGCTAAGGTGTTTCAGCAGCTGTTTTATTCTCAGGGGTAAAGAAAGTGTGACTTTTTTGTCATTAATTTTGCTGACACTAGACATGGTGGTATCTGAACATGCTGATTATTGCAATGATGCTGAATATTGTCTACTAGATTAAAAAAGCCTTTTCATTAGAAAAACTCAGTGTTTTTCTTCTTTAAATCTGTAAAAGCTTTACCAGCCTTTACAAAGCTTTCCTGCTCTTCTTTTTTTTAATTCATTCTTAGTAAGGCAAGGAATGGCAACAAATTCGGTATATTTCAGTTGAATCAGTGTTTTCATTTGACTTTGCAAACCCACCCAAAGGTTGTCTTTTTACTGTCAGATATTTATGCTTTGAGTAAAGAAGGTTCTTTTGTTGTTCTGAAAAGGTGCTGTGCTTGCTTACTCTTTTTTTTTTTTTTTTTCCCCTTGCTACCAAATTGTATTTTGAGGAAAATTTAGAGATAACAGGGCTTTTAAAATGTCTATAATGAATAATCTTTCTACTCAAGGGTAGCTACAGCCACATTTTCATATAGTTGGTTTCATAAAAGTTCAGATTAACATATAACATGAATCTCTTGCAACTGTCCACAAAAAGCACTAAGTTCAGAAAAATCTAAAGGTAAGTATACTTTTTAAATAAACATGTATTTATTAAAGTAGGCATTAGTATAGCACCCAAGAAATCTTATTTTTCCCCTCACTAATCATTTAATAACCAGAGAATTAGTTTTCTTAACATTTCTAAGCTGGCTTATATGACATTATCTACAGTTAAATATTACCCAGCCCCTCTGATATCTGAGGACAAGCTGGAACGCAAGGGAGTTTATTTTCTGCCCTATTACTTTGCCTTTTAACACAACTCCTCTTCTGTAATTTAAAAGTAAATGTGTTAATTATTTTACAATCTATTTTTTCATATCTCCTTGAGAATGGGAGAATAGCTTTTTTTTAATACTATAAAAAGAAGTTTGAGGCACTGCCCTTAGTACAACACTCAACTGAGTCTCAGTTGTAAACCTCCAGATGACAACTTGGCCTGTTCCAGAAAGGAAATGAGGAATGAGAGATTTGAACATCATTTGCATCTTAACTGAATGGGATTCAGTGTTCTCTGCATTGGCTCAGTTCTGTTCATAGACCTGAAAAGGTTACCAGGTGACATCTCCAGGATAACTTTTAAACAGTCATCTTTCCTCAGTTGTAGTTTGTCTTTTGGAAACTTGAAGCCACGCAACAGGACTAAAGAGGAACAAACCAGCATCAAGGCATAGGAGGACTCCCCCAGGAATGAATAGCAGATTGGCATGCTGGCCTCATTAACTCAGCTGACTTGCAACCCCAACTGGCAACTCTCTGCATACAAGTATAGAAATTAACTGTCTGCATAGAACAAAATGATGGTATCCAAGCAGTAATGTTATAGCAACTAGCTATTTTGGCAAATGGTTAGGGAGTTGCTAGCAGAAGGTTTATGCTTGTGTTAAAGGCAAAGTATAATACCAAGTGCATGAAAGTCACCTCATGATTCTGCCTTTAATCTGGAAGACATGTTTCTGCATTAGTGCAAGAAGACAATAATATTCTAAGATGTCTATATAGCTTGTTTAATTATCTCAGTTTAATAATGTTTACAAGTGAAGAATGTGTTCTGTCATCCCAGAGAAAAGGTTCTGGATGGAATGGCTGATAGGTAGCTAACGTTCAAATAGATCATTCTGAACCACCAGTATTTTTAATAGATACCTTTTTGATCATAAAAAGCGCTGAATTTTATATGTCCATATTATTTTAACTTTTCTCATTTTCTTCTAAACAAATATGTTAATTTATCTCTGACTAAACTGAAGAACAAAAAAAGTAACAGAAAAGAGCTGGTGTATATGTTGCATGTATAGTCAGTCACACATTCAAAGTACTGCAGAATTTTCTGTCAAATATTCATCACCATCCATGTTCACAAGTCTTAGAGGCTTTTTTCAGTATTTCTGTCCTTAGTGGTAAAGCCTGGACTGCTGAATTGTATGCTTATACTGTTATCATCTTTTTTTGCTGTAAGAGGAGTTCTTAATGGATAGTTTTGTCTGTTTCCCACTGGTTGTAGTCCTTTTTGGTTGTAGTCAGTATGATCTTAATCGATTCACAGCTTCACAGAGTGGTAGCCATTGGAAGGGACCTCTAGAGATCATCTAGTCCAACCCCCCTGCCAGAGCAGGATCACCCAGAGCAGATCACACAGGAATAAGTGCAGGCGGCTTTGGAAAGTCACCAGGGAAGGAAACTCCCCCACCTCTCTGGGCAGCCTGTCCCAGTGCTCTGGCACCCTCACAGGGACGAAATGTTTCCTCATGTTCGGGATGAACCTTCTGTTTTCCAGTCCCTGGTCCTGTCACTGGACACCACTGAGAAGAGCCTGGTCCCATCCTCCTGACACCCACCCTGTAGATATTGATAAGCATTGATGAGATCCCCCCTCAGCCTCCTCCAAGCTGAACAGCCCCAGCTCTCAGCCTTTCCTCAGATGGAAGTTGCTTGAGGCCCTTCATCATCTCAGTGTCCCTGCGCTGGACCCTCTCCGGGAGCCCCTTGTCCTTGAACTGAGGAGCCCAGAACTGGACACAGCACTCCAGGTGAGGCCTCACCAGCACAGAGTAGAGGGGGAGGACAACTTCCCTCGACCTGCTGGCCATGCTCTTCTTAATGTATCCCAGGATGCTGTTGGCCTTATTGGCCGTGAGGGCACACTGTTGGCTCATGGTCATCCTGCTGTCCACTAGGACTCCAAGGTCCTTTTCCCCAGAGCTGCCCTCCAACAAAACATCCCCCAGCCTGTACTGGAACAGGGGGTTGTTCTTCCCCAGATGCAGCACTTTACACCTGCCCTTATTGAATTTCATTAGATTTCTCTCCATGCCCAGCTCTCCAGCCTGTCCAGGTCACGCTGGATGGCAGCACAGCTTCCTGGCGTCGCAGCCACTCCTCCCAGTTTGGTGTCATCAGCAAACTTGCTGAGAGGACATTCCAGGCCTTCGTCCAGGTCATTGATGAATTGAAGCAGCTCCCCCACATTTGTGAGGTATTTTTTAGTTCAGACAAGACATTACTGCTGCATTTTTCAAGCTGCTTTTCAAACAGCTAATACAAAGATAAAGGAATTATTAAAGAAAAATGTGGAAATACTATTAATTCTATAGGTTTTTATAAAAATGGTGTTCAGGCTTTTTTTTTTTTCCTCACAAGTTTATGTGATAGAGCATCATACCTCCACAAGAAATACTACTCTGTGCATTTGTAACACCGGCCATTTTTTGTCCTCCATTTTTCCATACGAAGATAGTGATACAGAAATGAAGAGATAGAATATTGTTTGGGGGAGTTTCTGGGAAAAAATATTTCTGTTTTCAAGGAAAGATAGCCTTCTAACAGACTCTACTTGTCAGTGATGTGAATGAAGTGTGTTTTCTTAAAAGTAAATGGAAGATTTTGGTCCATTTTAGTGAAAATGCGAGGGTTTTTATCCCTTTTGGGAGCCAAGTTTCTTCAGCTTATGTAGTGTATTGTGCTGATGCTGCTAAACTGTTTCTAGGACTTGAGTTTGCCACCAGTTTGGAATATTATTCATGACATGTTGCCATGCAGACTTTATACTAATTGCTTTTGGCTTCTGTGTCCAGAAGTGCTTTGTAGCCGTAACCAGTGCAAACTGGAGTTACTAGTACTTACAGAGAAATTGGCAACTACTGCTGTGCTGGTCATGCTTGGATATCTGATCCTAAATACTAGCTGCTTCCTTGTCAGAGATCTCATTCCTGCAGTTTTTCAAGTGCAGTCATTGGAAAGAAAAGTAGGGTATTGTAGGAAAGAATAATCCTGCAGATGAGGCCCAAGCAATGAGCTATGCACGAACTAAGCAGCATCTACATCTTCTCCTGCATGTTTTCTTGCTTTATTTGTGCTGGTTTTAGTTAACAGCTGCCATTTGGCTCCTTATCTAAGGACTTCTCGTCTTTTACATCTTCACTGTAATGAAGTAGTTTTCTAACTTAAAAAACCAAACCCCTGATTATTGTTTTCTTGCAGGAAAATTAACTGTTTATCTTTGAGATAATTGATTGAGCATCTTCCAGCCTTTTCAGAGAACAATAATCTTGCATATCTATACGGAAGAAAACTTTTTATGCAATATAAGGCATTAAAGATTTTTTTCCCTAAACTGGAAAGTAATTCTGTGCATAGGTACATGGACTCGCTGTTGATTTTCATTCTTAGGTAATCCCCAGGGAAACCCTTGCAAGTAAGAATAGAAATATGAGGGTTTGGTTTGCTCTCTGACAGTTCCACGAGGTGCTACAGACAAATGTATCTGGCAGGATGTCAGCTGCTCAGAGTTTAGACCTCCCCCTTTGTCTCCTCAGGAGTGGATAGTGCTTGTGCTATCCGTGGGATACACCAGACAGCCATTTAGAAATTGCCGTAACTGCAGACTGAAGCAGCTGCCTGCTTAGTGTGTTCTTTCCAGAAAACACCACGTAGGCCTGCATTTCCAGGAATCATGCCAGTTTCTTATTGATTTTGTAGGTGAAATTCATGTCATTAGCTGGTTCTCATGCCTCATGGCAGTTGTGAACACTGGTGCTGGAAGGAAGTGTGGGTCAGAGCATGGTTCTTTACTCTGGAATATGCTGTCTACACAGCCCACTATCTTTGTCTTCTGGGGAATGACTTCTGAATGAGTAAAGAAGTGCTTTTATCTTCTTTTGTTTCCAATTTGGGATATACAGAAGAGTAAAAATTCTTCAGTGTTTGTCCTCAATTATAAGTATCTTTATTAATACTTTCTACAAAGTCAACACATCCACCGGTATATGTGGAATAACTAGTTGCACACTATGAACATCTGTGATCCAGAACTATGTAAAGCTTTGGTGATAATGCCAAAGTTCCCTGTTGCCTTCTTAAGTTAGATTGTGACATCTTCAGATCTCGGAAATGGCAGATGTATCAAGCGTGAGAAGTATATAAACAGGAAAGTCCAGGGTGTGATAAAATGGTCTCAGTTAGACAGTGTTTTTCCTTTTGAGGCCATTCAGACAAAACAGGAATCATAATACCTCTTTGATGTCAGAAGTGTCTGTGCTCCCAAAGATACCATTTTCATATATTTTTTCAAATTATGAGGCCTTGACTAGATGAAATCAGTCAATATCTGATTGCACCTTAGAGGAGTCAGTTATGAGCCCACTTTATTTATCCATACCACTTTCTCTGTTTCAGCTGACCACAGTGTTTTTAATTTCCTGACCTGAACTGGCATTTGGCATTGCTGAGTGCTGCTAAATCTCAATCCAGTCCTTTTGTTCTAATTTAGTTTCTGACTTTTAATACCATAATTATCCTGAGGATATCTGAGTGACTAATTTACAGAGACAAATGTGTTTCTTTTTTGAATTAAATCATTCACGTCTTCCAACATATTGGGATCTTCAGGATGCAACATGAGGATAGTGATGCATTTTGCCAGTAGTGGTATTTGATAGAAAAATGGATGTTGTATTTAATAGAAATAATATTTTCTGATATGACTTAGGTATTTTGCTAATAGCCAACAAGCCCAATACAGTGTTAGAAAATGTTTAGAAGTAATGGAGAAGATAACAGAAAATATTTGTCATGTTATTGTGGAAATATGTTTAATATGTGCTTAACCCACCAGCTCAAAAGAATGACAATAATGACAATATGTGGTAGAAAACCATACAGTCTAGAGATAAGGACAGTAAAGCAGTGGAATGTGTAGAATAACTTTTTTGTTAGAAGAGAGTAAACACTTGCAGAATTTCCAGCTTGGGGAAAAGAAAATTACCAGAGGACAAATAATGGAATGTTATGCGTTGCCTGGAGAGAGTGAATAGAGAACAATTGTTTACTATGTCTCACCACGCAAGATCTAAGGAAGACAAAATAAAAGTGATATAGCAGACTGATGAAAACTGACAAAATACAATGGTGAAGCATGTTGGTTAAGCATCTGCTTCTGCTATGGTCACAGTCAGGATTCAGGGCTTTGATATCGCTGTTCTAATATTATGCTCCCACTGTGAGGCAGAGAAAGGGATACAATACTCAATTTATACAAGCCCTTAGGAACTGAATGCCCAGGAACATGATGGGAATTTGAGACAGTGCAGTACTTCTGGTCTTTCCAAATCCTGGGTTAGAGCCTTAGTAGTAGTATTTAATTTCTTTGTGTTTTGAAGAACCAACACCCCTCCACACCCCCCAATCCTTTGTTTGAAAAAATGTGTTTAATAATAATAATTAAAAAAAAAAAGTTAGTTGTGTGGATCAGACCATGTGGTTTTAAGTCATCAATTCAAGGCTGTTCAAACACTGCTTTTTGCAGGAGGCAGAAACTAGCCACTATTCATACTGTTTGTGGCTTGGTGCAAATATCTGTGAACATGCTTGTATCATGCTCATCTCACCTCTGCTAGCAACCTGTTTGTCTAGGTTGTGGGGCTGCTCTGGCTGTTATTGTCTGAGTATTATGAAAACTAGAGGCTTTATTAACTGCCTTTAATTATAGAAATACACAAGTGGTATAGAATCTACTGCTGAAATCTATAATACTTCATGTTCCAGGTGATATCAGGACATGCACGACTGCCTGAAATCAGGTTAGAGCTCTAAAAATGGATTTTAAATATGAGGGGAAAGATAGGTCAGTGAAATTTTAGAATAGATGAAAACTATTTCTCACCAGCTACTTATACAAGTACAAATACAGTCCTTGTTTTTTATACATCCTATGAAGAATGAATTCAGTTTGCAGTCTTTGTCTCAGGGTTGCTGAGTACCTTTTTGTAGGTATACCTACTCAGAGTGTTGCAAACTTGCTTGGTACATGTTGCAGCAGCTTTGTATTACTTTTATTTTTACATGACAAAATTATCTTAAAGAAATATGGGGAAAAACTACAGGTTTTTGTTTACTAGTATAAACTCAGTCTCACCTGAATTCATCTTGGGGGACGTTTGTGTTTGTGCAGAATCTCTGCCCAGACGTTATAAATTAAGAATCTCTACGGGTAAAGAAGAGTCTGGCTTGCCCTAGTGAAAACGTGTAAACCCTTATAGCTTCAGAAGTCAGCAAATCATTAAGAGAGGCTAATTTTGCTGACAGAGCCTAAAGCAAGTAATATTTTAAGCATGATCAACATAACACATTACCATTTGATGTTTGATTGTCCATAGGGATCTCTCTTTGTACTTTGAATGTGAGAGAGAATGATTATACAACGATACTAACAACATTCAGAAAGACCAAAAGATCTTTTTCCCAAGCTTTTTTTTCTTTTTAAAGTAGAAATGTGGAGGAGGACAGTGATCTTCTGCATATTTAGGAGGAAATTCTCATCTTGATGCAAACATTCAGTGCCACGTATAAATCAAAAATCTGAATTAGTAAATGGAGCTATTACTACATGAATGTAACAGGAGAAGTATGTAAAAGGACATTGAAAAGGGAGAATAATATATTTATCATAATACTCTGTAATTGTACTGGGTATTATCATGCTAATACTACTGATAATTGATATATATAGATGTATGTACTGATAGTTATTGATACACTGATATAATATAGACACAAAATTATGATTTTTGATATATACTGATAATTATAATCGAAGTAGTAGTTAAATGCATTTAAACTTTGGTCCTGAATGGATCATTGGCATATGACATGCTGTGCTGGTTTCAGGCAGGAAAGAGCTGCTTTTCTTCACAGTGCAGACAGCTGGCCCAGGGTGGCCGAGGGGGTGTTTCCTTCCATGGTATGTTGTGCTCAGTACACATGTGCAGTACTTAGGTGGCAAGTGGACCGAGGGGGTCGTTAACACTTTGGCTAGCTTGATAGCTCAGTCCTTAGGTCCTTTGTTAGCCCTTGGCTGCTGTTAGCAGTGGGGTGGGTTCGTTCATTAGTGGGTTGGGGGGTTGGCTGGTTTTTCTCCTGGTTGTGTTTTCTCTCTGGACCTCTGGCTCTGGGGCTCTCAGTCTCAGGCTCTTGCTACTCATGAGCTGGCTGTGTGTTGGTAAGCAGGTTGTGAGCAATTCTATCATATGTTCTATTTTCTATTATTTTAATTATTTAGTAGTAATATTGTTAGTAGTAGAAGTATCACTATAATATTAATTTATATTCAATTATGAAATAGTTCTTATCTCAACTTTACAATCTTCCTTGTCTTTTCCTCCGAGACTCCTCCTCCACTTGGGGAAGAGGGGGGAGGTGAGTGACAAGCTGAGTGGTATTTACTGCTAGCCCAGTTTAAACCATGACACATGCATTCACAAAACCAACAATTTAAAACCAAGCATTCTATTGCTTGTCCAGAAAAATCTAAGCTTGATGTTGCTATTCAAACACATTATTCTCAGTCTGTAGACCAAGAAATGTTAGAAAATATTGTAGCAGATCTTCTTACAGACAAGGTCTCATTTAGAAATAAATGCCCTGACCCAGCAAAGTGCTGAAGTATATGCTTTAAGCATGTGGATGGTTTTATCCTGAAATTCAAATTCAGCGAAGACATTAGACACATTATATAGTTATGATCATAGCAATTTTGTCCCTTGCTGTATTTCTTATACTTGCATTGTTGCTTCATTTGCCCTGCTGAAATAGTCTCTTGTTCATTGAAATGTGACATTAAATCTTCCTTCCCCTTTTCTAGTTTTTCTGCCTCAAATCATTGTTTTTAGTAAAAGACAAGTAGGGAGGATAGAAACAAAGTAGTATCAAATATTTTGAGGTTACTTTGACATTCTAAAACCTTCTGAGGTGTTTGGTATGTTGAAATTTGCACTAGAATTTTGTTTTAACACCTATGGCAGTTTTATTCAAGAGATTATTATTGTGAAAAGAAAGAAGGAGGGAAAGAGAAAGAAAATAAAATCCCTGAGCCATAACAACACTCTAGTTAATCCTGTATTTCACTTGCTGTCTCTGACCCTTGTAGAGATATCTTCCTCTGAATCTTCTAGTCATGCTGACTTCATTTTCACATTAAAGCAATTGTAACCGTCAGCATAACAATAACAGCATCCATGAAGGACATTACTACACTGAGAAAAAAATAATTACTGCATCCTGTGTGACAGGCAATGAAAATGTAGTTGCATTTTATTTTTACCCCCTTGAACACCATACAGCTGAAAAGTATGTCCCAGGTAATTTTTTTGGGGGGTGGGGGGAAGAAGGGGATGGCGAGTGTAGGGAGCTGAAAAGAATGGCCTGAAGTCCATGTGCTGCAGACTGTTTTGTGTTTTAAGAAGTGTAAACTCATTTAAGGTTGAGTCTCAGTTGCATAGCAGGAACAAATGGCAGAAGGAATTTGTAATTTTCTTATCAATTTGAAATTTCTGATATGGCACAACAAAAGTAAATATGTTGATGACAAGTGACAATCACCGTATTTCAGAATTGATTTTAGTTGCTCAAAATAACTGACCTTTAAAGAATAAAAACTGGTTTATTAAAAAGCAGCAGAAAGATATACCAATTTCTCCTCATCCTATTGTTGGAATTAGCACAAAATCCAATTCCGTATTGGTTCAGTCAGTGAGACTTGTAGCATCTAGACTCTTTTATTTGAGACAATTTTTAATGCGGTTTATTTGCCCATCGCTTCAGTGGAAAGAGTAGATAAATGCTGAAAAACAACATGCAGTGATGTATAAGTTTAATATTTATATTAAAAAATACGAGCTATCTACTTTACACTGAATAGGTAATTTTACCCACATCTTTACCACCATGTTGTTTGACCCTGTACTTCTGAACAGCATTAACCGTATCATAATGAAACCTTCACTCAGGCAAGTCCACCACAAGTTTGGGTTATCTTGTCTTCATTTATTCATCTGAACTGTAGCTTGTTTATAAATGCTATATTTTGTGAAACTTTGTTACATATATGAATTCAGGCTAGGGTTTTTAAAGGATGTGGAGGTGGTTAATTCCTATTAGTCTTATCTGAGCTCATCAAAGGCAAATAAGTGTTAGTGAAAAATTGTTGCATGTTGGAGTTCTTTGTAAAACAGATGTGCAGATGGTCCTTTTTTAAGTGAATATGTGCTTAAGTTGGGCATGGCTGAATTTAATTTTACTGTGCCTTAAATATAGGAATATTACTGGTTTTAAGAGTTAGAAAATATTCTATAGGTTTAAAGTCATCAGAAGTTACTAGATGTTGGAGTAAAATGACTTTCATTATGAAGTAATAGGTGGAACTTGTCAGAAAGGGAATGATGAAGGTGGTACTTTGCTGAAATGGTTTGTATCATCTCAATACTGACCGCATCATTGCGAGTTCCATGACATATTACATTTTTAGATGTTTATTATCGATGACTAGCTGTTTCCTGCATGGCTTTCTAACCGGTATGTTTTGTGATGATTCATGCTGGGCTACATCAGTTTCAATGTCTTACCTCATTCAATGAGATATGAACTGATACAACCCATTGTAAGAGAAACTGGAAATTTCAGGATAAAGAAAAATTGTCTATATAAGCCTAGTGACTTGAAGAAGAAAACATTTTCTTTTTCCTCCAGGAACTTCTGAGCTTTCTATGTTGGAAAGATAAATTTAGAGATCACTTATTCAAGTATTATTAAAGTGCTATGGAGGTATGTCTGAAGAATAGGAGGCAAAACCCACACTTGATACCTCTCTGTAGTTAAATGTATTTCCAACTGACAGCATGTCTGAATGTGAGACTAATATATCTCAGGATGTAGAGAGAGGTGTAGCAGGTTCTGTGTAGAAATGTTAGAACAAGGGGTGAAATGGAACTTTCTTTTCACTCACAGCTTGCCTTCCTGTTAATTTTTATTTTGAGTGCCTAAGTTTGATTGCAAATTACATGTGAGCAAGTTTTATAGCAACTATTGCCAGTTTAGTCTGATTTACAATTGCATTGAAATTATGGATGCAGCACCTTCCCAATCACATGAGGTGGAAAGGAACATGGAAGAAGTCCTATACAGTGACTACAGGAATTAGTTGCGTCTTTCTGTCAGGTGTTAATTCTACTGTTAATTTTTAATGCTTTTGAACTTACTGTTTCATTTTCTTGGAGACAGGCTATTCTGTACCCAAAGCTGAATGCAGAAAAATCTGTGTCTCGCTCGTGGTGATGACAACATAGCGCAGTCTTCTCTGGCCAATCCACTGGCTATTTTTCTGTACAGCTTTCCTTATGCAAAAAAAGCCAGAGGTGAATAAGAATTAATCTTAGGTTATAGTGAAAGGGTATAAAAGGCATTTGCTCCTAAAATAATTCTAAACTCCCTGTCCTGTTTGGCTAGGAAAATTCAGTCTGTCCACGTGAGGAAATGTGAGCTGTGAAAGAAATTTAGATTGGATGTCCATATTGGATTTTCTTTCAGAAACTGGATGTATTTAAACTTTTAAAATATTGGAGTACAAGTAAATGATATGGACTCAATATAAATTTTTTTATTCTCCTGCATCTATGCAATTCTATGCTATTATTCTTTTTTCTTCTAAGGTTACATAATTCTTTACTAAAAACATTTTTGATAGAGAAGGAAAGGAAGAGGCTTCTGTTTCATTATTGACAGCCAAGCAGAAAGTGAGTTACTCCTGCTTCACAAACACGCAAGATGTATGAAAGGCTCTTATGAATATTCTCTTGTCTTTGAGAGATGGTAAGCCTCTCTCCATATTTCTTGCCCTCCCTTCTCATATTCAGGATGACAGCCTCATCATAATGTGGATGGGAAATTTGTCATAATCAGAGAAACTCATCCCATGGCTCAAACCTTTTCATGCATATTTATTTATTTTCCAATGGAAATTTCTGTTTCTTGTCAAAAAGAGTTGACAATCTGAAATATCCTTTTCTGACATCTAGATATCTTTGTTCCCTTCTTATTGTAAACTGTATTTTGTTAGCATACTGATGTTATCCCTGGCTGACCTCTGAAGACCAGTATCTTCAAATTCTATAATGCTTCTTGGGATTTGTCGGTCTGAGGTTGACCCTCACGCAAAGGTGAGAAAAGAATTAGCCTCTAGCCAATGCTAGCTTACGTTAGTAAAATTAATTTTTAAGGTCAATCTTTTTCCAGAGCTGTCTTTGTTCCTATGAAAGATTCCATTAGGAACAGGTTTCCATATTGGTCATGTTGATTTAGTGCTTCATCTCAGATTTACATCTAAAAAAAAAATCTTTTCTATTTTGAACTAGTAAAATTCAGGTTTTCATCATGTCATCATTCCTTTTCTTCTCTGCAGTTAAACTTCACCATAATTTGTTAGAAGTCCAAATTCATGTGGAATGTTTGTTGGTATCCAAAAAGGATGAGCAGGCTAACATCATTGTCTATCATTTAATCATTGCTCAGCAGAAACTATAGCAAGATGGTGATGTACCTCACTTCTATTGCCAGTCCCCCAGTTTAGGTATTCGTGGTCTCGATCCATGTCTAGGTAAATTGGAAATCTGTCTGTTACTTTACAAGGTACATAGCAGCACAAGGAATTTTCAATTTAATTTATTCCTTCTTTATCCATTCTTCATTACATAATCAGTAGATTCTTCCAATTCATATTCCTCTTTTTAAAATTTTTTTTTTTTAAATTCATTCTTTTTAGTAGAAATCAGAAGGGTAGATCTGCTACATTATGTCATTCTGAAACAGGTTGTTCAACATTTCTGCTGCAGGAGTGCTCATTAGATTAAAATTCCTTTAAGATATGTAGCACTGGGCTGAGATCCTGATTTATGGAGTTAAGTGACAAAATTCAGTAGAGTCCAAGTTTTTATCTGAGTCTAGGAATAGTTTCAGAAAACATGGAATACACATTTAATGGGACTTTGCAACAGTCTAAAAATACTTCTTTTTCTAGTTCATAACAAAACCTGAAATTTTTGTAATTTTGGGGGGAACACATATACCAAAGGGAAGAAACTAAATGTGTAAAAATGTTGCATTTTCAATAGCTTCAAATGCTATGATAAAACCTGACTCAAAATAAAGCTTTTTCTTTTATTTTGTTAAAGTGAATTACTTTTATGTGTGTGGAGGAAAAACCCTAAAAAGAAAAAAATTATTTCCTTTAACATGGTCATGTTTAAAAAAGTATTACCAGATTTGGATGACCTGAGATATTCCTTTTCAGCATCTTGGCTGGTTATTGCTAAGGAACAATATTATAGAATAGAATGTGTATAGATTCATTGATTTACTTTGTGAATCACTAGATACTGCAAAGTGATAACTCTATTTTCCTCTTATTTTCTATGTATTTTTTGCACCTTGTTGAACATTCTGTCAATATTCAGTCTTTCATGCATAACTTACTGTCCATCCTGTTTGATTCTTGCTGTTCATGTAGTGCCTGCACTTCTATTACAAGATGAATAATTTTCAGTCTATTAGATTTCATAATTTAAGATAGGAACAATTCTCATTACCATGTTTTTTCACACTTAGTTTTGATAATAAAATGTATTGAAGTTGAAATAATTTCATTATCACCAATTGAATTTGCAGTCATCATTTTAAAACCATATTAATAAACTGTACATGTATCTTTTATGCCCTCTTTCTTTACCAAGTTAATTTATATAAAAATTATATCTAGTTATCATAAAATAGATTCACATGCTAAATGTAACCTTATTCCACATAAAAGTGTTTTGGACAGCCCATGAAAGAACACTGTGAAAAGCAAATTTCATCATGATCATTAGAGGTCAATGGAGCTTTGTAAAGCAAGCCTACTAATGTTTTACTTAGAACTTGCCAGGGGTGGAATAGAACTCAAGAGAAGTTGTAAATTAATATTTATTAATGTCAAAATTTAATATTTTATTCATGTTTTATTCTACAAATGTAGGAATATGATTGGTATTCTGCAAGGATATTTGAACCAGCCAACAGCATAACAAAAGCTGTCACAACGTTTGCCAAATGTGACTTTTGATGTTAGTACAATTTCCATATAACCTTTTCAAAATTATCAGTATTGTTAGGTTAGTAATTTTTATAAAATCTGTTTCTGTGACAACTGAAAGGAAAAAGAAAAAACAACCAAGGTTGGAAATGAGCTTTTTTAATATGGTATTTTATTTCCTCAAAGTATCAGAAAAGAAGCAGAGCTGACAATTTTCCCTGTGTAGTCAGTTCTATTCCCTCTCAGGTTTGCTGATCACTTGGAAAAGAATCCAAATGAGCGGCCTTTGGGGAGAAAAATTCTTGTTAACAGAAATTACTGTTTAGAAATACTTTCTTTTTTAGAAGGAATATAATATCAGATGTTATTGACTAAGATAAGTGAATTTGCCTAATGACAAGATAAAAAACCAAGGTGATCTTTTCATAAGGTTTCTGTATTCCAATATAATGTGCCATTACACATTATAGAGAATTCTATTAATACAAATGCATAATACTAAATGAATTGTTATTACAGGGCTTTCTGCTGAAACAAATATATGACAAAAAATAAGATGAAAAATAAAAATTGTAATGAAGCTAAGTTAAAAAAAATCTCTTTATTTTAAGATGCTAGTTTTGACTTTATAAATGAACTTGCAGTTGACCTATCTGCTCATGCACATATACACCTTTTGTAATTGCTAAGATGTTGCTTAAAATAAATTTAACAGCCATCTGTCCAAATATCTTGCATGATGAAGAACCCAGCACATCTTAATTTTTTTCTGTAGAAACTCCAAACGACCCAGCCCTTTCAGTTACTTTAGTCACCATGTATATGCTCTATTGCTTTAGTATAACAAATCTTTCCTTTCCCAGAGCAGATTTAATGAAACTGCATTTTTTGTCTTTTTCAGTGCTTTGCAACATTTCAAAAACCACTAAGATTTCAGGTTTTTACTGCACCATGCAGTCCTGCACAATTTTGTAAACAAAATGTGTTTAAATTTATGGAAGCTTCAGGGGCTGATGTACTTAATACAGACTGCAGCATCTCATCCACAAGGAGATACAACCAGCCAATGTCAATATTCTGTCATTTACAATCATGATTTTTACTATAAAGCATTCCCACTAAAACAAAACAACGTTTTTCCCCACAAACTTGTATCTAGTGTTTTGAGATGTTATTAGTATAAAATCAGGTCTTCGCTTGACATAATAATAGAATCACATTTTGATTGTGACCTACCCACAACAGTACACTGTAAAAAGAAAAGTACATGTTATAAGAACTCCCTTTTCTACATACACAAGTGCGTACATGAAAAAAAATAAAGAGAGAAAGGAAGAAAGACTGTCTTTACTACTTGCATGGCAGAAGTGCACATTTTAAAGAGTTGATCGAGTTCTGCAAACGTTACATTTTAATCATGTACAGCAATACTGCAGGATTAATACAATGTTGGTTTTTTTAGGGGTTGCTTGCGAGTGTGGCTTGTGTATTTTAATTTTAGCCATTCAGATACATCAACTGCTCCTTGCGTATCTCACGATAAACTGATGAATGCTGTTAAACCTTGACCTGCTAACGATTGCTAACAAAGGCGGCTACTCTGCAATCACAATGCAAAATCATCCCAAACCTACCACACCGTGCAAGAACCTCTCACAGAAAATAGCCCGGTGACCTCATTCGTTCCCCCAGCCCAATGACCTGCTTCTATTTCAGGTATTTTCTTCTTTTGAGGGGGTGGAGGATCTTTATTGCCTGTGAGAAGTTGCTCTTTTAAGGTGGATTGCAAAGACTCATCTGAGTCTTTTCCTCTTTCAGTTGTTCTTTCAAAGTCTACTTGGTCCAGCAGAGATTGGACCAGGTCTTGCAGTGATTGTATAACCTGAGATTCTGCTGTGCGTTGTTGGTCTCTAGCTTCCAC
This sequence comes from Rhynochetos jubatus, assembly GCA_027574665.1. NCBI lineage: Eukaryota > Metazoa > Chordata > Aves > Eurypygiformes > Rhynochetidae > Rhynochetos > Rhynochetos jubatus. Next base: position 21,790,371 of record CM050656.1, read on the forward strand.
AGCTGCAACTAAAGTAATGCCTGATAAGGCACAAATAATAGATTTTCCCTTTTTCCAGACTGCAGTTTTGCGTCTTTGTGTAAAGCACTAATTCTGTCATGCTTTGCCAAGAATTTTGCCAATTTTTCTGTGCCCAGTCCGTACCTGATACTGATGGGCAAGCCTTATGTTTCTCTCAGAGGCTGCACAAAAAATTTTTGCCTCCGAGGATGGCTTTATCGTCACCAATATCTAACGAGCTAGTGGTCTTGCCCCCAGAATTCTATTCTTTTTACATACAGTATGCATGAGCTTATGCTAAAACATAATGGAAAACATGTGAGAGAAATGGTGAAACAGTATGGTGTTTGGATTGATAGGAAATCAATAGTCAACTGATGGAGAGACCAGTTTCTTAGCAGCACAGAACTTAAAAGCACTTTACATATTGTCCTGAATATTTTTACCTTCCTGCTTTTTTTTCATCCCACTTTATTTTTCTGCATTTTTAGTAAAGAGCACGAGTTCCCACTAGTCTCTTCATTTGCCATTATCTCCATACTATAGTGCTCTTGCTTGTCCACGTCTTCCGGTGGAACAATTGCTATTGCTGCCTTTTCTGTGTATTCCTTGATAGTTGTCACAACACTTTCTGGCAGGTAATTACCACAGCTATGTCACTGGGTATCTCTTCTCCTTTTCCTGTATTATGTTCTTTGAGGAGTTCTGCATAACAGAATCTTTATTTGTAGACTTCACTGGGTCCTACAATAGATCTCCAGGACTGTGGTTCACAGCCTGTGTACTGGAAATTTCCACTGGGCTTTTCTTAAGCTTCTTTACAAAGGCAGAGAGTTGAGACAAGGGAATAAAAAATACAACATAACAAAATGAAAAGATTCTTTTTACTAATTTAATCCAGAAGTGTTAAGTGCTGTGTTTACTAGTGCAGACCGCTGCACATTAGTGTGGAAGCGATTACACATTTGACGGGGTGGAGGAAGACAACAAACTTCCCCCCTTTTTATATTTTCAGAATCACTTATCAGTTTTTCAATTATGTGTTTTCTGTTTCTGACTTTGCCCTAGCTTTTTGTGCCTATGTAGTAAGCCATGGATGTGCTGATTGTGGAAAACAAAAAGCTTGTGTAACCTTTGTGGTGCTACCGAGTATGTCTTGGAGGGTGTTCTGTTTGTTTCTTGAGGTTTTCTTTGTTATATGTTGCTGATAGCTCACATCTTGGAAGCTAATAGAGAAGTAAGGAAAACACTTCTTATGCTTTCTTGATGCCCTGTTGTGAAGAGGCTCAGTGCTTCTCGGACACAGGTTACTCATTGATCTTCCTAGTGGCCTGGAATATCAAATTTATGAACTGTGATTTGAAGAACATATCTTTATATAAGAGTGTCATCTTAAGCAGAATTTATATCTGCATGCATGTTTTGGCCTTCTGAGCTGTGCTAGTACAATTGTTTGTGCACCTGTATTTGAAAACAGACATGGGAAAGATTTGGGGTTAATAAAAAACGCCCCAAAGAAACAGGCTATGCCAGATCTGTTGCATGTCTGTTTTCATTGCACAACCACAGAAATGTTGTTCAAGTAAGAAATAAGAAAGAAGGTAATTTGTAGGGTGGAGATTGAAGTAATTTTCACAGGTGCTGCAGCTAAAACAAAAGCTGGTAAAACTGCAATTTTCAGGCATCGAGAAAGGGTGATGCAGTACGTGCTCTGATAACTATCTTTGGTGAGGGGATGGCCCACGGTCCACAAGTGGGAGTAGCTTTGAATAGTCATTGTGAAAAAGCCACAGATAGGTGCGCTAATTGTTACTTTTACATATTCAATAACTTCTACCTGTGTTCTTGGTACTAAGATCATGCTACAGCATCTTTTTCTCAGCACCGTTCATTTACACTAGGGTAAAGAATCCCCAAACATTTATCAGTTATTTGTGTTACTGGTTAAATTACAAAAAAGAAGGGAGAGAGGAAAGGAAAGCTTTTACCTACAAGATTTTGGACTATTAAACAAAAGGGCTTGTGTCATCCCTTTGTTTAATAAAACCTTCAATTTTTCAGAAATGACTATTGTAATTAGACTTGGCTTCTCTGATCTGAAACCTGGTCTTCTGAAAGGAGGTGTAGCTGTGTCATCAATTGGCAGGTTCAAACATGAAAAATAAGATAATGAGCTTTGCAAAAAGAAAATGAAGCATACATAATACACCCAAGAATATATATGATTTTGTTAAATTAATACACCATGTCTTAAAGGTAGCAGAAATACTGTGAAATGTCTTGATGAAATGGAAAAAGAAAATGTTTCATATTAATGCCATTCTAATGGAAAACCACTTAGACCAAATAACTGTAATTTACATTCTGATCCTTGTTCTGTGAAGTGCCTTATCAAAAAGAAATACTCCATTACTTCACTATGGAAGTTCTAATTTTGAATTAAAAAATACTCTTCAGGTGGATCATTAGAACAAATTCCATCCTTTAAAAGCCTGTCTCTCTTATCAGAGTGCAACTGGCAAAAATGCATTTTAACAATTTAATTCTGTACATGACAGGCTAATTTTTGTGTTCAGGGGTAATTGCTCAAACTTGTAAGATTCCTGTCCATTTTTTTTTCATTTTTTGCACACAAAGACACTAAATTACTTTAGGAGCAACCTTGTTCTGTTCAGAGAAGATTTTTATAAGAGTTGTTTTAAAAATAATTTAGCCACAAAATAATTAGTGGAGACAATACTATGGCTGATAAGAGTTTAATAATTACCTCTTCTTCAGAACATTAGAAATTTATGCAGTTCAGTTCCTATATAGACATTAAGTCACAGAGTTCCCACTCATTTTTGTCCCGTGAAATAACTCAGTGCTTTTTTCTCCGTTTTTTTTTTCTTTTTTTTTTTCTTTTTTTTTTTTCTTTTCTTTTAATGACTAGTGATTTTGGACAAGAGACTGAATTTCTGTATGCTAGGAAGGTGGTGATTTGGATGGGTCTGATTTGGAGATGATAGCAAATGGTGTTGGCCTTAGGAAAACCGCAGATGAACACCCAAAAATGAACAGAGTAATTGTGAATCTGAAACTTAATGAAGCAGGTATAATTCATTACAGATGGGCTATGACATGGAAGATTTTAAGATTTATGTGCCATACTCAGTGAACAAGTAGACTTTATTATAGCTACCTTTATTTTTGAGGAGCTGAAAACCTGTTGTGCTCAAGCCCTGTGGGCAAGGGCTTGTTGTTACCATCTCTTGTTTTGAGAGGCATCATGGCTTAAGCAAGTTTTTACATTGGGAACTAATGAAATAGTGGATAATCACTAAAAATGAAAGTGAGAAAATCAACCTGTTTAAATTAATTTCACTAATTATTGGTAGGCAGCAGTGGAATGTAACAAACAATATTTGCTTTGATCCTGCAGCACAATGTAGTTGATTTGTTAACTTTAAAGTCTAGCCTATTTGTGATGAAACAAATCTTACCTGCACTTTCTAAACCAAAATATGGTTCAGTCAATACATAAACCATTTTAAGTGCTTGGTTTCTGTTAATAGCACTGTAATGAGGCTGGAAATGTACTTATCTGCAGGCATTCTATAAAGCCTAAGTATAGCTGTCAGGGTACCAGCAATTGCTTTGGAAAACAGATTCCTGAAACATTTAGGGCTCTGCTGAATGCTGAATCATTTCTACTTTCTCTGTGAATGATTGCTAGACACTTCACTAGAGCAGTCAAGTGGTCTGTTTTATAACAGGAGGGACCTGTGGCATAGCATAGGATGAACTTTTCTCTACCAGATTAATGACTTGTGTACAGCACGCTCATCTGACAGAAGCTGTATAATATGGACTAAGCAGCTGCAGAGAACCAAAACATGTTCTAAATCAATAACCATGTCCTAAATTCATAACCATGCGTCAGTTTCAGACTTAGAAGAAGAGAGGAAGGAGAAGAAGAAACAGTAGCAGTGGATAGGTGAGTTAGAAACTGCAATACAACAGTTTGAAATAGTTTCTTAGAGAAGTCAGATTTAGATGCACCTCATGTAGTGTTCTTGGTTGAGGGTCACAGAATTTACCAGAGCCTTTGTCAGCAGCCAGGAAGAACACAGTTACATGGTTTGAAAGACAGTTTGCACTGCAATGACAGCTTCTTGTGGGAATGACTGATGTTTAAAATACACAGTCAGAAATGGATGTCATCAGGGCTAAAATGTGTGTGCCTCCTTGAAACAACCTGTTATCTTTAAACATGTGAGTGTTTGTGTGAAAGGATAATTTGGGACCCTCATGAGCGATTTAAAAAGTGCCTGAGTTTTGTTAAATACTACTATTACTTTTTCTATAATTCATTAAAGACACTGAAGTTATCTATATGGATCTTATTGTAATAGCCACCACCAGTTTTTATTTGTATCGCTGACAGTGATGATGCGATTACTCAAAGGCTTGACCTTGCATAACGTTGACCATCACAATAAAATACCAATTAATTGTTACTTAAAAGTTGTGAAATAAATTAATGGAATATTTTTTGGCAATTGTGACATGATTTTTCTTGAGGGACCCATCTTTTCTCCGAAGAATGTCTGTACTGAAGTTAGTAAATAAATCCAAGAACTTGAGCAAATACAGTAAAGTATATAATAAAAGAATTAGCTGAATTGCCACTTTACAAATAAAATTAACTTTTTCTTGTGATGCCTGTGGGAGTCTTTCGGAGGGGTGACTTATTACTGTGTGCTTCTGAGGATAAATATAAAAATTTTTAATACTTACTTTTTCACTTGGTGGAGTTGAATAGGGTTTGGAAAATTTGGATTAGGCTAAGCCCTTTTAACTTTTAAGTACCAGCCCGCTAGTGACTTTTCAGTAATAGATGATATTTCTCTATCCTGCTGCGTACAATCCAATCCTGGCTGTGAACAGCATCCTTCTTTTCCCTTGGTCCAAGAAACACCTTGTAATTGAGGCCTCTGCTTTCAGATGTCTTAGATCATTCTTCCCAGTCAGATTCCAGGCCTTTATAATCAGCTGAATTAATTTATATGAATTATCATATCAGACATGCTGGCCAAATATGAGTATAATATTTTCGAGTGTGAACCTGGTGTGAATGATACATTTTAAAAGGAAGGATTGTTTTATATTTCCTCTTTCTGTCTAGTTTTAGATTTTTTTTTTTCCCTGTCAAAACCACTATTTCGAATGACTCTTTAGTTTGGCCTAAAACTCATTTGGCAGAAAGGACCAAGGCGACTGGATCCTGAGCAGTGTGCTTTGAATTGCTCTTGACTGGAGATGCCAGGTTTTAGTAAAACTCTACTATACAACAGATGTAAATACTGTTGCTTTCAAGACAGACTTTTACTAGAAGTTATGCAGTATGAATTATTGACAGACTTGTCTGTCACGTGCTACCTGCTCCAGGTGTCTATATCTGCAGATGTAGTAGACTGGATCAATTCCTCCTCTTGTTCCCTCTGTCTGCCTTCATCTCTAAATGCAATTGATCAATGCCCAGCCACCGTCTTCATGGTGTGTCTCTCCAGTAGCCACCTCGTGCTCTGTTTGTCACCTTTAGCTGACACTATTGATTGCTCAGTCTCTCTTTTCAACAGTATACAAACCCATGGAGAGCTTAAATAAGTCAAAAGAAAAGAACCCCTCTCTTTCATTCTCCACCCTCAAAAAACGCTTAAATGTGTGTGTGGCCTTCCCTCAGACAGACGTTATTTCTCCTTGACTTACCTCATTTCCTGGGAAAAAAATCCCAACAGAATCTCAAGTATTAACACTGGCAGCTTGCAGTCTTGTGTTTCTTCTCTGAGCCTATGGGGGAGATCTTGGGGACTTCATGATCTCCCCCAAGAAGGGCTTAGTGTGGTGCTTATTCCCTAGAGCCTGAATTGCTGTTATTAAAAAACCTCACTGCATTTGTAAAGAGGAAAAAAGCTTTGTACTGAGGGAGGCTGGGGATTTTTTGAGCTTGTAACTTTCTTGAAGCTCACCCACCGTTCTGAAAGTAACAAAGATGATTAGGAAATCTGGCAGAAAAGGTGATGTCTTGGATTTTGTCATATCCACCCATCAGTGCTCTGTTCTCTTTCATGCTGTCTAGAGGCTGACATCAAAATGACAACTAATTAGAAGTAAAAATGTTAGCATCTTTTGAACTTGAGTGATTCTTCAGAGATGAGAGAAGTAGCTGTCCTCAGTATTTTCATAGCTGTTTACATTTAACTCTTAAGCCAGCTTGAAGTATGTGTTGTATGTTAATATCGTTGGCAGATTTATTCTGAAATGAAGTACATCCACTAATTAGTTCACTTGCAGTATGAGCTAAGGTGCTTTTTATTTTTCCTTTCCCAGAATCTATAATTTTTTCTTCTTCCCTACAAATTGGGGCAAAATTCACCTCACAATAATGAGAAAAAAAAAAAAACAACCAACAAACAAAACCCCAAACCAAGTCACCCAACCAAACAAACCCCAAAAATCACAACCTGGTATCTGATTCTGGTGTGGATTCTAGTATCTTCACTGAGATCAACGTAGGGTTTGTTTGGGGGTTTTTCCTTACAAGATGATTGTTAATATCCCTGTAGTATTTTGATACAAGATGCCTAATTTCTGCCATTCTTGTTCATAAGTGGAAAAATGTGTCAAATCTGAAATTAAGACAGAAAGTCTTCTTAAGTCTAGGTTGACCAAGAAGTTGGAATACTGCTTCTTTAAGATCATTTTTCATTTAGTTGAAATGATTTGTGTGAACATAGCAGAATTTGTTTGGAATAGATCATCTGTTCTGTGTAATAGACATTCCTGTCATATGAAAGGTGGTTACTTCCCCCCCCCTCCCCAGCCCCCACAGTGTGTAAGGCTCTGTTGCTATTGTCCGAATCCTACACATAAGTTTATTCAGTACTTTTCAGGAAACATCTACCCAGTAGGAGCTGCAGTCCTTATACGAGTTAGAGGTGAAGCATTCCTGTACAGTCACTCTTTCCACAGAGGTTGTTTACCAGTGTACATTTTCATAGTATTTATCCAGGGTATTTTTGATTTTAAAAGGGTCAGTTATGTGTACTGGGGAACATTTCAAAAGCTGTAGAGAAATCCTTTTCAAATGTGTTTCATGACATCCATTCACAACTCTGTTCTCCTTTATTCCTTCTAAATTCTAAACAATCTTCTTTCCTGGTGCGTTAAAATATTTCTAAACAATCTTCTTCCTCTCTCACTTCCTTGTTTTCCCTCTAAGTATGTTGCCATTCTATATATATGTGTACATTGCTTCTTTTAACTATCCTTTATAATTAAGTCTAAGTTGCATATATATAATTTTGCTGTTCTGCTCTGGCTTTGCACTAATGAGTACACAGAATATAATTATATTCAGAGTGCATTCATTCACACTAGAAAAATGTAGAGAAAAAACGTACCTCTATGGTTCTTATTCTGTGCTCTACCTTTACAGTCTAAAATTCTCATGATTTTGGACCTTTATTTTTTCTCTCTATTTTGTTATTTTGCACGTGTCCTTACCAATGAATCTCATCCCATTGATACACACACATTTTTGAGTTTAGCTTCTGTTATTTCAGCATTGATCTTTCATCATTCTTGAACCTTAAATCTTCTGAGTGCATCATGGCCAATCCAAGCACTCAAGCATCATGAAATAAAAGGAATCCAAATTATTATCCTTTAATATCTTCTTATATTGGGTTGTCATCTGAGCTTCAGATTCAGGTTTTCCTTGCACAGCCATAACAGTAAGAAACTTTGTATTATGTTTAGATAAAAGCAGGTTTGGCCTAAGAATCAAATTCCACAGCTAGTGGCTTAGTTATTGAACCACTGTGATGGACACACTAACGAATTTAATGTAACAGTGATACATTTCTAGGTCAGTCAAAATTCTTTAGAGTACATTCTTCTTGTAGTTGTTAACTGTAAATTGATTGAAACCCTAGCATTGGAAAGAACAATGTTCTTTACCTTGCTTAAAGTTTCCATACAGAAAAGAATACATTGTGTAAACTCTAGCAATTATTCTGTATATTCTGTTGTTTACAAAAATATTCCTATGTACTGTATGTTGACTCTGAGCAGCTGTCCTGTCCTGGTTATCCTGGGCGGGGGAGATTTGTCGTTACACTAAGGGTGAGATTAAGACACAAATGAGGTCAGATACCTCTAATAAATGAGTTTATTTTTGTTGTAAGAAAATAGTGATAGGAGAGAGAGAAAATGGAAAAGAGAGAAAATGTAGCAGGCAGTCTGGATACAACTGCAGGAGATAGTCACCACCATGGATCCAGGGGCATCCTGTTGGTCTTCATCGTCTTCGGTGGGGAGGGTCCCTGTCACTGTTTGGTCAGTCTTTTATAGGGTATCTTTTCCTGATCCCGTGGGGTGCACAGGACCACTGCATGACCACCTGCATGCTCTGGCAGGCTTGAGGGGGTCCTCTGTGTCTGGGCCCCCCATGGAGCTATGTGGTGGTTCTTTGTCCTTGGTTGAAACTGCTTCTGGAGGCTATTTGCCCCTTATCTATTCAGGCCTGCAGACAATCCCTGCTTGGCCAAGCTACCAGGAAGTTTTGCAATGAGTTCTGCAGGTTTGCAAGCGTGCTTTGATACGATCAGCTCAAGATAAGGTCTCTTACAGCAGCTAGTAGTCGAGCCTGGATGGTTAAAATTACGGAGTTAAATGTATAAATCCCAATTCGGTTGCTATGGCTTAAAAGCAGCTTATCAGTACTGGAAAGAAAGAGCAGAAAATAAGAATGCTTTTATGAGAAAACAATGTTTAAGAAAGATATTGATATTAGTACTCTGCTAGACATCCTTTGTCTTAAGGTTTTTGGTAAACACAACTACATTGTAATGAAAAAGAAAACACAAGAGGCTTTTGGGTGTCTAATTAAACAAGTTTACCATTTTAAGGAAAAAAATTTTTATCTTCTATATAACAGTTAGCTTTTAAATACAGACCTGCAATTACTGTGATTTAGAATAGAAAAATGGGAGAGAAATCCTTCATAAAGGAGAGGGAAGATTGTTTAATTCCTTTGCATATTTTGAAATTATTCTGGTTCAGATCCCTTGGTATTGAGGGTTAGGTTTGTTTTGGTTTTCCTTTTCATTTATTCCTATTTCCTCCTTAGATCCTTAATTCTTCCTCCTCACATGTGCTTTGTTCATTTTCTTCCAAGCTGTATTTCCTCAAGTCATGGTGAGGACATTCTACATCAGTGCTGAGGGACAGTAGAGGGCTGGAATAGAATTTAGACTTTTTCTCTAAAGGACGGATTACAGTATGATATCTAAAGTAAAATAGTGGTGCTCTAGACAGAGGTACTGTCTGTGTCTGGGAAATTTCCTTCAGTGCAAGGCCCAGGGAAAGTATCTGGTTCCCGTGTGACATGAGAGATGTGTACCAGCTGCAGATATCCCACTGGATGATCTCAAAGAGCTTTGCAAATCTGTATTTCTGTCATCAGTGAGCTCTGGGGTTTTACCCTAGTTGTCTCAGGAAGGAAAGGTAGAAGCAAGAGCTCAAGTATATGGTTAGAATAGTAGAGAATCTGCAAAAAGGAAAACCATGAGAAATCAGGATCCAGAAATCCTGCTTCTGAGAAAACTTTTATTCTTTCTATTGTGTTTGATCCTTAATTTTAGTCAGTTGGATGGAAAACAGTGAACTGACACTACAATTTTCAGCACCTACCTGGGTATGCTGAACCCCTGATAAGAAAATAATGGATATGAGAATATGGGGATGCAGTGATATCTCTATAGGATTCTGTGATTCCGTGATTCTCTGCAAGCAAAGAGCAGAATGGCAAATCCAGAGAAACAGATTTTCCAGCAACAGATGAGAAAGTAACAGTTGAACATCTTGTTTTGTGCAGAAGTGCAAATCTGTACTCTAATATACTTAATGAAGAGGGAAGAATATTTATTTTAGGACTTGCCTCTAATCTCAGTTCTTCAGTCACAAGCAAATGTCATTTTACAGAGGGAAGTTTAGATAATTTAGTAGTTCTTGTCCTTTCATGGTTTTAGCCCTTTTAAGGATGCACAGGCCAAAAGGCTCAATAGCGTTTTGTTTTTCACTATGGGGTGAAATGTTGAATGAAAGATGATTTTGTTCTCTTCAATAAACCAAAGGATAATTTCAAAATTCTTTATTCCTTGTGTTAAATTGTGCAATAATTCAGCATTTGTGGATTTGAGTGAAAGTGTTTGTATTTCTGAGCATGTATAAATATTAAGATGTTATACCACCCCTGTTTGTTCTTCTCATTTGTCTGGAATGAAACTGTTTTCACTCTCTTCATGCCATCTGGCATTGTGGCTTCACCTGTTTGTCCTTTATTAGGATATTTTTGCCATTTGTGTTTGATATACTGAGACTCAGGTAAAGAAAGCAAACAAAGTATTCAAAGAGTCGTCTATAATAGAGCTCCTACAATACTTCCGTTTTCTGTTTGGCACTGCTATGTGGTGAATACGTGGATGTTTCCAAAGCAGTGTCTTGAGTGATTTTTAAATATGCCAATATGAGAGTAAACAAGAAATTTTCTTCAGTCAAATTTCTGTTAGAATGTTTTACAGCTTATTAAGGCTAGTTTTGATCAATCCAAGTTTTTTTTTAATCAGAGTATTTGGTTGCCCATTAGTCAGTATTCCAGTTTATAAATTAAAATATTTTTATCTAATACAAAAAGAACTGTAAGTCAGAATTTAGGCCCCAGCTACAGTTTTTACATATATTTAAACTGGAATTTATCTTTGCATTTGCTTTATATAAGTATTTGTGATAAAATAAAAAATGTTTCTTAATAAGGATAGAGCTGAATGATTTTCCTGTTCTGTGAACACTTCTGAAATTTAAAAACTTTTCCTGATCTGTATTGGATGAACCTGACTCGCTTCCAAATTTTTCATAAACTTCAACCCCCTTACCCACTCCTGCATGCCCCCCACACCCCTCCCAGCACAGGAATGATTGGGGCCAGGAGGTTACTTATTCTGTGAAGTAGGTTGCATTGATCCTGCCAGAGCCATTTCAAAGCTGGCTGAACATTGCGTCACAGAAAATTTTTCTGTGTCATTGGCTCCACTCATTTTCTATAAGAAACAGATGTTCAGATCTTGAGGTTGAAGAGGACTGAATATGGTCCTGATGCTAGGCCTTCTCCTTTTGTTAAGATTTTCTTTAAAACTGTTCTCCTTCCTGTGTTTTGTTTCGTATTTCTCCTTGTTTGACCAGACATTCCATTCTGGATCCAAGGAACGATTTTCAGTAATATTGTCATCCAACTTATATTAAATGACTTCTATTAAAATCATTTAATGGAAAACAGCTGACCATCACTGTTGTCCTTAGAGATTTATTTTGGTATATGCTAAACATCATTGTGTTAAGTATGTAAGTATGTGTAAACTACCCCCTGTGTATCTCAGAAATTGTTTTTTTTAATGTGTGTGTGGTTTGTGGGTTTTTTCCCCCAAACTTCTGTGATTTTGTAGTTGTTCTTCCACACGGCGTGCCATATGAAATATTCAGGTACAATGAGTCTGTATCCACTGAGGTGCAGATCATGTCACCCTGAGTCTTAGTCTGCAGTTTTGCAATCTGCCTGGTGGGGAGGTGTGACAGTGGATAATTACAGTTATTCCGGTGAAAACCACAGAACAAGTTATGGCTCAGTCATGACTATTTTCTTGATCCTTTGGAAGGATCAAGGTGGAAGCAGGAAAAAAAGCAAGCTAATTCACATCAACTGACCTGTTTCCTATCATCTCCTGGCAGTCTATGCCAGAGCTTCTCCTACTTTTCCCTCAGTCCATTCTTTTACCCCATGCTCGTTAATTCTAGTGACAAATATTCTCCCTCCAAAGTCAAAAATCAAAGTGTAGAGCTCAGCTATTCCTGTTCTCTGATACTGCTACGTAAGACCCATGACATTCCAACTCTGAGGTTACTTACTGTTAAGAAATGGTTAGAAAAAAAAAAAGAAAAAAAACCAACCCAAACCACCCCAACCCTTCCCTGTTAACAAGAAAAATCAGTAGGGTAAGGTATTATATGGACAAAACTACTGAAGACACTCTAGGTGTATGACAATGAAAAATGTTGCTAAATTGCAGAGTACAAAAGTTTAGACTGAACTTGGTGTAATACAGAAGGTTAATAAGGTACAGAAATATAGTGAATATTCAGTGTATGTATTCAAACTCAGCTGCTTCGGAGTTTTTTAAACTGAGTGGCAGCATTAAAATAATCATAGTGATTGACAGCTAGATTATGTTTCTATGTTTATATTTTTCCTAAAAACAGCACATACCTGCAGTTTAATAAGCATTCCTTGATTAAACACTCACTGTGAATGCCTGTCTGCTGTAATGTGGGGCTAGACTGAGCAGAAAGCAGACATAGTCCTGATAATGGCTTCTTATGTTTGAAATTATTTAATTTGATTCAAATATGGGATTCAGCGAGGCTGAGCCTGCCTGTGTAAATGTATTTTAAGGACAAGTTTTAGAATAATAAGAGAGCTTGGTTGACCTCCTTATCAGAGTCTACAAGAAGAAATCCACTCGAGTTTTATTAATTTTTATTATTCTCCTTTTTTATGTGCAGTGTCTTCAAAATAATCTTGCCCTCAAGATGTATTGTATCTACACTGGATTTTGCCTTGCCTACAAGCTGCCTATGAGAAAAATCCATCTTCTTTCTCCACTGTCTTATTGCATATAAATATTTTTGCTCCCAGATACATCAGATTACTTAATTTTATACTTTCAAGTCCAGATTGTTGATAAACATAAGACCAAAATCCTGGAGCTTTAGGAATTCTCTTGGGCTTCATTGAATTGGGCTCAGTTAATTACACTACTGGCTTATATTAGTTTTAAAAAAGCAATGGCCCAGGAGCAATTACATTAACTTTTAACAGGACAATAAACTTGCAATGGCACAGTCAATAACTACACTTTCACACGCTATGTAACTTATGTGAGTTAAGAGAGTTTTTAAGTTAATAAAAATTGTGTAAAGCAAGTTTTTATCCATTAACCTTAAATGACCAGCTAAATTGCAGAGTAAAACCTACTAGATGCTACAAAAGAAGTATTAAATAAAAAGGTTGGTTTTTACTTCAATTTGGTTAAGTGTTTATTTAAAGGAATACTTTATTGCTTCTTAGAATAATACTTTACTAAAAGGATAACGTGCTCCTTTCACCCTGGCACAATAGAAATACTTTAAACTCACTTTTTATTTATGTTTAGATAAAGCAAATTCACTAAACTGTAAAGTTGAAATATGTGATCTGTTGATATTACAATACTATCTGTATTTTCATAAAACTACCTTGTCAAAGAATGAAAGAAGCATTTTATGAGACAAAAAGTCTCTTTTCTGACACCCTATATTTAAAATGGCTAAAACCAGATCTCTTAAAGGAAGCTGAAGCCTCCTGTTTCTAATCCCCAGAGTCTGCTAAACTAGACATTTAATTAATATTTTCCAGAGCATTGTCCTGCAGTTAACCAAGCTAACCCACGTTCTAGTCTTTGTTATTCATTACTACAATATACACACGTGTTAGTGTGTAGCTATGCTTTCCCCTACATCTATCTATCTATGGACCTTCCACCACAGTATTGGACCAGGAAAGGCAGTTGTAAAGCTGCTGGCAATTCCCTTTTGTCTATGAAGCCAGACACTGCAGCCCGCTGCATTCATCCTGCAGTTACTGTGAACCTGAGAGTGCTCCGCATCCATTAGAATATTCTTTAGGCGTAGTAAATTGAATTTGCAAACTGTGGGTTTTCTTCCCCCTGCCCCAAGGCCAAGGAAAAGAGAAGCGATTATTTCACAATCCATCATGGAGAGTAGAAAGATCAAAATTATGAGCAATTAAACACGAGTGTTCTATTAATTCTGCAATAACAAGCTAGCTTTGGAGATTGGATGTTTTAGGCTACATTTAGTCCAGAAGACTGTCAGACGGGAAGGTGGCATGACAATAGAGGCAATCACCATAAGCGTGCTGACTGATCGAAGTCAGGTACAAGTCAAATTGAATTCCATAAAACCTCACTTTGTAAAGTATTTTGAGGTTTCATGAAATTACATTACAAAAATACAGGCTTACAAGCAGGATAACTGGTATGCAATTCCTCTTTGAATGTAGTCTTTTTCCAATAACAATTTGTTTGACAGAGGTATTTATAGTAGCCCTGACTTAGCAACTGTAGTAAGATACAAACATTCTCATTCTCTCTTTTTAAAGAATTTTACGCTGGGTGCACACTGCGTGATTGTTTCTTAATCGCTAATGGACCTGAGGGACTGACTGGTTGAGGCTGCATTAAAATAAATCCATACTCACCTTCTTGAAGGCAAAAGGGCAGACTGGGTTTTTGTTGGACAACACTTCCCTCTGTCTCAGGACAAAGGTGTGACTAGTTTTGTCTGAAACACTTTTAATCCCCAGGGAAAGTGATTACTGCATGACCCTGGGTGAGGAGGTGGTGAAGACATAATTTTTCCCAATATCCTTCTGAATTGCTTCAATTTATGGGCAACTTCTAAGGGTACACACATAAAGAATCCTACACATAATTACCGGGGGAAAAGAGGAACAAAAGAATTTGACTGTTGTGAGGAAAGCAATTGAAAGGCAACAGTAGAGCTGGCCTCATCCTTACGCCGTGTATGCTGCATTATCATGTTTCCCATCAACTGTGTAAGTGAAAAGAGGTTGGAACCAGATTCAGTCACTGACTCAGAAACATAGTAAGGTTTGATCAATCATTGTCAACACTTTCTATGATCTCCTAATTTGTTTCTGTAAGTTGAATAACATTAGCTTTTGTTATAAAAACATTCTGAACAACTTTACACATTTTTTATTATTGATTTTGCTCTTCTCCACACACAGCAGTAGAAACAATGTTGAGCTGAGTGCCTTAGTTACCGTTGCAGTGCACATTAGTATGCACATATTTTTTCTGGTGTGGAGATGCACCCAATATCATGGCAAAGCCGAGTTCACAGGGTTCTGGCATTTTTAAATACTCTCCCAAATTATGCTGCTTATAAAACTTCTTATTTGATTATACATGAATCAATCTCTCTTCTACTTCTGTGTTCAGATGTAAAACAAAGGCAGTATTATGATATGTCTCCCATTTCTGTGGTGCTTTGTCATGCTGTCTCTCTGTAGTTGTTTTGTGTGCATTTAGCACAATGTGGTTCTATTTCATGTGGGCTGAGTTTTGAAGAAAAAGAGAAGTACCTTTAAATCTAATTATCTTTTAGCTATTGTCAGGGTGTTTAATGAAAAAAACATTCAATAATGGTTGTCTATATGCCCAGCTAATACACAGTAAGCATTCTTCCCTCATCTTTCTGCTATTGATAATCAACTTCTGGATTATAATCACATGAAGGATGAATGCATTTATCATACTAAAATGTACAGCAGGGGGATTGTATTTGTGTCACAGGGGATGTGACCTGCTGGCTCTTTCTAGCGTAATGAAAAGATAGACAGAAAATATCAGCTCAGAGGGGACTGATGAAAGTTCTGAACAATTTGCAAAAACTTTTTATCAGATATTTTGCTGAATTGTAGCCAGACTACTTATCTTATGATCTATATTTTTTGCCAGAAAATGCTAACACAAATCTAGAATATCTGCAAATACAGTTAATGTTATGATCATCACACACTTATTCTGCCTTACATGTTCTGTTTATGTTTTTGTGATGATGTGAGAGCCAAAGCAGAAAGCTAAACAAACCTGATCGTTTGTCAACCCATCAATCCCTCTGAACAAGAGGATTATTTGCTCAGAGGGGTGTGTGTGAAGAGACTTGTGCACCTCCTGGGAGTGGAGATTCACCTGGCTATCATATGATAAGGAGGAGGCCCTGTGGAGGTAGGACAACCCTGCTTTTTTGTAACAATTAAGACTTCTTATGCAGAACTCGCTCCCCTCTAAGCTTCTCCAAGGAATATCTCAAACACTTGCAAGTGACAAGACAAACAAAACTTTCCGATAACAAGGAAACATCCTGCCTCAGAAAGCAGCAAGGGCCAAAAAAGAGGCAGTGGATTCAGTGAAAATCTGACAAATGGGGGACAGGTGAATATAGCAGGGGAAGATCACAATGACTGACTCATGGACCACCTACCCCAGTTATACCACTGACCCCAAAAAAGGAGGCAGAGGAAAGAAACTGGACCTGCATACTCATTTACATCCTAGGCAAAGAGATTTTAGCCAATCATTTAGGAAAGAGGCAGTCCACACCGAGGGGACAGGAATAAGAAGGGAGACAGCAAATAGCATGTAGAAGAATGTAGGGAGGAATTCCTGGGACTTTTGGACTCGTGCTCATACAGACCAGAGACTCCCATTGGCTGCAGTAACACTGGAACCCCGACCAGTGATCCCTTTCACTCTCTCTCCCTCCTCCTCACCCACCCCCACCCCCCTCCACCTTATTTTCTTTTTCGTTTTGTCTGTTGACCTTTCTCTAGTAAGTAATGCAAGGCATAAATCCCTCATACACGTGGTGAGCAATACCTAATTATTTGCCAATGATCCTAACTACAGAATAAAAGATTTTATTTACCTACAGACCTCATTTGTTGTATGCAACCTATTCCAACCAAGAGTACCAGTGAAACTGAGTCACATCTCTCTCATTCTTGTCACTGTGTGCTTGGACCCAGTAAACTGGGATATGAGGTGATCATGGGCAAGAATCTGAGACATGACAGATGGGGTGAAGAAAGCCCACATGATATAAGAATAAACAAGAAGGAAATCTACGTACTTAAACAGACAGGTTTGAAAGCAGAAGCTCTGGGTACCTCTTTTAATGAATGACATTTCATGTGTTGCTATGGTAGTTCCCAGAGTGAAAATCAACAGCAAATGAATGAAAGAATGAATGTAGACATTTTCACTTTTTGTACCATTGGAAAGATGCAGTCACTGGAAACGAGCACCTTTATTTCTTCAATATTTTAATCAATCTTCAAAAGCAAATATGATTTTCTTTTTTTCTAAACCAGAGCTTCTAAATCTATTGGAAGAAGCTCTCTTCCATTTTGGAACTGTCTCAGTTACAGAGCCATTAATTCAATATCTAAAGCTTGCACTGCACATGAAGATAAAGGCAGTACTAAAACAGGTTCAAGTGATAAGCTAGCTACTGTCTTTGATACCAGTGAACTCCTAAATCACCCTGTATTCCTGGACTTAAAATCCTGTTTACCTGAGAACCATGTGTAGGACAGCTTGTTTGTCTGTTTCTCAAGAGGTGATAGATGTCCTGGTGCCTAGATACAAACCAGGAATGTCAGCAGGTTTGCAGGAGGAATCATTAGCAGGGAAGCTGAAAGTAAGAAGAAACAAAAGAGGGAGCTGCCCAGGAAGCAGAATGAGAAATCAGTGGAACATGAATTGGTGTCAGGTATTAGATGGACATTTTTGCTAAGAATAAATTGATAGAGAGAAAAATGGCAGAAAGGTAGCTGAATGCATGTAGAAGATGTGCAACATCATTCACAACTTGAGGGTTGAAACAAATGATTGTCACATTTCTTATTTTACCTATGCAATTTATTCATCACTGCCTTGTGTGTGCTTAAGAAAATGCTGGTATATCATCAGCCACCATAAAGGAGGTACCATAAGTATACCTTTGAATATCCTAAATACAAAATTATTGAAGCAAGCTCTGGGACTTAAAACAATCTTTGAAACATGTTTTAATCAAGTGAAGATGCCAAGCCTCCCCGCCACCCCAAAAATCAACCAAAAAAAACCTCCCAAACCCCAAAATAAAAATGCAAATTGTTGTGAAGTATGTTGCTCTGAGGCTATATCAAATGTTTTGATATTTATTCAGTAGCATTTTGCTGTACGATTTCTGTCTTTTCTGTGTCTTATCTTCAAAATTCCATTTATTCAAGGGTTCTGTTTGTTGCTATCAGTCTGTTCTGTGAGAGTTTACACTGTTGCTCCCTGAAGATCAAATTTAAGCATGAAAAGAATTGCTTGCTGTTTCTGGAGTGTTAAGGTTTTATACAAAATTCTTGTAATCTGTTTTCTTTCCTATGCTTAAGAACACCACAATCTACCTGACAGATGTGCTGAGAATAAAGTTGATATAAAAGTAGGAAATATTTGCTAGGACCATGTGAATTTGATGAAGTGAAACTTATTTGTCCACCACTTACCACCACCACAAGTTCTTACTGATCACCCATAAGCCACAGGTTCAGTGGTCTGAAATTGCATTTCCCTCACTTTAATAACGCAGGGTCTTCCAGATCAGTAGGCATGTCTCTCACATATCAAGATAGGTATGTTTTACTATAGCCTCCTAAAAGTCATTAAAGTAGTGATTAAAATATACAAAGAGTGTGTTTGGCAAAATAAAAACATAATTTTGGAGTTTGTTTAAACCATCAGCCAGTAACATGAATGTAATGTACAGGAACTACGCTGTGCACTTTCCACAATCTTCACATTTCGAAAACAATCTGAAGCCCACCAGAGAAGCATGATGTAGACATGGTACACGTAATTGATAATGGCAAGTGCATTGCTCTACTAGCCACACCTCCATCGGTATCCCTTGCAGGAGCCTGGATTGCACCCTGCACACTGTTTATTGACTTACCATGCCTCCAGCATGAGATTTAGCTCATAAACTTTCAGGTCACTGCCTGCTCTTGGCTTGTGTACACCACACAGAGCTCAACAGAGAGCGCAATGTCTAATTTCACTATCATCTATAAATGCCTCCTAAGAAACCAGCATCTGGGCCTCTGGAAGAGAAGGCTGCTCTTTGCATCTATGGTTCCATCATATTATATATGTATTCAAAGAGGAAATGTTCAAATACTTCTGTATACCTTCCATTTTTTTAATCACTGCCTTAGTTGATGCCTTATAGGTATATTCTCAAGGTACGCTGCAGCATCACGTGACCTTCAGCACAGCTATAGGTCAGTTTGTACTTATACACAATATAATAGTGCCACTTAATTACCAGCTCAGATTTTGCAAATAGAACCGCATCAGTATTGATATTTAGCACAGTGTGTCTCTTGGTAAGGGTGTCTGTTCTCTAGAGTCCATCGCATTTGGTTCTGGCTTAGGGCTGCCTGCACAATGCAGTGTTGCACAGTGTTTGTGTGTCAGTACTGCACAGTAATTGTATTGCAAGCTGATGAAGCCATCCATCAGTAAAACTGCAAGCTTTCTTATTTTATTTAGGTAACAATCTTAATTTCACAAAAAGTTATACAGCTTGGCTTCATAAAGTTTTCAATATGCTGTTGTATGAGATGTGTAGTGTAAGAACCTGTACTCCCAAAGACAGATGATCTTCTGCACCATTTCTGAAATGTATTCCAAAATGACCAATAATTTCCCAGACCTTAATGAATAAAATTAACAGTAACACTGAATGATAGGGCAATATACATCTCATCAGCATATTTGCTGAATTTCACTTTGGGATGTTTTACAGAGCAATTTACTAGTAATTTCAAATAAATTTTTGCTAGAAAATAATTTTCCCCTATTTATGTTACAAAAATAAATAAAGCAAAGACTATCATTGTAGTATTATATTGCAAATAATGGTCTTGCTTTATAGGGCCTCCTACTTTCCTTCTCAGTGCCCTTTCTGCTGTTTTGCGCTGGTTATCTTTCAGTTCCAATAATAAAAGATGACGGATTAATTAGTACAAATGTATGATAATTAATGTTAGATAAAATAAACATAAACCACAAATGCTTTATAACTAATCAATAATTATGTACTATGCTTAATCTTCAGTATGCAGGTCATGTCTAAATAGCATCATTATAAGGGAAATCAAATTATTGCACAGCTGTGTTGATTATGGAGCACCATTATAACTTTCATCCTCTTCATTTGTTTCCTGCTTAAATCATGCTTTTGTGCTCACTTCTTAATACTGTAAAATGTCTCTCTCTGTACATTGATTTATGGTTAATAGTGAGGCATAAAATTTCCTATTATTGTGGCATTCTCAAGGTCTTTCACAGGCATTATACAGACAGGCTCCAAATACTTTCACTGCAATAATATGGAAGCAATATGGAATATTAAAGGCAAACTTAAATTATAGATGTCCCTGTGTTTGGATTTAATATGTGCCTGAAGATATTTTGACCTAAATTATCAAATATATTGCAATTTCATAAGAGGCAGCTGCAGCCATCTCATTCTGAGCTACTGAGTTTTAACTTCATGGAATATGAAACAGATAAAATTATTTATGATTCATTCAGTCTCCCGTTCTTTCTTTGGATTGAAAAGAAGTCTATACATTTGTATTCCTATGTCATTTGGTTATTCTCTTCCTTTGCCTAAAGAATGAGAGAAAAAAAGGGTGATTAATATTTGTCAAATCTCCAAAACCAATATACTGTAGCAGTGAAATAGTATTGGTATGTTCTTTTTGGCATATGTTTAAGTTTGTATACATGGTTTAAGATATTCTCTGATTTAAACACTACTAAAATATGCTATCAATTGAAATCCAAGACTTGTTCTGGACCTCAAGCTTGCTTGCAAGTTGTCTTTTACTTTATAATGAGGAGTCTACACCATTGCGCTGCAGTAAAAAACTCTTTAGACGAGGATGAATTTCAGTGTTCATGTACCTTTATTGTTTGACATGCAAGCACAATAAATAAGATTATTCTTCTAGGCATTGCCTTTAAATTATCATGAATGAAAATATTGAACTTGTTATTTCTAAGGTATATAGAGTAATTATAGTCCAGAATGCCAAAGGGTCTTGTGTTTTTTTGTGAGCTGAGAGCCAACCATTGAAAAAGAGAGCTATTACTTTCTGTGAGATGGTGACATTAATCATACTGGATAGAACCAGTAAAATCAACAGTTTGGCTCTCATGCAGCCCTGCAAATTTGCCTTGGGCATAGTAATCCTGATCTCCCTTAAAAATTGTGGCTAAGATGTTGGGTATTTACCTAATGGGTGATTTTCCATATAGCTTCATGAACGAGGCCATTTGCCACTCAGTATCTTCTTGTAGGCTGTGCTGTCTTGGACTAGAATTGCAGTTCATCAGTACTGATATAGATGATAAAAATATTAGGATTCAATGTGTTACTAAAGAGCTTTCCAGACTAGTAACTTTAGAATTGCTATTGACAAACAACACTTCAGACACAAAAGTGATTTTTCTACTGTTGTGGGAGAAAAAGAAAAATGAAAAGCCCAAATCCAGAGTTTTGCTCTTCCTTAGGTTAAATGTTTGCAGAGAACTTCCCTGCTTAGCTCATTTTGTAAGACAAATACCAGCTCTCCTTGGCCTTATCCTGTTGCCTTGTAGTGAATAAAACTGTTGAGGTTGATGTTGATATTGATCTGACTCCTCTATAATTAAAATATCTCAGAAGTGTGATTGTGGAAAGGTCTCTCCTGTAAAACTTGAATATTGAATTTTCTTCCAGGGTAAATTTCAGTTTTATTCACTTACTTAAAAGCTAGCTGTTGGGGGCAAATATGGAGACTGGGAACAGATTAATCTATGGAGGACTCCAACAACAAAGGCTGCCGATTTTCTCTGTACTGTATCCACTGATTTTTGCTGATATTTTGCCTGGAATCTCTTTTCACCCTTTCTAGCATTTTCATTTAGATTTTGGTTGAGATTTTCTGCCTTATCTTTGTTTAATGTTCTGCTCCTTCAATTGTCTGGAGGCAAACTTTGGTACAAGTCTGGAGCGATGGAGAGACATTTTCACAGGCCCATGACAAGTCAGTGCATTGCTTTTTATTTGAATCCGTACCAATATATTCCAATAATATTTACAAATATTCTTAAAGGCATTTACTGTTTAGCTGAAATAAGCTACAGATACTCAGTATACACTTGCTGCTCGTCAAGTGACACTTAGCTAGCAGAGTTCTGAGCAGCAGGCAGTGGGCTTCACCAGCATCTCCATCTCATTCTTTGTGTTTCAGGGTTTCCTTCATGACTCTTTACACTTTCATCTTGTCTCCTTTATTATTTGGTTATTCTCTCCTGAGGTTTCAAATGGGTAGCTAATTTGCCCATCAGTTTGAGCCTCAGAAAAATTATAACAGAGATGTTCCCAACTTGATTCAATTAGCCTTCTCTGCCACTTTTTAACAATAGAAATGAAGACAGCTCCTATGGAAAGTGTAAATCAAATATGCTTTATTTATGAAGAAACTATGCTACATGAGTAATTAGTTGTGTAAATATTTAATTTTAACATAGAACAGCATATATTAATATGCTATTATGTATTCCATTACACACAGGATTGAGATAATGGTTTGGTAATATCTTTCTGAAAATAAGCATCTATATGGATTTAAGCAAGATGAGCTAAAGGTCTGGTATGATTGGAAGGCAAAAGCTGGCGCTGTTAAAAAGAACTGTTAGGCCTTGAGTAGGCCAGATGCCAGCCAGGTGCCAGAAAGTGTCTCTGTGTGGGCATACATGTGTGCCATAGATTTTAATCCCAGAAGTGACGGGATTCTCAGTTTCATCATTTTTAGGGCACCTTTCCCACACTCTACCGTTTATTCTCACATCTTTTCCTTAGTTATCTGAATTTTTGTCTTTTTTCTCTGCTGTGTAAGCTGGCATTATCACAAACACTCACATTGTTTTTCTCAGCCTGTTTCCTCGATGAAATGTTGTTTGTTGCTATGTTTAAGAGCTTTGTTTCTCTGGCTGAAACGATTTGCTTAGATGGCTCAGAACAATGCTGTAGGCCAGTGCATTTCTGCAGGAGAGGTTCTGCTTTCTCCTGGTGACAGAAAAAGAGAGAGAGATCTGTTGGCTTGAAGCTGCCATCTTGTGCAGTGCTGAATGGGTAGGTAAGGTAGGAGTAAATTGGCAGCCACAGTGGAGCTTTTCTTGCCGCAAAAGAGGCTTGCTCACAAAGGGCTATGTATAATCTAGTTTATGTGTACAGGGGGAGATTAAAAATCTAGAAGAGTTGTTTTTCCAAACTGAATCTGCCGAAAGCTTCTTATTCAGAAGGACTGTGAATCCTAAACCCAAGAAATTATCTGAGATCAGGTTCTTTTTGGTGCCTTCAGAGTTAAAGATTCTGGAATTATTCAGCACTTTCTGTCAAAATATGATCCCCA
The DNA here is from genome assembly GCA_027574665.1 of Rhynochetos jubatus. Classification (NCBI taxonomy): domain Eukaryota; kingdom Metazoa; phylum Chordata; class Aves; order Eurypygiformes; family Rhynochetidae; genus Rhynochetos; species Rhynochetos jubatus. The sequence goes on from CM050656.1 coordinate 21,813,619, forward strand.
GGTTTGAAGCTTGCTGTCTGTATCTGCCTTGCTCAGTATGTATCTCCACACATAAAGCTGATCGTGTTAAGTATGTTTCTGCAGCAGATTTTTTTCAGTGCTACCAGATCTTTTTGATTTAGTTGACACTTGAAGTGACAAAGCTGATTCGTCATTGATTAACTGAATGATGGTTGTGAGTTTTGGGATTTTTTTTGGTTGGTTGCTTATTTTTTTATATTGGCAATTATACTTTTGAGCATCTTTAGTATAGATCTTAATATTGTTTGTGAAATACTGCTTTGATAGTAAATTTTCAACCAGCATCAGTTATGTGTGTTTGTCTATCCACTCGGCTCTTCAGTTTCAGAACATGCGAATGCTGCTGCCTATGTACACCTGCGCAAAGCAGGGGAATAGAACAGAGCTCCTATGGCACTTGTTACTTTGTTTCAAACATTACCATTTTCAGCTATTGGGATTCACAAAGATATTAGTTGTTATTTGTAGCAGAATAACAATAATACAAAAAATTCTCATTGTTTCATTCTATGGATGCAGCAGATCCTTTCCTAAGATGAAGAGTGCTTTCTACTTTTAAAGATCAGTAAAGGAAGAAGTGACAGAAAATCAGCTTAGGATGACAATAAAAACTAAATAATAAATAATTTAACTAAGTTAGTCTCCTATAATGTTTGAGTCCTGAGCAATTCTGTTACATTTGCCAAGAAACGTGTACAGTCAGGACTCATGCCTGAACCTTTAATCCAGTTTCTCAGTGAGCTTAAAATGAGATGATGGAATACTTGTTAACAGTGCATTAGTGCTGGTCCTGTGAGGGCACATAGACACATAGGAGAGATCAATCACAGGATAAAAGTTGTCCATTTGCACACGTTGGTGCATCCATTTAAACTCTCTCTCTGGTAATTGACTACATTTTTTTTCATTTCTGTTCCTTTTGCAAGACGATGAGAATGGGAGGTAGTGACAGCAGGAAGTGCGATGTGTTTGCATGGTTCTCCAGTGTATACGCACTTCAGCTGACGCTAGCTGGTATGGCCAGTGCCCAATTCTTTTGAGAATCAGGACTTTTGTAATTCTGCTTGAAGGTGACTGAAGAGCTTTTTTTTTTTTTTCTGTGTTGCAGATCTGAATAGAAGTGTGTGTCTCTGAGGCTGCCCATACGCTGGTGTTTCTTTAACACATTGTACTACAGATGAAAACAAACAAAAAAAAAAAAAAAAAAAGAAAAGGGATGCTGGAGGGCTCCTGCAGAAACTAGTACATGTGATTATCAGTCTTTATGAGATTTTTACAAAGAACAAAAGATAGCAAAATAGGCTTTATCCATGAATTAGGTACAGTTAACTGTCCTAATCATGAGTAAAATATTTCACGTGCTTCAGCGATACATTGAAAGGTTGTTAAATATAGGTATAAGCATATATTTCTTTGGAAAAGCTTTTTAAATTCAAAGGCTGTGTTCAAACTTCTTATCTTGTATCAGGCAATTTGAACACAAACTAGGAATCATCAGCCGTCAGCTTATCTGTGATACGTCTACGGAAAATAATCCAAGAATGAAGATGCTGAACAAAGCAACTGCCATTTTAACAAAGGAATCTCTTTCCCTGAAATGGTCAAGACCTTAAGAAGCAGAGGGTCAAGAAACGATTTGTTTGTTCAGTCAGTAAACTCTCTTATGGAGGTTTTGATGTTTTTTGCGTGGTGGGGTTTGTTTTTTTTTTTGTTCAGGTGTTTGCGTTTAATTTTTATGATCTCCAAATACTTGAGGACTATTTTTGCCTAACTAGAAGGGATGCATATGATGTGTTTACACAAGTGTCTATGCAGATTTTGACAGGAATATTTACACAGCTGGTTTTTTTATTGTCTCTCTATTACAGCTTCCTCGCATAGGATAAATTTGGCTATAGCCATAGCAAAGGTTGGGTATTTTTCACAGTATAGAAAATAGTGAATATGGACTTTTTGTTATTGAAGTGATACTAAAAAAAAGCCCACTAAAATGTGAATGTGTAAAATCTTGCTTTCTTATTTCCTCACATTCTGTGTAACAAGATGAAAAGTGTTTACATATACATATGACTTTAAGGACAGCAGTTTAATACTATCCCAGAGACTCCTGCTTCGTTAGTTGTGTCTTTACTACTGGTTGAGTTGTGTTCTATTCAATTAGAAAGTAATGCTTGATTAACAATGTTACTGCTGTTATGAAGGTGGTTTTGTGGATTATTTATGTCTTGGCTAGGAGGCAAATGTATTTTGGGAGTCTGAGAGGGAGATATTGGAGTGGGTTAGACTCAGCAACCTCATAACTTGACTGTGTCTGCAAGAGATGCTTAGTAGATAACAAGGATTTTATTTACAAGCTGGTTCTTATTCAGCATTGAAAATTCAAGATACTCATCTTTTGATCACTATATGTGGTAGTGTTATCTGCAAATATCCCAGTTCAAAGGGAAGATATCACATGAGCCACTATACTTATCTATGGTTTTGTTGTGCCCTATATTCCCCAAATACATGTTTATGTGTTGGAGAAACTAAATTTTAATGAGTAGGAGTTTCCTAAGGCCATACAATAGAGTACTGTTAAAAGTGGGAACAGACACTAGATATCTGGATAGTCGCCCTGATATTTTTATCGATTGTCACTTTCTACAATGAAAACAGCCTAAACCAAAGCTCATTGATTTTAGAATAAATGGTCTCATTGACTCTGACAGGTATTAATTTAGTTTCATGGTATGTGGCCTAGGATGCACAACACCCCAGAGGTGTAAGGTGTTCACATAAGGAGCAGAATGTATTATATAAAACAGTTTGTACAATAAATGTTTATTGTAAGTTAACTTTCAGTTTCATAACTTAGCTCTCCCTCTTTGGATTTCCTGAAATATTAATTTCCTAAAAGACAGCTAAGCCCTTTGAAACATTTGTGGGAGTGTATGTAGATTCAGTCACTTTTTGTAAGCCTGGTTTCTGCTTCTATTACTGATTCTTAAATACAGACATTTAAACAGAAGTGGATTTTTTTTTGCCTCAAAAAAGATTCTGTACTACTAAATACTTGCTTGTTTGTTTTCCTGTTTCTGATTAGTATAGGCCTGTCTCAGACAGAAAGACAACAGCCATGTTTATAACACTGCATGATGCATTGATCCAATCTTGAAGGTTGCCCTTTCAGTTCAGCAGCTTCATTGACTCTAGACAGTATCCATTTGTATTTCCAGGCATCTTAGAGATATTGTTGCAGCCTAAACTTTTAGACAGAAGGTGTACAAGATTGTATGACAACTTTAGCATTGATTTAGCACTCATTTTAGATAAACCACATGGAATACTTTGTATTTAATTATCTTATAGGCTCTACAACTGGGGAAAGCAATGCATAAAGTGTCTAAGAGGAGGAAAAAGCTTAAATATTTTTATTTCATTTTTAATAATTAGAAGTGAAGGAATTCCAGGAGTAGTCCTGGAATTAGACAACTTGAATTCAGCTTCTTTCTCTGACACAGATTTGCTTTATAAACACTGTTTAGCTTTTCTATGTTACTTCTTGCTGTTGGTAAAATGAAGATAAGGGGTCCAAATCAGGGCAAGCAAATGACTTTAAGCCTGTGAATGCCAATGTTTGAACATTTCACTATAAAACATCTAACATTACTGATCTTAAAGAGTTATAAAGATAAGGCATGTTTTTATGAAGAGTTCTGAGACCTTCAATTCATAGAACGAAGCAGTTGAACTCTTGAGAAGCATTATTATTAGCTGTGGAATTTATTCTCTCATATAATTCCAAAATGCCTTTTATCTATTTAAAAGCAATTACTTTCATGATAATTAAGTTGCACAGAGGTAATTTGATTTTTATTTTGTAATTTATTAGTGACTGCTGAAATGTTTAGCAATTCAGTGCTGTACCTCTGTTGATATTTTAAGAAATTAGAAAACTTATTTATATGTTTAGATATTTGAGCTATATAAATTAAAATATACAAAATAGCTCAAAAGAGTTAACAAAATTCTGCATGGAATATTGTCCAAAAGGGACTAACAAATCTCTCCTTACATTTGTTCTCCACTACATTAGAAGGCAGAAAATGTTGTACCTGCTGCAGCAATCATGTGTATTAGTGAACAACTATTGATTAGTACAGTGTTTGGGAATAAAAAAAAAAACCTTGACAAAGTAAGGTGAAAGGGCAGATACTGTTAATGACATGAAAAAAACTATGTACCTCATTACAAAAGCATTTTCAAAAACCAAAAGAAACCAAAATTCAGTCCTTAATGGTAATGTTTCCTTAGGCTGCTAAACTTCTAAAGTTTTCTGCAGGTTTTTAAATTTTAGACTGAACTTCATTAAAAAAAAAAAAAAAATCTACTTATCTGACCTCTGTAGGATTCTTAAGCTAATTTTTAGCTTTAATTTTCTGTGTTTTCATTCTCTTCCAAGGAAACGGAATAAGGTATAGACAGAATAGAAGTAATGAGGTTCTAATTCCTCTTTGAGTATATCAGCCTTATACCTTGAGTTGTCTAATGGGCCTGACAGAATTATTCAGAAAACTGTGATTTCCACGAAAAACTCCATTTACAAATGTCTTAATATTCATTAACATGATCTCTGGAAATTTAATTATATTTCTTCTTTTCCAAAACGTTTCCCCTTTTCTGTTTCCCAATATAATTTTTCATTTTTTGTTTAGATTTGGCAGGACCATTTTCAATTGGATTGAATTCCTATCCACTTACTGGGAAAAATAAAGAGGGAAATTGTCCTGCTCCCAGAAGTTTTGGCAACTCTTGTTACTTCCTGTGGATGTGCAATGTAAATCAGTCTAATGCTAGGTGATGGTATCTCTATTTGGTTTAACAAAAGCAATTGGTCCTGTTGAATTGGAAAAAGGGGTTTGGATACCCTCAGGTTCATTGTAACATCAAATTTAAATTGATGAGATCTGGAATCATCATCAGGGAATGGAAATGGGTACACGTTTTGCATTCTTTACATTCTATTACACACAAGAATGTCAATGCAGTAAGTGAAGCTGTGAGCATGAGTTACATAAGGAGAAATAAATCTCACTCAAACTAAAATCTCCTGTAAATGAAAAGCAACCTACAGATATACAACAAAGGCCAGAAGGTCTCATTCTTCATTCTGTTCAAATAAGCTCACATGGTACAACGTCATGGGTGGCAAGTTCAGCCAGACAGTTCTTTTTTATGGAAGAGATGTTAGTGGTATAATGTGGAAAAATATACACTCCATAGTGTTTATAAAAGTGAAAAAAATTTCACATCATGTTTTTACAGTGTGGCTGTTTTTTGTTGGTGGTGAGACAATGGGAAATGTGCTCAATGTTATATTAACTAACAGCACTGCCCTAACATAAAATAGTTGTGTTTCATTTATGGACACAATTTTTCAGAGTGTATGGGCTCTGTCAATTCCTCCTTGTGCATTAATATAGACTTAGTATATCTGCAATAAAGATAATGATAAACACAATGAAGCTTCACAATATTGAGTTCTTGGGTCAAGACAGAGCCCTTGCTGAAAATCATTGGTATTTTTCCTTTTTAGTGATAGGCACAATCTTCAAGCTCAATTGCCTGGAGAGAGTTCCCATTTCACTCTTTCATCAGGATATTCATGCTGCTCAGAACAGAAGCTGCTTACCACTGGTTGTATTCTGGTGTACTCAATCTTTTCTGAAAGCGTACAATGTGAGACAGCTGCCATTTGCATACTGCATCCATTTGCAACTGGATGTTGGGAGAAGTATGTAATTTTATGGGGAAGGAGAATTTTATTGAGCACTGACGGAAGAGCTATAAATTGATCAACATTTTGGTGTTATGGAATTAAAAAATATTTCTCAGCTTTAAGGTGAGATAGAATAAAATTTCAAATGCCAGACCTGAGATGTATATATTAAAGGTGATTTTTTTAGTAAGGAACAATAAAGAAGCAGGACTATTCCTAGGAAAGTTGGACATCTCTTGTCATGGAAGCTGGTTTTTATGGTGATTATCTAAATTCTGATTACTTGGAGACTGAAATTCCAAGTTGAAAAAAAGTTCCTTTTCTCTAGAGCAATTGTGTGATAAACTCTTAATACAACCAGACTTAGGTACAGAAATAACTTGGTTTTGAATTAGAAAAAAAAAGATATATTTTGAAGTCTGAAATTATATTTTATATATACTATTTAAAAGATCTTCACATTTCAAATGCTTTATCCTTTTCTTCCTACAATATTTCCAGTACTCATAGCCTGTAGTAATCTTACCGAGTCATGCATGCAGTTATGAACAGATGTGTTGTTTGAATTGGAGCATAAAATACCAAGGGATAAAGCTGTTTTTGTGATGAATACACTTAAGGCTTGATTTTGCTGTCACGAACTTTTCAATTTCCTTTTGTTACAGTTTTAAAATTCAGTGTATAATGAGAAATAATAATAGAAATAAATAAGAAGTATAGAAAGAAAGTGTATCATGTCCCAAACATTGCTTCACCAATGAAAACAAATTTGGTGAAACAAACTTTCAGGACACAAGCAATGCTTCTGCTTTTTCAGGAGCAGTTTCTTTCATCATATAACATCAGGTCTTCCCAGATCATGTCAAGTTACAAAATCCTGGCAGGCTTATCCTTATGCTCTAGCCTTTTAAAATAGTTTCAGTAATAAACATAACGAAAACTTACTGCTAAGCTAAATCCAGAGACATCAAGGGAACTGTGCTAGCAGAGAGTTTGGCCTGTGGGAATTTAGAAGTTTGCAGCGACAGGCTACAGAGGTCTTCAAATCTTAGAATAGTTAAAAGACTGAGAACCAAGCTGCCATGTTTATGGGAACAAGCTTGAATAAGAAAGCTGGGTTTTCCTACCCAAGATTTGGAAACAGATTGTCCTTGGTACTTAACAAACTTTTAAAAATATCAGGGGGATGTGTCTGGTAACAGTGACAAAGGAGGGATGAGAAAGTCAATACTGGAAGTTACAACAAATATGCCTTGAAGTTGGTTACTCTGAGATAACAAGGGATGCAAGTGACTTACTGGTGGAATATATTAAAGGTGATTTTTTTTAGTAGGGAACAATAAAGAAGCAGAATTATTCCTAGGGAAGTTAGACATCCCTTGCCATGGAAGCTGGTTTTGCATATTGCATCCATTTGCAACTGGATGTTGGGAGAAGTATGTAATTTTATAGGGAAGGAGGATGTTATTGAGCACTGATGGAAGAGCTATAATGCCAGATGCCAGATATTTTTTTCCCCCTTGCATTTAAGAACTCAGCTGGCAGAACTTATCGATAAGACCGGTGGTATTGAACATTTTGTCAGTGACATGGACAGTGGGATTGAGTGCACCCTCAGCAAGTTTGCCCGTGACCACAAGCTGTGTGGTCCGATCAACATGCTGGAGGGAAGGGATGCCATCCAGAGGGACCTGGACAGGCTGGAGGGGTGGGCCTGTGCCAGCCTCATGGAGTTCAACAAGGCCAAGTGCAAGGTCCTGCACCTGGGTCAGGGCAATCTCAAGCACAAGTACAGGCTGGGTGGAGGATAGATCGAGAGCAGCCCTGAGGGGAAGGACTGGCAATGTGCACTGACAGCCCAGAGAACCAACCGTATCCTGGGCTGTATCCAGAGAAGTGTGGCCAGCAGGTAGAGCGAGGTGATTCCCCCTCTCTACTCTGTTCTCGTGAGACCCCACCTGAAGTACTGCATCCAGCTCTGGGGCCCTCAATGTAAGAAGGTTATAGACCAGTTGGAGTGAGCCCAAAGGAGGCCACAAGGATTATCACAGGGCTGGAGCACCACTCCTATGGAGGCAGGCTGAGAGAGTTGGGCTTGTTCAGCCTGGAAAAGAGAAGGTTCCGGGGAGACCTTACAGCAGCCTTCCAGTACCTGAAGAAGGTTTACAAGAAAGCTTGGGGGATTTGTTTTTACAAGGGCCTGTAGTGACAGGACAAGGGGGAATGTGTTTAAATTGAAAGCAGGGAGATTTAGATTGGATATCAGGAAAAAGTTCTCCCTGGAGAGGGTGGTGAGGCACTGGAACAGGTTGCCCAGAGAAGCTGTGGATGCCCCATCCCTGGCTGTCTTCAAGGCCAGGCTGGATGAGGCTTTGAGCAACCTGGTCTAGTGGAGGGTGTCCCTGCCCATGGCAGGGGGGTTGGAACTAGATGATCTTTAAGATCCCTTCCAACCCAAACCATTCTAGGATTCTATGATTCAGTTGCAAAGGTGTTGCTGTGTCTAAAGCTGTTCTCTGTCTCTGAACATATATTCATGTGAAAAAAGTAGGGTATGATATGGAAAAAAGAGGGAATGCAGTTCTAGATTTGGTTTAAATAAAATCTAATCCAGTCTAATGGTTGAAAATTGCAAAGTAATTAAGATCCTTGTTATACTTATTTATATGCATGTAAATACTTTCAGGGCTAGTGAAAAATCTTCTGAAAATATTTTGTCCTGATGTTTCCAAGAAAATTAGCAAAAAAGTAAAATAAGGGAAACAGGAAAAACTTACATGAAAAAAATTTAAAATTTACATGAAAAAATCTGTGAAATATTTTTCTATAATTGACTGAAAATGTTTTATTTACAGTTTTCATGAAAAGTTAACGTTTCTACTGGCAGTTCTGTCTCAAATGCCCTGTGGCTAAAAGAAAATGAAAGAGAATGTATTTTGCCTCCAGATTTTTTCTGAGTTTATGGGAGCATGATACATTTGCTAGAAACGTGACATGAAGCCTAATTTAACAGCCAGGACAGAAGGTGGGATAGCAATACCACGTACCAATAAGATGGTTCACCTTGCTTGGTCAGAGTGCCTCTTCCTCCACTTAGCACCAATCCAGCTCTGTGTCTTGTCACTATGGGCTTCCCTGGCCATCACTGGAGCATGGCTGAACTTGATTCTGGCCCTGTGCCTGCTCTGCTCACCTTGCTCAAGGGCTGTAGGACTGCCTCCCCGTGTACCCTGTGGTGGGGACACAGCACTGACTACTTTGTTGTCATCCTTGGCTCCTGGCTCTCCATCCCATACAGGGCAGCACCTGTCTGTGCTGTACTCTGACAAAGAGGCTGCTAAGCGAAATGAAAAATCTATAGAATTAGTACTAGCTAAGGACACAATTACCTTGGGAATGTAGCTACCCCTTTTAACCATACAAAACAAAATACAGCTTTCAAATATGTTAAATGTTTCATGGGTGTCTATTTTGAGCAGCATAACTGAACTGGTGATAAATCAGTGTAAACACTCAAAATCAAAACTATGAGACACATTCTATGCACATCTGGTATCTCTTCAGAGCAAAAAAGGTGAAGGGATTTTAATTTCATTTGCAAGGATCCTTGCAACTATCTTGAAAAAATGGTGAGTTTAGAAGCCCAGGCATTAGTATAGGAATTCAGAAACCTGAATTTTAATTCTGTTACTGTCCTTCTCTGTGATCTGCACCTCATTTTATGCATCTAGTCCTCACCCACATGGCCTTGACCATGCACCTGCTTTAATGTATAGGAGTGTACATATATCATAGAATCATAGAATTTTAGAATAATTAGGGTTGGAAGGGACCTTAAAGACCATCTAGTTCCAACCCCCCTGCCATGGGCAGGGACACCCTCCACTAGACCAGGTTGCTCCAAGCCTCATCCAGCCTGGCCTTGAAGACGGATAGGGATGGGGCATCCACAACTTCTCTGGGCAACGTGTTCCAGTGCTTCCCCACCCTCTCTGTGGTGAGGAGATATTTTTCCTGTTATCTAATCTAAATCTCCCTGCTTTCAATTTAAACACATTCCCCTTTGTTCTATTACTACAGGCCATTGTAAAAAGTCCCCCTCCATTACAAATATGTTAGAAAGCACCAGTCCCAGTGCCGACCCCTGAGAAACGCCACTCGTCACTGGCCTCCACTCAGACATCTGTTGACCACAACTCTCTGAGTGTGACCTTCAAGACAGTTTTTATCCACTGAGCCGTCCATCCGTCAAATCCATGTCTCTCCAGTTTAGAGACAAGGATGTCATGCGGGACAGTGTTGATCGTTTTGCCCAAGTCCACATAGATGACACTGGTTGCCCGTCCTTTATCCACCAAGGTCGTGACCCCATCGTAGAAGGCCACCATATTCGTCAGGCACGATCTGCCCTTGGTGAAGCCATGTTGGCTGTCACCAATCACCTCCTCATTCTCTGTGTGCCTTAGCATGGTTTCCAGTAGGATCTGCTCCATGTTCTTGCCAGACACAGAGGTGACACTGACTGGCCTGTAGTTCCCCGGATCCTCCTTTTTTCCCTTTTTAAAGATGGGGGTTATGTTTCCCCTTTTCTAATCAGTGGGAACTTCACCAGACTGCCACAACCACTCGAATATGATGTATAGAGGTTTTGCAACCTCATCTGCTTGTTCTTTCAGAACCCGTTGATATACTTTGTCAGGTTCCACGGGCTTGTATATCTTGGTGATGCCACCCTATCAGTTTGGAAATATTCTGACTCTCCTGTAAGGAACAGTAAAGACTTCTGGCTGATGTTGATGTTTTCTGGGAAAGAAATGCAACTTGTTCACTTTACAGAATTAATATTTTTTAAAAATTTGTGAGAGAAATACCAACACTAGGAAGGTCATACACTTCAGATAAATCTACTTTCAAACAGGCTTTACATATTAAATGATTATTGGTATATTTAGTAGCTCTTCCTGACCAGCATCTAAAGTAAATGTGATGTGAGAGAGAAAATGAATTTGCAGTTGTTTAATGTATTCAGCAGCAAAATTAATAGAACGGCAGTTGTCAGATAATTTGAACATTTAATTTATAAGAATTTACATCAAGCACTGTAGGCAATTTTTTCACATCAATTTGCATTTCACTGATTATACTCAGCTGAGGCAAAATGGTGGCTTTTAGAAAGTTGCTTGTATTTCAAGGAGATATTTAATGCAACATTGAAGGGACTGGGGAAAAAAGATAGTCTCTCTGATGCACTTTAAAAACTAAAGTTTTCAAGCAAAAAAAACCGGTTTAACAGCACTTCATTTCAACTGGAAATATAATTGATACTGTTTATATCCTCTTTGCAGTCTATGAACTATCATGATGGTTTTTTTTTTTTTTTATTTTTAAACTGCTGCTCACTTTGTTAGTTGCAAATTGGAATGAAAAGATTTATCTAAAATAAAACAAAAATTATCTATGGTGTTTGACTTCACACTTGAAGTGCAACACTTTAGTACTGAATACATTAATATTTGAAAATTATGGATGAAAATAAATCGAATTTATTGATAGCTCGTTAGAAAAAAACCCTCATATATTATTTTTAAAAAGTTTTGTTATTACACAATGTGATAACATAGTGAATGATATGTCAAGTTGGTCTAAATGGTGTACTTTCACTTCTGTTAGTGGTATAGGTGAGGATCCCAGCATCTTGTTATTACCAAGATCCTAAAAATTAAATGTCTCCATACTGCAAGCACAAATGCCTATGCAAATATACTGGAAAAATTGTTTAGATTTTACTGAAATTTTCAAGATGATGATATTGTAAAAATTTCATGTTATGTATTTCCAATTAACTCACAGAATACATACGGTTGGCCTTCTCCTTAAGGTGCTGGACCCTATGACTCAAGTTATTAATGCACATCTTCAAAAAAGAGGCCTATGTAACATGTGATGACTTGAAAATTCACACTTTTTTACTTTGGAGTCCAAACTAGCCTAATATGTTAGGAGATTGTATTTGGCAGATTTAGCTCAACCTTTAGCTCCACCTAATCAATCTAGGGCTTCTGTCAGAGTAAGAGATAAACCTGTATGAAAGCGGAATACGTTGTCACACTATAGGACGTACGTCCTTCCATGACAGCCTTGAGATTTTGCCATGATGGTGGTAGAGTGAGCACTGCATGAAGGCAATCTCATCAGTATTTAAGGGAGTTTGTCTTGAGATCAAAGTGTGTCATGCATTCCATAGGCCCATAAGTTTCTCCTTGTCTAGCTTGTAGCTAAGCAAAGTACTTTCTGTATGATTAACACTTCTTTTGCAGAGTGCCGATAGCTGAACATGGATTTAGGTACAGCACTTTTCAAGTTTCATTTTAGTAGCAACGACTTGTGTTTTAGTTCACCTAATTAAAATGCACTGCTGAAGGGGTCCCTTATTCATATTATCCACTGCCAGCTACAGACAGTTAGACACAAAAGTCATGGATACTCATTCATTTAGAAACATCATATTTCTATTAATTTTCCCATAGTGCATTGGAGCCATAAAGAAAAGAAATGCCCAAGGACACACAGCCCAGGTTCAAGACAGAATAAATAACATCATTACTCTCTAGTACCTGTGAAACAACTTTCATGGTCTCCAAAGTTGTATGTGCTCAGTTGTGAAGCCACAATAGCTTACATTGTTCTTATTTGCCACTACTCCACTCTACCAATTCACTGTGGAAAAGCTGTAATAAAATCAGAATGAGTTCTGTTTACATCTTCAGTTCTCTTAAGATGATTATGGCATTATAGAAACACTACTTTTTATTTTTTAACTCTATTAACAAATACTTTTACTTTCATTATATGCTTTGTAAAAGCCCTGTTATGTTTTGTGTTAAAGAGCTGTCCAGATCAGCAGAATATAAAAACTGACTCCTCTATAACTAATAATTGTATTAATCCAATCTTCTATCTTGGCTAAAGGAAGTAAAAGAAATTCAGCAATAAAAACATTCTGGGTACCTAGAGTATTGATACTCTGTCATTCATAATTCTCTCTTTGTTTATAGTCCCTTAGTCAGTTTTCAGTCTGTGCTCATGAATAAATCAATCTGAATGATTTCTTTTAAGGGAGATTATTTGACACATACTTTGATTAACTAAAGCTTGCTGTACTGTATATCATTCTAAGCTACTCTTTACTTTTCATAGACTAACTTTTAGAATTATTTTGGGAATGCACGATGTAGTTTTCATGGCAATATTTGCTTTTTTGGAAATCCATGCTGTATGGTATAGGTCTCTCATACTAGGAGTGCATACATAGTTTTGGGACTGACTGGGTTTTTAAGCCCATTTTTCAGTTTGGAAGGAACTGATAGGGCTATTAAATTTGTGATTTTGAATTTTGTATTTGTTTTGAACTTAAACATATTAAGTATTTTTCCTATTAAGAAATGAAGTTTTAAAAATTATTATTATTATTTAACCTTTTTCTGAGGAAGAAATACTAATTAAAGAATTTTCAAACAAAAAATGTTTTTGTCTTTCAGAAGCTTTTGTTGCAATGGGATTTGAATGCAGAATGTTCTAAAGAAATATACAGTTGGATTATCTACAGCTTAATCCTCACTGAAGTGGAGAACCTCTGAGCTTATTCTACCTGAAATAGCTCTCTGGCAAGAAAGGTAAATATAAAAACTCACCATATGTCTAAATATTTAATGGTCTGTACAGTTTTAGGAATTCTATGTTCACAAATTAGCAGTACTAAATATATGTGTGGGAAGCTTTTGCACTTCTACCCCAATACTATTAGCTTCCTCCTGATTCCACAAATATTTTCATGGACTCAGTCCCTACTATTCTTCACATTCCATTTTTACCCTCAACCCTTTTTCAGTTCTAACCTCCATTCAGGCCTTTCTATCTTGAATTCAGACTCAGTCAGATGATTCTCTTACCACCTACACTAGAGATTCTGCTCTTAAATCCCCAGTCACTCAGATGCTGATATTCGATTGTCCTCATCTCAGGTCCTCATTGCATCTAGAGTCTTTTTCTTCACTTGACCTATGGATCTCCTCATCAAGATTTTCTTACTTCAGTGTGCTTCTTTCTGCTGAGTAAGCATATGTATTTCTTATAGGATTGCAATTAATACTTTTGGAGTTTATAGGAAATATTATTTCCAACTTCCTTTGGGGGAAATCTGGTAGAGAAAACACAGACCAGGATTTGGTTAATTTTTCTGGTGGGTTGCATTTGTTATGCAAGCCTGAGATTGTCTACTGACTCTAATACAGGGAATGTGGCCTTATTTTAAAATAATTGTAATCTGTATTGTGTTTTGCACTTCTTCCTGAAATAGGTCTCCATTATTTCTCTTATTTTCCTTTATTAGCTTTAATGGTTCTTTCTTGCTATTTATTGTCAAATGTCACTCTGTGCACACAATATATACAACATGCTCACTTAGCCAGTAAAACAATTTCTGAATAAAATGTGTTCTTTTGCGATGTTAAGAGGTTACTATTTTCACAGAGGAAAGTAGATTCTGTACAAGGAAGGGTCAAATTTTCCAATATATTACTCTGATTATGCTTAACTTTCTTCTACTGTACTTTATGGTCTTAGTAAGCCATTAAAATATAAGAGACCTTATTACCAGGAACACTGCAAAAATACTCTCTGAAGTTTATCAGCTATAAGCTAATTCCAGTAACATGACTATTTTCTATAGAACAGTATCTGATGATTGGCTTCTAGGAACACATGATGAAGAAGAAACAGATGTTGGAATTTCACATCTTGGTTCTGTGCCCATGTGTATCTTGCTTAAGAGTATATCAGTATCTCAGTTCACAGACACAGATGCAAAATTAATAAAAATTTTACCTAAATTTATAAGATCAAAGATCATGACAATTTCATGAGTCAGAGGGCTAATGAGGTTGCCTTTTTAAAATATATTTGTATTCAAAATGTTTTTCTTATAACAATAGGAACAGCATATAAATTAAAAGTTTGTAAAAAAGCCAGTTCGTGATATACATAATACGGTAAAAACTGACGCAATTCAATACATGAATTTACTTTCATTCACCAAAATATATAATATATGTGTATGGGTGTGGGGCAGTGTGTTGATAAAGGCATGCATTTATACTTTTATTTGTTTAGCTGTGTGTCCATTTAGATTAACTTTCTAGCAATTTTAACATGACAAATAACAATATTTTCAAAAATACACTGGAGGTAAGTCTCTAGGGATTCCCCCTCCCTCCCTGTAGAACTGTATCACTCTCCATATTTAGAATTAAATTTACCATTAAGTTAACACGGCTGGAGACATTATAATCTCTGTTTAAGATGAGGATTTGAAAAGCTTCTCCATGAAAAAGAAACCAAACAACCTAGTCTGGCTATGATGGTAACATTTTAGCAGTAACTAAGCCAAACTGCTGTCAGTAATTGGTGAAATCTCTGTTTAGATATTTCTTCAAAATTGGGTTATATGCAGGAGATGCAAAATCAGCAACCATGCTCCACATCTCCTGATGATATACATTAATTAAACTTAATCTAGTTTTCACTGGAAAAAAAAGATCTAGCACATATGATTAAAATGTAGATCTGCTTACTATTATTTTTAAGACCTTTGCAGCATTTTCCTTTTGCAAATGAGTGTCCTATGTTTCCCTACCATCAAATTAAGAAATTTAGGGACAGCAATTGGACTAGCATGCACAGGCAATAGATTTAACTCTGATCCCTAGTAGGGATCAGCTCCACTTATGGCAGCAACATGGGCAGCTGTTATGTCAGCAGTTTTGGGTCCCCAAACCAGTTAGGTGTGCTTTATCTGACATGAGCTATTGCCTTGAGGAGACATAGTTATGTGCTCAGTACCCAAACTCACAAGTCTTTATTCTGAAAAAAATTTTTGCTGACATATGCAAGGGTCTTTATCAACAAAGCACACTTAATATCACACATGTGTGATATTTACTGAAACATTGGAAAACTTGGGAGAAATAATGATTTTTTTAAAAGGAAAATTAGCCTGACTTCAGTCTTGATTTGACTCTGATTACTTCAAACTTGAATTTGGCCTTCAAATATGAAGAGCTATTGGTGTGTTCAGTATTGCTTATAGGTAGTACACAGACCTTTTGGTAGAACATACACAAAATGGTGTTATTCTGCAATTCATCCCAATGAATAATTTAGTTCTATGAAACAGAGTGTAGAATTGAAGAGTAGTTTGAGATTTATATACACAAACATGACTCAATTTTGCTACATTACAGTGTTGTTATAGCTTTCCATTAGGTATGTGTAATTCTTGGTAACTTAACCCGACTAAATCACAGTAGTGTTCATACTGCTTTGTGACTACACAATAGGTATATGGAGCATGGAGTGTGTACGTTGTAAAAGTTTGACTGTAATTTTAAGAATGGGCGTAAAGGAAAATAAACATAACATTTAAAACACCGAGATTACAGTGTGTCTGGCAGCACTTCCTGAACCTGAGAAGAAGTTGGAATTTAACTGCACACATGAATACTAACCAATGGGGCTTCTCTTTGGCTGTTTAGTTTCTATTCAATTCTATGGTTCAGTTTTTCCAACCAGCTCTTCCCTAATTATCAATTTTAAAATCTGACAGTTAAAACCAGTTGCAACCATAAAGGAGATATTTTGCAAATTGTTTCATCACCAATTTCTCACCCATGTGATTGGCAAGATGTACTGGCATTTTAAAAGTTCCGTATCATGTCCTTATTTTTTTGCTAAGGAAGGACTATTTCTTTGTCCATCTACTTCTAAGCTGAGTATGCTTCTGCCTGAGTCATACACAACTGAGGAGACAGTCCAGGAGAGGAGTGGCAACTGAATTTCACTTTAGCTCCTAAGTCATCTTGCTGCTTTCCAGAAAATCAAATAATCTCCTGTGTTTTCTCCTTACTATTTAACTAGCATGTCTGGAAGGCAGACACAAGCATTTGTTCACACCATGTCCTTTCTTTATCTTTTTGCTGTTTAAATATTAGCAAGTTTTTAGAAATAAGGAAGCATTCAGACCTTGTACCGCAGTTGAACCTAAAGCTCAAGCAGCGCGAATGGGAGAATAGAAGTTTATGTATGTGTTTATTTAGCACCAATTTCCTTCTTTGCATGGCTACATCTTTAATTTTTGTCATAATTTTGGCACATAACAAAGTGAAGATGGTATTTCCCACTAAAATATGCTATGTCTACACTTCTGTTCACAGTAGAGGCATAGTTGGTGGTTGTATCACTGAGTAGTGACATTTCTGTTTGATAGCCTTTAAAAAAAGTTATTTTGTATCCTATAACTTTGTACAAGTTTTTTAACCTCTTTAGGAATTACACTTGCAGCACAAGCATACATAAGTGACTGATGTTATGATTCTAAATTTTCTGTACCTGAGTACAGAATTGTAAAGTAGTTACCTCATAATTATTTCTGAGTACTACCTTTCTGCATTCCACTGCTGTGTGCAAAAGCTGGATGTACATAGCATAGTTGTGTTTGAATGAAATCCAATGAATGAGTCATGTAAGATTTAGCCTGGCATATGCTTATTTTTCTTGATCACGTCCATTACAGCTTTCTTCAAGTATAAAATATGTGAAATGCTTTTGTGTCTTGCATATCTGTGCTATTTTCAGATGACCTGTCCATTTTGTGTTTTTCCGGAAGAAATCCCACTTCTACTTCTCAAAATCCCTCAATTGCCAGGAAGTTTTAATAGCAGGAAGTAGTGGATTTTGAATATATCGTCATAAATTGCAAACTCACTGTCAGCAGACAACTGCGATCTGATTTACAGGAATGACTCCTACTGCATCATGGAGTGAGGAGAGGAAAATCCAGAAAAATATAATGACATGCCATAGAATATAAGAAACAGTCAGGCAGGTCTTTATGACAACACACAGATCTGGAATGAATACAAGGTCAAGAACAGAATTGTCATTTAGGACTTCGGCTGCAGGAAACAAGTCATATATGACCAAGATGTTGTCATGAAAGGTTATTTCTTGTTCTTTCATGAAACATTTTATTGTAGTTTGATCGATTGTCTCAAATGCAAGTAACAATAGTACTGCACCAGGCAAAATTACTGAACACATATCTAAATAGTATACAAGCAAGTGTGTGAGTCAGTGTGCAGCTTAAACCACCATCTCAAAGATTCAAAAAACAATGGTTCTTTTTCTGTACTTAGGGCTTTCATTACTGCAACTGCAGCTTTCTATTTTCACAAAGGGACTATGAGATAGTGGTGGAGGTATTACCCAATTTATTTGCTCTTTGTTTTCTCCATGCCTCTTTTCTCCCTATGAGTCTTAATGTTGCCCTTACGGATTTAGCGTGAAGTATGAAAGCTCAGCAGAAGTAGGGCCTCGACTTACAGGAGGCCTTCCATACGTCAAGTTCTCTTGACTTTTCTTTAATTTTTATGGGAAGCTTTATTTACTCGTCTGCAGTGAGTAACAAACTAGTTCATGGTTTCCATAAGTCCATTTCTGTGATTACTGCTGTTTCCATTTTGCCTCTGTTTATCCCACCGTTACAAGTTTTACATGCTGTGGTTGTATTGTCTTATTTTCTTTCTCTGTTTGTCTCACTCCTTTCTTCATTATTGCGTTAAAAGGCAAAGTAAATTGGCAGAAAATAAACCCTCTTGCATTACAGTTTACCCTCCGATATCAGAGGGGCTGGGGACAGCTAGGCTTAGATTCTGAGTGATGCCCAATTAGTACGCTGTAAGTACGGTCGCATTTAATGTATTGAACTATCACGCTTACAGATGCACGAATAGCACGATGCACTATTGGTCTAGTCACGTTCAGTGAACTAGCATGGCCAGACTTAAGGAGTTTGGTCACGTTCAATAAGAACTCTCACAGCTAGATTAATGAATAGTGCAATTCATTGAGGCAACAGAAGTGCATATTCTTTTGGATTGCCGGTGATTATACAGTCTGCAAAAGTAGGTGCAAGTAAACAGTGACATGCAACAACATAAAACTATGTGAGTAATATAGCAGCATAAAATAACTCTTATATACAGCGAGATTTCTAAGTTTCCTAGGAAAATACTTGGTATAACTAAGAGTTTAAATTTCACCCAAGGTGTCCCTAATGGGGGGGGGAAGAGAGGCTCAGCTCATTGACTGATCCTGGAAGTCAGAGGTGGTCTGCGATGGTATCTTCTCCAACATCCCTCTTCTCTTAAGCCATTTTTATATTATTTTTTACCTTTCAGGTGGAGCTTGAGTGACTCTAGTCCTACATATCTTTGTTATGATTGGT
This sequence comes from Rhynochetos jubatus, assembly GCA_027574665.1. NCBI lineage: Eukaryota > Metazoa > Chordata > Aves > Eurypygiformes > Rhynochetidae > Rhynochetos > Rhynochetos jubatus. The sequence goes on from CM050656.1 coordinate 21,832,740, forward strand.
GTAAAATATTCTCTTAATGGTATAGGCTAGGAAAATTCAAAACGCATGCTCTGTGAGAGCTGATTGCACATTGGAGGCGGGTAGCTTTCGGCATGGAGGTGTGGTATTGTATTGTAATGAGATTATAATGAGCAAAGTTCACCTAAAGGACAGCATTTTGTCAAAAGATGGCAGATTGTTGACCCAGGGTCTCAAATATGAAACTTCTCAGTTCCATAATATCTCGAAGTTCCCATGTCAGTACAGAGGCTGGCCACGGTGCTTCCACTCCGCTCCACCATCCACACAGTTCATCTTAGAGTTAGCGCACCAATTTCCCCTAGTCATGCTAACATCTAGGGTTGCCTGGGGAACTACCATAGTACAGATTCTCTGCATACCAGCCACATTCCACCCTGGAAGTCGCTTCCATGCTGTACCTTTTCTTAAAATATAAATACAAGTTTAATTTCTAAGTCACCTCCAGTAATTATTCCACATTCATACCAAAGGTTCAAATAGTGATCAGTGATTATTTACATCCATTTACACTGTGAATCATCAGAGAAGTTTTATTTAAGTGACAGTGAGGTCTTTCTCCATGATACAAAGGAAATTATTACACTATTGGTAGCACAATAAGCCACTCTGCATATATGTGAGATTCCATGCTATTACTTACAATAAGCTGCCCACATCTCAAACAAATCATGACTCAGTTGTGAATCCTTTGTTCACACTAGTGAGCAGTTAGTGATAGAAGTTCAAATATGTCACCACTGTTCAAATATGTCAGTAAAAGATATACAATAAATCACCATAGCTGTAACGCAATGTTATTGCAATAGTCTAATATTGGGCACTTCAGTGGGAAACTTTGAAACTATATATATTCATAGGCTAATAATTTTATGTTTCTGATTTTAATTCCATGTTGAGATATGTATATTTAGCTGAATATAGGATTCAACTAAACAAAAAGTTTCACCCTGACAGATTTCTTTAGAAGTATTCAGTATTGCATTTCCAGGGCAGTATTGCACTCCTTATACATAAGTGTGCTCATGAGAAAACAGGGACAAGAAGAAGGAGATGTGAAAATGGGAAAAGAGTAAAGAAGAAATGAGGAGAAGCAGCAGAGAAAGGATGGTGTGCCAAGTTATTTTTCACTGTGCACCTAAGATAATTTTTGGATGTTTGCTTAATGGAAAATAAAATAAAATAAAATTAAGGCACTAAAACATACTGTAATTTATGTGTGTATGTATGAGAGAGAGGATAGTAGCAGGGAGGGTAGACTCACATATGCTTCATTTCTGCTCTTTTTGGATCTTCTCTCAAGACTATATATTCTGTGCAAATGCAGTCAGCAGCATAGCTTTTGCTTAGCAGCTCATAATTTAGAAGACAAACTTGAAAAACCTCCAGTATATCTGCCACTCTAATTTATACCAATGAGGATTAAAATGTCCAGAAAAGCCATGAAAATGACTAAGTATATTCCCACCTGATCAATTATGTTGTCTCATATGAAATTTAGGGGTAATATCTACACATATATGTTTAATAGATGTCATATACAACCTGGGAAATATGCATCAGCAGTGCATATTTTTAAATTGTTATGTCAGGCAAAGCAATAAACACAGGCTAATTCACTAGTGGGTCAGACCCTGACTTTTTGATATAGCTGAGGTTTCTGAAGACCATGTCACTTGTCAGTTCTAAGACCTAAGATGAGCTGAAGGGAATGAATCTAATGAAAAGAGATAGCTGAATCCTTCAGTAGAGTACCTTCATTGACTTCACTGCAGAGGCAGTAATTTATATAATTGAAGATCTGGTCTGGAATCTGCTGTAAAGCATTGTTGTTTTCATGCAATTTTAATTTCTAAGCTGTATTTTTTGTTTCCTTTCATGTTCTCATGATTTTTTTTTTTTTTTTTTACTTTGTCTCTGCTACTTGAAGGAAAGAAAGTTGTGAGGTTTCAAGTTTCTGTGTGGTGTTTTTTTGTGTGTTTGTTGTTGTTTTTTTGTTTGGGTTTGGTTTTTTTTGGTAAACCTTTATCTAAGAAAGTTAAATGTTCATGATTTAAACTAAACTGAGAGGGTGGATATTTTTTTCTCTTGCTTTTTCTTCTTCTTCCACTCTTTAAGAAAGAGGAAAAAACCTTAAAACTGTTCTTTACCCATAGCACCAGAAGTATTAAATCCTTTGGTAGTTATTACCTCCTTCCATATGCCAATGAGAGCTGCATAATTCATGTGCAGCAAGTTATTCAGCCAAGAAAAAAGTGGGCTGAGAAGAAAAAAAAAAAATTAATGTTTTTTGTAAGTTGATATTATCACATTGGAGCTAAACTGCCTCCAATTCCAATTTAGCAGACCGGAAAATTACAATAAAAGTAGTAGATTTCAGTAGGCAGATTTAACCTTTTCATTATGTTTTGAGTCAGTGATAAGTATGAGAGCTGCTATTACTGTAAAGCTTATACATCATGTTTCCCTATGCTTTTGAGATACTGCCTTGTGGTTTACAGGGAGCTTAGGTATTCAAGAAAACTTTTTGCAATCTAAGGCTTATTGTCTTCTCTGCCTAGAATGCCAAGAGACACACAGTGCTATAACTCTTTTAAGGATCCCTTAGTGTCAGGAAATGCTAATTGAGAAATGGAAAAAAGGCATTAATATTCCAACTTCCTGCATAGTGGGAAATACTACAGCAGAAAGTTACTAAATAGAGCTAGTCAGGTAAGTTTCTAATTTCAAACGTGTCCCCATACCCATGCCAAGTCTCCAGGGTGAGATGCAGATTTTATCAATTACCTGATATGTGGCAGATCCAGAATGAACAAATGCAAGGTATTCATTCTTTTTGCGTGAATTATTCTTTGTCTGTAACCTTAATACCATCAGTCTTTATTTTTGATGTGAACAGTGCTCAGTGTTAAAACTGGGGGGGGGGGGGGGGGGGCGGGGACGACACACACACATAATTTGAGTGGAATGTATAAATCTGAAAGGCAGACACAAAGTCACCAGCTGGGAAGAGACCTCCAGAGGTCACCTCATACAACCTCCCAGTCAAAGCAGGGCTAATTAGAGAATGATTGCTCAGTGCCTTACCTAGTCAAATGCTGAGTATCTCCAATGGTAGAGATTGACCAACCTCTCTGCGTGACCTGTTCCAGTTCTGAATACCCATATATTAGAAAAGATGTTCTTGTATTTAAGTCAGAATTGTAGCAACTTGTGTTAATTTTCTCTTGTCTTTCCACTCTGAGAAGAATCTCTGTGCACATCTGAGAAGGGTCCGGCTCCATCTTCTCCATACCCTGCCACTAGGTAGGTGTAGAGAGAAATAGGGTCCCCTTGAATTCTTCTCTCTTTAAGAGTGAACAAACCCAGTTCTCTCAGCCTTACATCACATGTCCTATATTCTAGCTCCCAACCATCTTGGCATTTTCTATATCTCAAAGCTAAGACCATATCAAGGTAAGGATTGTGTAATGCTGGTGTCTAACTCCCCAACATATGCCATTACCAACTGGCACAATTTGGATTTTCAAACACCTGTATGCTGAAACATGTAACAGTGAAAATCATTTTTTAACAAAGAACAGTCTTAAAGATGTCTCTGAAAGCTCTACCCAAACGTCCATCCATCCATCCGCCCGTCCGTCCGTCTGTCTATCTATCTATCTATTAATTTTATGGCTCTAAATACATGTGAGACAAGTCCTCTCCCTGATAGAAGTATTTAAAATGCCATGCTAACCTCTCCATTTGGACACACCTGAAGAGAGGCCTACTGGTATTGCTACAGGATAACCAATCCCAACATTTAAAGACCATTATTGCCATATAAAATGAAATGGGTTTTTAAATTATTTTGCAGAACCTTACTGAAGTGTGTTTTTTCCAATAATTTTTTAAAAGTAGGAAAAAGGAGTACAAGACCAGATGCTTTTCTAATGATGACTCATTTGGTAACAATCTCTGGTATGAAAGAGGTGTTTTGTCGTGGTCTATTGGACAGAATGAAGAACAATGCCCTCTCCAATATCACTGTTCATTGATGTATTCAATGAGTGTGTTTTTTTGATTAGGAATGTATTCCATCATGTAGCAGGCAGAATTTCATCTCTCTGAATGAGCTGTTGAAGTGAAAGTTTTCCATTTAGCTAGATTCTAGAACAAGTCTCAGGAGATTTCAAAGAATGACTAACATGGGTACAAAAAAATCTGTGTACTAGAGAGTGATCTTTCTGCCCTTTTATGAAGTATTGGAAGAATTGTCTATGAAGAAGACAAACTGATGTGAAAATTATATTGTGAGTCCTAGAATACACATACTGAAACCCCTAAACTGCTATAGGAAAAGCTGATGTGAAATCACTGGTCTAATTTTAGAGATAGCCAGAGATATGCACTTATTAGATAAATCTTCAAAAGCTTAAAATTTCCATTAACTGAAACCTTATGAATTACTAGTATCACAGTTTTGGAAGTATGCGTGTGTGTAGGATAAATTGTCATGCACTTTCATTTTGCACATGCTAATTGCAGGACAGTTCATCATTAAAGAAAACATAAAATTTTCCTCTTTCCTCCCTCAAATTTTCATGTTGTCAGGTCAGACCTAGCTGCCTTGCCTTCAATTCCAGGATTTTATTTGACTTTCCAAATATAAATGCTAGCTTCTTTCTGAAGCCAGTGGTAAAACAAATGATACTTTCTTTGTATTTAATTATATATTTATATATAAAATGATAAGAAATGTATATGTAGAAATTTAACATTCACCTTTGTGTACACATGAATTACATATAGGTCTGAATCACATTCTAATGCTCTATCTGGACAACTTCTACATATACATTCATACTTGTTTTCTATGTTTACTGCTAGAAGAATTAACTTTTGCGAATGATTATAACAGAAGATAAAGGAGAAATACAGCATGGAAATATAAAAAAACCCCAAACATAAAACCCCCAAACCCATAGATTTTTGATACTCTTAAGTGATTTGGTCTGGATTCATTGTGAAGAATTAATGAAGACTGTTGCAGTTTCTTCTTTATCTTACATGCTTTTCTCATCCCTAGTTAATTGGACACTCAACTGAACAAGCTAAGTGGAAATTTGAATGAAAAGGATCTTAGAAATAATCATTAATTCAAATGAAGTGACTTTTTTTTCCCTTGGCTAGTTTTGTCCTACACTGAAATAAAAGCTTACCAAGCTAATAGCGCTATGCCTACTCAACTGCACTTAATTGACATGGGGGAACGATTATGAGAAGAAAATAATAATTTTTTTTTTTTTTTCCTCAAATGAGCTCCAACAATTAAGATATTCTGGGGGGACAAAAAAAAAAAAAAAAAAAAAAAAAAGGGAAGGGAGGTGTTTATGACTCATTCACCTTGTCCTTTCTTCACTCAAGTTTCATGCTTGTGTTTCTAAATATGGTGAAAGAAAGGCTTTGCTTGCAACCTTTTGAATGTTTTATTTGCAGTAAACACTGGTATATGAGCTTTATATGAGGTTTATGATAGGTGGAAATTATGTACAGCCATGTACCACTAGATTCTGCACACAGATACATTCATTGCAGACTGTATGTTGGGCTAATTGTGATGCTGCTAACACCTATCTATGCCACCATCTGCAACTTACCTTTTATTTGGACTGAAGGCCTCTTTACTATTTGAAATAATTTAAACCAGCAGATAATACCAAAGTACTCCTCCTAACCCCCAAAAAACTCTTCTGTATTAGTTCTGTAAAAAAATGATGTGAAAAGTGAAGGTAAAATTCATAAAATTGGAGTGCAGTATCCCTCATAAATTGGATAATGAACAGAGAGACTTTCAGCCTTCAGGAGTGCTTTTATTTTTTCACATCTTTCATTTATTTAAATTATTAGGCAAAAAACTTGGGACAGTACCAGGGCTTTCATCTACTCAAATTTATTCCTCTTGTGTCTCCAGAAATTTTCCTAGCAAACCAGAAACACAAAATGGCCTGCTCTTCCACAGATAACCGGAGGGCATATTTGGAGGTGGCTACACTGCCCGACTGGGAGATAGTGATAGCTGGCTCAAAAATAAGATTTTATAGCCTTCCAGACAAGAAAATTTGCCACAGCAGTGATGATGCCATGAACAGAATTTATGGGCTACTGTGTATCCACTGTCATTGCTAAACAGTGCAAGTAAGCTAGCAAAACTCCCATCAGCCATAGCATCTGTTAAGCTTTAAAGCATAGCTTCAAAATTAGACCCTGTGTTTGCAAATCCAGTGCCATGCAAAAAGTGCCATATGGCCTAGATCTATTTGAGAGTACATCAGTTTATTTTGTGAAACTGATGAGAGACAGACCCAAAAAACCACAAGGCATTTGCATCAAGAATTTACGAGAGTTGACATACTCATAAGAATCATCCATTTCTGTGCAAATAGGGTAGTGAAAAAAAATATGCACTGATCATACTTTGACTCCAGAATAATGTGAGCAAGAAAGAGGAAGAAGAATTTCTATGTGGCTTTTCTAAATTTTAACAAGATATAAGGTTGTTTGAAAAGGAGAGATTTCTATAGGGCATAATAAAATGAGACATGGGTCCTAAAGTATCCTAAATCCACAAGATTAAGCTATGTACCGAAACAAATAAAGACACAATATTTCTGGAAATGAATGTCGTCACTTCACCCTCTGTAACACCTGCAAACTGGACCAATTACCTTGTGGTGGGCAAAGAATTTTCAAGAAGCAGCAAACTCATCTGTAATTCAAAAACATCCAGCAGTATCAAAAATGTCACATTTGGTCAGCGATTGGTCATGGTAATAGGAACAGCTTCTGGAATATTGAACTGGTAACCTTTGTCTGACACTTTTTAAGGGACTTCAGATATACGCCCAGAGCCTGAAAAATAATAATCATCTAAACTACAGTTACGAAACAAGGTCAGAAATTTAAACTGCTAGTTAACTATTTTTCTGTATTTTGCATGCACAATTAAAAAAACTCTGGAGATAGTATTCAGGGATACACACCTGAAGATTAACATTAAAAGCGTGAATAAATAATATGCAAGTTATCAGCCACAAAATATTTCAAGCTTTTAGAGCTTTTAACTGATAGTATTGTGATGCCTTAGGAGGCAGCCTAGAAACAGCACTGGCATTTTTCAAGTGAAGCCCTGAGAGATACCCAACACAGCTGTACTGGAAGGAGTTGTGGTGCCTGGCCTCGCTCTTTGGAATAGAACAAGTTGAACCATTCTGAGGGCATGGTGGCTTTGAAGCCTCATCCAACGTCAACAGGATGCATTGTGAAGAAGCTTCTGCAGAGTAAATCCAACAGACCACACTGCATTTTTTGGGGTCTTTGCATTGTGATGAGAGGAAAATCACATGCTAATGGAAGACATATTCAATTATCACCTTCCAGAGCGAAAGCGGAATCTACTAACTAGTCACTTCTGAGTAGCCATCCCAGGCACTGAATTCTATGTTCCAGGCAAACAGACAAAACCCCTGCTAGCAGCACGTGGTGAGATAGGCACTAAATTAATTCATACTTCAACAAGTAGCACAATCTGAGACTTGTGAGGAATGAGTGATATAAAAAGGCCTGGATTACAGACCTCGAACAGGCCTGAATCATAGGCCTTGAACCAAAGTTGACTTCTGAGTGAACCTCCTGACCAGCATCATATCAGTATGAAATATGACTAGGAGAATATCTGTTGATCATTAGTGAAACATGTATGATCATTAGTAAGAGATGTAGCTTAGAAAAATATAATCATTAGTAGGATGAAATATCTGTTTAAAGGCAGATTGTCAAAGCCATGCAGACAGATGTTCAGCCTTCTCTGGAAGTGTGTGGCCAAAGCCAAATAGATATAGACACCCCTTTGGGTTCTGTCCTGGGCTCTGGCTAGGCTTTGGGTGGAATCCAATGGGAAGGGGGATGCCAGATGTTTCTGTACATTTTTTACATAGTTTGTTTGTTAAACTGTATAAAAGCGGGACCCTCTCAGAGCAAAGTTGAAGCCTCACCTACAAGTGGATGCACTGCGTAGGACTTCCCAACTGACAGGTTCTCTGGTCCTTTGCTGTAATGGGGCTCCCTAGCTGATGTACGGATCTGGATGATGGCAAAGTATTAAACAATTGGTGATGTATCTTTCTTAATCACTATCATTAACTCTATGTAGTAATGAGAGGTGCATTACCTTGCTTATGCTGTCTGCTTTTTTAGACTATAGTGAAATAACTTTCTCTTTTTAACTTTAACTTGGTGTCTGTATCCTTTCTGTCACCCCCGTCAATTGGCAAAACAAATTGGTGTCACAGACAGGATTTGAACAAAATGTCACTTTTAAAAAGTAAGCATAATGAATCAGCTCTGTCTGAAATTCTCAGATGGGAAGACCTTCCCTATAGTTTGCTGGCTCCCGAGTGGGTTAAGGTTGGAGGACCGTGCCAACGTTGGGAAAGTCAGTTGAAAGAAGCCAAACCACTGGAAATTGTGGCTTTGGGAAGACGGGAATGGATTTTGCTAACTGCATATCAGAAACAGCACCAACAGAAAGAACAATGGTTAGAATGCTCCCACATGGAGCAACAAATGTAATGAACGGGTGCGTCACTATCCTGCTTATCTTTCCTTTCTAGTTGATGCATCGTTATTCTGCTTTTCCTTTCTTTTTGGTTATTACTATGAGATATGTGTAGTGAATCATATTAATCTTTATATATTAAGCTGGAGTCTGTGTTTTCACTTGGAATCCACCCATTCAGCAAGACAATGAGGATTTCTGTAAAGCAGGCCAGGCAGTAACCTCAGCAGAAATAATGAAGTAGATGCATGCCCCACAGATGGGAACACACAGTCCTGAAATGAAACCACAACTGTATTTACAAGTCAGATACAAGCACCTGAGAACAGGCATTAATAAGAGGAATTTGTGTATCATGGTTGATAATGGAAAAATCTTTCCTCAGTAGCTCTTTTGATTTTCATGAATCAGAAGTGTGATGTGGAAATAGGGGACTCTGTTCATTGTAGGTTGCCACATTCCTGAGTTTCCATGTTCAAACAATGAGACACTGTGCTATTGCACCATTTCTCCTGTGTGCGGATAAAGGAAATGGGAAGGTGGTTTTATCAGCATAGAGAATCTATCAACTGATGGAAAAGGCAATAATAACAGGAAGGAACCCAGAGTTTGAAATATTTATCCACTGTTAGATATACACACTGACTAATCAGTAAACTAAAGGGCAGAGTAGTGGGCAAAGAAACTCTTGTGGAAGAGCAGAGATGAAAATCAGATGACTGAGAAGCTGGAGTTCTTTTCTGAGTTGGTTCTTTTCATTTTAGTAGTTTTATCTTTTTGAATTTATGAAGCACCACCTCTGTTTATTCATGTTAAAATATATGTCTGTCACAAGACAGGCATTCCTTATTTTTTATTAACGTTGTATGCTACAGAAGAAACCTCTGAGCAGCAGCATCCGAGACAAAGTTAGGGCCATGGCACAGTACCTGTTTATACTATGTAACTATTTAGCTATAGGATAACATACATGTATTTAAATATATCAAATTTAAAAATTTTAAAAATGTTAACACCAAAGGAATTTATTTGAAGTGGGAATTGAACTGCCACCCATTTTAGACTTCAAAAAATTACTAATAAGAAGTTTATTCCTGGCACTCTGCAAGATTTATGGAGATTCTTGTCTTCATACATGTGCATAGTTTTATTCTAGGTTAAGGTAATGAAGGATTCAGATCTTATTTTTTAATACAATGGGTCTTGCTTATGGCAGTTTCATAAAATTTAAATAAGATACCTTATCAATTCTGCTATGTTAAAAATTATAGTTTGGTGCATTCTAAATGAAAATACAAAGATGAGGTAGCAATATTTTTCACGTTATTTTTACAAAGCTCAGACCTAGCATAATTTTAAATCAAGCAATTTAAAATGACTGATTCAAAAAACTTCCCTGCTGTTTTGGGTCTTTTAGGAGAGACAGGATTAAATAGTAGGGGGTTTTGATGAGAGAAATGTTTGAAAATGTTTATATGTGACTTCTTGGTGAGGAACTCATGATTTATAGCGTTAAAGAAAAAGAAAAAAAAAATCTTGCAGCAGCACTGTGGCAAAGCTTTTAAAGACGGTACAGTCAGGGCATGTAAAACTGCAGTTACTATAGTAACAGTATCTTAGTACTTTATAAATGAATGTGGAGAACTTGAGGATGTACAATCTGACGTAGCAACACTGTGAAACTAGTCACATTCATCACTCTTACCATAAATTTGTGTTACATTAGAATGAAAAAAGGCCCATCTGCAGTGGAGCATGCAGAGGGGGTAAAAAGGATTTTTCTCAGGGATTAAACACATGTATGAGAAGGTGGACATTGTACTCTATTAAAATCATAGAATAGAATCATAGAATTATTTAAGTTGTAAAAGACCTTTAAGATCAAGTCCAGCTGTTAACTTAGAACTGCCAAGTCCATCACTAAACTATGTCGCAGTGCACCACATCTACTCATTTTTGAAATATCTCCAGGGACAGTGACTCAACCACCTCCCTGGGCAGCCCATTCCAATGCTTGACAACCCTTTCCATGAAGAATTTTTCCTAATATCCAATCTAAACCTCCCCTGGCTGTGGAATAATTACTGGGGGTGACTTAAACTAAACATATTAAGGCCTGGGATTGTTCACACATTAAGGAAAGGCCTGGCATTGAGGGGGCTTTCAGGGTGGAGTGCAGTTGCAGCTGGTATGCCAGGAATCCACTCCATGGTGGTTCCCTGAACAACATTGCCTGTGCAGCAGCACAGAGCGCGGAGAAGTGAAGATTCCGCTGCCAGGCTCTGTGAATCACCGCAGAGATGGGAACTTAGTGGTGCTGCAAAATGATAAGCTGCATATTTGCCACCTTGGGCCAATGGTCTGTCAGTTTTTGACAAAATGCTGTCCTTTGTGCAAACTTTGCTCATTATAATGTCATTATAACACCAAAAGACACCTCCATCCCAAAAGCTAGTGGGATGACTTGCCATAGGTAAATAATTAAAGGCACATGTTAAATGGACAAGCTGATTAAACTGTAATGCACACTATTTTAGACATCTGAGCAGTGAAGCATGGTTTTATAGAGCCCATTGGCCACCCTTTCTCAATTTCTGTTCCTGATCTTTCTCTAGCTATAGCATGCAGCCAGTCATAAGTGTTTAAGTGCTTATTATGGACTGTGAAGCTCTGAGGTAAATAATAAATTTGCTGGAGTAGATGGCATATTTTAGTTACGCATTTCCTAGAAGTATTTTGATGATTCACAAAGCTTTGCCATATTTGCTTGAACCAAATTCAGGGTTTCTCTCTCAGCTTCTCATACGACAGCTGTGTTCCCAACTTTCTCACTACAGGCAGTGTAGAGGAACACACAGTTCAGACAGCTGACCCAAACTGACCGAAGGAATATTTCATTCCATAGTAGGTCATGCTCATTTCTAGGCAGGATCCATTACACTCCCACTTACACTTACTCTTACACTTGCCAACACTCTAAATCCTTTGTTAGCTGCTTTGCTAACTCTTATGCTGGCTTGTTCATTCATGAGTTGGTGGGTCTGTTAGTTCTCCTGCTCATGCTGTTGCTGATAGGGTTTGCTCGGAATCTGCTGTGATTGCTCTCGGGCTGTGACTCTCACTTCTTGGGACCTGCTTGTGCATCAGTCAGCAGGTGGTGAGCAACTGTATAATATTGTACCATATGTTCTGTTTGCTATTATTTTAATTACTTATTATTAGTAGTATTAGTATTTAATTTTTATATATATATATATTATTAATTTAGATTCAACTAATAAATAGTTCTTATCTCAATTTCATGAGCTTCCTTGTCCCTGCTCAGGGAGGGGGAACCTAGGAGAGCAGCTTCATGGCAAATTTAAACCATGACACCTAGAAATTAATTCATCTTATGGATTTATTAATATTTCAAATAATAATGAATACTAGAAGTGACAGGAACTTAGGTCTATCGCTTTTCCAAGTCAAGCGATACGGAGTATTTGAAGATGGCTTTCTCTTAATCTTTCCTATTTCAAGTGTTCTACTTTGCAAAAATAATGAATTATTCATTGGACAAGAAAAATAGAGAAAGTAAGAACTCTGAACTGAAGCATCAATTATTCATAAAATTTTAGATCCTGTGACTTTGAGTGAAGAGGTGAATAGTAGTTAATTTTTTTTGAAAAAAATCCTCTCAAGGATTATCTTTATCATATCTTTGTCCTAATTTCATATATTATATGTCAAAATTATTTCATTATTTTTATGGAAAAGGTGAGAGCATATAGTTAAAGTATACTTTGGTGTTTTCACTTTCTCCACTCTTTGTATATATGCACTTTTTATTATCTTTTGTTCTTAATAATATTGAATCTCTCTATACTTTTTGCTCATTTCTCAAATTTCTGTAAATCATTCAGTAATTACTTTTTTCCCCAGTTATGGGCACTCCAAATTTAGCTGTGTCTTTGATTTAAAACAAAGCTTTGAATCTGAACTAAATCAAGCCTTACAAAAAGTTTATTTAATGGGAGAAAAGAACAGTGAAATCATACACAGATGATCATTTGAGTTATGTATTATTTCTCACAGGCTTATTGTAGACCCACAGCCTGAAAGAGCCCCACAGAGTATATTAGCCAGGATATTATGCAATATAGCCACTCTTTCTAGTCTCATTGTATAAATTTATCATTAACTTATTCTGTGACTTAGTTATCAACAAAAGCATGGTATGCATGGGAGTTTCAAATGACTAATGGCTTTGTGATGTGCTAATTTTATCATGTACCAACTTTCTGAATTTGTTTTGGTTGGTTTTTTTTTTTTTATTGGTACAATGCTTTATGATTTACAAAGGATTAATAATCTATATAAAGATACAGTAGTAGCAGCAGCACAACATCTGTAAAATGTTAATACATATTTTATGGTGCATTCATGGTACATTATGGATGATAAACAGATGAAAATAGATGCCTTTAGAAAATATTTATCATGCAGTCTGCTTTTAGTTATGCTATAAGATGCTCAAGAGCCATCATCAGAAAGTTGAGAGATACCAAGGCATGCTGGATTCAGCCAGGAAAAAGTTAACTCTCTTTACCATGTCTGCCATGAAGCTGTGTTCCTGGATGCTGAGAGAAGTACTGAGAAGGTCCTAACTGGTGCTGGGGAATGCCTGCACTGAATTCAAGGTCTTTCTCTGCTTCTGACACTGCAGCTGCGTTCCCAGCTCTCGCTGTCTCGCTGCAGGCAGTGCAGGGGACACACAGTTCAGACAGCTGACCCAAACTGACCAAGGGAGTATTTCATTCCACAGTATGCTCGGGACATAAGTGAGGAAGGCATCCTGGAGCCATTACTCTGTCTCTTGCTCTCTTGCTCTTTTACTCCCATACACTTGCTAACACTCTCCTGACTCCTTTGTTAGCTGCTTTGCTAATTCCTGTGCTGGCTCATTTCTGAGGGAGTTGGTGGGTTTGTTTATCTTTCCTGGTCATGCCATTGCTGATAGGGTTTGCTTGGCTTCTGCTGTGATAGTCCTCAGACACCAGCCCTTAGGCTGTAGGTCTCGGGCTCTCTGGCTCTGACTCTCACCTCTCAGCACCTGGCTGTGCATTGGTCAGTGGGTGGTGAGCAACTGGATCATAATTGTATCATATTGTATCATATGTTTTCTTTTCTATTATTTTAATTATTTATTATTAGTAGTATTTGTATATATTAATTTAGATTCAATTAGTAAATAGTTCTTATCTCAATTTTATGAGCTTCCTCGTGTCTTTTTCCTCCAAATTTCCCCCTCTGCTGGAGGAGGGGAGGGGAAATTTGTGAGAGCTGCTTTTTGGTATTTTGCTAGCCCGAGTTAAACCTTGACACAAGGTTACAGTAAGCTATTTATAATAAAATGTGGAAGCTTAAAATTAAGTACTGCAAATGATGACAAAACTGACAAGCTACAATTACACAATAAACTGTAGTCTGATACAGAATAGCCCCCTGACGTGTTCCACCTTTCTCTGAGACATGACATATGGCGCACTTGTATCAAATTCTCAGCCTTTGGAGTAAAGCAAAATGAAATTGTATCCATTACAAATCTCCTAATGAATATTTAAAGAAACATATGCAATGAGTTTGAAAACATGATTTTGGAAAATCAAGAACTGTTCTGTTGTTAAATGATTGATATGTCACACATATCATTGTGACACTGAAAAAATCATTCAAATTACAGAATTTGAAAATATTACAAATATGGATTAATTTACTGTCTTTATCCATGATTGAAGAATAAGTTTTAGGTATCAATTCTCTAACTTTATATAACCTAATTATTTTTGCTCCTTCAAACAAGCAATACAAATTACAGTATAATTAGCTATTCTTATCTCTCTCTCTCAGTTTTCCTTACTCCACAGTGATAAGTGTTCAAGGAATTTCAAATATAAATATTAGAGGAACAGTGTTAAGATGAAAAGAAATGGTAATATTGGTTCATATTTAATTAGGAGACAAAACTCTCTCTTATTATACATTTGTATATATGTGACTTTTTTGAAGAATTACTCTTAAAATGTAACTTGTGACATAAGGCTGTAGTCTAGAAAAAGTCTACCCAGACTTTAGATGGACTTCAGTCTATAGATATTAGGTTAAAAATACCCTTTGTTTACACCTCAGTTAAAGAACTATACTTACAAAAGAATCTTACCTTGCAAGATTCTGTGATCTTCTGGGAATCTAAAAGTTATTTCTAAAGGAAGATAAAAAAAAGAGTTTCTGCATATGAAAAGTGACAGCTTGTTAACAACAGAAACTGAATTTTTGCTTAAAAATTCTTGAAGGATTACTGGGTGGAAACTTACCTATGCTGTCCCACTAATGAGCTCCAAACTGAAGTAGGAAGGAAGACTACTAAGAAAAAGATTGTTTACTTTTCTATGTCCATTTAGCTTTTGATATTTCTACAGAAACTTCCATTGTACCTGCAAAATAATTCAGAAATCGTCAGCAGGGCCTGGCAAGTGTCTGCCAAGTTTGAAAGTTAAATACAGTGAGATAAATTCATGCCCTATTAAACTCACACAGAACCCAGCTGTGGGACTGAACCCAGCACACTGGCACTCAGCTGATGCAACAAAATCATATCAATTTTGTTGATTGTTTTTATTGGTAATTTATTCCAAAATGACCTCCAATAAGCACTGCTTTTTTTTTCCCTTTTTTTTTTTTTTTTTTTTTTTTTAAACCTACTTGAATCCATCAACCTATATGAAGCAATACACGTGTGAGTTAAATCTTTGGGGCATGGATTGTTTGAATGAGTATGAAGCTGCTTCTGGCAAAACTGGCTTTAATATATTACCTGGCCTCAATTATTTTTATCAGTTAAGTAAAAAAATAAATCCCATTTTGTCTTGTAATTAAATTTTGGTATAAAAATGATGCTTCATATGGGATTCACTAAAGCCACAACACCTTGAGCTGAATTTGCCATCCAGCCAAAGTGGGGTAAAATTTGGGAAGTTTTCCTGCCATTTCATTCACCAGGAGACCTGGTGCAGAAACATATCTCTGCCAGGTTAGCACTGGAAAATCTAATATCCCTACACTTGAGTATAATTTTTTCTTCTATAAAACTCAGATATCACAGTGAAATGTAAACAAAATCACATTACAACAACATGGTTGTGTTTACTAGTAGCTGAGATCTGCCATTATTCCTCATTAAGCAATTACAAAAAAAGAAGCACTTACAAAATACCCCTTTTTCTGAGATGTAAATTTAATTCCATTATCCCTCCTTACCAGCATATGTTGCCTTTAGTAGCTGCTAAAGACTGTCAATTTGAAAAAACTCTTTTAAAACGGTTACTTAATTTCAGAGGAAATTATGACATATGGTAAACATAGAAGAGGTCATTAGCACAGGTACATGGATATTACCTCAACTGCCACATTGCTGGCAATATGTAGACGT
Source organism: Rhynochetos jubatus (assembly GCA_027574665.1). Taxonomy (NCBI): domain Eukaryota; kingdom Metazoa; phylum Chordata; class Aves; order Eurypygiformes; family Rhynochetidae; genus Rhynochetos; species Rhynochetos jubatus. Next base: position 21,848,828 of record CM050656.1, read on the forward strand.
TATTTTACAATGTGCTAAGCCCAAAGTATTCAATAATGGGATGTTGAGAAGTCTTGGAATGACAGGCAGCAAAAGAAGTCTAGGTTTCTATTTGTACCTTTAATATTCTTCAGAATTATTCTGAAATTCAAGGGCTAGATGGTGAGTCAATGAGAGCAGCTTGATTTTCTTCACTGGTTTACTGTTCTTTATTACCCGCCAGTAAGAATCTGGCTCATTCTATTTCGTCTGAGCCCAGTGTTGGTTTTGCTAATAGAGGTTGCCAGTAAGCATGAAAACGATAGTGATGTCAGATAGTGACTACCATATTTCTGTGATTTCTGTGAGCAAGACCACTTTTTACAACAAGAAATTCTGGAAGAAGGGAAATCAGCCCATTTGTCCAAGATGTTGAATGTCTGAAAGATACCTGGAATTTTAACAGCTAACAATGCACTTCACAGTGCACATGCAATATATCCTGTGTGCTGTAGTATGCATCTTGAATGAAAGGTAGCTTATAAAACATAGTTACAGAACTTAAAAAAAGTGGGAAAACCAGCAACATAGAAAGGAAAGCAAATACTGACCTTCTAAGATAAAAAAGATTGGGTAAGGTGCTTCACCCAGCCCCCAGAATGGGCAGAGACCAGAAGCAGAATGTAGTGCTTCATCACTGTGTTTAGGTGGGCTGGTGAGCACTTACAAGAATAATAAGGTATACCTGTTTTAGGACTTTTAAAATAGATGTTGTAATTTTAATTAATTAAAATTAATTATTAATTTTCAATTAATATTTTTGTGTTTCAGAGGAGCTGGTTTATGTCACATGAAATCACAATGAACATATTACAGGGCCTACCCTCTGCTGGACCTGCTGATCTAGGCTTTACATATGCTAGATATCTTGGTATGAGGTGCAGAGTAGCTGCAGGAGCTCTGCAAAGGCTAATTCATCCTACTGAAAAGCAACAGGGTTAATTAGCTCATGCATTTCTCACTGCAGAAGCAGTTATGCTATTTCTGTTACCTGAACTACTTTTGTTGCTGTCTTCCTGTGTCTCTGTATGCTTCCCTGTGGTATACAGGCATGTTGCAGACTTGCACTTTGTATGGAATGAATTCACAAGTGAGTGAAAAATTAAATTTTCACACAGGAAGGAGGACTTGAGAACTGGCACTGCAGGCCCTTGTGAAAAGACAGCAATGCAATTGGTCTGATAACAGTGACAGCTTCTGTACTGGAGGCCTTTCTAACCCCCTGGGATTGCATTTTCTTTGGTGCTGCAGTTTGCTCTCCCACCTCTGTCCACTCTCTTTCCTCATTCCTGCTCCAGCCATGTTGCACTGTTATTGCTTATTAAAACAGTTAAGCCTGCTTCTTGTTTAAAAGCTTCTGAACCACTGAGCCTACCAGTATCCACTGAAAATGTAAACATCAACTGGGCTTAAAATTAAATTAGTCTTTTTGCCTGCAGTTGTATTTTTACATTAGGAAAGGTGCAGAGGAAATATTTAAACCAAACTTTCCAGTTACCACCTTCCCCCAGAATAAAATGTGAGAAATAGATATAGAAAACACGTACATTTACATGAATAAAATTGGGAGCTCAAGAGAGCTTAAGATGTAAATTTACACAGTGTCTGAAGACTGCTTCACTGCCTTCTGTTGTGAACTGCTTGTTTGCAAAGCCATTAATGCAAGGTTCACTTGTTGATTATTCCCAGGATTTCTCCAGTACAGCACCAACACTGAGGAAATCTTTTTTCATTTTTTTCATCTTCTTGGGCTAAAATTTTAATTCAAATAATCTTGTTTGTAGGGATTTATGTTTACATGTTGAAGCACAAAAACAGTTTTACATAAATATGTAGTGTATTTGACACTGTTGTCAGAACAACATTGTATGGAGTCTTCTTCATGAAGTAATTTGGCTCACTATGCAGCACATGAAACTTTAGTGGATATTTTTATTTTATTGCTTTTACAAACCTAAGAGCCATTCTGAGGCTTAAGAAACTCAAGTTAAGTCCTCCACTAGGCTAAATAGTGCAGTTCCATTGATCACAGCAGAATTATTCCAATTTACTTGATGATCTGAGTTGCAATTCAGCCTGGTAAAGGGGATCACAGACCCTTTTTTTACAGAAAAATACTAATCTACTCAGTTGCTCCATTTAAAAAAGCCTTTCCATACTTTTGATCGTTTCTGTAGCCTGTCCCAGTACCTTTTCCATCTCCACAGAATGCTTTTTGAGGGGAAGCAGACTCTGATTTATGCAGTGACATAACATTGTCTCTTCTAGTCTTTATTACTTTTCAATAATTTCTATCACTAAGTTTGCTTTCTAGCCACTACTGAGCACTCAGCTGATGTTTTCACAGAGATATTTATTACAATATGAAAATCTCCTTCCTAGGTGACAGTTGAAAGACTAACACTGCATAATAATGTTGGTATAGTTTTTCTCCTGGCTGCAGCATCTTCACTTACCTTTATTGAATTTTATTTGTGTATTCTTCACTAAGCAACTTACTGCCCAGGGTCCTCTGTAGTTCTTCAGAAGCATTGGCTTGAAATGCGTCCTTACTGCCATATAAGAAAATCACTGTAATAGGTGCACAGCCCATTCGTTTGAGATAAAAATGTTTTAGTGGCAGCTCGGTTTATATAAACAAATGCTACCTGCTGACGGCTCATTCTGTGAGCATTCTTTTTATTTGACTGAAAAAAGATAATTTAAAATGAAATTAATGCTTGAACAGTAACAATGCAGAAGTATGACTTTAATTCCAAAGATGGCAAAGGAAACATACAATTTCCCTGTGAACCATGACCTCTTCCCCCGTGACTCTCTAGCCTTGTAGCTAAAGCAAGAGATGAGGAATTACAAAATATGAATTTCACTTCAGTTGTTCTTTGTTGTCCAAAGGCTGGATAAATATTTATCTCATCCTCTGCTTTCTTCCTGTTTGTGGACATATGGCCATTTATTTATGAATTAGTCTAAGGTGTTTAAAAGAGCAAGCATACATTTAAAAAAAATATTTTAATATATAAATAATGCATTTTTCTTACTCCTTAAATAATAGAGACATCCTGCTGGAGGAGAAAGGCAATTGTAATTCTTGTTTAAGATATGTTTTTGTTTGAGAGATGTATTTTAAACATCATTAAGATACAAAATGATGGCATAAGCAAAATGCATGATCAGGTTCAATAACTAGATCCCTCAGAAATAATACTGAGGTATCTGAATCGTCTTCCTGACTAAAACTTTGAACTTTTATCGCAAGATAAATTACAAATTGCATTTAAAATTCAGAATTTATTTGAAACCAAATTAAAAATTAAGATTCTTAAGACATTATTTTTGACCTCATTAACTGCCCTTTTGCAGCATCACTGGAAATATTGATTTTTCTGTGGTTATTTTCATAATATCACTTTACTTTCTAGTCTGGTTTCCTAAGGAAATATGATAATCATCTGCCTGTAAATTACTTTTGAACTTACTGGTGACTTTAAACCATAATTTGAAATGGATCAGTAATATTAAATTCCCACAAATTTTATGAAATAGCCTGGCAAATGACCTCTTTAAAGGAAAGTATGAAGTGTGAACTCATTTTGTTATGCACCACAGAATCCACAAAAAAAAGAAGCCTGAATCTTGGAAAAAGCTTTGCTTATGTTATTATTTTTTAATTTTATTCTGTGTATTAATTTTCCAGTATTTTCTTAAAAAACAGAGAATCCAGTATAATCCATTAATTTTTCTCTCATTTTAGCATCGCATGATGATAGATATCTCCACACTGGCTTCCTTAGTTACAGTTTCCCATGAAGCATAAATGCTCTGGAAATCTTTCTCTGTTAGTTCCAAAGCTCATGAAACTGCTTGTTACATTGCATTTTGCAATACAAAATATACAAAAGATGGGATGATTAAGTCAAAATGAAGCATCTCTTCAAAGTGTTTCTGTAGTTACCATGAAAATTTCAAATAAAATACTTCATTGAATGACACTGCAATGAAAAGTCTCTTCAACAGAAAGTTTTCCAACCACATTCTGCAATAACTTGGGCAATACTGGTCTTCTCTGACTAAACAGTGCAATTTTGAGAAAGCACAACTACTGCCCTTGACTGTTATCCATGTCTGGGATAAATATAGAATATAGAAATATGAAACATGAATTCCTTTGTGGATCAGGAAGAAGGAAGATTGCACAAAACTGGAGACATGGAGGATATTGTTATTAAATACCCCTGAAACAAATTTCCATTGGAAGCATAAAACATTTCTATTTGATAACATGCTCCAATGCAATGGCTAAGACTGTGCTGTCTATAAGAAAAGAGAAGGAGTAAGCATGGAAGCATGAAAGTCTTACAGAGAAGATAGAAGATACCATTTTGATTTTCTCCTTTTCAGTTTCAGTTTGTAAAACACATGAAAAAGACAGATTAGAGAACTCAGTAGAGATAAAACCCATTAAAAACATCTTATATAATTTTTAAAAAGAAACTATTTACAGAAAAGTATGTTTCTAACTTCCATCCCTGTGGGGATCTCATTGTTCACAATGCTTTCATTCTAGCCCAGTGGAAGGTTTTCTATCAACTTCATTGAAACATTCCTTTACATCTTATTGACAGGGTATGTTTTCTTTTTAATGTTTGGCCCTTTAAATCTCCTTTTCAATTGTTTAAAATACATTTCAGCCATGAAAAGAGGCACAAAAGTGCATGACTTACTGACACAGAAAAATGTGGATCACTGAGTCTCATGAATTTCCATACCTTATGTCAGCAGGTTGCTCTTGAAAATTGTTTTTTTCCCAACTGCCCACACTTCAAACTCTGCTTAGACCCTACCAGTCATAATGGCTTCTTTCCACTGTATACATGCTGACCACAAATATCATGTGGGCTAAATAATGTTCCCAGCTACTCTTGCTCAACTTCGGTGCTTTCAGATTATGTTGTAGTGACACCTCTGCAATTCCTTTAACCTTTCAGTGTTACCGGTAATTGTCACCAGAAGCATCTGAAGCTAATGGGATTCTCTACTGCACTATAGAATGAAAGTTGCATGTCAACTTTTTTGTAGCTGGTAATTATGCATTAGATGATAAGAACCCATTTTAGTTGTCAGTCTTGTTGTTCTTGTGGTACTTGTAGTTGAAAGCAAATATGGTTTTAAATGGCCAGATTCTGAAACACTCTTTCAAGCTGGAGAGTATCTTGTTGAGGCAAGGTACTACCTAATGTGAGTAAGGTTTTAGAATGCAGCCCAATGTGGATGAAACTGCAAGAGAAATCAGAGATACGCAGTACACTTGTGATCTCACATGTATTAATCTTCAACATCACTTTTTCCAACAGACTACCTTTAAAAGAATGTAAGCACCAAATTAATTTAAGGGCATAAAGTTAAGGTCTTGTTTAAGCTGTAGCATACCTCTTTTGCACACTTCCAATACTGGAATATAAGAGATTGTTAATGGAATGATTTATTTTGTGGCAGGGAAGAACATAGAAAACAAACAATGTGGTGCTTTTTTTCATAACTGCCGTGGTTTAAACTTATCTGGCAATGAAGTACCACCAGTCACTCTACCACCACCACACACACTCCCTCCCCCCCAACAGTGGAAAAGGGTCAGAGGGGAAAAAAACAAGGGAAGCTCGTAAAAGTTGAGATAAGAACTATTTAATTATATAAATGAAACCTACAGTAATACTAGCAATATTACTAATAATAAGTAATTAAAAGAACAAAAAATAGAACTTATGATACAGTATCTCACCACCCATGGACTGACACAGCCAGATTCCAAAACAGCAAACAAAATCCAAGTGGAGAGAAAAACAACCCCAACCTGGAACCCAAGAGCAGAGAACAACCCCCCAATCCACCAGCCCAAAAGCCCAAGAGCAGGGAGAAAGAAAATTCCAAACTCCTCTAATCAGCCTAACAAAAGAAAGCTGCTACTCTACTTAAAGCCCTCCACAGGTAAACAAAGGGAACTATCAGCAAAGCTATCCACTAGCCCAAAACAACCCTAAAACCAAAAACCCCCTTTTTGCACCTTTTAAACTGCACAGGCACCCGGCCTGACCACTGAGCTGGATGTATTATGGAATGAAACAAGATCTAATGGGGCTGGCCAGCTCTCTGTAGGAGAGCAGCTGGGTTCTGCCTGAAACCAGCACAATAACAAAGGAAAACAACATAGCACAAAGAACAGCACACCTTCAGATTTAGTATCTACAGACTTTCTGTTTCCGTATTCTAAGCTACAGTGAACAGAATTGTCAGTATTCTCTTCTACACTGGTCAAGGACCCTAATAGATGCTGCAGTCGCAATATCCCTAATAGAGTTTTGAGTCTGTTTTCCATATATTCCTTTCCTTCACCCTAGTAAGGAATTTCCCCAGTCAGTGCTGCTGTCATGCCTTCAGGCTGTCCAGTAACATGCCTTTCTTGTTATGGGAGGAGAAATAAGAGTTACAGCAGCTATATTCTCAAATAGCAGTTTTTCTGAAAGTCAGGGTGAGGAGAAGATGCTCACTGCTGAGAAAATCAGGCCTTAACTGTAAAATTTGGAAAGCTATGAGTGATGAAAAGAAGGTCTGAAGCTTATTCAAGCACCGTTTTCATTATGCTATGGCTGTGTTTTCTGGATGTGCTTGTGGTAGTGATGGGTGATGAGTAGTCAATTTAGCATTCACTGGCAGAGCCCCGAAGGCTGTCATTGTTTTGACCTTATTCAGTGCCCTGAATCTGACATGTATGCACCAGGCAATTATTTAAAAAGCTAAGAGTAAGGTAAATCAAGCATGATTTTTTGTTGTTGCAAAAAGGATAATAATATATAGTAAAAGCAAACAAATAGAAAAGTATAATGCAATTCCTACAATGAAGCAAATCTATTAAAGGAGAGACATTGGAGGAATCACGGTTAGATATACTTCGAATTGAAATTATGCTCTGTGAAATCGGACAAATAATTGTTTGGAACTGAGTCACAGTAATGGGAATCCCTGGTTGCTGGAATGAGCAAGTTTAACTGCACTAGTCAGTTAAAGTGCTTTATGACTAAATATTTGTATGGAGAGCTACTATATAAATCAAATTCTAAATCTTGAGAAATACAGACACCATGAGATGTTTCAGTATACATAAACTCCACAAAAAAAATGAGTTATCCATTAGGTGTCAGTTATCTGCCTAGAAAATCTACTTCAGAAGTGTATTTATGTATTTATTTACTACTGCTACTACCCACTCGCAGTAGTAAAATGAGCAACTATCCCTTTAATAACTCATTTGCTGATCAAAATTACACTTTGTGACGTAAAATAATGCCAAAAATGCAAGTGGAAAAAACTCTGAATAGAAAGATTCATTTGTACCCTGACAGTTTTGAACTGAATTATTCTAGTCTGCATTCCACAATAGCTTTGTCTTCACAGCTTCCTAATATGGTAGTATTTTATATGCTTTGCAGAAAATCAATCTTCTGCCAGGATTCTTTGGGAAAACTTGTATCAGGCAAAAAGACACTAGTGTTTTGATCATTTATACTGCAATAGTTCCAGTAACAATATAAAACATGAATGAAATCTGTGCTAGAAAACACAGTATGTAAAACATTACGGAGAAGACCATCTCACCTGATTGACAAGTTATCCCAAAGTCAGGAAATAATCCTTCATGGCCTGGATTTAGGCTCTGGAATTCTTTGCTTTTGCTGTCAGCCTTTTGGGTAAATCTCTTCATATCTCTTCACTGTACATCTCTTTTTGCCCTGAAAAACAAAGATAATGACACTGATTTATCAATGAGAAATACTATAAAACGATAGTTATTTTAGCTAACAGTATTTTCATTCATTCATTGTAGTGGCATTTGCTTCATGTTTTTTGCCAGAAGGAACAGAATATTAACATCAGAGTTAAACCAGAATAAAAAAGAAACCAGTTCAACAAATACAGGCAGAATATTTCTGCAGGATAAGCTTCTGGTACTTCCTATGTTATGTGATATATCTTATTTTCCATCTGACAGAGTCTTATCCAAAACCATGGAAGTATAGATAATTCTTTTCTTTGTTTCTGCTGAGCACTGGATCAAAAGTCACATTAAATAAGATGAATAGAAGGCTACCGTTAGTGATGACTACCAGGGACTGACAAGGGGGAAACCAGACAAATATATGGTCCTTGTGTGACAAGGAAAAGACAGAGGCCAACAATTTATTTATGGGCACTGTATCTTTGCATATAATATTCTTCATAAAATGCAGTCCTGAGGCTGTGTTTTACACACTGATGATATCTTTTGCATTACACTTTCTTTTCATAAACCTTATATGTATACATTGGCAATGAAGGGAAATTCCTTTAGGGATTCTAACCTACGCTTCATTGCTGGCAGTTTTTTCCTAAGCTAGGGTCACTCTACTAATCTGTTTCACAACACAGTTGTAGCTATTGGAGAGAGTAAACTGCAAAGCAGAAACAGAAGGATTCAGAATTCCTAAAGGGCTGAGAAATGAACATCAATATATACCTTTGGAAAAATCACGAGAGTCACTGAAGGACTGATTGCACCTATTTGCAACTTAAGTGGAAAATTGTATTTTTGTAAACTAGGTAGAAAATTGTTGTCAAAGGCTGTCTGTGTGACATATCATTTCATACCAACCAATTAAAAAGCATAAGGTAAGAGAAAGTCAAATCCAAAAGTATTAATAAAACATTCTGAAAGAAGAAGAAAACAATTTCACTAGATGGAGTAATCAAACTGTATTACAAAACTGAAAAAATTGATATTCAAGGTAATTTTATCATAGTCGTTATCATCCTGTGAGCCTGTTTTAAATAGAGATAAGAAGAGAAATGAACCTCTTCAGCTGTCAGTATTATCAAAATCATGGAAGGAGAATAGAAAACTGCCCTGCAGTCCCCCATCATTGAACTGTGGAATTTCTGGGAACACAGCTGAAACCTTAAACCTCCAATCAAGCAGTTTTCTTTGAGACTGTGTGTCCTTGGTCACATCAGTAAAAATAAGTAACTTTTTAATACTTTCATGTATATAATTTCTGGTGATATATGCTCAGTTATATATATATCTATATATACCCATGTATACATATAACCTTTGTTTCTCCAGTTTTCATCGTTTGGCCTCTACCCAGCGCTGCGAACTAGCGGTAACTAATGGTAGGTAGGTACGGCTGGCAGAAACAGTATTCTATAATTCTGCTTCTTTAAACAGGTATCTTTCTCTCTGAACTGTCTGAAATAATTTAGAAAAGGTTATGAACAGCTGACCCACAAAATCAGGGAAAGTGCCCTAGCAAGCTTTAATATTTGGAAAATATCTTCTAAAGTGTATTTGCTAATTTGCTCATTCCTGCCAGCTTCACATGTTCTTCATGTTATCCTTGAACTGTGCCCAGTCAGGTACAGTAAAGGCTTTCTCCATTTCTGCAGATTGTCTCTGGCAGCTGATACTGCCTCGGTCTTTCCTCTGTGTTCTGAAGGCATGGCTAACAAAAAGATGTGTAAATCTAATCACAGTGTAAATGTGATCACAGTGAAGTTTATTGAAAATCCTGTGGTTTATGGGAAAAAATATGGTGACATTGCTTTACAGCCTCCAACAAAAGAGAAGGGGAATAAGCACAATGTTCTGCTTGTGTAAATGAGCATATAACATTTATATGCTCAAACTGATCATTTGCATAAAGCTCATACTGATCATTTACATAATATGTGATCTAACTGTATCTGAGTAAACACATGCGCACACACCCCACATGCTTTTATCTTTTTTTTTCTTGTTCAAAAATCAAGGATTCTGGCTGGCATGACATCTTAAGAGCATTATTAATTTTTTAAATCTTTTTGATTGCTGTATTGTTTTCATTGTACATCTAAGGAAAAACTTATTTTCATTGACTTTTGATTCAAGAAGTGGAAGGGAGGAACTGAAAAATTCTGGGTTTACACCTGGTGTTTTCAGTATTTTGAAGATACTGGATTTTCTTTCATATTACTATCAAAGCTGAAAAAAATATTTTGTAAAACATTATGATTCTCATGGGTATGTACTATGTAGGTACTCCAGTGTATTTCTGCAGGAATTTCTGAAGTGGAATTAGAGGACAATCTTTAAGTTCTGCATATAAAGAGAATGAAGTAAACTATTTTAAAAGAACTGAACAAGTTTTGAGCTGAGCGATCAAAAGAGGAAAATGCACATGACATGAAGGCTGGATCTGACACCATCAGATTGCTCATGCAGGGTTCATATTCACTCATCACTTTTTTCAATTGCTCTCAAAAAAACAAGGAAAGAAAAAGAAGCTCTCTGAATAATTTAAAGCAGTTTTCTCTTTTCAGTCATCAATCCTTTTGTTCTTGTGTGTATCTATAACCTCACACCAGTCATTTTAATTTATCTGTGGTTGTGATATAACCATCTCAATGTCTCAGTGGGAGAGAAAAATGGAAAAGACATATTTATAACGTTTTAAGGAGAAAGAAAAAAGAAGGCAAAAATCCTCTAATCTGACTAAAGATCTACAAAGAATTGAGTGATGCAAAGACTTCCTTTGTAAGAGATCCATTAGTTTGCCAGTCATTACCAACTGAAGGGGACACCTAAAGAATAATAAAAAGTGAACCGATTTTTATTTAAGACTAGTATGTTTATAAAGTTACCTCTGATTTATATCAGATTTCTGAAATGCCCTATTTCTGGAGTCTTACCCAATATGATTATCATCATTTGTATTACAGTAGTACCTCAGAAGCCAGAAGTGAAATCAGCAGCCTTTTGTACTAGACATTATATGAACAGTCCTTACTTGAAGAGCTTAACAACCAAAAAAGAAAATCCTAAAGACAGGAGAAAGGAAGTATTAGTCTTTTGTAATAGGAACAGTGACAGAAAGACTAATTTAAAATGCCCCAGAATAAAAACAAAATGCATGGAGAAATTGAAAAACCAACTGAGTGGTGACAGTGTAGTGTCTGAGTTGAGCTCCAACTCTGCTTTGACCAGAAGTTTCTTGTTTCTCTGAGGTACTTCATCACCGAATTTCAAAATTGAAGTAATTTCAAAAGAAACATTCTTAATTTTAGAACCAGACTGGCCTCCATCCCATAGTAATCGGTTTTGTAAATCCACAACAAAAATTGTGGTGTCAGGGAAGTGAGAGATTATGGGCAGCATTAGTAGTAGAAATCGTATTTTGAGACAGGTGGTGGTCTGGTAATCAAAAAAGGCTGTGTGCATGTCTCCTGGATTCTAATTCTGAGCATAAATATAGTAAGTGCAAGTAAATCTTTTGCAGAAAATACTCTGTCCATATGGTTAATTCCCTTAATTCCATATGAGTTATATACAGCAGCACTTGTCAGGTTCAAAACAGCAACTGAAGCACAAAGTGTCCTGCCTCCCATTTCACCCTCTACTCCAGAAGCTGAGCACTGGGAGGAGATATACAGAAATCTTCATGATTGATGTTGGGCATACATTGAATTATACCAGAAAATAAAAGAAGTGACAAAAGGGTAAAAGAAAATTACTGTGAATTCAGTCAAGGTAAGCTGAGACTTCAGAAAAGTAATGAAGAATAAAGATCAAGGGAAGTGGTAATAAAGAAAAAAAAGTTTTAATAAAAATGGAGGGTTATATCTAGGAGGCTGCTTAGGCTTCTTCCACAGGAAGGTTAGGAAGTTGCCTGACCTGTATCTGGATTTCTTGGAAAGCATCTTCATTTTTATTTTTGGTATCACGAAGGTAGTTTTTAACACTGTTTACACATCTTTGTTTTTACATACTGCAGCTTCAGACATGGGCAGGGCCAGAAGACATATTCAGCTTTTTTTGGAAGGTAATTATTCATGCTGAATATTACTCTCGGACAAATTCTTTGTGACTCAGGAAATACGATCAAAGAAAGGAATGAAAGGGCTGGTTCTGCATATATATATATATATATCTGTCTATATCTTGATGGAGGAACTTATTCTTTTAAGCAAATGAAAGATGATCTGTTTTACTTTTTTTGGAAGTTTACTAATGAACTAAAGAACAGATGTATCTGGGAGACTGTCATCAACCCCCTGAGTGGCAATGATTTGAAACAGTTTCTCATATGTACTTGATCCTGATTAAAAGAATACAAATTAACAAGTTTCACCTCTCTTGATGGGGAACAGATAACTGTCATTTAGTGTTTCTTCTATCATGGACTAATTATTTCCCTTTTTTTAACTCCCAAATAGATAATTGCAAAATGTATTCATACTCAGCAGTAGGATGAACGTAAAGCCCTGCTCCAGAACTTTCATTCTCCTTCTGGGATACAGGAAGCCCTTCCACTAATGGGCACTAATGGGCCTTGACTGGCTCAAGTGGCCCCACCTGCCCTCCACACCTGCTGCTATATTTCAGCTCAGGTGTGAGTCCTCCCCTTTTTCCTGTGCTGTGGTCTGAGTTTAACTGTCCTCTGGGAGTGCTTCCTCTTGTTTATGTCTTGGGTCAGCCTTTGCCTGAAGACTGCAGGGTTATGGCTGTGAGCCTGCTGCTGTTGAGGACCTGCTGTGCTGGCCTAGCCAGGGCTCTCTGTCCTGCACATACCCGTGGCTTCCCCTCATCGCTGATGGATATGGCCCTGAGGTCCAGATGGTTTTGCTGAGTAATACAGAACTTGTGTTTATCTTCTAAGGAAACTTATCATCTCCTTTGCTTCAGGTAAAACAGAAATGAAAAGCTTTAGGGCTATATATGTTTCTAAATCTGTAAGTTAAGTGTCTGTATAGGAAGAAAGTGAGACTCTTATGTGATTTGTTGACTAGGTAACAGTAAGAAACATTTCTAGTTGATAGCTGGAAGCCACATGAGGTGGTTATTTCTTAGGAGTGGATTGTTTTGTTAAGAATGGGACAAGAAGGTGTTGCAGTGAGAGAGGGATGAGCCAGCTCAACAACAATGGAGGTATGCTCTTAAGGGAACATGGGACTAACCTAAACCTTCAGCTGTAACATGTAGTTTACAAAGTCAGGCTCTGCTCAGCTCTCAGACTCAAATATTTGTGGCAATACTTGTTTGACTGTTCAGTATTCAATTGCTAGATACTATGAAATGGGAAACTGTCTTTTAAAATATTTATACTATTAATAAATTGCAGCAGGGAGGCATAAATGTTTCTCAGCCACCCACAAGACAGTTGATGGTCCATGTGGAGCCTGAAAGAGACTGCATAGGAATAGAGTTATTTAAATGTATTTTTTCTGAGGAATAGAAAATTACATGTTGGCTAGAAATAAAAGATTATTCTCTGTATATCCTCCCTCGTAGTAGTAGATCCTAAGGAGAAAAAAACATGACTTGCTAGTGCTTAGGAGGAAAACTCCTAGTTCTTTATATGTGCCAAGCTAGCCTAGGTTTGAGATCATTAAAGAAACTATTTTGTATTAGAAAATACATATAGACAGCTAGATTAAAATATGCAAGTTTTCCAACTGTGGTAATATGAACTAAGTGAACATGATGAAGATAAGATTGCAGTTATGTCATTCCCCAAGTAGTCTTATCTAAAGCGTCCTATTTTTAAATGCTGTCACAGATGTCTCTTAGTTTAGAAGATGATAGAAAAGTGTGTAAAATGCTTAAAATTATTAAGTGTTAAATACAGTAGGTCTGCAAAAGGCTAATTATTTCATGTGCTGATTTTAGATGACTGTTTTAAAGACTCTTTGAAAGGAAAACTATAACAAAATTTACTGTGCAATCATACATGTGAGAAGAAAAATATCCCAGGACTTTCCAAAGCATTTCCTTACCAACAGGTGTTACTATAAACAGAAAAAAAGTCAGGACTCAATATTTTATCTTATAATTAGCTTTTGTGATTCATTGACATTTCTAGGTTTTTCCCCATCATCTAAACGTGGTGTCGGTAAGCATAAAATCTTTTTGCCATGTTGGCATCCTAGGGCCAATATTCTTAATGTAACTCTAATTCTACTCTAAGGTCAATAAAATATTGAAACTGGTCAGTTAATAGCTGAGGGTGAAGAAAGTTATTTCTTTGTTGAAGTATGATAGTTTTGAATTCTTTTTTCACTGTGAACTTGACTTTGTTAAATGCAAATTCCCATACTTTCTGAAAAGTGTAAATTATCACATCTTTGCCACAGCATGAAAGCATCCATAGGGATGCCAACTATGGAATAGCTTAAAGACAGTGAATCCACAATCTAGATGTCTTCCAGAAGGTTTGCCTCCTTGGCTGCTAAAGGAGGAAGGTCACCTTTTCCTTGCTTTGTCTTTTTGAGGCTGAAAATGCTGAATGCCCTTTAAGAAGGGGGGTTGGGGAGTGGGGAGGGGGAAGTAGCTATTTATTTATTTTAGTATTAAAGAGTTGTATTTTTAAAACAGCTAAGTTTATGTTGACACTGGTATAGTTAATCTCTTACTACATCTGTGTATAATCACTTCATATTTGGGACAATGTTCACTAATTTTTCAGAATGAATCACACTTAAACCCCAATAAATCTGTTGTAAAGATAAGTTGGTGTCTGCCACTTATCACAGCCTCAGAAATTACTAGTATTCTGTGGACTACAATGTGGTAACTATCAGTTTAGGCACTGTTTCAGGAAAACATTTTCATGTGTACTTTGTTGAATCCTATACAGGAAATAATGTAAAAAATTTATTCATTACTTGTATTTTTATCACAAAATTTGAAACTCAGTAGTGTTTACAAATGGGACCAACCTTCCCCCCTTTTCTCAAAATCATCTCCTTTAATTCTCTTTGTGCATTTATACTTCCATATTTAAAGAAATATTATCTCTGTTGTGAATGTTTGTGACATTTAACTTTTCATAAATTCAAAATCTCTAATTCTGGTTAGATCTCTTGGGGTCCAGAGGTGATGCAGGTGTAGCACCCTCCATGGCCTCTGTACAAAACACCTGGAGGACTGTAGATCTACTAGATGAGTTGTCAGGCATGGGTAGTGTAACTCTGAGGAGACAGAAACAGTAGTGAAGTTTTGAAAAGCAAACTGATCAGCTTGGGAAATAGCTGTGAGTCTAGTGTGTTGGTCTACCTCAGCCCTGCATGTTCCCTATTTTGCCTTATAGCTCTTCTTCCTACCCTCTGCAGTTCAGGTTTCCATTTCTAAACCAATTGAACAACTTTGGTTTTGAATAAATTGGTTTTAGTTGTTTTCATAAAGCAGTAAAGCATGATGACTTAATCCATCTTTGAAAGGACAAAGACAAATAAACAGTGTTTTTACATTTTTTCCACATTTTTTTAGCTTAGATATAAAAATTTAAGATGTAGTTCTTCTTGGGTGGCATTTGTAATGCAATCTGATCTCCCTATGTGCATGTCAATACCTATTTTATGGAGCCTTATCTTAAAGGATAAGGTCAACCTCGGATCTTAGATCTCCCCTGGATCTTTCTGCCAGAGTCCAGGTAGAGCCATTCTCCCTGGCTGTGGTGTAGGGCACATTTACCTCTGGCCCTGTCTGGACTGGTTCAGGCGCTACTGCATGCACGATCTCCTGCTTGATTTGTTCAAAGCCTTGCTGTTCAGGGCCCCTTTGAAATAATTTTTCTTACGAGACACTTCATAGAGAGGGATGACAATTTGGCTGTAATTTGGAATATGCATCTGCCAGAAACCCACAAGGAACCCCACCTGCCTGGAGCAATTTCCCTGACAAAAGACTCTACTCTGCTAATCACCCACCAGGAGGTCTGAACAAAGACTGTTCTGCTGGCAAGAACAGAGCTGCCAGCAGGAACATCTGAGCCGACCCTCACACACCCTCTGAGTTGTGTCTCTGCAAACTCTGCCCTCTCCCCCGCCCCCCCAGCTGGCTCCCATTGCCACGGGTACGGGGGTGACAGTGACCACACAGCTTGATGTATTATGGAATGAAACAAAATCTTCTGGACTGGCCCCAGGAGCAGCTCATCGCTGCCTGGGACCAGAACACTGACTCAAAACAATCACTGAGGTCTATTCAAGATTACACTTGTTCTCTTCATTGCCTTTGCTGCACTTATTGCCCATTCACTGCCTCCTATAAACCTGTGACAGTGTTCTAACAGAATCGCTTCCACCTGTGTGCATCAGCTGGTCACAAGGAATGCTGTGCAGTGAGTCATGTTAAAATTCTGAGGTACTAGTGGCTTTTTTTTTTTTGCTTAACACATGCTTGACCCCACATGCATTGAAACTGTGAATACACCTGCACAGATTCAAGTGCTCATTGCCATTAATGGTATTCTAATGCCAGCAATGGCTCCTACTAAAAATGGTCTTTTTCTTTCTCACTCTCCTTGACTATTCCCGCATGCCCCCCCCACCCTGGCCCTTAGCTATTTCTCACAAAGTTATTGCACTAGTAAATTTATAATGATACCACCCAGTAGAGTCACATTTGCAATCACTTTGTTGAACTAAAACCCAACAGCTTATCAGCATCTTATTAGCAAGTACCGATTGAGTTGTGATGTCCTCTCAATTAACAAATACCTAATGTACAAAGAAGGTCCTTCAGCTTTCTCTTTAGGGAATCTCAAAGGAGAATAAGGACTTTTGCCTTCTCTTGTTTTCAGTGAAGTCAGGCTTTATTGCATTCCTTTGGGTCATGCAAGGAACTGCTGTGTCAAATGTTTTAGGAAAACACTGGAAATTAATGCAGTACGATTACAGTTTTCAATAACTGCTTTCAGTGCTGAAAAATGAATTCTATATGCTCTCATTTAGTTGCATAAAGTGAAGTGTATGGATTAAATTAGACTTGGATGAGCTGCTTTATTTAATTTGTGCCCTCGGAAAAAGTCTGCAGCTTTGTTTGGATGAACCAAATGTGAGGGGTGGGGGGGCGGGGACATGGGATGGATCTGCAAACAGCAGTAGAGTTTCACCTCAGCAATGCAGCCTTTTTCCAGCAGAGTTGGTGCTCAGCTTACAGACTGCAGTGGGAGGGGTTTTTCCAGTTGATCTCTACCGGATAGAAGTGATGCAAAAGGATTGCATCAGGCATGCTTTGCAGAATATAATTTTCAGTGTTCGTATACTACTTAGATGCAACACAAGGTGGAAGGTTTAGCACGCTGATCACTGTCCCAAAAGCAGAGATATTATGAAGCTGGACTATAGTGTGGTGTGAGTGGTCAGGTCCTATGTATCCAGTTTAACACCTTTTGTCTACTTGTGTAACAGTGCTGAGTTGGATAAATTAAACTGGAGTTGAGCCAGTGGCAAGCTTTACATGATACAGCAGTTTCTCTGCCATCCTGCTATAATTTAGATCAGCCTTCAGGTTTTTATTATTATTATTATTTAATTATTCAAAGTATCTTTATAGTGTTCAGCTGTCTAGTCTGGAGGGGGTTGAATTATGGCATAGGCTTCCTTTTCTACTTCATCAACAGGTGTAGGATGGCTAAAGACTCATTATGGCTGAGATTCTGAGCCTGAAATATTTTTATCAAGTTAGTGTGAAATCCAAAGTTAGTCTCAAATGTGTATTTATGGGGCATAAGGTTGGGGAATAGAATGATAATTTTGCATAGTGAGTTCTTCAAAATAGTCTCTGAAGTAGTTAAGATGGGAGATGCTAAATGAGTCTTATGGTTTTGCATATATCAGGGACAAGATCTGTTTTTAACATTTTTGGCTGAAGGTTTTAAAGATGGATAGATTATAATTTCAGTGTGTTAGCAAGAAAACCTGTAAGCTGCTGTACTGCGAAATGGTGAAATGTTATGGTTTAAAAAAAAAAAGCTTCAAATTGCCAAACAAGCTCTCTTCAAGTAAAAACAATATAGAATTATAGGTAGGAGCTTAGTATATGTCAAGTAAGGAAAAGTCCTCTTGAATTCCATCCACTTATCACTTCTCACAGCTGTTGCTGTAATTTGTTATAGTCAAGTGACTTTTAAAAATATTCTTTGTCTTCATGGTTTATAACAAATCGCAAAATTCATGAATTACTGAAAAAAAAATATGGTATTTTCTGAGTCCTGGATCAGCAACTCCATGTCCCAGTGAGATACTGCCAGTCTGGAATGTTTCAAAGCTGTGTAGAGAGGTATATCGACGCAAAGATTATACACAGCTTGCTGAGAGATTTCCTATCTGTTCCAACGTATCTCACTACCTCTCTGAGTCCACACACATTCAGTTATGAAGTTGCATATTTTTCAGATCTTTGGTTATGAATTCCCTGCTGTCTACGCAAGAATCAATGGTCTGACCATAGGTTAAAAATGTTGAATCTCCAACTTCACTTCTACAGTCTTCTAATAGAATAGTATTGAGTTGAGAGGGGAGAATAGGAAGGACTAGCTAGTCTTCTCCTAGAACCAGACCTAAGAGTAATATATTCAGCCTTTCTGAGCATGACTACTATTTTATAAGTCATTCTCATTTTGTATGGTACAAATCAGTCACATGGTACAATCAACAGATCATTGCAGATGATCGTCAGAACTGAAGAAAATAAGAATATTTTGTATTTTTGCAGTGCTCTACAGAAATCCTGCAGTGATACTGGAGGAGCCTAAATAAAGAATTTTATCCCTCTTACTAATGTTTGCAAATGTAAAAAGAGATACTGGTCTTTATTAGATGCAACTCTGTAACTTGGACACAACCTTCTTTTGAAGCCTGAAATGCAAAGGCTTTTTAGTATTAAATATGTATGTTTTTAAAAGAATGCTTTCTGTATTTTTTCCAAGGGTGTTGGATAAATATCTGATAAGTGCCAAAATGGAAGGTACAAAATGCAGTGATGTCTGCTCTGCCTGAAAGGCTTAAAAATGTATATAATTTTGTGTGAACTTCTTAATTTTCCTAACCTTCTAGACAATATTGCTCTGAAGAATGACATTGTGAGAACTGCTAGAGGTGTGATATAAGAGCATTTTAATGAATGTTGTATTTTTATGAAATATATTTGAAGAATGCAGTTAATGAAATAGTGCTTTCCAGCATTTATCTCTCTTCTCAGCTATATAGATGTCATGTTGTCAAAATTTTAGAAGAGGATGAGGAAGAAAATGTTCTTTAAGGAGCAGTGATCACAATTCAGATATGAATAAACAAACGTTTGATGAAGGATGAAATTTAAGTTTTTAATATCAGGAAAAATACGTTATCTTAAATTCGGTTGTTTGTATTTTTGAAGTCATAATTGTGATAAGAATGAATAGGGGAACAAACTGTAATATACATGCATTTTTTTCTCACTTTTTATGATCTCCTCATTGTGACTGTATTTGAAGATGTTCAGCCCCAGAAATATTGTCGTCTTTTGAGAACATGTTCCCCTTGTTGTGATTTCAGCCTATTTGAGTGTGAATTTGTATATCTAAGGGCTCTAACTCCAAATCAATCCTTAGGCCTTTCTCCATATAATGAAAAAAATCATAGCTCTCCTTTTAAGTCCATGGAGCTTTCTTGTGAGTTCTTAACTCCACAAAGCAACCATTTACTTCCTCAGTCCTCCCACTTCAATTGATCTTGCTGGATTGCTTTTTTCCTCTCCTATAACTCTGCCTGCTCTCGCTTGTTTCCAAATTGTCCCAGCTGCATTCTGCATGGAAATAAACACTTTGTAACATCCACAGGAAATTAATTTAAAATGCTTAAAAAGGATTTTTCATGGGTGATTTGTATTATGCTAGCTATATTGATTTTAACTGTACCATTGTGATAGACACGTATGAATTTTGTACTGTCTCATATAACCCAGGAATTGTAAAACAATAACACATTTTGTGCTCCAGTTGGTAAATGTGTTGTCCATGCCTTTGGTTGCTTTATATTCAATGGTTTAGTGTGAAATTCTCTGGAAATAATTTGAAATTTAGCATCCCTTTGACATGTGTCTGTAATGCCATTAAAGGAACTTTTCAAGAGTAAGGGCAGTGGAAGCACCAGCAAAAGTAATCTTGATTAAGCAACTGTTTCTCATAATTATGTAAAATTTCATCATAGAAATGGAATAGTGCATGAAAGTCTGATGGGTAAGTTATTCAGAAGCTGTTAATGAATACATTAAAATTATTTGCAGATATTTTGTGACTTCTGATAGGATATTAAAAATAATGCTAAAGAATACAAGATGGGAAGTAGAAACATAAAATAATATAATGTATACCTGTAATGGAGCATACCATGTGATACACTACCCACTGATTTTTTTCAAAATTTGTTTTGTAGCTGTAGTAGACTAGAAACAATAAAGGATGTAAATTTTCAAATAGACTACCACTGTTTACATCATGAACCCCTTAGTGATATGCTCTTATTGCACATCTGTTGTTCTAGTGTTCTGTTCGTGTTTGTAGTTAGTTTTTGCTGTTATACTTTAAATCAATAAACTGGGAATGTTCTTTCCATTAACATATATTTTCTCTATGATGTGTTTGGTGATACCAGATGATGACTTTTCTGCACACTTGCTAGCACATCTTGCTGAGTGATGAAAATTAAAGTTTTTGTTGTTACTGCTTTCTGTATTAAGCAGCTCACAGAACCATATGACCTTAGTGGAGGGTTTTGAGTTTGAGAGGGTGTGTGTGTTTGTATTTTTTTCTTACTGTCAATCTTTTCTTCAGCAGACGTTTTGCTAATGTAATTGGTTTTTACTTTCTTCAGGTTTATAGATTACATGTATACAGGCGCATCTTAAAACATCATTACATACATTTGTACACTGGAAAAGGTTAAGGCTCTAAGTCATTGCACACTTTGTTACTAGATAGGCACTAGGACAAAATTGCACTCTTTGCTTCCAATTTCTTTGCTAATTACTTTTAAAAGAATCTGGGAAGATACAGAGCTTTGGGAATTTGCTATTCTTGTGTTCATTTTATTTAAATGCGTATTGTTTGATACACATTATTTGGTTGGTTCAGAATGCATTTATGTCATTAGGTTTTTTTAGAGATTCACTATTTACTGTGGTCCTCTGAGGTTAATTGAGTAATCACTAGTTGCCTGTGTTGTCTGGAAAAATGAGTTAGAATTGATTGGAAACCAAATCAAACATGCATTCTGTTTTTGTCATATGAAAGGGTGCAGTGCAGTTCCTCTAATACAGACATCTATCAAGTGGCCTTCTGGTTTGCTTATAACACTTATCATACAGCATATTTATTTTCATCTTTAAAAATAAGCTACATGTTGGGACTAATTAGAATTTGTTTGAATATTTGTTCTATAGTATTAATTTATTTTTATGGCTATTTGATCTCCATTTGAAGTCACTGTGTCGGGAAGTTAAGACTATCAGATATTACATGATTTCTGAATTTAGATTTCACTAGAAATAATACAAAATCTTAATTATTACAAAGCAGGTAGCAAAATTATTTAATTTTTGTCCAATTTTGCATTGGTAATGCTATTTAGTTTTTCTTTTACAACTATTTTGTCTGTTAATTGCACTGAAAACCACAGTAAGAAAACAGTGAAACTTTGTCAGAACAAGAAAATATTTATCATATGTGGGACTTACAGTAGTATTCCATAAGAATATAATTAACAATTAGTAAAATTATGGATGTCTGGGCTGATAAATGTTATCACTTCTGATATATGAACTAAAAGATACTTTTATTATCTAACATGCTGTATTTATTGGAACATGTATTTGTTATTGTGTCACCGTTTTCTGGTCTTGTGTATAAAAATATCTAATGTATGTATCTACACATATATGCAAAAATATTTTTTCACATATATAAGTATATGCGTGTACTGTCAGCTGCTACTTTTTTTTCTTTCCTTTTTGATAATGAAGAAGAGTTATTTTACTTTTAAACCACTGGATTAGATAGATGTCTGAGAGGTGCACAGGCTAATCTAAATTCAAGATTATTCCATCAAATCAGTGTTTTGTTGTTTAAAAACGTTACTTATGGAAAAAAATGTAAACTATAAATAGCTCTTGATTAACCAGGTGTGGTTGTATAAGAAATCATAAAAAGGTGTGGAATAGCTGTTTTAACTTGGAACTATGGAAATTATTCAAATCCTACTCTAGTGTGCAAGTTGCTGATTTAAAGCTAGGAGATGGTTTGATTTACTCTTGCTGTGGGCTAGGCATAGCAGCAAGTTTATTTTGACTATAAACAGAAAAAGTATGACATAAGCCATACAGTAAAACATTTTGCTTGTATCCATTGGAACTTGTTTAGCTGCATAACTCTGGCAGTTTCTTTGAATACATCTCTCAATGTGTATGCTATCTCTGCCTGTGTTCTCTGCTGCTATATTTATTCTGCACAGTTCTCTTGTTTTATCTTTTTCTTGTTTCCTAAATCGGAACTCTCCGTCTATCCTGACAGCATGTAAGAATTACAAGAAATGACCCACAGTAGACAAGTTTATCACAGCTTTTTGACCGAGTGATGAGGAAGGTTCTTATTTTGAATTGCCTGCTAGACCTTCTGTCTATGCATTGATTTATTTGTAGCAGAGAAAGTTAAGTTATCCAGAATAAAGTATTTGTGGGGAATAATTACTGGGGGTGACTTAAACTAAACTTACATTAAGGCCCTGGGATTGTTCACACATTAAGGAAAGGACTGGCATTGAGGGGGCTTTCAGGGTGAAGTGCAATTGCAGCTGGTATGCCAGGAATCCACTCCATGGTGGTTCCCTGAACAACATTGCCTGTACAGCAGCAGCACGGAGGGTGGAGCGGAATGAAGATTCTGCAGCCAGGCTCTTTGAATCACCACAGAAATGGGAACTTAGTGGTGCTATAAACTGATAAGCTGCGTGTTTGCCACCTTGGGCCAATGGTCTGTCAGTTTTTGACAGAATGCTGTCCTTTGTGCAAACTTTGCTCATTATAATGTCATTATAACACCAAAAGACACCTCCATTCCAAAAACTACATGCCTCTGAGGTGTGACCACCTCTCACTGAGCTTGTGCTCTGAATTTTCTTTATACCTTTAAAAGCAAAGAGAGAGAATTTTACACCAATCATAGCTAAAGGTATGTATGGCTAGAGTCACTCAAGCTCCACTGTGGAGATAGAAAATGATATAGAAATGGCTCAAGAAAAGGGGGATGTGAGGGAAGATGCCACTGCAGATTGCCTATGACTCCTGGGATCAGTTGACAGACTGATCCTCTCTTCCGCACCCTTTGGGATGCCTTGGGTGAGATATATACCTTTAGTTATAAGTATTTTCCATAGAAGCTTAGAAATCCCTATAGAGTTATTTTATGCTGCTGTATTACTCGAGTACTTTTATGTTGTTATCTATTACTAGATTCTGTGCCCTGTATTACTCATAGTCCCAACATTTGCAGTGCTTTTGCAGCCAGTGCACTATCACCAGCAATCTATAAGAACCTGCGCTTCTGTCGCTTTAATAAACTGCACTTGTACGTAGCCGGCCGCAGACATTTCTTATTGGGCCCCGCCAACCCTTCACTGGCTGTGTGCTACCGTGGAGCGCAACTAGGCCAGAGTGCAGCGTGCTATTAGTGAATCCCGAATCGTGATAGTTCAGTCATACTGAATGCAGATGGGCTAATAGTGCCAAATTGGGTATCACTCAGAATCTAAACCCAGCTGCCCCCAGCCCCTCTGCTATCTGAGGACAAGCTGGAACGCAAGGGGGTTTATTTTCTGCCAAATTACTCTTTAACGTGACGGAAAATCGGCGTAGTTGGCAGGATTGACAGAATAAGCTGCGGCAAAAATATGAGTGTGCCCCTTCCCTGGCTGGGATGGAGTGGGCCCAAAAATTTTGGAAGGATGAAGAGAAAGTGGTAGAGTGCATAGGGCAGTGTTAAGCTGCACAAAAGCTCAGAGGGGGAAAAGATAAACGTGTTATTTGTGCTTTTTTAGGCGCCTTTTTATCCTGTGCACAAGAAGCTAAGGAAGGCCCTGCTCCCAATCGGATGGTGATGGTTGCTCAATTGAAATAACTTCTGGGATTATGTATGGGTTTGAAATTGACATCACATTGAGATTAATAGTCTTTCAGGGGAGTGACAGTCCATTCAGGTGGATGGTTCAACATAAGTATGTTTTAAACATTTCGTCTTTTGTTTTTTACCTAGTTTCAAGGCTGAAGTACATAAGTGAGAACAATGGCACAAAAATAACATAGAAATATGGACTCTAAGGGCTGAGCCTGTAAGTACTTAGAGCTAAGAGCAGCACTTACTGCTGGGAGTAGTGCAATTGATTCCTGTGAAATAATAGAAATCAATGTGACTACTTCCTGCAGTCAGCACTACAGGCCAGATTCTCAGCACCTTAAAACTGAAGACACAGCTTGAGAATTTTATCTAAACCTCAGTAATGAGTGTTAGTTTGCACTGTTTGGTCTTTAATCTACATTTTTGAAAGACTGAATTTTTTTTTTTTTAATCTTGGTAAAGCATGGGTTTTATTTTTCTTTTAACTTGCATTTTGTTCCATGGGTTTGCCAAGACAGTCTGGAACACCATTACAATGTCCTAAGCAGTGGGGGATTCATTATAAACTGCTATAATCTTAGATGCTTCTGAGCAAGCAGAGATGATGTTCTAATTCCTTGTAAACTTTTATACTTATTCTTTCTTTCCTGAAGCTCATCAAATGTCTTGCTTCTGAGAAATAACAGTATTTCACAACAGCTTTCCAAACAAATTAACCTTTGAGATGAAGTAGTTGAAGCAGTGATAGAATTTCAGAGCACTTAAAATTGTTAACTACACAGAACTAAATGCTAGAGTTAAAAAATGAACACAGACCACAGTGAAAACATGTTTAGGTGTTGTCCATCATGAAGGCAATCTTGCACTGAGTTCCCTCCAAATTCAGTGTGTTCTGTTTATGATCACTGAAATAGCACACATACATCAAGCTAGTATTTGCTTTCCTAATAAAAAAGTGCACTCAAATCAGGTTTTCTCGCAAAATGACTGGTGAAAGCATTGTCTTGAAGCTTTTGATTGGTAGAGAATTTACATATTGGTTTTCTCTGCTGACAAAATTCTGACTTTGGGGAGGCTTCAAATATATAAAATATGACATCATCTTGAAATCATAGTGCAGAAATTACCCTTCTCAATCAAAAATGTTGATGTGAAGTAGAGCATGTGTTTAAATCCTTTTGCTAGAGAACACTTCCTTGAGAAAACCCTCCCAACAGAAATTCGGAAGCTTATTTGTGCATGTTTGCTGATGGCTTGATTCAGTAGGAGTTGTGCACTTCTCAGTTCATTTATGCAGCAGTTACTGATTTCAAAGATCCACGTTGTTGGAACACAATTGTTTTCATTTCCTAGCTAAATTTAAATCTATTGCAAAGCAAATCAGTTCTGTTTTGATGTTTTTGAGAGGTGTGATAGTACAAAGGATTTGTCCATTTTCCTAACAGGAATACTAACCTGATGATGTTCTTGTCTGGAAATCAGTACAGTAAGTGCCCAACAGACAGCTTGTAATGAGAAAGACAGAATCAGCTGTGATCTAAATATGTGATTGTGCTACTGCTAATGAAATGAAGATTAAAAGCAAAGAAAAAGCTACCCAAAGTTTTGTATTCTCCATTTTGAAAGAGTACAAGTTATTAACTTATCCTGCACATTACCACAAGCAGAGCATATAAAAATAACTTGTATCCAATTTGTTCTTAGTCTCCACAATGTACACTTTCTGGAATTTTAAGACTTTGGTCTGTATCTTTGGAAGTTCAGTATAGATTTTGATTTACTCTTTAGTTTTGGTACTAAGTCTGTCTTTGATGTGACAATTATAATTCTAGTTTTATACACTTGGTGTCTTTGAAGCTGCACTTTGTAGCTTCATGCAGGACTGAAATTAAACTTCCCACTAGTATTGATGTTGGGCTCAACATCTAAGGTCTTTCTCTGGGTCAGAAGAAATCAAGTAAATGGTTTCTAAACTTCCAATAAACATATTTTTCATCTTCCAAAGAACTTGTCTCTAAATTCTAGCAGCTATTTGATAGGCCATTTTAGACGGCAAAATGTAAGTTCACTACCTAGTTCACTTCTAGACATTTTATGTGTGAATCTATGGCAAATATAATATTTTTTCCTAGCTTGCCAACTTTGGGCAAAAGTGGGTGCATCATTCATTTTTACCAACCAACTTCTCAGCACCAGCTTTTGATGATGTAATCCATATGGTAGTTTTCCTTTATTGCTTCTACTGCACTGCTTTTGGCTTGTTGACTTCCATATGTAGTAGCATGCTAACAAACCCATCCACACGCTTTATATTGCTATAGGTGTTATACGCAGGACAAAAGGAACCCTACCTATCAGCACCCTTATCTAGCAGATCTTCTCTAGGTTTTGACTGAGAATCTCCATGAATAATTTTCTCTTATGGCTTCCAGAAATTGTTTTTCTGGCACAGGAAACAAAGGCACATGAAGATAACATGTGAATACTTGATTGATGATGACTTATCTTAAAGCTCATTTTATATTTCTCTTAGTGTGTTCATGATGTTGGAAAGTATCCACCCTAGTGGATCCTTATCTAATTTTCACAAATCAATTTCATTATATATTTTTTCAATTCCGACAAGTTTAGATCACTGGCAGTGCCACTATGCTCCTGAAACTATTTAGCTACTGTCATTGGTCAAAAGCCAGTAGTGAACAACACCACCCACTCAGAAACTGGTAAATGTTCTGCAAACGTATCTTCAAATTCATTACTGATTAAAATATCAAGAATTATGCTCAGGTTTGAAATTTAGAATCATAGAATGGTTTGGGTTGGAAGGGGCCTTAAGGATCACCTAGACCAACCACCCTGCCCTGGGCAGGAGCACCTTCCACTAGATGAGGTTACTCAAAGCTCCATCCAACCTAATCTTAAACGCTTCCAGAGAGAGGGCATCCATAACTTCTCTGGGCAACTTGTTCCAGTGCCTCACCGCCCTCATTGTAAAAAATTTCTTCATTATGTCTGATCTAAATGAACCCTCTTTTAATATAAAACTGTTGCCCTGTGTCATGTTACTACAGGTCCTCATAAAACAAAACAAAACCCACACCATTTTAAAAGTACCCTTTGCATATTGAAAGGCCACAGTAAGTTCTTGAGTCTGAACAACCCTAACTTTCATAGTCTTTCTTCATTTGAGACATGTTCCAGCCCTCTGATCCCTTTTGTGGCTCCTCTCTGGATCTGCTCTAACAGGCGTCTCTATCTTTCCTGTACTGGGGACCTCAGAACTGGATGCAGTACTTGAGGTGGGGTCTCATGAGAGTCAAAATACTTGTTCATTGCCTGGCTAGAATATAACTCCTTTCAGCCATGCCTGTCTACTTTCAGTATTTTTAAGATAACACAAAAGCTGACAATATTTTTAAGAGAAATTAGAGAAGCTATTATCCTCCTTGTGTTTATGCAAAACAAGAAACTGTTACAGGGATGCTTGAAGGTGAATGGATGGTTCCTAAATGAGAAAGATAACATGTTTGTCCCTTATTTGGGAAAGCAGAAGTCAGAGTAAAGGTCTTGACAAAGGATTTGATTTCAAAGAGCTACATAAGTGTCCTAAATCATCTTTGGTAGCATGAAACAGTTTCTTGAAACTGAGCAAAAGCTGCCTATAAAATACAGTCGTCTTCCTTATTTTTGAACATCTGCATCTAAACTGATTAACTGTTTGGTCCTTCTTGCTTAGAGTAATGTCAATTTATTGCT
Organism: Rhynochetos jubatus; assembly: GCA_027574665.1. Classification (NCBI taxonomy): domain Eukaryota; kingdom Metazoa; phylum Chordata; class Aves; order Eurypygiformes; family Rhynochetidae; genus Rhynochetos; species Rhynochetos jubatus. The sequence goes on from CM050656.1 coordinate 21,876,598, forward strand.
TCTCTAATGCTTATTTTGTATTGAGTTATTTCAGCCTTTGAAAACTTGTTACTCCATTCCAAAAGGAATGATAATCTATACATGGTGAAGAACTTTCACAATATTCTGTATCCTAATATGGGATCTAACAAACTCAGGAAGTAATGGTGTATTTTTCTACTAGGATTTCTGGTACCATTTAGGGTATCCATCTGGGAGAGAGATGTCCCAGTAGCAGGTTTCAATATTTTTTTGGCACGTAACAGACTGTGAGTAAGAACTTGAGAGCATCAAGTTAACCACAGCACTAGTGTATGCATGGACAGATCACTTTTCATTCCAAAAGCAACAGCTAACTCTGCTTAGCTGGCAATAATCAGTAACTTTAGCTACTTATCTTATTCACTCTTTTCTGACACTGTTTATATAAAAATAATTTGGCTAAAATGTCATACAACAAAATTTACATATCTGTATCCATTTATACAGTTATTTGTTTAAATCCCTGGATGAATTTCTTGTATTTGGTTGGACTCCTGGCAGAGAGAATTCTCCTTCTGATCTCCTCCTTCAAAATAGAGTGAAGCAGCATCTTTCCTGGAGACAGCCCAAAAGGTTTAAAATTGTGGAATGATTAAAGAAAAAACAATGATGATAAAAATTAAACATCAATAAGTATTCTTGTAGCTTGGTGTAGAGAGCTGAAACTTATACAATTATTCTGATTTAGTCTGTCAGAGACAAAATACTTTTATTTTATCACGTACAACAGCTTTTCTGATTATGGCCCTTAAAAAAGCACTGACTTTTTTTTGTGTAAAGCCATCTGTTTCTGGTCTTAAGTCTTTCTTGAATTTTTGGCATATCATTTCTCTGTCACTTCTGCCATTGAGTGTTGCAAATCTTTATTTGGTTACCTCTACAAAATTCAAGCTGTGCATAATGTTCTGCATGTTAATCAGATGTATGGGTATCAGTTTATTATAAATACCTGTAATAGCAAATTTCTTCCAATAATCCTTCACTTTCTTTCAAACCTGGTATACAGCTTTCAAAATTTTAGGGAATTCTTGTACATGTTTGTCATTTGAATAATTTTTCCTAATAGATTTTTCTGATTTTAATCTATATTTTAATGGACTTTTTATTCATAATAGTAATAAAGGGACTGGGAAATATTTTTATTAGATAGCTCACTATACATTTCCATACATTAGAATTCAACTTTATGTTAAAAAAAAATCAGTGTGGCTTGCAATGTAATGAATGTGCTGTGTGACTATGGTTTAGAGATTGCTTAAACCAGGAGAATAGCCATTCTGACAGTACTTCCTTCTAAAAGAGATGTTTTAGGTGATTTTGAAGGAAAAAGAAAAAAAGAAAATTATAGATGTTGTGTTAAAGTATTTTCTGCACAGTGTGTGGGACAAACACCCATCTCATGGATGCCAATAACAAATATGCAATTAATATTCTAGTACAGTGACTGTCATTTAATTGATAAATAATAATTGCAAGCCTCAAGGTGAACTTTGAAGTTATAACCTTCTGACCACTAGGGAGAATACAATCAACTATGTCTAGTTTTGTGTGTTTTGGTCTAATTACTAAGAATAGGATCATAAAAAATATGTTAAAGCATTTTAAAAAATATTTTATTCGTTTAACATTTGTCTGCACTTCATAACAGTGTCCAAGGCAACATTTGTGCTTGATATTCTATTGTGCCAGATTTTTAGAGAACATTTGTGAACTCTTATCACAGAGTGTGTGTAATTCATAAATCAGTGGGCAGCTGTGAAGGTATCCATAGAGCCTAAATAGAGGTGGCCTACACTGTACATGGTGAAGGGATAAATGCTGAGATTTAAATGAATTGGTGGTTTATTTTTTTTTTTTTTCAGATGTAAGCAAAATCCATGTGTAAACAAGAACATAGAGTTTGAAAAATTAGCTGGAGATATTTTCATTCCTAGCTTTACAAGAACTTTTTCTTTCTTGGAAGGACTAGGAATACTAAAAAGATCCAAAACAACATTAAAAGTTCCACTTCTTGCTTTCATTCATAATGTTGTCATACAAAGAACATGCAGATCTCTGTACTCACTGTTGAAGGTAAGAAGTTAGTGTTCTACACACAAATAAGGACAACATACTTTTGAACCCAACTAGATTTTAATCAGATTAGTAACAGTCAAGAAATAACATGGAAAATCAACAGGTGAGTCTTTCTAGGGTAAACTAATTTGCTTCTCCTCCAGGTCTAAGGAAAATGGCTGCTGCCCCCGAGCTCATAGGGAAAATTATTAGACGTGTAACTTCACACAATATAGAAAAGGCAACAATATTACAGGATGCTTTGAGCTTAATAGCGAATGATGATATGAATATCTTGAAAAGAAATACTTGAAAAGTATTAAAATGATTAATAAGATTCTTGTGTAATCTCAAATGTAAGTAAAACAGCTTTAGGTGTTTGGAATGGTTTCTGTGACGTGTACTGGCTATGGGTAGTGGTTTAGATAAGTTGCACCAAACTGTCATTCTGACAGATAACCTTTAAGGTATGTTTTGATCAGACTGAGATGCCAAGTAATTAAAATGAGCCTCCATAGCCTCTGGGCTGCCTGCCGACTGCTATATGAAAATGGAATTGCCTGAAGCACCTGTTCCTGTTTCAAAATTAGAGAAAACACTGTTTCTGAAAGAATCATGTTAACTGAGCAGAACACAAGTGACATGGAAAAGATAAAAGATCACTTTTAAAATGAGAAGGTTTCCCTCTCATGTCTCCTCCCAAATGTACACTGTTGAATCTTAAGTACTGCTAGAGTAACATTTTGGAAATAACTTGATTAACTGAAATAAAGTAATATTCCTAATCTAATTTGGAACTGTTTTCAAACAACTGGTACTCACATGTGAAACCAGTTTTCCCAAATCATCGAGTTCACATTTAATAATCTGGAAATCTTATTTGGTGCTGAATTCTAAATGTTTGACTGTCAGGGACAAATACTGCATGCCTTCTGCATTCTGATTTTTGGTTGAAATGACAGAAATTGCTTTTAAGTCTAAGATCCAAATGTTGTGTTTGTCTTTAGTGAACCAGAGTTGTCCTTTGTTCTGTATTGCTATTTCACCTAACATTTACCCACCTGATGAGCAGCTTTTCCTTCTCAGTGTTTACTTTGCTAGCCTAAACACAGGTGTCTGTCTCTTCTTATATCTATTCTTCTGATGTGTTCCATGTTCCAGTCTGAAATGATGATCTTTGAGTATAGTGATCAAAAAGATGTGTGATAGCTCCGATGAGGTCTCACTTCTGTTTTGTGAACAGTATTTTTATTTAATTATCTCTATTATTTGCCTTAAAGACTGAAACATGATTAGAAATGCACTTATTTTTTTTATAGCTCCATTATTTTGGGACTCTTTCACCTGTGGATAGTATGTCTTTGTCTTTCTCTTCCTCAGCAGTTCCTACTCAAGTTGCTAACTTACTGTGGATATTCTGATTATTAGTCCTCAAGGTTTTGCGCTTAGATTTAGTTCCATTTCTAACACTGCATTCCTTGAAGCCATCCAGATTAGCTGTGATAATATCATGATCCTTCTCTTCATCAATCCCTCACAAGTATGAGTCATAAATCACATTTTAACTTCATAATTGAAAATAATAAATTATTACTGCGTAATTAAACTGGGAATGTCCTTCCAGTCAACCCCATTGCCATGTCTCCTTTAGCCAATTCCTTAATGAGGTCTTCTCCAGTATATGATTTATGCTGGTTTATAAAGACAAAGTAGACTTGATCTACAATATTTCATTTGTCTTGATACCATTGTCTTGGTATCTGTCTTTGGTAAGTTATTTTCAGTTTATTTTAATATTCATTCAGCTCTATGACTAATTACCCTTTATTTATTTATTTTTATTTGTTATTGAGAACCTCTCTACTCCGTTGAAAACGGAGACCCATATTATTTGGTTTCAGGACAAACCTAGATTTTATTTCATCTCCAGTCCATCCTCTTTTCTTATCAGCAAGCTGTTGCTTTCTCTGTTCTCTATTTCTATATGAAACGGAAGATCCTTTTTCTGTGTATTTTAATTTCTTTTTACAGGATTATGACTCATCTATATTTTTGCAGTTCTCATTTTATCCCTATGTTTTCTGGCTTTAAAATATTTATTTTTTTCTGCTGTTAAGTACTTTTCCAGCATTCCTTCAAAGCTTTATTTTTGCTTATACTGTTTATTTTTCATCCACTTATGTCTCACTTTCCTATTTTCTCTCTTTTTGCAGCTCTTAAAGTATCCATTCCTAGATTACATGGTTGATAGAATATTTTTCTATAATATATCACTAGACAGAGAAATGAATGAGTTTTTGCTTACTACTTATAGCTATTTCCCCATATAGAACATCCATGCTAACATACAACTGACACTAAAAATTTTTAAACCATTGATGAGGTTTCTTCCTGTGCTTTAGCCTATCATACAATGCCGAAGGTAAAATTCCTCACTTAGTCTTATTACTAGTGACAGGGGATTAATGTCAGGTGGCACTTGTGATGACACTGAAAAGATTAAAAAATAATTCCATTAAACGTCTCTGCTGCATTTGATATTTGAGCCTTTAACATGAGGGATTACCTTTGTTGCAGCCTGTGGTAAAAATAAGATCAGCATAATTGTCATGTGAACCAAAGGCCTCCTTACTTCTAATACAAGAAATATTCTATTTCATAAAGAAATTATTGTTCTTTCATAAAAAATGTTATTTCTTCAGCTCAATTTATCAGAATGGAAAAGTTTAAAAATAAGTGAAAACAATTAAAAACCCCAAAATTATTTACAAAAGGGGGTCTATTAATTGTTTTTTCTTCTTTAACAATTTCCTACATTCTTATTTTTCCATAGCAAGAAAAAGTAGAGGTTTAAAATTCCTCTAGCAGCTCTCAGACATTACATGCAAGTTTACTGTTGGGACCGTAAACTATTTTCATTAAACTATTAACTATTCTCCTTTCTATATCTGAAAAATGAAGAATAGGTACTAGAACTGTGCAACGAAGTAGGCCCTAGGTTCAGTCCAAGCGTTTTCCTAATATTCATGCTTGTAAAAGAGGAGTAGAAAGACCTTTTTTAAAAAGATATAACCAGCACAGCTGTGGTCCTGGATATAATTTAGTTTTGGAGGCTTTGAATTCTTCATAAATGCTGTGAAATCATCTTTGAGCAGACCCTTTGCAATAATGCTAGCTGGGTCTCAGATCATGCTGTACGCATGCTTACTTTATTGTCTGTAATTGTTTTAATACAATTTTAAAAATGTTTTAAAACAGTGACCTGCTGAATGGCAGGATTCCAAGTAAAAACACAGACTCCAGCTTAATATATAAGATTAAATAACTTTACCATATATATATATTAACAGCTGAAAAGAAAAGCAGAATAATGATGTACCAATTAGAAAGGAAAGATAAGCAGGATAGCCATGCACCAGTTCATTACTGTAAACAGAACTGCTGTAATTGGGAAAGTCCTACATGCTGCATCCACCCCTATGTGAGGATTCAGAAGTCAGCCTGAGGGTCTCCTGCTTTTATAGCAAGTAACAAACACCTTACATAAGTCTCTTTGGCAGAAACCCTGTGCACTTGCAGACTGTTATGGTCCCGTTATCAATCCCACCCAGCACCCTGGCCAGGTGCCCAGGATGAAACTGAGAATTGAACCACATCCAGTCGGCACACAATATGATGTCCAGATGTTTGTTACCATTCGCAGAGGTGGGTAAGTATAGAAGCAGTAATCAACTATTTTCACTACATATAGCTTACCATATACTGCATCTGAGAAGCACCTTGAAGTGTCAAAGACATTAAACAGTGGTATAATCAAATAGAGAACCGGTAAAATATTAGAAAAAATAAATGATTAAATTTCCATTTATGTGAATTTTTTTAGTTTATTAAAAATCAGGAAAGGGTTGGACATGGAAGGGTGTAGCAAGTGTAACAGGTGATACTGTAGATGTTACTGTCTGGTTTAGAGATGACTAAGAAACTTCAGTGGGAGCTAAGTCCTTAAATTTCAGGCCTCTGTGCAGCATAATGGGTGGATAGAACTGTGTGCCCAACCTCTATGGTTAGCTTGGCCTGAATAACAGGGGGATGGAACATGGAAACTTCAATGCCAGGATGTTAATAATTCTATATTTTCCTAAAAAGTTGTGAAGCTTGTCTTTCAGGAAGGATGCTGATTTTTGCTGTCTTTGGCAATTATTTATATAAGCCTATTCAGAATTTTAAACACCTCTTATTTAAACTACTCTTAAACTTGGGAATCTGGTCCAGAATTTTAGACCTCTGGCAATTAGATACTCCTATATTTCAACAGATTTGAGGTTACTTATCCTTTAGTAGTAATGTCGACACTGGTATTTACTTTTTCTAACTGTTTTTCCTTCCTCATGTTTACCCTTCTCTCACTTGTTTTTATAGAAAATTTTCTATTGTCATATTAGGCTTACTTTTTCTTGGGTCTACAAACCATATTATTTTGATGTAATTTATGAAGTAGATATCCAGTCCTATGCTCATAGTAATTCCTTTTCTCTGTATGTATTCCAGCTTGAACTTCCAATATTTTTGAGCACAGTAGACTCAAATATTTGATGTCCAGATGTGATGTTTGGATGATATCTCACCTGTGACTTGTACAAAAGTATTGATCTTCCTTACCTCTTCAAGAAATATTTTGTCTGATAGATTCAATATCTTTTTCCAAAGCAGACTTCCACTGATGATTCATAGCCCCATAGCCAAAGTAATATCAGTGATTTGCTGCAGATGAGTATTGACTTTTTACAGAAATTTTATCAGTCCTGAAATGCATCATATTGCACTGTCTTAATGGTATTTTATTCCATTTTCTCTATTCCAAACCAAGTTATCCAATTCCTCTTGATTTTCTGATCCTCCATATTGATAATACTTTATTAAACCATTTTTATTAACACCCTTCTCTCTGGGGTATTATTAGTGTAAATATTCAACAAAATTGGGTCCAAGCTTGATCCCTGAATAACCTGTTTAACAACAGTCCTTCAGTCTCCGCAGCTGACCTTTCAGTATGAACTGTCTCCTTTTCCATTTAACCAGAAAGCTCTGTTCTATTAGGTAAAATATGAGTTTAGCTTTATGCACTGTGCCTGTATGACTGATGTAAAATTAAACTTAAGTGTGCACTTAAGAATTTTACTAGAATTTAACATCTAATTTGTTTCCAGTGTAAAAACAATAGCATCAATGAATCTGAATTTGCTTCTAGTATTCCTATTTGGTAATAAGAAGAGAAGCTAAGGTGCATTATGACAAAAGTATGGAACTATAGGTGGCAGTGGTCACATGAGTCTGAGTGTCATCCTCAAACAGCTGAAACTTGGAGTGATCTGCTGCTACTTTACATCTGAAAAGCATGTTCCACCTCCACATTTTGGTCATATTAACAGAAAATTAATTTCTGGGCTCTGTCAGCCAGGTTATTAAAGGTTCATGTTTCCACAGTGTGAAAAGCTATTTTCTAGATATTGTGCAGTGTATCGATTAGTCTGAAAGAGCAGTTATTCATTAGCTAGAATAGAAGGAAATGATTTATAGAAATATTACTCACTAACTCTAGTATTGTGAGCTTAATTTGGTTTTTTTTTTTTTACAGCTGATCTTTTCTTTGTTTTTAAATCTATTGAGCTTGATATGTTTTACTTGCTCTCTCTGTCTCGCCTCTCCATTGACAGTGTTGTTTTGCTGCATTTCATGGAAATAAAAATAGCTAATATAAAGTCACTGTTGTTACATACACAGCATAGTCAAGAGGGAAGATGATGATAACAGATAATAAGCCTTTCGTAAGATGTGGTAACAAAAGATTATCTAATTCTATCCAGAAGTGTGTGTGAGGAATCACACTGCACCTGTATTTAATGTGTTTGTATAAAGGTTGGCTTTTCTATTGCTTACAGGAGGCTGCCAAACATTTGGAATACCTAGAAGAACTGCATTTATTGCAAAAGGAGATGATGCTTTCCCCAGATATTCTGTCTTCAGATTCTATAGTTTTGTGGACTGTTTTTCCTAATCCAGCAGTGATCAATGAGGAGTCTTTTGTTTGTTAAATGGAGGCTGTAACCTCACTTGAAACATGTTGGTAGGATGAGATACTCTGAAATTCTCTTACACAGTTTCCTGGGACAACTTGCCTTTAAATTCAGGAATTTACATTCCAAAACAAGCTCATCTGCAAGGTATGACAAAAATAAAAATATCAGCAAGACAAATGCAGCTCTCATAATCTTTTTTGTGTAGACTTCAAAGTCTAACATTGATCACCACTGAGTATTTTGTTAAGGAAGACCTATAGGGAATAAAAATCCAGGGAAGGCATGAGGAAAATCTTATGCAGTGCAGGAAAATAACTTTACAAACCTATTCATTACTCCCAATATTTTCATGTTGTGGAGTTGAAATTAAGTGAAGGTGTGAGCCAAGGTTTTATGGATAGTCTTGATTCAAGCTCTCAGATCTACAAATTAGAAGATATAACAAGAATCCATTCCCACATTTCCTGACAAGATTCTGAGCCAGATTAATTTTCTTTTAATGTAAATGAATGATTTCCTCTTTAGTAACAAGAATCTACAAGGATAAGGCTGAAATTCTCCAAAAAAAAAAAAAGACTCCTAATTTTAGCTTAGGAAGCTGACTTGCTCATGATGCAGGTAAGTGTTTTGAGTTTTGAAAGAGGCAGCTACTTACTTAACAGTCTCCCTAGCTTTGTTTTTTGTCTAGGGCTGTCTGTATATATTTTTATAATTATTATTTAAAAGTTTTACTTATTAGTTTAGAATTCTTGATCCATTCCATTTAAATCCAGAACAGGAGGAAAGGAGTTTTTGGGGTGCCTATTTCTTCAACTTTTCCAGAATCATTCTACAATTTTCCTGATGTGAGGAAGCAAAAAGAACAGTGGCACCATAAATGAACTTTAGGCAGTCTCTTCACTTAATGGTTACTATCACTCCCGGTTCTTACCCAAGCTTTCTTGATGTCAGCTTGTTTCTTCTCTGAAGAAAGAGCAATAATCACTCAATTAGGCTTTTTTTAAAAATTGGGAATCCATTCTTAATCCATCTTTCCTCAGGTTGAGTAGAGTGGCAGTTTCCAGGTTTTGAGCAACTGAAGATTTTTTAACTTTTTTAATGCACTCTTGGATTTTGTGAAGTTTTCGTACTTGTTGCTATGAAAAAGCCTGTTGGTTTAACACTGGTAGCCAGAATCATAGCTACTCCTATTTCAAGGCTGTGTATGTATTTAGATGTTGATGCATGTATGCTGCTTGTACATCAGATAATTTATCTTCACAGAGCTGCCAAAAAGAATGTAAGCATTATTCCAATTCTTTGAGATGGAAAAATTGAAGTTTTGAGAAATTTTTAGAAAGTGGTAGAGGCTGGGACAGGACCAAGTTCAAGAGTCAAATGTGCTGATGCCTTCAACTGTAAGGTTAGAGACAACAGTATGTATTTCCATGCTTTTGTCTATTAAGGATGATTTGAAGTCTGAGGTGTTACTATCTCTTTACTTATGTATTCTCATATATTGGTTTTCACACTTTGATTGGCATAGAGACTTTAAGAAACTTAAAAGCTAAGTAGGAACTACTATGCTGCCTCATGAATAATGAATGGAGTGTGACAGGGATGCACATTATCTTTTAAATTGCCCATAACTATTTTGTTAATTACAGTCAGAAACAATGTTACTACATTAGTTTTAAATCCCCAAATAAATCTGGGATTTGTAGCCAAAGTTTAATATATGACAATGGTAAATATCCCAGTGAGAAGCAAAATATGCAGGATTTGGCCCAGAATTATGTAGGACTTCCTTGTTTCCCAGCCTGTTTGGAATAGTTGATAGCAATTAAGATAACACTGAGGTTCCGTTGCAGAACGGTTTAATATTGTCAGGTGTGGTAAGAAGAAATGGCCTTTCCACATGCAGTTTAGTATCCAGTATAGGTAAAACCTGATGTAGCTATAACCTGAAATAATTTTTCAATAAAGAAGGTGGAAACAGTAAGGAAAAAAATAATGGGATTGTCCTTAGATGCAAAAGAAGAAAATGCTTTCTAACATCAAATTGTACGGTTTAAGGCATGTTAATCTCAGTTTTATACTAGCTTCAGAGTTGGCAAAGTCAACAGAAGGGTACCTGACCCTTCTAAACTTTCTTTTAGCTCATGAAATTGCATGGAGAGTCAGGTTTGCAGGCAGTATAACATTGTTTTAAAGAATTTGACCTGATACAAGCAAAGAGAGATACATGGAGACCTCCTCATGACTCTAAAGTTCTACTTACTTCTCTATTGATGTAATACTGCAGAGTCCTCTAAAAATATATCAATTTTCTCTTTACTCTGCTTGTACTGTAACTTTGTTCTTAACCACCCTAGGCAAAGAATAGTCACTCTTCTAGTGACCTCAGTCCTCATCTAAGTCATCCCTGACTTTGCTAGGTAATTTCCGAGGGAAGTACAGAGTTTTTTTCACTTTCTGATTGTTAAGCTACATATTTATTTTGGATACTTTGTTGGAGGTCAGACTGTGAATGAATAATACAAGTCCAGCATCAGTATAGGAATAGCGCATTACATCTTGTCATATGGTAGTTTGGTAGGGGATTCATGACTGCTCTTGCTTGAGATTCCTATGTTTCTACTTTTTCAATTTCACCAGTTAATGAAACAATCTTTCTGTTATATTTGAATATACAATAATCAGTTCCTCTGGTCCTTTCATCTTTCTCTCCTGCTGTCCTCCTTTACCATGGGAAAAACTTCTAGAAAGTGTCTGCAAAATCATCATATTTGCCGTTTAAAATTTCTGTGTCAAGATGTCTTACATGCTTTGACCTCTGATAGTAAATTGATTCACAGCTGCTACGTACCTTAGTACTTTAATAACTGCTCTGCTGTTCTAGACTCTGCTTGTGCAAGATGTATGTTGTCATTTTTAAAAAAAAATTTGGTGGGACTAGTTATATTGCCTAAATTTAAATTCACTCTTTTTCATATTTGAATATGGGTGTATATAGGCATAGCCAATAGCTTAATTTATTAAAATATTGTAGCTTAATTGAAAGGATTTTAAAAGAGGAAAATGAAAAAAATACTTAATACTTCCAAAATTTTGAAATACAAGATGAATAAATTTGGGTGCATCCTTACATTGTATACCTTTATAATAAGTCTACATAAAATATAGCAAGACCTGTACTGTGAAGGTACACCTGGATCTGACTTTATTTTGAACATTGTTGTGATAGGATGATTATGTACACTTTCAGTTAGATAGTATAATATAGGTTGGAATCAAATGCTTATTACCTTCTTAAATAATGAGGGGGAGCAATGTTGTTTCTAATACCAGAAAAATGTGCAAATAATTTCCATATTAAGTGGGAATTTCCACAACAGTGAAGACAGTTATTTTTGAGAAACAAACAAACCACCACAAACAACCAAACAAACACAAAGTTCAAAAAATAGTTATGGCTGTGAGAGATGGGTATAGTTCATCTGGGAGGATAAATTTTGGGAGTATCTAGTAATTATTAAGAGAATTTTGAAAGTTGGAAATCTTGTTTTATATTATAGATCTGTTAACTAAAAGGTTTTCTTCACTGCAGGTCATTCTCAGATAAGCCAAGATCCTCATTAAGCTTAATTTATTTGCTTAAGCCAAGAAGAAAAAAAAGTACTGATATAGGACTTTGAAAAACTCCATTTTGGAGTAAAGGGGGAGTATGATTAAGGCTGAGTTTCCTCATGGAGGTAGTAGGGATGTTCAAGGAGGTGATAAGGGTGGTCGTGGAACCAGGCAGTACATCTTAAGAGTCCTAGAAACATACAGTATAGCGATGTAATAATAAAGCTGTAATTGTCAAGACCAAACACGCCTCTAGTTCAGCATCCTGTCTCTGTCATTATCAAGAGTTGATACACAGTAGAGGGTATAAGAACAGGCAAGCATCAGGTGAACACTCTGCATGAATACTGTTCTAACATCCAGTGATCTTTAGGTTAGGCACGGACTAAATTAGGAGTGAAGCTACTCACAGTAACCTTCTATGGATCTCTCTCTCATCAGTTTGTCCATGTAAAGCTTAGATCCTGCTAAAAGTTGTTCCAGTTGTTCACTGTCTTATGTGGAGAACTTCCAGTTATGTATTTTGAACATGCCTTCTGCCAGTTCCTCTTGATGACCTCTATTCTCTTATACTGGAAGAGAGAGCTGTTCTGTCTGGGCTCAATAGACTGCTGTAGATATTTTGCTCTTAATGACTTTCCAGGGCAAAGAGTTGTATTCACTTGAGCTGTCTCTCTTCAGGAAGTTGTTCTGTGTATGCCTTTGACTATTCATCTCATCCTTCCCTGGTTCTTCACCAGTTATCTATCCTTGAGATGGGTAGTCCTTGCTTTAGATGAGTACAGATGTTACTTTGATAAATGTATTGGCCCAGTTTTGTAGCATCAAGTTTAGTAACTTTTACCCTGTTTCAATCCTTCTTGGACAGTATTATCCCATTTCAGAGTACAGACCTACACTGTTATGATTCACCTATTAAATAATCATGTTGAAAGTAGGAGGCTGGGCAAGAAAACCCTTCCCAATTGATTTTTTTCTCTCACACGTATACACGTATGATATGCACACACATAGGAATATACACAAGCTGCAGTAATCACCAGTAATCATTCCCAGTGACTGCGTAAACTAAGTAGTCTAGTGTTTTGCAATTCCAATGCTCACTAAACTGAATCCATTTTTTTGGATTAAGGAAAACCCTCAGGAAGATTAAATTTGTTCGTTACAGGAGATAATAATCACAAAACCTCACAGATTCCAAACCTGTTTAGAATTTTTCTTTAAAATTGTGTTATCTGTTATGAAACAAAGGACTGTAAGTGTATGTTTAACTGTGTTTACTGATTTCATTGAAAAGTGAAAATAAGTTCATTTGGACTGTTAGACTGTAGAAATGAACTAATAAAAGCATGATTCATTTCATATTAATTCATAGCTATTTCATATTAAAACATCATTACTGAAGGAAAAGCTGTTATGAGAACATTTAAAGAACAGCTACTTCAAGAGATGTACAATGAGATATGCAGAGAACGGTCCATTTAGGCAGGTTTTTCTTATGTATCAGAAATCATGACCAAGACAAATGTGACTCTTGTGCATAAGGATGCTCTCAATTTATTATCTTTACATTCCGGAGTTACAAAAGGTTTTTTGCCTTGAATTTTACTTATATTTCAATGTGATAAAAATGTTCACGCCATATGAATTCCAATCCTATGTAAGCAATTGAGATATGTGACATGTCAACCAAAACCTACTTTTTTTCCAAAGACAGATCCTTGGAAAAGCTGAACATATTTTCTGGATCAGACTGAATAGAAGATATTACTTTTGGTTAACGTTAATTAAACGGTCTTGCTTCACTTAAATTTCCTAATCTTCTTTTGACTTGAGAAAAAAAATCTATGCTGATTTAAACTGTGAGGACTATGTTGTTTCTGTAAAATAAAACTAGATAATCATTCTCGAAGATAACATTTATGAACAAGAACATATTCCCATTTTTCCTGTCCGGATTTGATTACTAACCTAGTATTATCTTTTCTAGAAGCTGTAACGTCTGCTGGTTTGGGAAGACTATTAGGTCCTTGCACCCACGCTTTAGGTCCCGTGTTAAAAACAATTGTAGATCCCAATACTTTGTTACCTTGTACAATTGCTATCTGTGGGGCTTGTCCTTTAACCATCTTGGACTTTGGAACAGGTAAAATTAACATGTGGGCAATCCTATCTTGTGGCTGCATCAATAGGTCTTGAATGCCACAATTTAGCAACATAACTTTAATGTCTCCTTGAGAATCAACATCAACTTTTTTTTTTTTTAATGATTACTGCTTAGAGTAAAACAGGAGACAGCTCAACAATATAAGTAAAACCAAGAGGTATACGAAGTAAGTGTTACTTTTGGAGTTAAGGTAGGGGAAGCAGACAATAATTCTGTAGGCCCTTGGCCTGGCCTCTTTCTGAGGCCTTGCTCAAGCATCTCAGGCTTTGGCCAACTCTTCAGGGACTGTGACATGATGCTGGCCTGCTGCACTGCTTGTCTCCCCTTCCCAATGTGGCACAGTGAAACTGCGCAGCTGAACTGTCAAACAGATGCTGGATTGAACTATAGAATAAAACCTTAAGATTTCCTACAGCTGCTTAAATGTCAGAATGTGCAGTCAACCTGCTCACTGTGCTGTGACAGCATGTTTTGTGAAACACAGGGGATGAGATGAGGGAGATGAGACCATGATGTGGGAGGCCAGGCCCCGGGAGGTGCGTTCTGCTGAGGCAGGCAGGACCTTTTTTAAGATGCAAGGTACGTTTTGAGAACTTCACCTGAAAAACATCCCAAAAGTGCAAGATGATTCCCCTTGCAACAACAAGTTTAATTTGTGTACCCGAGAGATTGTAGAGGATAATTCAGCATTTTCTGTTATTGCTACTCTCGACCATCCGTTCATGCTCATTAGCAAGCTTTGAACGAATGACAGATGCTTGCATTCCTCAGAAAATGCTGAGGTTTGATCCTGGAAAATTCTTATTAACCTATGAAGAATTAAATAGTGATTAAAGTATCTTTAATTTGTAGTAAATATTTGGAACTTAGCAAAATTAAGTGTTAAAATGCTTAACTTGTTAAAATTTAACAACTTAATTTATATTTTTATCCACTAATTCTGAATCCTTGTGATATTATGATTATTTAAATAAAATGAATGTTCAGGAGCACCTCAGGGCAGTTTTTGCATCTTACTCTGTAATCCCAAGGCTGCTTGGCTTGACACGTACACAGTAGAGTCAAAAACTACTTCAGTTTGATCTGTAGGATTAATTCTCTCAAAGAGACACCCCAGACAGCACAAGCATTAGAGATGGTGCTCTTCTACTATAATCCAGTGCATTATCTCTCTCTAGCAACATGCTTTAGAGAAATGTAATGACACTTTTTGTTTGTTCATTAATATCAGTGGTCCAGCAGACGGGGCGGCTCCCTCCATGCCTTCTCCTACTAGTTTTGCCATGTGTCAGTGTTTCCCTGGGGAAAGACAACAGTTTGTGTTTCTGGTGAGAGCTACTGACCAAGCTCTGGCAGGAACTGTGGTGGAGAATGTAAACAGCAATGTATTGTGCATAAAAAGCAGTTAAATTCCTGGGGAAAGCAAGGAACAAAATCATGCCTAAGCCTCTAAGGTGAGAGACAAAGTGAAAAGCAAAAAAGAATAAATGTATTTTTGAGGGACTGCATAGAATGTGTCATAGTTCTGGAAAGTATTGAAGGAAACAACTTTACAAGTATAAAGTGAGCAGATCTGCTTACTGACAATTTTGTTTTAATCTTCTATGCTCACATTTTTAATAGAGAAAATTTAGCAATGCTGATGGTGTACTAGTGCATTCTAATGCTGCTTACTTAAATGACGGAAGGATCCTTTGGTGTTCTTTGCCTTTTTTCTTTTTAATTCCAAAGAGAAGAAGATAGGACAATGGCATTTGCAGGGCTTTGACTGATTTGGGATCCTGTCTATCTAAGTGCTGAGAGGACTAGTCTGTAATGCTTTGCTACTTCTCAGATGAGATAATATCGGTAGCATTCTAACAAAGCAGGGGAAATGTGAAAGCATGTGATCCATAAGGACATTGGAAGTGTTTATTTGATTCCTTTTTCATTTTCAATGGTTCCTTCTGTACACTCATGCACATGCTCTCCATACCTGTGTGTTTTGCGTCTATCAAGCTTGTGTCTGTTTTCCATGTGCCCATTTCTTTGTCCTTTACACTGGATGCCTTTGCTGTACTGATGATTCTCATGTTTAAGTTTGCTAGGTTATTCTTTTTGAAGCAGAAACCTGTCCTAAACCTCAATTAAATTTTACTGTTACTCTAATGGTCTTACACATATCTGGAGCTTCTGACATTCTGCTGGAAGCCCAGCTGCAATATATTTTTCTACTCCCCCAAATCTTGAACTGTGCTGTAGTTACGCTAGCCTCTACGTGTCTCTAAGCTGTATTGAGTGGCTGTAAGAATTTCCTGGAGACAGTCAGGTCACAAGCATCCATGGGGAGCCCCTTTCTGGCAAATTAGATTGTCAAGGACAGAGTAAGATGCGTGCCACTTCATCTCTGCTAATGAAATATTACCAAGCAAGTTTTGATGCTTTTTTCAGTAAGTCTCTTAATCCAATCCTGTGGGTTTTTTAAAATTTGTACTGAATGTGAACAGAGGGATAAAGTTTGCTTGCCCTATTTCTTGCAAGTCTATTTAAAGCCAAAGAAGGTAAAGAATGTGGTTTGGGATGTGAGGATAGGTGTGAGTCTAAACCAAAAAATCCTCCTCCCCACCATTGTGTGCACTGTGTTACATAATTCAAATAGTGTCTGTGTATTTTGCTACAGTAGAACAAGAGATTCCGTTTGAATCCAGTTTTCTGGAATCTATCCCTGTAATGGGGATAGACTGACCGCAACACAGGTTATTCCAAAGAGAACAGAATACTATTAGCTAGTTTTAGTGCTTCGATTAGCAGTAGATGGACTATATTTCATGTGCAGGGAACTGAATAATGTGTTGAAATGGGCATCATGCTTTGAAAGTTAATTTGGGTTTATAGTAAAATAATTAGAAACAGGTATGTTCCACCTGCATCTGGTTAGTATGTGCTGTCATATATACATTTTTAAAATTACTTTATTTTCTTTTCTTAACCACACCAATGTAAATGGATTTAGTTCCACTTGAGTTATGACAGCTCTATAGAATCTCAGTCTTTAGAGATTCACTGTTGTATTTTAGATACTTTCCACTCTGTAACTGACCTATGTGTCTAGAATCCATATATTTTCTGCAGTGTATTAAGGTGGTGAATAATTATTTAAGGGCATCGTGTTTATTATAGATGCTCTGAAAATTTGGTCTTTGGGAAGTTTCTGATTAATTTAGATATGGTAGGTGAAAAATACTACTTGAAAACTTTTTGAGTCAGTACAGAAATAATGATAGTAGTTTTGAATATTCAGATGTTAGTATGTTGCAACCCAGAGAAAAGGAGCTATTGTTTAGAAATTTAAGTATTTATAAATATGCAGCTTTCTGACAGCTGTTCAAAGGAACTGAATTAATTCTTATAGCAAGAGCTGCATGTAATACAGGTGTGTAACAAAATCTCAGAGAAAGTAGTTCCCAATCTGCTGGAGCTGATCAACTCAGTTATGAAAACAGCCTGAAACTAACCATCTACACTGTTTTGAGCAATCCTGAGCTTGTTATCTTCCAAAACTGCTCTGTTGCATCTGTCTTATAGTTTTAGTTATGAAGTCACAGTTCCTTCATGTATCAATTCTTTGTTTGGTAAAGCAAATGGGAGCTTAAGCTGTAACCTTTTATGCCAAAGTTCAACTTTTACGTTTGTCTGGGGTAGTTTGTCCTCTCCAAAAACTTCAGTTACTCATCCATGTTCAAATGGTTATCTGGCTTATCCTTTGGCTCTTCAAAGTATATTGTACAGACAATGCTACCTATCACTGAGTACTTATTGGTCACATTTACTGACCACCTTACCCTTATTTCTGTGTTATTTATTTAAAACTCAGATTCAGTCATGGAAATACATGGCCTAGTTTTCAAAAGAGTCTGTTTGGTCTTGGTTGTGTAACTTGGATCCAAGTGTATGTGACAACTCTTACATGCTGGCACACAATGTAAGCTTTTAGTAATCCTTTGTTCTTTCCCTGATGTGACAGAAAAGAGACAAACAGTTGGGCTTAACATAAGATTCTATCTATGTGTATGATGATACTGCATATTGAACCTTCACTTTGGTGTTCAAATGAGCTGCAAATTCTTTTGAAAAATTGACTGCACATGCTGGTGTTCTTTAATTAAAGTGTGTCACACTTCCATTGAATTTGCCTCTGATGACTTCCACGCTTAGCCAGTGGCAAATAATTGACTTGTGACAAAAGACTTCAGAATAAATCCTTTGACTATTAAGTAGGATGAAAAAGCAGAGTAGTAAGTTGTGGAGTATTGTGATAAAACAAGGGCATGTAATTTCATAAGTAAATGGCTGGATACAAGACTATTTTCCTGGTAGTTTCTATCTGGCTGTGGGAGATTAGGAAAATTTGGTCAACAGTGTGCTGAAATGACTGGGAAGGTTCTGGTGCACTGGAAATCACAATTTGTTCATCTCAATATACTATTAAAAACTGAAGTGATCACTGAAAAGATATATGGTTATGGGGGGGGGGGGGGGGGGGGGTTTGTTTGTTTCTCTCAAGAAATTGAAGTACTAATTTCTTGCATATGATGTCCCTTTGTATCATTCTGGTAGGTTACATTTTTTTCATGATTAAAAATGTGGTATGGACACTGAACAGAGATAAACATAATGCTTATTTTTTGGAATTTTTAAAAAATATGTTTAGTTATGTAATGTGCATAATTTAGTCTATATATTTATTATTTTTCAGTGATGTAGATATTATCTTACTATGTGTTGTGAAGAGAGGACTAAGGCTTTATTTTCAAAAGTACTTAGACGTTTACTGCCTATTTTACCTGTTTGTTCAGTGAGGATTAAGCTCAGTTTTATTGCCTACCCTGAAGTGACTTACCTTGGAAAGTGTTTAACAGAGCAGTGACATCTATATCCAGCCAGTCCTGTCATCTCTGGGGTGTTTGTCTGCCAAGACTCCCAGGTACAACATTTTTCCACAAATCAATGGAGAATTGGTAATTTAGTTTTAATAAAAAAACAAACCAACACCCCAAAAAAACCTCAAACCAAAACCAACCCAAAACCCCCACTCATCTATGCAGCTCTTCAGAAACTCATCTATGTAGGAGTTGGGAAATGATTTGTATTTAAATTTCATAGACTAAAGGTAGCACTTTAAAGGTTTATGCTTTAGGAAGAAACTGCATATAAATCTAAACAATCTTGTCCCTCTGAGAAACATCAAATGGAAAGAGTCCAACTTTATATAATCATTTGCTGTGCAGATAGATATTCAGTTCTAATTATAAAACATTAGCTTAATTCTGTTGTGCTGGATTCAGTCAAGAATTAACTCTACCGTAACTGCTATGAAGCTGTGTTCCTGAACGCAGAGAAAAATACTGATAAAATCTTAGCTGGCACTGGGGAATGCCCGCACTGGATTCAAGGCCTTTCTCTGCTTCTGACCCTGCAGCTGTGTTTCCAGCTCTCGCTGTCTCGCTACAGGCAGTGCAGAGGATGCACAGTTCAGACAGCTGACCCAGACTGACCAAGGGAGTATTTCATTCCATAGTATGGCATGCTCGGGGCTTAGGTGAGGAAAGGGTCCAAGAGCTTTTACTTTCTCTCTTTTACTTCCGTACACCTGCTAACACGCTTCCCAGTTCCTTCGTTAGCTGCTTTGCTAACTCCTGTGCTGGCTCGTTTGTGAGGGAGTTTCTGGGTTTGTTTAGTTTTCCTGGTCATGCCATCGCTGATAGGGTTCGCTTGGAACCTGCTGTGATTGCTCTGACTCTCACCTCTCAGCACCTGGCTGTGCATTGGTCAGTGGGTGGTAAACAATTGTATCATAATTGTATCATATTGTATCATGTTTTCTATTATTTTAAATATTTATTATTAGTAGTATTTGTATATATTATTTTAGATTCAATTAGTAAATAGTTCTTATCTCAATTTTACGAGCTTCCTTATTTCTTTTTGCTCTGATTCTTTCCCTCCACTGGAGGAAGGGAAAGAGGATTTGTGAAAGTGGCTTCGTGATATTTTGCTAGCCCAAGTTAAACCATGACACCTGTGCAGATCAGATTTGTCAGTCAGTTTCCCTAGTGCATGATTAGAAAAAACTTCAGGAAAGCCATAAAAATCAGCTTTCTTTTAAGCTAAGTATTTTTACATTACTTTAGGTAGAATTCCATGAAACTAATTCTGATTTTTTTAAATACCAGTGTGGCTAAAAGTTTTGCAGCAACAAAGTTTGACAAGGTTTGGTATAGAATTTTTCCTTATATGTATGTATACAGTGATGTTGGAAGTTTTTTCCTTGGTCTAGATTGTCCACTGGAGTCCACTTGCAGACTGTTTACTAATATAAAAATCAATTAAATATATTTTACATAGCATATTTTTATAGCAACTGCAGTGGTAGAAGACAGCCTAAATTTTTTATCCATGCCTGCTTTTTCTCAAATGAAAGAGGAAGATACTGTAGAGCTTTTCTCTTTGTAAAACAGTGACAGATTTTATAATACAGATAAACTGTTTACACAATATGACTTGCTTATCAAAAGCACAGGCATGTATGAAAAGTCAGAATTGCAAGATCTGTGTTGCCTCTGGGTTTAAACCTTCTCGATAACTGTCTTCAACTTACTCGCTTTTAGAAGCACACCTGCTGGCTATAAAGAGCTATTTTCTTTCCTTGATTCTTAAGGAATATTCATTGTGCCTTATGCATTTCTGTTTACTACCATACCAGGAATTTTTCTCTTTGGAGGAAAGTCATATGTCCCTTGTTTGTTAGCTCTTATGTATCAGAAAAATAGTTAAAAAGTTGTCTTCCATATTCTTACACTCTTGAATTAAGGTTTGCATTAGCTCACTAAATGAAAAACAGCTTAAGACAAAATTGTCCTATGTGGATTCATCCCAGAATAATTTTATGCTGTATAGTCTGGTGCAGGCTTAGAACATTGAATTTTGCCGAGATCAGGTTCCTGGGGAAATGTACATCAGGATATTCTTCTTGATTTGTCTATGGTTTTATTTATCTTGTGAAATGCTTAAAGTGATAGTCTAACTGAGACAAGTCAGTTATGGCATAAGTTACTACTATAAAGGGGTCAGAATCTGACCCTATTAGAAGTATTTGAAATTACATAATTTCTGAGGTTAGTGGTTGTTCTGGTGGTACAAGTCTTAGCTTTGTCAGCTCCTTGTTCCTGCAAGAGATTTCTGCATCATCTGGTACCATAAAAATTAATAGGATTTTTTTTTTTCCCCTGAAGAAGGTCTATTAGACTCTTCCTGTCTATGCCATGCTACTTTGGAAGAAATTTCATAATTTTTTCAAAAATATTTTGAACAGTATCTTCTATATGGATTAAAGTTTTCTGCAGTAATCTCTAAAAATTCCATTGATATACTTTCTCTTCTTTACGATCCTTTCAAAAAAATTCACCCCCAGTGCCAGTGCTTTCCTAGCTGATGGGAATTAAAACCCCAAAACAGCAAAACCATAACCAACATGCATTCAAATGAAAAGACTACTGCTTATTTTGTTAAAAATGTTTTAATCTGTAGTCTGCTTTTCTCAAATACCTGTCAGAGGTCATTCTTTACAGGCTAAAAGGCTTTTCTTAGAAAGCCTAAGTGGCTGCTGTAGTTGCAGCTATTTCAATATGAGGATGATTTACTGAAGAATCCAAAAGTGAACCAGTCTATGCAGGGGATAGAATTCCCATTTTGCCACAGTTAATCTTAGAATCATAACATTGGTTCTACAATAAAGAAGAAACAGCTAATTCATGCAGTATTACTGTCAAAGTTGCCATTCTGGGGAGAATTATTGGCCTTTAGTTTCCATTTAGCAGATGAATATGCAGGAGGATAAATACTTAGGAATGTAGCTCACAGAAGGGCCTTTTCATTCTTCCTATACTCTACTGTTGCACCTTCCGATATTTGCCTCATTTCAGTAGTCATCAGAAAGCCCGCACAGTCAGAAGGTTAAATTGTTCATGACTTTCCTTGGTCATTGCAAGTTTCTTCTACTAGAAAAAGTATGTTATTCTTTTGGACATGTCTTTTTCTCTCTTGCTTGCATGATAGACACTCATCACAAACTGTAGCCAGAAATATTTTCACTATCATTATACCAGCTAATACAACAACCCCACTGTGTTTATGGAGCAGTTACTGGGTGCTTTTTCCCCTTGTGGTCCAGAGTTCTAGGGAGCCAGGTGAATAAAAAAATCTGACTGCATAAAGAATTCATAGCATTAGTCAGATTTCTCTCTAGTGTTTTCTAGACAAAGTGTTTGCATTCTGTTAACAAAGAACATGAAAAATTTAAGTATTGCTTTACAACACCTAACACCTAAATAGGTAGAAGATTTTGCTTGTTTATTGAATCATTAACATGCTTCTTTCACTAGTTCTCTTTGCATTGTTACACTAATTTAGTTGCCTGCTTATTTTAATACACGTGTCTGTCCCACTTCCATTCTCAGATGCTATTTTTACATGAGATTGAGAACTGCAGGGTGTCACTGTTACCTTTTTTGACTTTCACTGTAGATTTCATTTATATTACTTTGTCAGAAAGAGACTGAATAATTTCAGATATATCCTTTAAAAATTTATAATTGGTGGAAATGTCTGTTAACACTAGAGTGTCCCTGATATGTGACTTTATAACTCGGCAAGACTCACAGGAGCTATTTTTGTGACAGTGATACTCTCGCTGTCAACTCTTTTTGCATTTATCAGTGGAATGCTTTCAGAAAGTGATGTAACATACCTATTGCAACTGATTATACCTTTAAAGATGATAATTAGCAAATAAAATTTTCACTGGTTTTCAGTGAAAATACTTCTGGCCAAATCCTGTGATGTTTTGCATCTCCTACTGACCTAAAGGGATATTGTAGAAATTATTCCCGACACAGAGATTAGCTCATATTTCATAACTG
This sequence comes from Rhynochetos jubatus, assembly GCA_027574665.1. NCBI lineage: Eukaryota > Metazoa > Chordata > Aves > Eurypygiformes > Rhynochetidae > Rhynochetos > Rhynochetos jubatus. The sequence continues at coordinate 21,899,484 of CM050656.1, forward strand.
TTACCAATTTCTGGTTTGGGTGGAAAAAAAATAGTCCTTGATTATGTGCATATCAACCTCCTCTGACAAACAAGTACATGCAGTCCAGCTTTCCTGACTTCTCACAGAGCCCCAGTCTTCATTTCTGTGTTACTGTGGATGCATAATTGTTAATGAAATAAGAAATAGAATGTGAAATAAGATTACAGCCCTTGCAATGCTAAAGATGCTGAATTTGAAAAATTTGTACCCCTCTGGAAAAGAAAACATCAACCCCAGAATACAAGGGAAGTGCCGGAGGCAAAAAACATCTTTAGGCATAATTTTACGTTTAAGTTGCCTATGCTTATTTTGAATGCATGTTTATGTTTTGTACTAGCTAGTTCCTTCCTTGTCTGGTTCTATCTGCCTGCTACTGTTATGGTAAATAATGTAGTCATTGGCTGGCTACAGCTCTAAAGAGCAGGAGCCAAACTTTTGAGTTTTGGTATTTAATTACTTTGGAACAAGCAGTAGAATTTACCAAAGCTTATAAGAGGAATAGAAGGTATAATACAAAAAATATTTAAATTTTATGTAAATGATAAGTTTGATTGTAGGAATTGTCTAATAGTAATCTTTAATGAGTTGGTCCTTGTTGAGGTGGTTAAACAAAAAATATTCAGTGGGCTAAAAAAAAAAAAAAGAATTTGTCCCTTACTTGATTTACACTAGTTGGTCAGGTAGAAAATTCAAGAGCTTTCTTTAAGAATAATTTTGTCATAATGTGTTTCAGAAGCCTACCTATTTTGTGATTATTTAAAAAAATATTTACATACAAATTTTATTTAAATCTGCCTTTAAAATTAGGTATTGTGTTAAACTAAACCTTTACTTCCTATTTTGTCATCTTTATCACTTCCAGAAATTTCTATGTTGCAATAAACTTCAGGATGTCAACTTCTATCATTCTGAAATCACCTTTGAAGTATTAAATTTCCTTAAGGACAGAAATATTGGGATTTAAAACAATGTTTTTGTATTCTCGTGTGCATGGGTATTACGTGATGAGGTAAATTGATAAAAGTTTATGGGAAATTTAACTTTTAAGAAGTACAATTCTAAAATAATGTTTAAACATGAGCATTTTGACTACTGTGTATATCTCTACATCTCTGATTCAAATAGAGGTTATGAACTTTTATAAACCCATCTGCAGCCACTTAGAATACATTTGCCTTTTTAAATCTTCATTGTAGTGCTGTTCAAACTGTTTAATTCCAACATTTCACTCAAGATTCACTAATTTTGTAATACTTACCTAGGAAAATTCAAGTGCCCAAGATAACTTTTAAACATATTAAAAAAAACCCCTTAATAAAATAAAATGTAATGTAGTTCTAGAAAATCACACTGCTGTGGTTGCAATAACATAACATAATAAGCCTTTGGAAATAGTCCGAGTTCAGCTTCTGGAGAGACAAGAAAAAAGAAATCCCAGCACATGTGAGCTGGTTTTGAAGACAAAGGCATTTTAATATGGATATCTGCTGGGTATAGAATGATAAACGATTTCAGTCTGTCTCCTGATACATGCATATCTCCAGCTCAGAAAAATCTTGAATCTAGGAACAAGCAGGAAAAATTCAGTATTTGAAGTACAGGGAAGAAACAGGAATAGCTGAATGTTGATTTGTAATGCTTGTTACGCACTCCTGATACACTTGCCCTATAGCTAAAGCAAACTTCCATTGATGTTAATAGTATTTGGTCAGTAATAGTCTACCAAATAAAAGATGCTGAGTGCAAGATAGCGTTCTTTACTGTTCTTTAAACCAGTTCCTGGTGTTGTGCAGACCTGGTGTGTTTTACAGGGCTTTTGTTGTGGTAATAGCATTATTAAAACCATTAACATCTTTCAGAGTTATGAGTAACACTTATTTTTCAGAAAATGGCAAATTTCATGACAAATGTGTTTTTTCTAAACTGGATCTAAAGCTTACTAGAAAGTGAGATGGACCTTCCAGGAATATATTTTAAAGCAAAATCAAAACACAAAGCTTTGTCTTCCTTCCACAGGAATGAATTTATCTGTAATATGAAGTTTTACAAATTGGCATGTCTGCATGTTCATCATTCAGTGTCTTTTGACTCGTAATGTATTCCAGATGGTATCTTTTATAGTAGATAAAAATACTATCTTTTTTAGTATCTTTTACTGGGGAAGAATGCAGGAAAATTTTTTCTTAAACTTGGTGCCATCCAACTAAGGAACTTGTTTCATTGTCATCCAGTTGCTCTTCTTGACTTGTTCTTTTTTAATGAAGAAATTTAATATAATCAGAGTCTTATACTGTAATTGACAGTACTGTAAGAACAGAGTTGTTAGTTTTTGACCCAGTGAATTTATGCCAAAAAAGTATCATTTGGAATTACTGGAGTATGAAACAACATGGAAATGTGAATAGCAGAATGATTGTCTGGTGTGCCTGGCAACAATATTGTTGTTTTCTGCTATGTATACAGCTCCTGCAGCATTTTATTCTGTCAAGGTTTTTTAAAAGTACATTTTGAAAATACTTGTATTCCAACAAATGAAAATATTTAAGATTATTTGTTTATGTAAACTCTGGAGGAAATGCTTGTTCCAAAACAGCCCTGCTGCTTCTTGTTTTATTCTGTGAAATGAGCTCTGGTACTTTAAAGATTTCTCTCTGGTAAGCTACAATCATCTTTTAAAAGATGATGTAGAGTGATAGAATCATAGAATTGCCTAGATTGGAAAAGACCTGTAAGATCATCTAGTCCAGTCATTAACCTAACACTGACAAGCGCCCCACTAAACCGTGTCCCTAAGCACTACATCTACATGACTTTTAAAAACCTCCAGGGATGAGGACTCCACCACTGCCCTGGGCAACCCGTTCCAATGCCTAATGACCCTTTCAGTAAAGAAATTCTTCCTAATATCCAATCTAAAGATTTTTACCCAGCAATGTGTATGCGCAGCCAGTTTTTCCAGGAGGATGCTGTGGGAAACAGTGCCAAAGGCTTTACTAAAGTCCAGATAGACAACATCCACAGCCTTTCCCTCATCCACTAAGTGGGTGACCATGCTGTAGAATGAGATCAGGTTAGTCAAGCAGGACCTGCCTTTTGTAAACCCATGCTGACTGGGCCTGATCATCTGGTTGTCCTGCACACACTGCATGATGCCACTCAGGATGATCTGCTTCATCAGCTTCCTTGGCACCAAAGTCAAACTGACAGGCCTGTAGTTTCCTGGATCCTCCTTCTGGCCCTTCTTGTAGATGGGTGTCACGTTGGCTAGCTTCCAATCTGCTGACACCTCCCTGGTCAGTCATGACTGTTGAAAAATTATGTGAAGTTGCTTGGTGAGTACCTCTGCCAGCCCTCTCAGAACTCTTGAGGGGATTCCATCTGGTCCCATAGACTTGTGTACATCTATGTGATGTAGCAGGTCACTGACCACCTGGATAGTGGGGGGATCATTCTGTTCCTAGTCTCTATCTTCTGGATCAGGGCGCCAGATTGTCAGCATACAACTGTTCCTATTACTAAAGACTGAGGCAAAGGCAGCATTAACCTCAGCCTTTACTTCATCCTTTGTCACCATGTTTCTTCCTGCATCCAACAGAGGATGGAGGCTCTCCCTGGCCCTTCTCTTGCTGCAAATATATCTATAGAAGGATTTCTTGTTACCATTTACAGCAGAAGACACATTAATTTCTAGCTGGGCTTTGGACTTTCTAATTTTCTCCCTGCATAGCCTCACAATATTTCAGTAGTTGCCAAGTGTGGCCTGTCCCTTTTTCCAAAGGCCATAGACTCCCCTTTTTTTCCTGAGCTGCAGCCAAAGCTCCCTGTTCAGCCAGGCCAGTCTTCTTTGCTGCCAGCTTGACTTACAACACAGGGGTGTGGCCAGCTCCTGTGCTTTTAAGAGTTCCTTCTTAGAGAATGTCCAGCCTTCTTGGACTCCTTTGCCCTTCAGGACTGCCTCCCAAGGGACTCTGTCAAGTGGAGGTCCTCACTATTTATACAGATACATAATTGATATGCTTGGATAAGTAACTATGAATGTCCTCTTTGATAATAGAGTAATTTTTTTTTTTTTTTCCAAGTAATAATAGCATCCAAGGGACTTTCAAAATTGTCTGTGACAGGGGATAGAACCTGAACACTTTCCTGAAGCAAGAATCTGCTACCTGCTCAGATTTTTTAAAAGACTTTTGAAGCATTGCTCATACTTTCAGTTTTCCTTAACATGCCTGCAGAGGAGGGCAATTTTTATTTGTATTCTTTTGTTTCAATGTTGCTTGCAGCTGCACCCTGAACAATTACCTTTGTTGGGTATTTAATCTGAAAAAAAACCCCAAACAACAACTACAGCAGCTGCCCCAAGCCACTCAGGTATGGAAGAAAGGAAGGTGGAGAAGGCAAAACCTCAGTACATCAAAAGCACTGTCTTAGAGAAATTGAACTGAATTAAGACTGAAGCTTATGATATTTTTTCCTTCTTCTTGGATGTGGTACTTCTCTGTGAAGTGCAACTAAATCTAATGTACATTGCACAGCATATTACATCATCTTAGTCTCTCAGATCGTTACTTAGAAAATAACAGGAAAAGACAATGGTTTGGAAAGGGTACAGCTGTCAGTAAAAATCCTTTTCTTGGGTCCATTCCATGATTAGGAACTGAGTATGAAGGAGAGAAATGTAATCAATAGAAAAGGCTTTCCTGTGACTCTTGCTCTGGATAGGCCTGGTATTAAGCTCTGAGAGCACTATCCTCCTATTGCTGGGGCAGCTGCTTGTCACAAGCTTTGGAAGCCCAGACTGCACAGTAACCTATAAAGTGATCTTGTGTGAATCAAAGCAGGTTTCCAAAGACCTCTTACTGGGTCTTTGCCAGAGCCTTCACAAAATATTTTGGTTTTGGCAGAACAACTTCTCCTGGGGAAGGCAACATTATTGGTCCTGCATTTGTCACAACAACCCCATGCAATGCTACAGGCTTGAGGATGAGTGTCTGGAAATCTTCCTATTGGAAAAGGATGTGGGGGTGTTGGTCTACAGCTGACCGAATATGAGCCAGTAGTGTGCCCAGGTTGCCAAGGCAGCCAATAGCATTGCATCAGAAATAGTGTGGCCAGCAGGACTAGGGAAGTGATGATCCCACTATACTTGGCACTGCTGAGACTGCAGCTTGAATACTGTGTTCAGTTTTGGGACCTTCACTACAGGAAAGACATTGAGTTGCTGGAGCATGGCTAGAAAAGGGCAACCACACTGGTGAAGGGTCTAAGGCACACGTCTTAGGAAGAGAAGCTGAGGGAACTGGGGTTGTTTAGCCTGGAGAAAAAGATCTTATGGTTCTCTATCTGAAAGGAGGTTGCAGAGGCAGGGATTGATCTCTTCTCCCAAGCGGTAAGTGATAGGAAAAGAGGAAATGGCCTCAGGTTGCGCCAGGGGAGGCTTAGATTGCATATTAGGAAAAAATTCTTCACTAAAAGGGTTGTCAGGCATTGGAAGAGGCTGCTCAGGGAAGTGGTGGAGTCACTATCCCTGGAGGTATTTCAAAGATGTGTAGTTGTTATGTGCCAGAATATGGTTTAGTGGTGGGCTTGGCAGCACTAGGTTAATGGCTAGGCTTGATGATCTTAAAGGTCTTTTTCAACCTTAATGATTCTATGGTTATTGCTGAGTTCTAAATCCATTTATACAGGAGATCAGATGAGGTAATATTTTGGTGCTTTCCAGTCCAGAAGATGTTTTCATGAAATATTTCTTTTTGAATTTCAGCAAACATCTGAGGAAGAATTTTGCCATAACTTCTTAGCAGCATCTGGACACAGTAGTTGCCATCTACAAAGTCTGTTATTTGTGTTCATCAACTGCATTCTGTTCTTCTTTTCTTGCTCTACACATTCTGTTCTCCCCCTTCTTTTGCCTAGTCTTTATTACTACTTCTCTACTTCTCTGCCCAAAACCTCCCTTTTCATAACAGGCCAATATTGGTGTGCTGCCTCTTCTTATGCCTAATGAAGGAATTCCCAGCATGCTGCTCTCACATGAGATGTTCCATCAGTGAGTCTCTAGACCTAAAATAATTGTTTACAGCACTGTCTTTCTAGGTATGACACAGAGTATTTCCAGGCCAAAACTATACATACACAACCATTCTTCATCTCAATTAGTACAGGCACGCCAAACCAACTGCCATTTCCCCAGTGACAAAAAACCAAAATTGGTTTAACAAAGCAGCTCACTCTGAGGATCCACAGACTCCTCAGACTTCTGAATGGTGCACACTCCAGGTCTCCAGTGTGATAGTGGACAATACATTTTTTTACTAGCCAGGCCAGATACTACTTTTCTTCAAAGAAATTTCAAGGAAAAAATATCTGTCATATAGAGATGATGTGCATTTTCTTCCTCTCCATATCTATGTTTCCAGTCATGGATGCTTTCCAGTTGTGTTGTGTGGCTCTATCCCTGTGAGTGTCTACTTAATGCTAAGAAGCCTGTCCACTCTCATATATCAGAACATCTTTAGAGTTCTGAAGTTAAGCTCTCTGTCAAAGCTTAACTTAAGAGCACTTTAATTAAATACTGTCCCTTTTCCTTCTGCTATTTTCTATTACCTCACTAGTTTTCATGAGCACTTACTGTAGGGTCACTGCTTCTTTAAGTGGTGCCTTTTCCGTTTTATTTTTTTTCCTTCTCATTGTCTGAGTCTGGGTTTGTGCTGGTTTTATCTTCCATACTGAAGTGCCATATGATGGCTATGAGTCAAGATACTTAAAAATACATTCTTTGATGTAAGAAAAACATTATGTCCAGTGAACTCAACTGGAATTACTTACTGGACATGTCACTTGTCTGCTAAGTAGATGTTGCCCATTTCTGTCTGAACAGTTGTATGCTCTCAATGTTAAACAAAATATGAATAGGTCTATCTTAATGAGGTTGCTGCAGTTTTCAGTAAAATGTGTCAGAAAATCACTGAAACTTCTCAAGTTAGCATCGGAAATTTGGTTTTAGAAAAGAGGATGGGCACATTTCCTTGCGCTACTGGGGATAATGCCAAGAGTATGGTATTAAAACAACTATCTGGTAATTAAAGAAACTCTTTTCTCATAATACTTACTTTTATTACCAGATAGATTTCAGTTACTGCACTTTCTGCAAGTTGAGAAAGTCCATAATCCCTATTCTTAGAAATTCTGCTTGATGAAGGTGTGGCTGCATAGTGTAAAGTTACTCATTGCAATCAGTAATCTAATTCAATCTTCTAGATCTGAAATGTGTTTGTAGCTGAGGTTCTGTCCATGGTAGTATTGTACATAGTTTCTGTTGCTCAAGTACTAGGTGGCCTCTTTTTCTTTTGAAAATAAAGGTAAATGTTTTCTCCCAACGTCAAAATGTCAGAGTTGACTTTAAACGTTTGGTCCAGGTTCAGTTGTCTTAACTGTGGGCTGAATTTCTCAATGTTCTTTTTCGTCAATAATAATAGTTCCTAGCCATAAAGCACTGGGTTTTTTTTAATTGGGATTTCCAATAATTTATATTTTAGTAAAAAGTATATCTTTACAAATATATAAAGAACTTTAACAGAAGTGCTACTTCTGGTAAGTATATTATTTCTGTACAACTTGTCCTGTGCTGCCTAGTGTTAACTGAAGTCGCTCACTGAGACTATATAAATTATCTAACGTGACCTAATTTAAGTTGGTTCCAATCTGTGGACATCACATATCCACAGCCTCTGCTTTTTACTCTATTCTACTCTTTCAAACCCCAGAAGCTGTTGCTCTGTCAGTTTAACCCTTTTCCTCCTTGCCTCCAAAATGTGACTGAGCTTGAAATCCACAGTGGATTCAGGTATTCACTTTAAAAAAACTTTATTAAAGGAAGAAAAGAAACTTCAAATCATCTTGAATTTATAATGGAAACTATATTGTCTCATGTATTTGATAATTACTATGCCATAAAGCCCAAAATGCTTACATAAAGTAGGAATATTTTTACTTTGGACTCTTAAAGCTTATCCTTCTCTTCCCTCAAAAACACCCAAACTCCCTTTGGTTTGGTGAGATTCTATTTCTGAGGGTTGGAGTTGAGGAAAATTCCATCAAAACCAGTAGGAATATTTTTATTTTTTTCTAACAGACATTGAGTGTGTCTCCTCATGTCTTAAATGACTATTTTCTTACTACTGTTCTTATATAGTCAGTTTTGCTGGGGAAGACATCAGAGCTGGTTTCTAAAATCTGCAATATGATATGAACTAGACAGGCAGTGTAGGCAACTGAGGAGTTTATTTTTGGTATGAAATAAGTTGTCAACAGAAGAACATATTCATGTGTGGGGTACTGGGTTGCATTCAGTGACATAGCTGTCTAGTTTGGCATTCTTAGTTATCTGCAGGAGAAGAGGTATCACTTTAATCAAATGTCTGTGGGATTCTGTTCTCTATAAAGAGGAAGCCTGCCGTTACCTCCATCAGATTTAAAGCCCAGGGAAAAAGAAAACCCAAAAGCGAAAAACCCAAGAAAGCTCTTCAGCTGTATGTTTTCTAGCAGAAAAAACTCTATAACTCTGCCAGAGGAAAATGATTTTCACTTCATCAGACTACAATGTTAAAGATTGGAGAAAGAGAAGACATCAAAGTTTCACGTTGCTGGCTGTTTCACATGCTACTTTCTCAGTATTTCTCACTCAGAGTTTTAAAGTATGCTGACGGTTTAGACAGAAGATCCGTAAAAGAAGTTAGTTTTGAGGGCTTCATGTTAAATGTGCTCTTCAGGTTACTAATTGGAGAAAAATATTCTTTCAACTAACCACATTTATTAGTTTCTTATCCTCAGGAATGTTGGGGCATTTTTCCACGTTCCTTGCTACCTTCCTCTGTGAACCTGATTTAACATTGCAAAAATCAAAATAAATGTCAGTTAATCTCTTTATTCTAAATTATTTCATGCTAAGATAACCCAAATACTTTAATCTACTGGAAAGTGTGTGGGGCATTCTTTTTTCCTCAACTCTTACAAGCATTTGAGCTGCCCTGGAAGTAGCTTCCATCAGAAGGAGAAGGTGGTGAGGCACTGGTTCAGGATGCCCAGAGAGGCTGTGGATGTTCCCTTCCTGGAAATGTTCAAGGACAGGTTGGATGGGGCTTTAAGCAGCCTGACCTAGTGGAAGGTGTCCCTGCCCATGGCAGGGGGGTGGGAACTTGCTGATCTATTAAGGTCCTTTCTAACCCAAACTATTCTATGGTTCTATGATCAAGACCGTTCTGTGTCCAAAAGTTGGAGTTTCCTCTACTTTGAATGAAAAAAGACAGTTGACAGTGTTATAGGAACTAAATGCACCAGCAAAAATACTGCTAGACATTTTATCTGAGTAATACCATGAACATTAACATTCACAGGTTCAGAGTTCCTCTCTTGCACTAATCTGCAGTGTCATATGACCTCTTGGTGTAGCTTATCTAGCCTGCTTAACATTGTTTGCTTGTTTGAGACACTTCTGGTCATTTTATTCCATTGACCATCATTATGAGTAAAAAAAAAAAAAAAAAAAAAATCTAGATATTACTACTTCTGTTGATTTAAGCTGGCAACCTAGGTAGTAAGGCTCTGTGTGATCTCTTGATACTAAGCATGAAATTCAGTCCTAAATAATGCTGAAGTTATTTTTTTGGCTGAGACTTCTGTAGAAAATGGGGACATTCAGGGAATATTTAAACAAGCCTTAACTCTGGATTTTCTCCATTCTGAATTGTGCTTAATTACAGGGCAGTCTTCATTTGTAGAATCAATGGAATGTATATCCGATGAAAAACATATCCTTGTTTTCTATTCAGTGATGAAACTGAGACATAAAATAAATATTGCCTTATTTTAGTCAGAGAGCCTTGTTAATGAATTACAGCTAAATTACAGAAAAAAATATGGAGACTGTGAAAGAAAGTTCAATAAGAGAAAATAATTTTATATCAAACTTGTGAGATTGCCTGGCTGAAAATGGAGGCAAGGTTATTAGATTAAGATACCTAATATAAGTAATGCTTTTGAAATTGAAACCTAATATGTATTATTGATACCACACAAACAGCATTAAAGATACAATACTCAATATTAAACATAAAATCAAGTCTGAATTATTTTTATTTGCACTTTTCACTTATGCAACTATTAAATAGTGTGGAAATAACTTGGACAGTCGATAACCTGACACAGACAAAGTTAGTAGAATTTACATGCAGTATTAATAGAGCCAAAAATTGTAATAGGATTCTGCTTTTTCTTGTGCAGTATTTTCTCTGTAAAATGACTGGTCAAAATCCTGAACTGTGGCTCTCAGGAGGAATGCTACTTTCACTTGAGGAAAAATGTATATTGAAGAGTGACAGATGTCAGATGTTAATGATTACAGCATATTAAATATTTATAAACTTATAAGCTACTGTAAAAATGTGTTTCTTTATCTGAAAGATTCTGTGATATTAGAAATTATATTCCAGGTTTTTTTATTATTATTATTGCTAAAGGCTGTGTATTATAAGTTACAGATCTGGATTTGGAAAACTTGTATTTTCACTGTCTTGAGTCAACTAGAGGGTTACAAAACTATAAGTTAAAAACCTCTTTGAAATATGGGAACATGTGTCTAATAGCTCTTCTAAAAAGTTGTTTGTAGTTTTTGTATTTCTTAGTGTTTTACAACTTTTTTTCACGATAACTGTGCTTTTCAACTTTAATATTGCCATTTGTAACTTTTCAGTGAGCAATGACTGTAGTTATTATTTCATTATTTGGTTCTTTGATTTTATGTTTTATATTCACCTGTACTTCAGTGCTCTGAGTATATGAGAAAGCAGCAGTTCTGGTAAAATACTCAGCTAACAACAGACATCTGAGACTAAGGCTATGCAAGTGTGAAACAAGGCAGGAAATAGTTTGCCTTGTCTTCTTGTATTTAGATCTAAACTTGCCTTTGGTGAAGCAGAAGAAATTCTGGTATGCAAAAGACATTGTAGCTTTCAGTAAAAGACCATAAGGATGCTGACTGCTCCTACTTTTATTTCTTAAGGTACTATGAGCACTAAATAATTCAGTGTTATTTTAACAGCACATCCTGTGTCACATGCCTCTGTAAAGTGCTGAATGTGGTAACTTCTGAAGAGAATTTGCTCCGTGCCAGGGAGATGCCACAATACATCCGAGGGATTGAAGATGAATGCCCTTATATTGGATAGGATGAGCATGCTAAGTTATGTAGAGTTTTAACATTTTTGAATGTGAAATTCCAAGTGTAGGGTGAAAAATTTAAAGGTGTGGGTTTTTTTTTTCCCATTAATTTGACTAATATTGAATGGCTTGTTTTGAAGTTTATTAGTCTAAATCCTCTATTAGCATGAATCGGTACATACCTGTTTAAATTTGGTAGAGACTTGCACAAATAAATTATTTGGGAAGCCAGTGGTGAGATAAAAATTGGTTCAAACCCAGTGGTTATATTTTCTTCTCACAAGTAAATGTTAAAATCTGGATTCAAAACACTATTTTACAGTTTCCTACAGTGTTGATGTTGACTCATTAATTTTAGGTAACTGAAATAACTTACATGATACAGTGTACTCTGTAAGTCACATGAATAAATTAAGGGCAAATCTTAGCAATATTCTCAAAATAGAAGACCAAGCTAGTTTTGTTACCTCTGTTCAAAAGTTTTAAAGTTGTTTAAAGTTTGAAAAAGAAGAGGTGATGTGAAATGAAAATGTGTAAATAATTTATGAAGAGCACACAATTAAGGGTTCCTAGATAAAATGGTATGTGATCTTTTTCATTTTCAACTCTTATTGGAATAAACTTTTTTTCATGTGTGCATTTGACAGGTTGGTTTGCACTAAGCCCTTCAAGAACCTGAGGGATTCAGGCAAATTTGTGCATTTACAGTGTTACTTCAAATGCAAAATCTCAGTTGAAACAAACTTCACCTGGTTAGTATTAAAATATAAAAGAGAGAGTAAATTATTTATGTGACCTCTTTAGATGGTCTGTCTGCATGCAGTTATGGTGTCTGTAAAGGATGTGGATTAATTGACTTCTGTTTTCATTTTTGTTATATGGGCAAAGATGAATGAGCTTGGAACAGTTTCCTCACTGGTGAGTTTTTCTATATATCCTGTAGAATAACAAATGTTCTCGTAGCTAATACAAGAACAAGGAAATGAATGTTGTGTGTGTTCTTCTTAAACATGATATTACTGGGTCATTATTGTGATTTTAGAAAAATAAGGGAATCTATCAAAGTTTTAAATATTGTAATTGGGCTATGGTTTGCTAGAATTTTATCAAGGCATCCATATTTCTTTTAAGCTAAATACCTCCACTGTCAGAGATCGAATTTTTTGCTTCTATCTTCGCACTCTTAGCCAAATGAAATAAATGTGAAATACTGGTGGCTATATACATTTATACACACAAAAAAGTAGGTTTTATTGCTTTGCAGTATTTCAGCCCCTTGACAGTCCCAGAAGAGGTCAAAACTTGTTGAACTAGCTGCTTTGTGAACAAACAATATGGGACGGCCTCAATCCAGGTTTAAAGTAAAATCATGCAAGACAGGGCCGGGGAAAAACAGTTGCATTGATTTCCTGAAGGAAGAGGTCGTGGCCAGAATTAGAACATGGTGTGTTACAGGAACACCTGAAATGAGATTTCCCTGCTTGCCAGCTCACTGTGCTTCAGTGGACCATGGTGCTGTTTAACATCAATTTTGTCCTACGAACTATCCCTTGAGGGGAAAACCAACATGGAAAACCGTATTTATGAATGAGGAAGTTATTCTAAGGCATTGTTATAAATGATCATTTTAATCTTGTTTAATATTTAACATTATCTTCTTTTCCAACCGTACTTTTATTCAGTTTCTGGGGAAAAAAAAAAGGCAGGGGGAAGACAATCAAGTGTGGGTAAAAATTAGTATTCTAAAGAACAAATCTAGTAAATGGTAAGATAATGAGAATCTAAACCAATGTTTTACAGTTAATCAGTTTTGAGATATGCTTCATGTCACAGCCTTACGCTTCATAAGCAAAAGCCTTAAAAAACCATTCTTTTAATTCTTTTTGGTTTTCCCTTCAGCTACCAGGCTAATTTTCCACTGAACTCAAGTTGTTCATCCTTGCCCAGGTGATACAAACCGTCACTAATAGCTACATGCTTAACATTTAGGCTGAAATTCTTGGGGGACCAAATTCTTCCAGGTTTCATAAATCTGGATTGTAAACACTTTTTTTTTTTTTCCCCTAAATGCTTTGTTTTCCAAAGTGATGTTGATATTTAGTTTTTGAGACTGAAGTTTCTTTGCTTAGTCTCTGGTACAGCTCTTCTGAATATCTTTTGTGTGTCATACTTATAACTCAGAAACCTATGTTTTAACATTTTACTTCCATATGTTTTGTGTGTTTTGTGAACATATCTGCAGGACAACGTTGTACTTTCTTCTAGGTGTAGATACCTTTTTTCAAAAAAAGAATCCAACTAAATCCATACACACACCCCTACTCACCCTTTTCCCCTCCCTTCACATCACACCCCCCCCCCCCAACTTAGAAGTAAGCACTTTAGAAAAGCTAATAAACATGGCTAGAGTTTTAATACCATTGTTAAAAAATGACTTTTTTGTCCTCGTATTTCAAAAGCTTTTCCTAAACTGTAAATTAATTATTTTTAGAATATTTAAATATTAAAAAATAAATTTAAGTATTGTTATAGAATGTAATTTATAAAATGATTAACACAAAATTAAATTCTCACTCTGATTACTTCAGAAGTTCTGTGGAACTTTGTTTCTGTTGTTTGAGTCATGGACAAATTTTGCTTGCAGTGGAGTCTTTCTCTAATGAGCTGTTTGTAATCTACTCCTGTTAACGCAGGGTAAGGAACAGTGTTATGTCACAGGCCATTCTTGCCTTCATCTTCCAGGGTAGGACTGAAACTAGAGCTACGTACATTAATAACAGTAAGACTGTTATGATCGTAGTAATCTAGAAGTTTCTAAATAAGATGTTTGTAGATGCTTGTTCATGTTTATGATTCCAAACAAGCAAATATTCTGGTCTACCCCAAAGTTTAAGTTTAATGTATTGTGCTAGTTGTCTATAATGTAATTCTTGTACTGAAGAAAATGTTCCTGCTGTGTGTGGAAATCTTTAGCTATTTTTAACTAATATTTTAGTATATCTGCTGAAGACATACTGGTACCATGCTGAAGCAGTTTCTGTTAGCAGGCAAAGCTTGGGTTTTAAACAAAGAATGCCACTGCCTTACTCCTCCTGCTGCCCATGTGTCCTACCCGCCGCCCCCCACCCCCCCGGTAGCAACAGTATGAGTTAGGAATTGTTTCTTTTCTTCTATCAAAGCCTTTTATGTAACCCATGAATGAATGCAAGATTCAGAACAGGCCTATTGTAGACTGAATTTGAGTTTTGTTTCATGTAGATAACTGAATGGGGTGGTTTTATGTATATATTCTCGTTTTGGTTTAAGATGCAGCCTTGTATATGTTTGTGTACTGCACTCAGTTACAGTTTCCCTCCTTAAATGTTACTGATAATTTGTTAGTAGAAAAGGCTTAACAGTGGCGCATTAATGGATATAAATGCCTGTCATGTTAACAATGCCGAAGTCCTTAGTCCAGTCATAGTCATTCCCTCTGCCCTCAATTGCTAAGATCTTATTTGCTACCTGTTCATGGAGGTGTTAAAATTGTTCCTTCTTAAACATATAGAAAAAAGAGAATGTGACAGGTTTATAGGGTGGGGAATGAATAGGTCAGAAAGGCTCAAGAGCCAAAGGACTATAAACACAGGCAATCAGAGAAGCAGATCTGAATTTGCTTTAAGGAGGTGAAGAGTATGTAAATAAAAAGAAAACAGACTGTAGCTGAAAATGTTTAGTATGAAATATATGCTGTGGTGAAAATTGGAGAGCTCAAAGAATGGGCACAGCTCTTGAGTCTTTTCCCAAGATATTGTAAATACTTTAAGGTGATATAAAGGGTTGTAACTTCAATTTTTATTTGCTGCTTAATTAAGGAAGTACGTTTTTGTATCAGTATGTAGAAGCTTAAATAATGAGCTGTTAGCCGTCTCTCTTTTTAATAGAATGCATCAGATTCCTTGCAACAATTAGAAGTGTTTTTTAACAGAACTCATTTTAAAAGCTTACGTGCAAAACTTCTGGTTTTGTATTTGTGCGGTACATACTACAGTGGGGTTCCAATTTTGTTGAGCAAGGTCATGATCACAGGAACACTTATGTCTGAGGACAGGCTTCCCTCCCTTATCTCTATCCATTCATTTTTGTACATACCTTGGTCACGAGTTCAGTCTGTACCTGAGTCTGTAAAATACACAAGTTGTATCTGTGTATGAACTAAAAAATATGGGAAAAGAACTTGCGTGACACTTATATTTATCACTTAAGACCAATTTTAGTTGAAAGGAAAATCTTAATGACTCCCAGTTGTAAATGTTACCGTAATATAGGAAGCAACCGAATCATCAACTATAGAATTCATATCTATTAATAAAGCACGTAGCTCTAAATACTTTAACATATGCTGTTTTATTAGGGTGAACACATGAGTATATACATAGTTATCTGGAGTCTGGAAAAAAATATAACTGATCAAAGATTTGGGAATACTCCGTGACTATTTTTTTTCTTCAGTAAGTGTTTTCTACAATATTTAATGTACATTTTCTTATTTCTACATTCACTCTATTTGTAGGTTTGTTGGTATGCACAGTCAAGTTTAAACATCCTTTCCTAATTTCTAGATTTTAGAGTGAAAATTTTTGTGGGACCTTACAACATCTTATTCAGTAAAATTATTTCATAGTGTGTGAAAACAGCTCCCTTGAATAAATTGTTAGAAAGGCAAATGAAACACAAGTCATCTGATCCATCTTAATGATTACCAGGGTAATGACTATCCTGATGTAAAGTAACAGAACACTGAATCATTTAATAAGATCAGATTTGTAATTTATTATCTGGAATTATATCCAGGTTGCTATAAAGATATTAAAGTTAAGTCATATCAGTTTTCTTTAGTGATATCTCAGTAGAAATTATTGCTGCTGCCTCTAAGTGTAGTTACTTTCCTTTTGATCTGGCTGTAATTTCATTTCAATATTTTGTAACATTAAATATTGGCCAGAATTTTAATGTAAGAAGAGGTGGTATTTCTTGAAGTGCAGTAGGCGCAACCTGTAACATTGTTCCCTAATGCAGTCTCCTCTGAAGTACTTGCAGTAAGAGGAGCTTCTCTGGGTATTTTCTGTTGAAAGGAAATAAATTTTTTGTCCTTCACAAATAGTACAAGAAAGAATTTCCAGTATTCCTCAAACACTGTCAAAAATATTTATCTAAAATTATGATTGTCCTATTTTAAGTTTACTTCTGCCTGGGTCAAATCACCTCCAACCGTTATCTTAGCAAAAATATTGAATCAATATCTGTCTACACTTTCAGCTCATACCAGTGTAAATACTGGCATGTTTTCTTTCATCACTAACTGCTTTGAGAATGCAGGTAATGTGACATGTTGAGCAAAACGTAAAATCCATTTATAATACTTGACAGTTTCATAAGTGAAAGTTGTGCCTAAGTTTTTATCTGGAAAGGTTCATACAGGTGCTTCTTGAAGTGTACCCTGAGCCCTGTAGACATAATGTAATCATATGATGTAGTCAAATGATAAAGTATGTCTGCTTATGTTTGACATAGGGTTATACTTCTGGTAATGTCAGGGAAGACAGATCCAGCTGTCACATCCTGGGGAGCAATCCTGGGGGGTGAATATTGGACTTCTCTGTACAAGCGAAACAGCTTCTGATTTTTAGTGCATGTGTACTCTCTACACCAATAAGCATTAATCTGTCGCACCATGGGGATGCCTTAATGGTGGTTAGACACTCAATGAGTGTGTCTCCTGTGACGGATGGGGGACCACAGGTCCCAGAGCAGATCCTGAGGTACAAGTTGTTCTCCTAGGTAGAATCCACCTTCAAGGCTGAATGCTTGTTTATGATTTAAATCAAATTTGTCTAAAAACTAAAATGGGAAATTTGGCTCAACCCACTGAAAGGCTTGAAGCTATGTTAACACAAGTGATTTGACTAGGGGTTAAGAAAAATCTAAATTGACAGGCATTATTTAGTTATTTTTGTGTTGACACAGTCATCTTCAACGTTATGTGAAGGAAGAAGATGAACTTATACAAGGATGAATTTGGTTCTTGTGCTCAAATCTTACATTTTAAGAGGTGTCCATCCAATTTAACCACTGATATTTTGGATACACTTCTCTGGCAGTATCAAAACAGTGGACCTCCTGCTGGGATATGCTTTTCTGATGGTTCTAAGTACTCTAAAATGGGGAGAATGATCCTTATTTATGTGCATACATATATGGATGTTAATGTTTTTCGTAAATGTTCATTTTATATAAACTTATCCAGCTTTAAGGAAAAGGCACTAGACAAAATATGACCACATTGGTATTCCTGAACATCCTCTATCAATAAATTTGATGTCATTCTCACCTATGTATGTTCTCTTAAAATATGTGTTTCTTGAAGCAGAAATTTAGATCCCAGTTTTAAGTGACACCAAATGATTGCAACACAGCAGCTGGATGTAGGAAAGCCATTGTGTGGAGAATTGCCAGCTCTGACAAAGTAACAGTGTGTTGCTACTTTGCCTGTGAAATTGGCAGAATTACAAGGTACAGGCTTGATAACCAGAACTTTGCTAGAGTCAGCCTATTTCCTTTTGTGTCCCTGATTACTGGCAGAATGCAGGCTTCAGTTAGTCCTGTAAGTGTGTTATGATATGGCCAAATATGCTGAAGGAGGTTCTGGCTCATCAGATAAGAATCAAAGTGTTAGAACATTGTTATGTGTATCTTTGCATTTGTTATTTGTGAACTATTATCTTTGGGTATAACCAAAGTACTTTTGTGTAAAAATTTGTATTTTTTACGTCTTGAATGGGCCCCAGATATTTGTCAGCAGCTAGTATATACAATGTGTTGGATTCAGAGGAACATGATGTTGTGGTTGTCATTTTTAAATTACTTGGCTTAATCTCTTTAGTCTGTCAAAATAAAGTCTTTTCTTCAGCTGAGGGTCTGTTGAATGTAATCTCTGTTTTCATTGTTCATGTTCGGTTATGAGGGGTTTCTCATGCATTTGTCCCTGTGGGTTTTTTTTCAGTATATATGAGGAGAGGTCATATTCTTCAAATTAAAAATGTGAGTCTTTATAAAGGCTTGGCATAAAACTTTCTGTTAGAGAATATCTCCGGATAAAAATCTGTTGTTGATTTACTCCCTTGTCTTGTTTTTGGCTCCTATCTCTGGCTAGAGAAATAGCCTTGTTCAGTACGATTTTGTTCTCTCTTTTAAAACTACATACAAGTACTGGTGTTCTCTAATTTCTCTTTTTCTTTATAGGTTTGAGATAATTATGATCAACATATAAAATGAGTTCTGAGTTAATTAAGCTCTCAATTTTTATTTTTGTGAAACCAATGAAATCATAACCATGAAATTTCAGCCTCCATAGGGCATTTAATTATTTTTGTCTTTTTAGTAATTTATTCACCAGATGGACTGTTTTCTCTAAAGAATCTTGATTGAAATATTGCCTAATTTCTTAGCTGGAATTCAGCAAGTGAAAGAGCAAGAACAGGGAAAGGGAAGAGCAAGAACAACAATAAAGTTTGATTTTAGGAAAACACTTGGTAAAAAAAGTGATCCAAGCGTATGTATTGGAAATGTGGTTCTTCCATAAACCTGAGGTGATATATTATTCTTGGTAATATAGACAGGAATGAGAGGACAAACTGTGCTTTCCAAATTTGCTGAACATTTTTAAACAGGTTCTCTCATTTATTTTGTTCCATAGGTGTCATCTGCAAACTTCAGGAGTGCACCATCTCACAGTCATATGTCCTTCTTCTTATGTTTTGAGAGATAAAGATAGTAAATGGGAAAGGTCTGAGTATGGATGCCTTCAGTACTGCACTTGTTATCAGCATCCAGGTAGAGTATGAGCCACTAATCACTACTCTCTGAACCTAATAATGCAACTAGGTTTTTACATGTTTGTCTGTCCAGTCATGTAGACCATAACATCCTAACTTAAACACAGGAATACTGTGAGAGATTGTTTTGAAAACCTTGCAAAACTTGGGATAAATGATGTTCACTGCTCTTTATACAAATTCAATCATTTCATCATAAAAATCAAGACTCTAAAAATATGTTCCTGTTGTTCCCAATCAACATCCCAGTTGTGTGCCCAGAAACATGTTCCCAGGGACTGAAATCAGTCTGACTTATAATTCTTTGGGTTGATCTTTTTTCACAAATCTCAGGTATTTTGATACTCAGTAACTGAAAGTGTACTATATTGACAAATATACTTACTGATGTGTTGGTTTTAAAAAGGGAAAATTAAGAAGGACTCTAGATGCAGGTTTTTTTAACCATGTACATCAGAAAATTATTTTGCTCTTGAATGTGCTCTCCAGGATACTATATGATAATCTTGGGTGATTTCATTAACTGTAGAGGGAATACTCCCTCTATTACTTTTACCTATGTGATAAACAACAACCTAATTTCATTTGGCCAGACATGCATTAGAAGCACCACATAATGCATTTGCATTTATTAATTTTACCGTGCTTTGCCTTCAGTCATTTCTCTGACAAAGGACTTTAGTATGAACTCAAAGAAAGATGTTTGACTCTAATAGCTGTTCCTCAAACACCTGGATTTCGTAGAATTTTTAGAAACAAACACTTTTAATGACAAAATTGGAATGACTGTGGAAGCACAGTCCTACCATCTGCCATGGACTGATCCAGACTGGACTGGAACAGGGTGCAGCTCCAGAACATCTGCAATACATAAATTACAGTGCACGAGGGGCATAAATTGCTGCCACTGACCCCTGCTCTGAGCTTTATGCTACAGGCAATCACTACGGCAGAAACCACCCCACCCTACAGAGGTCCAGCCTTGCCAGAAGCACAGCAGTGACCTGGCCTGAGCTGGCTTCAGCGCCTAACAATCCCATGCAACCCTTCCACCTTTACCTGTCCTGAGTTACCCCACACCTGAAGGAACCTGAAGTTATGGACTAGTGGACATTTTGCTAAGATGGTCCATAAACTATGGGAATGATATCTGGGTGCAATGGGATGGGATGGGAAAGGGAGGGCAGGCTATGAATAGAATAGCGTGTGGAGTGGTGGAGCGACTGGTGGTGCTTAATTGCCAGACAGGGCTGAATCATGACAAGTAGCTTCTCACAAAAGCCACCCCTGTACCTTCCCCATTACAAAAACTGTGCCACACAAACCCAATACAGTTACTTGCACATAATTAATTGAAACTTTTATTTCTGATATACCTTAAAGAATAGATTTCTGATAGAGCATAGTAAGGAAAATTATTATAATTTGGGTGGGTGGTGTGGGACACAAGAAATGTTCCAGGCAAAAATATCAAGGTAAATAACAGTGTGTCATGATAATGGTTTTGCAGGGATAGTGCATCAGAACTCTTGGGTTTGTTTCCAAAACTGTCACAGCCGTAAGTGATAAGATTTCAGTTGTTATACCGATATAAAACAGGATTAATTCTTTAATACAACCCAAAATACAAATACTATTCAGCTAGAATGATAACGTAAGGTAGAGAATTCAATGCTTTGCCCTAGGTACTGTTTTCATATATGGATGAGGGAGAAGTTTAGATTCTGACCAACAGATATTTTTTTTTAATCTCAGTTGTTTTGGAGTAAAACTGGATAAGCCCTCTTTGTATAAATGGAATTACTGAAATGTTATATTGCTATAAGTTGAATTTTACACTGTCTTTGAACCATTCTTGCTAAAGATTGGAAAGTAGTACACAGAATAAGTGGGTCAGACAAGTGGGATGATACTGCCCCTTATCTTTAAACAATATTCTAATTTGACTCCAGTGTGACAAAAAGAAATGAATACTGTACGCGCTCCCATGTGAGCTGTCAGAAAGATAAAACTGAATATTCTCTAAATCAGCTTTTCCATGGACAACTGCTTCATCATCATTAGTATGTATATCCTTATTAATATCTAGGCCACACTGTTATGAGACCCTAGACTGCAGCTTTTCATAATTTACAACTGCTCCCATCATTTTCAGCAGGATTGTATGCATGAGCTATCACAGAATGAACACTTCATTATATTTCTCCAAGTGTTCTCAAAACTTTCTTTTGAAATGAGGGCTAAGAATAAATGTATCCATCTGTTAGAAAGTTGCATTTATGCACAGTGTGGTGATCCTTGTCAACTACTTTACTTAGCCTAGCTGTGTGTGAAAGGACTGGTCACTGTTAGGTTTATGGCGATTTGGAATTGAGATGCTTTGGCAGATGAGGACAGATTCATAAACTTTCCAAAGCGATATCTATGAGTTGGATTATAAATAGATGCTTCTAAATTCTGTATTTTCCCAGTTTATAAATGTTTTCCATTTTCAGTTTTGACCAAGTCTGGAAAATTTTGAAGCTGTTTACAAACCACTCACAGAGTATCTTCATCTGGTTGAAAAATTTAGCTCAGGACCAGATGTTCATTCATAAATTGGAAGTGGTATAAATAAGTTTGTAGTAGAGATGAATGTGCACAGGTTTGCAGGGTAAGGACAGAGGAAAACAATATAAGGATGACCGCTGTAAGCGGTGGTTACTTAGGCAAAGAATCTACCATGTAGACTGTACTAGTCTAAGTGACTGACTGTAGTGACAGCAACCATAAATGGAGGGTTCAGCCCATTGTACAATGCCAGGTGGAATTTGAGATATAAATTACTGGGATGGGCTTGGCCTTTTGAGGTTTGGAGTTTTCAGTATGTTAAAAATGCCAAGTAATTTCTTTTATTTGACACATTTCTAGGGTGCTATATCCAGAGTTATAGGAAATGCTGTTTCTTGGTCTTAATAATTGCATTATGAATGAAAAATGTCAAAGAAAACAGGAATGGGACAGGGGTGGGGAAGTAAATAAAAACCAGCCAAACAGTAAACACTGTTTATTAAGAAACCCTTTCTCTATATGAATCTCTGGGGAGATCTGGATGAAGATGATGGTATTTTAGAGTCACTTGTGGTGAAAGAACTCTTCCATACGTAAAAGAAAACAAAACCAAATTATGCTGTTCCTCAATCCAGCAGCACATCCCAGTGCTGGGTGACTAGACTTATTTATTGATAAAGCAGTGTAACTTATCCAAAAAGTGGTGTGTCCTGGTTTTGGCTGGGATGTAATTAGTTTTCTTCCCAATAGGTGGTATGGGGCTTTGTTTTGGATTTAATATGAGAATAATGTTGACAACACACAGATGTTTTTACTTGTTGCTAGGTAGTTGTAGTGCTTATGCTAAGTCAGAGACTTTTCAGCTTTCTATGCCCTGCCAGTGGGGAGGTGCCCAAAATCTGTGAGGGTGTATAGCTGGGAGAGCTGGCCCAGACTGGCCAAAAGGTGTTCCATTCCATATGATATCATGCTCAGCATAGAAAACTGGAGGTGGCCAGGGGGTGGGAACCATTGTTCAGGGATGGGCTGTCAATTACCAGCTGGTAAGCAAGTTTTGCATTGTGCATCGCTTGTTGAGTATATTTCCTTATTAGTAGTATTAATAGTAGTAGTAGTATTTCCTCTTCCTTTGCTGCTTTTGTATCTCAAACCGTGAGTTTTCTTTCTGATTCTCTCCCCCATCCTACTGGGCAGCAGGGGTGGGGAGGGGAGGTGAGCAAATGACTGTGTGGTGCTTAGTTGTTGTCTGGGTCTAAACCATGACATGGTGAAACCTGTTTTCATTACCTTGGCTTAACATAAAATGTACATTAATAGGTAAAAGTAGATGATCCTAACCAGGTCTTTTGAAACAAAGGAAAGCTTTTCAGTTTCTTCAAGTGAGTCAAGACACTAGTCTTGAGACAAGCACGTTGGTTAATCTTAGAGATTTCAAACCTGACATTAAATCTTACGGTTCTCTGTTTATCAGGATTGCTCTATGTGCGCTTTCTAGGCATGCACATTCTAAACATTCTAAATCATGATGGAAGTATTTTTTAAAATCTTTGAATTGTAAAAGGATGAAAAAAATCCCATTTTATATAGATTATTGCAAACTCTTATATTTCTCAAATTTCATGTTACAGCCTGCTTGAAGCTCTTTTAGTGCCTTTTCTGGTTAGGTGCCATCCTCTTGTGTTAAACAGCTTGTCTTAAAGCACAACTAGTCTTAAGTAAACATATTGTGCTACATGTGATGAGTTAAATACACTCATGAAACAGAATGTTCTGTTACTGAGTCACAGCTGAAAAAAACATGCAGATGGTTAATACAAAACTCTGAATTGTTGGAATCCTGCAAAACATGAAATAAGGAGGATGTGACATTGGTTTGAGAAATAATTCTGTTTTCAGCACAGCCTCAACTGTAAATTCTGTTCCAGTTATGTGATAGTACATCCATTTGTAGCAAGAAAATTTCATCATTTAAGACATAAAGCTCACTTTTGTTCTGAAAGTGATAAGTATCTGTCAGTTTTATTATTTTTAAGGATTTTTGTTCAATATTTTGAATGGCTTGTCTTCATTGTGGATATGTATATGCAATTGTACTATAAATCTTGACTTCAGTATCCCATCTACATGCACTTTTCCAGTTTTTCCTGATTGGTTTGTTTTTAGTATTTGTTTTACTGTTTTGTTAAATAGGTGCCTCCATGATTTGTCAAAACTTAGCAATTTTCTCAGGAGCACAAGCTGCAGTGTGTCAGAGCTAGGCCTAGGACTCAGCTGAACTCAGAAAGGTTATGGAGAGGGCTATAGAGGAATAGAGTTACAGGAAGGATGCTACCTGTATTGTTTCTAAGAAGCTCTTGAACCTTTCATACCATTTGTGAAATAATTACTGGAGGTGACTTGGAAATTAAACCTATGCTCATATTTTAAGAAAAGGTACAGCATGGAAGCGACTTCCAGGGTGGAATGTGGCCAACATGCAGAGAACCTGTAACATGGTAGTCCCCCAGGCCACCATAGATGTTAGCATGACTAGGGGAAATTGGTGCGCCAACTCTAAAAGGGACTACACTGATACTGGAGCAGAGTGGAGACACTGCAGCCAGGCTCTGCACTGATATGGGAACTTCAAGGTATTATGGAACTCATAAGCTGTGTATTTGATACACTGGGCCAACAGTCTGTCATCTTTTGACAGAATGCTGTCCTGTAGGTGAACTTTGCTCATTATAATACAAAACCACACCTCCATCCCAAAAGCTACCTGCCTCCAAGCTGTGACCACCCCTCACTGAGCATGTGCTCTGGATTTTTCCTAGCCTATACCTTTAAAAGCTAAGTGAGAATATTTTACACCAGCCATAACAAAGATATGTAGGACTAGAGTCACTCAAGCTCCACCTGAAAGGTTAAAAATAGTATAAAAATAGCTTAAGAGAGGAGGGATGTTGGAGAAGATACCATCGCAGACCACCTCTGGCTCCCGATATCAGTCAACAGGCTTGAGGCTCTCTTCCCTCCCCCATAGGGGGATGTCTTGGGTGAGATTTAAACTATTAGTTATACCAGGTATTTTCCTAGGAAACTTATATAGCAGCATAAAATAAGAGAGAGATTTCTTACTCGAGTAGTTTTATGTTGTTGTATGTCTCTGTTACTTGCACATACTTTTGCAGACAGTGTATCATCACTGGCAAGCCAAAAGAATTTGCACTTCTGTTGCCTCGGTAAATGACACAATTAATCTAGCTGTGAGAGTTCTTATTGAATGTGACCAAACTCCTTAAGTCTGGCCATGCTAGTTCACTGAACGTGACTAGACCAATAGTACATTATGCATTAGTGCATCTGTAATTATGGCAGTTCAGTACATTGAATGCAACCAGGCTTAGAGTGTGCAAATTGGGCATCACTCAGAATCTAAGCTCAGCCCCTCTGATATCTGAGGATAAGCTGGAATGCAAGGGGGTTTATTTTCTGCTGTTTTACTTTGCCTTTTAATGAAACATCATCCTGAGCAATTCCATTGCTCATGAAACATTGCTCTCTGTTAAAAAGCCATCATTTGTTTTCCTGTGTAAACATTTAAGTAGTAGGAGTGACAAGGATTAATTTTAAAGATAAAATCATGTCTTTAATTATGTATATTATAACTTAGGGTAGTCAGACATTACAGCCTTTCAGTTCTCAATCTACTTACAAACTCTTATTTTGTTTGGCATATTTTCTCCTGCATGACTTACCTTTAAAGTGATTTTTTCCTGATTGTGAAGTGTATTGTATTTTCATAAAGATCAAGTGCAGAATGTGTCAGAGAAAATAAAAAGGAAAACTATGTTATAGAAATATCTACCATGTAAACTAAGCTCAAATATGTGTTGAATCAGCAGTACTATACGTATCAAAAGAGCTAGCAGACATGGAACTAATAAAGGTATTAGGTTTGCATATTAATTATGTGTGTTAACAAAAACCGACCTGCTTAATTACATATGTTTTTCCATAAAATTTGTATTTGCTTAGGAGTCTGTAGGGTAAATCCATGTCCATTACTGGTTACTATTAAACCACATCAGCACTGGTAGGTGCTTTCCTAACACTAAAGATCCAGTTCCTGCACTAGGAAGCTATTCCATATATAGATACCCACTACCTGCTTGCCACCTTGAAAAATTAATCCAAAAGATGCTTTCTGAATGTGCTGAGGGATGAAAATGTTCATAATATGTGTGTGATTCCTAAGTCAGTATGTATAGAGGTATCCGAAGATGAGCTGGACAAGCTCAAGGGGAAAAGAGCCTCTACATGAAGATAATTGAAGGAGAGAAAACGTGGGTGCACAGAAAGTGGGGTTGTCCTCACAATTTTATTCCCTTCTAGGGAAATGCAATTAGCATGGAAGAGTATGTGTGAAATGAATATGCTGGGTAAACAGGAAATTTATGCTGTTGGTGTGAACTGATTGCCATGATACTTTAGGCATGAAATGGAATAGACTGAAATGGAAAACTGACTCCATTCAATGATCCCCTTGTTGTAGTTAAGGGCTGAATCTCAATCTGATTACTTGCTTCTTCAACCAGGAGCTCTTTCTTATTCTGAGTAGTCCCTCAGTCTTTAGAGAAGTTATTGATGATCTGATACAGCAGAAAGATTTATTTTATTTTCCACTAACTTCACATCACAGTGAAAGATTTGACAGGAAGAGACCTATAGAAATTAGTGTAAAATGTAGGTATTTGTTTTGTGATTGCTTTGCCCAGTGACATCTGAGAACCTTGGAACTGTTACTTTCACTCAAATTTTCTGCTTCATAGGTAGCTCATTTGATGGTAGAGGCAGTGAGCATAAAGCCTTCATATGTAATTATTGTGGTTTGAGTTATTAAGTTTACTCCTACTACTTTCAAGGCATATTTTACAATGTAATGTTCTGTAGCCTTTACAGAGGCTAACAAGAAAAATGACTTCTCAAACAGTAATCACCTACTTTCTCAATTCTGCATGTGTTTGAGAATAAAAATCTTGTTGGTTTTTTTTTTTTATGTATTTAAAAGAAAATGACATGGATTTCATACCTGTTTGTGTGGGTAATTTTTAAATTTAAAAGATTTTTACCAGATCTGTACAGCAAAGTTAGCCTACCTACATTACTCTGCAAATCAGCAATCTATATATTATGCAGTGAAACAATAGTTACATTTTGCTATTGAACTGTGGCGTTGTGATTTGCTTTTGCAGGATTATTTACACTAGTAAGTGGTATCACTTGCTCTCTTTGCATTGTCAAAATGGGATTGTGAAGTACCACACACATTCACTAGCATGTTATTGAAATTCCCTGTGTTGACAGCACAGGATTCCTTTGGGCCCATATAAATCTTGTAATCTGAGTTTTTCTTGTTTGAGCTGATTAAATCTTAACTGCCACTCAACAGCTTTATTGAAGCTATTTCCATACCAGCAAACTGTTCCCCCCGCTTTTATTCTAATGATTTCCCTGTACGCAGAGTCTCTTCTGCAAAACTCTAGAATTTAAACATGAAAGCTACTTGCATGGAACCAGCAAGGAAGTGTGAGTGTTAATACTTAAATTTTGGCTCAAGGAACATGAAATTATGTTTCTTGTGAAAAACCTTAAGTTGTCTTTCTTGTATTTACCCATCGACCTAGGCAATATGCAGTGCAAATGAGAACAGAAGAGTGCTGGCATAAGGTATATTTATTTGTCATTTCTGCATCTCACTGAACTTCCTAGAAGTGATATAGATCAGTGTTTTCAGAATCTGTAGATTCTGTGTGAATATTTAAATAGCTTGAAGCCCCTTAAAATTTGACTGGACTTAAGACCAAATGTTAAGTTTGATACTGACTCTAGCTTTTAAGGCAGATATAAAAATCTTAGGGAGTCATATAGGGAAGTGGTTTTCCCAGTTGGTGGTCAAAAAGAACATAATATTAAAAAAAAAAAAGAAAAGCTAATTAAGTTAAATTGAAGTCATATGCAGAGGTGACTGCCTTCAATAATATTCTAGGCTGCATTAAGTTTTAATTTATGGATACTGCAAGAACTTAAAAACCCCAGACCAAACCAAAACCCCACCAAGCTTGGGGATAGAGGCCTGAAATGGGTTGTGAAGTGTTCTAAGCTGCTGAGAGACAGTTTCCTTTGGCACTAATGGAAACAATGAGTTTGGAATCTTATTATGGTGGGGGCAGTTTGCTTCAAGGACATGAAAATGTAGTTGTATTTAAAGTGGGACAAAAGTTTTAGGGAGGAAACAGTAATATTAACATTCTAATATCAACTGCTCAAATTTATTAGAAGTATTTTATACACAGCCGTATCCTCCTGTAAGTGTATCTTTGCTAGGTCAGTGCAGTTATTTTATAGGTCCCATTGTTAATTTCATGGAACCTTACATAGGAAGTTATAATACCATCCAAGTCAAATAAGCACATCTAGTAAAATCAGGGAATTGTTTTGTACTCCCCCTAGTGCAGCTATAATTGAAAATAATCTTTAACTAGATTAATGAGATTGCCACAATAAAAATGAATGAGCTATGGCCAGTTCTGTTACTTTGTCAAGACCTCCATTAGTGGAGTAGTTGCTGAGTCAATATGCTGATTCTCAGACAGTTTTATTACTTGAGAAAGGCTCTCTGAAAATGTCTTAAGAATAAAGTTTACAGGGAATTAATTATTAATGAAATTAATTTAATTTTAAACAAAATAGTTTCTTGTTTTGGAAGTTTCTCTCTTCTATAAATCTAAATTCCATTTAAATCTTAGGCCAAAGCTGACAGAATTTAAAGGGAATTTTATTAATCCAGAGGTTTAGTTGATTTCTGTAACAACAAGACTTTTCACTAGTAGTTTATCCTCTTCAGAGGGATTTCTGACCCAGTCCAAGAATTGTAAATGTGCTCTGGTGTCTGAAATCTACTAGACTTCATGTGTTTCAGTTCTGTGCTTTCTGTAAGTGACTGTCATCCTGTATAAAGTAGATTCATAGGGTAACTGTTACGTCTTTCTGGAATTAATGACAAGTTTGTTCAGCTTGCAATTTCAGTAGTAGTTCGGTAAATATTTGCACTAAAAATACTTAAAGGTTTATTTAATCAAAACATTGAGCTTTTATGCAGGATTTAAGATTTTAAGATAATGTAGGAATTGCTTAGCTGTGAATTTTGAATGTTTCTATAATCCTGGACTGTCTGGAATTGCTATGAGCATATTGAATTGTAATAGGAAAGTGTGGCAATGGAAATAAGATGAGACTATTGTGATGTTAGTCAGCTTTCTTCCTGAGACAAAAGATCTCTAGCTGGAAGAGAAGTAGATTTTGAAGACACTGAATAATTAAAGACTCTTCCATTTCTTCCTTGCATACAATTATTAGAATGTTTCCTAATACATGAAAAAGAGGGAATGTGTTATACAGTGTTGGTAACAAACATTTATTTCTCTTTAATCTTTTTGGCAAATGCATGAATCCATGCTTACCCTGATTTCAGACTGTTGTCAGAGTATGAATATTTGTCTCTAGCCAATTTTTCTGAATCCGTCAATCCGTTATATAATATTGACTGTTGCATAAAGATACTAAATATAATCAAAATAATCTAAAAGCTACATTTCTTAAACTACTTATATTCTCAGAAACAAACAAAAATCATTGTTCAAACTGCCAGCTGCCTATTCCACTGTCCAGTAGGTTGAGAACATAGATAATAAAAAAGTATCTTTAGTTGTATTCATATTTTTTAAACTTAAGTTGCAGAATGTGAATGTTTTTCATAGGATTTGTAAACATACCAGAAAATAATTTATAAACACTTAATGTTGTTTCCACACTGATTTATTAGAAGCCAATGCCTTATTTCATCCCTTATTCTTCCTCTGCTCCTAGTTTTTTCTGTTCATTTCTATTTCTGTTCATGTTCTATTGATGTAATACACAAGAAACAAAGAATTGTACTTTCAGATTATTTTAAATACAGTTTCTTTATATGTTTGTTTTCAACCCCAAATGACCTCTTAAAACTGTCATATGACTGATATTGGCCACCTGTGGACAGACAGTTAATCTGATTATATATCCTAGCTAAAGTAAAATAAATTCCATTTGAAAACATAACTACGACTCTTTTTAAACTCCCATAAGGTAAAATTTTATATCATTGCCTTTGTTAATTTCATACTTTGCTTATATTATCACCACTCTTTAAATTAGCCATCACCTTTTGAAAAAACAGGATTTCCTTTTAAATAGTTTGAAAATTTCTTACTTTCCTTACTTTGATCCAAAATAGATCCATCAAATTCATTAAACAAAAACACTTCCTATTGAATTTACATGAGAATGTAAATAAATCTTCATTTTCCTGCATAATAATTTTATTGTTAAGTGAATAATTATTTGCCCTTATTTAACACAGCTAAGAAACTGCATTATTGACAAGCAGAGGTAAGATAATGTAGTTTACCTTAAAACACAAATGAAATCCTTGAGGTCGCATTCAGTGAGGTTACATAATGAACGATTTCGGGGAATTAAGTTGATGCTTTTTGCATTAAATTCATCATGTAACACCTTTTGTACAGTAGATCATATTAGTAACAAAACCTGCTAGATAGATTAAATTTAACAATTTTATTAGTAGTATTTTATATTTTGAATGGCCTAGGCTCAGTTCTTTATAATAAGCAGCAGTGATTAGAATGTATTATTCATAATTTTATATTAATCCTTAATAGTTTTGCTTTATGTTCTTTTACAGTCAGAAATTTACTCATTTGGCTGAACAAATGTCCGGTTAGTTTTATAGACTTACAAAGATTTAAGGAGAGGCTTATACAATGGATGTTGAAGTGTTAATTATGAATAAAACTTGAACAATAGGAGATACTTAGGTCTGAATAATATAGCTTTTAAATAATAAAATTGTGCTCAGGAAAGCAAATACTCTAGGTTCAGGATGTTTATGTAAGGAATACAGAATTTAGAGAATATGTCTTGGCTATTGCGATAGCAGAGTAGTCTCCGTGCAATAGACTTAACTTACTAGTTAGTCTCAGAGTCTGTCATATTGATCATATAAAAACTAGCTTATACTATTAAGCTGGCATTCCTTCACAACCTCCTCAGAAATCAAATGTAACCAGCAATTATATAAACCCTAACAGACCAATTTGCATGTTCAGTAAGGTTGGAGCCATCCCTGTTTTACCAATATCTACAGGGAGCAAAGAAGAGCAAATAATTTGCTGAAAAGAGTGTCTTCTCTTGATGTCACCAGGTGAATAAGTATAATAACTGGTTTTGCCAGTGACCTATGTTTGAGAGAATCAAAATAAATTGACTAGGAAGAACCTCATTGATCCATGTGATTTGCAGTTAAGTCCCTTAAGCCAGATAAATCAATGGGAATGGGTTGAAAAGAGATATTTCAGCCCTAGTGAGAAATTTAAAGGCTTGTTCTATCTTTGTTTTTCTTCTCTCTAAGTTCTCCTGTTTGTAATGATTCTTCTGAAATTTTGTACATTCATGGCAAAGGGGTTGATTCATCCCATGAATCCTATCCTAGCAGATAATGGTTTATTTCACTATCAAACATCTGTAATTCCCACTGAATTATGCTCTTTTGTCTGCTCACTGGAGTGTTCCACTGCTGATCTGTGGACATGTGGATAGTTTGGAATTCACATAAGTTTATGATATTGGTTTTAGCCTTGTATTTCTTTATAACCTGCAATTTGTTGAAATGATGTAACTGCATTTTTTTTCCATACTGTTTTAAACATGTCTTTTAATTTTCCACAAATGGTAAAATTAAAAAAAAACCTTAATTTTCTGCAGAACATTATATAAAAATCAAGCTTCCACCATGCACAGAATGCAGGTACATTTTGGTTTTCTCAAAGAAGAAAAATTAAATGAGAGTGTTATATGAAAGTAAATTGACATATCAAA
This sequence comes from Rhynochetos jubatus, assembly GCA_027574665.1. NCBI lineage: Eukaryota > Metazoa > Chordata > Aves > Eurypygiformes > Rhynochetidae > Rhynochetos > Rhynochetos jubatus. Next base: position 21,931,118 of record CM050656.1, read on the forward strand.
CTTGTTAAGTTACTGCTGATTTGATACTAATAAAAAAACCCCAAGTGTCCTTTTTGAGAAATGGAAGATCTGGATTTTTTTTTTTAAAGAGGGACTGAGAAATCTCTAAGCAACTATTCTGGCTTGACAGAGTATCAGAAGAGTAGATTTGCTGCAAATTAAAGACAAACAAAGCCTCCATTTACCTTGTAAAATATTCTAACTCATTATATTCTGGGATTCATCCTAATGTTTTTACAAATTAAAATTATGAACTCATATCAAAGTAAAGGGAATTAAAAAAGCTACTTGTAATGTGTATTTCTGTTTCTTCTTTTATAATCGGTTTATTAGAGGGCTACTTATGTGTCAAAAGTAAATCTCGAATGTCTAGATATTAACCTTTAAAAAACAAATAATTGATAAATCATATTGTTCATATGATTGTTCATATTAAAAATAAAGAATTTTTAATTTGAAAAATTGCAAAGAGACTTCCTAGTAGTTATGAAATGAATCTTAATGCTCTTATTCTGGGAATCAACAGCATTGCTTTTGATCCATATCATTAATAACAAAAAGCCTATTTCTGATTATTAAAATACTCTTGCATATTCTATACTGATAATGTTTGAGTTTTTACACTTTGTTGCTTGCATTACTCCCCTGCGACATTATATGTGTAGATTGTTCTACAAGTAAGTACAACTGAATAATAATATTAAAAACTAATAACTTCCTTAGAGTGCACTGTAGAATTGAGAAAGGAAAACAGTTTTAAACTTCTAATATAATGAAAAATTATATTGGGGTTTTAATATTGTTTTGCTTATGCTTCAGTTATTGCTTTCATTAAAGTTTTAATTTCCAGAGATATTGCTTTGATAAAATTAAGTAAACATCTTTGGTTAATATCTGAGTATACACTGAAAATTATGTTCCTTTCCCCCCTCATTTATTGCCGTCTACTTTCCATTGTAATTACTTTCCCTAATACACACATATAATGCAGCAAGGTTGAATTAAAATAATTAATGAAAAATGTGTGAGGACAAAGACGATTATCTTCAAAAGCAAGCAGTACAGTAAAAGAACAGCAGGTTAGATATTCTTTTTCATAGTAATTCTTTGTTTGTTCCATTGATACAGTAAGTACAAATATTAAAATATAATTGATGGGGAGAATACTTACCTGTTAACACTTTACTATACTTTTAAAGAATTCTGTCATTTGCCAGATTCAATTATTTTGTAATATAGCTGTGAATTGTTAGCCTAAGTGATACAGATGGAGTCACTGAAACCGGAAAAGGTTGGGTCAAAACCTCAGTCAATGAGGTCAGCAGGGTATAACATCAATGGATGTAACACTTCACTGACTGCCAGAAATGGAGTAAATAAAAGGGAAAGGCTGCCTCCCTAGTATTTTTTTAAATAGTAACCTCAACCACAGGAGTTAACCACATATTATCCGTTTGCATCCAGACTATATAGTTTCAGTTAACTCTAAACCAACTATTTAAAGTAGTGTTACCTGTATTTTTGTATGTGTGTAGATAGATAAAACCACAGAGACTCATGGTATAAATCTTCATTCTCAGATTGTCACAGGACAGGAACTGCAAATGGAGAACTATATTCTGGAGAAGGAACATACACATTAACCTACGTACTAACATTAGGTCTTTGAAATGGTTGCCTGAAAAGGATGAGGGAGCCATTGGTTGTGATGTGTGAAAGTCCTTTATTGTGTCCATAAGATCTACAGTCCTGGAAGGCTGAATTCTGTGATCTTTTTTAATCTTTTTTTTTTGTTGTTGTTGTTAATTCTCGGTTTGTCAAGGCACTAAAGCAGTTTTCTAGCAGTTTTAGGTTGAATCGTTCCACATGATAACTTGGTTTTTTTTCCAAAATTAGCTACAGTGGCACCCTTTTATATCTTTTGAAGCAGCGGATGCTGTGTGTTGGCCTTTTGGTTAGCAAGGTTGAATGTTTGTTTACAATTTTACTATTTAGAACTAGATGTTAGGAATTATATTAATCAAAATATGAAGGTCAATAGAAAATAAATCCTCTTCCTAACTTTAGTTGTTTCTATGAAAATTGGTACCTGAAAAAAGTCTTCTGTCTTGAGCAACCCACAAATAATAAATGAAACTATTTAACTATTTAATAAACAATAAATGAAACCATTCCCCACCTTATCTGTGCAAGAATGTTTTGATACGATGAAGGATGATTAACCACCAAACTCCCAGCACAATGGCTAAGGTTTGATGGGAATCCCCAAGGACAAAGAGCAGTCCAGGAGCTGATTTTATCTGATTTGAAATCCACTTATTTCAATGAGGCACATGTCTGAGAATTAATATATTTGGAAGTTTTGCCATTAACTTTCTGTGTGAATGTGAGGTAGTAATGCATTTTACTGAGTCTCAATTTCCTGGTCAGTATTATGGTAAGATTTTCTTAGCTAGTGTGGTTTGGTGGTTTTTTTTTGGTTTTTTTTTTTTTTTTCAAAAATAACATTTAAATTAATTTTTTATAAACCTTCATCAATCTATGAAACACATGCCAAATTTTTTCATGGCATATTGTGCATGCCTCTTGATAAAATAAAAAACTCCAGGAGTGCTTCCAACACAAACCATTCTATGATTCTATCTACAAATGGAGATTGGTTCAGCACGGGTCAGTGATTCACTTATGGGTTGAAGTCAGGTCCTGTCCTAATCTGACTCTTTTGCCTTCCGTTCTTCAAAGACTGTGCAACTGCCACAGTCTGACACATCTGTGGAAGAAGAGCTTTTCCTGAGTTGGAACAAATCAATAATCCAGCGAAGGCTGGATCTGCATTCTGTGCAAGGAATACCATGGACAAGAAAACAGTATAAATAGTAAATTAACTTATTGAATTAAATAATTCCAATGAAAGCAAATTATAACTTATCAGACATATAGTTGTATGTGCTCAAAAATTAGTTGGGTGTGTGTGGGTTTTTTTTTAAGAAGAAATGTTTTAACTGTCTCATTGTGGGTGTTTAAGTAAACGCTGAACACTGCTTTCCAAAAACAAGTGTAATTCATATGTGATCAACTTAACTGTGGGAAGGTAGTGACCAATGTGTGTGGCATGAGTGAGGTTGAAAGAGTTCAGATGACCACAAATAACAGTTTTAGTCCCCAGTATAAAGACGACTTTGTTTTGCATGGTGTTACTTATAAAGACTAAACCAATGGACATATTATTTATGAAGCTATAATGATGGAGCTTATGACAAAAAAAAGTAATTGATTCTGTTTCGGTCAATCGTTTTATGCATGATTGGGTTAGTCAATATGTTTTTGCCATAAACTTCCTTTAGGATAATATTTCTTCTGAGAAATGATGAAACAACATTCCTGAAAGCACCCGTATAAGCTGATCTTCAGGGCATACTGATTTGCAGCTATCCTTAATGTGCTATTTCTATGCTTATCTTTAGGTGAATGTAATTACAACATTGGCCTATATGACATTTTAATGGTACAAGCTGGCTGGTGTTTAGAGCAAAATGTGTGCTTACCATACAGACATCTTGAGATTCTGTCATGTGTTTTTAATGAAGATTAAGACAGTGTCAGATATATGGAAGTACAGCTGATGGAGAGAAAGAGACAAGGAACTTAGTGTTTATAAAGGAATGAGTTGATAAGGTTTAATCTGGTAACTTCCTTGCAAAGCAGATATGATTTAATTATTTACCACTTGTGTTCACAGTGAAGCTGGAGGTGCTTGGTGGTGACATGAACGATAAAAGCTGATATTCTTGTGAGCATGTTTAATCTACAACAAAACACCTCTGATTACTTTCTACATTAGCAACATCCACTTGATACTGTAGTTATGGTTACTATGTTTTATTAAACTTAGGGTCTAATTTGGTTCAGAAAAATTTTTACACCATTTTATATCATGTTGAAAGAACCAGTGTATGTTAAATCACCCTGTATTAATCACTACTTCACATAGTAAAAAGAATAAAAGACTCTGTACAAGATGTATGGAAAAGTACTCTCAAATGCATCATTTTAAGGGGGATGTCACTCCAGAGAAATTAGATGTTTGAGTGGTGTGCCTTTGAGTAGGGTAGAAATTGCTTCATATATTGGCTGGTTTATAGAGCAAACAAACTCAGATTTCCAAAGGATTCCAAGAGATTTGGGAGCCATCTTCCATTTGCAGCTCTTTTCTGCTGCTTTTGAAAACTAGGTCAAAGTTCTTGCTGCTATTACCGTCTTTTAAAGAGGATTTACTTCAATATTCATTTTAGTAAGCTTTAGAGACATTTCATTCTAAGTGCAGCAGTGATTCAGATTTATGGCTTCTCAAATCATTTGCTGTTTTCTTTATATCACTGATTTTAAAAGTTGAGGATGGTGAAAGGCAATGATTCTATCAAAAAAGTAGAGCATGATAAAAGGGCAGACTTGGTCAAATTGTGGGGTTTCTTGGGGCATTGATATGGTGGGTAGTTTTCTGGTGCACAACAGATGGAATATTAAAGCAATCTTATGTTAACATATAGCGATTATTCTGGTAACTAGTGCAAGTTACTTGGTTGAGATTATGAACAGTTATTTTTATGCCGTTCTCATCTAGATTTGCTGTCCTTCTTATAGAAGTCCGGCAGAGCTGCTGGAGGAAAAAATATTGATTTTCCTTATTGTGACTGAGATCATAGGGTGGATGGGTATTACCTAAGCCAGAACCAGATGGTAGTGTCAAATGTTGCAGAGAAAGCTCTAATTATTGCCCAAAATTGGAGCTAAAAAATATAATATCTTTAACAGAATCCTTGTATCATTTCCTGCTCAATTTGAAAGAATTTCAGAGCATTCAGGCCAAGTGTTTGAAGATGTGGATGTTTAAATAATATGTAATACTTATAACCGTGCACAGTTCTAAGAATTAGTCATTTGCTAAATGGGCCCTGGGTATCTTTGGAAGTCTCTGCATTTGAACATTGAAGGTCTGCAAACATATTCTTTAGCATCAAGGATGATCTTATAATGTTAGTTCTTCCAGTTCCATTGTTAAATCTGCTTGAAATCTGAGCTCATAGCCAGGCCAAAGATTTAGAATTTTTTGTGCTGTTGTGCTGGTTTCAGGCAGGGATGAGCTGCTCCTGGGGCTAGCCCAACGATTTTGTTTCATTCCACAATACATCAAGCTGAGTGGTTAGTCTGAAGCGTGGGGTGGAGTTTGTAAGGGACACATAGTTTTTGCAAGGTGCAAAAGGGAACCGTGACAGGCGGGAACCGTGACAGGCGGGAACTGGAAGGGTTGGCAGGGGTCAGTTAGGAAATTCCTGCCAGTAGCTTGGTCTTTGTTCTAACCTCCTGGTGGGTGATTAGCAGAGAAGGAGCATCTTTTGTCAGGGAATAGATCTGGGAGGAGGTGTTGGAAGTTTTTTGCTCTCTGCTCCTGGAGTCAGGGAGGGTTTTTTTTCTCTCTGATTTTGGACTCAGGGAGTTTGGATCATTTTTTCTCTCTATTTGGATTTCTTTACCTTGCTGTTTTGGAATCTGGCTATGTCAGTCCACAGGTAGTGAGATCCTGTATCTTATGTTTATTTTCTGTTCTTTTAATTACTTATTAGCAGTAGTATTGTTAGTAACTCCATAAGTTTAATTTATATAATTAAATAGTTCTGTTCTCAATTTTTATGAGTTTCCCTTGTTGTTTTTCCTCAGGCCCTTCGTCATTATTATGAGGGGAAGGTGGTGGAGTGGTAGAGTGACTGGTGGTACTTAATTGCCACATAGGGCTAAACCATGACAGCTGTAAAATGGGGTCAAGTCTTATTCCTCTGCATTTTATGACTTCTTATGACATCTTATAGTTGATAAATGCAATTTTCCATTTTCTACAACAAAAAAATCATTATGGTTTTAATTTTGCATCAACCAGTTGAGCTTTACATGATGTTTTTTATTGTTACAGCTGGCTATGGTGTAGAGCAGTTTGTTTCAATTATATTAACATTCTTAGTATTTTTCACACATGTGTGTGATGGCAAATACTTTCACTAAACACAAAATATAGTTGACTTTGTTTAGTAGTTGTTTGGCACTAAAAAGCATTGATAGAATTCTTAATTTCCTGATGTTTAAAAATTTGGGAAAAAGAAAGGAACGCTTCAGTGTAAAAGTACAAGATTTCACCTGGGTGCTCAGCTACTTTGTGCATCAATTGCATTTGTTAATTTAATGGAAAGGGTAGTTGTATGGTGCTTGTAATCTAGTATTACTGATTAGAATCTAATTGATTCTGCAGTGGTGATATCAATGTGAATGAATGCCTGAAGGGAGGGTGTGAAGAAAATGGACCTGAGCTTTTCAGTGGTGTCCAGTGACAATTTTTAGTCCCCTAATGCAGCAAAAACATGGATAAACTGGAGTGAGTTTAGTAGAGGACCACCAAAATGGTCTGGAGCAGAATTGGAGGCCCTGTGATGAGAAACTAAGGGAATAGATCTTGTTCAACCTAATGGCAGCCCCCCACTACCTACAGGGGTATCAACAATGGAACCCATATCAGGGTTTAGTTTGCTCTGTCACAAACCAATTTTCAGATATCTCAGTACTGTTACAAGAGTTAAATTTAGTGCTCTCTAGTAGTCTTCTATTTTAGAGCAGCAGCTGAGAAGCCAACTGTTTTTGGCAGAATCAACCATTACCTTCTATTCAAGGCTTATTTTTAAAAATGCTTGAATGTCTTGTTCTGTTAAAGAGGAGAGTGAAAGTAAGCACTGAGTTTCAAACATTCTTTTGTGTAGTCTGTTCATGATGTCATCTTTGTTTACAAAATAACTTTGACTAAACTGATGTTTCAAAAGCAATGGTTTGTTATGAATACAAAGGTAAAATTCTATTTCTCTCTTGGATGGTTCCAACATGCAGGTTGACACATGCTCTTGGAGTTGATTTTTTTTTATGATAAATGCTCCCAATGTGTCACAGATTTTAGCTTTATGGACTAGCTGCACATACAGACCTTATCAGGCAAATAAACACATGGCCAACAGATGGATTGAAAAGGATATTTTGAGTTACGCTGCATCTTCTGACTATTGCACTAATCAGTCATCTTCACAGATTGCTTTTTCTATTTGAATGATACACAAAAAAATTAATTGTAATATTTTTAGAGTAGTTTTAAAATACATTATGATTTTCATATAATTGCTCCAGTACTCTATTTTTTAAAAGTATGTAATTTTCTATTTCTGTTATCTATGTAGTAGCAAATTCTTTACTTAGTAAACATGCATAATTATTTGAATACTTCAAGATTTAGATGAAATTTTGTTTTTATTACCTTCTGTTTTGTACAAGACTTTTGTCTAGAGTACAGGAGTAAATCTAATGTACTGATTTTGGCTGGGATAAAGTTAATTTTCTTCATAGTAGTTGGTATGGGGCTTTGTTTTGGATTTGTGCTGAGAAGAATGTTGGTAACACGGGTGTTTTAGTTGTTGCCAAGGAATGCTTATTTTAAGCCAGGGATGTTTTCAATTTCTGATAATGCACCTGTTCCCAGCTTCTTCTCTCCAAGAAGGTGGGAGGAGAGACACACCAGACAAATGACCAAAGGGACGTTTCATGTCACCAAATATCATGCTCAGTATGTAAGCTCAGAGGAATTGGTCAGGGGAGATCACTGCTCAGGGACAGGATATTGATCACCCTATGGGGAGCAGTTATTGCATTGTACTTCACTTGTTTTTCTATATTTCCTTATCAGAAATATTGTTATTATTATTTCCTCTCTCTTTGCTGTCCTATTAAACTTTTTTATCTCAACCCATGAGGCTTTTCTGAATCCCTCCTACATCCCACCTAGAGGGTGGCAGACAAGTAAATGGCTGCATGGTGCTTAGTTCCTGGCTGGGGCTAAACCACAATAAAGGCATAGGAAATTAAAATTTAATATGAGTTTCTGCCCACCAGGGTTGATGAATTAGATGGACTTCAAAGAGAAATGAGGTTTTCATGTCATCTGCTGTTTTCAGTTTTTATGTTTAAAGGGGTGGGAGCTTTCATGTATCTCTTTCTCTCTTGTATGCTGCATCTGATCCAAAGCTGATCAAAGTATTTAGTTAATTTCAGTAGGTCTTCAGTGGAGGTTAAATTCAGTTTTACTAATTGCTAGACGGGAAAGACATGTTTTTCAGCCATCTGAAAAAAATGCTTAAATTCCATCAGTGTCTGAACACTGAAATACGTAGTTGTGCATCAGTTCCATTAACTGTGGAGTGAATTATTTCCAAAGGAATATATCTACAATATGACTAAATGAATTGCATGCTTTTTAACCTGTGTCATCCATGGCCATATTGTATCTCAACAGTGAGTTATACAACTCTCTTCAGCAAATGCATAGACTTTCTGGAGAAAAATCAACCTTTTAAAAATTTAAAAATATATAAAGTCTTTTTCCAGCACTAAGTATGCCATTTTGTTTCTTTGCTGAGTGTCTGAGTTCACACATGACATGATTTTTAGGTTAATGACATATGACTCTATGAACCACAGAAAGTGGAGAGGGCAAGATACAAAGCTCAGGTTTATAAAAATTTGTCATCATGGTAGAAATAATATCTTGCAGTTGAAAAGCCAACTATGATTCCCTCCAGCACAAGTGATCCCTCCAGCCTGTCTATACTTGTAAGATTAGTCTTTGTTTTGCCCAGGGGACGTACACAATGTGTTTGTTCCAGCAGCTGCTCCTATAAGCAGTGCAAGGTATTACAAGAGGAGAAAAGATGAAACAGTCTGATTAAAAAATTGAGCTAGGAAGATCAGTTATTAAAAATAATTTGATGAACATTGGTATTAAAGTAAAAAGAATATATACATACACTTTTATAAAAGTGTCTTTGACTGCTTTGAAATGTGTGTGGCTATTACTTTCTGCTGCAAACTGATTTTACTACACGAGTCTTTAATGTCCTTTAACTGTGACTAACAATGTTTATTCAGGACCTCTGTGGCCTCTATCCAAAGTGATAATAAATATGCCATCTGTGATAGCAATTTGTGTGATGCACACATATATGATCAGAAAACTAGAAGGATAATAAAAATGTTGCTTTTGCATAAATTCAAGAATATGTACTTGATGGCAGTGACTTTCTGCTGCTGTCGAGTTGAAATGAAGTCAAGCCTGATGTCTGAATGACACTTTGTTAACACTTCCCTGAGGTACTTCAACCTGTTCTGGTTGGAAATTTGGATTAGTTCACAGATGGCTCTACTAGTTTCATGTTAATTCCTGAACCTACGTCTAAATAAGAAGGTTCAGATAAAATAAAGACTGTGATTTGAAATAGGTAGATGGAAGTGCTATCAAATGATACCTACAGAATATTTTTCATGGATTGAATTACTTATGTCTGTTTTTCTGGATGCTAAATTTGATCTTTTATGAAAGATGAATGTATTTACTTCCACTTAAAAATATCAAGCTGTTGCAATGTTTTAAAAATGATGTGTAAATATGCTGTACATCAGAATGTTTCAGGGCACACATGAAAAATCAAAGTGGAATACAAGAAAAAGTTACATTCAACAAGGACATGGAAGTGAAAAATATAAAATATTTGGGGAAATTAACTTGTGTTTGTTAGGTTTTTTTTTTATTTGTTTTGTTGTGTTGGTAGGGTTTTCTGTTTGTTTTAAAGAGAACTGTTGCAGTTAGTCAAACAGTCAGTGTGAAAGTCTGTGGAGTAGTAAGGCTGAGTAACGTAAGTTTTCTTTCTTAAAATTCATCATGTGTGTGGAAAAAAAATCATAAAATATCAGGGCAATGTTGATGTAACTGTACTGTTCATAAAATCAGGCTACTTTCATTACTGTCCACATCAAAACAACTGTGGATGAAGAACAGTTTGAAATATGTTAATAAAGATTTATATATATATATGATTCACCCCTCTAGAAGCTAGTACAAGTGTCATGGATGCCTGTGACCTTCAGGTCTTGCGCTGTCACTAAAACTTTTCCTTTTTCAGAGGAAATTATTGTTTGACATTAACAACAGCATTTCAGTGGTTGAGTTTCTAACAGAAAAAAAATTGCAATAGGTATTTTAATCATATGAGTTGACAAAATTTGGATCAGGCTAGAAACATTTACAACCAACATTATTGATGCTAATAAAAATGCAGCTGCTTAGTACCAGAGAATCGTGCATTATGGTATTTATTGTCTAGCTTTAATTGCCTTGCTTCGGAAACAGAATATTATGGGATCACAATTCCATGAAACTTTATTAAGTTATAGAAGGAATCAGGGTCAGTCCTAGAGCCTTCAAAGTCATCTGCCTAGTTTATGAACTTCTCCTTTTCACAAGAGAGTTGCTTACTTGTGGCTGGAAGTCTGAATGTTACGGAGTAGCTGAGGGGCTCTATCTGGAAGCAGTTAGTGTGGGTGCCACCTATAACAGTCCAGAGGATGTTGTGTGTCCCCCTGGCCCCACAAAGCTTAACCCAGGAGCCTTCTGAAAATTACTACTGTTATGGTGATAGTTTTTATACGTTTGAGTGAAACTGAAATAGTGCATGTCTGATCTTGAAAACGTGACAGGCTTATCCATTCACTAAGACGGATGAAATAAATGACATTGAAAAAACTTTTCTAGTGAAAAACCTCAGCTTTCTTTTCAGACAAAACAGGAATGTTTTGCTTGCAATGTTTTGTTGCATGTTGGGCAAACAGAATTTAATTATATTGTCTAACCAAACAGAAACAAAAAAATTCTAGGCATTTGCTAGTCTCCATAAGTGAAACAATCTGTCTTTAAAATCTTCCTTTAAGTTAATGCTGTTTCTCTGACACTCAGAATTCCTAATCTTCATCATTGTAATTGAAGATTAAATTGTTTTGGTGGGAACGAGACAAGCACAGAAGACTCGGTGTCTGCGCATACAGTCCCTGCTATATGACCCTCTGTGATGCACGATCCCTTGGTAGAACAGGAAGATTAAAGGAAAGTGAATCCTCAGTGTCATTTTAGAAGTACTGATATTTGATTGTTCACATACACACCCCATGCTTAGTTTTCCTAAACCTGTTTGTGGTCCCTCACTCTCTGGCTATATTAATCTCTGTTTCAAAAATGAATCAAGGTTCATGACTGCAAGGAATGTTTTTATGTCTTCTACTTAAAGGATAGTAAATCACTGGATAGAAAATAGATTTGTTACAGTTCCACCACAGGACTGTTCTGTGGACCACAGCCAATGTGGCAATCTGCAGCTGTGTTTATGGTTTCCCAGCACTCCCTTGCTTGGCCTAAGTCTGATATTCCCCATATGCTAATTAGCTAGAGGGATTTTTTCCAAGGAATCAGCTAATGCCATCTTCCACACTTCCTATCCTAAGCGTTACATTTACACGCAGGTAAGTCTTTTATGGTTTCTTAATGTCACTTAGATTATTTCGTCACATACCAGAGCAAGAACGAGTATCTTCCCTCAGGACAGACAACAGCAACAACGATAACTTACTTTTGTGACAAATTATGATAAAGTTATACAATTGTTTTTCCACTGTTATGGTTTTGTTCACAAGCAATATATTTTTTAATGAAGTAATGAAGATGTGGCGATAATATAAAACTTTTAGAGATGTAACAGTGATAACCACTACTCAGTGCATAGCTGAGACTCCCTAAGCACTATTTGCTTCAAATTCAGAAAATTGTCTTTGAAATCCACAAATCAGTCTTGTCTAGCTCTTTCTGTCTTGTTAGAGTAAAATGATATGAGTACTTAGCGTAACGAATAATTTAGAGCATTTTCTATTTTTTACATTGAATAGGCATCTTTAGTTACCTATCTGTAAACAGCTGATAGAAGTTTTTAGAACAGACTCAAACTTAGGTCTTTTCCAATCAATTTTCTCTAATAATATATGAATGAATTATGATGTATCAACTGCATGACATTGTTACTTGATCATCACAAAGTTTTATCTTTGTCATAATTACTTTTAAAATCTGTGCTTCTTGTTCTAAAAGGACGTTTTAACTGACAAACCTACTTCATCTGAAACTGTCAGGATCACTTTTTCACATCTATGACCTTGTTCTCTTGAAATGTTTATTAATAATTTTACTCTTCCATCAGGCAGTCAAATTCATAAATATCTGGTTTTGTATATTTCATCAATATATTGTTCTCCCAAGTGATTGTTGGCTTTCAAAATAGATGGAAAAATACTCTAAGTTGAATACTTGGAGAGAGGCAGAGAGTGTTCATTCTTTGTGACATCCTTTCCTCAAACACTGTAGTGGTTCTGTTGAGAACACTTTTAGTTTGCTCTTTGTATGAACTGAATCTTGGGAATTTTACCACCTTTAGTATTATTGGATGTTAGAGTGTTGTGTTAACAGTACTGTAGTTACAAGATGAGTTTTATTTTAATTTCTGAGTTTGGTGCCAGCTGTTTTCTGGAAAATTTACCTTGTAGATGTAATTTCTTTTGGTTCATTTTCAGGGCAGAAGTAGAATATATTTTTCTGTTATTTCTTTTATTTATGGTGGTGTCCTTGAGTAAAAAAGCTGTGTGTACAACAGACCTGACCCTGTCTTCGTACTCTGATAATTAAGAAACCTTATGTAAAAGAGCAAAAGAAAATATCCTGCTGTAGGCAACTTTAGAAAGAATGATTTTCTTTCTCATTTAGATATTAGCTTGTGTTGTGTTGCAGAGAAATTTTAAATTTCGGTCATCTTTGTTTATCACCTTCATGCATTATTTTTCTTGTCCCACTTTTTCTTTAAAGTAGATGCTGTCTCTGGGTCTGTCTCTTCACTGCCTGCCTCATCACTGCTCATGCTGGACAACTTTTGACCAGAATGAAAAAACTGAATTATATTTTAAAGGGAAATTAATCCTTAATAGATCATTTAATAGATCGCTTTTTGGTATTGCTAATTTAGCAGCATTGTGCAATGTAATTGTAAGAGAACGATAGTGAAGGATTTGTTTATCTTGAACAACTCCAGTAGCTCTGGGAGAACAGGGGGTAGTAGGCACAGAACAGGCCCTTTGAAGGCAGAACATTGCTCTATTCTTAATCATTTCCTCTCCAGAGTCAGGCTGCCCCTGACCCTTTCCTCTCTGGAGACAATTCCCTGACCCTTTCCTCTCCATCTTTATAAAACTGTAGAATGGTTTGGCCTGGAAGTGGCCTTAAAGCTCATTTAGTTCCACACCCCCTGCCATGAGCAGGGACACCCTCGACTAGACCAGGTTTCTCAAAGCCTCATCCATCCTGGCCTTGAAGACAGCCAGGAATGCGATATCCACAACCACACTGGGCAACATTTTCCAGTTCTTCACCACCCTTTTTGTGAAGAATGTCTTCCTGATATCTAATCTAAATCTCCCTGCTTTCAGTTTAAACCAATTACCCCCTGACCTGCCACTACAGGCGCTTGTAAAAAGACTCCCCCCCAGCTTTCTTGTCTGCCCCTTCAGGTACTATAAAGTGCCCTGGAGCTATAAAGTGTCCCTGGAGCCTTCTCTTCTCCAGGTTGAACAAGACCAATTCTCAGCCTTTCTTCATAAAAGAGAGGTGCTCCAGACCCATGATCATCTTTGTGGCCCTCCTGGACTTGGTCCAACTGGTCAACATCCTTCTTATGTTGAGGGTCCCAGAGCTAGATACAGTACTCCAGGGGGGTGTCATGAGAGCAGAGTAGAGAGGGGGAATCACCTTCCTCGATCTGCTGGCCACGCTTGTCTGGACACAGCCCAGGATTTGACTGGCTTTCTGGGCTGCCAGTGCACACTGCTGGCTCATGTCCACCTTTTCATCCACCAGTACCCCCAAGTCCTTCTCCTCTGGGCTGCTCTCAATCCATTCTCTGCCCAGCCTGTACTTGTGCTTGGGATTGCCCCATCCAGGTGCAGGACCTTGCACTTGGCCTTGTTGAACTCCATGAGGTTGGCACAGGCCCACCTCTCCAGCCTGACCAGGTCCCTCTGGATGGCATCCCTTCCCTCCAGCGTGTTGACCACACTACACAGCTTGGTGTCATTGGCAAAGTTGCTGAAGGTGCACTCAACTCCATCATCCATGTCACTGATAAAGATGTTAAACGGCACCGGTCCCGATACCGATCCCTGAGGACACATGCTTGCCACTGGTCTCCACTCAGATATGGAGCCGTTAACCACCATTCTCTGAGTGTGACCATTAAGCTAGTTTTTTATCCACCGAGCTGTCCATCCGTCAAGTCCATGTCTCTCCAATTTAGAGACAAGGATGTCATGTGGGACTGTTTCAATTGTTTTGCACAAGTCCAGGTAGATGACATTAATTGACTGTCCTTTGTCCACCAAGGTCATGACCCCATCCTAGAAGGCCACAATATTCACCAGGCACAATCTGCCCTTGGTGAAGCCATGTTGGCTGTCCCCAGTCACTTCCTCATTCTCTATGTGCCTTAGCATGGTTTCCAGGGGGATCTGCTCCATGCTCTTGCCAGGCACAGAGGTGACACTGACACTCCTAAAATCCTATGGTACCTCAGCATTTACAGTTAGCAGAATGGTCTTCTCTGTGCCTGCAACAACAAAGGTGAAATGTAGGTCACTGAATATGTCGGGGCTTGCAACCATCAGGGATCCCTGCAACACCCCAGAATCTATATTGGAACATTCTTGAACAAACAACAGTGCGTGAGCACGTATGCTAATCACAGTCTGCCTAGGGGGACTGTCCTAGGAAAATTAGGCTTATAAATGACAGTCAATCTGCTCCCTTGGTGTTGGCCCTGGGTTACAAAGAACACCAGAACAACACTGGAACCCAGGATGGTGATATTTCTCTTTCTCTTTCATTCTCTTTTTCTCTCTTTCCCTTTAACTTGTTTTTCTCTCCACGTTAAGCATTTTCATTAAGAGTGAAGCTTCGACCCTTGTCCAATAAAGCATTGAAAACTGTACAGTTACTTGGTGTGGATGCACCTTTATTTGTCTCTGGGAATTTCAAATTTGCCTAGGGCCAAAGCTTAAACCCAGGGCTTGTGGTTTTCGTCCCTGACAGTAATTGATGTTCAAGAGATTGTTAAACCAGATCAGATTTTTCTTAGATTGTGTTTGTATGCCTGTGGTTTATGCTCCCTATGCTACAGAGAGGAAGCAGTCATAGAGTTGGAGAGTGAAAAGGGAGCACGTAATTTTGTAGTATCAGATGAGGATGGTGTCCTTATATTTAGCTGCTAAATAAATCCTTTGAAAATCTTGTTTCTGTTTAGGATTTTGTGCTAGTGAGAAAAGCAGTATCTAATTTGGAAAACAAAAGGTGGTTGAAGAGAGCTTCCTCTGCAAAGAAACTGGGGCACTCTAATCTGAATGCACTGTTTTTTCTAAATGAGAAATAAATAAAGGATTTTCCACTTTCTGAACAGTCAGATCCACACAGAAACATGTTGGCAGTCACTTCCAGGGTGGTTTGTCATATGTCTCCTTGACAATTTCTCCCTGTGAAGAAAGGGATGAGTGAGTAGGAACTAACAAATGTTAATTAAAAAAAATTCTTGGTGTATGTTGTTTAGAAATATCATGCACACCTTGCAAAGACTATGTTGTCTTTTAAGAAAGGATCCTGCAAGGCAGTGTGGGTGGCAGTGGAGATTGTCACTTCTGCATAAATGTACTTGCAAGGCAGAATCTGTATTGTTTGTAATAATTTTCATTAAAAATAAAACTTAAAGATTTTCAGACCAAGTGAGATTATCAGAAATGCCAGTTTGTTGATTCTTCTAAGCAGATTGCCCTGGAGGATAAAACACACAGTGGAAAGCTGCGAGGAAAAGACATCACTAAAATGGTTAAGTTGGCAAAGCTGTTGTTATGCCACGTACTCCTGCAGGGAACCCTGTCAGAGAAACCAGAGTGTATTTGCAGAGATGTTTCTGTTAGCATAGGCTTTTAGTTTATGCTCTGAATAGTGTTAGTTAATGATGCAGTTTCTGAAGGACCAGCTAGTATTGATTGGTTATAGAGGAAACTAAGGTTTTCTCTAGGACCTCATCTTTATTTCAGTCTAATTAAAGATTATTTCCGTTTTTTTTACAGACTAATGCAGTTATCAAGCAGTGCTCACAGAATGGGTCAGAATCACTTAAAACTTCTGGCTTCTGCTTTGTGTGCTGCTGTCAGATATTAGAAGAGCCCTGAATCCCTCTACAGGGTGCTCAATGGTTATTTAGGGTGTACGTAAAATAATTCTCAAGTACAATATATCCCATCCATAGTGGTACAGCCAGTCGAAAAAATAGGTTAAAAGTAACTGTCTTAGAATACAAAAGTCAAAGCCCTTAACTATCTTACTGGACATGCAGGAATAGAATTGAGCTGAATTCCAGGGCCTTCATACAGAAAGCTGAGGTTTCATTTGTTTACAACTAGTAATGGATTTGGGTACCTGAAAACAGGTTTCTAAACTTCATAACTGCTTTATTTTATAAAACATTTTAAAGAAATGAGGCCTTGAATATTTCTTTCATATTGTAAAGTAAGCAAGCACTTAGCAAAGGAAACTATTTTCTTTGGCAAGCTTGTAAAAGACCTTATAGGATAGTGAGCCATAATTCTCTGACCCTTTTTCTGATAATGTTTTATCAGAAATATGTCTTTCCCTGTTGGTGGAGGAGGCCACTTTTAACTGTGTTCCTTTTTTAATGTTCCCGTGACATACACAGATTTCTCCACTTCATCTTTATATCCTAATTTAGTGGCCATACTCCCTTTTCTTCATACTCTATGGAGAGTCAGAGATAGAAGTAGAAAGAGACACTTGCGAGTTCCAATCTTATACTTTCTCAAAGTATGCATACTATTAGATAAAAGCAGAGTGTTGTGGGTTTTGCACTGGCTGAGCTTGTGCCATTTATAGTCAAAAGTCTGTGTAACCCCCTTGAGGGATTATCCAGCTTCTCTGGGTGTGTACTGCAGTATCTTTCCAGCATATCTGCTCTTATACCATACCAATATTCAGCCTCACTGAACCGCACGGAGGTTGTCTAACAGTGAAACCCCCACATTTTTAGTAGAATCAAACTAGTTCTGTAAAAGGGCACTGACTTACCAATCTACCAAGAAACTTGTTTTAAAGTAACTTCAGTTTTACTGAAACAATGTCTCATTTTCCTAGCAATGCTTATATTTTGTTCCCTCTATTTCACAGAGGCCTTGGGAGACATTTATTGGAAGAGCTATTCTTTCTTACTTTAATGAACAATATTATTGTGTACTTAGACTGAAATAATGGAAAGGCAGAGTCCAATAATAAGTTTTAAAAAACTAGTATGAAAGTCTTACATAACAAAAGGAGGAAAGAGTAGCTCCAGTCCTACTTTTTTCTGACTGGTGGTTAGACAAAAGCATAAACCTGAGCTGCAGTCTTACAGTGTTAGTGGTTTGACAAATACCACCCTTTGCCTTGCATCCTACCAAGATAATAAAGATTTAAGCTTGTGCTGGGTTTAGTCAGGAAAGGGTTTACTCTCTTTTCAGTGGCTGGTATGAAGTTGTGTTCCTCAATTTATGCTGAGAAAAGTACTGATAAGGTGTCTTTTTAGCTGGTGCTGGAGAATGATTACACCAAATTCAAGGTTTCTCTCAGCTTCTGACCCTGCAGCTGCGTTCCCAACTCTCGCTACAGGCAGTGTGGGGAGACACAGTTCAGACAGCTGACCCAGACTGACCGAAGGGGTATTTCATTCCATAGTACATCATGCTCGGTACATAGGTGGGGAGTGGGCTTGAGGAGCCATTACTTTTTCACTTTCACTTTCTTACACTTTTGAACACTCTAACACCTTTGTTAGTTGCTTTGCTAACTCCTTTGCTGGCTTGTTCATGAGTTGGTGGGTCTGTTAGTTTTCCCGGTTGTGCTGCTGCTGATAGGGTTTGCTACGATTGCTCTGGGGCTGTGATTCTTGGATTCTCTGTCTCTGACTCCCCATCGGTCGGCAGGTGGTGAGCAATTGTATCATATGTTTTATTTTCTATTAGTTTAATTACATCTTGTTAGTAGTATTTATATATGTTCTTTTATAAATGTATCTTATTCATTTATATTCAATTAGTAAATCGTTCTTATCTCAGTTTCATGAGCTTCCTTGTCTTTTTCCTCTGATTCGTCTCCTCCGCTGGAGGAGAGGAGGGGGGACTTGTGAGAGCGGCTGTCTGGTATTTTGCTAGCCAGAGGTAAAGCATGACAAGAATATCTCTGTGTATTTGAGACAAATTTAACAGGACTACAATTTCCATTCTTTCAAGACATTCTGCCTAGCAGTTCAGTATGGCTGTTTAGGGATTATGTTATTTCAAGTGTAGTTTTACTCGGCACCTCTGAGACAAACTGCTGTGAAATCAAGTACCTGGAAGAAGAAATCTGTCTCCTACTCACATTTTTCTTGCCTCTGTTAAGTTAACAGTTCTTATATTCAGCAAAAATCTTCATCCACTGTGAAGTCATATTGTTGCTTAGACTTGCCCTGCCTGTTGGACTGTGTTATTTTAGCAATGCTATTTTATCTCCAAAGGCCCATTAAAATTTATTACCTGATAGGCTGCATTCTGCAGGAAGGTTACAAATATGAAAGGGAGGGGACTTTGGAGTCTACACAGGATTGTCATAAGAGTCATTTAGGAGTGATCAGAAACTGTACTACCTTCCGATGAATGTATGTGCAGCAGAAAGTGAAGCATGACAGAAAACTACAGTAAACTTCTGTGTGCTTAGTGAATATATATCTGAAATGTAAACACAAGATAATTCAGATATGTGCTCTCCAGCAGCAGGTAATTTGTGTAAAAACAATGTAACTAACTTGGAATAACTTCAGAAATTATCAATTCTCAACTGCTGTAGGGAGGTCATGTCCTAATTGTGAAGCAGGACTCTCATTACTTCCTTGGAATAGTTCTTAAGAAGGATGCTACCCAATAAGGTATATGCAGGTTATACAGTGCACATCTCCTGTTAATTTCAAATTGTATATTGTGTAATACTCAGTTTTCAGGAGTATAATTTTTGTAGTTCCAGGTTGTATAGTCAGTCTTTTTTTTCTGAGTATGATAACACATATGAAAGTGAAATGAAGGCAATATCAGAAAGTGAGTTTGCTGCAAAGTCCTTCTGAAGCATGTTTCACATTCTTGTGCTGAGATGAATTTCATTGTTACCAAGAGAAGTTCAATTATGGCAAATGTTCTCCAACAAATATCTACTGTAATCTGAAAATGAGAAATCTAAATTTGTATTTGTCATTATTGCTTGTCTTATGGGTCTTCTGATTGCATTATGTCATGGTTTAGCCCCAGTCAGCAATCAAGCACCACACAGCCATCTGCTCACCTCCTGCTTCCCCAGTGGGATGGGGGAGAGGATCAGGGAATAAAGATAAGAGAACGTGTGAGTCGAGATGAGAATAGTTTAATAATTAAAAATTAATGAAATAAATTAATCATACTTATAACATGAATAATATGGAATTAATGATAATAATAAAATACTACTAATAATCATAATAATGATAATAATATGTAACAAAAAAGAAAACAACAATGGGGAAAAAACCCAAATACTACAACCACTCACCACCCACCAACTGATGCCCACCCAGACCCTGAGAAGCCAGAGCCAGAATGAGAGCCTGAGAGAGCACCCTGGCCAACTCCCCCCAGCTTATATACTGAGTATGACAATGTCATAAAATGTCCCTTTGGTCAGTTTGGGTCAGCTGTCCTGGCTGTGTCCCCTCACAGCTTCTTGTGGAGAAGAAGCTGGGAGAACAGGGGCAGTATCAGAAACTGAAAAAGTAATTCACTTAATAGACACATTGCTTGGCAACAACTAAAACCATTAATATATTTTCAGTATTCTTGTCCACACAAATCCAAAACATAGCCTATACTAAAAACATCAGAATGCTATCAACATTCTTCTCTGCAGAAATCCAGAACATAGTTACTATGAAAAAATTTACTCTATCCCAACCAAAATCATCACAAATAATTTGGAATGGTCTGATAATATAATTTCAGGTGCCTTTTGTTAGAATAGAAGATTCCAATGGTCACAAGAATTGAAGGGAGAATTAATCTTCCATTAGACACTTTGATTTAGTCTAAAAGTACTTTTAAGTTTTCTAAAATAGTGTTTTCTTCTATCATCAAAGAAAAGTAATGTTATTCACATTTTGCAGATCGAGCCAATTTCATTGACTTTTTCTTGGTGAGAATCTAGGGGCCTTTTGAACTGGATTTTAAAGGATTCCAAACTTTCCAGTTCTCAGCAGAATGTCTCAAAACTAGTTAATGCTTCTGTGCTTTTCTCTCTCTTTTGAAGTAGTCATTTTGAGGCAAAGTTTGAAGTAAAATTCTCCAGGTGGGAAGCAAGGTCACGGAACAGCTGTTTGTGTATACACTGTCTGCTGGCCTGTGAGTAGCTCTTGTTGCTTCCCTGGAGAGGATATGGCAATGGCAGAGCAGCATGGGGATGGAACCTCCCCTGCTGAAGGTGTTTCTACAGTGTTTATTGTTATTCCTAGGAACAGACTATAATGCTAGCATAAATAAAGCATTTAACATGTTGCAAAAGGGTGTTGGTTTTGTAATAGGCGTAGTCACGTGATTCAGCCTCAGGTACGTTCACATAGTTTTCACTTAACAAGTGAAATAAGTAACCAGTAACTTTTTATACTTATTTGCATGAGACCCAAACACTAAAGACTAACTCATCCTTAATTTATAACTGACTGCTATCCTTAGCTTTTGTCTAAAAAAGCATGGATTATGCTTGTCACATTGCAATGGCAAGTAGAATTAGAACTTATAATTCTGGTAAAGTCAAATGGCAGCTTTTCATGTAATTGCTTCAATATTAGACTTTTTCTACAACTCAAAAAAGACACTGAAAACAGCATTACCAAGGCTTTCAACATGGTTCTGGTTCTCAGGAACACCTAAACAAGAAATTCTACATGAAAACTCTAGGAGAAAGTGATTTCAACTGACAAAATTCATGTTCAGGGTTTCCTTTGGGTTTTTAGTAGAAATAGCACTACTATTTCTGTGCTAAAAAACAGATTTCTACAGTGTATCTTGGGTAACTGTATGAATGCCCATAAGCAGTAGATTATTATGGACTACTGTAGTACTATAACCTTCCACAAGTAACAACTTCAAATTTAGGAAGTAGCTGTGGGAGGAAATCTCATCATCACGGTTAAGACCCTGGTCTTGCTCTCTTCTAAGCCGGTCTGTTTCTTTTTTTAAACAGAGATGCAATAGCTTCTCCAGGATAACTGTTATTCCTGCTTAGTCTTTAGCCTTTTAAAAAATGCTTTTAATTTCTTAAGTTATGACTCTAGTAAAAGCCTGAATATTGCCCAGATGTATGTATGTATATATTTATGTACTTCCCTGTTGCAGCAGTGTTAATTAGAAATGAATTAACTGTGGCAGGCAGGCAGTCAATACCTGATTTAATTATACCATCTTTAAAGTACAGAGGTAGACGTTGTGCAGAATTCTGAGGTGCGCCCTGTGAGGGACAAACACCTGGAATACTCAGTATGATTTTAAATTGATCTTCATAAGTTAGTGTTTCGGAGAACATTTTGTAGGATGAGGGGAGCACCTGTGTTTTTCTTTCCCCACAGTGTTAATTACAGGAAGACTTTTAATGAAGTTAATTTTAATTCATAATTACTTTTTCACAGTAAGGTTGGTCCAATGTCTATGGTGTAACCTACGTGAAAGTCAGAGTTTAATCTCCTGTCCTGCCATGTATTTCTCATAGAGGGTTTACATTCCTTCAGATTCTTAAAGATGAGATGACCTCAGATTCACCAAGGACTATCCTTTTTATTTCTTCCAAGACTGTGAACTCTATTTGTGTACATGTTCTGAATGGAGGCTCATACATTAATGTTAATATGATGATATTGAATATTTAATATTCTGGCATGTTTACTACCATTTTCAGGCATCTAACAAAGATGAATTTGAAGGCCTGAAGTTTAGGACTGTAATATTTCTTTGTGGTCAGTGTCTTTATAGGGCAATGCAGACGAGAGAATCTTAGGAACTGTCAGTTAACAAGTATGAATGCCAGCTCTTACATTCCTGCCTTTTACTATCCCACTCAAGAAAAAAAAGGTTTGAGTAATTTTACTGCTAGAACTCCGTAAAGGAGTTGCTTAGCATTTGTATTGAAGGGAACCATTTTCAAGAAAATGTCTTCTCCTTTCTATGTTTAATTCTTATAAAACCAGAATATTTTGATCTACAATAATGAGGCCATTTAGGGTTTTGCATGTTTTCTTTTAACTGGTAGCTGATACTTCAAGGGGAACCTAATTACTGATGAACCAGTAGCCAAATGTATTGTGTTAACTTGAATACACACGCCAATTAATTGGCACTAGTTGAGGCTCATGTGCCTTCTGGCTGCCCAGCTGCTCTGTGCAGGGTTAGTTTAGAGAGCAGAACTTTGTCTTCTAGGGTTTGAACAAGCACATCTGACCAAGCAAGCTGCTGAATCAAAAGGGAACATGTTTTGTTAAAGACAAATTAAGTCCTGCTGGTGTGACCTAAGCTGTCAGGTATTCCCTGTGATGCTGTTTTACCTTCATATTTACTTCCATGATTTAGGTTTGCACACGCTCTGTTATCTGTCAGTGTGGTCGGTAAAGCCATGGACTTTATTATGAAGTAGCCTACATTTTCATGTCTCTGTGGTAAAAGCTATGGTTGAAAAAAAAATAAAAGGGAAAAAAGGAACAAGGTGGTATTGCAGATACAGTTTCTTCATAAAGGAACAAGGTGGTATTGCAGATATGGCCAGTGTCTCACACCTCGACAGTTGCTCTTACAGTCAGAATGCAGTTTGTATTTCTAGAATGGATTATTTGAATGCTATTATTTTGTGATAAGGGACTTCTTTTCAATAATTAAATTGTTCCATTATTTTGGTAGCAGAAAGGAAGGCAGGCAGACCTCCTTGAACTCCGCAAACTACATCTAAATTTTGCAGGCACATTGAAGGGGTTTAAAAAAAAAATATTTTTATTGAACAAGCATTTAATTTCTGTTGATAACTGTCAGCATATTAGCCATTAGTAGAATAAACGGATTCTCTGATATTCTCAAGGAAAATTGATTTTTAGTGTTAATGATGAACATAGTTATAGTTATTTTTTGGTAACAATTTAGAGCTAAATATGCTTGACAGCTTGTAAAATTGTAATCTGAGTGCGAGTGCCCTTAGTCTTTAAGAAAGAACAGAGCATTAGTGCATTATCAAAGAAATATTTGTTCTTTTCATTATATTACTACTTCTTACTGTTCTACTTCATAATATTAATCCAGTTTAGTTGTGTATTTTATTTGTCAGGATTTTCATTTTCTCTCCTGCTTTTTAGATAAAGCTGGTATATCTGAGAAAAACCCTTGTAGTTCCAAAAATGCATATATTAAAATACCTCACAAATTTTACTTCAGAAGAATAAAGCAGAAGGCTTTTAGGAGACTTAAATGAATTTACCCAACTGTTTTTTTCTGCCTCCAAAGGGATTGTCAGAGAGATTTGAATCAGCAAGAATACTTTAAATAACTGCAATTTGTGTTTTATTAACCAGTTGTGGTTCAGGAAGACATTTGCCTCTTTCTGAGTGCTATTCTTCAAATAATTGCAAGTAGCATCCCGGAAAAAGAAGCATTAAATATATAAACTGGAAATATGATCATATTAAAGACCATTTAAGTTTTTAGTTTTATAAAAACGATTGGGATCAGTTTGGGATTCTTCTTTATATTCTAATATGCTCTGTATTGAATCCTTCAGTTCCTTGTACCTTATATTTCTGTATTGTGGTTTTTCAACGCTTGATTTTTAATGTTCTTGTCTGTAGTATTTTCATGGTTAACCTTATCTGTAAATGAAGTACCACACAGTGACTCCATCACCTCCAGATGGAGGAAGAAAGAACTTTTACAAGCTTCTCTTTTTTTTTTTTTTTGAGATAAGAACTATTTAATTACATAAATGAAACTTAGTGATACTAACAATACTACTACTAATAAGTAATTTAAAAAAAACCCCAGAAAATAGAACATATGATACAGTGTCTCACCACCCGTGGACTGACACAGCCAGATTCCAAAACAGCAAGCAAAATCTGAGTGGAGAGAAAAAAAACCCTGAGCCGAGGAGAGCAGGGAGAAAGGAAATTCCAACCTCACCACAACCAGCCTAACAAAATAACAAAAGAAGCTGCTTTTCTGCTAAGAGCCGGCCAAGAACTAACAAAAGCCTCTGAAGACTCAGCTATTAGCTAGCCCCACAGCCCTAAACATACCCACCCTTTCTGGGCCAGTTCCCAACTGTGCATGGACCCACCCCTTGGGCAGTGTGGGTCAGCCAACTCTCTGTAGAAGAACAGCTCATTCCTGGCTGAAACCAGCACAAGTATGAAAACAATACTGTTGCACAGGTTAGTAGAGCTCACTTGGACTCAGAAAGTCAGTTTTAGACTGGGTGTGGCTGCATCCCTAAGTGCTGATCTGTCGGCTTGCCAGAAACAATTCTATAAGCACTGTGTACATTATGTATATGTACATTTTGTAAGGCACGTGTGTGTTTGCTTTTCTAACAATGTAAACGTTCCAAAATTTCAGCCAATTTTTGTTTTACTTGATGAAACCTATACTTCTGTTTAGATAGTATTTTTTTTTCCTAGTTCAGCTTCTTTCTGTGGTTATGGCTTTTTTATTATTATTTCTCACTCACATTTTTTCTTTCAGAAGTATTTTCCATTGGGTTTGATTTCTAATGTATATTAAAGTGCTTTAGTATTTTACAGATTCTTACTTCTATTTTAATATTCTGCGAGTGACAAAATAGATGCAGAATAACTATCGAAATTAACAGACTTGGTATTCGTACATTTCTGCACTTCACAGCCTACATTAGCAACATACCTATAACAGTAATTTCTAAGTAACCTAAGACTATTTACCAAAGTTCTTGTTTTCTTTGATAATACTCCCCTCTAACCTGAAATGTTTTGTTATTAATAAAATGCTAACCAGAACCTCATCTCTGAACTGATTTGGAAGACCTTCATGAGAATAAGCCAAATAAACCAAAACTACTCTCTGACTTGGGGAAGACTTTTCTAAGATCACCAAGGCTGAGGACAATTAAAGGTATGTGAGGGCCTGTATAAAGTGTTAAGCTAAACAGATGCATTAAAAAGAGCTTCTGAGAGCAGGCATCGCCAACCAAAGCAAAAGTCATTAACTTGATAATGGAAAATTATTATTAGTTTGCTCAGGCTTTTAAGCTCAACTATTTCATTGGCAATTAAAGGAGCAAAAAACTGGTTTTCAGCATATATAAGCATATATGGATGAGTTTGAGTGTTTTCTCACGGAAGAAGGGGAACAGGTGTTTAAAGATACACAGCTCCCTTGCAGCTTCTTACATACTAACCATTGTATTTAATATTTCTAACTTCCGAACTCTGTATCATTTCTATTACTCATCATTAGAATGTTAGATTCGTTTTTTAATTATGTTATAAAGTCTGAGTTATCCAAGCTGCATTCTGCCTGCCTTATCATAAAAGAAATATAATATATTAGCACATTTTTAATTTGTTTCTCTTTCATGTGCTGCTATTCAGCATATTTGTAACTTCCAAGGAAAGGTGATAAAAATTTTCTCTCCAATTTTTAAACTTGTTGCAGTGCTTTTCACTTGTCAAAGATGGATTTGCCTTCTTTTCAATCTCATTTAAGTAGAAATTGAAATGTAAAGCATTCCTTTAAAGAAAATAGTATGAAATTTTCAGATCAGGCAAAGCATGATATACCAGGCATGATTTCACAAAAACCTTACTTGAAGTTTTATTAATCAAATCTACTTTCAGACAATCCACACACAGGATTGATTGAGAAGGTGTTGGAGTAGAAAGCTTAGAAACAAAATGTTCTTTATTGTTACAGAAACTCTGAAGGTACATATTTTGTTTCTTATTCTTTTCAATATGGATTTAGTAGCAGTAATTATGCTGATGATTATAGTGCTTGAAACTGAAAATTCAGAATCTTAAATTTGGGGCTTAAATAATTAGAGTCTGCATTTGAAGAACTAGAGTTTGATTCTCTTTATGATATGGATTCTTCCTCCATTTTACTGTGAGGTGTCTTAATTTATTGGCGCCCAAATACTTGAGCTATTTCTTCCACTTGCATTTGGGAGAGTTGTTAATATAATGAACATATTTCTAGGTGCAAAACAAATGGGTATTTTGATCGACCATGGCACCAAGTATCAGTAAATTCCTTATTGAATGTGATGATTAACAAAAGTGACGTAAACATACAATTGTGACAATCTTATGGAAGTGTGGACTCAAACAGTAATTATTAAAAATTCATGTTTGTTTCTAGCTTCTTAAAAATTAACATCCTTAACTAAACCAGTACTAGAGATCAGTGAGGAGCTGTTTTTACCACATAAATGCTGTTGTGTGTTCAGAAATTAGTCATCAAGAATTTCCTGTAAAAGAAGTCATTTTATGTTACGGTTCTAAATAACAAAACATTTATTTGTTAACAAAGCTAACAGTTGAAAGATTTACAGGGTTCTCAGGTCTGACTTTCAATATTGGTAATTTCTTTTGCTATTATCATTGGATGTGGTATTACTTTGGAATACAGTCTCTTTCTCACAACAATGGGAATTCTTAGGCGGGAAAAAAAGAACTTGTTTCATGGGCTATTATAGGAAATAAGATATTTGGTAAAAGAAGTTTAGGAAAATAATAGGAATCAAATATTTTTGATCTAGAGTAACTTGATAATTAGTTAAACAAGTTGTTAACAAATTGGATCGCTCCACTGACCAAAATTGCATTACACTCTTTCCCATATCACAAATGTTTAATTGTAAACATAAGAATTATTTCACTACTCATGCAGTTTAAACTTCTGTGTTTGTGTTTATCCTTGAAAAGTTTAAGCCACAGTTCATATTTATAGAATGTAGACTGTTCTTTCTAGAGGTGTTGTTGGTTTGTATATCAGTTTTCATCTCAGTGCAGTTTGGGAATGATGAGTGATATCTGGGTTAGCTGGAAGTTTGAATCCCTGATGTCTTACCAGATTTTCTCATCTTTATCCTGAGAGTAATAATGGAACAAAAAGATAGCAAGCTTCTCTGCTTAAATCAGCAACCCTAATTTTGTTTGTAATCTGCTGCAATATCCTTGCACAATAATAACTAAGTAATGGTTTTCATGTTTTCAATGGTAATTAAGCAACCATGTTTTCTAGAAATGCTTATGCAGCTATTAAGTGAAGTTAGTTTAGAATATTTCAAATTTAGAATATTTGATAATTTTACATTCTATTAAAGAGTGTAAATATTGAAAGAAATTTCATGTCTTGAAATTCAATGTGTGAGCAGAACAAATTAGAATACGTATTGCATATAACTTGCTTAATTTGTAACAGCATCGTTGATAAAAGCCTCTGTGTACTTTAAGATTTAAAATTGCTGTATTTCTCAACTATAGGGAAATAACTACTCCCAAGTGAAGATTATGGGAGTTTGGTCATTGATTTCATACAACAAAGATCAGAAGGTTAGTGCATAAGATAGTTGAGCTATGCATCACCTGTTGACAAAAGCAGACGTTTTGGACAATAACCCTATTTGGCATAGTAATGCAAGAGTTTCTCTTCTCTGCTAAAGGTTAGACTATAATTAATTTGCTACTTATTTATCTCTTAATAGCACTAGAAACACTGCAAAGGAAAGAGAAATTTAGCAACAGATAGAGTTGACAGGAGAATAGAACAGCAAATACTGCGGATACATTGCACACGGAACCCTGAAGTACTAGAACAACTAGACTCCAAGAAAATGTTTCTTTTCTTCTTAAGAAGGGTCAGGATGAAGTAGTATTTCAGTTTTTTTCTATGGGATATCTAGATGAATTATAAAAGAAGCTAGAGTTTTGATAATGCTTTTCCTTACATAGTAGATGATCACTGTAATTTTGAAGAAAATTAGAGAACTTATCCCTTCCACTGAGCAAAACAGTAGGTTAAATCATAGTCAGAAACACTGGCTATGCCTGTTAGAATGGCAGGTGAATAAAAATAAAAAAGCTTGCTATTCACACAAAACTTTCTGTATTTCTTAAAGTTCTTTGAGACCCATATCCATTACTGGGACTCTAAAGTAACAGTATTCAAAAAACTCCAAACAAAAACAAAAGAAAAAACCCAAACCCACAAATCCAACAACCATCAGCTGTCAAACTTCAGATTATGAATATTGAATGCTGCCTGCCACCAGTAAAAACACCCCAGAGAACACAATTACTTGGTGCATTTTCATTCTTTTAATAGCTTCTATTCTGAATGAGCTAGAATTGTTTACCCAACACCTTGGCATTCACAGTTCTTCCTTTATAACATAAGCTGGTGAAAGTTCAGAAGCTGTAACAGATCATCACCTCTTAGAGTAAACAATAAGAACTTCTGAGGGTTCATGAAAGATGAGGGAAGGTTCGTTTCCTCCACAGATCTCTCACCTGATTTGGAATCATGTTGTTTAGTGTATGGACAAATACAACTGTGATTGTGTTTGATGTAACGATGTCCCCCATAGTCACCAATTGAAAATCACGCTGCACATAACAGAATTACTATGTTTTACTGGCACACTGCACTTGAGCAGCTACTAGGCTCGCTCTTCTGTAGGATCGATTGATATAAATTTGAACAGAAAGTTGTCTAAAATACAGACAACTATTGGACATTTTCTGGTTAAAAAAGTAAAATCATATGATGGATAAATGAAGGATGAATACTCTGTAAGATGCAACATTTGAAGTGAATTAACACGGCTGTGCATTGCTTGGCAAGATATATTTTTGCCTGGGTTTTTTTACAAGCTCTTGAAATTAAAATGTACTGAGTCTTGTAAAGTAAGGTGGTTTCTGTGAAATTTTTGAAATCACTGACTGCTTTTCTGAGTCATTGATTTTCTAAACTTTTATTATACTAGCAATGAACAAAAGCAGGGAGTAAAGCAAACGAGTAGTTGTTTACAACCTTCTCCTTTGTTACACAAGTTGAGTATACTCATATCTGTATTACAAAGAGAATCTTCTTTTATAGTGATTGGGAAAATTAGAGTTCTTAAATGGTTAAATGTTTATTATCTTTCAAAAAA
Source organism: Rhynochetos jubatus (assembly GCA_027574665.1). Taxonomy (NCBI): domain Eukaryota; kingdom Metazoa; phylum Chordata; class Aves; order Eurypygiformes; family Rhynochetidae; genus Rhynochetos; species Rhynochetos jubatus. The sequence continues at coordinate 21,960,429 of CM050656.1, forward strand.
TTATGAAACATTGATAAGCTTTGAATATGTACAAAGCACACAAGAAACAATTTACCTATAGAAAGAAAATCATAATTCCAAGCACAAGCTGCTCTCTGAACTGTGCTTACACAAAACCATTTCTAGCTGTTTCCTTTCACTAGACACTCACTGTTGCTTTTTTCTTGCTCCTGGGAGTGGTAATTTAAAGAAGGTAGTAGAGATGAAGCCCTCCTCATTTCTTGACCACGTGCTCTCACAGGAGATGGTTTCAGCACTTTTGGTGATGCAAGGAAGCAGTCATGTATATTTAAACATCTAACTGTTATTTAAATCAGGATTGTAGTCTCACAGGCTACTTCAGCTAAACATTGAACAGATAAAGGAGTATTCTGAATTACTCTCAGAAGGACATGATACTAAACTAACTTCATCTGGAGGAGCTGCTTTGGCACTGTGATGATATAGAGAGACATAGGAGGCTAAGATACTCCTTTAGCTGCCAGAACTTGGAAAGCCTAAATACTGCTCTCAGTGCTGATTATCCCAGTAAGGTCAAATTGAAGGTGAAAATCGTTTATAGTAACCACAGAGGAAACATTTGCAATTTAGTTAGTAATCTAGTTATAAAGCCAATAAATGTATATAGTATTTGTGTTAAAATTCTGGGTGTTTAGTCACTGCTGTTCCTACTCAAAAGGACTAATTATTTTTTCCTCACTTTTTTTTTTTATTTATTATTTTTGGATTACAAAAAAAATTGGTCAATTAATTTCACCTAAGCTGGCCTTGTAATATGAATCTGGGTAATGAGTAATAATTGAGAATTTTGTTCTTGGTAATTGTTATAAGGAATAAGTAGTAGTAGGGCATGCTCTGTTTAGTACAAGACTAACACAAGGAAACTGAATTGTTTGGGGTGGTTTTATCTGTAAAATATATGAGACTCAGCATGCTAAATTTTTTTCTAAAATAAGAACAGAAAAGTCTTATACACAAACAAGATCCAAAAATTTGTATGAATCAAAGGTGAGAAAACCAAGTATCTTGTAAAATTTTTTCCTGTGATTAATGAAAAGAGCTCATAGGATATTAACTCACAAGCAATAGAGAATGTTGTTAACGGTTTCTAAAATATTTCAGCAAAACCATGACATCCAGTAGGCTTTCATAAAGATTAATTGTTTTGGCAACAAAATTGGTGTGAAAACCAAAGTAATAGCTTTTTTTATAGGAACACTTCCCTTTTCTCATGAAAAATATCTTACTCTGATGGTTCGTTATATACCTCCTACTTAATAACACGTATATTTTCAGCCATTCAGAAAGATGGTCTTTGAATATATTGCTGTGGGTTAACTCCAGTAGGTGGCCAAACCCCACACAACTGCTCGCTCACTACTCCTTGAGTTGAGATAAACACAGTTTAATATGTAAAGTACAAGCTGTGCACACAAGCAAAGCACAATAAATAACTCATCCAGTACTTTCCATTGACAGGCAGGTGTTCAGCCACCCCCAGGAAAGTAGGGCTCCATCAGGCCTAAGAGTTACTTGGGAAGACAAATGCCATCACTCTTAACGTCCTCTCCTTCTTCCTCCAGCTTCCTCTAGCTTTTATCGCTAAGCATGACATCATGTGGTATGGAATACCCCTCTGGTCAGTTGTGGTCAGCTGTATCCCCTCCCAGCTCTTGTGCACCCCCAGGCCACTTGCTGGTGGGATGGTGTGAGGAGCAGAAAAGGCCTTGACTGTGTGTAAGCACTGCTCAGCAGTAACGAAAATATCCCTGTGTTATCAATGCTGTTTTGATCACAAATCCACACTGTAGCCCCGTGTGAGCTACTATGAAGAAAAATAACTCTAACCCAGCCAAAACCACTATATATTGGACAATGCAATTGAAATAAAAATTCTCAAAGCTCAGTATGAATAGATGAAATGTTCTAAATATATTCATATTATTTCTAGAATTTAATTTTTTAAAAAATTTTATTTTACTTTTTTTTCTCCCAAAATTTGAAAATAAAATAGATATGAAATTTTGATATGTTACATTTCAATAAAATAAACATGTCTTGATTCTTTGGGGATATTCAAGACCGACAAGACTGACTATATGCATGCCAGTACTTTAATATTGTCAAGTCTTTGTTTTTTTTTTCTTAATCTGTAAATTGCTAAGGTATTGGTAATAGAACTTATGCTAAAAATACCACATGGCAAGATAGTTTTGATCTCTTTCTCCATTTATATACACACATATGTTTATAAATTATGATATAAAGACATGCAAAAGTAATCCTATCTTGTATTACTTTATCTCTAGAAGATGCCAATGTAACAATCACACATTAATATCATCAGTAGTGATATACATTTAAAATTATGCAAGTATCTTATGAATCAGAGAGAGGTTTTTCGAAATGACTCAAATAATTAAGCTGGGACAAACAGACCTTGGCTTTTCAAAAATTTTAATTAATTTTGGAAATTAAGGCTCTCAGAGTTCATCAGCTGTATATCAACTTTTGTTTACATATGTTAAGTGACTGAATTTAATATAGTTCACTGCAGAGACTGTTTAAACTGTTGAACTTCATCATAATCATTTGAATGAGCAGTCAATGGACACTTGGTTGAACTGATGTTGCAGAATATTATGCTTCAAAATCTTTTCTTAAATTCAGCTTTTATTTGAAAAAGAAATCTGATTGCATACCATTTTACAAAAAGATTAGTGGTTGAAGTGCTTGGATTTGTTGTGACAGAATACTTTATCTTCAAGTGGCAAGAAACTGTGAAATATCCAGTTACTGAATTGATTTTATCTGTTTTCTTTTCACCCCTAGTTCATATTTGGCTACCCCAAGGTATCGGTGTTCACTCTAATATTCAAGAATGACCATGAATTTCTGGCAATGATATTTTGGGCAATATTATAGAGACTAACTTCTTTTCAAAAATAAAATTCTTCAAAGTGACATCAGTCATGCAAAAAGTCCCAGACACATGCAAATTAATGCAAAATATCATGCTAATTTTTACTAGTAAAAAAATTTGGAACAATGTTCTATGTGTGGGTAGATGCCAGTCTGTGAAATACTGTGATGAACTGTTAGATTGGATTACTCTGTAAGGAACTCAACAATGGAGTATGTGATTCAAGTTTTGGTAAATAATGTTGAGATTAAATTACTTCCTTAGAATATGTCACTGTCAATATTTGCAGACTGGAATCATTTTTTCTCTTTTAAACTCAGTCCATCAGATGCTTTTAATAGTATATGTTATGGCTTGGAAATTGGTTTGAATTTATAGGCACATTGTTAAAATATCTTCATATTCTTCCTAATGTTTAAAGGAAAAAAGTACTGCTTGAATGTATGGCAGTATCATCTACAGCTTAACAGCATGGAACTGACTGTGCTCCTTATTCATAAATTCTGTTTCCAGCTAGCAATAAGGTACAAACTTATTGCATTTCTCATGTAGTTTTTAAGGTTTTATTTCTATTTTATTTCTATTTTTGAGGATATATTTCTATTTTTAAGGATTTATTTCTATTATCTCATTTTAAAGAAGTATGTTGATATTTTACTTATATTGCTCTGATTTTTATTGGCTTTTAACTAATATTTCAGTGGTTCCTATCTGTCGCTGCTCTTGAAACTCTGGCTGACAGTATTACCTATTCAAAAATAATTTTTGGATTAATAGGACTATATAACCAGTGACGTGACAATGTCTAGACCATTGAATTTGAGTGGTGGTTGTGTTTGGGGCTGGTTTTTTGCTTGACATCTATAATTAACTACATTTTTTTTCTTCCCTTTTTTGTTTTTAATAGTACATTTAATGTGGTGTAATGTTCCACCCTGACCTGGTCTAAAACAGTATGGGAAAGGGTACATTCTTCTGTGAACCCTCTGGAATACAATTAGGGCACAAACAAGCCGGATATTGATTTCCCAAAACAGAAAATTTTATTATGTTGAATTAGGAGAGTAATCAAAGAGCGAGCAAAAGAGGTTGCAAGACTAATGTTAAGCATAGGATAGTCACCACTGCAGATCCAGTGACGTCTCACAGGTCCTAAGTATGCTGGAGGGGTCCCAGCCCAGTTTGCTATGGCACCATTTTTATATAGTCTGGGTCCCAGAATCTCCACCTGGTTCCAGGAAACTTCATGCATACGCATGGCGTCCATGGCATCATGTGATGGTAGGCGTAGTCTGGTTCAGTGCAGACTCAGTGTGTCCTGGGTTGTTGCAGTGGGCTGTCTTGGGGGTCGCATCATACGATACCCTCCCCAGGGTCAATGGCCTAGCATCCTACGCCTGTGCAGTTAATTGTTGACAGGCATTAAAACCACAGGTTCTTGCCTAGTTCCAAACCACCAGGTATGTTGTTCAGTCCTACCCTCTCAGGGCCAGAAATCGATACTTCAGTCTTGTGGTTTCCTCTGTACCAAGAAATATCCACACACCTGTCTGTCAAACCACCCCATGACTTAAACATTAATTGGTATCATCACCTGAAGTCTTCATAGTCCTTGTCCATGGGGGTGACATGAAAAAGATATCAAAAGAAAGTATAGAGGAAGTAGAAGTGAGAATACATGTAACACGATAGCTATGCTAACAACATCTTTTAACCATAACATATCTAAATCTAGCTTATAATACAAAACCAAAATGTGTCCCAGGCTGAGTCTGAGGACTTGCTTATGGCAAAGAAGAATGTACTACATTGCAAACAAACATATATTAAAATATTCTCCTCTTTCATTATCTCAGATACACCTTTGCAAAAGTATTAGGTTCACTGATGTATTTTTGCTGGAAAATATGGAGACAGCATGCTTAAGCTTGACTTGATGGTCGCACTCAGAGAGTTGTGATCAATGACTCAATGTCTGAGTGGAGACCTCATGGGTCGGTATTGGGACCTGTGATGTTTAACATTTTTGTCAGCAACATGGACAGTGGGATTGAGTACACCCTCAGCAAGTTCGCCCGTAACACCAGGCTACGCGCTGTGGTCAACACATTGCAGGGAAGGGATGCTATCCAGAGGGACCTGGACAGCCTGGAGAGGTGGGCTTCTTGAAGTTCAACAAGGCTAAGTGCAAAGTCCTGCACCTGGTTCGGGGCAATCCCAAGCCCAAGTACAGGCTGGGTGGAGAATGGATTGAGAGCAGCCCTGAGGAGAAGGATTTTGGGGTACTGTTGAATGAAAAGCTGGACATGAGCCAGCAGCGTGTGCTGGCAGCCCAGAAAGCAAACCGTATCCTGCGCTGTATCCAGAGAAGTGTGGCCAGCAGGTGAAGGGAGGTGACTCTCCCCCTCTACTCTGCTCTACTGAGACCCCACCTGTAGTACTGCATCCAGCTCTGGGCCTCTTAACATAGAAAGTTTATTGATGATTCAGATTGAGTCCAGAGGAGGCCACAAAGATGCTCAGAGGGCTGAAGCACCTCTCCTATGAAGACAGGCTGAGAGAATCAGGTTTGTTCAGCCTGGAGAAAAGGTGGCCCGGGGAGACCTTATTGCAGCCTTCCAATATCTGAAGGGGGCCTACAAGAAAGCTGGAGGGGATCTTTTTACAAGGGCCTGTAGTGATAGGACAAAGAGTGATTTAAGTTGAAAGAGCTTGGATTTAGATTAGATATCAGGAAGAAGTTCTTCACAGGAGGGTGGTGAGACACTGGAACAGGTTTCCCGGAGAAATTGTGGATGTTCCATCCCTGGAAGTGTTCAAGGCCAGGCTGGATGGGGCTTTGAGCAGCTTGGTCTAGTCAAGGGTATCCCTGCCCATGGCAGGGGGGTTGGAACTAGATGGTCTTTAAGGTCCCTTCCAACCCAAACCATTCTGTGATTCTAATAGGTATCTAAAGAGGAGTCATTGTAAGAACTTGTATTCTGTTGAGTATATAGCTTCTTTTACTTTCAAGATGGTAGCTTTTTTAATTTGACTCTTTCCTTGATGGACTTTCTGAATCAGGCCAGTGACAGCAGCTGAATTTCAAGAAACTGAAAAATGAGTCAAATAATCTATGTTTTTCAAATGCACACAATCAACAATTCTTAAATTGTGTTTTTTATACCCATAAGCATGAAAGTATCTCAGCACCTTTGTAAAGAAACAATTTTCCCATTGTCTGGAGTTAATATAGAATACTTTTTTAAAATTAAAGTAATAAATTCTCAGATGTGAAGAACTTACTCAAGGAATGAATATGTCATAATGCTTTGTTTCCTCTAAATGAACTATTGAAATGATGATGTTAATATTAGTGCTGGAAACATTTTATTTCTAACATCATTATGACTGTTGACTAGTTGACACACTGATGATGGCTTTGGTTTCAGGAATGGGTTGCGGATTTAGCAATTCGCATATGTTTTTACTTTCCTTTAAACAACAGAAATGCTTTACCTGATTAAGGATTTTCTTACTGTAGCTTATAAGCTCATAAATAAAATATTATGGAAAATTGATGCTATAGTGGTCCTTTCTTAACATGATTTCAAATGCAGATTTTCTGATATTAATTCAATCAGCTTCAGTAATACATAATATAATAACTTTTTTTTTAAATTACATTTCAATTTTAGTCCAGGTAACTAAAATCCACATGCTATATGTGGATAGGCAGTGATCCCTTGCTTACTGACTCATTTATTAATTTATTTTAGAAAAAATGAACTTTTGTTTCTATGTATTTTGGCTGTGTTTTGAAGCAGTTGGACCTTCTGAGTTTAAAATATGTACAATACTTAAAATTGTAATCTGTGTATCTTCACACAACATTCTGGAGTTTAGCAGAAATGCAGGTTTTGATGAAACTTATTTAGCTGAAAGATAAACTAAAGCCTATTTCCTCCAGTGGCATCTTTTCCACCGAGCAGCTACTCACAAAATACCAAATAATAAGAGCACACAAAGGCATAAGTTTTATGTTTCCTTCCTTTGTTAGATGGGAGATCTAAGAAGAGTCGTGGCCACACTTCAGGAGGTCAGCTTTTTTCCTCATTTCACTTCATCTCTGTTACAGTAACTGAAGGTGACCTTTCCTGAAAAAAGAATTGCCATTTCTGCAATTACATCGTCGTCAGGAATATATCTAGATGAAATCGTAATTGCTATACTGTGATGTTTCTCAGAATGGAAGAGTCATTGATGTGTTTCTAAATTGGAATGTCATAATTAGTTTATTGGCGTATCCTCTAGGTAGCAGCGATCTTTCCATCACTGCCTTCATCACTTAAATGTGGTAAGAACACTGGTACACGTAATAGTGTGTTGGTGTTGCTCAGTGTTGTATGCAAAGAAATCCTTCACTCTAGTAAGTCCTACTAAGTTCTGACCTGTTACCCAACATGTGGCTGGGGATTGTGGAACTATGTGTTGCTCAGAAAAATGTTTGCAAGTTTCCTGTTACACCATTCCCTCCAGTTTAGAGACATGCCAAGTCATTCACTTACCAAATGTACTAAAATTTCAAGTCTTTCTTTCTAGAGCATACTGAAACCTTAGTACCATGGCTTGTCTGTCTTTGATAAGCTTCTAAAGGTTCTTGGTGAATATCAGCCTAAGAGAAATGGAGAAAGAAAAGTAATTATATTTCTTGGTTTGTTTAGAGATTTCTAATAGTGTATTGACAAGAGGGAAGGTTATAATTTACGGTCATATGAAGGAAGAGTGGGATTTGGAGGAAGAATTCTGCCAGTTGCAAGCAAAGTGTACATAGTCTTTACATGGTTTGTGGATGAAACACATGTAGGAATGTATGTATGCAACAGCAAAACAGTCATACTAAGCCAAAATAAATCATCTTTTCCTTTATTACTAATTTCCTAATTAGTAAATACTAATTTTTTAAATTATATTGTACATTTTCTTACAGAATTTTCTGTGAACTTACTGCTTTCCAAATCAGTGGTTTTCCAACTGGTCATCAGTGATGGAGTGCAAGGAATAGCCTTTGAATGATTCTCACACTCCTGCAAATAGCCTCTCCTGAAGTTAATATCTAAGTAAGGACAGATAAAGACAATTAGGTATGTTTCCTAAACAGTGTTGCAGTAGGTAAGTTAAGTCAATTTTTTCCATAGATGTAATATTTCCACAGGTCTTTCAAAAACTAAGTAGTTATTTCCCAGTAAATTTTGCTATAAAAGCTGTAACAATTAAAAAATGTTTTTCTTAATTCTTTTGGATGAAGCGAGAGTCAGAACTCCTTATGGAAATACCTTGGTTAAAAAGGGAAGAAATCTGTCATATGGGAACCTATTCTTGGCAAAGATTTCTAAACCTTCTGCAAATATTTTCTATTTTAGAGCAGTTATTGAACTTCATGTTAAAGCAGTTGAAAATGGCATTGTCTAATCTTACTCTTCAAGTTAGCTAAATACAACATTTTGTAAGAGGGCAGTTTGTGCTCAGACATTAACAGTAATTATGCTCTCCATGTTAGTGTACCATTCTCCAAGTAAAAATAGAACATTCATGTTTGGTTGATATTTAAATAATTTCATTATCAAGAAGAATAATAGAATTGACATTGACAACTTCCATAATTACTATACTTGACAGAAAGCCAATGCTAATTAGAATTACCAATTGCTTAAAAAATTATTATGCTGTTTGTAATTAACATAGCATGCCTCAATTGAGACAGCCTGAATAACTACTAGTTTGCCATTTAAAGTTTGTATTTATAAGGAAAGGGGAAGTGTCTATTCTTTTTAAAATTTTAATTAAATGAATATATAATCCTGATGCAGCAATTTTTGGATAGAGCCTCTTAATTACTTGTATAAGAATTTTAAGTGCCAGGATTTCTATTAAAAAAGAATTTTAACTCCTGTGTTAAGGAATTTACTGTTCTATTAACTATCTATTTCTAAATTAAAACGAGGTAGGAGTAACAGAGACTTACGGTTATATCTTCTCTTCCCAGAATTGCCCCCTTAAACTTTGTTATTAAGTGCTTAAACAACTCCTTCAAAACCTCTCCTAGATAAATTCTATAATTGAATGCAGAAGAACATGCTGCTAATCTTTAGCATGTGCTCTCCAGGGAGCTATTGGACATGTTAATAATCTCTCCCTTAATGCCTCTAGTTTTAAAAGGAACTGAGGAGGGCAAGGACCTGAAAATTCTTCTTTCTATCTGAAGAGGACATCAGAAAATGCAACAGTTGACAAAAGTGTTCAACATGAACACATACACCTTTAAGGGAACATTAAACACTGATTTCATTGTGACTGCTTAGATATGTAAGTATTTAGAAAGTAGACCAAAAGGACTGATTCTCAAAGACTTTTTAAAATTCATCTGCTTGTGGAGGAAGCACAAAGAAAGGCAAAGAAATCCACACTGGCTCATGTATCAATAAATTCTAATTTATTTTTTGAAATTTGATAAACTGTAGCAGCATCTAATCCAGATATGCTGACAGTGGTGAAAATCACTTGTGAAAGTTCACATCCAGATTTTGGATTTTCGTAGACAGCCCATCACATACAAAAATTTTCTGTAGTCTACTCTTGAGATGCAGGTTCAGTTTCAATTCTGACATTAATAGCTCCTGGAAGTATTTTGTGTCTGGATAAAAATGCAGTGCCTATCAATGACAGTTCCTGAGTTGCAAATTAGTGAAGACTGAAAAGTGCCTTGACATGCTTTCTGTATTCTCTGTGGCAGTGTTTGAATAATGGGCTGGACAATGGGTTGGTTTAGCACAAACAGGTAATATGGCTCTTACATCCCTTGGTCACAGAAATAAATTACAGCTTCCCATCACAAGTGAGCTATTTTCTGTGTTTCCCTTTCATCAGGGTAGAACAACCTTTGTTGGCTTTCTATATTGCATAGTTCTATGGGACAACATGCATATTCTATTTTCCTTTCTCTCATTTCCTCTGTATTTCTGCTGCAACACATGATGCACAGGTTTAGTGGCTCCTGCAAGGAGTAACAGAGTGGATTTCTGTCCTGCCATCACCTTTCCTAGTAATAATAATAATTGAGAGCTGACTTCATCAGCATCAATGTGTATGTGACGTACCCACGTTGATGATTGGATTGATATTTTGAAATATCTTTTTTATTTTTCTTTGATTTTAGTATTCTGGTTGCAGTAAGTGGGACAGAAAAAGACAATGAGAGGGAAGAAACAAACCCACAATAGACTACTGGAGAGTGTAGCTTGATCAAAGACTTCTGAATAGATATAAATAATTTTTCATTATTCATAATAAAATAATTCTATTTTTTATATTTCATATAAGTTTTATTTTCATAACCATTCCAATGTAAACAAGATTTTTCCTGATCTACTGCTATAGCAGAGAAATGAGTGCTCTGATGATACCTGCAAGTTTCATTATTTTTTTGGTGAATCATTTGAATATGTGTATAACACATATTATTTGCCTATGACTGAGAGAGAAGTATGTTTCACAGTAGTGAAACAGTAGTCAGGAAAACAAGTATTAATCTGATGATGCTTCCTCTGAGAATACAAGGCAGCAAGGCAATTAATTTTCTTTGAAAGTCAATCAGTTAATTTAGGAACCTCTTCATGTTTCACAAGGATGCTCTTTTCAACATGTAGTACTGGTAGTAGCTTCAGAAATTCCAAGGAATTCTTGTGAAGAGTCTAAATCTGTAACCTAGCTCTTCTAAAGAATCAACTAAAGAGAACAATCAAGCAGCTTTTGTAAGTAAAAATAACTGTACTTAGTCTTACACTGCTAGCTTTTCACAGAACACTCAGGAAATAAATGATTCTACTGCACCTCTGAGATTCTGATGCAGTTAAATTTAACATTAAGCCTTTTTGCAAAATTCTCCTGACCTTTTACAAAACAAGGGATACATTCTTTCCTCAAATCTGTAAACTTCAGTGAAGCTGAAAATTGGTTCAGCTCTATTTATCTCAATGAAATTACACCTATTTACCCTAGCAGACTTCAATGAGTATGACTGAGACACACTTTTACCCAGGACAAATCACTGCTTTCTTCATTTGTGTCAGTAATATATTTAAAAGAAAATAAACACGTTGTCAAGAATGGGATTTCAGTAACACAAAGTAGTCAAACTATCTGTTTAACACTGTTTATTATAGCATATGTACTTAAAGCAAATAGCGTTAGAGATGTTATCAGAAGCAATAATCGGTGTCATACAAGAAGTTAATTACTTGCACTAATGGTATTTTTGTTGTAAGTTGCACACTTAGCTGTTACATTATTTATTCATGTCTAAACTGAGCCATTCAGTTTGCATTGTGCCTTTGCTTATTTTAATAAGGGTTTCATAGAGTACAGCTCCTCTTATTGGTAGATGTGTGTCAAGAACCTGCACATAAACTACACATGTAGTTCCTATACTAGATTCTGGTAACTCTGCCTTTTCAACTTCAGATTTTTCCCAGTTGCTAAATAACTCATATGCGTTCTGCAAATCATTAGTTCGAAACAGCTGTTCATAGTGAGAGTCAAGTAGCTGTTTTTCAAACAAGTAGAAATTATTCAAAGATGCTTTATACTAAAATGAGCTTTACTGCTACTGTTTTTAAATGCAGCAAAATATTCAGCTCAGCATTCTACTTTTAATTTGAAATATTTGCTTGTCATATTACAGAAAAGGAAAGAGAAGTATGTGTTCTTTTATTTTGTAAATTGTCTGTTGTTAAGAGACAACTGCACAGAAAGAAATGGCTAAAAAAGGTAATTTGGAATTTGAGAACACTAAAAGATTTCTTGGAGAAGTGAACTGAAATGGTGACAAATGCCAGAAAGTTAGTATTTGTTTCTAATATTCCACTTGAGCACATATTCTCCTTAAAAAATGCAATGCTTAGTAGATGAAGTATGTTGTACTAGGTTTAAAAGTTAAGAATATGAAAATGGACATTATTAATGGCATAGCTAGTATTCACCTTCTTAATAACTTTAACTTTTTTACACATTTAAAAACAAAGCAAAAAAAAGATATCTATATATGAGTCCATTAATAGATAATTTTTTAGTAGCTTGGCTTATTGTTACTTAAAGTTTATACTACCATAAGCTATTCTGTTAGTTTGTGTAATTTATCTCACTTCAACAAATAATTAAGCTATAAAGAGAAGGTCTTGAGGATGCAGAGGACTGCATGTACAGTCAAATAGCATATGATTTTCAGTATTTGAAGTAAAACCCAAATGTACAGATGCACTAAATAATAGAGCATTACACTGTATATGAATGTTACTGGAGAAGAATGATAGGTGACATATTAATTGGTGTACTAACATACAGAGAAAATGCACAGTGACGGTTGTAGGGGAGGAAAGACTGAGTTTAGGCAGAGCAGTGGTCTGAATTGCCCACTATTCTGTGTTGTAGTTGTGGTGTAGATATGCTCTATCTTTCACTGTCTTGTCACATTCAGTTATTTGTCATTTTAACATAGTCCTTCATTTAATGATTTTTAAATTATGTGTGCATTTTGCACTTCACTTAGGTGTTTTAGATATCTGCCACTATGTGTTCTAATCTCTAAGTAAATCAATCTCTATACCTTAACAAATTTCATTTTATAGCCCATTAGAAATCATTTGCAAGACTAATGCAAAAGAATAATAAATAAGGATACACAGATGCACAAAATGTTCAACAGAAAACAATTTGTTCCTCAGGTTCTGAGCTTGCAAAATCCTCTTTGACATCACAGACAGTTTTTATAAGTTGCAGGCAAAATTCTTATGCAAAATATAAGTAGATTTTGGCTTCTGTGGTTTATATTTTGTATTTGCTGAGAAAAACAAGGGAAGCAATTCATATCCTTCAGCTCCTCAACTGGAAAGAAGATTAGTTTCCATTTCCAACAAAAAGGATTGAGAAGTAAAAGCATTTGCTCCTGTTATCACAGTGGGGGAAGAATAAGCATTAGAGTATGTTTGAAGGGAATAAAGACAGAGATAAAGTCCATTAGGGAGTGAAGCATATTTACCCAGTATGGAGGAAGAGATTTTTGGGACCAAATGTTTTAATACTGATCCTGCTCACTCTCAAAGGATTATCAGATTTTTAAATCTGGTCAGTTGAAAGCAGTAAACTTAAATTGCTTCAGCCACATAAGAGAAACCATATCTTTTGATAAAAAGTTTTGTATTTTATCTCTTTAAAGGAGAGATTTTATAAATAAGTTCTCTTGGCATCAGAGTATAAGACAAAGTTAGTCCTGTCATGGTTTTCCTGGTGGAAGGTTTAAATCACTTTCACTTGTCTATTCTTAAATATTTTTTTGAGGGTTCTGCTAAAACTCTGTTTTGTTCATGTATCATGTTGGGCCCTTAAATAATATTGAAAGATTTCTTTTGGGCAAGTAATTAGTGAGAAGCAGCAGCTATGAATATTGTGTTCTGTGGTAGAATTATATGTTTCTTTCTAGGAAAGTTGCTGGGATTTTTTTGGTTGGTTGATGTTTGTTGTTTTTTTTTTTTTTTTTTGCTAGGTTAATTTTAAATATGGTACTACCCTGCTTATGAAACTTTTTAATTTATAGATCTGTTAAATGCAGATTATTCTACAGTGAATGTATATGAAAGGAATTTGAGCCTAGTCTTGAACAAACTGCAGCAAAATTAGACAAACTCTTCACATATTTTTGACATAAAATAGCAATATATACCAATATGAAATTTTGAAGAAAACTGCTTAGATGTGCCTTTTATCAAATGGTCTGGCAAACTGAGACTTACTGTGAAAACATCAGTGTTATTGAGATCTAGCCAATTAAAAGAATGTAGGTTTTTCAAGAGTTTGGCATGCAACAATTGTCTCATAGGTAGAAAGAAACAGCAACATCTGACAAACTGGTTGAAGCTAAAAATCACCAATAATTATCCCTCATTAGACTGAAATTTAGTCACCATGTGAAATCAGCTGAGAGAAAGGGGTTTTTTTCTGTCTGTATTCCTCCCTCCATTTTGAAATGCATTCTACATTATTGATGGTTTTATGACTTCACTGATAAAGTTTTACTTAAACATACTGTGTAAGCTATAAAATGCAGTCCTTGTTCTGGATACTTTATAAAAATATTTGTTAAAATTTTTGTATTTTCTTGTAACAGTAGCTTTAATTATGCCCACCTGTATGTCTCTGATACCTATACATCACCTTAGCTAATGCAGACCTACTTTTATCCTTCAGTTGGTCAGAGTATGGTGCATGCATCCATTTATACTTATTTTGTGAAGACATAAAGTGTTTTTAGTGAAAAATGAGTAGTAATAGAAAATAACACTGTACCTCATGCAAGTGGATATAATTCAGACACGGTACTGCCCCTGTGGCTTTGTGGCTTCTGGGGCTCCTTTCTTGGGGGCACATGTCTATAATGTATATCTCTTTTTAGTGCAGGGCAACATAGGAGTCTTTAGCCGTTGAGATAAACCATGGGCTGTAAATCATGTCTCACTGGAGCCTCTGGCTGGAGAGAAGAGGAATCACATGTACTATTATAATAGTGGTTTTGTAATTAAATTTTAGGGAAATGATTTTTTTTTTTTTTTTTGTAAAATCATGACATTTCTTTCAAAAAACAAATAATTTCTCAGAAAAAGAATTATGCTGTTGCAAGTAGCATTTTCTCTTAAGATATTAAGAATAACTTTTAAGGTAAAATGTTTTTAATTTTCCATTAATAATTATTGAAGTTATCAGAACTCTCATGTTTTATCCCAGTACTTGACTTCAGAAGTACACACCTTCTATTCTTTGTAGTAAGTTACAAGACTTAGTCTTAATTCATTACTCTTACATAATTGATATTCTGAAGGTCACCTGAAAATGGCCAGGAAGGATGTAACAGATTCTGTAGTTCCAAAACTAATTTATTCTTATCCTGCTCCGTCTTGTTTATAACATTTTTAACCATAAAAAGTCTATACTGACTTCTGGTTATTGAGGATACAATAATGTAAATGTAAATGTCAAGGAAATACCTGTGGTCCACATGGAATTACTTTATTTTAATACTGAGTTGTAAACATCCACAAGAAGGTTACAATGACAAATAGGCATATCACTGTTCAGTCTGTGCATGTTCTTTCTTGAAAGGATAATTCTTCTAGAATATTTCCAAGGATGATTGTTAAAGAGTAATTTATTATGTTTTATGTTTACCTTGGAATAAATAATACAGTAAATGGGAGTTTCATAAAGGAATTACCAGTGGTAAATTTGATTTGAAATTCGTTGGGTGAGTGGAATGACCTTTCAGCTGGTGGAAATAATAGGCTTTCAAATAGTACATTTTTCTTATTAGTGTAAGAGAAAAGGTTGTTGCTATTTTGCCAGTTCTACTTACATCATCCTGTTGCAGAAGCCAGATCTTCTGAAATCTTAGTAGCTGAAGGTACAGCAAATAAACATATTTCTTCAGGTTTCTACAAATTAACTTTCATATAATGTGTGCCCACAAAACCAGTATGAACGAACCACAAAGAAACAATTGGAAAGACTTCAGTGAAAGGCTGAATTTTGATCCAACACAGTAGTTATATTAGTGCTTTCTTCAAATATAGTTATTTTTGAATCAATACCACTCTCAGTCAAGTCCTTTTATCATAACTCTAGGCGATTTCATTGACTAGATTTCTCGTTATCTTTCCTTGTAGCAAGACTCTTTGTAAACATTTATCAGATGTAAGTAGTCCAAAAGCATACATATGGAAATTTCAGAGTAGAAACTTCAGCACAAATAATATTACATTACCAAGCAATAATACTGAAGAACATTAAAGATGCCATTAAAAAGAATCAGGTAGCAGATAGTAATTAAAGTTTACACAGGAAAAGAAAAAAGACCCCTGGAATTGATGCCATTTTCTTCCACTCTTTAGATAGTTAATATTTTTATTATCAAAGAATACCATGGTTCATCTGAGGGCAGTATAGAACTAGAAGCATTGTTTCTCAATTAATTCTTTTTAATGTAAAAAGTACTAAGATAACAAATATTTGTACATGGAAAAAATAGCATAGTGGTGTCCTGTGGAACAAATTTTTAAAAGGCTTTTTGTGACATTGGGCAAATAATTTAATTTGTTTGGTCATCATTTATATTTTCAAATTTTTACAGCCTGATATGTTAGGAAAACAACCTAAGGCAGGGAATTTTTCTCACGTTATGCTTCTATGGTAGTTGGTACAATATGATATCCAGTGGGTTTGGGCCTGTAAGTATTACTGAAAGGCGATTCAAATTGTAATAAAAAAATCTAAATCAAATGTAGTTCTGCATGTGGTATGAGTAGCCTACTCCTTGATCACTTACTCCTCCCCTACCCCAGGTCAGGAGAAAAGTTGGAGGAAAAGAAAAAGAAAGCCCGTAAAGTTGAGATAAGAACTATTTAATAATATAAATTAAAATTAGAGTAATACCAACAATACTACTACTAAGTAATTAAAACAATAGGAAATAGAACATATGATACAGTAGCTCACCACATGCTGACCAAAGCACAGTCAGGTCTCAAAACCAGCAAGTAATCCATGAGCCCACAAGCCCCAGAGCAGGGAGAACAACCCCCACTCCCCAAACCACTAATAAAAGTCTGCTTCTCCGCTAACAATCCCTCCAAGAGCTAACAGAAGAAACTAATGACACTGCTATCAAGCTAGTCAAAAGCCTTAACTATCCCATCTAGGCAACTTAAGGCCTTCCAAACTGCACATGTGCATGCCCAGCCTGAGCACTGAGCCCGATATACCACGGAATGAAACAAAATTCTGTCTCTGTGGGTCTGCCAGCTCTGTGCAGGAGAGGAGTTCATTCCTGCCTGGAACCAGAACACTGAGGGGAAATTAGCCATTGACATAGGAGGTAAGCTAACGTAAAGTTAGAGGTTGAAACCACAGCATTCTTTCTTACAGATCAGTTAAGTAAAAGGAGAGGATTCATAATACATTATCTACCTCAAAGATTTTACAGTAAAATTATAAAGAAACTGAGCAGCCAGGCAGGAAAGGCACATATGCAGTGAGATTAGACATAGTTACTAATGAATTGTGGGCTAAAGTTTATTGACTAAACCCTTTATGCAAAACTCATCATTCTTTCACCATTGATGTTTAAGATTTTTTCTTCTTTTTTTTTTTTTTTTTTAAGTTGGGGGATGAGAGACCCCATAAAATGAGAAGAGGATTTTTGTATGAATCAGGGACAGAAATTTAGTGTTCCAATTTTAACAATCTAGAGAAGCGTGTGTGTGTCAGGAGTGGATTTAGGATTACAGCGAGATCAAGAGATGTTTAAGAGCAGGTAAACAAGTGTAATCAGTGATATGAAGGAAAACAAGTAATCTGTGAGGGCTGTTTGTAGTGGACTTTATCAATGTCTGAATTAGAATCGGAGTTGTCCAAAGAGTTATCCTGAAAAAGGAGAAAAGAAAAACTGCAATTGTTGTTCCCACTTTAGGTGAAAGATAAGGCTGGTAGACACAACCTTTCTTTTTGTATTAGCTGATTTCCATTTATTTGTCTTTTATAACAGAAGCGCTTATTCAAATATAGCAGGAAATTTTTGCAAATGGGTTCCCGTTCGTTAAACTTGACAATTGCTTTTCCCTTAGATACATAATGACTTTCCCAGTGACTGAAGTACATATCCAAATTGGATGCACTCTGTATACTCATCAACAAATTTTGGCAAGAGGCCGCATGAGAGTTGTCCAGAGGTACTGGAGTTTCTGCATTTCAGATTCCAACATTAATACTTTCTGTGTGTATCTTATCTTTGGAAGCCTGCACTGCTTGAGAAAACACATAATAACTTGAAAATGAGTTTTGGTTTCACCTCAGAATAATTTGAAGACTTTCCCAGTCCCTTGTGTGACATCTCATAATATCATAATGATTTTCTTTGAATGCTTTTCCTGGAAACGTAGTAAAAAAGAAGTGTAATTAAAAAAAAAATGTCAACGAGAAAATGTGACATACACTTGAAATTCTTGGGTTTATATATGATAAATTGACTGTTTTTTAAGATGAAATGATTTTTATTTCATAAATTATATACAATCCAATTTCATAGTTATAGTTGTAGAACAGTTTGCTAGAAAGACTTCATGTACAGTGACTACCGCTTTTAGTTAATTTTAGATATTTAACTTATTTTCTTCAGCTTGTAATATAGTTAATTTTATACTGTATTTAAGTAGAACCTTATATCTGACAGATTTTACTTGCAGGTTGCTTATTCATTTTTTATTTGGAATGTGCTATCAACTCAAATATAGATCTATAAAACAATAAACAATCGAGTACACTATTCAGAAGAGATTCTCTATATTGTTAATAGCTGTTGATATTTGTTGTGGAACAATTGTAAGGGAAAGAATATAGAGTCTGTTATTAATTTGATAAGCAAATAATTCAAAAGAGAAATAGCCAGTTTATAAGGAATCATGCTAGATGATACAGATTTTAAATGGATAAACACCTTATTAAAAACTGATAAAATAGGGAAACAACAAGAATGTCACAAATGAAGCCAGCTCGTTATTGGTAAGCCTAATACACTGTATCTGAAAGCTATGAGGTGTTTGTTTTTCTTAAATATCTACGTAATGGCAGCAGCCAGTGTCCAAAGCAAACCAAGGTACTCTGGTCTGCTCTGCTCAATAGTTCAAGATAGTTCAGGAAAAGCACCATATTGAAAGAATCCTGCTGTGCTAAAAACAGTTTCAGGTGGAGAACATATTTCTGACCCAAGACACCATAAATCTGACAGGCAATTTGAACAAGTGGAATCTGATTGTCTTTACATACAAAGTCTGTCTGCTAAATAAATTGTCATCTATAACATCATTAGACTTCCTTCACAACACTTGTTTTATAAATTCTACTTCTTTTTCATACGTCTGTGATTCTTAAAAAAAAAAAAACCCAAACGAACAAACAAAATTTCACTGACGTAATGTGTATTCTAGTAATGATGCTTTAGCAAGTCTAATGTCAAAAATTCTGTTGATTTCAGAATGAAAAAGACTTTCAGTATGATGCGATTCTGAGCTATACAGGCAGAAATTAAGAAAAGAATTAGGTAAGAGGAGAGCCAGATATTGTAGCTCCACACCCACAGGAGACTGATTTTGTGTTTTTTCTGCTTCAGGTTCACAGAAACACAGAGAAGATAAACACACTTTTCATCTGATAGATTAAATATACAATAGTCATTCTGAATAGCCACTTTTTCTTTTTTTCATTAAAGAATCTGCGTGTGTGCATGTCCTTCTGTGTGTCTATGCCTTAGAATTAGGATTAAAAAAAACAAGCCGAAACCCCTCTCCCCTCTAATTCATATTAAATGAATCTATAGTATTTCTTAGGGACATATATCTTAACAAAGCCTTATTTCAACATCTTGGATTCAATTAAAATTTAAACCTTTAAAAATGGCATATGGATTTTCTCCAACTTGTCTTCCCAAATTTTTATTCTTCCTTCCTATAAAGAAATACATTTTTGAGGTGTTTTATTCTCTTGGCTTTGATTACATGCACTGCAAATAAAGAACTTTCTGCTGAAATTATCTAGGTTAGAAAGCTGTGAATTTTCTCAAAACATATTGCACTCTTCTTTATGTCTAACATTCTCCATATGTTGATGTTTTCAGATAGGATTGCCAGGGGAAAAGGAACAATTCCTTTTTTGGAAAAAATCTATTTTTGCAGAAAAAGTAATCCTCCAATAATTTCTTCTCTTTGTCAGTGACAAAGTAGTAGAAGACTCGTCTACAATATGCAAAATCAAGGTTCATTTATTCCTGCAGATTCAGTTTCTTCTTGAAGCTGTTCTATTTAAGTATTTGTTGGGGCAGGGCCGCTGATATTGCAGATTGATTTGGCAGCTGAGGCAGAGTAACAGTTCACTGCATTTTGCTCTTTCCCATACAGGTCCCCCTTTCCCAGTGCCTGTCCAATTCATGCACTTTTTAAGTCACTAACTAGATGCAAAGTTTTTCCTTTATTTGCCTATCTGCTGATTCAGCCTCATGAATTAACTTAAACTTAGCTTGTGCATCATCAGTTTCTTCCAGCATGGAAGAAACTATATATGTTAAGAGAAGAAGAATATCTCCTGATATCCTGATTTCTGTATTGGTACTGGGAGGTGTGGCTAACACACACACTCACACCACCACAGCTCATGCCATACACCATTGGATGGGGATAGAAAACAGGATGAGAAAGCTCATGACGCAAGACAAAAACAGGGAGATGGCTTGCCAGTTGCTGCTGATGGGCAAAACAGACCTGAAAATGAATTTATTGTAATTTAATATATATTTGTGTACTGAAAACAAATAAGGCAAATGTTGAAACAACTTTCCTCCCCATCATTTCCTTTACTCCTTCATTCCAGTCTCCTTTATCCCCATTCCAATATTAGAGTTTATTTACTCACAATTACATCTTCTGCATAGAAAATAGAACATGTTCATTTTTTTATCAGTACGATAATTTTTGCTAAAGAGACTTCAATGGAATTTAGAGCACATGAAGCTCGTCATAGAGAAACGTCGTTAGACAAAGTTTCTAGACCTTCCTTAATCACTGCAAAATTGCGATTTCACTTCATATATTGCATGCTAGTGGATTATTTTAATAACTAATTCCTTTGTACATTATTTGAGTTAGAGAGAGAATGAGTTTATAACCCTATGGTTCTCTTCTTGGGATCCATGCCAAAATTAACTTCTTTTGCTATTAAGGAACAACAGAAGCAGGTACTGGAATCTGAGTCTCTGAACTGTGTAATAGGAACTGGCAATTTTTTTTAAATATATAACGATTAATAACTCTCTAATGAAACCAATGTTATCTTTGTGTTTGATTCAAAATCCATTGGAATTAACGTAAGGATCTTCCGGTTTATGTTAAGGTCACAATCATACACTTGTGATAAACAACCCCCAAATAACTTATTTTCTTCTTGGATTCACTTGTATAAAGTAAAACTATCACAAGTACATTTAATATCTCTAAAAATACTTTCAAATACAACTTCCTCAGAAGGGCTGTAAAACCTAATGTAAAGAGAAAAAGAGTAATGGTAAATGGTCGGTGAGCCTGTGATGCTCTTACAGAATATCTTTCCTATAATTCTAATGCTTTTCATTCTTTGAGGCCTTTCGGCAACAACAAAAAAGACCACTAGAAAATATTCTTCAAATAACAACTCCCTGAGGCAATACAGAGTGGGGTTTGCAGAAGAAAATATCTTTCTTAAAATATTTTGTTTCAAAAACTTACTTATAACTCATAATTGTGTGAAACAGCACACATAGTATACTGTAAATAGCACTGGCTATTTCATCCTTCTTGATGCCATTGCCCTTTCAGGTTTTCTAGGATTGAGGAGATAGTGATGTCATAGCACATGCAAGCTTTTTCTACAAATTTGAGAAAATGCTGAAAACATAGGCTTTTATCCAAAGATAAAGCTAAACTTCCTCCTGTCTCTCTTCGACAGTCTAAGATTCTCACATTTTCTTTTTGTCTAGTTTTCTTATTTCATTTTAGCAGATTTTAGTGTGGAACAGGGAGGTCTGTCTTTTTCTTATACATACAAAGGGCAGCCTCTCCAGGCTCGTGGTGGTTTTTCATTCCTTCTGAAAAAAAAGGCAAACAACAAACCAACACATTTACTGCAGGACTTCCCACTTCTGATTTAGTGATAGGAAAATTGTGTGGAAATCTAAGCTATGGGGTCATGAGAGGCAGAATACAAAGGACAGCCTAATAAAGATTTATATGAGAGTATATAGCTTGTGAGGGCTTCTCTCTCTCTGTGTTGCGTGCTCTGTTTGCCTTACATGACACTAGGGAAAAAAGAATGCTCTCATTTTATATCAGGTTGTCTTGTGCACTTAAGTAGAATATGTTATTTTAGCAGACACATTGTAGCAAGCTAATAGTATTTTTCAGCCCTTGCAAGGGACATGGAATGTTTTTTCTCAGTCTTGCTATTTCATTTAAAGTATCATTCTCTTTTCTGAGGTACAGGTAAAATGACACTAGGGGATTTTATAATTATTGTTTCACAGAGAAAAATTTGCTGGTTTTTAATGTGCTATGACTTTTAATGTAATGTGTAACTTTTCCTAAATTTGGGCTATCAGGATAAAGAAGGTTCTTAGGATCTGCTGAACATTCTTGGTCAAATTACATCAGTGATGGCACCACTACTTCCCTGGTCCCTTCAGTTTGTTTGCACATCTAGCAGTGATTCTAAATTAGTTTGTGATTCTAACTTGATTTAAGTTAACTAATTTAAATAAAAACTAAGTACCACACCTCAGAAACTTGACAGATGTATACAAACAGTTCTGTTGCATAAGAGCATAAGCTTGTTTTTCATATCAGTTTTCAGAGTTAGGATTATTTTTTGATATTAGGTGACAACCTGCTGTGGGTTTTCGGATTTCCCATGAACCTCTAATAGCTACATATGATTTTTATATGGACATAGAGTTGATGGGAATATATCAATTTACATGTAGGCAGGCCTGGAGAAGAAAAAAAATATCATTTGTCATACCATATAGTTTTCCTGTTATTTTGATGATCATGGATTCATGAAAGATACTATGAATGGCCAATTCATTGGCCTTTTTTCAAGGAGTGAGGTACTAATTAATGTCAGAGTAGAAAATAATACATAGTAATGCACAAAAGCAATAAAATAACATTTAACAATGTCCATAAAGTATATGTACTTATAGGTATCAGAATGTTAAAACTGTGATTAAACCAGTAAAGGTCTTTGTTTTGTGAAATGGTTTTCTTTCTATTTAAAGAAATATAAGTCTTGTAATTAGTGGGAAGAAAATGAAGGAGGGAGTTGGTAGTTCAATCTATGAGTTAAAACTTTCAAGGTTGTGTCCAGGTATTCAAATCAATGTTTACAACAGATACAGCATGCAGCCTACCAAAAATCAATAACATTAATAGATCATGCTACTCAGAGTTGTGTGAATGCCAAAGTAGTAAATAAACGAACACAATGTGTTGTTGTCAATGAGACATCTTGAAAGGAAATAAAAAATGACTAAGATGAGAGAATGTAGGTATAGGGAAAAACAAGAATTCAGTCTCAAAGACAATGTCACACTGATTAATAATCAAGGCACATTTGGATAAAGAACATAAAAGAGACGCCTACAAATCTGCAGCCGAATCCAGACTGCTTTAAAAGATGACTTCAGTAGTTAATTTATGCAGGCAATTTATATTTGAGTTCTAAAATGATGCAAAGTATTGAAGATCATTTACAATGTAACTATGACATAGTTTGTCATTGTGGAGATAAGCAAAAAGATACTAATCTAGGAAGAAGGGCATTTCACTCAGACAAATATGCTTACTATGGCAAAGCCCAATTACAAGAGCTACAGTTCAAAATATGGTCCAGTGATGTTTCTGAGGGAAGTATAAAAGCAAACCTTGAATACCTTTGCTTTTGCTGCCTGCTAAATTTCACTTTGATATCTAGAGATAGCATCTTTTATGACTGCAACTTAACCAGAAATATTTTAGGTGTTGCATCGTCTGAACACTTGTCAGATAGAGAATGTCTGTGCCTGCCCATCCTTGCCTTAGTATTTCTCTCTGGATTTTTCTGTGTCATAATCTTTCAATCAGTTTTTATGGTTCTTCCTTCTGAATGCAGTTCCACAGATTTTAGTGTAAAACCAGGCCTGTGGGGCCTGATTTTCTTTATCCCTTTTTTCTTCTTTTCTTTCCCACTGCCTCATCTTTTTTCCCTCTCTATTTAGTGGAGACTTCATTTCTTGACTGTTTTATTCAGTAGGTACTCAGATTCAGTAACATAACCAAATGTAATTCTGATCGATCACGTTTTTCCTTTGTGGAGATGACTTTTTTTCCCATCTTCTTTCAGTGGTGGCCAGTGGGTTAGGAGAGTTTATGCAGGAAAAGTTCAACAGTCTTAATATTTTAAACTGAAGAAACCTTGCTAATGATCTAACACTAAAAAGTTTACCATGTCAAGCAACCCTCTCTATTCACTGAGCAAAATGTTGTCATTCAAATACAAAATATAAAGTAGATTCTGGAATTTTTCAGTACCTGAACATATTACAAAACAGTATTTGGGAAATGTTACTTTGCAATCCCAGTGCTTGTTAATTTTCTCTCTAAGGTCTTTTGCTATTAATTGTGTCATATTTTTAGTTTACCTCTGGACCTACTCACAGACTCAAGTACAGTTTCTGTAATGTAAATGTAGGTCATCAAAGAATACTTTGGTTTTAATACTGTAACATATCATACCTCTCTTACCCTTTCAAGTTGTATGAATTTTATTCAAATGTTGTAAAAAGGCCATAAAAAATACTTGACTTTGAGACCATATCAAACAAAGCTCTTACAATGTCACGGTTTTCTATATAATAGCTTATCTTTACATGGTAAAAAATGTCTTTCATATATTTCTTTCTATTTGTCTTACTTTCTTTTAACTATGGGGTCTCAGAGTTCCTCGCAGAATATCTACAAGAATGATTTTCATTTCTGAGCATCTCAGGTAACGGAAAGTATTATGTTCTTACATTGTATAGAAAAACTGTTTCACAGTAAGCCTGGAGAGACCTAAAAAGTTGCATTGGCGTGATCCAAAAGTAGCATTGAAATGCTATTTTAGCTCTCCAGGAAGATGAAAGAGCTTTTTACTTTCTTGCTACTATTATAATTTTAGAGTGACAGGTGATAAAAGCATCATAGGACTGAGTGCCTCCCACAGTTTATAACAGCAGATCTGAACCATATGTAATACTTTCTTTATTGATAGGAGTACAGAAGGTAAGCTGATCGTTGTAAAAAATGGAATTTTAGAGGTCATGGTTGCATGTGCAAGTTGATATGCACAAAGGGTACAGAAATTAGCTGCACAGACATCAATAACATAAATAGATCCCTTTATTCACAGCTATTTGAATGCCAGTTAGTCTGAACAGATAAACAGAGATAATGATAAACTGTCATTCCAAGTGTTCAGGAGGCAGGTAGTGTTACAGAAGATGACAAGGAAGGAAGGAAATGAGCTAAAGTATGAGCGAGAAGAAAAGACTTAAAAATCCCTCTGAGAATACTGGCATTCACCAGCTGACTTTGAAGTACATTTTGAAGAAGATAGCACAATGAATATATGAAACAATGCCCACACAACTGATAAAAGCACAAACATACTTATTCCTTGAAAGTGTCTGAAATACATTTTTGCCCCATTTTTTATAGGCTTAGCAGTGTCTTCCATGACTGTATACCATTTGCTATTGTTTGTGCTTTGGTCTCTAAGACATACTGATAAAACAGACCTTATAAATAGTTATATTCTTAAAGAAAGATTTTAAAATTAAAGTGAAAATTGTGGCCTACTTTTTGTGAAACAAAACAGGTTTTCTCAGTCAGTCAGTAGAATAAACAGGTCACAGCATTTTACTGTTATTTTAGAGTATGTATTTTGTGTTCCAGCACTTGAATTTAATAATGAATCTGAAAGTCCTTCTTTTGATACACAGGGTGTTTCTAACATGTCACCTTACAGGTTTTTCGGTTTCTTACAAATCAGTCCAAAGATATTCACCATTGTAAGAGAAAATGTTGGGTTTATGAGTATTGAAAGCTTTCACCTTTTTTTTTTTTTTAATAATACTTCTATTAGTTACCATATAGTTTTTTCTCTCTTCAGAACAGGCATAATGTGGAGCTGAGCAGAACAAATGTGGTTGGTTTTCGTGGTGTGATTTTTTTTTTTTAATAAAAAGTCTACACTTGTATTTTATTACACTTTCTTTAAAACCTGGGCAATTTAATAGTTTTATAATCTCACAAGACACTTGGCCCTAGTCTGCACTTGAGAATAATACTACTAGGCATCTAAATTTCTCAGAACAGGCTCGTGACTCTGAAGTTACAGAACAGTCATCACTGTAATTGGGGATTTCTTCTAATGGCTGTCTAGAAATCACAGAACTGCCTAGAGCAAAATGATTGATAGTGAACAGACTACAGGGGCTCAAGTCTGTATGCTGCAGAGCAACTTGGCCATCTTGAAAGGATGTTAGTATTTGTTGTGCATGTAAATCTAGGACACATCTACTTTACATTCTAAAGCAGATTAATTTTCCTTTCTTATAATTTAGAATTTTCCACAGAAGAAAAATTCTAAGTTTCTATTAGCTTTGTTAGCTCTTGGGTGCTTTCTTTAATCTGCATCACTCAGAGAACAACATATTCATCTGTTTCAAAACTGTATTAGAGCACATTGTTATGGGGTTGTTGCTCTGGGGGTGTTGCCTACCCCGTCGCTTTGCCTGTCTCTCCCTCCTGCTACCCTGCCTGTTTCCAGCCCCTCAGCAGTCATGGTACAGATCTGCCTCTCTGCTTGTGCTGGGAGCAAAGCCCTGGATCTGGGCTGGATCATAATTCATCACACAAATTATTTTGTCAAACTAAAGTAGTGGTTTTGCTAATTCTACCTACTTTGTGTTAGGCTTTATCTTTCTGTAACTCTGAAAAATTATGGTAAATATATGTGCTTGGTGTTGGTAAGCAAAGAAATTTTAATCTTGCTTCTGTCAAAGAAACATAAGTCAGATGAGGAAATAGGATGACCTTCTACATGTATCTCTCATTCACCTCAGATTTTCTTTAGGTCTTATCTGTTCCTTGTTTTTTCCCCTCTGACAAATTATTGTGTTTGTCTGCTCTAGTGTGCTCATTTTGGGGCAGTACAGTATTATTTGAAGAGCACAGATCAGCTTCTTGAACTTCAGCACTTCAAGAAAATAACACCATTGAATACAAGGAGTTATGATGATTTTTAATTTTGTACTAAGAAACAAAAACAATTGGAGAAAATTATTTTATCTGTCTCAGAAAAAAATGTGGGCTTCATTCTTACTTGTATTAATTTTTTTATTGCATCCATCAATGTAAAAAATGGTAATAACAAAAATGTTACATTTATGCTTATCTGTGTTGTTAGTCTAAACCATAATTCAATGTTACCTGTGCTTGTCATTCCATTTTAATTTTTTTTCCCTGTTGAGTAGGTGTCTCCATTAGACTATTCATGAGCTGGACTGTTTGTGCCTATTGCAGCACAATTTGTCACTGTAGTGTCAGGTTTTCATTGCCTCTGTTCTATTTTGTAGTGCTTAATTTGTGAGCAAAAATGATTGTTTCTGTTATGATTACTTCAGGAAATTGAATGTAATAGTAAAATTCCTACCATGTATGATTTCATTTTTATGGAAGATGTGCCCTGTTTAGAAATATAGTGTCTTTCGCTAGGTGGACTTTCCTGATTTGCAGGAGAGCTAAAAAATCCTAAATTAGCAAGAGTTTGTAGCAGACTGTGCTGAATTTAGTCAGACCCTTGTAAAAAGTCCCCATCCAGCTTTCTTGTAGCCCCCCCTTCAGGTACTGGAAGGCTGCTATAAGGCGTCCACAGAGCCTTCTCTTCTCCAGGTTGAACAAGCCCAATTCTCTCATCCTGTCTTCATAGGAGAGGTGCTCCAGCCCTCTTAGCATGGTTTTGGCCCTCCTCTGGGCTCGCTCCAACCAGTAGATATCCTTCTTATGTTGAGGGCCCCAGAGCTGGACGCAGTACTCCAGGTGGGGTCTCATGATGGCAGAGTAGAGGGGGAGAATCCCCTCCCTTCACCTGCTGGCCACACTTCTCTGCATACAGCCCAGGATACGGTTGGCTTTCTGGGCTGCCAGTGCACACTGCTGGCTCATGTCCAGCTTTTCATCCACCAGTACCCCCAAGTCCTTCTCCTCAGGGCTGCTCTCAATCCATTCTCCACCCAGCCTGTACTTGTGCTTGGGATTGCCCTGACCCAGGTGCAGGACCTTGCACTTGGCCTTGTTGAACTCCATGTGTTTGGCACAGGCCCATCTCTCCAGCCTGTCAGGGTCCCTCTGGATGGCATCCCTTCCCTCCAGCCTGTCGACCGCAGCACACTGCATGGTGTCATCAGGAAACTTGCTGAGGGTGCACTCAATCCCAGTGTCCACGTCATTGACAAAGGTATTAAACAGTACCAGTTCCAACACTGACCAGTATTACTGATCTGGAAACTGGAGGTTTAGAGGAATTTTATTACTTATTTAGACACTGAGAAATTTTATTACTGGGGGAAATAGAATATTTTTTATTTTCTATTATTTCAATTACTTAGTAGTAGTATTTGTATGTATTTATTTAGATGCAATTAGTAAATAGTTCTTATCTCAATTTTATGAGCTTACTTGTCTTTTTCCTCCTATTCTTCCCCTCCACTGGAGGAGGAAAGGGAGGATCTGTGAAAGCGGCTTTGTGGTATTTTTCTAGACAGAGTTAAACAACGACATACATGTAAGTCTGTCGAAACACTTGGGTAATTCTATAAGTGAACCTTTCCAATCACAGAATTATTTCAGTTGAAATGGACTTTATGGTCAGGAATGTAAACTTGCCTTTTTCACCCATTAGCTTCTAAACCATTATTGTGTCTGTCTTGGTGACTGGAAGGAACTTGTTGCTAAATAATGTCTGTTTACATTTTAGCTTGTGCTAATTTTCAATCTTGAAAAAAATTAAATTCATGATTAGTTTTCTCTTAGATTACAGCAGTTGGGGGTGTTTGGATTGACTTGCTGGCTTAGGTTAAAGTAATGTCTCACTGAGTTGCAGATTTGGGAGAGAGAGTTGTAGGTGTGAAAAAAGATGTCATTGAAGTGGTGATAAAAGTGTGATTCTTGTAGTGATAACAGCTTCACAATGAATTATTAGTGCTTACTTTCTTCAAATGATCAAGCAAATTAAAGTCATTGTGAACTCAGATCTAGTATGTTATGGAGTAAGTTATAAATGTAGACAAATATTGCTGAATTTAATAGTTTAGCTTCAGATTTACATTGGTGTGAAAGCTGAATGCAAGTTGACTTTCATACTAAATGTTTTTGTAACCAATATGATGGTGTATATATACATTAAGTAGTGTAGTCACTGCTGTGGTAGTTTGAAGGGATGCTGTAGTTCTTCATTGTTTCAAATAAGAATAATAGAAGTAGGGCTCAAATTTATATGCATTGAAAGATTCATAGGTTATTACAGTAAACAATCTGCTTATGGCATCCAACAATAAACATATTTTGAGTGTGGATTTCAATAATTTGAACAGTTCTTCCCATTCTGTGTATTTTTGTCTTTAGAAGTCCACCTTGGCAGAAGGTCCTTGTATGTTTTATTTCTTTCAGCTAGGCAAGGAAATTCTGTATATTGAGAGAAATCTCTGAGGAGGCTGATAATGAAATGGTAGGATTCTGTGGAGAATGAGCTTGAGCTGATAATTTGTCCTGCACTAAACAGTGCTGCCACTGTTAATCATAAACCTATACATTATTGTAAGTGTGGAGGATGGAGGTTGCTTGAATTGTTCCCTGTTGCCAGTCTGGGCAATGCTGGTCTGCTGATCTGGAAACTGGAGGTTTGGAGGAATTTTATTACTGATTTACACTGAGAAATTTTATTATTGGGGGAAATAAAATATACATTTCATGGCTCAGTGCTTGTAATGGTTGGAGATTTTCAGCCCTCTTTGGGAGAGAGGAAATAGAATTAAAGTATTGAGATCCTAACTGATGTGAATCAAGGTGGCATTTAATAAATATAACACTGATGCTACAGTGAAATCCATGTCTACATAAAGCTACTGAACAATTTTTCATTCTTTACAGACACTTTTACTTTTTTTTTTTCCAAATAATAATTGTGGTAAATGGAGCTTAAAAGTACTAGTATTTATGTTAGCAGCTAAGTGGTTACTGAGATTTTGACCCATACTTTTCAGAAAAATTCAATGAAGAGAATACACACAGACTAAGGGTTCTTTGCTAGTGTGTGCTACGTAAAATCTCAACCATCTTAAACTTGGAAACAAAACTGCAACGCTCACAAAAGCTATAATTTTCAGGTTTTGGTATTGTACTCTAGATGCTTCTGTATAATCCTAAGAGTTATTAAAAATAATAGAAATTAACACCTTCCCATAAAGATGGAAACCAAAAAAAAAAAGGTATTTGTTTTCTGACTTTGTGAAATTAGATTTTCATCTGAATGCTACTGGGTAGTAT
This sequence comes from Rhynochetos jubatus, assembly GCA_027574665.1. NCBI lineage: Eukaryota > Metazoa > Chordata > Aves > Eurypygiformes > Rhynochetidae > Rhynochetos > Rhynochetos jubatus. The sequence continues at coordinate 21,990,633 of CM050656.1, forward strand.
AATTGTGCAGAAAAAAAACCCTGCTTACATTTTGGAATTAAAACATTTCACACACATCTCAGTTAGAACCTTTGCATTTCTAAGGTACATTTCTAAATTGCATTTCTAATGTACCAGGTACATTTCTAAGGAGATGCAGCTAATTTATTCTTTGTGCATAAAAGCAAACCCTTCTAAACCTCTGCACTCTCTGTTTGATAAAATTGTGAGTTTTATAAACAATTGTGATATTTGAAAGTGTCTGACATTGAAATAAATTTTATATAGCAGGAGGAGTTTGAAACTTTTAAATAAACCTGAACTTTGACATTTCCAGTATAGGAAATTCATCCTTTATATATTTCAGGAAAACTTTCATATACATGCTGTGTTTTTTCTTGTTCTTCCAAGCAGGGTCTCATTAAATCCATCCTTTTCTCCACAGTTTCAAACAGTATATCGAATCAGATCCTTGTCCCAGTGATGTCATTTAGAATTTTGCTATTATCTTTAACAGGACCAGACTTTTTAGAAATGACACTAGATGAACTCAGCTGTAGGAACATAATGACAAAGTTAGAAATTACATTTTTAGGTTGTTATAAGAATTTCCTCCTTTCAGCAAATGTAAGTTAAAAAAGAAAGCAATTGTAAATACATGGGAGGATCTTGTAAGTTTTTTTAAAAAAATCTCAGTTGTTCTTGTAGACAAATTCCACAGAACTAGAGAATTTGCACAGAAAGGACTTCAGCTGTGCTCCTCATGTGGAAAATGTAATGTTTTGTTGGAGAAACTGGTTTTGTACAGGTTTTACTAAACAAGTAGATTTTATTGAAGGGATGTCTGTAGAAGGAATTGTGATCTGTTTAGCGTGTAAGAATGCTGCAGTTTTATGTGATGAAATGTGACTTAAGATGGATACAAAGCACTTGACTAGTGCTTTGTCTGTTTCACCTTTATTTGTTTAAATGCCAAAAAGGGGCTTACTGAGAGTTCTGAGTTGCTGTACCACAGTAAATGTATCACGTAAAGCATTACTTTATTGCACGGGCATGTAAGAGCTCTGTTAAAGACGATCTGGGAATCTGACCAGTTTTTGAGATCTTAAAATCTTATGATTAATACACGCTGAACAAGACAGAGGGTCAGTAAAAACAAAAATGCATAAAGCAGAGCTGTTTAAGATACTGAGCAGAACTTTAGAATGGTGCAGTGCAACAGAAAGTTTAGCAGTACTCCTACCCAGTACTTCCAGATTTCCAGAAGCTTGTTTGAATAAAAATCGTATAGTAATTTAAAAGATTGCTTTTCTCTTTGTAAAGGAAAAATCAATATTAAAAAAAAAATAAGTCCTTGCATTACTGTTTTTTTTCTTATTCCTATAATAATGTTCTCCTAAAGTTAAAAAAAATAACACATTAATACAATTATTTTGTTTTCACTGTACTTTACCCAATATTTTGCAACAGTGGTCTGGTCCGGGGAAGAGAAGCAACATAGTTGTATTAATAAGATTGACCCGAGCTTGTTAGTTCTTCCTGAGTGTTACTCTGGCTTTCTCAGGTAGCACTGTATGCTGCTGTGTGCATGGCTGTGTGTTGATAATAGCTGTTTAGTGCTCAGCAGAGCCTTGGTGTGGTGCATATGGTTCACTACAATTATTATTGGGTAGTTCTTGCTTGTCTTTGGGTTTTCTGTATCATCTCTTTTAGGATTGCTACTACTGAATAAAACCCCAAGTTCAGAGTCTGCTCTTGTGAGCAAATGAAACTTGGCATGAATCATGAGTTAGAAACAGGACCAATGATAGATGTTTCTAAGTGGGAGAAGTTAACCTATCTAATTAAGCTGTGATTATTTGTGTTCTTACTAATAGCTATGTGACAACTTCCGTAGAACATACCAATGGGGGAGTTATGCAAGACTGTACATTAAATTCATGTTAGTACTTATGGGAGTAGTGACATTGAAATTGTATGTTGATGTCTCTTGCAATTTGACTGTCTGACAGTATGTTTGACACTGAATTATTATAGAACAATAGACAATGTTGTATGTGAAGCAGAATGGCTTATTTAAGATGTTTGCACTCTTATTATTGCTCTTCCAAGAAAACAGACTTAATTCATAACTGAAACCGTATCAGTGGAAAACAGCCTATCAACATGTTGAGACAATATCTCATGACTCTAGTTATGTATTCCAAAAATATTGTCAGTCAGCAGCTAAGTAAAGAAATCAGCATTTTCAATGGAAAAAATATTACTGGTCAAGAGCAAAACAGACAGGAAAATCAGTGAACTGTAGACTTCCTGTCAAGAATACAGAAAATGAGAATCAGAGAGGACATTCAAATGGAAATTAAGTAGATATTCCTAATGTGCATGCTCATATGTATAGCCAAAACATTTGAGAGTAAAGATTTTAAACTTTATTTCTGATTTAGTTGTTGAAATTCTCATTAAAGTACTCACAAAAATCCTTGGAAGTGAGAAATGAAAGATTTGCCCATTGCTGGATACAGAAGTCTTATTTATATGTTGGTTAAAATATGTGGGAAAATCCCTGGAAGTGTTCAAGGCCAGTTTGGATGGGGATTTGAATAATCTGGTCTAGTGGAAGGTGTCTCTGTCCATGACAGGAGGGTTGAAACTAGATGATTTTTAAGGTCCCTTCCAACCCAAACCGTTCTATGATATGATTCTACTATTTACATTAATATATCTGAGTCCATTATTCCCATGGGAATCTCTCAATAGGATAATGTTAAATACTACAGTATGTGAAAAGACAGTCTCCTTTGGATAAAAATGCTTATCCTGAATCGTAACACCGAGGAGACGACCTGATTAGAAATTGGATTTGTTTTAGTGGCACAGGAGTATGTATTAACATATAATAAACAGCTGGGTTCTTTTGATGTTGTTTACAGGTAGTGTTATGGTGGATCTTTAATCAGAAGAAAAGTCTGTGTGTATATTGAAAAGCATAGGACATTATAATTGTAAAACTTTAATACTCTAACTGCATTAAGTTACAGTAAGTGTAACTGCATCTTAAATACGCAAATCAATGGCTAATCAGATTGTATAATGTACTCTGGTACTGATCAAGAGCTTTTATCTAAATAAGATTCTATTTGCAAGACAACCTAGTACCACAGATTCATTGGGTTTAATTACAGAAACATTAATTTAAAAAATGGTTTGATTCAAGACTGGCATTTGAGTACACTATTCAGAGCATAGAACTGAAACCAAAAGGAGGCTTTCTGTCCCTTTTCATCTTTATTGGACTCAAATGACAGTGTTTAAGAAATTGTGAGGAAAGAAATGTTTAAACAATCTCAAATTTTGTTTTAAGTGAAGCATCTTCAGGAAGAGTTGGAAAAAAAAATTGGTTGATATCACCATTAATAGTTAATGCAACAGATTTTAATCTTCCTTTAAACAGTTGACAGGCAATTTTCTTCATTATATAAGAGGTGTGTTTGAGCGAGAATAGCTTGAATTTATCATGCACAAAAAGGTCCAATATTAAATTGGGTAACACTGAGCTTGAGTGGTTGCCATTTCACAGATAATGAGGATACTCTACCTCTGTTGTTTTTTTGTTTTGTTTATTTCCTTCAAAGAAAGAAAATGAAACCCTGACAGAGATTTAACTTTGCATTTCCAGTGGGAATTGCTGCCATAAATGTTGAATGTGATTATCCAACCTGAAATTTTTGGTAAACAAAAGCTAAATCAGTGAACATGAAAAAAGATACAATGTACATCTGTTGTCAGGAAATGTTCTAAACTAGTTGATGAGAGCACTTAAAATCCAAAGCACTTTGAAGTTCAAACTGCCTGAAATGAAATCAAAACTCTTGTTGCATTCCTGGGTTTTGGATTAAGATTCAGTTCATCAGACCACTTGAAGCATGGACTTAATTTTAAGCATAGTGATAATTACATTAATTTCATAAAGTTGTTCATGATATTGAGTGCTTTCAGGGCTCTGTGAGCAGATATGAAGTTGCTCCATTGGGTAGATTTCTGTTGCAATGTAGAGTTCCAGATGACCAAGGACTAGGGCAAACCAGAAAAGGAAAGTAGTAAATCTCAGAAGTTGTCTACTGTTGTTTCTGTAACAAAAGAAGTGACTTCTAGTGGTATTTTTTTCCCCCAAATAATATCCTATGCATGCATTTGTTATGTAAAGCAGATGTATACTCTCTGTGTACAGCCTTCTTGTATTTTTATCTGTATTAGTTGTGCTTGTTCCACATAGTCATATATTAAATTCTGAATAAGGTGATACTGTAGTCATACGGAACAGGAATTCATGTCTGTTTCCTATGCATAATATATGCCCCATATGTTATAGGACAGCCCCTAACTGTATTATCAAAGGTTTCTTTTTCCCAGGCTTGATATTCTTTATTCAGGTTACTTTTTTCAGTACTGAATAGAATATAATTCAATAGAAGGCAGCTGTGTCCTTTTCATTATTTCTGGGATTTGTTCTCATGATGTGCTTGTGTAATCTTTCCTCTGCTATTAGCAGTGACAAAAGGAGAAAGGTCTACAGATATGGTAACCAGATATTTTATATATTTCTAAGGCCCTTCTTCATATTGTTACATGAAAAAAATAAAGCCTTACTCTGAATACAAACTTGAGCAAGAAAATTTTATTCTGATCAGGTTGTTTTTAGAAAACAAGAGTAGTCAGATTTTTCTAGTCCGTGTTCAGACATTTCTGATTTTCTTTCACACAGATTCATACATCATGTATCCTTTGGTTTTTTTAACCATACTTAATTGACAGTTTGATTGTGAACAGTTATTGTCCCTGTCATTTTCATGGATATGTAAGAACATCTTTTTAATTTAAGTAGGACATACTTCCTAAGTTCTTATATAGGATGACTAATGATAAATAAACTGGCAAAGTTGATGAGTAAAACTATCTTGTAAAGTTTTACCTAATAAAGAATTTTTATTTCAGAAAAAAAAACCAAAAAAACAACCCATACATAAACCCAAAGACTTAAAACAGTCCATACAATATAACCCAGAGTAAAATCTCCTGCGTTTTGCAGATGCTCTGAGAATTGTTTCCCCCCCAACAGTATATGGAAACAAGTTACTATTGACTTTCACCTACAGCTATGAATGTAAAGTCCAAACCACTATTCAGTCAGAATAGCAGGGTTTTTTGCATTCATATAGTGTGCACATGAGCAAAAAGCCTATGCAGCACAGTAAGTGACACACTTTACTGTAAGCCTTTGACCTAGCCAAGAGAACATCTTATCAGAGAGTGGAACTTGAATAAATGTTCAGAGAAGCAGCTAATCGTTGTAAATGTTACTGGTTACTAAAAAGAATTCTTGTTCTTGTCTATATATGGTGTTTGTGTTCTTTGAGCTATTTAGTTTAGCTATTTGAGCTATAAGTTACTTTGCACTTAAGACAAACTTTGCTCATCTCATGGAGTGAAATGCAGTGCTTGTCCATTTTCTATATGAAGAAAGACATTCTGTGTGACTTTGGATGGTTTTTGAACTTGTACTGGATGGTATTTAATGCTCTCTTTGGGAATAAGAGCTATAGAATTAGGTTTTATTATTTATATTTCAGGTTTTGCTCTGCTTTCTTCTGTAAAATCTTATTTTAAATAAAGGGAGAGGACTAAAGGTTTTGGTCAAAAAAGCAGTACCCACATGGAAAAAATGTTCTAGTAGAAAATTGGGCTACTATTCCTGAATATTTGATGCTGTGCTGCCTGTAACTTTTTGAATGTTATATGAGACTTTGTAAGATTATTTGACCAGAATCTTCAGATATGTGAAAGATGTGTTTCTTCATGCTTGAGCAGAAAAAATAGACTCCTACATAGAAAATTGCTGGATATTTAGGCTAAATATTATTGACATAAAATTTAGAGGTCTGTTTTCCTGAATGAGGGATTTCAACATAAATACTTGTTTTATTTCTTGTTCGGTTGAAATAAAATGTACAATTGATGGTATCTGGCAAACACCATCTAACATACTGATGATGCTTGATAAGAGATTTTAATGAGGTTTCTATCTAGCTATTCTGGTTGTATTTTTCAAAGTACCCCACTACCATCTACTAAGGAGACAGAGGAACAACTTCTGTTATTGAAAGCAAGCTTGATTTTATAACATTTAGGGAGTAATTGAAGCCTGATGTGTAGTTTAAACAAAGAAACAAACAAAAACCACAAAACCCCAAACAAACAAAACAAAAAACCCCACACAAACACACACCAACAAGCAAAAATGAAAGCAGACTTTCTATGAGGATGAAGAGCAGTGTCTTCATCACAGAAAAGATCACAGCAAAGATGAAAAGTAGGAATGAGTGGCTGACAACGATGAGATTGCTTCAGTCCTCATCAGAGCCCACCAGGTTGCTGCAAAAGTTAATTTGAAGTTTTCTGGTCCTCTGATGGATCTTTCTGATAAATTTTCAAAGTATGTGGACAAAATAGGATTAGACTATTTATATCCTGGATCCCTTTTTTCTGCATTTTCAGTACAGTCTTAACTTATCTTCCAAGGTTAATACATACAGTTGAAAGAATTAGGCAAAACATTCATACATGGAAGTAAAGACATGGAAGTTGCTGAAAATAGTAATGGCACGTATTGGTGGAAATTACATGTCTCAAATGGGAAGTCGAGCTGATAAACCCCCCTTTATGTGGTTTGAAACTGTCAGTATCTGCCTTCTGTTGTGTCTCTTAATGACCATTTCCATGGTTTCTCCTCCTAATTTAATCCCGACTTGAGGCTTTCTAAGTAATTTCATTATTAGACAGCAAATAACCCAGGAATGATGGCAGAAACATTTTGATGTTGGTGAGCTGAATTCAAACTAAAGTTTAAGAATAAAAGCACTCCAAAAATAAACTAATTTTTTTTTTTTTTAGACGGTAGTACCACTGCATTTAGCATAGTAGCAGAGCCCTGCTGTGACTGTGGAGTGGTGAGAGGATGTATCTTTGCAGTGCTTCAGTATTTTTCAAATGTGTGTACAACTTCGGTGTTCAAAACAGATTTACCAGGGTAGCTATTAATACAGAAGGCTTAGAAATTAAGCCCTTAGTTTAAATGAAGACACTAAAATTCTAGGCTCCTTTTGGCAGACTAACAAACAAAAATGTTTCCCTGTTTAGAAAGATCAATTTTTGGAAATATACAGCCTAAATAAAACATTATTGATTAAGGTTTATGAATGAAAATCTTCTTATATAAATATAGTCATATTTTTGAAATTCAAATGTCCAAAAAATGTCTCTCATTTGTATTACTAAAAAGGCCTATTCCTGCTGGTGGCAGCTTCTAGTTTAGGAAATATTATAAAATTTCCTTGTTGCTCTTGAGCTGGTTGGTGTAGAAACCAAGCAGACTATAATTGCTTGGAAAAAGACCGACTGTTATGGCCTGTGGTCAATAAACTCAAAATTTTCCAAACTTCAGGAACTACCCATCTGTACTGAAAATCCCTCTTTCCAGACACCCATATAACAATTTTTATAAGGAAGTGTACAAAAATTTATTTTAATTTTTGTGTGATGTAGACTTCTGTCAGCTAAATCTTACAGACACGTACATTTGCCAAAACACAGTATTTGCATGTACTCAGCTGTATGTTTGTGGCAGTGCCTTATGTTATGCAAACTCAAGAATTATTAAAATGTTGGTTCTTGAGAACCTGTGTTGGTTCCTGTGCTGATTTCAGGCACTGCTTCCCCTGGGGCCAGCCCCCAGGATCTTGTTTCATTCCATGATACATCAAGCTGAGTTCTCAGTTTGAAGCATGGGGTGGAGATTACAAGATGCACATGGTTTTTGCAAAGCACGAAAGGTGACCATGAGAGATGTGACCCAGAAAGATGAAGGTGGGGGGGGGGGGGGGGGTGGGTGGGTTTGAGTTGGAAGTTTCTTGCTGGTAGCGCGGTCTTTGTTCTGACCTCTTAGTCATCTAACATCTGCCCCTAATATCTTTTTGGGCAGCTCTTTGCTAATGTTTTAGTCTTGTCCATTCTGTCCCTTATCTCCAAATCTGGTTTTGAAGGTAGTTAATTACCTCTTTCTCTTTGTTTCGGATGCTTCTGAGGATATAAGCACACCCCTCCTCCATCTCACCCTACTGACGTGAGCGTTTTGGTGAAACAACAAGGAAAATCATCACGTCTTCTCTGTGTTTTTACTATGTTCTGTGATTTGACATAACGCTTTTCCTTCATTGGCATTGAACCAGTCATCTTCCTACTAAGCCCAAGTAACCTTGACTTTCCTGCTCTGGCTGCTCAGCAAGCCTGTTCCGCTGCTCATTTCTTTTATCTGCCTTCATGCTTTGCATGAACAGATGGTGGGTATCGCAACTTTTCTTGCTGTGTAAACCAAAATTCAGCCTAGCCTAGCAGTCATTTACTTTGGTCTAAAATACCACTTCACAGATCACAGTTTATGTAATTCAGCTGCCATCAAGCTTACATCTATTAAGTTGCAGGTAGCCTGAGGAACTTATTAAGAGACACTGGGCTTTCTCAGAGTGATTAGACATCATAGATTCATTATATGATGCTCAAATGAAAAATTCTGCTTTCAAATAATAACATCCACTAGCTGACCTTACTTTTATGCTCTGTCAGGAATACATTTTCATGTGGGGAAAAATAAGCAGAAAATTCTGTTTAAAAATATAATTTGGTTTCTTGACTGCACCAGTATACCATTGTTTGTTTCTGCAGACTTTCTTGCCTTACTGCTATAGTGAAATCAGCTATTGTCTTTTGATCACATGGTTTAAAGTAAAAGTCTGATCACTGATGATGAGAGAATACTACTAAGACATCAGGGAAAGACCTAGACATGATATTTTGCTATAACAAATTATTGTTTCTTTCCCACAGGTGATATAAAAAACTTCATTCTGTAGCTGGCTGCCTATCAGCTTGAAATTAGCAGCTGAATGTCCTTCGTTCATCCTTCCATTGATCATGCCTTGTATTATGCTTCCCATTTCCAGATGTGGATAAGCTCAAAACCTTTGCTGTGGTACAGTAATTGCTGTCTGGCTCTGCTGAAGGTCTCTTCCTGTTTAGTTTATAGTTGTCTTTTGCACAAGGAAATCTTTGAGAACTGATCATATAAATATTATATTTTAGAGGTGAATTTTAGTCCTGGTAAGGAACAGATGTTAACAATAGTTCTTTGCAGACTTGTAAAGCCTCCAAGCGCTATTCATTTATTTGTATTCATTCTATTCTAAGAAGAATTAATCACAAAACCTTTTCATTCCTTCTTGAACAGTTAATCACTAGACAGTTAGCCTTAGCAAAGGAAGCTAAGACTGAAAGGATGTTGTTTAGTCACGTAACAGTTCTGGCTAAGAGAGTTCCCAGTCTCACTTGTTTGTTCCTGCCTCTGTTGTGCAATGCGCTGTTTTACAGGTATACTAAAAGAGGTGTTTTTTGCAGATCTGGCAGGGACTGAATCAGGGAACCTACGTGGGTAAAGAATAGTCTCTCTTATTTTTATTTTACCCAGACCTCTGATTTGATTTTCAATTCAACCTTACAAACAGTTTAATTGGCACAAGATGAGGAGGCACAGTACTGCAGAATCTGTTCCTGCAGATAAGAGAATTTCTCCCACTGTCAAAGCTGTCAAATACCTTGCTTTGTGGAACTTCTCCCCCTAGTTATCTTTTCATCAGGCTACTGATAGAATTGGATTGTAGGCCTTAAAAAGACAAAAACCAACTTTGTGTTAGTCTCATACATAATCTGATTAAGTTCAGAGCATCCCATTGGAATCTCTCAAACCACTATCAAAGCCAGCTTGCCTTTGTGATAGACTGCTAATTTTTGAAGTTCATAATCTCTAATGATTAAAGGGTTAGTCTGACAGAGTTTGCATCTTGTCACAAAACAAAATAAAAACTATGAACCTCAGAGTTCAAATTTAGATTGATGCTATGTGATTCTTAGGTAGTTGTCTTTCCTTGGAAGAACTGTGTGTCTTTATTTTTTAATATATCTGGAAAGTGATGTAGAAATAAAAATTTAAGTCTTGGGCTAGGAAACCTGGGAAATTTCCAAACTTTATTCAGCACTTCTTATTCCTGGATTACAAAAATGAAATACCTGTAACCCTTCTGAGAACTGTTAATCACCACCATTGATACTGCTGCCAGCCATTGACATGTGCTAGCTATATCACAACCATCTAGAGAACAACAGATTATAACAGTGGTGAGGAATACTGTAAAAATGCCTACTATAGTCTTAAGTACAAATCACACTACCTGTATATTGAAGTAGCTACTCTTGAAAAATATACTGTCCATCTGAAACTTTTAATCAAGACATTCTCATTCTGGATTTACAATAATTTGAATAAAATTGAATATTAATGGAAACCCTTTGTTTACAGTTATGGTGGGTGGTGTTTTGGGTGGTTTTGTTTTTGTGGGGGGTTTTTGTGTGTATGTTTTTTTCTTTTTTTGTTTGTTTTGGTTTGTTTTTTTTTTTGTGATTTTTTTCTTTTAACCTAATTGGGGGTAGTTGAAAAAGAATATAGTGATGCTAGTGAGAATCTCCTCTTGGTTTAAAAATTCTTGCATGGTATTGATGCCTTTTTTTTAGATTGGAGAAATGAAATATCACATAAAAATATCTTTGCAATTCCTTTAGTTATATCTAAGATTTTAAATCCACTTTTTTCACTAAAATTTTGAAAAAGATGCCCTATGACTACTTTGAAGGTATTCTAGTAATTCTTACCTTGTGGGGACAGGATTAATTTAATACTTCTTCAGTGCATGCAGGAAATATCTAAACAATAATCTTTTTTAAATGCATGAAGAGAGAAGCTTTGTGTGCCCATTCCTCAGTGCAAGTGCTGGGAAGGAGCAAAAAAGTGAGGTTCTAGACAGTTGTCCAGTCAGTATAGGCAGTTGCCGTTGCACATAGTTATAAATTTCCTAAATCACTGTTTTAGAGGTGCTGTGTTACCTTTAAGATGAAATTTAAAACAATCTCCATGAAAAATTTTTTGACTTAAATGCTGGGAGAGCTGTGGGCAGATGAAGCAAGAGTTACTATGGGTAATAACACAGACTACGTGGTATTACGATGTGCCACAACTAGTCAACTTCCCAGTATTTCTACGGCATGTATACTACTTACTATAACAAAAAAAGGAGATTTGAATTTTCTCAGTTTGAGAGCAGTAGTGTAAATTCAGAGATCCATTCAATTTCTTATTGTCATAAATAAGTGTTATGGCTGAATTTTTAAGAAATTTTGATCAACTGAAAGGGACAAGTAAAAAAATTGAATTGCTCTTGTAAAGCTAGTTACAGGGAAGAGTTACAGTGACTTCAAATGAAGTTAAAATATACACAAAGCATGTGTCTAAAGGGTAGAAATTGCTGCTATTTCACTATGTAAGTCCAGGTAGATACCCAAGAAAACACAAGTAGGCAGTATCAGAGGGAAAGATAATTTATGCTAATTAATACATTATACTCAAGTTTTGAAAGAAAGAAAATGTGGAAATGAAGTGTTGGGAGTATCATTGCAATTATTACTAGCGCCTGATGATTCAATGTCTCTTTGTTCTCTCTGGCAAGCTAGACAGAGTTTAGCTTTCCCCTATTACAGATGTGTTATCTCAAATTGAACTTTTTGTTTTGTTTTGCAGTTCTGCCCGGGAGCTCCACCCAGTTTCTAGTAAAGGGAGTTAAATAGCTATTCCTACCAGGGAAGAGCTAAAGGTAGTAAAATAATTCTCCCTTGCTGCTTCATTTCCTGTTCTGTGTGAACACTGTTTGTTACGTGAGTATTGTTCTCCTGGTCTTGTAGCAGAATTGTGTATTCCACAGACTATTGAGGAATAGATGTGGGTGTTTTAATCTCTTTAAGGTACAACTGAGTGTGTTACCAAAAAGCTTGACCAAGAAAACTCTCTAGACCAAAAGATAGTTTAGAAAGCTGATATTGGTTTCTTGCAGCACAGGGTGCATGGGGGATATCTCTTCCAAGCATGCACACTAAACAGAGTTCTTTGTGCTATATTTATACACAAAACTTTCAGGATTAGTAATTTTCCCAGTTCAACCCCTTTACAATGATTGGTTAGTGATTTAAATACAATTGTAATACTGCTGACACTTTACCTCCACGCTCAAGGGAAGAGTCTTCATCTGGGCAAGGGTCTTTTTGATCTATGGGCTTGATTTTTAGTATTCAAATGAGTTTTTAATGAGCAAAGTTTGCAAAAAGGACAAGATTTTCAAACTCCAGGAAATGACCAGGTACCAAAGGAATCTGATGAGAGTGATGCAGTTGCATATATTGCTTGCCTAGGAAATGGTGCAATCGGTACACTGCAATTATTACATTTTTGAGTGGCTTTGGAAATTTTTGTTCCAAAAGACAGGTTTTCTTTTAGAACTCTGTAGTATGCATCAGATTATAATTCCTGAAATTTCCATTTGAAAAAGCCTCCTAATCCATGGTAGAATTTTGGTTAAAACAAGCCAAAACTGACTTTGTTCATGCTATCCATCTGACTTTAGTTTTAGGGGAGCCTAACCTATTGACCTTCATGTGTGTGTGGAGATTTATTTTGATGAGACAGACAGGTACTTTTTAACATCTTGAAAACTTTGGATTGATTTAAAAATAATTTTAGACCTTACCCAAGAGTGTGTTCTTGGAAGCTTTCATTTCTGAGATTAAATACAAATTTTGGCCTAGATTTTTCGAAGTACTTTGAATGTATTTTTTTTTAAACTTTAACAGAGGGATGATTTTTGTCCTGTGTCCTGACTAATGTGATGTTGGATAGAACTATGCTTGTCTCATGTCAATCTGGGTAAGATAGTCATAACCTCTTAATAGCTATTTCTAAGTTTTACACAATACGTTAACAAGACTGTTTTCATTCAGCATCATATGAATTGATCCCTAGTAAAGCCACTAGGATTCACTGGAATGAAAGGTGCTAGGTAAATGTCTGACATTAAACCTATGCCATTTTTGTACCTGCCACGTATAACTCAGACTTTCTAATATATTGCTATATTTCTAGGCATAAAAGGGTTTTTGTATTTTTTAGATCAAAATGCTGACTAGTTCTAACAGATCTCTGAGGTTTGTAGTATGTACAACACTGATTCCACTTTGCTGTATAGAATACATCCAAAATTCAGGTTATCTTGGCACCAGCTGAACCCTGATAATTTGGTAGGAGACAAGTCTGCTGTTCTGTATTTCAGTCATTCTTTTTCCATCAGCATAAGGTGAGAAATTCACTGATGAATTTTCCTTTTCTGTGTTAACCATTGACTGGGACAAAAGCAAGACCTCAAATTTTTAGAGCTGTATAATTTAATCTGCAGTCAAAAGTATAGTACGTAAAGTAGGTATAAAGGAATCAAAATTTAAACTTTAATGAGAGGACTAAAAAGAAATTTTAGATAATAAACATTATTTTAAACTGAGTAGTTGAGGTGTATTTGGCAGAAAGCACTTAATTGTGTGATTTCTGTGCATTTTTATTATATATATATATATATGTTCCTATGTAGTGTGCAGTTCTTTCTAAATATTTGCTAAATAGAAGAGTCATTTTTTAAAATTAAATACAGATATGTGATGATTTGCAACCATTGGAAATAAGAAAGGGTAAAGTCCTCAGATATTTGTTAGTTAATTTAGGTATTATTAATCACTGTTACAGCCTGTGAGTTACACCTTTCTTTGAGGACAAAGTGTGAGTAAAGAATATTGTGAGAAAGTACAAAGGAGTAGAGATGAACTACAGCAGAATGCTTACTAAATTTCCACAGATTTGCAGATTTTAAGTGTGTGCCAATTAAGTGCTTTGTGAATTAGGGCCTAAAGGTTAAGTTAATTAGTTTTGGAAAAAATCAATAGAATTGGAAGGGTATAGATTCTTTTGTTTTGTGGTGGTAGTCAACTTCAGGCAAGGCAGTTAAGAGATTAACTTTTAAGATGAATTAGGAACTTAAGTCCCTGTTCTCAAAACCAATGTAAGCAGCTCTGACAGAAGTTGTTGCTTCTAAAGCATCTTTAATTTTGATTTAAATAAGAAAATCAAATTCGTCAGACTCTACTTTTGAAAATGTTGATTTTTTACCACCTAAAACTGAGATAAAGAAGGAAACCATCTTTTCCCTTACAGCTAGTTGTAATTACGTGTCCATTGCCTACTTCAAAATAGATTCTACAATTTACAGAAAAAATAAAAAAGCAACAATATACTTTTAAAATTGTAGTCTCTTATTTTACAACATATTTTTCCTCCACATGATGACCTTTATCTTGAGTAGAATATGTCTGGAGATTTCTGAATTTTCATAAAGGGCTGTAATTATTATGTTACCTTTGGGATGGGAATATTTGAGTTGCTGATATGAACTGTCAAAAAAACCACCCCAAAATTGATTTGAACACTGAATTTTTTTCTGCTGACATTATAATCTGCATGAGCACTTTGTGAATGGCGGCACAAGAATTAGGCTGTATTATATTCTAAAATACTTCAGAGAAGTGATGGGGGGGGGGGGGGGGGGGGGGGAGCTATGACTGTTTTGTTCAAATGATGCCTTGTTTTTTGGAAAGAGGTGAGTCACACAGGTCTTCACTGCAAAACCATTTGGCTGTAGATGGTTATGCACAGTGTTAAACATGAACAGGCAAATATAGACTTAAAAGTCAACATTTTTCATGTTTGTAGTGACACAAAACACTTAAAACTCAGTGTATATGCTTTTGCTGTTCCCCTAAAACATGTTTCAGTGTCAGTATGCTACATAATAACAATCAGGGTTGCAGGTAGGCAATTTAGGTTATAGGTGACTGCTTTTAAACTATTAAAAATAGTAGTCTTCACCACTATCCTGACTCAAGATCAAGTCTGCATAATATGGAAGCTGTTAACATTAAGGACACTAATTGTATGACTGATTAATTGTATGAAATATCTGCACCATGTAATCTTGCAAAGAACATAAAAATAAACAACCTAGACGTGTGGAACTGGTTCCAAATAATTACATTTCTCTGTTTATTAATCCTGCATTCTGTCTTTTCCTAGCTAACCAGAATTAATAGGCAACCATATCTGTACTTATCAAATAGTAAAGGGTCAGCACCCAGAAGATATGATGATGATCTGGTTGTTATAACCTAATAAAAATTAAAGAAAATTTATCTGTGCAGATTTTATTTTCTTACCCAAAAATATGAGTTAGAAGCTATTGAAATTAATCCTGTCAAGAGAAATACTATATTTTTCAAAATGTGTTTGCATTCAGGCTTATTAAATGATACTTATGGTTAAAGTATTTTCTGTTATTAGTGACATAAATCTTAGTAAGTGGACATTAATTCGTTTCATATCATGCTGGACTTCCTAGATTTCTTGGCATGGCGTATTACAAATTCATACCAGTAGCAAAGAAGACACGGAATTAATGTTCCATTTTTCATTCATGATAGCAATCCAGCAATGACAAATGTTTCCACACTTAGCGGCAAAAATGGTACTATGACTCTTTGAACTGTAGTAACAGACACAACACAGAAATAGCTCACTCTCAACTTGTTTCCCATCAAATCCTATTTCCTTCCAAAGCAAAGGAAACCTAATCTTTAGTTCTATCTAAAATTGATAGAAAGGTGGGTGTTGCTTTGTTCTACTAACAAGTATAGATAGGTGATCCAGGCCCTTTGATTTCTTTTTTTTCTTTTTTTTTTTTTTTTTTTTGCTAAATAGTTCTTATTCTATGCAAAGTAATGCAAGGAGTTTTGTTCAGTGAGTGTGCTAAACCATTATTTTTTTTTAAAAGCTTTTATACTAAAGACATTATTATACACAGTAAAGGAGCTTGGATAATGATGCTCTTGGGATGTAATTAGAGAATATCTGCACTCAATGTTAAAAATAACTTGGGAAATATTGTAGGTTGTTCCCTGGAAGTAATAATTTTATGTGTAAGCAACTTGTATGTTCCAATATGACAAGTTAACAAAAAAAGGCTGGTAAACTGGGAACTATGGCTTGTATAGAATCTATTATCTCTGTTTAGTCTGTGGTGAAGTGTTAACAATGGTGAATGACTTGCAATTCCCACACTTTCCCTTCCTGGCTCTAACAAATTTTCATTCAGTGCTAAACTTTCAAGTCAGACAGATTGTACTTTTCAAACTGAACAATGCTGACAGTAGTAAACCTGAATAGATCATTATTGCTGTTCTTCCTCATCTTTTCTTTTGTACTCTCATTCCTGCAATTAAGTCTTTTACTATAAGCAAGTCAGCAATAGTTTTCTAGCTAGATCATGAGCACACATATCTGTACTTCATATTCATGATACTCTTGTACCAACCAATATATTTTCTGTTAGAGTAAGAAACTTCAGGAATCTGCAGTAGCACTTCAACTTAAGTCATGAAGGGCTATGATTATTGTGGAAATTCAGAGTCTTAACATACAGCTTTCACAGCTTAAATACAAATTTACACTGAACATCTGCTAAATAACAGTATAAAAAGATTCTTTAGGGTAGCACAAAAGAGTAAGAGAGAAAGTTAAATCTTGCCGAACTTGTGGGTAAATAGAATTTCTGTAACAAAGATGTCTACTAAAATTTTTGAAATCACAATGTGAAGTGTTTAAAAAATTAAATACTGGAATGCAGAGGTAATTTTGCAGCTATACATGACATTTTGAAGAGAATCTGGAATCTTGTAATCTTGTATCTATTTACCGTATAAGGACCTTTATATATATATATATATATATATATATATATATATATATATATAATATTTTTTCACAGGAAATTCCTACCCTTTTTCTTGAGGCATAAGATGTATTTTCCAAGCTCCCTTTTATTCCATAAAGTGCTAGTTAGTATTCCCATGACTGTTTTTCCTGCCTCTTCATACTGTTCAAGACACAACCCTTTTTTTTTTTTCTCTCTCTGTTTGATTTTGAGTGTAGTATACAATGAAGTTCTAAGAAAAAACAAAAACAAAGCAACACCAAAACAGTTTTTCATTACCATTCTTTGACTGTATTTCTTGAACACATGAATAGACCTTAGTATTCTGATAGACTGGCCAGGAAAACTGAAACAAAACACAGGCTGGGCCACAGTGTGATACCTTTTCTGCTTAATATACTATCTTTCAAAGAAAATTAAAAATGTTAGGGAGTTAAGCACTTGAAAATTAAGAAAAGCTAAGAGTGTAGTTTTATGATGTTTTAGCTTAGTTCTTTAACAGATTTATCTGAAGATCTCTAGCATTATATGAAGCAGAACCTTGCATAAGGAAATAGTGTGTGTTTGTCTAATGAATTTAAGTTTGGTGAATATATATAGAATGGTTTGGGTTGGAAGGGACCTTAAAGACCATCTAGTTCCAACCCCCCTGTCTTGTTCAGGGACACCCTCCACCAGAGCAGGTTGCTCAAAGCCTCATCCAGCCTGGCCTGGAACACTTCCAGGGATGGGGCATCCACAACTTCTCTGGGCAACCTGTGCCAGTGCCTCACCACCCACTCCATGAAGAATGTTTTCCTTATATCTAATCTAAACCTCTCCACTTTCAATTTAAAGCCATTGGTCCTTTTCATGTCCCTACAGACCCTTTTAAAAAATCCCCCTCCAGCAATGTTGTAGGTTGCCTTCAGGTGCTGGAAGGTGCTATAAGGTCTCCCTGGAGCCTTCTCTTCTCCAGGCTGAACAAGCCCAATTCTCTCAGCCTTTCATCATAGCAGAGGTGCTCCAGCCCTCTGAGCATATTTGTGGCTCTCATTGGACTTGTTCCAATCAGTCGATATGTTTAAAGTTATGTGAGAGTCTATTCAGCCTCGTATTACTTATCATTAGGATAATGGTCTGATTTTTGCTTTTCTCTAATAAGTCTAATGAAATATTAAACTCTTTAATGCCTAATTTTTTTTTAGTTCTATTAGAAGTGATGCTCTTTTTCTTAACATAATGAGGAAGATATGAAAATATAAAATATTACTATAGAGTTTTTTTGATGTTTTAAATATTATTGGAAGACCTGTAGGATACAACTAATGGTAGAGTCAGTAGAGGTCCATGGTTTCACTCATCCTGAAGCACACAACCAGTTTCTGTTTTCTGTGTTAAACCAATTGTCTACTTTATTTTCCTGAGAATTCCTTTGGAGACTTCCATTCAGGTAATTTGTGTTTCTCCCTTCCCCCTAAGTTTTCTGTTGCAAATGGCAAACAAAGCCTGTGTATGTACCTAGTAAGGCTGCAATAGGTTTAGAAACCAGCGTGTTGGTCAAAAGTCAGATTCAAGTTGAATAAAACTACTTATTTTCAGTTTTGTGAAAGGGGAATAATATAGTATAATTCTTATATCGTAGTTTTGTTAAAACTATTTTTCATTTTCATAAATCCTTTGAGTGATGGTGTAGACAGACTTCACACAAAGCCAAGCTGAAAGAAATTATCAGAGCTCTAAATGTTGGAAGATAAAATGGGAATTCAAACTTATCTTGTAAAGTAGTGAATATGACTGGGGGGAGAAATGAGTTTAGAAATTGCTCAATAGGAAAAAGTTCAAGTTGTTCTTCAGCCAGGAAGAAAAGCTAAGTGAGAAGGAACAGCTAAATAGATAGTTGTAAATAAAGGTTGTAGTTGACTCATCATTGGTAAAACCTCTGAACTAGCAAAATAAGTTGTCTAGACTACATGTAAAATCAACTATTTTAACATTCATCAAGTACCTAGCAGTTGCTGTGAAGAGGGAGGAAAAAATCTCGTAACTATGGTAGGTAACCTACTGTTCTTCATGTTTCAGCAAGGGAAAAGTAGATTGTATTTTTTAAAAAAGGGCTTTAAGGAAAGATTTCCAGAGGACCAGGCAGTTAATTCTTGTGTTGTCTTAAATACACCGAAGAAGTTTAGAAAGTGTGAGTATATGAATGCATATATATATATTTGTGCTGGGTTTAGTCAGAAAAGAGTTAACTGTCTTCACGGTGGCTGGTATGAAGCTGGTTTTCTGAATTTACCCTGAGAAAAGTACTGATAAGGTGTCTTTTTAGCTGGTGCTGGGGAGTGCTTGCACCAACTTCAAGGTCTCTGTCAGCTTCTGATACTGCAGCTGAGTTCCCAGCTCTCTCACTGCAAGCAGTGTGGGAGAACACACAGTTCAGACAGCTGACCCAAACTAACTAAAGGAGTATTTAATTCCATTGCATGTTATGCTCAGTACATAAGTAGGGAGGGAGTTCAGGGGCTATTATTACACTTTCATTCTCTTTACAGTTTTTACCCTCTCTCTAACTCTTTTGTTAGCTGCTGTGCTAACTTCTTTGCTGGCCCGTTCACTTGTAAATTGGTGGGTCTGTTAGTTTTCCCGGTTGTGCTGTCACTGAGAGGGTTTGCTCAGACTCCGCTGTGATGGCTCTTGGGCTCTCACTCACTTCTTAGGATCTAGTTGTACATCAGTCAGTGGGTGGTGGGCTTGGGGTTTGTTTTTGTTTTTATCTCTCCACTTGGATTTTACTTGCTGTTTTGGAATCTGGTTGTGTTGGTCCACGTGTGGTGCAATATTATATCTTATGTTCTATTTTCTATTGTTTTAATTACGTAGTAGTAGTAATAGTATTGTTAGTATCACTGTAAGTTTCATTTCAGCTATCTGTCTGTATTTCTGCCACAACAGATAATCTTGAGAGGACCTTTATTTATGTTTACTTGAACTGCTATGGATCCAACGTCATTTTGAAGCTTGTAGGATACTTCTTTGGTTCTTGTATAAAGTTTGTGTTTACATGAGATTATTCATTGAAAGACCAAGCTTCTGTTTTTTATTGATTTTTCATTTAAATCTGAATGTTCTGGAGCTACTGTTTGGGAAGAGCAAGTCTCTGCCTCTAAAACACACAGTTCCCAAACAGTGATATTTTAAATGCCATTTAATTTATTTAAAAGAGGATAAGAGGATAAGTTATTTTAAAAGAGGATAAGTTATCAGGTCAGTCAATTATGGATAGACTGTGGGTGGCGTTTTGTCCATGATGACGGGAAGCAGTTGACTTCTCTGGTTTTGTGTTCTTGGTTTTGGGGTTTTTTTCCTCTTTGGACTTATGATTTATTTCCTTTTGGTAATATGTTATACTAGGCAATTGGAGTGTTATGTTTTATGCTTGAAGCCAAAGCATTTTTTTAAATAATGGGCTAGGAGACTGAGAATGAAAGTATCTTGAGGCAAAAGCAAGGTATGAACTCCCTAGGGAAATGTATGTATGGCCTGTTCTGTGTTTCTTCTGTGTGTAGAAACAGGGAAGTACTTAGAGTTTACTAAAGCTGGATTAGAAGAAATCTACAGAAAAGAAGTGAAAACATACTTTAAACCTCCACTGAAACTAGTTTTGAATGTGGGGCTAGGTTGGCAAGAAGCTATCAGGACTAAGTGATAAACTCCTTGTTTGCTCCAACAGCTGAGACAGGTAGCATGTGTGACTGATTTATGTTTGAATTCATAAAGTTCTTAAACCTAGTAGATTTTTTTCTGCATTTAGGAGCTGAGAGGGAATACTGCCTTTTTGACAAGCTAGGGAGACTGCAGATATGCTGTCTCTGTTCACAGCAACACGTCTTCATGTGGCATGTGTTATGCAAACAGAAATAAGAAAAAAACCCCACCCACAACTATGACTAGTCTTTCTTCAACCTTCTCATTTATTGTAATAGTAACTCATGACTATTGCCTTGATATTATTACCTGTGGAAACATATGCAGGAAGCAGATAATACTATGAATTTTGTAGTTCATTTCCTTTTCCTGCATTTCATTGTAGTCTGTATATCATAATGCAATGTATTCCAGATGAACTGAGCAAGAAAGACCTTCATTATCACAAAAAAGGAGGCAGTTGAGTTAAAAACCTCATTTGTCAAGTAAACGAAAATTACCTTTGTTGTTCTGATCACTTGCTATTTGTCAAATATGGACAATTTCATAATCCCTGGAGGAGGTGGGGGAAGAAGAAAAAATTTTCACCGTTCTGATTAGAGCTGTTTGGTAAGCACTAATTATTATCTTTTGCAGGAGAGAAAAAAGGTAATGAGCACTTCCTATTGTCACCACTAACCTTGTTTAGTCCTTAAGATGAAATTCCAAAATATGTTTCATACATTTGTTTCATAAAATGGTAATTATACTTCTAATTTGCAGAATTTAATATTTCAGAGCTGTTTAGTAGATTTAATATTTTCTTTATTTAAATATTACTGCCAACACTGTCTTGGCCTCAGAGTAGGTCTGGTATCAACATCTTTTCTTTACAGTCCAAGGGGGGGGGGGGGGGGGGGGCAGTGTCCTCTTATTGCTGTCTGTACTTCCTTGCCAGAAAAGAAACATTCTGAGGAAGTGGTTTTCCAAATTCAGGTTTTGTAATATGTACCCTAATATGGGACTTACCCATCTCATTGGGAATGCTCATCTGGATAGAAACTAAGAACAATGCTTCACAATATTCCTGTCACTTGTAACTTAAGGGACAGAGTTTTGCTCTATTTCTGCTGTAAGTGAACTTACAGTCCTAATTGAAACTTATTTGATCCCTTTAAATAGGATTGGAAGTATTCACTGAAAAACCTCACAGCAGAAAAGCCCAATACCAATTTGAAAGTATACTGCATGCAGTACATCCCTAGCAAACAGGACACAGTGATCACAACAGAAATTAATTTTTTGACAAAGTATAGCTCTAATTCCGAGAAGTTTTCAACGGCTAAGAAAAATGTGGACATTCTGGATGCCCTTTCAGGAAGAAATTGAATTTTTCTGGGCTTCAAATTTTGTTATGTCATGTGATACCTCTAATAATGGTGAATTCTGACATATGCGTAAATGCATAACTTCTATTATTATGATATAAACATTGATGTAAGATTCACAAATTCTGCTTAAGAACATTCAGAGAAAGAAAAGAGAGTGATGAATAGAGAAACTTTGTCTCCACAACATACAACAAAAGCTTAAGTAAAACCAGCTAAACATCAATGCTGAAGTTTGTTTAATTTAAGCAGCATAACAATAATGTCAAGATTTCAGCCACATCTGTCCTGGAATTTGATAATACTAGCAAGATTCTTAAATTAAATACAAAAGTAGTATTAAAACCAAATACCTAAAAGTGGTGACCCCTAACAAGTTCAGATTAAAAATAATATGTTATAATAAATAAGTGTTAAGTTGTGGTTTGTCAAAGCCATCAGTTTTCCTTTGAGTATAATTTAAGTCCTGACAGCTTTTCCATATAATGCTTAATATGGAGGAAGGATTTCTCAAATTAGGTATTGTTGTTGTTTAAATATTTGAACAAATCTTAATTGAAGAGATATTATATAGTATGTATGCCCATTTCAATAAGTTGTTTGAACATTAATTATACAGCCACAAATGTATGCAGAATATTTATATATCCAGAAAAACGTAGCATTAATATTATGCTTCTAAACAATTTTAAGAAATTAGTGGATGCTTTGGTTCTTCATTGAAGATCCACTAGGTGAAAGTCCTTGGCAATCAGAAAAGAATTCACTATCTTGTGGATACATGTATTAAGAATACTTTGATTAATATCTTTGTTCTTGTAATAATTTACAAGCAATGCAGTAAACCAATTCAGAATTTTCTGGTAATCTCTGGCGGTGTGTTTGTTGTGGGTTGTGCTTCTTGTGTGTGTATGTGTGAGGGTTTTGTAGAATTATTCAAGGCAGTTTTTTTCATGAATACATATTGGTATCAAATAATATTCAGTTTGTGTTTATCAGAGACAAGGGGACATGAATTATAACCATCAGTATTCTGTCATGTGTAAACAGTTCTCCCTTTTTCTTACTTCCTATTTTTTAATTGGGGGAGTGGTCTGAGAGGAAGGTGTGGAGGAAAGTGAAATGTTTCTGGCATATCTTCATATGTCAAAAATCTGTGGCTAGTAATAACTTCCAATATATCTGCACAAATTAGTGAGAAGCACTTGCCCTCTGCTTGCTTATCTTAAATTAGGTTCGGTATTGATTTTGTTAATGTATATAAGCTGGATCTGAGCTATTTTCAGAAAGATTTCTGAAACAGTGCAGAAACTCATATGAGTGTTTGGCTGTTTTATTACAGCCTTATTCAGTGAAGCTTTTAAACCTCACTTTTTAAGTACCTGATTAGCTTGTGGAACCCAAAGTTAGGCACATACTGAAAGTAGCCTCATCAGCTGGCTCTGAAGGATGTGGGTAAAGTATATATGATAGGTACATTGTATTAGGAGAATCAATCTCTAGTCCTGTATAAAATAGTGGCTCTCTCTGTGTTAACATATTTCAATTCAGGAGTGTAATTTCTGAAGGAAATATTATCCAGCCCCTTCCTGTAGGCTCCTGCTGTCAAAGGAGAGCATGCTCCACCGTTGCCAACGAACTTATTCCTGTTCTTGTGCATAAAGCCAGGCATCATATGTTTCTGTGTCCACAAACACAGGTCACAAAATAAACCACAGAAGTGGTCATAAAAGTTAAAATTAAATAATCTTCTGGACATAATGCTAAAAGGTTTTATAATAACTATGATTTCAACATCTGTTCTCAGAAGTCATGAAGACAAGAAACTTGCTTTTTTGCAAACTGATGATGCTACTCAGGGAAAAAAATCTGACATTCACATCTGATGACTGTTCTTCAAGGATGAAAGAAAAGACATAAATATTCGGAGGTTTGTTGTAAAACTATTGTAGCTAGAATCACTGTTTGTGTTGGATGCTTATACTCTTCCATGAGTGTGTTTTCTTCTATATGGAGTCATTAAGTTGCACATAAAGATAGTAAAAGGTAAAGTAATCTATTACCACAGCAGGCACAGTGCTGTGAAAGTGGTGTTTCAGGACCTACTTCGTAGTCTAGGCTCATGAATGCCATGAGAGAAGGTCAGTTGACCAGATTTTTCAACGGTGAGGCTGAACAGTCTGCTCAAGTGCATTGATATCTTCTGGGTAGTGTTGTCACTTTTCATAATTGCATCTGATAAGATAGAATATGACTTCTTCAGTAGATGGACACCCTGGAGGTGGTTCAGCTTGTCATACTACATAAGTCCTTTGCCTCCATATTAAAGTTCATCTATATTTGTTCAACTCAGATAAAATTACACAAGGGCAATTTAAAAACCAAACCAAACTCTAACAACTCTGCCTAAATGAAAAGCTATGTCATGTGCCAAAGTAGATAATATTTGATAACTATGTTAAAATGTTTATGTTGACATTTAAATATAAAACACCATGAATATAAACACACTGATAAAGACAGTAAGTTTATTTTTCTTTACTCTCTAATGTTTTAACACTGCTCCAGTTCTGTGATAGACTCTAAATAGGTGATGAAGATAGTAATTCCCTGTTTATTGAAAAGCAAAGCAAAAGTGAGCTTTAAGCATCACTACTTTTCCCTTCTCACTTTACATTAGAATGAATAGCATTTAGGAGTTGGGGAATCTAGTATGTTTTTTGAATAATACAGGGATTTTTCTTCTTTTTCCTGCTGTAAAGTGTAAGAGCTAACTTTCTTTTGGTTTTGCAGATGGAAAACTCCAGTCCTAAAATAAATTAACTCAGCTATAGTTTTATCACAAATTTTTTTTCCTAATAATCCAGAGCAAGGGTTAATTGGCTAGGTCAAATAAAAAGAAATATCACCACCTCAGCAGAATGAAAATGTACAGACACATTTAAAAAAATAACAGCTTGGCAACAAGATAAAGAATTGCAGAATAAGACATACCAAAGGGTCACAGAGGGAACGGTCATGGTTTCCCTTAAAAAAATTTAAAAGTTGTACAAAAGTATAGGAACACGCGTTGGGTAGGCTGTGAACCTGGAGTACTCGGCCAGTGAGGAAACAGGGAAGGGCACTGTATGCATTGGGAACTAGGATATAGTGTGTATTCTATTGCTAGGAAGTGCTCTCTCCTGCAGGGTGTACGTCTGCCATAGCAATCGTGAATATAATTCTGCTTCACTGAGATCCTGCCTGAGCCCAAGTAATTTGCCTGCGAGTGTTTCTCACAAAAGTGACAAATACCTTTCTCTAAGCATCCTATAGATTTAATAATTTTTTTCTTAACATTTGTGCCCTGCCTTAAATCAATGTATGTCTACTTCCGCATTCCTTTAATGATCTTTTGTCTTTCCACAGTTTCCTTTCCAATGTGAATTAGAGTTCAGCATGCTCCTATCACTGACTTACACTTAGATGAACAGCGGTCTATTGCACTAGTTTGCTATTCTCTCCAATATTAGTGGCTCTTCCTGGCTTCAGGACATTCTTTTGGTCTCTGTCTCCATGTGTGTCTTTCCTCATATTTTTTTTAATTTTTATATGTAAATGCCACAGTGAACAGTTAATACATAAGCATAAGTATTAAAACTTTTGAATACTCATTGTATGTTTGATACCACCTGTCTAGCTGCATGCAGAGGGAATTTTTAAGTTTTAGAGCAATGTGGCCTAAATTAATGATGTGTTTGGGATAGCAATAGGTGGTTTTTCTAAAGAAATAGAAAGCTTGTCCATGATTAGATTACTGTATATTATCTCTTGTAGATTTTTTTTTAAATTACAATTGAAAAATGCCCAGTATATATGATAGTTAATGATATACACACATTAATAGCTTTTCTATTCTTTGAAGAGCAGTTGATAGAGGGTAATGCCTTTGTGACTTTACAGGTGAACAAAAACATTTTCATAAATAACATGCTACTTCTGCTGGAATTTAGTGCCACCCGTTTTGATAGCTGGATTTGTAGGCTACTGTAAATAATAATGTTTAGATCATGCCTCTCAAGTGCAATTAGGTATGTCATCTTCAGTGTCCTTTATTAATATAGAGCTGAGGGGTACTGGGAAAGACATTGTTTACTGAACTTTTCCTCTTCAACACATCGTAATTTTACATTGGCATTTTCCATCACCAACTGCTACATTTCGTCATGTTCTGTCATCAGAAGAATCAGCCCTCCTCCAGGAAGCCTGACGTGAACGAAAGTGATTACTATTTCCTAGAACACAGTGCAGATAAAAGAAAATGTAATTGATTCAGACTGGAAAGTTAACCATAACAAATGTTGTAATCTTTTATCAATGATAACAAGGGAAATAAAGAAGAATAAGAAGCATTTTCTTGAGATTATACAGCGTGTATTGTAATTATCTGTGACAAGCTGAACCTGAGGCTGGTCCTGACCCTTTTAAATCTTATTTAAGTTCAGAAAACAAGAAAATAAAAGCCATGACTTTCCCATATTAGCATTACATGTTTTGGGAGAGTCTGGTTTTGTTTTGCTTGACTCATGAATAAATTTTCCTCATGAAGTAGCTCTATCAGGTACAGACATAAACATATATTTGCCAACGATGTAGCATACTACCATGTAAAAATCAACTCTATCAGGGTGCAGATGAAATATATTTATATGGTAAAGTAATTATAGTTACAGAGAGATACTGTACAAAAAGCCCCATTTTGTATGTTTTTCTAAGGGTAACGGACTGATATAGTTATGAGTTATAAGCTTGCTGCAATAAGCAGTAGCTTGAAGGCTTAAGATAATAAATAATGCATACAGGATGAAAAATATTTATTTGTGGGGAGAAGTTACTTTGAATTTTTGTATAGCTTAAAGTAACACGCTAATTTTTCATCATACTTTCATTTACTATGGTTGTGTAATCCAAGACTAACTTTTCTAATGTATAGATTTAAAGAAACAGCCTGAGAAATTCCATGATATTATATTGCTGTCTCACTTCCTCCCTTGCTAGAAAGCCTCTGTGTAAGGTTTTATTGACTTGTTAATGGGATAGATGAAGTTTATGCAGTTGTCTTATTTAAATTCAGCTTGTAATAAACAAATACCAGATGTCCTATATACCAACCACCTCTTATGTAGTAAATCAGAGTGTTGTCTTGTCATTTCTGAAATTAATTCCTGCATCCTTAATGGTTTTATTTCTTAGACAAACTTCTTTTGACCTGTTAGCAACTTTCTGAAACTGGAAATATTTAAGATGTTATTTAACTTCCGTCTTCTTTAGCCATTTATGTTATGCTTAGATGTCACAGCAACCGTGTTTGACATCAGTTATGGTGTCCTTTTGAGGGATTTTTGCAGCTCTTTTCCAAAATCTGCATATTTCTGATTACTGCAAAGTCTATATTGTTTGGTGGTCTGTTCCTTTTCTGATCAGTTTCTGACTATTTAGTACAAATGAACCAGTGCTTAACCAGGCTATGTGATTTTTAAGACCAAGTTTATTAGCCTTATACCAGAATTAAGCAGATCTTTTGCTATGGTTTTCTTGTTCTAGATACATGCAGGATTTGGTCCAAAATCTCTTGAGGGCTAGTCAGTTCTCCATGTCAAGTCAGTAGGAGGAATTTTCTTGTTCTTAATAGAAGGAGGATTGGCAATGGCATGTGATTTATTTACAGAAAAGAATTGTTTATCTTCTCCCTAATAAATGTCAGTTTGTCTATATCTGGTGATTTGTACCAATGAGTTCTAATACAGCCAATTTATGAGTGAATTTGTCTAATCGAAAGTGATGCTTTTATATGAATCCAAAATCTTTGGCCAAGTGCACCTCAGATGTGAATTTGCTGTTGTTTAAAATAAATTCTGCCAAATCTGTGCAATTTTATTTATTTATTTATTTATTTATTAATTAAGACAGCTGTAATTGTAAAATGGCTGGAGAAAACATAGACTCATAGAATAGTTTTGGTTGGAAGGAACCTTTAAAGATTATCTAGTCCTACACTTCTGCCGTGGGAAGGAACAAATAATGCCCTGAACCAGATATCTGTAAACAGATGAAAAAAGTTAGTGTATACTTTTGGTTTTTACTGTAATCCTCATGGGCCTTAGAGGTATAATTTATCAAACTTATTGAGCAAGAGACTTCTGATCTTTATTTGGTCAAGTGTTTTATGTGGAGATATAGATTTAAGAAACTTACTGTTGCGCTATAAATTTTTTTTTTTTAAATTATATTTTTTACACGGGTTTAAAATCTAAAATTAAAAAATGAAGTAAAATATCTGTAGTCAGCCCATAAAATATACTGCTTTAACTGCTGCAAGGAAAGAAGAAAGGAGATTTGGGTTTGCAGTCGATGAGGTGGTTTTCCTCTTGTAAAATGGAAAAGGAAATATCGGGTTAGTACTCTAGCAAGCATTTCTGTCATTCACACAGTATCCTGTCATACTGTTTTGTACATCAATGGATGTTACCCTTGCGTAGTAGTGAAGTGGTTTCTAATTTCACTTTCTTTGCCATTACAATGTGGGTTTTGCATTTTCATATTTTTAAATACAAAGGAGAAAATAAATTGAAAAAGAATATAACTCAAAGACTTCAGACTTAGCATGTTGAGCAAGACTGTTTCATGTATAATGAATAGAACTGTCTCAAGTTTTGCGTTCTTTGCTTTCCCTTTTCTTTCCTGAAAAGGATGCTGCACAGTATTTTGTTCTTTTAATTGGTATTCAAGCCAAGGTTGAAATATAAATACCATGCTCCGGTGCCCACCTAAAAATATAATTTAAAAGATAATATTTGCAGCAGATATCAATTTCTTTTCTGCAAATGAATTTGTTTAATTTTTGCTTTATATTCAGTGTATATAGACTTAGAAAATAAATAGCTGCTAAGTTCTTCACGCATCAGACTTCTGTTATCAGTTTATTAAAGAACTTTCTGATGTCTGTTCTGATCCTTTATTAGAAAAAATAATCTGAAATTTCTTCACATCTTTCTTTAAAGTATGAAGTTCTGTACTCCAGAGGAAATTGCAACAGTGATGAGTATGCCAGACTTTTTGCCTTTCATAGGATATTGCTGCTACCATGTCCTGAAAAATAGCACACTTTTTTTTGCAATAGCATCAGTCTGTTGTTTCTTTCAATTGGTAATTCTCCAGACTGTTATTTTGTAGCACTGTTACCAAACCTATTTACGTATGAGACTGCTGCCTTATACATAGTATGTTCGCCTTAGTCAAATTGCCTTTTTTTCATGTGGTTTCTCTAACGTACCGTTAAAAATTCTCTCGCAGAAATCGTAACTTCCACCACACCCCGTTTTTTGCAAGTTACATTTAATTTGTAGCTTTGTTTCATTATATAGATATTTTTTGTAAATGCTGCATAATGCCAGATGGAAAATCAGGAAAGCCTTAGAAACAGCTCTTAATGGGTTTTCATAGCTCAGAAATAAAATTTGAGTGATCCCTTGTCCTCTGAGAACTGTTAAGTGGTATTGTAAACATGGAAGCATTATGTTACTCAGAGATTAGTTTTTGCTATGTATTAGCTCATTCTAAAAAATCTTCCACATTTCAGGCAAACTGTTTAACTACTGCATTTCAGTTCGATGGTTCATTGTAATTTCTAGCTTGATTTTTATAGCTTCTTTCTGAAATAACTATATTCACAAATATACCAAAACATGGACATTCATCTTAGTCATATCTGTTAATGAGTTACAAAAAATATTTCATCTCATAGCTAGGTACATCTCACAGTGGAGCTGTGTTTGTTCAGTGGTGTATCAACTTAATTACTGATATAAATGAAGTGCTTATTTTACAGAAAATCTAAATGACCAGTTCAGTTCCAGCTGAAATTAAAAAGAGGAAAAAGTGAGAAGGGAAGGGTACAAGAAACAGTAATGCTGGAACAAAACATGTAAAAAACAGCTGATGAAAGGAGGACTTATTTTCTATTATCAGCATGAAATACAAAAGAGTTAGGAGGCAAGCCTAAATAGCTCTCTGCTTGATTATATTATGTTGAGAGTTCAGGGAATGCCATCTGCCCTAGTGAAACAGCAACAAAAAACCCCTAAAATTCAGTTCAGTTTAGTAGAAATTACTTTCAATAAACCATTGTCATGTGCAATATTAATTTGTAAGAATTAGAGTAAATAACCTGGAAAGCTTGACCAAAGTGATGTACATGAATGGGAAAACTATGGCGGTTTTGAAAAGATGCTGTTTATTAGTTTGCTACAGCTTTGGTTTAACTGCTGTAGATCACAGAAACCTAGATATAACTTTGCATGTATGTTATATACCTGAAAATAGACATCTTCAGAGTGGACTTGGAACTAAACTTGTGAATATAAAAATATGTAAGATTTTAGTGTTTATTTCTTGGAATTATGCTAATGTAATCCAGGAATTGAACAGAGTTATGAAATCAAGATTTTTAGATTTAATCTTTCACCTTGGATACAAAAGCATTGTAGGACTTTCATATTTTTCTTATATTCAGAAATGCTTTTTAGCAGAACCCTTAAATTGTTTTCATTTGAAATACATAGAAAGTATTTTCCTGCAAAATTTTTACTTGAATAACTCAAGACATTATTTCATGCATCTGAATGTAATGTGGATTTTTAGACCCGACCAAAAAGCAAGAAATGCTTGTGCTAATCAGTAAAATGCTTTTATCTCATGTTCTGTATTTCATGCGTGATTCAGTCTATCATATCTTCTGTTTAAGTATTTATCATGCATTATTAAGTATGTTTATGAGGCAGTATATTCACTGAGCACAACAGATACTTCCCAAAAGCTTATAAGTGAGCTAGAAAATTAAGTTGTTAACATAGCCTCCTGAACTGCAATTGGTGAAGGGAACAGGGAAGATTTTCTTGCAGCTTAAGTCAAAATCTTTCAAGAACGTTGAGGGAAAAATACTCCAACCCTCTAAACTTGAAAAAGTGCTCTCTGCAGACGCAGAGTTTCAGGCACTCGTGCAAAGTCTAATATGGTAACATAGTGTTTTGAACTTAATTTGGTTCAAGCCTTTCACAGGCTCTTGTGACTTAAAAAAAACAAACAAAAAACCAAAACAAAAAACAGCCAACAAACCTAACAAAAAAACTCCCAAACCACAAAAAAACCAAAAAAAACAAAAACCAAAAAAACAACCCACAAATAAAAAAAACCCAACCACAACAACCCATACCCACAAAACCCAAACAAACAACTTTTGGAATAAAGGATGTTCCAGCCCCTTAACTACTAGTTCTTTTTTCTGAACTCTCCAAGTTCCTTCTGTAATTGTGGACACAAAAACAGATAGTCATATTCTAGTAGTCATCAACCTAGTACTGAGCATTAAGGTGCTACTTGTATTTCGATTGATATTGTCAATGCTTCTGTTCTTAAGTCTCAAAATTTCATTAGCCTTCCTGGCCAGATTTTTGCACATTATTACATGATTAAACACCACAACCTAGAATGTTGCATATTATACACATAGCCTGACTGGTAAAGCATATTTAGTAGACTGTAAGCAAAGATATTTCTTCATCTTATCTGTCTGTTTATTTAGGGGAACAAGACACCTAATGTGAGTGAATAATGAAAAGTGAGCAGAATTGCTTATGTCTGGGATACACATACCCACAATTTTATCGATATTAGGTTTTACAGACAAGACAAAAAAAAATATGCTATCATACTCTTTAAAGAGGTATTGTGGAGAAGCAGACCTTTCTACTACCCATTTAATGCTGAGCAGACATTTCTTATTTTGATATCTGAAGGGAATTGCAAAATGCACTGATTATTTTCATGGTATGATTCTGTGTCTTATTTTCTTCCTATGTATGTATACCAAGGGGTTTATAGTTTAGCTTGTAGGCAAAAACATCTGTGTGTCAGTGTGTGGGAGTAAAGCTTTGGTTTAGGAACAGATATTTTAAGTATGTAAATATTTCAAGAAGGTGGTCAGAAAATTTTCCCTAACCACCCATGGACTGCTATGCAATGATATTATTTTTCACTATTTTAGTAGTGAAAATTACATACATTTCAGGGGTTTTTGAGGAGTGGTTTGTTTTTGATGAAAAGAAGGTACCGCTGAAAGAAACATCTTTTTACTTCAGAAGTAGAAATGCATAGATGAAAACTAAAATGTGAAATATGCAGGAAAAACCTTATCCCTATTAAATTAATTGAACTGATTAAAAATAGGCTGCTTTAATGAAGAAATATAAGCATTCTAATACCATGAGAGCCAGCAAAAGACTGTGAACAGACTGAAAGTGTGTTGGCTCCCTGAGCCCACTCCCTGCTTACGGACCTAGCATGATGTACTATGGAATGAAATACACCTTCGGTCAGTTTGGATTTGCTGTCTGAATGGTGTGTGTTCCCACACTGCTTATCGATACTTTTCTTGGGGTGAATTCAGAAACCTAGCTTCATTAACTCCTTCCTGACTAAAACCAGCACAATGAATTTTCTGTTGAGATCTGAAAAGCTGGAACTTGATTTTAGCTGCCACAATACTTTTTCTATTCATATTGCTTCTTAATTTCATATGTTCTGTTGAATGTTCATGGTGGTGTTCCTAATATTCTGTCTCTTTGATTGAAGGTTTTCTGAAGCATGGTTCAAGATTTCTGAAAAATTCTTATTCTAAGTTTTCAACTTTTTTAAATGTGACCTTTAATATTAGATTACAGTTTTATCTGAATAATTTTCTTATGAGAATCAGATAAGAAAGCTTTTTAGGAACCCTGACAACAGCTGCATGCAAATATTGAGGAATGAGAAGGGATATGATATGAAGCAACTTTTGCACAGCATCGTTCTATTTTTGTCCTAGAGAGTATGAGAGTTGTCATTCACTTCCTTGAATGCTGGAGCCTCCTGTCACAGATGTGACAGTCCACATTGCATCTGATAGCAATGGAGTAATAGTACAATGATGACTGTACAATAAATACCTTTAGGACACTGCTGTGAAGCACTGTGTATGAAATTTGGATTGCTAGTGCTTTTATTAAAAGCAACTATTTTTTAAGTGATACATGTTTTTGTAATTGATATTGATACTGGATAATATTATGTGATCTTTCCCTACTGTAAGCAGGCTTCAGTTCTTCATTTTGCTTTTTTCCCCTGTTCTATATTACATAGGTGAAATTGCATAATAAGAAAACAGTTGGAAGCCTTGGGTCCTCAGTGCCTTTTCTGGTGAGCTGTCTTCATTAATGTGAATTGAGTGACACTGTCAAAGAGAAGGAGACTCGGTGATGGTTTTTTCTTTAAATTGGATGTCCTTGAGATGTTTTAGAGTCAAAATACTGCTATGTTTCATCCCAAATAAAAGTTTATGCTCTTGAAACTAATAACAAGGTTCCCACTGATTGTTAAAATCTTTTCATAGGAAATGAGAGAGGAACAAGAAGGTGTATTAGCAGAACATGGGACGATTGATAGCGACAGATCTATTGTCTATCCAGCAGGGTATTTCATAAAGAAAGAAGTACAATTGTATAAAGCATTAGTTAGAATTTGTCTTGGGATACTGTGCCTGTCTCTGGTTGCTCAAGATCAAGCCATGTGAATTCAAAAATGTTTGAGTGTAAAGTGCTATTCCTTTGAGGTTCAGAGGGAATATACAGCAGGGAGGATGGAAGAATGGGAAATGTTAGAGGGAGTGTTGATATGTCACCGAAGTGTGAATTGTATTTAGCCTCTTAATGAAAATCAAAATTTGGAACCTCCAGTAAAAAATGTTATTACAGGAGATTCACAGAGTGTGCATGTGATTTGAATACTGTAACTATGGAAATGGATTTCCTAGATGTAAAACCTTGAGCCACAATTCATTATTAATATTCACATGAAATTTTCTGCTCATGAACCTGTGAAGGCACTTCAGCTTTTGCAGATTTTTTTATGACACAACATATTTGCATAATATTTTGAATTTGCATAATGTTTTGAAGTAGCCTTTAACCTAATCATTTTATCATGAGCTGTTTGATTTTTTCACTTGTTATTTATTATTTTACAGTATGTAATTCCTTACTTAAGTATTATGCTTTGGTTTTTTACTTGGTTGATAACTTATAGTGGTTTGAATGGCATTGAGTATAATCAATAATGAAAAGTAATTAATTCACTATTCAATAACTGGTGAATATACGTATATTATATATATGTAGCTATGTGGTTTGGACAACATTCATGTGTTTTACATAAAAAGTATTTTTTTCTCATCATTAATATAAGCAGAATATTCTTTGGACTATTCTGTCTTTTTTAATACATAAATGTTATCCAACAGATTTGATCAAAACAAATTTTTAAGTTCTTGATCAGTTTCAAAGAGAGAGTTAAATTTCTTAGAGTCATTGATTGATTTAGGTTGTAAGGGACCTTAAAGACCATCTAGTTCCAACCCCCCTGCCATGGGCAGGGACACCCTTGACTAGACGAGGTTGGTCAAAGCCTCATCCAGCCTGACCAAGAACACTTCCAGGGTTGAGATATAAACAACTTCTCTGGGCAACCTCTTCAAGTGCCTCACCACACTCTGCAGGAAGAATTTCTTCCTGATATCTAAGAAGGGTTAATCACCTCCTTCCACCTGCTGGCCACACTTCTCTGGATACAGCCCAGGATACGGTTGCCTTTCTGGGCTGCCAGTGCACACTGCTGGCTCATGTCCAGCTTTTCATCCACCAGTACCCCCAAGTCCTTCTCCTCAGGGCTGCTCTCAATCCATTCTCCACCCAGCCTGTACTTGTGCTTGGGATTGCCCTGACCCAGGTGCAGGACCTTGCACTTGGCCCTGTTGTACTCCATGAGGTTGGCACAGGCCCACCTCTCCAGCCTGTCCAGGTCCCTCTGGATGGCATCCCTTCCAGCACGTTGACTGCACCACACAGCTTGTTGTTGTTGGCAAACTTCCTGAGGGTGCACTCAATCCCACCGTCCCATGTCGCTGACAAAGATATTGAGCAGCACCAGTCCCAGTACCAATCCCTGAGGAACTCCGTTCATCTCTGGTCTCCACTCAGACACCCAGCTATTGACTACAACTCTTTGAGTAAGACAATCATTCCACTTCCTTATCCATAAAATTTCTGTAAATTTTGTGAAAACTAGTGGCTTGCACGAGGAAGAATACCTTAACTGAATATCAATGGATACCACTGAAGGAACTACAGTTACAACTGAGATCCTCAGCTGTTCTGAGACACAGCAACTACCTCTCCTAAAGGTTACTGTTGAAACATGCAGCTCTGTACAGACCTTGATCCATGAGGCTATTTTAGTCTTTCAAAAGGGTTGGAAATTTTGGAGGGAGCAAGAGAAGAGAGGTATGATGAGCAGTGGTAGTAGAGCTGCATGGGGTCAGACATAAATAACCATCAAAATTTAGGACATGCATTTTCAGTAAGGGGAGGGGGTTAATTTTTTCTGCTAAGGTATGATTTTGGAAATCCTACATGACAGGTAACATAACAAAATATACAGATGATATAATCTCTGTCCAAAGAAGTTTATATTTTTAATGTAAGCATAAAACCACAACATACAGGTAAATTGAGTATGTGAGGGAAGTAATTAGAAATTTGCAATTAATGCAGTAAGGGATATAAATGCAGAGCATAAATGGATATGAACAGAGTAGAATTGTAAACAAGGTCAGGCTAGAAAACATTACAATTTTATTAATTCCCAGAGGAAAAAAAAGAAAGCCTGCTACTTTCTCATATCTGTTATTTCAAGGAAATTATTTCTGTCTAGAATTGAGTCAGATTAGTAGAACGGTGTTTCTTAACAGGAAGCTATGAATCAGAGTACACTACTGTGTCTATAGAGAAAAATTGTTCCCTTATGTAAAAATACAACATCTTACATAGGTCTGTGTAGGTGTATAAA
Source organism: Rhynochetos jubatus (assembly GCA_027574665.1). Taxonomy (NCBI): domain Eukaryota; kingdom Metazoa; phylum Chordata; class Aves; order Eurypygiformes; family Rhynochetidae; genus Rhynochetos; species Rhynochetos jubatus. The sequence goes on from CM050656.1 coordinate 22,026,490, forward strand.
GATACCAGCCTTCTTTCTTACTGTCCAGTGTTAGGACATCTACTCACAGTTTCCTATTATACCTATTTTGTGCTGTATTATTGTCTTTTATATATTCTCTTCCATTCTCAATAGCTATTCTTTTAGCATTTCCAAAAACCAGCAACATATGCCCAAGAGATACCTCTGCTAAACTTGTGTGTTATGGTAAATTTTTAGTAATTACTGTGACTTAGTATTAGGCTTCTCTGAGACTGCTTCTTTGATGCATTAATTTGCAGGGGAAAATAGCTTTACAATGAATAAGATACAGAAATTTGATTTTGTAAAATATGGCATCATTTGTTGAATGTTATTCTCAGCAGCCTATCATTGATCTACATGCATTTTAGACAGGGTACAAGTGCAAGCGATAAAGTTTATTTTTAATCTTTATTTTCTTCTTATTTAAAACAACATAAAAGAAAATGAGGGATAGAAGAAAATTTGCCCAGCGATTATGTGAAACAAATCAACTCATTTAGAATAGATACATTGCTTGGTTTGTATATGAATCCAAAAAAACCCACCAAACCCAAAACCAAACAAAACAAAGCACACAAAAACTACAGACAAACAAAACCCAAACCAAACCCAAAACATTAGAAGAAAACAGATGTGCAGAAGCTCATAAAAGCTTTCAGCATGAACTGATACAAAAGAAAATTAAGTACTTCAGTGTTTCTAAGTTACTGTAGAGCTAAGAAATTACGTATGCTGCATGTGTAGACCCAAGCACTAGTGTTACTACTCAAGCCTTTGTTGTTTTAAACAGTGTTATCAGAAGCAGTGTTTGCAGGAAGAGACTATGGGAAGGTTGAACATCCTTGTCCCTAGTGCTAAACTGTGTTTTCTTCCTGGAAGAAAAGTTCTGAGAATACCAACATCAAATTAACCAGAGCTTCCTTAGCTGCAATGCAGGAAAAGCAGCGGTAATATTGTTGGCCTACTATAAATATAATCCCCTCTTCTATTTGGCTGTATGTTTCTGTTAAAAAAGCTACCCTTGTATCTATGCTGAAATCTGAGCCATAAGGAAATCTAACAATGTGTGACTTTCTCTGGAAATATGGGATGGATGACTGCTACAGAGATAGTTGATAGTGGACTGATAGACATTGCTGCTTTTCACTAAGTAGTGGGAATTTTTGTGCCATTGAAGACTGCACTTTCCTGTATTTAAACTATTAATCAGCTAGTTTTATTCTGAGTGTTAGATTTTTTGGTATAAATTTTGTTGGACTCTAGAACCGTATTAAACACATACAAATATTTTTCAGAATCGAGGCAAGAAGTGTTCTGAATTACACTTCTCCTCTCAGTTCTTGTTATTCATCCTTCCTTATTTGATCTATAAGGAAGCTAAAAGTGTGGAAATTATCTCTCCCTACAGTGTAGCTAATGTAGAAATCTTCATAAACTCTGAAGTGGTCAGGAAAGTAACTGCAACTCAGCAGTGATACACCTAAATGCCTTCTCTCTGTTTATCAATCTTTCAATCTTCTTTTTACTCTAATTTCTTTTTTCCACTGGCTGAGAAAATAGCTGGGAGACATAAATGTGTTCTTAAGCTAAAGCAGATTTATTTGTCATCCACAACTGCTTGTATTTGATGTTTTCTGTGATATAAACCCAGCATAAGTTTTAATACTTATTTTTTTTAATAACCTATTGTGAAGATCCAGAGAGAAACTTTCAGCGAGAAAATGAGAAGGCCATACACATAGCTCTCCTTCATTTAGAATTGCTAGCTTTCTAAGAAGTTCTGCAGCTTAACGGGGTGGCTCAGATGTGGAATAGCAATTTTCTGGATTATAGAGTAAATATTAAATGAATAAATAAGATAATCTTAGAAGTCACTGGGAAGGAAGGAGGTCTTCAGAAGAGTATTAAATCACTTGGGAGTAAATTAATTACATTGTGGTGATACCACTCTCACCTAAACAAAATACCTCTATCCTCCAAAACAACAGGATTTGATATTCAGTATTTTTTTTAATCTTCTGTAAGAGCACAAATTTAGAAAAATACCTTTAAAACCTAAAATTTATTAATTATAAAGTGACAGAGGCAAATTCTAGTATTTTGTAATATTACTGTTGACTTCAAAAATCCTTGTTTCTATAATAAAGATAAATTCTCATAAATATTGTTGTCTGTACTAACCTCAGGTTAGAATTCATGGTATTTAAAATTTGCAATCCTACCCCCTTTTTCCTTCTTTTTTTCTTTCTTTTTTCATTTCCTCAGCTTCAGTTTACACGCTGTTAATATCTAGTGACACATTTTTTTCAGATGTGTAATGTGAAACCCGTATTCTGCACATCACTCATGTTGATGAGAATAATTGCAATAGGTTTGCTCAAATGACTGAGAGTTGCAGAAGTGACAGCTTTCTAATACTGAATCAAGATCAAGAATTGTTTTTCTTACGTTTGTTTAAATGTAATTGCATACAAATAAGAGTAACAAATTCCCAAACAGAGACATGTTAAGCTGTTTCTGCTGCCTCTGCATGTTGGTTGTAGCATCTTCCAAACATGGGACCTTTGCAGGCTGGAGAGGTGGGCCTTTGCCAAACACATGAAGTTCAACAAGGCCAAGTGCAAGGTCCTGCACATAGGTCGGGGCAACCCCAAGCACAAGTAAAGGCTGGGTGGAAAATGGCTTGAGAACAGCCCTGAGGGAGAAGGACTTGGGGGTACTGGTGGATGAAAAGGTGGACATGAGCCAGCAGTGTGCTGTGGCAGCCCAGAAAGACAATCGTACCCTGAGCTGTATCCAGAGAAGTAGTGCCAGCAGGTCAAGGGAAGTGATTCTCCCCCTCTATTCAGCTCTCATGAGACCCCATCTGTGGTACTGTGTCTAGCTCTGGGGCCCTCAACATAAGAAAGATATTGACCGGTTGGAGTGAGTCCAAAGGAGAGACATGAAGATGCTCAGAGGGCTGGAGCACCTCTGCTATGATGAAAGGCTGAGAGAATTGGGCTTGTTCAGCCTGGAGAAGAGAAGCCTCCAGGGAGACCTTACAGCAGCCTTCCAGTACCTGACAGGGACCTTCAAGAATGCTGGAGGGAGACTTTCACAGGGGCTTGTAGTGACAGGACAAGGGATAATGGGTATAAATAGAAAGTATGTTAGTTTCAATTGGACATCAGGAAAAATTCTTCCTGGAGGGGGTGGTGAGGCACCGGAACAGGTTGCCCAGGGAAGCTGTGAATGCCCCATCCCTGGAAGTGTTCAAGGCCAGGCTGGGTGAGGCTTTGAGCAACCTGGTTTAGTGGAGGGTGTCCCTGCCTATGGCAGGCAGCTTGTAACTAGATGACCTTTAAGGTCCCTTCCAAAGTAAATAATTCTATGATTTTTTGATTTCGTTATTGATTTCTATGCTTGATTTGAAGAATTTGTGAAAATAATTTCAAAGAGCTTTTGACTAATTGCTGTCTAGTTGTACTACGCACTTTCTATAAATAGACTTGCTCCTTTGACATTTCAAATTTGAAAAATGCAAGTGAAATAACATTGAATTAAATTTAATTATTAAATAATTTATTCATGAAAAATCCATGCAGAATGGTTTATCTGTGGTAGTTAACTTGTTTGCCTTATATTTCCTATAACTATTTTAAAACCGTCTATAGTGAGGATTCAGGAATCAGTAATGAGAGGAACATATTGTTTTAAAAGGCTTGATACCAAATCCTAAACCTAGAATTTTCGGGTGTAGCAATTCAGGATAACTCTAATGATAATAACAAATTTTCTGTTCCTTCTAAAGATTTAACCCATATGATTGAAGCTGTGATAACTTTTGGATGCAAGTATGCTTTTTCTGCTAGAATCCATATATTACAGTACACTTACAATCAGAATTAGTCATGAAAGTGTTTGGCTTAGGGCTAGAGTTTTTGGTGTTATTTAATCAGCTTTAGTACAAATGAAAAAAAAAATATCCTAAACCTTGCACAGTGGGGGTGGGCTGGTAGGATCTGCTGCAGCAAGAGGTGAGTGTGTCATGGAGGTAACAAAGTCCAGGGTGATTCTAAACTAGTCCCATAGTAATTGCTGTGATACGTACACGCATAGCCTTTCGTAAATGTTATGTTGTGATTTTTGGAATGATCTCTGCATGCGTTACCCAAGGAATTTTTCCTTGTATTTACAGAGAAGATTGAGCAGGTCAGTTATGCAAACTATTAATTTATCGTAAGATCTGAGACAGTGCTGGCTGCACTTGAAGACAAGATATAAAATATAGTGGCCCAATAAGGTGATACACATGGTTATAAAAAGGTCTTTCATTTTCTTTAGCTGTTGTCCTTGTTTGCAAACCAGGCTATTTATCCAGGCCTCCATATGGAACATGGTGGGCAAAGTATGTTTTGGGGATCATGTATACTGTGTTTTGATAGATTACTGAATATGTAAGTAGTTAAAGGTGTTTAATGTACGGATTTCTTTTTTAACTTATCCATAACTAAGGCTGTGGGCAGATTCCATTTATCTTGTTCCTACTGTGTGAGGATTGCAAGTATGAGAAATCTTGTGTTACTCAAATTGATTCTTATATGCAATATGGATAATTGTCTTATTTTGTTTTCTTTGCATAACAAATTCTGACAACTTCTCTGTGTGGTTTTTGGTTTTGTTTTTTTTTGTTTTTTTTTTTTGAGGACTGAATCTAATAATAGCCAACTAACAAATACATTCAAAAAGTAAGGAGTTAGAATAGTAATACAGTAGCTCAGATTCTGTTTCCCCATCAGATTTATACAAAGCAACAAGGCACTTCAGTTGTTTTCCACTGGCTACTGTTTGAATTATTTTAACTTACTGATTCTTAGGAATTACTGTTTATTTAACCAAATAGAAAAAATATAAAATCTGAGAGATGAGGTTCTGAGATTAGTACTTCATATACTATTTTACACAATCTTGTATGTCCAGTGGTATACTCTTTCTGTATAATATGTAGTAAAACTACAGAAAGCTTGCAGTATGGAAATCAGCACAGCAAAATAAAAGCAGCATGGATTTCAGCACAGGTTATGTCAATATTCTAAACACACGAAATCTTTGCAGCATCCTGGGGTTAGAAAACAAATCATAACAAGATCCACTTGAGTAGAACTGCTAAGACTAAAACCAAAGTCTGTGAGATTGTAATTATGGAAGCTGGCAAACTGTGAGATCAGAAATAAGCAACTGTGACTCCCCAGCACGCATGGAATGGTTTAGAAAAACATTCTCTGAAAATACTTTGATATTCTATGCCTTATTTAAAAAATAGCTTCTTTGAATCTGAAGAATGTATTTTACATATGGAAGCTGGACGAAAGCACATGGAGATACTGCACCTGAAGTGTTAGTTCTGTTACTTTACGTAAAGCTAGTTGTTTCTCTTGGACTTCTGAGCAGACCCAAAGAAATATGGTATCCTGAGTCTGATACTAACTGTTGACTCTGATGGCATCAGTGTCCGACAGTGCTTACTCTCTGAGGCAGAGAGGCCAGACTAGAGAAGTATTTGACAAGAGAAGCCAGAAACTAAATGGGCATCTCATCTCAATTGTTTATTACTGCAGTTCAGATACACTTTTTGTGGGACAAAACCAGTTTGTTCAAAAGCACCAGAACCAGTTCTGGCTCTTCCAGATGTGTTACACAGTGGTTGTTGGTCCATTCCAGTTTGTTTCAGATGGATGTAAACTATTTACATGTTACCTGTGGGTCATCTGATTCCTTTCAATAGTTGCTGACTGGCTGCTGTTATCTTCACTGCGTACACAATTGTACACAACTATGGCAGACAGTCTTCAGAGACTACATTGTTGCTTCCTCTAAATCAAATAATCTGAAGGTAAGCTTGAATATCTGGCAAAAAAAAAAAATCACAGGTCGACCTTCATTTTATAAAACCACATTTCCAAAATGCGGGAAGAGGGAGACCATCTTTTTGAATGCCATGACAGGGCAATACCTACCAGAAAGCACTGCCCAGAGCAAAGAGACCTGGTCTACGACTCTCTAGCTCTTAACTGAGGTGGGAAACCAACCAAAGCATAGATAATTGTTACAGTGGAGGCTTTCCTGAAAGCTCTGGCCTACGTCTATCCTACTGTAGCGTTTTAGTTAAATGTGGCAAATAATCAGAAATTAACTTATTAGAACTTTGCATCCTTTGTAAAACACTTGGGCCAGGAATTCAAAATGTGGTAGTAACTGGACTCTTGACTGGGTGTAGGTATGCTGAAAATCAGATACTGCTCTGGGGCTGATGTGACTGATGAGGCCATGGGCATGCACTGGTCACCTAAGTCAGAACACTCAAAATCAGGCACGTGACAGGGCAGACCCTGAGTTGGTGATGGAAATGTATGCACAGGCCTGGCGCATCAGCCAAAACCCACAGATTCAGGATAGGTCAGGAGTGTTCAGTTCCCATTACTGTGGGTCAACGGTATGCTGGTTTAAATTGGACCGAAGGGTCAGGAGCCTTCATTGATGTGACTATAATGTGTGTGTGTCTGTGTCCTGTAGAACAGAAATCTTAGGCTAAAATTCACCATCTACTCCCATACCTAGCTTGGTTAATAATGACAATGATAACAAGAGTAATAGCATCAGTACAACACTAATTGTTACACTAATACTTGTGATTTGACTCAGTGGAGTTTCTTACTACATACGTTTCTTAAGAAGATACATTTTCAATATAACTATACGCTGTTTGTATTTTCTCTGAAAGTGATGATATGAACAGGATATTGAGTCAGATCACCTTCAGAAGTCTATTTCAATAGGAATTGTTCTGTGACTGGTTTGTGTGTGTGTGTGTACATTCTTCAATTATATCTTCATCGTATCTTTTACTAGTATGGTAGGTGTATTTTGTTTTGCAAACAATAAACCTCATGGAAAGGTTTTGCTTTGTGAAGAGAAAAGGACATTAATTGAAATGGCCATGAAATGGATTTAGAAGTGGATCAATTTTTGCTATGTTTTTTAACATACTTTTTTAGTGAATTTAACATGAGAACTATGGTTGCTTCTAGTATCTATCAAGGATCCAAGCTAAGGTCTGTTAGAGTTACCTGGAGAGATTGCTTTGGACTTCAGGCTCAAACTCTTGGGGAAGAACAAAATGCAACTTGGTCTTCAGTTTTATACTCATTAGCCAAGAGTGAATTCTCCCAAAGCAATTTATGAAAGATAATGAAACAACATAATTTGCCATCAAGATGCTTTCATTTGCATTCTTCCCAGTTGTGTTCAGTCTCAGTAAAATTGGATCATTATTTATATTTAATTTCAATTCTTAAGCTAAAATATTTACCAGAAAGAATTTTTACAGTCTCTCCAGCAACAATACATTAAGCACAGCATAAAGTCTGAAAATAAATCAAAAGCAAATTGAGGCTTTTGCTGACTTATTGAGCTTGTAGTTCCTTCATATAACTCTTCTTATACAAGGCAAAGAGATTCAATTATTTACAGTTAATTGTTTGCCACTGAAAGACTTTAACCTTCTATAAACCTGAAAGCGGGGATTGTGTATGGAGAACTCATAAGTGGTAGACAGACTTGGCTCTTTCAGATGGGTTGAACGTAATAATCCAAAATAGGCTTAAGAACGAGGAGAGTGGAGATGGCTCAGATTGCAGGACTGAGAGGCGAAAATTGAATTTTGTGATGGCACGGTGGACTCAGATAGGAGTATGGAAGTTGTTAGGGTAGTTCCTCTCCTGTTCCAGTGCTAGTCCTTTGACCTAGGCAACTGCCTGCTCTGTCCACGTCTAAGTCCAGCCATACCTGTGCCTGCATTAGTGCTACTGTGTCTTCATTGTCTTGATGCAGTTTTGTGCCTGTTATCGCTTTTTTCTGTATGTTTGACTAGGTAGAACTGCAGCTGGCAAGTAATATGTAGGCTGCTTTCTCAATCCATTGCTGCTGTGTGATTATGCTTATGAGATACTAAATTTATGCCAAAATGCAGGGAACTGCCCTGCTGGGAAATGTTTTTTTGGATATGCAACAGCAACAGTACAGCATTTCTCCACCGATAGCAATGCGATACATGGAAAAAGGCTTTGTGGTATCTGATTACAGCATGTAAAAACTGGTTTTAAATCACTGATGCAGATTTTTGGGCACAATACAGACATGTTTATAGAGAAACATGATCACATAATTATAAGTAAGTTAGAGTATTAAATACTAGTTGTTGCAGAGTTCAGAATATAGGATCCTTGCTTCCTCAGATATTAAAGAACAAAACCAAACCAAAACACACACACACACAAAACCCCAACCAAACAAAAAACACCCCCCCAAACAAAAAAATAACCACAAAACAACATGAACCAGCTTTCTAGTTCAGTTGAGTGAAAGGAATAAATGTGTTAACATCCTGAAAACTGTGAATATGAGAGTCAGAGCAGGGTGCTTTACATATCTGCAGTAGATTTATTATTCATAAAGACAGGATTCCTAGAATACAGCAGTAGAAGAATCACTGCATTGGGATTATACATATTAAATACCAACCTCAAGGTAAAATGAAGGGTGATGAAATGCTCAAGACTGCAGACCTAGTAGTAAATGTATTGCATTTCTGTACTTGACTGTCAGAGACAGTTCTGTTGCTCTGAAATAAAATGTGTTTAGGAAAAGGAGATGAGAGAGACAAAATTTTGAACTTGTTGGGATTAGAAGACTATTTCTGAGGGCTTATAGTGCTGTTTATGTAATTGATATATAGGACTGCAGGAGCCATAATGTGATATGATATTGCTATTTTAGTTACAATGAATTGTCCTATTAGAAAAATAGTTTCAGTGAATAAATGTAGATGAATGGTAAGTGATGTTTTATGAAGTAAGCTTTATAAGCTCTGCATAACCACCTTATTTTCATTAGTCAATTAGTACACTGTATTTTAGCACAATATTAGCCCCAAGGAAAAGTAAACAGATTTATCTATTGCAGATTAGTGTTTAACCATACTGGTGGTCCATGTGCCTACAAACCAGAGTTAAGGAAAATAAAAATTCAGCTGTTACAAAATCAAATATCATTAAGAATAAAAGGTAGATTAAATATTAGAAAAATATTAAGTATGAAAGATGATCTCTGAGTTTCATAATCAAATCTAATTTTACATTATTTTAAACCCACTTATTCTGTACACTTACATTATCTTTATGATCTTTTCTCTTTCTCTCTCACTATTCATTCTCCTCTAGATGTGAAGTATTTGAAGAAAAAAAGTGAACTATTAAAAAACTGAAACTGTTTCAAGTGGAGACAATAGAAATATTGAAACCATACCTCCATTCTGTATACACCATTTTGTATTTTCAGAACTCCAGAAGGCTTTTAAACAGCCATAGGCATACTGTAATTTAGAGCATAAGCTCAGCATGAGCTATGATTCTTGCTCTGGATAGGCAAATCAAGTAAAATTTTTGATTTGTTAATATTTGTCCCTTTGGAATCTCCTATCTCTAAAGTCACAAAAAATTGTTATAGTCAATGAAGTAGTACAGAGAGATGATCTTAATGAATTACTAGTTTTAAGCAGAACTTGAGCCAGATGAAACAGGTTTTTACAGTGAAACAGGGAATTGATTGGACTTTTATAGCTTCACTTCCAGTGTTGAGTACAGTATTTATGATAAATGTTTGGTCATGAGTTCATCCTCCTAATCCCCACTTAAAAATTGAGCAGAATTTGGGTTTGGTTTTGCAAGTGGTATTCTAAGAGCATTCACTGCCCAGAAAATCAGGGGTTCATTAATGTTAATTTCTGAGAATTAATGTATTCCAGAAGAACTAAAAATTAAAACATTGAATCAAATCTTACAGGAAAGGGAATGGCAGGAGAAGATTATGGAGACAAATTATTTATTCCAGTAACAGGTAAACCAGAATATAGTTTAAGAACATATTTTTGATTCAACTAGTGCTATCCAAAAAATGCAGTCAGTCCGTTAATCCATTTCAAAATAGAAAACTGATCTCTTAGGACTGCTCCCTGATTGAAACTTAAAGCGGTGATCTCTTTTCCCTACGCTAGAAGAAGGCATTAAGAATTCAGTGGGAGGTGTCACAGACCTCTTTAATATTTGTAGAGATTTTTGTGCCTAGACCCTTTTTCTTCTAGGTTGAACATTCCACTAAAATTGTGAAAAAACTTTTGCAAAGGACTGTTCAGGAGGCTTCAGGGAATACTCTGAATAAAGACTGATAAAGTACTATTGTATTGTATTTTTAAAAACTGGTTATTTTCTTTCTCCATCAGTGAGAACTTCCTCATTTAAATCTGCAACCTTTATATTTTAATCGTTGGCTGTTAGATCTGAAGACACTCAAGTCACTCTTTTTCCACTTTGTATTTAGGTACCTACAGTAGAAATCATGAGCTCACAGGTGCTCTGCAGGTATGTATATCAGTAGTTTTTAGCTTTTCAGTTTTTAACTTGAATTGGGAAATGACAAAAACAAAAAAAAAATTATTAGTGTTCAACAAACTTTTGAGAAGTTTAGTTTTTCAGATTGTTACCTTAATATTTAGCTTTTCATTTCTGTACTTTAACCAAAAACATTTATTTACTGTTCATTATTCAGATCACTCCTAAAGATTAATGCAACATAGGTGCAAGTATAGTTGTACATACAGACTCTGCATATGCACACCTTGGCAAATAGTATGCATATCAATAGATCTTCCATGCAATCATGAGCTTTGTTAAAAGAAGGTGAATTTCTGCAGAGAATAGTTACTATTAAGTAATTACCTCCATTAGCATGAAGGACACCTGGCTTTATCTCATTCTCATCCCTTTTCTTGAAGAGGCAAAATTATTATCTCAAATCAATCTGACTTGCATTCTCATATCTTATTACTTGGCCAATTTAACGACATGCAGGGCAAATATACTACAAAGCCAAAGCTCACGATGGTAATTAGTCATAAGTAGATAAGGAAGAGAACGTTGTAAAGCTAAAAGGATTTGTGTCTCAAAAGGGAAGAACCATTTTACAGAAGTGGGATATTTCTTATTTAGGAAACATCTTCATATTACAGAAAGAAATACTGGTTTTGCACTGACTTTGAGCAGACGTTTATATTTCCTCCAGCTCCTTAAAACCTGTAACAATATTTTCTGTGAAAAGATCTATTTTTATACTTAACTGCAACTGCTCCTGGTAATTATTAGGTACTTTTATGGTAGTGGTAACCACAGCAGAAGATATAACATGTGTGACTAGTCCAGCCACAGAGAAAATGCAGGTATCAAGTTCACTAACATTCATTTTTTACCTGTGCATCACCATCATCTTAAGATACCTAAACCAGCTATAGAGTATAGTGGCTAGACCAGTTTTGATGTTCAAAGGAAAAAAATATTTTTAGTTAGTGATCTAGGTCACCTAACATTCACATTTGCTTCAAGAGTTGTCTACATATTATTTCTTTAATCTTGTATTATTTTACATATTTTTTAGGACTTTATTTTTGCATGAAAGAAATATCTGTCTGTAAGTAATCTGGTCAAAATAATTAGATTTGAAATCAAGAAGTTACTGTGGGTTTTTTTTAATGATGGCTAAACTTAATTCTCTTGATCTGAGAAGATGATATACCTGTTTGACATGTATAAGGTTGCTATGCATGTCATATATCTTATATGAATATTTCATGTCCTGATTCCATTCCACATCCTTACAAATTGTTGCGAAGAAGAGTATCCAGTTTAATATAAACAACTTGAAAACTGTAATTGAGGCACCATGTAGCTCAACAATTTGTCAGTAGATCTAGACTTTGATATGAATCTTCTATGTGGCAACTAAACAATCAGCTAACCTAAAGGTCAAACAACTGTCCACCTTTACAAAGAAAACCAATGTTGTTAAATAGTTGTAGGAGGGAAAAAACCACACCAAAACCTTCAGGAAAGTTTTAGTGACTGCAAATTTTAAGGTATTTGTGAAAGAAAAGGAATAAAATGAGTTAATTTAGATACCTTATGAAGAAACATGTCAGTGGGAATATAGATGAAAAGTTGCAAGCCATCTCTGTTGGTTTCAGCATGATCTGGTCAGCAAAAATGTCATCATTTTAACATGAAACTGATATTTTCACATGAACATGTAAATCATCATTAAAGCAGCAGAAGTATAGACATCTACAAAAGTTTAACAAACGTGTTTAAGATTTCCAAAATCAAGGAACTTACAGTGAACATGAGTTTTAAGAGACTAGGATTTACTCTTTAGGTTATGCTGTGAAAAGATAATAATTATGCAAGAATCTCTGTCATGACAGGCATGCTACTGGCCATCCAAAGATCATGTGAAAGGGAACAACAACAATCAAGTGTTTTTTGTACAATTCTGAGAGGGAACTTTTAGGGAATGTAATGTGTCATGGGATTTGAAGGATTTAATGTCAGAGGATCATATGACTGTATATGTGCTATCTGACAGAACAGGGAAGATTTAGACCTGAGACTAAAGAGATCAGTCAAATTATTTCTTCAAAGCACGTAGAAAGTGTAACTGCCATTCAAGCAAGATTCTGTAGTTATATTTATGAGGATCAGAGAAGTAAAAAATAAGAAAATACCTTAGGTCATAATCTCAGTCCAAAGCGATTAATTTGGAAGCACTGAGCTTAATAGAGCTACACCAATATTTATCAATAAAATGTCTGGGATTCACTTCCAGTTGAACAGCTAGCTATCCATGCTATTACAAAATGATAGGTTTGGTTGTTTTTTTTTTATGCAAGCTGTGAATGATCTACTTTCATGCATCATGTAAAAAGTACACACTGTTTTTAATCATTCTGAACACCAGTACCTAATATTTTAATGTATATTTAATAATTTAGGAAGCATTTCAATCTTATGCTGCTGTTTTCCGTGCTGATTACTAGCCTAGAGCCATAGAAGTAAACATAACTTTGGAAATGTATAATATTTTCTGTCAAAGATAATTAAAAATTACTCTTACAAGTCTGCGTATATGCTAGACAATAGAATTGGTACATGGTGTAGGTAGTTTATTGCATTTAATTTTAATACCTACAATCATACTGTATGTGGCTATATTCTGACTTCTAGTAAAGGGATATGTTTATAAAGTTTGCTAAATGATTATGACACTGTTGGGGTATTGACTGGAGTTGTTTCATAGTTCAAGGACAGGTCAGAGATTTTTCCAAAGTCTTCAGCACCACTGAGTCTTAGATTCAGACTTAGAAGTTCTCCTACTCATTGAGGTATAGTACTACCATAAATTCCAATAGGACGACTTTTCAGTGTAGGTAAAGCTTTTCAATCTTCAGTTTCTAGGAAGTTGAATTACTGAACCCATTTCTAAATAATTGAAGTGATTACTCCCAAGAAAAAAATCCTATTCATGCCAAGTTCTATTTTACTTAACTAAAACAGATTTTTATCAATATCTATTACACATGAAAGCTGATGTTTTAAAATAAATATGGAAGTCCACTGACATCAATATAAGTATTACCGTTAGTAATACTTATTTCCAGGAGGTTGTAGGTTTAGGTTCTTTAACAATATGATCCCCGTGGGCTTAAAGTTTGTCAAGTAAAAGTATTAGTTATTGGTGGTGGGGGTTGGGAGGGTGGGGTGTGTGATGATGAAATCCTATACTGTTAAATTAATTGTAGAATTACTAGTGGTTAGGACAGAGGCCAGAAATTCACTATATATAATCAAGGACCCATTGAAAGGGGTGGTGTGGGGGAGTGGTCTCTTTTGATTTTAGCTTTTTGCTGCAGAATTATAGTGCAGTTCTTCAAGTAAAAATGAACTTATAATACACGTTGTTGGTAGTGTCACCAAAACCATTGCTGTACCACTTAAATAACAATTAGAAGGTTGTAGCAGGAGTGTTGTTTTTCAAAGATCTTCATAACAGTGTTTTTGTAATTGTTGCATGACTTTCAGTTCAGAAAAAATAAATGCTTCATTGTGGCTCTAATTAAAAATTAAATTTCTATTATTAAATTATGCACTGCCTTGTGTGTGTGAACATATATATTTTATGTATTTCATAGCATATTTCGAAGTTTTTTCTCCTTGTCTCATGAAACCTATTGTTTCTGTATCCTTTACTTGGCCACTTTACTTGGGCGTGTGAGTAGCGTATATGTATAGCCACATCATGTATGTATTGTGTACAGGGACCTAGCTAAGACCTCTTAAATCAAGTGCTCAGCTCCATAAAAACATTGGTGAAGTGACAGTGTAAGTATAGAAAGATACTATGCTTTGTTCTCTTTTATTAGGCAGGCATATCTGGGAGATCAATAAGGAAGTATTTTTCCATCAGCTGGATTCTTCGTTGATATTAGGACTCAACACAGTTCTCTCCTAGTCTAGCGGGGTTTCAGTGTTGTGCAGAATACAGCCTTGCTCTAACATAATGGCAGATGATATAAAAAGACAGAGTCAATTCCTTGGATCTGTTTAACATTGACAAAATCTTTAAGTATTTTTGATTATGTAATCTCAGACTGTTTTCTGTTTTTTGGGGGGATTATTTAATCATATTTAATTTCTAGAAATCAGATCATTGAATGGATACAGTTATGTTAATATAAACACATAAGAGAGGTTGCTATTTGATATTTTGGGTTTCAATTGATTGGTTTTGAGTAAAACTATTTCCTTGGTTTTGAGAAAAAACCTTCCTTAAACAAGAAACTTTCTTAAAAAGTCACAATACATTAACAGTTCAATACCTCATTAAGCATTAATGCTTTCTTTATTTCAATATTCTTATGTTTCTATATCAGAACTTTTAGGGAAGGGCTTTTTTGGTGCTAAAGAAAATAATTTGATTTACAGTATGGAACAAATGCTATCTGAGAGCATATCAAGTTGTGAAATGGAGCAGAAATATATACAATGAAGAATGCCTTTGTTTTCATAGAAAGAAGTTGCAACAAATGCAAGCTGTGCCAAACCAAACATTTCCAATCACTAATGATAACCTGACAAGAAGCCTTGCAACTGCATGTTGTGAAACGGAAAACTAAAGCTCAGGAAATCTGAGTTAACATTGTAAATAAGGGACTAATTCTGTTCTTATTACCATTGTTTTCTTGACTGCCTTGAGAAATAGTGCAGACGTTATTATCTCTTGCAACCTATGAGGAAAGCCTTTTGAGGGCATTACTTTAGATGCAAGTACAACATTGTAATCTGTGGAAATATGCTAGTGTGTAATCAAAATAATTGCAGTTTTATTTGCTTTTCAGTTTATTAGTTTAATAGTTTTATTACTCCCTGGCTGATTAGTTATTTTGTGTTGCTGGAAGTGATTCCAATAAGCTATTATATTAGCAAGATTGAACATCTTATTCAGCTGAAAGGTAGAAGGGAATTATTTAATGTATTACAGTACTTATTAATTTTTCATACCTTTGTTTAATTCCATATGCTACAGTAACTTTCAGTCTGTTCTGGAAGGGCACACACAGTAGTTACTCTGATTCCTGTCTGAAGGATACAATGAGGACTATTCTTATAGTCTCTTCTTCTAGTCTTGTTAGTTTCCCACAACAACCTATCTTATTGGACAGAAATATTTAACAATAATTCTGCGCTCCTTACTCCCTGGCCTCCTTATCGCAACTCCAATACACAGGTCTTGTTTCTACTCTAATAAAATGTTAGCTCATAAATACACATCACAGCGGATCAACTCTCCGTTAAATACAGTCAGTACAAATTGTTTGTTCTGAAATAACACATCTTTAATCTGTAGAATTGCTTCTAGATAGTGGCAGTTTAATTTTGTCTTTAAAACAAAAGTGTGGGGTGTTTGTATTTTTTTCCAAGGTTTTGTAATTGCACTTCTTTAATGATGAGTAGTTGCCTTACAGATAATTGTGTTTAATTCTAGGAGTGTTATCATTGCTACTAGCAATGATAATGCTGGTTTTATTAAACAATTAGCTTGAAATATTATAAAGATTATGCTTATGTTTGGGTTCAAAACAAGCTAAAAATAAAGATCTGCTTTGTGTACTGCTAATTTCAGGGGTGCAAGATGTTCCAGCAGAACAAAATGTTGATGTTCTAAAAGTAAAGTCTCAGAGCAGTCCTGTGATAAAAAGGAATAGTCTCAGACTTAAATGTGAAGACAGATGATGGGCGCAAGAGTCTGTACAGGTAGTTTTATTTCTCCAGATGACACCTGTTAGGCTTTTAATGGAACAATATGTCTAATTCTGCTGTGCTTGAGGAAAGGTACAGAAAATTATTGAACAGTCCAAAAGAAGTACCCTGTGGAATTATTTTCTAGCTAGTAAGACTGGCTTAGGTGAGACTCACTGTTTGGACAGAATCTATCTTTTTTTTATGAGCACAGTAGGTGGTAGGAAAAATACCATGTAAGTCTGTCTAAAAGAAAATGTCACAGTCGTCAGTATTTGAAGTAAACCAAAAACTCATATAAGGCTTCTATGTATTTGTTTCCAATAATAGTAATAGTGATTAACTGTTGCAACTGTTCCCTCAAGGAACTGCTGTCTTCTCTTTTAGTTAAAATTTAAACTACACATCTTTGGAGGATTTCTTTCCTCTAGGAACAAGTTGTTAGGTTGAATACAAGTAAACAAAATAAATATAGTAGTTTTTCATATATGGTGGGTTAGACTTTCATGTGAGATAATTACTTTTTGACCAGTACTGTTAAATTAAAATTTAATTACTTAATATAATGGATATAAGTTGTTAAAGCAAACATGTCTAACAGGAGTAATATATTCTCAAAAAGTTTTTAAAGGCTTCAAATACTACATTTCTGAGAAAATCAGAAAAAAAGAAAAAAGTTAAATATATAACCAAATAATGAAATGGGAGAAGAAGAGAAATAGAAATGAAAAAATAAAGACATTTACAAAATTTATGATATCTTCATGAAATCTCATGAAGATTGTATTAGACAATGTAAATGATGATCTAACCGTGGCCTTAAGATTGTTGGGACAGATTGAAATGCTGTATCTATTGGTAAATCAATGGTACAAATGTAATAGGTAAATAGGTAAAAAGTAATTGCAGATAATGGGCTAAAACCAAAATAAGAGAGTCTGGGTTTTGAATAAATGTTTAAAAACCATGGAGAAAGGCAGTAATTGAAACAAAACCCATTTTCAACGAACACATTTGAATAGTGGAATAAAATTATGCTAATCTAACATATCTGCTTTATTGTGCTTTTCTGTTCATTATGCTGCATGCATAAGTATGAGATGGTTATTATCCATTTGATAATAGTCCTTGCTTATCTGCTTCAAATGGGTATGATTTTTCTGAGCGCTGCAAATGAAGTCTTTTGAAGTATCTTGTTTACCAAATGGGTTTCTCTGCTTGTTCTATTAGATTTTAATTTATTTTTTCTTTTACATCATGTAAAATGTATTGTAAATTATATTTATTAAATTGTATTATAGCTTATTTGATGCCTACATGTTACTGGTCACCTTCCATATCATCTATGGAGGATTCCATATCCAGTTCCTATGAGTTATGCTGTAGAATAGTCAGTCATGACTGACATTCTATCTCTAGTCAATAAAGAAATACTGGGCACTTCAAAGATTCAGGCTATCCTCATAGTGTACCTAGTTATGGCCCTGGGAGGTATTTGTTTGAGAATTGTAGTTGGTAGTCGTTTCATGTAAGTGGCCTTAGTGCTTTTGTGGTTTGTGCATTACTTTTACTGTCCCTGGTGTTAATTCTTTGTAGTAAGGTATTTTTTCTGCTAAATGTTGTTATTTCAGAGTACTGCATTTTGCTAACACACATCAAATACTGGTCACACAATGAGACATGACCTTCATTTGCAGTGAAGTCCAGAAGCATCCTGAAGTATTGGCTGTGACATGCTTTATGTCCTGTACTGAAAATAGTTGATTACTGCTCATGGTTGATTACTGCATCTATACTTACCCACCTCCGTGAATGGTAACATAAACATCCAGACAATACCATACTGTGTGCCGACTGGAAGTGGCTTGATCCTCGGTCTCATCCTGGGCACCTGGCCAGTGTTCTGGGTGGGATTGATAATGGGAGCATAACAGTCTGCAAGCGCACAGGATTTGTGTCAAAAAGACTTATGTGAGGTGTTTGTTACTTGCTATAAAAGCAGGAGACTCTTGGACTGACTTGTGAAGCCTCACCTAGGGGTGGACACACTGTGTAGGACTTTCCTAATTACTGCAGTTCCCCAGGGGCCAGCTGCCAAGGGGCTTCCCAGCTGATCTGTGAACCTGGGTGATGGTTCTGAGGTGGTAATTGGTGATGCATACTTTTCCTAATCACTGTATTTCTTTACAGTAATGAACAGGTGTATTGCTATCCTGCTTATCTTTCCTTTCTAATTGGTTCATCGTTATTTCCCCATCTCTGTCTTTCTTCAAGGCCAGGCTGGATGAGGATTTGAGCAACGTGATCTAGTGGAGGGTGTCCCTGCCCAAGGCAGGGGGCTTGGAACTAGATGATGTTTAGGGTCCATTCCAACACAAACCGTTCTATGATTCTATTCTGCTTTTCTTTTCTTTTTGGTTGTTACTATGAGATATATGTATAGTAAAGCATATTAATCCTTATATATTAAGCTGGAGTCTGTGTTTTTACTTGGAATCCTGCCATTCAGCAAGACATGCTCTGAATTTCAAAATCAGCTCATCAGTTTAATGCTGAGCTCTTATTAAGTTTGGGCTGAAAGAGCTATTACGATAATGTCTCAGTGTAACACAGATCTAAAAATAGGATGTAATTCTGTAAATCTTACATGATCATCCCATCATTTCTTTCTCTTTTGTGCTTAGTTTTCATATATTTCAGTACCTCCTGAAACTCTTTCTAGCACAGTTTCAGCATGTGGTCTAGAGAAAGCTTTTCTTTGCATCCCATGTTAAATTAGCCTAAGATAGTTTGTTAGTCCCCACTTGACAGACAGGAATTTGAGCATCCTTGGGCAAAAGGTAGGTAGGCCCTTTTGGTCTCCCTTCTCAAAGTTTACTGCAAAAGCTAGACTATTGCACAAAAGTTTGGGGGTTATTTTTTTTACTTTTTAAGAAAGATGCATTTGTCTGATCCTGTTGGCGTGATTTAGTTACACTCTGAAAAGGAGTAGTATGTGAGTAGCACATTTAGTAGCACATGTAGGAGAAGCACATTTAGTAGCGAGTCTGGCATGGCCCAGGCCTCAATACTTTGGAGCTTTTATTGTGTGTGGTTGTAAGAACAACCATAATTACTTTCAAATTCTACCCTGAAAGTGTAGCTGGAAATTTGGCAACAAATCTTGCAGCTATAGTTTATTAAATAAATTCTACAGCTGCAAAGTTTTACCAATTTTTGTTTTGGAACTATAACAAATGCTTTTCATTATATAAATGTCCATAAAAGACTTGTTTAAATATAATCAGTGATGCATAACCCAGATTTAATCATGGCTGGCTTTCTGCAGTGCCCAAATCCTTTTCTCAATGGGGGATGAGTATTGAATCAAATATTAGATTTAGAATTTACAGCTTTATTCTACAAAGAACACATTAATCTCATTTAACCTGATTAGAGCACTGCAAGTATGGGGCACTTAACAGGGTTGACCTAACATACTCCGAAAAACCGTACACCTAGATTCCTTGAGGGGTTTGCTATGTTTGGTTTTAAGAGCACTATCTTCATGTTGTGCCACCTGCACTATAACTTTCTAACTGTTACACCTTTTAAGATCTATCAGTGCATTATGGTAAACGCACAGCCACCAACTTTCAGTTTCTAAGACTTTCTTTTAGCATTTTATTAATTTTATTTGTCTTGTTACACTTCAGATGGATTTAATAGATGAAAAAACAGCTTAAAATTTGAAGTGTTTTGTTGGAAAAACCTTTGAATTGGAAGAAAGTTATCAGAATTCACTCATCAGAAAAGAACTGATTTCCAAATAATTGCTGTCTCAGACTTATGTTGGAT
This sequence comes from Rhynochetos jubatus, assembly GCA_027574665.1. NCBI lineage: Eukaryota > Metazoa > Chordata > Aves > Eurypygiformes > Rhynochetidae > Rhynochetos > Rhynochetos jubatus. The sequence goes on from CM050656.1 coordinate 22,046,550, forward strand.
GTGATTTTTGAAGGGGTAGTCCACAGATTATTTTCCAAACCCATTTTGAAGTACTTCAGCTTTGACAGGTAAATAAATGAGAGGTTGTCCTAAAATAAGGTAAATAGGAATAATCCATCTGTACTTAGCACTCTTATTTGTAGGATTGGTTACTGTAAAGGATTTGCTTTTGAACAACAGAGATAAAACAAAATTACAGTACATATTGTAGTCTTTGGGTCAGCTGTAATGGCAGAAATGATCCTCTCAAGTTTTTCTGGTATGTTCAAAAGAAAAATAAGAGTCATATTCCTTTATAGTACTTTCAAGAAGTCAAGCATATATTTTTGCAGATTAGAGCTTTTGACTTGACAATAGGAACAATTAATTTCATCCACATACTTAGGCCACTTGTGAAAACAAAGTGTTTGGAATTGGAGCATCATGCTGTGAATATAAAGTAATATGAGTGTTTTGAAGCATAAAACAGGAGTGTGTTTGCTAATTTGCCAGGATGTATTGAGTCAAGTGTTTAATGACTTCCTAGTCTGAGCAATAGAAATGGAATAAAAGATGCAAGAATTTTCTGTTATAATAGGTAGAAATCTTGAAAATTAATCTGATCTAACCTTTTTTTTTCTCAAAGATTTGCATTTTCAAAATATTCTTGTGCATAGAAAAGTGAACTGCATGATATATTCACAGACAGTTATTAATTCTCTGTCTTGGAAGAGTATTAAGAGCAAAGAAAATCTGTCATTACATTTTCGTATGCTCTTATAGTGGCAAATAAGTTTATTGATTTTTTTGTGGTAAAGGAAATAAAACACTGGAAGGTATACCTAAAATTTCCTGGTGGCGTAATTCTGAGCTTATTTTAGGCACCTTTTAACTAATTTTTGATTAAAAAGATAAACTATCTTCTTTGCTGTTGTTGAGTTACATTTAGTTCCACTTGTTAGGAAAATGCATTACCATGACTCATCAGTAAACATTTTTGGTTTTTCTCAGTAGTTCTGAGATCAATCTAATATTAAGTTATCTATATTCACTAATGAATGCTTAACACTAAACTATAAAATATAACAAATACTAAATATTTCATACATAGCAAGCACTGATTCCTATCAGTAATGCATTTAACAGGTGATATCCCACCTCTAGTTATCGGCTCCCAGCACTGGCCCTGAGCGATGTCAGCCACTCTCGCAGGGGCTGCCGGTACCACAAGGGCTGGCTTGCTCCTTCTCTGCTCATTGGGGTCCAGGAACCCCTCTGCTAGCCTCAATTGAACTCTAAGCCGTGGCAAGAGCTGCTGCCACTGCTGCGTCCAGCACCGACTCAAATAATTTGTTACAATTCCCATGTAAAGCAGAAATATTTCTCTTAAATGGCAACTTACACTTAGCTCTTGATTTTTATGTTTCTGTAATTTTATTCCACTGTAAATAATTTAACATTATTTAATATCCAGATTAGCATTTCAATGGTAATACATCAGCATTGGGAATTGCATGGATATTCCTTTTATACAATTTGGTTGACACATGTAGTTGGGAATCAGGGAACACTCTTTTTCTCATTGGAAACCTGATGGAACTGCCTATCTGTCATAGTCTATATTCCTGAATAACACAGTGGACAGGATTCTTCACTTCTCTATTGGTATGCTTTAAAATATGTGTGAAAGTATCCAGCTATTACTTCAGCCTCATCACTGTAGGATCTGTTTTCTCCAGACCTGCCCTGAGCAATGGGACTAGCTTCTCTGCAGTGTAGGGGTCTCGTTCTTGTTTGAAAGAAACAGTGTGATCATTTGCTATTACCCTTCAAAGTGCAGTATTCACAGAAATACATAAGAGCAAGTACATAGCCAGTCACTCTGTCTCATTGTTGACGTTAAGCATAGTGATTCTGTGGCAAGATTTTTACTCTTGAAGGAAAAATTTCCATAGTCTTGTCTGATTGAAAAGTACTCATCTGTGTTCTTGCATTATTGTAGACATTAGAGGTTTTATAAAGGAAATTATGTGTTCTGTCAATCTTAAATACTTTAACAGTTTAACTTCTGTTGTATGATGGAATGTGATATACAGTGTGTATAAATAGTATTGTCATAAAAATGCATAAACTTAATTCAGGAAAATGTTATTAGAAGTCTACCCCAGTTGTGTATCAGTGAAATTGCTGTCCATGACTTTGCAAAACCAAACTGGAAATAGTGGTGATATGGTCATAACCGCACAAGAAGGTAATTCATATTTTCTTACAATACACCAGTTATGTACTTCTAAGAAATTATTTTCATTTTATATTTTCTTTCATTATATTGCAGGTGCACGCTACGCAGAAGGTAACACCTGAGATGTTCACCCAGGGACTCTTGTGTCATTACAGAAGGTATCTTATTTATTGGTAAAATAGTTAATAGTCTCCCCATAGGCCCTTTATTCCACAGCAACTTGAACAAGCTGTGGAGCCCAATTGTCTTTGTGCTGATTGTGAAGCAGTCCTTTGTCTTGACTGTGAATAGGCTGTGAACATGCTGCTGTTTTGGAGGCTGTGTTTCCTGTTCCATGAATGTTTTATGCAGAGAAGTGGGTACTTTTGACTCCAGATTGTTCACTGCTTGTCCAAGGAATGACTTAGGTTATACACTAGAAATATACTTCTCAGTGATTTAATGGATATGTATGAAAAAAAGCGAAATATGGAAGTTCATGTATTCCTTATTCACAATACAGACTCATAGGTAAGACTACTTCTAAAAGGTCCTAATATATGAAATAAAAATTATATTCTGTACTTACATATATGGCTGCTTGAAATAACAGAATTTTGAGGCTAAATTATCAGAAAAGGCTGTGATGGAAAATGGACTAATTTTCAGGAAGAGATATTTCCCATTTATTTAAAATTATCATTTTAGAAATATTTTTCATATTTCTTAAAATTTATTCCTAGGAGTCTCCCTCCAATCTGCATCAACAAGCTTCTATTATTCTTTCATTTTTCATAGCCATTCAATTTGTAAGCCTTTCTTTCCATCAGTAATATTCCCTGGGTGTTCAGTCATTCAGCAGCTACTAGGTAGCACATCTTTCTGTTGTCATTAGAAGGATGCCCATCTGAGTACAGTACAAATCAACTTGAAGATAATTACAAAAAGTTAATGACAACTGAAGCGGTGACAGCTCAGTTGTGCAGAATTCCCTTTGTAATACACTATAAACTATGCAAGAATTCACTGGAGGTAATTGTAGTACAAACTGGGGGAAATGAAATGGGAGTCAAGCCTTATATGTATGAGGAAGTAACAGAAAATGAGAATGTCCCAGGAAGGCAAATCACAGCATTTTGGAAGTTACAGAGTAAATTATGTTTCTGGGCAAAAAGAAGAATTTTGCAAAGAACAGTGCAGAGTACGAGAGAGCGTAAAAAAAGAAAATTGCCTTTGTGGAATAAAGATCAACTATTGAAAAATTTTACAGAAGAGAGGGGCACATGGGGATGGCTGTCACTCATAGCTTGATTTAAACCCAGAAGTCACTTCAGTGTGAAACTGGTTCTACTGAGTAGAAAATGTCACCACATTCAATAAAAAAATGCTCCACCAAAGCAAGATCCCAGCATCTCACTCAAATGGGGATTTGACACTAATCCCTAAATAATGCTTTTTTTTTGTTTGTTTTTGCTTCCTGAGACTCTTTAAATAATCAGAACAATATGAACAAAATGTGCATTCTTATAGTTTGCTTTTAAATTTTACTCCAATTATGGTAAATTTTTGAAATGGACGCAGAGACCCAGAATTTGCCATGTAGAAAATTTTGAAGTTAGTTAAATTGTGGCTTTGTTTACATTATGTATTTCATTGCAATATGATAAGTATATTCAGGTAGTTATTGATGAGACTATGCATTTCTTTATTATATATGATTCAAGAGTTCTTTCTTGTTACTTGGTCCTTTAATCCAGTCACTGCCTGAACATACGGTGTGGAGATTTCTGAAAGGAAAAGCTATTAGGTGCACAGTGGATTACTTTGTGGTAGTCACCCATATGCTGGGGGACTTTCAGAGAAAACCTGCCTGTTTAGTTTCCTTCAAAAGGAATCCAACTGCCTGCACCAAAAGTGCTGTGAAAGCTGAACATGTGTTAAAGATCCCCTGAATGTCTCCACTTATCTCCTGTGTATTGGAGACATTCAGAACTACAGTACTCCACCAACTGCTTGAGATAGGCACAAACTACATATTATTTATATGATGGCATGTTGTTAGACCAGAAGTCAGGTGGTTCGTGTTCACCAGGAGCAGAACAAAGCACATAAAGGCTGAAGAATAGACAGTTTTGGTGACAGGCACACTTGTGCTTTTCCCTAGTTATCAAGAGCTCACGCTTCTCTTAGTGGTGTAGAGTAGACCCAGCTGTGCCCCACTAGGCACTACTGCTGGCAACTTCCATGATGCCTGAACTGCCTCATACAAATAATTTCTTATGAAATCAGAAGACCTGATATATGGTGTCTGAGAAAGGAATCCAGCCTTTTGCACCTATGTGCATCCCATGAATTTGCTCTACTGTGATACAACTCATGCTACTCAAAGGGTAAGTTATTCATTCTTATTCTCAGCCCTTCTGTCAGGTACTGCACAAGCATTGGAGAATACACTCCTCCCAGCCTGGGGGATACAAAAGTGATTTCCATGAAATTTCAAAATCAAACAGTCACAAATCTAAGAAATAAATTCAAGACTATTCCATTTATCATTCATCAATAACTACTTCATTCAGACTTCTCTTCCAGTGCTATATTTCATCTAGTTCAGTTATAAACCTGATACATAAAGATTTTTTAACAATCAAATATTTTGTCAGGCTCTGCAGCAGCAGAGCTATGATATGCAACCATGGCACTGTTCTGCCTTAAAAGTAGTGTTGTGTCATGTGTTAATGATATATTTTGCAGTTCCTAGAAATTTTGAGGGTGAAGCAGCTTTGTCTTTGATGAGTGTAATATACTGTAATAAGAAGTAAACATCCCATGCAAGCTATCAATCTGTGATAAATTGAAAGCTGTGACCTGCAGCAACGTAAATTGTGTATCTAACTGAGTGCCAGATTTGTTAAATAAGCCTTTATTTACCTTGAAATGGGATCCATTTGAAACAGGCTATTTCAGGCATTTAGCCTCCTATATGCTTTGTTTTGATCTTTTTGTGCAAAATAAAGTGTTGCACTTTACTGTGAGAGATGGGGCAGTTAAGTGAGACATAGCCTGTGTGATATTGCAAATAGAAAATACAAAAAGAGCTTTGATTTTTAAAATAAATTAATTTAGCAGAACACATTTAAATTACTCTGAAGTAAGTATGACAAGTCAGCAAAGACTAGGGAATTCAACATGCAAGTATGATTCAAATCACATGGAGAATTCATACTTAAGATTCCTTCTCCTAGTTCAGGATAAAAGTCATGCTAAAATTCTAAAATTCTAATCAAAACTATTATAAATTACCAAAATGTGTTTCCTCCTACTAGGAATAGCTTTGTGTTTATCTGCACCTTATATTTTATCTGTAGCTATCTTTCTACAGGATGTTTTCTAAACTGCTAAAACCTCCTCTATGTGGTGGTTGGGTTTTATTGTGGGGGTTTTTTGGGTGGTTTTTTTTTGGGGTTGTTTTGTTTTATTTGTTTTGGTTTGGGTTTTTTAAGATTCCTTCAGGTTGTTCCCCTTAAAAATACCAGTTTAGTGAGTTATTTTCATTCAAGTCTTCTGTCCTCATCAAGACTCTCCCATTTTCCTTAGGGTTTGGTCCAAAGTTCTTTGAAATCAGTGGGAACTGCCCCATTTTCCTTACAGGTGATTTTTGGAGGTGTCCTTAGATTTCAGTGTTCTCCATATAACTAGAAAACCCTTGGCATCTTCAGAAGTAGGTCTGGTCTCTGTGCCTCACGGAAAGACGACTCCACAACCTCGAAGATTGTAAGGTAGGTATGTTTATTCACCTGCGGACGCAAGGGGGATCTCTCCACCACAAACGTTCGTGCTTCATTGGGCTGACTTGCTTCACTTTTATACAGTTTAACATTTCATATTCATGAACGCCTATACATATTCATGGACTTTCCCCGGTCTTCATTCTAATGAGGTCCGAGAAGTTGCTCCTCCCAGTTGTGCCTGCGCAGTGCCTCCTGGTGGTCGTCTTTTGGGGTCTTCTGAGGAAGGCTCCGAGTCTTCTTCACGAATAAACTTTTGACCTCCATCCCTTGCGCATGTTATTTAGTCCTTTGGCCCTTCTCCAGACCATGATACCAGTTTCAACCACTTCGGGGTCCCGCCCTTTCTATCCCTTAGCAGGAACTGTCTACAGCTGGTTTCCTCTAAACAATTGCTCAATTTGTCTTTTTCTTCATAACCCTGACTTTCTAGTTAAACATTGTCTATATGCTACATGCTGATCACTCTACCCAGTTAATATGTTAGCTGTTCCTTATTTCTGTATGTTAGCATCCCCTGATCCCTCTATCAGGGGGTGCAGAGAGGAGGGGGTCGGTCTCTTCTTCCAAGTGATTAGGGAAAATGTTTTCCCGGAAAGGGCTGTCAGGCATTGGCACAGGCTGCCCAGGGAGGTGGTGGAGTCACCATCCTGAGAGGAATTTGATCTCTCTATCATCTGCTCTAAAATACTTATTTTGATTTCAATAAAGTGAATTTACTCTCCTTAAAGTTGTATCATTCAGTTCACAAGTGTTTTCCCTCTCTTTCACAGCCACATTTTTTTTTTTTAAAGGCTTTGGGTTTTATACAGTGTTGTATAAAATCTAATTGAACATGTGACACATAATTTTGGCACAAAAAGTATATTGGTATGTGTTTGAATGACTAGCTAATTATCTTAAACTTTTATTCTGCCCACTGCAACGAGATCCGTAAATGAAATATATTTGTAGCTAAATATTTCAGAAATATTTTAGATGGTTGTAAACTATTTTTAGTAGTGTGATTTTTTTTTTTTTCCCTAAACCTTTAAACAGCAGTTTTTGACGCTTTACTTACTATCATTTCAGTTTCACAGTCGAGAAGAACGAATCATTACCATTAAAAATGGCCAGAAAAGAGATCTATGGTCATGCATATGTTAAAAAGAAACTCTGACCATGTCTGGTAGCTGTAGGACATGTTGAAACATGAGCATCAGTGGCAGTATCCATTCACACACGCAAATAGGTGTAATGAACAGTACTCCTATTACAACCCTGCCCAGGGTGTGCAGTCATGAGACCACTGCCTTCTGTGCATGGCATCTGCATCATAGAGCCCTCCATAAGCTCTCAGGAGGGTGTCTGCATGAGACAGGCCATTATTGGTCTCTTCTTTACTTGGAGTGTGGATCTTTATCTCCTATGTATTGGAAGTACACAAGAAATTACTAAGAAAGGGAGCTTGACTAGGATCTTTTAATATGCTGCTCCACAAAACATTCAGCAATGATAACCTTCTCCCAGTGCTGAGAACTTTGAATTATGGATGATATATAATATAGATGTTATGTGTCTCCATGGCCTCCTGAAGTAAATGTCTATGTCTTAGTAGTATGGTTGCTTTGAGTCTGAAATTGTTTAGCTGAAATGATTTATGACAATATTTCTATTTTAAGAACATGGTTTAATCTTGCAGAAGAAAAATATTAATTCTTGTGTTGTTTGGATGTTGTTTTACAGCAACATTTATATTTATTCAGATTTTCCATTATATATAAAACTGTATGATAGATCCTATTATTATAATGCAATAAAGAAATTTACAAATGCTATATTTTAGAAACCAAAATTGTTCTTATCGTTAAGGTAAAAAGACACCTTAATCAACAGTAGTATCTTCTGTGAAATATCTGCAAAACTATAATCTTAAACAATCAAGCAATTTGTTTCTTAGATAACATTATATGTGCAAATATCAGTTCTCCTTCCTCGTAATTTCAACATTGTATATGCTGGCCTAATTGTGAACTAGTATGTCGAGTTGAATCCAGTTTCTGCCTTCATACTCTGCTTCAGATATATTCAGTCTTTGAAATAAAATTCACTGTGGAGCTTTACATCATATAATTCCCATATAACATCTTCAAAATTGCTGAAGCTTAGGAGGAAAGGTCCTTGATGTGTTAAAAAAAATAAATACATAAATCAGCAGAATGTACTTTTTCTTGCTTAGAGAATGGAAGGAAAAAAGTTAACTGAGTCAAAGTTATCCTAACTGTAGAATCAATCCAGAAAACATACAGCACATGCTGTAAAAAGCAGACTTATCTATAAAAACACCTGGAAAATGAAAATGTGGTTTATTAAGTATTATCATTTCCCTTGCAAAACTTTCTCAGTGTTGCTTTTTGAGTAATTGCCTATTGTGCAGAATGGTTTTAAATGTATTCATTATCTTCCTTTTCACAGCTTTTTAGTGTAAATATTCTTCTACAGCTTTGCACTGTTAACCTAACTTCTATTTATTCCTTTCTATTATGCTTTAAGTTATAGAAAATAAATTTTAGGGTTGCTGATAACTTTTTAATAGACAATATGGGATTTCTGTGTGTGCTTATAAAAATAGTTTTATAGACTATACGGTGTTCAGGTTAACGTAGCTTTTTCAACAATACTAATTTTTTATAAACCTTTCTTGCAGTTTTGTTTTTATTAATTTTCCTATCAAAGAAAAAAGTTTGAGAACTTATCAATGGCCATTCCAATAATGATTTTTGCAGCCTTAAATATTTTCCTTCTGATTATTGGAAAATATATTTTGATTGGTAAATTTTGCTTACAAAGTTCTCTGCATATATAATGCTTTATGATATTTTTGCTGTGACTTTGGATATGTAGTCTATGTTTCTGATCTGTCTAAAATGGATAAAAGCTGAAGTGATAACAAATTATTCCATTACATTAATTTCTTTTTCCTCTTAGAATTTGAATACCATCTGGTCACTGTATTTCTAAACAGGCTGTTGAAGTCAGCAGAAAAAGAAGAAAAACTGTCCTAGATCTGACAACACCAAAACCTTCTGAAAAACTTGATATACGTGTCCTGTTCTGATTAATGCTATATTCAGAACTAAACATTACTACTGATCTGTTTAAATCTCCTCAATGGCCGGATCTGATGTTGTGGTTTAGCCTCATACAGCAACTAAGCACCATGCAGCTGCTCACTTACTTCCTATTGCCCCACATGTGATGGGGCAGAGATTCAGGAAGAAAACTCATGGGTTCAGGTAAAACCAGTTTAATAGGACTGTAAAGGCAGAGGTAATAATAATAATATTACTGACCAAGGAATGTACAAAAAAAAAAGTGATGCACAACACAAATATTGCTTATCACCTGGTGATCAATAGCCCATCCCTGAACAGCGATTCCCCCGGCCAACTCCACTAAACTTATATATTGAGCATGACACTTTATGGCGTGAAATGTCCCTTTGATCAGTTTGGGTCAGCTGTCCTGGCTGTGTCTCCTAACATCTTCCTTTAGAAAAGAAGCTGGGAACACAGGTGCCCTATCAAAAGCTGAAATCATCCTTGGCTTAATGTAAATATTTTTTGGCAACAGCTAAAAACATCAGTGTTATTGACATTCTCAGCACAAATCCAAAACATAGACTTGTAGTACTTACTGTAAAGAGATATAACTCTATTCCAGTCAAAACCGGCACATCTGGCCATCTCAGTCTCTGTAAATAATATGTCCATAACATTAATTGGAATTTGAAGTCATTAACTGAACAAACAAATACCTTCAGTCCGTATGTCAAATTTAATCTCCACTCATATTTCAGCTTTAGTCTAGATTTAACCTACAGTCATTTTTCATTAATGCCATCACAGTCAAATCATAGATACATACTGGTCACAAACTGAAATGGAGAAAGATGTCTTAAAGAAAGGTCATGGTTGTAAGATTTTTAAGCTTCTGAGACAGTAAATTCAGCCTCCAATGAGCTTTCTGTCTGGTCCTAACTAACTGCTGAGAAAGAGAACCTTTGGCAATGAGCTCCATGAGCCATTCTCACACCTGCATTAATCAGCATTCATAGCTCAATGTGCTCTCCAAGTAGTTGGGTACTATATAAACCTATTCAGAAAGAGCATAATGAAATGCTGCTTAGCAGTCAAAGGATTAAGGTATTACGTATTCAGGATTCACCAGGTCTGTTAGGTCTTCCACTGGATGTGCTTCAGATTCTAACTCTTTAGATGTCAGATGCCTTGAAACATTTTGAAAGAGATTGTTTCAGTGACAGGCATTGTGGCAGGGTCTCTTCCAGCATTACATAATCCCTTATGAATATTTTCATTGTTTCAAAGTGGGATGTTACCTGGTGGTTGAGAGAATTACAAGAACTGAGAGGCAAGACTTGTGCCATAAGCCTTTCTAGCATATCATAATGGCTGGACACTCCCTACACGCACAGTATTCTTTCTGACTTCAGTGTGCAGTCTTTTAATTTCCTATCCATTGTCCTGAGCATAGGTATGTAACGGGGCCATGGATAGCCGCGGAGTGCATGGGCATATGCACCCTTCAGGAGTTGGCATTCCAGTAACTCTGTTCTATTTTGTATACAGCTGTTAACTACCTAAACCTATTTTCAAATATAATGATGGCATTTAGGCACATTGGCAATCAGTAGAATTTAGGCTAAGTAGCCATGAAATTTTTTAAGTGGGCATAGTCTTCCAAATTGCTGAGATATTTGGCAATATGTTAACCCACTTTCTACACACGATTTTGGAAATAGCTTGACTTGGTATCTGTAAGCTGCCTTGTATTTTGTGTGTTTGTGTGATTTGAGCCTTCTAATAATATACTAATGATTTTTTTTTTTTTAATTTCAGGTATACGATAAGGTCTATTTAAACTAAGTTAAAATGTAAATAGAGTAGGCCAAGTACTTAGCTGTGTAATTGTCATACCTCCCTGAGAATCAGTGGCACTTTGCCAGTTTACACGGGGGGGGGGGGGGGCGAGATATCTGGGCACAGTTAGTGAACTAATCTTCTTGATTGTCCCTTTAATCCTCTTATCTTTCCATTTGAAAATTTTGTTTGCTAAAGTTATTTGTATATTATATACTTATATAATATTTATCAAAAACATCCCACACAAACCCACTATAGTCAAGCTACTTTTATTGTCTTTGTTTCCAGCATAAACTGTAATTCAATCTATGAATTCAATCTATGTAATTCAATCTATGCCTTCTAGAAACACTAGTTTATGGAAACATATAAATACAAATCCTGGTAAGTCCTTATATTTTGTACTACTGACCAGACAATAAGGTAACAGAAGTTTGCATGCAATCCCCTAGTTAGAAAAACCTTTCTTTAGAACGCCACTGGTGTAATAATATACTGTGATTGCATTGTAAAAGTGACCTCAAAAATTATTTCTGTCTTATTTAAGGCTCTTTTTAGTAGGAGAGTCATTTACTTTGATCACACCTTGAATGTTCTTCACTCCTAAATGTACATGGAAAGTTTAGCATGAATATGTTTGAAACATTCAGAAACACTAAAGCTTTTACTTTATAGGTTATAAATATAGGATGATTATAGGTTTACAGGGCTTTTTTTATATTCAAAGGTGATGTAAGTACTGGATATTTAATCAGCCAGACTCCTGCTCTTAAAACAAACAAACAAACAAACAAACAAAACAAGTCATGATAGAAAGGGAAGAAAATGAATAACAAATTTGACATTTTGAATTTGGTTTTTTATCAGACTATTTTCAGGAAAGCTAAAATAATGATGACTGAACGACAGCATTGTATACTGTTTAAAGCCTCCTCAAGATGAAGGTCAACACGGGATTCTGAGATAAAAAAACCAGATTAAATATTTTGAACATAAAATGCCGTTGATAATGAAATCTATAAATGGAAACACTTTCTATGTTGTATAATGCTAACACATGACATTTTGCTGTCCATATAACCTTTAGCTTTTCTGTCAATATTATTGTGTTGCACTGATTACAGAAAAGGCATTAAACACTATCAGAATGAAAGGTATGTTATAATAATAAAGCAATTACGGTCCCCTTATGATGGAGGAATATAATAGGTTTTTAATGTATTGAATCAAACACTATCTGCTTCAATAACCATGTTGCCATAAACTATGATCTATTAAGACCATATGATTTATTAAGACTGTAAGAAAATTTGATGTCACGAATGTAATCTAAGCACTACAACAAACATTTGTTGCAAAGGGTCACAGATGCTCAGCAAATTATGACTGAAGGATCCAAGTATTAACATCAACATAAGGTTTGATTTTTATTTTTAAGATGAAAGCAACCTGAACTTTTAGATTTATAACAAATAATTGGTCAAACAGCAGCAGCAGAAACTGCACAGTAGTGAGTGAATAAGCATTATTTAAGACTTTCTTTTCAACAATCTCATAGGACAACCCCAACAAGTAGAATATTCTAACAGACATGAATTTTTTCCAAGCCTAAGATACTTTTATTTTTGATCAAACTAGTATACTCCTTCAAGCTCAGACTGATCACAGAAAATATCATGCCTATTATTCAAAAGTTTAAGAAAAAGAAAATAAAAATAGTTCTGTAACCTTAACTACAGTGATTGTTGTTGCTCCCTCTATAGTTAAATGTAGACCTTTGTCAGAAACACAGGAATCTGGTTTACAAAAGAAGGCATGCTAATAAGAACTTAAATGACTAAGGCTTTAAAGTAAGTGGATATATTCAACTAAGAGACGAAATTTAATTAAAGCTGATGTTATTACTAGCTGCTATAATTTCATTTGTTAGCAGGGAAAAGTTAAGGAACTTTAAATAGCCAGATTGAGCAAATGTTTTATATAATTACATGCATAGTTAGAGTTTATAATCAGAATAACACATTAAACATTATTGTTGGGGACAAGTGAAGCAAGACAAGACATCTCTCTTCTGCTTGAGAAGCAGAACTTGGGTAACATCATGAGGTGCCAGATACTGTAGATATTCAGAATATGATCAAAGAGGAGCACATGACCTGGGAACACATGCTGCCCTCACCAGTGCTTATAAGCTCATAACTGAAGCTTCCTTAACATGTGTTCATTTCCCCTTGTGGGAAAATCTCTGCTTGACAAATAATTTTTTTCCTCTGCCAGTAGTAATGTAGTGTTAAAAAAGAAAAAAACAGTTAGACTCGAAATATCTCTGATATGCCTAATAAGATCCAGTAGTGAAGGATCATTATAATAAAAAAATACATTTCTTTCATAATTTTAGGCTTTCTGTGGCCTGAAATTGACATAAATTGGTTGCTAGATCTGTTCCACGGAAGAACATTTTTAATAAAGTGATTTCTTTTCAGGACAGAAGATATTTTTTCCTCAAAATTTCATTTTTAAAGAAAATAAATTTTAAAAGTGTTTTGAAATTCTTAAAAGTAACTCAGTTTAGGAGCCCAGATTGCAAGGTTCCTGGCTCAGCCATAGTGACCAGCTCTCAGATCTACTAGACTGACAGAATAAGCAAAATTTAATAGTCATGGCTGGACAGAAAGATTAGTAGTTTGGGAAGATTCTCAGATCACAGAATCACTAAGTTTGGAAAAGACCTAAAAGATGATCTAGTCCAACCATTATCCCAACACTACCATCCCCACTAGACCATGTCCTCAAGCACCATGTCTACATGTTCCTTGAACACCTCCAGGGATGGTGACTCCACCACTTCCCTGGGCAGCCTGCTCCAATGCCTGATCACTCTCTCAGTGAAGAAGTTTTTCCCAATATCTAACCTAAAACTCCCCTGATGCCGTTTGAGGCCATTTCCTTTTGTCCTATCACCAGTTACCCAGGCGAACAGGCCAGCACCCACCTCCCTGCAACATCCTTTCAGGTAGTTGTAGAGAGCAATCAGGTCTCCACTCAATCTCCTCTTCTTCAGGTTAAACAACCCCAGCTCCCTCAGCTGCTCCTCGTCAGCCTTGTTCTCCAGACCCTTCCCCAGCTTTGTTGCCCTTCTCTGGAGATGCAGTATGCATCTTCCCACTCCTCCTTACCCACAAGCACTCAACCTTATCATCCCTGTTGCTGAATTCCACAAAATTGAAGGATTCCCTAACATACAATGCCACCTCACCTCCTTATCTTCCTTGCCTGTCGCTTCTGTAGAACTTGTAGCCACCAACAGTAGCACTCCAGTCATGAATGCCATCTCACCACATTTCTGTGACAACAACTACATCATAGCTATCCTGCTGCACCATAGCTTCCAGTTCCCCCTGTTTGTTGCCCATACTGTGTACACTGGTGTACATGCACTTGAGGTGGGCTATTGATTGTACCTTCGAGTTTGACCTTATGTTCCTAGGTTCACTCTTGGAGAGCCTGGTTTTATCCCTTTCCCACTTCAAACCTAGTTTAAAGCCCTCCCAGTGAGCACAGCCAACTCATTGGTGAGAATCCTTTTCCCCCTTTGAGAAAGCCGGACTCCATCCATTGCCAACAGGCCCAGCACCGTGTAATCCTCCCTATGATCAAAGAAACCAAAATTCCACTGGTTGCACCAGCCTCTAAGCCGCATGTTCATCAGGTGCATTTTCTTGTTCCTTTCTGTATTCTTTCCTTTCACTGAAGAGATTGAGGAAAATATGACCTGTGCTCCCGATCCTCCAACCAACTGCTTTCAGGGTCCTGAAATCCCTTTTGATTGCTTTTAGGCTTCTTTCAGCAACCTCATCACTGCCCAGCTGCATAGTGGGTAATAATCAGAGGTCCACAGCAGACCAGGGAATTTCCTGGTGATGTCTCTGATCAGAGCCACAGGGAGCCTGCAGACTTCCCTGTGGGATGGGTCTGGGCGGTATGTCAGGCCCTCTGTTCCCCTCAGAAGGGAGTCCACTACAACAATCACCCTCCTTTTCTTCTTAACAGAGAAAGTCTTAATGTGCAGGGCTGTCTGACTCTCCCTGGGTGACTCCCTGGGTGAATCGTCTTCCTTATTCTCACTAGCCCCGCCCCTAAGTTCCAGAGCACTGTTGTGTAAGGGCAACTGGGAAGGTCAGGGAGGCCAGGAGGGGATTCGCCTGCTACCTCGAGCAGGCACTTGTTTCCATTCCCCCCTGTCTCCCAGGTCTCTTCCTCCTTCTTCTTGGTGGCGAGAGGGTAGGGGATCCTGTGTATTTTGTGGCGCCTCTATCTACTATCTGCCTTTCCCTCAGGGATGGCAGAGTATGGCTCCACCAATCTACCTCCCTCTCACGTTCCCTGATGCTTCTTAACCTTTCCACCTCCTCTTTCAGTTCTGCTACCAGAGTAAGCAGGTCATCTATTTGGCCACACCATACACAGGAGCTGCCGATGTTTCCCTCCAATACCAGTGCCAGGCTCAGGTAGTCCCTGCAGCTGGAGACCTGGATGGCTGCATGTCTGTGTGGGGGCTCCATTTGGGTCTCCACAGTCTTTATGGCAGTGGCTTTTGGTCTGGTGGAGACCATCGCTGTGTCCTCTTCTCTTTGGGAGGGCGATGACCACTGGGTGAGGTGTGCTCCTGAGCACAGAGGGTATGGCACTCTGCCTGCTCGCCCTGCCTGCACAAACAGCTGTGCCATACCCTGACTGATGCGCAAGGGTATGTGCCCCGTTTGTCCGCTCTGATATTTTAAAGCCAAGAACAGATCCTGAAAATCCTTGGTATAGCTGAGACCATGGGATTTAATGAGTTCACACCGTTGCAGCAGGGCTAGTGAATGTTAGGAATTCTCTTGCTTGCCTTCTCTAAATACTTAAGTGACGCTTCTAGAGCTTCCAGGCAGCATGAAAGTTTCGAAGTCTCGTGGTCCATAACCTAAAGGTTGCAAAGGGGGAGTTGTTTCGTGCCATGGATCTTTGAAAAAGTGATGTCCCCAACTCAAATTCATTTTGGCAGGACCACACAAGAGCTTAGGCTTGTACCCAAGTGCATTCCTGCCCCTAAAGTAGGAACATGAGTGACCAAACCAGTGACAGGTGTTTCAGTCAACATGAATGGTGGGGATGTTCAATCACTGCTGCCCCTTATTGATTACTCTTCCATTCCTTTGTCTGTATTGCAAAAATGTTAATTTTGGTGCACATGCACTTGCTTAATTTATTAATCAATTTATGTGAAAATAAGTTTTGAAATAGAAATTTTAAATGTTACCAGCATGCTTCCAAGACAAACAGGTTGGGATCATCCCATTGAAACAAATACAAAAACTTGATTTATTTTTTCTTTTAGAAATTTAAGTGCCAGGAGTCATAGATTTCTACAGAAATTGTTTAGACTTTCTAATTCTTGCTGCAGTGCTGTGTTTTAATCAGGTAATCAGATGATCTTTAAGGCTACATGTACTGAAAATTTTCGAGTGCTTAAAAATGAATATTATTTGTGAAATCAACTGTGGTACAGTAACTGTTAAGAGTCTCATTTGAATATCTGAAGCTGATTGGATTTGCATATAAATCTATATTCTCAAAGTAATACGGGTACTGAATTTAGAACTCAGAATATACTATGCAATAAAACTTCGTATCTCCTAAATGTCCCGAGGTATAGGGGATACTATGAAAAATTTGAATCTAAGTTTAGAACCATCAGTCTATCAAATTAAGCAAATACAATAAAAGTATAGATACACCACTCTTCCATATTGAGTACAGTTTTTACCTTTGAGGTTGCAAGGTTTTTCACTTTCTTTCTCAAAAAATTTTTTTAATTTATTTTAAAGACTCTTAGTTGTTAGCATATCAGAGGAGTAAAATATTTCATTCTCAATATATGATTCTTAAAATATCTGTGTTATTTCCTAAGGTTTTGTCCCAGAACTTTTACAAATCATGTCACCAAATGTTCTATCTATTTCTAGATGTTCTATCTAAATAGTAGCTATTAAATTTGAAATGTAATCCTGTCCATACAATCCCCTTAATCCCCACCGTAATAGAGCTAGAGGCAGTCCCTGGGTGTGTAATTACCTCGGGGTGAGTTTAAGATCAATATAAAAATTTTCTAATCTTCTAAAGTAATAGTCCCAAACATGGTAATTTAGTATTGCAAATGGTCTTATCCTGGGACATTACTTTCTCCCAAGGGGCATGGGGACACGACAGCACTGAATGGTGTGGGAGCACCAGCTAGGTCAGCTTTCCTCTAAGCATAGCTGCCCAGCTCTCATCAGCAAAATTGCACTTTTCCCTCGTCCAAGTGGTGCAGGTGACTTCATTCTGGAGCTTCATATCTCCCTGCAAATAAAGTTTTGCTGCATAGAGTCTGCAGCACCCAAAAGAAAACACATCATTTCTCCTCAGTATGTCTCCTTAAACAGTGTTAATACTGCATTAAGCCATATTTTCTGAGGGTGCCCATTTTTAATATACACTGTTAGGAGTCACTTTTCTCAGTGTTTTAGATCTTGACTGTAGTATTCTATTTATAGGTTAATTCCTTCAAGGTATTAACTGTTTCTGAAGACCTCTTTTACTCTAATGTAATTCATACATTTTACAGAAATAAGTTTTTCTGTGTATTTGTATTTGAAAATAATTCCATGCTAAAATAGATATTAAATAGCAATCATTCTGAAGAATGTTTCTTTAAATTGAAAAGCAAGATTATACAAAATTTTGTATTCTCTGCTTTCCATTTTCTAGTCATGTGCTTCTAGATGCAAATATAAATATTCTCCAACGGCTCCTTGGTAGTTAGCCCTTTACCTGTTTTTCTGCCGGTATCAATTCTTCCATACTGACGGTTCTTACTTGAGAAGTTATCACTAATATTCATTGTCATCATGAAGAGACAACTTTAAACTGATTGGAATATTTATCTAACAGTGTGCTAGCAGTCTCAGTTGAACTATAAATCATCGTAACTGACTCATGCTTTGTCACTCTCTGAAGCCTGACCCTTATTTTATTAATCCACAAGAAAAAATATATTAGAGAGAAGTGAATAAAAAGAATAATAAATTACTTAATAGTTTTTAGTAGACATAGCTGTCTTCAGAGAACAAAGTAAATTTGAATAGTAAAAAATCAGATTAAGTTTTTCATATGGAAGCTAATGAAATAATTATTTGAAATTGTGATGTGTGGTATCATAAATTATATTCTTTAATCTACATAATTATGTAAAGTAATACAGGTTGTCCCTACCCAGTAACTGATCTGGTCATAGTCCCAAATTGGTTTTCTGCTGTTAGTTTTTCCATTGCAGGTAGGAAGATAGATTTAGATTCTTTTCCTGACTCTGTGCTCCCGCTTAAAATACTCTCCCTTATAAATATTGGACTCTTTGTCACATACACAAAATATCGAATACCTCGCAAAGCCTACTGGCAGAAATCTCTGATCCAGAGAGTTAATGAGGATAATTCTATTAAAATATATAACAAACTTTCTTTTGTCTTTAAGACGTGTCCTGACATACATTCTCAATTCCTAAAACACAAAGGAAACTATGAAACTGCTGAGTGTCCCTCATAAAAAGTAAAATTCCAAAAGCCTCTGGTCTAACAACAGGAAATACATCTACAAACTAACCATGATAATAATTTCATTATTAGTGGTTGAAACAGTAACATTGCTTTAGGAAGGTGTTAATGAACGTTACAAAAATTCAGTAAACAGGCTTTGATACAATGGACTGTGTAAATGTAGATTTTATTTTATTTTAACAAACTAATGTGCTGTTGTACTAGGTATCAAAACAACTGTAAGAGCTATTTGATATAGTAAAATCAAACTGATTCCTGGTCCTGTATTGCAAAGGGTTGCCCATGCAATAGATGACTAGATGAGAGGCATAGTAGAACTGGACTGTTACACTGCTATATGGATCCACAAGGTAAACATCTCAATAGAAGGGAGCATAAACGTATACTGATGCTCAGGCAGTTACACAGAATTTCCCAAAGAGATCTTCTCCAAACAAGTCAATTGCATGGGCTCTGACAGGGTCAGCTATACAAAAAAACATAACCCAGCAGTTGTAAAGTGATAAAACACCATTACTCTGCACAGTTCACTAATCTTGACTTCTGTATAAGTTTTGCTGTTATTATTTTAACAGGTTTTTTTATAACACAGCAGACATAGAACTATATAGTGCAATTTTCACTTGATATGTCTATAAGTAGGAACATATTCCACATCTCCTTATGGGTGTGCTGAGCAAGTATTCAATACTGGTCCCCTTGCCTCTTCTAGTCCCTGATGGACTGAATGCAGAACCTTTGATTTTTTTTCTTTTCAATTAGGAAATAAGTCAGTCTTTTCTTGAAACATCAGTACAGAAAATGATTCACAGTAGGAGGAAAAAATCTTTGCAAGATAGAAGTATGGCAGCTTCCTAGACCCCAGTTTCCTGCTAGTCCTATTGCTGGGAGTTTTGAGAAGCTCCATATTCCTTAATGACATTTCTAAATAATGAAAAATTTTTGCTATTTTCTTTTTGGTATCCCACAATGAGCTAACAAAAGAGCTAAGGACTGAGCTATCAAGCTAGCCAGAGTCTTAACGATGCCCCACCAGGCCACTTCCTGCATCAGAAGTGCGCATGTGCACTGGGCCTGACTATCTTGGAATGAAACGCTCCCTCAACCATCAACATTGTGAAGAAAAGCAGCTCTTTCCTGCCTGAAACCAGCACATTTATCTAAACGACTTAACACAGAAAAGCATCTCAACCACTATATTATTCTGAGAGTAAGCTTTGACACTGTCAACCTAACACAAAGAACATCTCAATTGCTATATTATTATGAGTTAAAGTTTGACAGTTAATCTTGTCATTCTAACACAAAGAACAAGAACATTGGGCCTGTAACAATGTGTGCCTTATTGTTCTTTTGAAATATCATCAGATCATTTATCACAGGATATTTTTTATGTAAAAAACCAACTTGTTTTAAACTTTTCCTCTTACCTTTCTTCTAATTCATCTAGTTCTTGACACCTAATAATCACTAAAATATAACCACTTTCAAATTGTTGCCACTGGAAATGTTTAATTACACATCCATGTTTCCAGCCAAATACTTATCAGACTACTTAAATGATGTTCAGTGAGTCTTAGACGAATGAATATTTACAGTAAGATATTACAAGGATAACAACGGCAACATAAAGTAAACCATTTATTGATTAGTTCTCTGCTAAAAGGTGATTGGTGCTGATCTGGTAGAGTTGTATGTAGTTAAGCTGCCTTAATTACCAAGCTATAGGAAATTCTATGCATTGTGAGAAATCTTTTTTCAAAGGCAAAGCCAAGGTTGCACTATAGTGGTTAAATCACTTCCCTGAGCTAGAAGAAAGTGGATTTCCATCCTCGTGCCAATGAATATTTATACTAAGTTAAATGGAATCAACAGGAGTAAACGTAATACTTTCCATTTTGGGATATGCTTGTGTGTGTGGTTTAAGGCACGTACATTCCTAAAACATCCAAAGGGAGAAGGTGAAACGTACAGAGCTCCAGAGGATCTCGGCTTTGATTCGTATACCAAGTGACAATTGTGAATCTAAAATTAATGATTTAGAAAGTGATGTCTCAAGTTTCTAGCTGGAGAACTTAGAAGCCCAAATCCCACATTACTGAAAGGAAAATTAGGATCCTAGGGGATAAAGTTTCTTGAAAATGGTACTTACATGGCTAAGTCACCTGCTATTTGCATAGTACTCTATGTGCATGATAATTTGCTTAAGGAAATTTGTGATATAGGTATAAGACTAGAAAAGACTTGCAAAGATAGTGACTCAGAAGCCTTGAGAACTGATAGCATTTAAAGATTTTTTTCAATATAACCAAATAGTATATATCCTGACCTCAAATTTCTTTAAAGTTTATTCAGAAAAACAAAGCACTGTTGGAGGGCATTGAATCTGTTCTATTTGTGTTAACACCCATAAAACATATGATAAATTGTGAGTAGCTAGGTATTTATGTGGAATAATTTTTGTTGATGTCATGCTGAGAAACATGAAATAGAAATAGAATGCAGACATGTATAGATAGAAGCTCAACAGACAATGCTATTTATTATAAAAGAGGATATAATTTAGTGTTGTGATTCTGTATGAAGCTTTACTGCCACTTCAAGTGAAGGACATAAACTTATTGAGTAGTTCAGGAATTCAGCCATCAAGTAGAAGAAGGGTAATCAAAGTTCAATAGGCACTCCATATGATAAAGGAAAAGGTTAAAATGTTATTCTTGGTGGTATTTAACACTGCTATTTGTACTTTGCCTTTCCCTTTCAAAGCTCAGCAGCTTCGCAGCATCTGGAGTAGTGGCAATGTAGACGACCCTAGTATGAAATAAATGATTAATTCACAAACGAGTTTTTCACTGTGTATGGTTTGCCAGAGGCAATTGTCTCAGTCAATGGCCCACAGTTTATTTCAGAAGAATTTGACATGTTATTAGGTCTAAATGTGGTGAAGTATGACAAACTTCCTTCATTTCATGAAGCATCAAATGAAGCAATGGAACATTTTTTTTCAAACCATTAACCAGACAATCTCACTAATAATATGTTATCAAAAAACTGGAGTCTGTTTTGTTGAGGGTTTTTCCTCTCCTTTCTTTGGTACAAAATATCCTCTGTATGTCACAACAAAAGAAACATTTAGTTAGTAGTTTTTAAATAGACTGAGAAGTCTTAAGGCTTGTGCTGTTACCTTAATGCAATGTGTGTGGCCTATTACACGCAGTGGTAACACTATTCACTGAGTTGCCAGGCTACATAGGTTGAGAAGCTTTTATAAAGTTTAATACTCTAAGCTGTCCAAACATGTACACAAGGTGTGAGGAAATTTTTATTAACCCACCTGGAGCTTTTTAAATTACAAATTTTCTTGGGAAAAAGTCTTGAGTGAGTCTAGGAGTGCTGAGAAACTGTTTTGACTTCTCAGAATGGGAAAGTAGGTCTCACAATGTGAAGTAAAATCAACAGCTAATAAATCCTTCAGAGATGCAATTTAAAATGTGAAATCTTATTTTACTTTCAGGCCTTCCAGTGTTTTTTAATCTCATTTTCTAGTTGTTTTCTTTTTTGGGGCTTTACATTACTTGTGATTAGATTTGTCACTGTATTTGGGAATTGCTTATGGCTTGCATGACTCAGCTATAAAAGAAAAAACTCTGTTGATCAATTTTAGAACATTGCATGTGGGAAATTGTGATCTGGTCTAGTTTGTCACAAGTACATTGAAGTGAACATACCTGAGATAAATTACACTGAGACCTGCTCCCTGTGTTTCATAGGTATGTTTTCTTGTGTATGAAGTTGTTACAGGCCTGATGTTCTTATTCTTTGTATTAGGCTGACAAGCCAAAGTGTCAAAGGTCAATCCTTACAACAACACAGTAACTGAAATGTTCTTGCTCTGTGTTATGCTGACAGCAATGTTAAAGGTTAATTCATAGAATGTAGCAGTTGAGCTGGTTTTCTGTGTTGTTTAGACAACATTCTGTTTTTCACTGTGTGCTGGTTTTGATAATATTCCGGTTCATACCGTGTTCAATTCTAATGATATTTTGTTAGGATTAGCTGTTTTGATTTCATTCTGTTTTGTGCTCTGTTCTGTTTTATACTATGTTATGTTCTGAACTTATTTTGTTAGATTTGCACTCTTCTGTTTTTTTAAGAATTCGTTGTTTTGACTTTATTTTGTTTTTCACTATATTAAGCTATTTTGGACAAAGCTCTAATTTTAATGATGTTTCAGATGTTAAGCTGCTTTGAAGATGTTATGTCTCTCACTGTTTTGACAATATCATGTTTTTCTGTGTGTTTTCTCAATGCACAATTGTCGACAAATGCTTGATAACTAGCAATAGGCCCATGTGCTTATCAAAAGCAGGAGGGTACATGCTCATTAGTACCTCAGCAGTGTCCTTGTAAGCTGAGAAGTGTTTTTGTACATTAGTGTATGCTTAAAGAATTTGATTCTTTTAGTGAACTTTGCATTAAAGGCTTATTATAATACTAAAAATCATGCCCATAGGTCGAGAAGACCCCTGCCCAGGTGAAGAACCTTCCCCTGAGTATGCGTAATAGTGGAAGCAATGTGTCAGCAATATTGTAGTTGTATGACCAATCATTGTAAAGAGGGTGGACTGGAAAATTAATGTTTCTAAAAATTTGGTGTATAAATACAGCACCAAGAACTCTGGTGTGATTGCTAGGAGGAGATATTCCCCCATGCACCTGGCACGGCAGTAAACCAATGTCGGCTTTCGAAACTATCATTTGGTTTGGAGAGTTTTCTTCGTTACTTTTTGGTAACAAAGGGATAGATTTACTGAGGAGAGAGTTTCAAAAAAGCCATCCCCCTCTTACTCTTTCCCAGGTATCTCATCCCACTCAGTGGGTGACGAGGGAGGATAATCTTTAAAATACTCCAAAAAGGCAGGGGCGCAGAAACAGTAGGGTCATGAAAATGACTCAGAGGAACAATATAAAACAATTTATTGTCTTTTTGAAGAACAGTCAATTATCATTGCAGATAAAGGTGTTTTGGTGCAGGCGTTACTAATTTCTATCAATTATTTAAGGAACATCTATCATGAGAAAAAGAAAAATTGAGTAAAAGAAAATACAGAAGGGGAGAGAGAGAGAGTGCGAGTGAGAGAGAAATAGACGGAGATGTTTCACCGCTCTTGGATCCAGCATTATCTTGAGTCAGAGTCTAGATCCGTAGGTGGTGCATTGACAAAGGTAAATGTGTGTGCTCACCTTTTTATAGTCTAGTTGGTGCGGGACCACTTCAGGGTGGCAACATTCTCTCATTTGCTGGCTGTTAATTTGGTGTTAATTCATAGAATCATAGAATGGTTTAGGTTGGAAGGGACCCTAAACATCATCTGGTTCCAACCCCCCTGCCATGGGCAGGGACACCCTCCACTAGACCAGGATGCTCAAAGCCTCATCCAGCCTGGCCTGGAACACTTCCAGGGATGGGGTATCCACAGCTTCTCTGGGCAACCTGTGCCAGTGCTTCACCACCCTCTCCCTGACAAACTTTTTCTTGATATCCAATCTAAATCTCCCTGCTTTCAATTTAAACCCATTACCCCTTGTCCTGTCGCTACAGGCTCTTGTAAAATGTTTCCCCTCTCAGCTATCTTGTAGACCCACTTAAGGTATTGGAAAGCTGCTATAAGTTCTCCCTGGAAATTTCTGTTCTCCAGGCTGAACAAGCTCAGTTTGCTCAGCCTTTCTTCATAGGGTAGCTGCTTCAGCTCCCTGATTGTCTTCATGGCCTCTTCTAGAGTTACTCTAACCGGTCGATATTCTTCTTATGTTGAGGACCGCAGAGCTGGACACAGTGCTCCAGGTGGGGTCTCACAAGAGCAGAGTGGAGGGGGAGAGTCACCTCCCTCGACCTGCTGGCCACGCTTCTCTGGATACGGCCCAGGACACGGTTGGCTTTCTGGGCTGCCAGTACACACTGCTGGCTCATGTCTGTCTTTTCATCCACCAGTACCACAAGTCCTTCTCCTCAGGGCTGCTCTCAATCCATTCTTCGCCCAGTCTGTACTTGTGCTTGGGATTGCCCGATCCATGCTCTTTAAGGTCCCTTCCACGATCTTTAGTGACCCTTCTATGATCTTTAAGGTCCCTTCCAACTCTGACCATTCTATGATTCTGCGTGCAGGGTCTTACACTTGGCCTTGTTAAACTTCATGAAGTTGGTGCAGGCCCACCTCTTCAACCTGTCAAGGTCCCTCTGGATGGCATCCCTTCCTTCCAGTGTTTTGACTGCACCACACATCTTGATGTCATGGGAAAACTTGCTGAGGGTACTCAATCCCACTGTCCATGTCACTGACAAAGATGTTAAACAGTACTGGTTCCATTACTGACCCCTGAGGAATGCCGGTCATCACTGGTCTCCACTCAGACATCAAGTAGTCTTGAGGAGAGGGAAAAGGTTCCAGGAGGCACTGTGATCAGGACCTGTAAGTGTGACAAATCCCCTTAGAGAAGATGGGTTTGACCTGTCTGAGCACATACCAAACTGATGTTTTTCAGCCACAAGAGGAAGTAGGGAAAAGCAGCTACTCACCCTGTCTCCACAGGACTCAACCTGTTTCTTTCCTCTTTCCCTCTAGACAACACTTTCCTGCTTGATCTGTTTGAGACAAAACAAGCCAAGTCCCTTATCAGTCTTCTCAGCACCATCAGTTGCACATGTGTTCCCCACCATACAACATAGCTGCACAGCTCTGCAAAAACTCCTTTCTCCTCTGCCTTCATACCTTTAATTTACATCGTGGCTTCATCTTTCTGATATATTGAATTCACTGAAAAGCTTAGAACATTATTAATAGCATTTAGAGCAATGATGTTTTTAAAAATAATCTCAATGTATCTGTATTCCTACCTCAGACAACTTGGTCAAAGAACAGTCTCCAAGTTCTTTGGGGAGAACTATCACTGTCAAGTTTAGCATTGGTGATAAGGTCACTAAGGAGATGGTCTTAAATGACAATGGCGTGAACTTGCCAACTGATTCTTGCCAGCTTGCTCGGTTTCTGGCCAAACCCTTCAACATGATGGACAGGACAAGTACAGATGAAGCCTTTGCCCTGTTGCAGCTAGAGAATGATGATGAATAGAAATGGCTTCAAATACAATGTATTCCATTACATTGTATAAGCACAGCTGAGCTGTCTCCAACCTACTTGTGGATGTGAATAACTTTCCTTTAAATAGGTGTTCTTCATGGACATTCATACTGCTGAACATGTATTTTTTTCCTACAGGCTCCTATTTACCAAATATGGAGTTTCTGTGATTGTTTCAATGCTTTTTTTTTGGTTAGCAGTGTGAGCATTTTTTTAATACGTTACCTCATTATTTGTGGCAAATTTGTGCATTTAGTGCTTTTAGATTGTCTGTTTTTATGATACATTATTTTAGCATGTATTCCTCTCTGTATTTTGCATATAGAAAAAAATCCAGTTTACAGAGGCTGTTTCAGAATACACTTACTCAGGTCAAGCCGTTCTAAATTTGAATGACAAAATTTCAAAAGAAATCCTATTCTCTGTTGTTGAAGCAGTTCAGGTAAATAAACTCAGGAGAATAGAACCCTGCTGTTAGTATAACATTCAAGAATTGGTGAAGAAACAGTCATAATTTTATAGTACATCTTGAACTCCATTTAATAGAAGTAATTAATTGGGAAAAATTATGCACAGTCATACTCAGATTTAGTTATATAGAACCTAATTTAATATAATGCTGAGACTGAAACTTCCCTCTCTCTTGATCTGGGCATGTAATTTTCATTAATATTTGAGCTGTGTTTGCATGAACCAAGGATGCCTGTATCCCTAAGTACTTAATTTTTGTATTAAAAATCATTCTTCTTCTTACTAAGTATTTAATATTAAGATTGTTTAAAATTACATATGGCTTAACTTTAACAAATAATGTTGGATATTTCTTGGCTGTTATTTAGAAAAGGAAAGATACAAGAAGTGGTTGAATAAATAAAAGACAGACATTATGTATGTAGGGTCCCTGTTATCTTCCTTCATCGCAATATTCTCTAAATTTACGCTAAACATTGTATGCTGTGGAAGAATTAGTTTATCTATGCTTTTTCTACTTTTTTCAGGAATTAGTTTTAAGGATTTCTTATTATTCGCCAATACTGAAAAGTCAGAAGATAATTCAGGTTGGAAAGGACATTGAGAGGTCTCTTGTCTGAGCCCTTGCTCAAAGCACAGTCAGCTATGGGCTCAGACTAGGTTTCCTGGGGCTTTATCCAGACAGGTATGGAAAAATCCCAAGGATGGAGGCTGCAACAGTATACATACAAATGTCCAGATGACAATTCAATAATTTCAGTATGATAAATGTATTCTCTGATTTCCCAGGCTACAGACTTCCCAGATTAACTACACTTTTGTAGCCCCACCCTGAAAGGTTCTTGCCTGCTCTGAGGCATGTCTCCTACATGCTACAGGTTGTCTTAGCAGTGTGAAATACTGGCTACTTAGCTGGATCTTCCCAACTAATGGTCAAAGATGTGGTGCTTCTGAAATGGGAGGAATTAGCTATCTTGATTCATGTTAAAGGTCAGGCCAAATTGTGTGTCGTTATACTTTTAAGAAGTACATGCAATTTAGTGAAGTGCTAAGTGATTGAAATGATTTGGTTTAGCACTTAAACTGCCAGGAGGAAGAGATGACTTTCTTATGTGCCTGATGAGGACATACTATACTTGACAACTAAAGGGCAGCACTATTATAACTACCAAAGCAATCCTTATGCAGAAGATGTATATAAAATATATTTATATTAATGTTATTAGTAAAAATCAGCATGGTGATGAATATAAGCTCCATCTGTAACTGTAAAACGGTAGCTATATAGGTGGGTAGTGGTTAAGTTATCTTCAAAAATTTTAGTCCTTTCACGAAGGATGCCAGAAGCATCCTCAGTAGAAATATTTACATTCTTATTTCAGAGCAAGATAACCTCACATTGAAGATGCTTTTATTTTCACTGAAGTGTGAGGAGTAGCAGAAGTTATTTAAACTTGCCCATTTGTAGATATGAAATACCTGATTATGTGAGATACTTTAAGCTCTTATTAGGGTTATTTCCAAACTAAACCTTTCAGTACTGGGTTCTGCAAATCTTAGCCTGTATATCTTCATCCTCTTACTTCTTAATTTGATAGATATTTAGGTCAAGCATTTTTCTCATTTACAGTAATGGAGTTCATGACTGTTTGTTTTATAGGAAACTAGCAAATCCCTCGTATAGCATCCAGAAAGAAAGTTAAATAGTTAGAAATAATAAAAAATTAAAATGCCTACTATGTGCTGCACTGGAAAGATATAGAGCAATAGTGTAATGTTCTAAATGGATGGTGAATAGCAGATATTACAGTGCATTATTGGACTGGCCTTTGAAGCAAATATGGATTTTTCAAAGTCTGTTTATTTTGCTTTTCATAAGCAAAGGTTTGGCCTTTACATTTTCATAGAGGAAGCTGCAGTCCACTTAAAAGTAAATAAATCTATGAAATGTGTTTTCTACAAGGGGAAAAATGCAGGAATGTAATCACCAGTACCTGAAACACATATACTCTCTGTTTCTCAGCAGATGTGTTACTGAATAGAATGGCCAGACATTAGCATTTTTAATGTCTCCTAACAGCATATGACAAATGTGGCATGAATAATTAGATATTACTAACTACGGAACAGTGTTTAATTCACTTACCTGCCGGTACATTTGCCCTTTCTATCTGACAGCTCAAGTTGAATAAATGCTGTCTCTGGCTCTGAATCACCAGCTGCATAGGGCAGAAAGGTCAGTCTTTCACATCATACAGTGAAAGCTCTGTATGCTGAATAGTAATGCAGCTCCAGGTCTCTGGTATTTGAATGAAACTGCCTGGATGGTCAGTGATATAAACTGGTACTGGACTTTGCTCTTAGATTAAATTGTGTATTAGCCTCATGGTTTTAATGCAGGTGGGGCATTGATTAACTTCAATCAACTAAGAAAAGAGTTTCTCAAGATATGCATCTTTATCCATAACTATATGCCAACAAAATATTTCTTACATATTAAACAATGCTACAGCCAAGTCCTCAGCTAATTAGAACTCCGTTTCGCTGCAGTAAAAAAATATCTGCTATTTTCTGTTACCTATAGGCTTAGTTGACTGCATTGTTTTGAAGAGTGCACTGAAGTTAAAACCTTTGGATATGCTAAAGCCTACAAACAGCTTTAAAATATTGATGGGACTATAGTGGATGTGTGTGTGTGTTTTAAAAGATTTTACTGCATTTGTTTTAAATGTGTAAGATCAGGTTTGCGCTGGTTTAGAATATTTTTCACACATATCTCTAAGGCTGCACTAGCCAATAAAATCAAATTTACAGCTGAAATAGAATTGATTACCTTAGCATCCTTTGCCAATATGTCAACAATTTACATTTTCGCTGGAAAATAAGGTCACATTAAGGACCAAGACCCTGCTTCAAATGCCATTGAAATCAATGGGAACTTTTACACTGACTGCAGAGTGCTTAAAGGTCAGGCTTTAAAGTCCAAATTCTCATGCTGGAAAACTGAACAAATAGGTACAGAAAGAAACTTGTATCCTGAAGCAGGTAGTCGCACTTTAGCTGTAAGGCTGAGGAGGAGGCAGCATTTTGCTGTAAACAGTGAAAAAAGTGGCAGAGAAAGTTTTGTATTTAAAAAAATAGATTAATGTCATTTTGATAGACAGCACCTAAATATTAGAGTGATATTTGGATTCATTATGCTTAAGACAAAACCCAATTATTTACCCTGTTTTTTGTAAAATAGCGTAGTTTTCTTTTAACATAAACTTTTAAGCATACAATGAATATTAGTGAATGTGAAAAAGATACATAGAATCATTATTAAAATGAGCAAATAGCTGTTGGATAAGAAAAGGAACAAGTAAAATTTTAAATGATCTAATGTGTTTGCTGTGATTAAAAAGAAAACTGGAAAAAGTTTGTGCTGTTTGCATGGCAGATCACACAGGCAGGGTGTGCAGGTGAGGCATGCAGGCAGGGTCTCACGATAGCTGTCACTCGGCCAAAAGCCATCACGAGGAAGAATGTGGTGACCTGGTGACCCAGGTGGGTACTCCCACTCAGGCATACAGATGTCTAGGTCTCTGGCTGCAGCGAGTGTCTGAGCCTCCCACTAGTATCGGAGGGCAGCAGAGACAGCACCTGTGTGAGGTGTGACCAAGTGGTCAACCTGGTGGCAGAGCTGAAGGAGGAAGTGGAAAGGCTAAGGAGTATCAGGTAGTGTGAAAGGGAGACAGATTGGTGGAGTCAAACCCTACCATCCCTGATGTAAAGGCAGCAGATGGAGGTCCCACAAGTAACAGTGGACACCATATCCTCCTTCTACCAGGCAGAAGGAAGGGTCCTAACAGATGGAGGGGAATGGAAACAGGTCCCTGCTCAAGGACATAGGCAAATGCCCTCCTACATTCTGTGCCCTTCTTAGTTGCCCTTGCAAAACATGCTTTGGAACTCAAGGACCAGTCAACTGAGGCTGTAGAGGAAGGTCCTTCCAGGGAGCTGCCTAGGATGACTCAGTCTGCCTTCGTTAATTAAAAAAGGAGGGTAGCTGTCATAGTTGATTCCCTGCTGAGGGGAATAGAAGGCCCAGTATGCCAACCAGACCCATTACACAGGGAAGTCTGCTGCCTCCCTGAGCCCTGGGTTATAGACATCACTAGGAAATTCCCTGGCCTGTTATGGCCCTCTGATTACTACCTGCTACTGGTCATGCAGGTTGGCAGTGATGAGGCTGCAGAGAGAAGTCTGAAAGCTGGCAAAAGGGACTGCAGGACACTGGAGCAATTGGTTGCAGGATCGGGATCACAGATAGTGTTTTCCTCAATCTCTTTAGTTGCAGGGAAGAATACTGGAAGGAACAGGAAAGCACACCTGTTCACCACGTGGCTCAGAGGCTGGTGCCAATGGTGGAATTTTGAGGCTTTTAACCATAGGGAAGTTTACATGGCACCAGGTCTGCTGGTGACAGATGTCATTTAGCTGTCTGAAAGGGAACCGAGGTTTCTCGCCCATGAATTGGTCATGGTCATTGAGAGGGCTTTAAACTAGGTTTGAGGGGGAAGGGGGCAAAACAACCAACAGATGCCCAAAGACTGGAGAAGAATCACAGGTCACCCAGTGAATAAAACAGAATTCTAGATGCTCCAGTCAGCAAGCCAACTTCATTAGAAGCCCATCTTTAATGCCTCTGTGTGAACACAAAAAACATTGGAAATAAACAAGGAGAGTTAGAGGCATGTGTGCAAATGAGGGGCTGTGACCTCATTGGCATCATGACGACATGGTGGGACGGCTCCTATGACTGAAGTATCAGAACGGAAGGATACAGGCCTTTAGGAAGGACAAGCAGGGGAGATGTGGAGTGGGTGTTGCTCTCAGAGACCAACTTTTGTGCACGGAACTCCTCCTGGGAATGGAAGAGGAGCTGACCGAGAGTTTATGAGTCAGGATTAAAGGGAGAGAAGGGAGAGGGCATACTGTAGTAGAAGTCTGCTACAGGTTACCTGACCAGGATGAATGTGCTTTATCATATTCATTTACAAAATGCAATTACTCTGCCTGATTTTCTGCTATTTTCTCAGAGTTTGTTGTTTAAATTCTATTTGTCTTTTTTTCCAGTCTTAAATAAATCTACACATTTATTTTGTACCTGGCATATAAAAGTTTTATAATACAAGGTAACCCCAGTTTTATCACCATCCTACAAGATAATCTTCAGTAGATTTCATAGGAACCGTATTACAAAAATGATGGCTAGTTATGGGCCTGTGCACAGTCATGACTCGCATGTGTAGTGTGTAGGTGACTCAAAAAGCACTTAGGATTCTAATACTTACTAACGTCCGAACTTAGTATTAATTAATAAATCTACATTTGTCAATGATATGTGTTTCTCAAACACGCATAAATTGTTGCTTCTAGGTGTGTGTATGAGCATCTTCCCTTCTCTGTTATGGCTAAGAAAACTGTCATCGTGAGAGCCATACATTCTTAAGATGTCCCTAGGGTTCCTATAATGAGTTTGCCTTCCTTATTACGTCTGCTGCAGAGCCAAAGTATGGCAAAGAAATTTCAGACATCTGCTGTAAAAAGCACATCACAGTGTCTAGATTAAGGAGCTTTATGCAGCATATAAAGTTGTACCGCAGTACAGCATCTTTTCAATAAATTAATGTGAAAGTAAAAGGACAGGGATTGAGGGATTTAAATCTTTTTCCCAGTGTAAGATGTCACTATCCTATAAAAGACACTGTTATCAGTAACATGGTCCCTCACTACTGATATTTTTTGATATTGCTAAAAAAGCAAACAGGAAAGCTTTGATAAAACAAGAACTTTCACTGCTGCTTTGAGACTGTTTTGGAAAACTTTTACCTTAATGGACTTTGAATAATGTGGAAATAGAACTTTTCCCAGTTTAATATTTCATGTGGAGTTTCCTCTGTACTTCACTGTGAAGTTCAGCCTATAGAATCATAGAAATAGTGGTAATGTACATCTAGATTTCTAGTCTTCAAATACAAATATTTCAAAAACTATCAAAATAATTTTAGATGAGTTGAAAACTTGCATATGTGTAAGTAAATAGCATTATGGAACTTTATATCGATGACTTATTTTTTTCTGTAGGTCTACTGTTCCCTCCTGTGTATATGATTAAACACATAATCAATTTTATTTTTGACAAGTGAATGTGTATTTTACATGCGTTCTTCAAGGCAATTCAGGCAATAAACTTCTGTTCACTTATTTGCAGGAAAAATGGGCTCAATCACTAACGTAAATATGGTAAGCCCCATATTAGAATGAAATAAGTTCCTTAAACAGATAATTAGTTAGAAAGATTAGGTAGTAGTATCACCAACATTTTTGGTAACAGTGGTTGCTTTCCCAGGGGCTGTAGTACCTGTTTAGGTTATGAGTGAATGCAGTAATGCTTTGATGCACAGTGCTGTTACAGTATACGCACAGTAGCTCAGCTCATTTTACCTCTGAATGACTTTTGCATGTGAGGGTCCAACATTTTGCTGTTCAACAGGAAAAGGTGGTTTGCAACAAAAATAAAGGACTGAAACTTTGGTGGGAAAAACATTTGGCAAACAAATGCAAAGGATTTCTTTGAGTAGCAATAAATAATAATAAAGGTAAAGATAATAATAAAGATACATAAACAATAAAAAGTAGTTTGATTTTCTCTACCATATTCAACAAGGGAAAAACGGCTTTTCTAAGAAATGTTGCTATTCTGAATTCTGCAAACTGTCAACCTCTGCTAGCTGTCTCTAAGTAATTATCACAGTCCCACAGAGAACACATAGGATCTGTGGTGCAGCAGCAAAAATTGGGAGATTAGATGATGATGTGCACTTGATTCGATAGTCTAACCTGTATAGGGTTTCTAAGAGAGGGGTCAAACAGCTGTTTCTTTATAGATTGTCATATTACATCAAGTACTGTAACAAGAAATCTTACATTTTTATCCTTCACTTCTCATAGTATACTGTGTACAGAAAATTCCAGAAAATCAAACCCCGCTGTTTCTCACTGGCTATACGTATATCATAAATCCTTATTGCACAGTGAGATTTTGTAATAATAATTATTCACCACATTTTTTTCCTCGTGTGTTTTTCAGTTTTCTGCATTAGACTAAACTGTGATATTATATGTCACAAGTGACTGAATTCACTGACAGTTTATCTCTGAAGCCAGGATAATGGGAGTTACAAGTGAACTGAACAATGATGTTAAAGAGAGGAACAAAGTATTTTATATCATCATTTTCTTGAGATGAAAATTCTGGAACATAAAAAATTACACTGTAAATTAAATAACTGTTATCAGGGTAGGAAGTGATATTAAATGAAGTAATTTGGTTTGCTTTTTTGTTCTGTGGAGAAAGTAATCTGAAACATATGATTTGAATACAGCTATTAAGCAATTTCACTTAGATTACAGAATGTCCCATTTTCATCTAAGAAGAACCCAAACACATTTACTTACTGCAAATTTAATATAATAGAAAATGGTGATTAAAGGAAGTTTGTATGTGCTAATGTATGGTCATTAAGATTTATGAAAATTGAAGTAGGTGGCATCAGATTAGACAAAAGTTTTGTTTCATGAAATGTTTTTTATGCTTATTTTTACTGTGACAATTCATCTGATACGTCAGGGCTCTGCAGTTTGTCTGAAGGGAGACATGCACAGATGGAATTACCTCTGAGATTCACCTAAATGATATTTAGGTTTAATAGTGTGCTGTTATAAAACAGTGTGCAGGGAAGATTAACCTCCCCCTGTAACTGGTGACTACTAACAACTCATTTCTGAGTTCACATGTTAATTTCTCTTGTTTTAAAAACAAAATAAAACAAAAAGACCCACAAACAAAGAAACCCCACCAAAAAAACCACCAAACAATAAAAGTAGCTCATATATTTTAAAATTTCTCAGGAAACCTTATAAATGTAAAGGTTTTACAGAAGTATGTAAATATATACAACTATATCTCTAAATACCATAAAGATAGATGGACCATACTAATATACTACTTATTTGTTAGTATATTCTGTCACAGTGTATTGACCTTCTGCTGTTCTGGGTCAGGCCTCCATTAGGGACTTCAATATTCTTTATTGGTGAGAGCAGTTGTGTCCCCATGAGGCCAGTTTTGAGGTCAGCATTTGTAAGGAAAGACTGCTGAAGGAGGAATAAAAATAATCCTTTTTTCATCAAACCAACACTCAAGTGAATATGAATAAAGAGTGGCTGAACATTGTTCTGCAGTTCATTAGAATTGGAAAATAGGTGAATGAAAGAATTTGTGAGTTCTAAACTGTACACTGCAATTTACTATTTCATCTACCTTTCATATCTAGATGGAAAGGAGATTACATAATAACTGGGAATATTTATGTCTGTCCATTTCGAGACTTCCTGACAATGCTGAAAAGAGTGCAGTCACTCAAATAAAGCTATGCAATGGTTTTAATCCATTCCATATGGAACTTCATTTTAAACAGATTTTTCTCTTCAAACTATTTAAATAATATTCAGGATGTTAATCTGTGTCTCTGATTAGGAATAACCTCTTCTTTTCAATGTAAATAGTCTTCACAGCAGTGTGAAAGAAAACTAAATGTTTCACTAAATACTTATAAAAACGTATTGCATCCATTGTTACTTTCTCAGGACTATATATTATCTGATAATTCCTAAAAAAACATCTTGACAACAATCTTTTTTTTTCTACCACAGTGTTATATTCAATGTCAGATGTCACAAATGATGATGATGACTAAGAAAACAGCAGAAATATTATAATTAAGTGTACGCCTGGGATATTATATTAGACTGAAGGAACAAAAAGTCAGAGTTATAAGCAATTAGAGATGAACCACAAAAGAGCACATGACAAAAGAAAAAAAAACATTTGGTGGTGGAAACAATTTGTATTACTGACTTATCGATGTGGAATCAATTTTAATAAATAATTTTACAATTAAAGGGTAAATCTGAAGCAAAACTTTAGACTGAATTGGTTGAGAAATCATGCATCTGAATCTCAAACACAACTCCAGGAGGTTAGGATATGAGTATGGTTTATCTAAAGTGTATGCATGGAAAAAAAAGTCTTTTCTCAATAAATTGTCAAAGGATACAGCATAGTCGTTGGACAAAAAGAAAGTTATGAACAGTTTAAAAAGAAAAAAGAAACTCTTAAGCTAGTGAAGGACAGTATTAGAACTGAAGCAACAATTTCTGTAGATTCAAAAATACAAAATTACAAAACATTGGTTGACAAAAATTCTGACAGCAGGAAGTAATGTGACAAACACACATATAAATCCAAGAAAATTCAAATCCTCCTGCAGTATGAAGTACCACAGAATTCCTGAAACTAATGAACAGTTCCATAAGATAATAACCCCTCATTAATGTGCAGTAAGAAGTGAGAATTTTTTTAAAATTATTTTCAATCTTTAATGATACTTATTTCTGGCTTGGGAACAGAAGTTGCAATGAGCAACAAAAGGTACCATCTGTCATCTGAGGTTCTGAACCTGGAGACTAGTCTGTTACTTGGAGAAAATAATGGACCTACACAGGAGAGAACTAGAATTGGTTTAGACTCACCCATTTTACTCAATCAATGGCAAATTGAAATCTTCAGGTGGAAAAGTATGCAGAGTGTTTCATAGCCCACACCTAAGTACCTCTGTTACTACTTTAATAATTACAGTAATCACTTGTATATGTGAATATACATTGCAATTTTTTTCTTTTTTTTTTTTTAATCATATTTGAGAGCAAAGAAGCATTATTCTCAAGATTATTGTAAAGGTATTCAGCAGTATTAAACAAGAATTATAAGATACAATATATGAGTAATAAAATATGAAGTAAAACTATTAATTCCTACATGCACTGAAAACTTAATTGTGAAGTCTGCAAGTTACAACTTCTGTATTTTATTTCTTGCTTTGCTATCAAATAGATACATAGTGCCAACAGCTGTAGAGTCTAATTCAGGAAAATGCCTAAAAGCATTTCTACTTTTAATGACACACTAAAGCATACTGCTATGCTGAAGTGAAGTCCAAAACTTCTTTTATGCCTGCTATACAGGTTTTTCCTCTGCATATTTAGTAAGAAAGATACCTTGAAAGCCTATAGTCTGATATTCAGGAAAAAGCTGGGGTCTTGCCTCTAAAACTTATTCAAGTTTGTTAAGAAAATGGATATCTACTACTACTCAGCACCAGTCTATTTCTAATGATAATCCTAGTAATTGCACAACATGAGAAATAATGGGAAAAACATGAAATATGGACAAAAATAATAATAATAAAAAAAGTCTAACTTCTACTCTTCCATCTAGTAACTTCCTCACTTAACCT
Source organism: Rhynochetos jubatus (assembly GCA_027574665.1). Classification (NCBI taxonomy): domain Eukaryota; kingdom Metazoa; phylum Chordata; class Aves; order Eurypygiformes; family Rhynochetidae; genus Rhynochetos; species Rhynochetos jubatus. Next base: position 22,083,104 of record CM050656.1, read on the forward strand.
GGAAGATATATAATGTGGTATAGCGAAGTGGTAAAATAATCCAGTATAGAAAAGGTTGCAATAAGGCACATAGAAACTTCATGGAGATTCAAGGCAGCAAGCTAAAAATGTATGATTATTCCTGCTTCCTGGCTGAGGGACCGTTGTTTATCAAAACAGTATAATGTGCTCACAGATGAGAACATCTGTCAGTATCCTTGGAACAGTTACCAGCCTAATGTCTTCTGGCCAACAAAGATTTCTACAGCCTACTGATTATCTGACAAAATAAGAGGTAATTTCCTGCCTGGCAGAAACATGTCTTTTCAAAAGCAGAATCATAGAATGGTTGTTTTTTTTTTTTTTTGGAAGTGACTTTAAAGATATCTAGTTCTGATGTCCCTGCCTTGTTCAGGGACACCCTCCACCAGACCAGGTTGCTCAAAGCCTCATCCAGACTGGCCTGGAACACTTCCAGGGATGGGGCACCCACAGCTGCTCTGGGCAACCTGTGCCAGTGCCTCACCACCCTCTCTGGGAAGAACTTCTACCTGATATCTAATCTAAATCTCCCTGCTTTCAATTTAAACCCATTACCCCTTGTCTTAGCACTACAGACCCTTGTCAAAAGTCCCCCCGCCCAGCTTTCTTGTAGGCCCCTTCAGGTACTGGAAGGTTGCTATAAGCTCTTCCTAGAGCCTCCTCTTCTTCAGGCTGAATAAGCCCAATTCTCTCAGCCTTTCTTCATAGCAGAGGTGCTCCAGCCCTCTGACCATCTTTGTGCATGTCCTCTGGACTCTATCCAACTGATCGATATCCTTCTTGTGTTGAGTGCTCCAGAACTGGATGCAGTACTCCAGGTAATACAGTGCTCCAAGTGTAGTACACTACTCTTGGTTGTGGTGAGATAGGTAAACCAAAGATGAAAATTTTTCTCAGCTTAAACATATTTAAACACAAAGTCAGAATTTGGGGGAAGAGTCATCTGGTTCAGGCAAGACTCAAGAAGAAGAAAGTGTAGTGAGCACATTCCTTGTGAAGATATTTATTTCTGTCCTCTAGCATGAGGAGCAGATTGCTTTTTCAAGCTTAAACTCCTTGTTCATTGGCTATTGGTAACTCAGGATTGGAAGCAGCTGAAATATAATTCACCCTACAAATTAAATAATTATTTCTTTTCTTGTAGTTTAATGATTTTGTGTACTGAGATTTCAAATTTGTGTCCAGTGAATGAAAACTCTATCAGCATGAGTTAAGTCTCTCTGTAAACAAGGTTTGTCAAGAAAATAGATTAATAGACAATCATAGTATGGCAGAAAGAGAGTACTGTTTTTACTGTGTTTGGAGATATTCTTCAGTGTACTATGTGGTGTAACTCTCTCCATTCTGCTCACATTACCCCAGATCTCGGTAACACTTCCAAAATCTTCAGTAACATAAAATATTTCAAACCTAAAAAAAACCCAATACTTGTTGAAGGTATAGAAGAGAGATACTAAGCTTTCATTCATTTATAGAGCCTTCACATGACAATAAATGACAAAGGGCAGGAAATGTAGGTAGTCAAATCGTGATACATAGAAAACGTGATTCTGCAGCTAAGCCTGTTTGACATGGGGAAGGTTTCTTTTAAATTCAGACCTAGTAATTGTGTGATCTTTAGCAATCAAACCAAATCCAGCCAGGCACTGAGAGTATTAGATGTGTGGCCTTAGCAGTTCTTATTTACTCTCTTGAAACTTCTCACAGAAACATATAATTATATAGTTTTCTATGGAAAACTATAGACATTTTTTTTTTCTATGGAAAACCAGACAACTTTTCATGGTTGCAAAGAAAAACTTAGTAATATAATCTTAGTCCTAAAGGTTAATAAGGAAGAAATCTTACCTATGCTATTTTAAAACAGGTGTCACGATAAAAAGTTTTGCCACCAACACAGCAGTTTTGGAAAGCTTTGAGGAAGCTGACTTGTCACTTTTGACTGTTGCATCTTAGAAACCTCTTAACTACACACATGGTTTTCATTGCTGTAAGTGTTCTGCATGTCTCACAAATATAACAATGAAACACTTACTTACGGCTTAGTGCAGGATGTCTAATAAGAGAAGAAAATCTTAACATCACAGGAATTTATTCAAGAATTTTTTTTACAATATACTTAGTTTCTCACAAAGGGGTCCAGCTCTCTGGTAATTTATGGTTAAGCCTAATTGATATATTAACTAAGCAGCCAAGTATCTTAGACACATCCTAATTATAAAGCAGGTGATTTCTTTTGGTTGCAACTGTAAACTATGTTTGTAATAGACTTGAAACTTTGTTTATCAAAATGTATCATGAATCAAAAAACAATAAGGATGATTTTCTAAACTAACTATCTTATAAGACTGTGGTACATGTAAGCCAACTTAATAAAAGATGTAAGAAAATATTCATCTGTTAATCTGGGTAGCTATAAGTAATCCACTATCCAGTTACTAGTGTGACTCCAAAAGGATTATTGCCTTCGTTCATCTGTTTGGAAGAAGGAGATTATAAAGGTAATTAAAAACATCCTAATGATAAATGCAGCAGAATCTTTATTGTGTTCTCATACCAAAGTGCCCCCAACACCAATTTCTGTACTATAGAAAATCTGTTAATAATTGCAAAACATTAGCAAAATCAAGTGCAGTTATAGGGAAACAAATTTCAAATCGTATTGCATTGGTAAAACGAATCATCACAAAAGATCTGTGTGTATTTCTTTTTCTACTTGCTTACATATCCTTCCACTGGAAGTCAAAACAATATTGTAGTCCATTCTGTATTAGCAGTTGCAGCTGAGTGCTAGGACCATATATTTTCCTTTCTTTCACCCCTTTTTAAAATGAGTGAATTTAAATTATTTGAATAAAAATTACAAAGAACTTTGACAGCTAAACAGAACAAACACAAAAAATTGTCAATACCAGTGTCTTCTGAATGGCAGGATTCCAAGCAAAACCACAGCCTTCAGCTTAATATATAAGGATTAATATGCTTTATTACATATATATCATAGTAACAGACCAAAAAGAAAAGAAAAGCAGGATAACAATGCACCAATTAGAAAGGAAAGGTAAGCAGGCTAGTGATGCACCCGTTCATTACTGTAAAGAAAGACAGTGATTAGGAAAAGTATGCATCACCAATTACCACCTAAAAACCCACCATCCAGGTTCACAGATCTGCTGGGAAGCCTCTTTTGGCAGCTGGCCCCTGGGGAACTGCGGTAATTGGGAAAGTCCTACACAGTGTGTCCACCCCTAGGTGTGGTTTCACAAGTCAGTCCAAGAGTCTCCTGCTTTTATAGCAAGTAACAAACACCTTACATAAGTCTTTTTGCCTCAAACCTTGTGCACTTGCAGACTGTTATGGTCCCGTTATCAACCCCACCCAAACTGCTGGTCAGGTGCCCAGGATGAGACCGAGAATTGAACCGTGTCCAGTTGGCACACAGTATGGTATTGTCTGGATGTTTATGTTACCATTCACAGAGGTGGATAAGCACAGAAGCAGTAATCAATCACGAGCAGTAATCAACTATTTTCAAGACATACCAGGTAATCAAAAAGACCTTTTGATGTGAAATGATAACAGCTACTTATTCAAATTGCTACTAGACAAGTTGTCTTTAAGAGTGTACTTCAAGATTTTATAAATTAAATTATTTAAAAGTAGTAATGATAATTAACTGCACTGCAGCCATGAAAATGAGGCAGCACATTATTTCTCAAAACTCCCACATTTTTCAGCTATTCAGGGTCTTAATGCTCATATAATGTACCAAACCCTTCTTACCTTCATTTTATTATCTTGTAGAAACATTGAATTGGAACATCCAGTCATAATCATATTTCATTCAAATTGATCACAGCTCTGAAAATTATGCTATGAAAGTAATCACATCATAAGAAAGAGAAAATTAGGTCATTTGAATAAAAGGGAAATTACTATACAACTAGAACACATTCATATCTCTTCTTGCACACAGTCTTTCAGTCAAAGTTGCACATGCAGCACTTTCATATTCACTTGAATGTTTTAAGTTTTAATGAATTATGAATGATATTATAGTTGCTCTTGCCTGACACAGCACTTTTAAAAGTGTTTCTAATTACAGTGACCTGTGGCAATCCCCGTTAGTTTGTCACTCTGAGTACTCTCTTGAAATTAGGAATGTGACAGGGTTCAAACAAATATTAGTAATTCATAATAGGAAGTATTTGTTGTCATAATGACATAAAATAATCTTTTCTAAGCAAATAATTTGTTTCTGATAAAAACACAGAAAGCTTTTCTGAAAATCAAACTTCAAAAATGATGACATTGCAAAGCAGGGATCTAATAATAGAATGTTTAGGTCCAGTCAGACTTTCTAGCAGCTCCTAGGAGGAGTGTATAGGAAAAATGATTTATGCCCAGAGAGGATTCAGAACTTCATTTTTTTGCTAGCTAATTTTGCAACATAAAGAGTAGGCATAATTATAACCCATTTTGTTGCTGTGTCTCACTGTGGAGCATCCTAGGTGGTCTGCACCGTATTTCTGCAGGTTTTGAGGATACATGCTGTTGACGCTCTGAAAAATAGGTGCTAACTTTTGGCAGGTTCCCATCAAAACTCTTACAGTTTTTCTGCAGGAAAAAGTTATCTTAAGGGTCTCAAACCTCATATACATATAACATCTATATACTTAAAAAAATAATCATAATTATTTAATCATTTAATTATATTTTGCCATAAGGTCAAAAAAGTAGTAGAAAGAATTTTTTCACAGTCAGTTTGGAGTCCAGCATATTTTTAATTTTGTTTTATGTAGAATAACTTATCATCATTAAGAAGATTAATGAAATTCAGAAACGGGAAAGTAAAAATGTGTCCTATTTTTTTAATAAGCAGTATTTACTCAATAGCTTAGATTAATAGGATGTTTATCTGTCTGTTTACCATTTCAGATTTTTACTATAAGTATTTTTTATATCTTGTCTCCCACAACAGTGCCAGCTCAAGATGATAAGAATCAGACTGTAGAAATAAGCCCTACTGTCACTGGTATTTGAAGCAAGACTGCCATCAGTATTTGATTATTTTTTGTCACTCTGTACTTACCCATTTCCTACAGCAAAATACCAGGAATGTTAAGTATGTATTTGTCATGTGGAAAAAGCTTAATTCCATGTTGCCTTTGCATGACGTACCTTTATTTCTAACTATGTATAAATGCTGCTACATTTTGATATGACAATATGATGCATCTCTTGCATAAAAGAGCCATAAGCAGCTTCTGTCTGCATACTCCACACTGTCTGCATAAATTGGGAAATCCTTGCAATGTGGGAACGTGCTGTGGGTTCTCATCTGAACATATTTTTACTATATAAATCATGTGGAACTCGGCTTGTGTTTGAGTTCAACCATCTAGAGAATAGCATCCTTTTATTTTTCAGCCCACCACTTCAAGAAGTGAGAAAGAGATCAAATGCACGTGATTTTTAGCTACCTCATGTTCCTTCCTCTCAAATCCTAAAAAACGTTTTTGTTGCTTTTAGAACAAGAAGGAAATTGCTCTGTGTAATTTAATCCTTAGTGGCCTAGTCAACTTAGAAATCTACGAAGATGTAAGGGGTGTCTTGTTTAACTTTCTGCTGAGTTCAGCTTTTAGGACACAACATTTTGGTTGCATGTGAAAATAAGTGTGTGTTTTGAAAAATGTTTTACTTGTGCAGTATTGATGATTGTTTTTTACAGGTTCAACCTGAAGACAGAAATCAGTTTTGCAGATTATTCACACAATTAATAAATTATAACCCCCCTTTTATTATCCTACCTTTCTTGCCCTTTAGATGTGTGTGGAAATCGCCATTGCCAAACTTAAGCCATTGTCATATGCTACATATATCTGAAGCTGAACCAAACCACCTTTTGCTAGGAGCCTTTTTGAAATAAAGTGATCTTCTGAGAAGAGCATCTCTCACCTAGAAATGTAAATAAGAATCAGATCCGTGACATGCAATCTGTGTCACGGATTTTACACTAAACAGGTGATGAATAAGCTTTTCTTAGTAGGAGACCCTGTGATGGAGATATTAGCAATAAAATACTTCTTAATAGAATAAATTATTTAATAAAAAGATTGAAGAATTCTTTTTTTTAAGTATGAAAAAGAATTATTCTTTTGAAATAAATATTTTAGTTGAATATGTGTATTCTGTCACGCAGTGCCACTAGTGTGTATTCTGTTTCCCTTTGCTTTATGGCAGAATGTCTATTACCATATATTGGTTATTCCTGGTTCTTCACTAATAAATTTAATTTCCATTAATTCTGTTTCCTTACCATGAGGTGTAAGTGTGTGTATGATGGATTTAATCTGCATACACACAGAGGATGTTTTAGAGCCACCAGTTTCTCTACGACATAAACCCCTGTATTTGCAAATGTGTTTGCTGAGAAGGGTACAAAGGAAGTCTGGGCTCACAATGTGTTAGGAAAAGATAAAGATACTTTTAGAAATAGCTCTACAAGATGAAGACACTAATGGTCTCTAGATGTTTGATATTGTATCTCTGTACAAAATTGCTGATCCTCCAGCTGAATTAGCAGAAAAATTATATGAGCACTCCCCATCCACTTCAATGAAAAGGGAGGTTGCCTAATCTACCAATGAATATTATTTAAGTCTTCCCATCTCCATGTGTGAAGAAATTAGTAAGGGAAAAGGAACAGTCACTTGTTGCTCTTCTAACATGAAGAATTAAAAATTAATAAACGAAAAGCATGTATTTTAATTAGGTTTGGGTTTTTTTTTTAATGCCTGGTTTTATGTGGTAATATTTTGGAGGCTTTGAATGCATAACTAATTTTAAGCAAATAATTCATGAATTTCCAGGACTGACAGATAATTGCAGGTTTCTTTTGGAACATTGCATGATCAAGGATGTGTGACTGGAAAAGTATTTTCATTCTCTGCAGTGTAATCAATGATCCTCAATTTTGTCTTCAGATCAGAAAACCTGTGTAAATTCCAAATGCTGTGGAACTGCTGGTCAGCATTTGCATTCTGTGAATTTGATAAATAAACATAAATAGGTAAGAATGTGTAAAATCAATTAACTAAACAAATCATGCATAGCACACAGAAGATGTAATTATAAGTTCTGCAAATGCAGTCATCTGCATCTCCAGTTGTGTTTACCAAGATAAGGAAAATTATTTATATGTATACATACAAAGTATTTGGCAAAGGGTAAATTTAAGTTTCTGTTGCAATTAATAAGAGAATTCTGGTTCATAATCACTCCTATATATTTTCATTAGTGAGTCCAAAATTTCCTGGTACTAACAGTTCAAACTTTAAAATGCAATAAGAGAAATTTAATTAGGGAAACAAGTCTAACAGTAGTTGAATTTTCTGTATATATTATCTGGTTCTCATAAATAGAAATGGTAAAACTGGCTGTTCAAAGACCGTTTTAAATTTTTGCATAAATTCAATAGCAATATTACAAATGTAGAAATCTAGAGAAAGAAAAGAAAAATGTAGGGAGGCTTACAAAGCAGTAAATACTTAATTACGTTTTTTTTAGTTTGCTGAAAAGTACAGGAATGAGACATTGATTTCAAGGAGTGATACACTCTTACTGTATGTAAGAGGCATTCTTTGGACTTGATTCACCATTGTCCTGTATCTTAGATGAAAACTTGTGGTGCAAGTGCATGTAAATAGTACTTTACTTCTGTTTCGTACAAATGATCAAATTAAACAACTGGTTAACGCAGATTGCAGATACTCTGTCAATCTCAAATTGACATGAGGAGATGATCTTTTAGCTTAGGTGCTGGAGCTGCTACTGTTTGTGAAAGATGCTCCTGATGACCTGAGAGGGAAAAAATTAAGTGTCTGTCTCATCTGGCTTCACATCCTGTTGACATTCTTTCATTTGGCCCGGCCTTTGTGAGCTGGTAAAATAACACTTGTGAGAAATCAGAAGTTGGTTGCCTCTGTGTGGGGGGGTATATACGGAGAGAAGTTGCAGTCTTGTGCATCATCTGAGGAACCCAGCTGAGGAAGCCTGCCTAGCCTGCCTTCAGGAGGCCTGAGCCTCATGGCACCTCATTGGAACAAAGTGCCAAGTGCCTAGTCTGGTTAAACCTGCTGTTGGAGATTCTTGTCTGTAGCTCATGATAGTGCTACAAAAGGAATAATTTCTCAGCACCGAGACAATGTTGTTTACCTGAACCCTCTACTCATAGCAAAGCCGTAATTTAGCTTAGCTCTTTCAGAGATAAAGAAGAACACATACGGAAATTCCAAGAAAGCTGTTTGAGCGTTTCAAAAGAGAAATTGTTGATTTCAATAATACAAAGATATTAAATGACTGTCTTTAGAGTTTGAAACTTTTCCTTCCCTTAGAAAAATTGCTAACTTCTTCTAAGGAAATAGCTGCTACAGTAGGACTTCTAGAATCTTTCATGTTTTTCTGATTTGATCTTTTACTCTACCACAGAACTGAACACAAGGAGTCACTGTAAGGCATAATTTTATTTTTAAAGTCTTAAAAGTATGCAAGGGTGTAGTGACAGGAAGAGCTCTATTCCTTAGATGATTCAGTGTATTTTGGTAACAGTTCATTGCCAATGTAATTTTCCACCAGTATTTTCAAACATTTTAGTACAATTCTTTCTTATTTCTAAACTGCTCTAATTATGTTTATATCAAAAGTTCTGTCAGGTTGAGATGGCAGAAATCAAGTATACTTCTGAAATCTTTTTTCAAAACCGAGTGTCTAATAGTCATCTAATAGTTCACATCATTTCTGTAATACTTCACCAACATAAGACTTTTAGGTCAGTGGAGAAGGGAGGGGAGGTGCTCCAGGCTCCCGAGCAGAGATTCTCCTGTAGTTTGTGGTGAAGACCATAGTGAGGCAGGTTGTGCATCTACAGCCATGGAGATCCATGGTGGAGCAAAGATTCACCTGGGGAGGACCCCATGCCAGAGCAGGTGGATGACCAAAGGAGGCTGTGACCCTCCAGCCCACACTGGAGCAGGCTTCTGGCAGGACCTGTGGCCCCATGGAAATAGTTAGAGCAGGTTTGCTAGGAGGACTTGTGACCCAGGGGGGCCCAGGCTGGAGCAGGCTGCTTCTCAAGGACTGCAACCCATGGAAGGCACCCACGCTGGAGCAGTTCATGAAGAACTGCAGTCCGTGGGAAGGACTCATTTTGGAGAAGTTGGTAGAGGACTGTCTCCCATGGGAGGGACTGCACACTGGAGCGGGAGCAGAGTGTGAAAAGTCCTCCCCCTGTGGAGGAAGGAGCAGCAGAGGCAATGTGTGATGAAATGACTGCAACCCCCATTCCCCAACCCCCTTTCCCATCCCCCTGTGCTACTCAGAGGGAAAAGACAGAGAAAAAAAGGAATAAATTTAAGCCTGGGAAGGAGGTGAGGTGGGGGGTAGTGATTTTTCAAGATATGGGCTTATTTCTCATTTTCCTACTTTTATTTGATTGGTAATAAATTAAACTAATTTCCTCAAGTTGAATCAGGTTTTGCCCTGTCCTTATCTTGAGTCTTTCCTTATATTTTCTCTCCCAAGTGATAAAGCAGTTTTGGTGCACACCTGGCCTCCAGCCAGGGTCAACCCACCACAGTGACATTTCTCTTTAAAGTATTACACTTTGTTTACTTGATTCACTTGGTACTTTTCCTTAATAAGAAAGGGATTTCTATGATGATTAAAAGTATGTATTGACTTGGAACATTTCACACATACTTATTGGGCAGGAGGAGGAGGAGGGTCTGCACAGTGAAAAATAAAACATGCTTTAAAAAAGAAGAAACAATCAACCATTCAACACAGTACAAGTCAAACAGCAAACAAATGATGTATATTAAAGAATCATGCCCTTTTTTTTTTTTGTGAGTGCCATTTTAAAGGATCAACTCATATGTACTTATGGGCTTGTTTACTGTTGCTTTGAATATTTTTAATTATTTACATGGATTAAAAATATACATAAACCACAACTTTACTGTTTAGGTCATGTGGATGCTCCAATACTTATATTTGTTGGAGGTTATTTTAAATATTTTCTTGAACTGGGTTTTTTTTCCTGTATCAGACATCCTGCTGTTCTGGATGAGACACCAGTTCTCAGTTTCAAATAACTAACTCAAGACAGAACGCAGTACAAAGCTCATCCAGTTTGATCAGGCATTGCAGTTCTCTCCTCTGTTCCTGTGCATCTAAAGCACAGTATGCCATTAGCATTATTCATCCATAGTCTTAGATCATTTATTAATAAATAGCTGCATATCAGTAAATAATTACTTCAGTGAGAAAAAGCTGAATTGATGAGATTTTTTCATGTATTTATTTAAAAAATACCTTGTTACATGCTTTGTAAAGGGGAACATTCTTGAACAAGCTTGATTACCTGATTAGCATATGTAAGTGTTTTAGGTGGCTATTTGAAAATCACTATAAATGCCAAGTGCATTACCCTTAATCTATGGAGTTAATCATAATTCTGGAATTTCATTAAAGTCTTGATCTTGAAAAGATCGTAGTCATACAGGCTACTTGTGTCCCTGAAATCTGAGCAAGCTATTTAATGTGTTTTCCCACCAAGTATGGGTTCATTTTGCTGATCCACACAGACATAGGCCAGCTATGGATCTGACGTCCCAGATGTAATAATCTGAACCACTCTTTAGTCCATGGGGCATGGGATTAATAGTGTTTTATATCCTCTTTCTACATATCTGTAGGTTTGACTGAAAAGGTTTGTAAATTTTGAATATTTCATTCTCACATTAAATTAAGAGAAACTGCTAAAGCTGGCTTATATGTTAAAATTGCTCTTTTGTAATCAGTCATCCTGTCAGAGATGTGACGTAGGTATGCTAAGAAAGCAATCATCACTGTGACTAAACATCTGTTATTCACCCGCCAGTTCTTTCAGCTTGTGGTATGTGACAGGTCTGTATTACGTCTGGAATTCATGTAGGCATTTGATATGAATGCTGGGGCCAGTCAGTGTTCTCAGGTCAAAAGAACATAATCTAGTGGTTGCATCATGCCCTCTGCTAAGAAGTCTGAAACAATAATTCCCTACTCCCACTAATGCCAGCTAGAATTATTATTCTCTTTCTCACATATTTGTCACATGATTACAGTACACAATGAATGATCATAATTTTCTAGAATTAACAATGAAGTCAAGACAGATATACTTCATAAATATGCTGCATCTTGCAAAGAGTCAATGTCCTTGGTTGCTTTTTCTCCATTAATATTCGCTATAAAAAGTCATCTACCCTACTGTTTTAAATTGTAATTATTAAGAAAAATTTAGCCTGAATAATTAATTACTTTATTAGCTGTAAGTAGTAAAGATACAGGATTCATAGTTATGGTTTTCCAGAAATGTGTTTAACTATGGTTTATCTAGAAATGACATTGCTTGTTTTGTTTTCCTTCTGGCATCAAATATTCACTTATTATAGAGTTTTGTTTGACATTACTTCATGTTCAAACTTTTTGGGATTCTGAATATAATCATGACAGATATATATGTATCTCTTATTGCTTGGCTGAGCACAGAATACTTAAAAACAAACCTAGGGGAAAAAATCCAGTCCCTTGATGCATTCTTTAAAATTATTATTGCTTTCTGGCTAAAGCATGGAAGTGGGTCCTGCTAGCAGAGCAATGCAATTAACCTTCTTTATAAATTAAATGTGCAAATGTGTGGATAGAATCATTGAATAGAATTATTTCTACTTCAGTGTAGGTTTAATTGGGAAAAAATTATTTTGCAACAGCTGCTTTGTGGCTTGGGACTTTGAAACAGCTTTTACTCTCCTTAAACCAGCTATCAAGTACCTGAGGCTAAGAATGGTTAAATGTGAAATTTAGTCATATATTATTGTATAGAGGATCAGTGTTTCAAAAGGCCATCTAAGCTCTTTGAGAATAGAAGGATTTGCCTTTTTTTCCCGTAAACTACAAAAGAAGTGTAGCTGGAAAGACTTATTTTTCTCATCACTTAGAGTTTAGCAGACAGGCTTCTGTGTAATGCAAAGATGGCAAATGAATAAATAAATTATTCATGTAGCCATCATTAATTAGGAAGGCTCTTTAGCAAGAAGGGGAAAGAAATTTTGCATAATACATAAAGGTAAAATATGCTATCAAAAATAAAATAAAATTAATAGCTGTAGTGAAAATAGTTGATTGCTCCTTGTGATTGATTACCGCTTCTGTACTTATCCACCTCTGTGAATGGTAACATATACATCCAGACAATACCATACTGTGTGCCGACTGGACATGGTTCAATTCTCGGTCTCATCCTGGGCACCTGGCCAGCAGTTTGAGTGGGGTTGATAACGGGACCATAACAGTCTGCAAGCGCACAGGATTTGTGTCAAAAAAACTTATGTGAGGTGTTTGTTACTTTCTATAAAAGCAGGAGACTCTTGGACTGACTTGTGAAGCCTCACCTAGGGGTGGACACACTGTGTAGGACTTTCCCAATTACCGCGGTTTCCCAGGGGCCAGCTGCCAAAAGAGGCTTCCCAGCTGATCTGTGAACCTGGATGGTGGGTTTTTAGGTGGTAATTGGTGATGCATACTTTTCCTAATCACTGTCTTTCTTTACAGTAATGAACAGGTGTACAGCTATCCTGCTTATCTTTCTAATTGGTGCATTCTTATTCTTCTTTTTGGTCTGTTACTATGATATATATGTAATAAAGCATATTAATCCTTATACATTAAGCTGGAGGCTGTGTTTTTACTTGGAATCCTGCCATTTAGCAAGACAATAGCTTATATGAAAGGTCAGAGTTTGCTGATCATTTATGCATAAAGAATTTCCTTTTCTTCCTTTCATTAAGAACAAATGCGAGCACACTCCATATCCTTTGGCGAGAAAGATTTATTTCCTTTATTAAAGAAATGTGGCTGTTCCTTTGTCTTACCTATTTAAAGCACATAAACATGATGAAAAGGCAACAGATTTAAATTTAGGGAGCTTTACTAAAGAACTAATGCATGGTGCTAGCTATACATGCCATTTGACTGCTTGTGTACTGGCAAACCACCGCACATCCTGAAGGCACGGTAAAAGTCTCAAAGCAATGAATGTGGGAAAGATCCCTACAGCTTCCGTAGGTGGTTTTACCTGGTGGAATACATAGGACCCAAAAGATGGGGAGGATTTTCTGGGATAAAGAAGCTCATTTATGACATGCCAAAAATTACTCCAAAATATCTGGATGTGATTGTTTTTACTTACATTGTCCTGCGGTGGAGGCTGGCTAGGCTTCCAATCCAATCCAGCTGCCTGGGGTTCATTTGTAGTTCAGACTGCATGTAAGTTGCATTACAGCTTTCTTGTTTGCAAAGAAAGAAATAAATAATTTGATGAGTTTGTGGCAGAAGAAAAATACAGCTGATAGTGTGGCAACAAAAATAGTTGTATGAGACACTTAATCAGCAACTGCTAACCAAGAAGGAAATCAATGTAGCTGATGGTGTGAAAATTCATATGGCAGCATTCTAATTGACTTCTATAGAAATCAACACTGTGATGTGAAAAATTGTTAATTATTGCTCCTGTTATAATGGGAAATAAACACAGTTTTCTTGAAAAATCTCTCAAATAGGCTGGTTTTATATATTAAATGGAAACTTCTGGTGTGGGCTTTTATCAAATAAACAAGTAAAATTCACACTTAAAAGGAAATTGTATAAATACTTCCATTATTGAATGCAGAGGTAAAAATATCCCCTAAAAGGTTCATACAGTCAGTTTTGACTTTGTGGGTCATGTTACAGAAAAAGGTTTGCAGAAAAGTACTGTTGGATACTGTATTATATTAAGGTCAGTTTGTATTTTTCTTTCCCTGTTACTAATAATTTAAAGATTTCCTTATTTTTTCTTTCTTTTCCTTCTTGTAGATTTTTTCTGCAGTGTGTGTGTTGCTTATCAGAAGTCAGAGATTTTTCTCTTCTGCACTCCTATACATGTTACAAACTTACCTATATTGTGGGTCATGGAATTTACTGTTTCTTGACTTTATGGCTAACATCAGAAAACATATACAGCTTTCTAAAATAGACAATGAATTGAAAGTTACCTTATGAAACAAAAATTGATTGATACTCGCAGCAAGCTTAGGAAAAAATACTCAGGCTTGTTGTTTTTATACAAGAGTTATCTTTTTGCTAAAGATTAACTGAAAACCAATTCCAAAAAAGTCCAATTAGTCTTGCATTTTTAAAATAAATCCTACTACTACACTAATCTGTATTTGTATACCATTTCTTTGAAATTATCTTAGTAGTTTTTGAAAAAAATAGAGGAAAAAGTAGAAAACCACAGCCCTCTTGTCCTTATGAATCAGCCAATCAATAATTTGGAATTAAACACTTTTTTTAGAATTCAGTGTAAAATACTACTCTCAAAATTTTAAAGTTGTCCTATTTTATGTTACAAAAATGTAATTCATGAAGCCACAACTTTCTTCTGTATGTCCTCTGTATAATCATTCATGATGGGCCATGCGATTAGTATTTACATGCCAGAATTCTCCTGTACATGTAAGACAAATAAGGTGTAATGAATTCTTTTCAATGGAAAATAATCTCCTCCCCATCTGCTTAGTAAACTCTTTTCCCTAGAACTTCAGTTTCTAGGTTTAACACTTTAATCAGGATGTGTTAAATGTGTATTCAAATGTATGAACCTTCCTTCTTTTTATAGGAATCCTGGACAACACAGATGATATCTGATCATCCATTCAGGAGAATTAAAAGACGTAGGGTATGTTGGCGTGCATTAACTACAGAAACTGACTTACTTGAAAATTGGCTTACTGTCTCAGTAATGATTTTTTCATTACATGGTGAACAACATCAGAAAATGAAGAATGATACACACATACTATATGTGTGTGCAAGCAGGATATTATCAGTGTCGAATGTTACAGGCAAAAAATAAAGCAAAAAACCCCAAGGGACTGCATGCTTATTGCTTTTATCCTTGAAGGGAAGCATGTCATACCTAAAAAAGTACATTTGACTTGTTGGAAGGGTTATTTAGCATAGGTAGAACACCTGTGTCTTGTTGCATCTATCTTTGACACATGTACCTGTATTCAACTATGTGCATTTATACCACTTTGATACTGTTGAGATAGCTACAATATCTTGAATGACACTTCATCACGCCATTGGGATAGGAAGAAACATCCAAACTAATTGTGATTAAGATGTATCAATATTTGAATGATAAGTATCTTAGGAATTGCAAATTATGACCTCCTGACGTATTCGCCTACTGTCTCAGCATGATTTCAGGGACCTCTGAGCTGCTGTATATGTTATCTTTTGGATCAGCTAGTGTATATCAATTCAAAGCGTCTGTATTAACTGTGAACCCATGATACCTTTTGTAAACAGGATCACTAACCCCAATAACTGTCCAAATAACAAGTTCTAATAACAATCAGTCAAGCCAAATTCCCCTGTATTCCAATGTTAGGTATAACATTCTTCACTTCCTCTTGTGCTGTTTTCCTCTTAAATCTTACAAAAATTAAAGCATTCAGGACTCTAAGAAAGCAAACCTTATTACAAACATAGTTTTTCCTACTTTCTTTCCTGTTCTTCCTAATTTGAAGCTCATTATGGACCAATTTGCTATATGCCTAGACTGAGATTTCAACGTCATTAAGTTACTTAGCCCTCTTATCCATCACAATTAGAGTTAGACACCGAAATATCTTCATGTCTAGACATATTGATGGAAGATATAGTTGCTATTCTCTCTTTGAAGAGTATAGCTAATAACTAGGATTAAAGAATTGGCATGCATATTAGAAATCACTGCAGCCAAAGAGCTCCTTTATCATTTGAATTTCCAGCAGATGCATAGACAACTCATCAGTAGCTGTGTTTGCTTCTTGCTTCTATAAACTGCTTTCTTTTCTTAAAATGAGGCATGTAGGACATAGCAGACAATAGCAAATGTCACTCTCGCAGCAGAGCAGCAGAGATCCATTCCAGTTCTGACAATAAAGGTGGAAAAGCAGCTGAAAACAATAGCTCAGTCAGGCTGAACAGAAAACTAAAGGTCCAGTTCTAAGTTTTAAGCATATCTGGATATTGTAATACCAGTTCTGCATTTATTCATTAGTATGTGTATTAACACATACTAATGTATGCATTATCTTTCTCCTTCCTACAATCTCAGATGCATTACCTCCTTTCCACCTTCCTCTCTGTATGGTTTGCATCATAGATTTGAATAAAATCACATAGTTTAAGGGCCAAGATTCAGAGCAGTTCTTGTTCACTTGCAAAACAAAGGTCTGAGCCCCTTTAGAAATCTGACACAGGAAAAACAGCCCTCTTAGAAAAGCAGCGTCTGAGACTTAGCTTCCTGAGCTCCACTGGAGAAAGAAAATCTCTGAGGGAGTTAACAAGGAGAAAGAACGGGGCAGTTCAGTCTTACAGTGTTTCCATCACTCCACAGACTCTTTAGAGCAGTCCAGAGACTGGAGACAAGGACAAGAGAAGGCTGAGAAAAATTGCCAGTGGTATAAGTAGATTATGAGCCACCTAGTGAAGGACAGTGTCATGGTTTAACTCCAGCCAGCAAAATACCACAAAGCTGCTCTCACAGGTGTCCCCCCCCCTCCACTGGAGGGGAAGAATCGGAGGAAAAAGACAAGGAAGCTCATAAAATCTACATAAGAATTATTTACTAATTTAATATAAATGAATATATAAGAATACTACTAATAATAATTAAAATAATAAAAAATAAAACTCATGATACAATATGATGCAATCGCTCACCACCTGTCGACCAATGCAAATCTAGGTCACAAGAAATGAGAGTCAGAGCCAGAGAGCCTGAGAGCTGGAGCCCAAGAGCGATCGCAAGAGTCCAAACGAACCCTGTGAGTGACAGCACGACTGGGAAAACTAAACAAACGCACCAACTCCCTCACGAACAAGCCAGCACAGGAGTTAGCAAAGTAGCTAATGAAGGAGTTAGGGAGCCAGAAAAAGAGTGTGAAGAGTGTCAGAAAGTGAAAGTGAAAAAGTAATGGCCCCTGAACCCACTCCCCCCTTATGTACCTAGCATGCTGTTATGGAATGAAATACTCCTTCAGTCAGTTTGGGTCAGCTGTCTGAACTGTGTGTCCCCACACTGCCTGTAGCAAGAGAGCTGGGAACACAGCTGCAGTATCAGAAGCTGAGAGAGACCTTGAATTTGGTGCAAGCATTCCCCAGCACCAGATTTGTTTATATCTGGGCACCTTGAGATTGTATTTCGTATATATAACATTTAAAAATATTGCAACGGGCATTTAGGGGAAAAATATCTTGGTATCATTAGTTGTTCTTGAAAGAAAAGATATTCTCTCAGGTGCATGATTCATATCTTAGAGTACCTTGAAATTGGTGCAAGGTGAATGTATTTATTAGGATAACAATGAAACTCCTGATTCTCCTTGGTGCTTTGAGGAACTGGCAGGAAATATGGTAATAGGGAGTACACAGTTTTTATTTCATGCTTGTTTGCAACTATAATTCTTTTTGTGAGATATAAAGAGGCAGAATAAAAAGTAAAACAATTTTAATAACCTGTCCTGTAGGACAGCTGAAATTTCAGAGCTTTAGATCTGTATAGTACACAGAGTGTGAAATTTATTAAATATCTGTCTTTCTGTCCTATTCTTTTATTCCTGTGGGTTTTTTGTTTTGTTTTGGTTTTTTTTTTTTTCTTCTTCTTATATTATCTTCCTGTACCTTTCGAATCAGGCATGTGAAAGATTGGAAATTATCTTCCCTCACTTAAATGGGATATTATATAGTATGCTGTTGTTTTAGTCACATAGACCTTTGCTTAGGTTGTCATCTGCAGAGGTTTGTGTAGCTTCTGAATTTGTCTTAGATGTGGAAAGACTTCATATATGTTGCATAAGGTAAAGCACTGTATTTCCACTCCCATCTCAGCATTTATTATTGTTTCATACTTGCAGGGTAAATATCTCCACAATCTACTAGATAAGCTCTACCTGCAGGTATGTCAGTCCAAAACCAAGAAAATAAAAATTGTAATAGAAAACATTTATTTAATTATATTGGTGTTACTTTGATACTCTTCAAGGCCTCTAATAGGTGGCCAGATTAGCCTGAACAGGAGTGGATCTAGAGTGTATTCTACATTTTCTCTATGAATGGGTAATGGATGTAATTTGACATGTGAACTCAAAATAGTGAAACAATCCTATATTCTTATATGTTTATAAGTAAAATCAGTCTAATCAAAAATTAAAAGGCAGAGGAGTCATATTTATTTATCATATTTAACCTCTCCCTGGGCTTAAAAAGCTTTATCAGTCTATCTATGTAAATAAGTTTCCTTGCCAACATAATCAAGTGTATTTGTACCAAATCAGAGACATTCAATAGATATAAACAGTGTTATTCCACTGTCAGTTTATAAATGTTGATGGTTGTCTCTTAAGACTATACTTCTAAGTGTGCATCTCATACTCTTTTTTGTCTCTTACACAAATATTTATATGTATGTGTATAGTCTCATTTACAATACAAGCATCTTTCTTAATACTTTCCTGTGGTGCACCTAGATGCATAAAATGATATAAATATTTTTGCATTAAATGTTGCTTCTATTCTTCACCACATAAGTGCCTGGATATCTCTGTGCATGTCTACCCATGTAACATATATCTTTTGTTCTGGTTTTTTTTTTCTCACAAGGAATTAGATAACTTGTTCTTTCGAAGTTGTACTTGTGATTTGTTATCAGTCAAGAAATAGTAGCCCACAAGTCTGTGTTAAACTATTACCATTATATCATTACATCAACAACATTTCTATTTTTAACAGCAGCTGTTCAAATAGACTTGAATACTTTTTCATTTTCCCCTGATTTAATAAAATAGTTTGCATGCAATCTTCTAATTTAACAAAAATCTCTAGCTATAGCATAATTTTATACATATATCTTTTTAGAGTTTAACAAGGCTTAATAAATTCAAAGTAATGTTTAAAACACTTTCACAAGAATATGTGTACAACATTTTATTTTTACACTTAAAAATATGTTCTGTGCCCTCTGCTAGCTGTTTTATTTTTTCTCATTCTTCTTAACACCAAATTGTATTGCAGATTGACAAAACTTTAATCAATTTTGTACATAATCAGCCATTCTTTTTATTGTGTTATGTATATTATACAGCTGAATTTAAATTATAGTCAATAATAGCGTCAGGTGATAACAATGTCTGCTCCCTCATCTTTAGTTACTCCTCTAAATTCAGAAACAAAGGAGGAATAGCTATTTGAATTTCTGGTATTGACTGTTTTAATTGGAAAATTGGAAAAGTACCCTATAGTTCACAACATTTCTGTATGTAGAATAGCTTTAAAATGTCTTCATATTATGCCAAATGATCCTGAACCTCCTGTTGTTTCTATGACAACCTGACTATGGTAGAGTAGTAAGTTAATGACCCTCTGAAGCTGATAGTGACTTTATTAAATATTTTATTTTAAGCAAGGAGGATGACACGGACTTTTACCAGATGAGCTTTTGAACCATTGTTTTAGTCTTTGCTTCTAAATATGCTGCTTTGTAGCATTTTGTCTATTTTGGTTTATCAAGGAAGACAAAACACAAAATTGATAAAGCTCAGTTCATGACACTATGCATAGAAGTAGTAGTATTTTCAACCGGTTTTAACTAACATAATATCAGTTGCCTAGACACTAATAGCTGTGCATTTCTTCACATTAGCAAAATACTTGTCTAAAAGAAACAGATACTTTAAATACAATTTCATTTTGTAAGAAATATGTACAAAATGAAAAGGAGATTCATTACTTGCAGACAAATTTGGCAAAACCAGGATTTTGACTTGTTTTAGTAGAGCTTTATTCTGAATTTTTTTTTTTTATCTTCCTTTTATGAACATTCTGCCTCAATTGAAGAGGTTAATATTACTGTGCAATAGTGGATCTGCACACTGTATGAAGAAGCAATGGAAGAAAGACATATCAGGAAGCCATATAGCTGCCAGGTCTCTAATGATAGCATTGTTTTTATCAGAAACATAGTTTAATGACTCAGGACAGGTGAATGACAGCACAGCACTGTGTCAGCTAAACATTTGTTCTCTACATTAAATGTTGCAAAATAGAATAAAGAGTGAACTTGATGGATAGTTCCATTGGTATTTACTGTCACTTCCACTCGTTTTGAATTGGGCTCCAATAGCAAATCATCCTCATTACATTTCCCCCCCTTCTCTCATTGCAGAAGTGAACAGAATGAGAAATGTTTGTGCTTCATTCCATCAGTTGATGCATTTTGGAGACATAGTAATAACGTACTCCAACTTAAATGCGTACATGACACGTACAACAAGAGAAATCAGATCCACAGTGGGTGAAAAATGAAAAAAGAATATTGCGTTTACAACTGAACATTCCCAGGACATAAGTCCTGTAAAGTAGCAAATTTTCCCAAATTGTAAGAACCTTAAAAACCTAGCTCCTTTACCAGGAACAAAAGGGTATTGTTATATTGCTTTTATGTTTTGCTTGCTATTCCCAAATTGAGCTTCACTATAGTTAGATTGGCTTGGAACAATCTATATTCATACTAGATCATTACAAACTGACCTCATTTCAATAAATTGAAAATAAAATGCTCAGAGAATAGAAGTTTCTGTTATCTGGTTCTGATGAACAGTATCTGTATTTTAGAAGGTAAATTAAAGGCTTAGTTCTGAACAGGTAGCCATAATACTTGCACATATCCTAGGTAATTAAAATGTCCAAAGTTTGCTGTTAGGAATCTCACCTGAAGGACGTAGGGTTATAATCTAGTACACAGGCTACTATAATCATAAAAGGTTGTAAACAAGGTATTTAAAATATGATTGGTATGATGTGTAGTTTCATGACCCATATTCATTTCCTTTAAAATGCAGCTACTCCACATAGTTTTTGCGGTTCCACATTAATCACAATATGCCTGTAGTTAATTTGTGAAGTGTGCAAATAAATGTTCATATTAGTAAGGGTGTTAGTCACTGGTTTTAGTCTCTCAGTACATTGAGAACAGGTAGTTTTATCTATGGTAATGGGTTGCAGATGGTACCAAATCCACTCTCTATTTCATGCCAACTTATGCGAGCAGAGACAAGGAAATAACATTTTTTTTAAGACAATAAATGTAGAAAATGGCAAAAGTTAAATATTTAGAACTCTGGCCTAGTCCCAAACAGCATCTGCATGTTTCTAATGGCTAGCTAATTCAGTGGTTTATCTGCATTGCTAAACAAGACAATTAAAGAGAAAATTAAAATTAAAATAAAAACAAGCTCATCCACTTCTTAAAGATGATTTGGCCAAAGAATGGACAAATATAAATGTTTTCCTAGTTTATTAAAAATAAGAATAGAGGTGTATGACAGAAACAGAATCCCCATACAATCAGTGTATTACCAAGAAAATTGGCTGAAACAGTTTTCACTATGTATCTCTAAAAACTAAGTCCTTCAGATTAATGAGAAATTAATAGAACCAGAGGACAGCGTTTCTACAGAATAATTTTCATTCTCCAGCCCAGTCATACGTTCTTTATTTAACTTCCCAAACACATCAAGGAGCTCTTAAGACCTGAAGAAAATGAACAATAGTAGATTGTGTACTCATTGCAAACTGGTAGCAGTCTTCCATGGTTTTAGAGATGCTCCTCCTGAAAAAGGATAGAATAGGTCTGTTCCTTCAGAGTATAACCATACAAGCATATTTGTGTATTGTTTTTACTTACTGTCAGTAAAACAAAACAGCAATGTACAAGTCAGTACAAAATTCTCGATTTACAGGTATGATTTTGTCTCTGGAATGTATTAATCAGAGATTGTTTAAGTAGGAAATTTTCTACCTTCACAAAGTCCTGACTTTTTATTAAAGAAATGCTAGCAGCTATCTCTTCTAGAAACAAAATCAAATGTTAAGGAAAATAACTTGATTTGCATTAAATAGTACCATCTTTTGAAACATACCACAACAATATAAACTGACACTGTGATTGTTGATAATTCAGAGTGTCATCAGATTGTAGCAAATACATCAACCAAAATGTTAATATTAAATGATGAAAGCAAAGTTACTCAGTTGTTGATCCTGCAAAAGCCATAAGCTTCATAATATGCATAGTGAGCTATGCATACACAAAAAACTGCTGGATTTGGGCCTGCCACGTGTAAATGGAGGAAGACAGCATTGTGTATTGTCAGGTTATACGTATAATTCACCATACGGTGAACCATATAATTGACAGGATAAAACACAGCACTGTTGCTTGCGAAACAAATTTAGACACCATAAGATTTTCAAATATAACATGCATGTTTCTCTCAGACACTTAAGTCAAAGTTAGGAGAGGAAAAAAATCCTCTAATTTTTCTCAGTATTCCAAGGAGTTCTGATCAATTCAAATCAGGAACAGGGCAAACACCTCTTGCCAAACTGAATTTATGTTTCTCATGCTGAACAAGATTAGAGATATAAAAAAAAATGTTCATGTGACTTACAACATACTAAGCAACCCATAGAGTCAAGCTTACCACGATCTAGAACATTTCATGATAATACTAGGAAAAAACAAGAGAAGATAAGGAAAGAAGAAGTAAAATAAATAGAACTAGGAATGGAAATGAGCATTCATGCATAAAATTGTTCAAGGATCAATTTGGATTTATAGAACTGTGGACATATCTTTTGGAGAGTAATGTTTTACTTATTTCTTTAATAATCCAGTTACTCTGGAGTGAGCTCTCTCTTGGGTCTCTGTTTTCTGGCTCTGCTGACATCAATGATAGTGCCAAATCTTTAAATGACATGCACGCTGCACAGGAAAAGCAGTTTGTGAGGTATCCAACACAGTAGAGAAAGGTGAAATTTTGAAACATTTTAGGTGAATCTTGTCTTACTGAAATAAATGGCACAGTTTCCAGTGTTTTTAGCTAAAGTACAATTCAACCTTTGACTTCTCTACAGGTTCACAAAAAAGAAAAAAAAAAACCAACCCAAATCCAAAACCCAAAATCATTGTTTTTGTTTTTTAAAAGAACTAGCAGGAATCTTAGTTTCCTTCCTTGCTTTCTGAAAAGCCAGAAAGGAAAATTCAGTTCATTCATACTTGAAAATCTGGGGTTTTTTTTCCAGGGAAGGAGAAAGAAGGGATAATTTTCCAAGAGAAGTGAGGAGTAATCAATGTCCAAACCTCAAAACACTAAATAAAGTGTGGTGGTGGGATTTTGTTTTGTTTACAGGTTTGGGTTTTGTTTTTTTGGTCTGGGTTTTGGTTGTTGCTTTTTTTTTTTTTTTTTTTGTAATTGATTGGCTTTTTGTTAAGGTCATATATTCAGCAGGATCAGAAAACAGAAGCAAGATAAAACTTCTTTATTCTGAATTGTCTGAAATAAAGAAATAGGGATTGCTGGAGATATAAACGTGGTTTATTTCTGCCCATTTGGCTTTTGTTCAATCTTTATTGCAGAATAACTCAGTCATTTTAACAACTTGAAGTGCTTCAATTAAATTAATCTAAACCATCTAAATGTTGTTTGGTTGGACCAGGGTTCTAAGCATGCAAACACGATCTTTGTGGGGGAGGTAGTGTAGTCTTTTGAGCTTATGCAGCTGTGCTATTCATGGTAAAATTACCAGAAATTCATTTCAAGGAAAACAATGGTTTTGTGGAGTATGAACATAAGTCATCTCAATATTTGAGGTCTGTATCAGAAAGAAGCTGCTATTGAGTGGCCTTTACTTTCAATTATTTGTTATTTACATGGTGTGGATTTGTAACGTGGCCCTTGAGCTATAAGAATATGTAAAAAGAATTTTTAAAGCTCTCCTCAGGGTAAGGAAATTTATTATAAGAATTATAATAACAGATACTATGAGGGTTATATTGTAACAATTACTACAGTCCTATTAGCTCCCACTGTTCCTCAAATCCTGCGTCCATCCTTGATGGCAGCTACCAGAGCAGGGCCAGCTATGCATGAGGCTGTGCAAATGAGATCAGCTGCTTGGACATCACCTTTCTTGAACAGCTGGTGTGCATTGCCACTGGGAGAAGACATAATCAAAGTGAGTAACAGGCCATAGCTTTTCTTTATTGAGACAGTTTTCCTGCCTGTTTTTCACACATTGTTCCAAGATCTGCTAACAGTATGCATTGACATAAATTGAGTATAAGACGAGTAATATTAGTGTACAAGTAATAATATATTTTAAAAATTATTCTTTAAACTTTTATATTCTTAGGAACATGTAATTTTTTAACGTATATATATGTTTAGTGAGTTCTAAGATGACAATAATTTTAGGACTTTAACTCATTATTTTTGTCATGTGGGAACATACAAGAGTGGATGAACTTAGTTATGCATGTTTTCATCAGCCACAAAGCTAAGCTAAAGAATACAATTGCAGTACACATTGACATAAGTATACTGAAGTGGAAATGTAGGTAGCATGGTTAGTATCAGTAGTAAAGGTATTATTGATCAAGCTTCAGGATGGTGGCTTGGGGTGTTTGGTTTTGCCTGGGTTGTATGGGATGTATCTGGTTGATTTTTTTTATTATCTGTTCTACCTAAATGAATGTTAGCATCAGTGTGACTGCTTACCCTATATTTCTTGTATGATTATTGCTCAAGGTACAGAAAGTTGTTTATAGTCCTAGAAAGTAAAAAATCAAGCATGCAATCAAGTAAAAGAAAATTGAATCCTACAAAGATTAAAGATAAGCAGAACCAATTTTGCAAGTTAGTTATAAGGAGCAATACCTGTCATTATAGACATATAGACATCTTATTTTAGCTTTTTTCCACCTGTTCATTTGACATTTACTCTGATTTCACTTTCACTTACTATGCTGGCAATTATATTTTCTCTGTTACTTTTCTCTTATTCTGTTCTAAAGTCATGCTAATATCTTGTTAGATGTGCTTCTTTTTCTTGATATTCCTGTGGGTTCCTTCTGCTTTAAATATTTAAAACAGACGCCCTACCTTGGGCATAGAATCATAGAATGTGATATTTATGTGATTGTTTTATTCCTTTCAGTAGAATAACTATGGTGTGTCAAAATTTTGTGAAGCTGGGTCTGTCAGCTAGAACCAAGCATGATGGGAGCAGGTGCTCTACAAGGTTTTCCATAACAGATCTGCCAACAGAGCTTGCTTCAGTCCAGTCGTGCTCTTGTCATCTCATTACTATCTGTCTCCTAGGCAGCCTGGTAATTGGGCCAGCTTTCTTTCATGCTGATAAAGAACAAATTGGACTAGATTGCAACTATTTAACTCATTTCACTTCTAAAATACATTCACCTGGACTTTCAAAGGGTATTTTCATGGCCCCAAGGCAGCAGTAGGCCTTAAATGCCCTGGCCAGCCACATTTGGCCCTCCTTTCCATATGTCCTGCTCTTCTTCTAGGGTATTTATTTGAGCTTATGTCTGGGACACTAGTCCTTCCCTGGTCTGTCACAGCTGCACCTGTCTCTGTATGGATTGCAGAATGAGACTTTAGCCTTGTCTCTAGCCCTACTTCCTATTGCTTCTGGCTGGGGTCCCTAGAGAGCCCAAACCCATCCATCCCCTCGCTGTGTCTGGGATGGCTTGCCATAATTAGGCTCTGTGGGATGTTTCCAGTTGATGAGGGCACAGCCTGTGCTGCAGTCATCCTTGGCTTCTGCTTGTCCTGCTTCATACAGCTGCCCTGGTTCTGATTCTTCTTGAGAGGTATGTCTTTACAGAGTCTTCAAAGCTTTGCTTTAGTATACAGCAAGGTCAGAAATGCTAGAGAACTTACACAGTCAGCATTGTGATCTAGAGAAGTGGAAGAAACTTTCTACAGATAGATAATTGCAGCATTTAATTTAATTTGTAAATAATTAGGTAATTTTGAATATATAAGCTTAAGTGACCAACTCAGCATCACGAAAGAGCCATATGGCTCAGGGCAGAAATTCAGCCCTAGTCTCTCTGTTCCCCATCTGCTCAATTTGTGAAGTGGATTCTTATGAGAAAAGTCAGCTAAAAATTGTTAGTGTTGATTTTATAGATGGTACTGAGAACTCACGCAGATTCTAGTAGAAGGTGTCCCCTATGGCAAGGGTGTTGGTACTAGATGATATTTAAGGTCCCTTCCAACCTAAACCATTCTATGACTGTATGATCTATCTCAAGTTTTCTGTATTAACATCTACTGAGAAAACAGGCATTGTAATGGAAGAAAGAAATGCATTTCTATCATACTTCATCATATGTTTTTGTGCCTTTAATGTAAAACAACCTCACCTAGTCTTTCCTTCTCAAACCCTTGTGAAATCGGGGGGAAAAAAACCAAAACAACTGTTAGAAGAACAATATCTTAAGTTTTTACTGTTAAAATAAGCTTGCATTGTCTTTTGGCTGTGAAAGTTCACAGGCTGTAACTGATAGACATTCACACTCTGCCTCCTTTTTCTCCAGCAATACTTGATTCCTACAGTATGCTTCCTTTAAAACTTGGTATATTTTGTGCTTAGCTATTAATTATAACCTCAAGAAATTAAAAGCCATGGAATCTAAATATGCAGGCTTTTTCTCAATCTTACAGAAGTTCATGTGCTCAGGAAGGGAATCAAAGATTAGGGCAGTGTTTCACAGCTAATAGTTCTGGCATTGCTACATATATCTACTTAATCTCAGCTTCTGATACAAATATGATTAGTCTCTGCCACAACAAGAAAAAAAAGGAACATGTTTACATGGCCTTCTTATACCTTCTCTCAACATCACTAGAAAGACTGGTGCTTCATAAACCGAATTCACTTTCATTCTCTGTAAAGTTGTACATTATTTGCTTAATAAAACACAGCCAAAAATCTCAAATGGTAGCAATTTCACACCTGCTAACCCAGACCAAAGTTTGTTAATTAGCACAAAAACAATGTTTCCAAACTCAAGCGTTCAGAATTACAGTGTACAGTCTCTAGCAGGTGTTCGTCACAGGAGGTATCTTAATGATATTTCTTAACTAGGTTCTTTTAAATCATTGTATTTTGAAAACTCTTACCCTTAATAATTTAATTTTTGACAGTACAGTTTACTGTAGTTCATATGAAACAATGCCAAAATAGATGTAAATGTAGTCAATTCTTCTTGTCCTAATTTCCTCCTGAAGATTTCATTTTTAATCAAAACTATTAATCATAAACCTTATCTGTCATTTCTTTCCCCAGAGGTCTCATCTGAGGTCCACTGAACTCAAAAGGAATGGTTTCACTGAATTATAAGGTCTTTAAATCAGCTTTCAAATGCTACTTTAATGTGAAAAAAACCAAACAGCACCAAACCAAAAAACCTGAACCAAAGAACAACAAAGAAAAAAAACCAAAAACAACACCCCAAAAAATTAGTGCTTTTTCCTTTTTTTTTTTTTTTTTTTTTTTAACATCCATGCACTTTCTTTGAATGCACATTTACTGATACCGTACAATGCCTTGTTGAATTCAGTTGTATGTTGAATAATTGACAATTACTTCCATCAGGTCAGAAAATAAACTTCAGTGGATCTCAGCTGTTCTGTGTTGAAAGATAAATACAGAATTTTTTTTGTATTATTAGCTTTTTACTGTAATGTAAACAAGAGTGAAATTGCTTTTCAAAGGGACTATTTTTGTTTCGATAAAGAAAGAAAAATAACACTCAACAACAAGCCTCAGAGTTGCTTACAGACACTGAGGGGAAAAAACCCCAACAAACAACAACAAAAACTGCACTCAAGGATTAAAAGTCATTGCACTACAGTAGAATCCCTGTTACAGCATAGTCGATCTGCAGTTCTCTTTTGTCCTAGAAATGGTTAATTTAGAGCAGCTGTCATGCTGGAATCATGCTTGCATAGAGAAAGCATAAATAAATTAACATAATAAATAAATTAACATTAATAAATGGTATGGTGCATTTGAAATTTCTATTATCCTAACTTTATGTCAGAAAAATCCAGTTCATAGTGAATTCATAACACTTTGCCATGCTCCTAGAAACTAGGGTGTGGCTTGCTTGGATAGTCTTTCTTTATACAATTTTAATCCAAATAATCTTTTCAGGTCTAGTTCCATTAGGAGGGAATGCATTGCCCTACATTTATAGGTGGATTCTACAGTGCACACACAAAATATTGTAGAGGGAGACATAGTAGAGAAAAGCCATTTATAACTAAACTAGCAAGATTTATGGAAGATGTAAAAAGTTTGCCTTCCTTTATTGTCCAAAAGAGTGTAATTATTAGTGCAGTTAGAAGGATATTGACACTTAATTTTTTACTCATGAAGTTATGTTTAATATTATATACTGTTTAGTATCACTTCTGGAAAGAGTCCAGATACAAAGAAAGTCAAAGAAATTTCTCTGGGTTGACATGACCAATAAGGTCATTGGTGGCTTATGTTAATCATCATTAAAAGCAATAAATATTGAAAACAACAGCACTTTGGGAAAAATATATCCATGAACATCCAATCCCACGTGTAAGGCTTCACCCAAGGTGGAACTGCTATGTGTGAACCGTAGCTGTCAGCCAGGACTCAACCTGGCTCAATACCTCAACCATCTGGAGTGGTTGCCTGCTCTCCTGAGTTCATAGTACTGGTTACAACATGACCAGTTGGTCTGGAGGTCTTTATTGTGACCATCTCCTATACTGATCTTGCTTAGTCAATAATTGTAGGTTTTTGTCAGTTAGTGACTCTGTCCTTACAGCTACCTCAGCCCAAAATTCCCACATGACAGATGCCATGCTGACAGAAATGTAACTCAAGACTAAACATTGTCTTATTGTGTATACAATGTTCATACTGAGATCACTGGGAAATTCAGTTGCCTAGGATTAAAGAATAATTTCCTGCCTATCTCTATTGAGTCTGTTCGCATCTGGATTTAACAATAAAATATTACTATAGCAATTATATTACCCTTAAAGCATTTTAGAAGTTATCTATTTTGTCTAGCAGAGTACTTTGACTTTCTTCCGTTATTCTACAACCTTTTATTAAGAATTTGGGACGTCTCTGACAGCTTTAAAATCATACTATAGCAGGACCAAGACTATTATCTGTAGTATGAACATATCTAAGCTTTTAGTGTTGTAGCATGTCCGTAAGTACGTTACAGGCATGTATTACAGATTAGATGGTAATCAACAGATCTCAGTTGATTCAAGCAAGTCATCTTTATCATATATGTATTCTTATAACAGCAAGTACTTTTTTGTAAAGAACATTCACCTTCTGAGAAGGGTGAAAAATAATTTTAGGTACCCTTTCACTTGACAAACTGACCATTTAACAGATAGATGAGAACTTTAAATGCCACTAATTTAGAACTTGTTTGATACTTCATAGAAGCAATATTCATTAAACACTGTTCCCATTTTCAATGTACAAATCTTACATATGTAAGCTTTTTCAGTGTCTTCTGAAGTACTCACATTTTTCTTTAAGACTTATTTTTGTAAAATAGCTTTTTCTCTTTGTTTGTAAACTGTTTTCTATAACAAACAACTAGTCATTCATTGTTGGTATCATGGGATATTGATTGTGCTTCTGAAGTGGTTTACTCAGGTTTTTTCCAATAACAGAAAAATAAACGACCTATGATAACTTCTAATAAAAGTTCTCTCCTTAAATGAATGATTGAAAATTACAGCAACAACAACAAAATATCAATAGTATTTTGGATATCCACTGTTACTCTCAACAGTGCTAAAGTCCATAGCATCAAGAATATGGACAATATAAAATTATCTCTGCCTGTAAAGATTGGCAAAGTCTACTAGTATCTTCCAGTCTTCTTAACATCTGTTTTAAGCAAAATTAACTTGCAACAAATAACATGGTAAGACAAACCTCATGATGGTTGACCTTTCTGTAATTTAATTTCAAGAGGACTTTTTATTCCTTCACTTCTAACTAAGCAATTAATAGTAAAACAGATAAAGAGCAATCAGTTTCCTGATAGTAAATCAGGGGTCAGAATTTGAGGCCAGTCAGATAATGATCAAAGTCCCAAAAGCAGATCCACAGTGGAAATGGAGTTTAAGAACTAATAAAAAAATTCAGAAAAATATGCACAGAAACTGGAGGTACATCAGGAAAAAAACCAGATGTATTTCAATTAAAGGTACTGACACTATTAGAAGACATAAATAGTAATGTAAGTCCATATTCCGGGAAAAAAAAGTCTGTAGTCTGTATTTGAAACATTTCCATTCATTCTAACTTCAGACGTTCCACGCATAGTTTTGGATTATAGTTTTTAAAATAACAATCAAGCATCAAGAAACGAACATTTTTTGTAAAAAAAATCATGGTTAATGTGTTTTTCTGTAAAATCAATATTTAAATATTATCGATGTCTGTCACTTACAGTTACAAGCCCTATGTGCTTGATTATTTCCTTATATAGGATAAGCAGAGATAAATAAAATTGCTTAGCTTGAGTCCTAGGAAATAATTACCTCAGTTTTAAACTATACAATATGGCAATGGAAGATCATTGGGAAAATACCTATGTATTCACTTCTTATTGTTGTGTTTGTGTGTCATTTTGGGGTGTGTATCTATGTGTGTGTTTAATTTTCAACGTATATTTCCTTTTGTGTGATTACCAGGGTTTACAGTGTAAGGAACAGCTGGTAGGAAACAAAGATGTGTTACTCATTAAGTAAAAATAAACTGACAGAAGACAAGGTATGCAGAGAAATGTGTTTATATGGCCACCACAAAACAATCATAATGATCAAGTTCTTACTACAGATGAAACAGAACAGCTCTATTATCTTCAATGAAAGTATGAGTTAACTGTCTGACTTGATTTTTGTCGCTCTAAACCATCACCACATGCATGTTTCATTTCTAGTGAAGTTTCAAAAACTTGCCATGTACAAAACCCCCAATATTTTGTTTACATAATTATCAATTATTCTCTTTATTACAGCCAATTTAACAGGATCAGAATCACATTTGTTTGCAGAATACAATGATATCTGATCTAATAAATTGCTTGGGACAAGCTGATGTAAGTTTATTCAATTCTGATCTTTTGCCAGTAGAGGAGATATCAGTGGGAAGTAAAGTTTTGTCATAATTATGTGACATGGCATTGCTGTAACATAAAGTTCAAACACACCGCCAGGGTGTATTTAGGGCTGATTATCCAAGCCCTAAATAATTTCATTTAGATTCAGTTCAGAATAAGTCATGTTATCAGATTTCTAACAAATTACAAGATTGGAGGTTTCTTTCAAGAACCTGACACTTGAAGGTCCTTCTAGTTTTTACATCTATGAAACATTTTACAGTATGTTGCCATAATCCCAAGTGAAGAAAGGTTGCGCCTGAGCCTAAACCCTGGTCCCTTTTCCACAGTAATACAAGGTAAAAGGAGTGCTGTTTGTGCTGTCCTAAGATGTGGAAGTTGAGTTTTACTTGGTCTTTGTTATTCATCCACCACTCACAGATATCTGCACTGTCTAGAACATTTGCATTTACTGCCTGAGCTGAATGCCATGCACCATGGGAAACTCAAAGAACTTAATCAGCAATCAAGATGTATACAAATACGTGGAAAACAATTACATTATAATAATGCAATACAATAAATTAGGATCATATTGACAACAATGAATTTGTATAATTTAATACCACTGAAAACCAGGATCACACACCTATTGAAACATTCATTATAATAAATTATTTATACTATGTAAAAAGCTTATAATTCGGTATGAATATTAATAGCCTTTATTTCCCAGACAGCTATACAACGATTATTACTGATGATTTTGTATGGAAATGATGTTCCTAATTGCAGTGAATATTTTATTGCCATGAAGTTATAGAAAAGAGTTTTTTACTGTCAATTATGAATTACAATAAGGTATAGTGTACAGGACAGTTTCTAAGTTAATATTGTTAACAAAATTGAATTCAATATTTTTTGGAGGAGTAGTAATGGTTTGATAGCCTGTTTCTGGTTTGTTTGTTTTATTTTCTTCAAAAGTAAATAAATAAAAGCCCCATAGCTGGCTCTAAGACAAAAAAAAAAAAACCAAAAAACCCTAAAAAAACACAAAACCAAAAAAACCAACAGTGAGAGTATGGTTAGTGAACTAAATAGAGGTTTGTATTCAGTTGAGGTATTTTATCAAAGTTTTGCATTTCTAAGGATCTTACTGTGTTTCAGCCTCAAGCCCTCATCTGTAAAAAGGGAATGGTATAATTTGTTTCCCATGATTTTTTTTTTTATATGGTCTGCTTTGGACAGAGCTTGCCTTTGTGCAGTACAGCTACAAAGTGGTCCAATGTTGCCTGTTATACCCCAATAAAAATGAAATATACTTTCTTCAAATTTATTTGAACTTTACATACAAGTAAAAGAAAATGTTATAAATATTCTAGAAAGGATAACACAAGTCACATTTCCTGGACTGACTGTGTAGTAGCAGGACACTTTTGTAAAGTTAGTGATGGAGAGTTGTACTGATTTAATTGTGCCCCTATACTCAGCACTGGTGAGGCCACACCTTGAGTACTGTGTGCAGTTTTGGGCCCCTCAGTACAAGAAAGACATAGAGCTACTGCAGCATGCCCTGAGAAGGGTGACAAAGCTGGTGAAGGGTCTGGAGAACAAGGCTGATGAGGAGCAGCTGAGGGAGCTGGGGTTGTTTAGCCCTAAGAGGAGACTGAGGGGAGTCCTGATTGCTCTCTGCAGCTACCTGAAAGGAGGTTGTAGGGAGGTGGGTGCTGGCCTGTTCGCCTGGGTAACTGGTGATAGGACAAAAGGAAATGGTCTGAAGCTGCATCAGGGGCGTTTTAGGTTAGATATTGGGAAAAACTTCTTCACTGAGAGAGTGGTCCGGCATTGGAACAGGCTGCCCAGGGAAGTGGTGAAGTCGCCATCCCTGGAGGTGTTCAAGGAACATGTAGACATGGTGCTTGAGGACATGGTCTAGTGGGTATGGTAGTGTTGGGATGATGGTTGGACTAGATGATCTTGTAGGTCTTTTCCAATCCTAGTGATTCTATACTTCTGTGATTCTTATAGTTCATTACTGCTGTGTCTTAGTATTGTTCAGGATACAATGTAAAAAAACCCAGAAGCCATATCTCAATAAGCAGAACAGTCTGAATATGTAAAAGAATATTTAAAAACTTAAATTAATGTGAAGAAAATTTAGCTGATGACACATTTGAACCCTATTCTCTTTGAGTCCAGCCTACACTTAAACACAGCACTCTTGTCCTCACAGTTTTTGGAGGTATTACCATCTTATGGTTACAATCTGTTCAGACAATGCAAGTAAACCCAAGTATGAGACAGGGGCATTAAAATCCCTTATAAGCTTGCCTCTGGTGTAGGAACACAGTAACGTTCAGAAATATCTTGGAGAAGGCTTGTCCCATTCTGAACTGCAATATGAAGATGAAGGACTTCCAACAGATATTTGAATTCTGAAATTTATTGCTCTTAAAGTATTGCAGTGGTTAAATTGCCTTGGGACTTTTAACTCCTAGTTACTGCACTGGTATTATAGTAAAGTCTATTAAAAAAAAAAAAGATTAAAAATTTGACATTTGACATCGATCAGTGTGAGATCTCAGGGGCTTTTTCTTTGCTTTCTAGATTCTAAGGTTTTTGAGGGACAGAAACTGACCACTTAAAGCAGAGCTTTGGACTTCTGTTTAAAAAAGCAGATGTTACTTAAGTGGAGATCCCGGCATATTCACACAGCAGACTCTAGAAATGTAAAAATGCCAAATGCTGTAGCTCAAATACTAATACTATACTGATAATAATATTTGCAGGAGAGGAAGAGTATAAAAATGACAAAGTGCATCATAGAGCACCCCAGTGTAAAGGAATGTTCTCTCAGAGAAAGTTCAGTTGAAGCAAGACAATTCTCAGCCTTGTTATGTTGCCTTTGCTAGTGGAATGATCAACCACTTTCACCTCCTATTTCCATACTAGATTTTCTGTAGGAACAATCCTTTCTGGAGCAGCACAGGCTGATGTAACTAGGCAGGGGAAGATTTAGGAACAGATCACAGGGAGCTAGGCAGAGCAGTGCCCTCACTGATGAGGACAAAGTCCCACCGTACCTGAGAAAGGCAAAGAACAGACCTGGTGAGGGTAGCCAGGTACAGCCAAGACATTAGGGATCACCCACAAGTCTATGGTGATGAGGCAGCTCTGAGTTTGAGCCTGAAAGTAGTCCATGGGTCATGATCGACAAAGTATGTAATATAATATCCCAGGTAACCAAACCTTCAGGAAATGGAAGATGCCCTGATACTAAATCATACAAAATTAAGGCACTTGTATGTTGTGTTTCTTTGGTCGCTAGATAATTAAAACTTTTTCTGTTTTCTTTTTTAATTTTTTTTCCTTGTACTTTAAGAACCTTTAAGAACTTTTGTGCAAGTACAGGAAAAATAACATTTTTATCAACAACTTCACAATTCTGTGAGACAGCTAACTTACGCTTTCCCTATATCTGACTGCCTAACAAATCTTACTTTTGTGTTACCACTTTTTTTGATCAATATTATTACGAATAAACAATATTTTCATAGCTGAAGCTGACTTTGGATTGTTGAGAGTAATGATTATTTTAATGGCAGTGTCAGCCAATATGACATTGTCATGAAAGAATAAATGTGTTTATGCATCATCAAATTGTCATTTTGACAAGGTGGGGTTTTTTTGGTCATTTTGGTGGTTTTTTGGTTTGTTTTTTTTTTCTCCCCCAAAGAGACTTCAAATGTGATGGTAAGAAAATACATGAAGTATACTTTAAGGAGCTCTGCATGATGGAATTTTCAAATGGAGGTACTTAGCAGACATACTAAAACTTACAAAAACCCTGCAAGGTCTTTACAGGAACTTTGAACTTGCAATGTTTATGTGTATGTATACAGAACATACATGTGCATGTGTGTACATGTACATATACTTATGTGTATTAAAAATAATTCAAACAGAAGACACAGATCTGAAGAATATTTGTTCCCTGGGTTAGAAGGTTTTAGAACTCTGTTTCATTGGATGATTCCATTATCTTTGCCATCCTTTCATTTTTCATCTCTTTTGTCATTATTTCCCTCTTACTAAACATATTTTAATATTCTTAACTAGGAATATTATTGCTATAACAATGATCTGTACTGGTGTTTAGGTCAGAAAGATACAGTATTAACACATGATTCCCATTCTATTTAAAACTATTGTGCTCTTAATTATTTAAGAAAATCTTTCAACAGCAGTATTTGTGGTCAAGTACATTACTTTGTGTAGCTGCATTAAAACATAGATTACAATTTTTTTTTTTTAATTAAAAGCAAGCTAAAGAGTACATCTAGTAGACAACTTTGCATAAAGGCAAGAAACAAACAAACAAAAATGTCCTAGGTAGTAAAAAGCAATTAACTTCTCAGGAATTTTATATCCATTCTGCTAGAAAATTTTTGCTTCACAAATTTTGCTTCACTGTGTGCTGACCACTTTAATATATGTGAGAGGGTTTGAACTGATCTAGCAATAGAAGCAGTTACTTAAGCAGAGAAATCACATGTTTAATTTATCATCTGATCTTATGAAATTTTGAGATCCATATTGATGTTGACAGTCTGACAGCACTATAGCACCTGTGTCTGAGTAAAACCTACTTTAAAATGGGAGGGAAACTGTCAGAGAGGTAGGCCATCTACCACTTACTCTAATAGCTGTAGTAGAGAATATTCCCCAAATCTAAGACATTAATATGTTTTGTATTATCTGCCATTATTTGGTAAAAGTCACGGAAGTTCTTTGCAGATATGTATGAATTTTAATCCTGTTACATTAGAAGCACTCTTTTACCATTTTCAAATTCTCCTGTTGAACAAGATGTGGTAAATGACATATATGGGTGCACCACGCTTTCTTCTTCAGTCTGTTTGTATTACATTATTTAAAACAGATGTTAATCTGGATGAAATTTACTATTATTGAATATAAGTTATTTTAATTTACATTTTGAATTTCATTGTGCCACATACAAACCCCAAACACATAACAATTGTAGAATAGTAAACCTGAACAGAAAACCAGATGGGTACTCCTAGCCCATAAAACTCCACAACAGCCACTATCCTTGTAGCCTACAGTAGGAAAAAAAAAGGAAGAGTAAACAAACTGAAAGTCATTTGATCAGTGTCACACAGCTGTTAAGTACAAATGAAGTGACTGTGTAAAATGCAACATTAAGTGATTAGGTGTGACTTTACTGTTTTTGGTCAAATCCTCAAGCACAAATTTTCTTAAATCCAGAAGAGTATTTTGGCACAACCTAGTGTTCCTCCTTAGCCCAGTGATTAAAGGAAAGAAGACTTAATGAAGACCTAATCTTGCTGTATTGTAGGGATTATATAAGTGGTAATAAAGGGAACATACTGTACTTTGTTTTTCTGGAATATGTCTTCGAGTTAATAATGAAGATGTCCCAAAAAAGGAAATTTCATCTTGAAAATTAGTGCAGTAAAACATCTCCTCCAGCACAACTAAAGTTAAATAAAATTAAATCTGAATGAAATTTGATTAACACTTACCGGATAGGGGAAAAAAAATTTCTTCATTTGCAGGAAGTACCAAACATATGGACAAGGAGACAATTCCAGTAAATTAGCAGCCTGGTTAATTCATTAAGAAGTCAACTCTTGGGCAATTGCTGAAACTGAAAATGTTGACAGCCTATTATTGAAATCTCCATAGGATGGTAATGTAGAATTGAAGGATTTTTCTGTTAAACTGAGTGACTCTAGGGAGTCAGAAAAAAAAATGTTGGCTGCTACCCTCTAGTTTTCCAGGAAAGTGCTCTTTACCATTAGATTATAAAAATATAAGGAAGAAATTTAATGTATCAAAGGTTGACATCAGCCTGAGATCTAAGTTTCTGAGCAACAGGATGCTAGAAATCTATAAAGCTTTGTCTTTGAAAAGTTAAATTGGATTTTGTGCATGCTCTCAGGAATAATGACATGCATTTTTAGTTGAGTTTTTTGGGGGGGTTGGGTTTTTTTGGGTTTTGTCTCTTTTTTTATGTATCTGTGAGCTAACTACACGATAACAAATACTGGGATCGTGCAAAATGGGACTTTCTGCAAAGGTAAGTTCAGTAATGTGAAATTAAACTATACTCTTAATACAACTAGTTCACTTTCTTATTGCTACTGTCTGTATAAAGAAGCATCTGACAGCCAAAGCCACTGTGGTAAATACTGTGCAACCAAAAATATACTGCAGAGTTGGGGTTTATTTACTATGTTGTGTGGTGACATCTAGAATTTCTACATTCACTTTTGTGTTCATCTGGGTCTTTATACTGGCTTTCAGGCTGCAACCCTGACAGTAAACCACAACGTAGAGGCCAACTCTTTAATCAGAGTCCATTTGAATTTGGGGTTGGGGTCCAATGGAAATTTTAAAATCTATAAGTATAGTAGTTGTCAGAACAAAGTTTGAAAATTAATATATTTTTTCTCTAAATAATGTAGTTCTATCTGATAGTGTAAACTTCCCTCATATTAATCTTTAATGATCAACCATTTCCACATTTCTCTCAACCATAGGGCTACTTAGAAAAAATAACCAAATAAAGATTTACAAAGAGTATCCAGTATCAAACTTACACACACACCCCTTTTTTTTTTTTTTTTAATACCTACCAAATGCCTTTAATGTCTACAAAGACACTTTCTGGATTAAAACAACCAACCAACAAATCAGTAAATTGGAATTAAAAAAATGTGATTAAATAACAGCTAGCATTGCAGTTTAAGTAGAAATCTCTTGTGTACCAACATTAAAGGATGATCGGGTTTGAGAGACTCTAAACTTACTGCTGGGGGTTTTTCTTCCGAAGTTCTTCAGCCCACTGGAAAACAATCTCCCCAAAAGATCAATGCTTCTCTCAGTGGGCTAATTGAATTTGTCTTCCAAACATAAGCAGAAGGAAATAGAAACCACAGCCAGCTTGCAAATCCATGTAGGTCATAAATGAGTCAACGTGTCCATTAAGATGCATTGACTTTCCATCTATTTACTTTATAGGTAAGTAGTGATTACAAACAGGAAATTGTTAAGCAGGTGACGCTATTTATGTACCACACTGCTATACAGTCAGCTAGTTTTGCATACTACCTTCCTGAGACTTCTTTTTCGTTATACTTGCCATGAAACAAATGCAATTGTATCTTAGATGATGCTTGACAAAACTAGCACCTTACCATCAAGAGTACTATTAGCAAATTGACCATATAATTCAGAGTATGAACTTCATAAGATTTTATATCCTTATTTCTCTGTATAAGTATGATTATCCAAGCCTTTTCCATCTGTAAATGCTATTAACTTATGGTTCTAAAACATGTGTTCATGGAAAAATCCTAGGGATCTCATGAACACAACGGGAATTATTTCACAACTTAAATGATAATGTTTTGAGAAAAAACTATGGCCTGTTAAGGTCACATGGTTCTATTTTATTCAATGAATACACATAGCAAGGCCTTATTCTTACACTGAGAACACGATATTCTACCTAGTCAGAATCGGTAACCTCTAGACTTATCACATTGGGTCCAAAATCCAAAAGCCACATGTGTGTAATATCTGACATTAACAAATAGACATATTGCTTTCAGAAGGCCTTGATAGGTAAAGGAAAAACAGTCTTATGTAAACAGTTCTGAGCCTCAGCCTTTGATCACATATAGGTATTGCTGGTGTCTCTGCACCTCTCATACAGACAATTAGGAAAAGTATTCTGTTGCCTTCTCATGTTACAGACAAGTAATTCTGAACTATGTACAGAATGCAGGCATTTGTCACCACACACCGCTGACATACAGCATAATGAAACTTGACATGAGTCCTAATGCCTGATGTAGGAACTGAGTCTTGTCACATAACATGAAATAGGATGTGTTCCCTTCCTTTTTAATGCAAGTTGGCAATACTAGCTGAATAGACAGTGATTAGATATTACATTCCATGAACTAACCAGTGAAGTGATTCAAAATGGTTTAATTTGAATGGTGAATTATTTAATCCCTAGGAAAATGAGTAATGAATTGTCTGTCTATATATGCTCAATTACCAACCAAAATTCAGAATAAAATCTTGTTAATGATTTCCTCACAACCTTTCTTTTTGCATTTAGCAAAACAGTGAAATACAAGTTGTAATTTAAATGAGTAGCACATACTGAACTTGCATGTGTCTTCTTGAACAGTGCTGTACTGAACCTCTCTGATGTGAAGGAGAGGAAGGAAAACAGAGTGGGAAGAGGCACACATTTGAATTGAATGACATACATGAGTGATGCAATGATTTCCCAGTAAAATACCAACAGAAATAATACCTAGTAGTTATTGCTAACATGCTACTAATAAAATATAACTAATATTTTTGCCTTATAACTTCTTATATTGTAATCGAGTATGTTCAGGATTACTACATGAAATTCACTGCAGGAGTAACATTCAGGGATTGTACTTGGGTATATTGAATTTGATTGCAGGATGCTGATTTCTGGTTCAGGATTTAGTGGTTTAAATATAGATAATATTTCTTTCAAATAGTACAATATATTAATTTTTAGGGGGAAGATACATTAAGAAGTAGTAACTGTGATACAACATGAAGATCATTCATTCTCTTCTGTATATGGATTTTACTGAAATATGCCAAACTTAAAATACTAAATAGAGGGAAAAAGTACCAGATCTTCTATGAAAGACAAATATGATTTTAACTGTACCCTTGTGTTAGAAATCTTGAACCTGTAGCATACTTCTACTAGAAAAGCTTTTACAATAACTTTATATATGTTACTGCCTTTGTTATGAGTAAAAACATTACAGCTATCCATAAGCTACTAGCAGACAAACCATCTGCTGCATGCAAATTAAAATCTTTGAATGAGAAAAGCAGTACAACTTCTAAATGGAGGCAGTGTACCACTTGCTTAACTGCTCTCTGTGGATTTTCTGTTACAGAATGTCCTGTAGTGCAAGACTTGCAATCTGCACTTAAATGGGGACATTAATTAGCTCAGAATAGCTACTAATTTTTGGCTGATTATTGTTCCAAATGTTTTATCCTTAGATAAATTATTCATTAATTATTTTACTCATTCCTTTCTTTGGTTCCAAGGAATGAATAATATGTGACAAGTGACCAATTGTGAGTTTTCTTCATTTATCATTGTGTAGTGTTTTTTATTCCTCCAGCTCATTTCACATTTTCTTGAGGGAGAAGCTGACATATCATGACAGGTCATTGTAAATAATCATTACACAGTGAATGCTTTATACTTAACAGTATCAACTTGAATACCTTGCAGTATCAATGTGAGAGAAAAGAGATAAATTTCCTATAAAGTACACCTTAAATTATGTATTTTATTGGATTTCTACTATTGTGCCTGAGGACCTCTTCTAAAGGTACCTTTTGATGCAGATTGAGTTTTGCATGTGTAGTCAAATAGGAACATTAATCCATTACCTTTTCTTCCAGGTGAAGAAATCAGTAAGTACATAATTCCCTTAACCCATTCTCACTATGACAAAATTTTGTCTTCTCTGGAATAGAATAAGGAAATGTAGTAAATAATTTGTACTGAGGTAGAAAGTGAGCTGATGTACTGGTTTCAGGCAGGAACGAACTCCTCTTCTACACAGAGTTGACTGGCCCAGAACAGGCGAGAGAGGGTTTCATTCCATGGTGTGTCAGGCTCAGTGGTCAGGATGGGTGTGCACATGTGCAGTTCTGAGGTGGGAGATGGCCTGGAGGGGATTATTAAGGCTTTGGGCTAGCTTGATAGCCAGGTCGTTAGCTCCTTTTGTTAGGTCTTGGTGCAGTTGTTAGCAGTGGGGGAGGTTTTTTGTTAGTGAGTTGGGGGGTTGGTGGTTTTTCTCCTCGCTTTCAGGCTCAGATTTCTCTCTGCTCTCTGCTTTGGGACCTGGCTGTGTGTCAGTTGGCATGTGGTGAGCTATTGTATCAGAAGTTCTATTTTCTATTATTTTAATTACTTAGTAGTGGTACTGTTAGTATCACTATAATTTTAATTTCTATTATTCAGTGTTCTTTATCTCAACTTTACAAGCTTTCCCTGTGTTTTCCTTCGACCTCCCTTCACTGTGGGTGGGGAGGAGATGATCAAGTGCCAAAACCAAGCACATAAACCCTTTAAACATGTCTGCATTTCTGTTGCTGGCAAAGCGGATGTTCTGCACTCTGTTATAGAAAGAGATCACGTGTTATTTTGTAGATAATGTTGCTGCCAGATACACCAACCCTTATGCTACATTGCCAGAGTGCTAATTGACTACAAGCATGATGTTCTTCCTGGGATGTAGTGCTAACTTCTTTACTTGTACCTCAGGGAGGTTTGTCAAAAAGTCTTCCTGATGTGAACATCTGTTGGTAGTCTATTTAGAAACTGGAAGTGTCACTCACTTTCAGTCAAGTCCAGCTTCAAAGACATACACAAAATACATGGCAAGAACAGTAAGGTATTGTCCGATAAACATTGAAACTGCAGTATACTAACCTTTTCATGAAAGTCTTAAATTTCTGTTCAAACAATGGGTTTACTTCCCCTGGAAAATTGTATATACAAAATGTCTTTCATGGAGTTTTGCATGAAAGTTGAAGACATATTATATGCTGTACAAACAATCAGCATATTTACAATTATTTCAAACAGAAAACATTTGGAGTTCCTGTTAAAATAAAAATTTTGTCCTTTGGTATTTAATTTGCTTAGAAACAAAACATTCCCTTGAAGATAAATAGCAAGAGTCATTGATTCTAATAACTGGAACAACACTTCCAAAATAATTGATAAAGATTTCCTAAAACTACTGTAATACTTCTACCAATTAAAAAAATATCCTGATTGGAAAGTTTGGTGCTGAAGAATTATAGTTACAGCACAGTGAAAACTTATTAAATTAACTTTTAATTAAGCTATCTTATAGCAAACTACTTTATTTCAAAGACAAATGCAGCATTACTTTAAAGAGTTCATGCTGAACATGGAAATCATTAACTTTTAAATAAAGATGTGCCATGGCAGCAACTGGAATACTCTGACATGGGGGCTTTCTGCTTGCAGCTTCAGAATTTGGAGTCCATTACAGTCTGGAAGGAAAAAAAAGCTTAAATCTTCAATGAATATAGATATTGTCGAATGGATACTTTTTTTTATTATTTCATTGGGTAATCCATTTCTAAGTAATTATAAAATACTTCAAATTTTAAAAATAAAGGTACAGGTGGAGAAGCAGTTGGGGTTAATTATTTATTGCTGACCATGTTAGTAAACAGACCATGAAAGTATAAAATCTAAAAATTTTAGATATAGTTTCTTTATCTTAGTAGAATTGAGGGTGGGAGAACCAGTAGAAGTGAAGAAGGGAAAAGACACGTTGAGAACAGACCATTGTCGGTGAGACAGTTCTGTGCAGTAGCTTCTGTACTTCTGGATTTCAGGACATTCTTAAGGAGTGGTGCAATTATCAGTACAAAAGTGGTATTCATAGGGTTGAGGGCTGGGCCACAAACATTTTCCTGAATTCAGAAGATTTTAGTCTGTGATGAGAAGATACAAAGTGCTTGACTTTTCAAACAGGACAATACAGACTATACCTTAGAATTCCTTTATGTCCTCATGAAATGTACATTAACAGGATGTGCTAGGACAATTTCCAACTGAGGGGGTGTGTTGCGTAAAGAGAAATAAATAATCATGTATTTGAAAAACATCTAAATATGACTCGTGGATGTTCAGCGTGTGAAGGTACCTCCTAATAAATAAGAGTGACTACATTTTCACAAGATTTTAATGATAAAATATTTTCATACTAATAGCAATGGTTAAAGCAGTACTTAAAGTAGGTTTGTTTACCCACACAATACATGTAGAAGAGGAGAAACTACTTTAAAGAAAGAGACGAAACCTCTACGGAGTGGGGTATAGAAATCTCAAGTGAGATTTTTACCATGAATAATCCTCCTTCCTCTAGTCTATTTTATAAGGATTAATTATTCTATCCTTTGTTT
Organism: Rhynochetos jubatus; assembly: GCA_027574665.1. NCBI lineage: Eukaryota > Metazoa > Chordata > Aves > Eurypygiformes > Rhynochetidae > Rhynochetos > Rhynochetos jubatus. The sequence continues at coordinate 22,126,407 of CM050656.1, forward strand.
TAGTCAAACATGATTTGGCTGCTCCTAATAAATGTAATGCAATGAAACGCATATAGCTCACCGTCATTTTTATTTTGATCATCTGTCAGTTGTGCTGCTAGGTTTCCAGGAGGTAAAAGGTGGTTTAATCATTCTCAAAAAAAATTACAAACCTTGACCTTACTGTTATTTCACATTCTTCTAACAAATTGGCTGAAAAGGGTAGAGCTGTATCTTAATTCTTGCATTTAAGGATTTTGCTGAATACAGCCAGTCATGTAATCATAGAATGGTTTATGTTGGAAGGGAGCTTAAAGGTCATCTAGGTCCAAGCCCCCTGCCATGGGCAGGGACACCTTCCATGAGACCAGGTTGCTCAAATCCTCATCCAGCCTGGCCTTGAACACTTCCAGGGATGGGGCATCCACAGCTTCTCTGGGCAACCTGTTCCAGTGCTTCACCACCCTCTCCGTGAAGAACTTCTTCCTGGTATCCAATCTATATCTCCCTGCTTTCAATTTAAACCCATTACCCCTTGTCCTGTCACTACAGGCCCTTGTCAAAAATCCACCCCAGCTTCCTTGTAGGCCCCCTTCAGGCTGGCTGACTGGAAGGCTGCAATAAGGTGTCCCTGGAACCTTCTCTTTGCCAGGCTGAACAAGCCCAATTCTCTCTGACTTTCTTCATAAGATAGGTGCTCCAGGTGCTTATGTGTGCAGGGTTCAGTCAGGAAAGAGTTAACTCTCTTTACCGTGGCTGTTATGAAGCTGTGTTCCTGGATGCTGACAGACATACTGATAAGGTCTTAGCTGATGCTGGGGAATGCCTGCACTGAATTCAAGGCCTTTCTCTGCTTCTGACCCTGCAGCTGTGTTCCCAGCTCTCGCTAGAGGCAGTGCAGGGGACACACAGTCCAGGCAGCTGACCCAGACTGACCAAGGGAGTATTTCATTCCGTAGTACATCATGCTTGGGGTATAGGCAGGGAGGGGGTCCAGGAGCCATTACTCTCTCGCCCTTACTCTCTTGCTCTTTTTCTTCCTGGCACTTGCTAACACTCCCCCTGACTCACGCATTAGCTGCTTTGCTAACTCTTGTGCTGGTTCTTTTGTGAGGGACTTGGTGGGTTTGTTTACTTTTCCTGGTTGTGTAGTTGCTGATAGGGTTCACTCAGAATCTGCTGCAATAGCTCTAGGGCTCTGGCCCTCAGGCTATTGATTTTTTTTTTCTTCCTGAGTATTGTTTTAAGAGAAACTTCTTTTTGTGTGTGTGTGCCTATTTTTCCCATGCCAGAGCTTAAATCTTTTGGAGTTCATAATTTCCTGCTACAGTGAAGAAATCATATAAAGTATAAAAAAATAAGGTATGAGGAGATGCAGAAGCAGGTGATATAACTAACATCATTTATCTTCTAGCGAGTCATATTGCATACCTGTGATTGAGGACAGCATGGCAGTTGAAGGCTCCCAAAATAAAAGTGATAATAATCCTCAAAAATGAAGTAACTGTTTAAGGTACAGACTTATGTTAAGTCACATTTTTACTTGTGCAGGTCTTAACTGGAGTCTGCAGAGACAGAAGTGCCAACATACAAAGAATAAAACGGTCCTGATATTTCTGAACTCTCTGGAAATTAGAATAACTGTAGATCTTATGAGACTGGTTCCAGGAAGTATCTGAATGATTATATGAATGGATAACTCAGGATATTATGTTAGAGATAAGATTTTTTTTTTAAAGAAGACCATACTTAAAAATCATCTGAAATTATATTAAAGCAAATTAGTTTTATGAAGTCCTTCTACATATGTCTATTATCAAGTTTCACTACAGAAAGAACATATAGCATTTGTTACTTTCATGTCACATGCCTGCAGTAATTCTAATTTACATATAATTTTAATTTATTTTTTTCTGGTTTGTTTATATATTTTTGTAGAACTATACTTCTGAGACTTATTCTTTCATCCACACTTAGTCTCATTTTTACATACCAGCTTAAGCTAGTATGAAATACTGGTCAACAATCAAACTGTGGAGTCATGAAGACAGTTAAATCCCTGCCAACAAATACTTTTAAATCATTCTGGATAATGTTTTGGAGAATAGAGTTCAGTATCTAATCTTATTAGATTTTATAATTTCTACAATTCTTTCCTCTCATTCTGTCTCTGAAAATACAAGGGTTAAAGTTGATTTTATTCTTAAAAGTTTTTTTAAACATGGATGCAAGGGATATTTTAAGAGTAAGGACCAAATCTTAAATATTTTGAGGTTCTTAAATGCAATTTTGCAGTAATTTTCCAAACATACTTTTCTCTATAATTTTTTCTATGCAGATTAATTAGATTTATTTCACTAAGTCTAAATAAAATCTATTCATCCTTGAAAGCAGACAGTAATAAGTAATATATGTATTTATATATAAATATATAAATAAAGAACTCATCTATATGTAACAAGTGTTATACTGAATATGATTAAATTCAGTTTTGTTTATAGAAATAAGCATATTATAAAAAATGACACTGTTTTGCTTTCACTTGCTGTGGGAGGCTAATTTAAATCTCCATCATAAAGACAAACTGCAGCAATATATGTATTATTACTTACAGTATCAGAGGAATTATAGCAAAGAGTCAATGTATGAAGTCCTAGCATTAATCCTTCACTCCCTCTTGCCCTATAAAAAAGGAGAAAACCAAAATGTTTAGACTTTAACTTTAAATAACATGAAGTAAGAACTTTTGGAAGTTGAATTCCTTCACCTTTTTATTCTCCATATTGTTATTTATATATCATTATTATGTTAGTCTTTCTTCTTTTCTTGAGTAAAACAAGTAGACCTAAATGCTTCAATCTTACAGGTTTTTCAAACCTTCCCTGAGATATTGACATAAAAAGGCCTGAATCATAGGCCTTGAATCAAAGTTGACTTCTGAGTGAACCTTCCAGACAGCATCATGTCAGCATAAAATATGACCATGGTGATATCCTCTGAAAACGGTAGATAAAGAACATATAATTTTGGGCATTAAGACAGGTGTTTCCTAGGAAAAAAAAGAATTCCTCAGATGCACTCAGGATCCTGGCCAGATCTGGGACACACCCAAGGAAGCGAAGCCAATCTACTTGATGTTTCCCTGCCCTTTTTCTATAATTTGTTAGACTGTATAAAAGCAGGACCCTCTCATAGCTAAGATGGAGCCTCACCCTAAAGTGAATACCCGGCTTAGGACTTTTAAATTGCCAGGAAAGGTTCTCATATCCTTCGTTGCGACGGGGCTCCCCAGCTGATGCACAGATCTGGATGATGGTAAAGTATTAGGGCAATTAGTGATGTATCTTACTTAATCACGATAGCTAACTTCATGTAGTAATGATTAGGTGCATTACTTTCCTTATTCTTTCTGCTGCTTTAAACTAAAGTAAAATAAGCTTATCAGAACCTGTTTTGCTTAGGACTTAATTCCTCTAAGAAGCACTTGAAAAAACTTGAAGGGCCATATTAAGAGACAATGGTATCTTAAAGAACTCCTCTATATTCTCATTCCTTTTCTTATTTAACTTCAGCAGACAGCTGTGCGTATGATGACACGTTTAGAGATAAGTACAGAGCCCTAAATTTTACTAGCACAGTTTACAAGCCAAGGATAAGTTCCTGTAGTAAGGAGAGGTGGTATAGGTATCTTCCCTTTCCACTCTGCTTTGTCATGTCGCTATTCTGGGCATGTGCACAGAACAAAGATTTGCATACAAAGAAAATGAGAGGTAGACTGTTATGGTGAAAACTCTTCAACTTGTAGTTTAGAACAATAAGAATTGGAGAAAATTAATGGTTAATTAATGGTATGTTATCCACTGTCTATCAGTGTTTATCACTCAGGATAGCTACAGTAGCACACACAGAATATTAATAAAGACCTACAATTTTCTAAATCCTTTATAATTACTCCTCAAATGTTCTAGTCACATACTCACTACTATGTGCATGCTTCTCTCAGGCCGTGTGATGTGCGAGCACCCTCCTCTTCTTTGGGTAGTGCAGGTTCTCCTGTTTACCTATATCTCCTGGTAGAGCTGTGGATGCACCAGCTGTGTCTGCACCCTTCTGCTCCCTAAAACCCTCTAATTCATATGCTAGTGAGAAAGGCACCATGGGCACATATGCACACCCAGATCTGGGTCCCTGCTGCTGCACCCTGCATTGTCACTCCCCTAGCTGGAGGTAGGCTGCTTATGACATTCAAGGGGAAATATGCTATGCCTGGACTAATCAGAGGTCATGGTGTTGGTGGGGTGACTCTGCCAGTGCCAAACCAGGTTTTGACAGCTTCTCCATTATCTTTTTCTTACTCAAAGATCCCTCACAACTGTTTCAAATTTTCATGATTTTAATCCATTTTATCTAGTCAAGCCGAGGTAAGAAATCACAGGGTTTAAGTTTGCAACTAAGCATGGCTTAATTACTGAGTTAAGAGTCTGACTCTCCTGACTGAGAATAATTTCATTTGTAAACTACTTGTAGGATGCCAGGCTCTCAAAACCATGTGTCACTACTAAACTTTTTCACAGCAGAGACAGCTGAGTTAGCCCTGTGGGTGTTCACCTCTAAGTTTGGTTTTATTCACTGTATGAAAGGTTTAAGGATATAATAGTAACTGGGCATGTCTTGTTAAAAAATTTATTCCATTCTGGATTCCATTCCAGAAAATGACAATAAACCAGGCCAGTGAGCTGTAACTAAGCATGGCTCTCACAGTGTGTCTTTGTAAGGGGATGGGGGGGGAGGATGGGAATGGACTGACTGAAATGCCAGAAAACTGACTACCTTCTGCTAAATATATCCTGCCACCTATGTGTTCTGAAAATTGAAGGTATTCACTAAAGTAGGAAGTGATAAAATAAATTATTTCCTTAAAAAAAAAGAAATCCAGAAACTTGCACCATATCATTTATTTTCTAAAGAATGTAGTCTCATGCCTCAGTTGTAGAATGAGAGGTAGAGAGACTCCAAGGGACATACTTTGGATTTAGCAATCTTTCTGCATATAATCAGTTCCAAGATTGAAGGCTTAATTAAATGAGATGTAGCAGGTTAAGTGAAACACTAGGAGAAAAGAGAAAGACAGCTGTAATGTAAATACATTCAATTTCCAGCAGAAAGCTCAAGAACATTCTAAATGTTGCAATGATATATTCCTTTGCATAGAATGGAATATAGGCATGACTACACATAAGTAGCAAATATTTGTCTGAGAGCTGTGCTGTTGCAGCAGGTAATTACTGTAAGTTTTAGCTTGTTCTATACCCATGATGTTTTAGATTAGAAAGCTTCTAAAACCTTCTCAACAGAGAGGACTCTCAATACAGCTGACAAGTATCTTGTACTTTTCTTACTCTTTGCAGTTCCCTTAAAAGTCATATTAAGAGGCTAGAAAATGTGTGCATGTATACTGGAACATACTCTGTTTGTCATTATTTTATCTATTATAACATGCAATTGCAGAAGCTTATTAATTTTTGGGAGGCTGGCATGCTTCTTTTGTCTCTGAAACAATTTATTTTAATCTGAAAAGCCAGAATGGTTTTAGCACCTTACTAAAAACTGTCATAACTATTACAGTATCCAGAATTTTATAAATCTAACCATATTTTTTTCCTTTTGTGAGAAAACTATGCCTGCCTATGTCTATTCTTTCTTCTGCAAATCTTAAGCTGCCATTTCTCATTTGCCTTTCATTGCTGATGTTATAAAATTGCTTATTAAAAATGTTTCAGAAGTAAATACGTGTAATAAAAATCTAGACTATAATCACAGGTAATATTAGCAGGGATGTGGAAAATGCAAAGTTTTTCTGTCCTTTTGTTTCTAAAGTGGAGTAAATTGTTGACCTTTAGTACTTCAAAAGACAGATTTGGTTTTAGTATGTACTTTGTAGCTTGATATCATGTTGACTATAGTACATTATGGATCTTACTGGGTAACATAGTCTGGCTTCCTTCCAAGAACAAGCTATACCTTACTACAGTTCATTTCAATGTATAACTGCTTTGGAACTGAGGAAAAGTCTCCTGACAGATGTCCTGACAAAGCAGTAATGGAAAGGTCATCTCACATTTCCTGCAGCATTTACCTTGTTTTTTTAGTGGCTGTGTATCTGAAACTAGATCCAATCACACCTGATTAGGAACACCAAATTCTGCAATGAAGAACCTATTAAAGATCTTTGTCAAAATTATTACACATTATATTTGAAAATTCGAAAACTGTTAAATGGCATCTCATCAACATTACTTTTCAGATTCAGTCTTACCACATTTTACCTTTTCTAAAGGTCAAGGTCGCAGAGCTCAGCTGTTCTTGTTATATGGGGCCTTGGAGCCATTTTGAACTATGGCTACTTCAAGAATTGTTGGTTATGATTGAATAATGGAACAAAAGCACCTCATAAACATTCTGATCAAGTCTTCCTTGACAACATTATCAGCATGTGGAATAAAAAATGCCCAATATTTGGTGACAATTATGAAAATTTTTGCTTATCTATTATTTCATCTTCCTTTGATAAGCAATAAATTATTAAAGACTAATTCTAAAAATACTGCATATCTGAGTAAGTACACCAATTATGTTTCTTGTCTCATAATGTTCTGATTTTAGAAAGCAAAGTAAAAAACCTGATGATGCTAAAGAAAATATTTTCTGTGTTGATATACAAGAATAATTTGTAAGTTTGTAACAGGCTATTTTGAAAAGCCACAGAAGTCTTCACAAGTCTTGAATTTTGTTAGACCCATAGACTGTTAATTACATTGGTAACAGTGTCATTGTTATAGCACCAGTAAAATAAGGTGTCTAATTTTGTGGGCTTTACACTGTTTAAAAATTATCTATTTTGCTTTGTCTCAGACCTTTTCTACATAAACAACGTGAACAATAAACTTTGTCCCATTCCAAGTCTCTTCATATATTAAAATATTTAGACAGAAAATTTGGTCTGAAGTCAAAGAAGAGTTAGAAGTTACTAAGATTGTTCCGATCAAATTTTTTTCTAAATGGGTGGATTCTGATTAGTACATTTGGAGAGAACCTACATAGAATAAATCTTATTTTTGCTCTGCATTTTTTAACAAGAAGAGATGAGACAGAGTACAGTATTCTATATTTTGTAAACCTTAATTACACAGTTGCAAAAACTGGCTCAAAAATAATTCTAGTAATTGTTGAACTAAATGCTTACAATTTTTCTTGCTTTCTGTCTTGCCTTCTAGTTATTAATTCTAGTTATTAACTGTTAATTTGGTGTTGATTCTCATCTTGGCAAACAGGAAACAATTCCCTCTGGAGGCACTGTCAGCGGGAAGCGGGTGACTCTGTGGTGTCCCTACACAGCAGGGGTTTGACCCCTCCTAGGGAGAGTGTGGAAAAACCCCTCAGTGGATTAACCTGTCCCAGCACATACCAAACACGTTCCTCAGCCACCAGAGGAAGCAGGGAACAACAGCTAGCTGTCCTGTCTACACAGGGCTAGATCTATCACTCTCCTCCTTTCCCCTCTAGGCAACACTTTCAGGCTCAAGTTGTTTGAGACAAAATAGGCCAAGTCCCTTATCAGTTTTTGACACAGTCTTTGACTAGTTCTGTGTCCCTGTCTCTGAAGTAAAACCTTGTGCCAAGGAGACAGACAATTTCAGTGATATTTGAGAAAGTACTGTAATGAATATTTTAATGAATATAATTGTAATAAACATTATCATTATAATGAATATACAGTTTTATCAAGAAAACAGGAAACTGCCATTTATGTGAGGTCTATAAATTCCATGTAAATAAGAAGAAAATACTTAAATAGTAAGATGTGTTTTAAAGCAAATTCTGGATAAATTACCCTATTTGGCAGCATGTGAAAGTTGCAGATGTATTCCAAAAAGGTATTTTATGGAGATTCTTTAAAGTCTGCAAAAAAGAAAATGTTGGCTTTTTTTCCATTGTATAAAGTTATGGACGTTCTTCACCTTTAATTCCTTGGAGTTAAATTTTTCTGTTCCATTTAAAGGCCAGAGGATATAACACAGAGCTGAATTCTGATTGTTTATTTTTTGAGAGATATGTGAAATGTTAAAATTGATTTATCCAGGCTCCTTAGAGGATCTGTATAATAACTCTCACATTTTAATTTTAGAGAGAGTTCAGTGTTCTGCATTGCCTATTTTCTTCAGTATTCATTAGATCTTTCGTTAGCAAAAGTTTAATAAAATTAAAAATAATTTGTTTTCCAGGACTAAAATACATCAATTACTATGATAATTCAAGTTGAGGAGGAAATAAACTGAGGTTTTTCATCACAGAGGAACCAAATGAGACTGGTTTAGTTTTATTTTGATATACATTTTGCCATGAATGGCAATTACCTGTTTTGCAATATTCGACCAGAATAGAGAGAATGTTGCACGAAGAATCTGCTGCATGCATTAATGCATAAACAATTCAAATGGACTTCTAATTGTAACAATTTCCCTCAAAATATGAGACCTTCCCACATAATGCTGTCCGCTTGGACCTTGTATATTTGTCTTCTCAAGCATTATTTTCTGGTTTTCCTTACAATATGGTTCTTTGCAAGTCCTGACAAAGGCATAGTCAGCCTGGCTTTCAACGTTTAGTACTAAACAACATACTTCTGGAATAATAGCATTTTGATTATTGTTATGGTTTGCATTTTGATATCTCTTTATATGATTCCTGAATTCCTAATGAGGACCTAGTGATGTATCTATAGTACATCACAGAACTGTTCATACAGTACATTATGTAGGAGGTAGTAGCACTCTCAATATACATGTTGAATAACTGAATTTCTGCATTCCTTAGTATCTTGCCAGGCTCTCCTCATCTTAACCTGTGTTACAACAAAATCTCATCAACAGTGTTAAGGTCATTACGCATGTTCTGTGTTTTCAGCACACATGGAAAACAAAAGAAAACTACCATAGCTTTCTCTTGATTAGAATTTTATCTAGCAAACATATTTTCCCCATGGACTGAGTGTCATGAACATCTGTGTAGAAAATATTTTCTTGTCTATGAATGTTAGAGAACGCTAAGTTTGCCATAGAACATAAATTGCATGTCCCTTGGTCATTGTACTACAAGGTTTTGATAATATACCTATTTTTTCTTGTGACTGCAGAATAAGCAGAGGGCCTCTGGTACCAGTTCTAGTACCAATTCTTTCAGAAGACAAGCAGATAATGCAGATTCAACGACAAAAAATAAAGGGCCTGAATAGACTCCACCCACTTGCTGATGTCTGTGAATTTTTACTATAAGTATAAATATATACTAAATATATTATCATGAATTGTGTATTTAAAACCAGCTTCTGCTAGTATTAGGGAACTAGTTATGCAAATAATCAATTTAGCATATTACAATAATTAAATGGAAATATATTTTGAAACATTAATTTTTAAGAAGAAAAATATAAGAGTTTGCATACTACAAAGCTCTTGCATTGAAATAAAAGAATTCTGAGTTTTCCTTCCACTGAATGTATGTTGTATAATGGTAATGTCTGTGGACTATAAATAAAACTCAGAGGAGGAGATATATACAAAAACAGATAATGTTTCTTGGAACTTCTTCAGAAACTGCTGTAATATTCAGTTGCTGTTATTTACAAAAAAAAAAAAAGACTATTGAGTGTGCTTTTTCCTCTTCAACCTCCCAAAATCTTCTTTTTTTTAATGTATTAAGATTTTGAGACTTTTGCATTCAATAACAACAAATACAAGTAAATTGTTAGAAAAGACATGAGCCAAAGGAGAGAGGAGAATGAAGAAAAACAATAATTTTGATCTTAGAGAATGATTCATGAGGTAACATTAAGAAGATAAATACATGCAATAAGAGTAAGTGATATCCGAGATGGAGGAACAAGGTGAGCACTAGGGTGAGCACTTGCATGAAGATGAAATATATTCACAAAAAATACAATGGCATAATGGAGTGAAAATAGACGGTGGAATTTTAGGCTGGATGTCATTATATTTCTTACCATATCTGTTTAATAAAATAAAAAATGATGGCTTGATTTAGCAATCTCAGAGAGTTCAAGTTGACGAAGTATTGACCTGCCTTTGATGATAGTTGAATATTGACTTAATTCTCTAAGTACTTCCAGATGTTTGATTTTTTTTTTTCAAATTTTACTGTTATATTTCTTTGCAAATATTTAAAACCCCACTCACTGTATGTTCTCCCTTATGAACAAAGAAGTTTTCAAAATTATTGGTACATTAAAAAGAAACCTGAATAATTTGAAAATGTTAGTATTTCATTTTAAAACCACATTTTTAATTTTTAGAAAGTGTGCTGTAAAATTAATGGTTATTAGAGTGAAGACATAAGGCCATAGGAGAGAGTGATAGCAAATCAACTTTCTCATTCTCTTTTTTTTTTTCTCATTAAAAAGAAACTAGAAAAAAAATAGTTTCTTTGGATTGTTCGCCTTTATTCAGTTTTTCAGTGAGATTGAGAACTATGATCTGAAAAATTGCTGTCACTGTTTGCATATGCTGAGAGACAACTGAATGGAAATCATCATAGGTATGAAAAGTACTATTATTATTATTATTACTCCAGAGTAATCTGTAGATTCCAGCAGGATGATGTTTGGTGAAAGGTTGCCATGGTTTTTTTCCAAGAAACATAATAGAATCCATGGATATTCTCCTTTCTCCTCCTTTCCTGTCCTGCTCTCCCTGCCCCCCAGCAGCTTCTGAAGGTTTGTTTCTGGACATTAGTTTTCTATTTATAAATATTCAGAGTTATCAAGCTTTACAACAAGGGTCATCTCTGAAGAAGTCTATTTTCTCCTATGTACACGTCTAGTTTAGTAAAGATTAAAGTCAATATAACATTGTTATTGATTCCATGAGGTTTTTGAATAAATCTTGAGGTTGTGATGAATAAGCATCCCTGCTTAAGACATTTAAACATGCATTTTTTACTAGTACAGTCAAAGCTTTTGTACAGTCTTTAAGCACTGAAGAAGGAAGAATTTAATCATATGTGCAAAGGTGTTTTGAATGAGAACTTGGTAACGATTCTTAAGAAGTTTTTGAACAAAAACCTAGTGATGTGGTTTTCAAACCTTGGCTACAACTTCAGTATGCATTTTACTGATTATGTAGAAGCTTATTTTTCCTTGGCCTGTTACAGCATTTTTATTTTTGAGACCCCATGAATTTATAAGTGAGCACATAGCACATAAAGAGGCAAGAGACACCTCTGTTTATTCAGGAAGAAAACAACTGTATGCCTTCATATTTATATATAGATTAAGAAGGTTCAAGAAGTGGGAATAAACTTTGGGTTTTGTCTTCCTGCAGAAATCTCAGCTCGTAGGAGTGGAGGATATAGATTGTCTTAGGTGTTTTTATGACAGAAAATAATATCTGAGACAGAATTTAATTTTTAGCATTCTGTCATGCTACATTTAATTTCTTAGTGTTCTTTTTAGTGGTAGAGTTAGCCCATATTAAAGTAATTTCAGTACCATACTAACAAAGACCAGTTTGCTGTGGCTTTTTTCTTCTTGTAAGGCTGTAAGTAGTCCTTTGCCATCAGATGTAAGTTGGCACGACACTGTGCCAATGCCCTCTCTCATTTATCTAAGAACTGTTAGAATTTTAAATTATTATTGTAATTATTTTGGAAAACAATCAGGAATCAGGTTCATTGCCAGATTTAGAGTTAGATCAAAGAAACCTCATTTAGTATATTTGCACTGTGGGGCAACAAGCACTGTTGAGGAAGTGTGGGGAAGAGTTGTTCATAATTTATTCTATATTTTAGTTTGAACATAGAATACTAAACTAACTGAACCATACGCCTTAAGTGAATAGATTTCTCTACTTGTGGTATTTACTGCTTGCATAAATTAGGTGTACATAATAACCAGCTGTTGACCTCCAAATGTAATACAGGAAAGCTACAGACACTCTGGCTTTCCCTGACATAGCGCTTGGTGGACTGCTGTAAGTAATTTCATACTGTGTAACCTAATTTCATGCTACTTTGTTTCTATTTTTTTTCCTAGTCATTTAATGAAAAGCGTATTTTAGTAGAAAAGTCTGATTACAGTGAAACTGCCAGAGCTCTACTTTTTGAGAACATGGAGACAGAAGAAACCAAAGAGTGTGAAAGTTCAACTACACTGGGTGCAGCAAATGACAGAAAGCTAATGAGGAAGGAGTTTTCACTTCTAATAAAATGCTTAGCTGTAATGGAAATATTACAGTGCCAGTAATACAATCTGGGGTTTTCTTCTCACTTTTTTAATTTTGTTGCTCAGGGTAATGATGGAGTAAGGTCTTTAGGAGCCGGAGCTGCTCACTAATTTCAGTAAAGCTGATGAATAAATTGGATAGTACAAATGCTTTTATTCTCTAATGGGAAAGTTTCAAAAGCCTGTTAGATGTTTGAAAGCTATTGATGGGTAGAAGTGATGGAGAGAAACATGACAGAAAAACCTTGAACTCCTTGGAGCTTTGTATGAAAACAAATTGAGAAGATAAGCAACATGCTTTATGAAACCTTTGGACTACAACATTTTTTTTTCTCTTTAATAGAATTTTAACGAAACGTGATCATATTGTGAGAGAAAAAACAGTTTTATAGATGTAGTTCTTCCTAATTTAGGCATATCAAGTTCCACCTCACCCACCAAACAGGTCAGTAAAGTTGCAAACTGATACATTAAATGGACTTGAATTTTCTCTAATGCTTTACTAGTGAAAATGAGATCACCAGCTCAAATACAGTAAATAAAATGAAAGATAAGTTTCAACAACTAGGTGTACATAAATGGTGTAATAGCAACCTGAAAGCAGAAAAAGATAAGATAAAATAAATACATAAATAACTATTTTTTAAAAATGTAATTAAAGAGGAGTCTCAGCCTATGCAATCATTTGAGAAGAAAAGGACGACCTATAAGTGCTGTTCATAGGAAACTATCAGTAAACTGGAAACTGATAGCCACAGAGGAATTAAGATTTGGATTCAAGAGTCATTGGAAATATACAGGTCATTTGAATACTTCAAGCAGATTATTTGCAAACTTGTCTCTTTATATTTTGGGATATCTTTGCTTTAGTGTGCTAACCTGGATTTAAAGAAATGTGAAAACATTGTTTTAAAATGGAAAGTGCTGTGGAATTTTGCACAAAAATGGTTACCTTCAGTCTCACAGCTTGTGTTGGTCTTTGTATTGCTATGCTTAGTTTTATCAGTAACTGAAACAACTCTTCATGATCTGCCTTTGACAGTAATTTAGACAGTTGAATCAGTTGTTTTTATGTCAGTTCAAAAAATTACCTGATGAAAGTTGCAAACCATTTCTTAGAGTAAAATACTGAGTTAAACTCATGGTATTATTATAAATGTTGTTTTCTTGATCAACATTTAAATTTTTAGCCATCTTTGATAGCTACATGAGAAATCAAAGCGTAATTTTGCATAGTCTGGACTATGTCAATTTTTCTTCAGTTGCTGCTTTTCACTTATCAGAAAAGTAAGAAGTCTCTGATTACCTATAGAAATTGAAGTTTGAAAGAATTTATTCCAAAGGTTACTATTTTTTCATGTGATAACATTTTTCAGTAACTCATATTGTAAGTTATTGCTATGTTTCAGTCTTAGACTAAAATAGAAATATGGTTCTATAAAGAAAAAATTACTACAAAGGCCTCAATCTTTTGTTACTGCATTTCTTTTCATGAGTAATTCCATCAGAAAATCTAAGTCAAAGTGCTCCAGATAAAATTCACTATTTCTGTTCTAACTACAATAAAACAATCTGTAACTTAGAGGGTACTTCCAAACCAAAATGAGTTATGAATTTTGTAAGCCTTCCCCTGTTTATAAGGCCACGATGCAACATAGTTTTCCAAATAAGTGTTGTGGTGAGTTGACTCTGGTTGGGAGTCAGGGGCCCACCAAAGCTGGTCTCACTCCCCTTCTCAGCTGGGCAGGGAAGGGAAAACATTACACAAAGCTTGTGGGTTGAGATAAGGAGAGGGAGAGATCACTCAGCAATTTCCATGACAGGCACAACAAATTCGACTTGGGGAAATTAATTTAATTTATTATCAATTAAGTCAGAGTAGAAAAGAACTAAACCCAAATCTTAAAACACCTTCTCCCATCCCTCCTTTCTTTCCTGAGCTCAGCTTCACTCCTGCTTTTCTCTACCTCCTCCCCCTGCGGAGCACAGGGGGATGAGGAATAGGTGTTGGGGTCAGTTCATCACAGTGTCTCTGCCACTCCTTCCTCCTCAGAGGGAGGACTCCTCACAGTCTGCCCCTTCTTCAGCATGAGGTCCTTTCCACAGGAGACAATCCTCCAACAAAATTCTCCAATGAGTCCTTCCCCTGGGTTGCAATTCTTCATAAACTATTCCAGCAGGAGTCCCATGGGGTGCAGTCCTTCAGGAGCAGTCTGCTTCAGCCTGGGTCACAAGTCCTGCCAGCAAACCTGCTGCAGCCTGGGGTCCTCTCTCCATGGTGCCACCGTTTCTGCCAGGACCCTGCTCCAGCATAGGTTTCCCACAAGGTCACAGCCTTCTCACACCCTCCTTCAGGCATCCACCTGCTCCAGTGTGGTGTCCTCCATGGGCTGCAGGCTGGTCTCTACTCCACCATTACCCTCAATGGCTGCAGGGGCACAGCCTGCCTCATCATGGTCTTCACCACAGGCTGCAGGGGAATATCTGCTCTAGTACCTGGACCACCACATCCCCCTGGCATTGGCTTTGTTAGACACAGGGGATGTTTCTAACAACTCCTCACAGAAGCCATTCCCCTGGCCCCTGCCACTACCAAGACCTTGCCATGCAAACACAATACAAGTGTGTATATTCACTGTTTTTAAGTACTTGTATGTGCAGCTTGATGCTTTGCCATGGTGAAATGCAATAATCAATTCAAACTTCAAATGTATGAGAAAAAAAATGTGTAGGATTTGTGGGAAATATGAAGTTGACTTTTATGAAACCAATAGCTTTTAATTTTGTCTTGTATAGTAGTGTAAGAAAAAAAGTATGGCTAAAGGCAGGAAAAAATCCCCATTGAGTACAATTTTGAACATAAGCAGTTTTATTGAAAGATAGAGTTTTCATTAATCGGGTTCTGTTTATTTATCGGTTTGAAGAAAATATTTTCACTTTATATCAAATATTTGCTAAAGTGTAAGAATAAGGAATTAAATTTTTTTCAAGGATATGATGGGCAAGAGAGTCAGAACACAAATTTGGGAGCTTAGACCTCATGTAGAGGACAGTGTGACTATATCAAGGAACAGCACCAGCTAGCCAGAGTTCAGAAGGATGGGAATAATTTTGTAGGGACTGGAACAGACTAGACAGGATTTGCTGTCACCTAAAAAATCATTACATTGTGTGGAACAAAGTTATGTCTTCAAAAGTTAGGATATAGTAGGCAGGAGGTGATTTGTGTGTTAACATTTCTAGTTCTAGTTTTTGTAGGTCTTTTGCATTCTCTATATTGAAAGCTTTTCTAATTTTTAATTAAATTAAAATAAGCTTTTATGTATTAAAACAACCCTCTGATATTTTGATGGGTTTTACTGTAGAGAGAATATCTGAGTACTTCCACTTCAAGACTTCAGGTAAATCAAGGTTTGATCAGCAAGAGTTAAGCACTTAACTTGACAACATTTTTTTGTCTCACCTTTTCACACCTTTAAGTGTCTCATAACTTGTATGCACCTATCCACTGGAAGATCTTACAAAGTGTACCAGACTTTTTAGAAAGTACTGAAAGCTGACATGCAATACTGTTCTTTCTTACTGTGTATTTCACATGATAGGCAGCTTGATACCACTCTTGTCAAGTTTTCACCACTTTGCTTTAGTGTAGTTATTTGCTTTACATATCTTCCAAGGTTGATGTAAAGGTGCCTTCCATCAACTTTAATTCAATAGGAAATTCTCTGAATTTTGAATAGGTCAAAAATCCATTAGTATGTCACTCATGGTTTTGTATCTTTGCTCTGGCAGAGTTGTTTTGGTTTTCCCTGCCTCCCATCCCCATTCCCCTTGTTCTTCTATGAACTAATTTTTCAGATATTATTGTTTAAATAACAAGTAATTAATTTTCAGGATTTTCATATGTTTCTGACCTGATGTAGTCTATTTTGGACCTGACTCTTCATTTAGTCATGTGAGTTTTTGAGCTTCTGTCCCTTCCTCCACTCCTTCCGCATTTTTGATTTCTCACTCACTTATTACAAAGAATGTTTGTCTTAAACAAGATGTGTTTTACCTTAAGTACCTATTAGTTTTTACTTTAAACTGTAACTTAAATGCCCTCGTTAAAAAACTAATTACTATATTACCTGTTAGTTTTTAATATAAGGCTTCTAAAGACATTTGTCCTCACCTTGTGCTTCAAGATTTTTTACTTATTAAAATCAGATGAAATATTTTTTACAGTTGAAAATAGTTATATTGAATCTATGATTCTTTAAGTAATCACATTACGGTCAAGATGCATTCTCTCATCTTCCTGTCTTGGCCACTTTAAATTTATTTATATTTTTCAAATATTTCAACAGTCTTTGTTGTGGAGATAAATAAGGAATTAATTCCTGATTTTTAACCGTGGTTTCCATAATATGTTGTAGTGTCACCAGGTTCACAGATGAAGGGGCTTGCTTATATGCATCAGACTTCTCTGAAATGTTTAATTTAACACATTACCCTTTGTATTTTGCTCTGTAGTTTTTCTATAGAGCTTGTGTTCAAGCCTGGCTTTTGAGCATAATGAATTGAGACATGATAGTATAAATTCCAAAGAGTTTTCAATCAGTGTGATAATAAAATATTGGGGAGAAAAAATATTTGTATCCTTTTTAGAAATCTCTTTATAATATGTTTTTATTGTAAAGGTAGTTGATTTCACCTAGCTGTAGCCATGCAATGGTTATATTGCAGAAGTGAAGAAGTAGTAATCTTTTTTTATGTAAGCCTGTATAGAGTATACAACTCAAAATCAAAGATAAGCCAATGCTGGAAGAATGTAACCAGAGTGCAGTATAAGGCTTATTTTTCAATATAAGCTATAAATTTATTGATATCTTCCATCTATTTTAATGCTTCATGGAATTTAAACATTTTTCTGCAAATCTTTCATATAATCTGACATAAAAATACATGAAATATACTGCTTAACAGAATTAATTCCACTGGGGAAAAAAAAATCAGATGTGGCTTACATCGCTGTCTTATTTCTTTTACTCCTGATTTTAATTTAGTATGAGCACATCTAATGGTATTCTGCTGCTGTTTTTCTTGTGCCAGCCCAGATACTCATCTGCCCCTACAATGAGTCAGTGGAGGAATGTAAACCAGTAGAAAATGCCTTCATGAAATACAGTTGATGAGCTTATTAAGTGAATACCTTTCTTCTGTTAACTCTGTCTTCTGGACATTCACCATCATACTACACAAAGTGCGTTGGGCAAGGGTTAAGGACTGAAGCACATAAGTGTTTATGATAATATACAACAGCCCCAGAGCACAAAGGAAAATAAGTAAGGTGCAAAGGACACTTGCTAATCAAAACTTCAAATCACTGAATGGGAAATTGATTTCAAGTAATACTATGAGAAAAGTCCATATTTTGCCTGTTTCTTAAATTCATAGGCATACATATGCATAAAGATATGCAATTATGAATAGAGAGAACAAACTGGTTCCATGTTTCCGTGTTTCATGATAAATTTTTCATTAAGATAGGCTCATATCCTATGAGTGAGAATTATTTCTTAATAATGTTAAGTTTTAGGGTTAGTAAGGCAAGGGTTGGTGGTTGAATAATTTGAGCTTCTTTGCTAGTTTTAAAACTCTATGATATTTAAATTTGGCCTTCAATACTGCCAACGACTTCTGGCAAAGGAATTATTTGCATTTAAAACACTGCCAGCCTTCTGACTCACTCCAGAAGCAGATAATTATCCTTCAAGAAAATAAATGAGGCATGAAAGAGCCTGAATTTTACAATTCAGGGTATTTTTGAAGGGGGAAGATGTGAGGGAGGTGGAAGTAAATATACTAGTCATCTTAACATTCTTTTAATTGGGCCATATTTTTTAACATTACTAGTATATGATGCAAAGTGTTAACTATTCAAGTATTAATATTGAGGGAGATCTAGAAATAAAATATTATTTCTGTTTAAGTCTGTAGATATGCCAGGAGTGTCAAGACCAATAGACCTATGAAATTTTGATGCAGAAATTAGTTTCAAAGACACTGAATTATATGTTTCTACAGGATTTTGTTGCATGATTTATATGGGAGGGTTTGAGAATCATTTGTCGATACATGTTCTGGATTTGTGCAGTAGTATCTGACCCACATTTTCTCACAATATAGGTGATTTGTATATTGGTTATTATTTTAGAAAATCACAATGAGAAATTTATAATAATCAGCATAGTACCTCTTATTCCAGCTACTGTTCATAATCACAGTAGGGATGGAAATTATTTTCAAGCAGAGTTAAGTATGTGGTTTGAGTATCAAACAGAACAGCCAATGCTTCTTTATGCCAAGTTTAAACAGTTAATGAACTCCAGGAACAGGAAGAAGATTCCATCATGACATAACTGACTTACTTAAACGAATAACTTTACAACTTTACATTGGAGACAATATTAATGTTCTAATCCACTATACATTTGCAATAACTCTATAATATTATGCATGGATGACCTTTGTTTTTCTTAATTTTTTGATTTCTTGATCATTTGGGTCAGGTTTGGAGAGAATCATAAGTTTCTGATAAGAAACAGGTTCTGGGTCTGTAAGAGAAGGAGAGGAGAAGAGACAACTGTGACCACAGAAAGTTCATTTTGATTTGAGAACTCAGTAATATTCCTTGTATTTCTAAATTCAGTCAAGAATTGAAAACAAGATTTGACATTCTTCTTTGCATTCAGCCTTTAATATAACCAGAGGAAATTTACTTTCATTTCAGTCTAATATTGGACAAGTTTGGGAAGTTTTTATCTGTCTAATCTATGTTTGTACTTTATGAATACAACAGTCTTTTATTAGTGTAGCATAACATGTTGTTCATTGCAAACTGTATGGTAACATTTTAACAGATTAGGCCTTGTATATATAAAACCAGGAAACATTTTGATTTTCTAGACAATATAACATGTCAGATTTTCTCTTGAAATTTTTAATTTTTGGTTGATCAAAAAATCCCTTACCATTATTACTATCATTATCACCACTAGATTTTTTTACTACACTGACTAAACCTTGACAGATTACTTTTTTTTCTTATGGGAAGTATAAAACAAATGTAATGTTATTGGCCAGCCACCAGAGTTTAATGAAAATACAAAGTCCTTAATTTTGTGACTAAATTCCAAAGAAATATTCAATGTATTTCATGTGGCTTGGATATAGCCATAACATGGGTGGAGAATAATGAGACTTTTATCCAGCTGCATAGCTAATTTCAGGCAGTGTTGATTCTGAGCTTCACCTAGTAAATCTATACCTAATATACTAATGGTCATCAAATCCTTACAGGGATTGGAATATCAGTAATTAAAGCGGTGATATTCCTTATCTTGGGACATTTTTTTCAGGCTTCTAATACATATTTACTAGCTGTTTATCCATTATTATTCTTTTCTGTGTATTTCAGAAACTTTTCACCTTACAATGCAAATTATATTTGATCATATAAGTTAATTTGTTTTCTGTTCTAGAAGTCACGTAGGTAGGTCTGAGAGTAATTTTGAACCATTATTTGTAGCTCTGTTAAGCCGCAGAAAAGAGGAGAAAGAAAGCTAGTAATTGGTCTCTGTCCAACGCAAACTGTTGCAATTGATTTGGCTTCAGGCTGAGAGTTAAAAGCAAGCCAATGCATTGTAGAAGATGAATCCATACCACATTGTGTTAATATACACCAGAGGATTTTTCCTTCCCTGCTTTGCACTCAGCTTTAAACCCCAGGTTCTGATCCTTCTTCAGTATATTCCAGTGTAAAGCACTAATGGCTTCATTGAATCCACTTTCTTATCAGAGCCATACAGTTAGTGGTTGTGACTTCTCAATTAGGATAAGTGGTGTCTTTGCTCCTTTTTTACCTTTGCAAAGAGGACATGGAATCTTCTTTTATTTGCACTGATTGGTGAGGAGTTCTGCTCTTTTAGTGGAATATATTAACAGATTCACAGAATGGTAGGAGTTGGAAAGGACCTCTAGAGATCATCTAGTCCAACCCCCCTGCCAGAGCAGGATCACCTAGAGTAGGTCACACAGGAACAAGTCCAGGTGGCTTTTGAAAGTCTCCAGAGAAGGAGACTCCACTACCTCTCTGGGCAGTCTGTTCCAGTGCTGTTATCCTCACAGTGAAGAAGTGTTTCCTCATGTTCAGGCTGAACTTTCTGTTTTCCAGTTTATGGCCATTGTCCCTAGTCCTGTCACTGGACACCACTGAGAATAACCTGCCCCCCCCCATCTTCCTGACACCCACCCTTCAGATATTGATAAGCATTGATGAGATCCCCACTCAGCCCCGTCTTCTCCAAGCTGAACAGCCCCAGCTCTCAGCCTTTCCTCAGATGGAAGGTGCTCCAGGCCCTTCATCATCTCAGTGTCCCTGCGCTGGACCCTCTCCGGGAGCTCCTTGTCCTTCTTGAACTGAGGAGCCCAGAACTGGACACAGCACTCCAGGTGAGGCCTCACCAGCGCAGAGTAGACAGGGAGGATAACCTCCCTCGGCCTGCTGGCCACGCTTTTCTTATTGCATCCCAGGATGCCATTCATTACAGTAGTTGCAATGAAGCAGGCTGTTTGAGTTCCCTCTTTAAAGAGAAAGTTGCCATTTACTTTGGTATGAAACATTTATTAACTTACAACTGCTGGTCTTGCTCCAGTGAAACTGCTAAAGGATTTTAATATGCATTTTAAAAAACTAATAAAGCTATGTTATTTCTGATGCTTGGATTCTTGTGGACTTTCATTGTTTTATGATCAGGTCTGGTCAAACATCTTGTCTGACATGTCTCTAGATACCATTTATATGTTGCAATTATTTTAAGCTTACATATGCTGTCATTGAAAATGTCTAGGCTTGATTCAAAGATATAGATCATCTGTAAAGCATTCCCTCCTGAGAGGTGGAATTTAGTCCCATACCATTTCAACACAGTTTAGTTACCTATAAACAAGATATTTTGAGTATTAGAGGCCATATTCACTTCACTGTAATGAAGGCCACTCTTCATTACAAGAGTTTTTGCCTAATATATCCAGTTTGTCATCTGAAGGATCTTGAATGCCTCTGCTGCTCAGTTTATAGCTATTTATAAAAGGTTATGGTTAAACTGTCCCTAAAGACAGTCTCAGTCCCCTGTAAGACTTTCTTCATTCTAGACCATGTATTTTCCCTTCCTTTCCTTTCCTTTGTCTGGGACTCATGTCTTTTTTCATCTCCTTGGTAAGCCAGATAAAACCATTCATATGACAAAAAGCTAACTCAGAAAACTAAGTAAATATCCTGAGAGGGAGAGAGAGAAAGAGAGGATATATGAGAGAGAAAGAGAAGTGTATGTGAAAGAAAAGGATTACTCCTTTTAAAGGGCAGGGATTATTAGATCAGCTGTTTAATCCTTATTAATAGTTATAAGCTTAGCCTCAATGTACAAACAGTTTTTTAAAATAAAATTGTGTAATGCATTTAAACCTTTCCATTGATTTTAAGGGTTAGAACAGAAGTTACATATCAATGGACTTTCCATACAGAGACTTCCTTAAACTCATACAGTGCTCTTTCCCCCTTTTTGACATTAATATATTAGTTTTCCAGAGTTCATGGACATAGGGTTTTCCCGTTAAGCTTTTGATATATTTAGGTACCTATTAGGCTGAGCTGTTAAAGAAGACTTGCAAAGAGTTTCCTCACTGATGAGCCTCCATCAACTATCACAGACATTTTTGAGGTGCGTTGCCAACATGAGCTCACAACCAGTTCTCAGTCCAAATTCTTATGTTTTAGGATAATTCCATCTGCAGTGGAACTGCACTTAAATCAGCAACCAGGGATTATTATCCTTGTGACAGAAACTATTAGAAACTGGAGTCCAAGCAAGAATAAAGAAAGCAATGACCAGCTTTCTACTGAACATTTCAGGCTTGCTGGTATACACAGAGTTCATAGATTTGAATCGAATCCATAAGGTTTGTGAATGTAAATTCCACAAATAATCTCACAGCTCTATTGCATTATTATGCCTATTTAATCCTAAACTTGTATAAACACATTGCATTTTGAGCTTATTTGCATTAAAAAACTGTGGGGGGTTTTAAAGGAAGCATGGAATTAGCTAAAATCCCTCCTTAAGAGAAACCTTGTTGCCATTACTTTGTAAATCCTGGAATTATTATATTTGTTGTACAGAGCCCTCCTTACTTTAAGAACCTGGCATTAGGACGATATGTTTTCCATTAGAATGAAAGTACATATAAAACTCAAATCCTGCTTGAGAATCTAAACTGTTTGAAGGGTTTTAATGTCAGTCACTTATTTCTAGAATCCTGGATTAAGAATTGGAAAAGATGTTTTTACTACAGCATTATAGCTGGTACATTATTGAGTATCTGCATGTCAGGAATACAAAGCAGAAAGGTCAGACTTTTATATTGCATATGACAACTACATAGATTTGTTCTTACACTGAGACATTGATGTTTACTACTTTCAAAAGGCATTTTGCCTTAACAAATCCCACCGGATTAATTCCTGTCTTCAAAAAAAGCAGTACATCAAAATTACATTGTCCTACACAGAAGAGAGAAAAAAAGCTGCTTTTAGCTATTTTTTTCGAATTTCTATTTCTGGATGATGTTTTTCTGGACTTGCCTCTCCTCCCACTTGCATGCTTCTGAGACAGGACTGTCTCAGAAATCAATGATACTACAGCATTCTAAATGCAGTGTAAGAAAAGCTTCAAGACCTGTGTATTTATTCACATACACTACTGAAACCTTCTAAATACTTAGTTCTCAATGCATAAAAGTCCACTTGTTAGTTACTTCTAAAATTTAGTAGTATTTCTGTGGAACTGATGAAAGACACATTCTAACAGTCTGCATTTTTAAATTCATTTATTCTTATTTGATGAAGACCTAAGGATCCATATAGTTTTATGTAACTGGACCAAAATATTCTTCTTTTGCCCAAACTTGTTCAGAGGTGCTGCAACAATAAGATCTTAAATGAGAATGTGGTGTGGAGGCAACTTTAACATAACCTGTGACATAGTCTCAAAGCTAAGGGTATCATAATGATTATTTTTTAATTTATTAACAAATCTATATTGGAAAACTGAGTTTTAAGTATTCAGAGCTCTGAGTCTTTGTGATCTATAACAATGATGCGGACAACAAACAGGCTTTTTCTGCCAGTAGCCAAGGAACAATGATACAGACAAAGGATGAACTTACCCTACAGTAATTTAATTTTTTACTTTTTCAAGGTAAATTTTCAAACCAAAAACCCACAAAAATATTTTTTCAATAAAAATAACACTCTCCTTTGTGTAGCATAGTTATTTGTGTCTTTAATTTATGGCCAGATGCAAATGGACATTTATCTTGAGACATGCTGACTTTTTGTATTTGAAATGCCAATATAAGAAGTTTAATATATGTGATTTAATGACACCAGGCTTTATGACATTCTTTTTCTTAACATTAAATATTGAATAACTTTAGTTAAAATTGGCTTTTAGGCAAGAGCCACGTATGAACTTATTTTTTTGCTTTTTCATTTCTAGTTTTACAAACATTGATGTGATGGTAATTAGAAGTTAAGAATAAAGCAAAACCAGTTCAAATTATCCTTCATATAGTGTCTTGCTTTCTAATGTTGATGAACAATAAGATAGATGGCGTGAGTCACCTTTAAACCTATACTGCTGAGGAAAATTGAGGTAACAATTCAAATTTTAACTTGAATTGTTTCCTAAGCAAGAGGATGAAAGCAAGAAAAGCACAAAATGGAAGTAATTTACGGGTCCATGCCCATGGCAGAGGGGTTGGAACTAGATGATCTTTAAGATCTCTTCTAACCTAAACCATTCTATGACTCTGTGACTGAAGAATTAATAAATTGTAATTGGCCCAATGAAAGCATTATCTGTTTAGCACATTCTGAAGTCACTTGTGAGGAAACCCTAATAGTAAAGGAATATTTCAGAGGAAATAATATTTCCAGTATAGTTTGCTTAAAGATTTAGCAAGTGCCGCAAGAATATTGATGTTTATATGCAAATTGGACTGTTCAGTTACTATGAAACAAATGTGTTTCCCATATTTTTGCCACAGGAAGCTCCAAACAGACCTACCCTCAGCAAACAAACATACCAAACTACTCTTTGATCACACACAAGCAGTGCATGTTGTAATGTGTAAGAAATGCACAAATACAGAGAGGAATTTTAAGTGCCTGGTGAGCTGGACTGAGCAATGTTTGCCACTGTGTCTTCCTTACAGATGTAATACAAAGATGCATAGGCTCTTCAGTCAATAATTCTACAGCTTTAATTATTTTGCTCAGCAGCAAGGAGGAAAAAAACCACCAAATCCCCTGTTTTTCTCTTTCCTATCCTTGTATGTCAGCCAGAAGTCTTAGCTAAGTGTATTGTCCTTTTACTCACTAAGGGTTTAAGGTATATGAACAAAAACGTTTGCGCATTCCCCTGTCAGCAGCTCAATCACTGTGTAGTGCGAACAACAGAATCACAGGATCCATGAAGAACTTGCTGCTGAGTGCAGGATCAACAATGAGTTCAGATCAGCTGGGTCTGGGCATTACTTCCTTAAAACCACTGGAGTCACGTTGATTTATGCACCAGGTTTTCACTGAAAGGCAGAAAAATTGCCGTGGTAGAGATATTCTCCTGCTGCTGTGTTTTGGATTTGGTCAATTTTTGTTCAAGTCATTCATAAGCAACTTACCTAAAATATTCCCTGAATTTTTACTGCTTTATCTTTGGGCAGTAAGATGAGTGATCTGACTAAAGTACGCTCTTTATTGCAGCTTTCAGACATCAGTTTGCCATTTTCACCCCCTTGTTAGTCATATTATTAAAAAATTAAATATTTAATTCTTTATACATTCTGTCCTGATGTTACTCAAAGACTTGGTTCTTCAAAATCCTTTCCTATTTATACATGCCTCTACAATCTTCTCTTAACAAACTCATCTGTCATTTTCTAATTAGCTTTAATGAAGTTTAAATTCTTCTGCAAGGAGTTGATTCTTAGCTGAATGAGTTGTCACACTGTCATGTTGATGAAGATTCATTAGGTTCCTATCTGGCTTTTTTGTCATTAAAGCTGGACACAGAATTTATGTCCCAGAAACAGAAAACTCTATTATTGAAGCAGCAGGTAAAGAGGAGAATTTACAAATGTTTTCCTTGTCAAGACCACGTTGGGAACAACAGAAGACAGCAGTTCTTGGTTTTGAAAAAGAAAGTTTTCAATCTTGAGCCACATATATTATACAAATGCCTGAGGCAGAGTGAAAAATTGTTATGAAAAACTACTTTGCTGGTCACTTTAGAACAAAGAGTTTTCTGTTACTTTTCAGCTAAGGAAGTGCCAAACACAGCAACAACATATGAAAACTAAGTAAGAATCATTAACTGGTTATTGAATTTGGAGTTGTAGGATTAAAGTTGTTAAAAGATTTGGATATTTTATAAAGTTGCATGATTTTAAAAAAAGAAGCATGTTACCTACACACTCTTCAAAAAGGAATAGTAGCACCATGAATGGAGGAAAACAGCACAGAAAGTAGTAGAGACAATACAAGTATAGCCCTGATCTGAAAGAAATTAACTTTTTTTATAGTATTACTTACATTGTTTTGGTATTATTTAATAAAGTTTCACTGATAGATTCTGCAGTTGTGTTGCAAGTCTGAGTATGTGAGACAATTGCAAATAAGAAATTAGAAATTTGCTGATGCTTTTCCTGTAGCTATGGACAAATGACCTATCCCAATACTCTTGCAGTAGTAGAAAGCAGATTTCTCTTGTCCTCAAAACTCATATTCAAGCCACTGTATAAGTAATTCAGTTTCACATCTACTAAAGCTAAATCTTATTAGACATCAACTGGAATTAGAAGTCTGACTTTTTATTTCTATATTGATTAAAATTCATTTCCAATGTAGTTGCCTTGGTTTCAATGTTTTTAAATCAGTTATGCTTTCCTGCTGAGTGAGAGCATTGGCACTGCATCAGAATGTAGGATTTTTAAGAGAACTTGGCTGTCTTATTCAGTAAAGTGTCTCTTTGTGACTTCCCGTTTGGCCAAGACAAGACTGCTTTCGGTAACCAAACTGTCTACTACATCGGCTGTGTAGAATAACTCAGAATAGTTCCAAGCAAAGTTTTTTCCAGTATAATTTTTGTTACTGTTGAGATTTCATGGCATAGTAAGTAACAGTTGGTAATAAATTTCTTTAAAAAGAAATTACAATGAGCATTTGTTGCTGAGAAGCCTGTTTATTAACTGATACATTCTTTTCTTTCTTGTCTGCAATAAGTAGAGAAATATCTTACTCATACAGTTTTGCTTAAGCAGTGCAAGGAGTATGCAATAGTATAGGATAACAGATAAATATAACTTACATAGCTGACAGTTTCAGGGAAGCTTGGCAGCAGCATATGATTGGAGGGGCTACAGGAAAGCTGGGGGGGACTTTTTACAAGGGCCTGTAGTGACAGGAAAAGGGGTAATGGGTTTAAATTGGAAGGGGGTAGATTTAGACTGGATATCAGGAAAAAGTTCTTCCCAGAGAGGGTGGTGAGGCACTGGCACAGGTTGCCCAGAGAAGCTGTGGATGCCCCATCCCTGGCTGTCTTCAAGGCCAGGCTGGATGAGGTTTTGAGCAACCTGGTCTAGTGGAGGGTGTCCCTGCCCATGGCAGGGGGCTTGGAACTAGGTGTTCTTTAAGGTCCCTTCCAACCTAAACCATTCTATATAATTCTATGATTCTATGATTAAGACATAGAAATAAAAATAAAGACAGAACTGATGACTTCCTCCAAATGGTCATTGTTGTTTTAAATCAAAACTATATGTTTGAATTTAGTAAAGAAAATTTCTATATAGTTTGTGTCCATTTATAAAATCTGCTAAGTGCAAATGTGAATTTTACTTATATATCTCTAAATGCAAATGAATTTAATGTTATATCATTGCCATTAGTTTAAAATACATTTTTGTGGATTTGTTTTTTACAATTTTACGCCGTATCAAACTGATTAAGAAAATTATTGCAGAAAAAATATGTCTTACTATCAAAGAAAAAGGTTGAATCTATCGATTATAAAATGAAACTGAAGAGAAAGTAGAAATACATTATAGGAATATTTCATTTTTTTTCTAGTAGTATACTCAAGTTTACCCTTGATTTCACAGCGCTAGCACAGGGAATACTTTTCAGATGAGTAAGTACATTGAAGTCAAATGAAATTCTAAAGTGCAGTGAAGTTATTATCATTCAAATGCTTTGCCTACATAATAGCATAGCTATTATCAGTTTACAATATATGGGCCAATTTTGACATAATACTTACATTTCTGAATGCTTTCTTATTTTTTAGGGAGTTTTCATGTCAGCAACTAAACGATACCAAGGTCATTTCATAGTCC
Source organism: Rhynochetos jubatus (assembly GCA_027574665.1). NCBI lineage: Eukaryota > Metazoa > Chordata > Aves > Eurypygiformes > Rhynochetidae > Rhynochetos > Rhynochetos jubatus. The sequence continues at coordinate 22,154,176 of CM050656.1, forward strand.
AGTAAATATTTGTAACCATGGCAAAGATGAAAATATGATTTTCAATTTGTTTATTAGATAAACTTTTGTTAGAGGTAATCATTTTGGTCTTATCCACAGTAGTTGTCTCCAGTACTACCCTCTTTTCTTGATGAACTATAGTGAAAATAGTTGATTGCTCCTCATGATTGATTACTGCTCCTATACTTACCTTCCTCTGCGAATGGTAACATAAACATCCGACAATATCATATTGTGTGTTGACTGGACTGGGGCAAACAGTCTGCAAGTGCACAGGATTTGTGTCAAAAAGACTTAGGTAAGGTGTTTGTTACTTGCTATAAAAGAGAGAGACTCTCGGGCTAACTTCTGAAGCCTCACCTAGGGGTGGACACACCGCGTAGGACTTTCCCAATTACCGCAGTTCCCCAGGGGCCAGCTGCAGAGGGGCTTCCCTGCTGATCTGTGAACCTGGATGATGGTTCTGAGGAGGTAATTGGTGATGCATACTTTTCCTAATCATTGTCTTTCTTTACAGTAATGAACGGGTGCATTGCTATCCTGCTTATCTTTCCTTTCTAATTAGTGCATTGTTATTCTGCTTTTCCTTTGGGATGTTAGTGTGAGAGATATATATATAGTAAAGCATATTAATCTTTGTATATAAAGCTGGAGTCTGTGTTTTTACTTGGAATCCACCCATTCAGCCAGCCATGAACATGATTCAGAAAACCCAGTTTCCTGTCTCTGCAAGCTAGAATAACATTTACATCTCAATGCAGGAAAATACTGAATAATTGAAATCCTGCTGACCTCACAAGGAATGTGACAGAACACATCATTTCTAATCTCTGTATGTGGTATGAAGTGCTAAATACTATTGTTAAGGGAATAAGTATCAGTTTGAAGGTATTTATTAATGTAATGTTTCTCATTCTCTGCCATTATGGTTATTTTAAAATTTTTGATGCTTTATATAGTGGAGTGACACAACACTGGTTTTCTGGTGTACTACTGTAGTGCATGTTTTCTGCACTCAGCCATGAATGCAGCTTCGTTCTGAAATGCTCTAAATTTGCTCAGTCAAGGTGTGTACTTCACCAAAGCAGAGTTGAAAAAAATCTTACGGAACAATTATAGTATCAGTACGAAGTCATATTCTACCCAGGAAATTGGACTGACAACTCAGAATACAATAAACAGCATTGGTCAATGCCTTGCAATATCTGACAGTTATGTTTATGGAGTAGCTATTAGGATGCTGTGAAAAAGATGGTGTCATCCTACATTTTTGATAAATCTTTATTACGTGAAAGTACACATTATTTCAAGAAAGAAATAACAAAATCAATTATAAAATTAAAACTCAGAGTTCTTTAAATTCGAGACAAAGCAAAGCAATAACAGTTCAATACTTCAGAATTCAGATGACATTAAAATACTAAAAGGCCATTTATTAGAAGGTGTGTTTCAGGAAAGTCAAGGAAATATTCTGTGAATGAATAAAATCCGTAGTGGGACTGAAATTGAACAAGAAATAATAGCAACAGATTATTTCTTTTTTCATCTTTTTAGTTGGTAGTGGACTGAAATTCTAAAATTATGGAGGGAAACAGCTGCTAAAGTACAGAAATGTTAAATTTGCAAGTAAACCATATATAATTAGATCCTAAGTTTGGGGCGGGAGTAGGGTGGATTCTGTTTAAACATTTTATTTGAAAAGTTGTTAATAGTTACATTTATTTACACCCATGTAAGGTCATATATAGATAGTTTTGCTGGGTTAGTAAAAGAAGCTTTGGTTGGCTTAAGCAAACTAGCTCTCCTGAGCAGAACTGTGCTGCTCCTAGCTCACCTGTTTGACATTAGTTCAGGTGTGTCACTGAAACTGGTATCCTTTTCCAGTATCCTTCTTTTTCTAGAAAAATATATCTTTACAAAAGACTTTTCAAGAAGATACAGTCAGAAATTTACTGAGAATAACTCTCTAAGACAATGACACCATACAAAATGTTCTGAGAATCACAGGGTCTGACATACATAAAGTTTGCGGAAAACTTGAACCCAGCTTGTTTTATCTTTTTTGACATCTACGATAGATTCCTATTTCTGATAGGTTAATCTTTAGTGAGTTAGTGGCTGTAGCCTTTTGACAGCTTATTAGGGACCTTGGAGAAAATATTGGATTTGTTAAAATCAATGACAACTATCCATGTTCCCCGATTTAATCAGCAGGGTCATCTGAGTTACTGTTACTGCTGTAAGTGCATCAGGATGCACCTGCTTGAGGCATGTAACGAAGACCTTAAACAGAATGAAATGAGGACAAACCTGTAATCAACCTGGCAAAGGGAAGCAAGATCCTACTTTGTTTCTTGCAACATTAAGGAAGGCTATGAAAAAACTTATCCAAGAAATTCACTAATTCTAAGCCTGCCAAAATAAACATGGAAGTTTAATTAGTAATGGCTTTAACTGTGTTGTCATATATCGGTAATACATATAAATTAGAATGACATCTCTTTCTTTATTTGCTTCACGTTATGTGTGATAAGAAATGTTCAAGTTTTCCAGACTCATGTGTTTTCACAAACATGGAATGCAAGTGTACTTGAACATCTGTATGAATTAAATGCTGTCTCACTGAAATGTATGAAAATCAGTATATATCAAAAGGGAATTTCTTCTGAATAACAGAAAGAAAACCTTACAAAAGAGTCTATTCAATGGCAGGTGATGTGGAGCAGTAGACTATTTTAATTATGTGTCTTTTTTATAGGCAGTAAGCCACAAGGGAAATTTTGCTACCAACTTTCTGTGATAGTCTTTGAGCTTCAGTAGACAATAATTTTTAGCAAATTGATATTGAAGAATATTTCTTTTAACAAATATACAGTGAGTTGAAATATTAACTCTTTAACTGACGCTGTTTAAGCAAAGCACATTGGCAAAGCAACAATTCTCTCTTTTACCAACTTTCTGTTACTATAAGTACATTAGGAATATTTCAGTGTAGTATTTAGTGATGTTAACTACTTTGGATTCAGATGTTCTGCTTTATTGTGTGGCTGATTTTGGAATATGAAATTTGCCTTTCAGTATCAATTTATTTGTTCTGAAGCACATCAAACAGCCTGGGTCACTTAGTTCTGTGTTGAATCAGAGCCAGATAGTGGTTATGACTATGTATTTTTTGCTGTTATAATAATGTCTTTTTTCTAAACAGACATGTGCTTGTTATTCACTTTCCTAAATAAGATAAAAGCGTTCACTACAATTCCAAATAAAACATCATGTATTCTGTTTCAATCTGGGGTAAATTACTGGGCATCTGGTGCTATGTTATTCATCCATTCTTAGTCCTTGACCTTCTTGGAGTTTAGGCAAACTGAGCATATCCAAGACTCTGTTAAAGGATATGTTAAAATCCCCAGTAACCGCTATGCCTCTAACAGTTTTCCCTTCATTATTCTCTTAGAGAAGAACAAGCTAAACTTTTCTATGCAGGCTATTTCTGACAAACATCTTCTATTTAAACTGCAATTTTAGTAAGAATATCGGTTTACATGCTTGATATTCATGACTGAAACTGAGCAGTGGGCAAGAACGACATTATGAAAACATAATTTTTTGTTGCATATAACCAGATTTATATTTATTTTATAGTAACTTTAATAGAAATTAGGGCGGGGGGGGGGGGGGGGGGGGAAGTATTTCCATAGTACTTTTATGATATAGGGATATGTTTTAACTTCTGAGTAGAATTTACCCAGTGAAGGTCAGCTGTTCCTGAGTGAAGCAGGCAAGTTGCATGCATGAATTTTTGAAAGAAAAAAGTACACAAGCAAAATCCAATGGTTGCTCACAATGTTACTTCTAACTTCATCTGCTGCCAATATGTCACTTTAACTGTGTACAAGCATTGACTTTCTCTCTTCTGACCTTAGGTTGTCTTTATCGATTGCCTTTTGACTTGTATGTTGTTAACTGTCACTCACTGCTGAAAAGAGTTTTTTAAAATCATCTTTTAATTTTCAAAATAGTTGCACCAGTAAATAGTAATGTGAAGTAACATGTCATATTAAAATCTTAAGAAAATCCTGTGATGCCAAAATACATAGGTCCAGGTTCCTCAGATGGTGGTATTCTGTTTGCATGCAGACTGCCAGCACATTATTCCAGTGATTTCTATCATATTTCTGAGTGTCTTTCTCAGTTTTGGTGTTCTGATACCTGAGAAGACTGCTGCAGTACTGAGGAGAAGAGGCCATGCAGAATGCAAACATGTTACTGGTTGACACAAGACAGGACTTCACTTCTGAATAAATCTTAATAAAATTACTCCATGAACCTATGTAAAAGCGAACTGAGTAGCCTGGTTTAGATGAAATGCCTACCATTTGAAATACCCCCATGAAGTAAATAATGGATTCAGCTGGTTACAGACTTTGGCTGAGTAGTAGAGTAATTTTGATTTGCTGTTCACTATTAGATGTCTCAGAATGATCTGTTGGGGAAAGATAAACTGTAACACTGAGAGTTATTCAACAACACGTACTAGATTAATGAAATAAGCAGAATTTAATACATGGAAAAGTTCTGCTGCTATTAGATACAACTGACAGTTATTGGAATCATATAGTAAAGTTATTCAGCTGGAAAAAAATCATAAATAGCCTTCTGTTGCCTCTAGCATTTGTTGCATTGGATTGAAACGGTTCCTCAGAAAATTATAAAATATATTAATGCATAGAAATGGCCACATAGAGAAACTATTTTTCTTGTCATGCTGTTTATAGCCTGAGAAAAAAAGAAAATAATGAGTTTGGTGAGCTAAGTGACATCTATATTTTAAATATTTCTGTTCCTGTAATTTTTTTTCCATTTGCCATGTTCCTTTGTTACTTAGGAGAAAGGTAATGAATACTTATTAGAGTTACAATGAATATTTGATGTATACTACTCTTTTCCTTTTAAGCAAGCTTCATGGTTTTTTTCTTCCAGATGTGGCACTTCTCACAGTTGCTTATATTGTTCATTATGACTAAATAAATATTTTTGACAGTAACTGCTCTAAAATCAGGCTAACATACACTGTCCTAATGAGCCTCATAGTTCTTCTTCCTTTTATTATATATTGTCTCCTGACGGATACCTGAGCGATCAAAACAACAACAAAACAAAAATCAAAAAGAACAATGACAAAAAACAAACAAACAAACAAAAAAACACACACACAAACAAAAAATCTATCTGGAAAACTTATAAGAAATTCAGTAGTGACAAATGAAAGGTAACACACTTGGACAGGAGTAATTAGCTTCTCAGAGGCAAAGAGAAAGAACGGGAAAGAACAACCAAGGTAGCTTTTCCGCCTCAGTTTCAGCTCTGTGGGGTTTCATTCTCTTCTTTTAGTAAGAAAAGACCAAAACACTGTAGATGTTTTTAAATCTGAGACTATATCCGGTACTTTCTATCACAGGAGACTGTACTGCACAACTAGAGAATGTTTTAAGATATGTGCGGTGTACAATCTCTTACTGTGACAGAAATAATGAAATTCTACTGTTGAAAGAGTAAAAGAAAGGTAAATGAATGGTCCTTTTGATAAGATAAACTAACAAATTATGTAATGGTGTAATTAAAGTAGACGTGTTAAGGATTTTTCAGGAGCTCATAATACAGTGTTATCCTATAGTATGTACAATGTATGCTGCAAAAACCTAACTACTCCCAGGAAGGATGTAATAATCTTGAGTGGCAATCCAGGAAAGCTTATGTGTACTGCTTTGGACTGGGCTTTTAAAGTTTTCCAGTTATAGGTGTTTTATATTGCCATTTTTATGTATTTCCTTTTCTTAGAAAGTTAGGTTTGAATAAGACTGTTGGACAAAATTTTTAAATTAAATGGCATTTACTGTCAACATGAAGACCTAAATAAACATGGCTTGATTTTCTGTTGCTTATATGAATATAAGTTTTGATTCTCATCATATATGAAAACCAAGTACTTTCACTTAAGTGTCTGTAGGTATATGTAGTTTCTGATGTATAAATTCACAAGAACTTTAGTAGAGGCAAGTGATGTTGTGGAGAAATCTAAGCACAGGGAGACCTTGTGTCCACAGTGTCTGCTGTGGATCACTCTTTTATTACAGCACCTAATGATGAAGCCAGATTTTTATAGGGTCTGATAGAGTCTTTTTCCTTTGTTATCACACACTGGATTACTATCAGACTCCTCAGACTCAGGGATTGTGTTAGACCAATGCATTTTGAAATGTCTAATCCATGAATTGTCCATAGTTGCAGGACAACAGCACTGAGTGAAAGCAAAATGTTCTAAAGCTGACTTCTAAAACAGAGGCAGCCTTATGTAGAACTGTTGTGCTAAGCCACTGTGGTGGTGTGTTTCTTCCCCTCTCTGCTCCTGGACTGCTCTATGGCCTTAGAGATTCCCATCAAACCTTAGCCATTGTGCTGGGAGTTTGGTAGTTAAACAGCCTTTATCATATCAAAACACTCTTGTGCTGCCAAGGTGGAGAATGGTATTAGCCATACTATGAGTCAGTTGACTGGTTACAGTGGGGGATGAGAGTGAAACAATTTATCCTCTGCCAGCCTTGAACTCTAATGCAATCTGTGTAGATCGGTACCAGCTGGGAATTCCAGTAACTGACTGCCCCAATTAAGGCCAAGGTGTAAAATTATTCATGCCTGAAGTCAATTATCTCACAACCCTATAAATAGTGGTTCCAAGGATGACCCTCTTGAGTTCTGTTGCACTGCAGAAGGCTGTGTCCAGTATTCCCTGCTCAGTGGGATGCTGCAGAGTTTGTAAACTCTCAGGTTTGTGAAATCAGAGAGTGGTTGACACAACCTGGGTGAAAAACCTTCTTGAGGCTCAACTCTGCACCCATTGAGAGATGCACTGGTATGCAATGTGACTATTTTCACTGACTTCAAGGGGAAATTGTAACAGGTATCTTTATATACATCACATATGTATATCTATCTCTAGTTCTGTGTCTGTGTGAGTGGATGCATGCAGCTTTATGTTGATAACCTTGTTAAGTCTTTGATTAAGTCACTGTACTGATTTATTGAGAGTTCAGTCCTGCTAGGGAATTGTATAATTTAATTGTGTGACATATCTGAATAGTGTAAATTAATTGAATTCTTGCTATCCCACTTTTGTGTGTAACTTTGGGATAGCAACAAGCACAAATTCCATACAATGTGATCCTTTCCTACACATATACTGTTGCCCAGGTCTGGGACTAGGAGTGGATTCAGCTGCACCTAGGCTCCTCTTTTGAGTAGTTTATAAAGTAAGGGGATTCACTCTGAACCTTGTGACCCAAAGGGAGGAAATCACTTGTCCCTTTTCCCCAGTTCATATCCAAACAATCCAATCCTGTCTTGATTTCCCTGACTCTGTGTATAATTTTGAATTCATGTATAAACAATTTTAACTTCTTCTTACTTTGATTTTGCTTTTGTATGCTTTTCTCTGTCAAATATGTAGTAGAGTGGACCTTGCCATTGAATCTGTGGTAATTGAATGTTTCTTACAAATTCATATTAAAAATGATAGCTTTTCCCCTAATATTTGTGATGCTGATCTTTTAAGCAGCCTAAACCACTCAGCCTCCCTTTCATGACAGCCAGCCCTACGGACAACAAAGAATTCAGGGTAGAATCAGCTTCTTCAGAACAAACTTGTAAGCTTTTTGTTTCATTGAGCTGGTTTTTTGTAGTAGCTAATGCTATGTTGCAGTGCTGTAACATACTCTTCCTCTATGCTCCTCAGCCAGTTGTCAGCTCTGTCGCTACTCATTCTGCCATGATGCTCTGACATGTTGGCAGGTGCAGCTTTGATGAAGCTTTCATTATTCAGGGCACAATTGTTTATCCTCCCGTGTATCTTCACATCACTGTCATGTAATTTTAAATCTAATCTTGTCCGTGTGGAAGGAAGATACCACTTTTCTAAGTTACTGGTAAACTTCTCATACACTTTTCCTTTTCTGGATCTGTCAATTGGACACTTCAGAGTATTCCTGAATTCTTACCAGAAGACAGAAATTATTCTTCATATTACTCTGGTTTTTTGGACACACTCCAAGTAAATAAAAACATACATAAAGATGAATTGCTGAATTGGTTTGGGCCATTTATTTAACTGGCCCAAATAATGGGAATTACCTGTTAGTCCAATAGGAATATTATTTCTCCCATTTACATATAGGTAATCAAAAAATATTGGGTTTAGATAAGTCAAATAGTACCTGAGTGCTTGGGATCAGAATACTTCTACCAATCTGTTCAACTTTTCCACTTGTATCATAAAATCTCACTTCTCTAGGAACTGTTGTCAGGATTAAAATCTTTACACAGCTAGTTCACTTAGGACCCTTACTTTTAAAGGGCATATGGTAGTCCAGATAAAGTAATGATTGTTATAATTCTTCAAAATATAAAATATCTAAAACATAAAGGACAGAAAGTCTCCATCTTCTTGCTAACCTTTATATGAGGTGTTGCTAGGTATAAAGGAGCCCTTAAAACCAAAAAGATGATATAGCTATTCTAAATGTCACAGACATTTGTTTCTATTAAATTGTATTCTGTATAATGGCATTTTCCAGTCAACAGTAAAGCTCATATTTTTATGAAATCATACATAAATCACATTATTGATTAAAAAAACATTGTCTTACATCTCATAATTTATCCAGTTTTAAATTAAAATCTATGTACAGAATAAAGAAATATGAACATTAAAATGAGTTTATATTCTGAACCCAAGGAAGTATAGGGCATTCCAACCAGCCTTTATTTCTGCCTAAAATTAGGAATAAGTCACCAGTATTTCATTAAAAATTAACTTTGGTCATTTCTATATTTAACTCCACCAGTGGTGAATAAGTATGAGAATTTGTGAGAATGTCTAGGAGAAAAATCACAGAAAATTATTCTTCAGTGAGTCCTGCCCTGTTTGTCTCTTCTCTCTGAGCACTGAAAGCTATCTCTCTGTTGTGAAATTAAATATTTCAATGTCATTGCTACTACTATTCATTTAAAAAATGATAAAATTTATATATATCTACTTATGTAGTGCATCCATACCGATATATGGATAGTTATACCAGTGTAGTACATGGTACTTTTTACTTTAGGTCAAGGAGCATAGAGTATTATTAGGTGATTATTAGAAAACCATTAGTTTGAATTTGTATATCATATTATCACCTAAATAACTCTGAGATTTGCTGTAAACCCAAAACAACCACTGCACAAGTGTTAATCTAATTACATCACAAATAGCCAATTAAAGTGTAATAAACCAAAGCTCAGCTCTGTGTTTACAATGCAATATTCAGTCCTAAAGTCAGGCCCCACAGCCAGAAGGAAAGGAGCTCAAAATCTATTCTTTCTGCTTAATCTCTCTTCTGCTTTGTGTCTTTGGTTCTTACTAGTATGATCACAGTAACACTGTTTGTGTTGCAGTGGCATCCTGAAAATATCTCTCAAGTCAGAGCTTCTTGTGTAGTTCATGCAAGTACATGTAAGGGAGATTCATTGCACTAAAGAGTTTATAAGCTATACAATGATAACCTTTAAAATAATTAGGACTAATACCTAGAGAACAGCTCTTTGTCTTCATTCAGATCCTTATATTTTCAAGGAGGGTTTGCAACAGTGGTCACTACCTTGTATAATTAATAGTATGTTCATGTTTTGTTTAATTAGTACTTAAGTAGTAGAATAGACCAAGTGAGATAGGAAGAAAAGACTGTCTACTGCTGTCCTGTCCCAGTTGTCCTACAAAGGGGGAGATTTGTTGTTATACCCTGAGTGAGATTAAGATGCAAACAAAGTCAGATGCCGCTAACAAAGGAGTTTATTTTTGTTGTAAGAAAATAACCACAGGAGAGAGAGAAAATAGAAAAGGGGGGAAATTTAGCAAGCAGTCAGGATAGAATTGCAAGAGATAGTCACCACCATGGATCCAGCAGCATCCCATTGATCTGTAGTCTTTGGTGGGAAGGGTTCCTGCCATTGTTTGGTCCCATAGTCTTTTATAGGGTATTTTTTTGCTGTCTCCTGCACACACTCTCTGTAAATGTGTTAAAGTAATATACTCATTGAGATGCAGGTGTCCCTAATGAATTCCTGTGAACTCCTACCTTCACAAATAAGAATAATGTCCATTTGCTTATGCCAATAAACCTTATTATTTTTTTCATAGAGGGGAAAAATCAGTATCAATTTTCAATATCTTTTCCATCAAACACTCTCTTCATGATGATTAAATCCTTGAGATTTTAAAATGTGATGTATTTATTTTTAACAAACAGGTGTATAGTCTATGCTGATCAACCTCTTTCTTTGCTAGTCCTTATCAGTATCTATTGTTCCCGTATGTCTGGAAGGATTTAGGCTGATTAAAACACCTGATACTATAATAATTGCTTAACACTTAAAAATAAAGAAAGAAAACCATCAATCACTTCTGTGAGTAGTTTCTGTATTTACCTCTCAATATAACTGAAAATAGAAAAACGCAAAGCTACAGACATTTATTTTTAGGAGCAAAAAAAAAACTACTTAAAATTGTATTAGCAGCTATGCAAATCTGAAAGTTTCTTCAAATAATGAAATAATGTTCAGATAATACATAGATTTTCCTGACTGACCAGAAATCTATTTGTTGGTCATGAAACTTCAAAGGAACAGTTGCATGGTTGTCAACTGTTGCGTGTCACTATATTTTTTTCTCACTGTAGGGAGTGTTAGTATGTCTCACTCCCAACCTTCTGCTCTACAGTGACCCCATGACAATGATGTTCCAAACTGAGGATGATACTGTGAGGAATTATTAGCCATGGTTCATTCATATAGCTCCTTTGGACATATGGAGCTTTAGTTGTGTGAGGATAACGCTTCCAGCTGGTCTCAGTCCAGTTCTCAGTGGACAGGTGTCTGCTGTCTGTAAATAGCAATGACAGTGCTTCATAAGCCATAACAACAGTCTCAGCAAGGAGACTTTATTTAATAAAGACAGCGGATATGTTGGTCAGTTCATAGAAACTCAAATGCATACCATTGTGCTTGGTTTAAGTTTGAACTAGATTGTTTCTGGGTTTTGTTTCCATTTGTGTTTTTCCCATTCCACTGCAATAATTTTCAGTTTAATCTTTTAAATGGCAGCTGCTTTGCCTTTTCAGAACTTAAGAATGACAAATTGTATAGTGTACAAAACTTCAGGATTCTTGTTTTCAAGGCATATGAGAAAGATCTCTTTAAAAGTATTTCTTTCCTTGAAATAAAATTTATTATAGATGTACTCCTCCCCTTACATACACCAATAGTAAAATGCACCATAAACTATTTATATGATCATTTGTTTACTGCACTTAACATATTGATGGAGAAAAAAAAGCACAGGCACAATAATTTAAAAGGCTTTGTGCATATACTTCCTTCCACTCGAATAAGCCTGTATGTAAATTAGCAGTGCACACTTGAAACTTTTATTATGATACTCTCTTCTGCCCCTAGATAATGAAATAGAACCCTCTGCCATCACAGGCAATTAATATCTGCTCCAATCAGCTTCAGAGAACAGCAGTACATAGAGCATCTATAGTAAGAGATTAAAAGGGGAGATAGAGGGTGAGATGAAGCATACAGCTAGGACAGGAACATCTAGCACATCTTCAGTACATTTGGAATCCTTTAGTAGTTACCTGACTCGAACTACACAAGTTTCCTCTGAAAATGTGGCTGTAGGTTTCTATGTTCTGATGTTGACTTTGGCATAAAATACTGTGATTCAGTATAGTGTTCACAAATATTTGTTGGATTTGTACACTGCTTTGTGCATGATTTTTTTGAATGTGTGGTCAGAACATCTCTGTTTTCATTTGTGACAGATGTCCTTTATAAACAAAGGAGTTTGCTGTTCTTAAAGACCATCTCAAATTTGGCTGTGAAATCTTTTTGATTATTAGTATTATTTTCTAGCAATATGGATTTAATTGCTCTTTGGTTTTCCTACCTCAGAAACTGAAATGATGAATACCTTTACTTAAATATTTTTATTAAAATCAGTGAGGCTTTTAATATGAGTAAAACACAGGTGTATGATTAAATGTTTAAAAGGTAGTTGAAATATTTTAATGAAAAAAAAATCCCAAACTCTTAGCTTGTTTTGGAATGCCTGAAATTAAGTTTTGCAAATAAGAGGCCTAATTCTAAAATCCTTTACTTCTTCCCTGAAAGTGGAATTATTCCCTAAAAGCATTGGACAGGTTCAGTATAGTCTCTAGTTTTGGTGTTAGGTATTTGCTTTGTAAGCAATGCTTCAAAAGTTTGTCCCCTTAGAGTGAACTTTGGGGAAAAAAACCTCAAAAAACCCCAAAAATAACAGATACTGTACTGATCAGAAAACCACTGAGAAAGGGGAAAAAAAAAAAAAATGAAATTGTGAAGACTGAAATGAAGTCTACATCATACCTCAGCAGGATGGCATCTGTTTCCAACCAAATTTTCAGAGTCTTCAACTGTCTCCTGAAGTAGACACCTAAAAGCAAGTTTGTTCTTTGAAGGGACTGTAGAAAAGTTACTGTTTAAAGCAATATGTTTGGAACTTCTCTGAAGTATGAGAGATCAATTGAATTGCAGTTCTTCTGCCTTATAGCTACACGCCTTTGAAGAGGAGAAAAAAAAAGAGAAAAAGAGTCTGTTTAAAACCATCCCCTGAGAGGGACGTTGCCTACCTATGTCCCCTACCCCGCCTTGTTGTGTGTTTTTAGTGATTGTTTAATACAAAATACATTTTAAAATTTACTAGCAGGAGAACCAAGCCACAACATCCTGATTCACAGATGAGTGCTCAACCTGCTGATGCAAAAGAATCATAAATATCCTCACTTGCCTACTGTCATTCCTGTTATTGAATCTTCTTACAGAAAGATGGAGACTGTCACTTTTTCAGAATAGCCTAAAGAGTTTGATACTAGCCTTCTCCTTGAGGATGTGTTTTTCTATGCTCTGGCAGATGCATTAGTTAAACCAAGCTACTCTGAGTATTGTTTGTTATATTGAACATGTGTGGAACAGCTTTTAACTTTTCCTCTTTCTTTTCCTACCTTCCCCACACCATGTATTTTTGAGAAATTTTTGAGATTTAAAGGTCGTGGAAAATATTTGGAAGTAGAATTTTAGGTATCAGAAGATATTTAAGGCATATATCTGAAGTAAGTAATTTAGGTAGCACTAAGGCTTAAGTTGCAGCTGAACAAGGGCTTGCAACATTGGTTTTGGATTTAAGAGTATAGATTGCTTTTTAACTGCTAAAATCTCATTTTTTCATTTAGCAGAGTATCAAAATAAAGGTTCTATAGTGCTTAGTTCTTAGGTTTATCCATTAACAGCAAAGGCACTAAAGCAATAATGACTGCATCCCATTTTACTGTTTAGATGATTTGTCCTTGAGCTAGAAACATTTGGTTTCTTGCTCTACTAAGAAAAATAAATTGCTTCATTTTTATGGCCCTTTTATTTTTTTCACCAAATTGAATACAATTTGTAGAAGCAGAATTCTTGATAGTATAGACATTTATATTCAGTATGTATGACAAAATCAAGAGAAGGGTCTTTTTATTTTGACTTCTGATGATTACTTTTGATATGGTGCAACTCTTAAACACTAAAATTAATCTGGATTACATATTGTCAGCATTGAATTTTATAGGATTACACTGTTAATTCTAAAACATAAACTGCCTGTTAAGAGATACAGTATAATGTACAAGTTCTCAGCTGAGGTGTCTATATCAGTCTAACTGCAGCAGCACAGCGTGTAGCAGTATAAATTAGCTCACGAGCTTCATGTTGCCCTGACCAGTTTATTGTCAGTATCTGAAGTAAATAATTGAAAACATGCTTTCAATTAAATCTTCTCTACCGTGTGCTTCAGTGCCTTTCAGTTCAGAATCTGCCACAGGCTAACTTGAATTTCTTTAAAAATACATTGTAAAACACACACCCAAAAAATACCTCTGTCCTTGCAGAGATGTGTGTGTTTAATTCTGTGCTGCCTCTGTGGCATTCTCACACCTCCGAGTCTTGTGGCTCAGCAGTGGCATTGTCACTAGTTACCACTTAAATGGTCATGGAAATTAGTTGCACATAAAACCTTTTCTTCCTCTTCTGCTTTCTCCACTCTAAAAATGTACTCCTTAACTCACCATGTTTATGAAACATTTTATTCTTCTTGTATTTGTTGTTTCACTGGATATGGGATTTTTTTTTTTTTTTTTTTTTTTTTTGAGACAAAATTACAGAAAAACTTACTTCTTGAACTGAACTATTTTTCAGTTGTTTTGCAAAAAAATTTTTTTGGGCTCTGGCAGTTGCTCATGGTCCCAGCGACATACGCAATTACTGTAGCTGACAAAACAAATGTTGCCTTCATATCAAGGAGAAAGCATGTTTGCTGTTGCTACCACTGAAAAGTAATTACACAGCTAAATTAGCACAAATGAAAACTACAGTGCAAAGAATTCTAGAAAAAATAAGTAGGCTATTCACTGCAGTTCTGTTTAGAACAGTAATTAGGTAGAAATGCCAGCTTTTGTCTCAAAAGGTAATCGCAGACTGTGATTGCAGTTTGATTTATAGCAGTGTAGATCAAGAGTAACTGTGATATGGGAGTCAGTGGCATTACAGGAACATAAAATAAATGTAACTTGCTTACACACTTTGGATTTTTCCAAGTTTTAACATGATCCTTCTTTGTAGGTGGGGCTTATGGCATTGTAATCAGCAGCACTGACTGTTGACTGCCATGGCTACAGTTTCTACAAGTGTGTCACAATGCTGAAGATGAGAATTACAGTGCTTCCAAATTTTAGCTATTAACAAGGTATGACCAGAAAAATAAAGATGTAAAATTGAAGATATCAGAAAAGTATAACTTTGAAAGAAAATTCAAACAGTGGGATTGAGTGCACCCTCAGCAAGTTTGCTGACAACACCAAGTTGTGTGGTAAGGTTGACATGCTGGAGGGAAGGGATGCCATCCAGAGGGACCTGGACAGCTTGGAGAGGTGGGCCTGTCAAAATTTCTCTTTAGGGTGAACTAATTCTCAGAAGAGCTTATTCTGCCAGCTTATGAAGACCGGCTTTTTGAAACTGGAGTAAAATCTTTGTATTCATTCAGAGACTATAGAATCATAGAATAGTTTGGGTTGTAAGGGACCTTAAAGATCATCTAGTGCCTACCCCTCCTGCCATGGGTGGGGACACCTTCCACTACACTAGGTTGCTCAAGGACTCCTCCTCAAAACCTGGCCTTGAAGACAGTCAGGGATGAAATATTCTGGTCAGCACTGTGCCACACTTTTTTCTCTAAAAATTTCTGTGAAAAATATGTCTTGATGAGCCATATTTTGCAACTATGTAAAATGGGGATTTAGCTGGTTTGCAATTTTTTTTATAAGTGAAATTGCTCTATTTTGGAAAATGTATTTGCCAGCTGTTATTTACATCTGCAGTACTTCTAGGTCATGCTGGTTTTCTATAAACAGGAAGCAGTTTGTTACTTTTAAAGTAAAGAATCTCCTACATTCCTTTGCTTAAAGAATCATAAAACTTTGATATGTGTTGATAGGTTTTCATCTTAGTTTACTGTGAAGTTGTGTTGACTAAGAAGGGACTAATAAACAACTTCACGTTTAGAACCAAGGACAATATACTGCCATGCTTGTTGTTAGAATGCCTGGACAGGAATTTCACTTATCTAAAGTACGAGGTTGCCACAAAAGCAGTTTGAGCCACAATATGTTTGTTCATGGGCAACAAACTGGAAGGCAACTATATTGAAAATTGTCTTTTTTTTCAGTTTGGATGCTGTTTATAGCTGATAACTTACTGAAGATCCTTGGATCTGCTGAATCAGATGTCAGGGAACTTACACAGGTAGACTTGACAGGTGGTCTAGCTTCAAGACTCCACAAATTCCATGGAAGATACCTCATTAGGTACTGTTACTGAAAACAGGGCAAGTATCATAGAATATCAGGTTGGAAAGGACCTTAAGGATAATACGTTCCAACCTTTCTTGGCAATAGCATGGTCTAGCCAAGATGGCCAAGCACCCTGCCCAGCTGAATCTTAAGTGTCCAACGTAGACAAATCCACCACTTCCCTGGGGACACCTGTTCTCCTGGGTAACAGGTGATAGGACAAGAGGAAATGGTCTCAAGTTGCGACAGGAGAGGATTAGATTAGATAGTAGGAAAAGCTTCTTTCAGCAAAGAGTGGTCAGGCATTGGAACAGGCTGCCCAGGGAAGTGGTGGAGTCACCATCCCTGGAAGTCTTCAAGGAACATGTAGACACGGTGCTTGAGGACATGGTCTAGTGGGTATGGTAGTATTGGGATGATAGCTGGACTAGATGATCTTATAGGTCTTTTCCAACATCAGTGATTGTGTGATTCTGTGATTATTTCAATGGCTGATTGTTCTCAATGTGAAAAATTGTCTTGGGTCCAATTGGAATCTCCTCAGGAGTAACATGTACCCATTTGGCCTTGTTTTCTCCATGTGCTTCCTTGTAAAAAGAAGGCTTCTTTGTAGCCATGCTTTAAATACTGGGATGGTGATAAGGTCTTCCCTAAGACTTTTTTTCTCAAGGCTGAACAAACCCAGTACTTCAAAGATTTGAGGAAACTCTTAGTTCAAAATCTTGGCTCACATTGCTACACTACTAAGAGAACTCTTGCGTGTTAAAACTCAGTTTTTAGGATCCAGATTCAATCTATGCAGATCTATGATGATAGCTCTGTGTTTTAAGCACTATCTTCAGGGTCTCTGGAAATGGTAGCTCTGCTGTGGAGTAGATAAATTGCATTAATTTAACAATTACATGAGTCTTTGAGCTAGGCAATATTTTACTGCTAATTGCTAGATCTGAAAATTGTTTCCAGGTTATTTTCCCCATATAAAAATTATAATTAAGAATACATCCCATCCAGCATACAACTGTAGTAGATTTTATATTCTGAATTATTAAGAAAAGCAAAATTAATATTTCTCAAAGTTTACATTTATAAAATTTTGCCTTATTGATATATAACAGAGTAATTCCACTATCTGTAACCACAAATAACCATGCCATAAATGAATACAGAAAACAAAGTCAGTCATTAAACAGCAATAAAATAAAAAAGGTTGATAGTTTTTGTTTTGTTTTTAAAGTAGAAGAGAAACATAAAATAGTTTATCTAAGAAGAGGGGAGCAGGTGTAGGAATGAGCAGCAGTCATTTGTCAACATAAGAAAACCATAATGGTAGCATCCAGAAGAAAATTATGCTAATAAAGTCATGCCTCACAGTACCATTATTACTTGCCTGTGTTACATGAATGATAATGAGAATTACATCACTTCTTGAATTTCCAAATTGTTTTACAACCTGATTGTCTATACATTACATTCTGCTTCACAGTTGGCAGATTTTCAGCATTTTCCAGTTTAGATTGTAACATTGTACATCCTTTATCTTAATTATACACGCAGATGTTGTTTCATGTTTCCATAAAACTCATTAACCTTTTTCCTGGGGCTTGTCCCCATTTCTTCAGCTACAGGGACTAGGAATTTCAGGTACAGAAAGGCTGGACGACCCTTCTACTTATGTCAAAAACTGCCTTTCCCAATCATATAGTTTCTGTGTTTTGTTTTTTATCATCTAAGCCCAGCAATGGACCAAGGCTTTACCTTCTTATTTATGTTTGGGTTTTTTTTCTTAGTAGAATTTATTTGGTTTGGGTTTTTTTTGAGGAAAAGTATGTTCTGCTGCCGTTTGACTTTGAAACTGCCTACCTAACATTAATTTCCTCTACTAAATATCCATGTTCTTTTATTTGGATCACAGCAGAAATAATAATAAGAGATACGTTGCAGAAACATCAATTTCACAGCCTTGTGAGTACAAAGAGGCACACAAATTATTTCACTTAATCTAGACCCTAATACATAAATCCCACACAGCAGTTTCTCTGAATTGTATCACACAAAATTGAAAGTGCTTTCGAAAATGAGTTGAACAACAGTAATGTTTTGGAAACTGACAGATCCTGAAGTGATAATCTGATTACTGTAATATTGGTAATCATAAAACCTTGTATTTGTTTTATGATCAAGTAATTCCAATTAGTCAATTTTACTAAAATGCTGCTAAATTTTCTTTAGAAGTCTTTCTCCTTTTGTTTAATTTGTTTCTTAACACTTACAATATACATGACTGGCATAATTTCAGTGAGGTAATTCTAAGGATTCACTGTAAATTTAAAGTAGTTGGTGTTCATTTCTATCCTAACATATGACATTTCTGTTAATTCCAGAATGAGAGCTTTGAGGTGACTCGTATTTTCTTCTCAGAAACTGATATTAGAAAACTATTTTTTTTCCCTCCAAACACTTTTTCAGACATGGTAAATGTGGTATGCACTGTTCTTCTCTCATCCAAACTGATTCTGGGATGGTAACTATCACTTTGAGTTGTACCATTTTCTTAGTTCTACATGAGTATGAATACTGTGTTTTCTGGCTGGTACTGATTCTAATTGCATCAGTGCTAGTTTTCTGGATTCCTAGGGCTGTGTCTAGGAGATACTTGATTTTCCTCTTCTGTTGCTTTAGAATTGGGCCACCTGTCCCTTTACTCTTTGATCTTCTAGAATTACCTGTCTGGAATTTTTTCCTCATCCATCAATCTGATAACATAGTCTCCTAATTTAAGTGGACATCACTGTAGGAGTAGCTACTGTACGGCTGGAATGAGAAGTCTTGGGCTGTTCAAAAATACACAGCTAAAAGAATATTTTGTATGACAAATATATTAAGTCCTGTTGACAGAGTCTCAAGTTCCGTGTGTGCTAGTGAATCAAAATCATTAAGCTACTAAAAATTATAAATTATAATGGAAGACCTGTCAAGAACTTTCACTAGCTTTACTGAACTTCTGGAGACGGTCACAATGAGAAAGTGCAGAAGACCCAGAGACTGTTTGCCAGGAAAGAAAGGGGTAGTCTCAAAAAGAGAAATCTTCCAGTCTGCTGGGAAAAGAAGCTACTTCAATAAGTTCTATTTACCATTTACCACTTTAAAATTTATAAGATAAAAATAGCAAAAAATATTAATGACGTCTCATCTCTTAGTAATGTTTTACACCATGCAAGGAAGATTAAGGTTAGGTTCTAACACTTCTTTTCTCTTTCTGTGGTTTAAAAATTAAATTATTTATAATTTAAGAGTAATGAAAAGCTCTTTTTTGGTGAGCGCTATCTGTTCTCGGGTCCTGACAAAACATATATTTTAATTAAAAATCTTTCATACTGCATCTAGTCAATTGAACAGTTCAAACTGAACAGCTTATTGAAATTGTAACATATTTACCATATGCAAAACCAATCTCAAACACAAAGTATTTACTAAACAAAAAGTAATAAAATGTCTTGATATAGCAGAGAAATTGTACAAAAGAATGTATACATTCAAGGTGACAAAATAAATTGTTTCCCCATGTGAATTGGCACAGGTCCATTTATAGTCAGGTTCATTGTAGGTGACTCCTTATCTGAGCTTGTGGAAAGACATGGATTCAAAACAACGATGTGGTGACATAAGTGAGAAAATAGCTATCTGTGGTGGATGGATATACTCAGTTGCAATGAAAAAAAGCACCTTAATTTGAATCTACTCTTGGTTATGTTTTTCAAATAACATATTCTTGCTAGAACATGCTGCAGATCATGTGGTAACATCTTTGAGATTTCTGTCCTGATGCACAAATTCGAAGAGAGGCATTTTGAGTAATTAGAGTAATTTTGGAAGTTCAGATAAATTGAAGGCTTCTCTGTGCAGAAACTGTACAGAGCCAACTGTGAATTTAGTATTCATTGCATGGTCCTCACTCCTCCCTCAAATATTTTGAGTTTTTACCAGGAGTGCATTCCTCTGCAGCTTTCTACAAGAGTGAATTTAGCCAATGTATTATTGGCATCTAACGTGGCTTCGTTACATGCTATCTTGCTACGGACAATTCCTGACTCTTTTCTTTTTTTAATCTCTCTTCAGTTGTTGGGGTTTAAGAGAAGTGTTGAACTTTATTGCTAAACAATTTGCAATAAGCAGCATTCTTTGCCAAACTGATCTATTAAATTTTGTTGTTCACCTACGTACAGTTAAACTGCTTCCATAAAATACAAATATAAAAGGTTTCTTCTGAGCCACCATCATGTCAACTGTAGTCCAAAACTGAGTTCAGAAAAAGTTCCAAGTTTCACCATAGTGTTGAAACAATTCACCTGCCATTACAGTGTGTATGAAGAGTTTTGGGAACGGACAACTGTTCAGTTTCATTTAAATGATGAATAGCAAGTTTACATCATTACAGCTTTATAATCCACAATAAACTGTTAATTATGCTTTATGGGTCTCAGGTATTTCCTAAGCCTTGCTGTAGCACAATATGTTTTTCTTTAATACAATATGTTGCTTAGTAGTGCACAAATCTCACCTAAAATGCAGCTGCTCACGTTTTTTTAATGGTTGACTGTCTTTACTTAAAAGATAGCATCAGGAACGTGCCCCTCTGTGCTGGGAATGAGGATGATCATTTCATGTCATGCTTGTCAAAGTTGCTATCATTAAAAAGGTGATAGCTCTCTTTATATTTCTTTTCAGACACTGAAATTCATTAATCAAGCTCATATACATGAGGGGGAAGGGAAGCAGTTGACATAATCTAGGAAGCCACCGTGGAAAAAAGGAGGGGAGAGGCAGAAGCAGGAGCAATATATTTAATGGTGTGCACCTGCATTCAGTCATCCTTTCAGGCCAAGCACTGGCCATTCTAGAATGAAGTTTCACAGCTGGAACAAAATGCTGTGTCTTAGAAAGCCAAAACCATTAAGGGTGTGAGAAAACTGTTTTGTTCGGGTATGTGATAAGATCCATGTAGGTTTGGAGTGTTAGCTTTATATTCATGTAATGCTTTCAGGCACAGGCTGATTTCAGTCACACTTTAGTCTATTTCTTATTGACCCTAAATTGTTGTGCACAGGTTTGTTATTTTTGCCTTATTACAGAAACACTTTCCTCTTCTAGTCTATACCTAGCTTTTTCCTTTCACCTGAGGTTTTTGTCCAGACAATTTGACATCAACATTAACAGCCTCAGATCCAAGTTTTACTTTTTCCTCAGTATAGCTCCTCTGTAGAGTCATGGAGCATCCCAGTGTTTCGTCAGCAAATACCCCTTAGCCCTCTGTTTGCAGAAACACTTAGAACTCAGGCTCCTGCTGCCCAGGGAATACAGAAACCCTTTCCATGGGTGATTTTCTTTCCTGCTTTATACTCTTTGCAAACAGTAAAACCGTATCAATTTTCTATTCATGGATGAGAGAGGAAATTTCTGGCAGATGAAATATTCCATAATAATAAATACTCTACTTCTGAAATGGCCCACACATTTGCAGGGGTGAAGATTTTTGCCCCATATATGATAAAGAGTGAGATTAGTGATCACTATTAAAGTATTCCTTCAATAAAATGGTACGGAAAGTTTTTTCTTTTATAATTTTTGTATTCAGTTGGTGAAAATGTAAGTAATTAAATGAAAATAATTACATTAAAACTCAGGGGGTTTTCTCTATTTTGCTTGGAAAACTGAGGGAACTGAATTTGTTTATCCCAAAGAAGATAATAGCAAGAGGTTAAAATTGTGAAAAACTTTCTATTGATAATGATATCGAAACACTGGAATAGATAGCATGGAATTGTAGCACAGAAATCATTTCTGCAGCTTTTAAAGACACATCAGTTTACTAGTTAAAATCAAATTTCTGAATTCTGAATTATATAGGTGGGAGAAAAGTTTAGTCTATGATTCTCTGCATTTATTTTCTGAAAGTGCAGCCATTTCAAAATAAATTAAAAAGACATTATGTGATCTATTTAAGGCTTTTGGGCATGTAATAGGATATCTTAAGCAAGATTTAAGATTAACTTCCTGATAAAATAGAATTGAGGTAGACTTATCTTAAAAGCAGGAAATTCAGAAAAAGAAAAATCTGGAGGATTTGTGTTAGAGGGCAGGCAGTGAATATTCATGAAAGTGTATGTAACGTGTAATCTACCATAAGAAGGTGACATTTTTAAGTTTTGTAAAGGTCAGAGATTCATGTAAACATAGCTTCTTCAGGAAAAAATGAATCAAGTATATGGAATGTAGAAGACATTGTTTTCCATAAGATGTTTTTTATCAAAATGTGTGCTCTCATACACTATAACAAATTAAATTACTATTTGGACTAAAATACTATTTAAAACAAATTATATGTACTGTTTGGAACGTGTGTCAGGTGGCATATTTAATCTCTACCACATTAACATACATGTCCATGAAGATTTAAAATAACCAGTAGAAAAGCATTGGTTTTGAAAATTAAAAAGCATATTGTCTACAAAAATCCACTTTTTTTCCCCTTTAAAATTCAGAATAGAACATATACAAAGTACATTTAGACCATGTTTAGACAAACTCACCCTGTAGTTCAGCGCAAGCAGCAGGCCAAATTGTTAGAACTGCATCAAGCTAATTGCTACGAAATTAAAGCTTGTACCTGTTCCCAAAGCCTTTACACCTACACAGTTTCAATTTGTGTAAATCATGTTAAATTTCAAAAGAAATTAATGGTGTGCAATATTTTAATATTTAAATTTTTTCTTAGAAATAATTATATGTCTTGAAGTTAAAATCTTGCAACGAAAATTGTTTGGTTTTCCTCCTTCTCCATTGTTGTAGTACATGGAAACTACCGTTAACAGTGTGAGAACAAAGTCTGTTCTTGTCTGACCTACATGTATGTGTTCTGTTCAGCTTCTGAACACAGTGCTGATCTTAAAGCACAGCTGAAGAAAACATGATCAAACTAGGCTGAGATACATTGAATTCACAGTTGGAAAGGCACCTTGAGTTGATTATTACCTAAATCCTTCTTACAGTCCTCAGTACTTTCTTCATACTGCTCTTTGTTTATGAAGTAATGACCAAAAAGTATATGACGTGAAGTCATATTTTAGACAGGGAAGGCAGTTTTAATTAAAATTATCTCACATTTTTCCCACATAATAAGGAAAATTATGACATTTTTACACAATGAGAAGTGTTTGTATTTTGTCTAGAATGTTCTATTTTAAATCAGATTTTTATGAAGGTATTTCCACATGAAGTTGCAGCTTGTTGTCTTCCCAAGATGTTTGACTAATAGACTGTAAATGGAGATTTCAGAAAGGAGGATATGGCAGCTTGTCAGTGGCACGGGGTAAAAGGCCACAGCTAGTGAGTTCTTCCTAAAAATAAAACAGGAAAAAAACAACAGCAAAATCCAGCACCACTGCCAAGAATATATAAAGAAGTGATTGTTTTCTCTCTGCTCTGAGAAAATCACAGAATGCTTACCTTGACTGTGTTCAAAGAGGGTCTTTTAACACTTGCCTTTTAAATATGAGAGAAACGCTGTGTGTAAAAGTTCACCAAGGTTCCTTCATTGTTCCTCTTACTGCACCCATCATGGTTTTTCTCAAGGAAATGAAACTTTCTGAAATATATCTTTTCTTTTGTTTACTTTTTTCTCTATTCATACAAAAACGCAACTTTAAAAATATTTCTTTAGAAGTTCTGCCAGTGAGTCTGCCTGATAATAACATGTAATTAAAGTATTCACAGTATTGCAAATAGTGGATGTTCAATTTATGGTAGATTACAATAAGTTATTAAGAGATTAATTATGGGAATAAAGAGCTGCTATGATTCCTGAAAAACACTAGATTATTCTTGTTTGAATAATGGTTGGAAGGAGCAGTGTTTTACAAGAAAGGTGTTTCTTATCCTCTATCTAGCTATTTCCTTGGCTTTTTTTTTTTTTTTAAATTAAATACATCCTTTTCTTTCAGGTTATCTTGCATAGTATACAAACATACTTATTTGAGAGAGGAATATATGCCATTCAGATGGCTATACAGTATACCTTATATTATGGTCAAATACTTGTTGCATCTTTGGTATTAGTATATTGTAGTTGATGTTGAGTAATCTGGGTAGAACACTGATATTTGTTAAATAAATCTTGATTTGTAATAAAATTATAATCTTTTTTCTGTATAGTAGACACCTTGTCTGGGTTTTTGGCATGTTTTGCCAAACTTGTTTAGATCACAGATATAGTTGATGTAAATAAAAATCTTAAAAATCAGTAGAACTAAAAAAAACTTATAACAGCTGAAACTTTGCTCTTCTGCTATGCACTGCACCATACACTTTTTTACTGTTTTCACAAGAGCTGAAAGAAACATTCTTATAAATTACTGTAGTACTCAGAAACACATAGGTATTCGTAATCAGCAATTATGAAGGGAAGATTCCTGACTTTAGATTTCATTACCTTTATTTTCATCTGTCCAGGAATCTTAGGATCCCTGACACTGAAACTACCTTAACAAAGTAAAATTTTATCTTAGTAGCTTTCTACCTGTACAGTGTGTCTTTTATATTTGACTCTGCTAGCTTCTTCAAAATTTTGTAAGGTGTTCCTTTTGTCCTATCCTAAACAGTCATGTAGCAGTGCTGTCGTAAGTAATTGCTGATGAGCTATCCTTTTATGCTGGTAAATCCCATAACAACTTTGCTACTTGGGAGAAGTGTTACCTAAAGAATAGCTTATCCTGGTAGGTGAACTAAGGGGAGATTCAGCTTCTGGAAGGAAAATGTCATCCTTGAACTATTGAAACACTGATATATTTTGCAGCCCTTCATAGCACAGAAAGCCTATGCATTGAACAGTCCTGCTTTGGCATTATGTGTGGGGATGATCCAGTCTGAAGTGCATAGTTCAAAACCCTCAGAATGACTCTGGTCCTTCTCTTGCAGTACAGAATCTCCTTACTGGTACTTACACAATACCTATGGAAAGAAAAGTTTATAGGGATTCCCTATGAAAAGGATCAGCTTAGCTCTGTAATACATAAATACTATCTTCCTTATGACTTAACTTTTCTTATAGAGAGAACAGCAGGAGACTGAACTGTTGAAAATTGCTTCTGATGGATTCTAGAGAAGGATGAAAAATAAAAGGAGTAGTGTATTCACTTTGTTGATTCCCCTTGCATTACATTCTCTTATCCAATGTTGTTATATTTTCCAAAAAATGTTCAGAGTAAAACCGAAGTCTTCTACATTACTCTTCAGGGAAAAGCTATTTGTTTTTAACAAGTTTCAATATTTCTTATAATTTATTATTAATTTCTTTCTCTGATCATAACTTTTCAAGGTAGCTATAGAGAAACAATTTCAAAAGAGGTTGAAACTACTCAGATCTCATCAGAGGAGAGGATCAAATGTCTGTTAGCCTTTATTCCTCTTATTCATAGAGTAACCATGAATCACTTTGATCAGGTGAACCAAGAAATGTAATTGTTTCCTATCAAAAAAGATTTTACTTTAGTTTCTTTACAGTGATCTAGATTCATTTTTATAACAAGATAATTTTGAATGCTGCTTAGTTCTATTTTTCCAATCTCCAAAATATAAAACATTATCATATATTCTATATTACTATAGCTCTCAATATATAAAATGCTTCAGATGCAGGGGAGAGGCACATCATTCAGATCTAAATTGATTTCAAAGTGCTTCCCATCTTTCACTTAAATTCTGAAGTGTTTGGCTAGAAAGATTCAGGGTTGTTCCAACACTGACTGAAAGCTGGTGGGCAGTTTGCTATTGCTAACATGCTTGAGAGTGGAGAGGGAGGGAGGAAAGGAGGAAAAATACCTCAATCAGCTTCTTTTCTTTTTTAAGAGGGGAATAAATTATATAGTTTCAGGTCATGACAAATTTCATACCTATTGCCATAAAAGCTCATAGTGATTGATTCCAGGCTTTTGAAATTATTTCCAGTAGCAACATTAGAATGTTTCTATTGTTGGTAAAATTATATTTTTACTATGTTTTCAATATGAATTAGCTTGCCTTGGTAACTGAGATGATGCCAGAAGCTCTTGACAAGAGAATTCACAGTGACCATCCTTTTCCTTTTTAAATTTGACTTCCAGCCTTGAAAATAAACTCTTACAATTTTTTTTTTTTTTTTTTTTTTTTTTTTTTTGTAGGGAAGAGTCAAGGATCTCACCATTTCTATAATATGGCAAAGAGCAAGCATTTTATTCTCACTGCACTTGTATTTGGTGTTCTTCACAAGGTGTCAGTCTTCTAGAAAATGCTGGCTTGTATTGGCTTATTCTGTTTCTTTTGCTTAGAATTCAATTATTTGATCCTTATTATAAAGCACATAAACCCATAAAGTATTATGAAATTTATTACAGCTACAGTAATGTTTGCTTCTTTCCTAAACTAGCATGTGGCAGAATAGTATAGCATGAATCACGCCTGATGAACCAGAGCAGAATCATGATCTCTTTATATGGTCTTTCTTTATGTCTCAATGAATGTCAAACCTTTTCAGTTCGTTGCTCACCTTCTTCTACTACTCCACAATATTTTCAACAGATATTCTGTATATTTATGAATAGAAAGCAGAAAAACACAAGCCCCACCCCCCCACCCCCCAAACCCTAGGTTTTCTTCCCATCCTTTTATGACATAAGTTCAGCCACTTTGTGTAAAGCAAGAATTTATGTTTAATATTTGATAGCGTATTTTGTCCTTAATCTTCTCCCACTTACGGTTTATGATGGCAGGTGAACAACTAATACGCTTTGCATAATCTTTTGGCAAGAAAGGATCCAGTAATAACAATAATGCTTACTTTTCAGCTTTAAACTAGATTTCTAAAATACAAATACTCAATTTTAATGCAATGATAAATCACCATAAATACCTTGGACACAGAAGAAAAATATTAATTCTATTATTTCCTCATTGCTTTTTAAGTGGAGTTTGCTTTTACAAAGAAGTTCTACTACCTACAATACTGATTTTTAAATATATATGTTTTTAAGGCTAATTTCTTAATTTACCATTTTCGTATATTAGAATAGCTCTCACTTTCCTAAATAACAGGAAGCTTCTGCTTGCTGTTGTTATAATTATAGCCTCTAGCTCACAATAAATAACTTCAGAGTTGGTGAGAAAAGTTCCTTGTCTGCTCTGTAAAACATTGCTAGTTCTGTTGTCAGCAGGTAAAGCGTGATCTTAACGTCAAGCAGCTTGCCAGACCCTAGGCCACTACATTTGTTGAGTAGGATGGATATTGATGACCTGCACTGAAAAGTCTCAGTAACAAGGTTCTCATGCATCTTCTGAAACACCGTTGAAGTGAATTAACAATAGTTATATTAATTCAGTAGAGGAATTTTAACAGTTCATACCAGATGAAGATGTAAATCTGAGGTTTGATATGAGTAGTAATTAGTATATGCAATAATTTTCAAGTTGAAAAAGGATGTTTTGAGGACAGTAAAAACACTTTATTTGGAGTCATGAGATATTGGTTACTTAAAGCCTGAGATTAAAGGATTGAGGGGCAAAATCAAATCCAGTAAACCAATTCTTGTACTTTAACCTTAAAGAAAGGCCTCTTTAAAAATGAAACTTCATATGAGAAACCGTCTTACTCCCTAGAATGGAAGAGACTTGCCTTTGCTAAGGCTAAAATTCAGTCTTGTGCATCAAGCCCACACAAGATGTGTTTATCATCTCCCTCAACTTCCACTTAAGCAGTAGTTTAATTATGTGCCTGAGGCATAATAATTACAAGTTGCCATTGCCCACCTCAGAGCATTCAGTGACATGCAAACTCATTGTATCTGTTGCATTATATACAGGAACTTTCACAGAAACACCATAGAAGTTGCTTCTTAAGAACATGAGTTTTAGATATTTCTTGATCTTATGGGCTATTCTTGAAAATGTTAGCATCTTGGCACACTTCTATTGGTTTTAGTGAGACTAGGATCAAGTTTTGCAGAAAACCTGAATACCTTTATTTACTTTTTTTCCTCTCTAGTTATGTTTGATTAAGTCAATGTATTTGGTTTCTGTGGCAGTGTTTCTGTGGCAGTGTTTCGGTAGCAGAGGAAGGGCTACAGGGGTGTCTCCTGTGAGAAACTGCTAGAAGCTTCCCTGGCTCTAAATCAGACCCACCTCTCTCCATGGCCAAACCAATCATCGACAGTGGTAGCACCTCTGTGATAATATATTTATCAGGGGAAAAAAAACCTTGCTGGGGAATCTGCAGTGGAGAGAGGAGTGGGGTGTGAGAGACAACTATGCAAACACCCAGATGAGTGAGGAAAGATGGGGAGGAGGTGCCTAGAGAAGAGGTTTCTCTGCAGCCCATGGTGAGAGGGCAGGATCTCCCACTACAGCCATGGAGAGTGATGGTGGACCAGAGGACCAGGTTCAAATCTCTGCATTACACTTTTGTTAATATAGATATCTAAATATCTGCCCTCCAAGGAAATGCGTCTGAAATATACTCAGCAATATAGCTCACTACAAAAGTCTTTGAAATTTAAGATCAAAAGTCACAATAGTGTAACCTGCTATTTAATGGGAAATGCATATGAAAGTAGTTTTGTAATTGTTCATGAAGCTTTTAGGCAGATATCTCCTCAGGCACCTGTGTATTTCAGTGCAGTGTGTGATGGTATTGTTTATTCAAGTTACACATCAGTGTTCTTTACACTTCTCCAGTTCTTCAGACATCTGGGACTTTGCATAATTAGTTCTGTAAACTTATTTCACTTGTCTGTAAACTTATTTCCCTTGTCTACAGTGTGGAAATTATTATAATATATTGTCACATCTCACTATAGAACAAGTAGAAGTTACACAATAGCAGTTTCCTGCAGTTTCCCTCTTGCCATTGCAGGGCATGGAATATCATATTGAAATTACGAGTCTAATGCTGGAAGTTTTGGAAGTTGATGTGCAAATATTTTGCTGATGAACAATTCTGTGTTTCACTTATCTGAAAAGTTCAGTGAGTTCCTCAGTGGTTTCACCTTGCACAAAGATTTTAACGTACCTAACTTTTACATGCAATAAGAAAATATTATATCAGTTAGGAAAGATTCCTCATCTTTTATGAAGGTTGATGCTAGCAAGTTCCTTGTTCCTCTGATCCACTTGGAATTATTAGTTCTGGAATGTTTTTTAATTTTCAAAAAGAAAGTTTGGGATTTTTCTTAAGAGTGGTTTGAGCAATTCAAAATTTTTTTGATCACTGCAAAGGAATCCACAGCTGACAGGCTGTTTATTAAGGGCTATATATGCCACATAGTAATACACCAGAATAAAAAGATAGTCTACAAGTTTCCCTACAATCAGAAAGTATCTATGCACTGTAGCTTGAATAAAACTAAATATGGCACCAACCAGCATGATTATCATGAGGTAATTGGACCCAAGGGGTTAGAAGCGTTTGGCTACAGGTTGTACCTGTAACACCCTAGAATGTAAATTATAATAATTGCTTCACGATAAAACTCTGTATAGCTGCACCTTATTTTCCAAGTAGCCTGAGGTTAACAAAATGCTTTTGGATACCTTCAGCAATTGCATTTCCTTCCTACCTTAGACTTACTTCTATAAGCATCAGTTTGAAGGAGTGAAATGATCAAATGCAAATATGCTTGAATTCTGCTCTATAACTTCAGTGCTGTTTTATAAAGAAAATGTTTGTGCAGTATTGTGACATTACTTCTTTTTTCTTTTTTTCAAAAGAATTCTGTAGATCTCTTGTGTCTTACTCGAATGTTCAGTGGTTATCTGTGAAGTCACGTTATGCTGAGGTTGTTAAGCAAGCCAAAGAATTTTTATACATTACAGTCAGAAGTCAAAGAGGATAGGAGGAATCTATGAGGTAGCTTTAAAGACTTAAGCCTTTTACCCTGAGCTTTGCACATCTTGGATGTTTTACTGTGTGCTTGTCATACCTATGTAACCTCAACTGCTGACAGTGCCACTTTCTGCACTAGAAACTCCTTGCAAAGTTTAGACTGGCAAATGTATAGTAGCCTCACAAGGGGAAGGGAAAAACCTCTAGGGTCATTAAAAATGAAAAGGGTCATTTACAGTTTACATAATGAAGCAAGTATTTCTAGGTCTGCTTACATGACCTTGTAGAAGGAAAGAACTCTAGAGTTTTGCCTATGTTCCCTTTCACTCCCATATATCAGAAGAACTTCCACAGTAGCAAGTTATGGGGCAAATGTCCTTAACCTGCTCCTGTTTGGGCATCTGTATTCCCTCATAATTGGTAAGAACTGTGTATGTTCTCTGCATCTTCAGGGCCTAAAAATGGAATAACCTCAAGTCATTAAAAATTGTAATGAATTTGACTTTTGCATCCTGGTATTTCTCTCATAGAACTGAAGCTACCCATTGGATAACACTAGTACTATAGCCCAGCCAAATCCCTGTATTTCTACAAATCTCACAGTAAAATTTTCCATGGCTCTCTTGACTCCAGTAGTGAGAAATACTAATGTTAAAACTTCAGAGAATTTCAATCCTATAATACTTTGGTATCACTAGTGATACAATAATTCCAAAACATGAAACACTAGTAGGAGAATGACATACAGTTCTAAGACCTTTACTCACCATCTCCACTTGCCATACTGAACTATCCTGGAGTGTTTGTATGCATATTAGTATTATTAGACAATGAATGTTTCACAGTATTGCTATGAACAGACACGTTTTCTTGCACTGAAGCAATACAAGAGGGCTTACAAGATCTTTAAATTTAAAGAAAGCCATCTGATGAACTCATCTCTCACTCCACCTGCATTTGCCTACTCATTTTCCTTTAACAAGCAGCCTTTTGACTGAATTCACAGATTCACAGAGTGTGTGACTATCTTGAGCCAATTTGGACAGGCTGTCTTTTCATGGATTGATTGTATTATTTGATAAATGGTGCCTTAGAACTGGCTTGTCCTTTACCCAATGTATCCTGAGCTTAGTTTGTCTGCAAGTTTTTTGGGGTGTTTGGTTTGGGTTTTTTTTGTTTGTTTGTTTGTGATTATGAATTGAAATATTTTGCTTGTAAAGTTATTTGAAAAATTAGATGCCTGGGACAGTGGCAGGTGACTGTCTGGTTCTGGAGTATGTCTAACTCCATGCTAAGCATAAAACTTTCATTCGGGAAAGCTTCCATATGCAGCAGACCTTGCACAGAAAGGCATTCTGTGAGAGTTTCTGATTTAAGGCTTTAGTGGATCTAATGACACCATAAGGTGGAGGGATGGGAAGTGAAGGGTGGCACAGGGGAGGAAATAACAAAACCAATCGTTCCTTTCTTTGTCGTGTTTTCTTTCTTCTGGTACTTCATCCTACTGTTAATACACTTCACAAGATGCTGTTCAACTCTGTAGATGATGGCACTGTTCTACAATAGTAGCTGTGAGTGAATACACTTCTCTACCTTATCCTTGCATTAGAAATTAAATACTTATTTGACTGCACTTCTTTGTGATTAAAAGAACAACTGAACCTAAAGCTTTTAAACAGAACTGCAAAGTAAAACTTACATGGAAAGTATAAGTCCTGCAAATATGCAGGAATTTGAGATAGATTTTCTTTTATCTTTCTGCAAATATGGGTTGAATTTGACTTACCCTCCAAAACTTACATACGTATAAGAGTACAACTGAACAGCGTATGCTAGCACTGTAATGACCTAAGTTGCGCAGTCATTAATTATTCCCATCACAGAAATATGTTATGCCATTAGAACAAAAGTAGAATGTCTTTATAACTCCAGGAAATCAAACATCAGCCACCCAAAACTAATAGCCTGTCATTACATTTATGTTTACCAGAGAACAAAATTTTCTTGTTGATTTGAAAAGGTCCCCTAGAGAAAATGCTTCTATAACATGCATAAATCCTATCCTCCGTGAAGTAACCTAATGATGCTTTGGGGGTGGCATCATTAGGCTTCCACATAATATTTTGCCTGACAAGGGATGACAACCATCTTCTAATTATGAAGGAACTGAATAAAAGGGACAAATAATATTAAATGAGACAATTATCTTTTCCTGAAAAACAAACAAAGAAAAACCCCACACCTTTCTGGAATCTGATCTCACTAAAATCCCAATCCTAAAGAGTGTGCCCTTGCTTTCAGTAGGAATAGAACTGGAATTTTATTCTTTTTATTTCATTTTTTGCTTGCCATTCATATTGTATGTTCTCATAGATAGGGTAGATCTGAACTGGGACCCTAACAGATAGCGACCTTGGGAACTTTTATGGAGGTATCGAAAATGGATATCTTTGGAATAAGACATGTTATGCCGAAGGCAATAAATCAGTCCAAATTATATGAACTTAAACAAGTGTCAAATGAATCCCCAACAGCTTTTATGGAAAGATTAAAAGTGGCAGATAGGAAATATACTATTTTAGACCCTAAAAATCCAGAGGAGGCAATTGAGTTAGCTTCCATTTTTATGGGAAAATCTGCCCCAGATATAAGAAAAACTTCAAGAATTGGAGGGAGCAGATTCTAGAAATCTGGAGAAGATGATGGATGTAGCATGGAAAGTTTTCAACAACAGAAAAAAAGAGAAAGAAACTAGGCAAATTAAAAGGGAAAATAACAGAGATGTGAGGTTAATTGCTGCCCTTACAGGTGCCTCAGGGGGAGGATTTCATGGAAGGGAAAAAGGGCATAGAGGAATGAGTAGGGGAAGAGGGGTTGGGACATAACCCCCTTTTGTGTAACCTCAACTCGCAGATCAATGTGCAATCTGTAAGGATTTTTAATAGATACAGGAGGCCCCATACTCAGTTCTTAATACTTGTGAAGGAGCCTTTAGTCATAAAACCATAAGCATTATTGGTGCCATAGGCAAGGCAGAAAGGTGGCCTTTTTTTACAGAACCAAGAACTGTATGAGAGCTGAGGGTGTTTTTTGACATGATTGGATGGTGCAGACTGTGGATTCTCAACTATGGACTATTGGTAAAGCTCCTTTATGAAACTCTGAAAGGGTCAGAAGAGAACCATTTAGTATGGACACCTGCATGCCAAATATCTTTTAAGGACTTAAAAAGGGCTTTGATGTCAGCACCTGCATTAGGATTGCCAATTTCTCTAAATTTTTTGAACTCTTTGTACGTGAACAACAACATCTGGCCTTGGGTGTACTGACTCAAAGATTGGGAACATGGAGAAGGGCTGGGGGATACTTCTTCAAACAATTGGACAATGTGAGTAAAGGATGGCCAGGATGTCTGTGTGTTGTGGCCATGACTGTCCTGTTAATCCAAGAAGCCAGAAAATTAACAACTGGACAAAATATCACTGTGTATGATGTTCTGCATATAGTGATTTCTGCCTTAGAGCAAAAAGGTGGGCACTGGCTCTCACCGAGCCATACGCCCAAATATCAAGTTATTTTGCTGAAGCAGGATGATGTGGAACTTAAGACCGCCACAGCAATCAACCAGCAAAAGGACTCTGATCCCTTGCACCATGATTGTCTGCAAGCCATCAAGCACATAAGCAGACAGGATCTAAGAGATGAACCGCTAACTTATCCTGATTTAGAGCTGTTTACAGATGGAAGCAGATTCGCCCGAGATGGAAAATGAATGGCCAGCTACAACTACACAGGTAATAGAGGCTGGAGCCCTACCCATTATACATCAGCTCAGAAGGCAGAACTGGTGGTGTTGAGACAAGCCTTGATGATAGCTGAAGGGAACAAGGTAAATATATGGCTGATTTAAAGTATGCATTTGGGATAGTCCATGCACAAGGGCCCATTTGGAAAGCATCCTTTCATTAGTACCAGTAAAACAAGTAGAACACTCAATTTCAAAACCTAGGTATAGTGAGGTAAACCAATAATTAGCATCCTTATTAAAAACAGATTTTAAATAAAGAAGGCTTGTTAATAACTCTCTTGAAACAAATCATTGTTCCAACGCAGGTAATGATTGAAATTGTAAAAAGGAGACATGAGGAGACTTACTGGGGAAGTGAAACTGATTTCTAGCCTCCAAAATTTAGTTATTTGTGTAGGCATGCCTGAAATAGTGAAATCCATAACAGCAAAATGATAATTTGCTTAATCACATCTCATAATGAGTGCTTAATGATGGAAGAGAGAAGGGGAGGGACATTCATATTCCTTCCATTTCCTCTTTGAAATAGTTTTGACTGACCTTTCCTAAATGACCCTCACATTAGGTTCCTAATAACTTCCAATTAATAATTTCCACAGGATACCCTACATATGAAATCTGATGTCTTACTTATTTCCCATACCCAGAAATTACTGTATTCAGTCACAGTTGTTTTATGAAATTGACTTCAGCAGTGTATGTGAGGTCTTCTAAAATTTATTTCTGCAGTAGGTGTGATATAAGTGCAAAATACTATTATAGAAGAAGTTATAAATTGATGTTAGATGTGCAAGATGTATTCAAAATACTCTTTGCTATGACAGTAAGGTTAATTTTTAACAGATTTTTGCTTAAGAGTTGTGGTGGGTTGAACCTGGTTGGAGGTCAGGCAACCACTGAAGCCACTCTATTATTCCCCTTCTCAGCTGGGCAGGCATAAGAAAATGCAACTAAAAGCTTGTGGGTAGAGATAAGGACAGGGAGAGATCATTCAATAATTACCAATCACAGGCAAAACAGACTCAACTTGGGGAAGAAGAAATAATGTATCACCAATCAATTCAGAGTAGAATAGGGAACAAAAATGAAATCTTAAAACACCTTCACCCTCACCCCTCCCTTCTTCCTGGACTAATTTTACTCCCACTTTTCTCTACCTCTCCCCCCAAGCAGCACAGAGGGATGGGAAATGGGTTGTGGTCTGTTCACCACACATTGTCTCTCCTTTCTTCTCAGGGGAGGACTCCTCATACTCTTTCCCTGCTCCAGCGTGGGGTCCCACCCATGGGATACAGTTCACTTCTTCAACTTCTCCAACATAAGTACTTCCCACAGGAAGTTCTTCACAAACTGCTCCAGTGTGGGCCCTTTCCATGGCACGCAGTCCCTTCAGGAGCAGCCTACTCCCATGTGGGTCCCTGGCGGAGTCACAAGTCCTGGCAGCAAACCTGCTTCAGCCTGGGCTCTTGTCTCCACAGTGCCACAGGTCCTGTCAGGAGCCTGCTCCAGCCTGGGCTTCCCATGGGGTCACAGCTTCCTTTGGGCATCCACTTCCTTATACACTGACCTTGGTGTCTCCAGAGTTTTTTCTATCATATGTTCTCACTCCACTCTCCAGCTGCAATTGCAGTTGGGCAGCCTTTTTTTCTCCTGTCCAAATATTTTAGCCCAGAGGCACTACTGCTGTTATTGATGGGGTCAGCCTTGGACAGCAGCAGGTCCTTCCTAGAGCCATCTGGCATTGGCTCTGTCGGACGTGGGCAGAGCTTCCAGCAGCTTCTCACAGAAGCCACCCCTGTGGCCCCCGGCTACCAAAACCTTGTCACACAAACCCAATACAAGAGTATTAAAGGTTATTATGAATAAGTCAAACTGCAAAATCTGTAGAGCTATATCTCATTCTCTCTTCATCATTATTGCATCTTAAGTTTAAATTAATGCATGTTTGTAGCTGGCAAAGCATTTATAACTTATCAGTATCAATGCTGTTTATTGCACAATCATAGTTCTAACCTTGTTTGGATTTGACATCTAAAAGTAGTTAACAGCAACAGCACATTTCTTTTTCAAGATTTAAGGAAGAGACAAAGCTATATCTGCATACAAAATGGGCCTTTTCCTCCCACATTATTTTATGTGAGTGCAAGAGTTCCTGTTGTTAATCGGAAAAATATATGATTTCATATAGTCTGAGCTTTATCTGTTTCTGATTCTAAAATACCTTTTTTATTCTAAAATACGTTATGTATGTAGATAGTTGAGGACTGAGTTATAATGATATGTCATTTTCCTGGGATACACTCAGCAGTGACATGCACAAGTCCTCTAAGCTTGAACCCAGGCTTTTGACAAAAAAAGAAGGAAACCAGGTTTAATAAATTTTAAATTTTGAGCTGGAACCAATTGGCATTCAAAGAATTCAAACGGAGAAGGACTTAGAAGAACTTTCAGCACAGAAATTTTAAAGAAAGTTTTTTCTGCATTTCGGGCATTAGGAGATCATTGTACATGACTCAAGAAGTTGGCAGGTTTGATGGCTTTGTGATATTTTGTAATAAATGGTGTTCCAAAATAGTACAACCATAATTCACAGTTATAGTGAAGTAGCTCTTACTTCTTTGCAATATTTAGAGAATGCATTAATTCATCAATATAAGAAAAATTCTATATGGAGTTACCAAGTAATCTATTACCGAGAGGTTTTTGAGTGCCAGGAATATTTATTTATTTTTTATTTAAACTTGACTTCCCAGTTCTTACCTTAACACAGTGCTACTTTGAGAGGTCATAGATCCACAGTGCTCACACCAAATGTAATATTTATAGCTTAGTGGAGTAGGAGTGCCTCAAATGCTTCCTGTTCTATTACAAAATGATTACTATTTTAACAGTACTCTTAAATGTATGTATATCAGGAGTATCACTATTCTTAACAACCTAGCAGATGCTCATATTTTTACATGGTACATGCACAAAAGTAATTTAATAGATGGCAGACTTTATTTACTTCAGGCTTCCATCAAATAATTACTTCTCACCATTTGTCAATTGTGGGGATTTTTGGAATGTTAACAATTTTGATGAAGATGCTTTAGGAGTGGAGTTGAGTCATTTAAACCTTAGGCTAAGCCAAACGTGAATTACTTTTTTGTACTATATTCTGTATTGCCACTTTTTTCTGAAATTGTGGAATGAATCTATTAGAAGTCTTGATTAGAGTGTAAGGATGGTGTGTATACAGGCAAGAAAACATATTCAGATTTTTGATAACATTTATAGATATGCAACTGTCATATGAGCTCACGATGAAGCAACTATCTAGGGCAGCTTTTGAGTATATTTCAAACCACCTGTTCTTTGGTTCTATCCCAAAGATACAACTGAAGTTTTCTCTTCTCAGGAGTATAAAAACCACAAGTTGTGGCTTTAAGACCATTTAAACAAGCAATTAAAACTCTCCTGTAATAGTAACCTGTAATCCACATGTTCCAATGCCACTAATCTCTATGAAACTTCCTGTTATTGCAACAAACATCTCATTTACGCTAGATATCTTCTCTGATATTTCCAGGATTAGTAACACTTATTTTGGAAAAAACTGCCCCATGTCTCTTGCAAAGTTTCTATTCCCACAACATCACATGGGATGTCAGGTTCTTCCTGCTTTTATTTCAACTGCAGTACACAGAAAAGCAGTGGTTATTTCTGTCTTTATATACCACTGCACTTACTATAACTGCACTTTACTGACTAACTTGATAAATACACTTTATCAAATACCAACATACTAAATTTTATTTCTTCTTATTTTTTCTACACATACTCATTTTTGGCTTAGGTATTAATTGTTTAGGCAATTTTCGGTTGTGCTTCTGATTATTGTATCTTCACGTTTCATGCAGCTTCAGATGTAATTCTTTAAGCAATGACATATGACTTAATGTCTGTCTTATTAAAAAATCAGACTAGTTTGCTATTCTGTGTCCAGTTCCAAATTTTAGGCAGTATAAACTGAACTGGTACACTCTCCTCAATTCTTGAAGTCCAGGAAATAAATGGAAATTGGAATGGAATTTTCTCATGGAAAAAGCATTAGATATTCTTCGCAGTGGGGAACTCTTCCTCAAGTTTCAAGACACCTATCCAAGCTGTGATAGCACTTACATGTTTTCAAAACAATTGGGATAACCTTTTTTTTATATATGGATAAACCACATTTTTCTCTAACTATATTTTGGGAATGGCTCATTAAATGGAAACATATACCTGTTGAGAGCATCTGCCGGAAATACTGTCATGGAAACATACCTACAAAATCTACCTCCAAAGCAAGAACATTAATACTGGGAGTGCCCTTAGGTTTGATTAGACTGGCCATTGTAAGCAAACTCAGTTCCAAATAACAATAAAAATTCCAAGTTTTCAGTTAAAGGTGTTTGTAATGTGTGGCTAAAGCAGGGCATTTGCAACATTAAATCACAAGCAACATGTAAAAAAAAAAAAAAGTTTTACTGGCTCTGACTCAGACAGAATTTCTGCTAAATCTGTGACCTTTGAAGTCCTTGATTACTTACTAGATCCTGAATTTTCACCCCTGAATTTCTTCACTGAGCTTACTTAAGAACTTATGCAATCCCTCAGCTAAAGGTCAGAGTCTTGTGTGGTGTTATCTGGGGTTTTATTATTTCCTCGTAAACTATGACATTTATAAAATGTCAGCATCTGAGGAAATCAGGCATATGTGAACATGGAGGAAGAATGAAAAATGCTTACTTTGGCAATTCCATCAGTGGTGGTTCAGAGTTATAGATGTAATCAGACCTAATACCATGTTCTCTATTATTTACAGGTAATAGTAGTTGTTCTGGATAGAAATACCTGTTAGTACACATACAAATAAAAACTCAAGGCGTATCATACTTGTTTAGAATGATTGTGCCATGCTCAGTGACCACAGAAAGCTCTTTCTTGTCACAACTAACAATAAATTTG
The DNA here is from genome assembly GCA_027574665.1 of Rhynochetos jubatus. Taxonomy (NCBI): domain Eukaryota; kingdom Metazoa; phylum Chordata; class Aves; order Eurypygiformes; family Rhynochetidae; genus Rhynochetos; species Rhynochetos jubatus. The sequence goes on from CM050656.1 coordinate 22,192,898, forward strand.
GTTCCTTAATTTTCCTCTTCCTAATCCACATTCAGGTAAATAATTTTGGTACCAGAGATCAGGGGAAAGTAGATCTTTCCATGCTCAGGAAATCACATATTATTTGGAGGAAAAAGGAAGGTAGTTGTAGTGATAGTGAGATAGAAGAAGGTAGGTATGTCAGGTAACATAAATGGGACAGCAAAGGAGCAAGACTTAGCAGCACCCCTGGTTGAGGCAAGCCACTTCCTCTTACTTCTTGCTGTCATCCATTTGTCTTGCACCTGTCTCACCCAGATGCCTTTTCAGGACTGATCATTAGTTGGCCCTCCATCTGAAATGACAATTTATGGTTCTATGAGAAGAAAGAAAATGCTAGTGTTTTATAAGCTCTGTGCACAGGCATAAAGTGATACCACACCCTGATGTCAACGAGGCATTGAGCACTTGAGACCAAAAACGCCTGTATAAAGCAGTGGAAATCCAGTCTTTAATTTTATTTCTTTGTTTTAATTTATAACAAGGTTGACATCAGGGCGCTAACCTGTAATTGTTTTCTCAACTTTGGCTCAGTTAACTTACACTAATCCCTGATTCTGAATCCTCTGACCTCTAATTTATACCTACTAAAATCAGAGTGTTACAGCAGGGGCAAAGAACATTAATAGCTTTCATTTTAATTTTTAAAATCAATGTGTAGTCACTGCAATGACTCACTTTGGGAAAGGAACAGCGGTTGTTTTATCCATACTCCTTATTTCTAGATTCTTGATACATGGACTGACTGCATACCTGGGGAAAGGCAGGAGGGTAAAACGTTTTTGTTAAGGACCAGCAGAGACCTGCGGTCACTGTTGTGACAGTGGTACAGTTCTCACAAAATGAGAGACAATTATTCAAGGCATTAATGTCATAGTTATCTCTAAGAATCCTAGGAGTTTCAGTACAATTTCAAATTGGACTTTTGTTTAATGAAAAGTATTGTTTTTGTCACCTAGAATCAACCTTGCATAACCTCACAATAATGACTAGAAACAATTCAGACTATGGGCTTATCCTTCTGAAAGGTTTTGCTCACTGGTTTGTTACTCAAAATCCAGAGTTTTTATGATCACATACATTTGTTATTAAATGCAAAATGTATGTATATGTTCCTCCTTTCTACCCCTCCCTTCTTCAATTTATCATATTGAGATAATTTTCTGGTTAAACAAAAGGAAAAAAAAACAAAGAAAACAACAACAAACAAACAAAAAATAGAAAACCCACCTCAAAGTATTTGCAGTTAAAATTAAATCTATGCTTTATACACAGCAACATAACTAATACATATATTAATACAAATTAATATCTCTGTGGACATTCTTGTCTGTTTAGTTCTGTATATGTAATTTAATTGTTACTTGACATTAAATAAAAGGTGAAAATATATTTTAGCTTTTTCGAGCATTTACCAGTTTAGACCTAACTGCTGATTACTGAGACTTTCTGTTAAAGTAAAAATAAACATAACTAATAGGCATTATTCATGTAATCACAACGAAAAAGACTGCTAACCCTAACAAAAGAAAGAAAGGAGCACGAGTAAATAATCAGTGAAGACAGAGCTGGGAAGGGATGGAATCCGTTTCAGAAACCATCAAATACGAGATATGTTTGTCCACATTTGGACTTGTTCTCGACTCCCTTTATTGTCAGTGCAGAGAAACAGGGACAGTGACTTACCTTTTTTTCTAAAATTGATATCTAAACTAGGATGATACTTTTCTTTTCAAAATGTGTTCCTTTTTCTGTTCACCAGCTCCAATTGTTAACTTGTACTGAGAAGTGCATCCAGGAGTGTGGCTACTATAAAGACACAGGAAACAGAATAAAATAGGCTCGGTATCTGTTGCCATTGAAAGGCAGCTAAATATCGTCCATGAAACACAGGCTTCAATTTCTTCACACATTGCTAATTCAACAGATTTGTGGCCGCAATTTGGTGCACTTAAATTGCATTTTATGGCTTTTGTTACTTTGGATTTTTGTCTTAGGAAGTGAGATTCTGGTCTCATTGTCATCAGTGTAAAATCCATTACAGTTAATGAGTTGCATAAGCAGGGAAATGGTCTGTGAGCAGTCAGTATTGGCTATTAAGAACTGGGTCGAATAGCTGCACTATTAGTACCTATTTCTGCTACAGTGTCATTGTAATGAGATATGAAGAAAAGTATTGACTTGATACTGATCAGGATGGTACAGTTTTGCACCTTTCCCTAAAAACATATTTTTTGCTGTTCGAATGTAGTGGACATACTGGTATGTTTGAACAGTTTTCCATGGTTACCACTAAATGCACTAGTTCTTTTACTTGTTACAGCATTATCACATTGTATCTATGAAATGATAAGGCAACTTCACCTTCAGAGGAAGCAGGTGACAGGAACATTTTGAAAGAAGCACTGGTTTTCAGTCATTTCCTTACATTAGTAGGTGTGCACAAGAGAGGCAATAACTCATTATTTTCAATACAGTAACAAGGTTTAGAAACATTTTTTTGTAACAGAACAAATGATCTTTAAACATGGTGGAAACATTTCAATATTTATTACTAGTATCTGTGATCACTCAGACTTTTTAAATTAGTTATCAGGTTGCATTATTCTTCAAGTTTCAGTGTACAGATCCTTTTTACTTGGGTTATGTGACTTTGAACCATATAAGGCAGTGTTGATTTTGTGCTGTGTAATTGATAGCATACATCATATAGTGCTATTTCTGCTCTCTGTCTCAGAACATTTAAAACTGGAAAATAATATGATATTGAGCAAGTTGTGATACTTTAAAGAACAAAATGAAAGATAGGCTTTGTGTCATGGATATGTCAGGCATCTGGACCTTTTTCTGAATACAAAGATACAATTTATATCACCAGGTTTAAAGATTCCCTGTTTGAGTCCATACATCATGCTAAAATGATTGGATCACTGAGTGAGCCCTTGTCAAACATCCTTTGAAATGGTTTTGTCAATTTCCTTGGCAACAATAGCATGAGTTTAAAAAAAAAAAAAAAACCAAACCCAAAAAAAACCCAACACTGAAAATCAAAGAAGGTTTGCCAGGCAGTCACTTGGGATCTGTAGGCATCTGTATTCTCCCTACACTGTATGACACTTCGCTCAGGTTTTCAGTTATTTGGCTAGCACTGTGGAAGAAATCCAGAAAAGTCCTGTAATTTCATATTTTTCCTCCTTCCCAGAGTAGGATATCATGCAGCTGTTCTCCAGCTGTTATTCTCATGGCCTCACACATGAAAATTCCGAAGGTGTTATGGTAGTTCTCATGGGAAGTGATTGCTGCTGACATGAGACTTGCCCCTTCTTTCCCTTTGTAGCATTTTGCTTTACTCTGCAGGACTTAATGATACGTGTGCACAAAGTGAAACAATAACCAGTGTGCAGCAACTGCTGCTCATAAACGCAACCTCCAATCAGTGCTAATAGCATTATAAGCAGGAACCAGCCCTAGGGAATATGAGTGGGTCCTGATGAAAGCTATATAGCTACTGTAGGAGAAATATTCTGGGCCAACCACCTGCTGCACTAGGGAGGATGCCCAGAGAGGACACTCACCTGAAGACCCCATCGCTTTCAACTTCCTTTGCACAACCCAGTCATAAGTTGATATTCATCTTGTCCCTCCAAATTCCTATTTCTCATGAGGATCCATGGGAAAGAATCAGAATTAAATCGTGTTGTCTCAGACTCTTCCATCATTGTTCTTTTTAAGTGCAGATTGGATTTTGACTGCATCGATTTGAGTAAAAACCTGCAGACAGGTAATACTAATTCAAAATATTTGATAAATATTCAAATAGTATGGCTAAGAGAAGTTTACTTATGAAGAGCTGATGAACAAAAAGAAGGAAAATAATTGTTTCTTATAAACTGTAACAAAACAAGAAAAAATGTCCATTGTACAGCATATGTAAATCTTTAGCTAAAGCTCCTCAGAATTGGGATTTTGAACTATTGAAATGTTAAACTGGAATTTTAAAGTGTCATTAAATGGTTAAGATATCCTTAAGTTACTTTTCATAGAAACATATTTGCTATCATGGATTGTAGGTGATTTAAGTTCATAGCATGCTAGTGCAGTGCACATTTTATCTTCAATAATCAAGGCTATTTAAATAAATTGCATGTCATTATGAAGTCCACTAGAAATAAAGGATTAGAAAAATAAAACCTTCATGGCCTCACAAAGAAAGAAATTAATTAATATCAGTTCTGTGCCTTCGGCTGTAGAGCCCTTTCGTTATCTGGGAAAGAAGATAGTATACCTGCTATCTGTCAGCACTTTTTCATCTGTGTGCCATTCTTGCCCAGGCTGCTTCACCTGTGAACTGAATACTCATAAACATAGTCTTTTAGTGTTACATGGCTATATCCTGCTACAATAGCAGGAGCTTTTTGAAATCTGTTTGTCCAGCTCCTTAAAAATGCAAACAACTTTTAGCATCTCCCACACTTTGTCAGGTTTCACTGAAACAATTCACTCTTTCTTTGATTCACCTCAAAGCTGCTGATATCTGGTAAAATAGAGAAAATGATCCCAGATAAACACAATATCATAGAAAGACCTGGAAATGACAAAAAATAGCTTGAAACAATAAGAATGAACTGTTCTGGAATATACGCTATCTTATGGGCAGAGGTATTGTCTCAAGACAAGGAACATGCCCTATAAAGTATGAAGAATATAAAAGTCAATATAAAGAAAACTAAAGAGTGAATGCAGATACCTCTGTGTGATTTAAATCAATTATTATCAGAATATGAGGAACAAAGTCATATAATTGTATAAAATCTCAGAAATTAGTGGGAACCCTGAATCCTTTGACTGAAGAAAATAGATTAACCCTGGGAGATAATGGGGGATGGGGAATTATTTTAAAAAAAGGGCTTTGTATACTTGTAAATTTTTTGGGTTTGTTTTTTGGTTTTGTTTTTCTTGTTGTTGGTTTTGGACATCTTTTTTAAGAGATCTTTAATGACCTATTTGTAAATGGGCATATCCTAGAAATTGCAGGAAAATAAGGCAGAAAGTGACCTTCAGAGATCATCAGGGGAATACTCATGCCCTAAAGCAAGCTAACACTCTTGGCTGAAGTTTGTCTAATTTGTTCTTAAAGGCCTTCAGTGATGGAAGCTTCAAAAGTTTCCTGTGTAAACCCAGTTTAATGCTTCATGTGTTTATTTCTCCCTTTATTGTACTCTCTGAAAAAAATGTATGAGAAAAAACTAAGATATGTTCTCGTTTTTTCTTTTCTTACTAGTTTTTTTGCTGGTTCCCATAGCTCTAGTTGGATGCTCACAGATTTTCTTATGAGAAAAATCAAATGCCCCTTGAGTGAATCCAACCAAGTATGCAACCTCTGCAAGAAGTTGCAAACTATGAAAGAAGATAAAGAATACAGTTTACATATGCTAAATCTCCATATAGTTAGAAGATCTAGTTAAAATGCAGGTTCATAACAAAAATGGAACTTTGGAAAAAGAAGCAATAGTTGGCAGCCACCTGAACACTTTCAGTCAGACTCACTTGCTCCCATAACATCATAAGCGTGGGATGATTTAAGAAAATGAACACTGAGGTTTGGCTTTAGACACTGTGCAAAAAGAGGACATGTATGACGTTTTCTAAATCAACTCTCACTGTTCTATTCTGAAACTTTTGCAGAGTCTTGGACATTCCCCCCACCACTCGTCCTCTTCTCTCCCCCAGCCCCCACAAGAGTACTTTATGACTATTTTTTCATTTATTTTCTTTAATCAAGGACACAACCATTCATACACCTGTTTCCCTCTTATTTTGCAGGATGGGTCTTGAATCATCCTGTTTGCCTTACATCTGTCAAGTACTATTACCACAATCTCAGAAGAGATGCAGAGTCAGTCAGCGAGGTCAAGGTAGTCATGGGCTTGAATTCGTTTTCCCTCCCCTCTCTTGCCTTATCATTCTTTGTAGCTTACCCCAACTCTGTGCTTCTGTTCTTTGGGCATAGCCTTTATGACCACAGCCTTGGATTTATAAAACAATTTTTAACGTCTTTCCTGCTTGTTATATCAATGATTTTTTATTATATTATTCATGTTATTGATAGTATTATATCAATTACTGTTATTATTACATAAATAATTTCAAATACGCATTATTTTGGCTGTTTTTTTCTTTTACAAACTTCTCAAGTAGAGACAAATGGAGCGCTTCTTTGGGACAGGGAAATCCCTCTTGACATCATTTCTTAGCTGTTACCCTGTGCTGACCTCCTGCATAGTTAAGCCTGTAAAGAATAAATAACAACCTAACACTGACCACTGTCTCCACAGCAAGGGAAAAGTAAACAGCTGGGGCAAAACTTTATACTCAATGACCTACTGTGAAGTCTGTTGAAATTGGTTTAGATCTTGTGATCCTTCTGTCCTCAGATGCTGAGAGGGATGCCTCTGATATATAGTGCTGATACGAGGCTTATTCCATTAAGCTGTAGCGATTCTAGATTTCATGCATCATTTAACAGAGAAAATGAGAATTTGCAGAAGTAATAGTTAACGTAAAGTGTATGAGGTTTCAACGCAGTTCGGCAGGTAGGAAATAAAGTTTATGTATTATGTTATAATGGGGCTTGCACATTTTATTATATGTGCACAAAAGAGGTCTTTCTGTGCTGTCTTTTCCATTCAAAATATAAAAAATGCTAAGGCCACTGTTTCTAGAGCAGGCTGTATCATTTTAACAGAGGTTAAGATTTCAGTTTCAAATAAATATTCTTACGCAGGTCATAAAGGTTAAATTGAAATTGGAAGAACAGGAAAGCTGTAAGCACGAGGAAAATAAATTGTAGTTGGTCAAATAATACAAATAATACTGGTTCCATATCCTACCTAATATTTTCAGACACACACACATACATAACCTTAATGTTAAATAATGCTTGTGTGACAATATTCTGGGGCTATTTTAAGAGCTTGTCAAACTATTTCTCACCCTGCTTGCTGAGGTTCACCCTGAAAGGGGATTTCTGCTTATGAGAGGATGGGAGGAAAGAAAACATCAAGAATGTACATGCAATTGTGTTTTAATTAATTTCTTTGATATCTGAGAAAAGATTGGCAATAGTTAAATAATTTGTTGTACAGTGAGTTGTGAAAGTGACTTGCAGTGACAAAATATATTACAGCCTATTGAAATATCCAAGATTTTTGGACAAATCATGAGCACTGATGTGATGGATATTTCCTGTTGCGCTTCAATGCATCTGTAACTTGATGGCACTTGTATGAAATAACCTGAATTGCCTACTAGAAGAACAGTTTATTCGTATTTACAAAAAGGGAATAAAAAACTTAGGATGGCACTGTTTCTATAAGGAAGTGGCTACAGAGCTTCCATAATGAAGGAAAGTATAAGCACTATTTTAAATAGTCTTGTGTAGCTGTATATAAGAAGTTGTTTTTCATGCTAGCACTATCTCTCACACTTCAGAAATGAGAAATCAAGAAAAAGAGAGCCAAAACCTGCACTCTTTCATACCATACATACCCTTAGAGGAAATTTGACTTAACAGGATTTCGTTATACTGAACTGAGGATAACGAACAGGTCTCAGTTATGAAATAACTGAACAGATCTCAGTTATTTTTACTAGTGCAGCATTTTCCTGTAAACTTTATCCACTTTCAAAATATGTTTCAACTGCACCAATAAATTTATCAATACCTTTAAAATTTATTTTAAAATTAATTCTTTCTGCTTTCTGTGACACTAAAGTGTATCTGTTTTTCAGGATTGTGACTACTTGATACTTGGTTAGCATCAGAAGTGTAGAACCTGACTGTTACAGAGTATAGCTACAACATATATCATGCAAAAGGCATTGAACCTGCCTTCTAGATACAACTAGAAATTTCAGCAGTTATATGTCTCGCATTTGAGAAAACTGTGGATTAAACATTCTTTATTTATTCACAAACTCTGTGAACTAACTACACTTTTATAAACAAGTTCACACAATTACTGTGATGTGAATTCCAGTCCACACAAGAGGATCTCTTCACTGCAAATACTGTGGCCTAAAGAAAAGGGTATCTTACCATTCATTGCAAAATCCAGTCTCAGAGATGTTCAAAAAGATGAAAAATAACATTATTTTAGGTACACTGTATTGTGCACAGCATCTTGATAAAGATTTAGTCTGTCTACTGTGGTATCCTTAATTACTAGAAAACTATGCTTTCTTTAAGCTTTGTAGAAGTGATTTTGAAAATGTAGTTTCCCAGCTCAGCAGCTCTGTCTGTAGGAAGCAAAACTATGAATCAAAAATAATTATTACATCATTTCAATGCAATCAGCTCAGTTATAGTTACCCATTGTTTGATACAGAAGACACATAAATAATTTTTGGCACAATTTATGCGTAAGTTTATTATGAACTGGTTAACTTTATTGGTAAATAATTAGCAAGAGCAGAAAAAGAAAACAATTTTAAAGTACAGAAGTATGTACCAAAATGACTACATCATACATTCTAAATCCTCTCAGAATTTGTTTTCCCACAAAGTTATTTTTTTAAAGATCATGAAAGTGGTGTTTGTTTAGGTGCCAGGCTAAAATGACATTTAGATTTTTTTCCTGTAAAACAACATTAAAAATCTCTAATTTTATTACAGTGGAGTGTTTTAACCCTCATCTGTGCTAGGGAATAATGATTTGGCTGTCGCAACTAATAAGAATGTAAATTCAGATGATGGTAACCAGGGAGTTTTCCAATAAAACCTGAACTGGAACTACCAGCTAGTTTTATGGAGACTGATAACACATGGATTACAAGTACTTTATAATATGAGCTGGGTATTGGGACAGTGATAAAAGTGAAAATACATCCCATTACAATGCTTTCCTGTTATTATTAGTGGTATTACACTACCATCTAGAGGCCCAGCTAAGATTAAGCTACTATGAAGACACACCTATTAGACCTAGAGAAATGTTATTAGCTCTCCTTTGAAGCAGTTACATATAACCACCAGTGCAACTTCTAGAGCTTTTCAACAAAGCTTTTCCATACAAATGAAAAATGTTTGCTATTCTGTGCAACCTAAACATTGACAGGAGTGCCAGAAAAGTGATTCCTTTCTTATACTTACTATTCAGTCCATTATGATTATCTGGGGTTTAGTGCATGCTTGAACTTTTGAAGTGTTTAGCCTAATAGAGGATTTAAGAAATCTTAATGCAAAATTTTGTTTCCTCTTGAAATGTGAAGTTAAAATAAAATAAAATCTTCCTTCACAGCTTTTCTTAAACAAATCAAGCGAGAGAGTATTTTGGTTTTAAGAATCATTGTAAGAAGTTGCTGTTTCAAAGTACCTTTTGAGAACCAAAATTTTGCCCTTTTAGACCTGTTTTGCAGAAAGTTGTCCTATGACAACTTGCTGAATATGTTTAAAAGGAATATTTGTCTGAGAGGGCTGAGAGTAAATTCCTGAGGATCTAGCAGAAAGGTAAAGGGTTTGACTGAAAGGGCATAGATATTCAGGAAAGTAAAGGTGCTTTGGAAATTTTATTTAACTCTGCATTTCATCATGTTAATATTTTTCATATTCTCATTATTTTAGAAATGAAACCTGATGTGTTTTAGAAACAACTATGCCAGAGAACAAACACCTTAACATCTGCCTTTGCAGATGTCTTTGGCCAAGTTAGATGATGAGCAGTAAGTAGATCACTATGCTGGTATTTCTTTGGAATTGCCTAAAAATGAGGATTTAATCTGGGTGTAATTTGTGGCATAATTTCCTAGGCAGGATATAGTTCTTTATACAGGCCATTTTTTTTTTTTTTTTTTTTTTTTTTTTTTTTTTTTTTAATAAGCTCCTACATTTAAGGGGGGCTTGTCTGTAAAGGTGTGCTAGCTTTAGTGAGGACAGAGTTATTTTCACGATAGCTGGTATGAGGATATGTTTTTGGATTTGCCCTGATAATAGTACTGATAAGGTCTTCTTCAGTTGGTGCTAAGGAGTGCTTGCACTAATTCAAGGACTTTTTCAGCTGCTGCACCTGCAGTCCTAACTTTCTCCTTACAAGCAGCAGGGGCCCCTCTTCCCTCCAGGGCTTTGTCCCATGGAACCTTGTCAGTCAGTTCCCTGACGAGGCTAAAGTTTGCTCTGCTGATGTGCAGGGTACGAGCTTGCTGCACACCCTCCTCGCCTCCGTGAGGATCTCGAACTCCACCATTTCATGGTCACTGCAGCCAAGGCTGCCCTTGAGCATCACATTCCCCACCAGCCACTCCCTGGTGGTGAGAACAAGGTCCAGCATGGCACCCCTCCTTGTCGCCTGGTCTATCACTCGGAGAAGGAAGTTGTCATCAACAGGAACTGCAAGGACATGGCAAAGCACTGAGCAGAGCTGTTCTTCAGGAGAGGCTGCCTTTATTTTAGGTGGGTGCATCTCCTGCCTTTCCCTCACTTTCCAGGTCATCCTTTTATGTCTGTTCAGTGAACTTGACTAGAAGTTATCTTAAACTAAATTGAAACAAAGTAACCAAAAGGTAATGATGTGATCTGTTTTACCAACTGCTAATTTTAAATGAAATAATCAATCATATGCTTTCTGGCAGCCTTTAGTTTGCATCTTCAAACACACGTATCATTTTCTCAAAGTATTACTTTGAAATTTGCCATTTGTGCGACCACCTTGAACACACCGGGCTTCAAAACGCATTACTTCAAGAAGCTGAGAAAATATCAAAGCATTGCTACAATGTGAGCGGTTTGTTTGTCTCATTCTGAAATTCTTCCAAAAATCTGGAATGAGATAGGGTAGAATGAGAACTCAGTGAGATCAATTTTCAATCATGAGATGTCCAGTCTGCCTTTTTTTCAATAAATAAGAAAAAGAGAACATAAAACAGGAGTGGCAATAAAAAGTACCACATTTGTCTATCTCCTTTTTTTTTTTTTTTTATTCCTTTTCTGTTTTTCTCTACTCATTTCTACTGTTATTATTTCAATAAGGCCTAATTCTGGCTTTTTGCCACATATCTAATATGTTAAATTCTGAATGTAGTTAAATGCATGTGAATAATCAGTGTGTCATTGAGACATCTTTAGCATACATGGCAGCTATTATTCCAGGTTTGCTACACGTTTGATTGTAGAAAAATAGTCTGCATGAATTCTAACTATTTTGATTTAATAGTATGGGTAATTGCTGTGGGTAAGAATTTATTTTCAAAGTAGGTTTCTCTATTTTTTCCGAGAAGAATTCTAATAGAAAAAGAGGGTTGTATTTTGAGAGCTATTTGGTGTTTTTAAAAGTCGTAAGCAAGATAAACTACAGTTTATTATTCAGACCAGACATGTATACTGTTTGTTTTTCTGCAACATGAACTCTCTCCTGATCTTGTTATAACTCTATCAAACTTGAAACAATAAGTATTCTAGCTGTCTGTTAGAAAAGTCTTCTTAAAAGTTCATGTTCTTTCCACAACGGAACCAGAATTTCATCTAACAGAATTGCACTGTTGTAACCAACAGCAGCAAAAAAGAGACACCGACAAAATATTTTTAGCTTAATCAAAAAAATTGTCATGGAGAAGTACACTTACATTATTGACAATTACCTTTTGAAGTCATACTTTCATTTGTTGAAGATCTCACATTTCAAATAGCAGCCAAGCAATTGACGGATACAGAAATGCCTCTCTGAAGTGGTACTGCCTGTGTTCTTTCTTACATAGGTTTTTATTTACTTTTTTTTGATCCTGGATATTTAAAATGTTAATATGTCAAAGTACATAGTTTTTAAAGATCTGAAAACACGAGAAGGAAAGTTGCTAGAGAAGAGCCATTACTCACTGTGTTCCTAACATTTTACAGGTGTATGATGCATGTGAGCTGAATTAGCTGAACTACTGAGCTGTTTGTAACAAAATATACTTATGCTCTTTTTCTCTCAAACCTAGAGCAGCTGGATATTTCCCGAAGGAACTGTGGCCCTCGGAGAGCTTGCTCTGGAGCATATTTTTCTGAACAGGAGGAGCAGGGAAAGACCTTACCACCAACCCTCTTCTGCTGCTGGAGGAGCAAGTAACAAAGTTAAGTTGAGCCCCGGAAAATATGAGGGGGAGGTATTGTCTTAATTTTTGGTTTTGTTTCTAAGTATTGAAATGTATTTTAATTAGAAATAAATTAAATTAATTTTCCCCAAGTCTGTTTTTAAAACATGTAGAGAACCCTTCAGAGACCAGTTTGTAAAAAGCAGTTTAATGCAGATAACATGCAGTTTTTTCCAGATAGCATTCTTGGGTGTACCAGTTTATGGTGTGTTGGATACATGTGATCATATCCCTCTCCCTGCAAATTGTAGCGCATGTCCATGGCTTAGATTTCTGTATCGGATAGTTGAAGAAAGACAGAATTTGAAACCAGCTATTATGGAAATCACAAAAAACCACACCAATCTACAGTATTTTCATTCTTACAGTATTTTCATTCTTACAGTATTTTCATTCTTACAGTATTTTCATTCTTACAGTATTTTCATTCTTACAGTATTTATATTTTACCTGCCCTTGCAGTCTGGAAGGATGGGATTCAACTCATTCTATTGAAGCCATTTAAAATGTACAGATCTAGCCTAAGCCAGTTGTCTTTAAATGTTCTTTATAGAAGTAGATGCTGGCAGGAGGCACTTCACCTCATGTCTCACACCTATCTTATGATGGTTAAATTCACCTCTAGAAATGCTACATCTCTGTCTGCATTAACATTTTATATAACAATCACTTTTGACTGCATATCTAACCTTTAAATGGCCAAAGGTACCAGCCATATGATTTATGACAATAGTCTTCAAGGCTGTGAATTCATTATCAGTAATGATCTTTCATTAGCTTTGGATTATTCAATTACATGATAAGATTTTGTAAAGCTTACATGAGGTTAAGGTATCTATATTCTATTTTCATGACCTAGAAAGGAGTGTCGTACCGATTGGAATAGCAATTACCATCTTTACTGTAAATATATATATTTTGGGCAATTTTTAATAAATGTATGCATTTGAAATAGAATATATATTCTACATTCTACCATGCCTCTTATGTGTTTAGTACACTGCTATTTTATCGAAGAAAATCATATTGAAAGATTGACAGATATTTTTTACATATAGATATTAAAATATTAAAGGACTGATTGAAATATTGGATTAAATTCACATTTATATTTTACAGATATATCCAATATCTAAATACACATCTGAATAAGCTCTTTTCTGAGAAAATTATTATTTTTAATATTGTATCTATTTAGGTTTATTTCTTACTCTATTTATCATACTGTATTTCTCTTAGGAAGAAAAGACTGAAAATGAAATAATTTTTAGGGCGGGTTTTTTTTTTGCTTCTATGAAAATTTTTACAATTTATTCTCAGATGAAATAATATGATACTTTTAATGAAAAAGAAGAAATCTTGAAGAATCAGAAGATGCAAATTGTTTTTATCTTCCTGAGGAAAACAATTACAAATTAACTGCTCTTCTGACAAAATATCATCCAATCGAAAAATAGCTTTGTGTGCATCCTCTCAACAATGTCAATATGACCTACGGTGGTGGATTCTTCTCCTTTCCTTAGGATTGTGCAAAGAGAACTCTCTTCCTTATTGCCTTCATCTCTTACAGCAATATATTTGATTTTCCTTTTTCTTTTTTTTTTTTTAATTCTGATCACCTTGCTGTTCAAACTGAAAGATCAAAACAATGATGACACAGAATAAAAAGACACACTTTTTACCAAAAGGCATCATAATCTTCAGATGAAAAGTTTAAATATTTTATATAAAAATATTATTTCAAAATGCAAACAATTCTTATTGAAAGAAAATGGAGAACTACCAACTGAAAATGACAAATTTGGGAATAAAAAGAGGTCCACTTCAGAATGGTCATTTAAATTCATTATTAATTAAAAGAGAAGTGTAAAGATAAAACACCTTCCTTGATGTTGCTAATAACAACTACAGCTGCTGACATTCAGCACAGAAGTTCCATCAGAAAACTTGGGGAAATGAATCTGTGGTTCTGGGAGTTGAGAGTGTTTGGTTGTTTATGCTGGGCATTGAGAGCAAGGGTCCAAACGAGGTTCTACTGAGAGAAAGTGAGAAATATCATGATATTAACCAGCAGGACTTCCTGGAAACTTACCATAACTCAACTCTTAAAACTTTGATGAGCACAAAGTGGGTTGCCTTTTGTTGCAGTAGCACAGGCTTTGTTACGAAGACAGACAGTGATGTTTTTGTTAATACAATATACATACCAAAAAGGCTCCTCAGGCCCCTTTCACCTCCTCCACAAAATTATCTCACAGGCTCTCAAACGAAAGGCCATAAGGATAAAAAAGTAAATGATAGATATCAGCAGAATACCCAGGTGACAAATACCCTCCTTTTTGTTCAGGAACTGGCTATGGATTTTCTGCAGACCTGGCTTCAAAAATTGTCAATGCTTCTGTATATTCACTTGGAAGACATTTATGTAGGACTCTGTCTTAATGCAAAGGGAGTACAGATAGTACCTCCAATTAGTCATTCATTGTTTAACATATACAAGGTCCCATTTTCTCCTTGTTTGTACAGTAATATAATTACATCTCATCACATTGGGACAAATAAGCACATATTCTATTGAGAGACACTGCAAAAGAACCACCTGTGCCAGACGGAACAGTAAGGCCCATAGTGGAGAGTCCTTTCTTTCTTTGATAATGGACAAAACAGCAGATTTTTTTTTTTTTTTTTTTAGAAACAGAATATCTATATGTAGTGGTAACTTTCAAGGTTCAGGGACATCCTGAATCAGGGGTATAGTTTTTGTATAAGCTTGCATTCAAAGGATTTTTCTTCCATAAAGCAGGTTTTCTCTGTTCACTGAACACTGCTTGGTACCTTCATTTTGGATGAGGTATCAATTATTTCTTATGTTGTTTTAAAATATGATAAGAGATCATATTAAATATACTGAAGAAAAAGCAATGAAGATGCAAAGAAGCTTAGTTTTTCATTAGCAAGTAATAAAATCTTAATGTGTTAATTTTATATTGCTCAGATGTAATTAGTCTACATACCATTACATTTACCCAGATGGCATTTCAGTGTGACTGAGGAAGACAGCATACATGATAATCTATGTTGGTGAATTAGAGATAGAAATATGGATGGAAACTGCTTTTTTCAGAAAATCCAGTATTAGGATTTTACAGGTCTCTATTACTGCATTATTACTAGTGCTATTACTCACTGTAGTCATATATACAAAGAACACCTCACACAAGATTCCACTTAGTTGTGTTTTTGGAGAGATAATAAATGAGGAAAATTAAATGCTGATATAGTGTTTTGACAGGAATATATTTAATTTTGTTTTCGGGTATTTAGCAATGTACAAAATATCCTCATAGCTAAGGAAAAAATAAGAGGATGCTTGATAACCTTGTAAGCTAGAAGCTTCAGTCAAAACGTCTATGTAAGTAAATCACTTTCCAGATTTCTCTCCAACCAAGAATATAAATTATCTGCTACTCTGACTAAGAATTAAGAGACCTGTACAGTAATTACTGAGTGGGCCAGCTGGGTTGGATTAATTGAACAGATAGAAAGAAGTACCTGTATCTCTGCAGGAAGCTTATCAGATGCATGTGGGAATCAAAATGTCAGTCACATGAATACCAAATTCCTCAGCTGGAGCTGATGTGAGAAAGTGAGACTACTATATATTCATCCCCACTGACAGTTTGTGAGCATACATTATGATGTTTAATAAAGCAACCTAATTGAATTATATGTCTTCCCGTGGAGAAAATCACCCTTTTCTGCAGTTGCTCAGAAAAATCCAAAATACAATTCCTTTAGGAAATTCACCTGTAGAAATCAAGGTTATGGATAGTCAAAGTAATTAACATCATGTTAGTTTAGCTTGGTAGGGCAGGGAAGACAAAAAAAAAAAAAAAAAAGAGAAAAAAAGAGGGAGAAAAAAAGCACTATGCCTAGCTTCTGCTTGTCTGATGGGGTGTGGGGTGTGAAGCTGGGCCGCACTGTGCAGGTAACCCACACAGAAATTTAAGTAGCCTATTGGTGAGAATACGTAGCACCTGACATGAATTTGAAGGGCAAGTCCATAGCTTGAAGGACAAGTCCATAGCTTGATGTGGTGCCAGGCTGTAAGCATTTACAAATGCTCTGGATTTTGTATGTCTTTTGTTTTAGAATAATGCCCCTTGTCCTTGGGAGAAGGGGGTTGTGACTGGGGCAAGGCCTAAGTAAATTGTAAGCATTGCTCCAAATGTTTCTGTGACAATGCTCTGGGGTTAGAATTGGCATATTACCCAGGTGTAGAGCGTAAGATTTTCTTCAAAAGGATTAATGTCCTACACCAGTATCCTGTTTCAGCTGCTAACTACTTGCAGAAGAAGCATCTAGTGACTTGTTCCTGAGGCCTCAGAATATTCTTCTACTGAATAGTTTCTGCACTTGGTCATATCTTCCTTTTTGGTTCTCCATTTCATTATTTTGCTGTAATTATGTTGAGCTTCTTAGCTTGCTTTTTTCTTCTTACCTTTTTTTTTCCCCCTTTTCATAATTTGTATATGTGTATATATTTTTCTGAGGTGTTTTTAACAGATGTTCGTAACTTACAGACAGATCCTAATGCCTTGTTCTGAGAACAAGACTATCTCCAGACCTTGTTATGCAGGATAAGGCTTCTCATGTGTGGATGGAGAACGGGCCGTAAAACAAATAGTGGGACAGTAGCAGGGAATACCTGATATGTGACTCAAATCTAGATGCTGTAGCTTTCTAGCAGCTTTGCATTGTTAGAATTTAAGTGATCATGTGTGCAGTCACTCTGAGAAGCCCCAAGTTCCTTAGCAGTGCTGCTTTGACCACTGCTTAACTAACTGTTGACACTAAAAGAACTTTATGCATTGAAACAATTGTACTTAGTAAGTTTGGTTTTGCTGAAATGGGGCTTATTTTTCAGGCAGTAGTTGGTTCTGATATTAATTTAGATAGATAACTTATTAACTTTTGGAGTATAATAGTAGGATATGGATATATTTTAAATATAAGACTTATAATGTTTTTTCCATGACATGATTGACAATGATCTAAGGAGCATCTATGATTATTTGGATGCCTCTTATAGGCAAACTAGTACAAATACTGTACAATAAGCAATATGAGTTCTCAATTACAGCATCTATCTAGAGACCAACAGTGTGCCCAATAACTGAGCAATAAAAACTGGCATGGGGGGAAGCTGTTGCAGTAGACCATTCCACAGTGTAGTCATATTCTAGGAAAAACTCCTTTCATTGGCACCGTACTTTGCATCTAGGTGGAAAAAACTGAAAATGTGTTTCCTGTCTGTGCTGATTTCAGGCAGGGACGAGTTGCTCTCCTATGGAGAGCTGACCGGCCCACAGGATCTTGTTTCATTCCGTGATACATTAAGCTCAGTGGTCATTTTGTCCACTAACAGTGGACTATCGCGGCCTGAATGAAGTCATGCCGTCACTGAGTGCTGCTGTGCCGGACATGCTGGAACTCCAGTACGAACTGGAGTCCAAGGCAGCCAAGTGGTACGACATGACTGACATTGCTAATGCATTCTTCTCCATTCCTTTGGCTCCAGAGTGCAGGCCACAGTTTGCTTTCACTTGGAGGGGCGTTCAGTACATCTGGTATCGACAGCCCCAAGGGTAGAAGCACAGTCCTACCATCTCCCATGGACTGATCCAGACCACACTGAAACAGGGTGCAGGGCCAGAACACCTGCAATATATTGATGACATCATTATATGGGGCAACACAGCTGATGAACTTTTTGAGAAAGGGAAAAAGATTATCCATATCCTTCTGAAAGCCAGATTTGCCATAAAGCAAAGTAAGGTCAAGGGACCCACACAAGAGATCCAGTTCCAAGGAGTAAAATGGTTTCTGGTGGATTCATATTCCAAATTACAGGCAAATTTAATACTAAACTAGTTGTCAAAGGTAACCTATATTTGTTTCAATCAAAAAAATTTTCCTAGTATGAATATGACTAGACTTCAACATCCCTACAGTGCTGATGAAGCATACTGACATCCATGAGTTGTTCACTGGGCAACTTGGTATTTTAATGTTCAGAAATAAATAGTAGTTGTTCTCCCAAGTAATATAGAAGAGAATATAAACAATTTTGACTGAATTCTTGTACATGTAGGATATCAAATGAATTCAAAGAATAATCAGTTTTTCCACTATAGATTACCCTCCAAATTAATTGTATCAGTTCTATATGGATAATTGTAACAATAGGGTTTTACCTTAAGCCTGCATTTCTCCCTTTGTGACAGATGGCAAAGCAAGAATGTGATTCTCTTTTTTTTTTTTTTTGGAAGATCATGTCCACACAAGTTTAATTCTGTAGAAAGCTTGATAAACTGTGGCAGTCTTGTATGTGTACACTAGAGATTCTGTAGCGGCTTCAGATGTTTCATACAGTAGCAGATTCTTTCTTGTATACTTAACGCCAAATCCATGGTGACTTTTCACATAACATGATGTTACATTTTTTTATGGAATGGTGTGTCTTTAGGCGTTAATATATTTTTAGTACAAATTATACATGGTCTCTCTACTGGCATCAGATAATCCTCACCGATGTAGGTTAGAAGCTTAGTCACTGACATGGTGTCACCTTGATAAATATGCTTAGAAGCATCTAAGCAAAACACATGATGGAATCTGTCACTTTTTAAATCATTTGTTAATTTTGATTAAATGGTCATAGGTGTCATAATTCTGTTAAGCTGACAAAGTTCAGCTACCATATTAAACAGGTCACAAGCCTGATAATCCCTAAATCAGAGTTTCTAGACACCGCATTTCTAAATCTGGTCCCTCACCCACTGTAATTTTTTTGTCCAAAATCTGAACAAAATGTAACACTCAGTTTTCAAAACGGTTAGTGGAAACAACCACTAACTATATGTGTACATAAAATTGTCTCTTAATTTTGTGATGAATTACATATCAAAGTTGGGTTTCCTCCCTGGTGTCTTGTCCCACTGTATTGCAGAAACTGTCTTTTTGACTGGGTGTGGTACTTGGAACATAAGCCAATGGATCAGGTCGGATCAAGTACCTATAAAAAGAAATTATAACTGTTATTAATAAGACTTGATATGAGCAAGGATAAAATAAGTGCATACAGTTGTAATGTTGAAAAGATGTGAGGAAGACTTAGAGACTTACTTTGAAGGTTCTTAGTCTAGAGCCTGTTGGGTAACTCAGACAATTGGATAACACCACTCACTTTATATGCTAATAATAAAGCTTTACACATTTTTTCTGCCTAGACATCAACTGTATGTCCTAGGCATAGCTAAACCTTAATTTTGACTGACAGCTCCTTTGCCAGTTACTCTGTATCTCTTTACACATCTGCTTTATTCACTGTGCCTTAAAGAAGAGACAAGCAGTCCACAAAGCCATTTCTAAAAGAATTTGTTGTTAAGGTGGTTTTGTTTGTCTGGTTTTGTTTGGTTTTTTTAATAAGGAGAGGGCCGGTGCTAGCAACAGAATGTAGTGTAGTTACTCTGAAATGAAAGTGAACAAGGCGTGTTACTGCAAGAACCATTCGCAACTTCTAAACTCCAATATGTAAAAAGAACATCATGCTCTGCTGAGAGTCAAAATGTTAAATGTTTTGGTATAAAAATCTCACGGCTATAGAATAAAAATGCTGCTATTCAGTACCTGTTTCTTAAGGCAAATACGCCAGGTGAAATATGGAGGTATTAAGGCAAAGTCTGAACATATTACTTGAAACCTAAGTGCTTTCGTTATAATTGCTCAGTAAAGAGAGTGAGATCATTGTCCTTTAAGCTCCACCAGCTGAAGATACTAAACATTATCTTGCAAAGCTAACAAATGCAAACACTAACAAGAAAGGCTTTTGAGCAACCAGCAGCTGCAAATGCTGCTGTAAGTGCAACCTACGTCTAAAAGCTGAGAAAATTTCCTCATATGTTTGTTCAGGGTTGTATGTTACCCAATATACCCATGATAAATTACACATCTCTGAGGACCATAGTGAAGAAAAAAGACTTCAAGTTGTATAAGCGTGGGAAAGCAGAGAATGAAGGTTGCTTCTAAACGAATTAAAGTGAATGAATATTTTGTCTTCTATCATAGAAACTCACAGAAATGTGGTTTGCATAAGAATAAGCCATGTTGACATAAGAGTGCAACTAACAAGTGTGATGAAGAGTAATCAGCTGGAGGAAGTCTGCAAAATATATTTAGAAGGGGAGGAAAAAAAGATATAGGAGTACTAGCCTTCCAGCTTGTCAGCAGGAAGGACAAAAAGAAAAAGCTTTTTATCTGCCCTGGGATTTGTGACCAAGAGAACCATAGAAAGAGAACAAATTCTTCCTTGCCTCTCCACAAATAATACCCCAATGCATGAGAGTGAACCGGCTGACTAGTCAAGAGAACTATAATCACATAGTGATCTGGGTTATTGAAGCATTAACTATTATCCAGACACAAGGACCATGTTCTTTGTGTCAGGTTTAGAGAAAGGAAAAAAAAAAAAAAAATTCTGAGCTTAAGCTGGGAAACAGGACCACTTCTTAAGCATCAGGAAATGAATGTACATCAAGCTAGGTAACACTGTGCATTTACAAGCTAAATATGTGTAGGTAGCACACTACAAATTCAGTACCACTGTAAAATTGTGCAATATTGGATTGCTGAGTACCTCTGTTTTTGAGAAGAAAATAAAATGGCATGCAGGATAGCTAGTCCACCTAGACAGACTACGTGGGAGTATGTGAATTTACAGGTTAAATATTAGTATACATCACACTGCTGAGTTCCACAACAATGAAAATAATATTCCAAATAATTCAACAAACTCTATGATAATTGCCTGTATGTTTGACACATTTAATATTATGCTATGCTTTTCATACCCTACAGTGCTATAAAACACCAGAATGATTTTCTTTTAGTATCAGGAGGGTTAATAGCTCAGTTTTTCTCTTTGTGAGCAAGCAGTGAGGTTCACCAGCACTGATGTGGAGGACCTTGCACAGCTGGGCTGTGTGGTTTCTTTCCCATGGAGCAGAGGAGGCATGTTAGTGTAGCAAGGCAAGAGAAGCTCAAGGCAGAAATGGCTCGGGACCTTAACACAGGAATCACGTTGGACTTCAGTGTGAGACTATGCCAATAATCTAAAATTCTTTACTTTCAAAACTTTCTTGACAGTTCAAATTTGTAAAATTTCACTTTTTTTAATGTCTAAAATTTCCTGGTATGCAAGTGAAAAAATTTTCTGTGTTAATGACTGGCCATTTGTATTTGAATTAACTTAAGCATGAATATCACATGATATTCAGAGGAAGAGTATTGTTTAATGATCTTTGAATCCATGTAATAAAGTTCCATTTGAAAACACTCAGTTTGAAGGCTTGATCTTTCTATTAAGACCGGACAGCTAGATCATAAGCGAAAATTTAATGAGATTATTAACTCTGTGAAGCTCTCCAGCAGACTTGGTTAGAGTATTTTTTTTAATACAAAGAGCAAAAGGAGAATGAGAGAATATGGAGGTAAGGGCATTACTAAAATACATATTTTATACTTATATGTGTATTTTAAATATATACATGTATGTGTATAATTAGGTGTCTAAACAGAAATCTCCATATTTCCATTTTTTGCAGGTGCATGGGAAAGTTTGGAGTTCTTTTCCAGCAGAAAGATAATAAAATAAATTCAGGCAAAAAGTGCAAACAAGAAATTTTGCAGGTCTTGTGAATATTGTTGTGTGCGTGTCGTTTAACTTACACTATATCATTCAGCTCTAGTCTTGTATCTGGAGAAGGATTGATCAGGATGTAAGAAAGGGTGTTCTGATGATCATTCATTTCATCTAGAGGACAAAAAAAAGCCCAATACAAAGTTAATTATATTTACAAGAAAATTGTGAAAAATATTATTTCTGACAAACTAATTTGATAAAAGATCATCTTTCATTCATAAAGCTGTCAGAAAGTGTCAGGTGTCAAAGTGATTTCAATTAAATTTAGTAACTTCGTTCCAAGTACCGTTGAAAAGATCTGACACAGCATATTTTGAATTGTCAGCTCTCCAAATGTCCTGTTTTCTTTCCAAATGATCTAAAAATGTTCTTTTGCACTTTTTAAAGTCACAACAATTCTGAATGTGACCCCCATTTTAGTGTAATTTACCAATCCGTCATATGGCTTATGTTAGTATGTGGGAAGCAGGGATTTCTATTCTCAGTTGGCATTGACTTAAAGTGATAAGCAAGGTTAAATGAAAGTGTTCTCATCCATCTCCAGATTTGGTCAATATAACCGTTCTTTCCTTATTTATGTAGCAAGCATTTTCCTTCTATCATCTGTGTCAATGGGTTGAAATGTTGTGCTGGTTTCAGGCAGGAATTAGTTGCTCTCCTACAGAGAGCTGGCCGGCCCACAGCGGATCTTGTTTCATTCCATGACACATCAGGCTCTGCGGTCAGGCTGGGGGCATGTGCAGTTTGCAAGGCAAGAAAGGGTCCCGGAAGGGGTGGGGTTTGGGGTTGTTTTGGGCTAGCAGATAGCTTTGCTGATAACTCTCTTTGTTACTTCTCTGTGGGCAGAGCTCGCTAATCAGAGTTAGGCTGACATTGGGGGTGGGGTGGAATTTTCTTTTTTCCTGCTCTCAGGATTTTTGGGTTTTCCTCTCCATTCTGGGGCTTGTTTTCTTTTTTTTTATTCTCCACTCAGATTTTGCTTGCTGCTTTGGAATCTGGCTGTGTCAGTCCATGGGTGGCAGGGGGTTGGAACTGGATGATCTTTAAGGTCCCTTTGAACCCAAACCATTCTATGATTCTATGATATGTTCTATTTTCTGTTGGTTTAATTACTTATTATGATGAGTAGTATTGTTAGTATCACTGTAAGTTTCAATTATATTATAAAATAGTTCTTATCCCAACTTTTATGAGCTCTCCTTGGTTTCTTCCTCTGACCCTTCAGTTGGTAGGTGATAGAGCGACTGGTGGTACTTAACTGCCAGATAAGGCTAAACCATGACAAATGTGAATGCCGTATAAATGCAAATGGGTATTTATTTCCTGCATTTTTAATTATTCTCCTAATGGTATGTTGCAAATGAAGGCTGATGGAAAAAATATTCTTTTTTTAAAAAGCTTTTTGCCTAAACAAGTCTTGTGACTGTTTTGCAGCTGTCATTACAATATCTGTCATATGGCTTTCTCTTGGTACACTTCCTGTGGTGCTGCAGTGAGACTAGATTTAATCTGATAGGACTAAGAACAGCAGTCATTGCTTCTGTGTATCACAGGTTTGTGTCACATATTTGCACCATTGTAAGTGCTCCTGTCTAGAAAACAATTAGATAAACTCACAGAGACTCAGTATAGATGCACTTTAAATCTAAAATGGTGCTTTACAATACAGCTAATTTCTGTAAGGTGAAACCAATGCAGCATATTGTAACTGTAGCACAGTTACAAGCACCTGTGACACCCTACTAACACCACATCTTTGCTAGAGGCTTCAGAGTCAAAACCGTGTTGTGTCTCAGTTGGCCTAAATGACTTCACAGTTAATTGAATTTAAATTTGGAGGTCTTAGATATTAATGTAAAAAGGACACTGAAGATGTGAAATTGGCTTTAGAGATTGTCTCCATATATGGAGATTCATAAGCAGCTGTGATTATTTTGGTTTGGTTTGGATTTTGGTTTTGGTTTTTTTTTTCATTGTAGCCCTGGATAGGGTGGGAGAGATGACAGTGAGAAGGTGACAACCCAGGTTTGCAGCTGACTGCATGTGTGAAAAATGTAAGAAAATAGGAAAGTGATCATGAAAATTTATAAATCAGAATCAGGGCAGATAGATGTAATCGGATGAAGCATTTAACTATCAAATTTTGATGTTCTGCAGATGCTATATAATCTTCCTAAATATAAATGGTCACATGAATGTTTACTGTTGGCTTTTAACTAGCATTTTAAAAGAAAAGCAGGAATATAACAAAGGTTTCTTGTTACTAGTATAACTATGAATCAAATTTACACTTTATGTTAATCAAATGTTGTTATGGCCTGTGTCATTCCTGGAAAATATTGAGTCCTGAATCTTCCTGCAGCAAGTCATATAGTATGCACAAAGCAGGAATAGTAATTATCCAGTTGGAGTGTGGGATAGAGAGCTTGTATTGGCATATTTAGTTTGAAAGACTGAGCAAAATGATAACCATGTATTCTGTAGCTGCCTTCACTCAAAATTAAGTTGATTTTGCATCAACATCAAAAGACGTTTTGACTCTGCATGAAGAATGAGTGTAGTTAAAATGGACAAACCAAAATATCCATTCTGTGGGAAATACCACATTTACCTTCAGTTATTGGGTATTTTAGGGATAAGTCAAATGTATAATTGTGTTGAAAAATGAAAAGTAACACACTTGTAAAACAATGCTTTTGGATTCTTCAAATGTAAAAACGAGTATGGGAAGCCCAGTATTGGTGTTTCTGAAGTCAAAAGCACTAAGCTCCAGATTGGACTTACTATGCAGTTGGGATCTAGAAATTTTTGGTGTTTCTAGAAAAATGAACACCCATAGTTCTGGGAGTTTCCACACAACACACTACAGAGCCAAGGACACAGAAAGGCAAACCAGGCAGCTGTGTTACATATATTAGAGTGTTACAGAGCTATTGTTAATAGCTTAATAAAACCCCAAAAGGCATCAGCCTTGCTGGAGAAGGACTTGATGGACAAAAATGGCATCTAAAGACCGAGTGAAATTAGCTTCATAAAAGTGACTTTAATGTAACACATCATTGGCATTAGTTTTAAAAATTGTGGGGAAAATGCAATACCCTTCACATATAAACACCTCCCCAGCTTGGCATATGTGTGAATTTCACAACAGTTCTGTCTTTCAACAAACTTGTGGAAACACTGTGTAATTGTTCGATGGCACGGAAACGTTTATATATTCTGCATACACATATCATGTGCTAAATATAAGTGTGACTGACATGCTGCCTTCTGAGCTTTCCATCTGAAAATAAGAATGGGTGATCAGAACTGATTAAAAACACTCCAGCAACTTTCAGCTGAAAAAAAAATCAACAAAACTATTATCAGTGAACTTAGTATTTTGTTTATGGCGCCCTCCGTTCTTAAACATAAGTGCATAATACTAATGTTTTCATTAATTTAAATTTTCATAGCAATCATACCGTATCCTGCTGGAGAAAGGCCCAAATGTTTCATTCTGTTTTTCACAAGTTCAGCAAGCTCCTGTCTTTCTGACCTCCTGTAAAGGTTCATTTGCTGCTGATTTATCTTCTCAGCTGTTTTACCATAGTGTCTTGGTACTTTTCTGCTCAGCCGTCGGGCCCACTGCATGCTTTTTCGTCGTAACAAGGGATGATCAGACTGATCACTAGATGTTGAGTTACGATGATTACTACGATAACTAATCTGTTCTTTGGTGTCTTTAGTGTCTTCCCATTCTTCCACATTGATAGAGATTTGAGACTTGAAAGGAAAATGACAAGACAGGTTAAGAGCTTCAAAAAATGGAAGCAGATTAATATGTCCTCTCCTCTTCAGCAGTGCAGATGAACAAATGTTTTGGTTGCAGTGGAGCTGAGTGGATTCAGCTGTTCATCAAGTGCTCCTGAATTGAGCACCCTTTATTAGGCTTTGACTTTTTCTGTAAAAAGTTCATTTATGATACAAAAGCATTTCTTGAGTGCAAAAGCAGTTAATCATAATTCAGTGATTATTTTTGATTAATTATTTGATTCCATTTTGATTCTGAGAAGAACAACTCTAGCTTTTTGATACTGCCTTTCCTGAATCTAGCAATCTGTTCTGAATGACCTCCACTTTCTTCCAAGTCTGCCTTGTTTTAGATATTCAAGTTCTGCTACTGCTTTTTTAGATGTATGTTAGAGATTCATTAAGTAATAGTTCAAATTTGTCTCCACTGTTTTGAATACTCTTTTAAGACCACAGGTGGAATGTTCATGTTACCTGTGTCTCAAATTTTCAGGCATTTTTGAACTTCTATCACATAATATCTGGAATACCTCTGTGTGTGAAAATAGGGATGTATGCAATAGCCTTCAGTGTGATTCAGGGCACCTCTTACAAACAAGGTAATTCATTCCTACCTTAAGACATGGTGATGTTGCTTTTCACTCATATAGTAACAAAAAAAACGAGACAAGGGCCAAAATCAGGTCCACTGATGCTGTGTTTTCTTCATGCCATCCAAGTATGAATAATAGCATATGCACACAGCAATACTGAAATAACACAAGTAGATGGGCTATATATGCTGTTCTAACATATACAGAAAGATCATAGGGAATATAAGAGGAAGCATTTCAAAACATAACTTTAAATTTGTTTTAATGTCTATTTTATATTTAACTAATACTTTTAGCTTCTAGCTTCAAAACTACTTAAAATCCTGCACTATCGTTGTGATCTTTGAAACATGGCTTGTGTTGACACTGAAACACTGAAGCCCTTGGTGGTATTGGGACGGTTGTATTACCAAGTTACTGGTGACTGATTTCAGTGTGTTGAGTGTTTAAAATAAACAAATGAAAAATCAAACAAAGATGACTTAAAGTGGAGTTGGCTCAATTTGAATGACTTCCCAGGAATGGAAAGAGTTCACAATATGCTGGAAGTGATCAGTGAACAATGCAAATTTAATTAAAGACCTACTGAGATTCTGAAGTCCTTTTCTTATTAATGTGAAATCTGAAAGCAAGATTCTGTTGACCTTGTCAGTGTTGAATATAAACTTTCTTTAAGAGGCTCAGCACCCTCTCCCACACAGACTCTGTGAGGTTCCTGGAGTCCATAAAAGAATATTTTATACAAGTAAGTCTGACAGTCTAAGATAGATACTGTTTTTTTCCCCTTTTGCACAGACTAACTTTCATCTTTGTAAAGCCAACCCAAACACAGCAAAACAATTAAAACCAATAATTAAAAAGAACACTAAATAAGCTTATGTTATAGCACTTCAAGTAGAATTATATTTTTAATATTCTAAACCAGGATCCTGCAATAAGAATCTCATAAAGACTCATTAATTTATTGAGGGTCTTTGGTTTAGTCTGCAATAGAAAGGGTGGTGTGTGTCTTAAATTACATGATTTTTGAAATTTTTTTACTGCGTCAGGTGATGTTGTTTTGGGTAGGGCATAAGAGAATGCTGAATCCCTGTGTACAGGCATGCTCTTCGATTTTCTTGGTTTTGTTTTTGTTTTGTTTATCTTGTTTTGTTTTCTTGTTTGTTTTCTTGTTTTTTGTTTTTTTGCTTTTGTTATTTAAAATTGACATTTTGGTTTTACATGTATTTCACAACATGGATTAAGATAAACAAAGTACATCTTACATGATAAGGTGCTACTTATGGATGGGAAAGGTCTATTTGATGTGAACGAATCTGATACAAACTGAGCATAAAGGGTGGTCTTGTTTTGCCTTTCTTCCTACCTGCATTGGTAGCTCTTCTTTTCCAGTTCTTAATAAAATGGCTATCTGGACTTGCTAGCAGTATTATTGGAAATGCAGAGACAAATAATCTGAATTATTACAGGAGGGTAATAATTTGAGCCAGAGATTAATCAGGAGAGGACAAGTAAAAGAACAATCTTATGATTCTGTGAATCTGTAAATCCCTAGCTTGAACTTCTGAGACACTGGGATAGGTGAGTTGAAACTATAAATTAAGGTGATAAAGTTCATATTTATTTAGTGACTATTCAGTTTTAACTCTGCCTGTTTAGAAAGGTGTGCAGAAGGGCTCTTCCCTATATGCAGGAGGAAAAAATTAAATGGTTTCAAGACAGAGAAAACCAAAGAAACCCAAACCCTCTTTCAAAGGCAGCACAAAAGTGTGCCTTCCAGTGGCAGCTGTTTAATACATAGAAGATAAAAGCCCAGCACAGACTACTTCTGCGTTTTCCCCTGTTTTAATCAGTCTCAAACTTCCTTCAAAAATACTTTTGTAATTATAACTTATGTTGAGGTTTGGTTTCTTTAATTTCTTTTCATTTACCTTTTTCCATAGCTTGTAACCTGCTGTATGAGTGGCATAATTGATATGGTGTCACTACTACTATATGGTAGTAATGGATCATCTCATGTTTTGTGAAGTGCTTTTTGTCTTTTTCTTTTTGAGATGCCTTAAAATAGAAACATGGTGAAATCTTGAAAAATACTAAGGTCCATGTTAAGTCTTTACATAAGACTTACTTTACCTTGGGAAAAAGGTTGGGTTTTTTTTAAAGGCAGGTTCCCATCTCAAGTATCAGACTGTGTGCCCAAATTAGTATGACTGCTTGCTTGTGCTGCTGGACATTTGTGATCTACAGGGGTTTTTCCATTCAGGCAAGGCACTCTAATAGGTTGTTTCACACGTTTATTTAAACACTAGCTTAGGTTGGCCAACACATGGCAGGAAGGGGAATGTAGTCACAAACACACCAGTGTTCGTATTTGAGGTCAGGGTGGCTGTGAGTATGATGGTGGTAAACACTACAAGACCAAACATCAATTAGCTTCTTGGACCTTAGTTCCCTTGCTTTGTTGCTCCCTGAGAGCTGTGTGTAAAATATGAAACAGTTTTAATGTGCAGATTCACCTATTCTATTCTGAAGTGACTCCTTACTTTCATGTAATTGCAAGTTTCACATTAAAATAATGTCACTGTTCTGTATACCAATAGCCCTTAAATGTATCTAGAGTTCTAGGAATGCTTTTCTGTTCCAGCAGCTGCATGAACTATTATTAAGTGCAGCCACATATTCCTTTTATGTTAAACTTGGGGATTTTTGTCCACTAGCATTTAAGGTGTTTAGGACAAAGGCTTTTACCAGACCGTTAAAAATCTATCTTCAAAATTCAATAGGGACAGGTCCAATAGGGAACAAATTCCATTGGGCTTTTCTGAAAGTCCCAGTCCGTCAGCATTCAGGTTTATTAAGATGTTTGTGTCCAGAACAATGTTGCTTTAAGCTTTATTTACTCAAGGATGATCCATTGCATAGTTCCATTTCCTGCAAGGATTTTACTTCCAGGGTTTAACCCAGTGTACTGCTTTTGACTGGGATAGAGTTAAATATCTTCATAGTAGGTGGCATGAGGCTATGTTTTGGAGTTGTGATGAAAGCGGTGTTTATAACACAGGGATGTTTCAGGTATTGCTAAGCAGTGCTTACACAGAGTGGAGGCTTTTTCTGCTCCTCACCTCACCCCGCCAGTGACTGGGCTGGGAGTGCACAAGAAGTTGAGAGGGGACACAGCTGGAAAAGGTGACCCCAATAGACCAAAGGGATATTCCATACCATATGATGTCATGCTCAGCATATAAAGCTGGGAAAAGAAGGAAGGAAGGGTGGCATATGTGGAATTATGGCATTTGTGATGTGAGAGGCCTGAACCATAGGCCAGGAACCAAAACTGACTGCTGAGTGAATTCACACAATCCATGTCATACAAAGTCTCATGGGAAAACTGAAGTTTGTAGCAGTTAGTATTCTTTCCCATAAGAATGGATACATAAAGAACTGAAGAATCATAGTAGCTAGCATTTTTCTGTCTACTGTGCCCTGGACCCTAGCCAGACCCAGGCACATCGTATAGAAATAGATACACAAACCATCAAAGAACATAGAACATCAAAGTCACATAGACTGTTTGTTAAACTGTATAAAAGCAGGACCCTCTCACAGTGAAGACGGAGCCTCACCTACAAATAGACACAGTGCATAGGACTTTCCAATTGCTGGGACAGTTCTCCGATCCTTCACTGTGACGGGGCTTCCCAGCTGATGCACGGATCCAGATGATGATAAAGTATTAGGGCAATTGGTGATGTACCTTTCTTAATCACTATAGCTAACTATGTAGTAATGATTAGGTGCACTACCTTGCTTGTTCTTGCTGCTGCTTTAAACTAAATTACAATAAGCTTATTTCTTTTTAACTTGGTGACTGTGTCCTTTCTGTTGACCCCATCAATTGGCAAAACAATTTGTCTTCCTAGGTATGTGTGCTGGACTCCTGCTTTCCTGGAGATGGGTGAACACCTGCCTGCCAATGGGAAGTGTTGAATTAATTCCCTGGTTTGCTTTGCTTGCACATGTGGCTTTTTCTTTACCTGTTAAGCTGTCTTTATCTCAACCTCCGTGTTGTCACTGTTACCCTTCTGATTCTCTCCCCCATCCCACTGGCAGGAAGCGCGAGCAAGGGGCTGTGTGGTTCTGACAGCCTTCTGGGCTTAAACCACAACACCCAGAAACAGGCAGACAATAAGCAAATACTTGTGAAGCTATTTCTTGTGACTGTCAAAGGAAAGGGAAAAAGAAAACAAAAGACAACTTAAACAGAAATTAATCTGAAGAAACAAACATGAACTGTTTAACAGGAACCACAGAAAATTAGCTACACAGGTAATATGGAAGATTTTTTTTTAATGAAAAGGAAATGGTGTGAGTCATAGGTGCAGGTCATTGAGAGGCAGGCTAGATTTCCTTGTTATTTAGTAACTAGATTACTGAAAAATTGCTTTCTTTTTAAAGTAATTATATTATTCCAGATCGGTTTCAGTGTCTGAACGTTTTAAGAAATTCTTTTGTTGACCAGTAACTATCTTAAATTAATCTGGGTCTGGTCTGATCAAGCACTTGAGAAGCTGCCTGTGTACATGCTCTAGAGGTTCCCAGTGTTATGGTAAAATTGTGAGTTTAGAGTTAAGTGACTGATGGTTCCAAACCTTGTTTACAGAAAAACATTTGAAATAGTTTTAATTAATCAGTTAAGATTGTCTCAGATGACTTATTTGAGTGTGTATGCTTACTCCTCACAATCCTGCCAATAAAAAATTTAATGTAGAAAAGATAAGTATTACTCTTACAGTTACCCCTCCTCTCTGCTGATGCTGTTTGCCAGTCAGCATCTATGTTTGAAAGCATGTGAAAATGCAGAAAGGGAAAAAATGGGCCACCAAAATGCACTCTTCACAATATGCTGTATGCTCACTGTTCAACTGTTCTAGATTCTCCTTTTTGGAACTGAAGTTAAAGAGCCAGCTGCGAATGTGAGAATAAAGCATTGCTATGAATTTTGTCTTACTTACTTGTATTTAATGAATTCTATCTGCTGTGTCCTCTATTTTGTTAAAAGCTATGACAGACTTTTTTCATATTAGGAGTGATGCTGCCTATATTCTTCTCAAATGAATAATTTTGATGGATTATGTTAATGTTGCTATATTTTAAAAAATCAGCTGACATTATTGCAGTGGCACAGTCCACTGGCTAAGCTGTAAAAACCACCTGTAGAGTTCACAGAGACACTAGTGAACTTGGTGAAATCTTGCATAGCTTTTTGTAACCCTTGTTTTTAAATAAACTTTAACTGAATGTTTGTACTTCCTTCAAGATAAAACTTACAGTTAAGATTAAGCTGTTACACAGCTTAATGTTTCATAACATTTTTTTGCAAAATGGAAGAGAAAATACAAATTGTCTGTTTTGAAAGTCAGTAAACTATGTCTGAGTATTTCAGAAGAAAGGAGAGGATTGTTCACTGTTGAATTTCAGAGCTGTATTTGAGCCATGATGTAATGAGATGGCAGTATTAATGGTCACATAAAAAAATAGCTTATACATGACAAATAAAAGCTGCACCAACAAAAATATGTATGTTAAACAGGAAAAAGTATTTTTGTCATTTATATATGTATAGGCAGAAATATATACATTTATATGGCAGACATAAATAGATATTTACAAAAAATTATCAGGATTTGGCAGCTTAATTCAGAGAAATCCCACAATACTT
The DNA here is from genome assembly GCA_027574665.1 of Rhynochetos jubatus. NCBI lineage: Eukaryota > Metazoa > Chordata > Aves > Eurypygiformes > Rhynochetidae > Rhynochetos > Rhynochetos jubatus. The sequence continues at coordinate 22,224,909 of CM050656.1, forward strand.
TCAATAACATTATTCTCATTTCTAGTTAGAAATTTACGTGAATACTGATATGCCACCTGTTTTGAGACTTAGTGTTGACATTTGTGTCACACCTGATACAGGACCTGGCCACACAGCTTGTAATGAATACAATAGTCACCACACGTAAGTTCAGACTGTAGTTAATTATCCTAGCCTGTCCTATCTGTGCCTAGGCTGCCCCTTGCTTCCAGTCAGTCACTTCTCTGTAGGTGAGCAACAGGGATGAAAGTCAATAAGTAGACTGGGTCAGTATTCATGAAGCCTGGGGCTGAATGTGAGTCCTGAGTTAATGTGACCATCTACATGTCAGCAGATGGGGGGTTATTGGAATCCTGGGCATGTGCAGATATGGTATTCGCAATGTTCTTTCAATAAGTGGTTTCCAGTCTTATGAGGACAGAAGAATGCTGTATAGTCTATAATCAAACCCAAAGGCAAGTATAGAAAACTGACATACCTCTGACGTTGTAAGCTTTTGGGATTCTGTCCTATAGACTCCAATCGGAATGTCTCCTGTAGAAGAACAAAGTTTCTGATATAGTCTGGCATATGTCCTAATCCATAGATCCTCTTCTGTGATTTTCATCTGAGCAAATAATAATAGGAAGGAGGATTTTTAACTCTTGAGGCTTATTGCTTGTTTACTATACTACTCTTGAAAAATTTTTAAAACTAAACACTAGCTGGTGCTGGTCATACTCTAGCACCCTTGCTCCATGACAAATCTGGAACTTCTATTGAGTTTATGGACACTGTTTCTTTTGTTCTCTCTCTGGGAGACATTGCAGTGCAAATGATTCAGTCTTATGAAATTATTTCTGTTCTTGTTTTAAAATTACTTAAAAACTTACATGGCATTCTTCATCCAGCATTCATATCTGACTAAAATATAAAAGAATTAACTAAATATTGGCAGCAGTAAGAAGATGATGATGGACAGACTGAAGAACGTGTGAGTATTTTGAATGAAGCCAGACAACTGTTCACTAGACTGCAGGCTGAATATCTAGGAAGAAGGGAGTGGTGAGAAAGTAATACACTAAGTACAAGTGGCATAAGGAAGTCTTAAATTAATCTCATGTATTTCTTTACTATTACACTAGCTTTATTTCAAGTTATGTGAGCCCTTTTTCAGAGATTGAACTATCTTGCATTCACTGTAACAAAGCCTAATAATTGACCATCCATAATTGGTTTTTATTTAAACAACTTCCTGAAACTATCTTTGATAACTACCTTTTTGAGAATAACATCCTGCAATTCTTCATAGTTTGCCAGAAAGAACTGGTAAATAACTTCTGTTTAACTGATGCCAGTTACAGTGTGGGAGAAAACAGAAGGTGGGCTTTGCTTAATAAATTTTTATGGCTTTATTTTTTATGTGTGTATTTATGAGAAACAGATGTAAAAATAAACATGGCATTGGGGATCCTGGGATGCATTAAGAAGAGTATAGCCAGTAGGTCAAAGGAAGTTATCCTCCCTGTCTACTCTGCGCTGGTGATGCCTCGCCTGGAGTGCTGTGTCCTGTTCTGGGCTCCCCAGCTCAAGAAGGACAAGGAGCTACTGGGGAGGGTCCAGCGCAGGGCCACTGAGATGGTGAAGGGCCTCAAGCACCTTCCATATGAGGAATGGCTGAGATAGCTGGGTCTGTGTAGCTTGGAGAAGAGGGGGCTGAGGGGGGATCTCATCAATGCTTGTCAATATCTACAGGATGGGTGTCAGGAAGATGGGGCCAGGTTCTTCTCGGTGGTGTCCAGTGACAGGACTAGGGACAATGGCCATAAAATGGAAAACAGAAGGTTCAGCCTGAACGTGAGGAAATACTTCTTCACTGTGAGGGTGACAGAGCACAGGAACAGGCTGCCCAGAGCGGTGGGGGAGTCTTCTTCTCTGGAGACTTTCAAAAGCCACCTGGACTTGTTCCTGTGTGATCTACTCTAGGTGATCCTGCTCTGGCAGAGGGTTGGACTAGATGATCTCTAGAGGTCCCGTCCAACCCCTAACACTCTCTGAATCTGTGAATCCGTGTGAATATTGACATACTTAATAACAAGATGACACCTAAAGTCATTTAATATATCTTGTCTTTATGTGAAATAAAAGTTCTGACCTTTATTGCCTATGACGGAAATGGGTGTTGTGAAATAACATTGTGCAATAGTTAGCCATGTTGTACAATATAGGTTTCCATATACTTAGATTTTAAAATTGGTTGTTGAACTGCCATCATTATTTCATATAAAAATGCACTTTTCCTGTGTTTTCCTGTCTTTCCTACCTTTCTTTGTATTGTAAGGAATGTATTGTGTTTTCTTTTGGGGATGGGGTGTGGTTTTTGCTATGGAAGTAACTAAAAATGAGTGTTGTGTGTTATCTAACTTTCTTGTCTTCTCCCTGGTGAAAAAGGTCACAGATGGCCTTTCTTGCACTTTCACAAAAGGAAGTGCTGTACAAATAAAGTAGAGGTATTTTGCGGACAGTACAGAATCTTCTCTGATACTCTGTAATAATTTTTTTTAACAACTTACGGAACAAAGAAACCCAGATCCTGGTGTGGTATCAAGTCCCAGCAGAAGTCTTGTGATAGAGATCATATAATCTTTCACAAATGACTGTGAGATTTTTAACAGGAGAGATGGAAAAGAAAGAAAAAATCTTTAATGAACAGATGAGCAGGTAACCATTAGCACCATATGTGAATTTCAAAGAAATTGTACATCTGTATTTACAATCAATCTCTTTATTTTCAAGTATCTTAATCACTGTAGAATCTTTGTGCTGAATCTACTTAAGTAAAACAAGATTTCTTATTTGGTTCTGCATATGCATGCAATGTATGTTCAAGATTCAAAAGACTAAAGCATAATAAGGCACCATGAAAGCAAAGATGAATGTAGATGTAAGATCAATGGAAGTAAGGTGTTGGTCCTATTAGGTGTGAAATTATTATACTGAACTCTTCTTTGCAAAAGAAATGTTGTGTGTTAGATGGGTCTGCAGCACTGAGTAGTGTGCAATACTAAGGTGAGACTATTATTTTAATTCAAATGAGTCATTTGCCTTTGCCAATACGTCTTTTTCTTTAAGGGTTGATCTGCCTTACCTCAGGTCAGGCTTGTCGCTCTGCTAAAGGAAGTGTTTTGCTGATTGGTTACAAGGCAGAAATTAAGCTAAATGAAGAAGTGTAGGCTAAGACCAGGAACAAACATTAGATCAGCTAAAACACCAAATATTTTTAATCCTTGTTAGCTGAGCTGCTGGAATTAGAGAGCCATGTGGGTACTCTGCTAACTGTGGAAGGACTGTTTGTTGTCACCTCTTCTTAGGTGTAGTAGGGCAGCATTCAAGGCAAGCTGTCACTTCTTGTTGGAACCCAGCTTACCATTAGCTCTTTTGGCTTAATGCAAATAGAAAGCTAGCAAATAGGTTTTAATATAGAAACAAATTACACAAGTGTTATATAAATCCTTTAGAGTCATAGAATCTGAATTTGTTTAAACTCAGAAGCTAGACATTTAAATTGATATGTAGTGATTCAATGATATTAATTTTTGTACTGGTAATATTCCAGTTGTGATGGGGTAAATGCCAATGAACATCATCTTGAAAAGAACAATATTTTTCGTAACCTTCACTTATATGTTATCTTGGCTACATCATTTATGCTATGGAATTATCATTAGATTACCAAATGTATTCCCAAGGATTTGGTAGACCAAGTTTTCATATTTCAGTCTGTGTTCTAAAGATAATTCGAAGGATTTTCTTTTGGCCTAAAATAGGAAACACTAGATGAATTCCACTGTTTCCCATGTCATTTACTCTCTTCCTTGTATGCAGAAAAAAAAAGATGTCATACAGAAAAAAGGTGGGACCATGAAAAAGAATAGAGAGAACTTGCTGTCATAGTATTTGTAACTTGGAATAAGAAAGATAGTTCTAGAAAAACGACAGTTCATCTGAGCAGTAGGAGTTCAAAGAAAGCATGGGTGGCATTCAAGTGACAATGAGTGTGTGTGTGGTTTTCTGTTTTAAACACTTCCTGGTGAATGGTTTTACTCTGTCAAGTCATAGCATGACCTATCGTGTCTAGGAGCAAATATAAAATATTGAAGTTATTTATGTGCTGGCAGGAGCTGATGATGACAGATGTGTTTCTATATAGGTGTCTTAATGTACTTTAAAAAAAGAATTGCCATGTGTGGTGTTGATACTGTGGGACATTATTAAAAACTTGGTTTATAAGCAAATATATTTACTTGTAAAACATCTAGAATTTGATAAATGGCCTTACATCTATTGTCTTATCTCCTTTTGTTGTCTGTCCATATGCATAGCTGGTTTATATATTAATGAATTTTCTCAAAAGCTTAGCTACAGGAATTTTTCTGTTTATGTTGAATTTGCCTTCAGTGAATCTCTTTGGATGTAGAATTGAGATGAAAGAACACATTTCATGCACCAAATTACCAAGTAAAATAATTTCCCCAAAAGAAAGTTTAACAGCTGAATACAAAAGTAGCCACAGGCTACCTCTAGGTATAGGCAACGTAGGTAGCTTCTTAGGTGATGACACCACATGAGCCATGGTGGTGTTGCTGCTTATTCTGCATAGCTAGATCCTTGAAAGTTAGTGCTCAGGGCTGCTTCTTGGGCATCCCAATATGTCAGGGTGTGCAGAAAGGTGGTTACTGCTGACGAGAGAGGGCAATATTCTTCTCTTTATTTTTCAACCCTGAAACCAGTAACTATTACCTTAATTTGTCCTGACTCCACATTTTCTGATATGTTGTTTTTTCAACAGTCTGAGGTTGTTGCCCTTCCCTTATTCCTACTGGCTGTCATCACTTTTTATTGCATGAGAAGCTCTATCTTGGATTCTTGGGCAGCAAGGTTCACTGCTGCCTTTTCTTCCCCCACTGCCTCTTTGCAACCACTGCATATATTTCTTGTTATGGCCAGAATGGGTTACTTTAAGATATGACGACTGCTCATCTGGGGGTCTAGTCGACATGAGTAAGAGGACAGGACACAATGAAGTAACTGAGGCCTTCATCAGCAAACGCAGATGACTAATAAATTACTCATAAAAGTAATTCTGTACATTTCTGTTGTTAAAGACACAACATTGTGGGAATAGGCACTGCCTTTTCATTGCAGAGTACAAGCATTATTAGTCTGTATAATCTGTATTTCATGTAGGCCTTATTAAAACTATCCCATGTACTTGACTGTGGAGCGGTTCCCGAACAGTATTATATTGTTTAACAACAGAATTTGTGCAAGAACAGGGTGAATTTTGGTTTGATAACTGAGCTAATACTGCCACAGGGAACATGCTCCACTATCTTGCCTTTGATTGTCCCTTTTGCCTTTGAAAGTTCACACACATTAATGGCTTACATGTAGGAAAACAGGATCTTCTAACAATTAAGTACAATAAAATAAGTGGTAATAAAGCATGTCTGTGTTACGATAAGTCACATTATTGTTCATAGTACCTGATAAAGCAGTGTATCCAACATACTGATGCTGAAAACTCTGCCAGCAGCAAAGGGCAGACGAAACATAAATGCCAGGTTAGATCCCTTCTCCCGCTCTTTCTGTTAAGGAGAGAAAAAAATAGAAAATACTTTCAGTGATGGTTTTGGAAGGACTGTAATAAAAACATCAAATTCATATTACCTTGAAAGAGGTCAAAAGTGTGAAATTTACTGTGTAAAATACCTTTACCCTGAATATAGTTTCTTTCTACAAATACGCTGTCTTTGTTCATTACTTATTGTTTTTCAGGTTGAAAGATTTTGTTTAATGCATATATTGTTTCAATCATCACATCTCAAATTGCGTTGGCAATCTACCAGATAATTTTAAAAATGGTTGAGGGATTTCAACTGTGCTTAGAGCAAAGCTGTTGTTATTCCTGCTCTAATTCCTTGGTGCTGACACTGGACTCTCACTCAGGTCCAAAAAGACTACTAGGAACAGGAACATGAAACAGGAACAGAATCTGGTGGAAAAAGGGAAGAAATAGCGTTTCAGTGAATATGAGAGATCAGACATGGACTGTGGGAGAAACTTATTGTTCTGATGCTTCTGGGGAAGGGATGCAGAAAAATGTCACTGTAGATATACGTTTTCCTTATCACATCTCACTTGTAGAGGAATCGCACCACAATGTGTTTCCTAATCCTTAAGTTATCAGAGAGTAAAACTACAGGTTGGAAGTGATTTTGTTATTTTAAGAACAGAGGAAATATCAAGCTTTCACTTACATCCACCACCTATACGCAGTAGTACATGCTGGGGACTGACTGGCTGGCAAGAAGCTTGGCAGAACAGATCCTGCAGGTCCTGGTGGACAGCAAGTTGAACATGAGCCAACAATGTGCCTTTGTGGCGAAGGCAGCTAGTGGTGTCCTGGGCTGCATTAGGAGGAATTCTGCCAGCACGTAGAGGAAGATGATCCTTTCCCACTACTCAGCCCTGGTAAGTCAACACCTGGAGTGGTGTCCAGTTCTAGTCTCCCAAGTACATGGAGCTACTGAAGGTAGACCAGAAAAGTACCACTAGGATGATCAAGGAACTGTAGCATCTCTCCTATGAGGAATGGCTGAATGAGAACTGGGACTGTTAAGCCTAGAGAACAGTAGGCTCAGGGAGGATCTCATCAATGTGTATAAATACTTGAAGGGAGGGTGTAGAAAAGACAGTCAGGCTCTTTTCAGTGGTACCTAGGGGACAGGACAAGAGGCAGTGGGTACCAGCTGAAACACAGTGTGTTCCTTCTGAAGGTCACGAAACACATTTTTACTGTGGGAGTAACTGAGCATTGGTACAGGTTGCCCAGGGAGGTTGTGGAGTCTCTGTTTTTAGAGATAATTAAAAGCCCTCTGGACATCATCCTGGGCAACTGGCTCTAGTTGGCCCTGCTTGAGCAGGAAGGGTTAGATCAAATGACCTCCAGATGTCCCTTCCAACACTACCCATGCTCTCATTCTGTGACATGCAAATGAGCAGTCTGCTCTAAGTAATGGTTTTTTTTAACAGCAGCGTTCTAACCCCTGTTTGTCATTGTTGGACAATCTGCTTGTTTCTCTTGATTGTTGTGGCTTCATATGAATGGAGTTGAAAAAGATGTCACACAAAAAATATTTCCTCTCCTGATAAAAATGCACTGCAAGTAGCCCTTAAATATATGACATTAATTTCTCCTTTATAAAATGTCACTTCTGTCAATCTCTTCAGATTAATGGGGTTTCGAAATATTTAAGGAAATAATTATATTGGAGGGGAGGGGTGTCCTCTATGTTCTGATCAAATACTATTTTACTATTTGCTTATATTAGTTTCTTCTCAAAGAAAAATGCATGTATACTTACACACTCGTGCTCTCTCACACAGAAGCACACACACACACGTGTACTTTGATACCTGAGCAGCAGAGCTGTTTCTAGCAAGTTGTATACTTCCAACAGTTGAAGAAGAAAGCAGTCTAACTGTGACTCTTTACAAAGAGCCATTTACTTAGGTAGCATAACATTGTTCTTACTGGTGTAAGCCATGGAAACAAGAAGTTATGTACTTCTTTTGTAGATCAATCTCATATATTTGAGTGCTTTTCTTTTGGTGCAGTTAGATAAAGTTGAAGGTTTTAGTTCATCCTCATTTCATAGGCAACCGGCTGTGAGCAACCATCCTTCTATCATGTGACTGAGGTATTATGTTTTTCTTTCCATTTAAAGAAATTCACAGCAGAATCTGCTTTGTGCCAAAAAAAGTGGATAAGGCAAGAGACATTTGGAGAATAATTTGGTTCTTGTCCAAAATTCTGACGACAAACACTAGGATGTTTCTATTTGTTTATCTTAAAAAGGAAGCTTAGAAGTTTATTCTCCCCTCTTTATTATAAATTTCTTATATTCTTTCCTTCCATCTCTTCTAACAGGCTTGTGGAGTTTTTTTTTTTTGTCTTACTTAAAAGAGATTTGTGAGAAATACAGTTTTTACTCTGGCACTTTGTGTCAAGTTCTGCTTTATTACTTGCAGACGTAGAAGCCAGGAATATGCCAGAATGACCCTTTCTTTTTTTTTTTTCTCTTATCTGACAAATGAAGAATAGGAGAACATAAGAAGTTTTAGGTGTAGACCATGGGTGTTTTGTTTTTCCTTTGCTGTGTTGTGTAAAAGCTATTGCTTTCTTCTGTGCCAATGCTAAGATTGGTATTCAGATTTATTTTATTGCTAAAATGAGGAAAGTTGCAGCTGCAACAGCAGATGGACTTTTCAAATTTGCATATCTTTCTTCCACAGCTCATTAGGTTGAAAAGTGAGTTATGCATGTGTGGTTCAGTGCCACCTGAAGGCAACTTGCCTGACTTTTGTAGTCTTTCTGAAAATGAGGTGCTTTATGCCAAACTAACAATCAACTGTACATTTGACTGCATTAGATAATTTTTACTTGAGTTTTTAATTACCTTTCATTTTGCATAAGGGAGTTGTGAAACATTAAATGAGCTACAGTACCTGCATTTTCCTCCCTGCACATGTTAAAATGAAACAAAATATCAACAGCAATGAAGAAAATTTTCTTGCTTTAAGGTAATTTATCTACCTCTATTTCAGCATACCATAGTTTGGATAGGAAGTTAATTATCTGTCAGCTTCCAACCTATATTCACGACTTTACATTTGCACAATAAATAATTAAAGATAGGGAAGAAATTCTAATGTTCCTAATGATTTCCAGAACCTTTGCTGGAAAACCAAAGAATCCTATGTAAAGCAAGAAAAAGACCAAGGATAAAAATCATAGTTTCACTGAAATTTCATTCTCAAATTGTCAAATACCCATACAGATACATGGAAATGTATACAAAATAGGTAATCATAGTGCCATTAAAGTGAATTGGAATAAAAAATGCATTATAATAAAAGCTGTATATGTTTTAAGTGTTTAGTCAATTAAAATATTTTTCACATTAATTGCCTGTGACTGGAAAACCATATCAGTTCTAAGTACTCAGTTATCCAAAACCATTCAGTTTTTCTTGAGCAAATTCTGTGTCCACCTCTGTCCAGAGGGTTGATGGGTTAATATTGTACGGTAAACTGATGGAAATCAAATCAAACTCCATGATTAAATGAGGGTAGAATTTGGAAAAAATAATCTTTTACACTAGATATACGGCTATAAAATCATTTCACTCTTTCCACTTGTTTTGAAAACATTGTTACAAAATCAGTGAAAATATTAAAATTATAACATTTAAATTGGGGGTGGGGGGAGGCAAATCTCCTTACCTTTTCTAATTTGGATAGAGCAAGAGAATAGCAGTCTTTGGCCCTGAACTGCATGAATCTCATATTGGCTGGGTGAGTTAGTTCTGTGATGATGCTTAGGCTTGAGAATAACCTGTATTTTAAAAGAATGTAACAGAATTATTATTTAAGCTTCTGCTGGCTGGAAATTTTCTTGTATTGCTTTATTAAAGAGTAGGCATTCATACTTGAAAACTAACAATATAACTTTCAGAATTAAGAGTAACAGGAAAATAAAGTTGATATTGATATAATAATAAAATATTCAGCACTTAAAGAAGAAAAGCAGGTTACTAGGTTTCTCTTAGAGATGGGTTTAGTTTATCACCAAGATACAAAAACTGATTTATGTTAGGAAATTTGTTGAATCGATATTTGACTTATGATTGCCTTTTGGCGGAATTAGGGAAAATGACTTTCCAGGTGTCAGGGCCTGATTGTCTCTTGCCTTAAGTGTAAGACACACTGCCTGCTAGCTTCCAGCATGAGAGCAGGCTACTTCTGCGCAAAGATCCCTCTTTTCTATCCCATTCTGGTAAAAAAACGACTGGTACAGTTTCTAGCCTTAAAGGTGCTAATAAGCCTGTTTTTATAAATAATGCAGATGTATGTATGTGTGTGCGTCTTCTGGCAAAGCAAGATTATTAGATTTATGTAAATGAGGGAATAATGTCAGAACAGGTATATGATAACTGGCCACCTAGGCCAAAGAGTACTGCTGCATACTTCCTTCACCTTTTCAGGCCTGTCCACAACACTTAATGAGGTCAGCTGATTCGAGCCAATCAAATCAGTGAGGTTTAGATTAGCCTGTATCTTCTGAATGATTTCACTTGGTGACACTTAAGTGGAATCTTCTTAACTGATAGGATAACTCTGAGAACATCATACATTAGCAAAACTCCAATGGTTTAAGATCCTTCATTAACACTATAGTTCAAGTGCTGGTGTCCAGCCTCTTCTTCATTAGTTTCTGACATTATTAATGATTATTAAGTAACAAAAAACCTTTAAACATATTTTTAAAGCTCACTTATAAAACTATTTACCTTCTAACAATGAATGTAGCTTATTCTGTAGAACAGGTAAATGCCACTACCTTATCCCTCTTCCCAAAGCATACTTATTTCTACAACTTTTACATAATAGAAAAATGCAGGCAAATTATTTTATGTATTCTGGGGGGGGGGCGGAATAGAAAAATAATTATGCAATATACTACTTGTGAAAGTTTACACAGTTTTCTGAAAAAGTACTGTTGTCTTAAACCAACATATTTATTCTGATTTCTTTTGATAATTGTAAAGAGCACTATGCAGTCTTAAAATTATAGGAATAGTTTTAATAATATATATGATAATATATAGTTCATACATGAGTTAAAGCTGTCATCTAGTTGCAAGCATTGAGCAAGGTAACTGTATGATTATGTAGTAAGTTCTAGTTGGATACCTATGGTACGTAGTGTATTACTACAATATTTTTTCCTTTTTTTTCTTTTAGGATTTTACTAAGTAGAACACAACTATGGGAACACAGCTATCAACTGGTGCTCTGTAAGTTTTATTTTGTTATTCAACTCACTTTCCTGTTTTGTATTTGGGGCTAAAATGTATTTCTGAAAAAATTAAGTGGTGTATGTCAAAACCTCAGTGAGATACCCTAGCACAACATGTTTAAGAGTAGACTTGAATGACGCAGATTAAGTTCAATTATAGTTTCTTAATTTAGGTGTGATTAGGAAACACACACGCTTCTGCTACTGTCAGGTACAAATTACAAAACTTAGAAAAAGACAGAACTAGTTTCTCGTGATATGTAGAATTTGCTTCCTTTGAGCACATGCAGAAATGCTAACAGCATTTAACTGGATTCTCACACATGGTTGTATTAAAAAAAAAAAATCTCCATTGAAATACTTGTGTGGCTCCCTCAAGTCTTATGTGGAAGGTTTGACACAGAAAAGGAGAGCAATACTGAAAGATACCAAATCCTCCAGGGATGAACTTAATTTTGTCCTGGCCTTATTAGAATGAACAACAGGAAGTGACTTAAGCCCCAAACCAGGGAGGTATTTCATATGTGTAGTGTGGGTTTTTCACATTTTAAATGGACATATATCTTTTGGTACTTGGTGAATCAAGATATTTAACACAAAATGAGACTTTAAGGTTGAGGTTTTTTTACTAAGGTTTGAGGTTCTCAAGTGAACAGGAAATCTCAGTGTGTTTAGCTCTTCATCACAGCACTAGCTTCTCAGCCTCTTTACTAGACTGATCCTTTTTTCATTCTGTATTGTTATTCCTTCATAATTGTTAGTATGTTGTCATACATAATGTTGCATACATGTGCCTAAAACCTAATTTTTGTTCAAAACTAAATATTCAAAATGAGAACACTTACTACTACCTTCATAGGGATGCACAGCTTGTCTTTTAGTGTTAGAAGGATCTGCTTTTCTTACTGGCTTTAGCATTACCGTGAAATACTGCTGCACTGTGTGAAAATGTTTTTTCTCAACTACCTTTGGTCCTAAGTCCTCAAGAGTAGCTTTCTTTTCCTTTTTGCAAACCTGACAGTTGACTTTTAAAATGCTCATCCAATTTTGGGATGCATAGAATTTGATCTGAGATTTCATAAGAATACCTCAGGATTCTGAGTGTACGACTAAGCAGGGAAGAAAACGGTTTGCCCATGGAAGACACAAGTTCATATAAAGGAAAACTTAAGTAGAAGAAGGAAAGAAAAAGAGCATTTCTTATCTGGATATAAAAGGTATTAAGTATTTCACAATTAATGAGGATGTATAAAGAGATCAAAAATGCCTTACCTGAAGAGTGTTTGAACATTTACAATAGTCTTAGCATCTGCCATGTAGTCTTCCTCAGCACTCATAGTACTTTCTTTGTCTACAACCACCATATTAGCTGCAAAGGTGACCCCACATCTTAATAAGTCATCTAGGCTTTTGAAAAGAGAAAGAAACAAACAACTTAAATATGGAACACAAAAAAATTAGGGATGGTTGGAATTTGCAGATCACAGGCTGAATTGCTGGTTCCCTTCAGCTCCATGTGCATATCATAACTTCCAATATAATCTATATCCAGTATATCATCTCAATTGATAAAATAGAATATGAATAACTATTTTCCTTGAAGTCATACAGAATGTGCTTCAGGAGGTTGTTTCAATCCCTCTCCTTATGCTAAAATGATAGATTTATTTCAACTTTCAAAAATAAGCCTTCAATAGTTACTTGGGAAGACAGTATGTCCTTACATGCTGCAACAACTTGCTTCGTTGCAGTAACGTTTGGCAATAAACACTTTGGGCTGCTCTTTCCCACAATTACATTTTTTGAAGATATCAGCCTGTGTTCCCGGTGACACTTTTCACTAATGATATCCTTTATAAGTCAGAAATTTGAAACTGCCAATTATGGCACACAAATACAAACCATGCACGCAAAAAGATCATCTTCAAATGCAAGACACAAACATGCAGTGACAATACACACAACAAACCACTGAGCACTATAATGTCAAGTTTTCTAACAGTTATTTCACCTACTTGTCAATAGAGCCCACCATGTAGTAAACCATTGGAAACCAACAGATTGCATCCAGAAAATGCATATCTGGCCTAAGCAGCAGATGGGATTACAAAATGAAACACAGTATCACAAATGCAGCATCTCTTCTAAAATACTTCAATAAACTGATAGCTTTTTAAAAAAAAAAAAAAATTAAACTTTAGCACTATAATATCACTTTAAGCAGGAAATAGGTTTGCAGAAAGCTGTGAATCAAGTTTGCTGTGATCATAAAGAATGATCAGAATTAACATGCTTATATTAATAAATGCACCTCTTAAATCAGAAATTTTATGGCACAGTACAATTCCAAACACAAGAATGAATGACCAGCATCAAAGGCACACTACCAAGCTATATTCCAACACATGACTTAGGAGTACTTCATATAAACAGTAAGAATATTTAATGAAAATGTGCAGAGGAAAACCAATTGCCATTTGGCTTTTGTGCCAAAAGCTCCATTCAAGTCAATCTTAGATGAAACCTTATTTTTTAAATGAAATGTGAAAACCAGGATACTGTATTTTATTTCATTGTTTCTTTAATCATAAATTTTACTGTGTTTATTCTTAAATACCAAGAAACATCAGAAGTTGTAAAACACGTGATGTGTAGGTATCAGAATAAATGTACTGTAATAAATTGCCTTGATAAATAGAGAGAATAATAATATAACAAAAAGGCATAGATCTGTTCATCGAATGTTGCTGAATTCCTAAATCTAGTGAAGTAAAATACAAAATTCCAATTTACTTGAATGGCAGCCTGAATTCTGCCTCATGCATGTATCAAAAACATTCTGGCTTTTCAGCTAGCTTCTGTAGTCCCATGAATGCTGGCCTTTCAGAGGAGTCACTGCAACTGCTGTGTAGAGAGATACAACACTAAGGGTATTAGTTTAATTAGCAGTCGTAACTTTTACTTTATGCTAATAAAAAGTGGGTTTAACCATAAAATGTCACGTCATTTCACTATGCTGGAAAAGAGAACAAGCACTAGAGGGTACTGTGTGCTCACATGTTTAATCTTAAGCGTGATTCAGAAGTCCTTCAGCCTAATTTAGGCTTTTACCAATTTGAGTAATTCACTTTATGCCATAATATGTACACAAAAAAGCTTCTGTTTTGCGAACACAATTGTACACAGCCTCACTAAGGGGCTGTCTGATGCGAAAGTGGGACACTTCACAGCAGGCCTTTCTCTAATAAATCACTGAACCTAGAACAAACAGGTTCTTAACCTAGAATATATATGTAAAGGGAAGTCTCAGCCTGGGATCAGAACCTATAAGACATTTCTGCTTCTGTCACTTCTCTGAGTCATAGTTTGATCTAATTTTCTGTATATGGCTAACCTTCGTTTCTGTGTCTTCCAAACTGTGTTTTAAAGTACTTGAACAATACCAAAGTGTTGCAAAAAAAAAAAAAACCACCCTCTCATTCATTGTCAGATTATAAATGAATCAGTCTTGTCAGAGAAGAATTTGTCTCACTTTTTAAACAGATAATGCAAGAAAGGCTAAGAATTCCAGCAAGTTCTAGACAGATATGGTAGTAACAACAATATCGCAGGTTTTAATTTTCTCCCATGACTTACATAACTGTAGACAAAGTGTGGGTGGGTGGGTGTTCTACTGTCTTGAAGAACTGTTTATCTTAAAGTCTAAAATGATTAAAGATATATTTGTCTGGTGCAGGCCACTAAGTGCCTTGTGTAAGCCCTTTTGTCTAAAGCGCTGTCATATAGCTGTGAAACTGTTACACAGCTTGCCTTTTACAGCATTTATGAAGTTATTTAATTTTAGCAGTAATATTCACATTACTGTGGATATACGAAAGAAATATTTAGCTGAAATATTGCCCATGAAGAATAAGGACATTTAAATGTCTACAGTCAGTAAAAAGTGAATTTTGTATATGATGGTGAACATAGGCTATTATGTTTGTCACTAACTTTTCTCAAAGATAAATGTGCCATAATGCTTTTGATTTTGTTGGTTATGTGAAGACTGATCATCTATTGACATAATGGTAAAATGAGTTTAAAAGGTATCAGCAAAAAAAATCTAAAATCTACTTACGGGTTATCGAGGAGTAATACAATGGGATTTAGTTCCTTCCTTGGTCGGTAATAAGCTCTGAGTGGAACAATAAAGTTATATAAGCCATTTCCAGCAGTTTCTGCTGCAACTATAATCAATTTATTTTTGAATCCATAGGCTTTGGCATCTTCATAGTAATTATGTTGGCATCCCTAAAATCAAAATAAGAACAAGTTGAGTGGATATGAATAGATATAAAACTCAAAAGGGTATTATTAGATATAGAAAATTGTATCAGATGAACCAATATAGACCTGATTAGACATGAACACTTGGTGATGAAAAGGATGAGAAAACATAATATAGGCTAGTAAGTGCTAAGCAGAAACCAGAATTTAACTCTGTTCAGATGTAAGAGGCGAATGAGAATGCAGTTTCATCCAGTAAGAGAAACTCCCTTTACCTTATCTAGTCTTAGACAACAGACGGGTACTTTTTCATGCAGAAGATGACAAAATGTGGGAGAACTTCCGATATATGGAGAGTAAGGAGGATAGCCTTTGGCATATCTAGGAGAATAGAACAAATATTTTTCAGTATAGCAAATTACTGCAAGACAGTTAATTATACAACTATTTTATGGGATGTTTATACCTATGTGTAAGTTTTGCAGTTACCTGTAGACTAGCCAAGTCAAGAACATGAAACAACCTATGTTTAATATAGATCAAAAGTATATATCTTGCAGCTTCGACCAATTTGATATAATTTAGTGAAAGCTATCATGCTTTTGTGGACTAAAGGAATTTTACTTGGGTTTTTTTTGTATAGGCATCTTTGTAAATGGGCTAATGTATAATAGTGTGCTGTCCTAGATTTTTGAACACATTTACTGGAAAATTCTAAGGAAGAAAAAAAAAAGGTAAAAAAAAATAGAAACATTGAGGTACTTCTGCTCTTCCTTCTCCATTTTTCTTTCAAACACTTACTAAGAATGAGCGAGATCATTATCTTCTTGCTTTAATAATATACTTTCGGTTGGAATAAATTTTAAATGGCAAATCCTCTTGCTGATGAGATTAAATTTCTAATTGGCCTTAGTTTTTAATAAGATGCCTTTAAAATTCTGGTATTTCAGTCTGCAGATTTAACTTGACTTTTTATATCATTTTTTACCAGAGTTTTATGGTCTTCCCTGGGGTTGCTTTTTGTGCTTGCTACCATTGGAGATGGGAAACTGTGCCAGGTGAGCTGCTGGCTTAATTGTGTATTTCAGTTTTAACATCCCTGACAGTAATGCAATAAACATAATTGCTTATCTCCATGGCAGTTACAGGATTGAATCTTCTGGTTTTATTTGAGTAATACATCATTACTTTCAGTAACCTGCTAACAAGCATTTTAAATTAGATGTAACAATTTTTTCTCATGCTGCTTTTTTTGTCATTCCTACATCTTAAAGTCAGACACCTAGCCCCAGCACTCAACAAGCCTGTTAAATAATGTGATTATCACTGCATTCTCACGATAGAAGTACTTATCTATTTACAAATTAGTTGAGTTCTGTCTTTATAACTATAGAATGTAAGAAAAATGGTCATATAAGTGCTATTAAAAATTTTGCAATACACAGCTAGATCATTATAACTGAGTATAGAAAATCTTCAGCAAATGGAGGAGTTTTTTTGGGGTGTATTTTAATTTCAAAATAGACATAACGACATTCTGCTAACAGACAATAGTGTTTCATAAAAGGGAATAATTCCATAATTGCTGTTTATGGATCTTGCTAGCTACAACTGCTTGGATTGATCTGTATGTCAAAAAATTATCCATGCCATTTACAACATATTAGCTTTTCAAGTTATTTTATATTTAATTTACATACTCTAAGCCTGCAGAGGCTTCATCATCCCACGACGTAGTTTCATCTTCCGACTGGTCACTTAGCAGATCACACGTCTGAAGTGAGGACAAGTCTCCAACCTCTAAAACAGGTGCTATACTGGGCCGTCTGCCCTCTTTACCTC
Organism: Rhynochetos jubatus; assembly: GCA_027574665.1. Taxonomy (NCBI): domain Eukaryota; kingdom Metazoa; phylum Chordata; class Aves; order Eurypygiformes; family Rhynochetidae; genus Rhynochetos; species Rhynochetos jubatus. The sequence goes on from CM050656.1 coordinate 22,241,923, forward strand.
CCTCGGAAGGAACAGCTAGCGTATCTCCACTGGATGTTCGGCTTCCTGTATCTTGTAAATCGATAGCCACTGTCCCTGAAGTAATGTTGACAGCATTTTTTCAATGTGGTTGTCAAAACATTTGAATGAGATTCCCATATTTAGTGGGGATTACCTGACTACACGGTCAGAGACTCAAAGGAAAACTATACTGATTGTTTCATTCATTAAAATATAACAAATAGAACCATAAAATGAATCATAGAATCATAAAATCATAGAATAGTTTATGTTGGAAGGAGCCTTCAAGGTCATCTGGTTCCAAACCCCCTGCCATGAGCAGGGACACCCTCCACTAGACCAGGCTGCTCCAAGCCTCATCCAGCCTGGCCTTGAACACTTCCAGGGATGGGGCATCCACAGCTTCTCTGGGAAACATGTTCCAGTGCTTCACCACTCTCTTCATGAAGAATTTTTTCCTGATATCTGATCTAAATCTCCCTACTTTCAATTTAAACCCATTACCCCTTGTCCTGTAACTACAAGCCCTTGTCAAAAGTCCCCCTCCCCTCTCCAGCTTTCTTCCAGGCCCACTTGTGGTATTGGAAGGCTGCTAAAAGGTCTCCCCGAAGCCTTCTCTTCTCCAGGCTGAACAAGTCCAATTCTCAGCCTGTCTTCACAGAAGAGGTCCTCCAGCCCTTGGAGCATCTTCATGACCACCCTCTGGATTCACTCCAACCAGTCAATAACCTTCTTATGTTGGGAGCCCCAGAGCTGGATGGAGTACTGCAGGTGGGGTCTCACAAGAGCAGAGTAGAGGGGGAGAATCACTTCCTTCAACCTGCTGGCCACGCTGCTCTGGATACAGCCCAGGATACGGTTGGCTTTCTGGGCTGCCAGCGCACACTGCTGGCTCATGTCCAGCTTTTCATCCACCAGTACCCCAAGTCCTTCTCCTCAGGGCTGTTCTCGATCCATTCTCTGCCCAGCCTGTACTTGTGTTTGGGATTGCCCCGACCCAGGTGCAGGACCTAAATATTTAAACTATATATGAGTAAAACTTTTCCTGCAAATGTCATTTCTTCTGACCATTAATATATACTATCTTGTAAAGTACCTTTTTTAAATCATACCCTACGTAATGAATCTAGATTAATATGTATTAACAACCTGTAGGTTTTTACTGTGCAAGGGATTTTTTTTAATTAGAGAACTTTATCAAAACTTTCTACAAATGACTAGTTATGAATGACAAAGAAATTACCCATGTGATTTTGTCAGTTGTTTTGTTTTGCATACATTTTACTATTGTTTAATATTTTTTCATTCTGTACTCTATTATAATTTCTTAAAATTTTAGGAATACACTCTATTTCTGAGCTTTGGGTTTTTTTCTTTTTTTGTTGTTTTTTCACTTACCCATGCTGGCTATTGCACTGTGTACAGGTAACCTAGAAGCTCCAGGATAAGATAAATTTGATTCATGTTTTTTATTATGCTTTTCTTGCTTCTTAAAAGCAGAATTCTCTTCTTTGGTGATATTTATGTAGAAGCATATATCTGTAGAACTCATGATATATCGAGGACCTGGATTCAGCAAAATGTTTTTGTTATCTTCCTTTCTAACACCAATCAGACAGACTCCAAACCTTAATTAGAAAAGGAAAGGCATGGTTCATTTTCATAGTCCTGCATATACCAGAATTTGCACTGTCAAAAATGAACCTCCAGTATATTTTTCTATTTTGAAGATTATGAACACTTGTAGATTTTTGGATGAAAAGTATGTTTGACAAATGCTGTCTCCTAAATAAGGACACTACTGATCAAGTAGTTTCTGTCACTTATTAAGTATGAGAATAAACTCAGTGTCCAGGGTTTGAATATACATGACACACATATATATATACGTGAATATATATGATTTGTGTTCCATTTGTACGCTCGCCTCGCAACAGCACTGAACAAGTAATACATGATTTGGAACCTAAAGAAGACATGTTAGCATCTCAACAGAAAAATGTGGGTTTATCTTAAGCGATCACCAGAAAGTAGCATATACCACCTTTAAATTTAACATTTTGTATAAAATAAACATGCCACAAAGGAAGCCAGGTGTCTGGCTGACTAGTAAATTAATTAAGAAAAAAAAAAAAAGCAAACCACAACCACTAACTCTCTCCCATTCATCCTTCTGGATTTTTTTGGATATGGAAAGGGAACAGTGTTCTTATATAACCTCTCTAAGGTAATATTTTCATCTGGTTGTTAGGTTTATTCTATATAGCCTTTATATTCTATTCTCTTAGACTGAGCTGGCCTACACAGAACCAACATGACCTTTTACCTGACCAGCTGTAACTTACAGAAAAATATCCATGAAATGTATCAGTGGTCAGATATTTAAACCCAGAAACAGAGTAATGTGTAACACTGCATCTTTGAATGCAGAGCTACATTGAAGGCAAAACAAATAATTATTTGTTTGAACATAAAATTATTGATGGAATAATAAACATACTTTTTATGTGCATGAAAAGAAGCATATGTGAAGCTTTTTCCCTCATATTCAGCAAAAAAAGTACTTTCTTCCAGGTTAATATGATACACTTCATTACCAGAACATCTGCCATACAATTTCTGCCATTGTTCCGGTGACTGCTGACTCTCCCTGAAACATGTACAGATAAAAAGAATAATTTAAAACTTAATGTAAGATTCTTATCAATCAGAAAATTAATTCATGGCAATAGAAACTAAAAATGTCTATTAAAGTCCCCTAGGCTAACCTGAAAGTAATAATTGAGATCAAAGCTTGGTAATACTGTAAGTACAGAGATTATTTTAATGAATTTAAGAGCATTTTCTACTAAGTAATAGGCATAGAAGATTATGTACTTTAATATCAGGAGAAATATGGCTGAATTACTTTAAATTCACCATAATAAGTAGATTCATTGCAAGAAAATAAATTATTGCTTTAATCTTGACATTCTTTACTATATGCAGCTAACATTCTTTACTATATGCAGCTAACATTCTTTATCCAAATGGACCATAGTGGAAATGTTCCAAACCTCAGCTAACACCAAAACTTACAGTTTTGGAGCTTCTGTGAACTTCTTACTTTAAGTTTTATGTGGAAACAAGTTTCTGTCTACATGAGTTTTACTGGATATAATGGATGTATATATATACACAGATATATATGCAGATAGGACATAAAAGTGACAAATGTGCTCTGTGTTTTGCCACTTGGAGCTAAGATCTTAAGATACTGGGATATGTTCCTTTGTGTTCATTTATATATTTTCAATATCTTAAACCAATTTCTGTTTTTCTTCAACTTAACATACTTCTCCACTCTACACATAGAAACAGTTTGTTTCAACATGAAAATAAGTAAACCATTTTTATTGCAACAGTATTAACAAACAGTACACAGGTGTAGAATAGCAGAACTAAAATGGAATTACAGAATAAAATTTTCTCATGTTTTACTTTCCTCCCTGAAATAGAATGTTTACCTGTTTAAAGTCTGCTTGGTTCCAGCTAGTTGTCTAAAAGCTTCCCATGGGGCTGTTCTGTAAATATCACATCAAGTTCAAGTCAGAAGTACTATTTTCTTCCAATATTGTGTATCATAATACAATATAATACAGCCATAAATTTCCATTACTAGATTAGATAATAAGATAACATTTAAAGATAAATATTAAGATTTAAATAATTAAATAAATAATTAAATAATTAAGTTCAATAGTAAGATTATAAATAAGATTCAAAGAAGAATTTTGGTGTCTTACAGACTGAGGTTTTGAATTCCATAAACAGCTGAGAAGGCAATGGAATTATTTACATGTAGTTTGTTGAATCTGAAAAGTAGCATTAAAGACTACAGCCAGTTCATATAAATAGCAGTAAACTTCCTCTAAATTTGAATAGTAAGTTGATCTGGCCAAAGTTGTTTAGAAAATTAACATTTTCCCAGTTTCCTCACATATTAATACCAGAAGATAAAGTGGTTTTAATTTATGTACGTGTTTCTTTTTGTTTACTGTTTACTGTAATATATGATTCTAATTAGGATAATAGAGAATAATAATTTGTCCTGTGTTCTGCTGCTATGTATTGCCTTCAACTTCCAGCAATTTGCCAGTGTACTTTTCTTCATGATTATCAGGAATAAGCTTGTATTATTAACATTGTCACACTATTTCTCTAATAAATACAGGAAATAGATTTCCTGTGGAATAAGTAGCACTTCATTTGTAGGAGTACAACAGTTGAGATAATGTTTTATCTATGAAATGTCAATTAAATATTTAATTCCATGAAAATGTAAATCCCTTAGGTTGAGGTCATAACTTCACTAAATGAACAGATGATAAGAAGATAGAATTTGAAAGTGGTCCTATTTTCCCTTAATTAATGACTTTTCACTACGCAAATGACAAAAAACAAGGAATGTTCTGCTCAGTTTCTTGATAATGTCCTTTGGTTACCTGCACCTAAAATACTGTCTAAAAAGATGACCCATTCCCTGTGGAATTTAGAGGTATAGGTAGTCACTTAAATCACAGTTAAATTAGACTCTTGAGAACATTTTCCACAATTTCCAAGGGTTTTTAGAAAGTACTGAATAAAAGGGAAGGAGAAACCTCAGCAGTTTGGGAATTATGTACCTTTTTATGTACGGGAATTATGTAAGTTTCAACAAAAATTAAGTGAAGTAGAAAAAAATATTAAATTTGAAAGCTTAGAAAGTGGAATTTAGCGAGATAAATACTTGATTTTTTGAGGTTTTTATTTTTAGCACTCTGAAGTCAAGACTACTCAAATTTGAAATATTTTTGAAGTTGTTTCCCTCTAATGTGTCTGTTTTAAACTTTCACAGATACAGTGTGGTTTGAAAGGACAGCGTATCTGTTCAACCAATTAGTCCAGCATTAATACACATGCTCTAAGATGTCCAAAGTTTGTAATTTTTTGGTGTTTTGGAGCCCACCTGAGATCAAATGCCCTGATGAGTTCTGGATAAAGTAGAAAAATGACATCTAGACATTTTCACTTTTCCAGTCTTTCTGTATTTATACAGCAAGATGGTATGTTTCTGTAAGAAGGATTCAAAGTAATGCTGACAACTACTTGTGCAAAAAAATACTTTTTTGCTCCTAGCATACAATGATTAGGCTAGAAATTAGATACTTTAACATCCCTGATCACATTAGCTAATTATGGTTGCAAAAGAAAGAGTTTTATATTTCTTTTGCTGTAGTTACTTTGCATCATAGTTGCGTATCTGTATAAATTATGAATATGCTTCTGTTAAAAATGAAATGCTAAAGAAGTTCTTAAGTCCAGCAGAAAAAAACCTCCCTTTTATATGTCTGGTTTTGTGCTGATGTAAAATTCTCTGCTAGCTGTTAAGAACACTGCTCTTCTTTCATGTACATGCAATATGAAATAACTAAAAAAGGCTCTGTATTCTGTGCATGTCAGATAATGAAGACTAGGGAGATGCAGAATGTGTTTCTTCATGATCCTCAAGAGGCATGGAAACAGCATTTTTTTGCCATCTTCTTAACAGATTCTAGTACAGACAGTGTCATTAAAATCTTGACATTTCTTGTTCTTGGTTGTAAAAGTTTTTGCAATAATTTCAGTTTACCCCATCCTGGGCACAGGGGAATACTACAAATGCCATGCAAAAGGTTAAATAACTCTGCTTCCAAATATCAAGACATTACTGAGACCATGGTTACTTGAAAAAAAGTATGCATTTTTACTAGACTCTCAAATGCTTTCTTGTGCAGCCTACATGCACATACTCCCTTTCTACAGATATATTTGCAGATTTACCCTGTAATGCCTCTCTCGGCTCACCACATTTTAATAAGAATACCTTATTATTCCAAGAACATAGCTTTACAGAGATACACTAGATGTGGTAAAATTATTTTGGTAAATATGGAAAAGATTTACTGTGACTATGCAGTCTTTAGAGACATTGTAATATTAAAAAACATCTCACATATATGTTTACTCACTTAACATACAGGCACTGAATAGCAAATAGTATTTTATATGTTATCGGAAAAACATTTTTTGAGCCCAGTGAATAGGAATTTTTATAGCTCTACAAAAGTAGACCTTCAAAATAACATATTAAAATAGGTATTCTTGGGTCTTATTGGTGTTCTTAATTAGAACTGTGTGACAGATCCATGACTCAATCTGCTAAATTGGTAATACAAATTTTCTGTATCTTCTACTGTAGAAGAGGCACAACAGCATGCAACAAATTGTTAAATACTGTGGGGGAGGGGTGGATGTTCTCTGAAATTATAATATCTTGAGTGATTATATTGTGTAAAATGTTCCGATTTCTCTCTAAAAACTGTAGTTGTCTGGGAGTTCAGGGTAAGCTATTTTCCAAAGAATATCTGCTTTAACTGTTACGGGGTTGATTTTTTGGAGTTGTTTGTTTGTTGGTATATACTTACTGTCCCCTAGATGTATGAACCAGCAGTGTGATTAATGTAGATGTAGCTGGGCATATACAATTTAGAGCTAGCATAGCATATTTGAATTCTTCTTCACACACAACATGATCTGTAGAAAAAAAAAGATATAAATTGGTTTACAAAAATATTTTCCATTGAACAGAATTATCACTTCTTTTCTTTGCCTAAGAAAGTGGTGAAGATAGGGACAATCCAAATTTGCCTCAAGATCTTAATTTTCCACTTGAAACTGGAGAGCAGCTGTGTATGATTTACCCCATCTACGCTATCTCTGAGGTTGCATGAGTAGTTAATTTTGTAGCCAGTTCATAATTTCTGTCCTGCAGCTATACCTGGAGAGGATGCAATGGCTCTGTGAATCCCACTTCTGCTACCTTGCTGCACCAGTTGTACGAGTAAGCCTTGTAGCATAGTATAGTTTGCATCTTTTGCACCTTCCGCAGTTTTGCATAAACTGCTATAGAGACATGAAGCATTGTGAAGAGGTTTCATTTTGTGTTCAGGAAACAGCATACCTAGGATACTGCGATGCAGGAGTGCATTGCACTCCGAGGCTGTATCAATTAGGCTGTACTGGTTTGCAGACCGGTGATTTGGCAGTGGCCTGGGATTTTGAACTACACTTCAGTGTGTGATGAAGACTGGACTAATATCTCCCCAGGAACTGCTAACAGCCACTGCATCTTGCAGTCTAGGTGGTTGTTTATTCTTTTTCAGTTTTTACAACTTTATTCTTCTTACCCCTGTCCTTCTCTGGTGTTTTTTAAATCACAAAATTGTGCTTTGTTTTTGTGAGTCCATACAAGAAAGTATGCCTGCACATTATTACTTGCTGTGATGGTACATTACTATAGACACACCTATTTTTTTCTGCCTTTTAATGGAATTTAGGGGAGGGGATGAGACAAGAGAAAGTAACAGAGGCATTATATCTAGTTCTCTATATTGGCTTATGCTTAAAACTACCAAATTTTCTGCACATGCTTTCAGTATTGCATGAATTATTATTCAGCTTGGATGGCTAGTACTTAAAATTCATATCACAGTTAAATGCTTTCCAGCACTGGTGATGGCATACAAAGAAATAGAAGTTACTCTTTAAAGTCATTCATGTATACCTGTGAGAGTATTAAAATAGATATAGGAAGGGATAAGTATTAGAACTTAATTAAATTTCTTGCCAGTGTAGAAACTTGAAGTCATAAAGGTTTTCTAAGGTCACAAAGGCATTTATTGCATGCTAAGTGATTTTTTTCTTCTGAATTTAGTGTCTGATTCAGTTTACGTTGCTTTCAATGGGAGCAGAATTTGTTTCTAATGAGAGGACAATGCAAGTAGTACTGCTGAAGTTAAAAATATAAGCCATATGAAAACTGCTGTGTAAAAATAAGTAAATAATCTTTCCACCTAGATCTGAGCTGTCTACATACCTCTGCTTCTAGTTGCACTAATGTATCACTGAAATCCTGAGAACAAACTTACCTCTAACTAAGCTACTTTGTAGACAGAATTTATAGACCAGCTGTAAGTATGCCACTTAGGGAAACAGGAGTGAGGACATACTTTGTATGCCTTCTCTATTCCTGTTTTTGGAAACTTCTAGAGGTTTGTCAGCAACAGAATCATTTACTAATGAAAGAAGAAATTCATTCTTTCATTTTCTGAAGATCAAGGCCTATTTAAATGTCATAGGGAAGGAATGAATTTGATTATAAAAAGACACTGTCATATATAAAGTGAGAGTTTTTTCCTCTTCTAAGTATATTTCAGTTACAGCAATTAAGTATTTCTTGCAGAAAATATTTCAGACAGAAATGTCTTCTTTTAGTTGACCATGTGCCATTAATAAATCTATTTGAATTTTAAGCTAGAGACTTTGAAAGAGTAGGGCGTAGTCTACTACTTGAATGGTGTATCTGCCATTACCATAAGACACATTACCATTAGTCAGATGGCAAAGATTTATGAAAGTGAACATTGACTTCTGATATTGAAAGAATGACAATTCTCCATATTTTTTAATTTCTATAGGATTTTGCAAAATAACTCCCCTAATTTTTTATTTTAAATATCATTATGATTAATACTTTTGAAAATGGGAGCAAGAAAAAATATACAGGAACATTTTTTCAACACATCTTGTACTTGAACCAAATTGTACATGCTGACATAAATATATATAAATGTAAATTAATAAATCACGGATGGCACAATGCAAATAATTAAAAGCATATCTCAGACTTTAATCTTCCATATGTTCTATACTCTCTAACATATATGGTGGTCTTTTGGGATGGATTTTATATAAAATATCATGTTAACAAAGAATATACAACACGGCAAATGGAGATTGCTCTCCTAGAGTAGTCCCACAATCTGAATCGCCTGTGTTTGAGATTCAAATTGTCAAGTGTTTTTACATTAGGACCTGTGGAGCTTCGTTTTGTAGGACAATTACCTTGACTAGAAATATTGTAGCCATTTGAAACATGAAGAGAGGTATTTTCTCCTCTTAGCTGGAGTTAAGTTCTTGTATTGGACCAGGTCAAAAATAACTTCCTCAGTGCTCATGACTCCAATTATGTGACAGATTATAGCTTGCCTATAATGTTAGTGTGTTTTATATATATTGTCAGGACTCCTGTTGTGGAGCTGTGGTGAGGGTTATACAGAACTTTATCTGATGCTTTCTCTTCTAAAGTGAGTAGGGAGGAAGTTGGGTGACAATTCTCCCACTCCTCAGGTCTGGAATATCAGTCAGGTCCTCTGATACTGGGTACTAGAATCAGTCAGTTACTCATTCAGTGTGGCAGTGAAGCAGCAGAGGAAACTGCAGTTTATCTTGAATATGAAGTATGTCAGATCAGTTTACCAAAGCATTTTTATTGTATTTATACTAAAGAACTATTCCATTCAGAATTTCCAGAAGTTGTAGTTTCTGTTGAAAATATATTTTCACAGAAAACTTGTTACTAAATCTGTTTCAAATACATGTAGTGATGCAGTGTGGGGAATTAGGACTTCTGCAATGCTCTTGAAAATAAAGCATATTCAAAATACTTATGTAGACCTGCAGCATCAGCCATGTGGTAAGAATGTCCTAGACCTGATAATTATTCTGAGAAACCTTAGTTTTGTCAATTTGATAAGTTAATATGATAACTACCAGACCAGATAAGAGAAAAATGCCCATCTCTGGTCTACTTTTACAGGTAATTTAATAGATTAATCATCAGATGCATTCAATATCCATTTTGGTGAATCTGCACTATGTTCCTTTCAAATAAACTACTGAAGCTTTCATGTCAGACTTCACCAATTTGTCCTAATTAAGTGGTGCATTTTGAATAGACAATGTCAAAATGTATCCCCAGTTCCTGGAATTGTGATTATACATAATTTCTGAATATTTAAAGTAAAGGCAATTATTTTCTAGCAAATATATAAAAGTTCTAAGTACAACTTGGAAAATACGCGAGTTTCTGAATATTGCTCTTGCTGTGGAAAATCATCACTTTATTTTCTGTTTGTGCTGAGAGATAAGGCCAGATACATGGCCTTTTGTAGCCACGTGTATTTGAAGGAAAAACAGGAATATTAAGAAAACCATATGTAACTGCCAGTGAAGGAAAATGCAGTATTAGTTAAAGAAACACTGGCATGTCAAGGCAATTGTATATTGGAAATTATTAAGGAGTAATCAAAGCATTTCAGCTTTCAGTGGTGATGCAGTGTTTCCTTTCCCATCTGATAACTGTCATATTATAGTCACTGTACATATAGCGTGATCACACCTTGAACTTGCAAGGAAATTTGCTGGGACAAACACTTACACCCTGTGCTTTTCAGGTTCCACTGGAGAATCATATTCAAATACAGAGAAATATTTCCACTGTATTAATATAAATATAAATTACCATTTTAAACAAAAGTTAAACTCAACTGTAAAAACTAATGGAGAAAATGCAATTTTCAATGTAGTTAAACTTCGGTTAGGAGGACTTTCTGTAAATCTTTGGTCATATTTTTTATAAACTCAGAGACTATTTTTGACAGTTATAGTCTCTAAATATGTATTTAAAAAAAAAAAGATAATAAATCCTATTACTGAATATTTCAGTTTCATAAAAATGCACAATATTGTTTTGGAAAAGCTCCAAAAGAAATGAGTCATTTTTTTAAAGGAATATCAAACTTAAAAGAAGCTTTTGCATTAAGGCAGTAATAAAGCAGTCCTGAATCATAATAGAAAGATTACTTAGAGAAGTGTTCCATATGGTTATGGCAAATTTTAGTCATATGTGTTCTGGACAGGGCTATAGTTTACAGCCCCCACTGAGTACATATTTCAGAATGAAGAAGAGTTGGATAAGATTAATAACCAAAGCAGAGTTCTCTTAGGAAAATCTATGCAAATAAATGTTGTCATGATCCTATCAGTGGCCTAACCATTTCCTTTAGGTAAGTATCCAGTGGTGATTTTTATATCATGATTGTAACCTTGCTGAATTTAAAACGGCATTAAAAGTTTCTTGTGTTTTATATGAGTAAGATTAATTTACTATTGTGCAGAAAGACAGTGTGGAAATGTATGCAGTGATCCCTACAATCCACATGAAACTCTTCTGGGATGTAAAGGGCTATATAAATACTTGGATTTACAATACAATACTACTATAATTAATATTAGAGGGGGCTATTGAGGCATAGAACATATAAGGTCTCCTGAAGCCCCTGAATAACTACAGAACATAAATGAAAGCCAGTAAGATATCAGGTTTGTTAAGCTCAGTTGAAGGAAATATTACAAAAAGAGTGTTTGTGTTTTGTAGTTGTGTGCTTTTAAAAAAAAAAAAAAAGTGTGAATTATCAGTCTGAGACTTAGAACACATATGAAAAATTACATCTGCTTTGCAAGTCTCTTTATATAAAAGCTCCTACAGAGACAAGCCTTTAAGAATAATGAAACTCTCTTGAAAATACGATTAGGATCAACATATTAACACAGTTACCAATAAAGAAAAGTGACCATGGCTAGGGAGAAGAGATTGTTTGTGATGTGTGGTTTTAAGAGGGAGATGAAAAAGCAGTATCTTTCTTGTCACAGATTGAGCCTTATTCCCTGTTGTGCCATCTCATAGTTTGAGACTGCACTTTTATTATTTCGGAACTGCTATTGTTGTTTTTTTCCTTCTTTCTAACCTAGTGGTAAATTCAGTAGCTTTTAAAATTATAACTTTAACTGTTGCTCTGAAATTGTTCACTGGAATTCACTTTTTCATCAAGTTCTGGGATGAGGAGACTTTTTTCCATAGAGGGGTTTTTTTTGTATTTTGCATGAACCATCAATATTCCTTAGAATACTCTTCAAGAAAATTTAATTTTTAAAATTACAGCTCAAAAGGAAAGCTTTGCTTCTACTTCACAGAGATATTTTTCCAAATATAGGCAAAAGGAGTTAATTATAGAAATATTTGCATGTATTTGCACATAAGCAATATATGTCTGTATGTACATACATACATATGTGTGTTTATACATCAACAGAGAGAGACCTACCCACAGAGTGCAGAGAAGTTTCTTGAATTAAAGCTGGAAATCTCGTCTTGTAAGAGAGGATTTGTCTGTATTTCTTAACATAATTTTGTATTTTATTTCATAGTTTCCAAGAAATGCATTTTACTGGAGATAGAATTAAATTATATGTCTCTTCCCAAAATGTTTGGAAGTAATTAAAATACTGTTTTTCATGTCACTTAGAAAAAATCAGTCTGATGGGAAGAAGATCTTTTTCAATTGTTTGTTGGATAGAATTTGGCCTTTTCTGAGCACATCTTCTCGTACACCCCTTAGTAACAGTATGTTTTATTAGACAGAAATGATTTAAAGACACGGATATAACAAGGTGGAAGCCTACCTGAATCTATAATTAAGAAGTAACTATGTGTTATATATCAAATAATTCTACTCTGTGTATTATGTAACATAAGAGACTAATAATACTTAAAAGTACATATAGATAAGACTTTAATGTAAGACATGACATTTTATTATTGGTAGGATATACAGCCCATGTTGTTTTACAATAATGCACTCCTAATCTGCTTCTAACCAGTAAATAAGCCTAGGCAATCTCACTTTCCTTGTGTGCTTATGGAACAAACCGCCAGATACTAACAAGTGTTTCAAATGTCTGAAAACTTACACTTACCTGCAAACTTGATGTGGAATTTATTCTCAGGTTTCAGTATTTGGACATACAAAGGACAATTTGGAGCAAAGTCTTTAACTGCCCATGCTCTTAAAATGGTTTGATGATCCTACAATAAAGAGTATGAGATGAGGACAATGAAATACAAATAACCATGTTACATTAGGAAAAAAAAATCTCTCATCAGACTCACTTCATTGAAGAAAACTCATTTGAATACTATTTAACACCAGGTGGCGTGGATGTTTACATGTATGTTATATAAGCAATATTATGTATATTGCATATTTAAGTACATAAATATATATACACGTATGCAGATATCTAATAATTCTGCAGACATAGACATGGCTGAGGTACTCTGTGTTCACCAACAAAGTTTCTCAGGCCTCTGCTTTGAGGCAGGCTTAGCGCAGAATTACCAGCAATGGCGGTTTTTAGGCAAGGATTGCTTCAGAGAACTCAACCCATATGAGCCCACAGGATCAGATGGGTGCAGAGGAGAAGGACAATGTCCTTGTTGGTTGTTTTCTTATCTTTGAAAGGTTGTGGAGAATGGAGGAGGTCTCCCAATAATGGCAGAAAAAAAAAAAATAGCTTTATCCATCTTCAAACAAAAGGATGATCTGGGGAGTTGTACTTCTGGACACATGAATGCTCAGGCAGTATTCTCATTTCCATGTTCAGACATTACAGTCTGGATGAGTGGAAACTACATGGTAAAATACTGTTAGATATTGGAGTCTTAGGGCAGTGGTAAATCACACATACTCTACCCAGAGACCTGTGGCACGTGAGGTGTCACAAGGATCTGCACTGGAACCTGTTCTGTTAAACATCTTTATAGAAGATGAAAGAGTGCACATTCAGCAGGTTTGCAGGCAATACAAACTGGAGGGAACAGTCAGAACACTTGAGGGCAGGACTGCCATTCAGGTGGTTAAGATAAGATGGAGGAATGGAGTGACAAGAACCTCATGAAATTTAGCCAGGGCACAAGCAGAGTCCTGCCCCTGGGACTCAGTAACCACTTGCACTGGTACAGGCGGGGAGCTGACTGGCTGGACAGCAGCTCTGTTAGAAAAGACCTGGGGGTCCTGGCAGGATGAGCATTGGCTGTCAGTGTGTTCTGGCAGCAGAGGAGGCTGACAGCATCCCAGGCTGTTTTAACAGAAGCACAGTGAGTAGATAGAAGGCAGTGATTATTCCCCTCTGCTCAGCACAAACTAGATAATCTAGACACTTTATCCTGTTTGCAGGTCCTTAATACAGCAAAGACAGGTATAAGCTGGACTAAATTCAACAGAGGGCTACCAAGATGGTCAGAGGCAGAAGCAGAGGCCCTGTGAGGAGAGGCTGAGAGAATGGAACTTGTCCAGCCTTACAAGATTGATACATTGCATAGGAAGATATAACTGATATATCAAGTTGTGTATGGCTTATACTATTATATTATTATTACATTTCAAAATTTTGTGAAATTCTCACCTATAGAATCCAATAGAAACGTTTTCATTATCTTAACTGAGCTCATTCCACATGCAAAATCTGTGTGTAAATCAGCTAACTTTATTCTTGCGTTCACAGAATATGTCTCAGTGGCTGAGAGGGAATAAGGGCAGTAATGGTTTAAACAGCATGCACATTCATTCTTAGCTATTTCTTCAAAACTTACAGCTGCAGTCCGGTCCATCTCACAGCGGCTACTCAGAATGAAACAAGCTTCAGCATCATCCATTCTAGAAAAGGGGAGACAAGCCTGTTAAATAGCAACAAAATACTTATGTGGACTTGCATTTCACAGTTTATAGTCTTGTATGCTTATAGAAACAGAATGCAGAGCAAGCTTAGTCTACCTGTTCTCACGTATTATCTGAATGTCAGCAATAGTCACCTTGTGCGCTAACTCATGGTTTACCAATACTTCTTGAGTAGGTTCTGGGAAACTTTCCCTGTTGGCAGCAGAAACTGTGCCAAAGTAATAAAAGCAGGGTAGCCTCAAACACACTTAATTTGCAAACTAAATATTTATCTGCCATGAGTATAAAAGGTGAGTAAATAGCACCAGTCTGCAAGGTGTGTAAGGGTGTGATAGGTACAAGTTGTTATTGGTAAGAATGAATGAGAGGAGACAGATAATACAGACTTGTCTTGCCTAGTGATAGCTGAAAGATGGGTAGATATATCAGAATAACATGTTAGGGATAAATAACAAACCTTTCTGTGTATGTATGCATTAAATTAATTATTTTCAGTTCATGGTCTCTGAGAACTGTTAATGCCTACTTGTTCTCTAGTGGGTACAACTTGTCATGTAATAAAGAGTGGTGGTAGCAATGCAGAGAAAAACTGTCCGAATGAAGGTTTCATCAAAGTTTGGTTTTCCTATCTTGCCTCAGACCTCGATATCCTTCTCCAGTGGATTCCACTTTACTTACTGGTATATGGAAGTAAAGAAATAGGGGCTTGGTTGACCTCCTTTGGAAGACAGAACTTTCTGGGTAAAGAGAAACAGTATGATCAGAATGGGTTTCCTGGGAAGGGAAAAAACGGGAGGAAAAGCTGGGGAAAATGAAGAAGCAATTCACTGCTCATTACAACAACTCCATTTTGGAGTCTATAACGTGACCTGAGATTCCTAAATCTCTGGTTTCTCTGCTGCTAGAAAATAGAATTGGTGTTTTGGGTAATAGTTTAGTCCAATGGGACCTTAGGCTTAGACTGAAATCTCATTCTGTACAAATGCAGAACAAAAAGACAGTCTTTCCCATAAAAGTTCTGTGACATGCAAAGGACAACAGAAGTATATGCAAACATGGCAAACAGGAATAAATTGTGTGTCAATACCTGAATATAAGAATTATCCTGGTAGAAAGTGGTCTCACTAGATATCAGAGCAGAGAACCAACAGAAGAGAGGATGCTGTGGAGAATACCGGGATTACTTTACAGACGTTTCTGAGAAATTCATCCTAGATTGAAGGGACAGCATGGGTGAAATCATAATGGGACTTGTATGTTAATCTGTTGTCTGTGTGAAAGAGAATAGCATTAAAGACTTATCAGAAGGTTGCCTCTCAGTAAGAACTGGGAGTTGCAGGCTAAGTGAGAATAAGGGGTCACTCTTTGATGCAATAAAGGGTAAGCCAGGGAAGGACTGCAATGAAGCAAAGTGATGTACTACATAAATAATGTTCCAGAGTGTTCTGAAACAAGGGTTCAGGAAGTCAACATGATACATGTCAAGAACATAAATATAGTTTTAAGTGGGGCAAAAATGAGAGCTCGTGTGAGAAACAGACATACAAGACATAGGTTCAGGCTACACTGGATGCTCTACAACATGATTCTAAGCTTACGATCCACAGTTGGATACTGGTTTATTTTGGTAGTAAAAATTAAGATCTATTTACAACTGTCTACAACTAAACTAAAGCTGATGAATAGATGTCTATAATGAGATGCCACATAGCTTGGCCAACCTTTTAATTTTTGACTATAGAATTAGTGATTAAATTTGTGTCTTTTGTGTGAGATCATTCAGAGAAAGTATATAGAAAACGAAAGGATAAAATCAGGTCATTGTAGATTCCCCATAGGCTCCTAGCAGAAGCCTCAAAAGATTAAAGTACTTGAAATGGAAAAAGTCATTGTAACAAAGGCAAATCAATATATCCACAATATCAGCGGATGTGGAGAAATGAGGACACAAGGAGACCTCTGAGTGCTGATTAGAAAGAAATCATGGGAGAAGCATGCGTAGTTTTAGCTAAGCATGGGAGTAGAACTGGGAAGATAAGGTCTTTAATAAAGTTGTAGGGAAGAAAATTCATTGAAATTAGATGAGATTTTGATGAGAGCTGATGAGGTAACTGGGATTGACAGTATATAGATGATTTTGTAAGGAAATGAAACCTTATGTAAACATATTCACCTTTTTCACCAATGTTTTTTTGTAACTTATTGAATCACTTCAGCCACAGATAACAAGGATAACAACCTAAGATTAACGTCTATGAATGTCATGAATTTAGACAACAGAAATACTATAATATCTATGTCAAAACCATTTATTAGAACCCAGAGTATCCTAATGAGAGAAGTGTTATTACCATCCTGACGACTGAAAAAAGCTTGGACAATTACACCATTTTTATGTGCCAGAAAACTGAATCTGAGACAAAAAAACCCAATAGTTCCACATCTTGAGGATACAGAAATTAAAGGGACTTTATATATTGATGAGAAATTTGTGAAAGGAAAAAGTATAAGGTAAAGAAAAAGAGTGGACATGAAGAGGATTAAGATTTGTGATGATTCACTAAAGAAAGTGGAATGAGAGAGAAAAAAATATTTTAGGTCATGACAGAACATGGGAGAGAGTTGTAGGGGAAAAAAATAAAACATAGTGGTGTTATTCACTTTCTAGTTGGTAGTATGTGTAGAGAATGAGACCTTTTTTAATCAGTTACTGTGTTGTTTCAATGCTGAAGTAGCTATAAAGTTTCCAGTCAAGCGGATGAACAATGTAAGTATCAGGGAGATACCTCGTGACAGAATTCATTTTGGGTTTTTTGTTAAAGCTGGGCACATGAAACCTGTTCAAAGAATGCCAAAGATTTGCGAAGTGAAGCTCTCAAAGGTAAGAGGCAAGAATGAATAAAATTTTTGTGAAGTCAAATTGTGTACTAGGGCATATAAAGAAAAATACAGTCTTTAGATAACTGAATACTAGTGCAGTCAACCAACTTTCGGTACTTCTTCAATTTTTGGTGAAACCTTTACCATGTTATTTTGATATTGAACTTAACATATAATATATGTATACATTTTGATAATGAGACACTTGCTTATTTTGTTGTTGGTAACAAATACTTCATTAGAAGTTTACCATGTGCCTTGTATCTTCTCAGTACATTAAGTTCTCATTAAGATGAAATACAGCAAATGTCTTAGCTACTGGGTTATATTTTTTATTAAATTCCCACTACAATTCTTCCCTCAGGAGAGGTTGAAAATTACTCTGTGGCAGGTACATTCAATTACATGTTCTGCAGGATAAATCACAGTTCCAAAGTTCACTACCTTCAGGTTACTGTAAGTGAAATTCAAGATTATCTTTAGGGAACAGACTAATTTTCCTTCTAATGTGTAGAACAAATGACAGTTAAATCCCCACATTAACTCTTTCTTGGAATCAGCAAGAAAGCAAAAGAAAATTAACCTCTCTCTAAAAGAAAATTCCTAATCCTGAAAAAAAGCTTTATTGCATTCTCAAATTTTAAACAGATATAGAAGTAGGGGTTTTTTCAATGGCAGAAATCAAAGAAGGTAACACTGCTCATGAGACTTCTTGCAGACTAGATTCTTGGAAATTACTCCCCTGGGGTAAAGAAGACTGAATGACACAAATACTCAGGTATTGGCTTAATTTTAGATATCTGTATTTGTTGCTGAATAAATTCATTATTTTTGTTTACTTTTTTTTTCTTCCCTTCTCATTTGGTGAGGAGAACTGCCATCACATTTGCCATCAAGGAACAGAAACAATTTCTCCAGGAAACAATTTACTCAAGAAACAGAAGCTATTTCTAGTATTGCTGGCAGTTTTAGAATTTTCTGTGCTGCTTTTTCAGAAGAAATCACAAGCACTCTCTTTCAATACCTTTAAAAACTGAGACCGCAAAGACATGAAGAAAAATTTGGTCAAATGAAAGAGCTTACAGATATTTGTTCCTTTAAAAGTTTCAGATACTAAGTAAAACAAATTGTACCAAAGAGTCTTGCTTTCTAAATACACATGCTTTCCTTCTAGCACAGATTTTGTTGTTTGTTAAACATTTATCAAACAGTATGAGTGAAACAAAACTAAAAACCAATATATGTCAATAATTGCCTACTTAGCTCTCAACAGGTCTTGATCTTTTAGTGCTGAGCCTTGCAGATAGATAACTCTTTGGGACCACATTGGGATTTGCAACACCCTTCGGACCTGAGCATCCATCTCAGCAGGACACAAAATAACGACATAATAGTCCTGTCAAAAACATAAGGTGGAATTGTCATTTTCTTATGTTACCATTTATTGATGCTAGAGAATGAGTCAACAGGGACTCAGGATGTCAAAAACATCTCTGATAACTCTCATTTCATTGACAAAAGTTATTTGAATACATGAGTTTTAAATATTAAATACTTTAATAAAAATAGCTGGACAGTTGTCAGCTGTTTACAAAAGACTCCAGGGTGGCAACTAAAGTCCATTTAGAAACATTTTTGTTTCCATATAGGCATAAGGGTTTTTTTAGGGACAAGTTACATTTCTGTCATTCTAGCTGGAAAATGTAGAAAGTTTAAAAAAATCTAAATGGAATTGTCTCCCCTAAATTTTTTTCCTCTACATTAATGGGCAGATTCAAACTCTGTTTCCTGTACTACAGAGAGTCCTTGTTAGAAAAAGTAAGGATGCTCTGAAGTACACGTGTGTATGTATGAAAAGGAGAGATAAATGGAGTGTGTGAGGAGAGACTGAGAGCTTAGGGCAAATTTGTCATAGAAGTCTGCCTTAGCCAACACAGGCTTTTGCAGAAAACACTGGATCCAGTGCAACATCTGTATCCTTCAGCTTCCCATTCCAATGGTGAAGGGAACGCATATAGGCTCTTTTAGGCTACGTAAGTAGTATTAGGACTTTCCTTATTCATCTTCAGTCTATCATGGAGCCTGACTTTCTTCAGGCTAGTTAACAAAATTGTGGATTTCAATTTATGTTTGTATCTATAAAGAACTGGATTTCATTTGCTTATGCCTCTTACTAACTCATTATTTTGGTGAATATTTTCGATTTGGGATTTGTCAAATTGCTGCTCAGCAATTTGAGGATTGTAATTTTGTTATTTTTTGCACTAGTTAATGAATCATGGTACCACAGGTAAGTCAGTAAAAGACATAGAGAAGATTTAGTAAAAGAAATGGTCTGTAGCAAAGATAATGTTAATGAATGCAAGTTGCTATCTCATATAAATAAGCATTTATATGTTTGCATTAGCTAGGGAATATTTTCACTGAGAAAATCTCGTGTGTAATCTTTCAAGGTCTTTGTCCTTTAAAGTACATCTGTCTATTTCTTAATTTCAACAATTCCAGAATGATCTAATCTTCCTAGCACTGGTAAAAAAAGCCAAGCAAAATGCAAAAACCAAAAGATGCTTTGACTTGCATGGAGTTTTGGATCCAGACTGAAAACAACAGGAAAAAATAATTTCAGTAATTTTCATTTACTAATTTTCTAGTTTGTGGTAGAATATAAAGAATTTCCATAGAAATATTTGTTTCCAAAATGATTGGTATAATAAGACAGGGCAGTAATTCTATCTATTTAGACTAACTCAGTTCAAAATGAATGCCTCCATACTGTATCTCAGCTTCTTATTGTAATTACAGATTCCCAGTTCAGTCAACTATTCTCAAATTCAGTTTTACGAATTAAAGACCATTTTCAGAAGGTTGTCTGCAAAATATCAGTATGGGGAATTTATTTTCTTTTTTTTTCCCACCGTAGGTACCTGCAATCTGGGGTGAGCATAGAATTCATTTAAGAAATCCATCAGTAAGTCAATCTTCAGAGAGCTAACACATAGCACAACATGTTTTTCTGTCTGAGCTCTGTGTCGACTGTAGTTACCACCAGACTTTTGTCTCTCCATCCACAAATATGCTAGCTGTTCAAACTGCAAGAGATGCCAATGTTCAGTGAAATACAGACAAGCAGATGTGCAGTACAACTATATAATGAGTTAACAATGTTGCATCATTCACCTCAGGCCTCTCTGAAAAGATGCCCTTAGCCCACAGTGTCTTGGTGGGCTAATGTCTTTGTAAAAAGCTCTCTAGTAAGTGGGTGAGATGAACAGGATGACTGAAAAACATGGCAGTAGAGCCAGTCTCTAACACACAGAAATAGCAGGGTAAAACCATTAAAATACCATGAGATTATAGTAAATCTCAAAATTTTAAAAAATAATTAAGGCTATACCTTCTTTCCTTTATGTATATAATAACTTTGAGTTCTCTTTTCCCAATGCCATGTGACATAAATGCTTTTCTCTAATGAAAGGTTAAATTTTCACGCTTAAATGTATATTGTGAGTATACATACTCAGGTAGAAGCACCATTTTACTTACTTTGGGCAGTAACTGTTCTCAGAGATTTTAGTGTTCTGAAGATGACCTTCTATATACTCGTATCTGTCTTATAAATTTAGATAAAATTTCAATACACAGTAGTGGTTAATACTGCAAATTTGCCTTTGACAGCTGAACAATATACGCAGGCTATCAGTAAACCTTGCCCTACTAGTCTGAATCCTTTCAGGAGAACACTGTAACAATCAGTGTCATTGTAACAATCTGTAATAAAACATACAAACACCATTTCAAAGTTTCTTGTAACTAATATGCATTTAATACTGAGCTCAATTTAACTATGTATCTGTGTGATAGCTGCTTTTTCTCATCCAGGTTCAACTGATGGAGAGACTGAATTGTGAATAATAATTGATATCATATCAGGCATGACAAAAGCTCAGGAGAGAATGCCTCCCACATTCTGTCTATGGAAAATTAACTGTGTATGGGAAATTATATGATATAAAATCTGTGTATGAAAAACTATATGAAGCTCCATTATCACTACAAAACTATAGAGAAAGTAGTTAATAATAGCTAAATTTATGTGAAAGGGCAGTAGATTTTGTAATCTGTAGTACCAGATTATTTACTGGTAATGCAGAGTGCTTATGCCCGAAGTGTATATCAGAACGACCTGAAAGATTAAATTTCTATTTTCTAGGAAATTCCAAAGTTCTTAAACAGAGCATATTTTAGTTTTCAATAGAATGTGTACTTTACTAAACTTCTACTGAGTGGAAATATAATTGTGTTAGTGTATATGTCTAAGTATTCAGACATTAAATATTTAGGTAGCATTAAAATGTTCAAATAATTTCAAAAAATTTAATGCTGAAAGCTTGAGATTCCAACTCCCCAGGTTTCTGTGCTGTATGCTCACAGAGAGCTTTATTTCACTTTCAAAGAACCAGAGTCTGGAAACTACGCCTGTGTTAGAAGCTTCATGTTCTAGCAGGCCTACTGTAAGCTTTGTTAAGCATGAGCAATGTGTCCCCAATTCCTATTTTGTGGCATAAGGTCTGGGTGATCACTAAGTGTGGAAGAGTTAACATCTTGGCAGGGCTTCCCAATATCAGGGTTTTTGTCATCAAGCGTCACCTAATGAACTGCAAAATATTCGGTACAAATTTAATGAAACTGAGTGACTCCTTGAAATACTTGGATTTTCATGCATCAGCCCTTTCCTGTTGAAACTGTTAGAAGTGTTGAACTTAAGTAGGCATCAAAAATTCCAAACTTTGATGCTGGATCGCTGTGTGTGTACAAATGTACACAGCTGTGAACCCAATTTGCTTGAGTTGCAGATTTAATGAGGTTTTTTTTTTAAGTTAGCACTGAGCTGCAAGAACAAGAGAGGAAGCAGAGAAAACAATATTAGAAATAGTGAGAGCCTGCAGAGGAAATACTGTACTCATAAAGTGCTGGCAAGTATAAAGTGTTGGTTTTGTAAGAGTATTTGTTCTTGTTTTGATTTTTTTCCAGTTGTTCCGTTAATAACAAACCCATATCTTGGGATGAAGGAACGGATCTGTAGTACATGATAGGAACAGAAAGCTTTCACCAGCACTCAAAATCTGCTATTCGCGCTCTGCTTTTTAGTATAAATCTAGACTGTAGGAGAATAGACAAAGGAAAAACGAATTTAAAAAAAAAAAAAACCAGAATAGGAGGTATAGAAGATGTTGGATTTTTCTGACATTTTATATGAAATAATAATGGTAACAATAAATTATTTCAGTCATTATTCTTTTGTTTCAAAAGTAATTCTAAAGAGAAAAAAAATCCACATTTACCTGTATGGGCAACACCACAAGAGCAACACAGATCATAATGACAACAAGCAGCTTTGAAGGCCATATCTTGGGTGTAACGTCCCCAAAGCCCACAGTGGAGAATGTCACTATGCAGAAATAAAGGGAGTCAAAGAGGGTCAGCCTGTTTCCTGCTCGTTCCAGATGCTGAATTCCACAAATACTATGTAGAAAAGAATTAAAAAAAAACCAAACAAACAAACAAAAAAAACCAAACAACAAAGACAACGAAAAATAAAAACTGTACTTAGGTTCAGTTCAAGTTTGATAATTATACGTGCAGAGAAATATTTATTTTCAGAATTCATAAATTTCTTAACAAAGACTTTTTTAAAGATGAGAAAAATTAGTATAGAACCAGAAGTGTGTCATGAATATAATTTTCAAATGTCATTAGTAATAAAAGAAACTCATTTTTTCATTATTTCAATACGATAGTCACAACTTTGTTGTTAGGTTTTGCTTAGCGTCTGTTGTGAGAGAAGGGTGGTTTATAATACGTCATGGATTGACGCAATTCCTTTGTAAACCAGAACAAAACAGATGGTATATGTTGTCACCATTTAGAATTTTTTTAAAACAACTTTTAGCTTTTTCAGGGATAGTTTGCTGGTATGGCCAAGAAAATGTACGTACTGTGTTCTGTGAATCTATCACTCTTTATGCTGGTCTCTATCCCTTTCCGTGGCAAGAGTTACTAGCACGAACCACTTATGAGAGTATGTGTTGCATATTAGAAGGATAATGTTGGTATAAATGGGTACTGACTGTCTAGAATAAATTGAATGTGAGAATTGCGGGCTATTGAATTTTCAGAGGACTAAGTGTCAAGGGTCAGCCTTCAGGTGGAAAGTAACAGATGCCAGCTGGTAGAAAGATTCTGCCTTCTAAAAGTACAGAGTAGAAATATTAGGCTTGGTTTTCTTTGATAGTAGAACAAATGAAGTTCATTTCTTTCAGTTGTACATTACTGTGAACAAGAAAATGGCAGCCCAAGTTAATTGGTAATTTTTTCTCTTGTGTCACCTAATCTTTCATGATGTGGTTTTAGTTCTGAGAACAGTAGCAGAATCTGTCCACAGGCCTTACTGCTTGCTACTTCATATGTTGCAGATATTAAAATTACTTCATTTTGAAAAAATATATTATGATAAAAAGTTTCTCAAGCTTAAAATATGATCTTCCCTAACACATTAGAATTACTTAGATCAGTTCAGGCTTTTAAATTATATTCACCTATATGAAGAAAATCAATGTGTGAACCACCCTGAATTGTTGCTTTTTCTCGATGGTGTTAGCAGAATCATTTCTCCTTGGAGAATTAGAGGTAATAGATAAATAATATAGCATTCCTTAGTAATTATTCTAGAATGCACCAAAGATTATTTCTTCATGTGTGGTATCCAGATGGCAATACTCACTCATTAATATCTGCCATGGTAAGATCTTTGCATCACCAGGGAGATCCTGTGTTTATAACAGCTTTAGCAGTTGTTCTTCTGTTCTCTGTTCTGTTCTCCAAAAATAATTTAGCTGTGGGCAGTGGCATTTCCAGAACATATGGATCACATTCCCAATTTCCCTTTCACAGTTCTAGCATTTGTAGTTTTCACACATATGAAAATGTCCTAAAAAGAGTGTTAGGTTTTTCCCCCGTTGTTGGCGTAAGTTTTTCATATTTCAGTCTGAACTGATACGTTTATATGCCTACCCCATTTGTCCCATATTTTTCACTGGAGCTGTAATCTAGATCTTCCATAACTTCACTAGTTTTTCTTTTCTGTATGGCAGAGGAATCCAAGTATGGAAAAATAAGATATTTTAATATCTTTATTCATATAAGCTATACATCATTTTAAAAGTGTAATGGTGATGAATTTTTAGTTCTTCATTGTTATTATTCCTGATCACTTGGTGCGTTTTTTCTCGTCTTTTGTGGGTACAGCTTTAAATCACATAACCTTGCATAGAGAGTGCAGTGCAAAGTTATTTTTTGTCCATGTAGCCAAGCCCACATGGATTAGTTACTCATAACTTAGTGACGTCTTTTAACATAACCTAATTCTTCATATCAATAGTAGTATAAATTTCTTTTTTTCTTGTAGATTGTCAAGCATTATTTTTAAAAGATGCATAAATACTGTAGGTACCAATACAGACAGAGCATGTTCTTGTCTGCTTTCTCTTGTTTCCTGACATAATGAACTATGCAGTAACTTGGACTTCATTTTTTGGCCATCGATATTTTATGGTGGTATTTTTCTTCTTGTTCGTTTGCTTCCTGCTCCTTTTTCATCCCATGATGAAACAATAATTTACTTTGTCTTCCCTGGACAAACATAATGATTTCAAGCACAAAAGGAATGTTCAGCAAAAGCAATGCTCACACCAACTTGTTCTTGTGGAGAAAATAAACCTCTGTAATAATAAAACCACAGAAAATGCCTAATTAAAACATAGGTGCCAAGTCAGCACCTTCTACACCGATTTTAGGTTCCCTGTAAATTCAGTAAGGCTATCTTTTCATAGTTGATCTAAGTCACCAGTTACAAAAAAAAAAAACCAAAAACAAAATTGGTTTAATGTAGAAGAGATGTAATATTTTAAAAACCCACAGAAACCCAAACCATGTCTCTGCTAAAGCAAAAGTAGTATCAAAAAATTTATTACAAACTTATGAGGAACAGAAGTGTGATTTTAAACACTCTACTACCACTGCACTTGAAAACCAAAGGTAAATACAGTAACATGCAATCTCTGAAGATTACTCATGTTTAGTTTAGGCTTCATTTGAACTTTTGAGAGTTCAACCTTTGTTTTACTGGAAGTTTTCTTTCTAATTCCGGGAATCTTTATTTGCTTGAGTATTTTACGTGCCAAAACTAACTACTGTTTTAAATAACCTATCTCCACATGCAGTACAGAAATAAATACTGTAGAATAAAATAACTCATGAGATTAAGTCAGTTTTTTGTCATGCTGCAGTAGCTTGTCATAGAAATGGACGTAACAAGAGCCATTTGGATAGCAATTTGCAAGTACTGTACATTTAACTATCCATATTTATAATATTTTATAACCTTTCCATATTTGTTTATGTTTTCATATGTCAGTATTGCCACCTGTATCTGATTCCTACTTTTTTGTTTTTACTTTCAGAGAAAATTATTGTTTACCGGTACAATCTCTTGAGGTCTAAAATAATGCACCAGAGGCTGAAGCCAAAAGTTAGAGATGCTTCAGTGTCTTCAGGATTATGTAGCAACTAACACCATTTTCTTTGGACTTTAAATCTGAGTTTCAAATTGTATAATTATTTTGTAACCGTAATTGTTATAATTGTAATAATTGTTTTAAGTAGCTAGCTACAGGGACAAGCCAACAAATATGTTGAAATCAATCAAGATTAATTTATTGGATTCAGTGAGGTTCTTTGGTACAGGCTCAGTGCTTATATACTATAGAAGTTATATCTGAAATAACTCAGAAATGTAGTAACTCTACATATTAAGTAAGCATTCCCAGTAGTTTCTCACACAAATATACCACAGGATAGTGATGTTAGAACAAATTACAAACTAAATTATGATTACTTGATTGTTCTGTACTGACAAGTGCTGCTTGTAATATTTTTTTTTTCTGATTCTATTGTCACTGATTATAGTGCTTTGGGGTTTGTTTAATAAGCAAAATTGGTATGAACCATCAGTCAGCAAAATTGTTGATAGTCCATTTGTAGTAAAATTTGGGTAAAATTTAAATGCAGCAAAATACTGAAGATGATGACCATGATAACATTACTTGAAACATATGGGAAGCATTTGAGACACATCTTACCACTATAGTGGTATATCTGCTTAAGGAAATGAAGACTGAGAAGAGTTCACCCATAATGTTTAAAGCAAATTCCTCAGTCTTTACACCAAAAGATGTTAACATTAGGCTGGTGCCAGTCTTAACTCTTTGAAATGGAAGTAATATTAGGAGTAGTGCTCTATTTGGAGAATGTCCTGCTTTGTACAGATTTTCATACTGGAAGTTGTCTCTGTTCTGTCTTATCTAGGCCAGCAGTGTAGAGACAGATGCAATTCTGCTCTACATTTTAAAATTAGACACTATTAGAAAAGGATTCTCAGTGCTTGAGGAATTAGTATGTACAGAATCATTAATCGATCAATTTATACTTCACAAAACTGTGCTGAATACTGATATAACTGAAGTGACCTTAAAGGTGCACTTTTTTCATTCTTGATAACAGATACATATGGAAACATTGTATGTTGATTTCTGAATAATGATACATGTCCTGAATTTTAATTATCTTTTTCCAATAGGACACTACTGAGGTGTGTAGTCTGGTCTTTCTTACAAAAGGTGAAGGTGTTGCTAACCACATTACCCATGACCTAAAAACCTAATGCTTTCTGCCCGAACCTCTGATTCTTGCGTAAAGAATGAAGAGGCAAAGAAAATAAGCAAGGAATGAGCAGAAACTACAGGTAAATGACTGAAGAAAAAAATCAGAAAATACTCTGACCCATAATAAAATGTTTATCCTGTCCAGACACCCTGAAGCTGAGGTTTTAGGCTGCTGAAAACCAAATGCTTCCATTTTTTCCAAGCCTTGTGATGCTTTCTCGGGTCTTTTATAAAACCTGTTATTTTCTAAACATTCATTTTCT
Organism: Rhynochetos jubatus; assembly: GCA_027574665.1. Classification (NCBI taxonomy): domain Eukaryota; kingdom Metazoa; phylum Chordata; class Aves; order Eurypygiformes; family Rhynochetidae; genus Rhynochetos; species Rhynochetos jubatus. The sequence continues at coordinate 22,269,322 of CM050656.1, forward strand.
GAAAAGCAGTTTTCCATAAACAGCACTAAAATAGAAAGAAAAAAACCGAACACAAAAACAAACAAACAAAACCCCTAGTTTAAATAGATGTGCAATTTCCAAAATGCTAAAATGACAGAATCTGGTACAATATATCATGTATAAAATCTAAAATTTAAGAATTACAATGAGAATTTCCAATTTGCACCTTTTATTCCATATAGAAGTCTTTAAAGCTGTGGGAATAACTGAATTCCAGGATATAGAAATGATTAATTGCATGTAAGACAATGAAAAGAATGATTGAGAAATGCTGACTGGAAAGAAGATGAAGGTTTTTCTGCTGTCTATAGACATTAGAGAAATACGCTTGCTATTCTTAGTTGTTAAAAAATGATCCTGTGAACGCAGTAGGTCATGCTGAAATGTATTCACTGTCTAGACAGAAGATACTGCTGGATATTGTGGCTTCTTAGTACTCAAAGACAAAATTAATGTTATAAGGAGTATCTTGGATATTTTTACAACTCTAATACCACTTCATCAGATAGCCCAATATAAATCTTTCTGTTTTTCAAGAATATTATTTTTTCAGACACCAGTATATGTTTTCATACAACACTCTCGCCTTTTTTCAGAATCACATTAGTGAAGGGGAATACTCTTCAGTTCAGTGGGACTTTGAATACAAGCTGATGCAGGAGTGCAGAACTTTCTTTCACTTCACAGCAATGCCACTGTGTCAGAAATTAATTCTGAATTTCTTTTCAGCTGGAACTGTCGCCTTTTTCTGTATTCCAATTGTATCTTTATCCTAAATTATGGTGTTTGATGATATCTTTATTGCTTACCCATAGTGTCTACTATAAGCATTTTCCTTCCCCAAAGATCAGTATGTTATATGCAGCTAATGGTTGCAAAAGCTCAACTTATAAAAATAAACTTCCACTAGTAAGCCATGTGACTTCCAGAAACCACAGAACATCTTGTTAAGCAGAATAGGATATTATGAAATGTCCAACTGTATATAAATATTTGTTGAAACTGAGTGAGAACCTTTCTACTCCTACTGCAGTGTTTTGTGAAATGAGAAGTAGGGCTGCAATAAAACAACTCTGCTCGTTGAGGCTGCACAAGTAGAGTCCCACTGTGGGCAGCATTCAGCTCAGTGTATTTCTGTAAAAAGGTCTGTGCACACTTCAGCCTTTAAGTCCAAAGAACTATTTGTATTTTTGTATGCTTTGGGTCTGCCCCAGAGCTTTGATGATAAACAAAGTAAACCGTGGCATTCCAACTTCAGCGTGTCAATACTGTCACGGTTAAGAGCCTGCTGGGGTCTGAGATTTTGGACGGCTCACACAAGGAGTCAGTAACTATTAAGGAAATAGAATCATGCAGTCAAGAGTTCCTACACCAGATACTCTTCACCTGCAGGGCAGAATTAGGTAATATTACATACGACTCTTTTCTCGGGAAGAATAATTAAGTAATCTGTTTACAATATTAAGAAATCAAACATGTTGTGCTAGGAAATTCAAATGCAAACTTCTAATGTAATACCTCTGATATGCTGTGCTTTGGAACATCATGCTAATGTTTCTTGCAATAGTTTTTAAACACTTTAAGGGTGTAACAGTTGTTATGCAAACCACCCACGCTCCCTCAATCAAATTGAATTAACAATTGAAAGATATGGTATATGAATATATATTAAAGTTGTATAAGAAGCAAGTAACCCAGTGTGTTGAATCAGGATAGCAATTGGAGACAGGTATTGATTATGATCAGGTATACATATATCTCTTTTCCTGGTGACCACGCAGTCCACAGTCATCCTCTTAGTATAAATAATAAAAAGTTAATACCATTTCTTATATGAAGAAAACAAAAAAAATGCAAATTAGCTCTAGGACTGTGTTTGGATATCTGTCTGAACCTAAGGTTGTATTCAGGTACCTCATGGAAAATTATGTTCCATTTCCAAAGCCTGGTATTGTACCACTAACACTATAGAATCATAGAATCACAGAATGGTTTGGGTTGGAAGGGACCTTAAAGATCATCTAGTTTCAACCCCTCTGCCATGGGCAGGGAGACCCTTCACTACACCAGGTTGCTCAAAGCCTCATCCAGCCTGACCTCAAAGACAGCCAGGGATGGGGCATCCACAGTTTCTCTGGGCAACCTGTTACAGAAGTTGTTTAATTATGTACTTCACAGATTTTAAACATGTTAAATGTGGATTTTAATCATCATATTTGTTAAAAAATCTTGAGTCATAGAAGATTGGCTAAGAGAAGCCATTAAAAAATGGAAACTCAATCTTAAAATGCTGTGATCAGGTTATATCTATTATGAAAGCACCATTTTTTATGTTTTTTATTATTTGCCCCTTTTTGAAGGAAGTAATTATTGGTTAGATTGCTACTGGAGACATGAAAGATCCAGCTTCATATGACTGTGAATTCAAACCCACATCCTGTTTCTTTCCTCTTTATGATAGTGATGGAGAGAGATGGTAAGAAGAGGCAAAAAGACTCTCAAGTTGAATGGACAGAGACCAGGTTTCTCAAAGGACTGACACAGAAAAAAATGGCCAACATCCATATTGGAATAGGCAAAAGGCTTCTCTAATTCAGTTTCCTGCTTCTACTGAAAGCAATAACAGATTTTAGATGGAAGAATAAACAAAAACAGTATGGAAAGATTCTTCCCTGAAATACTCTGCCTGCATTAAAAGAACTTGTAATAATAATTAAGTATGCATACCTTAGTTATGGTCCAAGAGCAGACTTTCTCTGCTGATGGGTGGATCAGCTGTGTCCATCCTAGCTTAGGTACAATTCAGTCTCATTACAAACATTTATTTGTTGCAAAGAAGCCTGCCGTTCCTGATCTCAGAGTATCCTCTCTAACGTTTACATGCATTCTGTACCAAAGCCTGCCTGTGTAAGATTGTTGCCAGACCTCACTGAAATGTGTAACATCTTTCAATGCCTGGAACGTATTGGATGTCAATATTCCTTTATGGCAGCTTATTAGGTTTATGCAGCTCCTTGTATGCACCTGCAGTGGTAAAGCACCTTAACCTTAGTCTATTTGGATAGTTTGTCTGCAACTTATCTAGTTTACTGAATTTTTAATTCCCTTTCAAGCTAGGCTGCAGAACTAAAAATTTAGTAAGACTTGATTCAGTACAATTTTATCAGACACTCATGACAGGATTGGTCTTATATGATTTCCGACTTTCCAACTGTTACAGCATTATGATGTAGTCTATAAACTGATAAAATGATTTTGTTAATTTTCAACCTAACTCAAATCATAGCATATGTTAATGACAAATGGATTTAATGTTATTGCTAAGTATTCATTTTGATTTATTTTGGACTTGAAACATGACAACTTCTCCTTTTCTAGTTCCTTCCTTTTAGGACAGGCTTTTTATGGAATAGGATTTTGGAACTTCCTTCCTAGGTTTCTTTTAGTTCTGAAAAAGTTCTCCTTATCAGATTTTGGCTTTTCATTTGCTTCTCAAGGATATTCAATGTGAATCTTCCTTAAACTTCCATTCATTTTTACATGTCCTTGATAGTATATTTGTTTGCATTTTGAGTGAAACTCTCTAGTGCTGTTCTCATTGCTGCTATTAAACTGCTATGGGACAAGCCAAATTACCTTCCTTCAGTTGTAAAATTTTCTTAATAACATTGTAAACAAAAATTAATTTCTCAGAAATTTACAGATGAGTAATATTAAGAAAGAGTGGTCTTTCTTGCCCTGCTTGTCCTGCTGTGAATCTCAGTCACAGTCTGGAGTAGTCTACAACCTGCAAGTGACTCACAGCAGATACTGCTTGTCTTATCTTAACCATAGGCATATATAGGGTGTATAGGCGTGCAGCCCTTTGGAAAGCTAAAAGGTGATTTTTTTTCTCAGCTTAAATTTCCATAAAACATATATTCTGTTGTAGAGTTATACCCAAGCTCTGTCAGAAGTGAATTTTACTTGTAGGCATGGAAGAAACTGATTTCTGCTTGCCTTATTTATACCTCACAAGCTTTTAATATGCTATTGCAGCCAATCCTCACTGTGTGCATTAAGCTCATTATTTTCCCAGAAATTGTCAGTCACATCTGTTTTTTCATCACCAATTACCTAAAAGGACTGCACAGTATAATGATAGTGTTTAAAATCTTCATTATCAGAAGACAAGAAGAACTAAGACTGATACCAGAAAACTGAATTTTCCTGAGTCAGATCATAGGCTCTGAGGACCCCTTGAAGCATGGTCTACCTCACAGATTCTACCCTTCTCATTCTAGGTCCTGCAAGTCTAGCTTGTAGAGTCATTATTCCATATAGCAATACTTTTTATGTGATATATAAACAAAGCAAGAAAAACTAGTCATGGAATATAATTTACTAGAAACAGCTTTTCATATTAGGCATCCAAGAGGGAGAACACTTATTAAGAAAAACAATAGAATATGCATTTGGAAGACTAAGGGATGAATAAATAGAAGACCCAGACCTGTAGGCTAGACACTAATGAGAAATATCTGTTTCCCATGCAGCTGCCTGCTGTGCTTTATATAATTTTTCTGAGAACAAAGGCAAGAGGTTTCCAGATACGGAGAGGAGACAGATGGGACATGATGAACTTACCTGAACATTTTGAGAAGCCCAAATGAAGACCACTGTGAAATGCTATGATTATGTAGGAATACAGAGATAGGGATATGTTGGGTTTCTTCTATTGCACAATGTTTACACTTACAATGAGGAGTATATTCTACAGATGAATATTTATAGGTCAGTGAATGCAAAAGTTTTATGATAACTTAAATGAGGATGAAATCTCCATTTTGAATTTTATTGTTGTATGATTATTTCCTTTTTGAGTAGATGTGTGTATTTTTATGAACTAAAGATAGTATTTTAAATAATTCTTCAAGATGCTGAACAATGAACATAAGAACATTCTTTAGTATTTTTAAAAATATTTGAAAGTGTCAGTGAAAATAACTGCACTGCATATTATTTCAATTATAAAGTGGTACTGGTTTAAAATGCAGTAACCTCCTCATGCTTATAAAATGAAGCAAGTAGACACGTTTGTTCTCCAAGTCCCAGGTTAGATGGACATACCTGTTTTTTGTATCTCTGGATGTTGAATAAACAGGACAGCTGACCCAAACTGGCCAAAGGATATTCCATATCATATGACATCATACTCAGTATATAAACTAGGTGGAGAGCTGGCCAGGGGTCACTGCTAAGGAACTGACTGGGCATTGGCCATTGGGTGGTGAGCAATTGCATTGTACATCACTTGTTTGGATATTCTATTGTTATTGTTATCTCCCCTTCCTTTTTTTGACATATTAAACTGTCTTTATCTCAGCCCAAGAATTTTACTTTTGTTTCCCCCAATCCTCTTCCCCATCCCACTGGGGGACTGGGGGGAAAGTGGTGAACAGCTGTATGGTGTTTGGCTGCCTACTGGGTTAAACCACAACAACATACTAAAATATGGTAATTGAATTTTGGAAGCGAGTATAGTATTCTGCTTCTCTTTGCCATTCCTTATTTGCCCTTGCTCTTCAGATAATTACATCTAGATTTTCACCAAATGCTCCTTTATTACATCATGGGGTTCACATGACAGAGATGGAATTATATGTTGTGGCCCCAGTTCTGTCATTATGTACATCAGTGTGACACAGAAAATTGAAGTAGGCTTTTCTAATTTAATTTTTAATTTTACTCAGACTTCATATATTCCTTTCAGTTATTCTATGTTGTGTTCAACTCCTGCAAATGAACAAGAACAGGATTGCATTTAGATTAACTTCGAGTAATTTTATGTGTTGCTTTACATATGTCAGCAAGCCATAATTATTTAGTATTAGCAGTAGCTTGATTTTATTTATCTTCCACAAAATTCAAAATATGATTGCTAAAGAAATGATGCTATAGAGATGCAGCCTTTTAAAATTGTATTTCCAACAGTCTAAATATTATTTGACTTCAAAAATTTTACCTTTTTCCTCCTTTCATAATGGTAATTGGTCTTTGTTGCCAGAACAACCTTTACTTGTCATGGTATCTGGTAATATTATTATTGTATTACAAGATGTCATGATAATAAAAGCTTAAAAAATTGTTCTCCCAATGGCATCATCAGAGTGCATAATGTTTTGCAAAATATTGTGCCACCCTCCCAAATATTCTCAATTCATCTTTAATGCAAAATTGTCCAGATTATTATAAATATTAGCAGCGTTTGGTATCTGAGAGATGTTTTCACATCACATGAAACTTACTGGGGAGATTGAGAAAGAACCTGAGAGACATTTTACCTCCTTCTTGAGCAGGAGTCTGGTTTTGAATCTATTTTTACACTTAAATATGTATATTCTGATTACTGAATTTTCAGTATCTTCACATAGCAGAAAAAAAATATTAGAAGAGAATGATCACAAACGATTCACAGGATAGCAGCTAGAACTTTCAGAATGGAAATTAATTTAATATCTAATTCTGACCAAGAGTAAAAGTTTTGCAAGACAAGCTGAAAATTCTTCAATTAAAAAGAATGGTGATTTAAACAACACACTACTAGATTGTGAAATTGTTGAAGGATGATTTACCTGAGCTGTCATGTAGAGTTACATACTAGGTGAAATATTAAAAACATTGTGTCGTAAAACAATACATAATTAAAAATATGGGTAAGTTTATTTTGTCTTTCAAATTTATTCAAGTTGAACTTTGCCTGTCTTTATTTAAATTCAGTTTGGAACTACTGATTTTCAGGTTAATATATCATCTGCAGCCTGTGCTAGACAATAAAGAAAACCTTGACTGTAATTTGAAAAGATCACAAGTATCTGAATCCCTGACTTATCTTCTAGGGTGCAATAAAACAACAGAAATAACTTAATGAGAAATCTCTCATATTGTTTACTTCCTTAATTTAATATTTATCTAAAAATAGGAGGAATTGTTTGTAAATAATCTGTTATTGACACTCCATTTTACAGTCTTTGTGAAGGGCAGCTTTCCTGAGCTACCATTTAGTCTTTCTGATTATTTTTTATTTTCAGAAGACAGGATGACTACAAAGGTATCTCTTACACTCAGAAGATAATTTAGATTGAACTCTTTAACCTTTATGTCTTTGTTCTACAGGCCACAAATAAGCTATTCAAATTATTATTAATTTTACTGGTCTCTCTGTCTAGTTTTAAATGTTCCATTACATCAGTTGCACAAAGGATTCCCTGCATGTAGCATGGGAAAGATGCTGACCTATATAACATGACCATAGTTATATTAGAAATAATATGTAGAAACATCTAAAAAGATTAACAAATGAAATATTATGTCACTACCAACTTAATAACTAAAATAGCATAAAAAACATTGTATAATTATCTAGGTTTCCATGGAAACCATGTTTGATAAGTAGTCAAAAAGACTTCTGATTGGGCTGCCAAATTTCTGCTCTCCCTATAATAAACAATGATTTCTGTTCTAGCTTTCACAAACTCCTAACTTTTTCAGGGGCATATATCCCTATCCTATGCTCTTCACGCAGCACTCTTTAAGAGCACCAATCACCCATATGCTTTTTTAAGATCTGAACTCTTGAATTTAAACATGTAAAAATATTTTTCAAAATGTATTATTACAAATACCATGCTATTAACCAAAGGAAAAAAATAAAAGTTAATAAATTTATGTATGGGAATATTTGTGTTGTCATAATACAATAGTTGCATAAAAATAAGCAAAGGCATTAATTCAAGAAACCAGTTGGGTGTTTTATTACATATTGTCATTGTAATTTTTCATTATATTTTTTTATCAAGCCCTCTCAAAAGTTTTGGCCCTTAGGTATTAATAATACAGTAAGCAAATGATCTCCAGTACTATCACAGGTGAAAAAGGTATGGCCCATCTCATAAATCTGTAATCCATTAGAAACACTAGGATTTTTTTCTGAATATGTATTTCATTTAAACAATCTAGATTGACAACTGCTGGTGGCAACAATCTGTTTTCACATGCTTCTTATATATCAGATTTTAGCAAAGCCACCTTAGAAATTTTTATACCTAAGAAAAAACAAACTCTGTATGCAATATGCTTTTCTTCTACAAAGGTTGATGAAAAGGTTATCCTCATGTTCACGCACAGTATTTCCCAGAAGGTTATAATTCAGATAAATGTTAATTCAATTTATAGATTATTTGTTCACAAGTAACTGTTTTAAGAAATGTTTTGCTATTGACATTCCACAGGCTGCATAACCTCTTTACTGTTCCGTCACCTAAGGAAGTGTTAAGGTAGTGTCTGAAGTAGACCTCAATTCTAATTGTATACACTCACAGGAAAACTACCCATACATGCTGCCCTGATTCCAACAATCCAGCAATGTTATGTGATTACCGTTTGTTCTGTAATAACATTGAAAATTGTCAGCTGTGTTCAAAAACACACAGCCTTTTCCCACTATATTCTGAGTGCAAAGAACAGTTTAAATAAAGATATCTAAAAATGTTGAGATTAGCCAGTCACCTGTAAACATTGGATTATTTATTTTTTTAACTTTTCATTTCAAAGCTTACACCTGAGTTATAAGACATAAGCTGAAATGTTTTTACATGTGTAATTACAGCTTATAAGATTCTGTTGTGGAGACGTAACTGATAGGTTTGCTGATGATGCATGAGGCAGAATTTAATTCATTTTCTGTGGGTTTCTGCTATGTTTTCTATATGGTAGAAGTTATTTTGAAAATATTTATTATATGCAGACAGAAGCAAAGTTGATGAGGAAGACCTACTTTTATGCACTTACAATTTTTTTAAAATGTGTTTTATAAATATGTTGCTTTCTTGCAGCTATTGTACGTAATATATCTCTCTCTCAGAAGAATCTTTAAATTTCTGTTGAGAAAGACGACCAGTCAAATGATGCCAAATGTAATGTTGTTGTCTATGCAATAGAAGAAAAAATGAAAATGTATTGGACTTAGACATTCCAAACTTTATCCTTCCACTATAAACAATCAGTAGATCAGTAGGTTCAGCCAGGTGCTGCAGCACTTCTAAGTGGCTGGGACTGAACAGTTCCTCCAGGTTTGAGAGATCATAATTTCAGTTCTGGCTGGACAGATAGATGGCAGAGGCACATTCCTGCTCACTGAACTTGCACCCATACAGTGATCAGACACAAGTATCTCTTGATATAAATATTCTCTTACTCAGTAAACACATGATTTTTCAGAAAAGATCCTATAATATATATTCTGCAACAAAATTGTACTTTCAGAATTATCAGTGAAGACATGGAATCTCCAATATGCTTGTACATATCCAGCTATATTGTACTCTGTACAGAGCTACAGGCTTCCATTATTGCACAAGGAAGTAAAAGAAATCATCTCTCTTGCACCTCAGTAAAAACCTACTTTTTAATATGTTAAGAAATACATCCAAAATTCTGAAAAACTGGTTAAGGAACATATCTTTTTGACAGGAACTTATTGCTGGAGAGTAGTTATGTTTCTGCATTTATTTGTTTTAAACTTTCTCAGAGACATGACCATCAAAAGACGTCTAAAAGGTTTCCATCTCACTTGAAGCAGTAAGAAAGCACTTTGCTGCACTTTCTTGAAAGTAGAAATAGGAGTTTTTCTGGGCTTCATAATGTCTTGGTCTTCCTATAAAATGGTGTAATCCCCATACAAAGCTACATGTTGTTTTTTATTACGTGTCTGATAAAAAAGCATGGTTTTGAACCCTCTGCTGTAAAGTTATATTTTCAGAAGTGCTGAGAAGCCAAAGTTCCTATTGAAGCAGATGGTAAAAGCAAGCCTGTCAACCAGAAACTGTGGTGTTACAATTTAATCCATACAGTGTCTGAAAGTGATTACCTCATTAACCTTAAAAGTCATCAGGGAGGCATAATGAGGGCAGTTATCGGTGGTGCCAAAAGAATACCATGAGCATGTCCACATGGCACTGCATATACTCTGAAACTGTAAGCACTGTATTGAAGCTACTAATCTAGACATTAATTTTGCATTACTGAAGCTATGGTACTTTGTGGACCAAGGCAGTATCTCTATATGTAACCACAACACGGTTCTGAAAACAGACCAGTGCTGGCTCAAAGTATTTTCAAAGTGCTGGCTCCCATGTGAGTTTGAGGGGGAATGTGCCGGTTACTGCTTCCTATTGCAGAAAATGTGAAAGATAAGCCTAGTGAAAGCCATCCTTAACTGAACGTATTCCAGAAATGGAATTTAATTGATTTTGACTGTTTATAGAGATTTTTTTTATATTTAAAAAAAATATTGTCTAAAATAAGATTATATATAAATGGGTAAAAAATATAAAAATGCCATTAGGTGTGCTCATGCAAGCAGCAGTAAAAATTGCCTAAAGAAAACTCTAGTCTTAGGCAAGGTGCAGATGCTTGAACTATTCTTAGTCATTCAAAAACTGCTTCAATTCTCCATGGTTCCCAAACTCCTGCACCTGCCTCCTGTAAAGAGGCAGGTGCCCTTAGTATGGGTACTTTTGTTAGTACTCTCCAAACATGAGTGACTTCTCTGCTGAGACTGCACTCCTGGTACATATGTAAATTTTCCCTCTCTCCTTTCTCATGTGTTTTTGCATCATCTGTACTTCCTTCCTCCACGTGAGAATGATTTCCTTTCCCATGCATGCACATTCTGTTTCCAAACCTTGTGTAGTATCAGTAGTATCCAAACCCCAGTAGTATCAGGTGCCAGTTGACACTTTCACTGCAAGTATATTACTCTTTTTATTTCTGTGCATGATTTCCACAATGTCTCTTTAGTCACCACGTAGTAAAGGAAGAAAAGCCGAAACATATAGTAAAAACAAAGGGGTTTGGCCACTTACCAAGTAAAAATAAGACACAGTAAAGTAGATATTAAAATGAGGACTTGGTTAAACATTGCAGACTGTGTGCGTTGGATGGCTCTGTGAAGATCATTCTATATTAATGGAAAATAAGTGTTATTTTTGGTTTTGAATTAATAACGCATAAGTATATATAATTCTGTATAATAATTATACAGTGCCCTCATAAAACGCAGTCATTTAAATGCACTTAGAATTTGCTGAGGATATAGAAGGGTGCAAAAGAGACACCTGTGGTTCAGTGATTATTTAAGTAGCTTTTTTGTTCATCCTGGCAAAATTCTGATACTATCACAAGCTGCCTTAAGGTCTGTCTGCTCATGTCTAGCTTACAAATTACAGGCTGCAAGGATCAGTTAAGGCATAGCATTTGAGTTCCCTGCAACTGTGTATAAATAGAAGAGTAGCAAAAGAACCAGCCGTTCCAACTTTCCCTTATTGGCACAGTAACAATTTATACTAATTGAGATTTCACTTGGTGTCTTAATTTTTTCTAATTTTGATGTAGAAAGCAGTTTAGCAATGCTTGACCATTTGTATAATCTAAATACAGATCTGATTAGCTTCCTATTAAAGTTGGACAGTGGACTGTACTGACAAAAGCATACTAAAGACAACAGAGTAAAAAAAATTAGAAACTCTAAAACAGTTGGGGGGGGTTTATCATACTTACAATCATATTCTCTAAAGCATGCTTTGCCAACCAACAATTTAAAAATACAGGAATAAACAGATTTCTTAGAACTGGCCAGAAAATCTGAAAGAAAAATAAATTCATTAAAAGCTTTTCTATTCAAGAATAGAGCTTTTTGATTCAATGAGCAACGAAACACTTGGAAAAATGCTTATAATTAATGTATTTCTAGTGTGAGTTATGGCTATAAATAACAATTTTTCTTCCTTTGAAATGAATTGTATGTAAGATAATTTGATAAAACAGGGACAGTCAGTTTTCAGTGCAGGCACAAGAGATACTTATATCTAGCTGGTTTATTTTATTGATTGTACTGTAGTTTGAGTAGGGGATTTTGGTTTTGTTCATCCCCAGTCAGGGAGGAAGGTGATAATGATTTGTATTACTACTTCATTCAATAGCAAACTATTTTCTTGTTGTTGACAAATTTCTGTTCCCACAGGCAAAAATTTGTCATCCACGTAAGATTCAAATTTACTTCGATAAAAATAAAACCAAAGTGCAGGTGTAGAAGTGCGATGTGCAAATGTATAATTCGAAGATGTTTACCGTTATGGTGAAAGGGACAGCATTAATTATTTCCAGGAGAAAAGGTATTCTCAGAATTTGTTCCCAGATATTTCCCTTCAAAGAAAAGGAAAAAAAATAAAGTCACAGTAGGCTTACATGTAGTTCTGATGAGAAATATACTTGACATTCCAATGACACACATGGGGACTCTTCCACTCGCTGAATTTCAGGAAGACCATTCATCTCCAAGTTAAACACATATGTCAAACGTGACTATATTTCACTCTGGCCTATTTTTCTTACAGTTTATCATAATGTAACTCACAGGTAAAAATACATACTTTAAAATCTATATTTTTACTAGAGCAGTTCTCTGTTTTCATATGGCCATATATTTCCTTGCTATGACCCAGTTAGTAAGACAGCTCAAATGAAGAATTCTAATTGTGTTAACTAGTCAAATCATTCTCTCAGCTAACAAAGAGCTTCATTAAATTAAGTTTTCATTTTTTTCAGAGAACAATATGCTCCTGGTTTTTTCTATTGCATTTTTAGGTACCTTGGAATTTTACATGGACAACTTCTCTCTGTTTTTTAATTTTGCTTGCATTTTTACATGCACACTTACACATAAGGAGCTGAGGTTCCTGTCTTAAGGAATTTATCTCTTTAATAATTGTTGGGTTTTGGTAACTCTTCATACATGTAACAGACTACCCTCTTGGCAAATGCTTTTATTTCTACTTCTTTTTCTTAGAAGTCTCTAAATCTTTAAAATCCTGCATTACAATGCTTTAGTTTCACTGTGCCAAAATTTTTCCTACCTTAATGCTCACTGCCTTAGCCTGTCTAAAAACTAGAGACAAAGCCCTAGTACAATGTAAGAGTTGCAGAGACATATATCCAGAGGACATGCCCTGCTCAGAAGATTTTACCATCAAATCAACTATTTTGATTACCCCTGTACACAGGTGACTGCCTATAGTTCATATTAAAGGTTTTTATGAATCATGAGTCACTCTCTGTACATCCTTCTGACAGAACTTCATGGAAAAATGTAAAGCAAAAGAGGAACGCAAATAAGTTGTATTTTCCCAAGGAAAAGTAACAGTTCATTTTCTCTCAATCCTGTTTTATTAGCCTCTGCATGTTGTCTGTGTATTTCTTTTTATTAATTCTAATACTTCTATTAAGATATCCACTTACTAAGAAATAAGTCTTAAAAAGAGGAATGAAATTAAGTTAGGGAAGGACAGCAAAATTCTATAGTGAGTCTTTCCTTCCTTTGCATTTATCTCTTTTTATGTTTATTTTGTATTTTCTTTTTCCCAACTGCTTTGGAGAGAGAAGTAAGGAAGATAATCTAGTGCTTAGTATTTGAATTAGGATTACCAAATCAAAATTCTGTATTTCTGCCACACTTCAGTACAATTCAGGGCTTTTTGGAACTTGATCTGGCTTGCATGAAATTAGAGGTCTTCCCACATATTTCCATGAAAGTGGTACTGATCTTTTAGTCAGCTTACTGCCCCACATGATGGGGATAATACTACTTCTTTTCCACATTTGAGCAGTGACTGTGAATGATTAAATGTCAGAATGAAAATCCATACATTAAAAGAAACAAGTTATTTAAAATTCAGTGACTTGCAATGTTACTACCTGTATATTAAGATTTCATCACAGGAAATGCAGTAACAATGTAGCATATATCATGGCAGCATAACAAGAGCTTGCAGTACAGCATTGTATTTGTATATTCGTAATTGGTGGGAGTTAAACATACTTGAATAATTTTAAATATTTTATGTGATTAGCAACCCTGCAAATACAAGTGAAATTATGAGACTGTAAACTGAGGTTTTATTTGTAGGAATAATAAAATCAAAAGAAAATGTGATATTCTCAGTTGACCCATTCTGTATTTTCACTGATTTTTAATGTTAAGACCTTTCTTTTCTGTACTGTAGAAAAGAAATGTCACATAATCTACTTGCGCAGGTAAAATGCCTGTGTAGATGTGCTCCAGGTACTTAGTGATGCATGCGGCTGTAAGATTCTGGCTACTACATACAAATGCATCATGACTTCTGCAAAACTTCCTTTTGCAGTAAGAACACATGGTACTGATAGAAGCAACTAAGACTGCTTGTGCACCAGTGATATAGTAGGATTGCCAGATATCTGTGACGAGTTTTGGCAATGAAAATTTCTGATGTTCAAAATGTTCAAAAATCTTTCAGAATTTTGGCCAAGGGTAAACCCTCACGTAATAGGTTAAGATGTGAAAATGCAGATTATAAATCATTCATTCTTGGATTCAAGTGATCAGCAGTATAAGAAGTGCTACATTCTTTGCATTCCTCCCCATATAAAAGCAATAAAAAATGAAAATTCACTGTATCCTTGTAGCTTGATATACTATAATGGCCTCACTACTGTGCATATTGGATCATTTTTCATATGTCACCAACCAAGTATCAGAAAGTTAAATTCCTTGGAGTATTCTCTCAAACGACTGCTTTATTTATTTTACAGGTTATTTGTGAAATCTTAGCAGTGTGTACACGAACGCAAACCCAATCATCTTTTTCTTTTTTTTTTTTTTCCCAGGCTCATCCTCTGACGTGCCCAAATTATAAAAACTTTGGAAATATTAGTATTATATAAGTAATCTGTCACAGATTTACATGAACCAAGACTCCTTTGGTCATTCTGGCTGTGCAGAAAGGCCTTACAGTGGGCAAAATAACAGCTGCCTTGGTTTCCTGAGACTGCTATGAAAATGGGGTAAATGGCTCTATTTCCAGACTGTGACTAACAGGACAGGACCAGAGGGAAGAGGGTGTTGGCATCAGGTGGATTGCCAAAGTGTATTTCAGTACTATTATTGTTTCTTCTATTACTCTAATTTCCTTATGGGGAGTGGAAATAGAGGCATCATAACATTGACTCAACTTCTGTGACAGGTATATGCAGCAAATCAGGATAGTAGAGCTTTACACCCATTGCATACTAATAAGTAATTTCTCATGAGAGTTGACTTGACAATATTTCTCTCATCTTCCGTACTCACTGAAACTGATGCAGATCACAGGCAGAATAGATGGGGATAAGACACTGCACAATAAACTCAGGAACAGTATAAACTGTGATTATTCTCTACTGTTTTGGCACTAGATGTGTTAATTTTGGATTGTTTCTGCCTATACTTGGATTGCATTTGTAAGCCCCAACACCTCAATAGCATACACTACTTACAAGGATTAAGAAAAATAATTTTTAGACAGTAGACAGTTTTAAGCCTTTTAACATTATTGGATGCTAAGGAATACATTTATGCTATAATCACTTGATAAGCACATTAAAGGACACCTCTCTAATTTCAGTGGTGGGTCTGATAGTACTGAATGTCAGTAACACAAAAAAGCCAAAATATGCTACAAGATATTTTCAGCTTTAGAAACCAAGTCTTTTCATATTTACCTAGATGCATGATTTTAGATACTGAAGATATTGAAAATGCAGAGTACCTAAAGCTCCCTAGGATAGCATGTAACAAAATCTAATGAAAAAAAAGAATAAAGAAATTAGGAAAATATTAATTTTTAGGGAAAATACAAATACAAAAATATATTCATATCAGATGATTTAAAGGCATTTTGCAAAGATGTTCCAATAGCATCAGAGAGATGGATATCAGAAGTATGTAGGTATCCATAATTTCAAAAAAAGTACTGTTTTGGCCTGGCTTTCTGTTGTGCAGTTTTAGAGGTCTGAAATTTGAATTATAGATATCGTTTAGCTTTGAGATCAATGAGAATCATGTCCATTGCATTATGGATAGACATATAAAACTGTGCACTTGAAAAACCAGTATCCAAGAGTCAAGGTCACTTCTGAGAATGTGTTTTCAGATTACAACGTGGCAGTGGACTACAGAAATAAACGGAAACTTATTTTTGACTTCCACTCTCTAGATATTACTGTTTGCTCATAAATTTGGGAAACATGAACAGGGCTGCCTGTAACAATATGCTGTCCTCAACATGTGTGTTTTTCTGAACTTCCTGTTTGTACATCAGTGTGTGCACAAATGCAGGCACATGAATTTTATATTGACACATTTAACTCAGTTACTTTTTGTGATGAATTATGTCTAAAAGTAACTAAAAGTACTTACCTTGTAGCTTAGGTAACTCAACAGCAGAGTTTCAGAAAGACTTATTAAAGCCACAGAAACCTTAAGTGAAGTGATAAAATGTGCGTATTAATATATGACAGTAAGCATTACAATGAAAAAATAAGGCAAAATAGCTTTTCCATGCATCCTCCCAAACTCTCATTTAGCATGAAGCTTAAATATTGTTATCTCTCTGACTAAAGCACAGGCTATGACTTGAGTCTCATTGCTCTTTTCCAAATGTAACACTCCAGAGACCCTGCATGGTGGACCTTCCATGGTTTTTAGAGATCTCCATACAGTATGCGAGATTGTTTCTTAAGTTTCAGTTGTCTGTTCCTAAAAGGTACCAAGATCTTTTCATAAGACAGAGAAAGGGAGATAAGGAGGAAGCTGTAAATAATGGAAGCTAGTCAGCTTTTTACTTTTCTGTAAAGATGTTATGAATGTGTCAAAAAACAAACACTTCTTTACTGTGTATAATTCAGAAAGTTGAAAAGAGCAAAAAATTATACAAATGAATTATTATTGATTTTAATATTTAAATGCAACAGAGATCAACATATCAGTCTTCAGTTACATTATATGTAGTTAGTGTATGTATTATGGAATTCAGAATTATTTAAATAGTCAAATATCAAAATGGTAAAAAAATTACTTAAAACTTTATACATATTAACAACAAAACTTACTTAAATCCCTTGTATAGCAAATATTGGTATTTTAATGTATATTGTGGGAATATTCTATCAAGAAGGTGTACAAATTCAGTTGCAGGCTGAAGTCAAATGAGTCTCAGGATTTCTAATTTTAAACTAATGCTCACTACTACTGAAAACCCAGAAGAGTGCCTTATTGGCACAATATCATTATTTAGAACTAAAAGCTTTGCTATGAATTGAAAAATTATTAGAGTACACAATCAAAATATAATACTGGTTTCTCCAAATAAATATTACTGGTTTATATACACTCAGGTTTTTTCTCAAATAAAAATAAAACTTTTGCAACTACTGTATATATCCTACGGTGAATGCATGTGTATACACACATACATACACACATAGAGAAGTTCCTGTGTTTATCAAATAAACTTATTAGAATAAGACTGTAACTATAAGCAAATAAATCTCTCAGTATTTTTAAATTAAATTGAATACACTAATCCGAATGTCTAGGTCAAAATTTATTCAAACTGTGCATACTTTAAGCAAGGAATCAAAAGGTGTTTTCATCAAAGGATTCCTCCCTTACTAAAGTCGTGTATAAACAGAGGTACAAACCATCATAATGGCATTGCACTAAGCATGGTGAAAGAAAATAATGGTATCACCATTCTGGAAGCTTAAGGAATTCTTCATAGAAAAACACATTTCACAGGGACAATTCTTATAGTGCTCTCCACGAGTAAAAAAATTGTTCCTAAAACAAGCAGGCTCCAGGACGCTGAGGATTAAACCACAAACTTCAAAAGATCTCCAAGACCTACAAAGCACTGATGTAATGCATCTTTTGTGACATGCTCCTCTAAACATGTAGAGGCTTCTGTATTATGAAGTAAACTTAGCTTTCTAGTGTATTTAACAAGAAAGCCCATGAAGCGTGTCAAAAGCTAGTCATAAGCAATTATGAAATTTAGACTCATCATTAAAGCAAACTGTTGTGACTATTTGACTCAACAGAGCTTGATAATTCTAAGAGAAAAGGCTATCTAATTCTACAATATTTTGTTATAAGCTTTAATACTTTATAAATATAATGTAAAGCCATATATGGTCAAATCACTTAGCTCAGATGAGTTTATATTTATGTTTTTGTTGTACTTGGCCATCAAGTAGATTCCTTCATTAATATCAGCTTTTCCAAATATCCTTTAACATCACTAAAATGCTGTAAATCAGTATTGCATACAGTTATTAACTGGAAATAGTTTAATTGGCCATTTACACATTACCTGTAATCCCCATAAAGGCAAGCTTCGATTCACCCAAATAATAGGAGACCTGTTCATTATAATAACAAAAAAAAAGATTAAATTAATCAAAATCTGGTTAGTGTTTTGGACAAAATAATGAGAAAAAGAATTTTTACATGTGAATGGAAATTAGAGCAGACATTTTTTAAAAAAATAATCTCAGTAATAAATTTTTATCAGTAGTTATCTACTGACTACTGATGTCACTTTATTTCTAATCCAGAGCCGATCATTGAATTCCCATGGGAGTAATCTGAGACCCAGTAACACCAAAATCTTTTATTGGCTTCAGTGCTTGGTAGTTCATTCCCTGTGATTTCAGAAAGAATAAATTAATTTGACCTTTTGATTCTAGAGAATCAGAGGTATCATTATTTGTGGTAGGAAAAAGAAACTTGACAATTCTTTTGTGTGAAATTTTGTTATCTGTGTAACAGTATAAATGGTATCCAACACATAGGGGCTGTCACATCTTGGAAAAAATCTCATGTTGTCTCATTTATTTACTAAACTCAATGACAATAGACAATTGGTACAGTACGACTGGAATCTGACACACTCAATGGCGAAATAGTTTACCGTTAGTAAATTACTGCTAGTCATAATTGTTTTTAAATAAGGGCATCTGGGTTTTTTCAGCAAGGTATAAGCACTGATGTAATTCAGATCTTAAAAGAACACCCAATCCAGCAGTTCACTTATGCAATCAGAGAAACAATTAAAATTTTAAAGGCAGTTTTGCATATTTAGGAACATGGATGTAATTGCTCAAGAGTTATGGAAACCACTATTATATGTTAAAATGTCACCACTGTAAATGGAAATGGATATATCTTCCATTTTCCTCCCCTTCCCACCATTATGTGGCCTTTTGGTTTACTTTTTTAGATTAGGAACTCACCAATCTATTGTTCCAGGTGTGTAGTTTTGACTGTAACAACTCCAGTTCAATTCCTTACTGATAGTTGTCATCCCATCCATGCAAGGTCCATTTTCATTAGCAAATGTATATGGGAACACAATCATAAAAACATATGGGAGTAAAGCAATATTAACTACATTTTTATCTATACAATACATGCAATAGTTTGAAACACTAAGCAACAGATTCTAAAAAGTAAAATTACTTACAGACAGTAGTTTCGTATGTGTTCGGTATCTGCAGACAAAGGACTACGAAGCATTTCAGGTTACGTTTTTAAAGATTTCTTTTCAAAGATGTTCCAATTGGAAAACAAAACAACTGAAATTATACTTTCAAAAGCTAAACTAAGTGCACAATAAATACTGAAAATCAAGAGACACTAGAAATCCTCTCATATGGCTAGTCTGGAATAGAAAGAGCACATATACCTGCCATACTCTCAACAGGAAATATTGCATCAAACTGCACTTTATATCTTCTCGTGAGGATGTGAGGAGGGCTGGAGATTCATGCAGCAGTAACATAACAAGTAAGAAACTGCTGACACCTACGTAAAAAAAAACCTGCTATGTACATGTGATGTTATCTTGCTTTGAACTGCTGGCACAAATCCTCCCTTCAAGCGGTCATGTAAGGATGTGGGAATATGCATTTGTGTAAATGATGGAAAATATCTTTGTTTATCCTTGGCAAGCAAGGTCAGTGGGAAAAAAAAAAAAAAAGGATTTGCAGACCACAGATTAGTAATAGCTGTATTTTTACTGACTATGAGTGGGATAAGTGCTAAATGTTATCCATTAGTAAGGACGGTTTATGTCTTAAGTTCTTCCCTGTACACTCGTTGTGCCTGAAGGAGTAAACGAAATATACTAACATGTGTGGGCATTTCTGAAAAACAGGAAATAAATCTGCAGGGGGATTCTGTGATGAAAAGCATGCCTCCCAGAACTGTCACTTTAAAAACAAACAGGTGGTAATGTTTTCTGTGGCCATGTTCTAAGTACACTTAGTTGTTTCTTTCATCAGGTTGTGACACAGTATCTAGAAAGGATATTTTTTCCTAACACTGCGTATGTAAGAATGTATTATGCAGCAGTTTAAGTATCAAGCCCTCAGGATCTCTATGGGCAAAACCACTGACATTAATGGGGTACCATTCAGGCACAGGGCTGGTCTGTCTGGCACAGCTTCTGAAACTGGGGTCTTAGTGGGCACCTATAAGTGACTTATCTGAAACTGATCAGCCAGACTAATGTTATACAGAGATATATACAAAGTAACTAGTCTCTTAAATGTATCACAACACAATATAAGGGAGTAATATACATAGAAAAGACAAATGGGCTTTCTAGCTGGCAAATTGTTAAACATTTAGATTGAAGAAACAATCATGTCAGGAAAGGCCTGGGGAATTAACCAGCCTGTAAGATGCTGAAAAATCTTTGCATATGAATACAAAAGTATCAAAGTATACCTGTGGCAGAAGTGCTTATATTCTAAGCTGTTCTGCGTACCCAGACATAATCTTGCAGTTTAATACATTAATTTGGGCTCACTAGAGTTCTTATAACTAAACAATATCAGTAGCTTCTTCATGCCAGAATGTCCCTGAGTTGCTGTGCTACCATACTTAAATTTCTAGGCTTGGATTTTCTCTTCTCTATCACCGTTAAGGGTTTTCTGTAATCTTTACTGCTTGTTTCCTCCCTACACATTTCCTCTCCTTGAAGAGACATTCTAAAATGGAGGAGTGGAGTCAAAAAATAGTTTTCTTCAGTCCTTTCTTTTCCAGGGAGATTTTTTTTTTTTCTGGCCCTTTTTCACAGGTTCCAAATTCTTACAGTAAATTTAGACCCAAAAACATTCTCAGGTGCATCTTCTGTACTTCCCATTTACACATCTTTCTCTCATGCACTGCTGACTAAAGCAAATATTCTTTAACTCACTTTGCTTTGGATTTGATTCTTGTAAAATATAGTATTCTCCTGTACACGAGCTATTTTATAGTAGTTTTAACAGATTGTCAGATATTAAATTTAGTCATATTTTGTCCTTTGCCCAACATCGTGTGAAGAATTCTAGTTCTGTCAACCCAAGCTTAGTATTATCACCTATGTTTTTTTTCTTTCTGTATTTAAGGTCAAAATAATCAAACCAAGCGAAATCAAGTAAGTTAATAAAATGTGGTGCTTATTAGCATTTAGGGTTGAGAAGATTTGATATATTCAGGATACAAATACTACTGAAGTACAGTGTTTTATATAAACATTAAATATATACATATAAACATTAAATATATTCTAAATATAATTTATTTTATAACTGGCAGTTGATTTTATATAACACGGGGGGGGGGGAGGGGGGGGGTGGTGCGAGGGGGAGCAGAATAGCCAATGACCCATATAGAATACCATACTGACAGTCGTAGGTGTGCAAAATCATGCGTTATGACCATAGAACATCATGAGTACAGAATGAGCTTTTGGTCTCCCTCTCTTCTAAGTGTTTAGACAAAGTGGAGGGCTGGAAAATTATCATCAATGTCATCTGGATGAAAGCTCAGTTTTACGTATTAGTCTGTTTGTTTCTGGGATTTTAAGTAAAACTATTCAAATAAAATCCTAGAATTATTGTTGCATAAACTGGCAACAAGATATTTGCAATTTCATTTTTATTAATATAAATATAATGCATAGAAATGTTATGTAATAATGCAACCAAAAAGTGTACGTTTGCACAACTATATCTGTTATACTGTATCTGATCAAATAGCCAGGATTATTTTAGCAATACAGAGATAAAAGTATATTCTTATTTTGGTTCTTACTTCCATTCACAATGTAAGACTAGCTTTATAATTGTTACAAAACACCTGTAAGACATAAAACCAAATCCCTCTTGACAGAATGTCAAACATTTATTTATTAAATTAATTTATTTCTTATAAGTTAAATAATGTTTTGAGAGCAGAAATTAAAAAAAGAAAAACAAAATACCATCCAAGTCCTTGTGCAGGATCATCCAGGAGCACACGAATTATGTATAAGAAACAGCTTAGTAGCTTGAGAGAAAAATTGAATAATCGTATTCTCAGACCTATTTTAAAAAGAAAAGAAAATACAGAAATAAATTCTGGTTCCTTACAGTTTCATCCACTTTTAAGGTAAAACTAAGAGGAACTAGAATAGCCATAATGCAACAGAGCAAATGACAATCTAGCCAGTAGCCTGTCCCTGATATGGGTGTTTGCCATATCATACAGAAGAACATAAGTCTGTCAGATACACATATATCTTTTCTAGCTTCCAAAAATCTCTGTGTTGAGACTCAATCTATTTTAATGTGAAGAACTTCTCAGTCATTTGTTTGAAAGTTATTCTTTGCCATTAATCTTTCCTAATACCATTCTTTGAGACTTATATCGTTTTACAAGTCTGCTTTCTTGAAAGGAGAACCAGAACTATATGTGGTATTTGAGATGCAAGATACAGCAACATGAAGAAGACATACTTTCAACCAGGGAGAGAAGATATACAATGGCAAGTATTTAAATATTAATATCTGAAACTCTTCATGCAGTAGCTCCTTATACAGAATATATTCATACTATCCCATATTATAAAATATTAATCTATAGTTACTTAATGTTGAAGTTGCATATCTATGCATCCAAGAATCAGGACATCTGAAAGTCATGCTGAATGCCTAACTGAACTGAATCAACAACTTGTTCTACAGACCATGTAATGATTGAAATGGTGTAGCTGAAAGGATATATCACAAATACTATCACAAAATATTACAGTATTTCCCACAAACATAGGTCTACTGCACAAAGACAGGATTCCTTCAAAAGGATCCACTTGCTTTTATCATGTGGGCAATTTATTTCAGTGCTAATTGGAGCCATTATCTACTACAGTAGGATTTAACTGTACGTTAATCATATTTTGCACAGTTTAAATTATCACTCTTGTTATTAAATTCAATAGTCTTAAAATTTTGACAGTGTAAATACTTGTATCTAACTCTTTGGTTTAAGGTTTTGTTCACTAATTAAGTTAAAACTGTCAGTTTTAACTAAGATTAAGTAGGGGGAGGTCGCTTTAAGCATTAATTTTTTTCAGTCTTGTGAACTGAGTCCAGTTCTGCATGGCTGAACCTTTCTGTCCAAAGCAGAGTATCATTGACTGAGTCTTATATGGATGTGACTTCATTTGCACCTTTTGCATCTTTTATTGTTGTGTTGCAAATACATTAGCAGATCTGCTGAACTTAGTACAATTACTTCCGTGGTTCAAGAACTATAGCTTCATTAAACATACCCAAAGCTGTGTGTATACATTCCCTTTTAAGGAAAGAATCATAATTATCTTATAGTAATATTACATACTTTTTGACTTTACTCAGTCCTAAGTTCAAAATGAACATTTTACAGATAAAACATACATCACCTCTTAGATGTACTAGTTCCCCTCCCATTAAACCACAATCTACAAACACAGAATCTGCAAACATAGAAAATAGATTCTTAAATATTCTACCATGCAATTGCTGAGAGAAGTCTTAAGGTTTATTACACAACACTGCTTACTACTTTTAACTGCAAAGTTGCAGTTATCACTTGAAAACCAGATGGACTTATACAGCATCTTGTCATCTGCAAACTAGGGGTTACAATCCTGTGGTCTCAACCATGAGAACTCCCACAGCTGTTACTGGCAATTAGGTCTGTGAACATTAACCTAGTGACTCCTGCTGTCCTATTAAGAGTAATTAGCCTCAGAGTATTTATTCCTCAACATGAGTGAAGGGGTTGAAACAGTAAGATGTTGAAGAAGGTAGGTGAGTTGTCCTTTTATTTGAACAGGAAAAAGCCCAGTACTTAGATAATGCTATGATTTTTTTCTTGCAGCTTTTTTGAGATGTGTCTGAAGAAAACATGAATTGTTTGTCTATATGCATTCTTTAGTGGAAGTCTCCTGGAGTATGAATGGTTGCTATAACAACTAGGTTATTACAACAAGAGCAAGCAATGTTAAAAAAGAAACAAATAAAAAGCCCAGCAAACAAACAACAAAAAAAAAAAACCAACTGGGGTTTCTTTTCCTTATTGATTCTGTGTTGTCTAACTTTCTTAGATAATTTTAATAGCCTGTTGTTTGTTTCTTCTGGTTCTTAGCTCTGTGAATGTTAATCTTGGTGTAGCACACTGGTTTCTAATAAGCACTTGAAATTGCATGTTGGCTTAAATACCAAAAGAAAGTGGTGCTTTTCTGATTAAAAGGGGCCCATGCTCCTGACTTCTGCCTTAAATTCTTAACTCTCAAATCTTAATCCTGAAAGACCTAAAACTTTGTTCAAATATTTAAGTTCTATAGTTCTGTTGCAGACTATGCCTAAAAGAGCTTCAGGCTCTGAATATTTCCACAGGAATGGCTGTTTCCCACAGAATATAAGGCAGGGTTGTCACACCAGATATGCTGTCTTCTAAGGGTTCTAGTTAGCATAGATACAGGGTGCTTATGATGGACTGGGTTACATATGAAGTAAGGCAATAGGATAGGTGGTGTACCACATGTGATTAGTTCAGTTATTACAATAAAAATATGAAAGACTTCAAGTCTGTTCTGTTTCAGAAGATCATCTCTCCCCATTCTGTGTGCTTCAGCCTTTAGAAATAGGATGTGCTGCCAGAGGAAGCAAGTTTACTCACCCCTACTAAATCTTTAATAATTCATGTAGTACCACCAAATGAGTATGCTTTCTGGTCAAACTCTTCTGTAGCCTCATAGTTTGGGATGTCAACTGTGAGTTGGAAGAAATGCATTTATTACGCTATCATGAAAATCTAGGATGTCAAATATGGGCAGGAGGGGACAGAGAAGGCATTTAAAATAGGTTTTCATTTATTACTCTGTACACAGAAAGCATTTTGTGTTTCTGTTTGCTGTCTGACTATTTTTGTCCTCTAATTTACATCAGCTGTCAGTGGATCAACATGGTCTGCCTGACTAAATTTTTGTCCTTTTTTCCATCCACAGCCAGATTGTTCAAGTAGCAAGGTCATTTGCTACAGAATATCCCTATGTTTTGACACTCCTGAAAACTTGTATTCAGCTACAACATACCATCTTATCCAGTTATGTATTGTTTAACAAGACAGTAATTTCACTGTGTTTATGTAACCATGGTGTTACATACTTTGTCTTCTTTTAAAGAAGAAATTGATAATAACAGTTCAAAAAATATATATAAATAAATATATGTCAAGCATTAATGTTTTCTTCTCAGTTTGAAAAAGTTCTTGCTCTTTTGGGCAGGTATTTTTAAGTACCAAGTACTTTAAGTGAAGTATTTCGAATACTTCACTAGTACTGCCTGTGATTTTCATTTTTATTATAACTTCTTGATGCTACCCTTTAAAGAATTTTTGGAAATTAATCTGATATGGAGAGATGATCTAAATCAAAGCAAGAGTGACAGTGATAGCAGCTGAAGATTTTACGATCACCTTCTGTTCCTTTCTTATAAGTCTCTAACATATTTCTGGGTTTTAGCAAAATCGTCTTGGTAGCAGCTGACTTTGAGTTGAATCAAAATATACTGTTAATAATTTTTATCCTGGTGATGGTTATCTTTTATTCCCTCTTCACTAAACTGAAACCACCTATTTTTTCCCTAGACTTATTTTAGGCTGTGATAATACAGTGTGTGATCTTGGCAAGTAGAAGCAAGTCACAGAAATGTCATCTTTCTCTATATCCCTTTTGTTTTGTGGAGGGACCTGGCTCACACCTCTGTAAAATGCTTTATATGCATTGGTTCAGCTTGATTGGATATTTGCTTGTAGAAGATTGAGTGGAAGCTAGGTTGATGTTAGGCATAGATGTGGGCTTGTTTTATCAGTTTATAGAAATACTTCTGAAACCAGAATAATTAATGAAACCATTGATATTTCATGCTACCTGTCTGCAAGTGAGTTCTTTGGAGTCCTCTCCTGAGGACCTGTCAGGAAATGAAGGTGTCCATAATGAGCATCTCTGAGAGCTGTCTACAGCAAGAACTCATTACTGTGTTTTCAGTTGTTAATCAAAACAACAGTATGCTTCTACAAAATGTACCTCAGGTCTGTATGGCTTCACTGTGTAGGAGAACTCATCAGAATGTGGATTTTTTCCAGCAATCATCAAGCAAGCCAAGCAGGAAAATTCTTGAGCTATTTGTCTATAGCATGAACTAACAGTTGCTTCCCACTGTCTTGCTTATTGCAAATAAACTTCCACATCATTCCTCTCCTTTGGACCCATATATCACACTTACCCAATCATAACCTGAGATGTTCTAGTACAACAGGGACTTATGACAACTCTCTTAATGTGTTTAGCCAGAGGGTATGAATTTGGCAAAGGAATGGCCATGACTTCATACTAATTACCTTCTGGTTTAAACTTTGTGCTGATGATCATAAATCTATCTAATTTTAGATGTACAGAGTCTGCAGTTCTGCCATCAAAAATATGTATGCATATATATGTATTTTTTAATCTTAAGATCCAAGAAGGAAAACTTTCACTTAAGCAAGACAGTGCTCTTCAGAACCTTCCTATCTGACTACTGAAAAGAGATTTACAGTGAGTTAGGTCATAACTTTATAAGTGTTCTTAGTAAGTAAACAAGAGTGCATCAAATCTGTTTTGTGGACTAAATCAGGAACAAAAAGGCTGTTTATGGCTACATCTTCCCAGACTGCCTTTCTATCCAGGAGTAATACACTTTCCTAGTTTAGGATGCTTTTTCTGTTTTGCCTCTTACTCCATACACACTGTATCAACAAGGTCAGAATTCAAAGACTATAAAGATATAAAATACTTAGACATGTAAAGTTATGGGGGAAAAGTAGAAGAGAACTAAAACCATTTGTAAAGTTGTAGTGCAAATAATTACATTTAAAATGTAAATCTAGTTAAACTCATTTATCTCTTGCAAGAATCACAGAATGGTTGAGGTTGGAGGGGACCTCTGGAGAACACCTTGTCCACCCCCTCTGCCCAAGTAGGGCCACCAAGGCCTGGTCGCCCAGGACCATGTCAAAAACGTGTTTTTAATCTCTCTATGGAAGGAGACTCCGCAATCTACATGCAATCCCTTCTTAGCAACACAGATCTGTAAACATAAATTGGAGTGTGAAAATGTTCTTCACACATTTCCTTTCTTTGTTCTATGCATACTGAGTTTTTGTACATGTTCTTTTCATACTAGCCAAAATGCAATACTTGCACTAAAGTGTGCAAATAACTTATTTAAAATAAAAATCTTCATTAGAAAATAAGTTTAGCAACCAAATCTAGTTAAATGCATAATAATGTGAAAAAACTTGTGTCTCATCTGAAGTTTAGAAGAGAAGATACTCTGAAGGCTATTCACATCATTTACTAGCAGAGGTAGTCCTCAGCTTTCTATGCACTTGAATTAAGATAAGTTACCCCGAATGTCTATGTAAGTGTAATAAATAAAGCTTTACCCATGGATGAGCAGCTTTATTAAACCTGATTCTCCAGATGGAAACCATCAAATAATTCAAAAGCTAAATGTGAAAATACCTGTTATTTACAGTACAGTGTCTTAATACTACTTCTTATGGATAGAAGATCTTATGGTCTGTGTTATTTTTAAAAACTTCATCTAGTCTCTCAAATCTTATTTGTACGTGTTTTTTTAGATTTGGATACCAAAAAACTAAAGTTTGTCCTTTTCTCCTCTGTGTCTTTTCCTAGACACAAGCCACAGAACCAACTTAACTGTATTACAAAGGCCAAAATATATTTTTTCTAGTCTAAAAGCTTTTTGTATAAAGATACTGTAATTTTATTTCTTTACAGGTGTAGGGCAAATGAAGAGAAATACAATCCAGCTACACAGAGGAAAACTGATGTCAGTTACTGCTTTTCTAGGCTATGAATTCCACTGGTATAATCAAGATTTGATAATAATACTTCCACCCCCTTGGATCTCCTGCATGGATGTATATAAAAAGATTAATATCTTAGTTCCCCCACATTATTCTCTGCTGTGATGGCTTATGAATTTAAGTGCATATGACTATATCTTTGAATCGGACTAAAGACAAAGGACTACATTTCTGAGGTACCAACTCAGGAGAAGGTATGTGCTCTCAACTAGTTTCCTTTCCAAACTGTTGGGTTTAGTACAGATGAAGTTTGAAATTTAAGAATATTTAAAGTTGAACACTTCAAAAAGCTAGATACTTCTGCAATATTTTTCCTCCAGCATCTTAGAGGCTCTTTGCTTTCCTAGACATAAAGTCATGACTGGTCAGTAAGCACTGGAACATCAAATCCATGCAAGTCAGCCAACCACGACAATACAGAAATAACATCATGTCACTAAGTATTTGATCCTACAAAATAAGTATATTGGTTTTTTAAGTTTAAATGTTGAAAACAAATTCAGAAAGTATTGTTATGTAACACTAACTCCTCTGAGGGATAAAATTTTAACTCAGAAGAAAATTAATTATAAATTTGTTGTTGCGTTCAATGGAATTGGATTCTACTCAAAGTATCACAGTTATGCTTAACAGAAATTAATTCTACTGCTTACTTGATCTTTGGTTTTTGATGAAGAAGAGCTTTAGTCTCTCTTTAAATGTGTTTTCATTCATATAGAATTCAACTTGCACCCTGAAATATAAAAGAAATTATTAGAATTGAATATTGAATATGAATATTTTTCAAAATATTTTTCCCTAAACATCTGTTCTTGATATATAACTGGAGGAATATATAGAGAGTGTTCAACCAAAAAAGCTCACTTGGATTTGAATGAATTATGTTAAAAGAGTAAAGAACAAACCAAAAAGCAACAAACAAAAACTAAATAATTTTTATCTACTTTACATGCAGAATCATTTTCATACTATTTGGATACTTTACACTGCAAAAACTGAGGCATCTATGGTTTTGGTATTTTTATTGGAAGACTCTTCTCATATCTGTATCTTTGTAAGGAAGATTTTCTTGATGTTCAAGTTTAACCTTCCATCTCAGTTCAACTCCCTTCCTGTAAAATTGGTATTTTAACGATTCTTCTTTTTCCATCTTGTTCATATTTCTGTTAAGCATTCACTTGTTTGTATCCACCTTTAATCAAGTGCTCATGCGCCAAACAACCCATTGTCTCCAAACTTTGCTTTTGTTACAATGAAATATTGAGACCTGAAAGCAAAATTATTTTGCAATCATATGATATCGTACAAAAAATAACTCCTCTTCCTGATCATATTAAAGGAATAGTGACATTTTTTTTCTTCCTCCCTTCCCCCTATATTTATCAGGATCTATTTCAAGTTTCTGTCCTTTTCATTCTAAGTACAACTCATGCAACAGTTTTACAAGCTAAAAGAGAAGAGAGCTGTTGCAGGGGCTGGCAAGAGGGAAAGGTGGTGTGAATTAGTTGTATATAAGAATTTATGCCATTCCAGAGTTGTAGAGCTGCACTGCTTACTGTAATATGAGTGATGCATTAGCTCCACTTCTAATAAGTCCCTGCTCTACTTGGATGTTCCTCACCAATCCCAGTTCTTCTCCAGCAATGAATCACTTTACCCAGCACAATTTCTGTACTTTCCTTAGGAGTCAGTTTGTGAACTCTTCTACAATTGCAAAAGAATAAAGTGATATCACAGAAGTGAGTTACTTCCTTACTTCTCACTTTCTCTGTATATCATCATGTATTTCAAAATTGCGTATGCCTTTTATGTTCATCAGCATACTTGATATTTATTTGAGCATTTCTTTTCAGCAGTTTTTCTTTCATCAAATTACTATACTTCGTTTACTTGTCTTATTGTTTTACTATCATGTTTTCTAAGCAGAATCCTGACTTTAGGTTTTCCCTTCCTGCATGTGGAGCCTTTGCTGAAACAACTTTTGTATTATCTAATGTTATCTATGGTCTAAGTTCATAAATTCCTGTAGACTTATGAAAATAGAAAATCATTTAGTTATGGGCCTAGAATGGTGGAATCTCAGGTAATGTGACTTTTTTATGCCTCCTTACTTATTTCCAGAAGTTTTGGCGTATCGCTTTATAGGACAGGGTCAGCACATCATTAAAAGATGGCTCTCTGAGTCACTTAGTGAGGTCAGTTAATTTTAGCTAGTCACTTAGCTTTGGTGTGGTTCATTGTAGTGTTTCTTGTAGAATGGAGAATTACACTGCTTCCTATTCAGAGAAAGCTAACATATAACCTTATTTTTAAGAATCTCTATTACAGCTAAGATCTATAAATTACAGAATTCAGAATTTATTTCTGTGCAATGACATGTTTGACACAGCAGTAAGAGCAACCCCTCCCCTAGACCAGCTTTTCTGCCCGGTCTGGCTCTATTCCTTCTGTGCCAAGATCTTTAAGCAGTTGGAATTAAAGAGAAAGAACCCAACTACCCACTGCTTTTTAAACTAAAAGTAGCTGCAACTGCATATTTCAAAGAGCTTGGGTTCAGAGGAATGTCCTAGAAACTGCCAACAAACTAAAAGAAGAGCCCATCAGATGAAAAGCAATTGTTTCTCAGCTTTTATTGAGCTTAAATATACACTAAGTGTTGTGCTGTTCAAGACTGCAGGAATTGTTGCTATTAATAGAAGTACAATTTAGATAGTTGGTAATCTTAAGGCAAATTAAGGAAGCATGTCCAGGCATTAATTATAGGTGAGCAGGTTTGTTGGAGGCCAGGGCTCTGTTTTAGTTCTCTTCTGCACATTTCCCAAGGTACTTGATGTCATTAATACAGTGACAGTTTTAGTGGGAAACATTTCCCGTGATTTGTCAGCTGCCACATGTTAAGTGTATACTTAATCTTCAAGGACATATTTCAGTAGGTAAACAAAGTGGCACAAGCTATTGTAAGTAAGGGATGTTATTCAAAAGGAGCACAGTATCAGTGATCTTTTTCATACATTTTAAAATAATCTCCCAGATCTTTCAGGAAGAAAATTACAGTAGTCACTTATCATGAAAGAAGAACATGTTAAGAGTAAGCCATGATTTAGTGATAATGAGGAAAGAGGATGGGGGAGCTAATCACACTCCTATCACTAACATTATGAATTGCCTTCTAACAGCTGTCTACTTCTCTTTCCTTGGCAACCTGTGCTCACAGCAGACTGGGATTCCTTAGTGCAGCAGTTTCCATGGCAAAATGGATTATGAATGCTGCTAACACCACTGCTGTGCTCAACTCTTCCTTCTCCTTCCCCTGACTTTTTTAACCAATTAAAAATTATATTAGCCTCCTACATTTGCAGGAAACACATTACCATGCAGCTACAATCGATGTACACTTTCGCGATACTCCAGCTACCAGACAGAATATTTCACTTTGTTTCTTAAAGGTTACTGTTTACATTAGTAAAGCTAACAATGAATGGCTGAAGGAGTCACCGTCAGGGATAAGGACAGAAACCTTCAGAAACTGTTCCTTCCCAATACTCTGCTCTTTATTTTTAGGGAGAACACTCATTCTACTTGAACCTTTGTTGAAATCTTTTAATGATTACCTTTGTATTTGTTCTTGTCTCTTTTTTCCCCACAATGAAGTGTAACCTAGAAAAGGACTATTTTGGGTCTATTCCAAGTGAATTAAGTTAGCCTCTGAATACCAAAGAATTCCAAATCACTATTCCCTTAAACTCTACTTCCCACCAATAAGACAAATGTATCTGACTGCTGTTACTGCTGTTATGTTACCTTTTTCTTTCTTATTTTTCAAGATTGCACCTTTTCAAAAACAGCAAGTAGAACAAAGCTGAGAGCTGTTCATACATGATATGCTCACAGATTAGATTAGTTATCACACTTTTATTTTTACTTAAAAAAAAAAGAAATTGAGATTTGGTTTTCTGAAAATGCAGCAGAAGGAAGAAGAAAAAAGAGCAGATGGACAGAAAAGAATCTAAAAATGGAACAAAAAAACTTTTGTGGGTGAATCCCAATCTGTCATTTTTAAGTATCACATGACCAAGTGCAAAATTTAATTTTAAATGTGACTCATTAATATGTTAGCGAATGACAGAGCCAGCTTCCTCATAGGTCTCTCCCAAAAATCACCTAGATTAATGGAAAAATTCTATTAATTTAGAGTAAAATAATCAAATAGTAAAAATATTCAAACTAGATTCTTTCCCCATTGCTTTAAGTACTTCATTCTGGGAGAAAAGTAGTAATTAAAGCAAATTTCTTATTTCAATTATACAATGCATTTTACAAAAAAAAACTGGCAGGTCAGTGTGAGATTCAGGAAAGCATATACATTGATTCTTCTCTAATGTAATTTCACAGCTTTTTATTGTTACCGTCTTTCAGATCACTTTTGTTTGCTGGCTTTTCTGCCCTTGGTTTTTTTTTTTTTACTGTATTATGTTGGTTATATTTAGTTATCTTCAATTATAACCAAAGATTTATTTAGTGTTCCCTTGAAAAATGCAAAGCATCATTATATCTAGTCAGAAAAATAAATTTTGGAGTTTTTCTTTACTGAATCCCAAATTTTTTTTTAATTAACCTACATTTTTACAAAAGACATTGTAAATTATAGAGAAATATTACCTGTACCTACGCAAAAGGAAATAGAAGCTTATGAAAAAATTGCCTTAAACTATAGTATTCAGTGTAAGAAGATGAATTTACATGATCTATGTATGGAGTCTTACTCCCTGATTAACAATTCATAAGGTGAGAAGTTTCAGAAATTGAATGTTCTGAGTTCTGACATAGAAATGTCAACATTTCATGACAAAATCACAAGTTCCTGTTTTCCATCTAAGAATTGTTTTGTTTGAGAAAGTAATTATATTTTACATTTCTTTTATTGTTCTTTAAGTAGATAATCTATTGATTTTTTCCAAGGAAAATGAATTCATGAATCCAAAGAAAAATTTAAGGCTACAAAGAGTTAAAAAAATTCTGGCCATTTTGTTTCAATTGGGTCAGAAAACTCAAGCAATACCAAAATTCAAGCTAAACTAAAATTAATTTCCTGTACAACTACAGTTAACGTGCAAGATATTATGCTGCCTTTTGTATCACATTGGCCTGGTGGGATGTGGTCTATATTCTGTGTACGCCCTTTTGAGGATTGTATTCTTCTTGTATTTCTCTGTCCTAACTTAGTTGTCATGATTGCTTTCTGAATAATTTTGTGGGTACGATAACATGATTCATATTTGTTGAACAGCTTCCCACAGAGCTGAGTAGTAAAAATGGCAAAAATACGGCCATCTTCACTGAAAATACTAATAAAAGTTTTATAAGAAGCATCAGATGAATTGGAATAGCCTGCAGTTTCAGAAAATACTGTTTGTCCTTCAAACATGGAAGACTTTCTTCCCAAGTGTTAAGCTAAAAATTAGTACAATTCATACTTATGATCCTACTTTTTTTAATTGGCCCCCAAGGACATATTTCTAAGCAAACTGAATTGTCTGGCCCCATTCAGGCTGACCTGGGGTTTTTTCTTTTTTTTTTTTTTTTTTCTTGGTTTTTTTTCTATCTCCTAAAGCTGCTTCCCTCAAGACAAACAAAATGTCCATGTTATGGATATTTGGAGAAGAAAAAAAAAGCCTGAACTTTCTCTAAACCAATTATAAACCTGAAGGGTATATAACTACTAACCTTGAGAAAATAACATCTGCAGTTGCTGGATCTAAAGATTCAAAATGAAGCCAGTGAAATGCCTTCTGCATTTCCTGTGATGTGATACATGATACCTTGGAACTTAAACAACACAATTCCCTCAAAAAAAAAAAATCTGGTATAGAAAAAATTTTGCTGGTAAAATTCATCTTAAGTCAGTGAAAGTTTGGCACTCGGCCTACAATTCACATGTGCCTATTCTGCAAAAGCAATATAGATATGAACTACATTTTCAGAAATTGGTGGACTTTACTGCCAAGTCATGGAAAAGTAAGAAGGAAAATTCTTGAGACACTGTAATCTACAAATATTTAGACCTTTACCTTATCAGAATGAAGTTGTTAATTTTAGTCTCCACTGAGATCACCTGTAGTCTCTAGACCTCTATAGACCTGTGATACATACCTCTGATTCCTTGATTATTTGATCTCTTAACCTGTTTCCTTCAGCAAAACTGTGAAGGAAAAGTGTTCAATTTTGCTTTCTGATACTACCCATGCCACTTACTCCTTTCCTTCCATCCCTAATCCTCACAACTTCCTCTTGTCATCCCCAGCTGTCATCTAATCCCTTCCAGAGAGGATATGATGAGCTTGGAGTAAGTGCCAAAGCAGCTCTCCAGAGCCCAGTGCAGCAGACTCACTCACAGAAGTTTATACAGCTTGAAGAAGGCTGGCTGAGTTTTATGCTATGTGGAAAGTAAATCCATGTACACACCCACCTAGCAATGTAAACATAAATATCTGGGTAAAACTAAGTTAAGATATTATATGCTCAGAGAAATGACCTGAAACCTTTGACAGGTGTCATATAGTGCAATACGGTTTAAACAAAAGTCTGACAGACCAAATTGTTATTGCAGTAGTAATCCACAAAGGCCAAATGATAAAACATTATTTCTCCAGTTGTGTGTTTAAAAAAAAAAAAAAAAAAAAAAATAAAAAGCAGAAAAACATGAGAAACAATTATTACAAAGGAGGCATAGATGGCAACTACCACAATGAAGCTGATGCCCATGCTGGAGGAAACAGTGGTAAAGCCTCTCAAAGCATACAACGTGGCAAATAAAAGCATCTGCCCAGGATTATAATGCGGTTCGACTCAGACTGATGGGCCCTTAGTTTCCTTATTTTTGCAAGCTGCAGTGGAGGAAATAGCAGCCCTGAAAGGAGGAGAGTCACAAGCCTTGGGCTTTGATTTGAGCTTGATATTAATCACACTACAGTGAAGAGCTGCTGCCAGAGACCTGGCCATGCAGAGGTGTTTAGGACATGAGGCTATGCTTAGACTGCACTTCCAGGTCCACCAGTTTCAGCCTGAACTAGCTGAATTCTTTAATTTGTGGTGTATGAGTGATAAACTTGCAATCATGTGCATACATGATATCAAAAATATATGCATGTGTTCAGTGTGGAGTCTTTTACTAGTGTAGATTTTGGATCTCTCTGCAGAAGCAGCAAAATCATTAAGGAATATTAAGATGCATGTCCTCACTGAATCATCTATTTGGTCTTTATCAGCTTACTACTAGCTTTCATGAAAGTCATATAGGCAGTTTTTATTTACAGATGCAGTAGCTGTTTGATTTATGTTTGGAACTAGATGTTTATTTATCACTGCAGTTCATGGCTCTCTCTGCTGCTCTCAACAATGCAATTTCTTGCCAACTATCATTAAATCTATCGGTACTGACAAATCAATGCTTGATTTGCTTATTAACAGATAGACCGGTGGTACAGATTTGTGTATGAATTAGATGTAAACACAAAAATCACTTATCTTTCAACCACATAAAATAGGCCTGTGATGTTGGCAGGCAGCAGTAGATATATTGTCAAGTTGGGATGTTGGTTGACAGACCGTGTAAGAAACTGCCACCTCCACAAGGAGGGTCTCCACTCATGTCACTCTTGAAAAGGGGATTGCCAGATGAGCCTGACTAGGAGCCTGCTCTCATTGAAGACTATTTATATTTTTTCCTTTGGAGAGGGAGTTTTCAATTGGATCAGTTTGTTGACCAGATTCATCCTAATCATTGAGATTGTCATGGCTAATGAAAAGTCATAGCAGGAGCAGATAGTGGAAATGGCAGGACTTCAGTGCAACTGCAGTGTTTGACAGAGATAATGAACTATCACTTTGTATTGGTGTAAAAGACAGCATAAATTTGCTACCACAAAGTAAATGGCCCAATTCTTCAGTTGCCCAGTTAGTGAAAATAATGGGTAGAAAGGGTGAGTGGGGAGACAACCACCAAAAACTCTAGTCTAGGATTGTACAGTGTAAAGGAACAGCATTCCTAAATGTGATTTTAGGTATCTGGGTTTATGTTGCTATCAAGTCTTGTTTAAAAAATTGATGTCATATCACTTGTTTACTTGATCATACTAATAATCATCCAGTCAAAGCCTATTTCACAAACACGTTACTTCTGTTTAAGGTAGTACAGATATTTCTCTGCAACCTTTCCTTAATCCCACTGCCTGTATTAGGCTAATAACATATTGTAAATGTTAACTAATACAAAAGTTCCAGAGCATATTTAGAACTTCAGAATGCAGCATCAGGAGCACTTTGGTATCATTAGGAAAAAGCTGATGATTTGTTTCAATAATAACTATACTGATGGTAAGAACAAAATGGAGAGAATATGGGAACATAAGTGGAAATGAGATGAGTGTTGATGTAAGGGAAAGTCAGAAAAGAGGGTATACAAGAATGAGGCTATATTAGAATAAACAGCATGTTACTTGTTTTGCTCATACATTATTTCCTCCTATCACTTACCACTGTCTCTTAAATAACTGTCCTGGGAACACACTAAGAATGAAGTAAATGACAGATATAGACAGAGTATGAGCTGTAGCACTTTGCTCCATTATGAGATAATTGGAAGAGAACACCATGTGCTTAAATTTTTATAAGGCATTTGCAAAGGTTCTCTGGAGATGGATACTGAAGGTAAAAAATCAAATGTTTATTGTAAGAAAAAGAAGTAAACAACTCAAAAAGTAAATGAACAGTGTTGATATAACACAAAGTGAGTGCCTACCCTCACAGAAGACATTTCCTTTTGGAAAGAATGTACAGTAAAAATCTATTATGGTTACAGAAACATACTATCCTTCTTTTACATTTTTATTATAATAAGTTATGTTAAAAGTCAAAGAGGAAAACAACCTACTGAATGGGAAGGTAACTTAGTTTGAAAAATAAAATAGTACAAAATCCTTTTTCATAAAGGAACATACAATGTCTCTTTAGATGGAACAGAGAATCATAATATAATATGCCAGATAAGTTCTTGTAGATGTAGCAAAGCAGAGGCTGGTTGTACCTATAAAGAAGAAGCAGACTAAGAAAGACAAAATTAGTCTTTATTTAACTTGAACTCAGTGAGATCACTAAAATAATCACCAGCAGTGAACAGATATTTTGCACCTTCTATACATATATTCAGTTGCAGCACAAAGGAATTATAAATCCATATACTCAACTCCCTTCCTATGGCATGAATATATTCATCATTTAAGTAAAAATGTGTTCTCCACAGCATTTATTAACCAGACTCTGACTTGCGTACATCTGGTCACAGAATAGATAAAAATGTTTTGTGGTCAAACAGGACAGACATATACTTTAGGTATAGAATAAGCTACTTTGGCAAAGGGGAGGGAAAACAGTTGGAATAGGCTGTCAGAACGTTGCATATTCCTATGTAGATACACTAGGTGTTCAGATATTGTAGCTGCAGAATAAAATTGCTAATGATTACCTCTTATTTTTCTGCTGTCTATATTGCTTTGGTAAAATAATACTCAGCTGACGTGCAAGTGGTAACACACTCATGTCTGATTTGTTAAATGTAGCAGTATTGTCCAAGGCAAACAAAGTACTTGGTATGCCCTTAGGTGGAGGTAAAAGCAATCAACAGATTGACAAGTAAATACTTCAGTTAAACAAAAAAACACAGGCTAAACATCAATTTTTCAGTTCACCTGAACAAAAATTATTTGTTTGTTGGAGAAGTTCTGGTTTTGTTGTTTTGTTACCAGAACATTAAGAAGTCCAGTATGTAGGACACTGCTTTGCTAGGTATGGAAAAAAGCAGAACACACAGATTAAAAAAAAAAAAAAAAAAGCCTTTCCTAATAAAAATTTATTATTAAATATATAAAATAAGATAAAGAATTTCATGACATTAACTGCTACAATAAACAGTGTTCTTAGCATATTAAGTATTAAGAAGTGTATGAATGGGAATGAACAAGTAAATACTCAATTATTATTAATTTATAAAAGACTCTTATACATTTCCCCCACATGCAGACTATGTCCTGCACCATTAAGTGAGACTATTGCTGTTTGTCTCACTGTGGGCTAAGACTCCATCTTCCTATGTCATAAGGCAAGAGCTGATATAATGACTTTGATTTGTGCTCACTTTTGCATCCTCATCCCTTTAATACAAGGAAATTAGTCTATTTTGGTACCTCTTCAATTTCACGTTTTCTAATATTCTACTGCATTCATTCTTTTTGCTCTTTTCTAGGATTTTTTGGTAATGAATATAGAGTTGGGATTTTGGTGTTTGTTTTTGGTGGGTTTTTTTGTTTTAATAAGGGAAAAGAAATATGAACAGTTTCCAAGCTTGTGTGATTAAGAAAGGTGGAGTTCTAATGCCCTTTTTTTAATCCCTCTTTTTTCTAGTATCT
This sequence comes from Rhynochetos jubatus, assembly GCA_027574665.1. Classification (NCBI taxonomy): domain Eukaryota; kingdom Metazoa; phylum Chordata; class Aves; order Eurypygiformes; family Rhynochetidae; genus Rhynochetos; species Rhynochetos jubatus. The sequence goes on from CM050656.1 coordinate 22,307,986, forward strand.
CAGACAAGCTGTATGTATCCATCTTTCCCTCCTGGTATCTCTGTGACTGAACTGAAAGGTCTGAAATTGATTTGTCAAAATCTGAAGTCTGAGTAGTTACCTGAAAGACAATGGAAAGCTTAGGACTTGTAGTTTATCACCTGCACTGGAAGAGCAGAAAGATGATGGTTATTTGACTTGTTACATTTTAAACATGCTATCATATAATCTACCCATCTAATGACCGGTAGGAAAGAAAGCATGGCCTTCTGATGCAGGTCTTTGAGGTCCTGATTCAAATCCCTTCTGTAGCTTCTTGTACTGTGTGTGGTCACCTCCTTATTTCAGCATTGTACTCTCCAACTCTAAAATGTTACCACAAAGACTACACATAGATGAAAGATATAACATCATGCTTTCAAAACTCAAAGTGTTGTGAAATATTCATTATAATCACTAATGTGAAGGAAACAGTCTCAGTTAAAATGACTGAGTGTAAAATGTCTTGTCTTTGAAATGGTCCAGATTCTTATTATTGAAGCCATGAAATAATGACTGGTTTATGGAGATTTGCTGAAAAAGCTGTAGCCTGAATTTGGTCTAGACTCGGAATTTAAATAAGTTGGTCTACCCAGAGTTTTTGGGTTTACTTTTCACAGAATTGTTAATTTTTTTTCTGCGAAGTTGAAAAGAAAATTGGTATGATTTATCAATACATTAACTTTATTCCAGTTGACTGTGTTGAACTATTTCTCCAGTGGAAATGGAGAAGCATATGATCTCAGATATATTCCAATATACTGTTAGATAGTGTCTGTACTGCCGTTATGGAGTCTATTTATGTCGGTATTGTAGCGTTTATCCACCAATCCTACTTATGCTATTATATTCTGGGTGAGATGATCAAATACCAATGGGAAACTTTCTATATCACCCATGATTTTCTCTTTGATGGCTTTGAAAATCACCAAACTTTCAATGAATTTACTGAATTAACTTTAAACACATATGACTACATTTATTTTTAGTTCTGAATATCAACTTGACACTGTAATTTTGGGGTTTTATGCTTATCTGTGTAACATCTTATCAATATCTTAGTCAGACTTCAAAGTAAGATTTAGATCTTCTTTATATGGTTGGAGAGCTATGTAATAATTTATGTGAGCTTTCCTTGTAATCTTAATGAGAGCAAAACTTCCTCTTAGTTACCTAAATGCCACCTACTTGAAATGTTAGCTTATCTCTGATGCCAGGTATTTACTTTCTGATACCAAGCTTTACATACAAAACAATTGTTAAAAGTTTCAGTTCATCATTTGACACTACAATCTTCATCCTGGGGTATATTCCCAATTAAAATAAATGTAATTAAAATAAATACTGGACATGCCAACCCAAACCACTCTATGATTCTATGATACGCTTTGCTTCATAATATAAAATTTCCCATTTTCCTGATACTCCATATTAGCCAGTTTACATTCTCTTAGACAAGGGGCAAGAGTCCTTGAAATGGTACCTGGTGTTAAGGTTTACAAGAAAATCAAGTGCTACAGGTACTCAGTTATCATTTTCATGTCTGCTCATTGTTTAGCATTGGACTTGTAGAGCAGTTATGTTTTCAAAAATACCCAAAGCATCTCCAGTCTTAAAATACTGAATACCAACAAATTAACACATTTTCAATATTTTGACAGATACACCTGACTTACCTGTGAACTTCTCAATCTTTTAGAACATTTTTAGACTGTCAAACATTGGTCACTAAGATGTCACCTGAAATATTCTATTTGGACCTAACACTATGCATTGTTAGGGCCGCCATTTAAAATATATTATGTAACGTGAGAGGGATTCAGTGGCATAATGCTCCACGAACCTCAGTAGCACAGAATGAGGTCAGTGATTATTAGTTGTACGTAGATCCCAACTTTGTAGGGCATGAAAATATACACATACATGCCACTTATCAAACTGAAACTTCAAAGAGGATAATAAACTATTATTTCACATTTGATAATGAAAAAATACACATATGAATTCACAGGAAATTTGTTTAGATTAGTTTTGTTTATTTTTTACTGATGAGGGCTGTATTTATTATAGTGATAAAGGGAATTGAAGCTAGCTTAGAGTTTTCCATATATACAAAACTTTGTTCAGCTGTATCTGGTGCCTTAATAAGTTACATCAGGTCAAGGTGCAATGAGTGAAGTTTTTCATAAAGCTCGATACTGTATTGCCTGGTATGGTTTTTCTTCAATGGAAAATAACATCTTCTACTCAGAATAAGTCTCATAAATATTCCCATTGAAATAAACAGGACTACCTGTAGTAGGTGTTGATATTTAATGGGAAAATATTAAAATCTCTCTGCAAGTTACTTAAAAAGATGTTGTGGGTCATGTATATGTGTGTCCTATTTCTCCCTAACTGTCAGAACACTTTATGGCTAACTTTCTTCATGTAGATTTAGTGTTTTTACAGTATGTTGATGAATACTTAAAGATACACAGAGTATGGAAACTCTGGCCAAAACAGTACTGTACAAGACTGATGTACTATTCTACAGTCTTGTTGCATAGATCATAATTTGTACAAACCCGCTTAAGTTACCATGGCAATCTGATGGATAAAACATTGATGTTTCCCTTCCACAATATATAGGCTCAACTCTAAATCTGTTGAAGGTGAAGGAGTGATTATGAGAAGAGGGAAGCATGGAAAATAAGGTATAAAGATGGTGTCTAAGGAACAATGCCTTTTACGGGTTACCTACATTAGGTTTTGCCATAGGGAATAAATACTGAAGTGTACTTTTTATCCTACGATCTAAAGTTAAAATTGATACAGAACTTTTTGGAGTATGAACCTTTGCTTGATCAGAGAAGCAGAAAAGTACTTGAAAACAGATTTTTTCAGTTTTGAAGAGATTAAATTTCCAATTAAAATCAAGCTTTGTGCTAATTCTCATCAAACCACTATTCAGTATAATAATTTAGCCTTTCTTCAGTTCCTTTTGAGGGAAGGATTAAAATAGCCTCTTCAGAGTTACTGAAAGTCATTATGAAAATTTACTGACCCAGCTGAGTGGTAACTGAGCATAGTCCTTTGCATCTAAAATAAATATCTAGCTAATTCTGATCATTCCTCACCTTCATATGAATGTTATTTATGAAGGGAAAAAAAAAAACCCACACAACAATACACAATGAAGTGTATTTTTTATAGCTTTCTTGACTCCAGTCATAACAATATTCCCAAAGGAGAAGTATCACTAGTTAAAAATAGTATTTTTTAAGACAATGATACTAGATCTACTATTTTTCGAATTTTTAGTAACTAAAAATATTATACCATTATCTTTTGGATTGTATTCCAAAAATGTGTCCTGATCATTGTCACAAAACATATTGAAGCAGGGAGTAACATTTACATCAGATCATTTAAACTTATTTTTTCTGGTGCAAACATTTCTTTCTTCCGCAAGCTACATTTTTCCTTTTACTGATAGAAGTAATATTGGAATGCAAGAATATGGCAATAAGTAAAGTTAGCTTAATTTGCTTTCAAGTTACATATTCAAACAGTCCAGACTTGCAACCTGGAAACACTTATACAGTACCCCAAAAGCTGCCATTTGTATGCCAACAACTCTGAGAAGTAAATGTAGAGCTGAACCTGAGATTATCACAATTTCTCTGAAATTACAGGAGCTGTATACTCTTTCAGTTTCCCACAGTCACATGTTTAACAGTCAGTTACACAAAGGACAAAGGCAAATATTTAAGAGAGAAATAAAAAGAGGAGTATTCAGGCAAACAAAGAAAAAGGCATAAAACAAAAGCCCAATACTGACGGTAGGTGTCTTGCCTGATGTTTCCCACACAGGAAAGGTTGTCAGAGACTTCGTTTACCAAATCAACAGAAGAGTGCTGATGACAGTTCCTGTTGATGATGTTTCCTAAAAGAATTGCGCATTGATACATATTTATCTTCATTCTCTAGCTTTAAAGCTTAGCTTAGCTCCAATGTTGTCATCCAGGTGGAGGATAATACTTGTATCTTTACATACGTATGCACTGTAATATATCTAACAATGGTGTGGAATTGCTTTCTTCCTTTCAACCACAGCTTGCTGCACAGTACAACCATAGTATATGATTATAGTTTTTCATTTAAAAAAAATAACAAAATTTTAATACAAATTATATATGTCTCATTAAGGAGTAGCAATCATTCAAGAACTTTGAACACATAATAGATATTTTAAAAGTCATTATTATCGCTAAAATGTCACCTCTCTGATACTGTTCTCTCCACAGCTAACAGGGTACATATAATTATGAACTTTATATAAATCTCAGTCTCCTTATTCAGAGTGAGCTATTACACTTCCTGATTAATAAGGCATAGTTTTAATTTCCTTTTCATTAGATTAAGAAAAATTTAAAATATCCATTTCCACAATATTTTAAAAATTTAATTCTGTCATCTTTATTCATGTTAACTAGCACTTAACATCTCACTACCCTCTGAAGTAAAATGACGCTTATGAGTGGGATGGCTGGTGGAATAGTATGCCCAGTGTCTAATTTTTCAAAATAATAACTTCAAACTTACATAATGTGCTGCCTGTGTGTTTAGAAAATTATTTAGCAGGTGCCTTCAGAAAATTAACCTGTTCAATGTAAACACTAGGTTTTTTCCTTAAATACGACTTCCCAAATGCAGAAATTTCAGAGTTTCCTGGCTTTGGTGAAAGTCAAATTATTTAAGATCTCTTTAGCTAAGTGTATTGGTGAGATGGGTTAGGACGGGTATTGTTCTGTCATTTTGAAGTCTTACGTAGATCTTAACACTGATCAGACTTAGGTGGAATATATGGATACAATGAGGAGACATCTGTGTTCATGCACTGGACTGGCTGTGCAGGTATTAGAAGCTCTGATGTCAAATGTCTAGGCAAATAGAAGGTGGCACAGTAGTACTTCCAGCTCTTACTTTTCTCCATATGACCATTTATATCACTATAAAGTAGCACTGCCATCAACTTCTAAATGCTCAGTTCAACTTAGCCTGAAGCTAGGTAGCAGCAAGTTGCTAGACAACTCTACATCTCCAATCATGTCTGCATTGGAGATAGATCTGGAATTTTGATAATGTTGATCTTCTAACAGCTCATTTTTGTTTGAAATTAAGAGCAAAGCCTGAGGTCTTCCACAACTCTCAGACTAATCCATGGTACATGTTAGAAGACTATCTATTAGAGACTCACCAAAGCTTCCGTTTTCCTACACCCTCAAAGACACATCCTCGATACTGTGACACATTCATAATCAGCCTTATTCTTCTCCCCACATATGAAATACTCTACCAGCATTACCCTAAAATCTCAAAATTCAGAATGACCAATTGAGCTAATCACAAAGACATAAAACCAACACCACCTGAATTTTCCTAAAAAGTAACTGTCACAATTAATTGTATTAAATTAATTCATAATGTCAGCACAAATTTAACTTACTTTGTTGGTTTTTCCTGGACTCAGACTGATGTCCACAAACTGCCAAATAAGGAAAAATGGGAAGCAAAAACTAATCAAGTCTTTACAATTAACTCATCGCATTTTGAATGTTGTTTGTATCATTTTAGCTAAATTGTATTTTTCATGCAATCTGTGGTCAGTCTCAGTACAAAAATAAATGATCATGTGGGTCACTGAGTGCAGTTTGTAAATGAATTCATCAGTTTCAATGAAATACATCATATCTGGAACTACTCTTGTGAGAGAAGCTTCACTTTTATGATCCTATTAGATAAGTGAAAAATCTACTGAGATTTTGATAGTCTTTACAAAACCTAGTTGACTAATTAACACCTGCACATTAGAGAATATTTTGTTCCAGTTTTTGTTTTGTATTATCTTTTTTGAATTACTACTGAGAGAAAAAACAGTAAAATCTGGACAAAATCTACAAAAATGCCTTTTTAAAAGTTATTTGTATAACATTAAGCCCCTTTGAGCAAGTGATCAAATGCTAGATTGTTGTGAAAACATAGCTTGCTCATTTTTAAAAACAGTACAATCAGCTAAATATAGAGCTTAGCCTTTAGACCATCTCTGTTACAGCTGTCTGCGCTTGATGGTGGAGAATTACAGGCCAATAGTGATAAGGGACCAGTGCCCTTAGCTTCTTTTGAATTTAGTGTGAAGACGGGAAACTAAATCCCCTTCCAGAGTCAAGGAATGCTGTGTGTTAACAGGTGCTGTCACATACGGAACAAATTTAACCAGTTTTCCATTTGCAACTTGGCTTGTTGTTTTTCCCATCTGTATTTGTTTCAGACTTAGTTTGGCAACACTGCTTTTATCTCTGCTGCATTTTTCTCTAGTCACAAGGGGAAGAGAAAACAAAGTGAGAAAAACATAAAACCTCTAGAACATGTTTTTCTATTTAGAACAATGAAATTGTGAGGCTATTTAAAGTGTTTACTCATTATATATGTTAACAATCGCTATACTTTGGAGGAGCTCTGTAACTTAAAGCTACTTGAAGTACAGTAAATGCTATTAACTTTAACATTATAAAAAGCTAAAGGCCAAACTCTTATTAGCAAAAAGCCAAAGTGGTTTGACTCAGGGTACAGAATCTAGGAGGCAGGGCAGGACTTTCCTGGCAGAGCTAATCCATAGTGAAGCCTGTTGCTCAAATCTTGTAATTGACCATACCAGGCATATGATCCTTGTGCTGTTAGATATGCAGCAAAAGCGAGAGACTTTTAAGACCCAGGCAGAGGGGGAGGCAAAGTTTTCTTCTTTTTGCTAATGCAGTAGATAAATTGCACTGATGCCTTTCTTGCCCATCTATCATAGCTTGATACTTGGCAAGTCAAACACAACAATGTCAGACTTAGCAACCTGCTTTCCCCCACAAAACTACAGCACTTCCCAACAGGCATCTCTGTAAGTGGAGGCAGGATTTCTCCCTCAAGAGATACTTCTGAGTAAATGATAATATCACTGGGTTTGTCTGTGAGTATAAACGCTGGGGTTTTTCTCCTAATGACTGTTTCTGTTTTACTGCTACTTCCCTCCAGGAAGTTGACTGCTAACATAATTAGCAGATGATTGCATGAGGGAGGCCAAAATCTTTAACAGCTGTTTTAAAGCACTCAGTACCAAATCATCTGTGCTGCAGAACATTTACACTTTTTGAGTGGCATTCTCTCCAGTAACACAGATATTATGGGACCATAGTGTGCAGGCCTCTGGGGAGGACTTAATATGCTCATTTACTTGAAAAAAAATATGAAGAATCCACTTTCAAAGCATTTAGTGGATTAGTACAAGTACTTGAGCATATTGTACTTATCAGAATTCAGAACAAAAGATCAACTTTAATTATGAAGTCTAAAAAGAATATGTAGAGCTGAAGTAGTTGGCAGATTTATTTTACAATAAAAGTATTTTGAAGCTTACACATTTCTAATGCTCCAAGTGATCTATTTCTTTGTTACAGGATAAAAGGGAGACAATATGAATCCATGTTACCAGTTGTTATAGAAGAGTCATTCTGAGAGTAATGTATAGTGCAGCACAGAATTTTACTGTTACAAAGTAAAAAAATCATTGGCTGTGATAAAATAATAATCATAAAATTAAGGGAGAAACCATTTGGGAAAGAACTGCTTCAGTTCCCATGGAGTACTATAGTGTCTGCCAGATACATATAGCATGTATCAAGTTCTAGATGGAAAAATAAGAGCTTTAGAGTAATAAGTGTATGATTTAGTAATGATTTAAGTACCAAGCACATTTACAAACTCTGTATCGTGTTGTCCCAGAGGAGGAACACTTCTTGGTCTGTGCAAGTTTTTAAGCCGAGACACTTAAACCTTTTCTACACTAGCAAACTTTTGCTGGGACATACCACCGAAGTCTTCCTCAAACAGATACAATTACAACAGCACTGAAGTGTTCCTCCTCTTTTCATGTCCTTCACCCAACTCCAGAGTGTGCTAGTTTAAGTGGAATATAGAAACAATGCATTTTTTTCCATTGTTCTTGAAAGAATGTTGCTTTAGCAGGAGGCTGACTGCTAACTGCTTTCTACAAAGCATTACTTCCTCTTCCTCCCTCAGAGCTGAACTAATTCCCTCTTTTGTCTATAATACAGACACAACCCTAAAATAAATTTAGAAGGAAGGTGAATATGAAGATACATTAATAATTTACTTATGTGGGACTGTACTCCTAAACCTGTCACAAAAGTATAAACTTGGACCTCCAGGTGTGGCCAATGCAGTGGTTTTACAAATGTTAACGTTTTTCTTTCGTGAGTTTTTTTTAATTTAGGTGGTTTTGCACAGTGAGAAAGGGCTTGACCTGTACACACAGTAATCTTTTTCAGGCTTCAGGACAACTCAAACTTTCCAACTACTACTGTGCAGAATCTCACTGAAGATAGGAAAACACTTGCTCTCATAGTGAATTAGACTATTAAGATCTTGAGCAGTTTCAATCAAAATCAAGCTTTTAAAATAGAAATTAGGCTTCTAAATCACTTTATTTATTTTGAAATTTTACTTACAAGGACAAATAAAGATAAATTTCACAATATTTGCTTAAATCTTTGTGGTTTAGGCCCAGCCACCCCCTGTGGTGGGATGGAGGAGATATATATGGGTGTTGTGGTCAGTTCAAACATTGTCTCTTGTGTTCCGTCCTCCTCAGGGGGAGGACTCCCCACACTCTTTCCCTGCTCTAGCATGGGGGCCCTCCCATGGGAGACAGTCGTCCACAAAATTCTCTGACATGAAGCCTTCACACAAGCTGCAGTTTTCTTCATGAAGTGCCTGGCGTGGGTCCCTCCTGCAGGGTGCAGTCCTTCAGGAGCAGTCTGCTCCAGCGCAGGTTTCCCACGGAGTCATAGGCTTCTTCGGGTGCAGCCACCTGCTCCAGCATGGGGTCCTTCCTGGGCTGCAAGTGGGTCTCTACTTCCCTGTGACCCTCCATGGCTTCTCACAAAAGGCTGCACGGGAACCTCAGCTCCAGGCACCTCCCCCCACCTTTCCTCACTGACCTGGGTGTCTCTCTCACATCCCGCTCCTCTCTCCACTGCAGATTCACCAGGTTTTCGCGCCCCCCAAATACGTCAATCATAGAAGCACTAATGGGCTTGGCCTTGGCCAGATGTGGGTCTGAGTTGGAGACAGGAGAGCTTCTAGCAGCTTCTCACAGGAGGCACCCCTGTAGCCTCCCCCCTGCTACCAAAACACCACCACAGAAACCCAATACAGTCCTTTTATTTTGTAGCGTTTGTTAAATGGAAAAAACCCATACAAGTTAAGAGGTTTTCTAAAATGAGGAGGCCAAATTGACTAAAGTATTTCTGGAAGGAAAGAGGAGGATTATTTTGAAGAAACCATAATAGAATTTTCTTTTGAGGAAATTAGAATAGAATTTTTGTGCAAGCTGAACCTAGACTCGCATATTTGAAATCATTTTATTCAGAAATGTGTGGGCTTTTTACCTCCTTTTAGTTTAAGAATCTTAGGTGATTTCCAAAAGGAAAGGCAAAGGGAGTGCCTTACTCACCAAGTCACACTGTGACAAATGTTACAGTGCCTTCTGAGATTTACAGTAGGAAGTTGTTCCTTGAAACTCACCAGTCAACATGACAGCCAGCAGTATGCAATTGTCCAAGTGATGTATGAAGGTGTTCTGTATAATCTAAATCTCTTTCCTTTCCAGATAGGTGGTAATGTGCATTTATGCAGTAAGCACATTAGAATAGAAAGTTGACTTTAATTTAACCTTTTAAGTATCCAATGTATCCAACTGTTCTTGCATGAAGGTAAAATTTAGCTCTATAGTTTCAGCATGAAAGTATATACTGTAGCAAAATTATCCAAATTTTCATCTCACTACAGAAGCAGAAATTGAAATGGATTTCCAGTGCCAGTTAATGTGTCTATTGACATTGAAACTAGTATGTTTCAATACCAGTTATGTGTCTAAATATATACAGAACAAAAAAAATACAGAATTGGAAAATGTACATTTTAGTTCCATGACTATGAAATTGTAAACACTTATTGCAACCGCATATAGAAAAGTTTATGAAATCTGATGCTTTAAGGGTGGGCGTTAGAAAGTATATTTTGGGTTCTATGTTCACTTTTTGTTCTTTCCATTCCATTTGTTGCATGTGATTTTGAAGTGGCATGGCAATAGTGATTTTTTCCTAGAATATTTTAGTTCTATATACAATGCTAAACTTAAACAGGCAATAGAATGAAACAGTAGTATAAAATTGACTTTCTAATTACTTGTTCATATGACAGACTCTAAATTCAGCAGTTCAACACTGTGTTTACTTCATGGTCTCTTAATTCATATTGCAACAAATATTTAGCATTGATAGAATTTACCTTGGTGTGCAAGGTCCAAAGAAAGCCCAACATACTGCTTAATATTACCTAAGCCCAAAGGGACTCAAAGTGTAAAAGGTAAGTAAAACAAACAATACCGTAACATTTTTAGGAGGTTGATAAAATGAATCTCACTCCGCATATTTTAAAGACATCCATATGTTTCCTTCTCCAAAATGTTGGGGGAAAAAATATTTCAGTAATTATTGTATGAATATTAATGAAATAATTAAAAGTAACTATTCATTTTCCACTAGACCTTTGCTACAATTTTCAAGCAATAACCATGCTCTATAATACTGTTATGCTGTAATTCTGCTATCAATATTTTTTTAAAGATTATTCATTTTCATTTAAGTGCATATAGAATTGAAACAGCATTCATTTAGTTACAAAAATATCTATGTTCTGGGCAATTGCTTGTACACTACTTCCTATCTGAGACCAGATAATGCTTTTGGTAACTTTAAGTAACTTTAAGTTACTTTAAGAAAGTAACTTTTAAAGTTCAAATCAAACAGCTGGTATCAAGAAAGTGCTTGGCTGAAGTTTAAGCTAGAGCTGGCAAAAGTGTTAAGCCACAGAATGGTCCAAAAAGGTGTACAGAGAATATTTTATTTTAGCCATCAAAACCCTAGCTAAATAAATAAAGCTGATAAAATATCAATGGTTGAAGGGGTTTTTTCTATTCAAGTAGAAAATGAAATATAGGTATAAGATGTTGAGATCTAAATTTTCTAAAATCACAAAGAACACAGATCAGAAGTTATGGATACAGAATATACTTACGGTTTAATTACTTTTTTAAACTATGAAACCATGCTTTGATAAACATGCTCCTTAACTCTCCATTATGTAGGTACAATGCTGTCATTTCCAACCAACAGCATTCATATTTTGTGACTATCTTAAGATGTTATTGACCATTTCATAACTGTCTGAATAAACAAGACTTGCTTAGTTGCTTCAAGGTATAGCACATTCTCCTAAACAAAGGTGGTAATTAGTTACACATCTGCATGATCGTGTGATTGCCAATTAATGAGAAACCATCTTTCTTTAGCAAAGTAACTAAAATCTAAACAATGTCGACCAGCATTACTATCAAAGTTTCTGGATCCTGAGTTAAAGACTCATTTTGGCAACATAAATATACTGAATTAAAATTGATCCAATATGCCATTATATATTATCAGAAAATTTTGCTTTTCTGGCATTTGACCACAATGAATTGTTACTACAAGGTGGATCTCACATAAATTTGCATGATAGGATCATGTAACAGCCTATTGACACACCAGGTTGTATGGTCAAACAGTGCCGTGATGCTTTTTGGTGTTCACAAATACTGTTGATTTAGCAATTTGAAATTAAACACACATTTCTGGTTGGTTTGGTTTAATATAAGATGAGTTTGTTTGGTTTTTTTTTTTTCTTTTAAAGACATTATTTGACTTGATACAAACAAATAACTTTTTCTGTCGGTTTGTAATTAGATGCTGACACTCGTTGAAATAATTCATAAAGGAATAAATTAATGGTAGTTACATCCAAGCCTAGGATCCTAGCATGAAAAGAAACTGCATGTAAAGAAGCACGCATACTGGATAATAAAAACACCCAGTGACGCCGGAGTTAGACTTTCGACAAGCGGCAAAGGTGTATTTTGTTTGGAGTTTCCCCTTTGCACATGTTATCACCCGGGAACGATATCGTACCTGTCCTACTCTTCCTCCGGCCACAGGGAGGAGGAAGGTACTGCCCTTCCGCAGAGGCGGTGGTGTCCCGAAGGCTGCGGAATGCCCAGTGCCTCGGTCAGAGGCGCCGGATCAGATTCGCCGCCGGCTGCGAGGGCCGTGGCATCCCTTTCCCGGCAAAGTTTTTCACCGGGACTAGCCTCCTGCGGGCAGTTCGCACCTTCGCAGCGCGCTGACCTGCCAGCAGCAGGGCCGCGCCGTGACCGGGCGGCGCGCCCCGACGCCACCTCGACCCTCCGCGGGGCCCGCGCCGCCGGGCCGCCCCTCTCAGGCGGCTGGCGGAGGGGTGGGGGGGGCACCGCCCGCGGAGCCTCCCCCCATCCTCCGCTCCCTCTCCAGCATGTCGCCGCGGCTCCCCGAGCCCGCGGACCGCGCACTCACCGGTCGTCGCTCTGCCAGCCCTGGTCACCCAGCAGCAAGTCCCGAAACCGGTAACGCGGGGGGAGCGGGGGCACCTCGCTGTCCATGTCCACCATCCTGCCCGGAGGAGGTGAACACCCACCGCCTCTCCCCTGCGGACGGGCTCTCACACCCACCCACCCAAACGGGTGAGGGGGGCAGAAAGCCCAGCGAGGCGGGAGGGGCGGGGAGCGGCGCGGAGCAGGTTGTCCTCCGGGAGAGCGCGGGGGCCGCGCACACAAAGGCGAGCGGAGGGCGGCTGAGGGGAGTAGCGGCACCAGCGCGCACCCTGAGGCGCGAGTAGCACTCAATAGGTCGAAAGTTCCGCCTCGCGGCACGGGGCGCCCCGCCCCAGAGGGAGGCAGGTGCCGGTTCGCGGCGGTGAGGCGGCCTCGGCGGCGCGCACCCACCCACTCACTCCGCACGAGAGCGCGCACGCCCGCCCGCCGACTCTCGCGGCTGACAACAAAGAGCTGCCCGCCGCCACGCAACCGTCGTTCGGAGCTGCCGTGGACAGGCAACGGGCGCTCATTAGCATGCTCCGGTGACGGCGCGCGCACATCTGCCCGCCCAGCCAGTGGCACCCCGCTCGGGGTGGGTACGGACCCTGAGGGAGCGGGGCCAGGCGGCGACCGCCGCTTTGTGCCGCCGCCGCGGAGACACCCCGGCTCCTGCCGCGCTTTGGCCGCCATGCGACGGCTGGAGGAGCACGTTGCTCCCCAGCTCCCCCGTCGTGGCGGTCGGTGAGGCGGGCGGGAGGAGAGGGGCGCGCCTAGCCCCTCGGGGTGGTGGTTCGGGGAGCCTTGACGGGTCTGGGGGTGTCCCCCGCACGCTGAGGCAGGGCAGGGGCCTCCCAGGGGTGGTACCGTGCGGTACCCATTTGGGGCATGCGGAATGGCACCTGGCAGGGGGAGCCAGCTCAGTCCTAGCCCCTCTTTTGGGGGTCCCTTACAAGCCTACCTGCTACAGCCAGCAACCTCCCATTGTAGCACCTGGGACTTCCGCAGCAGTACTCTTATGTAGGTCTCAAATTTTGAAAAATGACGTATTTTATCTTGGTGAGCTATAGGTAGCCTTTGCACAACCCCATGTTACTGGTGGTAGATCATCTGAGCGTACCTAGGTCTTTCATAACTTTGTCTCTTGCTCGTTTTTACTCAGGCATACCTGGGTAGTGACGTATGTCTGATCCTGTTTTGTGCCAACTCTTGTGAAATCTCAGGTGCAAACATGGTAAGCCATTGGTCAATTTTCACTTTTAATTAATTGGGGATTTGTTGTACATATGTGAAGTGGTGCCACAAGCCTGGTAAAAAAAACAGGGAAGCTGAATTGTTCTGATTATTGAAATTTGTAGGCGATGCCTGAAAGTGGGAGACTCTCTAGAAAGTATTTGAACTTGCCTCGTGTGACTGATGAAGCGCGTTTTACTGATATGATGATTTGTTTCACTGTCACCAAATTGAAACGGTGAATAATGGGGTTTATATTTGTTTTTAAAAGTCCACTGTGATCTAGACTGTCATACTGAGCATCTAATGCCCCAGCTCTGGTAAACATAAATAGTACTACATTTTCACAGCCTGTCATGATTTCCCATCCCCAACTAGGTCTTCACAGCATTCCGTTCTTTGAATGAAATCATGCACAGTCTTAACACTGGTGCAGTTTTTAGATGTAGATTTAGATTTTGATAGATCAGGGGCTGAGTGATAAATGAGACATTATTTCCAAGCACAAGTACAGGCTGGGTGGAGAATGGATTGAGAGCAGCCCTGAGGAGAAGGACTTGAGTACTGGTGGGTGAAAAGCTGGACATGAGCCAGCAGTGTGCGCTGGCAGCCCAGAAAGCCAACCGTATCCTGCGCTGAATCAGAAGTGTGGCCAGCAGGTCGAGGGAGAGGATTCTCCCCCTCTACTCTGCTCTTGTGAGATCTCACCTGGAACACTGTGTCCAGCTCTAGGGCCCTCAGCATAAGAAGGATATCGACCGGTTGGAGTGAGTCCAGAGAAGGGCCACAAAGATGCTCAGAGGGCTGGAGCACCTCTGCTGTGAAGAAAGGCTGAGAGAATTGAGCTTGTTCAGCCTGGAGAAGAGAAGGCTCCAGGGAGACCTTACAGCAGCCTCCTAGTACCTGAAGAAGGCCTACAAGAAAGCTGAGGGGTGTCTTTTTATAAGGGCTTGTAGTGGTAGCACAAGGGGTAACAGGTTTAAATTGAAAGCGGGTAGATTTAGACTAGATATCAGGAAAAAAATCTTCCCAGAGGGGGTGCTGAAGCACAGGAACAGGTTGCCCAGAGAAGCTGTGGATGCCCCATCCCTGGCTGTCTTCAAGGCCAGGCTGGATGAGGCTTTGAGCAACCTGGTCTAGTGGAGGGTGTCCCTGTCCATAGCAGGGGGGTTAGAACTCTGTGATCTTTAAGGTCCCTTGCAATCCAAGCCATTCTATCATTCTATGATTCCTAAATGTGGTTTAAATGCTACATATTTAATTAGGTGCACACATTCATACTGTGTACTGAAAGTGAACCTTCTGTTTTCCATTCAGTTGGATTTCTGTGTAGAAGGTAAACTAAGTAAAAGCTGATATGGCACATACAGAATCAGCTTATGTATGGCTGCCTGGAGTGTACTACCACATAATAATGTTCCCTGCTGAGAATCTAGCTCTGAGCTTCATGCTGTGATGGAAAGATTTCTGCACGTAACCAACAGGTATTCCACCTCAGGACTGATCTCTACTTTTGTAAGAGACAATGCATCTTTCCTTGATTCTTTAGTACAGAGTTCTTGGCACATCTTCTCTCTTGTTTCTTTAGAGAATCCAGTGTTGTATCCCAGGTCTTGTAAAATGCTGGGGGTACGATGCTTACCCATTTTCCCAGATTGCTGTATTCAGTGTTTACAATGGTTTTCTCAGAAAGGCTTGTTAGATGAAGCAAAATGTGGCATGAGTTCAAAGGTAATTCACTTTTTGCGTTGGCTGATACAGGAAATAAATAAAACAGTGAATTACTCTGCTGTCACATTCTTGCCTGTTTTACCTTGCTGTGATCTGAGGTCAGAGCTCTCTAAAAGTCTAATTTAAAAAAACAAAAGCCCAGGATCTTTCTTCTTTAGAATATTTCTTATGTGCAGCCATTTTTTTCTTTCTTGGCTGCTTCAGTTGAACAGACTGTCTCTTCTAAGAAACATTGTTTCTTCTCTCTGCCTGGGTATCTTTTTTCATCTTCCCTAAACTTGAGGTGGGGTGAAGCCTGTCTTTATAATGGTTTGTTATAAGTGAAGTAGTTAGGCTAACTGTAGGCCTTTTCTGAATTCTACGAGTTATGGATCAGTTTGGAAGTTAATGGTGTTTCTAGCAGCCTCACTAATTTTTCCAACTTTTTTGACTAATTTCTTATTTTAATAATTAGTAATTATTTCTTAATAATTACTTAGTAGTAGCAATATTGTTAATATTATTAGTATCAGTATCTTATTAATTTATATTCAATTATTAAATAGTTCTTATCTCAATCCACAAGCTTCCTTGTCTTTTTCTCCAATTCCTCTCCTCCACTGGAGGAGGAGGGGGAGGTGAACGAGTGTCTGTGTGGTACTTAATTGCTAGCAGAGGTTAAACCACAACAAGGTTGTAGATAGATACCTTACAGGACTAAAGTTAGGCGTGCTGGACTGAAAGTTTCAGCATCCTGCGATCTGAATAGATCTGAGAGGTTAAATCAAACCACTAGCAAAAACTGGTGAGAGGTGTGTTTTAAGGACTGTCCCTTTCTGCCTACCATGATACAGAACTGTTATTTAGTGATGTGTAGTATATGACTAAAAACTACAGGAGTGTGAAATGGTTATCTAGATGTTGCCTTAAGGGATTCAAGCATTTAAGCTGAATGACTGCAATTTTGGCTCCTTAAAATATATGTCAGAAAGGTGTATATACCACCACTGTATACTAATAATATTTAGTAATGGGTATAGCTCAGGCCAGAATGCCTGAGTGGGTTCTGATTGAGCAGCAAGAGGGCAAAATTGCCTGTAGGTCATATAGCCTTCCATTTTACCCTTGCCTAATATTTCCGCGTCTTGAGGTTGATGGAAAGTAAAGGGATGTTGCTGAGCAGTCCAATGTTTATAGGACCTATTGTACTTTGAGATTGTTATTTTAGATCCACAATGTCTACTTCTTGCACATTTATTTCATAGAATCTAACATACATTTCCTCTTAGACTCGTCATTTTTATATCTGTTACTGCTTAGGTAAGGGCAGCCTTTTTTGCATTCCATATTTTTGTGACCATAACACGATATCTGTTAGATCAAAGATCAACTACTTACTTCCATTTCAATTCCAATGACTGCCTGAACTTTGCCTTATTATTTTGTGTCATTTCCTATTCAGATGATTACTACTGCCTTGCATCTTTCCCTAATGCTCTCTGTTCTCACACATTATAATTTGAAACATCATATTTTTTTTTTTTTTTACTTCTCCCTTGCTGCAGAGGAATTGCCACTGTGATGCCACTCTTCTCTTTCACACCATTTTCTCAAAAAGAACTTGCTTATGAGTTAGGTCAACATGAGCATATCAGGTCATGTTGACCCTTTTTTTGCTTGCTAGTTTAAATGTACATCGGTTACAGCTTTCTAGATTTTTGGCTGTGAGGGATGAGGCACATTTTTAAGTTCATTCTGAATCTACAGTACAGTCTGGGGGCAAGGGGTGTCTGAGTACTACCATAGCATAAATGATAATGATGTTGTCCAATAAGTTTCTGCAGTGTTTCTGCAGAAAGAAATGCTTATGTCACCCCTCTGCTAGGTAGCTGGGTTGTGTGCTGGACTAGTAACAGGAATAGTTGATGATAATTTTAATTGTCCTTTAAGAAAGCATGGCCATTGGGGGAATACTACTAATACATAATGAAACTTAAAAAGCCTGGTAATCATAATTTTCTACAAGCAGCACAAAAGCTCCAGACTGCTCCATATGTTTTTTTCCAAAATAAGTATCTATTTCTAAACAAATCATGCTATTCTTACACACCTTTAAATCTTTAATGATCCTATTTACTTTTTATTGTGTATTTTGCATAACTCTTCATTTGTCATGGTTTAATCCCAGCCAGCAACTATGTACCACATGGCCACTCTCTCACCTTCCCCTTCTACGAGTGGAGGAGGATAATTGGAGGAAAAGACAATGAAACCTGTGGATTGAGATAAGAAAAATTTAATAATTGAAAATAAATGAAATAAAATACTGATGCTGATAACACTAACAATATTAATAACACTAATATTGTTACTAAGAACATGTAATGAAAATAATATTACCACTACTGCTACTGTAATGAAAATAACAGAAAATCAAATTATACAACTCCTCATCACCCCCCAACTGATGCCCAGCCAGTCCCTGAGTAGCAACAGCCAGAGGTGGAGAGCCCAAGAGTCAGAGGTGGAGAGCAAGGCCCAGCCCAAAAGAAAGAGTGTGCCAGAGCAAGAGTGACACTGAGAGAGACTCGACGAGGGACTCCTGGCCCACTCCCCCTACTTATATACCAAGCATGACATTTTATGGAATGAAACATCCCTTTGGTCACTTTAGGTTAGCTGTCTGGACTGTGTCCCCTCTCAGATCCTTGCAGAGAAGAAGCTGGGAACACAGGTGCCTCTATCGGAAACTGAAAAAGTCCTTGGCTTGATATAAGCATTCCTTACCAAAAAACTGAAAACATTATTGTTTTATCAATATTATTCTCAGCATAACTAATACATAGCTTTATACTAGCGATGTGAGGAAAATTAACTCAGTCCCATCTAAATCCAGCACACATTTTACTGTCCGATAACTTCCAGAGTACAATGTTGCAATGTTTGGAACTATTTAAACTTTAGGGAAAAAATGTTCTTGGAGTTCTCCTGTCTTTCCATTTGGTGCCTATTTTTAATGGCTGTGCAGTAGCAGACTGTTCTGCTGGCATGAAAGGTTCGATAGTGATTCAGAAACAGTAACAGCCTGAAATAGCCCAAAGTGAGGACAGAGTTTTAAGGTCACTGTAAAGCTGCAGCAAAATGAGAAATGTGAGGAGTTTCCAATTCAATAATTCCTCTGAAAGAATTAAAGAATAATTAGAGGTGCTTTTGGGGTGTTTGTCATGTATTTACTTAAACTGAAAATTTGGTAGGTAGAGGACGTGTTTTCGTAGGCTGGTGAGCATGACTGCGTACTGCAAGCACAATCCTTATAAGGCTGTTTGAGGCACAGAGCACACAGCATGATCTGATATTTGTTACCTTTTATGATAAACTATCATAGCAGAGATCCAAAAAGGAACAGCATCCACTTCAGGACTACCCATGGTCCTGGTGCTCCACAGTCCTATCACATATGTGGTGACCTGGAAAGAAACTGTAGGAACAAGGGGAATAGCAGCAGTGCAGCAGGGGAGGGAGCTGGTGGGAAATGGTGATTACCTCTGAATTGCCTTCTAGTAAATCTCCACTTGGCTGCAAGTAGGAGGACTTCATTTAAAACTAGAAATACTGACAGCTGCTTTTATATAGGAGAGCATCTCTTTTGCAAAGAACCCCTTTTCAGGTAATTTTCACTTACTTTTGAGTACAGAACACCAAGGCAGGAGAATGAGAGGGTACTGAAATGAGAGCAATCAAGAGTGTGGTACAAAATACTTCTAGAATTGGACATGATATGTCTCCTGTCATTGCTGCAAAATTCTGCCTGAACACATGCGGTTATCTAATTTGCGTTAGAAGCAGCTGAAGGAATATTCAAGGGATTCCTGATAGTATTTTTCTGTTTACAATGGTGGTCTCATGGCACATCCTTGGTAAAATGGCCTGAACAACAGCTGATAGGAATGGGACTTCAAACATCCAAAACTGTCTGAGAGGACATATGCTATATTTGATCGCATCTGGCTGATGGTTGTCATCCTCTTTAATTAAGCAGTAACCAGGAAGTTACAGAGTGAGTTTTGAAACAAGGGAGGTGTCAGTTTGGAAAGAAATGCAAGGAACAAATGAAACTTTGTAACAGTAGTGAGAACAGGGAGAACAGAGTGAGCAGCCAAAACGTGAGGACTCGAGTTTGACACTGTTGTATGTTCATCCACTGGCATCAAAACCTCTGACTGGGCCAGGAAGAGCATCCATCCTTTCTGACTCTGCCAGCAGCCCACGTCCAGTTTGGGCAGTGGCAGTGCAGGGTGCAACAGGTAGGGACTCGCAACTGGGTGTGCATTTGTGACCTTGTGTGGTGCTTTCTCCCTAGTGCGTGCATGAGCAGGTTGTGAGGGTGCTTCATGTGTACAGCTGCTGCACCTTATCTCCTACAGAGAGTACGTGTGAGAGGAGGACTGTGTGTAACCATGGCTGGGTTGGGTGGATGGGTACACAACTTTGTGTGCATGGTTAGAACTTTGGGCGATTGGTGAAGAAAGGTTGCTTAGAAATTTGTTAGATGTTTATTAGCATTTTGTCTGTTAACAGTGTCTTATCTGTAGTATTGCTGATACTGAACCGGAATGTCTATTTCACTGATTGTCGGTTAATTGTGTGCTATTAATAAATCAATAAATCAGTTTGATTGTGATTCGGTGTAAACTAAGTGAAATATGCAGTTTTTCCCTGTCACACCGTTAGGTTGTAATTGTAGCTATTGCGTGATATGTAGCGTCATGAGTTAGAGAAGTTGTCTGCCACTGGGAGGAGAGACAATTGTTGACAATGAAAAGACAATCTCACTATTAATATAGTGGGATAGGAACTTTCATGAAGATTTTTTGACAAAAGAGTGACTGGTTCTAGAAATCTGTGGGCTCTAATGATACCA
The DNA here is from genome assembly GCA_027574665.1 of Rhynochetos jubatus. Lineage (NCBI taxonomy): Eukaryota > Metazoa > Chordata > Aves > Eurypygiformes > Rhynochetidae > Rhynochetos > Rhynochetos jubatus. The sequence continues at coordinate 22,328,424 of CM050656.1, forward strand.
TTAAACTCAAGTTTGACAGCAAGCATAGTGTTAGAACATGCTGAAATTATACTGGTCGGAGATGCTATGCCGGCAGTGACTAATTAAGCTCCTATTACTAGTCATCCCTGGTTCTCTACCGGACTGAACTGACTTCCTCAGATCTGTCTTCCTAACACAAATTGGCTTCCAAACACTGTTGTCAAAATCATTCAGGTTTGAACAAGCACTGAATTTTGATGGTAAGCCCCCACATTCAGTAGGGAATTAATAAAGTCTTGAGTAACTGGATCTGACCTCGCAACTGACTACTTTGTGCAGGATTTTTGGACAAGACAATTTCCTGAGGTTCCTTCCAACCTGAACTTTCCTATGATCCTATATCTTGACGTGCAGTTCTGCTATTACAGGGAATATGTGTTGATATTTTGGCTGTCTGGCTGTGCCCACAGCAATATTTGAGTGTGGTCACACCAGTTCTCAAAGCAATTGCTCCTGCTTTTGTAAGTAAAATCCAGCTGTCTTTGGTTGCATAACTGCTTAGATGTTTTTGCCTTTCTTGTCTGTAGGAGGTAAGGGTACTCCAGAGATTACTTCTTCTGCCTGCCTTAGAGATCCTGAGCCACGGTTTGCCTATGCACTCTGTTTTGTTAAAAGCTGGAGATAACGAAGTCAGACCTGATTAAAGACATTAGTTTTGAATCAACTGGGTTCACTGGCCCATGGAAGAGGTGAGGAAGGGAAGATTAAGTTCCTGATTTTACTTCCATTTTGTTAGGGTAAATTTAATCAATTACTTAAGAACATCACAAACAAAAGACTAGAAAGGACTGAGTCTAGTCCCTTGCTTTGTGATCAAAGATGGTTTTGTTGTATAAGTCTACATTATGCCTATACAAAGATTACTTCAAAGCCTTAATACTTAGGTGAGACTTCTTTTCAGCTTAGATTTATTCATAGAAAGTTTATACCTATCTACTCTTGTGTACTGATGTTATTTCTTAGCTTAAGTAGTTTTAACATTGCTTGTATTCATAGAGAGCAGTCAGGAAATTTAAGGTAAATTTTCAAATCAATTCCAGTTTTGGTTCAGCTGTAGCTGAAAGTATCTTTGGCTGTGTTTCAAGCCTTTAATGAACTTAGGGAAGGTTAAACCACCCTAAGTTCTTCACCACTGCCAGAAGAATAGTTTTTGCACCCAGCAACCACTGGTACAGAAGCATCTAAATGCATGCACATACAGTAATGCAGTGAGATTTGTGCAGAGAAGACATGTGAGACTGTCTTTGTGCAGCTAGAGGACTGCTGTCTGCAGCAGCTCACAGTTCTCTACCACAGAAAAAAAGGAATTAAAGATATGGGCGGTGAAGTTCTGTGAGAAGCTGTTTCTTAAAGCTCTACTTAGGCAGGTGCAAAAAAATAATTTTTACTGTTCGGGTATGCACCAGTAACTGCAAAATGGGTGTAGACTGATTATCACAGGGCCATGGAGCAGAGAAGGAGTTCGTTCTTCACATATCAGTTGCTTGGCAAGAGAAAGGGGGAGAGAAAGGAAGAGATGTTACGCTGTCTGGAAGAGTTCTGGCAGGTGAAACAGCTGAATGTAAGTTTTCACTAAAACCATTCTTCAGAACTGGTAATTGAAAACACAACCCAGGTTTACAAAAAAAAACCCAAAAGTTTCCGCTGCATTTTGAGAGGAAAAAAAATGGAATTCCGATTCCATTGGAGATTCGTTCTATAAACACACTATTTTTTTATCCTATATTATTAAGCTAACTAAACCACTTATTTTAAGACTGTATTATGTGCTTTTTTGGCAGCATATACAAGATTGATCTATGCCAGTCCATGCCAGTCAGACATTACCACTATGGGCTATTTGGTGTGCAGCTGTTTTGTGTCCATCTCCTGAGATCATTTTATACTCTTACATCTTTTTCCCCAATTGTCAGTATCAAATAACTCTCTTCATATAATCCACATTTCCTCTGGACTACACTTCCTATAAAGCCAAGACATTTAATGAACATATTACTAAGACTGTTGCTTACATGAATCCATAAGGAGTTCCACTGTTAGCCCAGTTTGCCTTATAGTTCTTTTAGCACAATTTTTGCTTTCGGTAGTTCATTATTCATCTTACAATTCATTCACATCTTCTCCATCTTATTTCTTATGTGATACTGGAACAAGTGTTTCAACATCACCTAGGTTTATTTAATCAAGTATTTGATCAAATACATTTCCTTTGCTCTTGGTAGTTGCTTATCTTATACAAGAACCAGTGCGTTAGTAAGTCACTTTGTACTTTTTGTCTGCTTTTCAATTTCAATTATTTTCAACATAGGTCTTGAATGATGTATTCATTTTTAAATACATTTAATGTGAATTTCTGGTTTTTAATTAAACATGTAAGATACAAGGAATCACAAAATAATTTATTTGTACAACTTCTTTTGGATACCAAAAGAAATAAGCTTATCTGAGTATGGAAGGGATTAATATGAAAAAGTTAAGTAAGATGTAGAAGTAAGCAGAACAAAGAGAAGGACTGTGAAAACCAAAATTGGCAGATATTTATTTATTTATTCATTTAGCAAAGCTTGGGGAGAGGAAAAAAAAACAACCAACAGCCAAAAACCAAACAAACAACAAAAAAACCCTACCACTTGTGTGTTGCAAGAGGATTAGGGGAAGTGACGTCTGAAATCAGAGTATAAATGCTTTGCAAGGTCAGTCCCTGGAGCAGTTAGTGAGTAAAATAGGAGCTGAAATAACTCAAAGTAACCAAAACAAGTAGCCTACAATAGTAAATGTGTTTTCTGAGTTTCTGAATTTCTAGGATGTCGTTCCTGGGCTACACATCCCTGTTTTTATGTTGGATGTATTGTACTGCAGAAAGAGGTAAGCTTTAATGTGGAAAAAAAGCCACTTTTTCTTAAAGTGAAAAGGGTAACTAAAACAATATGTAAATAAAATGTTTGCATTGTAGCCTGTTTTAATGAACTTCTGAGAAGAGTAATTGAGATTTCTTCTGACAGTATTTAGTGTCTTTAGTATTTCGTATCCTGTTACAGGTATTATTTCACCTGTTTATTTGGGTAATTACTGCTGTTACTAATCTGTTGCACTTTTTTAATGGTTAGTATCCCTATAAACTAGAGCCAGAAAACTCATTTGTTATTATTTATGTATGTAAATCATTCTAACATCTAAAACCTATGAACAGCTGGTAGATTAAAATAGAAAATACTGAATAAATGTGCAATTCCTTCTGTCTGGAATAATCTGTGAGAAAATCAAAGAAGGGGAATGATTACTAAATTGACTGAAAAGATTACAAAATGTTTATTTAGTGACAGACTGGTTTTAATCCATTAAATGAGATCAATGTATAAAGGTATGCTTTTGTACATGTTTAAAGAGGTAGTTAGTATTCTGAGTATCTTTTCAGAAGCCTCTGATATTTTCTGTTTCTTCGTTCCATTTATTTTTCTTGATATTGTGCATTTATTGTTTACTGTATGTTTATTAAATTAATTCTTTTACTTTCTGTCTGGGTTTCCTTACATAGACTCTTGCACAAAGGGTGCCTTTGAGCTAGTGTGTCTTTGCTTGGTTCAGGTTGCTTTTAGTTTTAGGTAAAGATTATGAAGACCTTATGAATCAAAACAATCTGATAGATTTTACTTCGAAAAATTAAACAATCAGGACATTAATGAAATGTATTATCTTTTTAATACGGAATTATAATAAATACTGATTCAAAACAACTGATAAAGTCTAATTTGTTTTCAAAGTCCAGAAAAGTCCAGTAATTTTAAAAGAAAGTTCTCTGAATTGACACTTTGTTTTCATAATGCTTTTCTTTAGATCAGAGGGTTTGCAAAGGAATGTGAATGTAGCAATGTTTTATTTATCTGGGACAACTATTACCATGGGTCATACAGAGTTCGTAGTTCAAGCTTCATATTGAAAGTCTGTGTGAGTTAAGGAGCTGACTTTTTGCACAAGGGCTGAAAAATACTTCTACCTGAATTTGTAGTTTGTACTTGAATTTATGGAAGTTGCTACCAGCAAAATGACAGCAAGAAAGCAGCTTGAGCTATTTCTAACTGGGGTCTAGTCACACATAAATATTAAATTATTAATTCCAGCTCTCCTGGTCTCTCACTAAAGGATTTGAGAGTATGTATTTAATGCATGGTTTCTAATGTAGAAATAAAACCCTCCCAATTTTAGTGAGTACACACAGTGAGTGAATGATGTAATTAATATAGTTTTGAAGTACATCCTGTCAGTAGATTTTTTCTTCTTAAACTGCTAAGAAACTGCAATTAAAAAAAACTACACCAACCACAAAACCACAATTACCTATAGTCAGAAATGCTTATGAGACTTGATGGTAACACACAGTTTGAGAACAATCAAAGAGAGTTGAAATAAAACTCAGAAAGAACCATGTCTTAGTAATGATGAAGGGACTATCTCATGCTTTCTTTTAAGAAAACTAAACGAAGAGTTAAGAAGCCCCATTCTGCACAATAGACAATAAAATTATAATACAGCTCCAAAGTAAGGAAGGAATAGCACAGAGAAGCTCTCCCTGTACTAAATAAGCCTATTTTTTAAGTATAGAATTCAGTGTGTTTTCATCTTGCAAATTGAAAACACTAATTTTAACAATCTCTAGTGAAAAATATATAAAGTAGAAAAATTCCTTTTCTCACCATTACTAAGAATTCTTGGGGGTAAACTTACCATTTTTAAATCACTTGAAAGACAGAACTAGCTATAGGAGTCTCGTTCATCTTGCTTACTCCTGCATTTTGAAAGAAACTTTGCTGAAAAGTGAATGTGTCTTAATCTTGCTCCGTAGAAGTCCCTACTATCTTTTCTTACAGTAGGGTGGTACCCTCTAGTGGACAGAAGCAGCAATTTTTATTCAGTTGTAATCATTCGTAGGAGGGAGCATACTTATTTAGGAAGTCGGGAAAAAAGGTGAATGTGTGGGCACACTCTTTAGCACCTCAGCAGTATCCTCAAAGCTTTTCTACTTTTTCAGGCTATAAATGACAGCCAAAATAAAGTTATTAGATATCAAAATTAACATTTTTTCTTTATATTTTTTAAATGTCGTAGCTACAGAACATATAATTATACACGTTTTTCTTGTACCAAATCTTTTTCCTCATTTTAAAATAATTTTCTAAGATTATGCTTCTATGCTGGCAGGTATTCCACTGACAGAAATAAAGTGTTCAACAGTAGGTCTTTGTACAACTACAGTAAAGTTCACTTTCCACAGTTTGATGTGGAAGTATGAGTATTCAGTCTGCTCACTTTGTGTTAGAAATCACAGCTACTTCATCTGGGATTGTGAACTTCACAGTTTAGTTCAGCAAGTCATAACTCCACATCTCTTGAATATGGAAAGATCCTAAATATTTTTCCTGTAGTCCCACTTTTAGGCAGCACCTGGACAACCATAGGAAAGCTTCAGTGAAAGTATTGCTGCTTTCGCAAAACTGTGGCCTTTCAACTAACCTGGTGAGAGGGCTTGTTCCAGCTATCTACTAAGTAGTGTTCTCATCAAGAAATTTCCTTCCCTGGTGGACATTTCTTCTCCCATTTATTTTCTATACAGAGGTTTCATTTCTTTTCCAAGGCTTCATTTCTCAGAGGTTGTTTTATAGATTATTGATGAATTCTCACCTTTCATGTTCAGATGTAAAACAGACATCATTGCATCTAAGTAGTTAGACTGTCCAGACTCTTACTCTCGATAAATTTTCAGCCTTTAAAAGAAGTACAGTTCAGTCAACCAAGTCACTGAAAGCAGGTCAATCATTATAAACAATAAAAAAAATGTTTCTTAACAAAGATAATTTTGTTTTTCATTAACAGCTTCCCAACATTTTTTTTCTTTCCCCTTTAGACTGAGTTTTCTCATTCTCAAGCTGTTGAGGAACATCTAATAAAATTAATTCAGGCTCATTTCTTGTAATTCATATGGGCTTGACTGTACATTTCATGGACAGTGAAGGTTTAGGAAGGAGCTTTTTGGAAAAGACTGTATAATATTAAGCTAATGAGAAATATCATACAACACCATCCACCCCTCACATTGAGTCAAAATGCTTTGAAGCTAGCAAAGGTCGAAGTGAATACCCAGGATTAATTACATCGTGTAATAAGTAACTTGTCATAAAAAGTAATCTCACGATGAGAGGAAATGATTTCTGGAATATCAGGTAATCTCAGCCTGGAGAAAAAGTTTAGGCAATTTAAAGGTGAGGGGAGATTTAACAGAGTTTGATCAAATGACACATGACCTTATTGTCAGTAAGGGTGGTGGTGGCTGCAGAAGAAAATAGTTTGAAAAGAAACTCTACAGAGCATGCAGAGTTGTTCTCTGTGGTCATGGAAGAACAGGCATGGAGGAGCTCTTGCAGATGGAAGGGTAAGAGATGACTCTGATTAGAACCAGGGCGCTAATCTCATCTCTAGTCTTTGTAACTGAAGTCTATTTCATGAATTATGACTGTCCCATGTGATTTCTTGGCACTTGCTTGACTATTCCTGTGTCCTTCTAAGTGTCTATTCATATTCCTACAAAATATAGATTCTTGGCAGTTTCCCATTTTGTGGTGATTAAGTAGAAAACGTGCTCATTTGATTGCAAATATCCACAGGTTTTCTTGCTACATTTTTTACTGTAAAATTATTTTGATATTTGTAGCATGCGCTCCAGTCACCTATATTTTTATTTACAATTTTTAGCTTGTAAAGAACCTCCTCCTAGAAGGGTTAAAGAAGTGCCTGCTGAAAGATGGGACAAACCTCCCTATCCACATGGTACTCAAGTAACATACAGATGTCGGCCTGGATATATAAAACTTGGACGAATTGTATTTGAGTGTGCTGATGGAGCCTGGAAGAAACTCCTCCCAGGGACAGAATGCAGAAGCAAGTATTTATGCAAGATGTGTGCAACCATTTGGCCTGACAGACAATTCTTTCTAGTGATGTCAGTGTGAAATTGCCATTGTATCTTTACCTCTAAGTTACTTATTTCAGCACCCTTTAAAGTATCATCCTAAAAAGTATGTACATGTAAGGAAACCTTTTTGGAAGTTCCTTTTCTCCAGATCAAATGTTTCTCTCTTTTTTTTTTTTTTTTTTTTTGTTAACAAGAGGTCTTAATCTAGGCCAGCGTTATTAACCCTATTATTAAGTTATTAGCAGTTTGCTTCCAAAATTTTAGGGAAATGTCTCACGCATATGAAATTTACTGTCTAATCAGAGTAAAGCACTAACCTAAGTTCTGAATGTGAGTCAAGAGAAAGTATTGTCTTCGTTCCAGTTTATTCAATTAGTTCTTTGAAGGATATAATTTCTTGGAAGTGGGTTAATCAAGCTAATGCTGAGTATTTTTTCATTTTTGAAAGGCCCATGCTCACTCCTAATTACTAGAAAAGGGCTGTCTTACACACTTTCACATTCTTACATATGGTGCAAGTAAATTTTTTTTTTTCTTCTTTTTTTACCAGATAAACCCTGTGGACATCCTGGAGATACTGAGTTTGGTTCCTTTGAACTTACCAGTGGAAGTGAATTTGTATTTGGTGCCAGAGTTGAGTACAGATGTAATGATGGGTAATACATACTTAATTCAATATATGGGAGTCAGTATAAGGTGTTAGTGTTGAAAGAAAAAAGTTGCTTTGTTGCATTTTGGTTAGTCTGTGCTAGAATATAGAAACCTACTTCCTTTGCTTCGAAACCAGCAGCACTGCTGTTTCTGTCACATAATGAGACTATATTTTACTGTTGTTAACTTTTTATTTGGTAAGATACCTGATGCTCAGCCAAAGAAATTACCGTGAGTGTCAAGCAGATGGATGGAGCAATGACATCCCTCACTGTGAAGGTAAATGGAACTTGACATTTAATTCTTCATTAAATTGTCTTTTTATCTGTCTGACACTACCTAGAACTAGTCTGTGATCTCTACTAGTATTAATTCACATATATTTAAATTATGCAGCAGTGAAACTCTTACAACTAGTGCTCTGCTATTTTAGTTCAATAAGCACTCAAGTTTCTGTTAAAAACTGTTGGCAAAACAGTCCTGCCAGCCCCCAGACTGCCTTAAAGCTCTGCCTCACCTAAAGGCCCTGATGGAGTAGATGTCTGCAAAACATGGTTACGAAAGTCAGATGAGATAAGACATTTTAGGTGTATGTGAAAGTATGTCTGTTTTCAGCTAGCTTTCTCCTCCATCCTTACTAATATCCTGGCCATTAAGATTTTGTTATAAGTTCTTCTCCCTATTAGCATACTGTGGAAGAACTTCAGTAAGTAAGAATGAGAGCGAGAGAGACTCAGGCCTTAAGACTTAATAGACCGAATGGCTCAGATGATACTTCCCTGATTTTGTAAATCTTTTCATTAGTTTCAAACCTGTATGATTATGAAAATAGACTTCTTCCCAAAGATACTTTTTAACTGATCTATTTTAACATATGTGTGCAGCAGTGAAATTTCTCTTTCAGTTAAGCATCTAATGTCAGGAAAGGATCTCTAGGTCAAAATCACAAATGAAAGATATCTTTCTCTTGTCTAGAGTTAGTTGTCTGTGTTTTGACATTTCCTTGGTCTCAGATATTCCACATTTAGTTTACCGGATTTTGAGTGTCCTCAAGTTTAGGCATACAGGTCTCTTTCTGCACTGTATAGAACAATGGCTTCCAACATTCTTCGTTTCATGTCACCAAGATACTGCAATTTCAATATTCTCATAAGATTTTTCTTTTATGATTGAAGAGTTTTCATTAGGTTGAAATATGATTGCCTGTGAAAGAATGTATTTGTATAATGTCCTAATTTTGAGGAACCTAGAAGACAGAATGTGAGCTCATAGAACAGGCAGATAGCTTATAAACTGGAGAATGCTGTCAGAGAGAAGTGGGAGCTATGGTAAGCAAAACACCAGTCACTTTCGTACATACTCAGTGATATCTATGTAAACATTTAAGAATGAGCTTTGATAGTAATTTCCCCCTTAATATGAAATATCTGATCACATAGGTTAATTCTTCCTTTTTCTGCAGTTACAATGTTAGGAGACACAAGAAGTCTAAGTTCATGTCTGACATTGTGTTCACTTTAATAATATAATTGTTCTGATTTCCTTAACTAGGATTCTTAGTTAGTAAATGAACTGTTGTAGTCGGTTTATAACATAGCATTTTTCCAGATATTTGTCTAAAGCAAATTCAGTTTGGCATAGCTGTAAAGTAGATTAACCTATTTCGTCAAAGTTTAACGGCCGTATGTGTCAGTCAAGGCTCAGCTAACCATCCATAGAATTCACAGGATCATGGGATAATTTAGATTGGGAAAGACCTCAGGAGGTCATCTAGTTCAGTGAGTGGTCTGTCTTTAGCCTTTAAGGGCAGAGGATAATGAGAGCCGGCCTACAAGCTTCCTCCTATGTCAGTCTGTCTTTTTGTTTAGGGTTTTATATCTGTTACAAATGGTATGTGAGTACATATCAAGAGTATATTTTTTAAACATGTAAGGAAATTACAGTGAGTTTTCTGTAGTTTAACCTTTTTCTATGTCAATTTATTTTGCAGAATGAATCTCTAAATGGCTGGTGTCTTCCTTTTGTTTTGTTTTCCAGTGGCAAAGTGTTTACCTGTACAAGCACCAGAAAATGGAAAAATAATTATGACTGGTGCATTTGAACTAGGCCGAGAATATTCCTTTGGCCAGGTGGTAAATTTTGAATGTAATGCAAAATACAAGCTTGTTGGATCTAAGGAAATAATTTGTTCTTCTAATGGAAAATGGAATAGTGATGTGCCTCAGTGCAAAGGTAAAAAGGACAGTATTTATTATCTGTAATTGAGAAGCTTTATTCTCACAGACTTCTAAAGACTGGTTGCCTATGGGAAACTACAAAATTTTCACTTTATTCCACAGCAATTAACTATAGTTTGTTTGTAAACAATCTCCATTGCAAATATGCAAAAGTAGAATAAGAAACAGAAATCAGGGAATATTGGATACTAATATAGTCATAACAGACCATCTGTTTGTTCCATATTTTCACTACAAGCTGTGTGTTTTGCCAGGCTGCAGTCAATTTCTTTGAAATTAGCTTTGGTATGTCTACATAAGATTCAATCACTTCAGTGTTGATTTAACCAAAGTAATTACAAACAATTTTGAATCTACATGAACCAAGTTTAAAAAGGAGTATGACTTTAGTTCAGTCATGTTCTTAGGGTATATAAAATACAAAGAAATATTTTTTTTTTCTTCAGACTAATGTGTTTTGACAAGTTAGAAGATTAATTCAGGTTTAGAGTTTACAGAACAGAATAATTACAGAATAGGTGAATTACAGAATATGTGAGGTTGGAAAGGACCTCTGGAGGTCCCTCAAAGCAGTCAGCTAGGGCAAGTTGCTGAAGACCATGTCCAGTCAGCTTCTGAACATCTCCAGAGATGGAGATTCCACAGGCCCTCTGGGTAACCTATTCCAGTGTTTGACCACTCTTAAGTAAAAATGTTTTTTCTTATGTTTGATTGGTATTTCCTGTATTTCAGCTTATGCCCATTGCTTCTCTTATTGCCACTGAGTGCCAATGAGAAGAGTCTGGCTCCATCATCTTCTGCTGCCCCACCAGAGTCAGGAATTTATACATATACACATTAATAAGATCCTTTCCCCAAGCCTTCTTTTCACTAGGCCCTCTAAGCCTGTCTTTGTCAGTTTTTTGAATTCCTTAATTACCTTCACGTCTCTTCACTGGACCTGCGCCAGTATGTCCATGTCTTTCCTGTACCAGGGTGCTCAGACTTGGACACAGCACACCAGATGTGGTCTGACCTGAGCTGAGTAGAGAGGAATGATCACCTCTTTTGAGTTGCTGGCAACACTCTTCCCAATAGAGCCCAGGATGTTTTCTTTCTTTACACCAAAGGCACAGTGCTGGTCCCTGTTCAGCTTGTCCATATGGACTGCCAAGTTTTTTTTTGCAAAACTACTTTTCAGCCAGTCAACCCCACCCTGCCCCATCCACAGTTTCTACTGGTGAATGGCATAATTCCTCCTATTTTGCAAAGAGAGATTGTATGCAATTGGGTGTCAGTATGTAAGAATGAATCCCAGGAAGCGTACAGTAAAAATCACTGTTAAATATTCAATCCGTCAAGTGTCTTAAAATTATTTATATGTTATCTGATCAAGAAGTATGCATTTAGAAGGACAGAGTACCTATGTGATGATGTATGGCTTGTTCACAATTTCAGCCCTGCAATTTGCTGCTTTGAAACCCCCATTTATTATAATTTGAACAGCATAAAGTGGGATTGAACACGTGCTCGTAACATTTGCAGAATATAGTGGATTTTATTAAACAATGACAGTTCCACTGAGCTATATTTCATCCTAAATACAAAGTAAATCCAGCAAAGGAATCCAAGAGAACTCTGGTGTCCTGCTCTGTGGGCTAGGAAACAAAATCTTTAATATTTTATGGCTTTATGAATGCAGTTTCTGAAAACTGCAAGATCTTGGTGGTTTTATTGGGTTTGGCAAGGAGCTGGGGATACTGATGTTCCTTTATAGATAGTTCAGCATTCTAGTGTCAGTTTTCCAGATAGTTTAATTTGTTTTCCTGTTGATGATATGATTTAACTAATCTACTGGCTATGAGAGATATTTAGGTTTGCTGGAAATTACAAGGAAATTAAATTATCTGAAAAAATGGAAAATCCTAAATTTCAGCCAGTCTAGTTGCTTATTTTGGTATTTTCTCTGCCTTATATACTGATTCTGAAATCCATTAAAATCCAAAGCAAACCTTGAAATCTTTCTCATGAACCAGTTTGCTACTGACGTCGTGCTACACCACACTTTCTACCTGGCTCCCAAAATCACATGATTGAAGAGTTCTCAAATAAGTTCAAATAGTTTCAAAATGCAAATGTTTTTGTGAAGTCAAATGAAAAGAAAAGAAAAAGCCCTAAATTTCATTCCAATAGACATTTATATTTAGCAAATAAAAATAAAAATATATGGATATTTTATTTCTCAATTTCAGAAATTATCTGTGATGTGCCAGAAATTCAGCATGGACATGTACGTTCTCCAAAGAGGTCTTATAAGGAATCTGAACAACTACAGTTTGCCTGTGATGAAGGATACAGATATGGTGAAAGAGCAGATGTGCAATGTACTGAATCAGGATGGAATCCAACCCCCTATTGCATTGGTTAGCCTTGCCTAAATTTATTTTGAACATTTGTTGTGTTTGGAAGTGATTGCACAGATGAGTAATGACAAAAAGTTCTTTTTTTCATAACAAAAGAAATCCATCCACTTCTGACCAATATCCCATGAAGATCTGGAAGGATTAAGTGTTAAAGGGACCAAACTACTGGAGAAGAGTTTACCTTAGAGAGCAGTAACAAAACCAGTTCATTCAGTCTTTTTACTTGAGTATAGTTATATAGGTCGACGAATCAACAATTGCTTCAGTATACTGCATAAATGAAGCTGATGCTACAATATTTCATGCAGCATTAGTAGCTGTTGTTATTTTATTCTTTTTCTGTGATTCTGAATTAGTGGAGAGGACACAGGAAAAAGATTTCTTGGGTTAGTTAAAAGGGCTAATTTGGCCAAATAGGAAGAATAAAGCTGAATCTCTTTACCCTCTGCAAAATACAATGAAAATGTTTTATCTAAGGAATGGAAAAATCAGACACTAAAAAGAATATTTAAGCAAGCAGGGGGAGAAAAAATAATACCAGAGAAATTCTAACTACAGAAGGAATCTGAAATTTTTATGGCATAGGAAAATTAATGCTTGAAACCAACTTCTTAGAGAAGCAGTATGGTTTTTGAAGTCCTATTGCCTTCACATCAAGTCTCAATCCCTATTTAAGTGAGTTTAACGTGAACATAACTGGTACAAGTGAGTGACTGTACTGTATTTTGGAAGATTGGGTAAAGAAATATTTGTTTGATACCATACGAATTGCAGCAGTATGAATAAAATTGGGGAAAGCTAATAGCCTTATCTTATGAATCACAAGCAGTTCTTTGAGGGGGAGATACAAGTTAATGCATCTTCTGGTGTTCCATATTCAATAGCGGAGGTGCTGTGTCACCATAGCCAAGACTCTGCTACTTGTAATCATGGGACTAACCACTCAGTAAAATACTACTCACCGTCTCACCATGTATTAACATTTGAGACAATAGAAGCTTGTTTGACCTACTAAAGTAAAGATAACAATCCATAATTTCTGAGGTTAGTCCTGTTTGACATCAACCCTCTGGGTCATGGATTTTACTTTAGTTTCATTCAACAACAGCACTTAAAGACTATATTTAAATCTCCAAATCCCACAAACAAAAATATGCATGTTAGGTCACACTTGAAATAGTTTGATGTAAATTTGGGGAAAATCATTAGTGCCTTGAATTGTGTTCAAGAAATTGCCACATACTTGAAATTGAAAAAAAAATGTTGGCAACAGGGCAACATTGTAGGATGTTATGCACCACCCACCTTCCTGGGACCTCTTCCAGAAAGACTGCTTTAGAAATAGAGAGTATTCAGTCTCAGTGCCTGCTCAGTTTCTGCTTCAAGGTTAGTAGTGATACTAATTAATATGCATTGCCTACAGTTTAGCAACATACTGCTTTTGAGAAGTGCCAAACAAAACATTCTTCCAGACACTAATATACTGGGCTCTGGTACTTGAGATGTATTCAGATAGTGGTTCGGGATCCTACTTGACCTATCACTGAACCTAGATGATTCAGCAGTAAATGCTTATAGCTGATTTTCCCACCTTCACTCCACAGCAGGACCAACCTGTAGTTACCTTATAGTCATCCCCTCCTAGCCTTGAGTGTATTTGTGATATTTTCTGAGCTGGAAGTAGAATAAAAAAACTCAAACCAAACCAAAAAAAAACCAAACCCAAAAAACCCACCACAGGCTCCAGTTTATAAATAATATGTTTGCCTAGCTTCTCCAAGCATAAAGATATCATGAACTTTTCAGAGTAGCATTCTCGTCCTTTCTCAGTTGTTGAAATACTTCCACTGGCAGTGCAAGACCCTAATCTTCCTAGTTAAGTATAGTTATTTCTTCATTCAGGACCAGCAAGTGAACCTGCACTCCTTTGGGACAGTGTATATAAACCAGCCCAGGAGAGCAGTGAGTGAGGCCAGCATAGGTCGTTTTGAGCTCCAACTATGGAATGATCTACTGGAAAGGATTAGTCAAATTCAATTCAAATTCTCTTTGCAATTAAGTTTTAATCTTGTTATTAGCACAATATCAGTAACCGCTGTCACTCGTCTCTTATAGAACTGCACATTTCGAAGAATAAGAGAGAAATGTAACCTTTTCTTTGCACTAAGAAACATATTTTTAACAATTATAGGTAGTTTATGGTCAATATACTACGAAAATAAGAACTTAGGCCATAAATATAAATATATTCTTCAAATTAGCATCCAATTTTTCTCTTTTTTTATTTAGAAATTTTGTGCTTTCCTCCAAAAATTACCAATGGAAACTTCAGACCTCAAGAAGACAACTATGTAGTAGGTGATATAATCACAATACAGTGTAATCCTGGATACAATTTTAAAGTATCGACTGGCAAAAGCACAGCTCAATGCACCAAGGATGGTTGGGTGCCTGATCCAGGTTGTATTCGTAAGTAGCTCTCATGAATGAAGACCCAACATGCAGAGTTGTTGGAAATATCTCAGTGACAAAGAGGTCAAGAGAAAAACTTAAGCAGCATGACAAATGAAAGTTTATTGTGTTTCTTGGTGATGTAAAGCTTAATTTGATGGTTTGGAAAAATTCAGCTACAAACACAATGGCATAATCTACAGTTATATTATGTTTATAAACACAGGTATTATTACTGTATTTGTGAAAGTATGTGTTAAAATGTGCTATAACCAGCTCCTTGTCAGGAAGATTTGTGGTCTGTCTGAGGAGTAGCATGCTGGTCAAGATGGAGGGCATAGTGAGTGTTAAAGTATCCACAACAAAACATAGGTAATGGTTGGAAGTTATCACAGCTTTAGATTTTCACTTGCAGTTGTATGTTGGTATACTATGAACAATCACAGTTTTATTCTACCTGTCAAATAACAAAACAAGATACTCTTGATTGTTGATGAGTTCTTTCTTGGCATAAACTTCCCGTAACTACAGTGATAGTATTGCCAAGTAGGCACAGTATTAAAAAATAAATAAGCAATTAGTTTCATAATCTAACACTCTTTGATGTTTGAAAAAAAATTAGAAAACAGAATGTGAGAGAAACCTGGAAGAAATCAATCTTGTAAATGAACCTTTAGATAAGATGATTTGAACTAATCCTGAAAGGTGCATTGTTAGCATCTGTTTTAATCTTTTCTCTATATACATGTGGCTTCTAAAATTCAGTTATCATTCTGACACTACTTCACTCATTATTGAATTGTCTGTCCAGTGGGCGATCTCCCCTGTACAGCATGTAGTCAGAGAACTTCAAGAGGAATCTACCTGCCATGGCCAAGTAGGACATGGGTAAACTTGAATGAAAGTTTCTGGGAATCTTTTCCTTCTGTCCTTGACTCCTCCTTGAAAAGAGTTGGTTCTTTTGAGGAACTGAGAGGACAAAAGAAAAACACTACAGTTTTAAAATAAAAATGAGAAGAGCTAGGAAAAGTTTTTGATGCAGGTTCCCAAGAGCTGCAAATGAAAATGGTGACAGAGTCACCTCAATTATAAAAGTCCATAGTTTAACGTCTATAACTGAGCTAGCTGTCTGGGCTCCATCATGGTCAGTATAGTAAATTTAGTTGAGACAGTGTCAACAAAGACAGTGTCATCTCACCTTAGATTAAATACTTACATTTGTTCTCATGAATCAGCCTTTGGATTCCACTGAGAATATTGACTGGATTTCTTTTGGTTGCAATGGAATCAGAGGGAAGCAACATAGGTATATGCACTGACAAAGACACTGGAAGCAGAGTGCAATTGTTCCTGCACTCCTTACGATCTGCCAAGGTGTGAGTCCTGATTTTATCAGCTTCAGAAAACACTCAGATGATGAAGCTGAATTAGTTGTGTCCTGAGCTTTCTGTCATGCATATGTTGATATTGTTTCTGTTAAATTCTATTTCAAGAGAAACCATGTGACTACCCAATTATAGAAAATGGCAGGTTAAGTGGAAGTCTGGAGTACTACAGAAACTATTACTTTCCAATGAGGTTTGGGCAGCATGCTGATTACTACTGCAATAATGGTTATTCAACACCGAGTGGAGAATACTGGGTTCGAATGGTCTGTTCTGAAAGAGGCTGGTCTCCAGAACCAAAATGCCTTAGTAAGTACATTTCCACTATATGCTCAATTCTGTTACAATGTGAAAGGTCTGTGCAACGGTTTGTTAAAGTAGAACTGCTTCAGTTGACCCCTGGAACTGCACCCAGACTGTCTCCTATCTGCAGAGCTCAGAATGTCAGCTGGTAAAAGTGACATTTTGAAGTGAGTGGGTCTGAAACAATGCTTTTGAATTTTGGAGATTCTTTACTCCTGAAACTATTCATGAGATTAAGAAATGCATAGGAAATATTTCTCTTCTTCAGCTTCTGAGTCATATGCATGCATCTGCTTTCATCTGGACACACAGCTGCACATAAAACCAGTTTCTACTCTGTGTAAATATAATCTTCCTTCTGTGATTTGATTAGTTTGTCTAGAGGTTCCTTTCTGAGATCCATTGCCTGGTCCCTTTGGATAGCATTTGGGGCTGGTGCACACCAAAAGGTGGCACGCTTGCAATAAACTGAGAGTGAGCATGGTATCAGCAAGAGATCCATCATACACTGTCAGATACACTGACAGGTTTGAAATAGATTAGATTTAAAATAGATTTAAAGCTGCAAACTTAAGCCTCCTAACACACATCTATAGTCACAGTAGAGTTCCTACCTACTGGTAGGGCTTGGAATTGGATTACAAAAATTTCATCTTTCCCTGTTACCCTCAGTGGACCAGTGCTCAGGGCAGGAAATGAGCGAAGTCCGGCCCAGAGGAAAGGACCAGTTACTCAAGTAACACAGCTATAGCATTCCTTCAGCTATCTTCCTTGGCAGCACAGAATGCTGTGGAACCAGTATGCTTTGCTGATGCTAAAATCTCTAGAGCTGGTTTGAGAGGCTGATATATTTGCAAAGACAGAAAATCTCCTGGAGGCAAATGCTGAAAATCACTCAGGGCAGACATCAACGTTTTAGAGACAGAGCAGACCAAACCAGAGCTGGTGTGCATGACGCTAGATGCACTAAAGTTAGCCAAACTTGCTGATGAACACTAAACAAATGATATTGTTTACTAGACGACTTCTTAGCTCTTGTTGTAGTGACTTGCACTCCTGTTCATGTGATTCGTTAATCTTAAGGCAATGAAACAAAACATACTTTTATTGAGGTTTGAACACTAATGTCTCTTTGGGATAGAAGGCTAGAGAAAGGTGCTATAGGAGGCCCCTTCTTAGTAACTGCCTTCCTAAGAATTAATTTACCTCAGTTCTAGCTGTACCATTACTGTAGTTAAATGACTTTATCATCCTTCTTTAGAAAAATGTCCTGTCAGACAGCTGCAAAATGGTTATTTCCCACATGGACAGAAGAATGTTTACATGGAAGGTGAAAGAGTTCAGTATGTCTGCAATGATGACTATTATGCTGAACATGAAGATGGGGAAGTCACATGCACAAAGGATGGCTGGTCACCTCCTCCAAGATGTATCCGTAAAAGTGAGTGTGCTTGTATTTTGTTGAGGTTTCTAGATAAAACCAGTAAATCCATCACCACTGCTTAGTAACTCTATGTCCAGATTCTCTTTAGCTGAAATGCAACGCTGTGATTCTCTCAACTCTTGTGGGCTCTTGTGCCCCTATATGGTGCTGAGGTCAGTCACTGTTCAAACATGCAGAATTTAACCCTGTAAAACGTCCACATGACTTACTCAGATCTCCTAGAATGTAAGCTCTGGGATGGGAGTCCCCTTGTCTTCAGTAGTGAAATCTTGTTGTAACAGTAATAAAAGAAATAGTAATCATTCCCCTTGCACAACCTATCTGTAATTTGTCTCCCATCAGCCTCTCACTATGCCACCTGATCCTTGTTCCTCTTGCTTCCTTTCCAGTTGGCATCATACTGGAAGGGGGGAGGAATAGGAAGGTTCTCTCTCCTAACTGTTTCCAGCTTTTTTTCCTGCACCAAGCCTGAAATTGCTAGAATGTCTCACAGGAACTTTAAATACTTTAGATAATGATTTCATATGGACAAAAGAAATAATTCAACCAAACCTTTCATGGACAGTAAAAATATTTTTTTAGGAAATGATCCCACTCTCATAAAGGCAACAACCATAGAATGTTTTGGACTGCCACCCACTGAGAATTTTACATAGCAATAAGCAAGCAAAATAACATTTTATCATTCCTACTGTTAGGCAATCATGGACATCACTGATATAACCCCCAAAAAATTTGGTGTGAATTTTAATCTTTGGAAGTAGTTGCACTAAAGTATCATTAACTCTGGTCCCAGCATTCAAATACATCCTCTAGTGTTCCTCAGAGGTGTTTTTTTCTTCATATTTTTATTTACTGGACTCCCTAATATGCAAATATTGCTATTTGTGGTAGTGTTAATTTCTTAAAATGAAGAAACTTCAGCATAGAACGATATATTAGTGAAGAATTTGACATACTACAGGTTTTGTTTCTGAATACAAGCCTATAACGTCCATCTAAGATGGCTCATTTCCACCCATTTAGACTGGCTTAAACAATGTGGTCCAGCTGTGTTCTGCACACTAGTGTTTTAGGGTGGAAGAAGGGATTCTTTGGTACAAATTTGCTTTAGTCCTGCAGTATGTGCACTCTGCATGATTTCTCTTTGGTAGAACTGAGGTGCTATCTGCACACCATGGTGATCTCTGGCGTTCTTTCCCCTTGCAAATGGACAGAAGGTCTTCTTCATGCATTCACAGTGCTGTGCATGCCCAATACGAATTTAATTTCTAGTGAGACCAGATGTGGACATACAATTTTGGAAGCTTACAGAATTGATGCAAATCAAACCCCTGTCCATCCCTGTTTGTGCTGCACGAGTTGTTAACTGAGAACTTTGACTTTCCACTTTCCATTTGTCCCCTAGGACAAGAGCTCAATGCAGAAGCAAAAATTAATGTGCTCTTAAAAATGTTCTAAATCCTACTGCTGCTTCATTTGTCCTCCTTCTGTGTATTATAACTATGTAATTTAGCAGTATTTTACTTGGAAGAAATTCTGTCTATCTTTTTCAGAAAAATGCCAGAATATCAATTTCGATAACGGTTATTTCACCTTGGGAAAGAAAACATTTCATTTACAGGAGAAGGTCACCTATGCTTGTCGTGCTGGCTTTGTAACTCCAGAAGGAAAAGAAACAGGAGTCATACAATGTCAAGAGAATGGCTGGACTCCACCTCCAAGGTGCATCAGTAAGTAGCATAAAGGTTTCTTATTGCCACTGGTGCAGACATGATGTCCTACGTACTCAGATTTTTTTCATCTAGATTGGTAGAGTTTTCTCACTGAACAGAGGGAGACTCAAATAGAGGACTGATCCTCCAGAGATTAACCTTCCTGGGGCTCCAAGAAATAAAGAGAGAAATCATAAAGGAAATGAGTAAGGTGGGAAAATATCTACTGTCTTCTAGGGGAGCTGTCTTTTCGGACCTCTGTAGCATAAAGTAGATGGTAGTCACTGACCTCTTTAGTGATTCTTATCTGATACAAGGCACATATGCCCACATTTACTTTCAGTTCTTCCACCTTTCACAGATGTGAGGGAAGATTTATGAAAAAATGCCTGTGAACCTAGGGATTCTGCCAAGAACTTTCTTTAAATATGATGAAACTAGAGGTTAAATTGGATCAATTATTTGGAAAGACGTTATCACTATGCATAAAAAGCACTATGTATATGTCTAACCTGATGTTAAAAAGTACGTTAGTGAAAAACACCAGTGTTTTTTTCCTGAAAATGCCTCCATAATATTATTGCCTTTCTCCTTTTAGAAGTTCCTTCCTCTCCTGAACAGAGATGTAGGATGGTAAAAGCAGAGACTTAATCTCCCAGTGTCATGATACTGAGTCTCGTAATATTGACCAACTTTAGCCGATATTTTGTCTTGTCCTTTCATTTCAGACTGCCTTTACCTAGGATTTTAGAGGGGCTTTTTTCTGACCACCTCTCAAATGACCATAGGGGACAGGAGCAGAAACTGTTCGCTGTGACCAGTAATCAAAATATGTAATATTAACAAAGGATCTGAATCTAAGGAAGAAGTATTTATGTTAGATATTCTTCTATGCACATATTTCTGAAGATTATTGCAATATATATTATGTGAATATGCTACATGTGATATTCTACGTTCATATTCTGGCAATGCAGAATTTTTAATGTTTCAAATATACTGAGTAATTCAGTAGACTAGCACACACTGAAGCCCCTAACACGCCAAAGGGCAGTGTTTCTGGATCACAAAATGCACTGACTTTGTTTTCTTCTACAGAATCATGTAAAACACCTCATTGGCACATTTTGAATTATCACGCAAATAAAACAACGTTCATGCCTGAAGACACAATTGAGTATGCATGTTTGGAGGGATATCAAACTGTAAATAAAATGCCAACTGGTACCTCAAGGTGTGACATAAACGGTGAATGGAATCCAACGCCCCAGTGTCTTGGTGAATATTGTTGAGTTTGCTAATCAGTGTAACTGCATAGACTTTGTGAAGATTTTTTCTTTAAGACTTCCTTTGGTTTTGTCCTAATCAGTAGCATTTCATGTACTTTTTTGTAGGGTGTACACTATATGTTAAAATATTTTGTCTTTGCAGCAATAGAATGTGAAATGCTGACATTTCCCAATGGAGATTTTTTTCCCAAGGAGGGTAAATACCGCAATGGAGATGTTGTGAAGTTTACCTGTGCAAACACTTACATAAGAGTGGGACCTGCCTCTACTCAGTGCTATTACTTTGGATGGTTTCCATCACCACCAGTGTGTAAAGGTAATTCTTCTGTTAACTTTATTGTAGTAGGAAATAGATGAAAATTTTTGTGTCCTGAAGACTTCTGCAGACGCCTTCTATAAGTCAGTCTTGCTCCCAAGAACAATTATCCCATCTTCATCTGTAAAAGGGCAGGAACTGGTCCTCTCTGGATCATTTCAAAGTGTTTTGCTATTTCATGTGAAAGATTCTGAACGGTTGGATTTTCAATGTTGAACTCTCTGATAGATTTAGTTATGCCAAATGGAGTTCTGCAGTAACTGAAAATGAGCTGGTAAATGGCATGTGCAAAATTTCACTCAGTTTATTGACTGTAACTTATGGGAAAGTATTAATTATTTTTAAAGGGATAAATAATATGCAATACAACAGCCACAAGTGATTACTTTGAGTAATGTCCTCTCTTACTGTATCCTAAAGGTCTTAAGTTTTGCCACTACCTAGTGTTGATACTCAGCAAATATTGTACCCTGTGTTCCTTTTTCTGATCACATGATACTGAAGAAAAAGAAAAGTTTGGAGATGACACAGAGCTGGACCCAACTAAAAAAAAACTCAGTGTTGAGTTTTCCCTGTGAAATTCCTCAGCTTCATGCAGAAGGAAGATGTATGCCCCTATTCTTCTTATCCTTTTTAAGACAGAGGACAATTTACTGGCATCTGAAAAGAGCTTATTTTGCTGGTGCTATGCCCTTTCATGAGGAAGCTTGAGAGGACGAAGAGATGTCATGTTTCTCATCTCCCTTCCTTCCCACTTGATCAATTTCCTTGTTGTCTTTTTACTCACCATGCTGATTTATTTGGGACAGTTATTTTCTTCACAATAGCTAGTATGAGGCTACGTTTTGGAATTGTGCTGAGAAGAGTACGGATAACACTGGTGGGTTTAGTTGTTGCTAAGAAGTGTTTGTACCAATTCAAAGACTTTTTCACTTTCTGATACTGGACCTGTGTTCCCAACTTTTTTGCTAAAAAAGCTGACAGGGGACACATTCTGAACAGCTGACCTAACTGACCAAAGGGGTATTTCATTCCATAAAATGCCATAATTTGGGGGTGGGCTGGGGGTCCATGTTTGTTGGTTGGTTGGCTTTCTTGATCGCTCTCTCACTTGTGGGGCTTGCTCTGGTGCAATCTGTCTTGGGCTCTCTAGCTCTAGCTCTTGCTACTCAGGACCTGGCTGGGCATCAGTCAACAGGTGGTGAGCTATTGTATCATTTGTTTTATTTTCCATTATTTTCATTACAACATATTAGTAGTAGTGGCAGTAGATTTATTTTCATTACATATTCTTAGTAGTATTATTAGTGTCACTATTTTATTCATTTATATTCAATTATTAAATTTTTTTTATCTCAACCCATGAGTTTCCTTTTTCTTTTGCTCTGATTGTCTTCATCCACTGGAGGAGAGGGGAGCTGAGCAAACAGCTGTGTGGTATTTAGTTGCTGGCTAGGATTAAACCATGCAACTCACTCTTTTGCATTTAAAACCAAGTATATTTTATATAGTAGGCTCTTTAGCTCAGGAATACTTTACACTCTCTTAACAGGAATTCCATTCACTCCATCAGAAGTGATGTTTAATAAAAGTTCTTTTAATAGAGTGCATATTACTTGCTGGGTGATTTTTATAACATATTATTAGTACTTGCAGAATTTCCACTGTTTTTTGGGGTTGTTTGTTGGGGTTTTTTTAAGAATGTTGAATTTATCATCCATGTAACACTTTTTTTCTCTTAAATCTGGATTGGTTTTATCAACTACTTCTTTTATCATAGTAGGCAATTGACAGTATATGCAAGTAAGAGAGTAGCGTGAGCCAGGGTCATGCATATGTATGATCTCCTACCCAGCATGAATCCAGATATTCAAAGGCATAAACCAATGACCTGTTTAACCTGTTCTACTGATTTTTCTTATGTTTAAGCAACAAATTCCATTTATTTTGTGTTGTGCTTAACATACAACTGTGCTAAAAGTACTGAGTTCAGAGCATAGATTTGATCTCTTGATTTCAGTGAATGTCAGAGGCTGTGGACCTCCACCTGAGATTAGCAATGGAAGTATCGCTGGTGGCTCTGCAGAACAGTATCGTCATGGCGACAGACTGCAATATGAATGCAACATCGAATTTAAGTTGGTTGGATCAAAGGAAATAGAATGTGTTGATGGACAATGGTCTTCTACTCCCTCTTGCATTGGTAATCTGTATAACTCTTATTTGTGAGAAGTCTGTAATTCACTGTAGGCCAATAATTCACAGATACATTCACAATTAAAATACATATTTTCAGGTATAACATGCAACATTCAAAATCATGTTATGGATGAAAAATAAACACATGTAAAGCCAAACTTTATTAGTAGCATAATTGAAATCTTAACCATTCAATCAAAGAATTGTTGTGAGTCCAGATCAAATTATCACAGAAAGAGAAATAAATTAAATACATAATCCACAATATACAAAATTAATTATAAATAAATAAATAGTACAGAATATCGAAGTAATACAAAAAATTTATAATATATAATTACAATTGTTATACACACATTTCCTCTCATCTATCCCTTTTTCTGGTTTTATGCTTACTCTTCTACTGCCCCTTTGAGCGTTACAGTCTGGTGTGTTTTGGAGGGAAGTTACAGCATATTATCAGTATCATTCATTGGGAGGAATAAGATGTTGATGGTCATGATTTCCTCTTCCTCCTTACAGGAGCTGCTTGGGGCAATTTTTATGTTTGCTAGCAGGCTTTTACATCTTGCCCTTGTTTGGATTACCACTAAAACCAGTTTTGATCAGTTCCAGGTCTAAGCTGACCTTTTGTGAGCTATTCATAGCCTTGGGGTGCCACACTATGCCTTGTCTCTTACCATTGTGTGCCTCTACTCTGCCACACCCAACCTTTGTCCCACTTCTCAAGGACTTTGTTATCATACCAGCCCTGTGTTCACCTGCATCATTACATTAGTTATAATTACTTGCTCTACAGAGACTAAAATCTTGTTACTACTATGTATATAAAACTATGATAGTGCTATACAGAGATAACCAAAAGTAAAATAATTTAGCTATAGCCTAGTCAATAGAAAAGTTGCTGTTACAGCTGAAACAAGTAAATCCAACCCTCCAGGCAAGTCAGGAGAGGTTCTGACAAAGTAAACCTCATAAGCCTCCATCCTGAGGCCTTACAAGCTCGGTACAAACTCTGTGGCCTCTTTCTAACGATGACAATACTGGATGTTACTGGGGCACAGGGCTGCAAACACAAGGGCTATGAACGCATTATGTATGTTGCTGTCTTCCCCAGGAGAGGGTCAGACATGTCCAGCAGTTTTTTATAGTCCTGATACTGAAATGGTGAACAGTTCTACAACCAAGTCTCCTGCCTAAGAAAAAGCACCCTCTTTCTATGCCTGTCATTAGGTAGCATACCTCAAACCTGAGATTATGAATGCAAATGGCAGGAGCTAGAAAATGCTTGTGCAAAACTACTATTTGTTTGTTAAGACAGTGTCTCAGAATTGAAGTAGAATGGATTGTTCAAGTTGAAAATCTGTAAATACAGACAATAATTCAGGGCATTCTTACGGTGCAGGATGATCTAACAGCAGAACCAATAAATGGTGAGGGTTTTATGGACTAGTTTACTCTGTCTCTATACATTCGGACGTGTCTTCCATGAGCAACACTGATGGTTTAAAAGTGTACAGCATGGAGCTTGCATCTTTTAAATCCTTGATCCAGTGAGAACAGTTTTGGTGCACAGGCTTGAAAAAAGGGTCGTCCAAATTTGAGTGCAGGGTTGTTCAAATTCAAATTTTGAATTTATCATGGGTCCTCCCTCTGTCATATTAAGAACAGGCCAAATGCCATTATTCCCCTTACACATCTTTTTCCTCCTTCAGAAAAACTACTCACATGCTGCACTCGTCTGTGCAAGCCATCACCCTTTGGTGTCACTACCACTGCAACTGTGACGGTCCAAAGCAGGAACTGCTGTTATGACACAGACGTGACAGCACTACAGCCCTCTAAGTGATGTTACAATGGTTTTCAGTTCTTGCAATAACACTGACTGAAAGTGCACATTACAAATGTGTAGGTGTATATAAATATGACATATATATCTATAAAATTTTGACTGATTAGAATCAGAGATCCAGGTGTGTTGGATTGATCTCACTCAGGGGTATAGATAAGCTGGAGTAATTGAAGGTTTTCTTATAGTTTAGGGTTTATGTAGCAACAAAAAACAGTTTGGGAAATTTATGTTAACTGAAAATACTTGTGGAACTTGCTGTGGAGTTACCACAGTGATGAAAAAGGAAGGGAAAAGACAGGAGAGACTAAAAGATATACATGCTCCAGCTGTGTTGAAGTTTAGTTGTTACAGTTAGTGGGAGTAGGTTCAACTCACCAAATGTAAACAAAGTTCATTTATTTAAGTTCTTTTAGGTTTTCATATATGACTCCAATATTATTGTGAAACACTTCTGCTCTTTTCAACAGAAGACAAAATGCCGTGTGCATCACCTTCTTCTATTCCGAATGTTGTTCTTCATCAGGAAGACCAGACCCAGTTTTCGCATGGTGCTGAAGTAATTTGTGGATGCAAACAAGACTCTGGCAATTCCAAGGAAATGAAAATAAAATGTCTTAATGGGGAATGGAAGCCTTTACCTCTTTGTGCTGGTAATCTATTTCCATAATATTTCTGTAATATTTCAGATGTGAGTGTAACATAGTTCTGTTCAAAATTTTGAGGACTTCAACAATCAATATGTAGCCAGAGATACTACAGTTTCAATGCATCTCAACTAAGTTTTTTTCTATTTACTTCTCTTTTAAACGTGAGCGTGTCCTTCATCCTTGAAAGACTGCACCTACAACTTTGGAAGCACTCTGGGTAAAATCAAGTATGATGGTACAACTTCGGTGTACAGTGTCTGTTACCCGTTTTCCAGTGTTCGGGGTAACAACCCTTCAGAAACCTTGGGACAGACCCGCAACAAAGTAGCGTGCCCGTTGTGTTAATTACTTACAGATTTATCGGAATTTATCACTTATCAGGAGTGATTCTGTATTCATCACTGATGTGAGGACACTGTACCTTTATTTACAATTATGTTGAGGATTGAATCTGGCACAGAACAGTCTGCTCAACTTTCACAAGTAGCTTGTGTTCTGACTCTCGGAATCACCAGTCAAGGACACACGACCTGGTTATGATTTAGATACACTTTCACAGGAGGTCGATACATATTCAGTGTGGAGTAGTACTTCTTTATGGTCCCGTTTCTACAAGCCCAAGAAAGTTTCTCTTCTTGCTTACCTTGCTATCTTTTTATAGTTTTAGGGAAGAAAAAAATGCTTAGGTTTTCTATTTACTGCACTTAGCAAAAGGGATCCTATCAATGTAAAAATAATTGCTTTGTGAGTGGTAACATTCTGAGCTTCCGATAGCAGGAACAACAAAATCATTCTGTTTCTGTAATCTAGGAATCTTTGGGGTTTTATTAGTAAATAACAAAAACCACTTTCATATGGACATGCATTAGGAAACTGATGAGTGCATATAGTGTCTATGAACTAAATCTATTTTTTAGCTCTTTCTGTTGTTTTATTTCAGATCCATCTTCTCAGTGTGTACTTCCAGAGGATGTTGAGCTTGTGCACAATGGTCATCTTTCCAAGACAAAAAAGAGGACTAGGTCCCATGGAGTTATACGTTATAGATGTAAATCAGCTGACCGAAGTATTAAACAGGCAACTTGTGTGTCTGGAAAATGGTTGCCAGAGATCGAATGTACAGGTATGTTTTTAGATTTGCATACAATTTCTTCTTTTTACGTAGGAATGATAAATGCTAATTATTAAAGCGCCTTAGCATTTCTTTGTGATTAGTCTGAAATAGAAATGCTTATATGCTTATATATATTCTTATTCCGTTATATGCTATAGGATAGTCACCAATGGGAGTCATTTGAACAGTTAACCAGGTTTAGAGATGTACTGTTGTAGTAAGGCAGACTTAATAATCTCTGCTCTGACAGCTGAAACGGTTGTAACAGTTGTCACTTTACCCTGGTGCAAATGAGAGTAACACATAGCTCAAACTGCCAGAATTCCTTTATTTCCTGTTAATAGAAAAAAATTTCCTATTCATGATTTTTTTTTTCTTCTATTTTTTTCCAATTGCTTCCCAATGAAACAAGAAACAATCTGAGTGGCCAGTTGAAAAGCACAGAAGTAGAGGAGGCTGCCCTTATGTAATACACGACAAAGGTCGGATGCCTGCAGGACTGCCTTTGTGTACGGCAGAACAGGGTATTTCCTGTAGAAGGCATGACTGTAAAATAATCATTGCCTCATTGCCTGCTTTGTTGATGCCAGATTCATGGGAAATGATGCATGGAAGTGGGAGAAGTACAGAGCAGCAATCACTTAAGGGAGCATTCCCTTTCAAAACCAAGTGTCCCTACTTTCTCAGTTTTCTGGAACCACTAGAAGCAACCAAGTTCTGGAATTCTCCTTCTTCCTAGACCTACCTCCTTCCCTCTTCCCACCCCCACCCGCTCCAGCCCCGTTTCATAGGAGCAGTCCTTCCTTGAGTGGCAAAATTGTTTATTTCTTTGTTCCCTTTTGTGATTCTTATTTAGCTGTTATCAGCTAAGTCTGAAGGGAAAAAAAAAAATCAACAAAACAAAACCAGAACCTCAGAATTTAGTTCACTTTTCCTAAAGTATTCACCATAGAGAGAGGAACAGGGAAAGCTCACAAGAGTGTGCAGCTGCATGTAAGGGAAAGGAGGGACTGCAAGAAACTCCATCGTAGACTGGTGTAGGCAACTGCATCTTTTGTATGAATTTGAAAGTATGTGAGCATCTGAAGGCAGTTCTGGTGTTTCTGAAGCAGAACAAAATTATCATATTAACTAAAGCTTGTGATAGCTACTGAAGGACTATCTAGCACCAGTGTTTTCTTGGTTGTTTGTGTTGTAATCTGTGACGAACTCTTAGACTTTAGCTTATGTTCTATTCTAACATGTGTCCTTAGCTGAGGAGAGTACGTGTCCACCTCCACCTCAGCTGCCTGGTGCTCAACAGATAACAGTTGGAAGAAATTACAAGCATGGGAGTAAAATAGCTTTTTCATGTTTGAAGAGTTTCCAGCTCATCGGTGTGAATGAAATAACATGTGTAGAAGGGAAATGGCAATCACCACCTCACTGTGTGGGTCAGTAGTGGATTATTTTTTCTATTTATTTTATTATGAATTTCTGACTTACGCATTTGCAGTCATCATTACCGGGAGGACAGTATTATTTATGTTAAGTTTATCAGAACAGGTAACTGCAGGAAAGCAATAGAATGTTCAAGGCCAGGCTGGATGAGGCTTGGAGCAATCTGGTCTAGTGGAGGGTGTCCCTGCCCATGGCAGGGGTGTTGGAACTAGATGGTCTTTAAGGTCCCTTCCAACCCAAACCATTCCATGTTTCTATGATATGATAACTTCCTAAAGAAAGTGCTGGACAGTATGTCTTTTTATTTATAAAGACTTATCTAACACACCATATAAAACTTTCTGGTAGTCCCTCAAGAACTCTGTGTTTATTTATTTGCTTAGTGTATTGCAGATTGGAGTCTCAGTTTTGACTGGGGACCTTTAATAGTACCCTGGTGGAAAAAAAAAAAGTATTATTTAGTTGTAGTAGTAGAAATCTTTGGTTTTTTTCATTTTTATTCTTTATTTTTCTCCTTTTCTTTTTGTGGCTTCTTCCTGTAATAGGTGTATATATGATATGGCGTAACTCAGGCCATCTATTCTAAGAAATGCAGAGGGATTATAATCCAATTGTTAAAATGCTACTGATGCAGGTGGCATGTTGTAAGCAGAGTTCATTAAGAGGTAGAATAAAGCATTTTCAGAAATGAATAGGAGATAGATCCGCACAGGACTGTGCTGGGTTCAGTCAAGAAAGGGTTAACTCCCTTTACTCTGGTTGCCAGGGAACTCTGTTGCTGGACAGTAAGTGAAAACATTGATAAGGCCTCAGCTGGTGCTGGGGATGGCCTGTACTGAACTCAAGGTCTTTTGTCCGCTTCGGATACTGTAGCTGACCCAGACTAACCAAGGAAGTATTTCATCCCATAGTACATCATGTTCCGGTCTCTTTGGGTGGGGAAGAGGGTCCGGTAGCCGTTACTCTGCCCTTCTCTCTCTCTCCCTTACTCCCTTGCTTGTCTCTCCGGGCACTTGCTAACCCTCCTGTGTTAGCTGCTTTGCTAACTCCTGTGCTGGCTCGTTCGTGTGGGAGCTGGTGGATTGTTTTGAGTTTTCTGGCCGTGTGATCAGTGATAAGGTTTGCTCGGAATCTGCTGCGTAGGCTCCCGGGCTCCGGCCTTCAGGCCGCGGCTCTCGGGCTGCAATAGCTCTCGGGCTGTGGTTCTCGGGCTCTCTGGGTCTGATTTTCATCACCCAACATCGGGGTGTGCATTGGTCAGTGGATGGTGGGAAATTGTATCATATTGTATATATTGTACCATATGTTTTATTTTCTACTATTTTAATTATTTATTAGTAGTAGTATCTGTATATATTGATTTAGATTCAATTAGTAAATAGTTCTTATCTCAATTTTACGAGCTTCCTTATTTCTGTTTCCTCCGATTCTTCCCCTCCACTGGAGGAGGGGAGGGGGATTTGTGAGAGCGGCTTCGTGGTATTTTGCTAGCCAGAGTTAAACCACCACAAGGACAAATGAGGTGCCAGCTGATGGCTGATGTACACAACATGCCAAACGTCTATTTTTAAGCTGCAATATTCTAATGCCACGTGGTTTCTCTGCTTTTGCATTGCCTGTGAGTCTCCATTTCAGCTGATAAGTGATAGACATAGAGAAGAATGACAAAAAAAATGCTTGACCTGTTAATTACACAACTTTTATTGAAATAAAATTTTCAATCCCAGTTACTGAACAGGAACTTTGTAATTAGATCTTTTGTGGAATTCAGTGCAAGCATATGTTTTCAACTTGATGTGTCAAGTAATACAAGCTAATTTACTAATAAATTTTTTGCCTATTGTCCACCTTCACCTACTTATTTATTTATGAGAAAGCATATAAAACATAATTTAAGTCCACACACTACAATACTACAGGAGAAGAAAGCATTGGGACAGCCATGAGTCAGGAGGGCTTCACAGAGTTTTAATCCATTGTATGTATCAGGATGTTCGTTATAATATTTTGTAAATTCTGTTCTCCTTCTCATTTTCATCATGTCACCACAAAACCCTCAGAACATTGGTACAACTTTATTAATGGTAGAAAAATTTCATAGCTAATATTTTAGAAACTCACTTTATATCCCAAAACCAGATAATGTCTCTTCTACTTCTCTACCTATGAAACTTTCCTTGTTCTTCAAAATAAACTGTAACTGTGTGTAACTGTGTCTCCTGGGCGTGAACAGGAAAATGGGTTTAATTTGATTCCCCATGTATGAGGGAAAGTAGAGAGAGAATTTTTGCTTAGATATTTCTTCATCTTCCTTTCAAGCCACTTAATTTATGCTTGGACTATTTATTTTCTTTTTAAGATGGCATATGTCATTGGAATATGAATTGCCATGCATTATTATTTAACTGTGTTTTCTGTATTTTATAGAAAGGCCGTGTTTGCCACCACAACCCGTAGAATGTGCTGAAGTTCCCAGGCTGGAAAATGAAAATTTAAAAATTAAAAAAGAAGGGAAAACAATTTATCTGGCTGGTGCTAAATTTAATTATGTTTCTCGTTCTGGATACATGTTAGATGGACCATCGGAGATAACTTGTTCTATGGGAAACTGGACTTCAGCTCCTACATGCTTGGGTAATATCAAAAAGTACTTCTTTGAAGATCATTTAGCAATGAAACGGAAGTAATTTTAAACTGGAGGTTGACTAGTAAGAGGCAGTAACTCCATATTTTGCTGTTGAATCTTTTCAAACCTCATGGATGTCTTCAGAGCAATCCTGATTGGATGTAAGGCTGAACTTTTTACTGCAGTTTAGTGTTTAAATATTCTTTTGTATTCTTGCAATCTTTGTTCAGTTCTTATCTCTGCCAGGTGAGTGCTGCAAACATTCTCCATAATCCAAGGATCCGTTTTCTACAGAGTCCACTAGTGAGTGGGAGTTGCTTTGGTATTTCCAGTGATGGAAACACCTTCGGTGTAGTAACGGCCAAAAGTCTTAATTAAAATTTTCTGGCATGATTAGAAACAGGACCAAAATATTGCAGTGACTAAAGTCCAAGTCTATTTAGGGGAATCACTGATTTAATCTTCCATATTCTACCTTTTATATAAAATCCCCCATCAGCAGATGACTATGGTGATGTTAGAAAAAGCTCTCTAAAGCATCTGTTTGGGGGAAAGGGTACACGCATTCTATGTGTGTTATTAGCACAAACATCACCTTTTGGTGGGTTTTTTTGTTTTGTTTTGTTTTGTTTTTTTTCAGAAATGCCATGTGGAAGTATTCCAAAAGTTGCCAATGCTCAAACTGAAGGCAGAAACAAGAAAATTTATGAGCCTGGTGAAACAATTCGTTACCAGTGTGATGCAGGGTTCCTGATTGTTGGTCCCCCCGAAATTATTTGCAGAGAAGGAAATTGGACAGCACCGCCCTTCTGTGAAGGTATAGGTTCTAGTTCCAAGTCGTCTATGACTCTTCTTAGTCTTTGATGTTGTGAATTAAAGTATTGTCAAATCAAGCACACAGGTGAGTCGTCAGGGCAATAGAGCCAGCAGGTGACTTGCTTTGAAGAGGCTGCTATAAAACCTAGTTTTCTGGGTCCTGAGAAGCAAAAAACAGGGCAGGTGATGAGCAAAGAAATTGTTTCCCCTGTGGGGTGGGTGGAAGCTAGTAGCTGAAGCTTGTCTCTCTGCTGAAATCAAGCAGGTAGAGGTTTAGGGAGAATGGATGCTGGCTGCAAAGACGGCAATAACTGGTAAGGTAATGTATCTTATTTTCACATCACTACGAATGTCAGCTGCTGAAAGTTGCCTTCAAATAGTAAAGAAAGCACTATCCAGCCCTTTGGCACATAATGCTGTAAGTCACCAACCTGCACCTTCAGCTGACCTCTGCAACTTCCTCTTTTTACTCACTCTAGGCAAAAATAGTGTCTGGTGAAATGTTGCAACTAAAGACTGTAATATCTTCCTTTTCTACCTGGAGAAAATGATCTGCATTATGCAAACCGTTTTTGCACATCGGGAACAATGGTGCTCCAGAATGCAATATCCTGTGATTGCCATATTGCTGCACTACTGTTCTTAAACGCCCCTCTCTCTTCAGATGTTAGCTGTGGACCTGCGCCTGAAATTCCCAATGCTCATATTACAAGCACTCCACAGGAGTGGTATCTGCCTGGTGCCAGAGTGCAGTATCAATGTGAAAGCAATTTTCAAATGACGGGAGGAAATTATGTCACTTGTGCAAATGGAGAATGGTCCCAAGCACCAACCTGCAGAGGTAGGAATTTGTGTTCTCGTCATCTTGTTTGTTAGTATAGAGGGGATTGATGGTTTACGTAAACACTCTAACTTTTTTACTACTGTTTTCTTTATGTACGTGCCTCAGCTTTGTACTTGCTATTGTTTCCTTGCACAGCATGTTAATTTAGGTGGGGGTGTTTTCATAAACACCACAAACATCTTGAAGAGGAAGGGCATGAGATGTCTGGTCTGGCCTTCTCCTGTATGATACTGGTATTTCCCCAGAGTCTGCCACTTCAGTGACCTTCAGTGGAAAGACACAGAAGGGCTCCTCTGCTCTTCTCAAACCTGTCAGGGAGTATCGTAATGGAAGAAGCAGTAGGGGAGAGAAACAGAAGTTCTTCTCCAGGGCTCCATTCTGACCAATGCAGATTCCAGCAGAAACCCAGGTCTAACCCCTGTAAGATCCGCTAGGGCTGTTGAAGTAGGAAGAGCAGTCCTGTGACAAGGAACTTTGAGGAGCTGTGCTCCTGTACCCCGCCCAAATCTCAGGCTGAAAAAGTGGCTTTCACACACCTCCATGGAGCTGACTGCACTTACCCATCCCTGGGCAGTGCAAGCTGAGAAGCTTCTCCAGCGCTGCCGGTCCTCCAGAGCTCCTGGGTTCAGCAGAGCGCCAGCTTGGCTGCTAGCCCTGTGATTTCCAGGAATGCCAGGGCTCCCTGGGGAGAGAAACTGGCACACAAGAAGGCTGGTGTGGCTTCTTGTGCCATAAGGTGTAGCTTACAGAAATGCTGGCTTTCTTTTAGAATCTCTCATTGACACTTATGTCTCCTAAGAGTGGCAGAAAGGGTGTTCTGCTGCCACTGTCACACCTCATCGCTTTCTCCATGGTAAATTCCTGGAGCTGTGACCCACCTGAGGCAGAAAATCTGGACAAAAATTGTAACAAGATGATTGATTCCTTTAGCTGTTGGTTGCACAGGGGAACACCGCAATGACTGCAAACATAACCATAGCAGTGTCTCTTTTCAGATGTGACGTGTGGACCTCCTCCAGAAATTGCTGGTGGCAAAGTTCAAGGTGTTAAGAAGTCAAGGTATTTGCCTGGGGAGAGTGCTCGCTACCAGTGCTGGCAAGGTTTTGAAATGACTGGGGCTGCCACTGTAACCTGTCAGAATGGGACCTGGACGGAACTGCCAAAATGCAAAGGTAAGTTCTCTCTGTCTTCATACAGCTGCCTGTCAGTGAGATGTCATGAAGCTGACTCAGTGGCAATTGCTGCTCCAAATTTCAGTCTCGCTAGTATGCATAAATACAACATACCTGGCACACTCAGGAAAAATCCATTTGCCCAGGTATCTATTTAGGTGGGTTTACCAGCTGAGTGACCCAGGTGACTTCATTTGAGAGGGCCCCACCTGGAAAACCACCACAGTTGCTGGCCACCACAGTTGCTGGCCAGCTCTGATTATGAGACGCAGCCCTTGGACTTCTTAGAATCTACTTTCTGCGCCTGCCTGATGAGAGTGGGAAACTTTGCCACCTATGCTGGAGAACAGAACCCACAGCTTCCCTGCTAGCCGACAGCCAGACAATGCAGATGATGCATTGCTATATTGAATGTCATGGAGTCAGATCAACTGTTAAATCAACTGAGGGTAGAATTTGATGTGTGAGCCAATACATAGGTACTGTGTTGGTGCCTCCTAGGACTTCATGAGTGCACTGAATAATCCCATTTGTTTTCATTAGACATAAAGTTTCAGCACATGAACCAACACAGCAGCATTTGGCTCAAACACCACCTGGCTGGGAGCTGAAAGCTGCAGAAACAGCAGATGAATATGGACCAGGTTCCATATTGTGGCTCCAGAGCACACTGCCAAGGCAAAGAGTGTCACTGCTGGTACCAAGGGATCTGGTCTTTCTGAAGAGTTCCCAGTGCAAGGTCCATTGGAAGGCCCCACGTGGCAGCAGTGTGGTGCTTGAATAGGTATCAAAACTCATGAGGCAGCAGTGCTTCAGGATTGGCACGTGTGAACGCCTCAGTGGCCATCCCATTAGCGATTGCAGTGGTGCGGTTCGGGGACAGTTGCTACTGTCGGCAATCGGATTCACTTTTCTCACTCCCAGGTGGCACAGGGAGGAGGTGGGTGTCCGGCTCAGCAGACAGGGCCGTGCCAAATGCTACACCATTATGCAGGACGAGGGAGTCCTGCAGAGAGCTGCTAGCACTTCAGCTGTGGGCAAACAGGGTTAACTGGTAGTTGTGAGTCCCAGCATGGGAGGAATGAGAAACTCTTGCCCTTTTCCACCTCTCAGGTTTTCTCTCTGCTTTCTTCTGAGTCTCTCAGAGTAGTGCCAACGTACTGTCCGGTGGTAGTTGTGGTCCTGCCTCCATTGCAATGAAACTCTCATTGTGTTCTTTCTGACGGGGAATTTTCTTTCAGGGAAAGGTGGGAAATGTGGCCCCCCTCCAGTTATTGAAAATGGAGACCTTCTTTCATTCCCCATGCAAGAATATCCACAAGGGACAACCCTGGAATACAAATGCCCCAGTCTCTATGTCCTGGAAGGATCGCAGTATATCACCTGTACTGACGGGCAGTGGACAAGCCCCCCAGTGTGCCTAGGTAGGCCGAAGCACGTGCTGTGTGGCTAAAGGCTGCGTGTCTGCTCCCGTTTTCTTTTTCTGTGATCCTGAGGGCATCACGTCTGCAGCAGCATGTGGGCTGGGTCCGAGATGCTGGCAGGGCAGAACAAGGACGAGTCCTTCTTTTATCCAGAAGAAGCTGCTTGATGTTAGCTTGTGTAGTCCCCTCTGCTGCCTGCTGTCTCTCACCACCACAGTGGGTTTGAGAGGAGCGGAGTTGGGCTGAACCCCGCTGCGTGAGGGGATCTCCACCACTGTACAGGGCTCTGGAGTCAGGGACACAGCTACAGTCAGCAGGCTGTGAGTGGGAAGGATGGGGCTGAGCGCGTGTCAGTGCTGGGGGAATCTGGGAGTGCGTCCGTGACACGGCCATGAGAAAATGAATTTAGAGGAGTGCTGAGCAGAAGGAAAGAAGGGATCTCAAAAACGACACGGGGAAGTTCATTGGTGCCTGGTGACTTCCCCCACCTGTGCTTCACTATTGCCCTGTGTGACAATCAGAGTGAGAAGGCTCTGCATAGGGTCTGAGCCATGGTCTTTTTTCCCTTTAGCATGGATGTGAATGCCTTTCCTGTAGTAAGTAACAGAGGGTCAGAGAAAAAAGCTGGAAGCACTGTGTGATGCAAAGAACTTCTCTAGGGGAAATAAAGTGACCTGTGGTGTGTCTGTATTGAAGTGATGATGCTCTTTTCTTTTTCAAGTGGCCTGTACAGCATCTGAAGAAGACATGAACCGAAACAATATTCAGCTGAAATGGCTCACAGAAAGAAAGTTGTATTCCAGGTCGGGTGACTTCATTGAATTCCGGTGTAAAAGAGGGTATTTGGAAGACCCAGCATCTTCCCCCTTCAGAACACAGTGTATGGAAGGGACCTTAGAATATCCACAGTGCAAGCCAGGAAGTAAGTAATCTCCCCTCGTGCCCCAGTTTAGACACTGTGTTGTTGCATTTTTAGTGCTGAGGCCAAGGGGAAGGCCTTTAGTTTTCCTGGGGAAGTAGTAGCAAGGTGCCAGGGTGTGGGATCATCCTGTAACCTGAAGGCGTAGTGAGGCACAGTGCCCCCAGGATGCAGGTGACCGGCACACCTGAGCTGGAAAGACTGCTGGGGAAAGGGCCCTCGGGGCTCTCAGCTGGTACCAACAATTTCAGAGCATCAATTGTCCCATGTGAGGTCTACGGGCAAATAATGAAAGTATCTTTTGCAGAGAACTGTACAGTGCATGCGAGGATTATGGAAAGGAATAATATTCAGCTACAGTTATCAAGCTGGTGGAGCACTTCCACTTTTTACTCTGGGG
This sequence comes from Rhynochetos jubatus, assembly GCA_027574665.1. Classification (NCBI taxonomy): domain Eukaryota; kingdom Metazoa; phylum Chordata; class Aves; order Eurypygiformes; family Rhynochetidae; genus Rhynochetos; species Rhynochetos jubatus. Next base: position 22,365,055 of record CM050656.1, read on the forward strand.
ACTATATTCTATTTAAATGCAAATGGCGGTACCACCAAGTGTCACGCCCTGAGAAATTTAGAGTAGAGTGCCTGGATGGAATGATTAACTACCCTACGTGTGAATGTAAGTGCTCGGTGTCAAGGACACGGTGGGAGGGGGGGTGGGGACCTGTAGGAGGAAGCTTTTCTGGAGTTGCCTGTCCACTGCTCTGAGGAACCACTGTGATGTGTCAGGCTTGGTCTTCACGCCTTTTCCCCTTATTTCCCTTTATGCTGCAGAGATATTTGCATAAATGGAAGTGGCACGGAGGAGCCCAGCAATGGCAATGACGAATCCCTCAACTGACCCAGTGATCTGAGCTCAATTTGTCCTGGCATTTTCCATTTCGCTGTGCTTTATTTGCAGCTTAACCGATGAAGTTCTGTCCTGTAATTTGTTGTGGTTTGTTGTTTTGGGGGTTTTTTTTTAATATTATGTAATGATTATGTTTACATTTATCCACATTTTATCCATTTTTGTAAATGTGTTTACACTTTATCGATCTGAATGGTTGTGCTTACATTTTATCCATTCTGTACTGATCTCACTGTTATTTTATTAACTATTGTGTTGTGTAATAAACTGGCTTTGGTGGCATACTGAGGCAAGAATTAAAGCCCACAGGTAATGTGATCATCAGCAAATAGAGTCTGTTTGGCTTTGTCTGCTCCTCACTGCTTCTCCATGTCCCTACCTGGCACCTATGCTCGGGTCAGGGGAGAGGAGAGTGTCCTGACTGCCTGATCAGGGTGAGCAAGTGAGTGGAGTCTCCCATATAAATGATGTAAGGAAGTCTCCCTCCCCTCCCCTGAAACTCTTCAGATCAAACTCTTCCTGAAATCCTGCATCCCAAACCAGGTATTTTTCAGGAATCTGAGTGTAGTGGGTCTAGTCAGGAAAGAGTTAACTCTCTTCACAGTGGCTGGTATGAAGCTGTGTTCCTGGATTTACCTGAGAAAAGTACTGATAAAGTGTCTTTTTAGTCGGTGGGGGGGAGACACAGTTCAGACAGCTGACCCAAACTGACCGAGGGGGTATTTCATTCCATAACATCATGCTAGGTACATTATCAAGAAGTGGGCTTGGGGGCCATTACGCACTTTCACTTTCTTGCACTTGCTAACACTCCCCAACTCCTTCCTTAGCTGCTTTGCTGGCTCCTTAGGGAGTCAGTTGGTGGGTTTGCTTAGCCTTCCTGGTCATGCTGTCACTGATAGGGTGCCGTAGCTCTCAGGCTGCAGCTCTCCAGCTGCAATCACTCTCTGGCTCTCTGACTTTCACTTCTAGGAAACAGTGAGCCAAGCCATAAAACTACCATTTTCCATGATTCTGCTTTTCATATAAAAGTTTTGACTTTCTTTTATTCATTTCATGCACACACACACACAAAATAAACACTGAACTGTGCCACCGAATAAAGTCAAAGATCCAGAACAAGAGAATTAAATACACTGGCACAGACTGGTGTTAGGAAGCAACTGGGAAGATGCTGGTGCCATCAAACCTGGAACAGGCACCAGTGATATGCAGATCATCCATCCGTTCTTCTCAGGTGTTTCTCCCTGCTAGCCAGAGAATGCGCATTCCCTTCCTGCCCTGGATGGGTCTTCCAGACCATGGAGACAGGTTTGATGTCTGCAGTATGGTCAAGACTACGAATTTGGGGGGTTGGCCCGCATTAAGCTAAGTTGATCAAGTGCAGACCTGCTTGACTGCTATCCCTGGAGAGCCTCACTTACACCATGTGCAGACCTTACTAGCTTTTTTGTTAATTGACTCTCTTTCCACCTTGCCTGTACTTCCCTTTCTTCACCCCATTCTCCTTCCAAATAAAAAACGTGCCCAAATTACTTTTTCCCTGTTTGCCCCAGTTTGGCTACACCTATATTCAAAGTGGGTTTTTCTGATACTGACACCAAGGCAATGTTGACCTTGTGTGGTGTTACTGATTTGGCCACAGATGTCCTAGTTGTCTTGAAAGAGTTTCTTACACATCTAGTCCACCATGTAAACACCTTCCATGTTCAAGGGAAACAGAGTTTTTCTTCTCTCTCTCCTAGACAGAGGAATGATTACGACATAAACAGTCAGAGACCAAGATGAATTTCTGTGTATTTTGGCCCCAGCACAAGTAGTTTCTCGATGCACAGCAAGCCTAGATAACAGCTATTAAAGTAACCAAACCGGCAAATTTTGGTGTATTGAGTAAAGAACTTTACACCAACCATTTTATTTAACAGAGTTCTTACATTATTTCTTAATTAAGACTCACCAATTCCAATTACAGTCATTGTTCATAACAAGACCTGGAGATAAAAGCTACAGTGAACATCTAGTTCCCATGTACATGTCACACATCAAAAGTTCATTATACTAAATTGCTAAATCTCATTATTATTTGTCCTCATTTTAAATACTGCTTTACAAAGCAAGGAGTCTTAAATCTTTTTAATATATTTTGTAAGACTGTTGTAAATAGCATGCAAATACTATATTTATCAACCTTTTTTTCCCCACCAAATGGCTAAATGGGTTTTGATAAAATAAGCAGAATTTTTCTATTTGTTGAATGTTTTAATTTCTTTCTTGTTTATTTATGTAGCATTCACAAAAACCTTGGAAAACTATACAGAACAACATACATGCAGTGTCATCATAGAAAGGTGGAGTTTAGAGATAAAATACAGAAGAGACCCTTACAGTTACTTTTATTATTAAAACATATTTAAATGGATATGAGGCAAACACTGTCTGTATTTCTGAATTTTCCTCGTATCTTCAGTCACACAGCATGTTCAAAGGCAGAGCCCCAAGAGTACCACTGCTTAAGCGTCATGCTAAATCACATAAAGTAGTTGGACAAGATCTTTAACAGTTTAATTGATCTCAATTACCAAAGCAAAGATGCCTGCTTGACTTTTTCTTTAATAATGAACTACTAAGTAGAATTTATGTAGTTTTAGGTTTGAAATGGTTTCATAGATCCACTAAACAGAATTTTTTTTTTTATTTTTAGAATACCTGACTTTTTTCTTGTCCGTCAAGCCTGGTCCTTTAGAGGTTTCTTACCTGTGAAAGGAGACATGAATACTGTTAAGATGTAGAGAAAAAAATTGGTCTCTCCTTTCTCTCTGTAAAATTAGAGTTTAACATCCATTTTGAAGGGCATGAAATTAAATCTCAACGTAGCTATGACCCGTGGTCAGGTATAGCACTCATCCTATCAAAACCATCGATATCCTCACCAAGGGCACCATTTGCTCACCATCACCTTGTTGTGTTGCTTTGCTTAAATCCTCCAGATTGTGACGCATCCTCAAGTTTATCATTGTACGCCTTAGGGAACTCCCTCATCCTAAATTTTCCATGCATTGAAGGTTTTACCTAGAAGAATTTTCCATTCTTCTGCTGCATTCCCTCATGACACAAAGCACTTTCAGTTTCCTCCCCTTTAGCTCAGACCAACAATGCCACTGAGCACTCATTTCTCAAAGCTGCCTGTAGTGATCTTGAAAATCCATTTTAATTCAGCTGTTAATAGGAGATAAAGAACATGCACATACCTTTCCTATAGGCCTTCCTGAAGTCCATACTCATTTTCTTCGTTCAACACACCTTGGATACACCAGCTCTCCTCTCCTACACTGTACTTGAAATAAAGTTGTTCTGGATTCTGCTCCAAAATGATTCTCTTTACAGTAAAATCCAACATAATCCCCATGGTAGAAGTAAACTTGATTCTCATAGAATCCTTGCAGCAACACATTATTTTTTTCCATTTCATTTTCTGACAAAGTGCACGGCTCTAAAGAAGAGACACATAATCAGTGTTACTAAATCAATTATTTTTGAAATCACATAATTTTGACTAGTCTACACTAAAACTGTAGACTATTTCCCATTCTCATAATACATTATATATGAAATCACTATTTTTGGATACTGCATGCATGTCATATTTAAGGAAAAAAAAAAAAGCCAGACAAGCTTACACTTGCTTCTATGAAGACTTTCATCTCTAAGTGTAAAAACTTAAGTTGAGATCTTAAATTTCTAATTATCATTATTCAATTTATAAATTCTATGTATCTGAATTATAGAGAGAATTAAGCACTTGTTTATCTTAATACTCCTACCTATACAAACTGGTGGTGAAGTCCACTGTCCTTCAGAACAATAGATTCTCTCAGATCCTTGTAAAAAATGATAGTCAGAGCAACTGTACTGAACTGAAGAACCATTGTCATACTGAGTCAGTGGTGGGAGAGTAAGAGCTCCATTTGCAATAGAAGGTGGAGAGTCACATCTTTTTGTAGGAGCTGGAATAATGTTAAAAAAGCATTTGAGAAACATTCAGCTTAAGAAGCTAATAAATTAGCAGCTTTACATGCCTGTCAACACTACATATCTATCAAGTCTCAGTATTTTATTATGTTCCAGATCAGAATGCAATCACCCGCTTAACCCTAACCATAAGAAATCCCTTGTGTGCATTTAATTGTTTACAGCTGTGTTTCTACAGAGCTGCTTCTACAGAGTTCCCTCAGCTTGGAAAGGAGCTCATCTCTCCTTTCTACAGCCTTCCACATCAAGGGAAGGTGTATTGGTTTTCCATGTTTGTATACATTTAACAATATAGCTGTCTTACGCAGGGATATCCGTGTGTATCCGTATTGTTGAATCCTAAACATCTGCTGTTTACAACAGATTCTAGCCCTGCACTGCTAAACAGAATTGTTTCTAAATAGGTCTGTAATTGATTAGTTAAAAATAAATAATCTTCTATTATATTAATCAGTTAAAAACCCCATTATTTTACCTTGCAGAATGCATTTTGGATAATTCAGTCGGCCGTTGTAACACAGAGTGCTCCCAGGAGATGGAACAGTAGTCTCAACAAAACTGTATCCCTGTTTACATTCAAACTCTATGAGATCACCATGTAGGAAAATTAATTCTTCCTGTCTCCATTTCAACTCTACATTGTTGCTGTTCATATCAATTACATTAAGAATGCACGGCTCTAGGAAACAAAAGCATACTTCAGTACTCTCCACTGGACAGTTAAGGCCATTAACTTTTGAATCCACTGTTCAATAATGCCTGAAAGAGGGGCGGTTATAAAAAAACATTTCCACAAGTTCCATGAGAATCATTACCTGACAGAAGCTCTTATCAATGATTTGCTGAGGGAAAGGCAAGGAGAATCCCCCTTCCCATGGCAGGGGGGTTGGAACTAGATGATCTTTAAGGTCTCTTCCAACCTAAACCATTCCATGAGTCTATGAGAAATCGTTTATTATGGATTTTGATGACAGCAGCTTAAGAACAGATTGGTATGGATGTTTTCCTGAAACTAATTACAGGATGTGCTGTTTCTGGTCTGATTAGGTGAGGGTTAAAAAGAAGTCACAGAAAACATGGAAAGGATGATATGGTTATTTGGTTGCTTAGGAGACAATGCTCATAGGAAATCAGTTTTCATTATTTCACAGTATTTGTTAAGTTTGAGTATTCAGATCCAAGAATGCTGATCAGACCTTTCAGTCCAGATAACGTACATTTTATTCATTTAAAAATAAGTAATTAAAACTGAACTGGTAATTTATTTGCATCTTCATAGTAGATTACAAACAAAGTCAATCAATTTAACAAAGGATCCTAGTAAAATAGAATTATTTCATTATAAGAAGGAAGGGAAAGATAAACAAACAACCCTTGTAGATCACCAGAAGTAGCATTCCTGCAAGTATTTGTCAATTCCTAATGAGAGTTCTATACATTGTTTTGAACAGCGTACATAAAAAAAATTAGAACGTCCAAAATCAAATTATAAAGACACATAATAAAAACAAAGGCTGAAGATTTAAAAATGAAAGTCCAAGAGGTCATTGTATTCCTTGTTAATCATAAGCAAAGCTATTCTGGTAATGGCTACAGTCATTCCTTCTAAACACCTGTTGCAGGACAGGAAAAAGTTTAGTGAACAGAGAAAAAAAATTGGTACAGGGCTAGCTATGTTCTAAAATAGCTCACTCAGGAAAACTGAGGAATCTAATGGAGTGTTTGTAAGAAAAGGCTAGAAGACACTTAGGAGGAGTGGCCTAGGTATATTTGATTTTGGTTTATCCTCATGTTTCTGGGATCTTTATTAAATCAAATGAAAGAGAAAAGGAGGTCAGGAAGGTATTGTCTAGAGGTTCCTTCCCATTTTACCTTTCTGTATTACACATGACAAGACTTTCCTTTCTTTTTTTTTTTAACAAGACTTACCGAAGCAAGTTGGTTGTTCTGTCCAGTTTCCTTGTTTGCAGTAAGCAGTACTAGGTCCATCCAAAATATGGTAATGCTGACAAGCATATTCTACTGAGGAACCATTTTTGTAACTTGCCAATAACGGACCAAGAACATCACCGTTTTTAATCATAGGTGGAGAGGCACAGTTTTGCTGCATTTCTAATACAAGGTAGCGAGATAGGCAATCAGATTTTTAAAACAATATTAACACTGGTGAAAGTATTAGACTAACAGACTGAGCGAAAAATTTACATTAAAAAAAAATCTAAACCAATATAATTTGTCAAATTATGTTTTCAGAAACTCTACCATTGCCTCAAAAGCCTATCTGCAGTTATGTATTTCCCTCTACACTCCTCATCTATGTCCACTCTTGGCTGTTGCTGGTTTACACTCACTATAGATTAGTTCTTTTTCCGTAAGGAAACTGTGTTTACTTGTTGCTTGAAACATTTAGCCCACGCGTGGTTCAAAATAAACAAAAGAAACCTCGCTGGAACTATTAATCAAAGGATTAATAGCAAAATACTCATGAATTTGCAGGTGCAGATAACAATAACAAATGACTGAAGATAAGTGTTAATGTACGAAATAAAGTTACAAATACAGAACAGGCTTATAGGTTTAGTTTATAAACATCAGAAACAAGCAACAATGGCCATTCATTCAGACTGCTGCACTGATACCTGTCACACACGCAAACGTTTTCAAGACCGAGGAACAGCACTATAGGAAGAGAAGTCATATGGTAGTCATAAAATGCCTGTAGTAGAATTTGAGAGAAATAGAATTTGAGAGAAATGCCTATAATAGAACTTGAGAGAATTTAAGTCTCTTAAATAGAAAAGCAATGTTCACCTACTCATATCTTCATTGTGATATGTTTTGCTTGCCCTTATTGCTGCATCTGCATCAAGTGATGGTGGCACATCAGATTCCTGTTTATCCGTAGTTCCTATAACCACAGCAGAAACTTAGAACCAGTTTTCTCAGAAATAACTCCTTTTACAAATGCCGAAACAGACAGACACTGCTATGTTATAACATTTAGTAGCAATATTCCAGGGGAGAACTACACAACGCAAATTCTCAAAGCTCCTCCTTTCTCGTTAATCTGTGAACAATGAATTACCTGCAAATTACGCAGCACTGCACCTCTCAAGCGTTTTAACAGAGCAGGACATAGACAGTTTTGCAGATATGGAACCTGAGGGTCCCCAGAAAATTAAGGCATTGTTTTAAGAATCGTTTCTGTTCAGCTGTCAGTCTTCACAAAAGTACTAACCGATACAAATAGGCGGTGATGTCCATCTTCCCTTTTCACACTGGATTTCCTCAGATCCTCTTATTTCAAAGGCACTTTGACACTGTATACGAACTTTGTCTCCATTATGATGTGTTCTTCTAACTGTGAGGAGATGGGCATGAGGAGGAAGTGGTGGTGGTGGACATTTATTTTTTACATCTGAAAGTTTAAAAATTGCACATTGTTTTCTCACTAATCAAAACCAGGTACACAATGAATTTTACTACGCAGCATGCAATCCTATCACTCAAAAGACATTTTTGGTTGATCCAGAGTAATTGTTTACTCCCATTTTCCTAACAGAATGGGAGACCAGAACAAAAAAAAAAAATTTTACATTCAACAAATATGAAATAGAGCGCTTATGCTATTGCACTGCTATGAACAAATTTGTAAATTTCTCCACACAGACTTAACAAAATATTTGTTAAAGGAGTTCAGGAAATAGAGATTTCCCATACCCTCCATTGACACAATATTTAAAGCCGTTTATGTGTTAATTCCAATGCTACAGAAGCAGCTGTAATGACAGCCCATTTCCTGTCCACAAATTAAGTTTGTGATTACTGTATTCTTAAAACTAGATTTAGGACTTCTTTTCATTCTCCTGATCACCCCACCTTCTCTGTGCTCACTCAAGAAAAATTACAGCTGTGTCACTAGAATAAACACAAGGCTGGGGTCCTAATACATGCCATTTATTTGAGAGATTCTAGTGCATATTAAACACTACCGTATCTTCTAGACAAGGAAGGTGAATTTAATCTTTGTACTCAATTACATATTCTTCTACAAGATTAGCTATAAAGTGATTACAAAACACTAATTTTACCAAAAACTGTGTTTAACACATCTATATTTTCTAAAAGGCTAAATCTGTTTTTTTTTTTACACCCAACAATTACTAAATTTGCTTTAGAGAACATACTTCACAGGGAAATTTTTCTGTAAATTATATTGCAAAAGAATGCCACATATTTACCTTAAACCAATAAAAAATTATTGATTTTTCATCCTCTGTCATAAAAACCTGGCATCCCATATATATAAAGCAGAGCATTTGTTACCATGAGGCAGTGAGACCTCAAAACAGTCCTCATACAGCAGACAATATTCAGATAAGACAATGACCAAGTTATTTTAAACATCAGAAATTCTCAGCGCACGTACTGTTGATTTGTAGTTTTCTGCTATATGCCATGTCTTATCTGGTTCACTAGACCTTTCATTCTTTTGAAAATTCCTCTTCTGAGAATCTCCATTATCCCCTAGTGATTGGGGAAGGGATAGCAGTTGCAAAATATTTGTTTCTGTCCTCAGCATGACCTTTTTAGTTAGTTCTGTTGAAAATATGCAGGGCAACATCAATCTTAAGAGAAATGAAGTGATTTCATATGCAGATGGAGACTTTGCCCAGTGTTGCTGAACAGCATAGTGATGCTATTTAGGGGAGAATTCTGTATGTATTGAAATAGGCAGCCAAGGATCACTGTTGCATTGAAAACAGAGGCAAGAATGTTCTTCAATAGAGAAATTATTTATCAGTGTAGAATACCATAGAATCATAGCATGGTTTGGGTTGGAAGGAACCTTAAAGATCATCTAGTTCCAACCCCCCTGCCACAGGCAGGGACACCCTCCACTAGACCAGGTTGCTCAAAGCCTCATCCAGCCTGGCCTTGAAGCCAGCCAGGGATGGGGCATCCACAATTTTTCTGGGAAGCCTGTTCCTGTGCTTCAGCACCCTCTCCGTGAAGAATTTCTTCCTGATGTCCAATTTAAATCTACCCTCTTTCAGTGTAAAGCCCTTACCCCTTGTCCTGTCACTACAGGCCCTTGTAAAAAGTCCCCCCCAGCTTCCTTGTAGGCCCCCTTCAGGTACTGGAAGGCCTTCCCAGAGCCTTCTCTTCTCCAGGCTGAACAAGCTCAATTCTCTCAGCCTGTCCTCACAGCAGAGGTGCTCCAGCCCTCAGAGCATCTTTGTGGCCTCCTCTGGACTCATTCCAACTGGTCTATATCCTTCTTATGCTGAGGGTTCCACAGCTGGACACAGTGCTCCAGGTGGGGTCTCAGAAGAGCAGAGTAGAGGGGGAGAATCCCCTCCCTCGACCTGCTGGCCACACTCCTCCTGATACAGCCCAGGATACGGTTGGCTTTCTGGGCTGCCAGTGCACACTGTCAGCTCATGTCCAGCTTCTTGTCCACCAGTACCCCCAAGTCCTTCTCCTCAGGGCTTATTTTGTATTCATAAAGAATTTCATGAAAGAAGGTGTTAGTCTTTCAGTAAGAATTTGACATTGTAAAACTGTAAAAATAAAGTACCTTCACACACAGGAGGGTCTGGATGCCATCCAAAATAATAACATTGAATTAGGTCAAATTCACTAACAGAATAATTTTCCTCACAGAAAAAGTGAACTACATCTCCCTCTTCATAGAATTTCTTTGCAGGATAGAAATCTCCATGTGCTATTGCCCCCAAAGAGGAGCAAGTTATTTCTAGGAAGAAAACACACAGCAGTGAAAAACAGGTTGATGAAGGCTCCTCCCTGCCCCACACAACACCTTATAAAACAAGACTTTCTGCATACTTTTTTTTCATTTGTAGAATAAATCACATTTCAAACAGAATTATTTTCCAGTCCATTACATACTAGTGCAGTTTGGAGTAAGGGACCACCCGTGCGTTAGACACACTGCCTTTTCTGTGGTGTTTCCTCCTGCAGTACGATATCCCTCATCACATTTGTATAGCAGTGTTTCATTCAGTCGAAGCTCTCGTTGGGCTGTGAAGTAGCTGCCGTGATGTAAATTAGGTACTTGACACGAGTCTTGAATAAATAAAGCATATGCATAATATTAATTGCTCTTTTCATTTCAAGTTATTAATCTAAAATTTTCTTTAGATACACCTTAAAAGTTGTCACATACAAGGCAAAAACTTTGCAAGGAATGAATAATTAAAAGTGCAGTGGTTTACACAACTTTACCAGTCGTCATTTGGGAAGAAATTTTGGATGGCAAATGATTTGGAACAATGCAATTTCATCTGTACTGATTCCATCTACATATAATTTTATCTACACAAATTCACAAAACCAGCAGCATATGAAATCTGACAACTTCTTCCCGCAAGCTACAGCTGACAACCTACTTTAGGACTACTCATATGATAACCAGACATAGGCAGGTTGGTCCTACAAGTACAGCAAAGACAGTAGAATTATACACACTTATGACCAATTACAAAGGAGAAAAATGCAGAATCCTACCCATTTTTTTAATACAGCTTGGCTGGGAGGACCATCCTTCTGGCCGACATTGTACTGTACCCTCAGTACGACCACTTGCAGTGTGGTAGCCTGGATTACATCCGTATTGCAGATTCTCATGTATTTTGAAGTACATTTCTGTACCGTAAAAAAAGCCATTTTCCAAAAGAGGCTTGTTACATTTTTCTAAATGAAAGGAGACAGCTTGGTTAGAAAGAAAGAATTGGTGGCATGTTTTTGTTCTCTGATAAACAAAAGAGTGGGGGTTTTAGCTGTCCTGGTCTGATCTTGTTTTCTTCAACTACTGAAAAAACTCTACCACCATCATCAAACAATACATCAAACCCGTGGTAATAACATGGAACATGACAAACAAGCAATCTAAAGCTAGGGAGGCTGTAGAAGATATATATCTGAGAAGAAACTATCTATTGGTTTTCCCAAAATAAGGGAACAGGACAACTTGGCATTCTTATGAAAACATGTAAGGTAAAATCCCTTAAAACATGTATTATTGCAAAAATATTCCATATATATATACAAACTACATAGATTTATATAAGGGATTGATTTCACCTTGTTGTCCTAACTTATACATTTTATCCCTCCTGTTATGCCGTTTCTGTTCCTGTATGTTCCAGGAAATCCAGCTAGACAAGTTTCCTACTAGAAGCAATGATGAGATTAATAAAGCCCACTCACTGTAGCAGTGGGGCACTGGAGACCATCCTTTTGCTGTACAAGTTATTCTTCCATCCTGAGTCCCAGTTTCAGTCGTATAACCAACCATACAAGAATAGGAAAGTTTTTTTTCTGTATGCATAGGGAAATAGTAATTTTTGAAACTATAATAGTACTGAGCAATCTTTCCATTTTCTATATGTGGCAAATCACAAGGTTTATCTGGGAAAAAAAAAAAAAAAAAAAAGATTTCTCACCAAATATGAACTTTTTTGCATTAATTTATTTCATATCAGTTGAATGGATTCAGGCTTTCAAACAAGGCAATTGAAATTCTGAAGACTTAAAAGCACGAAGGGCCTTCTAAGACTCACTAAAATTAAGATACATTGCAATTATACTGGCTTTTGTTCTTTAGATTCACAGGAGTATCAGCTGTAGAACAAAACTTCCTAAAGTGAACTGGGCAAAACTGATGCACGACACATGTATTTGATTCTTTATTTAGCCCAGAAGATGTAAGCATGGACAACCCGTGCTACAAAAACATACTGATGCCTGCTTTAAAATCCAGTGCAATAGTGGCGACGTTGTCAACATTAACTATGCCGTAGCTTCTCAATTGGGCAAATGTTATCAGAATAGCGTGATGAACTGCCAGGAGGCAATATAGAAATTAAACTTGCTGAAGAAAGGGAATTTAAGAACACAGTCAACAAAAAAGGAAGAAGAAATGGAGGTTAAGAAAGAACAAGCAGAACTACAATTAAAATACACACACTACACCCCCAAAAAAGCCCAAACCAGTAATAGGAGCAAAACCTTTAAAAGGAGTTGTGCTGAATATGACACTATATTATTATTTAAAAAAGCTATATTTATGTTTGGATTTTTTATGAAATTATCCTGTGGGTCTCAAAACCTGCCTTGTAATGCCACGGAGAGAATAAGTTTAATGTGAAGAATCGAGTTTTAAAAACTGAATCACCACCTATGAATCTCGTTATAATAGGACAGAATTATCCCATGGGTAGGCACTGCTGCATTCACCCTACATGTATTCGAATCAATAAAACAGTTCCTCCCTTCACTCAATAATGTCACTAGAATATACCACATTTACTAGAATTTTCTGCAAATTTAGTATTTTTATGAAAGTGCCAAGATAACTTTTTAAAATAATTCTTTTCCTCACACACTGTATTACGCATAAATTAAAAACAAAAAAAACCCCAAAAAACCACCAATCACAAACCTGTAGTGCAGTTAAGATTAAGTAGTTAAAACAGAAATGGTTGCTACCTACATACCTTTAGTCAGACTTTCCAAATGGTATCAATGTAATTTCACTGCTTCGCACAAGGAAAAAACTCCAGTGAGGAAAGTTAGTTGCAAAAAATACGCTGGAGTTAAATATACATTAGCAGATACAAAATGAAATGCAAAAAAAAAACCAAAACTTTCCCGTTAATGGAGACCCTTATATACAGTCCACAGCTTTGCAGTTCAAGTGGTATGTAAAATAGGGATAGGAAAAGCAGAGCCACCCCAGACTACCTTCTGCAGGTTCCATTTAATTTCTACTCTTTTGCTTTGTGGTAAAGCCAAAACACTTCAATGACCAAGACATTTCAATATATAACATGTTTTAATAGTAAAAAAATTAAATTTGTATAAGTCCCTCAAAGCAATTCAAATACATTTTAAAATAAACTTTTTCTGAATAAAAGCTTGAACCTTTCAATATTACAGCTTTGAGGCTTAGACATGAATCTGTGGCCCAGGGCTACAGTGACAGTTGAATTCTGATCATCAGCCATCTCAAAACCATTGTATTTTAAAAGCAGTGCTTACTCTTGCTAAAAACATGAGAGACATTGCACTTAAGTTACGCAGACTTCAAGTTCTAGATTCAATGTACATTTATTAACAATAGAACTCATTGTATTTACCTTCTGCAAAGGCTTTGCCTGAATATATCGCAACTAGGAAGATAAAACAGCTTTTAAATTTCATCTTCATTACTGTCACCATCTACAGTTTCCAGGACCTGTGAAAACTTCCTAAGTATTACTTTTGTAAATAATTAACTGGATTTCCAAAGGTATTCAGAAATGCCTTAGTGTCCATGGTATTTTGTAACAAGTTATGTCACTGAACATACTGTTTTAACTTATTTTAGTTTTCCAAATACCCTAACAGTAGACTTGCAGATTTCTCCTTCCATGTGGCATACTTGACATCGGTAAATTTATCATTCTGACAGAATTTATCATTCTACAGTGGAATCAGCCAACAAGCTTATGGAACAATTTAAACAAATTGAACACTGTTCCTCTCAGAACCCCCTGAGTTCCAAGTTTAAAGGGCATTCTGTTATCAGATTATTTACCTTGGCTGATATAAGAGGAAAGTAATTTCCTCCAGCCTAACACCATATGACCAGTTAGTTGCACTCTATATATTCATTCTGGAAGGTCTTACACTAGGAACATAGCCACTACTATTATCTGTCAGGTTTTGTTGGGTACAGCTATGCCTTTTTTTGAGTAGTAGTTAGTTCTGGGGGGTTTTGTTTGTGTTTTAAAACAAAAACAACAAAAACCAGAACATTATTTACAATGCATAATCACCTGACTAATGGCTACCAGTTGAGTTAGCATCATGTTGCACCCTTGGGAGTCATAATCTTTAAATCAGGGGGCGAGGTTATAATTCTACAGTTTTCATTTTGTAGGCCTTGCTCTAAGAAAACGCAACTCCAAGACACAAGAGAACGGGATTTAAGTGAGATGCTGTGATAAACACCATCTATTCAGTCAGATGAGATGCATGGTTTTATGTACTGCTCACTTGATAGCAAGAAAGTGCTCACAAAGCATCTGTATCAAAATATCAGGTCAGAATTTCTAAAATCACTCTTACATTGTTCCATCATAATCTTGTAGTACTTAAAAAAAATAGGAATTACAATATTTTTTTCCCTACAGTCACACATGGTCTCTCAAAACCTTAACAGAAAGTAAACTCAAGCTCCCCCAAAACAGTAGCCAGTTCTGAAATCCACGGACTATGCTTCCCTTCTTACCTATAACTCCCCAGATCAGACAAGCCAACATAAATGGCCCACACAAACAACCGGCTTTAACAGAATTCTAAAATATTTAATCAGTGAGGAATATCATGCTGTTTGTGAGATTCACAGCTGTGTAATAACAACACATTATTGCACTAGTGAAATTTCCAAGCTTATGATTTTATTGTACGAGCGCTTTTGGTAGAAGTACAAAGTAGGATTTCAAAAGCTGTATACAATAAAAAAAACTTTACAGAAATCTTAATTTCAATTTTAAAACAAACAAACACAAAAAGCCACAACATTTTCAAGGTTAGCTTAACACTTACTTGCTTTCTTTCAAAATCATTTAACTGTCCACTACATACATGCTGTACAAATATATTTTCATATACATCATTTACATTTCAGTAGCAGGCGATACCAAGTGTATCCATCACCATCAGAATTGCTTGCAGAGGATCTACAATTTCTTGCATGTTATCTTTCCTCAAAACCCAGTCTGGTTTAATTCTGTGAAAATGATAATGGCTTGTGATTAAAATATTATAGTGGCACAGCAAAACCAGCAAACTAATTTTTCAGCTCTTACCTTGAAACTGTTTTTATTCTTAGAGGAGTTACTGGAACAAAGGAAGTTCCACTCAAGAAAGTGTTTGTTTTCTGCTTCACAAGTGTTCTCTCTGCATCCATTTGGTGTTTACGAGCTGTAAGTTTATACAGGCTTTGAATGCAAGTAACAGCTCTCGGCATGCTGTGAATTTCCTGAGAAAAAGTGAAAGCAGTGCACAGTTAATGCTATGAGTTCAAAAGCAACTTAACAAATCAAGAAATCTGTTTTATTCAAAGAAAACTGAATGTTTATAATTTAAACTGAACTTCTACACACAAGTACAGTGAAACGATTGTAGGTGCACTGGCTTTAAAAGTCTAGTACTAGTGGTCTAGTGCTTTCAAAATAATTAACTGGTGTGCGACTTGAGATGTCTGAAAAGTCAAGCTCTTGCAAGTCAGACTTTACAAATTTCTCATTAAAACAGATTTTCACATGCGACATTGACATATGCCTTCAATGACTGGTACAAAGAAACAGACTAGTGTTTGTACCCATCTTCATAGCAACAAAAGAATAATCCAACGGGCAGAGTTGACTGGACAACTTAAGTACTTATATCTGATGGATAAACAGCTAGTGAATTGAAAGCATAGAACCCAGACTTCCCCAGTAACGTTATTAGGGATTCTAGCAATAGGTATGAACAAAGGAGGTTTCTTTCAGAAACAGGCTATGTCTGTTCCAATAGAGTATGTCAACACAAAGTCACCGACAATTATATTGCATTGTAACTGACAATAAAGTTCTTAACTTTATCTGAAAAGCAACAGTAAACTTTCAGAAATTGAATAAATGTTAATTAAGTGGCATCTAAACTATATCTAATGCTAAGCAATTGATAGAAAGTCATCAAAACCCTGCAGAAATTAGTGACTGCAATACCATAATCTTGCAAGGATTGCAGGATCAGAACTTCAGTGTCATACTGAATAGCTCTGGGTGAACAGGGCGTACAAAGCACAAAATAATGAGTGTTGTCACCATGTTGGAAATGCATGAGTTTAATATTACAGTCACAATAGGTATGGTAGAAAGGGAGAGGAGAAAAAAACCCAAACAAACAAGAAAAACATCAACCTACAAACACCACCAAAACTTGTAAGAAAAGCATTTCAAATCAAATTATTAAACCTAAAACATTTAAGTCTTACCAAAGCTCTTTTTGGGTCCTTTGAAAGGATGGCCAACAAACAACAGGTCTTTGTGAAAATGCTTCCTCCTTTCTCTGAAATTTTGTCCCCAGCTTTCCCTCTGTACATTTGCAGTAAGTCTAGTAAGGTATCTATAGAATTTTCTACTTCATAAACTGCTTGAGTAGTTCTTTCATACTGTTATACAAGAAGAGACAAGAGAGATTAGATAGACAGATCTTTAAAATATCTTCCAGGTTAGAGAAAAAAGCAAAATCCATATTCTGCCCCAGATGCTGATCTGGCATCCAAGCAATAAAAATCACGTCTGTATGTTACAACATTGTAAGAGGTTACACAAAGTTATGCTTTGTGTTTCCCCCCTTGTTTAGAAACCTGTGGGATCTGATCTTAAGTTTAAAATAGAAGAATAAATTGGAATAAGTTTCAATTATTTTTAAAATAAGTTTAGTCTAAATGTGATTTTTCCCTGAAATAAGAATAAAAAGAATTTGAATGTAAATGGCCTGTAGGGTGGATATAAGGTCAAAACTATGTTTAGCAAACATTTCAAATCTCAAAGCAAAAAAACTCTGGAACAATCAATCCATAGTCAGTTACTGTAGTGGTAGTAGGGTACTGAAGCAGCTTTAATAATGTATGAAAATAATTAGTTCTGTAAGAAATCAAAAAGTGTAAATATAGCCTAGTCTATGACACAAATTTGGAAATGCATCCCGTCTTCTGGAACATACACATATCTACCTTAAAAAAAAAAACTTCATAGCTTACCCTAACTACTACGGTTTTGCATTTGTACACAATTTTGTGCATTTCTACACAATTCAATGCAATACTGGGGATACCGTGCAATACAGTCAATTAAAATTTTTACTTTAAGCCCATGATAAAGTTTTCTTTTCCCAAAAGGAAAATTAAATAATAATTACTACAGAAGTAGATAACGGGTTTCAAAATAACACAGTATAAAAAAAAAGGTTCTGAATTTTATCAAAACTATTACTTTTGTTCTTTCAAATTTATTCAGAAATGTTGCGGATAAATGAATACTACAATAAAGTAGTCTACAACTTATAAACCTGCAAAAGAAAACATTACAGTTACCTTTGAAACATTAAGTAAAACCTGAACTGAGTATCTGATCACATCCATGCATGGAACACTCCGGTTGCAACTTCGGATCAGAACAAAAATGGTGAAGATTGCTCTGCTCTGGGCCATATTTTCACAACAGAGTGGGGACAGCCTGGTAGACACCTCTATGAAAAAAAAGGAAACAAACAAACAAACAAAACAAAACCACTGAAACTCAAGCAATTTAATTACAAATGAGGGTTTTCTCTTATTTTTAAGTAGAAGTGCAAGGAAGTAAAATCCAAAATTATTGATTTAAACAAGTATTTCTAAATCAATAGTTTTAATATTCCAGACCAAAAATTAGGCAGACAAAAC
This sequence comes from Rhynochetos jubatus, assembly GCA_027574665.1. Taxonomy (NCBI): domain Eukaryota; kingdom Metazoa; phylum Chordata; class Aves; order Eurypygiformes; family Rhynochetidae; genus Rhynochetos; species Rhynochetos jubatus. The sequence goes on from CM050656.1 coordinate 22,382,927, forward strand.
AATCCACAGAGAACATATACTGGACTCCAGGTGAGAAAATTTTGGCCTCTTCAGGGATTGGCAGAGTTCCATGGGATGAAGCCCTGCAAGGAGAAGAGGAGCCCAAGAAAGCTGGCGAATATTCAAGGATCTTCTCCTCCAGTAAAAATGCCAGGAGACTGGTGTGGATGAACAAGCAGCTCCTGGAGAAACTGAGGCACAAAAAGGAAGCCTACAGAGGGTGGAAGCAGGTACAAGGAGCCTGGGAAGATTACAGGGAAGTTGTCTGACAAGTCAGGGATCAGATTAGAAAAGCTAAAGCCTTGACAGAATTAAATCTGGGCAGGGACATCAAGGGCAACAAGAAGAGCTTCTATAGGTAGCCAGGCGATAAAAGGATGATCAGGGAAAACGTGGGCCCTCTGTGGAAGGAAATGGGAGACACAGTTTCCCAGAATATGGAGAATGCTGATGTGCTCAATGACTTTTTGCCTCTGTTTTCACTGGCAAGGGCGCAAGCCATAACCCTGCGTTCCAAAAGGCAAGAGCTGGAACTAGGAGAATGGAGAGCCACCCATGGTTAGAGAATGAGGTTCGAGAACACCTAAGGAACCCGAAGGTGCACAAGTCCATGGAATCCAATGAAATACATACATCCTCGGGTCCTAAAAGAACTAGCAGATGAGGCTGCGAAACCTATATCCATATTTGAGAAGTCGTGGCGACTTCTGTTGAGGCACTGGAACAAGTTGCCCAGAGAAGCTGTGGCTGCCCCATCCCTGGAAGTGTTCAAGGCCAGGCTGGATGAGGCTTTGAGCAACCTGGTCTAGTGGAAGTTGTCCCTGCTTATAGCAGGGAGCTTGGAATTAGATGATCTTTAAGGTCTCTTCCAACCCAAACATTCTGTGACAGAAAAATATAATTGGCTTATATAAGGCGTAGTATTGCTAGGACACTTACCAGGAAATTAAATTAGAGCAATTACTGGATTTCCTTTCCCTACATAACCATTTTAATATTGTTCTTAAATCAATAATCTCAACCTGGAAAAAAAACTTCCATTATACTGTAACATGTTCACAATTTACAGTCACCAAGAAAGCCTAAATATCATTACAAACTCAGCTGAAAAATTCCAGTTTCTATCATCCTGGAAATCAAATATAATAAAATGAAATACTGACCAAGATGCTTTAATGCTGCAAGGATATATGAAAGATGTTTGTATTTTAGAAGGTATTCAATAGCAATTGCAGTTCTGTTGCACAATTTGTTTTCTTCTCTGCTCTTTTCATTAGCCTTTTCCAAACTACGTCTTAAAGCTTTCATTTTTGATGTGTCATTACTCTTTCTCCAAGAATATCCTCTCCACAATGCCTACAGAAAAGAAATTTCACAAACAGAAAAAAAGTTGTGAACAAGAGACACTAGAATAGAACTTCCATTAACTGTCCAAATCTGTATTTTTAAGTAATTCAGTGTTTAATCTTCCAAATACTGAATTTTCAAGACAAAAGACCAAAACAAACATGCATATATACCCCACACACACTCCCAAATAATTCACCTTAATCAGTGTCTGCTTAATATTACTTCATGATCTCATTATCTAAACTGAAGCTGATTTGCCTACAATTTAACTGATAAATTCACCAACCAAAGCAAACAAATCCTCCCCAAAACCCATGAGAGAAAAATGAAAAAATAAGAACAAAATTTAAAAAAAATCATAATTTTCTTACAAGAAGTATTTACCTGAAATCTAATTATTCCAACTGTAAATTTTCTCCTACGTCTACAGGCAAGGAATCTTCGTACATTTCGCTGGATTCTTGCTGCTGCATCATGTCTGTGATTTAGCCACCCTCGAATCACATGTTGTAAACGAATGATTCTTTGATAATCTCTTTGAAATCTCTTCTGTTGCATTTTTGCTCGGAACCATCTCTGTTTAAAATTAAAGGACCTTTCTATTTATTTAAGTCTTTGCCATAAATTCTCTTCTCCAATCCTAAACAAGCATCAATAAAAACTGAACAACTATTTTAACAGGAGCTTTGACAGATGCAGGCACTATAAACATCACTAGCACTCACATGATCACCATGACACAGCTCTGACTGGCCTTGGCGTAGCTCAGATGCAAGTCTGCAAAACTAAATCTTAACTAAGAGCAGTTAGTGAAGCATTCAAAAGAAGACAGACCCACACACACACAGACAGACAGACCCCACAGAATTTTCAGTTGGAAGGGACCTACAACAATCATCTAGTCCAACTGCCTGACTGGTTCAGAACTGACCACAAGTTGAAGTATGTTATTAAGGTCATTGTCCAAATGCCCTTTAAACACTGACAGGCTTAGAGCAGCAATGACCTCTCTTGGAAGCCTGTTCCAGTGTTTGACCACACACTCGGAAAAGAAATGCTTCCTCGTGTCCAGTCTAAACCTCCCCTTGTGCAGCTTTGAACCATTCCCACGCATCCTGTCCCTGATGGAGAAGAGCTCAGCACCTTCCTCCCTCTTCACTTCCCCTCCCCAGACAGCTGTAGAGAGCAAGGTCATTCCTCATCCTCCTTCTGTCCAAACTAGACAAGCCCAACGTCCTCAGCCACTCCTCACAGGACACTCCTTCCAGCCCATTCATCAGCTTTGTTGCCCTCATCCAGAGGCATTCAAGGACCTCCACATCATTCTTAAACGGTGGGGCCCAGAACTGCACACAGCACTCAAGGTGAGGCTGCACCATTGCTGAATATAGCGGGATAATCACCTCTTTCACCAGCTGGTCACGCTGTGTTTGATGCACCTCAGGATGTGTTTTGCATCCTGGCTGTCAGGGCACACTGCCAACTTGTATTGAGCCTGCTGCTGAGCAGCACCCCAAAACCTCTTACCACAGGACTGCTTTCCAGTCCCTCCTCTCACAGTTTAGACTTGTGTCTAGCATTACTCCATCCTAGGAGTTTTCTTTTTCTTGGCTAGTGTTGTGGTTTAACTCCAGCCAGCAAAAATACCACAAAGCTGCTCTCACACCTCCGCCCCTTCCTCCACCAGAGAGGGAGAATCAGAGGAAAAAGACAAGGAAGCTCGTAAAATTGAGATAAGAACTATCTACTAAATGAATTATATATATAACACATACAAATACTACTAAGTAATTAAAACAATAGAAAATAAAAATATGATACAATTGCTCACCACCTGCTGACTGACGCACAGACAGGTCCCGAGAAGTGAGTCAGAGACTGAGAGCCGGAGCCCAAGAGCCATCACAGCAGAGTCTGAGCAAACCCCATCAGCAACAGCACAACCACGAAAACTAACAGACCCACCAACTCACCCATGAACCAGCCATCAAAGGAGTTAGCAAAGCGGCTAACAAAGGAGTTAAGGAGCCAGCAAAAGAGTGTAAAGAGAGTGGAAGTGTGATGGCCTCCGAGCCCACTCCCTGCTTATGTACCGAGCATGACATACTATGGAATGAAATACCCCTTCGGTCAGTCTGGGTCAGTTGTCTGAACTGTGTGTCCCCACACTGCCTGTAGCAAGAGCTGGGAACACAGCTGCAGGGTCAGAAGCTGAGAAAGACCTTGAATTTCATGCAAGCACTCCCCAGCACCAGCTAAAAAGACACCTTATCAGTACTTTTCTCAGCACAAATCCAGGAACACAGCTTCCTACCAGCCACTGTGAATAGAGTTAACCCTTTCCTGATTAAAAGCAGCAAAGCTGGCTTTTAATGAGAACCACCACACACTCCACTTTACTACTTTCCCAGCTGTTTCTTCCCCTCCATATACAGAGAAGAGAGACAGGGTACTGAATGTCAAATTGGAGGGAAAAAAGTCTCTTTCACCCCTTTGCTCTTGCCTTAAGAGGAAAACGTAACTTATGGGGAGAGGTAACAGATTTGTATATTGAGGATTAGGGCAAAGTTTACCATAACATCCTGGACCAGAGAACAGTTATTTCAGTGTTCCTGTTTCAGACTTTCCATTTATCTAATGCTGACCTACCATTACTGGGCCTAAGCTAATGGTCAGTTTGGAGACCTGAAGATAATTTTTACTATTAGGCACTGCTGCAATACAGACCTGGTTTTTGATTTTGCTTTTAGAGAAGTAGAACATGGTTATATTAAAAATACTGCAACTCAGGCAGGCTCTGGTACCACTTGCAAGTTAGAAACATCCAAGCAAATAAATCACTGTATCCCACGGGTTTATTTGTGTAAGGAGATACTCTTCCTTTCATAAGCCTTACAGGTTGTGTCCTGTCTGATCTTTCCTACTTCCAGTAGGATGTAAAGAAATAGGCTAAGACAGCACTCAGATTCCTTTAGCAAGCTTGAGGGTTTGAAGGAAAGAAACATTCCCATCCATCTTCAAGCTTTCAAATGCTTAAGCTTCCAGAGCCTGCTGAGATCCACTCTATTATGTTTAGCTGGGTATAAGCAGCATAATTTAATAAATCACAGTCTTCATAATTTAGCTTTATTTTTGCCTGTGAAAGAACTGCAGTGTCTTAGTGCTACAGCTTAGCTGACAAAAAAAGAAATTAGATTATGTTACACATGATCATTCATCCTTAATTAAACTAACCTGTATTATAAGAACAGACGAGTGCTGGTTTTGTGCAAGTTTTAAGATGCGGTGAATCCTATATGCCCTTTGAATTTTAATTGCAGAAATATGATGATATGCAGCTGATGTAAAATAAAGTAGCCTCTTCTTTTGTTTCTGTTCTGATATCTGTAGAAGGAAAACAAAACAAGGTACATTGGTAATTTTCATTCTCAGGGGTAGCTGATCATCTATGCAAAGACTATAGTACCCAGCAATATATGCTGAAGAATTGCCTCAGAAGTCATTACCTCAGACCTAACTATGCTACCTTTCTTCAGTACTAGGTCACTAAACAATAACAGAGAAGTGTTTGTAAGCAACAACATTAATACATAGCAGAGAGCAGTCTCATTGTAAGCGTACATGCAGAAGTATGTTATAGGTAAACCACAAAGCTAAGGAAACACCCAACAATGAAAACCTTTTTTATAGTGTTTGTGAGAAAAGGGTCAAATTATATTTTGTTCTATTCTGACCACCCAATTCTCAAAGCAGGAAACAAGAATTTGAATTCAAGAAGTGATCAGGTTTTCCTTTCTTGCCAGACAGAACTAATGCTAAAATAACTCTAGAGATAATTTACATAAAAAGTATAGTTTTAATTTGAGGTATACCAACCTTTTTTCTGACTAAATAGCCCCGTATAAATGCTTGCAGTTTAATGACAGCTCTTCTAGTTTTGTTGTATTTCATAAATTGAAGCCTGCCTTCCTGCCAAGCCCTCACATGCTTTTGGATAATTACGGCAGCAGCTTTTTGTTGAACAAGTTTCCTTGCTGTGAAATCTCTGTATGCTTTTTGGATCAAACATGCAGCTTGAAGCTTCTGAAAAACATTTTAAAGATTGCATTGATAATTTAACTTTTGTTCATTTCTGTCACAAAAAATATATTTTAGGTCTTTTGGGTTTTTTTCCATCATAACAAAAAGAACAAAAATAAAACAGGAAATACAAGCCAACTCATATACTACTAGTTTATATAAAAATCCACTTTTGTAATTTGGAAGGTCTTTTCCCCATACCTGTGGTGAAAAAAGGTCAAAATATGGCCAATTTAACGTAATCCTTTGTAAGCAATAAAGCTGGCAGAAAATTTTACATTTCATCTTGTTATCAGTATAGGCAGGGGTAATTCAACAATTGGAACTGTTCAAAACCAATAATCAACCTCATTGTTCAAAGCAAAAAGGAAATTTAATATTTTGAAGATTGAACAGTTTTGATCTGAGCAGTCTTTGTTCTGGCCTCACCTTTTTATTTTCTACACTTCTGCATTTTGATGACAAAAATCATGCAAATACATTGACAACTTTCAAAACAACCATGACTTAGGAGAGTGCAAGTGAAAACACACCTTTTTTAAAAGTCTTCCAGCCCTGTACTGTCTATATGCCAACTGAATCTTAACTGCAGCATTCTTAGTTGCCAGAAACTGATGTCGAATCATCCGTGCAGTAAGTGTTGCTCTCCATCTTCTTTGAATGGTAAGTGCACAGAACTTCATTTTCAAAAACCTAACATGAAAATGTATTATAGGTTTTTTTCCAAAAGTTCAGAACACTTGCATGTTTAAAATAAGAAAACAGTGATGGTTTAATAATTACAAAATTATTAAGACAGATGTTACGAAAGCAGAGCTGTTCTCAGCCAAATCTTGGAACACCGAGGGAATAACTAGCAATATTGGCAGACTGGTGTAAAATAGAAAACACGCTCTGTTTTCCCACAGTATGTATTTCCAGAACTTGCTGCCAAAGAAGGCTGGGGGAGAGAGACAGCAGTTTAAAAGGCATTAGACAGATTGACATACAACAAGTCCATGAAAGGATAATAAAGGAAAGAGACAAGGATGTAAATTCTCTCATACATAATATAACAAGCATGGATGCTGAGGGAGGACCTCAGAAAGTGGTCAGGTTAACATACTGTCCCTAAACCACATCATCTACTGCCACTGGCAGAGAACAGAGTTGTGAATGAGATGAGCTATCAGGCTAATCTAATAGATCATTTGTTTTAAAACCATCTCACAGCAAAACGAAACATAAACTGGTTTCCACTCTGCATTATAATGAAATAGTTTTTCATCCTACTAGATATTCTTAAAATTCCAGTATAAAACAAGAATATACTTCCTATAAAAAAAAAAAAAACAACCTACATAAGTGAAAAAAGATGAAGGCCTACACTTTCTAGATCCCCAAGATGCAAAAACTAGGTTTGTGAGAAAAAAATAAACATAAGAAAAAGCTTGCCTAAAAGAATAATCTCACCTGCAGAGCCTGAGAATCTATAGGCATTTGCCAGAGTGCAAAGCAGTACTCAGTTATATAAGTTTTGAAAAGTAGAGAAATTTATAGCAAATTCAGTCTTACCAAATCCGCTGTAGTTTTGCTTTGAAGTGACCCTGAATAACACGTATCGCTTTTAGCATAGATGCGTATTCCTTTCGTGCTCTGCAGCCTCGAAACCAGGCTTGAATTACTCGTGCTGCTCTCATTTTCTTAACCCACTTCTTGGCTTTATATCCTCGATATGATGCCTATTAAAAAGAAAAAAAAAAAACAACAAACACACCACCAACAAAAAAACCTTAAGTGATATCCTTGATTTTTTTTTTTAATAAAAAGACAAAATTAAAAGGAAAAATGTCACATTATCATGAAAGGCTTTGAGGATTCCTATGTCTACGAATATCCAACTCCTCACATCTAGATATTTCCTAAGCAAGTGAAATGCATTCAGGGAAATATCATAAATGTCACTCTAATATCTGTAAAAATAATTATGTCATGAAGAAACAAATACAAGAGAGATTTACAAACAACAACAAAAACCTTCTGGGCTTACAGGCACACTTGTTTTCTTATCTATTAAGTAGTGTACATGCATTCCAGCATGACAGCAATAGCAAGCTAAGAAAATACTATGAGATTATTTATTTCCCTTTATTCCTTGATTTGAGGGGAAAAAAGCCTTTAATTCCAGTACTACCCTGAAGAGAAACCCCTTCCCTTGGGATAAAATAACCAAGGATGACACAGGAAGTTACTCAGAGCCTTTCCCCGAAGCAAAAAAAAGGGTGTGCTCCTACTACCTACAATTCAATTAACATAAAGAAGGAAATATACCTTCCTCTCTCATTAAAAAAAAAAACCTTCTAAGCTGCTTTGAACTCATACTGGATTGATATTTAGCTTGCTACATGGAGACAAAGTACAGTTTTCATTACTTCTTGCTAACCACAGTTTTACTGAATCAGTGATGGAAGGAAAACAACATCAAACTAAACACGGCCCACTCCACAGAATGGTTTAGGTTGGAAGGGATCTTACAGATCTCACCTAGTTCCAAACCCCCTGCCATGGGCTGGGACAACTTCCACTAGATACACGTCCTAGAGTACCTCTGAGAAATCACACATCCTGTTTTATACTACGTTTCATGTGGCACCACTCAAGGTACCAAGTGAAACATACAATAAAAACGCAATTTCTCTCCTTACATTCCTCTTCAGAAAGTTAGCTAGGCTCTCAAATTAGTCTAGAGCCACTTAACAAACCTTAAAGTACATGATTGTTGTATCCATGCCTTCCTAAATTTGAGCCTTAAAAAAAATGTATCACTAATGCCTTTTTTTGCCATTTACATCAATTTATATCCAATACTACTAATTTCAACATGTCAAGACAGCTTTCATTCACATTCCAATTAAAGAAAGTATTCATTAAGCTATTAGTACTTATATAGGTGAAAGCCAGTTACAACAAACATATTCTTGGAACAACCACAGAAACAAGTATCAGAACTCATTTGAAGGAGTAAAATTCTGGGAGAGAAACAAGAAAAAGGGAATGTTACTTTTTAAGATGAGCACCTCAGCAAGAAAAGACAAAACAGAGCGGAACTGAGACTCATTTCTGTGCACTGTGGTAGTAAGCTTTGTACTATTGCCATGTAGTATACTTCAGAAATAGATTCTACTTTAATATACAGCCTTAAACTGTTGTTTGAAAGAGCATTAATCTTAACTAAAAACACACAAAGAAAACCCACCACCAAAATCCACTAATATACATTCAGAAGTACCTGAATTTTTATTGTGCTCTCTTTAATTCTGTGAAACTTCTTCTTTTGTATGAATCCTCTGACTCTAGCCTGCACAATGATAATGTTCCTCCGGGTTTGTAAGTAAGCCATTCTTTGGTGTTTCACAGTCAAGTGGGATCGGTAACATCGCTGTAAGACAACTGCTGCTTTTTTATAGCTTGTATACTGTGATTTAGCTTTATGCATTAAGTAATAGGCTTGTAACGTAATAGCTGCTGTTCTAAGTTGAATAAATTTTCTACGCTGCAAAGCCATCTGAAGAACAGACTGAATCTTTCTTGCAGCTCGTATTTGTCTTGCAGTTTTTCTTGCTTTCATACCACGGAAGGCAGACTGAATAATTACTATGGCTTGTCTTTGAGCTGAATACTCTGCTTTCTGTAAACGAGCCCTGTGACATGCTCTGTACCACCTCTGAATAGCAACTGCTGAACTCCGAATCAATTTATAGCGAGTCCTCATTCTCTGGCATCGGAACATAGACTGGATCATTATTGCTGCTGCTTTCTTTTCAAGAAAACGCCTCCTCTCTACACACATTTGTAAGAATGACTGTATGCAGCGTGCAGCAGCTTTGGTTTTATACAGCTGCCTAGATCTTTTAGTGCGGTAAGAGGACTGAAGGCAAATGACAGCCTTTTTTATTTTTGCCCACTTTTCCATGGCAGCTTCTTTTGCCTTTTTGGCTCTGAACCTTCGCTGTATAACTCTGACAGCCCAACACAACCGTTTGTAATATTTATGCTGTAGGTACATGCGATAACTAGACTGTATTACAACTGCTGAAACATGCATGATTTTCAGCTTTTGTCGTTCCTTCATGCCTCTGTAGGAGGCTTGAATAACAAGAGCAGAATTCTTCATTGTTATATATTTCTTTCGTTGAGTCTTTCCTTTAATGTAGGATCGATAATGGTTCTGTATAACAATAGCTGCAGCTCTCATCTTTTGATAGGACCTCCTACTCCTGTGCATTTTGTAGGCTGACTGTATTGTACCAGCAGCTAAATGCATTTGCTCAATACGCTTCCGCACCCTGATACCTCTGTACACAGCCTGCACATAAATCGTTGCTCGGCGAAGAGAAAAATACTCCGAAGTACACTGTCTTGACAGAACCAATGCTCTGTATCTTCTCTGAAAGACTAGAGTAGCTGCTTTAAGAGAGAGATATCTTTGACGTTCTCTAAAAGCTTTAAAATTTTTCTGAACAACAATAGCAGCACAGTGCATTGCTTGATGTTGTTTTGCCCTCATGTCTCGAAAAGCCTTCTGAATACAAGTTGCTGCTTTCTTTAATGAAGAGTAACGCTGTACTGCAATTTTCTTTAGGTTATTTGCTCTGTATCTCTCCTGTATTAGCTGGGTTGCCCACTGAACTCTTTTGTAATGGCGGTACTGCCTATACATTCGATAGTTTCTCTGTATTGTAAGTGCTGCCTCATGTCTTTTCTTCAAGAAGCATCTTGTTTTCATTCCTCTATATGCAGCCTGAAGAACTAAAACAGAATTGTACAGTTTTAAGTACATTTGTCTTACACGCTTCCCTTCCCGGTAAGCACGATAACGTTGCTGTATGATTACTGAAGCAAGTCTGACAGCTTGATAAGGAACGTAAATCTTACGCATTCTTAATGTTACTTGAATAACTGTAGCAGCTTGATGCATCTGCTGTATTTTTTTTCTTACCACAAAGCCTCTATAAGCAGACTGTATGATAACTGCAGCATTAAGGAAAGAGTGATATTTTTGACGTTGAATTTTTGCTAGTTTCGTTGCTCTGTATTTTCTCTGAATCACAACAGCAGCTGTCTTAAGGGAAAGAAAATGTTTTCTTTGAAGAAAAGTTCTAAATCTTCTTTGAATAAGCTTAGCCGATTCATTCATAGTTCTTATAAGTCTTCTTGTTTTCATACCACGGAATGCAGCTTGGATTCGAAGTGTAGCACTTTTCAGAATCATGTAGTTTTGAACTTGTGTATTTCGCTCTTTACAAGCACGGAACCACTGCTGAATCTGCCTAGTTGCCAGCAACAATTTTCTGAAATCCCTCTGTTGTTTGTGCATTCGATAATAAGACTGTATTATTGCTGCTGACTGATGCCTAGTTTTTAAGTCTTGGCGGACCTTCATGCCTCTATAGGCAGCCTGAAGGATAATGATAGACTTCTTTAGTTCAAAGTACTGCTTACGTTGTACTTTGCCTAAACAAAATGCTCTATATTGTCTTTGAATTATGATTGCTGCCATTCTCATTGCCTGGTATTTTATGTTCATGCGATGCATCTTAAACGTGGCTTGGATACAAATAGCTGCTTGATGCATACAGTGAATTTGTCGTCTAACTCTTACACCTCTATAAACGGCCTGCACTTTGACTGTGGTTTTTTTCAAAGTCAAATATTTCTGCCTTTGACATTTAGCATGAACCATTGAACAATAACGCCTTTGAATTACTATAGCTGCAGATCTAAGTCTTTCATAGTCCTTTTTGACAAGGTAAGAAGTGAAGGCAGCTTGTATAGTTGTAGCAGCTCTGTTTAGTTTGTTCAATTGTCTCCTCACAGTCATCCCCCGGTAAGCAGACTGTAAGACTAGCACAGCTACCTTTGTTTTTAGATATATTGCACGCTGGGTTTTTTTCATACAGTAAGCTCTGAAGTATTTCTGAATCACTAGAGTAGCTTGTCTTAGTTTCTTGTATTTTAGTTGATTTACATGCATTCTGTAATAGGACTGAATAATTGTTGCAAGATAATGTTTCTTTTGAATAATTTTTCTCACAGTTCTACCCCTCCATATTGCCTGAAGACGCACTACAGAGTTACGCAGCTGAACATATTCTTGCCGTTGTTTCTGACCTATAACACTGGCTCTGTAATGCTTCTGGATTGTCAGCACAGCATGGTTCGCAAGTCTGAATTTTTTCCGAGTCATCCATTTTCTGAAGGCAGACTGTATCTGAGTAGCAGCAACACATTGTCTTTGAATCTGCTTTCGTACCTTCCAGCCACGAACAGCTGCTTGTAAAGAAAGGACTGCTGCTCTTGTCATTAAGAAGTTCAGTCTTTGCTTGTTACCAATCTTTAAAGTTCTGTACCACCTCTGAATCATAATGGAGGCCTGAACCATTGCCTTGTATTTCATTCTTGCAGCATGAGCTCTAAAAGCAGTCTGAATCTTAATCGCTGCTCTGTGTTCAAGTTTAAGCTTTTCACGTGCTTTATAACCCCTGTAGGCTGCCTGTAAGCACACAGCTGCTTTTTTAACTTGCGAGAACTCCTGCCTCTGACACAGTTGCCTTTTGTATGCACGATAATGTTTTTGAATGACAACAGCAGCACAATAGATGCTTAAATAATGCTGCCTGTCCCTTCTCATTCTGTAGCGTGCCTGGAGAAATATTGCAGTCACCCTCCACCTTTGTATCTGTTTCCTGACAAGATAGCCTCGAACTACAGCTTGAATTCTTATGCAAGCTGCCTTCCTTCTCCTGTAATCTTCTTTAAGTTGAAGAGCATATCTATGAGACCAATACCTTCGCTGGACATAAAGTGTTGCCTCCCTTAGTGCACAATAACGCTTACGTGCTTGCCTCATCTTTACAAAAGCTTGAATCTTCACAGTTGCACATTTCAAGATTTTAAATCTCTTCCAGACAACATAAGCACGGTAGCTTGACTGTATTTTTATAACAGATCTCAATATGCAAGCCTCTTGCCTAGCTTCCATTCCACTGTAGACAGACTCTGGGACAACAGCAGCCAGTTGCATCTTCTGGAAAGAAACAGCTGCTTTTTCAGAAATTAAATGTCCCCCATACCAAGTTTGAATGGCAGAAGCAGTATTTTTAATCTCTTTGTATCTTTTTACCTGTTGGTATTTTCTAACGTGTGACTGCAATGTAGTAACAGATTTTTTTAATCTTAAAAATCTTAGTTTCTCTTTCTTCATTCTCCACAGTGATTGTACAACACAAACTGCTTTTGTTTGTCTGTAGAGTTTACGTGCCTTCATGCCTCTAAAAGCAGCTTGGAGAACAATCACTGCTGCACGCTTTTGCAAATAGCGCTCTCTTTCAATTTTTCCTAGTTTATAAGCTCTGCAATACTGCTGAATTGTCACTATTTTTGCCCTGTGTTGCTGGTAAATACATCTTGCCAGCTGACACCTGTACCAAGCCTGAATCTTGATAACACTTTGCTTAACAAGCAGATACCACTTCTGATATCTGTGCATCCTATACCAAGACTGTATGACAAGGGCAGCCCTCCTTCTTTTAGCCAGTTCTGAAGACTGCCATTTTCGGAAATAGGTCTGAAGCACTAACGCAGCTTTAATTTTCTGTTGAATTCTGTGTTTTCTCCATTTTCTGAATGCAGACTGAATAGTAAGTGCTGAAGACTTTAAGAGTTCATATCTTTGCCGGTCTCTTTTTGCCCACTTGGATGCACGCAGATGACTCTGGATTGTAACAGTAGCCCAAACGATTTGTTTATATGCAGCAACAGACTTCACCATCCTTATCCTTGCTTGTATGACAATAACATAGTATCGTAGCTGTAAATATCTTTTCCTAGCAGAGTATCTCCTCCAACAAGCCTGCAGGAAAAAACCATAAAATTTAGTATTTTCTTCATGGTATCTCAAGCCTAAATTTGTGGACCTCAGACCTTTTAAGATTTCTTCATTCCTACTTAATCTCTATGAAGATAAGCCCAGTTATCTACATATAAAAAACAAAGGCCAAATGCTGGAATCATTGCTTTTTTTAAGCATTTTAAATTCGGGGAAAAAGCTACATTTGCCCTGGCAACAAAAGATTCCCTTTTAAACTACTGACAAATCAGTGATTCTTTAATCTCCATTACAAAAAGTCTTAAGACTATAATATTTTGCTTTGGATAATAGTGGGGAAAGTATCTTGAGAAACTGAATTAACTGCCCAAACTACCCATTGGTAACTAATGACTGCCATTCTGAATGTGCCCACTGCAGGCGTCATAACACTAAGAGTTTTGGGGATTTGTTGCGGGTTTTTTTGGGGTTGTTTTTTGTTTGGGTTTTTTGGTTGGTTTTTTTTTTTTTTAATTTTTTTTTCTTTTTAAAGCCTCTAAGTAATGTTCAGCAGTTGCAGAGAGGCAAGCCAGCACAACCTGATTTGTGTTTACATTGACTGGTTTGAGGCCTAGTTGTTTAAATGTTTACGGTATACCAAAATATTCACTAAGAAGGAACAACTGTAGATTTAATAGCACATTATTTCTTTCTGGAAAGAGAAAAGTTACCAAAATATCTCAAAACTGGGAGGGGGTTTAAAAAAAAAAAAACAAACCCACCAAACCAAACAAAATAGTATTATGCTTTCGTGAAGACATCAGTGGCTGCAAGCAGAACAAATGACCCTGAGCAAGCCTTTTTCTTACATGTTTCAGAGGGTTTCCTTGCTGCATAATCTCACTTTAGATCATATTACCTGAATGATTATGGCAGATTTACTTCTGGCTTCCTCCAATTTTGTCTTTTTCAGATTTAAAAAAGTCATCCTGGCTAAGTATCTTCTCCAGTGCTTCTGGATGAAAACTGCTGCATTCACTTTCTTCAGGATGCGCCGACGAGACAAGAAGTTTCTTGCATATTTTTGAATTATCCGAGCAGCTCTGTCTCTTTCCTACAAAGAGTAAATTTCCACTAAACAGTCAGGATTAGAATGGTCTCTCAGATTTTTGATGTATTAAAATAACTATTTAAAGCAATCTCATAAAAATTAGGCTCATTGGTACCAGAGCTTTTCTTTAGTAAAAGAACTTTACTGAGAGAGAATATTTATTTCTGCAGAATTCTTTGTAAAAGGGTGGTATCACTTAAATCTGCATCCTCCCGCTTTCATAATTATTCTTCTTTGATACTCAATTATTATTATTCTTTGATACTCAGTATTCAACACTGGTGAAGTTTAGCTCCTGAACAAAAGTAGTAAATCCATGCAGAAGTTAAATTACTCTTTTCATCTTGTAGACATTAATACAAATTAAAACTTAACTACTCCCTTTTTGTTTTAAGGAAGTAATACAACTATTTTATATTTGAAATACTGGGAAAAGGGCTTAAGGGATGACATGCTCTAATTAGAACACAAGAAAAAGTAGCCTTTAAGCAAATGTAATTACTTCAGAACAGTCTTTAAATGAAAATGTTTTTAGTAGATTACACCACTACAGCAGCCATATATATTTTTATAATAAAAATGGTACTCATTAATTTAAATGTCTATATTATTCTAATAAACCTGTATACTCCAAACAGTGAATTTATATTCTTCATTTATGTTGTGGTTTTCTAAAAGCATTTCTAAAAGTAGAAGCTATGAATACTGCACACAGCCAGAGAGTACCTGAGGAAGTTTTAGTTTCCTTTTCAGATTGTAATTCCTCCAAACAGACTGAATTAATCGTGCAGCTCGAGTTTCTTGCCGAAGATCTAGAAGCCGTGAACACAGAAATGCTAGGTAGGTAATAACAACCTATATAAACACAGAAGACAGCAAGTTAAGAGCTATATGAAAGAGCAGGACACGTTTGCAGGAAAGCAGAACATGTTTACATAACTCTAAAGGCATCTTACCTTCTCGTCAGGAATTGTATTTGACATGTCCGAGTGATGCAACATTGCCGGTATTCCACCTAGGTCAGCAACTGCAGCATTGATCAGCTGGAAGTTTTTCTTTTCATTGTCCAAGAGTTCCTTGTAGAGGACTGAGGTAGTTACAGCTTTGCAAAGAGAAAATGTTTGTCAAATTAAATTGTGCATTAAATGAGTAGATTTAACATGAACTTCTGTGTATCAAATAACTCACTTTGGTCAAACATTCCTTCCATAACATTTAGAGAAGTATCAGACTCTGAAGAGGATGAGGAGGAAGAATTTAGTCCCACTTTATGAGTTCTTGAGTATTCTACTGTTTGAGTTGTACGTTGGCACACAGCTTCCAAAGGTATGTAACATGGATGATAATGATGAATCAAATGACATAACACTCTACCATCTGAGAAAGACACTGTGAAGTTTTCCACCTGTTAAATACAATGCAGTAAGACACAAGTTCTTTGAATTTTTGTTACCAGATAATTGGTATAAAGTGGATATAGCATTTATCTTGTCCCTTTGAAGGTGACCAGGTGCAAGTTTGGGGTTTTTTTAACAAAAAATACGTAACTAGTTCTTCCTTTGAACATTCACTTCACAGTGACATACAGCTGTGAGAAACCAGAAACAAAGATGTGTGAATCACTATACAGTGAATCCTCAAGGGAAATGTTTAAGAAACTAAAAAGAAAGCAATCTTTCCACAGAAGGATCCCAAGGAAACTTCTGTAGATACCTTTACACCAATTATTCAGTCCAGAAACAGGTTCTAAACTTGCATCAGTCTTAAGTGCTCTATTTTACCATTCAAAAAAACTATCAGGTGTGACTGTATTCTGACTAGAGACAAGTCTCCGAAAAGGGCTGCTCTTCTTGGAAGGAACAAATAACATATTCTTTCTCTAAAGAAATTCCTTTCTCTTTGAGGAAAGGAATTTCCCTTATCCCAAACATCAGTTTAACTCTCACATATCCTATAAATGGTAAAAATTTTATGTGCAAATACTAAAGGATTAATGCTCATTAAAAAAACAAAATCACAAAAACCACTCAAACAACCCCATATTCCTGCAAAAATTTTTAAAAGGCATCTTTATGAGTAAGACTAACTGGAAGGAGAGAACCTTTTATTCAAATTTGTTTAAAAAGAAAGCTGCAGCTAACCCCACAGAATGACGGTTATTTCAAATGAGATTAAACAAAGTCCAGAAGGATATTTACAACAAATTACCATTGGCTGCTACTACATATTTGATAGTTTGAAGAATTCTGCTCTATAAATAAGCATTCTTATGACAACAAATTATGTATTTGCTGAAACGTACACAATACTATTTACCTTGATATTGTAAAATCCACAAACAACATTAACCCATGCCATCAGCAGCTCCACATTTTCACTGTAACTTTGAGTTGAGGAGTTGTTATTATTATTATCTTCCTGTACTCTACAAGTATTTGGAAAAGTTTTGAAAGCACCCAATTGCGTTTTCCTCTTGTGTGTGCTTTTTAAAAACTCTATTTCTTCTTTTAACTGTTCTACATTAAGAAAAACATCCACCTATCAGGAAAGAAACAAAAATTTCACCATACTTTCAGAGTAAACAACGATTTCAGAGTCTCACCTGAGTTTCTACTCAGTGCATGTACCATTCCACCTCATTTAAGGGATTCTAAGAGGACTTGAGCTGGCATTGATGGTGTGAGAGGACCTGGAGAACAAGTACCATATCCACAGGGCTTGGACTAAGCCACTGCTCACTGAAATTACTCTTTAATGAAAAGCAATGCAACTGTGACACAGGCATACAGGAGAACTAACTGGAGAAAGGTAACCAGACAATACTGTAACAGTAGTTAACTAAAAAAACCAGTTACATTTTATTTTTATTACGTTATTCTCACTTGCTGATAGTTCTGTGGCTATAGTCTTTGAAATTCTTGCTTTAGATACAGTTAATTGTACTTATATTCCTGACTACCTAGTGGTGAAATTCCACCTCAACTTGTATCTTATTTTTCCTTTCATACTCTATGTTCCTTCCAACTGGATTTGTCAGATAAGTTAGTCTTTTGAAAATAAGTATCTGACTCGAGTTAACCCTTAAAACAGTCTTAAGAACACTATTTTTGCTTTCTCTACCATTTGGTATGGTTTTTTTTTTCCAGTGCCTATGAAATGCCATTGAGGCAATGCCTAAGAATTCTTCATTTTTATTTCAAGAATGTTTCTTCAAATTGACTGTTCCAGACAAGTGGAAAAAGGTAGAATTGCTATATAGCTTTGGAGCTTACTCTACCATTGCTATTAGTGTAACCTCAAAACGTCCGTTTCAGTTAGTAAGAGCTTGCCAGCACTTTGAGACCAACATTATTTTACCCTTAATTATCCATTCTGCTGGCTTACAGCAAAAACTCAAAAGTTTAGCCAAAAAATTGTATGAATGTATACAAGAAAAACCACAGTTAAAATATTACCTAAAATGTATTGTTAAGGAACAGTTAGCAGATTTACATAGTATGTATGGGACTTTGAATATATGAACTTCATTGCATCACAATTCATCGGATCATCTAAAACTCGATTAATAGAGTATTTCACAGAAAACAAATACTCTGGAAAGAATGGTGTTTTCACTATTTCTCATTTGCAATTAGTAACAAGCAAAGAAAATATAATTGAATAATACCTGGAAAGCCAAGACAATTTTCCAAAGGAGTGCTAACGTTCGTTCTCTGTGTCTATCCACAATATCCCTGGAGTCAATTGACACACCTATCAAATAAAACAAGGAATTGAAGTGTGCACTAGCCTTCTGATACACTTATAATAACTCTGGTTTCTAGGCCTTACCACTTTCATCTTTCAAGTTAATTCCTCGCTCTTTAAGGACATTAAGAACAACATCAACATTATGCATCTTCTGTAGACGACTTATTGCAGGAACTCTCAGTTGTTTCGAAAGATTCCAGTTTTTGGTGAGAAGTTCCACTGTTCTCCTAACAAACGGAATTTCACTGTTTAATGTCTCACCTGAGCTCATATTAAGTATTATATAAAAGAAAATAAATAGTTCAAAATAATTCTGTATCAACATACACAAGACGAATGCCACATTGTAAGTCCACAGCCAGATTGGTTACAGCAAAATCAAATTCATCAAGTGGAGTTTGAATATGACTGACAGGTAGTCCTAAGAAACTCAGATGGCGGGAAAGGTCACCTTCACCACTCAGAAAGTCCCGAGAAAATGCAAGCAGAAGGTCTTTGCTAGCCTAAAAGAAAAAAAGGAAAAAAAAGGTTAATATAATTCTTAACATTGCAATATTTGTCAAGCAGAAAACAATTTTCACCCCTTGTCCCCAGAATTGCAGTCCATATTTCTTTACCCAATACTTTTTTTTTTTTTTAATTTATTTTTAGCCAGTTCACACTGTTTTAATTTTCATTGTACCTGGCTACCATGTCACTGAAAGCACCACCAAATTCAGGAATACATTTTTCTCAGTCTGTGTGACTACACAGTACAAACCCAAGAGGAGACAATTTTATCTGAACATATTTATTAATCAAAGCCTTTGCATAACAGATGTTGCGTAGTCTTTCTCATCACAGCAAACTAACAGGAAAAAAAAAAACTAAACAGAAAAGCCTATCAAACTAACTTGCAGTTTAAGATCAGCTGCAGTATGCTAGATTGATATCTAAAAACAGTGAAGAAGCTTAAATTTAGGGAGGGAAGCTAGCTAATACAAGACAATGGAGTCCTTCCTACAGGACCAACAGCTCAAAGGTTTTTTTGGGGAATTCTGCTACATGACCGTGAGATGATGTGTTGAGGATGTTCGTGCAACAGGCTGAACAGCCAAGACTTGTTAAAAAAAGAAAAATACATAGAAAAAAAATATATATTCTACGTTGTGTCTTAGAACAATATTGGAGGGAGACATCAAATCACAGCTCTTACCTTGAACTCTGCATCCTTACAAAAGAGGCAAGGGTCATGGTCAATCATTCTGGACTGTTTGGCAGAGTCCAGAAAGCAAACTAACAACAGCAACTTTTTCAATGTGAATTTTGACAAAGCTTCTTCATGGCCTAAAAATATAAAACCCATTAAGTGCTAGTTCAAAAATTAAGTGCTAAAAATAACCTATTTTTGGAAGTATTAGTTACCTTCTCGGTAAAGGTGAGGCACAGTGGGATGTCTGTGCTCAGCTGCAATGTCAGGGTTCCAAAGCAAACGATTAAGGATAAATATTGCTAAACCCATAACGTCACTATTACTCTCCAAAGCTATCAGTTCTCCATAAATGGTCTAGTATGAAAGGAAGGGAAAAATGCAGAACCATTAAAAATTTATTCAAATACTATGAGGATTTTTTTTGAATAACACTGACTATTTCAGTAATGTTAATTAGTCTCTAAAAAGCAGTTTTTCAAATCAGTCACTGAAGGACAAAACCAAAGGAAATTTCAGAATATCCAGTCTCATTTCAAAACATGTATGATCAACTGCATCTAAATAATTAACCAGAAACTTTGTTAAGACTCCTGCATTTTTCTCCAGTTTAGTAAAGATTGAAACTGATAGGAAACTGCTTTTGTGTTATTGATCAGGGAGTTAACTTCCACTTTCCTTGATTAAACATTTTCCTTTTTAATAAGGTAAGCACTTTTTTAAAGCAAGTCTGCTGTAGTAATTTGAAAGAGATGTAAACATGCCATAACTGAACTGAACCTACCTGCATTATTAAACAAAGTACAAAGAAACCTGAAACATCCCACACTAAACTAAATTGCTAGGTGTCCTTTAAACTTAGATTATAGACCATAAATTCTGCACTTACCTCCAGACCTATACGTAGCCACAAAGGGTTGTAAGATAAAAGCCAGTTAAGGACTTTCTGCCTCTCTCCTGCAAGAGATCATCTTGTAATATTACATTCAGCAAACACTTCGTACCATAGCAAAGATTTCTACCAACCAATTGTAGATTAAATCAACTTAGTGTGTGAACAACCCCTTTTCTGCCCACGAAAGAGTGAATGCAAAGTTTTAGTATTCTTACCTACATCTTTCCAGAGGTGCCTGTCTCTACGAACTAGCAAACGTCTAGTTTCAATCTCAACTTCCAGCTTCTTAATGGCTTTTACCATTGTTTCAGATGTAAACAAGTGGCAAGCATCACGTCGCAATTTATTCAGCTTACGACGAGCTGTATAAGCTTTTAGTGATGCTTCATCTTTCGTTGGTGCTTTAGGAACGCTGGTTTTATGATGGTTTTCTTCTCCCAAGATAAGAGCAGCTGCATTTACTGTTTAAGCACAGACAAAAAGTATGCACATGTCAAGTAAAGGTAGCTTTACCCACTGCATTCATTTTTTTTCCTCTCCAAATTCACATTTTGTTATTTTCTTTCTGACTAATGATTTTATCCCTCAGGAAGCTTATCAGCTGCTGCACTAAACATACATTTCAAGTACATGTATATTAGTCAAATACTTAACAAAGCTTATATCATAAGTGAGCAGTGCTAGGAGTTCAGTTTTAAGACGAATTGTACCATCTTCAGTTTTTTAGATTGAAGTTAGAGGAAAAAGTACATTACCATCATTTTAGTAAAGTGACAGCTATAATGTTTTTCAGCAGGTGGGGATTCCCCACTCAACACCCACTGAGGAGTGCCACAGCCACATGTCACAGTGTGTTATTTCTTGCTGCAGAGCACACTCCCCCTTCAGGTGTGTGGTATGCTGTGCTTGGAGTGAGCAAGTGTGCGATCCACACTTATCACAAGGGGAAAATACAGCTCTGAAAAGGGTTAGATAGCTACAAAATTCTGCTGGCATGGACAGCACTGTCTCCAGTTTGAGAACTGCTTTTGGTTGAGCATATTCTGTATTTTCTAGCATAATCACTATTGAAACACATTACCAAATATTTGGTTTATGATTATCATAGCATGAAGTCAAAGGCTGAAAATGGACACACAGGTGATACCGAAAAATTAAACCCCAACAATCTACTCCTACTGAAGCGCTTAATGTTACACAAAATAACGTCACAAATTGAGAATAGTATTAAGCTAGTACAACTATTAATTAACATTAATAAAGCACATTGTATAATCATAGAATCTTAGAATGGTTTGGGTTCGAAGGGACCTTAAAGATCACCTAGTTCCAATCCCCCTGCCAGGGGCAGGGACACCATCCACTAGACCAGGTTGCTCAAAGCCTCATCCAGCCTGGCCTGGAACACTTCCAGGGATGGGGCATCCACAGCTTCTCTGGGCAACCTGTGCCAGCGCTTCACCACCCTCTCCATGAAGAATTTCTTCCTGATATCCAATCTAAATCTCCCTGCTTTCAGTTTAAACCCATTACCCCCTGTCCCTTTTTACAGGCCCTTGTAAAAAGGACCCCCTCCAGCTTCCTTGTAGGCCCCCTTCAGCTACTGGAAGGCTAATGTTTAAGAACTTTAAAAGATAAAGTGAAAATTCTTGTACTCTTACCTTGCGAGGTGTTTGTTTTTACACTTAAGTCTTCAGGTGTAAGTACAAAATTCAACCACCAGGTGAAACCTCGCTGCTGCTTCTCCTTCCAACGCTCATCATAAAACATGTTTTTAGCAGCAAAAGGCATTGGGTGCCTAGGAATGACTTAAAAAAAAAAGAAAAGTGAGTCTCTCCAGTTCTTGACATGTTTGATAACCAATATGCATTCAATTGTGGAAAGAATCAATGTTTGGCACTCCATTTAGCACTATAGTAGAGATGAGGAGATTGTTAGAATCTTCAGTGATCATCCACCATTAAATAAATTTCAGCCACAAACCAGGGATTAAGTTAGTAAAGCACTAGAACAAAGACAAGATTTCTCAAATACAGGCCCTTTGCAATACACATCTTGGGGCAAAACCAAGTTGAGTTGGATTACATCCAGAAAGAACCATTTTATAGATGCATTTTTCTGATCAGATCAACTTAGTATCGTTAGCTCTGCAAAATCAGTATTTTCTGGTAAGAAGGTTTCTCTTCTTAGGTGTGTTGTTGTTATATTAAAACATCAGATGTGGAAGAGGCATTTCACTGATAACCGTCAGCTAGGAATATATCTGTCACTTACAGCTTTTGGCACTTACAGGCAAAACGCGAGGAAAGTAACATTTACTTTCAGCTGGCCATGTCTTGCAACTAATTTTCTTACAAGCAGTCAAGATGGAACACGAAAGGTTAGGTATGTTTTTCCACTAGATACCGATTCATTGTAGCTAGAATCTTCTATTTCATCTCAACCCCAACCAGTCGGGTCTTAGCAATGACTAGCAGTACAGCAATTGTGACATTCACAGAACGTGACAATTCACAGAAGTCATACCTACCTGTTTTTAGAGGTTTCACAAATGTCAGGTGAGACTGAGCCAATCCAGGGATGGGTTTACTAATTCTGTTGGTAGTTCTAGATGCTTTGTGAAGTGAAGGACCTACAAGCATTAACACACAGATATCAACAACAAATACATGAATGGGAGTTAATGTATAAAGGTTCCTAGCCCTTATAAAGCATGGAACTGGAGTAATTCCCCATGAACCCACACATAATACCAGTAATCTCCTGTTGATGGAAAAAGTTAAGCAAAGCAGTTTGACCACAATCAAAAGGGAAAAACAGTTAAGAGCAAATAGGAGCTATCATATTTCACAGTTCTTCCATACATTAAGGAAATGTACTGTTTGCAATTCATTATCACAAGCTAGAAACACTAAGCTAATTAGTAAAAACATTCATTAGAAGATGTGAAAATGTGTATTCTCTAAGTATCTGTGGTGAGAGATATGATTTCTTAGGGCTTGGGACACCTCTTCCCACAGTCAGATGGCATACTACATTGATAGTCATTTCAGAGCTGCCTGACTTGTGTCAGTTTCGGCAACAAAGCACTAGCTAATAAATATTATCCACCACATAGCAGTAGAAGGACTTAAATAAAACACGGAACAAAATTCAGATCTAGACTTTCTGAACTCTCAGCATGTGAAAATACACACATTTAGCACAATCATTTTGTTACACTGACACCATGAAGGACTAAAAAAGTATGCTGTTGCAGGTGGACTATAGTTGCTGCTTGACACCCCCAACAAGATGGTACTTCAGAAACGAGAGATGCATTACACGCTGCGCTCTCCTGCTTAGCTGAAGTAGTGTTTTTCATGAACATTCTCTTCTAGAGAAGTGAAGTCATTCCAATCTCTCATGCCTTTCTAATAACTTTATTAAAAATTATCAAAATGTATTCAAAAGTTGAATGTTAAGTGGATTAAATTAATGATGGGCATTTCAAAGTTCACTTTTAGTAGTGAAATATGATTTTTCTTTGTGAAGCCTAGAGACAACGTCTATGCAACTAGAAGAGTAACAGGTTATATTTCTCAAGAAGAATGTAACTCAAAGCTGTCATCATTTCTGAGTTTCACAACTAGGATTAAGAGACCCCAATATCATTTTGGGCTCACAGGATATTTCTTTGTTCAGCTCATCTACCCTTACCCTAATGGATGAATAGAAATAATCTGGCAGATAACACAGCTTTTCCTGCTGCACAAGAACACTGTTAGTCTAAAAAGAACAGAAACATAACACACTATTTTAACAAGCTAATTACAGACAGTAAACAGAAGCCACTGTGAACAAGATTTGGAAACAAACATATTTGAAAACACATGACATCAGCAACAGAGTGAAATATTCACTATGGTAAGTGTATGTATGACAAATCTCATGCAGTGAGTAACTTTCAAGTAAAATTGAATTACATAACAAGGGCTCAACACAAGAAATGCCAGAAATTTTTCCTATTACTGTCATTATCAAAGATTATGAAAGAATAAAGTAAATTTGAAGGCAATTGCATAAACAAAACTCTGACCTAGTTCTCAAATTTTTAAAATGCTCTTATCTTACAAATTGCAAATGCCCACACTGCAGAGATATGAAATATTGCTGACTGTTGCTTGACTGTTCATTTTGCTATACAAATTTAATAATCAAAGAAAATGGTAAATGAAGGAAATGCTGCTCACCAGCTTTCTTTCTCTGCCCTACTCTGTCTCGGTTTGTGGATTTGAAGGTTGATGGTCTCATGGTGGTATGCGTTTTATTGTCCACACTAGATGTAAGAGTTCTTTTTCTTTCCACTTCTTCCACATACACTGGAGCCATAACTCTACTAGTTTCTATGTATGTTTCACTTTTTCTCTTACGACACAAAGTTGATCCAGTAGGAGATGAATCTACTTTGTCACTGTGGCACTTCCTTTCACCTGAAATGAGACCTGTAACTGGAAGGCGTTTGGATATTTCTGCTTTTGTATGTACAGGCACCACATTATCACATTCCATTATTGCTTTACTAAGGCACTTTTTAGATTTTGGCTGGTGAGTTTCCAGTCTTTTTTCTTCAGCATCAGGCTTATTTTTGATGACAGTGGCAGAAAGAATTGGACGCTTTTTTGGTTGCTGTCTCTGATACGAGCTGCAGGTCTGCAGTTCCTCTGTAGAAGGAAGACTGAAGTGATTTTCTTTGGGTTTGTCAAGATGAAGTACCTGTGATTCTACATTATGCATCTCAAAGTCTTCATTTAAGCTGTGTTCTGTATGAACATGTGTTTTTGTCTCTACATTTTCTTTTTTTTTCCATTTTGAGGGTAGGAATTTCTTTACAACGTATGTCTCTGTAGCAGACGATACTGCAGTTGCCTTAATTTTTGGAGTCTTGGTTTGCTTATCTGACAAACTGTCTTTTACAAATTGATCAGGTGACAGAATTGGAACAGACTGCTCTATTATATCTATATCCACTTGATAACTGTCATTTACAAAGGAATCTGGACTTAAAATTCTCCTTGTACTTACAACAGGCAGAGATGCTGAATGTTCTGGGGTGCACACTGGTGAGAGTGTACAATTAAGAATTACTCCATTGTTTGAAATCAGCAGTTGTGCTAACCCAGCAGAACTGTGTGCACTTTCAGATTCTAATTCACTGTGTTCATTAACATATTTCTTGACACTACAGCTGTCAATTTCAGGCAGTAATGCCTCATTCACAGCAGCAGCAATATCGGAGAATGTAGTAGATCTTCTCATTGCAAGCGGTGTGCAAACAGTATTATGACATTCCTCTAGCACTGGTGTAATAGGAGATATTGGCAATTTATTTTCTGAGGCAACAAGAGAGTCATTTCCTGAGGATATATTACTTTGCACAGTGTTCTGATTTTCACATGGCTGAAGTGGGCTTCTAAGTCTTTCCACCTCCTGGGAAACTTGAAAAGTTTTATTAACATTTTTAGCTTTCAAAGCACTTCTTTTAACTTGTGTGGAAGCAGATGTTCCTGAAGAGTTTTTCTTTTTTATAGTATTCCAAAGACTCTTCTGAAAAAGAACCAGTAATAGAGGTTAGCATGCTGACTTTCTACATACTGTGTAAAAGTGAACATTACTTGTGTATTCATTCAAGGTCTAAAAATACAATGAAAAGAACACCTAGCCCAAACTTCACCATAAGTTATTTCCCGGCTCTGTATCTGTGTCAGCTATGACAGAGTAATAGAAATAAGACACATAATAAACACATACCTTTTTCTTCAGGGACTGCTCAGCAACACCCAAGAGCACAACTTGATGTTTTACAACGCCATTAATAATAAAAAGTACCAGTTCTCTGACTTTCCCTTCTTCTAATGGTGTCCATGTTACAGAAACAAAGATCCTTTGTCCTGGCTATTGAAGAAAAAAGTAATATTTAATATCTAGCACTTAGGTACATTTATGTAACATCAAAGACATATGAGAAGAGGTATACAGAAGTAACATATTCTGACAACATGAAATGATAAAACAATTGTTCACACATTCACAGTGTTAGGGCTTGGAAGGGACCTCTAGAGATCATCTAGTCCAACCCCCCTGCCAGAGCAGGATCACCCAGAGCAGATCACACAGGAACAAGTACAGGCGGCTTTGGAAAGTCTCCAGAGAAGGAGACTCCCCCACCTCTCTGGGCAGCCTGTCGCAGTGCTCTGTCACCCTCACAGGGAAGAAGCGTTTCCTTATGTTCAGGCTGAACTTTCTGTTTTCCAGTTTATGGCCATTGTCCCTAGCCCTGTCACTGGACACCACTGAGAATAACCTGCCCCCCCCCCATCTTCCTGACACCCACCCTTCAGATACTGATAAGCATTGATGAGAACCCCACTCAGCCCCCTCTTCTCCAAGCTAAACAGCCCCAGCTCTCAGCCTTTCCTCCTATGGAAGGTGCTCCAGGCCCTTCATCATCTTAGGGGCCCTGTGCTGGACCCTCTCCAGTAGCTCCTTGTCCTTGAACTGAGGAGCCCAGAACTGGACACAGCACTCCAGGTGAGGCCTCACCAGCGCAGAGTAGAGGAGGAGGATAACTTCCCTCGACCTGCTGGCCACACTCTTAACTCACCCCAGGATGCCATTAGCCTTCTTGGCCGCGAGGGCACGCTGTTGGCCCGCTGTTGCTCAGTGGTTAAATGTAAATTTTCCTCTCTGACATGTACATTTTAGCAACCTGTCAAAAACGTTGTCATCCCAAAAGTCTCTAAATGGTACCTTCCTTTACTGCGTCCGCAGCCTGTGATCGCTCCCAGGCCCCGAGAGGCCTACTCCCGCTCTCTAAAGCTCCAGCTCTGCTCCGTTACCGCGACCCGCGAGACATGAACACGGCACCCACAGCCACCCCCCACAGCGGGGGTGCGGCTACCTAAAAGCTTAGTCCTACGCGGCCAGGTGACGCCTGACTTCTCCCGGTGGAGCGTTACGCTGCAAAACGGTAACTTCTCACGCCACCGGAGAGCGAGAGTGAGCTCGCCCACCGCTCACCCAGAGCCCAGTAACCCATCCACTCGCCCCGCTCCCTGCCGCGCCTGCGCGGCCCCCGCGCGCGCCTCGCCCCGCTGGTACCTGCACCGAAAAGCAGCGATGCTCAATGCTGAAGCCCCTGGCAGAAGCCGGGAAGCGGTCGACGACCACCTCAGCGTCCTCCGCGTTGGGGTTATGGATGCCCAGGAGGCGCGTGCGGGAGGCGCCGACACGCAGACTGCCGAAACTGAGGAACGGCGGCCGGGAGAAGTGGCTCAGGACCAGCACAGCGGGGCCTTCGTCCGCGTCCTCCTCATCCCCTCGGGCGGCCCAGCGCCGCCGCCTAGGACTGGCGGCGGAGCTCAGCTCCCACGCCGCAGCGCTGGGGAAGAAACCCGCGGCCATGCCCGGGCCAGAACCCCGGAGCGGGACGCTCCGGCTCTCCCCACGGCCAACCGCCGCGTCTCCGCCCGACCGTTCAAACCCGGCGCCCCCGCCAATCCCGCGCGGGCCAGGCCCACCCCGCCCCCTCGCTTCTCCGCCAATTACCGCTGGGCGCTTTATTTAAACGGCCCGAGCTCCTCGGGAGCGCGGCACCTCTGCACGGTGGCGGGAGGGAGCGGCCCCGGCCCCGGCCCCGGCCCCGGCCCCGGCCGTGAGACTTCCCGGCGCGCAGCTGGCGATGGGAGATGGCCTTAGGCTTATTAGCCTTGGATAGCTTGAGTGATGCTTCACAATTTAAAAAGCAAGCAAAGGGACGTAGCAAACCTCCGTGCTAAAAATCTCTTCCCGTATTAAAAAAACAAACAAACAAACAAACAAAAAAACCCACAGAAAAAGACACCACCACAATAGAAGCCAAGTATTTTTCTAAATAAATTTAATTTACAAAATATTTTCAAAAAAGCAGTAGAATGAAACATGCACAAATGACGAAAAAAATTCTCATCTGTTTATCTTTCATGAGCTTTAAAAATGGAAAAGCGTAGAGAATAGTGTCTTTCCATGCTGTTTAAAAAAAGGGGCAGAAACCAAAACTCGGCGCAAGCACCCCTGCAAAAAATCCTGTGAAGCAAGCAATGTTAAGACAAAAGAGCTTTACTTTTCCATAACAAACAAAATTACACGTAGGACTGAGTACTTCTACATTTACAGTATACTGCCTACACTTCTCCTTACAGCAAAGAATTTCCCCTAAAAAGACAAATTTACTTGAAGACTTCCATCTAAAATATCAACCTATACAGATCACATTTAAAACACGTTATCTCATATACCAGTGACAAAATACTGAGCTTGTTTCACCTTATTCTTTCATATAAAAGGACCAACATTTAAACATGATCAAAAAGGTTATGGGGGATTCAAAAAACTGTTGCCATTGTTACCTTTAATCCATCCAATCCTTCTATCCAAAATATGAACCTTGAAAAGAGATCTTTATGGGCTTAAGCAAAGTGACTGCCCTGCATTATATTCTGGCCTGTGTCATTCTTAAATCCATACAGTGAAACAACCAAATCACCGAGATGACAGGGTAGAAAGATCACATGTGACAGCAGCCACAAGAACCTACAGATGAATGCGCTCTGCTTCCCTCAAGCTTCAGTCTACGAATGCACTCCGCTTCCCTCAAGCTTCAGTCTCATGGAGACCATGCAGTCTGGATCAGTTATGCATGTATGCTCAATACAGAAAAACCCACATCTTTTTTATTGTTTTCAGGGAAGAAAAACAACAAAAAAAACCCCAAACCACAACCAACTTATTCATCTACAACAGCCTTCTCAGAATTCATTCATAATTCTACATTCATAAACTGCTACACAGCAATTATTTCAGATTTAAAAACTTGGACATCATTTATTCCTTAGCACTACATACCACATTTCATGTTCCATCAAGCACATTACAAAGTGATTCCTTTGAAGCATTCTCCAGAGTTCTGGATGCTCTTTCACATTTGTTACTAGGGAAATAAGCTTAGCTCTTGGATGATACCAAACAAATCTTCTGTCATTATGTGCTGGCACAACCCATCTTTACAAATAGTTACCCAAATTACAATCCAGGCTGAAGTAGCACTGTATTTTTAAGGAAACCAGAGTCTCACAGAAGATACATCATCACCATTACAATTACTGATGTTCAGCATAACAAGAACCCATGAAAGCCATACCTTTGTAGGAAAAGTGTCAGTGCTCAAAGAAGAAATTCCTATATAAATAAACTGAACATTAAATCCATGTAACCCAGTCAACAACCAGAAATTTGTTCAGAAAAAAAAAACCAAAACAGAGTTCAATAATTAAACAGAACAAGTTCTCAGAACCACACAGCAGTTTACAGTACCAACATGGACTCCACTCTTCTCCCCAAAGATCAGCATATGGAAAAGACCAACCCTTTTGCAATGTGCCATTGATCATTCTTAAAAATATCTCTAAAGAGACCTGTTTCTTCCTTCTTTGGCAACAAACGGTCAACTGAGTCAACGACTGCCAGACAGAACATAGCCTCTATTGTGAAAGCGCCCTCCAGGTAACTGGACTTGCACTCCTGGATGAGTACACATATGCATTAAAGTGGAGGTACCAGACACTACGTAGTTCCAACCCGTGCAGCTCCGAGATGCAGATCTCTGCCCTTCGATTCTAGCCCTCTCAAGAGGAACTGTCCTCCATCAGGCAGAGATCAGCTACTTCCACCAGCAAATAAAGTATCAGTCCATGAAAATTTACTTTGCTCATATATGACATTTAAATAGATGTAAAGCCGTAAGAATTATAGCTCATGATATTAAAAAAATAAAAACTATGTATCTAGCACACAAGCTTTCCTATTTTCTTTCACTGTCAACTGGCAATGATCCAGCCTGACCAGCAGGTAAAAACACCAACTAGTAGATTTATCTGCAAATAAAAGAACGCCAAAGAATGAGTAGGTCATTTTTTCCAGGAATGACTAGTAATTCTGGTCACCCAAACAGCAAAGTTAGCGCTTGATTTCCTGAAAAACGCATCCTTTTATAATCTGTTTCTTGTTGGGCACCCAAAAACATGAAGCCCTTTGAAGATATGGACCTTAATGTTTTCTGAATAATCAACTGAACCAGAGAGAAAGCCATTATTCAGAATATATATATAAAAGGCACAATCATGAAATGATTTTTAAAAGGACATTATCAAGTAAATATGCTTCAAATTACATTTTAGTGTTTTCCTAGAGTGCCTTCTGAACAGACTGGATTTTAAAAGAAAATATTAGTTACCAACTACCTTTAAGCCACTGTTTTATCAAAATCCTACAATGCCTTTTTTTCCTACTGTAGGACAGAAAAGACAAGAAATAACAGAGATTTAGGCTTCTTAGTCCGAGGACAGTGCTGACACCACTGATGTTGGGTTATTTTTAACAGTACAGCTACAAATGCTGGAAATTATTCTTCACATCCACATGCGGTAATATGAATATGATACATAAGTGTTGACTTGAAAACTACACAAAACAGCAGTTTTCAAGTCATGGAGTGTAAAGATGACAAACACTTTTATTTTGAAAGGGGATGAAGGTGGAGTTAGAAAGCAGAAAGGGTAGTACTTGATAGTGTCCTTTCAGATGGCAGCATTCAATGGCCTTATTATTGCTGTATATTTGCAAGTAATTCAGCTTCTTACCAGATATATTTACAGCATCTCAGTCTGAACATTCCCAGAGCACAGCTCTAAATTTTACTTTAGAGATACAAACATAGAACAGTTAAACATAAGTAGTCCTGTTTTAGAAACTGAACTTTTAAAGTTTAGGACTTCTATTGTGCTTCTTTGGCTAAGTCCTATTTAAATATTGATAATACTTAAAATTCTATAACTCTGCCACTATTTAACAGCTAACAGAAATCTTTGGTGTGTTTAGGTTAAGAATCCATTAGGGTACAAGCTTCAAAATATGAACATTCAGGCAGCTCTGGCACCTCTCCTGTAAACGGCTCAACACTGAAGTGGACAGGGATTAAAAGAATCTAACATCAAAGTATTTATATAGGATTTTAAATTATCCGTGCCACTTGGAGTTAATAGAACTGGGATGATAAACGAGCTTTTCACACAGATCACTTGCGCTCAGGTGATAAGATAATAATTTAAGAATAGGGAAAACTGGGGAAAATTTTGCCTTTAATATGTAATTCTTGTGAGGAATAGTAAAGATTATAAAATTACTTCAGATACTTTCATTGGCATAATATTCACCAAACAAACACAGAATAATTATTTTTAAAGTAGGCTTAAAATAGAAAGCTTGATGAGGTTAAATTATACTAGATTTCATGGTGAATGACTAAACTTGTAGTTCAAAATGCTTCTTTTGGAAAAAAAAAGCTAAAAATAATTAAAGACATAAAATACTCTCAACAGTTTGACTTTGTTTTATAAACACAGTACAAGAAAGTGAGAAACAAAGCATTTTCATTAAGCAACTCACAAGAGACTTATAATTGCTGACAGTTTCTATTTTTAAATAGAAGTTGAGTACTGTTCTGTAAATAATAGCCTTCAAATTTCTTCTCTGTCACAGATAACCTGAAAATGGGTATACTAATGTGTGACCCTGTTATAACTTAGGCTCTAAGAAGGATAAACCACGCTAATCCTTTATGACTGCTGAAAGATCAAAATGATCTCGCAAATACTCCCATTTCTTCCAAGGTTAGAGTGTGGGGCTCACTTTAGAAGAGAAACAAGATTGAAAAAGCAAGAAAAAAATGCATATTAAAGTTATATAAGAATAACTCTAGAAAATTAAGATGATATCATTGCCTAGATCTTCCCCCATAATTCAATAATAGAGATGAAGGAAGAATTAAGAGGCCAAATTTAGGCAGCCTAATTATACTCAGGGAGGATCACCCAACATCCTGTTTAGTGTCATCATAAAATATCTGAATCACTTTTCAGAAGAATCTAGTTCCATTGGCTTGGCTCCAGAGTCCAGTAGACTTTAACCCCCCCCAAATGCTTGAGGGTTCACGTAAATTTGTATTTCAATTTCTATGTGAAACATATTTCAAAGTTTATG
The DNA here is from genome assembly GCA_027574665.1 of Rhynochetos jubatus. Taxonomy (NCBI): domain Eukaryota; kingdom Metazoa; phylum Chordata; class Aves; order Eurypygiformes; family Rhynochetidae; genus Rhynochetos; species Rhynochetos jubatus. The sequence continues at coordinate 22,415,262 of CM050656.1, forward strand.
GTTTATATCCCTGCCTGCCCTTCCAATATTTAATGAATTTGATATAGTCCTTATTCTTCCAGAATGCTTTCTATTACACTTAAAAGATTAACCCAAAGTGAGATGCAGAAAGGCATTTTTAAAAAAAATTAATAGGCAGATATGTAACTACTTTTTCAGCCACTACCCTTAAAAGATATTTCAGAGCATAATATTTAAAAGACCATCTATAAGATTTTTAAAAACTCTTAAAAATCACAAGAAACAGTCAGTATGCATCAAAATGTGCCTAAATGTTCAAATATTATGTAAACAAACCTGATTTTTCAAAACTATGCAGAAGACTCATGAGTCCAAATAAAATATAAAATCCAAATCTTATTTGCCATATCAGCTTTCTGTTGGCTAATGGCTTAGTAAATTAGGTGGAATGCTATGGTCTGATCATGAATGTTCATTGTTTGAAATATTCTGTACAGTAGGAGCTGTATCTAGCCCCAGTAAAGTTCCAAGATATGACTGGTCTCTAGGATCCAACATTTGCTCAGGTCTTACAGGATGAACAATATTTGCAGGTTGTGGAGTAAGAGTATATTTCTCTAGAAATGACAGATCTGTTGTTCGCTGATAATCTGTCTGCTCAGGCTGTGGAGGAAGAATGCCATGTGATTGAGTAGGCTGTACTAGATCGGTTTGTGGATCAGACATCTGAACTGGTACCAGAGTCACAGGCACACATACTTCTGTAGATACATTCGGTAGCAAAGTTTTGTCTTCTGATTGATACACTTTGGACTGTTCCATATACTGTTTAGCCTCAGTTTGGTAAACTTTGTCATCAGAGGTGTACTGCACTGGTAAAGAGATCAGCTTTTCCTCTGAAGATGTCAATGCCTCTTCTGCAGCCTTTGATCCATGAACATGATCAATGTGATATTTCAGCTTGTCTTTTCGTTTAAACGTTGCATTGCAGTGTTGGCAATTAAAAGGTCGAGCGTCTGAATGAATAACCATGTGTTTTGTTAATGTCTTCTTAATTCTAAACGACTGATTACAGATTTGACATTTGTAAGGTTTCTCACCTGCAAAGAAGAAGAATTAGTTATACTCACTAACACCAAGTCACAATTAAACATGCAAATACATACATGGATTATGGCTTAGAGACCTAGTACAAAACAATTTTACTGAAAACAAAGAGCATACATTTGGCATCAATTTTGGAATCAAGGGAGCCATTAGAAGTTTGTTTAGAAGTTATACTAGCATACCCTTCTCCTTACATAAACTCTCTGAATACTTGGGGTTTCTGTCAGGTACACACAAAGACATCAGAATATAAACCATATAAAAAAAGAACAGTCTTACAACAGCAATGAGACTGCTATTACATGAGCTTAACTTGTACCTCTATACATTTTGAAGGACAATGATTTCCCTAAATATAAGGCAGGAAAAATGAAGTCAAACGTACAAGGACATAAACCTTTCCAAAGGGATTTCAAATCCTTGATTAGATTACCACTTGAAATGTAGCATTCTCTGGACCACAGAAAACATTTGAAGGTCTGGGTACATCTGGTGAAAACACATAGCAGTATACTAAAGGAAGAGGTGCAGAGAGTATTATAACCCACAAACCTGTGTTGAGGGTTATCAATATTTCTGCTGATACATTCAGAAGGTAGTATTCAGGAATGACCAACTTACGAGAAAGAAAAAAAAGTCTTGCTGCTCCCGTTACTCTTGCCCTGAATGCTCAACATCCGTAATGCAATAAATAATTTCATCAGTGTTGATGCATAAAAATACATTCCTATATGCTCTGTAGCTTTGTTGTGGTTTATTTCAGTTTTACCTGAATGTGTCCTAAAATGCATTTCCAAACTCGATTTGCCTTTAAAAACTTTCTTACAGACTTCACACTGGTGAAATGTTGCTTTATATCTTTAAAGAAGAAAAGAAATTTTATGTTAGATAGTTGATTTAAAAAACAAAAGTAACAATAAAACTGTGCACAGTCCCTTCTAAAATCTTTAACTGCAAAACAGAAAAATATCGAAGTTTCCTAATTTCCTCATTTATGTTCCTGTTTCCTGACATCTGCGTACCAATAAGGTCAATTAGATTCTTTTCAATACTCAATCTTATTCTCTGCTGGCATTGGCACTTAGCATTCAAGAAGAAAAGCCACTAAAACATCTTTTCTGACACCAAAAATATCCTTAGGTAACAGCTTTCGCCATCATCCACAACAGGCTTTTACATTGCAGAATTATGTCATAAATAAAGTAGTAGGAATGGTTTAGGCTATTGGCTACCAAGAAAAAACAAAGAGACTAAGCAGACAATACTTTCAACACAGGCCTGTGTCTAATGGCTCCTACACAATGCTAATGAATGTAAGCAGTTAAAACACATCATTAAAAAAAACAACTAGGGCTCAGTTTACTTGAAAAATCTCTAAAAGGCTTATTTTTAGACTTTAAGAATTTGAAAACCCTCCTGCGTTTTCAATTTTTTCAACTTACAGACGCAACTCAAAGTTTTTACTTGCTTTCAGAGCCACTAATTGCTACCAGATTCTAAAATACCTAAGCATGGGATAGTTCTTACGGGGCTTAAATGATATCTAATAATTCAGTCTTAGCCAGTCTGCAGTGACAATATTACAGCAAACCATCAATTTAGAACAACACTGAGACAGCTGACAGTTAAAAATTTGATCATTTTTTATATTTTTGTTTGCTTAATTATGGTAAAAAGGAAACATCTTGCTTAAATAGTGAAGGCAATTTTCTGACATCCACTACAAACCATAATGACCTCTCAAGACTAAGGTAACATGCATGACAAGCATACGGACTACTAGAATTCTGCACAAACATACAAGTCCCAACAAAATCAGACACAGCACACACGTATTTACGCAGCTGTAAAAACCCACTTACTTCTGCCAAACTTTTTCTCCTAGATGAACACTTTTATAATGAACAGTAAGGTGATCTCTACGGCCAAAACATTTTCCACATTCCTCACACTGATGTGCTTTTTCACCTAAAAGGGCAAAATTCAATTAGTTTTGGTTAAAGCTTCTAGAACTTAAATGTCTAAGAGCTGTAATTGTCAGACATACAGTAGATCCATGTTCAGAAAGTCCAGCCAATCAAGCTCTTTCATACCTTGCTCAGAGAAGGATTCTCTGTTATCAAAGAACAAAATTCACCAAGTAGGTTGTTTCTATCAGAGTAAGGATTTTTAATTTCTTTGTAGAAATGACAGTCAGTAATAGTCATATATAAAAAGCAATGTTCCTGAGTTAAGGGACACTTCCCCAAACACCAACTGTATGAGAGGTACAAGTGAATGACTAGGAATCTACTCTCTTCACTATGACATGAAATGTGAAATCTTCAATAATTCAGGGGCTTTAAGAGAGAAGCTTATTTAAACATACTGATCATTTTCAGCCACTCGCTTTTAGAACTTAGTTACATTACAGTATTTATCTTTGTAGTTATCCTAATTTACATAGTTACCTTTTTCTTTTATGCTGCTGATTAAAAGTATCTTGATTCTTTTTAGTCATCTTGAGATCTTCCACAAAGTGGCAGAGTATTTCTTCTCATGTAAGAAGGAGTGTGGACAGTCAAAGAATGTAACTTTCTAGAGAGGGGGAAAAGCAAATAGAGTAGAAAAGAGGATTTTTTTTTTTTTTACTTGAGTTTTCAAAGATTTCTTTATTTTATAGCAGGCATTATGATTCCAAACACCAAAAAAGAAGCTGTCCTTCAAAATAAAGGCTCAGGAAGTTTAGACTCTGATCACTTTCATATTTTCATGCTGCCTAGAAAGTATTTTGCCTCCTAGAAGCCCATATTCCTTTTGGATCCTGTTCTGCAAAAGGAAGAGTCCCTAGTGAACCTTCGCTCTTCCCATACATTTGATAACCCTTCTGCTCTCAGTGCAACAGAAAGATTTTTTTTCTTCCCCATCTGGCTGTTCTCACGGTGGGCTCCCACCATGCACGTTCCTGCCTTCCCTCTTCTCCGTAACAGAGACTTCAGAAACACCTGTGTGATGTTCTTACATTAAAGTGATCAGTGTACAAACTTTGAAAGAGACAGACAGCTTCTTCTGTGTTGTCGTAATAATGTTTCACACAATTGCTATTTAAAAAAAAGAAATCTAAACTCATTAAAAAATCCTCCTTTTTCACTTTTGCTTTTTATCATTTTTAAAGCAATTCACTGTTACATGTTTTTGACTGTCCCTTGGCTTTCTATATTAACATGGAGGAAACACTTGGCTTTTAAACCCTGAAAACATGTAAGATAAACCCTACTTTAGCAGACCTTAACAATAGTTAGATGAACTTTTATGAGGCCTAAACCACTGCATGTACTGGAAAAAAATCCACAATTATTTTTTTTTAATCTTATTTCTAAATAGTAATTTCAAAGCCAATTTTCAAAGACAATGCCTACCTGAGTGTATTTTTTTGTGTTTTGTCAGATGATCATGCCGAATAAATGTTTTCCCACATTCTTCACATTCATATCTCTTGTCATCATGGTGGACTCTTAGATGAAGTCTGCATATTTAGTCACAAATATAACCATAAAATGCAACTTTATTAACATAATCTGTACTGCTAATTCAATGCAAAATATCAGAAAACAGATTTTACACTGCTCTTTAACACTGCACATGAATACCTGCTCTTAGAGAGCAAGAGAGAACAGAGTTAAATTTTCATATCTGATGTTAATTTAGCAGAATATTTTAGTCCTCCTCTTTTTGTCTCTTTGAATAACAAAGATGCAAAAGTTTTAGATGTGCAAGAAAGTCAACTTTGACACAAGATCTGTATGGATTCTGTGTTTAAACCACTAACGTCTTGTATTAAAAATTAAACGACTTCTCACGGATTACTAATATTTAAGCAAGTTTAAAGCTTTTAATAATGCTCTTGGAATAAATCAAAACACATACATTATGAAGACAACATGAATGCATATATAACACCAAATAAGTGAGTGTTTAGCAGCTTACTGAATAAAAAGCTTTACCTGTAAGAGCTTCCATGACGAAAACTCTGCCCACAAATACTGCAAAGATGAGGCTTCTCTCCACTGTGAATTCTCAGATGTTCTTTCAAAGTTGTTCTGTTTAACAAAGGCAGTAATGTAATTTTAAGCAATGTCACTGCTGCTTTAAAAGTGAAACAGATCATAATTTTCTCAATTTCTCTTACACTGACGGATCACAATATATCCAAATAAGTGCATCAATTTATTCAGATACACACACATGTACACGCAGAGGCAGCATGGCAACCCATCTACTATTTACTCAACCACCTGTGTCTAGAAACAACATAACCAAAGAAACAAAACATTTTCCCAAAATACATTTGTACAACACACATTGAAGAAAACATCACTTTCAACACTACATAATGATTTCCTTTTGTTATATGTATAAAGCCAGAGCTTTGAAGTCAGACTTGAAGGAAATCTAGATTATGGGTGTTAATTTAATTTAGCACAGGGCTTACTGAAACACATATATATGTATACACACATACATACGTATACATATGTAAGTCTACAGTTACTACTGCATGCATTCATTTTTTTTATTTTTTACCATTGGAAAGGCAGGTGAAAATGCGTCTCAAGCAAAGGAATCAGACAATATCATTTCCAGTGTTGGCTTAACCTTATCTAGCAATTAAATACCACACAATCTCTCCCTCATCCCCACCCTCTCCCCCAGTGCAGTAGGAAAGTAGGAGGAAAAGACAAGAAAGCTTGTAAAGTTAAGAGCTATGTAATAATTGAATATAAATGAAAATTATAGGGATACTACTAACAATACAATAAGTAATTAAAATAATAGGAAATAGAACATATGACACAATTGATCACCACCCACTGACCAAGACTCAGAGCAAGGAGAAAGGAGAGCCCCGCAGAACCAGAGCTGCAGGGCAACAACCCTATGGGACAAAAGCCAGCCAACACCACCCCCCCACACACACCCCAACCCACTAACAAAAGAAACAGCCCAGCAGCCCTAACCATGCTAAGAGATAACAAAAGAAGCTAAGGACCCAGCCATCAAGCTAGCCAAAGTCTTAATGACCTCCCTAGGCCTGAGCCTGATGTAGCATGGAATGGAATACTTTGGCCAGCCATCTGAACCATGGAGAAAATTAACCCTTTCCTGTCTGAGACCAGCAAAACAGAGTAAACTAAACAAAGGATAAAATTCTTTGATCTCTTTCCAGTACTTATCCTTGAAAAATAATATTTATAATATTTTTTGCTTTACACAAAAAATTGAGCTTTTCTAATGAAAACAACATATAAATATTCAAATGCCTTACATAACATAAATGAAACTTGTAGTGTGTATACATACTGCCGTTTTTTTAAACAGAAATTCCCTGTAGTTCAAAGCAAGCTTTACAGAACTGAAAGACTATCTGTGCTTTATAGCTTGTTTGTATACTACTTCATTATCGCATTAGTACCTTTTCTTTCACAATACTTCCAGGGGTCTTTGCGAGTCAATGCAAAAAAAATTAGAAATCAAGAAAACATACTGCAGCACAGAAACCTAGATCTTTTCATATTCCCTGAATAGAAATTAACTAGAATCTTAGTCACAGTTATTGTGAAGGCATATTCTGTCAAAATAATAATAATAATAAAAAAGGCTTATTGTTTCAGAACCTAAACATAAATCACCATTTGTAAAACTTAAAAGGTCTCCTTTATAAAGCAGCGTAAGACACCTGCACTGAAGCCATGTTAGCAGCCATTTAAAATTCACTTTTTCGCCCCCCCTCGTGTAAAATAGAAATGGGAGTAAAAAGGGAAATCTTATTTCTACAACTTCCCTATGCTCTTTTTCTAAATACCAGAATTTATGAGCCAATTTTTAGAGCTCTCACTTTTCAAAGAATTAGGTTAACATTTTTTTCCTCCATTCAGAGAAGCAGCAGCAAAGGTGGTACATTATTATCCCATCTTCCATGAAACAGTGTAGAAGTCCAATTTCTTAGTCATTCTCACCTTCCTGTCCTCATCAGTGTATCTGCCAAAATATCTATGACGGAAAACTCCCAAACAAATGCAAGACGTTCTTGCACAACACAGGAACCCTAAGTGAAGTGAACTAGAGATAAGACTTTCTTAATATAGTGCTGCCTCACAGCTAATTACCTAAAGGTGTCACTCTTAATTTTATAGGTCATCAGAAAATCACACGCTACATGTGGCTCTGACACTACCTTTTAATACACTAGCCCTCTGAAATGGTCTCATTTATGTTAAAAGCTCAAAGCTAACACATATTCAGAATTGAACAAAGCAGGCTAAATATTTCTCTCTTGTGCTGAAGTTCAAGTAGTCACACAACTCCTTACCGTTCCCTAACGGACTTCCCACAGATGAAACACGTCCATTTTCTCTTTCCTCCGTGAGTACATTCTATATGGCGCTTCAGATTTCCTGTATCATTAAATTGGCGGCCACAAATATCACAAGGAAAAGGCCCTACAAGGAGACAGACACACACAGTATTATTAACTGTTGGTTAAACCAAACAAGATGCACAGACTGGTTGCTCGTGAAAACTCTGGTCAATCTACAAAGCAAAAGTTTTCTCTATCAAATGATTCATGTTTAGGTCAGCATACTTTGTGCACTTTCTGTTCCAGTAAGTTATTAATACTTGCTATTTTGGAAAGTTTCATTATTGTAAAGCAAAAATTTAGAACTAATAGTCAAAAGTAGTTAAGGCCACTTAGACTGCTTGAAAAAACAAATTCCCATTACTATCACCAACCTAGTTCCTATCAGGCACAAATAACTAGTAGCAATCAAGTCTTTGGAATACTTCAGGAGGAAAGAAAAAGGTATTTGGAAAACTTCAGGAAGATTCTGACTCCATAGTTGAGAAACAATTGCATGCAAAAAGGCTTTGAAACAAAATTAACCTTAATTCGTCCCCTCCCCACCCTCACTACACCCCAATTTGGCATTTATTTACATACAATAAATGCCTCAAAAAGACAGCTGAAAATAAAAAACCTCAAACAAACAAACCCAACCACCCACCAAACCAGCCCTCCCACAAAACCGAAAAAGAGAGAACTGGAGAAGAAGGAGGGGTGGAAACCAGATTGTTCAGCACATACAATGGTGGAGGCAGGTTTTACTTTAACTCTATTGTTTACATGTCAGGAGGTTTCTATACCGAGATGGAATTTTTCTTGATGTTTCAGCCTTGCAAATCGGGATTTAAAGTGCTCTTCACAGTAGGTACACTTAAAGGGTTTATCCTGGGAGTGAAGGATCATATGTTCTTCTAAATGAGGTCTTCGAGTGAAAGACTTCTTACAGATCTAAAATGATAATGTGCTTTGTCAAAGATATATCAATTATAAACAGATTTTTTCCTATTCATTAACAGTATAGTTCATCTGCTCTCTGCAGCAGTGTAAGATTAAACACGTATTCTTCAAAAGCATGCTCTATTCCAACTTGTAAAGCCTTGCAGCGAACATCTAAAATAAAATCTGCGTTCTACGTTAATGCCAGTGGACTGCACTATATAAATTAAGATGCTAATCTATGGCAGCTTCGATCAAACTACTGGCAGCTCCTGCATATAGTTACATGCTCCTTCCCCCAAGGCTTCCTTCTACTTACTCTTGCCACAACTTACCAGACTTTTCCTAGGGTGTTTCAACACAGTAACTCAGCCAAAAATAACCCAACAGAAAAAAGAGCAAATAGATTTGGCTTGGTTTTGGATGCCTAAACAGCTCAGCAGGGCTGTGGTAAAAGCTGTTGTGTTATAAGCAACTGTAGCACTAGTCACACCTGTTCCTTTACTTCTCCTGGGAAATTCTCTGACAGCACGTACTGAAGAGAAAATGCCCATATCAACAAAGAAATATAACTCAATCTATTTTAGAGATAGGGAACTTTCTAAATGCTAAAATTATGTGAGCTTTTCAGATTAACATAAACCATAAATGTAGAAGAATGTAAGAATGTAGTTCAAATACAGAATTGAAGCCACAGCTCAAATTCAGGCATTTTAACTAAATAATACAATTTAAAATCAGGGTCCTATGCTTTAATATAAATCAACCTAGTGCTCACTAATTTCACTATAAAAGTGCTGCCATTGTTCATAATAGCTGAATTTAATGCTACCTCTCATACAGTAAATCGTGCAATCAGTTGCTCAGAGCACACCTGAGTAACACGCTCTTTGCCTCAGAAAATCAGAAGCAACAGCTTTGTCTCAAAACTCATTAATGTTAAATTAAGTATAAAAAAATCCCACACCTGTAGAAAGTATAATAGTCTTCCTACTTTTCTATTAATACTCTATTTCTGTAAATTTGCTCATATTCTTCAAAGATTAAAGCATGGTCACCAAATCCTGGTGTTCACACATGGACTCCAGCATAAACCAACCACCTGAAGAAATCCTGCAGCTTACATCTTTGTCATCTCAGCTCTCAGAACATACTGAACAACCTGAAAACAAAGTCACAGCTCCTAAGGGTTCTGTCCATTCTCCAACTGCTATGAAAGTTAAAATTCTACCTCTGCTTTCAGTTCAAGTCCATTTTCAATGGACATGAGCAGTGCAAGAGCAGCAGCTCACATTTAAAATATTTCTACTTTTAGAAAACAAACAAACAAACCAACCCCACCCAAAAAAGCCCAACAGACCAAACCACAAAGTGAAAGTTTCCCAAATCAATCATCTGGTAATAGCAGTTTCTGAGAACAACAGAAACGTTGCATGATTGATTCCCACTATTAAAATGTTTCTTATCTAGTTACAAACACAATCTGTAAGATGTTCACATAAGATAACTTCATCTGGAAGATAACATCCTTTGGTCAACCATGGTACCATAACCACCAGAATGAACACCACAAATTCCCACAGTTGATATCTCCAAACCTCCTATTATATGTTTATAAGTGAAAGTTCACAAACACAGCAAGATTAGTAATTACGTTACAGCACCTAACTGCTATATGCCCTGTATGTCTGTAGTATTTGCATAAACAAAGCAGCTGCCCTGAAAAAAAAAAAAAAAAACCACCAACCAACCAGTAAGCACATTCCCTTAAGGGGAAGAAAAAAAAAAAAAAACCACAAAAAACCCACACCCTCCTCACATTTGAAACCTTAAAACATTATTTGGCAGCAGACAGATAGGGAATGGCAGTTCTACAAATTCCTTTTTACAGTAAATGTAGTTTCATGCATATACCTCTCCTGGGGAAAATGAAGGAAGCGATTCCATGATTTTACAACTAGAGATAAATTTAGTACAAATTTACAACTCTGTTGACGTGTATATGCAGCTAAATGAGAAAGCGTTTCATATTTAACATATATTTTCCTCGCTATTGAGAGAGCCTTCAAAAAAAGTATACCTTATGGTCAGTGTTTGATGTTCAAGATTAATGGCAGAGCATATACTCTGGGTTTTTTTTAAGTATTCATAACTCTCAAGTTTAATCATCTGCAAATTGATGTATTTTAACAACAGTAACAACTGATCACATTAAAAATAGTGCCTTCAACTATTTTAGAATTTAATTTGGTACTATCTACTTACTCACCAGCTGTACATACAGATAAAGTTCAGTCTTTAAATCATCACATAAAGAGGAAATTTATACCATCACTCGCAAAGCTTACTGAGATTTCACAGAAACACATACTATCTTTCCACTTTAAGTATTCAAGTCACAACACATAGTATCTATAGGGGGGGGGGGGAACCACACTGAAGTATTACTTACATCACATTTCCAACCTTCACTCTTTGTCTTTTTGATAGAAAGAAATTCTTGTACATTCTCTGGATGAAACCTAGGAGAAAGACAGAAGCTGAAAGTAGTTAAAACTTTCTAGGATGAAGATCACCCAGATACTAAGTATCCATTTCTAAACTTCATGTGTCATGAAAGTTGATCACCAAACCAGCAGAACAGAACACTGACAAACAGTTCTAAAGGCAAAAGTAACTGCAAAGCAGAGTTGACTATAGACTTCTGCAGAATCTCATACTGGCAAGAGAGAGGACCGTTTCAGTTATAATGCTCTACGGATATTTACAAAGAAAGAGAAAAAAGGTGGTATGAAAATAATATCACCTTATAATTACACCTGTCATGAACAAATGAACACCTAAAAGAATCTGCATGGAAATGGCTTATCTACCTATTATTATCAACAGTATAGCATCAACATCCAAACCCAAAGAAGACATTTTCCTCCAAATTAAAAGCAACACAGGTAATTATTAAGACTTATGTTCTGACTGACTGTGCTAGCTAATTTGAGCATTCCAAAATTTACAGTAAAATCCTATGGCAGAACCGCTACCGCTTTTTAGCCAGTCCCTATCCACTCCTTATGGCAGGTTACTTGATACTGCTAATCCCCATGTCCTTTGGAAAGATACTTATTTGAAAAAACAGTTATAGAAATAATTCAGAATATGCTGTGTGCATGCATATATTTATCTTTGCTTTTGAACTGAAAAAAAATGATTCTTCAGAAATGTGAGACAAATTTGGTCATACTTGCCTCTTCACGTGCTTTGCTAAAGTCTTTTTGCTTGCGTGCAGCTTGTTGCAGTAGGGACATTTGTGTTCCTTTTTATGAAAGTCAGTATCACTAGAGTGTTTCTTTCTGTGCACTGTCAGGTTGGATTTCGTTGAATAGCGCTGATGACATATATCACATTCAAAAGGCTTCTCACCTGTGTGTACACGTGTATGGCTCTCATATTTGCCTGTATAACAAAAAATCCATTAGCATAAACTGTAACAGGTATCACCTAAAATACACACATTTGGGGTTTGTTCTATAATATCCCTCTCAAACGTGGTCAAGATCTAAGTACCTTCCACACACGTATCTAAAGATCTCTACTGGTTTACACCACTGCAAATTGCAGGTTGATTACATGTGTTTGATCCAAGGTTCCTTCACACACTTCCATCTTAACTATTTCTGAGATAAAGAGTGAAAATAAAAGGGCTCTGTATTACTGTTAAATCTGTACAAGGGTTACAAGTACCTCTTCAACCCTACAGCGTACTCTGTTCCTAAGTATCGAAAATCATACAACTACTCCTTCACTACCCTGATTGCAAGTACTTTTTCAGAACAGGGAAAAGCCTTGCAACAAACTGGTATTTTTAAGGTACAGATAAAACATTGAATTAATTATACAGAACCTTGCAACTGACCTATATTTGGGAACCAAGATATTACCATGAACAAAAATCCTACTCTCTCATTTCTTTCACACTGCTTGTATTTCCTCTTCTGTTTGCTGTTGGTGTTTTTTTCCTGAGGATAGAATTCCAACCTACACTGAGGCTCTACCTACCTCAACAGCAGGCTTCTGCTTTGTACTAGGTAAGTTTTTTTCTCTGTAGAATACGCATCATACTTCTGGGAGTTAGATAAAGAAAATTAAAAAGTACTACAGCTCATAAATTTAAAATACAAGTCAACCGTCTACCATAATACAAGCTTTATGTTATAAAAGTGAAAAGAGAAAAGGGCTTCTAATGTGCGACAAAACCAAAATGTACTATTACAACCCTAAATACTCACAAGCCATTTACTTCTGCACTGTAGCTTTTCAGTATTAATAACAAAGCTCTCCCAACTCAGAAAATTTCCTAAGTTACTTTGATTTTAAGATACGGCATTACAAGTACAGTTAAATCCCACGTTACAATGTTCAACAGCTTCAATGATGTAATTTGTGACCTTGGAAAATTCATTTCACCTCAGCATACTAAACACACTGTGTGAGAGCAGGAATTTTCACACCAGTCTCATCCCATTTTCATAAACTCCTAAAATTTCAAAATTATTAAAGACACAATGCATATATTATAACAACACTTAAAAATGCCTAACTATGAGGAAGTGTTTCTTTCCCATGACTGAAAGGAAATCAATACCTTACATGACCATAATTCAACATTAATTCCTGCTGAAAGAACACAAGCATTCTGGAGTACAGTAGTAATTTCATTTTTAATGTGGGCAAGGAGGACAGGAAAACATTGGAAGAGTCAGGACTGGAATTTTTATACTTCTGATATCCCAAGTACCTATAGACTTACATTTGACTGTAACATAAATGACCCTAATGGAACAGATTAAGCTGATGAAGTAGTACTTTGTGTTAACTACAGACCAGAAAAATCAAGACAGAAGTCTGAGTGACTAGGTCCTAAGTACCTACACATCACGTGGAATAGATGTGTTTCAGGCTGTTTAAGAATGGTGCTGTTTTACTATAGTAATAATGGCGGTTTCGTTACCTAAGATTGATTTGGCAGAAAATACAGTAGTCTCAGACTTCATGCAATTTATCATTTAATATCTTGCTCTATTTCTCTCCTTTTTCAAGGCTGCTTTTACATACCATGCTAACAACTCAAACCTGGAGCAGTGAAAGAGAAATAAATGCAGTATTTGCAGATTTTTCAAATAATGCACTCAGTTCATTTATTGAAACCGTTTACCACCACAGACATAACAACTTAATACACTCAGAAAAATTAGCAGCATACTGGATCAGTGAAACAATCCAGAAACTCCGATCTTCACTCTCTAGGACAGAGAAAAAGCTGCTTATTTCCCATACAAATAGCACCACCATATGGCAAAACCGAGAGATCAACCTAACTTGCTCTTACCTATTCGATCAAATTTTTTGTCACACTTGGGACACTGCAGTAGTTTTTTACTACTGCTTTGAATGATGACTGGAGCTAAGCCTTCAGGAATATTTCCCACTGAATCAACAGTCTCAGAACCCTCTTCAGTATCATTCTGTTCTTTTTCACTTTGTTCTTCAGACTCCAAATCTTCACCTGACATTTCCTCTTCCTGTCCCTCTTTATCAGCATTGCATTCACTTTCACTGTCTTCAAATTCACTTCTGTCAGATGTCTCCTTGTCAGAGATGACTTTTTCCAAATTGTTGTCAGAGGCATCACCACTTTCATTGTCACCGTTATCAAATTTAGCTGGACCTTTACGGTTTCTCATAGAACGTCTAGTGGAAAAGTCAGCCTTCTCAACCATTTTTAACCCATGTTTTCTTTCCAGTGTAAGGAATCTGTGGGCTTTAGCCAAATGATTTTCTAAAGACTTCTTGTAACAGAAATTTCGACCACAAAAAGTGCACTGATGACTATTTAATAGTTTACCTGTCAGTTCACTGAGTGTTTCTACTGGTGTAGGTACATCAGTTGCCGTATCAGTCTGTACGTTAGAAACACTTTCATTATTTAGTAACTTCACTGCATCTATGATATCCAAAAATTTTGCTGCTTCCAGCACTAACGGAATTTCATTTTTATATACAAAAAACTCAGAAGTGTACAGAAACTCAAGTAAATGCTGAAAGACTGAATGAGTTACGTGATCTAACGTGACAACATCAGTGCTTGGATTTTTGCTCAAGCAAGCATGAAAATAACTACTCCCAACAGCTACTACAACTTTGTGAGCACTAAATTCCTTTCCTTCTACGATTATGAGTAAATCACAAAATGATGGATGTTTCTGTCTATCGTCATTTAAGTATTTAAGTAAATTTCTGTTATACTGCAACGAGCTTAGGAGCTTTCTCTGTTCTGATGACGGCAAAAGTTCTTGGGAAGATTCAAGCTGATTTGTAGGAGCTATTTCTGCAGACTTGGAAACAATTTCTTGCGCACAGTCTACTACAAGAATCTGTTCAGAAGTATCTTTCTCATGGCCAAGATGAACCTTTTTGTTTAGATTTGCAGCGAGCCGTCTCCTTTTCTTCATTGCAGAAGTACAGCTTTAAACTCAGGAGCTTCATAGGTGATTGACAAAAAAAAAATCTTGTGAAGACTTGGTTCTGCTCCAGCCCTTGAGAAAATAAGTAACAGTAATTTCATAATCCACAAAAGAATTATGATTAAAATTACTCAACACTTTTTTAATCAATGCTTTCTGTATCCCACTCAAGTTTTACCTACT
Organism: Rhynochetos jubatus; assembly: GCA_027574665.1. Lineage (NCBI taxonomy): Eukaryota > Metazoa > Chordata > Aves > Eurypygiformes > Rhynochetidae > Rhynochetos > Rhynochetos jubatus. The sequence goes on from CM050656.1 coordinate 22,430,349, forward strand.
CTTTGTAGCTTAAGCTTTTATTAAATTACAAAAAATCTCATCAATTCCCATTCCAGACCATGGCAAAACTCTACTCTGAGCCAGTGAACCGACACCGCCCGTTATTAGACCTAAAGAAGCAGCTGGGCCTGGCTTTACTCGTCACCCAGACACATACAGCCTGTGAAATACCCCAGGAAGGGCGTGCACTGTTGTTATTATGATGACAACCGAAAACGCATTCGCTTTCCGTTGAACCCTAACACAGCAAGCCAATCATTCTGCTGTTCCCGCCGGGCGCCCGTCCGCTCGGACCAGCCCGGCACCTGCCGGGGCAGCGGGGCTGTCCGGGCCGCCCGGCGCGGCCCTCTCCCCGCGCCTGTCACCGCCAAGTGTCAAGCCCGCGGCTGGGGCTCCCCAGCTCCCTCGGCCCGGCAGGCAGATGGTGCCTTTGTCCCTGCGCCAGCAGGACTGCCGCGGAGCCGAGTGCCGGCCCGAGAAGGAGCCCACGGCATCAAGCTCAGGGGCGAGGAGGGCACCCCGGACCCGCCGCCCTCACGGAGCCGGCCGCGACGGGCCCCCCCCGGCCCTGCCGAGCGGGACATAAAATGGCCGCGTCCGCCACCGCCCCCCGGCCCCTCGCCACTGGTTGCCCCAGCGGGGCGGTCTCACGCACCTGCGCGGCGCCGGGCGCTCCCCGGGGCCCGTTCGGCCGCTCAACACCGCCGCACACTACCTGCCGCAACGGCGCCCACCGCTTCCGGGTCCCGGCGCCGCGCGCAACCTCGCTCCGTGCGCCGGCGTGAGGGGGCGACGGCGTCTTCTCTGAGCATGCGCGAGCGCAGCGGCGGTCGGGCCCCCGCCCCCCGCCGGTGGGGTGGGGTCTGACGGAGGGGTCGGCCGGGCTGTGCTGACGGTCCAGCGGCGCCGGGGGGGCTCTCGGCACGTCCCTGTCCCCCTCCCGCCCCTGAGCGCGCAGGGTGTGCGGCCGCGGCCTGTGGGGTGGTGCTGGGGAATCGCCGTGCGGTGGGAGCCGTAGGGCGGCTGCGTGGGGGGAGTCGTGTCCTGGGCGAGCGTTTCCCGGCGAGCAGCCTGCGCGGAGGTTCAGGGCGGGCGGCGGCACGCGTTTGTTCGGTGCGGCCGCTGCGGGGCAGCCGTAAACTGTAAAAAAAATATTTACGTAAACTGGAAAAATGATTTTTTCTATTAGATTCTGCATGGAAAAAGGAAGTTTGGGAGCAAGACACAATAAATTTGAAGCTGAGCCTTGCATTTCACTCTGATTTGAACAGTAGGTACATAAAAACATCATTTAGCAGGTAACTGCTTCTTGGGCCTTACAGTTTCCATGGCAAATATCATCAGTTTGAAAGCGTAAGTGTATGTGCTTCATGAAATTTCATGAGTAAAATACATAAAGAAAATGCATCCTTGGTGAGAACAATTTTGCCAACGAATGTAGCCAAGTTAGGAAAAATCTCTGGAACAGGCCCGAGTCTTGCCTGGTTGTCACTGTACCGCAGTGGGATCCAGGTGTTCTTCAGTCTGTAACTAATAGATTGTCACAAACCAGACTTTCCATACTTGTTCCTTGCCGTGGAAAAATTAATGCAGCTATTTAACATATGTTTGGTTTGGTTCTTTTTCTGAGATGTTATATAGCAGCATGTTTTTGGGAGATGCTTCAAATGCAGAAAGTTGAATTACTAGTAGAAGCTATTTATTCCCATTTTAAAACAACCATGGAATGGTTTGGGTTGGAATGGACCTTAAAGATCATCTGGTTCCAACACCCCTGTTATTATTTACTCTGTGTTGAGTACTATATGGTTTCTTGGCAGTCTACAAAGCTTCTGCTTCTGTCCTAATTGCCAAACTCCACATGTTCAGCAGTCATTTTGACTTAGCACAAGCCTAGGTAACATTTTTTTGCTGTTTCAAGTTACATGAAGGATTTAGCTCTAAGAAAAATTATACAATGCTAAGTGATCCATTACCATGTCTGGCACTGCTACAATAATTACACCATGTCCTTGAACTCTCAGGTCATTACGGTTCTTTCGGCATTAATTCTTTTGTAGTTAAAGAGGTACAGGCAAAATTTAACCTTTTATTTTGTTCCAATGCTTATTTATGCTAAATTTTCTTGCCACTTAATAGTTCCTCACATAGATAAAAAAGCTTTTACATTAATTAGAGACAGCATCAATCAAAGAATAAGCATTTGCTCACCTACGTGAAACCATATATAATTTGCAAATGCAGTTATTTAGATATGTCCAAGAAAATAGTGTATTTATCAAATAAATATTCTTGAATTATTGAAAATTAAGAAGTAGCTTTGTGCAAGAGGGTTTGGTATTGGAAGAGGTGGTTTCATCTCATCATGCACACTAACGTTTTAAATTAGGCCATGAAGTGAAAGGGTTAAGATTGTCTAGAGACTCCAACAAGTTTTCTGGCCAACAGTGCTGAGTAAAGTCCATTGCTGGAACCATTGCCAAGCAATTCTTTCAAACAGACCATGAAAAGACCACCACAGTCTCTCAATTCAGGTCTCTCTGGGGCATTAATCAACTGGAGGCTTGTTGTAATATTATGGATGTTTTACATGTTGTGCTGGTTTTACTCAGGACAGAGTTAATTTTCTTCACAGTATCTGGTATGAGGCTATGTTTTGGAGTTGCCTGAGTGCTGATAAGGTGTTTTTTAGTTGGTGCTAAGGAGTGCTTTCACTAATTCTAGGACTTTTTCAGCTGCTGATCTGCAGCTGTGCAGTGGGTTGGGGGGACACACATGGTTCAGACAGCTAACCCAAGCTAACCAAAGGAGTATTTCATTCCATTCCATAACACATCATGCTCAGTACATAAGCCAGGAGTGGGCTGGGGGGACCATAACTCCTCTGCTTGCTGATGTATTTGCTAGTTCACTTGTTTGTTAGCTATCTTGTTCGTTTAGCTTGTTTGTTTGTGTGTTTGTTAGTGAGCTGGTGGGCTGGTTGGCTCTCCTGGTCATGATTGCCTGCGGGGCTCACTCAGACTCTGCTGCAATTGCTCTCAAACTCCAGCTCTGACACTTGCTCTTGGGACCTGGCTGTGTATCGGTTGATGTGTGGTGAGCAATTGTAGCATATGTTTATTTTCCATTATTTTAATTACTTATTATTAGTAGTATTGTTAATATTTTAGCACCACTATAATATTCATTTCAATTATTAAATAGTTCTTATCTCAATTCATGAGCTTCCTTGTCTTTTCCTCCAATTCTCCTGCTCCACTGGAGGGGGGGGAAGAGGGAGGTGAGTGAGAAGCTGCAGGGTACTTACTGCTAGCCGAGGTTAAATCATGACACATATGAATCTTGTTGATCAGGCGTCTCATCTCCTCTTTAAAGTGCAGCAAGTGAAATGTGTAGAGAAGAAGGTCAGATCCACCCTTACCGTGTCAGCGTTCCTCACTCCGTCTGAGCAGCTTAACAAAGGCAAAGGCAGGCACTGTACCTCTGCTTGGGCTCTGCTCTCTGGAGTGTTCTATCAGTGGGTATGGATTGAATAACAATCTTGGCCACTGCCGTCTTTTTCTGGGGGGTTAATGCAGCGTGAAAGTTGCAGAGTACTGTACAGCTACAGACTCCACAGTGAAGATATCCTCCTGGAATGCTATTCCAGTGCAGCCCTGGGATGAAATTATCAGGAGCCAGGAACAAGACACTCACTGCTGTCACAATAATGCAGAAGTTTTGTTAAGTCTGAACTCAGTACCAGGCTTGCTGCACCCATAGATTCATAGGTGTGCTGCATTCCCTTAGCAATTCAAAAAATATAGCAGCTGGAGAAGAGAGTGCTTGGGTAGAGAGGAATTCCTGCCAGTGCTTGTGGTGCTGTCATCTGTACCGGCTCCACCCCATCCACTCATGCTCAGCAGCCCAGGGGAAGGAGGGAGAGCAAGAGGAAAGCTGAAAGAAAATAACACTGGAAGAAATACCTGCGCTACCCCTTTACTGATTAAGTCTCATGCAGTGTTACAAAATCACTGTAAATTAAAGCCTGTACCCCCTGACTGAAGCTGTGTACAGAAGAAATAAGGATTTGCTTTTGGTTTTTTCCTGTTGTTTTGGGCTATGCTTTCAAGAGAACAAATTAAACCTTATGCAACAACACACCACTAGCGTCAAAGAGGTATTTTCTTATAAACAATACAAGAACTGGGGAGAAATGTAATATCTTTTATTAGTTCAGATTACATATCTGACTGTCTGAACTAAAACCAGACTGGCTTTGTGCACATGACCTTAAGAAGGCTTCATGTACCCAAAATCATCTTTATTTTTCTGGTCATATCAGCTGGATTAGTAAAAGGTATTGCTTCTCCCACTAAACCCTGCCTTGTTCATAGCCTTAGAGCATCATGACTGCAACACATTTCCAGTAGAGCAAGCAAAACCAGAGTTTTGTGTACAGAAATAATCTTGGTTCTCAAAAATATATTGTGAAAACGTGTGGGGTAAACAACTTGAAAATGTTTTTCTGTGTCTTACGTTACTGTATGTCCATTGCACTGCATGACAAGAGACCTGTAAAAGCTGCTGGAGCACCCTGATTGCTGAGGCCCTGTTAGGAGACAAGAAGAATTTCAATAATGAAGGGTAGCAGAGTTGATGTCACTTTTTTCAGTCAATCACAAACCAATTATCCCTGGCTGACAAGCCCAATTAAATTGTCAGGTAGAGGGAAATGCCAGCTATCCTCTCCTAGAGTTAGGTAATTGGGGCTTTATTACAGTCAGACCTAGTGCTATATGTTGGGCCACAGATGATGAGCCATTCTGGTCTGTCTCTCTCTCCCCCCATCCTCCCCCCAGTCTTTTTCAAAGGCATTCATGGGTGTTGACCCCTAAGAGAAGTAGTTGCATTTTACATTAAAAAGGCTGATCTTTTAATATATACTTTCTGTCCTAGTAGGAATCTGAAGGTCATTCTCTTTCTTACAGAGAACAGGAAGTTAGGGGTTCTGCCATGAAAGGCCTCAGGTAAAGGCTTTTTACTGATTGATGCTTATGATCCCAGATCTTTTATGTCGTACTCTTGCAAGGATATAGGAAATTTTCAACTCATACGACTTTGAAACTTGAGAGCACGTTTGACGTATTAGACTGATATACTGAGGGATTGCCAAGATGACTGTATGGATCGTTGGGAGCTGAAGAAACAAGGCACTGAGCATGCCAAAGTTCATTCTTGTTCAGGTTAGCTCTTAGTAGTGGCCCTCCAAGGTCTTAAGGAATGCTTGTGCTGACACAAGGAAAAGGTACTGAACTAGCTACCTCACTTAAATTGCCAAGTTTAAAAGCTTTAATATTATAAGCAGTCCAGCTATGTTAGCACGAGGTTCCATATGTGCTAAATGACCTGCATCTGTAATCCAGCCTAACTTGGTTAGGGTATGGCACAAAGAAACTGGTTTATTTATGCTTGGACATAAACAGCTTCTTGAATTACATATGAAACAGAACTGTGTTGCCAGGGATAGCTATCTCCTGCATCTTTCCACAATGCAGCCCTGTCACACGCCTGTCCATCCGTTGACCTGCAATTCCTTTGCAAAGTCAAAAAAGACCTCTGCTATGCTTACGGCACCACTGTTCACGCTATCAGAGCCAACGTATGGCTGATTGAGATGGATGTGACAGACGCTGTCACATTTGAACAATGCAGTTGCACTTGCAGAACACTTATATAGCCCAGTAGAGAATAGAAATTGGTGCCCAGGTTAAGATACAGGTATATACGCATATTGAAACATTTGTGTACAATGTACTCAGAAAAAAAAATCACTATTGAAGACATTTCCAGAAATAAACTATAATGCATAGATGTTTCTAAATGGGGTAAAAAATTTGAAGGCTGACAACAATATTTTGTTGGAAGGTTAGTGCAAAGCTGACAAATTACCAGTAGCTTTTAATCCTTTGTGTCCTCAAATAATATCCGCTATGTAATTATAAGGACAGCTAGAAGCAGTCAGATAGGCCTACCAGTTCAATGTTTATCAAGGCTTTACAGAGCTCTTCTCCTTCCTTTTGTGATGAACCTTCACATGGTTACAGTTGTTAGGCAATCAAAATTCATCTCTGTTAGAGAGGCAGGGTGCTTCAAAGTGTAGGAGGAGGTTAAAATGTTATTCTGTACTCTCCTTAATCACTATCCATATAATTTGTAGATGCTGTTTATTTTGAATTATAAAGTTAAATGTATGTATAATCTACCATACTTTTTTCCCCAAAGACACCCGATTGTAAAAGCTGAAGGATGTTTTAGGCTTGCATGTGCATTTTTGTCTGTCATTCATTGTTCATTTGCCTGAGCCCAATTTACATATTCTATGATGCATTGCCAGTTTACTTACAGTCAGAATGAAAGGCTGCAGTTACAAAGCTTACATCTTGTATAACTGCTCACTATAAGAAAGAAACACGACATAATGAAAGCATTATATCTGTTTCTGAAGTATCACTATAGTGTAAGTGAGAATTTTAAGACCATCTTTTATTTTAGGTGACATTCATTATGTGATTTCTTAATTATATTTGAATAGTAATTATATTTTCCTGGGAAAAATGTAATTAGATTCTGATATCAAGAGGCAGATTACAAGTAAACTAATTATGCTTTAAGGCCACTATTAAAAACCTGGAGCAAGACAAACTTGCTTCTAGTCAAAAAAGCAGCAGTTAGGATATGCAGTGTGCAAGCACACAGCACAGAAAAAAAAAATGCTTAGTTAAAACCCCTGTAAATACAGTATTCTTCTTGGTTAGTGATCCAATACACATGAACAGCCAGCAAAGAAACTTGTACAAGAAATCTTTACAGGAAAGTTATTCAGAAAAACATACTAACCAAAATAAAAAACCTAACAACAATTAAATAACAACTGAGTTAGTTAGTAAAATGTCTGTCGAAATGCAGTAGCAGGATAAAGTCATCTTCTAGGCATTCTAGAGTAAGTGTAACACTGTGTAACACTGCTATATTCCATAACAATGATGTTGTAATAATGACCTTCCCAAATGAAAAAAAAATTAACAAAACCAACTTGCTGCCTGGAGTTTCACTGGATCTATACCCATTTCAGTGGATTTCAGTACATTATGATGAGTTATACATGTCTCTCATTGTGTGGTTGGTTGTTATCCCAAGATTAATGTTATTTCATTTTAGAAAGAAGCATGCTTTTCCAGTAGAAATAGCTGAAGCGGAGAATGAGTTCTTAATTTTCCTTTATTAGACAAAATTGATAGAGCACTAACATTTCTAAACAGAAGACTAGTGGCTTCTCTTCTGGAGAAGTTACACTGGGTCATATCCTTTCCTAGAGTTGAATTTTGTACAACACATGCATTTGCTAACAGTAGACCAGCTTTGTCGATCTCAGCTACAATGACTATGGGTGCTCCAAGAACTATTGGGTTCAGTGATGAAAGGGCTGACAGATGCTTGGGTGCCTTCACATGCTAAAGATCCACTATTGCTTTTCCTCTTATGAGTGTTTTTAAAATTCTGCTTACACTAGTGCATTTTATTTGAATCAAGATAGAGAGAAGAGACTTCAAAGTAAATCTGGGAATGCAAGTGCTTTCCTCTCCTCTGAAAATATTTTTCTTCCACTAAACTAAGCCACAGATTGAAATCTTTATTGCCTTGAAAATATTTTATATAAGAAGTGGCTTGGATTAGTTGAAAGATTTGGTTGGAGGAATCTTAATTTACGTTTCCAACTTTTGAACACACTTCAGAATTATTTCACTAGTCCAAAGGAAAAAAAAAAAAAAACCAAACAAAAACCAGCAAGAAGCTTATACCTTTTAAAATTGTCAAAACACTTTTTACAGCAATTTTTCAATAAAAGACAGCTTAAAAAAACAAAACCAAACAAACAAACTAAAAAAAACCCCACCAAACAAAAAAAAAAAAACCAACCACAAACCGCCACCCTCTTCCTTCTAAAAGGCTCCGAAAATTCCTGGCCAGCTCCGCTTCAAAGACTGGGTGGTTAAGAGATCACCACCTACTTCATATTCCTTCTCAGTTTTTGGGAAACAGCTCTCACATTTACAGTGGCATACAGTCCGAAACAGTTGTGCTTACTTTTGCTCATGATAAATGTCTGTTATTATTGCTACAGAACTTCTAAGACTTGCATCAAATTTGGCCAGATAGAAAAATTTTTCTTCCTGTCTTGAATTACAAGTGCAACACCTGTTTTCAGAAACAGTGTGAGTTTTGACATGTAGGATAGGGTCCTAAAGAAATGCGAAATTGTCACGTTAGGTGACAACAAATAGTTCAGTCTACTATAGTTTCTAATGTAACTAACAGCAAATACAGTAAGTTCTGCATGTGCAGCCTTCAGAAAGTTAATTCCATTTCTTGACCAAGTAGCCAGTTGCAATGCCCATGTCATAATGAAATTTGGTGTCATTATTTACCTTGGAGTTATTGGTTTCCCACCTTAAAGAACAGGTTTATCATATAAGGACACATTACATTAATCTACATCACTAAATTCATACTGAAGTCTGACTTTGCTGCTGCAGGAGTGGAGGGGGTCAAGGTTAACGTGGCTCATGTTTTATTCATTCTGCAGTAGTCAGATGCTGCCAAAGACTGTTTAATACAGTGAGCTGCAAGAGCCTTCAGATGGTGGCTGCTTTGAGGACTTCTTGCTTGCTACTGCAAACACATCTCTTCCCGTAGGTGCTTGTGTATGGGACAAGACAGCTGGCTTATAGTCAGGGTATTGAAGATGCAATTTCTGATAGCAAAATAGTATTTCTCTGATAGTGGTAACTACCTTAGAAGTGCTGGCTTAGAAATTCTTATAATCCAGAAACTGAGAGTCTCAGTATTACAAGTCGCACAAAACTATGTTTGGTGAATGTTGGTGCTAAAGTCCAAATCTGGATGCTAAGACCTCACCTCTCAGCAGCTGCCTGTGCACAACAGTCATAGTCACCAAGGCTTCCACTGTGTTGGAGGAAGTTACTATAAAAATGCTGTATTCTACTAAAAAAAAAAAAATCAGAAAGTCTTGATAGCCAGCACTTAATATCCACATAGAAAGCACTGTGTGAAATTAAGCCTGTGCAAAGATCTTGGCATGCCCCCGCCCCCAAAATTTAGGATGCAGTTCGGCAACTAAATTCAGCAACAAACCACCTGGTGATTTAAGGGGCCCTCTGGATACTAACACAATATAAATCAATTACAGTAGTAACATCCACTCTCACATCCAATATGATGCTTAGAGACCAAGCTGTGCCATCTCCATCCTTTCACTGGCATGGGAACATGGTGACATCATGTATGTCATCTTCACTGAGGTCGGTATCATCACCAGTGATTAAAACAGGTGTGAAATATTCTGAATCAACACAAGTTTAGAAGCCAGAATATTTCATTTTACTTTGTGAACAATATAATTCAAACTGACAAACTTTCAGGATTTAGTTTGGTACAAAACTGTGACCTCTGAGAAATGCATTGGCATTAAGATGAATGCTGTCTTAACTAGTACTTATCAGGAACTTGATATCCCTTTGGGGCACTTACTGTTACCTATTGTTCACATACTATTATCTAACACTTTAACACAGAGACCAAGATTTCCAAGAGGAATTTAGTACTTGCCAGGACCCACACTGAGACACTTCAGAGATGCCTGGAGGGAAATTTTGCTTTGCGCTTTCTGGAAGTCATATCTTTCAACTGGAAACCTGCAAATTAAAATGCTCCAAATCATCACATATTTTTCAAAACCTTGTCACTAACAGTCAATACAATAACTGAATAAAGAAAGGTGAAGAAAAATATAAGGAATATTAGAGATCAGGAAACATTAAGAAGCATTTCTATTTGCATGTTACAAATATTACTTTTTGATGAGTATTCTTTGGCATTTCCATTGCAAATTGCAGTACCTTAAAATGATTTATCACTGAAAACAAAGGTTGCTTGCCTCTTCTGTGAGCACAGTGAGGCAAAACTGGGGAAAGATTTGGTTTCCTTGCCCCCAGCCCAGTTCTTGGCCTGTGGAATCAAGTAGGTTGTCAGCTTTCTCTGTTTGCAAAGACCAAAATTCAAACAACAGTTTTAGAACCATCTCCTCCTTCTCAGCCTCTCCACTTGACTATAATGATCATCCTGCCCTATCCCTAAAACAATTATGGTATCTACCAAAAGTAAAATGTTTACATATATAATGTGTGTTAAAATAAAGCAACCTTGGTTACTAACCCTGCCTTCCTGATTCTTGCTCTTTCCCCACCTCTACACTGTTGTCTGCTGGAGTTGTTTGGTCTGAATTCCTTCTGAAACCACTTAGTACTGATCAGGTGAAATGACACTACATACTAATTTAAATCTTTCCCAAATACCTTTGAAACTGTTTGTTGCCTATACAACTATCTCCTCAGAAACAAATACGTTTGTCATTTTAATTCCAATACTTGCAGTTTTAAAACTTTCTGATTTGCTGTGAGTTATCTCACACTGAAGGAAAGAAAAAAGGAGAATTAGAAGAGTATTGGTAAATCTGTTAACATGCCTATTTTTTTTTTATATTTTCAGATAAAGCCCTTCAGTTTCATAAAAACATTTATAATCTCTTTCCAGTCATTTGTTGTAGGCAGTTAACTTTGCAAGTGTTGTAGAAAGGCAATAAGCATAGTTGTTCTTGTTGCAAGGTGCCTAATTAAAATGCAAATAGATCTACAGGAGCTGTGTTAATGATGTAAACAACTTCCTGTTACAACACTCTATCCACAAGACCTTGTAGCCAGACCTTATTCACATTGGTTTGCCTGATGTCTGTTGGCTTGTGTCATGGTTTAACCTTATCTGGCAATTAAGTACCACACAGTTGCTTGCTCACCTCCCCTCTCCCCCTCTCCCCCACCCCTTTCCCCCAGTCCAGGAGATTCAGCAGAAAATACAAAGAAAACTCATAAAGTTGAGATAAGAACTATTTAACAATATAAATGAAAATTATGGTGATACTAACAATACTACTAAGTAATTAAAATAATAGTAAATACAATATATGTTACAATAGCTCACCATGCACTGACGGACACACAGCCAGGTCCCAGACCAGCAAGCAGGCCCCACCACTAACAACTGCACCAAGTGCTAACAAAGGAGCTAACAACCCAGCTATCAAGCTAGCCCAAAACCTTAATGACCTCCCCCGGTCTACTTCTCACCTCTGAACCTTGGGCCCTGAGCCTGACATTCCATGGAATGAAACACTGGCTTCTCTGGGCCAGCCGACAGCACTGCGAAGTAAAGGAGCTTGTTCCTGCCTGAAACCAGCACAAATTGTCAGGTCATAATTACCCAGAGAGCTACAAGCTGAAAAAAGGAAGCTATCTATGAGCTGTTTTTTAAAGAGGGTATAAGTTCATTAAACAGGAAGATGGTCTGCTCAGGTCCACTGTTCTAGCAAACACCGTCATCCTGAGTTTTCACTAAATACTTCAGAATGTATCTTAATGCCCAAACCACGATGTCAGACCAGAGTGACTTCATGCTCTTGTGCTCCATACTTTTTCAGAAAATGGAATCCTCCCAGTGGTGAACAGTGGCACACACCTGTGACAAAATTCAGCAAGGACTTAACAGAAGATATAAACAAGGAGCACTGCTGAAGGCTGGCAAGAAAGCCAAAGACCCTAGGAAAAAAAAAAAAAGGCACCGTTTGATAAAGCAGAAGCTTTCTGCATTAGGTATACAAAACTGGGGACTAAGCTAATACAGGCTGGAGCTTGTGCAGAAAATCTGATGCTATATTCACAGGATCATATGGGTGGGCAGGGGCCTCCAGAGGTTTCTATTCCAATCACCTCCACAAAACAGGTCTGGTTTGAGCAGGTTGCCCAGGACCTTGTCCAGCTGCGTTTTGCACACCCAAAACCTCTCTAAGCAGTATTATCTTTAGCTCAGTTACATTTCCACTCTTCCATGAAATCACCCATCTGCTCCTGAATAATTACCGGTGTTTTAATTGCCAGTGAACAAAATTTTTTAATAAAAGCTTCAGGTTAGTCAGCGACAAGCATTTTGTAAACTCACATCATACAATTGCAAGGGAATTTTACACTTTATATGAATTATTTACATTTTATATGAATTATTTAACTGTTCTAATTTCTATTAAGTTTGTAATTTAGATTGAAACTACTGTAACATTTTACAGACTGGAAAAGAAGTACCAATTACTTAAGAAACTCACCTATAAATGTATTTGACCTAGAAGGCACAGGATGGTGTCAATAAAAGTTGCGCTTTAAATTGGAGCAACATTAAACAGTCAGAAAACAACATGCCTAGCAGTGACAGGCAGAAGATACAAAATTAATTAGCACTGCTGTCATGTGAAAGTTGAAAACAACGCTTATATCACGCAACAAAAGATGTTAGATAATGAAGTTTGTTGGCCAGAGTTGCAGTAAAATATTTTAGACCATGTGACACTGACTAATATAGTCTAATACCACACCACAGCATAATTATTGCACAGCAGCAATCAGAACAGAAAAGGGCAGCACTTAAGTGAAAGAAAAAGGCAATGCAAACCCTTTTTCCCTGAGAAAATGGCATACCCTCTGACTTATATGACTGCAGAATCTCATCAAAGCTAAGCTGTAGTAAGAAAGTATAGAAATTACATTTAGATGTTATGTTTCACTGTGTACAAATGATGTTCATGAAGTACCAATGCTGTAGAAATTAGAACCCTCCCCTCTAGGCAACTTCAAGGAACTGGGGCAGCAAGTTAACTAAATTAACTTAGTTTGTGCCACATCAAATTCTGGGATATGAATAGCTCATGAAGGAGAAACATGTAAAGCAGACATTGAGAAATGCAGAGCTAGGTTTCAAACAGCGTGAAAAAGGAGCTCTTTTGGCTATACTGAAAGCAATTCCATTTTAATAACTTTCAAAAGACCTAGGATTTGTTTATACATTTGCTATATGGCTTGTAATAACCTGTTACTTGGCAGATTATTTAACTGAAGTATCAACACGTGTTTCCACACTATAGGTATGTTCTCAGATCAGTGGCTTATCTTCATGCCTGAGAGTTTGCTTAGAGCACAGATTTTGCATATACCTGTGTAACTTTCAGACAAAAATCCAGATTTAATAGATGTGACTGCTTTCTTGCAGTACTTACCATATATACCTCAGAATTAAAAGCTTCATCTTTTTTTGTCAAGAATTGTGTCTCTTTATTTCTGAATATTGAAAGGATTTTTTTTTCAAATTGACTGGTATATTGAATCTGTGGGACTTCAGACCAAATATATTCATACAATTTTTGGAAGTATGCCTTCTTCCTTAAACATCTAGGTTAGTACACAGTGTTTCCCTAATAAAAGTGAAATTAATTTAATCAGCAGTTATAACCACCATAAGGCAACATATCAAATTCCTGTTAATGGAGACCAGTTCCACAAAAACAATTTAAAAATTATTCAAAATTATAATGAAAAATGTTGTTTTAAGTAATTTATATAGTAACAAACTTAAATAATAATGCACTTAAAGCAAGTGATCAACACTGAGCTCAACTGCATAATTTAGCCCAACAGAAGAATTCCCAGACAGAGAATAATATTTTCATGTTTGTCTTGTAATGCTTATATGTTTTACTAGATAATTTCAAACAAAAACTAAATAGACAGATGACAAGGAGAGAAAAACATCCAAACAATTATAAATGTACATATAAAACAAAGGGATTTACTAAAAGAGGAAAAGCTTGATACCGTAATAGCTGTTAGAAACAAAACCTTCTATGACTTAGTTTGAAGTTTTAGAAGGCAGGCATTCTTTATTGCAGCACTGGGTGCATGGGGGATTGTTCCACCAAACGTGCACACCCTTAATCAAGAGCATACAGTTTATATATAGTAACTATATACATATTCATTGTATTTCCTGGAATAGGCAGTTTTATGATAAACAGTTCCTGAAATTTATTTACTTATTCTCCTCCCAGTTGTGCATGCTCTGTGAATTAAGTCAGTGGTCTTTGGGGTCCTTGGTAGTCACTGTAGGGGTGCTGTCATTCCCATGTGAAATTCCTCTTCCATATATGGTTAAGCGTTGGCTCACGAAGTTGCCTGCTACATACTGTTGTTGGTTTGAACTACTTGTTCTTTGCTTTGTTATCATTTGTCCATTTGAAGTTACCTTTCTTTGAATGTTTAAGTAGTTCATATAGAGGTTTTACCAGTAGTCCATAATTTGCAATTCACAGGTGGCACCACCCCACCATTCCCGAAAAGGCTTGTAGCTCTCTTGGTGACTGTGGCTTTGGGAGGCAACAGCTTCTTTTCTCTCATTACTCAATTGCCTTGATCCCTTTTAGGATCTCAAAACCCAAGTAAATAACAGTTTTCTGAGCAATTTGTGTCTTTTCCTTTGGTACATGTTATCTACTCATTCCCCCAAAAGATTTAGAAGGCTTGTGTTTAGAGACAAATGTTGTTTTCTGGGTCTCTGCTGCAATCAAGATGTTATCCACATATTGTAGCACATTTTCCCTCTCATTTCTTTTGCTCCAAATTTCCAGTTCTTTTGCTAACTGATTCACAAAAGTGGTTGGGCTATTCTTGAAACCTTGTTGTAAAACTGTCCAAGTGTATTGTGTGTTTCACCCTGAATCATGATTCTCCCAGTCAAAAGTAAAAGGCTTCTGATTTCAGAATCAAGAGAAATGCAGAAATGGCATCTTTCAGACCTAAAACTGTAAACAACCCTTGTTCACTAGTGAGCGTAGTTAGCAATGTATACGGATTGGCAACCACTGTGTGTATGTCCTGGACTATTTGGTTTATTGCTCTAAAATCTTGAACTAAAAAATAATCTTTCCCATTTGCTTTCTTTACCAGCAGGATAGGGTTATTATACTTTGACTCATATTCTACTAATAACCCATATTTCAAAAATTTCTGGAGTATTGGCACCAAAACAACCCTTGCTTTAATTTTAAATGATATTGTTTAATTCTTACAGGTGACAATCCTGGTTTTAGATCAATTCTTACTGGTTCTGCCCTTTTGGACCTTCACGGAACTTCTCCCACCCAAACAATGGGGGTCACCGTGTCCTCTATTTCTTAAGGTATTTTTATCTTCTTGAGATTTACATTCTGTAACAAGCCTATACTTCAACATATTTAGATTCTGGACTTAGAATTTCAACTTCTTAATCTTTAAACCTAATTTCTGCCTCTATTTTCTAGAGGCAAGACTCTGCCCAGTAAAGATTTCAGAGAATTTGGTAAATATAAAAATTGGTGAGTCACCCACTGTTTTCCCAACTTAAAGGTCAGAAGCTTAAAGAATGGTCATGTTTCTCATGTCCACGGGAATAACCATGTCACACTGATAACATTAATACTTTTGTCACTTAAACTTCCTTCTAAACTGTTTAAAACTGAATACGTAGCTCCCGTATCCACTAAAGAGTCTATTTTATCATTCCCCAGCTCAAATGTAACCAGGGCCTCAGCTGGGTATGATTCCACCAGTCCTCCTCAGGCCTCTAATCCCATCAACTTTTACAGGTTGCAGGGCCAATCCTTGATTATTGACTTTAGGGCACTCATTTTTCCAGTGTCTTTGCTCTTTATAGATCACGCACTGATCCTCAAAATTCTGCTCTACCGTTCCCTGTACATCCCCATTAACATGTGCCCCTTCTACCTGCTTTTGGGTGGTGTTCAATATGATATCCTTTTCAGTACTATCCAACAATGTGTCTAATATTACCGGTAAATCATTCCAATCAGGATCTTGGTTCCTGATAATAAATCTCAAATACCTTTGCTACTCTCTCCAGGTCCTCCCTGTAAACTTCTGCTGTCTCCTTCCAAGACCACAGTTCCATTATTGAGAATGGTACTTTTACTGTCATCAAACCATCATTTCCAACTCCCTGTCTCAACGGCACCTGGATGGTTATTCCCTTCCCCTAGTTCTTCCTGCAATTGGGCTAAATCCTTCTGCCCCACTAAATCACCCTTCCTGTTCATAACTACTTGCCCTTGATCCTCTTGTGTCATCTGGGCCACCAACCTCATTGACTTGCCTATGACCACTTTCTCTTTTCCTGCCCATATGACTTCCAGCATCATCGTCAGGACTTTCTCCCATCCTCTGCCGGGGAGCAATCATCAATTTTAGGTCATCTTCCTTCTTTTTCCCATATTTCAAACACCTTTGCCCTATACTACAAACTGAGCAACATCTTTTCATTTTATGCCCCTGTCCATTAACGTTCCTATTCTTCTCTAGAGAAAGAGCAAAAGAGTCACTAGGTGGCGTATTAATACCACATTCTTTCTGCCACTCAGGGCAGTTTCTAAAAGTGAAAAACATACCACAATACTTAACTTCATCCTATTTTCCTTCCCGTCTTAAAACAACATCAGTTGCAACATGGTATTGTAATTCAAAGTTCCATTCGCAAGCCATTTTTCTCCATATTCCAACCGTATAATGGCCACCACTGATTACAATACTTGTTTAGATTCTCCCAAGTAACTGCTGCAGCCAGGGGCCGACCAATTTGTCTCCAGTGTTTCAAAATGCAACCTAGAGGTGACTTTCTTAGAATTCCCCTTCCTTCAGAGTACCTTATACCCGTCTTCAAGAGGGTTTTAAACTGTAATCCTGATGATTCAATATCCTATTACAACAATCCGAAGATACATATATCAGGAATAACCAAATGTATATCACTTGTTTAACCAAATATATCAACTGGTTATGCAAACAAATACAATATAGCATAAAACAAAAATTGTTATCCACATTTCTATTACCAGAATCAATGCCCGCAATGTTCCACCAAAGGGGACTCGAATCCCAAACAAACCCCTGTATCCCTAAAGCTTTCACTTTAAGGGACTATCAAAAGGTGACTTTAGCTCCTTAAGGATCCTTATAGCCCAACCTTGCTGGGTTTTCACCCCAGACTGATGGGCAGGCTTACAAGTTACCAAGTACCCAAAAAGAATGCCTTAAAATGTCTTACCAAGGGCCTTGGCTGGTGAGCTCAGAGGAACAGGGATCGAAGGTCTCCCTGAGATGACTGAAAAGATGTGCCACAAGGTTAGCAAGGGGGAAGTTCCACTGCATATGAATGAGGTGGGAAAGAAAGAAAGAAAGAAGAGCCTTGCAGCAGGAGAAATTTAAAAATTACTCAGTTCAGTGAGCTGAAAGAATGGCTGTGAAAGTTCCTGCCCATTGAAAACAACTTTCTTAAATTCACTTTGGCATCAACAGTCTGCTCCATACTCACCTGAGGCCTTAAACATACGCTTGACTTCAAGTCTCTGCTTAGTTCAGTTAAGTGTACATGTGAAATTAAACACATTCTCAAAGAATTCCTGAACAGGCAATTAATATCCCACAGAACTCTGGAGTAAAAAAGACAACACTAGATTTCTTGAGCATTACCTGTATAACGTAGCAATGGCCAAGTTATTTTTCAGTGTTCTTCGCAGGCTTAGGAACACTTGGTCTCTGCACTGTGACAAGGAGAGAAAGGGCCAGAAAAACTTTCAGAAATGAAGATGGAAAGAGGAGATTCAGTGCCTGTTCGGCAGTGAATCTCTTTCTTGGGCTCAGAGCCTGAATGATGCTACAGCAATATTGTTATGGTATAGCTTACCTGTAGTAAACATACAAACTTAATGCCTGGGTTTGTAAGGTTCCAGGAGGTTGAAGTTTGTACTGGAATCATAGTATCTGAACATGGCTGCTGGGGCTGTTGCTGTCTTCCTTCTCTTTACTTTTTTCTAGTCCAGGCCAAGGTTTTAATATCTGTGAACTGTAATCAATGGATGAGGCATTAGACACTTAGACAACTTTGGGCAGAAGGAGCACATTGCCTGTGCCACGCAGCAGTGAAGAGCCACAGCATTGCGCTGCCATGGCAGCTGGGAAAGGCTTGTCTGAGCACAGGCAGACTCATTGCACTTTGCACCAGCCACAGTTGTCTAAGGCCAGCTTTGGCTACAAAGAAATGGATTCTGTCCCCTGCCCCCATTCCCTTCTTTTATCGCTCTTACTATGTCATCTCCTGAAGCTGTGATTGGTTCCTCTGTGAGCAGTTCAAAACTACAACACAACCTGATGAAGCTCAGAGGACCTGTCCCAGGTCCCAGTTATTATGTTTTTTAATGAAGGCAAAATCATTTAAATCCAGGGTAAACAATAACAAAAAACTCAAAACAGATTGTGGAAGGGAACAGGCAAATGTTTAACTACAAAAAAGACTGAGAGTGGGGATGTTGCATCTTTTTACTTCATGTGCTAGTGAGGTGAGAAAGCAGAAAGCGTTTGTTAGCTGACTCTATGCAAGAAAGCATGAAGTCTTTATACTGCAAATCAGGAGTGTGATGTAGTGGAGGTTTAGTAGAAGATAGTGAGTGATACATTTTACAAGATTAAAAAAGCACTGTGCCTTATCTGCTGTGCAGTGCCAGCCAGGCACTGCACACCGTTCACGACACAGTTCTGCAGCAGAAAGCCAGGATAAGACTCCAGTCCAGCTCACAGACAAATCTGCACCAGGTTTGAAAAATCACTCAGACCTGCCGAAGTAAAACCTGAACAAGCACTACCGCCTTTTGAATCAAAAGTCTGTAGGTTTTCATCGAGCAGGCTGATGAGGGTCACAGGCAAAGATGGCTTGTAGGGGTCTGGGTGCCTTGAGTATTACCTTAGTTTCAGAGATGAGGAGAAAGCAGTGAGGATCAGCACCAGCCCTTTGGACAACAGACAACTCAACAGACGATGGTCTATCAAGATGAATATGGCTCATTCAAGAATTAACACCCTACTCATCTTCTACCTCAGTTTTTTGCTGCTCATCCATTTAAAAAGTAAGATTTGCTCTTTTTCTTATTGTTCTACTGTCCTCTGGGTAGATGGCTAGGCGTGCACTTCTAGCAGGAAGCTTGTGTTGTCAGAAGGCTTTAAAAATTTGATGGAAATGCCAGAAAGATTTGATCCATGAAACAAAGTTGTATGAACTCATTGCATGTTAGCTTTCCTGATCTTCATGCTTGAACTTTTTTTTTTTAATGAAAAATGAAAGAATTTTTAATATCTTGCTTCACATGTTGAAAGTACAGCAATAAAAGGTTCTCTTAAAAGTGTGCCTACATTTTAAAACTGCACTGTGATACCATTCATCTAGTAAATTTAAACCTATCTGGTCAAAATCTAGCTTAATTTATCCTTTGCAAAAGCTGTTCATGTTTTGTATTTTAGTTGCACCCATTGCTTTATTGTATAAGCTTTTATAATTACAACCTCTAGAGAAATCAGTTATTAAACAACTGTGATATTTAGATATCTCCAGTATGAGAGGATATAGAAGTCCAACTGTTTTTATAGAGAAAATATTCTCAGCAAACTTCCACATAAACAGAAGTATGCAAAATACTGGAAGTCACAGTGGGTTTCCTGGATAATTTTGTCAGATTGCTGGGAGTAAATACAAGCCAAGGAGGCTAAATGGCCTCAGCTGGTGAGGCTGATACATGTTTATGAGAAGCAGTAGCTCTTGAACATGTTTAAAATGAAGACAGACAGGATGTGTGTCTGTTTGAGGAGGCTGTTTGATTTGTGTCTGTTGAATATGAATCGCAGTAAGACAAAGCTTTGAGCAGCTGCCATTAAACAAGAAGACTTGGCATTAGCGGAGTGTTGTGTAATCTGGGTCACCTTCTGTTGCTGCATCACTCAAATTGTTACTTGGACAATTTACAGCCCAACATAAATTAAAGACTGAAAAGCAAACAGATGCAGTTGGATCAACCAGCATGAGGGAAAAAAAACTAAAAATACCCAAACCCCCCAAAAAACCCTAAACCAAAAAAACCACAAACCCAACACTTTTAAGATGCAGGGAAAAATACAGAATGCCATCATTTTATCCTCGTAGTTTTTTCTTCCTTGGGAATGTACTGATGTGAATTAGGGAAGCCAAAATGTTCTTTCTAAATTAACTCACAACTAGATCCTGAAAAAAAAAAATAAAAGGAGAATGGATCTTTCACTTTCAGAAAGTGATTTTTGAAGTCTGTGTACTGTAGGATGAAAGACAGAGACTACTGTCTAATTAAAAGAAAGTAACAGGAATGGTGTTAGTTCAGAAAATTTCATTTATACATGAGGCAGGCAAATTAGAACAGTATATAAAATTTCTGTTAGTAAAAACATAACTATGAACAGGTAAAACAGAAATAGAAGCAGAAGAATTGACTGCAAATAATTCCTGACTTAAAAATTAAAGCTGAGAAAGGCCAAGATAGAAAAGCTGAGAATGAAACAAAACAGAGATAATTTCTGATATTTATAAAATTTGTATCAGCCATCATATTTTTTAAATCAATTTACTGGACTTGTCTTCCCCCAAAGGATTCTAGTCTTAGGTTCTGTTTAAAGTCTTTCTTGTAATTATTTATTCTAAAGAACTTGTGAAATAAATAGTATTTAGAAGCAAAGCCTTCCTAAAAAATACCTGCATATAATTTTTTCCAGCTCATCCATTTTCCTGAGGTGAACAGTGATATGCATAGATTGAGAACTGTCCCATTCAGATAGTAGGTCATTTAGTACCAGTGGCAATGAAATTATTTTTCAGGAATGTTATTACATTAAAATAAAATATTCTAATATAGCATAAAATTAATATGTTGAACTAGAAAGAAATATGAACAAACTTGTTCAACCTTATTAAAATAATCATGTGCCCTCTTATTTGCAAAATAGCTCATGTGTACTTTGGAATATATTATGAGATACTATTCTTTAATTCCCATTTAACACTGTTGAATAAATGGTAAAATTTAATAAGTCTTCTGGCTGCACATAAAACTTCTATAAAACTGCAGATTAAGTTATTAAAGAATGTGGTCCTGTCACATGTGTTTCCTTTTAAATCCCCAGGATAAGTAAAAATGGTATTTTATATTTATTATCACTTGTAACAACACTTAATATCAGACTGTACAGTGACAGGGATTTCAATCTGTAAATCACAGCCTTCCTACAAACAATACCAAATTTATTATTATTTAATACGATTGAATGACATGCTTTTGGAAAGACCATTTGTAAATAATTTAATCTACTGGAGTCCCAACTCATACATGATGCTGTCAGGTGCAACACTTGTACAACTATGAATATAGTGCTCAGAAATACATTTGCTTGATTAAAAAAAAAAAAAAAAAAAAAAAAAAAAGCAGGTGGTGTTCTATACCTGCAAAGTGATGTTTCCTAAAAAACTGTGGGCTTAGTGCTCTCTTGGCACAGAAAAAAAAAAAAAGGAGCCTGTCGGAGAGCCCTTCTGGCCTCTTTCTTTGTACTCTGGCCTGCCTTGAGGCAAGAGCATCCATCAGGTTGCTCTGATGTTTGCTGCTGTCATATCCCTGAGGTGAAGGGATGCTGCTGGTGAAGGTGTGGAGACTGTACACCCACCCAGGGGCAGGATTTCTCTGCTGGCAGGCAATGTTAATCCTAATTCACATACTGAATCCTTGACATCACCACAGAGATCATCACCACAACTATGCTACAACACAGCAAACCTGTGAAGAGATGTGGCGAAATTGTTGAAATCTAGCCCTGAATTCATTCGTTATACGTCTCCTGGGACTCTGCAAAACACATTTTCCACAGACTGTTTCCTTCCCACACTGGTTTACCAAAGGAGTTATGAATCAGTTTAAAGAAAAATGTACCTTCTTGTCTTAATTATCTTGTGCCTGTTTCTCCAATGGAAAATTCTATTTTACAGACACTGGTAGGTTTCATTTTATTAGGGCAAAATTAAATCAGATCAAATATACTAATTATCTTTCCACTGCCAGTCATTACTTTATATACCAAAGAGTTTCTCCAACTTCTATGTGCTTGTCTTATATATAGTAGTACATATCTTCTTATAATTCCCTGCTATCTTTTTTTTACATCTCCAAAACACAAAACATGAAGAAGATTTCAGAATACACAGAATCAATTTTTTCAGACTAGGTAGTCTCTATAAACAGAGAGAGTTTGAGGATTTGTCTAAAATTGCAATCATATGAGACTATACCAGTGGTCTTCCCCATTCCCTTAAGGTGAGGATTGTGGTACAGAACTGCAAATTCATTTATGCCTTGTGCCTGTGGTTATGAGTATTGTGTGTAAGCTCTCAATGCAAGTTGGTTTTATACAGTGTTTTGTGAATATAATTTGTTTCCAGAAATTATACCAAATAAACTACGTAGAGGAAATTAACCTGAGGGGCATCCAGAGATGAGCAGCTCTGTGTAAGGAGGGGCCACGAATCATTATGCACAATAGTTGACAGGAAGTATGTCCCAAACCCAGACGAATATGTATAACTCATTGCTGCCATGCTATTATCTAACAGGAATTGCCAGCATGTAACTCTGGGCAGAGAGTTGCTTAAGAAACAGAGGAAGAGAAAAGATGATGAATATGGGTATATTTAAACATTGATTTTAGAAGTGATTCTGTCTAGTGTCAAGTGCAAATTCAGAATCTTATCTTAATCCAACATCCAGCAACTCATTTTTTCTTTGTTTTGGGTTTTGGTTGGTTGGTTTGGTTGGTTTTAGTTTGGGTTTTTTTGTTTTTATTTTTATTAAACAAGCTTTACAATGGATTATCTATCACATTCAGAATTAGCTTCTTTTCCTTTTGGCAAAAGTTCAGTAAAAAAAATTAATTTCAAAACTTTTTTTCTTCATTTTAATGGCTTCCAGACCCTTCGACAGAGATGAAGATTACTATTTACTTCATAATAGTAATTCGCCCAAATGCTCATAAATTAAGAATGGAATTTAAGCTGAGATTGCCGTTAATGTGAGCAAAATATCTGAGTTTTACTTGCACCCCTTTCCTGCCCCCCTGTGAGGTTGGCACTGTGCAGTTTTTCCCTGTGGAGTAGAACTTTTAATTTCCTGAAACTATTCCCATTACTCACACAACTTCTAATTACTGCTTAATTACTGTGTGTAGGAATAAAGCTCTACTTACAAAGAGATTTGTGGTTCTGCTCATACTGCTCATCCCTCACACACACTCAGAAGATGCATGTAGCTTTCCAGCAAATTATTGTTAGGATGCGCATTTGATGAGTTCACAGCAGATTCTGCACTTCAGCAGGTTCTCATTAGCCAGTTGTGGAGTGTGGTGCTGGTTAGAGCTGCAACCAGAAACATCTGAGCACAAGCACCAGAAGCCCTTCAGCTTTCCCTCTGTCCTAGCTATAACATGTTGCATCTATACCATATAAAAAGAATGAAGTATCTTTCAGATGTTTGCCATCAGCTTAAGTGAGTTTAAAAAACAGCTTCTTGACCCAACTGTAAGGGTATTGGGGTTTTTGGGTGGGGTTTTTTCATTGATAAATTTTATTGTGGATAACATCTCCATCTCTGGAATCAAATTAAATCCTCAGAATGTAAAGTAGTAACCCTATAATTTTCAAACAAGGGAGATACTTCTGCAAGATAGGTCTATTTGCATAAAAATGTCATTAAAAAAATCCCAACCACACCTGTATTTGAGCCTTTCAATTCAAAAATTTACGAGGCATCCCCAAGATGCCACACCTACCATTCCAGTAATAGAGTAAGACTACAGGTTACAGACCTCCTCTCTGTTGTGTGCTTTCTAAAATGGAAACTGTTGACACTAAGAATCTCTGGAAGTTAAACATTTCCTGCATTAGTCATCCAGAAATTGCAATGCAAGAAATCAGCATCTTTGAAAATTTATCCCTCAAATTACATTGATTTGGCAATACAGGATAAAACATTGAATGATGTATTCAGAGTCAAGGAATACAAAGGGAATTCTCTAGCAGGAACACTGATCAATCTCTATAAGTGGGTGTTGTTTGTGACTAATGACCTATTAGGAAAGTGTCTGATGGGAAAGAAAGGAGGTTGGGCAAATGGGTGTTTATCATTCATGCTCAGCTAGCTGCACAGACCTCACACGGATCATGAAACACTGATGTGTTGTGCAGCATGGAGAAACTGGAGAAACTAATTCTGGAATGTTGTAGCATGTCACACAAGCAGAGGACATAAACGTAACATTTTCATATATACATAGACTTTTCAAAGGTATCTCCATCCAAAGCTTACAACTATGTCTAGTTATCCACAGGTTTTTTTCCTCTGTGTTACTTCTGATGAACTGGACACCTAGGGAGTCCTGTCCCAGTGCAACTCCCTACACCTTTTCCTCCCTGTAGGAGGAAATTCAGGAAAAAATAACACTGCTTAGAGAATTCGCAAAACTTGATGATCAAATTAAGTATTTCCCTATTGAAAAGCTACATGGAAAGGCAAATATTTTGTTGTTATGTGCTGACAGGAATATGACATGTAAGACACAGGAGAGTAATCAATCCACTATTTAGTACTGGCTATATCCGCTTGTGAGAGCTGCTCTGACAGAGAGAGGCAGTTAAGAAAATGCTGAAAAGGGACAGCAAAAATAGGAAGACATTTAGAAAGATGTGCCCTATGAGAAAGGGTCATGAGAAGAGAAGCCTGAAGGAGGACATGATTACAGTCTTACCTACACATAAGAAAATGGTAATCAAGGAAGACTATGAAATCGGTTGCTCCCTGTGACCTTTGGAAGAGCAGGCTGTGCAAAATAATGGATTCCACATGCAGCAGGGAAGATTTAAGTGAACTTACCCATTGAAGGATAATTAAATCTCTATATCAGTACTTTTAAATGAACGGGTTAACTAAATATCAGCCAGAGAATGTCTAGACTGCTCTTTCACAGCTGGCGTTACACAGATGAAGGGCAGTCAGCACCACCATTGGGGCGATCTGTGAAGATCTCAGGTGATGAAACCCCAGAGAAGCACAGGTTGCTACTTGCCCCAAGAGCCCTGGTGTCACTGAGTCTCCAGGGAGGCTCAGGCACAGCTCCCAGACTAGGCAGGCAGAGGAGTTCCTTCCCTCCTGCACCACAACTGGGTATTGTCTGCTGTTCAAAAGAAAGGCAGTCCTGCCCGCAGCCCTGCTCACTGCATTAACAAAATTGTTGCCTAAATTTCAGTTAGAAAATAGTTTACTGTTATTCTTTGAGATATCAATTAGCCACTCTTAATTGTTTGGTACCCTAGGCCTTAAATAAGCACTTTGGGATATTGAAGGCACTCATTATGATGGGGATTGATAGTCCCTCCCCATGCTAGAAATCATGTCATTTGATTTCCAGACTTTGGAGTCAAATAATTAGCCTTTTACTTGCAATTTGAGTATCCATGACATACTGGCAGTACAATACAAGAAATTTTCATTAAAAAATGGATTATTAATTGTATGGCTTTCGTGGTCAAAAAAAAAAAAAAGGAATGGAAAACATAGATTGCTTGCTGAACCTAAATTTTATAGCTAGCTTCTCATTCCATATAAAAAGGTGATGCAAGACTGGAACATACTGCACCAAAACAAATATCAGGAAATTCCTAGGAAACTCTTTAAGTGGCCTTTCTGGACATGGTACAACAAATAATGATTAACAGTGTTTTAGAAGTCTTCACTCTGGTGCTTCCTCTAAGGGTAGTTTAACGTTTTATTTTTATGATGATAAAAGTCACTTATTTCTAAAACACTAAGATTTTTTAAAATGTATGTATATATCCTGCCAACTACCAAGGAATAAAAGGATATGTGTTAATCCATTTTCCTTAACTCCTCATTTGCAGTGTGTTCCCTCTAATGAATGAGTTAGAGAAGTGGCAGTCTAAGTGATTTTGATCCTGCCTACAGCCAAAGATGTCTCAACGATACTTCTACTTTTTTGTTTTGTTTGTTTATTTGTTTGGTTTTTTTAATAATTCACATCTCAGCATTAAGAAAATTATTTAGACAATGTCTCAATATCTAGGCAACTTTGATTATTCCCTCTGCTCTTTGCGGTGGCCTGAAAAGGAAAAAAGGTCCTGATATTTACATTTTCTCAGGGAAACCTTTAAACCTAATTGACTCATCTAGAGTCATGGACAGTAGGCAACAAGTAGATAAATGATGCATATTATTTTCGAGATTGATATTACAGATTAATTTGTTGGTTTTAGAGACTGCCATGTTTCATCATTTCTCACTGCACTTTTCTCTTTCCTCAGCTATTCACAATGCCATAAGGTATGAAAGCCCTCTCACTCCAGCAAACAGAAAAAAACCCACCAACCCAAAACACCAACCCAGATAAACCTTTTTCCAATGAGATTCTTATGTTTTCTTTATATTGATTATATTTTATTCACCCATAAAATGGGTCAACAGAAAATTGCTTTCGTTTTTGACAAACACTCCACTGGACAAGGCTTCTCCACAGGCAGACTGACATGTGGTGACACACACACCACGCAGCTGCCACTGGAGTTCTAAAGGGCTCCTGCAGGCTGAGGAAAACACATTCCTCTCCAGGCATCAACAAAGCAAGACTGCAGTTGCTGCTGCAGCTTCAGGGTTAGGGCAGCTTCTGCCTGCCTGAAATCTGATCAGCAGGGACAGAAATAAGATTATTTTTAGGGCTAAATATTTCTGTGGGTAGAAAAGGGGCATGGGCGGCTAACCCGTTGTATACAGTGTGCCTGCTCCAGCAACTATGGATGAGGGCACTTGCCTGGTGCATCCTTCTGTGCTGGGAAGTGCTCTGCTCAAATAATTGTGGCCTGGGTGGATGCTTGGGGCAGAAACTCCTTGCTGCTTTTTACTGCTTTTGCTTGCCAGGACAAGGCTGTGCATACTGGAATACTATCCCTTAACCTTTCCTTTAATTGCATTAGTCAGGGAATCTGCAGATAGGATACCTTCCTTCAAAGCTCTCTCAATCACAGTGAGTGAAGTCAAGATTGTGGGTAAACAAACTAACCTGCATACCCCAACCCAAGTACTCAGCCATGAGCACAATGCCTGACATTTCCTTTGCTGACAGTGTCTGAGAGGTACCACAATGTTCCTGTATTGTGGGACTAACAAAGGCTGACTGCCCTCTAAAGAAGTTAAGCCCAGGGGTGCTGTAATTCACAGACTCCCATGGGAGCCATAGGAGTAGATGAAAGGCAAGGTCACACTCAAGGTCACACTCAAGGTCACATTCTTCCCTTGACAGTTCCTGTTCTCCCTTGGGATTTCTAACAGGGATGGTACAGAGCACTTCATTAGCTCTTTGTTCACAAGGAGGGCCCTAGCTCGAAATTTGGCTGTGCCACATTTCTTCCTTTATTTGAATGTGAGCTAGAGGACTTCAAAACCAACGTAAACTGACAGGAAGCCAAAGCAAGGACTTAGAAAGATAGACAGTCATCAGTCTGCAAGGTTCAAAGCAACTGCAGTTTAAGTAACCTGCACTGACAGATTACTCACGGCAAGGGATCCCAAACTCTCACTGTAATAATCTAGCCTTGAAAAGATATCTGTAAATGGCAGTACCTTCAGATGTGTTTGCTAAGTTTTCTGGCAATTTGTAGGTAGTTAAAAAGCAGCTGTGGTACTGCTCCCGCTACGGCTAACCATCCACGAATCTGAACGTAGCCAAGTGTCCACACAGCTGAAAGAAGAGATCAGGCTCTTTTATCGACAAAAAATCTGCAGTATAATTCATCAACCTCCCAACAGCTGGAAACATGGCCCCTAAGAGTTATGTCTAAACAAATACTTTGCTGCTGCTGCTGCTTGGATATCAGCCACCTCTGGTGCAGAAATGGTGTAGCTGTGTTAGCACTGAGGCAGAGCATTTTAGATGGGGCATTGTGCTGTGCTAATGCAGCTAAATAGCACCTGAATCAGACCTGGCTCAAAGCATGCAAAAAGGACTTGAGTCTGCACCCTACCTACCTATACCTTGTTACTTAAACAGACATTTTTCCGGGTTCTGTCTCTCAAATGCAAGCAGGCAATGCTAACTATACCACAGCAATCTGCTGGTGAACATATTTTGGTGGTGTGGAAGAGTAAACTAGACCTGAGAATTACATAAACAGTTCTGGAACCATTGATTATGGGTCACAGGAAATGCAAATTCAATTGCAATGGCTAAGATACCAAGTCTATAAGCCACATGGTATGTAGTTCATCTTTGAGTCTACTGACTCCAAGAGCTGCAAGAAGACCAAAACCACAACTGAGGTCTGATACAATGTAAAGAAGTCCTAACTGTACCTGCTCTTCTCCAGCAGCCCCTTACCTTTCTTTGATAGCCTCCTGGGTAAGGTATTGAGAAGGTACCAGGCTTGTAAGATAAGAAAACACAACAGACTGCATAACAAAAGAAATACACAGTGACAGTGAGAGAAGCCAGAGGATTATATCGATACATTGGAGATTACATCAGAGCTATTGAATGGAAGATGTGTAGAGCTCTTGTAGTCTCTTTCTGTCCTTGTTCAATTTAAAAAATAGAGGTTAAAAGGATGTTGAAAGTAAAGCTTCACTTTGATTCCTACCTTAATGTTGTGGTTTAACCTTGGCTAGCAGAAGTACCACAGAGCCACTCACTCACCTCCCCTCCATTCCCCACTGGAGGAGGAACGTCTGAGGAAAAGACAAGGAAGCTCGTAAAGTTAAAAACTATATAATAATTGAATATAAGGGAAAACTATAGTGATACTACTAATACTAAAAATATTATTAAGTAATTAAAATAACAGAAAATAGAACATATGGTACAATTGCTCACCACCCATTGACCAACACACAGCCAGGTCCCGAGTAGCGAGAGTCAGAGGCTGAGAGCTCCCAGAGCCAGATCTCCAAGGTGACAGCACCACAACCAACTAGGGAAAACGTCAGACTGCCCAGGGAACAACCCACCCCACTGCTAGCAACCAGAGCTAACAAAAGAGCTAATGTCTGAGCTAAGAAGCTAACAAAAGCCTTAACGACCACTGTTCTCAGGCCAGTTCCTGCCTAAATAATATGTGTACTGAGCATGGCATACCATGGAATGAAATACTCCTTCACCAGCCTGGGCCAGCCATCCAAACTGTGGAGAAAATTAACTTTTTCCTGCCTGAAACCAACACACTTAAAATGTAGGAAAATATGAAAAATATGTTTGTGGGAATGATAGTCCAAGCCACTTTGATCACTATCATGTACGTATTTGGAGCAGTGTATATCATGACAGCAGAATGCAAATAAGTGCCTCTACAGTGCAACTGCAAAAAAGAAAATACCTGGCCAATAGAAAAGAAAATACCTAGGACCAGTTCAGACTTGCTAGCTAAACCTATCCTTTCTCTCACATTAAACACAGCTGACATTCATAATCTCTTTGTTCACTACTAATGGTACTGAACATTTGCAAGTCTCGGTCCACGTAAAAACGCCCTCTGCTTGATAAAACAAGAACTATCTGTTCTGTTCTCTCTTGAGTACATCTCAAATGTCTGATTCAATTTCATCTAACATCTACCCATTTTGTAGCTCATGAAAAAGTGCAAGAAGAGTAAGGTGACTGAAATCAATTGCTATTTTCACATTCAAAAGGCTGTTTCCAAAGAACTATGGATTTCCTGAAGACCAAGTAGACAATCCAGAATCTCCACCACTCCATTGTAGTGAAGCAACAAGACTGAGAGATGTTTAGGGGAAGAACATTCATGCGATTAAATAGAAGAAGGAAGTATTGTCACTGAACACCTCTGAAGAATCTGGATAAAAATCTTTTCAGCAAATAGGCTGACATAATGATCTGACAAGTGATGGAAAGAAGAAGTAAGGAAGAAGATGCAGTTCTGCACACACGGTAGAACAAAACCAGATCTATTTCTACTATATCACTTCTACTGCAGCCTAAAAGCCATAAATTCAGATGCTGCACTTTGTTTGGGGAAGCACCTGCCAGTTCATAGATTCATGAAGGCACTTTTTGTTCCCGCAGATCTCTGTCAGCATTCCCACTGTCCAGTGACAGAGGATAATAGCTTACAGGGTACCTGCTATATATCCCCAACCAACCTTCATCCTTGAGCTGACAATGGTTTTGCAGTAAGATATACTTAAGTAGCAGGTACTTCTGATACTCCATTAGTAGCATTCAGCAGAGTTGATCTCAGTTTTATATATTCTGGTTTAACTTTCTATATCCACTGATTTCAGTGAAGATGTTACTGCGCTATGTCTTGTCAGTACCAGCATGGCTCTGCTTTACGTGGCCAGGAAATTTGTGTTATAGTCAGGAGCGGTTTCTTTTCAAGTAGATGGAGAATGATGTCTTCTGAGTTACTTGAGATGCATCAGAAATAGGGCTACATTCTCTAATCTTAATTAAAGAATTTGATTGGCTGGCAACAATGACCTCTGCTCATTATATCCCAGCTCCTAAATTAAACTTAGAGGGAACTGCACTCTTTATTACTACTTAAAACAAATGGAGACTGTGATTATACTTTACAGGGATTTTTGTGTAACAGATAAGCAGCAATCAGAAATGCATTTGCATCCTGAATTACTTCCTTTCTTCTTTGGGCTAGCATAGAAAAATGTTGTTCTAGAGGAAACCCACATGATCACTTGCCAATGCTATTTAACTGTGCTTTAGTTTCAGACATACTGTGTCAACTCTTCTGCAGACAGGGGAACTCTTTCCTTACTTATTAACATAACTGCAAACATCCAGACAGCTGAGAGACAGATTTTCCTGTCTTATTTTAACCCTGCACATCTTTTACGCCATGGCTCTGAATCAGCCTGAAGAATTCCAAGTCTTCATGGGTGACTGCTTCTTTTCTGCAATTAGTGATGGGCACCAACACTTCCATTAACCACTGGCATGTGCTTACGCATGCTTACAGTAAACCTGGCTTCCTGAAAATAAGGGATTTTTATGAAATCATTCTGGAAATTTCTGAGAAGTGGACGTAATAGTTGTAATAGTGGATATAACAGATAACAGCTGCTGAACTTTCAACTCTAGTTTATGTAGTTGTGAGCAGGTGGGTTGGACTAGATGATCTCTAGAAGTCCTTTTCAACCCCACCTATTCCACGATCCTGTTATGTGAACCATTTTCCATTTAGCTGAGCCCATTGCTACAGTACTGGTATAGCAGTCCTTTCCGGGAGTGTATCAGAAGTGCTGTCCAACCAATTATGAAACATTTATTACCATTCAGTAATAAAAAGATCATTAGGGTTTGTGGGAAGCTGGTTAGAAACAGGGGAAACTGGGAAAACAGAAATGTGAGGAAAAAGACACCAAAGTATATTTCAGACTCTGTTTGGAAAAAAAAAAAAAAAAAGAAGAAAAAAAAAAGGACAGAAAAATCAGTTACTAGCTTCATAACAAAACGAAACATATCTAAAATCACCACTCTGTTACCACTGCAGTGCAGACTTGGTGACTATCCCTTCAGGACCCCCTGCAGAGTAGTAGGAATGTGAACGTGGTTTTGAGTAAGACCCCATGCTCAGAAATGTATCCTGACATCAAGGCTGAAAACAGTCTTAACACAGGGGGAACTCCTGTGTGCAGAAGAAAGTTTGAATTTTATAATGAATGTTCAGCTGCCACAGTAACGTCTGCAAAACTTGCTTTAAAAAAAAAATTCTAGTGTTTTTAAGATCTTGACCTCGATGAGAGGTCCAGTGATTCAGCCTTTAATACTGCAGTCATGCCCTATTCCAGCTATTTCATGCCTCATTTCTGTTAATCTTCTCTAATTAGTTCTGCTTCTCAAGTGAAGTCTTGGAATCTAACATTTTTCTGTGTTAATAGTGAGGGTTTTGCTTTCCTGTTCAAGGTCAGTCCAGAATTTCACTTTGTAAAATTCATTTGTGCTCCCAGCACTTACACTTGTATATTGAATTTAAGTTTAGACATCAGTTTAGACTCTCTCAATGATCTTTACTGGCTTTAAAGTTATCGTTAAAGGTGTGATCATGCTAAATGTTAGCAGTCATGCAAGTGTGGAGGAACAGGCTTCTTTTGGATTCTTTCTCTTACTTGCAAATGTGCAGAGAAACTTTTTTCCATAACAATATGTTCAGCCTTTTCCTCATTAAATCTATCGCATGTTTTACAAACATGAGCAGGTTGAACCTTATAGTGTGCCAAAGGGCAGCATCTCAGTTTTACAGGTGAGAATGCTGAGCTGGAGAAAGGCAAGGTGAAAACATTGCTTGCAGTGAGAGAGTTGTGAATACAATCCAAATAATCTCCCTCTTCAAACCACTAAACTTAGACCCTGTGTTTCTCACTTCATGTGTTATACACATATATAAAGATATAAATCAGGGGGAGGAGAAACGCACACTTTTCCAGATTTTTGGTAAGCCTGAGATATCCATAATATAGCAAGTTTTGGTTTTGTGTTGGGTTTTTGGTGAGATAAAAGAATTGTTTATTCATTCTTACAATAAATGTAGGAAGCCCTTGTATCTGTGATTTCCATTGCTAACTATAAGGATTTCCTTAGTATATCACTACTTTTATTTGATAGCTTTTAGACTTCTTTGTAACTTGCCATCCTATAGGCTTTCTTTTGTGAGGATTGGTGAGATTCAGTGATTACTAGAGACACATGATTGCTGAGGTGTGAACAATAATGGGAGGATGCATCTGAGCCCCAGGCAAGAAACTCTTCTCCAGCTGATACTCATTTCAAAACGGCAGACTATTTCCAGGTTAACAAAACTTGACTGGGCAAGGGAGAAAAGTCAACCTTCAGCAATATACAACTTAGGCTACCATCAGTTTAAACAGCTTACTCAGAACATTGCTGCTGCAACTATGCTTAAAATTTGCAGTCCATCTAAAAAAAGTCACCCATGTTTGAAGCTATTAGATTTAATGCTGTTATGAATTGCAAATAGATGTAATACAGGAAGAGGATAACAATAGAATAGCAAGCATTTTTATGGTTATTTTCAGTTATTTCATAGACAACAAGTTAGAAAAGCTGTTAAATATTCAATCTACTTCCTTTAAATAAAATATAATAAAAATGTAAATACAATATTTAGAAAATACTTAGCATTTTCAATTTCAAATATTTCACTGCTAGTTCTTATGTCTGAAAATACTACCTATGAAGTATTTTGAGGAAGTTATGATATGTTATTCCCTGTAAACTCTTTAGGAGTTAATTTTTCTTAAACCTCTTCAGTGAGATTTGTAAAGTCATTTAGGAGTCACTAACAGTATGGAGGTTATTTTTCCAGAAATGCAATGATATTGACTAACGCCCATCTAAACCCTCTTATATCTCGTTATCCTGATGTTCAGAAACAGGGCAGAAATAGCAAGAAAACCCTTCATTCTCCATACCTCTAAGGCTGAGCAGGACAGCACAGTACACATGCACAAAGAGGAAATTCACAGACTCTTTGCAAGACTAGTGCTTAATATTAAATCCTTAAAACTGCTCAAAAGATTTGGTGCCAGAATATAGCCCCATATGAGCTCTACATCTGTTCCTTACTTTTCCTTCTGAGAATGTGTCTCCTGCTTTCCAAGGATGTTCCAGAAAAAAATTGTACACTGCAGAGCTGAATTAAGTATGTGCTTGAATTCTGCACAGGCGTGGAAGCAGGATACTCAGCACCCTGCAGTGCTGAACTCTGTATGCAATCAGATCACACTCTAG
Source organism: Rhynochetos jubatus (assembly GCA_027574665.1). Lineage (NCBI taxonomy): Eukaryota > Metazoa > Chordata > Aves > Eurypygiformes > Rhynochetidae > Rhynochetos > Rhynochetos jubatus. The sequence continues at coordinate 22,464,065 of CM050656.1, forward strand.
ACTGTTGTCACAATCACGGTGTGCTGGAAGCAGAGGTTGTGGCTCATAGCACCCAAGAAAGTATCCTGGAATAGTGGGAAAACACTCCACTTCCCTACAGGTGGGCACTGGAATGTCTTTCCATACTGACTACTGTTTAGAAAGAGGAAAAAAATACTTTTGAATCCCTGTTCTTCGATTTTCTCAAAAGTGTGTTTGTTACAAATTAATATGCCAGAAGCTTAAATCAGAATGGTGCCCTATTAATAGGGTATTAGGGACTAAAACATGCTCTAGAAGATAATATGGGACAACAGTTAGGAAGGAAAGGCATCCTTGCAAATTGCTTTTTCAAGTCCTTCTTTAACTTCAAGTTGTCACCAAGACATGTTCATAGTGCAGTAACTTAAATATCTCCACTTTATTCTCAATTTTTTGTTCAGTTTATGGTGACAACAGTTGTATCATTGAAATATTTTCTCTATCGAGCACTCTGAGTCCTGACAGCTCTTTTCTCTTTCCCTCCTTCACACTGTCACCATTCTATATTTGCCTTGACATTATCTTCACATTGTCTTGACATTGCTCTGACAGTTATGAAAACTCAATCACTGCAGCAAACAGCCATGACAATGTGGAAAAGAAAAGGAAAAGTGTTATGCAAATTGTTAAGGAACTGTGAAGAATTACAGACTAGTAAAAACAACATCTTGCTTTTCAATAACTATATTCCTAGTGAGTTTTTATCAAAAACTGCTTGATAAAAACTTCAGCCAAGGTTGGCAAAAGCTGTCTCCAAGAAGTCAGTTTGCAGTTATGGATTCTGTACCTGAAATTCATATATTCCTAAGTGACAACCCCTCTTACGGCCATGAGTTAAGATCCTTTATGAGAACTGCTTCAGCTTACCTCCCAGGGAGCAGGGCGTGCTAGGTTACTGTGAAATGTTGACTCCAGGAACTCTCCAGCTACACTTGCGCCTAAGCATGCTATTCAAATGGAGATCCCCTTTGGGAGAAGCTAGGAATGAAAGGTGGCAGAGGAAGAAAGGTGTTGCAACAGGTTAGCTGGCACAATACTTCCCTTTGCTAATAATAAAATAGAATTTAGTTTTGTTGTTTCACAACTTAGAAGAGAATAACCTAGAAAGAGAGCATCATCGCCTAGTAATCAAACAAATGCCTAGTATTGTGGTAACAGGCAGAAAACCCAGCATGAGTGGGATAAGTTTAGTAACTGTTTAAGTGTTCCTCTGGTTGAATTAAATTTCTGAGTTGAGATTTGTGATTCAAGAATTTGAAAGAATTGCTACTGATTTGAGTAGGAATTCTGATCATCAGGAACCATGCAGGGGGGAGCAAGTCTGGGGGCTTGTTGTTAAGGTTTTTTTTTGCTTGGTTTGGTTTTGGAGTTTTTTTCCAGAAAAGAAATCCCTGCATATATGCAGCTTTAATACTAATCCAAATTCTTGGTACTTAGAAGAATACCTAGATAATACAAAAATTACTTTTAAAAACTACTTTATATTATGCTGACATGCATACAGCCCGCATCTCACCTGAAAAGAGTAGTGAAAGTGTGTCCATTGCAAAGCAGAAAGGAGCTCATCAGCAGGGTAGGCTGTGTGTCGCTGTAGGTGACGTGTGGTGTTCCCTGAAGACCAAACAAGCAATTGTTCTCCAGAAGCAGCATAGCTGTCCTTCTCCTGCTCCATTACTGTAGCTTGCTAACTGTAAACTGAGCATATACATGTACAAACTGATGCTCATCTGCTTAATTTTGTGGCTGATTTCATATGTTCCATCCTGATGACTAAAGTACAGCTAAGACAAAAAAAGAACAGAGGCAAAATTAACCTAACAAATTATTAGCAGAGACAATGTGCTTCCATTTATCCAGAGAGAAAATTAAGCTTTAAATGCATCTGCCTGAGACCACTTGATTAAGCACGGGCTGGATCAAATTAAGAAAAATGGCACAAAGGGAAGGGCTCTGCATAAGTGCAACCACTTTATAACTAAGGACTGTATACCATAGTCTAAATGCTATATTGGCTGGTGATACTCTCACTGCCGTGGCAAGCTAAATGACAAACATTTTGGCACTTCCTTCCCACACTGGTATGCCTACAAGTTCCCTTGATTATTAATGCAATAATATTTGTTACAGTAGGCTACCACCATCAAATCAATACCAAAGTATCTTGAAAAGACACCACAGATGGACCTCTAATTAAGTAAGATATTTTGTTCATTTTAAATGAAGCACTATTTGAGGAGTACAGTAACAGTGCCTTGTTCTGTTCGAGGTTATCTATAATTAATAATCCCAATGATCAAAGGAAATGTGATCCTAAGAGAAAATTGCTTTTGAGAATTCCAGGTATTAAGTACTGAGAATTACTTCACAATCTGTTCTGCAGTCTCTCAGCAGAGTATGTTGTATGATGCCCTTTGGGATCATAAAACAAGCCCCATCGTAGAGCTCATTGTAAAAAAAAAAAAAAAAAAAAAAAAAAGAAAAAAGAAAAGCTTCCAGCAAGATAGTCACTGGATATTTGTCATGTATTTATTATTGTAATCAAATCTTACTGAGTTTCTTCCTGGCCAGACCTTTATTATTACACAGATCTCATTTATTTATGTAACATAATTTAATACAAAGCAGGGTCAGGATGCTGCACTATAAGGTACTCCATACTGCTAAGTCTGGGCTGGTGTCATTGTGAAAAAGATCCCTTCCCCCGAAAGAGAGTATTTTTTGTGGGTTTTTTTCATTATGGTATGGCACCAGAGTTTCTTTAGACAGAGATAGCTTCCCAATGTCAAGCTGTGGAGACTTTAGTTTTCTCCTTCTGCTTGCTATCTTATCTTCCACTCCCCAGTCACTAGGGAAATGGATCCCCACCTGCATCCCCAGCTCTTGCTGTCTCTTAAGAGCAGGTACGTGTAACAAAATACTCCACTGTCACTGCAACAGGGGTGGCTAAAGCTTATATCCAGGAGAACAGCAGACCAGAGCAGCTTTACTGTCCTCTGGGTCATTTCAACACAGTTCCCGAGACATTTGTGTTACCCTGTCGAGCTGGTGCCACGAGTGACCTTGTGTCCTGGGGCTACAATTACCACGTGTTCGCTTGCCAGCCACACAAAGTTGCTGTAACTTACTCTTGCTGCCCTGTAAATCCAAGCCTGCTTTGGATCAGACCTCAGAGGAAGAAAAAAAGAATGTGTGGATAAAAATCTAAGGCAGAAAAGAGAGAACTAGGAGATTAAGGAGGGACAAGGAGTCAGACATGCCTCTTACGTGAATGAAATAAATAGAGGGAATAAAGGAGAATATTAACAAGGAAAGAAAACAAAAAAATTTTCAAGAAATAATACCACTATTCTGATTGCTACTGGATAGTGTTTATTTGTTCATGGATTTGCATTTTGTGTCGTTTTACTGACGAAAGTCCTACTGCTCTAATTTTGATGAAGGTTTGCTGAATACTTTTTCATTTATAGGAAATATTTAAGGGCCTAGTGGCAGGTGCTTTTATTAGAAAACACACCACCACATTAGGCTTAGAGACATAATTTAGCTTTTAGTGATATTCTGCTAATACAAGAGGCTTATTAGTGCATTTCCCAAGGAAGGCTCCTGGGCGTACCCTGACGTTGGTGAATATTCTGGTTTTGCTTTACTTTTTACAATTAATCATCTTACAACGGTTTCAGAGAAAGACATCAGTAATTATAGAGTGGGTTTTCAATACCTACTCTTGCATTTCCTTTGGGTCAGACACTCCTCCTTAAAGGAGACATGCACACTAGAGAATGGGGTCAGTGCTGTGAGACCAAGACATCCCTGTGAGATCTCTGGCTCATGCTAGTACAGTTGGTGTAATTCCCCTGAACTATGGGATGTTTGCACAATGCTCTGAGCATGCAAAGTGCTTTGAGAGCACTAACACCTCAATATAACACTTTAAAAAAAATTTTTAAATCATGTCCTTATACATGCCTGGCACTTGTAGATTTGCAACTTAAGGTTTTCTTGTCTGAAGCTAAGAAAACCAATCTGAAAGGCACTTCCAGGGAGCAGCAAGTGTGGGCTGCTCTCCAGGGGAAGGGAAGCTGAGAGCTGAGAGTGACAGCAAAGCAGTCAGGGTAGTGGCCATACCTTGCATAGATCAGTCCCACTGGACCTGAGCAGGTGATGTAAGCCAACATTAGCCACAGCCCAGTGATTGCCAGACAAGTCTATAGTGATGTTGCAGTCACCAAGTCAGGATCAGGGTTAGTTCTGAGGCACAGTAACCAGGATCAAACTGTGGTACAGTGATCACCAGGCACATCCATAGTGAGGTTAATCCCAGGTCACCATCCAGGATGGGATCAGTGTAGTACATACCAAGGGTGAGAGCCTGACCTTAAAAGTAACTTCCAAGCAAAGGAGGAGCAGGTCCCTGCTGAGGCTTCCTAAAGCTGTGAAGCTGTGCTATCAGTGTTGGTCATGAGCGCTGGCAGCCAGATGCCCAGGAGAGGGGACTTGCTCTGGACCTGACAGTCAAGTTTCAATAAAATTCTGTACCTGAGTCGTGGGCAACCACAAAAAAACAAAGATGAGCTTGTGACCCATCACCTCAAGTGAATGTTGGGATAAAAGGCACATATAACCTCCTGATTTTCTGTAAGGAAAAGTTCCTGATACTTTGAGTTAGAACAGAGGCTGCAGTGTTGCAGAGACATAAGCTGGCTTAGAAACAACTTTAGCTATGGGTATACTGCTAAATGATCTGGCACTTCCAAGGATGAACATTACCAAACTGAGTATTAAAGTTACCAAAAAAACAATCATAAAGAGGAGTTTGTGAATAATGTATAGCTCCAAGGGTTTTTTCTGTTATTCTTATGTAGGAGACAAGGAAGGATTGTTAGCTCAGTAGAGCATCTAGACTAGTGTGACACATAAAGCCTCGAACCTTCTGAGAAAGTCATCAAGACAGCCAGGCAAGTGCTATGACATAAAAATATGCCAGGGTTGATGAGAGCAGGAGGTTTACCAACCCTGTCTGGCCTGGCAGTGTCACAAGCTCAGTGCACTTTGCTGAGACCACCACTTCACAGACGAGTCATCATGTTCTGCTGCAAGGTGAAAGGCAGCCAAATGAGCTGCGTAAATAACCATGTGATAGAGCCAGCTCCTTATGTGAACAGAGTAGTAAATGTCAAACTGAGGAACTTCTTTGTAGATACAGTAGAATAAGAATTCTGATTTTCCTAGCAACCTCCAAAAATTCATGAATACCTCTCATAGAAATGGTTTCTGTTGTCCTGCAAACTCAGTTCAAACCAAATTATGACAGAGAAGGCAACATGACCTGCAGCCGCTATTGTATTTAACTTTTATTTGATTACACTGCATTGCTGTCAGGTACAACTGAGTCCTGGGGTGTCATCAAGCGAGGGCTTGGCCAGTCCTCTCTAGGATTATAGTATGGACAGAGAGAGAGTGGTGGCTCTTAGGGAAAGGTGGAGCTGGTGGAACATTGTCTCGGCAGGTTATGTAGCGTGTTTGGGTAGACAAAGTTTTGCCATTAATCAGCAAACAGTTCTTGAAATCAGGGGAGAGGAAACCATGGTGGTCTGTGGACTGAGAATAGTAATTTCATATCATATAGCTTAGAGACTTACTAGGATCTCCTTCTGAGCTTATTCTGGAAATAAATTATTGTAAAATCGTGAAACAAATTCATTCTTCTGTTACAAGTCAGTAGATTTTTTAGGATGCTACAATACAATGTGTTTGCAGGTCAAGAAAGCTGCCATAAAGGTTGTTTCAGAGCATAACTATGGCAGAGCTTCACTGTTACATAAAATCAACATTCAAAAGACTAGCCCTCTGCAAAAATTCACGTTCTAGCATCGTTCCATTGGGCCCACGACTGATTTTTATCAGCGAGGGCAACTTGGGCAGATCGCGGTCACGTAATTGTTCTTCACCAGTCTCAATGTTATAACCTTAGACCTGTTGGGAGCTGCTCTCAGCATAGGAGCTCAGCAGGAGAGTAGATGGAAACTCTGGTTGTGCCAGTTCCCTCTGTTAGACTCTAGACTGTCCCAAAAGACATGAGCAATTGGTAACTAGCTCATGCAGAACTAATTGCAGGTGATTTCTACTGAAAATAATTTAGTAAATGCCAGAAAGGGCTGGAATATGAACTCCTCTACAAAGTTCACACTGGAAAAGAATTACCTTGCTTTCTCTGTACTCACAGTGCATCATAGCCACACTGAAGCTTTCTTCTGATTCCTGTGGCACTTAAATCACGGTGCACCAATATTTCCAGCAACATAATGCTGATCTGCCACAGAGCTGATTACTTTTTAAAGCCTGGGGAGACAAGAGAATCACATAATGATTTTGATATGAGAGTACTGTTGCATAGTCCGAAATTGAAATTGTGTGAGAAAAGCACTGTGCATTCAGCAAGCCTGTAAAGACAGCATGCACTCTGGTGGCTACGGGTATCAGTGTGATGCTAGTCTAAAGTTGGAGCTGATCTTGCTATTCTGCTGCATTTTGTTGGCATTTGGTTGGCCTCAGCAACATTTACTTCTCAGCTGTGTTACTGAGAACCTGCTGGAGGGAATCTCAACACCTGCAGACAACAGTACATACCTTTGTACCTAGAAACTTTAAAACATTAATTTCCTTACAGATTTTAAAAAAGAGCATAGTAAGCTGGGAAAAGGAATAGATCTATAAAAAGCTTTACATGTTTTGTCAGGGGTTTTGCGCCTCTTTTAGTATTTTCTGAATGTGCATTTTGTTGCTAGTGATATGGCTGTGCAGAAGGGATACGGTGCATCTGATATGATGTGCCATGATGGAGTATTCTGGTTATCCAAATGCCATAAAAACAAGTGCTTGCGGAGACTGTGTTGAATTGGGAGGTACCAAAACCTGGCTATGAACATATGCCTGTGTGATACACCTGACAATAACATTTTCCCTATTATTATACTAGTATAGCACATTTGACCAATGACCACATACATATTTTCTTGAAGCCAAAATCTAAGTGTGACTTACAGAGGGGAATTTCTGAAGTCTGTGACTTGAAAAGTGGAAGTGAAAATATCCCTCACCACAACAGAAATTCTTGACACATTACAGGTTGGTACAAGGCATTTCTAACGTTCAGGGCTTTATCCGATTTTGACTCACAGAAAGAAGTCACAGCTAGGTCAGTGTTACAGACATTTAAGGCTATGTTTTAAAATCAAAGCAGTTTTATGCACTACTGTATATCAGAATAGCTGCTGTATGCTCTTTTCATATTAAGAAAAGGAAAGAAGTAATTTCATTAAGTGAAGGACAGAACCACAGATAAAGGAGAATGAAGAGGATGTCTTCTAATGACTTTCAAAAGTAAACAAGACATGGACACAGAATTTGGACCTGAAATCAACTTTGTACTCAATTTTTAGACCCTCTACTCCAAGCTCAGTAGATCAAAGTTTTAGCAGCAATTGGCGGCATTTCTGACATTTTTCTTTCCTCTGCTAGTAGCTGAGCACAGTGGTAGCCCAGTTGCTTGCATGTTCTGACCTAAATGAAATCTCAGTGCTGCAAACCAGCAGTAGCTGGTATGGGTGAGGGGCAGCCCCTCCCAGCTCAGCCAAGCCTCCAGGTTCTTGCTGAGGCTGAATTCAGCAGGAGCCAGAAGCATCTGCCTTACACAAATGCAAAGTGTCATAAACACTTTCCAGACTCCAGAGAAGCTGTAAGACCCTATCTTACCAGGCGAGATTTGACCTTTTTGAGAGGCAACAGCTCCTTTACTCCCTATTTTCCACTATCTGGAATTCAAACAGAACCAGCAGCAATTGGATTTCACCCAAACTCATGAACTGAGAGTTTTATGCTCCCTTATTCCCTCTGTGTTGCTGAAAATCCTCCCCCCATTGTTTCAGAGAAGTAGTGAGACCATGTTTTAATCTTTCTGCAATGCTTTTTTGCTCAGACACCATTTCCCTCATTGTTTTGCCATGCATTTGCTTTCAAGGTGTACCTTTGAGCCTTCATCCTTAGCGTAGCTGTGAATACAGGTGGTATCTTTCCAACTGCAAGCATTGTTTTTATTTTTCCACTTCCCCAGCCCCACTTACATCCCCCACACTGGGTTCTGATATCAGGTTTGAAGCACCAGATTATGCTTCCATTAATTTTAAATGGCTTGATTCTGCCTTGTTTGTACCTCTTGGGAGCAAAGCAGGAGCAACACCTTTCTCAAAAACATTACAAATTCATCCATCCAAACGAGTTCATCTAGACATGCTGAGAAACATCACTGAGGACAAGCAATACAGGATTACATTTTACAGTATAAGACATAATTCACACCCCTTGCTAAACCACCTAGGTTTTCTCTCTATTTCTGCAAAACCTTTCATCTGACAGGAGAGATCTTTACACACACGGTTCTGTATCCTGAGTTATATGCTGAGGTTGTCCCCAGCTTTAATGAAGCCCTAAGAGCATTGCAGGCAGGAAAAGTATTGATTGAATTCTTGTGACAAAGACATTTAGCCTGCAAAATCACCAAATCTTTCCTATAAGCAATCAAGTTTATTACCTAAATAAAATTGTTTCAGATTTTGAGGACAGTAAATTCTCCATGTTCTTTGCCGCTGAAGAGCTGATAGAAAGGCAGACTTGAAGCTACCCCCAGGTTCCCACCACCATGTATTGCAGTTGTTGCTCACCTGCCTATTTATTTCCCATGACCCTGTGTGCAGGAATCCTGTTCTGTAGCATTAAAAAATAAATTCTGATGCATTAATTCAACTAAAAAGTAATTTCATCACTTCTAAAAGGAGAAGGAACACCTCATTGCACTCATGTCTTCACTCTTCTGCAGCTTAGAAGATATGAATGTGGAGACATACCATGAAACTATTAAAGAGGAAAGTTATATTCAGATATTCGGAGTGTACATAGTAGCGTAGATTGCATGGCAGAAATCAGTTCAGTTTCTACATCAGTGTCTGCATCATTTACAGTAATGGATATCAGCCACCTTCTGGGCCTGATCAGCCACTGTCCTGCATCTCATACAAACAAAAATATATGTGTATAATAAAAGCAGGATGATCACTGTGCACTAACTGAAGAGCTGTAGTGCCCAATCTACAGGTAAAGGAGCAGTGAGTAAACTCTTTTATTCACATTAGTAAGCCATCTGTTTGCGTTCCTTGTAGCACCATGCCTTGATGTCCAATTGAACTAAAAATCCTCCAAATCCAACCTGTAGGAGCCTTGTTGAGCTCCTGGGCCTGATTCTCCTCCTGTTCCCAGCCCAGGCACTAAGCTATGATGCAAAATAAAGTGAGAGCCAAAAGAAGAAGAAGAAAACATTTACCTCATTTTTGAGTTGTTTTTTGTCCACTGCTGACAACACAACTCACAAGGTAATGAGCTGCACCCAGTTCCCGCTTTTCTCCAGCACTCTTGCACTAGCCAGAAAGCAGCTGTGTGCACGCCTCCGCCGCGAGTGCCTTTGAACTAGTACACCTCACCACAGCATGAGAAAAGTCATTGCACGGCTGCTTTGTAGGAAGGCCTGTCAGACTGTTGCTGCGTTTAGTAGAATCAGTTGGCGCAGCTTTAAGGACCGTTGCTGCTCAAGTGCTCTATAAAGAGAGTGGAGGAAAATGACAGGCAACAGTAATGGCCTTCCATCTTGGGGAGCAGCACCAAATTTGTGTGAACTTTCAGAAATGTTTGGAGAACAGTGAAATGGATGCATTGATTTAATAACCAGTTCCATAATTTGAATCACAGATAGCTTTAATCTGAAAGTGTTTCTTAAACAACACTTTAAAATGTTAGTGCTATTTCGTTGTTATTCTAATATACCATACTTCTGCTTCAGAGAATAAGCTTTTAATTTACTTTTCTTGGTTTTGCTGATACGAATGTACTTGAAAACAAAATTGACTTTTTTGATAGATATGGAATATTTGAGTAACCACCTATTTTTCTTTTCTGCCTGTGTGCGGTGGTGGTTACTATGGTAATAATCGTGGTTCAAGATTTAAAGCCTGAAAGTGGTTTCTATAACAACATGCTAGGATGTTTTGGACACACAATTGAAGTTAAAGATTCAGGATTAACTATTTATGACCACAGTATTTGTAGACACAACCACAAGTGCTTTGCTTGTTTGGCAAAAGTTTATTCACACCTTCTGAAGGTACGATTTTTCATTGGGCAGACTGAGTAATAATTCCATCTGTGGATAGATTTAGTCAGGTCCTGGGGCTGACACTTTCCTCCCAGATGGAGCTTGCAAAGGAGAAATGGCCTCACAGAAACTACAAGTCACTCATTATATTAAATAACTAAGATGGTATAAAAATGTATTGGGAGATAGGAAGGGGTGAAAGAGTGTTAGTGTAATGTTTAGGAAGTCTGAGACATTAGTCTGTAAATGAGAACTGTGAAAAAACTAAAATTATCCGTTCACAGAGAATCTCTATGGAAAAGCTATTTTGAGGGCTAGGATAGCCTCTTATCTGGCTCTGTTTTATCCAGAATGGCCTGGTATCATGTCCTTTTCTTCCCTACCTGCTGAATGCTGATCCATAAATGCAACTCTGCATTTCAGTCCATGGTGAAGGTATTCCATTGCAATGTCTGTCACTGTCAGGTATGCAGCTGGGCTCATCTCTTCCCTAGTTCTTCCAGATACATCAAGATTGAATATACATGTGCAACCACAACTTTCTAAGGCTGTCTTTGCAAGGAAGTTATTGTCACAGTGTGAACTGTATTTTCTATGTCATGATGCACTGTGGATTAACAGATACACATAGTCATACCAAAAAGTCAAGCACTCTTCAATGCTGCACTAAATGCCTTGGGCAACATTTTAATATTTCCAGTTAAATGCTAATTATTTCAAGATCTCACTAAAGTCACAGAGCTTGATATTTCAGTGACACAGATTCACACACTTGTTTTAAAATCCCAGGAGCAAGTTTTAAGAAACGAACACAAGCATTCACGATTCTTGTTTGTAACTCCAGACACTGGGCTATCTAAAACCTTGCTGCCATCATGTTATCCCATGACTTGTTTGTTGAACTTATTTGATCACAAGGTAAGCCTTCAGTTGTGAACAAATGCTGTATGCTGGTTTTGATTCAACAGAAACAGATTGAAGCAATATCACTAAGATAAGCAATGGTTGCTTCATTTATCCCAATGCAATTTTATCTTTCTAGTAACTGACCACAATCAGGAGGTTAATTAGATAAGCTATTTAATCAAATTAAAACCAAACAAACAAAAAAAACCCCACATCCAAAACACATTTTATGAGCTTTTTGTTTGCTTTTTTTTTTAAGAACACTTTTTTTTGCTATTGTACTTTGATAATTTTTCCTTAGTAGCATTTTAAAAGTTTCATTTCTCGACTCATAGACTAGCATGTTGTTTTTTTGCTATTTCTTTCAAAAATGTCTGAGTTTATAAAAAGTCAGATTTTGCTGTGAACTGCTTTACCTGCTTTAGCTGATGTAGCTTCCTCGTTTTCATTCAAACGTGTGAAGTAATAACTCTTTGTTAAAAAAATAAAATGTAAAAAAAAAAACCACCTCCTCCTCAAAGTATATTCCGTTCATCTATTTTGATGACTATATGGGTATCAAGAAGCTCTCTATCTTCTCATAGATTTTTTTTTTTTCCCTAGAAATAGACTGGCTCTGTTAAGAAGGTCAGAAAATCTCCGCAGCATATGCAAAAGACTGAAGCTGTTAGTCTTGAGAGCTTCTGTGAAGCTTAGTCCCCTTCAAGAGAAGACAGCACATTTGAAGAGCAGCATTCTAAATTACCATCAGCTTCCAAGCAAGATGAGCTGATTAGCAAAGTGCAGGCATGACCACAGTCAAGTGAACTCCAGTTCATAACAACGTGATTAGCAGTGATTGAAATTTGATTTTAAATTCTGCTGCTGATTATGGTATTTCACTAACTTGCAGGAAGAGTCATGTCCTGAACAACAATTCTTTGCTGAAAAGAATTTCTGACACAAACAACCCAACACATTTTTCTGGGTTTTGTCTGTGGGCTTTGAACAGCTGAGATTGCTAATCAGATTCTCAGAACTGGGGTTCTTAATTCACTTTACTTTTGATTTTATCAACTTAAGATAGCAGAATATTTTTAAAAGCACACATGAATTCTATAGGTCTCTGATACAAACAGGATCTAAAAAAAAAAAAAAACACTTCAAATTGTCAGGAAAGATATGTGGATGTGCTCTTCAAAATTACTGGCTTTATTGAGAAACACTGGTTTCCTTGTCAGGACTTCTGTCCCAAATTGCGTTGGCCCTTTCAAATTTCTGCCCTGTTCATGTTAACTTTCCCACTAATTTAATTTTTTCCCTCCTATGTTCATTGTCATGCATTTCCAAGGTGCTAAAAATTGGTTTGTATCACTACAGTGATTTCTAAACACTAAGGAGAAGCTTTGCCAGTCAAAATCATGCATTTTTAGTATTGTTTGACTATATAAGCTCAGTTATTCATACACTAACAAGATCACTTTAATGAATTTAAATAAGCTTATCCAAGAGGAAAAAAAAAAAAATACTGTCTTTCTTGGCATTTCTTATATTTGTTTGTGCCAGTTCTCGTAAAAGATGCGGGCATTTACATGTTTCTGGTAGTATTGATGATTTGCCAGTAGATGGCAAGCTTTACTGCAAAGAATTTTACTGCCAAACATCTCATCTGCATCAAAAGGATTTAAGCGTGGGGGAAAATGTTTGGCACTAATTCCTCATTAGATTAATATACCAAAGTTTATAAAGAGACTGATAATTACCTCAAGTGTCAGTCAGTGTAAATCCGAAGTGACCAGCATTTTGTTTCCATTTTTCTAATGTTACATCCAAATTTTAAGACTCTGTCAGAACAAGTCACTGCTGAAGTGACCTTAATTGCTTAAGAATGAAAACAACTCCTCTGCATGTCTGAGCTAGAACATGAGGCCTTTTCAGGTTATCCTTCTGCAACCTTACCAAAAATCAAGCTCCCCAAAATACCAAAACATTTTGGTCCCTTACAGCCCTCTGCAAATGTAGTAGAGAATATTCCTTAGCCATCAGCTCAAACTGAGACAGACTTTGCATCAGACACATCACATCACAGATCATGCTAGAGTTCAGTTTCCACATGCTATGATCATCTTCTCTCGTTTCCACATAGCGCTCAATAGGTTCCCAAATCCATCCTTCCATGTCACTGCAGAGCAGAAGGGAAACTGAGTTTCCATAAAGGCAGGAAGGAAGATAGTGTAAATAACTTGTCTCAGATAGGTGGAAAATGGTGCTCTAACTAGCAGTCCAGGATCCAAGGATTTTCTGAAGCACTCACATCATATATGAATATGATTTTTCTCACAAAAGTCATGAGAAGGTCCTGGTGAACTGCATACCACAGTATGATAATGACATACCTTTTGATGACCACCTTTTTGAGATACTGTTTTGCTGCTGGGTCAAAACTGCTTATAGCATCCCTAGCAAAAAGTTTTGGTCCTAATCTTTAAATTAGAAGTAAGATAAAACTCAGCAGTGATACATCTCTGCTAAGATCTTCATTTTTGTGTTCCTCAAGAACGATACAAATCATAAAAATCATGTCATAGTGCATTAGAATGAAGATAAAATTCCAAAAATTTTACTGCTTTGCTGTAAACTTTTAGTACAAATCAGACAAAAACATCCTCTAGGGAGTATTGGATTTATTAAATTATCTGTTGGCAATTTCTGCATAAGAAATCTGTTTTATAAAGACCAAAGGAGTTCAAATTAAGATACTAGTTTAAAAAAAATCCAGTAAGGGTTTTCTTTTTCATATTTGTACCATTGTGTTGTCACCTTGGAGACAAATGGGTTGCCTTCAACACAGACTGTGCTTTTAGGGCTTGCTTTCTTCTTCTCTTATTTTCTAGCCACTATTACTGCCTCAGAGAGCTATGAAGCTTTTTAACCAGTTCTCAAAACTAGTATGTTGCTATCAAAACCGCAGACCGCCAAATGTTTGCGTTGCCTCCACACACAGTCATTGCAACAAATTGAGCTGTTGCATGCAAATTATCTCTGGAAATGCAGTAATAATTAATTAAGTTGCTTCTCATGTCACTTAAGAAGCACTTGAATGATTGACCTCACTTCTTGTAGTTTACACAGTACAATAGTTACGATAACGCTGTAATTTAATCTTAGTTAATTTCTTCAAACATGCACTTTTAAGGAATTTTAAGGTAGACAGACTGAAAAATGTAGTTCATCTCCTTTCTCCAGTAAAATAAAATAAAATTAAAAAAAATGCCTTAAATATACCTAAACGCATTCCTTATTGTTGGGTATCTGTTGACAACCACCAGTATTGTTGCAACTATACCCTTTATATAGTGTTAAACAATCCTGTCACTCTAGGCCATGTTTGTTGAAAGATGCAAGAACAGGAAATTACAACCTACTCATATTTGCATAATAGTTTTCATTTTACATTTATTAGTCCACTAATATGCGTCACTCAGTTACCAGCTATGTTTTCTTCTCAACAGTCAATAATTGGAGCTGTTGGTTCTGGAGCACAGTTGTTAAGGGTTGCACTTCTTTCATTCTTGCTTACTGCCAGTGCTGTGGAAGTCCTCAGGATTTTTTGTGTTTTCTTTCCAGAGTCACTTTGCTCGAGGAATGATTCCAGGTGCCTGTCAAACTCCTGCCAAAAGAACTCTACCTGCATTGCTGGTCATAAAGACAATACTTGCCCTTGTGCAGATGCACCAGAGGACAGTGTGGAGGAACTCTGCAATGAAACCTCTGATCCTTGCTTCTCAAACCCTTGTCTTCAGAATGCTACCTGTTTAAGCTCTGCTGGAAACCTCAGCTTTACTTGTGAGTGCCCTGCTGGGTATAATGGTCCTACCTGTGAAATAGCTGTCAGCATGTGTGACACAAACCCTTGTGAGCACGGAGGCACCTGCCAAAATGGCCTGGCTGGGCCCATCTGCCTTTGTAGCACAGGATACACAGGTACACTCTGCGAAATGGATTTTGATGAATGCATTTCCGAACCATGCCACAACGGAGCAGTGTGCAGGGATGGGGTTGATGAATACTCCTGCTACTGCGTCCCAGGCTACCAAGGCAAGCACTGTGACCTGGAAGTAAATGAATGTGTGTCAGATCCGTGCCTGAATGGGGCAACGTGTCTCAACCAGGTAGGACAGTATGACTGCATCTGTCCACTTGGGTACACAGGTAAGCACTATAAAACAACTTTTTCTTTGCATCATGGAGAACCATCATAATTCATGTTCCAAGTTCAACTCCCCCACCTACACACTTATTTAGTCATATATGTATTACCACCTTGCCTTCAGCTTTGGCACAACTGGCTGTTTGTGCATTATGGGTCACTTTACCACTGTGAACTACTAGTATCACATAGAGAAGGATTACAGAAATCTCACATTTACCAAACAGTACAGAGCAGTTTCATGAACATCAGACTATGTCATGGGGCTTGGTTAATTTTTCTTTTAATAAAAACATTTGCAAAATGCATGTCCTCAGAGTGCTATACCTAGATTTTGGACCTCAAACCAAACCTATTTTGACACTGCTGAAAACTAGATCTAATCATACTTGCTTTATTTGCCAATCACAACAAACTCTACCCTTAAACCTAGAAATTCACATTAACTTCCTCTCCTCTGCTCTTCCCAGAAACAGAGGACTCATTTGCAACATTACATAAGTTAGACAGATAGAAAGAAAAGTATGATCAGGTTACCAAACTGCTCATTTTTTTATTATTGCATTTTATATGGCTCCATTTTTAAGGTACAGGTGTGATTTTTCTTGCCTACTTCCTCTACTGGAGAGCATGTAGTCCTTGTGGGAGACAGCTCTCTTCAAATTTCAAACCTCTATTCAGATGTAGGACCCGAAGAGGTAACACACTGAATCATTAAAAAGATAAAAGGGGATGCATTTCAGTGATAGATTGCCAGTCAGGTAAGCAAAGAAAAAGAAAAGTCATACAGCAAAAGGAGGGGAAAACCTCAGCTATTTCTTCACATGATTCAAATAAATATGAAATAAGAGATATGGTTTACAGCTCCATCGCCAAATCCACATGCAGAATGGGAAGTCAGGGGTAAAAAGCAGCTTTCCTATGTCTGACACAGCACTTGGGGGAAGCCAGCCCTTGGTTAATATTCCTCATGAGCATGGAGAATGTTATTTGAAGGAAGCTTGTTACCTTCCTGCCACACAGCTTCTGCCATCAGGTGCCTAAGCCTAGGCCAACCGAGGAGAAAACTACACAATTACACAAAGCTGAAAGAAGGAAAAACCTACTAACAATCAACATAGTTACTCTGCAATGACCAGACTCAGCCCAGACCTCCTGTTGTGTTCAGGAAACTGTATTTGTTTAACTGGCACTGTTAGTGAGGTCCAGGCCTGGATCTATTGCTCAGTAACTCCGTTTGAAAGAGGCAGAATATACACCTTAGAGACAAAGAGAGAGAAATCATAATAAAATGGTAATGTAAAGCCCAAGCAAAAATAAATTAAGATTCAGATCAACACAAACTGCTGGAGGAAACTCATTCTGCTGGAGTTGCTCCACTTTCATAATGAAATTCTGCTGTTTCCAAGGCTGATGCTCCCTGCTCTCACAAAAAAATCAAGCAGTCACTGAGGGCTCCGCACAAGCAGAGTTAAGAAGTGGGGGGAGTGCCAAGGAAGAAAAAGGGGGCTAAAATACAAAGCAAAAGAGGCTGCAGTGTTTTGACATGCAGCTCTGACACTGCTTCTAGCAGCAAAGAGACTAATCATAATAATTCTATAAACAAATAGTGCAGTGTTCTTTCAACAGTGAAACACCAGCTTTTAAACGCTACTTAACAAAATTTATCAGAAGCATTCTTTCTTGTCATTTTCTGCACCTTCCTGTGAGTTGCACTAAATGGACAAGCCAGAGGGATTACTGGATGAAAGCCCTGAGGTGTCCCCACTGGTAATAAAACCCCTCATTTATTCTGTCACGGGATCTTGCCAACCATTATTATCCTGGCCTGACACCATGAATTACTGTTGCAAGTCATCCAGCCTCATATCGTTTCCCTAAGATGTTAAAAAGGTTGTATCTCTTGATAAGTAGGTAGAGAATGTACAGTAAATCTACAGCAGTAATGTTAACCAAATGCCTGAGTTACTGGCTGCAGTTGCTACCTATTCCATGGACTCTTGACTGCTATTTTGTGTGATCGGTATGCTGCAGCACTTCTTAATATAGCTGAGAAACGTCACACATAATTCTTACACAAATGGAAAAGGTTAGAATACACCAAGAGCCAGAGTGGAAAGTTTAGCATGAAATCCACAGCTTCTATGATAATGCTCTGCATGTGTGAGATTATTTACAAGACATGTGTCATGCAGCTGTTAAATAATGAAGCTCAAATGGTTTGTTGAAGTTTTGTTAGCCACCTTAATCAAATGCTGCTTTTTCCTCCATCGTACTAATTGCACTTGCTTTTAATTCACCCCAACAGAGTATGGTGTAAGAGCCTGCTATTACCCACAGCTAGGTACTTTAATTACCTTGCTGGACACAGCTGAAGTCAGTTCTCCACCACCAGGGAACATTTTAGTGTGAGCTGTCAGAGGTGCGTGGCAGTTCCCAAACCCAGTCTTAGCCCAAGACAAGAGCAGGAGAAAGTGTTTCAGTGACAGACACAATAGGTACAATGGGCTAGATTGACTCTGCAATACCTTTTACTATGATGTAACCAGAGCTGGGATCAACCCTGTACACTATGAGGAAATTATTCCTGATGAATCTTGTGCACTATTCTTATAAATAATATGTACACCATGCAAATATTTAGACTAGATGTGTGAGGCAGGCGTTGATGTGTTCTCACGGGTAACTGGTGATAGGACAAGAGGAAATGGCCTCAAGTTACATCAGGGGAGGTTTAGATTAGATACCAGGAAAAACTTCCTCACTGAAAGAATGGTCAGGCATTGGAGCAGGCTGCCCAGGGAAGTGGTGGAGTCACCATCCCTGGAGGTGTTCAAGGAACATGTAGACATGGAACTTGAGGACATGGTCTAGTGGGTATGGCAGTGTTGGGATGATGGTTGGATTAGATGATTTTATAGGTCTTTTCTAACCTTATTGATTTTGTAATACGTCTTAGGCACTTAAAGGCAAGCAGAGGCACATCAGCCTCTACCATGGGATGAAGTACCTCAAATACAGATCTCAC
The DNA here is from genome assembly GCA_027574665.1 of Rhynochetos jubatus. Taxonomy (NCBI): domain Eukaryota; kingdom Metazoa; phylum Chordata; class Aves; order Eurypygiformes; family Rhynochetidae; genus Rhynochetos; species Rhynochetos jubatus. The sequence continues at coordinate 22,482,407 of CM050656.1, forward strand.
TTCACAATGAGCTCATGGTAGTATCACTGTGGATATGGATAGCAAATGGCATTGTCCATCCAACAGCAACTGCCAACAAAGTGGGAGGTCTGTTTTCTTTCCCAGCCCTCAGGTTTCAAACCAGCACTCCCTGCCTCACGCCCTAGCCAGCCTGAGCAGAGAATTCAGCCCAGGTTATCAGCTTGCTGCTGAGACTCCTCACTGCAAAAAAAAGAAAAAGCCTTGCTCCAAGAAACCGAACTCTGCCCTCTGTCTCGTTTTTGATGAACTCTCTTCCTGCACTTTCAAAGCCAGTACCTCAAAAATATGTATTGGACAGTGTCCAACCAGATGATGGCATGTAAGGTTACTATATACAGACTGAGAAATTTTGGGACAGTCTTCTGTACCTGTCTTGCATGAGCACAGCAACACAGTGCAGGAGAGCAGAAGGGTTGACCTGGATACCAATTTGTAGCTGTCCTAAAGAACACACAGGTCCACCTGGAACTACAGTTAGCCTGCAAAACTCTAGCATCTTTGACCAGAAGGTGATCTTACAATCTATCTGTAGACAGGCAAGTCTGAAAATGTTGGCCATATCTTTCATCCTCACCTGCATTTACCTTTTATTGACTGGAGCTGCATAAAGAAGTACAGCAGGACAGAAAAACTCATTTAAAAAGCAAGCAGTATAAGAAATAATCTTAGTTGTTCAAAGAAACCACAAAAGTTATAAATATAATTTATATCCCCTTGCCCAGTGTTTCAATTTAAACCACTTGTATGGTTCAGCGTCTGCTGAAACTCTGTCTGCTCTAGGATGGGATGCCTTTCCTTTTGATGCTGTAGCCCCATGCAATAACTGTGGCAGGAATTGTTGGTGCTTTTTTACTTCCTGACATACGATATTTGACATACAGCATATTTACGACAGAATGTTAGACTGAGGTGCAAATGCAGATCTAATCTTTCATCTCTCCTCTTCACATATAAGAAAGCCTGACAGGAGATTCAGCTGAGGATAAGAAGGAATTCCTCCCATTTGCATGGCATATTGCATTGGCTGGATGCATTATACAGAGAGAAGTTTTCTTCTGAGGCAACATTGCCGAAGGCACGTTACTGGGCTTGATAGATTAAAGACATGAACCAAAACAACAACGCTATGTTCTCATGTTAATCGTCAGGCTGTTCTCAGGCCTGTAGTTTTAAATTTGGCTGAACTGAGGATCAGTTGAACAGGGCTTGTTTTGTCACATGATTTTTAGTGTTCGCAGTAAGCTGTTAACAAGCTCTGGCAGATTTACGGTCACTAGGCATACTTCTGCAAACACATTGTTTACAATTACACTGAATTCACAGGGCAATGACCACAGAGTGATTGCTTACTATATCTGGATGTAATGTAGATTACCATAAAGCCATAAGAGAGTGTTCCTATGCTAAGGTCTCATGGCAGGCTCTCCCTGAAAGTAGGCGCTAGAGGGATCAGTGAACCCTAATCTGGAGGCACAGGATTGGCAACTTCACACATCCAGCGTTCTGTATGTAGTCTCAAGAAACGATAAAAATATATTCTCTGTATATTTAGTTACAGCAGTAATATTCCATAATTACTAGAAATATGAACTTGCACTTTTATGCTTAAATACAAAGAAAAATAGCTCTGAACTAGAATCCTCAAATTTAGTTTTGATATTTTAAGATGTTTCCAGCTTTTTATCTAGAATATAGATTTTTAATTTGTTTCATTTATTTTAAGATTCTACATTTAAAAGGGTAAAAATACATTAGTGATCAGTAATAAATTGGTAACAGTGTTAATATTAGCAGGGTTTTGAGAAAAGTATTCATAAAATGTAAAAATTTCACAGCAGGACAGAGCTGGCAAAAACTGCATAAAGAAATAATTATATGTGGGCTCTTAAAAAAATTGCTAAGACATCATCAAAACATATCTATTCCCATCTTTTGAAAGCCTGCCCCATCATCTTGTACTGAAAATTTCACCTCTGTAAAAAAAATGGAACCTATTCTCAGGGCTGCACATTCTCTTTAAAGTAGGAAATTCCCGTGAAAACTATTTGCAATGCTACTGCTAGTAGGGTAAGACAAATAAAAGACAGGGAAGTCCATTTAAAAGCAGCTTCTTCATTATAATTTGCCATTTTGCATCTGTTTTGAGGCTTGTACTTCAGCTGTTAAAAAAAATTGGCTTGGCAGGTGAAAATTATTTTTTAAAAACATCACACTCCATTACTTAAAATACTAAATAAGTGCATAAGCATACAAAGCCCTAAAATCAAAGCAGGAGCTGCAAGGCATTAGTTATGAAACTTTCTTAGTATCTCTTGGACTGTGCTGGAGAGAAGAAAAAAGTGTATATTTCACCTGTCAACCTCCATAAATATCTGTAAACTAATATTAGTAATGATTTAGTTCCATCAGTTATCTCTGAAGAGCAGCTCCAAGATTCTCACCTCATGCAAACATGGCATCACAGTCCAATTTAATTACACATTGTTAAAACTTAAAAAAATAAGCAATATAACACAGGCAAACAGACAGATGGACAGCTTTAGTTGGATTCTTCTTAGGTCATTAAATTGCTAGTCACTTCTGTATTATATAAATATGATAGTAGCACGTTTTGATTAATCTGAAAATGAGTTTGTTCTGTTTCCATGTTCAAGCTAACATGAAAACTTGTTGCTCTACTTATTCTTGTGAAAAACAGCTGTTTTGTTCTTCTGTTAATTTCCCCAAACTTTGAAAAACCTAGCCTTGCAAAGAGCATTGAGGAGCAAATAACTTTTAAAAATAGGTAATTACTAAAAAAAAATAATTAGGTGAATATTGTACTTCTATGTTTGGGGTTTGCTTGTTTTCTTTCCTTTTGAAGGTACGAACTGTGAGCTGGAAATAGATGAGTGCTCATCACAGCCATGCCTGAATGGTGCAACCTGCTGGGATTCCCTGGGGAGCTTTACCTGCTCCTGCGCACCAGGGTTCCTTGGAGACCTCTGCAAAACCAACATCGATGAGTGTGCCAGCCAGCCGTGCCTCAATGGGGGACAGTGCATAGATGATGCCAATGGGTATGTCGTTTACAGCTGGGTAATGCTAGCGTGAGGTGCTATTAGCTCCTCTGTTTGCAGACAGTAATGCTATGAGACCCTGCACTGCCAGGTAGCTGATTTAATTTCAGGTTGTGGATTTCACTTCTTGGTCCTGCACTGATTTCACTTTAAATTTGAAAAGAATTAAAGAATGCAAATCTGGTGTCAGAGACAGTAGGACAACAAAATGTTTATGGCAGGGACAAATCAAGTGGTATGTCTTTCACATTTGTGCTTTAACTTTAAATATTTACAACTTGTTGTTTGCCTGGCCCTGAGGATTGTCATTTACAGGTTAATGCTGTTTCTAACACTCATCAAACTTTAGTTTCCAAGAGAGATGTGAGACTGTATAAAATTGAATTTGCCAACAGCAGCTGCCCACACAGACAGAAGCATTGGAAAATAGAGTCAGAGGAAAAAAAAAAACCAAAACAAACCACACCACCATAGTTATACATATCATTAGAAAATGTGTCAGGAACTTTATAGGCATAGAGGACAACAGCTCCTTATTCAAAACAACCTGAAGTCCATGGACAAAGAAAAAAAACCCCAACAATCAACCAAAACCACCAACAAAAAAATTCAGAGAACATAAGGAAACAGAATAAGTTTCTCCAACTGATGTTAGTAGTCCTAAATGGAGGTCCAAGCAGCCCAGGCAGCCAGAGCTCTGGCATTCATTCACCAATACTGGCTTGCACACTCAATATGAGATACGCAAAACTGAAAACGCATGTGTATAAACTCAAGTCTATGTTACAGGGAAATAAAAGCTGAAAATTCATGAGTGTATTCATGCAGGTGCGGCCTCACCAGTATAAGATTTGTCCTCTACTGTGTATTTTCTGATTTTTCTAAAGCAGTTTTGAAGATTTTAATCTTGCAAACAGCAGTCCAAAAATCATGTGAGCGAAAGGCATGCTTGCCTTGAATGAGAGGGGGAAGAGATCATGTTCTGGGAATGAGCTTTTGTACAGTGTGATGACACGGCACCAACCTTGTGGAGCTCATTTTCAGCAGTGCTGAATGACTCTGAACAGGACTAAGCAATTTACTATTTTCCAGTATAGCTAAAGCACGAGAGCAGGGAGAGGGAGGTCACCTTGCACCCAAGTAGTTCACAGCAGATGAACTTAGTAACCTCCAAGCCTTTTGAGGATACACACATGAGGTGAGCAACTGGGGTGCTCATTCAGGTCACACTTAATCCTTCTCATTATCTGCTAGCTTTTAAAGCTGAGGTACATGTAATAACAAGTTTAATTGGCTTGTAATAATGCAGGTTATCTGGAGAATGATTAGAGTTTTTTCCATATTTTTTGTATAATGAAAAGGATTGGACAACAACAAATTCAAAACATAAGGGTATCTAACAATTTTCATTCCTTTTGTGTATTGTTGGGGTTAAATGAAGAACTGTAGTCTTTAAATAGTAGTTTTCTGACTAATGCTACAATACAGCTGAGGCTTTTGTGAGTGCCCCCAGTTCTCAGAAATGTGTAAGCCAACAGATTTAGCATTTAAAGATGTAAATACAAATACCAAAACAAATTCTCTCCCAAATTTCAGACCAATTCTTCCAGTGAAATCCCATGAAAACAACAAAGCAGAACTTGTTCTCTTAAAAGAGACAGTTTCACATCATTGCACATTTCTTATTTAAATTCAATGTTTTATGGACACGTCTTAGTTGGACCTACGAAACCCGGTGTGCACAGGCACAGAGGATACCTATGCATGCTCCAAGCCTTTTTTCCATAGGAAATATTCCCAGGACCTTCAATGCTCCTTTGATTGCATAGGAAACAACATCTGCATGTAGTGCTTTCTGCGTATTTTTTTGCCAATTTGATTTCTACCAGTCCAAGAGAAAGGAATACTAGCACACTTACTGCCTTTCCCCTTTTCATTTTGTAAATAATGTTAATCCTACAAAAATTGCAATGGAAATGACAGAGGGTCTTTTCCCCCCTCAAATTAAAAAAAATAAAATAAAAAAAAAACTTGGAAAAATTATCTGTCAAAGCCAATTTAAATTCACAAGCAGGTTTTTTCCGTGGACAAAACCACATATTTCAGGAAAAAGCTCACTGTTGGTTCCCAATGGCTGCAGTTTCTTCTAGAGCACCAGATGGTCATCTTGAGCCTAGACTCAAGTGTGCAAGCTGCTAGCCAATGCCACACAAGAAGTCTGCATAGGTTTGAAAACAAATCCCAGATCTCCCGACTTCCAACTAGAGTGAACACTGCATTCTGTGTTGCAGGTACAGCTGCAACTGTACCAGCACTGGATTTATGGGTGTACACTGTGAGACCCTAATTCCCTTATGTTGGTCACAACCATGCTACAATAATGGCACTTGTGAGGACAACGCTGACAATTACACGTGCCACTGTTGGCCAGGTAAACTCTAAGTTCTCCTATAAACACTCCCTTTCCTTGTATAGTAGATATATCCTCATTTATTTTGCTGATACAATAAAAAGTTCAAGATATAGAACCTTAAAAATACTCAATGGGTTTGTGTTTAGATGGGCTTCACACCTCATCACAAGTCAGAGCCCGATGGGAAAATTGCTCTCTTTTCCAGTTAAGGATTTCCCTGCACAGCAGAATCTGGCAAAAATAAAAGTGCCAGTATTATGGAGTAAAGACAGGAGATAAGTCAAAGTTGGGATCCATCTTCCAGTTACTTAATCCTTAAACCCATGTGATACATAAATGAATCACTGCTGCAGCTGACCCCTTTTTACTCGTCACAAACATGACCTTTAAATCAGCCTAAAAACTTACTTTTCAATGTCAAATATTGTCTGCTTATAAATAAAAATTAAACTAGGTGTTATATTGGGAAACTGGTCTTTGTATCACCAGTGCAAGTTCTTCTGCCTATGGTGAAACACCCTGGGCTGTGCTCTCTTCTACCAGCAATGCTTTCACATCCAGCCATTTGGAAACAGGCTTCCACAGCCCCACTGGGGACTCAGACACTATGCACTTCACGAGACTTTGTGACTCTTGCAGCATGCAGAGAACAAGAAGTCTCTCTAGAAAGTTTAACATCTGTGTCCCTTCTGAGGACACAAGAGTGCAGCACACTGTGAGGAGTAACCACAGCGTTGTTGGACTACACAGGTTTCGGAAATGGAAAGATTAGACAGAGCCCTTAGTGTTTGCCAGATACTGGGGACTATTGCGGCACTCCACATGAAGCCCTTCACCAAATAATTTGTACTCCCTGCCCTTCTCTGTCACAGGAAAGTGATGCAAAAGGAAAATTTCACACAACCTGAGAGCATACCTACACCACAATGCAGCACCCTGTTATCTACACAGACCTCCACCTTACTTCCTACAAAACACCAAAGAGCACAGCAAAGCTCAGCTTGCTAATGCAGAATAGCCGTAGCAATATCCTGTGCTGAGCCCGGACAGATTGCTGCAATGAAACGCTCACACCTTCAGGAAGCAGAGGAAATCTTTTAGCACATGACAGAGTCTGAGACCAATATTCACAGTATATATCACAACAGTACTTTTGGGTCTGGAATGAGCAAATAGCACATGAATTAACTGCCTTCTCTCCCTGGCTCTCCACAGGCTATGCAGGTTTCCATTGCGAGGAGGACATTGGGGAGTGCAGCAGCAGCCCCTGCCTATCTGGGGGTGACTGTGTGGAGCGTTCCTGGGCAGGCCACTACGGGACCGTCCCAGGCCTGCCACTGGCCTTCAGCTATGACAAGGCTGAGGGCTACATCTGTAGCTGTAAACCAGGCTTTACTGGTAAGATACCTTTGGCGAAAGCTTGGGAAATGATGTGCTGCAACATTCTGTTGTTTAGGTCTGGCTGTAATTAAATCCTTGACCTAAGCTGTGTGTGTAAAGGAGCGTGTCCATTTGGCAGTCACCACACGCGGTTCAGGTGGGATTGGTGTGGCATAAAGGGAGCCAGTTACACAAGTTGTGGATGTGGCAAGAGAGCAGCAGGCTCCAGGGATGGGACCTACAGTAGCCCAGGCAGCAGGAGAGAGATGAGGTCTATTCCACCACCTTCTCCACAAAGCGTCATGATTCATCAGTACGTTTATTTGAATTATGCCATAAGCTTCAGTTAGCAGGTGTTCTATCATGCATTGGAAATTCACTGTGCACAGGTATTATGTTACATGAATGAAAACAATGAATAATATATAAGGGATTATTTTCATAAAACAACCATGAAACAAAACTCTCACTGTTTCAGTGTTTCTGTCCTCATGTAATTCTACATAGCAGCACTGGGGACTGGCAGGAACACTTCTTCATCTGAGCACAAGGAAACATTTTGTGTAAATTTGGCAGTGAAATGTATTGGTGCTGTTCTGCAGCTTAAATGAAAAATAATTTCAAGTTGTGTGCATAGTTGTGTTGTCAAGGGGAGAAAAATCCTGTTGAAATTACAGATAACCACAATCCCAAAACAGGTGTGTTAAGATTTGCATTTAATTCAGCCTATAATATTTAGCACAGCCACAAAAAGTTGGATTTGGATTGTACACTTCTGCGTCTACAGCACTTTTCTGTCAACTCCATTCTCTTGTGCCTTCTGAAGGAAAAAAATAATTAATAGCTGTGTTAATTTAACCAGCCTTTAGTTTCTTATGCCATTCCTTTCGCTCTGAATTCCCATTTTATTTTTCCTCAAGGTGCCAATGAGACTTGTTTGATTTTGTCCCATCCTCTTCCCTTCACTGTCCTTCCCTATCCTGTCACTAAGTGTTGCTGTCGTACTTTCATTCTGCCTAAAAGAGTGTAACATAAGGCTTCTATGAAGGCTTGCCATATCCCCCCAGGCTGCCTTAAGCACCCTTACCTCTTCACATGCCACTTATTTCTCTTCACTTCCTTCCATCCAGGTCCAGCACTCAAATTTCTTTTCCTCCCCACTTGCCCAGATTTAAAATGCCTGTGTCCTGTGAGACAAACTTTAATAGTTATCCTTTATCCTCCTCCCACTTGCACATCAATTGCTTTCACCTGATTTGTTTGCCTAATTTGGATTGTGATTCTGCTGGTTTCATTCACATGGAAGACTCTTACTCTCCAGAGTCGGTGGATCAAGTACAGCCAGACTCTAACTGGTCTGAAAAGAGTGTGTCAAAATCTATTTAAATATATTGATCTTAAATAAATTTTTTTCAATAGGTAAGTTCCTGTATCACAATGCAGGACTCTCCATAGCATGACTGAGAGAAGTCTGGGAGACTCTGAAATTTCTACTGGCTCTATATGCAAATAACATTAATTTTTTTAAACCTTATGCAGGTTTAGTTATCCACATACATACATATAAATTTCATTAGGAAAAAAAGAAATTTATTCTTACAAACAGTGTGCCCAGACAGCTGGAGGCAGGAAGAACATAATCTTTACCACATGGTTGTAAAAGCTGGGTGTGAAATGTCATTCGTTAACATGCTGCAAAGCGATGGCAAAACAAGGTTAATCTGGCTACTCTTGTCAGCTCCTTCGCTGCCTTTGTTTTTCATCAGGGACCAAATTTTAAACTCTGTTCTTGTTGGCTTGTGTGAGATACAGTGTAGTCAAGAAATGTACATACTTATAGACAAACCAAGAGGGTTGCTATAACTGGCACTTAGCATCCCAGGCTCCCAGGTTTTCTGCTAGCAGCCCTTCTGTACAACGTAGCAAACTTCCCCAGCCCCCCAGTAGCACTGCACGTTTTTCTCTGGCCCTTCTCCATCTCCCAGGTAATCTGGAAACGGAAAGTGCTCAAAATGAGCCTCATCCTCCTTGTATGTCAGGAGTGTTGACAAAAGTCTATAAAGTGGAATGGAAACATTCACTTCTCATGGTGATAAGTAATTTCTCCAATTACTGCCAAATTCATAATAAATAATTGCAGGTTCTAATGTGAATTAAGAAGCATTTAGGATTACAGTTGATAGTAGCAGTATGATTCAAGGTAGCAGATCAATCCCTGATCAGAATCACTCAGTGTATGAGTATATGAACAGTCAACTGGAAAAAAGACCAAAACCTTTCACCTGAGTATTAGCACATCTCGTGGACAGCCAAAATTTTACATTTCTGCAGCTGCAGGTCAGGAGTTCCTCCAGCCTTAACATCTGAATAGTTGTATATGCTTTAGATATAAAACCTCAGATTCCTATTGAAACAGGACAAAAATTTTCTTTAATTAATTACATTCAGTATTTTATTATGCCTCTCTCTTCAGTAAAGCACTTGCAGAACATTATAATCATAATTCACTGTTCAAGTTAATATGAAGAAATAATAATCTGCATATCCTGCAGTGTGAGGCTCTGATCCAAAGATTAGATATCAGGAAGAAATTCTTCCTGGAGAGGGTGGTGAGGCACTGGCACAGGTTGCCCAGAGAAGCTGTGGATGCCCCATCCCTGGCTGTCTTCAAGGCCAGGCTGGATGAAGCTTTGAGCAACTTGGTCTAGTGGAGGGTGTCCCTGCCCATGGCAGGGGGGTTGGAACTAGATGATCTTTAAGGTCCCTTCCAACCCAAACCATTCTGTGATTCTATGAACTGTTTGAGGCCTTTAGATATATGCCTTATCCTAGATCCAAGATAGAAAATTCCTGCACAGGTTCTACAAAGGGTTAAACTTCTCCAGCTCCCTTTTAAATGAAATGGTTCAGGGATATTCAGATTTCAAGAGGTCTCACTGCTTTTTCAGTAGCAAGCCCTAGATTTTTCGTATTACCTAGGTCTCTGGCCCCCTAGCACAACAGTACTTTTAATAGATTAGGTTTTCTTTTAAAGGGTTTATTATTTGTTACTGCTAGCTAAAGGCAATAGTTACCCTAAAACTGTGTCCTTTCATATCATGCATATACTGTATTGTTCTAGCACTGCACGTTTTTTTAAAAGACTGCTATTTGAAAGGTTAAATTTTTCACTATCCTCATGGAAACCTGTGGAGAAGGAAGAAAGCAGAGCTCTGGATTTGGTAGTGACTCATTTTGCCATGTTGTAATAAACAACTTCAGGTCAAGATTAGAGAGCCTCTGAACTTCAAGGTCCGTCATGTGACATATTCCAGCATCGAACTGAGCACAAGGAGGGGTGAGTGTACATGTCCCCCAGTACCTCAAAAGCAGTGCTGCCCATGGTTCCTGGGTGGGTGGGACAGTGATGCTAGCAGGGATGAAGACCATCCATTTTGATTCAGCAGAATGAGTGTGAGAGGAATAAAGCTCACTAGCCCATTTGTAGGCGGGGTGTCTTCTGCCTGCTGACATGAAGACGAATGCTGGCTGCTGAGGACCTTATCATTTCTGGTGTCGTTACCCACTACGTGCCAGTTGTGCCACAAGCACTGCTGCTTGCTTTGGCATCATGAATTCCTAAATGGGTTTTGGCCTTCTCATTTATTTTTCTTGTTTTCTGTTTTACCCTTTTAAATCTCCTTGGCCCTTTTCCCAGTCTGTTGGACTGCTGCAAGAGAAAATTATATGATCAGACTTGTCTCATATGCCTATTGAATTCCTGGCATATGCATGGGGATAGAAACTGTCTCCTGGAGCCTGAAGATGAAGCAGATAAATGGCCAGTATGCGAGAGAAAAACTGAAGAAAACCTCAACCCAGATACTGAACTGTGAGCATCATGGGACCAGTGCTTAAAAACAGAATCGTTCTGCACTGAAGCCAGGGTGAAAGAGAGAAGCACACAGGGCATTGGGCTTCCAGTTCCCTGCACGTCTTTAGATGCTGTTACACACAGATGACCCAGCAGACAACAGGGTAGACCACATATCAGCCAGCTGTACTCCTCTCCCCTGGCCTGTGACAGTATTATGCAGATGTAAATATTATTTATGAGTAATGGGTAGGATAACAGGCATAGTACCATGAATGGGGGAACCTTAAGATACCTACATATATTTTTGGTTTCTTTATATTTGAAATCTATTTCTTAACCAATGATCACAGAGCTGCCATCTTTCTTAGATACATAAAGCAATGTGAATCTTGGAAAAATGAAATCAAGCAGATGAATAGCACAGTTCTCACCTTGTCCCCAGACTCCAAATCTTATTTTTTTCCTTTATTTCCTCATCTGTCCTTCAGCTGTTCACACCACAGTAGTCTATCATTCCTCTGTTACACCAGGTTAATTCACTTTATTTCGTGGCCCATCATCACAGTTAAAAAAAATTATTTTCTCTTGATTCTGTGACCTTAGAAGAAGAAAAGACTGTTCAAGGAAAGAGAGAGGATGAAAACAGAAGAGATACAGAGAGAAAAGACAATTTTTAAATTAAGAAGGTGTTAGGGGCACCTCTCATCTTTTCAGTGGGACTCAGGCTTCTCCTGCAGACAAGGCAAGAATTCAAGTTCAAAATTAAGAGTTAGCTAATTATTATTCCCATACAAGCAAATGTTCAAGAAGGAAAATGCTGTTACTATCAAGCACCCATTCAAGGTTAGCTGGTTTAAAGAGAATTCCAAATACAAGTATTACATATGTGAAACGCTGCAAAACAAAATTAGGGCTTTGTGTATTTGTATGCTTCTTACCACTCTGAAACTGCAAAGAAGCTCTAGCAAGGATGAAAACATACATGTTTTCCACCTAAATTCATTTCAATCAGTACAGGATCCCTTTTACACTGTGAGACTGCTGTGAACACTTCCCTTACAAAAGCGACTTTGTGGTGCTGTGCAGATGTGCAGCAAAACTTGCAAGTGTGTCGCTATTTTCTGATCATGGGAAAGAAGTTACTGCTGTCCCAGAGATATTTCTACAGTGCTGCCCTATCTCCATTCCAGACTCTGTGATATATTCCATATATTCCTGTGTTCAAAAGCACAGGGTATAAGGAGGGGGAGGACCTTCTCTCACTGCCCCCAGCCAGTCTCTAGCAGCTCCAGCATTACAAGACCAATGTAGGCAAGGGCTGTATCAACACAGGATGCCCTCAGGGCCTCGCAGGCACTTGCTGCCTGTAGAAACCCTGCACAGAAAAAGACAATTAGCACTTTAAAGTACTTTTTCCATCTCTACTGAAGCCTCTGATCTTGAAAGAACATTTGGACAGGCTTTTAATGATTGTATCGTCTAATACTATTTAACATTTCTTCAATCTGTAGCATCCTGGTAAGGAGTTGCTCATATTGTCATCAGAATTGGTTCCTTCCCAGTTTTCCCCTTCTCCTTTACTTTTATCACAGAGTTCTTCCTTCTCTTTTTTCGTAATTTTTGGAACTGGTTAGGACATTCTTTTTGAATGACAGAGTGTGTCTTATAGCCGTGGCCTGTGGTCTACTCCAAGGAAGGGGGCAGACAGTTTTGGAAATGGTTTCAGAATCCAAGAATGCATCATGCTCACTAGCTTCTTGCTTGTCTCTTTAGTCACTATTGATCAAACTACATTCTCTGAAATAAACACGAATCACTTCTCACATGCTTAGCTCCCTGAGCAAACTCATTGTTAGTTTTGTCTAATTAGCCTTTCTATGGATAGTCCCCCATAAGGAAAGCTGAGGTTGAATGCACAGCTCACACACTCTGTAACACAATTGCCATATAAAGGAAGCATACCTCAAAACATTGATGGCAGCACTGAAATTAGGCTGTATATATCTGGAGTAATTTGTGAATTTGCCATTCCTTTATCAGTTTCTATTACAGCGCTGATGGGACATTTCTATTTAATTTCTACTGCAGGTGGTACTCCTCTTCAACAACTGTAAGAAATACCATTTAGTACAAGAAAGTGTAATTTTCATGTTCTTCAGCCATATAAATCATCACAGCACCTAAGACTGACTTGTGTTATTCATGACAGCTGTTTTCTTAACAGCCTATATCTTGAAACAATATCATTTTTTTAAGAAAAATTAATCTTCATATGACTTAACTTGCTCCCTTTCATAGCAGCAGACTGTGAGAGTGATTGTTTAAATGCACTGACTCTTGTTGTAATGGTCACCTAGTGTTTATCACTGGTTAAAGAATTCTGATTTAGTGGGAGGCACTTAAGAAAACAGCACCATGTATCTCTAAGTGATATTGATACCACCTGTTAATCTTTCTGTATTTACCACAATATTCTGCAGCTTGGGTTTTGCCTCAATAAAATCTGAACATTTCATGAACACAGGAAATTTCAGTCATATATCATTACTGTGAAGTGCATAAGCATTATCCCCACTTCAGAAAACCAGAAAAAAAGGCTAAAGTCCAACACAATCATAAGGTATGGCATTACATTATGAAAGTGGAGTCTCACAACAACCCATGGAGGATGAGTGTACATCATTATCACATCCAGTTACCATATTTAATGTGCTCCAAGTAGAGATCAAAGTAGTTTCAGATCCTAGGTACAAATTATGATCCTAGCATGGACGCTAACTATGCAGAGGACCCCTTTTAATGAAATACAATTCAGCCTTATTGAAAACTTCAGTTTATCCCTGTTACTTCTATTGTACAAGGGAACCTTTTGACAGTAGAGTATTTTTTCCTGGCAACAACAATCTATGTTAATATTTTGTAAAAGCTGAACCATGGAAATTAAAAAAGAAACCCTTGAACTTTTCATGACAACACTTCACAGAATAAGCCTGGAAACCTGACAATTTGTTTGCAACTCTGAAAATGACATTTAGGGCCCTGATAAACCTATGTATATTTTTTCATAAGAAATAGGTATAAGAAATATGAGAAATATCTCTCCTCTTCTTGTTGAAAGTTGCGCTGGAAAGGCAAAGTGAATACAGCCATCTCTTCTGCATTATTCAGCACCACAATAATGCACAAATATGAAGATGTTTGGGGGTTTTATGGGTTAGAAATATAGGAAAATAAAACAGGAAGCATCTACCAATATTATTTTCAGAACATGTATAGAATTTTATGCCATAAATTTCACAACTGACCCATCATTACTATGATCTATTTTGCCTAGTTAGACCAATATGTTAAATTGTCTAATGTAGTCTGACATGACTGCAAGCAGTGGATATTTTGAATCTGGTGCACCTCTCCATGTTAAACAGCATTGCACATAAACAATTTTTAGCATGAAAAGCTTTTTTCCTTGAAGGGAAGGAGGAGGGGATGAATGGCTTTTCATTCATAGGCTTTCAGGTCTTGCCACACACAGACAGGTAACATCCATAGATTTAAGGAACCTCTAAGCCCAGTACCTGACTTTTAAGTGCTTTATAACAAAACAAACAAACAAACCAAACCAAACCAACCAAGCCAAACAAACAAACAACAACAAAAAAAAAAAAGGTGCTGACAATCGTATACTATTTGGCAGCAGGAATAATGCTTTTCAAGCACCTATTATTTTCCTGACACCCATTCCTGGTGGGTCATTCCATCATACGATGGACTTCTTGTTAAAACTAGTCTAAATGTCCAGTAAGAACTTTCCTTCTGGGACATTCTTCAGACTCTGCTTATTTACCTTTTTGAATTCTTTCTTAATACTGTGAATAAACCTTTCCTAGCCTTTTTAATTGGCATACCTCAGTTATTTATAGTAACCTACAATCCAGTTTTGACACCTCTTGGCCAAGTTTATGAACCCACTCAGTTCCATCTTTCCTTATTAAACAATCTCTCTGGCCTTTTAATTTCTTGCTTGCTTTTCCCCAGCCCAGGAATGTGTTATACAGTCAGGAAATAAACATAAGACTTACTTTGCCCTACTCTTTGTGTTGTTGAAAAAACAATAATCTTCATTTCCCTAATATAAACAGACACTGCTGTGTATCTCCTGATATATGTTTTAATGCTATTCTACGTGTCTAGCACATCCAGGCATTACAGATGATCCTTTATGTTTCCTAAAGAGAAGTATTTCTTGCATATACACATACATCCAATGGCAAAGACAACCACTAATGAAAGTACACTTAAAGTGTTGTCTAAGTAATAACCACGCACAAATCTTGGCAAAATCAAAGGAATTGCACATACTAAACTGACAGCAGAACTTTGCTCATCTTCTTAAGAATTTGATTGTCCATCTCAGGAGCTACTTCACAATATATGCTTTTTAGCATTGGATTGTATAAGCCTACATCATTTTGTTGAATTACAGTGAAATTCAAAGTCAAGCAGATGTATAACTTTTCCCCAAACAGAAATGAACTTTCTTTAAATCTACACATCATACAGTTATCACTAATCTGGAGAAAGTGCTTAACAGTAAACAGAAGACTTGTGCTATGGGACAAGTCTTCTATCTATTTTACTTCTTCAGCACATTCTAATTTATGGAATATTTGAGGTCTAATGTCAAGAGATATAAACAAAATGACCCAATTTTATAGTTCAATGTTTTACTCAACAGATGATTTTGAAAACAGCCTTAATAATCTCACCATTGTGAACCCCATTAAAATCCAGTTTATTGGAAATACACTAAATCATACGACCAAACATTTAAAAGGCATTACTTCTCTTTTCCTCCCATAACATAGGAACTCAGGAGTGACACTGGAGAAGCTGGAGCTCAGCCAGAAATAGCACATGGGCAAGTAGTTCTGAACCATATGCATGTATGTACAGATGTGTGTGTACACACACACATGTGCTAATACACACACATATATACACACATATATATGTAAACACATACATAATAGCTGCTTCAGAGTACTTTATTGCTCTGCTTACAGGCAGCCTTTCTTTGATTACTAATTAAAAAGGTCCACAACTTTCATCTTTTCTGTTTTGAAATACACAGTTTTCTGGCTGGATTGTTTTGTGGTAAGAATGAAAAATTTGTCTTTGTTCTTTTCTGCAAGATTTGTAGTATGCCATGTGTAGGCTTGTTAATAAGCAGAGTTTCTATTGGTCTTCATTACTACTTAATTATTTTAATTGCATGGTTTCTGACAGTGGGAATTGTGTAATATTTGCATGCCAAACCTATATATTTTTAATGCAAGGAATATTGACCTATATTCAGATAAAAAGTCAAGATGGATGAGAAAATTCATTTAAGTATGCGGTCTGCTGTTATCTTGCTATGGCATCAAATATAAATGGTATAATTACATTCATTATTTCATTCTTGTAAAGTTTATGGGGTTTATATAGCTTAGCTTCTCTGTTTCCGTGCTCAAAGATTTTTACACACCTTTGAAATATCATTTTTCACATACATACATCCCCAAATAACCCATGACAGTGGGATGGCATTCTTGTTCACCCTTAGTAAAGGGCTGTACTTGGTAAACCGCTGTACTTTTGTATTACCCCAAAATAAGTACAAGCTGCCCTAATATGTGAAAATATTCAATTTATTGGAACTAGCACCAGCATTTTAGTACCAACAGAGCTCTGAGTGAAGTACAAGCTCTTTGAAAACTAACTTCTCTGTATTACTTCTGCATCTATTAGCCAGTAGAGGGGGCATGAAATACTGTGTATACAGTATATTACTGTATCAGCTAAATTCAGATTTAGCTGATATTTCAGTGCAGTCGTTAGACCCTGATCTGGAAGATGCTGTTTCTCAAAAACTGTGATGAACTATGTTTGCTAGTCCAAACTCTTCACACCAATTTTTAGATTTTGCACTACAGAGTTTGATTAGCAGAATCTTCCACATGGAATTCAGGGATATTGTTTTTCAGCCAGTCATGCAAAGTCCACTCAGAACTGTAAGAGATATGGAAAAAACCAAGCACTATGGTTTTAAGTACAGAAGAGTAATTTGATGACCCAGATCAGGACTATTCCTAGTTAAAATCTATTAGCACCTTGGAGGCTTGGCTTTCACACAAGAAGAATAACAATATTTTCCATCCCAAACATCAATTGTGTTTTGCTGATTATGCCAGTGATCCTGCTGATGAAATACTGGGGTGAAAGGTGGCAGAGAAATTCCTGCCCTGCTAAAGGCTAAGCACCCACAATTTTGCACCCTTACTTGACAAAAAAAAAAAAAAAAAAAAAAAAAAAAAGACAGAAGCATTGAGAAAAACACTCATGTTTTCCTCTTGATCCTTAAAAAAACAGCAGAGGACTATTTCAGACCCTTATATATGGTTCCCATAATGCCAGTGGCATAAATTACATCAGTTTTTAAAGCATAAAAGGCACCTCATCTAGGCTCAGAAATGTCAGTAGTAATTACAAACTTTGTTTTCAAATATAATTAATTCTTTATTTATGGTGTGAAATGTTTTTTACCCTTTTGAACTTTTGCTATTCTAAGCCAAGCAATATTGTTGGCATGTTCCTTTAAAAATAATTGCTTCTGGACTGAGAAATTGGATGTCAAGTTCCAACTTGATGTAAATTAAATCGGTTACATTAATAGTCTGGCCTGTGGAAGAAGTGAGTGTTTTGATTCTTGGTTTGGCTTCAAGATATGACCTCTTAATCACACAGGTCAGCACAGATGGGAAGTATTGAAGAGGTACCCTAGGTTGACATGGGGAAGAAAGTGTCTTGTACTGATGTATCACAAACTTTCTGATCCATTAAACAGAAGCAATGTCAGACTCCACAGAGAATAAAGCTTAGTTGTCCTAAGTCATTATGCTTAGGCTGGAAGGAAAAGGAAAAAGGAAAATGGATACATTATGGACGTATCTAATGCCTCCTCCTCCTCCTGTGTCTTTATCTTTTGGGACAGCCCTGTGGCCTCCTCCTGCTTTACCAGACAGCCTGATTTGCGTTTCCATTTCTTTTTCTGTCCTGGGGCCACTGACACTGGCGCTGGTTGACACTGACAGTGGCACTGGTACATGGGGGTTCACATGGCTGCATTGCACCCTGCAGTGGGCAGAGCCATTGTGGGAGGTGAACCCACAGAGGGAGGTGGAGCTGCAGCCTCTGTCAAGTGGAGTTGATGTCGCTGTGGGAGTGGAGTCAGCGCAGGGGGTGCAGTGGCTGCAGTGTCCATCGAGGAGGGTCGACATCACTGCAGGAGTAGAGTTGGCGCCGGGGGTGGACTACTTGCGAGGGGCGACGTAGACATGTGGGGCAGAGCCAGCACACAGGGCCTGCCTCTGCCCCAAGCACCAGTAGCAGATTGGGCAGCATTCCCAAAGATTTCTTTAACTTCACACGAGATCACAAGAACATTCAGAAACATGCTGATCACTAACCATAGGTCACCCCAAGACCATGAAAAATTTCCAAAATACTCATACACTTGTGCCATTGACCAGAGAGAAGAGGGGGAAAATTGGAATCATTTCCACACATCCAACCAACTGAATAATTCCTTCTCATCCAACCCACTGAATAACTTCTCCTCTACAGACTGTCCCAGAGGAGAAAAGGGAAAAGGTGTAATCAGTGAAAGTCCCCATGATATGGTGCGCAAAACACGCAAACACTACCAATATTACATACAGATACAGTATTACTCCCCAAACCAGTAATACACAGACAGGCCAATTAAGACTCTTCAGTCTGGTCAGAGCATATATGATCAGTATCATAAGGAACACACAAGGCAGTAAATCCCACCATTCTATGAACAACTTAAAGAACCAAGAACTTAATGTGCTGACCAGCCACCACAACATCTCTATAACAAACACATATCATACAATCTGTTTTAACACACAGTAATCTGATCTGTTCTTATCCCAACCCTTTGAGGCCCATGTTGGGTGCCAAAAAGGACTGTTGTGGTTTAACTCTGGCTAGCAAAATACCATGAAGCCACTGTCACAGCTTCCCCCTCCCTTCCTTCAATGAAGGGGGAATCAGAAGAAAAAGGCAAGAAAGCTCATAAAATTGAGATAAGAACTCTTTACTAATTGATTGTAAATGAATAATATACCTATATAAATGAATATATACAGATACTACTAATAATAAGTAATTAAAATAATAGAAAATAAAACATATGATACAATATGATATAATTGCTCACCACCTGCCAACCAGTTCAGAACCAGGTACCAAGAAGTGAAAGTCAGAGCCAGAGAGGCCAAGAGCCAGAGTCCAAGAGTGATCGCAGCAGAGTCCAAATGAACCCTATCAGCGACAGCACGACCGTGAAAACTAACAGACCCGCCAGCTCACAAACAAGCCAGCAAAGGAAGTAGCAAAGCAGCTAACAAAGGAATGAGAGTGTTAGCAATTGTAAGAAAGTGAAAGTGTGATGGCCCCTGAACTCATTCCCTGCTTATGTACCGAGCATGACGTACTATGGAATGAAATACCCCTTCGGTCAGTCTGAGTCAGCTGTCTGAACTGTGTGTCCCCACACTGCCTGTAGCAAGAGCTGGGAACGCAGCTGCAGGGTCAGAAGCTGAGAGAGACCTTGAATTTGGTGCAAGCACTCCCCAGCACCAGCTAAAAAGACACCTTATCAGTACTTTTCTCAGGGTAAATCCAGGAACACAGCTTCATACCAGCCACTGTGAAGAGAGTTAACCCTTTCCTGACTAAAACCGGCACACTTCTCATGATTGTATAGGGAGAACCATGCTCTTTCCCTGGATGACAATGAACTGTGCACTTTCAATGAACAGTCTCAGAGAGAAGAAAACAAGCCTAGTATAGACAACTACTTTATGCTAATGATTAACTGCTAGAAATATTCAGTGAATCTGATTCACTCTGCTCTCCCACTGCTGCAATATTTTGAGTCTGGCTGTGTTAACAACATGACACTATTACAGAGAATCATAATGATCTATGCCATGATGACTGTAGTCATTGTCCTATGGGCACTATTTTTTCTTAACAAAGAGTTTTCAAAATTAGGCCTGCAGTAACAAATGAAGAAAACTATTTAAATGCTGTACTGTGAACATGTCTGCACATATACAGAAGTTAACTGTAGCATATAAAGACATACAAAACCTATATTTAACCTAGCTAAATCACATAGCCATAGTATGACCCTGGAAAACCCCCAGTGAAACAGTCAGCAACCCATGCAAGCACACACCATCTCAGCTGAACTCCGTGCTACCCCTTTGTGATTAAGATTATGTCACTTAGCAAAAGTGAAGCTAGTTTGTGTCTCACATTTCCCACCTTCAGCATTTGTTAAGCATATGAAACCTTAGATAAACAAAGCCATCATTTAGATGAGTTTTCATCTGGAAATGACAACTGGAAAAGAACTAACATTGCAGGGAATGAGAGAAATGAACACTGCTGCTGAAGTGAAAAGAGGTATGATCTCCTGCCATTCCCATTGATATGGAACTGGACTGAAAGATCATGATCCAAAGTCTAAGTCTTCTGTATCTATATCTGCTCTATAGCAAGTCACAGCTATTTACACAGGAAAGAAAACATACATCAGGTAGAGTAATTGTCTTGCCAAAAAAAAAAAAAAATTGTAGAAGTGGATAGTTCAGGGTAAAAGACTTGGTTTTCTGTTTTTAAAGTGAAAATAAATTATGTAGAAATATATATTGTAGGAATAGAAAGTATAATTGTACACAGCATAAATACATAAATGCACATCTCAAAATACACACTGCGTGAACATGTTTTGTATGTTCACACATTCATATTTTATATTTTTCTATTCTCAAGTCTCCATTGTCAGTTAAGTTTTATAGGTCCTATTAAAACTATGATTTTCTAGCCTATTGGCTTTTTCAGCTTGTTTCAATATGGACTGACAATAAAGTTATGCAAATACAATCACTTTTGCATATTGTGGAGATTCACATTGGTTCCTACAAGATGAGAAAATCTTGCAAATGATTGAAATTTTTCATAGCACTGTTTCCAGGGCAGAAGCCTTTTCATACTAAACAGCACAGTGGCTGTTCTTGCCTACCACAGTTAAAACAAGCAGGAAGCAGCCAACAAGAGACATGGTAGAAAATCCCTTTTAGAGGAGACTGGACACAGCATACATTTCTAAATGGAGATGTTCATCAAAAGAAAGCACTCTTTGAAAGCCCTTATGTATTTGTCGGACTGAAAGTTTATTTGCTTTCCAATTCCAAAGTGAATCACATGTTCAAACCAGATTTTCAAGACAATGAAACATGACCTTGCATGATCTGATTAAACAAGTCGAAGATATTGATTGTTTTAAGATCCCTCTAGATATACTTCAGTTCAAATGCACACACATCATTTGTATATAGCTTATAAATCTACAAAAAATGCAAACCAAATCATTAATGCTTTGAATCTGACAGTCTTACCACAGTTTTCTAAAAGGTAAACCATGAAAAATTCCTGAATTATATGTACCCTTTTTACAATATAAAGAACACACAAAAACCATACTGGAAGCAGAACAACTTTGGCTCTCAAATATCTGGTCCATAACCTAATTCTCTGAAATCCACTATTTCAAGTTCTTATCTGGACAATGGACCCTTCAACTGGAGCATTGGATCAGATGATAACCTCCAAAAAACCCTCTCAATCTATATTTATTTTTCTATGGTTCTTAATTCTCTACATTTTGTGAATTGACTTCTCTGCTCCAATGTACATGACTATATTTAATTACAAAAAAGTCTATGACTGTTTTTTCTAAATTTTTTTCAGTCTTTTGACTATGGCATTGTTCCTGTTGTCTCTTTTCTCCACTCTCCATTTTAGCTCAGACTTCTGTGTAGACCTTATCTCTGATCTGCAGTCTTTCTAAGCATCCCTCACATTTCCTGTATAGATGAATGGTCATACACATACACACTTGCTCCTCTTACTACCCATAAATGCCTGTGTGTCTAACGAGAATGCTATCTCAAATGCCAACACAAGTATCTATGGGGGTACCACTGAGTCCTGTATTTCCATTGCATTTTTCCTATTCACATTTTTGTCTGTTTAATCTCCAAAATATTACCTGCTATTTTATCTTCATTCTTAATGGTATCCTTCATAAAATCACCTTTCTCCACTTTAACCTATCACACCTTGTAATTGTGCTCTCCCTTCTGTCATCAACCCTTCCTAGCACATATCAGTGATGTGGGCATAGCTACGGACATGTTTGTCTCTCCAGAAAACCCACTCAAGAAGGATGGTGCCTGGGAAAACTGGGCTGCTACTGTTGATTTTCTTTCTTACCTCCATCAGTTAAATGCAAGAGCAGCTGTCTCTTTTCCCTACATATTAAGCTGACTCTAGAAGTAGGGAAATGAAAGGAAAATTAGTGCCATGCAGGGACATATTTCTTCACCAAGTTTTTCTTTACTCGAGACGCAGACCCTAATCCTACAATTGGATCCACATGGCTGGCTGTGTTAACCAAAATATGGGATGAAGGTGTAGGCTACAAGCAACAGTTTTGCTGTGTTGCCCTTATAGGACATGGCTCCTTACCATTCACAGTCTATAGGTGCCTGACCTCAGGCTGCCCCACTCACACAACTTTGCCTCAGGAGCACTAACGTCTGCAGAGCAGGCTCATGGAAAAGACTAGCTGATCTACCTGCAAGCTGAAGCCAATGCTTAACTCAGATGGCTGTTTCCCATATTTATAAAATAAAATAATCACACCAGATCTAATTGAACAATGAATCACCTACAGCATGTAAATGTTTGGTGGGGTTTGGTTTGGGTTTTTTTTGAATGAAAACTATTTTAGGTGTGACAAAATGTGAAACAAGTGGGAAAACATTTCCAAGTACATTTGCTCACAGAAAATGTTTAATGATTGAAAAGATTAAGGGATTGGGGTTTTTTTACTACTTAAAATCCAGTTTTACTGAGAATTCAAACTAGTATATGAAGCTTCAGGCAGTAATATTTAAAAAGATTGAGTTACAGCATGCCATTCTGAATGTAGCACATTATGAATTCCATAGCCTCAACTAGAGTGACACGTCTAATGATTAAACCAAGTCACTCAACTCTATTTCTATTTTAATTTTTTTTCCTAGCCAGACTAATTTTATATGTACATTTCAAATGGCAAGAGAAAAAATAACAGAACAGAGAATTTGTTTGCAATAAAGGAAAACTAGCAAGGTCTTACGACTTTACCAAATTAGAGTTCTGTGTGAAAGGTACTATGTGCAAATTAGCCCACTATTAACAAATGCTTATCATCCTACTGTTTTCCGTGTGCTCCAGCTCTTCCCTGTCTTCTGTCCTTCATTTTACATGAGCTTTTCCTGCTAAGATGACCACAAAAATTGCCATACTAGATCAGATCACTGGTCACATTAAGTTCAATATCCAATATAAACCAGTTCTTTACTGAAGAAAAATAGGAGAAAAAAAATCTATTTAAATACCCCTCACTGCCCTACACTGATGTGTATAAGAGTAAAACCTCCTTCCTGACCTCCATGACAACTGATTTATGCCCAGAAACATGAGCTTAAATTACAATGACATAGAGATGGTCAATTATTTCCTTGTGTTTACTCAGTCATGAACATGCATTTCCTCCTTCCAGCAAAGAGTAATTATCTCTTTGCAATTATCAGCACAGATGTGGTTAAGTTAGAATTTTCATGATTGTCTGCTAAGACCTGGAGTCCTGAAGAATATGTGCTTTGCCAGATCTTTATGCTGGCCTCAGGATTAATGAGTCCCTTGAAAAAAGCTGCTTCTGCCCAAGGTAGGATTTTGTAACAGACGTTTTGAAAACTGTAAAATATATGAGAAGGAAGGGTTATTGCAAATTCTTTGTCTTCATCTTCCATAAGGCACGTTCTAAAGAGTATGCTACAATTAGAGTTTCTCCAAGGTTTACTCCTACTTGCATTTTATACCTACATGTGTACAGATGCCTTTATATGCACGTATAATTTGGCACATCTACTGCTCAGTTACTGAGAATTATTTTATTCAAGGAAGTCATAGAAACATTGAAAAATATGGAAGGGACAGACATGCAGGTATCATTTGGACAATCTATGTTTCTAAGCTTGGATTCTGCTGACTTGTGTCACACTACACTTTTGTCTCTAGCTTATTTTTAAGGATCCAAAATAGACATTATAGGTCCCAGTGGATATCTCATGCCAAGGCTTTGTTGCCTTATTATGATGAGAAATATTTTCCTAAAGTGTGACTTGGATCTTCCTTGTAGCAGGTCAAACCCATGACTTCTTCACTTTTTTACTGTGACCTCAGAGAACAGTGTGCTCTCATTTTTGTACTGTAAGACTTACCATGTCCCATTTCCTCTGCTTCTTTTTTGACTGAACAGCCCTACTTTTTTAATCTGTCCTCACAAGCCACATTTTCTAGACCTGTGATTATTCTCATTGCTCTTCTCTGAATTCTTCCCTATTGATCCAAATCTTCCTTCCGGTACAGAACTAAAAATAGACTCAGTATTCCCACTAAGGCATGACCACAGCTTTGTAAACTGGAACTATTTTTCCACATGATTTCTGGTTGTTCTGGCCGGAGACTATAGAAACTGAATTTTGTCTTCAACACACTCAAAAGTTTTGCTTAATCCTGATTTATCAGACAACTTAATAAAGCAAACTTTCTATACCACCACCCACATCTTTTATGAAAACACCAACCAGAGTAAACCCAGGACAATGCCAAACCATACTCCCAGTTTGACAGGGAACCTCTGACAATAATTTCTGGACAGGATTATGCAAGTCTTATACCGACTTTAGTGTAGTTTCATGTAGATTTTTGTCCTTGGTTTGCATATGAAAATGTTCTTAAAGACAATATTAAACCATTATCACCTTCTGTAACCCAGTTATTCTTGATAGATTTGTTCAAAACACCCACTGGAGGGTCTGACATGACTTCAGCCAGTTTGCTAAATATCCTGGTATGAAGTTCTTCTCTCTCAGAGTGTTATCAACTCCATGTTTTCACTTAAATGTAATAGTCTATGCCTCTCCCAGCGTGCTGACAGTGTGTATATTGATAATCTTACCTCAGAACATTGATCAGGGTCACTTTGCAACAGGACTGACATTTGCCAAGAACCTCCAACTTTTTCTTGTTATTTCCAAAATAAAAATGCATATCAAATTCCAAGCTGTAGCACGAGACATCTAATAAGCACCAGTAACAAAGTACATGCATACTGACTTATCAACATCAACTTTATTTTTTTTAAAGCTTCCTTACTTACCTTTCAAAGTGTCTGGATGATATTTTTACCCCACGGTATTTGAATTTATTATAGGAAAAATCACTCAGTGCCTGTAGCAGAGGCTGGAAAGAGAAACAGTTTTCTGAGCATTGCCATAAAAACAATTGTGAACTGTAAGTTAAATGAATTCAAAATTGTATCCTACGTATGAGTCTTTTGGTGAACCTAGAAACAAATTCGACTCAAGGTCAGGAATTTCCCAATTAATGAATACATTAGTTGAGGAAGAAGAAGGAATTGAAAAACATGTTTGATAAAAATCAACAGTTTCTGGGTGACAGGCTGAGAGACAATTCAGGATCCATTGTTGGAGTTTTAAAATGGGAAACTGCCAAAACAAAGATCTGAATCCACAGTCTGCCATATGCTGGTTGGATGGTATAAATACCAACTTGGGGAAAGACTCTCTTGCTTTATAATTGTTTCACTAATTACACAAGAGATATTGCTCTAGCAATATTTTAAGCAATTAATCATGTAAATAAAGTATAATGCAAAGAAAAAAAAAAGTCTGCCGCTTAAATTAACACAGAAATAAGTAGTTCAATCTCCTGAACTCTATTTTCCTATCATTAAATTAGGTCCAAATCAAAATGTCTTGTCCAAGAGCTGAAGAAAGGAACTGTTTCAGTAATTTTTTTTTTTTTTTCCATTTTTAGCACACTCAAAAATCTAAAGATATAAATTTCCAGTAAGTAGCACAATGAGACCCAATGGAATAAAAACTCTTTATAAAATAATGAAATGAGGTGCAATTTTAGGTCTTTCCTATTTGCTTATGGAGACGTACAATTTCTCTGAATGACAGTGACAGTGAAAGAGTTGATCTGGGCTAACAAACATCTTGAAAATGAAAGAAAATATGGTTTTGAAAAACAGCACCTTGTAAAACAACAAAAAGTGACAAATCAATTTTGAACAGATCCCAAAAATATTTGTTTCTGTGAAATATAATCAATGTTCAGTGTGAGCACCCTTGGACAGAACATGCTGAAAAAGAATTTAAGTAGAATACATATCTATTGTGTAAGCAGTTTAATGAGTCTTACATTAAGCCTTGTTGATCTGGCTTGGGCAAAATACACCATCAGACTACATCAGCAGGTACAGAAGTGGAGCAAGCTAATCCTCAAAAGGAAGCCTTTATACTAAGAACTGCTTTGAATTTATACAGAAACTTACTTTGTGGACTGATTAAGTCCTAAACAATCTTTTTTCCTTCGGAAAAAGATGATTGCAACTAGGATACAGGTTTACACCATTTTAATGACAATGTTTACAGGTAAATATTTTCTTTTTGTGAAATTATATGTGCACTTAAACTGCCTTGAACATGTAGTATGTATTCAAACTGCTTGCTTGTACTTGCTTGATATTTATATAGTGTCAAAGAAGTGGAAATGCAGAAGGTTGTAAACAGATTTCTAACCAAAGGTGTGTATCAAAAGTTAAAATTGGATAATAATTTTATAATTGTTTGTTCCAAACAAAAATTAGTGGCATTCAGCAGAATTATGCTTGAATAATTGCTTTTGTCATCCTGCTTCTGCAGAAAACCTTTGCTGCCAAATTTGAAACAGATAGTTTAATTGAGAAGTTAATGGAAAATAGCTACCCTGTAGTAATAATGAGTAAGTTAAAAAAGGAAAGAGATGTGAGTAGTGTTATCAAATTGAGTCAAAGGAGCTGTTTCATTTCTGTTTTGAATAAAACTTCACAAAGTAATCATTATCTTTAAAAATATGATAAGAATATTCACATTCTCTGAAATTTGAGGTAGGTGTGTAATATATTTAGAAGAGAAAAATGCTGAATGATCTTACTTTACATATTACTTTAAAAACAAAAGTATGTTTAGCTGAGCTATTGCATGTAACTACTGAAAAGAAAATAATAGTTCACCCTGCATTTGCTTTCGGTATGTCTTACATCTTTTGAGAACCCTTTTTTTTTTTACATACTAAACTTCTCCTCCAACCTGAGCTATTTGAACTTCTTATACAGTGCTATAAATATTGACTAATCCTTTTATCTAGAGTGTTTTTATCTTGAGTGACAGTGGTCTTTTTACTTGTATAGCAATTGGAGAATAACAAGCAATATCAACACCACTTGTAAGGACAGCTGATTTATTTATTCTTGATATGAAATACTGGCTTATTATTTGTGTTTTGGTGTTATCTATATTTATTTTTGTACTAATCTTATGATGAAATAGTAGGCATATAGATGTAAGTGTATACATGTATATATATACACAATCCCACGAAATAATTATTTTGCAACATATTATTAATATAATTCCTTAAAAAAACAAGCTTTTTATTCAGGCACTGAAATGCTTATGAAATTATACATATTTAAGTGGCTCTATGATACTCACTTTACATTTGGTAACTGATGTTAATTATTTTCTATAGGCAAGAAATACACTAACAATATGTGCATCTCCTCATAAAACTCATTTTATTTCTTTGTTAGTCATTGATGCTTTTTTTATCAAATGTGTTATCTAAATTTAAAGGTAGACACATATATGATTTCAAAAGAAGTTTAGCGTTCTCATGAAATCATTTCATTATTTTTATGTCTAATTTGATGAAGTAGAGAACAACACAGACACTCTAAAGATTATGGTAAAGTTGAGTTTGGTTTATGCATCTGTTTCATCCTTTCCAGAGACAAGTTATTGCAAAGTTTGACTCAGACCACAAGCCACAAGGCCAAGGTGATGCCTCTTAGGTGGTGTGGGATTATAAACTATTATACACAGAGTCATCACACATTGCTGAAAATGCAACAACTATCTAGCCATTCGCTATGATGACTTTTTTCTATGAAAGGTTTTATAGGAGCTCCCAGTCTATAAATCCTTAAGCATGCTCTGACCACTCTGAAGCCCTATGACAAAGCTAATTACATCCCTGATCCTACTTCTTATAGTCTGCACTAATTTTTATCTCTGACACAAAAGCCCAGAGAGACCTGCATTTCTACAGCCTTCACATTAAGACTGAGTTGTATACAAGATTTGCGGACACATTGTTCTCGATGTCAAAGCAGGGTAGGGAGCAATATCAAGCAGGAGATGTACTAAAACATTGACCAAACTAGGAAACAGCTCATGGTAACTTCACGTTTCATATACTAGAATAGCAAAAGCAGGACAAGTCACTAACACACAAATAGTCACAGACTGGGCACGGCAGACACCGTTCTGGCCCCCAGTCAGTAATGGTTTGGGAAGTGTGCTTCACTTTGAGAAAGTCAGACCCAATGAGTCATATTTCTGCCAGATGCCACTTCACATTAAGGTATATATAGACATCTCAATGTTGGAATAAATATGAGCCTGGCTGGAAAAGAGAGTGCAACTGCTGCTGTAAAACCCCACTGCCAGACCAGGGAGATAGCACTAGCTGTGACTGATAATCTGAAGCTTCAAGTGGAAACTATATGCTATAACTGAAGACTGATGAGTGAGGAGGATCACATCAGAGAGAGCCTTTTATATAAATGCTATGACCACTTCACTCTGGCTAATCTTTCAAAGAAATGTCAATGAATTATCAGTTCCCTTCTGACTTTCCCTGTAACTTAGTGCTCTCCAAGATGGGTCTAGTTACAGCTATGACTGAATAAAGTGGACAGGCAAGGAATTAGTCTGAGCAACTACATTTATCTACTGCTATTTGAAGGAATTCACTGTAGCTGAATGCTGTTCTGTAATTTTCCATGAAAAATGGCTCTGTTTTGCTGTAAAAATAAAACTTGATGCGAATTTGTATGTAAAGCTAGGTGTGGTGCCTGGTACCTAGCTGCAATTCCGTGAGTCTCAGCATACCTCATTATCTAATTTACAGGCACCAGTTTTGCCATGGAGACAGGCATAATTACATCTATTAACTACTTTGTGCTGATGATACTAGTTTGAAAATTAACCGCAAAGTATTTCTTATTTTTCTCTAGAATAACTAGGAAGGGAAGTGGAAACACTAGGAGTTGCACTTGCCATGAGTTTTCAAATAAGTATTGGGATATTTTGACTGCTTCCAAGGGAGATAAGAAGCAGATTTGCCCTGATCCATTGCATACATATCGGTCACTTGATTGCTCAAGGGAGAAGTTACTATAATTCCACTTTATAGTTGAACAACAGTGCAGAGGGATAAAAAGATTAGTTTTACAAGAGGAACAGACTTTTTTCTTTCTGAAATCTGATCCAGAAGACATACTTAGGTCACATCTATCAAATTATAGTGGAGTTGAGATGAGGAGCTCTCATTTTACCCAATATACCAGAAGCCAAACATTATATGGAAGAAAAGGAAATACGAGTCTGTATTGCCCATATTTTATGAAAGTGTACTCATCACCAAGCTCTGAGATGTTTGAGATAATATTGCTTTCATTTTTTCTTGCTTTATATTTGATATATAGGAGAGGTAAAAAAGTTTTACTGTAGATACATGGTACCAGGAATATTCTGCTGGGACATACAGGTTCACACCCCTCCGATAGTTTCTCTTGGATCCTCACATCCCAGGTGAACTTTCCTCACAGTATGAGACCATGGCTGACAGACCAGAAGTCACTGCTGACTTGTTTTTGGATGAATCAAGGTCCGTTGTTCATTCATGAATAACTGCAGTAAGCACCTAACCCTGAAATGTGACAACTGCCCACTCATTCTGGACAGGATGCACCTCAATGCATCGTGCCCAGACTGCCAATAGGCTGTAGGTCTAAGCTCTTCTTTGGATTTCTTATTATCACACTGTGCAGCGCCCTGCTCACTCTGTGAATTTAATTCTTCAGCTATCCAGCTAGCTGTACAAACATTTTGCAGGGATGTTCACCTCCTTGTCAGGCTGTCCCTCTATGTCAGAGTACTTACAAGTCCTGCAGCTCTCACTTGAAGATTGTTGCTCCAAGATGTTTTGTATGGGAGTGGGAACAATAGCCTGTAATTCTTCTACTGTTTGAATGAATGTGAAAGAGAAGGAAAGGCCAGCAGAGTATACTCCAACTCATCAACATACTGTATTATCAATATGAATTAAGCAACAATTCTTGGTTTATTTGTGATATATAATTAGG
Organism: Rhynochetos jubatus; assembly: GCA_027574665.1. Classification (NCBI taxonomy): domain Eukaryota; kingdom Metazoa; phylum Chordata; class Aves; order Eurypygiformes; family Rhynochetidae; genus Rhynochetos; species Rhynochetos jubatus. Next base: position 22,512,670 of record CM050656.1, read on the forward strand.
TTCCTCTCAAAGCATTCTAGATTTCTACCACAGAATAGATGGCAAACAATTACTTGATCGCATCTTTTGGAGGTGATTATCTCAGTTTCATCACAATATTCGTATCAAAACTGTCAATCTGTTTAGTTCTTTTCTCCAAATTATGATTATCACGTGTTTATATAATATTTTGCACAAGAAAAACATGGCATGTGAATGGTATTTTTAGATTTAACATATGTTAGACTTGTAAGTCAATCATCTATTTATCAAGACTTTCTCCTCTAATTAAAGTTAATTTAATAATACACGTTATTAAAAATATCATTTGGGGCTCCAGTTATCCAATCCAGAATGTCTAATTCTTTGTTTATTCTTCAGGTACTCACTGTGATGAAGACATCAATGAATGCTTCATGAACCCTTGCCAAAATGGTGGAACCTGTGAGAATTTTCCTGGGAATTACACTTGCCATTGTCCACCTGTAGACAAAGAAGGGATTTATTATGGTGGCTGGAATTGTACAGAAGTTCTCCATGGCTGCACTGATCAGCAATGCCAAAACAATGGAATATGTATCCCACATTTAAAGAATGGCCAACATGGATTCAGCTGCATATGTTCACCTGGGTATACTGGAATACACTGTGAAACATTAACCACGTTTTCTTTTCAAGGAAACAGCTTCCTTTGGTTGAAGAATTCCCTGACCCCCAAAAAGGAATTTTTCTATAATATAAACCTCAGGTTTCAAACTGTGCAACCTACAGCTTTTTTGTTTTACCGAGGGGAGAAAAATACATTTGCGAAGCTGGAGTTACTGAATGGTTACTTACACTTATCCGTGCAAGTCAATAACCAGCCACAGGCTCTTTTACATATTTCACATAATGTCAGTGATGGAGAATGGCATTCAGTGGAGGTAACCTTGGCAAGAGCTGTTACTCTTAATTTGCTTGACAGCTCTTGTGTAGAATCGTGTCTCAATAAAACATCTGCTATGATAGATAATGATCACATGATGCTTGCATTTCAGAGCACGTTTTTGGGCAGCTTACCAGTGGGAAACGTTAGTGGCAACTCTCTACTTAACATCTATAATATACATTCTGCACCTTCATTTGTAGGCTGTCTTCAGGACATTGAAATAGACTTGAATGTTATTACTCCAGAGAATGTATCACCTGAATCATCTTTAAATGTCAGGACAGGATGTACTAAAAAGGACTGGTGTGAAACCCACCCTTGTCAGAACAGGGGACGCTGTACCAACCTGTGGCTGAACTACCACTGTGACTGCTACCGGCCATACACAGGGCCAAGCTGCTCAACAGGTAAGAGAATGCTGCTGACATTCATGTTTTAAGTGGTTGCTGAAAACACATCAGCAACAATCCTGTTTACCTGGTAATGAAATGGCATGACCCTTGGAATCTCTGGAGCTTAATGTCAACTGGTAAGAAAGTACCAGAAGTTAGTAGTAGCAAGCCTTTGTTATTTTCTAGTTGCTTTCCCAGGAAGGCTGCTTTTCAGTTTGACAAAAAAGAGTCACGCCAAACTGGCAGATCCTACTCATCCAGTTTTAAAATCTTCTTAGTGCTCTTAGCATGCCATGAACTCCAGAAAACTGTAGTTCACTGGAGGTTATGCACCCTGAATAAAATTTAGAAAGCAACCAAGTCACTTGGAGTTTAATCTTACTTTCAAAGTGTTCTTTGAAAAATTTATCCTCAGGCTCTCTAGGCTTTTATAAGGAAACTCATTTAAGGCAAATGAAAGGCAAGCAAAAGTCCTGCAAGTTAAAAAAAGACAGATTCCAATTTTAAAAAATGAACAAGATTATACTATTAACTTAATCAGATTAGCCCTAGGAGAAGGCAGGGCTTCAGAGGTTGGAAACAGGACCCATTCATCTCTCAGCTGATCCCAAGGCAGCTCTGGACAGTTGCTAATGAAGGTGGCTGTTACCAGTGCACTACTTGGTGACCAGAGGTGTTCATGTCTCAGCAAACAAAAGAGCACATCTCAGCAAACAGCCTCTTTGGCAGTGACAAGCAGGAATACAAAAGCTGGAGGTGCCCATAGCACTTTCCCTGCTACAAATGATACTTCCAAACACAGGCTGACGCAAAGTGGACAGACAACTGGAGGTCCCTGCCCAGCCCCCTGATATACTGCATCTAGTGTGTGAAACCCTCTGGACCTGTAAATACAGCACCCCTCAGTAACATTTTGGGGTGGACTCTGCAATCTTTCCTTAGAAAAAAGTTTTAGGGATTTCAAACAAGCAGTTTTGTTTAAGAAAATTGTACAGTACTGAATCTTCCACACAGCACCCTTGCCTCTGCTTCCCCCTTTGCCCCCTTACCAAACCATCCACATGTGGTCAATCATAGCAGTGTTTGTGGAGGAAGAAATACAGACATACACATATACATACATACATACATATATTCATGTGCATATCTTTGCCAAGCAGACTGGAAAAAGTGAAGTGCAAGAGCAGAGCCATGGTCAGATTGGAATGGACGGATCCTAAACTGGCGTGGCGGCAGTGAAGCCATATTTTTTTGTTGCTGTTGTTGTTTATTGGCTGCATTGCTGCAGAAAGCTGCAGCTTGAAAAACATTTCAAAATATTTAAATACAATTTCATTTTGTATGCTGTACTTAATAGATATCAATACTTTTCAATAGTTTTTGGTTTTACTGCAAAATGACAGTCTGCGGGGTAACTTTAACAGATTTCTTTGAAGTCTAGCTGTAATTTATCCAAAGATTTGTAAAGCAATTTTGGAGTATAGGACAACATCTGGTAAATATGTTTGCCTTCTTATATGAAGCAAAATTAAAACCACTCAGGGCCAGGAGAGGCTTATACTGGCATTAGTATAATGTTGAGAATGATTAGAAAGCATGCATTATTTTTTTTCCTGCTGACCACAATATTCCTTGCAAATCATGGCACTACGCCATTTTGATACATAGATTCTAGATATATGCCATATTTAAAAGACTGTGGCAGGTTTCTTAAAAGGCAGAGTGAGGGAGACTTGCGGTAAAGGATAACATAAGAAATGCTAGTGTCTTTTTGAAGAAAAGTTGCTGCCAAGTATTTAATTGACAAGAGGCAATATTTTCTCTACATATACAAAATAACAAACAGATGTTGACTCATTTTGATCAACATCCAGATGTTGTGACCCAAGAGGTTAGTATTGACAGAGGTGATGCTAGCCATCTCATCAAACAGAAGAGCACATTGATGATATATACGTATATATTTATAAATAGGAATAAATGTAACAGAGCAATTGTAAACATTAATTACCTTTTTGAAGACTAACGCTTCCTTCTAACTTTGAAAATGTGTAAACCTTATTCCAGGAGAAGCTTTCTTTTTATCCTTGTGAAAAAATGTTTCAGTCTCTAGTACCACCTTAGAGAGGAGGTACAACTTAAAAGAGATTTAATGTCTCAAAACACCTATTTCAACAAATATTTATTTCTACATACCACAGTTTTAACAAGCAGATGTAGATATATAGGTAATCTTATTCATAGAATTAAAATATTTCAAGTTTAATTTATTTATTAAATTCTCTGTTTAAGAACAAGTAAGGGATTTATCCCTGTTGCTAAATAATATTAGCATGTCACATAGTACTGCAGTGTGGTTATTAAGGGGCTATTGGGGCTTCACAGTCAGTCCCCTATTTTCATTGGGTTTTTTAATGTAGTCATAAAAACCAAGTAGTGCTGCAGGCGGAAACTGGGCCTATGAGTCTCACTCTAGGAGTTTTACTGCAGGAAAGAGGGCTGACTCTTTAGCTATGTGAGCATTTAAAAAAAATCTTGGTTTATTCTTTTTATGAATTCGATATATTAAAAATAGCTCTTGAAAGTGTTTAGGCAGGAAGTCTATAATATTGAGGACAAGATCACGAAACAAAGTGTAAAAATAGGAACACTTTGTTGTGCTTTAACTAGATGATTCATCAGAATAAAATACGGTTTGGGCTACATATTTTGTCTGAAAATCATTACTGAAAATAAAGAGTAAGGGAGAGAAACAGATGGTTTTGGTTTCATCATTTTAATTGATAAGCCCCCCAAAGAAAGGAAAAGGCTTACTCGATCCTGGATGTTTTTTCCCCCATGACACCATAGCATTGTGGGCACTCACAGGACTAAGTGGGGTTCGTAACTGTATACAAGCTAATGTATATGGGCACATGTTAAGACCCAGCAACAGAAAGTCTGTCAGTGAGTTGGGAGACCATGCAGCACCCTATTTGGAGGTTTTACACAAGAGTGGTTTGCTGAGCAGCTTTTGGCTATTTCTACAATTGGAATCAGTACAAATTACATTACTCGCATGGTCATCAGAGGATCAAAGGAGCTAGGTTCGTTTCAAAATTATCTTTCTGAGGACCCATGCAGGAAACTGTAGAAATCTGTCCTTGTTTAACCATTTGAAAACACAGCATTACACAGAGCATGATAAAGGCAAAAAATATGCCCAATAATGTAACATCTGGTCCTGTACTGGGGCTTAATGCTACAGCCATGGAAGCCAACAGGAATTTTGAAATAGAAGCTATTCACAGCTGCATCAAGTCTTTATTCTTCCATAAATACCAGCACATCTTACTACCATACATAACTATTGCCAAAAGTAGCTATTTGTTCATTACATTGGCTCCCTTGTCATTTAGCCCTAACTATTTTATTTTTCTCCCTTATTCTCTTTTTTTGTTAATCTTTTCCCATATCTCTAACCTCAAGAGTACATTCCAGGCCGGTTTGGATCTGAGGACTCCTCAGGCTATGCTGCTTTTTCTGTTGATGCCATTCAGAAGGAAAATTTGAACATATCAATGTTTGTCCGAACACGCAGATCTTCTGGCTTGATACTGGCTTTGAGAAACAGAACTTACCTCTACGTAAGAGTCTACTTGGAAGGTGGGAAACTCACAATGTTAGGTCCAAATTCCATGAAGTTATTAGGGAAACATTCCATGAACGACGGAAACTTTTACTTAATAACATTAAAAATAGAATCAAATAAGATGCAATTGTTTCAGTCCTCTCACTATCTAGGCTTTATTTCTACACCAATACTAACCATCCATAATAAGGATATTCTTTACATTGGAGGCTTACCAGATAACAAAGAAACTGATAGAAATGGCAGGTATTTCAAAGGCTGCATCCAAGATGTAAGAGTGAATAACCAGCCGCTGGAATTCTTCCCCATCACCAATTCACTGAATTCTCTTATCAACCGAACTCTGATCAATGTCACCCAAGGCTGCACTGGTGACAACCTCTGCAAGGTAAGAAAGAAAGTTTTCAGAGCATTTCCACAAGTTTATACTGGGGAATTTATTTTAATTTTTCATACATTCCCATACATTATTTGATTATAATAATATTTTAGGAAAATATGTAAAAAGGCTAGAAAGAGAAGATTTTGTTGAATTATGTTATAGATGATGAATATCAGCAGCAAAAGGTATTTTCATAAGGGAGAATTTAAATATTTTAAGGTTGAAATACTGGTTTTCACCAATTATTGAACATGCTGTGCTGTCATAATACTGATCTTTATCAATTTCCATCTGAAATAAACAGAATTCTCCTGTTTGCCAAACAGTCCCACATCCTTAGAGTTGGGAGTCCACCAGCCTTTATTGATACTTAGGTTATCTCTTATCTTTCTTTATAGTCCAACCCTTGCCACAATGGTGGTGTGTGCTATTCAGTCTGGGATGATTTCACTTGCACGTGCCCCCCTAACACAGCGGGGAAAGCATGCGAGGAAGTTAAGTGGTGTGAGCTTGGGCCTTGTCCTCATGAAACACAATGCCAGCTGGTTCACCAAGGATTTGAATGTAGGTACATTTCAGTTATTCCTATCAACTTTGGAGATTAGAAACAATAGAAATTTTCATTAGCATTTCCTTAAAAGTCAATATTCACTGCCTTAAAAGTTCATTCAAATGTTATTCCTGTATTATAATAATAATTGTCGATTGTAAGTGACATTAACGGGAAGAGCGTGCCCTACCAAACCCAGACATTTTCAGCCAGACCCCCTGACACAGACACCGACGTTTACAGGACCTTTGCTTTTGACTTCTTCAACACAACTTGTCAAGGTTGTACAATAAATCAGTACATTACCAGAGTGTGGGTGTACCCCTCATAATTCTGCTGCAAAGAGATAAGAGGATATCCAGTGCTGCATTAACCTTAGGATGTTCTTTATCCTCCAGGAAATACAAGGTACATGACTTACATTTCATCATTTGATTTTCTTAAATGTTAAATATCTTTGAAGAAAGTCACCTTAATACCAGCAAGAAGTACAGTTATTCAACTACTATCTTCATAAGAAGCACCTGCCTACCAAGCAGTCTGTTAGTTTGAAAATTGATGACTGTTAGCTGCCTTAAGAACATTAACCATCTTACATATCTCTTTCCTTCTCCACTTTCCTTCTCCTTCCCACCCTGGAGAGGAATTTAAAAAGCAAGTAAGAATTTTGAAGCAGTATTTTCTTTTGCTATCAAAGAAAGCCCTAACAATGCTGTGAAGGAAGATAAATACACACAGTCTGATGGAATCTGTTAGAATGGCTGACTCTTAGGAATGAGAAGGATGGCCAACAAAAGATTTCTATCATAGACTATTTGCTGACAGATGAATAAGATGCTGTTTTGGATGAGATTATTAGAATCAGTGTTGCAGCAATTATTACAATTTATAACTGAAATTAAAATAATTGAATGTCTAATAGACATCTTTAATGGTAACATCAAAATACGTTCTCATAAACTTTACTATTGCCTATTACATTAGAATATAAACACACACAGACAGAGAAGTCAAAAGTATCTGAACTGTTTCTTTTCCTATGCTCAAGGTCATTTACACTTAAATCACCTTAAGATGTCTGTGCTGTTTTATGTGGCAATAGTAGGGACTTTCCCTAGTAGATGTTAAAAATCACCTGCACTACAGAGCTGTATTTTTAACTAGTTGATCTCTTAGCTACAGCATAGACTTCTTTGAAGGTAAACATCCCACTGATTCCCCTAGGCTCTGCCCAGCCAGACTAAACTAGGTTGCTATTAGCAATAACTGTACAGTTTATACTGTACAGCAACCTGAGATGAACTGGGTTTAGGCACAGTGCGATACATATAGTGAAATATGAATGCCTGCCTCAAAGACTGTAGAATTCTTATATCATGTCTACATTCATAGATTTTGCTAACATATTGATGAGTATGTGTGGGCAGAGCAGGGTTGTGAGTGAATGACAATAGCAAATACGTATGTGTAACAGAGGGATATGAAAAAAAGGGAGTTTTACTGGCCAGTGAGTTCTTTGCCAGCCTGATGTCTTACGCTTTGGATACCATTCTAAGCTAAGGCAGAAAAAGAGCTGTTTTCTAGAGACTGTGGCTATAGTTCCACCTCGATGGATAAGATTAGCAAGCCCTTTAGGAAAACGTGAACTCCAATAAGAGAAAAAAACAGTACAGGAAGCTGATGTGGGGAACGTCAAGTAACAACAAAACTGTATGTCCTGTGTCAAAACTGCGAGCAAAAGCACATCCAGATAGCTTGCTGTGCTGAGCATTAATAAGAGTGCTACATGAGCATTTTAGATTTTGAGCTTAAAAAACTCAGCTTTGCGAGACATTTAAAAAATCTGAAATAATTTTCAAAAGCCCTGACTTTAACTTTTAGTACGGTTTCCTCTGAGAAAACTTTTCCTAGGAGAACAACACCACATTTGATGCGGCAGGCAATGTAGTTACACCTCTGCTGCCTTAGTACCAGGATATACAGTGGATAATTTCCTACTGGGACTCCCAGGAGTTCTTTTCATTAAGATTTACTGAGCCCAGAGACAGTTCAGGAACCCAACTTACCTCCATCCTAGCCTCTTGCAAAGCTAAATGTGTCTGAAGTACAAACAGAAGACATTCCTTCCTGTGCCTCCTCCCTGTCTATAATCCTCATACATCTCAGAAAGTGCAAATGTACAGCCCAGCAAGTCAGAGGTTTCAGTAGAAACCATGCTAACGAAAGATGTCAAATATCTATGTGAAGGTGTCCCTAAAAGTGTCCTAATGTTGCCTGTCAATGTTCACTCACAGCAATGCTGAATATTCTGCTGCCCTCCCCACCCCACCAGCACAGGCTTGGTGCCGTCAGCAGGGCTGAGGCAGTGCCTACACAGCAGGAGAACCTGGCTTTAAACATGACAGGCATTACGCAAATTAATTTTTAAGGGGCTTTGGCCAACTGACTTAAATTAAATTAATCCTTTTTGCATCAGTGAGAATAAGTTGGGATACAATCAAATACTTTCTAAAACCTCTTTAGTGCTTTACCTAAGAGAAGAGGAATTGAGAGCAAAGGTTCACCCTGTTCAGATCTGTCTTGGGTAATAAGTAGCTGCTGATGCTTAGGGAATGAACATAAAATGGCAAATATCTATCTTCTTTTGACATACCCTCTCAGCCTCACGTTCGAGTTGCCCACTTTCTTAAGAACATTGTATTTGTACAAGATTACTTTCTTCTGTCTAAAAAGGAATGAGAGATAACATGTAGAATTGTATCTTCAGAACGATATCTTGAGATGATGTAAAGCAGCACACTTTTGATGTCAATATAGCTAGTGCTGGCACTCCCCTGTAATTTCTACAGCCATAATGGGCAGGCAAGAATAACTGGAACACTGGTGGAATTTGATTGTTTCTCAGCAAACCCAAAAGGATTTATATGACAGGGAGCATGGGACACTGAAGAGATATTGTTCCACATGTATTGGTTTACATTTGGCCTGGTTTCTCAATTATTATCTTTGCACAGGTCTTGCTAATGCAGTGTTTAGTGGCCGAAGCAGTGCGATATTTTACAGAAGCAACGGAAAAATCAGCAGAGACCTCACCAATATCGTGTTTGGCTTTCGAACTAGGGACACTGACGTGATACTGCTGTACGCGGAGAAGGAGCCAGAGTTTGTTACCATCAGTATTCACAACTCCAAATTACTCTTTCAATTGCAAAGTGGCAACAGCTTTTATAAGCTGACCCTTGCTAGTTCACTGACTGTGAGTGATGGGAAATGGCATCAAGTGATGGTCTCTATGGTAGAGCCCCTGTCCCAGTTCTCTAGATGGCACATCGATATAGATAACAAGAAAGACACTGCAACTAGCACAACTGCTGCAGGAAGCCTCAACTTTTTAAGAGAAGAGACTGACATCTATGTGGCTGACAAGGCTTTTGACAGTCTGGATGGCCTGCGAGGATGTATGAGCACCATAGAAATCAGTGGCCTTTATCTCTCATACTTAGAAAATGCTGAGATCCCTACTAAAAAACCTCAAGAGGAGCAATTTCTCAAAATATCTGCAAACCCTGCTCTTACTGGCTGTTTGCAGGTAGATGTCTGCAGCTCAGATCCCTGTATGAATGAGGGGATATGTGAAGACTTCTATACTTCCTACCATTGCATATGTCCCAAAGGATGGACTGGCACCCACTGCGAAGTCAACGTCAATGAATGCTCTTCAAACCCCTGCGTTCACGGAAACTGCACTGACGGGATCACCTCTTACGAGTGCAGTTGTGAACCTGGTTACACAGGAATAAATTGTGAAGAGGACATAGACAACTGCCATGGCCACCAGTGTGCAAATGGGGCCACTTGTGTTGATGGGGTTAATGGATATTCTTGCCTGTGTGCTGGTAACTTCACTGGAAAGTTTTGCAGGTATAAACAAGGCAGATCTGTATGATTTTGTCAGTTATCTTCTGAATGGTTATTAGACCATTGATGTCTCCATTTTAAACACAGATGTCATGAATTATATATTAATCATGGCTCCAGAATTAATGTATAAAGAGTCTGTGGTACAGAAAGCTGTACAGATCAATTAGACGTGGACCAAGGCAGTGGAGACCTGGCAGCTCAGGCAGAGACTGATGAGGCAAGGAGATGGGAAACAAGGCACAGCTCTTCTGCCAGCCTGAGTTACACGAGTTCTCTGATGGCAGGATTACAAGTCTGCCAGAGCTCACAGATAGATGTGTTACAGCTTTTTTATAAACAGTGCCTACCACCGCCCCCCCCCCCCCCCAAAAAAACCAAAAAAAACCTCCAAACACCCAAAAAAACCCACAAACAAACAAACAAAAAACACCACAGTGTTTTGAATCTCTAAAATTATTCTTTATCAGAATAATAGAGCTCTAGAAGTATAAATAGAGAAGTTCAGAGATGGTGGATAAGAGAAAATAACAACAGAAGGGCTTGTAAAGAAGTTTTTTTTCCCAACCTACAGAATCTTTGCTACGTGGGTCTTTTCCTGCATGCTTGCTCTCTCAGCCCAGCAATCCTGGTGGCTGCAGACACCACACAGCCCACTCTTTCCATCACTTCTGAGACTCCTCACATGGTTGTTTGCTGTTCTCAGACACTCCTCTGTAGGGGCTGCATGTTTTTCCCTGGCCTCTCTCTGCTTTAATTGCCCTTCTCATAAACTTCTCCCTTCTGAGCATGTCCCATTGCTCTCAGAGAAGGCAATATCCTTCTCCTTCCTTCAGAGGACTCCAATGAACCCAGTCTGCTATAGCCCAAAGGATGCAAACAGACAATCATCTTCATGTGGCCCAAAAAGTCTTTTAGGCTATAATTACACAGTTATCAATTTTTGTTGACTTGAGTAGTGAGGACATCCTGAGGTTTGAAGATGCCTTATAATGGCACATCATGGTCTATCTTGCATGCTGGATCTACATCAGTAATGTAGGTAGAGTGATGTCCCCTCTTTTTTTTTTTTAATTGCTAAGAAATGAATAATCAACTTGCCAGTAAATACTTAGAAAACCAAATTCAGCAAATTAAAATAATTTAAGCAAAACATGTTTTGTGAGTCTTAAACCTCAGTTCCTGCTGTCTTTCCTTTAGACAATACACCAGTCAGTAACAGCATTGCTCTCCTGGTTCAGTCACTGCCTACCACTAACCACGAGCACCTTAAGCACCCCAGACACCAGGAATGTAAACGCACACAAATGTGCGGTTTCCTTATCAAAGAGGAAACCAAGGAGGCACTAAATCTGTGTAGCCTGCCCCTGAAACTCTGTGTTTATTTACAGGTAAAACGTAATGCCTTTCCCATGTGTACTGAATAGTATTTGCCAGCAGGAGCACTGCTTCCCTATTTGGAGACTAACAGCACTAGATTCTCAGATTCAAATAACAAATTTGCAAGTTAGACCTAAATATTTTTCCTCAAAGCAGTGGAATAGAGTCAAATGAAAAACTAAGAGAGCACAAGACATCCAGAACGATGCAAGTGCAAATAACTGCCATTGCCTTCTTATTTACTTAGGTACAGAAGATTACCATATACAGTTTGTGGGAATGAAGAGAGAAACCTCACGTGTTTCAACTATGGCAACTGCACCAATCTCAGTGGTGAATTGACATGTGTGTGCCTGCCGGGATTCGCTGGAGAACGGTGAGATGCTTGGTGGAACAATTCTTCCAAAAGCTGTTCCAGAAGGGTCCAGATGGTAATGGCCACAGGGGGTTCGTGGTCCTGCAGAAATACAAGACAAAGCACTTGTTTAAGTTCAGCAGTTCCTTGCTTGAGTGATTTTCAGGGCCTGAAAGTATAACAGTTTAACTTCAACAAAAATCACAAATTAATGCAGCAAGATTCAATCCAATATAGCACCATTAAGTCCAGTGCAAGATATATTTCTAGACAGCATTGTACACTTGCTTCTATGTGTCTATTTTTTGGCTTCCATGTGAATTTGTTATATGACAAGCTAGAACGTTATCTTTCCATAGGTGGGGACACACAAACACACATATCCTGCTCATATATAAAATCAGTTACAATACACTGACGCATGAATATGCAAAGCTGTTTCATTTTCACATGCATGTGTTGTGCATATACAATCTATTCTTTCACAGGGATAGTGTGAGATTAAATTCTTGGTGGTATTACAGCTTGCTACTTTCTCCCTGAATGCTGAAGTATGAAAACAGAATTATTTTTATAAGAAGTCAATAATTACTTTTTACATGTTGTAGTTCGGTCTGAAATAGAGGGGCCGTCCTCACAGTGAAATTTGTATCTTCAAGCACATTGTTGCAATTTACACTTACCTTTTGACAATGTTCTGCAAACAGCTCTGGAGCAGGGAGGCCTGACAAGCTCAGGGCATTAGGTGCTGTAGAAACATAGAAAGACATTGTCCCGGTCATAATACAGTCTTAATAGGTAAGGGCAGCTTTTTGGATAGTGAGAAAGGAACTACCATACATGCTCTTAGTGAAATTAGCATTACATCAGAGTATAACATCCAAAAGTTCAACAGGACCAGGCTGTGCTGTCTCTGCAAACACAAAGAAGTTTTCAACAAAAGGGTTTTGTGCTCTCAAAAACTTATTAACCCACTGATTTTGTGGAAACAGTACAGTAAGCTATAAAAGGCAGATGAAATGAAGATTTCCACCCACTCGGTACACAGTGTAGTTGGCAGGCACATCTGCATTGTACTGTTTAACTCAGCCAGAAGGTCTGTGTACCATCTCATAATAATCAAAACAAGCTAAAAAACTCAAATAAATATAGAAAAGTTAAAGCATATTCTTGGACACTTCTTTGATGTGTATATTTCTTGGGACTTCAAGGTAGAAGGAAACTACTTTTTTCCATCCCCTGCCAGGTAACTTGCTAACTATAGCTTTGGGAATGAGCTTTACTTATATCCATCCCACTGGCTGGCAATAATCTCTATTTTATGGTTCCCATGATTCTCGTATTGCATGGCAGCCTTGTACCAAGCATACTGCACTTAACTGTCACAGCAAGGCATCCTTATCCAATGTCTAAAGTTGACTATTTGTCCTCCTTACCTCCAGCCTGCCAAACCATAAACCAAGTACTTCCATGCTTGCAGTTCTTAGTGTATCAAATGAGGAATTTCACACCTTCCTTTTTTTAAGAACTAATTCAAATATGTCAGTTAATAAGAAAATTAAAACCAAACCCCTTTGTTTATTTATTTATTAGATTGAGAAAGAAGGCATTTTTCTTTAATACAATATTTCATTCCTCAGAAAGCCACTGATGCACAATATAGAGAAAATAGTACCTTTCTATGTCAATCAATTAACTTGGGATCAAAAAACCAGCCCAACGGACCATAATAGGTGGAAAGGGAAATGTGAGAATATTACTCTTCATAAAAGAAGATACAGGTTTCTCTTGGAAACAGATTTTTCATTCAGTTCGGGCTGGGATTTTACCCAGGGGAGTTAGGGTTTTATGTATTCCTCAAGTTCAGCTGGATTCAGGTGCCTAATTCCCTGATTTGGAAGCTTGGGGTTTTTGATTTGCGTAAGTTCATAGCTATACAATTTTTATACACTGGATGATTCATTTATATTAATATAATTTACCATTAAAGGAAACTGTTGAAACATTTTAATAGATTAATAAAGAAAATCAGATAAAAGTGTTTAGTATAAAGAACTGTTATTCTCTAATGCAACACTAAAAATTTATTGCATGGTTATGAATATGATTGCACAAAGCTATCCCTTATAATTCAGAGGGATTTTCTCACATTGTTCTTCAAGAATAAATCTGCTTTTTTTATCTGGAAAATTTAGGATTAACCATTAGTGGTATCTGAAAAAAAAAAAAGGCAGGGAATTAAAAGGGAACATTGTCAGAGCAGAAGAATCACCAAATCATTACTAGTTTCCAGATAATCTGACACATTCTTCATTAATGTTCAATTGGTTGCCTTTAGAAATTATGAGAACTCGTATTTCCTTTAACATCAGAATTAACACAAAAATATTTACCAATATATATTTAAGCTTGTAAAGCCCTGTTCTGCACCACTCTTACCGTTCCTGTGGCCCATGTCAGAGCAACCAGATAGCAGATTCTGCTGGGATCTACTGCCATTTCAAAATGAGGGAAAAAAAATATATGAAAAAGAAGAATATTCCTAGGGTCACTCAGCTGAGAAAAGCATGCATTTGTTTGCCTTACATCCAGAGAAGGAAAATCTCAGCACCCTTGAACAGTGAAAACAGCTGAGCAAGCTGTTGGCAGGACTTGCACCAGAACTAGCTCTAAAATTATGCACAAACTTTCATTTCACATTGCTAAGGACCATTGACCGTGCAATGCTTTGTAGAGATGAAATTTCTGGCTTAACTATCTGAGTTTGAAAATAATACAGGAAGTTCAGGATTTGAGTGGGGCTAATCAGGTAGTTAATAAAATCATGAACACATGTGGAAATATACTACAGATTTGAAATAGAGCATCCTTCTCTCCCTTCCCCCAGAAACTTCTGAATTAAAAACGTGCTGTTCGATGCATTTGATTTGTGATTTCAAGTGCTCACTATCTGCAGTCTCTCCTCTAGGTGTGAAAAGGACATTGATGAGTGCAGCTCTGACCCGTGCCTGAATGGGGGCCTCTGCCAGAACCTACTCAACAAGTTCCACTGCCTCTGTGACGTGAACTATGCTGGAGACCGCTGTGAGATAGATGTAAGCGACCTCTCCTTTTTTGTCTCTTTACTGTTGTGGCAGAATCTCTTTCAGCTTCTCTCCTATCTTATTCTACGAATGGATGATGATCCAGCAGTCGAGTGGGGTGAACAGGAAGACTATTAAGCAGTCTTTAAACTTTTGCATTTTAATGCAGCAGAAGATGCCTTCACCAAACAGCTTAGCAAAGCAACACAAACACCAGAGTTGTAAAACTTGTTTTATATATCTTTGAACAATTTTCTATGAATATGTTGGGATCTGGTTTTGTTCTTTCACGTAATTTTACAACAAATTTTAGCAGATCTTAAGAAGTGTTTTAACCGACCTCCACCACGGCATTTCACTGCATACACACTGCCAGTGTGGGACACACCAACAGGCAATGAGTATTAAGGAGAACTGTAAGATTTACAGACAGTGACATTCAAACCTTACTGCAAGACCTACTGCCTTCAGTAAGGCTAATTTTACCATTAAATCTTACAGATGGTCACTACCTTTGCATCACATACCATGTTCACTGTTGTTTCTCTGGCAGTTAGGTATCACATCTCTGAAATCATGTAGGATATTTTTGGATAATTAGATAACGGTGTGGATTAGCAATTGGCAACATCCTGAGGACACTCTCACATCCATTTGAATTACTGGCGATCCTGCACTGATATCCTGAACCTCTGCTCCAGTAGCCTGTACGCCTCCAACAGAGTATACATATGAGATAAAATACAGCTGTCTTAATCTTCATCATGATTCCTCTTTCAAGAAGGGCCCAGTAAGTACATCAGACTTTAAAATCACATACATGTTTTTTATTCAAAGATTTCACAGTGGTAGGGGTTGGAAGGGACCTCTAGAGATCATCTAGTCCAACCCCCCTGCCAGAGCAGGATCACCCAGAGCAGATCACACAGGAACAAGTCCAGGTGGCTTTGGAAAGTCTCCAGGGAAGGAGACTCCCCCACCTCTCTACAATTTGAAGGAAATCTACGTTATCCATCAATAGATAGGAGGGTCATCAGTCAAAAATACAGGATTTTTCCTTCTTAGGAAGCAATCAAGGTAATTCAGTTGATGTCCGTGGATTCTTCAAAGAATGAAAATAAGAGGCCTGAAAAATATTTAGCAAAAAATACTCTAGCAAAATATCTATGTAGTTGCCTTTGAGAGTTTAGACACCACTGAAGTACACTACTAAATACAAAACAGTAGTGAAAAATGAGGTTTTGTTTTTCTGAACAATTCCTTAAGGCAAAACCCATTTATGAATGGTGCAACCATTGTTTGGGCATTCGTGATCGTATGTCTGTAGATTCTGTACTCCTCCTAGTCATTTAAATATTGTCCTTCAATGATGATTCAAAAGAATAAGCACGTATAACGTGGTGTTTTATTATGAAGTGATACAGCATGTACCAGAGTCATAGGAAAAACTAACACTATCCAATGAGGTTTTATGACTCCAGAGAACACAGCTGATCTTTTGCAGAAGTCCATGAGCCCACTGATAGTAGATTTTCTCACTTCAAACCTGACATTGCTTCTTCAGTCCTACTCAGCTTGCTGTGGACTGGACTTGGAGTCTTCACGAAGAGCAAATTCCACCTTTCATTCTCCAACTGCATTAAGAAACCTACAAGTGTGTATATGGTAGGATATAGCAGAAGTCACTGCCTGAGGATCAAGCATCTATTTTTTATTTCTCACCTTTCATAAATATCCCAAATTGTGTTCTTTTTCTGAATACCACTCAGCGCATAATTGCAGGAACACTAGTGTTACTAAAAAGTCTACTCCCATTTTCAGGGAAAAAACCCCACACACATTTTTTGCACATTTGTGGAAAAAAATATGAATCATCCCTGTGACATCACATATTCCTGCCTCAAGGACCTGCCTTAGTATGAAAGTTAAGCACAATATACTTACAATAATTGTATTACACAAGGATAACGTCTTTGTTGTCTTTATCATACCAGAAAAGTGATTGGGGTAATCTTCTTGTTAAGATCTTATTAACATTAAAAAAATAAATCAGCTACAAGATCCTTTCCTCTTTGAAGCAATCAATAAGCACATGATGGGAATGCATGTCCCACCCCTGGGAATGAAATTAATATAGCAGTACCAGAAACAAAAGAGTATATTCTATCTCAGGTAGGGTTTAGTTATCTTACTAGGAATCAGATGTGACACAATAAATTATATAACACAGGCAAAGAAAACAAGCTAAAACCAAGCTGAATTCTGGGTATTTTTCAATGAAAATATAGTTTTGAAAAATTGCTTTTTACTCCAGATAAGGTAATGTGATCAAACTTGTGATGTCAGAGGAAAAGATTTATTTTTTTTAATCAAATCAATATCTCTGTGTGAAATGTTTACATTTTTGTTTAAAATATCAAAGTAAAAGAAAACAAAATTGAAACATTCACCTCATTTTGAGTCAAATGTCAATTGTCTTTTATATGGAGAAATTTAAAATAATAAACAACATATTATGTTGGGAATTTTATTCCAAACTGTAGTTTTCATTTAATTGTATCTACAAAATATTCAGTATTATTGGAATGAAATATGAAAACCAAAAAACTTAAACACAAATAACTTCAAAAGAAAACTATTATATCATTTCAGAATGCTAACTAAAAGCAAAGAAATAAGAGATTTTGAAAATCCAAGTGAAGAAAATTATGCTACTGACCACAGTTGTTCAAAGCAAGTTTTTTTAAAAAATCAAAATTAAGAAAATCACAATGAAGTTTGGGGGTTTTTCTGAGTTAAGTTGAGCTCCCACATAAGTAAATTGAACTATTACATGCTTTATAGAATATACACTACCAGATACACTATAATAAGCAAAAATTTCATTCTGGTATTAATGCTGAAGAAAGCTAGAAAGCAGTACTGTAGCTGTATGCATAACATGAAAAACAGAATATATCTGTGTAGGGATTCTAAAACTCATCAGTACTAGAAACTTGATATGAGAGTGTACAGACAATATTAAATACAGGTCTTATATGGATTTACAGCAATATGCAAATTATTAATCTGCAATATATTAGCAGAGCATCAGTTCACTCTTTCCTTTACTGAATGCACACCTGTAATTGAATTCTTTCCTTCCCCTAACGCCTTGTCATCATGAAACATCCTGACTTCAAATGCTGCTCCTTTCCTCTTTGTACATCTGTGTTCTCAACTACATTGTGCATGTGTACATAACTTTCCTACCTTTATACACAAAATAAAACTTCTGCCTTTGTCTCTTCATGTCTACTCCTCGTTTTCTGCTAATGACTCTATGCATTTGCTTTAAGTGTGCCACGTTTGCTGAACATTTGCACTTTACGGCTACACCTATGCCCTCTCAGGTAGTGCAGGGCCAGGCGGGTGTTTCCCAGTGGATCCGTTCAGCTGCTTGAACCACTTCAGCTGCAATTCCAAGTTACCTGTCAAGGGTGATTACCTCTGCTGGGTAGCTCTTGGTACCTTACAGAGCACAACTGAACAAATAAGCCACCAGACCAATGATTCAAACAGGAAGGGATTTCATCCACATGGCTTAAAGCAACTCTTATTACTTGGTTCCTCCTTATGTACTGTCAATATATACAAAACTGTTGGTCTTCCAACACACCCAGTGGAGAACAGACTTGATGTTGCTAGATTATAAGGTTAAAAAATCCCAAATGCCAGATTAATTAAAATAACTTCCTTGAATGTATATGTATTTTTCTTATGAGAAATTAAGCTGTAGGACATTTAAAGAGAAAGAGCCATGGAAATAAACATGAAAAAACAGCTGGATGTAAAATGACACTGACCACTTTTTTTTTTTTTTTTTTTGTAAATACATTCAAATGCTAAGATTTTTTAGAATCTGAGGGTGTTGAAAAGGCCAACACTCATGTTTAAGATCAAGATATAACAGCAAGATTGTCATACATCTCCAGTGTTGCAATTTTATTGCAAATCTTTTGACATTTGATTTTTTTTATTTAGAACACAAACTTACAGATGAATTCATGGTTTTATGAGAATCTCAGTATTCATTACAAAAATAAATAAATTTAAAAGAAGAATTATATTGTTTTGGATGTTGATAAGATCTTGGAAACCCATTGTCCTTAATATGCTCAGAATTAGAGGAGGGATACCAGACATGCAAATGAAAGAAAAAGCAAAGATCATGATTTTTGGAGGCAATGCTTGTGGTGCTAAATACTGATATTCTCTGTAATGGATCCCCCTATATTTTGATACTAAGATTCAAATTGTCTTTCAGATGCCAGTGACTGTCATTCAGAAATATGGGTAATGAAAAGTGACAGTGTTTGGGTGTGAAAAAGAAGTAAGATTTCTGAAAAGAAGGGAAAGACAGCAGTGATGGAGGTATTAGAAGACAGAGCAAAGGGAATTACATCAGCTGTGGGATGATTGTAATGCTACAGGCTTGGGGAAGAGTGGCTGGAAAACTGCCCAGCAGAAAAGGACCTGGCGGTGCTGGTTGACAGCCAGCTGAATATGAGCCAGCAGTGTGCCCAGGTGGCCAAGAAGGCCAACAGCATCCTGGCCTGTATCAGGCCAGCAGGACCAGGGAAGTAATTGTGGCCCTGTACTCAGCACTGGTGGGACTGCACCTCAAATACTGTGTTCAGTTCTGGGACCCTCATTGCAAGAAAGACATTGAGGTGCTGGAGCGTGTTCAGAGAAGGGCAATGGAGCTGGGGAAGGGTCTGGAGAACAAGTCCTGCGAGGAGCAGATGAGGGAACAGGGATTGTTTAGCGTGGAGAAAAGAAAGCCGAGGGGAGACCTTATTGCTCTCTACAACTACCTGAAAGGGGGTTGTAAAGAAGGTGGGTGTTGGTCTCTTCTCTCAAGTTACAAGCAATAGAACAAGAGGAAATGGCCTCAAGTTGCACCAGGAGAGGTTTAGATTGGATGTGAGGAAAAATGTCTTCACTGAAAGGGTTGTCAGGCATTGGAACAGGCTGCCCAGGGAAGTGGTGGAGTCACCATCCCCAAACGTATTTAAGAGACAAGTTGATGTGCTTAGGGACTTGTTTTAGGGTGGACTTGGCAGTGCTAGATTGACAGTTGGACACAATGATCTTAAAGGTATTTTCCAACCAGAAAAATTCTATGACTCCATAATTATATGAACTAAAGGGTATTCTTTAATGTGTTTGTCAAACACTAGAGGTATTTCACTGGGGAAGTATACACAAGGAATTACAAAGTTGCTTTATTGACAACAGCTCCTACTTGTGACCCTTAAAAAGCAAGCTCTGACTGACCCTCCTCTATGGTTGGTCTAATACAATCCAGACTCTGCCAGCAGTATCCCATCACAGTTTTAACTACAAAGAGCCCATGTGTCCGAAAATTGGAAAATATCCTTGATATTGTATGCTTACTAGAATTCTCTTGCTCCCAGAACATTTAATGTTTAAGAAACTAGATCCAATAACTCAGTGCATGTGACTACAGTATGTTGGTGAAACTAAAAATAATAAAAAAAAATTTTGCTTTAAACTCACAGTGATGAAAGAGGGTTTCATACTTTCAATGCAAATATTTTTCCTGGCCTGACACCCAGGCCAGCCAAAGGAATCTACTTTGTATCTACTAACTTTTAGCAGTTGAACTTACATCTAGAGTTAGTGATTCTCCATAAAAATAAGGAAACTTTTGTGTGCAATAACAATTCTTCTAAATTCTTCAGGAACGAAAAACCCTGATTCTATAGCCTAAAAAAAGGCACAAAACCCTCCAGCAAGTCTTCTTTCTGTGTTACTTAGATTAGTATTATCTGAAATAGATGATACCTAGAAAATTAAACAAATGCAGAGTTTGGTTGTACATTTGACTTTGCGTTTCAAGAGTTCCTCATTAGACTGAGGAGCAGATCCTGCTAGTGCTGTGTTCTGCTTGTGCTAGCAAAAGGCAGACATGTCCCTGCACTGACTGGCAAATGGCTCAGTCTGTGCTTTGAAAGTGTTTCTTGAACATTATCATCAGCTGCACCTTTGGGACAGCACTTCCTCACAAAGCATACCCTTTCCAATTGTACACGAGAATATACATGAAACTTGAAAGGGGTGGTGTATTTCATGTCCCAGAATTAAGGTTCTGCTTAAGATAGCTAATGCTATGCTCTCTGATGTGCACCGTTGTTGCTTTCTTATCCTCTTCCAGCTGGTACCATTCCATCCTCCTGGGCACAAGGACAAGCATCATGCACCAGAGGTTACGATTCACATTTAATGTCATTAAAAATACACAGATAAGCTATGTTCAATATTGAATCTAAATTCAATAAAACTCTCTCAGGCTTCCAGAGCACAGACACACAGAATTTTGATTGAATCTGCTCTACAGCAAGATTCATTAACTGCAAGGTTTAGTAATACGAACATAGCAAATGATACTTAATTACAATAATTAATGCCTGGTGTTTCATGAATAATGCATTCCGTAGCTATTTACATATTTGTATTTCTGAGGCTATTAATGGATAATTATCATTTGACTAAAAGGTGTGGACATCATGAATGTAACAACTACACCACTGTAGTTCTGACTGTGCATTTGCCTGTTTCTCTTGTTCTTAAATACCTCTATCTTGCCGTTGTATACCCAAATATAAACAAAATTTTATTTTACAGACTTACAGGGCAATGTAATGGCAAATAGAGTGATGCAGATCAGTTTTCACACTGCACCAATTCCAACCCAGTACTCTCATTAGTTTATGGCGTGAGGTTGCAAAACAATTCAGAAGAGTTTTAGGATATTATTTGAAAAGAAAAAACATCAATGTTTCACCTCCTCTTTCCTGCAGAATACTTCTCAAATTGTGGAATGCAAGAGCAGCGTTAGTGTTCTGCTTCTTCAAAGGCAAAAAACAGTAACAAAAAATCCCAAATAAATGTACAAACGCGTAAGGGAAAGTATTTGGTGAAAGAATTTTGATCTCTTTGTGGTCAGCACAGATTTGTTCTTGTCCTGAATTTACACTCCTTCCTACTGCAGATAGTTAGGACACTTCCATACTTTAGACTTTGTTCATTTGTAAAACTAGGGTAGCAACATTGTCAACACCTTCAATCTGAACAAACGATTCTTCCCTGGATAGCTGGTATTCATGCTCTAACACACAGATTTCAGCATCCATGAAAGCAGGTAACTTGCTAGCTCTCCCAAGCATGAAGAAGGCTTTAAGAGCCATAGAAGGGCAAAAATACGACCCAGAATTTTTAAAAAATATTTTTCATATTCAAATATAATTATTTTAAGGCAATATACTTATTTTTCTTCCTAGCCTAAGCTTGAATGCTCAATGTTGACAACACTAAGACAATAATATTCAGCTGCCAGCTTCAGGAGTGTGGTAAAATGAAGAAGTAAATCTGGATAAGTCAGCTGAAACTGAGAAGTGCTACCACCCTGAATTTCAGACAAGTCACTGCTCCTCCACAGCACTAGCTGAGAAGGTGTGGGTGCCCCGGGTCACTAAAAATCTTACCCCACGTGTTATAGCCTGCAGAGAGTGAACAGACAGTCTCACCACACACAGAGGTCAGCTCCAGGTTCCCTTGGATGGTGTGGCTGAACAACCCCTGACTGCAGGCAGCAAGATAGAGTCAAGCCATAGGGGAGTATCAGTCTTAGTAAGCAAGCACATTTGTATCTACTGTGACTTTTGTCCTCTCCAGTGCTCTTGGAGCCTGTAGAGGAAGACTAACACAAACAGTAACGTATTTTCAAAATTAAACCATTTTTCTGAAATCCCCTGTCCTGTGCAGCTAACTCTGCTGCATTTGAGATCCTTCCCTCACAATAATATAAAGTCATGAAATCAGAGATATGCAAAATCACTAATTTCCATGCTCTCAAATCACACTGAACCCAACAGTATTTGGGGACCAAAGGAGAGAGGGATGAACCCGTTTTCAAAACTAATGTCCTCAGCCTCCAGCAACCATGGTCAGCACAGGCAGCTCATGACACGCTCCTGCTGGCTTTCTTTCTCAAGTTGGGAGCAAGCTGTAGGTTAGGAGAACAAACTGAAACCAACTGTCACCTATCAGCTTTCCTGATGCTCTTAAGACCTAGAGCATCTGAGGGAGCAGACTGAGGGAAGGAAATAAGCAGTCTAACCTATATAACCTACATTCTGTAAAGCTGCTGCTGGAAGCATAAAGGGGATTCTCTGGTACTTCTGATTTATTCTCTGTAGTACCTCAGTTTGAGAAAACCCTCATCAAGTTTGGAGAGAAGGACGGCACAGCACAGATAACATTATTTCCATAACCTACCATCAGAATGTAATGTTTATTTCATTGACCCAAGTAAGCTTTTCTATTTTTATTAGCCTAGCAGAGTCAGCATAAGTGAGCAGGGACAAAGCTGGAATTTATTTGTTTTCATGTCATTCGCATGGTTGTAGATCACCCATCATGGCAGAATCGTTACCGTTGATGGCAGAAGCCAGAGAGAGCCCAGCTTTATTCCTCTGCCAGGTCAAATGTGGGGTAAGAAGAAACAACTTTAGATCTGTAAAATGAGCGGTTCTGCTCTGGAAGTCATTGGAAATATCACAATGCCATTTTTACTGCTATTTTTCAGAGCAGAACAGTCCCTTAATATCCATTGCTACTTTCTATTAGTCTGTATTCAAAACACAGGATTTAACTAAAACTTCTAAAACAATATTGCAAGAAACACATTTAATATGTGCCATACCATAAGGTACAAAAACATTAGGATGCAAAGACAATAAGGCTATCCGATGCGTCTTAGCTGGGAAAGACAAGGAAGTTCCTCACAAGGCCAGCGTTACTGCACGCATCAGTGAAAAGCAGTTGAATATTTAATGTGCATGGTAAATATAAGCAGAAAAGGGAGCCCAGATGACACATGACAGCATGACACTCTGCAGTATAGGAATCAGCTCAAGTATGGTATTTACATAACACAGTATTCAGAATAACACATTTTTCTGTATACAAACCTTTATATTGTAATGGCATTGTTTTCCTTTCTCTCACCTTCTGATGGTTTTTCTGTAGACTCACATATCACATGGGCATTTACTTTAGTCACTGTTCAGTTTATAAGACATCCATTCACTCCATGCCTGCATTGTTCAGACACTAAGTTTTGCATCTTTTTTCTCATATTGTTCATGAGACTCAATGTTCTTCTCTCTTTTTTCTATTTTTATGTCTTCCAATAATGCATCAGGCTTAGCACTGATGGAATGTATTCTGAAAGTTGCTTTAGAACAATTAACATAAATATAAAAATAATACCTACTTTTAGGGTTTTTAGGCTTTTTTTTCTAATAATAGCAAGCACAAATACTTATGTCTTCCATTTATCTTTGTAGATAAAAAAGTATAACTGATCTCATCCTAAGGACTATCCAAACACAAATTAACATTCTGGCAATTTCTAGCTATTGCTATGATCTAATACCAAAACTCTGCATGTTTTCATTTACTTTGCTTTTTAAAATACGAATGATGAGAAAATTATATGCTGCAAGTATTGAAAAGTCTTTTAATTGTATTTTGGTGTCTGTTTTCCACTGAAAATGGAAATGAAGCTATGTCCAGTGGCAAATTTTTGAAGCTATGTTTTTAAACAAATATGCATGTTTATCTAACAAAACAGTAGTGCTACCCCAACGGCAGGCATTAGTCTCCTATGGACTTCCACTTTCGCACAGTAAGATGCTTTTTATTTGCTGGGCAACTTGACTGAATACCAACTGAAACCAGACTATAAATCTGGTTTAAATCCATAAATTTCAAATAACTTAACTGACCAAAAATTTCTAAACAAAAGAAAACTCCAACCTCATTTTCAAGCTGAAAATTATAGTTTGGGCTTTCACCTGAGTGCTTATGAAAACAAAAAGAAAGTGGGCAGAACTTAAGGAGTTTGTGACTGAAAAGATAACCTATACTGAGTGCACGGTGCCAGCAATCTCTTAGAATTCAATGTTTTTCCTCTTCACTAAAATTAACAGAACTGAAACATGAGTATGAGGATTTACATGGAATTTATTGATGGATTAGGACCAACGTGGCTTCAGAGGAAGCTCGTTTACCACAATTACAATTAGAAAGACCAAGAGCTACCTGCACCTTAGATACATTTGTTTATATATATAAAGGATACCAGATAAAGGGTAAATACGGAGATTTCCCAGGTAGTACCAATTAAGCACTTCAGCAAAACTACCCACTTCTATTCAGGAGTCTGGATGGGAACCATGGCCCTTGATTTCAACCATTACTTTATTTAGACAGTGATAGTGCTACAGCTCCAGAATGCTATAGACATACTAGCTTAGTATAACAAATGCATCTTGTAGACTAGTGTTAATGTCTCACAAAGTAATCATATGCTTAAGATTACTACCATGGGTCCATGAAGTTATGTTGTTTCCAGATAAAACAAGGCTGCCTACATAACTCTTGATGAACTCTGGCTGTAGAATACATTCTTGTGCAGAGCATTTTTCGGTTCTTGTTATGAAATTCTATTCCTAATAATGTCTGAAAATGTTTTGCACACTTTACTAGGCCTATAGAAAATTTTTCCACTAAAAAACAATAAAATGAATTCCTGTTTTTCAGGATCTTAAAAATATATTAGTTTCAAATGATCAGGAACATTTATCTGTTTTGATACACAGAGCCACTTAAATGAGAGGAAGAGCTTGTTACATGAATATCTGAGATTTCTACCAAACTAACTGTGTAGCAACTACAGTCCTCAAATTTATTCAAACAATATCTGATAAAAAGATTATTCACCTTTCAAGAAGAATAGAAGCATGGAAATAAACATTAAAAAAAAAAAAAGTGATACTTCTGCAATTCAGTGGAACAGAGAATTAGTACACAAAGTAGGAAAATTGTAAGTTAAATGGATTTGTAAAAGTCATACAGATGGTACAGATGGGGACAGTAGTGAAGACCTGGACTCTATCTCAGCTCAGTAAGAATAACTTATTAAGTGAGTGCTTGTGACACATCTGAAAGGTACAGAAATGTTATCTTGTTCTTTAGTAGGAACTGAACAGAGAGAGACCAAAAATCTGCCCCAGGATATTCTAACCATGACAATTCCAAAACTAAATAGAGAAATCTATAAATATATAAATCAAGCATAAATAAACCTGCTGCTGTCTTTGGAACTGTGAAGTTGTCTAGATGGAGTTTGCGTGGAAGTATTTTCCTTCAATACTCACCTATGCCTCCTCTCTCCTGAAGAAGCACTCAGGCTGGTTGGAGGGTAACAGGTCTGGACCCAGAACCCTGGAACCATATCGTTCATCTCGAGAATGTTTTGAGTCAAAAATTCCTAGCTCATGAGCATTTTTTTTCATCTTCTTGAAAAAGCACTGATGAAAGAGGAAGCCAAAGTATTTTCCCAAAAGTCAATGCTAATGTATGACACAACTGCCAAAATTATATATCACTTGCTTGATTTCATGGTTACCTTACTGATCTTGAAATAAGTATGAGATTGGAAATATTTTAAGGAAGTATGTAAGTAACAATCAGAATAGTTACTCAAAGCCACAAAGAAGCATCTTGGAAATCACTGATTAAATAATTAGTTGAATTAAATAGCTTATTTGTGGGGGGGAAAAAGGCAGCGAATAAGCAAAGCTTCAAGTCTGTGGGACTTCAGAATGGGATTATGGTAGGGGGTGAACTATCTCCCAGACCTTGCCAGTCCTCATTCTCAATGGGCGTGTTAGAGCCTGGGCAGGGCTGCACTGCCTGAGTGCTAGCCACTGATCGCAGCTATTTGTGCAGGCTGTGTTTAGGCTGTATGAAGAGATTAAATTCAATTACCATTTCCACCTGTGGTTACCGAACTTATCATAAGCTAATCATGTCTCTATTTCATGCTTCAGTTTCCCTCTCTGACAAAAGGATATTGGCCTGCTTTAAAGGGGATCTTCAAACTAAATACTACTATTTAAGAAATAAGGCATGAAGGGTGGAGCTGAAAAGGAAGAACCACTTAGGCCGCCTGTTCAACAGAGGACAACCCTGATAAAAAGGTGGAATCAAAAGGGGATTATATCAGAAATAGCTTACACCTGCAGATAAAGGTAGATTTTGACCTGAGTCCATACACTGTAGAAAATGTTACTTTCAGCCTGTGTTGAGGACCCCCGAGATCTAAATTAAACATCTGGCTAAAAACAGGGTTAAGTTGCACTCATAGTCAATATGCCTTGCCTTGGAGGACCAGAGATAAATACTCTGAGCAAGCAGATTTTTTCCCTATCTCTAAGAAGTATGATCTTTAAGAAAATCTTCTGAAATTGCAGGAAATCTTAAAAGAAAGACATTGACAAGTCTGACATTACTTCCTAACATGTTATAGTAAATCTCTCTAATCTGAAGTACAATGTATTTTCTCTTGGTTGTCTTTAGGTGGCAGTAAGGTAAAAGCATGGAGTAGAAAGTTGAGACATCTCCGTCTTTTTCGAGACCTTTTTCCCCATATACGGTGCTGGCTGTAATTTAGAAGGAGACTGCATAAACCACTTGCATCTTCAGCAGATAGGCAAAAAAACTATTATTAGAGCTGGCTTCATCCAGCTCACGTTCAGATGCAAACACATTGAGTACCAGCAATATTAAACCAATAACAAAATACTACATTAGGTATGCAGTATTTGAACTGAGAATCCCTCAGGACAGAGGTATGGTTCATAGGTAGAGAGACACTGATACACTCTTATCAACAAGATGTAAGTATACTAAAAAGAAAAAAAGCCACAAATAACAGTAAATTCACTGACAAGTCAAACATCTGGATCAAGATTAACACAGGGTTTCAAGGAGCAGTTATTGACAGAGGTTCATAGATATTTTTTTTCCATTGACACTTTTCATACATTCATCTCTTCCAAAGTCTTTCCTGAAGCTAAAATGTAACAATGTTTGTTATCTCTTATCAAATTTCTACCAGTAAAAAAGCTAGCAGGATCAAAACCATAATCAACATTCTTATCAAGGAATATAATTAGCTAAGTAATGTGACAGTGTTATGTAGCATGTTAAGGCAAGTATTATGTAGCCAATAAAGGTCTATCTTATACCATTAATATTCACAGTTGGAAGCATGAGATGGCTGCAATTGAAGTGCTGCACCCAACAAAGGCTAGCTGTTGACTTGATACCTTGTTGTCTGGCAGTGTGAAACAGTCAAATAGCTACTTACTTCATCACTTGACAGCATAGTATTAATGCTAGGTAGCAACACATGGCTGTTTTGCAGGAGCTTATCACCAAATAGGAAGAAGAATTTTATGGAACAGTTCTGAGATTTTAGGCTTAGCTTATTAGGAAAGAAGTAGGGATAGAAAGTGTCTGGTAATTACAAAATAAAACAGGAATCATAACTCTGTCTCTACTATACCGTACACCACTGAACCACCAATTACACACCATTGGGCAGAGCAGTTTCGTATGCCATGAGGAAGAAGGAAGGGGAAATACTGGCCATTTCAGCCCAGGTTGCACTAATTCTTAGGGAGAACCAGGACTATAGGGGAGATAGATGACCCTGCTTCATATCACCACAGTCAGGGACCAGAGCCCACAGAGGGTGGCTGCGTCTGTATGTGATGCGAGTCTTCAGTGGGCTCTTAGTCCTGTTCTCCAAGGTCAGAAATAAAAGAACATCTACCACTATCATCACTACTTAAAGAAGAGATTTCTAATCTCAACTGTTGTGTGCTGGAAAGTAGAGTTCTGAGCAACCAGTTCTGTCTCCACAATTCAGATTATGCAACTCTATTGAAGTAAACCAAAATTGATGATGCACAGGTGAATCATGACTGGTGAAATCAATGCACATGGAAACATGTTAGTAAGGAGAAACAATGTGCAGGTATTCACAAAAACAGGCTTTGCGCTTTTGATTGTGAAAACCTCAGCAAAATTCCTCATATTTTTCCCTCATACAGAAAAGATCAGAAACTAGATTCAGACAGAGAGAGAGAGAGAATATGTGCAAAATTCAGAAAAATCAAAAGTTTGCATTAGAAATGGGTTAGTTACACCCTTGCAGAGCTGGTGGTACCATTTCCTGCCCTGTTCTCTTATCCAAATGCTGTCATTCCCATCAGCCCCATCTTGAATGTTATAACATCATCCTTCACAAGCTGTTCTGCTCAACACTAGTTCAATCAATGAAGAAAGCAGTTTTGAAATTCATTCTTCATTCTCATAATTCTTTTTCTCTCTGTCTACTGAATCTCTCTTCACCTCTTTTCCTCAGGAACTGTCCTGCCCTCATCTTCAGCACTGTATCATCTTTTCCTATTCTTCTCCTGCTTTGGGTTTTAACCTACTGACCCCCTCCTTCCAACTTCACTCTCCCACAACAACAGGAGCAGACTTCCTCAAAAGGTTACTACTGTGTGTTCTTCCAAATACCTCTTCAGGAGTCATTTCTACTGTGGCAACTATAGGGATGAGGTAAACTCAACCTGGCTATGTGCAGGGCAATGTCAGAAAGTTAATGTTTTCAGCAACAGTCTTTTAATTTTAAATATCATCCATCGCTTCCTGCAAGATGCCTGCCTGATAAGGCTTTTATTCATCATCAAGATTTATTCATACAGAATCTGCTGTCTTGAAGCCATAACGCAGTTATCCTCTATGGAGAAACCCCACCTGACACACTGCACTGTCACCCATGGACAAAAATAATTCTATGTGATACCCCAAAGCATTTCCCAAACTGAAAAGGGATGTTACACCCAAGAGACTGGCACCTTTACTAAAACATTTGTCTAGTCTGTGATTTAGCAGGTATGGGACAAACTCCTCCTCAGCATCGTCTGCCTGGATTTGCACCAGCTATAGATTTTCCTTCTTACCCTTTCAGATTGCAGCAGATGGTGAAGTTCCTACACCAGAGACTGTCAATAGAATTTTAAAAGGCATCACATAACAACACATTAGAGCTGCATGTTTAGTCTGTGCTGCACCACCAAGATAATCTTAAAAAGAACTGGAGCACACTTACAAAATTCTCACTGGCAGTTGCTGCAGAAACACTATCAAGGAGTCTTCTCAAAGCCCACAGCTTAATGAGAGCTTACCTCCCAAACTGCCAGCCAAATCACTTCCCTGTGTATAACCAGCAGTCTGCTGTCTGAGCAAAAGGCACTTAATACTCTGTCCTGTGAGGTACTGATCCAGCCAAATATCCCATAGAGATTTTAAAGGTCTGCTTATGTACTTTTGGCTTTGTTGGGTCCATGGCTGAGCTCACATACTGTACAGTGTCCAAACCCAAAAATATTATTTCTTCTACCTAAGACAGACCATCTCTGTCTTACTGAATACCAGTATTTTCAGGTCTGAAACTCTTCCATTGAAGAGTTAATCGAAGTCAGACATCATTACTACAAGTAGTTAAAGAAATTATAGTTACTGTATGTAGCCTATTCCTTAGAGATAAATTCCTAAAAGTGAGCTGCTGAGTATGAAAAGCTACATCCAAAAGGCTAATACCGTAAATAGAAGCCTACTTGAGCCGAACATTACTGCAAGCATTAGCATTGAGGAGGGGGCAAATTGTTTTGATTTAAACACAGTACTGTTTCCAAGTGATCCAGGAATATCTTGCTGCCTAATGTGGGAAGGAATAGGTCTGCATATGCCAATCTGATTGGAGCATAAACACCCTTGTTTAATTGAAGTCTGCTTTACAATGTAGTTGCAACGCTTTAGAGAGCTTCATCTCCAGTTTGTTATTCCACTATAATTAGAACAAACTTCCTCGTTAACTTCTGTACTGTCACAACAGTGTGACTTCATGTGTCAGGAGGGAGGCTGTCAGCATTTCTTAATGAGGCACTTTCCCTGCAAGCCCAGCTAAATCCTAGACTTCAATCATCTCCAACTTCTTCATCTTCTCACAGGACAACAGAGATTTAATTCTTCCTTGATAAAAAAAGATTACATTTTTCTGATCCATAACTGATCAGTCCAGATGATCAGTTTATCATTACAGCTGCTAATGCTACCTGTCTCTACATTTGTGCTTTGTCTTCAAGAATAATTATCAGACCAGTAAAAGTTGACATTTTCCAGGAAGGAATTCATTCAAAGTATCACATTTCAGCTAAGGCAAATTATTCAAACTACACCTTTTAGGCAACTGTATACTAGATAGATGTGGTAGTGAACGTAATTTCTTCAGAGACATTTTAAGAAAACATTCAGACAATAATAACTGCCAGAAAATACAGAAATAACAAGATTACTTACAAACATTCTTCTTCAAGGTGAGCTGCCTATATAATTATTGTACCATGGATCTTCTGCACATATCTAAAATAGTCACCTAAGTTTTGTCTGTGGCAATGTCCATAGAGGTACATACAGGACTCAGAGGCTCGTCCAGGCCCTCCAGCAATGGGATTGCCTTTTCCTGCAGATAACAGGAAACTACTTGGAGGCTGATGGCAGAAACAGCAACAGCAATGATAAAAATACAAGACTATCTATAACTTTGTATGTAGTGTACGTAGATTTTCAGAGGTCTACAGAGGTGGATGAGGGATGACAGGATAGCCTCCTCCCAGTGGACATGGTGCTAGTGGGAGAAGTTCCCAAGATGTGGAGAGAAAAGCTTACCTTGGGGTGTTACCTGGCATGTTGAATAGCATGAATTCCCAGGGCTGGTGGTCACAATATGTGGCAACTGCAGGCCAGGTTGAACTGGAGCTATGGGCTGGTTGATTGCCGGGAAAGCAGTCACATCTTTAGGCCACAGAGACCTTCATCAAATATTCAAGGCTACTTCTACAAATTAGTCTTATTCATTAAGGAAGGAAGACTACAGAGAAATCCTGCAGCAGTCTCTCTAGGTCCATTCTTTTCTCTTGCTTTCTGCTTCTCAGTTTCAGAGAATTCAAATACTTATCTTAGCAGATAATCCTGAAGTTTATTAGGCTCCAGGTTTAAAGTACAGCAAATGTTGTGCCTTTCAGGAACAACTTCCTTACCACAGAGGCAAGAAGGAGGGCTGTTCAGTGTGACTGCCATTGAAAATGCAGGTTTGAAGCTCAGAAGATAAACTGAAGAGCTGTAGGGCATGCAGAAGGAAAAGGAGTTGGTGGCCTCACTAGTGAGAAACAGTGGAATATCCGCTAAGATGCAACACAAACACTAAGTTCTGCCTTCTGTATTGTCACAGTAGAAAGGAAGAAATCATTCAAGTATCTCAATGACAATGTGTATAGGGACACTCACCACAGATAAGTGCCCATATGGACAACAGCATGAAGTAGAAAACCAGGATAAAGCATAAAAAGGATAAAGCAGTTACACAAAATAGGTAATAGTTTGCCATTTCCAATGGCTTGTGCAGTGTTTGGCTCAGCTGGACATGAATCTGCTCTGCTTAAATAAGTCCGGAATGGATTATTGGCTCAACTCAATAGCCCAACAACTAGGTCAACACAGCTCTTAGGACCCGGTAGCTGGTATTCAGCACAAGCAGAACAACTACTTTTTACAGATGTGTGGGGAGAGCAATAGGCACTTGCTTCTGAAGGTGAAAAACCCAATAAACCAAAACAAAATGTGCCTCTCATTTAAGGTACTTCTATTGGAACAAAGTCTATCTATAAATTTATGGCCACTTTACTGCTGTTGAGAATAAACTGTAGTCTCACAAGCCAGGGTTATCAATACATCTCATTAGAACAGATTTGTGTATGACTGACTGGATTTCTTTTTGAACTACTGGGATTCTTGTTTGAATTCAGCCTTTAACAGAATAATTTTCTGATAAGATGGTTGTAAATTCTTAGTGAAATAAACTCAGCGTATCTATGGGCTTTTTAATCAAGTTAATGGCTTTTCTTGGACTGCTCAGTATTATCCCTATACACCCCCAAACCTTTCAAAGTAATTCTGACATGGATTAGGACTAGTCAAGCCAATTGTCCCTCATTACTTTAGCAAATGGTTTTGATTTGGGGGCAGTAAATCTGGATGGTGTGGATCAGATGTTTTTACCGTGAATGAAGTGATAACCTCATGAGTGGTGTCAGGACATACGATCCCGAGACTTCGCCAGCGAAAGCTCCAGTGCACACAAGCAGCTGTGGAATTCCCAGAAAGCTCTGCACGTGGCAGAGAAGGGAATTCTCCAGGGTTTGACAGCCCCTGTGTTTTAAAGCTTGTGTTGATGTCTTTGTCTTGTGAAGCATCCAGAATCCATCACATTCCTGTAAGTACTGAAATGAAGGCTGATTAATTCTTAATGCCCAGCAACAGAGGCATGCTCTTGCTTTCAGAGCACGTTGTGCCTTTCACATCCCAGAGACACTTACCCTTCGTCCAAGCCACACTTTCCCATGCAAAGCTCATGCCCAGGTAGCAGTGTTTCAAGGAAGCTCAGGCTACTTCTCCCACACCCACAGCGACTGCTCTGCTGGCACTACAACTCTCTCCCTGATCTGGCATAGCCCTTCGTGTCTGTGGCCATAATTATCACCCCCAGCATTAACATAAGCAGGATTAGATCAGCTAAGTCATGCTGTTGGAAAACACACAAGGAAGAGGCCCTGTGTGTTTCACTGGCTCCCTATTCCATTTGCCTTTGACATTTGACACACATGGAAATGCTCATATGTAGCAAAACCCTAACATTCCCCTCATGAATGTTTGGAAGATGGCTGGTTTAAAACTAAGCATACATGTACTGGACCAATAAATGCTACTGAGCTTTGACTGGTGAACTGAGCCTTCCTTATCCAAACAGTTCATCTACAAAGCAAATCAAGAAACCAAGGCTGAAGGATCAATTTAAATAATTAAATGAAAAGCAAAATTTAGCCCTACAATGAATTTTCACTCTATCCAATGATCTATTTTATCTAATCTAAACATTTTAAATAATTTTTATTTAACAATTAAAAAAATCTAAAAAATATAATCAGCTTTGAAATGAAACCACCAGTGAAAATCCAAAAGACACTATTAAAAAAAGACAAAAAAAGGGTTGATTTTTTTGCATTTCCTCCTGTCTTGGCACATGAAGCTGTTCACTACATGAAAACTCAATTTTATTTCCTTTTTCTTCCTTTTTTCTTTTAATTTTTCCAAAATAAATTCATCTTGCATCAGCCGACATCCAGAGGCATATAAATAGAACATGTTACATAAAATATCTTAGCAAGAAGCAGACTGGACTCCTAATGTAGCAGACTTCATTTTGTTGGTATTATCATGACACATGACATCATCTTGCCATCAGCATCCATTACCATTAAGGATACAGCTTTCACGCACAGCTGCTCTATATTAGGGACAGGGAAACCCTCACAACTGTCCTGTACCTTTTAAACAGGGTCATAAAATAATCCAGGTTGGAAGAGCCCTCAGGAGGTCACCCAGTCCAAGCTCCCACTCAAAGGAGAGTGAGCATGCCTCTAAGGTATTGCCCAGGCAGCAAGGTAACCCTCCTTCAGTCACCCTACATATGTTTAGTTATTCACAAGCAGCGCTGAAGTTAGATTCAGAAATAGCTGTGATGCTTGCTTGCAATGATAATTGATTGAG
The DNA here is from genome assembly GCA_027574665.1 of Rhynochetos jubatus. Taxonomy (NCBI): domain Eukaryota; kingdom Metazoa; phylum Chordata; class Aves; order Eurypygiformes; family Rhynochetidae; genus Rhynochetos; species Rhynochetos jubatus. The sequence continues at coordinate 22,546,927 of CM050656.1, forward strand.
TGATGATAAAATGGTGGTATTTATTAGCAAGAATTATTTCTGAAAGTCTGTCACACCTCTCTTGTGGAACTCTGCCACAGCTTTGTGATAAACACACCCACCAAAAAATTCTATATTCGTAGCAAGTAGTCATCTCCCAAGTGGTCAGTTCAATAACCAGACCTTAATGAGCTAATGTAGGGAAATGAACAGCAGGCTGTGTGATGTGAAGCTGGAAGGTGATGTTGCAGTGTGGTAGTGCAGGAGCCATCAGCTGTGCAACACTCACCAGCCACCACCGTAGGACACTCACAGACATGGGTCATCTGCTACACGGCTGTGAACACCGAGATAAGCAGCTACACACATGAGCAGTCACACAGCAGTCAGAGGGGCTCTGGTCTTTGAAACATTGGAGAGGTTCGTACCTATCGTGGTTTAATCCCAGCTAGCAATCAAGTACCATGCAGCTGCTGGCTCATCTCCCCCGCTCCTCCAGTGTAGGAGGAGAATCGGAGGAACAGACAAGGAAACTCATGGGCTGAGATAAAAACCATTTAATAATTGAATATAAATGAATTAAATACTGATAGCAATAATATTAACATCATTAACAATACTAACAGTACTACTAATAATATGCAATGAAAATAATGGAAAATAAAACATAGGATACAATTGCTCACCATCCGCCAAGCAATACACAGCCAGGTCCCAAGCAGCAAGAGTCAAAGCCCCAAAGCCAGTGCCCCAGAGAGATCGTAGCAGCGTCCAAGTGAGCCCAAGACAGAGATCACACCAGAGTCTGAACAAGGCCCACAAGCAAGAGAGTGAACGAGAAAGCTAATCAACCCACCAACTAACAAACGAACAAAACAACTCTGCCCCACCCAGCCCACCCCAAGCATGACATTCGTGGAATGAAATACTCCTCTGGTCAGTTTGGGTCAGCTGTCTGACCTGCGTTCCCCCCTCTCTGCTGCTTGTAGTGTGAAAGCTGGGAACACAGGTGCAATACCAGACGCTGAAAAAGACCTTGAATTGGTGCAAGCACTCCTTAGCATCAACACACCAGCTACTATGAAGAAAATTAACTCTGTCCTGACTGAAACTAGCACAGTACCTGAGATTCATCTGCGGGGGAAGCAACAGGCAAGGACTTAGCAGGAGAGCCTGAAGCAGTGCTATGGGACCTTTACGTACAAACTACTTTTTTAAAGCCCACTCCCTACCATTATGCAAAACTTACAGTAGAGTCAGTAACAGAAAACATCTTTTCCCACTCTCTCAGTGGTGTCATGTTTCTAAAAACGCTCTCAGTCCTTCTTCTTTTCGGGATCATCAGTTACAGTTATTTCAGTCTATCACGGCCACCAAATTCTGTGATGAATAGACCCTGAGATGAGCAGGGACAGAAATGTTCATATTTTTTTCTTCCAAATCAGCCATGTGATTTTCCAAATCAATTTAACTGTTCAGCCATAAATTACTCAAGAAGCAATTGATTTTGATGCAGGGCCTCCTGGCAACTCATTTTCTGTTCAGTGCTACTGCTAAGGGAGGTACCTGTATTGTAAACTTGGGCAGTGACCTGTGGCCTGATAAGCAAGGGGACAGCACTTGAACAGTAGATTTTTTTTTTTTTTTTTTTGATCAATAGAATCCACCTAAATAGATGCCATAAAGGCCATTTTTTTCATATTTAGAAATTAGAAGCAACATAAACACAAAAATAAAGTTAGCTTATGTATCTGATTATGGCAAAAAAACCCCAGCTTTCTAAATTTTTGTCACTGGGGTGACTTCTTTTACATACGGGCTCAAGAGGAAGTGTTTTGTCCAATGCAGATACAGGCCATACAGGCAATTTTCAGTAGTTTTTTACAACTTCAAGTCACTGGTTGACCAAACCAAATGCAGTGAATGAATAATAGTTACTAAACAGAAATGACAATTGAAAGAAAACCTGTGCTGGATTGCTATGCTGTGTGATAGGTAAGGTTTCTGTAATCAGTAGCTACTGCAGAATAAGAAAAAGCCAAATGATAATTTTAACTTGAGAATGAGGCTTAGATATGTGACTGCATTTTGACAAGTTACATCGTTTTTTTTTCTCCCCAACTCCATTGCATAAAATTTTCCTTCAAGAAATAAAATTAATTTGAAGGACGTCATAAATGAAAGTGTCTCCGTAGATATAAACATACTTACAACAGGAATTGAAAGAATATGGACCCAAAAAAGGAGGATAAGTTCAGAATTTCACATAGCAGAGACCAGGCAATACTGTCCATTTACCTATGGTAGCAAATTTCTTTCACAATCATTCTGTTCAATGCTAGGATCAAACTTGCACTATCTTGGTCCTCAGTTTCCCAGAGCACACAATGAAAATAAAAGACAACTACTCAGAATAAGAACTCCATTACAAATTGTCAGCCTTTCTGAGACAACAGTTTAACACAGCACCGAGAAAAAATAAGATCTCAAATACATCTGTAACAACATCTCAAGATGAAACGACCTTCCCAATCCAACACAACTTAACAGACCAACGTGCTTCATGCTACCTTGTTTTAGGGTTGGAGTCATGCGGTCTATCACCTGCACTAGATTCTTTCTATTGGAAAAAATGTTTTTAAAATCACAAGAACCATGTATTTAGCAATCGAGGATGGACAAAAATAATAATCTTATCTGGTCATGCATCCCCTAGAGAGAATCCCTGAGTTAAACTTGCTTTTATTATAATAGTAGGACCTTTTACATGAGTGTGGAGGTGGAGACAGAAAAAGAGGAAGGATTGTTTTAACATTTTTCCTCTGGCGTTGTCTTTCTTCTGCAAAGGCATCTGAGCAGCATGAATCCAAGCAATATATGCACAGAGATAGCATCCACTTGCAGTACATCCATTGCTGAATGCAAAATCGTCACTGTTCTCAGGAGGGTAATTGCACTTCCTTAGAAATTATGAGTAAGCATGTCATCCTTATCCTGTAACATGCAGTATCTAACTGGGAAATGGGCTTTGACCTGCTGTTTTCCATTTCTAAATATTTTGGGATTTGAAAGTTCAGCCTCAAGCACACATTCATCTACGGCAGTTCAGCTGTCACTCATAATACAAATCAAAAGATGATGGATGGCAGAATCTGCCCAGAAGTTCCATTCCTGCCAGGGTCATTCTAACCACATCACTTCGCTGGCTTACTCACCAGAAGTATTTTTTTACACATAAAAGCACATACGTAGATGTTTATAAAATGTTGCTCTACTAACTATAAAACTTCTCTGGTCTAAAGGTTTTCAACTGGCAGATTTGTTTATGCGCACTGTGCCTTCTGACATTCTCACATTTCCCACTGATACATGGAAACAGGAAAAATAAAAATCAGAGCATCCTATATTCATCCTGTACTGTACTGGTTGTGTTTCTGTAGATGAAGCTACAAAGCCTGTATGTAAAAGAAGAGCTGGATGAATATTTTAAAACATATTTGTGAAAATATAATGATTAATTTATCACTGAATAGATTTCAGTTGCACTCTTGTGCAGCCTCTGTACACTTACTTCTTGCAAGTGTGATGGTAGAAAATTTTACTGGCAGGAATGCCTGTAGAAACAGTACATTTTACAAAAATATTTACAGTAAGTAAATTTTCTATGTATAAGTACAAGTATTCACATAAGCTTGACTCCTCTAGCAAGAGAATCACAAATGTGACTAAATATATATCCAGTCACAATAGCTCACATTTAACTTGCAGTAGCAAAGACTAGCAGTAATGTGTTTACAACCAAACCAGGGATAATAAATTATTATTAATGTTATTAAACAAATAATTGTTGAATTACTACAACAGTCTGCAGATACATTAACTCACAGGTTATTTTCAAGCAGAAAGAAAGTAGTCAAATGAAACAGGTGATTACATGAAATTCATCCAGCTCTGCCTTGTATATTAAATATCCAGTACCATGTGTGTAATTTTCTGAAGAGCTGAAAATACAAAATCTGGAGGGCCTAATGTACTTCTCTACCGGTAACTGGTGCTTCAGCAGCAGCTCACCTATGCAAAGCCCTATCCATAGAATTATTTTTGTTTTCCTTCCATGGTAGCTCAAGTGTGTCTCAGTATTCTCTTGACATAAATTATATTGCAATTATTTCAATCCTTCCAGTTGACAACTGACTTGATCTCGAACATATTCACCTCCATTGGCTCAGTAACGCTGGCCTTGTTGTTGATCCTCTTCTTGGCAGTTGTGGTTTCAGTCATCGCTGCCAATAAATGGGCGACTCAAGGGACCTACAGCCCCAGCCGGCAGGAGAAGGAGGGATCTCGGGTAGAGATGTGGAACATGGTGCAGCCACCACCAATGGAAAGACTGATTTAAAAGAAGGCACTCCTCCGGAAGATGGCTAAAAGGGGACAGTGTACATATGTTACATATGTTCATTTTCATTCTGATAGCAGGAATACTCACTATAAAGATTACAATGACTTTGGACTTTCAATATTTTCCTTTTAAGTTCAATAACATTAAAATTCTTCTAGCATTTAAGTGAACCAATGCCATTTATTATTGCACTGGAAACTTCAGCCTTGTTAAGCAGTAGGGTTACAGACAATAATGGCTCCTGGGATACATGTAAGTGCCTATCTCAGATGCAGCACAAATATCAGGTCCTCATTTGTGCTTTCCACTGATTGCTTAGCAATCACTGCTGCAGAAGACAATTCAGACAAACCAAGCCTGTATAATAAAGACATTGTAATTCTGTTATCAAAGGCTCCGCTACCAGAGCTGTGTCTCAGCGTATCTACTTTCATCTGCTAAACAGGGATTAAAACCAAGCTGTGTGAATATTCTCCAAAATAAATGCTTCAAATTTAGTTGGTTTTCTTTCCTCCACTTCTCTTATTTTAACTACTGCCCCTCCACTTTCTACTGAAAAAAATATCAGTTTCCACAAAAGCACATATTTCTCTGAGTATGAAAGACTATGTTCTAAAATATCCAGTGAGCACAATCTAACCTCTTAGGAGACATAGAATCTAAACATACTAAACACATTCTGATCACCCACACTACTGCCATTTCCTTATTACAAAATTACCTGATGGTCCATTTTAGAAAACTATTGCTTCTCACATTGCAAACATACATTCTCTGCCAAAAATCCTGCCCAAAAATGTTTTCCAAAGCTCATGAAAAATAGCAGGAAAGATGCAGAAGTGGCCTACGAGTAAATCACGGGCTTGTAAATAATTACGACAGACTTGGTGCTTCTCCTGGAGCTCAGACTTCTCACATGATCATGGGACAATAAATGTTTATGCCTCAATTTCCCTCTTTTAAAACAGGGATAATCCCATTTAACTACCTCATAATCCTTAGCAGCAAAAGGACTGCAACTGTTTGTTGAAAAAGAAACAAACATATAAAATGTCATGAAATAAGAGGAGAAGTTTGGAAGAAATCTTGTAATGAAATAGATATTTGAAAATCTTCAAGAGATTTAATGATCATTCTTTCAGTAGGAAAGGATGTACCAAAAATACACCCAGTCCAAATAATGTTTTTTGAAATGTAGAGGCAAATTTTAGCAGTAACTCATCCAGTTAATTTTCACATGTAGTCAAGAAATTAAAGCATAAATATTGCTCCCACACAAACTGAACCTACAATAAAGACACAATGGAGTGGAAAGCCCATGATGGCATTTCTTTATTCCTGTACTTCAGTTTATATGTTCCTTCAGCTGTGAAACATCCCAGATATACGCATCAAACCCCAGATGGTTATACCAGGAGTTGCATAATAGATCACGCACACAGAGTATCCAAGAGTTTAACTCATCTTTTTAATTAGTGATCAATTTATAATTCCTTTTGAATGAACACCTTAAGGGTTTACTGAAGATCAATGTCACTCACATTTATTTTTGGTTTAGGTGATTAGCACTAGGATAGTAAGCACATTCTGGATTTTTTGCTGTCCTCACCAATATCTTTCAAAACAAGGCACTACAGAAAACATGAGTGGATGGCAGTATTCAAGTCAACATAAAAGAGCAGAATGCAGTTATGGCAAAGTTGTACAACAAATTTTATTCTAGCCTAATTTACAGCTTTACTACTGACGCTTATTATTTTGAATGCAATTGTTGTTGTACAGCTGCAGTTTAAATCCAGAGAGTTCAAATAGCAATTCTTTCTATGGAAAGAATGGGGAAAAAAACTTACCAAAAAACCAGTGGTAGATGAGAGATAGCAGGGATTCAGGAAAGATATTTTTGAATCATGACATTATGCAAGAACACATGTAATAGCTTTTAATTGCAACTCTTGGTTTAACCCAACATTCGCCCTATGAGACACTGCTAAGGCATAATTGTATGTGCTAGGTGTGATCATCTCTAGAAAGATAGATAAATATTGGAAAAAAAAGAAAAAAATTACTCAAAGAGTGCACAGTTTGATGTAGATGGTGCTCAGCAAACGAGACAGCAAAGAGCAGTGTGAGGATGAGACCACAGGTAAAGCAGGAGTGATGTGTACAGTTCGCATGGGGAACTAACCTGAAGGAAAGCAACATTGCCCATGGTGAAAGGTGAAGTAAGAATAAGGAAGTGTCTGGAAAGTAATTCTACTATTCTTGGTGGTTTGATTTTCTGGATGAAATTGTGGAGACAATATAAAACCAATCTGTACAGAGGTAAAATATTTTAGAAAGTGTTGCCACACAGAGAATGTTTAGGGCTGAGCAAGATACCCAGGAATGTGTACAGAGGAAAGACAAGCAAAGAAGATGAAAGCCTAGAGTTTTCATATAGACCAAAGAGAGCTCTGGAGGAATATGGTCCTCAAGAATTAAAAAGACACGCATAAAAGCACAACAAAGGGAAAATCTCACAGTGAAATATGAGTGTGGTTTGTAGAAGGTAAGTCAAGGAGACAGAAAGCAGGGGAAGAACCTTTAAACTGAGATTAGAATAAGTCATGTGTGATTGCTGTCAGTCTCAGTGGAGAGGAAATGATAAAAATAAGAGTCATGAAAATTCATGCAAAAGTGAGAGAAGAAAAGGAAATGAAAGTGGATGGCACTTGAAGAAGTTGGAGCTAAAAGCTAGATCAGTGTCTTTTAAATGTAGCAAGGGGTAAGCTGGGCTTTCATAGCAGTGTGGTCATAGGAAAGAGAGGGAGGACAATGGTGAGTCAGGAAATAAGAATTACCTACTGAAGCAGATCTGTGTAAGATAATTTAGAGGGAGCATATTTTATTGCAAATACAGATTAAAATGTGAAATATTCAAATCTCTATTTATCATTTTGTAATAAACAAAGGCAGGCCCAGAAGGCACAAATGCCAGCTCTAAATACTCTTTCTGAAAAGCTGAATTAACAACGCAACATCCAAAGAGGCAGGGAGGCAGATTCTGCAGCTGGAAAAGCTCCATGGCAGCCCGGAGAAGCACAAAAGATCCCAACGCTGTCGCTATATTAACATGCTATAGTGACTGTGAAATGCACAGTAAGGAAGACTGACCTTCCCAGGCCATATCTCAACCAGGGAACAACAATCAAAACAAAGGAGGATCCATTACAAAGACCATCCAATACCATCTTTGCTGAAATTCAAACTGCACATCAAGGCTGATATAGCAGTTGTCAAACTATTTACTGCTTCTCAGCCCAGGGGTATAATAAAATGCATATAGTAGCACAGACATCCAGGGAGGAGCAATAACATCTAATAACTTTGAAGAGCTGCTATGAGGAAAAACATATTGAGATTGGCTTCTGGTTTCTCAAAAAGCACGCAAAACCTCCATTACTATGGAGGTATCTCCACACAGAAGACCTAAAATATTTCAAAATCACATTTTTTAAAATCTATTTCACTATTTTGCCTCAAAAGCCTAAAGTAAAATAATTTATTCATGATCACTTGCAACCTATCCATTAAAGAAACAAATGCACAGTATGCTCCCAAACCGTACACCTTTAAACTTTCTCTTCATGTCTAACAGCCTTCTACAAAGAAAGAGAAGGTGCAAGGTTAGGTCTTAGATCCCTCTGAAGACACTCAGAAGCAGGGGAAGGCTGAAGCAACTTACTCCCTTTTAACAGTCCATTCACTTTTCCCTTGGAAAGAGGTGACGTCCAGACTTTGAAGCAGTGAGGAGTATCTTCAGAGTCCCAGGAATATTTACACTAGGCAGAATACAAATATTGCAGCTGGAATTTGGCCAGCTCAAAATTATCTTTGTGTATCACTGCATCATGTGCCTTCTCCATCTTATGTAAAATTAACTGTTCCTTCCCTTCTGTATGTACATAGTATGTTTATAGCTTAGATGGTGTATTCATATTACCATGTTGCTGTGTACATGATCAATTGGCCAATAAATAAGGATTATGTTGAGTCACATGCAACTTTTTTTTTTTTTTTTTTTTTTTTTTGCTTTACGGGATTATTTCATCGTGCATCGTGCATTTACAAAGGAAATTGTCCCCAGGCCAGAACTATATTTGCCATTTAAAAAGTCAAATTTGCCTTTTGGAGTCACGTGATCAAGAAACGTTTTCCGTACTTGGAAATGAGATGAACATGCTGTGTTCAGTAAGACGATAGTCCGGGGCTGCCAGCCTCAGCACTGCAATCTGCACCCTCCTCTGACTACGTCCACGCCAACTGATTGCACTGTGCTCATCAAGGGGAGGTGTCGGTGCCACATCCCAAGGTGGCACGAATCAATACAGCTTCACTGGAGCAAATTTATACAAGCTGAGCATCTCATGTTCTATTTTTTAAATTACTGCTGTCTTTCCAGCAATATGGGCGAGTGCAGGCAGGAAAATGGCAGAGCAATAAGAATTTTCTTCACTTAATGTAAGTCTCATTTTCAAAAAGAGCTTTCCGCTCACTTCAACAGTTTGTCTGTTACTGTACAATAAAGATCAATAACCTCAGAAACCAGGAGTCCATTTGTCCCGAAGGCGTCAGGTAGTTGTAACAGAAACAGTCCCCTCAGGGGAGTTCAGCCCAGCCTCTGTGAGTCCATTTCCTGGATCATCTCCAGGTGAGACAGATTTAAGACAAACGGCAACACTATTCCTTTGCTCTCATGCACCACCTTCCAGCAACGCCCAACCCTGCCCCAGTGGCCGTTTAGCAGCTGACTTCCCAAATAACACAGAGGAGTGAAAAGGCCGAACTTTTAAAGAAGCCCCTAGTATCACTAGGAAGATGCTTTGAGGCAATGGGCATCAGCCAGTTCTGCCCCACTTTTGGTCCCTTCCCATACTCTAGAGTCTCTCTTTTCCGCTGAGGTTTGCCATTCCCACTCCTCTGTCCTCTGATCCACTCGGAAGGGGCACCTGTGCTCACTGCAGCCCTGTAAAGGCCTGTCACAAAGGTAAGTGGGTTTCTACAGATTCTCTTAGCAAGAATAGCTTTCTTTGAAGAAATGATACAACTAGGACAGTAGGTGAGCAGAATTGTTTGAGGGACAAATGAAGTTCTCTGCACGTTGTGTGTAACCAACCAAACTCAGTCAGCAGCAGCCTGTGCTGCAGCCAGCACAGCTTGTTTGCATCCAGAGCAGGGCATTTTGAGCACCTTCCAAAAAATGCCAATTTTGGTGAATTCAAATACACCACACTGAGGAATTACTCTTATATCCGCCTTTGATAAGTGTGTATCACCAGCCACAATTGCCCCACCACATGTTCCCAGTGAGGACCTCTCTTCCAGGGGCTATGTTCAGCTGTACTAGTTTTTCATAAATAACGGTCTAATTTTTTGTTTCTCAGGTGTTTAAACTAAAGTGTGTGTATTCTTCAAATGCACACGTTAATGCGGGAGAATTCAAGCGTGTCAAGGGGACTTCTGGGGAAGTCTATTTCACTGCTTAAATCAGTAGCACCTCTTAAGCCTGAACTTGAGGAGCTTCTCAAACCCCAGGGAACCCATGCTTTGCCACTATTTTAGTAACTGTAAGACCTTGCTCTCCCAAGCAATTAACACTGATGATCATGATCTGACCTTTCATGTTTTAAATACAAAACAATGTTCTATGTATGTTCTCTGGGCAATGAACACCACCACCACCACTGAGGATCTGTTTCACAACGCTGTGAGGAAGCTCAAAAATTTTTGTTTGTTTCAACAAAATGCCATTAACTTTCCTGTTCAGTGCAACAGAGTGATTAAAAATATTGATCGTATACAACTTACGGTTATGCGGGCACGTTAGTTTTCCAGTCACAACAGGCCATTCTCAGCACTGGGCTCTCAGATAGGGAACCCTCTCCCTTCCAAGGTCTCCAAAACTCGTTTCTGCCGGCCCTTAAGGAAGCAAGAAAGCATCTGGCCCATCCAGCCTTCTGGTCAATGAGAATCTAAGCTACAAGTTATTGTCATTGTCTGTGTCAAAAGTCTGGCTTAAAGAACATAGTTGACACTTTTTTTAATGGCCACAATAAAGTCCTGCAGCAGAAAGCTGGTCTCCAGATAAGAGACAGCTAAGTCTTTTTCCCAGCCAAAAATTTCTGAACTGTGGTTAATTTAATGTAAGCACCGAGACTTCTGCAAGTCTCACTGCAGGACAAACCTTACATGTGTAATGTCACATAACATCAGGAATCACGATTCAGAGGATTTTGGCCAAGTTCCTTTTCCTGTGCTATTCAATTGCCTCTAAGCTAAAGACAACTGACACCTCTGAAAACAATTCAGAAAAAGAGCATCAGATTAGACGTTGTAAGTCAATACAGTTGAACAGCAAGTAGCTGACAACACTAAAACTTTGCCTATTGTGAAATGTCACAGCTGAATGAACGGATGGGGCTTTCGTGCCCCAGTGAAGCATGCACAGTCTTCAAACTACTGGCATGTGTCAAGATGCTGCAAAACCAAACATTTATAAAAGATACATCTGGTTTGTATTTATTGGGAGCAGAGTTAGGTCTTGTTTAAATTGCACACACGAATTTGATGTGGAGAGTGGGCGATACCCTATGTCTCACAGTAAAAGCATGTTTTAACCTAAACTCCTACATCTATAATGCATGCCACGAGGTGTGAAGACCTCTTGCACACTGAAAAGCCAGAGTATAAATTATGAATCAAGGCACAGGTGGAGTCCTGAAAGCCAGAGTTCTCAGTTCAGAGGTGCTTTTTCTAGGTTTAAGTTCCTTCAAATGATATATATAGAATCAAACTGTATTGGAGATTTTACACTGTAATCGATTTGAGCACCTTCATTATATTTTGACTTGGTTTCACATAAGTTGCTTTTAATTTCTGCTTTTATAAGGCTGCAATTTTTCTTTCCCTAAAATAATTTGGCAAAGCAATTACATTTACCAGCAATTCATCTAACATTGTCAAACACCAGCAAGTCTGATATGTCCAAATCATGACTTTAAATCATCTTTTTGATCAGAGAAAAACTTACACAGCCCGTCATCTGGTTTTATGCTCCTCAAGGCACTTTTTAAAGCATGACATTTTTCTCAGTTCAATATTGTGTATGACCTTTCAGACTTCACCTGTAGTTTCATCAAAAGCGCAATTTTCATTGGCATGTATTGTAATAACTAGCGATGACAAAAATGTGTGTTTCCAATTTAAACCCACTTAGCTTCATTTGGCATCTATGCTAAACGTTACTTGGTAGAAGAAATTCAGAAACAGTGACAGGAATGTAGGCACGGGAGGAGCAAGAGCAAACTGAAAGGGCAGGGTCGACACGGTGATCTTAATTATATGTGATGGTTTGGGCTGAGAGCCTTTTTCTCCTGTACGGACAGCTACTGCACCACAGCATGGTTGCAATGTACAAGCAGTCCCAGTGCAGGCCAGCCTCGGGTTAAAGAGTTGCTTTCTGTCTAAGTAACAGTGTTTTCCATGCAGCTAGTACAAGGCATAAACAGAATTTCAGGTGTTACTCCTAAGTAATTTCCCAATCAGATTGGAAAAGTCTAAGTCTGCAGGAAAGATGTGTGGGGTGTTCCCACTTATTTTTGCTCCAAGTCTGAAACAGCTTAAACTACACGTGACTTTAGCTGTTTCTAATCATCTCCTCAGCAAGCAGGCGAACAATGCCCAAATGACAGGCTGTGTGCATCCAGTGGTGACAAGGCACCCTGGAGACCAGCCAGGAGCCCTGGCATTGTTTTGGAGTAAATAGCACAAGGCTGTCCTTTCAGGCTGCCTACAGCACTACTGTTTGAAGGCCCTTCCCAGCCTTGGATGTAATGACCAATATCCACAGAAGGAGTCACCTCCACTCAGACCACAGTGGCAGAGCAGGAAAAAAGCACAACAGCAGCGCGTACAGGTGTACTGCCTTTCTTCCCCGGTGCCTAGCAGTGCACCCTCACGTGCTGGTGACCCCAGCTCTTCCAGAGATTTAAATATTCCCTTGGGTACATCATTATGTCAAGTGAGGGTTGTTACAAAAAATCAGCAGGTTGACATTTCCCTTCTTAAATGTACAAAAACCTCAGTGTGCAGTGGAATTAGCCCAGTGCCCAAGCATCTTCTTTCTGAGGGGTCCACTGCACGATCATAGGCAGCCATGCTAAACCTGACCCCGATGGAGAGGGAGGTTCGGTCAGGTTTTTGCATGAGATGAGCCTGACAGAGAAGATGCTGATCTGCCTTTCGCGAGTGGCCCAGTGAAGGCACAAACATTTAAGCCAGCCCAAGAAAAGATTATTCCATTTCTAAACTGTGGATAACAGTAACCACCGTCAAGAGAAATATATGGCTGTGCTCAAGACTAGATTAGCCTGTGTTTGTCACTTAGTCCTGGGATATATTTTTCTCATGCAGCCTGCCTGAGATGTGGAAATAATTTGTCAAATTTTCTGACACTGAGGAAAAAAGAAGTAAGGGGGGAAAAAAACAATTACACAAGTACTGGTCTGTTGACATTTAAAATGAGACAATGATGAGCATTAAAAAAAAGGTTGGGAAAAAAAAAAAAACGTGGGCCAGCAACCCAAAGGACCAAAGACAAATCACAAAATAGGATGCAACTAATTAGGCTGAAATGCCAACAATGTTCAGTATATCGTTCAAAGTATCTGTGGTGTCAGACTGCTACCGTGACCCCCAGTTCAAATATGCCAAGGGGAGAAGTAGAAAAGGACTGAATCAGATAAGTTAAATACAAATATTTTAAAATGACATTTTAATTTCTACCTCACCATTGTAACATTTTCAAAATCGTTAAACAAGCATATCGTCTATTCTCAGAGCAGGCCAAATGTCAGGTGTTTGTATGTATTATTCAGCTGAACATTTTCAGTACATTATCCTTCTCATTGCTAAACAGGTAGTACTATATTAACAGGTTACTTTCTTAAAAGGAACAGCGAATGGAAAACTGCTGATACTATAATATGGTATATTACTGAATGTGGAGATAGTGCTGGTACAGAACTGAACAAAGGTCTGAAGTGAGGAGCAGATAGCCACAACTTTCTGCTGTATCTATGGCTTCTAAAGCACATTTCAAGGCACTGGGACCCAGATCAGAAGTCATCTACCACAATTTAAATTAAGTCACCAATGCTAAATCACACTTTGCAAAGCTGGGCTACAGAACTTTTAAGACAAACACATCAAGACTAAAACCTGAAAGTTGACCATGGTTTTTAATATTTGGCCTTTGAACAGCCCAGATTGAGAAAATGACCCTTTGCACATCTTCAACACAGAGAAATGTTCTTCACCACCATTCAGGAAGCGTTTTAGGATAAACCAAATGAAGTTATTGTGATTTCATACCAGGATAAAAATACTCACCTTGGAAAAGAAACTAGTTGAGCTATTCATAGAACTATACATACCTGAAAAACAAACTTCTGTAGGCAAATTTGTCTTGTGTAAGCTCTGCATGGCAGAGTACGTCTTTACTGTGTCCCATCCACGATATTGAGTATTTTACAGGACGTAATAATTAAAACCAGATAACAGATCTAAAAGGAAAAGGTTTGCAACCAAGTTTGATAGATTCTTTGCAGCCCACGTTGTATCTTTCTCTTTCAGTGTTGGTGGGTTTTGTTGCTGTTTTGTTCCCCTTGTTTCAGTGACAATTACTTGAGGGAAGAAGTAGACTTCAAAAGAAAATTGGTGGAGAAGTACATCGTCAGGAACCTGGCCCTTTGACTTTCAGGAGGAATGTGAAATAGGCAGCCACAGAAATAAAATTATATATGGCCCACAGCATATTCCAAATGTGCTTCCCAAACTTCGCTTTTAGAACTAGTACTTGTTTATATTTCATACAGAATTTGTAACAGGATTGACAACCTCTAGGGTTTTGAAGCTTAAGAAGCTGCTAGCATTATTTTTTTTTTTGACTGATGAAAATCTGCAGACTGACTCTGCTTCATCTGAATACCAGCAAACCCACAGCATCACTTCAGGCACTTAGGCTTTGTTCTTGTTGTTATCGCTTGTCGCATCAAATAAAAATCTAAAACCATGAATTTGATAAAGTTACTTTTCCTTTTCTGAACATGAGGTTAACACACAGTGAGTTCTGGAAAGAAAATGAAATGCTTTGTCCATCATCCAGGTACGGCTGCAACTGCACTGTGCAAAAGTATTTTGCAAAAGCTATATTCTCCGTTGCTTTTGAAGCACAGAACAACCACAAGTTACTAATGAATGGTAGCATTTACCCCTCCTCCTAAACAAGTGCCCAACAGGAGACTGAGTTGCATTTTTCCCTCAAATGCCACAACTCTCAGCAGAAGTGTCAGCTTTCATACTCAGGGTGCTACCGTGGAACTGGTACGCCAAAATCCTCTGAAATAATTTTTCACAGACGCTTTGTATAGTTGTATTGACAGGAACAGTGTCCTGCTGCACCATTTGTGCAAAATTTGCCAACTTAACTTAAGACTAACTTGTCTTATTACCCTCTCTGTTACAGTCCTTTCACCTGCTTAGGTTTGTAAGAATTTACTGAACTGAAACACCTGTAGAAATCAAGTTGCAACTGCACCCTCAGTGCCCCGAAGAAACAGGCAAAAGGAAAGCAGGCAAACTTAACCTGAAAGAATTGCTCTTCATAATTTATTTTTCATAATTGCTCTTCATAATAAAGCTACCTTTTTAATAGCAGAATAAATGTGGGCATGTCTACTAGCAAAATGAGCGACTGTGAGATGTGCTACGCTTAATCGAGCCGTGAAGATCCCTGCTCTACCTGTCGTGTTACCTGCTGGCTACAGTAAGCTAGTACAAGTCTAAGAGCAAGTGTTAAAGTCACACCCTCACTGTTTCCTATGAACAGAATTCATAATTTTTTCATCGGTTGTGGATTGAGTATATCAATATTGAAACCATAGTCACTATGGCTTGTCTACATAAGACACCAAAACACCTTTAATTTAGAAGGGGGAATCACAGATCAGATAACAGCCATTTATGTAAAATCCAAACTGAATTATACTTATACACTTGCATAAAATGACTCAGCAAAGCAACCACCTTAAAAAGCTACACCACACCTGATGACATGTTCACAATGTGTTATGTGTTATGTTGTACTGGGTTTGCATGGCAAGGTTTTGGGAGTGGGGCCCAGGGAAGGGAGGGGAGAGTGGGGAGGGACATGCATACAGAGATGGCTTCTGTGAGAAGCTGCTAGAAGCTTCCCCCATATCCAGGGAAGCCAATGTCAGACGGCTCCAAGATGGACTTACCACTGGCCAAGACTGAGCCCATCAGCAACAGCAGAAACACCTCTAGGACAACATGATTCAGAAGGGGAAGAAAATGCAGGGGAAAAACAGCAGCCAGAGAGAGGAGTGAGATGTGAGAAACAACTCTGCAGACAAGGTTAAGGAAGGAGGGGAGGAGGTGATCCAGGTGTCAGAGCAGAGGTTCCCCTGCAGCCTGTGGTGAGAGGGCAGGCTGTGCCCTGCAGCCATGGAGGGTAACAGAGGGGCAGAGACCCCCCTGCAGCCTGGGGAGGACTCCATGTCAGAGCAGGGGCATACCCAAAGGAGGCTGTGACCCTGTGGGAAACCCACACTGGAGCAGGCTCCTGGCAGGAGCTGTGGCCCCATGGAGAGAGGAGCCCAGGCTGGAGCAGGTTTGCTGGCAGGACTTGTGACCCCAGGGGAGGCCCAGGCTGGAGCAGGCTGCTCCTGAAGGACTGCACCCTGTGGGAGAACTCATGCAGGAGAATTGTCTCCCGTGGGAGGGTCCCCTGAGGAGGAAGGAGCAGCAGAGACGATGTGTGAG
Organism: Rhynochetos jubatus; assembly: GCA_027574665.1. Classification (NCBI taxonomy): domain Eukaryota; kingdom Metazoa; phylum Chordata; class Aves; order Eurypygiformes; family Rhynochetidae; genus Rhynochetos; species Rhynochetos jubatus. The sequence goes on from CM050656.1 coordinate 22,563,191, forward strand.
GGACTGACCACAACTCCCGTTCCCTGTCCCACTGCACCACTGGTGGGGAGGAGTTAAAGAAATGGGGAGCAAAGCTGAGCCTGGGAAGAAGGGTGGGATGGGGGGAAGGTTTTTAAGATCTGATTTTATCTGTCATTCTCCTACTCTGATTTGATTGGTAACAAATTAAATTGATTTTTCTTCCCCGAGCTAAGTCTGGTTTGCCCATGATAGTAATTACGGAATGATCTTTCCCGACCTTATCTTGACCCAATAGCCTTTTCTTCTAAATTCTATCCCCTGCCCCGCTGAGGAGGGGAGTGATAGAACAGCTTTGGTGGGCACCTGGCCTCCAGCCAGGATCAGCCCAACACATGTGTTCTTTAGCTTGCCTAAGTTATGGATACCCTGACTTTGCCTCCATTCCTGATCACCACTGAAGCCAAGAGGTGCTTTCTGCATCAGTGTCTCCCCACCAGCAGCAAGAAGGGGGGAGCAAAGGCAGGTCACCACACGTGCCAGTGACTGACAGAGCCACGCAGCCTTAGAGTATCACCAGGCACAGGAGGGGATGGAGTCAGGGCACGAGGACAGATGAGCGGGTGGTGTCAAGACCAGGCTTGCATTGCTGGGGGTTGAAAAGGTGAGGTCTCAGTGACTCTCAGCAACACACACAGCCTGACCCCTCAGTCAGATCTGATCACATGTGTTACAGGAGGTCAGGCATCCCTCTTCTCTCACTAGCATTATCCTCAAGACCTCTCTGATACTTATAATACTTGGCTTAACAGTGCAAAAATACTTGATGACATCATAATTTTTTTTTTAATATCCAATGGTAAAGGTTCAAACCATAGCACCCATCAGTTATTACTACTGTACCTTCTGCATGCAATCTTCCCTTAATGCCTCAATTTCTTAATCCATAAAATGAGATAATATATCTATTTTTTGGTAAGAACTTCAAGATCTACAGACCAAAAAAAAAGCTACTTAGCAAATATGCATGATTAACTAAGATTTTTAAAATAAGAAAAACACCATTGGAATTGCAAATGACATCAGCATTTAACTTTTGTAGTGTATAAACAGTAGATAATAAAAAAACCCACACTCAGCTTTCCCTATATTTGAGAAACTGAAATGACCATTTAATCAAGAAGAACTTCCAATATAATACAGTATTATTGTATTATTTTAACCTTTATAACCTTTTATAAGCAGGAAAATGCTATCAACCCACCAAACAAGAACCTGCACCACCCAAGGAATTTTGATATTATTAAGTTTTATTTTATAATACAGTGTTGGGCACTTTATGGTAATGTGGAATTCACCAAAAACTTCTACTGATGCCACAAACATGGAAGGAAAAATAAAAAAAATAAAACACACCTCACATTTCCTAGACCTACACAGTGCACTACTGACAGTAACCTAAAGTCTGAATTACAGTTCTTGAGATGGCTTTGAACAGTAGTCCAGAGGGTGCAAAAGCATGGAGTAAATTCTTAGATTTGGTTCTAGTTTTATTAAAGGTCAGTAACTAACTAAATTTTTTAAACCATTAGGACAATGCTGGTTGTTTTTTTTTAAATCTCTGAAATTATTAAAACGATCAGTAAAACCTCAAAAAGGCCTGTACTTCATGCCTTTGCTAGAAGTATTAAAGGCTCACAACAAGGTCTTACTCAGGAATGGTTTTCAAAGGACACTAAGAAAAAGTTCTGAAAAAACCCAGAATCATTGGGATACATAATGTTGCTTTGTTCCATGTTCAGGCATTACTCATTGTATCTGACACAGATCTAAACATAACAACCACAAACTGTCAGTTGGCTAAACATGTAAGCGTTTTAAATTTGTGTTCCTCCTCAAGAACCATGAAGTAACAGACATGATCTGCTTGTGCGTAAGCTGCAGCGAGACTAGCTGCTTCCACAGTGCTTTATTGCCTCATTAAAGCATATTCATTTAAAGAAGTTCTCAAGGGAAAACCAAAGGTTAAAAAAAATATACAACAATAGGTACATCAACAAAGAAATTAATTTACAAACAACTAAAAGGATACTGGCAACATTAGTATATATTTTAAGTAATGACTTATGATAATTAAGGATGTCACAAATGAAATTCTCAATACATATGGTCATCACCATGAAATCTCACCTCATTGGTGGTACTGAAAAGCAATGCTTAGCTCATCTTTTTATCAATGATAAATAAATGATCAAATGCTAAACTACAGATCATAAATTCTCATATTTAACATTACTTCAATTTAACTGGCTAATAGTTTTAAGAATTACCCAGAACTACTGGTATGCAAAAATTGGTTTAGGCCGAATGTGACATCCATAATCATTCCCAGTCATTGGAAATATATATATTTGCTTCATTAGAATATATTCTTCATGTTTTTATCCTACAACCATATTTCAAAGATATGTGTAATTTTACAGATTTTTGAAAAATACCATTTCAAGGATCTGCTTGAAAAGCAGACGTGCATTACCAGATTACCTTGAAACAAGGAGAAATATTGCACAAAATTCACTGAAGATTTGAAATTCAACACATTTCCCCAACCCCCAACCAAGTAGCTCCCTTATTTTTCACAGAAACGTCAATTCACACAGAATCATAACAAACAACAACATATTTGAACTCAAATTATTTTTCAAATGCTAATACTGCTACTGGAGTCAAAATACAAATGTCATTAGTACTGACCTAAGTAATAGTAGAAATTAATTCGAGTACCCTTTACTACAGTAAACCTTGGAGAAACTTCCAACTGTGTTACCTGCTTCATACTCCAACTGCGCAGAAAATGGCAACAGCGCTGCCAACTACACAGATGGTGGATGGCCCTCTAGAGTAAGGTGGCTGTGGACTTGTTAGGCAACTATTTAGAAGTTCAGCAGCTTCTAGGACAGACTTATCAAATACTTGCAATTGGCCACTGACTAAAAGTGTAAAACAGACATTACAAAAACAAATCAAGAAAGATTTTGCACAAAAAACCCAAAATACCATCCCCTTTTCCATTCCTCTATTTTCAACCACACTGAAGATTATAAATTCTAGACCAGCTGTTGTCCATTCTCTTGGGGTGAAGGTGAGGACACGTTCTATTGAGCCCAGATTCTGTTAATGAGTAAACAACACCTGGCAAAGACATACACATCTAATAGCAGCAAAGAAGTTGCTGAAGACAAGTCACATTACCGTTCATACTGGTTTTGCTGGTGCATTTATTTCTACATTCATTCTCCGAAGATTTACTGCAATACCATGTGAAAAGACAGCCTTCACCATCCTGAGCTTTGCAGTAAGGAAGCTGCTTGCCTCAAGCTTAATTTTATTAGCCACATTTGTTTAGCCTGAAATTTCAGGTTGTTGGGAACATGCTGGCTGGAGTCCCACAGCACCTGGACTACAGCCTGGTGCCAAGAGAGAAGATGCTAACTCCCTTGGAAATGAAGGCCACCCTTGACCTCTCCCTGTGGAGTTAGGAAGGTCAGCAGTTATGGGGCTCCTTCCTGCAGGACAGGGTACTACAGTCAGTATATTTGCAAAAGGGCCTTATGCTGGCACTTTGATTATTGCATGAAATGTTTCTTCAATTAATTACATGCATAGAGAAAACATTTTAGATGCCCCTGGCAATTCCATTAGACAGCTGCACCAGAGAAAGATCGTTCTGTAGGACTGAATGTAATTGATTATAGGTGGAGAAATAGAAGCTGTCCTAAAAACCTGGATTAACTGTTTTCCTAGACTTTACAACATTTACAAGAACACAAGGTTGTAAACTAGCTCATTCTAAAACCTGAAAAAACATCTAAACTGATGTCTGAGATCTAAAACACTCTTCTAATAGGTTGGGTGGGATTTTCAAAAGCACCCAGCATGTGTCTAACACTCTGACTAAAGTCTGTGTTACAATGCCTGAGAGGGGACCTCAGCCAGTGCTGAGAATTTCTGATGACCCCACCCAAACAGCAGCAGATCACCAAAATGCTAAATGACAATGATGGGTTCAGTCAACAAGTTCTATGACAACTTCTACAACTATACTTTTCCTTCAGAACAAGTCTATTTTTCAGAGCTACATGATGCCCAAATACATGGGATGAAAGAGCAAACCACTGCCTACTCTACGCAGACTGCCCTCTGCATGCATAGAGGGTGGGGTAGGGATCACCTCTGCATCCACAGTACTGTCCTTCCCTGAATATCTGCACTGTCTTTCATATATTGCATCTCTGTACGCGTGGGTGGGAAGGCTCTGACTGGGACAATATATTATCCATTCTGCAAATCGCACAAGGGATTAATTCCATAGGCAATATTACTTTTGCCTACATGGCTGGGTTGGAATCACTACAGCTGAGCTAGACCATTAAACAATATACCGAAATCTGGATTTCCTCGAAGTTGTTATCCCTCCTGAGGACTCCCCAGGCTCTGCTTCACTCCACCCCAGTGGAAGAGCACAGGAATCCCTTTCTCTTTCTACTGCCCTTACTTTTTCCTCCCAAACCAGGGGAGGATACGGCTCATTTCATGCAGACTTTTATGCAAAACAAACTTGAAGATATTAAATTCAAGTCCTAGTTTGACTTTCTACATCAGAAACTTGTTCCTATGTGTAACAGATTACAAAGCTTAATCAAATAAGCTGGTATCTCCCTTAAACAGGAGAAATGGGAAGAATTTGAGTTCCTGAACAGAAGAGATACCTCTTAACACCACCACAGGTGCTCTGACTGAGTAGGATTCAGTTCTTACCAGTAACTGGTGATGAATGTTGATGACTTTCAAAGACATTAGAATGATTTCCACAAATAAAAAGCATACAAGTATAAAACTTGTAAAAAGTACTGGACCTGGACAATTTATCTTGATACAGAACCCAATGTGGTAATAAAAATACTGTATATGTAGCCAATAACAGTTTTATATTATCACAAGGACAAAGAACAACAGTGTTTAATCAGAAATATGAGTTTGAACTCTTATCTATTTGGTAACTGGTAATTCTGTTTAAATAAGGCACAAATATTAGCCTTTTTAAAAGCTCACTGACAGTAAGTGGAAAAGATTCTGTAACGTTACACAGGTAAAAATGTACCCACTGTGAAATTCAACATAGGTGAGGAGTTACTTTTGAACCCATACAAGATTAAAACCCAAAACAGATGTATTATTTAATGACTGTAAACTTTCTATGGGCTTTATAAATAGGAATGAAACAATGTGGTATAAGCACAGTAAATAACATTTTGACTGAAATAAAAATAATTCTAAATTGAATTTTACCTTCCATCTTTTACTTTTTTTCAGCCTGCATTTTCACTCAGTGAAACAGTGAATTATTAGTACAATTCTGCAATTTCCACTATCAAACTTTCAATTTTATGATCCTTATAATAACTATAAGGATATTAGCAGCCTCACATGGCTTCCATATTTTTTTCCACAAAGGTGAGAATGGGACAATCTATGTGATAATAGGAGTTCAGTGCCTCACTCTCATGTAAAGCCAGTAAGACATATTCTATCAGAGAAGCATTTTTGAAAACCATTTTCTGGCAGCGTTCCTGGACTTGTGTTTGATGGTTTTGAAAGTAATGACGGCCATAATTTCTGATTTTTTTCTGGTTTTCTCCTTAAGACATTAATACTGTTTATTATCCTAAATAAATGAAGAAAATAAAAAAACATCTTAGATGGAACCCTGGACAGAGATATCTTGTCAGATGCCAAAAAAAAAAAGGAAGAAGCTTGAAACTGTCGTCAACAAAATGCAAAGACATGAATGAGAATGAGTGAGAAGCACTACAGAAACAATAATCTTTGTGTTGCCTGTCTTCAACATATTTGGCAGCACTACATTTGTGTAATGTTTAGTATCAGTAAATGAGAAGAATACTCTCTACCGAGTCATTAATACCACCTCTAAACCAGTATCCATAAGGTTGCTCTGCAGCTTTCTCATCTGAACAGCACCTGAGACACCTGTTCTGACCTACCTCAAAAGTTTAAAGTAATGCTTCTAAGTAATTTTTACAATACCTTCGATTTTTGACAGTACAAAATATTTTGCCAAATAATGTTTATCTTATAAAATAAAATCTACCACATACCATGTTGATACACAAGAGGAAACCAAAGGATAAATACTTTGGAGTACAGATCTCTGGATATACAACCTTTAATCCTGGAATACTGAGATTCTCTAGTAATGCAGATTGCAAATACCCTGAGGAATGTTCATGCTCTAATCAGACACAGATATTTCTGTAAGATTTGCACTTTTACATGCTTTCACGATCATTGCACTGATTAAAAAAAATAATTCTGAAGGTTCATCCTCAATGACAACTATCGGCCCAGCCTTTCTCATTCTGAAACAAGCGGAGACTTTTACACTAACAAAGCCAAGGTCTCACTCTACTGCATCTCTTTGGTAAAGCATCAGACATTGCCTCTGTAATTATATAGATCCATTTCCTTAGGTCAGCTGCCTTGTAAAAAAGCAGTCAAAAAACCCCTTTCAATTTGTGTTAGCTGGAAGGGAAATTCACCCATAAATCTCAATGTGGCAACTGATATTAAACTTTGCTACAAACTACCATTGAGATATTAAAGCACAATCTGATCCAAATACTGACTTCTTGAACATGCTCACTAATGCTGAAGAGAGAAAGAAATAAAAAAGCTTTCTGATATGAGTTTAGAAAAGCAGGAACGCATTCTTCTTAGGCACAGTTCATTTTATACCCATGTATTACTTCTGCCAACTGCATCAGAAATATCCTCCAAAGTTGATAATTCCAATCTGCTGAAATCTACACCATGCCTTTCCTGTCTTGCACCATTGTGGAGGACAATGTATGTCTATGGGAAGACAGAGAGGCACAAGCAATCCAGGAGGTTCCTGGAATGCATTGATGGTAACTTCCTTCTCCAAGTGACAGAGAAGCCAATGAGCAGAGGTGCTATACTGGAACTTGTTCTCACCAACAAGGAGGGGATGGTGGGCAATGTGAAGCACAAGTCGGGTAAAAATACCAGGAGGCCTGCATGGATGAACAAGAAACTCCTGTACAAACTGTCTACAAGAGCATGGAAGCAAGGACAGGTAGCCTGAGAGGAATACAGAGAAACTGTCCAAGCAGCCAGCGATTGGGTTAGGAAAGCTAAAGCCCTGATAGAATTAAACCTGGCCAGGGATGTCAAGAGCAACAAGAAAAGCTTCTATAGGTAATAGGCAATAAAATGAAGACTAGGGAAAACATGGGCCTTCTGCAGAAGGAAATGGGAGAGCTGGTTACTCAGGATATGGAGAAAGCTGAGGTACACAATGACTTTTTTTGCCTTGTTCATCACCAGCAAGTGCTCAAGCTACACTGTCCAAGTCACAGAGGGAAAGGCAGAAACTGAGAAAGTGAAGAATCACCCACTGTAGGAGAAGAACAGGTTCAAGACCATCTAAGGAACCTGAGAGTGCATCTGCAGGTTCTGAGAAAACTGCCAGATAAAGTTGCCAAGCCACTATCCATCATATTTGAAAAGCTATGGCAGTCCAGTGAAGTTCCCACTGACTGGAAAAGGGGAAACATAACCCCATCTTTAAAAAGGGAAAAAAGGAGGATCCAAGGAACTAGAGGCCAGTCAGTCTCACCTCTGTGTCTAGCAAGATCATGGAGCAGATCCTCCTGGAAACTATGCTAAAGCACATGGAAAATAAGGAGGTGATTTGTGACAGCCAACATGATTTCATTAATTACAAATTGTGCCTGACAAATTTGGTGGTTGACAGGGTTACAACGGTGGTGGATAAGTGAAAAGCAAATAACATCATCTACCTGGACTTGTGCAAAGCATTTAGCACTGCCCCAAATGACTGGAGAGGGACTTTTTAAAAGGGCATATAGTGATAGGACAAGGTGTAATGTCTTTAAATTGAAAAAGCATAGATTTAGATCAGATATCAGTAAGAAATTCTTCACGGTGAGGGTGATAAGACACTGGAACAGGTTTCCCAGAGAAGTTTATGACTGCCCATCCCTGGAAGTGTTCAAGGACAGGCTGGATGAGGCACTGAGCAACCTGGTTTAGTGGAATGTATCCCTGCTCATGGCAGGTGGGGTTCAAACTAGATGATCTTCAATGTCCTTTCCAACCCAAACCATTCTATGAATCTGTGATAGGTGGAAAAAGAAACACAGAGGAAAACTAAAAAATAAAAATAAAATTTAAAAAAAAAAAAAAAAAAGGAAGAAAGAGCTGCCCCATATAGCAGCAAGAATTTTGAGACTTTAAATATCCAAATATTTCTCAGGAATGCTGCCAGAAAGAAGACAAATGCTTGCTCTAAATACAATATACATCAAGTCCATTTATTCTCCTTCACTGAATTCAGAAAGATTTTTTGTAGTTCAACTTGGGTAAAATCAGAGTTGGAAATATGCAGTCTCAAACTGAATCTTTAATTTTTTTTTTTTTTTTTAGTGTTACAAGTAATTTTCAGTCTTCAGTCTTTAATAATTTAATTTAACTAAATATGACTTCTAAGTAACAGTAATTCAACCTACCTTCAAAAAGTAGCTACTAAAAATGGAAAGAAAATAGTTAAGAAGAGGCACAAATTAGTTTTCCAACATTATTAAACTGTAAAAAATAGAAAATTTTTGAAAAAATAAAAAATAAAAAAACCCCAAAACTATCAATTCCACTTACACTTTCCTTTCTGAAAACTTTTAGGTGAAATAGTCTACCTAGGGAAACCGGATAATATGTCTTTAAAGTGCCCTAGTTGTAAACAGAAGTTAATAAACATCACATTATAATTCAGCACTTCATGTACTTTAAGAGAGAAAAGCATGCACTACTTCTTTTGAAGTCTGGAAGACAGGGCCACAGTTTTAGAATAAGTTCCAAGTTATATTCATAGGAAACTCCTTAATCTAAAAAAAGTTTTCTTTCCCCCCTTCTTTGCTGAACCACATTCTTGCCATGGAAAATCATTATTGCTGTTTTGTAGATTTGCATTCATCTTCTAAGATAGTTAAACCTCTTCTCAAAAGATTAAGGCAATTATTATTCATTACAAATATTAACATTTGTACATTTCAGACAAATCAGATTGCTCGGTTCATTTCATAGTTAATGGGATTAATACAGTACCTTCAAAACCTGGTTTCCTGTTAGGTGATACCTTTCCTGCTGCTTAGAGGAAGCAAATGCTAGGAAGCACCATACACCTGCTGTATTTTTAACACAGAGACTAGCTAGTACCTGATTTAAGAGTGCACACACATATTTAGTTCAGTTTGTGGACCTAACTACAGCCAACAAATGAACTGGGTAAACATAGAAGCACATGCCCCAATGGCAGAAAATCCATACTCAACTGAAGAGAATTATTTTTATAACTGAAGATCTCTCATTCCTTTTTCATCCTTTAGTTATGTTACATTGAGTTATATGGAGTCCTGAGTAGTCTCCCTTTAACTTCTAATGGGAGTCAAGTTTCTCTTCTCACACCTTTCTTACGTTTTGTTTCCACTGCTACTGCCAGGTAAGCTATCCTTTGAAATATTTAAACCATAGTGAAAAGCAGAATTCAATTTACATAATGACACCACTTCTTGAAGAAGCCCACCCTCTTCTGCAGCTTCATTTCCTTTCTTCCCGTCTTTCTCCCAAGGGACCAGAATGGATGGATGTTGAGCAAGACTTGCTGGGAGCTGATCTTCTGAGATATTGCTTAGTGTTTCATTCTGCTTTACATACTTAGAGGAAGAATAGCCTGCTTTGAAACTTTCTAGAGAAGCAAACTGGGCACTTGATTGTATTGGAGATGGGGATATCATGCTAGTGGTGTCCATCCTGTCAATAGTAAAGGTTTTCTCACTACTTTCTTCTTCCAGCCTTGAGAGAGATTCTCTATGGCCACCAGAAGAAACTTGCTTCCTTGGCGATGGAGGGAGCTGTTTCCCATGGAGGACGCTGTCATCCTGACCGAGGTTCCACTCTGCTTGATCATTAGCACTGCTGCAGAGCAGGGTAAGGTTGCTCTCACTAGGTGCATTCGACTTGTTCTGAAAGAAAGAACACGTGTTTATAGTTAATGTCACAAGAAACATCTCTACACTGGCACTTCTGAAACAAAAACACTGTAATGGATTTTGTGTGTTCCTAAATCACAGATTCCCTTTGGGGTTCAATGTTACAGAACAACGATCCCCGAAACAATCTACAATCAAGTGTTTTTACACTTCCTTGCAAAAACAGTCTGACTGTTCTAACGACTGCCTTTTGTACAGAGGAAGGATTTCCATCTCCCCTGTCAATTCAGTCTTTCCACAAGCAGTTTTGACAGTGAACAACGACACACTTTGCTGGTTTGTACCCACAGTATGAGAAAGTGCTGGACTAAAACGAAAACCAGATGGCATTTCCTCTTTGCTTCAGTAATTAATTATACCAACTTTCAATATTAAATTTTTTTTGGCCAAAGGAACAAAAAGGGGCATTTTATTAATGTGACCCCTGTGTGACACTCGTTATATAAAATTTTCCAAGCTTTTTAAACATTTTCATGAGAATTTGCTGATCCAGTAATGAATCTTCTACTACAGGATCCCTTTCAGCAAAAGTAAATGTTGGGCAGCTGATATGAGCTGGAATTCAAAAACACTGTTTTTGCTAACATCACAGCAGTGACTTCGTGAGGGTTGTAAAGTTGTAGGGAACCAGTTTGTTTATACCACAGGTCCTGTGCAACTCTACCTAAAAAAGGATCAAGGCACTCTCTTAGAAAGTTTTGTAGTATTATTCTAGCAGTGTTTCAGTTGCAATTACCATACGGACCCATTACTAATCAAGATGGAAACATCAACATATCACTATGGCTAGTTTAAGGATGCACAGTGATAATGGAAATAAATACCTTTTAAGCCACATGAAAAAGACTACAACAAGCTCTTAAAATACCAGACTGAACACCTAAATAGGACATTAAACTACTTGATTATGTAAATTATTACATTGTTCACAGCTGTATGTGTGGTTACTGTTTTAAGGGACAAATACTGTTCCAAGATGACTGGATAAACCAAACAAGGGCGTAACCAATCTCTTGGCTGGTGTAAAACCATCATGCAGTGGCCAGCATGGGTGTGCTGTTACACAGCCCTACGAAGAAACACTAGCAATTCTAAGGACTATACTGAGTTGCATGTTGTGGATTCCACTAAAAAGGGATTGGAGTGGTTTTTCAAATGAAAGCAGAAGACTAACCGCAGTCTTGTAATCAATGTCATCCATTGACCTAAAGAAATCCAGGCTCTTGGCTCCCGAGAGCTTGCCTTGATCTGAACTGTGTGTGCTCAGGGTGTCCAAAATCTCGCCAAGCAAGTCCATTTCTCCTTGATGCTGAGGAGTTATTCCAGTTTCACCAGAATCATCACTATCATAAAAGTAAGCAGAAGCTTCTTCACTGTCTTCTGATGATAACCTGAAAACAAAAACTTTCCCATCAGCTAGGAACATAAAAGCCATTTTATTACAACTTCTGAAAGTAAGTAGGAGAAGATGTTCCAAAACTTGTGGAAGGGAACACAAACCCAGAATTTCCTTCTATTGAAGAATTTTCCTAAACATAGATGTATGATATCTATGGAGATGCAGTTACCATTAGCTGGTTTTCCAGTCTCCTGGCTGTTCCCCAACCACTATAACTGTTAAGTCACCCTTGAAATGAATTTCCAAATCTTCCCTCCAAATTTTACAGTTATTCCAAAATTGGTTCCTCTTTTCCCTTGTCTACACCTTAGATTTAAATCAGTGTTGCGACACCTTGCCAGCTGACCTAGGCATACTTTGTTCTAGGTGGCAAGACTCTCATACTGCAACTCTTCTTCTGTCATATAACCAGATTTACTGGAGTACTGCCTATCTGCAAGGAGAACTTATGCTTTTGTCTCTTATTTGCTCTTTCATTCATTGCAATATCTCCTCCTCTGACCCCCATACTATAGCAGTCTTTCCCTCTCTCTCTCTATCCAGAACACTATTACAAAGCATATTTCCATGGCTCACTGTTATGATGGTATCCTTTGAACGCTTCAGTACTTCCTTCTTCCCTACTGCATCACGGCTTAAGCTGCTTGACTTTGCTTTCAAGGTTCTTCATGTTTTGTACCAGTATGTTTATTATCAAAAATTGTCTCCTGAATTCAACCAGAGAATGCCTCAACGCAGCTGAAGCCTTAATTTATGATTTTCCTTTAATTCACACATAGGAAGACTTTGATATAAAACACACACAAGGCCATATTTCTCTTTCAGACCTTTCAGAAAACTTTCCGTTGTCATGACCACAACACAAGACTTAAAGAACAGATTAGCTGAGGTCATGCCCACCATGCTGACAAGTATTATTTCGCTGGTTCTTTGTGTACGTAGTCTATCTTTTTATCTTGAGTCTGTGAAGGCTAGCAGCCTGGGCAGGAGAAAAATGTGTCACTTGACCTCAGCTTTGCTGAACAACACTAGTTACCCTTTATCTTGTACACACACACACGCTTCTTACTTGCTCGTTCTCTCCATTTCATCATCATCATCTTCATCCAAGGCAAAATCCTGGTTACTGAGACGCTGGTTGAAACGAGTCTGGAGGACAGAAAATTAACATAATTTTTGTTTATTTTTTCTATTTCAGCATTACTTACTGGGAGACTAGCTGCCACTTTCCTCATTAAGACTTCCTGATTACTTGATGAGGAAAACCAGATATTGATCAAGTCTTCTAAAGGTTGTTTAAAGAGGATGTGAAGTCCTTAAGCATCACTAATTAAAGAGCAAGAGAACCATTTTTCTTCATGGCCTATGGAGGGGCTTATTATTTATGCAAAGCCCGGAGTGCCTTATTATTTATGCAAAGCCTTGATTAGCAGAAGACTGGCTACTGGAAGAAAACCATCATTCAAGTCTACTATCTACCCTTTCTTGCAAGTATATCACAAACAGCACTGTGGTTTAGTACTTTCTCATAAAAATATTTGTCAAGCTTTGGTTGATGTGGTGTACTGACCATGAAGAAAAATGAATTTTTTAAAGCAGCAAATACAAAAGAAGCCAGGAGTCTCTTTACATAGCTATATTTATTCTAGGTGTCAAACAGAACTGCAAGGTATGCAGTATGCCATCTCAAAACCTGTGCAGTAAGAATGCCTGTGTGCAGGATACTGTAAATTACAGTTAACTCAAAGTTAGCATACACTCAGAGCGTCGCATGGGGAGCTTGTGTAGAGTAGCTAGTATGCTGTAAATTCACACACTACCATACTGAGTACTCACTAACCTATTATATCACATTATTTAGCAAACAGCACCAGGCTGAAGATTCCTATAATAGTTGGGAAAAAGTCTTTATCTTGACAAGAACATTTATGTCAGGAATTTTACTCACTTGTTCATCACAAATGACTGTCTTAAGGTCTGCACATCTCTTATACTTGTTTTGTATCAAAAATCTGCAAAGATTAACTATGCAGGCAATCAATCCACTGAAGAGATTCTAAACCTTGGAAAACTGGCCATAATTTAGACATATGGATAGAATTTGTGCAAAGGGAAAACAGTGTTAGCTAACTTCAAAGAAAATCTTATGCAAGTAAAAAGAAGTGCTACTGCCCACATCTCATCATGCAGTTCACCAAATGCATAAACCTACAACAAGCCCCTAATGGGGAAGAAATATGGCCTTAATTTCAGACTACAAGGAGCTTGGAAATCTCGTACTGGGAGGATTTCAGTACATCACCTATTACAGATGTTGCCAGTGTCCTACATGTACCATGACACACACTGTAACGTTTTTTCGCCCTGTTATTGTCAGAAATGTCTCAAAGTTCACTCTTTATAGACTGACACACGTGTTCAACAAGAGAGGATTTAACTAAAAGCAGCAAAATTTGATAACACTTTCCATAGTTCTCACTCCAAAAAGAGGAAATGTGGGGTTCTTAACATGTTAAACCACGTAAGAGTTGATAAAGAGAAAATTATTAGGATATTAAAAACTACAAAAGAACCCAAACTAAAGCTTCATGCTGAGTAAAAGTTGAGAGGATGGATCACAGAGAAACAAACTATTGCTATTTCTAACTCTTTCCTAGTTTTATGAGTTCTTTGTGTTATTCTCATCAGTGTTCTAATCAAAAATATCCCTGCTTGCAACTAAAGGGAGCTTAACCACGCTGTCTTTCAGTTAATTGGTTATCTTGGTGCTTACTGCCACAACTGCAGTCACTGTTTTAGTTTAAAAGTTGCTGCTTTACGTATTTATCTTCACTGGGACAATTAAAATACTTTGTTACTCTAACACTCATAATTCACTACTTCCCCAAGAAAATTCTGACATGATATTCATTGTAATTAAAGCTCTAATCCTGGAACTGACTCTTGGGGGACAATACCCTGTTTCTCACTTTCTTGAGATTTGCATCAGAATTAGATGTGGCAATCACATTTTCTTCTACTAATGTGAAGACAAGATTTTGCAGGAAGGAAAGTGCTTTAAAGATGTTGGTAAATTTCAGAAAAAAACCCCAAACTGACACTTGGTTATCTGTGGATGTATTAACCTTGTCAAGGGAATAAAACGCCACAAGATAACACTCATTTGTCAAAATAATAAATTATGTTTCAAAGAGCAAAGACGGCAAGTTTAAAAAAATAAATTAAAAAAAAGAATAAAAAGGTTGTGACTGAGAAACAGGAACTGAATAAAATTAATTAGAATCAGTAAACACCATAGGCAGTGGCTCCTCAGAGCATCTACGAAAGCAAGCACATCATCATGTAAAGGAGTGTAACAGAGCATATGTAAACAAACCTGAAAAAAACCCAAAAAATTCTAGTTCCTGATGGTCAGACTCTCTCACAGTTTTGCTACCAATTTGAATGTTTAGGGGTAGAAAATTATGCAGGAAGACTTTCAAGAACTAAACCAAACAAAACAGGTTTTACAAACCAACAAACAAAAAACCAAAACAAAACAAAACACAAAAAAACCCTGGAAAATGGGAAGGAAAGGAAAATATCTGGCTGTAAATAACAACATTCTCCAGAGTTTACAGCTCTGTGAGCTAGCCACAGGGACAAAAAGCAACACGTGTTTTTGAAGAGGTGACTTTCCTCTAGGAGCTCTAATAAAAACAACCGCAAGGGAGAGGTATGTCCAGACTATTTTGCAAAGAAAGAAAAAGAAAGAAAGAAAGTCTTAATAAATTCCAAAAGGAGAATCATAAATCTTTTTCAATGCTCCACTAAGCAAAGTGACATAGTACGTGCACCTGCAAAAGCTGTCAAAGTCATTTAAGAAGTCTTTCCATTACTGACGTACCCTGCTGTTTGCAGAAATTAAAAGCTTAAATAACTGTCTTTTCCACATTTTGAAGTATGTAACCTTTTTTATACCTTTTTATGAAAAAAGGACAGACTTCTGTTTCCTTCCTGATCAGCATCCTAATAACAACCAGACGATTTAAATTTATTACCACAAGAAATATGGTAACACTCCTTTCTTGCTGCACCAGAACTTTATAAAGTCTTAATAGACTGCTGTTATGCTTTTTCTATAAAATAAAGTAACAAACTTCTTTAAAGTACTCAGTTGTTTTTCTTCTTCCAATTAGTTCTGCTTACACAATAAATCTAGTATCTAATGTATCTACTTTATATCAAAACATGAACAGGGATTCAATTTCTGCTATTTCAAATTTTGCTCATCTTCAGGCACACTGCACTACAAGAACCCATCTCTCATCTTGCTCAGAATATAACAGAGCGCAACACTCCTAAACACAACAAGCTCATTCTCTGCAGAAGCCACTGTTGAACCATGAAGCCTGTGCGTAAAGTAAGTCAAAGGAACAACTGAAGCCAGCATGAGGATATACATCCTTTTGTATACATCCCCTTCTGTTTCTGCCCCACTTCAAAATTTCGTTCTGTAAGTGGTGTGCTACGTATACAGTCGTGGTAAATGCGGATCACGGAAACCAGAAAAAGAAGGTGCTGGCAGTATAAATATGTGTAGAAGTAAAAGTGAGACTAGGTCCTTAAACTGTTCTGCTTCCTGGTAGCATCACCAAATGTACTACTTTGGTATAAATACGTAGACAAATTACATGAATGCTAAAGGATTTAAATGTAAGATGGTTACATTCTTGATTGGGCATGAAAGTCAATCTTTGAAATGTCAGTATTTTATTTAATGTTAGACCTTTCAGAAGCACAGCTTTCTGGAATGAGTGCTTACTGATCGATACTAAGGCAGGAAGTTTAACAAGGCTGCTGCTTTTAATTGTCCACAAAGTGAGAAACACATAATCTTTTGATAAATGGCAACACATATATAATTCCCTATTTACCAGCTACTCAATACATCAACATGTAGAAAGTTTCAAAAAAAGAAAAATTTATTATGGTTTAAATCTATGAACTAGTTTCCTTTTTCTTAAAAATGTAAAGATTATTCATTCAGTACAAGAAAGCAAAATAAATACAAGTCCACTATTACTAATGATTCTGTATTTTATTTTACCTATCCACCTCTACAACCCCATCACAGATGTAATTATCACTTCACCTCCAGTAGGGAAGCAAAAGATCTCTCAATCAAACTTTCTAGTTAAGCACAACCCATTGCCTTCCTTTACGGTTAAAGACTGAGACCCACAGCAATGGATAACAAAATCACAGGAAAGTACTTCACAGTACATTCCACAAGAGATGAGACTGATGGGGGAAAAGGGAAGGAAGAGAGATTATAAAGTTCCTCTTTTTCTGGGACATGGTACAACCAACCACAAGCCTAAAGTAGTGCTAGGGATACCAATTAGCTACACAGATACTCACAGAAAGTAACATTAAGTAATGATGCCTCACAAAAATAATGCTCTGATATCAGCAAAGTTGTCCTGGATAGAAATAATAAATAGATATTATCTAAGATGCCCTATTTGCTGCTTTTTTTTTTTCCTAATTATTATTATAACTCAGGACTCATGGATAATTTAAAAACTGTTAATGTTAAATAAAAAACCCCTTCATGCTTCCTAGGATAGAAACACTCTCTGCTTTAACAGATTCAGGCATAGAATGAGGCATTTGTAAGAATATGCAGTGATGGAAACATCCACAGCTGTATGCTATGAGACAAAAGTGTCATTAATTCTGAGATCCTGTTAATTAAGAAGATAGGGAAACAGAGATGTACAAAAAATTAGGTTCCTGATGACAGAAAGAACTCCTTTTCTGTGACATTAAAGAGCCTGCAAGAGCAGGAAATCCCCCAAAATCTGTTTAGAGACACAGACAACCAGAAATGTGTAGATAACAGTATGGCCACAGTACTTTGAAATGACAACTAAGCTGTAATGCAACAGAGATCTCTGCTGACTTCTGCAAAGTTAAAGAAAACATCCATGCTGAGGTAGGATTTATGGTAACGAAGGATGATAAATTTGTTGAAATACCTAGTCATGGATAGCACATTATAATTATTTATGAGTGTGCTGGCAGCCCAGAAAGCCAACCATATCCTCGGCTGTATCAGAAGTGTGGCAGACAGCTTGAGGGAGGGGATTCTCCCCCTCTACTCTGCTCTCCTGAGACCCCACCTGCAGTACTGTGTCCAGCTCTGGGTCCCTCAGCATAAGAGGGATATTGACCAGTTGGAACGAGTCCACAGGAGGCCACAAAGATTCTCAGAGGGCTGGAGCACCTCTGCTGTGGGGACAGGCTGAGTTGGGCTTGTTCAGCCTGGAGAAGAGAAGGCTCCAGGAAGACCTTATTGCAGCCTTCCAGTACCTGAAGGGGGCCTACAAGGAACCAGGGGGGGACTTTTTACAAGGGCCTGTAGTGACAGGACAAGGGGTAACGGGTTTAAATTGAAAGTGGGGAGATTTAGATCAGATATCAGGATGAAGTTCTTCACGGAGAGGGTGGTGCAGCACGGGAACAGGCTTCCCAGAGAAGCTGTGGATGCCCCATCCCTGGCTGTCTTCAAGGCCAGGCTGGATGAGGCTTTGAGCAACCTGGTCTAGTGGAGGGTGTCCCTGCACACGGCAGGGGTGTTGGATCTTTAAGGTCCCTTCCAACCCAAACCATTCTATGATTCTGTGGAAGTGTACCACCCAAAGGCAGCCTGGCTTCACTGGCAACAAGCAGAAGTGTTAGTCTTCTAAAATAGGACATGAAGATTTTCAGTGTCATTTGCTTCAACTAAAGGAAGCAGTTCTTTTATAAACCAGTATTCTTTACAGCATTTTTTGGTGGATGATTTCAAGAATCAAATTCACCAGCCAGAATTTCCAGCTACAAGAACTAAGAAAAGTATGACCTATTCCCTTTTTGGTGGTTATTAATGCTCTAGGTTTACTCAATGGTTAGAGGGAAGGGACACGACAGAATGGAGGGTTGAGCAGGTCACAGGGGAGACAGGATCAAGAAGATAAGGGGTAACACATGTTGGAAAAGAAAAACTAACCAGAGTCCATATACACAAATGCAGAAAAGGCAACATTTTTTAAGTAACGAGAGACATAGAAGTAACTTGGGTACACAGTGTGTGATTGTAGTACATCACAACAGCTGTGAATCCAGTTCGTCTGGCTGGAACATCCTACTTATTTGATATAATTGCTAGGCAGGTAAAACAGAGATTACTGGTTAAATTGATCTTTGCTTACAATGTGCATAGTATCCTCACATCAGCAGAACTAATGCATGGTAATATCACTGCTGGAAGCTCAGATCACGTGTGACTTGTTCAAAGGAAAAGTTACAAAAACACTGAAGTTCAAATGTACAATGTGGATGTGATCCTAAACACAAACATCATATCCCTACAGACTTCAAGATTTAATGGAAAACACCAAATGTCACACAACTTTAGACAGATAAAACCTAAGCAGCACTGAACTCTCCATCAGACCTATGGAGAGTGGAAGAACCTATTTGAGGGAAGCTCTGCATGAAGCTTGAAAACAAACAGACTAATCACATTTGCAAGGGAAGAAAGATTGTGTCTCAGTAACAGAAATATTGACTACAAGCACATTTCAGTTTAAGGTTCCCAAACAGAAGAATTAGCAGGGAGGAGTCCCTTCTCCTGTTTGACACCAGCAGGAGTCTTCTGCTCAACAAAGAAGTTCTTCCTCTACAAGTTGCTGGGGAATATGGATGACACTTGGATTTGGATGCTATTCACTAATTTCAGATATTTTAGGGCCTAAATTAGACAATAAGCATCAGGATGAAAGGCATCATCAGGATGCAATCTAGATTCTAGGTAGGCTGAGCTGCCCTTTGAACATGTCCCTCTCTCTCTCCACTTACTGCAGAAGGAGCCCAGGGTAGCACTGCTGCTAACTTCAGTATTTCAGAAGTGTCTAAAATTAGATGGGTTGAATCTAGGATTTCATATTCAGAGACACAGAGATGCCTGCAGGAAAAGCCTTTCCTGTTTCCTCTATTTCTGCTTCCTTTTTCCCCCAGCCAAACTTTATTCTTTAACTGAACTTCTTTATTCATTTTTTTTCACTCTTAGGTACACAAGTAGAGGAAGAAAGAAAAGGTCAGGAAACATACAGTACTAGAGCTGAAGTTTTAGACATAAGGTTACACTCTCCAAACTTTCAGGTCAGAAGGCAAAAGCAACATGGAAGTTGGGATGCAGATCCCAACAGTCGGCTGACAGTTCTGGCTCCCTGCCTTGGCTGGATGGAGCCAAAATTCGACACATGGAAGACAGAAGATGTCACAGCAAATGAAATCACAAGATGCCACTGTTGCATTAAGATGACAATAAAATCTCCTGATGAAAAAATTAATCTGGTTATTTCAATTAACTACTAAGAACAGAAAGGTTCATCCAGTTTTGAAGGTACTTTGTGAAACAGGACTTTTGTTTCTGATGCTTCAGAAGAAAGAAACCCTGATAGACATGACAGTATGGTCCATTTGTTTGTAGATGAAAGTCTCTCAGAAAGGCAGCCTTTTATTTGTTAAAAAATCAAAATAGGTGACAATAATAGACAGAAAAAGCATCTGCAAACTTTTTACTTGTCTAGATGTCTCTCAGCAGGATAAATCAGAGGTAGATGTGCTAATGACTTTGCCCTGAAAAACCAAGCATTCCACTAAATGCTCACAGGATAACAAAAAGTTTCAGAGTGATTTCCTGACCATTATCCTATCTTTCCTTTTTTTTTTTTTTTTTCCCCTAAATTGGAATCATGGTAATTAGTGGAGAGATTTCTCAAGTGATGTTTACTGTAAAACTCAAAGAACAGGCAGCCACAAGTTTTATGCGAGTTTATGGGTGCAGAACTCCGGTGCGGAGACTTGCAACAGTCCTTCACTTAAAACCATGGTGAGAAGAGATGGAGGCAGAGAGGAGCAAAGAGACCACACTAATAAAAATACTGTACTGAAATAAAATAACATTTAAAAAAACTTTACAAACTTATACTGCTTCTATTTTCTTTAAATGTGTTGTTTGCTGACTTAATTAAAATCAGTCACTGTCACTGCTGAGAGGCTGTATCTACTAACTTCTTGGGGGGAGGAGGTTTGAGCAGTCTGGTAAATATACTTCTGCTTGGGAGCGTATATTTCTGAAAATAAAATTATACACAATACATGAATGCATCTATATGTTTAAGTTGCACAAAATCTAGATAATCTTTCATTAAAAAAAAAGAATAAGGTAAGTACCACATGATTTCTAAGAGGCGGTCTGTTGTAAAAAGCAAGGTTTGTACAAGGTAAAGGATCCGTGTGTGCCTGTACTACTTCGGAAACGTACCAGAGCCAGGAGAGGGCACTCTCGTAATCTGCAAGCTGAATTTTTGCTGCCTGGCTTTTAAATTTTTAATTAAAAGGAAATCTGACTGTTGCAGAATGAAGAGATCTTACTTGACACACCAAGACAAAAGATTTTCTCCAAATTAAAGGAAGCTAATGATGTCTACAATATTTTCAAATTACACCACAATATCTAAAGATCAATAATTGACCATAGCTTACTTCAAAACATGATTTACATTAAAAACTAGCTGTTATTGTTTAAGACATGTATCAATTTTTAATATTTTAGTCAATGAAAGTAGATGATACCTCTAAATAACCAGTATTTTCTGTGGATGATAGGCATAGATGTGATCTCAAGCACATGATCTGAGTTTAAACACAGGTAAAGGCCCATAATCAGAGCTTTTAGGTTTCTGAAATTATTGTGTAGTTTTCTGAAGGATTTTTTTTTTTTTTTTTTTTTTTTTTTTTGTCTTAAAGGGGTTCAGTTTCCTTATACAGAATAGGTATATTCACCACTGCATTATCACAAGCATTTTCTCTCTTATGTTTCCAGAAAAAGTCTTCAGAATAGCCCACTCTCACCACCTTTTTCAGGTTAGGAGGGTCATCAGTTACTGGAAGCTCTTTGTAGCTAATGATTATGTCATTTATTTTACTGGCCATTGTAGCAGTATTGATAAATGGGGCACTCCTGAAGGTAAGGTTATTCTGAACACATCTCCCTGCCTGACACTGGCTATCTTTCCTGAACAGAAGCCAAGTATACCCACTGCAAGGCTGAATTACATATTGTCTAGTTACTAGGATATAAAGCAATCAAAGTGTAGAAGGTACATTTGCTATATGTTCTTAAAAAAGAATTAAAAAATCATAATTCTCTTCTGTTCAAGAATACAAACAAAAAAAGTTCAGTCTAATTTGGTTTTTATTACCTCACGCAAAAGCGTTTTTAAAATGTTCTTAGACATTGTATTTAAATCCTGCAAAGTCCTGGGAAATACTTCACTTGGTTTCTTCGATATATGAACATTGGAAGTCGTGCTGACACACAGGGATTCCTGGTAAACCCACACTTAGAATCCAAATGCCTGTTTCCAGTACGGCTGCAAGGTAGTGCATGCCTAAAGGTGCAGGTATTACATGCACTTCCTTAGAGACAAGGGGTCATTGCTAACTTAGTAATTAAAAAATGAACTGGTAGATCTTACTTGGTATTCTGCAAATCTTCAAGAATGTTTTAACCACTAAATATATTAGGACTACTGACATCCTGAAATGCTCCATTTTTAGTAAGTTACCCTTTCACCTGAAGTAACAGTAAATTTACAAAGATCATATTTATGAAATCAAATAGATCCTCCTGGCATTCTATCCAGGCTTATAATAAAAATGCTCTCTTTCTAATTATATATTAATTTGGAACAATTTTATAGAGCTCTTGCTGCATTTAGGCCTATCTACCCAGAAATCTGCATTACCTGGGAGCATATAATGAAACAGAATTAAAAGAGTTTATGCAAAAACTGAATGTACAGTACAATCAGTATTAATACATACACTCCTGTATGCCCTTGTCAATAGTTAAAGGAACTCAACAATATCGTTGGCAAAATACAGCAGAGTTGAAGCAATGTCATGCTTGTGTGAATTTTTATTTCAAAAATTTTAGCTGGTAATTTCTGGTGTCTTCTACATACTTAATTAATGTAGGAGATAAAACATACTAGAGATATATTATTAGATCTAGGCATGAAACAGTTAACAGCAGTGCACATGCCAAGGTTTTAATAAGGCTTAACAATATAAAGCTTCAATCCTCCACTTTCACTAGATTTTGTTGTTGTGGTTTTCCCTTGCTTAGGGCAATCCATCTGTTAATGTTGACTTGCAATATAGTTAAGCTCACACACGTATAAAAAGCCTAGATCAGCTAACCTAAGCAAGAGTAAGCTCAAATGAATATTACAGAGATAGAGCAATTCATCTTAGGCAAAATTAATGGGGGGGTGTGGTGTGGTGTGGTGTGGTGTGTGCGCGCACGCGCGTGCACACAGGCACGTATGAGTGCACGCCTGTTATTTCTTTTTTTAGGAAAGACTTTCAAAATGCAAATTATAGAAGGGCAAGCTAATCGCTATAGTTTGCAATAACACATTTAATTATTTATTCTCTGAATATGTTTTGACAGCTATTTTACATGCTATAATTTGTTTTGATATACTGTTAATTTTTTAAAACCTATTGCCAATCTGGCCAAAAAAATATAATAAAGCCACTATAACAGCAGTGATAAAGCTTAGTAAATATTCATTGTTAAAAACGGCTCTGCACTCTGACCAGTGCTGGTATTCTCCCTGGGCCAAACTGGCCTTGTTTTCAATAAAACCAGAGAAGTATCCTTTCCCTTGAGCCCTGTTAGGCTGAGGCTGCAGTTGGAACTGTCATCTTCACACAAAAGCAAAGGGGTTGGGTTTTACAAACGCAAAGCCTAATTGGGAGATCTTCATGGCTGTACTCTTGACATTTATTAAAGCCTCATCAACAAAACAGGAAATAACCGTACTAATTAGCAGACCCACATATTAACTATTATTTGTTGGGGTAAAAGCAGATTCACTTCCTATTGTAAAGGAAACATCCCCCCAGACCCCAAAATCCTGTTATGAACCAATTATTAAAATGATCTTTTACAGTGAAGGAGACTTTCATATCATACATGTTTCAAAATACAT
Source organism: Rhynochetos jubatus (assembly GCA_027574665.1). Classification (NCBI taxonomy): domain Eukaryota; kingdom Metazoa; phylum Chordata; class Aves; order Eurypygiformes; family Rhynochetidae; genus Rhynochetos; species Rhynochetos jubatus. The sequence continues at coordinate 22,586,812 of CM050656.1, forward strand.
TTTACAGCATGTCAGATAACTAATAGTATTTATGTTTAAATATTTCCAAGAAGTGGAGAATGAAAAGCTCAATGCATGCATCTAACATGACATCACATTAACACCAAATTCTTCATGTTTATATGATTATAAATGTTTCAGTATGACAGAGATAGTAATAAAGTGCAGAGGTGCCTCTTGTTTGGAAGTAAGATGACCATTAAAAGAAACCGTTCTCTTTTGCTTGTAGTTTGTTTAGGTTTTGGGGGGATATTCAAATACACTGATATTGCAACTTCATCAATATCTGGTCCTTAATTTAAATATACATCAAAGTGCACAAACTGCACTTTAGCACTATCCTTACAGTGCTATAGACACTCATGGGCACCATTTTAGAAATCTGGGTGGAAAGGTTTATTTGCAGAATAGAGAGTTACAGAAAAAATATTAAATCTGATAACAATAGCAATCTGTGAAATTCACTTCTTTTAAATGGCAGATTCAGTACTATTCAGACACAGTTTCTCTTTCACACACTCACTTGTGAATGCAAAAATTTATTTGGACGTAGAGTTTAAAATCAGCACTTAGTCATAAAGAACTTACATTTATGTTATCTTATTCATAAACTTGCCAAGAACAAAAATAAAAACAGGAGTAGCAACATAGACTATTATTTTTTAGAAATATTTTGGTTTACTTGTTTTTGGGGAGGAGGAGAAAGTGGGAATAGCATGAGTGAGAGGTGAAGGAAACCACAAGAAACCAGAATTCTTGGGGAGTGATCTCCATTTGCTACTTCCTGCCCACTGGGCTCAGGCGACATTTGGGACTAGAGCTAGAGAGAAGACACAAGACCTTCTGTTTGCAGCAGGGCAAAACTGCAGAGCTATTGGTTACAAGCTTCGCTAGTAAACAAACCCTATATATGTACCTGTGTATACCTACATAAACATGCATCCCTGTATGTATATATGTAAACAAAACTATGGACTGATATGCACTCCTTCTGTCTTGCTTTTCAACCTGAAAGACGACTGGTACAAACAGCAACAGTGATATTCAAGGATTTCGCAGTATACAGCTTACAACATAAAAACATACAGAAATTTAATTGTTCCATCCGATCACTGGCCTTCAAAAGAAACATTTAATTGTGCCAAAGTATATTATATTCCTTTGTATTCCTAGACTACCTAAAAGAAGGCAGCACTACTGTATCAGTAAATTATCGGAGATTTCTTTAATAGAGCAGTATATAAAAATTCACTGACTGCAAGGCTACATTTGTGTTATGTATTTACAGATATATATAACTGTAGATCCAGCTACACTAACCTGTGAATGTTGGCTTACAATGCATTAAAAGCATATCTTCTCTCCTGATAGTGAAAAAAATCTACTGTACTCTAGATCCTGAAAGAATGCAGGCAGCACTGTTGCCTGTATATAAAAATATATTGCGGGCACATAGCTCAACACTTTATCACTGGCTTTAAGAGACCACAAAAACATGTACAAAGTAAAACCTGCCTAAATAATTAAAGCAGAAAGTCTTTGTATTATTTATAACCCTATTAAAAATAATGACTTAATGCTAATATACAATTTCAACACCATTTAGAAGTTGCATCAGTTCTATGTTAAATTTCACAAATTTAATATTTATTACCAATAGAGACTAATTCAAAACCTAATAGATTAAATAGACAATTCAGACTTTCATCATGGCAATATCTAAAGTAAAAACAACAGATGTTCCTAGATCAGCTGAACTGAATTTCTATACTGAATATCTATAGACTTCTTATCTGAGGAAAACATCTGCATTAAAAAATTACATTACATATATTAAAAACACACAATAACCAAAAACTATTTTATTGATATATTCGAAATAAAACTGACAAAATGAATTCAAAGATACTAAAATACCTGCCAAAGTTGAGGCACTACACCTGTTACTTCAAATCAAGACTAGAAAAGATTAGAGAACAAAAGGACAAGAGATTGGCACTGTATTAACTAGCTGACTGATCAAAAAAATAACTACTCATAACTATCCGAGCAAGGTTAAAAGCCATGTGACTGCCAAATGAATTTATTCGAAAGGGAAAACCAATGTGCCCCACTGTAAGAAACTAGAAAAGATAGCTTAACACAGATATATGAATAGACCAGAATGTATTTGCTGTGGGAAACCTTTATCAAAAACAGTACTTAAGAATTAAATCTCAGATCCATACTTAAAAATCTGCTGTTTTTTTCCCCTCTCAACAGGGATGAAATAGGAGTAACATTTTTTCTACATTCAAGCAGTATAGCAGTATTTTGAGAAACATAACCTTTTAATCACACTATCCAAACACAGGCAGCAAAATAGTCTTTAGCACATTCACTGACGTATTAGTATAGGTGGCAAAAATTTTTCCTCATATGTATGTAAATAAGAACAGAAGTTTCAGGAGTCTTACCTGTGCCAGTCTTCGTTTTTCTGAGTTTGCTCTTTTCTCATAATGCAGTGTGTAGACTGCAGCAGTCTGTGCTGCACCAGAGCTGCAAGTTCCATACCCTTCTTCACTATCCTACAACAAAACAGATTTGAATTCCTTTATTTATAATCATTATCTGCAAACATACCTTCCATATTATGCATGCAGAATCCATTCAAAATTACCTTGCCACAATCTATTACTGTCATGAAAATACCATCTGTAGTAACAAAATCAAATTTAGCTTTTTAGGAAGCTAAACTATCTACATAGTCATTAAAAACACTAATCGTTCAAACGTCTAGGAAATATTTTTTCAAGTTTTCTTAAAATAGGATAAAATATATCTAAAATACTTTCCTGCTCTCTACAGAAAAATCTTAAGTGGAAAGAAAATTTTCAATGGGAAAAGCAGCCACAAAATGTCTAAAACATCTTTTCCCATATTTCTACAATGTTATTTTTATAAAATGAAACCATTCATTTTTAAACACTGCCATTGTCCACGTATCTTATGAAGCCAAACCAGACAACTACACCTTTTGAAATACACTGCAGTGCAAGACTTTCCCATCTCAAATTCTCAGCTTAAAGCAAAGGCTTCGATCGTGATATCAAAGCAATAAACTTGATGAAAACATACATCCTGTTAATGTTTCTTTGAAGACCTCTGTTGTTCTATGATAAAATATGCAAAAAATAAAGAGATTATTCTGTGGATGCATAGAATGACAGATAGTTGCCAGAGGGCTCGTTATGAAAAATGTATTGTTGAACAACAGGCTAAGCAGATTTCAGAAGTCATTAAAAACACAAATCTCAAGTGATTTGTAAAGTATATGCTTCGAACAGATACAGGAAGCAAGGTAAGAAAATTAAAAGCATACTACGTACCTTGTGTTTTAACTTACTCTTCACTTCTTTTATTCCTTGTCTTGCCTGATTTTTTGCCTAGAAAAATAAAAGTACTTATGTAGTTCTGCAAGACACTGGCTGTAGTCATGGAATGTGCTTTATGATGCCATACTTAATTTACCTTTTTTTTTTTAATCACCTGGTGACGGAAAGAAGGACATTAACCTTTATCACAAGTTTCATACATGATTGTCTCTATCTTCTATATATCCATGCTCTGTCCATATATTTAAGGATTTTTTTCAGTACATGCATGCCAATGCTGTGAAAGCATAAATCCTAAAAAATTCACCAGTATGACTAAGGACAGGCTAAATATTGTTGTATATATCACTCCTTTATTTGAAAGGTTCCTTTAAATTCAAAAGGGTATTCTAGCAGTAAGGCACGTTGGAAAAATGTTAAGTTTTTCAAGATGACTGCTACAGCGTTCCAGTCTGGCAACTTGCAGGGCAACATCAATCTTAAGAGAAATGAAGTGATTTCATATGCAGATGGAGACTTTGCCCAGTGTTGCTGAACAGCACAGTGATGCTATTTAGGGGAGAATTCTGTATGTATTGAAATAGGCAGCCAAGGATCACTGTTGCATTGAAAACAGAGGCAAGAATGTTCTTCAATAGAGAAATTATTCATCAGTGTAGAATACCATAGAATCATAGCATGGTTTGGGTTGGAAGGAACCTTAAAGATCATCTAGTTCCAACCCCCCTGCCATGGGCAGGGACACCCTCCACTAGACCAGGTTGCTCAAAGCCTCATCCAGCCTGGCCTTGAAGACAGCCAGGGATGGGGCATCCACAGCTTCTCTGGGAAGCCTGTTCCCGTGCTGCACCACCCTCTCCGGGAAGAACTTCATCCTGATATCTGATCTAAATCTCCCCACTTTCAATTTAAACCCGTTACCCCTTGTCCTGTCACTACAGGCCCTTGTAAAAAGTCCCCCCCAGGTTCCCTGGAGACCCCCTTCAGGTACTGGAAGGTGCTATAAGGTCTTCCTGGAGCCTTCTCTTCTCCAGGCTGAACAAGCCCAACTCTCTCAGCCTGTCCCCACAGCAGAGGTGCTCCAGCCCTCTGAGAATCTTTGTGGCCTCCTGTGGACTCGTTCCAACTGGTCAATATCCTTCTTATGTTGGGGGCCCCAGAGCTGGACGCAAAACTGCAGGTGGGGTCTCACAAGAGCAGAGTAGAGGGGGAGAATCCCCTCCCTCAACCTGCTGGCTACACTCCTCCTGATAGAGTCCAGGACACAGTTGTCTTTCTGGGCTGCCAGAAAACTTGCTGAGGGTGCACTCAATCCCACCATCCATGTCACTGACAAAGATGTTAAAGAGCACCAGTCTCAATACCAATCCCTGAGAAACGCCGTTCATCACTGCTCTCCACTCAGACCTCGAGCTGTTGACCACCACTCTCTGAGTGCAGCCATCAAGCCATTTCTTTATCCACCGAGAGGTCCATCCAACAAATCCATGTCTATCCTGGTCTCTGAATAGGAGGTCGTGCGGGACGGTGCTGAACGCTTTGCACAAGTCCAGGTAGATGACATCGGCTGCCCGTCCTTTATCAACCAAGGTCGTGACCCCATCGTAGAAGGCCACCAGATTCATCAGGCACGATCTGCCCTTGGTGAAGCCATGCTGGCTGTCACCAATCACCTCCTTATTTTCCATGTGCCTTAGCATAGTTTCCAGGAGGAAACATTCCCATGTACTAATGCTAAGAATATTTTAAAGAGAGAGAGAGAGGAGGGGGAGTAGAAAAAAAAATAAAAGGGGGCAGGGGGGAAGGAGAAGGGACCAAAAACTCTAACCCTAATAGAAGAAAGGGTATTTTTAAGGCCATAAATATGTGGAAACCACCTATTTTTCTATGGTGTTCTATACATGGAAATTCAGAAAAAGAAAATAATTATATTGAATCAAGAGGTCAGAGCGTCTTTTTGATCCTTAAATCATACATCTATAAGCTCAATAACAGCACAGTGGGGTGCCACGTAGCAGATGCTAACCTGACAGACACTTTAAACATTCCAGATCATGTGCACAGTGCCTGGATGAATTCTGGAGTGCTTTGTCCTAACTCGAAAGGGATGGTGCCAAGCACATTACACAAGGCTACCAATCAGTTATCTAGCGATTAAGAAACGAATGTTTCATGTCTCTAGTAGTAGGCAGCATAAAGGGCAACAGTACAGAAATTAAATGGAGTATAATTGAATTGTGTGTATATTCCTTTCGTGAATTGTGTGAATTCCTTATACACACAGATCCTCACAAAATTTACCAGTGTTTCCTGAACAGAAGTTCAGTTTGAAGAACCTTTATTATCAAGGACATAATTATCAGAATTGTAGGGTGGGAGATCATGTAACAACAGTCTAAGCTACTGCAAACTGATGAAGAGTAATTTGCAGATAACGTGTTAATGAACCATTTCTTATATAACAAATGAGTTCATGAAGTATATCTTATTTATGTATCTGCTTCTATGACTGCTGTGTTTTTCAACTAATATAAAAAATTAAAAATTCTGTTTCAAAACTTAAAATACACCAGCTTAGACTGATGCACTGATTTATTCAGGACTACTTATCTATGCATCCAACTAGTGAAACATTTGGAAAAGCAAAAAAGAGGTCAAAAGCTTTCTCCCATGTACTTAAAATGCAACCTTAAAATACTTCCCACTTCATTTTACACTATTCATACTGGATGATACTGTGTAATTTCCCATGATTTATTGGTTAGGCAGTCTTCTAAAACAAGATCTTTTAAGATCAAAAGTGTAAGTATTGAATCTGGTTAAACATGACTATTCTAGTATCATCTTTAAAAGAGCAGATGATAAAAAAGACTTGCTGCACACATTCCTGATGCTTCACCCCATCTTTTCAAATGTGCAGAATTTAGTGCCTAAGTGAAATTGCATCTGTGCAAGCCAGGACTCCATTTGTCTAGCATGAACTGTATCTGTTTTGAATAGAGAAGATCTTTACATCACCTTAACACTATATACTATGTAATTATACACTACAACACTATTATTACACATAAATGTAGTACTTACACAATGTTGTAAACTCATATTAACTTTGCCAGGCCTGTGTTGTGCTACAGGAGCTTAGCGTAAATGAGGATTTCTATTTTCAGACTCCATATTTTAATCATGTTGTCACCAGGTTAGGAAGAGTTTAATAGCTGTGTATCAAATGTCTAAATGGTATTCAAATAAGCTTCTAGTATATATTATGACGGAAACAAAACCAGCATACTGATGCTTTGAAAATATCTGTTGTTATATACAAGCTATCTGGAAGACAATCAACTCTAAATCCTAGTGCTATATGATAAAATAAATGAAGCTAAAAATGTTCCACAGGCTGAAGTGTTTTTCTGCATTACATTTACAAAATGCTTAGGTTTTTAAGTATTCGGGAAAAATGAGAGGTTGTAGGAATTTCCAGTATTTTTATGTATTACTTGAAAGAGATTATCTTACAAATTTATATGCTGTTTTCACAGCCGGAGTGGCTTTGGTCATTGCTGTGTTGATCAGTGCACCACCTTTCTGAAATATACAAAAAATATGTTTTAGCAACATTTTAACCCAGGTTAAACCTTAAGACAACAGCAAGGCAAAACAGCGTGCTGTAAAGAAATAACAATCTTCTATTTAAATCAGTAAGAATACCCACAGCTGTTTCCTCCCCAACCTGCTGTCTGCAGCTACCCAAGGGCTCCAGTATGTCATTATTATCATAGCTGACACATTTGTCAATGCATTCTAACAGAATGATGTATTCTTAGGCTTCATTCATTGTTATGATTTCAAAATCAATTCCAAAGTTACGGCTATTTTTCATGTGTTCCTATCATATTTATTATGCAATTTTAAAATACTTTGACCCAACAGAAAGAACTATCTCATTTAATCACACAAGAATTCTCTTAATCTAAAACAATGTATTTTACTAATCCTGCAGAATAACAAGGTAATACCAAGGGTCTTCTGTAAGCCAAACTGCAGAAATCCATATTAACAAAACTGCTATCTACGAGATAAACTTCGTATCAAATTGTACTGTCACACCTAATTCACAGTTATGGAACGTAAACATGAAACAGAAAGCAGTGAAATCCCTAACTATACAGACAGAAAAAGCTTGTGTATTTTTGCATTTGTGTATGAGACTTTTTTTTTTTAGTCTTCAAGAAATAAACTTCGCAAAACTATTGCATATACCATAGCCATTATTTATTATAGAATGTACATATATTTTTCTTGAAAATGAATGAACTTTTACAATTACATACATGTAAGGAAAAGGACAAATATATAAAAATGGAATGGCCAGTATAATTACTTAAACAAGTTTATACCTTCACTGTATGCATCCACTGCTGATATGATCTTGGATTTCCTGAAATAGAAATGTAACATGATCAAACATACATTCAACATATTAAATGTTTCAACCTCGCACAATCTGCATAAAAAAATTTCCTTAGAGCGTTATTCATGAACTTTATTCTTCTCAGACAGACAAGGAATTTAAAAATAAGAATATGTATACACCATGAAAAAATACTAGGCATCTCTTATTTCACGTTTTTTATTTGCTTTGTAAAAGCATATCTTTCTACCACACAGACTTTTTAATTCCAGTTGAGGTAGAAAGAGAAAGTACAACTATGATAAGGTAACATACTGCTAAAAAGTCAAAAAACACCAACTCGAAGGAAATAATAATATATAATGGACTGCATTCAAGCATAAGAATCCCACTGGGGATACTTTCAAGTATAAAAATGACACAGACTGCAGATGATACCATTCCAAGGAAAGAGAACAAGAGAAAAGTAAGGATTATGGCACAACTATATTCTCCTGGGCACGAAAAATCCTCTTAAATTATTAACCGTACATACTTCCTTTCACAAAGGTAATACTCTAAAAGGCAAGTGAGAGCTTGCTTCTGTAGGACTACTGAGGACTATCGTACCCCTACACTGGCCATGAAGGACAGGGTTAAATTCTACATAGCACGTGATGAAGAAATGAACACTATTTCCCAAAGGTGCTTCAGCTGAACACCAAAGATTGGGTCCCTGATCCCTGAGGAAGTTTTAGAGTACATCAGTCACTTGAACACTCTGGTACTGTGAGCCCTACTAACTCCAGACAAGACATTCACGTTGACAAGAATGCTGAAGTTTTCAACAGTTTATCCATTTTGAAAGGACCATACTGACACGTCCTTGACATTACAGACTTTTAACAGAGTTCTCAAAACTTCTTAAGCTTTGCAATAATCAATTAACTAAGGCCTGGGTAGAATTATTACACTGGCTAGTGGAAAGCCAAAATATTCTCCTAGAACATGGCTGAGAATTAACCAAATCACTGTAAAAGATATTCCCAAGTTTCTCAATGAGGTGAAAAAACTGAGCTGTTTATACTCACATCAGGCACTTTCACCCATTTCAGTAAATTCTTTACAACTGATTTTGAGACAGCCAAACTCTCAGGAATTATGGCACAATGACAGCAATGCTCACTTAGAAAGGAGAGAATCTGATGACCATTATGATCCTATCTCCAATAAGAATGTCGAAGAGTCATCTAAAGCAAAAATGACTCATTTTTTACTTCTTTGACCTGGCTCCCTGGAACTACCAGAGAAAGTAGCAAGCAAATGACCTGCAGTAAGGTGAAATTTAACTACTGCTAGTGTGCTAATGAAATTTCAATGAATCATAAGTACTTTCTCTAACTTGACATTTCATAACTTCAAACCCTTATCAAAAATATTCATGTATTATCTAGCTTGTGGTGTCCTCAACAGTGATTCTTTACACATCTTCCCACATCTATCACAGCCTATGACTTAAGCAATTACTAGAGACAGTATATGAAATCACAGAAAATCACCAAGAAGTTGAACTGTCTTCTAGTTGCTTACAGTGACTTCAGGAAAGGCGATAAAGAAAACAGCTAAATACCTATCTAAAGAAAAGATCACATTAACCACTGCATACTCTCAGCTAGAGTTCAGCCTCCTGAAACTCTAGCAAGAAATAACCTCTTTTAAGGAGTCAAAATTCATTAAAAGAGAGGTTCAAACATTTTTGCTTTTTCAGTTCTTCTTATACTACAATCATTGATATTAGATCAATTAAAAAAAATGACTGCTGTAGTAAAATTCTTGTGATGACAAATTACTTTAATGAATATATTTTACAAGAAATCCAAGTCCTAAGACAAATCATCACTATATTCTTGTACTGAGAATACTTCCACAGAGTAACACATGTAACAGAAAATAAAATTTTAAGCATAAAGTGCAAACTGTCATGAAGATGGCTGACATATTTCTTTTCAAATATAGTCACAGGGAAATAAGTTTTCACCGCTTTACTGGAAAAAACAATCATAAAAAATAATTAAATACAAGTTTTAATTTCCAGTTTAATTTTCTGTGCTGGTTTAGTTATGCTTGCATATGTGGAAAAATGCAAATTTAAAAAGTGATTTCTTAAAGAAACACTTCCCATTTGATTCAGTAATTTTTAAATCATACACTCTATAGCTAAGAATATGTTCACCTATCCTTTTAACAGCTTTTAGTTTACACTAACTTTCTGTGACTTTTCTGAAGCTGGATTTCACCTGTTCTTTTTTTAAACCCTGGGCTTCCTGATAAAGTTAATGGGAGTTAATTCTGCAAAGAGACCATAGTTCTACTGCATTAACCTTACAAAATGTCATCTTCAATTGCATACATATTGTTAGCCCTACACTTCATAATGATAATGAGAAAGCAGTTATGTAAATAGTGAATATGTGCCCTAAGCAATTTGTCCACAACAACATACAGCTTGTCTGACTTGAAAAGTATGTATGCAGCGCAATCTAACCAAGAACAGCAAGCGAAGCCGAGCATTCCCTCCTGAGCAGGGCCAGGTGAGACATGGTTCAAAGGCTGACAGAGTACAGTCATGAAACAAGCTTTATCTAACTTCTATTGCAGTTTTATTGCAGCCTCCTGACCCCCTAACTGCAGTCAGTGAACAAACGCCAAATACTGACACTACCTATCTGAATAATGGATGCTCAGTGCCTCAAATCTGTTTACAGAGCAGCACGTTACCCTAAAAAGGTAGAAAAGACGTAAATCTCTGTATAACTAAACACATTTTAATCAAGAAGAAAAAAAAAGTGCTAGATCATAGCACAAGACACAAAGGGCAGTAGAAGGCAATGAAAATGTTGAACAATAGGCTTTATGTACTCTGAGCATTAAAAAATACGTATTTTACAGAAGGTGAAAATGGCTCTGCACCACTTGATGACTTCTCCATGGGGGACAAATCCTTACCTCTGTAAATAGTCCCATTTAAGGGTAGTCTTGAAAAGGAAGACTGCCTAAAGCTGCCATATGCAACTCAGTTAATTTGCTTAAATCACATAACTTCCATTACCGAGAACACTTCTACAAAACTTGAAAGACCATAAAACACTATTTCTGCTGTGTCATGCACACCTTGATGTATATTATTTTGATAGCAAATATGATACCTCAAATAACAATACGGTTGTAATAAATGTCTAGCAGGAAGATAATCAATAATCCTGTAATATTCAGCATGGGATTCTGCACACACTCTTCTATATGAGTTAATTTTGGAAGCTAGCTAATGTGAAAAGTGTTATAACAATTGTCAGCGAACATAACTGAGGGAAACATCACAAGGAACAATATTTTTATTTATGAAGGTGGTAAAATTTAATGTTCCTTCTAAGATGATATACGAATGTTAATTTTTTCCCCTTTTTTTTTTTTTAGAGTAACGCATTCGCTGGAGAAAGCAAATTTCTCTAAAAATGCAGGAAATCACTCATTTTTGCACTGCAAAAATGATTAGATGTAAAAACAAGTAGTGTTTATGGAAAACATGACTATCTAGGAAATGTTCAGCAGCACAAATTTACAAATTATTTTTAAAATACGGTTTATATATAGTGGATCACATTATGTAAACATGCAGCTAAAAACGTAAATGATACAGTGATCTTTACTCATATATTGAAACCTAAGTATTATTTTACTGGATTAAAACAACATAACATCATTTAATATATTGACGTAACTAGACAGATAGTAGTATGTGTCCTTGCAGTGATTTGTTAAAGGCTAAAACCTTTCCATGAATGAATGATTACAATGCAGCAGTAATAAGATTAATGACATCTAAAATTTACAGGACATCCTGAGAACATCATCACATTGAACAGCTCTCAAAGAAGCATCATCAGTGAGTACACTCAAATTAATTCTGTACCTCCACAAAAGCCTCCTGTTGTGATTTCTTCTTCAAAAACATCAGAGAATCCTCTTCCTGCATTTAATTTTGATAGTCGACCATCAATAAACTGTAAAAAAAAGTCACACTTTGTTGGCTCTTCTATTACTACATAGTGTTGTATTTTTCAGTGTACATTATACTGGAACACATGTATGAGGACAACATATGGATTATGGATAATATACTGCTTTTAGATGGATTTTGCAAGAGCAGTTGCAACTATAAGCGGCAGAAATATGAGAGTATTTTGTATATATCAAGTAAATTATAACCATAATGCAAAATTTACAAATAGATTTGTAAAATTTTATAGTCAATGAAATTATGCATCAGTTCAGAAATATCTTAAATGGCCTTCAAGCTTTTCTTGCTTTTCTAATGGCATGAAAATATATTAATTTATTTCCTTACAAAAGGTAACTTTGGATTTGTAATCATAACTAAAGATTACTGAGAGGCTCTCTGATGTTCTGTTTTGAAGCTGTACATTTACTATGTATCATTAACAAAAGAAGATTAAAAAAAACTCCCTATGTAACCTTTCTGGGTATGTATCAATGGATCCAAAGCAGAACTTATTATGCACAGAAGATACCTTTAAAACAACTGGAAACATTTCACCACATCCAAAGAAACAATAGATTACTACATCTACTTGAGGTCCATTAGAAGTGTGTGTTTTACATGAAAAATGTCCCTATAAGGACAGTATGTGAAGAGAAATTGTAGCAAAACCATGCACACCGGAACAGCAGTGGTAAGCTGTGGCTGGGCTGCAGAAATGGTGGTAGCAGCAGGCTGAATTTGACTGGAAACGTGCAAGACGACTTGAAGGATGTTGCATTTGAGTGTATGGGAGTATGATGCACGCAGTCCCAAAACAGAGGCATGATACTAAGGCAGATGCCTAAAACCCTCTCCACTTGACTGAATACAGTACAGGGTTGACACCACTGTATTTTTAAGTCCCAGCACTTGTTTGCCCTTTTCTTAACCACTAACACTTATTTAGTTGCAACTACAGATGCATATTGCAACGGTTGTCCTTCTGGCAAAGGTTACAGGTGCCTGAACACTCGGATTAGCATCCACATGTAAGTGTATATAAAGACTGAAATGATCCAAACGTGTCAGAAAAAGTCAGAGTACGATAATTAACCATTAAACCTTTCAGAAGGAATGAATACATTCTTTTCAAGAATTAATGGGCTTCAAAGAAGTGAGACAACTACATTCTTGTAGGTTTAAAATTCTTTCAAGAAGCACTAACTTTTTTTTTTTTTTTTGAAAAGGCTAACTCACATCAGAGATAAAGTGAGAAAGCACTTTTATTTTTTTTTCCTAGCAAGAATTAGGAGTTATTTACTGGTACCAAACAGTACATAGGAACTAACCAAAACTAATTATTTTATTCTATCATATTTTACCACAGATTACCCAAACAGTGTCAGTGACAATCTGATGCTTGTCAATGAACAGACTAGTGATGTGAAACAAATTACTTTCTCAGAGTACAAAAATTCTGGCAGCAAGAAAAAGGCAAGCACGAAGATAACCATTTCTTTCTTGTCTAAATTCCTTCGTATTTTTTTGATTTTACTCCAAGTTGGCTTTTTTTTCCAAATAGTTCATGGTCAGACCACTATGGGATCACTGGATTATTTCACAGTAAGAAAAAAGCGATAAGATCATCTTTAGCTACTGCTGTGGGGGGAAAAAAAACCCAAACCAAACAAACCCCCCACCCCAAGCCCAGTCTTTGAACTGTAAGACATTATCTCTTTTGGCAAAGCTATGAATGCATTCTATACTATAAACTAAGAAGATTTATGGGCATAATTATCATTTGGTAAAATACTATCAACAGAAGGCCAAGACTCACTGAATTTTAGTTTTTAGATGACTGCTCCAACTGAGTATTTAATGTAAATACTGACAAGCAAAACTGTTAGCAAAAATATATTGGAGACATTATTTAAAGGAAATAGTAAGTGTAGTAGTTATTACTTGGGCCTGCTATTTCAAGAAATGCATTCACTTTGAGATTGAGAGAGCCCTTGGTTGACTACCCCTTCCAATGAAAAAGTAGTAATCCCAGTGCTACTCTTGGATTTTAAACTGACTAAAGACAGAACTACCATAATCATTAAATAATTTTGAATTCTAAAAACAAAATATAGACCATGTCCACTGCAGAAGACATTGTTGCGCTGGTGATAAAGGGTGGGGGAGGAGAGATAATGTTTGTGAGGTAAACCCAATAATTTATTTGGACGGAAGTAAAAATTCCAAGTTAATTCACAGATTACTAAAAACAAAAAGTTGGTAGAAGCAAAGAAAACATCATAAACACAATTTCCACAAAATAACAGTTCAATAGCTTGCAAGAAGAGAGCTCAACATATAAAGCTTGTAAATGAAATTTGAAATTACTAATAATCTTTAAAGATTTAGAATTCTTCAAGTCCTAATCCTGCATTCATTCTGTATTTTTCTAGTTAACATTTTCCAACATTTTGGAAACAAATCCAAATAAATGTTGCAGATTACAATATTTAACAAGATAGTTGAGCATTAGGCTTCATGCTAGTTCTAAGAATGAATTAATATTTTCCCTGGACACTCGTCAGAACTATTTGACATTTAAGATGCAACTAGTAATTGCTCATGTCTGCAGCTTGAAATAAAAATTTGCTACCTTCCACATTACCCTAATTAAGGGGGAGCATTTCTAAGACTCAGAAAAAGCGAATAAATAAATAGCATACATAACAGTACACATATCAAAGATGTGGAAAAAAAAAGGTGACAAAAGAAGTAACATACGTATACAGTCTAAGAAAACAAACATCTACTCTGAAGAAACACTGTCATATACAGAATATTAAATCATGACATAAGAATATTTAATAACTAAATAATAGTTATTTCTTTTTAAGAAAAATATTTTCTATATTATTGAATATCCTAATGGTTTAAGAATAATGATAACCAGGGTTTTTCAAACTAAATCCAACCAGGGCAGAAGACAGCTTTAGACAACTAAAGCCAGGAAATTGCAGCAAACTGAACTTCACATGTCTCTCTAGTTGTGATCCGTATCAGGGTATTTATCATAAATTACTTCAGTGAAATACTGCAAAATGTATGTTTTGCATGAACAGTTTGGTGTATTCTGTTTCAGAGCAATATAAACAGTCCTTTCAACTTCCAAAAATGTGAAGTCATTGACCCAATTTAAAAGACATCTCCATAATTTGTAAGTTCAAGAGAATAGGTTGAGGCTGAAAGATCATCTAGGCATGTTCCCCACCAAAAATACCCTGCCTCAATTTTCAGTAAAGAATATGATGCTGAATAAGGGAAGAAAAATAAAGTGTTAATGAAAATGAGACACAGAAATGGATAATATAATCCCTGAGGAATACAACTCTCATCAAAAAAACACCTGGCTTCACCTCTGTTCACAATTCTAAGGAAACCAGTCCATATACTGAAGTAAAAAAAAAAAAAATAGGTAAACACAGTTGACGTGAAGAGTAACAGCACCACTACTTAGAAAATGCAAAGGTTGGGATACATGCTGGTCTGTTACTTTGCCCTTAACAATGTTATGAGGCCTACAAATAGATTTTGGGGGTGGGGGGTGGGGGAAATGGTAAATCAGTAAATGGAAAGATATGAGTTATCAAAACACTGGTCCTCACAGATTCTTTGACAATTCATTCTCTAGAGAAAGGAAATGCAATTTACCTATACCACAGAAAAGCGTCTTGCATGCGCCTCAGAATATTAGTTTACATGAAATAAAATCAGAGTACCTGAACAGTACCCCTGAAATTTATGTTGGATGAAGACTGGACCAAAAACGAGGTAACAGCTTGCAATGAAACCAGTGTCAGGCTGGAAGTGTCATGGTATTTAAGGGTAAGTGTTGGGATTGATCTTACAGGTTAGTTAATGAATTTGATACCAAAGACTGGTACTTCTTCTCTGCAGACTTCCAGAAGCCGCCTGGACTTGTTCCTGTGTGATCTACTCTAGGTGATCCTGCTCTGGCAGGGGGGTTTGGACTAGATGGTCTCTAGAGGTCCCTTCCAGTCCCTAACACTCTGTGAATCTGTGAATCAGTGACTGGCATGTGCTAATACATTTGGGAATATCATTAATAGAAAGCACATCAAAAATGCAAGACAGTAAAACCAGATGACACTGAGTATAAAAATAATTTGAAGGGAAGTAACACAAATAATCAATTCCACAAATTGTTCTGGAGAGTGATTTCCTGGTGTTTTGGTGAAAAGATACTGTAACTTCCAAAATTTTTTAAAGAGTGGTTAAATTAGAGATATCAATATGTTTTAATGTAGGAGAGAGGGGAAGAAGATTAAAAACAAACAAAGAAAAAAGGATAGATTTATAAAATGGCAAAAATAAAGCTTATTTATCAGTTAAGGCCAAAAGGGAGTAGTTAAAGTACCTATTTTCTGCTTGGTCTAGGTTTAAGGCTGATTCTACAAACTATTTTCTGATTAAAAGATTTTCCAGAACAGAATAAAATACAGTTTAGTCTTTTTGCATACAAACAACTTTGAAAACAGCTTATTTGTCAGTGGGAAAAATTGGAGAAGATGCAGCTGGGCTGTAGGTTAGCTGGAAAAGTAGAAGTAACCTTCACAACAGAAACTGAAGGAATGAAAAAAAAAACCTGCTACTACCACTACTAAACCACACACATGATCAAAACTGTTACTATTTCCTAATCCTCTAAAATATATTATTTCCTTTAGTTGACATAAAATTCAAACAAGCTATAAACAAACTAAACTAAATCTGATTAATTGAATGCATATTAAAATGGAATGGGTAAGTACAGAGCCACAATGACAAGCCCTTTCATTTCAGTGGAGTTACACCCTTTCCTTACAGGTGAAGATCTTGCTTTAATAGCAGTAGTGTGACAAGTTGAGTTCCCCCCCTCCTTTTTAACTATAACGGAAGATATAAAAATCAAAAAAAAAAAAAAGGGATGACTGTCTGTACACAAAGTACTTGTACTTACAATTTATTCCAGTTTCATAAGCTGACAGAAAATGTATTTAAACACGAGTATGTTTTAAAATAAAATTATTAAACATGGGTCATTTACCCTCTCATACCTGTTTAAACAGTTGAAGATTAATAGCAGTTTCCAGGAACTGCTTAGTAGTACTGGAACGATGCTTCACAAAACTATTCTCACAGAAAGTTATAGGCTCTCCCTAAAAAATGTAAAGAGAAAAAGTTAGATAGTAACCAGGGTATACAAATATGCTGATTTAAAATTCTGGATTACAAACATATTTATTAACAGTCAATATACGCAAATATTCCCTTTCAAGCAATCTTAATAAATATACATCCAATTAAGCAAACATAGACAACAGCAGCAACAAATCTTCATACAATATTTAAATAGTTCTCAAAATACATGTTGCAATTGAGCCTCTGGTTTATGAAGTCAGTCTACAAAATACATATTGCAAGGAAAAAGTAAGTGGTTTACAGTCACTTTTATAGCACTCTTCATTAAAAATTTCAAGGAAGTGGTTCAAATTTTGAGGAAGAGCAGGTCTACTGCTTCAAATAATTTAATGTTGAGGATTCCTCTGATTTCCTGGCATGCTAAACCAACAATACTAGTAAAGCAAAACTCTAATTCAGTCAAAAAGCATGAATCCACACTAATTAATTGTTATATTTATTCTATCAAAACATAAGAAGATTGATAATTAACAGGAAATTATTGAAATACATATCTGTTTTATTTAAAAAAAAAAGCTGCAAACTTTTGGGGACATTGTTACTGAGAAAGTCTGAACAGATAAGATTAACATTTAATACAATAAAGTGTGTTTCCCAACATGGGAAAAGTGCATAGCCTATAGTTACTAAAACCCCTGCATCAGAACACTTTGATGATGAAGGAAGATATTCATTGAAAATGAAGGGATTTTGAAAATATTATTACTGAAAACAGCAAACAAAAGCTGCTAATAAGATTATTTATAAACAATCAAATTCACTCCTATGTTACCGCCTAATTTCATTTAAAATTTGCTATCTTCAGTGTGCACAGACCACTGGGCATTTCTGATGACCATTCTCTCCAATTCTGTCATTCTTGTCTATAGTTTCTGATAAATACTTGAAGCTATATGACTTAACTGGATAGGTACACTGCAAAGTTTGTGCAGTGACCAAGATACATGAACTGATTTCAGCATAAAGCCAAAAGGCCTCTCACCCAAGTTTACAAAACCAAAATAATTACCAGGTTAGAAACAACTACCAAAGGTCTCAAAGGCAGAGAATTTGGAATCCAATAAAATGCCACACCTAAATCTACCATTTTACTACCAAAAGGCTACATATACAGTGCAGTCCTATAACAGAATAAGACACCTCAGCCATTCAAAAGAAAAAAGACAAAAGACAGCTGCTATACTGATCTTCACAATAGCTCCAACTGTTAGCCACTCTAAAGACAAATTTATTCATGCCCATAATCACCACAGCTTTCTGCTCCTAACCTGTTTTAACCACACATGCTACTTCATGTATTTTCCTATCATTCTGGCTGACTGTGCTTCCAGAATATCAAAAAACTGCTTTCTGCATGTGACCTAGGTGAGCTTGGTGGAATAGCACTAGATTGTTTCTTACTGCTCTTTACACCTTGCACTTTGTTTTTAAATGGTTCAAGTATGACCAAGGTAATATTGCAGTAAAAACACTGATGTAATTTTAAAATCCTCTTCTTATACTATCAGTAGCTTCCCTCCTTTGAAGTTTCTTTTTAAGAGGTCCAATCCTACTCAGCAAAGTACTTAAAAACAAGTTAAACATGAATTAAGTTCTACATCCTCACTTCTTCAGGGAACCTCTGATTTTAGAAATCTCACTGGAAGAGCGAGAAACTATATGTTTACTTAACATAATCCCTCCCCTTTCAGTGTAGCTGGAATACTGCAATATACAAATTCATCTCAGTACAATATGTAGCCTGACTACAAAACATAGTTTCCAGGAGAAGCACACAAGATACTCCACCTACTACTTATTCTGAAATAAGTGGTGAACACGGTACATGTGTGGGACATGCTGGATCTGCCAGACAGCTTGAAATGTTTGTAGTACTTTAAATAGCACTGCCTTCCTGACCCACTTTGCATTAGCTGTTCTTGAGCTCCTAAAAACTCTTGTCTTAAGAAGATGACCCCAAGCTATTTAGCAAATTCAAAGTACATCAAAACAAATGAAATAGTCTCCAGTGAGATATGGTGGTACAAGACACAGTGTTCCTGAGGGCAGACTCTCTTCTCAGATCTGTCGTTCTTCCAAAAAATTTCAAGGCAGCAAATTATAAGAACTCCTTATTTTTATATATGTGTGTATATACACATATATATGTAATTTGGTGATGTTACACAAAGAAATTATTTCTGGAAAAAGAGAGGCTTTGTGAGAGTGCAAAACTTACTGAATGATGGCTCATGACATACTATGAAACATTAAATTTAGGGCGAAAGAGAAAATAGTATTTTCAAAATACACTGTTTGAAAAATAAAAACTAAGCTATGCCTCCACTGCCACTTTCCCAACTATCTTGGGAAAGATTAAAGAAAAATAGGAGAGGTTATCTCCCAGCAGAAGAGAAAACAGGCATGCTCACTCTCCCTTTCACATCAGCCTGGGAAGAGAGAGCAGTCAGATAGTTTTACTTGATGGCACTTCTCCCAACTGAGCCATGTAACAGAATGCCAGGAAATGGTAGTTCAACACACATTTTTAGTGTATGGCTGTAATATTTTCCCAAATACTTTCCCCTTTAATCGCTGGATGCTTCAGATAGCAAGCACTCATGCACTGGTGCATCTGTTCCCTTATCAGTACAGTTCAGAGCCCGAATAACCACAGCTATTCCTCAGCTGAAAATTTATGTAGATCTATAAAGAGTTTAAATCTTTATGTCATCTATGTTACTTGAACCTACTGATAGCAAAGTTGCTTTAAAAATTTGAGCAGATTTAAAACTCCTACCTGTTCAGCACATGAAAATGAGAAAATCTGTTGTAACCTGTAGAAATTCCACATATTTCTCAGGGTATCTACAGTAATTTTACTGAAATTGCATTAAGCAATACGATTAACTCCTAGTTCTTTTATTTTTTCAAGGCTCTGAACAATAAAATTGCTTTCAAAATAAAACTTCTACAAGTCTTCAAGATTATTACTGTAAACATAGAGCCTTTTGAAGTGCTATTTAAAAAATAAATTATTGAATCAATATAAACGAAAAAAGCAACCTCTAGAAGAGTTTTGTACATAAAGTTTGTAATATTCTTGTTTCTGCAAACTCAACTGGGTACCTTTAGAAACTGAGTTTTGGAGGAATGTTTCACTGATATTTTACTACTAGACCATCAATGGCCCCTGTCGTACATACCTACAATGTACTTTCAAAACAAGTTCGATCAAAACCCAGTGGGGACTCTCTATACTGAAAAGTAAACAGCTAATACTCAGACCAAACAATCTACGCCCAAACAAGATATCTGTCCTTTTAACAACAGCTGCTGTAGAATTCTCTTCCCCTTTCACAGCTTGCCACACACAGCAGGAATTTCTTACTGTAAGATACATTCACATTTTAAGCAGGCTATTTATAATGACCTCAATGGAATGTGGAAGCAGTGAGCTAAAACAGCGTGATTATTTTAAAAGGAGAAATAATCTACATTAGAAGGTATGCTTGTGCTTTCTAAATCTAGTGTTCTTTAACTTGAATATGAAGTACGAATGTTTTAATTATTTCAGAAAACATTCATCTCTCTAGCATGAGATGACTCCTACTATTTGCACTACTGCTATAATTAATATTGTTTAATAAAGTAGCTCTTGCTTATTATATGAAGAATATAAGGAAGGTAGGTAGGTACGGGCATAGCTTCTTCAGTTCTGGTTTGGGTTGTTTTAATGAAATTTTAAACACCACTCTTTTTTTAATAATAAAATTCCTCTCATTAGATCAAAGAAGTAAAAAGCTGAAATTTCATGTGCTGTCATGACGTTCACAGAAAAAGGCCAGAGGATAACTGAGTATGACCTGTGATTTTACTCAGGAATTAAAAATGATAAACCATTTAAAATGATAAACTAATTTCTGCAAAATTTGGAAATTTCTTGCAATCTACCCAAAAATAAGATTCAGATATGCTGATATTTCTTATAGTACAAATTAAACCCTATAGCTCCTATTAATACAATCTCTATATTCAATAAATGACTGCTACAGTCCTTAAAACAAATTAAACAATGTGGTTTGCAACATGTAAAATAAAATTCTCATGGAAGTCACAGTAAATAGTCATAACAGATATTACACAGGGTGGTTTTGGATTTAAAGACAAACTATGTTCTGGCATTTCATTACTCTTTCTCTCTTTCTGTATTCTGCTGTACTTTTTATGCCTAACTCTTGAGGAAAAAGTAAACAAGTCAATGCCCATTTCAAGAAACACCTGTCCTCAAAAAGTTTCATTTTGAAACCCAATTACCAGCAATGATTACTTACCCATTTCAAGTAATTCAGGTGCATTCTGAATCTTAAAATATTTTTTTCCCGAATACAACATTTAATTGTATTATTTTGATTTATTGCATACTGAATACAATACCTGCATTTGTTGGAGAGCTGATGTCACTACTCAAAATAGTGTCAATATTGGCCCTAAGCACTCCAGCATTCAGTTGAAGGGAGGTCTGACAGGTTGTGCTATCTTCAAGCTGGAAGTTATCCTGGCACCCCGGTGTGCTGATGAGACCATGAACTCCTACTGCTGAGCATTCCAGAGCAAGCCATTAGTCTTTGCTCTTCATTTCTTAATTTCTGATGAGTTTGCACAACTGCATGTATAAGGCCCATTTTCCCTAGCCATCACAGGAGGTGTTAAAATGTTTGATTGGCATTGCTCTTGCCTAATGCAAGGAAGGATGCCTAAAAATTACCCATGAAGAATGCATAAAGTAAAATAGCTAGAAAAAACAATGTTGCACATACACTGTTTGACACAATGACAAAAAGATTACAAGTGTGCAGTTTGTATCTAACTTTCATGTTCTGAAACATGGAACATGCAGTATTATTCCATGATAAATTCTTAAACGATGGAGTACCTAAAGAAAATAGACGTAACAAAAGGTTCAAGGCTAGGTTGTGACCACTCAAAGTAAGCATAATCTGGATTTGTGTATGTATTTACACAATGTAAGAACCACTTATCCCACAACACACTAATCATTGCAATGCCTCAGCAGGGTTAGACTCCTGTGATCAAAACTGTTTATGTGCAAAGATGTCGCCGATCATGCAACAGCTCACAATGCAGCTGCTAGCTGGGTTAGTATAACTGCGCACTGACCGTTCTATACGCCTTACAACAGTCCAGAGCTCCTTATAGCAAAGCAGTTTGAATGGCCTCATCGCCACTCCTGGAGAACCCCCAAAGTCCTTGTACAGTCCCTGTTATTGAGCATCACACCCAACGTATCAAAATGGATTGCAGACCTCTGCGTCAACAAGACCGTTTACAAAAACATTATAATTCACCATTCCACTGATGAAGTTTTGTTCTGGATTATTTTTAGGTCATTTATCAAATGGCAGCAAAGCAATTTTTTTTCAATCATCCCCACCTACCGTGCATGAACTGGATTCTTTCTGAATTAAACTAAAGCAGAAAATGAACTCCAGCTGGTCATGGATATTCAGTATTCAACACCAGACTAAAGTAAGAACTACAATAAAGCTAGAAATGCACTATGTGAGGACATAAGGTCCTTAGCACCAACTGTACTGTTTTGCTCTACAGATCCATTCCTATTATGCAATATTTGCTAATGTGAATTGTAGGATATTACTAAAATACTTTTGGCAGTTATAGCAATTTGACTGATTCCTTTAACTCAGTATTGTGATTAAATCAGAAAAATACAACTATATCTACTTTCCTTGGAAACTTTTACTGGATTAAGTTTTTTATTATCATTTATTACACCAAAAAATATGATCAACTTTATTTATTTCATGTCATATTTTCTGTCTGTATTAGAGTAGTCAAATTTTCCATATGGTCTTTTGGAGTCTCATGAACCCCTTTCAAGACCCCTGAAGCTTCCCATTTTCCTTTCACTAATCATTTTTTTGCAATAATTGCTAGACGTTTGTTCAAGACATATTGGTATACCAAGGAGAATCTGGCCTATGCTGAAAACAAACAGTTGCACAGAATGAGTGTTCAGTGTGATGAACAGCGTTTGGAGTGAAGAGAAGTGTTGGATGAGTACAGACACTATCAAAGCTGTTCTTTACTCAAAGTGAATATTAATGACAGTTGTTTCATGTTTCAAGTTAAAATCAGACAGAACACACTGTTGCAAGGAAAACAGTTCACTTAAAAAATATTTTTCAAGTTACAAGCAATCAATAACCATCCAAATACATTATAATTCATTAGGATGTTTGCAATCCTAAAAATGGTATCTCAAAACCTCTGAGTTCTTGATTCTGAAAATATGGCAAACTTACATATAGCAAAAATATTTCAAAACTATACAGAAAATATTCTCATTTAAGTAGAAACCCTATAAATTTTCTACATGAATACTACTTGAGCTCCTGAAAGAATGCAAATAAAGTCCATAACTATGGTTTAAATTTCCTTCTTAGATCTAACACCATAAAATTCAAAACAAAGGTAGTATTTTCTTTGCAATAACAATTCATAACTTTTGAGTCTCCTGACAAATGGTCCCAATACAGTCAAATGTGATTTGATGGTTTTGAACTTTCCAATTCACAATGCATTAAACTGAGTTCAAAAGGCACATGTAAAATGACCTGAACAGTTATGGGACAAGTCCTCTTAGTTTCTAATACACAAAAGCAAATTCAGCTTCTAATAAATTTTTCTATCACAACAACAATTCTGTAAAATACTAGATTAGTTAAAACTATGTGAACACAGCTCAAACTAACTGTCGCACCTTTTTTTTTTCTTAAATACACTTTGACTTTGGATAAGTTAACAACAATCCAAGATATGCTGGTATTTCCCAGAAGACTTCTGCCTGTTAGGATATTCTGAGGTAGTTTATCTTACCAAAAAAAAAAAAAAAAAACCACACCAAAAAAAACCCCCACATACACAAAACCACCCAAACCCAAAACTTGATGCCTCAAGCAAGGACAATTTTCTCCTATCAAGTCTTAATATTTATCTAAATCCATCAGACCACCAAACATTGTATTCTTGGAACCTGATTCAGCCAATGTCATCCCAATGCATTTTATCCAATGGAACTATTATCAGTAATTTACAAGTATTGTAAGAAAAAATTCTGGAATGACAGATTAAATGAATCTCTAACTTGTTTCTGATAAATAATTTCATCCCTAATAGGCTCAATATGTGCTATCCTCATAAACCAGAAAGGCTGAAAGCCCATAACACATTACTCTACTGTGTATCAGCAAAACATCATAAAGTTCTGATGTGATTAAACAGGTTTTCATTTCTTCTAGCTTCTCAGTGGAATCAAGGTAAGTTTATGATAGAAGAAATACATATTTGACTCATATCTGGCTTCTGCTAAGAAATAAAAAGCTTCTGGACTCAAACACAGCAATGTTGCTAGACCAATACACCGAAAAATGATGAGTCTGAAAGGCACAGCTTCTTCAGTTCTTCATCACATTAAACAAGAGAAGCTGTAAGCAGTTTTATTAATAATACAATCTGATTTCATACTAAATAAACTATAAAAGTGATACTAATAAGGAATCAGATTACTTTAGATGAATATTTACTTTTCAGTACACCTCACCCTGAGGAGGAGGTAGTGTCTTCTAAACTGCCAATGTACCCTTAGCATAGAGTAAGATTTAAAACACTTTCTTTGAAATGTTTCAGACATTTCGTATTTTCCTTGCAAAGAATGAGATTGTGCTCTTACAAATTAAGGAAAAAACGGAGTAAAGAAGCAGCCTTACTGGTTTGTATCTTAGCGCATCTCTGTAGGATCCAAAGAGTGCTGCCTGTGCCCGAAGAAAGGCCTTGGCTACTCCATCACCCGTAGCTGTAGACTGCTTTTTCAGTCTATTTTTCAAGGCCGAGACCTGCACGACAGAGTGGAACAGTTAAATTAACAGCTCAGAAATTGGTACAGCGAGGTATGAACCCAATCAGCAGGCAAACCATGGTGTCCGCAGGTCAGCCAAAAATTCATCCTCATTCTTGATAGCTTATCTTTTTAACTGCAAAGAGCACCTGCTGGTCTGTTAATTGAAATGAAAGCAGGGGAAGATGGTAGAGTGCTAATGCAAATTGGTTTATGGTCTCTTTTTTCACAAGGCCTCTTGACATAAATAAGCTTAATTATTTTACAGTAAACTGCATGTGAGCCACTTTTCTTCAGGTTGTTTTTTTTCTCAATCATAACATGTACCTGCTTGTTTTGAATGAAGACAGTTGGATATTTTTTATTTATGACAGGAAGGCTTATTTTTAAGGACTCTTAACGGTCACTTACTACTCAGTTTTAGGGCTTTGTTTTAAATCAAATTACTACCTTACATCATTTCTCATGTAACATGGGAGTATCTGCTAGCACTGTCACATAGTTGAGACAAGTTTGTTTCAATTCAGTGATAACATTATCTTTAGAATTGTCCTAGAAGATAAAGCATGTGAAAGAAGAAAAAATAAGAATAATACTTACGAGACACCTGTAGGGGGTTTTTTGGGTTTTTTTTAAGACTATTCTTATTTAGCGCTCAACTTTTTCTGAAGCAGGTCTTTACTTACTTGGCAAACAGCAATCACTGATTATATAGAATTGGAAAAATATTAGAAATATTGATTTAGATGAGACCTACTTGGAGACACTTTAGAGAAAAACCTTGTCACTATCGAATTATTACAGTATTCTTTAAAGATATGTTGAATTACACTCCATTATAGTCTACAGTCTCCTAATTTTCAGCACGGGGGATATCTGGAGAAGTCAACTCCAATTAGGTTTCTACATCCCCTTGTACTGCCATACACCCAATAAAGCAACATTTAAGGCACTAAAAACTATACACTAACATTTGTAGTTACTCTGTAAACAGCATATTATATACACAAACTATCACCAAAACAGCTTTTGTTCCTACAGAAATATATGCAAGAAGAAGTATCTCTTCATTTCTTTATGCAAGCAGTCCTGACTGTTCTTGTAGATGATTGTAATTGAAGTGTCAACCTAATTAACAACTAAACTTTGAATAATGCTAATGAGAACTGAACATGGCATCAGAGAAAAGACCAGCTCTACAGGTGATAAACCTTCACAGTAGTGACATTTTCCAGTGTAAAGTCACAGTTACTGTGATCTGATCAAAGACAGAGACCCCCATTGGGTCCAATTATAACTATAGTTTTGAAAAAAAAAAATATTGAGTTATGATGTTCATAATCTATGTAGAAAGGCCTTTACAGTATAGGTCTTTTCCCCATAGCTGTGATCTTTTCAATTTATATCCAAGCTCCATAGATCTAGATAAAAGTTTAGAGCCTGATTCGTTTAGCCCATGGAAAGCATACACCAAGGCTCATTTACGTTTCTTCCTCAAAGGAAAAAAAAAAAGGTACAAGCCTGAGCACAAAAAACAGTTAGCAGATCAAGGTTGAAAAAATAAATGCATGTTTTGGCTTTTCTTTTGTTCCCTACTGCAGGATTATTTTAAAGTTAGTAAAAATAAGGTTTATTTAATTCCAGGGGAAATAAATACATATATCCTTTGTGTAAGGGAAATGTTCCCATCAACGTTAACTCAGTTTCACTAAAACCAAAGCAGTAACATGAGGTCAAAGAAAGAACTGTCAACCTTAAAACATTACCTCTGTCATGACAGACGTAGCATCTTCTAAATATGAGGGGAAAAAGTAGAAAATTCTCTAAATTCTTTTAAAACTACGTTCCTCTAAATAATACCTCATGAGGTTGGGGAATAATGGCAGACGATAGGGCAGGGTCAGAGAAGAAAGGGGTAACGATGAAGTAGAACAGAGGAATTATAGCACAAAGTGGGGAATTTGAAGGAAAATGGTATCTTTTGATTTTCTCAATTCCGCCGGGCCCTAACATGAAACAATAAACAGGATGCTTTAGGCAAAAACGCGTTAAAAAACAACAAATTTCCCACTACACTGCAGTATTGGTACATTATTAGTTCAACAATATTAAAAACATCCCAACGGGCTGGCAGTTTGAAGGGGGTTCTCCAGCACAAAAACGTGTAAGTCAGACACATATTTTTTGTGCTGCCATCCTGGAGGGAGCTGTAGCCTCAAAAAGGCTATGCTGGAGTTCAAAGAAAGTTCCGCCAACTTCTGATTCTCTCAGGAGACTATGCTAAAAGGCAGGAAGAGGTCTATTAGATTATTCCAGAGTAGTGCCAGGAACACACTGCTCTTCAGAAAAAGCCTGCAGAGATAATGTGGGCCACAATCCTGATTTCGCAGTCATCACAACCAGAGTCCCGGCTGAAGCACTCTTGAAACCTGCCTAGGTTTCCTTCAAGCTGAGGTCAGCAAAGATGCATGCAGAGGGACAGCGCTTTCTCAGGGCTTATCCCACCACCAAGTGATAGCAAACACAAGTTGCGCATTTGGGTAGGTTGCTGGCAAATTCCTTCAGTTCACCAGTTTAATTAAAGATAGCACGATAAAGGAGTTATTACTGTCAATACAGAGGTACAGATAAGACAGTGGGTGCTTTGAACTACTTAGGACTTGGTTCACAGCAGGATTATGATCGCATAGATCCATAACCTAAAACCAAGGAAGTGAGAGACCCCTTTGGGTGACATAATTAATAGCTCTTAAAATTTCAAAGAAAAAGCACAGTGCTGGCACGAAGCCAAAAAAACCCACCAAACAGCATTTCGATCAAAATCTTTTCCTCATATATGCTTTAATCTGTCTATCTATCTGATTAAGAATGCCAAAATTTTTTTCTCTCCTTCTTTGCATGTCTTAAGCAGAAATAGCCTTTTACAAAGTTTAAAAATAAAGAACTGCAAACAAACCAACCGCAAGGGTTAGAATTCTGTTAAAATTTATTCCTGGAAAACACCAGTGATCTGTTTCAGAAATGGTATTATGGATTCACACTAGAAGCAAGATGGTTTTATCTTCTCCTAGCAACAGCTTCTCCTAGGAAGGTGACTTCATTGGGCTGCTAAACACTACCACTGAAGAGCAATCAGGGTTTCAGGAATACAACAATTTTTCAGAGATTTAGAGAGTCATGATATAGATAAGTCATTTTTCTTTCATATGTAAGTAAGTATATCTAAAAAACAGAAATATATTGAATTCATTATTAAAAAAAGCATTATTTTTCAAAATAGCCAACCTGTGTCTTTTCTAAGATTCCTAAAATACAACTATCTAATCAGAAACAAAGCATGAGTAATATCTCTTCAACAGTCGTGTGGGTAGAAAAATAGACATGCATATAGATTTTAAAAATAAATTAATAAAATGGTGTAACTATTAATCAAAGCCTTTGCTTCTCCAAACCGTTAAGCATGCATATAAATTTAAGCACATATAGAAGTATTCAACATGTTTGTCACCTGAGAAATGCAGAACCATGCACTGAGGTTCCCAAGGACTACCACATCTCTGAACAAAAAAGATATCCAGGTATTTCTCTGTTATCAGTGACAGTTGTTATGCTTTAAACTATTTTTTGGTGTTCCCCATCAGACCACATCACTATAAAAGTAAGCCCACTCTCAAAAACAAACCAACAAAAAAAGTGAGATGTCAGAGAAGAGAAACAAAACAAACTCCTTACAACAAAAATAGAATGTGATATGATTTAAATCAATATTGCTAATGAAAGGGCTTCTACATATTTGATATTCGCTATGTACACAGGATTTAGGCATCTCAGACAGCCCTCTAGCATTTAATCACAAATATTCATTTAGACGAAAAAAATTACTAAAATGCAAATGTTCTCAAAACTAGCTGTACTTTTCAATCTCACATTCTAGCTTCTCAAACAATATTGAGGTTCAACAGAATCTCAATTCTAAGAATTTATTCAAAATAAATAATTGCCTTGTAACAATGCAAACACTGCTGACTGCTCTGAGTTTCTAAAATATATTAGTAATATTTCTGGATATTTTCTAAGGGGAAACCATAATTTATTATAATATTTAAATTTTACAAAAAAATCTTTTTAGTTGCAATATACACATTCACCATAACTTCTTTATAATATTATTAATCATTGTATTTTAAGAAACAGTGCACTCCCAGTAACTGTTTTATAAAGTAACTGTTCAATTTTCTACATGAATTACAGCCTACTTCTCAAATGCTACCTTCAGAACTGTAATATTCGTATGACCAATTTATGGTGTTAAAAACCTGTGACTTTAGGAATCTCAAAACCAAAACCCCATTTAGATTCTGCATTGCATCACAGTGTGTAGGCACCACACACAACAAAGGCTACACACCTTTCAACAGCTCTGTAGATTTTACGGTTAACAACATTTAATGACCACAGAAGATGCTAAAAACCTATAAAGCCTATTGTTTTCTGAAGAACACATTTATTAAAGCTCTGCTTAATCTGTGGAGCCATCAGTAAGACTTGGTTGCTGAACATGACACCCTCAATTCTCCAAGCTTTTTTTAAAAGTATTCAAATTTGAGCAAAGGAACAGTCTTTTTGTCAGAGTAAACTGCAAGCAGGTATTGCAGGATGAGGCCCAGGGTTTACAAATTTGTGCCTATGGTCTCCAATAATTTATATACATCACAAATGTTCTTTGTCTAAAGTCTTACATTATTTAAGTGGTGATCTAAGTATTATTGTATTAGGAATTTTACTCCCACAAAAGTGGCTACTTATTTTTTTATTAATGAAAAATTAATAGACAAATTCACAGTAAAATGATGAAATTTAAAAACAAGGGCTCTTATCAGAGGAGAGTAAAAAGAGTGTTTTTCCCCCTTCTAAGAAAACAAAGGATTCCTGAAAGTCTTGCACTGATTTATTTTTCCAATTTTAAGTACCTTAGGAGTAGCGGAACTGCTACTGGCATGGTAGTATTTCTAACAGTCAATAAATCTAAAATATTATGTGTGAATATTGGAATGAAGCCATTAAGAAGATTACAGCATGCAACACAGCAGAGGGTCCGCATGAAAAAAGGACAGGTAATTCAGGACAACTGTGACCACTGACCTTTGCACAGTCAAGACCACTGGTCAGTCTGACAGAATAATAGAGTTCACATGCATAGAAAGTCATCTAGCCTGTAACTATAATTTAAATGTTTAAGTGAACGACTTAAAAATGCCTTTAAATCTCAGTTGATTTATTATACAGTTTATTAGACAATGCCATAACAGTGTTTTTACAATCTTAAATTTATCTTTTTTAAAAAAAATCACAATCAGAGCATTTTAATAGACATATTACTTATACATGGGTAAAATACTATATACCTATGCCGTGAGGAGATCATCAGGCTTATTGATCAAGAAAATAATTAATCATTTTCCTTCAGACACAAGAAACAGTTTTAGAAAACTCTCTGAAAATGCTGCATTTCTTTTGTTAGGCTGTTAATCAACCTGGAATCAGTTTTTGAAAGGGATAGTAACACTAGAAATTCTTTTGTATTTTCAGTTCTTCATTCTATTTTAACACCCTTCAGAAGTACTCATTACATTTTTTCACCAGAAGTTTTACTACCTTTGCACGTATGCTTATGAGATTTAAAACAGGTTAAAATAGGTTAAAATACTTCACATATGTAACTTCAACATTGGCTTTAATGTTTTAAGTCTAACTTAGCATTTTGACTCTATACGCCTATGTCTCATACTTTTTAACTGAGATGTTAGCAGCTGCACTCCCCCTCAGGAATGCAAAATATGGACTAGCATTTTGTAATTTTATGAGCCAAACACGGACTTGTCTGTGCCTTTTGTTTCAGGTTTTCCAACTATAATTGTGTATGTTTTCCATTAAATTGTTTTAATTAAAGTACTTTACAGATTGAAGTAGAGGAAGAGAAAGGAATATTCAAATTAAAAGCTTCATTATAAAATCCTGAAATCCTGCAAGTATAATTTGCATAAAACATAGTTGTTCTGTTTTGTTCTATATCAGATATGGAATGAAATATTTTAAGTCTACTGTATAGTCTGTACACTTGGATAACCTTCATTAACATTAATAATAGTAACATATATATATCCTGGGGGAGAAAATACTTCTAAAAGTATGAAGATCTGTATCCCTGTTTTCTTTCTGCTAGCCTACTAATTTAGAGATCATTTTCATAGCATCTGTAAAATACATGAGAAGTCCCTCTCAGTGCACAAATATCCATTTTTACTGTTAGGAGGACCTCCAGCTACAACTCCAGTATCTTATGGGAGATGATGACTAATTCTCAATTCTATGTCTAGCTATTATTTGACGAGAGGTATGCATGTCAATGACATGATAACCTCAACCTTATTCACTGAATGGAAAGTCAGTTAAAATTACTGATGCACCAGAAAATGACCCATTTTTTACTTGAATTGTTATATTCTTGAACGATAGAGTACAGTCAAAATTAATTTATATACATGTATGTACGTTTTTGTATACTTTTTCATACACTAACGTAAAATCACAAAAAGCCACAATAATTTTTATAGTCTTTTACATTTCTGAACCATAGTTGATACTGAGTCAAAAGAAAGACTGACCAGATGACCTACGAAAAGTCTAGATTTTAGCATCATTAAAATCAAAGGGAACTGACATTAATACAATCATCAAGTGTTTGGTTCCTATTGTACAAAATATATACAAATTAACAACAAAAACAAAACACATAGTAAGTCACTACAATGCCTTGCCTGATTGACTGTTTTTATGATTTACCATTTCAGAAAACGTAACTCTGATTTCACATTTTGATATAAAATTCTTGGTGCTGACAGCCATTTGTGATAGCTTGAGCACCTATAACTAAATAATCAAAACAGTGGTTTCACAATTATATTCTTTTAAAGCTCTATTGGGAAAAACAAGGTAAGTGAATTTGGGAACTATTTAAAATTATATACAGAATATGTTCCCCTATAGGCAGTAAGGAAAAAAAAAAAGGGGGGGGGGGGGGGGGGGGAAGGGAGGGAAATCCTCTGAAAGAACAGAAAGAACTGGCACTTAATTTATCATCCTTTACAGACAAAAGACAGTTTTCGTCATGTCAAAAAGATCAGATGTCTTTTATGACAAACTGGGTTTTCAGTTTAATTTACAAATAGAATTCTAAGTAAGTAGACTTTGCTCTGCCAAAGCAAATGACAAACATTACAGATTTTCATTCACGCAGCCCTCAGCAGGATAGAAAAGATTAAAATAAAAATGAAATAATTTAGAGAAAACAAATAAATGTTTCAGAAAGTTGCAGAAGATCAAAGCCTGAATTTTCTGACCCCAACTGTACAAGCATTTATTATTATATTGACCAGTGCCATCAGATCATTAATTAAAAGGAAAGCACTGGCAGGTGGCAGGGAAGCAGAAGCTGATAATTGGCCCCCTTCTTTTTGCCTTCAAAAACTCTCTCGTTCTTTTGCAAGACATGCCAGTAGGCAGACAGAAATGCCTACTTTGTAATATAATGATTAAGATGAGATGAAGAGACTCTTGTGTTTAAAGCAGCTATGCCTAATGAATGCAGCTAGCTTTATAATTATGATCCTACTTTTACAATAAGGAATATGATGTTCCATTCAAAATCTCCTCAACTGTCAGAAAGGTAAATTATCTCAAATACAGGCATCTACACTTGGTGCTTTTCACCCCCTTATTCCTTTTATAGCAGTTAGCAAAACCAGGCAAAAATAACTACTACTAATTCAAGCATCTATATAGGAAAGAAAGAATGAAATGTCTGTAAGACTCACCACTTCACCAGGTAGGTTGTTCAGGTCATTAAAAGGGGTTTCTAGAGTGTTTGTGTCAACATTTAACAAAACCACATCCTCCAGAGATCTATTTTTTACTTTCTGTTAAAAGAGGAAAAAAAGTGAAAAAGAATTTCACTATGGCATCCTCCTGAAGTCCATTTTTATTATAATACGCTAGGCCAGAAACAATGAGGGCAATAATGGCAAAAACAACATTTTGAGCTTTAGATCTAGGATTTCTAAATTATACACAAGATTCAAGGTAGCTTTTAAAAACACTTCCTCTTCACCAAACAGTAAGGGTATATGAATAAATCACTGAAATAAAAGCATATTCAAGAAATGAATTCTTGAAAACCAAGATTTACACAAAACACAGTTAAATATATTGAAATGATACATATCTTATAATATTTCATTCTCTCGTATTTGTGAAAGACAGGATGTTAATTATATAATCAGATGGAAACCACAGAAATCTAAGTAATTATTGCAGATTTATGTAAGGCCCAGACATGTGATGTCTACTAGTATTATAGAAGAATGGATGAAACAATATTTCACCAATGGACTTGACTAGTAGCTAAGAATTAAACAATTTGTTTCTTTCAGGAAAAAATGTTAGAACACTTTTATAATGGTCCTACAATAATACGTAATAGTGCAGTTCAGGAAATAATTCCAGAAGGAATTGAGTGACTTCTTTTTCAGAACAAGCTTTTCTGTTCCATTATTTTCTGATGGAATAAGGAAAAAGATCCTAGTCAAAATATTACAATGTACACAGATCATAAGAACCTGATTTGAGAGAACAGAAGGCTATGTCTAGAGTTAAGAAGTGTACATGAAGGCTCTTTGTTGGAACACAAAAGTGGTAGTAGCTCAGACTGGGGGAGAACACACCTCATCAGCTTAGTAAATGTGAATTGATCCTTAGAAACTGCTTTAGCAGAAGTGTAAATCAAATGAAGTAACTAAATCAATTATCTACTCGGCATGATAATCAGACTACACACATAGGCTTAATGGTGTCATCAAATGATTATGGAAAGAGGCAAAGCTATTTGTGACCCAGCTACTACTTACCACTTAGGTGAGTTCTATTGATTGGTACATTTAAATCTGAAAAGGCTACCTCTTCCTTTTTGGCAAAAAATACTCATTTCTAAATCATTAGTTACAAATGTTACGTGATAAATGTTAGACCCAGATTTTCAGAGGGACAAGAAGTAAATTATCTGGGAAATCAGAATGATGCTGAATTCTGACTGTTGGCAACTGCAAAATAAATTTTAACCGTTTTTATTATTGGGAAAATCTGTTGCTGAATCACTAAAAAATGCAGGAAAAAAGGTATCATTGAGCTATTAAACAGACACATAAAACAGGATGTATGTCTCCATAAAAGATTTCAAAATTAAGATTTCAACGAGGGACATTTTTTATTTTGTAAAAAACATGAAGCTTAGATTTTGTAATTCTATATACTAGAAAACAGGGATTCTTTCTGAAGTACTGCTGTTAAAACTATCACTTAAAGCACACACACCTCATGCTTACCAGTACACAGAAATGTGTAGTAAACTTACCTCTATTAAGCTTAAGTGAACGCCAATTAGATAAGGCATTGGTGCACTAAAAAGAAAAAAAGGTGGAAAAGACCAAATTATTGTTTTAAGTACCAACTACCACAACATTTGTGGTGAATATGAATATCTGCAATCTTGGCACATACAGTCCTTAACTAGCATTCATTGTTTAAGCCTGTATTAAATGTACACAGTCACTACTGAAATTTTTACTAGACAAGGGAAAGTTTTTATTTTTTTTACACTGCAGTAAAGATGACCACAAAATAAAGGGCACTGTACCTAACTATGGAAGTATGAGCAAGATGATGTGTAAGGCTTGCTAATTGGCTTTCCATACCTAGTTTCAATAATCAAACAAACTGTATGCCATAGCTAACCTAGCAGATGTTCCAAAAGTGGTCTGTCTCTAGAACCAGAACAACTTTAAAACACCATTCTGGAGAATATGGTACTAGCTGGCATCATCCCACTGCAACACAAACATCATTAATGCCAGTTTTGGTCTGAAGATGCTTCTAAAACCCTTCCGCGGTGGGCATTTGGAAGATGTATAATATCCTATCTAACTCAAGATAGTGAACTCACTCCAATTTGGATAAGACGAGGAACTATATTCTCAAAATAAAATAAATATCCACACAAAGCCTCTGGAGCGAGACCTCCAGCAGTATGCAAGCAAGAAACTGAATTAGTCAGGCTAATTTATCGTGGTTTTTTATTATCTTCTGTTTCCTGCTCTAGTGAATGTGTTCTGGCAACATCTGACAAAGAATATACCCAGTATCTGGTGCTGAAGGGAAAAAATCATCACACTTTTACGTACTGCAAGATTACTAAAATTATTCACTCCAGAGAAGTGAGCAGTGAACAGGCTGTTTTTGGAAAGTGAGGCAACAAAATACTAAGGGAAGAGATGGAAAAAAATAAATCATCTCTGAGAAATAAATGGAAGGTAAGATGACTTAAATAAAGTTACACAGCTAGCTGACATAGTATAATTTCTCCCACTGTATTAATTCGATCACTGATCTGAGCCATTGGTACCAACAATTGACAGTTCTTCTTGAGGCCTGGGGAGAGGCTTCACTGCATCAGTTCACATGGCCACATAAATTTGGTCCCACCTCTGGGAGCAAAAGTAGAAATTCTCACCTGCCTGCGACTACAGCCAGTTTTAGAGAAATCTGTACACACTATGGATTAGTCAATTGCTCTCATTAACAACATCCCACAGGAGAGGATCGTCAAAAAAAAAAAAAAAACCAGCCCAAAATCCAAACAGACTGAGGTCAAAACAAGCTTGTATCATGCTTTTACTATGAAAATAAAGATCTGCTCAGACTGCAAACTGTCATGGCTTAAGGTTTCTGGGCAATGGGGCTTCCAACAAGGGAAATGGAGTTGGCTACATCCCCACACATCTTTTTTTATTTTTGTGCTTCCTAATGACTTCATAAATGGATGTCCCTCAAGAGCAGACACATTTATATTCAGTGAGGAATCAGACAGCTTTAAAACACACTATAATTTTAAGAACACTTTATACTACGTAACATATTTACCTAAGCCAATGAGAATGACTGACATGTAACTGAGGATTCTTCTGCTGAATAAGCAGCAAAATAGATCCTTGGGTTCATTGCATCTGTTATCTTAGTGTTACAAATAATATGAACTGGAGAAACACTGGTGAAAACAACCGCTGTATCAGGTATACATTTTATACACACTTGTTTTCTTGTACACTGACACTGTTCTAGCAGTCTCACCAGGCTCACTGACTTAAAATAGCTGATGACTTGCTCCATTAATAAATCCATCATTAGAAAGGGTAGTGTGTAGCTCTTTTCTATAGAACAAAGCAACAGCTACATCATTACAATTTTGAGAAGTTAACAGAATAAAGTTACAAAGCTAATTAGACAAATATATCTTGAAAAAAGCTTGAAATAAAAATTGCAGGTATGGAAAGTCTATTTGATAATTTTCAGAAAAGAATGAATTTTATTCCTGCCAGATTCTGAAGACTTAACAGCAGAGGTTTATAGTATGTACATGAAATTGTTCACTGTGATTCTACCGGGAGCCGCTATATAGTTTTTCTCTTGCTTATGCATGTTGTCACCAAAAAAGTTATTAATATACAGCATCATTGGCTAAAATGATTACTATACTACAGAAAACATGCAAGTTAATAGGAAAATAATTGTCTGATACTCACAAAAACAGGAGTGCTTATATCCCAATTCAGAAGAGACTAAATCTCATAAAAAGATATGTTGCAATTGTAACTTAAATTTTCTAATTGCGTTATATACTTAGCAGAGCATGAGTAGAACAGATGCTTTATCATCCACAGACAAAACCGTCATGCATTCTTTTATCAGTGACTTAGTTTGCCAAGAAATTACACAGAAATTTGATAAAATTAGCTTTCTCCTTTACAAAAATTAATTTTATTCAAATATAATTACTGTATCAATGGTCAAACTCATTTTTTGTAAAAGCTTTCTTGAAAGCCAGCCACATATTGGGCTGAGGGCAACAATTTATATATTTTCTACATTTAAGTAAGTAAAGTCTTAAATATATTCAGAAAATTAATTTTTTTTTAGTAAGTCTGCTGTGTTTTCTTCCCCTAGAGCTAAAACAAAAATTATTTTCACTGCCTAATATTTTGCTGTCTTTCAGAAAAAGAAATTTATTATGTCTTCTTTTTTTGATGGTTGTTCCAATTCTCACATTGGAGATCTCATAATGGAATTAGAGACCAAGTTACATGGAGAGAAAAAAGCCATCCTGAAATAAATAAATACACAGTATGTTCACACACTGGACCATGCAAGTACTTGTAACCTGGCCAATCTTGACAGCACTGCAGTCCACAATGCTGCTGAGTACTGGTGGGTTATTTTAAGAACATCCGCTACATTATGTCTAAAACCAGCCTGTATATCAGGTTGCCTGATAAAACCTAAGAGGCTTTTAGAATGAAAAGGCATGTGAAAGAATTTAAATATTTTTTTAATATAGAACTGTTTTACTCAAAGATACAATTTCCTTTTTTCATGCCCACAAAATATATAAATTCTCAAATCCTAACTCCCACAGAAATATATCATTTATCTTTACGAAATGTTGAAGATATGTAGTCCAACTCATAAAAAAGAAAATGTAAAAAAAGAATTGCAAAATTATTTTTTTAATTTTAAACTGACATGACCCTCTTGGACTGCACACTAGGTCTGGCCTAGCATAAACCTTATGAATTCAGCAAGGTTTTCTAACTTGATATATCATATACCTATGAGGAAAATATTTATTCACTGTTAATATGCCGAAACACGGCGAAAGCTAAGTATTTTATGTGTTTCTATTACACTATACCAACATGTCTCACAAAACAACCATTCAAACTAGACACGAGCAGCAAGATGTAAATGAATGAAAATCTGAGTTAAAAGGTCTGAATTACAGTTACTGTGGTAAATTCATTAACTGTGCATTTCTTTTCATGAATTTTATCTTTCCATTTGAACATCTCTAAAAAGGGAAACTTTTTTTCCTCCCCCCTCTATTGTACTACTATGAAAGAGAAAACCAGATAAAAATGAGCTTTATAAGTTTAAGAAACTCCATGCTTCTTTTTAATGAGTAAAAAAAATTCTCAGGTCAAGCCATAATGACCTAGAATCTCAACTGTTATCATCATCAGAAGCAGCTGTGTACAGCATCTAACATTATTATTTCTGGAAACATTATCTGTGCTTAGGAGGGGAAATAAAAAAAAATCTACTAGTATTCAGGATGCACTCTGTAGGGTACAGCTTGAATAAAGGTGTTGATCTACCTTCTGAGGACAGCATTTATGGATGATACTGAAGAAATTATAAAGCTTCTGGCAGTAAGTTCAAGTAGTACAAAAACTAAACATATACATCCAAGCTCTACCCCCACCTTGGTGCATTTTATCAAAGCTAGGAGGGAAAACAATTAGGACAGAGTTTCTTCAAAAGAAAACTATCATTATAGATGAAAGGCTTAGCTGTAGTTGAAAGTAAAGGGAGGATGGGAGAAGAACATTTTATTTCTTTTTAAAAACAATAAATAATATACATATGAAGTATAGGAGTGAACTATCACAGAAAAATATATACTATGGGCAAATATTGTAAACTTGAGGATTGACTATAAAAGAAGATTTAAGGAAACATAATGAGAATTTCTTTGAAAACCAGAAATTTAACAGACTGGGAGGAGTTAAATGGAACATCAATATTTATAGGTTCCAGAAGAAAAACAAAACAAAGTCCAGGAAACATACAAGCATAATTTCTTTCTGTGAAGAAAAACATTAGTTACGGAAACACAGACTTATGCTCATCAGCATCTGACTTGGACTCAGTTTATATATATAACAATTACTGGTCTCTAAAATGGCTTTAAAAGGTTCATTATTTCACCACAGGCCCATAGGGTCTAGTTAAAGTGAAAGTCTCCAGAGATGGATGTTTCTGTTTTAGGTGCTTTAATGGAAACTCTCATTTGGTATCTCTGACGCTACTATAAATGAAACAAAGTAGAACTCTTCTTAGCCTGAAATATTAAAACAGAAGCATGTGGAAACCATCCCTTGAAGGATCAGAAGTGACTTAAAAAGTGATTCTTTCTTGTTCAATTTAAAAATTTTCCGAAAGCCTGAAATCTGTCATGTGAACAGAAACACGTCAAGAGAAGTAGAATTCTTATAATGAAAATCTGGAAAGTACCAAAAGGAGATTTTAAGCTCTTTCTGGAAGGTGTTTGATAGAATCCTGAACCTGGCTGAGTCTGAAGTATTAAATCATTGTATGGACCTAAGAGAAACACTGATGCCTACTAACATTTGATTCCAGAAAAACCGATCAGGTTTTTTTCTGACTGCTTCTATAAGCGTAATTTATCTCAGGTTAAAATAAATGCCATACAAAAGAAAACCATAACACAGCTGCATTTAAATTACTGAATGCATTCTCTTAACAATAAAACAGGAACAGTTACAAACATGATTCTAAATGGTGCATTGATAGTAATCAGCACTGTAATTCAAGGTACCAATTAAAACACACGTAAAGGCATGCTCAAACCTCTCTATTCAAGCAGTCATATTTAAGCATTTGCTTAAGTGCTTTCATATACTGGATCATGTACATTTCGTCACATAAGTAGTTAGTGTTTTCATCAGTTACTTAGAATTACAAGACAGGTAAGAATCTCAGAAATAGGGATAACAGGTTAGCGGTCTTACCAGCAGTAGTCCAGAAGATGTGGAGGAAGCACTGGGATGTAAATGTGCTGCCAATACATTGGATATAACAATGCAGCTGATGCATGAACACAAGCTGTTAACTAAAAATAAACACACAGAATTAGCAGCAAAAAAATATGAAGAAAATAAAAAAATTTTAAATTAACTTTCAGACATGTAAGAATCTTAACCTCCCCAAACCACCTATTACATCATTTTAATTACTTTTAATTGCTTAAACACATCTGTGAACGGTGATAGATCTATACAACATGTGCAACAAGTCAGACTAACAAGTCAGTCAGAAGTTAGCCTTGTTCTGCTATTTCCCTAAGAAAAAGAAAATACACACTCCTTGATGTTTATCAAACATGGGTGCTGTCACAAACACACAGAACTCGAGTGCACCCCAGCTGCACTCAGGTCTGCTGAGCAGGAAAGAGTCAGGGGATTATTCTGGTACACATTTCCGCTATTCGGAACAACTGGAATTGATCTGAATCTGCATGAAGCTGCAGAGGAGCACTAAACTCAGGAGCAGGATTAACTTCTTTTTGTGTCACTATCTTTGATTTCCAAACTACCTGTAAAAAAAAAAAAATCAAGTGAATGTTCCCTGTGACAGCAAATCAACTTTATTACGATTTTCCAAAACTTCCTTCCCAAAGCAGAGACTAGCAAGTCTGGCACTAGCGTCACCAGAAAATTAAGGACTCCTTGCCCAATAAAGAAGCTGTTACAATCTGCTTATCATTCAAAACCTGTTTTTCTAAAACAAACAAGCAAGCAAGCAAACAAACAAACAAACTCACCAAAAAAACCCCACCACCCACTCCCTCAGAAAAATATATGGAATGGACGAGAAATGTGGTCTAGTTCACTACTCGAGGGAACAAAATAATCTGCAATACCTAAACAATTCACATTTGATACCACCTTGCTATCAGAGAGTCACTCAAATTTATTTATGATGTAGCCACAGAGTTACAACAGAATCGGAAAATACCAAGCCTGTATTCAAAGTGAGGTAGCCTATATCCAGCAAATAAAAGACTCCAAACTTCATAAAATAATAATAAAAAAAAAATTAAAGGGGATTCCCTACATAAAACACAATGAGCTTATGGAAAAAGGCAAGATTGTCCTAATGCTTTAAATCACAACAAAATTACTATCTGAGGTTAACTTGATAATAGCACTGTTTGTTAGATATGTTCTTTTACAGTAAAAAAAACAAAGAGCTAAAAATAAAACATAAATCCGGTCAATGCAGCAAGTGTTAAAACATTATGGATTTTACAGGGAAAAAAACCCTCTTTGTAGAATAGATCAGCAATTAAAGCTTTCACACCCTGGCTGTCTTGGACAATTAGACTTGTAAATAAAAATTTTACTGCAATTTTGTATATGTATTCTTACACTAAAAATGAAAAAAAATAATTGTAAGACCATCTCGATAGAAATCACGCACAATTACAATTTGTGCGGCATAGTTTGCTTAGCACTCCCATTAATATAACACGATTAAATATGGAAAAGAAGAGGGTCTGAAAGCTCCTGAGGGATATCATTAGGGCAAATTGCCAAAGAATGAAACATGAGCCAGTCAGGAGAGTCTGGAAGCTGCAGTAGTACCAAGGGACTTGAATGTTCGACAGTTGGAGCTTCAGTAATGTGTGAACTGCAGGTTAAGGTATCAGGAGACTCTGTTCACTGACACACAGAATGTCACTATTGACCAGCGAACTGCCCGAGCCTGACAGCTACACTACAGAAAGCCAAGTATATCATAATTCTGTATTTAAACTCCTCGTTTCGGATTAACATCTCATTTCTTAGCTTTACATCAAACCTTTGCAATTCCTCTCATTTTAGACTTACAATAATGGCTATTTTAATAATTACTGTTATTACTAAGAATTAATTAATTTGGTGGAAGAAATAAATTATCTTATCCCTCTTCTACACAGTGAGATTTATGAGTTTTATTTCCATATTATCGCTCTCTGTAGTTTAACTAACACTACCAATACCACAGTCAAGCTGAGTGTCATTTTTTTTTCTCTTTTACTCCAAATTGATACGAAATTACTACTTAGTATGTCTGCATAATATTGTACATAGTATATAAATTTCAAACCTCAACTATATATATAAAAATTAGCATTTTGTATATTTCAATCATAGACTGAAATAAAGCTGAGCATCAGTTACACACGATATCCCCCAATGTATACAGCCGCCTCCTCTTCTTCTTAATAGGCATTGTTAAATAATGAATTAAGGTGACTATACTATTTGCATAAAGAAATATTTTCCTATCTTATTCATATGTCTGTGTTATATTTTATTTCTCACTTTAACAGAGGAAATGGATAATTCCTTTAAAAATATATGAGGTTTTATTAACTCTCTTTTTAACAATCTATATTTTGGTGTGGCACTCAGACTGACATGTATTTAATATTTGTAATTTTCAAAAATCTACTAATTTTAGGCATTTCTATCAGGAAAGGTAAACATATGATTACTTACACATCAAGGTTTTGCTGTGCTGTTCCTTGATGTTCTACTTAATGACATCTTAATGTAACATCATATTTAAACATTTCCATATATGCTGCTGCAGTAGGTTTCCAAACATTTTAGTATGGCATGAATATGTTTTATAGTTTCCTG
Source organism: Rhynochetos jubatus (assembly GCA_027574665.1). Lineage (NCBI taxonomy): Eukaryota > Metazoa > Chordata > Aves > Eurypygiformes > Rhynochetidae > Rhynochetos > Rhynochetos jubatus. The sequence continues at coordinate 22,629,227 of CM050656.1, forward strand.
TTGTATACAGCCTGTAATACAAGCAGCTATGGGATTCTGCTGCTCTTCAAACTGTGTGACATTTCAATACTGTGCCAAATCTGCCTTTAAGCAAACACTGATAATGATAAATTTCATATTAAAAACCGCACACTTCTCGCAAATTCTCTTTCTGCCTTTTTTACTGTTTCAACAGTGACTGCATTTCTCAAATGCATTAGCTATTTAAATAACAGACCTCTTTCACTGACATATTCACTTTTCTAAATAGAATGGGGACTACTGCAAATCTTAGAATAATGCAGCATGTCTCAAGTATCCAGACAGTTCAAGAGATCTGAAAAGCATTAGGAGACCATGTAGAGTCCGACTGCTTACATCAGAACACAGAGGTCTATGAAGACGGCACTGGATTAGGAGGGGTGTCTGCATCTGCGCTTGGGAGCAGAGCCAGGCAGAGCCCTGGGAGGCACCCTGCTGAACACTGGAAGTAGGAGAGGGTAAAGCAGACTATGCAGCACAAACTCCCAGGTGCACAGATGAGCATCTGTTGCTTGATCGAGTGGTGCGACCTTTTGCAGAAAACCATTTTTTTATACTATTTAGGGAAAAAGGCATTTGTATGGAGACTGTTGATTGCTATCTCATCAAAAAGGAATTATCAAGATCTACCTTTTAAAAAAATTCGTAAGAGAAATGTCATAGATAGAAAAATCTTTTTCAAGTCAGGTGGTCATTTTTCTAAATTATCTTCAAGTTGTCTTCAAGGCTGTGTACCAATTTACCTATTTTGCCCGTGACAACTGAAGATTACATCAATTATGAACTGTGACCCCACCCCCATTACAAACAAGCTCATATATATAGGTTAAAAGCATCTCTGCAATAAAATTTATGTAGACACAAAAATGTATCTCTGCAATTTGCTAAAAAAAATTTTAATTATATTGGAACAGTGCTGCAAAACCTAGTTACTGCAAATCTGATAGTTAATTACATGTTTTGAGGCAACGAATTCTATTGAGACAGCCTCCTATAGTCCATCGCACCGGAAGACATACCAGAGTTGGTTTTGTATCCATAATAAAATGGGCAGGCAGTTTTTATGCAACAATTTTGTCTGTTGAAACACATTTGTCAATATTGAACTGAACTTCTAATATTTCTGCTTCCAACAATTTTTATTTTTTAGACTCTTTTTCTCTATTTCAAACAATGGCTTCTGGTTTAAACAATTTTTATTTCAAAAATAAATCTATGGGTTTTAAATTGGTTTAAATAATGTGGGTTTAAATTACATAAACAACATGAGTCAACTGAGTTGAACTAGTTAAAAAGCAACTTCAAACAAACAATTTCAATGTTCAACCTCTAATAAATTAGAAAAATTTAATTTGAAATCCCTAGTATTTGCATTGAACATGAAAAAAAGTTTCCTGCCCCATTCTATCATTAATGAATTTACTAACATTACTGAGGACAACTGAAAGTTTCCATGTTTCTGATCTGTTCTGAAAGGACACTGCAGCCAGCATCACCATGTATGCTTTCATCACCCTACAAGGAGAGTGTGTGGTGTTTTCTGCAGAGTTTTGTAGTGATTCAGGTACAGTAATTTTATCTTTGTCTCCTGAAAAAAAAAAAAAAAAGCTGGAACTACATGCCTGCTGATAATACAATCTCTCCAAATAGTGGGAGACCACATTACAAAGTTTGTTAGCAAAATTCATTAATACCAAATCCCTGCAAGACTGAATAAATGCACAAATTCTAGAAACTGGAGAGTTACTTTCCACCTTACCGCAGTAAGCAGCCACTTGGGAAGGATGTGGTTCAAAATCCATGGACTGCTCAACAGGAAAAGTTTTAGTTCAAGACTTGATCAAAGCAGGTTTACCTGCTCCTCCCTATCCCTCATGTGGATACAGTAATTGTGTGGTGTGTATCTGCTACCCCAATGCTCACTCTGCCTTTCTACTCTGGATTTCAAAGGGACTGGCCCCTTTTTCTTCTTTTTCCCCTTTTCTCCTTTCTTTTCTTACTTTTTGCTAGAACAGTGCAACATGCCTAGAACCATACTATTTTGGTTGAAAGATTTTCAGCAGATTTACACATTATGCTTATTTGATACCTATTATTGACATAATTTCAATGAGTAACATGAAAATAATTATTCTCTATCCTGCACTAAACTTACCTGGCAGTTACTTTCTATCTACATAAATTATTTTCTTCAAAGCCTTTTCTATAACCAAAGGTTAAAAAGAAAGGCAGAGCATAGGTGGCAAGATTTGCACACACTGCAATGCACAAACTCGAAAGACAGAAACTGATTAGCAGAATCTTGTCAGAAAGCCAAAAACAGCAATGGAAGTTAGACAAAATGCTGAAGTAAAATTAACCTGTGATACCATACAACCTTTCAAAATCTACTGTGAAGAACTACTGTGTTAAAACCATTTCCTGAAAAACCTTCAAACACTGTCAATCTCTGTCAACACTATGTCCAGAAATGGGTACGGGTGTGCTCTCTCCCTCCTCTCTCACAGTCCCATTGGGCCAAAGCACTGCTTCCCTCCCACTGCCTTGACCACACATATGTTGAAAGATGACAAAGATTCTGTTTAGTTATCTCATCTACTTATTAATGCCTATACCAATAAATTGTAGGGGATGGGTCACCATTTTACCACAATTCCAGCAGCTACCATCAGCCTGGACCAACTCTTATTGCTGTTACCACTAAACTCCCAGTTCACAAGCATTACCAGAGAAACAACTATCTGCTTCCTGAAAGGGGAACAGTTGTACAGACGAACGGAAGCCTTTCCTCTACATTATCACAACTCCTGAGCTTTGTTAGAGGGGCATCCATATCTAAATCTTGTTGGATTGGGAATGAGGTCAAGCCCCAGATACAAAACAGATACTTAACAGTTGCTAAGACCTACCTTCACATCCATTTCTTGAATGGGTGGGGGAAGACTGCTGGGGGTAAAAGTGGGTCTGGAACCCTTGCTTTCACCCATTTACAGAAGCATGTAAATCCCTTCCCAGATCTAAATAATAATCAACAGTTGGACTAAATCATAAACTTAGTCCACTCTGCTAGCATTGGTGAGACAGCAGACATCACTGATGAAAAAAATGTAGCGACAAAAGAGAATTGAATGTACTACCCAAGTCACAATACCCAAAGCCACTTCTTATGTATTTCTTTAATTTAGCTCCTGGCTAATCGGTTCCCATCTGCCATTCCCATAATCTTGATGGCAAGAAGAGACCCTCAGCTCTCTTCTCTTAACAGAAAGCAGAGAGACGAAAGGAAATATATTTCCAATCCATATATGAAAATTTTCCCTTTTTCCATTGTGAACATTAAATGTGAAAAAGAAGACGCTAATATAAAAAACGCATTGTCTCATTGTCTTTACTATTTTCATTTCCTTTTGTCATTATTCTGGGGGAAGGAAAGGGAAGAGAAGAGAATACTCGATTCATGAATTTGACAGCACTTCATATACAATCTATTTCATTCTTTTCTTGCAATTCTTGATTCACAAAGCAGCATTACGACATCATTCTTGTGCATTAGTTTGGAAGGGAAAAGACTGCAGACACGGCTTGTTCCTTGCCTATGGCTCCAAGAGTGACATGTTTCTCAATAATGGAAGCTGAGCAGAAAATAAAATTGAAGTGGTGGTAGACAGGTGAGCACTCAACAAGGAAAACCACAAGCATACTGTGCTTATACTAAGGATCTACACCCACTTTTATAGATAATCAGAGGTATCTATACAACCAAGTAGGTGTGGGTGGCATAGAAAAAGCCACGTAACTTGAGTCATTTACTCAATTTCTTCATCCCACAAAGGTTTTTAGTATTTTTCATAGGTTGAAAATGAAACTTCTGGAAGTCTGTCATCAGCCTTTATCCCTGAAATGTTACAGATTAGGTTAACTCACAGGTCTCTTCTGATATATGTTTATTCTATAATAAACCAATTATGCTTCTTCATATCATCTGTTCAGTAATTTCTGATTCCTATTTCTTCATTTCATCTCTGTATATTCTTGATGATTTTTTTATTCTCATTTTGACACTCATTTATTTCTCAACTTCTTTATCTCTTCCTCTCTCACGAAAACACAGCAGACCTCAAACATACACATCCTTTTGTCCCTTTTCCTGACCATCTCCTGACTCCCTCCTTTATTTTATGACCTGTGTCCATGGAGGAAGATCTACCCTCCCATAAAACAAGGGAGTTTTGCAAATGTTTCTCGCTTCTGAAAGGAGAGTTTCCAGGAAAATAATTTTCATTAACATTTCCTCCCCCAGAGTAACTCCATGGTATGTTTGTCTGCCATACACTAATTAAGAAGCAGCAGGGAACAGCTTTCTTGTGAATAGCTGACAGACAACTTATTTACTGAGAGGAAGAGTAGAGATAACCACTGACTATGTTATAGATCATCCTATCATTGGTGAATTTTGGGAAAAAATAATGATAAAGCAATAGTGACCACAAAACAGGGGAAATCTTGCCACCATGGCACACCAGAACAGAGAGTTGGTAGTACACTCACACACCCTTCAGTAACTCGTCTTCACATGACTTCAGTGGTACTTTTTTTTAGGGGGTGCAACAGTTCTGGTGAACTGAATAGGGACTCTTTTACTTTCAGTTCTCCTACAGCCCAACCACAAAGGACTCGGTACTTAAAGGCTTCACTTAGATTGCATATGTCCACAGCAGCACCTGCACTCACTCTACACGTTTTGTTCCGACAGTTTTTACTGAATTGCGAAAGATTATATGAATTTGAAACAAAATCTTGGTTTGTCCTTTTCTCTGAAAGTGGTAATAAGTGAAAAATTTAATTCTGAAATTAATTTTTAGATCTGTCTTTCTGTCTACATGCTTTGCTTGTACCATGTGGTTTTTTGTTTGGATTTTTTTTTTTTTTAAAGAAAACCCAGTGATGCAGTTCTTCATGTTTTACATAGAAGGCAGGTAATAGCAATCTGCAACCATTTATTGTTTTTCCCCGTCTCATTAAAAGTAATTTTAAACACTTGCTGACCACACATTTTAATTTCTTTTCATAAATTTTTTCACAATTATTTCTCACAATATAATGTTGTGGCAATGGGAAAACTATTCTGAACTTCAAGACTGGGAGAGCTTTCCAGGTCTAGCTGTACAACATAACTACATGTTGATTCCATACTGACATCCCACAGCTTCACTGCTAGAAGTACACTCCCCACGGGTGTCCCAATAGGACCTCAACTGTACCCACAACATGCACCTCTGCCCAGTTTATCTTAGGCTGCTTATACCTGAACTATATGAAAAAAAAATTAAACACCACTCCTCATCTACTCCCAGATCAAATGGTCTAACTGACCTAATATTTCAAAACTAATTCTAATTATGCTTCTGAGTACTCAGTGAGCATCAGCGGAATACCTGTTCTGCCTTGCAAGTTAAATTCTCATCCATTTCTTGTTCTCCAAGAACTAAATATAGTGGGTGGAAATGTTCAAGGGCTATGTATTACATCACAGGTATTTGAGATATGGATGAAATTTTATGTCTATAATTTTTGAATTACTGGAACAGTATTATTTACAATAGATCTGCCATGCACTTCACAAATACATTTTTGGATAAAATTGTGGCTGTACTACAGTGCACAATTGAAACATATTAGATGCTACAGTTTGTTTAATCGGAACTGGGAGCATCACCCTAGCATAAGGCAATATGAGGACATCACTAAGCTGTATGACAGCTCCCAATGGCACTATTTTCTCCAACATGGAAGACCTATATGGAGCAAATTGTTCCATTGTATCGGATCCTTAGTTTGCACTCGAAAACTAGCTCTATAAATAGCCAGCTTTGAACTCAGAAATATAAAAATACAAAAGTGGATTTTTATCCACTTATCCTGGATTTTCTGTCTGTCCAGGCTCCACACCAATGTGCACTGTGCTCCCAAACCACACCACGGTGATCTGGCCTAGTCACAAAGCACTGCTTGGCATTTTTTTTAACCATATCCATGAATATCTAACATGTAAACCGCAGACTTATGTGAAGTGAGAGAAACGGACAACTACCACAGTTGTTTTCTGATTGAGTTGACTATATTACAGCCCTGGTACATCTGGATTTTGGAATAAAGTAAAAAACTTGAATTTAGGATTGGATGCAGGAGGAGTGAAGTGATTCACAAAGACAACATGTTTAGAGTCAGGGATGTTTCGCTTTCTCTAGTGGCTAGTATTACATTTGCCAAGAAGCCTCCACATCTTCCCAGTGCCTGAGCAACCATGGATAGTGTGACCATACCTGAACAAGACTAACAAGGCAAGGAGCACAAAGCCACCACTCAGACCAACTCACTACAGCAACCGAGGGCAACTGCAGAAAACCCTCTTTGCATGCAAGTAAAAACCGTTACCATAAACAACAGTAAAATACATAACAGTAAAAGTGATTCCACAAATGTATGTTTGTGTATAAATTTATATTCAGTGCTCCTTCACCACAAGAAAAAAAACACAACTTTTTTTTGACATATACATTTGTTTTTATAAGGATCACCAAAGAAGCCTACAGCCAGTGCAAAGCAGAACTTTGCAACCACCATGCTCTCAGACACATCAGACTTGTATTACCTGAAACAAATACTGGTCCAAATGGAGATAACATTTAGACATTTGCTTTTAAGTGTAGCATCCTTTCCACCTGCCAGTGTAGGCCACAGAAGATACACACTAGTTAGCATATTACTGACAGGATGATAAGAAAGCTCCTGTCAGACACTGGCCAGTCGGGTGTTTGAGACAAAACACACAGCCCCAGCTGACTAGTTAAGGAAAGACTATCGAGGTACAATTACAGAGGCATATGACAAGCTTTCATGCTTGAGTGAGTTGAGAACCGATGACATGGCTTTAAACAGCAATCCTTCCTACCTCCGGTCACAAAACAGCAATAAGTCAACTGATGCACTGTTGTAAAATCATGATTTATTCCTTTGCTTTGAATACATGAGAGTGTGGTATGATGTTCTGGTAGACTACCACAGCAGGCGCACTTGAGGCTGAAACATCTAGGGCCTGCCTCCAGAATGTATAAAATCAATGCTGCAGTTCAGCCTGCCTGGAAAAGTCATCCCCAGCATTTTAGTAATTTATAGAAAGACTGAATTAAAAAATTATTTGTGCTGAAACATACAGTTCCATGCAACTAGTAAGAATACATGCAGATGCAGTGACACGTGAGAAAATGGTGCTGTGCAAGAACATACAGCATGACATTTAGTAAAGGTCTTTCTTCTATAGCTCAAGTGAAACAACTAACAGCCACCTCTGTGAGTAGATCAGATGCTTTGTTTCATTCATCCTTTTACTTAATCTGAAGACATATAATTTATTTATCTTTCATAATTTACTGTTCGAAAGCCAGAAATGGTAATTTCTGCTACAAACATCTTACAGTGCATAATCCTCAGGCTAGCTGGATCCATCTCACTCATAACACTAAGCCTGAAGCACGCTGCGAGGTTGGTGATAATCACATTATTAAAGTGGCTGGAAAGTCAAGCTAATAAAAGAATGAACAGTTAGGGCAAATAATGACCCAGAAGCTAAGACAGAAAGGACTGGTAGGAAGTTTCCACTTATATCATGCTAGTAATCATTACAGCACGTAGACAAAGTTCTCTACCCCTTTCAAAAACTCCTTTGGTGAACACACAGAAAATCAGTTTAAAGAAAGATACAAAGAATACACAGTAATTGCCAAAATAAGAAGATGCATATAAAACAAAGTCTGCTTGGCTGAAATAAAATACAAGCTGACAATTGAAACACACCCTCAGGATAAATATGGTATTTATCTTTTTCTTTTTTTTCTTCTTTTTTTAATTTATTTAAAAAACTCTACCCAGCAACTTAAAATCGGCAAACTTTTTTCCCTCCTTTCTCTATAACAGGACTGATCCCTTACTTGAGTACAAAAAAAGCATGAAATCTATAGGGCAGAAATGCTAGACAAAGAATTTCTGCACCTAAGTAAGCATAGTTTTCCATTCCTGGCCCCTCACAAGAAGTGCAAGGAGAGTGAGCAAGACCTTGAATTATGCCTTTTGTTATCAGTCACTGCCCTCAGACAGTGAACCGAAACAGAGCTAATAACTTGAAGGTGACATCACAACCCAGTCTTCATGAACTGACATAAACACTTCATATTCAGTTAACCCCAAAGATAAGGCACAACTCAACAGAAAGTTGAACTTGATAGCACTATTTTTGAACAAATAATCTTTTCAAGTATCAAGCTGTAATTTAGGAATATTAGAACGCAATCTTTGCAACACAAAGTACCAGTCTGCTGTGTTTTGTACACAATAGTGAAACAGCACAAGCTAGCAAATGCTAATGCCCAAATACACTCCATTTGCTGAGTTGCATTATATTAAGCAATCCAACATTTTAAAGAAGAAATATGCCAAAAACACAGTTAATCATTCTTGGTAATCCAATTAAATTCTTATAGGAGATACCAAGAAGTGTTTAATTTACTTTTTAAACTACACTGCTCTGTAAAGAAGCAAGCCTCACATCAGCTCTATTTTGTTTATGAAAGAGATTAGCAGGCAGCAGTTCTCACTGAAGCTCCTGAGAAACCAGGCCTATTTTTCCGTTTTATCAGAACTCAGTGCAAGTGAAAATTAACCCAGCCCTATGTCAAAAGTGGATCCGACATGATGTGGCAATAATTCCATTTAGCTATGACTTAAGACATGCAAGCAGACTGAAAAAATAACCAGAAGAAAGCCAAATTGATGCACTCCCTCCTTTTTGGACTTGACCTGCAATCTACTATTTGTATTCACAGCTTGGGGACATTCTTCAGGAGATCCAAATGCCACTACAAGTGTGTCCTCTTTCTATCCATCCTTGTCCACAAGGACAGATTTTGTTCAGCCTAACAAAAACAAGTTTTAAGAGGATCCAAATGTAGGCTGAGAGTGTGATTCTAAATCATGTAAAGCAGATGGACACATGTCCACTTGCAGAATAAAACTTCCACAGGCACAGAGGTGCCATCATGATTCCTACCTCCCATCTTCTGGAACAGTAAAAGATTTGACTGGGGCATCATTGGAGTTGAGGGTTTTTGTTTGGTTAGTCTGTTGTTTTGGTTGGGCGGGGGGTGGGGGTGGTGAGGAATGTTTGGTTTGGGTTTTTGGTTTTGTTTTTTGTCTTGGTTTTGTTTTTTGTCTTTTTGTTGTTGGGTTTTTGTTAATATAGCAAGCTGGGTCCCAGACAGAAAAACTGAAAAAAAAAATTAAAAGGTGATTCCACAGTTTTTCTACATCATGTGAACTTCTACTAAGCCGAATTCTTTGAAAGGGCTTTCCCTTCAAATTATCTTTGCCCATTTCGGTGGTCTTATTACTGCGCTGCAATGCCCAACCCTTCCCCTAGCCATTTGGGTGTGGGGAGAGGGACAGGGGGAGACAGGGGGAAGAAAAAAATGTGATAGAATATGAAGTTTCCTAAGAAAAAGTAAAACCTTTGGTGGTTAAAAAAATATATCACAGAGTAGTAATTTGAAGATTGCTTATATGCATTCACTATTTATTTTTCTGGTTTTCAGCTGTTCATGTGGCCTTTGCTTATATGACCCCATGTTTCCTCTACTCTCCAATCACCATGGACTGACTTATCCCCACACTCTGCAAACCACTAGTAAAGCACTGTCTTTGTGCATTCCCCTAACTGCAACAATGATAGCAGATTCAGAGACCCAACATGGCTTAAAAAAAAAAGGCAGTTATATAATTGCTACTACCACCTAGAATTGTAAAACCTGTTGGCCTTTTATGGCGATTCTGAATCTTCTTTATCTTCAATCTATTTTTTTACTCAAAAGCATTTAAAGAGGTTTTATCCACTATTTATAATCCAAAGATTCTCACTCCTTACATGCACATGTATGCGCTGGAAATCAGCAACTGCAAGTCTTTGACACTATTAATTTTTAGTATTATATCCAACCTTGTACCTGTGTGTTGAAAATAATGGCTCATTTATTTGGTAGTACAATTTAAAAAAAAAAAAAAAATTAATGTGGGCACTAGCCTAAAACCTTTAATAAAAAGGAAAGCTATTTTGAGTTGTACATTATTATCAGACTGAAGAGCTGCTCCAAATCAGAGCTATTACAGTATGCACTCCCAAACCACTCTAACAAGGATGAATCTACCTATTACCAGGTTAGGATATCAGCTATTATTATGGACCCTTGATTTCTTTCAAGGAGCTCCAATGGAATAAGCCACAAGTGAATAATAAAGATCTTATAATAGCCCTCAAGAATTCTTTTTAGGTTAGAAGGCACAGAAATGAACTCAGGAGAGTTAAAGAACTCTCATCTCCTGATAAGAAAAATAATTAACCTGACTTAATGTATCTGAGTAGGTCTTATATAAATCAGACTTTTGTACTTCAAGAGCCAGACTAAAACCATATATCAGAAAAGTATGTAGATATTGTCTTACAAGTACACATGGAACATATCTAAAACCACAAAGGTCTGCAGGTCATTTTGTGAAACGTTCAATATATTCTACTTAAAAGGAGATGTGTGAAGTACTTACAGTGCTTAGTTTGCTAGAGGTAATAATGATTCGTCTCTCATGCAACATACTGGCATAAAGTTGCAGCATGTTGTTCACATCCACAGCAACAAAATATTCAGTGAGGTTTCTCTGTTTAAATAAATAAGATGTTAACAATATAGTAACAGCAGTAGCTAAGTGGAACTTTTCATATATTACTTACAAAAGTCTGTCCGATTAGTAGGTAAGAGAAAAAAGCAATCCAAAACTATGAAAAAAATGCCTTTGTGTTAAAAGTTGTATGTTTTAATAATAATTGACTGGGTTTTAAAGCCAATGAAAAAGTAGCTTTGTTATTAATATTTTGCTCATTTGATTATGCTTATGAATTTAGATTTGCCCTTTTTTTCCAAATTTGAAAAAATGTGAAATTTGGTATTATATCAATAGCACCACATGCTATTAAGGGAACCATTACTTCCAACCCACAAACACATCTTCCACCACTGCAAGAACTGTTTGTCATAGCTACAATAATAAAACTGTGTCATTTTGCCAGGCATTTCCCAAGTCATCATATTTTACCAAAACAGCTTGTTGTAAAACATCAAGCTTTTGCTTGAGCTGTATGTGCCAGGATAACAGATGCCCAGCAGCACTGGTACAATGTTCTGGGTCCTTCCTGCAGCCACCCTTCTCGCCCCTAATAAAAATCCCATCACTGCCATTCCCACTGTGACGTTTAATGAAAAGCAAAGTCACCAGCACCTCTTATTTATAGTTCAGACAACACAAAAGTGGGGGGAAAAGAGAAAAAGGGGGGGGGGGGGTGTCTCTGTGTTCCAGCTGAACTTAACAGTATTTCTGCATGGCACAGTGCCAGAGACACACACATTATGAATAAGCTAAAAAAAGCTACCAGCAAAAATGCCGAGGAAAATAGCAAATTTTTGTAATCATTACAAGAGCATGTATGAAAATATACTAATACGCCCCACAATATACAAAACATTTAATTTCACACATTCATTGTCATATCTGCAACCATAACTCTTACTCAACTCTTCTCAGGAGCAACATATAACTAAATGTCCAGCTCACAGCTCTCCACAGTCAAGGAACGAGGCGTGGAGCAGCAGCTGGTTTATCTCCTTACAGATGCCACGATTTGAAAAGCTAAATTTAGTTAAAACCCGGATGATGATCAAAAGGTTGACCTCCTTTTTGGATATACTGCAATGTTAAACTAAAAAAAGATATTGAAAAGATAAACAAAGATCCAATGAAAGATCCAGTTTCATGTGAATTAAGAAATGCATTATTAATTCAAAAACTCAGAGTATAGAGTTATTCTTGGTCCATAATGCATAAAATTTTGGAAGAGAAAAACAAGAGCTACAAACACTCCATTTAGAGAGAAACTCTGTTTTTTCAAGTGCTACATTTAATTGCTTGTCAGAGGCTGATGCACCATAATTTGAGTCCTATTTTCCTTAGACATCCTCTAACAGTGTGCTGATTCTGTGTTGCAAAAGCCATGGTAAAATGTCTGCAATCTTGTACAGACCAATATATCTTTGGGAGACAGTCACAGTTATTTCTGCATTACACCTGAAAAGTTACTGCCTCCCAAATATGTGATTCTTAGAACAATGAATAAGAAAATTAATTTCATTGATAATTAATTATAATTACCTCATTTCTTCACTCCCTGCATGCTCTAGCCCTCTGTTAGCACTGTACTGTCTTGATTCATACTGGAAGGGTGAGGCACCTTGAAAATTACTTTGCCTTTCTCCCACAAAATGGGAAAAAATAAACCCACAGTGGCACCATCATACGATCCTCCATCAGCCAGAGGCCCAGGGTGAAGCTTCCCCACAATTTCTTCAGGATGAACACATAAACACCTCCAAAGCTATGTTTTATTAGAACCTCAAATAAGTTAGAACAAGATAATATTTTTAAATAGAGAAATCAAACCCATAGGGTGAAAGAGATGAAAGTAAACATTTAAAAACTAAGCCGTGTCCTGCCCAAGGAGTCCTTTCAACCAGGGCCCTCTCTAGCAACTTTCTGTAGTTTTCTAGGTTGCAACAAGAGCCACGCCACCTCCTCTGGGTTCCTGGCACAGACTCCTTCCTACTACTAAAGCCATACCCACAAGCCTCCTCTCTGCCACAAGCTCCTGGTCAGCCTCAGTTTCCCTGTGTCCATTTCCTTCCCTCACTTGTCCCACCCTGGGGCCCAGGAACCACTGCCCACCCGGGTGGCTGAGGGGCACAGCTTCCCTTCTCACCTGCAGTGGAGAGCAGGCGACAGGGACACCTTCTCCCTTGTGCCTCCTGATGCACCACTACAGACGCTGTCTCACCCATCTGTCACACCTTCTGCACAAACACCACCACATCTACCTACCAAGGAGTCCTGCAGTGCTGCCTGATTTTGTACTGTGGTGAACCCTCCCAACAGCTTCACTCTCAGAAGGAAGCTATTATTTGAAAGTGTAAAAACGCACATTTATGCGTCCATATTTAATTCCAGATTTAAATGCAAGAGCAGAAAGCAGAAAGTTTTGAAGCTCTTATTAGATGTCATCCAGCTAAACACATCATAGAGAATATGACGTGAGATTTCACATTTGCAGTCTACCCACAGCACCGTGACACACCTACAGAATGTCAGTCTTCATAAAAAAACAATAGTAACAACAACAATAACCATTCCTGGTGCATGGTTACCATCCAAAGATAAGCAGGTACGGCATGTTTTCAGAAAGTCTGAAACAATGCCTTCTTACACAAAAAATAACTGTATCTTGATAGTTGCATTTGCAGCTTAGCAATGCAGTGTTTAAAGGACAAATATTTAAATAATACCAGGTGCAGAAGTAGGATATATTTTAAATAAATAATGCCAATAAACGCAAACAAGCCAAGTAATTATGAACTAATATATAGGATATATATTAGTGATATATATATATATATAGGATATATATTAGTGGATATAGCAGTGGTCAAAAATGTGCACTGTTAAGGCTTTACAATGGGTTAATGATGAATGCAACAGTATCTACTAGCTAAAGGTTGTAATAATAGACATCAATCATATTCTAAAAACTGCCTTGGAAAAAAAATAATCTCCTGTTGATAAAACAGAGTTCAGCCCTACCCACAGAATGAGGTTGATCCTCCTCCCAAATACGTAAAAAAGAAATGGCATACTTACGCTTTCAGGGATTGTTGGCAATCCAGTTATATCAGGAGTAATGAAATACAAGTGCTAATCAATGGAGAAAAATAATTAATAATTTATGTACACAGAACCCAAAAATTCTTTTTAAAAAAATCCAACATTTACGATTTCCAACCCCACCTTTGTTTAAGCAATAGCCATTTTTCCAATAGCATTCTTACCACTACTAGACAAAGAATTAACCAGATCACGACACAAAATGACAAGCTCTGGTTCAGCACAGCACACAGACCAAGGGAACAGAACACAGGGCTGCAGTTTTGAAATAACGCAGAAGTTAAACCAGCTTTACAGGTTGTTACCAGCCTGAGAGCATCACTGTAACTTAAGCATTGATTTTAAAATTGCAACCAAAAAAAAGTTAGAGACAAAATGTAAATTTAGAATGGAAAAGGAAAAATCATTCACATGAGAATATTAGTTAGAATAGAAATATTATTACTCGACATACATTCTATTCTATTTCCAAATATATTTGAAAAATGTGCAGAAATGCAAGGTTTTACAGCTTTAGATTCCTCAATTATTTATTAAATACATTTTGCAATTTTATGCACCTTAGTTTGAGGCCATCTAGGATGTAAATATAAAATTGATTAAACTAAAAACAGATGCAATTTAAACTATTGTTGTTAATACACTGCTTTTAGTAATTATCAGACATGGATTTAGCAGAGCAATTTTAAGGCATTTTTGAGTATTACTCTAAATCTTGAAGGACAAAAAACCGTATGTACATACTAAGTAAATGTGATAATTATTGACTTTTTAGCTTTTATTTGGTTTTAACAGAATTTTGACATTTTTCATAGCCTTTGTTTTTGTAGTGTATTTTAAAATTATAATAAACACCACAAAGACACACTTTGTTTTCAAGCCTAGCTTGAAAAGGATAAATCAAAACATAAAGGAAGTCTGTAAGATATTAAATGTGTCTTGTGTTCAAAGAAAAAAAAATTATTAATGGAGACTTATTAAACCATCTTGATACATTTAACAGAAAATTTTCCCCACAAATAAAGTCATTTGACAACAGTTTAAAAATTTAAGAAAGTAAAATTGGCTTTAAAAATGCATATCAAACATTATAGCAGTTGCACAATAAATACCCTGGGTTTTGCATCTACAGAGAAAAGAAGTTAGGATTCTTTTTCTGTAGTCAGGAACAAGAAAATATTCAGAGTAATAGAATGCCTACATTCTTCAACAGTATAGAGAGAAAACAAAATTATTTCCTATATGTAATAAGGTCACAGAATATCTATCAAGAGATTTCTGAGTAATTAAGTTAATAACTTAGAGAAATAATTATTTGTAATTAACAAAGTAATAATATTTCTCTCGTTAAACAGAAAAGGAAGCTTGAACTATGAAAAGCAAGGAACCATAACTGCAGTCATTAAAGAGTCATAAAGCAGCAAATGTAATATGGCATGCAGTCCTTGCACATCTTTGTGAAGTCCCTTAGGAAGATGTACAACCTTGGAAGAGATACTAAATTAATAGTTTCTATCCTGTATACAGTTTCCTCCAGAAAGGACACTAGAAAATGCAAGTTGTGTTCATCAATTTAAGGGTTTGATTTTGGTTGCTTTTTTACTAAAGGATTATGACACACACAAACATAGCTCTGAAGTTAGATTGATTTAAACAGAACAGGTACATTAATATTACACTGCTCTTTTAGGCTAAAGACAGAAGCAGAATTTCCCAAAGGACAGGTATAAATAAGCTTGAAATCAAAACAGATATCCTATAGCAAGTAATTATTTCTTAAATTACAACAGGCTCTAGATAGTCAGTGCCTTTTAAACTCACCGATACAAGACAAGGCTGTTTTTTCAAAACTTGCTCACTTGCAAATATCATCTCTTGGTTCTTATGCAAGATGAGAGAAAGATTGAACAATTGACTTTTAAGTTCTCCAACAAAAAGGCCAAATCTGACTCTAAATCTTGTAATATATTGGTTGAAAATATTCAGACTTAACCTAACTAGCTTTAAAAAAAAATAAATAAAACCTGGTGAAAAAAAACACCTTTTTTTTGTCAGCCCTCTATGGGTAAAACAGAAGTGATCCAAATTCTATTTAAACTCAGGTTTCATGGAACGAATGATCAACCCTCATAATTTGCAGCTGCAGAATACTGGGACCCATAGGTGTCTTCCTGACCAAGGATTACTGGGAAACACCATGTACCCAGATACTGAGTGTAATGTGTGCATGATTATATACATGCAATCCTAAACACTGTTGTGGTCTGCTGTCTAAACCCCACTTCAACTTCTATAAGCCTTACCCTGCAGCACACCTCTGTAAACGGAGGGAAAGATCTTTTTAATTCTGCATAATGAAATTTGAGCTAGATTCATCCTAACACAATGAAAAGCCATCTCATGATGTCCTTTCTACAATTATTTTTCAGACTAACTTCTTTTTAAGTCTATTACTACTGACGGTTCCAGTCTAGCTTATTTACAACATAGAAGGAGCAAGAAAGGAACATCAGTATAAAAGATTAGGCACAGAAAGTTAGAGACTGAAGTGGCCATGAACATCTCCCTGCAGCACTGAGCATTACAGAAACAGAGATGCTTGTAGAACCAACAAGCATTCTCATTCAAGCTAGCCTATTCCTTCCTACTCTTGCCCAGTTGAACCCACAATACTTCCTTGACACTACCTCCAGCCAAGCATTTGGCAAGAGGTATTTGCCAAGCATTTGGCATTTAGATACTCACTGCTCAGCTAAAAAGATTACAAAATTCTGTGATGTAACAAGCTACTGAGAACAAGAGACAACTGAGAAAAAATAAAATATATGAAAGTTAGATAATACTGAAATAAAACCAGCAAGCAGCAACTTTATTGCAAGCAATTTGTCACCCCAGTGTTGCCAGCTGTATTCACCACCACATCTATTTCCAGGTTCATCACAACATTCATTCTGAGGCAGGCAAGTTCTATGTAAGATGAACTGCAACACTGACAGCAACATGCAGTAACAATTTGCAAGACATGCATAGAAAAATATCTTTACAACTTCTCTATGTCTCTCTGAAATGGTAAGATTTTTAATAGACTTTATAAAGTGTTTTAGGAGTGTCAAATTAGAATTGGTTATAAAACTGCAATTCATGATAAAAAAATATTATTTGATATTCAGAAGTATTCTTGGCAAAGGTACTACGAACTGAAAAATAACTTCAAAATATTACAGTGACAACAGAAAGAAAAAACTTAGCAACAGAAACAATTCCTACTGCAGTCTCAAACCAGCATATTGTTCTGGTGAAAAACAACACACAAGACTGGAGTGACTTCCAAAAGCAGTGGATTAGCACTGTTCACCAGGCTGGGGAGGACAAGAGGAGTATAGAATATTGGACCTCTATAGCCTAGTGAAAAAAGCGTAACAAGAAATCTGTAATATGACAAATTAAAATAAAGGTAGCATTAAGATAAGTAGCAATGCTGAGTAACTACCGGAACTGAAGTGGCAGACTCTCCATTTCTGCATGCCTTCCTAATAGGGCTCAAAGCTTTCCTAGAGTTTGTGCTTACTTTAAATATTGGGCTTAGATCTAAAATAAATGAGTTAAAAGGAACAGGAAATTACACAAGGAAGATCAAGATAAATAATCTAATGATCTTTCAGTATGTGAATAAGGGAAGCCTTTACAAAATTACTTCTTCCTGTGCCCTGCAAACTGTGACAGTTCAGTCAAGAAACAGTTATTTGAACACAGTTACTTATGTATGCAGTAATTAGAATCACAGAATGGTTTGGGTTGAAAGGGACCTTAAAATATCACCTAGTTCCAACCCCCCTGCCATGGGCAGGGACACCCTTCATGAGATCAGGTTGCTCCAAGCCTCATCCAGCCTGGCCTTGAAGACAGCCAGGGATGGGGCATCCACAGCTTCTCTGGGTAACCTGTTCCACTGCCTCACCACCCTCTCCGTGAAGAACTTCTTCCTGATATGTAATCTCCCTTCTGCCAATTTAAACCTGTTACCACTTGTCCTGTCCCTAAAGGCCCTTGTAAAAAGACCCATCCAGCTTTCTTGTTGGCCCCTTTCAGGTACTGGAAGGTTGCAATAAGGTCTCCACAGAGCCATCTCTTCTCCAGGCTGAACAAGTCCAATTCTCTCAGCCTTTCTTCATAGCAGAGGTGCTCCAGCCCTCTGATCATCCTCGTGGCCTCCTCTGGACACGCTTCAACCTTCTCATGTTGAGGGCTCCAGAGCTGGACACAGAACTCCAGGTGGGGTCTCAGAAGAGCAGAGTAGAGGGAGAGAATCACTTTCCCTCAATCTGCTGGCCACACTTCTCTGGATACAGCCCAGGATACGGTTGGCTTTCTGGGCTGCCAGCGCACACTGCCAGCTTATGTCCAGCTTTTCATCCACCAGTACCCCCAAGTCATTCCCCTCAGGGCTGCTCTCGATCCATTCTCTGCCCAGCCTGTACTTGTGCTTGGGATTGCCCTGACCCAGGTGCAGGACCTTGCACTTGACCCTGTTGAACTCCATGAGGTTGGCACAGCCCCACCTCTGGATGGCATCCCTTCCCTCCAGCATGTCAACCAGAACACACAACTTGGTGTCATTGGCAAACTTGCTGAGGGTGCACTCAATCCCACCATCCATGTCACTGACAAACATGTTAAACTGTACCGGTCCCAATACTGATCCCTGAGGAATGCCACTCGTCACTACTCTCCACTCAGACATCAAACTGTTAACCACAATTATCTGAGTGCAATCATCTAGCCAGCTTTTATCCACCAAGCGGTGCATCCATCAAATCCACTGCCTTTGCCAGTGAGGACTGAAGCAAAAAAATCATTGAGCATCTCCGCCTCCTCCATATCCTGGGAAACCAGCTCTCCCGTTTCCTTCCACAGGGGATAAAAGGAAGATCAGGGAAAATGTGGGCCCTCTATGTACCTATAGAAGACCTTCTTGTTGCCCTTAATGTCTCTGGCCAGGTTTAATTGCGTCAAGGCTTTGGCTTTCCTAACCTGATCCCTGACTTGTACAACTTCCCTGTAATCCTCCCAGGCTCCTTGTACCTGCTTCCACTCTCTGTAGGCTTCCTTTTTGTGCCTCTGTTTGTCCAGGAGCTGCTTGTTCATCCACGCTGGCCCCCCTGGCATTTTTACCCGACTTCCTGTTCATTGGGATGCATCGCTCCTGAGCCTGGAGGAGAAGATCCTTGAAGAATCTCCAGCTTTCTTGGGTCCCTCTTCCCTCCAGGGCTTCATCCCATGGAACTTTGCCAATCAGTCCCCTGAAGAGGCCAAAGTCTGCTCTCCTGAAGTCCAGGGTAACGAGCTTGCTGCACAGCCTTTTTGCCTCCTTAACGATCTCAAACCATTTCATGGTCGCTGCAGCCAAGGCTGCCCTTGAGCATCACATTCCCCACCAGCCCCTCCCTGTTGGTGAGAACAAGGTCCAGCATGGCCCCCCTCCTCGTTGGCTCCTGTGTCACTTGGAGAAAGAAGTTGTCATCGTCGATGTATTCCAGGAACCTCCTGGCTTGCTTGTGCTCTGCTGTGTTGTGCCTTCAACAGATACTGGGGTGGTTGAAGTCCACCATGAGGACCAGGATTTGTGACTGTGTGGCTGCTGCTATCTGCCTGTAGAGGGCCTCATCCACTCACTCGCCCTGGCCAGGTGGGCTGTAGCAAACTCCTACTACAGTATCCCCTCTCCCTGCCCTCCCTGTAATCCTGACCCCTAAACTCTTGGTCAGCTCCTCATCCATCCCCAGGTGGAGTTTCACACACTCCAGCTGGTGTCTGACATAGAGAGCAACACCCACTCCACGTCTCCCCTGCCTGTCCTTCCTAAAGAGCCTGTATCCTTCCATTCTGACACTCCAGTCATAGCAGCCGTCCCAGCATGTCTCCACCATGCCAGTGAGGTCACAGCCCCTCATGCGTGCACACATCTCCAGCTCCTCGTGTTTATTCCCTGTGCTCCATGCGTTCGCACAGAGGCATTTAAAATGGGCTCCCCGTGGAGTTGGCTTGCTGACAGGAACAGCTGGAATTCTCTTGTTTTGTTTGCCAGGTGCTCTCCTGGTTACCTGTGATTCTTCTCCAGGGTCTGGGCATCTGCTGGTGGCACTACTGGTTTTGGTCTCTTCCCTCTTCAAACCTAGTTTAAAGCCCTCTCAATGAGCCCTGCCAATTCACGGGCAAGAAACCTTTTTCTCCTTTGAGACAGCTGAACACCATCTGTTGCCAGCAGGCCTTGTGCCGTACAAACCCCCCCATGATCAAAAAACCCAAAATTCCACCGTGGGCACCAGCCTCTGAGCCATGTGTTGATCAGGTGTGCTTTCCTGTTCCTTCCGGTATCCTTCCCTGCTGCCAAAGGGATTGAGGAAAACACTACCTGTGATCCCGATCCTGCGACCATTTGCCCCAGTGCCCTGAAGTCCCTTTTGATGTCTTTTGGATTTCTCTACTCAATCTCATCACTGCCCACCTGCCTCACCCGTAGCTAGTAATAATAACTGTACAGATGCTGTGAATATGAACAATGTCCTGGAGACAGCAGAGGCTCTGTATGGGCTGCACATTTCATGCAGATTCTACACAAGTATTGAAATGTGTCCATATGCTATTTCTGTTAAAAACTTCAGGAACTGTACAGTGACAGGCTGGCTTTTTGAAGTTTCTGTGGCAACACCACCTTGCCATACTATCAATGCCCAGTCCCACACCACGAAAGTCAGAGCACAAAAGCAAAGTGGGCATGGACATGTTCTTTCACCTATATGTGCTGAAAGTTTCGTGTAACGTGGTACACTTTTCCTACCATCTTTCCTATAGAATTCTCGCATGATCAAGCCAACCAAGGAAGAAGGGAAAGAAGCCAGCTTACACAGATTTTTGTCCAATCCTGCAAATCTATCTACTCAGACATAAGAAGACAGTAAAACAGAGGTAGCGTCTCCTGATTCACAGCAGGAGAAAGCAAAATTATCTACATGAAAGAACTGGAAGCACAAAAAAGTAGTTCTATCACTGCCAGATCCCACTGTAGTCTTCTTTCTCATCCACAGAGCAAAATTAAAATTTCTGCTTCTTTATGACTATGACTTTAAGAGATCAACATGAGACAGAGACAAATTCTAGTCTGAACAGAGAAAGACAAAAAAGGTTATCCAAGACAGTTAATGATGGAAAGCAACATAAGTTTACTTTTAACAAAGGGGCTTTTTTTTGTTTGTTTCAACTTTACCTACTATTTTATATTCAGTAACAGTAGTAGGAGTTAAACAGAGAATACTTACCACACTTAAACTGACTAAAGCGTTCGCCTTTGGCACAGGATGGCTATACAATGATTTTAACAAATCATCTGAGTCATTTTCCTAAAGGGAATATTTTTAAAAGGTAGTTAATTTTTGTATAAAAACTGACTAAACTACTATTTACTACACATCAAACTATACATTGACAAAGATATATATTTAATGAGAAAGACAATTGCAATTCGCAGTGAGGTATTTATTAAGTATAAAATTCAGGCCAACTTTGTACCTCAGAAAATTATTGTATCCGCAAGTCAATCTGTTACATATTTCCCCCTATACTCCTTAAATATGTCCCATTATTTGCAAATGAAAATAGTGTTATCTCATCTAGCTGGTCTGTGCATCTTGGGCATAATCTTCCTAAAACTGTTAGCCATGATATTGGTCTTTTCAAGACATATACTTAGGCAAAAGGGACTAGAGTTTCTGTTTGGTTTAGGATTTTCATTCAGTTTAGGGGTCTGTGGGGTTTTTTACAGAGATTCTTCTGTGATTTTTTTTTATATCAAAGTAAAATCAAAAGTATCAGTGATGAGCCAGGGCCAGCTTTCAAACACATTGCGTGAGTTTGCAGGAAGTTAGTCCTCTAGCAGCCTCCTCAGCAATAGATATGGCACCAAGCAATACAACAAAATACTTCCATACACTACTGAAACTTTCTGACCCATCGAAACAGTTTTCTTGGCATATAGGAAAACAAACTTATAACCCAGCAGCTTAAATTGGTTTCAGTAATAGCTGCAATTCCAGAACCAGTGATCAAGAAACAAAGAAGACAACCCCTACCCATTCTGTCAAGTACAACCTTAATAACCATTTTTACTATTACAGTGAAATCAGAGCCAAAACCAAACTCATTATACCATTTATAAGACTTAAATGTATTCTACACTTTATTTAAACACGGCTAACACCGAATTTTCCTCCTGCATTTTCTTTTTACATAAAAATATCATCATTCTTTGTAGTGCATTTACTATAATGCACAATAATTGCTTATTCTGTAGTTCATATATTCTCAAAATGTCAGCTTTTTCAGTCTACAGCATATGGCTGACTATTGATGCTTCTTTTTTTAATTACAATCTAGTACACTAATATAGTTAAAGAAGAAAGGTATAGCTTTAATGTTCTCAGTAAAGGCAGATGCCAGTATTTCCTTTCCTGCATAATCCTTGAATATGTCTAATTGCTCATGAATATGCCAACTGAACTATCATAATTCTTCACCAAATGCTGCAAGTAATTTTGTCTTGCTAGTTGAGATGACAGAATTACGAGAGGTAGTTTTTAGTTAATATGAAGGGTGAAACAGTATATCATATTTTATGCAGTTCTGAAAAAAAGTGGTTGTAACTGATAATCAGACAGTTCCAGAGATCTACAGTTTACAATCAATACATCATACAGATCTCCAGTGATGAGACACTTTGCTCACACTTCACCCTGGGCTTGTTTATGCTAAGACTGATATCTTATAAAGGTATATTCAGCAGCTTTTTAAGATTAATGCAGGATTCAAGCAACAGTGGCAGCTGTATATTCAGATTCTTTGAATTTCAGTATGATGAATGCAAAAAACTTCTAAGTTCTACTAAAATTTTAAACTTTTAAACATCACAGAATCATTTTACAGCACTTCAAATGGTGACTATGACTTCAAGGCAAATATTTTACGTACAGAAAAAGAATATCTAAAATTACCTGTTCCTTAGCCAAATAATCTGCCAGGGTATTTAGGAGCTTGTAGTATACCTCAAACCATGGTAGATAACTAAAACAGGAGGGGAAAAAATATTTTATTAAATATCAGTATTTTTTTTTCCAGTGCTTAGAAAACACTACGATTAATCTGACTTGTACATTTTTATAGTATTGCTACATATAAACAAAATGCATATAAAACTTTTCCCCACAAACTTAACGGTACATCACTGATAAGATAGTAGCAAATCTACATTTCTTTATACTGGACACCTGCTTGAAGTTCCATTAAGCATAGATTAGGGTGTAGTACTTCCACTTCTCATTATTTTAAAAACATCAAAAAATAATTTTAAACACTGCTAAATCATAATCCCATTATCATTCATTGTTCACGGCTTTCAGTAGTTATGTTATTTGCAATTTTGAAATTTTATGTGCTGTTGTACCAAGACTGCCAGAACTGCTGCTTCCCTGGAGAATGAAAAAAAAAAATTTTACCTGGGCAGACCAGGTACCCTGTATTTGACAAATGGTGCAATGCTATGCAACAGTACAGATGTCACAGTGTCTGTAAGAACACTGGTTATAAAGTCATTTCTATAGATAGAATTAACTTCTAAAAACAAGAGAGTGTTCACCAACATTGTAAACACATAGCACATGAATACGTGAATACTTCATAGACTTTTAACACAAGTCTGCAGCCCATATGCATGCAGTACTCTCAGTGAGTTAAACAGAGTCCAAGATAGATACGACACAACTGAAAAACATGAGAGAAGAAACTCAAACATAGTGGCATCACTTCCATTTTCTGTCATCTATTTACAGAACAGTTACCTTGAACAGTGACATCATCACTGATAGCATGCTACAGAACTTTCCATAATCACTATTTAAGCCTATGATACAGATGATGGAAGTCCGGTAAAAAAGTAAATAGTACCAGTATAAATTACTCGCTATTTACAAATTACACACCTTCTGATGTCTATTAGAATTTTACCATAAAGAACATTACTAAAATGGTAATAGTACGGTTAATATTATTTTTTTTATATTAGAAGGGCGACTGGGGAGGAAATAAAGCCTGAAATGTTTTTACTACATACCCATATGTAACAATACTACACACTTTGTTATTTAGCGCAGTATAAATCCTCAGACATACTTTCAATGCATTTCTTAAAAGCATCAGTATGTGCTGTAGACAGACCTTAAAATTTCAAACTTATATATTTCAGGAAACATGCTAACTGTGACTGAAAAAGCCCAGTATTCAAGAACCTAAATACCTTCCCCAATAGGAAAAGGAAACCTGTTAGGGGAAAACCCTGGCTGGTAGAGATGTCAAGCATATTTTCGCGCAGTAAGTCCAGCGAAGGGCTATGTTTTCTTTGCAACACCTCTGTTCTCTGTTCTCCAGTACGCAGCTGGAAAGGCTCTAGAAACAGATCCCAACTCTTAGGGCAAAGAAAGAGAACAGCAGAAATCTAAACATAGTTACAGTTATGCACTTTCCAGCAATCTTACTTTGTAATCTTTACAAATGCTTAACTGCTGATTCTTAAAAAAAAATAATAATAAATAATGATTTTTAATTTTGCCAAGCCCAAGACACACAGAGGCAACGATCTCTTTTAGAGCCACTGTATTACCATCTTTATCACACTTTACCATACACTGTACTGGCTATTAACCAAAACATCAACCTCTTAACACTCACAGGCATTTTTAATGCATGGTATTGTTGACAGTAGTTAAAGTGTGACATTATTGCATTTGCTTTTCAATATATTCTTACATAATCATAAGACTTACGTCATTGCACCTGTGTAAGGCCACTCACTGCTTACAGGCATGAACACTGCACACCCCTGTAAAACACCCAGCATAACTGCACCTAAAACATCTGATCTTTGCATTTTCTTCCACCTAGGACTCCTGTTCTATTATCTTCTGAAATCATGTTCACCTGGTTTTACGTGTCACCAAAATACAGTGTAGATAGGCAAACAAAATAGTTCACAACAGCAGTCAGAATACTTGCAAATGTCAGAGCTATTGAGCAGTTTTACCAGCCTAGAATTGCAGCAGGGACTGGAACACTGTTCTAGCGCTTTGTCCCAGTCAAGGTATAAGGCAGGTATAAATCCAGAAGTATTTTTCTAATACTGGACACATAAATGGGTTAGATTATCTAAAACCTTTCCAGTCTTTTGCTGGAAAACACCAGAAATTAGTAGTGTACATCACCCCAGCATATTTTGCTGTAGTATAATTACATTGCACATATTTATGAACAGCACTCTATAAAAATAAATGCTCCTACTTCAATAAAATATTAACCATATTTCTTTCTTGTATCTATGATTACAACTCCCCTCTTCCTGTAAAAAAAAAAAAAAAAATCAAATGCAATTTTTAAGTCTATGCATAAGAAGGTCAAATTCATTATTTGAAATTAATGAACCCCAGCAGAAAGCCAGGGGAGATTTTTCTTTCACTCAGCAAGGCATGCTGACCAGAGTATTCATACAAGAATTTCTTCCCTTAACAAAACCAGGATGATGATACACTTTCATGTATTCATGTAACAAAACCACAAACACTGTAAAAACAGACTACTTGAACATAGTTTAAAAATACCAGTTTCCCTCCTGAGCTGAAAGACTGGAAAAATAACTGCTTTAAGCCTTATAACCACAGACATGAGGTTAATAAAATCTCAACATGCCTCTTAAACC
This sequence comes from Rhynochetos jubatus, assembly GCA_027574665.1. Lineage (NCBI taxonomy): Eukaryota > Metazoa > Chordata > Aves > Eurypygiformes > Rhynochetidae > Rhynochetos > Rhynochetos jubatus. The sequence goes on from CM050656.1 coordinate 22,654,905, forward strand.
TGAAAAATTAAGGAAATCAAAACAAGTACTCTATTACATTATATGGCATAAAACCAAAGGCCATCAAGATCTGTCCTCTGTTTCTCTTCCACATAATCTTCCCTTCTTCAAAAGCAGTTAAATTGGAAAAGTTTTTGTCAGTATTCTTAATTATAATGTTCTTACTGCAACAAAATATTACAAACTCCTATTAGAAAGCAAAAAAGTTCCCTTTCTATTTTTCTTTTATGTATTTTCTAATTGTTATTAATTCAATATAATAAAAAATTGTTACTTTTGTTGTTTTCATAAACAATAAAGAGAGCATTCCTGTGTATATAGACAATGCATCTCTGCATTCAAAAGTAAACAAACACAGGTGGTGTTTGTTCATCATAAAGACCGCTATCAGGTGATATTTTAGATTCTCCATTTAAAAAGCAAGCTCTTTTTATTTTGTGACATCCTCAAGGCTGTGAAGCAACATTTTAGTCCTCTTGTATCAGAGTCCCTGATTTTGCAAGCACATGTTGATAACTCTATTAATTTATCAGGACTACTCTAGTAAATAGATTTATTCATAGATGGACATTCCCATGATGTAGGCTTTACATATGTATCTAGCACATCATACTGTATATGGCACTTGTGTGTGTGATAGCTAAAGAACAGAATCATTACAGGTAGAAGAATCTTTTCTTAGCTTGTTCTGTTAGCAAATCTTGCAAAATTATTTAATCTTTGTTCAGCACAGAAGAACTAGTCTATGTCCAGAAAAGTCACCCAGCACACAAATGTCCATCAAAATCGTTTAGGTTGGGTAATAATTTTTTTCAAGTTAGTACAGAAATACACTGTTTGCAAAAAATGGTTTTGAAATGGCTGAATTTAACAGATGAGACATGTAATATATTACTCCTAACTCAAAACTGTCACACTAATATATACCTTAACAAGAGATAAAATCAAAACTGAAGTCCATTACTAGAAAGACCTTACCATCATACTTGTATTCATAAAATTATTTATGAGCAGTGCATTTCATAATTAATTAGCTGTCTCACAAAAACGTCAAAAGGTTATCAATGAAGCCCCTTCACAGTAGATAAAACAGAGGAAAAACAGGGCTTTAATTTTCAATCTATTAAGAAGCCTGAACTTCAAATAAAAATAATTAAGGTTCTTAAACTATGAAACCGTTACTGTTACCTTGTATATTTTTCTTCAACTGTACACAATGTCTTCCCATTACTGTTACAATCAATAACTGAGAAACAAACATGCAAGACAAACACACAACAACCTCCAACAACATACCACGGTTTCTCTAAAGTTGCCAAAAAACATTTCTCCCATAATAAAATAACACATCAAAAGATATGCAATATTATTTTAATAGAGATGTATGCCCTGGTTGAGAATACAGTGGGCTTTATTTAAAAGTACAGCCACCGCCTGTCATGAAAGCAAGAGCCTGAGATATTTCATGGTTAATTAAAAACGTATTTAGCATTTTCTTTTAATCCAAATGAGGCTCAAGGCACTAGCTCAGACTTTTATTCAAAGTCACGCACAACCCTTGTTGCCGTAAGTAGACTTCCACCTCACTGGTGCTTCTACTATAGCTCTGATAAAACTTTTACATTCATGAGTCAAAGGTTAAATAAAGGAGAGGAAATGTTTTCTGTCAAATAGTCAGGTAACCACTAACAGTCCTGAACTATCAGCAGGAATCTAACTTCTAGTAATCAAGTAAAACTAAGGAAACTGCCTTTCCGTACCTAAATGTCTAATGTCTAGGGGCTACTTTTCTGTCTGGAAAATTGACACAAAATGGGTAAAATTGAAACATTCTGCTTCTGAGGGATTTGCCTAAAGGAAAAGTGAGAAAGCTTCAAGCGTAGTCTGAACTGAAGAACTACAAAGGCTTAGCACATAAACCTGTCTTCCTTATTGGAGCATTTCATTTGGAAACATAGGTGACAATTTTACAGTCATAAAATTAATGAAATGTAAGACTGAGCCTTTTAATGATGCATTTTGCCTTTGTCTGGATACATAAGGTCAACCTGAGACTCCATCAACACTTCGAAGATTTTTAACAAAATAAATTTCAGTCAAACTATTTTGGACTTTGTATTAAAACCTTTAAGGTAATTCAAAAACAATTTCACGTAAACCTAGAACATACTATTCCTACTGCAAACAGCAATGATGTTTAGAAACAAGACCCAGAAGAATTGAGTTTCCTTCTATTATTCAAAAGCAACCGTTGAAGTTTCTACTGCACCACCTCAAATCTCAGCCTGCAAAATTATAATTTAAATTAAGAATAAAACCAGAAGAATCACAAAGCAGGCATGCAGTTAAAGGAAAAAAATACAAACCAAAACAAAACTTGCAAAGTAATCTCTCAAAACTTCTGGAGAATGATCCAAGATTTATCTTCTCATCTTACTATGGTTTAGTAGTTACTGGCACTTTGAATTTGGCAACTGCAGTCAAGCTCTGCATGATCATTTCAGACAATACTGCTACCACAATTAAGTTCTTCAAAAATGGCTGAGACAGCTACATTGGGGGATTTTTATTTCACTGTATAAACACACAAAGAACTTCAACAAGAGAGTCTGATTTGAGAGAAAATTCTGTTTACAGAATTCATATACATGTGTATATCAAATGTAAAAAAAGAAAAAAAAATTATATATACCCCAAACAAAACTTACAGAAGAATTTTATATGTACAAGTGTATTTTCTGTTTCAACCTATCCAGTTTAAAGCAGGACCATGTGGCTGCAAATTCAGAGATGATTTCCTTTAATTAGTGTTTTAGATTATGACTTTAATCTTACAAGCAGTTTTAGGTTGTTGGTGTAAAACCTGAGGACAAGCAGCTTTTTCTTCAGTTTTCAATTAAGAATCCCATTCAGCAGTTCAAATCTTATCTCTTTAGCTGCCCTGGCATAGATTAACGCATGTCCTGGTACCATCCACAAAAGAAAAGTCGTGTCCTATTCCCCACTCATCAGCCAACTCAAATTTTTGTAGGATTTCCTTCTCATCACTTTGACTGGCTTGTTCCTACTCTGCATTTCAGAGATTCTTACATAGATTTTAGTTACTTATGATCATTTAATTTAGTTAATTTTCAGCATTTGACTATCTCTAGTTGTCTTTCTTAAAGCCCCAATTAATAATCTTAATATATCCCTCTCGTTTGAGGCGATAAACATGTATGCGCATATGTAGATGTGGTTAGACGTGGTATTTATGTACTTTGCATTTGCATGTTTATATAAAAGTCTATGACTATTGTGTACATATCTGTGACAGACAAGTAGTTTGATTGCTCACATATAAGAGTCATGATGTGTATATACACACAGTGAATATAAATTTAGGCTATTCTGATATATTAAAGAGAGCAAGTGCAAACATGCATACACACTCTTTATATATAAAGACAGCATGCATTTGTCATGATTTTTTTTATATTGGTTAATTTAAAATCAACAAGCATGTACAAGGGAAAGCCAGATAAAATGCCAGAGGAAATCTGCTAGTGAGACTCCTTTCACTTGGTCACTTCTAACGAATCTTAGATTCAAAGCAGAAACCAGACTGGATACTACAACACATCAGATGGTAATTACAGCTTGATTCTTTTCATTTTCCTAGTCATTTTTACTAAGTAAACAGAACACTGACTAATCTTTAGCTGATATATGTCTGTGGGGAAACATTAAAAGTTTATTCCAGCTAAGAATTTGCATCCTTTGCTTTGCCACACTACATACATACACATTTAAACGCACATACTTGATTGTGCATAACTGATTGAACATTTGTTATTATAGCATTAGAAGCTGGCCAGAAAATGTTAGGAGGAGGAGTAAAAAATTTTGTTCCTGACTTGATGAGCGAAGAAAAGGTTAACTCAGAGAAAAGATCTAAAAGCACATGCAAACGTTCTCTCTCTGGGCCTTTACAAGCTACATCAACAAAAGGTATCACAGAGAAAAGAGTTAAATATCATACACTCCAAATTCCTAATATTTACTTCTTTAATGATACTTCAGAAAGGTTTATTGTCAGAATCCAGGAAGTCAATAAGATTCGGAAGAGATAACTTTTTCTTGCATTTTTCTTACATTTACTCCTTGACTCCATTTTTCTTATACCCACTTACCTTACAATACAGAGGCAGACCTTGCCTCCTGACGTCAAGCGGCAAAATCCAAACCTTTGCTTACTTTCAATGTCGGTGAGCACGAAGGTAAAATGCTGTCCTACTTGGTTCTGGGACACCCTGAAAAATTAGATACCGAGCATAAAACCACTAAATCACATAAAACACAAGCTCTTAAGTCATTGGTCTCAAGTATTTTAATGCTCAAGCTTCACTATCCTCCTCTCCCTTCTCATTCTCCAGGCTGCCTCCTGCACCCCACTCGCCCCCCCACAGCACAGAAGAGCCTCCTTCAGCCATAGCCTCTGGCTACTGCCTCCAGCCCCGCGCTCTGGCTGACAGGCTCCACAGGATCTGGCCGCCAGTCTGAACTGACAGGACATTTCATAAGCTCTTTTCCTAAGTAAGGCCTAAGCAGAGCCAGTACAAGTCTGCCACAGCTTGTTGACTTTGAGCACAGCTTAACAGTGGAAAAAGGTAAATAAAACGAAGGTTTAAAATTCTACAAATAATTTTTTAAATATCATCATACAGGCTTGGCTTAAGACAGCCATTAGAAAACCAGCTTGCTTCTCTTCCTCCCCCCCCGCCCCCCTTCAGAACAGCTTCACTGGCTAAAGACACAGCCTTCCCATGCACCCACAGACATCTTTCTCCCCTTTTTACACTACACATTGCCCAACAAATAACTTTTTGCTAAGTTCATTTTGCCATGAAAACTGGCTCAGTTCTGGAAATGCAAAAGCCAGAAAATAATCAAGAATAAGCAGCATGAGAGTTAAAACAATATCTACAAGAGCGTATCAAAACGTGTATCCACTTGAGAATACGCTTACACAAAATCTCCTTGCCTGATGTTCCAACTCCTCTCACCCCCAACCTCCGCTCAGCCACCGTGCCCTCAGCAGTGCACACTAACCTGTTTTGTTCTCAGTTTCTACCTCCCCTCCAGTGTCACCTCTGACTCCTTGTACTCATCTCCAGGTCCCAGTCCCAACCTTGATACTTCACCTCACTTTCTGCTTGACAGCATGAACGTTTTCCCAATTTTTTTTTTTTATTATTTTTTTTTTTTAAGAAATGGCATCTTCACTGCCATGACATCTCTTATCTCTACACTCTGAAGCCAGTCGCCTTTCTTTCATGCAATTTGACAGGTTCAGATGGAGGACCACTGAGCACAGGACAAACCTGCTTTTCAATATGGCCAAAATTCAGCAATCTTCATAGAAATTGCAAAATATATCCAATGTAAGCATTTCAGAACACCAGTAAGCTGTATCTGAAGTTTACTCACAGAAATATATATTGCACTTTTCCAAAACCTCCCAAAGAGAATTAGCTTTAGGTAGACTTGGCATTTTCAGCCAGGAGAGGTAATGTGTAGCATAGAACGAATCATAGAATGGTTTGGGTTGGAAGAGACTTTCCTATCTTGAACTAAAACCAAATGAAAATGAAGTTATGATGAGAGTGCACAGAGGTTTGAAAATGTAAAATATAGCAGTTCTTCCTGTAATTCTGTGGTGCTGTTTTTTTCCCATTCTTACATGATCTTCTACAGCAGAATACCTAAGCACCTGCTAGTAAGCACTATGATTAACATGTGTCACACATGGTTCGTTCTTAGACACCAAGCTGAAAACAAATTCCCACAGAAGTTGAGAACCATCACAGGTCCCAAAGTCTTCCAACCTAAGAGCACAAAATATTTTTTTAATTTATCCCCTGCGGTATGGATTGGCTTTTTTGTTGTGTGATTGTTTTTAAATCTCCATCAAAATAAAATACAAAAATATTCCTGTAGAAAAGAAGAAAGTAGAAGACGATCAAAGGGTGAGAGAAGTTACATGGGACACATGCACACTACACTGGTTAACACATGCACAACAAAATCCTAAAGATCAGTTAAGTGATACCACTACCCAGACTGTAGAGTCTCCCACTCATTCCAATTTGGTCTAGTCCCTCAAGAACATCCAGTAACTAGGCTGAACCAAAATCCTCTGCTGAGTATATGCGACATCATAAGATACCTTTAGTCCAATATAATCACTGGAAACCCATGTTAATTAACAGACCTTTTCTTAGTTAAGGTAATTAAACTCAATCATTATGACAAGCATTTTCTTCACTTGTCTTCAACAGACTAGAACAACCCAGTGTGCTCTTTAAACACAGAAAATGTTCAACAGATTTCATTCAGTCCATTTCCCAGGTTCTGTGTAGCTAGCATGCTGTCTACATGCTATGCCTCATACAACAGCAAGCCATCAATAACAATGCCTTATTACTCCCCTGCCAACGATGTAATTTTCCATTTCACATCTTAGCATTTTCATCTTTATTCCTGAGAGCAGATCACCACTGAAACCTGCAGTATTGGTTTCAGTATCCCCGCTTACACTGTGGCCTACACAGTAATTCAGCAGTAGCTGGTTAGTGCCCATGCACAGTAACCTCAGCTGCCTCCTTCCACCCCCTCTCTGCTCTGCTGTGTCCCACTGTCAGGCTTGGAGCTTTCTGCAGCCACAACTGGCTTTTTCTTACGCTGCAAAACACCTGGCATGGTTAGGCTGAGGTCTCTATGCACCATCTTAATCCAAAAAGATCATTAATAAATCACAAAAAGAAGTTGTGAATAGATGCCCATCTACGCAGGCATTGCTTTTAGTGTACTGTGCACATGTGGGTCAGGCTAATGACTATTCCATTACTACTTGAAAACAATTCCTTAGTCCAAAAAACTCCTAACAGTAAGGATCTCTTTATTTCAGTTATTTGCCTCCTCCCTTTCCAAAACCTGAAAATGACATGGGAAAATAACTGGTACTCCAATTAAAGCATACACAGAAATGTCACTACACAAGGCCACTTTAAAAATTAGATTTAAATTCTTATATTCTATATTAAAAATAGCCCAGCCAAGTTATGACAGTTCAGCAGGAAGCAATTCCAATACCATCTCACTACCTCCAACTCAACATCTTTCCTTTGCTTCTTTAAGAGAGATAACTCCATGTTTTGACAGCCAGTGTAAAAGTGGCCCAGCTTGAAAACTGCTTCCCACAGAGTTTGGAAGGAGATGTAAACAGCATGTTACAGATTTTCAGACTGAGAAAAACTCCAAGGCTAAAACTGAATCTCCACAAAGAAACGAAAAGTTTGCATTTGGTCCCATTTGCTGCACAGGAACAGCTAACAGAAGCCAGTGACCATCCATCTGGACCACTTTTTCTGACCAAAGTTTAAAATACTGAAATAATTCTGGGTTTCTAATTTGAGAACTCTACGTAAGATCTGGGGGCAGCAAGGATGCATGGTTTTTTTATTCCTCTTCAGCAGAACTAAAACTGACTATATGCAAGCCTTACAGAAACAGACCAACAGTGACAGGGAATTTCTGTATACCAATAACCCCAATGTATAAACTAGACACATACAACACTCAAAAAGTGCTAGCTCTACAGTTTTATCATATATATTTTGCATGTACCATCATGCGGACAAATGCTGACTATGTAACCTGAGGCTCATGCCTGTTTCACACTCTGGTTGTTCAGAAGCCAAATCTCGCCTTCAGAGGCAGGTAGCAGCTGCTGGTACTGCTACCGAACCACAGCAACGAGGCCTCTCAAGTTTTCCTTTAGGTGAGAATCAACACAGGTAAAAGGCAACTATTACATACCAGAATTCCCTACAGAAAATGCTATCTAGACTTTCTATCAGAGCGCAGGATCAACTGTCTAAGCTTCAAAAAACTTTTTGCAAAACTCTGGTCTGGTTGGCTATTTGAAGAGTGTGAGCTACTCATGTGGGGAGAGCAGGCACAAATTATTCCCAACCATCGCTGATCTCACTCATTCCACTGCCTTGCTTTTGACTTACGTTCAACTCCTGCCCTGTACACTTACATTTAATCTTAGTTTAACAAAAATAAAACATGAATAGCGAAGAATGTGTGTAAATATTTATTAACCCTGCAGACTACAATGGGCTCTTTCAAGGCTATTACAGTTCACTATAGGAATAGAAGTAGCTTTTAAAATTTCCTAAGTATATATCTACACAATGCAGAAAAGGATCTTTGGTACCCATGGAGTACTTAAAAGAGTAATTTTAAAGATTTTTGTTTACACTACAGTTATTGCTCAGGTCTCATTTCAAGGCCGACTTGAGAGAGCTGATTAAGGCAGGAATTAAATCTCTTCTTCAAACAAAAAGCAGCATGTCTAATAATTAAGATTCCAATAAGAATTGCTCTTCTTCCATATTAATCTGCTTAGGACACAGAAGATATGTGAAATTATTTTTTCTTCACATTTTAGGAATTTTTAAAGGGTTTAGAATTTCAAAGAGTTCATTTTTTTCAGTGAGTTTCAAAAAATGAGACTATGCATGGAAATACAGATTTTGATGACTTATTTTAAAAAGAAAACAAAGTTACTGGTATCATTAACTGTAAGGTGTCAAGCACACATTTACTGGTATCATTAACTGTAAGGTGTCAAGTACACACACTTGACCAATGTAACTAAAGTACACAATTCTGATTACAGCTTTGGCAGCTGCTACCTAAACCTGAAAATTTCAAATGTATTTCATCTTCCAATCTGATGCTGAAAAGCAAACCCCTCCGGTCATTCACACTAATACTCCCCAGATCAGAGAACAGATTAGAAAGCATTTCAAGAAGAAATTTGAAAAACAGATGTTAAGGTAGTGGAACAAGCTGATGAAGAGACTGGGTAAACCTACATTGGGCCATCTCCTTCAACTAATTGCTATCCCCAGATCTAAGCTTCAGGGACTGTTTTCTCCAATTCCAAGCCTACTCCATGACTCTACAGCTCAGGCTCCCTGGGTGAAAGACTCCTCTGCTCCAACTGAGCTATCTGACTTGAGCTCTGTTTCCCACAAACCCCAACCCATTACACATCAGAAAGAAAAAGAACAAGAAGAAATCCACAGAAGATATGAAAATGTACAAAGCTACCACAATATATAAGGACATTCCCACAAATAAGCAGCATAGTTAGCTTATAATTGGGGTTATTTCTATTCAAAACAACAGAAGCATTAACCGAAACCAGAAGTAGTAAAGAGTCTCACTGGCTGTATTTAACTCACAACACAAACCTGCTCTGTCCAGGGGCACTGGCCACCATATCTGGCCCAGGGTCTATTGGAGCACACTGCTGCTCCCTTGGTGTGCCAAGTTTTCCTCTCAGTCAGGTCCACTTCTGCACATACATGGAAGCCAAATAACTCACATTCAAAACCAAGTTTCACTCTTGCACATACATTTGATGATACTACATATGCACACACCATAATACAATGAGATAAAGGATGGAAAGAACTCAGTTGTATAAAACAACTGCTGCATTTTTGCATTAACAACCCATCTTGCAAACTGACTGGAATGACTGAAGTGTACAGAAAATGCTATAGTTTATTTATCTTCACCTACACAGCTTCAAATACGTTCTCAATTACTTGCTTTTCATTCTCAACTATTTACTATGAAGGCAAAACCTTTTGTGTAAGATACCTTATAATTGCCTTTCACAAGATCTGCAAATCCAATGATTTATCCAGCCAGTTTTGCACGTCTTGATCATAGCTGTGTTTTTGCACATAGTTACCAGAAATACCAACAGAAACAGCATTAGTCAGGAACAGGAGACTGGAAGCGATGTCACTCCTGCCATCATTACTCACTGACCCTAATAGATTATGAGTTAAATAATATGCACAGTAATTCCTATACTTGAGCAATATTCTACTGCTAGTGAGAAATAATTCTATAGCATCAGCGGCAGAGCTACTTCTTACACTCCAAAATACATCACTTTCCTGCAATCGTGTGAGCGCAGCAGGGGAAATTAATGAGGTACATGTCATTGTCTCCATGCTGATCCTATAGACAGTTTCCCAAGTGTCTTACCTAAAAAGCCATGCATGCTACACACTGAGCAGAAGAAATGCACGCTGAAAAGGAAAATGCAGGAGAATGGAAGGAGAGGGGAAGTATTTATGGTGGAGACAAATGAGAGAAATTCAAAGCACAGATAAAGTATAGGGGTCAAGCAGTGATGTAGCACAACTTCACACTAAATCTGAAATGGGGCCAAAAGAAACAAAAGGTGAAGTTGCATGCTCACTAGTCATCATCCAGCTAAATAACTGATGGATGTAGAGATAGAGGGGTGGGGTCTCTATAAAGTTATACCCAAGTTTTGGGTTGAGAATGAAAATAGAGAAGCCTGCTGGAGAAAGAACAGTGAAGAAAATCATGCAGAATTTGCATAAAGGATTCAATGAACAAAAGAAATGACAAGGTGCTTTTTTCTGATATATTAATATTAGATTTTAATTCCTTTCTAATGTTTGCTAAACTCTACTATCTCAAATGTTAAGTCCACCTATTTCATATGAAAAGAAACAAAGGAATTCAGCAGCAAGTAAAAGGGAACTTATTCATAAATAATTACAATCCAACTGTTAGAATGTTCTACAATTGTGCCATTTATTAAGCATAAAATCATTTATTCACAGGGAAAACAAAAAGCACATAGGTTCTTGGAGCAAATGCCCAAGAACTTCTGATGCAGTCCATTTTGTTACTGCAGCAAAATAAAATGTAAGATATAACCAGCAGTAACAAAATTACTTGCTCGCTTTCATAAAAAAATTATGTATGAAACTCAAAGTTTAAGTCATAGTCAAAACATTACACTGTTGTGCCCTTTGTGGCTTGACTTTCACTTTAAATTTAAAGGAAGTTACCTATTGATTTTTAATCACCATTCACAGTATGTACTTTTGATAATTAGAACAAGTAGTGTACAGCTACTTATATTATCTGCATGAAAGATAAAGTATATCTGGTGACATGATGTAAGCAGCAGCAAATACTAAGAATTAAATCTGGATCTCTGTCTACAATCACTGCAGCATAGTGAATAAACAAAATTAAATACATGTTCTCATTTCCTTTCCTTGTCAATTCATTCACTAATTAATACAGGTGATGAGGAGAAAAGCAAGTGACAATGATCTTATCACTGTGCTTTAACAGTGCTTTAATTTTTCTATTGTCATAATTTGGAGAATATAGATTTCCAAATTTAATGAGTTTTATTTAGTTAGCAGAAAATACACACCATTCCCTCCAACTCTGCTCTACAGCAAGAATCCAGAAACAATCCATGGAACAGTGTCACTTTTTTTTTATTCTAGGTACCTTGATCAGCAGCAGTGTAAGTTATCCACTTTTGCACTGGTAATTTCTAGCTTTTACTAGGATCAGATATTACTTGAAGTGATAATGTATAATACACATAATACAGGTTGAGAAACTATTTCTAAAGTACAGTATGCTCAATCAGTGAAACAGATACTTCGTGTTTCACTTCAACCGAAGCTTTCTGTACAGAAATTGTCATTGAAACTGACTGTAAAATAATTGGGCTTATTAGGTGTATAGCCTATCATGATCCTCTATACAAGAAAAAAACCCTTTTTTATTATATATATAAAATATATACTTGCATTCAACAGACAAGTGAAAAGCACATTTATAGCTTGACAAAAACAATTGTCACATCTTAAATATCCACTGGGGGGAAAAAAAAACCATATAAAAATAAGCTACAGCAGTGCTTTTCTCAATACTTATCAGTCTAAATTTCAAAGCAAAAAATAAAACTAAGAAAGCAGAAGCCAACACTGCACAGACAGTACTAGCTACAAACAGCTTGCCAGTAAACAGTCACCTGCTTTCTTGAACAAGCTTCCAATATTTCAGTCCTTTTCCCCACAATAGCTCTGCCCCTTCTCCTTGTCCGTGCTCTTTTATGGTCTCATGGTGTCCCATTGACTTTCATTCTCCCCAGAATCCCATAAAACTCAGCTCCCAGTCACACCAGATTCTGCAAGTGCAGTGGCTGATTTTAAAGATACCGTGGTACTGCCTGAGCACTCAGCAGGCCAGACGGAACACATCAGTTTTATTCTCTTCGTCAGTATATCTTAGCTTCCAAGAACCTATTCTCCTCCTATCCGACCACCAATTTTTATGAGACATTTGTAGAAATTCTGCACCTTTCAGAACACTACTTTACAGTTGAATATGAGGCCAAGAGTCAAAAAGCCTGTCTGGGAGAGAGGCACAGAAGGGTATTAAAAGACCAACAAGAAACATCCCATAACTTCTTATTTTCTCTTTTTCCTTTTTTTTTTTTCCCTTCAGATAATCATCTAAAATACATACCTAGCTATGCTATGAATTCCCACAGTTGATTGATTAAGCTTATCCGTCTCAGATAAGCAACTCTTCTGAATGGTTCAACAGCGATAGTTAACACAAGACGAGTTATTTAAAAACAATTATTTGCTGCCACTGATTATCTTCTTGCCACTGGATGGCAGCAACAGAACCTCACCTTTTACAGTTATCCTCAAATTTTATTTCCATTATTCATCTTCATTACCAATTTTAAACAGAATTCTATACATATCTTAAGCACATTAAAGACTTTAATGCTTTAAAGCCAACACTGACAACCATACTAGTTAAGTCATTAAAGCAGCTTAAAGGACAGTGAGCTTAACCAGTTCAAAACCCAAACAACTTAATTAAATTCAACTATAAAAGACTAAATGAACCTAGTTTACTTCAGGGGAGTTGTGTTTATGAAGATCTTTATTTTGCCAGTGTGTTTCTCTGCAAAGCATCTTCCTTCCTCCTTTTACTGCACAGATAGCAGCTTCTTGCGTCCGCTAAAACACTTCTCATCTGAGACTCCATCTACAACTGATGCCAATGCTGTTTTGAAACCAGCTCAGCCTGCATACTACCTGGGTGTATCTTTCGTTAATTATGCAAATCAAGCTTCTAATTCAATCTTTGCTGATTTGGACAATATGAGTTTTCGAAATTGAGTGAGTACAATTTATTAAATTAATTACCATTAATCATTCTGACAAGCTTAAATAAATATTTTAATTAATGAAAAATTTTATATGAACAATTTAAATGCCTGGCAGTATTACACGGATGCCACACTATAACTGATACCAGAAAGGTATGGGCTAATTAATTATAACTAACAGTCTTGATTCCTCTCCAAGAAAAATCAATTGCATATTCACTTACTTCCATGCAATTAAAGTTTTAATTTCTTCGAATTCAAACAGCATGTTTTCAGTACTGCTCGGTGAGTTTTTATATCCTGGTGCACCGTAACATTTTTTATGATGCCGCCGTTTGCAGGAAACTATGTTATATCCTTATATTAACACAGATGGTGTTTACAATTATAATGGACAAAACTGGGAGCCAGAATGTAGATCTGCCTTGAAAGAGATATCCCTAAAATTCTTTGAAGGTTGCATTTTTCCATGATAATTTCCTACTAGTGATTTCATACTTGAACAAAGAACGTGTTCTTCTCATCTGCAGGTGCAAGTTTAAGGAGTACATGTCCTCCTTTTCCTTAAATCTTTCCTTACAATTATGCTAATATAATTTTCTATGAAATATTTTTAAATAAACATTAACTGTACCACATACCTTTCAATGTCAAAAGGAAAGCAGAACTTTGGAACGCTGTTCAGCACTTCCTGCAAGTAAAAGAAAGAAAGTTAGGATTTTGAAAAGGCTTTTATCTGTATTTGCTAGCAACCGTCTTACTGCTTGCTTTTAAAAAAGTAACAAAAAATACTCATAACAAATAATAAAATCAAGGAATATATGATTTCAAAAAATACAGCACACGTTCTTGGACTGAAATAATTGATTATTAAAAAGGAATTAAGTTTGTGCTTTGGCAGATTGCAAAGACAATGCCATAGAAGCCCCAGGAGGGAAAGGCCTGGCCTGAAGGGTATTAACACCCTTCACATCCCCGCTGGGATTCCCTTCAACAAGGCCATATGGATTTTACAAGAAGCACCACACCATATGGGTAAGCCACGTCTGCTGCTACTTGTACCACAGACTAGCCACAGGGACTTCTGACAGATCCTGGCTCAAAAATACGAATGTTGTTTCAATTAAAATGCAGGCAGAGAAAGGGGAATGAAGTTGGCAGCAGAATGAATTACAGAGAGGTATAACAACTCTATACATGTTCCATAGTCAAATGCTGAAATGATAGAGATCGTCTGCTGGTCCAAAGGAGAAATTTGTATGATTAACCCTTTGAGTTTCACAAGCAAGTCTTGATATTAATAAAGGGAAGGGAGGGGAAATCCACCGGATCTACATTCGTACCACAATACGAAAGGATAATGTCACTCTTTCTTGCAAAATTTTATTTAAGAAGCTGTTTAGTGGCAAATAAAATGTGTTAATTAAAATATAAAAATGCTCAAACTATTCAACATTTTTCTTTTTAAAAAAGTGAATAACCAGATCAGTTAGCAGCAAATATTAGACAACGACCTTACAAGATCCAGAAAAACAGGTTTTATTTCCTTGCTCCCAACTGGGGAAACAAAGCCTCTGTGAAAAGCTTCAGCTAAGAAGACACAATCAATGTCAACATAATTGGTCAGAAAAGCTACAGAATTCCCCTTCTGTAGCTGACCAACAGATTCAGATACACTGCTGTATACACAAGTTATCCCACAAGGTGCGTGTTTTCAGAAAAACGCATATTGATTGCAGATTCCCAGAACTGTACATGGGGGGTAAAACTTGATCTAACCAACTTTGTTAGCACTCTCCAGCCTGAACTCTCGCTTTACTGTATCTTGAACAGTCAGCTCCCATTAGGGGAAATGATGTGTTTAAATTCCTACACACCACAGTGACGATTTACTTCAAACATTAGTCTGGCTCAGTGCATAGCGTAAAACATGAAGAACCCATGTAAGTTAATCAGCAAGGGACAAAAAGTTCTGGAATAAGATGCCTCTGCATGGCATATATTAGTTGCAAAATTCTAAAGGTATATGACATGGCTCAGTAAGTCAACATACAATACAAAATAGAATTTATAGAAAAATTGACTTTTCGAAGTCATACGAGAGAGTTCAACAAACCTTTGAAACATTCACGTTGCCAGCACAGATAAAGGAGGATGTGAAAGTCACATACTGTGTTTCAAGAAAGGTTATTAACTTAATTATGAACAATAGAAATAAATGTAATATTCTCCAAAAGAAACTGCTCAAGCACCATCCTGACTGCTGTGGGTGTCCGCTGTGGAAACTTTAAGGTGCAAAATACAAACAGAGCAGGTAAATGCTTTCATTTATACAGAAAAGAAACAAGCATACATGTAGTAGTAGTAATAAATTTTAACAAAAGAAAGCAAGCAGAACAGGCTAATAAAAAACTTCTGACTCAGAAATTTCCTAAAGAGTTCCAAATATTCTCTTCCTTCAGGCTCATAAAGCTTGTTTTTCTCATTTCAAATAAATAGTACCTTAAATTCTCTTTCCAAATCTGCACCTATTCTCACACTACAGGAAGTCATTTTCTCCTTACTACCAAGGATTTTAATTGCTGCCTCATGAGCTTAACACTGACTCAGAATTGGGTATGGAAATGTATTCATTTATGTTCCCCATTGTATAGTCTCAGAATAAATTATCACACAAGAAAAAGAAAACAAAAACAAAAAAACCAAAGGTATTAGCTCAATATTTTGACTGAATAACCTGAAAATTACGGGGATGTTTTGCAGTGTTTTTTCGAATGAGCTGCAGGACAGCGTTTCCCCCAGCTCTACTCCATCCCTCCCCCAGCCAGACACGTGCACACAACTTCTGCAGAGCAGCCCCAGCTCGCTTCCCAACTGGCAGGAGCATCCCTCAGGGGACAAGTCTTTAAACCTCCGCACTCTTTAAAATTCAACCAGCCAGCAGGTCTATAGACTGGTGTATAAACAGTATAGACAAAAAAAAAAAAAAAAATCCTCTCTCAGCTTATGTCAGTGACAATGCAGCTCAGCAGTTGACTGCTGCTCCCCTGACAGCATAAGCCAGGTTTACACAGATCAATAGATGGAAGTCCTACCTGGCTTCCAGGGCTCAGTTTTCTCCCTTAATTACAGGTGCTATTCAGATTTTTAAAATGGAAGAAAACAAGATGCCCCCAAGATGCTGCTAGGCAAATTTAAAATGCAAATGACATTACATACACATTCACATACAGTCATTATTTGTGTACAATTATGGTTGATACTTTCAGTAACTTCTCTATTGAATAAAATCCGAGCTATATATCCTAATAGGTCATCATTTTCATGGATCTATAACTCAGCCAGGACTTCCTCTTGAGTCAACATACGCACTCTCAGAAAAAGCATAACGTATTTATTATCTTTCATTTTCATAGCTTCATAAAAGTACGTGTTTATTTCTGAAGACAGAAGATTTTACAAGTCTTCAGAAAGCAAAATATCCTTGATTCACGTGTGCCATGATTATTTCTTCATCTGGTTCTCACAGTATTAGCACTTTCAGAAATGGTCACCGTGTCATAGAGGAAAGAAATCCTATACAAGGGAAAAAGGATAACGATGGTTTAAAAAAAAGTAAGAGTGCCTATTTGCTTTCAAACACCACAGAAAAATCAAGTTGCATACACCCTTGAGCGAACTGCAAAAACCATAAAATTAATATCATGTGAACTACAGCACGCTTCCTTCGCAAAAAGCTTACACAAAAATAGAAATGGTATATTTAAGAAAATATTTCCTTTATACCTATAGCACAGCAGCAGAAACTTGCACCTCACAGGCTCATGGTCCAGTAGTTTTATTAATTCACTTTTATCAATTGCACTACAAAAGTCCATCCTGGCCTGGTTGTGCTCACTGGCTCTACACTCAGATGATATTAAAAAAGCATAAAAGTAACAACTATTTAGCTTTCCTTGTTTATTTTGATACCCATACAGCTAATTCTATGTATCGTCGTTTTATACAGCAATGTAAAAGTTGGCAGAAGATGCTTCTGAACTCATATATGCCAGTTTACTGGAGAAAAACTCCTGATAACTCACAATTTTGCCCTTAAGTGAATATACTGGTTAGTCATTTTGGTTAGATTCAAGATATACACCATAAACTTTACTAATTAGAAAAGATAGGGTGTTTTTTTTTATAATATTACATTCAATTATTACAGCATATGAATCCTTCATGGCTGTTCAGTATACATTTAGAAGGATACTTGTTTCTTTTTTCACTTAAACAAGACACAGTGGGATCTCACTACAGCTGAAAGATGGTACAGGAGCTGCTTCTACAGGAAAATTGCACCAGATTTGTTATTAGAGAATCAGCTTGTTAATGTATCTCTACAGGGGCATAAGTGTGTTTCTCCACTCACACACTTCATAACAGCCAGTTACCTTTTTCTATGTAGATGAGGCCTGATGACCTAATGAATTGACAGAAATTAAGTCCAACACAGTATGATACTACTGAAATAATTAAGTATTGAAGCTTAAACTGGTTAATTTCTGAGATTAAAAGGATGTGGGAACCATTCACCCCACCATTATTTTTTTTCGTATCACATATTCTGCAGTTTGAACTTCAGTGGGGAGGGAAAAGAGCCTGACTTTTTCTAAGTGCATCCCCATGAAAGGACTGACAATCTTCCCCAATAGGAATATTTTAAGGTATCCAAAATGCTGAACTACTTAATAAACAGCAGTTTAGACACAGATTTTTAAGAAAGTCCTGTTACCTTCCAACTATTTCTGTGTTTATCTGCAGGGTAAGACTGTTTCTCAAGCAAGCAGGTGGGTTCTCCCCCAGGTCCATTCTACACATTGAAAAACCATCACTGAAGAAAAGACAGAACAGCCTTTCACTGAGACACAGTCACACCATGTCTATTCCACAGACACGTAAGGATAGCAAGGGAAGAAAAGGCCTCAATAAAACAGAAAGTAACTAAGATAATTTGAATTATTTAATTACATAATCTGGACTAGATTACCATAATAATTCATAAAAAGTAGCACTTAAGTAACTATCTGTATATCTTCATGTCTTCAATCTCTTTCGAGGCAGAAATCAGCCAAAGAAGTATCAATTATAGGAGCACAAATAAATGGTCATCCACTTAGTTACAAAATGCTTTTGCACTTTCCTCCCATTATCCTTACTTCTTCAACTGTTTTCTTTCTCAGTTAACAGTATTTTTCTAGCCTTTGTCTTTCTCTTATTTCTCTACCTTATTTATGTGAAGTCCTTTTCCTCTGCTCCTTTTCACTGAAAGAGGAAATTCTCTTTTTTGTCAGTCTTTTATCTTTGCCATATCTACTTTATTGAACAATCATCTCTTCTTTTCCTTGTTGACAAAAGTGACTTGCTATTCTATTTTCATGACTTCTCTTGAAGCACCTGGACTTTAAGGTCTCTCTTTTGGTTCTTCTTACCAGTCTTCCCTACTTTAATCTCCCTCTCTAGGTCCAGTGTCCTCTCTTCTCCACTCTTAACCCAACTTGCTCTCTAATCTTTCCTTGCAGGGAACTCCATTTCACCATTCCTTACCATAGTTTTCAGTTACCCTGTGCCAGACCAAACATACAAACAAGAGATATATTTGAGATTTAAGACTGTCATGACAGGTATTTCTGACTCACAGCAGTGACTTCAGTGGGAATATTTAATTGCTTAAAGTTAAGCACAGATTTAGGTTCACTCTTAAATCAAAGCCAGGCTGCTTAGCATCTTGCAGCTCTGAGCCCTTCATCATTATGGCTCAACAAAGGTGAATTTCTAATGCTGCCACATAAAACAGCTGATGAAACGGCAAGCTCTTTCCTCACCACTGACTCTTCCTTTTCCTTTCTCTGAAGCCACGCACACCCACAGCAGGGACCCATGCGAAGCCAGCAGCAGTAGTTATATTTCAAAGACTTAGCTCTTCCCTCTGCTAAAAATCTCATCTGAAAAATGTGGCTACAATAAAGAATGGTCCAAATGGTTTGAATAATAAAAAAATTTAAACTTAGATTACATTCATGGAAACCCAAAGGTCTAAAGTATGGAAGTCATTATCAGGCCTCCATAACATTTTTCACCCCTATGTGCCTCTATCCAAAATGCATCATTCAGTGATTATCTTGTAGCTCTGTAGGGTAAAAAAAAAAAAAATATCAGCAGCTTTCTAAACACTTAAAGCCAAGAGGAATAAAGAAATTAAATGCAAATGGCTTAGAGTGGAGATGCAAAGCTCTTTTAAGAAATAAACATGTAAGAATGTACTTTAAGGTTACAGAACTTCATTGTTGTAAGAATGAACCACTAAATTACATGGATTTAGAAAAAAAAAAAAAAACCACAAACTTTTTTCAAGTCAGAAATCTCCAGTTTTAAGTAGTTTTAGTGATTGTCCACCTGTACTGGGCCCTGGTGAGGATGCACCACAAATACTGTGTTCAGTTTTGGGCCCCTCACTACAAGAAAGACATCGAGGTGCTGGAGTGTCTCCAGAGCAGGGAACAGAGCTGGAGAAGGGTCTGGAGCACAAGTTCTGTGAGAAGTGGCTGAGGGAACTAGGGTGGTTCAGCCTGGAGAAAAGGAGGCTGAAGGAAGACCTTATCACTCCCTACAACTACTTGAAAGGAGGTTGCAGAGAGGCAGGGGTTGGTCTCCTCTCCCAAGTGATAAGCCATAGAGCAAGAGTTGGCCTCAAGTTGCACCAGGCAACTGGATATTATGAAAAACTTCTTCACCAAAAGGGTTGTCAAGCACTGGAATAGTCAGCCCAGAGAGGTGGTTGAGTCACCATCCCTGGAGGTATTTAAAAGACATGTAGAAATGGTGCTTAGGGACAGCTATGTAGTGGACTTGATAACAGTTGGACTTGATAAACTTAAAGGTCTTTTCCAAACTAAACAATTCTATGATTTTATGTGTACACATAATTTAGAATTTTCAGGAGTTCAAGGCTACTTGTGAAGAAGAGATTGCAAAGCAGAAGTGTGCAACTACATGATTCTAACAAGGTCTCTGCAACACCAGCAACACCTTTCTCCAACCATTATGAGTTATTTGAAACAAAAAAGTTTTCCTGACTTAGCAATGAGTCCCACTTTGTACACTGGAAAGAAACACAACTAGTAGTTAACCTTCTGCATTTTCACCTTTGGATATTTCAAATTTTCCTCCAGGTCCAGGGGCAAACTATGAAGAATTCTCTAAAATTGTTGCAGAGAAATATTAATATTTAATAGCAATTACTAATTGGCTTGCTAGTCATATTTATGGGGTAGTCCCACAGAAGTCACATACACATAGCACTGCTTCATTTGCAGAGTAACGCCACAGGATGAATGCAGTCATGACGTAAAATGGCAGGGGTGTACAACCGTGTAACACAGGAGTTTCAGTGCTGTGTGGGTGGCAAAACACAGACCCATAGATATGCCCTTTAAGCTCTACCTGTTGCAATACTTCTATTCCCAGAAGATAAAAAAGAAAACACGTGCAATTGCAGTGCTCTCAAAATAGACCTGCTCTTTTCATCTCACAATTTTCAGAGTAAGTTGTGGATACTGCTGCGTTTTCTCACACTTAATCCTATCCCAATATAGCTGACACAAAGAGTTCATACAATCCTGACAAATATATAAAGGAGAAGGCGATTCTGGACCATGTAGCAGATGTTGTCACTAATGGATTCAAGAAAGATTTAAACTCCACTAAACTGAGCTATGTGTACATTCCTACAATCGTAGATTGCTTTGACCCACAGAACACAAATTCTGCTCCACTGCTGGGAACAGTTTTTGATCTTCATTTACTTGGCTCACATGTAAACTGTAAATGGAGAGGCCCTACAGCTTATGGCTGACATTCAGAAGAATCAGGTTGTTCATAATGCTTACACACCGAGCCTTTTAGAAGGAGACTTGCTTCTAAAAAGTGTCATGTTTTCATCTTTCTTAAGGATTATTCAGGGAAATATTTGTTGTCTAAAATGAATGAGGAGCTGAATACCTGCAAATGAGGAGGAGGTCACTTACAGAATTCTAATCAGAGTTAATTTCTTGTGTTCCTGCTCCCTATCACTTCTCCACTTGGACCTCTGCTCAGTTACACACCTCTGGGGAGGATAGAAGGAAGAAAAGGTTGGTTCTTCACCTACTTGCTCCTGCCAGACAGGCAGCTGAAGATAGCTGGTAGCTCATGAAGACAGATGAGGTAGCAGGAAAGAAAGACTCTAGACAACAAGGTAACAAGAAGATCATGAGATCTTAGAGAAAGATCACATGAACAAGTAGCTATGGTAGGGGTGGCAGTGTAGATCTGAAGGTCAGCTGTATCCACTACTGAACTTAGAGATGATTGTTGCTACATCACTTTGAACTAACAGTATGTTAAATACAGACAAAAATGAATAAAAGAAAATTAATGAATGGAACAGTGACATGACCAGGGTGCAGTACACTTCAATCGGAGGAACACTACAGGACGCTCTTGCCCTGGTACAGCAGGCTAAGGCTGGCATGCCAGGTAATGCACCTAAGACTTTACCACTTTTCGAGCATCTTTCACAGGCACCTAACAAGAATAAAAGAACAAATGTATTAATTAACACTGAGTATTTTAAAGGGCATGATTAATATCACTATCCTGCAAGACTGAAGAATAAGGCTTCCTAAACAGCCACAGAGTAAGTTTAAAAATTCAGAGATTTTTTACTAAGTTATAAAATGTTGGAGTCTCTATTTGTCTAATTTCTCCTGAATCTCATCATATAACCACTTAAAAATAAAGCGTATTTCAGCCACAGCTGTGTCCAGCATAGCATACAGGGACCCAAAGTTCACTTTAAAATAACAAGCTCAGTTACAAATAGCAGATTAGTTAAAACATTACGAAGTTCAGCACAGGTTAATTTACCTGCTTTAAAAAAAATCCCTCAACTTCCCTGGAACTCATAATAAAAACAAAAATTAACAATGTTCCTCTTCCCAAATAAAGTTGCCATTAGAGGAAGTGTAAACTGAAATGGTATTATCTATCCCTATTATAGGCAAGGCAAACAAAAGCAATACAAAAACAATACAAAAAAAGAGAAATAATACTTCGCCATACAGCTCTAGCAAGGGTATAATATTTGTATCCCATGCACGAACAAATAGTTTCCCTTTACTTCCCTGACTCATTTCAAGGAGACCATTATTCCCTAAGCAATATCAGAGAGCTGGGGAAAACAGGAAATACGCTCCTCCATCTCCACTCTTGAGATTACTACATGGACAAGATTTAACTTTTAAGGTAGTATTTATTATCTTTAAGAAATTTCATTACATTTTGCACAAAAAAAAGACACCAGAGTATAACATACACATTTCCATCATCATGCAGTAGGGAAAATGACTTTTTATTGATACAAACTTTCAATGACAGCATCTGTAATGTTATCTGGAAACTCAACAGAGAAATTGTCTTAAAACTACAGGTAAGGCAGACCACTTTCAGAATCCAAGTATGTAGTGTCTTTCAAGGCCAGGTTAAAATCCACGTGCCAAACTGCGCAAGAGGGCAGCACTATTTGTTTCACTCAAGACATCTTAAGATTTCTCACCGCTTACAACACCAGTTAAGGTGCATCTTTGGCAGCAACACTGAGAACCTCCTGCACATCCTGATCAGATGCTGCTTCTCCAGTGGTGAAAATATAACCACCATAAAATAAAGCATATATTAAAATTGATTCTTAATTGTTTTACCTGTTAGTTTTTTCATTCTACCTTGGAATGATCTGATAGCTCTGGACAGAAATGAGCGTATTTGCAACATATCCAACTCTGCTTTTTCAATATAGAGATTTGGTGTGAAGCTTACAGTCTCAGAAATGTCTGCAAAACAGACTCAGGGAATATCACAAGTAGAGCCTAGTTGACAATCAGGTCAAAAGGCTCTTTGCAAGATTTTCTTCTCATTCATAGATTTTAAAAGGAAAATTAACTACAAAAATATACTATAAATAATAAATAGCTAAATTTCCATAAAAAAATAAAATATACTGAAAAAAGTCATAGTTTCAAGCATGACTTGATGACACTTGATACATTTCAGATTCATTTCAAATCCAAGCATATTTTGTTCCAAATATATTCCAATATTTTTTCCCCTCCATAAATTTTAGCATTTCACCAGACACTTGAAACTACACATAGTGCTGAACATAAAAGAAACAAATGAAAAAAAGTAACTGCCATTTTCATGGAAGTAGCCAGGGCAGAACACCCACACCATGCAGCCACCAGGAAACCAGAATGAAAAGTCAGAGGCCAGAAAAGATCATTTCTGAGGCAGAAAGGAGAAACCAGATAAATGGCTTATATAATTTAGATAATGGTTTCTATCCACACATGACACCACACTGTCTTTTCCATACAAGTGATCAGAGGTAGCTAGACTTTTTGATGTACAACCAAAAAACATTTTTGACAACTACTGAAGTTCTTTCAAGTCTCCTCAACGTCAACAGTAAAAAGTCAAGATATTTTTTTTTCATAAAACATGTTTTTGCAGGTTGACAGGTTAAAAAAAAAAAACCACACACACTCTACAATTTCTGGGATACCACTTTACACTTTCTGACTCACACAGTTTTCTAACCATTGCACTTCCACCTGGCATATTTCAGAAGCAGAAGCAAGCAACCAAACATCATGGCTGTAACAGTCAAATTGGGAACAGCAGTCTGAACGCAACATATGAAATTGCTCATATTTCAGAAATAAATCCTAAGTACAAATAAGAAATACTGTATTAGTTACCTAAAAGACAACTCTTGAAACAGAGAGTTACTGTAAATAGTAGGATGTCATTCCTTGCCTAGAAAGCTTCTACCAAACACTGAATACCCAATACTGACACACACAGAGAGGTCAGCATCACATCTGCAGATTGCTTATATGCAAGAACTGTCCTCCTCAGGCTGCAGAGTGAAACGGTCTCTTATAATGTCAGGTGATGCTCTTCCAGCATCAGAACTTTCCACTGATTTTTCCATAAAATGCCCATACAGCACATACCATGATGAAATCCTGATTTTGCTGGAAACTCAGAAACTTGAAAGCAGTTAATAAATGAAGTATCACATAAGTTAACAACTTGGGTGCCACTCCAAGAGAAAATATCTGTAAGTATTTTCTGTAGATGCAGATAAAAAAGGTGAGACAGTGCAAAAGCTACAGCCTTGATACAGTTCATCCACCTCTAAGTGTGCAGCCCTATGAAGAAGCGTGCCAGCTTGCATGACTGTGTTAGTAGCAGGGAAAGTTTGGGAACCACATTATGTTGTAAAGGGTAGTGAAACAGATTACTTGTGTGGGCTGAGTTTCTTGAGCTAGAAGAACCTATAGCCAAAAGAAAAGGAACTGAGAAAGGAAATCAACTTCTAAGGAACCTGCTAGGATTATTGTTTCACAATTATTTGTGATATTTTTAAACGGTTATTTCATAGAATCATAGAACGGTTTGGGTTGGAAGGGACCTTAAAGATCATCTAGTTCCAACCCCCCTGCTATGGACAAGGACACCTTTCACTGGACCAGGTTGCTCAAAGCCTCATCCAGCCTGGCCTTGAAGACAGCCAGTGATGGGATCTTGCTTTACAGGCAGCATAGGTCAAATTCTAAGCCTTACCATAACAGAGCTCAACAAGAATCACTTGTAGAATCTCTAAATTCAGATATTATCAAGTCTTGAAAAATGGAAGAGAGATTAAACAACTCCAAGACCAGAGGGACAGGGAAGAAGCAAACAAGCGTGATTTTAAAATGGTAACATATCCCTTGTGCTAACAGATGCAGACAATGACTATAACAAAAAAATAAAACACAGTGGACATAGAATTACACAGGGGGTTTTGAGGAGATACACAACGTACATTCACTTCACCTATGGCTGAGCCTGTCCAGACCTTGTGGCTCCCTGCTACCACATCGTTGCTAGAGATTACTCTGCAACAATTTCAGGCTGGTGTTCTCTGTGTGTGAGCATCCATCAGCCACTTCAGCACAAAGTCAATCAGCTTAGCTTAAACCTCCAATATAACATAAGCCAACACCTAAGAGGAGAGGGAGGCAGCTTCTACCAGCAAGCCAGGCAGCGCACGCAGCTACAGTCAGGAAGATTTTCAGCTGCTGCACTTCAGTACAGAAGAACAAAACTGCACATGCCCAGGGAAAACACCCAAAAATCTAACCAAAGCATTCACCACACTTACTGAAAATTAATAAAAAATCCTGTTCCTACAGTAGGATTTCTCTATAAATTGACAGATGTCTTCCCTCTTCCCAACTTCATTCCAAACTTCAAGACCTGATGCACTGAGTATGCACTGGCCAGGTACATTTTCTCTAATAGTGGCCATGAGTACTGAGAAAAGGACAGAGATAAGCATGCACTTGTCATGGAGCCTCACAAAACCAAGCCGTATTGAACTTGATGCTGTTGAAGAAGGTCATATGTGGAGTCTTGAACCTGTTAATGGATGAGTGTTGTGTCCACATGCTGAATGTTGATTTGGTCTTGAAGCAGGGTCGATACAAGATGAAGAAAGCAGCTGTACCACCACTCCAAGGAAACCAGTCGAATCCTGACTGTTGTCACGGGGTGGAGTGTGGCAGGTGTACCCCCAAAGAAAGACCCAACAAAAGCCCATCAAAAACTTCCACCACATCTCGTCTCATCCCTCACAGTGGCTGTTGTCACGTAAACACCTAGACAGGTGTGGTCCTCAGAAAAATGGGGGGCTACATGACTATATATGACCTCAGGTCAGATTGGACTAGAGTATAAATGGAGCCCCACCAAAGCCATTTTCAGTCAGTCCTCTCAAAGCAGCAGGTCTTCAGCTGGGGACTCTCCCCTTAGGCTGAGACACTGCCTGAGGAACCCCTCAAAGTTGAGAGCCCTCCCTTTTCCCCTTTATTATGTAAGTGATTATGCATTCTGGGTCATTGGCCATAAAACTTAAGAATTCTTAAGTCAGGTGTGTAGTATTCATTTCCAACTGACATCTGGAACCTGTGGATTGTGAATGTTTGTTGGAGTCTTAAAGTAGTTTTGGTTAGAGTAAAACTTAGCTTGAGTTTGTTGCCATTTTGTAAAAAAGAAATTCATTTGTTAGTCAGCCTGGCTTGGTTTGGCGAGGTTCCACAACAGCACTGTAACCTCAGAGACAGGTTATTTCTGAGATGTGGATCTTTTGTTACTGACTGTACTTTTATTAATGATTGCAGGGCGAAACTGACTCACACAAAAACCAGAAACTCAAAACCTCTGCTTAGGGAAGAAGCAAACAGAGTGTGCATGCAAAGTCATTCACAATACCTTGAAAATTTACACAAAATTAATGAGTACCAGAAATAATTATATTTTGATGGACTAATGTATTTCCCTTCCTGATCACCTGTCTGGAGCTGCTTCACCTTCACTTATTCCTCATCCAAGATCCTAAACCATGTAGTCTAGACCCCTCCAGCCACAGCCCACTAACCACCCTTGCCTTGCTCTTGCTGCTGGCAAAGTCCTCTGTCACTCCAGCTACCGTTCTCAGTCCCATCAAGTTTTGTTCTTTGTCAGCAAAGAGCCCTGGTTCCTCAATTTCACCATACTTGTATTATGACATTTGATCCCAGACTATTTCCTAACATAAGTAATATGTAAAAGAAAGTTATTTAACAAAATATAAACAAATTATCTGAGGTGACATTTCAAATACCTGTAGCAGTAAAGTGAATCAATGAACCTCAAATGTTCTCCAGTTCTGCAGAAAACTATCATCGAGAAGGACAAAGCAAGAACCAAGAACCAAACGCAGGGTTGAGGAATATTACATCCAGTACTAAACATAAAAAGAGGAATGAGTTCCTCAAAGAGAAGCAGTAAGCTTGACACACAAGAACAATGCTGAAAGTAAAATACAGACAACATATCAAAGACTAAAGCGGATGAGGGATACTAAGCCAGTAGATGAGAAAGTATAAGGTAGCACAGAATAAGGAATTAGGTGTCATTAGACTGGAATATTCTGAGGGCAGTTGAGGTCAATCAAAAGCATCACACATGACAACTTGGCAGTCTTTCTGGAAGACGTTCCAAATGATTGTCATCACTGTTTCAGCCATCAATTAATTTTTTCTTCTTTGGTTTGGCACATAGCTGAAGGCTGTAGGGATAAGCCAAATCATTAACAGCTATTTTCAATAGGCTGATACAGAATATCTGAAGGATAGTCAAATATTAATACTGTACTTATTTGAGCAAACAGAGAAAAGAACATTTCTACAAAATGTAGCCCACCAATATCACAGCTGTAAGATAAAAAAATGGCTAATATATGCATACAGTCTATTAAAATGCACATAATTTATTTGACTCAAAATGAAAACATATCTAACAAGTAATTCCATTCATCTGGCCCTTTTTCACCCAGCCTTAAGATATACAAATGCATGCCTTTTCACCAGAACACAGCAGCTGGGAATGAAAAGGAAAGCATTCAAATGATCATTTTCACATCATATTCCATCGCCTTTTCACCAGCTTCTCGCCAGTCTTTCTTTGAGTCCCATTCTGTTAAAAGAGAGCTGCTTTTTAGATCAATTCATATTTCCATAATCCACACTGCTGTTTCTCACTCTCCTCCCCAGGGTGGACTAACCCCTGCATCCAGAACTATGGCTTACAACTGTCATTAAGACCTATAACAATAACAAGATAACAAAAGAGCTGGTAGAGATGATCAGCATATGGTACTGGCTAGCCCCAAGTTCAGCGTTTTTAACTTAAAAGCTCTATAAAACAAAACTGCCACAATCCTGAAAACAAGCATACTTAGATGTTGCCACCTGTCCTCAAAATTTCAAGGAAGTTCCCAGTTTTCAATACTGGGCTTTTATGATTTAAAAATAAATGCCTCAGAATAAAGACATAGTCTGTCTCTGTTGGGGTGAATTAAAGAAAACAAAAAAAAAAAGAGAGAGAGAATGCATCTTGGAATATTTACATCCCGAGTGATGTAAGGGTCTCTGTGATCTTGGGTGTTCCCAGCGTGCCTAGGTGGGCAGCTATTTCACAGAATATTTACCAGGACCAAACAGATCTTTCCTGTTCACCCAATGCAGTTAGTAACTATAAATACACCTCTGAATGTTTTTCTGCTGATCATCTATCAGCTGTGATTTGTATAGACAGGAAGCATTGCTGCCTTACGCAGTGTTGTTCAATAAAGACAATATGTATTTCAAACACAAAGTGTCAGGAAATCACAGGAAACTATGTTAACCTGACAAAGCTCACTTGCAACGCACGAAGTTGCCATCACCTCAGCTGGGTTAATTGTTTTCAAATTCCAAAATATCCTTAAACAATCATATGTAACATTTAGACAAAAATCTTTTAGAAAATTGGTAATCTCATTAGATTGATTTCTCCTTTCTCATTCCAGCTAAATACTAATCAAACTTATTAATACACAAGCAACAAAATCTCAAAACCCTTTTTAAGATTTTCTGATAAAAAGGAAAATACCAAAGCAAGCACCTATCTAGTTAGCATAAACATTTGAAACACATATTTAATGTCTCATCATAATAAAAGAACAAAGGTATCAAATGCAGAAAGCCGGTGAGATGTATCCCCTAACAGCATGCCTGCAGCCTTGAAAAGAGTTTGTAAACAGTATCGTTACCTCCTGGGTGCCTGCTGCTCTCTCAGGAGAGCACAGAGGAACAAAATCATCACAACTGGGTTCCACACATTATTTTGACCCAGACAACAGACTTCAGCTTGCTTCTTAAGATTTCTTTTTTAAATGAAACATGTTATTATTTAAATCTTTTTAAAAAGAATATAATCTCTTTCATATTGACCTCATTTATATAAATGCTGCCACAATTGATGCAATTAAAGTTTCCATCCTGCAAGAAACTGAGCACTTTGACTCCAATCAGTCATTCATTTAAGCCAGGTTTAACTTCCAATAGTTAATACATACATTGAAAATAGTGTTTCATTAGTACTTTGCTGAGGTAAGGTACTTCATAGGATTTATCCCTTAAACAACTGATGTTTACACACACGCATGTGTATCTATATATTTCTATATATACAAACATCTTTGCATGAATCTGAGAGATTTGCATTTACATCAAGCTTTACTAGTTGGGTTGCTATGGGACAAGGAGTAAAGTTTATTGCTCACAATTCAGCAGTGACTTTTGCACAATACGATACAATAAAAATAAAAAACAGATGTCATGATATAACATGTGATAACACCACAAAGGGTGTTACAGTAACTTCATAGAAAAGGAGGCATTTGGACACATCTGACACCAATAGTTTTGCCATTGACTCTACTGCCAAGAGGAGACAGACAGCACGGGCAGATCTCAGTTCTGCTGGGTGACATTAATTTCTGCAGAGATACACTTTTTCAACAGTTAAAAAGTATTTCATTTCAGAAGCAAAGGTGGGTTTTTTATTTAGGTTGCCTCTCTAAAGCACTTAAAAATATTTTATTCTTAAAAACTACTGCATTTTTTTTCCGGGTATCATAGCATTATTATTTTCTCTGTAGAGACTTCTATTTGAAAACGAGCTTGCAAGGCTGAAATTAAACTCTAGTCTAACAGTCTGAATAAACAAAATAGCAATTTCAGTATTAAAATCATACACATCTTTTACCATTAAAATTTCATTAAGCACAAGAGGGGTTTTGAACATCCTACAAGACAGAGCCTGTAGGCATATACATTCATAACATTTTTCAAATTTAAAAAAAAAAATCCATTAAAAGGCTACAACCTGTTCCTCATCCAGATGTGAGATTGTGAGGATGACCATAGAAGAGCATATGTACTCAAATCAGGAATCTTCACGTTTTGCCTACACGGCTGAGATTACTCAGAACTTTTTCAAGATGATCAAACTCATGTTTATAGCATTAACGCCAATACAACAGTACATTGTAACTCTATAAGGTCTCAAATGGACTAGTTCTTTCAGCTTTTGGGGTACTTTTTAATAAACATTTTCTTTGAAATGGTAGTGTGCTTCTTTGTACTTAGAATTCTACCTGGCACAAGTTCATTGTTTAATTGACAGTTCTCAGAGCCACTAAAAAAGTGAATTACTCCCACCATCAAAACAAAACCAATTTTCTGGAATACTCCTGGAAACAAGAAATATTTTTTCTTTCCTGCCTTGAAGCATTACTTTTTTCTTTCCCCATTCTGTCTTTTTCCCTTTTCCCTTACTTTACCATCTGAAGAATTACGAGACAGAAAGTAAGTGGTTTCCCTGCAGTTTTGGCAGATAAGGAAATCAACAATGAATCTTGCAAATTCTTTTTCAGTACCAAAACTGCACCTTAATATTCCCTTTACTTAATGGACTGCGTGTGATTATGACAGATCTTTTCTTTTTCCTGATCATCTGTAGTTTCTACATCCCCTTGAAAGCAGATGGGATGTTTTGCAAAACAAGATTTTGAAAAGTTGACATTTAAGAAAAAAAAAAAAAAAAAGAGGCCAAAAGAAGAATATTGCCCAGTATAAAAGCAAATGGCAGGCCACCAGAATAAGAGAAAGGATTAAGGACAAAGAAGCATTGGAAAGTTCAGGCATACTGGAGGAAGAATACAAGAAAGAGGAAGAATGTATCAAAATGGCTTAGACAAGTTTTCTCTGCATTATGAAAGCAACAAAAAGATGATACGACAAACTGTAGAAAAATTCCGGAAGAGAGGAAAATATTTTGCCCACTGTTACCACACCACTGTGCAAACAGACAGCCCTTAGATTTTAGGACAGATGATTCTTGAAGATACATCCAAAAACTAACTCTCACATTTTACATTTAAAATACAAATGACTGGAAAATAGGATGGGGAATTTTTTTTTCTTTTTTTTTTTCCCCCAATATTCACCCCACAAACTTTAAACTGGCCTTGATAGTTTCAGTGAGGTCTCATTTTTTAAAAAAATTAAATCTGGTATATATTCAAGTCACAAATCCAAACCTACAGAGTTCAACATATACACACAGATGCATACAGAAGGCTTCTGCTGATTTCACTTGACTGCTTGGCTCAGAGGTTTGCTATAGAAGCTGTTCAAATCCAGTGGTTCTCGTAAGATTTCCCTTGCAAGGATGAGGATTAAAACATACCATTTTCCAGGAACACAAGCAATTTACCTGAAACATGAGATTCCCTACAATGCTGAGACACAATGTGCAGGCACAGGTGCCTCAGAGCTGCCCGAGATCTCTGGTTTTCACACATTAGATATGTCTACTGCAGCTTTGTAAGATTTCCCTCCTGTCTTTAGTGGGCTTCATCTTCTAATCATTTTTCCACAACAGCTGTTCTTTGAATAACCTTCGACTTACTGAATAAGCTCCCATTTTGATTCATATGTAATTTCTCTCTCTTTTTTTTTTTTTTTTTTAAGATCAAATCTTTCTTATGGAAAAGAACAAGAACAAAACAAACTAGAAAAACAGAATTTAAATTACAACAATCATTCTGCAGCCAGGAAAATTACCAAAACTTGATGAACTTCTAGCTAAGAACACATAACAGCACACTTTGCTCGGGTACCATTTATCATCATCTTACAAGCTGTAAATGTTTCTGACTGATGCTGTTCCTTAACCAGACATCCTACCTTCTATGTTTGTGTATTTACCCCTTTCTATCATGAATCACCTTATAGCTGTCTTTATAGAATCTTGTAGCATTGATTTTTTTTAAAAAATCGGCAATTTATGAAGATCTACTACACAAAAATATTTCCAGATCATCCACTGTGGTGATATTACCAATGAGGAATATGTTTGACTCAGTATCAGTCTAAAAAAAAAAGAGCAAAGACACTGAGTCAGATATTAATACTGCTCAGTGTTTTTATGTATTTTTGTTTATGAAAATAAAAGTATTTCCAGGGAAGAAATTAATCTAAAAGTTGCTGAAATAATAAAATTTAATAGTTTCATTAATTTTTAATAATTTTAGTGAAATAGTCATGGGAAAAAAAACCAAACAATCACTAATTAATAGCCTTGCTATCACCTCAAACAGTGAAGTAATCCATCACTCCTATATGTATGAACCTTCCTTTGAGGATTAATTATAGATAAAACTAGAATTTTCATGCTTTCAAAGTCAGTGAGTTTAGATTGTTGTTTCTTTTAAGGGTCTGAGGATTTTTTTTCCCCAAGCAAATAACTAGAGTATCTCTAAAATGGTATTAAATAAATATATAACATTTTACAACGTAAAGGATTAAAGGAAGAGGATCACAGGTTCTCATACTAAAAGGACATACATGTGTAGCTCTTCAACTTCTTTGTTCTGGTAGGTTTTGTTAACACAATTTACATCAATGTTTGGCAAGGTTTTGTTGATAAACTTTCCACATTTTCAATCCTACAACAGATAAAAATCCAACACTCCCACCAGAAAGAGTTTATAAAATACTCCATGTCAAAAATAAGGTGATACAGAGAATTAGTATGATATACACTGTTCTAAAACTGCTATCACGTATTCCTGTCATAAAGGCATTCTAATCACCAAGCCACAAGTTGAGTGAAGACTTCCTCCCCACCACCATTAGCATGTGGCTCTCCACAGCTGAACAGGAGAGCTTCTTTATTATTATTCTAACATTAAAAAAAAAGTTCAATCTCATGTTTCCAACCTGGTCTCCAAAGTCCTCCGGGAACTTCCACAGTACCACTGGATCTGTAAATAATTGACAGACAGCATTAATCAGAGGAAACGAAACAGAGTATTACAGAGTACATTAATATTAAAGACAGGGTCAGCTTAGCATCAACCTTTGAGGCAAGTGTAAAAACACATCTAAAAACTAAGGAAGATACTGGATTATTAAAAAGACTTCTTTCATATTTATGAAACTATGTGTTTGTTGTTTAACACAGAGTATCAGATTATAATGTACCAAACTATTTTCATATAGTTTTCAACTTTCTTTTTAACCTTTGAGTACTTCATTTATAAGCACATGTTCAATTTTCACACCATAACTGAGTTAAGAAATAAAGTGATATAAAACCTCTTTCCATCCAAGGAAAAAAAGATGTAAATGATAAGAGGAGGAAAACAAAGACCTCTATGAGGTATAGAAAAGTGTCATTTTTGATTTTAAAGATAGTACCAATGTAACCAGCGCTCTCAAGGAACAGTTTAGAAGAGTTAGCACATTTGAGGATTTTCTGTTCAGAGCCATTGAAAATCAGCATTTCAATAGTATCTTAAAGTTTTCATTAACCTATTATAAACAGTTATCAAAATAATCAGTGTTATTTAGGCTATTTATTAGTCTACAATTAGCATTATTTTGAGGGCACCTAACACAATGACTTGAACCATAACCTTTCAACGGAAACTGAATTACACTCTTCATACCCCCAAAGCTTTTAATGTCCTGTGATACAAAACCTTTCCAAGGTGTTACTGTTAAACTGTATCACAAACACCCATGAAGCTTCACAGCACCTCCATACAACAGATTAGCAGCAGCAACTGTCTTTATGCCACACAAGTCACTCGTCTTCCTGCAAGGGAGACTCAGGTTGGTGCCAGAGCCTGGACTAGAGGAAGAGCTCTCCAGTTCCTGCTGGTGTCCTAGCCAATGTTCAGCAGCCCCTCCCACCGCTGCCAGTAACAGCTCTGGGTGTCAGAGGGCAGTAAAATAAACGGAGAAACCCACCGCTAAACACCGGGGAGGGGACACTGCCTGATAAGGCAGTGCAACCTCTTGGCTACCTCAGGAGCTGCTGGAATTCCTGTCTTCTGAGAAGCCAAGATCTTCCGAACCCGAAGCCAATCCGAAATGTATTCGGATTTCCACTTCAGTCCCTATCACTAGCACTGTCTGATAAATCAGAAATTTCCTTCTTATTGCTATGTTTTCCATCTGAACCGGAGGGTTCTCAACTTTTGTCAAAGTACGGAGGTTTCTACTCTTCTTCATCCTCCCACGTATGTTTGCTGCTGCAAATTGAAGCTTTAAAGGAAGGGAAACGCCATTGATGGTATTTCCGTTCCCAGCTGCTGATTTCAAATCCTACTATTCAACATGCAGCCACTGCACCCGCCTTTGCCACTAGCCCACTCATAAGGAGCTGGAGACTGAAGCCAATATTGCTCCTTCACACTGGGCCAGATGTTAAACCAACAGTGGAACATACATGTCAAACACATTGTAAAATTCCACCTGTCAATTAACCCAATTTGGACCTAAATTTCATCTTATTCAAATCTAGTTGAGATTTTAGAGAAGAATGTGGTCATTTGACTCTTCTTATTGGACAAGCACATCTTTGCTCCTAAGAACATCTGGGGAGGGTTCTGCAGCTATTATTTATGAAAACGTATGTATTTTGCACAAGGAATATTCCTCCACCTACTATGAGGAAGAATAAATTTTGGAGGCAGACATGAAACAAGAGATAAGATTCAATGTTTACAGAAATATGTGAGCCAATAAACACAGTTATTTAAAACAGAGACCTTTCTCCCCCATCTGTTTTGTATGTATTTAAATCAAACACAAATCAAATGAGCAGATACAAGAGGAGTTTGAATACCTTAGTGCCTATACTGTACAGGGTCTTACTTTTACTTCATTCATTATAATCAAAAAAAAATTAATTGCATATCAACAGTGATCTCTGATAAATTCAAGGAGCCGCAAACATGGTAACAGATATCAAATACTCAGTGTCAATTAATTCATAAATTACTTGCTAAAAAACACTGGTAAATGTGCAGAATGCAAAAAAAAAATACTTTAAAGGAGCTTGCAAATCTAAGACAATATGTCCACAAACATTTCAAGCATAAATTTCTCTGCAAAGAAGCAATCCCACTGCACTCACTACCAGCTACTTGTTAGTGATCCTGTACCATCACCTCTCTCTTGCTAGTGCAGACTCTTCCAATGCTACACACTGAACCAGATGAGGGAACTGATCAAAATTAAAACAACTGTCTGGAATTTTTCAGGCCAGCATCAACTATATCAGTTCCCCAAAACCCCTGGTTTTGTGCCAGAAAAAAAGGAAGAAAAAACAGGGAACTGGGAGTTGTGGTGAGAAGAAAGAGGGACTGCTTCACCCAGCAACAATCCGGTCTTAAGCATTTGCTAGATCTCATAAAATACAAGCTGGTTACTAGCTGCGTCTAGTACCGTTTCTTACCACCTATTTCTTGTTGAGAACTTGCTAAGCATTGTTGTACCATTTATAGCTGCTTCTACTGCAAAAAATTTAGAACTACTGTCTGCAAATAGGTGCACAGACCAGTAAGGCAGGCTGATGGAGCATCGCCAGGGAGGGGTGGACCTGGCAAGCTCACGTCTTTGCAGCAATGACACCAGGCAGATGATTTTGGCAGATGCGAAGTACAGTTACATGAGAAACATTTAGTGTACTGACTGCTTCAGCAACACAGTAACAAAAATCAGAGGTGTTTCTGATACTTTGTAAAATGTTTGTGTATAACCTTCTAAATGGGAAAATAATGCAATTTCTTTCATTCTTTCACTGTTCTTAGTGGAAGTATAACCACCAGGCTTCAAAAAAAGGAAGCAGATCACAATAGCAAAACCTCCAAGCATAATTTTAAAAGGTCACATTCAGGAGCAAAATATCATCTCAGAATTAGGCAAAACTTGGCTCTCAGTAACTTGGGGTTTGGGGTCACAAAACGCGCAATATCTTCACATCTCAGTGACGTGGCAGTGGAGCTGAACAACATTTCATTGGAGCACAATTTACCTACTGTCAACAAGATCAACAGTTCCAATAACTTCCTTTGGTGCCCTGACATGCCAGATATAAAACCCGCAGCGACAATTTAATGTCCTTCTCAGTTTGCTGTCTTCATTTCACATTATTAGGCCTCCCTCATACTACTTTGGTCCCATCTGAAATAATAAAAACTACTTTAAAGTAAATTCCAGTTCACTGACCTACAGGTATAATATTTATTTTCATAGCATGAAAGGACACTTATATCATGAGAGGATAATTAAATTTAATGTGATCTATACAGGCAGAATAATGCCCTTAATAATCCTTCATGAACACAAGAAAGAGCCAAAATTTGCAAAAATAATCCTAACTCAATTCAAGAAAAACATTCAGTGTTACATTCAGCAAAAATTATAGACCTCTAAGACTTGGCCAACTGCTTTGAGCTGTGTTTTGCAGTTGTTATTACGGGCTTTTAAGCCATTATTTTAGGAGGTACTTGCCATACATTTATTAAGTAAGAAAATCTGATATGACTTGTGCTTCAAAAAGAAACTTTACTATACTCTTTCTATGCCTGTACTCTCTCAAATCAAATCCCAACACCTATAAAAAGGGTTGGGATTTTATGATAATTATCCACATCAGGGACTGGGCTTTTTTCAAAAGATTATGTTTGTTTCCACTTTTAGAGCTAGGCTCAGGCATCATCTGACACATCTTTGTGGCAACTTCCCACAAGTGCTGCAAAGAAAGAAACAAAAGGGTACTGATTTAGAAATGAAAAGAGAAAGTATAATCCAATTCTGCAACTTTATGCACTTTATCTTCAGATTTAAGAAGACTGAACTTATTTTTTCCCCTGAGGATTACTTTCCAGATACCCCACTTGATCTGGCAATATTAGGTCAATTCTGTGCTGATTTTATGGGTGAGAGGATGAGAATCACTCAGAAATAGCTGTTGTTATAGCTGTTTGAGGAACTACTGAGTTTCTCCTTGTTTTCTTTTTCTAACACACTTTTTGGGACAAACACTGTGCCAATTCTAAGTGAATGTAGTAGTAAGAGGAAACTGTCAAGTGCACACGAGAAATAATTTGTGCACTGCATGTGTAAACAGGCACAAGCATCACTTCTTCCTATGCCTACTGCATCCCAGACACATTTCTTACAAAAGTACATCTTAGCATGTGCGAGTAATGCTTGAAAATTCCTTTGCTAAATATCCTACGGCATTGGAAAGTATGAATTTCACTCCACTGTGAGGCTGCAGCTCATGCACACATTGCTAGACATAAACTGTGACATTTGACTTATTTGAGTACTTCTGCATAACTTGTGATGATGTAAATCCGTCTATACATACTTTAAAATAAATCTTATTATAATAACATTCAGCAAGAACTAGTTAAGCAGCTGAGGACCACAATCAGAAGCAAATGCAAGTCAGAAAAGAGACAAGCATGGAAAGGTTTGCTGCGGGACCAAAACTTAAGAGTGTACTTGATACAAAGAGAAAAGTGAGTCATATGCAATACTTAAAAACAGAAGTAGTCAAAATGTTGCAATCTAGACTGCTCCACAAGAAAAATGCAGGCAAGTATGATACATACTAAGAGAAGAGAAAAACATATGCATGTACTCAAGGTAAGTAATTCCTCTCCAAAATCGATTCCCATATAGGCAACTTCATAAAAATAAGGATGACATGCTTTAAGAAAATCCCTTCTAACATATTTAACTTCTGTACAAATCTAAGCATATATAAATGTATTATTTCTCATGACAGAGTGGGTAAGTAGTGCCTTTGGAACTATGACAAAAAGAAAGCAAGCTTTCAGTGGTAACTTTCCAAAAAATTCAGAAGTTAAATATACTCTAAAAATATTCTTCACAATCATTAAGCTTGCAGATTATAAATATCACCCAAAAATACAACAGAATAAGCTAATTAGCATGCATTCAATTTGGTAATGGAATAGAAATCACAAACACATGCTGAGAAACATCATCTTGGGTAATTCTCTTGATAGCAACAGAGGATAATTTCAGACAGAAAAACACATCTAAGGTAAAATGAAATGGATTAATTAACTAGTCCAATATTCTGCCTGGAGAGTAGGAACCTTCATCCCTGTGGGTTTTATGGAGCACGACAGACAAAAAGACTGCCGTGCAGAGTTGGTCATGTCTTGGGATAGAGGAATGGACTAGATGACTGTTCAGCACTGCTCCAGCTATATTTTCTCTGATGTTGTAAAACTATTCGTTGGAAAAAAGCTATCAGTGCAGAGGGGAAAGAAGAGACTGGGCCCAGGAGCATGGGGGTGGGGAAGAAACACAGTGAGGAAAAGGAAGGCAGCAAAGCAAAGCTTATTGCAGACAGTTCATTCTTGTCTCGAAAAAAAAAGTTCCAGATTGCTTTTCTTACATGAACATCAGAACGTAATTAATAAAAGTGATACACAGTATCATTGTCTCAGGGTGCTTTATAAAAACACACTTAAGCAACAAGCAGAATTGATTTTGTTAAAGTAGTTTTCAGCAATAGAATTTAGTTCTCTAAATCAACTTTATAATACTGCTATTCTTCAAAGACAGAAATCTGCTACATACATAAAATGATTTGACAGAAACGCACAACGGTAATTATAATGATGCTTATAGTATTTTATTACTATAACAGTGATGAAGAAACAAAATAAGAGATGAACCATAATGTGTCACTGAAGAGTTTTCACAGATGAAATCATCTGATGAAAGAGACAGTATTCACATAAAAAGATTACTTGTTGGGAAAAAAAAAACACCCAAACACAAACAAACAAAACTTCTGTATATCATACTAAAATCTGCTTGTTAACAGTTTCAGCCATGAAGTACCAGAGGTGCAGTAGGAACTGGAGGCACTGCTGCCAGGAAGATCTGAGTGCAACAGTGGTCTCCAGCAACCAGGTTTGGAGGATCCAGTTGGAGCACCCACCAGCAGCCAGAGCAAGACGCCACGAAAAGGGGGAAAGGAGGGAGTTACAGTATTTTCCAAGCACCAGTAATTGAAAGAAAGAACAAGGACAAAATATACTGAAGCAACTTCATAAAAAAAGAAAGTGAAACTAAGGAACACTCGCTAACTTTTCTGGCACTTAAAACCTCTCAGATTAAAGACAATATGTAAATGAGGGTGCCACTGCAGAAATACTTGAAAGCACACTGTTATGCAAATCATGTAGTGCAGGTATTTTTTTGCTCATCAAAGGAAGACCGTAAGAAACTTCTACATGAGTGTTAAGTCTGTTCTTACTCTAACTATTCCACAGAAAGCTTACTGCAGAATGCAACCACACACTTATGTCTTTGCATAAAAGCAGAATAAAATATTTACTAAATTGTATCAAATCTTAACAATCCAGCACCTTCAACTTCTTTACTCACACTTAATCCACTAATCTGCCTTCCTAAATTGCCACCACAGTTTCAAAGAGTTGCTACTTCAGCAAATACCCAATGAACACAAGGCAAAATACCACTGCATCGATACAGGTACGTTACCCTGGAAAGGCGGCTACTTCCAGCCAAAGACCAGTAATATTAGAGTGCTTGACCACCGACAATTTTAAGAGTTAAATATTGCCACTTTACAACCCTTTCAGTTACAACAAAATGCTAACAAGTTTCAGGAATTACATTTGCCAGCTTTTCCTGCTATATACTATTACACTGAGATTTTTCTGGGTCTCTAAGTGCTTACACAGTAACCTCAGCAGCACATGGCGAGCAAGGTGCTGAACCTGGACTCGCCTTTCAAAATAAGCCACAGTGTGGCCACAACGCAGGAGCCCAGTGTCTCCTTATCCCCTTTACCTTCCCCACACTAGTGGCCTCTGCCTTGCCTTCAGCTGACTACAAAGCTTATACCCCATTTTGAAAAATTATTTATGCAGTAAAGGTACCTGTCACTGGCATTGAAGGAGATATTTGGAATGTGTGAATTTCAACATTTTTCTAGCTTTTCCTCATACAAAGTAAAGTGTGAACTAAATGACAACAGTGTCAAACAACACCCACTAAATATTGCCCTTTAAGAAAGGGAAAATTGAAAATAATATTTTAGTAACCTGTGTTCATCACAGTAGCTGTCGCTTGTAAGTCTTTCTGGTTGCACATATGCAAATCAGAAATGTGATTTTTATATCAGTGCCTTTTCAGACAGGTTCAGAAACATGATTACAAAGACTCACTCGTCACAGGTAAGAAAACTTCTTCCTCCGGCAAGGAAACTTTTCCTAAAGAAACCACTTTTAACTGTAGTTGAACATAAGCTGGGCAGGCCCTCAAGTTAAA
This sequence comes from Rhynochetos jubatus, assembly GCA_027574665.1. Taxonomy (NCBI): domain Eukaryota; kingdom Metazoa; phylum Chordata; class Aves; order Eurypygiformes; family Rhynochetidae; genus Rhynochetos; species Rhynochetos jubatus. The sequence goes on from CM050656.1 coordinate 22,695,222, forward strand.
ATAATTTCTGTAGTTCTTAAACTTGAAAAATGCCCCAAATTACTCATGGACTTATCAAGTGGCTCAGAATTTACCTGAATCTTTTCACAGACATGTAACTTACTAAATGTTTTCAGAATACCCATGCTCACACCATGTTTGTGGAAATTCAGGATTTTATTTCTAATACACGGAAAAACAAAGTAACAATCCACAACTTCAAGAGTCACTCAGTCTTTAAACAAAAATCACACACACCACATTCTTCTCCACTCCAGGCAAATATAACCTGCATTTGAAGTCAGTAGGTCCAAACTCCAGTCACTACTTGCAATATTGCAACATCAGGGCAACTCCACAGCTTTTACATGCAGGTCACTACTACCCCATCAAAGTATTAACAATTCACAATCCGTACTGAAATGCATGAATCTGACATATGGACACCACGCTGGAAAGGCACGCAACAGATTTACTAATTGTGACATTTACTATAGAATTATTTTCCAGATATTCTACTTTTAACTTATGTGATAATGGTTCCTAAAAGTACTGAGAAAATCAAGGATGTGAAAACTGTGTGTAAATACTGAAATCCCACTAATCATGTGCAAGGTTCAGCCTACTACACTGTAGAGATGCGGAACTTTGTCTGACCGAACTACAGTTTTTGGATCTGACAGTTCCTTTGATTTTTCCAATTTTCCTGTTTGTAGCACACTCAAACTAGGCAATAAGAACTTTTTTCCTTCTATGAGCCAGTAGACGGTTAAAACTTCTAGCCACAACTTGACATGTCAGAGCTGCAGGTCAATCCCTTTTTGCCCAAAAATTTGTTACCACTGAAGGACAGAGCAGTAAGTCATTTCAGCTAACTAGGAACAAAAACAAATAAGTCTTTTTGGCCACAATACTATTAGCCATGCTTCAGGATAAAACCTTAATCAGGGTGAGAGTTCATTGCACAGATAGTGCACAGATAAAATCAGTATGTTCAGCCTTCATTTGGTCTCTGCAAGATGAGGAGTTTCTTTTACCTGCTAAGTCTTTAGAATGAGCTTGTAAAATGTGGAAACAATTGTATGCCTTTTTGGAGCTGCAGTGTTATTTTTCATTTTCCTATTTTTAACTTGGAATCATGAGGGAATTAGAGCTCATGAAAATGAGGATCTAAGAACTAAGGTAGCAAAAGAACAAGCAAGTGAGCAACATATATCCCTTAAGTCATTGCTAATGTTTGAGGAAGGTTTACAAAACAAAATAGTTCTGCTCTGCTGTCACTGGGTTTCTTGTTCAAAGAGGTTTCAAAGAGACAGGCTGTGCAGTGATCTAATGAAATGAACAATAGTGTGTGAAAGGGAATGAACGTAACTGTACCTTACAAAAACGTAGTTTCAAATACTCTCTATTTATCCTGCTTTCAATCTCTCTTTGCAATTAATGTTGTCTATATGAAACTCAAACCTTTCCCATCTCACTTACTGGCTGTGGCAGGAAGGGATGGAAGTAGAGCAGCACTGACAACCACGCCCTGGCCTGGCTATTTCGTACTCCTCAGAACATCTATGGCACCACAACTGAAACATGTCTGACTATGAAAACTTTAGCTATATCAGACAACATTTCATCATTTTATATACATACCAATTTACTACAAATTAAATTAAAACAATCATAAACATTCTCAGTTATACAAAGACCTAAAACCATAATAATCACATTGATTAGCACCTACATATATAGTTTGCTAGGTGTGTAAACAGTTCAGAGATTTAAAATAATTAAGGTAGCCTTTAAAAATATCTATTTTCTAGCATATTCCGATTCAGTGTTCATTTATATCTTGGTTGTTCATGATACATTAAACCAGAATAAAGATCAAGAAGCACTGATCAATAAGCACAAATCTTTTTTTTTTTTGCTCTTTCTTTCCATCTTATACCAAATCCATCTTAATACCACTGGGGGGGGGGGGAATAAACTCATCAGTCACCTGATGGAGTAATTCAAAAGTTAACCAAACAGGGCTAATGGGTGAGAATTGAATTGAAAACACCTTGACAAAGAAAGCAATTTCTTTTCTTCGCACTCTTCAGAAGCTGTGGGTGATCACTGTAATCGAACCATCAACAGCAAGGGGCCATCTGTCCCAAGGGCCCTCCATGTGAGCAAGAATCAACAACAAAATATTTTAGAGGCTGGCCTACATGCACTCAGCCTCTACTTGTCTATGACAGGCAGCATGCAGCTGAAAAATCAATGTTTTGACATTTTTCACATACCAATCCTCAAAAGTCAACACTAAACTTTTGATAAGAACAAAACACAAGAGTAGGTTAAGAGGTTGCTTATAGAAAGATCAGTGTTACTCCAACAGCTGATAAACCTCTAATCTGCTGAGATTCTCACTCTAACACAAAGCACTCATGTTTCAGTATCCAATAGCCATGTTCAGGACACAAAGAGTACATAACACAACCTTTACACTAGCACTAATGCTAGTGTAAAGTATGATAACTGGAGTCCCCTCTAGTATTAGTCTGTGCTGCTACTGAAGATATTCTAGTCATTCACCAAACCACTTACACAGAATCCCCAAACCTTGTGTTTTTTCCATAGAAACTATTAAGAAAAGGTCTCCCAGAAGTTTCTGAGCCAGTGATCACACACAACGCATGCTGAGAGCAAGGGGCTTAGGCTGACCCAGGCTGATGTCCTGGGGTACAGAGACCCTTCTGATCCACACCAAGGACGTCCCAGGACAGGAGTACAGGCTACATGACACACCCCTCCCAGGGATGCTCCCAAACAGAGCACCCTTCCCTCATCAAGCCTTTCAAAGGGGAACAACTCACACACTGCGGAAGGTTAATCCAATATATTTCTTCAGTGTTTTCCTACTGGAAAATGTATTGACCTTTTAGTAAAACAAACTCTGCAATAGCTGCAACTCTCTGCTCCTTTCTCTCTAACTGCTCCAAAGCTCTGCAGAGTCACAAAGTAGTTATAGAGGGCAGCAAGAAAAACATTTACGTTACTTTTTGTTCAGCTTCTTTAACAGTATTTGTCTCTCTTTGCTTCAGCAGAGCTAGAATGTGGGCCCAGGCAGCAGCGCAACACACCAGGAACGAGAAAACACAGGCTCTGATTTTCAGTCCTGCCAGCTACCTGCTACATGACCTCCAGTAAGTTATTCCACGTTTCCAGATATCATGAGATCTTGGAAAAATTAATCCTTTTAGATTCAGAAAAACATTTACATGCATTTAAAAAAGAACATTTCCATGCAAGCCCAGGATTAGCTATCTTAAAGCACAGGCCACACATACATGTAAGACAAGTAAAAGCAAGTCAAAGGGTTTTCTCATACATGTTTGCAGTTACTCAGGTCAAAATTGCCACTTACTTGCCAAAGTGGGGTCAGTAAAACAGGGGACGTAAACAGCATCCCAATATAAAGGGGCTGTAACCATAATGATATTGTGTCCTGCTGTTCTAGAGGGTGCCTTGGAGGCAAGAGATCTGGGTTCCAGTCTCTCTGAGTTACCAATCCCAAAGCACATTCAATAACCAAGAAACTCTCCAAGACATTTCTTGGTATTGAGCACTCCAGTGACAAAATGGAAGAGTTACATTTCTCTACTGATTTCTAAAGTACTATTTACACTAAACAGCAAAGTAGGAGGGTGATATAGATGCATGATTCCAATTTACATCCATTACAAAGTAACTGTGATATGGTTAGAGTGCAAACCTATTTTATCTTATGAAACCTCAATGCTTCATACAGTGGAATCTCAAATAAATCATGCATGAAAAAATAAAAATTCATTTAACAGTGTGATAATAGCGGACAAGATATTTCACCCTAATAGAAAAAGCTTAAGTTCTAAACAACACACTGCACTCACATGTCCCATGTGGGGTCAAAACTCAACACATCTTTTATAAATCAATCCCTTTCTAGAAGGCAAGGTCATAAGCCTTCTTCTCCCATTTCAGCAGTCTGCATGCAAACTAGTTATCCTAAAAGAATGTCTGTCAGAAGCAGTTACATCAATGAAGGCACTCGGCAAGGTACACAGCTGCATTGCTAAATGGGAGCCCAACCCAGGCCTGGCTGCCTCGCTGATCAGAAAGCCAGCATACACCAGCCAGGCTGCAGGCTCCAGCTGGTTGGCTGGCTGGTCACAGAGGCAAAGCAGTAGCCCAGAGAGTGGTTACTCCCACTCAGGGCAGAAAGAGAGGAAACAGAATTGTACACGCTCAGAAGAGCAATGGGGTGTTCAGGGATGGGCAGATAAGGACTACAGGAAGGAAGACAGCATTACACAAACATGGGCCATCTGTAGGTTTGAACTGATAAGACCCTCTTTACTTAAGAGGCAGAAATTAATTTTACTTTCCAAAGAGCATTACAACAGAAAGAATTCAGATGAGAACAGGGAAACCATGAGTGATACATGGGTATGCACCAGATACATAGCAATCAAAAATATTAGCAAGGAAAAAAATCGTAGTATTAATATTGGCATGAAAGAAGGAGAAATGACTTATTAATAAATCAACAGCATAAATTAAGATTGTCTCATCTAAAAACACTGATTTACCAAATAAATCTGGTGCTAATATTTCAGAATGCACCTATAAACCTGCACAACAGTAAGTCATCAACACACAGAATGCACAGCAAGCTGAAATACATGACACTGCATGTAATATTACCTATTAATCTGTAAGAAATTTTCATAAAAAGGTGCCTTCTCAACCATTTCCCTGTGTTCAGTAGTTGCATTAAAAGGCCAGATGCTACTATGTCATCCACACGTTGGAGGGGCTATATGATTCTAGTGTCCATTTTGTATCTATTTCTCCAACTACTTCTTTGACGTAGATCATTGGACAAACCTCAAGTTATCCACAAGTCCCACATCACTAACCACTTGTAGTCATTTCACACCCATGCTCCGCCCTCACATATGTTCACGACCAGTAAAGCAGTACTGCCGCCACGGCTGCACATTGACCACAGGAAGGCTTAAAAAAGAATGATCAGGACAGTTTGGTAACAATTTGGTAATTACCTGGAGCTTTCCTCATTATTTTTCCTTTTGTTTCTCAAAACTAAAGGAAATTCACCTCAAGGAGGAAAAGTTGAGCTCTATTATATATGATAGACCAGCAAGATTGTACAGTTGAAATCAATGCTAAAGGCTAATCATTTCTGATCTAAACACAAATTTAAGTCATGATCAGATGGGTCCCAAGAAAATACCATTATCTTGTTGGTCATTTACCAGGAAAACAGAAAAGCTACGAATATTAAGAATTAATCACAGGTGCCAACTACTCTTCATAAGGCATAAAAACGAATTTTTAGAGAAAGTATTAAAATGTTTGCAGACAAGCAAATTCCTGTGCTAAAATACACTATGCTGCAGAAGAAGCAAATCATTAACCATGCATGTGCACTTCTCATCAAGAACAGTTCAACATGCAGCTAGATAAAAGAGAAGTTTCTTTAAGATAACTAATTCCACTTTTTTTAATGAAGTCTAGCCATAATCACCTGTGGTGACAATTTCATAGTCAATGGGATGTGATGTATTTGTAAATTGTGTCTATATAAAGTACGGTATCTCCTTATAGCACCTTTTTAATTGTCTTGATAATTAGTAAGAAAACATACAGGGTACGAAAACATGGCTTCACTTTTCAAGTAGAAAGACACGGTCTCTCTCAAGATACCTATTGAGCCTTCCATCACTGACAAAATTAGCACACTTGCCAGAGCAGGAAAAATCCACTCATTTGTGAAAACTGAAAAGACTAAAAATAGATTTGAAAAATTATGGATGTGTAAATATCACATTTTAATTTTAACAAGTTATCTCAGATGACTTGTTATAGCTAAAATTCTTCATTCCTATCAAGGGAACTAACCTGCTCCAGAGAAGACAGGAGGCCTGTGCGCTGGCTGTCTTGTCCACGTATGTTGAAAAGCATATTCAGTACAGAAATGAAGACTAAAGTCCCATCCAACCACAGAGGATTTCTTTTCAGGATCAGTAAATTCCATGGAATAACACTCTGCTTAAAACTGTAAAGCATACCTCCTTTCTTCAGGCAAAAGAGACAGTTACGATTCCAGAAATAAAACCCTGTTGTAGCCCAAGTCCATGTTCATTTGCCATACGCTTTCCCATGACCTTAAGATAGGCATGAAATTTAGAAACTTTATTTTTGACACACAGAGTAATTTTTATCACAAAGTTTTCTGTCACTGTAGCAATTAGTCAGGAAAAAATAACTTATCAAGGATATATGAACCATGTACAGCAGCAGTTTTAACCTATATTTTTTCCTTATGTGTTTGTGAAATACAAACACAATGCATGACATACTATTCCAGAACATGATGACATCACCAGTTATCTTTCATAAGGTAGAGAAGAGTCTTAGATTGCTTTCAAAGATTACAGAAGAAATAATTAGGGGGGGAAAACTCTATCTCTTGTTATCCAAATTCAAATACAAGATACTGGAAGGTCACCTACTCTAAAATACATAAACCTTTTACCTTCTGATGTTTCCCCAAGGGCAAAAATGTCAGTCATTTTGGTTGAGAACATCATTTTATCCCACCAAATCTGAAAAGCCTAAAAAGTCACAATTCGTATTGAATACTGCCCACTGTACAAGTTACAAAACTAAGCCATTAACAGCAAGACAAATAGAGTATAAGGGGTTATTCATTTTACTTTCACTTAATAGCTACAGAAATCACCTGCACAGGTATGTCCAGCAACAGCCACAATCCTAAGTCTTTCATTTAAAATTGATTTATTAAACAACTCTGCAGATTTGACAAGTTCTCCACTAAAACACCGTATTTTGAAATCAGTCTACCCAAAAGGGTTTCTAAGGATCATAAAGAGAATGAAGAGTCTTTTCTCTTATGTGAAGATGTGTCAGATCATGGAAGTACATGTAGTAATACCTTTCTGAGGAATTTACCCCTTTAGCCAAGCATCAGAGGAAGCATGATGTCTGAGGTTGTACTATTTCCAAGCACAAATAAAATCAAGCATGTACCAAAATGTTCCTCCAGGTGATGAGAAGCCCTGCCACTGACTGGCTGAAGAATGCTGGTGGTTACTGATCACTTCTCTTAATGCAAGGGGCCTAAAGCTGTCCAGGTCATAAGCAAATGTTTGAATGTGACACATGAAGAGGATCAACATGAAAGCCTAGCTTTAATCCCTTTGTGTGAAGCAGGAAGAGGAATTTACCTCATACATAAAGCACATCTATGGCCAGTGAAGTACAAAACTTCCAGAGGTGCACAAGCAAGGCATTATGTCTTTGCTTTCTTTGCATGCTGGGAGAGACCGGGAGGAAAGAGAGTAGTGCTCCTCATGAGCTGAATGTAGTGTAGCACAGGGAATGGCTGCATGCCAGGCAGGGAGCTTCAATGCACCAAGTATATTAATCACTGCTGGTACCTCTCGCTAGCCTGAGTCAAGAGTAGAGTAACCAATTAGTCCAAACAGGTGAACCTGAGAATATGGGAGGCTTCACTATTAGTTAACGTAACTTCCATAATTTCTAATAACTAAATTCCCAGCACTGATAATACCAAAATGAGAACGGAGCGGAAAGCCTCCGTATTCCCTTTGCACAAAGACTGGAAACAGCTCTTCCTTGCTGCTGTGCAATAACACTGGCCACGCAAAGACCCATGGCATTGATTAGAGAGACCCATCTCACTGCCTGTTGAGCACAGGTGAGGAGGTTATTACTGTGATGCTTCTTTATGAACTTCAAAAAAACCAGTCCAAAAACAGTGGAAACAGTTAAAAGGGTAAATACTAAATTACGTTAATCTATGCAAATGAAGATTAACATTTTAAAATTTAAAAAGAAGAAAAAGGATCTGATCTGGCTGGGGAAGAGAAGAGTGACTGTACTTTCAAGTGCTGCTAAAAGATTGAATTTTCATTGGGGATCTCTTTATCAAGCATTTGAGAAGAGCGAGCTGTGCAAGCTCCAAACTCTGTAACAACATGCAGCTAATCCAGCACGCATCTTCAGACTCACTTGTGCCCCATCAGAACTCCTGTAACCATCCCTGCCACTCATTTGCTTGACCCATTTTTGATAAACAAAGCATGGAGTACTCGAAGTATTTTTCCCCCTTGTTCATCCCATTCTTCAGTAGTCTCTTATTTTATGGTCAGAGGTTAAACTGCTGACCTCTCACCTTCAAGGCAAGTTTTTTCCCCCTTCAATAAAAGGTTTTTCGCAGTGTGCACCATTCAGATTAGCCCCTATCCCCTTGAACAAAAGCTATGCCTTTGTACTACTGGTTTGGGCATGGAGTCCGTACATCAGAGGAAGCTGCTCCTACTTACCATTCACAATAACGATATTGTGAGGCCCTTCTAACGCCTCGTCTCTCAGTGTCTAGACTTTCACCCAACCAGCCAGCAAAAAGAAAATCCTGTAAAGCACTCAACTGAAAATTAACTATGGTATCCTGTTGTGAACCTGATGAAGATTTTATTTGAACATACGGTAAAACTTTCCATTGTTTAACATAAAGATAAGAGAAAAACTTTTAGAGCCCTAAGCTTTAAACAGTCCTAGGGATCAATTCACTCATGGGTCAGTAAATGCATATTATTAGCAAGCAGTTATTGCTTATGTGTGTCTTTAAAATAATACACAGATTATTAATTTATACTCGAGTCTAGCATTCTGGATATCCGCAGAGCCTAACTTTGTACTTACACTAAGAATACACTAAGGCAAAGCTCAAGACATAGGAGAAGTGTGTCTTCCAGAATTAATTGAAAGTATAGCATTGGTACTGCCCACTGTCCCAGTTATCTTCAGCAATTAAAATAACAGACATATGGCAACAGAAATATTGATGGTTTACTGTATGGAACAAGACCTGTAAGTGCTTAGCATCACCTATCATCAAAAAGGAGAAGTATGGGCAAGAAAAGAGTATCTATAAAGTTAAAGTGCAAATAAACCACAGGATCGGGGGGGGGGGGGGGGGGGGGAAGGGAACAACCCCACACTGCAATGAGATGTATTTTGTTTCTTTGTAACACTTGCATTTCTATAGCAAGAAAGCTTACTGGACTAACTTTAATAAAAATATATTTGTTCATCTTGAGAAAAAACATACATTAGCAGGTGAGAAAAAAAACCCTACATCTGAGCAATATTTTAATGTCTGAATAAGAGTATGATATATTGTGAATCACCAAAAATAATTTATTATTGCACACAAATAGATGTTTGCATCTTTGCAGAGTTCTTATGGCCTCTCGAATGTCTGTTTTGGAAAAAGATCCCAGGGCTCTGCTAGGAGAATAAGCCACCGCAGAGGAATGATCTCTTACACCAATTTCACCAATTTGCTTTGAAAAGAGAGCAAGAATGTCTCAAGAGGCAAACGGATAGATGTTTGACATAGGTTACTTGACTGAGGAAACTGTTTGCTTGGTTTGGAGTTTTTCGGTTGTTTTATAAAGTGTGTTTTGTAATCAAACAAGAAAGTGTAAAATCATCTTTGCAGAACAACAAAAGAAACCAAAACAAAACACATTAATCCCTTACCAGCTATGCCACAGGGCCTAGTCGCAGCAGCAGTATGTGTAAAGCAACAGGATTTGAGACCCTGGAAACAAATACTACTGTAACTGCAACACCCCAGGATGGGAATTTTCCCCAGGACTGACCACTGGACCCCTTCCCAAGGGGACATGTATTGATACTACAGTCAGCGGCAGCAAAGCCTGCTGCACTACAGTGACAGAACAAGCACTCCTGGCCTTCTATTGAACTACTTTTACTTGAAGTTGTTATACATAAATCCCACCTTATTATCACTAATCTCCAGAAGTGATGTGCAGAAATAGTAATAAAGAGGCACTTAGTACAATTAAACTGGAAAGGAAAATGATTGCCTTCTACGCCATGGATCAGATACCCCTTCTGCTCCATGTCTACTGCAGACAAGGTCTTCTCTGTGCAACAAAGCGAAGGATGCTCAGATTGATACATCAATGTTCAACTGTCTTTTACACAGGCTGGCCAAATCAGTAACTACAAGAGGGACTTCTCAAATAAGAACTTAAAGGGCATTAAATTCCAAATTATAGAAGGATTTTTCTTTGAAGCCACGTACCGCTACACAGGAATCTCAGCTTCCCAAAACAACGCAGCTGCCACAAAGGAACAAGAAGAGATCATCTAACACTGTTATCCTGCTCATGGTAGCAAAGAACTTGCTTGTTTATAGATATTCACTGTGAGTGTGATTCAACAAGATGTACATTTTCACACATATGTAGGCCGGTCTGATATATGCAAACTGATTTTAGATAGGTGAAACATTTAAGAAGGAACAAATCCAGCGTATAACCCAAGAGTATGATAATAGAAAAAGATTTATTTTCTTATAATTCATTACCATTTTTAGTTCTCAACCAGGTTAACTGAGAGGGGAAAAAAATTTAAAACCACAACACTTTGAAATTCTCCCTATGGCTAGAAATAAAAGATTCTTCTTCTTATACTGAAAATATATTTTGGGCCATTTTTTACATCCTCTTCTCTGACGCCATGTTTAGCTCGATAGCATCACACCAAACAGGAAAAAAATACTCTAAAAAAACTGCACTACGTGAGACCAGATGATTTCAAGCTTCAGAAACAGACACAGAACTCAAAAAGTTTGTGGTTTGGGATGCGGATGTTTGTTTTTACAACTCTCTATATTTGTTAACAGTGGTAAAAATAAACAGCAGACTCTCCACCATACTTAAAACTGATCAAATATTTGCTTCCAAACATGGGAGGGAAGTGAGTCATTACTGTGCTGCTATAGAAATCCATAAACACAATGACACCTTGGATATTTCATGCAGTTATGACCACTGTCTCCCCCAAAACCAATAAAGATTGAGAGTAGAACATGAAAGCTTATATCATAGGTCCGGAAAAGCACCTACTCATGGGTCAGGCTCAACAATTTACACTCTTCAGGTTAGAGAGCCAGCTGTAGGGGATAAAAGATCACCCACAGCACAAGTGAAGGTGAAAAGAAAATAATTACTGCCTATTTATTGTAATACAAAACCTACAATCAAATGAGTCAACAGGAGCAGGTTTAAAACAAACAGAAGGAAACTGCTCACAAACTGTACTGCAACTACAGACAGGACTGCCCCAGGATGCTGCAGAGGTGAAGGGTATAAGGGGGGGGCTCAAAAACAAGCATAGCAGTTTAAAAAAAAAAAAACCACACTTTAGTGTTTGTTATTTCTTTCCTAAACATACAGCATAGCAGATTCATCCATTTTTATAGTTCTTTAAAATACTAATCTATTTTTAAATCCTGTGTTGTACTTCGAAAGCAATATTGATCTGTTATTAACAAAAGTAATTATCAGACGCTCTGAAATGTTAAAAACGCATTACAAATATGGCAAAAGTTTCAGCCTGAGCTACCAAGACCTCACACTCCACTACTCTTCCACACATTAACCTAGCTTTATTGAATAAAAAGGAAGAAATCAAATAGACTCTGTTTTCTTAAATATATCATATCTGCATGGTACCTTGAACTCTGAGAACAAAGTTCAGCCATGTTCCTCCCTCTAAAACAAAGAAACAGAGTGATGCTACACACCAGCTCAATCCTAATCTGCTCCCACTCTCAAATCAGTCATTGCTCATTGGATATTCTTCCCATGTTTCCTTGCTGCTCTCCATAAGCCACAGGGAGCCATTTGCCTATTAACAGTCACAGAAACGTAGTTTTACTTGGCAAGCTTTGTTACATGGGACAAGTTCAGAGAAGCAAAGCAACACTGGGAGTGTAGTACGAGGTGGCAGGAGTACTTTCAGCTTCCCCTGTTGCAAAGGGGACTCAAAAGAGGTGCCAAACCACACCTCTCTCAGCAAGACATCCAAGCCCCTAATGGTAAAACCAGAAAGTGGAGTGGGTAACATTCTCACAACTGCTATTCCTTGAAGGGTGACAAGGCGGTAAGTAACAAAGCGTGCTAATTTTGGCTGACATAGAGTTCGTTCTCTTCACAGTAGCTGGTATGCAGCTGTGTTTTGGATTTGTGCTGAAAAACAGCATTGATAACACAGCAATGTTTTCGTTACTGCTGAGCAGTGCTTAGATAGAGTCAAGGCCTTTTCTGCTTCTCACACCATCCCACCAGCGACTGGGCTGGGGATGAACAAGACAGTGGAAGGGCACACAGTCTGGACAGCTGATCCCAGCTGACCAAAGGGATATTCCATACCATATGACATCCTGCTCAGCACAGAAAAGTAAATTCCCTGGATTATGAGTATCTTAAACCAACATCTTTTAAATGTGTTGTTAATATTGCCTGATGCAACGTTTTAATGAAGGTTTTGGTAATCTTCCTACTTGAATAAAGGCTAGAACAATTTTCTGTATGAAGTTACAGGTCAGCAGGAAGTTAGAACTTTCACAGAGATGTGCAGCTGAAGTGCTGCCGTTGTGCAAAGTTAGTAACAATACATAGTCTTGTTTAATCTTTCCAACAGTAGATATTACAGCACTTCAAGGAGGTCATAATCACAGTCCCCTCATACTTCATAAAATAGCTCATAAAGAGACCTTTTTTTTAAAAAAAAAAAAAGGTTAGTTTAAAAGGTTATACAATAAAGTTTCTCTGCCGTCTTACCCACCAAACTCGGATTATTTGAGGTGAAAGTGTTGCTTAACCATAGACCTCACCCCCACTGGCTCCTGCTTGAAGGGAACCTGCTTTAATTACAACGAAGTACACTGCTAGTTGAGGTTTTAGTCACCAATGAACAAAACCAAACTTAAGTCATTTTCTGATATTATAAAAATGATATAAAAATTGTATTTCAAAAAATATTTACTTTAGGAAGAGGAAAAGCTAGTATTTTGGAAAACTATGTAAATATAATTTATATAAATGAAATCATCTACATTGCACTCAAAATTGTCTATAATGCACTTATATCTTGATTTCCAGCAGTGAGAACCAGCATGTATGTATCATTTTTTTCATGGCAGTTTCACTATTATTTCAGTTACACCAACACAGTTTCCGTGCAGCCACGCAGTCACTAAGACAGCTTTTGCTTTCTCCTAGCTGCCTGTGGAAAGTTAGGTTGCAGAAGAGAGTAACACTTAACACTAACACCAGAAAACTACTACCAAGAAATGCACCGTGCTCAGTATGTCAATTGTTTCAAACTTGAAGCATCTGTTTCGTGGAAAATGCTATTCAACGAGCTGGCTTTTTGTTTTGCAGAACCGGGTTAACAGATGCTTATTAGCAGTAAAGCTCATTGATGTAGCCCACAGTAATGCATCACTCAGGCTTTCAGTGTCGTGATCCTGGCTTTCTTCACTCCCCATCAGGGGTGTGTGGGGTTTGTGCAGAGGAGTTTTGGTGGCAAGGAACGGCTACCAGGGCAGCTCCTGTGAGAAGCTGCTAAAAGCTTCCCCAGCTCCAAGTCAGACCCACATCTGACCATGGCCAAGGCATTTGTCTCTGTGATTAACATATTTGAGAGAGGAAAAAAAAACAACTGCAGGAAAACCTGAAAGGAGTGGGGTGTGAGGGAGACAGTCAGGCAGACTCCCAGGTCAGTGAAGAAAGGCGGGGAGGAGGTGCCTGGAGCAGAGGTTCCCATGCAGCCTGTGGGGAGGGGGTATGCCGTTCCCTGCAGCTATTGAGCTGGGGGAGCAGAGACCCACCTGCAGCCAGAGAAGACCCCACGCCGGAGCAGATGGCTGGGCCCAAGGAGCCCGTAACTCCATGGGAATCCTGGTGGAACAGGCTGCTCCAGAAGGACTGCACCCCACGGGTGGGACCCACGCTGGAGCAGTTTGTGAAGAACTGCAGCCTGTGGGAAGGACTCACATTGAAGAGGTCCATGGAGGACTGTCTCCCATGGGAGAGACCCCTCGCTGGAGCAGGGGCAGAGTGTGAGAATCCTCCCCTGGGGAGGAAGGAGCAGCAGAGACAGCGTGTGAGGGACTGACCACAACCCCCATTCCCCATCCCCCTGCGCCACTGGTGGGGAGGAGTTAAAGAAATGGGGAGCAAAGCTGAGCATGGGAAGAAGGGAGGGGTGGGAGGAAGGGGTTTTTAAGATGTAGTTTTATGTCTGATTACCCTACTCTGATTTGACTGGTAATAAATCAAACTAATTTCACCAAGTGGAGTCTGTTTTGCCTGGCACCATAACTGGCGAGTGATCCTCCTTCTCTATCCTTGTCTCAACCCATAAGCCTTTCCTGCTGTTTTCTCCTCCCCATTGCACCGAGGGGAGGAGTAAACCAGCAATTGCATGTGATTCAGTTGCCGGCTGGGCCTAAAGCACAACAGGAGGTGACAATTTTACTTCCTACTAACAAAAGAGTATGTGTTTTACATTTGTACAACCATTTACCCCTCCCCGCCTAGTTTGGCCAAAGCTCAACATCAGCAAAGTATAAAACTAATCTCCGAGTATGTCTGGCCCTTACGATATCGTGGGTTTTCCATCCTTTTTCCTTAGTGATGCTAAGTCAAATGAAAACATAAACTTCACACATGCAGAGGAGGAAGCATGGACAATAACAGGACATTCAAAAGGAAAAAAAAAAAAATCAGAGCTAGGTCTGTAAACATAGAATCATAGAATGGTTTGGGTTGGAAGGAACCTTAAAGATCATCTAGTTCCAACCCCCCTGCCATGGGCAGGGACACCCTCCACTGGACCAGATTGCTCAAAGCCTCATCCACCCTGGCCTTGAAGACACACAGGGATGGGGCATCCACAGCTTCTCTGGGCAACCTGTTCCAGTGCCTCAACACCCTCTCCAGGAAGAACTTCTTCCTGATACCCAATCTAAATCTCCCCGCTTTCAATTTAAACCTGTTACCCCTTGTCCTGTCACTACAGGCCCTTGTAAAGAGTCCTCCCCCAGCTTCCTTGTAGGCCCCCTTCAGGTACTGGAAAGCTGCAATAAGGTCTCCTCGGAGCCTTCTCTTCTCCAGGCTGAACAAGAACAATTCTTTCAGCCTTTCTTCATAGCAGAGGTGCTCCAGCCCTCTGAGCATCTTCATGGCCCTTCTCTGGACTCACTCCAACTGGTGGATATCCTTCTTTTGTTAAGGGCCCGCTGGATGCAGTACGCCAGGTGGGGTCTCAGAGCTGAAAGATTTTGTATCTTATTAATAACTATTGTGTCACCTAGGCACAAGTTAGGAAGATATTTCATCTGTTGTTTATAAAATGCTTCTCTTTGTTGACTTACTGCCACTCAAAACCAGACTTGGTTGATAGTCTGCATGGTACTGTGTTACCAGTTTTCTGGGCATGGGTATTCCCAGAGGGGAAGATTGTACTTTATCATACATAAAGCAGATTTTATCCACACACAAGTGCGTTCTATAAGTGCCCATAACTTTTAACATACTATATATGAAAGCAATCTTGTTTCACTGCTCACAAATTTTATTTGAAGGTAATTAAAAATAATAATGTCTGAGAATTTCAGCTTTGAGGAGTCAATTAGTGTATCTCAACAAACCACGTTTTCCATCACTACTATATAGTAAACATTCTCTTAATAAGAACCTAATTAAGTTGAAAGCATTGATTTCAAATTCAGCTTTCTCAGACACTGGTGTACAAAGCAGATCCCAGAATAAAATCTGTCTCTCTGCCTAACCCTACATATTTGCAATACTCACATCATTCTAGTATGTCTAGTTGATACACTGTAGACTTAAACAAAATCCTCCAGAAATGCTGGTGAACAAAGTATGAACAGAATCAGCTAATTAAACATTAGAACAATTGATTTGTATTTCAAATGGGTTTCTTTGGTCTCCGACATATATTATTTCTGATAAGGTATCAGTATTGCTCTGTCACAGGAATAATAATTTAGGATTATCATTTCTTTTTCTGTTACATATATGACATTACTTCTGATATTCCCACAAAACAGATTGATTGAATATATACTGCTGGGACTTGGAAAGAAAAAAATTGAGGTTCTGGAACATCAATCAATAGAAAGGCACTTTCTCACTTTCTGTAACACGTAACTGTTTTAACATTTATCACAGATTAGGCAATTTGAATCTGTTTCTTGATCTGCATTGTGTTCTGACCCACAAGAACAAAGCTACTATTAAGTGCTATGCTAACTAATGTATACCGTTCTACATATGCAAAACAACATTAACGAAATACAGGTCTAAAAAAAAAAAAAAAAGCAAAATATAACACCAAAATCACCTTGGTCTCATTGAATACAAAGCATTTCAAAACATCACTGTTTGCAACTATTATTTATGCCGTTCTGGCACTATCTGTCCTTGCAAGACTTTTCATCTTGCTCACTGAAAGATGAGTATTTCAAGATGAGTTGACAGTTACAACATACTGGCCATGCTTAGATGAATAGTTTCTAGTGTTAAAATACACAGGAGCAGAACTCCAGCAGCAGAAATACCGTAGTAGCATATATCAGTATCAAGTTCCCCTGTTTATATTAAGAAACAAGGAGGAGCGTACATGATGAGACACAAAGCAAACAATGTGCTTTTACCAGCTTATAAAATCCCATTATGTTTTTGTAAGCAATTCTAATTTGGGTCTGTGCATAGTCCAGTTATATTCCCAGCACGACTCCAGAAGAACTGAATATACTAAGGGTATATATTTACTTTACACAGATTGACTCTAAATCCATGTTACAATACAAACATAATGACTGTCTGCAACTGTCCTAAATTGAATTCATTTCAGCCTCTCTTTTACTAAAGTCATTAATGATAATGTCAACCAGCAGAGTGCAGAGACCAGCCTGCAACCCCAGGCCACAACTTACTGAAGTGACAACATATACATCCAGATTTTTATCCTGAGTACTTCTGTCTCCCTTCTGATGGACTATTGAGCCTTTTAAAACATGGACAGTGTACAAAGTACAGTCACTGTTCACCAGAAAGCCAAAATTTCTACTGGTTACTACTTTTGCAGAGAACGTCTTATAACAAGACATCTTCATTTCAACCCAAATTACCAGAGTATTTTTCAGTTTACAAGAGTCAAACAATTGTAGAAAGCAGCACCAATTAAAACACCCAGGTAGGAGATGCCATGCAGGTGGGTTCTGTGATAGCAAATGCTATTACCAAGATTTTTGGGGAGAAATCTAGGTAAAAGCAGTATTTCAGAGCTGAGACACCTTCAGACCCATGTCATACGAGTCAGACATGCCTACAGATTGAACTGAAGTAATTCAGGGCTGAAAGCAAAGTACTTTTCCCCTTTCCAGAGCTTCAAAGCACGCTGCAGTTCCAGATCTTTCATCTACTTAAAATGCACAAAACAGATAACATACACCAAGTCGGTGTTCCTCAGCCACTTACAGAGCAAATGCTCAGGCTTTGCCCGTCCTCATGGGTTTACTGGTGTCAGGAGCTCTGCTGTCCACAGCCAACACCAATCCACCAACCTTACTATTGCCAACCTTCACCCTATTTCACTTCAACAGGAAGTTCTGCTAGTTTAATTTTTTATTACTGTTTGTTTATCCTTTCCTTCATCATTTTCCCCAATAGCAGAAGCTGAAAGGATGTCTGTGTTGAAAACATAATGCAAATTTACCCCAAGGTTTACAAGGTCTGACAAGTATTCTCAATGACAAAGTGGTTTCCTGGATGCTAACAGATCTAGCAGTATCACACAATATTATTTAAAAATAAGATAGTCACCATCACTAGTTGCCAGAGAATTTGATGCAAGCTTTAATTTATTATGTTTTTATTGCCAGTAAAAATATTTTCAGTCAGGCACTTTAGAAGTGGTTATCACAAGCTTTTTTTTTTTGTCATGCAGTTTCATAGCATTGATTTGTAGCATCACAACCAGAACGCAAAAAACAGATTTCAAATTATTCTTTGTAAAATACAGCATATTATATCACAACTGAGAAAATGAATTCCCTTTCAATTGCTTACTTATTAATTACACATGCTAGTTTGACCTTTTTCCCAGCTGACACTTGTATAAGTGTTTTTAGACTAGACCTTGCAAGATGCTACAGGACTGACCCCAAGCAAAAGCAGATGTAAACATGTACTTAGATGGCATGGGACATGCCCATTCCCAGAAACTAAAATGGGTTTACTCAGATGCACTAACTAAAAATGCCTGATTGAAACCACAACTGAATGCTCAGAATATCACCTAACTCAGTTTCCAGTATCAGAAAGCTTTACCAGCCCTGGCACACACTCACTGTCATCACAGCTACCTGTGAGAAGGCATGAAAAGGTCATTTGTTCAGCTAAAGTAGTAAGCAACTCATTCTGCTGCTAGGGAACTGAAGTCAATTTTTTATCTTGCAATATTCGTAGCAGGGAAAAGATACCTAGAACACAAATACACGCAAAACTCTTACCCGAACAAGAAGTTTTACAGAATTTCCCATGCTGTGGCACAATACCATTAACTACTTTCTATTAATTACTGCATGATAACAATCTAGCATAGTTGTGCTCATTAGACAGAATTTTGTTTACACAAAATGAAAATTTAATCAATCTCCAAATGTGCAATGCCTTAAAGTCACCATGGGGGACAGGTTTCCTGGATGCTTTGACTATTTGGGTTTTGCCTTAAGAGCTAAGTTTTACTACCTAAACAGAAAAGTGGAAGACACCAGTAAAGGTCTTGAACCCACTTCCTCAAAAAATGGACAGGAGTTTAACATAACCCCAAGACAATTCCAACACAGAGTATCCTAGAAGCCCAAAAGCCATCAGGAAGATGGCAGAGGAGAGTAAGGGCACCCCTAGGTTTTGGGTTTTTGTAGTTTTCAGAACTAGCAACACATTTATTTTAACAAACCCCAAAACCATCGAATGCTCAGAAATGAAACAACCGTCAATGCTACATTGCATGGCACGGATATCCCAGCAGTTCCGCCTAATCTGACCGAGGCAAGAAACATTTCCTGCCAGGTCCAGAAGCAGCCCCAGCAGCTGAAGGGTGTGCCTACCACACAGCAAGCCTGCCAGGTGCCACGAGAAGCAGGAAGGAACCTCACAGGCTGCTTTTAGTGGTGCTAGCTACTGGAAGTGACACACAAACAACACACACACAGTGCAGGAGTCAAATGACCTCCAAAGGATAGGAAGAGGATTCATAAATGATCAGCTCTTGCTAGACAGACTAAGTTACACTGTTTCCCTCTTGTCACTCTAAAGGCACAGTGGCTTTACTCAGTTACTTCAAACTCATTACAGCCTTCCAGGTAAGTTTACAACCATCCACAATGCTTGCATTTCACCACTATGCTGCTACTTAATATACATTTAAACACAACATAAACACATTCACTGTAACACACAAAACAATCTTTTACGTTTGCTCACTATAGTGCATCTTGACCCAAGGATATAAAAATTACCATCATTCTTCAATAATGCAAATCCAATTCTGGAAACAGCTGCCTTAAAATGTTGTTTTCCTTAACAACTTCTGGGGGAAATGCTGCTGTACCTTGTAATCATTATCAGCATGGTTTCTTTGTGTGAAGTGCAACTATCACAACACAGTTAAATTCAAGAGTGAGCATCCAGTATTTAAATACAAACGAAGGCAGAAGATTTTGGCATTCAGCTTGTTCTGTAACAGAGCAAGAGAGCTGTCTCCTCCCAAAAGCAAATGTTTGAGTCCATCTACAATGACACTGTAACTTTACAATATTTAGATGTGTTCTAAACCACTTTCAACTGGCACAGCAAATAAAACCCTTAATGTGAACAGCATCTAAACTCTCATGAATACAAAATTCTTGTCCTGTAGTAGAAAGTAAGCAGTATCATTAATCATTCTTTGTGTCACTCTTTCCAATTCTGAGTTTAAGGAAAAATGCTGTGGTAAACCAGCTATGGCAAAATACCTCGATTATGACAATTATGCCTCTATGATGATTAAAACTTGGCATTAACTAAGAAGATTTGTAAAATATGTCTTAAGTAAACACAGAAGCCTTAACTAATATGCTATTTTCAGACAAAAGTTTGTCATTCTTGCTAGGCTTTAATCTATATCCGAATAGCCACTAAAATGTGTAAAGAAACCACATTCATATTCAAACTAGGAAATGTAATCTAAGGGAGTTGTTCAAGTCTTATTTCTAATTGAGGATTTAGTACTTGGACAGTACCTTCCTAACGAGGACTAAGAATTTTGCAAAGGAAGACGGTATGTAAACTGCTGTCTTGGTTTTTCCAGCTCAGGAAGTGCAGATACCACACCCAAAATCTTGTTCAGTCCTTTCTTCTCTCACTACTTCTGCTTTTTCTCTTCTTTTTTCATATAAAGTTCAGTATTAAGTTTTATTCTTTTCTCCTAAACCAGAATCACAAAACACAAGCAGCTTTGTCTACCCAAATTATTCAGTTCTAAACACCGAGCTACAGCCTCAAAATACATGGAAAATTTCAAGGGCAAATAGTTAGTGTTTGCAGCATTTTAGTACTTTATCTGTCATCCATGTAGAAATCTTCTATCCCAAGTATGTGACTGTAAATATCACATTTCTACCTGGATCTTGCAAGTTATCACACATCAGCCTACCATGAAAAATACAGATTCTTAACATATTAGTTTCAAAGTAGTGCTATGCTCAAATTGTGCTTACTACACAGAATTATTTTAAGGAGTAACAATAGCATTTTACTGGAAAAATTTATTTTGGCTTCAGGAGGTTTTAAGCTCTTCATGAACAGCTATATAACTCTTCCTTCTCCTTCCTAGCCCTGATCATGTTCTATTTTATTTACAAAACAGAAGCACCTATCCTAACAGTTATGTGACGAGCATGTGTATCTACATGTATCTGCATTCTCAGATACTATCACTAACAGCAAAGGAAAAAGAATAAAAAAGACTATTTCTGTGAACCAGACAGGAAACCCTACACTTCAGCCTGTTGCAGTGAGTGCTACAGAGAAGCGTCTTATGGCTTTGCAAAAAGCATTTTGAACACTGAAACTTCAACCAGTTTTCAAAGCTTTTTAAGCAGATTTTAAATCCCTTGCACATGAAAACAAGCCATTAAACTATACATGAAGAGAGCTGGCAGCATAACGTATCTCCTTAAAGGACAATAAACCTCTGTGTAAGATGGACTGTTCAGTGTGTGTGGGAGGGCAGAAGCATGCTGACATTAGCTTAGAAAAATATGCGAACTTTTAACACTTCTGAATGCAAGCAATTTAAAAGCCCACAAACTATCCCCCAAGCAGCCATCTCAAATAGTTAAGTACTAAAACAAAACCAAAATTAAATCTGAAAAACACACAGGAACATTAACTTTCATACTGACCAACATAATGACAACATGATACAGAGTGATGTTTTCGACTTATAGTTAGTTATATTAATATTAGTATGCTCATTCTACTGAATATTATACAAAATACTTCTTACAACAAGTTAATACTTGTATTAGTTAACTCATCTTTTCCCCTTTAATTTCACTGCCCCAAACCTGATCACACTGCTGAACGTGGCATATGACATTACATGAAAAAATTACACAGTTGGGCAAATGCCTGCCGGGTAGTAATTCATCCCTACCAGCACTGATACCACAGTGCCATCCCCCACATTACTACAGCTGGAATCTCTGGAGTACAGCAGAGCATGCTGCTCCTCCCAGGACTGTCCTCTGGCTGTTGGGGAGTAGAGTCTTCCCTCCCCACCAAGGTCTCTTCTCCCTGGCAAAGAATGCAGGCGAGATAGGAGAAAGGGCTTCCTTGACCTCTCTCTCCAGCAGCTCTCACCCTTCCCCCTCCTACACACACATATCTGCACCCACCTTCAAATTACACATACATCCAAGAATCTTCGTAGGTTGGTGGAAAAAAAATAAATGTAGGAAATGAGGCACTAAAAACAGCAACGTTTTTCTCCGCATTTTTGCATTTGTGAAGAGAAGCCGAGAGCTAGTGACTAATGCTCCATTTCACACTCCCTGAAGAGTAAAAGGTAGAGAGCATCAAAATGCTATCTGTTAGATACCAAAATCACAGTTGCCTTAACTGTTTTTGTTGTTCATAATTCTCCAACACCCACTCTTTCCTAGTGACAGTCCCAACACACGGAAGACGTTGTTCATACCTGAGGAGCTTTCCAATTAAATGAAATTTGAATATAATGAAAATATTCATTTAGATATAACCAGAGGGTTTAAAGTTATACGAAAGATTATAATTTATGAAGGACTTTCAGGTTTGCTCGGTGCTTGCACAAGAGAGAGCTTCAGGCAAACTCTGGTTTATATTCCTTGGTTTTGTCAAGAAGGATGAGTGACACACAATCTCAGGCACTACATGCTTTTGCCCTCGAAACACTTACATAATCCTCAACAAAGGACTGTGAAATATTCTGCTCCTAAACAACTGATAATCCTGTAGAGAAACCACGCTAGACTAGATGTCCTCTTCCAGGCCTTTTTATGTACCACCATTTGAAAATTTCAGTAGGAAAAACAAGAAACTATTACAGGAAAGTAGCACTAACAACATATGAGTTAATGAGTTGTTAACCTTAATGACACTTCAGAGGAGTATGGAACAAAAGCTTTATTTTTTATATACAATAACTGCATGTAAGACTATAATCAGATAGCCCATGTTCTGAAATGGCGTTGTACAAACTGAAAAAGCATCTTGAACTTTTTAATGGGGTAAAAGAAATTCTAATTTGGTAACATAATATTTGAGACTAAGATAATCTATAATTAAATGAGACTTGTAAGTAAGCTTATCTAGTTCATAGCAACATATAATTACTCTTCATAGTCATATGAAGAACACATCCTGCTTTAAAAAGTTAGAGACCTAACTTTCTGTAGACCAGTACTTATTTAGTATCCTTACAGTTAAAACCAACAGCGACAAGGGTTGGCAGCATATAGATTGTATCAAAAGTTTTAATCACTCTTAAAAAAAATCCTGTAGACTTCTTCATGTATTACACAGATAGAATTATCTTTTTTAATCAGATTCAAGTGATGCTCTGCAAAAAAAAAAAAAAGTACAGCAGAGGAAAAGAGTTATCTGATCGGCACGTTACACCCACAGGCCCAGAGTCTCTGGTTAATAAACAGCTCTCTACAGTGAGATTAAAAAAAAAAAAATAGTGCTCACTCTGATCACAATCCTGAAAGCAGCTTTGGAAGACTCTTAGTCAAAACTCTACCGAAATTAGGCAGACTACCCATGGACAGAACTACCAACTGCACTAAACTTTTATTCAGAATTGGGACCTTTCTGAAACGACATGTCTTACTAGTAACCTTATAGATCACAATCAAAACTCGTACAAATAATTTTGCATTTCTGGTCATACAGTTCTTCACTCCGCCAATACATCATTAAAGTGGTTCTCATGGCTTTTCCTTGAAAATTTAATGAAAAGAAAACCCTTTCAAGAAAAATAATTTAGCAATTATGCATCACTAGGATTTATTATCATTCTGGCACAGGCAAGATAAACTACAGGAGTTATTCACACAATCCAACATAACCTATTAAACGCCTTCTCTGAAAGTCACCTATCTAGCCCTAGAGCTACAGAAAGCTTCCTAGCATTTAAAGAGGAAACAGAGGCAAAGCAATCAAATTTTAAGCCTTGTTCAAATAATTATTCTTTGCTTGAACAGAAAATTAACTGCTATTTCAAAGGGGTTTTCAAACAGTTCAGACTAAAGCAGTCCTAGACCAAAACCATGACATTTTGTGGTTGAATTTCCTGGCTCTACCTGCATACTCTGGAGCCTTTTTGTTGCTTTTCATATGTACTATAATCAAAGAAAACAAAGGTGTAGCAAACAGCACTCTCTTAACCACACAAACTGAAACCCATCTGAGTTGTTGCCTTCTTTGGAAACCGTGGACAGAAATGCTGAAGACCGTATGTTCACAGAAGCTGTTGCACATTGCCTTTCTACTGCTAGCTGCTACATTTGTGCTGTCTTTTGTGTCTGGCCTCTGCAATCCAGAGAATATAAAACAAAATACAGTTTACACAATTAATTAAATTACCAACTTCACCTTTGTACTTATGACCAAAAACCTAAAGTTCAGACATACATGTGTGTATGCAGGTACTGTATAAGTTTGTGTGTGCATAGATAAATATACACTTTTCACAAAGATCACATTGGCAACTATTATTTTGGCCATGACCTGTAGGAAAGATCAGACACATCAACTTTCCAGAACTTTTTACTTTTCATGATGAAAGGACCTGAATAGAAGGAAAAAAAAAAAAAAACAAACAACTAAAAAAACACCCCACAACACTGCAGACAGCTTTGGTTAGCCAATTTCTAGGCTCAAGCACATCTTACAGTACCAGCTGCAGTGTAACACTGAAGAGAGTGCTAGGAGAAGAGTGTATTTGCTGTAGGTCCAGCTGCCATACAATCCTGAACCAATAGCTTCATGTAAGACCATGCATTCAGGACAACTCTAACACTGCATTACTCCTGACACCTAGAAAGGGTGAGTCAACCCAAAGCACAAAAAATTTGCATCTTTTTACCCTAAAGTTAAAGAGCAATGCTCATCCTTAAAATAACACAACAGTTTTGATAATGTTAATATCTGTTATCAAGTTGTTTTCTGGGTCTGTTAAGTGAAAATTTAATACAGAAGGCCAGCTGATGATGTTAAAATGGGCACACATTTTTACTATTTCTTTGCTTGTTCATTAAGAAGTGACACAGCAAAGAATTATGAAAATTTGCAACTGCCTGGGAGGCAATGTAAAACCTTTTGCGCTATAAGGTGCTACTGACACTGCAAGCCAAATTCACAATTAACAAATACTGATTTGAAAGATGACCTTAGCACACCCATCTCCAGTCGCTTAGCAAACTCTGGTAAACAGAGGTTAATTCATCTCAAAGTTTTGTGAGAACTGAATTACAAACTTTCCCAAGAAAAAGCTGTCACACTAACTAGGTACTATGTTTCAACATAGCAGGTTAATTGCTGCTTACCATCTCAACCACACTGCAAAGGACTGGAAGTTATGACATGGGCTACAATCTGATTTTGATGCTAAAGGTTTGGAATTTATGCCTCAAGTGTCTAATTAAATATCATTGAAATGCAACATTCAGAGTAAAGTCTTAGATGTAGTACAATATCAAAAGCATTATTTCTCTGAAAATTCAGTAAGCAATATATTCTAAATTGTTGAGGGAACCATATCCTGTTTTGTGCTAAGAGTAGGCATTAAGCCCCTCTAATAAATGGATGATTTATTGTCTTTAACATAAGCCCTTTGAAGAATAAACAAAGCTTGTCAGCAACAGCAAAAAATGTTACAATTCACACTGTTAGTTCAATGGAGTGCTCAATTATAAGAATATTTTCATAAGAATATCTTTTTTTCTCTCTTCCACCCAAAATGAGAAAAAGGTTAGAAGATGACTATCTAGCAACAGTATTGTACACTCCTACAGTTTAAAACAGAAAGAGAGACAGCAGCCCAAAAGGATACTCAGTCAAGAACATAGTATTAAAAAAATAAATATTCACATATGCCAGCTTTTTAAATCACAAAAAACACGTATCCATCAGGAAAACAAAATTTTGATCCAGCTATAACTAAAGACATGCTAGCACAACTGAGCCTGTAACCAATTCAGGAGCTACATACAATACATGAAGTGATAAATTTATATTAACCTACATGAAACCTTTTAGGTGTTCACACTGAGTAGAAAACAATGCTGGAAATAATTAGTGGAATGATCTAAGAACAAATTGCATAATACATATGAACCTTGCTGCATTTTGTGTATGTATGATCCTTTATACCTGGAAGAGCCCTAGGACAATGTCAGATCCTAAAAATTAACAATCCTTGAGGGCTACGCTATAATTAAAAAGGTATCTAAAATTATTTTTCCAAAAGCATAATAATTTTTACAGCAAAATTTTTCATGTCACACTGCTGCCAGCATATGGCATCCTCATAAAAAGAACATCTTATTAATAGCTACACATGCAGTAGGGCTACCTCAATTTTTATTTGCTAGAACAGTTACATGTGGGCACAGGGAAATTAAAAGCAGGAGAAATCACACTACGGCAAAGCTTGAAAAGAAAAAGCTCAAAGATACATGGGTCACATTAAGGTCTTCCTCTATCCTAAGTCGGCTTCTCTTGCTGCTCAGTCATGCAGGGAGATCATAATTTTGTGGCAGTGATATTTCCACGGCAACAATGGTGACAGTGATGTCACAAATTCAGGCCTGACATAGCTTCAGGATCAAGTACAAGGAACAGATGGGATGCGAGGGAGAAAGCCCCTATTTAAACACAAATCTCTTTCACAAGAAAGAAAGAGGCATGAGCAAAGAAACAGGTGAATGGATCACGTTTTCAAGTATGATATATTCAAAAGATTATCCTAGCATGAAAATCTATTTAAAGGCAAGACCTACAATACAGGGTAACTGTCAAATTTGTAAGGCCTTATAATAAACCAACCTTGAAAGCTCCCTGTTTAGCATGACAAGCCTTGTGCTCCATTTCTAAAGTGGCAGTGAAGACAATACACTTTTGTCCCTTGAGAATTTCCTTTAAATAACTTTAACGTTCAGATATATTAATTTGATACATCACTGTGCTCATAATACCATATGCAAATATGATGTCAAGCCCTTGCTGGAGCGAGTCTGTTATCTGAATTAGATATGATATAATATAAAAAATTCAAACGAATCCCAGATGGGTCACCAAGTACAGCAGGATGGTAACTGGAATATTCAGACAGCAGAGTTTAGTTGGTAAAAGAGGACTGTACTTTTGTGCTGCTCTGCGGACTCACACAAGAACCAATACAACCTCCAGGCCACCTGAAATACCCTTAAACTCCTCGCCAGTCACACACCGCAGTCTCCAGCGTTACTGGTATCAGACCTCCTTTCTGCTTTTGGCCACCCCATGGACAGACAGACAGCAACTGAGCCCACACTGAGTGGAAGGTATGATAACTAAAAGTGGAACAGAAGAGGGTGCACCCAGAATACAGTCACAAATACAGCCTCCACATTAACTCAATTCACCGTTCAGGGAGATACACAGATTTCTTGAACATGCTACTCTCCACAGAGGAGAACTGATGAACAGCACAGAACACCCACCGAGGGAAGCAAGGGAAGTGACTACAACCAGAATTCATGCGTATGCAATCATTCACAGAGCTGCAGGTAATGAGAAGTGGCTTCCTATGGCAGCAGAGGCAGAAAGATGCAAAACAAAAATCAAAAGTTGAAAGGGAGATAAAAGGAATTAAAAGCATATAGATCCATGTTCTGATAACAGAAGGAAAAAACACCACATTTTTCAAGATTAAGACCTGAAAGGATTATCAACAGTCTAGCTCTCAGGAGGGAAAGGAAGAAAGGGAATAAAATCTGAAGGCTGAAGGTGGGCCTAAACAGAGAAGTGAACAGGCCCTCAGGAAGGGATATTAGGTGGAGGCACAGACTAAATGCACAACACAGGAAGGATCAGATCAAAGTCAAGTAGCTAAGCAGGGTTCACAGACATCATCTATGAAATTACTAAGGTAAAAATTGCAAAGGGAAGAGAACAGAAGGTAAAATGCACCATGATACAAACCACAAGAAGAACCAGAGAGCTAGGAAAGCCCGCCTAACTCATGTATCACGTTGATACCTGACATATGTTGATACATACATACATCAACAGCAAATCAAAAAAGCAGGCAATAAACCAAAGGACACTGGCTGGTCACAAAAAATAAATAAACAAGCAAACAAAGGTGAAAATAGCCAAGGACTGCACCAGGACCAAGATGTCATTCCACAACCAAATTAATACAACAGGTACAGAAAGGCCTGTTGGGACTGTCAGGAAAAGACTTAAAGAACTACAATCATTTAGCTTCAACAAAAATGATTCTTGTAAACATATCAGGCATGTACCCATGACACTACTAAAAGAAACATTGGATGAAATAAAAAAAGGTGATAGTTTGGGACTATAAACTTCTATAGGCTTCTAACTTGTTAGAGTAATAGACTCTGGAAACAACAGCCATTAGCATAGTAGGATAAGAAATATACCAAATTTTAAGATGTAGTTTACTGTTTTTACAGTTGTGATTAAGACACAGCTGTCACAGACTAACATGACTCCAACACAACCCCAACAAGACTTCCCTCCCTGTGTTTTTATAAGGCCAACAACCTTGGATGAGAACACAAAGCACATTTTCCCCAACGGACTTTCTAGGGGTCACTCTAATTACAGCACTGGAAATCCCATCTTCTTTTTATGCAAGAGAGAAAAAAGCCTCTCTCCGATGACTCTTGCATTACTACATCTCTTTTACCCTGTGCTTATAGAGATGTGAAACTGACGGCTGATATACGCTCAAGTCAGCACTCAACTGCTATTTGCAGCATGTACCAAACCAAAGCAGCTGCCAAACATGAGCTAGAAAGAAAGGCTCTTTCTGCTGTTGAGAAGAGAACCTATTTTCTCCCTATCACCCTGATCAAAATTAACATTCCACTGATAGACAGAAGTCAATTGTTCTGCTAAAATGAAACCTTATACACAATCAACTGAAGACTGAAGAACTGTAGAACATGCATTCCCAGTCCAAGCTTTGCAAGTATCTCCCTCAGAACAAAAATATTTTTACAATAGACAAAATGAAAACATAACAATAAAACCCACAACTACTATGAATTAACACATCAATAGATTTTAAAAGGGAATAAAATAACCATAGTCTCCTTCTAATAAAATCCCAATCCAACAGTAATTCAAAACATACAGTAACACTAGATCAGGATGGAAACTATTTTTTTTTCACCTCTCATTTCTATAAATAAATATTAATAAACACGGTATATTACCTTCATTTTCGGATGCTTGGCACTTTACTTTCAGCACCAAATCAAAGGTACGTTCTGGATTTTCCCTAGAAAAACACAATTGATCAATTATACATATGTTTCAGACAGTGTTTCTACAATGTTGTATCTTTTCTATTCTATTTGTTACAGAATAAAATTTAAATAAATAAAAATTTCATTAAAATTAAATTAGAAATCAGATTAGTTCTAAGGAAGAACCAAAAAGTCATAGTTCCCTGTACAGCCTTGCAAAAAAAGAAGGAAGGTAAACAAGCTGTGTAATTCAAGTGATAGTATCACCTCATACATCAAGCAGCTTTTAAGTCACTCCAGCATACCACACCTAACAGTTGGAAAAAAAGTGCTACTAAAATCCTTATCTATCAGTCTGAAACATATTAATGGTCATGCGCAGCCTTTTCTCAAGCTGTGTTTTATTTCTACCTAATACAAATAGGCCACCATTAGACTTCCATTTTAATTATACAAATTTAGCCACTGCCCTTTAAAGGCATATGATTACCACCACAAGGCTGAGAATCATTTAGCTTCCTCTTTCACAAGACACTTATTGTCGACTTTGACTTCAAAGGCTGAATTTCAGGCACGATTCAGTGAGTGAGAAAACATTAATACAGTAACTAGGGATGGTCTCAATCCCAAACTCGCTGGGAAGATAGAGCCTCCATATCTGCAGCAGCCACCCCCGTCAGCTCTGCATGATGACTAATGTCTCTTCTACCTCCCCAGTAAATACACAGCTGATAATTAAGGATTGCATATGCTAATAGTAATTAACACTCAACCTCATCCCAAACTAAATATTTAGAAAACAGTTCTAAATGCCATTACTATAGCACCCGTATCTCCACCTAGCAAGCACACTGCTATTTATATTAAAAGCAAGTGGTATAACCGCACCCATATCAATTATCTATTTAACCACATAAAAGGCTCTCACTTGAACTCCCTTCTTGGGTAATGCTCCCACTGAAGTCAGCTGCAGTTTTAGTCAAATAAAAAAATGCAAGTTTCTAGAATGCTTCAAATAAAGCAAAGCAGCAAATTAACGCGCTGTTGTTTCTTTAAAGAAAGTTTTGAATGAAATCCAAAAGCTGAGCTGGGGAAAATTTCAGCTGTCACAAATTAATTGATTCAGTACATGCTTTCACCGATCTCAGCACCATCATCAACTGAGATATGCAATTATAGTCTAATTCAGATTATGGAGACATAACCCACCCATATCACAGTCTTTCCTTGCATCGTATTTTAAAGCATTTAGTTGGGAAAATCATGTATCTACTGATCCTGTGTGCAGGAGATGAAATTCTGCTCTGAGCTACAACCGCCTAAATCCAGGATATTGGAGATTTATCCTGGTATTAAAGTCCGTTCATTGTTCCTCTGGCTGGCGTGCGGGTTCAGAATGAAACTGGTAAGGCTTGGCTTCATTGAGCCACCCAGAAAAGCAAAAATCCTTCCTTTAAAAGAAATGACGTCTCCCCATGGCGTTACTCTAACTCAGGCACAGAGTTTATACTATCAGGCTATTTTCCCCTTCCTGTTCTTGTTAACCAGACCACACCACACCAGGTTTGGAATAGATTCAAGGGTTCCAAACTTTGAATGAGTGCTTCTAGCTCAACTCCTAGCTGAATTAACCTCATGAAGAAAGCTCTTTGAAGTAACACTGCCTTCTGTCTTTCACTATACCACGCCAAAGCCACTTTTGCAGAAAAACACTTCTAAATTTACTCTTCACATCCCACTATGCTGAAGCATCAAAAATGTGTCAAACTAATCTCAGAATTGTCAGACTATGTCTCATTTCCCTTACAGCTACCTGGTAGCAGCATGCTTATTCATCATATTCATCACAGGTTTTTGTCCATTGCTGAAACCCGTGTTTGACATCTCATTGGTTTGCAATGTCAGCAAGACCAGGCAGCCGCTCCAAATGGGTAAGGCTGGACAGCAGTGCTTCCAAACACCTACAAATCTCTTTTGCACCTGCCATACCATAATGGCAAAAAGAAGGTTTGTAATTACCGGGGAGATGAATGTAACAAACCCTAGCCCACCAGCTGCTGCGGGCAGGGTCGCTGTAGGCAGCGGTACTGCCCAAGCCTGAAAGGAGCTCCAGCGACCGTACGGGGCCTGTGACCTGCGGACGCGATCCCGCCACCCCGGGCGGGCGCCCCAGGAACACGCTGCCACCATTCCACGATCCCCTTTCACCGGCCACAGGCCGGCAGAGCGGGCACTGCTCCGTCCGCGCCCCGGTACCGACGCCTCTGACCAGGCGGTTGCGGGAGCGCGTCCTACCCCCCAGCTGCGGGAGGGCGATGCCAGGGGAGGCGCGGTTGGGGCGGCCGGCGGGCCGGGAGGCGGCAAGGGGTCGGGGAGCGGACGCCGGCGCTGCGGACGCCGGCGCTGCAGCCGCCTCCTCCCCCTACCCCAGGCCGGGCCGGGGGGCGCCGCCCCGCCGCCGTGTGCGCGCGCCACGGGTCCCGCCTCGTCCCGTCCCGCCGCGCAGCGCCCGCTCCCGGCCCCGCTGTCACTCAGCGGCCGCAGCGCGCCCGGCCCCTCGCACGCTCCCGCCGGGTGGGCTCCCCCCTCCTCCCTTCACTCCCTCCCTCCCTCCCTCCCTGCTGCCTGGTGGGCCCTGCAGGCCGAGGCGGCCGCGAGGCCTACTCTGCCCGCCGCGGGGCTCGGCTCGGCCCGCCGCGGGCCCCCACCCCCAACTCACTTGAACCTGCTGTCCATGGTCACATCGCGGGCTCCCGGCGGCTGCTCCAGCCGGCCCCCAGGGAGAAGCGCCCCGCCCGGCAGGGGCGAGGGGGCAGCGCCGGCCCCTCTCCCTTCGGCGGCGGGGGCGGCTCAGCTCGGTGGCGGCGGGTGGCGGCCCATGGCTGCTCCGCTCCCCCGGCTCGGGCCGCGACTGCGGCGGAGCGACGGCACCGCCTCCTCCCCCCCGTCTCTCAGTTCCTGTTGCAGCCGCTCCGGCACCTTCTGGGAACTAGGAAGCGCCGCGGCGGCCCAGGGAGCCGCCGGTGTCACCTGAGGCCGGCGGGGGAGGGCCGGGAGGCGGTAGGGGGCCGCGGAGCCTGCCCCCGACAGGGGCGGCGTACAGCCCCTGCCCTCCGCGGCAGGTGCGCGGGGCCTGGGAGCCCTGCTGAGCAAGGCCAAGCCCGGGCGGGCCGCAGCCCCTTCCCGAGGGCCGGCTCGGCCGGAGGTCCCCCGTAAGGAAGGGAGAGCAGCGCAGCGCAAGGGCCCGCCGGTGGGACTCACGTTTTACCTCAGGGACACCTTCACCCGCTGCAAAACCAGCTCCTCGGATGAGCCCGGCGCCTGTGTCCCTTTACACGTCTTACCATCCCTTTCACATAATTCATGCACAGCAGGGAAGTGGAGCTTTTCATGCTAAAGGTCACAAATGTTAATTTAACCTGCGGTAATCTGTTTAGCTTTTATTTTTATGGAATGCTAAACAAACAGCCTCCCACACTGCTTAAGAGGTGGTGTAGCAGGGATGTACTGTCCCGGGGGTGTGCTGTCCTGCAAACACACACGAAAAACTATACCCTCGAGTGTTTCCAGTGAGTCTGGGAAGGAAAGAAGAGTAACACCAGCCTTGAGAGGCGTCCAAGTCCCATTCATCTGAGAGGCACCGAGCAGCCAAATTTCCACCTACACCAAGCTTCCCTCACCAGCACAGTATCATTGCAATGAAAAAAAATGTGTAAAACAGATTCTGGGCCAAAGAAAAAAACCTCATTCTTTTCACTCTTCCTCCAGAAACTAATCATCGTATCAACAGTTACAAAGAAGAAAAAAACATTCAAGCCAATTATATATTAAACACATAAAAAGTCATTAGTGCATTACTGAGGCTGAAAAATCAAATATTTAAAGTCAGGAAATTACAAATAGTAACTTTTCCAAAGCCGTATTGTCTTGGCTTTGTTACACATCCTACACACCTCACAGAATATAGATTAAACAATAATAAAAATTATAGGTGTGTGGCAAAAGCTACTGAATGTTGCAGCAGAAACCTTAGCTCTGGGACTTTCTTAGTTTTCAGTTACTTACTTTCCCAGTCTCCGTTTTGCAATAATTCTTGGCTGTGTTTAAACGGTGTTTGCAACTCCCACTGAAGTAAATGAAATTGTTTGGGGGTTTGTATCCTTTACACATAACCACACATTGCCTATAGCTCAGGGCTGAGGGTTTTTTTTTGGGGGGGGGGGGGAACCAACATCAAAAGTGTATTTTTGTATACTGCGAGAGGTACTTGAAGCAGGCAGCTTAACCTCCCTCAACGTAAAATCTAACATCTGATAGGATGCCTCCAGACTAAAGGGCTGGGAGAGAAGGGGGGACCCTCAGCTGGGGGCAGTGCAGGGAGCAAGGCAAGGACATTCCCCCAACCGTGGTACCCAGACAGGTGGGCGAGCTGCATCCTGCTTGCACGGATGTTGTAGAACCAAAAGGCCTTAGGCAGCAGCAGCTAGTAAAGCTGGGGACACGAGAAAGCAGCCGTGCAGACAGCAGCCATCACATTCTTAACTGTACTTCTTTACCTCCCTCCATCTTTCTTCCCTCCATGAACTGTAAAGCACACAGAATTTGAAATTCTGCTGGAAAAAAATGGCCAATAGTTTAGAAACATTAAATTTGGATTGAATGGTTATCCAAATATTGAGACATTTTATTTGTGGAAAAACACCATTTGAAGTGCACCAGTAAGTGGGAAAAAAAATTGCTGTGTTTCAGGATCTCAGTAAATCTGTGTTTTGGATTATACTAAATATTTTATGTTATATAAATATAACATTTAAATATAATGCCTACCATGAGTTCATTTCTCTCTTCTCTTAAGCTGCTAATGCTTGCCACTTTTAGAGACAGAAGAGTAATCTGGCAGCCCACCAGGCTGACCTGCTATGTGATTCCAGCCAGTCTCTTGGACTGGTGTCTGTCTTGGCAGATATGACCATCAGGTCCCTTGGAATTTATGATATCTTAATTGGAGAAAAAATACGTAGGGTTTCTTTCCTAAAGTGAATACATGCCTTGTCACTAGACTAAATTGACTGGATGCAGTGACTAAACCTTGCCTGCCTGGAAAAGCAAGAGTAGTAGAGAAAGTTCACGTTTAAAATAGAGGGCATAGGAAAGAGAACCCTGTAGAGATGAGGCTCACATTTCTCAGAGCTATTGACTGTGAAAACTTGAGCAGACACCTATACCCAGGTTACACATAGTTAGTGTTTTCAAGACTGTTTTGCAACCACAGCAGCTTTAAATGAAAGATGACGTTTTAGGAAAGGTGCTGGTGTTCAAAACCATCTCTTGCTGTTCCCTTGTTTTCAGCCCTTCCCTGGGAAAGAGTTGAGGCAGAAGGAGAAACTGAAGAAAAACTTAATAGATACACAGGGAATGGATTATTTTAGTATATTCTGAAGCCAGGAAAGTCTGGTTTGCTTTCATTTACTCTTTGGTTTTCCTTTCCAAATTAGAACCATGAAGCAAATGATATTTGGACTTTTCAGAATCAGCTGTTCTACCAGGTAATCCAGAAGACAGAAAGTCTTTTTCTTTATGCTTTGCATAACATGAAAATGGCTCAATATTGTCTAAATTCTCTCTAAGAGGTTAGCATGGGGCCTGATAAAAGAGGATTTCCAGGAGGTGGGGGCGATGAACATTTATTTCATAGATATGAGCAATGGAAAGGGAGGTAATTTAAAAATGAAGTTTCCTACTCAATTGTAGTTTGCCAGCAGTGAATGCTCATTAGTCATCTTTGTAGCACTGTAATAATGTAAAGGAGCCTTAAAATTTATACAGATATTTACAGACACTATTCAGCTGTTGTATGTGCAGTCAGTAAAAGAGGCCTCGATTAGACCTACAAGTCTCAATTGTCTCCCAAAATGATAAGAGGAGGATGGAAGTGCCATCAGGGCAGCTCCATCTCAAGGATCAGCATAGCAAAATGCATAGCATACTTTTCAGTTTACAACCAAATTCATTATGGAAAAATCAGGAGATGTAGCTGAAAAACACCAAACAAAATCCCAAACCAAGCATCCACATCCTTTTTACTATGGAGCAATCTGCCATTCTCTGCCAAATCAAACACGTGTGTTTGGGTCTATAAAAGTGATGCAGAGCAGGGTGAGGATCTCAGAAAGGTATATGAGAACCAGACAAGAAATAGCCACACATCATGTTGCTTGGAAATGGTAGAGGAAGGGAGAAAAGTTCCATGAGAATCCAATTACTTTTTTAAACTTGAAGCCATTACGTACACACATTTAGTGATTTTCTTTTGGCAAGGAAAAGGTAAAAGGGACAGAGAGAAGGGAAAAGCACTCTGCAGACAAGAAGTATTCATTTAAGCATTTAGCATGGGGGAATTTGAATCCTCCCTATGCAAACTGCAAGCACACATGCTTTGTGTGAGGAGGTTCACAGGGAATGCAGGGAACACAATTTACCCTACAAACAATGGCGACCCTATGAAATAACAGCGGGTTTAGGGATCACTGACTAAATCCAACTCTGTACAGGTCTAAATCTCCCATCCCAACTAACTCTGTCAA
Organism: Rhynochetos jubatus; assembly: GCA_027574665.1. Taxonomy (NCBI): domain Eukaryota; kingdom Metazoa; phylum Chordata; class Aves; order Eurypygiformes; family Rhynochetidae; genus Rhynochetos; species Rhynochetos jubatus. Next base: position 22,730,865 of record CM050656.1, read on the forward strand.
GGCTTTTTTGTCTGTGTTCTGAGGTAGAAGAGAGCTCTCATCATCTCTGTAAGCTGGAACACATGTATTGTGAATTAAGGGATGTTAAATATTAAATTAGTCCTCCTTGGCCAGGTACATTTCATTTAATAGTAAAACATGCTACTAATAAAAGTAGTCTTCCTCCTAAATGCTGCTGAAACCCGTAAAGGGATTTCCTTCAGAACATTGTTAACCGTGTGTGCTGAAAAAGGTGTTCTCCCCTGGGAACACCGACAGGTTTGTCAAAAATGGCAGAATCAAAAAGATGCAATTTCCTATGGTATGGTTATAGCAAAATATTTCTTGGAACACATTCGTATGATCAACAATTATACCTTGTACCAAGAATTACTTCTTCATTCATCCACTGAGTCTAGGATCACTTTTAGTCCTCATTCATTTAAATAGGTTACAGTTGGTTTATCTTAGCAGCTATCAGTACATCTCCTAATTATGTAATCGCTTTGTCAGACCTCACGGACTTGGAAAGTCTCTTAGAATGAAGCATGGACCTCCCTGAGGGTTTCCTGTTCATTTTAATGGGATTGGAGGTTATTTTTTTATCAACTTGTTTGAATCTTACACATCCTCATCCCAACTTGTAAATGAGTGACAATGTAATCTCCCTATGCAAAGTTCTTTAACCCTCCAAGTTCACAAACATCAGTTTCCACATTAAACTTCTTAGCCATAATACTGTCATGAGACTATATTTGAAAGAGAAAATACTTTATTTTAAAGAAACACCAGACACCTACATTAGGTCATTTCATAATACAGCTTCTTAAAAGTTAAATATTGATTTAAAATAGGTCTCTTTCAAGAAACCTATAAAGTTTATTAACTAAATATATATAGTAAATATATGTCTAAAAATATTATATATATTCATTGACTCTTGCATGATCCATCCAAACATCTTTTTTCATCTTTTAAGTTTATTCATTAAAAATGCAAGGTAAAAAGCTTAAATTTTCCTGCTTAAGAACAGATGATGGTTTAAGGAAAACACAAGCAAAGGTGACACCTGGTACCTGCGTAACATTTTTGTGTGAAGGTTATGCTATACTATCCTATCATTGAAGTTCTGGGATGCAGCATTCCACTAAGCTGTCATTGCCCCTTCAACCATGCTGTGTGCAAAGGCTAATCTGCCCAAAGATGGATGCACAGGTAAACACACTCATTAATTAATCAGTGAACTCCCGGGGAGAGATCACTGCTTGGATAGGAATGAGGATTCCCAGGTTTCTAATCAATGTGTTCTACCAAGAAGACTGGGAAAGCAGGTCTTCTTCATCAGGTCAGCTTTAACTGCAAGCTTAACAAAGGAGCTGGGGGAACTTTCATGAATATAAGTTCAGACTACAGAGTTTTAAGAGCTAAGATGCTCAAAAGTTTCAATGCTTACAATATAGAAGTATTAGCTCAGCATTTGATTTACTGGTGGTATTTGCAAATCCTCACACTCTGATCCCTAATACCTTTTGTTAGTTAGATTTGCACCATGATCTACAGAATATGTGAGGTATGTGCCTAGTAAATACTTACAAGCCTTTATTTGGTTTAACCAGACATTTGCTAACCTATGCGGTCCTAACGTCTTATCAGTGGTTTGGATGTAAATTAAAAGTTAAAGACAAATAATATTTTCATGCATAATACCCTCAATTCATAGACAATTTAGAAAATTATTTGAGTGGATTTCTAATTTACTCAGACATGCCAGCTGTCGGAATCTAACAGTAGAATAAACAACCTTTCAGCTCAGCTGCCCAGATCTAGCCTTCAGCCTGCGAATACCAAGTGTTTTCCGGAGGATGTAGATTACTCATAGGAGTGTTTGAAAACAAGCGGTGGTCTTTGCCTGGTTTCAGTGTAGATGCAAGTCAGACACCTTGCTACCAGCCTCCCTGGTAGGAAGTTAAAAGAAATGAAAGACTGAAGAAAGAAACTGTTCTCTTCTTTGCATTAAAAAATCCAAGAAAGAGGGAGATTTTTTCAGCCCAGTAGATAGTTTTCGTAAGGATGAATTTTTCGCGAAGGAGTGGGGTCAGATGGCATCTTTCAATATGCATGTATTCAGTAGAAGGAAATCACTCATTCAAGTCATTTGCAAGCAAAAGTTTTTTACCAGATTGAATGCTTTCTTGCTGAAAAAAAAACCAGTTCTGATTAGGCAAGGATATACGCCTCACACTTTTCAAATTCATATCTTAAATGCCACAGGTTGTAGTCTACCTGATGAATCTGGTACTCATTAAAACTACCATGGAGCAAGGGGGTTTTGCCATATTTGAAAGACATTTATAGAAAAGTTCTATTCAAAGAAGTAAGAAACTGATATTTGTTATCAGCCATAATAATTTCATACTGTTGTAATCTTCTGAATATGGACTTCTCGTGGTGAGGCCAAACATACATAAGATTAAGGACTGAACTTTATTAAAATGAGGATGTGTTATAAGTCTATAAGCTGTTTTGGAAATTGTGTGCTGTCTCTACAAAATAAAAATTCAAACAGTAAATCAAGCAATAGAGATGGTGTAGTGACTTGCATAAAAAGATTAAAAAACATGGTACAGTTTCCCCTATCAGAATATCCTGCAGAATATCCCTAAACCACATTCTAATGTTGCAGCTGACATAACAGGGAGCTCACAGTGCCAGCCTCTTTGGCCAGAGATTTGTCTTAATGTTTTGGTGTGGGTGCTTTGCTCATAATTAATTGCATCAGATCATTCAGTAATGCCAGTTTCTTCTTAGGAAAAGGCAAACTTCCTCTAACATAATTAATTGATTAATATTTTTTCTGTAAAGGAAAAATTATATCCCTGTGGAAAGTATGAATCCTACTGTAGGTATGTAGCAAGCCTTTTGAGGAAGACTTCCTACACCTCTGTTGCTATAACACTGAATGAAATGACTGAAATACCAAACACATCTTCTGCAGGTTTCTTCATTCAGAGGCATTAGGACAATTGTCCCAGTTATATATGTGCTAAATAACTACAAACAGTTTGGATAGATGTTTATAGATCTCTATATGCAATTGCCATTTTTGACTCACCACTGGGTCAGATACTGAAGGCACTAAACTGACTGAGAGATTCCAAGCACAACAGATGCAAGTGTAATCTCCAGTAATTACCTAATACAGTAAACTGCCATAATTATTGATATGCTTACTGAATAAATTATTGAGTTTAATATCTGGCTAGAATGAGATTGGAAGAAGGAAGTGACAGCTCAAGAAAATCAAGGGCAATGGGCAATGCTTGGGACAGTAGAGCCCTGCTACAGACATGCATTATGAGGCTGATGACTAATTACTGGAGCTAGTCCAGCTGCCTACCCTAACCACTGGAGCTGTAGATCGACTTTAAGAGCAGAAGACTGGTAGGACACCATACTATTTGACATTTCAGAGGATGTGCTTGAGAGAGTTCAGAAAGATGGCAACAGCTACCCTTTGCAGTCACCTCTCCATTTTATTTCGGGGCTTCACTCCTCACTGGTGGAAAAGGGAACATAGGGTACTTGGCAGGTCATAAATGTTGCTGTGAGTCTGCCACAGGATCAGGCCATTTTGTTCTCAGAGTCTCAGGCAAACACAAAAATTAAATCATACTGATATTACTTATTTTGCACAGAATTCTCCATCTGTTGCTTTTCTCAATAGTTCTATTAGAAAGTTGTTTTGCTTCGTACTCTGTTACATTATTAACAGATGTTGGTGCAGAATAATGTGTATGTGTTCCAGAGAATTAAAAGTGTTGCTAAGTGCAAACCTCAGTGTCCTATCCTAGGACTTTCATTGTGACACTGCACTGAAGTACCTCGGTGCCACGTGAAATCACACAGGTGGGAAGGGACCTCCAGGGGTCACCTCATCCTGTGCTCTTCTCAGAGCATGTCATGGTAGAGCAGGTTGCTCGGAGCCTCATCCAGGTTGGTTCTGTCTCCAATGGTGGAGGATACTGCAGTCCCCCTGGGCAACCTCCTGACTTCAGTGTTTGACCACCCTCACAGCAAAAAATCAATTACTGTATCAAGTCAGAATTTCTCAACTGTCTGAAAAAGGGGAAACATAACCCCCATCTTTAAAAAGGGAAAAAATGAGGATCCAGGGAACTACAGGCCAGTCAGTCTCACCTCTGTGCCTGGCAAGATCATGGAGCAGATCCTCCTGGAAACCGTGCTAAGGCACATGGAAAACGAGGAGGTGATTGGTGACAGCCAACATGGCTTCAACAAGGGCAGATCACGCCTGACAAATGTGGTGGCTTCTACGATGGGGTCACGATGTTAGCGATTAAAGGACAGGCAACCGATGTCATCTACCTGGACTTGTGCAAAGCATTCAACACTGTCCCGCACAACATCCTTGTCTCTAAATTGGAGAGGCATGGATTTGATGGATGGACTGCTTGGCGGATGAAAAACTGGCTTGATGGTTGCATTCAGAGAGCTGTGGTCAATGGCTCAAGGTCTGAGTGGAGACTAGCAGCGTTCCTCAGGGATCAGTATTGGGACCGGTACAGTTTAATATCTTTGTCAGTGACATGAACAGTGGGACTGAATGCACCCTCAGCAAGTTTGCCAATGACACCAAGCTGTGTGGTGCAGTCAACACACTGGAAGGAAGGGACACCACCCAGAGGGACCTTGACAGGCTGGAGAGGTGGGCCTGTGCCAACCTCATGGAGTTCAACAAGGCCAAGTGCAAGGTCCTGCACATGGGTCAGAGCAATCCCAAACACAAGTACAGGCTGGGCAGAGAATGGATCAAGAGTAGCCCTGAGGAGAAGGCCTTGAGGGTGTTGGTGGACATGAGCCAGCAGTGTGCACTGGCAGCCCAGAAAGCCAACCTTATCCTGGGCTGTATCAGGAGAAGTGTGGCCAGCAGGTTGAGGGAGGAGATTCTCCCCCTCTACTCTGCTCTCGTGAGATCTCACCTGGAGCACTGTGTCCAGCTCTGGGGCCCTCAACATAAGAAGGATATCAACCCGTCGGAGTGAGTCCAGAGAAGGGCCACGAAGATGCTCCGAGGGCTGGAGCACCTCTGCTATGAAGAAAGGCTGAGAGAATTGGGCTCATTCAGCCTGGAAAAGAGATGGCTCCAGGGAGATCTTATAGCAGCCTACAAGAAAGCTGGGGGTATCTTTTTACAAGGGCCTGTAGTGACAGGACAAGTGGTAACGGGTTTAAATTGAAAGCAGGGAGATTTAGATTAGATATCAGGAAGAAGTTCTTCACGGAGAGGGTGTTGAGGCACTGGAACAGGTTGCCCAGAGAAGCTGTGGATGCCCCATCCCTGGCTGTCTTCAAGGCCAGGCTGGATGAGGCTTGGAGCAACCTGGTCTAGTGGAGGGTGTCCCTGCCCATAGCAGGGGGGTTTGGAACTAGATGATCTTTAAGGTCCCTTCCAACCTAAACCATTATATGGTTTTATGATTCTATGATTCTCTTTACTACCTCTTGTCCTTCCGCTGCACCTCTGAGAAGAGTCTGGCACCCTTCTCTGCATCCTTCCCTCAGTAGCTGCATACAACAGGGAGGTTCCCCCTGAAGCCACCTCTCCTTAGGGCTGATGTTCTTTCAGCCTCTTTTCCTTCAGCACAAGCTCCAGCCACCAAACATCTTGGCAGCCCTCCACTGCACTTGCTTCAGTATGTCAATGTCTTGCTTGTGATGGGGAGCCCGAAACTGGACAGAGTAAACAGAGGGACTAATGACTTCCCTTCATCAGCCGCCTGTCCTTTTGCTAAGAAAGCCTGGAGTGCAGTCAGCCTTTTTTTGCTGCAAGGGCATGTTGCTGATTCAGCTTGTTGTCCACCAGGTCCCTCAGGTTTTGTGCTGTAATACTGCTTTTTGGGCAGTGAATCCCTAGCCTGTATTGCATCAGGGCCTTGAGTGAACGCTCCCTTCCAGGATTTTAGTTGGTTCAGTTTAGTTGACTGAGTTCAAGGTCATTCTTTTTGCTGATCTAATCTGTTTGTTGGGAAGAAAGCTAGTGGCAGCCTCAGCAAGGGCCTGCCTGCCTCTCCATCCCTTGGGAGCTGCTTTCAAACTGAGGCTTTTGTGCTTGGCCTCTGTCTGAGCCACGCTGCAGCTGTGCTGCAGCTGTGTCAGTACCCAGTTTCATACTTCCCTCATCCTGACCTGCTGCCTTGGTTTCCTGGCTTGACTTTGAACCTGCCTCGTCACAACAGACTTGCTGGGTGGTCACTGGACCGAGGTTGAGAGTGGTCACTGTTTCCAGGCATATGCACAAGAAGCCCTTCTTGTTGCCCTTAACATCCTTCACTAATTTTAACTCAGCTGAGCTTTGGATTTTGCAATTTCTTCTCTCCACACTCAAGTTGTGTCTCTGTATTCCTTCTGGACAGCTGTCACTTATTCCTCTCTCGTCATGCTTCCTTTCTGCATCTGGACTCCATCAGGAGCACCCTCTTCATCCGTACTGATATTCTGCTATGCTTGCTTTACTTTCTGTATATTGCAATAGACTACTCTCATGCTCTAAGGAGGTTGTCCTTGAAGACTGACCTGCTCTCCTGGGCCCCTTTTCCCTCCATGTCTGTCTTCCATGAGAACTTGCCAAGTCTCACTGTCATTTGCAGCCAAGGCTGCCCTTGACCTTCACCTTTTCAACCAGTTCTTCCTTGTTTGTGAGTAACAGGTCCAGCAGAGCTCCTAATCTAGCTCTCCTAATCAAGGAAATGTCTTCAACACACTCCAGAAGCCTCCTGGATTGGTTGTGCATGGCCCTGTTACCATTCTAGCAGATATCATGGTGTTTGAAGTTCTCTATGAACGCCAGGGCCTGTGTGGTAGAGGCACTCAAATACAACAGAACTAAACAATGATTCAACTTTGTGCATACAACATGTTTAGACCCCAAATATTCCTGCAAGCACATTATGCAATACCAAAGAAAAACCTCATCATGCACATTATAGCATAAGCAGGAAGTGCAGCTAGAGCTATGGTTCAACTGCAGTCAACAGGACGATGCAGATTGACATGATGAGACTGAGCCAAGAGATGAAGACATCAAGCAAGAGAACATCATTCTAAGTCCCGGATTTGGTGTTGACCCTGCAAAAGTAGGGATCACTACATCCCCATCACTACCACTTCTTGAAGGAGTTGATCTCTGAACTTTTCTATCCAAATACTGGCATTAGCAACACATGGGATCTGATGGACTATATTGGAATATAATTTTCTTGAAATCCTCATTTCCAAGGAACAACTTCCTTATTTCTTTTGCAATGTTATGAAAAACAAAGCAAAAATATCATTCAAGGACCTTTTTACATATTAGCGTGTAATTGCACTATATCAAATAGTCCAAGGGCATGTTCTTTCTGCTCTATTATCTCCTATGTTTCTTTGTTGACAGCTGCTGTTAAACATGGCACTTTGTTTCCAGGCTTCTATGGCAAAGCATTATTGATGTGCATTTCAAAAAGAATTGTGATAGCTGTTATCATTCAGCACTTCACAATTTGCTCATCTCATCTGGTATTGATTATTAACATTCAATTTATATATGTTAATCAGGTCTGAGCCTGTTTCACAGAGTACAAACCAGTCAATCTGAAATTTCCCAAGTGAAATTCCTTTGCTGAGATTGGTAAATATACCAGCATTTGCACCTAACATAAGTATATCCATTACTAGCACAATCAACTGCCGTCATTCGTTCCATTTTTCCTACAAAATTACAAACTATTTTGCACATTTTCTTCCTCAAATAATCTATAGTAAGCTTGGCAAATAGGAAGACACAGGGAATAGTTTTACAAAACTATGTCATTTATTTTTTTAACAGAACATACGTCAGCCACTAGCAGATTTAGGAGATCTAATCCATATGAGAGTTCCTCAAATGTGTTACAAAACAGAGTCAGAATCTTGCAAAAGAAATTTCTTTCTTCAATTTACAAGCTTGGGATGACAATTAGGTCTAACCCATGATTCAATACAGTTAATTGAAAAAAAAAAAAAAGGAAGAAGGAAAGAATTCCTTTATCTGTTTTCCACAGTAAAGCTATAGGGTATTTCCAGGCACTAGTTAAATGAATAAAACCTGTTTTGAATTGTATGACCTCTTTAATAATCTCCTAGTTTAGCCTGGAGACATGGTGTACTGTGATTCAGATCTGACGCAACTTATTTTCAGTTTTGTAACATACAGAGTGTATTAAAATTCTGTACACTACTAAGTGTGCTGTCATTCTACTCATGTCATAGAAGTTGGGTTTAGAATGACGTGGTAAGAGGTGCTTGAAATAGTCTAACCATAGCACCTATGAACCTTTCCAAATGCTTGCAATTCCCTCTGCTGTTTTCACAAGACTGCCTCTTAAATGTTATCAGTGAAAATTTTAAATTTCTCACCAAGTGATCATCAACTTGTAACGCCAGTAGCCCACAGAAATAATTTGCTAAAGTAGTAATGTTATGTTTTATCGTAAGATGATTTCTGGCCGGCTGAGGAAACCAACCAGTATTTTCAACAAATGCTGGTTTCTGGGTGTTATCCACAGAGTGAGTCATCTTTGATTACACAGTTATACAGCAGCGGAACAGTCATCCACTGCCAGTAAATGTAAAGATATTTATCTAACCTATTTTCTTTTGGACCTATTCAGAAACAAAGAGCAACCTCTCTGCACTTCTCAAACCAAATATTTGCAGGCTTTCACTCACTGCCACAGAAGGATCAGTGCAAACTACCTTTAATGCATGCAACAAACCAGCATCCCTCCTGTCCATCTGCTGTATGCCACTACATATGAAATATGTGTAACTGGAAATAACCACTTAAATATGTGAGTGCAGGGTTCTGCTGCTATAGCTACTCTTTTGCTAAACTCATCCTGCAGCTAACATAACCACCCATACTGAAACCAAGTGAATTAACTAGGGACAAGCAAGGGTATTCAGGCAGTTCCCTCCCCTATTTCCTAGGGACTGTGTTCACAGTTAAGCATCTAAGAGAAAGCATTTGCAGAACCAAGTCATGGAAATATCTGCCAACGGAGAGTCTTTTTCTTGATACCATAAAACAAAAATCTACAATCTCTTCACAGCTTTGGAAGAAGCTGTACTGAAACATGTGTCCTGCAGCTGCAAAGCAAATAGCATCCTAAACAGCTGGGACAAGCACTGGTTGACCTGCAAGGGAATTTTGTCTGTGCAGCTTTGCTTCCTTTGCTGTTCATTTGCTGTCTCCCTTGTCTAATATAGAGGATTTACCTCTGCAGAAACATCATGTAGCTAACAGGTGCTTGGGAAAAAGACAAAGGGTCCTGAAGGATAAGTACTAGTGGTGGAAAATTTCTCAAAGCTCTCTGACAAAAAAGGTTGCACTTTCTTTTTTCCATAGGAAACAGTGTGCTTTTATATGACAAGGAGCCACAACGGTATATACACAGAAGTAGAAAAATCTCTTCAATGCACTATGATTAATTTACTTTTAAAAACAGTTTCCTCTGTCCTTGACGTTTCTTTAGATGTTACTGCCTATTGATTTCTACCTATGCAATACTCGCAATTTGTAAATGTTCTTTCTCCCAGTAGTGTTGCTAAATTATCCTGAGAATGTTAATTAGCATTTTATGTTTCAAAGAACATTTTCTTGATGTCCTCCATGATAATTTGGGGGGCAAAAAGTCTATATTACTAAACCTTTTGTGCAATCCTCATGTTCAAAGGAGGAATCTTGATCTGACTCCATTTAGCTCAACCTTGTCTGTTCTGATGTTTTCCCAAATATTGTCAAAAATAATTTTCCTTGGCAGGCTTTTTCCTTCCACATTCCTATGTTGTCATTTTTTTTTCTTTTTGCAGGTAGTTCCTTGTCTTTAATTTCTAGCATTCTGTGCAGTTCTGCTGCCAATTATTTATCAGCTTCAACTTCTGTGCTCCTGCCATCAATTCTCTCCATGTTAGACTATGGCACAGATATCAGATAAAGCCTTCAGAACTGTAATAAAGTTGTTTTCTCATTAAAAAAAAAAAAATTAAATTCTTTCATTCAATCTTTCAAAATCTTTCATTCCCTAGCTTGTGTATAAACTCAAATTTGAGAATAATTGATCTTGAAATGTCTGGCTGAATATACAGCCTGCTGAAACAAGAGCAGGAAAGCTCCCTCCATCCACTTCCATAGTTTGTGTGAATCCATGTGGATCCATCAGGAGACTGATTCAGTGTGTCAGGGGTAGGGGACTGGAGGAGACCTGTACATCCACCCAAACAGAAACACAGGATCCTCTGCTGAGTCCGAGGGCATTTTCCGGGAAGAGAGAGGAATGTGACGATGATAAACCAAACAAGAGGAAAACACAAAGGTCTCTTTGTCAAGTTTCCAAGACACAGTTGCCTTCATCCTTTCTTGGTGTGCAGAATGCTTCCCCTGGCCTCCTAATGAAGCTGCCAAACACCCGCCCTCTTAATATTTCATGCATCATTTCACTGCATAGACATTTCTGTCCTCGGCATTTGTCCCATATCAGTTTTTATCCACTGTATCCTTGCAGTCCTGAGGAGTACTTCACTCAAGAGGTTGCTCTTACAGAAAGCAGTGCTGCCTTTCCCAGTGCATCTAGAAACTACAGATTCACTAAAAATAAACCTATGACTTTTTTCATGGGTGAAGCTTTCTGATCAGATTCTGTCAGCAGGGAACCACAGCGCAAGCTCAATTTGGGGATCATTACTAGTTTGTTTTCCAAGTGTTAGTATTAAAAAAAAAAAAAAAAAAAAAAAAAAAAACAAACAAAAAAAACACCTAGGAAGTTAACTGATACGTTTGGGAGCGCCCAAATCAGCTGTTTGTAACAGAATTATATAGAGTAACCCAAACCAAAAAGTTATGGACAGTTACACCATTTCTGCCTATTGCACCTTCAGGCACAGAAGAGTGCTTCTTTGTGCAGCAACAGGAAGCCCATTTTGTGCTCATTCATATGCACTTTGTTACCAAATGAGTCACTGTGGTCTTCTCTCTGCCAACACGAGTTTATATTTAGGGTTTTTTTCATAGCTTTTGCGTTGCATACATGAACATTTTTTACATCCATTTGTAAAGTTCAACATTATGTTGATAATATGTTTCCATTTTTCAGAAGAGTCCCTTTTAACCCCTTTAACCCTTTTAAAATCCCCCTAAATCTGAAATAACAGAGTGTGCTTCAAGGCAGGAAACAGACATGTTGAAGGAGACAGATTATGCCCCCTATCATTGACATCAGGCCATCTTCACAGAAGTCAGGTAATTTATGCCTGCTGATGTTTTGGCTTTGCATTTTAAGCTTCCAGTAAAAAATTATGAAAACAATACTAAGGGCCATCTAGAGAGTTATAAAAAAGCTTTTGAGTTATTACTTTAAGATTTCATTTCTGCATTTTTGTATAAAACCCAAATGTTTACTAATTGGGTCAAGGCATGTGTCTATTCAGGAGCCATCACAGTATTGTTGAAGAATTTGGCAAAATTCTCAGATCAGCTCTCACTTATAACACTTATTGCCAGAATGCTCTGTCATTTTCCAAGAAATGTATATTTCTTGGACTCTTTGTCCCAGCTGGTTTATTCATTTCATGGTTTTCCTTTCCAAATCACTGTTCCAGCTCATTGATGACTCTATCCAGTGCTGGTTACACAAAATGTTGTTGAAAGTCATCTTTACTTTGAAAAGCCATGTGTTGACCAGTATTTTTAGTTGACAGACACACTTAGCCAAGATGACAATCTCCAAATTTTCTACTTCAGTGTTTTTTCCGCAGAAGGCAATGAGCTGTTTGCTGCAATAAACTCTTCTGTTTTGCCCATACTTATGGCCACAGTCCGTGCTCTAAATCACTGTCTACATTATTTTAACATAAATCCTCTTTCAAATACCCTTCTAATTCAATGGCATGCCATAAATCAAATACACACTGTTATAACTGCCTTGAGACTCTACTGCATGGAACTCTTCAAATATACTCTTTAAAAGCACTGACTTTATGGTGAGCTTCAGGGTAAATTTACAGCATGATACACAAAGACTTAGTCACAGGATAAAGTTCTGCATGCAGAGAATCTTAAAATCTTGGTCTTCTCAAAGACACAGGTGGTTCACTTTAGAAATACATATAGTCCCACTGAAGGAAATGGAATTATGTGTATGCTTAAGGTTAAGCATATGCATAAGTATTTTCACGAATATTTCCAGTATTCCTATTTACCTAAATAGCCACACATTCAAAATCTTACATTTAGCAAGTGGCTTAAATTTTTCTCTTCCAAAATGCTTCCTGTGCTTTTGGGGTGGTTGGCAGATTCTTGTGGTTGGCGAAACTTGCTAAAAAGCAAATACTAGTTTAGATCATCAAGAAATTGGCCTCAAGTAGTAACACCTACTAAAACTGTTTCTGAGAAGTGGGCCTGGGTGAAAACAGACACAAAGAGTCCACAGGAGCAAGTCTCAGGCCATCTCAGTTTGCTTTTACAGTTAAGGACAAGAAGGTATGTTACAGGTTTGCAGAGTTTTATTAAGCAAAACGGAATATAGGCAAAGGCTACACCACTGGCTTTCCTCGAACCCCTAAGAAAAGAACAACAAAATACAAAACCTCAATGCAATCTCCACCCATCACTCTTGCTCCAAGCTGACAGAGAAGGCTACTTTTGCCAGGCAACCTCGGAGTGCTTCTTTCTCCGCTTCGTTTTTATGCCTGAGGCTTTAAACACTTTCTACCCAGCTGATAGGAAAGGATATCAAGCTGACAGCCATGATGATGAAGGCCAGGAACAGCATGAATAATAGTCCTCATGGTTTGATATAAACTAATATATGAGATATTTTCCAAGAGATTTCTACCACTGCACAGCAGCTCCACTTTCAACCTGCAGCTGGTCTCTGGGTACACAATCATGTGAAGAAACCATGACTAGCCCTGAACAACTGTAATGAAGAACAGTCTACACCTCAAACCCCAACTTTCTGGTCATCTTTTCAGGAATAATAGGCTCTGTAAAAGATAGAACATATTGAAAATGCTGAAAAAGTTAAACTGGCTAGTATTTGTACAGCAGTTTTGCTGTACAATAATCCAGGGGAAAATGTCTCAATGCACTTGCCTCCAGAGGAGGAGTCCAGATTGCAATTCATATCTAGATTATCTGATTTGTGAAGCTCCTCATCTGCTCAATTCAGCAGCCTACAGAAACTAAATCCAACATGTTACCTTTATGAGAAAGCTAAATATTACCCTATTTCCTGGGCAGTGAACTGAAAACTGGAAGATTAAACAATCCACTGCACAGCACTGAGCAAGATACTGGCAACCACAGACCATGACAATGCCATTTCTGCCCTGGTATTTGAGATCACCGTCAAACACTGTCATGAATGATTGCTTATTTTGTCTGAAAAACAGCTTCTTCCAACTCAACACAACTTTGGTTACAAACCGTCCTTCTGCAGTCTCTTAGTTGTTTAATGGATTTCTCCACAAAGTCAGTAATATAAAATAGTTCTTTATCACAGATAGATTGATTTGTTTTAAGGCCACCTTGGGTCATACTACAAAATTCATAGTTCTAGCTGGATGCAAGTTGTTAGGTAACTTCTTACACGCACATAAACACTTTGCACTCAGTGAGAAGATGCCTTTGACTTACCACGTGAGAGTATGAAGTCCTGGAATCATGACCATCAAGTTTAACTGCTTAATACACATTAAACATCCCAGATTATGTCTAAAGTTCATGTGTAGTTTAAAACAGATTCCTGCCTTAGTGTCATTTGTATAGTACAAGAAACTTGAACAGAAAAATAAAGGGAGAAAATTGCTAATGTGTGACCGAACTCAGCTATTATACTGGTAGTCAAAACCAAGAGAACGCATCATCCTGACCCAAATCCAGGTACCTACAGCTATTGTTTAAGAAAGAAAAGGTCTTTTAAGAAAAAATATTACAGGGAGGTAGAATTATTTCTCTATGATGTAATAAACTATAATGAAATAAGCAAGGACAGCATAGGATAAGAAAGTTTTGTTTAAAATATGGAGGAGGCATGAGAAGAGAGGTTCCAGAGAGGCCACCCTGATAACCTACTATCGAAACCCACTCTCTTATTAGGAAACTGAACACTAACAGGAATCCTATAATGAACAATCTTAATTTTGCTTATATGAACCAGTGTTTTCTACTAATAATTTGACAAAGTCATTCCTGAACATGGCAGCTGACAGATTCCTTTATGAAATAATTATTGAGCCAACAAACAAGGCTATTTTAGACTTTTAGAATTTATGTTATAGGGGAATTGCACGTGCAAAATAATTTGAATTAAGTAATCAGGACTTGATTCCAGTTTAGTGAAATGGAAAAAGAAACAAATGTTGATCTATAACTATGATTTTTATTTCAAAAGGCCAAACATTCAGAAAGGGAAACAGTTTAGGAAACTTTCCTAAAAAAGTCAAGAATATGAACATTAAAGAGCCTTAGAATTTCCTTAAATGAAATGTGATAAAACTATCTGGAACCAGTAAGAAGGGAAAACTGTAGGGAAGGGACTTCAGAAGTAGCCAGATGATAACAATTTCCAAAAGCATTTTAGGAGTAAGCAGAGGAGCTGATACAAACTTGTTAGGCCAACATAAAAGTGGGTAAAAATAGAATATCACACTAGGTGACATATTTCTAGTAGAAAGTGCTTCATTTAGTTTAGGAAAACAAAGGCTATGAGGGCAGTTGATCACAGTTTCCCAACTGTCCTTGAAGTTGCTACTATCAAAAGCGATTAGCCTAAGTTATACCACCAACACAAAGAACTGGGTAAAAAAAATACTCCTCATAGAGGTTTGAAGAGGAAATAAGGTTTCTTTTCAGAAGAAATTTGAAACAGCTTACTAATAGAGGCAAGGCAAACAAAAACCTAACTAGTTTTACAGTAAATTATGAAAGCATAATGACAGTGTAGCTGCTTAGGTCAGGGCAGAAAACAGCGACTGAAAAAGTCATTCCAGACCTATAGCCCAGGCTCCTATCTTTAGCCTAGTGCTTTGCCCTATTCGGAATACCCTAATAAGTAAATGCAATTTATTGTACTTTATCAAGTTGTACAATACCTCTTCAGGGAAAACAATAACCAAGTTCTTGTGCATGTTTTTTCCCGGAGCCAGGGACTGGAGCCATGGCATTTGGATGAAAAAGTCGTTATTCTTGCCCAGTTTTCTTTTGTGGAGCCAAAGTGTCTGATTCTGCTGGCATCCAGTTTCAGTTCTGATTTCAGTCCAGCGAACCTGGTAACTCTGGACAGTGATCTTTTACAACACAGAATTTCTCATCATCTTTGTAGCCAAGTTTATCATCATCACTTCTCACTGTAAAGTAATGCTTCTGACTGTTTCAGATTGTTTCTCACTGTACTTTCTGGCCTTTCTATCCTGAAGTTCACAGAACTGACATGTAAACTCTTTTCCTCCTTTACCCCTTTCTTTCCCTGATTGTACAAAATTACTCTGAAGAATCACGTCATCTGTTTCAGTCATCTTTGCTTT
Organism: Rhynochetos jubatus; assembly: GCA_027574665.1. Taxonomy (NCBI): domain Eukaryota; kingdom Metazoa; phylum Chordata; class Aves; order Eurypygiformes; family Rhynochetidae; genus Rhynochetos; species Rhynochetos jubatus. Next base: position 22,746,465 of record CM050656.1, read on the forward strand.
TGGCAAGTAACATTTCAATATCCATTTCCTGATCCTATTCCCAAACAATCATAAATAGAAAAACGTGAATACAAATATGCCAGTATGAAGTCAATGCCAAATTACTTATGTCCCCAGTGTCCTATATAATACCAATATAATCCAGATTTCAAATCCTGCAAAAGGTTTTTGCATTTGCATTGTCACCGCAGGCTCTGTGGAGCTGATGGTCAAACTCAGAGGGCTGTGGTCAATGGCTTGGTGTCTGAGCGGAGACCAGTGACGAGTGGCGTTCCCCAGGGCCTGGTGCTGTTAGGCATCTTTGTCGGTGACAAGGACGGTGGGATTGAGTGCAACCTCAGCAAGTGGGCTGACGAAACTAAGCAGAGGCAAGGTAGACACTCTGGAGGGAAGGGATACTGTGCTAGTTTCAGGCAGGAAAGAGTTAATCTTCACCACAGCTCAAATGGCTCTCCCACAGTGACTGAAGGATTATTTCATTCCATGGTATGTCATGCTCAGTACACAAGCTTGATACTTAGGCAGGAAGTGGCAAAAAGGGGGGAAAGGTCGTTAAGGCTTTTGCTAGCTTGATAGCTCGGTCTAGCTCCTTTGTTAGGTTTTGGCAGTTGTTATCCAGGTAGGAGGGTGCAGGTTTGTTTCTTAGGGGGTTGGGGGGGTCAGCTCTTTTTTTTCCCCCTGGGACTCTGGGTCTGGTGACTTGTGCTCTGACTCTCACTACTCAGGACCTGGCTGTATGTCTGTCAGCCAGTGGTGAGCAATTGTGTCATATGTTCTGTTTTCTACTATTTTAATTACTTATTTGCAGTGGTATTGTTAATATTAGTAGTATTACTATAATTTTCATTTATATTCAATTATTACATAGTTGTTATCTCAAATTTACGAGCTTCCTTGTCTTTTCCTCTGACTCTCCTCCTCCACTGGGGAGCAAGAGCGGCTCTGTGGTACTTCTGCTAGCCAAGGTTTAGCTACAACAGATGTCATTAAGAGGTACCTTGACAGGCTGGAGAGGTGGGCCACTGCCAACCTCCTGGAGTTCAACAAGGCCAAGTGCAAGGTCCTGCACATGGGTCAGGGCAATCCCAAACACAAGTACAGGCTGGAGAGAATGGATTGAGAGCAGCCCTGGGGAGAAGGACTTGAGGGTACTGGTGGATGAGAAGCTGGACATGAGCCAGCAGTGTGTGCTGGCAGCCCAGAAAGCCAACCGTATCCTGGGCTGTATCCAGAGAAGTGTGGCCAACAGGTCAAGGGCGGGGATTCTCCCCCTCTACTCTGCTCTCCTGAGACCCCACCTGGAGTTCTGCATCCAGCTCTGGGGCCCTCAGCTGAAGAATATTGACTGGCTGGAGCAAGTGCAAAGGAGGACCACAAAGATGCTCCAAGGGCTGGAGCACCTCTGCTGTGGGGACAGGCTGAGAGAATTGGGCTTGTTCAGCCTGGAGAAGAGAAGGCTCCAGGGAGACCTTACAGCACCTTCTAGTACCTGAAGGGGGCCTACAAGAATGTTAGAGGGGGACTTTTTGCAAAGGTCTGTAGTGACAGGACAAGGGGTAATGGCTTTAAATTGAAAGCAGGTAGAGTTAGATTAAAGGAAGAAATTCTTCATGGAGAGGGTGGTGAGGCACTGGAACAGGTTACCCAGAGAAGCTGTGGGTGCCCCATCCCTGGCAGTGTTCAAGGCCAGGCTGGATGAGACTGTGAGCAACCTGGTCTAGTGGAGGGTGTCCCTGCCCATAGCAGGGGGGGTTGGAACTAGATGATTTTTAAGGTCCTTTCCAACCTAAACCATTCTGTGATTCCATAAGCTGAAACTAGAGTACCTTCAGATCTGCAACATGCCAGCCGTCCCAGCTGAAAGAGTGCAGCTTCACATTTTAGGCTCAAAAAACTAGAGACAATTACCTCATTTTCTAGATAGCACCAGGCTGCAACATAGGCAAATAAGTATAAACCTCATGTGGGTAAGCATGTCTTATACCATGGTCTAACAGGAAAACAAGGGCCAAGCTCTCCTGTGACTTTGGGAAAAGAAGCGTTGGTTTGCAAGAACACCAGAGTTTATAATGACTAAGACAGAGATGCAGATTTGATAAATACATCCTCTCAATCTTTCTCTTTAAGTCTTGATCTGCCTTCTCTTTCAAAGTGTCTCTGGCTGAGAGCACTTCCTTTTGTTACTAGCCAAGGAAAGCAGATTTCAGCATTTGTTTTCTCATCAGTTAAAAGGGAATACCTGGCATATGCAGCCTGATATTTCTCCAGGACACACACACACAAAAAATTTGCACCAGTAAATTGCTGTTGATCTATATGGACTCAAGGTATAAATATCCTGATGGTTTAATAAACTCTTCTAGTTTTTATGGTGAAAGACCTTAATCAAATTCAGCAGATTTTTCCACTGATTTTATAGATGTCCAGATTTCAGTCTTCATTCCCAAGGATTTTTATTATACCAACAGCATCCTTATATATTGCTTTGGTAAGGAGTCCCCATCTTGTTTTGGAAAAAGGATCATTTTCATGAATCTTGGCATATTCTCTGTTGCCCATTTGCCTCGTGCTGGCATGCATGTCCTAGTCAGGCAACACCCTGCCGAGGTACAGGGAAATTACACCTTTCCTAGCAGTAAATGAACGTGCTCATCTGAAAGAAGCTTAAAAAATGAGTTAGTTTTCTGCCAATTGGTCTGAACCAGCCCCACAGATAGTGAGGCAATTTCCAGAGTTGGCAGAGGAGGAGCAGGATCACCTGTAGCCAGGGGCCACTCCAGCAACTCCACCTCTGAGGTGGGGGACAGTTTTCCAGAGGAACTAGAATGGACGATAACTCAGCTACCGACAATGTAAGGCTCAGTAGTAATGGCACAGTAGATGGAGATTTCTTTATAAAACACTTAAATTATAATTGTCTGATGCAGCAGTCAAACATCTGTTTAAAGAGCACCTTAGTTTGCGTTCCACTAAGTCTTTTAGTGATTAAGAGTTCATTCGCTGTGCTCACCTCTAGGAAGAGCGACAGCCATTCTCATTTCAATGCTCTCAGACCTTTGCTTTCACCAGACAGACACTGAGTAACAGTTTTCCAAGCAGGGAGTGCAAGCACACGGAGAGCATCTGCCCGGAAGCAAGCAGGCACGCACTAAGGAATTAGATACTGGCACAAACATCCCCTTTCAGACCTCTACTGTGTCACTTCAGTCCCCCCCAGGCCAGGCATGGCTTTCTGGAAGCATCAGCTCCTTGGTCAATGAAAAGGGCCATTTGTTCACAACACGACGGTGCTGCGGCAGCATGGCTCTGGTGTTCAGGAGAGGCACGGAGCAGATGCTCTGGATCACTGCTTTGTGGCCTGGGCTTTGGGCACTGCTCGCTGCTGCTACTCTCTTCTGTACATATTCAGTGCACTTAAAAGCTGTGCTTGCATCTACCCAGCTGCCCAGTATGCTAACCGAAACAGGATGAGAATTGAAGCAGTAGTTATGTTGGAAAGGAAGGTGGCCCCATTTCCTCCATCACAGAAACCAGCTCCAAATGTGAGTTTTCCCCACTCACCTGAGCCACTTCTCTTCAGAGTAAGCCAGAGGCAACCCCCATGGCCAGGGTCATCACCACTATCAAGGCTTCAAGCTTCCAGCGCTTTCAGAAGCAACACAGCTCCAGCAGTTGCTCCAAAACATCTCATCCCCTCGCTAATATCCCTTTTACGCAATGCCATCTTACAGCGCAGAGTCTTGTTTCTGGCCTTGGAGATATGTTCACTTTCTTCAGCATCACTTTACATATATTAAAACCAAACATGCTAATGCAACAAGCTGCCCACAGCTTTGCTGTTCTGCATATGCACAATTACTTGCACCGAATCTCCAAATTAGTCTCCCGAGTCTAGATTAATTCACAAGAAAGGAAGAGGGCTTGTCACAGCTACCAGGGTGGATACAGTGCTCTTCCAGCATGGACCCATGCCAGGTTCAGTTCAGTCCCCAGCTGCAGCGCAATCCATGCTTTCCAAATGAAGGAGGACAAGTTTAGCGGATAACATAGCAAAGCAGAAAATAACTCTATTTCATAAGAGGTTTTGAAGTTTCTCTGTTTATTTTTGTTCCACTGCAGAAATGTCGCAGTCAGTTTCCTACATCCCAGATGACTGACCAAACCACTCAGGATCACAGAGCTACCCTGAGGGCAGTTTCTGGATTGTCACCAGGTACCAGAAAACTGTCATGTCAGGCTGTGTGTGACTTCGGATCTTTGGGTCTCAAATGCAAGCGTTAGAATAACCTCCCACTTCTCTCTTACTGAGGCTGTCGATAAAGGGTGTTCAATACCACTTAACTGGTCCTATAAAGTGTTTTTTATTTGACAGTAAGATAAGTAGAGATTTTTCCAAAATACTGTCACTGAGATGCTGATTTTAATAGAGATCTATGTATAAATTCTTAATTCAGATGAGTTGTAGTAAGTTTGTTCAATGTTCTTAGCAGGGCCCAAGCACACCAACAGTCTGTGCAGCCATTCTCCCCCACCGCTAAGGACTTGGCTGCCCCTGCTCAAAGCTGCCTGTGGCATAACATAGCTGTTTGATCTGGGATCCAACTTGCCTGGACAAACATTGTAAGAAACCCCACTCTTTCACTTAGGAAGTTTTGGGAATTTTAGAGTAAAAGTTTTCTACTAAAAATCTTTGTCATGAGAGTATCTAGCTATAAAAATAAAGTTCAGATTCCAAAATTCTAGTAGTCTGTCAAACATTAAAATTGTGTTTGAAGAGTCCCTGCAACTATTACTTTTTAATGGTACAATATTTAATAAAATTGCTTCAAGGTTGTTGCTATGGAGTACCTAGATCACCTGCAGCTATAGGAATGAGCATCCTGGAATGTATAATGAATGCTGAGGCTCTACTTAGTTTTGCCCAGGGCTTGTTTTGCCTTAAAATGTTGGGGTTTGTTTGGGGGCAGCTTGTTTGAGTAACATTTTTTGTTGTTTTAAAGGGCCTAACAATAGTCCATGGAGAATTGTAGTGCTGTCGTTTTACAGTTTTATGTAGTCAGTACTAAACTTATTTGGATAGTTAATCTTCAACTCGTTCATGATCAGTTTTACCAGAAAAAATCCCCACTGTTTATAAGTTTATAGCTAAGACTACTAGTAGGCAGGATAATGGGGAGGCAGACTGATCTGCCCTTCCCCTGGGACATGGGAGAAATGAGAATGTTCCCTGTCCACTGCTAGCTTAGGTGAGATGCTAACAAAAAGCAGGGAGCCCTATACACTGTCAGGTCTCTTTTTCAAAGGAAACACAGCACTTAACATTTTTATGAATAGTGCTGAGAGGCAGATATCCGATAAACATGCATTATTTCCGCACAGTTTTATGAGGTGGGGAAGTCTCCTTCCCTGGAGACTTTCCAAAGCTGCCTGGACTTGTTCCTGTGAGATCTGCTCTGGGTGATCCTGCTCTGGCAGGGGGTTGGACTAGATGATCTCTAGAGGTCTCTTCCAGTCCCTAATTCTCTGTGAATCTGTGAATTATTCTGTAACATGCATTAATCCCAGATGGTATGGGAACATCACCTTTTAAATGAACACTGGTGTCAGCCTTATTTACTTCTCCTGACCAAAACAACCACAGCCCTATAATACCCACCTAGAAGGCATAGCTTCCTGATCTCTCTTCTCTCTTGAGGGACAGCCTTCTACCTTTCAATATAAACTTAGTTTAAATGCTTCAAAAAGTGTAAGAGCTGATCAGTTACCGATTTTTGTCAAGCTTTAAGATATTTGACAATACTAAGTTATTTTCATCATACAGATGGAGAATGAAAGCACAGACAGGCATGCAGTGCTTTGTTTTTTCAAGGCACTTGGCTGCCTACACGTACAGTCAATTGCTCAGCACTTCTAGAAAGTACCTCAGGAACAGAGGTGCAGGTGCTTTTGAAAACGCTCATTTTCTTGATCATTGTTTTTGTGGGAAGATCACCTAGGCTAAGGGGTTTTTTTACAGCATCAAAAGTTACCCTACCTTTGATCATTCCTGGGATGAGTGTCTGGTTCAGCTCCAGCTGCAACTCTTGAATTCTACTAGTCAAAATACTCCAGATCCTGAAATGTTCAATAATTTCAAATCATTAACACAGTCCTTAAAGTTCAGTGTGTACTGAAAAAAATAAACATCTCCAGAGGTCTGCAAAAAATGAAGCAGAGTTTAGCTCCTTGAGTCACTTTTTCCAACAGTGGCAACACTTCTGTGAGCACTTTAGTGGGGATTCGAGAAACCTTATACATCCAGCCACAGCACCATTACCTCAGTCTAAAGCAAACCAGAGCCAGTTAATTCTGGATGACTAACCGCTCTGTGAAATCCCAGAGATCAATGACAGAATGGCTTGTGAGAGTCAATGGGATGAGAACTGAAAGACAGGCTATAAGTAAAGATTAACTCCCAAAATACAGGATCCTATTCACTAGTACTTTTTTTAGACAGAGGCCCTATCAGCCAGCACCTTTAAAAGCAGTTTTAAATTCAGTAGGCAAGAGGTTTATCCCAGAATGATCCCATTGGCATTTTCTCCACACCGTATGCAATGACAAAGTTCAAGTTAGCATTTTTAGAGCATCATTTCTAAATGATCACACCTTAGTTTTTGCGAGCTGTTTGCCATGCACTAGGTGTCTTTATAGTGTGCTATACTGAACAACCTGAAATCTCTTTACAAAAACTGACCAGCCTTCACAAAGCTCCAACTCCTGGCATGCAGATAATTTTGAGAGACATAGTTTTTTGGGGTTTTTTAATTACTTGCCAAAGGCCATGCAATTAATCACTAGTCTAGGTCAGATCAGTGGCATGGTTTAGCTACCTGCTCAAACCACAAGACCCCGTTGCTAAAATAAAGAGCAAAAGGACACAGGAAGGCTATCTGAAATCTCCATTCTCTCATCCATATCTGAGAAAAGTGTAATAAAATTGTTGGATCAGAGTAACATGTTTTTACTGAGAAATACCAAAACACTTACCTTTTTTCCATTAGCTAGCAATGTATTCATGTAAATATGTTTTTCATTCATGCACAAATCAGACAAATTGTTCCATTTTGAAATAAGAAAATATATTTTTTGACATGTCTTTTGCCATTTAAAATGATCCTATTCTTATGGGATTCAAGCAACTGTCCCTTAAAGCATGCCAGGGGCATGTGAATGATAATGCAAACAGAAGCAAGGTCTGAAAAAAAAAAACCTCATATACAAAAGCTCTATTGAATTTTCAAACTTTTAAAAGCATGAGCTTGTAACTGTAAACGTATATTACTATTTGACATTAAACCATCTGAAATGAAGAAAAAGTATCAAAACAATCTTTCCAATTAAGAGTTATTCTTCACTTCTTAGAATAACTATTTAAAGTATATAATAATAAATCATAAAATCACATGTTTCTCACACTGAGTGAGATCCACATATATAATCAGGGGTGATACACAGGATCCACTATCCCCAAACTCAGATTCTACTCCAGGTCCCATTCTGCCTTCTATAGAGGGCTCTTCCAGATTTGTAAAACAAATCACAGTCTATTACCATTTTCTAGGACTTCTACTCACCCACCGAGACAAAGAACAAGAAGAGCCCATAGTATAGTGTAAAAAGTAACCATACAGCAGCAAGCAAGGTAAGAAGAGATATTTACAGACAGGCTGCACTTAATCAGTTAGAAACACCTAATATATACGAATGCTTTCCAGCTGCCTAAAACCCAGTAATTCCTGCTAACTGGTTGCATGCATAATCTTCACAAGTAGCATTTATATGCTATTTCTTGTGTACAGAATTATTTTAATATTCTTACAGTTCATAACCCATTTACAACCTAATCTCTGGTCACTGTATATACTACAAAAGATTTTTCCTTTTCTCTGAATTGCAGGAAAAGGAAACTGGAGCTGCTGTGCATGAGCCCTGGATACATTTCAGTTAGGGATATTTCTCTGACAGTAAAAGACAAGATGAGAGCACAGACAATGCATAGCACTCCAATGAATTAACATCAGGTGACTTTGCACAGTGGCTGTGACAAGTAATAATTTGAATCCAAACCATGTAGAAGGCCTAATTCTGTTCAGGCATAAATTGGAGCAACTCCACTGAAGCAAATCCAATTTCCTGCAGAGGTAGCACAGGATGTGCACACTGCACTTCCGGGCATTGCTGGTCCCAGCAAAGGACCCCATGAAGGTATGGCAATGCATATAGACACATAGGCTCTGTTTACTGTAGAAAACCTGAAGCCATATGAAAAAAATCACCAACACCTTTGTCACAGGAATGTTAAAACCCAGGGTGACAAATACCAATCCCAACTCACACCTCCACAGCAGCAACTTCTCTCTGCAAGGACTGGAAGTTACAGCTGTACCCAAAAATCATCCTGACACCTCTCAAAGCTCCTGTTTCAGGATTACTTCTCCAGAGTGCAAGAAAAGCTGCAAGACTTCTCCTCGAGATCCTCAGTGCTGCTGCTTCAGATGGATGTCCCCCTGCAACGCATGGCACCTATGCCAGCCCTATGTCACAACACCCTGCTGCTCCATCTCCCACCTCTTCCCCAGCCTTCCGCTTCCTAAGCCAGCACAGTCGGGACTGATGGCAGGTTTTTCTCAGTTTGTTTACAGCCTCCTGGGATTCACTGATGGAGTCTGGATGTATCAACACTTCCATAAGCACACAAGAGAGAAAGGTCCCACACTCACAGTGAAACAGCCTGACGAGACAAGGTGGGGATAGTTTGCATGTGGACCACAATTGCCAACAACACTGCCTCTACCCTGAATTTCTTTGCCATCCTTCCTCATTGCCTCTGGACATGAGTGCCTGAAAATGTGTGCGTTAACTTACCAAATGCAACAGGATACATTTACATTTTGGCAAAAACTTGAAGGTAGCTGTATTGTCACCTACATCTGCTGGGACTACAAAAAAGTAATTGCATGTATTAATTTGTATATGCAAATTATTCCCCAGATATCATTAATCTGTTCCTAAAAATTCTGCCAAGGAAGTGGGAGGTCTGTTTAAGAATAGATTCCAGGTGATAAGTTAATTGTTACTTAATAGAGCAGTTCTTCCATATTTATTTAACAGTGTTCCCTTAGCCACTGCTGCACCATTATCAGATTAAATAACATCTAATCAGGCTATCAGATTATTGTATTTTTGTATGAACCAACAAATGCTTAATGGGTTTTATTTTAGAATCAAAAATATTCATATTACAGGAGATTAATGCTATGAAAAAATATCTATATTAATATCTCTCAGCAATAAGCGATATGAATTAATGGATAGATGACCCAGTTACAAAAATGTAATGGTTTTAAAAAATTCAATATGATGTATTTTTAAACCTCACACTGTTAAGTCTTTGAATATACTTCAATAAAGAAGCCTTCTATTATGCAAAGATGTTGTACATCCTGGCACAGAAATACGAATTTGATTTTAATTGAAAGAAATCTTGACACCCTCTCACCTAGGTTTATATTTCATAATGAAGCTAGCATTCAGAGTCTTGATGGGCAATAGCCTCTGCTGCCTACCTGAGTTTTAATCCAGCAATAAGCAAAGGCACTCTGGTTATGGCCAAAAAGGTAAACTGCTTTTGACCATCACAGCCAATATTCCTTCAGCCTCTGCAGCACACTGCTGAGCTGTCATCAAAAAGAGCTTAACAGGAATAAAGGGGATTGGCACTCACAGCATTTCAGCAGAACGCTCTGATTACTTCAGTGACAGCATTTTACAAAGGAAAGTCTTGGGGAAAAGAACATCATCTGCCTCTGAGTCCTCACCCAACTCTATATGAAGTGTCTCTAGTTCTGTATTGCATATCTAAGCAGTTCTATACTCCGTTCAAGAACCAAATTTAGCACAAATTTAGCCTTTAGTTCATTCTGAGAATAAGAAACAAGCCCAAATTACGTCCTCTAATGAATAATTTTTGCTTTTATTCCACAAGTTCTTCTGCTTGCTCACCCAATTATTCCTCCCTTTTCTATCCAGCTCCTACCATTCAGCTTCAACGAAGCCAGTCATCACTTATTTTCTTCATTCCATCACCAGCAACTCCAACACCATCCAATAAAACTGTGTTGAATAGCTCTTTAGAGCAAGATGTTTCAGACTAGAGGCACTTAACTCAAGGTTGGACCTTGCAATGTAATAGCAATAATGTCTCCAGAAATGAAGTTGAGGCCATGTCAACTTCATAATTTTTTAATTCTATGTCTCATTCCAGGATGAAGACTTTTTGGGGAAGCTTGAAAGCAGACCAAGAAAAATTGAAGAGTTTAATGGTTCCTTGTTGTTTGTCTTACACCATCACAGTGACTCAGTAGCTCAAAGGCTTGTAAATACTGTCCTGCCATGTCTCCTTGGTTATTATTCAGCCAAGACTTTCTAAAATACTTAAGTAATCATTCTCTATTTCTATTAAAACAACAGATGGAATTCCCAACCTTCAATTTTATGTTGGGATTCTGCAGCAATTTATTAACAGCTTGAACTCTGTTCTCTTGAGGGTTTAACCTGATGGTTGAACTCAATTACATTACAGTCCTTTGTTCATCAAGGGACATATGTAATATGATATTAAATATGAAACAACTCATGCCTGAATAATGTAGTCTTTGTGAAATAAATTGATGGAGTATGGAAGCCCAAATTTCAAGCACATTAACTGTTCTTAGTTCTGATCTTATATCACAAAATTCAGCACTAATTGCACTGCTGTCAGCTGACTTTACTGATGTAAAAGTAGCATAAATTACAGAGGAATCGTGGTTTTTCTTTCTCTTGTATTATTGTCAAGCCATTCCAAAGTCCTAGTCATGCAGCTCACAAGCTGGGTTACGACTCCCAGAAAGGAGTATGCATTTAAATCAGTATATGCCTCCTTCATCTCATATCAATCCCATCAACACAGCCTTGGGTAACCCCTCCACACAGCCAGTACCCAGCTCAGAGAGTGTTTCGACGCAGCATGGAAACCTCCCACACAGAGTGAGAAATCTTATACTTTGCTGTGGCAGTTGTATTTGCCATTGTATTTTAAAATCACTCCTTATGAGCTTACTTTGACAGGCTAACATACTGCTTTTTCCGTTCTGAATCCTCCCTTCCTACCCTATTTTTTCCTCCTTGTCTCACGATGCAAGCCTTGAATGTTCGTTACTTCCTCCTCCCAGAAATTGCTCCTAGTCCTACACTTCATGGATGGCATACCATTCCTGAGCTCATCCATCAGGCTCAGACACTCCTGCTCTGTACCTGTGCTTCCAGACACACTCCCACTGTCAAGCTACAGACACGTCAAAAAACCCCAATTAGCAAGTTAGACTAATGAACGCCTAATAACCCAGCAGCTTTATGTGCAGAAAATGTCACCTGCTAAAGAGCTGTTGCTTACTTTGAGATAATTTAAATTTTAATTCTAAGGCTCAATGTCCAGCTGAAACATTGCTGTTGAACAGTTCCCTAGTAACACAGGGAACTAAGTGCATTCATTTTCATGTGAAGCTATAATTACAGTAGCAAATGAGTGCATTTTGAAACATCGAGCACACTTAAATTAGCAGGCGGTCAGCAATCTTTGCACACGATAGCAGGGGCAAGATGGAGAGAATCACATCTCCCTGAACTGCAGGTCTCAAAAACCCACACCTAGAGAACGACAGAATCCATCTATCGTCCATGGTGGAAAAGTAGGCACTTAATCATAAATAACTTCATTGCAAGATAGATGTTTAAGAGATTCATTGGACTTGAGCAGAATACAATAACTTTCATATAAACAGTGTACCTGGCAGGTCAGGCACAGGTACCTACAGTGTAGGCGTCTAAACATGGAATGAGTAATTCCACACATCCTACTCAAGGGGAAAATGCTTGAATACAACCAGTTCCTCTGTTGCTTTAAAACCCCACTTGCCTCGACCACAAAGTCCTGCTGAAAATCCTGTTAGTTAATCCATTCCTTACATATTAAGTCTGGAGATGGACATGAAGACCAGATCTTTTCCTTTGCTAGATATCAGTCTGTGAGAAGAATTATATTTTTACTTGTAATTCTTATAAAATTCCATTTAAAGGCTGCAGTTCTGTTTCTATCCCATGAAGTAGTTTTGCTGCCAGCTCTAAAAACTTTAAAACCAAGACTGAAATATGAAATTATTTCATCAGAGAGCAATAACCCTTTCTTAATGGTTCAGTTTATCATGTGTAATTGCTAGTGTTAATCTACACAGGAGTATTCTAAAACTCACACCTAAAGAAATGTTAACCTAGTCCAAGGTGGGTTTTTTTTCTGGAGCTGAATAGAAGTGAAGCATGAAGCTGAGTTTTTGAAGGAAGTCTAAGAAGTTTTTCATCATTACCTTTCACATGGGGGTGGTCCCCACTTCTTTTAACCTTTTATAAGCTCATTTTGTGGTTTGTATCCTGTAGATTCTTAAAGTTTGTTGGGTTTTTTTCAAGTAACTTTCTGGTATTAATCTAAAATCTAGTCAAAAAGCTTGATGGCTGACTCCATTCCAAACCTCAGTACAGGAGGACTTTGACTGCATTGTTCCAAGAGCCTTCATCTACCTGACAGTTGCCTTTGTCTGGAAAGAGAATGGATGGTTTAGGAAGGTTAGTCTCTTTCAGTTTAATCACTGGCATACACAACAAACAAGCAATCCAGAACCAAATATATTGTCCTGTCCTTGTTCACCTCTACCACTCACACATGTTGTAAGACAATAAACCTTTTTCCCCTTCTACAAAAGCATAAGCCCAGAAGCACTTTTTTTTCTCACAAAAGATATTTCACCTCTGAAAATCATTCAGGTGGTTTTTTTCCTTGCAACACCTCATGCAGTCCAAGTTGAACTGAGACTAATACTTTAATTATTCTATTGTGTTTCTGGTGTTTGAACAATCATGCTTTACTGTAGAGACAGCTGCGGTTCAAAGGCACATGCAAGATCTCTTTTTAGGTACATATCAACTGTCAGGTGTTAAAATAATACTAATTTAAGATTATTCAGAGAAGCTCCTGCCCCAAGGTCGGGGGGTGTGGTCCTCTGTTAATCCTTTGTGAATGCATTGCTGTGGCAGATTATGATACAGAAGCAATTGCACCACGTCTTTAACCAAACGAGTATGAAATTTAGATCTGAAATGAAAAAATTTGCTCTAGTGACAGAGAAAATATTATATTGATGACTTCTTAAAATTATGTTCCCATCTTGTTACACAGAAGCCTGTCAAGCCCCTGCCCCTCCATCTCCCAGCAGGCTGTGTGGCACACTGCTGTAGCCATCTCGGTGGAAGTCTGATGCTCCTCACTCACCCACACAGACTCCATCCCACCAGATAACAAGACTGAACTCCACACTCTACTGTGACCTGTGGTTTACACAGGAAAAAGTGAACTAATCAAGAGCTTCCAGCTCTCAGAATGCTTCACATTTCAAGACTTCAAGGTGCTAATTTTAGACGTATTCCATTAAGCCTTTGCCCCATTCCCTGCATAGCAGGAGCCAAAATCTCCTAAGATGTGACGTCTGTCTCATCTATGCCATACCTGCCAGTGGGGAGTGCTAGAATCCTCCCTGGACAGAGGGTCAGCAAGCTCAGGTCCTCAGTCTCCTGAGCTACACACATATCAGATATTTTTTTTTCTACTGAGAATAATTTTCCCCTGTCATCATGAGCAGTGTAATACAGTAATTCATTCCAGAGTGTAAAAATGAGATTTTTTTTTTTCAATCAAAAATCTTTAGTTAGCAACACATGAACCAGAGAGCATCAAATAAGCCATCATTCTACACACATGGACCGGTCACAATATCAAGAAAGAAAATAAAACTGTTAATTGATTAAACCATTTTAGTCACAACTATTATTTATGACCATAATTACAGTGCAGGTCAAACTTCCTATTTAAGTGTAAAATATGTTTGCCCTTTACAATAGGGACACAAACACTTGCATAATCCAAGATTTCTGTGAGTTCAGACTCTCACATATTTAAGCCACATGTAGAATCAGGATTACTGCAAACACAGCTTTGGTAAGCTGTCTATTGGACTATCATCAAACATTAAGTAATTTTGGATAATGTTTTTTAAATGCTCCAGGGATATTTTGGAAATACATCCTCTAGAGAAAATGAAATTAAACATACCTCACCACCTATGAGCAACCTTGCATTTTCAAAACATTAACCACACAACAATGCTTAGCTACTGAACTCTATAGGAAAATCAAGGGGATCTTCAGAAATTCATTCTTCAGTAACTTTTTTGTTACCCAGAAGTGGCACTGTCATACAGCTGAAGGGGCAGAGTCCAGAAGACAGGGAAAGGCACATCTAAGTTTCACACAGGAAATCTTTGAAACCACAGACCAGAACCTCGGTGCCTCGGCATACTGCTATGCCACACCTGGCATTGTCCTTCTTCACACAAGGCTACACTCACACCATTAAAGGCAATGAGAGTGATGTCTTTGGAGAGTTGAAATTGGGCCCTATATGGGGCATTTTACATGTCACATGAAGTAGTAGGTAATTTATTTTTGACTAGGAAAACAAGTAAACAGCTATTATCATCTTAACACATTTTTTCCTGTGGCATAAGAAATAAAGTGACTTATTTCTAGTTGATTTTTCTGCTTTTCTTTATTGATAAAAAAAAGCATAAAGGCTACAGATTAGTTATAAATGCAGTACTGCTCCTTGGTAACCAGTCAAACCAGATCTTAAACCTTTTCCTAGAGACTAAAGTCTCTTAAATAGCTACCAACAGGCACAGGCAATTGGGAAGGTAGGAAAAAGGTCAGAGACAGACTTTGTGCTTCTTGGGAAAATAACTATTTTTGCAGTTAAAAATCTCTTTCCTATTTTATTGTTATACAATACCATTGCTATAAAAACCTATTGGATTTGAGGTTTTTCATGTACACAGCAAGAGACATCATGATGCATGCTACCCTAGAGCACGACCCCAAGGGAAAAAAAGCATCTGGATCAAGCTGGCAGTATTCACTTGAAATCCATACTCTACTGGCAGATATTGATCCCTCCGAGCAAGAACTAAGTGAATTTCACTGATCCAGTCAGGCAGGTGGCTTATCATCCTGTAGGCAATGAGGAAAGGGAGAAAAGCTCTCCAGAGGCAAGGATCCAGAACACAGACTGAATAGGTTAGAAAGAAAGGACACATGACTGTCCAAGCTAGGAGTTTGTTGGGTTTTTGTTGGGTTTGGTTGTTAGGTTTTTTTTTTTTTTGAACCATTCTGCAAAGCTCTTGCCAGACATGGGTAGAATTCAGGGAACCGGCAATTTTCAGATCCTAGACCTCACAAGTTACATACAAGAGCAAATGAGAAAGCATTAACAGCATTACCACAGAAATAGTAAAAGGAATCTATAGACCACAGAGTTCTTCACACCACCAGCAGCTCTAGGTCCCTGAAGGGCAGAGTAAAACAGGCCACTGATGTTCTCCTTTCAGTTTCAGTAAAGTTAAAGCAGTTATTTAAAATAATATCAAGAAGACGTGTGCTTTGCTTTAGTAGACTATTCCCAGGTGCAAGCAACAAAAATCTTAATTAGTTAATGTTTATACTAAATAATTTGGATCATATGAGGAGGATTGTTTACAGTGCACTGCTAAGTCATCACAAACAAGCCCCACGAAAACTGTGTTCAGCTCACTGTAGTATACACGCAGGCATTTGACTGGTGTTTGGCACAGGGATGAGTGAAGAGAACTATGAGAAAGGCTCCATGCTTATTTTCCTAGTTTCCAAGGCTTCAGAATTGACATCTCCTCAGTAAGGAGAGATAGGTTAAAAAATAATAAATTAAAAATCAATAATTTCATCATCACCATATCACCAGTAAATATCTGGTAGTGATCTCAATAAAGCCATTCTTAATTACTGATAATTTTAAAGCACTGAAGTATTCTTCAAGAGTAGATGTAGCCCTTAACCAGGGCTAGGGGTTGTATCCACATCCTGTGACAGGAATGGCACGCCATACCACCTCGGTGTGAGGCACAACCTCTCCCACTCAAAGCTCAATCCAGCTGTGTGCCAACCACAGTCAGCAGCAGCTCATACATAAGAATTGAGCTATTTCAAACATTATCCAAGATATTTTTTTCTTCCCAGTGCCAACAGAGATTAGGAGCTTGAATAAGGGCATCAGAGTTACAATAAGTGGAAGGAGATCTCGTAAAGGAGCTAAACTCCATTAAAAGACAGCTAATTCTCCTCAATCAATTAAGGTACTCACATGTTCAAGGCAGAAAGCTGTCTACAGTGTTGAAGAAGAATGTACAAACTGTGCTTCTCCATCAAACTGGAGGCCGTGGCTGAGAAAGAGTTGTAGGGATTTGCTGAGACTGAAGTACCAACCATAATGACTTCTGTCTGGATTTAGCAGTTTCTTTTGCATAAATCACTCAGCAGATGTGAGGCAGGTTTAGGTTCCATTTTTCCTGTTGAAGGAGAAGTGAGGTCTCAGTTCAACTGGTTATTCATGAAAATAAAAAACAGTTATACAATAGTTCCAAATCCTTCCCTCCTGAAAGAAAGCCGTCAATACACATGCTCTGCTCCTTTAAATAATACATATTTCACCAGAAATAAGGCAGCCAAGTAGTCACTAGCATCCTTAATAAAGGAAATCTTGGTGTCCTTCCTTTAGGATAGCAGTAGTTCCATTGCTTTCCACTCCACAAATATCTGACAGGCATATTCAGCAGATGATCTGTTTTCAAGATCAGGAGCAAACATAGACCTACTTTCTGACAATACCTGGCAGGGCACTGCAAGGGGCCAGCAACTCCCTGGGGAATTAGGGGCCTCTCCTGGGTATAGCACTGCAGGGTCTCACCACCAGAACCCATCCCACCACCTCAACCAGGGTGGGCTGGAGACTATGGCCAGGCAGGACCTCAGTGATGGAGCAGGTCCAAGGCCAAGTCAGGGCAACAGCTGATCTATTTGGATCAGCAGGACACACAGCTAGGCAAGGGAACAACAGTAGCACTCTAAAGACCACAGCAGCTACACACAGCAAGGGCAAAGACTGCTAGTCCCCAGGCTGAGCTTAAATAGAGCTCTGAGTGCTGTGGGCAGGGGGTGAGGAGCACAGGGGAGGCTGCTTAGGTCATTAAATCTTGGTGGTGTCTTCAGGTACTGGACAATTACTTCTATTCCTTTCAGCTGTTAAACATCTTTTATATTATCTTACTCAGGTTCAGGAGAAACCTGAATATTCACACCCGAAATATAACCCTTGTGTCATGTTCTCCAGCATATTCCTGCTGCTGAAATTAACTAATCCATCTGCATTTACTCCTGTAGGAAAACCTTCACCATCTTGCTCTGTAAGTGCCTTTATACAAATAGTTGGGAATTTCTGCCATATAGTAACGTGAGGTTGTTTTATCATTGGTTCAGGGTAAAAAGAACATGGTAGAAAGCCTCTTTTTTACTGGAGTGCCAGAACCATCACCCCTAGCATTGCTACCAATAGAAATACATTTCTCAGCGTCCATAGGGCGCAATAGAAGAAAGGTAATAAAACATTCAGTCCAGAGGCATGATAGGATACTCCTTTCCAAGTCCTTGCAGTGCTAGTGCTACTGCTTGCAATGGACTCCCTCTGTGTGTGCTGGAGCAAGCGCAATGAATCATAAGGGAAAACACAGGGTAAAGCAAAGCAGCCCTGTCACGTTAGATACTACCATATACCGCATTTCAATTAGTTGATACTGTAATTTTGTATGTTGGTGATTGCACATGCAATACGTAACAGCAAATTATTGCAATCACCAACTGTTAAATAAGTGCTTCCAATTCATCAGTTATTCCTTGATCTAAAAAAATATTTTCCTGTTAACATTTAAGTGCCATAAATATACATTAATTTAAATGACAAGGGAGATAAGTTAACATAACACAAGAAAAAACAAGGAAAGGGAAAAAGAGTAGCAGTGAATAATCATGTATTTAACGGCAGTTTCCCATTAAATGTTCTCTCCTTTCCTTGCTTGCTCACTGTAAAAATCATAGTGGTTGTTACTGCTAAAGGGAATTTGACACTACAACAATTCCTGAGATCTCCCAGAAACTGATGAGTGTTTCAAACTGCTCCCCTTTCCCTGTTTCCTTAACCTCAAAATGCATTGTAGGCACTGGCCAGTCTATATTTTGTGAAAAGATGTGCAGATTTACTCTATATAGTTAGATGACCTGAAATGATATTCAAGATCCAATTCTTATTTTTGCTAAGATTGCCTTACACCATGATAAAGTAAAGCAGCATTAGCAAGCATCAGGTTCTCATAATTGCATAACTGCCTGATTTTTCTCTGGCTAGGAGCGCAACGATGATGTGAGGAAGACCAGGAGGGAAACCAGAGTCAGATAGTAGCAGAGAGAATCAATCTTAAACAAAGCTAAGGTATACATCAACTGTAAGCTCATTAATTACTTTGTCGTTACTCTGCTCAGATGTCCCAATGGCACCATGCCATGTAGTAGTACACATACCAACACGGCTTCTTTACCAAAAGTAGATATGCTCCGTTTAGCATTATAATGTGCTTTTTAATATATCAGCACATAGAAAGTGAAAGGCTATTTTCCCTTCTGGATTTAAAAATACATGTCATTGCTAAGCTCACAGCTGACTGTATTCTAGCGTAGACAGCTGGGAATGTGAGAAGGTTTCCTGAAAAACATTTCACAAAAATTTCTTATTCTCTTCAAAGAGAGGTTAGCCCATACCAAAAAGCAGAGTCTATTAAAAGATGCTCACTAAGATCCATTGCATACTCTCCAAATGTCTGTCACAGATGGCTTTCTGTCTGTAACTATGATTTGAAAAAATACTGATATATGTTCCACAGAACACAGGAAAAAACACAGAAGGAAATTAGTGCCAGCCACTAGAAAGGAACAGGCTCTACTAAGTAAATTGCAAAGCTGTAGGAAGAGCTTTTATTACTCAGAGCTGAAATTCTCCTAACATCCAAAGAAGAGGGCTGAATGATGTGCAACACGTCGAAATGTCCTTCTTTAGAGACTGCTGCATTGGAAAGGCTGCCAAATGAGGGGAAAGCAATTGGACCACTGGAAAAGTAGGTAAAAATGTTTAGTGCTATGGCTTAGAAGTCATATGTGCAGAGAGCCCATAAACAAGCACTAAGCACAGCGTAACTCCACACAACTAGTGACTGCATAACCCGTACCATCAGCACTGAGAAATGATGGCATCCTGGGCTGCCAGTTCAAAGAATTTACTAAACCTTTCCCAAGACTACTTACTGCCCTTACAAATGCCAGTTTTCTGGGTTGTGTATGGAGGTACCAAGTGGCAAAGCAAGAAGATGTATTTCCACGAACTTGCCCTAACAGAGACTGCAGAAGACACTCTTCTTGACAGGCAACGCTCATTCCCACTGCTCCCAAAATGTGCTGTGAAGGTAACGCGTTCTGCAACGGATCTAATGAAGCTCAACATTTTTCAAGATTTAATTATGCCCAGTCTCCTGAAAAATTCCCATCATCTCGGAGGACTCAGTAGACTGCAACAGAATGTTTACTGTCAGCCTACAAATATACAATGGCTAATACAACCTTCTGTATGGGCCCCTTTTCAATGCCCTAAACCATATCTCATCATGTGCAGCCACACAAACGTAATACAAGATACTGCCACGTGAGAATAAATTTCAGCAAAACAAAAAATTCTGATTCTTATTATGACACTCCACCTTGAATTCAGTCTCCGAATCTGATTTAAAATCCTTCTTATTGAAGACCTGTCCTCCATGTGATTTTATGAAGACACGGTTAAAGCCTGTGATGGGACATTCTGCCTTCATGTGTTCAAGGCCCCTTGTCTCTAACAAGCAATGTCAGTGCTGCTCATTGATGCCTGGTCTGTATGTCAAAAACAGGGTTACTTGTTATTGTCTGAAAATAAGCAATTTGCTCACACCTGCAGATATTTCTGACCAACTGGACCAGTACAGGCCTTACTTGCCAATCCTTTTTTACACTCTCAAAAAGCAGAACTTTGGTGGTTTGGAATAAATGAATAAAACTGGCTCCTTGTTTTTATAATTTTTTTTCATTGAAAAATGAGAATTTGTCAAACTGTTACTGAAGTTGAATCCTACAAGGATTACAGAACTGTGACCAACATCTGCAAAACTGAGTCCAGTTTTATTGCATTCACTTAATTGAAATATATAGCTTATCCACCTATAAAATAGACTACCAATTTTCAAACAAATTCTAATAATATGGTATATAAGGTATAGATTTTAAGTTAGTTGAGGGCCCATGTCTCTATGGCTGTTAAGAATTCGATGTGTGCACTGAAGTTAGGTGCAGGATTTCCAAAGGACTGCTGTGGGGCTGCAGCATCGCTAAGCCAAGTCTCTTCTTCCACTGTGGTGCATCAGGATTTATGTCACTGAGGTCACTGCACACTGTAAGGTAAAATCAGTGATAGCACAAGGGAACCTGCACAGTCATTTATAAATGGATGTAAATGTCAGGTGAACTAAAATTGTATCCTTGTTTTAGCTGCCAATTTCCTTGATTATTTTTCCAGAAATCAGTGATAAGGACATAATTTTATGGAATACATACTCTGGGGAAAGGAGTATTTATATGAATTATGGACTAGACTGATGATGCATACATCAAATAAAGCAAGACAGTCCTAGGAAAGAAAATAAGCTTTCAGATTAGGCGTGATATTTGCATGTATTTTTGGAACCTGCAAAGCACTACACAGAACATTACATGAATTTATAAATAAAATTAAATGTTTGAAACCAATTTGATGGAGCTACTCAATCCTAAAGAGTATTATTTAGAACTATTCACTGCTGCTGAACAATATGCTTTCCATAAATTCATAGGTGGAGCCAGTATCTCACTATCTGTAAAGCTGCCCTGCATCTGGCTTGTTTTCAGCTCTTTAGAAGTGTGCCACTTGTAATAAATTAAATTCCTATTTTCCAGGTTCCTCTTTCCTTTAGGGTAAATATTTTACAAAATTTCAGCTAGGAAAGATATAGCCTAATTTTTTATGTCTATGAAAAAAAATATATTTTTGTTTTCACATTAGCAGTTCCAATAACTTTAAGCAACCTTTGCCCCCCTGCTCTGGAGCAGCAACGTATTTGTCAGGGAGATAGTGTGCCAGGAGCTCTGTGTGTTGGGAATGCAACTTTTGCCAAAAAAATGAAAATGTAGCCTAATTTGGCCAAGTCATAAACTGTAACAAGCCATGCCTTGCACATCTACCCATATAACTTGCCATACCTGCTGAACACATGCATCTAAATTCTCTGATGATTGCATTTCAATAGGAATGCTCCGGTAAAGCACCACTGTATCTGCAAGTTTTCTTCTGGACAGTTCTGGGGTCTCCCAGACTGTCTGGGTCTGGAACAAGTGACAAGAAGCCTTTTCTCCGGTGCTGTCTGCAGTCCATGCTGGCCTTAGAGCTTGTGGGAAAGCAGAACCAGCAAGGGTTGGAATTCGGTGGCAGAGAATACAGGGAAGATTTCAACTGAGGCAATGAACTGACACTCAGTATGGAGGAGGAATAAAGGGATGTCTGATGAGCAGCTGGGTTCCCTGAGAACCATCATTTTTGGGAAGGGAAAAAAAAAAGGAAGAGGAGTAAAGAGGCGATCACTAACCTGGAACAGACAATGGGAAAGGAATCACGGAGCTGGGTCACCACAAGGTCCCAATTTGAGAAAAAGGACAAAATCAATGAAGGCCACTAGAAAAGACTGCGCAAAAAGTTTTGGGACATGGGCACAAGTGAAACAGCCCAGCAGCAAGGCTTCAATTCCACCAGGGCTCCTGGGTCTGAGCCTCTCAGCTCATGCCCTGGGCTTTTGGAGGTAGCTGGGTGTGGTGAAACTGATCCACTGGGGTCAAGACCTAGAAGCCTGGAGCACAGAAACCAGAAATGCTTCATCACAAGCATTATGGTTGGGATTAGGACCGAGGTTGAAGGCTTGAGGAGGTCTGAAAGGTAAGAGCATTTCTCTTGAGAAACACCATGTGCAATCTGAGATTGTGCTGAAAACCAGCATTGGACTCAAAGAAGAAATAGGCTAAGGAGGTAGGTATGTACAATTTAAAGTGGTATCAAAGTTTATAGACACAAAGACACAAGTTATGGTTGCACTGACTCCTAGTTCTGGCATGATCCAACCAGGGAGTCCTTGCTAGCGGTGACTCCATCAGATACGTAGCATTCACAGCATCCTGGGGGAGCGTGGCTATGTTAGACATCCCCCACCCCAAAAAGCACCCAGATGTCTAAAGACAGACACCAGTCCTTCACAGAGAAGCCACAGACCGGACCGGTGCCGGGTCGGAAGCTCTGCTGCTTTTGCCCTGGGCCGCCGCTTCCCTCCGGAGGAGTAACCCGGCCGGCGGCGGAGGGACGGGAGCCCCACGCAGGCGGCGTGGCCCGGAGGAGGGGCGGCGGGAGCTGCGGGGGTTTTGGGGGGCTTTGACCCATCCTTCGGCTGGTCTCCGCGGGGAAGGGGATTCGCTCAGCCCAACCAGGGGCGGCGGGGGAGAGGGGAGGGCTGTAAAGAGCCCCTCGGCCTTCGAGTTGGGAAATGAGACGGGGAGGAGCAGCGGCTCACACGGGAGAGCCGGAGCGGCACAGAAAACTTTGCCCGGGGCCGCTGGCCCCGAGCCCCGGCTCGCAGCAGCCCGCTGACCTGCGCTACGAAACGTATCATTCCTAATTACGGGTTTGATGTCCTACGTGAGCGCATGGTTCGCATTACGGAAGAAATGACCTGATAATCGCCCGGCAGCGGCATGCAGATGTGATAAGTGACTCCGCTTCCGCGGCGCGCCCGTCCCGCTCCCCGAGCCCCCCCCCGTCCCCGTCCCGGCTCTCTGCACCCCCCGGGGTGTCCTGCGGCAGAGGGGCACTGACCGCTGGTGCGGGGCTGGGCTCCAGCCCTGCTCTGCCGAGTGCTGGCCGCGCTGCAGGCGCGTCCTCGGCACGGGAAGGGTGAACCCCGCCCCCGGCAGCTCCTGGGAGCGGAGGGTGAGAGCAGGCGGGCGTCGGAGCCATCTCTTGCTCCCCGGCGCCTTCGGTGCTCCCCTGCGGGAAGCAGTGGCCCCGCAGCCGCGGGCTTGCATTTGCGGGGCGCCTTGTAGCGTAGAGGCTGGAGGGACAAACGCTGCTGTTGATCAAGGAGCTCTGAAAAGCAGTAAAATATGTCAAATGATTTCTGACAACGTGAAACGTTGTACAAGTAACATGCGAGGAGCTGAAATTTGGAAAGGGAAGAGGAAACCGTGGAAAAAAAAAAAAAAAAAAAAAACAAACAAAAAAAACCAAAAAAAACCAAAACAAACCAAAACACAAACGGGAAACCGTCCCTAGCGAGCAGAGGGTGAACGCTGCGTGCCCTCCCGCGCCGCCGCCGCGCTCAGCCCGCTCCCCCGCGGCCGCCCGGCCCGGCCGTTCCGCCTCTGCTCGGGGGGCGAGTGCGGCTGCCGCCGGGGCTGGAAGGCTGCCCCGGCCCGCCGCGCCCAGAGCTCAGGCCGGTTTCGGCACGGTGCGCGGTGCCTCTGGGGGGGACGGGTGGGGAAGCTGTGGCTGTGGGAAAACGGCCGGCGTGGATAGGCAGCATTCACTTCTGTGACTTGTCCCCATCTATTTACGTGCTAAGTCTTTGTGAATAACGGACTGTAATTTCTTTATAAACGCATTCAATCATCAATCACCACGCCAGCCTGTTTCATTTAAGCAGTTTTAGGGGGTTAATATCAAACTCGCTTGCAACATGAAACCTCCAAGAGCTGAAGACTCCTCAGAGCTGATGCTGTTTGGTTTTGCTTTAAGGCTGGCCCGCAGACCTGTGTGGATCCAGTTACCGGTTCTTTAGTGCTCTCCGAAGGTGCTCACTTGCGGAGAGGTAAATGCTGTGGCTCTGCATGTGAGTACGAAGCCTTGCCTTTCGGCATCAGCTTGCATGTTGTCTCCGTGACTTTGTAAAATCTTTACTGCTGGCGTGGTAAGAGCTGGCAACCCATCCTGTGTATTTTACTCTGATTTTAAACAAGTCAAGGACATTTTAAGTCCAGGGAAGGTCGTTGGCGAATTTTCTTAAAGTTAAAATATTGCAGCATTTCCCATTAGCATTATCTCTTGGAAATAGCATGAAGAGCACTGCACAGGAGTTATTTAATTGACTGTCATTTTGTAGAAGTTCTGTTCCCTTTGGCAAGTCCGTCACATCTAGGAAGAGAATCAGCATGCCAGAAAGTCTGTTTCCAGCAAGCTTTCTTAAAAAAAAAAAAAAAAGGCGATAGGAGCAAGATGGGTTTTGTCTCCAAGGTAGTTCAGTTTTTCAGAACTTCAGTGTTTAAAACTTTAGGAACTGCGTGGGATAGAGAAGTGACCAAAGATGTGGGATTCGGTGGAAGGATCTGTGATTTTCATAAAGTATCGGATCTGGAAGTCCAGCTGATAAGAAGTAATGGTTTATATTTTATACATCCCATAAACTGGCCTCCCGTGGGAGCAAACAGAGAAAGTTTTGTTGCTTTAGGAGACAAGATCGAGGCCACAAAAACCCACTGGCCAAGCTCTTGATGGTGCCTGAATCTTCACCTGAGTACCACATCAAGTGTGGTATATATGGGCATACCCACGGCGCGTTTAACTTAAAGATAACGCGTTAAAGCGGTGGAAAGAGTAGGTGAAAGCCTGTGATAGCTCGAATATGCACGGCTTGGTTCTGGGTCCGTTTTTAGCTGTTCCTTTTTAAAGTTTGTGTTGCTGTTTGAGTGGCGGCAAAGATTTGGGGGGGGGTTTTTTGGTGAAATCACCTTCGGTAGCTCTCTAGGGAGACCTGTCAGGAGGCAAGGCTTTGAGGAAATAAAGTTTCAAATGGTCAGGACATATTTACAGGCGACACTGGGAGACTGAGATCATCTCATCCTCCCTTCTGCTCCTGGTGCTGTGCCCTTAGATGTGCAATTTTCGGAGCTCCGGTATGTGGAGTATTTTTGCTGTTACACACAAAATAGAGAAGTTTAAGAACAAAAGATTCTTCTGAACAGTCAAACTGGAATGAGTTGGAAGGATACATTTAGGAAGTGGTTTCTTGGACACTAATTAGGACCATTTGCTTGGGGTTGCCATTATTTTCCTTTTAGTCTGGAGGGCACAATAGATCAAATGATTTATATATCATTAACAATTCTTGTTAACCATAAGCAGGGTTGGGCTTTTCCATACTGATTACCGACTAATGCTATAACGACACATTTTATTTCTTCTGCAGTGTCCATATGAGCAAGTTTACGTGAAAGACTAGTCCAAAAATGAAGCGCTTCAATTTTTTTGTTTGTATGTGTATTAATGTCTTTCATTCTACAAGAGCGGCTGCGAAATTGAAGCCGGTCAGCTCTTTGTGGCTGACACTGCTGGAATACTGGTATTTGTTGTACCTGATCCTGGCTCCCAGTGAATGCATTTTAATTGTAATATAACACAAACTGAACCATATGTGCACGTGTGTTTTAGACGCCGCATTATTGACCCCCCCCCCCCTTTCCCTTTCTTTTGCTCTACAAGTAAGGGGTTACAATCCCATCATACAATTAATTTCACTTTAAAATAAACTAAGAAAGCGAGCATATGCAATCATTAAATCCCACGGTTGTATTTAACATTACTTTTGTGTGCAGTGTGATGTCCAAGAATCTGTGATGATTACACGCGGGAGTTTCGGCCCTTGGGAGGGAGGGAGGGGCAGGGAGGAACGACCCTGTGCTGTGCTGTGCTGTGCTGTGCTGTGCTGTGCTGTGCTGTGTTGTGTTGTGTTGTGCTGTGCTGTGCTGTGTTGCCGTGCGGTGAGCGCCTCCGAAGACGGGCGCTGCTCTTCACGGGCAGAGTCGGGTGTCCGGTGCGGTGGCAGCGCCGCCGCGGTTTACCCGAGGAAATCCGCCCTCTGGGATGATCCCATCTCCTCCGGCTGCTCCAGGGGATGCTCCGACGGCTGTGTACAATGAGCTCGGGGATGCCTAAGTACCAGAGCGTCATCCGGCCCCAAAGCCCTCCCGAGGGGAGGCAGGAGGAGCCGCCGCCGGGCCGGGCCGTTCCGCCGCGGGTCTCCGGCCGCGGCCGCTTGTGCCCGGGCCCCGGGAGCTGATACTTGGGGCAGGGCCAGAGGAGGCTCCCGACACACTCATTACCGGATTAAATCCCTGGCACTGAGATGGGGGATGGGAGAAAGAAAGGCTCAACAGAATCGCTTGGGTTCCTGAATAATTTAAATTCTTTGTGTCTGATTGAACATCGCTCTGTTTGGTGTCCAAGTTTGTAAAAGCCTTTGAAAGACAAAAGAATTCTGTTTGCAAACATAATATGAAGTGTAAAGCACACTACGGATATTCATGAGCACCCAGGAGGTACTGAGCACTCCGGTACGAGGGCCAACCTGGCCAAGGGCTCCTTTGCCTTCTTTTCATTAACACAAAAGTCCTCCCCTATTTCCTGCTGAAGTTACCGATATCCGGACTAACCCATTAATTGTCTCGCACGACTTCTCCCACCACGTATCTTCATTAAGATTGAATGGCACTCAGGTAGTATGTCCTGTCATCGTGTTGATGCCTTGCTGCTCCCAGAAAGTTCTAAAGGAAGTCCAAGGCTTCCTTCCAAGGCTTCCAAGACTGTTGAGGCGAAGCCGGTCTCCTCTCCATGCGGGGTGCTCGGCCAGTGGGGGACTTGCAGGCGGTGGTGGCCTTGGGGACAGACATCCCGATGCTACACAGCAGCTCCGACATGGGCCTTGAGCGTGAGGGGCTGTAATAAATGGAAAAGCATTTTTTTCATTTCTGTAGTTTCAGGTGAAGCAGCCAGTTTCATTTAGACTGGAAACTATTGTGAGTTGCTTGGTGTCCCATTTTGATCCTTCCTCAGCTTTGGTTTTCTTGAAACCTAGTCCAAAAAAGATGCTCGTACAGGCTTCCAGATGCTAAGATTTAGATCATTTGAACGTCTGCGCAGACTTCTGGTAACAAAAAAAATACCCAAATGGATTTCGTTTGTGTATTAACATCCGTCAGATGGGAGAACAGTGCAGTTTAGAGCTAAAGTCTGCTTTCATCGTTTTAGCAACTGGGTCCACACGAACGTCTCGTCTGGCAAGTCAATAGGTTGAAGCTACATTGAACAGACCGAGTCCAATATCTGACATGACTTGGAATAGCTGTGATTTAACATATGAGGCTATTACTGCTGTTTATATAGCTTCGCGTGTGCATGCAAATAGATGCGGGGTGGGGGGTGGGGGGTGTCATTGCGGGGAGAGACAGCTACGAACGCATCCAGTGAGCTATGCACCCCGAAGCTGTAGGCTGAACTCGGCCCCACGGGGAGGCACCGCCAGCATAGGTCACCGTCGCTGAGCAGCCGCCGGTCACCGCTCACCCCGCGGGGGTGGCGGAGTCCCCCGCTCCCGGCCGTCCTGCCAGGGGCGGAATGTGTAAGGCAAGGACTGGCTGCGTTGCCGCCGCGGCAGCAATAGGAAAGTAAAGCATAACATTAGTTAGGTGAGACGCAGCAGGTGGCTTATTACAAGCCTTGCTACTCTGCCTCCTGCTCCCATTAGAGCGCCGATAATTGGGGAGGGGGAAATATTTTAGACGCTTTAGAGAGTAAGGAAGGAGCGGGGAAGAGCCCGCGGCTGCAGCCGCCGCCGGCTGCGCGGTCCAGCCAAGGCTTCTCCCAGCCCCCAGGGCCCGGGCAAGGCCCCGGCACCCTCCCTCCAAGTGACAGCGGTAACAACCGTGGTGATTAGAGTAATAATAATTCTTATTATTGTATCTTGGCGCAGATGGCGGTTGCGACCTCAGGGAGATTAAGAAGAGAGCAAGTCCCACGAAGGCACCTTTCTCCCTGAGCGGTCAGTCGCTTCCCAGCGTGGGCGCAGACTGACGGGTTCAGCTAATCCTGCCCGAGGATTGTTCTCGCCTTTGGCTGGGTTGGCTTTAAACTTCCTGATCACGGGCGGATTTAATGAAAACCTTATTTTAAAAGTTCTTACCACACAGACCATGGGAGCAAGACGGATTTGCACGGCCCCAGAGCCGGCACAGCAAACTTTGCGTGCTCCGAGCTCACGGTCACCTGTCCCAAACCTCTTGAAGGGAGATACCTCGGCTTTGAAGTTCTCCGCTGGCAGCAGCACTCCCCCTGCCCCGCCCGATACCCCCTGGCTGGTTTCTCCAGGGGAGCTGCTGTCGGGTGGGATGCGCTCTTTGCCGCACGTCCGCCTTCACGGTGAGCGCGGACGGGAAACCGCCGCGCCCCCCGCGACGCCCCGGGCTCCCCACGCCCTACCCGCGGGAGACCGGGCGCGGTGCTGCCCTGGGGGCCTCCCCCCGCCGGCCAAGGCGAAGCCCGGGGCGGGGAGAGTGGCTCCCCGGTGTTGTTACCCGGCTGCTGCCGAGTTCCCTTCCCGCCGGCAGCGCCTTGCTGGCAGCTCCGGCTGCGGCCAGAGCGGGACCCGGCCACCCTGCCCCGAGGCGCTCGGCCGCACTCCCGCCCCCCGGTGCGCACCTCGGCGGGGAGCAGAGCCCTGCCTCCTCCGCCCGCCGCCGGGTCTCCTCTCCCTGCCAAACCCTGAGAAGATCATTAGCATCCCTCGCTTGCTTGCCTCTTTTTTTTTTTTTTTTTTTAATAGATTACCAAGCTGGCCACGCAGACCCGAGGGTCACCCGGCTCAGGGGAGGAGAACTGAAACTGTCACAGGAGTTAAGAGAAATAGGCAAACAAAGCCAAAACGAGAAGTCATCTCTTGTTCCTGCCCCAGAAACAGCTCCCCGGTCACAGGGTCCCTGCAGTAAGTCCCTTCCTGCGAGAGCCATCCCGTAACAGGCCCAGCCCCCTCCGGAGCTCGGCCGGGAGCCGGCCCCTGCCTCGCCGCTGGCTCCCTGCATCTCCCCCCCCAGGGAGGGAGGCTCCGAGTACGAGAAATGACTCCCCACCCTACATTTTTCTATTGTTTTGAGACGGTGGATCAATTGTCATCAGTACTGTCACGTAAGAAGCAATGATTTCGATTCATCTTGTCATCTGATTTTATTCTAATGGGTTAAATTGGGTTCACTTTTACAATTATCCCAGGTTTGACTGCGTAGTATTGCATGACAACTCACAGTTTCATCGGGTTTGGCAAAGCGAGGTTGCTCCATGAATCCGTATATCATATCACATCAGATCAGGCTGAAGTTTGCTGTTTAGCGACTCCATTTGAGAGGCTTTTTATGAAAGTGGGAAGGGTTGATGCAGTCCGTGGCTGGTTCAGTGCGATTTCAAAAAAAAAAAAAAAAAAAGAAAAAAAATGTGGAGAGATGGCAACAACACGGGATTTGCTGCTCAGCTGTGAATAAGCACAGAACTAAAAAAACCGACATGATGGGGAAACGCTCAGCACACTACAATATTTTTAGCAGCCTCTCAGTCTTCGCTTTCTTTTAATTTCCTAATATGTTCTTTGCTTTATTAGTTTTATTTACAACCAGCTCCCCATTAACACCTCACCTGATTACTGAGGAGCTGAGACAGCTAATCAAGAAAATCCAGCAAACCAGCCAAAACTGAGAGGTGGGATTTATTTTTGCTTTCATCCATTCTTCTTCTTTATTTATTTATTTTGTTTTGGAAAATATTTCGAAACAAACAGAAAATAAAAGGCAGGTATCAGTGTATGTTGGTGAGAGGTCAGAGGTTAGAAATTCACGTCAATTCTATATTAGAGGCGGGGGGAGGTGGGGGAAAGGGAGAGAAAGAAAGATAGATATGGGAGGAAAAAAAAAAAAATCTTTCCACCAAGCAGCTTGTTTATTTTAATTAACATAGGGATCCTCTGCTAGAAACAAGGAACAACCTCCATCTACTGGCTAGATCATTGTGTCTGTTCTCCATCCAAAACCCATCCCTCATCACTCATAAAGGAGGTTACAATTTTGGAAGAAGCTTCTAAGGTCTCAAGGTAAGCTCCTGCATGAATCTTTGCTGGCAATGCAGCTATTTAGTCCTCACGAATGTGATTTGCGGGGTGTTTCTTTGGCGTGGTGGTTGTTTGGGGTCTTTTTTTTTAAACACCACAGAATGGTCGTTTCCCCAGGTGTATTCGCAGACAACATTTGGTGCATCTGTGTTTTAATTTAGAAAAGACCTAGCAGCCTGGGAAGACTGAGCCATTCAGCTCAATAATTAAAAAAAAAAAAAAAAAGGGAAGAAGAAAAAACCCACAGGCTTTTTTTTTTTTTTTTTTTAACGGAATGGCTACTTTCACCTGTCTGTGAATCTAGCCTGTAAGGGAGTCCTTTTCAAAAGCAGCAAAATATGATAATTTCCAATGGCTTAATTACAACCGGAGTGCCAATACCATTAAGGTTAATATCAGAAAACATTGTTATCAGAAGCTAACATGCTGAGGTCCTCGGCGGTGAACAGTTTCGTGTTAGACAATAATCTGCCTCTCCTGCTTTCTTCTGGCTGTGTGATCACTTGTTTGTGGTCAGTCACAGCGCTTGGCTATGGAGATAGGTGTCTGGGATTACTATGCAAAGCACCTAATGGTTTATTACTTAAGTATCAGCTCCTTAAGCAAATGAATACGTGGTTTAATTTGCATGCTTTCAGATTACCGGGAGGTACAAGCACGTTGGAGGTTTGGGTGTTTTAATTCGATGGCGTTTATGGTTAAAGATACACTGCGCTGGTGTCGCTCGCACCGCCCGTCAGGGCGCAGCCCGGCGGGGGAGGAGAGGGGCTGGTGCCCGGGCTGCGGCGCATCGCCTTTTTGTTACAGAAAGTAACGCACCAATCCGAAAGTTGGTCTACGGTACGCTCGAGAGGACTAGAGGCAGGAAAAAAAGATGCTAATGGTAAAGATATATTGTTTCTGACACCAAAGTGGAATTTTAAACGATGTCGGACTTTTCAAAAAAAACCCGCAACCCATTTAAATGCTGAAAACGACATTAGCTACATTTGATGCCACCGCCGAGAGACGTAACTCTATTCAGATTTTCCTTCTTTTGTGTCTAGATTGCTTGTACTAGCCGCGGACTTCACAAAGCGATGGGGTTGATCACTAATAGCACCGTGCTCCACCACAAGCTCACAGAGCAGAAAATAGCGTTAGGATTTAAAAATAGACCTGGCTTTAACCACCCGACTCCCAGGCAAAAAGATCATAATCCTGTTGCTGTTATTACTGCGCCCTTTAAGTTTCTGGAAATGATTAAACTAAGTGTCCTGAAAAGCTGAGGTACCTGACTGAGGCGGTGGGAAGTTCGGGGCGGCGGGAGGCGGCTGACCCGGCGCCGTGCTCTAAGCAGTGCCCTGTGCCTGCAATCCGGGACATGCCCTCGCCTCAGCTAGGGCAGACTAAATCCAGACCATTTCCGCTTAAAGGACTCTCCCAGCTCCCTACCCCCACACCCCACCCGCCTGAATATCCTCCCCTTTCTTCTAATTATTGTTGGTCAATTATTAATTTGCATGTAGACCTTGTCCTAAATCCCCAGAACTAAACACAAGATCGTTCACGCTGTAATAGGCTTTAGGCTGTAGCCCTTAGCCAAGAAGAATAAGAGCTCCATAGCAGAGCAGATCCCAGTGACCGCATGCTGAAATCTGTCCAGGGCACATGCTAATTACGAAGGTAGAAATGGCTTCGGCAAGCGCACAGAAAGCTGCGGGCAGGGGCGGTAGCCGAGGTGCGGGTTGTCTGGGGGAGTCGGGCAGCGGCGACGCGCCGGCGAGCGTCTTACCTGTGGACATGTCAACAGCGAGGTATTCCCTCTGACCCCTATGAGGCGGGGGAGTCTGGGTATATTCTTACAGAAAGGCAAAACCCGAGAGCGCCTGTCATGTCACTAAAATATTCTGAATGTTGCACATCAGATATCCTCCCCAAAATGCTGCTGCGAAAGAAGATAAAAGCACCCTGCAACGAGAAACTGCGTCCAGAGGCGAGGTGCAAATGGATTCAAAAGGGATAAACTGGTAGATTTGGATTTTAGACTCCCTGTCGTGCTCTTTGTGAGCTTTTCTCTCCCCTCCCCGAGCAAACCAGCAGAACTATGCAGAGACCCTCATGCTGTAATGGCAAACGCTCGCTACCAGCCTGCCCTCAGAGCAGCGGAGCTCCGATGTGAGCGAGGAATGGGATCTCAGGAACATTGAAGTAGATTTACCTTGACCTCCTGCAGGCCTTTTGGAAACGTAGAAGTCACGTTTGATGCTATCGACAAACTTTTCGTGTCCCTTTAGGTAAGAAGTGGTCTGCCAACATTAGGATGTTAATCAGAAAACGCTTTGGAAACCCCTGGCCTCCTTTAGCGGAGCAGCAGTAGCTCGTAGCGTATCCTTAACCGTACCTGATGGAGCAGAAAGAAAGGACCCTCTAATTAATTAAGTATGCCCAACCAGGGAAGGTTTAGTCATTTCTGAGTTTTGTTATAAGTCTGCCCAATTATTCCCAACGGCGCCGTCGAGCTAAGGCAGGGACGGGAATTTCACAAACACTATTTTTGGTGTCTCTGGCTCGGACTGACGCTTTGCCACTGCACCTGCAGGTAGGGCTTCGGTAACAGGCACCCGAGACAGCAAATGTCTGACAAGCGGGAGGAGACGGGAGCGGTGCCCGTAGCGGGGGGGCCCGAGGCGGGGGCACTGCCCGCTCCAGGGGGGGCGCAGCCTCCCCGCTGATCCCAGCGCTCCCCACCCCCCCCTCCGGGGACTCCCCCCCAAAACCCCTCCTCTCCCCGCTCCCAGCGTGAGCGATGAGTTTGACCATCCTCAGCCCAGCAGGGACACGGGCACGGCGGGACGGCGGCGCTTCCGCGGGGGCGGAGGGGAGAGTCGGTGGGGCCGGCCCGGCCCGCACAGAGCGGACGGGTTTCGATGGGCATCTGTGCCTGGCTCACGCGGGGGTATCTGCGGCAACGCGGGCGCCGTGGGAAACGCAGAGCATCGCCGAGAGACCAGACGCAGTACGAAACCGAGGCAGGGTGAGCTACCTCTGGCAGGGTGTCTGCAGGGGAATAAAGGAACATTTCCGTCAGAGGGGAAACAAAACCCAAACCCTGAACGTGCCAGTAAAGATGATACAGTCACGGTTAGAAACAAACTGGTCTCTTGGTGAGATTTCCTCACCTCCGTCGACAGCCACCACTGCGCTCACCCACGCCAGGTAGGCGCACGCCTGCGGCAACTCCTGGGCACAGGGTGTGCGGAGAGCAAACCCTGCTGGGGAGGGGTTAACGCGCTCCCGGAGCGCGGCCGCCTCCATCCCTCCCTTCCCAGCGCTCGGCGAAGCCGCCCTCCCCGCAACGGACCTCGCCCGGGCCGCGCAGCCCCGCGTGGGCTTGGGGGAGAGAGGGAAGGAACTTCGTCCCTTTCCCGGAGCAGCCGGGGCATCGCGCAGGGACGAGGGGGATCCCGAGAAAACAGCGCCCGTGTCCCGCACTGAATCACCTGGTTTGTTTTTTTCTTGATAGGTTGTTGTGCTAATTGACTTGTTTTCTCCAAGGAAAGACTATTTCTCCCTCCTCCTTCCCCCCTCTCCTCCTTTTTAAATTTTTTTCCCCAGACCGGGAGTGCTCCGCAGGAGAGACTACGGCTCGTGGTGTGATCTAGCCGTTTCAAGGGAGATTCCCTTACCTCTTTGAGTCTCGTCGGTTTTATAGCTATTACTCTCTTATTAAAACACACACACACATACAACACATTGATTTCCATCCAAAAGGGCTAATTACATTACTTACAGTAAATAGCAGCCCTGCTGTCCAGGGTCTAGTGTGCCAACAGAGAAAAAAAATCCCGGCTTATTTCACTTGATTGACTTCATCTTTGTGTGAAATTTTGTTTTATGAGCTGTATTCTGGCACTCGGAGGAATGTAGCAACATTCAATCTGCAAATAACATTAATTTTAGCTACTTAAGGGGACAGAGAAGGGAGGAAACTGGCTGCCTGAATCTTGGGTTACATGGAAGAGGTGACTCGAGGAGCCCCTGAGGATGTCTCTGGGATGCTTTGGAAAAGGAAGTGGGGGCTGGGGTACTTCTTTCACTAGTCGCGCTCGGGTTTGGTGTGGAGCGTCCCCCGGGGAGCAGGGAGCGCAGAACTGCCGCCAGGAAGATCCTTCAGTAGGGATCGAGGTGTCAGGAAACAGCCGGCAGCTGTTCCAGGGAAAGGCAAGGAAGGATGGTGTGAAAAGTAAGTAGGAAAAAGGGAACAGAAGGGGCGGGGGAGCAGAGAGAGGGAGATTATCCGGGAAGGAATGCATCGCCCAGTGCCTTGCACACAATGCTCGCTCGCAGCCGGGGAGCGGGCGAAGGGAGAGAGCATCCCCGGACCGCTCCGCGCCTCTCCGCGCCCGCCCGCCCCGTCGGCGGCCGGGGCTGACTCCGCAGGCTGCCCGCGTAGGGTGCTGGAGGTCCTACTGCGGCTACGGGCAGGGGTCCCGCGGGGCTGATGCTCCTCCTTGGCAGCAGGGCGGATAGAGTCCCGGCAAAGCGCACGGTCTGCCCGCGACCTGGACGGGCGGCGACGTGCCCTCCGAAGCCCGTTCCCACCGGCCCGCCTAACCACTCCCTCCGCAGCCGCCCGGGCCCGGGACGCGGCAAAGGGTCCGGCCGCCCCGTCCTGCCTCGGCTACCCCACAACAGCGCTTCTCCTCCCTCTCCCCTTCCCGCGGCGAAACCAGGAGCGGCGGTGCCAGCCCGAGGGGCCGCGGAACGAAGCTTCCCCCGGCGCAGCGGGGCCCCCGGGCCACCCTGCCCCTCGCCAGGCGCCGTCGCCGCCAACTCCCGGGACTCCGTGTTTGGGGGAGGTAATAAACCCCACCCACAGCTCCGACTGTAATGTTTGTCACTGCTTGCCCATCACGAGGGGTTGAGAGAAGTATGACAGGTCTTTGTTGTCTGAATAAAGATCAGTGGCAGCTCAAGGGAGAGAACTCCTCCTACTAAATTATCAAAAATGGGCTGGCTTTAGTCTCTTAACAAATTGGACAGAGCTCCGGAAAGCAGCAGTCCCAAATCCAACCTACAGGCACTGGGAACTTTAAAGCATCCAGGGACTGCTGAAAATAGCACTTCTTTTTGCTTTCTTTGTATTCAAAACTATACTCTTTCCTGACCGATTCTACTGCCCCAGGTCTAAGTCTCCTTAGTCAGGAGCCCCAGCTCCCCGCTACAGTAGCAGATCCTTTATCTCGCCTTTATTATTTTATTTTTAAAATTAATTATTATTGCATTTTCTCCCCCTTGTTTGTTTTCTGCACATCTTCAGGAAGCCCTCGGTGCTTGTGCAAAGAGAAGCTCCTATTGCAACCTCCCGCTCTGCGCTGTGCGCCTCGGTGTAAACATTTTGGATGATCTAAAGACTCTGGGGTCTGTATATGGAAATAGTTGGGTGCAGAGCAGAAGAAAATACTTGTCCTTTCCGTCCCCCAGCCATGCTTTTCCACGGGATCTCCGGAGGCCACATCCAAGGAATCATGGAGGAGATGGAGAGGCGATCCAAGACCGAGTCTCGCCTGGCCAAAGGGGGACAGATGAACGGCCGAGAAACGGTAAGAAAGGAGCTGGTACTCTTTGCAAGGGAATCCCTGCAAGCACGGACCCGCACCGGGACAGACCCTGGCTTTGGGGACGAGAAAGACGCTGCTTCCCTTTGCCCCTTCCCCGACACCCCTTGCTTGTAGAGACCCTTCCGAGGTTCCCTGTAAACCCACCCATAATGTTAGGCGTTGTGCTGCAGGCTCAGTTATACGTTTGTCTAATCAATGTCGTTGGCTTGTACTCCCTGGAGCAAGGGGGAACAAATATTTTAAACAGTAACAGGGACGGTGTTTCAGTCCCTACAGCGAAGCAGCCTTCTGGCCCTGCTCGGTTCACTGCGGCTGCTCTGCTCCGGCCGAGCAGGGCTGTAGCTGAAGTTTCTGACGTGTGCGTTACTTTTTTGTACTCCTGGCACCTCCTAAATTAACCGCAAACCGCGACCGCTTACTTTTCGTAACCATTTTTGGTCTGAAGCGTGGGATTTGATACAAAGAGGCACCACGGTCTCTGAAAGTTATGCCCGCAGACTACTTTGTATACCATTAACATCTCCTCTCTTATTAGTCAAAGGACTAATTTTTTTTCATAAATGAACTAACGGAGGGCGGAGAACCCGGGTGTCACGCTGTGTTTTGTGCACAGCGAGATCTCCCTTGCTCCAACTTACAGGGCTTCCGCCGACCGCGCACAAGGCTCTGCACACAAAGTAAAGGCTTTCAGTCCTAGAGTCCTTCCCCCTTCTCTTAAATAAACTCCCGCTTTGTTATATTAGGATTTGCAATGTAAATTCAAGTCGCTCTTTCAATTGCTAAAAAAAAAAAAGGGGGGGGGGGGGGGTGAGGAACACAACTTCAGCCTGGAAAACGAATGCGCGGTTGCTACTTTAAAACAGTTGCGATTTTAGAACAAGATGCTCGGGATTATATTTTTCCCCGCTAGTTTATCGGCAAACGCTGCCTCAAATTTCATGACAGAGCTTTTGTCTCCGCCGTCCCTCCGTCTCGCTTTGTCCCGAGCGACACTCCTCGTGGGGAGCAGATTAGTGGGAACTTGCAGAAGTTTGCTGATCAAACGATGCTAGTTTTAGCTGAAAACAGCCTGTGTCCCCCTTCTGTCCATGTCCCTGGCCAGGGCCGTGAGGGTTCGCGCTCACTGCTCTACACCATTCACCTGTCTCCCTTCTCTTACTTCTGTTTTAAATGGCCTGGTTTTCTTCAGAGACGGGTTTTGGCTGGTT
Organism: Rhynochetos jubatus; assembly: GCA_027574665.1. Taxonomy (NCBI): domain Eukaryota; kingdom Metazoa; phylum Chordata; class Aves; order Eurypygiformes; family Rhynochetidae; genus Rhynochetos; species Rhynochetos jubatus. Next base: position 22,783,449 of record CM050656.1, read on the forward strand.
TAAGCATGGGTGAAAACTTCCCGGAAAATCGGGGCACGCCTGCACACGCCACCATAAACTTTTGGTGCAGTAAACCGGTATTTTCCTACTTTAATATGCCGTTCTTGAGGAAAGCTCTGTGATTAAACCGCCAAAGTAACGGGGAAGCTACAGACTTCAATTTCAGGACCTGGGAAAAGAACAGGCTCTGCTTTGCTTACAGAGGCCTAATCAGCTGCCTTCACATATTGAAATGACAGTCGATCCTTAGGAGGGGTTTAATGGGATAAACACAAAAGCTGAATTGCGATAAGCACTTTTCTAGCGGGGATGGTCCCGCTTCCCCCTCAAACTTCCTGCCGGGAGCAGCCAGTTTGGTCCCAGAGAGCGGTCTTCTTGTACAAGCCCCGGGCCCTGCGCAGGACCCCGTCCCCAGCCCGGACTTTCTGACTCTTTCTCTCCCTGTCTCATCCCCTTGTGGTGTGGTTGTTTTGCAGAACATGCCCCCAATGAGCCCTGAGAAGCCTGCTTTGTGTGCTGGTTGTGGAGGGAAGATCTCAGACAGATATTACCTGCTGGCTGTTGACAAACAATGGCACCTCAGGTGTCTTAAATGCTGTGAATGTAAACTGGCTTTGGAGTCAGAACTCACCTGCTTTGCCAAGGACGGCAGTATTTACTGCAAGGAGGATTACTACAGGTACAGCACTCAGTCCTCATGGGTTCAAAAGCACGTCCCCTCGCAAGGCGTTTCGAACCGAAACGCTCTTTTCTCCACATGGGCTGTCAAAGGTAGCTTTTCGCAGTCAGCGATTCCTTAATCCTGTAAGCGCGTCCCGTCCGAAAAGTCTCGCAGCGTTACAAACTGAGCGGGTCGGCAGGGGACACGCTGCCTGAGCATGTGCGGCGGCACCCAAGCAGGCGAAGGAGAACACCTCGAGTCTCCCGCCGCTCGGCGGTTTCCCTCCGTGAACACTGGCCTAAGACCCAACAAAAGTTTCTCTCTGCCCGTAGCTTGCCGGATCCCCCGCGGGCCAGTGAGCCGGCCCCGGGGCCGGCGCGGCGGGAGGGACGGCAAGCACCGGCGGACACCGCCGCCCCTTGCCCAGCCCCGCGGAGGTTGTCCGGCGGCCGGGCCCCGGGAGCGGGCACCGCTTACCCGTGCGTTTCAGCTCTCCCAGGGGTCAGGTCCCCGCGGCCCGACTCGCCTGTACACGAATGCCCGGAGAGCGGGGGCTGATTCGCGCGCGCCAACCCCCCCCCCCCGCCCCCCGCTGCCTTTCCCGGTCTGCCCTTCTGCATGCGGACGGGCGGCGGGAGGGCTTCTGCGAAAGCTAGGCAGAAAGCGCAAGTCGTTCCCGCTGGGATCCCACTGCCGCTCCCCGAACCCCCGGAGGTGCTCCCGACGAGCCAGAGCAGCGACACCAGGCGAGCCAGGGGCCGCAGCCGGCAACAAGGGCCGTGCTGGGGCCGGGGAGGGCGCGACCCTGGCGGGGGGAGAGGTTCCCTGCCGACCTCCTGTGGCCGGGAGGGAAGGCGGGCGGCACTGAGGCAAGGTCTGCTCTTATCTTTCTAGTTGATACCCACTCTTCTGTTTCCTTCAGAAGGTTCTCCGTGCAGAGATGTGCCCGCTGCCACCTTGGGATCTCAGCCTCTGAAATGGTCATGAGAGCCAGGGAGTCGGTTTATCACCTGAGTTGTTTCACCTGCACCACCTGCAACAAGACTCTGACCACAGGCGATCACTTTGGCATGAAGGACAACCTGGTTTACTGCAGGGCCCACTTCGAGTCCCTTTTGCAAGGAGAATATCCCTCTCAGCTGAGCTACACCGATCTGGCTGCCAAGAGCGGAGGGTTGGCCCTGCCTTACTTCAATGGCACTGGCACAGTCCAGAAGGGGAGGCCCAGGAAAAGAAAGAGCCCTGCCTTGGGAGTGGACATCGTCAGCTACAACTCAGGTGGGAACCCCGCACCCGAGCTCCCTCCTGCTCCTCTGAGAAGAGCTTTCTCGGGCTTCCCCTCAGCTAGGTAGCGTGTGAGTAACTCAGCCAGGCTAGATCTTGTTCAACCATTGGAAAATCAAACAGCCCTCTGAGGGTTGGAGCATTTGCAGGAAAGCCAACAGCAGCCCTCCTCAAAGGCTGTCTTTGCCTATTAATGTCAAACACCCAAACTTAACCACTTCCCATGGTACAGACAAAAAAAAGGAAAGGGAAAAAAATTCCAACCCCAACACCACAGTGTCCTTTCTCTAGAGGAACCTCAGAGATACTGTTATTGTATGTATTTTATTAGCAAAAAGCACTTCACCAGTTAGACCTCTGATTAGAAGTAACCAGATGGATAAAAAAAAGTTGTAGTATATGGCTCCTACATTGCTAATGCAGTATGCACATAACTCGATATAGATATTCAATTTATAATAACTAATTCTTCAGGCTAAATGATCCTGTTTTACTGGCACATAAATGATCAAAATGTATAAGAGGCCAATGAATAAAAGTTGTTCCCTGTAACTAATTCCTAACAAATGTAATGAAGGAGAACGGTTTCTGCTCTCCCAGCAGTAGGAAAGGAACAAGTGTTGCCCCGTATTAAATTTCTTCCCTAATGCTGGTCACTTAAGTACCCAAACCGTGCCTAAACACACAGTGTTAGGGGCCAGAGGTAAAGGAGTTTCAGGTATGATCAAGCAGCTTAAGTGGCGTTTCATTAAATGGAAGAGGAAAGCAGTAAGGCTAAAACCGAATAAATAAGCTGATTTCAAACATCATTGTGGCGAAACTTAACCTCCCCATGTAAGGTAACTAGGAAAGAAAGGCTTGGAAAGAAAGAGTGGTGCAAGGTGTTTCCCCTATGCAGCAGGGAGCTCTTCCAGGGGGGCCAGGGAGCATGGGACTCCGGGCTGGGCAGCGGAAGAGTGCTGCGAACCGCTGTTTCCACCGAGGAGCCGGGAGAGGATCAGGGCCTCCTCTTCCAACAAACTCAGTTCGGTAAAAGTGCCCCGCTTTCGAGACGGAGCCCTCTCCCCTCCACCCACCTTCACCCATTGAGATTTATACGAGATCCTCCGCCGCCTCCCCCACAGACCCCCCTCCACTACCTCCCCCGGCACCTCCTCTGGGGCTACTTGTGAAGGGCTTTAGCTGGGAACCGGGTAGCTGTGCAAGGCTATTTCATCTCCTCTGATGCGTAGACCTTGGAGCCAGGGTAATCACTGCGCTAATTGTTCCTTGTTAATTGAAGATGACATTGGAATCCCTAGCTAAGGAGCGGTTTCCAATCAATCCTGAAAGCTGCTAAAGAAAAGGGAACCTGTAGCGCAGCCGGGATTCATTCAGTCCTGGCTCCGAGTGGCCTCTTCGGTCTATGCCGTCTCTCATGCTCACACCATCACCCAAAGTCCCCAGATCCCTAAATGGAAGTATTTATAAGGACAATTTATCGTTAGAATTAGTACCAGAAATTAGGGAAAGGTGAAAAGTTGTGGATATGATAAAACACTCTTTAAACTTCAGGTCTGGACTCAAGAAAGAGGTTTGTTAGTGGCATCGTAGTTTTTTGTGTGCTAGTCTTAAAACTCTCCTTCTTTACAAGGGGGCATAAAGATGTATCGCTGACTCCAAATGAGATTAAAAAGCATTGCCCATTATGAAAATACAGCTCAGTGCATGGAGATCTCACAGAATCCTCTGGGCAACGGAGAGAAAAAAAACCAAAACCCAGCAACAAAATCCCAAATGCTCTAACCTGATGACCCAGGCTGGATGGCTGAGAAATTTGATCTGTTTGGGCCGTGAATGTTTGTTGGTTTTTTTTCCCCTTTTAAGTATTATTTAGCAATGTCCGAGGTTGACACATGGTCTTGAAAAAACAGAGTTTGCAGCCAAACTGTGCAACGGGTCCAAACGACTCTGACCCATCAACCCACTGCGCTCCAGATCCAGGGGGAGGAAAAAGAATCTCTAACAGTTACGAAATGATTTGCAGTAGATGAAATCACTTATCCGAAAAAAAAAAAAAAAAAGCCCTCCCCAAAAAACCCTCTGAATAATTGGCAGCCACTTTTCTACACGCATTTTTCGTTCCCTGCCCTATGATTCAGTAACTGCTCTTACACGTAATCGTGGACAAAGCGCATCCAGTCCCCAGAAATGTGTTGGATACAGGACTGCCGCCTTCAGAAGGAGACGGGCAGGATCTGGAGCACGACCCTGTAACCCGGCCCGCCGCCGGGCCCTTTCTCCCGGGCGTTCGCAGCGGTACGTGCTGTCCTTCGGTCCGGCGGGCCGGCCGGCAGCCCCGCTGCAACCTGCCCGGCGCGGCCCGGTACCGCGGGCTGGGCTTGCGAACCGGCTCCGCAGCGCGGTTCTCCCCTCCCGGCCCGGGCTGCTGGAGAGGAAACCCGCGGCACTGAGCCGTACGTCTGAGCTAAAGCACAGCCGAGCTGGGAGAGCGCTCCGCGTCTGAGTAAGCAACTTCTTAGTTCCAGCAAAAGTTAGCTCTTGTCACTCACTGTTTGGCGAACCGCGAATTTAACCTCTCTATAACCGGTGTCCTGCCGAAACAGTCATACCCTAGGCTGTCCATATCGATGTAGCAAGCCATTATGGAAAACGGATCCGACCTTTAAAAACGAAACTCCGATTAGGCTAACAACTTCACCAAGCTGAGCATAAACATGTGTGTATTCACAAGAGATCCGGCAGTACCTGGCTCAGATTTGCGTGAGCGTTTTGTTTCAGGGGAGCTGAGCACACGGCCAGAATGGAAAATCAGATTCTGCTGCTGGATCTGCAATAGCTTTTCTATTCTGTATTTTGTTTAGTAGTTTAATTTCTGTTTCTTAGCTCCTTGGCTGTAAAGTGGAAACACAACAATAAATAACTCAAAATGTTATGAGGTAAAATCCATTCATACTTGTGAGCTGTCTGGAATTAATGTGAAAAATGGAAGAAACTATTCAAAAGTACTTACAGCATTCAAGTCTTTGTCTATATTACCTCTTATATCATAGAATTAATATGTATTTTAAGGCAAACTGTGTTGACTTACAGCCCACAGGATATAGAAATGAGATGGTGAAGAAGATTTCCATAGGAAAATATTTTACACAGCTGTTGCTCAGAGCTGTTTACTTTATTTCATTATATGTGTGTGTGTGAAAAACTATGAAGACCTCACTTGAAGAATTCTTGGCAATAGAAACCAAACTGTTTCAGCTCTTTCCAAAGCAAAATTAACCAACCGCCCCAATCCTGCTGCAAAAAAATGAGCAATAATGTCTTGCCTGATTTTTCGCTTCCCTTCAGTTCTCCATATAGGCCATAGTATAAAACCTTGTTCTATGATTTGGCCAAACCACGTAACGCAGTTTCACCTACGTAAAATAGAGTGTGAGCTAATCATTGTATAAACTAGGATTGTCTGAGGAAGCTGGGGGCCCTCTTCTCATACTTTCTTGAAAATAAAAGCCAAAATCTAGTAGATCGCAGACAAAAAAGTAGATCACTGAAAACAAAGGCAATAAACAGGATAGAGGAGCCCCAGCGTTGCTGCTGAAAACCTGAGGAGCTAAGGAAAGCAACACAAACAAACAGCTTGCAACTGTCTGAAGTAAAACCTGAGGACTGAATTCTGGTGCTCCGATTTATGTCAGCTCACAAGTTACGGCCCACGTTGTTTGATTGAAGGCAGTGTGATTGCTTGTGAAAACAAGTAGTAAATACAATCCAACCCTGGTCTGAAATTGTTTTTAAGGCAACTTTCAACTCCTGGTATTCTCAGATGTGTCAGCTTACTTTGTTTGAAAGTGCAGTTATACTTCTTACCAAGACTAGAAGCAAATCTAGCTATAATTAAGTATTCACCTGATTTTCTGTCAAAGTGTTGTCTTACCAGCATCTGTTCATGTTGCCTTGTCTTATAATTCAAAAGAAAAATCACCTTCAAGAAGCTTTCTCTTTTCTCCTGGTTTCAAGATGCTTTTCCTCTTTTTTTAGCACTGTCAACATCAGTCTCTCTGTATTGTGTGCTTTCCCTCTTTTCTCCTTCTCTCTCTCACCCTCTCTTTTTTTTCCAAGAAATAAAGATCAACTATGCTTACTAAATAATCCAATAACTATTGGAAAGCAGTTCAGAGATTCAAATGAGCAATTAATGAAACCTGGTCTAATTTACAGACATTCTGAAACATTTTTAATTAGCTGTTCATTAATGAATATTCCCTGCTATGACAACACCGTTAGCTTCCTCTTGTATGACTGAGCTATCTTTATAAAATGGGATCCTATAAATTGGTCACCCAATTGGTTTTTAAGACAGAAAGAAAAATATAGATGTCTGTTTTACTTCTCCCCCCGCCCAGTACTGTCATTCCTTTCCCCAATATGAAGTAGTAACGCCACGGTCCCCGAACAGCTGCAACTCTTGTGTACAATCAACACCCATAAAAGTGTAATCTGGAACAAATTAATCTTTCGTAGACACTTTGAAAAGCCTGAATCAGGGAAAGTAGGGAAACTCTTTTAAAGTTTTGAGTTTTTGATGTTTCTATAAGCAACCACTTTGGTTGCTTATAGAATCATCCTAAATCAGTACCATCTAAGAGCTACTGCTGACTGGGATTGAGATTGAGGGACTGAATCAAGCCATGATGCAACTGTTTTCTAGACGTGTTTTACAGACAAAGGTCTTGGAGCAGTTCATATAAACTTCCAGGCAGAGTCCAAAAGCATTTATTTTATCAGCATAAACCTCCAGATTTTATGCTTACTTGATGAACTGTCATAACAAACTTTCCTGCTGTACGTCTCTTTTTACAGGTGCTTGTGATTTGGGAGAAAAGCTCAGGAACATTCAAAATGCTGGTTTGACCTTTATCCTTCTCTCAAGCTAAGAGTGTTTCAGTGAGCAAGATTTCAAAATCTGAATGAGATTTCAAATGACTCTTTGAATGCCCAAAGCAAAACCATCACCACAGGGAAAAGAGTTGTTTGAAAATAAATGCCAAAGGAGAGAGAACTTTCTAAATCTGCTCTTAGTAGGTATAGGCCCGGGGGACATAGCGCGTTTTAAGTATAGGAAAAGGTAATCTTCTGAAACTTTTTAATCTCATTTAATTACCACATCTGTAATTAACCTTGCACCATCTTAGCCCTTCCTTCCTTTTTTGTTTGTTTTCTTCCTTCCAAACAGTAGGTGACTCAAGATTTTTGCCTTGGTTCCTTTATCCTACGTGATGTGCGGCCACTAACTCCTTGATTCATCCTGTTTATTGAACAGGTTGTAATGAGAATGAGGCAGATCACCTGGACAGAGACCAGCAGCCTTATCCCCCATCCCAGAAGACAAAGCGCATGCGTACCTCCTTCAAACACCACCAGCTTCGTACCATGAAGTCCTACTTTGCTATCAACCACAACCCAGATGCCAAGGACCTCAAGCAGCTTGCCCAGAAAACAGGCCTGACCAAGAGAGTTCTGCAGGTAAGAAGTCACATCACAGGCTTGACAGAATTGTCCCCTACCCCTGCCAGTCCATAGCATTTCCCTTACGTGTAATGATAGCGACATACGTAGCAATACTTTTGCTAGGCGTGTCCCTAGTGGATGTGCAGAGGGGTATGGTATTACATGGCAGGAGTGCTGAATGTGTGCCCTAACACCCCAAGGCAGCCAAATGCTAAAATATGATTTGTAATTAGTTGTATCCTCAACATGAGGAAACTGTCTCCAGAGTCTGCCAACCCAGGTGATACCCTGGGATCTGTAGTCTCTCTGCAGTGACCTTATTAAGTGTAGAGGTAACAAATCTAATCATCTTATATGCACTGAGTGAAGCCTTTGGCTCCTCCCGAGGGAGTTAATACGGCCCCTCAGTGAGCAGATCTCCCGCTATGTAGGAAGCAAGCTTTGAACAATATGATCCTCCAGGAGCGGTCGGCTCCCACTCTCAATTCCTGTTAGACAATTGTTATCATTAAGGGCCTACATAGTAAAAAGTCCCTTCCCTGTGACGGACAGCCTAGCAAATTACATTAAAAAAGCCCTTTATGGTGCATGCTAGCTCAGTGAAGATAAAGTGAGGTATTATCTGCAGAGTTCCGAAGCAACCAGGGTAGAAGGAGAATCTGTTAGTGGCCATTCCTTGTCTGTGCTACAGGTCACCTAAAACATTTTTAGTGAACCTTACAGAACAGGAAGACTAGGCAACCCATATCAACAATCCTTATGACAGGGATGGTGCAAATACCCCTCCTTCCTCTTCAGTCTTCTAAAATGACAAACTTTCAGCCTTGGCAAAAATCTGCTCATTCACCCTTTGCCTTAATCTTTACGATGTGTCTTGACCCCAAACTTACCCAACCTAAGAGCACACTAGATGGCCATCAAGAAAGCTGCTTTCCTCGGGTGAGGGAGTGAGCAGATTTTTCTTAAGGCTGCTCTGTGAGGTCTGCACCCTGGGCTGCAAGTGAGTGCCCGTAGCCCTGGGTTTTGTACGCAGCGTCCCACCCGTGAAAAAGTCAGTACCACCAGTAGCAGTAGTGAAGCTGTAGAGTGACTCAGTTGATTTGCCACACAAAAACAGACATCAAAAAAGCAAGAACAAAGACAAAAATAAGCAAAACAAAACAAGCATCGGTAAAGAAATCAATTGGGATTGGTTTGCAGGTTTGGTTTCAAAACGCAAGAGCCAAATTCAGAAGGAACCTTTTGCGGCAGGAGAATGGGGGTGTCGATAAAGCTGATGGCACCTCACTTCCGGCACCGCCCTCAGCAGACAGCGGCGCACTCACTCCACCCGGCACTGCGACCACTTTAACAGACCTGACCAATCCCACTATCACTGTAGTGACATCAGTGACCTCTAACTTGGACAGCCACGAATCCGGGAGCCCCTCACAAACTACCTTAACGAACCTTTTCTAACATTTCATTTTTTTTATTACTCTTCTTTATTATTATTATTTTTATTATTTTCAAGCCTTTTTTTAAAAAAAATAAAAACAAACCCACAAAATATTTGGGATAATAAACAGCTTGATGTGTAGCATCTGCAACCACTTGGCAAATGAGTTTGAAGTAGTATGTTGCTATCATAAATGAACATTTATTGTTGTTAAATTGTACTCAATTTTTAAAAATTCATCAAATAACTGAAGAGAAGGTTATGAATCATTCTAATAAGTGCCTCTTAAAATTGTATGTTACTTATTTCCAGAACCTTGGAAAAAATAATTACTACCACAAAAAAAAAAAAAAAAAAAGATTCTTTTCCCTCCTTGATAACCAGAAAAAAATCAGTTTAATTATAGCTGAAAGAATGCTGCTTCAGGATTCTGTGTTCACTTACAGCATTTAAGAACCCCAAATTTAATTTTATTTTTATAATGCATCTAAAAGTTTTGTATGATTTATTTTTTAAATGTTGAAAAATAAATACCAAATTAATTAAACTTGAAATAGTCAGACTGCAAGTGCCAGTGCTTTTTTGTAATGCATTAGTCACAAGCCTAATCCTCGCTGAACACTTGGGAGTCTCACTGGGATAGATAAAACGCTCCTCTGCCAGTTCTTCACCCAGCTGGGATGTCCTTGGCCACCACTGAAAGCTATATCTGGATGGAGGGCTTGGAGAGAGCGTCCCAGTGATGAGAGCACATGTGGATGAGGATGGCAGCATCAGACTGTTGGTCTCCAAATTTGTGTCCAGTACAGTAAGGAGGCAAGATCTGGAAAACACCCTCCAGAATGAGCTCACTTCTATAAAGGTATTATTAAAGTAATAACAGCAGAACTCAAGTGAGGAGTTCCTACTGATCTGAAATATCACATAGGGAGGGTTTTTAATTTTTGTCTGTCAAGCAGCTCTGATCTGGAATTAAGAAAAAAATAAGTGTGGTTTGCTACCTGGCCTTGGAGCCGTACCGTTAAAGCAAACCGGAGGTTGCCCAGGTACTTTAGTGAGCACAAAAATAATTTCCAAGATGATGTGTGCATGTGTACTGTTAAAATGAGTTTTTGACAAATCATACTTTTTTTTTTTTTCCCCAGGAAAAATGGAAATAAGCAAAATATAATTTATTAAGATGTTTAAGGAAAATGATTTCAGTACAATTTATTCCTTACTATTTTGAATTTACTTTAGATGTCTCCTGAGATTGTATCAGACACTTTGTTTAATACATGAACTTAAAATGCTTAGTTCATCAATATCTCTAAAATATATTTTAACTTTTTCAACTTTGTATGAAAGAAAAAAATGTTAGCAAAAATTCTTACAAAAATGGGAATTGGCAGTGCATAATTTTAAAGCAGATAAACTCAGAAGCCTTGTGGATGCTGATCTGAATACATTTCTTAGTTTACAATAGTAATCTTTCTTCTTTTAATTTTATTTAAGCTAAAAGTCTGAATGGTCTGGGCAGTGGTGAATGTTCATTTGTATCCTTCTATTGTAGTTGAACACCAATTAGATTGTGGAGAGTCTCAGAAACAAAACCGAACAAAAACCAGTCAAGATCTATGTCTGGCTTTTAGTGGATTGTTAAGAATAACTTTGCACATATACCCCACTTTTTAGACACCATCAAATCTCTTTTTTGGTGGTCAAAGTGGCTATTTAATATATTTTAAAGGTGTCCTTTTTGGCTGTATAAATGTGTGGTTACATATTGACAGTTCACTGCCCACATTAAAGTGCATTATTGTAATTTTTGCTCAGGGTTTTTAGAAAATTAGCACAGAAAAGTAGCTTATTTTTAAAAAAAAGATGATGGAAGAGATGTTAACACTGTAATAGAAGAAAGGTGTGTTTGCCATTATATATTTAGCAAGTATGGTTATCATCTTCTATGGATATTAAATCTTGACTTTTCCTATTTCTATTACCTTATGGGCATTTACCACTAACCAGACCGAATGACCTTGGTAAGGCTGAGATCTTTATTAATACACTTTTACAGGTAAAAATATTGATACTTATAAATTTTGTTCTTTGACAGAACAATATATGGTACTAGAGATCTACTTTATTAAGTAGACTAATTAAAACTCAGTTCTACTATGTGCCTTATGATATACCTTGGGAGTAAGTTTGTGAAAAATCAGGATATATGTGTTGTTTGTTAAATTAACTGTTTTAAGCCCTTTTGACACCTCACTAGTTTTGTACTGTTTTACCTCTTATTTCTGAAACTCTTTTTATGGTGTATCCTGTTAGAGGGGACAAACATGTCATAGAAAGCAGTTGTGCACTCTTTCAGATATAGTTGATAAATCCAATAATCTTATATATTGAGCTTCGTGTTTATAGTACAGTAAGTGGTCTAGCAAAATTGTCCATGTTTCTTTGTTTATTGATAAATGCATTGTATAGAAACTATTTCCCCTAAATATTTATGGACCAAACAATTGTGATATATCCTATTAAATTTGTGTGAATAAACCATTTTGAATCTAAGGAGTTTTATTTTCCGTCAGCTTTTTTTTTTTTTTTTTTTTAATTTAAAATCTACACTTACCATCGCGTCTCTTTGCTTTTACGGTACCTGTGAACAATTGGTATTAAACACAGAAACACGGCCTTTAAATATTTTAAAATATGGTCCCTACTGAGGTTTTCAATTTCTTCATATTCAATGTATATGCTACTGCTGGTGCAATTTAGATTTTAGTTTTTTAACCCCCTTTTTTGAACATGCCAAGTAATGCCCCACTGATTTGATATTGAAACCCTGTCTTCTAAAAAAGCTAGAAAACTAGCAGCTAAAGTAATTGCATGACAAATATAACCTAAATAATATGATGAAATGAATCAAGATTTAATGCTAGGTATATTGAACACAAAATAGATTTGCAAAATAGACCCCGAAAAGCCAGGTTGCTCTGTAGTTTAATAAATTGTCACTATGATTTCTTTCAGGGAGAACAAATCATGGGGCATTACAGCCAAACATCCCGACGTTTGAAAATTCCCTAAAGTATTAAAAGAAGGGGAAAAGTTTGATCGGAAATCCACTGCAGTGAAGACAAAGACAATATTAGGTTATGATAATCATACATTTAAAAATCTATTGAGCCAAAAAATAAAAATTAAAGACTTGATGTCATTTCCTGAATGTTAACAAAACATATGTTATTTTATGGTGTCTAATTAACAGAACTGAAGGCTTCAACAAATTGTGTGGTATTAAAAACAAATTTAGAGAAACTATGTATAAAACCAGAGCAACCTGGCAGCAATCTACCCAGCCCATAATCGAAGAAAACTTTTATTTAAAAAAAATAAATCACATTTGTCAAGCACAAGTATTTGTAAAATAAAATCTGAGTGCATTCATTCCACTTGCTTGCTAATGTGTACTAGTCATATCTGTTAAATGGATTTTTGTAAATTCAAAGAGAACTTTTCACTCATTTGAGATCATAGGAATCAAAACCCAGTAACTTTAGTACTATTGTTTCTGAATTCTTTTTTTTTTAAATGAGATAAATCTGCATGCACTTTTCCATCTGTCACATATAGTGTACATTTCTGTGTGATGAATTTCTCTTTGATGTTTCCTGTATAATAGCTTTCATTAATAAACATTTTATTTGATGCAAACATAGTTAACTTTATGTAAACACATAGCTAATTGTTCAAACTAATTTAAACTCTTCTTTTAAAAAGAAGCAGTACAGTGCAGTTCCAATATGTTATATGTATCTAAAACCACAAAGAATGAGGTAGCAATACTGTTGCACAGTGTAAAATTATTTCCTTTGGTGTTAACTTTTTAATTCTTTAACTTCTTGTATACAACTGACATGTTTAAAAAAATCCCCGTCAGCATCAACAATAAAACAATCCCCAAATTATTCATCAATATAAGGTAACATAAGCAGTACATTACGTAAAATCCTCAATGACTTTTAGAGTACAAGGATATAATTTGTAGATCCATGAGCTGTTTACATGGTCACTATGCAATGAGCAGGTATGTTACAAAAAGTTGGTCTTAAGATTCCCATTCCAAATCACAGATAATTTTTACAAGCCAACAAGCAAGTGTAACGATAACCAATTCTTAGTAATGAGGTTTTGTAACTGTTAAGCAAGTATTTGAAGAAAGATTTTTTAAAATATATTCCTATTTAGCTGTATAGCCAAAGCGTATGTTAAACAAATTAACATATAAAAGACTTGCCAGAAAATCTTTCATTAAGATGACATTTTTATTATATACTAATGAACCCTATGTAAACAATGTAACTTTTATGAATGATGGACATTAAATATTTCACTTACGTGTATCCTCAGCATTTTGCATGTTTTCTTAAACTTTTCCAGTTTCTGAATTCTAAAAAGAAAACCATACAATTATTAACAACACAGCACAAAGTTATGTACAGATCACTGCAGCGATCTCTGGAAACCGGTAACCAAGAGTGTTCTAATGGCAATAAAAAGGTATCATTTATTGGTGGCAATTATGGGAAGCATTGTTTAAACAGCAGTTTTATAGTATGTTGTAAAATTCTACTGAAAAAGGTTAGCATGGTGAACTTAATTCAAATCATCTTGATCAGAAATTTAAGTATACTGTGAAATTCTTAAACTGAGCCTTATGCGTATTTACTACTGCAAAAGGTAAGTAAATGTAGGAAAGCAATTATTCGTGTCACAGCCATAATGTGGTTTCCCCTGTTGTCCATAGAAAAATACTACAAACGTTAATTATTCAAATCAGTAAAGAACTTGGTGCATTTAGGGCCAAGAAAAACTTAGGTACTATAATTTTTCTTTTGTAAATCACTGCTTTCTTTAATAAGTTGGATTCCTTCTCCCTCTCATGTAATACCTACAGACATATTTCTAGTCTAAATTATTATCTGCGTGCTGCTTTTTTGATCTGATTTAAATTAGAAAAACAAATTAATGAAATACTTCTGGTGAAATATTAGCTTCACTAAAGTAAATGGCAAAATCATCACCGATTAAAGTAAACCCAGTAAAATTTTATTTCTCTGTATCTAATGAGAGACATTAAGGTTTGATTTTTCATAACAACACTATGCTTTGTTTGGAGGTAGTCCTGCACATGGTGCTCTGGTTGATCTGACTGGTTGCATTAGCCAATACAAATTCTCTGAAACATAAAGAACTGACTCCTGCACTAGGACTCTAAACATATTGAAAGTGCAACGTTATATAAGAAAGGAATGGTTTCAGACAAGATTTGAGAGAATGCAAGATACAGTTTTTCAGGATTGTCGCAAGTGAGAAATGTGTTGGTGGTCTTTCTAGTGTATACATAACCACATCTAGATGCAGCATTTCTTTGCATTCCTGGTCTTGAGAAAGAAGTCAAAGTATGCTGTCCTAGAATATCATACTCAGAATTACTCACCGGAGAAATGGCTTGCAGGCCCAGGTCAAATGACAGAAGGCTGACACTCCAGCCCACTGAAATTGGTGAATATTCTCTCTCTGATTCCATGGGCTTTGAGCCAGGAGATGAATGAACATGGAGACTATATTGCTCTCTTGTCTGTAAAGAAAGCATAATCTTCAGAATGAGACAGAATATATAGGACAGCCATGCTGCTCTGCACTTTGGACTTCATTCTTCAGAGCTGCTAACCTAAGCAGCTGGCACATGCATTAAATTGACTTAAAAATATTTCTTCCTCCTTCACCCAAATACAGCACACAAATTATACTACTGGACTTTCCAGAAGCTACTACAGTGTCAGAGACTTTATTCAGTTATTCTGCAATGTTGAACAATTCTTCCGTGCTTCTCACTTGACACAGACTTATCCTGACACATACCTATATACATATCCTTGTCTTGCCTTCAGATAACCAGTACTTTCATATTTCTTTAAGTCATTCAGACCAATAGCAGGCAACCCTCTATGCTTGCACATTCTAGTAAAGGCAGTTGTCATAATTTTTGTTTTGATACTCCTCTATAGTACAACTTTTGACCAAAGTAGTTTTTATGTTATGAATTTGCACTTTTGTATGGTTTTTATTTTCATAGCTTTGGACCAAAAAAAATGTAGTACTTGAAACATCTGAGTGTATAGATTATTTTACCAGCTTTTCCTGTAATATCTAGAAAAACAAATCTACTGCAATCATTGAATTCATGGCTTGCATGTTACTTTAAGATTAGTCCCCTCTACACATTGATCTTATAACAAATGGTATCAAATACATTCAATTGTAATTTAAACTAATATGAGGACTATTAGAAATGACAGCTTTTCAGCTGCACTCATTTCTGGCTCAAGTGTGCTTCTGGTTTTGGAAATGGGATTGTGAGCAAGCATCCTTTGAAATTTCTGGTATTTGCTACTCCTAGGAGTGGAGGGCTAGACTGAAGGTCTGATCTAGCTTGACAAAAATCAGTGTTCTTCTCCAGCTTTCCCTCTTTTCAAATTGAACTTTATCAGAGGATGAAAATACTGTCCATAACTATTTTACTGCTAGCAAAAAAAGTTAGATATGCTTCCCTTTTGCACTTCATTTAGACACTTTAATATAGATTTCTGAGTCTGAACAGATGTACAAGGTTTTGAATCTGTGAGACTGCTGCATATAGCAAATAAATAATAAGGGAAAGAACAAGCTAAGAAATAGTTACCAGACTGCAAATATAAGTAGTCATTGGGAGAGATGTGGTAGTTTTCTATTTATCATCTTATGAATCCTTATTTCACCATTTTCCTTGAGGAATTTGGAATTTCCTGAGGGTAAATGATCAAGTAGCTTGCTATTGCTGCATGCATCTTGACCCCACAACTGAGATGCAATAGAGGAGAATCTGTAACAAGAATTTTTCAGGACTAATTATCTAGTAAAATCACAAAATGTTGCCCAATATCCTAAAATCAAATACATCATGAAAGTTGAGAGCACTGATTAGTATTATATCTTAAGACATAAACATTACAGGCTCATGATGCTGTGTAATTCATAGAAGACAATTAACTTTACCAAATAAATACATATCCCATCACAAGAAGAAGCCATGCATGTAGTGTCAGTAGGGATAGTAAAATAGGTTTAGAAAGTAACGAGATTGGCAGCTTGGAGGTGAATATTTTTCATCTGCAAAGATATTTGCACAAACTGCATGTGTGTCTGCAGCCATAAGTGTTAGACAATACCTCTCATTTTCTTTGCTGGCTGTCCAGCACAGTAATTTTTGACTTTTTAAGAAAAAGTGGGCTACAGAAAAGAAAGTTAAATGGACACTAAAGTACATGAATGGGATTGTGTGCCTTTTATGCAACTGCTAGCACGTTTGATATAAAATGCTGCTGCATTGAGGCTTTGAATATCTGTCTTAAAGAAGCTACTCTTTTCTTTCTGCATTTTTATTTGAAGATGCCTTGCTTCTTGTATACAAGGTTACATTGACAAGCTGTAACTGTGTCAGCTAAAGTAATTTCTTACCCAGTTCTGTCAAAACTTTTCTAAATAATCAAATCCTTGGACAGATTTATTTTTTTTCTTTGGTCATTCTGGCTGGAGCAAATTAAGAAGTTAGAGCTGCTGCTGCACATTACAAATGATTAGAAATAGTTTATCTGCTCAGGAGTGCTTTCTACATTCAGCAGTGTTAGAATTGTCCTGAGTGAATCCATTTCTTAACCATGAATCCATTACTTAACCTATAACAGAGCACTAACATGACACTAAATACTTAGTAATCAGCGGCTCAAAACACTGATTTTAAACCACTGCTATTGTTGTGGATGGACCCAAATCAAGAAGCTATCTAAGCCACAATTTACCACTAAAATACTAGCATTAGAAGTCTATATAACTTGGAGTGCTCATATCTTTTATAAATAACATTCAGATCCTGAGGTCTTTTTGCCCCATTGTATTCTAACAGCAACACATTAAAACTGGAGAACTCAAAAGTATGGTTGTGTCCTTGAACCTATTCAAACTGTCTAAATGGAACATATTTGCAGAATGGACTGTTGAATTCTGGTGAAATGTGGATCTTTTTGATTGAATCTTCTTCATTTCCTCATTTGGATGTGTCTGAAACTTAACAGAACTCAGATTCAGTTCAGAACAGTTCTAAAGAAGTCTAGAGTTTTGTTTGTTGCCTTGTTTGTTTTTGTTTACATGTTGGTGGTTTTTGTTTTGGTTTGTTTGGGTTTTTTTTGGGGGGGGGGGGGGGGGTGTTTGAAGAGAAAAGTAACAGGGAAAAGCATTGTTTGGAAACATGCTCTGCAATGACTGGCTTCCAAAGGCTTCTCTCTTCGGCCTCTGAAGAATTTTACTGTTACATGAAATAACATTTCATTATGAAAGCCTCTTACTTCAGCAAGCTGAATCATCTAGTTTCTTTTATTGCTTTTTTCCCCAGTATCTTTGGTCATTTGTGTTTCCTCTGTATCATTTTCACTAATGTAAAGTCAATCCATGCAGGATCACACAGGCAGTCTTATCAGCACAGCATGCATTTGTTTCAGATCCTTCACCAGGTATAAATCCTAGAGCTGAACATACCTTACTCCCAGCTGCTTTCCCCAAGAAACTTTTATTCCTTTTATTAATTCTCAGGCCTGTATTGTCTGTGTGGCACCAGCCAACAGGCCTGTCTGGCTGAGGGCAGTAACGAGCCTTGACCAGCCCCACCTAGGCTCTCACTGCCTACAGCCTGGGACACCATTTAAGCTCAGCCCTGAAGCCCCATTCCTCTGGTGGGCTGTGCTGTACCTCAGCCTACCCGTGGCCCTGTCTCCAACAGGGATACTGCATGGCTAACTCTGTCCCCAGGCTGCTCGTGAAACCTTGGGCAAGGTAAGCTTTTGGTATGAAAAGGAATACTTCATGATTTGGTCAATATTTTTCCTTTATGGCTCCATTTTGCAGCTGGGGTTCCTCACCCTTCTTCCCAGGTCAGAGCTAAGGACACCTGTTAAAGTTGTGTAAAAAATAAAAGCTGAAATGATCTTGGTCCTTGAGGTCCTGGCCACCCTTTGTGCCACCCTCCCTGGCATGGTGCTGGGTCAGTCACAGGCTGGGCCTGTCCCCTGTGGGACTTGGTCTGTTTTGGCTGTGCAAGAGGTGGTGGCTTCTACAGGACTTTTGGGAGGGAAAGGTGTAGGCCTGGGCATCTTGTGTAGAGGAAGGGATGAAACTTCTACCCCAGCACTTGAGGCAAATGTGCTCTGGGTTCAGAGCTGTTAGGTGAAAAGAAAAATACTTATGTGTGCTGAGCCTGACTTACGATAGTGTGCTGCAGGAATTCCAGAAAGCTGCTAGCCTCACGCTGTCCTGTGCAACACACTATAATGCTAATGGGCAGCAGAAGCATGATAAGAAAAACTAATTTAAGTTCCTCTTTCCACTTCCAACTTGCATTCATATGCTATGATCCTGGTTGTGGAAACATTTATGCATGTCTTTAACTCCCATATCCTGTGTGATACCACTGAAATGTATTTAAATGGAATTATTTGCAGTACTGGACTTAACTGGAGACATAAACCAATAAAATCAGTGTCGTGTGTAATTTATACCAACTCTGTTTCCTTCTCAAAAGACTTTAAAGATTTCCAGGTATGTTAGTAGAGTACTAGTGAAATATCACCATAGCTGCTGAATTTTGCTTTGTTTGTTGTGAGTTACTTATATTTACTTAGGAGTTAGCATTAGAACGAACGGAAGCAGTTGTATTAATGGTCAAGAGTACAAATGGTCAAAGGATGAAACTAGAATTTGAGTATTTTGCAAATATGTCGCTGTCATATATGAAGTACCTTCTGCACATATGTTATTATTTTGCTGACTGGCATGGAATGAAAAGGCCTACTTTTAGTATTTCAGGTTACAACAGATGTTATTTCTTCTATGCTTCCAAATTATGATACTTAATATTCAGCACAGCTTTAAAGAAGCTATATGAGAGACAGAAGTAGCAATAAAGCATGCCCAGATTTTGTATAAATACAAAGCACCGGGGTTTTTAGTTTGTCTGAGCCATGAAGAGGGTAATCAAGAAGAAGCCTGGGCAGCTTTCAGAAAATTGTGGAAAACGTTGTTTCAAACTCAAGCCAGTATTTCTAGGTTTTTTTGATCCTGATTTGATTGCTCACAAGTGAAAGTGGTTTCATGCTCCTTCTCTTTAGGTAAAACATTCATGCAACCCAAAGCCTGAAGAAGAAAGGGAAGCAGAGCCCAACAATGCTTTTACAACCATGCTAACCGCATTTTAAACCCAGACCCAGTTCCACCCTCTACACGCAGCTCCATAATAGTTTGCCCAGAGCATAAATCCCCTTGTGTGGTGACTGTCAATTGACTCCAACTGTAAAATGCAGTGAGAGCAAATGCAGTAGTGGGAACACATGCCAGTATCCGCACCGCTGCTCCCCTGCTCAGCGCTGATGCTGACATGTGTCAGAACGGAGGCTGCCATTTCCTCTCTGGCTAATAGGGGAGTATGTCCTAGGGTGGTTCTTCACCTGTTGTGCTAATGGCAGTCCTGTTCAGAGAGGTTTCTTTTCAGATCCTCCAGAAAGCTGCTGGTATTCTCCCTCCTGAGCAACTGGATAACTGACCAGCTACTAATGTCAGAAGGCAGAATACTGGTATGGGAATATAAGATGTCATTTTGTGATGTTCTGTTTGCACTGTGCCATGTACAGATGAAATTCAGAATGTGTGGTTTGAATTCTCTCCAGACGTAGTCTGATCCTAATCCATGGTAAATTTTGATCCTCTATTATTTAACATCAAAATGGAGAATAGTAATAGGAGACTGAACAGGTAAATGTATCTGTCTTCCCTAGAACGGAGTGCTCTACGCTGCACGTTTAAACTCAAACAATGGTATATAGTGAACTCAAAAGTTCATGTGCTCAGCTCCTCAGAACATAGTGTTTGTGGTTCAATGTGCAAATTCTTTTGTGGTGAATGTCAGCTAATTGCGACCTTACACATACCAGTGCCACTCCTGTCTTTAATCAAGTTAGGCAGTGATTACACTTGAACAACTTTCAAGACAAGCAGACCTACAGACCCCAAGCTTCAGAGACTCTGATCCTGACTCATGTGCCCTGATTTTGCACTACATCTTGTTTGAAAGGGAAATAGGATCATAGGTGAGTGTTTGCCATTACACGCATGGAGCAAATGATTGCAATTAATCTACAATATTTGTAGCAACATATTGAAGACAATGATCTGCAGCCCTATTAAAAAAAAAAAAAAATCTGTTCTTTGTCAGGTTGCTGTAAATCGGCAACGCAGCGCAGTTGACTGGAAGGGGGGTGAGGGCGGGGGTGAATCTATCTCCCATTTCTTCATCCATGAGACCTAAGGCCTCTCTGCCACTAGAGGGTGAGACAACTACAAACCAAATACTTAACTCTTAGTCATTCCTGTAGAGGGTACAAATGCAAGTTAACATGCAGACAGGACCTTCTGTTACCCGTATTTAGGAGAGAAATATGCATACTGTGGGCATAGCAAGTACTCCTATGCTTAAAGCCAGAGCTGCAAAAAATATGGGAGCAGTCTGTGATAATGAATAACAGTGGAACAAAACTCATCTTGACAATTGATTTTTGGGCTTTGGGAGGCATAGTTACAAAAAATAAGTTCTGATCTTGATTCAAGTACTGAATCAAACTGTTATGCTTCAAGAAAGAACTACTTCTGACTTAAAATCTCTCCCTTTTAGTAAAAAATCTGAAAAAAAGGTCTAGCTTTCTGCTTGACTTTGATCTATGCCATCTACACTGAAGATTTTCTTGGTTGCTTTCTTGTAGTTCTTTGACTTTTCTAGTATTTTTTTCCTTTTCCTAAAAGAGTGTCTGTTACAGTTGCCTTGGTGCATCTTTCAAAATTTGAATTGCTTTGTGTAGTTTAGTATGGCTACATATCTTGTCCTGGCAGAAAGCACTAATTCCTACTAACATGTCCAATGTTTCTGGACTAAACATTGATTAAACATAAGGCATTTTTGATGCTTGCAGTCTCTTAGAAGATTCTTTTCTCTGAAGAGTTCCCTAACTCACACAGAAAATATGCCATTCATATTTTAATTTATAAAAGCTACTCTTAAATCGGAGATTTAACAAATCAATATGCTGTTTCTTCAGGAACAATCTTTCCCTATTTAAAACAAAGATCAAGTCCCATAGGGTACTGTAACATCAAGTAATATTTTCTTTTTTGTTCTTACGAAGATCTCTGAAGAATTCTATCTTTAAATATGTTTTGACAATGTCTGCTGCCTTGTTACTCTGTTGCTTCAATAATCTGAATGGGAAAATTCAACTTCCCTTTTTTCCCTTGAATAAAGACTTTGATATTGAGTTTGTCAAGGAAACACAACCGCAACAAACCCGCCCCACCCCACCCCAACCCCAAAAAAATCCAAACAAAAAAAAAAAGACTACAAAGGTTATGTATGAAACAAAGCTATATATCACTAAGTGGTAACAAAATAAGACGCAAAACAGAAGGAAATATTAAGTATTGTAAAAGAAAACACTAAGTATCACAGACAGTTCAACCTATTGCCTGAGAGACTTTAACTTACTAAATTTATCTTAAATGGAAGAAAATTTTGGAAAGAATTAGAGTAAAATTTTGAGATTCTAGTCTAGAAAAAGGCAGCATATATCTCTTTGTTTAGGTAATTTCAATTTCATGGTACAGAACGATCAGAATTTTGTTGGAAGCTTTTTGCATTTATCAACAGAATTTAAATTTTAGGGAAATTAACTGTTGAGTTTGAAGTTACACGTAGGATTTTGCCTTTTCTGGCCTGAAAACTTTTCATACTCAGGCTTAGCTACATGCCCAGATTTTGTTGGCTGCATACTTAAAGCATAAACCCGGTCCTTATTGAACCTTGTTGAAATAAATAGGGTTTAGGAACACATTAAGTTAATGTTAAACAGAAACTCACTCTGCTGTTTATGTTGGTTTACTCATGGTTCTTGTATAATATTTGCATAATCTCAGAGAAGACATAGAATGTTATTCCCTTTTTTAAAAAAAAAGTGGTTTTAGAGCAATGAATGTTTGCTATTCTTTATTTTTTGAGGATTTTAACTGTAAGGAAACAAATTATGACATTTACTTGTGCTGACATTACAAATCGTTGGCCCTTTCTATGAGCTCTTTTCTTTTAGTGTCCTAAATACCATGAAAGTAATAGAGCATTTACAGTTGGAGGCAATGATTTCTTTCTTCATTTCAGAAAAAGAGATTTTGAACTCTATCAAATAATTTTAACCCTTAAACCTATCCAAAAGATTTACTGGGAGCTACAAATGAAATCAGAACAATCGGTTAGCATATTGTTTTGCTACCCTGAATACCACATGAAAAGTATGAAGTGCTGGAAGTGTTTTTTATTACACCACCAGCATATGCAGCATGGTTCCTTGTTCCACATAGTCTTTAGCATTGTGATTCCTGTAGGATATGCCGCTGTCCAAACACTTCGCAAGAATACATCCCAAACCATATCTTTTTTCTGCACAATAGTATATAGCTCTTATAGCTGGGAAACCTGGAAATCTCTTTGGCTTTTATCTCCTTCTGTTACAGCAAAAATGTTAGATGTTAGCTGCCTACTAGTTTCTAAGGCTCAGAGCTGGACCTAAGGCCAAATTAAATTATTAAAACTTACTATTAAATTCAATCCCACTCACTATCATCAGTCTCAAATTACTGTTAGCAGAAAGGCTCTTTCAGTTGACATGCAAGAGCATGATTTGATTTTAAGGGAAAACTTGAGGTAATAAGTCTGATCTTTGTTTCAGTTTCTGTTTCAAATGCTGAAAAAACACATCTGTATGACTCCTAAAAACAGTGTGAGGGGAGGGCTGGTGCTGCTTAACTTCAGTCATAGGAAAACAATAGTAGTTTTCTGAGAACTGTTCATGTTAGCTGAAGGACCCATGCAAGAGAAGAGAATTCAGACATGGCTTGTTCCCTTCCAATGGTCTAATCTGGGTATGTGTGGTCCACTGTTGCATTGCCCACATGCGCCTGCGCGTACCCAAACAGACTTGTTACATCACTGTAACAGAACTCATCTGGTGTAAGTGATGGAGGGGTTTTGAGGCTATGGTAGAGGAAATGACTCTGAACACTCATCTTTTCGTTGCTGTATGGCTAGTGGAACTAAGACCTTCTGCTTTTTTCCCAGCTTCTTTCAGACTAGTAACTAAATTAAAGCTGTTTACATGTTTTCTTGCAGCACTTTGCAGGCTAGCTAAACCAGAAACCAACCATTTAAGTAGCATTTTTCTTTCACTCAGTGTCCTCCATTGGGCAGAGCAGTTCCTCAGGCTCTCTTGCAATGGAAGTGCTTGTTGCTTTGGTGCCACTTCACTGCTCTAGGATTTGGGGAACTTTTCTTACCCTGTCCAAGGTCCTCCTCTCACTCTCTCTCTCCTCATAGCTTGGCTGCCAGCTTCAGCTGATCTGACATGTCTTCTCACAGAAACATGAATGGGAATGGCAGGTAGCAGCACAGTGGCTATCTGTTGCTTGTTTCAAATATGACTGTCAGATGAAAGCTGAAAATGTTATTTTGCAAACAGCACCTCCAGACAGGTCATTACAGGACTGAGCAAATAACCAGAAAAAACCTTTGCCATCCATTTTTTGAGACCTTGAAAATAAGGGTAATTTTATTATACTTATATGTATTGGAGTTTGACAATGTTTTTAGGCCTAAGAACTCGATGATAAACATTAGAATTCATCATTCTAACGGTTTTCAACTTTCAGAGTAAATTATTTGTTTTAAAGGTTGAACATGTCACATGGTAATAGCATCTAAACAGCAGCTATGAAATGTCTAAGGAATCAGGAGAGAGAGAGGAATCTCAGTAAGCAAAAGATAACGACTGGGACAGCAGAGTGCAAACAGTAAAAACAGACATGATGGCAGGGAGGAACTCCAAAACCTTAGTTTTCAATCTACCATGTATTTTTGGACCATCTTATAACATCACAGAGATCATGCCTGTCATAGAAACTCAATTTGAAAAGGTGTTTTAGTCAGACTTTGATTTATGGAAGAGCCAGGAGGAAATAGGTGGTAAGACAATGGATCACATTCTGATCATGATTGCACATGACGAATTGGTTACAGAAAGTTTAATGTATATTTTTACTCACTTGTTTTTTGTGGCATGACATGAAAGCCCAACACAATTTTTTTTTTTTTGTTCTCATTCTATTTTCTTTTTCCAGTCAGATCCAGGTCCAAGCAGAAGAAAGGTTTAAGTAAGATAGTTTAGGAGGAGGAAAGCTTCTGGAGGGAAACCCTCCTACTGTGAATCTGACACATTTATCTGTTTTTGTGGGAAGGCATTTTTAAAATTAAAAAACCCCACATCAAAGTATTGCCTATGAAATTTCTAGAGAAATACACTTAATGCTCAACATGTACCCCCTTTATAATGTACACTAAGACAAAACACAATGGCTTAGTAAATTTTTTGAAATACACATTTAAGGACCTGGTTTTATACTCCACTGTGCCTTGGAGAACCATCTACTGTGCAAGCTGAACAGAAACTTTAAAAATGTTGCCATTGCAGACTGTCAAGTTTTATTTCCACTTTTTGTTTACTTTGGGGGAAAAAACCCTAAAATTCTTCATCATGTTGTAAGACACTGCAGTGTAAGAAGAAAATGTATTCCTACAATATAGACTAAAAGAACAAGTCATACTAGCTTTGACACATGATGTATGTTTAATATCTGAGGTCTGTTGTTACAGAATATGTGGAATACTAAGGTAGCTGCACCAAGGCTATTGAAGTTCATCATAACATGCAGCATCACAGTGTTAATATAACTAATGAAACTATATATTGAACACTATATACCCTATTATATACTTTATGTAACCCATTCAGTTAAAAATAACTGCACTATTTAAGTATTTCTCAGGTTTTGTTGGAAACAGACTACACTTAATTAGGACACTATGGATGAAACATTATTGTTTAGTAATGATATATTGCTGGTGCATTCGGAGAAGTCTTGTACTCCCATTGCATATTAATGAAGATAAAATATTTAGGAATATGGATACGCAGGCTATAAATACCAGGTACATAGGCATAATAGAAATGTTGGGGGGACACAGGTTAGAATGAACCCCCATCTACAGGTGAAGCAGTACCATTCAATTTAACAAAACCTATTTTTTGCCCATATATTGAGATAATTCTGTGAAACTTTCCATATATGCATTATCTATAAGCTCAGATCTTGCAAACTCCTTTGGCCAGTTTGGGTTAGCTGTCTGAACAGTGCCCCACTGCTTGTAGTGAGAAAGTTGTAAGCACAAGTGCAGTATCAGAAGCTGGAAAAGACTTTGAATTGGTGCAAGCACTCCTTAGCACCAAATGAAAAACACATTATCAGTACTATTCTCAGGGCAAATCCAAAACACAGCCTCATACCAGCTACTGTGAAGAAAATTAACTCTGTCCTGACTAAAACCAGCACAAAGTAACACAGCACTTGCGTACTCCAATCTCTCTAAAGGCACTTCTTAACAGGTAGCCTGAGCTTCCAATTAATTTCATGCGGAGCAGAAACAGTGAATATTGTTTTCCTATGAATTTGTCTTGCGATCCGCAATAAAGTACAAATGCGGTTCCAACCTTCTGGAATGTTTTTTTTTCCTGTGTAGATTGCACTGGTTTTGAATCACAGCTGTGATATGCTGTGGTTGTCTTTCCCACCAAAGGAGCTTTTACTCATCAACCTATTTTTATAACATTTACATATTATTAACAAGATTAAAGACTACTTTTCTGCTGGTCAATGGATGCAAAAGTAACTATGAGGGGGCAGGCAGATGACATAAAACTTGCTTCCTGGGAGAACTTGTCCCAGACATTAAAATTCTATTAAACCTTTGTGAGTCCTAATGGGTTTTTAACAACAAACTCTGGCAGATTCTTTATTCACGAGAGTAGACCTTCCCCCACTGAAGGAACAAAAAGTGCTAGCCCATTCTTTTGGTTATTAACCATTACTATTCCGTAAACACGCCAAGCACTGCAGGGAAATCAAAAAATGCAGTCTCAGCCCCAAGGACTTTCCATACTCAGGTACTGAACTGGTGTTCAGTGTTTGGTACCAGTCAGATGGATGTAAAGGACAGAATTGGACTCTAGTTGTTCTACAAGAGATGGTACTAGATTTTTCTGCACCTTAGCCTTGCAGTTTCCAAACAGCTACGCCAAACTCTTGCCTGACATGATGATAGCATGATCTATTTTTCCATAAAAAGCTATGACTTGTACGTCTGCCATGCAGGAAAGGTAGCAAGGCCTGTGATAGTGAGGGGAGGGAGAGAAGGAAAAGGAATGGAAGGTGGCAGAATGATGCCATTCGTGGCATGAGAAATGGGGGAAGGCAGAAAACCCACACATGGTAGGTAAGTCTGCCACTGGGGAAGCAAACTGTTTGACCAGGATAATGTCAAAGAGCAACTCCGAGAAAATTTGTTTTTTGATATCCTGATGTGTAACCAAATCCATTGTTTAAATGAGATGTGTATTGCAGTGGACTGGAAGGAAGAATTTTTCCATAAGTCTTTGAAGTGTTGCTCTGTACAAATCTGGGTAAAAGCTTCATCTGTGTAAATACATTATACAAATGCCTTTCTACAGTTTGAAAAACTTTCAGGTAAATGTGTTCAAGCTTCTTGAAAGAAGATAAATGCACATACACTGATTCACAGTGCACGGGACTACTTATGTGCAGATGAGCTACAAAATGTACTGTTTCTTTACGCAGCACAGAGATTGAGAATTATAAATAAAAACTATTGGCAGATCAGGAGATATGAGTTCAGTATATTCTTTTCCATAAATACTAACAATTGGGAAAACCTAAACATAATAAGGATAAAATAGCAACTCAATTTGTTCATTAATTTTCATCTATGAGTCATTCCATTTGGCAACATTCTTCTTCCAAATATGGGCATATCTAGGACACATTTAGCATTTGAGCAATATTGAATGTTTTGAAGAAGTTGACATCTGGCAATTAAAGGTGGCAAAAATGAAAAAGTTTTTTTTTGAAGCAGAATAGTTTCATAATAAAATGGAGATAAGATATTTTGGGGGGCATGACTTACAGGACTCTAAATTGTCAGAGGAAGGAAAGTATTATGGAGATGCTGGTAGGTTTTCATTGTATCAAATCACTCAAATAAAGCACAAAAGATTTAATTTAGAATATAAGAAGTGAAATGTCTCAGAATAGCAGAGTATTGCTGGAAGCTTTCTGGTGTGGCCTACTGATGTCAAAGTGAATGTCTGAGGTACCATATCAGATTTTAGAAGTGAGTGAAGCGCAAAACAAATAAATGCCAATTAGAAATGGTTAATTTAAAAAGTAAAGGTAAGAAGGAGCAAACTTGAGGTACAGCACAAAAAAAAAAAAAAAAGTATGAAAACCAATAAAAGGATTCTTGAGGCAGTTTTAATGGACCTGTTGTTTAATAACTGGAAATACCAAGTTTGGTTAGGACTGCTTTCCTGTGTTAGGTGTCCTGGAATCCTTTTTTGGAGGTGTAGACAGAGGTCATGGAAGTTATAACTGAATAGAACAACAAGGGAAGGAATAGTAGTAGAGCAATCACCACTTTTAACTGCTGCAAAGTGTGCCCTGAATCTGTCAGCAGGATTTCTGTTTTTGTTTTTCAGAAGAAAAAGTATTGCGAAACAGATCAAACCAAACATTTTTTTGTCTGATTCCTCATCATTCACTAGAGGAAATGACAAACTCATTTAATGTGATTTTATGGCTATTCCTTCCCCCTTCCCCCCAATTCTGTTTTATTCATTAATTGCAATTCTCAGGTTTTTGTTCCAAGCTTCTTAAACTGGATTATCACCTTTTCATTCCAATAATCTCTCCTAGTTGCCTATAGTTATCACTACCCTTTTTATAAGGATTGATTTCATAACCTTTTCATCTGCTTTAGTACTTCACTACTTGTACTTTATAACACAACCATAATTATTTTTTCTTATGAAGAAATTCAGTTTTGTTTTAAAGATCCTGAAAATATGTAATTTAAATGGCCTAAACATTCACTGAACTCTATTTATGGCCCAAACACGCAGTTAACTGTAGCTAAGCCCGAGGTATTTTAAAGTTTCAAAATTAGATTTATAAAGGTTTATGCAGAGGGAGTGACTTGCACACACTTGCAAATAGAAATTTCAAAGAAAGGGAGTATTTAAATTAAGAATCTCAGTTAAATTTCTGAACAATGTTGCAATTTAGAGCAGTAAAAAAAGGAAGAATCTATAAAGATAGTAGGGAAATAAAAGTAAGACTCTGAAACACTTTTATAAAAGTCATGTTCTATTCTGGGTTCAAATGGCTGGTAGGTGACCATACACTGATAGCATGGCTCTGTTACCTGTTTCTTGGCCATACTATGATGTAGAAGTTCAGTATAATTGGGAAGGTATGTGACTTCATTAAAGATGTTCTTTCTCAGCAGACACAGTAGATATTTATGTCCTTTAAGGTAAAAATCCATTTTAACTTAAATGTTCCAGGCACTATGGTTGTTCATATTTCTCTTTTCCATTGTCTTCTAGGCCTTAACGTCTTAGGTTAAATGTTCCCAACATTTTGGAGTAAGCCTTCTCTTTTCTCCTTGCCCTACTCCTTCCTTTTGCCCATGCTGCAGGTGGCTGTCTTGTGATTTGGCTTATTTAGACTGAGAAAAAGAGAGTTTACAGAGTCCTGGATAAAGATATTTAATAGAGTAATTAATGATCAGAAACTTCTATTTTTGTTTTAACTACTAAGTATGAATGATGCTTAGTCATAGGACTAAAATTCTGTTTAGAAGTTTGGTGTTCATGTTTCAATATGTCATGGTTAAGCCATATCATAGTCGAACCCTAAACTTTGAACTCGACAGAGCACAACTAAATCCTCACATTGACGCTTGTCAGTTATAGTATACCGTTCAAGAAAAATACTAGTGTAATACGTGGAATATAGAGAAATCCAAAGAGAAACTATACCAGTAGCTCCAGGAAATGGTTTTTGAAATATAATTATACCCAAAGGGAATAGACACATTCATTGGTACCTTATGCATTATAAAGCCATGGAAGTTAAGCATCAGATAATAGGTGCATTACCTGTCATAGCTTATTACTTAATTATTATGTTTATTTGGTATGAATTGCAATTGTGCACAAACAATACTTAAGTACTCCTAAGCTTGGGAGACAAAATTATATCTTAAGATTCCAAAGTCAAGAACATAGTTAAATATGATGAATATCTGATCCAGGTGAAGAAAGCATAATTTGAAACAATGAATGCTCTGAGATTTCCTGTAATGCAGGAGCCTTTAAGAGCTGACAGGCACACACTTGCAGCCATGGACAGCCTCCCTTACTTTGTTAGCGCTCTCTCTTGATATTATGTCATCCCAAGGGAGATCATATTCGCATTTGTTTGATATGGATATACATTTTCTTGCATAGCCATATGTTTCAGACTGTTTGAATTCATGCTAAGGTGTATCCTAAATTATTTTCTGATCATTCAGTGTTGTAAAACCAAATTAACTGCTCCCAAGGAGATACAAAAACTTTGTGCAGCATTGTTATCTCTCTGCTAAGTCTGGTTAGTCCACCTGGTTACTAGTTGTTGACTAAGTTAGTGTGACATGTCTTTAGTACTAGAAATGTTTCGATTTGGTCGTTCCCTTTCTTGTGCTGCTGGAGTTTGGTCTTAATGTTTCCTTAGAGCGTGACTTTGTTTCTGATATATTTCGTAAAAATCAGGGTTGCAGTACATCATTTACTAGTTTAGCTTTTTTGCCTTCATGCAGCGTATTGTCATTCAGGTTGTGAATACAAATAAACACAACTTGTTTCCTGAATCTATATTTCTGCGCAAAATAATAAAATAAAGGCACACAAGTCAAAAAGGAAAGGCAAATTGTCCTGAAAGAAACAATATCCGAATACTAATTTTTCACTGGTACTAACTGCAAGAAGAGAAAAGAGTACTTTCTGAAGTCTTTAAAAAAAGTTGCCTGAAAGATTTTTGGAAGTGAAAATTAAATTTGGCAGAAGATATGTAAGGCTCAGCTACCTGCTAAAACTTGTCAACTCTTAATTTTACATCTCTTGTTGATCACACTGCAGGACTGATAATATGTTTATGATCATGTCCCTGCAATGGAAGAGGCGATGTTAAATTGTCATGTCTAGTCAAGTAGGGGGCTCGGTCTTTCATGTATATTTGATGACAAACAATCCCACTGAAACATAGTTGGTGTACTGCTGTAGCACCCTTGCAGGAAGGACTTGTGTTTAGTTTTGTTATTCTTCGCTGCCTCAGGCATAAGCATCTATGATCTCTAAAGATATTTTAAACAAAGTAGAAGTACAATTATACAGACATAACAAAAGAATAGTTTCATCTGTAATCCTGGTTTTGTCTTGAGTGTTATCATTTTGCATTTTGTTTAGCAACCGAAAAAGAGAAGCCCTGCCAATAAGAACTGCCACATACTGACAAATAATTACTCAGTGTTCAGGTTAAGTAAAGATTTTGTGCATTATCAAATTATTTAGCAATTACATTTCACAGTAGTGTATGACCTGTGTTTCTATACTCAGGTTCCTTTCTCTTGCATGGTAAAACTTGATCAATTTAATTTAATATGTACATTTATGTTTCCTTTGTAACTATTGGTCTCATTGCCATTAGTATAGGAGATGCCACCACAATGAAGTAACAAAACTTGAAAATATTCCTCAAATCTAGATATGTTAGATATGAAAATTCAAGATGAAACTGACTTTAATAAAAGGTTTTGAATATTTGTGAAATTGTTTTGTACCTTGAAGAAAACTCAAACATATGAACACATTTTAGTTGCATACAATAGGCCATTGTTTGTCACCTGCCCTTACTGAGCTATGCATATTCATTCTATACCTCCCAGCAGTTCAATATATGCTCATGCCATTAGTTCCCCAAAGCTCTACCTTGGTTCTGCCTCAATTTCACTCCCAGCAGCAGGTTTGGAGATAGAAAGCTTTAAAGATCTAACTGCTGTATATATTACAATTGTGAATATATTCTTAAACCATTTCTGGTGGTGAGGAAATGTTTGTCATATCTTTAGCTGTATTTTTGAATGACTTGATACATTATTTCTAAGATATTTTCTATCCTTTAATGAAGGGGGGTTTATCACTTTAAAAACAATAACCACCTTATTAGGAAAATACATAGCTGAATTGCTGAGCAGATGAATTAAGACAGTTAAGTATTCTCTTGGAAAGTCACCAGAAATGTTTCAGAGTCTTCCAAGATTTTGTTTCTTAGCTTGCTAGCAAATTTTCAATCTCAAGAAGGCATGTGGAGTTGTCATTATTTTTTACTGTAAAAACATTTGTATAGAAGTTGCTTTTGGACAGTGAGACTTGCACAAATAAGAGTGGTGGTACTTCTCTTTGGCTCCAAGTGATGACAATTCTTGAGTTAGAGTTGCAGCTTTGGTAAAATATGTGAATGATAATTGTCCTGAATGTACTGTCCCAGAAATATAGCATGTAAGTGCAAGTAAAGAAAAGTGCACCTTTGCAAACCACTAGCCACTGATAATACAGCTAAGAGGCAAACTGTCAAAGCCTGAGTGTTATCTGCATGTTCCTTGTTTGCCATTTTTCTTTTTCCAGGAAAAGACAGTCAAATATTACTGTGGAAGTGTTGCAAGATACAAAACTCACCTTTCTCATAAAGACATTTATGCAGACATTCACCTACTCCTGTCCTAGGACTCCAGGGAAATGTGTCAGTTTTGTTGTCCAACAGCTGTCACTTGCTTGTGGAAACAGGGTAGCTTGTCCTAGTGCCTCTGTGTTCATTTTGGAGCCAAGTGCAGCCTTTCTCCCCTTTTGTCTTCCCACCCTTTGCCTTGGATCCTCTGACACCTAATGGGAGAGCTCTGATTTCCCAGTCTTCTGGGAAAGCTCTCCCATTTCTCTCTGTGGAAAAATGATTTAACAGCTGTACCTGAAAGCTATGAGGATGTGCTCTGGAAGATACTGGTTTCCTCCCTGGACATTTCCCCTTCACACCACATGGCCTGAGCAGGCAGTTAACCAGCTATGCTTTTCTGCTCCTCTCCTGACAGCCTAAAGATGTCCTAACTTTACGTGGACCTGTTTGTGAGGAAGGGAAACATCTATTTCATGTGGTGCTGGCCAGGCTGAGGCAATTGTTGGAGTCCTGAGAGCACGTGTGTTTAAAAGTGAGTGTGAATATTTCACAGTAAAATATGAAAAGTCTGCTTTGTGGTCTTTTAAAAATATTTCTGGCACAGCAAAACAAGTAAGATGGGAGACAGGCTTTTTGTATAGGATTTCTTGGTGCTAGTGCAGCATTTTCTCCTTGCCAAGTTTTTGGTTAAGTTGGAAAGTGTATTTCCTTGATTATGATGAGGCGAGACACTCTTAAAATAGAAAATAAATTTTATCGCCATCTGCAGAGCAATCTGATGAATTAAATGAGGAGTTAGGAAAATCTTCTCTTGGCCCTTTTTGAATAAGCAGGTTCATATGGATTTCATAAATCCAGAACTGGATTTTTAAATATGTCTCCTTCAAAATTTATTCCAAAATAGTATTAACAATCTTGGTCAGATTCCTATTTGATGCTTTGCCCTAATTTGAGAAATTTGTGTGTATATATATACACACAAAGTTTTTAAAATAAGATTTTAAAAATACCATTGTGAACTTATGTTTACAGGAGGAGTCCTGATCTATCAGTCTCTGTCCCACATCAATTATGGTAAATGGCAGTATTGCCTATCAACATATAGTGGTCTACTTTGACCACGTAGTCTATACTATGTGAATGTCTGTAATGAGTAGGCAGTAGAAAAGATATGAATCTAAAATCCAAAGTATGCTGGTCTCATGCATTATCAGAAGTGATTGGACGACTGTACCAAAGTATCAGAAAAGCAGACTGGTTGAGGCTAAGGCCCTGCCAGCACCCTGAAGAGCTGGGTTCAGCCTGCTCAGCTAAGGTCTGGTGCACAGTCATGGGCAAACTATTTAGCCTGTCCATGTCACAATTACTTGCCTATAAAATGGGAGAGGAGACGTCAGTTTTGTCTTCTGTTTAGTCCATTGATGTAGAAGAAAATGGCTTTTCTAATGCATGTGGTATCCAGCACAATGAAGTCCTGATCTCTTTGCTAGACATATTATAACATGAATAAGATAAAATTATTCTGCTGTATTGCTATGAGATTTTAAACCCATATATCTGTACTAGCCATTTATTTTGAATAGTTGTTATACTTCAGGTTTTGGCATTCCTATACCAGCAATCAAATATAGGAAAAATTCACACTTTATCACTAGAAATCCTGTGTCTTACTCAGGTTTAACAAGTAAATTCACAAACTAAAACAAGAGCTTATGTATGCCAGCAGCTATAAACATCTGTTTAAACATGTTAGGGATTATTAGAGCAGTACCTCAGCCTTGTTAACATGAAGTGTGAGCCAGGCTTGCAGTCCAAAGAAAGCATAAGAACTGTGATGTAGCAAAAAGAAGGGAAAAACCTTGTTCTTGTATAGTGAAGATTAATTGGACATACACAATACATAC
Organism: Rhynochetos jubatus; assembly: GCA_027574665.1. Classification (NCBI taxonomy): domain Eukaryota; kingdom Metazoa; phylum Chordata; class Aves; order Eurypygiformes; family Rhynochetidae; genus Rhynochetos; species Rhynochetos jubatus. Next base: position 22,817,146 of record CM050656.1, read on the forward strand.
ACACAAGCCTTTAAACGTTCATTCAAATCTAGTTCAGGCATAAAAACACAGCTGTTCAAGCTAACAAAGCATTATAGGTCTAGACCTGCAAATGAGCACATGAATGGTACTAGAAATTAAAACCTGCAGTAAAAGTCTTAAGGCACAGTGTGTCACATCTGTACACAGACAGATCCCATTGAAAACAATGCCAAGTTCAGAGCCAGACTTAGGTGTTCATTATAAATGCACTCCAAAATTGTATGACTGAACGAGAGTCTTGGGTTCTCAAGCTTCCAATACAATGCTGTGGGATTAGGGAAGCTGAGATACAGCCAGTGTGAATGATTAGTTTCTCATGCAGAAAGATACCTGTAACTGTTCATTCTTTTTAGAAAAGATGAGGACAAAGTATCTATTTCATCCTAGTTCTGCTCCAGCACACTTTCATGTCTTAACCATAATTGAAATACATTTGCTAAAGCCTCTACTTCATCCAAGTAAAATCTCATGACTGGTAGTGTTATCCTTCAGAAACTGGTAGGTAGCTTTCCTTTGAATCTTGTATTGCCTGGTCTCCTTGATTTTGTGCTTTCTAAGCTCTTTCCATTAACCAGGGAATCTGTCCTTCAAGAATTACTGCTGTGCAGATGACATGCAGATCCACCTTCTTACTCTTTCATCTTCACACCTGTTTCCCTCTTCCAAATGAAAAGCTTTAAATATTCTGACATGACCTTATGGTTGTTTGGATTTCAGCACATACGTAAGATGTCTAAACCAAAGCCCTTAATGTTTTCATCATAGAGTCATAGAATCATTTAAGTTGGAAAAGACCATTAAGACCATTGAGTCCAACTGTTAACCTAATACTGCCAAGTCATGTTGTTCCTTTCCTCCTTTTTTAAGCATTATGAACAAAATTAACCTTAGTTTGTAATTTATGCAGTAATCATTTTATCAGCATTTCTTTGTGATTGCTACATCTAGCTGATAGTCAAATCTTGTGTAATTTTTCATAACTGAGATTCTCTCTTCCTGTTCATTTGCACAACAGGTACTTATAATTAAATTACTTAATTGTGTCAATATCCCTTTCAGTTTGGTCTTGTTTTTGTCTGCTCAATGTGCTGTTACATGGTTTCATTCTTATTTTGTTCATATGGCTCAATTCTTTCAATCCATCTAACTTTTTTTCCACACACCATATGTAAACTAGTTCTGTAACTTTCATGTTCCACTACTGATCAATCTTTGAGTAGTTCACAATTTTAAATGAGAAAATTAAATTAATTTCTATGACAAAGCAGCCTGTCAATTACAGCCTAATATTGCATATAAATAAAGGTATGTACTTCTATCTTTTAAAAGATTATTATTCATAGTCATGTTTTAGGGAACCCGGGGGTTTTGCTGCACGGTAGTCTTCAAACAGTGTGGGTAGAATAATGTGTAGAATAGATGAGACAATCAAAAAAATAAGTGCGAGAATGGATTATTAGAATACCTTGCAGTGAAAAACTGTTTGAATTTAAGAAATGAGGGAAATGGTATAAACAAGTATTTCACACTTAGTGTGTGTATATTGTGATGATGGAGCACAACAACCAGCCATTAAAAACTGCTAGAAATCTACCATCCATATCTTCAAGTGCCAGAGGAATGAAAAACCCACAAATCACTGTTGTAGAATATGCTTAAGCAGTTTGCCAAGAAATAAATTTTGCTTCAGAGTTCTTAAATGATTCAGTATATCCTCTGGTTTGAGAGAATTAAAATTTATCTTATTCCTGTGCCAAGTTATCTATTCAATTTCTTAACTATATCTTTTTTTTTTTTTAATTAGGAAAAAACCCAACTTAAGTGCTGGAAGAATGAACAGAATTGTCTGTTTTCTATATACATTGCGAGGACAAGTATTTGAAAGGCCCAGTATTGAGAAGACTTTTAGCAGTAATTGCTACTTTAAGAATGAAATTAGTGAATACAGAAACTGTCCTGGGCTGTAATTCTTCATCATAGAACTCTATTTATACCTTTTTGCTAGACAGTGTTTTAAAATAATGTAAGGCAGTTCATGAAAACTGTATCTATTAACAGTGATTTGGTGGAAAGCATGTGGAAGGTTTCAAAGGATCTAAATCCTATCTGATCTACTTCGCAACTCAGGCTGTGTATTCCTCACTGCACTCATGAATGGGCTAATTTTCCCACAAAAGGCTACTTTGCCTTTCTTATTCAATTTGAAATATTAATATTCACATTTGAAAATAAAACCAGACTTATTGTCATGTTGCAAAGGGCATTCCTGCTAAGGATGTTCAGGAAACCTAAAAGAGTGGTTTCAACTTGGCATTTTTTCTAGCTGGAATCAGTACGATAAATACATGGCAACTGTGGGAATATGCAGCCAGTTTTCCTCAGAAAGACTGACTGGCACATCTCAACACATGCTCAAATATGACAACAATCAAAATCTAGATAAAACTTCATGCTTTCAATCCTCGAAATATGCATTAAAAAACCCCCAAACAAACCCCACCCAATCCAACACCACCACACACCACATACCATGATTTTGTAAATAAAAATGAATTACCCACTAGTAGTGGGTGATTAGCTACCCTAATCTTCAGGAAAAAAAAATTAAACCAGTAAGCTTGATCAGACATAAGAACATCTCAAGAAATTTGTTTGAAAACAGATCTGTTCTCCAGTACAAACCTCACTTAGCTTCAAGAACTCAGATATTAAAATAGCATTGCATCATACAAATTGGTAAAGTGGTTATTTTAAGTAAAAACCAAATGTGTAGTTACTCTCCACATAGTAATAGAATTGGAGCCGAAAATAAAGAAACTTATCTGAATTGTATTTCAACATCAGAAAAGTGACGCATTGTCATTTGCTGAATTTAGGAGTAGAATGCTAAGAATCCCTCTCTGCCTATACCGTGCCTGAATAATGAGTTTTGTTTGATTTGTACCCATAAATTCAAGATTAAAGATGAGATTGGCTCTCTTAGAAAAACAAAGCAAAAAATGCAGTTGAACGTTATTCAAAGAAGGTATTAAAGGCAAACAGGAAAATGGCAAAAACAATGCTTCTTAGAGAGATGCAGTTGGCAAGTCTGATTCTGACAGTTTGAGTTAATGTGTGGGGTTTTTTTCCAAGCACTTAATTAATGTCTTGCTTTATTTTGAAATTTAACAATCCAAGCATGTTTAAAAATGTAATGACATATTTCTTATAGTCAAATTTAAATTCAGGAAAGCAATGACAAGTGCTCTAGTACAAAAATAACATACGTAACTTCAACACCTAAAGTAAATGTAATGTCTAATGTACAAATTATAAGGTGTATGTAGAATAATTCTTTCTAATATTGTTTTTGGTCATAGCGATACAAAGTTTTGTAAAATTGTTGAAGTATGAAATTAAAAAAAAAAGACAACTGATGATAAATTTTAACAGGAATAACACAAAAATGTTTCACTATTAACCAGCCATTTTAGGAAAATGTTGAATCCTATCAATCCTATTAATTACTAAAAGTGGAAAATCCTGCCATCTGATAACCCTGTATGCATGTTCAGACACCAGCTAGCATATTCAAACAATCATTTTTGTGCCTTTAGGCTCTATTCCTCCTCAAACCTCTCCTTTACTGTGATATCTGCGATGAATTTGTCAGTTATGAGCCTGCTGATACAGTGATATCACATATTATCTACCTTGTGGATCAATAATCTGTACTTTTTCTTACAGGAATCTGTGTCCTCTTAGAATTTTTTTGAATAAAAGCGAGGACCATTTCTGGTTCACAAAGTCCCTTGCACAGTGGTCCACAGCAAGTACTTGCAGTTGCTATAGTAACATAATAGCTATCAAGGAATATTGCGGTCTAAAAAGCATGATTTAGAAAATATGTCATAACAACATAATGTAGGTTTCCTTACTTAGGGAGCACTCTTCTGTTTTTCACGTCTGGTAGCCACCAACCTGCTTATGCAGTAATCATGAATTCATCCCTGGATTTCAAATAGGACTGCACGAGTTGCTGCTGACTGGGTAGGAGTGGATTAATGAAAAATAAGGAAAGTAAGACTTTCCTCGAAGCGTGTATCACGGTACTGAAGCTGTTGAAATGGACAGCAGTGGCTGTTAAGTGAAATGAAGCAATAGGTTGTTAAAGAAATCCTGAGTTTATTGTCATGTTAAAGAGGGAAAAGGAGAGATTTGCATGGAAGGAACCAGAGCCACAGTGAAGCAAGAAAGGAATAAAAGCAGGAGATTCCTCTTTGTATCAACAAATGTGCATTTTTTCTTTGCTTTTATTATACCTGAGTTATTCCCCTCTGTCCCTCATGCAGACTGTTTGCTTATTTCACGCTTTGCTGTGGCTTGCTTAGGAAGCCCTCTTGAATGTTTGCAAGTAATTTCCATATGTTGTTGCCCACCTTCACAATTTCTGCCCCTGTATGGTTTAATTACTAAGAATATTTTTATTGTCAAGTTCAGAATAGAGATAGGCTACTGACATACATTCTCATATGCTATGGTGCTGGGAGGAAGATACTTCATAGAGAAGACTTTAAAATTAATCTAATGACAAGGATGCAGCAGAAAATATGGTGTATATTTACATTGCAACACCACCAAGAAAGAAAAACGGACAACACAAGAAAAAGCATGTTTGCAATATGTCACCCTAAAGGATATCTTTAAGTTGAAATATTAAAAGCATTCTCCGTAATGGCAGACTATGCCAGTTTAAAACAAAGCCCAAATTTGTCACAGCTCAACAGTTCAGAGTGGTGCATTCAAAACAACTCCAAACTATTCAAATGTCTTCCAAATCTGTGGTCTGCTTCTGTTTCTTCTTTTTTTCCTAACCTTTACCCTTTTTCTCCCTCCTCCGTCTTCCAAATCCCTTACATTGTCTGGGTTCCAATACATGGTGTTGATCTATCTGAAGTGTGCCTAGTCAAGGGATAAGGAAAACAAGTTATGCCTATTTTGAAGGTATTTCTTTTATGATTAAAAAATTACTATCCTCTCCATGGAAGGTTTGGGATTTAATCAAATACTTGGATAAATAAGTATAACTTCCTAGTTATGAAAGATTCTATTACTTTGTTTTAAAAATAATAATTTAAAAGAAGTTTTATATCTATAATTTGTTTGCATTATAACACATAGAAACTTAAGTAGGTCCTTCACTGTCCGAAAGAGTTTATGAATGCGTAGAATTAAAACTTGGAAGGCTTAGAGATTGGAGTTTTACTGTTGACTGCAACACATCAAGGACTTACCTGTGATGAAAAACATTCCCTGCCCCTCAAAAACTTACACTTTTAATAAGATGAATTCAGAAGGGGAGGAGTGACAGGCAAAGTGGTTCATGGTTATGAAGCAGATGATCTACAGAGCAGAGAATGGGTCCTTCTGTCTCCTGTCACAGCACAGTGCCCTAGGCATGCTGCCTCGACACATAATTAACTACTAAATCTTTCCAGCACCCTCTGAGAAACTGGGTACATTAGCCTGCGTTAAATACTTTCCTTATTCCATTGCTGATCCAGCTTGCCTAAACCTTGCTTCAATGTCTCTGGGCTATAATTCAGCCTGCCTGTATTCTTACTTCTGGGAATCTGTGGGGAGCTGCCTCTGTTTTGAGAAATGATTCCTGGAAGGAAGGCTTGATTTGGATGCAGGGTGGTACAATGTTCCTTTCCCAAACAAGTGAAGAGAGAAAGAGAAGAGAAAGGCGACCGTTTACCTAATTTGTGGTGAAAAGTGTGGACAGTGCCGTTGATCAGAAAGACTTGCGGGGATCTGGGGAGGCAGGACTAACCTTCACTTCAAGTGGACTCATGGCCAGTGAGATCTTGTTACAAACTTCTATTGGACCATCCATCCAGGCATCCCAAATGGAGAGGAGAAATGAAGTGGAAGAAAAAGATAGAGCACATAACCTAATGATGCATCTTAAGTGCTGCCAAGCTTGCTTTTACTGCACTGAAACTTATAAAAGTTAATTAAGAAACTCCTTCTGGACTTGATATCCTTTTCATTACAGAATTCTCCAAATTACGGTCTTGGCAACCAATAAATGTAGTACAGGAGATTTTCCCCTTGAATTTATTTTCAAGTGCAAATACAAGAAAACATAAATGAAACTGAAAAAAACCTGGCCCAAATTCATCTTTGGTGGCACTGTGTTAGCTTCAGTCCTTTTATGCTCTTCAATTACTTTGGAAACACCCAGTCATGATGTGAAGTGACTGTTACGGTAGGGCTATTACACCAAGGTTTTTCAGGCAGACTGGAATGCTGACCGGGGTATAACAGTGGATTTTACATGAAGTAACAATTAATATTATCCAAAATTTTGAAAGGTCTTTTAGATATATCATCGCAAATGATAGTTTTGAGGAGGGTAAACTTGAGCCACAGATTTTGAGATTTTTTTTTTTTCCTTGAAAGCTGAAAATTCAGTAACCAATATTAAGAATGTTAGTTTCATTTGTTCCTTTTTTTGGTAGCATGAACTTCTTTCAATCCCTCTAAGATTCTGCCTTATTGGTAACTTTTATTCCTATAATTTTGATATATAATTACCTCTCACTTTATAAGCATTTGAGCAATACACTCATGACATACTATGGTTATTCCTACTTTTCCCTCCCACCTTCCAGGAGAGGGAGCGTAGCTATATGCTTGTGAACTACTTGCAGATTTCTGCCAGCGGTAGCTTGAGCTCAGATGGATGTGACATTTCTTCTTGGAAAACAGGGTATCTGAATTCTTCAGAAATCTTGCAATGGACTCTGTTAACCAGACATATTTCTGCCGAATTTGGCCTGGAACACTCTGTAAGGCTACTCTGACTTAAAATTGCTATGCGTTGGCTCTGAAAGTGCTGTGCCTGACCTTAGCAGAGTACTTTGACTTCAGCTTTCCCTACTTCTTTGGGAGACATGCTACCTGAATTACCTATTTCCTATAGGCCAAGATGATGGTTGTGGACAAGTACTATAGCTCAGCTGACACAACAGTGGCTAAAGTGTGGAAATCTGATCCTACTCCTTAAAATAACATTTTCTTGATTTAGTCTTATCTACTCCTAACTTTTGCATTCTATGAGCTGAGCTTTTGCACTAATTTAAATACTTTTCATTTCCTGAAAAAACACACCATGACTGGTTCACGTATCTTTACTCTCCTGTAGAACTGCGTGTAATTTTATATTTGTACGTATGTAAGTGCCCAAAGTATCTAGGACACAGTACAAGACAATAAAACAAGTAAAATACAATGGGATATTTTAGCCATATAAACATTGTATCTGAGGCATATGGTGGGGAAGGACTCTGACATAAAACACATTATTTGGAGGCAAAACTTAATTTACCCCAAATGAAAAATAATGGTTTGATAATCACTGCTGCCTTCTATTAGGAAACAGATGGATGTGGTAACTTGCTAATTTAAGCTGCTCTCCAGTTTCACGCAATGAAATCAAAGTTTACACAGAAATTTTATTTATTTGAATACAATATTTTTGGTTTTATTATAGTGCTCATAACACTGTATGGATAAATGATAGCCAGAAACAATATATGGGATTAACTGCTAGTGAGATGACATTCAACTTACTATTTAGAACCAATAAATATATGTGAAAATTAGTGCAATATTATGATTGTTTTCAACAGTGACATCAATTTCAGTATTCAATTGCAGTTGAATTGTAGATGTTCAAATACAAACACGTTCAGATCCCTTTCTATGTGATATACATGCAATATTTTAAATAAACAAAACCCTAAATAATTTTCTAACACAGAATAATGACTCTCTATATTTGAGTGATCCATGTGTGGATTATTCCACTATAGGTAGTTTGGAATAACACCCTGTAGACAAGTCCTCAGCTTTAAGAAAGCATAAGTGTGCCATTTTCCTAAAATTTAGCTTGAGCTATTTAATGTTTGGTATGCAAAAGCAGAAGAGGAAACTAACTGGAGTGAAATTTAGTTCTGTTCAGATTCAGTAAGAAGGTATGATTTGAATACCACCTATCTCCTGCATAAATCCTCAGAAAGTGATAAACTGAAATGTCAGGTATAAGTACACTTTTATATAAAACTTTCATGCAAGATATAATTACCATATTTTGTGCATGCTCATGTACTGTGCTGGAAATCTGTAGGCTATTTTAGCTGTTGGCTTGATCTAGAGGAATAGTATAAACAAGTTACTTTTTTTTTCCAAAGCTTTACTGGTAGTGTTACAATTTGCTTCACATTTCTTAACTCTTCTACATGCCTAAAAAAAAAACCAACCCAACCCTCTTTGATTTAACAATGACATATTAGAAACCGAAGCATGTGAAACATACTGGTGTTTTGCAAAAATAATTCTCTTGAAAGTTACTCTGTGCTTATCCTGTCGTCAGTGCTAGGAAATTATACTTTCTTCTTTGTCTATGCTAATTCTACAGTGAGGTTTTATTTTCTTTTTTTCTGTGCATTTTGCACTCATTTTCATATACCTGTCATCAGAGCATTAAAAAATCATAAAAAAGCTTGGTGTTATAAAAGTCCTGACAGCACATTTTCAGCTTGCTTTATTTTTCTCTTGTTCAATTCACAATCAATGTTTGGAAACATCAAAGTCTGTAGAAGCAGGTTGGTTTTTATTTTTTTTTTTCCTTCTAACAACTATTTGATAACAACCTGCCTTCCCCCTCCTTCTCCCACCACAAACCTGAAAGATATGTCAAGTTCCTTAGAGTTTGCAAAGATCAACAAATGAATGGGTTATTGTCTCCAAGGTTCCTCCCAACCTTACAAACTCTACATTTGAATGGCATCTCTCAGGTCATCGCTCAGGCACTACAACATATAATGATGTTCATGGAATGATGATTGAGCTCCACGCTAAGAAGTAATTAGGCTTTTTGACTTACTGTTTCATTGGGAAGCTGTTGCAGGCTTTCCGTGTTTCTAGTTCAGCAAAGAGGCCACATGGTTAACTCTGCATTAGTCTTTCCTTTGCCTTACAATGACACAACTGAAATGTTTATATGCAGTGGGTGCAGCGCTTCTGAAAACATCTGTGTATAGATCAGTCTCTGTTCTAGAAAATGAGAAGCTTATTTAGAGGACAAATAGAATTTGCATCAAGTATCTGATCTGATAAAGATATAATGAAATTAATAATTTAAACTCCTTTACTGTCTCGCTTAATCTTAGGCTACTTGGGCAGCACCATCCCACTAATCAGGTGGGTAAAGAAGACATGAACCTTGCTCCTGCCTCTCCTGCTGCCTCTCCTGCTGCCGCTCCTGCCATTTCATATGGATTACCAGATGCAGCAATGTCTTCTGTGTGGCTAATCAATTACTATTCTTGTTGGGAAAATGTACAGAACAGAAATGAGTCCCTGAAAGTCCTGGTTTCGTGTGTGCAATCATTTACTATTATCAACGGTAGAATGCAATGAGGACTTCTGTGACTGAAAGAAGCAACCCAGTATGGCCTTGGGTGTGTTATCACTTTTAACACCTGGACAAGATGCTTTTCAGCACGCTATTCTTCAGCCCCATAAATCTTTCTAATTTGATGTTATTTAAAGTGAATTGTGTGTAAGTAATGTTAATTATGCAATAGGTTTTGAAGAATATGTTTTGATTGTACTGTGGAAATGTCAGTCCCATTAACAATCATTATTACCTGTCAGAAAGTAGAGGCAGCTTAGAAAGAATGCAGATTTTTTTTTTCTCATATCTGTGCAGATGCATACCAATGTTTCATACACATTTTGTTTATTTGTATCCTGATCACTATAACAATCTTTTTCTCTCTTCATGTTTTCTATGCTTGGACTGAGCCCAGAAAAGAGAGAACGAGGCTCTAATTTCAGGCCTTCTGTGAGTCAGCTTGTATTGAACATGTTTTTGAAACAAAGGTTCTAGTTTTCAGAAAGTGGTTCATCTGCTTAAGTGTTTCCAAAACTTGCTCCCAGTGGTCTCCGGAATTTATTAAGGTGGTGGCAAGTGTTCGAGAGGATTGCAGGGGGGGTTTGGGGGCAGCAGTCCAAAATGAAGAAACTTGTTCTGTTTAGCTCTACTGTATAGGTTAAAATAGCTTATTTACTAACTAATTCTGACCAGAGATCCTTGCAATACTTTTTGTCTTTACTATCATCCTCTCAATTCAGTGAATTTTTTGTGAACTTCTATGAATTCTGCCATATTGACTCTAAGGTGGCTGGTGTAGGGTCCAAATAGACCACTTTTCATTCCACTTTTGTTGCAGGCCTGCTAAAGTAAACCAGGGACACATTCCCGTCTTTCTTTTTCTTTTTTAACTGAAGAAAAAATTATGGTACTACGATAAAATAATACTCATCTAATAATGTTAGTAGCTTCTCTTTTAATCTGGTTCAATGTGAATGAATCTTCCTTGAAAACGGACGAAGAAATTGCTTGAAATATTCCGAGATTGTATTAGCTTTACAAGATGTTGTTACTATTTCTGAATACGCAGCTCTCAATGCGTTCTATCATTGCCTTAAAGGTCTATGCATTATGTCACATTTTGTTGGGTCGTTGTTATTCTGTAGCCAAGAGGATGGATGTCCTCCTCCTCAGATTTTTCCAAGAACAAAGTTCCAGCTCGTACCAGAAGATTTTGTTATTCCCAAGGCTTATCACCTTCCACTCGACACTAGTGAGGTTTACACCCTTTTATTAAGCATGTGTAAAATTTCAACAGAACAAAAAGTTATGATGTATGTTCTTCTGGGGAATATAAGCAGCAAACAGAAGTTTGCATGAAAAAAACCCCTAGAAGAACATTAGAGGGAACAAACAATATTTTCTGTATCCACACTTCTATAAAACTGTGTTATTTTACTATAGGCTCTGTACACTGTCCTTTTCACTGAAAATCAAGACCTAGTCAGGATTATTAGATTTTCTGTCCAAAATTATATCCTCCTTTCATTTTATTCTTGCAGAAAACCTAAAGACTGAATATTAGTATGGTTCCTCCACACTTCTGATGTTGCTATTCAATTACCTGCATAGCTTAACTTTTGCAAAATGTAGTACCGGGAAACTGGGTGTCTTCTGTTTAGTTTATTGGTTAAGTAAAAAATCCTGCCTGTATGTTTCCCTACATACTGCTTGTTTTCATAATGCAGTCTGGCCACAGTTAGAAATTAATGATATGGGATTGAACAGGTATAGAAAATGTTAAAACAGCAATAATGCTAATTCCAAGTCATGATTTTGTAAGAGAAAACAACTGACCAAGTGCAAATTTTTTTCTGAATTTTAGGACTATTTGTTTTCACTTACATGAAATATTGACAAGAAGAAAGTATTTTCTGGGCAAATTAATTTATCTTGTTTGATTTATTTGGAATTACGGTCTTTGATGTTTGTTTAATTAAGGATCGCTCCATATATTTAAAGTAATATTTTAGTAATATAATAGGCTTCAATAATTGTCTCTGGTGACCTAACTTTTTTTACTATTTGATTGTCAGCCTTTAGGAAATCAGATGGAATCAAGTGTTAAAGAACAACAACATCCTTTGAACACTGGTGTTATTAGAGATCAGTGGGGATTGTGAGTGTACCTGTATATATTCCATTTTGCAGCTTGTGTGTAATTGAAATGACTTCCTACTAGGAAGAAAACAGCAAGTGAGCGGCAACCGAGCAGCAACAAGAGTAGGAAAATTATTGTTGGTTTGGTCTGATTTAATGTGAATTGGATATTCTGGAGCAAAGTTTCCATTCATACATATTTTCTTATATTACTTTTTTTTAGGGAGAACAGTGCAGGAAGCCTCCAAATTCAATTTTGGCTGTAGTGTCATGCCATGTGAAGCAGTAATTTGTGGAAGTATCTGGAACAAAAATATATATTCAATTTTTCATGCATAAAAGCAACCTCACCAGAGATTCCTGTTTTCCATTGCTAAGGCATGATTAAAAGAACAAATCAGAGAGATGGGGAGATTCGTTAGATAAAAGAAACATCAGGCACTAGAGATGGGTCTTGATATGTTTGTCCATTGACATGGGTGAAGTTTGTAGAACAGAGTGGTGTATTTCTAGATATTTAATTAGAATATTTAATAATGGTATATATGTTTGTATTTTTGCACGCATGTTCTAAAAATAGTTGATTTTTAACAAGTTTTTATGTGTAGGTTTATCTAATAACACTGCAGATGTAACAGCATTATGCTACATTAAACCTATCATTAGTGAAAAATAGCAGCCACTTAACTTGTAGGTTCAGCCTGCAGATAGCAAAATGCATCCGGTTTCAATGTTGTAATTAAATTCCACTGTTTGAGATTACCAAAATGGTGTATGAACTCTATGTATGAATTACGTGTACCTGACCACTGTTTTAATAACAGACTTGGTCGCATTGTCGCTTTGCTGCAGGTATTTCAATACATGGAAAATATATAGTACAATGTTCATTTTTGAAATAGGGCATTGGGTTGCTTTCAGATCTTGTAGCAACCATAATATACCAGCACTTAACAGAATTCCTTGTATGAGCATTTGTTATGTGAACCCTGCAAATTAAGTATATAGTATGTAACATTATGTAACCATATAATCAGCCACATAGGAAGTTATAAAAATAATGTAAGGTTACACTCTAAAAGAATATAAGCCATTAATCAAAATATCTCCAGATTTATGTATTCTGAGAATTAAATAGCTAACAAAAAGCCTTGAGCTAATCAAGAGTATTTTTGAGTATACTGGGTATAAACTACTTAGAGAAGAATGAATTAATACTGTTTTTCAGTGTGCAGGAGACCATGAGACTATGCAAAGACCATGAAATTTCTCCCACATATTAACCTTGAGAGACTCTGAAGTTTAGAGCAGGTAAGGAGATATTATAAAGATTTCAGTGTTTAAGATGTGAAATGGAGAAGAAAGTTTTGTTTACGAGTCTAAAAGATTTGTTTTCTAGACAATAAAACACTGCTTTATGCAGTTGATCCTATGTTTTTTTGAGTCCAGAATTACAATAGAATTGCATAAGCTTCAGAACTGAAAAATGACTGATGGCAGATGCCTGCTAAATGTCAAGTAAACAGTGTTCGTTCCACTGCTAGAATATTATTTCAGGTAATTGCAGAAAAATAAGTAATTAGAACAGAGAGCATGATGTTAGGTGGAAATTAAATCTTTGAAGGAAAAACCTGATCATAGAAAAATGAATGAATATTTCCATTAGATTTACTGAGCCAAGATTTCACTTTTGAAATTTAAAGTTTTGTTTTCGGTATTACTTGACCTTATACAACACTTCTATTGTATTTATTTCTGACACGCTAATAACAATTATACCTAGAGCATTTTATATTAATATATATACAGACACACACACACTACCTAGAGTGTTTTATATTAATATATATACAGATACATACATGTATATATGACACATACACGAATATACATATATGTACACACAGATGCATACATATAATGAACCAGAAGCCTCTATTGTTCTGGAAGGTACATAAATCATGTGCCCAAATTAAACCTGTGTATCATGTGGGCCCATACAAATCAGTTCCTTGTTGCTAGGTATGGTCTTACATACCCATTTATCGGAGTTCCTCTGTGGGCAGAATCAGGTGTGTGTGATCAAAATTGTTCTCTTTAACGTAAATCTAGATTTATAAGAACAGTGATTCTGCAACAGAGAGATGTTTAGAGCCCCACTGTAATTCTAAAAGTGCAGCACGTTTCACTATGTTCATTCAAGAATGTAAACATATTCACAAGAAATGTCAAAAAAAGGTTTACTGTTGAAGCTGAGTCTGTCACTGCTTTTTTATCAAAAAGTTATGCAGAGTAAAACTGTGCAGCTTGCCTTTTGATGTTTTATCTGATAAAAATGGCTGTGAACATATCTTGAAAGAGATCATTAAATAGTGCCCGTACACTGGCCTATAAGTAACTATTAATAAGAAGATGCCACTGTTTAGCAGAACAATAATGCAGTTTTTCAGTGCATTTGCCAGCTATTACAGTGTATTCAGACAAGCATTCTTCAGCCAAAAGTTTGGTGAAGGGGACAAGAAAAATCTTTTACAGTTCCCATTTAATAGTGTATGCACTATGGAAAAAGATGAAAAAGGAGAGAAGGAAGATAAGAAAATTTTAAGGCAGGCACTACTGTTAAAGACAAATTATCATCTTTGGGTTTTTTTTAGCATACATTCTGTGACAAATCAGAACCTCTTGAATATTGTTCCATTGTTTCCTTAATGCTACAACCTTGAATGAGATCCTGCATTTTCTTAATCAGAATGACTGAGAAGATACAACATTTTTGCTGGAGCTATTCTGTGGACGTGGTATGGTGGGGTTAATTTCCATTTCACAAAATAAAAGGAGTTACGATAACTGCAGAAATAAAAGGGCAAGCTTCTTGCTTGTCTGCGTGTCTCAGTGGCTGTACACCACTCTCCTTCATGCTCTGCTTTATAATGACAGTCAAGCAAGCAGCCACAAGCAAGAAATAAACAATGTGTTTCCATGTTTCCTCAGGAAAAAAGGAGTCAAGTAGGTTCTCCATGATGTAACTGGAAGACTCCAAAGGAGAGGGGTGAACTCCATGCTCCAAGACTGGTGGTAACACAGAACTTCGCAAGAAGTTATGTAAGTTAGAGCTCTGCAACACAAAAGTTAGTATCAGATTAATTGCAAATGAATAATTTGAAATATTTCCTTGTCTTTTCCTAGAGTGCCTGAATATTCCCAAATAAATAATGAGCTTTGGAAGGTATTCGTCTCCCCAAGAGAGACAAAAGCTTCTGTAAACTTGACTTTAAGAAGTATTGCTGCAGGCAATGAAATCTATACAAGCAAACAAAGCCCAGGAGATGGGTTGCCTTCTGGCAGACTATTAGAAAACATTTTTTAGCAACTTGCCATATTCTTCAAAATAATAAAACCTATTATTTTTAAATGGAAATATTTTCTGTCTTGGGATCAGAATACACCAGAGTAAGTCTTATTGCTAGTCCTACTGGATGCGAATACAGTATGGCTCAAATCTACAAGAACATAGCCAGGCATAGGTTGGGTTTTGCACTGTCTGAGCTTGAAAGTTGTTTGTTTTGTTTTGTTTCTGGGGGATGGGGGTGGAGGAGATAAATTCCATGAACTTTCAACCCAAGTTTGGTTTGGAAGATCTGGGAGACTGCAGAGCTTTTCTCTGCTTCAGACCAGTTCAGTCGATGGTCCTTTATTAAAGGTCCTGAAAGCAGATATGGAGACAAATCCTTCAAACTCCTAGGAAGACAAATGATGCTTTATTGCAGCATTTTCTTACAATGTGAACTTGAAAAGACAACTGAATGCCACTTTTCTGCTAGAAAAATCCAATCAGAATGGTACAACACCTACCTCTAAGAAAAGCAACTCTAAGTATATTAAATGAAAAATTCTATTTTATGAGTGGAACAACCTAATTCCACCATACAGCTGAGAGAAAATCAGAAAAGGGCTGGCTTTGGTGAAGTAAGAGGTGTTACGCTATACATGCTATCCTGCTAGCTGACAGTCCTCTGACAACTTGCAGTGGTCTATGCGAATTGGTCATTTTCAGATAATAAGAAGGAAGTTGTAGATCTAGTTTCTTTTAAAAATGCTAAAATAAGCTTGGAACAGTAATTTCTAACATTGTATTCTGAACACTGTGACTCGTTTAAAAATTTTATTATTCTAATAAATAGCTTAAATTTGTGACATATGATCTCTAAAAATATATATATTTTCCCCCCACCCTACAAAAACAATTATGCCCTTGCCACTTAATAGCTGCCTATTTCCAACACTCAACAGAGTATAGAGTAAGGAATGTGTGTCTGACATGTAACATAGGAGATCTACAGGCAAAATTAAATGTAAATTAAAAAAATAGATTATGGTGTGAAATCTAACAGTACTATTTACAATCACAACAAGAAATTACTTGGCAGACTGTTAACTTCAGCCATTAAAATAATTATTCAATGTGAGAGAAAAATGCAGCAATTATATTTAACATTGGTTGGTCAGAAGCTTCTCATTTATTAATTTCAACAACAATGCCTTTAAGAATAATATGATATATAGCAAGTGACGGCTTTACTTTAACCAGAGATTTCTGTTTTCTTTGGATGAATTACTGTAGATACTCTGCTATTCCTTGCAAATTGATTTTAAAAGTCTTACACTTTGATCCTGTACTCTTTGGATAAGGGATACAGTAACTTCAGGACAGAGTTCCAGACACCTCCTTTTCTGAATCTATTTTGAAATGAGTTTAATGGGGTAACCTCCAGAAATTCAATAGAAGTTTTTGATGTCAAGTCCTGAAATCTTGTTCTGGGGGAAGTTTCTATCATAGGGCAAAACCAATGACAACATTCATCTAAGGGGATTTAAGAACTGTGTCCCACAAGTTAGATATCCCTACAAAGCAAGAGACAAAGAATGTGCTGCAATTATAAATAACAGCTTAGACATGACACAAGCGCCACTTACTTATTTTAGATGCAGCAAAGAATAAAAATGAGTTTGCTAACAATTGGTATTGTAAAGTATGAAGTTTTTTGCTTAGATGAAGTTTTCCTGTTATGTCTCATTTTGCAGTCAGCATTTATGCTTTTCTTTTTTTTTTAGGAGATATTCTACCAAAAATAAATAATTAAACCACAGATGAACTGTCAAAAGGGAACATTCATATTTTAACGCAACATTAACATTTTGGTAATTAACATGGCAGTTAATGCTTTTAGCAGATGTAACAACATTAGACTTGTAAATTTTAATTAAAGTTAATGGTTCAGGATAGCTGTAGGGATCAGGCATCCTCTCTGGATATTGAAAACATGTCTAATGTGATTAGAAATACTAATTGAAGAAAAAAGGACTGTGATAGTAATGACTGTACTTCTTTATCCTACTAAATTGTTACAAACCTGCAGCAACTTTTTCAATATATTTGCAGGAGGAAGTTTGATGAGTCAAGTGTTCCCCTTGAAGAAATTAAAAAGGGTCAAAAGAACATTGCAGACCTTTTCTGTTATAGAAGAGAAAAAACCACTAATTGAAAGCCACTGCTCCCTCCTTGGCCTCCTGAGACCATATTCATAAGAAATACTATAAAGTTACTTGGTTACATTTCACATCCCTTTTGGATTTAATCAGGAACTGATGTGTTAGTTTTAATTCCCTCAGAGGCTTTGAATTCCAATAGCAGGCAGAGAAACAGGACTGGCACTGGGAACTATGACTCAAGTGGACATTTCTCAGTTTCAGTGCAAGTTAAGAGAATGGTGGCAAGTCCTTTTCACAGCTTGCTGATACATGAAACGATTTAATAAGCACAGGGAAAGGATTAGTTTTACTAAGGGTAATTACAAGCTGCTAGCCACCTATAAAATGCTCTCCCATCTTACTGTAAAATTCCAACAATATTTATTTCACTTGTTCTGTGGATTTTTTTTTCTCTAAAGCTGGCTCCAAAGTCTGCTGAAGTCAGTAGAAAAAATTCTGTGGTCCTTATTATAGCAAAACTGCCACTGAAAATCAAGTTCTTTCTACTGGGAGTTCATGCTAATAAAGATTAAACACTGGGAATGAAGTTTGCTTTTTTGCCTGACAATAGTTATTTTTACTATCAATGCAGTTATTCCCCACTAGTGCTGTTAGCTCTGTTTCTGTCAACATCCTTCCAACATCATAATAAATTATTATTCATTTGCATTTCAGTACAGGAATAGGCTCCATTCTACCAGGCAAAGTGCAAAGACATGGTGAGAGACAATTCTTGTTTAGAAGAGTTGCACTCTAACCGGTTGTGACACAGGCTAAGAGAAAGGATGCTAGGAGAACGACTGCTGTTTTATCTCCATTTTATTTCTAGCTGAAAGGCTGGAAAAATAGATTAGGAAATTTGGTCAAACTTATATGAAAAGACTAAATGAAGCCATCCGAATGAAAATTAACGAGCAATACTGGACTTCAGAACATTTGCAAACTTCTATTAGTCTCTGGGCGAGAGCCTATGTGTAATGTATATACTTCTTGTCTTGTACTGAAACTAAATGTAAACACTAAATGGTGTTTAAGTAATCATGCACATCAGGCTGTCTTTCTACAAAGGTGTGCATTTTGTTGAATTCGGGTAAGAGAAGCTTAATTGTGCATTTTGAATAGCTGCCCAACTGTAACACCTAGTATGATACAGTGGATAAGCATAATACATTTGAATATGCACCTCCATGATGTCTGTGGCTTCATGATTTACTTGAGCTAAATAGCCAAGAAATGCTTTTATCTATCATCACTTCAATTGGAAAACCCCAGTGTATTTTACAAACTTCTGTATTTCACGTGTGTTACTATGTAAAAATTTTAAGTTGCTTCTATGGATTCCTCAAGGATTCAAAACTGCAAGTACAACAGCGGGGATGTCTGATCTACGCAAGGATTTAATCAGGTAGGAGGTGGAAATAAAAGTTATGGTTAAGGTTTCAGTAAATTTTTTAGACACCACTACTTCACTTCCTAGACACCACTGAAGCTAATGTGATTCTGCATATGGATCCATAAACATAGATATTTATTTTATTTGACTTAAAATGCAACAGCTGTGGACTTTCTTTAATAACTTAGTGCATTTGTGTTTTGTACTTTTATAGTAATAATGACTCAAGCATAACACAAATTCTGGCAGCTATGACTTACTGAAGAAAAGGACAAACTTGACAGAATTTCCTCTTTTTTGGTTAAAATTCCCAGATCCAACAGTAAATCAGCATAATTCCACTGAAGTTAGAACAGGTATGTTGACTTACACTAGCTAATAATGTGGAGTGCCATGACACCAAATACACAGTTTATAAGTTTTATTGGGAAGTACTTTATAGACTTGAAGGCAGTTTCTAATCCTGTGTCATATTGTAAACACTACTTCCCAGTCACTGCTTAGGGGTTCACTGTCACAGTATTCATGAGACCAAGAAATTTGTGAGGTTCAAAATGGACTGGACTTTTAGACAGACACCAAGCATATCCTAGCAAAAAAACCCCAAAATCTTGAGAACAGTAGCAATCCTGTAGTAGTAGCGGTGATTCTGCTTGTGGCTCTGTGCCTGCTGCATTTGATCCTGAACTCCACCATCTCGTGGTCACTACATCCAAGGTTGCCCCCTACCTTCACATTCTCAACAAGTCCCTCCTTGTTTATCAGTACAAGGTCCAGCACTACCCCTCTCCTTGTCGGCTCCTCCACCCTCTGCATCAAGAAGTCATTATCAATGCACTGGAGGAACCTCCTGGACTGTGCCTGCCTGGCTGTGTAGCTTTTCTAGCAAATGTCAGGTAATTGAAGTCCCCTGTGACAACCAGAGCCTGTGATTGTGAGGCTACTTCCAGCTGCCTGTAGAAGGCCTTATCAGCTTCCTCATCCTGATCAGGTGGCCTGTAATAACCACCCACAACAGTGTCTCCCATACTAGTCTGCCCCTTGATCCTTACCCACAAGCATTCAACTTGCTCTTCATCCACCCCCAGGGAAAGCTCAATACATTCCAGTTGCTCTCTCACATAAAAAGCAACTCCACCTCCTCGCCTGCTGATCTATCTTTTCTAAAAAGGACACAGCCATCCATGACAGCGTTCCAGTCATGTGAGCTGTCCCACCATGCCTCAGTAACTGCGATGAGATCGTGGTCCTGAGAGCACACGCAGATCTCTAGTTCCTCCTGCTTGTTCCCCATACTGCATGCGTTAGTGTATAGGCGTTTCAGAGAGGTGGCCAAGCAGGCAGGTTTTCCTGGAGGACAGCGGGAGGATATGCCATTGTCATACACAGCCCCAGGATGGCCAACCTTTTTGTGCTGTCTTTGGTGGTAGCTAAGGAGCCTTGGTGGCAGGCTTGGTTGACCTGATTTATTCCCCAGGTGGATGCATCCCCATCTCCCACCTCTGCTGAGATGGCAGATTGAACAGCCTTCTCAGCACACCGTCCCACAGGCACCAGCATGCTGCACATGGGCTCCTCTCTGGCCAGCCTGGTCCCATCCCCTTCCCCCTTCAAACGTAGTTTAAAGCCCTTCCTATGAGCCCTGCCATGTAATGAAAACATCACTGACTTATCAACACTCTTTTCAGCACAAATCCAGAACACAGCCCCATAGCAGCTACTAAGATGAAAATTAACTCTATCCAAGCCAAAACCAGCACAGAAGTAGACTGTAATTTGCACTTTACTCCCACTTTGGTGTCTATAGTCTGTTTTTCATACATGGCTAAAGTTTCTTGCACATGACAAAAGATTATGGAGAAATCAGGAATATTATGCAGGAAATTATCCTGCATAGTTTTATTACTTATAAAGAGCATATAAATAGCAATGGACACAGCACACACCCCTGCAAGACTCCAGGAGAAACCTCCCTCTGCTGTGGAAGTGGATTATTTATTTATACCTTTTATTTCTATCTGAAGTCTGTTATTGGCTAAGTACTGGTCCTTTTTCCTCTTATCGCAAGGCACCTTAATTCCTTTAAGAAGCTTTAGTGAAGACTTGTCAAGAAGTTATTTTGAAATACAGGAATCTTGTATTTTCCAAGCTCACCGTTTCCACTTTCCCTCATAGGTTTGTGTGGTATGAAGGGCTCCCCTGCAGGAATCTCTCATAATATCTACATAAGCAAACAATTTTTCTAGCCTTATCTTGGTTGAATCTTGTGTCTTTAAATCATGACCATTTATTGGCCCTGCAAAGTCTACAACAGCCGGCTTCCTGCTTCTGATGTGCTTGGAAGAGGTTTTACAATAAAGTTTTATACCATTACCAGCATTTTCCATCAAATATGTTTGGCATGCCTTTTAGAGTTTTACATTTAGCTTGCTCGAGGTTTTGCTATTTTCTGTTTCCCTCATCTGAACACAATTTTTTTAGGAGTGCCTTTTTGTTTTTAATACTATCCTTTATTTTCATGTACAGCTCTGCTAGTCTTTTGTAGGTCGTCATACTCTCTTAGATAGATGATAGAAACTTTCTCAGAAATTCTAATACAGGTAATTTTCCCCTTTGGCTATTCCTTTTAATCTACTTCTGTGCTGGTGCCAGACAGGGATGAGCTGCTCTCCTGGGGCCAGCCCACAAGATTTTGTTTCATGGTGCTTGCTGGTGGGAGGAAGGGGGGAGTTTGCAAAGCACCTGGTTTTTGCAAGGTGGGCACAACCTGGAAGGTGGAGGGGGGAAGTAGGGGGGGTCGGCTCAGAGGTTCCAGCCAGCAGCACGGTCTTCATCCAGACCTCCTGGCAGGTGATTAGCAGAGAGGTAGCGTCTTTTGTCAGGGAAATTGCTCTGGGAAGGGGGGTTTGGAAGTTTCTTTCTCCTTGCTCTCCACTCCCGGGCTCAGGGAGTGGGTTTTCTTCCTCCACTTTTGCGCTCGGGGTTTTGGATTTATTTATTTTAATTTTGCTTTGCCGTTCTGGAACCTGGCTGTGTCTGTGCATGGGTGGTGAGATCCTGTATAATTTGTTCTATTTTCCTGTTCTTTTAATTACTAATTAGCAATAGCATTGTTAGTAACTCCACAAGTTTCATTTATATAATTAAATAGTCCTTATCTCAACTTCTACGAGCCTCCCCTGTTTTATCTCCGACCCTTCCTCACTGGGAGTGGGGGGTGGAGTGGTAGAGTGAGTGGTGGTGTTTAATTGCCCGACAGGGCTAAACCACGACAACAAATTTCTTTGGGTTTATGTAGTCCTCTTTTAAACATTCATTGTTGCTATGGTAAATTTATGTAACCTTTTCACTTCTACAGGGGTGCTGAATTTGAATATATTATGATCAAAATTCCAAAATGGTTCTTGATACAGAAGTTCTGAAGAAGGTCTGGTGTACTGTTTGGTCCAAATCAGGAGCTCTCCAAGCTCCTCTGATGGATTGCTCCATTTAATGATTTATGTTACCTAAAAGCTCAAGTTCTGCATAAGGCACTATCATAATATTTATCCAATGCAGATACAATGGATTCTTGTCTTTACTCCTGCCTTTACAGTCTTTCTGATTTCTCCTGCCATGCCACAGGCAGCTATCCTAGACTTTTTGCTGTTAGTAACAAAGACCCAGGACAGAGGGAAACTTGAAGCCTGAATTTTCAGGCTTCAAGGACTTACAGCAGAGCAGTTTCTCCTTTTGATTCATTTCCAGTAGTTTATTGATTTGAAGAACCTAAAGAATTGTTAACCAGTGCACTGCTGTATTATGCTCCTACCTCTGTGACCCCAAAGACATCTATCCCCATCCTCCACTGTCCTTGTGAACTCTTCTGCCTGAAAGTTTTAAAGTTTTGAAATGTGTATTTTTCCTGACTCTTAAGTTTATTCTATCAATGAACACCTCAAGAATCTCCAAGTACAGAGACCTGGATAATAGTGGAAAGCGAGCTAGGAATCATCCTAGGGAGTAGGTATAAATATGAGAGTTCCTGGTTGACGTTTATGTTGTTACCTGTCTGTAGCTGCTTCTAAGTCCAGTAGCTGAGTCCTAGCAAAGGACACAGTTTTCTAGTTCAGTGGCAATCCAAGCATAACATTGCCATTCCAAATAATATCCTTTGGCCTCATTTGGTATTTCCAATACCCTTGAACTCTGGCCATATTTATAGGTTATATATGTTCACAGATTCAATTACCCAGATTTCAATGATCAGAAAAAGACTGGTGGAGATTTCTTAAATTAATATTGATATGTGAAGAGATTTATAATAGCAAGGCTAGAGAAGTGCAGCATTAACTGACACATAGTGAGGTGCTGGTTCCTTCTGCCTCTTGCCTTTTGATGCCAGGTGTAGAGCATTTGCTTGCAACACCTTCAGGAGCTGATAATACTTAGGGAACAAGCCATGTTCTCTCTCCCAGACCCCTAATTCCAGCATGTCTTTGTTCATTTTCTCTAATCCTTTGCTAGCTGGTTAGGCACTGTCCCCTCCAGCCTCCAAGAGAAGCATTTGCCAGAGATAAGCCTGCTCCTTAACAATCCCTAAGGCTACTGGATCTTCTGGAGCCTCTTCTGCCTTTCTGATTCTGTCTGATGTAAAGGCTCCATTACAGCAAATATGAGATGAATTTATTAAACTGAAAATGTGCATTAGGAAGCAAAGTAAAAACGTCCTTGGTACAGCACAGGTCTGAAGACAATCTTCCATGGTACATGGAAGATCTGTCACTTTGCAAATTTAAAATTAATGGGTGCAGTGTAGTCATGTTTATTTTAAAGGCTTTTTGCCTGGTCATGATGATAAACTAATTAACTGAGGCAGCCTCTTCATGTTTAGGTTTGCTGATTGACAAGCACCAAAAAGGAAATGGAAGCAACCATCCTCTAAGAAGGGTAAGGTTGGAATACGGGAATGAAAAGATGCTGCAGCAATCGGTTATGTCAGGCTAAAGTAGCCCTTGGATTCAGGCAACTAGACAGAGAAGTCAAAATAAAATGGAAATGTACAGTGAAATAACAGCATGGAGAAAATCAAGGAAAAAGAATGGAAGTAAGTGCAGTGAGTATAAAAATGGGATGAAAGACAAAAAAGCCCAATACAGTCAGATTAAGCAAAGGAAGACAGTGAAAAATCTACTGGAAAAAAGGACAAGCAAGGTCTGGATTATTCTCTCTTATGCATGAACATAGAGAAAGCTTCACATGCTACCTAGGTCTCCCCTGGTGCTTGTGAACTACTGATTTTTATCTGAGAAAATCTAGAAGAGAGCAATAGCTGGATATTAAAGCAGTGAGTGCCTCTACTTGCCAAAAAAATTATACCTAATTAAAACCACTATTTTGTGGTCAGCTACACACCAAACATCAATCCCTCCTTTCCCCATCTAAGTTTCTTTGCAAATACATCACTGTCTCACAACTGAATTTTTAGTTGAGACCAAAGGGACTTTTGGAGATGGAAAACATTCAGTGGAATTGCTGACTGCAACTCTTTCAAGTAACTTCTTAACATTATATGGCAGATCTATCAAGTTTTTGCTCTTTGGTATGTGGTGAACCCTAAAGTATTGCACTTCTTACAAGAAAACAATCCAGGGAATTCTTGTTCAAGAAAATGCTTTTGCAAGATAGCTGATCCACGTTTTGGAAAAAATAAAGTATATTTGATTCAAGATAGTTTTAAATTAGTGTTTTCTCACTGAAGTACCAGAGATCTGCCTTTTACAGAGGGTTTCCACACCTGAGGAAGAAGCCATTTGATCACAACTATCCATAACCTTACTGGGGAAATTGTGATCAGCTTTCACATTTTCTCCCCCATCATTGGTTCTTAAGACATCTGCTCTGTTAATTGCTTTTCCTCATCCTGAAGCAGGCTAAACTTTCCAGAGCCTGAAAAATAAGAGTATATTGGAGTATGGTATTTTTAAAAATCTACTTAACCCCAGTGCTGTTGCAAAAGTGTGTGCTGGTGGGACAGGACTCATCAAGAATCTGATCTTTTTTGTTCCTGTCACTTTTATTTCCCCAAGCATAGCAAAAGGGAGTTTGAGTCACTTCCACCTGATATACTCAGTCAATAGGTAATGTCTTGTTGATTGATTATGACAGTTTACATACAGAATGAAGACATGCGGTGTTTTCTAAGCAGTGTGGTAAGCCTTAGACCGGTGCTGCTCACTGAAGCGTTCCCTGGTTTCCAGAGGCCTGAACTTGTGTTTCTCCTCCTGCCCGGCGCTCCTGGTTCTGCTGTCAAGGCCCCGTTGTGCTCGAGAGTGGCAACAGGCCGCAGACAGGCAGATTCACAGTGGTAGGGGATGAACCGTCCCTGTCTGAAAACATTTTCACAAGCCAAGTAGCTTCCTAAGGAGCTGCACACTCCATCTCGCGCAGAGGCGGAAGGAGCCGGCCGGCGCTGCCCGCCGCCGGATGCACGCCGGTCTATCAGCTGGCTGCCAGCTAGGCTCCCGGCCGGGACGCGGGCATTCCGGGGCAGAGCCGTGCCTGGCCGCGCCTGTCACCTCGCCGGACGAGGCCACCCGACAGCGCTGGGCGCAACGCGGAGGGGTCCCAGCTACTCAGCGCCGAACGAAAACTTCCGCCGGTGCCCCGCTCCCGCCGCCGGGCAGCAACGGAGCACGGGCCCGGCGCAGAGGAGCCGCCGACGGCAGACCTCCGCTCCTCCGACAGGGACGAGAGCGGCGGTGCGAGGCGGGGCCCGGTAGCCGCCCCGCCTCCCTCCTCGGGGATGCCGGGATGTTTACGGGCCCGTAGGAGCGGCAGGGGGCGGAGAAGAAGTTGGGGCAGCTGCGGGTGTCCGAGCCGCCCGCCAGGAGCTCCGGGCCTTAGACACCGGCATAAGCCGGGTTGGAGAGGAGGCCGCTCCTGGGCCCCCGCGCCAGCAGAAGGTGGAGCCAGGCTTCCCGGTGAGCGGAGCGGCGGCAAGGCCGCCGGGCGGGCGGCGCGGGGCCGGGCTCGGCTCCCGGTGGCCGTGCCCACTCTCCTGGAGGCTCTCTCCCCTCCCGCCGCTCCGCGCGGGCGGCTGCTAGGGGTCCCGCCTGCTCCCATTGGTCGCCGGGGCTGTCGCTCGCAGTGCCATTGGGTACGGCACTTGCCACTCTGCCCGCCGCACGGGGAGGGAGCGGTGCGGGGCTGGAAGCGAGAAACTTTCCTGCGCCGCGCTGAGGGGGCGGGATGGCGGCGGCCGGCTTCGGCGGGGCCTAGGTCTCGCACACGGGCATCGCTGCCTGAGGGGCAGCGTGGGCTGCAGTGGAGGCGGTTGGGGAGGCGGCTCCCTGAGGGCTGCGGTGGTGTTTTGCCCCGCGGCGGCTGGTCCCGCTGCGGAACACGGCCACCTCCGTCGGGGGACGGATGGATGTTGAGGGACCCTGCCCGACGGCGTCCCGGCCACCTCAGCGCGTTTCAGGCAGCCTGAGGCCTGGCCGCCCTGATGCTCGCCGCCGCCCCCTGTGCTGCTGGCTCTGGCTTGGCTCTTCGACTTAATATCCCAAGCGGAGCTTCTTTCCGTGTTGTTTTTCGTCATTTACAGCTCGTTTCCTCCAGGCTCCTCTGCCCACATCTCACCTAGGAGGTTGGTGTCGGGCGGGTGCTCCCCAGGGCAGCCGAGGGGGAGAGCCCCGTCTGGAGGGTCTCACACAGCACTGTGTACAAGCAGAGTCGTCAGTGGGAGCCAGGGCTCTGTGGTAGCCTGTCGAGGGAGCCCCGTCCCAGATGGGAGCCTGAGGCTGCTTGCCCATCCAGACAGCCGCCTCGGGCTGAGAAGAGCTGCCGTGGCCCAGGGCAGGCAGGAGGACAGAGGTGGATGCCCATCCATGAGGGCCCCTCTTGCAGGTGCAAACCTTTCCCTGTCTGTGCTCTCGCCAGCCTCCGGTACCTGCTGGGTTTGCCTTACCTCACTGCTTGCTGAGGCTCCCGGGTGGTGGCAGCGCCAGTAGCTGGTGGAAGCTGAGGCCTCGTGGGAAATGCTGGAAGTGAGGCATCCTCCATCTGTTCAGATTTTTTCCTTTTTCTCCCACCACCGCTCCGCCACCCCCGGTGCTTTTCTGTTTACCTTACATAGCACCTGATCTCGGTTATACTAGGGCTGGCCCTGAATTCCACTTTGTGTCCATGCAAACTATGCCTGCTTGGCTTTAGTAATCAGAAGTTCAGAGTATTGTTCCTTGGGTGGTAGGTATGTTATTTTGCTTTGTGAGGAGCATTGCTTCTCAAATGGTAAAACTACTTAGGATGTTAAACCTATTTCTTATAAAAGATAATGAAGTGTGTGTACATTAAATCACACTAATAGTTGATATTAGAAAATGCTTCTAAAAGTTTTTCACTTCTTGCACCAACTGAATGGTAAAATTTTGTCACCTTTGAGGTGCTAGGATTGTTTTCTGACTGCAGTGGCAACATTACTTCTCAGGGAAGGTCACACATGCATAGTAACTTTGCTGAATGTACTTGATATATTTCCTATATATAGTTTTATTACAAGCTTGAGATGCAGAAATTACAGTGAATGATATGTTGATCTGTAAGGTAGGCACTTTGGATGACTGGATGTCAAGTGAATATTTGCAGTGCTGCTAAATCGAGAAGAATGAAGTTCAATATTTTTTTATTTTCAAGGCTATCTAGGAAACAATTCAGTGTTGCAGTGCTGTATAAATGTTTGTATTTAAAACTTTGGACTCGGGCAGTCTTGAGGGATAAAATGCAGTAGAAAACAGTCAGTAGTTTATGGGTAAAATGAAAAAACAGGCAGAGGAAGGAAAACTGTTTTGTGTTGTGGAAAGAGAAACTTACAAGTGATGTCCAACAGCTTTAAAGTAAGAATTTAAAGCCCTCCCTGTTGGTGTGTGGGGTTTTTTTTTTGATACTGGAAGAAAGAATATACTAAGAACACTTAACTAGTCAGTTTCAAAACAGGACAGTATTGTATTTGTAAATATCTGATGTTTGGGTAGATGTCTCAAAGCACATCTAGATTTTCACTGTAAGGGTACAGATAATGCCTTTTTCATCGACGCCTTGTATTCAACATTACAGTTATTGGAGTAAAAAAATAATTTGCCAACAAATCAAGGAATTTTTGCCAACTAAAAAAATCTTTTTTTTTTATTGAAATATCACAGTGTCTTCCAGGGTCTACAGGGATTAGACAAGCAGAATCTTATCCCCACTGTAGAAACTTGTTCCCAAAGAAGAAAAAAAATCTAACATTTTAGAGTTCATCTGAAGGCCTGTGAGCATATGAGAAACTCGGATGAAAAACAGAGTACAAGTCAGTTGCTCATTTTACTGTGACCTGTGGTACCTTCCAAATTGTAAAGTAGAGCCATATAGCTCACCCCTACCTTTCTTTTTTGGGCAACACAGCCGAGCTCAATTGAACTAAACATAGCCTGTCCGGTATATTTGTCCACAGAGACAATTTGGTGAGGTGATTTGTTCATACATGCAAAAACCCCCCACGTTTAATAAACTTAGTACAATATCCTGCACTTACCCTACACCTACATTCAGTTGTACCGCCATCCATGCCTTGTTGCCTTCTGAAGTTTGACGTTGTTCCAAACATCTGTGCTGAGTGGATGAGTTCACATTACCTTGAAAAGTCTCCTGGGAGAAGTCAAGCTGCAATAACTTAGCTACCTCCAAGGGATTTTTTTTTTTTTATTATTTGGGGCTTATCCAAAATTCCCTGCAGATTCCCAAGGAGTAGGGTTTAGGAATGTTGTGGAAGGGGGGGATTATCTTGTGCAAGGTACTACTATGGATAGTCATAGGTGTTAACTGACTAATTTACATAAGATTTGTTTGGTTTAGCTGTATTCCGTGTTCTTTGCAACAGAGATGAAAATAACTGGCCAAAATACTGAAGTGGAGATAAGGGCAGTCTTTAGAGTACTGATTTGCTCTATTTATCACAACTTGACCTCCCCCCCCCCCTCCCCAGCCACATGGGAAGGAACTGAGCCCTAGAGTGAAGTACAACATTGCTACCTGTTTAATTTTTAGTAAGTATTAAAACGATTCTTCCTGTTAAGTTAGTTAAAAAAGCGGAAGAGAAGCAATGCTATTAAAATTAGTTTCTTCTCTGGTGAAGATAATCCTGTGTGTTTGTCTCTGGCATGTGAAATGTAACTGTGATTCAGTCGTGATTTCTGTAGCTAGGAAATAAGCAGTATATTTTAAGTGCCATTATTCCCTGTTGGGCAAACAGAACACATCGTTATGTGAGGCAATTTATTATAAAATTTTAAACAAGGCATTAAAAAAAGGAATTTATTAGAAAATTCTGTAAACAATCATGTTAAAACCCGATTGCATGTAGTTAATCTTGTGATATTAGTGACTTCTCGCTGTTGATGATAGGTGACAATGTAAATAGACTATTTTCATCGTCTGGCATTTGGGAGTTTGCATTCAAGCCTCTTTGCTTTAATCTGCTTAGAATGATTTATAAAAAAATTATTGCTGTCTTATTTAATAGCTAGATCTGTGTTGGACCAGATTAATTACTTTACAATGTCATAGAAGTACGTGTAAAGCTTGTAGATTAGGCTCTTGCTGAAATCTTTGGGAGATGTTTGAGTTAGGTGCTGCTAACTGATGAAGTACTGATGAAGCAATCTTTTTCAGTTCATTTCAATCTTACGTTGTCAGTATATAAAGATTATGAAATCACTGATTAATTGAAAGCTGGAAGGCAAAAATACCACAGGTGAACTTAATTCTAAAATAAGTAAAAACTCGTGGGAAAATGCGTAGCATTCTGTCCTGTAGAGGTCCTTCTTCTGTACCCTTTTTGTCCTCATCTGAGAGCAGATCCAAAAAAGGAGTTGTCTCTGCAGCAATGAACTTGAGTTCTTGCCCTGACTGAAATTCAGAACTGTGTTTTTAGGTACGTGGGCTGCTTGTGAAGTTCATGGAGATAAGTAACGCTTCAGAAGAGGAGCAGTGAGCAGCCTGCAAACAGAGCACTTCATGTACAGCTAGTCATTGAGGATACTCCAGAATCAGGGATGGATCTGGCATGTTTTAGTCAGTGGTGGTTTAATGTAAAACATAAAACCAGCTGTGAACTTGAGTGTTGGCCTGCATCTGAAGTGAGTGTGCTGGCTGCCAGCTGCTTTGCTGCTGCATGCAGGGATCCTGCATTACTTGCTACCGTCGTGCGTGGTTTCCGGATTCAAAGGTAACACTAGTCAGAGGATCGTAGAAATCCTGTTAAATATGGCTGGTGTTTCTCTTCTGATTCTGTGTAGAGCTTCATTCATTTCATCATCTTTGGGGTATCACAGATTTTCAGCTATATTCTACAGATATTTTTTTTTTCAGCTTGCAAATGTGCATCGAACACATGCAGTGTGGTATCACAAGGTGTTGTCTTGCACTGGCTTTTAAGATATTTAGACATTTCTTTAAGTATTATGTGGAATATATTGTTAAATGTGTTCTACTTCGTCTGCAGCAATGTGGATATTACCAGCTGTGGTTGTGGCACAGTAGTATGCAGCCAGCCTTCCAAACTGGGTTTTTTCCCCTGTGCCTAGCAATAATGGATTTATCTGACATTGCTTCCAGCCTTTTAATTTGTCCTGCATCTTTAACTCCTGTGTGATGTGCAGCTGTTTACATTTTTTTTTTTTGATAAATCTCTTCAACATCTCTTTATGAATAATTTATTTTTACAGATGCATTTAAAACTGTCCTTTGTTAGGGAAAGGTCTCCTGCCTACTGGAGTTGGGAGGTTTTGGGGTTGTACGGGTTTTCAAATCATGTCTCAGTTTCCTTTTCCTGAAAATTTTGCAATTGATTTGTTACCCTGGTTTACTTTTCTTCCATTTATTTTGTTTTCTATTTCTGCTTTCCCACACAGTTATGCAAACTACTTTTCCACACACGTAGGCAAAACTAAGTTTGATTTGGTGTAGAATAAACTGCCTTCTCTCTCTGCTGGTTCTTGCCTTCCTGTCATAGTTATGTTGAGGTAAAATATTTGTTAGCATCCCTACCTAAGTAGGAAGTAAAATGAAATATGGTGAGCTAATGCACTAGAGTGCTGTTGCCAGAAGGGAGATGTTCTGTTTCTTCTACAAAACCCTTCCTACATCTCCTGTCTTTGAACTCCCCCTACTTAGTTTTTCTCTGGAATTCAATAGACTCTTGTATGCATTGAGTCAACTGGCTGCTTGCAGAACATAAACCCAGCTGCATCTGGGAGTTAAATCAGCTCCTCAAAAGGTCCAAAGAGTTCAAGAAGGCTACAGAGGATAATGTGACAGAGAAGAGGAGGAAGCAAGACTTTTGGTGTCGCTGAGCTGTTAGATTGGCTTGTATAATTTCACTTTGAAGATGTAGTTTGACAATAGATTTAACTGATCTAAGTTAGGGCTGCTCTACTCCCAGTTGTGTCTTCCTTCCCCTCTCTCTCTGACTTCTGCAATCACAGTTACGTCCTTGTCTCTGCAATGGAATGACTCAGGGAGCTGAGCTGGAAAAAAATGGCTTTTCGTCAAGGTTAAATGACAAAAAAAAGGCTTTTTGTCAAGGTTAGTTTTCAGCTTGTTTCAGTTACCTTACCAGGGGTCTGGGTAGCCACAGGAACCCCACTGGATGCAAGAGGGTCGGGAAGGCTTGGCTGAAGGTAGGGGAGGCACCACTTAATCAGTTCATGCTGCCTTAGAGCTGCATCCTTACAAGAAGCAGTAGCACAATGGAGTGTGATAGGGGCTGAGGATTTGCTTTTGTGATATTATTGTGCTTAGATATGATACTTAATTCCCTGCAAAACTTTTCAGTACGTCCTTTATAACTGGCTATTCAGTGTGAAGAAATGGGTTATCAAATTTCTTTCCGGGTGAATAGAAGTTAAGTGAAAATGAAGAAGCAGTTTCAGTTCCTGTTTCTTCTTCAGGTTGTATGAAATAACAAACTAAAAGTTCAAAAAAGGGCAAGTCTCTGCATGTACAGCCCTTTGGGAGCATCTTGCAAGATAAGCAATCTATTTGATATAATGGAGAGGAAGAAGTAAACAAAATATAACTTCTAAATTGTGCAAATGAATGAAGAGGAAGGGAAGCAGGCTTGTACAGCAGGAGAGCTTTGACTTTCATCTTCTAGTCAGACAGCACTGACAGCAAACTGTTAGTTGGGGAATGACAGTGACTAGCACCTGTGTTCTCAGGGTTGGAATGAAAATACCTGACACACTAGCACAAATGGATGAGAAAATTGCATATGAACTCTTACTGTATTCCCTAACTTTTTTGTAAGTAGATTTTGTGTATGGTTACTTCCGCTCTTGCTAAAAACAACTCTTACCCCAGTTTAACTGTTTGTGTGTTTTTTATCTTCTTTGACTGGACTGCCCATGAGTAGGGAATTTGGGCGTAAGTTTGTTGGAAAATTCAGTGTTAGTTATTTCGATATAGATAGATGATAGCTACTTGTAGGTAAACAAGTGCTGAGAATTTGTGTGGTCCATGTTCAAAGCTGTCCCTACAGAGGGGAGGAGTGTCCTGCTGTCCTGCAGGGTGATCTGGTAGTGTATTAGAAAACCAAAAGCTTATAGAGCTGTTTCTAAAAATAAGGCTAATCCTACTTTTGTATATACATCTATATTCAAGCACTTTCAGTGCTTTAGAAGTTACAAATGCAACTTTTCTGATAAGTATGCTTTTGCAGAGATTTTTTCAATCAAGTATGTATTTTTCACATGAGATTATTTTTTTACAATATGAAGCATTTTTACCACTAATGTCAGCTAATGGTAAATATTCCGCGTGTACACACATGTAGCTATATATGCATAGACATGTATGTATGTGCATGAATATTTCTATATTATTACACACATATAATGTGTGTGTGTATATATGTATGTATACTAATTGGGATAAATGACAGATTTTACTGTGCTATTGCTTAACTTGGTCTTCCAGTTCTGAGTTTGCTTTATCTCTTGCAAATTAAGGTCTTGATTGTTTTGGCAGAGTTCAAAAGAGTGTTAACTTAGATGCATTTTTGCTTTATTACTTTATATGTTTAGCTTAGCTGTTCATAGAGTGAGGAATAATAAAACCAGTGTGGTAATTATTTAGCATATATAAAATACTTGTTCGTTGAATAAATTAGTACACTATAAATCAAATAATTCACTGTAATATTTTATTAACTATGTTACATTGTGGATTTTATGTTTCTCATAATTTGAGATTAACAGCAAACCAATAAAAATTTTAGTATTTTTGAGAAATGGACAATGTGGGCTGGGTAGGAGCATGTTCAGTCACAGATCATGAAGTTTAATAGAAAAGCATTGATTAGCTATTCCTTTTAAATATGGAAAGTGTTTCAGTATTATTTAATCATTTCTAATGCCTTTAAGCTGAGTATGTAACTTTATGAATGGATGGAATAGTAATGTGGGTGTATTTAGTCAGATTTCATCTTAATGGTCTGTGTTAGTCAGAAATAATATATTGACAAGACACTGTACATGTCCTGTGCTGTCGTTACTATTATTTGTGGTTTTTTTCCCCAGTTAGAATCTCGCCACTTTTGTTAAATATACCCATATTAAGTATGAGTTTGGAATGCCAGTGGTATAAAGGTGGGAAATAACTTCTTGGAAAGTGTTTTAGCACTTAAAAAATTCACCAGGGTTATAGTTTCTTTCCAGTTACATTTCAGGGTGGGTGGTTGGGGAACCACAACAAAACCGATTTGAAGTGAGAGAGCAGAGTTTTAGGTAAACTGCTGGGGGTGTTGGTTTTCTCATGCTTTTTGGAGATACTGAGGCACAGGAAGTATATGAAGACTTTGGACATGTCAGTGTTCTAAGAGCTGCTTTTGGGGTACTGTATGTGGGCAGTTGTTTTCTAAGTATTTCCCGGTCTTTAAGAATGCACTGAAACTGTTATCTATGAAACTGAAGTGACTTTCACTTTGCAAATAAATTGTTTCTATTTGGAATTCATAACAGATGTGTTTCTCCTCTTCAAAGGTGTTTGCACAGCACCAGGAAAACATTAGATTTTAACATTAAGAATTATGGTAGATTTAGATTCCAGGTTAGCTTGCTTTATTGCATGACTTCTGACTTCCCGTTTATTTGAAAAACACATAGCAGTGCTGTCATTTAACGTAACATGAACGATAAAGTTGGGATGCTTGGTTTACAGCTGCCAACACTGTAGCTTCGTCCAGGATCTTCCCCGAGTGAGTCCTGAACCCCTGCCTTTAAAATCACTTTGAATATTCATAAACTGCACCCTTCTGCTAGCATTGAGTGGATGCTGAAGAGAGTGAGTAACCTGACAAAGAGTGTGTCAGGTTTGACCAAGAAGCCAGTTCCCTCCAAACAGCTAACTTTTTTTCCTTAGAAAAGAGAAAGAATGACTGTTAAGGCAGTATGTTTTGTAAAGCATTAGGATGGCTGTTTCTTAACCTGCTTGCATGAAGCTTAAGGGCCAAGCTGTAATTGCTGTGTTAGCAAAGGAAAAAAGTTTGTCTTCTCCGAAAAGGCTTGTGGCTTTTATTGGAGAGCTGAGAGTTCCCGTTACGTTGAACAGCAGAGCTGGAATTGCACAGGCAAGCTTGGGCTCCCTGCCACTAACTCCTGGGATTAACACTCACGTGGTGGGATGGGTAATTGTGTGTTACTTTTTGTTTTGAATATTCAGCAAGGCATTTAGAAATCTAAACTTTTTTTTTCTCCAAAGCAGAGTCTTTTAGTTTCAACCAGTGTGACTATTTGAATGTTCTACCTAGGTTTAAATTGTGCTGTTGAGTAGCTGACAGTCAACGTGTGATATCAGCAAATGGGAATATTCCTGTAGCTTGTATTCTTGTATGAAAACTAGTATTAATGTATGGTGGTTTTTTTTATTTCTCTCAGCTGAGGATGATCCTTTTCTTTGAATTTAGTTACTAAAGATAGTTGAAAAGTGTAGGGATCTAAAATCTGTCATTTAAAATGCATATTAGCTGCTGAAGAATTTAACTTGCTGACACCAAAACGTAAGGAGTATGTATGGTATTAAATGGATAGTTGTTTCTGGGTGGCATCAGCTATAACCGAACTAAAATAATATAATGGTGGTAGTAAAAACTAAAAATAACTGCCTTATTTGAAAGATTACCCAGAAGTAAACATAGTACACTCTGTGCTCTATGAATGTCGTGGTTTAGCCCTGTCAGGCAGTTAAGCACCACCAGTCGCCCTACCACTCCCCCTCCCCCCCCCCCAGCGTGAGGAAGGGTCAGAGGAAAAACAAGGGAGGCTCGTAGAAGTTAAGAACTATTTAATTATATAAATGAAACTTGTGGAGTTACTAACAATGCTATTGCTAAGTGGAGAGCAGGGGGAAAAAACTTCCAACCGCCCCTTACCAGGGCAATTTGCCTGACCAAAGACGTGACTTCTCTGCTAATCACCTGCCAGGAGGTCAGGACAAAGATCAAGCTGACAAGAGGAAAAAAAAAAAAAACCCAAAACCAACGTCAAAAAAAAATCGACCCCCCTTTCAGGTCGAGCCTGTGCAAGCTTCCCCCCAGCCTGCTCCCAGCGCCGCCAGTACGGGGGTAACAGTGACCACTGCACTTGATGTATTATGGAATGAAACAAAATCTTATAGATGGGAACCAGTACAACGAACAGCAAGTAAAGTGATCATGTGCCTGACCAGCGCACTGTAAACGGTGTAACTTCATGTTCTCTGCGATAGCGGTTATGTGTAGTAGTTGCACCTGTACTCTGCAGGAAAAAACAGGCTGAGACTTCCAGATTCACAGAAGAACTGTAACACTTTGGAAATTCTTCTAAGTATATACTTTTTTTAAAGTATTGTTGTTTCCTCTTTGACGTTGATGTTGTCAAACTTATGATCCAACATTAACAAACAATAGTGTATTGTCTGTCATTAGTGGAAACCATGTATCATTGAGGCTGTTAATGATATTTTCTATGGGAAAACATCGTATTTTTTGTTTTTGTAGAACTGTCACCTGTTAAAGCAATAACATTATTGCCGGAATACCGTGAAATGTATTTCAGTGTGAATGGCTTATGGACTTTGAGCTAGGAAGATAGTGTTTAAAAAGCGCATTTTTTATGATTAGGAAGTGCATTTAAGCGTTTTCTTCTGAAATAGTTTGGTCACATTTATGAAGATGTAATTGCAAGACCTAAAGTCACAAGCATTTCAAGTTTTTCCCAGGTATCTTTTTTTTTTCTTTTAAAAATGTTACTTTAAAATGTATTCCAGTGCAGTGTCAGCGATGAGCTCTGATCCCCTTTCAGGAGTGGGTTCTCTTCTTCAGATTTCAGTAAGGAGTTGTGGGTAGTCTCACCCCTCCTTCAGGAGGCTGGTGGAAACCTGGAAAGCTGAGTGCTGACTGCGAGTTGTGAGCTTCTGTTGGGGTGTAGGAATGTGCCCTTGCATTGTGGGCTACTTTGGGTCTTTGCATGATCTTTAGCTGTGCGGGCAGATACCTGAGAGCTTTGACAGGTGGCTGCTAAGGAAGTGAATAAGGAGAGCAAGGGCTGTGTATGAAGAAAGGAAGAGGTGTTATTCCCAGTTCAGGCAGTTGCAGTTTGATAAACTGACTTACTGGTGAGAACTTAACTTCTGTTTGCTCTGTGGTAGACTCAGTGCATGGAGTAACTGGTGTCAATTAGGGGAGTTGCTATGCAGTTGCAGTTTTAAATGAAAAATTGGTGGTATTGTCTGTATCCGCACGTATGTCATCCTGCATCCTCTGTGTGTAGGCAGCACCTACTGTTTTGATCAACTGAAAAAGACAAAGATTCAAAGTAGTAGTAGTTAACCACAAGTCTTCTCATACCTGCAAAGTATTAGTAGCCATAACTGAAGTATAAGATTTAGTCTACATGCTTGTGTTCCTGTAGTCGATGTTGTCTACAGGTGGGTCTGAATCTGAATCCAAATTATTTCCATCTTCAAAATGATGAAAGTCATCTATTCAAGGTAAATGATTCAGGGAGTCTTTCATTGTTTCTATCTTTGCAAGTGGTATAGTGAAGACAAGGAGTGCTTTCCTCATATATGATCAGTGTGAGAGCTTTTAAAAATATTAGCTCTGTTTGGCACTTGAAGTTTTGAGTGGTGGTGGTATATTTGGCTCACCTCTAACTTCATCTGTTTTCCATGAACCATCATGGTGATGGATTTGCAGAAGGTGGTCATTGTATTACTTGTTTAAAGAGGTGATAGACATCTCGCATATAAATGTGTTTTGTAATCACTGCTTGTTTAAAATGGAAAAGGAAATCTTTGGCAGTGTTTCTAGTGTCTTTTCACCGTAAATTAGGACTTGAAACCCATCTTTGGAAGACTAATAATTACTGTCTAAATTTAAGTTTGAAGATGATAAATATTATACCAGTATGTTTTGACCTCTGAAGTTTATTATGAAGGTGGAAGGCATACCTCACTGCAAAAACAGTCTTCGAGCAGCAAAATCTAATTCTTGCTTATGTTGACAAACAGTACAAAAGATTCATTTTGCATCCTTGGCATTTTTGTATGATCAAAATGCCATATTACACTAAAATGTGAATCTATCATGCAGTCTTCAGACAAATACAAGTTAAACCAACTTCCATATATGGACAGAAAATACTGATCTCTACCTTTCCTCCGCAAAAGCAAAAACAAATCCACAAGTTAATAAATCTTCCATGCTTCCTGTGGTAGAACATATTCGTTACCTCTTGAAGTTTGCTTGCTTTTATTGTAAAAACGAGCCACAGAGGACAGAGCCACTGGGCTCTCCCTTTTCTACCCTTTCCAAAAAAAAAAGTAGCTCAAAGTTCATAAGCCATTCACACTGAAATACATTTCATGGTATTCCGGCAATAATGTTATTGATTTATCAGGTGGCAGTTCTACAAAACCAAAAAGATAGAGTGTTTTCCTGTAGAAAATGTCATTAACAGCCTCAATACATGGCTTCCGTTAATTACAGGCTATACACTATTGTTTGTTAATGTTAGATCATAAGTTTGACAGTATTTGTAGTGATTGAACCAGCACGCGTCATCTAAACCTTTCAGCTTTGCAGCTTAGACTTCATTAGTCTTGGATAAATGTCTGCAACAGAGGATAAAGGGTCTTGTATTTTCCCCGTGGATTTTGAAACAAGTGTTTGTGACCAGTAGGAATAATCTATTGGTGAATTATATGGTCAGCAGTCTTTGATATGTAAACATATTAGTGAAACACATAGCAAAACTTTCAGTAGAAATATTGATGGTGTCATAAAGATTAAAATTCTTACAAAGGCTCTTCAAAATAGGACTTCATAAAAGAATTATTGGATTATTGGCAGTGATAGAAAGATCTCTACAGCATGAAATAGCTGAAGATGATTCCTTAAGATTGCTATGCATTCCTTCCTTAGAATTTATTGAAACTGCTTAAACCTCTGTGAATTTAACTGGAGAATTTAGGTGCAGTCTTATGACAACAGTTTAGTTTAATTTTCAATGCTGTTGTGTTATAATTTCTTGCCCTGGTGGTGACGTTGTGTGGGAAAGGTAGAACTTGCAAGAATTGTCAGTACGGGTGTCCTAGGTATGGCTAAAAGATTGCTTTGCCAGTGGTGTGTGTGCAGCATGTATCTGCCAGCTGTTCCCCCCTTTCTCACCACGCTCATTCTGAAAGTCTTGGAAATTTTTGCAGTTTCTACCTTCTTTCTGCCACTCGCCTGTGTTTGACATCTGTGGTGTTTTGTTTTTTTTTTTTTAATCTTGACCTGCCTGAAATTGCTTTTTATGATCTCTTTTAACTTTGGATTCATTACAGCTAATACTCAGACAAAACAACAGAAAGTCCCAAACCGTATGCTTTATACAGGAGTACTAAGGATAGGGAGGCAAGGGTGTTGGGACTCATTGTTGCTCTGAAGGAAGCCTGTGGTTTGGTGTTAGGAATAGCTAGTGGTACTGCAATGGCAGGGGAAGGCTGCTTTGAACAGGAGAGTGGAAGCAAGTCGTGACTTGTATTGTGTATCCCATCCACTGGTTAGTGCACTAGGGCCCTATATTGAGAAACTGCAAAGCTGCTTTGGGATTATTTTATCTATTAGTCACGTTATCGCCATTATGCTGTGAGAATGACTACTATGAACACTAGCTATTTGTTAGACTTTCTTAAATATTTTTCATTGAGCTTTCAAAAACATTTCTAAGGTTTGCTTCTTTCTGTTGAGAGTGATTTCTAAGCTTTCTAATATTCTCTAAAGAAATCACTGGGAAGTTTTATTTTGTGTGTGTTTTAACAGAGATATTTGATCGTATGCTTTCATGCTGCACTTAAATGCTATTTGACAAATTTTTATGTACTCATTCTAAAGACAGGCTTGTGAAACATAAGTAGCTCTGTGTGCAAAATGACGTTTGCAATATTTGAAGTATATAGATTTATTAGAATAAATTTATAACAGAAAATTTCAGTTTAAGAGATATTAGAGAATTGTTTTATGTCAAACCATTTCTAGAACTTTTTGGATTTGGAGTAAGAAATGAGAAAATAAGGAAAGAGAGCAGTTGAACAGCAGGAATCGTTTTCTAGTCAGACACGACTCTTGTTCTTCTGAAGGTCTTGGAAGGTTTGACCAGATAATAGGCAGAGCACTTCATGTTTGTGTGATGAAAAACTTGTTCAGGGCTTGGCTTCTCTTTGTATAAAAGTTTATTTCATTGTTTGTGTTTGAAGCTGCTGGGAACTTGATGATGCTCTCTTTACCTGACTACAGATAGCCCTCGTAGGCACCAATAAAACTGGCAGCTGCACCTGCTCCTCCTCAAGAAAATGTCATGTAGCCTAAGAGAGGATTCGCTTAGCTGAGGAAAAAGGTCTCCTAAGAATTTGCATTTTTGTGTCTCCTGCTCTTCTTAATAATGATTTGGTGTATTTTGCAACGCTTATTATTGGTTAAAGCCTTGTGTCTTTGTCTTGGGAACTTGGCAGTCACCTTTCTTCCTGTCTTACTGATGGGATATGAGAGGTTCATAGTTGGGAATAGAGGCTATGCCTCAAAGCCCTCTTAGCTAGCTTTCCAGAATGTGATGAGTGTACATGTTTAGCTTTTTTCTATGCAGGTGGAACTACCCTTGCATACTCCCTAAAATCTACAGATAAATTAATGCAACAACATGCATGCAGCAGTTAGCTCTTATGCTGATCTGCTATTTCCCATGCTGCCCACAGGTCTGAAGTACTGGCCAGCAGACATCTCTGTAGCTAAACAAGTGGTTGGTGTCTCTGAAGAATGATTGGGTGATGCAACTTTTTTCAGAGCTGTTTGTCTCAAGTAGTTTAATGCAAATCTTTTAATAATAAGTTCAGACGTGTGAATCTGGATTTATTTTGTTTTATAGAACACCTGAACATAAGACAGCTTCCTTCCTGAAGCAGTGCAGAGCTGGAATAGTTAAATGTTAGTAAACTCAAGCATGTGAATAAGAAAATGAGTTCTTCAGTTCTTTTGCTGATGTTGGTTGGTTATAAATACAGATTGAATTACAGTATAATGACTACTTCTCTTCTCAGGACACAAGGAACGCTTTCACGTGATAGAATGGATGAACAGTCACAAGGCGTGCAGGGGCCTACTGCTCCACCATTTCAGCCACAGGTACTTTTTTTTTTTTTTAAACAGTGACTTAGGAGAGGATGCTATCACTTCTTAAATAGAAAAAGAGAGAAATTAGAAAACATTGTTTCTTGTGGGGGCAAAGAAGCTGTAATCAAACAATGTATTCTGGTGATCTTGCAATTAATGGAATGTTGGTCCTATATTTCATAGAAAACAACTACTTTCAATTTTTGCTGCCTGCTGCTTCACCAACTTTGAGGGTTCTGAGTTGGAGTGGGGTTAGGAAGTAAAGATGAAGGCAGTTCTTACCCTGAGGAATGGTGAGCTGTTAAACACTATATGTTTCCACCAGGACGCTCAGGCTCTGTTTTCTAGCAGGTCAGTGCCCAGCATGTACTGTGCCTGGAGTTATTGCTGCTCAGGTGCAGGGCTTTGCCCTTTCCTGTGTTGAACTGCATGAGATTCCAATCAGCCCATTTCTTCAGCCTGTGTAGGTCTCTCTGGATGACAGCATGACTCTGGAGCATCAACTACTACTCCCAGTTTTTCTGTCATCAGTAAGCATGCTGAGGGTGCACTTTGCCTTATCCTCATCATTAACGAAGATGTTGAGCAGGATTGGACCCCGTATTGACCCCTGAGGTACACTGCTAGTCACTGGCCTCCAAATAGACTTCGTGCCATTAGGTGCTCATTTTCTGTTGGGAATTAAGTGCCTGAAATTAAAGTACTGTACTTAATTACATCTCAAGGACATTTTGTAAGTGTAGCTATCTAAATACTCCCAAATGTCTTACATGTTGTAAAAAGGAGTATGCAAGAAGGTAAGAAAATATGCATCAGTAGTCTCATAGAGTGGACTTCAAATTCTAGAACTGCCTCAAGAGCAGAATGGGAGCTTTTTAGCATCTGAAGAGAAATGTGACTCTGTTACTAGACCTGATAAACCAAAGGCAGTGTGTATTTTTTTTGTGGTGGTATTTTTTCCTAAGTTGAGGAACAGTAGTGCATCAAATCTCTTCCTATACAGAACGTGTTGCTTATCTCTGCTCAGCATTGCTCTTCTGCTCTTTGTTTTCTAGTTTGTCTGTATTCCCCTCAATGCACATGCAGTAGACTTCAGTGAAACACTTTTGTTTTCAGTTTCATTCAAATGCTTTTCCTAAAAATGTCTAGCTTTTTGATAGTGACTGACTTCATCAGTTTAACTTTTCAAGGAGGTTTTTCCACGGTATTTTGTAGATCTTTTTCCTGTGTGGCAATAGCTAATTTAAGAATCCTGATTCTCTGTCTTAAGGTTGTATTTCCCATTCAGTTTCTGTTTGGTAGCCTTGGGATGCACGTACTGAGTGCCAGGGTGGAAAACTGCTTTGTAGTCATATTTTTGAGCTGGTTGTCTTGGATAATTTGGATTGCCAAGAAACTATTGATTCATCATATGTATTGAACAGTGCAGTTTTCTTGTGGATTTCACTGGTAACTTATTGGAGAAAATAAATTCTCTACTCTTGTTTCTCACTTTATAGCTGGCTATTCATCTACCCAATGTTCTTTTTCAACATGAGAGGACTTAATTGTACAGGTTAAGAATCGTCACGGAAGGAACCTGGTGAAACATTTTAAAAAATGTGTGATGTGACTTCTTCAGCAGAAAAACCCAATTAGGAAAAACCTGTCTCACTGCACTTTTAACAGCTTATTAGAATTTCTAAACTGCTGTAATTCAGCTATTTGTTTGGCTGTGTTTGAACTGAATCTGTGAATAATTTAAAAATAAACAAGTTGGTTTTTTAAGTATTCTTTTTAAAAAACTAGATCAGTCTTTGGCTTAGTGTAGTGTAGTGGGACACAATAACGGACCAATACTGAGGAGCTTGCAGTAGGAGAGGACAAGGACCTCCTGTGAAGGCTTGGTCGCTGGAGAAACAATGAGCTGTGCACTAGGCTGACTGTAAGTTAGGATGTTTTGGTGAATAAAGACTTCATTGGTTTCTTCAGTGGTCTTTAACTACAGAAGATTTGTGAAATGTGCTGTCTTTTTGTGTGCTCCATGATTCTTGATTTGTACTGAAGTTAATTGATATTTTATGGAGCACTAGATGCTTTTGAAAATGTAAATCTTAAAGGTGATCGGAATAGCATGCAAATAGAAAGTTCTGGAAAAGCTCTGAATGAGGACATCTCTTGAGAGGTCTGGGTAAGCTGAGAGGAACTGTCTGGCACTGTTGTAGAAGTTAACTGTGTATACCTTGTGCTGCTGTGGCCTTTCACTGATCTATGCTTTCCTTCCCTGGCAGCCCTCTGCTAAATTGTATGCCAGCTCTCTTCTGAGACAAACCTAGCTGAAAATGAGAACTATGGTTTCTGTTGAAGACTTTCTTCATTTACTTGTCATATAAATGAGGTCTTCATGCCATGATTAATTAATTAGTATATCATGATGTCTTGCCTCTTTCTAGCAGGAAAATTTTAAATTGATCCTCCCTCTCCTCCCATTTCTTCTATGCTCAGGGTAACAACTGAACATATGACTGAGAACTGAAATTTACAGAAGTCTATTCAGAGGAAAAGTTTTATTATGTTGCTTGGCCAAAAGTTTAGAAAAATGAATCTGAAAAGAGGAAGCAACCCATTGATTATTTTAACATAGCAAGATAGATATCTCTTCCATGGAAGCTGTAATATTCCAAGTGCTCACTAATTTACTTGGTGAATACAATGTAATGTGATCATTAGTGAAGTGTATAGTGTATATAGTCTATTCTGTTATGGTCTTGGACTGAAGGAAATCTTTATCGTGCGCAAGCTTATTCTCTACAAATTGCATTGTGGTGAGGAGAGACCCAGTGGTAGCTGGAGATGTGCAGCTATGTTGCTTCTCATGTCAGCTCTCCACATCTAAATTGTATGACAGGACAAGGGAGCAGATGAGACAACCTGTCACTCAGCCACGCTGCCCTTTGAAGAAAGGCCATGGGGGGGGAAAGGTGCCGCAAATGGGCTGTGAAGTTTACATACACTGCCCACTGTTAAACAGATTACCTCTAATGAAGTGTCTAATGCTCAGGCCATATCAGCCTAATCCTTGGTGGCAGTTCATCCCTCAACTGCCAAAAAACACGGCCCTCTCTCGCCACTCTGGCCGCCAAGCACAGGGAGGTGCCCGGTCTTAATAAAGCAAGACAGTGTGTGATCTGACATGCAAATGTAGGTCATTGCATATGTAAATGTGTGATTACAAACCTGCATGCCAAAACACATTAGTGAGACTTTGCTCTCAGCATGCGGTTGTCACACTGCCTTAGTAGTTCACGCTAATATTTGTCAAGTTACTGTGCAGACAGAGGCTGCAACTCCCAATTCAAATGGGAAGTACACAATACTTCTTAAACATAGCCTATTTAGAGAGTCTGTATCTTGCAGCTCTGTGCAGAGAATTTTGAATCATGAAGTGATGTGTAATTTTATACATTTTCCCTAAAAGCCCTATAAATATCTCATTAAGCTAGGTCCTGCGCTTTCAAACGCATTCTAGCATCAATGCTGCACCACTTTTATCAAAACAAGAGTGTTCCAATATTTTGATTTCTGGAGCAGCAGAATAATATGTAAAAATGTATTGTATAGCTACTTAAATACCTGCATTAAAATATCATTATTTGAGCTGAAGTGTCTCTGTCCTTGTTCAAGTGGTTGGTGGTTTGTGGTGTGTATTTTTTTGTTTTAGGACATAAAAAGGAAACATGGCAAATCAAAGCCTGAATGGGATTTCTTCTCTTCTGTGTCTTGGAGCCC
The DNA here is from genome assembly GCA_027574665.1 of Rhynochetos jubatus. Classification (NCBI taxonomy): domain Eukaryota; kingdom Metazoa; phylum Chordata; class Aves; order Eurypygiformes; family Rhynochetidae; genus Rhynochetos; species Rhynochetos jubatus. The sequence goes on from CM050656.1 coordinate 22,861,150, forward strand.
TGATAGGCTGAAAACATTTCAAATATATCTCAACACTCTAGAACATCTTGTGATTAGTCTAGCACAGTTTTGGTTTTAATGTATTGGGATAAAACAAATTAAATAGTTTAATCCATATTCTTTCAAATGTATCTTTACAGTGGCATGATTAGTCTTACTGACTTAAGTGCAAACTGTTTTCTGGTATCTTTGATTCTAGAAAGCCTTGCGACCTGACATGGGCTATAATACGCTTGCCAATTTCCGAATAGAGAAAAAGATTGGCCGTGGACAGTTCAGTGAAGTTTACAGAGCAGCCTGCCTGTTGGATGGGGTACCAGTGGCGCTGAAGAAAGTTCAGGTAAGGACAACTATGTATAATTTTTTAAAAGGACTTGATACAATTAAATTTGAAAGGCTTATGTCATTTGGATGTGATCTTAATTTCTAAATGCTTATCACGTAGGTCGTGGGAAAACTAAGAACTTTGAAAATTTATGACGTGACTTTGTATAGTATTTCACAAACCAACATTTTGAAATTGAAAGTGAACTCCAGAGTTGCTGGGAAAAGTTAACATACATAAATTAGCTATATAAGAACAATCTTAAACAAAGCTTCGAATCTATAAATAGTGTAAGTATTTAGTGGTATCTATTGTGAGATTGTATTATGCAAATTCATATATTTCTTTATTAAATAAACATCACTAAGTGTTTTTTCAGGTAGTAACCATACTTCAAAAGTGCATAAATCCAAGATGATTTATATGCAATCAAACTTGTAGTAGTTGAAAGGAAATACTGTTGCAAAAGACTAAAAATTAACCTGAAACCAATATAAACCAAAACTGTGCTTGAATCTATAGCTCAATGTTTCCTTCAGATTTCGGGATACAATTATGAATAGTATAGCTGTGTGCAGACCCTATATAGTAGTTAAATGTGAGTGCGCTGTGGAATTAAGTGAATTGCATTGGTCAAAATATGTTCTTGAAAACCCTAAATATTTCATGATTCACAGTTTAACCAGAAGTGAAACAGCAGTTTTGTCACAGAAGATGGAAGAGCAGCAAACTGATTAACTTACTGCAGTCAAGAAATTAAGCCCTTCTAAATTTTAGCATATGAAATGGGCTGATTGTTCAATTTGTTCAGTTAGCAATTTAAAATATATTTAAACCAAAACTGACGGTTTAAATGAAAAACTCTTGCTTTTTTTATTATTGCACAGGCAAAATGCAGCTGGAGCTAAGCCTCTATCCAGTGTTATTTCTATTATCTTTTTCTGTTTGGACCTGCTCAGAGATGTTTGTTATAAGACCGTTACCCTCTAAAAAATCCCTACTGGACTGAGAATTCTGTGACAATGTGTTTAGTTTTGAAATTGAAACTAAAATTGTCATTTCAGTTCTGATCTCTTGAGATATGCTTAGTGTATTACTTGAAGGAGTACTGCCATCAATTCTGAATGGGTTTTTTTTGGTTACCTTTGTGTCTTGCAAAATAACATGTCAGATTTCACAGATTCTTTTCCGGTGTTTCTGCCTTTCAGTATTTTTCCTGTGCTAATGCATCCACTGTAAATTTTCTGTCATATCTTGACTTGCTGTTCCATTTCTGTGATTTCCTGTGCTCTTCAGCACCAGGAGACAGGACCAGTCCTGGCAGTCATGTAAAAAGAGACTTGGTTCCCCCTTCTGGGAACACTGCCGGATGCATATTATTTCAAAAGCTAAAATATATTCCAAGAACTTTGATCAACAGTCTTAAAACATAAGGCTAATTCTCCATTTTCAGTGCATGAGAAACCAAAAAGGTTAAATTTGACTTGAAATGCATGTCAGTTAAGGTGGATGTGGAATGCCTGGTTACTTGAAGAAAGTCCAAGTCCAGCCTTTCATTGTTAACCATGAAATTTTTATAATGGTGTTTGCATTGAGAATAGAGGGGCATTATAGCGTATGTATTCTTAACAATATTTTGCAAGTCAGTATGTGTAGCTGTATTCTTACATCAAATTTCCTAATTTGAAAGAAGATGTTTTTGACTAATAAAGAAGACGTCATGCTGTTCATGGATGGGTGGTAGTTTCTGTAGCAGAAATGCTTTCTTGTTCAGCCATTTAATAAATTTCTAAGGATATACTTGGTGGTTGGTAAGAAATAGGGTTGAAGAGTAGTGGCTCTCCCAAATGGCTTTATCCTGATAGTGTTCTGGATTGGCTTTAGGTATCACGCATATGCTGTTGGTTTTCCATTGAATGTTACTGCCTAGTGCATATCAGGACAGGCCATGTTCTGTGATCTGTGTAATCACTTTCCATATGAAGGCTGGATATATGTAGAAGACTTATCTGAATGGGATGTGAGATCTGGTTAACCTGTACACTTCAGAATTTTCTTCCCTTACAATAAAGCATTGCCTAGAGTTCAAAAGGCTGGTGGCAGCAGTGAGGTTATGGTACTGCTGTGTCAGCTTGAATAGTTGACATCTAAAGCTGTTCCATTTGGCAGAAGGCCATCTAAATTGTTACTGTGCTTCTGTGGCCTTCCCCAAGTTTTCCTAGAAATATTTTTGTTAAATACAGTCACAATAATTTCACTATAAAATTTGTTTTCATAGATCTCTGTTGATGAGAATTGATTGCTCTTCAGAGGATCTCTTGTGGCTTGCTTTTAATTTCAGTAATGTTTCCTTTTATTCAAATTAAAATACTGGTTTTTTTTTTTCTGATGTCCCTGCTGGTCTTCCATCAATGAGACAGAAGAGGAGGAATGCTCCTTTCTGTCAGGAGGGAGAGGCTCCACTCTATTTTAGACGTGTGCGTGGATACCACTTTCCGCATTTCCACATTGAGACGGCGTATCTAAATACTGTACCTTGTGTTAAATAATGTAACCGAGATGTGGACTTTCTTCTGCTTTCCCATTTTGTGCCCTTGCTCGTCTCGCATCTTAACTACTGCATGCGTTCCTCTCTGATCCTGCAAGCTGTGTCCGTTCCACCCCCTCCCCGTTTCATTTTCCTGTCTGGGTTGGGTGTACAGGTGTTTTCTTTATGTGTGTTTGGTCAGTGATTCCCCATGTTTGTCTCTACCTTCAAGGTCTCATGTGGCTTAGGATTCTTCAGTCATCTCTCCTTAAAAGTTACTGGATCTCAGGCCATTATTTGTTCCAAAAGGATTGCCAGTTTTGCGTTCTTATCAAGCTTTCCAACAAGAATGTTTATTTTCTGCTATTAAAATTTTATTTGGCTGAAATATGTACAATATTGATAAATGTTATATTAATGTGTACAGAATGTATGTTTGTGGAACTCAATGTGCACAGAAGCAAGTGGCAGTAAGATGCTGAGGGAGGAAGGACAAACAGATGGTGACAGAAACCACTCTTTCTGAATTTGTAGTTGCTGCTGAATCCAGAGTAGTATTCTTGCATTGGTTTCCAGAAGGATATGTGGCAGACTGAAAACTGTTTAATTTGCAATTTCTTTTTAGTAATTTAACCATCAGAATACACAAAATAATATGTTTGGTCTTTTTCTTCTCATTGTACCCTTTGTGCTTCATCCTCCTGTGTGTGTTTTGCCTTCTTGTAATTAGGGAAGTGGTTTTTGAAAATAATGAGGTTCTCTTTTTCCATGGAACTGTGTTTTTGACATGCTCTTGATTATCTAAATAAAACCAGAATTAAAAACCAAATATTCATTACTTTTATTAATGTCTAAACTACAGTTGGAGTCAAAGAAACATCAGGAAAGATCAACCACAGATAAACTATGAGCATAGCAATGTAAGTTTGCATAGCTTCTAGGTCAGTGTCATGACATGGTAAGCCTGGGGTCCAAACTGTACTGAAAGACCATGCCTGAGGAAGAAGCAGTACACTTCTGCTACTGCCGCTGTAAGTAACCCTTGCAACAGAACCATCAAGACCCTGAGGTACGGTGTGGCATTCTGAGCAGTGAGTGCTCCGGTGGTCACTTCTAAGGGGGGTGTAAACCACTGCTAGATACAGGAATAAATGCTGACAAAATGTCCTTGAAGGGCAAAAGAGTTGTAAATATCTAAAGTCAGTGACTCTAAGGCTGTATGAGTTCACTTTTGAGGTATTTTTAAAGTAAACCGTAGCTGCTTAGAACTTAAATTATTATATGAAACTGTTTCAACAAAATTTCGGATTCATTACGTTTCTGCCTTACATCTTCCACCTTTCCTTTCATTCCAAATTTGCAGGCCCCTGTGTTAAAGATTCAGACAATGAATGCTTTTATCTAGTGCTTACATTCATTATTCATTGTGCATTGTCACTGGATTGCTACTTCAGGCCTGAATTAGAGATAATTAATCTTAGGAAAGCACTTGTAATTTCACACTTTTATGAAGCACTGTTGTCTCAGCACAGCAGTGCAGTGGTGGCAGAATACTCTAATGCTCATTGTTGCTATGCAGTATCATATCTCAATATTTATGTGCATTCAAGTCTTTATTTTGCTTGCTTGTCTGTAGGTTTATGTTACAGCAGTCTTGTTTGTATTTTGCTTTGTGAATACTTGTTGGTATTTTTATTTTATACAGAATTTCAAACAAATAGATTAAATTACCATTTAAATGGTGAGATTAGAAAGACCTTTATCCTTTTCAATACTGAAAAGGAAAACTTGGAAAATGATGGACTTTCAGTCAAGTACATTCCCATCTTGGCATGATGCTTCAGATGATGAGTTAAATTGGTAGCTGGTAATTGAGCAAATACAGTTTATACTTAAGAGTTAAGGCCTGATGTTTTCCATCTGGTGGTTAAATGTTTCTAAACCTTCTTGCTATGTGCATAGCTGTCTAGGAGCTCTAGCAAGAACCTCACTCAGGATGTTGATTTCGTCTATTGCAACCTTTTTGTTTAGTTTGCACATCTGCATAGGGAATAATTCCTGCTCTTTATCTTATAATATCTTAGAAACTGTTCAAAAATATTGATGTCTCCTAACAGTACTTATAACAGAGCTCTAGAATACTGAAAGGATAAAATTGTAATCTATGCCACATGAAGGTACTGGAAAAGTGATTCAGTGCAAAGCTACCAGAGATCCCTTAGGTGTATCGCACACAGAGAGGAATATTTTGGAATATGTATCAACGTAGCTTGTCCTGCTACTCTTCATGCTGGTTGATTGCAGTAGGGGATGAAAAACTGGGAGCTAAAAATGGCCTTCTTGTTTCATTTAGTATTGTTGCTAAGTAGAAAAAAAAATGCCAAGGGCTTTTAAAATGCTCTCTTAAGTCTCTTTGGCTGTATTTGCCTAATTGTTTTCAGGAATTTCACTGTAATTGCTAACTAAGGTATAGTGCTTACTGCAATGAGATTTTTTTGATGACACTCTTCACAAAAACTGGCACATAATAAAAACACTTAATGTAATTTTGGCTTATTACTAGGTTTTCCACAGCAAACATAATTCCTTTGTAGAAATGTTAATCTTGTCATAGTCCTTGAAAACAGAAATTGGGGAAAAATAATACACTCTTATTTAAAATTTAATTATACTGTGCAATTTGTGCTGAGTAGAGAAACACACATCCAACCTGAATTACCCTGTGATTCTGATCTCATAAGTGGAGTTAAGAACTAGAATTTATTGTTAGACTAATTAATGATTTAGCAGTCTAATCCAAATGCAGCAGTTTTTTATTGTTAGCCAATTACAGTGGTGCTAACACTTGTCTAATTACTGCTATCTCCCAATAATCGATGTACACAAGCTTCTTCACATTGACCCTGTGCAGGCTCACCCTTCCAGTGTCCTGAGCAATGCTGGGAAGAGGATGCTGGTGGTGTCTCTGTGTGCGTTATGCTGCATGCTTTCAAGCAGTCAGTTGCTTAATGCTTTGTAGTGGTCCAAAAGTTTACCAATGTTAATCACACTGGTTTTGTTAGACCTTTATTGTCCCAGTTATTATTTCCTTAAGACTATACAGTTGAGCAAAGCTGAATCTAAAAACAAATTAGACACAAGTCATCTGACTGTAATGATTTTGTTAAGTCTGTCAGCTGCAAAGCATATGCCGCTACAGCTAAATCCAAGCTCAAAAAGTAGGTTCAGGCCAAGAAGAGTCCAGCCAAAACATGGAAGGTCTTTAGGCCTCATGTTTCTAAGGCACTCTGAGGTCTGTGGCCTGCTAATAGCAATGGCAGTAGTATGTTTATAGGGCTACAATTTGTATGTGTGTGATAAATCTGTGTGCAACACGTATGCGAGAGTGAGTGGGACATAGCTGACCTTTCAGGTTGACTTGCTGCGTAATAGTAGCCGAAGATGGAATTAGTCTGCTTGCAAAGCTGTAAGGTGTTGAAGTTGTGGTGTAAGTACTGACACCTCTTCATCTTGGCCAGACTGTATTAATCTGCAAGCGAAGGACAGCTTCTCCAGTGTGGTCATCTGGTCTGTGGCAGCTCCCATAAAACAAGCCTTCTGATGGCTGCCAGGTGTGATTTTGACATGCACTTGAAAGGGTGTTATTAAGCTCTTAAAATCTTTCATTGTGGCATCCATTTTTCAGTCTAAGACGTTCTTCAGTGTTAAGTCATCTTCTGGTGATGAAGCATAAAGGTTTTCTTGGTGTGTTTACAGTAGCCTCCATGTGAACTGACATGGCTTATTACGCTAGGGGCCTCTCATCTGAGCTACAGCAGTTTGGCGAAATGGAAGGATAATCTATTCGGGAAGAAATCTATTCTGGAAGCTGTTTGAATCTGGTGTGATAAGGCAGAGGTTCTTCAGAGGGCATGGATTGGATGTTTTTTGTTGTTTGGCATTGTGGGGGTTTTTCCTGTGGGTGTTACTGTTGGAGGGGGTTAATGTTGGTGAAAGTGAAACTCTGGATTTCTGGAAATGCTAGTTATAATCTTTTTGAGGTTGGATCTGGACCAAAGTCTTAATGGAGAACCTCAAGAATGATATATTGTGAAACTTCAGATTTTCTGTCTTTGTGTATGTAAGGATCAAAAAAGACTTGGTTTTTCTATCTTGCCTTCTTTTATTCATGTTATGTTTGAAACATGCAGTTTAGCTGAAACTGAGACAAATTTGCTGCTCTGCTGTATGAAGTGTAGCAAGAGGATAGGGAGTCATGTTTACAAAACTTAAGTCTGACCTTTCATGGGAGCAGCTGATTGGTCTAGGCTACTCTGGGCAGTTTAGTATTAGATGTACCGGAAACACCAGCCAGAATACACAAAATTTTGTCTTTCTTCCTATGTCTTGATCTGAGATCTTACGCAGTCCTGAGTCTAGGACTTTATTTTTGTTATTTTGTTATTCCTCTATGAGGGGTACTGATGTATGTTCCTATCAGAGGCACAGCTTATTAAAAAAAAAAAGAATGCTCACAAAGTTTGCTCATTTAGGTGTGTAGGGAAATGCTCCTGGTGTAGGTAAGTTAATAAGTCTCCTGGCATATTGTAACAGTCATTAATGGGTGCAAACTGCCCTGGTTTTTTTATGCAATGAAACTCTTCTGGTTTTTTAAAGTTGAAATTGTGCTTAGGGTAATTTCCCTAAAGTAGTTAATTTGCATACATTTTTCAGTCTAAAATTCTGTCTGCAGCCTTGATTGCGTTCTCCAGTGTGTTTGGAGTTCTGCTATGTCTAATCTCTGTATCATTTGTCAGGAATGTTCTTATCTCACGGTTACCTAGAACTTTGCAGAAGTGTGAAGCTTCAGTCCCCTATACCTGTCTCCTTTTTCCCTGCTCCCTGTCAAAACACTTTCATTGATTGTTTTTGTGAGGGGGGGTATAAAATTTTCCATTTGCTGGTCTCTTTGGTTACAAGGAAAGATGATTATGATCTCATGCGTTCCCAGTACTTCCTCAGTTAATGTACTACTACTCGTATTTAGAACCTCCCTAAGTTTTTTCTAGAAAAATCATTATAGTCCTTCATGACCATACCAAATAGGAGGATCGTAGTCTATTGTCAAAATTATTAAAAAGCAATGTTGTTTTCATGGAGTTGAAATCTGTAACAGATGCAGGCTGTTTCATCTCCTTTACTAAGTTCCCAACCTTAATTCATATATTTCCTGTCTCTTCCTTCAGTGTTATTTACCTCTTAATACTTGTACCTGCAATATTGTATGTAGTGCTAACTTTTTTCTTCTACTGCATCTGAAGTTGCATATTTCTTAGTGTTAGCTATTTCATTCTTGTGACTTACTCTGCTATGTTTCTGTTAAGTCCCCCACAGTCTCATCCTTAAAGTTCTAGAACAGTCTGTTTATTTCCCATTACCCTGGCATTAATATGCATGTAATTGTGAGATATTTATTCCCTTTCTTTCTTGGTAAGTAGTTTTGTTTTCTTCTTTCCTTCTTTCCTCCTTCTCCTTTCTTGCCTAAAAGCCTGGCATTTCACTACTTTACTTACTGTTGTCTTTTTTTCAAAAAGTAAATCTTGTATCCATTCCAGGCTGTTTTTTCTTATGCCACCTCTGAAGACAGAAAGTTGAATGTCTGAAGGCAAGGAGTGACTGGTCAAGAGCAAATGTGCGCTCTGTGATGACAGTGCTCCATGGATGAAATCTCTATAGTCCTTGCAGTTACTTAAAGGAATGACAAATTTATCTTAATTTTCTATGCCACTGTGCACAGTGAGGTTTAGCAGATCATATGTGGACTTCCTGATCTGTTTGAGAGAGAACAAAAGGTGTGATTCACATGGACAGTTATGCAGTCCGTTTAAGAGGTGACCTCTTTGCAGATATTCAGTACTCAAAGTGCTGTATTTTTGTTTCTGGGGTTGGTGGCAAGATACGAAATGGAAGTTGTCAGCTGTTGAGCTTTTGACAATTTTGAGCTGATGGAACTAGGTACAGGTGATCTTCACAGCACATAATACATTTTTTTTTCTGTAGAATAGCTAGAAAGAAATGCTGTGCATAGAAAAGATGTAACTGGAAAAGGTAATCTCGTAAATGTGGCAATTCCTATAACTCATAGTATGTCTCTTACTCTTCTGGATAGCTCAGAATGTATTGGGCTGTTTCAGTGTGGGTTGGTTGTGTGTGCATGGTGTTTTTTTTAATTCAGAAAGTAATGGCAAATGAGAGAGGAAGGGTTCCATGAAGAAGTAATGTTTTGGTAATTGCTAAGGGGAGTAGTCAGTGGCAGTGTGTGAAGATGCCCATGAGAGAAAATGAAGTGAGAATAGAACCCAAAGGTGGTAGAAAAAGGGAATAAAAATAGAAAGATGGATCAAATACAGATGTGCAGAACGTGGACAGGGATTTTAATGGCAGGAAAAAATTACTATAAGCAAAACCTGAGATTTGCGGAGAGTAATGTGGTTAACTGAAGGAGGCAAAAATGAGATACATTGCAAAGTAATTTGGAGCAGATGGGAGGTGGGAAAAAATGAAGAGCAGAGATGTCTGACTGTAAAAGGCTGTAACAGTTAAGGCGACAGATGAGGGCTTAGAAGAGAGTTCTCTAGTAAACAAATTTCAGAACCCAAATCACTTCTCTGCTTGCTGAAGGGAAGGAAACGAGAGAGAAAGAATTGGAGGTGACAATGAAGTTTTGATCCTGAGTGAGAGAGTAAGTGTGTGCATTACTTAGAATAGAAAAGGAAGACTGTAGCAAGAGACTAGAAAAAAGGTATGCTCAGTACTAGAAAGAATTGGCTTGTTGTAATGGTGTTGCAGGAATGGGAGAGGAAGCTGACATTTGGATTAGACCCAGCTTGAAGGAAATGTACTGCATTATTGCTGTGTGTTTGAACAGATATGCGGAGGTGGCAGTTAAGTCACTGGAAAACTTGTACTTATAATGGACTTGTTTCCTACAAGGGGGCTAAGAGAATCAATATAGCAGTGATTCAGTACATCAGAGCTTTAGGAATATGTCTTACTGCAGTGTTATGTCTTGCCATGAAATGCATAACTCGAGTTGCTTTATGGATGCCATGAAATAATGATAATCACTCAATTTGCTATAATTTTATCACTTAATAAAAACATCTTCTCTGTTGTGCATAGATATTTGATTTAATGGATGCCAAAGCCCGTGCCGATTGCATCAAAGAAATAGATCTTCTTAAGGTAAAATATTTGTTTAAAAAATGTGCAGCCATCATCAAAGTTTTTTCATATATAGGCTTGAGGTGTCCACTATTGTCTGTGTGGAGTTTTTATAAGCCTCACTTAAGGAATTTTGTAATCTTTATTGCTTTAAAACTTAACATTGAGAAGTAAATCCTATAGAAAAATGGGTAACATTTCAAGCAGAAGTTTCTGCTAAAAGCACAGTATTGTAAATAACTGTATCCTGTGTACAGTAAAATACTGATTTTAAAAATTGACTTTACTGTTTCAGATTTTAGCATGCTATTGCATAAGTATATTGAAGCAAAATTCCTCTGAAATTGCAACTTTAGTAATCATGTTGATCCTATAATGCCATCATGTTATTGCAAAATGTTTACCTGTAAATGTTTCTCATAAACATATACTATTTGTATCATAGTGCAATAGATTTTAGGGGTTGTTTTGTTTGCTTAGATAGAAATGTTTCATTTGTCAGTCTTAAAATATAAAATGTGCTTTACGCTAAAATGTGCATTGTTATTCTGCTTTCTTAGCAACTGAATCATCCAAATGTAATTAAATATTATGCTTCATTCATTGAAGACAATGAACTGAACATAGTGTTGGAGTTAGCTGATGCTGGAGATCTCTCTAGAATGATAAAGGTAGGAATTAACTTTAAAAAAAAAAAAGCATGTAATGTTCAACAACTTTAGCTTTTCATTCTTCATTCTAATCGCTGGGTGAAATGCAGCGAAAATGTCAGCAACTGTGGAGAAAAATGGAGTCTTTGGAGAGACTTTTTTTAATGTATGCCCTATACTGAGGCTTACATAAAATTTTTTAATGCTGTTACCCAGAATGCAAGTCCAGGTGAGGACGTAACTAGACTGAAATTATATTAGTGCTGCAGAGAAGAAAACAAGCTATAAAGAAAATCATTATCACCACCATTTAGAACAATACATTTTGATGGCATTCCTGATTTTTGACACAATTGTGTTTTGGGTTCCAATATTTTATTTTCTATAATACTAGAGAATGCAGAGAATGGCTAGCATCATGAGGTAGGCACTTCTAGATCTTGAACTTCAACTACCCACTTGAGCAAACAAAGATTGAAATGGAAATAACTGCATTATTTTATAGATCCACTTAAATACTTTTTTATCTTGAGACTAACATATTCTGAAAACATATTTCATATTTTGTTGAAATCACATGTAATGAACTTCCTGCTAAGTGCCTGTGCATTGTGGATTAATTGCTTTCCTTTTTTGTTTTTAAATGCCTGTTCTGCAGCTAAGTAGAAGAGTATATCCAAGAGATATTGTATAAACTGTATTCTGAAACTTACAGTAACTTTTAACTAGCTTTTGTCATCTTTGCTTGTCATCTGACAGCTGCGTCCCATCTTTTCGTACCCTTTTTCCACTGGATCTTGGTTATAGTATGTCCCTCTGGTGTTGTTACTTATGTGAACATCCACATAATTGCTGTCAACAAAGCTTAACCCTGGGAACAAATAATGCCAGTCAGTGCTTGCTCAGGAATAGCTGGGCACAGAACAGAGTTCGACTGTTTTGCTTAGGACCTACATGAATTGAGAATGTTAATTTATTCATTCATGACTTTCATACTGGGGTTTGGTTTTTTTTTTCCCTGAGCTTTTGAAGAATATTTCCTTCTACACTGATAATGGTAAGGTAGGACAGTCAAAATTGGTTCTAAACAGGTTGACAGCGTTCTGTTAATATTTATATCCAAATATGATATTTTTTTTTCTTCATCTCATGAATTATTAATTCTGTGGGCTTACATTTCATGAAACATAAAGGAAGGTTTGTCTTTTCTTTTGAATGTTCAGTTTTGACACAACAGTTATTAATATGAGTACTCTGTGACAGATTGCCTTATTACGTCTGGTCTTATGACCCATTGAAGCTTTTTTCTTTTTCCTCTGCTTTCCCACCCCACCCCCTTTTTATTTATTTTTTTCCCCTTTTTAAATCCAGTGTGTGAATAATGGCTTCTTCAGTGCAGTTGGCCTCATTACAACTTGTCCAGGTTGGTGGGTATTTCTTACAGGTTTAATCTTGGAGGCGCTTTGTGCTTGTCCTCTTAACACGGGAATCATGTTTAATGTAGCAAACTTAGATTGCTGCTTGATGTTAATGACAGCCTATCAGGCTAATATTAAATATGTATGAGGTGTCATGATGCACTTCTTCGTGCTGCTGGTGGGGGAAATTATTTGGTAGACTTCTTGGATGGTATGAGTTTAAATATGGGGCACATCAGTTATATAGCATCTTCTTAAAGAAGTATTTTAAACATTGCTTGAAAAAGCAATGATACGTTATGGAAGCTTCCTAGCAGAATGGCTGCTGGTCACACTACTGAGGGAAATAACTATGCTGTGTTATTAAAACAAACCAACTATGCTTTGGTTTCCAGTGTTCTTGCTAGTATGCTGTTCTAGTTTGTTGGAAGATGGTAAGGCAACCCCAGAAGAGTGTGTGGATACCAGGCTTGTTGTGTGGCTTGTAGAAAGGATCAAGCATGTTTTTTGAAACTGTAAATGTCCACAGCTTGGATGACACTAAAACCAATGTTAACGTGAGGGAAAACTAGTTTACGTGGGTATTTGTTATGACATTATTGGCAGATCAGAGAATTCTTGCAAAGCTGTCATGCCTCACAGTGCGCCTTAATGAATTATTTAGTTCTTCCCTTAATGAATCACATCCTTGCTGGCCAGCTTTTATACCATGCCTCTTATTACCTGTGAATGATAATCTTTGTCCTCATTGAGTAGACAACTGAGGAAAATTACTTGCTGCATTCATATTGCTACTAATAGAATTCATAGAATCTGCTGTATGTCAGCTGTGCATTGACATTTCAAAATCACATAGTGAAATCACAGATATCTCATGTTCTCTCTGTCTCTTTGCATTTATGTATGTGCGTATTTTACAAACATTTAATTTGTTTTTAATTACCTCTGTCACAGGAAGATGTTTCAGCACATCTTCCATCCTCAAAAAAAAAAGAGGATCCAAAATAGATTTCTTATCTTACAGCTTTTAATGGCCTGATAGAATTCTTGTAGGTGGCATGTTAGTAATACTGAGAGACAAACATCATCAGTGAGGGGGAAATACTTGCATTTGACCTACAGTTGGTTGTGCATTAGAATATGTACCTCAGTACTGTGTAATTTATATGTAGGGATAGTGAAAGAAGGAAAAAATTGTGCTTTTCTGTATCTGAATTAGGCTGATGGGTACTATCACATCAAAGATTTTACACATAAATAATTAGTAACTGTTGTGCTAGTTCGCAGTTGCTCATGGTCTGTGGTCTCTACTATGGAATGTGGTGATGGTACATGGCTACCAAGGTTAAGGGTAGTTCATGAGAACTCCTGTTGTTACTGTGTAACACCACCACATTTTGCAATACAAAAATATGTTGTAAAGCAGGTTTGATCCTTCTTCCTGTTGGTCAGGGCCCTCCACCACTGCAAACAGTGACAGGAGAAAAATTTTTCTGTAGACTTTTTTGTTTGGAATTTAACTTGTTTTTTTAAGCAAAAATTGATATATTGGATAAAGAAAATGCCATAAATAAAGAACCTAATAATTACATTAATCAAGAAAATACATTATAATGGTTCAGTAAAAAGAACTAGTTAGTGAAATCTGTGCTGAAGATGTTGAAAAAAGAAAATTTGAACTGTCTTGCATAATAATTAGTGTATTATTTAAGATTAAATATGAAGTTACTAGAAAGCCTTGTAAGGAGGGATGCTATCAAAACACTAAAGTGTTGTGTATGGCTTTTTTTTAACTCAGCCATAAACTTCTAGGTCTATTTCCTTTCTGCAGTTATTTTTAGTTTTGCTGGCAAATAATCTTTGCACACCAAAAATAAAAGCAAACTTTAAACTGAATATGTCATGCAGATCTTAAGGAAGTTAATCATGTTTTGGAAACAAGCATGAAAGCTTTCATCTAAAAAGTTGAAGATATGTTTACAGCTTTTTCAAGTTAGATGGAAAATAATCTGAATTTTACAAAATGTCACCTAGGCATTTCACCTGCTCTTCAGAGAATGCTTTTTGTGTCTATTTTTTTCAACTTTAAATAAAAAAAACCCCATACTATAATTAGCTAGGTAAAATAAGACAGATTTTATACTGATGAGGAATTTTCATACTGATATCTCAGGTTTCTGTAGTTGGGAACAGTTTTCTTTCTCCTTAAACATATTGTTTTTTATAGGACAGTCAAAATACAGTGATAGTTACTTCTTTCTAAGCAACTGATGCATATCTAAATTGCTTGTTTTGGTAGCTGGAACTCTGTTTAGACTGGTTTAAAATGTCATTGATTATCATTCTGATGTTTTACCTGTGGTGGATATTTTGGGCTTCACTTTCTGAAATTGCAGCAGGCAATTTCTCCTCTCTACATGGCCTGGAAGGCAGACCTTCCCTCCTCTCCCCATGCCAAAATACATTAGCAAGGAGAATTTTTTTTTTTTTAAACTTATTTGCAGTGCTTTGTGGTTGACTAATTTGCCAGTGCAGCATTACAGGACAGGTTGTCTTTTTTAAGGGCTTAAGGAGTGGAAGCAATTTTATCTTCAGTCATTGGCAGCTTGCTTTGCCAGCCCAGAGTGCTGCTGCTTCCTGTGTAAAGCAACCATGACTCCATTGCAGAGTTCATGTGTCTGCATCCTGAGCTCGTTATAGAATGAGGTGGCTACAGTATGATCTGACAGCCTTTGGGGATTTACAGAGATGTTATAATGGCAGTGGATTTGGAAGGATCACAGGGGTGGTTATTACAGGTTGCCTTATCTGAAGTGTTCAGTGATGTCTGTGGGGCTGGACAGCACTGAATGGAGGGTTATTCACATCATTCTGAACTTGAGTGATGATCAGATGCAGGTCAGCAGCTTCTGCGTGAGTTGCTTTTGCGGACTCAGTGCATCTTGCAGCACTGGTCTTGCAGCACGGTAGGGAGTTGAGGGGGCATGTTCTACTGCGGGAGCTAATTACTTTTTCTGTCTGCCCAACTAGCTGCCCTCGGTTGCTGGATGGCTAGTAGCCCAGGTTTAACTGTTCTCCCTGCAGTGAAGCTGGTTGTGTTGTTGAGAATGGAAACTTGTAATTTGTTTTTCAAGGCATTTTCTGGTGGATTTCTGTTCTGGGAATGTGCTAGAAATAGAGGTGGTTTTTTCAGACAGTGTGGTTGTCTGCTGAGTGTTGATAGCACACATTAGCTATAGTTTGCCTTCATTTAAGTGCAAGAGCGATAGTTTTCTTTTGCTGTGATAATTGGAAGATGAAGTTAGGGAAGCACCTGGGTAAGGAAGAGGTGCTGTGTCAGAATTCAGCAGGTCAGGAGCTGACCCCTTTACAGCACATGACCCAGTGTTTTGGGAAACTGTCAGCTATTCACTGACTATATTGTTTGGCTATCTCTTTATCATATAAAAAAATTTACAACTTTAGCACTTGAAGGAGATTGTTGGTATCCATGTTTAGAAGGCTGGTGTTACAATGGTGATGTCTCCAATGTAGTCTGAATGGCAGTGTTGCAGAAGCTGTATTCTGCTGTGCACGTTTGTGTAGCAGGACAATAACTCTGTTTACTGTTAGGGTTGCCAAAGGTAGCTATGTGAGAATGCGTTTTCTGTTTGTCAAAATAAAACAATTTCGTACTAAAACATTGCATGCTAACTGCCTGGTGGAGGGTGTATGTTTCCAAAAATGTTGTATCATTTAGTAGTGTTGTGGTTTAGCCTTCTCTGGCAATTAAGTACCACTCAGTTACCTCAGGGTCAGAGGGGGGAAAAAAAAACCCCATCAAGGAAGGATGATACTCTGTTATAAAAAGTTACTTGGCCAACTGCAATAGTAGATGTGGCCTTGCCAACTTTGGTAAGCTGTGCATAGCAATATAATAGAGAGCCTGCATTTCTCTAGTTATTTTCATGCTTTTTTTGGGTCTAGGCAATTCCTTATAACCTAAGGAAGCAACACTGAAGCTGCATGATATTCAGTCTTGCATTCCAGAAAAGTGCAGGTTTATTTCTTCATTGAAGAACTACAGCTCTATTCAGTACTAAGTGTGCTGCTGCTCCAGGTAGGAATCATGGTGCTGCAGTGCGTGCACCACCGTTTGTTACATCTGTGTGGCCTGCCTTTCGCAGTGGTTGTTTTCAAGGCAGAGAATTCAAGAAAGACATAGGTTTAGTCATTAGTGCAGTTCAGCGCTTTTCGGAAGACCATCCTTTCTTACTGTCTCTGGTACTGTTCCTAAGGGTTACTGTACAACCACTTCAACCGCTATTTTTTGGTGGGAATTGCTTATTCTGTATTTCTGATGATCAAGGTAAAACTCTGGGGTTTGATTTGTAGAAATATTGAGTGTTCACAGCTTTATCTGTTCTGAGTGGAAACTGAGCTTTGAAGATGAACTGTTTCATAAAGCCGAGTATGTTGAAAATGAGGTGCTTAAATTGGTGCCAGAATTAATACTTTTGATTTTAATTCTTTGCCCCATTCTAATCTGTAAAATGGGGATATTACTACCTCATCATTTCTAAAGCCATTTGTGGAGATAAACTTCACAAAGGTTTATTTTATTAATTTCATATTCCAGTGATGCATCCCAGGAAGCAGTACCCCTCCTGAAACTTGTATTTGTTATTAGATTTTGAATGGTGCACAATAAATAAAGCCTAGTGACATTTTTCAGACTGCTCATTAGCTGAGTGTCATGAATGAATGAGAAAAGCGTCTTTTGACATGGAGAAAGAAAACAGGACAAAAAACTGCACACACACACTCTCTCTCAAGGCGGAGAAATTATGGTAGCTTTAATTCTGAGATTTTTTCTTATTTGTATATTTACGTCCAAATACTTGACATCATGATTTTGGAAAAAGTATTTTTGAAGTGTCTTCTGTGCATGTTCGTGTGTTTTCTTTTCAAGATGCTGATTTATCATGATCTATGAACGCAAATTTTAAAATGTGGAAACTGGTTCAGGTTTTCATCAGTACCTGTGTCTGTGTCTCTTATGCTTTTCTCCTTTTTTTTTTTTTTTTTTTTTCTTTTTTCTTTCCCCTCCTGTGATTACTAGATTTCATTTAAAGAACAAAAAAACCCATTACCCACCCTCACCCTGCCGGTGCCAAACCTCCTGACTTGCAGTCTTTTTGTTTAGTATGTGGTTATGTTTTATAATGCAGAACAGTTGGGCACCTTGCTGAAGCTATATAATTGACAAAAGCTTCAAAATATTTTTTTTCTCAATGTTGTTTTTCACATTTTGTATCACCTTTGCTCTTAGCTTTTTAGTGTATTCATTTTTGAAAAGACTTTAAAAAGATAGAGTGTAACTTGAAGAAACATGGCATAAGTTGAATAGTGTAACACAGTGTGTGCTAATTACAAATCAAAGCTAAATTATTTTCATGTGTCTTTTCTGAAAGGCGAAACCTGAGGCTTTGAACCAGGCAGGCTAATTTTTGCCACTAACCTTTACTTAAAGCTACTAAAAATCTTTTACTTAAGCTTTTTTTTTTTTTCACCTTGTATTTAAAAAATATTGCATCCTTATTCAACTTTGTTTATATATGCTAGCTGTGTAGCAGGTAAAAAAGAGGGCTGGGTGTTCTGAGAGGAAACAGCCACTCTGCTTATGGAGCCTGGCCAGCTCAGTGTAGGAGAGCAGCTCATTCCTGCCTGAAACCAGGACACCTTACTAGTTTTTCTGTGAATCAGCCATTGTCTGTTTCTCCCACTGAAACAGAAAGAATAACCAGATGGATTTTCTGCTAAGATAAACAGTGTTGATAGCCTGATTGTCTTGTGGACAGTCCCCTTCGCAGACGTCACATCTGAAGCTGATGTCTAGTGTAAGTTGACTAGCTGTACTCACAGGGAACGTAATGCTGTCAGTTATGAAACAACTTGATGCTAAACTTCATTTAACTATTACACAGGCTGTTCAAATAGCTCTAACTGGGGCATTAATCTCCAACTTTTCCCACTGGAGCTAGAATTGTCTGTCTCCATGAACCTTTAAAGAGCAGGGAAAATGGAAAGATTTTATTAAGTACTAGTTCAGCGTGTTTCTCTTGTTTGAAATGCCCTGCAAACAATGCTTGAATATTAGTTTTTCACATAGTTGTGTGAGAAATTTTCAGTGTCAGTGTTTGTGTTATATGAATAGCTTGCTGAGAATGAAGAGAGGAGATTTCAAATTTGTGTGCTGTACAAAGGAAAAAAAGCTAAGATGGTAGCCTCTGTATTTACTGTGTCGTGCTATTGCTTTTTATTAGGAAGTAGAGTTAATGATTCAAACACAGGTTTCACCTTTTCATGCTGTACCAGTTTTCCCAAGGGGATTTATTGGAGAGAGTTGCATGTAAACAAATACTGTTGAATTTAAACATGTGGCTGTGTGTTTTAAGAAGACCCGCTCAGCAGTAACAGCAGACAATGAAAATGATGCAGTACTGGAAATTTTAGTTTAGTGGCTCTGCAAGTAGATCTGATTTCAGTACGTGATCTTTATCTCTGAACTCTGTATGTTCTTGCTTCTTTTGCATGAGCAAAAATGTTAGTTGGAACAGGGTCCCTGCAGATTTATCCGGGGCAGTTGGATAAATATATGTGTGTTAAAGTGACTTTGTTCAGAGCTTTCTGAGGAATCTGAGTTTAATCAAGTGTCTTTTTAACAGTCTGATTAATAGATTATTAGCACAAAAGAATATCCAAAATAATGGAAAAATGACAATTTTGAATTGTGTTTTTCTTATTCCTTGCAAGCAGGTGTCTTTATTTTGATTGTGTGAGGAAGAGTGTGTTTGAGAAGATGTTTCTTGTCTCATTTCTGTGGTAGCCACGTGGTGGGTTATTTATTTATTTAGGAAAGACCATAGTGTCATTCTGGTAATTTGGCCTTCTGATGCTAGTGGGTACTTCTGTTAGTACAACTGTTTTGTTTATTAGGTTTTGTACTGTGTCTTAGTCTTTTGTTGCTATTGATTAAAGTTGCTTGTTGTAAACCAAGATCACTAATAGAGGAAGATTGAATTTTTTTTAATGCCTTTTTTTTTTGTGAATTCTGGAAGGCGAAAAATAAATGTATGACATCTTCAGTAACTGGAGATATAAACAACTGTAAAGAAAAGTTGGTAATATTTAATTTATTATCATTACTGTTATTAGTCACTTTATTGGCCAAGTAATTGTTACTTCCTGTATGTTCATTTCGTAGATGCCAAATAGCTTTTCTTTATTTGTTCTATTTTACAACTAAGAGACAGCTGCTAGTCTTGAAATGTGGGCAAATTTGATCACCTCATGATCAAATTGGATGAATTAAGATGTGGTAGAAAGTTCTGGTTTTGTTTTGTACAGAAAGCCAGGAAAAAAGTGGCAGAAAACTTATTAGTGTAAAGAGATGGGCAGTTGAATTCAGAGCCAGACCAAAGTCCTGGGACCCTCCTTTTGTTTAGATGATCAGTTTATCATCTTTCTGCAGGAGATATTTGTACACTTCTTGCCTTCAAGAGTCCAGTTTGCTTCTTTAACGCTTGATTTTTTATTTTTTTTTTTAAATCTTATTTATTCCTATTTTTTTCCTGCTTGGTGAGGTCTAAACTGGACTAAATCACACCTTAAAATTCTCTGAGACACTAATGTCAGAATTGAATGCTAAGTATTTTCCAAGCATGGTTACTGAGATGTAGGCAGTTGGATGTGAAATCTCCAGTTTTATTGAAATCATCTATGCTTATCTTTACTCATCTGCAGAAAATCCTTAGTTTTCTTACAGAAACCAACATAGTCCTGCATTTTTCCTTTAAGAGTGTTCCCTGAACTGTTTGTTAAGCCTAGGTAAGACCACTTGCTAATTGCTGTCACTTTTGCTTTTTGAATTTGACCTTTAAAGCATCATCTTTAGAAAACCAGAATAATATAATTCTGTGCTTTTAGATTGACTTTAAACTTTTTTCCCCATCTATCTTTATCTTAATTTTTTTAATGCCTCCAGGAAACTGAGTGACATATGCTGTTTAGGTGCAGGGCAGCTATATTTAACTTCACGAGGATGGAAACATTTGCAGAGTTTTTATTTCTTTCTTTTAGGAATTCTTTAGAGAAAACCAGGAGAGTTCCATTTTCCCATAATGAAACTGCTCACTTATTCTGTAAAAAGGATGAAAAGATGAACTGGTGATGCAACCTGCCTATCTTAAATCTCTTTAAGGCATTTGAATAGCAAATTTATAACTACAGAAATTTCTGGTTGATTAAATGACTGAATTACAGTTTTATCTGTACTGACATTGTAGAAAGTCTTTAAAGCAAATTTTTTGTGATTCCATTCTCAAAGATGGAGATTGAAATTTCATGGAATATGTCTTTTGAAACAAATAATTGTTGCTGGGAGATGCTTTATTGCCTGAGCATGCCTGGTATTCTGTGTTTACCTGATAAAACACTAGCTTGCAACACTGCCCAATCTTTGCACATGCACAAGCATTTTTGCCCAGTTTCAACTATGTTGAGACTGACCTTTCACCTCGAACAGGATTATGTTTTTATTTTAATGACACGCCCTAGAAGGTCAGTGGTCTGAGAGGCATCAGGACTGTGCTTTGAGCCTCAGACAGGTAGAAGAAGCAGAATAGTACCATATGGAAGATGAGTACTTTAGGAAGCTGAGTGTCAGGCTGTATTCCTTTGAGGTCAATTTTGGGCAGGTAATAACAACTTGTATACGATGGGAGAGAACTTAATATAGTTAACAGATGGATAAATTCTACTGGGTTGAGAATATTATTGAAGCTTTCAGGAAGAGAAGTTATCATGCAAAATTAATAATGCATTCAGTAGAATGAGACTACATTTTAAAAACTGTTGTTACATTGCATGCTTTCCCTGTAAGAACTGAAGCTGATTTATAGTGTAAAATCAGCTGGCATTATAGATGACAAACGAATAAAATGTTAAAAGAATACTTGTGCATTAATACTTTGAAAGTACACTCATGTACTTTACGTACATTGGAATGGAAATCTGTAATGGAAAATCTTCCCATTTCAGACATTTTGTATGGTGTTTCATCACTGCTTGTGCTTAGACTTGAGTTAAAAAATAATAATTCAGAATGTTTAAATAGACTACCTACTTACAATTATGATAATTTCATGCTGCATTTTAAATCAAGGAACTATGCTTTCATGTGCACACACTTACATGTATTGTGTATTTGTTTTTAAATGAAAAGAAACCTGGTCTCCATCTTCCTGTTGACATCAAACAATCCTCTGATATGCAAATCCAGCTATGGGGAGAACAGATACACAGGGTTTGTTTGAATTCAGTCCAAAACTAAGAGAAAATGATATTTAAAGTAGTAATTTTTATGCTTTGCTTCATTTAAATGAGAATGCATTTTGAAATAATCTCTATAGCTAAAAACATTTTGATGAAATGTTATGATCCTTTGTGCAACTGATGCATTTTGCTATAGCTGGTTTAAAAACATCTTTCTCATACTCATGCACATCATTGTAATGTGTAGATGCAGCTGTCAAGTTCTCAATGGTATGTTTTAACATAATACATGAAAATATTTTTTATTTTTCCAGGGTAACAAATGTTTGTTATACGAGCTTTCTTAGGGTGTGCTTTAGGGTGTGAAGTGTGTGTGTGGACACACACTATTGAAATACATCTAAGTACTTTGTTTTCCATCTAAAATTTTGCTAGTATTATTGTTTTACATGTATTTTCTTCGTGTGTTTGTTTGGATTTTGAAAGATTTTAAAGTTAAATTCTTTAAAAAGAGTTGACGAACAACAGTTTTTGTCTCCTTACCTTTTGCTGCAGAATTGATAATGGTCAAACTTGCATGTTTCAGCATTGGCTGAATTCCAGGTTTTCAGTATGGATGTGTGGAGGACTGTGTTATGCAGTCCCTGAATATAACGTTTGAAGGAGATGTGTGTAGCAAAGCATAATTGCGTTTCACGTGAGCTTTAACAGGATACTGAACTGTTACCAGTGATCGGTAATGGTTGTTTATACAGGACAGAAAATATTTGAACAGGAGTTGGATCACTGTGAAATTTTCAGAAATCGCAGTTCCTTTATTCCCCTTTTATGTATTGCAGAAATCCCTAAAACCAATCTGATTGACTCTTCTTACATGATCTTTGTTTGCAATTGTCTTCCCCCCACCCCCGCAAGAAAATGAGGATATGGAAATCAGTGTTGGTGTAAGGAAGTATTTAGTTTGGGAAGTTTTGTGGCACAAACCTTTTATATCTGACCTTCATTTTTTCTGTGGCCATTTACTCTATGTTTGACTATTTGGATGATGTTAATCCTGCATTGAGGATTGCTAAATACTATTTAAATCCTTTTTGGGGGATAGCAGTTTTATTTAATTAATGCCATTTGTGGCTCTGTGTGTTGACTGACTTGAACACATACTTTGATACATGTATTAATATTGAAAGGAAAAGCTTTCCATGTCAAGAAATTTTGTTAAACCTTTCTCATTAGGTTGTGAGCCTCTTATATTTGGTTTTTAAATAAAGGATTTTACATATTTTTGTTTTTCAGTCATTTTATGCAGGTTTTAAATTTTAATATTCAGTGTCCATCCTTTTTCCTTTAAGCATTTTAAGAAACAGAAGAGGTTGATTCCTGAAAGAACAGTTTGGAAGTACTTTGTTCAGCTTTGCAGTGCCTTGGAACATATGCATTCTCGTCGCGTTATGCATAGAGGTAATACAGGATCAAAGATGATTTGTCTTTACTAAATCTTTTACTATGTGAGAATTAAGCTGGTTCAATGCAAATGACATGAAATGAAGTCAGAATGGAATCAGTTTTGTCAGCTGAAACAATATATGTTTCTGTAATGTTTTATAAGGAACGGAAAAGCGTGACAGAAGTTTGTGGCTGTGTTTTTGTTGTGGTAGGCATTTGTTTGCAACAATGGCCGGTGATACCAAGTTTTCAAAACAAGTTTCTTTTCTTGCTCAATTCATTTTGCAGGCTTTTATTTTCTGTCCTGTTCTTATTCTTCTGTATTTGCCTGTTGTCTCTCCTAAGTATTGTTACTGCATTCTTGCACAGCTATCCATCCATTCTTTTCACCTCTTGCAACTTATAGAAGTATTTGCCTCCTGCCATGCTTCTGGTGATGTATAGGCCCTTCTCCCACTCCCTTATCTACTGGATTATGTGCAGCTGTGAGCATTTTCTCCCTTTCTCTGCTCCTCTCCACTATTTCCAACTTCTGTGTCAAGTACTGTGCCCCAACAGCTCTTGCAGTTGCCAGCTATAACTGTCACGTACTAAATCTCTCTTACCCATTTTATACTTCTGTACCGCTGCCTCCTCCATATGCTATCTTCATTTTACCTTACAAGTCAAAGCAAACATCCTTGTATAGCTGTTTCTCAGATGTGCAATTTTTTTTGCCTTGGAAATCCCTCTGGCTATGAGTTGCAAGTTGTGTATGGGCTGTCACTCTGTGTTCAGGTGAAATTACATGTCTTACATTGGTGGCTTCCTTCTGCGGGGATGCAAATAGCTGTCTGAAAGCAAAAGTCTCGGTCTCTGCTGAGTGTTGTGATTTTCAGCTAGACATGTTGCACCTTACAGCAGATCAACTTAGATGCCGCTGCAAATGGCTTTTCCTTTGTGATTCTTTTTTATTCTTTTGTTTTTTGCTTTACAAATTTGTAGAGTTATCTACAAGTGCAAATTGTACAAAGAGAAAGACATGAAATTACAGATTCTTTCCATAGGGTATAGGTATCTTCCTTTAATGCTTTTAGGACTAGGCTAGTGTATTTTAGTACATTTAGCTCAACATGAAATGAGTTTAAATTCCTTAAAATGAAATACTACCTTCAAAGCTTCTGGCAATTGTATGGCAAATCTAACAATTCCATGGTTACACACCGACGACAATTAAAGCTATTTTTAAGTTGAGCTTATATCTGTGTTGGATTGCTACACAAAGGGTGATCCAAACTCCTGAGAACTAGGTCAGGTAGCAGCATAACATCACTGCTTCTGTCTTCTCTCTAAAGCTTAAAAGATTTTGTAACTTCTTATTGAAAACCTGAAAATACTGGTGTTTGAAGGGTTATTAACCATTTGTTTTACTGTACCCATATCTTATGCAAACTGTAATGTGCTCTTATCAAAGTTAAGGGTTTTTCTGTAAGTTTGTAGCCACAGTTGATGCGCTAGAGCTAAGTAAGAGCTAAGCACACTTGCCAAACAAATATTGGGTCAGTTTATTTAGAAGAATTAACAGGTTAGGTACCTTGTTAAAAATAATAAAATTATTTGCTATTATTCCTAAGGGATTGGATTAAAACTTAAACTGAATGTTACTTGTGAAAAAAACCTGGCTGTGGTATGCATCATTATTTTTCTTTGTTTCTGCTTGATTAGCCCAATTCCACTGATGAATTCAAATAACCGTTTTCCTCAGTAAAACTTGCTTCTTTTTTAAATGTCTGCTATTAAAGAGAATCAGTTACCTATTTCAAATAAATAATGTCATGGTACTGTGGGTAATCTGATCAGCAAAAGTGATGAAAAATAGGTTTTACTGTTCTTGAAAACATTTTGGATATATGTATCATATGCAGTAGTAATGAACTCCCTGTATATGCTTCTTTGGGGGGTGTGTGAGAGGGTTTTTTTATTGTTGTTGTTTACATTTTTTTTTTTCAAATACTGTTCATGGCTTTTAATTTTTTTCTTGAGTGGTTTGTGCTATTAAAATAGCTAATTTGAAATTCCAAATCCCAGACTCTCTGAACAGCATAGTCAAAGTTTGTTAATATTAGCTGTAAATAAAAGGGTCTTTTGGCCTATTATTAATAGAGCAGTAGCTTTTCTTGCCACCTCTTTGTGACTTTGAAATTTTAAATTTATTTATTTTTTTCAGATATAAAGCCAGCTAATGTGTTCATTACAGCTACAGGGGTAGTGAAACTTGGAGACCTGGGACTTGGTCGATTTTTCAGCTCTAAAACCACAGCTGCACATTCTTTAGGTAAGCCTGCTCTGAGATACACGTGTTGGGGAGGTGGATTTTTTTTTTTTTTACATGGTTGAAATACTGTGCCTACTCATGAGGAGGAAGAAAAGGATTAGATCCAGCTACGGCTTTTCTTAAATAATAATTAACAAAAATGGTCAGCACCATGGACAAACGCCCAAAGGCAGCAACACTGTGGGGCCCCTTTCAGCAGTACAGCTCATTGGTTGGTGTGTGGGTGTCTTTTTTTTTTTTTTTTTCCTGTTCCCCCAGCCTTGTTTGAATTATTTAATGTACATTCCTGGCTCAAAACAAGTCTTCGCAACAGTCGTGTTTTCTAGAAATGCTAGAAAAAATAAGAATAATGTGGATGCATTTCAAAAAAATCACTTGAACTTCAATCAACATTGGAAAGAATCTAGTAATTCTGTATGCCTGTATGAGTACGACTGACGTCATGTTGGTGATGTGCGTTGAAAGGACTAACAGAGGAGCTTACCTGTTTTAAGGTGAAGTTTCAATATAAGCTAAATAAGTCGAGGAGAGTTTAGAATCAGGCTTTATGAACCATAAGGACTTTAAAACCCAAACAAAACAAATTCTCCAAAAAACCAAAACAAACCCTAGGAAACTTATGTTTAGAAGAATAGAGAAAATTTTTCTGAAATGCCCAGTTTATCTTTTGCTAACACATGAAAACTAACATTGTATTATCTTTTTCCAAACAAAATTTTTGTATAATTTGCATCTTTTGAGTAGCATATGGAGATTAGGATGATTAAGAAGCCTTTAAAGAGGAAAATGTAAAAAATTGGCGGATATTGTAAGTTTTAATGTAGGGAATGGACAAATGAGAGAATCTTAGAGCATCCTCTAAAAGAGTGCAGCATCTGCTTTAAAGAGAAATGTAAGTATTGGTGTTTATAGTATGCTTATATAGGAGGTGTTTCAGTTAAAAAAAATCTTTCCCCCCCTGAAGTGGCATTGTGTGGTGGCTGCTGAATTCAAGCCTGTTCACTGACTGCAAAAGGTGTGAAATGAACTTTTAGACCCCTTGAGAGCAGGGCCGTTGATGATCCACAATTGTTTCCTGTTCCTTATAAAAAGTATTGAGGCAGGCAGAGCACCTTACTGATACTTGAATATAGATAAGTAAAATCAATTCAAATGCTCTTCTGTGAGGATTTTTAACACATGACTGACAATTGTGTAATTGGTCATTTGGATATTTTTATACGTTTGACAAGAGTGCATGATAGGGAAAATAATATTTAAGAAAGCCTAGAATGGTTAAGTAATACTTGCAATCCCTATCGTAGAGCGATGGAAGGATGCACAAAGAATTGTGCTTGCTCAGATGCTGATGTTTCTAATTAGACTGTGAAATATCAAACTTCTTGGATTAAAATATGCCATGTTTATCATCACCTCTTAATTTAACTCTATTCAGATAGTCCCAGGTATCAGTAGAGTGTGGAAAAAGAGAGGAGATTGATGCTCAGCATGCTTGCACCACATTTGAGGTGTGGGCGATACTTGTGTTTGACAGTCAAAAAAAAAAAGACTATTTTAGAAAGGAAAATTCTGATACGATCCTTACTTCCCTGTCTTCCAAAAAAGCCTTTTGTCACTCTTTCTTGCCTCCCTGTTTTATCATGTTTGGTGCATACTGACACCGGTACAGTCAAAACCGTGAGTAGCTGCTGAGATCACAATAGGATTGAGGTGAACCTCCAACACAGATGTGAAGCCTTGTAATAATAAAAGAGAGGGATAGGGGAGAAGCAGTGAAACCAGGCTGGCAATGTGCTTGAGTTCAGCTACAGCCCTAAAGATCTGATACCATTTCATGGCACAGTCCATTATATGAAGTGCTGCTGTTCATGCCACCATTGTAGCCCAGTGACCGTCTCTGGCAGAACTGTGGAGATCTTACTTGTAGCTGGGTCCTGCTGCTGCCTGTGAATGTAAGAAGGATGTAAATGAGCAGTGTGAAGGTGGACCTGATCCTGGACTGTATTTGTGGGAAGCTGTAAATCCTAATCTGTGGGTAGGAGCACATGAAGGCAGCAAAAGTCAGTTGTGAGTGCAGGAGAGCTAGACTTGTGTTCTGAGGCAGGAATCAGGAAGTTAAAGAGAAACAAGCTGCTTGAACCCTGGGTTATTTTGGCTTGTTACAGGGGATGGTTGCAAAGGGGTTGAAGACTGAGCTACAGTTAAAAATTGTAAAACCCCCAAACCCTTCTAAAGCTCATGTCTTACAAATACAAGTCATCCAGAGAGTAGGGGTTAGGGGGATGGAAGTTTTGTTTCTAATGTTGGGTAGTGTGTCTTGGCAGATGAGCTGTTATTTTTTCACTTTCTGTTTTCCCCATCTCCTCTTCTTCCATTTCCTTCTTGATTATGACCTAATGTCAAAATTCAGCCTAGGAAAAAGGTTTTGTTGAGCTGTTAAATTCAGACTACAGTGAAGACAGTGACACACTGATTTATCATGTCACTAGCAGACACCACTTTTAAAAATTAATTTCTCATGCAGTTTCTGATGCTGGTTTTCCTGAAATTTCTTTCAAGGTTGTATCTTTTTATGATTCCATAAACCTTTGTTGCACAAAACCCAGTGAATTACAAACATATGTGTAACAATCTATACTTGTTTATAGGCTTTATAAAAATTTAAGTAGCAAACTAGATTCAGGCTTTCAGAGATAAAGAAATGTACTAAAATTTTCATTAGCTACAGCTTCTAACTGCTAATTATGAATAATACTGATTTAATTAGGATACTTGCTGATGCTCCATTTGAAACAAATGATAATACTGATGTGGAGAGCATTTGTTAATGTTCTTAACTCTATACAGCCTTATCAAAACAACATCTATATACTGTTTTGAAAATAGAAAAATCTTTCTTCCAAAAATGCAAAGGAAAGGGAGACATTTGGTATTATTGATTTGACACAAACTTGACAATTTCTTGGGTTTAGAAGACTTTCTAATATAATATAAACACACTCTCCTCAACTCAGCTGCAGTGTGACTTATGTGTTTATGCAGGGAATAAGATGGACTGTTATACTCTAACTCACTTTCCGTAATAGTTTCTTTGCCTCTGATCCTTCAGATCCAGTGTCCTTCCCCCTAATAACCACCATTTCCATTGTGTCCATTGTCCCTCCCAGTAGCAGAAAGCTTGCATAGAGAAACACCTCTTTCTGGATCTGCAGCATCTTTGAAAGGAGGGAGCTCCAGAGCAGCAGCAGCTTCTGAGGAAGCAGTTTATTTGACCCAGACCATTTTTCCAAGATTACCATTCAGACCTGCGGGTTATCTGAGATGTGCAAATGCAGTGAATAGAATGCTAAAGTTACAGTTTTTGTTCTTAAAAACATAGGCACCTTAATGTGTTCATCTTTGTCTTGTATTACCCCACTTCTGTGTCTTCAGGTGAACAAAGTAAGTCTCGCGTCTTTATAGTATTGTGTGGAATAATTACTGAAGGTGCTGTCTTCCACTTAATAGAAAAAATAATGATCCAGAAAGGAAACATAACATATAATTACATCTGGTAGTAGCTTCCCAGCAGTACAGAGCTACTTACTGGGATTGCTCACCGTTCTAAAGAATAATTACAATGCCTTCAGTAGTTTTTGAAAATTAGAATAACGAATCTTTTGTGTCATGTTCTGTTAAAAACAGTTCACAAGTAGTAATGATGTCTGGATCTTAAGGTTGTTTTTGGATTCTATGACTAACATAACAGTAATTTCAGTTCCTTTCACTTGTTGGTCATCTGGGGCTTCAGGTTGTATTGCAGTTAAGGAGCTACACTAGGCTAAACAGCTAAATGATAACATTTGTTCTTCCTTTTCACTATCGTCAATCTTTCACAGTCATCATATCAGACCCCTGATGTATCAGCAGGCTTCCCAGAGCTACTGGTTAAAATAACCTTTGCTTTTGATAAACTATGAACCTTCAAACTTCTGTGTTTCCAGCTGTCCCCTGTGCATTCTCTGAAGCCTCTTTCTGGCACATTACTCACTGCCAGCTACGCGCATGATGTCTCAGAGCAGCAAAGGCAGTGCTGCTGTAACCAGTGAAGAACCAAGTTACTATTAAGCTTATTTGTTGCTAGATCAATTCTGCCAATGAAGCATCAGAATATACTAAACCAGTGTATGTATTAATGGATGCAAGTTACACCTGGAAGTTGTTTGTGGTTTTGGTTTTTTGTTTGGTTTTTTTTTTTTTTTAAACCCCAAGGACGTGCGAGCTTGGACATTTCTGGAAAAAAGTGCAGCAACTCAAGGGGGAAGTACAACAGTAACAAAATACAGAAGCTGTGTCATGCTGAATGTTGTTTAACTTCAGTTTTCAATTTTAAGATAGCTGTCATTAAACAGCCGTTGAATAACGGAGTGGCTTCTGGATATTCTGGTAGCTATTTTGGTGTTGCAATCCACCCACCTTTGTGCCTGTTCTTTCACAAGGAAAAGACGATCACTCTTGGACGAGTGTTCAAGGACCTACTTCAGGCTCAGGAGCGACGCATCCCAATGAAGGGGAAGTTGGGTAAAAATGCCAGGAGGCCTGTGTGGGTGAACAAGCAGCTCCTGGACAAACTGAGGCATAAAATGGAAGCCTACAGAGGGTGGAAGCAGGGACAGGGAGGCTGAGAGGATTACAGGAAAGTTGTCCAACAAGTCAGGGATCAGATTAGGAAAGCCAAAGCCCTGACAGAATTAAACCTGGCCAGGGACATCAAGGCCAACAAGAAGGACTTCTATAGGTACGTAGGGCATAAAAGGAAGATGTGGGAAAATGTGGGCCCTCTGTGGAAGGAATTGGAAGCTGGTTTCCCAGGATATCAAGAAGTCTGAGGTACTCAGTGATTTTTTTTTTTTTTTTTTCCTCAGCCTTCACTGGCAAAGGACATGAGCCATATCCTGTGAGTCACGGACGGCAAGGGCAGGGACTAGGAGAATGGAGAGCCGCCCATGGTTAGATAGGATCAGGGTCAAGAATACCCAAGGAACCTGAAGGTGCACAAGTCCATGGGACCTGATGAAATACATCTGCGTGTCCTGAAAGAACTGGCAGATGGGATTGCGAAACCTCTATCCATCACGTCTGAGAAGTTGTGGCAGTCTGGTGAAGTTCCCACTGACTGGAAAAGGGGAAACATAACCCCCATCTTTAAAAAGCGAAAAAAGGAAGATGGGGGAACTAGTCAGTCAGTCTCACCTCTGTGCCTGGCAAGATCATGGAGCAGATCCTCCTGGAAACCATGCTAAGGCACAGGGAGAATGAGGAGGTGATTGGTGACAGCCAACGTGGCTTCACCAAGGGCAGATCATGCCTGATGAATCTGGTGGCCTTCTACGATGGGGTCATGACCTTTGTGGATAAAGGATGGGCAACCAGTGTCATCTGTGTGAACTTGTCCAAAGCATTGGACACCATCCTGCACGACATCCTTGTCTCTAAATTAAAGATGGATGTACCGCTCGGTGGATAAAAACCTGGCTTGATGGTCACAATGGTCAACAGCTGAGAGATATGGTCAACAGCTCCATGTCTGAGTGGAGAACAGTGACAAGTGGTGTTCCTCAGGGATCGGTATTGGGACCGGTACTGTTTAACAACTTTGTCGGCAACATGGACAGTGGGATTGAGTGCACCCTCACCAAGTTTGCCAGTGATGTCATGCTGTGTGGTCTGGTCAACAGGCTGGAGGAAAGGGATGCCATCCAAAGGCACCTTGACAAGCTGGAGAGGTGTGGCCTGTGCCAACCTCATGAAGTTCAACAAGGCCAAGTGCAAGGTCCTGCACCTGGGTCGGGTCAGTCCCAAGCACAAGTACAGGCTGGGTGGAGAATGGATCGAGAGCAGCCCTGAGGAGAAGGACTTGAGGGTACTGGTAGATGAAAAGCTGGACATGAGCCAGCAGTGTGTGCTGGCAGCCCAGAAAGCCAATTGTATCCTGGGCTATATCCAGAGAAGTGTGGCCAGCAGGTCAAGGGAGGTGAATCTGCCCCTCTGCTCTTGTGAGACCCCACCTGCAGTTCTGCGTCCAGCTCTGAGGCCCCCACCATAAGAAAGATATTGACTGGTTGGAGTGAGTCCAGAGGAGGCCACGAAGATGTTCCAAGGGCTGGAGCAGCTTTGCTATGGGGCCAGGCTGAGAGAATTGGGCTTGTTCAGTCTGGAGAAGAGGTGGCTCCATGGAGACCTTATCACAACCTTCCAGTACCTGAAGGGGGCCTACAAGGAAGCTGGGGGGTGGCTTTTTATAAGGGTCTGTAGTGACAGGATAAGGGGTAATGGGTTTAAATTGAAAGCGGGGAGATTTAGATTGGGTATCAGGAAAAAAATCTTTATGGATATGGTGGTGAGGCACTGGAACAGGCTGCCCAGAGAAGCTGTGGATGCCCCATCCCTGTGTGTCTTCAAGGCCAGGCTGGATGAGGCTTTGAGCAACCTGGTCTCGTGGAGGGTGTCCCTGCCCATGGCAGGGTGTTGGAACTAGATGATCCTTGTGGTCCCTTCCAACCCAAACCATTCTGATTCCTCTATTGTAGGTGAATATGAACATCCCATGAGAGAAATGGTTTTCACAGTACTCCATCACTTGGAGTTGCCTTTCCCTTGCCTTCCTCCTTTTAAGCTCTTGATGTTTTGCAGTCTCAGTTCAGAGCTGTGGTGACTGCTCTGGCCTGCACTAACGGAGCCTCTGGGAAGAGAGGCTGCAGCACCCTCTGCTTTCCTGGAAGTCCCCCAAAACATTTAGGGTGCTGAATCCACTCTTAAGATGCAATATCTGACCTCTGTCCTTGCATATCTGTTAGAAAAACACATTTTCAGTTTATATTGGTTTGGAATATTGTTTTCAATATTGTTTGCGAAGGAGATCAGTTGAAATTATGGATTACCCCCCACCTCCTCCAGCAGCAATGGCCCAACCTGGGTTTCCCAATCTGAGCTGGGCCCTTTAAGTAGGAAGGTACTTTTTTATTTTCCTCTTTTTTTTTTTTTTTTCCTCCCCTTTCCTCCCTAAGAAAGTGTGATACATAGCTGGAGATGTCAGCCTGTCTGAAATACGGCACATTGTCAAAGCAAAATCCTTAACTTTTGGAAAGGATTTGAATAGAATTATTAATCTGATTAATTAAAACTATTAACCTGATTATTCAGACTTGGAATTACTTATGTATTCACTGCGTCTGTTTCCAATATTCATCCAGAGATGAATTGTGAATAGATGAGGCTACTTCAGAAGTATAGAAGTGATACGAGATCTTCATGTTAAATAAAATAGTGTGAGGTTCATACTCTAATTTTCATAGTTTGCATTGAGAGTGCTGATTTTAATCTCTGGCTGTGCTGCAAAATGTTTAGTTTTGGAATAAGGTCAACTTGAATTGACAGAATTCAATTGATTTTTCATCA
This sequence comes from Rhynochetos jubatus, assembly GCA_027574665.1. Taxonomy (NCBI): domain Eukaryota; kingdom Metazoa; phylum Chordata; class Aves; order Eurypygiformes; family Rhynochetidae; genus Rhynochetos; species Rhynochetos jubatus. The sequence goes on from CM050656.1 coordinate 22,893,782, forward strand.
TCAGGATTCAGTGCTTAAGAAAATAGTCCTCACAAACTTGAAGCAAAAATGTACATAGATCTGTGACTCTGCTGTTAGGAAGTCATGTTGAGGGTAGGGGAGATGTAGGAGAAAGGTCAGAGACAATGCACCAAACTTACCACTAGTGTTATCTTTTGTAATGTCTTTTTTTTGTTGTTGTTGTTGATCTGTCAGATATGAACCCATCGCTCATACACTTTTTTTTTTTAACTGGCTTATTTTACAGAGCTGGAACATGTCTCAGAAATTCTCTTTTCTAAGTAACTTCTGACACAGATGGGTGGGGTCTGATTAAAATCAAGAGGACAGATGTCCTGGAGTATTCAATTTAAATTTGCTCTGGGACAATCCTAGTAAATGCTGCTTTTCAAGAACAGACTTCTCCAGAACCCATAGCTTTAAGGCAGGATTAAGCTAGGACAGCCACAGATTTGGGAGCTGAAAAACACTTGCAGAATCTAGTTCTGCAGCAGATGCCTGAGTCGCTTGTAGGACTTGTTGCTTCTGCTGGGCTCGCAGGTTTTCCTGCCTTCCTCTGGGAAGCTGAAGATCCTGGATTTCAGGTTCAGTTTTATTTGCAGATAGTTGAACTAAATTGCGTTTATTAGTTTCAAAAGCAACTTTTTCACATATGTATATTCTGAAAAGGAAGAACAGACAACTCATTAAAAAAAAAAAAGGCAAGCCATCGAAGAGAATTTCTAGTTGTTATTTCCAGCCACAGTGATAACAGTTTGGAAAGGAGCAGGGATATATGTGTGTCTGTAGTATGTTCCCTTATTTCCCTTCAGAAGGAAATGACTTCTTTTGAGCTTTTTTAAAAGCAAAAATTGGAAGCGTTTTACAACACAACAGTTGTGGTAATTAGACGTCAGTAGTGATAATAAAGCTGCATTGGATGAAATACTGTATATTTCTATTAAACTGAAGAGTTACAAGTATGAATTGAAATTATATGTCTAGATAGATACCTAGATATAGAAGGTGAAATAAAAATGTTTTTCAGCCAGGAAGACTGTACCTTTACTACTGTGTAACAACAGAAATTTTAATTCGAAAATACTTGTGTATTTATTGCAGTTGGTACACCTTATTATATGTCTCCAGAGAGAATACACGAAAATGGTTACAACTTCAAATCTGACATCTGGTCTCTAGGCTGTCTGCTGTATGAGGTAATACTGATACATACAGTGAACTTAATAACCCTGTTGTGTTCTGGCGCATTGTGTTTTTCATTGTATTATGTAATAGTTTTCATTGCTAATATTAGACAGACATACAATAGCTGAAAAGTAGCTTTTCCACAACACTGCAAATGTTTCTAAACAATAAAAATGTAGAAATAGATCCTAAACCAGTACTTAACTTCACCATATGAAATGCTTTTATTTATGTTACTCAACACTTGCCTTTTACTGCATTTGTTACAAAGATAATTTGTTGAAGACTGGGAGATTGGACATAGCTGAAAGATGAATAAATCAGTAATGGCAAGCACATGTAAAATTGTTTTAATGGCCTACTCTGATTATGTGATTTTGATAAGAAATGTAATTGCGAAATAGTAGTACTGATGAGTATGAAACTAATGCTTTCAAAAACTGCAATGTAGTTATGTGAATACAAGTTTTTCTTTAAAATTATTTAAAACCTAACTAAAACAATAAGAATGAAAGGGTTACGGTGTACTTATTACTACAAGCTTGGATTAATTTTCAAGGTAATGGTCTCTATACACAGGCCTGTGTAGTTTTTCAACTCTCAAATTGATTATTCTATAAATTTGTGATTGGTAGGTGATATACAGTTTTAAATCATACTGTATTCTGAGAAAACAAAGATACAGGGCAAATTGAAATTGAGGTGTGAATAACAGGTAGCCCTGTAAGGCAAATGATGTCTTCAGAGTTCTTTACATATCATTTGTTGCTCAGAAGACTAAACACTTGTGTTGAAGGATGCTGGAAAAAACTTCTTTCCATCAGCAATGGCAGTTAAGCCTTTTTTATCATGTTTCAGATAAAAACTAATATACACAACTCACTTTTCATTTCCCTGCAAGCAACTCACCTCAGTGAGTTAGCAGAATTCGTTAATAACACCTCCTGTTATTGTAGGATCTTGTAGAAAACATTGTCAGCCTATTAATGTTGTACGTTACTACTAGGTGAATTGTCTCCAGTGATATTCATTTGCTTTCTGTCACTAACACGTTGCTTTAAATAAGAAAAGTGCAAATAGATAAATTGCAGTTCTGCAGAGTTTAGAAATACATGTGTAGTTGTTGCTACTATCTGTTGGACAGTTCACAGGAATAAAGTCTGATACCCGATAGCAGGTGTTCAGAATTTTAAATTCTGCACTGATACTCAGTCTGGTATTGGGATTCCTTAATCCCAATCCCTTATCGGGACCGTGGCAGCGGCCATCAATTTCAATGCTCTACTTTACACACTTGTGCAAGCAGGAGCCTCAGTGTAGCATAAAGGTAGATGAGGATTGTTTCAATATTGCTACTTACGTCTTTTCCCTCATTGGTTTTCTTGAGGATTTTTAAAATACGGAAACAAACAAATAAGACGCTTGAATAATTATTGTATTAAATACGTTCTATGTTTTCTTTGCTTCTGTGTTATATGAAATAAAATTTCTGGGTAGAAATCAATAGCACTTTTCTAAAGATGTCTTTTTTTTTTTCTGAGCTTGCTGTTTTGATGCTGGTATATTAAACACCTATGTCAATATTGAATTTTTCTTTGATCTTGTAAATAATTTCAAAATAGCAAAATATCTTAATTCCATTGCTTAACTCAGCATTTTAAAATACCATTCTATTTTAATTTTTTTAGAATTGTTACTAGGATGGTATTTAAGTTGATATGGTGTTGTGTTAATTTTTTTTCTTATTGTAAGAATTATTAGGATACTTATTGTTGATATGCATTATATATAGGTAATGCATGTGGCAGTGTCTTCAACTGTAGCTTTCAGTTTTTCTTTAGAGATGCTTTTATCCCACTGAGTTAATTCTACAACGAACCAGATGTTTGTGGTGGCTTTTTGTTTGTTGGTTGGTTTTTTTGTTGTTGTTGTTTGTTGATCATTGAGATGTAATTTTGAAATTTTAGGTATAGGTACCTTAAAATACCTGCTGAATATTTTTCCCTTTTTCAAAAATTATTTGGAAGTGGTTAGTAAACATCCTTCAAGACATATATGGACTAATGCATGGCATTTTTATTATCCTTGCAGTTTTATGCTGAATATCTTTTTTTGATATGCCTATTGCCTGCATTTTAGCATGTTTTATTATATTGATTTCATGTTGATATGTGCTCATGTGTACTCTGGATTCTCTCCAGCTTAATTGGAGAAAAGCTGTGGCACGTTTATCACTTCTCAATAAATGCTTAATTGCTGCTAAACTATTTTCAGTTATAAGTTTAAGAGTAATTTGCTATAATGTGTGTTGTTTTTAAAAGTTACTATTTCTAACCTATATTGCAGTCTATTATTCAGTGCTAACTATGTGGCTAGTAACATTTTTAAAAGTATATTTTAAAGTATGATTTTTTTAGAGCCCCAGGTGTTTCTGAAACCTCAAAAACAGTACCACTGGAGTTTTAATTGATATGCAACAAAGTAGACTTTACTAATTAAAATCAAGATGCTGTGCTTTTGCTACATGGACCTTTACATGGAAAAGTAGGTTTTACACATTTCCTTTTATTGTTCAGTGTAGCAATTGCATCCTTACAGGGTTGTAGGTTGGTGGCTTACAGTTCAAAAAAAAAAAAGAGGGGGGGGGAAAAAGAGAGAGCGCGAGCTGCCACCAGCCCCGAAGACAGACAGTGGGCTTTCGTCCCTCAGACACCCCCAGAATACTAATCAGGAAAGTCAGACCCTGGAGGTCAGGGAGCAAGTCAATCATTCTAGCGATCGTCTCAGTGTGGAGGATCAAATTAGCCTGAAAAATTCAGCTGCTGGGAGGAGAGGGCGAGCAGCTGTCAGGGGCAGCAGCGAGATGCACTAATGAACCAGATGAATAGTGCAAAAGCTTGAAAATAAAAACAGGACAGTTGACATTTTTCATCTGTCAAAGCAGGAGATGCATGAAAATATAGTATTCCTGTTTTAACTCCTTAGGGGACATTCAGAATTTTTTTAACACTCGGCAGCATTCAAACAAAAGTACTTTTTAGTGAACACCTAGAGTGGGAAAATTAGTATCTGTGCATTTATTTAGAATTTCTATATGTGTACAGATCCTGCAGTTGATTTTTTCTTTTTTTTTTTCTTTTTTTTTGGTCTTTAGCCTGCATTTTTAATGTTCTTTTTAAGGTAAGAGACAATGTCCTATAAACCAAACTTTGATATTATCTTGGTAATACAGAGTTTTTGGGGAGGTCTGTAGGATGGAACTGTAGTATGGTAATTTGTTTTGGAGCTTTAAAATTATTTGTTCTTACTCGATCGTAATATGAAAAAGTACTGAAATATTTGAGAGCATTTTAATCAGACATAAAGTAAACGAAAGAGAATTTTGGTAATTTCCTTCATACATTTTCCCCCAGTATTATTGGTGCTTAGACATGAAAGAGTTAAACTGCTATCTGGAAGACCACAAGACAGATGAGAGCCATTTTCAGCTTGTCCTGTCCCTGCTGAAGCTCACTGAGTAGCACAGCATGGACTAGCGTGTTTCACACACACTCTGCCTGTCTGGGGAATGTACACATTGTCCTTCCAAAATCAAACTTATTAGCACATGTAGAAAAGGGTGACTGACTTTGGGGCAGCACTCCACTCAAAGCAGCATTTGTGCTGCTGCGGTTCAAAGACTTAGAAGACTTTGAACAGAATGGAGAGATTTTAAATGAATTTTTAAACTTGTAATCCTGCTAACCATAGCATTTGTTTCTACCTTAAATGTCAAATTGTAACATTGTCTGAAAATAAAGTTTGCTAATGTTCATAATTTATTTAAGTGCTCTCCAACAGATATTCTTATATTTGTTATTACAATTATAAATCATTTTCATGGGTGCCGTTTCTTCACTTCTGATGACATTTTGGAATATATATATATTTTTAAAAAGTATTTTTGAATATTATATTGAATTATTAAGTTGTTTTTTTTTTTTTTGGAAGTATAGACATTACCTTAAGTTTTCTTGATTTTTAAAAAACAAAACACTTTATCAAAATCTACTGTAATAGGTATGGAATGTTAAAAAATCTATTACTGTTATGCAGCATTTTCACCATACAGTATTGCTTTAGATCAGATAGTTTTCAAATAAATGATATGCTTTTTCCTTGAAAGGTCTTCAGAGGAAAATTGCATTTCAGGTTTCGGGCTTTATCCCTTGTGGTGCAAGGACCCTCCACACTCACAGCAGTATTGAAAACTACTCAGTTTTTCCTCATGCTCTATTAATACAACTGTTATGGTATGCAATTCAAATATTGCAGTCTAATGTTTGTGACAGGTACGGCATAGAATAAGTACACACATTGGTTACAGTAGTAGTTTTGAAACTAGCAGGGAATCAAAGGTTTTAAAAATCACTTTTGATTTGTTAGTGTTACAGGTTTTATGATAAACCAGGTTTATTTAAAAGCACAAAAGAAGGCTCTACGTTTTCTTTAAACAGATGGCTGCACTACAGAGTCCTTTTTATGGTGATAAAATGAACTTGTACTCCCTGTGCAAGAAGATAGAACAGTGTGACTACCCACCTCTCCCTTCAGATCACTATTCGGAGGAAGTAAGTAATTTTTCTTTTTGTGGGCTAGATTCTTAGTTTATGTAAGCTGGCACACTTCCAGGTAAGTAAATGAACTTGTGTGATTTTGTTATTTGCAGATTATGCCCATAAGTGTTTGCTTGTTGAACTCAGATGTTCCAGGCAAAACAAGTATCTGAGATGATTTTAAATTTGGGGGCTTATGATGAAAACCTCATACTGTTAGCTGCTTAATTTCATTGAGTTCCTTGCAAGTATGACAAAATGCTTTCCCAGAATGCACAATGATACGTTCTACATGCTGAAATTGGGTTGAGTCTTACATCTATAGTATGCTTTTTTAAAAGCACAGCTATACAAGCTTATATTGCACAGTAAATTAGTGTACTACCCTTGTTTCTCTAGGGGCTTGCATTAAAATAGATACAATGTAGCTTACTAGTAAAAATGAATTGTTTAGTTCCCACTTGTCTGCATTATAAAACTGCAGTGTGCTGTTCAAAACAATTGAGTGGCAGTTCTTCTTCAAGAAAGAGTGATTCTTGACAACGCTAATAATAAATTTCAGAGAAATATAGGCAGACATAATATAATTGAATTTGAACAATATACTCATGCATATTGCAGCAATGTTTGCTTTAAGCTCATAGGTAACAGTTCTTTACTGTCATTAATGCATTTAAGGGGGTACTTGCTTTTTTAAGCTTTAAAATGTAAAGAAACTAAATAAAATAAATATTTTTTTTAGTGTGAGTAACAATGAAAAATATAGATACTTGCCTGTTAATGTTCTGAGATGCCAGTTTTGAAATACTTTCTCACTTTGAAAAGAACGGGGCAAACTTACAGAAGCTGTAAACCAAAGAACATATATTAGTAACCAATTCTAATTGAATTCAGACTACATGAATTAAAGATTACTTTGAAAACACAAATAAACATGAGCACTGAAATACTTTTAATAAACATAAAGTGTTGTGCAATTTCGTTTATAGAGTAGGGGTTGTAATTCTGAACCTTGAATTTTTTTTACATTCAAAGACAGTGGTCGGGCTGTTAATAAAAGATTACTGCCCATATTTTCTTTTTTTGCATTTGTAGTGAGAATTTTTCACCTTTCATGGAAAAAAAAAAAAAACCCTGGACTTTAAAGATAGTGCAGTGATGTTGCAAAGGATGCAATAGTGATTTGTGTAATTTATGCACTATAACTCTTTGAGTTTTCCAATTAGTCCTTTTACCTGGGCTGTTTTTAATTATTATTTATTTTAAACTATAAATATGGCTGTTCATATAACCACTTCAGAACTGGAGGCCTGGAAATACAGTAGGGTGTGAACAATAATGCAAAATGATAGCAAGAATGTCAGGGGCTGTTCTTTGTTGTGTCATTCATGCTGTCTTCCTTTTTCCATGAAGCGCATGAATATTTCACATATCTGCATCCTCATCCTCTATTCTTCTTGACTAATTTTCAGACTGTCTGAATTTGCATTTCACATGGTAGCTGATTAGGAGATGCGGAGTGCAGCGGCAAAGCCTCAGCAGGCGGTTTCCATGGTGACCTTCAGCAGGATTTTAATGATGATACCACTAGTGGTTTGTTGAAGTTGGCCTGCCTGCAGGGCTACTTCACTGCAGCTGAGTGTGAAGTTGGATATGCGGATTCCCAGCCAAGGGGCAAATATCAAAGTCTGGCCCGGATAGAAGGTCTTAAGGGTTTGGATGGGGAAAGAGATTCCATCTTTTACTTACATCTGTACAGTTTCTGGTATTGAAAACAGATGCTAAGCTCAACGTGTTACGTTTTCTTTATTTCGAAGCAGACACGTAGTTCTGCACCTTGGATAAACCAGTTATTTGCAAAATACACTTAAGTTACTTTAAAACAGAGAATCAGAGGTATGATAGGTATGAAGATAGGCCTGGAAGTATTTTCTTAAAAGAAGTAATCAACTATGGAGACTAAGGGGAACATTTTTTATGTTCTGATATGAAGACTTGTGTCTTCACTAAGGTACATGAAAAACCAGATATGTTTGTTAGTTATTGCACCAAAACAGACCTTTTTTTACTTGTATGAAAACAAACTGTGCTGGCATGAGGTGTGGAAAAAAAAAAAAAAAGAAAAACCCCCAAGTGTTAGCTGTCATATTAGGATACTGTCCTAAATGAGTGTTTCACCTGTATGGGAAGTTTAGGTATCAAACCTTGAGCCAGCTTGGAATCTCATTCAATGAGCAGTAAAGACCAGGAGTCACTGAACAGTAAAACTCACTTCATATTTTATAACAAAGAATCTTCTGGAAAAAAATATTACACTGTGTTGATCTCTGCATCCTCTGATATATGAAGTATAAATACTTTCATTACAAGACAGATGCTTTTTAGAGGAAACTTTATGTAAATTTAGTGAGTTTTAAGATGTGACACTTTTTTTAAATTTGGAACTCTTACAAGAATAATCTATTAGTAATATATTGCATCTGTGTCAATCTGAGAACAGTGTGATGGAAAGATATACCTTAAGATAGATGGATTTTTTTTTTTAAATTTTGATTAATAATACTAATAGTATGAGAGATACATTTTAAGAAACTATATCTTCAGCAGTGGAGACATAAGCCAAGATTTTCAAGTGTTTAGCGACTTTGGATATCTGAGTTTTTGAATATTCCTTAAGCACATTTGGTATTCAGGGTGAGTATTCAGCATTTCCTGGAAGCTGTTCTGCTTTAGGGAATTCAGACAGGGGTTCCTTTGCCATCCCCAGCCAATACTCTTAAAGTCTGGTCAACCAGTACTAGTATCCTGTTGCTTTCATGATAGATGAAGTTTTTTAATCTTCCTTTTGATTGAGGTGCACTTCTACAGTCCATAGCCAACCTCCTACCGAGTCATGGAGGCTGAATAAGGCAGCAGGTCCACAATGGCAATATTAGTTGCCAGCAGAAGGTTTTGAGGATAACACTGAGAAAAGGTTTCAAGAAGGTCTCCTATTCAGAGTAAGAATGGTTTTGTGGTCATTTTTATCATCTAGAATTTCCTATATGAAAATTTTTTTCAACTGGCTAACAATGTGAAGTACTTGCCTGTCATATTTGTGTCTTCCCCGTTCTCCTGACTTGAGTGATAATTATTTATTTCATAGCTGGTAAACCTGCTAAAGTTAAAGAAAGAGTGTCCCACTGCTCCGATGTCAGGCTAAGCTCCAGGCTAAAGACAGTCATTGTGCTAAGTGCACAGAGGAGGTTAAGAACAATGAGCAGCCAAAGAAATTTGCAGCTTGGGGATGCAACAGGAGGTCCCTCCAGCTCAGTCATAAGTCTGCTGTGCCTGTTGGCCAGTCTGTGCCAGATAATAAAAAAATTACACTCTCTCTCTAATGATAGTCTGAATTTAGAATCCCAGTGCTTCTTCCCATGATGCTGTCAGGCTCTTCTGCTATGTCACAAATTGTGTTGATACTACAAGTGTTGACAAATGGATTTCAGGTTTATTGAAAGGGATATTCCTGTAGGAGTTAAAGGACTAGTGATATAACCAAGTGTTAACATCCTGCATGGTCTCACTTTCAGTCCTGAAAGACTGTCTTCCTGTGTAACTGTTTTCATCCTACAAAGCAAAATTTATTTGCCTTCTCCCAAAGTAAATTTCTTGAAGATCTACTTCTGCTATTGTACCTATAGTAAAGTTATTGATATACAGCTGGTAAAAATAGGAGAAAGAATACTCTGTTTCCCCTCTGATAGCTTTATAGGTTTCAATCCTTGAAGATCTTTTACTCAGACTTTTATTTACTGTATGCAGTTCTATCGAACAGATGGAAATCTTCACAGAGGAAGATAAATGCATACATACAAGATCTGATGTTGTATTCTCCAGCTAAATGACACTTGTGTTCTCTTTATAAAACGTTTACTTATTTGAGTCTAATTTCAGGCTTCGGGTTTTTGGATGTTTTTCAGTCTCCTGTTCTCCATGCAGGCTGTCTGAGGTGCTGCATAGCAAGCTGCTCATCTCTGCTATTGTGCCTATTGCTTGCACTCTGTCCCACCTGCTTCTTCTACAGAAGATTGTTTTGCTTTGTATGTTTGTATTACATGTTGGCAATTATTGTTTCTTACAATAGTTAATGATTCCAGCATTCTGTTCTCCAGATGATTGGGAGTTATTACAGGCTAATAGTTTTTCCTATCAGTGGTATTGGGTTTTATTTATTGGCTGCCAGAAGCAGTGTGATGGCTTTTGTAACTCCGTTAGTCAAAATATGCTTAGCATATTTCAGATTCAAATAGCAAGTCTGTTGCAGATATCTTTGATGTTTCTTTTCAGTCCAGAAATCTGACCACTATCTTCAGAATTAATTATTTCATTTTTAAATACTGAGATCTTTTTGCTAAAGAAGGGGAATGTACAGTGACATAGTTCTTGTATTGTTAAATGTGAAAAACCTATACAGTGTATACAATTTATAATGTTTCTGCAGGGGCTAATGGACAAAGTTTTAAAAAGCGATATGCAATGTTTCTTACTTAACTTCTGGACTTCCTATTCCCATGCATTTAAATTAATCTTCTGAAAAGTGAAAGTAGTATAATTACATTTTAAAATCTTTCTCTTTTTTTGTTTTAATAAAAGGCAGGAAGGAATCTCTCTGGTGGCAGATCTGAATATGCAGTCTATGTTACTTTAGAATAATCATGGTCATGAGGCGGCTCTGTGTTAGTTGCAGTAGTTACAGGGTTTTTCAGTAGGCAGTACTGGGAGGGACACTGAATCACATTTGACATATTGCCATAGCAGGGGGATCTCTAGGTGTTGTGTGTTTTGTTGTGTTGTTTTTCTTTTTTTTTTTTTTTTGGGTGTTTGTTTTGGTTGGTTGTTGCTTTTTAGGTTTTAGGTTATTTTTGCCTTTTGTTTTCTTCACCGCAAATGGTATAAGGAGATCCAGGAGGATTTGGCAAAGCTACTAAAAGGCAAAAAAAGGCTTTTGCAAAGAATTGTAAGCATTTTAATAAGTTGTCATGAAGTAGATGTATTCCACCTGCTTAGAAAATGCACACAGTTTAAAACAGATGCCCCATCAAAAGGTTATTCAGACTGTGTTAAGTTCTAATGTCAACTAAGGCATATCAAGAGAGGAAGATAAACCTGCAGCTTTGCCAATTTGTGGAGGCAATGCGAAGGGTCTGAGTGGTGTGGAAGCTCCTTGGTTGCTTTTGCTGAATAGGTGTGCTATAGAAGGCCCAGTAAATGATCATGTTCGTGGAAGTGTGGGGATTTCTAGTTATAGCGATTTGTTTAGTTCCAGATTGAGGCTTCTGTGAACATATTTGTTAATTATGTGCTTCTTTCTATAAGAAAAAAAAAATCAGTGATCTAATACTAAGAATAGATATTGGAGCATAGACCAAAAGTTATTTATTCCAGTTTTATGTCTCCAGCAGTGAACAAGTGGAGTAGCAGGGCCAGCATATTTTTATACTTCCCCAAAAATACTTTCCCAGCTACCAGTTTTTTAAGTTCAGAGATTTACTCAGTGGTGGAGTCTTTATATTAAATAGACCTCAGTGAGTTTAGTTTGTTCAGTTGCTTTCTGAATGTGTGTGTATTGGTAGTTTCTAGCAGCAAGAGGTTCTGCAGGTTAACTGTTATAAGGAGAATCACTGCCTTTTGTTTGTTGTAACCTGCCATGCAGCAATGTCATTTATTGCTGGCTAACTCTTGTGTTCGGAGAGAATGAGCAAGCAGTCCCAACATACCTTCTCTGTGTGAGTTTCAGCCTTCTGCACTTGGCAGGCACAGCCCTCCAAAAGCACAGAAATTTTCATTTAAATGATGTATAATGGGACTAAATGCATGTTTTAAGTTCTAATCCTTTTAACATACAACTTCAATCATCGTTTTTTCTGGACAACAGTACAAAATGTAAAAATCATGGGAGTATGTTGCATAAATGCTTGCGTAAAACTGTGCAGTGAGTGTGGAGAGAGGGAGGGTTGAGCGTGTGTTTATGGAGATTTGCTATGTTTAGCTAATTTTTGCCACTCTTATTAATTTGAATTTGATAATGCACAAATACTGCTTGACAGAATCGTTGGCTTTCTCACATGTTCTTTTCCTTTCCTAGCTGCGACAATTAGTTAATATGTGCATCAGCCCGGATCCCGAGAAGCGTCCAGACATAACCTATGTCTATGATGTAGCAAAACGTATGCATGCACACACTGTGAGCAGCTAAACAGACGTCAAATCACGAAGAAAAGAGCAGAAATAACAAAGTATTTTAAATAAATCATCCCACCTCTTAATGTTACAGAAATATAATTATTTGAAGCTTACTGTTGTGCTTTGAATTGTAAACCAATTTATATACAAACTTTGTTCTTTTTTGTTTATTTCTATTGTTTTGTATTTTTTACTAACTTGTAGTTTTTACAACAGGTTGAAATATGTAAAACATAACCTTAAAAGATACGGAGAACCACTGTTTTCCATGTTAAGGGGGTTCAAGTGTATCTTCTTTAATAACAAAATTGTATTCAGTTGGGCTGCAGTTCTAAAACACAGTTGCACTTTTGTACATGATACAGATATTAGGCTTATTATCCAGAAGCAAAATGTCTGAAGCTCTCACCTTTTTAGTAATTTATGGAAAGTATGAGTCAGCACAGTTAACTTTATTTTAATCTTTGTTCTGAGAGAAACATAATTATTATAAAAGTTTATTGTATTTTGTATTGAATTGCAGTTTGCAGTTCTTAGCCGAAGAGTAGACAGGTGATAGGATTAGTTCTCTGCTTGCCAAATGTGATGGGAAAATAGTTTTGGGAAAAATTATCGTGCTGAAATTTTTGTAATATCCCTTTTCACTTTATTTTTCTGTCGTAATGAACATAAAAGATTTGTTGGCGGTTTTCTGGGAAAATTTAAGGTGTTGATTCTGCAGTCTGATCGTTGCCAATAGACTTGTGCAGCACTGCCCTGAGGCCATAGGAATCTGCACAGTTAAGTCTTAAAACCGTGCAGATCCTTCTTGTAGCAACTGGGGTTCTTTTGAGGCGTTTATGAGAAGGTCTGATTAAAAGATGCAATCATCAAGTTACAGTTTCGCAACTGTTTGTATATGGCACTGTTTGTGGATTTTTATGTTTAGAATAATTTGAATGATCTTATATTTTAAATGTTTTGGGTTTTTTTAAATACAGAAGCCTTTTGGAAAAGATATAGAGGTGTAGTATAACACAAAATGTGTTCTTCATGAATATCTGGTTTTGTATACTGTATCCTGAGACTTAGTTTTATATTTAGCAAAATTAAATTTTAGCTTTTATGTTTAAGAGAAGTTGTCACTCTGTCATTTGGGAAATAAATATTTATACAAAATGTCCTACAAATACTTCATCAGTTGAAAAGAAAATTCAGAATGTTTTTGATAGACCTTACTACCTTTTTGGGTATGCGTAAATAATATTTTTATTGTTAAGGAAGGAAGGCTTCTTGTTTTTAAATGCAGTAAAAATGGAGAATGGACTGAAATTTCTTGGGTTTCAAGACTGAAACTTTTGGAGAAAATATGGAACTGTCAAAACAATTATTAGCAGTGATATTGCTGAGAAGCTGTTACTGTCAGTTAAATCCTTTGCCTTACGGGTAAAAAGAAGTTAGTTCAAATAAAGCAGCACTATGTGCATACACATAGAGATTCTAGATGCAGTGGTTTCCCTGCATGCTCAGATTTTTGTTTGTTTGTTCTGTGCAGCTTTAATTTTTGATTTGAGGTAATGCTCAAAGAATAAAAATCCATCTGTGGGGTGTGTGGATAAAACGTCCAAGCTAGGTCAGGGTTCTTTCTGGTTTTGTGGTTTGTTTTGTTTTGTTTTGTTGTTTGTTTGTTTGTTTTAAATACCAGTACTATGGAGATAATGTTTGGCAAAATGTGGGAATTTTTAAATGATATGTGCCAGATCATCAACTTATCTTAATAGTTTTTTTTTTAATTTTTGTTTCCAGATTTTGAACGATGAATCCTTAGTTTTCCTTCTATCTTCTCCGTATACTTAATCTTGTAGGACTTCAGTGGAACAATTTGTGAGGGGGAAGTATTTACGGAACCTTGGTTTGTGTCCAGCAACCTCTAGATTTGCTTTCATTTATTAACTGATTATTGAATTTTCAAATGATGGTTATTTTCTATAACAATAATTCATCTGTTATAGAATGAAAAAATCTGTATTAGAAAAGGCAGCACAATACTTGCTTGACTGCCAGGATTCTCTCTCAATGTGCCCAAATACTCAATCTTATTTCCCGTGAAATTTACTAGAACATTTAAAAATCGCTGAAAAAAATTCCAATGCAATCAGGCTATTTGCATCTAATATTATGTATCAAGTATTGTAACTTTTCCTGAAAGAAACCAATAATACATTCTCCATGCCACCCCCTTCTCCCACCCCACCAATCTGGGAGGATACATTGAGTAAAGAAATCACAAGTTAGGAGTTAGCAACTGTGCATACTTAAGCATTTAAAATTTTTTTAATTGTTATTTTTTTAGTATTGATGATTAAATTGTGTGCTGAGGAAAAGAAATAGCTTTTCCTATTTTAAAATCTATAAAATTAATGGTACAAATTATTTGTGTACCAAATTTAAGAATTAAGTCCTTATAATTAAGAAGCCTATAGGGTTAATCGAACTGCTTTTGTAACTGAGGATTGTAGAATCTCTATCCCCTAATTAAAACACCTATTAACATATGAAAATGATAATGTCCGTTATAACACTTCCATATGAGCTTATAAAATATTTTCTAATATAAAACACCATTCTACTTTTCGTATGTTGTTGATGGTGACACTTGGCACTATTTATTTTAAGATATGGGATTATGTGTTTATTTTCTTTAAAGAGAACATGTTACATTTCTAACCAAAATGTCTGACTAGCTACAGTATTATCTTGCTTCATGAGTGAACTTTTTGCTTTGAATGACTGCATAAAATCTTTGTCTTGTCTAGAAAGCTCCCCTGCTGTGCAGTAATCTAATAGAAATAAAACATACAGATGTTGAATATAATGTAAAATTATAGTGCTTCTACAATAGTTTTTCAAACTCTTCTTGTTACAAATATATATATATGTTACAGTAGCTGCTACCTATCTTGTGGACAGTTTAGTGTTTCCAGTAGTTAATTGTAGGTGAGTTTTCTTGACTGTAACAAAAGACAGTACATTAAAAAAAAGATTTCATATTATTTGTCCGAAATGTATCTAAAAATACTACAACAGGTATATTCACAACTAACCCAAAAGAGTGTGTTTATCTAAATTTTAAAAACAAATCTAAAATTATTTTCAAACCATATGAAAATATCTGAAAAGCATTATGGCCCTAGTCCAGTGAGCTCATGTTTATATGTAGGCTGATTCACTCAATGTTACTGAAATTACGTAAAAACCTCATATACACACGTGAATAAATGGTAATTTCACCCTCTTCTGTTGCACTCTGATGAATCAGCTACCAGGTGTACGAGCAGGCAGTGCAAGTATGTTGTCTTTTTGTAATGAGCAGAAAGTTTAAAAACACACCAGTATACCGGAAGATGAAATATAGTATTAGAAGTGTCTGAGAAGGCTCGTGTTTTATTTATGCTTACAATTAAGAAAGCCATAGGGTGAAATTTTTGCTAGAGGCTTGGAAATAGAGGACTTATATGCCAGTAGCTTTCAGATATCTATTAATGGGACCTAAAATTGCTGTGATGTTTGTTTTCAACAATCAGTCCACTTAATCTCTGTCTTTGCTGTTATGCGGTGAGATGAGAATCTTAATGTCTGAATTTGAATGCTGGTGGTGAATGCTGTGTCAGGTATTTGGACTTCTGGGAACAGGAGGTTGATTTGAGGGAGAGTCAACAAAAGCCTTTGTGGTCTTGCTTTGTGGAGAGTAACTCTGCATAGCAGAGTTGAAATCACCGCTTTTCTGCCATTGTTTTGTACTTCTTTTAACAGTCAAAAGTTTTTCTAACCTTGCCAATATCCCCACATCTAGCTAGTGGCAGTGCTAGTCTTCTGAATTTCTGGTCTCTGGTTTGGTTCAGGTGAATCACTAAACCTTTCTGCCAAGATCTCCCATGGAGGGAAATACAGCCTCTGTGCATGCCCAGTCGGATGTTGCGTATGTTTCTGAGCATGACTCAAAATACAGACTTTAAAGGTTCTTTTTCAAACTTTACTCTCTTCCCTGAACCTTGTTCTTCAGTTGATGCTTTTTAAAAATTGTTTTCCTTTCATATTCAGTCCTACGATTCCTGTCTTCCACTGCTTCTGCTTCATCTGTCCTATTGTCTGCTCTAACCTTCTGCTGATGTGAAGTCCTCTGTGACTTGTTTTCCTAGTGGCCATTAGTTTGCTTCTTTGACTTTGCTCAACCCATTTTTGTCTTCTCAAATTTAATCTCTCACCATGGGCAACCCCTACTACCCACCTCCTCCCTGCTCCCCAAGAACTACTTAACTTCATTGTTCTTCATTTTGTTTTTTCAGTCTGATTTCTGGTTCCAGACAGTGTTCTCACTGCCTCAATCATTCCTGTGACCTTGTCTTTACTAAATACTATTCACTTTGTTATTTCTCATTTCTAAATTCCCTTTCTCTGATCACTACCTGCTCTCTTTCAGCTCATCTGTCTTTCTCTCTTCTCTGCCCTGTCACTCACTTCTTTTGGGATCTCCAGTCTATTAACCTTTCGGACTCCTTTACTCTTCTCAGCTGCCTCCTTCATTGGCCTTGCTTCCTGGGACTCACTGGTCTTTATTTTTATCTCTATCTGCTTCTCTGTACGTGGTTTCTTTAGTTGCTTCGCCCATTGCCCCCCTGTCTCCATTCTTCTCCCCAGAGACAATTTTTTCTTTAATTTCTTAATTTCCGTTCCTGCCTTTCCAAAAGTCTCTGAAGAGTATGTCAGCAAAACACAGCTTTGGACTCGGCTTTGCCTTACCTCTTTTAATTCTTCTTCCAAGTGGACTTTTTAACCACTTTTATCCCACCTTCTTTTTTTTTCCTTGTTGAGCTTTGCTTTCAGATTTGCTGTTCATCTTAGTTTTCCATTAATTCTTACTGCAAAATGTGTATGCAAAACCAATCCTGATTTTTGCGTGACAAGATCTTTTTCAAAATTGTTCTACTTCCTAGAACCTATTTCTGAACCAGGCTTCTCTGCCTCTTAACTGTAGAGTTTGCCCCTTTTATTTCTGCATCTCTTGGGCCTCTCTCCTTTCATTGAATGAGTTCCTCTTTAAATCCTTCTGTCATTTCCTTCGTTAGTTTCTCTTTCCTCTGTCTTGAAGGGGATGGCACCCATCATCCTGTTTATCTTTTTTAATACTTTGCCCTTTGTTCTGTTTGTCAACCTCTGATTTCATGTACCTGAACATCCTCACTCCAATTGATTTGCAAGATTTTGGCTTTACACTTAAATTTCAATATCCCCAAAATCCAGTGCTTCCTTCCCCAGTCTGGTTCTCCCATAGTTCCATCTCCAGATGATTGCTGGAGTATCCAGCCATAGTCTCAGACCTGTTGAGATTCAGGGATCTAATTTTCATTCCTAACTCCCTCTAGACTATTTTATAACATCCCTGACAATTTTTCTTGCCTATTTTCTGGGGCCACAAAATTTCTGTTTCTGACATTTCTCCCATGCCTGCATATCAGATGTCTCAAAGTTAGTAGTGTCAGATTCCAGCCTTCTTCAATATCTGTGTTTTGTATCTTTTATGGTCACTGTTTTAACCTATGTGCCATTTTGACTTCTTCACGCCCTTTGAAGTATCAAAATGAGCAGGACTAACTTCCTGTCTTTGGGCTGTAGCTGTTTAATGTGTTAAAGAAGGAACTCCACCAAATTACTACTTGTTTTGTGGTTTTAAGACACTTGGGTCGCATAGATTGGGTCTTATTTCAGGACTATAGAGCTGGAGTAGATTCTATTCCTCCAAATACTTCAAAAGTCCTTGAACTTTGGCCTTGATTTGTCTTTCTACTGCTTCAAAGTTGTTGCCCTTTGTTTCTTTGTGTATGTACTGTATGTAACTTTGTGTTCTCTAGTCTCTACACATAGAGCCAACAGTTGTTTTCTTGTTACAGCAACCTGATTTCAGTGCTTTTAACATTGCTTGAAGTAAGAACGTGCTTAAGCACTTCACTGGCTGGATCCAGAGTGTTGGGCACACTGCTACTCTCTTACTGTCCCACCCTTACCTTAGCTTCTCTGATTTGCCGCACTCTGTATCTTGCCCAAGTGAAGATACATGGTGTTATATTACAGGGTCGTGTTAGATACAGTTGCGGCAACTGCAAACAAGGCAACTTGTATACTATCAACAACTGTTTATTTGTCCTGTAGGTCTAGAACGGAGCTCTGTTTATCCACGCTACCCTAATTTAAGGCCAAATTAGATCTGCCTGCATGGTGGGACTGCATGGTTTTCTGTGTAGGAGTACTAGCTGACTTTGCAGTTTTAGCAGGCTTTCAGATTTGGAAGGCTGTGTGTTTGCAGAGATTCACTGTTGATCAACTTCTTTGAACTTTGACTGCTCATCATGATCATATATATGTTGAGACTGAGAAACAAAATTCTCTATAGAACTCAGAAGTTTGGGGTTTTGGAACTGTAGGATGTGGAGCTCAATGTTGGATTCAGATTGTGTGTGGGTATACGCACATTGAATCACTGTTTATTTGCACCAGAATAATTCTATTCTTTTAGAGGATCAGTTGCTTGTTGGTACAAAATAAAAACATTTTTAGTATTTTTTCAGGTTTTATGTTTATTATTTGTTGCCTATTTGTATCATGTCATACCATTAGTTAATTTGTTCTTCTGCAGCTGCCTTAATGATGGGTGGAGGCTGTATACCTTTTGTCTAACTGAAATCTTCTGTTCATGCGAAAATAAAAATAAATTAAGAAATTAGGTGCATTGAGTCCTTTCTGATAGTCCTGCTTGCTTTGCATTGAAATCCTAGCAATAGAAAGAGGTCTCAAACTGAACAGAAATGGTTCCCAAGACAGAGATGTTTTGAGGTTCTCTGCTTCTTCTACACCTCCTAACTCTTTATTCTCTGGCTTCCCTGGGGCACGTGCTGGGGGTGTGACACTGCCACTACATCAAGGGCCAATATAAATTCAGAAACTAAAATGTTAATATCTTGCTTATGTTCCTGTGGTGTCCCTTCTTGGTGTGAATAGGAACTCTCCCGTTTAAAAATGACTAGGAAGACCAGTGGTATTGTTATACGGTCATTTATTGTTCTTTACACATTTAGCATTAAAACTGTGTGTTTGTTGTTACAAAGAGCATTTTAAATCATGCAAGGGCTCTTGTTTACCTTTTAACTGGTGTGGTGGTGTGGTGTCGGTATGATTAATGCACCCTTCATTTGCTGGTTGTTTCTTTGATTTCAGTTATGCTGTACTGTTGTAAAGATGATCATTAAAGAAGAGTATTGCATTTTCTGGTAAGATTTTGTTGGGAGAGGGAAAGAAGGGAAGCGTTCATTGATTTGTTTGAATTTGGCTGCTGATAGTGCTTGAATCAAATCGTAGAATCATTCAGGTTGGAAAGGACCTTGGGAGAGGTGTCTAGTCCAACCTCCTGCTAAAAGCAGGGTCAGTGCTGAATTCAGACCAGGGCTTAGGGCTTCAGTCAATGGGATTTTGAAAACCTCTAGGGGCAGAGATTATGCAGCTTCTCTGGGAAGCCTGCTTCAGTGTTTAGCTAGCTTCACTGTAAACCTTGTTTTCCTTATGTTCAGTCAGAAACTCCTCAGTTAAGATTATGGCCATTGTCTGTTCTTCTGCCACTCCTCAAATGTTCTTTGCATTACAGAATAAGTAAGTCAAATATTGAATCAAACAATGTATGATGTTTTCTTTTCTGAAACTGTTGTAAACAAATAAATACATTCATATAGTACTTTTGTATCCTGTATGTGTACACTATATTAATTTACTACTTGAGTGTAAAATAAAATTTTTATCAGTAAAACTTGATTTACAAGTGATGTTTATGACCTTGATGTTCTCTCAACTGTTACCTTTTAAATCTATTAGATGTTTCCTGGCAGAGCACAGTTCTGCCCACCTTGGTGAAGCAAGGAACTGGGATCCTGAGCATAAGTTTGTGTTTCTGTCTTTTGGAGCCTCTCTCGAGGAAGGTGGCTTACCACCGGACATGGGATGGGAAGGGAAGGAAGCTGGCATGCATCAGAATAACTGGGGGTTACAGGAACTCTACATTTAAACTCCCATGTGCTGGTGGAAACTTTCCTAGGGAGAGATTTATCAAAACTGAGATTATTTGAGGAGGAAAACATCCTGCATGTGTGTAGTTTTCAGAGTACTAGTTGGCTTTAGTAAATTTTCCCATGTGTTAAACGAGAACTCAAAATTTGAAACTTCTGACCACAAACCTCTTGGAAGCAAATAAAGAATATGACAAATAGATTCAGCTCCAAGTTCCACAAATTCAGTCTCATGAGACAATTTCCTTAAACCAAGAATAATTTATTGGTCTTACAAAATATCATTTAACAGTTACTGAGCTGACAGGGTGGTGGTGGTGGCTGTGTATCATTTTTGTACTGGAACTCTTACAAGGCATATGTTTCCATAGACCTGCTCGTGGAGTATTGCAGCTGGGGTCCTTTGTCTGCCTCATTCCACAATAGTGCAGCATGGGCAGCAGAGGGAACGTGGTGACCAAGTATGCCTTGGGTAGCATTTTCTTCCAAGCAGGTGCTGGCACAGGATGGAGCTGCACGTGCTGCTCCGTTCTCTTGCTTCCCAGCACCAGCCATGTAGGTCAGATGATCTGATGCCAGGAAACAGGAAAGTTGGAGGTGCTGTGTAAACAAAACACTTCTGATATTAACATTAGAATTAAAGCACGTTCCTTATATATGGAATAATAATTTAATATGTATTTATATATATATTAGCCAGGCTTACAAACACTGCATGCTTCTTTATAGTGAATGTTTGTAAGATGATCTCTAGCCGCCTAGATGTACTTGCTGCTTGCTGCTTTTGACTGTCACATTGCACTGGTGTGAATGTGAACATATTTTCTTTGTTAAAATCCAAGGACTGATTTTATGATCATAAAATGCAAGGCATACGCCTTTAAAAAAATTCTGCATACTGCAAAATGAGGCAATTACTTGGTCTTTCCAGAAGCCTGTTTCCTGTATGTGGGTTTCAGTGGTAAGTATGGCTGTTAGCAAGGCTGACACTGGTTTGAGCATCATTAAATAGAAGCCTGCTGACACTGGCCATTGATCAAACAGCTGGCACACAGCCTTTGGGCCACAGTATTTCCTCCCCCATCTCTTCTCTCTGGGGATAACCAATTGGAAGCAATGACCCACTTGCCTGGAGTTTTTAGAAGCAGTGGGCAGGTTGATGTGAATTGTCAGCTTCAGGTAGGAGGGCAAAGGATCATCTAGTTTGACCCTTGTTGGCATTCTGGTGCTGTAGCATTTGACCATCCCTCACAATGTCACAAATCCCAAGAAGACGTTGCGACAATCCACCAATGCAGTATTGGGAAAGCTGTCATGATACAAACAGGTGATGACTGATCTATAATAATTTCTAAAAAATATTACTTTCTGCCTGTTTAGTAATTACATGTTTATGATCTAAGCAATCTGTTTATAAAACTATATTTTATTTGAAAATTGCTTTAATTTTCATTTTCTGAGAGTGCGCTAATTGATGACAGTGGTCTCAACTGGATAGAAACAGATGATGTTCGAGTATTACCCATGAAACGAAACATACTACTTCTCATAGATAGTTTATTCTTCCCATTTATTGTTGTTTTCAATCTGGAACTGTTTCTTTAAACAACATTGATAGCTTGAAAAACTGCCAGAAACTTCTGTTAAACAACTTCGGTATTCTAAATATGTTGTGGTATGAGAATTTTGCATATATTTTGCAATTGGTGTTTTATATTTCTTTAAGAAATTTAAATCAGACATGGTATGACTTTGTTATTAGAATAGTACCCAAATGCAAGAATCCTGATCAGCATCTGATGTATCAGAGTGCTGCATCTATGTAAGAATATTCTCTGTATTGAGTACAGTCTGTCATTGAGTTAAACAGAATTTGCGGTAAGTTACCTCACACATTGATTTGGAACGCTGGCAGTCATTTGCCGGCAGCAAAGTACCTTCCAGATGTGTAACTTGTGCCTGCTTTATGTGGCCCTTGTTGGAATTTGACCTTTTTATTTCCTTCTGATTTTTAATTTCTGACTTTGTAAAGGACCATCAAGCTACTGCAAAAAGAACTGTCGTTCATAACTGTAATTTATTTCACAGTAATTGAGAGTAAAATTCTGTGCTTAAAATGCAGCCCTAAAACACAGCTTCCTTTTAAATCAGGTGTTCTGCAGTTCTCAAAAGTACTGTCAGCTTTACATCTTTACATAACTTCGTGATTTTATGTAATGAAGACCTGAAATAGCAATTACTTTTGTTTGACTGCATGAAATGCCTCAGAGTTGAAATTGCAAAGAAATCGTTTTCTTCAGACCTCTCAATAATTATCTTTATATTCATTCTTTAAGTTCCTAACTAAGTTGTAATGCGGTAGTTTCTTCCTGACATTTAGTCTATGAAAATGTCCTTGGTGATGTGTTATTCCCTTAAAATAATTTATGTGTACCCTACGGTGAACACAAACTGGTGGAGGTGGTTTTTGCTCTGCTGCGGAACATAAATAGGTAACATATACATGCCTGATTTGAAATCGGATATTATAGTTGTCATATGACAAACGCGTTGTCACAGTTGTGGGCTGTTTTTTTTGTTGACATACTTATTAAAAAAAAATAAATCAAATTCTACCTTAGTGACCCTGATTGTATAGGTTGGCCTTAATTATGTCTCTGTTTCAATTTTATTTCTCCACACAGCTTGTACAGTACGGGTTTCCATCGTGTACCAGACAGATGTTCCCAGGCAGGATACTTCATAGCAAATTGTGTAAGTGAGCAGGAGTCCTAGAACAGTCCAACAACTTTGGAGCAGCATGCAAACCTCACAACTTCTGCCCTCCTCTTGTATATTCTTAGCTCTGGTTTCTGCTCTTTTTCTGGAGTGAGGCCAGTTCCTATAGTGCTTCTGGCCTTTTTTTAGCATTTCCAATTTCTGTGGGATCCTGCATTTCACACTGTGCTTAACTCTCAGTTCTGCCTTTTACCTCTTAGCTTTGCTCTGTTCATTGATTTTTTTTTTTTTCTTCCCCTCTGTGCTTTGAGAATCTTTCCTTTCAATGTTGCGCCCTTTTCACAGCATCTGGCTTGGTAACCTTGTATTTCTCTTATTCTCCTAGTAATTTTGTGCTTGCTTCCTCATGTACTTCTGCTGTGCTTTGGGGATGAGATTGCTTTTGTGGTTTCTTGCCCCATCTCCCTGGTGGGACATTAAAATCCCTTTCCATTCTGAGAATCTGGTGACATCATGAACTACTTTGCTTACAGTCCTAGTTACGCAGAAGTTGGACTAGGAGCCTCTGAGCAGGCTTTGTGTTGCTTACGTGGATCACGAAGGATGCATTAAGAAACCTAACTTGCACATGGCAGCTATTGAGAAAATTGAGAGGCCACAGTAGGCAGGATTTTGAGGGGAAAAAGTTTGTCTGAGTGGAGATCTAAAGTAGTGTTCAGGATAGTGTGGGATTAGGTCCTAAGCAAATAGTTCTGAAGAGTGCTTCTGCAGCATTACAAGTAACAGACCAATTACCCAGAGGATAGCACCTTTTGAAATGATTGCTGTAATTTGGCTAGTACTGGCAAACTTGCCATTTTCTCTGTCTATATTTTGTCCATTAGTGTTCACTGAAGAGCAAAGCAAATTGTGATTTTTTTTTTTTTTTGAAGATGACTTTTTTGATAGATGTGGACTGTATAAAAATGAAGGATTTCTCTGTGGTTCTATAACAAATATGCTTCTCTCTTATTCAGCACTAAACTTGAAGAACAAATGAGGATCCAGACAGTGATTTTTTTTTAAATTTTTTTTTTTTTTTGATGGCACTTCCTTTTATTGTTGCTAGCAAACATAACTGTATGTTTGGTTATAGTTCCATAACATTTTTTTTTATTAAAACTTACACTTTTTTTAGCTTTTCTTTCATCAGAAGATCTGCCACCCTTAAAAGAAATATAAAGAGCAGCAATGTTTTGCAGAATCTTCTTTGTTCTGAGATAGAGGTTATCTTCCACAAAGCTGTCAATACAGATATACTGAAAAGACTAAATCCTTGAATCTGCCTATGAGATTAATACTTAGATTACTCATGCTTGCTTACTTTTGTAGATCAATATTTCATGGTTTATTTACTAATAGAAAATTACTCTTTCTATTTTTGGCTATAGTGTGTATTTTTTTTTTCTTTTCCTAATTTCTAACAAATTGCTTCTTTTGATTTCTCAGGCTTGATGGGCCACTGGCATTGGCAGCTGGTGGGATGACACAATGCAATATGATATGCCAAAGTAGTTGGGCATCACTTGTCATCTTGTAGACAAGTGAGACAGAGGAAATAAGAGAATACATGAGTCTCTCAAATATGCAGGTGAAAAAAAAAACATTTTCCATAGGATAGAAATCTTTTCCTGTAACTGCTTTCTTCCATCTTGCTCCCAGAGCAGTTCAGTTTCTTGTGCTATTTATCTACGCCATACCTGAGGTATTGTAAGTGAGTATGTGAAACATTTTACCTGTAATAAATAGCTCCATGTATAATTTCACTTCCCAAGATTCTTGCCTACTTTCTGTAGTGCAAATAAGCCATTAAAGGTAGTAAAGATCTAAAACAATGGTCTTTAGTGTTATGGCTTATGCTAATTGTAGAGTACATAAGCGTGTATCTTGCTATAACAAATTGCTCAGTTCACTGTGATTTTATAGAGATTGCTTGTTATTTCACCACACAGGATTGCTCACTGTGTTTCAGGCAGAGGCATACCTCAGTAATTCATCAAGTTGTTCAAAAGCACAAATGCTCGTGCATGGATTTAAGGGGGAGATATCTGTGACCATGTTCCTCAATTTTTGATGCGTCTAGGACAGCATGCTGACAAATATGTAGCAAATTTCTTCCTCAAATTACCTGTTTTTCTTGAAGTTTGAGATCTACAGTTTTATTAAAACCATCACACGACCTTGGTGCAAATAGAATGAGATGGTTACAAGAGAAGCCTGTGTTATTTCTTTACCTACATCTGAAGATATGCAGTATGCTTTTCCCCTGTATGTGTGCAGCAAGCACGAGTGAAGAGGCAAATGGAAGCTAGTAAATCCTGCAAAGTAGTAGCATAGCTAATTTAGCTTACTCAAACTCACCATGGATCCAAAGCAGTTCTCTCATTCTGTGAACTGTGAACTATGCTCAGCAGCATAGTTCCTCTTCTGGATGCTTCCAAGATCTGCAGCAGGGATCCATCCCCAGCTGATAACCTCTCTCAGGTTAAGGAAAATACAGTTACGATGTTGAGAAAAAGGAGTGGCCCATTTCAGAATGGAAGTTTCCTTAAAATCCATTGTATAGGAAACAGATAAACTTCCCAAGGATGGTTTTGACTGTGAGCTTTACAAAGGTTGCTTCAAAAGGTGGTGTATAACTTTTTCTCCTGTCTCAGCACACCGAGTTTGGTGCTGGAGGTTGATCAGGATCAATGTCTTCCAGATTGCCTCTGCAGTGTTAAAACTGCAGCCTGGATCCTTTATTTTGGAACTTTATCTAATGTAGAAGCTTAATATTTTTAAAGATTTGTCTGCAGGTATATCTACTTCTACAGTGTATGTATAATTTTGGAACAAACTTAATTTAGAGGGGTAAAACTATACTTTCTATTATTTTTCTTATAGTGCATTATCTTGTGTTTGACCATAGTGAAAAATCATCAGCTATTTCTTTCCTTTTGATAAATGAATTTTGCAGTTCCTCTCAGCTTTCTCCAATCTTGACTGTTCTTAATGAATTATCATGGTTTAGCAACTAAGCACCATGCAACTGCTTGCTCACTGCATGCCCCCCCAAGTGGGTTGGGGGAGAGAATCAGAGGAAAAAATAAGAAAACATATGGGTTAAGGAATTGAGAAATTAATAATTGAAAATAAATGAAATAAACTAATTATAGTAATATTACTACTATGTGATTAAAATACTACTACTACTGATAATATCAGGGAAAAAAAAAAAAGGGGAGCAGGGAGGAGGAAAATAATACAAGCGCTCACCACAGGCCAAACAACACTCTGCCAGTGGCAGAGTGGTGATTGCCCCTTGCAGCCAACTCCATCAACTTACACACTGAGCATGATGTTTGATATCATAAAATGTCCCTTTGGTCGGTTTGGGTCAGTTGTCTGGGCTGTTTCCCCTCCCAGCTTCTTGCAGAAAAGAATGTTTATATCAAGTCAAGGACTTTTTCAGTTTCTCATACTGTCTCTGTTTTCCCAGCTTCTTGTAGAGAGAACAGGGGCAGTATGAGAAACTGAAAAAGTCCTTGACTTGATATAAACATTGCTTAGCAACAACTGAGCACACTAGTAAGTTATCAGTGTTCTCAGCACATCCAAAACCTAGCCTCATACTAGCTGCTGTGAGGAAAACTAATTCTATCCCAACTGAAACCAGCACATTTGTATTTGCAGTAGTATTTGCAAGTACTTAAATGCTGGTTTAATTACAGTACTACTTGTACAAAAGCCTAGTATTCATTCCAGGTTTGTTACATGCTGTCTTACCGTAAACTGTGGCAAGAATATTGTGCTTGGGGGTCACAGCAGTTTTGGATTGCATTTTCCTTATGGTTGCGTGAATGTTTTATGCTTTGGAATGGTGCAAATTTAGAGAGTGGCAAATGCAATGCACACTGCCGTTCCATCTACTTAGACAGCAAGGCATCCTCACCTAATCACATATTTTTCTTAAAAATAATCTTTCCCAGAAGGAGCAGGTGCTAATTCCACATAATGCTGCATCATGCAGTAATATACATGTTTGTAAGAGAAACCGTTTTAAAGGGCTATTTTTGGTTTGTATCTTAAAGTGGAGCTGGGTTACAGACAGTTTCTGCAACACATACGATGGGTGTGGGGTCTTAGTGGCTGAGTGACTCTATGCTGCTTGCATATTGGCAATGTTGGCGTTTCTTTAAAGCTATTTAATAAACTATAAATCTTTGCTGGCTTCATTTATTCCCAAGTTCACTTTCCAGTACAGCTTTAGCAGTACTGTTAGGGAAGAAGGAATTAAGACGTGATAGTCTGTAACTGGCTCTATTTCCTTGGCTCTGTTTTGCATGCACTGGAGGGCAGAGCATCCCAGGCTGCCAGCCTGTCCACTGTAGCAGCAGGTGAGCATGCATACCACTGTGCCCCCTTCAAACGGTGAAGCTGTTCCTTCTCCCCCCAGCCCCTCAGCACTGCCAATTGGGAATTTAAAGGTGGGAACCATAGCTCCAGAAAATACTGCATCTTCCTCCATGGATATTAATTTTAGATGAGTTTCAGTAGCAACAAAGTTTTCTTTGGTTCCCATACTGGCCTTATTAGGTAGCTAAGGAAAAAATAGCTCATCTATGTCTACCCACATTTATCCCTCTATAATGAGCATATGTAAGAGACAACCTTTCCATATATGCATATTTTGACTGCTGAAAATTAATGCTAAAACTACTCTGAAAAAAAGTATAAGGAAATGGAGAACTAAAGTATTCTTGAAGTAAGCTATGAGTTAAAAATTAGAAAACCCTATGGCCCGGTAAGAAACGGATTTTGTGGTCTCTTTGTACTGTTAAAATTTCTTTTGGAAACGAACTCCCACTGTCTAAAACACCGTAATGTTTTACAAGTTTGCAGAAGATGAAAATGCTACCAGATGTTAAGTTCAAGGAGCAAGTTAACTACTGTTGTTAGATGGAACAGCTTTTGATGTTGTGTAACTTCTCCTTCCCTCCCTCTCTTCCCCTGCCCCCTCGGTTCACTTAACAACAGCTGCTACCAAACTGCCCATCCAGACTGAAAATAAACCAGTATTTCACTCATACAGGTGAATAGAGAAGTCTGTGTGTTGTACAGTGCATATAATTAAGTTGATGTTTGGTTGGATGACCAAAGTGTTTTATCAAAATGGATTATCAAACTAAACTGCTGTAGTTAAATATAGCTTACTATTAAATGTATATTCAATAAGCAGAAGAGAAGTCAATAATAACAGACTTCGACATAGCGAAAATATGTTAAGAGCACATGAGAAGGATGGCTAATACTAGACAATCTCACCTTAGTGCTGCTACAATGCTGCTATTTTTGCCGTAATGCTTTTTTTTTTTTCATAAGATGATTCAACTAGATAAAAGTTTTATGGATTTGAAGCACATCAGAGGTCATTTCCTCCTGTGACTTGCTAATCAGCTCTAGTACTTTCATATATACAGCAGGAACTTTCAGACAAAGGTAAGATTAGTAGCTAACCAGACAAAGAGAAAATGGAAGAAAATAATAGTAGTGGTGAGTACATGCATCAAGTAATTGTGGCCCAATATTTTTATGGCTTTTTGGATAGATTGCTTTGGATGCTTCTGGGCAACATTGAATGCAGTGATTTTTTTTTTTTTTTATCTCTATCCCAGAAGGATTATTCCAGTGGTTCACCTTAGGTTTTGCACAGAATATTACTTTGATACTGTAATAGCTTTGGAAATGCTCTCCTTTGATGTCAAGAGCTGTATGGAACTGTTCTTTTGATTAAGAAACACTTACACACTTGAAAAACCTAATAATGGATAAAAAAAGAAAAGAAAAAAATGATCATCAATTGTGCTTTATTAAACTAGATCTATGGGAGAGATGCAGAACATGTGTGCATCTGCATCCCCTGTCTTGATCTGTTATCTTTCTGTTGGAAACCCTCACAGTATGTCTGTCTCTGTCTTGAATAGCCCAGGAGCTTATTCTTTTTTCCTTTCTTCATTCTAGGACTCTCCCCTTTCTTCTGCCATTGAATGCTTGCAGACTGAACAGCCTGGCTGGCCGTTGGATTATTATAGTCCCCCTTCCCTCACGCTCAATTGATGGTCAAAGATTTATTGCATACAGCTTCAGTTTAAAATCTAGCCTGGTCCATACCAGGAAAAAGTCTTTTTACTAGCAAGGGGCATAATAGAACTAGCGGCCAACAATTTAACTTCATTCCCTCATTTGCAGTCGGTGCCATTTGAGGGAAATAAATTGCCTACAGTCGTACAAAGATGCTCAGGTGATGTTGGCTGTGTGTTGGAAAGAGGTGAATGTCTCACACAGTTCAGGGCTTGTAGGAAAAAGGCCCCTACGTTGCTGTGGTATGTCTGTATGCTGTCCTGTCAGTAGAACAGCTGCTTTTAGGTCAAAGTCACGTTACACAGCAGTTTAGGAGATACTAAATTTGCCCGTTGAGTGGGTGTTGAGATTTGCTCTGAAAACATAGATTAAAACTCTCTTAATAAGAATATATTTACTGGGAGTTTTGCAGTGCTTTTGCCCCAGATTTCCTCTTGTAATGCACTGCTCTATTTTTGCAAGTCAATCTCTTAATCACTTTGAGATAAACTTTGAAGAAAACTTACTGACCCTGCATTGGTGGGAAAGAGGGGAGACTGCTCCTTGCTTAATCAAGGAAAATTCTTTTTTCATTCTGTGCTCTGCAATTAAGCTTTTGTTTGTGAGGTTTTTTACATTAAATCTAGAGTCACTGCCTGAAAAGGGTTGAGAAATAACTGGGTGAACATTTCCATTTTAGATGTAGGAACATACTGTACATTGAAGATTACAATTTTGATCATTTTAACTAAGGAAAAAATAAGAGCTGTATGCAAATAAATATATGTTCAAGCAGGTGAAGTGCTTCTGAGCAAAGCAAATTTGGGATGGCAAAAGCGTCAGTGGACACTTAGTAATATATTGACCTAAGATACAGGTTAGGGAAAAACAATGGGATTTGGCTGAGTGCTGTAAGACCTCTGCCAGCCTGCAGCTGAGTTAGAAGAACAGAGAGGAGTAGTAAAGTAGCTGTATTTTCTGTTTTGAATTTCATATGCCTGTCAGAGTTTCAGCCATTCAGGCTAAAACTGAGGCTTGGTAGGCTGTTAGATCACTGCTGCTTCCCATGGAAAGCTGTGGGTGTGAGGGGGGAAGCCACAACATCCGTTCATATGTTCAAGAGAGAAGATAGGATTGACTACCTCTTCATCCTTGTTCATGGGGCAAACCTCTCAGAAAGCCTTCGCTGCTCCCTTTGAGTCCTTTGTGTCCAGCATAGATGCACATCCACCTCAAAGTCTGGAAAGGTGTCTTTCAGCCCAGTCTGGGAACCGTGGAGTAGCCTGAATAGAGGCTCTCCCTGGTGGCTAAGTGTCAGGGACAATCGGAGGACTAAATGAAGACACTGTGTTCTCAAACACCCAAACTTGCCCCAAGCAGTGTCTGGGGCTTTGCTGAACACCAGAGACAAAAGCAGACTGGTGTATCTTGAGAGTCTGTTATCAGGAAATATATTTTGCAATGCTTTCTTTGCAGCCATTGGAGAAATTTTCGATGAGCCATAGCTTGATTATTTTTGCAAAGACTTGCCTTCTTTGAAGAGAACAACTTCAGAGCAGAAACTATATTCTTTTACTTCATGGTATGTAGTTCATACTAGATTTTTAACTTGGTTTCAATTTAGAGGGTTATTTTTGAGAATAGTGTAATACTACAGATTATTTGAAGGGAGTTTCTTAGTCTGTTGATGTTTTACTTTTGCAGGCATTGTTAATTTTTTACATGGCTAATGAACATCCTTTGAATCTTCAGATGGAACTTGCTTTTGCTTACAGTTGAGGAAACAAAGTGAGAATGGAAAAAAATTATTAAGAAATAAATATGAAGAAGCTTTAGAAATTAATCCTGGCCTGAGAGAGCTGTAACATGAAATGGAAGAATGAAGTGACGGATAGCAGTAAAAGTATAAGGCTTTTGAAAGACCAAATTAGTTTTAAAGTCAATCTCAGGCCACAAAGGATAATTTTATTTGCCAGTGTTGATATATGTGATAGATCATACCAAAGCACTCATTAAGGAAAGAAACAGATACAAGCCTAGATGAAGCAAGAAAATATATTTGCTTAGGAGACATTTAGCCAATAGCTTGAAGACTGTGGAAAAAATTGGAGATAGCAACTGGTTGGCTATTTGATCCCTTTGGATTTTGTCCATACAAAATGTCAGGGACTTAAGACTTACGTGCTGAAGAGATCACCTGTAGCCTCACAGTACTGACGTGTTTGTTTAGCCATAAGTAGAGATACTACTTTTTGCAGAAGTCGTCATCCTGTGAAGAGTAGAGGCATAGCATATGTAAAACACAGAGGTGCTGTCAGGTAGCACTGGATTGGCTCTGTATTGCCCGCTCAGAAGTGGAGAAACACCACTGCAAAACGTTCCTATCTCCATGTTTATTGCAGTTTGATGTGCAATACGTGTGACATTTTGCTATTTGTGATGTCTCCCTGCTGCCCCTGCTCCTAAACCTGGATGTGAACTTCCAGCATTTGAGAAATGCCTGATATGAAGAATGTGGTGGAAGGGTTGTCAGCAGCTTTTATTTCAGATATAAATGTATGCTCCATCCCTCCTTCTTTGGCTGGTCCTGACACTTATCTGTCACATCAGCATTAATATGCCAGTTTGGAGGTATGTGTTTAAATGGTATTTTTAATTGCTAACTGTGTTCTTGTTGCCGAAAGTGTACGTATTGACAAGCATCAGCCCTAAGCTTCCAGCGAGGTAGAGATGAGTGAAGCAGAATCTGTGTCTGATTGGATGAGAGTTAACTGGGAGAAGGACCCTACCAGGAACAGTGTTTTGGGAGGAGCAAAGGAGTTACCCTGATTCACATGGTAAAATTACCAAGTCAAGTTTGAGATTTTATGCTGTCTTGGCTGCATAGCCTTCCTGGAAAACAAGGTACGATGCCCTCTCAAGCACATCACTAGTGAGTAACATCCTCAAATCCCCACCCCTGCTTATTGCAAGGTACTAGCTGTTGTGTCTTCTGTAACTTTATTTTCTATTTTCTCTGTGCATTCAGGATAACTCTTTTGTTCCATTTTCAGCCCACACGCTGACACAGCGCTCTGCATCTCTCTTTCCCCTTATACCGTTGTTTAAGCATGCTGTAAACTTATTCATTCCCTAAAGGCAAGAGCAGCTATCTGAGCAACACTTTGTCAGCATAATACATTTACAGAATGCATATTTATGAACCTTTGAGCCTTTATTGTTCCAGAGGGCAAATAAAAAACATGAAAAGTAGCAATATAGTGTTTCAAAGGTCCCTCAAGGAAAAACAAAAGTAGTTGGAAATAAATTTAGGAAAAAGAAAAAAGCTCTTTTCCAGAAGAGAACCTTGAATTAGCACATACAAAATACGGGCTCGTTAAGACTATTCTTTTCTTCCATCTATCCCAGGCTTTCCTAATCCAAGTTTTAAGAAATGTTAAGCTTGAAAAATGGCTTTAAGCTTTACACAATAGAAGAAACTGACATAGATTGACATATATAATAGTAAACCAGAGATTTTTAAAATAGCATGTTTTGCTCAGTCTTAGTAAAGTAAATACAGTATTTAAATGGAAATTATAATATTCCTTAGAAGCTACAAGATCAGAGTGGTATGTGCCACAAAATTGCTACAGATAAAAGGTAGCTGCAGTAAGCTGAAAAATCAATAAAATGCCCTAATTGTTGTTATTTTAATTGACTCTAGGTACTTATTAACTTTACAGCGCATACCTCGACTTTTAAAATGAATGTGTTGCTATCATCATTGCTGATAATAAAATATAGTTAGCCAGCATTTGTGTTCTTAGACATGTCCATTGGCTCAATTACGATTAAAAGGTTATTATACCAATGTTGCTAAATATGCAGCCTAAAAATTAAAGCACGTAGCATTGCCTCCCTGCATGAGGAGTCTCATATTTTAAAATGAGTGATGAGTCTGGCTGCCTGTAGCTTTCATCCCAAGGAAAACCTGGAGTGTGTGCCCAACAACCGAATTCACAGAAATTCACCTTAACTGAAATTTGAAGTACTAAAAAAAGGGAAGTAGGTCTAGCAAGCAGGAGAAAAATAGGTTAAAATTCCAAATGGTAAAAAAGTAAAATAAATGCAGACTTTTCACTTTTCCGCAGTTGTGGAGCTGTAGGGATTTTTACATTTTCCTTCTGAGTTTGTGCTTTCAACTGTAAAGACTTGAAAGACCCTCACAGTAGGAAACTCAACTGGACTCAATCTCTTACCTCTTTTGGCCCAAATTAGGGAACGAGACCCATAGAGCTCCCCGTGGAATGATGCAGAGCCCTCCTGACAGCACGACTAGCCCTGGGGCGAGCTGGGAACTGCAGCGCCTTTGCCATAAGGTACCAGATGATTTGTGTAAAGGGACGGGGTGTGAGGGGGAAGGTTTGTTTCGTGAATCTGTCATAATTTCACAAGTGGAAACTTCCTTTCAAAGGGATGGTGGATGTGTGGCCATATCATCTCTTACCAGTGCTCACAGACATGCTCTAAAGGCTTGTGTGGCTCAAATAAATGAAGGGTCCTACTTTGTATGATGTGCTTTTTCTTTGAGCATGAACTCTGATCTATTGGGTTTCTGGTGACAGTTGGAGTGTTGGGGGGTTTTTTTCAGAGGTATTGGTTCCATTACAATGGCACACAAAAAAAGGTGAGTGTTCCACGTGAAAATTTCAGCATTGTGCAGAGGAGGCAACTTTAACTTTTGTATATATGTTTAGTTATTTTCAGTAGTCAAAATGCTGCTGAATTCACAATTCAAAGCTGTATTTTTAGCCATTATCCACAAATTACAGATTTTTCTTCCCTTCTTTCCCAAGAATCACTCTGTCCTGCTTTGTGTAAATCCTGGACATTGAGACCCCCAGAGCAGGTTTGCCTCTGAATATTATTTTCCAGTGAATTGTGCTAATCATTTGTTAAACATGAGAACAGCTTGAAACCTTATGGTCACTCAGGAGTAACTGCACGGGTAAACCCCCACCTACCACAGTGCAGTGACTTTAAAAAGAAAAAAAGGAGAAAAAAACTCCAAACCCTGTGTAGTTATGTTTCATTGATTTCTCGTGTTTTAGCTGTTGCTGACAGTGTTACTTTGCAGCAAGACATCTGAAATATCAAATGGTTATTTAAAAATCACAGAAGAAATCAAAATAAACCTCTCGCTGGTTTGACTCTGGTGTATTGCTTGTGACATGGGGACACTGCCAAGGCTGGGCGGGTTTCTCCTAGCCTTCTACCACTGTTTAAAGGACAGTGTGTTTTAAGAATATATAACCTCATCTATAATATGCTCTAAGCAAATGCTTGGTATCCAAAGTGCTACTTTTCTTTTTGTGTGTTAATAAGCTCACAAAAGCAGGGTGTGATGTTGGTGCCCCAGCCCATGCTTGTTGCCTCAGCAAAGTGGGCTCCTCCATCTGCCCTGCCAAACTGTCCTAGTGCTGGTGCCCAGGGCTTTTGCAGGCCTGCCTTCTAAATATTTTAGTGGTAATAATTGCGTGTATATAATTTGTTGTAGAATACAAATTAAATGTTAGGAA
This sequence comes from Rhynochetos jubatus, assembly GCA_027574665.1. NCBI lineage: Eukaryota > Metazoa > Chordata > Aves > Eurypygiformes > Rhynochetidae > Rhynochetos > Rhynochetos jubatus. Next base: position 22,928,294 of record CM050656.1, read on the forward strand.
AGCAGGATGGATTGTGAGCCAGGGGAGGCAGAAGGGAGGTGCAGTGGGAGGAGGTGGTATCGGGGATGCTGTGTTAGTTCTTATCTGCATGGAGCATCAGGATGTGGAGGCAACGATTTGTGCTTCTGCAGCCCTATGGTACTCATAGGGCACCTTCCAATGGGGTGGGAGCCTGAATACTATGTCCAAAATGGGCTAAACAGCACCTGCTGTCCCCCAGCTTCCCATGGGGAAGCTCCATCAGAGAAGGCAGTAATGGGGAATGGGGAAAAACCCTCAGTAGTCATCTGCTGAAACAAGATGTTATCAGCCATCAGCTTTGCAAACAGGGCTTAGCCTCAGCAGGGTTATGTGACACAGACAGGAATATCAACTGAGGATAATACCTGGTTTTCTGGGAGTCACCCAGATTCCCATAGACCTCTTAAGAAGTCCCTAAAGCCTGTAGCCATTGTGCTTCAATTAGCTCTGGGACTCTGCTTTTTGCTCCCACTCTTGCTGCTTTTCGTCCCAAATAGGACTGTTATTAGCAAAAGAGGACGTTCTTAGAGACAAAATGGTGTGAACATACAAGATTTCTTATTATCATGAAACCATCTAAAGTCATAAAGATTATCAAATAAAAAAAAGGAGAAAAAACTCAGTTTTCTGTTTCCTAGCTTTCCAAACAGTTTTTCAAAGCGTATTTCACCAGTGTGAAATCAAGCATGGATTATTTACATTCTTGACTCAATTGTGAGAAAGACTGATGTATGAAAATATCTGCAAGTTAAAAAAACCATACAAGATTACACTGTCATCCTTTAAATTCCCTATACATAACAAAACTGGCAGGATGCAAATATGAGGCATTCTAGATCAAAGCAGTAAAATATGAAGATATTATTATCCACAAAATGTACTGAGTGATATTAATGATAAATATGTTAAATCCAGTAAAAGGAAAAATCTATAAGAATCTTTCTGTTCCAGCAGGAGTTGTACAGTGTGGTTTCCAAGTTCCAGATTACACTAAGTTTTACTTTTAATGAGGTCTCTGATACTGAAATACTGAAAATGCAACATTTTACATTATGACAATCCATTCATTCCTTTAGTATATATAAATAATCTTTATTATTTCCATTCTCACTGCAATAGTGTCACTGCAAATCAGAGATTTTACTGGCTTCCTTTATTGAAATAAAATCTGCTGTTCTAGGGATTTTTCTTATGTATTGTTCAAAATAGTTAGGGGGCTTGGGAAGGTTTTATTTCTCTCTTTTTCCTGGTCAGATTTTTCTTAAATAATCAAAGAACTTGAATTTTTTTTTTTTCCTAGAAAACGGGTCCTGTCTGAGGGTCAGGTCCAAGCAATTGGGACCAAAAAGCAGAAACTGAGTTGGGACAAGTCAAGGCCTTTAAATGTACCCAATATTTGTTTTGAGGGCTGCTGTAATACAACTGTATTGAAAAACTTGTAACATTAGTATTATATCCAAGTTGATAATTTGATTAATATTTTAGAGAAAAGCTTCTTAAACCTCTCTGACATGACAGCGTGTAAAATTCTGATCCCACTTGTGAGCGTGTGTGCAAGTTGGTCCCTGGTCCCAGTGCCTGGGTCTCAGATCAGTATGCCATTCGCTGCGGTTTGCGACGCTCTTCTCCCTTCCAGCTCTGACTGTGAGTGAGCTGAAAACGGAACCTTTTCAAATAGGTGTTTCCTATTTCCAGTCCCTGCCAAAAGGGCATATTCCCTTTTAAAAAGCTAAAGTTTCTCTCTGTTCATAACTTGGCCGTGCATCAGTGGTTTTGCTGTAAAAACAACTAATTGAGAGGTTGATGTGAGATTTAGGCCAGGTCCTAGTGATGTCTGCCCGTGCACGAGTAATAAGTTGAAATGTGCTTTGTGAATTACATGTTTCTACCGGAGAAAGAGGGTTGTGTTTCTGAGACATGGTGCCTCTGGTTGGTGTTCTTCAGGCTGGGTCCTGCTTCGCTGCCTCCTTATTTCGGGCCATTTGGGAAAACTAAGATCTGGCCTAATGTCTGTAAGGATTTTCTGGAGACTGCATGCCATATTAAAGGAGAAAAGATAAAAAGAAAATTAGTTTGGAGAGAACATCTTTCTTTGAAAGAGGCCATGCAGGTTTTGGGTTTTGCTAAAGACACGATAATATGCGATAGTAAGAGCCTAAGGTTTTAATGATATTAGGCGCCTGAGATACAAAGAGTCTTTAAAAGTGTGTCCAGCCCTATAAAATAATTTTCCTAGTGAAGCTGGTATGAGGATAAATGACAGCCTTGAGTGCTTGTCAGCTTTGTGGGCTCAGTCCTCTGGAGTGCAGCTGGAACCGCCGCACCAGGAGGCTGATTATTGCCAATAGTCTCTGCTGTGCATCTGCTTTTTTTTGTTGTTGCATTTTTTTCCCTCTCCCCTCCTTTTGGTTAGGTCAGTGCTGCCTTTTGTCTCCTTCCTTCTCTGTTTCTCATTTGTGTGCTGTAGGGTTACATATTGAATGAACTGAGGAAAAATAAGGAAGAAAATCAGTAATCCTGACTAATATCCCCAGAGTATCACCAACAAGGTGGATGACTTCTGTTAGGAGATTTTAGGGATTTATCACTAACTGGTTGCCCTTACGTATACTTTTTTTAAGTTGCGTTAAAAGTAAATATGAAAATTAACGTTCATCGGATTTGTTTTGGGGAAGGTTCACCAATTCAGCTTCTTAAGTGCAGAAAATGAGTTTGACTAGAGGGTAGAAAGCCTTTTGTGACAAGCTTTCCATGAGTAGGTCAGTAATACTACCCATAGGCTAAACCAAAAGCGTCGTGCCACTTGCTTAATAATTAAAAGAGCTCCTCATTTCAGTCACAGTATCTAACATGAGCTGAATCCAGCGAGCCCACCAGCTGTGTACTTACTCACAGAAAGTTACTGCTATGATGTTGTACTGAATTTCTCCCAGTCATCCCAGTCTTATTAATGCCTCAGTGTGGCATAAAGCTTCATTCATTATTCATAATAATCCAGTTAGAGGGCACTCTGAGACCTGATAAATTCTCACCTAAATGACAACGGCTGACAGGGCCTAGGGTTTTATAGCCTTTCTCTTGCCATAGCAAGGTGCTGTGGGCAAAGGTCCAGAATGATCCTCTACTAATGACCAGTGTGATGTATGAGCAGCTGGTGATTTTCTGACATGAAGTTTACTCTGCTGAGCATCCAACCCACCAGCCGTGAGTAGTGGATGAATATCTGACAGGCGATATACTTCAAGAATGGGTTGTGAAAAAAATGTGTCTCAGGTGGGAGGGAATAAAAGGGTTAATCCTGTGCTGGAGCACTGCAACATCAACAACAACAAAAATATCCTGAGGGCCAAAAAAAATAATCAGAAGTCTGTAAATTCTGGCTGTGCTGATGTGGAAATGAGAATACGATTCCTACTTCTAAAAACTCTTCCTTTCTGGCACCCAGAGGGTTGAATAATTATGACTTTAGAAACCTGCTTTATAAAAATTAATAATCATCTGCTGAAGGATATTAATTGCACTTTTTCACAAAGGGAAAAAGCTTCATAATATTTTATTGGTTTTTAATGGGCTCTTTGATACCACAGGAGGTAAGTGAAAAGCCTCTTTCTTTTGTTCAGGCACAGACCTAGCCTTTCAAAGGAACGTAGGTACCTATTTGAGTTTTAACTTCTCCCTTGTGTTGTGGGTTCAAATTAAAAACAGGTGGAGTCCTTTCATTTAGCCCTTCTGTTTTACTTTCAGCAGTGATTGATTCTCTATTATATCATCTTACCTTTCCTAGGTTCTATTGATAAGCATATGTCTCTTCCTGTGTTTCGTTGCCATGCAAATGTAGGGGTTAATTCTAGAAGTTTGACTTTCAGCAGAAAAATGAAGTTCCAAGTGCTTCAAAAAGATTCAGGACTGACAGGGCCAATCTGATACCTTTCGCTTGTTAAAACAAGTGTAGTGAGTACTCATTTCTCAGTGTGCCTCATCCTTGCTTTGGAAGAATGAGCCTTTGAGCTGTTGAAGGGTGCTGTTACTGCATTTTGCATGCCTGCAGCACATTGGGTCTCTAGCCAGGAGGATAAGCAGTGGTTCTACATACGGGCTTTGCTCAGTATGAATTTCTGTCTGCTCCGTTTAGCACCACTCAGGTGGCATTAGCAGGCTGCTCTGGAAATCATAGAGAACTCGTAGAGAGCTGGAGGTGAAAAGGTGGTCCTTGTGTGACCGAAGTTGAAGGCCAGAAATGACATTTGTTTGATGCTGTGTTTTGACCCTAATCTTTCCAGGTTTTGTGCCACAGTATCAGAGAGCCACAAGATCAATGAGAATGTTCTCCCCTCCCACTGGTGCCTTCTTTTTAGTAATGGAGAAATAGACTCTACTGGGTTCCCAAATTGAACCAGTGGATAGGATACCACAAGGCAAAAGTCAGGACAGTGGAGTTGGGTCACGTCCTGCATTGATTCTTATGCTCATGTTATGTACACTTCAGGAATCAACCATCAACAGCTAGCTGCTTTCATCGTTCTGGTGCTGCAGCACTGGAACTTGCTTTTGGGACCAGACTTTGAAGGCAGAAGGCCACAGGAATTCATCTACTGGAATTATGGGAAGGCTTGATTTTCCTGTCTGAAGTCATTCTGACAGCCTTATTTGGACCTATTCTCAGAATAAGTATTTCTATTAAAATTGATGCAGACTATTTACAAAGGAGGTGTGCCTGAACTATATGAAACCTAATAGTATTCCAGACAAGTTTAGGCTTTGTTGTCTGCAAAAGCTGTGTGAAAGCATTCCTAAAATCACGTGGTTGAAAGAGCAACCTGCGGTTGTAACCAAAACATTCATCACTCTTGCTGGGTGCCTCTGTTGGCCTTCTCAGACACTTCTTCCTTCTTTCCATTATTTTCCTGTAGAAATAATCAAAATATGACATTTGCTTAGGGTGACCCACACCAGTCAAAATATTGGCTTGTTGAACCTGACGTGCAATTTCTTTGGCCAAGCTGCTGGCTTTTGTAGTCATCTTCTGTTGTCTTCACCAATGTCTTGGTTCCTTTTTGTTGCTGCTCCCCTGGATGAATGCAGTTGGCCAATGGGTTCTTTGCTTTGAATGTTAGGAAGATGATGGGAAAATGTTCTGATGCGTGTGGTAGACCAAGGAATGCTTGTATTGTTATTTTTTCTTGTTGAGGTAGAACATTAAGATTTGTTACTAATACTCACGGACATGGTGAATCACCTGTATGATTTTTGTTGACTGTGCAGGTCAGATTGCCTCTAACATGGCAATCCCTCACTCAAGTGTCCATTGTTCAATATCTCCTAAGTTTTCAACAAACCCCTCTTTTTGTCTGAGGGTTTCCTATTACAATTTTTCAGATGTTTTTCTGACCAAGTGTGCAAATGGTAGTTTTCTTTGTGGTTTTGGTTTAGTTTGGTCTTTTTTTTTTTTTTCTTTTGCTAGAACATGCATGTTCCATTCCATCTGCTTGAAGGACCTAGAAGTCACTCTTACTTGGTTAACTGAAAATGTTCCTCTCCCATAAAAGCAAGGGCAGACAAAATATGGAGTTGTTCTATAAAATAATCTAAAAACAAACTGAAAAGCATTGCAAAACTAACTTTAATAGAAGATAAAGCTGGGTTTGTAAATCCATTAATTGTAGCCTATGGTTTTGAAAAATTGAACTGTCTATTTACACATGAACATTCAGTTTCTTATAGTTAAAAACTTTGAAGATCTTAAGTTTTCATATGAAGTAATTTAATGACAATTAATGAAGGAGAGCAAAAGAAGAGAGGGACCTACACTCTTCAAAGGTATACGCAGAGGAAGACAGGTCTATTTGGGTGAAGATTTTTGTCCTGTCCTGCAGGCATCATGTATGCTATGGTGCAGGAAATAAGGGACTTCAATTCTCTTGTTTAATTCCTGACTTATGGTAGGAGTCCCTGCAGAGACTTAATGGTAAATATTTAACAACGGGAACTCTCCTTTCCTTCTGTGATCTCATATTTTGTAAACCAATTAATTTAATGAGGAAAACAATGTTTCCCTTTGGTTAAAGCCCTCAGTGCCTCACAACTGGGAGTTCTGTTCCTCAGCCATTTCCATTGCAGGGTTGTCCCAGTAGGCAGTTTGGTTTGCCTCCAAGTCGAAAACAAACTATTTGACAGGAAGGAAGTCTCACAGCTAGTCCTCTCACAATTAAAGGGACAAAAAGGGCTATTTTAACAAGCTGTAGACAATATTTTAATTTTGATCAGTTATAGAGCTCCTGCAAGACTACTCAGCAATCTAATGTGGTTCAGTTATGTGCCCATGGAATTAACACCATCACACAGTTGTTCCCACTTTGACACGTTGGCAGTAAACCCAAGCAAATACCATGCAGGACCTCACAGCATTGCATCACTACTCATCTTCATTTAAATTGAAATGTTTGAGTGCAGTTGCCATACCCTCAGAGAAATCAAGTGTTTCTGGGATGTCCCCGGGTATCCCTTTCCCTGTACAGACTCCCCGTGTGGATTTTTTTTGTGCATGTTTTTTAGGAGCCTCTCATGTTGCCATTCTAAGTACACACTGCTAGGAAAGACATTGTTTTCATTGCTCCAGCTTTCTCATCTTGGTAGATAATAGTTGTAGCTAGTTGAGAGACCAGAGAAATTCTTGGCACTCATACACTGCCTACTGTCATTTAAATGAGACCCTGTGTGTGTGCATTTTTTTCGTTGCTTTCTGGGAAGCCATTGCACAACCTTCATGCACAAGCTCTATTGAAGCTGAGCATTTTAAATATATGAGAAACATGAAGTTCCTTCCAGCTCATAGCATTGTGCAGGCAGTAGCCCATACTCTCAGCTGGTGTGGATCCATGGGTAGAGAGCTTACACCAGGCTGCGCTGAAGCTACAGCACAGGTGAACACACTGATCACACACATATTAAATCATTGTTTACATACAGGTCACGATATACTTAGAGAATACCGTATTCTTCTTTACTGTATGAAAGAAAATATGGAATAAATATTGAATTCAGTAGAATTGCCCTAGATTGACACCTGGTCAATCGAAGTGGGTGCTTCCCTGGCTCTTGGTCATTACCAGAGACAGGACTGCTTAAAGTTAGGCTCTGCATTGTCAAGATGTGTGACAGAGTATATCTGGGCAATTGGGTACACCACTGCCTCACTTCAGTACTTTCAGGGGGGAGTTGCGTGTCTTATTTTGTGTAGCGCGGTACTGCACAGTACTCCGATTGCCGAGCTGTATTTTTTTGTACTGTGGGTGAATGGGGACTTTTCATTTTGAATTAAATATTCTGGGATATCAAAAGGAGAGTGGTTTTTTTGACGGTTCTGTGGTTTGTCTCTAGGCACATTGGGTGCTGATTTTCATTCCAGTACATCAAGACAACTGCCTGAACTACAATCCAAACAGAAATTCCTTCAACAACAAACCAATAATATTACATGTAGTTCACACTTTCTTGTGCCTCGTTTTTCCATGAAATCTCACTTTCCCAACCCACTGCCTCGGGCTAATAGTTTGTAACAAAGCTCAATCTCTAAAATGTCCTATATAAATGGAGAAGAGAAGATAATAAAAGAGAAAGATGAAAACATTTACTACTCCAGCTCCCACACTCTGAGTCTCTCTTGAGTTTCCTCATTCATCAGCCAATTAGGAGGGCATGCAGTCACCCATGTTGCCTGGCTGCTGTTGCTCTCTCCAATGCTACTGGGTACCATTCATCACAGGATGCTAGCTGAAAGATGCGGTGTCAATGCTGGCAATTGATCCAAGGAAACCTGCACATGTTATTGTGCCTCGCTAAGGGCCCTCTTCCTTTTCTGCTTTCCTTTGTAACTGAAAAATTAACCCGTGAGGTTTTTTTTGTTGCGAATGGAACAGTGAAAATAGTATCTGTAGGGGGAAGGAACATTCTGTGCCTATTCCATCCCTATGTCCTAATCTGTATTGGAGGCTGTAAATTAAGGTGGGGAAAAAAAGAGTATTTGCTCTCTTCTAGTGTATCTGATTTAGAAGAAAGGAGATCTGTGGGGATTATCAGCTTGTAACAGTATATATTCATATAACAAAACTGAATTACCCAGAAGACAAAAGAAACACTTGAGATAGAGCATTCATCTTTTGTACCACTGTGTGCATTCATGTGTTACATCTTGGGGCAAATCCCAGGCAAGTGCTGTTTGGGGGTGTGTGTGGAAATCTTGCTTTCTCTAGATCAGCACTCCTAGATGTAATTATTGTTCATAGTAGCGTACTGTGGTGTAAGCCCACTCATTCAGACCATAAGGACATTAATGAAGTAAGATACTATTAAATGAGGGCTCACACTTTGATGCTGACTAGAGCTGCATTTGGAAATCTGCGAGTGATAAAGGAAGGCTCCATTGGTAATTTGGACTTTCTCGGAGGGGGATGGTAAATATGGGAGCAGACAGTCTATAGGGCACCAGGTCCATCCCCAGTCACCATATCAGTGCATACTTTGGTGTCTGTTGGCTTAGGTTTATGTTTACTTCCAAGTAACTTGCTGAATCAGGACTGTAGGCAGTGTCCAGCCACTGGTCCCATAAGGGACAGTACAAAAGCAGGAAGTTAGGCAATTTTGAGTGGATTTCTTTATAGGAAACTTTACATTTTTATAAGGCTTTTCATTTAAAAATCTCAGCAAGCTAAGCTACAGTGATTAATTAAATTTTACAGCTACCCTGTGCACGAAGTAAACACTGCATTATTGTTTTTTGCTTTAATAAAGAGCAAATGCGAGATCCAGAAAGGAAAGGATTTTAAAGTGTTTCCAGTCAGCTGGGGTGGCTCCTTCCCTCATTTGTAATCCCCCTTCTGACGCCCAGTAGGACCAGTATTGCTTTTTTCTGATAACTAGAGTCAGATGGACAGTTTCATCTTCAACTTGCTGTAAATCAGAGGTAAATTCCTGGAAGACAACTGGAGCAGATATAAATCAAACCCAAAGAAGAGCAAAGGCCCTTTGTAAATTTAAAGAAATACTTAGTTTGGCGTTTTTAGTCCTTTTCTTGCTAAAATGAGCAGATCTTGGAGTGCATTGTAATCAGCATGACTCTTTGGCCCCAAGGATACAGGCCTGAGTAGCAGATGTTGGGGAAGCTTTGCACCTTGCTTGATGTAGACTGTACCTAAATATAATCTGTCCTTACTAGCTGATAAAAAGAACCGGGATAGCCTTTCTTGCCTGCCTGTGTTCACGGCAAGAAAGGTGCACGAGAAACAGCTCCCACATATCGCGTGTCAGAGAGAGGGGAGACGTGGGGCTTCTTTGGGCTCAGCAGATTTCTGTGCATAAATGTCCTTGAATTAGGGTATGCTCCTCCCATCTGGGAAGGAATACAGAAGAATTAAAAAAAAAACCCAAAACCTCAAACAAAAAACCCCAAAACCCAAACCCATAACAAAAAAAAAAAAAAAACAACCAAAAAAACAACCCCAAAACAAAAAAAAAAGAGGATAAAAATGAGGATATTGAACATTTCAGAAATAGAACTAATGTCTTCTCCATAGCCTTTAGCTCTCCATAGACAGGTATGCAAGGTGAGTAAACTGTTCTGGCTATGGGAGAACTGTACTTTGTGCTATTTTGTATGATTCTTTAGGAAAACAGCAGATATTCTAAATGAGCATCATGATTCTGGAGTGGGTGGGGGTGTAGTGGTGACTATCAAAAGTTTGCAGAGACTTAGAAAGAGGCTGGGCAAAATGGTGGAAGAAAGCTTCACTAAAGGCTTAAATGAAAGGGCACAAAGGCCACTTACAGAAAAAGAGTTCAGCCTCTTGTCTAACCAGATATGGTTGTTCTTTACCTACATAAATAATAGCCTGTACCTTGCAACTGACACTGTAAAGCCCTTGCCTCCATGAGGAAAGACTTACATTCTTAGGTTAATTGTCGCAAGGAATAACTTGAGCTGAACTTACGTGATGGAGTGTGGCTAGAGGTGCTTCTTCACTTTTTATTTACTAGCTGCCATCCTCTCCTGCAGACTCTGAGCTGATGGAAACAAGAAAAGCAAGGTTCTCCCCCAGCATGTGCTCGTAGCTCAGCTGTAGTGACCTTTTGATTGACTTTAGTCTTCAAGGAAGCCGACTCTTGGCAGACGTAATCAACTGTCATCCAGCAACCTTCTTCCAAAGTCTTTGTAGCAAATTGTCACAGCTGATGTCATTCATGGGACATTCGTGCTCTGTCAGCCAAAGGGAAACCTCTCCTGGCAGAGCCAGCGGAGCTGTGGGAAGCATGTTGCAGCTGGAAGCTGGTTTTGGCATTATTTACATTTAGCTCATTGAAATGGCATACCTGTCACTGGGGGTGTGTTTTATGAAACTATTGTGCCTTGTTCATAACCAGGCCAGCTTGGCCTCTCCAGAACCGCTCCTTTCTTCCACTCTGCCTGCAGGGCTTTTTTTGCCCTGTTTGTTGGCTGTGGGACCTCCATGAGTTTTGGATCCAGGTTTCCTGGGCAGCTTTGGGAATGCCGCACCAAGCCTTTTTACTTGTTTTGAATTGGCTTTGTCTGCTCAGAGGCTGGTACATGGTACCATCTGCCCAGATCATTGAATGTGTGAGGGTGTATAGCTGCTCTGGGAAAAAGGGACGTATGGAAAATGATAGTTGGTGAATCCCAAGAAGGAAAAGTTACGGGAAACCACCTAATTACCAAGGCTTAATAGCTAGTGAATTGACAGCAAGGAGCTTGGTCCTGAGGTCCTGTGGCATAAATGCGTGATTACGTTAACGCCCCATTGCTATCGGGATACTTTTATGTTTACAGGGCTTTCTCTGTTATTGCTAGAGGCCTTCAAATCCCAGATAGTCAAAATCTCTATTCAGTGCTGCCTGCTGGGCATTTAACAAGGGTCCTTGTAATGGGATCCAGTACAAGTACAAACATGAATGAAGAGTGCAGGGGCCACCAAAGCACCACAGGCTGCCAGGTAGCCAAATGGAGGCAGCCGCAGAAAAGCAGGATAAAGTAGACAATGACCCTCGACGCCTCAAGGCATTGCTTCAAAAGGTGTCAACACCAATTAAATTGTAAAGGCTCTGTCAGCTTCTGAAAAGTTATCTAGGCAGGGACAGAAAGTACAGAATCAAAGGGGCTGCAGTGTGGTTTTGTGTGTCTCAGCAGAGCGGGTGGACACATACTCTGTGTCCCCATGTGGGATGGGGCTGGGAGCCTCCCAGAGGCAGAGCCATGCTTGGAGTAGAAAAGTGGCAAGGCAGCTAGTGTGGGGTCTCCAGCATCACCAGTTTTTATCAACAGTGGGGGGAGTGTTTAATAACACAAAACCAGGGTTGGTTAAAGAAAAAGCTGAATATTTCTTCCCTGTTACAGTCAGGGGTTAACACATTTGAGAACTGATGCAATGTCTTCCCCAGTAAATTTGCTTTCTTTGTACTCTGAGCATTTTCAGTTTCCTTGTAATAAATAGCAGCTCTCAAATTTACTTTATTAATTGCTGTATGAAATTGCTCCTTAGAGAAGGAGGTGGTGCTTTAGTAGCTATTTCGTTTGTGCTAAGATATGTGTAACTTAAGTTCTTGTGCTGTGTTTCCCTTTTACTCATGAGACTGTGACAGAATCTCATCCTGTTCTTTAAAACGGTTGGACGTTCAGGGCAAAAATACATGTAGGAATTATGCTGTGCCTTACTGAGGAGGCTGTTGTGATCCACACGAATACATATTGTGGTCTCAGTGTGATAGTTGAGCTGTGGCATCTAATGCAGTGACCTGGGGTGAAAACTGCATCTGGAGCTAATATGTGGTGGGGCAGGGAGTGGCACATGGCTTTGGTGTAGTGCCTAAATTTCCATGCAAGAAGGTGAAATGCTTCCTGTATAAAAAAGATTAATTTTTTTTTTGTGCTAGAAGAAAGCTTCTAACTATAATATTTATTCTCTGTTGCTCATAAAAAAAGTGCAAATGGAGTTTTTGCTCTTTTTAAAAACAAACTTAAAATGCTAATTAAAACAAGGAATTCATATTGTTGCCTTGGTCTTTGGACACAAAGCATTGTTATGGCAATTCAGTTGGCTGAGTGATGTTGATACTAACGTGTTTCTGTAAGTGTACACAGCAAATCAAAGGGATAGTTATTTGGTTTTGTATGATTTCCTAAATACGGTATTTTGTCACATCCCTCTTGGTATTGTAATAAATTTTTTAATGAAAAAATGGTTTGAGAGGAGGAATTTGAGTTGAAAGGTTTGGGAAAGCCATTTAAATGAAATGATATAAAACTAATGGTGTATTGCTGTATTTTTCTAAAAGCCTTTTCCAGAAAAGTAGGCAATTTGGTTGACCATAACATAAAAACACCACTTGAAATTGCTGGAATACAGTCATCTATCTACAGGTATTATTTTTCTCTGACTGAAAGTTTGGACAGTTTATTTTTCATTATGATATCTTGGAAATTCATCACTCTTAAATGTCCCAATACCATGAGAAACCAAAAGAACCAACTTTGTAGCAAATGTGCTTTTTGTTTGAGTAGCAGCTCAATTTAGCAAATATAATCTTCTCTAGCACTAGCGCAGGAAGTACTTTAATGGGGGCTGGATGGGTGGGTGGCTGGAAGTCAGAAAGTCAGAGCAAGGATGCTGAGGATTCCAGGCCACATGCTTCCTGGCACCTGAGAGGACAATGGGTGTATGTTGTACTGCTCGTGAGGATGACTTCAGGAGTGGTTTTGGGCAGCCGTGCCCTGTGGCTGTCCCAGCTGTGCCAGTGGTAAGCATCTGGATGAGCTTTGGCAGAAATACCCAGCTGATCTCCGTGAAACATTGCTGAGTGGCCCTGAGCGAGGGGAAGAGCCCCTGGCTTGCCTGTTCTTAGGGAAGAGCTGTCAGGGGGAGCCAGCCATGGCAGCAGGTTTCTCTCTGTGCGTGAAGATTGCCAAGAGTCGGGGGAAGCTTTTGGGACTGGCACCAGTGTGCTGGGTCCTGGAAACTGGTGATATTGTCTCTAATCCAGCTCCATTGAAATGCACAGTGAACAAGAGTGTGAGTACATATATATAGGTATACAGCATGTATGGGAGGAAAATAGGAGCATGCTTGGACAGATGCTGATTAGTATTTCTCCGTAGATGATGAAAAAACAGGCTGTGGCTGTGCTTTGTGCTGGGAATGGAAGAGTGACTGCCAGGTCTGCACTCATCAGAGGTGCTGCTGGCAAGATGCTCCCCACAGGTCTAACTCAATCAGAAGTGATAGGGAAGAGGGGTACCGCCTGAGCTGTAGCTCAGTACCAATTTCATCATTTGTCAACTGTTGCTAGGTAGCTGTCTGGTGGGAGTGGAGAAGTGGGATCCCACCCCTCCCCAGCTGCCTTATTGCAGATTGTGGCCCTTCTGTGCAAATGGGGAGAACGCCTCCCAGCACTGCTCTGCTGCCGGCTGAAAGAAAGTGTGACTGTGAGTGGGGCTGTGTTCCTGTTGGACTCAGTGTGTGGGAGACGGCACTGACGCTGCAGCTCGTGTTCGAACTGTGCATAAACAACTCGTAGCAGGCTTCTCTTAATTTACAGGAGAAAAGGATTAGTATGCAGAAGGCTGCCTGATTATGTCAGGAGAGTAAAAATTAGTAAGGTTTTACTGTGGTTTGGGGCAGAGTTCCGCAAACTAATGCTGATTCATTTTTCATGTGGAACAAAAGAGCTCGAAAAGAATAATCATTTCCATGTTGTGTTTTGCTCCATAAAGCATTGGAGAATGGTGAGAGTATTGGGGTTTTTTGTAAAAAACAGCACAGTCAGCAGTGCAATTTTTGTCTTTCTGCGTACATCAAAACAAATTGTGCAAATAGAGTGTGATTTTACTGCAAAGAAAAAATAATTTTGCTTCTTTAAAGAAATGCTACGGTGCAGGCATTCCTCAAGATGTAGCAAAATTCACACAGCTCTTTCTGACCAGCAAGAGAAGCGTGACTGTGTTGTCCTGCAGCCAGTGAATGGGCAGGCAGAATGGGCAGGCACTGCTCGGTGTATGAGGGTGCTTTGACTGCCTTGTGTCTGTGTGGATGTACAACACAGAGGAGATTTTACATGGCTGAATGAATTGTAAACTCTGTCACTTAGGGTATCGCCCACTTAAACGACATCCTCATCATTTTTCTTAAGATATTATATGAGACAAAATACTGAATTATTTAGAGTACCACTGGGAGAGGGAATTGATTCCTTGCTGTATCAGAGAGAAATAGCTGCTCTTTTGAGGCTTGATCCAAAGCCTGACGAAGTCAATGAGAATCTTTCCATTGATTTCAATAGGCTTTATATGACGCTTTTACTCACTCATCAACTATTTCTCTTCAGTTAGAACAAAACAATACATTCTTTCATTGCAAGATACTCGGTTTGCTGTACCTAACAGAAATACATTCTGTCCCATTCTGCTAAATATAAAATCACTTACGGCCTGCTGAAATAAGTAGCAAACAGCTTTTTAGTATCACTGAAAGTTAGATTTACCCTCTGTGCATCTGAAATTCTTGTTGCGTGTATAGCTACCTGCATACCTACATTTTAAACTCAATAGGAGACTGTATCTCAAGTTCATATTTCTTTGCAGGTAATACTTCTTGTTTGCAATAAAAAGATGCATCCTACTTTTTCTAGGCTTTCAGATGTGTTTCAGCCTCTTTGTTGCAAAAGGAAAAACTAGAGTACACTTTCACTAGTTACCAATTACTGTTCTGTTTCTGGGAAAGTCAAGACGCAGCATCTGTGTTGGACAGCACTGAAATTTCCCATTTTGACAGTCTGAAAGGAGTAGCCAAGCTAGGCAGGTCTTCTGCAATTGCCAGCAGCTTTTCCAACAACTTCCTTTAAAAAGAAATGCAGAGGTATTTTCTTGAATGTCTGACTTGCTTCTCTTTCCTCATGCATGAGTGTTTAAACAAAATTTAGCCATGTGTAAACAATACTATTCCTGTGTGTACACTCACAAAGGCACTTGCAGCCCAGTCTCAGCTTGCTGTTTTTATAAAGTGACTTAGAAATGGACCTAACACAAAATATAATAGGAAAACAAATAGCAGTGTCACACTCTTGACCTCTTAGATTGAGTAAGGAGCAAGGCAGATCATTGTTCACCACCTACAGTATACCTGCTTCTGAGCTCAGGCTGCAGAATACACTTGATGGCTCTTCTGGAATTGACAGTTTAGTGTAATTTAGAGTAAGAGAAGACGATGTGTCTGATACGTGGCTCAGCTCAGAGCCTGTGGAGATTGCATATAGGTACCATTTTGTAACGCTTTGAACTTTAACATATTGTGGAGCCGCCTCTGCGGATTATCCCCTGGTGAGCTGTAGTCAGCCGTGGAAGGCCAGCATGCTGGCTGGAGACAGAGCACCAGTGCTCTGTGTGCCATACTCGCAGCGTGCTGTGCTTGCAGCGTGCTTTGCAGCTTGCCCACCTCCTGGGGCAATCCTTAACCCCGGAGAGGGGGAGGGAACTCTGCCCAGTGTTGGGCTTTGTAGCAAAAGACACATATTCTAGAGTTATATTCATTGTATAATGCAATTCAGTGGTAAATTACAAACTTGCCATATAACTTCCTATCAGGTAAGTTTTTCTTGTCATGCTCTGTTTGTCAGTAGAGCAATTATTTCATTTTAATAATTTAATATTTTCAGTACATTTTGCTTCTTATCTTGAAGGAAGTATATTCAGTCATCCAGAGGGAGTTCTAAACAGCAGATTTATAGCACTCCCAATAACGTTATTCAGAAAATGGGTTGTATCAAATTGTAAACATTTCAAAATGTTAAGAAATGATGAAAGCAAGAAGAGATTATCACAGCAGGGACAAGGGCAGCATGTTAAAGCACTGCCTGTGAAGACTTCTGCTTTTGGGAGCTATCTCCACAGTCAAAGGCTGGTGAAGAGTTACAGAACCCTTAAAGAAAAAAATGGGAATATTGTTTATATTACCTTATGATACCTACCTACAAGTAGACTAGGGGAAAGACTGGACTGGATTGAGGTTATTTTAGTTTTTAAGATGACTGAGGCAAGAGTTGAGAGAAGCAGAGCGTGGTTTAAGGAAAATGCCAATCAATTTTCATAGCCAGAGGGCTTCTGTCAGGGAAAAGTAGAAATAACAGCTTATAAAAAATTCTGAAATTTTATAAATATTTACTAATACCAAAATATCCACCAGAATCAATCACAAAATGGGTAACAGGAGCACATTTAAGTCTTGGTACAAGTTCTACTGAAGGCACACTGATTGCTTGCATTGATTTTTGGGAAGGATGAGAGCAAACAAGTTTTTGTCAAAGATTTTGCAAAAGAAACCAAGAGATTCCAGCTAGGAACCCTTCTAGCTCCACAGTCACAGGGCAAGGCATAGAGGCTATTGTATCAGGAGACTTTGCTGAGAAATTCCAATAACCATTTTGGGATGAATTTATCAGCTTCCTATATCGGTGAACTTCATCCCTCAGCTAAGAGTTAGCAGAGAGCTTGTTTTGTATTTCACATGGGATTTGGTGCTGCAAAGACTGCATTATTGCCTACTAATAGGATATAAACATGCTGATATCAGTTTACTAACATGAAGGGAAAGTGTTCTTCAGCAAATGAATCATCTTTGGATAGGATAATTAATCTTTCAATACCTAAACTTGCCAGGATGTGATTATTTAGGTGAGTGAAGCAAGCAGGATGTAAACTGTTAAACAGCACAGTAATACTATAGCAGGTTTAATGCTCTATGTTTTTAATTAAAATAACTCTGAACTAAATACTAATTTTTTTTTTAATTCTTTAGCATTTAAGAAGATGATTATTTCCAATCAAAATTCTGCAAACTTTCTGATAACTATTTAAATTTAGAACTTATTGACAGACATCTTTGTGATTTTTGTAGTTGCTTAAAACTACTTTCTGTTTAAGTAGGTGATAGTTTAGCAGATCCATAAGTGAGTTTCTTTCCAAGAACAAGGACAAGAGCAGTTATTCCACTGAGTGATGGGTTTATTTTCCTGCCCCATTCATGTGTAAGCTGTCTCTTTCCCTTTGCTTTCTCCCCTTGCCTGGCAGTAGAGATTAATGAAAGCAGAACAGCTTTAAAAGCAAGCTGAAGAACCTGGTATCAAAAGCAGGCTGCCTTTATTCTGAGAGCTATTTTCCACCAATTAAGAACTCTTTTATTAAGAATTTTCTGTCAGTGCTGGTGACTAAAATTTACAGTATTTGAATGAACCATTCTACATGGGTACATAAGCAGACTGAATTTGGGACAAAATAGCTTTATTATTAATCTTGATTTATTATTTCCTTGAAATATGAGGGTAAAAAGAGATTACAGGACTCAATTATCTGTTTCCTTTTATTGTCTTGTATGCAATCATTGTCATTAGAATGTACAAGTAATGAGTTTGCTGAGTTGATATGACTTTGTCTTGGATAATATTTTGTGATTACAAATATGCACATATTTTTCCTTCAATCTTTGGCAAGCTCAGCTTAAAACATTTCATTGTTATTTGTTGATGAATAATTAGGTTGGGTTAACACTGCTGATTTGGACCCACTGCAGTTTTCAAAAATAGGACTGTGTAGTTTTTTTGCTGCTGGAGTCCATTTCTGGAAAGAGAACTAGATCATTAGTTGACGGGAAATGGCATGGTTACGTTGAAAACAATTTTCACTAATTGATTATATGGCTAAACCAATTTCCAATCTTGGCTCTCACTTGGACCGGATGCAATATTACCTCTCACTATAATTCATGGTTAAATTTTACTGAAACAATATCCCTATAAAATTTCTGTTTGTGCAACAGGCTCAGTATTTATCTACTTATCTGTCTTATTAGAATCTAAAATAAATTGGGGCAATCCCATCCCACATTCAGGAAAGTGTCCTATTTTTGGTCTCCATGCCAACTCTCCGGAGAAGTGTCTACTATTTTGTACCACCATTACGAGTACATTCTCTTGTTACAGATAATAAACCTGCTCTCCTTTCTGTCGCCCTAGTCTATTAATTTAAAAATTGTTTCATTTTTACAACACTAATGTTATTCTCACTAGCTTGGCAACCCTGGGATAATAGCATAAATCTGTGAATTATTATTTTTGTTTAAGGCATTTCTAATTTTAATTAAAAAGAAAAGTGATCTTGCTGATCACCTGCAGGATTGTGACTCTCCATGGTTACCTGTCACTCAAAGAGATCTAGCTCTGAGGAATGCTAATTAGCACTGTTAAAGCACTGGTAATTGAACTGGGGAGACAGCCTGCAGAAGGAGGCTGTTTGCATTCAGCACTGCTTTGCCATTTAAATGGGCTAGCACAGCCGTGAAGGTACAGTGGATAAAAGTGAAAAAAGCACTCGGGCTGTAATTTTTCATTTTGACTTCAATGTTGTTTACCAAAGTGTTTCCTGGAAACGAGTGCCCGTACCAAAAAAGTGTCATGCATAGCAACTTCACTGACAACCTACGCCTAAAAAGTGCACAATGCCCTTCATCTCTTACTTCTCTTGTTGCCTGGAACAGCCACGTGTAGCAGTGGAGTTCAAGATGCTGCCCTGGGTGACCCACGCCACTCCCCATTCAGTGCTGGGATTCCAAGAAAAGAGATTAAAAATTAGGTAAGCACCAAATTTAAAACAAGAAAAACCCTAACAGAAACCAGTGTTCACACTGCAATTGGTGACTCTTTTCCAGATACTTACCTGACTCCTGGTGCTGTGATATCTGTGTGCCCTGGAATAGTGCACCTTCCATCATAGTATGTTACCAGTTTGCTGAGATGAGGCAGAAGGTCTCTGAAGGTAAATATTCAGCATCTCCTGAAGATCTAGGGTTTTTAAGAAAACTAGCCCAAAAGTGAGATACACTAGATCACATGCTGATCTACCATGTCTTCATCATCTTTTTGATTGCTCGTGCGAGTACTTTTCACACTGTACAGTTTAATGCCTCAAATTATTCTCTATGCCTTCAAAGGGTTGCATATTTGTTTAGTTTAGCAAATATGAGAAATGTCATTCACAGGTATGAAGTTGAACAGTTACCTCCGTCCTTGGATTGTGATGTGACACATATGTGAGTCATGCATTTAGATACCCTGGGGATAACAAATACTGATTTTAAAATGTGTCCATCAGCTAACGGGTAAAATGTGGATTTTTTTTTTCTGTTTATCAGATAAGTGTGTGCACATTTTAATAGCTACAATTGATAATTTGATTATGTAAAGTGAATATTTGCAGCATATGACAGCTATACTTCATTAAGCTGTGAATATTTCAGACAGATTCTGACTTAAGCATTTCAGGATACTGATGACTGGTGTTAAAATGTGAAGATGTGATAATGCAGAAAGATTCCAAATATTGTCTTCATTGATGAGTTAAACTTAAAATCCCTTTTCTTTTCTCCCACATATACTCAACGGATAAAACTGACTGCAAATCTGAATGAGTCCAGGACTCCTGCAATATTTCAGTGTGCGAGACTGTTAGATGGGTAGGAAGCAAACACTATGTTTCTCCACCTTAGTGTTTATTTAAACAAAACTGTTTCTGTGTGGGAAGTTCCTTTTTTTTTTTTTTTTTTGTTCTTACTGCTTTGTGGAGAACTGTATGGGTTGAAATTATTCGTGTTACAAGAGAAAAAACAGTCATTGGTTCATATTCCTGAAAGATTATAACAGCGCTTGAAATTTAACACTTTCCAGATCATATTATATCTGGAGAACAGTAAGGCTGACCTGAAGGACTGTGTACTAGCACATTTCTGCCTTGCTCCATTCTTTCTAATGGGATGTGTTGGCACATTCACCACATTTCATTTCTCACGCATGTTTCGCAGGACATCACCTCTCTTAGCCTCCTGACCATGGCCTGTGCCGGTTAGGTGGACAAGGGCCCACATACTATTTCACGTGTTTTACACTTTCTAATTCAAAAAAATTAGGGGAAGAATTTATATCTCAAGGTGTGTTCCGTGGTATAATGACACATCATTGGCATTTAACCTGAATCATCTCAGACCGCTGCCTGGGGAGCACTGGGTTTTTTCACTTATTTGCAGGTTGGGTTTGAAGGGGTACTGTTGTTCACTTCTGTCAAGCTGTTACCTGTTTAGCCTTCATGTTGCTTGTCATTTTTTGTCTCTCATTGTTCCTGCACACCAGGACTTATGTGAAACACAGTTAGGGTGTAGTGTGTAGTCAATGTACAGCATCATGCCTGGTCCAGACCCAAAGTGGAGGGCACAGGGCAGCTGTGCTCTTGACAAGGCCTTTGCAGCTTGGCATGGTGCCCCCAGCATGGTGGGGACCATGGCTTTCAATATTGGGCTGACTTGTCCCGACCATGGAGCTCCCTGCCCCGCATGCCTCAGAGGTGCTGTGGAGAGGCAAGGGTGCTGGCTTTGCTGCTTCTTGAAGGGGCTGGGTGCCCGCCGGAGTCTCCAGCAGCTCTGCCCACATCCCTGTGTGCTGGCAGGTACCTGAAAATAAGAAGGAAGATTATCCCAGACACCTGGCAGTTAAGCAAGTAAAGAAAATCAACTTCAGAAAAGGAGGCTCTGACTTACCTAGCCCAAAGGAAGCCTGAATTTGACAGGCTAGGCATCATCCCGCCCTCCAATATGTGACATTATTGGTCCTCTGAATTTGAAAGCCCCCTAGTTAAGGCCCGTATAGTACGCTGAAGAAGCGAAGAGCAGCACGTCAGAGCGGTTGCCTTTCCTCATAGCTGACCATATTTTTGCTTTTCTGCCCTGGCCAAGGTGGCCCATCCCAGACCAGCAGACTGCTGTACTGTAACAGTTCAGTGCTAACAGAGCCCAAGGGAAGGTGTAAGGAGAAGCACCTCAGATTGGACAGAGACCACACAAAGCCTTTACTGGGAACGGGAAGTCGTGGCAGAGACTAATGAATGAGTGGGAGATGCTGTATGGGCGTCTCCATAGGCATGTGGGCTCCCGTGACCCTGGCTGAGAGATGCTGCTGTTCATCATCCTCTGGAGCTGTGGGACAGCACAGCTCTTTGTGGTGAGTCTTTTAAATACACAAGCGTGGCTTTTGAGACTAAACCAACACTGACCGTTCAGTAAATACACTTGAAGGTTATTGAAGACAAGTAATGGACCTACTGTGTATCCAGTTTGTCTAGGAGGATGAGATAGTGTTGTAGGATCTATTTTTGGACATCTGAGATGGCAGTCACCGTAATGCATCTCTGCAGCACTGCAGGTAAAAAAATACACTGAAACAAAGAACTTCTTCCTCTGTGTCTTCAGAGGAAGTTTATTCAAATGTGTCTTTGCTATTCGCCACCTCTTTCTGGAGAATTACACCAGTTAGTTTCACACAGCTTGGATAGTTGTTTCTGAATAGGAAGGTGTTGGGAATGAATACATCAAACAGAGGAGTTGTGTTTGTGTGGGGACCGTGGTAATGAGGAATGCTGGAACAATAGATGTTTTAATTTATTACTTTAGTCAATGTTAAGAAAAAGTATCAGAGTTGGAGAAATTAAACACTGACTATTAAATTGTCAATTCTTCTCTGTTGACTTGCCAGAAAAAATGCTGGTCTGGTGTTACCAACAGACCTAAAGTCAAGAAGGGTAAGTGATTTACCTGCTGTCATTCTACGCATGAAAACCAGAGATGAGACACTAGTTGTCTTGAACCTGCACCCCCTTTGTTAGCCCAAGATGCCTGACATGCAGGCTGTTAACAGCGACACACATAATCAGAGAAAGAAAAAAATCTGATGTTACATTTGTATCTGCCTAGTCTTTTGCAAGGCAGAAAAGCCTTTCACTTCTTTGAAGCTGTCTGCAAGGGGTATTTTCTGAGTATGCCAGTATAATTACTATTTTGCATTCAGAGCAATTTAATTTGAACTGCAAATAAGTACTTCCCTACTAGGGAGTTGCATCAGTGTGACTGCAGAGGTTTAGTGCTCAGTTACAGCAGTATAATTGCCTCAGTAAATCTCCCCTATGTAGACAAACACTTGGACAAGCAGAGTAGTACAGATTTCCTATAAGCAGACATGTTTCAGAGCACCAACTTGTCCCCAGTGCTGATGACATTTAGATTTGGAATTTTGGAGTGGTGGTACATGCAGACACACTCAAAGCAGCACGTGGTTGAATTTCATACCTGCTGTGTTGTGTATGGTTGGGACAAGAAAATGCATGCAATATGCTCTACAAAAAAAAGCTAGTACAAAGGCACAGCTGGTTTTGAAAGAGCAGTGGTTTTTCAGTACGTTTTATACCAGGCTAGCCTCTTTTAGACTAAAGGTTGCAGTGTGTCCATTTTAATTTGAAAGCACAGTGGACCCTGGAGGCTGGATCCTTTGCTCATTGCACCATTCTCGTCAGAGCAGTCGAGTTATGCCATCACTTGATAACATTTGTTTTACTTTTATGGCAAAAGAGCTATAGAAGCCTTCTACTGTTGCCAGTGAATAAAGGTGTGCTGGAGGATTTTGTGGTGCAGCAAGGGTGCTGCTCACCTTGTGCGTCACCCACTGCAGCGTGTAAGGCTGCGTGGGCTGCTCATGGTGGGCTGGAGGACGGATGCCAGCCCCAGTTCCCCCTGGGTTTCTGTCCCTCAGGAGCTCGCCTATGGCCTCATAGCAGGCAGAAATGTGTAACTTAAGCAGGCGCTGGACCATGCACAGCTTTTCTGCGCTAGGATATTTGCATTTTGTTCTTCATTCTGTGCTGTTAGACTAGGTCTTGCCCCATCACCTTTAATACTGAAAAATTTAGCCATTTGATTTGAATATCACATTTCCTCTTCTGATTGTTAACCGTCCCTATAATAGTCTTGGAAACCAATTTGCAGTTTTGTCTCTGGAGCTCTCACACTGATAGTGGGACAAGGGGCTTTGTGTCAAAGAAAGATGCCTACCTCCAGCACCAGGCTCAAATAAAAAATAATAAAACACTTTTAAGAATGCATTTCACAGTTTATCCTTAGTGTGAATTGCTTCTTACACTGTGAACTTTTTGGACTGTAGGGCTGAGAATTTTCCTTCCAGTCTGTCCTGGGTTACGACCAATAACGGTCTCTGGGAAGAGAGATGGCAAAGCTTCTGCTCCCAACTCCAGAGAACGTGAAAATGGAGCTCTAATGAGGACGTCTGTCCTGTGACAGATTTCCCAGCAAAACAACAAACTGGCCGTGCTCTCCTTGAGCAGTAGAACCCTTAGGGGATGCTAATGTGGCATGTACTCACTTCCTGATTAACTATACCTGCTGAAAAAGCTTTTTTGTTCTCAGGATCTTATGAATTGCTTCAGTCTGAAGGATTACATTACAGAGCGGTTCATGAGTATGGCATTTCCTGGAACATATTTAAAGAAATATGGTACAAGTGCATATATTGGCATACAGTTTTCAACTTTCCTGTAAATGAAATATTACCAAACCCAGAAAACAACCCCCACCAAGAAAAATACCCCAAGCCATTAAGGGTCTGAGGCATCTATAACTAGGTGTGGACTATGTCATAAAGTGCATTTCTTTAGTGTAATATTTTCAGCTTGCTTCTGAAACCTGAGTTGAAATTGATGTTATACAGCTATACGTTTTCTAGGTTAATGCTGACATTAGCTCAGTGATACATTTGAGGAGTTAGGTGCTTCTTTGCAACAAAATGCAGAATTTAGACAGAAAATATCCACAGCTTTGTGGCTGTGCAGTTAGAAAATGTCCACGCCTCTTGAGTTGAATTCACCAGGCTCTGATACTAAGCTGTGGTAGAGCTCCTATGGCTTTGTGAATCTATGTAAAATCTCTGGCAGCTCCACAGCCCAGGTACGTTTTGAAGATTAGTTGTGTTTTACTAGCAGATGGCTGTGAAGCCTGCCAAGGCTGGTAGGATTAATTTCCATGATCTTCTGTGACCGGTGGGATGCAGTTAGGCCTGGATCTGCTGCCAGGTGACTTCTTTCTTCCCCCGTCTTCTGGAGTCCTGCAAGAGGAGGGGTAGAAAAACATGAGTGGCCAAAGGGGCAAGAGGAGTGCAAGGTGAGAAAGGCCCTGAAGGGACCATCCATTTCGGAGCAGGGAATGTGAGACAAGGAACTGAAAGGAAAACTTTTTCAGACTTTATAAATCAAAATATGTAAGTATGTTTTGAGAGAAGGTCTGGGGAGAAAAAAGCTGTTTGCAAAGAAATGTCCTTGGTAATTTGAAACAGTGAGTGAATTGGAGAGAGGTGTGTGTTGGTGTAAGAGCCGTGTTGCTTATGACCACAGGTAATGGCTAAATTGCAGCATGTATCTGATTAATTTGGCCTTGTTTTCATCATGTGAAATATTAATGAATATTCACACATACTGTATTTACGTTTGTCAAATAAAATTCTCCCTGAGTTACTTAGCTTCACTTATAAGGGTTGTACAGCAGAGCTTACAGTGAAAATACTCCTTCAGGCTTAAGATCAGTCATTGCTACTCTGTAATAATATAAACATTGTCTAAACAACAACCAGCTGTAGGTATGCAAAAAAAAAAAAAAGGAAATCTCAGCAGTTGTGAAAACCATAGCCTGGTGCAAAAGGCCGTCATTCTGTGCTAAAGGTGATGGGGTGGCAGGGGATGGCAGGACAGTGTAAGGAGCAGCAGTTATGCAGAAATATGAAAGCAGCATCTTGGGTATCTTAAAGGTATGTTTTGGTCACGAGCTTAAACATATCTTTTCTGGCTAAAAACGTCCTAATGATATCCTACTAATACACTGTGACACAAATAATGTTAATTCTTCTAAGCCATACTGAAGGAAATAACTTTCTCCTTTTGAGCAGCTAGTTTTTAAAAGATTTTATCCCACTTGAAGCTCAGAGAAAATTGCATGGAAAACCATGTTTGTCAAGGAGCAAAGTAGATAGGGAAAAAATCCCATATTGATAACAAGTGTGAATGAATTATGTAAATTTGTTAATATTGCTTCTGGCCATTTTCTCCTTGATATTATATTGTGTAATGTCAGCTCCCTTTTTTTTTTTTTTGTGTTTGTTTGAACAGAGCAGCAGTCACAGGTTGCTGTATTTCAGACTGACTACTGAGCAGGCGGTGGTGGCTCTTGTTTCATAACTTACTCTTCTGTTACAAGCAGGCACAGGAGACTGGTTTGGTGAAGACGTTGCAAATGGCCTGTAGACACTTTGGCACCAATTAAGGATCATTTTTAGTACTGGTGGGGGTTAGAGGCCTCAGGTTTTAATTAAGACCCCGCAGTCCTTGATATCTTGCAAACATAAGCTAGTGTCTTGCTGTTGCATGGGCACAGCCCTGTATCCATGGAGAGCATCAGTAGTACGGAGGAACCTCCTTGCGAGCTCACAGGTTTGGCAATGGGATGTTGGCAACACGCCTATGCTAATTGTTTGCAACCTTTCCTGCCCCATTGTTTTTAATTTAAATAAATAGCAAGGAGAAACAGGAGAATGGATTCATTGTATCTGAACCTCTTTGAAAAATGGGTCACAGAGAGATTGCCCGTGAATGCACGTAGTTTTCTAGTTTTAATTAATTATTATTGTCACTCCCATTTTACAGGCTGGAGTTGTAAAAACTACATAAAAAATCAAGATTAAAATTGCAATGTCTCTGACAGAGCTGAGAGCTGACCACAAGATTTCTGAGCTTTGTACCAACCCAAGGAATACGGTCTGAAGAGGCAAGGTGGTAGTGGCTCCGCACCAGTGGGAAGAGGCATACAGAGCTATAAAGCAGGCTGCATCCAGCATCTCTATGTGTTACTGCATCAAAAGTAACATGGGACTTCCCAAATCTACAGCCAACCTGAAACATTACTTCCCAGAACTGTTTCCTGTTGTCTGTAATGAAGCAGTAAGTTGCTGTAATTGGATTTTGAGCTTATATACCAAGGCTTTGAAATGCTGCTGTTCACTTTTGCACAAGCATTTGGACTGTTCCCACCACAAATCTGGGAAAGACAATATCAAGGTTTAGATTTTCCATCTGACTCAGACCAAGGGTTTGAGCAAAGCTGTTTTCATGTTGGTCTGAGGCAATGTGATAGTTATCAGGCTGCTATAGATTGAGCTGATCAGTTTTCCCTGTTGAAGCTCTTTCCCGTTCTGTGGAAAACTTAACACTTCCCTGGCACTAGGGATGGAGCTGAAGTCGTGTCTCATGTGAAAATCCTAAATCTCTCATTTCCATCTTTCTAGCAAAAAAAAAAGTTTTACTGGTCTGTATAAGATGGAAGGGCATCCAGAGGAAAAGGGGCTCAGACGCAGAGTTCCCTGCCGTGGTGATTTGGGCACACTGTCGGAGGGGCAGGTGTGGGCTCAGGGCTCATTCCATCCCTCAGGAGAATGGTATAATTACCAAGTTAGCAGTGTGTAAGTGGCCTATGTAATGTCCTTAGATTTATGGGAAGCAATTATTTTCCTTTCTTATTACAGCCGCTTGGAAGTGAACTACACTATTGCAACAGGAGGACAGGCAGGATTTATGCTCCTGTGCAGAGAGAAAGAGTAAAAAAAGAATTGGACACAAAGCAATGCTACTGTTGCTTTCCAGTCCAGATTTCAGACTGGAAAACAGACCAAAAAGTGCAGGTGCATGGCCCATGATTTCTAGAAGAGCAGCAACCCATTTGGCAAGTTTTTCCTCGGTGTGTTGGTATGGGTGGCGAGACCTCCACAGGGTCTCGCTCTGGGTCCTCCTTTGTGCCTCTAGCAGGTGTTGTGGGGAAGCCTGGAATATCTGAGCCTCAGGGACGATTTAAGCCCTTGATTCTGCACTGTCATTTAATCTCCATTGTTCTGCCTTTTCCCTGCGAATATGGCTTCTGACAGTACATTTGCTGCCTTCTCCATCAAGCTCATTTGTGCCTTGCTCTAGGGACAAGTGACATAAAGCCCTTCTTCCTCAAAAAACAAGGTCCCTTGTGCTTCCCTTACAGAGCTCTGACTGAATGTAAATACCAGCCGAAGCTGGTATTACTCATATTTAATCAATTGTGTCACTGCCTATGGTATTGGTAATTCCTGAGTTGTGTCTGCTAGGCAGGCTGGGGAAATAATAAGGAATGGCCAGGAAGAAAAATCGCTTTGCAACAACCGGACGTGCAGAGCCTGAGATGACAGAAATTTACAGTGTCTCCTCCTTGGGTCTGAGACAAGATGCAATGCAAGGTAAGCTCATCTTTTTACCCTTGCACTGCTTTGCTTTCTAAATTTTAAATGTCAGAGTTTTCACTTGTGCCATGGTTGAAACTGTTGATTGAACTCTCTCTTCTGTTGGCAAAATTTCCGTGCTTCACGTGGTAGAGCTGTTGTTTCTCAGAGCAATACTTCTGTTACTGCAGATTTTAATTACTGCTCATTGAGAACAAGATAAATGGAGCTTGAGGTCCATAGCATTAAAGCTATCCATAGACAACCTAACTGTGCCTGTTACTGTGTTTAGATGATCTCAGCGGCATACTGTTTACTTAACCTATAAATGTCACTGGTGTGATTTGTGCTGCTCAAGAAGATTTGGGGAGAAATTCTAACACACAGCGAAAGAAAGAAACCTTTAAGGAACTGATGAATAGGCAGGATTTTCACACTCATCGTTTGTATGTCAAAGCATGAAGAGCCCATAATTAAGGTAGCAGATTTTTGCTGGGGGTGAGCACATCTTGCACATCCCTTGGCCTGCATGCAGCAACAAGCCTTCTCTCTACTCTTCACACCTGCCAGCGAAGCCCTGTGAGTGTCAAGAGGTGCCAGGTGGGTGCCAGCTCCACGCCTCTCAAAACAGTTATCCTACCAGCGCATGTTAGGATGAGCGTGGCTGCGCCAGGAGAAGAGTAAACACCCGGATATGCCAAACTGCTCCTTTGGACAGTTTGTTGCCTCCTGGCAAGCACACGTGGAGCTGGCACTACCAGCCTTTGAAACCCAAGTAGAAATTTTGCTCTTTGGGTGGAAGAAATAAAAGTTTCAAACTCTTCTCCACCTATCTGCTGCCAACAGCCTATGCTTAGCTGGATAGACTCAGGGACCCCCTGCATGCATTTGTACACATGCTGCACTATCGGAGCTTGAAGGGGCTTCATCTGTGTACCAGAAGCCCAAGGCGAGACTTTCCAAACGCCAGCTCGACCTCTGGGGCTGGATCTGCAACCCTGCCTGCCAGCTTCTCCTGTGAGCTCCACAGTGGGTTGCTCTCGGGTCCTTCCAGCCTAGGGGAGGTGTTCTTGTCCAGAGACATCCTTCTTTAGAGCAAGGGGAGGACAGAGGAAAAGGGTTTCTGTGGGGTTTTTTTGTTTGTTTTTGTTTCTGGGTCGGTTGTTCTATTTATTTATTTATTTATTTATTTTTATTCTAGTCTCACAGGAGGTCTTGAGACAATGTAGGTCAGAGACAGGGCAAGGCTGGGGACATTTTAGGTATAGCAGCTGTTTGTGCATCAGCCTATAACACAGCATGCTTCACAGCCAATTTTATGTTTAGAGGGGTGGAATGGGGGGAAGGTTACACTCTCTGAATTTAATTCCTGATTAATGTGTGTCAGGTTGGATGTATGCTTTTTTACTTCTCTCTTTTTTTTTTTTTTTTAATTCTTTTTTTGGGATAAATTCATACTTTTCTGGTCTCCATCCTGTTTGATGAATTCATGGTGCCATCTACTGATTAGAGATGGAAATAGCACTGAGCTCTAGTTGCAGATAGCATCCTGCACTGTTTCAAAATAAAATTTAATCATGTGATTAAACAACAGCTTCTTCCCACCAGAAGAGCTCAGCACTCTAAATCACCCTGGCTACTTTGGGATGTGTCTGTGTCTGTGCAAGAGGCTGAATAAGAGCAGTGCTTTTGTAATCTCACCCCAAATGCACAGCAGACCCCGAAGAGTTTCTCTTTCCCCTTGTGCTCATACCATTTGTATGTTTCTGCTGCTGCTCTACCACTTAAAATGAGAAACAGTTTTAAAAAACTTTCTGAGCTTTTTAGAAAACTGTATGATTATGTTGTGTTTCTTTTTGTTTTGGTTTTTTTTTTTCTTTTAACAGCACTAACCAAAACCAACAGATGAAAATGTTTTATTTTCAGTTTGTTTGTGAAACAGACAAATTCTTTCTGCTTCTGTCTGGAATCAGCAATGTCACACAATCTGATCACACAGCCAAATCTGCAGTTTCAAAAAAACCCAACCAAACGATCAGTGAGAAGGGAACAAAATTATCTCAGTTGTCTTTATGGGTAATATTTATGATTTTCAGATATCAAAACGCCCCAAACATTTTTATTAGAGAATCAATAATTTGGTCAATAACTTACTGGTTCTAGTGACCGTACATGAGTGGGGATGAGCTTTGCTCCTGCAGAGCTATCCTTCAGCTTTAACTACTGTCTCATGTTATTATGGTCTTTTCCGTACTGACTCCTTCTTTCCCAAACTGTCTATTTTCTCCCAAGGCATCCTGCTCTTCAGGAGTCTGTTTCCCATCTGCAGGCAGATGCACAGCATCACCAACCAAAGAACCTGGCAGTCAACCTGGAAAACAGGGGTATGGGGCTAGAGTTAGAGGTACAGGACATCTTCATCCCCAGGTGGCTCTTGACTTTTGAAGGGCCTCTATGAGGAGTGAGCAATAGAAAATGTGTGGGGAAAAATACAAGCAAGTAGAAACGTCTTTAAAAATATGTATGAGTACTTAACTGAATGCAAAACAGCCAGGAGACTTAATTGAGATACATTGGCTTTGCTTCTGAAATATCTAGTTCTTTTTTCTTTAGAAGAAGATGCAAAATGTATCCTAAATAGTGAACAATTTCCACATACACCTTAAAATTCCAGCCCCTTTTCTGTCCTTTTTCTGTAAGCAGTGATTGCCCATAATAGCTTGCTGATGTTCCTAAGGTTAATAGATAAAATGGATAAGAGATAATAGTGTTCCATGTAGTGGTGCTTTAGGGAATACTGTGAATATTGAGGTAATTGGGAAGTCTGTAAAGGGTGGGGGGTGTCACTGAAGAGGTGGCAAGGTAAGATTAGAAAAGCTGAGCCGCAGATCTCGGGAATACTTGATAAAGGTCAGAACTAGAGGCCACTGGATCACTTTCTCTTGAAATACTGAGTCACGTAAAGAAGAGGGCAGAACTAGAGCAGTACCCATCATTTCCAACATCTAATTATTGTATAGATATTGTTATTTTGATAGTATTAGCCAGCAGTAATGGCAAAGTAGTAGACCCTTTCCTTCTTTATATATCTGATAGATTAGCCTGCCCACCAGCAGAGCAGTGGCATGCTTAGAGATGGCATGCTATAGTTAGGTATGATAGGTCATAGGTTGGTTAAGAAATAACTTTGATGGTTTCCTCCTCTCCTTGTACAATCAGGTTCAGCTTTGCACAAGCTGTTAATGGCAGGTGGTGGGGAGCCAGCTATGAGTTAAGAACTGGTTCAAATGATGCTCAAATGGACAGCCGGTATTTGTATGAAGAAGGCTTGGAATTTGGAAGGTCATCATTTTTAATCCAGGTCAGACATGTTAAATTAAAGTCTTTCAGTAAAAACAATTCAAATGGGATATTTTTTTGGTTTATAATGTGCCTTTTTAATCCCATCCTGGGGATAAAGACAAAGGCATATTATTGCTTTCTACCAAATGTAAGAGAGATGGCTCAGAATTAGTTACTGCTTTTCATTTAAAAAGGCTAATGCCTTTATTTGGCCTGCCCCCCTTTGCAGTGTAAGCTGATTTCGACATGAACATTTTGTTCAAGTCGTAAGCGATTTGGTACAGCTGTGTCGAGGTAAGCAGGCAGTAAACAATCGTTGCATGATACTTCAGGAAAGTCGGACTCACATGTGCAATAGTGGGCAACGCTCTGAATGGATTCATCAGTGCCCAAACGCGTGCAGCAGACTTGCAAACCAGGTTGAGGAAGGGATTTCTGTTCCTCGGGTTGTGTGGGCTTGGCACAACAGAACCCAACCCTCTGTTGTTTATTAATTTGTGTTTGGTAACTCCTGGGCACCACAGTCATGGACCAGGACTGCAGTGAAGGTGGGACTTGGGGCTGAGGTTGGAGAGGAGGATGGTTCCCATCTCCAGGAGTTTGTAGCACAACGTGACAGCAAGCGAATAGGGATATGAGAAAACAGATAGGTTATTAAGACATTATTGGGTAATATGAGAGTCAGTAGTCTCATAACACCATTAATTGTATGGTTGTCATGCTCTTTTGGTAGGATTTGTGGCAAAATTATGCTTCTTACGAGGAGTCTGGAGGAGGAAAATGAAGCGATGCAGTCTGTGTCTATGAGGAATTCCTGTTGGAGAAGGAGAAAATATCAAGATGCTTATTTGAAAAAGTAATGAGAGGATAATGTAAAGTGGGTAGAAATTAAGGAAGTTATGGTGGGAATAAATTAGGATACACATCAGAAGTGAAGAAAAGCAGGTTACATTCGATGTGAGAGAAAACATTGGCCTGATGGAAGTAAAAGGCCAGGAAAGTTTTGGGGTGTTTATGGTTTTGGGGTTTTTTTTTCATGCTTCATAATGACAGTAGTGGCTACAAGAAGGAGACTAACCAACAAACTGTAGCATCTACACTCCCTTGGTGTGGTAGAAATGCATAATTTGAGCAAGTATCCTGTGAAAAGGAGATTAATTCAGTACCTGGAATTATGGAGAGAGGACTTCAAGTCCTTCCGTCACAGCAGCACCTCTGTGTGATCTTTGGAAAACAGACCTCCTCTGCCTCATGAATGTACTAGAACAAATCCACAGAACATATAGGGCACACTGGTGGTTGGTGAAAGCCAGTGTAGAGCAGAGGAGCTGGATGTTGCACCTCTAACAATTTCCATAGGGCGTTAGCCTGGGTCAAGAACTGGACCTCTTGCAAACCCCTGTTGTTGGAGTGGGCTTCCTTTCATTTATATGTGTCTGTTAAGATTGCTTTTTCAGCTCACAGCTCTTTCACAGACATGTCGAAGTCTGAACTCCAGTAGTAGCCTGTAAGGTCAGCAAATGCTTGTGCATGTACTACTAATGTTTTTTCCTATGCAAACATTGTAACTGCTGCAGTGCCAATTTATTGGTTGACTTCTGAACTTGGGTGCTGTTAGTACTCTGCAAGACTCCAGCCTCACAAGAGCGGCTGAGCGGAAACAAGGCAGTGAAACACAAACTCAGACACGCTTGTTACGTTACATGCACCTTCAAACTGGTCTTCACCTCTCATGGTCCCAAAGTTTACAAGGCAAAAGAATAGTTAAAAGTGTTGGAACAAGTCGCAGGGGGGTGAGAAAACAAAGAGGCTCGTTAAACTTTATGCCTGCATCTCACCTATAAACAGCATAGTGCAGTTTTTGTTAATACTTTGAATTTTAATTTCATGCTGTCTTAACTAGCACACATCTAATCTTATCTTTTTCCACCTGGTATTAGAGAATGAATCTCACGTTTAATTTATAAACTTCACAAGATTTTTGAGGAAAGCTGGAGTACATGCTTGTGTGTAGGATACATGATTTCTCACCATTTCAAAGAGAGGAAAGAGATTTCAGTTCTGAAGCACATCAGGGACTTGACTTTACTATCCACAGAGCAATTAATAACTTGTAAGTATATATGACTGCTTTGAGTGCTTGCTGACAAGTCCGCCTGCTTCTGTGTAGAATGAATTTTCTTCTGAATATGACTTCTTTCTTAGCCACCAAAGAGTATAAATATTTGTCTTGGTGCTTGAATGACTCACATCTCAGACAAGTGAATCACATTTTTAAAGCACCATTCTATGTTGTGGAATTACTGAATTTCTGTGCAGATTGAAACTGCGACAAATTTTCATGTTGCCTTGAACATGGCCATATCCATTTGTTCTGTCCAAGCAGACAGTATTCCAGGGGGTATCACAATGCATTTCAGAATAAGTTCTCTTTTTAAAGTTATCCTCATCGAAAATAATGCAGCATCACAATTTAAGGCTTGAACCAACTGAAAAACTTTTCATGGCAGTTTTATCAGAAAATGCTAGTTTTGCTGAGACACACTCCTGCTTTGAAATGCTCTTTAATTCCCTGGTTTGACTCTCACTTTGGGAGTCAAAGGGACTGCACACAGACCTAGTGCAAACAGTGACCATGCACATTGTCCTTACTCTTGTGCCTTGTTGGTCTAGCAACTCCCTCTGTCACATGGTGTTTTTCTTACTGAGTCTGGTTCCAGATAGGAGCAGTAGTATCAGCAGAGCTGCTGGGACATTATGGAAGAGCACAGCACAGTCAGTGCCAGACATACACACCAATGCAGAGCTCAGAAAATTTCACAAAACTGAGTTGATTTTGGCTCCATTGGTATTATCCAGCTTACAGTGCTTCCCAGCAGCTGACAGTCACGTCTAAGATGTTTTTCTTGCAACAGTAATACATAACCAAAAGTTTGGAAGGAATATCTCCAGGAAACCTGTAATTGCTTTGGAGAGCATTCTCCTAGGTCAGGTCTAAACACCTTTATGGTGAATATTGGCTATTTTTAGCAGTGATTAAATGGAAACTGAGGAATGATTCAGGCTTGAATTTGACACAAACAGGTAGGAAAGTGGGTTTTGTTTATTTTTTCCAGGGTAGATAAATAATGATGGTCAAACCCCAAAACTGAACGAATAATGAAAATTACTTTAATTTTTTTAATATAAAGGAAACATACGGGACATATTTGGGCTTATATACATATGTATCTGTAAGTAAAAATTGTGTATGTTAGTAGAAATTGCAGTGTTTATGGAAATGTATAACTGTTCTGCAGACAGTGTATCTTGGAGAAAATTATTGTCTCAGTGTCACATTTGTGTGTGTCACTCCAAAGGGTATTTAAGAAATGATATGGAAGAAAAGTAGTTACCAAAAAAAAAAAAACAAACCAAAAAACCAAACCAAAACCCCAACCAGAAAAGAGTGTTGAATGTTAATTTACTCACCCCAGAGCTGAATGTAAAATCCATTAGTGAAAACGTGCTGAACAGGTTTGGCAGCCTGTGCCACAGAAACACTTCCCATAGCACATGCAGACAGAGCACTTAAGTGTTAATAGGAAACAATGCTGGTTTTTTTTTTTTTTTTCCTTGAAACTAATATTAGTAGATACGTTGTTAAGAAGTGTTAATCTGATATAAGACACAGTTATGTATTAAACGTTCTTCATTACTGCTAACAGCTGGGAAACCCTGCGTAAGAGGTAAAATGCATCCTCCTGATGCGTGGGGAGCCAGGTTATAAAGTAGGTTATAAAGTAACAGTAAAGTCCTGAGCTTATTAAGAAGTCACAGTGTTTGTTCCTGGGATGGTAGAACAGTTGTGCTGGTGCAAGGCAGAGGGCAGCCGTCAGGTGCGGAGCAGAGATGTAGATCTGAATTCACGGTGGGAGCAATTTCTAGCACCCTGCAATGGCCTGGCAGCCCGTCCTTGCTGGTAGGTCTCATTTCTGCTCTCTGAACTTGCCACCACACTTCACTGTTGCTTAATTTTAAGCGCATGTGTGAATAATCCCACTGCCAGCAATGGGATTGCTCATGCATTTCCCCACAAGTAAGTCTGAATGGAAAGAGGACTGCCACAAAATGCTAGATTTATTTTCCAAAGTGACACATGCATGGTTAAATTACATTCATGTTATATATCTGTTTTTATCTATCTATCAGTGCCAAAGGATTGTAAACTATTTACATGAAGTATGTAGAGGAGATGATACAAATTAGGTTATATTGACATTGCTGATCTGTTTGATATTGTTATTTATGCTATTGGTTTGTTAAAAGTGATTTGAATTATAAATACTGTGTTTCTCAAAGCAAAGTCTATTTAATAGCAAGTACTGAGGTATTTTTTCTGGCATGACATTTCACAGAAAGCTGGTTTTAACCAAACTAGCAGTTTTTGGAGCACAGCTCTACTCAAAATCTCTGTATTCCTAAAAGTGATAGGGAAAATTGTTAACACATTGGAGTCTGATGTCCCTGTAAATAAATCAGGTGTCTGTGGCAAGAGAAGAGGGACTTTCAGGAATCACCAGGTAATTCAGTTGTGGCATATCTTCCATAAAAGCAGTGAGTAATCTCAGTAAGTTAATAAGCTTGCAAGTCATCGTATTTTCCACATGCAGTCGTGTCCTGTAAGTGCAATAGAGTGCATTAATAGCACTCCAATGTAACATTTTCCAAGTGTTTTGTAGTAGTACTGGTTGGGCCCTGTACTTCTAACAAGCGTTAACATTCCTCAGAGAACACTCAGGGTTTGAATTGCCTTGTACCACCATAAAATGTGGAATAATCAAATCTGTGAAGGACAGGCCACTGTGAACCTGGAAGGAATATATGATACTTATGTATTGTGTAACAGGCATTTCCTCTATTTCTGTGATGAACTGGAGAAAATTATTTTGAAGTATATGCATTGTATGTATGAAGCAGAACATAACTTTACGTAACATTCAATTTTCCTACTTAATCAGCATGTGACTGTGGTGGGTTCCTGGAACAGAAAAGAACTGGAATTGCTGCCATCACCCCAAAATTTTTGCCTGGTATCCTTTCCTCCCCGTATGTTTATTTTCAGTAGCACCTGGCTCCCCATTCAGTTGCTGGACATTCAGGGAAGGTTCTTTGCTGCAGGGTATGTAGAAGGTGCCGATGAAATGCCACACAGGTATGATTCTTATGAGTTAGTCTTTTGGTGAGGACATCCTAGAGTAGGAACCTGACAAGTGGCTGGGGCTGAAGAATTGCGTCTAGATAACATTTGATGAATCTTCACGCTATTGCTTGAGAAAAACCAAATCCATAGTTGAAAGATGCAGCGCATGCTCATACAATTTAAGTTAAGAGAAATGCCAGTTGGAGGTAACGTCTTCCCATTAAGTGGACCATAGGAGCAAGGGTTGTTCACTCTTCTTTAAGAACTATTTCACAATAGCTGTATCTTTAATTTATGACAGTATAACTTGCCTGTCAGTATAGCTAATAGCCAAGGCTGTTATCAAATAGGATATTTTGGATAGAACGATTGTTGTGGTTTAGTCCTGTCGGGCAATTAAGCACCACCAGTCGCTCTATCACTCTCCCCACCCCCCCTTCCCAGGGAGGCTCGTAGAAGTTGAGATAAGAACTATTTAATTATATAAATGTAACTTATGGAGTTACTAACAATACTATTGCTAATAAATAATTAAAAGAACAGGAAAACAGAACAAATGTTACAGGATCTCGCCACCCATGGATGGACACAGCTGTAAAACCCCCTCCCTGAGCCCAGGAGCAGGGGGAAAAAAAGGCTTCCAACCACCCTTTCCCAGAGCAATTTTTCTGACGAGACACTACTTCTCTGCTAATCACCTGCCACCCAGCAAAAAACCATGCTGCTGGCAGCAAGAACCTCCAGGCCGCCCACCCACCCCCCTCCCCGCCAACACCTTCCAGGTCAAGCATCTGCAAGCTTCCCCCCAGCCAGCTCCCAGCACTGCAAGTACGGGAGTAACAGTGACCACTGCGCTTGATGTATTATGGAATGAAACAAAATCTTATAGACGGGAGCCAGTAGCACGACCAAATGTAAAAAGCGAAATTGGTATTATTAAAACCTTCCTAAAGTCCTTTGTAAAGTCCCAGGCCAAGGCCATGTAGGCCACTAGTAATCATTAACCAGAGTTCTATTCAAAGAATAAGGTCCCTGAGCAGGTACTATTGCTAAGCTGTTCAGAGAGGGCGATTTATTGTCCTGACGCTCAAGGATACATTGTGAAGGGCCCTTGAAGCATGTTAAAATTGTAATATGAGCCAGGGTCCTTGAGACAAGGATATTGAGGGGTCTTTTGAGTCGGTGGTCCTTGGTGGTTGGACTCAATTTAAAGACAAAATGTGCATGATTGGAAAAGGGTGGGCTTAAGAAAATCAATTGCAGGAATTGATATGACTATGTATGAGAATGTGTTTACTGTACATCAATTATGTTCTATATAATCAGCATGCTACATGAGTCAGGTGTGTGTTGTTGGTGTGACGACTCCCCTCTGCACCCAGCCGTAATAAAGAATACCTGCTTCTTAATACTGCATTAGTGTTAAGGAGGTTTTTTTATTCACGTTTTTTGGTGACGGTGCCACTGCAACTGTTGGAAGGTATTGCTTAGTAGCCAAAAATAATCTTTGCATTTCATCCCCAGACTCAGTCTGAAGTGTTACCCTGCCTAGATATGTACCGAAAGTTCGACACAGCCCCTTGCTGCGGGGATGCCCAGTAAATTTTGACACGTAGACGTCTTTCCTGGTTTTATTGCAGTTAAGGATGCTTCTGGGAAAGGCTGTTGGTGAAACTACAGCCTTGTAGCTGCGGGTTCACATCTCCAGTGATCTTATGTCATGGCAGCCTACTATAACCTGTCCTGCTGTAGTTCCCCTGAGCTCTGCAACAGCTGGTCATCTCGTCCCATCTCATAGGGATACATTACTCACAATCCCTGAACTATAAAACTTGTTAAGTGAAGGACCAAAATATTCTGTTCTGTAAAGACCTTCACACATACCTTTTTTTCCATATTAAAAAGATCGTATGTAGGATATAATAATTGATGCATCTTTATACAAGGAATGAAATCCGATTTCAGTTACTACCTTAATCCATGTAATAGATTAACATTTGGTTTTTACTTCACAAATCTTGGCTTCCAAAAGCTCTTCAGAAATTAGTGGAAAGCTCAGTAGGAAGCCTCTACTTAGAGCATAGTATTAATTCTACATGTCGGTTTCCTTTTACTTTATTTAGACTTGAAAGATATTCTGTCTTACCTGCATGAGTTCAGATATCTTCCCTCATTGCCCATGAATGGGAATCGCATCACTACATCCTCATATATTAGAACTTAAAGGAGAACACTGAGGGAGAACAGCCAGATAAATTCAGCCCAAGCCATGTCATGAGTTGTATAAAACAGCTCTTGTACTTTCCACTGGTCTGACCTTTTTCACTACTTGTTGTTTGAGGTACTTTAATCAGTGGATTTAGAATTTACTGTATAATACAGCTCTTCTTTTTCAGACAGCAAAAGCTTTGTTAACCCTTTCTTGTAAGTCAGTGTAGAATTTGACCAATTTAGCAAACTCCCTGAGTTTGTTGTTTCAGTCCTAATATCTCTTACTGCAGGTGTGTTGCAGCTGATTTTGATGGGATCAGACACAGACCTTGAATCAGATCCATTCATCTTACTGATTATTGATTTATTGATAATTAGAAGATACTAATTGAAATCCTGAAAGTGCTGATCAGTGTAGCTATGTATAGTTATCAGTGGGCTGGGAAGATAATAGTTACTCCTTACAGAGTTTGGCTTCCAATGATGTGAAGAAAATCCCTCTGTCTGAAATGGTGTCATGGTCAGGTAACCCCCATTTCCAAAAGAAGAGCATGGCTGGAGAGAAGTAAACCTTTACAGGAGCTCTTCAGGTGTTTGCTCAGATCCTGATTTTAGAGGTATTTATGGAAAAAAAAAAAAAAAATGAAGGCATGCATGCTACCTGTATGTGGCCTTCTGTTTCTTAGATTTGCTTGTTTTGTGATGTGTGAGATGTTAAGTAACAGTGTCGGGGCACTGTGGGGGCTGGAGGCTCCCTGGGTCTGGGGAGGCTTCCCAGGAGGTGGCAGGGCAGGAGCTGGCAATCAGGGCCCATCCCCAGCCAGGAGCATCCCTGGGGACTAGGGTGGGCTGAGGATAAGGTGGGAATGTGAGTCATGGTGAGAAGCATGTCATGGTGGGAAATGACCATTACAGACACCCTTGAATTTACTGGTTAAACCTTGAGGGCTTGTTTTGCTCAGGGGTGATCTAACCAGTTGTTTATAATCATCTGTGGTAGGTAACTGCTAATACAAAGTAAGCATTTTTACTTTTTTATGCATTTGGGAGCATTCTTAAATTAAAACTCCTTGCTTCTGTTACCTCTTTTTCTTTTGCATGGAATGATTATTTGCAGTTGTCCTGAGTGTGTGAATGTAACATACAAGGTATTTTGCACACTTGTAAGTTCAGCAGGCATTTTTTTGGCACCTCAATATTCCATTGATGCAGATGGTACTTTACAGTCTTTATTTAAAAAACCCGATTTCATGAAGTCTAATTTGGCCTTTACCTCTGTACAGCTAAAAGTGGTGGTATAACCACTCTTTTGCTGTCTAGAAGTAGGAATGAACGTAGAAGAGAGCAAATGCAAAGCTTTTGGATTTCTCTCTCTCAAGATTAAAGAGGTAATCACAATGAATTAATTCCTTTTTCATGGGCAGTAGCTTTTCGTTCTGGCCACAGTTCAAGAAAATAGTCACATTCAGAAAGGTTGAGTACATAAGACCCAATTTGTATCTCAGGTATGCGGGTGATGGCAAGGTACAGGTAGGTCCTTGCCATGATTGCAGTGCAGTGTCACTGCGTGAGAGATGGCAGAGCTGCACCCACCCCTCCAGCCAGTGCTTGTCTGCACTGCTGGTCACTTCTGCTGTCCCTCACCGTGTGCTCGGGTTTTTGTCAAGGAGGGTGTATTCATGCAATAGTGTATTTTAAAGAAGATTTGAATAAGAGATGTGTTTGTGGCTGTTAGAACCAGAAGGGTAGAGAGTAGTTTTGAAAGTAGGGCAGAAGCTTTGCACAAGAAGCAGTGGGTGACAGAAGACAGATTCTGGCAAGAATGAGGGAGAGGGGGAATGTCATAAAAAGAAGCAGGTCAACACAGGGAGACAAAGCTTTATTTCACGTAATCAGGGTTGCTGGCCTCCTGAAAAGCTGCTTCTCTAGTTTGCTGCCCACCATGCTGTGGCAATTCTGGCCTTGCTGTACAGGGTTGTTTATTATTATCCCAATTAACTGGCAATGGAAACTCCATTGCTTTAGTTCTGCAGCTGAACCTGCAACATTTCTGTATGTTTAGAAGTGATAACCAGTAGAAAGTGTGCTGAGGTAGCACAGAAGGGAAAGCAGAGCAGTCCTGAACGCTGCAGTGAGTTCTTGTGAGGGATTAGTGTCCATCTTGGTGACTGTTCAAGTTCAAAGACAATATATGCTTCACAGTTGAGCACTGCAGTGGGACTGCAGCCGTGATCCAATCTGGAGGCGTGTGTGCCTCGTCAGCGAGGCCATCCTGACTGCCCTGTGCCATGCAAGAGGGTGCCTGCATTGGCTTGTGCACATAGGCTGGGACTGGATTTCCTTCATCCCCTCAGTAAATCAAAGCCTATCACAACTTGATTCAGAGCACTCCTAAATAAATGAGCCTTTCATCTGGTGTCAATAGGATTTCTCGTCTCTTTCCCCTCCCTTGTCATCCTTGCGTCCCCAGAGAATATAATCAAGCACAGGAGACTGTAACAATCAGGACTTGCAGATTATGTGGCATCCAGGCACAGCCTTGAGGAGTCATATTTGCTGACATTAAGTTGACTACAGCTTTACAGTCATTTTACACATGACAGCATGTCAGCTGTGTAAACCTCGCTGGAACAGGAGATTGCCTATGACTAGCTGCTTTGAAATTGAAATGATTTGTCTGTGTCTATGTGGACTGAAAATAATGGCTATTGTTTGCTAGTCAATGCAATTTCTCAATCTTCTTTTCTAATTCAATGTAATTTTGTAGTGGAGACAAGGAAGGGGGAGCATGATGCAGGTGTGTTCCAGACCCCCACTTCATCAGTGCCTCCCATCAGATCTAATGGGCTTCACCTCAAAAGCACTAGATCATATGGTGTTTTCCTAACTTCGGTAGTATTTATTCCAAGGGAATAAAGGGAATTCCTGTGCCATTGCAGGGGGAAGTATTACTCGAGGTCACTTAGGGTAACAGGAGCAAACACTAACTGATGTGATTTCTGTGAACAACCTGTGGATTAAGGTACTATTTAGCGTAACTGGTGTAGAGTTTGAGCCCGTAGTTTCCTGTGTTTTTGGTGTAACTGTATAGATAATGATGGATGTGCTAGTCTGCACCTTGAACCAAAACTCCTGTTCCAATGATTACTCCTGTTCTCATTTTTCAAACTTAACAAAGTTATATAAAGTTTGTGTTGTAGTTAAACAACGGGACAATACTTTGAGTATGGCTTTCGAACATAATTCTGTACAAGTCAGCTATATTTTGCTTTAAATTAGCATACAAAAATTAAATTTTTTGTCCTATTCTTTTTCACCAAAAGCTAGAGTTCCTACGTGTTCCATAACCTGACTACTCCGTGTGTCACAAGGAAAACAGGAATGCTTTGTTTAAAGTTTTTGTGATACTCTATTTCACATGACTTGAAGTACAATAAAGATTGGGATAAACAGACTTTATGCAACACCACATACTAGCACAGAACATTTTATAAGAGAAAAAGGAATAAAGACTCCCACTGAAAAGCTGCTGGTATCAAATAATCATTTATTTTGCTGTTGTTGACTTGCCCCTTCCTAAATGACAGGGGCTTAGCTACCACCAGGAAACAATATTCCAACCAACGCTTGTGAAACCCCATATAATTCTTGTCACATCAAAAGCCTATGTGGAACTGTGTGCTTTTGGTTTTAGTGTTCTTTTTCTTCTCACACATATGGAAACAATAAATGAGAAAATATTTATTCTTATCAAGAAAGAAGGCTACTTTTTACAAACGTCCTTCCCAAGCACAGGAATGGATCTTAAACTGCATGTCTGAAGTTTGGGTGAACTCCAGGGCTGATGTCACATACCACACTCAAAAGCTTTTTCATCATGCTCTCCATGTTCTTGTGGTAGCTGCTGGTGAGGTTTTGGATGCTTTCTCTTGTTTGCTCTTCTATTTTAGCAGAGAGGTTACCTTGGGAGCCCATTACCTGAAAAGCAGAAGTCCTCTGAGCAAAATAAAGGATTATATATGACTATGTTTATTGTACTTTTCTTCATCATCTAGCATAAACAACGCAAACATGTCACGCTGCTTCCTGACAGTAAGGGTATGATCTAGGTGGAACTGTTATGCATAAAAACAGGATTAAAGGGAATTCTTTCATATGCTCCTTAGCAATAAGAATCTCCCCATGTAATGCAAGTTTCCCAGCTCACTGTGGGAAAAACACTGTACGTGTTTTGTCTTTTATATCACTGATTTTAATTTGTTTTCTATTTTAGTGACTATCAACCAAGTTCTATCATCAGTGTGCTTCACTTGGCCTCGCTGAGAATGAATGTGAGCGTGTCTAAGAAGCAAAACTTGGGAAACCCTTCCTGACAATGCATAATTACAGTTTCAGAGTACTTGAAACGTCTTCAGCATTTAGTGATGTATAACCCTCAACAGGCCTCAGACAAGGTCTTTTAATGTTACATTTTCTTATCTGGCGAAATACCAGACAGCTTCTGGCACAGTTAATATCAGGACGTTTGCTTAGAATTTAATTGACTCTAGACTTGCTGAACATTTTAGCAAGGTTATGTTGTAAGCAGATGCACACGTTCCAAATCTATGACTTTGTTCCCTCCTCCCCCACTGCCCCAACATCCCTTGAATTCTTCCCTTATGGAAAAGTCCTTCAGATACCGGCAGAGAAATTGGTTTCTAGCTAAAGAATTCCACAGGGAAGAGCAGGAGATATTTCTCCATGCTAACAGAGTAAGAAGGGAGTAAGTAACATATTCTTCTTGTTCCTGCCATGGTTCTCTGGGGTGGACTAGCAGCTGAAGCTAACCTGTGATGTTAGTGGGATACCTAGAAAATCATCAGAAACAAGGGAGGAGTCATTAGCTTTATTTTCCATGTGATATCACCCCAAATCCTTAAAACCAGGAAAAGCAAATGAGTTAAGATCTTTTGCACAAATGACCTTTGCAATTCTGTTTATCAGTACCTGGCAACATAGTAAGAAGTTTGTCTGTAATGCAAACGTAAAACGCTTTCTGATTTGGAAAAATACAGGATGTAGACATAATTGTAAATATTGAGAAAAGATTATAGTTTTGTATATTAACTATTTTTAGTTGACATGTTATTTTAGCTTTTAGACAAGTTGTAAGGGTCTCATGTGGGGAAGATTGTACAGCTTAGACCAGATTTATTAAGCTGATTTTTTCCACTGGGGAAAATAACTTCCTAGAGTTCCAAGATGGTTGCATGTTGACCAGTTCCTAAATACTTTTGAAAAACCTCAAGAAAAGTAGTATAATTTTAAGAAGAGACTCTGGAGACTGGGAAACTGCTCTCTTAGTTCATGCTAATACTGCAACTTGAGATTGTTGATTCTTATTCTTCTATGTATTTCTTTCCCCCCTTTTCTGCTTCTGAATTGAAGACTTTTTTCTTGTCAGAATGCAGACAATGCTCTGCTTAGTCTGTTTTTTCTGCTGGCCTTGAATTTCTGTCCCTTGTTTTGCCCTTACTGGTTGCTCTTGTCATTCCAAAGTTGCTAAAACATTACATTGACTTGGAAGCCACAAAATTCAGAACTAGGCTGCATGTCTCCAGAGTTCAGTGATCTCAAATTCTGAGTACAAACACCGTGCCCACTAGCAAACTTGGTTTGAGATCTGGGCTTAAATTTTGTATATTTTGAAAAAAGATCTTGCATATTGTCACTCTAACCTCAATTTAATTGTTATTTTCTGTTGCTGCTGTTGTTTATTCAGGACTGATGTGGAACATCTTATAGTATGAGATAATTTACCCCAGTTTGGATACAGCAACACAAAGTAAGAGGAGGAATAGCATTAAATGAGACTGTGACAAAGAATTAAAAATGCTTGTGTCCAAATATCTATGCCAGTAAACTGAACTGGGCATCAAACTTCCCTCTGGACTGGCTTAGCTGGCACTCCTGACTGCCTTCCAGGCACAGATAAATGATGACATTTGTCTGGGTAGATAAATGTTCGACATAATGGGGTCAGAGTACGTGAAGGAGAACTGCAATAATCTTGTACAATGTGCTGTCACTTGAGGAGCAATATGTGCTCTGTCCTGTGAGTGTGAAATGTTCAGTTTACAGTGGCCTTTCCCTGCAGCTTTAATTTTGTTTGTGATGAAAAAAATGAGTTCACACCAAAGCAACTTCTTTTATCTTCTACTATTTCAGACCTAAACCAAGAAGTTGGGCTTGACTGAAAAGGTGAACAAATTTTAGAGGTGTTTTTACTTTATTTTAGTGTCAGTAAACATCTGAAATTGTACATATGAAACAATTCTACCTGGCCT
The DNA here is from genome assembly GCA_027574665.1 of Rhynochetos jubatus. NCBI lineage: Eukaryota > Metazoa > Chordata > Aves > Eurypygiformes > Rhynochetidae > Rhynochetos > Rhynochetos jubatus. The sequence goes on from CM050656.1 coordinate 22,972,598, forward strand.
GGCTGTGTGACAGCGTGTCTGCAGGCTGGCAGCGTATGTTAGAGACTTGGTGTGTATATCTGTTCCTAAGGCTTGTGATCTCTGCTGGAAAATGTTTTATGTTACATGTGACTGAAATGACAGGTTTGTGAAGCAGTTTTTATTTGACCTCTGGCTTTTTTTGTGGCTGCTTTTGCAGATGTAGTTTCTTTGCCCTTGCACAAAACAGGTGGGGAAAAAAAATAAGAAAAAAACATAAGATGAAGGTCACCAAGTAAAAAGAGGAGAAAACTGCAAGATGGCACGAACGTATAAAATTGTACTATAATTCACATATGAAAATATCTGCCAGACCACTTTTACTATAAAAATATAGTGAAAGACTCAAAACTTCTGGTGAAATCAGGTCATCAAAGATGCAGTCTTACATGCCATCAAAAAAGTCAGTTAAAGTGGAACAGAAATAGGAAGAAAGATTTTAAATCTTTGCTTTTACTGAAACATCCGCCATAGGGAAACTTCCACTTTCAAAACTGGAATGAGGTCTGTCTGGAGTTAAAGAAAGAAGATCCAAAGGTATTTTTCCTTAAGGGAGATACATCTTCAAAGGGCATGAACCAAATACAGAACTTGGACAATTTTAATGGTGAAAGTCCACAATATCTTCTACAAATGCATTCAAAGCCTGTGAAGAAGTCAAAATGAAGCATGTACTCCTCATAGGTGACATATCTCTGTAAAGTGAGTATGATCATGGTTTGCAGAAGTCTCCATGTAACACTGTTTATAGCAATTTGTTTTACCATTGGGCAGATTGACACTACAAAATAACATATGCAGGTTTCTTACTTACATTTGTTTGCTTCTTCCTAAATTCCTTCTCCCTCTGTAACCGGTAGTGATCTATCTCCGCTATAGCTTCTTCTTTGGCCTGCTTCAGCCTCTTTCCCTTTCCTAATGGGGGAAGAAACAGCAGCTTTATTTGCACAAGAATGGTCAGAAGAGCCAAAGTGGTTCAGGTAGGGTACTTTTTACTTGAAAGCCAGTCACGCAAGTACCCATCTTCTGAGACCAGTTCCCTGTGCAAAAGCACACATCACATGAAAAGCTTGTTGGTTTGCTAACAACAAATGAAAAGCTTGTTGGTTTGTCTTTTTGCAACTACACATTTTCTCATTAAAAAAAAAAAAAAAGGCATTTGTGTTAATCACAGCTTGGTGTTTAAATAAATATATATCTTTCCTTCATCAGCAATGGTAGCAGCCAGATAACAGATTTTAGTTGTCACTGATGGGAAAAGACGTTATTCTGTAAAATTTGCTGTATTGATTGGTTGCCAGCATCCCTTCATCCCACACCAACTGGATTCTGCTTAGAGCTGGCAGATTTCCAAAGTACTACAAGATACGTCTTAACCCACTAGCAAGCTGAGTTGCAACCGTCAGGCTTTGTCCTGTTCTCATACACCCTTTTCCACTAATATTGGTTAGATGCAGAGGTGAATGATTAAGAGAAAAAGGAGGTTAATGGTATCTGTAGAAATGTAGGTCAATGGTCAGTGTGTAGAAGATATGATTAAAAAGCCTTTTCTTTCTGAACAGGAAGGTGATTTGTAAGGTGCCATTTTAGGCTGTTATGGAAACTAGAGCCTTTCTCCTGAATGTGCTTGTTTGCATACTCAGTTTTGTTTGCTGTGAATAGTTACTTTATCTTAGGTAAAATGCTAAGGGTTTGTCAAATCAAGCCCCTGTAAAGTGGGCATAAGGTAGTTCCTGGGTCTAGCGGGGATGTTATACAAAGGATAGGAGTAAAAAGTTTGTTGGGAATGTGATGCTGAAGTTTTTACATGAAGCAAATGTTGAACATGTCATAACCACCCCACAGTGATGCATCTGTCTACCTGTTTTGGATAAAGTTGGCAAAGTTGCATGAATTTCCGCAGGACTCTGCTACACTACTTTGTGAGGAAAAAAGTCACTTTCTAACTGATGGGGCTGTATACCTCTTCCACTGAAAGCTGATATGTTATAATTGAGACATTTGGGCTGATGCTGATTTTTGGGGTCTCCTTCTGCTGTACAGCTGGAATTTTAGGAGTGAGAGGGGATAAGCTTGCTTCCTTTACTTTATGGGAGAAATGCCTTTGATGGCTGAAAAACCTATTGCTTAGTTGATTATATTAGGATATCACAAGAATGAGAGTGGAGGTTAGGCAACTGAAAAAGGCATCTTGATCTGATGCACGAAACGTCCATTTATTTGCTTATTGTAACCATGCACTTAACATTACTGAGCAATATGAGTACTTTTGTAAGGTATTCTTGTGGGGTTTTTTTGTTTGTTTGTTTTTTTTTAACAGTACCTTTTCTGAAATCCTAAGGAACATTCTGCAACCAGACTAGAAAGTTGAGCATTAGTGTTTCTGATTTATTTTCTCCAGGCTGCTCCATTGGACTGGTTACACATTCTGGGCTTCTGAAGCTTTATCAAGTGTGGCATATAGCAGTCTGTTTCCACTGAGCATGGCATAGTAAGGAAGCTGAATACTGGGAGGAAGACTGTTGGTTTTGGTACATCTGAGATTCAATGAAAGCCTGGGCAAAATGCCTGATCCAGGAGGGAATTGTTTGCTCAGTTGATGGCTCCTTCTGAAGTCACTATCTGCAAATGGGTGAGTAAAAGCAGAGGGATGCCTGAAATGTGAATTTCCTTTTAAAGTCTTGATTCCTAGACCGTTTGATTTTTTTGGGTGTGTTTACTGTGGCACCTGGGGTGCATGATTGTATACAAGCTTTTTACAGGAAGGAGCAACCTGGTGAGGAACTAGATAGCTTTACTGACTCTCAGTTCATCAGTGCAGATAATTATATTTCTCGGAGTCGTTCTGCCACCGCGGCATGGTGCTTATGTGTAAAGGGGCAGACAGGCAGTTTAAAACCTAGTGTGTACTTTCCCAGAGTTTGTATTTCTTTGATAAGGGCTGATACTCTCAGCTTCTGCCACTCACTGTATGAGGTCTTGAGACCAGTATGTGGGAACTGACAAATTTGTGTAAGAGCCTGACGTCAGTCTGGACAGCAAAATTTAGATCTGGGTCTGTATCTTGAAGTTTCCCTTATTCTCTCCAAATTTGGAGCTGATCAGCCTTTTATAGAGTTTTCCTCTAGAAGCGGAGCCGTGGGGTGATTCTCTGAAACTGGAAGTCAGTGGGAGTGATGACGATGAAGCTGTGCCAGTTTTACCAGCTGAGGAACTGGATCTCAATAGCAAATTAAATTATTTCAAAATCATTGGGATTTTAATTTCAAATTCCATCTGGGGGGCCATCTGTAGTAAATATGTTGCATATTTGGCCAACAGATAGATAAATAAATCCATTTAAAATGCACAAAATGGAGATTAAGTGTGAAACAACAGTTCATTTGTCTCTGACAATGTAACTAGTGAACCAAAAGGTATATATATATATACATACATGTCAGCTCTTGACAGTGCACTGGAGTAAGCACAATACATAGGGTGTCACTGTAGGGTGGCAGCCATTTCATTTTTCCATGATGCCTTAAAAAAGTAAATTATTGCTAGTTCAACAACACTGTGGACAGGATGGGCAACTGCCAACATACGCGATAGTGCATATGCTGCACCTGATTAAGTTAAGCAGAATCTAGAACTTAACCTGCTGTTTCACAAGACAAACCAAGATTAATTGATCAGTCTGTTATTACCACTTGTCTGCTACCTTAGTTGTTCAATGTGAGATTGCCTTTTCGAAGTCTTACTGGTCTTCACCATGGGATTCTCTGCAGAGCACAGCTGAGCTGAAATCAAACCTTACACACTGAGAGGTGGCAGAGCATTGAAATTCAGCCAAGATAATGCAAAAAGAGGGCATGAAATACAGAAGGATGGACAAACCAACCTGTCCCTGTGACATTTCCTTAAGGATCTTAAAGGTGCGGTACATAAAGTTCCAAGTTTGAAGAGACTTTTTGCCCCGAAGGGCATGTTGTGGGGGCCAGGTTTCCTGCTGCCCATTTGTCCCTCCCTTCCCATCCTTGAAGACAGGGAACAGCAAAGCAGCTGTGCTGTGCCTGGTTTCCTTGTCCACTGCTGTCCATGATTATGGTAGATGACAGCCTATAAATTTCTAGGCATCATGTTAAATTGACCAAATCTTAACCAACTTTCTGTCACAAGTCAGCCCTGTATTTTCTTACCTAACCTGGGAAGGCATTGTTATCATGGAGAAAGGTTGTATTCTTCTTTCTAGGTATTTCTGTGATGTTAATGAAATACCTAGATTTGGTTAGATCCAAAAGAACTGCTGAGTTTTGTAGGTTGTTTGGTGTCGTTGTTTTTTTTTTTTTTTTTTTACATCTTGCGAGAAAAATACAGTAGGAAGCAAAATGTTGCATTCTAATTTGCTCAAACACTAAGTCATCACATTTTCCAAAAACTGTCGTGTTAAAACTGGCTGTTTTCAAACCTATCATCTAGATTTCTAGCTGAATTTCTGCATAGAAATCATGTCTTATGAAGAAATTGCCAAAAATTAATACTATTTTCTTTAAATAGGACTATTTCAGTTGTCTTCAAGACTGTTAAATTGTCTGCAAAATGGGATTTAGGGATGCTCATTTTGAGAAGACAATTTTGCACTTTAAAGAAAATACAATAGAAGCAGCTGATCAGTATGTACAGCTTTTTTTTTTTTTAGTAGATGAAATATATCCTGGGTATTTTCCAAGAGAGTGCCACGGATATGATTCTGTTTACAATATCTTATTTTGATTAACATTTCTTTTTAATCTTATTTCCTGAAATCTTGCATTGGAGTTTTCATTTTATTAAGCACTAGAAATTCAAGTCAAGATGTAAAAATGTATAGGAAAATAAACCCGGTTTTCATGACACATTTGTTTCCCTTGCTTTACCCAAAATGATTTTCAGGAACTGATGTCTTTGCTCTGATAATGATCAGTTATTTCTGGGATCCAAATTATGCTTAAAGCAAAAATGATAGATAAAGCAGTGCGATGTATAAAAGGCCAAAGGACTGCAGACTGTTTTGGTTTGTGTTCAGTCAGTTTAATAGTTTCAACCTTGCATGTGAGCATTTCCCAACAAAGTATTAATAATTTGTTAGGTATAAATGATATCTGCCAATGGTACAGTAAAGACATTGCAAGCTAGGATAAAGGGTACTGAGCAAAAAGTATGAAAAAGCATGTATGTGCAGAGGAGTTTTAGCTCTATATTTTTGCCTTGTTCCATGACTACAAATAATTTTTATTTATTTATTAACTTTTCAATTATCCAAAGTGGATTTTGCATTATAAACAGCTGCAAATATGTCTGAGAAAACTAGGCCCATTATCTGTTTATATACAATATTATGTGTGTTCATGCTACATTTTGATCTGGCAGTGTATCAGCTGTAAACACTGAAGGGTTGGCATATGGGTAGTTTCACTAAAAACGTTTCCTTGAAAATGGCTTTTCCTGGTTGTGTCCCATGAACCATCCGCACTTCGTTACAATGTCATTCGTGTAGTGGTGTTGTGCAATGGCTGTTTGTGGTGACAAAGGAGATCATAGGTAATGTTTTGCAGGGACAGGACTGTGTTAGCAGTCACTGGATGGGTTCATTGCTTTCACTTGCAGCCCAGATCCGCAGAGTGCCAGGCCCCGAGCAGAAGCTGCTGATCTGAACTGGTACCGGGTGGATCTGGGCTGGTGTTTCCTGGGGTGAAGCAGCACGACCTCACCTTGTTTCTCTAAACCGTGTGCACAGGTTAACTGATTGCACTGGATGTATTGGTTGCGTTTCATGTATTTCCTTTTACCTAACTTTTTACTCTTGGAGACAAACTGTGCAGTCCTTCATGCTGATCTAACTGCAGAATCACTCTGAGGAAGACACTCAGTTTTTCTGTCTTGGCATAGTTGGATTTGGCATGAAAAGAAACCCTTTTGTCCTTGTCCTAGAGTATTTGGGTTATGCTAGTACAGTTACGTATCTAAGCTGGTGTAGTGACATTGCTATGAAAAATGTTGAAATTAAGGTCAACATGGAAATTTAAAAATTTTTATTTTGTAGCTTCACTGCAAATCTATTGTAATGTTGAATATAATAATGATTTTCTGGGCATAATTATTATGTCAGATTAGCTATAATGCTTGGTTTAGCACAAAATCCAGGGTGGAGTAGTCTTTAAAAAACCCCCTGAATCAGAAACATTAAGGCTTGAACTTCCTCGTGTGATCCATGAGATCTAAAATTCACAAGAGCTCTGCTGCTTGCACTCTAATTGAAACGGTTGGCAATATTTAACAGGAACAAAAAGATGCACCAAAGTCTTTAGGCTGTAGATGAATATGACATGTCAGCAGTTATTTGAACTTTTTCTCTTGATCTGCTATACTGAGGAATAAAATGTGTTGGAAACGCTTGAGGTTTTTCACAGGATTGCACAGAGCTGCTGGGGTTGGAAGGGGCCTCTGGGGTCTGCTCCAACCCCCTGCTCTCAGACCAGGTTTGGCAAGGGCAGCTTGATTGGGGCCATATCCAGTGGGTTATGAATTTCTCAGGATAGAAACTCCACAGCCTCTCTGGGTAGCCTGTTCCTGGGTTTGACCTACCTCACAGTTATAGAGTTGTTTTCTTATGTTTAAATTTATGCTATTGTCTCTTGCCCTTTCCGTGGATACCACTGAAAGAGTCTTGAGTGTCTTCTATTTTTTTCCCCATATTTTTAGGTAAGAGAAATTTTTATTTTGCTTCATAATTTTTATGAAGGCAAAAAAATGTTTGGCTTTAAAATCAGTAGATCAAAAAGTCATATGGATGAAATATTTTTACTAATAAAAAAATTCTTAATAGCTGTTTTTCTGTAGCTGCTGATTATCTCCTACCTCACACTAATACACTGGTAGGTGTAGGTAGTGGTTTAAATCAAGTTTCTGACTCAGAGGTATCTGGAAGACACTTTAGCTGAAAGAAGCCCTGTGCTCATCACAAGCACTCTGTGTAGGGCTGAGGTGATGACAGGGGAGTCTGTTTTTTGCGGAGTAGAATAAATGCACCCGCAACTATGACTCATCTTTGGTCATTACTTTTATGTTATAATGATGCTTTTAGGTTTTTTTAGTGTCTTAATTTATGAAACCTCTTTTTAACTGGCTGTTTTAGAAAAAACCAGTCTGACTTTCCTGGTTTTAAAAACAAAAGCAAACTAAATGAAAACAAACAAAACAAAATCAAAACCAAAAGCAGAAGGTCAACATCAAACTATCATAGCTAGAGACTGATTCCACAGCCTGTGTTCAGCCAAACCCCCCACTCCCTCCACTGGGGCTGTGTGTTCCCAGGTCATGTACTTTCTTGCTTCTTGTTCCAGGGAATAGTGCGTTTCCTCTGCCCTACCTGAGAAGGGAAGGACCATCCCCCTAAGCGCGCCTGGTTTGGCTGTATAAGGTTTGAATCACTTAATTATTCCTTGCTTTCAGGCTGGGAGCAGCAACCCCAAACACCTTTTAAGTGAGCACAGGGAAGGGGTATTGCCTTCCTGCATATTTTCTATGTGCTGTTGAACAAATTCACGTCACTAATAATTAATGAACACACAGCAGTGCTGAATTCTGTGTAAAAAGGATATAGGAACTGCACAAATTATTTTTATTTAGATTCTATTTCTCCATGGAAAGCAGAATATATTCCTTCATCTCACTCCTGCAGCACATGACATCATCTTTACGCATTTTAGTTGGGTCCTGCAGGACAGCATTGTTTCCTGCTGCTGGTTTCTAAATCAAGGTAACTCCATGAAACAGCAATAATGAATCAGTGCTAATGCAGGTCAGCAACTCATGTGGTTGGTACCTTCGTTCAGGAGGATAAGGTCACCATATTTTGCATTTAATCACTGGGAGATGAATGCAGAAAATTAAAGAAATAGATAATGGAAATACTGCCAGGAGAATTATTTCTTTTATTGAAATTATTCTAGTAGATACCTTCATTTTTATATTTGTTATTATTACTTTTTTGCTTATATTTGACTAGAATAAAAATATATTACTTTATTATTTATCTATACATGCTTTGCCCTGAACATTTAGGCATTCAGCAAACAAGACGGTCATTTTAAATTGAACACTAATCACTTGCTGGTTGCTTGTACCATGTAATAACACAAGAATGACCTATCACAGTACTGACAGTTCTTGTGATTGTTCCATGACTTTCATTACTGACCTTGTGCTGAAGTCTCCCTTCACTTTTGTATAATTTTTTTGAAGCCCAGCTAAGTTTAGAAGGAAAGTTAATAGATTTCGTAAGAGGAAGACTGAAAAAATTTATACAAGACCTATAAAAAGAAATGGAGAGTGTGGAGTCTGGACCTCCAGAGCTGGCAGCCAGAGGTGTGCAGACTTCTAGTTTAAATACCTAAGGAAGGCTGTAATGATTTATTGGCATTGAGATAAAGCAAGAATAAATCTAGCTGACAGGATGAATGTAACAAAGAAAACCTTGTTTAATGTAATAAATCACACGTGTGCACAGACGTTCGGGTTTGGTTAAATTCCTGGCTGCAGTCAAGGCACAGCAAGTGAGAAGAAAGAATAGGAACAGCACAGCTGTGATATATGCAGATGAAATAATGTTGCTTTTCTGCGAGCCACTGTAATTCTGAAAGGCTTACAGTAGTAAACTACAATAAAACCAAGCCAGTTACTCACGTTTTTTTGCTTCCTCCAGTTTGTCCTTGGCACGTTTTTCTGCCTGCAGAAGCTGCTGGATTCCCTGAGACTGGCTGGTCATGGTGATTGCTGAGGCTGGTGCCCTTTTGCGGGGACTGGAGCTTGGAGGGAATTTTATACAGCTGCCAGGCTCTTCCTTGTGCTTTTTGTTCTGTCTGTTATTACAACAGCCTTCCAGATCACTCCAAACCAGCCGGCTCTGCCTGGATTGCTGCTGGGCAAGAAGGCCTGCTATTGAAATCAGAAAAACACAGCTGTGAGGTTGAAAGGAATGTTCTCCCCTCCACAGGGTCACTGAAAAGCTGAAGTGCCTGATGAACACATCGGGGAAAGAAGAGCAGAGCGCTCCAAGTGGCTTGTAGTCTAAAGTTGTGGTTGGTTTTTTGTTGTTGTTTGTTTTTTTAATAATCTTATATTGCTGAAGCAGACTATAGTTAATCTTGTCAGTGGAACTGAGGGGAAAAAAATGTGTTTCTTGGAATTTCCTTTTAATGAAGCTTCCTGAGAATGTGAATCATAGAATGGTTTATATTGGAAGTGACCTTAAAGGTCATCCAGTTCCAACACCCCTGCCATGGGCAGGGACACCCTCCACTAAACCAGGTTGCTCCAGGCCTCATCCAGCCTGGCCTTGAAGACAGCCAGGGATGGGGCATCCATAACTTGTCTGGGCAACCTGTTCCAGTGCCTCACCACTCTCTCTGTGAAGAATTTCTTCCTGATATCTGATCTAAACCTCCTCTCTTTCAATTTAAACCCATTACCCCTTGTCCTGTCACTACAGGCCCTTGTAAAAAGACCCTCCCACCCAGCTTCCTTGTAGGCCCTTCACGTACTGGAATGTGCTATAAGGTCTCCCTGGAGCCTTCTCTTCTCCAGGCTGAAGGATCAGACTCAGTCAACAAGTAGTTTTGTTCGAACACCGTGAACTGGTGGTAAGCTTCTGTTTGGTGTTACTTGTTAACATTATTCGTTAGAATTTTTTTTTCACTTAAAAAAAAAATCTTAATTGAAAATTAATTCATCAGAGTCTACACTTTAAAAAAACACGTGGTAGTTGAGGTGTGCTCTGTGTTTCAATCTGCCATGAGGGAGATGGGTGCTGTGGTGGGAAGCTGTGGGATTAGCTCTAAGATACAGACTCTGGGAAGCTATAACTGGTGGTCTAAGTTTACTTTCAAGTCCTACTAACACCTACGACAGTGAAATGAATGTGTGATCATGGTTGTAGATGCATATCCTGTTCCCTATGGTAGGCAAGAGTGCCTTATAAACTACTGCAGGAATGAGCAGCAGATTTGTATTTTGAATCCTTATAAAAAAAACACAACAGATCCCACTGTCAGAGATACTTTGGCCATTGCACAGGAGGGGCATATGCCAAGATGCATAATTAAATGTTTTTAAAAATATTTTATAGCATGAATAAAGTATATTTATTGCAAGTACTTCTGACACAGTTGTGTCAGGACAGGAGATCACCTTCTGATGTAAATGAGTTTTTCTGGCTGCAATTATGTATATACTTACACATATATGTGTATATATATGATTTCTATATAAAAATTATTCGGTGCTCTTTGCACAAGGCCCTTGCTGTAGGGCCCTTTCTTTTCTGAGGCTTCTTAGGGCAGCTGTGTCATGCTACTTGCTTGCTTCAAGGCTTGTTACCTGGTCATTATGAGGAAATGTGTACTGTTGTTATGAAGTTGGTTTTTATTTTTTTCCCCTCAAATAGCTGCAGGCTTGGTGAAAAATGGAGGGAGAAGACTCTTGAGCCTTTTGCCCTATTACTGTCTTCAGGTGTTCTCTGAATGACAGTAGCACTGAGACTTTGGAAGGGAAGTTGTTTTGTTTTCTGATTTGTAATACCACAGAGTCAGATTCAGCCTGGGCTTCCTATTGGGAAAATGCCTGTTTACTTCACTGTATTAGACACCGAGTTTCTTCCTTCATCCAGAAACCGTGTGAGATGCCTCCTCATCTCCAGCACTGAAATCAGAGATCTGCTCTAGCTGAAAGAAATCACTGTGTTTAGAAGATTCTAATGCATAGCCTTGAAGTTTATTTTAGTCAGACATATAAGAAGTGATCAATTGTGCAGAAAATGTGGAAACTGTAGGGTTAGGAAGCCTGTTATGCCACTGAGGCTCGGCTGCAAATGATCTGACTGGCAAAGAAAAGCAGAAGTAGAAAATGAAAGTAAAAAATGAAGAGATTTGGTATACTTGGGGCAGGAAACTTGGGGTCAGAACTTTAAAACTGTAGTTAGTTAAAAATTAAATAGTAAGTGGAAATGTCAAGTTTGTCTCAGCCTAAACTAAACTCTTTAAGAATTTCTGGACTTGACTGAAAGCAGTAGGGGTCAGACCCTTTGATTTTTCGGAGCAGTTCTCAATGCTGCAATTATGTTACATGGTCCTCAGTAATGATCTGAATTTTGGTATTTACAGTCTGTTAATTTTAATTAATATTTCACAGAAAATATTTCTATATGATGAATTTTTATGGAAAAAAAATCCACCCTTGAACAAATGTTAAAAAAAAATATATATATATTTTTTAAGCAGATCATTTGGGCTGCAGATGTCACAGTTCACATATTTTGATGTTTTTCTGAATAAAAAAAAATCTCAGTTTATAATTTTCCTTGTGGTTAGTTCATATAAAGTGTGGTGGCATGCCATGCTGGTACTCCTCACATCGGGCAGGTACTGGTATGCCTCTGCAAGGGAGATGCTGATAATTTATTTTGGCTGGTGCTTATACATATTTTTTAGACTCCAGACAAAGTAGTGCCACTTAGAACGAATTGCAAAGGTTGTGTGATGTGGATGGTGATGATCTCAGACTATGTTGACATATATCCCATTTAATGGATAATTCATTAAAGAAAGTAGGTTAAGCCACCAACTGACCAACCAGGCTCCTACTTCATCATCACACAAGCTAATAAGAAAGTTCTCTCTGTCGTAATTGCTGGCTTTATTTCCAAGTCAGCTCCAGAGATTTAATTAGAGAAGAGAAGCCAATGTGGTAACCGTTGATGGGGACCAGAAGAGGGTGTTACTAGAGGGAGTGAGGGCAGAGAGAAGTGTTTGGGTTTTTTGGGGGTTTTTTTTGGTGGTGGTTTTTTTTTTTTCCTTCCCCCAAGACTCTTCCCTTTTCTTCTCAGCATCTCACCTTGCTATCTCAGTCCCCAGAATTTCCTAAGCCTTTTCTGGTTGTCCCCATTGACAGAAAGAGAAAAGCATGCTCAATTTTGGCATTCTTGCTCCCCCAGAGCAATGTTGTGGAGCAAGAAAATGAAGAGTCTTACAAGGGCTGAGAGCTCCTGCTGAGGTTCCCCTGCTCATCTGCAGCTTAACCAGCAGAAACACTCTAAATCAGGCATTTCTAGTTTAAACAGAGGCTATGTAGGTGCTGTTTTCCCTCTCTGCAGAGGGAAGGTCAGGGCCAGTGGGTAAATTAATCCCAGGTAGTTCAGATTATTTCATTTGGAAAAAATCTGCCTGCTGTTTATCAGATTGAATCTTATCTAGCATGAATATAACAACTTCTCGGTCTATCTACCACTGAGCAGTAAAGGCAGTGCTGTGGCATCCTTTTCTTGTGGTTTAAGTGTGCACAGGCTCTTCTGTATGTAGGAGGGCAGCAAGCAGAGTTTCTGCTGAAATGTGTTTAAGTTGAAGGTCTCCTGTACATTGCCTTTGTGACTGTATTTCCCAAAGCACACACTTTTTTTTTTAATCACTTTTTTATTATAAAAATTATTCTTTCCAAATGAGCTGCTCTGACTACTTAGTACGCTTTGTTCAGGCTACATCTTCAAAGCAGCAACATTGATTCAATGATTAAGTGTTAACATCAGCAGCACGTCAGGCAGGGCAGCTGGTGCAGATGCTTTTGTGTGTCAGTGTGTGCCGTCTGCTTTGTTGCTCTAGAAAGGCCCAAGTAAAGACAGGGTGCACACCTGCATAGCTTCCTAAATTGCACTGGGGACTGTTTTTCTTACGAAAATGGAGCACCTTCAAATAGAGTAAGATCTATCATGTTGAGAAAGAGCAGTGGGCTTCTGTCAGTGTTAATGTCAAAAAGTCCTTGTGAATAAATTAAAATGTATGCAGTGAAAACCATTACACATTTCTCAATCATGGCTTTTCTCTCTGAATTCAACAATCATGTTTGCTTATACTAAAAGAAAAATAATTATGAAATTTGTACTGAAGTAATTAAGTCTGCAAGACAAGATTCTTGCTACAGTGTTTTCTGACAGGGATGTTCTTGCTCTGTTGACAGCGGTGCAGTTTGAAAAAAAAAAACCAACTTGTGGATCAAGATAAAACCAATTTAAAAAGTGAAGGGATAGGGTGGGGAGAGTTGGGAGGTGAAGTGGTGCAAAGGCAGTCACTCATTGCCTTCTACACCAGACCAATGCCCAGTCAGCCTCCAAATAGAGGCTACTTTGGAAAGGCCGAATCCCCAGTTGTATTGCTGAGCCTGGCATGATGTGTCATGCAATATCCCTCTGGTCAGCTCAGGTTGCTGTCTTGGCTGTGTCCCCTTCCAAGCCTCTTGCCCACCCCAGCCTGCTCCCTAGTGTGGGTTAGAGTGAAGAACAGAAGAAGCCTTGACACCCTGAAAGCACTGTTCAGCAACACTTAAAATGTGGTGTGCTATCAGCACAATTTTGGTTACGAGCCCACAACGTGTGGGCTGTGATGAAGCCATTAACTCCATCACAGCTATACCCAGCACTACATGTTTCATGTCAAATAATGTTTCCTCTTTTCTTCTTTTCCCAGTGCAGCTATTTACTATCTCCTTTGCCATTCTTCAATGCAAAGAGTATGTCTGTTCCCTTATTACACCCTCTTGATGATTTTGTGTTGTTGCCTTCCCCAAAGAAGGTTGCAGTCTCATCAGTGTATGTGTGCAGGCAGGCGGTGGAGGAGAGGGGAAGTGGGAGTCATGTAAGTGTATTTTGAACTATGTAGACTAACCAACAACTCGCGTGCATGTCATAGCTCAAAATTCACTTGAAGAAAACCAAACGTAGTATATCAGAAAGTGTCAGTACTATCTCAAATTAGATTTACCAAGATGAACCAAGTTACCACAAAGAAAATAGTTCAACTTTGCAGCTTAGAGAAGCTGAACCTGAACCTGTAGTCCTGTACTTACATGCTACTGCTTTGTGTGTAGCTCAAGGTCATTTAACCAATTTGCTCACCTTTGACAAAATCTTAATTTTCTACTTAGTCATTTAATTGTGTTTCATTCCAGCTCTGAGCAACACCACCTTAAAATGAAAACGGATAAAAGGAATAAGAAGAATTTCCTTTTTTCTAGTGAAAATAGTGACTTGCTTTTGAATTAGGGTTCCTAAAACAAGAAACATGTACATGTGCGTATGCTAGTACACATATACGTACACAAGCATGTTTTTGTGCACTGAGATTTAAAATATCTGTTTCTTCATTTTCCAGTACCTTCTAGGATTTTTGGTTTAATAAAAGAAAAACGAAACAGAACTCACCCTCCCTTTATAAAAGAAATCAGAACATTAACTAATTTTAGCTTATTCACCACTTTACATCAAGTCTCTGGTATTTTTGTTCTCTGTTTCTCTCGTTCCCCATGTGGCTGTGAAAGTAGCAAGTCTTGCATGTCAGGCAGTTCCTCATCTTAGAGGGAGAAGGACTTTTCTTGTCAAGCCTTCATGCAGTAAACACGTTTTTGGCCAGTCCCTTGGTAACACATAGGGGTTTGAGTTTTGCTTTGCAGAAAGTAATTCTTCTGATGAGGATCTCTGTATGCCTTATGTAAAGCATTTGTCCCTCTTACGGGCTTGGAAAAAAGGTCAAAATTCACCATTAATTTTGTTTTTCTTTCAAAACTTCACTTGCAAGTAATTTCAGAGTTTAGCTAAACTAAGCACAGTTGTAGCACGTTGAATGTGTCCTAACTTCTACTGTCTGAATTCTTTAAAACCTGATAGATTTATGCTGCATGCAGAGAGTAAAAAATGCCAGCATGTCTGCACGCAGCACGCTTCATGTTTTCTGACTGTGAGGAATTTTGATGCTTTATCCAGCAAGTACATATATCTAAGGCCTTCCCAATAGATCTTCCTTATATTTTTAGGGCTGCCGCTACAAAAATAGCTTCAGATTATTTTCTCTAAGCCAGCTCTGGTAAGTATTTTGGGGCACCGGCACGATGCGTAATCGACTGGTCAGTGTTTCTAATCCAGTACTATAATTCTTAAAGCATTACTTTATGGATACAATACTCTTTAAGATGCAAATAGCATGGCAGAACTTGTGAAGGAAAACATGGGAACTGCAGTCAGAGCTAGCTAATGCTTAAAGCTGACAGAAAATCTGCACTGTGCATGCGTGCGAGGCCTTATACATTGGAGGCCATCTCTGCTGGATCTGCAAGCTGCAGTGTAGATTAATCCGCTGTAGATGAATCAACTGTAGGTCAAACGTAGGAGATGACCAGTCCCACAGTAAAGCCTAAGGTCCAGCAAAGACCTGCCCTGTCTCCTTGCGCTACTTGTGCCTCCCACAGGCCTGTTGCTAGGCCGCCTGCTAGCCAGGCATTGAGGTGCCGGGCTGGTCTGATGGGGAAGATGTGAGGTGAGGGAGCAAGAGATGGCGTTATGGCCTGGTTTGAGGTAGCGGCACTGGGATAGGATGATGAAGCTGGTGGGTGCCAGCTGCAGAGAACTTGGGGCCCTAATAACACTTTTTCAGAGGAAAGGTGAGACTCAGCTCTAAACTTTGATTTCAACCCGGTGTTGATTTAGATTGTTCTTTGTGGGGGATAGAAAGTAAATGGAGTGATGATCCAGAGATAGGTTGAAGATGATGTGTCTCATTTTCTTGGGAGTGTAATAGGCTGAAAAGATGCATTTCTGACAGGAATTGTTCTTTTAATGGTGGATCTTGGAGCAGGGGCTGCCATGCCAGACTTGTACGTCTCCCTCACAGCTCGTGTGTGGAGATGCTGGCTCTGTATTTCTGTGGTTATTGCATGGAAGTTTTATGCAAAGAAGAGACACAAAAAACAAAGAGGAGCAAAGTATTGTACACTAGGAACATGTTGGAAGTTCCTTGTCTACCCACAGGGATTATTTTCTGGCCCTGTGCAGAACCACAAGATTCCTGGTATCATGCAGCATTTTAAAGGTGAATGTCTGACCACTGATCTGTGCTGTTCCAAGAGAAAGGCAGATGACTTCTTAAAAAATATTTTTTAGATTTTTTAAAATAAAATGGACATCATTAACATTCAGTTAATGTTATATGAAAAATTTTCTCTAGTAAATGTAATGTCAGACAGAAGCTTCTGAAAATGACAATATAGACAAATTATTATCAATAATAATCAAGTGATTATTGAGCAAATTATTACAGAACTGAGCAGCTGCCTAATTCGTCTTTAAGAAAACGAATTAGGTAGCTGCTGGAGAAAGAATTGGACTGCTATGAAAGCAGGAAACTATTCTCTGTTTTTCTGTCTGAGGATATTGTGACTATTTGCATTGCTCTTTTTTGACACTATGGGTAACAGCAGAAGCAGCGTATATTAACCCTCCTCTCACAGAGCATGGAACACATTATAATAGAAGCCTCTCAAAAGAAAAAAATCATTGCTTTGAAAAACCTCAGAAGATATATTAAAAAAAGAAGCTTCATGCTTATTGTAGGGTAACCCTCGATAAAAGGCTATGCAACATTGGCTCTCAAAACCCTCTTGAAATTAAATTAAATCCATTGAAATTCTTAGTAATGACCTAACAAGTAATAGCTTTTATTCAGTCAGAGTGCCCTACTGGATTTTCCTTCCAAGCCACCTGAAATCCTTCTCTTACTAGCAGAGGTGATTGTAGATATATGTCCTAAATTCAGGGTATTAAAGCAGTTCAGCTGTCCATTTCGCTTCTCTCCTTTTTCTGCTTAGGAGTGAACACCTTATAGCGAAGTACTGAGACTCTCAGAAATTATTCTTTTTCTACCTCTCTCTGGCCACTTGACTTTTCCTTGCCTTCAGAACAAAACCGACTCTGGCTTTATGAAAGAAACTGTGATAGTACGAAGATAAGTGCCTGCATTTTGTAGGTGCCAGCTGTCCAGAGCCTCATGTTCAGTACAACCTTTAGGCAGGCTTCTGCATCGACCTGCACACATAGCACTACCAGCCCTTTTGCTTACTCCTACAGTTGTGTTTTTATGAATCCCATCTGTGAAGGAGAGGGATAGAAATGGTGATGAGAAGACATCTTTCTCCTTGTGAGCTGCAGCAAGGTGGGAGGCAGAAGTACTCACCTGTGTACATCAAATAGCTGCGTTGTGTTACAGTGTTAAGCTTTTTGGATCTTCTGCAAATGTACTCTAATAGCAACAAGTTGATGTATTTATCATAAGCCTATATACTTCAGAAAAAAACAGGGATATGTGTTATTACACTGTGACTGCTTCGAAGCATTACAGGTAGAACACTATAATTTCCCTGTAATTTCCCAGTATAAATTACCTCCTCTCATTGTAATATCTTTGATATCACTGTTTTCTTCTCACCACCTCATATTTCTGTTCTTGCAGTTCCGCAGTATGTGGAACACTTGTTATTACAGCAGTGATGATACTGAAGAAATAACAAGGCTCTACAGCATAGAAAGTTGTGTCAATAGGTATGTGAATTAAAGGGTGGGAGGGGAGCTGGCGGTAAGAAGTTCAGAAACCTGACACTTTACGGTAACTTTGACTTCCTCTATACAAATTTTTGCTGTTTTGAAGTTTGTAGATTAAAAATACAAAGGAATGACTTGGTTATGGGAACTTTCCCCCTCCCCAGGCAGTATCTGATGAGTTTGCTACCAACAAACCAAAGGTATGTGAAAATATACTTATGCCTGTGGCTAGATGTATGTTGTGCTGCTACTGGGTTCCCAAATTTTAATAACATTTTAACACATTCTCTTGTCAAAGAATCTATTTTTACTTTAGAAAAACGACCTGAAAAATAATTTTGCAAGGGGAAGCTTTGGAGCTCTCTGCAGGAACATGAACTGAGCATGTTGAATCCTATGATCATTTGAGGACGAAGACGCTGTAGTTCATCATCTACCAGCAGTTTCCTTGAACTCTGATGGTGCAGATTAGTGGTGAAGCAGAGAGTCAGTCCCCAGATGGCATGACAGGACCTCTGCCACATAGTCTACAGACAGCCCATCTATGTCCTGTTCTGGAGAGGATTCAGAGATGACCCAGTCCTTTCCTGTACTGCAGGATGTCTTTCAGGTTGTCTAACAGCTGCAGGCAGCAGTGGGAAACAAGCTGCGTACCCACGTTACTTTAATGAGTGAAGTTTCATTTCTAGCGTTTGTTCAAGGGATGTAAACTGGGAAAACTGCTGCATACATCAAGTCTCTAAATGCTTCCTAGGGCTAGCATTTTCTAGCTCACACTAATATCCACACGGGAAAATGGCAAGGCCTGAGAAGTTGTATTTCCTCCTATGAAATCACCAAGAGCTCAGTTAAGTGTTTTCAGGCGTATGATTTTTAGTCATGTTACTGAATCACAGCCTCTGCACAGAAACCGTAAAGTGACAGACTTCGAAATTTGACCAAAGGAAAGTCCAAGTGTTGGGAATTGGCTGAAAGGTTTCATTGCATTTGCTGCAGTGATTACAGGGAATTAATGCTCAGAGTTTTGGTAGAAGGTAAGTGGCAGTCCTCCAAAGGCGATGGATTTGGAGGAAACCCTCGCATTAAAAAGAAAGTTTCAAATCAGAAATATTTCAGATTCCTGTAAGAATAGAATGTCTGGGGAAAAAAAGACAGGGTCACTCCAGAGTGGCATAAATGAGAACGTCTGCTTCACTTTTAAAATCACAAAGTAAAACATTTCTTCTTCAGAGATTATTCATTCCAGAGGTGGGTTTTTTTGTTCATGTTTGTTTCCAGTGAAATGCTGTAAAAATTGAAAGAATTTCTAACCATTTCAGTATGGTCAGTGCCTGGGCTTCTATCAGTCATTGATACTGACTTTAAAGATCATGTTACCTATCTTACCTCTCCCTACGGTTTGATTATTGCATTGAGGCTGTTATTTTACATCGTATGCTGGGTTTAAGAGATTAATTTTGAAAGGTTTGGTTTTTTTTTTTTTCCTGCTGCATAGTTTGTGGTATCTTGAAGTTCCTCTGCTTTTTATTATTATAATCCATGATATCATTATTGGTAAAATAATGGTACCAGAAAGATCTCTTTTTGGAAACAAAGGAAATACTGAAATTATTTTTTTCTCTATCAAATAGAAAGGAAATATCTATATTTACTTATCCAAAAATCAAAACAGCAAATTGAAGTTTAAGACAAAAAAAAAAAAAAAAAAAAATTAAAAAGGATATTACTAATTACAGAGGACTGGCTTTTCAGAAAAAAAAAGAAAATTAAGGTGCCTCAAACATACTTCATGTACAGTTCTGCAAGTTGCTTTCAGTTATAGCTCTGTAGGCAAATCTAGAAAATCTAGATACTAAAAGAAAGTTGGATTCAGTTACTGACTTGTAACCATCAGAATTCACCATCCAAGAGTCCACAAGAAGGAATGTCACTTCAGAGTCCTAGCATTTCAGAGCTAACATGTTAATTATGCAGCGAATAATTAGGACATGCTTCTTAGCTATGTAGATACTTGTAACCACAGAACCTTGATTTTTTTTTCATAGAATTCATATGTGGGGCATGAAAAACGGATTCTCACATTTTTGTTCTTCAAATGCACAATGTGATTTTAAACAGTATGAAGCATTCATGTGGCGTAATTGATTTAGTGGGAAGTGACTGATTAGTAATACTTTTAAATTATTTAAGATAGTTTTTAAAATTAATCAAAATTTTAAATTATTAAAAATTCATAGTTTCTAAAGGAGGTGAATGGAAATGAATGCAGATATTGGGTGGCCTGGTCTTACTTTTTAGTTGTTCCTGCTACACTGAAAAGCACTGTCACTCAAATATATTATTGTGTGTAGACTGAAGGACACTACTCTGTTTACAATAGTGGGAAGAGATTCCCTTGATGAAATCTAGAGAGCTGCTGTGTAAAAATACCAGACACTTGTTCTACCGTGTTTGGCAGTGTGAATTTTTTTCAGTCCTTACTGGCACTTACAGGTCAGGGAAGAATCTTCAGTGGAAGTGTGGTGGTTTGTGTGTACACATGCATGCACGTGTTGATGAAAAAGCTCAACTAGTCCTACTCTGTGCAGAAAAAATAGTTTTAAAGCTTCACCCCCTCTCCCTGAAGCTTCTTAGGGCTAATTCCAAAGGTAATGAGAAACATAAATAATGCAGAAAGAAGTATTTATGTATAAACCAGAGAGGAAAAAAGTGTTTTTAAAAGAAAAAAAGCAATGATCACTTTGAATTGTCTAACTAGACACTAATGCTTGTCTGTATCTTTTATCTTTTCTATCCTTCTCTTCCTGAAATACAGTTGTAATGCGTTCACAAAGTTGATTTGAAACATGCAGCAATAAGAGACTACAGAGCACTATCTCAGGGAACTATTAGCTAATGATACCAAAGAGTATGTAGGATGCAATGTGTTATGCCTAAAAATAAGAGGAGGTAGGCTTTTTAATCTGGATAGCTCTATGTGGAATTAAATGGGTGTGTATACATGTGGATATATGTGTCTGTAGAGACATATAGATAGTTATATAAAGGTCAGCAATAGCATGAAAATTTCAAAGCTGCTCAAATATACTGCAATATATCTCTAGTGTTTATTGGGTGCATTTTAAATGCAGTTTTTCTTTCCATATGGATTGCATTTTCAAGTTCCTTTTCTTTCTGCCCTTCATTGGAGTATTCATTTTCTTACGTGCAGAAGACCATCAGGAGGTCTGTAAAAAGACCTTTTTTTTTTTTTTTTTTAGTAAGGACTACAGGATTTGGCCTATAGTTTTAGTGTAGATGAAAGAAATAAAGGATTTCTTTGAAAAAACAAGGAAATCATGACCACTGTGTTCAATACTACACCCCTGTTTCCAGTAATTGCCTTGTACAGTTTGCAAGTCTTTCCACTTTTTGTAAATATATTAACTTCTGAAAAAATCCCTTACAGCTGTGAGGTGGAGCCTTTTGAAGGAGGTGTTCTTTTGAAGGTTCATGGATCTCTTAAACACACATTTTTTTCTTCAAAGTAAATCTTGTAGACTCCCTGTCACAAATCCTTGTTGTTAGGAATTCTGCTTGAAGAACTGTTTGAATTTCAATATCAGGTATTTCAAACAAATGCATCTAATGCCTCAATACATTTTTCCTGTGGTCAGTAAGTGGCCCTAAATAAGAAAGAGAACCTCTGATAATTTGAAATCTATTCCTAACAACCCTTTGAAGGAAAAAAAAAATCTCAGGTTTTTATACTTACACCTGGAAACGAAGAAATGGAAAGTAACTGTAAACTTTCAATTTTTGAAGCTATTGAAAACAACAAAAAAAACTCAGTTTCACAGAACTCCTCAAAACTCAGAAATCAACTCCTCGCCCACCCCCTTCCCTGAGCATTTGGTGAAACGTTTCTGGTTCATATTTATGCAGTGGTGTTAGAGAGTTACAGGATAACCCAGGCTAGCAAAGCTCTCAGTACGTCAACTGCCTGTATCCCTTGCTTAGAGCAGGGCGTACTTCAATGCTAGTTGCTCACAGCCTTTTCTATTCATGTTTTGACTCTGAGGATGGATGCCCCACAGCTGCTCTGGGCAGCTCGTTCCACTGGAAGGCTGTCCTTGTGAAATTTTGGTTCTTCATACAGAACCATAATTTTACTTGATGCAATTGGTGCCTGTTCCTCATCTTTTCATTTTGCACCTCTGAGAAGTGTTTCATCTGTCCTCTCTGTAACCACCCACCAGGTAGTTGAAGACAACAATAACATGCCCTTTTTACTTTTTAGGGTTTTTTTAATTTTTTTTTTTGTTCTAGACTGACAAACACTGTCTGCTGCTTCATCATGTGCTCCAATTCCCTATACTTTTACAAATAAGATAAATCAGAGGTGCAAAACTCTGTAACAGAAAACAATGCAATAACATATAGGAAGGTTTTTGTCTTGGTTCATAGAGAAAATAATTCATTATAAGCATGTCTCTCATTATTAGTTTAAGTTGTCAAGTGAATAAGAGTTGAGTTTGTTTTTTATAGTGAAATCCTGTTTTAGCAGGACAAGGGATCTATTTTACACATTATTCAGGAGTTGAGGCTATAAGATTTTAAACCTCTGAATTCCTTTCTGTAGCTAAGAATGGCTGTTTTGTTTTATATAATTTTGAAAATTTCAGTATGCTATAGTGCAAAGGTTTTGTAGGCTAACAGTCTGGAAAGAGAAAAGTTACTTTTAAAATTTAGAGATGGAGAAAAAGAATTTCATAATCTCAAGAAAGCTTTGTAATAAAAGCTAGAATTTTTGCTCAGTGTCTCTGTGCCGTTGTGGACATAAAGAAGTACATACCTTATCTTGGATTTAAAGCCTTTAGCTATAAGAAAATAAAGGAAGCGCATAGACTACTTGAAAGCTTGTCTGGCTTATGTTGAATTGTTACAAGACGCCTACAGCTCAAGGATGCCATCTTGTTGGTAAGAAAAGCATAAGTGAACTTGCTTCCTGAAGTCCAGCCTCATTTTTACAGTCAGGGTATCCAGGAAGGAGAATCATAAATCTGAAATGTTACAAAATCTTCTCCCATCATTCGAGGTCAAGCTATAAATCTAAATTACCACGTCTCTTGCTAGGTACATATTTTCTCTCGTTCTTAGAGCTGAAAGCTTCCAAAAAGTGACCCTTTAAATGCTATCAGTGTTAATTTTAGCAGCATGTGATCATTAACCTTGCTAAGCTGGAAGTATGAGTTGCTTAAAGCAAGTATATGTTCAAAGGTTTTTATGTACCAGGGAACACAGAACATGTTCTGTGTTACACAAACATGGAACATGTAAGGGTTCCTCATAGCCTGGTAACCCTTCCAGCTAAAAATGACAACTATTTTGCAACTTCACGCATGTGTACATATTCATGTACACATGAATATGTACACATGCACACACAAATTACTGATCCTGTGTATCATTGCCTCTTTGGAATGCCCCTTGAGACTTCCCAAATGCCTGTAGTGTCGAGTTTAGAGCAGAGCAACCTGACACCTAGATGGAGTTGGATATAGCTATGCACGTTGTACCAATGTTGATGCTTTCTCTGCTGAGATTATTACCAG
This sequence comes from Rhynochetos jubatus, assembly GCA_027574665.1. Classification (NCBI taxonomy): domain Eukaryota; kingdom Metazoa; phylum Chordata; class Aves; order Eurypygiformes; family Rhynochetidae; genus Rhynochetos; species Rhynochetos jubatus. The sequence continues at coordinate 22,995,641 of CM050656.1, forward strand.
CACCTTGCTTTCATCTGCAGTGCTCTGAGTGATCACCACTTCTTACTTCATGATCTACTTTTCTCCTCTACTTTCCTCCTCCCACTTCCATCTGACATACGTTTGCATTGTTTGTCCAGAATATGTGTGCTGCACATATGGAGCTGGATTAACCAAAGTGTGCATTTCCCTGAACAGTACTATGGTTAGGGGACATCCAGTGAAAAAAGAAAGACCCTGTCAGTGCTTGTCCCCAGCTTATGAGAAGGACAACATAGATCTCTGCCATTTTCATTAAGATGAAAATGTGCTGCAGAAATGGCCATAAAGCAACAGATCTATGTCTTTCTAAACATAAAAACCCAATCTCATTTCTCATTAGCTGGTAAGGGAAGGAAGAGTTACTAACAATTGTCTATACAATGGGAAATTTGAAATGTGTGGTTAAATTACAGACCAAAACACACTGAGACATTAAGCACATCCCATCGAATGTACTGCTAAAAAAGAGTATTAGGGAGGGCTATACAATGGAGCATTTTTTTCCCAGACAATATGTTTAAGTCCTGTCTCATCAACTGGAAGGCAGAGTGAGAGGTGTGCCCTCAGCACTTGGACTGGACAGAACTTCAGATTTCTGCACACTTCTGCAGCCCCCCCACTGCCCCAAAGCAAGGTTTGTTGGTCCTGCAGGACCTGAGATTCAGTGTCATTTATGCTTTAGTTTAGTGCAAGCTTCAAATCACCCAATGTATCGTGACAAGAGCTAAGAAACCAGCTTATCAATTTAGAAGAACCTGAGGCAACTGACTGAAGAAGTTTTGCTGAATCCTTAAAGTAGTCCTCAGATGAGAATTTGGGTAGTATTTGTCTGCCAGTGTAGTCTTCTGCTTCCACTAGGAAAGTGCTGGCTCCTGTGGCAATTCAGATACAAAGCCAGCCTGGTAGCAAGGAGCTTGATATCTCTGATGTACAAAATGAAATCCAAGATATTAATTAGATTGTCCTCAAGGACCAGCCTTTTCATCCAAACAATCCAAAGGTAAGAAGGCATGTACTGACGTAAAAGGATTCAGTATTTTAAATTGGGGTTGAGGAGCAGGGGACTGGATATCAGTACTGCTGTTTTCAGCTCCCAAAGTATTTCTTAACTTCAGGGACCCGCAATGGACTGCATCAAAATGCCTTAGCTGATTTCCAGGAAGTCCATCTTCGAAGAGATCTACCATAGACAATATGAGCAAAAATATGACTTCACCAATGTAGCTTGGATTTCATTTAGATAGAGAAAAGGGTTATATTCCGGCCCTCGGTTATGAATTTTGCACTTCTGCCTGATTGCTGAGCCTTGGTAATTATCATACAGGAACCAGAAAGTGAAACCAGCTTGGAAAGCTGAGAGCAGCATCACTTTGCAGGCCAGGCTGAAGCAAAAGCAGAAAGCAGCAGTTGGAAGTTTATTGTTTTTCAGTTATACCAACTTCAGTTATAGCTTTTTGGGGGCTTAATAGTCTTACAGATGGTCTTGAAAACACTGCTCCTCGTCTTTCATGGCGTAATTGACAGTAAAGGCACTAAATGTATCTAATGTTGCAGTTAAACAAAACTTGCTTCTAATACATAAACTATTGATAGGACACAAAAAGAAGTATCAGCAGTAAGGTGGTTTAAGTGGGTAGTTGCTTGGGTTCAAGACAGATGATTTGTGTGACAGGACGTTTAGTTTTTGTTTTTCCTTTTGAGCTTTTACTTGATCAATAAGCAAATTTAAGAGGTTTTGAAGAATGGTGTAGATAGATAATTTATAAAACCATTTTTACACAATTTAACTGTTGTAGATCATGCAAAGCAAACCATATTTTCCCTTAAATTAGTTGAATGTTAGTGAAAACATAAAACCCTTTAAAATGGGTAAAAAAGTAAAGATGCACGATCTTTAGAGAGTTCGTCTTGTTGGATAGTTTTACAAAGAGTATGTGCCTCTTCAGCCTGCTCAACTTTCCAACACTGAGCATATATCCAACACGAGGACATATATCAAAAATAGGCTTTCTTAAAACCACTTTTTCTACTTCCTGTTACCCCTTGGAGCAGAGCAGAGGCCACTGTGGAAACTGCAGAGAAAAGATCTTCCCACCTCATTTTGAAACTTCTCTTTTCTCACCCTGCTTGTGTTCCTCATGAAAACAAAAGGGAATGAAGACTGAACTCCTCACCTTGCCCCAAACTCCCCAAACTCAAGGGTCTGATTGGAGGTCAGTTTCCTCAAGACTGGCATTTGTTGCTCTTGCTCTACAAATATTGTAGTAGGGTGCAAAAGAGATTATTTCTAGCTAAAAGGAAGGGTAAGTCTGACCTTAAACATTTATGATTTAAGAAGGCAAGCTATCTGTGAACAGAAGTGAGAAAGTTTAGACATTGGTAGGTATTTTTTCAAGCTAATTTGTGAAACTTGAAGAGAGTTCCAAGGACAAGAAATAGCACAAAGGATTGACAGGGTCAGAGACAGTGGAGGGCAGGCTGGTCTTATTTTGTTTGCTATCATCATCTGTCTTTAAATTATGTTCCTATTTAGAGTAGAAGGAGGAAAGGAAAATGGACAGATTATTTTCTTCGAAAAACTTTGTGAATCAGTATTTTTCCCTAGCTGTTGGTCTTTCACCTAAAATGAAACGTGTGCTGGATGAGGAGGTAAAATCTGTGAGAAACGACACACACACAGACACACACACGCCCCCCCCCCGGAATGTGTCTCCACTGATCAGTGTGGGGTGACTTGCTGCATGTCAGCAACCTGAAAATAAAGCTGGGATGTCAAACAGAAATGAGGTTGATATCTTTCTCAGTATACTTTTGTCTGAAGGAAAATCCTTATTTTTTGTTTGCCAGTTTACAGGCTTAATAACATGCTGACTGTGGTTTAGGAACTGGCAATGTTTAGCTAACAAGATTCTCTTGTTTTGCGTAAAAACTAGTTTTAAATTATGTTTCTGTATTTTAACCCAGAGTTTCATAAACTCTAAGGCAGATCTTATTATGAGAAAATGACGACAAACAAAGCCTCTTGCCAAATAATTATTGCATGGACTTTCATCTTTCGTAATATTTCCTAATTTACTAAGTATAGGAAATAACACTTGCTATAAGGCGGAAGGAGGATGTGCAAATATTTTATGATGATCTTGGGAGAGGGAGAGCTTATTACCTCCTCAGTTAGTATGCCACCCTGAGCTTGACATGGGAAAAATGAGCTGTTCTTGCTATGCCAGAATTTATATTGCTAACACTTTATCACTTTTCAAAACAAACTGAAGAAACAATAGTGATAGTAGGCACTTTTTTTTTTTTTTTTTTTTGACAGAGACTAGATTTTTGGCCATGTACACAAATTATAAAATTAACTGTTGTGAAATTGTGATATTTCTTTGTGAGACGTGAAAGAGTTTGGGTTTGGTTTTGTTTTTTTCTTGAACTAAAGGAATCTGATACTGTTTTACTCCTGTTGTGATTCAGTTGTTTATGTACTCTGAGAATTCCACATGTTTTGGGAATATCAGATTGTGGACTGTTTCAGCATGATAGATTACAGGCTTTCCTTTCTTTTCCTCCGCCATCCTCTTTTAGCTATTATTGGCTATTCCATTGCATTGTGTGCAGTAAATAAAGTGTATGTGTTTGTTTATAAGACCACAGCGATATGTTTCTTGAGCTTTTCTGACACAGTTAAAATAGTCTTTGAATTTTTATTACAAAGTATTCTACAGTGAAATAGAAATAAGCCATAAAACAAAATTATTGAAACAATTTTTTTATTTTGGGATGTTTAATTTCCCCGTGCTGTCTTTTCTCTTACCTGTCTTTAAATCACTCAAGTATTTACTTGATGCTCTGCCACAATTTCTCACAAAAGTGCCTACTGTTTATCCGCCTGTTACTTTAAAAGTATATATTTCTGATATTTCTACCCCTCTGTTAGCTGACTTTAATTTTGCCCATTAACAAGAAGTGATAGAGAAGGATTTGAAATTTCACAAATGACTTCTTGTAATACTCATTTTTATCCTTTTAATGAAACTGAAATGCTTAATTGACTCTGTCTTTCACTTTTGCTCAGATTTACCTTCTGCAGTTCTCATTCAAAATAGACACCAGTCTGCTCAAGTAGGATGATTTTCACTGAACTTTCTGAATACTGTAGAAGTTTGGAAAAGGTCAAATGAATACATGATCCAAAAAGATCAGTCAGACCATCTGAAATTTGGTAGGTCTTAATTGCAGATCTCATTTTTCCTGAATAATCTAGTATTGTCTTTAGTTTTCCACTTCCATTGTCCTTTTTGATCTGCAGTAAATGTCCTCTGTGTCCCAGGACAAATAAAATTCTTGATTAAAAGAAAGGATAAAATTAGTATGGAGGTAGCAGAGAAAATGAGAATTGGTAAATTTGGATTTAATGTAACTATTATTGCAGACAACTAATTAATTTGAAATGTTTTGGCCAAGAAATACATATAACATGCAGCAAGTAACCTTCTTTCCATGCTACTGCAATGCATCTCATATATTTTCTACTTCTGCTCCCCATCCTTCCACCTTTTCTTACCTGTATTATGAAAACTTTTTTTTAACACTGATTCATTTTTGTGTCAGACAGGGAAGATGGGTGGTAATATCAGATTTTTTTTGCACTTCTACGAAAGGAGCAAATAAGCAAGGTACATGGCTTTCAAAAGACTGAATAGAAAGTGATTCTGGGACAATACTTAAAAAATGTATTTCAAAATTGTACATCCCAGGATGTAGCTTCATGGGATTTTCAATGTTATGGAAGCCTTCTTATGCTACAGAAACTTCTCAGAAAAGTCTGCCTCTGCTTATAGCAAACTGTTTGTCAATGTTTCCTTCCAGTTTTGATAACCCTTTTTCTTTAAAGAAGCTTTGAATTTACTGCCTGTGCTAATAACTTTGGGGTTTTTTTATAGTGTGATAATAAACAAAGACAACCAGTGTATCTTTAGACAGACTTTTTCTGAGTATCAGCATTATGAAGTTGCCAAATTTTAAGATGGCTTACAGCGTGTGTGTGTGAGAAACAGAAATTGAAGAGCTTACAGGCAGGGAAGCTGAGCGAGGTAGCTGTAGATCATAAACTCTGATGTGCAAGGTTATTTTATGAGATCAGTCTGGTTTCCTGTTTCAAATTCAAGATGGATATTATGAGTTAAGATTATAGAAATCTTTTGGTCTCTTTTAGCTTTATAGCAGTAGTTTCTTGACAATCCACTGAGGAAGAAGTAATGCCTGCCACATGCTTATCTTTGGACACATCTATCTAACCCATTTAGACAGGCCTGGAGAGAAAAATCATGTCAAAATGTGGAGAAGATGGTAGGAGATGGGTTTTCAGAAGATGACTGACAGCATCACTGTAAGCAGACAAGGCTTCTAGGTATATATTTGTGATTTATGCTTGTATATACCTTGCTCAGAGGCATTTTTGTGCTTCTGTACCATAATAACTGCAATCAGCTGTGGGAATATATTTCCAACCAAAAAGTAATCATAGCTTGGATGTTAGGAAAACATTTGATATAAAGTTATCCTGTATCTTACTGGAAAAATGAATACAAATACTCTTGGATATAGGCACTGTTATCTGTCAGACAGCAAAACACTGGGAGGGAGGACTTGCAAACCACAGCTAATTAGCGTATGACAAGAAATCTGGCATCCTAGGTGGGAAGCAGTCTGGGTGGAAGCAGAACACAGTGCTAGAAGCAAACAATACATAAGTTAAAGTCACAGTGTCTACTTGGGAAAAACTGAAAAATGAGCAGAGAAGTCACAGAAAGCAAGCTGGTCTACTCATTTAAAACATGGACTAACCAGCAGTTAGCTCAGAAGTATCATGTTGTAGAAAACCCAAAACACAGGTTCAGTAGCCTACCCTGACACTTGTCCTGGATTGCTTCAGCTAAAGCTGTGCTTTAAAAAAGAAAAAAGAAAAAAGAAAAAAGAAAAAAAAAAAGAGGAAACAAACAACAAAAAAATCCCCACCCTGTTTGGTTATTTCAAACATTAGTTTCAGAATAAACAGACATGTCTCTAAGTATGCTACAGAACACACAGGGAACAATGTCCAAGAGGTAAGGGAATGTCCAGTGAGGTGCTATTTTGAAACCACAATGGAAATACTTTGGGCAAGATTGTTTCTGTAGGCATTTTCTTCTTTTTCCATGTGGACTCTTGTGTTGGCTGGTTTTACTATTGCTTTGACTCATGTTCTGTCAGGTCTCCTGCAAATAAGGTACAACTATGACTTTCTTTATGGTGCAGGTAAGACAGCATTTACTGCAGAGTGTCATATAGTTGTGTATAATTTTGCATATAATTTGGTAAAATTAATTAGCAGACACAGATTAGCTAATAGGAAGCAATCAGCAAGCAAGTAATCAGTTTTGCTAAAGGTAGGGTGGATTTGGTGAAGGTAAGAGGGGAGATCCTGCACAGAGGGAGTTTATTTAGCACCTCCTGCTGCTGTACTCCTCCTGAGTTTCAGTGTGATTGTGCAGAGCACAGCACTCTGCCTGGCATTCAGCTCACTGCTTTTTAAAGCTGTGGTTGTTCATTCGCTGAGACAAAGTCATATGAGTATCTATAAGAATCTAGCGGTTAACACTAGGAGAAATGAAACTGGAAAAAAAGGAGAATCGGACTAAGAGAAGGAAAAATCTGCCATTGCTGAAAGGCTCTTCCAAATGACAGTTCAGCAAGGGGTGGTCTGTGGTTAACAAATATTCAGTTAAATGTTATCACTCCTTTTCTTTTTCCCTTTCAAACTGGACAATGGAAGGATATGAAGAAAAGACGCTGTGGATAAACAAGTTTAATTGAGATTTAATAATGTGAAATGAACCTATTAATTGCACAATGTCTGAACACTGTATACAAAGCTAAATCCTGAGCAGTTCTCAGCATCCAGCATTCATTCAAAACCAGGAGGAGGAGGAGATGTTCAGCACAAATCTGACTCAGTGCTTTGGGGTATGCTGCCACTGCTTAAGGGTAGCAAATTCTAAGGGGCATGTTAAATGGGGCTATTCAAGAACAGTCGTTTCACAATAACTGTGCCTACTGTTATCCTGGACTGATTTTATGTGCGAGCAAGAAGTAAGTGCCTTGCACTTCTGAGAGCTTAGCACAGACTTATTGCTCATTTTGGGTCAGATAGTGAATAGTGCCTCAGGGATAACAAAATATGTTCTCTGTCCTGAGCAGGTACAGCATGGATCATGCAGGCAACACATGAAGTGAAGACGTCAGATCATCATTGCCTGAGGGTTGATCGCAGCATAGCAGTATGCCTGCACAGGGCTGTATTGTTTACTCCTGACCTTAAACAATTTGACCCAATATGACATATTAAGTAAATTTTTTTCTTTCTTCAAGAAATAGTTCTTGGCAATTGCAAACAAGCCTGAAAAAGTATGTGCAAAATAAGTTCCTTAGCAAATATTCAACATAAATTGAAGAACATTATGACATATATTCTTTAGCATGAAGAGTGTTTTTACAGTAAGGCTGTCAAATTAATTTTACAGGATGAAGTGCATTATGGAGGTACTGCCCTTGGTTTAAACAGTTACCCTTGGTACGAATTTATCCTGTGTCCATTATTGTTTGATAAGGTGTGTACCTTCAGATTCTGTGGAACTGTTTAATTCTGGTGTGCAGTCATGGTGAACATCAGTGTAACCAGGCTGGGGCATAAGAGCTGACTTCTATGCAAGGAAAATGATGCAAAACAAAGAAAGTGTGCATAAACTTAAATACAAGTAATGTATGGAGTATATAGAGAATTTAATTTTTATTGAATTACATGCTCTGTATTTTATTCTTTCAAGGCCTCTGGATAAAAAGAAAACAAATGTGGCTTCTCAAGAATACATTTCTTGATAAAAGTAATTTATGCAACATTTGTTAAACACATTAACACAAAACAGCATCAGGTTTAGGTAAGAGTGGAGAACACCATTTCCTGAATTAAAAAAGAAACAAACAGCACCCCTCTCAAAAAAAAAAAAAAAAAACCCAAAACAAACAACCAAACCCCAAATGCAACCCGATTAAAATTCTTTGTGATGAATGCAAACGTTACACCATATTGACTTTGAAAATGTGGACATGGACACTGTATGAGGTGAGGAAGATGAATGTCCCATCATTATTTGGCTCAACTCTTAGGGAAGCGAACACAGATTGAAACTGAGCAACTCAAAATCGTATGAAGAGAACAAAAAGAATGCAGTTTCATTGGCATCTTTCAGTCACAGTTCCTGTAACACTGAACACAGCAAGCACCAGGAACGATAGCTTTTGGGTGGCATAGGTGCTATAGGTGGTAGCATGCATGGTAAGCGTGGCTGTTAGTTGATACCTAATGGCAGATACAGGGTGGCCCATCTTTTTGGGTCAACCCATGACAATCCAACCTGAGACACAAATTTATTTGGCTTGTGGCTGTATGAAAACACTGGTCATACCTTGGTTACTAGTATTTCTGCCTTCCCTCCATCTTTCCAGGCTGTTTCCTCCCAGATCTGCGGTACCAGGCAGAGATAGGGAACAGTTTTGGGAACACTCTGGACTGGGAGAGGGGAATCTCAAAGTCACTTAGATGGATGAAGAGTTCATGCTGTCCCTACCTCTAGGGTAGATAGTGATGGTTTTTATGGCTCTTCTCTACTTTTCTCTACCTTTCACTGGAATAGGAACCAGCTCCTTTGCTTCTCCCCAAAGAAGAGTAAGGTATTTCTTAGTTGCATTAGCATATGATGGAGTTGTTCAAGGCAGAGGTGTCATATGTGCTACCTCACTACTGCCCCATTACTTGGAGAGAGGAAATAAGGCAGGAGTCTGCACTGAAAAGAGCAAGATGTCACCCACCCTGAACTGCCTCCTAGTAAAACTGTTGTAGAGCAGGGAGAGGTGCTTATGTTTGTCTGGGTGGCTGCTGGCTTTGATTCTTTCCAGCGCGGGGGAAGTATACTGCTATAGTTGCATACCGACATAATCATTTGGCTGATTAAAAATTAAAGCTGTGTTGTGAGAAAGGACTTATTTTAATAGCCCATTGCATAATCTGAAAGTAGAGTAAATTAAACCCCAAAAGTGGGGTTTTGGGGAGAAGACTGCAGTTTATGTTTGTGAAAAGACTTCATGTGTTCTAATAGCCTTAAACACATTTGTGATTAATCCTGCCTGAACCATGGGTAGGAAATTATATATGGGGTGTAAATAGATTGATGTAGCCGTAATATATTAATTTATAAAAAGCTGTAGACTGAACCTATGTGATATGGAGCTGAATATAAGATGATAAATGTAAAATCCCACTATAGTATCTTTATAGTATGGTTTCAGTACAGATCAGAACCACACTAGAACTGAAATCTCCATACTTCGTAGTCTGTTCTTTGGCTTGCTTGCAACAGTTGATTGTTTATGGTTTTGCTCTTTATTTCTGTTAAATAAGTGTAATAATATTATACCTGAATGGCAATCTACTGTATAATGGACATACACTGTCAAGTTGTTAAATACTATCTCAGTGTGTGCAGTGAGGGAATATGTCTATGAGCTACCTAATTAGGCACTGGACATTGTGGAAAACAGAATTAGATTGCTTTTCTCCATTTATTGTCTGTTACTGTCATACCTAGAACTGCATGCATGTGGAAAGATTCAAAAATATATTGCATGTTTAAAGGGTTTTCATTTAATCAGCAGTCACTTCACTTGAGGATGCATCTTTCTATGAAGGTGTTATTGCCAATAAGGATTTTGTTGACTGATGGTTTGGGTTTCTCGTTCTCCCAGTAGAAATCTCAAGAATCATCCATAACATAGAAGGGACTCCATGAATGCATGCAATAAAAAGTGAATATGAAGGGAAAGAATGACTGTTTGTTAAATACAGTCCTTTGAAAACTTAAGTCATGCCTAGCTCATCAGTAGAAAGAAATGGCGGAAAATAATCTATTACATTTGAATTAAGGAAGCTGAGCATTACTACAGCAACTTAAGAAAAACCCTCTTGACTTCCTGGAAACTGAAAGAAATTTTTTTGAAGAAGTAATTCTCTGACATCACTAAACTGCATAGCGAGTTTGCAAGTGGTTAGTTCGGGGTAACAGAGGAAGTAACTTCTTCACAGATAATCAGGCAGTGCAATGTATGTACCTAGTTATTCTCTTTTTTGGTTCAAGTTTTGCAGAGAAATTCTTGTGCAGACAGATAACACTTATTTTGCTTTCCAGAGAGACACACATGCTGTTTCATAAGGATACGCCTGATTTCCAGAAATAACCATGTTTTTGTGGCTTAAACTCTTAGCATTTGGTGTTGCATTTCTGAGACAGGATGCTTTTGTCAAAGGTAGGTAGCAATTGTTATTTCTTTCTCTCATTTTGATCCCTTAATTTCCTCTGTAAAAGTATAACAAATGAAAAATTTTGCTTAGTGGAGAAATATCTTTGTTCAGAAACTAGAATACAGTTGTATGCAGTGCAGTGAGAATCTAGATCAGGAGTATTGACGCATAATCTACAAGGCTAAAATGTCTTCCGCATGGTCATATGTAAGAGATATACGGACCATTAAAAAAAAAAAAGGATTTGTAGTTATATTTGGAAAAGAGTACATTTAGATCTCTTACATGAACCTGTTCAATACAGTATTTATGTTTGGTTTCATCTCACGATGCAGCACTTTTTCTGTGTTGAAATCCTTCAAGAAATAATCTTTCCATCCATTTCAGCCACTCCTTGATCTCAGAATTTGCTTAGAATTCCTCAAATTTTGATTTTGACTGCAATGGTGTTAGTAAAAAAAAAATCTAAACATTGTAAATTAATCTCTACAGTTGGGAAATTACTTACTTTATATTAAATTTATAAAATTTAAATTATTTATTTTATAGAAACTGCTTATTAAAGAGTCTTCAAAATTTTTAATTGCCTAACTACCCCACTGCAGGTGAATTTGTCACTTGACTGTTTTTTAATTTTATAAGAGAAAGATAGAGCACAAGAGGCTGATCTTGCAAAACAAGCTAGATATGGCAGGTAATGTGAGTAAGAACAATTAATTTGGATGTTATACTTAATATAAAGACAAAAATGGTTCTATGTTAAAGAAAGTATTTTCTTGAAAAGAACATGCAGCATTCTATGTACATGTACTTTCCGTTTAGCTAGTTACAGTAATTTGGGATAGCTGATGGCAGATGCTAAAGCTTTTCTCTAATGTTCACCCTAAAAAGTGGCTTGAAACATATATTCTGAAATGGCAGCAAATTATATACAGGGCTGAAACCTCTTTTCGCATATATTGAATTTATGCATGCTTCTATCGTCATGCCACTATAGTAACTCCAGGTTTATACTGATGTAAGCAAGAAAATTAGCTGCCTTCAGCTGATAGCTAGCTAAGAAGAATGTTTGAAGCCTGAACATTAGTTCTCTTGTCCTTCAAAGTCTCTGAAGAGAGGCAGTACTGAATAAATATTTTTGGTAGCTGTTGGATATGATAAGAAAACATGTGAATGCTGTGCTGTAGAGGAGAGGAACAAAACCTTTTGCTTTTCCTGTCCTTTTATTTTTTTTTAATCTGCTGTCCTACTTTCCATTTCGTAAGTCTTTCTGAGACTTCCCACCAATCCCTTTTCTCCAGAAAGGGCAGGTTACTGTCTGGTCTCTCAGCCACCTCCATAGTCAGTTGATGTGTTACCTAACAGAGAGGGCTGGAAGACAGAAAGAAGGGTGGCAGTATTTTATTTCAAGTAACAGTTATTTTCTCTGTACACACACAGTAGTCTAGCTGGAGCCAGTTCCTCTCTACATCTTCCAACTAAACAGAAAAGCCTCGAAGAAGTTATATGTTTTAACTTCTCTCTATTTCACTTAAAGCAATTAACAGTCTCAAGCTGTAGTATCAAGTACTCAAACTCACAGACTTTGTTTTCACTATGTAGTTTGGCACAGAGATTAATTCTTCTGTCAGGGCGACAGAACATTATACTTAATTTTTGCTGTGTAGACTACTCTGCCTTGTAACTGTGGGCAACTGGGCAGTCTTCTAGGGAGGAATGTCTTCATGGAGGAGAAACATTCAGAAAAGGTCATATAGTTTTTGGTTTTATGACAAGAGCAATTCTCAGACACTTGTTAGTACGTGTTGGGTGGGTTTTGGGACTTGTTTTGTTATTACTGTTATTATTATTCATCAAGAGCCTATTGTACCTAGGATTTTTGAATACCTAGCAGGAGAATTTTGAAGGTTTTCTGGCTTCCACCAAAAGCGCAGGCATCCTATAAAATATCTTTGATTTCTTGTAATCACCAAGCCACTTTTAAGAGCATCAAACTACATTAAAACAAACAACAACAAAGTTAGGAACATGTAGAGCCTTCACAAAGACCTTTTCACTATATAAATCCCCCAGAAAAAAGGTGTGTAAGAAATAGACAAGTGATGGTATTTGTGCATGTACCCATACATACCAATGTATGGTACTGATAAACAGAGTTCTATCTGTGCATGTAAACATTTGCACTGCTGAAACATCCCATTAAACACTTGTCAGTGTTTTGTGCACTGTTTCTTAGTCTTTCATCTCTACGTACATGGAATAGCTAGCTTTGCTAAAACCTTCAGTTGCCAGATGTATGCTTCTTAAAATCTTTAGTGTAAGATTGATAACAACACTTTCTAATACCTAGACTGACTTCCCAACCATACTAACATACATGATACAATACATCAATGCCTGTTTATGCAAAAAACCCCCAACCAACCAGCCAACAACAACAAAAAGCACTGAAACAATGCAATTAAAAAAAAAAAGGTGAGAAAAACCACCCTAACACACTGCCCTCACCCCCAAAAATGAACAAAAACCCAGAAAAAAGTTTGCTTCCATTTAGAAAAAAGAAGAAAAGAAAAGTAAATTATTGCAGCACAAGCACTTTTTTTTTTTTCTCCTAATAGATTGTTAATTCAGGTCCCTCCCCCACCCTCCACAAACGTGTTAGCAATTTGACAGCTTTCAAAAGCCTTCACCCACTTCTGAGCCACTTCCTTTATTTCAGGAAACTAAATAGTTGCTTGATAGTTTTGGGTGTGACTTTTTTATTTTCCAAGTTAAAAGTACCACGCTTTGTCAGGCACACAAAATCTGGGGCCATGCAGTTTCCATGCCCAACAGCTATGCAGGTTTCCACCTGGAAATGTTATATTTTCTTTACACAGACATCAGCATCAGTATAGCTCATCCAATCAATTTGACTTTCTGTGAAAAGCTTTTTTCACAGAAAATAGAATAGACCACCAATTGGTCTGTCCCTGTGGAAAGAGTCTGGCAGTCCTAATTTTTTAGTAGTGGAACCTAGTAATATTATCTCATTTTATGTGTAGCATAAAGCATAAGGAGAATTGCTCTGACAGGAGGATAGGTATTAAGGTAGAAGAAAGTGAAGTGAAGGTGTGAAAGCACCACCTCTGATATCTTCCTCTTATGGATGCCCCACTGCAGGTTCTGTTTAGGACTGTATCCTATTCTGTCTTCTTTTTAGGGTTGCACTTACGGCTTTCTGAAATACATACCCCAGAGTCCTGCACTCAGGGACCTCTTAACCACTTGAAACAAATGGCCTGCTTTTCACATCTTGCACAATTCCAGTACGTTATTCAAAATAAAGCACAGCAGTACAGTAGCATAGCTACATGATTTCTGGACTAGAACTAGCTGCTGATTTGGACTAAACATGTAATTTTCTTTACCCATTCACCTAGATCTGCATAAATATAATGAGCAGATGGCTGGGTTGTTGATGTGGTATATTGATTGTAACTGCAGATAGGGCAAGAGACATTGGTTCTGGACTGATGGGTCTTTCTTACATAGTATCAAAAAGATATTAGTCATTCTGTATTCACTGACATCAGTATACTGGCATACTGAGAATGTTTTACCAGTATAGACCTAAAGCTTCAAAACTGCCATGCAGAGATCGGTTTTAAAGAAAATCCAGCTCTCCGTGGTATGTTGGAACCACTTCTTTAGTTTTAGTTTTAATTTCATGAACTTAGGTTTATATATTTAGGTTCTAAAGAACAAATCAACAGGGAGTGGGTTAGAAACATTGCCTGTATAGCAAGATAAGGGAGAAGAAGTGGGAGGAGGAAACAGGTTGAAGTGACTTTTTAAAATGTTCGTAGCATAGCGAGTCAAGTTCTTTTTTTCTAACTCCCGTGACCTCTCTGCAGAACTGCCTGCTCCCTGGGAGCATGTGTGTGCATTAAACAAGGAGGCAGTTCCCACAACGAAATTGTGGATGCATTGTATATATAATACATGAACATTATCCTGTTTCCCTGTGCAGCTGCATTGTGGTGGTATATACTGTACCATGCTGGGAGTAAGGAAAGGAGAACAGCAGGCCATCAATGTGTATATTCTTGATCTAGTTTTAAGAGTTAATATTCATAAGCATGCATCTGGCCCCACAGGAAGGCAAAGCAAATTAACCCACAATGAACTCTCTGCTGTCATGGCTTGACTTCTTTTTGTACCCATTCAACTACCTTGTTTAGAGTTAGGTCGAATGTCTCTGCATTACCCCATGTTTTGTAGTACAGACTTGTCCTGAATGTTGCCACTGCCATTCCCCTTTGTTTGGGTGGCTGTTCCTCCTGTGCTGCCAGCCCTGGGGTGGCTGCGGAGATGGCACCTGAGACAGCAGAGGAATGAGAGGCACTGCAGGAAAGTGTCGTGTGCAGGAGCGTGGCATGTGCTGGGCAAGACTGCTAGCAGTTCAGCTCTGTGTAGCTGTGAGTGAACTCCTTTCGAGCCCTAGCCAGGACATGTGTGTTACAGAAATGTAACAGCTTAGACAGGGTTGGACTGGATGTCCATGCCCTGCTTGGGACAGATGTGCCCTTTCAGCTGTCTGCTGGGGCCATGACTGCCAGCCCTGCCTGGGAGATGACCACTGAGCCTAAGCTCTGTTGTTTTCAGCATTGTGCGGAGATGTCTGTTGTTCACATTTGTTATCTTCAACTGTATATAACTTGAAATCAAGTAGTTACTTCTTTCAGGCAACCTTATGAAGTACAGAACATCCAAAACATTTTTGGAGGAATAGTTTACTCTCTTCAATGCACAGTTTAGGCCCTGAAGCTCTTCCATGCAAAAAAAGGTAACCAGTTTTAAATTGGCAAAAGTCTGACTTCATCCTGTAAATATCAAGATTAAAATAACAGATACAGTTGTTTAAAGCTGGTTTCTTCCCCTGCAACTTTACTGTCTCTCAGCTTGTTTTACTGTGTGTCTTGATGTATTTCCAGGCTATGCATACACTTGCAAACACATCTTGTTCACTGGTGTTTCAGTAACTGTTATAGCATTTTCTGTATTTCCAGGCTTCTTTCCCTTTCAAGTAAAGCAGTTTGGGGCCTTCAGTTCCAGGATTTTAGAAACGAGCTGTGAGCACTTCAGTGTCAGCTTGTATTATCCATGGTGTTGTATAGCTAACAGGATCCGCTTTTGTTTTATGCCACTACTTTGCAGTACTGTTCTTCCATTATTCCCTCTGTGTCAGAGCCTCCTCAGCTAGCCTGCTTGCTTAGGTTTCTATTCTCTGATTTCAAAGAGTTCTATTACAACCTCTTCTTCATTCATAATCCCACTGCCCTGCACAGTGCTCTAGATATATCTTTTGTTGTGCATGAATGACTTTTTTTGTTGCTGCAAAAATCTGGACTCTGTGGAGCAATATTTTTAATTGCCTTTTGAAATACTTTCTTTTTCTGACAAAAAGAGAAATAATCAAACTATCTGTCTAACAGAAGAATGAAGCCATACAATGAAGCTTTCAGTACAACATATAAGGAAACAGACGTTTGTTAAATGAAGCATATATGTCCTATAAGAACTGAAAGATTTTACACTCAGAGAAATGCAGTACAGTACAGAGCCTCAGCTGAGATGGTACAAAAATATATGGCTAGTAAAGCCTTTCCAGGTAATCATACACATTGTGGAAGCTGTGAATGGAATATTTAGCTGGTATTGGTCCCTAAACTGTTTCCTGATGCTTGTGAGTTAAGACATATGAAGGTGGAAAAAAGAGTAAGACAAATGGCAGAGCATAGGCAAGCTTCTAGAATAAGATATGAGAGACACAAATCATCTGCATTCTAGGCTGTCTCAGCAACTCATGGTATGAAGTGTTAAGTCATTTTCATTTCTCCAGATCTCAGTTTTATCATCTGTTAAGTTGAAGGTAGTAACACTTAACCTTGTGGCAAAATGTAGTCGTAATTCCTTAAATATTCGGAGGGATGCTTGTCTCTTACAATCTGTAAACTACCACAAATTAATCTGAAGAAACTGATTGTGCATTAAAGTATTTTGAATAGTGCATCTGAGCAAAGAAAACTAAAAGTATGAAACAAATAATGTGCATAAATTTCTACCTTGTTCTCAGTCCTAAAGCACAGGTGCTGTTAATGGGGAGCTGATACTCTTGTGCTGAGTAAGAACAACCCATACTGCGCTTAGCTTCAGAAAATCCGAAATTCTCTAAAACATGATCACATCAACTGTAGTCTCTGTTTTAACCAGTACTGGATGAAATAACTGAAGTTCGTCAATGAGTCCTTCTGAGACATAAGAACAGGGCTGCCAGCTTTTTATGTCGGGTGTCTGTGGATGAGATGAGAAACTGTGCTAAACAGACCATAGCTGCAAAAGCCTTTATGTTACAAATCATCCTCCACACTTAGGGGTAAATACAATAGTGAGCCTGTCTAGTAACTTAGGTGTTTTAAGAGTCTCAGTGGTAGCATTTATAAACATAAACCATCCATTCTAGAGAAATGCAGGCCAAGCTGACACTGTCAGCATAAGATTTAAAAACATATGCTCGTATAATCAAAGGAAAGATGTTGCTACTGCAGCAGTTTAGCTAATCTTCTTGAGATAGACCTCAGATGTCTAAAATGAATGCAGAATCACCTGCATATACACCTTAGAGAAATCTTTTTGTTTTAAAGAGTTTTGGATTAGAGTATTTGGAGGATTTCTTTATCCATATCATTATTTCTTGGAAGAAATCATAATAAAACATATATTTAAAAAATTATATATGGTTTTTTTAGTTGGTCCCTGATGGTAGCAAGAGATTGTTGCCCTAGGTCTCCTGTAAGCAGTACGCAAGTTCCTTCATCCCCAAATGTCTGTGAATGTGAATGCCTGTGCCATGTATTGTGTGTGTGTGAGTGGATGTATAATGTTTATGATACTTGAGACTGCCCAATAAGTACATGAAAATACTTGACCTTGTTTGCAGTTCCATTAATACTTCTGTGCTCAACTGTGCTGCCTCAAAAGAACTGAAAGACTTTTCTACATCCTCCACACACCTGCAGATTAAGGTGTTAGTCTGAAGTATGAAATGTGGTTGACATTTGAAAGATGTGAAACAGCAGTAAGAAATATGTATTAGTACAACTTAGTAGCATTTCTGATTTTGCTGTCTTATTCTGCTAGTCATATGATGTAGAAATAAAGGTTTCTGAGAGCTGCCCAATATACTCACTCTCACTCTTATAAAGTTAGGAATAATAACAGCTTAACCCAGTGTCAAATTACATACTTATAGTTCAGAACATTTGCAGTGGAATGGTGCTGAATACGAGGGAAGCAGTTCAAGAAAATGAATGTAAGATCTATAAAGAGCTATTTAACCTTGATATTAATGGATCAAATTTTTGTAATACTTAGAGGTTTTGCATGTAATACTCAGAGGTGAAACTTTCATAAAATCCAGTAGTGTTTGGCCTTCTGAATTTAGCACTTTATACTTTTCTGAATATTGGCCAGATTGACCATGAGGATTTAGAAGTGATGAAATTGTTAAGTTTTAATATGTAGTAAGATAGTATTTATAGAGGTATACCGTTTGTGGAAATATTGCCACAGATCGCTTTTGAATTAACAAAGGATGTCTTAAGTTAATTAGAAATCACAGAAGAGTTCAGGAGAAAAGGTCCCACAAGAATTCCAAGATTTGAGGATCAGATTATTCCAAAATCTTATAAAAAAGCTTTTATCTTCCTGCTGTGATTAATTAGGCTTAAGGGCCTGCTAAGACACAGTTTTGCATCACCCTGAATGAACAGAAGAGTGTTTGGCGTAGAAGCTGGTTTAAGTTTTTGTGTTAATGTTGGGAAGAGAGCCATTTACAACGTGGAAGTGATTCAGCTCCAGTCATGTCAACAAGTGTGTCGTCATTGCAGAAGCATGCCTTAAATGGCAAGGGAAGGATTGCTTACAAACCACAGCTTCTAAAAAACACTCTTCACTGAGCAATGAAGACATTTTAATAACACTGAGCATGTCAGATATGCCATTTTTGCCTGCTCTCTGCATTTGATGCTCTCTGTTTCTCTTTGCAACAGAATTGCTGCTCACCTAAATCTCACGTCAGTGGTGATGTCAGTGGAAAGTCTGAACAGGCTGTCAAGTGTCTTACAGGCTTTATTTTATCTTCATAGATTTTTTGCTGTGTTTTGTTGAATTTTCTTTGGCTTTATATGAGAACAGGAATATAAAGTCCACTTTTTTTTTTTTTTTTTTTAACCTACTAGGGGTCTTCAAACTCCAAAGTTCTGCTTTCCTGTTAGCTGATCTGGGAAAGCTGTTGAGAGGAGACAACCCCAGTTTTGACTGTAAGCTCCAAAAAACTCAAGAACTGTTTTTTCATAGAAGGAAATCATCACATTTTCAGAACACCACCATGTGCTGGTCACTGAGACAATGTAGAAAAATTGGAGTGTGCAGCTGCAAGTTAAACTTTCTGAAACTTTTTCTGAATTGAATACTGAACACTTAGAAAGTCAGGAAGGAGCTGCTCGTGTGTGTACAGCAGGACTAATGGCCACAGTCATGATCAAGTGTTCTTCTTGGGCCAGGTGCTGTATGAATATAGGATGAAATATGATCTTGTACTCAAAGAGTTTATGATCTGATTCTGGACAGCCTGGATACTTCTTAAAAAGGAACGGTAAAAAGGCTAGAGGAAAGACAGAAGAACTAACGGTCGCATATGCGCCCAGCCAAAGAGCTTGCTTAATCCTCTGATCTATTTATTTCCTTTTCTGAGAAAGATATATACAACATCTTATTCAAAGCAGCATAAAACTGAATAAATTATTCCCTGGATCCAAAATAAATTCTCCTACATGGGTCGATGTACTGCAGGTCTCACATTGTGCTCTTCTTGATGTGACAACAGATGATGCAGATATTCCTGGAAGATAACTCTTAATTATAAAAGTGCTGCAGGTAAAAACCTAGAGTGCTCCAAAGCTCCTCTCTGGCTATATAGGAACAATAAAAAAATCAGGTCACATACAAAGGCACTGTATTTATTTGCAATGATTATTTTCTCCAGCTGTTTAATCCTTTCATTAACATATTGCATTCTCTCACCAGTGAGTGAAATACGGTAAACAAACAACAGAATGTGTAGATGATGTGTTACAAACACACACACACATTCACTGTCTAGTATAAGAGAGCGTATAATCTCACTCCTCTGATTCTCAATTCTTGTAGCAGATAGTCTATCTGCAGGAGATAAGCTAATGTGAACAGCATCTGTATATGAAAGAGAGGGACGACATTCTGTCCAGTTCAGAAAATTTTCATGTTGCATTCAGCGTTCTCATATCTAAGTGTCCATAAATAGTAATAACAATAATAAATGACCTAACAGATTTATTTAGACTGAAAAAAACCCCAAATCTATAACTCTTTTTTCTTGTAAAAAGCAGTGAGAATGAAATACAGAATTCATCTCCAGGGTTGCAGAGGATGACATCATGTTTCCTGAATATCAGATGGTGAAGTCTGTAGACACAAGCTCTGGAAATTGGCTGCAATTAATTCAAGTGTGACCTGGATCCATATTACAGTATAGAATACTTTTGAAATATTTATTGAACTTGGAATTGGTTGTGATTCATTTGCTGAGTTGGAGTTCAGGGTCAGTTTGGGTTCTAGATGTCTGCAAGTTTGAATGAAAAGATTTTGTTGTGAAATGCTAAGGGTTTGGAATGGCTGTGTTTGCTATTACAGTAGTTGAACATAGGATACAGCTGTGAGTAGTCTTGAATGAAACTGATATATTGTGTAATAACTGTTTAATAATACTGTCTTTCTGTAAAATCTGAGCTCTGTCTGTGGTGTCAGCTTGTCGTTGTGGCAACAAGCAACCATAGGTAGCAGGAAACAGATACGTAACCCTACATCTTTCGTTTTTAAAATCACTTAAAATCTTTAATCTTTGAAAAGCACTGCGATTATTGATAGCGTGATAAATCTTCTAATTTATGGATGATGTCAAACCTTTACAGCGGATAATGAATGCAATCGTCATCTTTTTAGTGAGATTTTCTGTAGTTATAAGAATTAACATTCAGAAAGAATTTGTGATCAGATATGAAGCCAAATGTGGAGAGAACAATGTTGTGGGACAGGGAGTCAGGATGGTACAGCTAGAGCTACCCCACAGCATCAGAGGAAGGATGGTGAAACTGTTTTAAGAGAAGAGATTGGATGCTGGACTGAGATGGCAGTGGGGAAGAGGAGCTGAAGGGAGGGGGATAAAGACATGAAAAACTGATAGAAAGCCTCTACGTCATACTGTGAGGCCTGAGACAGCAGCCAAAGTCCCTGAGTTTCACCTCTCCTGTGCTGTCAGCAAATATCTGCAAAACTCATTGATGAAAGTCTTCTAGCACAGTCCTACACAGAAGGTGAAAATGGCCTAATGCTATCACTAGTCCCTTAATCCCAAGAGGCAGATCTGAGCAAGGAGATATACACATCCCAGTCCTGCTGATAAAGCCTGGGGAGAGCAGCATGGTGCCCTTTCATAGAGTTTCTGGGTTTTTTTGCAGGTGGAAGATGTTTTTAAAAAATAAGGAATTACACATACAGGGTAACATGAAGGTTCAGAAGCTAAATACCCAGTTTTCAGGAAGTAGCTGTGTCTCTGTATTTTATGGCAATTTTTACTGTCACATACCATTTTTGCACTACAGGATTCTCTTCTCTGTGTAGAGAATGAACATATGTTCATTATGGTATTGTGTCTGTGTTGCCCAGTGTATAGTTCAGGCATATTTACAGAGTTACTATTCAAAACTTTCTGCAGCTAGAAATATTAGTTTCTTCTTAAGCTTTTGATGATGTTGCTCATCTTCTGTAGCTAAGGGCTAAACACATACAAATTTTCATAATTGTGATGACAAAATGATCCAAAGAGAAAAATCAATGCATTGCTTCAGAAAGCTTAATCTGATACAAGCACCATAATCTTTAAAGCACCCATCTTGTAGGCCCCTTCAGGTATTGGAAGGCTGCAATAAGGTCTTCCTGCAGCCTTCTCTTCTCCAGGCTGAACAAGCCCACTTCTCTCAGCCTTTCTTCATAGGAGAGGTGCTCCAGCCCTCTGATTATCTTCATGGCCTCCTCTGGACTCACTCCAACCAGTGGATATCCTTTTTATGTTGAGGGCCCCAGAGCTGGACTCCAGGTGAGGTCTCATGAGAGCAGAGAGGGAGAATCACCTCCCTCAAGCTGCCTGCCATGCTTCTCTGGATACAGCCCAGGATACGGTTGGCTTTCTGGGCTGCCAGTGCACACTGCCGGCTCACGTCCAGTTTTTCATCCACCAGTACCCCCAAGTCCTTCTCCTCAGGGCTGCTCTCAATCCATTCTCCGCCCGGCCTGTACTTGTGCTTGGGATTGCCCCGACCCATGTGCAGGACCTTGCACCTGGCCTTGTTGAACTCCAGGAGGTTGGCACAGGCCCACCCCTGCAAGCTGTCAGGGTCCCTCTGGATGGCATCCCTTCCCTCCAGCGTATCAACAGGACCATACAGCATGGCGTCATTAGCAAACTTGTTGCGGGTGCGCTCAGTCCACTGTTCATGTCACTGACAAAGATGTTAAACAGCACCGGTCCCAATAATGATCCCTGTGGAACGCTACTTGTCACTGCTTTCCTCTCAGACATGGAGCCGTTGACCACAACTCCAAGTTTGACCATCAAGCTAGTTTTTTATCCACCAAGCAGTCCATCCATCAAATCCATGCCTCTTCAATTTAGAGACAAGGATGTCGTGCCGGACAGTATTGAAGGCTTTGCATAAGCCCAGGTAGATGACATCGGTTGCCCTTCCTTTATCCACCAAGGTTGTGACCCCATCATAGAAGGCTGCCAGATTCATCAGGCATGATCTGTCCTTGGTGAAGCTGTGTTGGCTGTCACCAATCACCTCCTTATTTTCCATGTGCCTTAGCATGGTTTCCAGGAGGATCTGCTCCATGATCTTGCCAGGCACAGAGGTGAGACTGACTGGTTTGTAGTTCCCCTCATCTTCCTTTTTTCCCTTTTTAAAGATGGGGGTTATGTTTCCCCTTTTCCAGTCAGTGGGAACTTCACCAGATTGCCACGACTTCTCAAATGTGATGGATAGAGGCTTTGCAACCCCATCTGCCAGTTCTTTCAGGACCCGCGGGTGTATTTCATCGGGTCCCATGGACTTGCACACCTTCAGGTTCCTTGGGTGTTCTCGAACCTGACCCTCTCTAACCAAGGGTGACTCTCCATTCTCCCAGTTCCTGCCCTTGCCTTCTGCGACTCAGGGGTTATGGCTTGCATCCTTGCCAGTGAGGACCAAGGCAAAAAAAATCATTGAGCATCTCGCCCTTCTTGACATCTTGGGAAACCAGCTCTCCTGTTTCCTTTTGCAGAGGGCCCACATTTTCCCTGATCTTCTTTTTATCCCCTGTGTACCTATAGAAGCCCTTCTTGTTGGCCTTGATGTCCCTGGCCAGGTTTCATTCTGTCAAGGCTTTAGCTTTCCTAACCTGATCCCTGATTTTTGGACAACTTCCCTGTAAACCTCACAGGCTACTTGTCAATGCTTCTACCCTCTGTAGGCTTCCTTTTTGCACCTCATTTTGTTCAGGAGCTGCTTGTTCATCCATGCAGGCCTTCTGGTGTTTTTAGCTGATTTCTTCACTGGGATGCATCGCTCCTGAGCTTGGGAGCAGATCCCTGAATACTCTCCAGCTTTCTTGGGCCCCTCTTCCCTCCAGGGCTTCATCCCAGAATGGTTACCTTTGCTCCCCAGATAATGCCTTTTGGAACAGCTTATGTGTGTGCGATTTTATTATAGAATATTTACTGTACATTGTGAAAGTCACATGTATCTGTGACTTTCCAGGGTGTAATTCTGTGCTGAAATTCTTCTGTCAGTGTTGTAAATGAAGCAAATCAAGATTTTTCATAGCTACTCTGCCAATATTTGGAACAGAATTGAAGAAATCCTGTTGAAATTATGGTTTGTTGTGTGTTGATGTGTGGGGTTTTTTTTTTAAACACCTGATAAGGTCTAGTTGAGCATTCAGTTCTGTGCAGTAGTGTAGTGCCAAACCTGCCAAATTCCTGCACCTCTTGACCACGAGCAACCTATTAGTAGCCCTTTCCCACCTATTTCTGAGGATTACAATTGTTTCTATTGTGTTTATGTCCATGAAAGTGACTTGTATCATGTTAATGTTATTATTACTTTTGTATTTTTTTTCAATTACTGGTATCGAAATGGACATTGCATTTGTTGGTGTTATTTATTTGACATAGGGCTTTAAATACTGTTTTATGAGGCATTTCTGCTCCTTGCAAAAAGGAGAGAAACATTTTAAAGTAGATTCCACATTTAAAGCAGATCACATAAATATTGATAAAATTTATAACAATCTCTACTAGATCAGTGTGATGTCAAGAAATGCGGAATTACAATTTTCAGAACATATTGACTTTCAGTCTGGACAAAAGGTAGTATAATTCCCATTTAAGACAGTATAGAACTGAGATGGAAGTATGAGGAACATCCTACTGGAAAAACACCACATTGTATCTGTTTTGAGCTGTAACCTTTATTTTTATGTCCTTAATAAGCTCCAGCACTTGTGAAGTGGATGTTGGTAGGAATTTAAGTGCAAAATACTGTATAGAGATATGTGGTATCTTTGCTCAGGTGTAAGAGATTTTTGAGGATAAAAAAGAAAACTGATTTGTTGACTATTTTGAGTCCTTTTTTTGTGTTACTTCTGTAATTCAAAGGTAAGAATGAAGTAGTAAAAGAAAATATTTGGTCTCTTTGGGTCAAGTTGGATTCCCTGCAGCACAAACTGTTTTCAGTCATTCTCATATCTGCCAGAACTAGTGCAAAGCTTAGCTCTGCTGACTAGTTAGCCACTACTGACTGATGTGCTGCTTGGTCCCTTGTGTCCTGTCACCAATTCCAGCACTAGGAAGGAGCTGGATTGGGGGCCCACAGTGAAAGAAGCTGTGGAACCTGATAAGATTGTAATTCTGAGCACACTTATAGTCATGGAAATAAAGTCCTTCATTTTCTTAGTGATCATATCTGATTCATTTTGAGGGGGAAGCACTGGCACTCTTGAACTGATTCAAGATAGGTAGCATCTTTGTTTCTAGATGACTATGGAAAATTACCTGACCTATGATGGATATTTTGATAAAAGCAGACACACAGGCCCAGGCTGAGTTTCCAGGAAGTGTAGGCAGAATAGTATCATTCTTCCACTTACAACAAAGATTAAAGGGGAGGGGGAGGAATTCTTGCTCAGAGAAGTTGCTGAGAATGTCTCTCTTCCCTAGAGAGTAAGCATGTTGTGCAGAATGAATGCAGAAGGGGGGAGGGTGGTGGGGAAAGAGGCAATGTCTAATTGTAGACAATTCAGTAGAGCTGTGCTACTGGAATGTTTATAGTGTCCCTTCAGAAAATTCTTACCTGGAGAACCTTTGAAACTATGTTTGTGAGAGTTTTGCCTGAGAAAAAAAAAAAAGCACTTGCCTTTAAATGTTACTGAGGTTTTACTAATTTTACTTATTTGAATCTGTGCCTTCAAGAAATCAAAGTTATTTACTAAGTTAAATTTGGGCTAACTTCAGTGGGATTCTTCATAGTGAAAGTAAAATATGTCACTGTCAGGCTAGGCACACAAGACTTGATCCCTAGGCCACCATATAGCCACCATTCAAGTCATTAATGGGATGACAGTTATTTACAGTCTGTGGTTTTATCTATGTACATAGAAATACAATAACTCTTCCTAAATGCTGAAGGGCTTAGAATAGATATCTGCATTCAGGAATGTACCTGAACCTTGACTTTTTCATGTAAGTGGTTTTGAGAGAAATGTAATGTCAGTGACTGTCATTTTTATATTCTAGGTGAGAAAAAAATTGATTTCCTTAAAACAACCATGGAATACTATTCATTACAATATTACCTTGCAAAATGATTGTGTCATTAGAATGAAAAATACGTATTTGCAGAAATCTGAGCACGTATTTATTTTCGTAAGTGCTGCTAAACATTAGTTATTAAAAGAAACGCAGAAGAAAAGAGCTTTGGGACACCTGTTCATCATAGCAAATTGTCACCTTGTAGAGCTGATATAAAATATTTTTGCTTCACAAACGGACTTCATAAATATCTTGCTGTTAGACAGAGCTCAAAACACTTTAGCAAAGAAAAGTCATTATTCCCAGGTTAAATGGAAACAGATCCAGAGAGCTGACTTCTAAAAGGTCACCTGGAAAATTGCTGAAGAAATACTCTGAAACTTTTGCTGAGTAAGAAGCAAAAAAGGAGGGGAAATGAAGACACAAGAAGGGACATTTGTGCTGGTTTGACTGGGATAGCATTGATTTTCTTCATAGTAGCTAGTATGGGGCTGTGTTTTGGATTTGTGCTGAAAGCAGTGTAGATAATATAGAGATGTTTTTGTCATTGTTGAACAGCACTTGCACAACGCCTTTTCTGCTCCTCACACCACCCCACCAGCGAGTGGGCTGGGGGTGCAAAAGACAGTGGAAGGGCACACAGCCTGGACAGCTGATCCCAGCTGACCAAAGGGATATTCCATACCATATGACATCATGCTCGACATACAGAGCTGGGGGAAGAGGGAAGGGGGAGACATTCGGAATGATGGCGTTTGTCTTCCCAAGTAATCATTAGGTGTGATGGACCCCTGCTTTCCTGCAGATGGCTAAACACCTGCCTGCCCATAGGAAGTGGTGAATGAATTCCTTGGTTTGCTTTGCTTGCATCTGTGGATTTTGCTTTACCTGTTCAACTGTCTTTATCACAACCCATGAGTTTTCTCACTTTTACTTTTCAAATTCTCCCCCCCATCCTGCTGTGCGGGGAGTGAGCAAACGGCTGTGTGGAGCTTAGTTGCCAGCTGGGGTTAAACCATGAAAGCAATTTTGAATTCAGACTTTTCAGTTGTTTGTTTGTGACTGTTATTTTACAAAGAAAGTCACATATTTTGTAGCAAACTCAAGCAAGAAGTCATATTGAACAATGCAAAATAAGAGGAGAGTGTAACATTGATTATGGTGCGAAATAACCCATTCATTTAATGAATCCTATTAGTCAATCAACAAAGTCATTGGAGGCCTCAGCTAGTTGCAGAAATCCTGGGTTGAGCTTCTGCACAAAGTTACTTGTCACCTGGTAAAGGATGAACACAGGAACTTCCTCTGATATCCAGGAAAGACTAGTGCAGGAAGACATGAGGTTATTAATCCTTCTTCCTGGAGAGAAGATTGCTGTCAGATTCAAAACAGAATTTCTGACTACTTGCAGGCAGGGGTATCAAACTGAAGCACAAATAAAATGGTTGCTTGGACAGTTGGGTAAGATCAAAGGGTAGCGCCTTTCAGATGTTCTGGAGCATTAGTAAGTGTAAATCAAGAGCAGGGAAATAACAATAGTGCACTAGTAATTTTGCAGCAGGGGTCAGTACACTTAGCAGTTGCATTTAATGTTACGATCTACATTTATTGTGGTACTGCAGGAGACAAATGCAAATACGAATTAGCATGATCAGAACTATAACAATAGGTCTTAGTCCGGCAGATTTCTATAAAAGTTACCATCTACTTTCTTTGTAAAAGAGATCCAAATCTAAAATGAAAACAGCCGTGCTGGCGGTGCAGACTCCTAATCTATGTCTTAGGTCAGAGTGACACATTTCTTTGAGACCTGTGTCAATCCGTGTGCATATAATAGCTTTTTCACTGGAGGTGAAGAGTGTTGCAGAGTGCGTGTGGTTGCAATGTTGGTGCAATCATAGAGGCAGATGAGAAGTCTCACTACAGGAAATGTGATCATTAGGGAAATGATCTGTCATGGAATTCATTGTAATGCCACATTTCAGAACACAATGTGCTTCAAAGTTCTTACCTCAAAAACAAACTCAAACCCAAATCCCTATGACTTCTTCTCATACTGAGACAGGAGATTTCACTTATAATGAACAATGCTGGGAATCACTGACAGTGTGTGATGCTGAGTATTGTGTTGGATGTTGGTTTCTTGTTCGCAGATTCCATCTAGAAGTTTCACAATGCAGTTGCTGCAGAAGAAACCTGCTTGATTGCAAATAGATCCTAGTTTGTTCTCTTCTCATTGTATTTGTGCTACATTTGCTTTTCATATGCCTGCTGTTGTTATAATACCCAAAATGCTTTCTGAATTTCAGTTCTTTGAAGACTCTTTGCTAAAACAATTAGATTTCATATTATTTAATTGTCCAGTGTTTACAATCTTACTGGTGCATGTTTTTAATATTTCTTTCTATACATTTATTAACGTAATGATCAAATCGGTGTGGACCAGCACAGCTCATGCCTTCTTCATACGTGAATCCTTCCTATGAGGAAAATGGAAGAGGTAAAAAAGATATCTTTGAGTTTCTCAACTCAGACAGGAGTTGTCTGCATGGTACAGTGAAAAATAAGATTTAAATATCATACAGTACAGATTCTCCAGATCTGGGGGTCTTCCAAGACTACTCTGGAGATGCAAGAGTTGTTCATCTTCTGCAAAACCCAATTCCTGGCACTTTCTTGGCTTACAAGCCCAGAAGCATATCAAGGACGCTTCAGGTCCATTGCACTAGCTTTGTATTGTCAGCAGACTAATAATTAATCAGAAAAAACTTACTGTATTTTTTTATTTAAATATGCTTTTAATCCAGGGTAGGAACCCTGATTTTCAGTGGTACTTATGATCTATCAGGGCAGCTTTATTAAAATCAACTGATTTTTTTGCTGTTCTTGAATTTTTGTAATTCTGTTAAGCAGACAGATTTTTTTTTTTTTAATTCAAATTAAAGAAACTGTATTTATAAGAATCTTTTTCAAAAACTTAATAATGCAAGCTATGAAATTAAAAAAAAAAAACCTTAAAAAATGAGAAGGTAGATAAGAAATACGATGTGAACTGTACAGTTGTAAACATCTTGGACTGGATGTCTTCTGCAGGTAGTAGTATTCTCTAAGCTGCCTCTTGCAGCCTTGGCCCTCTAACTGTCCAAGGGAACATCCTGGCACATGTTGCTGCTCTCTTCCCTCCTGCAGATTTACACTTCCTTCAAATAGCATCCAGAGTATGACAGCTGGACACGCTTCCCCTTTGGTGTCTTGTATGCTTGGTCTGGACCTGTAACCTTGGAAGTGTTTCCAATTTGTTGGTATAGAGATAGTCATCCCTTTCTACTGATGTATTAAGGATGAAATCTGAGGCCACTTGGATGCCTATTGTCATACTGTGTCCAAACCTGTTAGACAATATATGATTTTCCCATTGCTCTCATTGCAGTCAGTCACCACTTTTTATCTCAGTTTAATGTCATGTTGTAACTGACGCTTTTCTTACAGAGCATAGATACTGCTTTAAGAAAAGCACAGGTAACAATATGCAATTTACCTAATTTGTTTTTACTTCTGTCAATTTAAAAATACTCTATTTCATTCCCAGTGCTTTGGAATGGCACAGTAATCGAGTTTGTATTCTTTGTGAGGGCAAGGTACATGTTTGTAGAGTCTCACTGCACATACCACTAAGTTAGTCTGGAAAATGGGCATACAAAGAAACCTGTAAGGAGATTGTGTTAACACACTGTACAAGTGTGTGCCTGAGCCAAACACAGAGGAAGAACTAAAGCCAGAAAGACAGAGGAAATGAAAAAAAGCTGGATTATGAATGCCTGTTTAGGTACTAGAGGTGTTCTTCTGAAGCTGGAAATACATCTGAAGGAATGCTAACTAGACATATCAACTGCTGTAGGTAAAATTCAAAGTAATTATTACCAAAATGAAGAAGAGATTAATTCAGGAAATAACAAACCATACTAAATTAACTATTTATTCCAATACATGAGAAAAGCTGTGAATAACATGGAGGGTCTCATAGATTGTTAAAAAGTAATAGGAGCAATCAAACAAATTAATAAAGCTGCTTTGTTTCAAAGTTTTCATGCAGTTGGCCCTGGAGAGATTCCTCTTCACTGCCTGAAAATATAGGAAAATGTTAGAAACCAGGGTTGGCAGCAATCTGTTAGTTGTGTGGGAAAGGGAGTACAGCAGTGTAACAGCACAAGGTGTTTGCTTCCATGAGCAGTGGTAAAGAGGAAAAAATGGGACCTGTTGCCTTTTTAATTTTTTTTTTATTTTTAATGCTGGATTTTCTTTTAGGAAAGAACATTCACAGACCATTCATATGCAAAGTTGTCTTTAGGAGGCAGCTTCAGAGCTGAATGATGTGGGATTCACCCAAAATTTCTTGAAGGACTTGTGAATATGAATTCACAATAAAAATAAAAACCAACTCCCTAAGCATCGGTTGCTGTGGTGTGGGTAGTCAATCTTTAGATTGGCTTTAGATCAATGAACCTTCAGTAATTAAAGATTACTTGAAATACCAATAGCAGAACTATAAAATGGAAAAATACTTTGGGTGTTTGTACTGGGCAACTCAGATCATCCTTGTCCAGGACAGTCATTGGATTTTCCGTGTACAGTGTAATGCTCATGGAAGGTAAACTAAAACCAGTCTTATTTCTTAGATAATAACTGTCTCATACTGTTCTTCTGTACCATGAGGCTTGTGTCATTGTAGAAGCTGCTTGTTTAGTGCTTTGTAGCCAAATAAGCATGTTAAAAATGAAAGATGATTCTTTAGGGCAACTACACTTGCTGGTAGTTGAGTTTTGCAAAATTCTGTGTTTTCAAATGAGGTAGGCTGAAGCGTTAATATTTTTGTGCATTGCTACTATTCACCTTACCTCCGTTGAGGAAGTTTACTCATTTGTGGGTTGAGTGGCAGCCTTGCCATGGGAACGAGAAGGCGCTTGCTTGCAATGCAAGCTGAAAGCTGGTTTGGTAAGTAAAATGGAGATAAAATTAAGGCACCCACATCCTGTGACACCGTATAGTTCTTCAGGCTGCAGTTTACCAGGAAGTTCAAAGAAGTCCATTAGTTCCAAACACTGTTAAAACACTAAAATGCTTGAAAAGTTATGCTTGTTTTTCCTTATACTCTTGTGACCTAGGTCTTATGCTTACGAAACTCAACATCTTCTTGGTGATGTCAGCTACTTATCTGCCATATTAGTTTTGCAGGTGAACATGAGTACATTCCCATATTTCATAGATAACACAACTCTTCTTGTACATCTATAATCATTATTAGTTCATGTGTTTGTTCTTATCCTTGTTCAAAAAATATTAAATATGCAGCCTTAAATTATTAAAAAAATTCAACTGTGCTCTATTTCTGGAATACACATACATTTCAGATGAAGTTATGGACCAGGTGGAAATGGCCATTTTTATCTTTTTGTTTAGCAGGAATAATGGTAGGAACTTAAATTTTATCTTTAGCAATAAGCTATTAAATGGGACTAACTGGGTCTGTTTTGGAGATTCCTCTAAATCATGGGTAGGTTATCATCTGAAAAGAAATAGACATTTTCATTAAGCTTGCTGGCTTACCTGAAGTCAAACAGTATTCCCCCAGTGAAATCTAGTCAAGACTAGGAAGATAAACATAGTGCCATGGTCACATCAGAGGCTTGTTAGGCAAGCAGATGTAAATTACTATCTCTTGCAGGATGTTGAAATGATCTTTATGATCTTGTCACCTCTAAATCTCAGAATTTCTGATAAAGTTGGCAGAGAGATAGCAGTCCATCAAGGAATCCCATAAGAGGCCAACTAGATGGCAATTCTGAGGCAACAGCAAGTTCATAGTGAAACTCTGGTGTAAGAGTGGGAGAGTGTTCAGGCTATGGAGACTGGACACATCTTTTAGATGGGGATATTTGTGCTGTGGAGGCATCATCAGAGACATGGACCAGTTTTCTGGAGTGTAACATAAGCAGATGCATGATTATAAGATAATGAGCAGAGCCAGTCAGGAAGGGATCAGCCCCTTCAACGTAGTACCATTGCAGTTTAGAGGTAGGCTCCTGAAACTGCCTCAGAAGTAGCAGAGAATCGGAACTAACCATGCGGGGGGGTGGGGGGGTGGGAGGGGAAGGCAAGAAATAGCCAATCACATATGGCTTTTGCAATTTTAGGCTTCCCAGCAGAAGCCAATCACATCCAGCAACAGTTCTGTTACTTTTAAGGTTCCAATAATTTTTCTGCCCCTTCCTAGTGAAGCAGTGGGTTGCAGTGGGTTTTATTTACTTTATGTGATGTCTCTGCCAAACCAGCATATGGAGCATAAGCTTCAGGCTGACTAATAGGTAAACACCAACATTGACCTCTCAGTTTTGTCCACTAAGGTCTGAAGGCAGAAACGTAACAAGACAATGGGAACCCTCCCATGGTTAAGCCACTCAAATCTAAACTGAAATTGATTTATACTGAAATGGGAGTTTGACCATGTGGCTGATTAACTGTAATGACTCATAGCCAAAAAGGATGTGACTACAGGGTAGAGCAAAGCCAGACGGAGAAGTCCCTGAATAAGCAGTATCACAACTAGCTGCAGAAGGAGGATTTTTACAACCACATTTGGTAGCCTAGTGCCAAAGCTCTTTAACACTGATGAAGTAAAGGATGACTTGCATTAGCAACTGCCAATAACTTAAAACTGAAAGGCAAAACAGGTTTGGCAATTAGGTCATTTTAATGTTGTGTACCTTTGCACAAGTAAAAGCACCTGCACTCCTGGTGGGAGAGCCGATGCTCTGGCAAGAGGCCCACATTCCTCACGTAATGTAGAGGTAAGCCATGGTCACATAGGTTGTATTTGGTCTAATTTGAGAAGTTCCCCATGATACCAAGTGCAGTGGGATCCCACTCAGCCATCAGCCACTCACCTCTGCAGAGCCAGCTCCTCTCCTACAGCCAGTTTCCCGATCACTCATGAGGGGATTTTGAGTAGAGGGGCTGGGGGGTGTGATGTCAGCTCATGTAGGAGATGTTAGGAACCTCAGTGTCATTTCTTCTGTTCTTTGAAGAATGCTTTTGTAAAAGTTCCATTTCCATTCATCAGAGAACCATATTACTCTGGGGCAGCTATATGCCACAGACATCTGCCAAAATAAATTGATAGCCTTTACTTCAATTGTCTTTCATATCATCTGCTGTGGTCCTAGAGGATTGGCTACTCATCCCCTAACAGGAACATATTATGTCCTGGGTAGGGAGTTCCATTCCCTGATAACTGTGTTTCTTATTTTCTTGGGTGTTTACTAATCTCTGTAAAGGTTTTCTTTGACCCTGCCAACCTAAAGAAGGCTGACGGTTTCCTGCACTATCTTTCACTACACAAATTCGGATTGCTTTACAGTGTCGTCGCTGCAGATGCTGTTGGTCTGTCCATAATTTCTTTGACTCATGGTTATGTAAATGTACATAAAGAACTTAATTTATTTCCAGAAGGAAAGAAAGACATGGCATTATATTAACAATGCACAACTGGTTGATTTTGCAGCAGATGTTACAATGGGAAGAGCATGATGCATTCTTGACCAGTGGATTTCCTACAAAAGAGCCTTGTGCAGCAAAGTGGGAACCCATAAGCTAGAATTTTACTTTTTTATAGATTTTTTCAACTTTCCAGATGTGAGGGTAATCTTGAAAATCCTAACTGAAACGCTGCTGCCTGTTTGAGTCTTTGGGTATAGGGGTCTCAATTGCCTTGATAATGTTGGGCACCCTTATAAATTCATAATTTCATAATTTTAATCTGAATGAAACTACCTTGAAATTTTCAGTTTGCAGCATGAAGTGTTATAAAACCAGAAAAACTCATGTTTTGGCTGCAGGAGCTGTAGATTGTGCAGGGTTTTGATCATACTTCAGTTTACCCAAGTACCCCTAACAGCATACAAGATGGTGCAGAGCAGCCCATGGAAAGCCAGGTGATTCCATGCTGGAGCTGGTCTACATGAACAAGTGGCAGGCAGAGGAAAGGCTCACATGTCTTCCTGAGCCAGCAGAGCTGAGTGCTGAACTAAACACTGCCAGTCCCCACTTTGAATTTGTCACTGGGGTGATATTAGGTATTAGGCTGGGTATCTGTTACATACTTACAGGCCAGACTTCTGTAGAGCTCCTGATTCAGAATGTCGTCTTAATTCAAACTATCTGCTTAATTCCTGCTAAAGTCAGTGATGGATTTCTGCAGAAGTGCTTTCTTGAACACCTACTAGAACTTTTTTTTTTCTTTTTTGGTTTTTTCATATTCTTAAGTTTGTGCAGCATATGTGTGAAATGCTGTATAGGTGCTAAATAATATCTTCAAGTGTCTTAATCTACACAACTGAAAAACTTCATATCTATTTCCTTGTTAAATATGAAAGAACAATTAATTTTTCAAGGTCACACGGTCAGAAATTAATCAGCATTTCAGCCAAATGCTGTTAAAATATAGGCCTTGGAAGAATAAAATCTTACCCACATTTACACATACTGTGTCCTTCTGCTTCAGCTTTTCCATCTGTCCTCACAGAAGACATTACACATGCTACTTCCAAACTGCTCTATGTATATGTGATTATACAAACTGATACTTGTTTTACAGGTCGAATCAGGTTTCTGACCTCCCACTTGCAAGTGGGAGTTGTTCTTGCTATTGTCACAAGACGTATAGTGCCACTATATACAGCTCTTTTATTATTATTATACAGCAGGAATGTTTAAAGTTTTGCTGAATTTCCTGGCCTGTATATTGCTGTGCTTATATAGAGAGTGTAAAATTATTTGGAGCATAAAATTGGATGTTCTCTTAGCTTTGGCCTGAGGGCTTTCCCCAAGTCCCTATACTTTGAAAGGTCCATAAAATTCTTTTCCTAAATAAATTCTTGTCTAGCATATTCGTCTAGGATCTTTGATGTCACTTCTCTTTTCCATACTGCTCACTTACTATTTTTTAAATAAAATATAATTTAAAAAAATGGAAAAAATTATGAAATGCTAATGAAAATTACTTGCCAGATATGAAAGATGGAACCATAGATAATATATGTTCTTTTTGCATGGAATTACTTAAAGAAATACTGAAATTAGTCTTGTTCAAATCCTGAGGAATGTGAGCTTTAGATTTCTCAGGTTCTTTGCTGGAATACAGGGCATCACAATTCCTGTGAGCAGAGTGGAGTCCTTCCATTCTGAGCTTTTATTAT
Source organism: Rhynochetos jubatus (assembly GCA_027574665.1). Classification (NCBI taxonomy): domain Eukaryota; kingdom Metazoa; phylum Chordata; class Aves; order Eurypygiformes; family Rhynochetidae; genus Rhynochetos; species Rhynochetos jubatus. The sequence continues at coordinate 23,030,289 of CM050656.1, forward strand.
CATCTCTTGGAATCTTCAGCATACACAGTCTTTCAGAAAAGAATTGTCAGCACAGGATTTAAAGCAAAATCAGGTGAACTGTTTTCCCCTTTTTGCTTGTAATTATCAGATAGTTTGTTAGTTGGGGCTCACATCATGTTTGTTATAAAGAAAATAGCAAATAGAGAAAGAAAAAAAGGATGCATTTAAAATGCAGGTAACTGCCCAGAGTTGGGCACCAGAATTGATGATCTGATTTTCAAAAGAAATCTTAAGAAGGAAAGAGGACTCACTCAAAACTTTCACTCAAAGTTTTATTGAGTTCAGGAGGAGTTGAGTATGCTCAGCTCTCTTCTGAAATCAGTTCACCATTGTTTCTGGCGTGACATGAACCCTTCTCAGTAGCGCTGGCTCAGCTTCCCTGAAGCAGCAGAGCCCAGGTTTTGCAATCCAGATTTTGAGCTAGTGATGAAAGGCTTTTGTATGTGTGTGCACGGCATTCTGGGGAGATTGAGTTTTAGGAGTTTGCAACCTATTGCTGTTTATGCAATCTAATGGATGCTAACACGTTTTTATAGCACTTTCAGATCCCTTGTCTGCAAATCTAATATTTTTTAATAAATTTCTAATTGCAATATGCCAGTTTAGTAGAATATTGTCATTATCTCCACTTTGCAAGGGATGTTACAGAGGCACAGAGCTGGAGGGTATGTCCAACCACTCACACAGTAGCAAAATGTGGAAACCCTGGGTAGGACTTAGGTTACAGTCCCAACGTTCCTCTTGCTGGCTGAGTAGAAGATGGATTTCAGGTTATGTATCAAATATAGGAATTTTTTATTAATGTAAATACTGGTAATTTTCACTTTTCAATAAAAAATAATGATTCTTTATTAGTTTACATAGGAAATATATGTAAATAATTTTTAACGGGCAGTTTTTCTAAAAGATATTGATATGCTTCACTGAATGATTTAATTTTCAAATGATTTTTGCATGAGTAATAGTGGTAGAATCTGACCCTTATGCCAACATTTTCTGTGTATATTTTACTGTGTTTTAACTTTTACCTTAGAAACATAGAGTTGATTTAGCTGTTGATCAGTGAATACTGTTTGTCACAATATTTTGTGAACAACACAAATGTTATTCAGTAGCGTATTTGATGAATGATTTTAAATTATGATCATTTCTGGCCTGAATGTCTGGAGGAAAAAAAAAGTCCAGAGAGGAACCAAGTAAAATCACTCTCCCTTGAAACAAAAAGTGTTTGCTGGCTGCAGCTGGCTGCCCCTGGAGGGCGAGGAAGTTGCCCAGCAGGCAGAGTTGGTATGGGAACAGTTCTCCACTGAGCTGGCTGATTTTTTTTCCCCTCTGTACTCTCTATCCTTTTAAGAAACAGAAGCTAGATCTCTATCGGCCAATGCTGGTTAAGATCTTTCTTAAGGCTGGAAGAAATCTGGGTCATGGGAGATTACTGAGACTAGCAGGATAGTTTAGAGCATTGCTGCTTGGAGATGTGAGGCTGGGACTTTGGCTTATGGAGCTCAGGGACTGCTGAGGGTCCTGTTAAGCTTAGAGCGAGAAGCTGTAGAAACACAAATGACAGATCACTGGAAAAAGAAATTTTTGTGGAGGGTTTGCTATAACCACATCTTTCTTCTGATTTGTGCCCCTCTGCTGTAGCTAAGGATCTTTTAAAAGCTGGGGCTGTGCAGGCAGGGTAACTCAGTGCTCTGCACTGGAGGTACAGAGCAATGGCACATGCATTACCCTGCTGTGGAATAAGGCAGCTAGTTTTCTTTAAGGCTGAACTGTACAATCATCAGAGAATTCAATTAAACAGTCATGTCATTCTTGTGAGCAGATGAAAGTCAGATCCTCACTCTGACTCCAATGCACTCCTGTGAACAATGGGACCTGCAGGGATGCTTCAGTAGCAGCAAACATATCTGCAGTCCTTGGATCACCTGTAAGACACTTGGCATCTTCTGCAAGTGTGAGAAATTTAGTATTCAGGGCATTATCTGAAACTGTGATTTTTGCAGAAATACAGAATTACTGGGAACTTCACCGTTGTGAGGGGAAGATCTGTATGGTGGGAACAGTGTGGCTACTGCCTGTGCATTTACCTGTGTCAGTAAACCAGAGGTGTTCTGTAACTGCAGCTTTACAAAGGCGTGTGGGGCTCTTGGCTGTTTCTGTCTCCAACCCCTACGGCAGAGGCTCTTGATAGCCAGGTGCTGCCAGAGTGTCAGGGCAGCCCCCAGGAACACCCTGCTACACAGCTGCAGCGGTACTGAGAGTTGCTCTCTGGTGGGTTGTTGCTCTGTTGTTCATCACAGTCTGGTCTCGCTGGCATGGGGCTGTTTGCCACCTCTCAGCCCTGCTTGCCCGGCCCTCAGTCCTTGGCCAAGGTGAAGCCATGGCACTCCTGTGGCACCTTTATATGTCCTTTTTCATTAAAAAAGCCTGCAGTGCATAAAAAAAATGAAGAAACATTTTGTTAGGGACTAGCCATTTGTCATAGTAAAAGGATGGATTTGTGAATTTAGACAGCACTAGACTGCTGTCTGGGGATCCTGTTTGTAGCACTTTTCTTAGATTTTTTGAATGCCTCTCTCAAGTTTTGTGGTTGGTTGGTTTGTTTGTATTTTAATCGGTCTTACACAGCATCCATAGAACATAGCACCAGGCAGTTAAGGTTGAGACTGAGGAATACTGCAATTTCAGCATTATACATAAAATTAAATTAAGAGCAACCAACCTCACCTTGAAAGTCAGACTTCCAGCTCAAATGCTTTACTGTCTCAGAATATAACGTGCATCTAAGGTTAGGGAAAAGGGGGGAAAAAAAAAAAAGAGAGATTAAAAGAAATGTTATAGTCTCTTTGCAGTGCCTATGTGTTTTCTTTCAAATTTTGATTGTGCTTTGATCCTGTTTTGTAGAAAAGCTAAGTATTTGCAAATTTCAGTTGCAGAAGCAGATCTTCACAGCCCCTAAATATCAACTATTTATCTCTGTCATCTGCACTCATCCCTCAGCCTCCCCCAGGCCAGTTAGCTATTTTTGTTTGGGTCTTTAACATAGCAACGGGTCAGAGAAAAATATTATTACAGAAAACAAAAAGCTCATAGACAGATGTAATTTCTTGTAAGAAATGTTAATTTCTTTTAAAAATCACTGGCTGCATATTTTTAAAAATCACTGATTAGAGTCCTCGCTAACCTGATGCTCCCAGTGGGTACAGAGCTATTGATCCAAGGACTTGTGCTAATAGATCTCTACCAAATAGAAGATATTTCTGATTTCAACAGTCTTTATATTATTAGTGGCTAAAATACTGCTATTCATACGGTACTAAGCTGTTTTTAGTTTGATAATTGAGCTGGTTAAAGATAGTTTAGAGAAATATTTTCAATTTGTTTCTGTTTTGCAGAGCAAAGGACTCATTTTCCATTGCTAGCAAAATTACGTAATAAGTAATTTGCAGTCAGGAAGAGATCTGCAATACCAGATAATGCTTTTAACTTGAAGAAACTCCGAGGTAGATAGAGAAGCAAGTCAGATATTTAAATAAACCATAGTCCAGTGAGATAGTCTGAGATGAAGAAGTTTGCCCATACCTCACACTGTCACCAGTAGTCAGTCAGTTCTTGGCTGCAGTCTCCTTTTCTGGTCACAACTCTGGAGAACTGAGCTTCCTTCAGCTGTGCTCAATAGCTCCCCAGGACCAATAGAGGTGGCAATTTCAAAAACATGGGAGTAGGAATTGAGAGGACGGTATGATAGTTGCATGTTCTTTCCTCCTTCTGCTTTCCATAAACAATATATATTCAGCAAATCCAGAACCAGCCTGTCAGTATCATTAAGCAGAGCAATATGGAGCAACTATTCCTTTCTGCTCCTGCTACATGTGGGAAAGGAAGATCAAAGAAGGTACAGCAGGGCTAGAAAAGTCACAACTAAAGTTAGGGAATGGCCCTTGCCAACAGACAAGTTTGGCTTGGTATCAATGTGAAACTGGCTCTTGACTTTATACATGCAAAAATACTGAAAATATACACAAGGCAAAGCAAACATTAACACAGTTTTTCTTTTGCATGGAGCACAAAATTGTGAAGCAAATATTACAGCCCATCTTCCATTCTTCATGTATAGGGGTTTCTTAATGACTGTGGAGAGTAGCCAGCGTCTCACTTGAAGTAACTGGTACATCAGAGTTTGATATTCTTCCCTCTTGCAGACAATTCACATGGTGACAAGTACTGTCCGCAAAGCAGTCTGGACTGTATCCCAAAGAGTGCCCCCCCCACTGTATCATATAATGAACCTGTACAACTAAAAATAATTACAAATGCAAATTTGGTGAAAAGGAGTTTAATAGGGAAATTTCATGACTGCACTAGAGAAGTTGTGGTTTAGCACTAAGATAGGTCTGATTGCTTGAACATGTGGGTGCTATGGTAACTCAGTTTCACCATTTGGAAGCACTTAAGCACTAAACCACAGTATGCTGCACCCTCTTCCTTTTGAGTAGGGTTCTGTAGAAAAAAACCAGAAGTAAACAGCGTGAGGGAAACCACAGAGCAGCAAAGGCGTCATTAGCTGTAGTCGTACAAGTGGGTTACTGTAGCTAAAGTCCTCCTATGAAGACTGAGTATGTCATTTAAAGTGCAGTACAATTGACAGAATGGCCTTCCTCCTGCCTGTTAAATACACAGTATTCCTGGATATTTATTTTAAGTTTGCAATAACTGTGTACATGGCAAAAAGTACTTGAATTGCTGCTTTTAGTTTTTGTTCTACTTCAGTTTTATGGTGTTAAGAAATTCTAGATATCACTGTTGTTTCCATAAAATTAATATTACTTGAAGGAAATCTCTGCTTTTCTCTGTTCTTACATTTTTCAGAAAAATTAAACTCTTTATTTTGCATAATCAGAATCAGAAAATTCTTTTTTAAATGGTCAGAAATATTTCATTTTATTTCAGGTTCATTGAGTTGCTTTTCTTCTTATCCTTTCCTTAAGACAGGCTCTGTATGTTGGCAGAAGTTAAGCTTAGTACTAATTTGTTTTAGCTGATCCATATGGACAAACTCTGATGTACTTCCTTCTCTTTCCTGATTCTGCCACATTGTGTTCCTCCTTGTATTTGCCACTTAGTAATTTTTCTTAATTCCACCTCTTTCTTCTGGCTGCTGCCCTTGCACTTGTTTGCAGGTTAATTTAAATTTTCCACCTTCTCCAGTGCTGCAAATGCTGTTTAATGCTTATAGCTGACTCTGAAATTGAGGAGAGAAACAACTTATGTCTTGGATGCTGGACAGCAAGGAGAGGGTCATAGATGTTGGGAACAAAAAACAAGCATTAATTTCAAAGGTCAATTTTAATAAAAAAAAAAAAAAAAAGCACATCCTGTTATATTTAGCTGTAGTGTAGGCCTACACAGAGATGTGGTCTGCCAGAAGACTATGCTTTCCACAGTGCAATTTAGGTCTGAGCATTGGTCAGTGTCTTGGGGATGAAAAAGCCTTGGCTCCCTAAATACATAGTTTAACTGAAGATTAAAGTGTTGGGGAAAAGTGATGGGATCAGGCTCTTAGCCAATGATTTGATTGCATTGTGTTAAGGAGCCACTATGGGGGGCAATTATTAATGAACGTGTACAACAGGAAATATTTTGAGAAATTCAAATGGATAGGATATTAATGATCAGTTTGGAGAGTCAGAATGAATGTTACAATGTGATGCCAAAAGGAAACAGTTGGCATTTCTCAATCAAAACATTGCAGAATTTCTGTTAAATGAAATTTTACAGTTTCAAATTTTTATCCTTAATTTCTGGTGAAAATAAATATCATAAATATTACTTGTGGCAATAGAAATTCTAATGTTTATTTAGTTTTAATTCTCTGCTACGGTAAATTAAGTATACCTATCAGTGCTGTAGGGCTATGAAGATTTTTACCAATTAGATTAAGGATTACTTTGAAGTGATTTTGTGGCTGCATCTTTAATGGCCAAAAGCATAGACATTTTTTTAGGACCCTCTGAAATATCCCAGTTACCTAAGAAGTTTCTGTATGTTAATTCAAATGAGTAATTTGGGGGTTTTTGACTCAGAGCATGCAAAATTTCATGCATTTTTTAGTGTGAACTTTACATGGCATTCTTTTAATCAGTTTTCAAAAAGCAGCAGTTTTCCCAGAAACTTGGGAACGTGGGTGTTTTTTTCCCCCTCAGAAACTTGGGAACATGTGGTTTGGTTTTTTTCCCCCCCAGAATCGGTGATAGAGAATAAAGTGTAATCCTGCAGTCTGTGATTATGAAAGCACTTATGCACACATGATCCTACGAATAATATGTGATGGGTCCTCTCTGGTATGGAATTACTCAGATGTTTAAATGTTTGCTAGCCTGTTCATAGGTCTGTCCAGATTTATTTATAGAGTAGCAGTGGATCCTTTTATTTCGTGTTCGCAGCAAAAAGAAGCAGTAACATCCCTGGCTCTGATGCTCATTTACTTTAAGGTCCCGTTAGCTGGTTGTGGCAGCATGAGGGAGTCTTAAAGTAGGTGTGAATTACATCCTATCCCACTTGAAGTTCTAAAATAAATCAAAGAAGGTTGGCTGGCAGCATTTTTAAGGCTCCTTGCCTTATTCACCCTTCACCTCCCACCAGGAGCTGTTCTTTTTTTTGCAATTGAGTATTGGGTTGCAGTGGAGCTCACTAATGTCTGTGCTGTTTGCTAGAAGACCCCTCAAAGAGCTTTGCTCCATCTGAACAAGTAGACCACATCCTGTTGCTTTCTGTGCAGATGTGAAGAGCCCTGACCCTGCTGAAGCAGTACCATTCAGCTGTAAAAAGAGGGAAGACAGAATCTGGACCTACACTAGCTGTTTTGTGTGAAGTACTGTTCGGTGGGGGTTGCTTAGGTCTGTGAAATGTGCCAAAGGGTGGAGAGATCCTGGGAAAAGGGCAGCAGCTCTGCAGGATCACTAAGCATTTTTCCTGGCAGAAAAACCAGGCTGCCAATGGTTTTTCAGATATAAGGCTGAGAGGAAGGATTACTTACTTCCTTTGCCCCCTCCCCAGGTTTGGCAAAAAACATGCAGAATGCAGCTGGATGTGAAGAGCCAGCTGGTACGGTACCATGCTAGGTAAAACACCAAATGCACTATTAGCAGAAAGGGATCCTCCTTTCCACATTTCTTTACACTGTGTGCATAAAGTAATGCAATACTGCAGCAGTCCTGTGCTCAGAAGGCATGCCTGTGCTACTGGCGTGCAAGCACAATCCCTTGCCCAGCCCAGCCGGAAATGCAAAACCAGGTCCATTTTACCCACTGTGCAAATTGAGCAGCAGAACAGAGTTATAAAGGCAGGTTCCTCGTCATCAGCTAAAGTATTTTTCCCCCATATAAACATGATCATGTTTTTAGGCTTTTAATGCAGATTCAACAGTATCTCCATCTTATCAGCTGTAGTTTCCTTTAATAACATTTGTGCACAGGAAATGTGCTTCCTTCTGCTGGAGATCAGACCTTGACGCACTTGGAACACAGTGTTATTTAACGTGTTCTAGGTGTGAGTTGTCTTCTGTTGAATCACTTGGTCCTGCCAAGTGGAAAGCATTTTCACTTTTGTCTTTCCTGAGAGAACAGCAGTGAGCAGTAACTTACATGGGTGTCACCAATGTTCAGAGCAAGTGCAGCCACCACTGCAGCAGTGATACAGCAGCACCTGTACCTCCAAATGTGACCCATACAGCCTGCTGTCCTTGGGGTTTGAAGTGTGTGGCTTTTTTTTGTGGCCCAGTTTCTTTCACAGTTTTTCTACTTGCTCTTCTTGTTGAACATTGAAAGGTTTCTTCAAAATACAGTAGTCCTATGTTTCACTTCCAGGGTCTGTGTGTCTTTGAACTTTAATGAGAAACTGTGGTCAGCTCATCCATTGTAGGTATATTTTGTTGACAGCCTGTCATCCCATCTAAAACCTTTCTTTCAAGCAGCAGCTGAACTGTCTGCCAACTGGTAGCCAGAGAGGAAAGGGAACAAAAGTGATGAGCCAAGCTCCCAACTCCCCGTGGAATTTGCTGGCTGTATCTTTTTGCAGGGTACCCAACTAAGGCTAGATCTGCTCAGACATTACTGATGGGTTGCAAATCTTTTGGGTAAGTCAGCAGAAACCAACTGGTGATCAAATCAAGAGAAAAGAAAGGGAAGCTTAGGAAAGTTCCTTCAGTAGTAGGAACTTTTTTACATGCTTTAATTCTTCCACTTGTGTTATCTGAGCCTATCCTGCACATATTATCTTTAAAACATCTTATGGCTGGATGCAGTTTAACATTTGAGAAAAGGTTTGGGATAGTTCCCGTTTAAACACAGACCGACTTGCCTCGTTTGGTAATCATCAGGCTTTCATACCAGACAGCATGGGTTGTTTTTGGGTTGGATATTCTTATTAAATTTTAAAGATATTTTTAGATTTCAGCCTTCAAGATTCCAGAGTTATCTGTTAGAATATAAACATGAGCAGACAGTTTTGAGGCTAACTTTGTTAACCTGAGGTTACCTCAGACATACTTGTTAGCTGTGGGACATTTTGGGAAAAATAAATTAATTGTGGCAATATGCCTATTAATATAGGATTAACACTGTCTGCTGTGTTGGGATCTTTCTTTATTTTCTTTCAATTTACCTAGTATCTCTCAATAAGTTTATGTGAGGAAATGCGTCAGCTTTGCTGTTTGAGATGAGTTTTTTAGTGTTCTGGTGCCACCTATTGAATCTTTTTCAACAGCGTCCTGTTCCATTGCTATAATAACATAGAACAGAACAGAATCATAGAGGAGCAAGAGACCTTTAAAATGCTTAGAAAGACATAAAACTGCCATGAAAACTTGTTAAAATTCCAGTGCTTATTTGGAGGGAAAAAAGGGAAATCTAAGACTATTATTTTCCAAAGTGTTTTAAGAAGTGGTGTGCTCTAGTTGACACTGGCCTCAGCCAGGTGATTGGACTAGATGATCTCTTGAGGTCACTTCCAACCCTGAGTTCTAGAATTGTGTGTAACATTTAGCATCTGTCACTGTGAGTGAGCAATAAACCTCATGCACTATTTAAGCTAGTAACATCATTCCTAACTTTACAAAGGGAGAGGATGGGGAAAATTACTTTTACAGGAATCTCAAGGAAGTGAATGAGGCAACCAAAATACAACACTGTGACAACCCTAAGAGCCCTCTTTGTTCATCTTATCTTCACATGGAAGAGGGATTCACGAAGTACATATTTTTGTCTCCATTGTGTTTGCATTAGACATCAGTAAATAGCTTGAAAAGTATTTCTAGATGTTTCACTAATCTCTGAGAAGGGTTTCATTCATAACTTTTTCTGCAACTATTATTTCCTGGGAAACAGCATTTTAAGTGAATGTTGATCTGTGTAGATGCTCACAGATTAACAAAAAGTTAATTTTGGGCTTGAGGTATATTTAATGTGCTGAACCAAAGTAAGATTTGTGAAGAACAGGGAATAATTGATTCTTCGTCTGATAAAACAGTTGAGGAAAGAAAAATCATATTATGGAATTTGGAATGACCGATTGCCTGCTTTCAAACACTGATTAAAAACCCAGGAAGATACACTGAAAATAAATTGCTCATGGCAATTAGGCATGAATATACATGTTAGCTTTTACAAGGTTCCTTGGCAGTTCAATGTATAGAGCTAGATTATAGAATTGCTGTTAATCAATATTCCAGTCTTTACCGGAGATTTCAGATGCTGCAATGACATTAATAATTCCAAAGATTATCTGTATTTTTGGTTTTTATCTGTAACATCTCTCAGGTTAGAAAGTTTCATCCGCTAATATCCTGAAGCTCTAAAATACTTACATGGTCCCGTGTTTCAATGTATATATATATATATATATATATATATATATATATATATAAAAAAATGGGTTAATTTACTAGAGTGATTAATACAGTGGCTTCTAAACCCATGTTATTTAGTGTGTGGTCACTATACTATTCAGTCTACTTTATTTTTTGCAGATTATATTCTTACAATTAAAAGCAATTTTATTTTGACAATTTCATATGATTTCACACAAACTATAGAGAGGCCCATATTGTCATCTCATGGATGACATTTTAGGCAACACACATCCTCACATCTATAAATAAAAATTGAAGTAGCTAGCACTGCACTGCTATTTTTAGCAATTTTTACTTCTGTTGATACTTTTACTTTAATATATCAGACTACTGGTTTTTTCCAAATTTTAATTTGTAGGAAGAGATCTTGAATAATGTACATTCCACAATTAATTCAATTCACTAGGAAAGTACTTACAAGATTTTAGCTTTTGTTTACATTCATTCTTATATCTTGCCTTATACACATTTCATGACCGTTCAGAGCATAAAGGAATTGCTCACTCTCCACAGGTGACTGTCGTTTTTTTAATGGCTGTTGTTGGTCTCCTGAACTATCCATACACGGTGCAGAATCCATGGTGGCTATTGGGCAGCCAGCACGTGTGGTGCTGCTTGTTGGGTTGATAAGGAGAAAATCTTAGGAGATCTGCTTATGTTGAGCTTCTGTGTCAGAGACGAGAGACATGGTTTTGACCCTGGCACATGAGCAGAGCAATAGAACATGTATTCTTCATAAGGATTGCAGGTTTTCACATAAACCTGGATTTTTTTTTAAAGGTTGAAGGAGTTTATTTTCAAAACAATAAAGCTACAACAGTTGTAAAGTTCCATGTAGGGAAGCTGAAGCAATTATAACAGAGCAATTATAAAAAGTGAAATACTATCTGAAGAACAAACAGACCAAAAAAAAAACCCCCAAACCAGGAAAGAAACATAGTGGTAAGAACTAGTAGAAAAAGGGAGAGAACCCAAGAGCAAAATGGGCAGATGAAAGTCTGCAGACAGTCACAGCAAGGAACTTGTGAGCAAGTGGACGTTCATTCCTTGCTGAAAGCATAGCAGGCTGTGTTAGAGACATCTTGAGGGAACAGGCATGCTTTTGGCATGGCTTTCAGGATTCTTATGTCAAAGTGGAATTTTCTAATCCTCAGAATGAGTAAAATGATACAGTCATGACAACAAACTTACGGCTCCAGCCTTTGCCATTTATTTTTGTCTCTCTCACAACAGAAATTCTAAATTTCACAAATACAGAATCAGCATTGGCATCTCTTTCTAGTAATAAAATCATTCTTCATTCAGCAAAAACTCACCCCCTATTTGTTGTCATTGCTTGTACTGGTATACACTGCTGTGTGATGATGCAAAATATGTTGATGGTTTTAGCTTTTGTGGTTGCAAAATACATTGCTAACAATGAAAGCATGTAAGTATCCCCTGAGAAATGTGGTTCAGAGAAAGACGTACAAACCATTGACCTTTTTCTACTACAGATGAACTGCTCACTTTCATGCATTTCTCACCTGATATTTTTTTCCCCACCATACAGCAGGAGATGAAAATCTGGAAGACACCAGCTCTCCCTCCCTTATATCACCTCTACCTGCACGCTTCACATCATTCTCATCTCCAGGCACCAATGAAAGCAATGGTGAATTCAGGACCGCAGCATTGCTGCTCTTCTGTTTTAGCTGAACTGGCATCTACTTCTATCATACATTGGTTAACTCCATCACTATTAAAGTAATCTGGTGATTTATGTGGTTTGAGGTCAATTATATTACAGCAAAATTTGTTAATGTGATGAGGACGTATTTAGTATTTGTATTTTAATCAAATCGAAGGTGGGGATTTGAAACACAATTTTAAAAGAAAGTGATGAGAATTCAAGCTACAACATGCTGTTCTTAGGAGTCCATGTTTTTCACCTCTTCTCCTTGAGCTCTCAGATGAGAGTTTCATACTGAGCTGTCATAGTGGCACTTCCCTGCAATTCATACAGAGTTCCTTGTGCACCACAGCAGTATCTGGTGATTGTGGGAAAAGGGTCCTTCCTGGGTCAACAATACAAATCAAAACCATCCCAATCAGTCTGGGCTTTTTGGAAGCTGCACGTTAATTCACCCCCTTCAGCTGGTTTTTCCAAATACCTGAAATCGGTGCATCCCCCACACCTTGCTAAAGGATGATCAAATCTCTTTGCCACAAAGACATCCCAGACAAATTGGTGGGAATTTAGAATTAGGGGTCTGGCAGACCTAATCACAAGCTATGTGCTTGCAATAAATCCAAGCAGATCTGCACAGCCTGTGCAGGAACTGAAGAGCAATGTAAATGTGTTCTTTTTGCCAGTGCTGGAGGGAGAAATATAATTCAGAGAGCAGCTGGCAGTCTTTCTGCTTGCAGTGAGCTTCTCACCTTCATGCACTGCTCACCTGATGATGTTTTTTCCCCACTGTGCAGCAGGAGATGAAAGTCTGGCAAACACCAGCTCTCCCTCCCTTGTATCACCTCCACCTGCACGCTCCACATCACTCCCACCTCCAGGCACCAGTGAAGGTAATGGTGAATTTGGTACTTCAACATTACTGCTCTTCTCCTGTTTCAGCTGAACTGGCATCCACCACAGCCTTCCTGATGCTGTCTCCACCTCTTTGGCTGCACAGCACAGACACCTGGCTGAAGGAAAATTCATTTTTAATGTGGACAACATCAGTCCGCATATCATATGCTTGATATTTTGGGAGTCTGGTTGTTGCTATAATATGCCACTAAATATTACTTAAGAATGTGTAATTCCTGGGGAAAGCTCAGATGATAGTTGGGAGGAAGGAATGTTTCTTTTTATGTTTTTGGCACATGATTGTGTTTAATTCCTTAAAAGTTTAATTTACACTTTCTCTTTCTGTTTTTAAGGATTTGAGACAGCAATAACTACAACTGGTAAGAAACTTTTAATTTATATGATAGGACTGCATTCAGGTTTTTTTCTGATAATTTCTTCTTTCCTTTTCCTATGCCCAGTTACCTTGCAGAGTGTGTAATGCCTTTTCATTCAGCCCAATGAAATGAAATATGGTATCTTAAGAGGCAAGAATATCAGGGTCTGGTTTTGAGTCATGAATTTGAGTATATTTTAAACCACAGCATTTAGCCTGAAGTGCAGTCAGCACCAAAAAGGATGATGCTTACGGGATGTTCAGCTGATACCTGTTGGACTCCTTACCACCTTGAGCATTCGGTGTGCCTTTGCTTACTAACAAATTCACAGTGCCTTAGTACGAGAGCACTCCAGCACAGCAGCCCTGTGCTGTGTGCAGCTTTGTGTCCGTCCTTGGGTGGGCAGCCTCCAATGCATTAATGAAGCTGCTGTACCTCTCACCACAGGTGTCTCTCCTGCAGACAGCACATACCTCTCCCCGCATGCAGGCTCTGTCCCTGCCATGGGACTCAGCAACCCACCACGCAGCAGCACTGCTGCCCTCACCACACGCACTCCCATTGCCTTCGAGAATGCTTCATCAGGTTTGCTGTCTTCCTTTAGATTCCATTCGCTGCTCTCTGAACTGTAGGGGAAAACTAAGTAATTCAGCCCCAGGGTGTCCTTTTACAGCTCTATGGTTCATTGAATAGAAAAGGTATCTGCAATTTGGCATAATGGCAATACCAGAATTATTTCCAGGGTCTCATAGCTGATGGCCAAGTCTTGTAGTCGTCACAGTAGTATCCAAATGCCAGCTGCTGTCCGCGAGGCTGTTGCCAAAACAAAAGCAACAGGAATGGACCTAAAAGAGAATGAGTCAGTGGTTTATAAGCAGGGACATAAATATTGAAATATAAGAAATATAGTGAGCAGTGTATGTGATCTGGCAAACAAACACTACTGAAGTTCTTGTTTCTGAAAAAGCACATAATTGTGTTTTACTGTAAGAACATAGCAAAATCTCTTAGTTTGTCCCAGTTCACAATGATTAACACCATTTTTATGTTGACCTCACCCTGGATTATGCCTAAATAATGGCCAAAAAAATTGTCCTTGTCAATTGCAAAATTCATTAGTGAGTGGTATATTCCTAAAAGTTTACTTTCTATTTAAATACTAATTTTCTGTTTTATTGGACACATTAGCATGATTTTTCTTTCAGTACTCTTCTCTAAATTGCAAAAATCCCGTAAGAAAAAAACTAAGTGAACGGCTGTAGCGTAAATCATTTGTGATGACATAACCATATGAAATAATGGATTTTTCTTTTTAATGCTGATATGTTGTTTATTCCCCTACAGATGATTACAATACAACATTCTTGCACAGCACCATCTCACCAGTCAGCATGCCAGCAAACACTGGGATCTTCCACACTCACACCATAGGTGACAAACTTGCACACAGTTATCACAATTATGGTACTGGAAGCATAGAAAATGTGTTAAAATGAGGGAATTAGTTTTGAATTTCTTTTATTGAACTTAAGTATACAACTGCATGAAACTTAAGGGTGTTTTTAGGAATCTTCTTAATAGTTTGAGTAATATTAAAGATACCAGATTTGCTACTTGTCAAGCAAGTGAAAAATAGAAATTATTTCCATACAGTGGCAGAGTAATCTGTCAATTACTGTGTCAGTACGCCTCTTGATATTCACAGAAATTTGCCCAAGTAGCGAAAAAGTATGAATACATCTACAGATCTGTGTGCTTCTCTGTTTTCCCATAGCTTCCATTTTGTTTCCCTCAGCATTAACGTTTTCTTTGCATCTAATATTGCAAGCACTTACAGACATTATTTTTGCAATTGGACTCTAAGGAATTACCCAGGTCAGTAAAATATATGTGTGTGCTCGAGCAAAATAACTCCAGGAGTTGGACTCTTCCCATCTTTGTAACTGCCCTTCAAATAGCTGTAGGCTTCTGTCAGCTCTTTGACAGACTGAGCTTAGCTTTTACCTGTGGGTCTTCTGCACCTAACCATCTTGGTAATTCTCCACTGGACCCTCTCAGTTTACTCTCTCTTTAGGGGGACTACGTAGCTGGGTGACTCCTAGCCTGGAGGGATGCAAATTTAGGATCTATCTTCTATGAAAACTGTTAGATATCAGTCTCTCTTGGTATACTTGTACCTTAGAATATTTTAAGTAATTGCTTTTGGGATGAAGTTCTTTGCTCAAGCTTCTGTACAGGTTTTCTAAATGCCAGCTCAAAATTTCTTTTGTGTATTTCAGTGTAAAAATAGTTATGAAATGATCTGTACTGTTGCATAAATCTCTTTATAATGGTAAGTGTAGCTCTGCAAAAAGTAGGTAAATTTTGTTTCTTTAGTGACATTGGATCAGTGACAATGTTCAGTTAGCCGTTCCACAGTGTACATATCCTGTGAAACTGTGATAGCTTATCATAATGCTATGAGAATGTATGATCTTGGAATATTCTTGTGTAATTTTGTATGCAGAAATGTTATTAATAATCAGTGTGACTTGTAGCCAGTTATGTCATCAGGAAATGTTGAAAGACACATGATCCCTAAAATAACTAGTTAAAAAATTGGGCTATATGTAGCTGATGCTTCTTCCCTTTTCAAATGTGAGTGGAGAGCTAAATACAATTACTTGTATTAGTATATTGAATGAAGAGTTTTGTGAAGTAGCAGTCACCCTCCTCCAATGCCCTGTGGAAAAAAAAAAAAAAACAACAAAACACCAAACCTGCTGAGCTACACCTTCATTTTCTTTTCTTTTCTTATAGAAGCTCCTGTAGCGACAACAGAAGAACCTTGTGGTAAGAACCAAACTCCTTATTTTTTCAGTACAGAAATTTGACAAAATCAGTAAACTCAAACACAGAAACCTGATCAGTCAGCATCTCAGTTTATTTTATAAACTGTCTTCCAATTCTGGAAGAGTAGGATTAAAGTTAGTAACATGCCTGGTCTTCTCATCTCCGTTGGCAGTTCTGTTAAATTACTCTGCACTAGGCAGTTGATCAGGGCTGCAGAAAAGATATGCCTTCATTCCACTAGGCCCTCCCTAATTTTTCCCCATCATGCTGATAATCACATGCTGCAAACTGCAATTCATAAATGAAGTGATATTTAAGTATGGAAATTGGTTTATCTGTCTTCAGAATTAGGGACTTCTCCTTTCTAATTTTCAGGAATTGACTGTAGGCATTATTTACTAGATGGTTATTAAATGTTTTGAATAAGGAATTTGAAATTTCTATTCAAACAAATAATTGAATGTGTCAAGACTTAGTATTTCACTTTGAACTGACATTTTAAATTAGTGTCGTGGTTTAACTCTGGCTAGCAAAATACCACAAAGCTGCTCTCACAGGTGTCTCCCCCTCCTCCACTGGAGGGGAAGAATCGGAGGGAAAAGAAATAAGGAAGCTCATAAAATTGAGATAAGAACTATTTACTAATTAAATATAAATTAATATATACAAATACTACTACTAATAAATAATTAAAATAATAGAAAATAAAACATATGATACAATATGATACAATTTCTTAGCATCCACTGACCAATGCACATCCAGGTGCTGAGTAGTGAGAGTCAGACCCAGAGAGCCCGAGACCCACAGCCTGAGAGCGATCGCAGCCTGAGTGCCGCAGCCCAAGGGCCAGAGCCCGAGAGCTGTCGCAGCAGACTCCGGACGAACCCTATCAGCGATAGTGTGACCAGGAAAAATAAACAAACCCACCAAGTCCCTCATGAACGAGCCAGCACAGGACTTAGCAAAGCAGCTAACGTGGGAGTCAGGGGGAGCATTAGCAAGTGCCAGGAAGTAAACGAGCAAGAGAATAAGGGAGAGAGTAATAGCTCCTGGACCCCCTTCTCACCTAGACCTGGAACATGATGTACTATGGAATGAAATACTCCCTTGGTCAGTCTGGGTCAGCTGTCTGAACTGTGTGTCCCCTGCACTGCCTGTAGCGAGACAGCGAGAGCTGGGAACGCAGCTGCAGGGTCAGAAGCTGAGAAAGACCTTGAATTCAGTGCAGGCATTCCCCAGCGCAGCTAAGACCTTATCAGTACTTCTCTGAGCATCCAGGAACACAGCTGCATAGCAGACACGGTAAAGAGAGTTAACTCTTTCCTGACTGAACCCAGCACATAAAGCAAATCTGTTTCTGGAATGTTCACCTGCTTAATTCTTTAGTTTACCTAACTAAATAATTATTTATAAGAATATTTTCCTAAGAAAATTTTCTGTTTTGTCTCAACAAATTTTTAAAGTAAAGGAAATAAAATTTAAAAATAAAGAATAATAAGCAGCTAATTTTGCTGTATTTTCTGATTCTTAAAACATATGATGCTGAGTGTGCCATAAAACATTTAATGGTTCTTAAAAATTGTCATGAACTCAGTGTTTGCTGTTTTATGTTTTTCTTTTAGGTGGTCGTATTGACTACAGTATAACTAGTGTAAAAAATGACAATAACATGGCTGAAGTTACATTGAAAAATCTCAGAAAAGACAGAGAGTATTTTATTTCGGGGGCTAACAAGAGGATAATTGCGGATTCCAGCACCTATACAATAAAACTTCAGAGATGCAGGAAATACAGAGTTACGGTCAAAAATTGCACAGACTCTGATACTGATCTTTTTATTGAGCCTTGTAAGTATAGAAGGGTGGGTGTTTTTTTGTTTGTTTGTGGTTTTTTGGTTTGGGGTTTTTTTTTGGTTGGTTGGTTGGTTGGTTGGTTTTTTTACATGCAATAATTCAGCTTTCCTGGATTTCTTAGTCTATTCTTATCTCTTTTCAGAGAATGAGACAGAAGGTTTTCACACTTTGTTCTTGGTTTGCTAGATATTTTGCATTTTGAAGTTGCACCTTAAACTTCTCAGTATTTTCTTAAAGTAGAATGTAAAAAAATGTAGTTTTCTCATTGTAAAGGAAAAATGGGAACTTGAACTACATTGGCCGTATGCAGCATGGTTTGCAATAGCAAGACCAGCCAGCACTTGAAAGCTGGAATTTTGTTGGGTGTTTTGTTCACTTAAGGGATTATTGGATTAAAAGTTTTGTTTATTATTTGAATACCAACATTGTATTTATCTCATGTAGGCTTTTTCAATTTTTACTTTCCATTTCTTGTTAAATTCTTCGTATATTATTCTGTGCCAATTGTATCTTTATATTGTAGAACAAGTCAACAAATATAAAAGAACAAACTGCTATTTAAAGAATCAATATAGCCAATGTCACAGTGACATAGAATATTAATCCTTTTCAGATGTCAGTAAGAATCATTTTGAAGACAGTAAAAGCCATACATCTGAAGAGTTATGTTGGGAAAACTCATTTACCTGTGGTGATGTGAATGTTAGCTGCAAAGGTAGGATGCTTCTAAGATATTTTAGTTGATTATCTATCTATCTATCTATCTATCTATCTATCTATCTATCTATCTATCTATCTATCTATCTATCTATCTATCATCTATCTATCCACCTATTTTAAAAAGCAGTATCAATGTTGTCTTTTGATGAGAGACTGACAGATTTAAATGAATTGTGTCAGTTTGAGGGAAGAGCTGTTCAGAATTTCTGGGATTGCCAGGCTGGGGACTACTGTCCTTATGCATGTCCTGTCTGCTGTGAGCTGATCCTTGGCAGAGTACCTGGGCAGCTGGCTCTGTAGGCTCCTGGATGACGAGAATCCAGGCTCTCTGCTCTTGGAGTCAGCCAGCCTGAGGTGATGCTGGCTCAAATGCAGATAGTGTTGTGGGGAAGATATGCATGCTGGATGTTCTTATGCATCCAGAAATACGCATGATGAAAGTCCATAGCTGGAGATTACACATTTCAGGGAGCTGAAGAGCTAAGAAAAAAGTCAAGATCTATGCAAACTAAGTTATTACAAAAGAACCTAAAATGTAGTTGTTGGATTAGGATGTGCACCTTCTGTTTGCAATACTATGATAGTTTATTACAAATTATATTGAATAAATATGGCAGAGAAAAATCTCTGTTAAAATGGTACCGTGTACTTTTGGAGCTGTGGAAAACATTGATAAAACTCTTTGTGTGTCTACAGATTCACCTACAGGTTTACCTACATATTTACAACTCTCTACAAAATCAAATAAAACTTGCACAGTGATGGGCACTTTATCACGTAACAAAGAGTACAGCTGCACTGGTAACATAAGTTTTTTTGGCAAGACAGTCAGCCAAACCTTCTCCATAACAACGGATTATGGTGGTAAGTGTAATTTCCTTTTTTTTTTTTTTTTTGAGAGTAAGAACATGACCAAATGTAAGCAAGTTTAAGTGGAAAAAAATCCAGGAGTGAAATTCTTGATTTGAAGAAAGATGTGATAAAATAATTGCAAACAATGGCTCCAGATAAAATAATGTGTTTTTCCAAAGCACTGTCCTTGGAAATAGCTTAGCTTTTTTTTTTTCTGAATTAAAAAGGAAATCAACCTAAATCAAGTAATCTGCAAATTAAATGTTTTACCTGAATTTTTAAATTTGTTTAAATTATAAAGAAAACAAACCAATGTATAATATTTGGAAATGTTGGATAATTTTACTAATATGTGGTGTTGCTCTATTCACCTTGTCCTGAATTAATTAAATTTATGAAGTTACTCTAATATGATGCTTTTGCATATACTCATTTTATACTTCATGTATAATTTCTGTGAATGAAATAGACTATGAAAAATATTACGTGTTGTTGATATCTTGCTTTAGTATCTAATGAAATTTAATTTATTCAAAGGAGGTAAAAAGAGGAATATTCTGCATTTTCATTCAAACATTTCCTTCCCTCCCTGTTATTTTTCTTTTACAACAGCTCCAGAAGCACCAGAAAACCTTACAGTAGTTTCTCATGCCAGAAATGTATCAGTTGGATGGAAGAACCCTAGTGACCTTTCAAAGGGTCCTATAGATGGCTACATTGTTTTATGCAATGACGTAGGTAAGTATATGCCCCTTCAGTACTGAAAAATTCATTGCATGAATTTTGCATGTATTTATAGAACACCCAGCATGATGCACTGACAAACCATATACAAATCTCTTCAAAGTGTGCAGAATTTTTCTTTTCTTTTTTTTTTTTTATTGGTACAAATTTGTAGGTTTCTTTCCTTTGAGGTTATTCCAGTTGAACTGTATAGTTAATCAGTTTGCCATTTCAGGACCCAGCTCTGTCACCCTTCAGTTCTCATGCTTCTTGTATTAAGTTCTGACAAGATCATCAGTTGCCTGATCAGTTTGTAGCATGGTGCTCTGTCTCAGAAAATGTGTCTATAGTTGGCTAATGTAGTCTCTGAGAATACAGGGACTTGCCTCTTGAGTAACAACAATGTATGTAAAAGTCAGGGGTCCTAAGTACAGCAGTTAGCATATACATGTTTAGATGGATATGTCTGTTATACTGAGATCGTGTTTTCTGGCTGTGAGCTTTTCTTCAAAACAAGGGGCGGAAAATTATGTTTTGAAAATAAAGCCTGAGAGATGATTTCAGGAAATATATTTCATGTTTAAGCTAGTTCTGGGTTAACGCATTCTTTCTGTTCACATACTGCATGTTTTTTAAACCTGGACTACCATAGGAACCAAACGCTGTCATCCTCATGTGCTCCCTAGATACAAATTATTTCCCCCATTCTCCATGCCCCAAATTTGACTACTGCCCAGTGCAGCCCCATGCACCAGTTTCTGCGGTTGGTCTGGCTTGGCCAGTGTAGGAGACTGAGGTGGCATGCCGGGGTGTGGGGAGGTCACACCTGAAGTAGCCAGAAGGAAACATGGGAAGGCCATTGCTCCCCAGTTCCCCAGGCCACCAAAGCCTCAGCTGCAGTGTGGGTAATAGCTTCGCTCATGTTGCTTCTCGCGCAATTCATTTCTGTCCTGAAAGCACACCACTTCTCTCGTGTCATACCAGAGCAGACTTGCCCAGTCCTTTGACATCTGCCTACTAACCCCTTCCCAAGCTCAGCACAGAAGAAAGTACCAGCCTCTCTTTATCAACGTGCCTTATGTTAGTTTTTAATTACACCTTTTTAAATTACATACTGAGAAATTAAAAAACAAAACAGGACAGAACCTCAACTTTCTACCTGTTTGATTGGGGAATATATTTCTTCCTTTTCTGGAGCCTCCACTTTGCCTTAGTAAGCAAGACAAACCAAACAAGTACAAGGTAATTAAAACAGAAGTACACGACTGTGGTTTCAGGTAGGTCTTATGCAGTGTAAGAGTTCCTGTGTTACTAACATAAATTTCAATAATTAAATTAATTAATTTCATTTTTCATTTTTCTTGAAGGACACAAACTTCAAGACAAGACTAACTTTGTTTGCACTGGATTAGAACCTTATCGCACAGGTTCTGTAAATGTTAATGCATATACGAAGAGCAGGTACAACGGTACATTAATTATGGGGAAAACTGAAAGTTGTAACTTTACAACAAAATCAGCAGGTAAGTCTTGTTTGCTAACTGTTATGGACAAGTATGATACTACACGGGGAATATATACTTTCTCATTGTACTTCATTATATATTTACATATATATATATTTATTTATATATATTATATATGTCCCTAGTATTAGCCAAGAAACAGATTAACATTTAAAGAATGTTATTGACATTCATATAATTAGTCCTTCTTTTTAATTAATTAATGTTAATCTATTTGTAATTATGCATTTAGTATTAGTGTCCTTCTTGTATATACTAGATTAAAAAAAAATAATCTGCATTCATTTGAAATTCTTGATAAGAATTTAGAAAGCATAATGTCCCAGTCTAAAGAAAAGATTCAAAATTAAGCAAAAAGAGAATGAAAATGTTCATTTTTTCTTTGTGGTATGAAAGCTACAAAAGTGTGCAGAATGTTCCTTCTGTTTTATAGTTGCCTGTTTGCTCAAAGCAGACCACCATTACCCAGACTACACCAATACTTATGTCTGTACTGGTTTGGTTTGGTTTGTTTGGATGTACAGGTACACAGTTGGCTTCTAAGACTCCACATTGGGTTGAAGCCAAATGTGTGCCAACCCTTGAGCTGTCAGAAAGGTCAGTGCACCTTTTCGCGGCTAGACTTTCAGAAGCTTACCTCTGTAGTCCTGATTATTTTTTTGCCATTCATGTTCAATTGATAGAACTACAAGAAAAGCTAAAAAACCCCGAACCAACAGACTGCAGATATTTTGCAGATGCAGATGAGGCGCAGTAGAGATGCAGCCCTTTTTTATTGTTGTGGGGTTTTTTTATTATTCTTCAGATGTAGAGATTTGTACTGTTTTAATTCCTAATTTGAGGAATTTTTGAGGGAAAAAAACCACAGTAAACCCAAAAACCCACCGAAAACTCCCATGTTTATCTGATTTCTTCCAGTACTTCTTTAGTTCTAATTCCACCACTTCAAGACCTCCAGACTCAGCTAATGTAGGGATACAGCTATAGGGAAACTGTAATGGTTTCTACCTGGTAATATACTAAATGAATATTTCCTTTACTTTCACTAAATAAGCAAAATATTTCTTTTAGTGAAAAATAAAATGTTATTTTTGTGCTAGTGATATAATGATAAAGTGGTGCCTTTTTTTTTTCCTAATAGCAGGAATAATTAAATCTTTTCTTGCTTTTAGCACTCTTGAAAAGTATGTAGAAATGGATAGAAATGTAGAAATCTGACTGCTATTTTATTAAATGTGTTTCTGTAGAGCTTGGGGAAATACAGGGGCTTTTAGCAGGCTATTGTTTTGAGTCTGAATTCTGTCCCTCTGTGGAATATACCATTCTTTTGTATCCAGTTTTATAAACAGTCCATGAAAACATTGGAATCTTCCTACTCTGGGTCATTGAGCTAACAAATTTTAGTTTATAGTTAGAAGAATAGAGGGGTCAAAATTATCACCTGAAGCCCCATGGGGAAAAAAAAAAAGGCTGATAAATGAGTTGATTGATATGGTAAACCATTTGATCTGAGACTTAACTGTAACAGAAATTGAAAAATGTCTTTAATGTTTAGATAGTCCTAATTTGAGCATGATCAT
Source organism: Rhynochetos jubatus (assembly GCA_027574665.1). Taxonomy (NCBI): domain Eukaryota; kingdom Metazoa; phylum Chordata; class Aves; order Eurypygiformes; family Rhynochetidae; genus Rhynochetos; species Rhynochetos jubatus. The sequence continues at coordinate 23,053,252 of CM050656.1, forward strand.
GATTTTTTTTTCTCTGATAACCTAGTTTGAGCATATTATATTTTGGAACCCCCACTTTCTGGGGCTTTCCTCATATTTTAATAACTCAGGTGAAGATTACAGTCTGCAATAATAAGTTTGTGAGTCTGGAAAACAACCTCAGTTCCCATATTTTTTGAGAAAATAACAAGTTGCTTGCCTTCATGGATTAGTGGGATGTATTAAACCTTCTCCAACTGTTAACAACAGTTGATAACATGATCAAGCAGATATTGGAAGAGTTTTATGGTGAACAAGAGAATATATCAGTAGAACACAACTCCTTGGAAGTAGAGGAAACCCCATATTTTATAAAATATATTTTCATCTTCAACAAACACATTACCTCCAGAAATGTTCACTTTCTCCTTGTCACAGCTCTTTCAGTAGTATGCTGAGTAGGAATCTAACAAATCTGCCCTGTGGATAAAAATGAGCAGATAAGTTACAACCACACACTCAGCCAAGTAAATATCTGGCTACTCCCCACATGGCATATTTGATCTGCTCATAAAATCTCAAACATCTTAGCTCTTCATATGAAGAACAAAGCAACTGCTTTTTTTTTTTTTTTTTTTTTTTTTTTTTTTTTAATATGCTAGTTTGCAATTTGAAGTGATTTGGAAGCAAATGTCCATGATGGTGCTATACTGAACTGTGGCTAGTGAGGTTGCCTTATGCAGAGGATTATGAAAGGTCCCTTGCTGTGACCCCCAGTCTGAAACCCATTTGCTACAATATCCATAATTAGAGTTAGAAAACACAGATTAAATTAAACAGATTCCTTATAATTAAAAATTAAAACATTTTTGTGGTTTTAGGCCAGCTTTAAGATGGAGTGACAAAAGGATACTATTCCAAATGTGAAAAGATTAGTAACTCCTGGTAGGAAATTTAATTTACGGAAGTTTTGAAACATACACTCACACAGAAAACTGTTTGTTCCTGTCTTGTCTGTTGTCCCATGTTCCTTAAATCAGAAAGTGGTGTCAGACGCAAAAGACATAGTTGTCATCAGATTATATTTGCAGCCTGATTGTCAGTAGAACTCTGATCTTCCCAGCCTTTTCAGTTCCACTTCCCATCTTTTCCAGTTCAGATAAACCTATGGTTACTCAAAATTGATTTTATCTTGTTAAATCAGAACTAAAATTTTAAAGTAACAAAATGTATGAAACTATTAAGAGAAAATATAACAGTCAGACATGAACACATACAGCTGTTGTAATGCTTGAAGTGACGAGAACAGAACCAGTAACATTGCTTTTGTGAACAGAACCAGATCCAGTGACTGATGTCAATGCAACGCTGATAGCTGATAATGCTGTCCAAATTAAGTGCAAAAGTCAACAAGTGTATGGAGGACAAACAACATTTGAATTGACTTGGGAAAATGATGGAACAAACATCTCCAGAAATACTTGTGATTTTACAAAAGAACGTCTCTCGTACTTGACAAACTACACATTTAAGGTACGTTGGCTTATTAAATTAAATATATAAAATACTGTACTGTTTTCATTGTTTAAGCATGTTATACTTGATCTTTAGGAAAAAAAGGCAAACATAGTGGCAGAGGAGTTAATCTGTGGATCTGTGGGCCACAGATGTAAAGAAGTAGCTATTACTTTAGAAATAAAGTCTGTATGTGCCTAGCGTATCAGTCAATCCCTTGTGCGCTATTATGCAAAGGTTCTGATGGCATGAAAAATACAAGCTAAATAGATGGTGCTTGGGTCTTGGGACAGGGAGAAATTTGGGGATTCCATAACTTTTAAAATGATTTAACTGCTATTTTAGTGTTTAAAACACATTTGATTGAAGTCTTGAGATAATTGTTCAAAAATAAATTGTTCAGAATTTTTCACTGTGAAGATTTTTGATGCTTCCTTACATCGGCCTTTTACAAGCCAGTCATTGTTTCCATAGAAAATATATCATCCTCTGTTTACAAGCTTCACTTTCCTTTAGGTCTTCAGCTATTTTATCTTCTTTCGGGCATTTTACTCTTGGCATTTGTTGCTTACAAAGCCAATGGTCTTGTGTGATCCCCTTACTGTGACTAGTAAGAATATTTTTTATGTCCTGATATGTCTTCTCAATAAATTTTAGGTAAGAATGTGACCAGTAGGAAGGATGGAGTTTTATTACTTTTAGGAATCACTAATTTTCCCCAGTCTTTGCCTCTTTCCTCTGTATCTTCCTGAGGAAATGCAGTATCAGAGAACTTGAGTAGTCTTAAGTTTTGTTCCAAGGTTTTGTCAGTTTTTTTCTGACAGATTCTGCTCAGAAAGCTTTGAATTTGGAAAATGAAGACGTGGTCCTGTATGAGGAAAACATGCTTGGATTGACCCATAGTACAAGACCTCTGCACTCTTGTAAGGTTTTTGTACACCACTTGAAGGGAGCAGTTTGCCTTATAGAAGAAATTGGCTTCTGCATGGCTCTAACCCCTGGCTTCTGCTTCAAAATTATTTTGCCCAGTTCTTGCTGGAAAAACAGAGAAATCCTTCTGGCCTTAACTAGTAATGAAAGAATTCTGAGACAAGTTATGGAATGCACAAGAAAAACCAGATCACCTGTGAGAGTTGGCAGATGTCATGATTCCCTTCTATCTGCACATGGAATTGTTCAGGGAATAACCAGGACCCTACTCATCATACTTTTTGGTTTAGGGATGTTTTGACCGCAACTGTTGCACTATGTTTCTACCTTTCACTATTTGAAAAGCTTCTTGCTTGTTTTCTCTGCCACCTCTGCTACACCTCTGGATGTTGCCAGAGGTCTTCTTCCCAGCTGCAGAAGTCAGAAACCACCAACACCCTGAACACGTTGGCCTTTTAGGGCAGTAGATGTAGCTGAGGAACAGTCCTCTGTGCCTTCAGGACAGGTTTCTCTTAAGGGATATGAGGGGGCTCAGGAAGAACTCAGCTTGCAGTCAGCAATGGTGCTGAAAGCCCTTCTCCTCCCCTTTTGGATGATTTGAAGCAGGATAATATTACTGCTAAAATCACTGTTACTCATTCTTTTTAGTATTCTCCACTGTTTAGTATTAAATATTTAAGTTTAATCATAAAATTAACTTTTCTTCACAAGAAAAGTGTGAAATATTTGATGTACAAACTCTCCATTAGATCTGATAGGAATTTCTATTAAAGAAATGTATAAGATTGGATAAATGTAAAATATATTATGAAATATAAAAACATTTAAACAACGTATTTTAACAACAGTTGAAGTAACAAAAAGTAAATGTTGCAAGAAAGCAGCTAAAGTTTATTTTTACTTCTATAATTTAACCTTTTATGAATTAATTCCCACACAGAAAATTGTATTAAAAATATCCAGTTCTGACTATTTGTATATTTACTATGAAGCAAATAATATGATGATGTTTTATTACATATTGCATGGTTATTATTTAGATTTGAGAGATTTGATTTCTTCCTTGAAATGCATTTTATTTGGTTTTATAAAATGTATCTCCTATTTCACTAACTTTTTTTTTCTCATCATCTACATATTTTTGGGTGTAGATCTTGCTGTATCTTAGGTGGAAACCTGAGCTGCCCTATAAATGGCTGTACAAAGACTGACAACAGATCCTGCTGTCAATGAGGTTGATTCATTGAAAATAGATGGATGTATTTCAAATATCCATTGTGGTTTGCTTTTAAAATAATCTCATGCAGTAATTTTTAATTATTATATATTAATGTCTCTGTTATTTTCACCCACTACATACAGATCTTAGTGTTTAATGGAGAGCTTAGAGGGCAACCAGTAAGCAAGAGTATAAAAACCAGATGTAAGTAAATATACACAGCATTTTTACTTTTAGACTTTAGCATAATGTAGAATAATATTGTAAATTGTGAATTCCGTTACAATTGCTCCTAATTGAAAATCCAAACTGCCTGTTTTTATAGTTAATAATTGATCTGCATTTGAAAAAATAATATCCTCATTCAGCGTAAATGTAACAGATCATGTTGACGAGTCATTGACCATAATTCGGAGTTATTACACAGCTGTGGTTTCTTCAGGAAACATTCAAATTCAAGTAGAAATTAATTTCTCTAACATAAATTATTCACTTAAGGATTATTTTCCTGTGTTCAGATCCTGTGTTTCAGGAGCTGAACATCTGTGACTTGTCAGTGATTCCTAACTCCCACATCAGGAGCAGCTGCGAGCTCCATTGTTCAGGTGTACAGGGCACAAAGAGCAGGAGGCAACCATGGTAATGCTGAACCAGTGAGCGAGTCGTAGCATTTTGACAGGTGGACATGTGGAGATGAAGTGAAAGTTTACTTAACGAAGAAATAAAATTCCCTTCTTTTCTGTGAGTCTAAAAGTGTTTGGTACTTTGGAATAAAAAACTTAAACTAAACACTTAAAAATCATTGTTTAGTTATTTGCGCACACAAAAAATAAAATAAATAAATCGGTGAGCCCTAGTTCTAGGAAGTACACAGATTATAAAGAAAAGAAAAGTAATTTTTAAGTGCCATTAATTATGTGTTCAAGAAATAAGAAATTTATTCTTTTTGTGTTACTAGATAATTCTAAAGCCCTGATTATATTCTTGGCCTTCTTGATCATTGTGACATCACTTGCTTTACTACTGGTTCTGTACAAAATCTATGATCTTCACAAAAAAAAGCTTAGGTAAGCTTTATGTTTCTCTCTTGTATAAATGGTGGGAGGAAGGCCTTTCTTTTTTTCCACAAGATTTCCTAATGGGTAGTGCAAAAATGTTATGAGTCTGATATTTCAGTAATATTGGGAAAAGACATCCTTTTACCTTTTAATCCCTTCAAAGAAACACAACTTTTTGTTGGCTTGTTTGGCAATGCAAATACAATGAAATAGATTTAAAATATCTAACTATATCCTTTCTCGGGGCACAAAAGAACTGACCTACTAGAACAAAATGTTTCGTCACTAGTTTTGTGGAAAAAAAACCAGAAATATCTGGAAAACCTTTCCTTCATGATTTAAGTTGAAAATAATGAAAATAATACACTTTCTTGAAACTCTTTCAAATTCTTTGTCACCCAAAACTATCTCAAGGAGGCTTTGTTTATTATAGTCATCTCTAGGTGACTTGGCAGTTCTGTAGGTCATTGGATGGGGTTAGAAGAATGATCATTGCCTTCTCTGACGATTGTGCCAGAGCCCTGGAAAGCCAGGCTGACTGCTGCTATTGCTGTGAAAGGAGGTGGTGCAATGTGTGAGGGGGCATTTGCTGCTGGTCAAGATGGAGGTGTTAGGGCAATTTCTTCAGAGACCTTTCAGCCCTCTGGCAACAACAGAGCTTGGGGACTCGTCTCTTCCAACCCCTTTCCCTCACCAGCTCTTCCCCGTAGGGGAACAGGGAGCTGCACTTGCTCAGATGTGAACTTTTATGCTTAGGGAAGCAAAACTAATTTTTGCTTGTACTGCTCTAGAGTCTGGCTTTTCTTGGCTTTTTAACACTTAATTTCATTATATTTTATGTATGTGTTAGTTTTTTTGTCATTTATTTATTAAGAAAAACAAGTCACTCCAGTGAAGAAATTAAAGACGTTTGCTGCAGGTGATATGGACTGTTATGCAAGTAGTAAAGCTGTTTGATGTGTTTCCCTGTTTTGCCCCTCAGTAGTACTCAGAGTAGGAAGACAAGGATCCCAACCACCTCTGTGTAGGGCCTATAAATCCCAGTTGTAGTTCTTTTGTTTCACAGAGAGCTTGTAATGCAGTCTGCTTGTTTATGAACAGTCTTGGTGTTCACATTAAAAACTGCTTTTATTTAACTCCTTATCATATATATGTCTTAATAGTCAAAGCTTTTACAGTCGCTTTTGCTTCTTACAGCAATTCTTCTGAAGGCGTGAACCTTGTTGAAGGTGAGTATCTTTATATATTTAGCAAGTCGAAATAAAATTAGTCGTATGTCTTACTGTCACCTTTGGACTGTCTACATTCAAGGTTCTATACAAAGATTACAGATATCAACATGATAACACCTGATTCGGAGAAAAAACCCCACTTCAGTAAATGCATAACAGAAGTGTTTATACTTAAATGAACTGAAAGTTTATCAGTGATTGAAAAACTCTTATTTATTATTTAATGACAAACCCAATTTTGTTATCCCAGACAATGGTTGTGATATGTTTAACACTGAAAGTCCAGAATCACGTTCAACCAGAATCTCCTATTCCTGTGCACCTTTTTGAAAGCAAGAATTTAAACATAAGCCAGTCATTTTTTTACTGCTAAATTTTGAAGGCTTTCAAATCCCAAGGACTGAAACTGAAAGTGTGCAACTTTTTGCGCAAGACTTCAAAGCCTATGTAGATAGACACAGTCAATAGCAGAAAGATTCAAGAAAAAAATGATTTGTAACATTCAAGCCCACAGAAATTAACTACTGTAAATGGGAGGTGATAATGTGTTGATATTCAAATCCATTTGCTTAGACACATGGTTGTTAAAAAAAATAAAAATCCATGTAAATTAAAAACGAATAAATATCTAGTTAGAGTTGTTAAAACTGTTTCAATCATTACTTTGTCATTAAAGATATTACAGATTATTGCAACTCAGAGAGTAAGTTGGGGGAAATTTGGAAAACTGGGCAGTCCACGGTTGTTACATTTGTAGTTGGTTGCACAGTAATCCATTTTACTGCTGATGATAAGTGGTCAGAATTGAAGTAGAGGGCAAGGCCATGTAACTGTTGTGCGTGTTGGAGCTGTCGCTGTGACCTGAATGTGACAATGGCCACTTTGTACAAAAGCGCTGTTAATGCAATGTCTCTGCACATGGCCTCCTCCTGCGGTCACTCAGCCAGGCAGCAGAGCTGAACATGTTCTGTTACTCCCAGGACCTGTTTGCTCACAGCTGGCTCAGGCAAAACCATTCTTTTGAAAAGTAAACATTCCTAGTTAAAATAAAGAGATTTCTCCTTTTGTTGATTTATCTGACAATTCAAGAATTTACTGAAATGTAATTCACATTTTCGAAGTGAGTAACAATAAACGTTCAATGTATTTACACAGTTAAAGATGATGACAGGCAACTTCTGAACATAGAGCCCATACCTTCGGAGCAATTGCTGGACACATACAAGAGGAAGATAGCTGATGAAGGAAGACTTTTCTTGGATGAATTTCAGGTTTGTCACTGTGTCAAAACATACCATAGATTTATAGCCAGCCGGTTGGAAGAATTCTGTTCAAGTGCATATATATACAGAGTATATTCACTGCTTATAAATAAATAAAATTGAAAAATTGAGTGAATTCTCATTTAAGTTCAAATAGGCTTCAGTTAATTTTGCTACCAAGCTCTCCCCATTGTAAGACGATGGTATTTTTTTTCCTGAGGTTGTTTTTCAGCAAGACTATAAAATACATAGTCTAAATACCCCTCATTCTAGAGTACCTTTTAATGCATATTTTTAATACTGCCTATTGCTGCATAGCCATGGGGATATAAATAATATATAATTGTGGAGATATATATTATTTATATTGAGGGAAAATATATTTGCTTATTTTACATATAAGAAGTATATGAAGTAGTATCGTATGCCAGGCTCAGTAGTACCAAATCTCTTCTGTATGCATTTGACTGTAAGCAGAAACTAGCTTAAATATATGGCTACATAATAAAAGAAACATTGTATTTTGCAGAGTATTCCTAGAGTTTTCACTAAATTTTCAATAAAGGAGGCCAAAAAAAGCCATAATCAGAACAAAAACCGATACATTGATATCCTTCCATGTGAGTATTTGTTACAATTTTTGCATAAATATTTGTTTTCTCATTGTCTTGAGATAATATAATTATTTTGTTTTAAATTATTTAAACAGATGACCATAACCGTGTTGAGCTCTCAGAGATTGCAGGAGACCCAGGATCAGACTATATCAACGCAAGTTATATTGATGTGGGTGACTTCTACTTAAAAAAAATTTCTTAGGCACTATTGAAGAAATTCTATAGTCTGTACATTTCATACATCCAAAACCTTTGAGGATTTCCTTTTGCGTTCTTTCCATCTTTGTAATGTATTTAGTATTCTTGGACTGTGGCACATTGAATTAATTTTAAAAGTTGCAAATCTTTTAAATTCTTAAAGTTGATAACATTGTTCTTTTTATAGGGCTTCAAAGAACCAAGAAAATACATTGCTGCACAAGGTAATTTTTAACCTTAAAAGAATATGCTTTGTTTATTCACCCATTTTTTGTTAGAGTAGTAAAAAAGTATTAGTAAATCTAAAGAAAAATTGAAAATAGGATATTTTGAAATTTAATATGAAAAAGTTGCCAAAGAGTTTTGCATAGGGAATTTTGTGAAGATGGATAAATTGTACTTCAAAGGCATTTCTCATGATATGTAATTTTACACCAAAAGTTTTCAGATTTCACAGCTATATATGTGAGACACTTAAAATGTTGTGGCCTAATGGCAGCATTCATCATAAAATCAAGTTTGTGACTGTTACTTGTGTGATCTCTGGTTAACCTTTCAGACTGCATGGCTAGGCATATGAAGAAGGCAAGTGTTTTTTCATGTAGCTGAACACTTTGAAAAACTCTTACAATATCTCCTGCTAGGCCCCAAAGATGAAACCACGGATGATTTCTGGAGAATGATCTGGGAGCAGAAAGCAACAATTATTGTTATGGTGACTCGCTGTGAGGAAGGAAAGAGGGTGAGAAATATCCATCCATCCATCCATCCATCCATCCATCCATCCATCCATCCATCCATCCATCCATCCATCCATCCATCCATCCTTCTTTTTTCTGAAAACAGAAAGGGTTGCTTTGCTGTGGTGAATTACATTTTCTTGGTACTTTGTTTTCATCCTTTGCTGCTCTCTCACTGTGGCAGAACCCATGTTGGAAAGGTTGCCAAAACAGTGTTGCCTTATGGAATTACCAGTCTTATCAGAAAATCTCACTTTAGTCACAGCTGTAAGTAGCAGAGGGTGAGCTTCCAAATTATGGCTAATAAATTCAGAAAAGGGCTCAAGGTAGCTCCTCACAGATCTGCCATGAAAGGTATTGTTTGCACTTGTCTCCTGTCTATTATCATCTCATTTCCTGGCAATGCCCCCAGTAAATCCTAGACAGAATATTTTTTGTTATCTTTGCCATTCCTTTAGCTGAAAAGTTGGGTGCTTCTGGTTTGCTTTTGTTTCTTATTCCTGGTACAGCAGGAAGAAGAACTGTTGTTTTAACTGCTTTTAAAGATGGAAAGGTTGGCAGCATGCAGATTTACAGCATGCTCACATTGATGTTGGAGGCAGGCAGGAGTGGTGTCCCTCCCTGAAGACTGAAAAAGAAGCTGTAAAAGTAGCTGCAAACTTTTTTACAGACTTCAGGCAACACCAATAGTAGCTGTTCACGTTTTCAACTAGTGTACAGAACTTTTTTCCCCACTATATGTTCCAAGTTAAATTCCATGGACATAAACTTCAGGTCAGAGACCTGAACTGTTGGATATTTGGAATTATTTAGCACTGACATCCTAAGCAGTGAAAGCCGTTTCAAGAGAGGACAAGACCTGCAAGAAGTTGGAAAAACTATACGGATTTGCCATCTATTTTAAAACAGACTTTCTTTTAGCTCTCAGCTCTCTGCCACTTTGCTGTTGTGCTGCTCATCTAACTCCATATTTTCCTAGAACAAATGTGCCCAGTACTGGCCATCAATGGAGAATGGCTCTGCAACATATGGGGACATCACTGTAAAGATCAATGAAAGTAAAACCTGTCCAGACTATGTCATTCAGAAACTACACATTACAAACGTAAGTTGATTCAAAAGTGTAAGACTGACTGGAACTGGAGTGTATGTTTGGAGTCTGCAGATATCACTGAGAGATCCTTTCAAGAGGAGAAAAGTCAGCTGTCAATGCTGTTTTTCCTTCAGCAACATATAATTTAAGAGAAAACTTCTAAGATGTAGGTGTCATTCCTTACAAGAAACATGAGTTAGATACATATTTCCCAACTTGAAAATACTTTTTCTATATTTATATAGAAAAACCTGATATTTGCTATGGAACTTAAGAGTGGTTCCTGGTGAGAAAGTGGAGTCTTTTGCAGTTCTGTGGAATAGTGTATAATTACTGAAACAATGGCAAATAACTATGAATAACTGCTACAACTGGATAATTCAACTTTGAGAAAGAATTTGGGGGTTAATTATAGGGCAACTGCCCATATAACCATACTGAATCTTGGCCAGTAAAATAATGCTATTGAGATGTCTTTCTCATGTCTTTCTCATTTCGTTTTATACTCATGGTTATGAAAATATATGTCCTCTCTTTTAATGTAGCAGAAACATATGAAAGCAGGACTTAAGATTTGGCATGCTTTAAGCTTTAGCCAAGTGAATTAAGAGAGTCAGTCTCATTGAAAATCATAGGTTTTCTTGTTTCTATTTCTAAACAGTAGAAGTCTGGGTTAGTTTTCAGTTTTTTGTTTTTTTTTTTTTTTTTTTTTTTTTTTAAGTCTCTTATGCTTTTAGCAGGCTACTCCTAGGAATACCAAAGAATTATCAATCTGTACCCCGTGAAGTAAGCAGATCTGTGTACTGGCCAAGTTGTTTCTGAATAGGGTGGGGAGACATGTTATACTCTGGATCATAGGCTAACCTGACAATAAGTATTTTTAGCAATACTTTGAACCTGCTGCTTTTCCTCTGTTAAAGTAATTCTCTATTCCTGATTCGTGAATGATTTTTAATTAAAATTAAATATTAAAAATTTCATAACCTGAGACACCATTGGGATTATATTACAGCACACCATTTGAAATTCTTGTTTCACATTTGATGACTGTTGTCCTTATTTTTCTTCTGCTTTATATATATGCACTTGATTTTGGCTTTGTATATCGATATAAATATTAAAAAAATACCCCAAACAAACAACAAACCCACACTTCACTTTGTCTAGGGAAAAGAAAGGACAGCTGGAAGAGATGTCACGCATATTCAGTTCACAAGCTGGCCAGACCATGGAGTCCCTGAGGATCCACATCTCCTTCTCAAACTCCGACGCAGAGTTAATGCTCTCAGCAACTTTTTTAGTGGCCCAGTAGTGGTTCATTGCAGGTAAATATATATAATTCCTTTGTAAATTATTTTAACGTTAAATGAACATGAAGTGAAGCGATTCAGAAGAGGGAGCTGGCAAAGGCATTTGGCTGATCCCAAATTTTGTGACTTGATTACTTGAGAGTGAGACATCCAGAGATGCATAAAATGGACTGTTTTCTGAAGGATAAAGCCTGAGGATACGTAGACTTTTGGAAACAGACAGATAAATGTTGGGATACTCTGGCTATAAGCACCACATTTGGCAATATTTGCCTTACTTTCATTAAAATGTATTTAAAATAGAAACTCATCATTGTGTTGCCAATTAATTTACAGCAAGAACTGTTTTCTGTTGCTTCATATCCTGTTGTTACACCTTTTCACTTTTGCTCTTTCACTGACTTTTCCCCTCTCAAAGTGGATCTGGGAGATGCCTCTCAATAACCAGATCCCTTTGTGCTTTGCAGTGCCGGTGTTGGGCGTACTGGAACATATATAGGAATTGATGCCATGCTGGAGGGGCTGGATGCAGAAGGCAGAGTGGATGTTTATGGCTATGTTGTGAAGCTGCGTCGGCAGCGGTGCCTCATGGTTCAAGTAGAGGTATCTCGCTAAAACGCCTGTAACATAGAACTCCCCTTTGCTTGGGCTTTATCAGTATTTCTGAGAAGTGCGCTGCTCAGTCTTGGTTACTGCTACAGCTCAGTTGAAGTTGTTAATAGAAAATGTAGCTCTGAAAAGTATTGACAGAAAAATACTTCTTTTTTTCTTCAGTTTTAGAAACTTTAACTTTTGAAGTTCAGGTTTAACATAAAAAAAAAAAAAGCAGCCAAGAAGAACATTGTAGATTTGACAATCCAGCTTTTGGCATGCAATTCACAATTGCAAAATTGAGCTTGCATCGTCAAACTTAATTTTCAGATTCTAAAAACTGCCTGTCTAGGTGGATTTTCACTTGAGCTGAGAGTTCAACAAAAGTCACGGACTGATGCAATGCATGTTTTTAAGTTATTTAAGCATTTTGCAGATCTTTCAAATCTCAGCTGCATTTTTCTTGAATGACATCACATATATTTGCAGAACACATTTCATCTAACACACTAAATGTGCTCCAAAATGCCCAATTTGGAAGCCCCTCTGAGTTTTACTACTTGCATTTAATGCCTATTTAACATTAATGCTTACTATTATTAACACTAATAACATCATGGACATAATAGTTTCTTATAACGGTTTTAAAAAGTGATTTTATTTTTTTTTTTACTTCCTAAATAACTGTATTTTTAAAACCTTCAAATGGGAAACACCAGTCACAGTACATCCTTATCCATCAAGCACTAGTGGAATATAATCAGTATGGAGAAACAGAGGTCAGTCTCTCAGAACTGCATTCCTATCTTAACAATCTGAAAAGGAAAGATCCTCCGAGTGATCCTTCTCTGCTGGAGGCAGAGTTTCAGGTAAATAAGCATTGTGTTCTAGTGCCCTTACCTCCCGTTCACATTAGAAAGTGCCTTGCATAATAGTCATGAGGTAGAGATACCATTTGTAAAAGATCGCTTCTGTGCTATTTTATTTCTCTGGCACAGAAACATTTGCTTTACTTTCAGGAAAAAAAGCCTGTAAGTTAATGAAATTTGATTTCTGCTTTTGATGTTAATATTTTTAACAAAGATGGGGAGCATAGAAGGATTACTTACGTCTATGTTTTCAAGTGCCTTTGTATGTGGTATAACAGGCTTTTTAAAACTATAGTCCAGATGAGTCCAAAATTTAGAGTTAAAGTCATAAGTGAGACGCTGGGAGATGACTGGGTGTGGGTGTCAAGAGGGGACAATGATCTGAGTAACCGTTTTAATCAACAAACATCCTCTTTCTTTAGAGATTACCTTCCTATAAGGGGTGGCGGACACAGAATACTGGGAACCGTGAGGAAAATAAAAGCAAAAATAGGAATGTCAACATAATTCCATGTAAGTATTGTCTGTGAACTTTCCCTAATTTTATGTTATCTTCTGTAAGAAAATGTACTAAATTTTGAAAAAAAGAGGACAGTGAGTTACCTTACTGAGATGTATTTGATACATTAATTTTCTCAACGCTGCAGAATTAACAACTACTTGTAGTATTTTAAAAGAGATGATATTTTAAAAATGGGAATTGTTGGGAGTATTTCAGTTTATTTGAAATAAAGTAGCCTTTGTTCTGCAGTCTGATATGAAAGGACTGGCCTCTTTCTACTTTCCCCCCTGCACAGGCAGGGACAGCCCCCCTCCAATGCTATATATGAGCAGCAGTGTGGGGTGAACGGTGACACTTTGTCTCATGCAGATGACTTTAACCGAGTGCCAATCAGACATGAAGATGAATGCAGTAAGGAGGGTGAACATGATTCAGATGATTCCTCAGATGAGGACAGCGACTGTGAGGAATCCAGCAGATACATCAATGCTTCCTTCATAACTGTATGTGTGGAGAGGATCTGCTATAAGTATTTTGCAAGCTTCAGCTAAAACTGTACTCTAGCTTGAGTGCTTATTCTCTTCCTGGCTTCACAAACAGAATAGGATTTATATGAATAAGGGAGAAAGATGTGACAGTCGATTGGCAAATCCATTTATAGTTTTAATCATCAAAATCTTCTACATTTTGCTGGAGTAATAAGATGAATCCTTTTCCTTTACGTGGCCTTAGACTGTGCAATCTCAAATAAGCATAGAAACACATGTGGTTTTTTGCATATGTGTGTGTTGTATTTCAAACCACTAGCTTTCAGACTGGCCTCATGACAACATGTATTTTTATTAGTGGGCTTCGCCTAGGTACAAGTTGATACATATTAATATTTTCTCTGTTAGTGAAATGTCAGTAGTTATTCACATATACAAAACCTACAAGAGAAAATTGGTGCTATCAGATTTTTTGGTATCATCTATAGCTCCAAAAGGTCAGTTATTGGTCACTAATGAAGTAACTGGTTTTAATGGAATTACTAGCTAAATTTGATTTATCCAATTCCTTTAAAATGCTGCACAGTTAGGATATCTATTCAGAGTAAATGTATTTTTACTTCTGGGTAGCTCAGTGTGAACTGACTGGTGCACTAACTTTGAGTAGTATAAACTTCATTTCTTAGTGGTCAAATTAAACAGCTGTGTAGAATTAAATGTTTTAGCCCTTAATATTCTTTCCAGAAAATGGCAGGATGAGGTTGCACCTGTTGCAACAGGGGTATCCCTTGTTCTCAGTCTCGAAGTGATACTCTGAAAAGAAGTGAGTTTAATGTCATTTGGTCTGTGGAATTCCTGTAAGACCTTTGTCCACTGTGATAGGTGTATTTTCCCTATAAGCAGAAGGGTTCATTAATCTATTTTGCTGGGTATTCTTTAAATGATAATGAGTTCTGTTGCTTGACAACCACTTTAAAAATGAATTTAAGAAAAAAAAAAATTAAACGTTTCTTTTATAGGGTTACTGGGGTCCGAAAGCCATGATTGCAACACAGGGACCACTGCAGGAAACTATCTCTGACTTCTGGCATATGGTCTTCCAAAGAAAAGTCAAAGTCATAGTTATGCTGACAGAGTTGCAAGAAGAAGATCAGGTGAGGGCATCATCTCCACACTGACATAGTAAGGGTCCTCTATATGCAAAGGAAACACTGCACTGCACTCTCTCATTCCCTTCCTCCAGTTAAGCATGTTTATAGGATGAGAAATCTGGATTTCCAGTATAATTTCTTCTATTACTTACTCTTAATTTACTTTCTAATGATTTTTTTTTTTCTTTGGAAGAGTGTATGGTGCTATAAAAATGCCAATTCTGCTACTTTAAAGTCAATACATTCTGTAAGTGCCTGTGGAAGATAAAAGGAGGTTTGAATGGTAAGCACTGACTTGTACTTTTATCCATTTTAGGAACTCTGTGCACAGTACTGGGGAGAAGGAAAACAAACATATGATGGCTTAGAAGTCCAAATGACAGATGTCAGCTCTTCTCATAGCTATACCATACGTGCATTTGATGTTACGCATCTGAAGGTAAAAGTTTCTTTGCAAATTCCAAAAGCAAGTTTCAAATTTGTTTTCCTGTTATAAACTTAGTCTAAAGAGAGAGAAGGGACAGTTCCCACTGCACTTACCTCCTGCTCTAAAAAATAGAAATATTTTTCTCTTCCAGCCCAGCAATCATGATAAATGCTATAAATTAGCTCAAATTTTCCATTTAGTGAATTGCTGAGTTGGTGGTAGTGGATTCTGAGGAGATAGCTGTCTTTTGTACTTTGAGGAAAGCTTGGATGCCTATCTACCTCATGTGCCTGAGGTAGAACTCACATCACCATGCTGTTCCTCAGCTGTTTTCTTCTGAAATCAGCTGCAAAAGATTTATTACATGAAACTTTATTTTAACCTGCTGTTTTTCAGACAAAAGAAACACAGAAGGTGTATCAGTATCAGTTTCACAAGTGGAGTGGCTTGGATGTTCCAGAAAACCCCAAAGATTTAGTCAGCATGATTCTCAACCTTAAACAAAAAATCCCAGCCAGACCAGTCACCGAGGACAAGAGGAGTACCCGCAGTGTCCCCCTCGTCATCCACTGCCGGTGGGTCTGAATTAGGCACACACCTTAACCTATCTCTAAGTTCTGGATATACATAGCAACCACAATTTTGGGATGCCTGTCTTTTCCCACAAGCCTTTCCATGTGTCTGGAGACTCTGGTCTCCCTAGAAGATTCCTTGAATTGCGCAAACGACCTTTTTGACTGTAGTACTGAAAGGTGAGCACACTTCTCTGTGGCAAGCTTGGGCATAGCTCTTGCCTCGTACACATTTTTTGAGAAGAAATGGTAGGTCAGAGTATGCTATTAGCATACTACTAATGAGGATCCAGCAGAACTTTTAGGTTCAACTCTTGCTCCAGTACACCTTTTTTTAGGACTATTTCTAGGAATAGCCTTGCTTACCATCTAAAACAGCATAATCCTGCTAACAGTTGTTGAGACTGTAAGACTGAATCTTCTTTCTCTCTTATCCCTCAAATGGCCACATGAGATCCAGGTAGCCTCTAGATAAACTATTTCTTGTGTGTGTCCTACAGATATTCTGAATTGTAACAATTGTAACAATTTCAGTCTAGTAAAAAAATTGTTTTGGATTCATTATGTAGACTTAGAAATAATACTAACATTTAGTCAGAGGACTTGCTGATTTTACCCTTCAAATTTACATGCATATTTTACATCTTCTTCTAGTGATGGATCACAGCAGACTGGTGTATTTTGTGCTTTAATGACCCTCCTGGAAAGTGCAGAAATAGAAGAAGTAGTAGATGTTTTCCAAGTAGTAAAAGCTCTTCGTCGCACCAGGCTGGGAGTGGTCTCCACCTTTGTAAGTAACTCTCATGAATTACCAGAAAAAAAGATATTACTTATCATGGTCACTACTACATTACTGATAAGACTGAAGGAGTCTGAGAGATGTCCAGAGCTGCAATTCTGTAACACCTTTGTGGAAGGGTGCATAGTAGAGAATTACAGATTGCATAAATTGAGGTTTCTGCAGTTACTTCAGGGATGTGTGTGCACAGTGTCCCTTAACTTGTGCAGAGTGAGGCGGCTAGCTCCATTTCACAGTCTAGCAGCCATTGACTTGTTTTGTTTAATTCACATTGTGTCTTTGTGGCATACACTGTGTATTTACTAACAAACCAGGACTAGGTGTCATCAATATGGGGCAGGTTATTAGATGACATTCCTGCACTCTTTCCAGTATGTGTGGTTTTCAACTAAGGTAGTAAAAAAAATAAATTTTTGGGACTTTGTGAACCAAGAGTTGTGTGACTCAACTTGGAATGTCTGATGCAGGTAGTTACAGAGACATGGCCTACACATTAAATCAGGATAAACCATAGAAGCAACACTCTCTATGCCAAAACCTGTTGCAGCTGCCTCATATGCAGTCTTGCATGTTCAACTACATGTTACTTTTCCAAAATCTAAGAAAAAAGAAAAAGAATGGGTTTATTCTTGGGCTCTGAGCATTCCATTCATACTAACCTCTTCCCTTTATATTTAAGGAACATTACCAGTTTCTGTATGACACCATTGCCAGTACGTACCCTGCACAGAATGGACAAATAAAGAACAGCCAGCAGGAAGATAAAGTTGAATTTTGTAATGAAGTACCAAAAACAGATCAGGAAACTGATTTGATCACGATTGATCTTACCTCATCAATGCCAGAGGAAAGTGAGCTTTCTGAAGTGTGTGAAGATTCTAAGGCTGCAGATGGCACTAAGGGAACAGAAAGCTCTAAAAATGGCCCCACAACTCCAGTTCTAACTTAGAGGCTATGCTAAAAAATTGTGCTTTTTCATGTGCATAAAATCCGAAACAAAATAAGGAGTATAAGATTTCTTCTTCCTCTTCCCACCTTTTTTTTTTTTTTGAAAATGTTAACTGTTATATCAGTTCTTCAAAGGTACAAATTGAAGGAATACTTGAAACTTGTAAGAGTGACAAAGAACTGTGAAAGTTTAATTTTGTGCATTTAATAGTTCTTCAGAAACCTTTTCACTATTTTTATACTTTTTCTTTTAAAAATATGTACAGTGTAATACTATGCTAAGCAGTGAGAAGAAAATGTTTTTACTTCTATATCAAGGAGAAAACCACCTCAGAACAAGAAGTTTAGTGTCTTGCAAAAACAGGTCTGTCTTCAAAAGTATTGCAAAGTAAATTAACCTAATCGGTAAGCATATATTCTAGCATTTCAGGAGTGCTGACCAAGTGCCACTTTAATAATAGTCTGTGGAACTGGCAGGAATTTGCCAAACAGTTTGAAGAGCTTATCATTTATATCATGTGGCAATTCCGAGGAATTCAGACTTGCAGACTATGTGTAAGTCCTCCCATATCAATGCGGAATAGAAATGTTTGCATTTTTCTAACGTGCCTCAAGGTGTCCTTGTTGCTCCACATATATTAATCTGAGATTTCAATGTTCAAAGAAGAGTTTGGAGATTGGGTTTTGAATGGTTGCAACGATTCTGATGATAGAAAACACATTCTGTTTACTCTTAGAGCTTAATACATTGTGTGCTTGCACATGTATTTCTTATGCTTACTGTTATTTAAAGGAACTGCTTCCATGAATGCATCTGACCTGTTTTCAGAACTGGAAAATACTTAGATTCTTTTTCTCCAAACCTTGTAGATTTAACTTGGTACAAGAGTGGGGGGGTTTTGCCACTTATGAGGTTTTGTATGTTACAGTTGTGATATTTTTACTGATTCCTGACGGATTTTAGCCTACTGTTTTTAGAACAAATAAAGATAATTAATACTTGACATGGTGGAAATTATTTTGTTCTAATGGACTCTGCAAACTGATTATTTTCTTCTAAATGCACACAATCTTGTGCTATCCCATACATGGATAAAATTTACAAATTTCAGGAGGGAAACACACCGTTTAATTCTTATAAAACTGTGTATGAACTTAGGTAAGTATCATGATCCTCTCATTAGAGAGGAAGGAAACACCATTTTTCTTTTTCTTGAAGTCATTAAAGGAACAGTAATTCAACAGATTCAGTGCTCCTTGTTTATCACTGCATATTCCTAATCCCTCTTTAGTACACATAATTGAAAAAACTTGAGAGATATGTGAACAGCACATACAGTCGCACTTGGTTAAAACATGAATTTGATTTTGCTGTTAACCTAGATCAAATATTTCATTCATGATCATCAGCTTAGACAAGTGCTTCCTGACAGTCTTGCTTGAATAGATGACAGCAAACAGCCAGGGAGGCAGTGGAATTCCCCTTGACCGTCAGCTGAAGTGCCCTTGCAGCTGAAGTTGTGGTAGGTGATTAACTAACAAGGCTGAGTCAGGGGGGTCACCTGTGGAGAAAAACCTCTTGAGACTAAATGTGAAGATAATATTCAAAAAATGCAGGCCAAAGCTACTTGACTGATTTAGAGGAACATGTCAAAACAGCACATTATCCTTTCGATCTTCAAAGGTATGTGTTTTGCTGAACGGTGGGATTCCAAGTAAAAACACAAACTCCAGCTTAATATATAAAGATTAATATACTTTACTATACATATATCATAGGTACATAGGGGATAAAAGGAAGAGCAGGGAAAATGTGGGCCCTCTGAGGAAGGAAACAGGACACCTGGAGTCCCAGGACATCGAGAAGGCCAAGGTGCTCAATGATTTTTTTTGCCTCAGCCTTCACTGGCAAGGACACAAGCCTCATCCGCTGAGTCACCCGCTGAGTCATGGAAGGCAAGGGCAGGGACTGGGAGAATGGAGAGCTGCTCATGAGTAGAGAGGATCAGGTTCGGGAACACCCAAGGATCCTGGAGGTGCACAAGTCCATGGGACCCGATGAAATACACCCGCGGGTCTGGAAAGAACTGATGAACGGGGTTGCGAAACCTCTATCCATCATATCCAAGAAGTTGTGGCAATCTGGTGAAGTTCCCACTGACTGGAAAAGGGGAAACATAACCCCCATCTTTAAAAAGGGAAAAAAGGAGGATGAGGGGAACTACAAACCAGTCAGTCTCACCTCTGTGCCTGGCAAGATCATGGAGCAGATCCTCCTGGAAACCATGCTAAGGCACAGGGAGAATGAGGAGGGGATTGGTGACAGCCAACACAGCTTCACCAAGGACAGATCGTGCCTAATGAATATGTTGACCTTCTAGGATGGGGTCATGACCTTGATGGATGAGTAACCGATGTCATCTACCTGGACTTGTGCAAAGCCTTCAACACCGTCCCACACAACATCCTTGTTTTTAAACTGGAGAGGCATGGATTTGATGGACGGACTGCTCGGTAGAAAAAACATTGGCTTGATGGTCACACCCAGAGAGTTGTGGTCAACAACTCAGTGTCTGAGTGGAGACCAATGACAAGCGGCGTTCATCAGGCATGGGTGTTGGGACCAGTACTGTTTAACATCCTTGTTGGTGACATGGACAGTGGGATTGAGTGCACCCTCAGCAAGTTTGTCAATGACAACAAGCTGCGTGGTGCGGTTGACACGCTAGAGGGAAGGGATGCCATCCAAAGGGACCTGGACAGGCTGGAGAAGTGGGCCACTGCCAACCTCATGAAGTTCAACAAGGCCAAGTGCAAGGTCCTGCACATGGCTCAGGGCAATCCCAAGCAAAATAATTATTTAGGAAGGATACATAGTACAAGTTACTGTAAAATATTAGTCTCATTGTTTTAACCTTAGTTAAAAACAGGGTTTTATTAGTTATGTCCTCAGATTCAGGATTATCAGCATCAGCAATGCATAATGTTACCGAATTTTTGAAATTAACATAATAAACCACTTTTTCAGAGGAATATGCATGTAATTATTTACATCTGGGTTCTCTCTTGAATCCCACAGCTGCACACCACCGTGGCTGGCAGTACTAATGTAGTCATAAGTGTGAATGTCCTGCTATACAGAGGAGAAAATAAAAAGGTTTACTTTGGACCAATTTTAGCACTCACTATCAAATTTTTGGGTTTGGAGGTGAAACTTCATGACAGCCTGACCTTGCCTGGCAGTTAACTGAGACCCAGATGTCACACCCATCACTACTCCGGAGTCCTTAGGGTGGACCTGGTGTATTTTCAGACCTTACCCGCCAGGCTGTGCTGAAACTCTTCAGATGCCTTTTGATCTGTTGAGTGCTACTGCAATGTACCCAGCCTGCTCCATTTCAGTAACGTGGAGCCATTTGGGTTAATGAATGGCATTTGTTTATACAGCACTGCAGAGATTGTGTCTATCCAAGACGGAGCACTGGTTCAGAGTGTGTGTGTGTTTTAGCCAAATTCTATATACATAGCTGCTAGATTTTGGGGGTGTGTGTCATTCATATCCTTAAGTGTGAGATCACATTCCCAACCAGAATTCTATGAGTTGTTGACTTGGCAGCTGCTTAACTTAAAAAAAGAAAAGAGATGACGTGGTGGGCCTGTGCTAACTTTTTTTTTTTTTTTTTTTTTTTTTTGGTGGGGCAATGCAGCACTGAGACAATGGTGGATTGTGAGGTTTTCAAAATGAATTTGCAAAAACTACAGATGAGGTAGAGGAGTCTGTGTGCATGCACTGTGCTCATGTTGTCACAGACTAAATCGGTGCAGGCATCAGTGGCTACTAAAAAACTATTTGTCCTGATGTTGCAATAAAAGTCAATGTGCATGTTCTTCAGCTGCAGAGAGAAATGGTAAAAAAAATGACAGTAGAAAGTTACCACAGAAAGATGGATTTCCTGCCAAGAAGTGTCAATTTTGATTTTTCTTTTTTTTTAAGAAAGAAATAATGAATAATTTTCATCTTTTTTTGCTAATGTCAATAGGTCATTTTGAGAACAACAACATCTTGTTCTAAGTTCAGCACTGTACTTCCTTTTACTCCTAATCTTTTCTGAAAAATTTAAATTATTATTTTTAATATATCATTATGTCATTGAAACTACTTCAAGACTAGAACAGTTCAGTATCATTGTTTCCTTCTTCTATGTACCTTTCTAAATATAATTTCTATTCAGCAATAAAATGAAATTCTGACTTCATGTATTGATTTAGCATAAATAAAATTATCACAGAATAGGGTTTCAATTTCTTAAATGGCATTAATAAATTATTCCATAAAGTGTTATGTCTCCTTCCAAAGAGAGCGAGGCATGTCCACTTAGCAAATCACTCCTTGCCCCACTCCAGCCACAGTGGAAAGATGCTTTCTGTGGCCGGGCAGGGCTCACAGCTTCCCTCAGCAGATAGCCCTACTCTCATCTCCACAGTCCATTAGCCGAAGCCTGTGCCTTTTCCTTATGCATCTCTTGCTTCAGTTACTCAACAGTGGCCACTTGTTGTTTGAATATTTGTTATCAACTTTCTAGGTTTTCTCCTTATCTGGGACATTCAGCATTTCATTGGCTTTTGAAGAGCTATCTGTTTTCTGCACAGCCTCCCTCTCCCATTCCAGTGCTTATCCCAACCCTTCCTGCCCCTTTTCTCCCCCATCCTGGGTGCCAGGAAGCAGCCAGAACCAGCTGCCCTGCCAGGGAAGTGGATCCCAGGTGGAGGATGAAACAAGGCAGGCAGGAGAGGGGTAGCACCCACATGAGCACAGTCCCACAGTGCTCAAATAAGGTGAGTGGAGCAGGTCTGGTGAGAGAAATGAGCATCAGACAGCAGGGCAAGCACAAAAGCAGATCTGAGGCCAAGGAGTCACAGTGGTGAGTCAAGCTCAGCCACGAGCATGGCCAGGTGCAGGTAGACCTGCAGAACGAGTGTAGGCAGGGCTCCTTGATGCCATGATTTGTTCCTGAAGACTGCTGTCCAGATGATAGGAAAACCTTTGGCCCTTGTAAAATTAATGCCACAGGCTGAGTGCCAACTGAATGTTTAGACTAAAACTTGAAACTTTATAAGTTTCAAGTATTAGTTTATGATGATCTGTGCAGAATTTAGAGTTAAGAGTCGATTACATAGAGGTGAGAGAAAAGCAAGTTAGAGGAGTTCATTGACTTACAGACGGCATGCTCATGTGTGTTTTCATTCAAGGCCCATTTCTACTCTGTGAGCTACATCTGCATCTTCTGCATCCTAAGTGAATCCTCCCATCAGCTGAGGTTTTATTTTGAAAGTTCATCTTAGACAAAATAGGAAAGAAATAACCACAAACCAGATATCTTGTTCTCAACATTTCCATCTTGCAGGAACAGTTTTCTGACTGTTTTTTGAGTGTCACAATTTCAAGCTTGCTAAATTTGAATTCCTAATTCAGGACCACTTGAAGTTATGAACTGTGCACTGCTGCACAGAAATGTCGTAACAAGCACCACATCTCATGTTCTGGTCTCCTGTTGAAGGACAAAGCTATATAATGTGCTATATAATTGCTGTTGTTTTCTGACAGAAATGTCTCTCTCCATTTGTTTTTAACAAATGTGAGAGTTCACATACCAGTTACTCCTTTTTTCTCACCTATGCCCAAACAAGGAGGAAAAGGTTCCTTGTCTAAATAGATGTACATACCAGACAACATCACAACTCATGACAGGCTACAGTACAAACAGGTGGTTAAGTTACAGCTACAGTAATTTTTTGGTCTTAGCCATTTGAGTTTTGAAGATTCTGAAGCCTAGGCCACTGCTCTAGTCTAATGCATAGGTGGCAGGCATGATTATGAACAGATGACGTGTGTGAAACAGCCCTATTCATAGTCTTTTTCACTGCTAGGGCAATAGCAGTGCCCTGCAAATTAAACTGCTTGCCACACATACGAATGGAGAAAGTGAATGTAGATTGGTTTCAAGAATGTCCCATTGACTAGGCTTTGTGTGCTTGTGTATGTTGTCTTTGGTTGATAGACTCCATAGCCTTCCACGGTGAGGAGCTTCGTTAAGCCAAAACAGGGAGGGCATGAAGTGCATGACAGGAAGGTTCTAGCAGGAGGGACTGTTGGTGAATGAGTAAGGCAGCTTGAACTGAGATGGCCCCATGCTCACATCATCTTTTTATAAAGAAATGCTTAGGAATCATCAAATGAATGCTATTCAACAGTCATTTCAATCTCTTCTCCCTTTTCTCCTCCAAAGTGTTTGGATGGAGCAGGTGGGTATGTTTTTCCTTCTATTTATGGAATTTTCTTTTCTTTGGTTCGTTTCTGCATTGCAATTTTTAAAAATTGCATCTAGCACTCTATTACTTAACTTCAAGATTTTGCTTGTAGCTAAAAATATAAATAAATCAAGAGTTTGTTTAGTTTAGTTCCTGGTGCTGCAATTTTTTTCATCCAACTGTCATTATGAATTAATAATTTATTTGCTCAAAACCATCAAGTGCAATGGCATCCAAGGTAAATACTTTAATAAATCAAGTTTGATAAAATTGAATAATTATAACTTCAAAACAATAAATAGGAAGGAGACAATATTTTTATAAGGTTTATTCAGGTTTCCTTGGCAAGAGCTTGATCTACAGTAGACATCCCAGTGAGTACTTTCCACTGCAACCTGACACTCTCAGCTGAGAGAAATCACAAACACGAACGAGTGATGGTAACTGCTCTGAACAACTGCAGCTGTGTGCAGATGGCTCCTCTGAAGTGGCTCACCGGCAGAGATCACATAGAAAGGGCTGTTAGAAGGTAGGTCAAGTAACCCAGCCCAGAAGCTGGAATGGGATATGCCTCTGTGTCAGGTAAGTGGGCTCTTTGCAAAAAAATATGTGCAGCTGTCTGACTCTTCTGCTGGAATTCTAAATTGGAAAAGGGAACAGTAGATTTACCAATGAATGATTTGTAGCTAATCATATAACTTTGTAACAGAATTTAAGGGAAAAATTGTGACATGCACTAATCATTTCTATGGGAAGTTAATAAAAACTAAAACTGAAGCATACAGATTCTGTAGGACTGCCCCCTGATCTTCAAAGGATCAGGGCAGCCTCCTCATAGAGGACTGAGTGATGCAGGGCCAGCAGAACAAGTTATGACAAATATCTAGGCACCCACTGTTCATCAAGTACTACAGAGAAGATGGTAAAAAAAGAAAAAAAGAGCAAATTTTCCTGTTGTGATTACTCTGAGGTAAAGAACAAGCCCAATGTGTCAGAGAACAGCACTGAAAAGAAGGGCTCTGGAAACTGAGGATGTCCTTTTCTGTCCAAAGAGGGGATGCTGTGACAGTAAGCGTGCCATCTAAGTCCTCTGTTAAAGAGCATCTTTGATGTTAACCAGACTTTGGAGGGCAGCTGTTATGAAGCACAGTTCAAGAAACTGTGCTGCCTCAAGGCCTTGGAGCAGCCGTTTTACTTTTATGTCTTGACTAATGAATAAGCTGCCCTTTGGCATCAGTTATGTAAGCCAAGAGCTTTTTAAGCCCAGTGCATTTCACATTCTCTCGATAAACAGAATTTTTGACCCAATAGGAAAATTCATAAGCAGTTTTCTGAGTTATAGCCTTCCCTGAGTTTTCCCAGTGTGGGTTTTTGTTCCACAAAGCACATTATGAGCATGGGGAAAGCAGTCCCATGGACAAAGTGCTTCTGCAATGTTGCTTAAAAGCATTCAGTAATGTCAATATGCTCACACCATTCTTCTGAGCCAGGACTCTGCCCTGTATCAGCTGAAATTAGTGGGATTTTTTCCAATGATTTTGTTGTGCAGTAAGTTGAGGCTTAAATAAGAGAAACAAGTATGAATAGATTACATTCTTTTTTTTTTCCCCTCCAGTACCAGAGATACTGATGCCCACAAATACTGCCTCTATGCAGAAAGTTTCCCCTCCTCTTATATATCTTAATAAGCTCTTTCTTCTCACCAAGACCAAGGGGAAAACAGAGGTCATTTACATACTACATAAAAATGTGCATTTTGCACACTGCTGTACCCTGTAACAATTCAGTTCTTGGATTCTGCTCTAAGGGGAGAACAGCACAGAATATGGTTGTGATGGAATTAGTATTAACTTTCACATTCTGCCTCTTTAAGAATTACAAAGGTACAAATAATAAACTGTTCTAAGTTTTACCTGGAGCCAGCTGTTAAACTGGTCCTCAGCCAACTGTAATCTGCTTTCTTGCTAATTTGCTTCAGTGGTAAGAAGCAAATTCAGCAGTATATACTGGGGAAACTGTATGTGGTTAGCCTTGATTCCTTGGCAAACAGGCATGCAAAGAGAACAGCAAGTGGGAAATTCCTATTGGCCTGGCCATACTGTTTTTGAGACTTGCACTTGTTTCTTTTTCAGTGCTCTCTTCCACTGCATGAGTTGTTTCTTGGGATTTTTTTGTACATGTAAGAGATGAAAGCAATAGGCAACATGAATTTGCTCTTAGAAGTGGCATCTGTTATATCAAGGTTTAGTCCAGTAGATTAAAAATTGGGATGCAATAAAAAAATCATGCAAAGCATCATCACAGTTGCAACTTCTGCTACTTCATAGTTTAGTGGTGGATAGGGACAATTAATTACGTGACCATAGTTGGAGGGTACACAAGTACCTGTTACAGTGTCAGACTTAAGTAACAGGGAAGTGAAATTGAATGTGCTGTTCTGGTGGGCTTGAAATCTATTTGCAGTCAAGCAAACCATTGAGCTTTTCAGCAGATTGGTCACTCTCCCCTCAGAAGAAGTCCAGTTCTGGGACAGCAGTCTTGTTTCACTGCCACTCCTGACTGAGGTGCATTGACAGAGACACATGTGGGAGTTTACACAGGGTCCGCTTGCACCAAACCTTGTTCCGTCCAGGATTAATCTCATTTTTATGAGCACTAAATTTCACCATTTACCCCAAAATTAAAAAACGAACAAGGATGTATTACTAAAGCAAATAGACTTTGCTTGTCTGCATAATTAAAGCAGAGTCTTATTTAATCTTTGTTGCCTTGGATGAGGAGAGCACAGTCCTAGGTGACAAACCTTTCATGGCTTTCTAGTTGTACCTGAAATTATGGGAAATGATGAGTCACACATTAGTTTGCAGTTTCTTTTTATCTCTCATAAAACTAGGGCAAAACTGCCTAAAACTTGAATGTTCTCGAGTCTGTGTACAATGTATGTTCAGTGAAATGCGGGTATCTGAAGGTGTCATATACAGGAGCTCCTCAGCTAATGCTGAACCAGTGGGCTTGGAGCCATGAGTCAGATACAGTGTAGCAATGTTATTCTAGCAGTCTCATCAGAATTAATTAGCCGTCTGAGAGGCAGGACAGATTTGCCTGGGCTGACTGCAAAGACAGAGCAGCTATAGTGCCTGGTACCTGAGCAAGTTTATTTGTAGCAATAAGGCAGTGCTGTCGGTGCTGAGAAAATTGTACTGACTTAAATGGGTGCCAGATCACTCTGTTCAATAGATCAGTTGTCTCAAAGAAACATGTACAGGCTGTATCTAAAACAAATAGTTTTGCTCCTATGCTTTTCCTTTTTGGTATAGCTTCAAGAGAAGCAAGAATCTGAGCATGATTGCTTGAAAAGCCATTCTCTACAAACTGCAAAACAAGTTAAGTTGCAGTAAAGTAGTTCCCTTTCCCATCTCATATGCACATACGGTAATAGAAGTGGGAACGCATAGAGATGTATCAAAGTAGAGATCTCTTCTAATATTGATCCATACCCTCACTAACCTACAATAATTAGACTTTACTTTAGTAGAATCCTTTAAATGAATGTTTGGCAAACAGGACGTCTGTATTTTATTTCTGAAGTCTAAATAGCTAAGTAATAGTTGAGCATACAACCTCACATGAATTAGCTTCCAGGAGAAAGGGATTTGGGAACATAATCTAATGTTAAGACCTTTCCAGGTAATGTGAGCCTTTCATCTAATGGGGATCTCTTGGATCAGGCCCCTTATTGCCAGGCACAATAACACCAGCTTCAAGGAAAGCAGACTAACCTGGAGAGTCTATACTCACCAGGGGACACTGGTGGAGGCTTAACTTCTTCCTCTTCCGTAGCCTTCTCTGTGATTCTGGTCAAGTCACTCTGGGGGGAAAAAAGACACAAAGGCTATTTGGACAGTGAGGAATATAATACTTTGTAATAGTATTAATTTATTGTGAGATAAAAAAGCATTGAAAGACTGTGGAGTTATATTCAGTAATTGGGAACAATCAAGCATTTTAGAAAAAAAAAAATAGTTATGTGGCTGGTTTTTATGAGAATCAAAGAGGAGGCAGGACGTAAACGTGCATAAGAGAAAGTGTTTTGTATATACATACCTAGAACTGATGGGATCAGTAATGAGGATTTGCTCTGGCAGGTTAATCCCTGCCCATATCGTTCACATTACACACTTGTGTCTTGATCATACAACAAAGTCTGTGTTTCATAGGTGAGACTTCTGTATAGCTATATATGTCATGCAGCTGCTGTTGTATTATAAAGTACTCAGGGTTAGATGTTGCAGTAGTTTGACAGAGTGAGTACAAAATAGGAACTAGGACTTTCAGAGCTATCTAATAAATTTACATGTGTTTCACTTCAGTTAATAGAGTGGAAATCCAAGGCTGAAGACCTCAACCTGGAATCTCTGGAGAAATGCATGGTGAGAATTAGATAGCTCAGAAAATGGCGGATAATGCCCACATTTGTCTGTGCAAAAATGTGCTGTACACTTTCCGTGTTAAGAAAAACCCAAACATTTTCATGAGAAGCAACACTAATGGGGAGACATGTTAACAGAAGTGCTGTTTTGTACCATTAATGTGGGCAGGCAGGAACTAACTGCGAGAGTGAGCGAGCTGTTGCAACATGCTTTTCTTGAGAACACACCTAAATTAAGAGGCTGTCAGAGACTTGTGTTTCATAGTGTTGGCAACCCAGGTGTAACAAATTTCCAAGGTGACTATTAGTGAGTACTAACAGCTAAAAAAGCATTTCTGATTTCTTGCTGAATATGGAGACGTAAGAGGAATTGGGAACTGTAAAGAGAAGTAAAGATCAGCTGGTATACAGGTGCAAAGTAATACCCATTAGCAGGGAAAATATAAATGACTTCCAGACATGATGGATAATCAAGTGATGTGATTTAAGGAAAAGAAGCAGGAATGGAAAGTGAAAAGATCATCTCAGACTTTTCTAGTGCAGAATTTTTTTGCTTTCCAAGTCAAGTCTTCTGTCTTAGACAGTGGATCTTGAATCTGATTTGGTTTGGCAATTCCTATCTTCCTGTTTGCTTTTCTTTTTATATATTTTAGAACAATATTCATTGCATTGGGGAACACCCCCCCCCAACACCCCCCCCCCCCCCCCCCCATTATTTTTCTTTTTTGAGTTCTACATTTTTTCATTTATAGATCAGTTTCTTACTGTAATGGCACCAAAGAGATAAAAGGATTTTATTACCTGAATGTGATTGATCAATGCCTGAGAAAATTACTTTTATATTTTACTGGGGTGGCTTTGGAGAACAGAAGTGGGAATTAAGCATGACTTTCAAGATTTCTGGTCTACTTTACTACTCTGCTCCTTTCAGTTGGTGGCCAATGATTTACAGTGGTAGAACTTTCAGGCATGTGACATCAAGAAAGTCAGATCTTTGTGCATTTTTAATAACTATTAGGTATCTTGCTAGTAAAACATTCATTTGTTTCATGTTTGCTTTCTTTTTTTCTTCTTAATTTTTTCACCTGGAGGTTCTCTCTGAATCTGAAGTAAGGGTTGAAGAGAAAAGGTAGAACTTTTGAAGCCAAACATTAAGAGAGGGTTCAAGGGTGTCTGTTTTACCTGTTGACATTACTGCAATGTTTATTATGAAAAGGCTACAGTGGTGCTCAGTTTGGCTACTCCCCTTTCAACAGCCAGCCCCACTCCCAGCTGCACCTATGGCATCTAAAGATGTAAGATTCATGCTACTGATGTTTGGAGAACATTTTCTTGTACATTAAAGAATAATTTTCATTGATAATTATAAAATGCTGAACCATTCACAAAGCAGGGTATCAAGGCTAGTGAAAATGGTGACACTCAGACTTCAAAAATGGAAGGTGCACAGATCACATCTGAAATATCTGGAGTGCTTTTTCCAGAAAACACTATGTAAATCACTGGTGCTGGTACCAGAACTCTGGCCAGACAGGCAGATCAGGTAACGTAGCTCCATGTTAAGCAAGCTTGTATGCTGGTAGGTTTTTGGGTTTTGGTTCTTTTTGCTGTCATTCTGTACTCCACACTTGCATAATTCTGTAAGTTTTATTGATTTATTAATCAGATTTATAGTCTTAATTAATATTGTGTCTGGGAAAACTTCGGAAATGGATATTATTTAGGACCTGTGTGAAAAACCTCTGAAGGACAAGGAAATGTCCATTCCCATAAGTGTTCCATTTGTCTTTCACGTAATGGCTTGCAACGTGCAGTAAGTTTCAGTAGGATTTGTATCTGTGGTGGTGTCTGTGGAAGAGATTGCAAAAGAAATGAGATAATTGCAAACTACTATGTTGTACTGGGTTTGTGTGGCAAGGTTTTGGTAGTAAGATGGCTTCTGTGAGAAGCTGCTAGAAGCTTCCCCAATGTGCAATGGAGCCAATGCCAGACTGCTCCAAATGGACCCAGCGCTGGGCAAGGCCAAGCCCATCAGTGATAGGATAACCTATGAGAAGGGCCAGGGAAGGGGGGGAAGGAGGGAGAAGCTGCAGCATAAGGGAGGAGTGAGAATGTGTGAGAGAAACAACTCTGCAGACACCAAGGACAGTGGACAAGGAGGATGAGGAGGTGCTTCAGGTACTGGAGCAGAGATTCCCCTATAGACCGTGGTGAGGCAGGCTGTACACCTGCAGCCATGGATATCAATGGTGGAGCAGAAACTCACCTGCAGCCTGGGGAGGACTCCACGGTGGGGAGCAGGGGAATGCTCCAAGGAAGCTGTGACCCCCTGGGAAGCCAATGCTGAATCAGGCTTCTGGCAGGAGCTGTGGCCCCATGGAGAGAGGAGCCCAGGCTGGAACAGGTTTGCTGGCAGGACTTGTGACCCCAGAGGGACCCAGGCTGGAGCAGGCTGCTCCTGAAGGACTGCACCTCTTGGGAGGGTACACCACTCTGGAGCAGGCGTAGCGTTTGAAGAGTCCTCCCCTGAGGAGGCAGGAGTGGGCAGAGACAATGTGTGATGAACTGACCACAAACCCCAATTCCCTGTCCCCTGTGCCCTTTGAGGGGAGCGGAGGACAGGACAGGAGAAGGTAGAGAAATGAGGAGGAAAACTGAGCCTGAGAAGAAGGTGTTTTAAGATCTGGTTTTGTTTCTTATTACTGATTTGATTGGCAATAAATTAAAATAATTTCCCAAAGTTGAGTTTGTTTTTCCCCAGGACTGTAATTTCTGAATGACCACTCCCTGTCCTTGTCTTGATCCATAAGCCATTCATTCTATTTTCTCTCCCCTGCCTATCTGAGGAGAGGAGTAATAGAGCAGCTTTGGTGGCCACCTGGCCTCCAGCCGGCGTCAATCCACCACATATGTGTCTCTGACCCTTTAAATAAAAAGAATTTGCTAATGTTGTCTCAGCTAGATAGACAATAGAGATCTTCTGGGTCCTAATCTTTCTTGTAATATATTTTTTAGACCACACTTGTCATGAGTGACTGTTTCTGGTGTCTGTGTCAGGCTTGCAGAACGTCATGGTTCCATGGCTATCCTTTTAGATGTGTGTGCAACTCATGGTGTGACAGAATAACATCATTTTCTGACCTAGGATGTCTTCCCTGCCCACCTCACAGAAGCATTCTTTCAACCAAATGCCTTTCCTATTCAGGGTGTTTTTAGCTTGAACTGCTGTTGGGCACAGCAAGAATAACCAGCTGTAAAAGGAGGCAAAAGGCAGACAGTAATGGCTGCAGCATGCCCTCTTAAGCAGTCTCAGCAGCCCAAAACAAAGGAGAGCCCTTGACTGTCTATGAGCAAAGAAAGCAAAAGTACATGGCCTTAGACAGAAGTAAAATCTTTTGGCTATTGCCAGGAAGTTTATATCATTTGCTGAGCAATGTTATGTCTTTTGACTGTTTGCCCTAGGATGTTAGATCCAGGATTTATTCCTCATAGAGACGATAGCTCCCAAGTAGTTGCACTATCTTTGCAACATACGCCTCGCTGCAGGCACAGGTATTCCAGGAGAGTGCTGGCAGGACACCCAGTCCCTGTTACTGGGGAAAAAGGGGTCAGCAGGCAACATTTAAGTCAGGCAGGGGTCAGGAGATGACTCAGGATCAAGTCAAAAGACTAGAAGAACTTCTGCAGGCTGACTGTGGAGCAAACACCATGCCCAATGTTCCCAGTGTGGATGTGTTCAGGATGCCCCAAGGCTGCAGACTCAAAAGTGCTTTAAAGAGATTGTATGATATATCCCTACTTGTACTTTATGAAGCTATTTATAATAGTTGCATGTCAGGGGTTTGGGATTTTTTTCAAAACAAAGCAATTATACAAGTAGCCTTTCTTTTCTTCAGTGTTATAGTTTTATGGCAGATGGATAACATGAGGTAGTAGTATTACTATTTCAAATTGGCATGTTCTATTAAAAATGAGTGAGGAGCAATGCTGTAATGTCTTCTGAATCCAACAGAGCTAATGCAGATTCACATGAACATTACTGAGAGTAGAAATTGGCCATTTTTGGACATCAACATTGTCTAACCAAAGGGATGTGTAGTATCTCCAGTAAAGCTTCACAACCCTTCATTAATGGGATTTATGGAACTTGAAGATAAAATGGACTGCTGGCAACGACTTTATTCTCTGCAATCTGTGCAAGCTAGTGATACATAACTCTTATTTAATAACAAAATACCTGCCTGGAGCACTTTTTATACATTTGCTTGTATGTGCATTATACCTGAGTATTTTATTTCTATCAGAGCTATACTGTCCGTCATATAATGTGTTATACATGAGGACTTTTTACAGTGCTTGCTAAAGTTCTGTCTCTCTAAAGCTGAATTTGGAGTTCTCAAATAGGGCATTCTCTGCAATGACTTTCCATCATCTCTTCCAACATTTTTTGTCACTTCTGAAAATCATGGGTGATTAAAAGTCTAATGCAACAGTCGTTGGTGATTATATGATTGATATGTTTTCTAGACAGATGCTGAGTATTAGAAGCAGAAACATTGAGTTCTTTGCAGTGCTCAAAAAATTTTGAATTGATACTTTTTAAAGTCACAGTAGGACACAACTGCCAGGCAAAGCAGATTCTTCTTCCTAATTATGTAATTAGGAATTGGTGCAACTCAAAAGATTGATCACACCACAGAAAAAAATCCCAACATATAGGCATGGCTTTAGGAGGTGAAATTCTTTGTCTGCATGAATCAAAAAGTGCTCTGAAAACTTTTAAGAACTTACTGTACCCACAGACTACTGTGCACATTTTTTTTTTCTGTTTAATGTCAGAAGTCCCTTTGTGAAAAATCACACTAATTAGCTAACATTAGCTGACCACTACATAACAGCCTACTGCATTATATAGGGCAGAAACAATCGTATAGATTCCTAAGCTACAAAATATTCTCAGACTTGGCCTAAGTGGTGCTTTAATGAAGTATGTGTAATAAATCGAAGCACGTGCATCTAAGATTTATTTAACTGTTTTTCTTTTTTGTGTATTCTTTAGGTATTTCTGCTTACATTAGTGATGTGCCACAGTTTTAGTTCACACACTTAGTTTGCCTTTAATAGCAGAAATAAAGAAAATAGGCAGCTATGTAACCTGAATAATGTCACTGCATTCAAGCTGTGTCACTAGAACAGTAAGGTAACTGTGTTCCCTGTAAAGCCAACAGAGCACTGCCTTTCTTGGTGTTGTGAAACCCTTTTGGAAAAAAAGACAAGCTGTACAATGACTTACATAAAGCATAGCTTCCCCTAAAAGTTTCAGCAGCTTTACTTCTGTTTGCCACCTTCCATGCGTCATCAGGATAATTTCTTTCATTTGTAATTTTTACAATTTGTGGGGCTACTGTGGATAGATGGGAAACAACCCCTCCAACTTATTGTATTTCATGTGGAGTATCTTTTAATTGTAAAATTCTCATAACACAATCAGGGTTGATTAGCTGGTTGATTAGTTGTCTTCTAAAGGATAATGTAAACATCTGGGGAAACAGGTGGAGCCTCTCCTAAATGCATCTGCAAGAAGTGGAAAGCTGCACTGAATGTCTGCCCTACTTGAATCCAGAGACTGTCTTTGACTATCCATTAGCTTTTTTCCTGTAGTTGGGTTCAGCTTCTGACTCAAATGGGGTTGTGTCCTTATCTGGCATTGTAACTATTTAATATGCCACCCATGTTCCTGGTGCCATGGAATGAGTTCCAATGGTTAAAACTTGAAAGGCCTCTTCCTAAGAGCTTTCTTAACCCCTAGTGGGTTCGATTTAAAACAGTTTAAAGCAGGTACCGATTTTAGAACATGTATGGACAAGCTCAAGAGAAATGAGATCCACAGCTATGTCCCTATAGGGGAAATGGCTAAACTTATATGAAATTAAGCACTGTATCACAAGGCATCCTTGTGAATATGCATTTACAGTATTTACATTTATATATGCACATTACAGTAATATGGGTGCAGATGTAGTCTGACACACAGCTGGCTTTATTGAGCAAATGTGGGTTTTTTGAGGGACATATAACATTCATAAAGACAGTTTTGCTATAAAGCTGACTGGGAATTTAGGGCATATGTTTGTTTATTAATGGTGTACTATGTATATAAAGAAAGGTCATCAAAAAGTCAATTACTGATTTGTAGCTTGAAATTCAGATCTTTATTCAAGTTTGGTTCTGTGCCAAATATTTGCTCATAAAGATATATGGGTTTGCGTGCAGCTTAGATATTCTGAGAATAAACTCATGAAAGGAGGCAAAGTTGACTGCTTTGTTTATTAGTGGGCAAAAGCACTGTCTGAAAATTCTACAATAGAAGAGTAGTTCTAGACAGACAGCAAGGCACCACTGTGGGAGCTGACTGCTTGTTACATTTATAGATAAGCATAGAAGCAATGTGTGAAAGATTGCTTTAAGGGGTGAAGTTTTGTAGTATATGATATGAAATACTAATCGCTGTTTCTGAGAGCTGTTGAGAATACAGATTTAGAAATGGGACCCTGTCTTTAACAGCTGCTTAAAGATGCCAAGTGAGAAATCATTCTTTTTTAAAGACATTTTTTGAACTTGTAATAGCTCTTGTTGTGTGAGTGAGGACTTTCTTAATTAGCACCTAACTTTGCTTGCCTGATGGGTGATGAGGAACTTGTGAGCTCTTGAATAAAGGTTTATTGGAATGTTGCATAACCTAATATCTGGGGTTGATAATATTCAGCAGCGCTTTGAACTCAGCCTAATTTATTATTTGATTTACTTTAATGTCCATTTGAAAGCTGGTGGACAATTCAATAAAGACCTGGCTTCCCACTCAACCAGCTCAACATACCATGCATTTAGATAATACTTGAAACCTGGGTCATCAGTATGATATCTGTGTTTTACAGGGCCATTTCTTGTGCGTGGGAAGTTCTTAAATTTATCAGAGTAGTAATTTATTTTTAAAAGGAAGCCTTATTTAGCATTAAGTATGATTTTGAGACTTCAGACTTCAATTTCCATACTCGGTTGAACCTGACATGATTAATTCAACTTACAAATTAATTTTTTTTCCAAATTTGCATACCATTAAAATTTCTGTGGCTAATTCTTAAAAAACTTCCTCTTTTCAACTTTGCTTACCACGTTCATTATTCAGCCACTTTGTAGAGAAAGACTATTCAGGTATATCTTTCTTCTCCAATGACATATTAAAATATAAGTTTAAGAATACTAGATGGCACAACCCTGTTTCCAAAATTAACATTGATATTTGCTCTCTTTTTCAATAGTTCTTTTACGTGTTTGAAGTTTGAATATTATCTATGTTACAAGACTGTGTGGCTTCTCATTAAAAAGCTTTGAGATTTTCTCTAGAATGCAAGCTGCCAGCTTTATCACCTCTTGCAGCTTGTGAGCTGACTTGGAAGGCTAGCAAACCCAAATGTGTTGAAGTGCTAGTGGTATTACTGATGGACTGAAATGGAGGTCTTCCAGCAATGGATCTGCACAACCCTTTCCTGTTTTGTGAAGGGCTGTGACAGATACAGCAAAAGGGTATCAGTTAACAACATCCTGTATCAGGTTCTTTTGATCTCCACTTTCATAAGGTCACTGCTTGCTGTGGTTCCTTAGTAATTTTTTTTTGTTGTTGTTGTTGATTAGGACAGAAAGTGGCCTAAACTGCAGACTTATGTCCTTAACTTCCCTGAATGCTCAGAGTGTTTGGGTGCTGGCTTGCTCAGTCACTAAGGGCAAACTCTCAGACGATGTAGTTGGCTCTGCTGAAACTCGTACAGGCATGCTCACTTATACCTGGGGCCATCATTATTTCTCAACAATGAATGAAAACAGTGTTCTAAGATTAAAATCTTATTCTGTGTAAGTATGGAGAACTTCACAGCTACTGTAATGAGATAATATGCAACAAATAGGCATGAAAAATTCTGTCTTTCAACCCACATTCCAGAAAATTTTCTAATGTCTGACTTCTGTCAATTTTTACACATCTCTTTTCAGGATGTGTTGAAGGAATTAAGACTGCTTTTAGCTTATTTTCTTTTGAAGTATTGTGTGCTTTGAATTTTCCAAAGAAGCTGTACCTAGAATCCCATGTTCATTGACTCCTTAACCTTAAACCTCTCCCCCACCCCTCTTCAAAAGACACACAACAACAACAACAAAAAAAAAAACCAAACCCACAGACACCTCACCCCCCACCCCCCGCCCCCAGAAAACCCTCAAAACAACCCAAACCCAGCAAACTGCAAGTTATATTAATGAATATGTAAATCCCAGTCCTGGTTTCTGATGCCAGTTTGTGCTCTCTTCTGTCTTGTGCTGTGCAAATTTAGCTGTTCTATGCTCATATGTGCTATCATTTCAGCTTTTTCATATCAAAAGCATTCACATGGAATATTGAACTGGGTATTACACATCAGGAAAAAAAACATTTTCCAGAAGCAGTGATGAAAGAAGTATTACTGAGGTCATTTGAGTTTCTATTTTTAGAGTAAGGGTACCAGCTCTGGAACGAGACTGAATAAGGTATTTTTGCCTCTATAATGGAAACCAAGCAGGTCATCTTGCCAGGTTTCCAGTACCTGAATAATGACGTAGGTGAGAAAAGAAAATACTGGATCCTCAGAGCTAAAATAACAGATTGCATTTATCTATGTTTTGCTTGTTTGCTT
Source organism: Rhynochetos jubatus (assembly GCA_027574665.1). Classification (NCBI taxonomy): domain Eukaryota; kingdom Metazoa; phylum Chordata; class Aves; order Eurypygiformes; family Rhynochetidae; genus Rhynochetos; species Rhynochetos jubatus. The sequence continues at coordinate 23,090,189 of CM050656.1, forward strand.
TATCATTATTTGGATTTTTCAAAGGTGATAAGGATAGTAATGTATTCAGTTTTCACTCCTAAAATATTGAAAATCACAGCCAAAGAAGAAACTGAACAAACTAACAGCAAGTTTTCTGTCTTGCACAGACCACCACAGTAGTTGAAATTACCCTGCAAAATATTTCTTAATTTGCCACCTTTCATTATCACACCATTTGATGTCACTCTTTAACTAAGACAGCAGAACCCTGGTTGCCTGCAAATACCTTTGTGAGGCATGTTTCTGCGCTGCTTCTTGTGAATGATGAAAGCTTAGCTTACTCTCATAGGGACCCTACTTTTTCTAACTTGTTAAATCTAGGAAATATAGAAACCAAATTAATTTTGGATAAGTTGCAAGTGAATAAAAATGCGGCTTTATATCACCTGGTGCTGCGCAACCTCCCCTCAACCTTGAAGATCCATAGTACAGTTCACAGATGTTATATAGTTTGAACAGGCTCCTCAGATTTTGAATAAAGGTTCGTACAAGGAGAGTTGCTTCTGAGTACGTCTGGAAATTTTTGCAAGGGAAAGAGAGGTAATGAGGGGTCATTGAGTACCAAATTTATCATTTTATCTTCACATTTTACTTGTCCTTGCCTTTCCTGCACATTTTTCTTGGAAGCTATTATGAGTAAATACTATTTCTGTGCTTACACCAAAAATACATAGACTCTGGAAATGCCTCAATATGAGGGGAAAGTTGAAACACTGCCGAAAATTATTTCTGCACTGACACCAGCTCTGTTTGCTCATGCTTCTGTGCTTGTATATAATCTTTATAAAGCAGACGTCTGCTTCCCTTTCCTCAATTGTAATCTTTGGATCCAATGAAACAGTTTTTATCATAGAATATTGAATTTCTCTAAGTGACAATAGTTCTGCCTTTTAGTGTGGATGTTGGTTCTTGTGCTTTTGGAGGTACTGCATGTCTCTCTGGGTGAAAAAGAAAATCTGGGGCTTAGTATTGTCATGGTGGCAGCAAGGGCCCCTTTCTGACAACAGCAGTAAAGCCTACTGGAATGGAAGGAGTGTAAAGGGAGGAAGAAAGTGAGTCAGTTTTGTCTGAATTTATTGTGCAGTGGGTTCCCTGGCGTGGTGGTTTGTCCACTGCGAAATATTCTCTTTAGTGTTGTCCAGAGAAAATTAACACAGATTCTGTCCCCAGCCTACCAGTTTTGTGCATGATGCCTGACAACATCTAATAAAATCCTAATAAATTGAAAGCGGTTCCTTGCAATATAATTAAATACTGCTTAGCAAAAGACCTTCCAACATTCCAGTTATATATGTGCATCAAAGCACAGATGTTAAAGCTGGACTTTTTCACTTCAGTGATTGAAATAATGCATTTAAAAGGAAGAGAGGGGAAATGATTTCAGGACAAACCAAACCAGATGGGAGAAGGTGGAGTTAGCTTTCCCATCAATTTCTTTTTGGTGACCCCAACTATATTGTCTGAAACTAATGTTTTAACTTAAGAATGATTTTATATTTGTTTAATCTATATTAAAAGAGAGGTTATTTTTTTAGATGAAAAATATTCAATGTTTTTTCTAGAAAATATGGTCATAAATTACTCTGAGCTTCCAATTTTTCCCTTCTCTGTTTTGATTCACATTGATCATGCAATTTGACTGGAAATCACAAAAGCTTGTTCTAAGCAAATGTATTTTATGCTTAACTCATTATTTTACTGGGCGGGGGGGGAGTCCAGTTGTTATACTAAATACTTTGGCTTGTTTATTGCATATTTAACTGCTGTTATATGTTCCTCAAGACTGATCTGAGAGAAGAATGAATGTGCTGAATGTCAGATCTGTCCATATCAAACGATACAAAAAATGAACCTGTCATACAGCCCTATTTGAATTTTCCCCAATGTTTCATTAGTGGGAATAGAGTTTTTTGCCTCTGTGATGTTTAAAAATTTATTGAGATACAAAATTACTGTCTCTTCCCTACATTGTGTACAGTAATAGTAGATTTGGAAGCATTCATTTTTTATTTCAAATAGAATTTTTGATGAGAAAAGAGATGTTAAATCTTTCAACAGAAATACCCACTGTAATTCTAATTTTGGAATCTCAGTTAGATGATAAAGGCAATATTCACACATGCTAGTTGGTGGAGCTATTTTGATCCCAGTCATAAAAGACTGCACAGACTGATGCTATATATTACTCCATTTACCTAGAGGATGATGTCTGTGGACAGTTGGAAAGCTTACTGCTGTGGTTACTGTACAGAATTTTGTAAGGGATTCTGCAAATAAGGATGTAAAAGAGCTACACAGATTGTTTCACATAGCAGTGAATACCGTAATTTTGGCTCAACACATTTATGCCTTTCTAGATGAAAGTAGAACATAAGTTTGCCGGAAGCTGGAAGATATTTTTGTTTGTTTTTTGTTTTATGAACTCTAACAGTCTGGTGGTAAAAAATGAGATTGAAAAAAATAACTCCTGGAAAAGGGTTTTTGTTACTTACAAAAATACCACAAATGCCTTCACTGTTCATGTATTCCCATGTTCTTGCTAAGTTTTGAAGCAGAGAGCAACATCAATCTGACTTCTAATGTCACAGGACAGGGCAATTTCAAAATTGCATTTCAAGAGGATGAAAAAATTTAGGCAGGTACTGCTGCAACTTGTGTAAAAACAATGAGGTTTCACAGGTTATGTTTTCTGGATGAGGCCAGTCCTCTTGTGCATATAAAAAACATCACACAGAAAACAGTTGCTATAAGAGAAGTCTAACTTGTGAACATCAGTAACTACTACAGTCAGAGTACAAAAAGAAACATTTTTTTAAAACAAAAGAAATTAGAAAACACCGTTTAACCAAGTCAGGGAGAAAATATTTTAATTTTTAATTTTTTTATGTAGCAGTGCAAAAAATTGCACTGTGAGACCTTGAATCAGCAGGTGTGCATGGGCATAGCTGTCTGAGCGTGCTGGCAGGAATGGGATGTTCATCTTCAAAAAATCCACCTAGAAACAAAACATGTAAATAAATAAATAGAGTAATGAAATGCTTAAGAATTTTATCCTGGGTCTGGCTACAAACGGGTGAATATTTATTTGCCAAAATTCAGAATGCATTTTTGAGACACTTTCCATCAAAACAACTAAACCTTTCAACTTGAAAAATACCCACAAGGAGGGGAAAACCCTAGTAGTTACACAAGCAAGCTTCCATTGTAGTTTTGATCCTTTTAACCCTCAGTGCCTATTGCAATACTAGAGAAAGGAAAGCTTATCTTGAAAGTGAGCTAGCAAAGATTCTTCTACGTGCTATATTACCAAATTATATCTTATTCAGGGAGCAAGGGGGGTAAGACAGACCTCTTTAGCTGTGTGTAAGGAAATAAGGCAAATGACATGCTAAATATCATCAGTTTGTGATCTAGTATAAATCTACCTTCCCAGTGGACTCCATTCCAGTATCTGATTTGTGGAGCCAGAACAAGACAGCTCAGCCAGATTGCTAACTTATGAAAAAATGAGGTCATCTGGAAAAAGTGGTTTTGTAGCAATATCCGTGAAGAGGTAGGCCTAGCTGGTTGTCAGTAGGTCATCTTTTTTAAACTATCAAAGGGATGAATGATTGCTAAGGGCTGTTCTCAAATACAGCAGTGAGCAAGAGGAGGAGTACAACAGCTGTATGCCATTACACGTCCCTCCATGCTACTTTGTCTGATACATTTGTTGACCTGTTTTCTCTGTTCCTGCAAAATGTCTTACCTCCTCTTCCTGAATTATATTTTGATTTATATATGATGCTTCTGTATTCTCTTTCATGACTTTTTAAAAACATTTCATTTCATACCACCTTTCCAAAGTTGTCCTCACAGGAAACTCTCTATGAAGTGGTCTTATTAGTCAGTACCATACTTACTTCATCTTGATCATGCTTCCTCCTTCTACTATTCCTACCTGACCTAATCCCCACCATCATCCAACCTGTCACTGGTGTCCACAGTGCCCAAATCACTTGGTTGCATCTGTGCTGTTCCAAAGCAAGGCTATTAAGAACAGCAATTATGACTTCCTTCAGACTTGCATCATACTAAATGGTACTTGTTCGATTTTACTATTGGTCTGTAGTGAGAAACTGGGTCATGTATTTTTGTAATAAAAGCTTTTCTTCAGTGCTGGTATACTTCCACTCAAGTAATTTTTCTCTTTTACTGGCAAGTGTCCTGTGCTTACTGTCAGTCATCTGTAAAACTCCCTAGTTTCTCTCCCAAACTTTTTTCCTGAAAAAATGCCTGAAAGATGTTCTTCCAAGTAAAGATTGAAATGTTTTGTAGGGGACAGATGATGGCTAGGAAGAAAAAATATCTATCCCATCTTTAAGATTTGGTCAAGGGTAAAAGAAGTCACAGAATTGTCAGCCTGCTGCCTGAAGTTAAATTCCTTGAATTTATATTGCAATAAATGTTCTAGCTTTTTAAAAAAACTTGAAATGTGAAGAGAATGAGAGTCACCATGGATTTGTAAGGAGCAAACTGTCTAATTTCCATTACAATGGGATAATAGGACTTGTAGAGAACAGAAGCAATAACTTCTAGCCTTGTATTACTAAGGTTCAGGATAGTTGTGATTTATTTGCTCTCAAAATCACAAGCTATGGAATGGTAGTATGCAAGGTTCTGTCCCAAGTCCAGGACTACTGAATACTTCACGAAGAACCTGGTGTTGGCCTTGAGCATTTTCACTAGCTTTACAAATAAGAATTAAATAGGGAAAAGGGGGGCTGCAAGTGTGTTGGGGAAATAGAGGAAATGGCTGGAAAATCTGCTGTAGTCAGCAGTAGTAAAGCATCATCCAAATGATAAATCTTGGATGTGTCACTTCCAGAAATGTTGATATCCTAAAAAGGTCATTGAAAATTATAAGATATCTACACTCAAAGAGTCTTCTGCTTTGGCATAAGACAAGAAAACAATATATAAAAACATAGGAAGAGGAAAACTTCTCAGAAGGATATAACAGGCTTAATCATAACATGAGAAATGAGATGGACTTGATGTGTCTTCTCAAATTGCCTTATGGCTTCAAAATGCCATATGCTATTAAAAATGTGGAGTAAAGTAGAATTGGTTTAGATGAAAACACAACCATGTATTATATATCTACAAAATAAAGGGAAAAACCTCTTATTATTTTTTTTGTTGCTGATATAATTGTTGCGGTGGACCATGCATCCTTAACCTTATTGAACCCTTGTGAGTGGGTAGTATAGCTGGACATACATGTTGCAGTTGATGATCTGCAGCTCAGAGATATTAGGCAACTGCCTTCCTCTCGTAGGCCGCTGTATTTATATTTTAAGCACACATGTACTTTGATCTTCTAATGTAGCATCTGCATGGATCTGAAAAGAAAATTCAGCTGTATAGTCACAATCCTTCTCTTTCCCACTGCAAGAATATATGCTTACATATTCTAATTTAGCTGGATTAATCCAAATCTATAGTCTGAATACCTCTAAAGTTATGTTTAACTTAGAGGTTAAACCAAACTTTAACCAAGTTGTTATGTTTTTTCCCAGACCTTTCATGGTCTAACATTAAAGCCTTTTGAACGCATGTTTAAAGTTGCAATTTTATCTTGGGTGAGTCCCATGTAATTAAACATCAGAAATTGGACACTGCTGACATACAACACACAACTATTTCATTTTACATTACGGCAAAGCGCACAAATCTCAAAAAGATAACTTCTTCATATGGGCACATGAAGCTTCAGTAAATTTAATTATCCCAAACTAATGTTGATCTTAATAGTATTTTTTTCCTCCAAAAAAAAAATTCTAAAGAATGGGGAGGTGACGTAATGGTTAAAGAAAGAGCATAAGAATTGATACTAGCATTTGTCCCAATAGAAGCACATCTCACATCTGTTATTTATGATGTGAAGTGCCACTGGGGACAGATCCAGTAACTATGTACATAGTAATACCTCTAATTAGACTAACAGAATAAATATTGCACACAGGCTTTAGGGATCTCATAAAAGCTTTATCCCTGATGAAGAGGAAATTGGTAGAACTGGAGAATAACTCCAACAGGAACTGTGAACTGGGAAGATCAATGTCTCCTAAATTCTTGTGCATTGATTCTTGCAGCACTTAAAGATAAACTTACATTTCCTCTATGACCTTCCAGAATAAACCTTCCTGTGAAATTGGAAAGCTTAAGAATAAAACTTACTTGTCAGTGAAAGGATGTGTTAGAAGACCACCTGCTATCACTGTGCCTATACCTAGATTTTTTCTAATCTAATCTCTTTTGTAAGCACTACAGAGACTAGATTATTGCAGCAGAAAAATATCTTTACCTGATACTGTGCTGCCTCTGTTCTGGGCTGCACTGCCTGAGGTACAGGGCTGAAGCTTGGGGGTACGGAGGCTTTGAAGTTAAAGCATAACAAGCTGTTTGTTTTCTGTGTTTTCCTTGCCATAAAGAGCACGTAACTGGAGTGACAGTGTTCAGTGAATAGATGTTTTACATGGCCGGCCGCTGCAACACCTGCTGGCAGCTGAGTGTGACACCACTGCAAACCTCTACTCATGGCACAGGGAGGGACACAGAAACCCCTTGTTCAGTCTCATGTTTTATAAGAGTCAGAAATACACATGTGGTGGGTTGCGTTTCCCTCATTCTTGAAGCCAGTTTTTCCATGTGTTTCAGCCAAAGCAATACTTCCAAACATTAAGACTAAGTTTCCAGCTCAGTACTTTAGAAGTAATTATGGCAATGCTACAATCATATTGTGTCATTTTTAGCTTGTGCAGCTGGCTTCGATGTCCTTACTGTGGGCTGCAGGAGCAGTTAGGTGGACAGGATATTTTAATGATGTGTGACTGTTGATTGTGCCTTGTAGCTTGTGTCTGTCTGGAAATATACAGCCAATTGTTCAGGCTTCAGAAGAAAAGACAACATGGGATTTTAATATTGGACTTTTTTGCATGGCTGTCACAAATTGAGGACTTCAGGTTGAATACTGATTGTGGGCATGGTAGTAGGGGAATTAAGCTAACGAAAATTCTCAGCTGAACCTTGAGGGTGGACTGAAGAAATTATGCCCCAAATGGTGGAACCCCGACAGTTTGTGCTCTGGAACCACTTTCATGACTTACCAGACTCCAGCTTCAAGTTGAGTTCTTCCTGCGGTCTGTTATTCTTTGCATGCCTTGATCCATTAACCTCACTCCTTAAACACATGTGAAATGAAGGCCAAATGATTTTTTTTTTATAGTACCTCTCTAAATGCTTATTTTGTCTTTGTCCCTTGAAGAGTTATGAGAACTGCTCTTGCAAAGAACATCTCTTGCAGCACCCATCAGATCTGTTTCTTGTAATTTTAATTTCTAAATGCAAGCCTTGAAAAAATAGCAAATCTATATACCTTTTATGCAGTAGATTCCTCTGAGCCATGCTTGATATGAAAAGTTTTTTAAAATTCCAATTTTAAGTCTTAAGAGTTAATATTGTTACATAGAAATTTTTGTGGATAAATAAAGCAAAAATAATGTCTCTATTTTCCTGTTTTAGCTGAAATAGCGCTAGTGCCTATTTGCACAAGATGCAGGCTAAAACCTTATTAAAAATAAAAGGTGAACACCCACTGCAGTGTTTAACTCTCTGTGTAGTTTTATTAATAGTTGAGAGCTTTCTTGGTAAGATAAGTTATTTTGATAATCATAACAAGAAAAAATTCTATACACATATAAATAAAACTTGGTGATGAAAAGTAGGTCAGTTCTTCAGTCTGGCTTTTAGCTACATCTTAAAGATTATTCTCTGCAGTGATTTTATGATCCACTTATTCTTAATAAAATAATCTTTAAATTTATAATCCTCAGTGAGAGTTAATGATTGCTAACATGTATAATTTTCCTTATCCAGTGTCAGCAGCATCAAGGATACATTTGGTCATGTGTTTGTAAGTGGCTGTCTGTTTCATGATCTGGTTATTTAAAGTGCATCTAATTTAATTACCAAACAGCAAATATACTGTCTGCAAAAGTCACTGACCTAGAATGTTGCCTCTAAGGTTTTGAGCATGGCTGATTGTGGAATGATGTAAAATGACATGAAAGCTGAAGACATAATTGCTCATTGTGAATCTTTTTTTCAGTAGCTAACATTATTCTGAATATGAAAAGTGACAGTTATATATTTTTGGCAATGTTTCCCTGTAGGAAAGGAACAGGCAACCTACTTATTTTTGCTACTGCTAGGGCTGACTCCAAATTATATTCCTAAAAAATTAATTTCCTGATATTATGGACTGGATTTTTGACCAATTTCTGCCCAAATACTAATTTAGGGCTCTTATAGACTAGGTATGTAGTCATGTAAAATGAGCTGTTAGAGGTTTAACCACAAAATATCACAAGAGTTATTTCTAGGAGCAAATGCTGTGTTTTGTGAGTATCCAAAAAGAGTGAAGTATCCAAAATTCAGATGCTGCTTCTGAGTATCTGGCTGCACAAAATTTTAAAATGCCATCTGGTGACAGCTTTAACTTCTATACAGATTCCATCAGACTGCAGGTGCACGTGTGTAAGTTCCCATTGCTTGCAAATTTACACTTGTAACTGATGGAAATCATACATATGTGAAAGCTTGGGAAGCAGTTAGTGAGCAACCTTATTTTAAAAAGAGCTGATAATATATGGCAGGCAACAATCTTAAAGTGAGCATAGACCTTCAGCACATCTTGCAATATTCTGTATGTGTATGTATGCGGTCTGTGTTCACTTTAACACTGTGTTACAGTTTCTGATGATAATAAAGGTACATAAACTGCGTCAGCTCAGGAAGCTACAGTCTCATCTGTGTGCAATGCAAAGACACCAACTTTATTGCTCAACATGTTAGAAGGGCCTGTTAAAACTGTGGCTCTTCCTGTTACAAGAGAATAGTGGCACCAGTGTCCAGTGTCTGCATCCGCAAAGATGTTGAAGGGATGGGTGATGTAGCAATGGAGAGAGGGAAGAAATGCCCCTCCCTCGGTTTTTTTTTTTTTTTGAGCTGACTCTTAACAGTCAGTTTGTGGTATTCACTTTGAACAGACCCGTGGTTTTGTTATCTTACTCTTGATGCATGTCATCTGATTCCAGGAGGCACTTCCAGTCAGCAGTTAAAAGCATTTGTACACGTACCTGCAGTGTCTAAAATTTTGCAGAACATAAATCATCTCTTGAAAAGGCTGATACAAATCTGAAGACAGTACGTGTTCTAGGCCAGAGAGGGGTGCCTATAGGCACCCTGAGTGCAGAAGCCCCTGGATACTGTGACAAAGTATTTTAAATGATGTGACAATGTTTTGCTTAGACTAATATTCCCACCCCCCAAATTAAATCAATGAATGACTTTATTTTGACATGGAGTTAGTAAAACTATGGGAAATGATGTAAAGTGCACAATGTGAAGGGAGAAAGGAAATGAACTGCCATTACTTCAAGTATGTACACTTGTGCTGTGGGACTCATCATCAGACAAAATTATGATGCAAGCTCTTTCCCACCTACATACTTCAAGATTGATGAAACAAAGGAGACTGTCATGTGGTGGCAAAGGCCAGATTACCATAATGTGGGTGTGGCATTTCTGCCATAAAATACTATCCTGCCTATTGTGTTCTGAAGAACCTTATTTATACCTTCAAAGCAGTAATCTGCACAAATGGAGTAGTTAGGTGTCCAAGTGCTGTATGTCTGTGTCCACCCACAGTGTCGTGGTCAGAAATGCTCTCTGTAGGTGAGAACATGTGTTTTTTCAAATACATCTTCTTTTGTTTCTCTCTCTCTGTTCCCCCAAGAGTGACATCTAACTCTGATTGCATTTTTATTTAGTTGTAGGATGTGTGGGACTATACTTCTTTTACATTTCTCTTCTGTTTTGGCTTGCCAAATCTTCAGCTTGTACAAATTGGCATAATCCCACTGAACTCAATAAAAGTATGTTGACTAAAACCAGCAGAGAATCTGAATTTATTAGTTAGCAGACCACAATCCATATGAACTCCTGGAACGTTCTCCTACAATTGTTTTGGAGATGTACAGAGATCTTCCTGGAAAGACTACAAAGGCTTCCTTTCAGATATTATGTAGGCCACAGCTGGCTGCTGTCTTTAAAGTATTGTCTTTTTTCCTGATGTCTTATACAATTACGTCCTGAATGTCTGTCTGAAAGTTCTTTTAGTTCTGGTACCCCTCTAGAAGTTTGTGGCCTCCCGACTATGCAGCACAGTGGACACAGTGATTTCACCATGTCTGTTGATGTGGTAACCAGCAGGATATTGATACTGTGACAGGAAACTGGATGGCATTTAAATGTAAATCTGTCATCATGAACTCTAGGCTTATCATGGCTCATTATTTTGAGGCAAACACAGTAATTAGCACAGGGTGTACTTTATGATAATTAGGAATGTTTGACACATCAGATGGTGATGTTGACTTTTGAGGGCAACCAAATGGACTCTGCTCTCACTAGCAAAATTCAATATTTTTGTATTTCTTTTTGTTTCACTGTTTAAAGATGCCTATGATAAAATATTTTAACTGTTTTATCACTAAATAAGAGATCCATGCCATCAATTTGCTTAACAGCATGATTACTGGCATAACTTACTGTTACCCATAGGTGATAATGTAGTTCAAACAAATAGCTTATGTGCACTGTAGTTAATCTTGAGGCAAAGTAAAAATTCCACTATCTTAATGGCCAGGTAAATGTTACTTTCCAGCTATCTTGCATCTATCTCACCCTGTATCAGAATCTTCTGAACACTGGTATCCTAGAACTGTGGTATCTGGTCCATTTTAGACACGGTTTTCATCATAAAGACAAAATGTGACATTTCTAATAGAGAAAATAATGACAATTAATCCCCACAAAAAACAACCAAAAAAATCCTCACAACACAACAATTTACATCTTAAGGTTTCATGCTAATCTATTTGCAAACTTACAATAGGTTAAAGTGACTTTGTTAAAACATCAATATTTTTAGGACTAGCTTGGAAGAAGCTGTATCTTGTGACAAAAAAATCAGGAAAGATCAGAATATGTATCATGGGTGTATATGTTAGCTGCAGAGCTAGGGGGTTTATTTCTGATTTACTGTGACATCTAGACGGTTTCGGTTGTAATTCATGGGTTGTCTGGATTAGTTTCTGCATCTGAAACTTTCCCTAAATTTTTGGTATCAGTTCAGATCCAACCTATGAGAAGACTATTCTTAGTTCTGTTGACAATGTGAAGGCAGTCTCATAACCAGCAGATGTAGAAATTGGGCAATTCTACCAGTTTTTGATAAGAGCCATATTTGGAAGCTGTTCATTTTGAATACTTGCCATTTCCTCCTCAGAACAGTACTTTCTAAACTCAAATATAAACCTTATCTTACATGTATTTGTCAGATGTTTGCGTATTCAGTTTGTGTTTACTGGTTGTTATGAAACGAAGGCCCTAACATGGCAATGTAAACTACTGAGCTTGTAAATACACTTTGGATGCAGGCAGCAGAAGGGGGCAGTTAGTCATTATGCTTATTATTATAAACAAAGAATGAGGATGCAATAATGTAAATTAGTGCTATTTTTTTACTTCTAATACATTTCTTATTGGACAATAGTTAACTTCTGTACTTGCATCCCAGAAGCTGTGTTTGCTTAAATTATACAACAATATCTACAGTATCTCCCAATAAGTGGTAAATGTTTTAAAGATTCTCTTATGTGTATACACCTTGAAACTATACCTCATTTATATATGAGAGGGAGTGTGTTTTAAGCTTATGAAAAACTTGCTTATTTTGTATTTATTCTATTGTTGCTTTTGCAGCTTTTACTTTTAAAATTGAAATAATGGGAGGAAAATGAAATATGATGGCAAGTTTCAATTTATTTTTTTACTTAATGTCAGGCTTCTGATTGTATTCAAAGTTCATTCCTACTACTACATGCTGCTATGGATTCAAAGTTTCAAAACCGTAATGATTTCTTTTTTTTGAGGGAGGTGGAGCTATATTTTTGAAAAAAAAAAAACTCTTAAGTTCAAAAAAAAAAAAAGTAAGTGCTCCTTTTCAGGGGGATGGAATCTATTTCAAACTAGGAAAGAACTCGTGGACACTTGTGTATCTGGAATAATGTTAGATAAATTTAAATGTGTTAACTGTTTGGTGCCATTACAAATGCTATTTTTGGCTGAAAAAGATCAGTGATTGCTTGTAAAATAAGGAAACACCAGACTATTTCAGCTAGCCTTGGCTGGGCTGTTTGGAATGTGGACTGTGTTTCTGGCACTTGCCCTTAAGGAGGATGCCAAGGAAGACTGGGGGGAAAAAAAAAAGGTTGAGACAAAATTATACAAACCTAAACAAAAGGCAAGATATAAAAAAATCTGGAGTTGGTGCTCCAGACAAACACTTGAAAATGATTAAATTGGATTTCATTGTAACTCTGCAAGTAACAAAGACAAACATCAAAATAAAAGAAAAAGGGGGTGGTCAGCAAGAAAAATATGGTGGTTGCATTAGGGAAAACCCAGGATTACAGGATCATTTTTTTTTTTTTTTAGAAACACATAATTGGAGTCCAAGATTATGTACATACTGCTTCCAGTTCAACTATAGGAACTTCTATATTTAACTCTTTATGACTAATGTCACTTCACCATCTGTAAAGCAAGAGATGTTAGTGTGGTGGTGTTAGGCTGTACCAAAAAGAGATCCTAACATATTCATCCTACCATGGTCCTCAGTATCACAGACTATTTTTATCATAGGAATTCTTTGACTTGTAGACTTAGTGGTAAAACCAAGTTTCTTTCCATACTAACTAGCTAAACAGAAGTTACAGACTTGATGCAGAAACTGGTTAGATGTTTTGACCAGAAGTCAGGAAAACTGTTGTGTTAGGTGTATGTCAGAAGTCATAAAAAAACCTGAACATTGAGGTAAGTAAAAAAGCCAAACCCATACCACCAGCTGCAAACCTTATAACATTCCCTTAGTACCTACCTCTGCTGTCTTCAAGCACAGTATTATGTGCACTGGGGAACACCAACTGACCTCTCATGTATGGAAAGTATATTCCTTCTCCTTCTCCTCCACCACCGCTGTAAAAACAGCACTACTACTATGTCAAGGTCTATAGCGTTTACTGCGACTTTGATATGTGTGACCTGAAAATATTGCTCTGAATTATTTCCAATGACACTGAGGAGCAATTTTCTAGATTATCTCCATGGCTGCAGGCATTATACTGAGTAAATATGTATAATTAACAAAAAAAGCATGAAAATTACCATGAAACCTTTCCACAGTATTTCACAACTACTGTTACCAAAATGGGATTGTTCTGTGGCTTTACAGTGTAAGGAAGGATGTGTGTGAGCCAGCATCTCTTGGGGGATGTGGAATAATGGTTTTGTTTTGCCAGTGAATGTTCTGTAAATTGCTAGTCTGTAGAAGTTGAGTTTTAGTTAAGTTGTATGAAATATATATCTGTACACTAAGAACACATTTTTCTATCTCCGTATGAAAACATGTCACTAAAATCACTGATAAATTTTATAATAGGCACCATTAAAAGAGACCAGTAAAAACTTGCAGTCCAGGTGAAAATATCTGGTCTATATTTGTAATGGGTGTGGACTGACAATCTGTGCCTAGGTCAATGCTAGCTGAGGTTTCTGCACCCTGTAGGGTATGGATTGTAGCTGTTTAATATTTAGTGAGTGTATGAAACAAAATGATGACAGAAATCAGGGAATAAAAGTGTGTTTTGGGGAAAAATACTGCCTTACAAAACTTACTTTATCTTTTTCCTGCACTGGAATCTGTCCCCCAGTGCTACTCATTCAGGCATGATCAGTTAGGATAGGAAACATATATACAGAAACCACCTACGCTCCAGGACACTGTTTCTTCCAGCGTTGTCAGGTTCTAGAATCTTCTATTTTGATACGTATTTTCTCTGTTAAAAATATATAACACCACTATAACTGACATTAATAAATGTACTGCAGAAACAAGACCTCATTCATGAGTTCCAATAAGGAACCTTGATGTGCTGCAAGAACATACTAGCTACAACTTAATTTCAAAGTTTCTCCTAGATAAAATATGTACCTTTGACTCCTGCTTTTAATATGATCTTTATCTATCTGCAGTATGTAAATCAGCAGTAATTCAAGTTCCCATTTTTCTACAAATGAGTAAACTTAAAGATACAGGCTTGTCTCTGAACAGTCTTGCTGTGGGGTCATACATCCATAGCAACCCTTCCTTTTACTACTTAACTCAGCTGTCTGACCACAATAGTATTCAGCGACCAATAGACCCTGTGGGTTCTTCTCTAGTAAATATTGGAATTAAAAAGTATAATCTTCCCAAAAATTAATTTTAAATAACATCCAAACAATTCCAGGATTTAATTTCCTCTCTCCCACCCCCCTATTGCAAAAATATCAGTGTTGCATAGGACTGAGGACAGATCTCTTTCAGATATATTTTTATCATTTAAGTAGGCTGGTAACACGAAGTTCAAGAAGCAACTACAGACGTGTCCTACCATGGTATCCTGTTTAGTAGCTGCATGGATGAAACAAGCAAGCACAGTACACAAGAACCGTTACGTAGCTGATGTGCTGTGGAAACTTTGTAAATATGCAGACTAAAATATTGTTAATGGACCCCTCATTATAAGGAGGAACAATATGAATGCTGTGCGGTTTCCCTAACTTTTGGAAGCAATTCATAATGCAGAACATCTGAGTTGCCTTAAGTCTAAAGGCTGAACTTGGATGACTGTGTGACGTGAGAAATGTGGACTGGTCCTGTGTGTCTGACCAGGTCAATAGGGGTTGTAAGGAAATAAGGACAAAGTTGTCAGCTTTATTTACACTTTTATTATTACTGTCAACAATACTGAGAGTGTGACATATGTACCCATAGTTTAGAGTAATTTTACAGTTTAACTAGTGTTCCATTATTATTACTGGATATACATTCCTCTGTCATCTTTCAGATCCTTAAAAAAAAAAAAGGCAAAAGTAACAGTATTTGCTGTCTAGTAGTATGTATTTAGGTGTTTAAAAACCAATTTCATGTAACATTAATCTTTTATTTGATATAACATTTTATCTGTATCTTTGAACTCTGGCTCCCATTTATATTTGTCCTGACAAGTATAGAAGAAATTTTTTAACCATTCCACAATGCATAGTTGAAATGAGATTTAAATATTCTTTCCTCTTATGCTCAGAGTCCTTAGGAGTGGATATACACATTTTCCCTGTATTGTTATTTATTTCCACATACATAGTGAAGAAGAATTTTCATGGTTTCAATGATGCTGAACACTGGGAGGACAATATTCCAGAAAAAGGCAGTGAATTTTTTTTTTTTTTCCCAGTTAGGTAAGTTAAACACACTTAAAACAAGCAAGTAAAAACTTAATATACCAATCTATTTTTTTTTTTTACCAGAAAAATGTAGTCTATTAGAAGTGTTTGCTTCTCATTACTGCTTTCAGTGCTGATGTTCCTCTGAATGGCAACTGTAAAATGTGGGGCCACAGTTGCATTCATTGTTCAGTGAGCTTGTCCACATAGTTAAACCCACCGACAGCAATGAATGTTGATTGTGACCTTTTTTTGTAAAGCTTGGCAGGGTGAGGGAGAAACATCATGTGGTGCTTAGGTTGCTATCTTCGGTGTTAAGGCCTGAAAGCATGAAGTAAGGAGGAGGATGGTTAGCTGGAGGGTACAATCAACGGTCGATGGTTTTCACTATAATTCCAAACTCACCGACAGCGTTGAATGTTCACTGAAGCAACCACTACAACAGAACTCCATTGACTTGACAGCATCCTCAAATGTCTGAAAGGAGGGGGGGGGAAATCAAAATTCACACCGTTATTTTAATCATACAGATGGTGCAACTTCATTTTTCTCTTACCGACACCAACACCCTTCTTGGCCATCTTATTTCAGACTTTGTGCAAGGAACTGGCAGTTTTCCAAACTTCTCTCTATGGAAAGAAAGGATACTGCACTTATTCAAGCTTTAACAATATAGGTCTGGTATACAGGCACAAGTGGATTTACGCTGTCATTTATAAAATACTGAATTTCATAGTGAACAAAAACACAAGATTCCATGTATGAATAGAGCTGGCTAAGAGCTTTATGAATCAAGTGTTGCCAATTATAGATTGCCCAACTGAGTAAAATTTATTCTGCTGGCATGGTTCAATTTGATTTAAACTCACTTAGGACTGATGAAAACTATGTTTTAAGAATATTTGATTTCTAAATACAAATCTTTTCATATGTTTTTTTAGGTGGCAGCATGATGTTCATATCTAGAACTTGATCATCACACAGTAAAGTGCTTATTCTTAAATTTCCACAGTAGCACAACACTTTTTACAATCTTCTGAGCTTTCCAACTCAACTGTCCTCATTCTTTAAATAAATAAATAAAGAGATATAAATAAATAAATAAAACTATGTAGGGTTGTAATTTTCCTGTTGTGGGGGAAGGGTTTTAGAGACTAGATCAGAAAGTAAAACATGGTAACCTAGTAATTTTGCCTTACTTTCATTTGTGAGCAGAGTTTTCCAGCTGAAGGTGGTCTTGTAGCTCAGGTGGTCTGAATTCTATTTTTTTTTTTTTTGCTAAGTCCATTTTTAGATTACTGCACTGAAATTATGTGAGTGATTAATTGGCTTCTATAAATTGCTGATTGTTTACTTTGTCCTTTGGTAAAAGTCATCTTATACTCTATTATCCATCTCTGATAATTTAAAAAATCTTTATAAATGTCTGGGTTTTTTGTTAAATTTATTTGTACTTGTATGAAGGGAACCAGCATGAAAAAACTGCAGGCCATAAGTGTGTTGCCCGTGTATATTTTGTAAACAAACACACTTCAAGGACTGTGTCCTAGCTGTTTCTTTTGACTAATTTTTCTTCATGTAGAAGTATTTATTGAAGGACAGAGAGGTACTAATATAGGCTGTTGTGGAAGTAGACAAGAATGGAATCAACTAATTTTATATATATGATAAACTAGATGTGTTTTATTTAGGAAGGCCACTGTGATAATGAATGTATCTGAATTCTAACCAAATGTGGCTGTCAAACTATTTTTTGGTACAGCAGTATGGCTGCTGCAAATTATTTGGTTCTAAAGCCTGATTTCCATACCTCCCCCTCCCCCCCATTTATTTGGACTGGCTTTTCCACAGTTTAATTCCATGGATGCTAAGAAAGGCATTCCTTACACCAGTATGAGTGATGAGAGAATAAGGCTCTCCAACTCAGCAGGCTTTTGTGCATCTGACGGTGTTGTAGATAGATGAATAGATTTTAATGTTTAGAGCCGCTCATGTTTTTCATCTGCCCTTTCTTTCTGTATGCCGTTTCTTTCTGTACTTATTTCTATGTTCTTATTCCCATGTTCTTATTCCCTGCTTCCATCTGCCACTTCGTATTTTAATATGGGGTCTTGCCTGGCAGTTAGGATGGATTGGAGGGGAAGGAGAGGAGCTATGTAGAGTTTGTGGATGGACTGCATCTTAAAAGGAATTACTTTCACAGGTTATGATTATTCCCTCCCCACCCCCTTAATGAATAAAACCTGGTATTTTCTTGGTTACCTAGCCTCTGTCAAACAGGCTGAAACCTGAAAGTACAAAACCACAAAAAAGTATTCCTGAGCTCCAGCCTTGACTGGATATGTGCAGGTTATGCAGGGTAAAAATACTTTCATCTTCTATTGTCTGGTTTTCATTTTTTAAATCCCTTACTGGGCTTAGCTAGCTGTTACAAATGCCAGCTTTATTTTAAGTTTTATTTCAGATCTGCAGGCTTATGTGAACATTCAGATTGGATGTATGTTATTTTTTTTTAATTTAAGGTTAGTAGGTCATAAATAAACAAAAGCATTTTCCTTTCTATGAGCAATAGGGTCACGGTGTACATGAAATAGTGCTTTTAAAAAAACTGGAACCTAACATGAATTGACAAAGGTACATGAGGAAGTAGTTTGTTGTGTCAATGTAAAGGCCGTAGGGATTTGGACTGCTGGAGCTGCCTGGTTTAGGAATAGATTGGATATCTTGTCTGATGATCTGTACTTAATTTAAGTGACTGCCTTTGCCAGTCCTTCCAGAGGGCAACTGTGTGAAGTAGAGCATCTCATCTTCATTCCTTTTCTTCCTCTTGATGGCCTGACCTAAACTGAAGATGTGGGTGTTGTGCTGCACAATTACTCTAATGCTACATGCACTGCACCTTTGGTTCTAACTAGTTAGCTTTTCTATTTTGACTTTGATATCTTGAATCAAAAGGCTAATGTTCAGCTTCATTGTACTGGTTAATACTGGCAACTGTTGTACAGTACCTTCATGTTTAACAGCTGCCATATGTAAAACCATAATAAAAGCTCCCCCTCCCTACTGAGAATTGGTGTCTGGGGCTGTGAAGTACTACTCTGGTCTGTTTATTGCTCCATCTCTTTCTATCTACCTTCTCACTCTCCCACATAGATACTCAATGAAACATAAATGATAAATGTCAGAGAGGTCTGTCTCGCAGGCTACGTCAAACAGCTGCTTTAATACTTTTAACAATCCCCTTGCTTGTACAACAGTGAGATTGCTTAGGAAGAAGTACTTAAGCGAATACACAGATCTCAGGTTTGGGGTGTTTCCTATTTCAGATAATTTCCCTAATGATGCATTAAAAGTCTATTCAGATTGTACACAGATTAATATGCTAATGTATTTGTATGGTAGATACACTGCATAGATCACAGCATCTTTTTTGCTGGCATTGAATTGTTACTGGAAGGTGGACTTAAGACTCGTTGAAAGCAAGTATTAATTTGTATAAAAGGAAGACAACAGAACAATATTGTTAATACTCATATTGCAAAGTTATCATGTGCATATAGTTGTTGGCTACTTCCACATCTCTTGCTCTCTCCCACCGTCTGTCAACAAGCTTCCAGTTATATACTTGGGGACAGGAAAAAATGCAATGTGTGGTTGTATTTTTAATTGTGTTGTAAAAGTGACTTCCAGTAACAGTGTCTAAAAATGGCACTAACACACTTGGGATCAGATTCTCAGCTAGTGTAAACTGACACAGCTCCATTGACGTCAGTAGCATCTGCGTTTACACCAGCTGGCACCTGGATGCTCATCTGGAAAAAGTGAAGTAGAATGATCAGTTATCAGTTCTTATTGCCTTTTCTACTTTGTGTTGCATTTATCTTTTTCATTAAACATTTCTCAAATGACAAATTTTCATGTTGTATTGACATTTAACCTGCAATAAATCAGCAGTAATCCTAAATCTTAGTAAGTATTGACACTGCTGTGCTTCTACCAAAAGGAATGAAATCCTAGAGATTCAATTTATTCTTGGATGACTTTGAGTTATACGCTGAAAGTAAAAGTTCTGTGCAGCTATCAAGAAGAAGACCTTTTTCTGACAAAATGAAAAGTGTTCACTTCTTCTGTGGTCTTAAAAACTTCAAGAACTAAATTCAGTAACCTTAATTGTAATCTGACTCTCAGTGTATTCTACAAACACTAAATACAGTTACTTGTGCAGTGCATTGGAACAGAACATTGGCTTCTAATTACTAATGCAGTAATTCTCAGGCCAATGCTTTTCAAGAAATTTAACTAGACAATCACAATGTTTTCATATTGCCTTCAACGTATGGAAACATCTTTGTAAACCTCTGCTGGAAAAAAGATGGTTTAGGGAGTATTTCAGCATTTACTCTAGTACAGCCATCTCTGGAGAAAAGTAGCAGCTGCAAAACATCTTGAAGCACTAGTGCATGCCAGCCTGAGACAGGAGGGAAAGTTGTGATTGCCTTGTTTAAATTCTGCATTCCACAAGGCTGCTTTTTTTGTTCACTATGTTGTGAAGAAATCTCAAGTTATGAATCATCAAGTCAGAATCATCCTGCTTCTTGCTCATGAAATAAGAGGGAAAAAATACCCTGGCACACCAGAAAACAATTTCTGAGGTGAAATAACCACAAGACAGTGTTTTAAACGAAATAAAAACATGACACATATAACCATTACAGAGCAATCTGCTGTTCATTGAGTCCTGTCAGGGTTCTGCTGGCTCAGAAACCAGGATATCTCCAAGTATGCTGGTTCATGTTTTTGTAGCCTTTGAATGAGTTTTTTAGTAAGTCTGCGGTGCAAAAATTGAGTGTGCTCTTGAAATTAAACCCATCAGATAATATTACATGTCTGCAACACAGACTATGAGGTGGGATGCTGATTAGCAAAGCTAATTTAGGAGAACAAATGTGAGGAACTTAAATGATATTAGTTCAATCCAATATTTAATTACACTTTCAGAAATAATTTAATTGCAGAGTTCAAAACTGTTTTGCCCATTAGAATTTTACCTGCTTAGAATTTTTTAAAATTTTGGTGTTAAAGACACTTAAAAAAAACCTATCTAAAAATAGCCAAGGCAATGTTGGCTTTTTGCTTACTGCTTTAGAATTACTGTACCTCAATCAATATAAAGAGTTACTCTTATTTAACAAATCATAGTTTCATTCATGTGTTCTAAACAGACTTTTATACCTGAGCTACCGAGCCTGTCTCTGACTCTGCAATTTATGACTTCGTGTTTTTAGTCCTGTATGAAATTGTAAGAGCTCTTCTAACATACAGGATTGCAGCACTGGACTGATAAGTTTTGCTTTTTATTTAAAGCCAAGAAATTGTTGAATAAATTCTAATACTGCCTGCAGTTTCCCCAGCCTTTTGGATGACAATTCTCCACTCTTTTTTGCTGGAACACATTACTTTTTATGGAAGACATGCAGATATTTCAGTGTCCATAAGTCATATGCAAACATCTGTTCTTTAGATCAATACTTGGAGTACGGTAACTGCTTTTTACATTAATATCCATGAAGTAATGCTTACATACTGAAGTTATGCTTAAACTTTCATATTTTAGCAAATATTTCAGTAATTTAACTTTTCAAGCAGTGTAAGTCAAAACAGTAGAAATTGCAAACACAGTCTGGCCTAGAGCTCTGTGTGGCCAGTACCCAAAAAATATCAAATGGAAGTTGCGTGCTAGAGAGAGTACATATGAAGAGAAACATGATCAACTCAGCTAAAACACAAGAAGCTCTGTTAGTAATTCTCTGTACTTGTTATTGTCTTTGAATGGAATTTCTTACCTTCCTCCATTCTGTGATAGCCTTAAACGGGCATCCTTTTCTTGGTTGATGAATCTGGATTGTGTGTAGAGGTCTACATTTTTGTCTTAGTAGCATGATGTATTTCCCATGTGATCCTGCAGGAAATATTCTAAGGCCAATAACTGTGAAACTGTGCTCAAAAAATTTATGGCATGTGTGGAAACCAATACTGTGTACAAGTTAAAACGTAAGATGTGGGAAAGACAATATTGTAAGATATGAAGGGTGCTGGATGGAAAGGCAGAGGATGAGGGTTTTCTTATTCTGTCTTTCTTCAATCTCAGTATTTTTACATGAGGTGTTTTCAGACATTAAAAAAAAAAAAAAAAAAGTCTTCAGGATGTATCCTGTCTAGCATTTATGTCAAGCATTCACTTGGTTGTCATTTGTACCAAGACACTGGATACACAGGTTGTTCTTCAGCATCTCCTTTGTTTCTGAATTTATTTTAGGGGAATGAAGACTTGATATTTTGAGGCTAGACTTATAAATGTCAGCGTACTAACTGAATTTTCATAAAATTAAGGTACACCTAAAAATGGAGAGTAAAACTATTCAGTATTTCTAAAAGTTATTGACTCCTACTGTAGTCAAGTGTTGCACACCAGATTGCGGTTCTTTCCCTGCAGAAAAAGGGCTGATTACTTTTAACTTGCCTACTAATTATCTTGTTTGTTGTCTTTTCGGTTCTTCACAGTGACTATATGAAATACATATATTCAGAAAAACATGTTTGGGGCTTTTAAAACATTTTGTTTAATTTGCATTTTTTATTTTTAATTATGTTTTAGACACTACCAGAAAAGGTGCTATTTGAGTGCAAGTAAGCTTAGGGATTCTCTGTGTGTCCATATCTCCCTGCCAGAGCAGAGTGCAGTAGCAACTGACTTTAACATCCCATCCCCCTCCCCTTTCAGAGTCCCTGTAGGAGTGGACTGTGAGAATTACCAAATTCAAATAATTATGGTCCCACTGCACAAAGTTTCTTTTGATCATAGGGCAAGTCATTTGGAGCCTAATGTTTAGCGGGTAATACCTACAGCCTCATAAAAGTGTAGTGATGGCTGATATCTCATAGTACTTTGAACATGTGAAGTGCTGTATAAACAGTACGGGGCTACTGCACACAACTGAAGCTATTAGCATTTGAGACACACTGCCCCAGGCCCTTAGAGTGGAACTCACCAGAAAAGAGGCACCTTTTGGGGTTCTGTGTCTGCTTCCAGAGGAAGAATCAGGAGCTTTCTAAGTAGCATGTGGACATGAAAAAAGTACGTTTTTTTTCAAATATTGTGTTTGTTACACAGCACTGGATACTAACTAAAGGTATATAGCACATGGAACAGCAATTCTGAAAATGTAAGGATGGTAAAACATTGCCTAATAACATCATTTTCTTTGCTGTAATTGTATTTTGGCATTTTTGCATTTTTTTCTTTGTGAAATTTCTACATGCATTATATATTTGTTGCTAACCTACTCAGTATTTCTCATATATAATTTGAAACAGACGAGAGATTATGCTCCATCTTTGTTTCTAAAAATATTACCATACTTCACAGAAGTTAGACCACAAATGCAATTCAGGAGTATGTTAAACCCTCCATGGGTGTCTCTGTGTAAATGTTGGTGAAATCTTGTTCTTAAGGTATCAGTACAAGTTAAGAAAATAGTAGAGGGGAACTTGCTAAACAGCTGATGTTACATCTATTAGAGCTAAAGGCATTGCTCAGGTGGGAACAAAGATTTCATAGAATTGATGGAATTGCCTGATTTGCTTTGTTTGGACACTTCATCACGTTTCTGTATGCTCTGATAAATAAAGGCTACTGCTTAGGACCCACAAGACATGCCTGTCTTGCAATAACCACAGCGTGCTCTCTGGGGTAGTAGAAAGGCTCATGGCTATCTTCAGGGAGAAGAGGAAATTCCTTGAAATCTTTTTATGCCAGTTGTTGCTCCAGTTTAAAAACAAAACTGGTTTTAGTCCTGAGTTGGCAAAACATTCTTTTTGCCTTTTGACAGTGTAACGTATTTTCAACAGCAGAGACCATTCTAAAGAATTGTGATTTTCTGCTGCCTTTTTTTTTTTTTTTTTTTTTCCCGTGTCAAGCTAAGCTTTTAGGCATGTTAAATGATGTAAGCAAGTTTTGGATTTTTGTTACTGTTATGTAGGAACAACCATTCAAAACAAATATGCTATTGATTCAAGCCTGCAATGCTGTGAGCACAAACTAAGCTCAGACTTTGAAGGACTAGGCACACAATTTAAATAGTTAGCATAGTAAAACCCATTGCAGTACTATTACTTGTACTGGATCCAGTGATTTACAACATGAACACAAAGCATAATCCCGTTTAGTCAGGGAGTAAATGTCTACTTAATTTACTGGTTTTTTTCGGTTTGGGGGTTTTTTTTGGTTTGGTTTTTTTTTTTTTTAATGAAGACCAACACATACAAACTACTCATTTTCTGCCCTGGTAAAGGTATTTTAAAGAAATATATTCTTCTAAAGGAAAATAGGCCTAGCCCACAGTAGACATAAGACTGCAGGAACTGTTATAAAAGCCTTATCTTTTAAGGGTGCACCATTTTTCAACAATAATGTTTTTAATTTGCCTGTATTTTTGTGGCACTCTCAACATCCTCCTCCTCGTTCTGTTGAGCTCAGCTGTGCTTTGAAAAGCACTTTGTGCTCTGGTGACCACTTTAAAATTTGTATTGACAAAATTAAGCTGGACTCCTAATTTATTTTTCCAACAGAACACATACACACCCTGAAGTTTCTACCCCCTTTCCTGAAGTTTCCCTTTTCCAGCCCTACAGCAGCAAGGTTTCCCTTTCTGCAGCAATCTGCTGCAGTAAGAATGGGTGGGTCAGGAAATGAAGCAATGTTTGGGACCTTGACTGAAACTGGTTTGTGAATCCAAATTCTGTCTCTTAAAATTGTGGGAAGACTGACTGGAAGATTGGCAATGTATTGAATGAGTGAATGGGACAAGGGAAAGCACATATAGCCAAAGGAAGTGGAGCTTACTAAACCATTCCCTTTGTTTTACATACACTTCTGTGTGTTTTAAAAATACATGTGAACACAAATGCAGACACAGTTTAATGTGATGGAAGAAAGGGGAATGTCTCTTCCTGTTGGATATTTAAGGGGATCAGATTTGTACATCTGTAACATCCAGAAGGCTCAAACATAATCAAAATGTATTTGTAAAAATGTGTATGCAGTACTTAATACATTTAATGTAATGAATAAATAGGTTTTGGAGTAAGTGAATTGCATTTTATACAGTCAGCACCTTCTCTAACAATCTCTAGAGGTCTGCTATTACCATCTCAGTAACCACTCTTAATCAACAAGTCATAATCTGAACAACCATCAGTGACATTGGCTATTCAGAGAAGTTTTGTTTCTGCATCAATATCTGCTTGGATTTTAAATCTTTCTTTTTTAGTTGCTTACTGTTTTTCTTGCTAAGGGTAATAAGGGAGTTTGAGGTTCACAGATTCAAATTTCTCTGTTGCTTAAAGGTGTTCTTTTTCTATTTTTCTTTAGAAAAATCTGGATGAAATTCCATTTGGTGAAAAGGCTCTACTACTTAAGTCCTGTGGTAACTCTATACTCTGAATACCTAATGCAGAGACTTTATGCTGGCTTTTAGCAGATAGGGTGAATTTCATTCTTAGTGAATATGACCCAGGTGCTAAAAAGCTATAGCTGAAAGTGCTAGGTTAAAAGCACAAGACAGCTAGGTACATAAATATTACATGGCTATATATTTAATGGGTTCCTGTTGCAGACTTGCTTTGTTTAAAGATTTCCATAAGCCTGCTGATTTATTGCATCTTTTCTAGAAGTATACTCTTAGCAGGAAACTCAGCTGAAGCACTTTCAATCATGTTCGAGGTTCATTATACTTTCACTTGAATAACTAATTAGTTGCAAGAAATTAACCACTGCTGTTAAGCACAAAAACATTTCAAGAAGGGCTTTCATTTTTGTTTTGGAAAATTACCTCAGGCACATGAGGAGGGGGCCAGAAGGGAGAAATAATGATCCTGCTGTCTTTTAATATAACTTTTGTTTTTAATTCAGCCTGATAACTAGCAGGCAGAATAGCTGTCTGAACAGGGCACTGCACTTGGACTCGGGATAAATATGTTCTAATCTTTCTGGTCCCATGGATGTGATGGCTGACCCCCATCCCATTGGTTGAAACTGGTTTAAGGTTCCAAATACTGTCCCTGAAGGTAAGAGGAGACAGAGAAAAAAATAAATTAGTGAATAGAATGGAAGAAAGAATATAATATGGCCAACGAGAGGATATAAGCAGTCTGTTCATGTCTCTGGAACTTATTTTTCTTGTCGTGAAATGTGAACCATGCTTAATTGGTGTATGGGGGTCTAGTCTGAGAATCTTGCGGAAAAGCTCAGTATTATTGTCAAACGCTGTTCACAGGACTGCTAATAATCTAAGACACAGGAAAGTGAGAAAAGGGAACAAAGAGCAGCTAAAATATTTAGTAATTTACGCCACCTATCCTAGGGCAAAGACTGTAAGGAAATTGAAGACAAATAGTTTCAGAGATCTAGACTCTTCTCTAATATATAAAAATCTATTAAAAGAAGCAGTAACAGAGTGAGAAATACTGGTCAATTTTTTCTCTGGAACTACAATTTCACCCCTGCTATTTGAGAAATATACATATGAAATGAATCTTTAAATTATACAATAAATAACTTATGATGCATATACAAATCAGTTGTCTCCTTTCAGTTTTCTCCCTCCTCTATTGCAGAGGCAGTAAATTCCTCAAATATTTGGAGAAAAAGAAATACCGTTCAGTAATTTGAGGACAATGGGGAGGGAAAGCTTATAGGTATTTCTTGCTCTCCCCTTCTTTCTCTCTACCCACACTTGCAAGATTAGAAAGTTGTCTTCAATATGTGTATCTCAGATGTGGTGATACAGAAATAGTGGGAATTATTCAGTGTAAAAAGTGAGTGGGCTACTGTAGTCATGACAAACTCCTCCTGAATATCAAAAATAAGGGTAACATTATGCCTATAATACTTTTAACGCTTCTTCCATCTCTTCTGTTCTTTGCATTCTTTCCAATGCTTACTGTCAAGCACCTATTTTGGGTACCTGAAGGTTAGGATCAGAATTTCATTCAGCTGTTTATGACTAAATTGTCTTGCCTGAACAGTATGATTGTCTCCTGAGAATATTTACATAAACCCAGTACTTGCTGTATGTGGGGTTTTTTTTTTCGTGTGTGTGTGGGGTAGGGGAGGGCATGGGCTAAGTTTCGGACTTATTTTGTTGGCACATGAGAATAGATTAGAGAGAAAGAGCATGTCTGACATTTTTGGGAGTGGGAGGTTTGCATATGTGCATGCCAGGAAATCTAACTTCATGTGGAAAAAACCAGTAGAGCTGCCTTCTAGAAAGAGGATGTGAGCAATGCCTTAACAGCTTTAATCAAACCCATGACAACATTTTTCTTGTGGAGCTACGGGGCAGGCAATTTCAGATTGAACGTGCTGCCACTAAAACAAATCAGCACAAACATAGGCAGCCAAGAATTTGTGTGTGTGCACGTGTGTGTTTATGCATGTGCAAGCTGCTCTGTTTCAGGATAGCTGTACACAAGACCTTATTAGGAAAAAGGAAGGGAGAAGGACTTAGTGAAAGTTCTTCACTACTTTTTAGAAAATTACCTTCCAGGCTTTTAAAAAATATGTTACCCTGAAACTGCATGCAGGGAATGTCAAAAGGATGAAGGGATTCTGAAGGACCCTTCCCTTGACAATGTAATTTCTGATAAAAATTCCAGTGCTTGCTTTTGTGCAACATTTAAAAGGGCAATCTGAGTGAAAGAATGTGTTACATTCAATGCCATGTATCTTTCAGATGAACACTGTGCAATAGCCTAAGATTCTTTAGTTCTAGTACCTGCGCCTCATCCAAAATATGTAGACACTAGACATCCCAGATATAGGCTGTTGAAAGATGTCTCAATTTTCCCTTCTCCTTTATGAACATGTTCTCTGGTTTGTTCCCATTATCTAATTTTGTTTTACTTGCTCTACCATTTTGATCTGTAACTGTTCAATGAACTGAATGCATCTTCAAATAACAGGTGATGACTTTGAGAGTAGTTTCAAATTTCAGTTTGGACTTCTGCCTGCAGTTCAGAATGGGTTTGAGTCCTTACTCAGATCTAAATCTTGAAATTCTTTCCAATTTGGATACTCTTATTCATGTCGCATCAAATATTGACTTGCTAATGTGCAGAGATCAGCTATCCCCATGCTGTGGAAAATATACATCCTTCATAGTCTTGTATAATCAAAAGAAGTAGAAATTGTGTAGTCTAAAAACCACTATATATGAAGGAAGAAGAGAATGTAAGACTCTTCTTTAAAGGAAAACCTTTGAAATACAATTAAGAAAAAAAAAAAAAGGACCTATATCTCCCTTGCATTTACACTTTAGATACTGGATGAAATCACCAAACAAAAAGGCTAATCATGAATGAATCAACAGCAGAATAACACTAGACTTCTTTACTGAGAAAATGTGTCTATACAGATGATGTGTGTTGAGCCAAGACACTGAGGGAGAGGCAGAAAAATATCACTTTAAGTGGATTATAGAAAAAAGCATGTAACTATGTTATGTTCTTTCCATTAGGAATCTTGTATGTATTTGCTGTGTGTAAATGTAGCTAATTTTCTATTTTAGTAGCTGTGCATGTGTGTAGTTGAGAAGACCAAGCAAATGAGAAAGTAGGTTTGGTTGGTCATGAATTTGAGAATCCTTGCTTTGACTGGGCCTAAGATGAGTAAACCAAATGTGAAGGGATTAGCTCCTGACATACATTCCAGGCGACTTCAGACAAATGGAAAAAAAATTTCCCTGTGCAAATTGAAGAAAGGTTCCAAATTTGAGAAAGTATGCTTACTTGCCTGGTATAGTCTAGTAAGACTTGTTTTCCTCTTTCCCCACTCTTTCCTTCTCTACTGAGGACACAAACTAACTTTGTCTTCCTTGCTAGTTTCCCAAGACATAAGCCTGTAAACATGTCTTTATACTGATGAGTAAATATGTTTCTGAGAAGTTTTACAATGCACAAGCATTGAAAGCTTGTACGTCTCATTTATTCATTCCATTTTGACATTAGCAACAAACAATGGCTGCTTTTCTCAGATGATCAGCAGTTTTTCATACAGCGCTGGTCGTGGTGAACTAGAGTTTCTAAACCTGAAAATTCCTTAAGTACAATGAATGAGCACAAATTCACTGTCTTTATAATTACAGAGACTCACTGGAGTTTTACAGTTCTGAGTGGAAATAGGGATAGTTTTATTGGTCAAAGAAAAAATCTGAACTTTGCAGATAATACTGCGTCTCATGAAAATTAAGTTTTTCTTGCATTATGGCTTCTTTCTGCCTAGAATGTTTGATTAATAATATATTAGTTGTTTGTCAGAGATGCACAGTAAGAAACTGAATGATGAACATCTTTGGCATTCTGCCTAGGATTTTTTCCCCCTGTCTTTTAAAAAGGAAAAAAAAAAAAAGTAGTTTTGGGGCTTAGGACCTACTGTCTTTTCTTTCTTGTGCTTTTTTGAGTCTTTGTATAGCACCAGTATCAACTATTCAATCAGCATCTTTGAAAAGCACCTACCAGGCTGCCAGATTCCTGATGCAGAGAAGTTAGATGGTGCCAGAAATCAGTCATTCTGTGCTAAATATTGTTGCTGGCTCCACTCCCTGTCTCTCAGAGTCTGTAGAAGTCTAATCTTCTGTTCTTCAGTAAAAAGATGGCAGGGTTGAAAAATGCCATCTGAAGTTGCTGTTATGTAACAAATGTCTTGCCATCCTGCATGACTGAGGAGTTAAAGTGATCTCTGGTCTCAAATCGTAGCAAGGTCATATTTTGTTTCCTTTTGGTGTCTTAAATTACATGAAATGCCTTTATGCTCAGCTATTGTGGTATTTGTCATTTAGTTCTTCACTTGTCAAAAATTAACTTTAATGAATTTAGAAATTCTTCTATTTTAAATGAAGTGTTTTTCTGCCAATCATCAAGTCTAAATATCAACATTAAACTGCCTTGTACATGCAGAGAATGCCAATGGGCAAAGTACCTATAAAGCAGTTCAGCTGTCCCCAGCTTTCACCATCCAGATGATGTCTGTGTAGACTTGTGTGTAGAGAAAATTAAAATGGTTATATTAAAACTAAAATAAGAAAAAGTAATGTGGAAGGTAATGTGCAAACAAATTCTCTTCACAATTATAAATGCATCTTCAAGGCATTTCCAGTTTTTATAGAATCTAAGGACCTTCCCAAAAATACAGAGAGCCATTTGACAGTATAAGAATGAATATAATTAATTATCCAATCACACTTACAATATGTAATTTTTAGTAAGCACTTCAAATAATCATTACAAAATTAGCCTAGTTTAAACCTGATCAAGCTGCATTATTTTGCTTAAATGTATTCTACAGATGACTTAGACTCTTTGCTAGAACATAGTACTTAGATTCAAACTCTGAATCCTTAAAACACCCTATTCAGTGCTTGTCTCACTATAGAGGGGCTCAGAGCCCCTGGCCATCAAAATATCTACCAGATGAATTCCCTGTTTCTTAGGCCAGGCTGGTGCCTGCTGGCCTCCCTTCAGCATGTCTTCAACAGGTTGAAGGAGCATGCGGATCCCTTTCCTGTGCTTTCTTAAACAAGGAAAGCTGGTGTCTCAATTAACAAGCTGTAGCTGAGCATATTTTCTATTGCCAACCACAAATTTAATTGCACTGTGCAAATTGTGAGACCTTGTTGAGGAATCATTTGACGGAATCTCTCAATCAGAATATCTGGTCATAGGTAGGGGGAAGGGATTTGTGTACAAAATCGTATTGGTAGAGCTGGAATTTGCATCTAGGAAATCCATGCCCTGCATAGGTAAGCTATTCCTTGAGAGGGAGGAAGTAAAAGTGTTTGCACCTTTGTCAGCTGAGAGAGGAGCGATTTTAAGGCCAAACTCCAGGACAGTTCCTGGTTGTATCACTGTAATGGTAGTAAAATTAAACTCAAATTTTCAAGGTTGAGTGAGTGCAACACTCACTCTTACCCTGCCTAATTTAGGAGCACTCTCTTCAACTTGCTGACTCCTGAGATTCCCCTTATGCTCTTAAGCAATATATATAGCTGCCTAGATATAAATCTTTATGGATATTTTGGGTACCAATACCTGGAAAATAACTGCAACATTCATTATTTCTATAACTTCAATTACTTGGTTGTTCTAACCTATCTTCAGGGCTTCCCTTCTTACCCCTGCCTTCCCCCACCCCAGTTTGGAAATGGATTTAATGATTAAGGTTTTGGTTGACTATTCTTGTCCTTAACTAGGAGGCTAATATATTCTTTGCTGGACATTCTGCTTTCTTCGTAGGCCTAACTTGATATTGCTCCTTCTGCTAAAGTGACAGCTCTTGGATGATGCGTGACGTGGCACAACCAAGAAATCTGTACTTGGGACGTGTTTTCTCCAGCTGGATATCTTCTTCTTCAGGAAAAGATTTAGCAGGTATATCAGAACCACAGTCTGTTTCCATTTCAAAGGGTTTAGTTTCAATAATTAATTCTAAATGTCTAATATATGAATCCAGTATTTATGCATATGACTTCGACAGCTGAAATTTTTAGCATACAAATTTTTGAGGGTCTGAGAAGGATTTTTAGCAACCAAACTAGATTTTAGCTAAGCCACACTGAAAGTAAAGCTTAAAAGATAAAAGAAAATAACATTCATATGTACCAAACTGCAGAGTTTATTGCTATTTATTACTCTGCCAGCAACTAGTCAGATGGTAGAAAACAGAATGTTCATTATATCTTAAAAGATCTTTTTGGGATTTAAAATGATGGGAAGGAGCTCTAGGATAGATTATTAATATTGGGAAATTACTACTGGGAACAACCTATATCCTTCAAGGCAGTTTATCCTCCTGTGTGTTGAAAAAAACTCAATGAATTTTTGATAACCTTTATTTTGATAATGTTATGATCCACCCTCAATGTATGGGAATCTTAAGCCTTGCTTATCTGCACAGTTCAACCTTAAAAAGTGTTATGCAGTTCTCTTCTACTCTGGGCATGCCAACTAGAGTCTGTCTTAAAGGAAGATTTTCCTTTTCAGATGGGGATTTTCTAAAAAGGGATTTTCCTTTTAGACTTTGGAAGGAGTTAACTGTGTTTTGAGCTTTCTTATCTGTGTTCACCTGCTTGAGTATGTTGATAGACTGCTTTATTACTGAAACTTTATAGTGACATTTTTTGTTTATTATTCAGAAAATCAGGTAATTGAAAATAATCTACTTACTCCTCCCTAGATGTATCTGGGGATACTAGAAAAAACTAGTTGTAAAAATGTGCTATGTTATGAATCTTGCTGACTTTCATTTGGTTTTTCTTTCATTAATTTGATACAATGAAGGAGCAGGAATGTTGCTTATGTAAAATGGGACTGAGTGCAGAAATGTGGAAAACATGCCTGTTCTGGTGAGAGATGTGGTGTGCAATAGTTTATGATACGGTGCAACGGAAAATCTGTTATGACTAAGATGGGTGCTGCCTAATACAGGTCTGGTAGAGCTACTCTTTCTGACTGTGTATTTTGTCCTTTCATCTTCCCCGCTGCTTCTCCCACCACTGCAGCACTGTCCTAGTGGTGTGCAATAGTTTATGATACGGTGCAATGGAAGAGCTGTTATGACTAAGAAGGATGCTGCCTAATACAGCTCTGGTAGAGCTACTCTTTCTGATTGTGTATTTTGTCCTTTCATCTTCCCCGCTGCTTCTCCCACCACTGCAGCACTGTCCTACATTTTCCCTTCATGGGGAAGGAAGAGTTTAGGGGGGAATATTTGTTGGCAGCAGAAGCATGCTTTCAGCTGGACTCTGATGATAAAATCCAGAATCATTTGCAAAAATGCAGTGCAAAAAGTGAAAAAGGGAAGTAGTCTCAGGAGCTATTCTTCTGTTGGGAACTGGCAATGTAGATTGTATGGCAAAGGGTTATGTGCCTGTGGTTTATGACAAGCTGGTAATTATAAGCTGAAGATAAGTCTGCTGTTTATATAACTTCTTGTTAAACTTGTCATGGATATTCACTTCAGATGTGAATTCCATTTAGGTTTGGCCTTTTCAGCATACCGTATTCATATAGTTTCCTGGTTTTCTTATGTTTAGGAAAAAAAAATAATCAGAAAACTTGTCCTAGATTAGGCAATAGAGGCATATTTTTCAGGACCATAATGCAAGCATAGATATTGCTATTGGTCTGGGGAGTGTTTCTGGGTTTGGAGTTTTGGTTTCTTTGCTTCTGAAGTATTTCTTGTAGGTACTTAATACTGAAAACTGATAATGAATAAAAATGTGTGTCAAAAATTGTAACGTAAAAAAAGGTCAGCAAAACAGTTCACAGGTCATGCTAATTTGTGTTCACTGTACAGAGTATCTATGGCAAATTGATTTTTAAACTGATATGGACACTCTTTACTGTGATATCTTAAATTTTATTCTAATTTGTTTGATAGTCATGTTATTATATCTACAACAGTATTTAAAAATCATAGCTACGGTAGCCCGGCTGCAGACTTCTCTACAACCCTATGTATTCAGGTGATGACAAACTGTGAAAAGCCAAGACTGGACAGGTAGTTTTTATTTCATTGTCCCTTCAGTCTCATCATATATCTCTGGATGTAGGTGCTTGTAGCTTGACTATGCAAGGAAATTATTATGTATGGCTGGATATTTGAATATAAAAATTAGGTATTACAGGCAACTGTGCTACTCTTGCATGCAAGTTAAAAAATGTAAGAAGGTAAGGCATTTAGACAAAACAAAAATTTTATCTAAAATACTTAAAAGAAATAAACACATCAAGATACTTTATCAGGAAATTCAAAATTTGGTCACTGTAAACATGACTAAATGTAAGCAGGTCTGAATAACGAGGATTCTTTGAGACAAAATGTAATAGACTTTTTTTGGTGGTAAAGAGAGAAAAAGGATTTTATAGCATCAAATATTTGTGTTTGTTTGCTGGAAATCCCAGAGCAAAACTTTCTATGTAGTTGACAAGCAAATCAAAATACTTTTGCATTGTTTTTTGTAAAGGCTTGTTTCCATCAGCACTCCATAAATAATATGTGCATGAAAATGTACTGACTTAAGCATTTAATTTTGTGACTTTTAATACAATTATTGAAAAATGCAGGTATTACAAAAGTAGTATACCTTTTCCATTTTGATAGATCCTAAATTAAAAAATGGTTATTTCCTTGGACTTAAAAAGGAAGAAGATATGAAGATAAGCTTAGAAGAAGTTATAAGATGGAATATATTTAGTTATTAATATCCCTGACAATCATGGAGATTTATAGTACAACTTAAGACTTGTGATTTGTAAGGAGGGATACAGAGGGTACAGATCATTCTCATTTAGTTTTGGTTTGTGTTTTAATGCAGTTCTCTCCCTATTCTGTCATAATAATCAATTAATTTCTCTTGATGAGATCAACAGGGACGTATCAGTAAGCTTCCTGACTTCCCAGTTCAGAGCAGAGACAAAGATATTCTAGTATTTCCCCAGTTAATTTCCTACTTGAAACACAAATTTCAGTCAGCTATTGGTCAAGCATGTCTTTGTCATTTATTACCACATCTTTTCAAGCAGATATCTGAAAAGAATACCTAGTATTTTTACCCTTATTTAAAGGCCAGTGATTAAAATCTCTATTGAACCAACTAAAGGAGGCAAAATCTATGCAGATTTCCAGTTCTTAAGCAATCAAACATAGTATCTTTTAGTAGATAGTTGTGGGGGTTTGTCATATGCACTTATAAACAGTGAATTGTTCAAAGTGTGGCTTTGAGCTAAGCAGTATGTCTTCAGAGTAGGTTTTCAGAAAGGTCTAATGCCATTTTACTTGCTCTCAATTAAGTTAAATAGGAAATTTTATGCTGACTTTGAGTTGAATTTAGGAAAATCTAATTACTTTTGTCCAAGGAGAATTTTCAGACCAAACCATCAGAACTTGGAACGAATCCAGTCCAGGCTGACTGTACCAACTTCTGAAGAGTCTTTGAGGCAGTTCTAGTGAATGATGTTAATATAAAAGAAACTAAATATTAGTAAGGCATTGATGAATGGGTTGAAATTCATTGGGTTAAAATGATACAAAACTTAAAAGCATCTCCACAGGATCATGCATGGCAAGATTTAGTGATATTACTAAGTCATTTAATACACCATTATGTGTTGGTCTACACTAAATTGAGGTGGTTTGCCAAGATTTACCATGGGGTGGTATCTGACATATCACAATTACTTCTTTTTATAAAGGACACAATAAGTCATGAAGAACAGATAAATGCTATAGCTAAAATGTAGATATTCTCCATCATTGGCTGATGATGTAAGCTTACATGTAGACTTGTTATTAAATAAATTTTTAAAGTTTTGCCTGAGATTATTACTGACAAGTCAGCAGAAGCTGGTATCTCCATTATTGGTGGTATTTAAAAATTGTTGGAAAAGGCAACCAGCGCAAGGTAATGCCAGGCTTTGCTCTCATTTGAGAAGGACATTGGACTAGGTGAGTTACTGAGATCCCTTTTGACCTCACTTATTTCAGGAGCTTCTCTGATTTCAGTGATTCTGCGTATGTATTGATAAAGTTCAATGAAGCTGCTTCAGAAGCACTTCTGTTGATAAAGATATTTCAGACAGCTCAAGACTTTAAGGTAGATCTGCTTCTACATGGTTTTTTCAGCTGTTAGAGAAGAATTTCTATATCCAAAGGGTGGTATGAGCTTTCTGTTCTAAAGGTCAGGAATAATAAATATATCTTTCATTACCAACACTTTAGAAAAAAATTGTATTTGGAATCTCCATGTGTGTGCATAACTTTCTCCAATGCCTGTAGTGGGGTGTTTTTTTCTGTTGTAGGTGTTTGACTATGAGGAGGGGTGAGTGAATAGCTGGGTGGGAGTTTTGTTTTGCTTTCATGCTCTGCTATCCAATGCCAAATCATTGTAGCTTTGGCAGTCATTTAAAATGGAGTGCAGGAGGAAAAAAGACTTTACACTGGAGGGAAAAAAATAAAAGAAATATAGAAGCTAGGTCACTCTTAAAATATGAAATACTATTTTCATTTAGGAAAATAACTTCCACATTTCAAAAGAAAATTATAGGGTAATTTTTCTTCTCCTTCCCCACCCAGTGGAAACAACTTTAAAAGTTTAGTTGAACTGTCCAGTTGCCCTAGATAATCTTGGCAAGTTCAGAACACGTACCAAAAACTTCATGGATTTCTGATCCTGATTTCTGAGTTGTGACTGTGCCTTTAATAAGTAAAACTCACTTATTTTGCATATGGTATTAGAAATAAGAAATGAGTTAATACAGAATAAAATTAGCTGACACATTTAATAATGTGGTGGGTTTTTTTTTCCTTAGTGTGAATACTTTGAAACACTAATTTTAGGGTTTGAGTGTTCAGACCAATGAACTGGACATACTTTACATTGCAAAAATATAAAAACATGATATATTGAAAATTCTTCTTTATATAAATACTTTTATCTGAAGCAGACCTGGCTGTTTGATGGCTGCAAGGAGCAGACGCTCCCAAAACGCAGTTTTGTGACCTTGAAACAGCTTTCTTTGGGCTTTTGAGATGAAAAAAAAGTTTTAAATATAAGCCAAAAGGTGGATGGTACCTACCTTTTCATGACTTCTCATGACTAGTTTAATTTCTTTGTTAGAATAATTTAGAAGAACTGTCTCAGATATTGTCACGCAACCACTTAGGAATTTTAATCTATTCTCTTTTAAGATTCTGTCAAAATGCAAATTGTTATTTAATCAATATTTGTTACTGTGAATACCTGTACATATATACAGGTCAATAAATACCTGCTTCTGAAAAAAGTCTTTCAGTACATCTGGAATATTTTACGGAAAGTGGAAACTAAAAATATATTAAAAAACTCCAAACAAACAACCCAAAACTCAAAAAAAAAAAAAAAAAACCAAAAAACCCAAAACCAAAAACTAACCAAAAAACAAATCCCAAAACCTCCCACCTGGTCTAGTTTAGAAGTTGGTTTAAAGCACATTATTTCTATCTGACTGCCTAACCATAACCTATATTTTCATTTTAAATTCTTGATTTTTTTATGTGGGTACTTATCTTATTTGTACCTCTAAAACTTCTGCTGGTGTAAACCCAAGTCTTGACTATGTGAAGAATGAAGTATTGCAGCCATTCGACTAAGAAATTTCAGTGGAGTATAAAGATAGTCTAGTCTCGTCTCATATCTGTTCCTTGGCAGAGAAAGAGGGTGATTGACAAGAAGTACTGTATATGAAAGAAGAGTTAAAACACCGACACACTGACATTGTAATACAGTGTCTCAACAGGTGATATGGTGTTTTGACTACACAGCCGCAGCAGGTCTATAATCCAAATGCCATTAATGGCACGAAAAGCAATAGCATGGAGACAGGAATATTGTAAAAATCTCTGAGGCTGTACTTACAATGCAGATAAAATAGTAATTTGAACTTGTGGTGCCAAACGTTGTCCAGAGTTACCATTCTTCCATGAGAAAAGCACTTTTTGCTTTTGTGGGGGTTTATTCCTTCCTCTCCTCCTAGCAGAGACAGACATTTTCTATTTAGATGGCTTGGCTTGCGTCACTACAAAGATCCCAGGCAAAGGGAGGCTGCTTGTATTTTGCCCAACTCATGTCCCATTCACACATCCAGTACACAACTCGCTATTGTGAATAATCATGCTTATGTTTGTACTTGTTGGCTTTTGAATATGCTTCTTTATACTTTTACTAAAGTGGCACACAGAACTAATTTCACCAGAAGCTATTGGTGTTTAGCTGTAACAGAGTTACACATAGTCCTGTGACTGCATCCCGGTTATAATATCTCGTTTGTTTCCACTTGGCTGTTGTAATGTCCTCTGCCTTTTAGGCTTGTCCTTTCCCTTGCTCTCCTTTTTTCTTTCTTTCCTTTTTTTTTTTTTTTTTTAACCCAATTTTAAATATATCTGACTTTGTTTTGCTTATTGAACCTAACTGTGGGCAAGCATATTTCCACGCTCTCACAGAAGCCAAACATTTAATTCATCTTAGTGTAACGTATGCTGCAATTGTTTGCCAAATTGGAGTGAGTCTTTCCAGAAAGTTTCCTATCTTTGAGAACCTTGCAAAATGTGTACAATTGTGAAGCTTTTTAAAGCATGTATTTCAAAAGAAGAGAAGAAATGCTGTGTAAGTGAAACTTGTTTAAAGTACTCTGTCATTTCTAGCAGGAGTCTGTTGTACTAGTTGCATTATTTGTTTATACTGATAGAATGCAAGCAAGAGAAGGAAGCCTTTGTAAATTGCACTTAGGTTTGGGTTTTTTTTACCTCTAAACTTGTTCATAAGCCTGGTACTATACCATGTATATATTAGCTGTTTTCAGTTTTGACTAACTGGATGGACTCTTTAAAATAATCATGCAGTGTTAACAGTTTAAATCCAACTTCTGTGAATAAATCAAAACTGTATAGTAATAGTTACTGAAAGGATAGGTAGAGGATTCAGAAAAGCTGCCTCTATAGTACAAGCCTTGCGTTCTGTGTGGTAAATGTGTGCATGTACGTATGCCTTTCTTTTCTCACTTAAAAACAAATAATACATAACATTCAATGTATATTTCTCTGTGACAAAATATGACATGGATCTACTTAATACTGAAGGTAAAGAGAAGTGAAGAAAAACAAAGCTACTGCATTAAGTTAGAAACTTTGGATCTTAGCAGAAGTTAATTACCGAGAATTATCTTTATCTGGTATCTGTCATGTGTACCTGTCTCTTTGAAGCAGTCTTTCAAATCTGTGATCATCAACATGGCTTTCCTACTGATCCTGTGCATTCATATAACAACTCAGGTTCTTCCAACCAAAATCTAGTACTAGGATGTGCAAAAAGACATCTTATGACTCCTTTGGTTTTGTAAGGAATCTTGATCAGAACAGTCAATAAAATGCA
Source organism: Rhynochetos jubatus (assembly GCA_027574665.1). NCBI lineage: Eukaryota > Metazoa > Chordata > Aves > Eurypygiformes > Rhynochetidae > Rhynochetos > Rhynochetos jubatus. Next base: position 23,128,666 of record CM050656.1, read on the forward strand.
AAAAGGTACATTGTCTATGTGACAGCAATTGTCTGTGTTTATTATCTTCTGAATATTAGTGTAGAAAGGTTTCACTTAAACAACTATACACCATTACTGCAATCAGTACATTCTAGTTTTGGCAGGGGACAGAACGAGTTCTTCACATAAGTGTTTAGTGACTCAATGCTTGTCAGGCAGTTCAAGAATTTTAACTAGAAATTATGTCTGTAAGTTATAAATTTCAGAAGGTTGTTCTGTCAACTTTTAACAGCAAATGCAACACACACATCCTTGGATTATGGTGCAGAATTGCACCACTTCTAGCTTCTGTCTTGAAGAGATCATTGTTTTCTTATTATTTGGAAGTGTCATGGGTGAAAGATAAGAATTCTGGCTTTCTGTTATTTGCTCTTCCTACATTTCTTTCTAGTTTCTTATTTCACTGCCTTGCCAATGTTCCAGAACCTCATTTTTGTTATAGTTTGTCTTTCTGTTTGATAGTGCAACAGAAATAATGTAAACAGAAATAAGATTTCTTTTATTCTCAGTTCCTATTGTATGTTTTTTTCCTTGCTATCTCAAAGAAATCCTTTGACTTAGGGTGTTTGCACTTTCTCACTATGGCTAGTCACAACAACCTCCTGCGTACCCACTATTGAAACAAAATAGTTGTTCCAGTAACTGGAGGCCTTTGACTTTTTGTGCTGAACTTTCCAAATTCAGTGTTTTGCAAACTTTTGTGTGTCTCTGAGCACACAGCTCATGGTTTATCATGTATTATTTACACAGATGTATAACCTGCAAGTGTGAATTTTGGGTAAACTTTTACTACTTTAATTTCAATTATGTCTTTCTGTGTGTGCTGGTTTTAGTCAGAAAAGGGTTAATTCTCTTCACAGTGGCTGGTATGAAGCTGTGTTCCTGGATTTAACTGAGAAAAGTACTGATAAGGTGTCTTTTTAGCTGGTGCTGGGAAGTGCTTGCACCAAATTCAAGGTCTCTCTCAGCTTCTGATACTGCAGCTGCGTTCCCAGCTTTCTCACTACAGGCAGTGTGGGGGACACACTGTTCAGACAGCTGACCCAAACTGACCGAAGGGGTATTTCATTCCATAATACATCATGCTAGGCATTTAGGCAGAGAGTGGGTCTGGGAGCCATTACTCTTACTCTTAACGCTTGCTAACACTCTAACTCCTTTGTTAGCTGCTTTGTTAACTCCTTTGCTGTCTCATTTGTTTGAGTTGGTGGGTCTGTTAGTTTTCCCAGTCATGCTATTGCTGATAGGGTTCGCTCAGACTCTGCTGTGATCGCTCTTGGGCTGCAGCTCTCCTGCTCTGGCTCTCTGGCTCTGACTCTCACTTCTTGGGACCTGGTTGTGTATTGGTCAGTGGGTGGTGAGAAATTGTATTGTATTGTATCATATGGTTTATTTTCTATTATTTTAATAACTTAGTAGTGGTAGTATTCATATATATTCATTTAGATTCAGTTAGTAAATTATTCTTATCTCAATTTTATGAGCTTCCTTGTTTCCTTTTCCTCTGATTCTTCCCCTCCACTGGAGGAGGGCGGAGGGGGACACCTGTGAGAGCAGCTTCATGGTACTTTGCCAGCCAGAGTTAAACTATGGTAGTCCTTTTTGGTGCCCAATGTGGGGCTTGAAGGGTTGGGATAAGAACAGATCGGATTACTGTGTGTCAAAACAGATTGTGTGATACGTGTTTGTTATAGAGATGTTGTGGTGGCTGGTCAGCACATTAAGTTCTTGCCTCTTTAAGTTGTTCATAGAACGGTGGGATTTACTGCCTTGTGTGTTCCTTATGATATGGATCATATATGCTCTGACCAGATTGAAGAGTCTTGTTTGTTTCATCTGTGTATTACTGGTTTTAGGAGTAACCATGTATCTGTATGCAATACTGGCAGCATCCTGGTGCTTTGAGTGTTATCTCAGAGAGACTTTCAATAATTAAACCTTTCCCCTTTTCTCCTCTGGGACACAACCTACAGGAGAAATTATCGGCACAGCTCCTAGGGTCGACCCCTAGGATTTTGGAGCCGGGGATATAGAGGACCCAAGGCTCGCTATACTCCAACCCAAAAAAGAGATACTAGCAGCTTATGAAGGAGTTTGATCTGCCTCAGAAGCAGTTGGAACTGAAGCACAGCTCCTCCTGGCACCTCAACTACCAGTGGTGGGTTGAATGTTCAAAGGAGGAGTCTCTTCTACACATCTTGCAACTGATGATACCTGGAGTAAATAAGTTGCGCTGATCGCACAATGAGCTCAAATAAGAAATTCCAGTCACCCAGGAATCTTGGAAGTGATCACTGACTGGCCAGAATGCAAAGATTTTGGAATGTCACCAGGGGAGGAGGTGACACGGGCTGAAGAAGCCCCTTTGTATAACAAATTGCCAGAAAATAGGAAGCAATATGCCCTGTTTACTGATGGGTACTGCTGTATTGTAGGAAAACTTTGGAGGTGGAAAGCTGCTGTGTGGAGTCCCACACGACAAGTTGCAGGGACTGCTGGAGGGCGAGGTGAATTAAGTCAGTTTGCAGAGGTAAAGGCCATCCAGCTGGCTTTGGACATGGCTGAACGAGAGAAGTGGCCAGTGCTTTATCTCTGTACTGACTCGTGACTGGTAGCAAATGCTCTGTGGGGATGGCTACAGCAATGGTAGCAGGGCAACTGTCAGCGCAGAGGCAAACCCATCTGGGCTGCTGCATTGTGGCAAGATATTGCTGCCCAGATAGACAACCTAGTTGTGAAAAAGTGTGTCATGTAGATACCCATATGCCTAAAAATTGAGCCACTGAAGAACACCAAACAATCAGCAGGTGGATCAAGCTGATAAAATTGAAGTTGGTCAGGTAGATCTGGACTGGCAACATGAAGGTGAGCTGTTCAGGTCTCACTGGGTCATCAAGGAAGAGATGCCACGTACAGGTGGGCTTGTGACCAAGGGGTGGACTTAAGCATGGACACTACTGCACATATTATTCATAAATGTGAAACATGTTGCCATTAAATAGCCAAGAGGCTAATGCTTCTTTGTTAGGGGGGGCAGTGGCTGAAATATAAATATGGGGAGGCCTGGCAGATATATAGTGTGACTATATCACACTCCCCAAAACCTGCCAGGGCAAGTGCTCACAATGGTGGAAACAACACCAAGGTGGATGGAAACATATCCTGTGCCCCATGCCTCTGCTCAAAATACCATCCTGGGCCTTGAAAAGCAAGTCCTGTGGTGACACGGCACCCTAGAAAGAATTGAATCAGACAATGGGACTCATCTCTGAAACAGCCTCACAGACACTTGGGCTGGAGAGCATGATATTGAGTGGGTGTATCACATCCCCTATCATCACAACACTATGCAAGATAAAAATGAAAGGAAATACCTCTACTGTAAATGTCAATTGCTGAAAATAGTGTTGAAGCAGACTATTTACTTTCAAAATTGTTACAATTTTGCTTGTGAGTTTTACAAAATAACATTTCTTTCTTGGGATCCTTGTCACAAAAGCTTGACCTGGTAGGCTGGGAATTCTTTCCTGTCATTCTTGAACCCACAGAAAACTTAAAGCATAAACACTTACGCTGGAACCTCCTTCAAGTTAGTCAAGTGTAAGAATAGTCGGTCAGGAAGAGTTTACAGGTATTGTAACAGCTGTGCACAAACCAAGTCATCAATATTTGTGGGGGGTCACAGACTTTGAAAGATAAATCTAGTGTTTTAATATTACAGCTGTCATCTTCAGGTCTTTAAGTTGCAACATGTTCTAGTAAAAATTTAGGGGAAATGTTAGAAAAATGTGCAGCATATTTGTATCACCTTCCCACGCTTACTTGGTCTTATTGCTCTTCATAATGTTGAGGGATTGGGCATAAGTGTCAGATGACTTTTAAGAATAGAAGAAACTTTGAAATTAAAATTGTAGCATAGAATATTTCAGAAATGGTCATGTTTTCCCATATTAACTTATTAACAGATTTGAAACTATCAGCTTAAATAGCACAGAAACTGTATTCCAATTACTTTATCAGCATAACTTGTGCCCTGAAGATCAGAAAATACATACTTCATGAAGATAGATTGGTACTGATCTCTTAACTGTAGTATTATTACTGATACTGCTTCAAAGGCTCTGAGTGGAAGAAGGATTTATGGTCTTTAAAGTAATGTTGCATCTCTGCCTTTTCTGTACTCTGAAAACTATTCTAAGCATAATCATCAGAAAAATTAATCAGTAGCTGAAAGAAGTGGGAACATAAATACAAAGAAAGAAAAAAGCTCAAGGATTAACTAACAATTTAGTTAAGAGCATTTGGAGATGCTAGGACGCATGTACTTCACATAGTATAGACAGGCAGTATTCAAATAGTATCTAATGTCTACAGTCCTGTGGGAATCTGAAGCTAGATGAGCAGTAATGTAATATTTAGTGAGCCATAGTCCTCTGATTTATCAGCACAGAAGTGAGGAAATGTGTAAAGGTGTGCACATGCATGGGTGTTGGATAAAGCTAGAGAGGGCATAACAGCATTATGCTAAGAAGTTAATATTACCTGGCTTTATTTACCTGATATGGATCAAGGTTGAAAGTGGTCACTTCCCGGTCGTATAACAGAGTTCAGCCAAAGATAAACGAGTAATTTTTCTTGCACTTGTTGCCACAAACGCACTGTGAGGAATAACATGAAACCAAAGCACTGCTTGAGAGAAGTAATGGCTAGTTTTTTCCCAACCTGTTTTTTAAATAAAATCAGAACATGAGTTAGTGGAAAAAAACCTTTTCTTAGTGGAAGGTTTGTTAAATCAGTCTTAGCTATAGCATTATTTTTCTACTCAAGAAATAATTATGATATGGAGCTATTCTTTGTGCCCATCTGGATTTTAAATAGAGGGAACATGCACTATTTCTCCACATAAGACAAGGATATTATGCACTTGGATAAATTTTCCTAATAAATGCCTTGTACACAAGTAACCAAAATGGCTGTTACTATTCTGCTAAAAGCCCTGAGTATATTCTGTAACAGTTATAACCCCGAGGAGAACACAGTTCACTTCCTGATGTAGGGATGCAGTCCCACCTGCCCTCACAAGAGCAGAATTCCAGATGTTCCTGTTTCGCTGAATAGAATTGTGCTGTAATTCCTAGGCAGCAAGGATATGATTTGGCTATCTGATAATGTTATATCTGTTGAAATACCTTCACTGTGACTGTAGTGATGTGTAATACAGTATGAAGGAAACTATATTGCAGACTGCTCTGTTTAAATGCATTCATATTGCTCAAGTGAGTGAAAGAAGCACATAGATTTAAGGATATAATGGCATCTTGAATCCCATGTAAGTGGGGAATTAGCTAGTATCTAAAGCAGCATATATGGTAACATAGCCAATGCTTTGAGCCTGTCATTTATTGAATCACTTAGGTTGGAAAAGACCTTTAAGATCAAGTCCAACTGTAAATCTAGCACTGCCAATTCCACCACCGAAGTATGTCCCTAAGCAACACATCTAGATGTCTTTTAAATGTTTCCAAGGATTATGACTCAACCACTTCCCTGGGCAGTCTGTTCCAATGCTTGACAACCCTTACGGTGAAGAAATTTTTCCCAATATCCAATCTAAACCTCCCCTGGTGCAACTTGAGGCTGTTTCCTCTCATTCTATGACTTGGTAGTTGGAAAAAGACCTACCTCATTACAACCTCCTTTCAGGTACCTGTAGAGAGCAATAAGTCTCCCCTGAGCCTCTTCTCCAAGCTAAACTCCAGTTCCCTCTGTTGCTCCTCATAAGACTTGTTCTCTAGACCCTTCACCCTCATCATGCTATTTACTTGCTGTAATCATGATTACAGTGTGTATACAGAAGGGAAAAGCAAAACGCTTGTCTGGAAGTGTTTCTAGATGATCAGATCCAGTGTTTCTCCCACTGTTTCATGGGACTGTTTTTACAGGACACTAAAAGCTTAATAAGGCTTGGATTCAGGAAAAGCAAAGAATGTGAGAATAAACTCAGTTATGGCTGTTCCCATCTTTTTGATATTATTTCAGAATATGTTCTATCATGGCTGAATGTTTAAATTTCTGGAACACATTCATGACTGGGTTGGGGACTGAATCTGGATTCCTTCCACACCTACTTATTCCATGAAAAATTGTGGATATTCTGGTTATGGATTATCTTGTTTAAAATAATCTCTACAGATCATTTACATGATTTTAAATGCCTTAGTGAGCAGCTAATCAAGGGCAGAAAGCTTCTCAGTTATTAGCTATAACTGCCACTTCTGGCAGAAAAGGAAAGCTAAACATGAATTTCTTTTCTATTCCCAAACTCTGTGGGGCCACTTCCATTTTCCTAATCTGCTTAGCCTGAAAAAGGCAGGTTTTTTTCACTCTTTTTTGGTGTTGGGTTTTGTTTGTTTGTTTGTTTGTTTTGTGGTTTTGTTTTGTTTTTTTTTTTTTTGCACAAGATGTAGTAAAACAGGGCCTTGATTTCAGGTGATGATGCTGATGTATCATCGTAATAGGAATTTATAATTGATATTATAGTAACTGTCAAAAGTGTACAGCTCTGCCTTCAGGATAACTAAAATGAAGATTCCCAGATTCCTCAAGTCCTATTTTGCTGTAGAAAGACTGGGCCGGGCTAACATGGATTTAGGAGTATGGGTAAAAGGATCCTCTCTCCTTTCTGATCTTCTAGAGTTGAACATTCACTTTGCTTTGTGGTCTAGGTTTATTACTAAAAGCTCAAGCAAGCCTGGAGGCACTGCCTAAATGAGGCTGCAATTGTATAGCTTTTAAACTCAATTAGCCCTCTCTTCTGTTTTCTGCATGCTGCATCAATTACGATGGAGTTTACTGCTATGTGAGAAAGGGAAGGTGTGGATGCCCCTGTAACCAGCTCCCTTCTTTCCCTATAGTGTGGTGGAAGCATCTTATGTGGCCCTTTGGCAGCAGCAGGTATCTCTTCAGAATCTTAAAATGTAAATTATTTTTTTTCCAACTTGACTCCTTGAAGCATAATCATTCAACAGCAAAGAAATAAATGAGTTAGCTTCCACTACCTGGAATGAGACCCCTTCAGAGCAGAAAAAACACTGAACTGGGCTGTGCTTTGTATGATATCAACATGATAGGTTGGCCCAGGGTGTTTGTTTCACACAGTGAGGCTTGTGATCTGTAAAATGCGAACTTGAGAGAAAGCAATCCTACCACAACTATTACTATTACAAAAGAAGTGTTCTAAGAAAATTGCTGTTCACAGGAATAAGAACAGATTATTGTGCATTTAGCAAAGCAGTAGAACTTACATGCTAACATTAAAAAAGTAACAAACATTAGGACAAAACACCTAATAACTGCCTTGAGGAAAAACCCTTTTCTTAGGGTTCAAGAAAAGGAAAATAATTGGTCTGTTTTAAATGGCAGTGTTTTTATAAAATGCTTTTGTTGGATCATAATCTACTCTTTTTTCTGTTTGATCTAAAGGTCTGATTTTGTTAATTAAACATAGTAATGTAATATATTAAGCCTGTAATATGATTAAAGGTATTACTAGAACTTTATAGAAATAATGTCTTTTCTCATTCTGTTATGAGTTTTTCCTCTGCAATTGCTGATGTACACAAAACTGCAACTGCGTCTGGTTGAAAACTTGATATATTTTTCTCCAGGGGGAAAACACAAGATGTTTTGAAGAAATGTATTTTTCAGTGAGTGGATGTTTTTCTGGGAAGGCCTTTTGCATGAGGAGAAGAAAAAAGACCCCTTGCTGCCCCAGAATGGTTAACAGTCTGGTGGTTTTTGTGTGCTTCCAGAATGTCAAAGCTCTGTTGTTTTTGGAGAAGGGCCTGGAAACCTGGGTTTCTGATACTGTATGTGAAAGTTCTAAAGATCAGAGTACTATCTATCTGGAAAGTGATCATGCTGCCTACTTTTTCTCCTCTTTCCTTTGCTATGACCTCCTTTTCTGAAAAGAAAGTTTAAATAGTTTAGACACAACTCTCTTTAGTCTAAAACAGAACAAAAAATATTTCCAGACCTCTTTTCTCTCTGAGAAAGAGATGTTATTTTCTAATCTTTTCTAATCAGTCTTAATGGTAATTCATACACTCATTGTTTATGTTGTCTAGTAAAGAAAAAAACTATAACGACATAAAGTTTGTCCTTAGAATGAAGTGAAAAAAACTGTACATGTATGGAGGGAAAGGCACTGTAGCTGTGGCTGAAAAACTCTGTTTGCAGCAATGGAAAATTCTTGCATTTATTCCACTGAGTCTTGGAAAGAAGCATCTTGCTGTTTGCGTATTTGTATATGTGCTTAATATTTTGCTTTAATTCTAGTTTTGACTATGCATAAATAATGTTGACAATGTGAGGGCTGCTTTAAAAAATACAAAACCAAACAGAAACAAACAACTGTGATGGGAAAAATTCCTGTTCATAAAGCCAAAATGACTATTTATGGAAGAATATAAACTAATCAGTCTGATATAGCTGAATCCCTCCCTTCCATTCATACAAAAACATGCAAAACCTTAGCTTAATTTTATTGTGGACTACTAAAGCATCTCTCTTGGAGTACAGGTTCTAACTGAAATCAGTAAAGTGTCTTTCAAGAAGTTCAGCATGCGTGCTAAGATACTACAGATTTTTTTTATTTTTAATGTACTTGAACAGAGATATATCTGATTTTTCTTTAAAGCTTTTATCGGAGGGTGGGGAGAAAGGGGATGATTGGATCATGCTCCAATAGGATGAGCATATAATATTTTAATGTTCATCACTTAAATGTGGTTTTGGGTGTGTTTCTGAATCATTACTTTGCAGAAAGAAATAGACATTGCCATCCAACTCCAGATGGGTTTCCACCTTGCTTAAAGACTGGTGCGTTTCTCCTTTATTCTTTAGAAATGATCTTTTTAATTAGATTATGCTTTCCAGATAAGCTGCTCTTCATTTGTAGTTCAGGGGAACAAGAGGAGGTAGCATTGGGATATATTTGATCCCTTGGAAATATTTGTTTCTGTCTTTAAAGGCTTACAAAACTGTAACTTTCTCTTGAAAGGCTGCTGTGACATTCAGATGTTTGTTGGCTGGACTTGAAAGTATGCTTTGGATACTGTTTAGAAAAATCTAGTGCCCAGTAAGTGCAATACACAATAAAAGGAAGTAATGCTGAATACATATTGTGTGTGGATTGCTGCAAACTGCTTTTCTCTTAATGGTTTCAGCTTGCTGACCTGGAAAAAGGGTTGTTTTTACATTTTATTCCAGTTGTCTATGTGAATTTTTTTTCATGTCCTTTTTGCTTTTGCTCTGACCTGTTTTTCGTGCTGCCTATTTAACATGTGTGCAATGAACAGCTGCACTACTGAGTTCCTGCAGATGTTGTGAGCCTCTGTGATGTTCAGTCATGGAAGCCTTGACTTAGGAAAAAGAAAACCTATTCAGTCATCGTTGTTTTCAAATGTCCTGACCTAGGAAAAAAACACTATGGTATTTTTTGGCACTCTCTGTACTGAGCTGTCTTGGATGGTTTTCTTCTGTGGCTTCTAAACACATCAGATAAAGTTTGGAGCCATCCAGTAATTGCATGTTCCAAGTTCCTTTTCATATCTTCAGCAATCCTCTTAATGTTACTTCTTTTAAAGCTCTTTGTTAGTAAATATCATGAGATAAAAGGCTACATACTCTGGATTTCTGCTTTGTAAAAGGTCATTAAATAAACAGGTGACTGCTGAGTTTAGTTTTACTGAGGGTTTTAGTGGGCTGTTAACAACTACAGGTATGGCTTTTTTTAACTTCCTGATTTGGGGGGAGATTTTGCTTATCAGATAACCTCTGTTTTCCCAATTCCTTTACTTATGAACTTGCTCTAAAGGAGACCTATCTCTATTTGCTTTATTATGACTTAAAAATATCTATTAATCTGAAAATTATTTTAGAAAGTGTATTTCACTGTTGAAATAGTGTCCACGACATTACTATTTTGTATCTGTACTTTTGCATAAGAATTTAAGATATTTCCAATGCAAGACAGATTTCGGAAAGACAAAACTTACAGATCTGTATCAGTATGCTTATCTGGGAATTAAGTTCCTGTATCCTGGGAAGTAGCGCTGTATCATAGTGTGCATCTGGAGGGGGTAGTTAACCAGCAGAGGAAATTTTTACATGGGTGCACTATGCAGTTGTTTGCAGGACTTGATATCTTATTTTGTAAGATATAAAAAAGCTGGGTTAAATGTTCTCCCTGATCTGGGAAACTAGTGTTTTCTGTGACGTATCCTAGAAATCTTTCTTGTTTCTCCCATCAAATCACTGTATCATAGGTATATACACAGGACTTCTTTTTATGACAGTTGCTAAATAATCTGCCAAGTCTGTCAGGTCAGAAATGTAATCAATGCTCTACACAGCATTTTTTAGAGACAGATTGAAAAGGAAGTAACAGTAAAGCCAGATCTCGTTGGTCCTATTCTTTGTTTTTGTCTCTTCCTTATGCCCCATCAAAAAACCTTGGCTGCAGGCCCTTCCTGTTTTGGGGGAAACAGAAATATAATGATTTAATCTTCATTCTTTAAAAGTAATTTTCTAACCCTTTTCCTTGCTAAGATAGAATGGAAACTATAAACTAATGGTAAATGTCAGCTAACCACTAGACTTGAAAGAACCAGCAGCTGGCTTCTGCTTATGAAGCAGAGAAACTGCGTGGGAGGAGATGTAAAGAACCTCCTCAAATGCCCATTCTAAGAGAGCAGGGTGTGGGGGGGATGGGGGGAGGAGAATAGGGATGGGATGAGAATGTACTGAATATATGTTTTAACCTTTGGAATTCTTTTGCTATTCTTGCATATTCTCAGATTTGTATGAAAATGCAAAATCGCAATTGATTTGTTTCAGGCAAAAACATAAGATAAAGTCCCTAAGCTACCTAAAACTAATTTTTAATAAGAAAAAGGGTACTTAATTTGCATGTATCAATTTTGCGTCTGTTCAAAATTTATGGTATGTATCTCATAAACATTTTGTAAACTTCTTTAACGAGTAATTGTTTGCAAAGAGCTTGAGCGTGCCTCAGATCAGATGCAGTGTCTCAATACAGCAACATTATTAACAACACTGTCAAAGGAGTACTGAAATGGCAGCACTTAGAAAATGCATCTACCACAAATCTGAAATGATGAGTTGGAGTACCGATAAACATAGGGGAAATAGATGGGTGATGATAATTCATGATGTATAAACTGAGATCAAAAATAGTCAACAGGTTTATGCTAATCTAAATTGAGACAAATTCTAAGTTTGCTATAGCGTTTGGCCTAAAAGCTATCCAAGCAAGGAAACTAATGTTTCTTTTACTTCTAATAGGAAGTTCATACCTGCTGGCAAGGAAAGACAGAGGATTGATTTTGGATGTGTTTTTTTTTCCAAGTAACTTAATTTTTAATAATCCATAGATCCTTCATCACTTTCTGATATGGGAAAAAATCTGCAGCCTCATTAGTCCATGTCACAATGATTTTTAACTTAGTTTAAAAAGATTCAGGGTAAACAGACCAGAAATTGAAGAAAGAAGAAATCTCCTAAAAATCTGTCTAGCTTTTAATCGGAGAACTTTCTGTATCTAGATGCTGACTTTACTGGGCAGAAGAAAGTGTTCTCAAGGAATGGTAAGTATTGTTCAGTATGGGAACATTGGTTTTATGTGTCTGAACAACTCTCATGCAAAAAAAAAAAAAAAAGAAAAAAAAAAAGAATAGAAGTGCTGCTCTTCTTTTGGAAGTGTCCTTTTTTGTTTGCTGACAACTCCAACTATGGAGCACTTGTCCACAGTCCCAGGAATTGCTATTAACTCCCCAAGACAGCGGTGGGAAACTAGAACTGGTGAGCAAGGTCTGGAAGTGTACAAACTGGAGGATATTTGTGATAGATAAGAATAACAGGAAGAGAGAGAGAAAAAGAAATGGTCAGCACTTTTGGCTTTTTAAAAGTGGGGTGCAAATGACTTGCTGTTATGTTTTTTTCAATGTCTTGTTTCCAGACTGCTGGCTTAGTCAGCCACATCTTTAATTTGCCTGGTCCATAACAGCTGCTTCTGCTGCTACCACAGAAAGAGAAATTATAGTTTCCAAGACCTCATTTCAACCCTCTTATCTATAATCCTGAAGTTCCAGTCTGTCTGACCACTTGACTAGGCTTTTTTAATTAGCAGATCTTTTTGGGGGCCCTTAAATATGTTCTGCATATACAGAAACACTAAACAGCCTTGGAAACTCTTGATGAGATGAACAACATCCTGCAGGGAATATAAAATGACACATAATGCCTAGAATAATTACTGCCACAACTCCGATTTTCATGTTCTGTATTAGAAGGCATTGTTTACCTGGGGTCCTGTTCTTATTAAAAGAAAAAATGTTTAGCCATTTAAAAACTTGTCTGTTTAATTCAGTCTCTACACTGTTTCGTCGAATCCTCTGAAGAAGGCTTATGGGTTTGGCACAGAATACACAAAAAGCCTGAGATGAAAACTAGCATTCAAATATTTCTGTGCAATCTGTGGTTCAGATATTATTACCTGATTTGCCCAAATGAGGCAGGTGGAGTTTTATAATGACCTTTTCCTTGTACCTGAGACCACTGTATTGCCCAATCACTTGGCTGAGGTGACACATTGTTAATGAAATGCTAATAAACAACAAAATCTAGGAAGATACGCTCTTCTGTAGAAGCTAGTAGCTATCACTGCTGCAAGTATCTTAATATAATCAAAGAAAACAGCTTGGTTTAATAATGTACTAATTGTATGGCATAACCAACTAATCTCTGGGATGTACCTTGGAGACCTGATAACATGTTTCACTGACTTCTGGGGAACCAACACTGATGATGTTGGTCAAACTGTCCTCAGTTCACTTCATTTGCTGGTCTGAAGCTCTGTGTTGATTTGTCTAGAAGAGAAAGAAACAAAAGATTTTGTGTGATAGCTTAGGATACGCTCAACAGATCAGATGATAATTGGTTTTGACGTTACCCAAGGGAAAATAGCTAGTGTCACTGTGAAGGTCTGTGTGGTTTTGTACCAATTCTTTGAATTTTCAGATTAAAAATGCAGTTCTTCAAGTTAGCTCTGAGTGAAATTATGTTATTCAGAATATTAACTGAGACCACACTGTGAATAAGCCTTGTATTTTCGATAATGTAAACATCATAAATACATAAGTCTATGGTATTTTGTTTCATGCTGTTCTGGTGAGATTATTCCAGCATAAAACAATACAAATTTGCCAGAAAATGAGCTCTAGGCTTATTTTTCAGTGCTGCAGATAAGTGTTAATAGGATCCTTCTCAAACTCAAATATTAAACCTGTGTGCATCGGTTGTCTTCCATAGTATAGCTTTGAATTAATTTTCTGTCTTAAAGAAAAATAATCCCACTTTAATACTCAAATACAGGTCTAGGTAATAGTCAGATCTTTATTGGTATCATGCACCAATTCTGCTGAAATCTGCAAAAAATCCTGCAGTTTTTCAATAGCTCTGAAAATAATTTCATCCTTAGCCTGCAATGTTCAAAGACACATGAGGAACTACATGAACGATTATCTCCTGACCCTGATGTACAGTGGGTTAGGTGGTGGGATTCCCAAAGCCTTCTAAATTCTTGGCATTCAGGAATGAAAATGCCAGGGATCAAGTAACAAATATTTGAGCTGCTTGTTAAAGTCACCTTATTAAATGGGACTCAGCTGAAGAAGTCTTGTATCAAGTAAGCCTGGTATATTAAATCTAGAAAAAAATCTTTTCAAATCTATGCTTTTCAATGGTCTAATGATTACTTTTTGAAGAGTTTGTAGTCTGCAAAATACTGTAATTATACAGCATATGCTTAAAAAGACTGGTCTGTGGTATTAACCTTCATGCAGTTTCATGGAAGACATTTTGGAATTTTGGATCCATCTTGTTCAGCAATGCCTTCTCCATTGCGATTAATGGAGGAACATGCAAGTTTGAATTCTTTGAATAGCTTTGAAAAGTCTCACATTTGTTATTTGTCTATTTTATAGGCCATGAAAAAAACCCTGCCACCCCTCAGGGAATTAAAGCATAGTGCTTTAATTACATAATGCCCATTAATGCTAATAAATTTTATGCTAAAGACCTCTGCTGTACCAGTGCCAACTAAAACATATGTCTCCTTCCTTTTCAAAACCTGTGCCACGTGTTGCCTGGACATGCGGTCATTAAAATGAGCTCAGTTACAACGACAGCTATTAGACAAAGATGCAAGATTTCATTTTGACTTTCAACCACTTTTATAGGTTGAAATAATTCTAGGATTTTATCTTCAAGTAATCTTTAAAAGCATTCCAACAGGAATAGTGTTAACTATAGGCCACTATATATGTGAAATCAAGCAATAATATTTTTCAACTGCTGCAGTGTTTCTATAATCTGATAGGACTTGAGTTTTCTCTCAAAAGATTCCTTTGTAATGTTAGTCTGAAGAATGATTTCACCAGCTTTATAAGAGAAAACATGTTTTTAACTCTTTATTAACAATCTTGTGCCTTATTTTTTATTTTGTTCTGTATATCTCGCCTAGCCAGTAACTGCAACCCTTCTATCATTTTTTTTTTTTTAATATAGCTCTGCTGTTAGTAGTCCTTCCAGAGTCTGACCCCAGAACTAAGTCTCCTGCTCTTGCAATACTTCTGAAAATCAGGCAATCAAATTGTTCTTGATCTATGCGTTAAAGTGCAGCAGATTTTCTGCTTTCTATTGGAGTAAAGGAGGAGGCTGGGATACTCTATGAGAATTTGAAGGAAAAATAATGTATCAGAGGATCAAACTGGTAGATGCAGACTTTTTCCATATCTCTATAGTGAGTCAGCATTTAGTATCCTTTTGTACTAACAAAACAAAAACATGATGGTGGTTTAGTCTGGTTGACAATGGAGACCAAGTGAGAATAGCTGTACATAAGGAGGATGACATTTTATCAGAGCAGATGAGACAATTTTGTGGCAGCAGGAATATGAGATGAGGAGGGGTTGAGTGATGGTTGGATGGTAAAATGCATAAAAAGAACAAAAAGCATTTAGATGTTGTCTGGCTACAAAGACTTAGAAAAGGCCTGGATTTAGGAAGTAGAAGGATAGGGGGATCGACCAAAGGGTTGTGAATAGATTTAATGAAAAATAAGTGTAAACTTGTAACTAAACGTGTAATGTTCAGGGTTTGTTCTTGTGTTCCCTGTCCTTCACCTCAGATGAAATAAGGCAAATAGGGTTGTTTCTCAGCACAATCTTTGTTTTTTCATGTATTGTTCTTGACTATCCCAATCCCTGTGATGGTCAGTGCTGACCTGCAATGGTTTTATTAGTCAGTCAGAGGATTAACAGCCCTTTCTTTCCTAAGTCTACCAGAGCAGTCTCCAGGAGCAGACAGAAGGAAGAAGCAAGGACTGTGAGGCAGCACGTTGGTTCAGAGCAAGGACTGTGCCACATCCCTGTGGCCTGGGTCTGGGTGGGCAGGAGAGATGCTATGATGTGCAGCTGCGCTGAAGCGAGGGGGGACATGACAGTGAGGAGTCAGGAGAGAGCTGGACTCTGCTGCCTGTGGTGCTCTCTGCAGGGCAGGGAGGTCCTGGGAGTCCTCTGGTAGAGATTTCTCAGCACTTGTATTTTATCCTCAATCACAAACCTGTCAATTCAGGGCACTGATCAAATTTTTATTATTTTCATTACATAATATTTGTTATGTTCTTTTTATACTGCATTAGTGTTTCTACTGAAAGGCTTCAGGTCTTCGGCTGAATTTAGATGACTGACACCAGATATGTCTAAGCAGCCTCACATAAAAGAAAAAAGGGCTGTTATAAGCAGAGAGTTTGTAAGCATGCTACATGTTGATAAGCAGCAATTATCAGAGCTGGGAGCATTTTGAAAACCTTACTGATGACTAATCCTCCATTTTACACTTCTACTTCCCAAATTCTGTCAAGAGGGAACTCACGTTATTTTTAATTGTAGTTACTTTTGCCACTGAGTTTTAATGGATTGGAATAATGTTTAAAAAAATAGAGAGTTTAATTTTTATGAAACTTAAGTTGTCACAAATCTTCCCGCCATCAGTTGCACTTTTTCCCAATTTTCTGACTAGTTTTAAAGATAAATCATGTTCTTGCTTTTTATTCTGCTCTGCTTGCCTGTGTTCACCTCACTGCTGATCTCCCTGCTCACAGGCAGACCCATTCCAGCTCAGTGATGAGTGCCAGTCACGACATTCTAACAAGCCAAAAGTAATAAACTTGCTATGAAAAGCTTAGAAACTTGGAAGTGCTTAGGTGTCAGCATTTTAAACTCATTTCAACTTTATTAATGACACCCTGGGGGAAGAATCTTTTAATAGTAAACATATTCAAATAGATTTGAGCTAAAAAATCTGGATTTACTTTGTTTTGGTTGCATGTATACTACAGCATTATTAGCAGATGATTTAGGGCAACAGCAGTGAACTTCTAGCTTGGATTGCGTTGAACTGAACGTTCTCCATGACTAAAAATGTTTTTCCAGCTTTATGGGAGCTTCCCCCCACCTGCCCCCTGTAGCACTTTGCTGTTGAAGTAGTGTTAAATAGCATTTGTTGAGCTTACTGGATACTCAAATATGATTTCATTTTTTTTCAAAACATTCATTCCTGCTCAGCTTTTGAAATGACACGTGCCAGCATGCTATTCTTCTCCCCTGTAGTTCCTACATTAAACCTATTTTCCCTGAGAAAATGGAATCTTTGTGTCTTTGTCTCCTCACTAGCTTTCAGGCATGTTTTGGCAGGAGCTCTGACTGTCGAGGCACTGGAGAGGAGGGGCCTTACACTCATTTGTCAGCTTTTCTTCCATCTGTAATTCTTGCCCACTCAGCAGTACTGGAGGGGCTTAGAAAAGGGGGAGAGCTGGTTGCTGTTGAAAGTCAAACTTGAAAGAATTGCCTCACTGTAACGGTTTGGGAAAGGTGTGTGTGTGTGGAGAAACTACAAATGTTTTGGCTAAATCCAGCTTTATGCTTAAGGTTTTAGCAGCTCTCCATTTCATGTAATTGCATGCCTTTCCCCTCCTCCCCCCGCCCCCCCCCCCGACCCAGCCCCAGTATAACTGTGCAGGCAGCAGTCTGTTTATAGACTTGTTTATTGTGTGTTGATAAACTGGCTCTAACAGTGATGAAAATTTTCACTGGTGTTCAAGACCTGGTTGTTTCCAACCAACAGCTTAATTTAAATCATTTAAAGTCTTTAACTTTTGTCCTAATCCTCTGCTGCAATCTTCCTTTGCAGGCCATGAGCTTTCATCTCCTTGTGTGATGTAACCAAACAGAATTTATCTTTTATTTTAATTAGAAGACAGATCCCCTCATACTAAAGAAAGCATTTTTCCTTTTCAGCTTTTTATAGAATATTAACGTAGATCTCTCCTCCTCATTTCAGTAGGCTATTTAAGCTCAGGGCTCATACTGTGAGCTGTTAATTAATCAGTGTGACAGATGAAGAAAGTATCCAAGTATGAAAGAAAACCTTACTTCGGTGACTAACAATAAGGATGTGAGTCCGAATGATTAAAAGGATTTTTTTTTTTTTTTTTGTGAATGTGTGATAAGGAGTCTTAAGCTGTTTGAGGTAATGATGGTTTTTTTACTCAGTTTGTGTCTCTGTGCACACATTAAAGGGTTCATCAATATTTTGTCTTGAAAAGTCTAGACAGGAGTTAAAAGAGCCTCTCCTACAGTTTGAAGAGATCCTGTTTCCCATAATTAATAACAGGAAGCAAGTAAATAAGGCTTTACTGACAAATGAACCAGCAGCAGTAACACGTACCCAGAAACATTAGCTCCTACCGGAGAAATATGGCTGAGGTCTGTTGGTTTTAGTGCACAGGAAAAGATTGCATTAGAGCTTTGCTCAAGTCCAATTCAGTTATGTGATAGCAGACTAAAAGTAGAGTAAAAATAATGCATTTTAATTATTGAGACTGATTTCTGACCTTTGTTTACCTCTGTGTTACAGTACAAGAACCCTTCCTCTGTCATTATTTGAAACTCTTTGAACTCAAAAGGAGATTTTCGTGTTTATTTAAAAACTACCAGAAGGCATTTCAGACATTTCCTGGAACAAACTGTATATATATATTTTAGGAAGATAAGAAATGAAAGGAAACTTGAGGAAAAGCTTTTAATTTTCTTCCTTTTTGAAGCCTGTATTTTCCCTTCAAAGATATCTTTTCAGCAAGTAGTTGGAAACCCTCCCGCAATTCCACTTGTTACAATCGGTTAAACAACAAAAGGGGAGTTAGATCCTCATCTCTTCTGTACCAGTGTAAAACCAGAGCAGTGCTATTTGTCTCACTGAGCTGTTAAGGTCATTTCAGTAACCCCACAGTGCAATGACAAAAATTGTCTTGTCCTTGCCTGCCATACTTATGACTTTCTCTGGTTTTTGGGTTACATTGCAGGGGGAGGTTAAGGGGGAGGAAAAGGAGGAGGTTTCTGTGTGTGGGGCTGGGGTAGTAGTTGTTTTCCTAGGGAGCAGCAATGACTGAATGTAATATTCAGAAGCACTGGAAAGCACATTTAGCTCTGTGTTTGTGCTGGACCTGCAGTCTGAGGTGGTTGAATTACAGGTTCATCGTCTGGCATGTTGACTACATGATACAGTTGTGTAATACAGACTGTATGTCATCTTAGTGCTGACCTTGAAAAGTGAACGTTTCACTGATTCTTAGATACACCAGACAGTAAATTCCCACTTTAGCTATCAAATTTAAAGTTAACTACTGGATTCTGCACACACACACACACACACACACACACCCCACCCCCCCCCACACCCCGTACAGAGCCCAACAGCTCATCTGCTAAAAATGACAAGATAGGCCAAAATGAGCCTGTTTGTAGAGCTAATGTTTTTTCTTTTCTGTACGTTTTAGAAGATTAACAGCCGTTGCTGTACAGGAGCATGGCGATGAATACCAAATAGTCTGTCCATAAGGCTTTTTGGAAGGAATTCAGTAAATTCAAAGAAGATATCCCAACATTATATGCCACAACTTCGTTTATTTTTTCCACTGACTGTAGCTAATACTATGAAAGCAACAGACTCTATCCAAAGAGAAGACGAATATTTACAATACCGTGTCAGGTTAAAACATTTACTGGTGAATACTCTTTTATTGTTGACCAATTAAATGAGAGATTTGAGCGCATGTATCTAACATTAAGCATAGACTTTTCCATTCAATTCAATATTATATATTTCCATAGTTCATTACTGTACTTCTGTTATTTCCTAAATGCATTTCCCTCTCCTGTTAAGTACTGAGTTCTGTCACCTTGAATCATACATGCTGGCATCCAGCTAGACTTACAGCTTTTAAAAGAGACAGCTTATGGAATATGGTGCTACTTGACACAGGCGCTTGGGTTCTTACTGCAAATAAATATCTCAGATGTCAAAAAGACAACTGTTGAAGGTATGCTTTCAGGGTTGCTAGAAGGTATTATGTCAGATTTTTCCCTAGCTTGGAACAGTAATAACTAGTTAATTCCTGATGGAACTTTATTCTGGACAAGGTGCATTTTCTTTTTCACAAAAGGTTGTATTACACAACAAAGCTTTGTAGAAAATTGTGTGAATTTTCCATTTATTTTGCAACCTTTGAAAATCTTTGTTTATGTACTGCACATAATAATAGAACTAGGGTTAGAAATTTCTCTAATTATATGGAAAACAATATACAATCCCTTTTAATAAACTATTTGAGTATCTTCAATGCTACATCCCAGAGAGAATTTTCGTAACAAGTCTGATCTTTGTATTCAGCTTTTGATGTGCATTTTGCATAACTAAAGAGGAAATTTTAATGCTTAGGGTGCTTTCTTTTAGAAAGACAGGTGATCAATCAATGGCCAGATTGAATTATTTGAATTGTCAAATTATATATTACTGGTGTTTTGTGCACCGGTACATGTAGGTTGATTCAAGATGTATTTCAGAGTTTAACAATTATAGTAAATAGTAGAATAGTGTAAAAAAGTCTCCTGGCGTAGACCCAGGATAAAGGCACAGTTTAATCCAAAAGATGCTAATATGAAAAACTGAAGTCCTAGCAGGACCGGGTTTTGGTAGCAGAATCCTATCTTAAACCTTGTAGGTACATAACTAGCAGTTTTCAGGGCATAATCTAGATTTTCTGTTCATTTTGTGTGGTATTGGAATTATCATCTTGTCTCTTTTACAAAAGGATGTAGGCTATTCTTGTAGGGGTTTTTGTAATTATTTTTGGGGGGGTTTGGGTTTGGGGTTTTTTTTTGGTAGGTTTTTTTTGTTGGTTGGTTGTTTTGTTTTGTTTGTGGTTTTTTTGTTTGGTTGGGTTTTTTGGGTTTTTTTTGTTTGTTTGTTTTTCTTTTTACAGGGCATTATCCAAAGCCCACTCTGTTTAGGTCACAAGGTTCAAAGTAAACATGGGTACCCTGATTACACTGCACCTTTTAAAACAATATTTTTTTCTTGTCCTTTTAATCTTTAATTACTTTGAGCATATTTTTCTTTGTGTGTGTTTGTGATCGCAGCAGATGCAATCCTTCTTCTGCATTTTTTAATATTTTTTGATTGCTTAATTTAGTCAAGGATAGGGAAGCTTATTTCTGATTCAGTGATAGGCTTCTCACAAGAAACCTAACTCGAATAAAAGTGAAAGAAAGTATATTTGCCTTCAACTTCAAATATTAATATTTCAAATTACATTACAGACTATTATTTAAGTATTTTAAGTGTTTACTTTTATAGGGCTTCACATTAGGGTAGGAACTGTTTAATCTCTTTAATTCACCAAAGTTGAGAACTTCTACTTATTTCTCTTAAGCAATAAGCTTAATTTAATTTTTGGCACACAATTTAAAGAAGGTATTCCCACTCATCTTGCTTTTAAATGAAATGATGATTGTATAGGTGAAAATACCGTAAATTACTTTGAATGTGTGAAAGTAGATGCATGCAGATGTATTATGACTTAAAAAATTTGCCTGAAATGTTACTTTTACCACAACTAATATTGGTCAGCTCTTGAAAAGTTTACCCTACTGTGTGCAGGACCTCTCCAGGCTGCCAGTAAGCAGTGCAAAAGAAAAAATATTGCTAGCTACCAGCAGGCAATAAAAATTATGGATTGCCAATAAGATATGTAAGTTCAAGCATTTAATTTTCAGAGGTCTTCACTGTAGAGATGTAATTTTAAAAAAATGCTTTAAACTTTTGGTTTCTTGTTTTCAAAATCTGGAACAAAAGATACCTGATAACATTATAGGTTTTTTTTTAAATTACTATTTTCTGTAAAGTTGCAGGCACATTGCTGCATTTATTTCAGCAGAAAAAGCCAGATGATGCTATAGAGTGGACAGTTCTCCTGGCTCTGAAGTCTTTCTCTCTGTCATACAGCCTAGAAGGGGTTGAGAAGGAGAGGCAATGCCCTGGGAGTCTTCACTGTGCTCTCTCTCCCATGACAGTCAGTAGTAGTGCCAAAACCAGAAAAATGCCAATACTCCAAATTTTGATTCTGTAAGGAAAGACTTTTGCTTTATGCACAATAATAAAAATAAGTGTAAAATTTCTTGAGATATCCATTTCAACCATCAGACTCAAACTGACATGCACCACTGTCAGTCAGAGGAGGAGCAGAGGAGTAAGGTAATAGCTGCTGCTATTATTATTTCTTCATATCCTACTTTAAGCTCAGACTCATCAAATCAATGTGTACAATGTTCTTACTCCTTTAAACACAACTACCTGTACTTCTTTGCAAAGCCAGGAGATGGGAATATGAGGTAATGACACAGGATTTTTATTTGCTTAAATGTTGTCATCAAGGTTTTTACAACTACCTTGGTCTGCTTCTTCCAGAAACATTATTTCTGCCAGGTAACACAAATACGATGTGTCCAGTTGAAGAAGTGGATTTTTTGTTTTTACAGTAAAACACCTAGGGAGATGGAATGAAGGTCAAGGTACTTTACTCTTGCACTGCTTTATTTCCAGAATGGGGATAATTTTCTTTTCTCACAAACAAGAAGTTCTTATTTTTTTTGTAAGTAGCCAGAACTTTCTTTTTTCTTTTTTGAAAGTTCTCATTTTTTCTTAACTTGTATACTGGACAAAGGTGTAGCAGAAGCTTTCATTTATGCTACAGGAAGAGACTTTTGTTAAATAAAAAACCCACAGACCTTAAAAGTTTTTTTGCAAAGCTCTGTACAATAATTTTTCCTTAAGATAGTATAGGAAGTGGGACTGAGATGGCAAACTTCTTTCATCAGTACATAAATCATACTACCCAACAATAAATTTTTAGTAAATTTTTTCACAGTATGTTGAATAATGTTTTGATGCATGCAGTAAGTCTTGGTAGTAATATGGTATATAATACCTTCATTTTACTAATTAATTTAGTATATATAGATACTACCATGTAAATGTTCCATGCCTTCAAGTTAGGTCATGAAATGCTTTTCACTGTTTATTCTCCATCTTGTTTCACTTCCAGAATTTAAATCTGCTGCTTCACTAGCGATAAGGTCATAGCTGGGAGGGGAACTATGGGGGCATACAGTGGAGATAGAGTTTTGCTTGATTGAAAGAATTTGGCCTTTGGTTTTGTTTCTCCAACACGTATCGCTCTGATAATGGCGGCAGAACAGTGCATACCCTGGCAAATATTAGTCACTGCAGATACTGCCTGCTGTAGTGATGTTGGTTCATTGAAGAGTTTTTAACGGTTCATTTTAATGAATTTAACTAGAAAAAAAGTTTTAAATAATCCTGTATCTGGCAAAAACATTGTACCTTATGACATTGGCATTGCAGAAGTGCTATGACTCTATGCATGTTCATGTTTCTAGACAAAATTTCTCTTTGCAAACAAAAATATTTCTTGGTGAACTCAGACCTACTTCATGCTCTTTTTGGTACTTTATTTGATTGACTGTTAATAGCATTTTTTCTCTTAAATATGTAGTTATATATTTTTTGAGTGGTTCTTTCTTTAAAATTGCTATACTGATCCTTCTGCCCTAAAATGCTCAGAGATTCTTCTATAAAAATCCATGTAATAAAAAAATCAAATCCATAAATTACCTGAATAATTTTAAGTATATAAAAAGTAGAGTGTATTTAAGTTGGGTGGGTTTTTTTTGTTTGGTTGGTTGTTTTTTGTGGTGTTTGTTTGTTTGTTTTAATTCTGGAGATGTCTACTCTTGATGAGACTCCCATCAAATCAAAGCTGAGCCTAAAAGAAATTTTAGTCGATCTCCACCTTTATTCCCAAGCTCAGTGCCATATGCTTGACTTGCAATTGATAGGAAAAGATATATATCTGTTAAATATTTGCATAGCTTTCTTTTAATCATAGGAACTTTTCTAATTTTATGGGGGTTTGTCCTTGTAAAGAAATAATTGTGTCTTTTGTTGGACAATATTCTTTTTAAAAGGAGCATTTTTTAAACTTTTCTTGGTTTTTAACACTACAATGTTGCCTCAGAAGAGAAGTCTGGTACATGTTTCACAGTGAGAAATTTCTTTTAAGGTATTTGTTTTAAATATCAATATAGTTCAAAATACACACAGGTAGTTGCTAGAATTTTTTTCTTCTTTCCAGACCTCAAACAGATCAATCTTTACAGGTCGTGTCAAGCATTCCCCAGTGTTTTTAAGTGTATACCTAGCCTTCTTGAAAAGATTTAAAATGGAAGGTGAAGACTGTGGTAATACATAGGCTATTCTGCCAAATTCCTGTAAAACCAGGGGGTTTTCTCTGTGAGAAGTCCCCTGCAATGTCTGACATTCAAACAGCACAGTTCCATGACTCAGAAAATGGCAGCCTGCCATAATTTTGATAATTGTTGAAGATGCTTTTCAACAAGCATAGCATCTCTTAAGTCTTGTTATCTATAAAACTGTGATGAAGGTTTCAAAGACATGGGAAAAGGTTATTGAGTGCTCTTTGTCAGTTATGCATTTGCTTAGTTCATGTCATAAGCAGAGGCTGAGAAGACCTTTATCTTGTCTGGCCTGTTCCAGCCTATTTTGTGACAGCAGAATCTTCTGTTAAAAAAGAATTATTTTAAATACAGGGCTGACTCTCATTCCTTTTCCTCTTCTCCCCCCAGATTACACTAATCGATGTCCAAAAGTCCTTCCCCTCCATGAACAAATTTGCATGCCTCTTAACAATTGCAATTCTTTAAAAATATATAAAAAGTGGATTTGGATGTCGGATGTGATAGTTTTATTATAAAATTTAACTATTTAATCTGGATTGGTTAGGGCATTTTTATGTTTTACTAAATGGTTTAATTTGAAAAGTTTGCACAAGTAGTTGCACTTGTCCAAAATGGACTTTTTACTTGAAATTATGCATTAGGTACTGTTGCACACAGTATTTCTTGCAAAAAATATCTCCAAATTGTGCATTTAGTTCTATCTTTTGTGCTTAATTATGCCAAACAACTTTGAGGTACTTCTGGCCCATTACATTAAACGCTGAATGACTTAGTGGGAAGCCACATTGTTGTTATGCTTGTATGAAGGTGAGATACTGTAATATGACTCAATATGTCGAATACACGTGACTGCTGAATGCTACATTGCTGATTTATTAAATACTTCACATACAGAAATTAATTACTATAGCATTCATTGCTATTTTTTTTTTAACTCTCAAAATGATAAGTATTTTATGACCACAGGTAAGCAGAAAATTCATTTTTTCTAGCCCATGAAATTTTGAGTTTAAAACTAGTTCCATTCTACACTAGAGCTCAGTGAAATTTAGGAAGAATGAAGAGATCTGTCTAATATTGTCAACGTTCTGCTCAATGGGAAACAGCTATTTTGGAGTCAATGTGTCTTGTTTGGGCTATAATGTCCCTTTTAATCTTTAGAAATGTTTTCTGAAGGAGTTATCTTTAAAATGGTGAGCCCCACATTAAGTTTAACTTAATGAGTCCCTATCTTCTAACTTGACAGAAAAGTTGATATTCAAAGACTGCACTACTTGTGAATTAGGAGTCAAACAAGAAGTGAAATCTTCTAATGTTTGTGGTGAGAAGTGGCGCTTGATCCTTGAGGCAAACAAATTCCCTTCAACCTACACATCATAGTACTAACAAGTGCACTGGCAATGCTGTAAGATGAAATGCCGCTTTCTGTTGTTAAAAGTAGGACACATTTTTTCCATTTCTAAAGTTCTATCACTTCATATAGTTGCTTTTGCAAATGAAAAATGGCAACAGTCCTGTACAGAAGTGGTCTATGAATTACAGAAAAGCAGCTTATGCTTGAGTAGTGTGGCACAAGAAGATGACAAATATTTCATGAGGAGAGAA
This sequence comes from Rhynochetos jubatus, assembly GCA_027574665.1. Lineage (NCBI taxonomy): Eukaryota > Metazoa > Chordata > Aves > Eurypygiformes > Rhynochetidae > Rhynochetos > Rhynochetos jubatus. The sequence continues at coordinate 23,154,111 of CM050656.1, forward strand.
TGAAGCACAGTCATGGGGAGATTACAGAGCCCACAAGCTTTAGTTATGCTGTCTCTCATTCTTAACTAGAGAGGAGGGTGAATAACTATGGTTATATTTTTATTTTAGCAGGCTCAACAAATATGGTGACCTTGCACATGGTCAAGATGCTTAGAGTACCTGAACTGAAAATACAGATAGAGAGAGAACATATGGGATTTTTTTAGTTTTCTTAACTTCGTATGTTTTCATCAGAATCCTGATCTAGATTACTACTGCCAGGTTTTGAGGCTGATATACAATTGTGTGTATGATAGACTGTATAGAATTTATTAGATTTCTTTGTTACTACACAGTACTGTCAAAAGGAAGTTCAATTTTCTTTTCTTTATACTACAATGAATAAAGGGAAATAATCTTAATATGCCTTCCCACAGGCTGGCAGTCAGCGAATAAGCGGAGTTTCTCATACTAGATAATTCTGAATCTGGAACAGGAGCCCAGATGAAGCTGGGTCTCCTGTTCTTTTTCCTGGTAACTTGCTCTTTTCTTCCCCAAGAAGGGGAAAAAGAAGCTTTATAAAAATATTTCAATCAATACTAATAGTTTTTTTTAATTAGGTATTTTAATAAAATTCTAGTGTCTATGTTGGAATTGTATTCTACCTATGGCTAAAAGCAACTAAAAAGCTCACCCATACAGGTAGTAGAATGAATTAAGAGAATTTTGTTCTTTGTTCTATAGTTCAATAAATTCTTTTTATAACTTTTTTGTTATTGTTTGAATTGCTTCAACACAGTTTCATTTTCAAAAGTTTGAATTAGTGTAAGAAGAAAAACAAAGTAAGAGTTAAAAACAAGAAATAAGATGGAATGAAGAATAACTAGCTCACAAAAGCTTTTGCTTATAATAATAAAGACTGGTGTTGTAATTAGCTTTTTTTGGAGTGTTTTTCACTCCAGCTGCACTAGACAATACTATGACTTGTAGTTAATACATATGGACATATTTACTTACTTTCCTTTGCATTGCAGCACATGTACTTCCCTAATTGGCAGCTTGCCATTTATATGTGGAAAATAAGATTGTGTTGGCAAGAGGGAGAGACTGAGATTTCTAATGTCTGCAGTGCACAAATATCTCAGTTGCATTAATGAAGGAGAAGGGATTTAAGTTTGAATTAAATTATTTGGATCGTAATGCACTTAGAGCCTCCGTAAGGCTATCCATGAGTTACAAATGATTAAAGCCCAAGTTAGAATTCAGACTGCCCTTGCAAGGCCTCATATTAGGACAACCCAGAATTTTCAGCTATTGATGGTAGCTCTATGGAGATATCCATCAGGAGTAGATACATTCAATATAGACATTTATTTTTCTCTTAATGTTGCAACTTAAACTGCTGATATACTATTCACTCTCCTCCACCTCCCCCATGCTGAATAGAATAGTAAAGGCATTCTATTTTTTATGAAGTGAAACCATTGGTAGGAGCAAGATGATGGAAAACAATGTTCTAGAAAATAAATGCTCTTTACTCAATTCAAGAACTAAAAAAATTACCATTAATATTCCACACTTTCTCACAAATCAGAAAACAACTGAGGTTCGTCCAAGCAACATGTTCTGTCTAACATGAATGACGTTGCACTCCAAGAAACAGCAGTTGTATCAGGCACTGTATTTTACTGCCCTCTTAAATGGATGTATTGCTCATCATCTTGAGGATCATTTGGCACCAAGTTTGTCTAGCTTGGTCAGCATGATCTAACTTGCAGTAAAGCACAAATTAATTCTATCTCCTTTGGAAACCCTTTCTACATCTTCAAATTACTCTTGCTAGCTCTTAAGTGAAACTGATCGTGAGTAGAACCAATTGTAACTCTAGATCTTGTCTGAGAAGTCAAACATTTCGACTATAAAACGTTGTGCAAAATGCTTATGCATTTCCACTATAAAAAGTTGTGCAAAATGCTTATATGGAACCAATAAGATTTAACCAGCTGCCTGAATTCTAGAAGACAGGATATATTTAGTTGTTCTTTTCAAGGAAGGATCTTGTATGGTTTTCATGTCTTAAGGCCACAAAAATCTAAATACTTTTTAAAGTGCTTTCAGGCAGACTCAGTTTAGGACTTCAGTTTCCTAAAATTCCTTTTTTTTCAGTGTCCCTTTTTCTGTTTATTGCATGACAAGTGTGTGTAGTATTTCAGGTGTTACAGATGAACATTTTCTATATTACAGACAGAAAAGTGTTGTGTGTTTTGGAGACTGTGCCTGCCAACATAAGGAACCGAATGAATAGGTTTTGAGTACTTGAAAGCAATGCCTTTCTAGACAGAGTACTTGAATTAGATGAACAGACTCTGAAGACTTTCTGACAAAGGCTGTCTGCTATTGCTTGCATAAATCTGTGCTGAATGAGTACTCCACCAGAATTACATGAAGAGTTGATAGAAGTATTGCCAAATGAAACAAACAATTCTTTCAGTTCTGTAAAACCAAGGTTGTCATCAATGAACAGTCACTAATATATGAATGATTTAATCATTAGACATGATAGGAACAGTGCGACATTATATTAAAAACAGCAATGCTTGATCACCTCTATTCCAGTCTTGCATTTCTACAGTTCTTATCATAAATTAGGGCGTTTAGTGGCTTCCCTGCTGCAATCAGCTAGAGGTGACACCACTGAATCCTTATAATCCACTGTTTTAACAGTACGTATGATCTCCATTAGTTTAAATAAAATCTCCAACTGTTACAGCTAAACTTCACCCCAGCTTTGCTGTGAATTTATCCAGTTCCTCCCACAAAGAACTCATTTGCTTCCAGAAAGTAAACTGGAGGACGTTTCTTCCTCCTTTTCCCCTTCTGTTTCAAAAATACAGTAGTCCTGATCCTCTAGATCAGCTTGTGTCAATTGAAACAACATAGAGGGTAAACAAATTTTCCAGACAATGCAAAGTTATCTTTTAAGTATCATCAGTAGCCTCGTGAATACTTTTGATTTAGGTGATGGTGTGAAAATCCTGATGTCATGCGATCCACTTTGCTTTTCTTGTTCACTTTTATCTTATTTCACCCTGTAAGCTGGCTGGTAATTATGGTAACACTAGAGAAAGGATGCATTTCAACAGAGTTCAGAAGAAGTTGGATGGTGTAATTTAATCTCCTTTACTAGCCTCCGCAGAATTCTCTTTGTCTTTTCTCATCAGCCAAATCTATAATGTCCTGTTACACAGCTCTGATTCTGGCCAAGTTTTGCGGATAAACTAGTTTCTCTTCCTGGTCTGGTTCCAGGGATTTCTGATGAGAAATCAAGAATTTTAGTCTTAGCTACAAAAATAAATTGTGACTTGAGATTCAGCAATCTGATTTAAAAATGACGTGATCACACACATTTTGTATGTTTTAAATAATGTTTGCCCTGTTCCATTTCACTGTAAAGATGTTTCTCTCCCAGACTTTGTATTTACTTTCCCACCTTCTTGCCCTATAGTGAATCTATTCACTTTCCCAAATGCTCAGCTGAAGCAATCATATTAGGTGGGTTAAAGGACAGCTAAAAAATACTTAAATACCTATTTGTGTTTTAAGTTTGTTTCTAGGGTTCTCTTTCAGTCTGAAATCAGTTCTATTAACTTTTCATAACAAGCTATTTATTTCATATTTGTGTCTACTAGGGATCCTTTAATAAATAAAGAAAATATCTGTTAAGGTCAGTGTTACAGAACAGTGTGTTAGTCATACTTACAAAGAAATAAATGTAAAAAGAAATGTTATTAACTGAAATTTGAATTTTTATTCAAGAAAAATGAGATGTTCTGTCAGCGACACTGAGACAGATTAGTGCTGGTCTGTTGAAGAAAATGCTTACTGTTTGTTTTGAAGAGAGACTTTGTAGATTTTGTTAATCTCAGTGAAAGTTAGAGTTACAGTTGTGGAAGGCAAAGGTGCCCAACTTCCATTTGCCTCATGGCAAACTTCTGCGTTTGTTTGTAAGCAACCTGGAAGTAATCTGAAGATGAAAATAATGAGTAGTTTCAAGAAAAAGTCTCTCTTAATGTTGCTTTTTACTGCCATGTTTAGGAAATGTGTTCTTGATTTATCAAGATACGTATTATGATAAGTAAGAATGGAAATGGCACGGTATGAGATATTGTCTGCTTCTTGTTCTTAGAGTAGGATAAAATGTGAAACTTTTCTGAGGCTATGGGAAATAAGTTTTCAGTACGTGAGATCTTTCGACTTTTAAGTAAAGATTGAGTTCTACACTGTCACCATGTTTTAAAGATTAAATCCACATGGCACTCTATGGAATACAATATCCATTGTTCATACTTCTTGAATGACTTGGAATCATGTGTTAACATGATGAAATCAGATGGGATGTTCAAACACTAAACTCCACTCAGTGCTAGACAGATGTCTTTCCTGGAAGATGAGGGAGGCATCCTCCAAATAGCAATCTAAGAAAAGACTAACTATCAAATTTTGAACAATTGATTCAAGTGAGAAATATACTCTATTGGTAATTCAGTAATTGCTTATCTGCTTTTAGGGTTTGATCTGATCTCAGCTTCTGATTAGCGATGTGAATGTATCATCTGATTCAGAATGCTTATTTTTTTTCCCCAACTTAAACAAGTAGGTAAAAGTAAAATTAACTTGGGAAGTACACAGGGAATAGAAGGTCTACTTTTGTGGCTCATCTAGCTTCTTACAAAGGAAATTAAAAAAAAAAAAAAAAAAAAGAGGACAGGAGAGAACAAAGTAGATAAGTCAAAAGCAAACAGCAGAATGTAGCACTGAATTTAAAAAAGTTTGCCAAATGGCTGGTGGTCCCTCAGAAAGGTTGTATCTCTAAGTTAGATTAATAAATGTTTCCATAATAAGCCAGCTACATGTGTAGCTGTGTTTGCAGAAAATGCATGGCTACCTTCTTGTGTCTTAAAGCAAACCAAAACCTCTTCAGTTATGCTACCTTTGACCCTTACACAAATTCCACTACAGTGGGCTTGCAGCAGTGTGGAGAAACTGTAAATATGTTTAGACAGCTGGTACAATCTGAGGCCTTCTTAAGGAAACAGAAAACAATACAGAAAGTCTTCATTCACACATATTCTCATATAATGAAGAATACCCAATATCTTTCAATGCAGAATGCCTTTTTCAGTGAATCTCACTGCTTGTCACAAAATAAAGTATGAGTTTTCAAACAGAACAATTGAGAAGTAGGTTTCCCCTACATTTCTCTTTCATGTGATGTTAACCTCCCTTATTTTACACTTGTGCAGTAGAAGAAATGCCAGCCAAGTTAATTTTCTAAATTTAAAAGTACTGGATGACAAATCCTTGGCAAGGAGGGATGCGCAATTCTAGTTGAGTTATGCTTGCCATCTCCTGTTGTAGAGAGCTAAGGAAAAAAGGAGCAGGAAGCTCATTAAGATCCTGTAGCCAAAGGCCACAACCCCCTCTCCCATAAAAGTCTCAAATTTTCTTGACTGTCTGCTCTCCCTTTGCAATGTCCAAAACACGCAGGGAATCCTGAGGGCATGCAGCAGGAAATCATTGCTGTCTGTTCTGTGTAAATCCGAAAGAGGGGAAGAAAAGAACAGGACATAGGCACTGTAGAGTGCACTGCTCTGCAGAGGCATTGGAAGAGAACAGAGTAGAGAGCTAGGTCTTAAAAAAAAGAATTCTGTGATTTCAGCCAAGTCCCTTTGGTGATTTCAATGGCCTTGATATGCTCATAATCTGTGTATGCAAGACATCAGAATCCTTCTACCAGGGGTATTTTGGAAATACCCAATGTCATCCTAACCCATTGAAGCCTGCTGGGATGATGCTAAATGTGACTCTCTGTCCTAGCTGCTACAAAATGACCTGCATGGGTACAGGTTTGTTACCATTTGCCTTGGGGAACCAACTCGAACAGTTACTACAATAGATTCATGAACTTGATGTACATTCAGTGTTAGTCCCTGTTTCTTCTGACATATTTCTTAAAGTTCATGAATTTTTGTATTCTACAAATTTCAACTAGACTTTCAGCAGAAAACTTCTAATTCCTCTTTGTAAAGGGCATGAACTTTATCAGTTTTCTGAGTAACACAGATTTCACTTCATTAATGTAACCAATAGGGTTTGTTTGTTTGAGTTTTTTGTTTGATTGTTTTTATGGAAAAGATCTTAAGTTACTCAAATTTTGCCACTGAGCCTGAAAAATTCCACTAGAATACTGGTACTCATAGAATAGTCATGATGAATGACTCTCTAAATGAACTTAGGCAAACTCAGTTCCTTGAATATAAGTACAAACTGGCAGATAGTTAGAGGTTAGATTGGTTAGAGAGATCTTTTTTTCCCTTTTTTTAATGATGTGCTTTGTAGAGTTAAAATGTGGATTTAACCATAAAACAGTAAAACTTAATAAATAAAACTAAAAAATAAAATACAAGTCACCAACAAGGTGAGGAAAGAGGAAGTTTGGATTTAAAAGCAAAATATTAGATGAACCTCACAGATTGCAGTAACGATGTCCCATACTTCAACCTACTGAAATTTCATGAGACAATGCCGGCTTTACCATATAGTTTTGTGTTTTGAGGAAACTTGTCTTTAATTTTGGAAGTAGGAAATTTATGAAAGAGAGACTAACTAGATTGAAAGCTTGTTATTTATTTGAGGTTTCCACTAATAATGAAATGTAGCCTTCAAGTCCTTATCTATTTTGTGCCAATTTAATAAAACCATTTATGTATCTTTGAATATGAACTGCCCCACAAGAAGGCACTATATTTTACTTGTATCTATGCTTTTAAGTAAAATTTTAAAAAATCTCATCCTATCTAGGGTAACTTTTCATATTTATGGCAAACAGTTCCAATTTTAACATCTTTACATCTCACACACTCTGCAGAGGAATACAGCAATTCAGGACAGAGTGGTTTAAAGAAGCAGGTTGGAAGGGGGTGGAAAAGACAGGCAAGAAGCAGCTCACCAGCAAATGGATTTCACAAGGGGAATCTGCCTCTAGTTTTAGAATTTTGTGAACTGATGTTCTGGAGCACACCTGAACTCTGATCCTGAGAGTGCATAGGATCTGGAATGCAGGATCGCTACTTTTCCATATGTATGATATATTTGGAAGTCATTTACTGGAAGAAAAATGGTTTGTAAGTGTTATGCAAGACCAAAGTATTATATAAAATTTTACAGAAGGAGACACCTATGTTCGTTATTTTTGTTGTTGTTATAGCTTGTTTCAGCTGACATGGAAAAGAACTTTAAAACCAGGAACAATTCAAAGATAGTTTGCTTTAATTTCCTTTCTTCATGTAAAATGAGTAGTGAAAGCATTACAAGTGCTTGTAAATTAGAGGATGGGGAAATATGTATTCATGGAGAAAACAGGTTCAATGGACAATTTCCTCTAATTTAGATGCATTTATTGCATGTAGAAGGGTTTCATATTTCATAAGGGTAAATGAATCAAAACACAAGAATAGCATCCTACTTTTATCATGCTATTTTTTTCTGCTGATTTGGTATGGTGTGTAAAAATTGAAACAAATCAATTTAACATTTACAGAGAATAAGCTTTATATGTCTTTTCTAAAAGACATGATTTTGATGTTCCAAAATAGCAGAACACGAAATGAATATATATATTTTTGATTATCTATTTTTTCCTCTAAATTAGAAACTTGACTAATATCAGTTTTATTCAATTTCATACTTGCAAATCCTTGTAAAATCATTTACAAGATCTTAATCTCAGACTGCAGTTCTGAAAAAGATTTAGTAATCAACTAAAGCAAGACAAACAAAACCACTTTTTCCAAACTAAGGATTCTGAAGTTCTGTAAGATTAAGTACCCAAATGGCTGTTTCCACTGATATACAGCAATCTCAAAAGTGACAATCTTGATAATAGGAAAAAACTGTGAAAATTACTTCATTCTGTTTATTTCAAGTCCAACCTTTCAGTGCTATGTTTCATTCATAGAAACAATGTCTGTTTTCAGTCTACAGAAGTAGTTGAATTATCAGCTATGTGAAAAACACAATTATGACAAGTACACTTGACCTTCAGTAAAATTAAGGAGAGAACCACCTGCACTAAATATGTCTTGTAAACAGTGTCAGGAGCAATGGGATACAGTCTCTCTAGAAATCAAATCCAGTTGCATAGCTTACAACAATAATAACATTTCAGGTTGCTTTAAAGTTTTGACTTCCAATTGTACCCTACCCTTAAAGAAAGAGTGTTGAGTTGTTAGCAGCTGTACTGTGAACAGGACCACGCCGTCCAGCTCTAGAAATAATCTGTCATCCAATAAACAACTTTTAAATTTTTTTGCTTGATTCTCTTGTAGTCCAATTGTTACAAATGAAATCAAAGAACATAAGAAAGCTGCTTCAGGACACTTCTCAGGATATTTTGATTCCTTAACCTGTGCTTACTCCTATAATAAACTGGTATAGGAAGATCCATGAAATAAAAGGGGTTTTTTGTTTGTTTTACAGAAAAAACTCTTCCAAACCTGATTGCCTTAAAATTATCTAGATAATGAAGATAGCCGCAATTAATTTATATATAGATGTCATAGGGAAACCACAAAACATTCTTTTAGAAAGACACAGTATGCTGCACCCAGCTTGTCATATCTAAAAGACAATCCAATAGAATAAATACTTCAGTCCAGATCCGAAAAAATCTGTCATGGATGTTCCCTAAACTTAAACACTCATCAGACCTGTTATTAAGCAAGTCCCACCTTGAAGCATTGCCATACATAGAAGTGGTGTTATCCTGGGTCATTTTGGCTAGAATTTTCCAACTAGTAAGGTTCTCCGTAAAGACAACCTGCCGCTATTCGCCTCTTTTAAACCAATTTTTTCCTCTTCTTTTCCTTCAGCTTAATGAACATTTTGCAGCATATCTCAGAGAGGAAGGAATGTGGGGGAAGTTATCTAGATATTTAAAGCTTTTAAATGTTTAAATCACAATTTCTAAGAAAATTTTTTGGACATAGTTACCTCGTATAGATTACAAAATGCAGAAAACTTGTACTGAACTGTCTTGTATTTCCAGTGAGCTTTATACCGCAGTTGTACAGAGTGCATTTTGGTACATGGTATCATAAGGCTGCAAATTTATGGATCTTAAATGCCAGGTCCACGTCTGAAGCAGCAGTCAGTCCTGTAGTGTAACATGAATAGGCAAAAATGGGTTCCTTGCCCACAGTGGCAGGAAATGCCCATGGTAGGCTTTTTGGAAACAACACAAAATCTGTAATGGTCTCAAATATGATGGTACCTAATTTATACTTTCTCCCCAGAAAAGTCAAATTGCAAACCCTCAAAAATCTTAGCAACCATATACTAAATAAAGGCATAGATGAATAAACATTATGTATGTGTGTACTGTCCTTTATATTATCCGCATCCCTGACAACTGTAGTATTTACAGCATCTCATATTTAATACACATTTTACCACTCTCCTTATAATTTCAATTTAGATTTACAAAAATATAGACTTTATGTAGTTTAGCTGTTTTTATCATTAGTCTGTAGAACTGTTGTGTTTTTCTTTAAAATTTGTATCAGTGCCAATATAATTAATAACTGTACAATAAACCTATTTCTGAGGAAAATCAGCTGAAGTGCCCTGGCCATTTTGTAGCAGTGGGTTCTGGTTTTGTCTCCAATTTCCATAGCAAAGAGAATTAATTTAAGAGAGATCAATAGCGTTGCCAGCATACATTACATAATCCTGCCATACTTCACAGTGCTGGGGAGTATGCAACATGAATTTAAACTTGTATCCTGTATATTGTTTTATAGAATTATGCAAATATCCTTTACAAAGCAGCTTTTGTTTTTACTAATTTAACACAGTAATAATTAATAAGGTAAAATGTGTAAACCAAATCACTGTGCGTACTTAGGATAAAAAAGTGTGCTAAACCTTGGTACTTGGTGTGTGTAATGGACGTTGTGTAAAATGCTATGTGCACTTTACAGCATGTGAAACATGCACAAACTTTCCCATAATGTTAAAGCACTTGCAAAAACGTTGCACCTGGAGCAGGGAGGAGTGAAAAGGGCAAAGGTCAGCATTAGGCATTAAGACACTGACTAAACAGACTTTACACTCAGTGAAAAGTCCAGACAACCCCTGCAGTGTCATCTTACAACTCTGGTTTTCTTCTTTTCAGGACATAGTAATCCATAAATACATTCAAGTGACCAGCAGCTTAGCTCTCCCCTCCCCCCCTAGCCCCCACCCCCACCTTTCAAACTCTTATTTTTAATTCTTACATGAAGATCTGAAATTTTAACCCTTTCTATGTCTTTTAATCAACCTTGGGAACTGCTTTTCTTCACTGTTGTCATTCACTACACTTCTTGTCTTTTTGAATCTTTTTTTTTCCAAATTATTCTCTTAAAGTGATTTCAAATAAACTAAAAATAATGCTTACAAACAGTAGCACACACTCAGTGTATGGATAAGACATTCTGGGAAATTACCAAATTTTAATTTCTGAAAAAAGAGCAATTATAAAACTTTCTTAAAAGACTTAAATACATCTTTTTTTCTTAAACTTCTTAACCAGCGACTTCGTGTAAAATATTTCATGGGGTATGGCATAAAATTTGGTTTTACAACTTCTTTTGAGTTTATTTGTTTGGATAGATGAAACCAGTTTCAATGGGGATGCTACAAGAAAATAATTGTCTTGTTTGCTATGGTTGCTTTTTTAGTCAATCAAACAAACAAAGCCTCATCAATTATTTCTCTAAACTGGAAAAATGTAGAGTAAAACACAGGTGTTTTTACTTTTATCATACAATTGAGTCTTTCAGTTTTGCGTCTACTGTGCTTACTAGCTGAAATGATGAGAACAAACTGATTTTAATCATTTTGTCTGATCCCATTATCCACATCCCATGGCTTAAGAGACTGGATAGACTCCTAATATAGTCTGAAGGCTTGACAGTAAAAATAGGCTGGTGAAATACAGCACATCAATTGCACATAACCCTGCACATTTTGCTGACTTCCTCTCCTAATTCTGAGCACTGCACGAGATCGTATTTCCACACAGGATATTTCCCTCTCACACACTTCTCACTACCCAACAACCCTTCTGCAAACCTTCCAAGATGACCAGCAGATCTGCCACGTTGCCTTTTTCTTAATTGATTTTTGCAACTCCTCTACAGTACTGACACAAGATAGCTTAAAGTCTGCCTATTTCTTTCATACTGTGCATGAATTCATTCAGCAGAAAGTGATTTTTTTTTTTTTTTAATTTTTATTTTACACAGATATCCCTCACATTTTCTCATGGAGAGAAAACAAAGTTTTCAACTCTGTGTGTGTGTGACGTCATTTCTGTTAGTCACAAAATGGCGGCCTGAAAAAATCTGTGAAATGCCATGATTGCCTTGATTTCTGTTCCTGTACAGTTTGTTTTTTTTTTTCTAACTTGGTCTGCTCAGTGGTGGGAATCAAAGAACCATCAATAGAAACAGAAAGCTGAAACTGGGAGCACAATTTAACTACCACTGGCGATAGGGGCAGAACCCAGCAAAGGTATTTACTTTTTGTGGCAAAGGGTTCTGTAGAAATTAAAGACTAATTTCAGCATGATACTTTAAGCCTGTGCTGAATTTGAGCATGGAAGTGGTTCTCTGGTTTGCCTTCAAGCTTTAGAAGTAAGGATATGCTCAGCGCCATTACAAGATCAGACCCTTAGTGCACATATACTGGAGGTAATAAATGTTTAGGGCTCAGGCTTGGTACTACCAGTCACACAGTGCAGCATTTTAGCCTGAAGTTAGTTTGCAACAATGGGAGAGTCTGTGAAATAAGCCACTAGTCTACAGGACTCCGGTTTTTAGAATTAGGCCTTGCATTACATCACTTTAGGTTGCATATAGAGCGTCGTTGCAGATGGAGTAGTGACTTCCATATATCCTACAGGGTATATCGTATATTCTGATGTTTGTTGCATGTTAGCAAAAACCAAAAAGTTAATGTTTAGTCCATTCAAGAAAACAAAACAAGAAAATTAAGCTAGAGCTGAGTTTTATAAACCTCTTGAGAAACTGGCTGTGTATTTCGTGTAGTTACAGAAATACCACACCAAAAATGACCTGATTTAATAACAACAACAAGAAGATTATTGTTCTGTCTGAAATTTTATATTCTTCTTAAGTGTCTGAGGTGTCTCCAGTACCCTTTTCTGTGTTATCTCAATGCCAATCTCCCAATAATAACCATAAATTCAAACCTTGAATTCTGCTAATATGATGTAGATGAGAAGCCAGGCAGTTGCTAAATGATTTTTGCCCAAGGCTACAAAGCATCTTGCTGGAGAGCTGAAACCAGTCCTTTTACCAAGTCTGCCTGTCCAGTCCCAAAGTCTGTGCTTTGGTTTATGTTCTCAGGCATGTTTCTTCACGCACATGTTGCTTAGACTGCATGACGTATGCCACTGCATTTTCCCCTCGATTGTTTTTCCCCTTACAATTGAAAAGTGATTAGGGTCTTAATGAAAACCTGATTCAAGTGAAGGAAAGAATGATATTTTATTGAAACCTTTTTCATAATTTTCAGAAATCGTTTTCCAGAGCTGTTTGTTTGTTTCCTCATTAAAGTTTATAGTGATAATCTGAAACTGTCAACCGCTTAAGCATAATGTTAAACTAAACTGTGAATAGTACAGAGTAGAAGGAATTTCTACAAAATAGTAGAGGAATAATAAACCTGTTCCTAATTTTTTCCCTCGTGTGTGTAAAACAAACAAACAACAAACTACTAACAAGCAAACCGCCAACCTCCACCACCCCCAGACTCTATCAACCAAACTTGCTCTGTATTGCTTTCAACTAGGGAGTGTGTCCCCCCAACCCTTTTCTTCTAAAGGATTCACTTTACCCACTTACCTTATCTGTGGACTATGTAGACATATAGCTAAGACCTCATGCAACTTTTGCATACTCTACTGTCTAAATCTCAATAAATATTGTTATATTACTCCACAGATGTCTCACTAAATCCAAATAAAAGAGTAAGACTGTTATGATGTCATCTGTGTGCATATTTCTGTAGATAATGTTTGTGTGTGATATATACAGTGTTTATAATCTGTACATATAGATCACACAGACGAAAGTGAGACCGTGATCACCAACCCATACAGCGTGGGTGGGGTATGTGTGTGTAAAATTTCCGTAGGCAAATTAATAACTATTGATGATTACAGATGTTTTAAGTTGAGCTTTTTGGACAGTGGGAGATTATTAATTTCAGAAGTACTGTATCTTTCACTTTTTCTCACTGCATTAAAAAAGGCAGAGTGGTTCATGCTTTAATTCACCTCCACTTTTTTGTTTGTTTGGTTTTGTTTTGTTATCCATTCTGTGCTTGAAGGTTTTTATTTTCCTTTCTTAAATATTTATCAATGAAATAATGCTGAGTACCTGTTTGTCTGGTGTGTGATAGACATACAAATTCCTTGTTGCACACATTTGTAAAAGAGGAACTTGCAGAGATTTTTGTCTGAACGGGACTAGATTTGCTGCTGTGCAAATAATATAAAATAAATATTCTCAATTATTTTAGCTCATGCTAGAAAAGATTCAGGACAAAGGGGAGATTGATGCAGTGTGCCTTACAATGGCCCTACTGATTTCTCTACTGGCCCTTCCTCTGCACATGGTCAATTAGAATTGAAAATCCTGTGCTGATTTCATTCGCTGGAATTTTTAAGCAGGTCAGGAAGAAAGATGTTATTGAAAGGAAAAGTCTCATCTAAATAAGAAAAGAACACGTGGCCATCTGGTCTAACTGTACCATGCTGAAAGTCATTTTGGCTCAGCCATAGTTTGGTCTTTGCAAGTGTTTGCCAAAATATCAAACAGAAATCTGTTTACATTAAAACACCGTGCTTTTTACCTATAAAAATGCAATGCACAGCTTCCTGTCTGTAATGCATGAGCTCATTTGACCCTGTTACCTTATTGAGACTGCCTCTGTTTTTGGTAGGCTCTCAAGTTACTTCTGCTGTGTAAAGGTATAAGTGGAACAACCAATCTTTTAAAAGTTTTGTAAGTAATCCTGAGCCCTTTGTTCTTATGACTAACTTGCACTTCTGCTTCAACTAAGAAATGCCAAAATGAGAAGATGCAGCAGAGGAAGCATGGGGGGAAGAAGGGAGAGAAGAGTTTAAAAAAAGAAATTAGAACTTTAAGTTTGTGTGAGTAGGACCATGGAGTTTCCACAACCAATTGGAAGCCATAGGCTAAGAGAGGAGCTGTAATAGACAACAACTTTTAAGGAATGGAGTCATAAATATGCATGAGCTTCCATGATTGCTTTGTTCCAACATCAACAATTTAAAAGTTTAAAAAGTCAGCAAAAAAACTCCACAGTTCAGACTTTCACACTTGGATAAATAAACTCTTTGCATAAAAAGCTAAAGCACGTAGCTCCAAATCTCAGGTGCCTACACAACAGCAGCTGGAGGATAATGCCATCTTTCCAAAAATGCTGGGCATTTGTATCTCCTACATACTTTAGTCAGGGCTCCTGAACACCCGCATTCACAAAAACCAAGAGACCTTACTGGGAGAAGGGGTGAATGTTGAACTAAACGTGGAGGTAAGGGCCCTGTATTCATATGCTCAGGTTTAATGCTTAACTCTTATGTGATTAGTCATTACTTTTGAACTGACAAACAATGTAAAAATTGCCAGTTGAAATATCGCTTCTAATACAAGGTAGTAAGCAAACTGCTTCTGAAGTTTAAAGGAATCGATTAGCGTAGGATTTCAGTCTTTAGAAAGTGAAGAAAAATATGATTGTTAATTGTCATTAACTTAAGGAAATAAAAGTCAGCACTTCAAAATGTAGCTGCAGGCATTATTTTGAAATATGATTGTGAAACATCAGTGACAAATTATATTTTTCAAGTATAATAGGCCATGTGAAGTAGAAAGGAAATTAGCACTTTATACACACGTTTACTAGCATTTACATATACATGTAACTGACATTTACTTCTCATGTATGACCATTATGTTGAGGTAGCTTGTATATTTCATATATGAGGTACATAAAATGTTCCTTTGTAAGTGTTAAGTCCCTTGTTAAAAAAAAAAAAAGTATACAAATTTGACCACAGCTCTCCATTTATTCTCTTAATTTCTCTGAAATTTCTTTTCTACAATTTTTACCTTGCCTGTGGATATTGTTGCCACTGCATGCAATCTTTTGTTTGTATGTCTCTGCTGCTATTTGGAAAGGGGTTTTTTTAAAGACTAAATTTATGGGAACCTATGCTGGGTTCCTCTTGTAATAGTGTTTATGAGCAATATTAAAGAAAAAAAAAGCTAAAAAATCCTATCCTTCTATTAAGATACCGCTTAGTGTAACTAAAATATAGTTTAAGCCTTTTCAGGGAGTAATTTAAAAGCAGTGTACATGTGTGTATAAAAATGTATTTTCTTTTAAGTATTTTTCACACAAACTCCATATTGAAAAGCAAAAATGAAGTACCTTTTGTATCATACCATAATTTGTACCAGAAGACAATGCAATTCCAAAGAACTTCTAGAACACAGGTTCACATGGCATACATTTAAAAATTAAATAGAATAAATGCTTTGAATCTCCCTTTTCCCTGGATGTCTCTGCTGGCCCCACCCATAGCCACACCAAATGGAGAGCAACTATTTTGGGGAGAGCTGCATTCCCAAGACCAACTTTCTGGCACAATGACAGTGGGCCAGTCGACTTTTCTCCAGGCTGTGGCAACAGGAAGGCTGAGGGTAGTAAGGCCAGCTAACTAAAATAGTCCTCTGCCACGGTCTCCTTCTTCAGTTTGAAGACAACCTACTCACAAAGCGTTGCGCTACTGCCTTGTTTAAAACTGCCACAGAACTGTCTAGAAGATCTTGCTAACATCTCTAAGTCCAAATAAGTTCAAGTATTTCAGTTTTACTGCCTTTCAGAGATAGGCCTCTACACAGCTATTTGCCTTTATGCAGTCTATTGTATATGTATACAAACAGTCTGTTGTATATGTATACAAACTCTTATATAGTATTTGAGAGGTACACGGCAGATATGCAAGTGATGCATGAACTTAACATAAAATACTCCACTGACTGTAAAGCTTGAGTAGAAACCACTGGAAAACAGGCAGCAGTAGATGCCCCTAGTTACACTGTGTTGGAAAGTGTGTGCACATATGTGCATGTTTTGTACAAAAACGCCTGTATATATTTTAAAAGTTTCTTATTTCGTATTTTTTTGTGAATCGCAACGAAGTTGAAATCAATGTAAGGAGGAAAGGCTTATGTTTGTCTTTAATCCTTCTGCAGCCCGGTTCAGACTCCTGTCTGATCTGCCCATAGCAGAGCAAGAGGCTTGCCGTGCATTGCGTGCAGGCTCCTTGATTGTGGAGAAAAAAAAATCTGGCTGGAATCCAGACAGGCGAGCGTAGTGCTCTGTTGATCATTATGTCTAGCCTTCAGGTGTCTCAGCTCACAGTGGGCGGTGGTTGGGGGAGGGGGAGATAACAGGAGGGCAGACAAAGAATAAAATGGTGTATTTAAAAAAAAAAAAAAAGTAAATAGTTCACGTCAAATCCTTTTTTTAAAAAATGCTTCTTTTAACGTTCCGTTCCCTGCAGTGGGAGCAAGAAAACATCTGTCTAGGAAGATTTATTTAAGCCGTAATTAGTAGCGTCTGGAGTCTTTCAACAATTTCTCCTTATTGCACTTAATTTTTTTTTTAAAGAAGTCTGCTCATCTTTCACTTAGAAAATGTTTTCACTTCATGCTTTATTAGAGATCCAGCCCAGCCAGGACCGAGTCAGATTTCTATTGTCTTTGCTTCTTCCCTTCTGATCGTAGTTTTCCGAATCTAACTTTTCATAGGGGAGGGTGAGTGGGAAGGAGCATGCAGGCAGGGAGGGAAGATCTTATTAAAGGTCTTATGAATAGGGGGAGGGGGGTGAGGAACAAAAAAAATAAGAACAAAAATAGAAATCCATGCTTCTTATTGTACGATTATCCATTTTGGTTCAATTTCTTTTCCGGAGAAGCAGAACAACAACAAAAAAAATCCTCTGCTTTGTCTGTTGCTTCTGTTCGTGAACTCTCATAAATCTTGCCTGGAAAACAACTTGGGTTTAAGGAGATCTGGCCAGCAAAGCTCGGAGAAGCAATTGCAATGCCTCTTGCTATGGATATTCTCTTCTTTCTGCCCCTCCACCCCGACCTCCTGACGTTATGCTGTGAAGAGCCCCACACCCTTTCCCACTCCACCAGGAATCTGAGTGAATGCAAGCCACAAGCTAGGGGTAAAGTTGCTTATCAAAAAGCTTCTCCTTGTGCTGAGTGAGTCCAGATATTACACGAGTTGTCTTTTTTAAGTCCAGCCATAACCCTTTCCTAACACTCCTCCTGTTGGCTCGCCTCTCCCCCTCCCTCCCCCCCCCCATGGAAGGGGTGGGATGGGAACCTTGCTCGACTTCATTGTTCCAAATGTAAGAGCTATTTGCCCCAAAGTGCCTTTGCTGTCTTTCATAGCTAATTATAATAACTGTCAGATGTCTGCAAAGTCTGGTCTGCCCTTGCTGGCGGAGTTAAAGTTTGCCTTTATTTTTTTCCCCTTGGGGACAGATCAGGCCTGATTAGACAGAGAGTACAAATAAAAGTGAACAACATACGTGTATGGGGCTTTTTGTCTTTGTTTTTCTTTATGAACAAAGCAGTATGCTGGCTATATCAGGAAGCAGTGTGGCGTGCAGCGTGCATGCAGGCACTGCCCTGGAGGGTAACTCTATTTTTTTTTTTTAATTGAAGCATGCAGAAATATTTCTGAATTTGAATAGCACTTTAGATACTCATAAGCAAAAGTAACCACTGATTTAGTACATGTAGCATTTTGGCATTTTTAAGAGATTTGCCTTTCTGGGTGAAAATAAAAATAAATAGACCCTGTACTCACAGTTTTGTTGTGCAGTGCAAGTTGCTGTCTCCTTCTGCAGAGACAAGGCGGGTTGGAGAATGTCAAGGGTGCAGAATCCCAGTTTAATTCAGGAGAAATGTACTAATGTGCTTCCTGAAGTCGCCTGGAAGTCAGCCACTTGTGCTCAGACATCCCATTGCTGCTCTGCACGCTATACTATCTGCAGTTCTGAATTGAACTAAATACTGCCCATGTGAAAGACAGGGGAAACACAGTCATGTGGGACACACAAATCCACTCTATTGGCTCCGAAGGCACAACTTCAGCATTCTTGCATTTCCACTATTGGTTAACAGTTCAAGCTGAAACAGTCTAGGTCCTCCTAGTGAGTCCGTTTTCTCTTTATGTGTGGAAGAATGACTGTAGGATTTTACAGTGACAGGATTAGTTAAGAAAGGGACTGAAGTCATCCCTTTGACTAAAGCTGGTGGGTGGGGATTGGAAGCTGTGCTTTTCTCAAGTCGACGTTTTTCCTTTTTCTGCCTGTGTTCTGTGTGTCAGGAAATGCTTGCAGTTAACTTGGGCAGCAGAGAGAAACTGAACTGACTTTCTTCAGGTTCCAGGATAGGGATTTGACTTTTAGAGTAACACGGTGTGACGGACAGTACAATGATTTTTATGTTAGTAACTCTATTCTGACTGGTTAAAGTGCAGTTATTTTCTCTTTTCTAATTTTTTTTTTTTTTTTTTTAACCCAGACAGGGTTATATCAGGACCATATCACTTGAGTTTTTGCATATAAGACAGTCACATGAATCTAGCAGTTCCAAAGCTTTCAAGTGGCATATAGTCACGTAACAGATTTTACAGAACTATTGGATCTCTGGAGAATATTATGATACAGTCATAATAGTATTTGGAAAGAAACAACAAAATCCATAAAATCTAAAATTGCTAATATTTGGTCATTTTGAGTATAATGAACTATAAAAATTAAATAGGAGGGACGAATATTGACTATTCCCTATTTTGGTGTTCTGTCATTTTCCTGATTTAGTTATGCCAGCGTCAGCTGTAATTTGAAACTGTACTCAGTCATGTGAGACATACTTCTCCAATTAATCCTTATTAAAAAGACCTTTCCCAAATCCCACATACATGTTTTCCTAGAACCACAGAAAGTGGAGTTATGACAGATTTGTCAGGGTTTGTGTCTGTCATCCTCTCTGGGCAGGTTTATTTTCTCTTCTATGTTTCCAGGGCTTTGTCTAGTGTATCTCTAAATACCCTGCACGAGTGGCTCCAGTTTGTGGACTGTTGAATGTAGGATCTAATTTAGCAGTTGAAGGGCTTAAATATACTTGGAAATTTACCAGAATAATTATTCTGGAATCATAAATTAACTATATGCCTGTGGTGTATGCAAGGCCAAGCACAGACAAACTGCACTGCTGACATTTGTATTATGTACAAGCTTCTGTTCTGCAGCTTATGGCTGGCTTTGGGTGTCAGGACACCTTTTTGTTTCTAGCAGTTAGGCTTGTTCATACCACCTTAAAACAATGCTTCTTCCACTTTGGAGTTCACCCTCTTAAGCTATTTATAGACTTTTATTATCACCTCACTGACCACCCTTGTCATCACTTAGCTGAACACCATATTCCAGGTGTAGCTGTGTAAGATATGGGAATGTTCCTCCGCAGCCTGTGACCTGGTATCGCTGCAGCAAGTCAATATGTGTTTGCTCAATATGTGAGCAGGAAAAATATATTTTTTAAAAAAATGTGCTTACACACCAGATAAACCAGATTTCAAAGAAAATGAATATACTATATGTTCTACTCTCAGTTAAGAAGGCAGCCTTGTAAGACCTTCATTGCTTGTAAGTGCTAAGAAGATGCAGAGCATTTATTATTCTTTTGCAGGCTCACTTAAAAATAACATTTAGTAATATTATATAAAAGGTGGGGTTTGGTTGTGGTGGTGAAGTTTGGTTTTTTGCTCTCCATGAAGAAAAGTAATTGTTTGGTTTGGATAAAATAATGCTACAGCAGTAGCATCAAAACTCTCCACCCTCCAAAAATGTTTTCAGCTCCACTGAGCTTTCCACATCTGGACTCCAGAAGACCAAGGGGAGAGAACTGAAAACCCTGGGAGACATCTTTTTTTTTTTTTCAGCGCTGGTGGTCTTCATAATTTTGCTTACCTTTTTGTCATTGTTTAATTCAATTAAAGTGGGAAGAAATACTAATAAAAGAAACCTTACTCCAGAGAGCAATAAAATCTTTGGTTTTAAAGCCCAGTACATGATCTTGTCTTAAATACATCTTTTTCATGAATGTCAGTTTCTGATTTGAAAATGCTGAACAGCTATTTAAAGAGAGGGAATAAACATCTGAGTTCATTTAGTATTGTTTAGTTCTTTCCTCAAACAAATCATGAGTGAATTTCAGGAAAATTTAGGGAATCTGGAGCAATGACTAGTTACATGCACTTCTTGAATCATGAGGACTTTGGTGATACAAGCAGATACTTTTGTGACTCACTATTTCAGAGAACAAATTAATACTTAACATCACTACCGTCTGCAAAGAGAAGTAAGTACATCTTTACATACATTCATGTATTTCAATGGACATTTTATTTTCCATATCATCTGCATTGAAAAGAAATCAGAATGAAGACTTAGGCTATATCATGTTCATTCCCCTTGAATAACAAAATGCTTCTTTCTCCGTTATTGGTTACTAGAGAATTCATAACTGTAAGAGCCAAAGAATGAGAGCATTATAAAATTATCATAGTGTGGAAAATAACATCACTTTGCAAATACTGTAATTGCAATGATGCTTAAGACATGAGACAAGATGTTTCTGTATGAACTGGGCTGTCAGACTAGAGGCCATACGATGACTGTTATGTGGTCTTCTGTGACTACATCCATTGACACAATGAACTTATATTTCTGGTTTGGGGCCTTTTTAATCTGATCCTAGCAAGGATGGGTAAAGATATTTAACTCTTGCCTGACAGAGGTACTGTTCCTAGGAAATTTCACTGTGCTTGGCCAGGAACTCTATGAAAAGCAAAGAGAAGACGGATGTAAGTTTGAAATTATAGTCACTAAAACAACTGTTTTTCATTCTGTGGGATTATTATAGAGCAGATAGTGTGAGGAGAAAAAAGTATGATGTCCTTGATCCTCTCATATGAGGTGCATTCCCAAACAACTTTACAGCTAGTGTTTTTTCCTTGTGTAAATCTAAGCTCAGTGACTCTTTGAGGGGAGGAGATTTGCCCCTTGGCTTCTTTTTAGGAATATGTGCTACATTTAGGCAAAAATCGAAAGGTCACATAAATTTCTTTCAGAAACCCTTCGCATAAAAGCACTTATGCAGTTTGTGTGTGGATGTGTTATAGAAATGGATACTTCTGAAAATATTTTCTTTCCTTAGATAATCAAATACAGTTCTGTTGTGTGTACGACGTAGATTTTGTGTTGCCCAGCACTTTTAAACCTTTCTATTTTTCTTTCTGTGGAAAATAATTGAACTCTTCTGTATAGACTATGTATTTTCTTGCAACTTTGCCAGGAAATTCGTGCTGTTCTATACACCTTTGCTTTTTATAATTCAGCAGTAGGTGGTATCTGCTAAAGTTTAAGTCTTACATTAGTCACTGTTAGTAAAATCCCTCAATGATGGTAATGCATAAGAAAAGATGAAATCACTCAAAAAACCCAGGAGATAATGAAGAAGCTGGAAAAAGGCAGAGAAGAAGCAAAGTCATTGAATATCACTGAGGGCAGGCAAGTGGACAGGGCACCCAAAAGCTATTTCACAGAAAGGAATTACTGGAGCCTGGAAACATGTACAACATTTGCAGTGTCTGCATATATTCTAGAAATAGTTTTATACTCTAGTTAAGAGGACCCTTAAGCTAACAGTAAGAGTTTTTCAAATGCATCAGGTACAGCAGGTCTGTGAAGGAAGGTTTGTTCTCATCTCCTGTACCAACAGAGGTGAAACTTGTTGAAATGCTGTCTGAGCAAGGCATCTGTGCTGTACATGAACCACCTAGCCAGGCTGCGGTATCTACCATTTTACATAAAGAAAAATCACCAGAAAAGCTCTTAATATCATAACTGATTTTGTGGGGCTTTTTTGGGGTTATGTTTTGGTTTGTGTGTTGTTGGTTGGTTGCTCTTTTTCTTTTTTCCCCAAGTATTTTCTCTTTACTCTGTCTCCTCTAGCTATTTATGTAGATAAATTGAATGAAACCACCTGAGATATTGGGAAGATTTTCAGCAGGCAGAAGGGATGCTGGCGTTCCTTTACCAGTGAAAGTCAGAACTTATTCCTGTTTTCTCTGCAGGCCTGTATGTTTAGGGTCAAGTTTTGGTGGATAGCTTAGATAATTCGCCAGCAGTTTAACCACTACAAAAATCATCTCAGGTTCAGTAAGTTCTTGACCTCTATGTACTGAAATTCATGAGTACTCTGAGCTATTAGTTGTTTCATATTTATAAAAATGGTTTTGGTTACAGTACTGTTGGCGAGGAATTCATATCACATCAGCGTCCCATTCAGATGAACTGATAACATTAGGAAAAAGTTAGCACTTTCAGATAATCAATTCTAAAATCTTTACAAGTTTTATACAAGTGAAAATTAAAACAATCTGTCAAGAACCATATTTGTAGGAGAGAATTTCTAGATAAAAGAGAACATTATGTAAACTGTGGGTTGGTAGCTGCAATATTGTTCAGATGAAACTGAATGATGCAAATGTTTCAAAGCTTGGCTATCTTTAGAGTACCATAGAATTAAGATGTCCAGAAAGATTTGATCAACAAAGCTAGAACGAATCCTGCTTTTAAGCTCATATACCTGAATTTTAAAATATATAAGATCCCTTGTAACCATTAAGAAACCATTGAAATGAAAGATACTTGAACAATTTTTATATCAAATCTACATATTCCAGAAAGTCTGATGATTTCTTTTAAGTGATGCTTTTTTTTTACCTGGGTGAAGTAAATTTTTCTTGAAACCTCCCATTTCTATCCCTTTTCTTTGGTCACTTGTTTCCATAAACAAAATATTTTCCCTTAAATCCACAGGCCTGAAACTCAACAGGCCCAATTTTCAGTAAAAAATTGAAGGGCTTTCTAAGGGCAGTCTGACTGGGTGACCATAACAGATTTTTTCCCCTCAGACTTCTCTTACAAGCTTACATAGCTTTTTCTGGTTTCAGGTAAGTTCCTTCATCCTCAATTAACATATCTAATATATAAACACATATATATTGTATAAATTATATATCAAACTGCTATTTTCTTATAGAAGTCTGTAACTAGCACTTTATATTCTATTTTTCTTCTGGTGTAAGATATTCTCTTGTTTTCAAAATTTGAAAAGTATCAAAATTTTGTGCAATCCAGTATTTAGCAGTTCGTTTCAAATGTAGAAGTCCTTTGACGTAAAAGTCGTATGTGGTCTAATTCTGAAACTTTTATTGAATATATCATTCCCTGGGATAAATCATGGCTTCATAGAGAATCAGATGAACATTTAAGTATTTCACACTGTATGTGACAAAGTTAAATAGAGTATTCCTTCCATTGTCCCATCCCTACAGCAGTGTCTGCAACAGAAGTGCGTTATTATTGACTAGATTAAAACATCACAAGGAAATAAGTCATTAGGTGTTGCAACTTACTTTTCAATAAAAACATATTAAATTAAAATATATGACAACTTTTCTCAAAGTAATGTATTGTTTGGGAACCATTTTAATAAATCTTGGAGCTGACCTTCTTTTTTAATAATTTTGATTCATTATTTTTGTGTGATACCTCAGTCTTTCAGGGATGAAGGTAGTAGGTAGTTTGGCCCATTTCTGTTTTAATTTTGTGTGGTCCTAAACCAGGATGGTTTCAGAAGGGTCTTTTTTTTTGTTGTTTAAACCATCTGCCCTCCACATTTTACTCCTTAATAAAACATTTTATTTTGTTCTTAAGGGAACTTAATACTGCATAAAAGCAATACTGATACCATAGTTTGCCTTGCAAGAAGCCAGCCCTGTTACTTTAAGGATGTGCATTTTTCTTCTGGTAGCTTATGAAAATTTAAATTAAAAGCATTTAATAATTTAAGCAGCATAGTTTAGTGTCTGACTGTTGAAGAACCAGAGGAGTTTGAAATTACTAGCAAAACACTAGACATTTCAGAGAATATAGTTCAATACTGCCTTCAGGCACTGATCCTTGCTAGGTGCATGCAGGGTAGAGATGCTTAGAGAAATAGATTATTATATGGTTGAACAGAACTGCTGCTCTAGCAATGAAATTTTATCTTTAATTATATATTATATTATATATTCTATATGGATTAATGAATTTCTTATACACTGAAGACTAAGGAATTCCCTTATGAAGAGGATTTTGGTCTTGGTTAAAGAATGAGGTTTGGCAGAGCAGACAAGAGCTGTGGAGGGAGGGGGAAGTCAGTCAATAGAAACTACACTTGTTCAAATAATTGCAGTCACCAAAGTATGTTCACATATTTGTCCAAACCTTGTAGGGGAATAAAAACCTGCCCTAAATGTCGTCCTACTTTAAATATGCTCTATCATGTTCGTTGTTTTGTTGTTGTTGTTTTTTTTTTTTTTTAATAGAGCCATCATGTTGGTATCTTAGTATCTTATTACTGCATCCCTCACTCTGTTTCTTTTGTTTGTTCCCACTGTTTAATTATGGTCTTCATTTGCGGCATATCACAATCCAACCTGCAGGTTACTTGCTTGAGGGACCTTGACTGAGATCCTAACGTTTGTGAAATCAAGGAGGAGAGTAGGTTTCAGTGTCTTAAGTGGCACCAGGATTTCACCCCTGCCTTTATTGAGGACACCTCTGGACAAAAGGAACAAGTAAGAATTAAGTGCTTGAGTATTAAGCCAATTTTCTCTTTTAATTAGGATATGTACAGAGAACTCTTAACTGAAGAAAGGGTGAAATCTGATGAATAAATTATTCACAGTAAATAGTCCACCCAGCTCTAGTTCTGACAGAAATAAAGCTGCAGTGGCATCAAAGTGTCAGCTCTTAGAGGGTGTTGCTCTGACACAGATGTCAAATGACAAATCGACATGAGGTGAGCAGATGAGTCTTATTGCCTGCCTTGCTCAGTGGGAGAGATTGCTAAGGGTGGTCAGATAGGCTACAACGATGCTATTAGAGCATCCTTTAGCTGTAAAAGATAAGTAAAAGTGGCCAGGAGGTAACTTCTGATATTCCTTAAATCTGCTTTGCAGATATTACAAAGAGTAGACTATAAATAGCTTGTGAGCTTTTTACCAAGCATGGAAGAAGGGAAATCAGTAAGACATCATGGCCATCTCCTCTAAGACTGAGAAGAGACCTGAAAATTTAAAACAGTGTTTCTACTGGTGAAATAGGCGGTGGTAAAAAGGAGTTTAGTTGTAGTTCTCTTTGTCAGTACTGAATTTACATCTGCATTCTTTGCTGGTTTTTAGGTGAAGTATCTTTGAGACTAGGTAACTGTGATGGAAATTACTGAAGATCTTATGAATAAATAGTGACTCAAACCCTTTTCTGAGGACAATGTCCTGCCTATTCACATTTTTGCAAAATGCCATGAAAATCATAGTTTCCTTTGGGCTTATGTCACCCTCTGCAACTCCTGTACCACCTGCTTAGTAACTATCTTCTTAGCCCATTTTCCGTAAAATTGAGTGCTTAATCAGGGAAAACCAAAACCTTTGGACAAAAGGCTATTTAAATGCTTCCTTGGGACAGGCGTGTAGGAAAGGGCCTCATTCATAATATTCATCGTTCATGTAGAACTATTTAAGCGTATGCTGTGAAAACAGTTCTGCCTACGTGCAGAACCTGATGTGGCAGCAGGGTGACATGGAGTCAGGCAGCAGTAGCTCCAGCTCTGTAACCACAGAGAGGAAATCAGAAAATTCATATTGGATGCCTCTGTAGCCATCAAGCTGTCATTCATTTATTTTAAATAGCATAACACTGATAAAGATTATTTCAGACAAAATTAGCCTTTACAGAACCAGATTTTACTTTGGGTAATAAGACAGACTGCTATAAAAAATAGATTCTTTCACTCTTTTCTTAAAAATAAAAAACAAAAACCAAGTACTTTTTCCTGCTTTTTGTCCCTTCTTCTGTGAGACAGCACTACCTTTGCAATCTTTGTCCTGAATGTAAGTTTTCAAGCCATAATTTAAAATCAGTGTAACTTCTTATCAGATTTTCAGCATCCTTGTAATGCTGTTTTAGAAACTGTGCAATGAAGATGAAATGTGGTTTACAGTACTTTTGCACAGTGAAAATCCTTGTTTTGTAGTAATGTATTTTCACAGAGTAAAGAAGATAATTAATATGTATGATATCTTGGTTAAATTTCTGTAGCTTTTTAATTCCAATATGCTAAAATTTCTATAAATATGTTTCACAAAAGTAGAATTATACTGAAGATGAATTTTATCGTACTGTTAAAAACTGTACATCATAGACAAACAATTCATGTAGAAATATGTACTTGTTCCTTTGAGAGAGGTGAATAGATAAACTGTCCAAGGTACAGGGAAATAGAGCATGGATAATGTGGGTTTGAGATATTCTGTTGCTTAAGTGATGCATTAAATCAATATTCTGCAAAGCTTTTTCTTGTTAAGTTATTTACTTGGCTGCTGTCACAATTCACCATTTAGGTCATCATGTTTTTAATTTTTTTCTTTTTTGTGGCCTAATTTAACTTTATCTAAATACTTATATTCCTCAAGTAGTGAAACTTCTTTAAATGCTGAAATTATGGCACTGTTTTAATGCCAATATTTAGAATGAAATTCTGTACTTGGTTAATAGGCTAAGGAAAGAATTGACTTTCAAGTGAATTACTAGTTTATCTGCATGAAAAATCTATTACTACAAATGAACAGCAAAATGAATAAAAATAATTTAATAAAATAATAATTTAATAAAAGGAGGAAAGTCTGTAATACAATTCTGGAAAGAGAATACAGAAAAGAAGGACAAGTGTTCTTCACCTCTTTCCATTTTAACATATATCTGCATAAGTGGGATCTCAGAAGTTGCTTCTCAACAGTCAAAATAGCCATTCAAAAATAATTATGTAGCTAGTCAGTGCCTTGTTGTAACAGGAGCTGCAGGTGTGCACTCAGTAACAATGTAAGGGTACCTCAAGGAATCCTTCATCCTCCCATTGTTCAAATGGCTGAGTAAGAGCTGTAGAACTTCAGCACCCTGGAGGTACTTCATTTGTCAAAAAACTGGGCATATCCTGGCCCATGAATCACCTCTGTTCTGCGAAGATTTTACTGAGTTTCAGATAACAAAACCATTTAAAAGCAAACAATTTATACAATTATTTTTTTCCTTTAATCAAGATTCAAAAGGGTAAGATCACTGTGTCCTGTTTTTAAACTCTTAATGGTCTATCATCTGGGCAGTGCTGTCTGGGAGATACCGTTTACATAACGTAATTAGTCACAGTGTCTACACAGGAGTGTGCTTAAGTCTGCACTTCAGTTTTACATGTTTTGGGTTTTTTTGAATAATTCTTGAAGGAATTATCATTAAGAGTGATAGTCACAGGGCTGTGCTTTTTTTCTTTTTTTCCTCCCCCCCCCCCCCCCCCCCCTTTTTTTTTTTTCTTTCTATGCAGTTTCTTTTGATTTTAAACTAGACTAAGAACTAGTGTTCCCAAGGAGAATTTCTTCATCCATGTTAGGATATTTTAAAAATATAGGTGTTAAAATTGTGATGAAGTCAAATAAATGCAGGGGGTTTGGGTGAAGGAAACTGCAAAGATTAGGATTAATTATTTAAAAAAGCAGAATTAAAATGGGTCATGAGGAAAAAAGATTGCAAAGTACTGAAGCTTGCAGAAGAGAGAGAGATTGGGAATGCTTGTGTTCTTTGTTTCTCTCACAGGCGACAAGAGAGGTCTTCAACCTAATCTGAAGACAGAAAAATCAAAATCTTTTGTTAGGAACAAATAAATTTTTCACACAATGTGTGATAAAATTGTGGAACACACTGACAAGATTACTAAGGCTAAAACTTTTTCTTAATTACCATATGGACATGGACTGTCTTGATGCCCTTCTTTTTTTTTTTCTTTTTTTTTTTTTTTTTTAATTCATATTCTCTCCCATCCCGATCAAGTTTTATTAATTTGTTCCTATAATGCCTTTTTTCATGTACCTTTTCCAGTTTGTGGGACCTGAATGTAAAACAAAACATCTACTCTCTTGCTACCTACTTTTATTCAAATTGCAGAACCTTTTTAAGAAAACACAGAGTGAGCAGTGTAGTTATATTTCACCAGTACTCTGAAAGGTTGTTACATAGTTATTTAGAAAATAAACACGATTCACTGATATGCTATGAAAAAATATTGTGGATGTTCTTGTTAGTGTTGCTTAGATAACGTTTTTGGTGTGTATCGTTTCCCTAAAGAAAGTTACCATTTTTTTCTTGCAGATGTCAGGTGGAAAGAGAAACAAATATCATCCTGAAATCTGATTTGTAGAATTGCAACTATGTAAGCCATTGCACGCAGTAAAGGTAATGGTGAAAGAAATTAAAATTGCTTGGAGTTAATTAAGATGGTTTTCAGGTGAATAAGGTATTTTAGAAACATTTATATAACTCAATATTGCTTACTGAATAAATAAAACTGGCAAGACCTTCTTTTTATACCTTTTATAATCTGTTGACAATTTTGTTGAAGTATTGTTTATATTTTTAATGAGGAATGCTGTATGCAATGAAACATGTAGTATGACTGTCCAGAGCAGTGGAAAGTCTATTTTCTGGCTAGACAAAACACCTAAACTGCATGAAGCAGTAGGCTTTGTAGTCAAAGTAGTTGTAGGTAGGTAGTATGGCTACTTAAAAATACTAGTATGTACACATACTAGGTAGCATGGCTATTCAAAAAGCACAAGCAAACTGAATGCTACAGTTTTTAGTGTGTTCTTAGTGGGCTAAGAACACAAGAGGATGCTATTTCTGACATGGGACAAAATACACAAAGAAAAAAATGTTGGAATAACTGAACTGATGAGAACATGAAGTTCCAATGAACCAAAAATTCTCTAAATCCAAAAATGTAAAGTGCTGACCCCTGTTGACCTCAACAAGTTGTTAATTAGCAGAGGATTAACACCCTTTTCATGTGGTGGCAATCACTAGAAAATAATGTGCATGCATCAAAGAACTTTAGGGTCTAGTAAAAGATTAAACACAAAGATTCTGTGGATTATAAAAGTGGAATCTGAAAGGGGGATTGCACTGTCCAGTTTGCAATTTTGAACAATACCTTAGAAAATAAAATATTCTGGGAAGAAGAAGAAATGAAGCAAAACATAATTTTAAGTCTTATTTCTATTCCATTAATTTCTGAATTCAGTGTCTTTAACATTAACACTTTACAGCAAGAGCTATTAGGGAAAAATCTGGATGCATTTTAAAATACTGCCTATTTATTATGATGTAGTCAATAAGGAAATATTTTTTCCCAAATTAATTTTTCACAAAGGCTTTAGAATGTTTAGTTCCTGTTTTAATGACTATGGGCACCAGGTTATACAGTAGTCTACATAAAACCATGACCTGAGATTAATACTGTAAAACAAGCAAACAAAAAATGGAATCCCCTTATCCTTTCCATTATGAATCTGTTTTGGGCTCGCAAAGGCTGACAAGCGTTGAATTGTGTTTTGTATCAGAGGACCTGTGAGGAGGAGTAGCAAACCCTACATAATTTTTGATGTCATCGTGACTTGGGGACACCGTGCAGCTGCGAAGTACTGGTGCGGGAAGAGGGTCAGCAGAGGGAGGGAGAACCCCAGGCTCAGCACTGCTGTGGGCTGGGCAAGAGCAGCCTCCATGGGCCACACTGCTCTGCAGCTCCCAGCAGTGTCAGGGGTCAGGCAAGTAGTGCTTGGGAGCCCCTCGGGACAGTGGTGACATGAGTCAGCATTAGCTGGGCCATTGACTGGATCCCATCAGTTGAAAGCTTAAATCACAATGCATTGCTGTTTTGGCTGACAGGGATCGAAACCACACCAGCAAACACAAGCAGAAATAAGGCATTTTTGAGGCTTTTACAATGACTACAACTTTGTTAACATGTTTCTAATAGTTTGAAATGCAATTCAATTTCAATCAAACATGTATTGCTTTCTCTAAAAAGGTCGTTTCTTCTTAGTTCTGAAAATGTGGCTAATATTCTGAATATACCTGCTGCAAAATAGAAGGTATTTCCTTTCAAAATGCATACAATACTTTATAATTTACATCTGCAGTAAGCTCATAACTTTTGTTCTGATTTGGACCCCTGAGGCCACATGGGTGTTGGAGAGCTGCCTGTGTGCTGTGCTGGTCTGCAGGTGAGCAGCAGGATGAGGAGGGAGGGCAGTGTCCCTCCTGGGCTGCTCCGTATCACAACCCGTGCTGTCAGTGAAGATGCACAACACACCTAAGTGGAGGATGTGAAGAAACTGAAACCCTAAAACACAAATTAGCTGAGAAGTGTGTGCCTTTCACTGCTGTTATAATTATCAATGTCAGAAACTTCTGCAAGGTAGCTGTCCACTGGGGACAGCACAACCCTGGCCTCATCCAAGCTTGTAATTTGTTGCATGAAACAGTGAGTTGATGACCACATTTCTGTTGTTCTAAAGGCCCTTTTTAATTTCAGTATCCAGACAAATACCTGAGTCATTAAATAAATTATATAGTAGTTTGGCTTGGAAAGGTTTAGTTGGAAAGATTATTGTCGTGGTTTAAACCCATGTGATTCTAAACCCCCTGCCATGAGCAGGGACACCCTCCACTAGACCAGGTTGCTCCAAGCCTCTTTCCAGCCTGGCCTTGAACCTTTCCAGGCATGTGGCATCCACAGCATCTCTGGGCAACCTGTGCCAGTGCCTCACCACCCTCTCTGTGAAGAATTTCTTCCTGACACCTTATCTAAATCTACCCACTTTCAGTTTAAACCCATTAGTTAAAATGAAGCAATCCAATCTTCTTAACAGGAAATTTACATAATGGACTCTTATCACACATAACCATACTTGAGAAAACTTAGTGGTAGCCTAAGTAGCCAATACATAAATAGGCACTAATTTAACTCTTCTTTTTTTCAGGTAAGTAGGAAGTTAATCAGAAAGGGTTCATATATGTCAACCAAAACCATGACTGTGTTTAATTCTCTATCATGGTTGCTTCAGGATTCAGATGAAATACTGCCTGTCAGTTTTGTCTCTAAATAGAGAAATGTTTCAACCAAAATTCTTGGAGGGCCAATTTTAAACTGTGCTTCCAGAAAAGCTCACATAAGCAACTTTGACATTTGCTTTCTGTAAGTGCTTATGCCAACAGAGTTGATTATTTGAATACTATTTGAAAGCAAGTAAATTCAAATGAGTATTCATAAGGGTTGTTGCTCTTTCAGATCTAGGAACTGAACCTAGAGAGATATATTGTTAGACCTTCTGCTGCACAGCTGTAACTGTTTCCAGCAATATCTGTATTAGTGTGTACCAGATTAAGCCTCCCTCTTTTTTTTTATCTAAGACAATGGTTCCTAAAATACTTTAAACTACTAAAGTTAGTTCTCACTGAAAGGCAGCATTGCCCTTTCCAGTAGAAATACGTAACTGGGTATGAGAGATGTAGGATTTTTCCTTTTGTTAGCATGGTTTTAGATTGGTTTAAATCAACCATGAACTCCACCTAAAGTAAGAGAAAGAAAAAGCAAGAACAAAACCAGATAAATTCTTTTTCCTACCATTTAAACTCTTAAATCTAGATGAATATTTCATCAGAATTCTCATTATTTTCTCAACACTTGAAAAAATTAGATTATTTTCACTCTTCAAAGGTCACAAACAGTGTCTCTTGTTGAAAGTAACTAAAACTCAGAAGCACTGTT
This sequence comes from Rhynochetos jubatus, assembly GCA_027574665.1. Classification (NCBI taxonomy): domain Eukaryota; kingdom Metazoa; phylum Chordata; class Aves; order Eurypygiformes; family Rhynochetidae; genus Rhynochetos; species Rhynochetos jubatus. The sequence continues at coordinate 23,186,105 of CM050656.1, forward strand.
TATAAATACTCAAAGCCGGTGTGTGAGTTTTTGAAAGATTCATGATCCTGGAACTAAATCCCTATTTCAATACTTGTTTGTTTTCAATCCTTTCTGCTAACAAACTCAAATGAAGTTTGCTGCAATAACTAAAATCCACAGGCACCGAAACATGCATTACTTACTTAGAAATACTTAGAATAAAGATGGTGGCCACAAACATGCTTGTAGGTTCTGCTGGCTTTCCTTTTTCCTTGAGCATTAGGTTACATATGGCGGTTGTCTGAAACAATGTGTGCAGAGGGGTTGTGGAATGCTTTCCATTTCCGATAAGAATACAGAGTAAAAGCATTAGTATGTGTATGGTAAATGATTCTACGAAATCCTGAATCTCTCATGTAAAACTGACCTGCAGGATTCAATATTAAAGTTACAGTGAAATATAGATTTAATTCTATTATAAGACTAAGTGAATTAATTCAAGGTTTTTCTTGAAGGCACTGGTTTTCATAATTTTGCATTCTCTTTCCCTGTAAAGGAGTATGGAGGGAGTGAAGGAGTCAATTTTCCTGGTTTTCAGAAATTGAGTTTGTCATGGAAAGCTTAGTGGATCAACAGAACTAAAAATGCAGGGAAGATGTTGGTGTATAACAGTCCTACTCTTCCAATGCTCCTGCTTATTCCAAATTTAGGCCCTGTTTATCACATGGTGGGAGCTATTCTTGTTATCATTTTCATTAATGCTGTTCATGTTCCAAGTTAGGTTAGCACTGCACATCCCATTTATCATGAACTCAGTATGGAAAAGCCATATGGTGATCAAGGCTGGGAATTATGCCCCAAGTTTCACACTAAATGCACTTATATAGTCTTATGGCTACTTACACTTGGTGCCCATCTGTTAGGATGGCAGGGGGCCCACTACTAAGTTGGCCAGACAATTGCCCTTGAGGATAGTTGCCAGACAATGTTTGAGCTTCACTGGGCAACATAGAAATGGAAAAACCCATCATTTTTAGTAAAAATGCCTCCTCATACCAACAATGGCTTTTTACACATGGTTATAACTTCTACTTCACATAGAAAATGTATGAAATAAAAATGTGACAATGATGATTTTTGTCCCTTGAAGTGATACAGGTTTATAGCAGATGTAAAAATCATCAACAAAGAAGTTTCAAGTCAAACTGCAGTAAGTTAAAATTATGAATGTTCAGTATACAGATTTAATATAAAATGGGAAACTAGAAAACACACTGATGGTAATACATCTGTGGCAAAACGAAATATGTAAGTTCTAAATACCCTTAAGGAATTTACCACTCAGCTTCAGAGAGAAAAGATTGTATGATTCAAGTTGGTATCCACCATGCAGAAGGTGGGATGATCTTTGCCCAAACATATTTTGTTTCATCGTGAAGCTAAGGAATGAAAGTATTATTTGGGGGTGGGGGGGGATGTGCAGGGTGGAGAGGAGGGAATTTTAAAGCTTTGCAATGTAAAACAAATTTGGACATTGAAGACAGTGCATGAAAATAAAGATAATAAGAAATTAAGGTATACATGATATACAAAAGAATTTTGCAAGATATAAAAATGGACATTAATCTAAGTAAAGAAGGAGGAATTGGGAAGTATAGAGGATGTATCAGAAACAGGGAGAAGTGATAAAGAAGTCAGATTTGTTTGTTTCTATTTAAAATAATACATTGTAGTCAGTCTTATGTATAGGCTGGGAATTGACTACATTGAAGATAAAAGCATACAGTCTTGACTCCAAGGAGAGAGGAAACATAAGCAAGAAAAGGCATTCTGTCTAGGAAAGAAAAATAAGCTTTCATTTGAAGGAAAGCTGGAAAAAGCAAGAAATTAAAAGCAGGTGGTAGCAGCTGAAGCTCTTCCATTGAGTTGTGTGGTTTAGGTTTTAGAAGGACTAAGTCTTGATTGCGTAGTAGTGTGGCTGAGAAGAAGAGCAATTCTGCTGCTCTCCAAGTACTTTCTGGGCCTGTACAGCCCTCTTGTATCTAAAAGGTCTACTCTATATAGATGCTGATATGTATATATATACATATAACTTCAATAACGCTGCTTTCTGTGTCTGTAACTTTCCAAGGGGCTTTATATTCTCATTTGAAAAATCAAATTAAGCAGAATTCCATGTTACTGAGAAACACCAATAACTTAATAGTAAAACTTCTCATGGGAGTATAACAGTTTTGATGGAGATTGTGTTGGAAAAGATCTTGTGTCCAGACAAACAAAACTAACTAAGAACACAGTTTGGTCATCAGAAAAATTGCTTATGGTGGAGAAAGTTGTATGCCAGGTCTTGTTCTACCTGATTAATTTCAGGAGATGTTGGTTTCCTCCATGACAGGTTAGTGCTCTGGCTCTCTGGATTTTCTTGAGGAACTGGTCACCTTCTCCATTTTCTTGTTTTCATCTGGAAAGGGATCACTGGAATGCAATATTTTTAAAAACACGAAAACTTCCAGAGTCACAGGTGGAAGGTTCTGTTTGCTGTGAAGCTTTAATGAGGAACAAGAAGTTACTAACACAAGCATGTGGTGTCCCATCCCAGAAGGATCCAGTAGGTGAAACTGGCTGTAGATTCATTGTCAAAATTCCCATTGGATAACAAAGAGGAATGTCCAATTTCTGGTATAAATATGTTAGTAACCAGCTTGACTCTCTCCAGTCAAAAGGAACCCCATCCCCTGTTGAACTAGTTGGCTAAAGAAATACTTTAATTGGAATTCTTGTTAATGAATCTGATCACTTTTCTGCCTTGTTTCTGACATTCATTTAATAAATAGATCTTTTCTATAATAATCATGCGAAATGCTCACTGTTGTGTGCTCCAGGAGATTAGAACAAACATGCTATATGTTCCTGGAACCACTGATGCAAACCAGTAATTTTTCTTAGAATCATGTTTTTGTAAGGACCTTTCACATTGTAAGCAAGTTTGGTTGGTTTGTGTTGGCTTTATGGCATTCTGCAGCTTTCATAATATTAAGAAGTTAAAAATTAGGTTCTATATTATTTAGTAGGTCTTTTGACTGTGTAACATTTATAAAGAGAAATTACTTAGATTCATACTGACTTTCTAGGAGGCTTTTCAGATGCGAATAGAAATGTGAATTTAATTTTGAACTTGACCCAACATCTAAGATTAAATGCACAACCACCCAGTTACGCTGTTCATTCTGGACCTGAACTCTAGCAAAAACTTTCGTCTTTAAAGTTTCCCTGAAATAATTGAAGCACGGTACCTGTGAGTAACCAAAAGTAATCTAAGCAAAATACTTTCAGATTTAAAAGATGGTCGTTTCAAAACCAACTATACTAAACCAGTTTGAGTGTTTTGTTCCTATAGGGACAGCATTTTATTTAATCATCATAGCTCTTATTTGCATATTGTGTTTCATTTGTTTCACGACCACATTAATTAGAAGAAAAGACTATCTTGCTGAACATGACATTTCAGTTCCTGAATGAACAAGGACATGAGCTTCAGGCAAGTTGCATTAATTTGTTCTGTATAGATATTAATAACAAGTGTACTTCCAACTTCCCCTCAAAAATAATAATTTGAATATTTATTCATTAGAAAAGGCCATTCCTGACCCATGGCCAAGAGATTATTTATTTTGTTTTCTATTTTTATAGAAAAACGTTTTATGTTGACTATCAATTACATGAGTGATTTTTGAAACATAAACAGAGCACACTGGTCTTACAAAGGCTTAATAACAAGTTTGTTTCATAGATGCTTGATTATGACCTGAGAGGCTACCTTTTATCTGGGAATGGAAATGTCAAATGTCGATTTCTAGATCAGTTCTAGTTATAAAAATATACTTCCTAATGAAAATCCCAAATGTTGGTTTGTGGATCATGTTATGACGAAAAGAAAAGAAGTTAAGGAGGAATGTTGATGTAATTAATGAATTTTGAGGCCAGAAGAGACTATACCAAATTTAATCCAGTACATTGCTACTAAAAATGCTTCCAAAACTGTCTTTTGGAAAGACGTCCAATTTTGAAGTGGGGATTTCATAAAGGAGTCACTCTTACAGCTACTACATTAGAAGGTACAGCATTACACAGAGATGTGCTAACACTTCAATGCCATCCTTGAAGAGGATGTTCAGATGGGCAGTGGAAAAGCTGAAAAAACCCACCCCAAAACAACTGCTTGGAACTAAAAGAGAAATTTCATGACATATACCTCATTTCTGGGAGATGTACTTTTAAATCTTAGCTTTATTAGGCACTCTTGATATGCAAATGTCATGGTTTAACTCTGGCTAGCAAAATACCATGAAGCCACTCTCACAAATTTCACCTCCCCTCCTTCAGTGGAGGGGAAGTATAGGAGGGAAAAGAAACAAGGAAGCTTGTAAAATTGAGATAAGAACGATTTACTAATTGAATATAAATATATACAAATACTGCTAATAATAAGTAATTAAAATAATTGAAAATAAAGCATGATACAATATGATACAATTATGATACAGTTTCTCACCACGCACTGACCAATGCCCAACCAGGTCCTGAGAAGTGAGAGTCAGAGCCAGAGAGCCCGAGAGCCGCAGCCCGAGAGCGATCGTAACAGAGTCCAAGCAAACACTATCAGCGACAGCATGACCAGGAAAACTAACAGACCCACCAAATCATGAATAAGTGAGCCAGCGCAGGAGTTAGCAAAGCAGCTAGTGAAGGAGTTATTATGTTAGCAAGTGTATGGAAGTAAAAGAGTAACAGAGAGAGTAATGGCTCCCGGACCCCCTCCCCACCTATGTACAGAGCATGATGTACTATGGAATGAAATACTCCCTTGGTCAGTTTGGGTCAGCTGTCTGAACTGTGTGTCCCCTGCACTGCCTGTAGCAAGACAGCGAGAGCTGGGAACGCAGCTGCAGTGTCAGAAGTGGAGAAAGACCTTGAATTTGGTGCAGGCATTCCCCAGCGCAGCTAAAACCTTATCAGTACTTCTCTCAGCATAAATCCAGGAACACAGTTTCATAGCAGCCACTGTGAAGAGAGTTAACTCTTTCCTGACTAAACCCAGCACAGCAGAGCATGCTCAGAGGGCATAGTTTCAATGAGAAACCACAAGTAGTCTATAAAACCATGTTGACACAAACATTTCTTTGAAGATATTGCAGTCTCATGCTTTCCACTGGAGAACAAAACCCTTTCCCACTCCACCCTTCCTGGAGTGCTGTATATTTGCAGACTGCATACCTTTTAGGATCAAGTATAGTTGTGCCTTAACCTGTGGTTTTCTAATTTTTGTTGCAGCTGGTTGTTCATTTTTAGGAACTGTGCTTTTAAAAAAATCTCATCTTTAAAGTCATTGTGATTACTGCATTAAAAAAAAAAAAAAAAAAAGTGTTTAGAAGCCATTTTTTACCATAGTTCTGATTTTGGCATCTGGAAATTTTTTAGCATGCTTTCGAAATGTCCACTTGACAGAAACCTTCAGTTTCAAGACTGGAATGAGGTCTGTCTGGAGTTAAGAAAGAGGACCCAAAGGTATTTTTCCCCAGGGGAGATACATCTTCAAGGGACAAGCATGAATCTAATACAGAATCTAGATGATTACTTTCTATTTTATTTATAATATCATCTTTCTGCCATTCAATTTTACAGGGGTTTAAGGAATTCGACTATATTCCTACAATGACAATGTCATTCTCAGAGCCGTTTCAGAAAACAGCTATTTCATTTTGACTTTGAGTTTACTCTTTGACTTTTCATTTACATTTTCTTTTTCTCCTGTATTTTGCTTCAGCCTTGTTTTCCTACTAGTTCAGTAATTCTAGTCCTATTTCCAGCTGAATCTGAATTTTTTTACTTTCAGTTGGGTTGCAAGGGGCCTCCTAGACTCTGAGAGAATAAACTGTGGTACAGAGGAAAGGACAACAAATTTTTACACTCCTTAGTGTATCTTCTCCTACCCTGATCTGAAGACAAAATGTCCAAAACCTGATTATGATAATACTACTTTAAAAAACTATATCCCCTTTCATGTTCATTACAACGATAATTTCTCAAAATAAACAAGACAATCACCCACAGCAATAGAGATTAGTCTTTTTTTTTTTTTTTTTAATAATGGTCCATCTTCTGCACTTGATTTTACCTATACAATCAGAAAGAAGGGTATCATTTTATGGCAGCTCAGATGAGGACAAAGTGTGATCTGTGGCTTGAAATATTTCCTGGGCAGCCCACAGAGAAGCCTCAGATATTTGCAGCCATCTGCTTCAGCACTGAAGTTGATATTGTATGTGCTTCTGCAACAGTTGCATGAATACCATTCACTTTACATATATGCATTGAATTTTTTTCTTTTTTTTTCTTTAATAATTCCAAGTTTCCCTATAGTTTTCTTGCAGATAATTAAACAGCTTACAAATCCAGTCTAATAAAACAGTTGTGTTGGATTTTGCATCAAGTCTGACTAGGTCCCTGTTTAATCACAGAAAAGGAAAAATATTGCAGGAGCCATTATGTTGTTAATTCAAGTAAATTATGTTTAAGGGAGCTGGGGTACCCCAGCAAATCTCCTTTTATTCTGCAGCTCTTTTCTTGCTTGTGTTTTGTTAATTTTTGAGTGCTGCTCATGAAACCAAAAAAGCAGTAAACTATTTGAAAAGCATAAAATAAATTCTGTTCAGTGAGTGGGTAATTGTTCAAGGTCATCTGTTCGTTGTCTTTGTCTTGACTGTTTGAATTAGTAGCTAATAATGGGTCTGAACCGTGAATGAATTATTATCCATAGGGCATATTTTTGGGAGTGTCAGGAAATACTACAGGGTAATTAAGGTTATCCAATAGCAAGGCTGTGTTACCAGCAGATGTCTAGTAATTACTATGTTTAAAAAGTGTGGGGATTAAACTAAGATTATAGCTTTTATATTGTCTGCCTTTACAAGTCATATTTGGAATTTATTCAGTTTATTCTTCTGCCCTTTTCCTTTTGTTCTGATTCTGTCACTTAAATTCCAGCTTAAACAGAGGCCTTTCCTGGTGAATTAAAATAAATCTCAGCAGATGGTATGCAGTGTATGTGTATACAAAATATCACTGTGGTTATTGAGGACTGCAAAGATAACTGCATTGATAAATACTTACTGCTAATATTTATTTGTTAACAAGTTCTCATTCCATTCTGGGGCTTGAACATTAGGCCTTTAGGTCCTAAAATAGTGAACAGATTAATTTTTGGAAATATTTTTCAACAATGTCACAGCATTTAATATTGCAGTGGAGCTCAATTGATAATTTAATTTTAATTTGTTGAGTTGGTCATCTTCAGGCAAAACCAAAAGTCCTGAGTTCAAAGTTATGCTGTTATTACTTATCTTAAGCTGGCTTAGTGCTACCAGAGGCCAGGGAAGGGGAAGCATTTGTTTAGTCCCCGATCCAGCAAATTTGATTTTAGCAGATGGGCTGAAGGGAGATAATGTAATGGACAAGTATCTGAGGCATCTGGAATGTCTGGATTTAGCACAGTTGACTGACACTGGGGTGGGCGGACAGTGCAGAAGCTGTCTGTGCAAAGAGTCAGTCTTGGAGATAATGAGAAAGCTCTCAGTAGAAAAGGGTGATGACTAGGAAGAAGATGTCAGGACATTGAGGGTTTATAGCCATAAAAGAGGAAAAGTGGGAGGCCTGAAAAATCAAGGAGATGTACAAAATGAACATGACAGGAAAGGGAAATCGGGACAACAGTGAATGAAGGCTTTTGAGCAAGTGTTGATGTGCTTTCTGGGACCTCTTCAGGGAGGAGCACACTGGCAGCTTTGTTTTTTCCTTAACAATAATTCAGACACACCATTTAAATATAAAGTTCTCTTTGCAAATTGTAGGTAACTTGCTGAAGCCTAAAGCTTTTTGAATCTGCTCTTTCACTCCTTTGCATCTTTTCTCATCTGATTAGCATTAAACATGGTAAGCTTTTTATTTATTTTGAACACTGCTGGAAGTGCAAGAGGGGATTATGCAGAAGCACTATGGATTTCAAAGTCTAGCTACCACGTTAGTGAATTTTACTTATGTTATGTGAATAGCAGCAGGTGAATTAGTCTATGGCAAATGCTGCTAGTTGGTGTAGACCAGGCCTCTGCCCACCTGAGTTGTCTTTTAGCCACACTAGAAGCCAAAGCTACTTCTGCTTTAAAGTAAGTGTGGCAAATGTTACATGTTTATGACTAAAGATTGTGCTAATTTGAAAATACTAATTACATGCTTACATGCATAAACAAAGAAAAATAACCTGACACGATAACATGGGTAAGTGACTTATTGTGGACATGCAGTACTAGGATGAAACTTTGTGACAGTCTAGGAGGTATAATGCACAGTAATTGTCTTAATTGTGTATGGGATTTTATTAAAGTCAAAGGCATTTTTCATGGTCTAAAATTAAAGACCACCTCAAGTTTTTACTTGACTAAAACATTCTTAGAAAATTTTCACTTGAAGAAATTAAAAATTAAAGCTAAAAAATGTCCAGAATCTAAGATAGATCTTCTAATATTTTAAAATTGACTAAACCAGATGGATTTTTTTTTTGCATTAATTTTCAAAAAAACAGAGTTATAACATTTCACTTATTATCCCCTATTGGAATGATGATTAAGTCCTGGTGTAGAAGAAAAGCTGAGAGCGTGGAAGGGGAGGGATAGGGAAGGGTAGAAATAAGTGACTGAACATTTGGGGTTTGTGCAGCTAAAGATAAAGGTGAAATAAGAAGTGTCTATGAATGTCTTTGCAATTATTCTGAGTCTGTCCATATTCATCCATACAGAACAACAGAATTTTCATCTGTTGAAGTTTTCTGAGTTTAAACAACGCAGAGCCCTCATCAAATCAATTAAGAACTTCAATAGCTATTAGCCTCTTCATTGAAATGCTGTAATGCCTCTTGTTTGTATTCCAAGTCATTGATATCCTTATGTTAACATGATAAATGGCAAAAGCTGATGTAAAATGCTCCTAGCTTTATAAAAGACAGCCATCTTTCTTGGTTGTTCTGTTATTACCATACAAATGCCTGAGCCAGAGCCTTTTTAAACTTAATGAGAGTATTTTTACTGGCCCCGTTGTATTTTGGATCCAAATAGAAAACTACTCAACTTTTCTTTTAACAAGTTATGAGTTTTGTTTAAAGAAAATAAGGTTGACATTTTGTTTGATGGAATTAGTTAAAATACAGCAGTGGGGAAAGTTCAAACACCTAATCTTACCTTTTGATCTGATTGTAAATTAACAGCCACTGAATTAGCAAAAGCCACTGTAGTTTTTATAGCATCATATTTGTGTAGCTGGAAAAGGAGCTTAATGGAAAAACTATATTTTACCCTAAAGCTTTTCTTTCACTTTGCAATGAAAAGAAACACCAGTGGCCACGTTTTCCTATGCTAACTGAATTTACCGTTGCAGCAATCATGCTTTTACTGCAATCTCAATGATACCAAACATAAGCAAAAGCAGTAAGCATACAGAGTGCTGTATTACTCCCTTGAGTCTGCTAATAATGACCTTGGTTACCTCAGAGAAGAAAAGCAGTTTCTGCAACTTCATGAGCTTTTCTTACACAAGAGAAGGAACAAAAGTAGAGTGTTCATGCATAATGAAAGAATAGCCAATGTAATGAAGATCTACATTCTATGTGAGAAATTTCAGGTGTGATCATTCAGGTGTGAGACCTGGACAGAGCCAGTAAAGGTGGAAAACACAACTGCAGTCACGATCTCTTTTTAGGACGTTCGCAGATTTCCTTAACCTTAAACAACCCGTGGCAAAGCCATGCTTTTTCTTACTTATGGAAAATTGTCTGTGTGCTTCTCTAAAACAGCAAGTTTTCCACACTCAGAGTAACGTTCCGCTCTTGAGACTGGAGACCTTTTTAGAGACTTCAGAAATGGATCAAAACACTAAAACAGGCTTAACAGTAAAGGTTATATGCATTAATGAGGTATGTTAGGGACTGTGTAGAACATCCCTGTTTTAAAATGTATGCATATGTTTGTATTTGCATGAAACATTTTGCTTTTCACATCGATACTGTTATGCTGAAGGTAAGTTGTAGAGGGGTTTTGAACTTTTATTGTCCTTTTTCCACCAAAAAAGGGAATAAAGAGTACAGAAGAATATATGCAGAGTCAATACTTTGCCTTATGATTTATGAAGGAAGAATGAACATTTGTTGCGTCCCACCACCATATTTGAGCCTCGAGTGTAGTGAAAGGTTGATATAAAACAGATGTAAAAATATATCGTTCAGAAATCAGGGATGTTAATAGACAAAAAAAAGACTTTTGATTATTACTAGTTTTGCAGCATTGGTTAGAGTTAAGAAATGGGAGAACTTTGAACACTGTTTTCATTTTAATCCTCAGAAAATAAGTATTTTAAATCTGTAATTTTGGGTGGATGAGTACTAATTACTTTCTTTGATTTAAACCTTAGGTATTTCTAAAATTATCTTGACAGACACAAAAGTAACTGTGTATAGAAATCAGTAAAACAGAATCTGCGTGTGCTTAACTTTGGAAATAAACAGGATTGCTCAAATAAAAGAGGTTAAATGTGTTTGCATATTTGCATGACTAGAGTTGTAGAGATAGGAAAGTTGCACTGAAGTCCTCAACTTGTCATACCAAGGTTTTTAGGATTATGTAAGATCTCTTTTCTGAGTAAACGTGTCCTAAAACAATGTTTGCACACTGACCCATCCTGTACAGCCTGTATCCTGGCAAGTTTAGCCTGCTCCTCTGCAGTTGAGTCTGCCCAGCCTGGTAGCTCACTACCCAGCTGTCTTCCAGCAAGCTGGCATTGTTAGTGACCTGTGATTTGGTAATAAGAAGGATCAAGCGATATCCTGACTGCACTGTCAAGGAAAATGTGAAAGAATAGCTGATTTGCTGTAAGAAAACAATTACTTTTTTGGAAAAGTAATTATTTTCAGACTTTAAGCTTTGAAAAGACATTTATAGTTTGGAATTGTCCATAATCAAAATGAAGTTATACTAAAGTTAATTTGCAAATCAAATAAAGTTTTTCATTGCACTTTGGGCTTATTGCTTAAAAGATTTTGGTTTGGCCACTCAATTGTGAGACTCATTTTTCAGGCTTCCATTCTCAATTTAATTGCATGGAATTGAGGCTGTAACCTTTCCCCTGAGATGAGAATTGTGAAAACTATACAGTGTAAGTGGCAATCCCTCATCTGAGTTTAAAACTTTGTGAACTCCAATGCAAAAACATCTTGATGTGAAAGCCTGTAATTTTAACTGCTTTAACTTTCGACACCTTTCAGATCACTAAAGTTTAAATCCCAGGTATATTAAGCATTCTTTTGAACATGTATTTTTTAATCAATCTAGAATACATGCTTCAACATAAAATCTTAAATGTAGAGGAAAGTTTACTGACAGTTCTTCAAATCTTTTTCCTAGTTTTCTATATATCTTTAAAAATATCCAGCCTAAAGATTGCTTTCTTTTCTAACTTCAAATGTGAGTTGTTATAGCTGGGAGAAGAAATAATTTGATGTTTCTTTTTGATCTACAATACCCTCATCTGGCTCTGGATTTAACAAGAAGGATGGCTAGTGTTTATTTTTAACATGTTAAATCAAAAGGAAAATACAAATGGTCGTTTCTTGAAACATGATTTGTTGAACTCCTAAAAAGAAAAGGGTTATTTAGAAGGGTATCCTGTGACAGGAAATGACAAGCTACCTTCACCAGGGTATAGGCTGAGCTGCGGTGCTCGGATCAGTATATAGCTGTTGATTTAGAAAAGAGATGCTTTTGCAGAAAAAGCAATACTTTGTTGAAGTCAACGGACAGTTTGAGGATTTGGGGAGGAGGCAGGGCGGGATTGACGGTTTACGTTAAAAAGGCCAGAGTCATCAGACTTTAAAATAGCATGTGTGGCCTTGTTCAGTGAAAATAGAGAGTAATATGGCTATAAAAAGCAAAGTAAACTACTAGTTGACTGCCTCTTTTATGCCATACATATCTTTGAAGGTTAAATTTGTTATTTTAGAAAAAAAATATGGTAGGTTTGAAAAGAAAACACGGTTTGTTTGGCTTCAGCCTTTTATTATGTGAACCAAAAAGTATTTTTGCACTGAAAAAGCGTAAATCCTCACCATTGATGTAGTTATATTAAAGAAGACATGTGCTATCATTTAAAATTCCATTAATAACATTATTTAGCATTTAATATTTAAGTGCAGTTTGTAAACATAAATGTGACTGTCATATTAACTTGTAACCATAAAAGGGCACTTCACTGGTTCACAAAAGTGTGAAGAACTAGGTGTCCATACTGCGAATCTTTCTCATTGTTAAAATTTTCTCTTATACATCCAATTGTCAAATAAATACCATCTTTTTTTGACAGAATAATGTTTGTGAGACATAAGCAATGTGCAAAATCACTAGTGCCCCTTTGATTTTATAGGATTATTGAAATAAAGTGAAAGAAACAAATAAATATAAATAAATATAAATTGTAACCATATTAATAGGAAATTGAAAGTAGGCTTCTTATCCTAAATACGAGTCTTACATAAACAAGACACATCTTTGCATTTTCTGGAACAGTAATGTTTAAAATGTAATTACCTTATTTTAACTTTTTTTGAACTTTCTGCTCCTAACCTTCTATCCAAATCTTATATAATATTAGTAGGATCCTTTTGATTTCTTTCTGTCTTAACAGCAGCTGAGTTCAGATGTATAAAGCAAGAATTATTAAAATATTAGCTTAGTCTATGCTACAAATCAGATTTAGAAATTGGCAAAATGTAGGAAACTTTTAAAACATTTTTAAAAGATCTAATTTTATTCATCCAATATTGAAAACACACTGGTGTTACTCTCTTTTTGCTCAACTTATATAGAAGTATGAAGACTTCAGCTCTTTCGAACTCTTCTCACACTGACTCACCTTTATTATATTATTCAAGATCACCTGTGTTATATAACTTTCACAATTAGGACTAGTAATCAATATTCTTCAAGCTATGCACTTTATAAGGAGACCAACTATTAGAGACATAATTACTTTGTACATGTAATTTATTTTTACAGTTAAAATTATTAATGATAATTGCAGGTCCAGGCAATTTGGTACTGTCATGGGTTTTCCCCTTTTTATGCCCCTGTACCCATTCTTAAACATAGAAAAAAACGATAATTCCAGGGGTTCCTGTTCTTTGTCACTTTTTTTGACTGAAGCTCCACTACAGATCTCCCCTGTTCTAATGATTATCCTCCATAACAAAAATGTTTTTAATTCTTAGAAAATTGCTCACCAAATTATGTTGATTATTTAGGGAGCATTAGAGTAGTTTGAAAGCAATATCTTGTGGGTCTCAATTAACCATCAGGTGTTCTCTTCATACGATTGGTGTGTGCTGTTGGAATTAATCTATGTCAATTAATCAATGTGATGAGGCATCTGTTCTTCAAGTGGATAAGTACTTGTGTGGTAATTATTTTTGCCTGAACCTGAATCCTTTCCTTGAATACTTACACATGTGCTTCTGAACTTACCTTCCATAACCATTTGTGCTTAAAAGTCTTGTAGACCCTTTCATGGAACTGATTGCCAAGGGGACATGGACACACGCTGGGAAGATTAATTTTAAAGAAAACAACATGCAGGTATTGAGTTACTGAGATCATTCAGCTGAATTCCTTTGTCTCAAGTAGTCATAATTAATGTGAATATTTGGAAAGGGTGCTTAAAATTAATTTATAGAGTTAACACTGTTGGGTGCAATATTTGTTTTTCTTTTCACCTCTGTAATTTGCTGCTACTCTTAACATCTCCTTTTCTAAAGAAACTTGTTTTTATATTTCAAACAGTTTTTTATTTGTTTGGTTTTTGGTTTTTTTTTTTTTTTTTAATATATAAATTAATTTTAAGAAGAACTGAGCGCTTCTAAGGAATTAATGAATGCACACTTAAAATCAACTGTGTCATAGCCATGGTATAAAATACTTGGGTAATCTTACACTTCTAAGTATTTAGTGGCATTGTGTAGCTAGTCAGTTCTTTCACAAATTAGAAATCTTAGTCGCTTATGGGATTTTTTTTCTGCTAAAAATACTTTAAATCATAGTATGGCCATAGCCTATTCTGATTATGTTATTCTGCAGTTTTCTGTTTCAAAGAAAACATGACATTTTAAGTAAATCTTATTGAAGTGAATGTAAAATAGCTCAAAATAATTCTTCATGTGAAGAATGTAGCTGGAAAAGGAGCACAATGATGCAAAAACACAGGAATGAGAGATATTGCTTCTTTTGGAGGCTGCAGCACTGGCATATTCCTCACTGCTAAGATTATTTTATGAGACAGTGTTTGGATGTTGGTTCAGTGCAGTGTGATAACCTGAACAGTGCATGTCTGGAAGAAGTGTATACAGCTGTTATTTTGTTTACAATATCTGCCTTGCTGCATCAGATCAGTTAGGCTAAATGTCTCATCTAGGAAGCTGGTAAATAAACATACAGGTGTTCCATTGTGCACATTTATAAGGAAATTTTTTCTTTATTCAAAATCCATTTCTAGTGTTTTTCTGACATAAGATAGCGAGTTGTGTTTCAGAACTTGCAGGTTTGAGGTTTTCTCTCGCCAGTGTTCAGAAGTGGAGAGTATTGTACTATCAGTGTTCCTAGGGCAGGAGGTATGGCAGACCTGTGTATGCACGAGACGTTGAGCCAAAGGCGAAACGGTCACTGAATGTAGACAGGTGGTGGGAGTGAAGAGGCTGCAGTCCTGGAGCTGGGGAGATGGAGGAAGGAGCTGGACCAGGGAATAATGTCAGCTATTTCAGATGGGGCTAGGTATGATGACATGGAATGACAAGGCCTTGCTGAATAAGTCAAGCCAATGTGAGAGCATAATCCAGCATTTAATAGATGAATATGATCTCCATCTGTGTCTGTCCTGTTTCACAAAAATTAAATAGAATTTTTTTTTCTCATGTAAGTGATATGTGATAGCCTTTTCCTGCCTTTTCCCTTTATTATTAAAAAAGAAAGGAAGAGAATTTTATTGCAAGCTAAAAGAGTATAATAGAAAAACTATTGCTGTATGACTGTCTGGGTACTTACACACTTCAGTAGCATCTCTTCATAGCCAGTGCTGGAGTCAGGCCTGATACCACAGCACTTCAGCTTCCTCCAGAAGGGTTACTTTACCTGCTTATAAACATATCTGACCCAAACTAAAATGGGATGGATAGTATGTTAGGGAAGTTGTTTTCTTCAGCTTAGTACTGGAAAAGATCTTCCAGGTCATAACATTTAGACAGACGCTGTACCAGGTCTAGAGGGCTGGGAAAGGTGAAATTTTGCAGTAGCTGAAAAAAAGGGCAAGAAACCTGTACCCTTGGGATATTCTCCACAGCAGGACAGAAAATGGAAGGTGAGAGGAAAAGATGATGACCCTACTGAGTTGTCGCTGTACATGGTTTCTACTGCAAGGCTTAGCACACAAGCTAATGAATAAAGCAAGAGGGAGAAAAAAAACATAACTACCACCACCAAAACCTAAAATATTTTAGTAAAGGATGTGCAAAGGTTTCTACCCTTCCAGAGGTCATTCCCCAGCACTGAGGATGCTGAGACAAGACACTATGTATTACATCTTTTTTTCCTTCCTGGTCCAGTGTCCCTTTTGTTTTGGAAACCTTGGGAGGCCTGTTAGCCTCTCTTCTTTTACAATTTAGTGTACCTAAATTAGTATCACTGGACTAGACAGCCCACAGTGCTACAGCACTGTAAGTTTTGCTTTGTACCTACCAAGTGTTGAAGTCCCATGTTGTGGGCAGGGTGACAGACTTTGTTTTGAGACCATGCCAGAAAGGGAAGAAAGAGACAGTTTCCTGGTTACAGCAAAGGAAGGTCAGGAGGATATTGCGTGACTGTCAGAAGGGTATGGAGTGACTGAAAGGCACCCAAGCACTGCTGGTTGTTTAGTGTCCTGTTGGGACTTCTCTGTTAAGTCTGGATAGCAAGAAAAAACAACTTGGTATTGGTTAGACAAGGTGGGATCTGTGGTTCACCAAATATTACACAATAAATAGTGAATCATAGATGATGTGTGTATTTTGACATTTTCTCACCTATAAATAAATACTTTTCTTACCTCACAAGACACAAACTTTTATTCTACAACTTTCAGGGTCTTTTCTGGCTTTATGATCTGTCTTACAGACTTGATAAG
Source organism: Rhynochetos jubatus (assembly GCA_027574665.1). Taxonomy (NCBI): domain Eukaryota; kingdom Metazoa; phylum Chordata; class Aves; order Eurypygiformes; family Rhynochetidae; genus Rhynochetos; species Rhynochetos jubatus. The sequence continues at coordinate 23,202,362 of CM050656.1, forward strand.
CTCTCCCTCAAGACTCTGTTAGATGATAGTAGCCAACAGTGCTGACATCAAAGGTGCTTTATTGAATATGATCAAGGAACCTCTACTGTCAATACAAGGGGTGTTTGTTGTGCAGCTGGTTGGCAGCCAGCCAGCTGCCATGCAGTTAAGGAGCTCCTTAAAATTGAAGTGGCTTTAAAAGTGTGGTGAAAAAGGCTGTTGGAAGGCCTACAGCTCTAGACTGTGCAGGAAAGGGACTGTTTGTGCAATACAAAGGTAATATTTTTTGGTTTATGTTTAAAGGGGGGGGGGGGAGGGAAGAAAAAAGTTCACTGTGTATTTTGTCAGCTGTATACACCAACCTCGTGTCCAATGAGAATTAGTGAAATGTTACCAGTGACCTCTTGTCTCACCAAAGATGGATAAATTAAATGAGGTAGAAAATTTAATGTAAAATATACAGTAGAAAAGCAGAAACTCTTGTGACCCTCCTTATTAGGAATTTTGTGCCTGTGGATTTGAGTCTTTCTTTTGGCAGGCAGTAACATGAGACACTGCAGTCCTGACTTGGTTCATACAGTGAGGCCTGAAAGTAGCAGCTGCCAGTTAGAATGACCAAAGGTTGAATTCTTCAGCTGTAAATTATACATTCAAAGGAAGCTTAATGGCAACTTATTTTGTACTTTGCCATGTTTATAACCTAGTGGAGAGTAGGCTTATGAGAGATGTATTATCACCTGTACCTTGGGTGGCTGCACACCTTGTTCATGGATGTTTCTTCTGATACTGTTTGGACAAATCATCTTAAGACCACAGTGGTATTGTCAGGTGTCTTCAAGCAGTGCTGAAGGTGTGGATGGAGCTGTCTGCAGGCTGTTTTAGTGGGACAGCTGAAAGACAAACAGTAAATTTTTCTCTCTGCCATGAGATTTTTGGAGAAGTGCAATAGGAGTCAGTGGATCAGTCATCTATAGAAAGCTCAGATATAGATGGAAGCAAGGAATAGCTACAGTATAGACATTATTTTGACTCATTTTTTGAGCGAATGGGTGCTATTCAAGTTATTGTGTTGTCAACTTGGATTATATGTGTTAATTTTTTTACTTTTAAAAAATGAATGCATCTCAGTCTCTGTAATGCTCCATCAGCTGTTCAAAAGAAAGCATGTGAACAGTAAAATCCAGTCATCCCTCCACCACACTTTCTCAGTCCAAAACCAGAAAAACACCAGTTAAGACTTTAAGCTACTCCTAAGTGAATGAAATGAGACTCTATTGGTCTGGCGTATTATTATCTGATGCTATTGTTACCCATGAAAGCAGGGATAAATTGTGAATAACTGTGCATGGGAGCAGTGACTGAGGCCTGAAAGGAGTGTCAGTGAAAGCTCTTCATCTTGTCGCAGTTACTGGCACAGAAATAGGAAGAGGTTGATTTACATTCTTATAGTCTTAACATTTTAGTATGAATATTGCTTACAAAAGCTAAACTCTATCTTAATATTGCAAAACGAGTTTACAGAAAGTCTGGAAATGTAGAATGAAGGCTAGATTTTCTGCTCCAACAAAGTGTGGTGTGTCATATAATTAGTGAGCTGGAGAGAGGAAAGTGTGCATAGGTTTCTGTACACATTTTCTTGTGGAGGGAGAGAAAGAAAATGTGATAGCTAACAAGCTGGTGTTTAGTGTTCACACTGACAAATATATGCATATCTGTGTATGAGAAATTTCCAGACAAGTTCTTAGCTTGATTAATAAACAATCAAACACTTATGGTCTGATAAAAGCATATATTTACTTACAATGTTGAATGTGCATATTGAAGCCTGAGTCTTGTTTTGTTACAACCGTATGGTTTCTACAATGAAACAAGCTATTTCTAATTTTAGTGGTTTAGAGGTTCATAGTTTTAAAAATGAAACTAAAATGTAGAAAATAGCTGTTTCTCTACAAGTATAGTTGCATGCACAGTTTAATTAAAATGTGGTAAGTTTAAGTTTTTTCAACAAAAATAGTTCTTATGGTCTTTATGTCTTTTAAAACTGGCACATGTTCTCATCAACTCAGAGACTATAAAATGTAATTTCTAATTAAAACAAAAGATTTAAATAAGTTCTTAGTGTCTAAATTAAAACTTTGAATTTATGTTACATCCATAGCTTTAGTTAATGTAAAAGTATAAAACTTACATTAAATAAGTAACTGCTTTTTTTGAGAGTAGTAAATACAGAGAATCAGACAGATTTCCACAATGGAAAAATTCTGTACCTGTTCTACTAAACACCTGACTTCAATTTCTTGCATAAAACCAATAAATCAGATATTTTATGAATTAGAAGTGAAAAGAAAACATAAGCCATATGATGAACTTGTCTGTTTTTACACAAGCACTGTAGTAACTGAACAATTTTGACAACCTTCTAAAGATATTTTAATTATGTATTGAAAGTAGAAGTAAAGCTACTTTCACTAAATGCTATAAAAACATGGGTGATGATAATCTTCAGAATTTTGCTGATAACAATTCTAGTGAAAAGTACAAACCTAGGATTTCAGAATTTTTCTTTGAGATTTCCTCTACTTATTCAGGAGGGTATGACAATCGTCAGTCACCTACTTATGTTATTATGTTTCCATCTTTCTTGTGAGAGATTCTGATTACTGTTCTTTTTTTCCTCCTATAGTAAATTCTTTAGTCCTTTCTCTCTTATTCTTGCAAATCAGTATCCAACACACCTTTCTGAATTGCTGTAGCAGCCAGGCAAGCCCAAATGGTTCTCATTCTTAGGCTATAAAAAGCTTTCTAAGAATTAAATTAATTGTGAAATTTCACTTAGATTTGAACTGTTCACCTAACTTTCAGTCTTTTCCTCCTTCTTTATAAATTTCATTTTTTATTTTTCCTTTAATACAGAACCTCTTACAAAAATTGAATTAATCCCTGCTCTAGACAGACTAACTGAATTTACAGCAATTCATTCTAATGTTAAGATATGTTTCTTTAAAAGTTTTGCTGCATTTTACATTAAAAAAGAAAAAAATGAACACATTTAGTAATATGAGTAACATAACAGTGTTATCTTATTAATGCATTTTTAGTGTGGTTTTTTTTTTTTTGTGGGAGGAAGAGGAGATGCTGACTGATGTGCTTATGCAGTGGCACAAATGTTCCATAATCAAGTGATGCTAATAAACATGAACGGATTACAGTGTCCTTTTTTTCCTCTTTGAGTATGTAAGAGCCACAGAGATCAACCTTGATCAGGCCACAGTGATCAGAGCCACCGAGATCAACTGCTCACGGCAGCCACACAAACAGTAGCTGATGTTCTGGGCTAGGCATGTTTTTAGTGCCAAAGCACTGTGCTATTTGGATGTAGATTCATGGTTCAGATGTTGCTCTATAAATCCTGGTCATTTGTTTTGCTGTCCTGTTCATGAATGCCTCAGAATTGACCTTTCTGGATAATAAGAATTTCTTTTTAATCTAAAATTAATCTACTCCTCTGATTAATTTGCCTGAGTGAAGGCTTCTGTCGGTGAAACAATATTCTACTATCAGTTGGAAATAAAAAAGTTTTAAATTAGGTATTTTAATGTTTCTTTTCTCTTTGATTGAAGGGAGTATCCCTACTCCCATGTAAATACTTTAGAACTATTCAACTTTAGTCCTTACGGAATATGTACTTAGTGATGTCAACAATTTGTGCTTATGACATGAGAGGATATCAGCAATGACTTTAATATAAATTCTTTTTTGGAATTAGCTGTTGATTGACTGATTTCATAAAGGCATTTCTGTGACATGTCTGTGAGAGCGTGCACTTTTGGGGGGGTGGGGGGTGGGGGAGAATGTGGGGGAAGAACCTTTAGCATTCTGTATAGGAACTAGGTCTGCCTCTATTGAAAATACAAACTAAAAATAGGGGACAGTTCATAATTTTTGAATCATGTAATCATCTTTTACCCTAAATGAAGCTTGGCCATGCTCCATGAAATAGTGATCTATATGAACAATTATCAGACTGTGTCATGTACAGGCTCTTCTGCTCCAGCTGTCCTTTTTCTTTATAACAAATAAGTAAACTAGATGTGTGAGAGACTGTGTACAATATTTGTAATAAATTAGAGTACATGACAGTATTAAAACACTGATTTGCTGGACTGTTATGATACCAGTTACTATCTAAAGAAACACCAGTTAATTAAAAATTTCACTGTAACTTTGAATAAAAGTGTAGATGAAAGTTTTACCCTGTAAACTCATGCTGCATTAATAGATGTATATTTTAACCTTATCAAAGTCAACTTGGTGGATCTACAGAGTCCTCTGGAAAATGAAGCACACATTAAAATTTGCAGAAAAGTCAGCATATGTCTCTCAGTAGACAGTGGCTCTCGGAATGAACTCAGCTGTCGTGTGTTGCTGTTTTTAAGAAAGATTTACTTTTTAAATCTTCTTATAATTCAAAATCATATGGAATAATTCAGAACAGTGGACTTGTGTCTATAAACTATTAATCTTATAACAGTTACTGCATGGGAAAAGGTGACTTATTTTTTTTCTTCCAGCAAAGTTTTCAATAAAGACCATTGTAGTCTTGGTATGGGAAATATACTGATCATTTTGGTCACAACTGCTGCCTGCACACATTCACAACTGCTTTAGTTTATTTTCTTTAGACAAGAATTGTACACCTAATTTTATGTTGAGATATTATCTCCTTCAACAGCCTGGTGTACAGATATTTCTAAACCTTCTCCCAAATCAGTCTTTTTTCTTTTTTGGAAAGGTGGAAGTGGTAAGAAACCGTTAAACCAGTGGTTAAGAAGGTAGGTGTCTGTGGGTATTGATGGGAAATAGTCGTTAGAGAAAAGCTGCATCACCACACAGGAAGAAGCATAAAACTCATGAAAGCATTTTCTCCAGCTGTTGCGGAAGAACAGTTTAGACAGTAGAACTTGAAAGCCACAGATCTTATACCTTATTTCTAGCTGAGAGAGTCCTCCCAGAAAAAGGACAGATTAGCTGTACTTCTTTAACAGCTCTTTGAAAGACTCGGTGTTTTCACTGAAAAAAATGGGTTTAGCAGTAGGGAAACAATAAATTTCAATTACATAATCAAATTTATACAGGATGGCCTTCAAGTTTGCAAAGAAAATCAAAAAATATGAAAGAAAAATAGCGGGTATTTGGTTTTTAAAAAAGAATAAAGCTCCAAAATTTATTACTAACCTCTTTGCCAATAAAAGCCAGCAAAACTTCTACAAAAATTATATTTAAAACCATTTATGACTGTAAGTAACTCCTCTTCACCCAGTCATATGATTTCTTTACTCTTTCAGCTATTAAATTTTGCATTAAAGGCTGGGAAAGATTTCCATGGGACTTTTGAGTCATTCAGTTATCTGCAAGGTCTGTGAGTTGTCAGCTTGGAGTTCCTCTTTCTTCCCCCGCTGCACCTAGTTTGTCTCAAAACCTAGAGAGACTGTTTTTCCCATATAAATGTCCAGTGCTCTGCTATTAAGTAGCTTCAACACTTATTTCACATGACATATTGTTGGTAGCTATTCCACTTCTAAAAGATTGCCCACTAGCACCCTTGAAATAAATATTTGCAACTTTTCTTTGAAGTATGTATTTGGAGACAAAGCAGACTAGCATGCGCTTTAAGCCAATATTTTTCTTTCAAGTAAGATTTAAGGGAAGCAATATGATAGTTTATAGGAGCAGTACATAATTCACTTAACTGATGGTGCATTTTATCGTTCTACTTCGATTACTGAACTGTTACAGTATCATCTGTGGTCACTATATTTTTTTTTTTGGTCTGTGTATTTTGAATCAGCATTTGGTGAGTTGTGTCTTGGGTAGTGAATGTGTTTTCATGTATGTATGGTGGCAAAACTTGCACTTCTATCTTTTGTCATCATTTTTCAGAATTGAAAAAGGGTTTTTCCAATAACATTTTAGAGTGATGTTCTTCTACAAAGAACAGCCTGTCTTCCCCTCATCCCCAAGTAGAAGCCATGACCTGTCATTGTCAGAGACCTAAATCAAGGTGTGTCTCAAGCACACAGAAGAGCTTACCCTCTCCATTGACAGCAGAACTGAGTTGTGCTTGGAGTGGCATGTTTCTAGACATTCTGAAGCAAAAACACAGTGCAAAAATATTCTCCAAAAACTAGTTAACTATCCTTCAAGGTTTATAGCAGACTCAAATATTAAACAGAACCAGATTTTTTTTCCTTTCTCCTACAGTGCAAACTTCAAGTTTCTGTGTTGTATATTTCTGTAACTTAATTTACAATATTTGGTTTTGAGATACTTGTGACATCCTGTATTGATACATGTTTTTAATTTAACAGGCACAGATTTTATCTAGGAGTAATCTGTATAATTTCATATGCTAAAGGATGACAAAGGTAGAGAGACACACATATTGAGAGATGCAAAGTTGCAAAGTTGCAAACTGCTACAGTCAGGAGCTGGGGGCCCTAAGTGAGAAAGGATAACCGAAGGATGCCAGGCAGGATTATTCTGACCTTCTTTGGAATTCAGGATCTCAAGTCAATAATAGACAGGAGTCTTACTGGGAATTTAGTTGGCAAACAATTTAGTTTTACTGTAGATTACTTTGGTCATTCCCAAACTATGGTTATTATAAGTGATGTACATGTGGATTTCAGACAATATTGCTTTTACAGGAATATTGTTCTTTTGAAGGGTAGAACATGGTGCAATAGTGCAAAAAAAAAAAAAACCCCAAAAACTCATGACGGGCAATCGTGATCTGAAAAACTTCGTCACAGCTAGGGAAGACTGAACAACTGTGTGTCAACTCAAGAGATGGAGCCCAGGTTGAGAGAAGAAGACACAGTATAGTCTATAGTTCTTCTCCAAGAGGTCTAGCCTCTACAAGAATAATCTTAGGAAAAGCAACTTTTTTATTATGCAGACAGCCACAGAACTCTGAAGATACATAGGTACTGCATTTGGTATGCAGTAACTTGACTTTAGTGTCCTGACTCAGAAATACTCTCTCTCATACTGACCATCTATGTAAAGTAAAAAAATGATGGGTGTAGTACGCACCTACTGTAGCACAGATGTCGCTATTTGATACCAAGAACTGAATCAACTGAGCTGTCTTTACTGGAAATCCTAGTTAATGTTTGAGATTAAAATTTCAGTCTCATTGAAAAATCATTGAGATTTGAATTTTGGAGGCTGGTTGTTTGGGGTTTTTGAAGTTCCACCAATTACTACATCAGAGCATTACATAAACCAAGAGTTGTAACTTCTTTGTGCAGATATCCTAAGGGTATGTAGTCTGAAACATGGGAAATAAGGCACGACTGCTTTCTCTGCCACAGATACCGATGTCATTTTGAACAAGTCATTTAATATTTCTGTTTCTCACATCACCACTAAGTAAAGGAAAATTTTGAAATTGATATATTTGGAAATATCGGTGTACAGAGACTAATGTATTTATGGTTGTATGTAAAATACCTTTGGTTGCCTTGTTTGCCAGACATACTCTACCGGTGTTATAACTTCAGAGAAGAGAGGTCTGTGCAGGACTGCATCTAAGTGGGTGAATCAGGTACTACTTCTGTTCTCAAAGGATAGTGTGAGAAATATTTTAGAGGCAGCGAATTGCTGTGCTGTTAATGTTTCAACTCCTCTAATTCAACCACTAAAAGAAAACAAGTACCAAGATTTTGGCCACTCTACTTTCACAGTGGGGATGGGATTAAAGATGTTGCCCTTCTGTGTCTATATACTTCATACATGAGTGTGATACACTAGAGATGTATGTTCTTGTAAAAGCAGATGGTATCTGTCCATAGTCCAGGCAGCCTGTGAAAGTCAAAAAACTTCTGAAACTCTTCCAAGAATAACGACTTGTTCCCCAAGACAAACTTATTCAGGATGCAGTTACCAGACTGAATTCAACATTCTCTGTTAAGGGAAGCTGTTTGAGCAAAGGCAGCTATTACATGCTGTGACATTTTGAAAATGAAATTGATGGATTCTTCTCACGTCTGGGGCAGACACTAATGGAAACTCTTGTGAATGTGTTGAGACCATTTGAACAAGCCACTAGAGAGCTAACTGCTGAAACAGCACAGTTAAGCCAAATCATACCACCAGCTCTTATTCTGTGATTATTGATGCATGACTCCTCCCCACCACCCTGAAGTCATCCAACAAGGAATCTTATTTGTTGCCAGAACATTTAGGGGAGCAAAAAAAAGATGGTGCAGAGTATTTAAACCATATTTCAGGTTTAGAAAAAGTATTCAGAAAAAGTTTTTATGGAAGTTTACTTCTAAATCCCTTTCTTTGAAAAAGTTGTTGATAGATTGTTTCAGAGAGGAAACAAAACTGTGAAGTGTCCAAAGATATCTGAAAAGTCAAGAAACATTCATATTCCTTTGACTGCCACTAATTCTATAATTTTTTTTTTTTAAACATTGCTCAGCGGGCTGAGCAGACAAAACTTTATTTATTAAAGCAAACAAAAAGAGTTGCATACTTTTGCTATCCTTTGCCTTTGCTAACTCTTTGAGTCCAACTCTTGTGGTTTAGACTTACCTGACAATGAAGTACCACCAATCGCTCTAACATTCCCCATCTTCTCCCAGTGGAAAAGGGTCAGAGGGAAGAAAAAAGAAACGAGGGAAGCTCGTAAAAGTTGAGATAAGAACTATTTACTTATATAAATGAAAATTACAGTGTTACTAACGATACTATTGCTAATAAGTAATTAAAACAACAGAAAATAGAACATATGATACAGGATCTCACCACGTGTGGACCAACACAGCCAGATACCAAAACAGCAAACAAAATCCAAATGGATTAAAAAAAAAAAAAATCCATAAGCCTGAGATGAACCCTGCCACCCCTCCTGAGCCCAAAATCACAAGAGCAGGGAGAAAGAAAATTACAACCACGAATCACCCTAACAGAAGCTCCTTCCCTGCTAACAGCCTGCCACTGAACAAAGAGCTATCTGCCAAGCTATTTCCTAGCCCCCCAAATTCTAAACCCCTAACCCCTTCCGGGTCATGTTTTCACACCTTGCAGACTGCTGCAAACCAATACGCCTTGCAGACTGCCACAAAACTGCACACCTTGGAAACTGGCCACTGAGCTTGGTGTATCATGGAATGAAAAAAGATCCCGTAGGCTGGCTAGCTGTCCATAGCAGAGCGGCTTGTCCCTGCCTAAAACCAGCACACCAACTTTGAGGAAAAAGCAGATACTCATCTGCTGGGATTTCAAATAAACCATCTGGCTAACTAATGTGGTAATTAAGTGTCTTGAATTCCATCCCACTAATGTGTCATTTGAAACAACAATGACAACAGTTTAGTAGTTGAAGGTTTTTTAGGTTTTTGGGTTTTTTTTAATTCCATGTTTAAATCTCAAAGTCTGAGTAGTTAGGTTGTCAGACGGATCACTCAGTTTGAACTGCTGATACTTATTTAATAAAGTCACTTCAGATAGCATTAGAGAACTGGTTAGTTGGTCTTAAAACAAACAAACATACAGATGAACAAACAAACCAACCAATCAAACCCCAACAGACATAAAAGCACCTGCTTTGTAAAGGAATTTCATTTTTGCACATATATTTATTATTCCTTAATTTAATTGAATGGATTGGATAAAGAGTTTCGTTGTATTGTTTGCAAACTCTTCATAAACTGTGCAGTGCAATTTGTTTTGGGTTTGTTTCTTGTTCCTGCATGGATCTATTGGAAAATATATATACCTCACTAAAATTCTAAATGTTTCCAGTAAAAATGGTGAAAATCTTAAGGGTTGAATTTATTTTATTGCTAGATAATTATTGTGGAGTAATAATGCTATAAAGCACTGACCAGAAGTTGAGCCAGCTCTGTGCTAGAAGATGAGTCTGCAACATTGGTCTGTGTGTCCTCTTACACAGACCCCTTTGGACACAGCACAAACTGTTCCTTACAGTACCATAATGGAGCAGTTGGAGAGTTGCTGAGTGGCTGAAAAGTGCTGGTGTCCACCAATAATTTTAATAAACTCAGTGAGGAAACTGTGATATAGTGTTACCTGAAAAAATAATCTCTTCATATCTTCTTCTGGTTTATTCATTTGTAGAAAGAGAGTTTGATTTTTCTGGAAATCACATGACCTATGTAATTTCCTATGACCTATACACATGGTCTTAGTAGTGTTAGCTAGTGTATGTAAGACCTATGGATGGTCTCCTTTTAGCCGTCACATTTTAGGGAATAAAATAAAACTGGTATCTGATACAAAAATCAGAATTACATAGGTGCTGGCTTGAAATTGTCTGCTATTAGTCACTAGAGCTTTTCTGATCATTAGAGTTGCAAAAGGGTGTAAAGTATTATTGGATATAACTAAGGAAAGGAAATTCTGTAAAGGGTTATCAGCATCTATATTTAAAGCAATGATATAGCAAGATGCTCTAAGGTAGCCTCGCCTTGAGCAAGGAGTTAGACCAGATGATCTTCAGAGCTCCTTTCCAAACTAACTAAACATTCCCCTTGGAAACCTGAAAACAGAACTCCTCAGGGGAAGCTCCTGATTTTGGTGAAAGTTATGCCTGAAATAAGAAGGAGAGGGGGAACAAACAAGCCCAGAAGACCCAGGCATTTGAGTTAATTACCTGACTTAGTGGCACAAGTTAAGGTCCAAGCTGTGATCGAGAAAATAAGTGAACCTCTTCTCTTAATCCTCCTGTATTTTTAATTGATTGTGAATCGATCGATTTTTTATTTTGAAGTATAATAAAAACAAATTATGAAACATCAAGAAAATTATGTATACTCGGTAATTCCTGGTTTCTTATCAGCCACACAACTGTACCTGGTTAGGAGAAAACATTAGACCTTATGTAGTCCTATTGTTTCCTTTTCTTTTTTGAATATAATAGAGAATTCCTTAATGATATTTTTTGCAAATTATTTCATTCTAATTAGGAAGGTCTATTAATTACTTCCACATATGTTCTTTGGAGATACATATGTATGTATTGTTTCACAACTATTTTAGGAAGATTATTTGTTATAATTCACTCAAAACTGGGCTGAGGAGAAAATGTCCAAAGAGCATCTAAGAAATATTGTAGTGAATTAGCCAGTTTACAGTCTGAACCAAAAATATAAAAAGCTATCAATCAGAAGAATTCCAATAATAAGGGTAAATATTTTTCTTTTCTGTGGGTGGATATCCATATGGTAAGAAAAGGTGAGGAAAATCTCCTATGTTTCATTCTTCAGCTATAGTAAAGTAGAATAACAATAGATAAGGCAAAGTAAATTTAAACAATTATTTGTTTTCTAGGGAAAAGTCAAATATTTAAACCTTACACATCATAACTGAACACCCAAACCAGAGATGTCTATAGAGTCAACTTTTTCCATAGCCCAATAAATATTTAATGTCAAGAGACATAAGTAGCTCACTGCTTGGCTCTCAACAAATGAGAACAATGATCTCACTCAGAATTGGATAAAACAAGGGAGCAGCAGGCTGCCAGGAAAATAGCTGCACTTCTTACTGGTGCAGTGACTCTGAACTCTGAATAAACGTTGATAAGAGAGTGCCTCTCAGAAATAAGATTGAACGAAATTAGTGTGCATTATCTAGGAAAACACCATGTTACAATTTACAATCTAGTCCTAAACTGAATAGTTATCATATGGTGCTAATACCCATTTCGGTCTTCTATGGAACAGGTCTCAGATTTAACATCTTGAGATTGGCTTAATCTAAGACATATGTGTTTTCTTTTATTTCACATGTGTGTTCTGCATTTCCTTCTTTCCAAGAGCTGGGAGAAGCACGATAATATGCTGTGGTGAGAGAAATACGGAGTTCACTGTTGTGATGTAGCTACAGAAACAATATGGGATGTACCATAAAATATATATGTTGTCTTTTATGGGTTTTATTTTGTGGTGGAGGCTAGAGTTTCTGTTAATATTAGAAAGTGAAAGTTTCCCCTACTGGGCATGGTAAGTAGCTGCTCTTCCTCACGTTTAGAAAAAAAAAAAAAAAGAAGCTTCAGTAACATAACTGAATATTTACTAAAATCTACAGCATAAATGAAGCAGTCTGAAATGATAAACCCCCAATATGTGTCTGTCTTCCACCATGGGAATGCTGTGATGCTGTCACAAAGCTTGGGACCACTTAGATTTTTGTGGGGTTTGTATCTGGATCTATTTAAATCTAGCATTTTAAGACAAAGGACTAAAAGACTTCTTCAAATAAAAGGATAATTTATAGCATTAGTTTATCAAAGTGGAATCAAAACAGATATTTAACTTGAAAAACATTTCATGTAAAGATGCCATTTCCTTTCAGTACTAGAATGAGTATATCCCGTAATATTTTCTTTTGTTATGTAGAGCAACACTACAGTATAACACAAAATAAATTTAAGTCTCTGTCATAACAATGTAGCATATGCAATTCTAGAAGAATTGTTTGTCCAACACAATTTTCGTTCTAGTCAGAAAACCCCTAACTGCCGTGATGAAACTGTCTTTTCTGGCAAAAGAGGTTCCCTTGATCAGTGCTACATCCCCACAAGGGATTTTCTTTTGTCCTATTTGGTCATGAGGTTGTCTTACTGTGTGAAACTAGTTCAGTATGGTAAATGAAGTCTCAGCTGAAAACTGATTATGCAGCACAGTGCTTCTTCCTAATGCATTGCTTCCGTTTGCTAGAGCCTCTGGTTTTAAATGTGAATATGGAAATTACATTTGAATTATAAATAGCCTGAAAAGGAAAATCCAGAAAAGAGACTTGCTGTCTTTTCTAATGGGCATCAACCATCTTTTGTGTATTCTAACCATTACATTTACATAGAGACTTCTCATTACCCTAGTGAGAATACAAGGGAAGTTATTGGATGTACTTGAGCATGCTCATTGATGCTGGGAAGTAATGACAAAAGTTATCTAGAAAAACCTTCTATTTGACTTAATCTGCAGTCTTCTTCAGTCTTCACAAGACTGCAAACAAAATTCTCTTTCATGATAACAGTCACGTAACAAGTCTGGGAAAGGCATTAAATATTACTATATAATTAATATCAGATGTACAGTCTCTGTGCTGCTATTCTAAATGGAACTGTAAACAGTTGGGGAAAAAAAATACACCCTGGTGTCATTCAGCATAAATCATATGAAGGAAAAGTTCCAATTCCTGGTTAGAGCAAAAAAATGCAGGGTATGGGCAGATGGTAGGTGGTCACCTGCTGTACTGCTTCAGAGGTGTTGGTCGGTGTTGACCAAGCACAGTGAGGCAGAGTGGCAGCCATGCAGCCTCGCCTTCACCAGAATGTGAAATATTTAATGATGTGAGCAATGTGCAACATAGCCAGCTCTTCTCTCATCCTTTATTTTCCAGGTTTTATAGGGTACTGAGGCAGAGGTTGGATTTTAGCTTGTATAGATCAAGCTAGACAGGTAGATCAAACTTGTTTTCCCTGCATGGAGGAAGGAGCATATTTGGCTATAGTAGTCATGAAGAAGTCCAACAGCTTTTGCTCTGACCTTTGTTTTTGGAAGAGTCTATGCAATCTCCCTAGTTATACACCAAGGTACAGATCAGGTAGAATCTGGCTCTTACACATTGCTCAGAATTTCTTATCCACTAGATAATAAGATGTTAAAAAGCTGTGTGGCTTCAAAGTTTTTTAAGGAATTAAATAATCTTAATATTAATTAAATAATTAATTAAATAAAATTTCCTCTTGCCCTGAAAATTCTGGGTTGTTTCCTGTAATTGAAATAAATGTTGGCCTCAAGGACGTTATTTACTGAAACTTTTCAGCGTCTAAAATGGAAATCTTTATGCATCCTGCACTGCTGTGCAGCATAAATGGCCTTTGCTGTAAGAATAGTACATAAAATGTACATTGTTTATCAGTAGTATATGTATAGGGATTAATTTGGTTACCTAAGAATACACCCCTAAATGATATTTGCCAAATAAATGTGATTACTTCTTTATTCTTAGACTGTTAGCTCTTAACCAGAGGAATGGGTTCTTTACAGAACAGTTTCAAAATCTACATTCAATTATTCTGAAGCATTCTGGTATACAAAACATCACAGACCACTAGCAAAGCTGCGAGTTATTCTTTTGTAATGATGCTATCCAAATTGAATTTCTTTGGCCACTGTGTTGCATGATGTGTGGAAGTATGGTTTTATTATTCACTGGACAAATATTTGAATTTTATTAAGCAAATGGTCTTTGCACTGCAGAAAGGTATGTTATAAAGATGAATCAAAAGTTATGGAAATGTATACAAAGGGTTCAAGTAGCGAGGAGCTGTCAGAGCAGTATCATTTTTTCTGACTATTAAAATGTACAAGCCTAATTCTTTTTGTGATTATGTTGTCATGTGACTCGAAAACATTCAGTGTTGGAAGATAAGTAACTGTGGTGTTATATATACAGATATGTTTGTCAGCCTCTTGTTCTCTGAAATGAAACAGGAAACTGAATGTCTGGTCTACCAATGATGTGTGTATCACATACAGGAAAGTCTGCAATCTATTTTGCAGTTTTTCCACCTCCTGTATTCATGTTCTATGTCCAAAATACCCATCCTTTCAGAAGACAGCATAAATCTATCCCATATTTATACTGTTATGAGAAAAGTAACACAAATTAATCTTAGTTATTCTGAGTAAAGACTATATTTTAGCAAAATGAAACACCCCAAGACAGAAATAAACAGAGCAACTAGAATAGTGCTTTAATATCCATATGGTTTATCTTACTGAGAAACTAGGAAAAGCTTGATTTGTCATCCATTTACAAGCATTTAAAACCTTTCTAGCTCCTAAACTTTTCTAACTTGAAAATCTTCTTAAATTTTTAACTATTCAAAACTTACATTAGAGGGAACTGGCTTGGCAGACAATGAATAATTTATATGATGGGATTCCATCTTCAATTTCTGTGCTTCTGCAGGATATAGGTATAATGTTGTGAAATGTAGCTTTTCCTTTTAAAAAAGATTGCTTTTCATTGGTTAATAAAACATTTTAAGACTTTTTTTTTTAAGACACCTGTTTAAATAGATTTGTTTGAGGGTTGGTGGTTTTTTTAAACTTGATTTTGCTTGTGACTTGTCTCTGAAGAGGACTGCTGTGCCGGAGTGGGGGAAAAATGAAAGTGGGTCTACAGAAAGTACTGCCAAAATGAAGGAAAAAAAAATTTTTTTTAAAAAATTGAGAACATCTTTCTTTCTTGTAACTAGGGCAGGTTCATGATTTACAGGTTAGAAACTCAAGCAAGAGCAGGTTCATGATTTACAGGTTAGAAACTCAAGCAAGAGAAGAACAAACTGGGTTCTCAGACTGATAATTGTGTAACAAGCAGTTAATCCAGTCAGGCCCGGGGGATATAAACTGCTCCTCCTTGCAGAGTCTGCACTGCACTTCTAATACCCTGTAACAAGCTTAAACCTATGATAAAAGTTCTATGGTCACAATTACAATGCGACACAGGAAGAAGGCAGGAGACCTCAGAAGCTTTATTGGCATCACAGGACACCACAGTAGCAGGGTGAAATTTCCAGATGAGCATCAGATGCAAGGCAGGGTCTGTGCTAGCAGGGGAGACCCACAGCCCAGGTACTTCTGCCAGGCAGCCCTTTGAGGAAAAATGCCATCCTGGCTTCAAACAAAGTGCTTGAGCCAAGCATCACACAAGCTTCAGAGATATTTTTTTTTTTTTAATCAGCCAAAGTGTTCTGTTCCTATTTTTAGGTACAGTTACGTTTCCTCAGAAAAATACCTCAGAAGTTAGCTAGTATGTCGCCTTGGGGAAAGTGGTGGGGGAGAGTAGGTGAGGGAAAGAAAAGCTACTAGATCCTGCAGCAATCAGTAAGATTGCTGAAGCAAGAGGGAATATAAGCTTAATACAAATGTCTTTCTGAACCATTTTGTCATCACCCTCACAGACTATACTAAAATACAATGGTTTTTGAGAAACACTGTGGCTGCAGAGAGCTGTCTGTCGTGTACGCTGTACCCATTCCCACGGAGCAGTTAGGTCAGACACAAGAGGGCCCCTGTATTTTGGCTACTGTGACCATGAGGTGTGGGACTAGAAAGAAATATTAGAAAGAATATAGAAATAGAATACTAGAAAGAAATAACTAGAAAGGGTACTTCTGTATATTGGTGAAGATCAAAGCTAATTCATATCTAACATCAGCAGCTGCCCTCTGTTATGGTTGAATGGAACAGAAAACAGATTTCAGGAATACTTGTATCACTAGGGCTGTCTCCTCATTAAACATTTCCCAAAATACTCTTGTACTAAAAAGCTAAAAAATGTTAACTGCAAATTTCAGATATTTAAGTATGAAGTATTTTCTTTCATGAATATTTTTGAGCAGTCAGTTGATTTTGTCCAGCATTATTTATTTAGAAATAATCAAGATGGTTATTAATCATGTATGTGTCCTTACTTTGCCTGAAATAGCCAATTTTGTTCCTAGTAGCTGGTATGGTGCTGTGGTTTGGATTTAGGATGAGAATAAAGTTGATAACACACTGATGGTTTAGTTGTCGCTAAGCAGTGTTTACACTAAGACAAGGTCTTTTCAGCTCCTCACCCCAACCCACTAGTGATTGGGCTGGGGGTGCACAAGACACTGGGAGGGAACACAGCTGGCGCAGCTGATCCCAACCAACCAAAGGGATATTTCATACCATATGTTGTCATGCTCAGCATATAAATCTGGGGGAAGAAGAAGGAAGGGGGGGAGGGAATGTTTGAAGTGTTGGTGTTTGTCTTCTCAACCATTACGTGTGATGGAGCCCTGATTTACTGGAGGTGGCTGAACTCCTGCCTGCCAATGGGAAATGGTGAATGAATTCCTCGTTTTGCTTTGCTTGTGTGCAACTTTTGCTTTACCTATTAAACTGTCCTTATCTCAACCTATAAGTTTTCTCACTTTTACCCTTCCGATTCCCTATCCAATTTTGGGTGGAGTGAGCAAGTTGTTGTGTGGTGCTCAGTTGCTGGCTGGGGTTAAACCATGACAATATGTTAATATTCCCTTGTTTTAACTGATACTTTACTTCATTGAAACTAGTGTCTATTAGCCTGGCTTTGGTACTTCTAAACTACTCTGAACTTTAAGAAAACATAGGGTAAGGTCATATATTAGGCCTTTATTAACAACTCCTTTGTAGCTTTAACACTGAATTTGAAAACCTTTTTATACCTGACACTTTTCATTCCTATTTATGTTACACCTTAACATGTGGTAACAAGAATGCAGTGGGGCTACGTAGCCCAGCTCTCCTCTCAGAGCTCATTCTTCTCCTCTGTTACCTACCTAGACCTGAGTGAAAGAAAAGCTGCTTATGTTTTACTCCTTTCTCCTCAAAACAAAGGTAACATAAACTTACCCTTAAAAAGTTTGATGCATCTTTGATTGCTAAATCAAAACCTGTTTATTAACAGATGTGTATGTCTCTAGATGTCTAGTTCTCATTACTTCAGATATTTAACTTGAATGATTGGTGAATTCCCATAAATGATTTAAGCAATCTGATACAAGCTAAAATAAGTTAAATGCCTAATTTTAAGCATAGATGATTGAGTGGCCTACTTCCTTTCTGCCTAAGATGTTCAAAGAGGCTTAATTTCAGTTTCTGACAGATGTGTTGCTGTTTTATCCAATGCTCTTAATCCCAGCCTTATATAAACCATAGAACTGGTGTATTTTTAAGCAGAAGACAGAGAGGAGTTTCATGTGTGTACATTCAGAGAGTGAATGTGATTTGGCAGCCTGAAAACTCTGAATCAGACTAACTTATTAGTAATGTTCCTTGGGACTGACGGATATACAGCATCCTGCAGAAGTGTGAAGGGGAAATGTTCCTAATGCACTGGTTGACAGAAGGCGATGGAGTTGCTAGATAAAGGAGTTGCTCTTTTACTTGAATCAGTTCAGGCCTGTATTTCAGTGCAGCAGTTCCCAGGCTTTAATCCTCTCAGCTCTTCTATGAATTGCTACATAACTCAACGGTTTTAGATTCAGACAGCAATTTGGGTTTTTTTATCATTATCGTAAACAATTAACCTTTCAGTGGCACTGGAAAGGAACAGTAGTACCATTCTGTGATCCTTGACTTAAATAAGATTCCCTCTCTACACCAACTCACAAATTACGTAAGCCAAAGACCCCAAAAGGTCAGCTCTGAATCCAGACTTTCCCAGTGTGAGAAGCTCTCTCCATCTTCAATTTCAGCTCACCCACTCCAAAAAACAAAGGCCAAATGGTAATATTTGAAAGGCATTGGACTCAAACATCACCCACTTCCAGCTGTACAATAGGCTGTGACTGCTCTCCAGCCCTGAAGACAGTGATCCTTGAGCTTTGACATAAGTAACGTTGGAACAGTTATAGTTAACATAGATCTAGTGTGGTTCAGTGCATTTTATAGGATTTATACATGTAGCCTTATGTGAACCTGTACCATCCAGAAAGTGGAAAACCCAAACAAGTTCCTGTATGAACAGCAGAGTCCAGTTTTATGGACCCTGTAAATCTAGTGGATTTACATCCCACATCACTGAATTCCTTCTGCACCAAACTCCTGGTTCCCTTCACTGTTCCTGCTTCTTACATTGTTCTCCTTGGTTCCTTTGCTATACTGCCAGATATCTCCTCGTATCAAACTTACTGGGCTGAAAATAATTCTACAGAATTATTAATCCAGTTGGTAACTATGGATGTAGTGTAAATGATAGTATAGGTTTATGCCTAAAAATTTTAAAAGCACATATCTACCAAACAAGCCTGAAATAGACTTAAAATTTTTATAGGTTTTTTAATTTCTTTTTCCCTATAACCTTTGAGGGGGTTTTAGTGCATCCAGATATTAAATTATAGTGGCTCTGAGTGAATGAATTGAAGTTGTGAAAGCTGAAGATATTGGAAAACTAAGTAGCACACAGTTATGTCCTGCACCTAACAGCAATAGCTGATTTAAAGAAAATGTCTATCTGCTTGCTTGGGGTGGTATTAAAGCCCTTAACTTCTCTCCCTTTTTTGAAAGAATGAGGAAACTTTGATATAAGAGCGCTGGCACTCTTTCAGCCTCAGTAAACTTTTACAAAGATTCTGTGCACTTTAATATAGCCATAAACCAATGGAAGTTCATACCATATCTTAAGTTTGTATACTGTATCTTAGGTTCAAGTGATATTCTGGAAACCCTCAAGGTTTCTTCAGAAGGTTGACTTGGGTTTCTTGTGCATGAACACTTTTCCAATCTGCATTACAGTAGACTTTTTTGATCCCTCAGGTTTTTGTCCACTATGAGTGAAATCACAGAGGTTATTCAATTTTTCTTCCCTGTCTAAGCCTATTAATTTCGTGTATGAACCAAGACACTGTTTTTTTCAAAGGCAGTAAATGTTAGCAAGGTCAGTTAAGAGCATAGGAGCGGCAGGAAGGAGATCTGCTGAATGACATCAGGAATAAATTTGGCTATAGACTTTTATTGAAAAACAAGACATTATAAGTAAAGGTTCTTTACTACTACTGCATTAAAAAAATTTGCTTTATTCTTGTGTTCTCTTTTCTCCTTAAGGTTGTAATTATAATTTGATTCTCCGATACCTAAATTTAGTTTCAAACCAATGACAGTAGCTCAACAGAGCACCATGCATTAAGATCCACATTGAATTTCATATGACAGGTTTACGTTTGGTGGAGGCTTGAGGGCTATAGTTTTAACAGTCAGCTCATTCACATTTAGGCTGAACACAGTTTGATGCACGTCTAGGAAATTTGTGTTTTGCTCACACAGGGGATGATTCAAGTCTACAGCTGTCGCAAACAGTATGCAGGACCTGATTCATGAATAAGCTGTCAGTTACTATGTTCCCATAACAAAGGCAAATTAGAATCACAAAAGGAAATTATAATGAAACATAATATAAGTTTAATATGAATATGATTTTTTTTTAATTTGGATGAAGAATTTAAGGTACATTTTGAATGAATTTACCTTAAAAATTAGGACACGTACCCCTGTCTCGACTTGTATTACTGCAGTTGGATCTCTTTAAAGCACACCTCACCTCTGAACATGGAATTCTACACATGGAGACCATTATTTACTCTT
Source organism: Rhynochetos jubatus (assembly GCA_027574665.1). Lineage (NCBI taxonomy): Eukaryota > Metazoa > Chordata > Aves > Eurypygiformes > Rhynochetidae > Rhynochetos > Rhynochetos jubatus. The sequence continues at coordinate 23,222,545 of CM050656.1, forward strand.
AAAAATACAATAATTCATCTACAATTCTGTGTAAATAGCTATAATGAGAAAACATGTCTTCACCTAATCAAGCTGTTTTCCCAGCATGTGTGTTATCAATCTACCACGTAAGAAAAGTACTAAGAAATGCCAGGTAAGGAAATTACCCTTTCATAGCTAACGTGAGAATTCTCCAAGAACTTAAGAAGAAACCCAACAAACCTTTCTGAAAGTATCTGATGTTCTCTCATATGGCTGGGGTAAACCCAGCAGATTTTATTATTTCACCCTTGTGTATGCAAGACTCTTTACCCATTTGGTAAAATACAGAATTATGCGTTTATTTACAGGAGTTTACTGACATAACAGTCCACATGGTCAAGTGACATTTCTAGCCTTTTCCAGGCATGAAAATCAGCATGAAGTGTTTATTGAAATGAGAGTGCTGATGCACTGACGTATTTTGAAAGCTCTTATTTGATCCAATTATAAGTGTTACTTCCCAGACAGTAGAAATTATTATATGTATTATTCAGATAAATATGAACCAGAGTTAGATATATGCACATAATATAAAACTAATTAAGCTAGAACTTGCTGAAAATTAAGAACAGGAAATTATTTGATATCAGAAAATATTGTATGGGATTAAACACCCATTATTTTTACTGAAGTGAAGAAACTCTAGAAAATACCAGAAGCAGCATGTTTATTTAGTATTGGTATTTCCGACTGTGCATATTGGAATCCTCTTATTGGAAAGTTGTCCCCCAAAAGACCACTTCTGTTCATATGATCTGTATGTTCATTTTCACTTACATTTATCTGGGCTGGTACTTTCGGCTGCTTGTGTCCATGTCATTATGCTTTATTCACAGCATCAGCATGAAAACGGTTCCCCCATTTCCCTTCTTTCTGTGTCACTTGAATCTAGCTTACACTTTGAGAAAACTCACTTTCCCTGAAAGCATCTTCTAGACAGAGCTTCAGAGGTACAAAGGTGGCTCCTCATTATATGAACATACCTTTCTTGTTCACGCTCAGTGCTTGTTTGCCATCCCAGTGAGACTACAAGCAGTAACACGTGTTTAGGTTGCTGCTAGCTCAAATTGTGATGTATGTGCCCCAATTTATACCAACTGTTGGGTAAGAATAGTTAAATACTAATCTGGCAATTATTAGTGCAACATAAGAGTTACAGTGCATGATTGTCTGGCTGGTAGAAACAGGTGCAGTTCATACTGATCTATTTTTTGTACAGGGGAGCTCCATCTGTGACCATTCCTGAATATCATGTGTTGTGCAGGGATTATTGTGTGACATAGATATTTAAAATAATAAATTACTGCACTTAAAATTAAACTAAATTCAAACAAGCTTGTATATTTCAGAAATGAATATTCTATGCTGTATGTAAAGTACCTGACATCACATGATGTCAGCATACTATTTATTAAAGACCACTAGCATGCCAGCTGTATGCCCTGAAACATCCATCAAATGAGACCTTTAGCAAACAGAATATTATTGCTACAAACAAGACCAAGGAATTATTTCAGACAATTAAAGCTGCACCCCACAATAGATCATTCATGTATGTAACTTCACTTCCAGTTCAATTGTCTCTGTGTGTAGATCACTCAAGTGCTCTTATCTAGTTTTCTCCAAGCTTGTTCTGACAAGTTTGAATAGTGGTGGTTTGTTCTGAAGCAGTCAGTCCTTCTAACAATGCAAAGAATTAGTCTTTTGTCAGTGCATACCAAGTGCAACAAAAGCGCCGTTCTGCACAGCCTGATTCGGTGGCTGTTTTTCAGTAGAACTGGTGACTACATTTCCAAATTGTGAAAACTTAATGCTGCTAGTGAGGATGGAGCTTCGATTTTTTTTTTCCCTCATATGCTCAGTACCAAAATGCTCACAGTTTAAGCTGTTGCTATTTTAGAAGAGCTCATTTTATTGTTATTGTTGGCTTTGAAAAACTACATGCCTTACTTTCTGAGCATACGTAGTCATACTTGGGTTTATTTGGCATTTTGGGAAATTATATCATTTTCTGAAACTTTTTGAAATATTTGACAAACACTTCTGGTCATCTTTTATTATTTATTTTCAAAACCTCTCTAATTTATATTTTAGTATTCAAAGAGAGAATTGCAGAGAAATCACAGTTGATTATACTAATGGTTATGGAGATTTATTTTTGTTCTATTTTAGTCAGCTTTAGCATAAAACATTTAGATTTTTTTAATTACATAGATACATATTTTATATCAACACTGAAATTATAATTTTTAATTCTTTAGATGGCTATTATCATACTGATAAATGTTCCTATATCAGAAATTGACCCTACTTCATTTTTATTATGTAAACGTTGAGTGATTTTACTCAGATGTGTGAAATTCTCTCTCTCCCTAAAAGTCTTCAACATTTCTGAAAGATCTTGCTATAGCTCATGAAAGACTATTAGTTATAGCGCTCATATTATGTGCAGAAATTTTACGGAATAATAGGTATTTAAAAAAAAGTGAATAGTGATAAGGGTTCACTGTATTCCTTAAATCAATAGTTCCTTTAACAATTGGAAGATGTGGAATGTAAAAATATTACATAGGAAAGCAGAGAGACAATGCAGTTGTATAGGAAAGAAGAATAAATCCATTTTGATGGAACTGTTTTCAGTTAGAAAATGCATTTTAACAGTGAGTCAGTATTTTTGTTTCATATTTGCCATCATTTTAGTTTTACTTGTATTATATATATATTTCAAATGTAACTTCTACTGTTGCTAAAAATTTAGTTTCAGTAACACATTAAAATAAAATGTATCAAAATTTGCTTCCTGAGCAAAATTATAGAATCCTGACTTACCAAACTTTGTCTTTAGTATGAGTAAGAATGAAAGGTCAGAATTCACCTAATAGAGAGAAAACACTTCTTCCCCTTTCTAAAAGTGAAAATAAAGAATAAATCTTTTTATCAAATTATTTTCCATTATTGGCAACTTATGTGTCCTTCAAACCTACATAAATTCTAAATGGAGATTAAATAATTTTGAAATGTTCCATGGCTTTTTATTTTATGAGATTTTTTTTCTCAACAAGATGAGTGTATTGGAAAATATTCTGAATCTATATATTCTCTGTGTGTATCCAGGGCTTTAGAGAAGTATAACTTGAATAGATATGAAATATAATTTGAAATTTTAAACATATGTAATCTATCAGACATAGGCTTAATAGAATTAATTTTGGGTTTGGCTCACCAGAAGATTTTCTGTAAATTTTACTTTTGATTTTGTGTTTGTTACACCTAGGTGTAGCATTGATTCTTCTTTTCCAGGAGAAGTACTTAGAATTTTAACATCTCTAGAGGTTATAATAGGTTCCTTATTCCAACCCTTCAATGGAGGCTCTAAAATCAGTGCTAATTTAGACAGAGAAATACTCCCCTGTGTAAAGCAGTCGTCTTTTTCCTAGCACTGAACTAAAGAACTTCATTAGGACATGGAAAATGGCAACACATCAACTCTGCTCCTTTCTTCTTGAACTTTCTCCTGAGAGATTTCTCCCAGATCTTTCATCCTTCTCTCCTATGGAGTGACACTCATGGTCAGGAAGGACCTTGTGAGCTTAGTGACCTCAGTGTGAGTACAGATGCAGTATAAAGTGATCAGTCAGTTTATCAAAATTATCAGTCTCACAGTTGTATCTCACTGCTTCAATGTAAAGGCCTTGCCATAGGATAGCGCTGAAGTGGCTGGGCACAAACCATGGTGATTGGTGCGAGGGCTTCCAGAAGCTGCAGACTTTGGTAATTAGGGTTAAATAAGGGGAACATGGGCTGCCTGTGCATTTCCTGAAGCTTGTTTTTTATATGTATATAAATCTTCCTCAATAACAAGGGGTTGAAGAGAGGGTGTTTAGCAGTGCTGTACTATCTTTTGCCCAGGTAAAAGTGATGAGTAGCTTCCAAACAGATATAAATGATCTGTTCTCACCTTTGATGTGACTCCACTGAAAACAAAAGCACAGATAAAAGGCACTCTACAGTTTATTATAAAGTTACTAGGCAAAATTAGAAACCCTCAGGACATACTCAGATCCTTCAAAACTTGCCAAGTGTATTTAACTGTCCCTGTTCCCTTTTACAATAGTGCAAGCTGCAAGCAAATCTAGGGCCTCCCTTTTCTTACATGACAAAAGCGGTTCTCTCTGAGCATCATACGACTGTAGGACAACAGGATTACATCTGGTTTATTGCCTTATGAAGACACGAAGCCTGCTTCTTTGTGCTACGTTCCATTTTTACTCTCTGAGTTTCACATCTACTTTAGTGAATTATTTCAGGTCAATACAGAGTTTGCCGGCTGGTCAGCTATCAATAGAAAGGTTGTCTTAACAACAACCTTTAAACATAGTTTCAGAGGGGATTTCTTGGGGGAAAGGTTCATTAGCAGTTACAGGCAGTGGTATTTGGTGAAACCAGACAGAGAAATCCTTAGCATGAAAATCCTTAGACAACAAGAACAAAAAAAACCCTAAAGACAGGAAAAAAGTAGACCACCTATTTTCTATAGTAAATTTAGTATCAAACACCAACTCCTTCCCTCCCCAAGTTAAAATGTGATCACTGACTTGCACTTATTTAATTTAAGCTGTTTTCTCATGCTGAATGTAATAGAGCTTTCTGAAAGATGGTTTATCATTAACCAATAGCATTTAGTAAACAGACTGTAGTGTGAGGGATATCAAAAACAGAAACATGTTTTCCCACTTGGAAGCTTGTGCCCATATCCCACCGTTGTGAATGGTCACATGTTCAAGGCATGTGGAGAGGAGTAGGGGAGGTGCTAATTAGTCCTCTTCATGACAGGTTTGAGTTGTACTACTGGATATATGTTGAAAATGTGTTTGTCTTCAGGTAGCTGTGCACCAAGGGCCCATATTTCTGATATATGAATGATGAAAACTTACAATAAGTAGCAGAAAATGTTATGATATAAAGCAGTCCTTGTGTTCTTCAGACATGGTAATTACTGGAATGCAATCCCTGGGACTTGAAGGTTTGGGTTTGGTTTTTTTTACTGTTTGGCACTCTATTTAGAATAAATTGAACCCAACTTTTTGGTCTACCTTGCTCCCATAGTATATCAGATTGCACCACTACTAATGGGGAAGTTGAATGTGAGAGAGAGTAATGGAATTACTCACACACATGTCCGTTTGTCATAGTGGTTACAAGATTTGACAATGTATTTTATTAGAATTAGAGTTTATATGGAATCTGACAAACTATATAAAGTAAGAACACAAACATTTATCTGAATAGGTTTCATAATACTCTTGTGCAATGTAAACACATCATATGGCCATGCTTTTAATTAAAGTGACCACTACTAATTCCCCAACACTATATATCCTTCCTCACTTAAAAATCCATCTGTCATTTTCATCTCACTATAAAATCCATGATTGCCAAGAATTTTTCTATCCCGCAAGCGTAAGCCATATGTGTTGACTGGTTAAGGAACAACATGTGGCAGGATGCATGATGTTTCCATTAAATAATGTGAGCATATTAATTGTCTACAAGAAAAGACTAAACTCTGGAGTGTGCGTCTGCTAACGTTTAATCTTTTTTTTTTTTTCTGTCTCCTTTTTCTTAACATTTAATTGATCCTTTTATTTTCTTTTAGTAAGAGCCTTACTGAAATTTGGTTGCAGCAAATCAATTGTTTTAATATGGAAAATATTTTTTTAATGGAATTGAAATTTTGTTAAGAAAATCCAGACTCTTGCTTTGTGCTTGTGTCTAAGGCATTTGATTTTAACAAGGCTAACTTCACAGTTATTTTTCAAATGCAGGGTTATTGCTGGTCATATTTTTAATTTCAGTGTTCTAGTAGACAATTCGTGTAGTTTTGTTCTTTGTTTTGTTTTTCCATTTAAAAAAGTAATATAAGAACAGATGTTTGAAGGAAGTCTCTAGCCAAGAATAAGATAAAGGCTATTGTCATTAACTCTTTTATTATGTGATAAAGTGATATCCATTCCAGAAAGACTTGGTTAACTCCTAAAGAAGCAGTGGCCTTTCTGAATGGGTTTGTTTCTGGTGATATTTGGGGCCTCTCTGAGATAAAAAAACATTTCTTGTTATGCCCATATACAGTCCACGAGCTGTTGTAGAGGGCTGTCCTGTTCTTTCTGCAACATCAGTGGCCGCTTCATAGGCTGTCATCACAGGCAGAAGGCAGGGATCAGCTTAACAACCTCAACCAGCTTTACTGGAGCAAAAAAGTAGGGAAACACATCCTAAGAGATAGACATGATGACTATATGGTGTGATAGATAGCAAGATAGAAAAAATGCTAACTCAAAAAAACAGGTGCTCCTTATGTCCTGAGAGTTTAACTGACCACTTACTGAGAAATGCAATGCCAGTACTTCCTGGGCATGCAATTGGGTCATGCAAATAGTCACATATGCTGCAGTGCTGGGAGGAGTTTTACTACACAGGTGTGGGACATCTTGACTCCTATGTAACTCCACAGCGCGCACACACACACACAAAAAAAAAACAAAACAAAAACAAAAAAAAAACCACACCAACCAACCAACCAACAACACCCCTCATTTGTCAAATACACCTCTGGAAACTTACACTGCATTTGGTATGGGATTTATCCAAGAAATAACACTGAGGAACATCCATGTATCCACAGGTACAGGATCTAGCTCCAGGGTCTTAATAAGGCCCTATATCCAACAATCCTCCTGAAAGCACATGGGAATTCTCCTTCCTCCAATGGCTGCATAAGTCACCTACTGTCACCATCCCATCTTCCAGAAGTGAAGGCTCTCTTTGTCCTCACTACAGTTCATATCCTCCTGCTTTTTTGCCTGCCTACTTCTGACTTCTACACAGCCATGGTATCAATGTGACATCTGATGTTTCCAGTCAAGCAACAGCTCTTGGGCTAACAGCTCTCCCTAAAACACATCTCTGGCACGGCAGCAAGGGCTCCGGCTTGCCTTCCCTCTCCCTTATGGTGGAGATAAAACCAGATGAACTTCGCTGTGTACCAGCCCATGTTTTCTCTGATTCCATTCCTACACCTGCTGATATTTCTATCAGCTTAATGGATTCTTTATGTGAGTTTAGCTGAAGCTTCTGTCTTTATACAGTTTTGCAGTAAAAAACAGGTCGTTGGCTCTGTAAAGGGATAAAAGAGATATTGTTATTAGGGCTAAACATGACCTTTTTATTCAGTTTGTGACTTAAAAAGATATTGGCTCTTAAAACTGGCTTTAATTTTGACTTAAGGAGGGATCGGTGCAGCAAAGTTCTCCTTTGCCTTCTAAACATGAGGTGGGAAAGTCCCTTCATTGCTCTGGCTGTTTTTGGAGAGTCTTGCTGACTTTTATTTCAGCTGATGACTGACTACAAGAGGACACAGAACAGAAGGAGGGATAGCTTTCATTAGTTTATCTGCTGATGGTTTGGGTGCATGTGTGCTTTTACTGTAATAAAACATGTCTTACCTCAAGACAGTCCAAGTTAAGGGTTGGAAATAATACAGATTTTTGACTGATAATCACATTTCTGAAACCTCCTACAGAAAACTATATTGGAAATTTTACATAGGTAGATTCTCTGCCTATTATTTATCTAAATTTGTTTGGTTCAAATATTCTCCATCATGTGAGAGTGAATGTTGGTATTAATTGGGATGACACTGACAATAACACAGACAAAATGGCATCTAGAGACTTTGTCTATACTTTGGGAATACAAATTCCTTGGATAGACTTCTGTGTTGTATCCATTTTTCTTACATGTTGTCATCACAAAATATTGTACTGCTGCATCTTGTTCAGACATCACGGTTGCAGCAACTTTGCAGTTTGGCCTCTGGTTTCAGTATGGTTTTAAATGAATTTGTAACTTTTGGACCCTGTTATAAACATATCAGCAGAATTTTACCAGAAACTTTTAACTATCTCTTACATGATTTTGTTGCTCATTAGTGAATACAGCAAATTAAATCCAAAGGGCCAAAAGACCTGCTAGCTAGTGCTGATGGTACAAAGCTCACACCATTGGTACTCAAAGTGAAAGAGTTGTCCTGGAGCATAATAAGGAATTATGTGACATGTTTGAGGGTAGCAGATACTCAGTCGTTTGAAAGGAAAGATGTTTACTTAAGAGGAGGGGGAGAAAAGAAAAAGCCAGACTTCTGATACAGTCTTATTTTCTGTGTATTTTATACATACTTAGTCACATATTGGATCTATCTGGATGATTTTTATGATCATTAAAGAGTTAAAAAAATATATCTCCAATTACAGTATTTAAAAGGATTTGAAATACTGTTAGCGCTGGAAAAGTGGCATTTCCAGAAGATGCAATAATTTAAGATTTCTCTCAAAAAAGAAGCCTCTTATTTGAGCATCAGCTGCAATCTGGTTTCTGTAATGGAAATAGTATAAACCATAATTTTCTTTGTCAGATGAACTTATTTGGGTTGCACTGAAATATATTTATTTGGAATATTACTATTCAGTTGTATTTGGACAATAGGAAATATTGAGACAGCATCTTTGAATGGGAAAAAAGTCAGTTTGAATGTGTTTGTTATTAAATACCTCATGTATCAGATACAATAACGGCAGAGTTCATTTTTCAGAAAAATTCATAAAAAATGAAAAAAATTATCACTCCCTTTCATGTGAAATTTACTTAATAATAGTTTTTTTCTTATTATTCTTACAGTCCCTCAAGCAAATCAGGCTAGAATTCTGTTTGATGTGCATTTGTTTTTATTGAAGACATTAACCTAAGAAGTGAATGTGATAAAAGATCATATTTCAAAACTATGAATATATTTCAGCTTTGTGAATCAAAGTCCTTCTGACAGAGCTTCTACTAGTAAAAATAAAATATATTTTTTAACATTTCTATCTGTATATACTCTTCCAACCCGTATTTAAAATGTCATTGCCTAACACAAATTGACAACGACCATATAAAAAAAGACTTTGTCTGTGTGTTTGGAATTATGTGGTTTTTACTTTAAAAATACATACATTGAAAAGAAGTATTAAAAATAACAAGTATTTCTTAAATGCTGAAAACGTCACTAATTCTTTTATTTTAACCGTAGCAAACTTAACTGCTTTGTTGACAAGTTTGTGTTTTATCAGCATTGTACTTTTCTATTGTTTAGGGTGTTGTATGAGCATGTTGTACAGAAGATACATTTAACAGGGTGATCACAGGTCATGGATAGCCACACAAATATGTCATGATTCATTATATTCCAAAGACTTTACGAAACATTATTATGACTGCAAATTTCCTCAATTCCAGAAGAATATTTTAACCAAATGTTTGTTATTAGCTTGAGTTAGTGTATTGTGGGGTCTCATGAGTCTCCTGTCTTCAACTACAGACCTTTGAGGAGATTTATCACTTCCAAAGTAGTATGCTGATGCTTCTCTGTTCAGAAGCCCACAGACATGTACACAGCAAACCAAGCAGAGAGGCATAGGAGAAAACTCTGAGCAATTTGAATTAAATACCAAAGGCATATTAGTATTCATTTCAGCCAACCTGTCAATCTCACTAATTTTGTGGAAAGAACAGTGTAGACAAATTTTAGCATCAACAGCACTGGGGAGGACACATTTAGATACGGAAAAAAAGTCCTTAAACTCCTAAAACATCTTGCCCGACAGCACTTGAATAGAGAGTAATCGGATCATTGCTTCTCTGTATAAAACTTGTTTTTTTACCAACCTAGGAGTGTTTTTCTTGTTTGCCAAAATGACAGCAGTCAGGTCAAGTCTCTCTAACATGACAAAGCACAAAGGGATATATAGTCTTCACTCAGAAAGCTGGCAGTAAGCAGCATCAGACAGGAATGAGAGTATTCCCCTGCACAAGGGGACCGCAGCTATGGGCAGGAGGGAGACGCTGTACCGTTAGCCCAATCAGTATCTCCTCACCCACCTAACACTGACAGCAAGCCTGCCGCAGAGCACTTCTGAGGGTGCCGCTTGGGGAATTCACAGCTCCAATACTCTAAAGAATATTTTTTGTCAGGATAAGATGTTTTGCACATTCGACACAGAATATATTTGATCAAAGATTTCAAGGCTTATCTGTCTCAATATTTTTATCATTGATTATATGATGTCTCTGTTTTCTAGGTCACTTACATATTATGCTTATATATGAGCATGTCAAAAAAATGTATTCACTAATGTATGTTTAATGTGAATGCATCTGAACAGTTATTCAAACAAAAAATATTTTTTACTCCCTAATATGTTTCTCTCAACTCCGTTTGAAAATTAACATCATTTATTTTGATATTATCCATAATTCTGAATACAGTCAGCAGACATAATATGTCTAAAAAAACCCAACATTTACAGTTGAGCCTTATACTCTTATGCATGTTTTCACTAATTAACCCATTTTACTTGTTTTGTATCCCAAGATGCTCTGTATTCATAATTTATATGCTCTATTTAACTCTTTTCAGGCAGAAGACAATATGAATATATGCAAGCAAGCGCCTGCATATGTTACCCTAGTGAATTGCTCATTGTTTGATGAATGTGCTAGCTGGAAAGTGGTTATTGTAACTGAATAGAAAATTCTTGTTCCCTTTTTTTTTTTTTTTTTTAAAAAGGGCACATTTTCTGGGACACAATGTTCCTAAAAGTGACAGACTGACTCTACAGGAAATAGAAAAAAACATACTGAAATTCCTATTTTTTGAAAAATAAAATAATGTTTTCAAAATTGTTATAGGGCTATGATACACCATAAAATATTACAATACTCCTAAACAATAGACCCTACAAAAACATTGATGTTGCTTATGGATTGTCTCCACAGAATCTCTGTATGTATTTATGTATTTGGAAACCCTTCTTACCAAAAGTATTTGAACCTGCAATGTGTGATTCATATCCCAACAAACTGATTTGGTAAGTAGGTGTTACTTCTTTTGCGTAATTCACTATGATTGAATTGAAGAATTTTTATTAGAATTATCTGGATGTTTCAAACAAATTAGAGCATTCCTATAGGAATTTTTCCTTTCACCGCTGGAGAACAGAATGCTACTGACATTCAGAGCTGTAATGATTTTAGCCGTGTTAACTATCTCTGGCAACCAGTGTTTGCCCTAATTTAAGAGGTTTGAATGCTTTGTTCTCAAGAAACTGGTGTACAAATCCTTAATGAAGATTTCAAAAATTTCAGCCTACCTATGGAATAATGCATTTCCATCTTAGATGAAACACGTTATTAAGTGACTATAGTGTAATCTCCAAACCTTTGTTTTTTCTTTTTATTGAGATGATTGTCTGTGATTGTTTTTTCTGACATTGGTTTCTTCTGACTAGATGGACAAACTATGAATTCTCTCAGTACTTAATGCCTAGCAGTCAGATAAGTCAGAAAAGGAGCAAGAGAAGAGTTCATGGTGTTTATGGAAACCATGGACTTACATTGCAATAATGTTTTGAAACATATATTTTGAAAATCCAAAGTCATTCAGCAGTAAACTCCATTCATAATGCATCATAAATATCAGTACCATCCACTCAGAGTATAGAACATGTGATGCCTGGGTTGGTTTTTTTTTTTTGTTCAGTAACATGAAATGTTACATAGTGCTTATGGTACCACATTGATTTTTAGCCTGGCAGACATTTCCTGAAGTCACTAGTATTAAATTTAGAGATGATACATGTGCAGGATGATTGAGTATTAAAAGTTTTAAATGGAGGAGAATTAAATCAAGTGGAATATTCAAGTTTGGCTTGCAATTTTCTTTCTGAACTACAGACTGGTTTAGGCTGTGTACAAAACTGCTCATTACTCTTTCTTTATACTGTATAAGGTGAAATTATTATTATTATAACACTTACTGCACTAAAATTTACATTTATAATTAGATTTATTTCCATCAAATACTATCCTTAAGCTCCTCTTAGAACCAACTAGACAGATTTACTTTATTAAAAGGGCAGCACAAGAAATAAACCAAATAAAATGTGATTCAATGCCTATAAGTAGGTGGGCGAGAATCATAGAAAACCTTTATTCAAAAATATTTATTGAAAATAGATAGTTAGAAGGAAAGAACCCCAAGGCTGGAACAGAAGTTAAAATAATTCCCACAGCAAGCACAGGCATGAAATTTCAAAAGACAAATTTGAGACTGGCTAGAAAAGGAAGGAAGTTTCTGTTTGGAACAAGTAATTATCTTTTAGGATTTCCGTGATTATGTTAAATGAAGGTATTTTCTCTAATATTGTCAACAATATCAGTTTGATCTGCAGCCTGAACTTTGTGGTACAATTTCTGGAAGGATGGTATTTCTTTGGGGGAATTCAGCTTCCAGCTAGGGATAGGATATTTATTAAAGAAGTCATAGAAGTAGGAGAAATTCTTTCCTCCTCTGGCATATCTCACTTTTTCCCTTCATGCATGTCATATTACCAATGTGTATTTTTTTTTTTTCAGCACCCAAATTTTACCAGTATGTTAGAATGAGTTAATCTTGCTGAGATTTCTTACATACTCAAGCTTTATTGTAACTGACAGTTGAGGGTAGCGCTGTCCCTTGAGTTTTGCATTTTATTTTCTGTTGAAATGTTTTCTACCTTGTTCTGATAACCTTTGCCAGTGAGAACAGAATGAAAAAAAGGAGGGGTGATGTCCTTATTTCAGAAACACTACAAGGAGACCAGAGATCAGAACAGACTTAGAAGTAAGAATTATCTAGAATTGACTGGTGAGCAAAGTCAAGAGCTACCTTCCTTCCTAGATAATATTAGCCATTAAATGTGGGGAAGTCAAGTCTTCCATTTGCCTGGAAGAGCTCAAAGGGATTTATAAAGGAAACCATAATTCCTAAATGAGATTCATCATACAGATCTGTAGCCTGGATGAATTTTGACTTTGTTTAGAGCTCAGCTGAGGGTTTCAGGCTGGATGACCCCAAATAAGGATTTACCAGATTAGCATTTATTAGTATTCGAGTTCCAAACTTTGGACTTTGTGCGAAGCTAAGTATATGATGCACTATGTTTTACAACTTACATAATTTTTGATATGTTTTAACTCATCCAAAAGGGGAAACATATTGGAAATGAATAGATCAAATCATTTTTCCTAGGGAGGCATCCTCAGCAGCCTGATTTTTGAGACTTGCAACTAGCTAGGTACAGTGAATACTATGGTGGTGGGAGACTGGTGGAGAGGACTGGCTGTTTCCAGGTGCTCTGTAAGGTTTCCTTCCCTGGCCTCACTGCGCATGAGAGATTTGAGCCTTATGTAAAACTGAGGCTAATGCAAGGACTTTGACTATTCTGTATTCACTGAAAGTCACTGGAGAAGGCTGCAGGTATTCCTCTGCTTTTTAAACTTTTTATTCAAAATATTTAGACCCTAACAACTGAATTCCAGAGGAGCAGCAACTGCTGAAAGCATCTTTATTTAACAGGGAGTATTCAGCATCTTTAAGAACTGATGCTTTCTTGGGTGAATTTGGCATTGTCAGCTTGCTTTTACTGTTATTTTCTGACTGTTTCATCTACATTTTTCCTCTAGTTGTCATTGGTGTCAAAAGAGAAATATGACAACTGATTCAAAGGTCAGAGACATCATTTCAGTTTTGATGACTCAGTGACAATAGAGCTTGGAGAACTAGCCCATGGCAAGTTTAACAGTGACAGTTTTGATGGTGAAATGGTTACAGGCAGCTGTGAAGGAGTCTTCTTGCTACATGGAAAGATAAATAATAAACTAAAACTTCTATTGATGATGCATTCAAAAGATTTAACAAGGGAAAAAAGTTGGTTCTTAGCTCTTATACCCTGAAAAGTGATTAAGGTTTGAATACTACAGCTGCTCCTACAAATGGGTCATGATAACCAGCAGGTGGTATGAAGCAGGTCTCTTGTGACTGAACCTCACCTCATATGATACAAAAAGATAGACCCTTTCCCAAGAATATCCCTTGTCTTGCCCAAATATATCCCTAGTGCAAGTGGTTCTAGACAACTGGGAGACAAACTGCTACTTATACGACACTGGCAATGTGCTTTGTATTGCTCCCTGAAGCAAGGAAGAAAAGAGAGAATAACAGTGAAGTATAAATTTACATTAATAAGGACATGACATTTAAATATTGACACTGATATTCATTGTCTTCCTCCTCAAACTGAAAGTACGTTTTGAAGTAATGAGCTACATTAAATCATGCAACAATGTTTACTATGTTATGGGTCCTCAGCTGGAAAAACTGTGTGCACTGCTCCACACCTTAGCCTCTTCATTCGTCATTTAATCACTGGAAAAGTTCGAGGAGCAATCAACATAACACATTTCTTAAAGGGAAATGACTGACTGTTACCCACTTTGATTTGCAATAGAATTTCACCAAAAATGTCCGCATCAAATTACTTTCCTGTATGTAATCTACTTAACGCAGAGTCTAAACATAGACAGGGAATCTTTGGTAATATTATTAAAAACTTTCCTGCTCTATGCTTTGATTCTTGCCTAGAGTAGGAAACTGGTCACAGAAAAAGTAGGTCACTGAAATAATTGCTATACTGAAAATAATATAGCCTGACAGTTCTGTGCTACTGGATGTCCATTGGGCTGTAGCAGGTTTGGAGTCTGTGTATTAATACAAAGATGGAAGTCTCTAGTAGTTAACATTAATTGTATACTTGTGCCTAATCTTCTATAAGAGGTGTTTTCTTGGCAGCTGCATGAGATTTATTTTCATTTCCAAACCTACCAGCCAACTCTACTAAAAATATATATATATAATTTATAATTGTTCTTGCAAATATTATATTTTCATTTTATGAGGCTCTGTGTGTATATATATATTTCTGATCTTTATTCCTGTTGTCCAGCTTTATCCAGTTATTTAACACTTATTCCTCTAATTTTTGCCCAAACTTTTAAGATGGGTTTCTCGTTTTAGTAACATTGAAATTCACTTACATATCAGATGTTTATGTTGACTAGAAAAAAAATGCAAAGTCAGGGGGAAGATGGAATAAGAGGATCCGAAGGACAATAGGAGGTTAGATTGGAAAGTATGTTGCATTAATTCTCAACTGTTGCCTTATCTGATATACATGGTGTACCATGGGAAAAAGATTTGACTGTGAAATATGTTTTCCTGCATTGTGTGATCTCATATCAAATATGTGCCATATTAAAAAAAAAAAATCATAACTCAAAGGAATTTTTTAAACCTACTAGTAAATGTACTCCTTTCTAAATCATTTATATAGAGCATAGTAAAGGTAAGAATAAGGTTATGCCTTCATGTAAAGATGCATAAATCAACAGGAGGAAAAGTCTCTACAAAACACAGGAATGAAACACAAGAATGAGCTCCAAATCACAGGTTTTACTGAGGACAATATTAGAAAAATAAAACAAGATTTTAGTTCTAGAGACAATACTATCACTTCTTATGTTTCACAAGTCTATTTTTAGACAGCCGAAAGCTCTAGCGTGTTAAAACGCCATTCCTCATGAATTATACATGTGTTCTTTTTCATTTGGCTACAGTGCCTTTGTCATATGAGTCCTTGAGATATTGAAGATGTATGTATGGTATGAGATTTTTTTGTTGCCAGTATTCACAGTTGTCTGTTCATGCTTTTTGACTTGTTTTCTATATTTATATGTTGACAAGATTTTACACTTCTTTTGTGACAGCGATATTATTATTATCATTATCATGACGATGATGTTTTAAATAGCTCTAGTACGTTGCTTCTGCCTAGATTTTTTTTTTTTTTTTAAATAAGGGTTAAAGAAGGTTGGTATCAAATTTAAAAAATATCCCCTTTAACTTTTAAGGAATATTAGGACAAAAGTGTTCTTCAGTTAGCCTCATGGCTGCCCTTACATCTTACATCATTTTCATGGTATGAAGATGCACACTGTAACCCTCAGCTGTCCATCAGCAAGCCAGTACTTTTTCTGCCAGTCACAAAACCCCTGCCAAACTGTCATGCATGCTAATGAGACATTTGGTATATTACAAAAAAATATAAATGTATAGGTAAAGATATCATCTTTTGTGAAGCATTCAGGCAACCCTCCTTATGGAGGTCAGATAAGAATCTAGCAGAGATCAATGCACTGCAGACAGACAGACATGTTCTGCTGTTGAGAGTACAAATGAGATTTTTTTTTCCTCATTTTCACAAGAATATTTGTTTTAGCCTTGAAGAAAAGGCAACATCTTACTCAAAGTTCTTTTCCTGACCTCTTCTTCCTTTTGTCCTTAGTTACTTCCATCATCTCAGATGCCAAAAATTCCTTTTCACAGTCCCTCACAGCCACTTGTCATCTGTAACCCTGAGTATTTTGTCTCTGCCTTTCTCTGTCCTGGAAAAACCAGACATTAAAAATAAATAAAGTAGGTTTTCCACTTTTCAAAAGCTCCGTTCATTCTCAGTACTTCTGATCTATCAAGTCAAAAGAGGTGAAACTCCTCTTAAACTGTTTTGGGTTTTTTTCCTTGGTTGGTTTTTTTTTTTAGTTAGATAAAATAATACTTCAACATCTTAGATTAGCTACAGCATACACCACCATACAAGTTTGCAAATCCAAATTTGCAGATCTTATTCAAACTGGATACCTACTAAAATAAATGCTTACCTTGATTAAACCTGCATTTTCTGGTTTTGTGTATTTTAAATGTTAAATTCTTTACCATGGCCTTCTGTGGTATGATATAAGTTTAAATCATGGGTGTTTGTATGGCATGCATAATATTCAACAAAATGAGTTCATACAAATTAATAGTCTCATAGCTGATGGAGGAATTTTACCTATGTTACAGTACTTCTGGTTTTCTTCTGTCAAAATACCTCCCTCTGATTCATGGCAACTATGAGCACTCAGGAGTACTCCTGAGTAATTTACTCAGTTGTAAATTACTATTATTTGGACACATTTGTCTGTGATTGTTTCTTTTTAGTTCTGTGGTTTTTTAAGTATCTAGTTTTGGGGGTTTTTTTGTGTGGGGTTTTTTTTTCTTTTTTTCTGAAACTTACTTCTGTTTGTACTCATATTTACTAAAATCGGGAGTAGAAATGCTTGGGTCTTGCATGAGCTTTAGAAGGAAAACCAGCTGAAGTGTAGGGTGTCTGTTTTCCTGCTGCTTGGAGGACAGGTGGGTTGCTACAGGTTACCTCTCTGCTCCAGAGCAAGGAATGTGGGTGTGGGGCAAAGAAACAGAAGATGCTGTATTCCTCCTCCTGGCCTAAACACCATGAGGGTGCACCACAACTTGAGCTTGAAATACAAAACAGCTGTATTGCCAAGTACAGCTGTTACCTGCATGTGAATAACAGTACAGGGTGTACCACAGAGAGTGTGGAACGTGGGAGAAGGACCCTTCCACAGCCTCAGAGATCCCTAAGGACTGCTAAAATTATATTACTGCTACTATTAGTAGAAAGGAACTTTATACATGTTTTATACACTGGGAGAAGAAATATGAAAGTACAAATGACTCAAGAAAATGGGTAGAAGTTCTTGCAGGTTCTTACTTTACCAAAAAAATTAAATTACATATAACATTAGGAAACTGTGACTTTGATCTATATTTTCTTTGCAATAAATTGAGGATAATTTTAAAATGTGTTCCGTTACCCAAAGCAGTTTTAAAATTATAGTAGTTCTGTAATTAAAAAGGTGATAACAGGAAAAAGTATAATGACGTTTTAGAACGTAGTTGTGGCAAATACTGGTAGGACATAGCTGGTCTAAATGTAGGAACTAATATAGGAAATTTCATGCTCTGTGTTGATAATGATATTGCACTGCAAAGAGTTCATGAAAATGCATCATGGTTTTACCTCCTTCAAATCATCAGTATCTACGGTTTGTGTTTATACTACAGTTCAAGTTTTGACTTCTTGCTTTTAACTTTTAAAATAACGTTATCTTTATCCATTTTTTTCCAGAGGTGCTCACACAGTAGAATTTTCCTTAAACTGAAATTTTGAGTGATGATGACTATTGTGAACATGTACCAGAGCTGAATTTTTACTTACTATACAATGTGTCTCCTTATGCATATGGCCTAAAATAGGGGGGAAAGGAAAAGCAAGTACAGAAATAAGCTGAATATATCTTTCTTGGCAAACTGACCTGCAAAGCCACCTAACCTGTAGCAGGATTATGATAATTTAAAGTCTTTCTCATGTACTTTATTTCAAAATATTTAAAACATTCAACTAAAAAGCTCAAAAAAGCTCAAAAATTCAGTGAATTATATTTTATTAGTAATTTAGAAAGGTAAGAAATGAAAGCTAGATGGTATGTGGGTAGTGCTAAGATAATTAAATAAATTAACCAGTCAATATTTCTGAACAGTGGGAGGCAGAGCTTCGAAATCAGAAAAATGAGTGCTACAATATAATAATGACTGCTTTTTATCTCAGTGCCTATGATTTTGTTTTCTTCCAAGTCCTAGCACTTGACACCATAATAAACCTTGTAAGCATTTATAGGATATTTTTGACCAAAACAGAAAACACTATGTATCTTTTCCACCACAGATCTGTGGAAGTAGAGGGTCACATGGCTTTCACAGCAGTGTTCAAGCAGCAGTATCCAAAAACTCTTTCCAAAAAGCAAACTGTTCCCCAGGCCCATCACTAAATTTGTCAAACGTTGACTGGTCTGTTTGCACCTTTATGGCTGCAGATCAAGGGTCAGCACAACAGCAGGAAGAAACCTGTCATTTGAAAATGGCCTCGAAAGGGTAGAGAAGGTGAGGCTGTGTGGATGGAGGCGGGCAGGATATCCGTGCTCCGTGATGCTGCAGTGCAGGGAAGTGAAGCTAATCCTTCCTGATGTGGTGGCTGCGGGTGGAGGAAGC
The DNA here is from genome assembly GCA_027574665.1 of Rhynochetos jubatus. Lineage (NCBI taxonomy): Eukaryota > Metazoa > Chordata > Aves > Eurypygiformes > Rhynochetidae > Rhynochetos > Rhynochetos jubatus. The sequence goes on from CM050656.1 coordinate 23,241,485, forward strand.
AGTGGCCTCCCAGAGCAGGGGGAAGGACTGCCCTCCCCCACGATGCTATATGTGTGAAGCTGTCTGAAAACAGCCCTGAAGAAGAAAAGAGTCACTTGAGAGTTCCATTCACCCCTCTAGTTACGTTTTTAAGTACCTATATTCAAACAGTTACATGAGAACTAGACACTTTAAGGGACAGCCATGTTGGTACTGGGTTTCCTACAGCTTCACGGAAGTCCAGCTACTGAACAGACACGGAAGATCTAGCATTTTTCAAAATTATACATTTATCTGTGCAGTGAGGGACTGAAGAGGCAATAGTGAGGGAGCAGTGAGTGAAGGACTGCAGGAAAAACTGCAATTTCCAGGACAGACACAAAAAAGATGTGCAAAGGGTTGGCTGTAGCAGCTGAGAAAGACTGACAGTGTTAGCGTGTTGCTGCCTCTAACAAACGATGCCCGGTATAACAGCACTCGCAAAGATTATTCCCAACAGGTCACCTTTAGACAGCTTAGAGTTGTTTACAGTTTAACTGAGCAGCTCATGCAGGTTTTAGTAGTTGGATTGCTGCTGCGAAGACACCACGTTACTTTGTGTTTAGAAGGCCCTTGTCTTCAGTAGGTAAACAGGACAGTGAGACACCAAAATTCCTCTTTTTTTTTTTTTTTTTTAATTTTTCTTGGGAAAAGATGTCACAGAGAAATTTCAAACATGGTTTGTTGGTTGTCAGCTTTATAACACAGTCTGGTATTCTCTGCTACTCATAAATAAAAATACAAATGAAGCCAGAACACTAGCCATGTGCTGCAGATAGCATTTTAAAGTTAACTTAAAAAAACTCCAACTAACAAGTTTGGCTGGACTTAGACTTGTTTTCATTTAGCTTTGCTATGGAGGGACCTAAGAACACAATTTTTAGAATATCGTTGTAAAGAATACAGTAAATACGGTGACAAATCAGATGCTATGTAGCTTCACTAATAATTTTAGAATACAGACTGGACCCAAGTGTTATTGCAATTTTCCTGCATGTGCCTTACAAGGAAGAGGAGATGTGCCATACCGGCTTGTTCTGGCAAGTTTGTATTCCTCTTGCCAGCATGGTAAGGAGAGAGTAAAGCCACCTTAATGAGCTTCAAGGGTGTGAAGTTGAAGGAAAGATCAAGCCTCAATGCATTCAACACAGAATTGTTTGTGGGGTGCAAAGTGTTTCTCTTAACCTTGGAATATGCTGGGCTTGGGCAAAAATTGCCTGTCTGCATGACAATCAAATAATCCAAACCTGAAAATGTAACTTGCAATTAGACTTTCTTAGTAATCCACAAGGTTTTAGACGCTCTCTTGAAATCTCTTTGAAAGTTTTCCTAACTAAAGGTTGCATTGTTTTTTGTGGGGGTTGTTTTTATGGGGTTGGGGTTTTTTTTGTTTGGTTTGTTGTGTTTTGGTTTTGTTTTGTTTTTTTAAATTGACATCATTTAAAAGCAAAGCCATTAAGAAGTGGGTCAGTTGTTTAGGTAGCATCACTTATGTGATATCCCAAGTACGTTAAAAGAAGCATTTTCTATCACAGTTTCTGGGAAAAGGAATGTATAAGTCACTGGAGAAAACAGATTTTTTTTTTTTTTTTTACTGAGGAAGAATTGAAATTAGGAGGGTTTCAGAAAAGAGTCTGATTATAGGTTTCTAATACCATAGTAAATATAAGGCTGCAGGATTCATTGACAAAGATATAAGGATATGATTCCTTATAAATGATTCACATTTTACAAATATGTTATCTGTAATGCCAGCGTGATTCTTAGCTGAAAGTCAACGTTCCTTCCTTCACCAAAGATTAGTTTAATGGTTGTCCTGATAATTGTATTGCATTCTGGCATGTACTGAGAACAACAAATTAGCTAGAATTTAAATAAGATTGAGTAGCAGAAATGCAATACTTAGAACAAGCGGGTTAGATGGATGTTTGCTGCAGTATTTGTTGCTCTGTCTATCTGCTTGAAAATAACCAGGTACAATACATTTACAGCAGACATCTTTTTTCATTCTTTGCTGGCTAAATGGCAATGTGGAAATAATTTATAGATAGCTGTATGTGTAGCATCTTTTATACTAAAATTACTTACCCATCTACTAGGGCCTTAGGGAAAATCGCTAAAATGGAGGACACAGACATAAAATAAATTAGGTAAATCAAAGAATAGACATGAATTGCATAAAGTACATGCAGTTATTTATATTGCAGAAAAGTCCCAGGTTAGTCCTCATTGTTTTAAGAGGTGAATGAAAATATGTCAACACTTGTAACAATGTATTCTCGGTGACTTTATGTACAGGACTATATTATTTTCCTTTGTTAACAAACAAACAAACAAAAATTAAGGCTTCTCGACAAAGAGCAAGAGTGTTTTGGTATCCTGGAATTTTCTTTCAACCAAGAGCTCTAAAATATACATGCTCAGGATGGTTGTGATTGTATCAACAGCAGGGTTGTGGTACATTTAGACTTGCAAAGTGACACACGACACTATGATGTATAACACTGAAATTGTAGCATGCAAATAAAGAGAGAGATGTGGACTGGAAATAGGTGAATATCTTTTTAGAAAGATTTTTAAAAGTTTCTTCGTTGTTTTGGTTGGAGGGTTGTTTTCAAAAATATCCCTGACACGCATGAAGGAAGAGAGTGCAGATGCACTGTCTATAAAAACAGTTTTAAATAACAATATTCACATAATGAATGAGGCACTTTAAGAAGAAAGGTAGGCATTGTGTCAGCTTTTCTTTGCTGCATTCTCATTTTAATACCTTTACTGGCATGATGGCCCTAGAAGGCAGCCTAAACTTGCAGGGTACTGGAGAAGGGTGGCCACAGAAGTGACATCAGGGCTCCATGATAGCCTATATACTGCAATAGACTAAAGCGTATAACTATGCCCCCTGGGAACCAAACAATCTCACAGTGCATGTTCATTGGGATCGGTCCCTCTGCCTGCATGGGGCAGCACCTGCAGCCATGCCAGAATGGGGAGCTCCAGCTTCCCCCAAAGAACCTCACAGTACGGCTTGTATGGTCTATTGGAGAAACTATGGCTGGTTCTGTAAAATCGGTTAGAAAGCAGAGACAGGTTGAGAACTGTTTCAGAGAGAATTTGATAGTTGTTTGAGGGATGGAAGGATCTCAGGAGAAGTTAAAAATGGGAAGCAGCTTGATAGTACACAGGGGATTGTTTATTGCAACCTGGTAATTCAAGCTGGTGTTTAAATATCTTGAAAGTATTGAAGGGTTAAAAAACATATTGTCCAGATCATTCAAGTATGTACATTTACATGAAAACCCCATTATAGCAACAAAAAACTGCTGTCAAATGCCAAACCTGAAACTTGCAGGTTTGAAATGCTGGTTAGAAGATAATTGGCATGCAAACCACAGACCCTTATATGGGCATCAGTGATTTACTCTCATTCTGTGCTGTGATAATAGATAATAAACAGGTTATTTTCTTAGCAATCTTTAAGTTCAGTTATTGGGATGCTGGAGGCGGACAGTTCTTGGAGGAGTCTGTCAGCCCCAGAGTTTGTTTCCCTGTTGGTTTGTCAAAACTATTCTTTTGACCTTCAAGGTGCAGAACAGGGCTCATCTATTCATTCAAGCTTTTGCCTGAGGAAAGGAGTCTGAGGGAGAACAAGTCTGTTCTTGGATCACAGTCTATTTGGTTTGACGTTGTCAGTAAGCGTTATATATCGCTGTAAATGTTTATTTAGCCTGTTGGTGAAGCACACTTTATAAGATGAAAGATATATAAAAACAGTGTGGATGTGTGTAAAGAGGGAGACAGTTAAATTACACTAGAGCAGAACAGAGAAATGAAAGAAATGAAATGTATTTTACAGTAATCCACTCCAATGCACCTGCACTGAGTTGGACATTGGCAATAATTTCCCATGATTTTGTAAACTAAAATGCACCTACTAAAATGGAAGATCATAGGTGTTGGTTAAGTTGTATTTTACATCTGTATGAAGATATGTTTTTCACTTTAGAATACAACACTGGAAGTTGCATGGTAGAAGTGGTATTTACAGAAGGTTGATCTGTTCCTCCTTAATATGTAAACTACATTAAAGGTAAAAGCTGAGTGTGAACATGAGGAAAACTCTAGACCCAAGGGCTAGTGGATCTCTGTTCTTCCAGGCTGTGCATGGTATGCCCCTGCTCTCAGGCAATAGAGCTCCTTAACCCTTTGCATGGCAAGACTGACTCCAGCTCTCCTGCACAGAAGTGCTCAATCACTGTTATAAATAGGGCTATCAAAAGCTGAAAATCTATCAGTAAGAAGCTTTTGGCAATGTTTTGTAGGATAAAAAGAAGTCTGCCCATAAGCAAGTCCAATTACTTGCATGGATGGGTATTTGTGTTTTAAAAATTTGAAACAAGTAGCTTTTACAGATGTGGTAGGTGGTCATGTTTCTAATTCTCAAATGATCTTTGAATTTCAAGCTGTCTGGAAGGTTTTGCCTGAAACCTTTTTGCCAACAAAAGTAGGAGTTTAAATGAAAAACAGTTGTTTTGTCTGGTAAAACCAGTAATTCATTTTTTTAAAGGGAATTTTCTTGTAATTATAACTTCTGTTCTGTTGGAAATTAAATAGTAAACAGCTAGATCAAAATAAACAAAAATTTCTTTGGGAAAAATATACTCCCATTTTTGAGCAGGAAAAGGAGGGGTTTTTTTCTGGCAAACTTTTCCTATAAATATTTTATAAATCTGAAAAGATGTATTGTGGAATTAAAGAAGAAAAAGTGAGCTCTTTCTCTCCTTTTACAAAATACATTCAAAAAGTACCTTCTTATTCCATGATCTTCTCACTAATACATCCATAACAAAAGCAATATAGATCCATTGATGGGCTTCAGCCAGAGTAGCAAACCACTTGAACTCAGCACAACAGGAATAAAGTCTTACTGAATCTGAATGGCAATATCTTACACCACTGTTGTACAGATGCCTATATAGCCCAGTGTTGCGCTGTAGGAGAAAAGCATTTTTGCAGTCATCGTGGCACATGAGAAACCTCTGTCATGTCACATCCAAGTCAAAGCAGTTACAGCTGTGTGATTGCAGCTAGCATGAATGATGCAAATGTTCGTTTCCATTTACTATTGGTGTAAAAGCAGAGCACATCTGGATCAGACTACTGGCTAGGCCATCTGAGTGTGGATTTAGAGAATGAGAGAGATTTTGTGAGTTTGGGTGGGGTTTCTTAATAATTCCAAGAGACTATAAAAATCGGCTTAAATGCCAAATTTCTGAGAAATTATTTCTATGAATAAATCTGACCAATATAAACTTTGCACCCATGCCCCATCCAACATACTTGGTGAAAAAACTCATCTCTGAACATGCCTTCATATGTTCTGAAAGTGCAGATCTGCACACCCCGGTTATAGCTATCATATAAAGTTGTTTAAAAAATAATAATTTGCCATGAAATTCTGTAGGCAATGTGCTAGGAAAGGCATTAGGAAATACAGTGAGTAAGAAATAGATCAGCTTAGGCTATTACAACCAACCTAAATTTTTTAAATGGCAGTCCAGTTTATCTCTCCTGCAGCTGTATCAGACCTTGTAATGGGATTAGGCTCTTCCTTAAAAAGCAAATTATTTTTTTCAGAGCCATAGGTTCCTGGCAGGGAATAGTATTTCAGTTATTCCCCCTAAAGGGACAATGCACTTTAATAAAGGCAAAGAGGGGTACCTATAAAGACTGAGTGTGAACTAGTTTTAACATGTTGGGGAGTCATAAATAGTGTGCGTTGCACAACAAGCTGGTCCTCATTTTGTTTAGATACAAATGCTGTTACTGGAATAACTTTATGGTTCAGTATTGGGCTGGATGAATGCTTCAGAAATCCTGACTCCTCACAAAAGGGGGAGAAGGAATTCACTGTTTGGAAAAAAAAAAAAATCTTATACTTTGCCAGGTCTGACCTGAATAAGGACATAAATTGATCACTAGTGCCTGGTAAACTGCAGGTGTTAAGATGCCACCAGAATGATGGGGCATTCTTCAGAAGTCCTGAAGTTCAGCTTTTCTATGATCTCAGCTATTAAATGACTGCCAGGCTTTTTCTATAAATTTGCACAGTAAATGGAGCATCCTTATTATATAGTATCCTGACACAGTTGGTACCCAGAATTGCGGAATCAAAAATCTACTACTACTAGCAATGAAAAAACAGGTTCTGTGAGTAAGCAATAGCTGTTGAAGCTATTGAGGGTATCTCCAGAGAGACATGCCCTGTCTAGTAATGGAAATATATCTGAGATTCAGTTCCCTTGGTCTAGTGAGTAATTTTTTTTTGAAAGTCAGGTCAATACACCTATGACTGCTAACCGTACCATGGCCCGCATCCTGGAAGCATGGAACACGTGCAGCACTAGATAGGTACGCAGCATGCCCCTTTAGTGAATGGAGTGTTTTTTCCTGCACTTCCGAAGGGATCTGCTGGGGTCTCATGCAGACCATTGAGACAGTACAGTCATTGCTCTTAGTGATTTATTTTGCTCCTGATTTAAGCGGGATTATGAATTGAGGTTAAATTGTACATCTCTTTAATCCCTGTTGTCGGTAGTTTCAGGACATATATGCATGTGTCAGGAATCCTTACTGAAGTACCTGTTTAGTATGGATGAGAGCAGAGGGGCCTGAGCTGCACAGCCTGCTCCAAAGACAAATTGAGAAGTGTTGAGCGGGCTTGTTCCCTGGGAGGACCTGGGTAGTCCTCTGTAGGCATGGCAGTTTTTTTCCCGACAGGCCACGCAAGTCTTTGGGAGGCTGGCCTAAAGCATGATTAGCAAAAACCATGGAGTTGTGATATTTTTCAGTGTTTCTGCCCCAAGTTTAAGCAGGATTTGAAGCAAATGCCTATTCATAAGAAAAAGGTTTGTAATCCCCGTATCGCAATTCTTTATATGTTAATAAACAAAATATTTAGTTATATGTGTAAATCAGTATGTGTGTTTACATGCATATATGCATATACACACACGCAAGTATGTGTATGTTTCTGCTGTTATGGTCATTCTGATTCCAGGCATAATATCTACTGGGAATAGCTGTCTGGCTATCAGGAGCTGGTGTGACTTTGACTGACAAGTCAGATTGTGACTGGGGCAGATTATTCCATTGGGCAGGGCAGAACAAGGTGTCACTGGACCATAGCAAAAGAGGCTACAACATAATCATCTATTACTCTTGCTCCTCCGGGTTAAGCTTTGAAAACTGGCATAGAATGTGCTTTGAAAGTTCTTTTGTGTTTGTTGAATACAGCAGTATGGAGGGTCTTACGCATACTGCTGACAATCTGGTTTTCAAATAGATGCTGTCCTGGGTTTATAAATCAAAATCATCCTTTCTCCCTGTGCATATGTGCAGAAAGCACTGCTTTGGAGTAAGGTAGACCCTACTGATCTATGGTTTATCTTTTCATTTCTTGTCATGTAGCTGATTCTTGTGTAAAACGGATGCATTGAGTGAATATCATGCTGAGTATGCCCCAGGTCATCTAGAGGAAGCATGTATTTGCTAAGACATGAAACTGTAACTTCTGTGAGCAATATTTGCATTGGAATGTGTTACTTCCAGTAGAAAAAAGACTGATAACATAGTTTCCCACTCTCTTGAGAGTTCATTTTATGACCTGTCTTTCCGCAAGCTAAGAAGTGTTTGTCTTGTGTCCTTGTATGATTTTAAATGAAAAAGCTCTACTCCAGCCATATAAACAGAAACACAGATGCAAGTCTTTACTGCAGTGAGCTGTTCAGCACAAAATTGAACTCCAGCCAACTCCACCTTCCCAACACTGTCTTGAAAACAGCTCAGATCCATTTAACATTTTCTGGTTAGACTTGGGACTACACAGACCTAAAAACAAATGGAAGGGAAAAAAGTCATCTTGAGGTTAGGGATTTCAATTAAACATAAAGAAGAAGGCAGCACCTAGTCAGGGCAAAAACACCCACAGGAGTCTTTTGCTGGAAAACAAAAAGTTGGGAGTAAGTGAATTTGAGAGCTCAGTCTGAATAGGAAGCAAATAAAGTACTGTGGATGGCAGGACAGAGAGAATACCAGGGTGAAAATTAAAAGTCCTCAAGAGGTGTCTCTAAAGAGCTAATATTGCTGCAGAAGAGATACAGGAGCTATGAAAAAAATCTCTGCTCATAGTGGAAGTAGCCACACACATTATTTGACTCGTGCCCATTTGCTGACAAGCTCGCCCATCTTCTTGAGTACCCTGAGCAAGACAGCAGGTCCAGGAGGGAAGTGTAACAGCTTCAATCAACCAACTACTGAGCAGATATGAATCAGCATCATGGTGGACTCTTCCACCAGGTTCCCTCCAAACGTTTGATAAATTAAAATGATGATGCTTTCTGGGAAGTTGTGGTGGCCTGGGCTGCTGAGCATGACAACTTCTTTGAGATGGTTTTTAAAAAACATAACCTGTGTAGGATAAAACAGGACTCTTGGCCCAAAACTTGATCTAGAATAGTTTTACTAGTAGGAGCAAGATAGGAAGAAGGCTGGAAACAACATTTTAGGGTGGTTTTTTATTTTCTTTCTCTTTCCTTCCTCCTTCCTTTCTTCTCCTTTTATTTTCCAATTAACACAAAGATAAACTGCTAATCACACAGAGTGGCTGCTCTTCCTGTTTTTTCAGGCCAGAAGAGATAGCATGGTACAGATTCTGTGAGAAATTAATTATCAAGAGAGATATTACATGAATTTTAGGCTCAAGTACAAGAATTTCAAAAACAGGAAGCTAAATGTATGCATTCTAATCACTGCCTCCACTTTCAAAATGAGTAAGCACTAAGTACTCACACTGTGATCAGTAGTTTTTAAAATTAAACTATCCAAATAATGGAGTTTGAGTCAGGGTTTCCATATAAAATCAACAACGAAGGCCTACTTAAGAGACTTAGTTAAATGTCTAGCTTCTTGAGGATAATTATCCTAAACAATTTTCCAAGTAATCTGAAACTATTTTGTCATTATTTCTAGGAATTCTGACACATTTCAGTAAATCTCAGGCGTCATCAAAAGGGAATAAATGTGATACTGGATGAAGGGGTCTGTAAGCAAAGCTGTCAAAGCCAAGGACCTTCAAAGGTACTTTTAGGGAACCAAGACTTGCTAGAACTTCAAAACTTGATCAGGTTAGAGGGTGTACAAAAAAGAGATTTATTTTCCTGCACTTGTTTGCCTATTTATATTTAACATATGTTTGACATCAATAATTAATAAAAGAGTTATTGATACAGAATTCCTCCTATTACCTGTATATTCAGAATAGTTCACATCACATTTGAAAATTTGATTTGGTTTCAATATTCTCAGGGTGGTCTCTGCTAGACACAGGGTTACAGCACAGCTTTATTCCTTCAAATATCATTATAGAGGACTAGCTGAGACTGTAATACTTATTAAACAGTTTAAATCCCTCAATTTCATAAACAAATGCTCTGGCATCCTTTTTCATTTGGGTGTAGAAACTACTGGCATGCAATTGTTAATTGAAATCACTTTCCTCAGTGACCCTCAGGCAGCCTTGATGCAATGCATCCCTGACTTCTGATTGCCTGTCCAGAAGTCAAAAGCAACAAAAGATTTTTATTTATTTATTTATTTCTAGTCTTTTTTTAAATTTGTAATTTTGAAGTTAAGTGCTTCCAAAGTTGCCAGACAAAAGTGCTATTGCCTTTCAAATTGCTTAATGTGAGAACTGCTTGCCAAGTGCCTTGGTAAATAAGAAATACTACAATTTACTGATTAATAAAAGCCTTCTGTATTTTAGCTTTATGTACCATACTCACTTTCAGTGACCCTGAAAATGCCCTTTGACATAGTCTCTTTTAAAATCCTTGATTATCTGAACACAGCTATGTATCTGGATTTCAGATCTATTTATGTACAAATAAATGCCTTAACACAGAAAAAGAGTCCTTGAATGAGCAATATGCACAAATTCCATGGATGATCTGCATGACTTGAGCTGCATATTTGTACATATAGTTCCAAAAATGGATGACTTACACAAGGGGACAGTAGCCTGCAGCCATGGTTGAAAGTGTACATTTCTCTGAAATATTCAGATGTGAACCTGAGTTTCCAGAGTGAAAATGAAGATTTACATATTTGTTAAGATCTAGAATTGCTGTATGTCTTGCAGCAGACATAGATGTCATATGGTCACTGGCAAGTGCACAGATTGTAGTACTAACATGGATGTAGTGCAGCAGCAAATATCACCAAAAGAGTAACACAATGTAGTGTCATTAGAAATAATCCAGTTTATTCCAGTTTTAGTAACAAACGGGAAATGTTCAAAACATTGAGAATTTCCATTTGGAAGGGAGTGTCCTTTTCAAACTTTCCTTGCTCTGAAAACAAGGGTGGTTGTCAAAAAAAAACCAAAAAAAGATATTTCTGGTATTCTTAGATGAGGGTCTGGATGGAAAAGAATAATGCACTTCATATGGAGTCTGCCATTATTTCATACTTATGTAGTTGAAACAGGAAATTAAAATAATGATAGTTTATGCTAACCCATCACTTCTGATTCACAGATACTAACAAATTTCATAGAGACAGGAAAATGTTTTTATATGACTGGGTTACCTGAAACCCAACAAAGTTAATGGCCTAATTTTTCAAGGTTTTAGGCAGCTGTAACTGCCAGTGAAATAATTTTAATACCCATTCTAATAGTTTTCTTAACAAAATTTTACTGTTATCTGTTCTGTGGGATCAACAAAAGGAAGTGAGTTACATACAACAGACGTTTTGGAGGGAGTCTGCCTAGGGTGTGTCAGGTTTTATTTCCACTCACAGTTCAATGTTGATGGCCAGCAATGGGACAGCAGTTGGAATCTGCAAGATATATACCATGTTTTCTTTCCTGCCGTTATATAAGACTAGAAACATTCCCCTTATCCTCAGAACTGGATGTTGTCTTCTCCCAGGCTCAGCCCTGCAGCAATGAGTTGCTTTTGGGCAGGGTAACAGCAAGAGCAGTCCTGGCTCCTCCTTGCCCTCAGTATAAGGAGATCATTTTGGAGTGATTTGTAATATGACCTAAGGTATGTGATGTGCATTTTGAAAATGCCTGTTATAAAAGACTGTAATTCTAGGTTAATCAGATGCTAATTAAGCTAACTACAAGAAAATGTATGTGGGGAGGCAGAGAAAATAAGTATTGGTAAAATAATCGAAGTATTAGGAACAAAACTGCCTAAGGTATGCTGTATGTTAAGTGATTCTTTGTTTAGGTGATATCTGGAAACTGCCATTTGTGAGCATACGTTCGGCTTTGCTGGTATAAAATCTGTATGATTAGAACTTAACATCTGACAACAGGATCCAAATTCCTCACTAGCTGGCATGTGCATGAATTAGCTGTCAAAGTCCTCTTGCTGGCAGCATGTGTACAATATGGGGATCTGTGGCAAACACTAACATAAACAAAGAGCATGCCCAGAAAAACCTGCTTTTGAGCATAATGTGGAATGTTTATTATTGGACCATCATGGACCTTCAGACACTCAAACCTCTGTGCTAGAGAATGTTGGAATTTCTTTCAAAAAATTATAAATTATAAACATCAAATTCCTGACTTGACAAGCATTACATCTTCCATGGGAAATCCATAGCAATCTTCATCTTAATGCTTATGTAAGAACTGATCTTGGAACTAAATATTGGTGGATGTTCTGATTATGAAATTATTACTTGAGATATATATGAGTATAATAAAATCATACCTAATGCTCATAAATCTGTAATTTATTTTGAGTTAATTCATAAGGGAAAAATATAAATATTTATCATGCTTGGGAAGCAGTTGGCAAATTTTACTTTTTTATTCCTAAAACTAAAACCTCAAAGTTAGGAAAGAAAACCTTACACTGATTTAAAAAGAAACATGGGGTAGGAGAGAAGTATTAAAATCCAGAAAAGGGACAATTCAGCAAATGAAAGAAAGGAGAAGTAGTAGAAATTTCATAAGGGAAGCAAAAGAACAGGAAAAAACATCTATGGTCATTAGAGAATGGTAATATAATAAGATTAAAAGAGCAAAGCAATTATATACAATTATACATGAAATGTCCTTATTCCAAAGGGGAGCAGATGTGTTCACTAAATATTTCTCTTCTATAACTAGAAATTAAATGTGTTCATGTAGAAAATGTGTTCATGGGATACATTGATGGAACATTTTCCAGATTATTCAGGAGCATTTTAAACAGCATTACCTAAATCAACAGGTACAGAAAATTCCCCTAAGATTTTCAGATGTGTCTCATGAGCATTTTGGAATGTTAAAACTTATTTTTAATAGGTCTTGGAAAACTAAAAGTTCCAGAGTGCCTGCCCCCCACCCCCCACCCCCCAAAAAAAGTTTTATTATTGTTTAAAAGGTTAAATGGGATAAGTCAAGTAATTATAAATCTTGTCAACCTGATTTCAGACATGGGAGAAATAGTTGAATTGCCTATATGACTCTAATACAAGATGAAACAATGGTATTGTAAATAATATTGCTTAACAGAGGATCAGAGCAATAAGTTTTTATGAGATCAGTTTATTTGCAAGATTGTATTAATAATAGTGCTGATCTTTTTTATAAGGCTTTCAACTTACAGTGGTGGAAAAGTTTGAAAAGCCAAGTTGATTGGGCACATATTAAACGAATTAGAACAGGCAAGTGCCAAAATAGAAGTATAATCAGGGAGTCATCACCTAGTGAAATATCATGCTATAGAAAATAGCAAATAGAAATGCATTCTGAATTGGAAAGAAGAGAAAGATGTTGGTAAATTTGAGAGATTAGAAAGGAGAACTTTGTTCCGTATCAGATAGAAATAATTTGTTTATGAGTCTCCTTATGTGCTCTCTAGAGGCATGCTTCCATGAACCCTTAGAAGCTGTTTCAAAGTACATCACCCAGTGCTAGTACATCAGAAAACTGGCCAGTGCATGCCTCGGTCATCCTTCTTACGTCTAGTCATCCTCATCGGTAGAGAAGCTACTTATGAACTCTGTAAAGGTCCTGCAAATATCACCACCATCAGCCAATTACTTTTAGTTGTCAGTGTTTAGAACAACTTTGTAAGCCCTGCTGCAATACTTTAAAAAAAGAAAAGGATTATTATGTTGGCCAGAAGCTGGCACCTGATATTTCATTTCAGGTGTTGTGTTGGTTTTAGTCAGGACAGAGTTAATTTTCTTCACAGTAGCTGGTATGAGGCTGTGTCTTGATACCACAACAGGTATCAAGGTAGAACAGCTTTTAAATCCTATTTAAAGTGGATAATTAATGAGAGAGATTTTGTGTAAAATAAACAAAGCCCTAACTTTCCATGGAACAGTTCCTTGTAGCAAGCATGGCAAAGGTGATCATGCACCCTGTGGAGGGTACTTCTTACATTTCCCTGTGTTGATTTATAGAAAGCTGAAGCACTTCACAAAGTGTGAAGTGACAAAATTATGTAAGTATGAGTTGAATTGCTTTCTTTTCTTCTTTCTTTCAAATAATGGGAATCAGTTTAAAAGACCACAGATTCTAGAACATCTTTCTGTATTAGCTATGACATCCAAAAGCTCTTTGAGAGAAAACTTGAACTTGAATAAACTATGCTATATTAAAAAAAAAATTGCTTCATGTATAGTAAGCCTTGGCAAGCTTCACAGTTATTTTTGTCCCTTATGTTCCATCTAGCTGTGCTATTTTAGACTGGGTTTATAGTATTGTTACAGTTTCCTTAATTATTAAACCATAGGAAGAATGTTAAAGTCCTATGCTTCATATGCCATAGGTTTTTTGGGAGGTTCCTTGTTTGTTGGCTATGGAAAGTGTGCAAATTAATTCAAGATGGAGACATGTACAGTGAGAGACGCATTGTGTCCTGTCACATAAAGTCACTGTAGTCTTTAATCTTAAATAAAATCCATTCAGACTGAAATTAGAGTTTTCCTCTTGCTGTATGAGAAGCATAAAACAACCAAATCAATCTTTGCGACATTATCTACGTTTGGCTTTCGTCTGGAGAAAGAACCATGGTTCTAAACTAAAAAAACACATTTGAATATAAATAATTAGGATCATTTTTATCTTGGCAATATGGAGTTACTCAAATATAAACAGTCTGCTTTCTTAGCATTTATTTGCCTTAAAATGCCTTCCTCACCTAATAGTTTAGAAATTCTAAGGACTGCAAAACTCATTTTCCAGCTGACTTCAGTTTCTGGTGTAGCTGTGGAAAAGAACTCTCTGATCTTTTTTTGAAATATTTAATTTATACTTTCTATCCATCCATGCATAATGATATCATTTTTTTTACATCTTCTATAAAACACACTTGTAACAAAGCCTGCATTCATAGTTGTGTTTATGAACACCATGGATCCTTGTGGAACAATTGCTTATGAAACCAGTATCTAGAGGTCACTTAACTGTTCCTGTTCAGTCTTTCCTGGGTTTATTCTGCAGTTCATCGTAAGAATTGTGGTTTTATGCAAGTGGGTTTTTCAACCTAGAATTAGCTCTATTTTTAATCTGAAGGATCAAATATGAAATTAGTGAATGAATTTATGAATTTATTAATGTTAATTTTGCTGTAAGTTAAATGATGATTCCCTAAAAGCCATTCTGCTGAAAACACTTAAAAACACTCCTTCAAGATGTCTTTATGAAAAAAGGAAAATGTAGAGGAGCTTTAGAACAAAGGAATCTCCCCAAGAGCAGCCAGAGCTCCCTGCACATTGTCATGCCCCACCTGGCCGTCCAGCTCTGCTTGCCATGGGCACTGGCAGAGAGGCCAGTGCTAATCAAGAAGCCCCCGCTCCAGGGTAAGGAGTACATGTGCATTGTGTAATATAATTTCGGCATTTAGTCTCTGAAGAGGAGTCTTTCCCCTTGCTGCTACCCCCAGTTTTAACAGTGATTATGAGCTTTGTCACTTGTTAATATCAAAAGATTTCTTTGTTTATTTTCTTTTTACTTTTGTTGTCATTATTGTTTTTGTACCACTTGTTGCCAGGGAACGTGACTATGTCTGTTAGGCTTCAGCGGCATGGTATTCAGGAGGCGACCTGCCCTAGCTTATAGCTGAGCGGCAGCTATAGTGAAGAGACTTGTATGGATCTTCGCGTCACTGGCTTAGCAACCAGAATAGGTAAACATAGCCCACACTGAAGCCCAAACTGCCTGGTTTCTGACACACTGAATGTTGAACCTGTGTGGGTTTCCAAACTCACAATAACACTCTGGGTATGGTGTTAGACTTTGATGCTCTGAGAGAATCAGGGAGGTTGCAGTGTAGCATTTGCTACATTTCTGTCACTGCCAACCATGTGCTTTCAAGGGCACAGTAAGAAAGGTATTGCCTTCTGGCATGTCCTAACACTACAGGATACATGCATTTTCTTACCCTACTGAAGTCAGCCACAAAACATCCCTTGCATTTAACTGGAACAGGATTTCATCTCTTTTGTCCAAAAACTAAAAATATGCAAGATATGCAAGTATTCTTTAACCATTTTGTCTTGCCCATAATGTATGCCTCCAGGACTGGAGACACATAAGTTTGTTTTATTATACATATTAGGTAAGTTTGCAGGCTGTGTGTCTCTGTCTGGTAGTTGCAGGTAACGGTATAGCCCACTTACATGTCCCCATTTGGAATTATAAAATTATGTTGTTCTTTGCTCTGAATTTTTAAGACTCCTCAGGAAGGATTTAGTGTAAAATAGGGGATTAGACAAAAATAATGTACTTAGTTTCAAAGAAGGAAAATTCAATTTATGCCACTGCACTAGTTAGTTCATCAAATTGAAGATGATGAATTTATGTGACATATGAGTTCTTGTTGCTGTAACACATTCAAAAGATTACGTTGAAATGGAACAAGATACTTATAAAAAATCAGGTTAAACAAGATGTTCAAATGTACATACATTCAGAGCATGTGAGACTAGCTAACAAATAAATACCATTTATTTAACTACATTTCATCCACGGACAGTTAATTTTTTTTTCTAGAAAGTTTGAAACAACTTGACATTTTAGTATATTCTTTTTAGTAGTAGTTGTCCTGGGCAAATTTTGTGCTGGCTAGTACTGCTGGTAGAGTCGTTGCAGGCTGAGGGATTTTGTAGGCTTGTGCAGTCCCAAATTTGGCTTGCTGTAAACCAGTTTCATCAATTTAATACTGACGTACAACAAATCATACATTAGTTATGTTCATATGGTTCTAAGTGTTTTTCTTAAAGGCATGATATATATTTTTTTTCCTGCTGCTCTTTTTCCCTCTCAGAGGTCAGTTTTGTACTACAGTGCAATGCATAAAAAAAGCTCAAGCATTTAACATCTATGCTTATGTCTAAAGATACTATATTCTGCATTTAAGCCTGTAGAGTTATATTGCAAGGAAATTCAGAAGTATGAGTTATCTGATTTTCACTCTTTTCTGTCAGGAGCTTATCATTACAGTCTGAACGGACATGCTTGGTTATTCTGATGCCTGATCTTTCATTGCCCTGTAGTTAAAGCTGCTATATTAGATGAGAGGAATTAGCTGCTTAAATATTGAGTGCTTAGTGCTGAATGTGTCTGGTTTTTGCCTAACGTGAATGTACAAGATTATTCCTGCTCTACTAAGGTTCATAAACATACAGTCAGGTTGACTGTACTATCTCTTCTGCTATATATTCCTTTGTTTAGTATGAGTATATACTTCGGGTTTGTATGCTTCAGTATAACTTGTGGACAAAAGATTATGCCAAGATCAAATCTTACTTGGAAAAACAAATTGTGCTGAATGGATTTGCTGGTTATGTGTCCAGCATTTTCCTGTGAATGAGCTATATGGAATGCTCTGTAGATACTGTTTGCAGATTCTGCATTTTCAGAAGCTGTGACCCCTACTGTATGGCAAATCTCATGTTAAACTAAATAGAAATTCACACAGGAAAATTTATTTGGTAATATTTGATCACTGTAAAACAAATCCACTGTGTAAGTAATTTTTTTCAGTATTTTTGCAGTGTTTGGGACTGTTTGGAAAAGAGATTAAGTTTAAGCCAATGTCTAGTCAAATATCCATGTTTTAATATGGAATGTTATCCTGCCAAGCTCCAGCACCAAAAGTGTTCTACTTACATCACTGGAAAAATCTTGCTAATCTACATCTTTATAATCTGAAGAATTGGCTCTGCCAGTGCAGGCACATGTACCAGAAGCCACAGATGGACTAATTGTGCAGATGCAGTAGAGCTCTACACAAGTGTAAGGAAGGCTGGAGCAAGGATTTTCTGACTGCCAGCAGTCCAGACCATAAAATTTCCAGAAATTAAATAGGCCACAGATTAGGAGTAGAACAGTCATTGCAATAATCTGTTTATGAGATATATATATATATATATATATATATATATATATATATATATATATATATATAAAGCAGGTTTGTAACAGACGATTGGTGTTGTTATGAATATAGGAAGAATTACATAGATTTGTGCTATTTCTTTTAATGAAAGAATATACTTGGAACTAATTAAATTAGGTTATGGAAGTTAGTTTGAGGTTGGGCTGATAAGAAAAACTAAAAACTTTAGCATTCAGGTAAAAATAAGCTATTAATTCTGCCAAGAAGCTGTTTGGTCTCATGGCTGAAAGTAAGATTTTTGTAAATTCCTTAGACTGCCCTTCCAATAATCTTTCCATATTACATGTCAGTTCTACCCCACCGATACTTAAATGGACAGTCACATAGACATTACTGGAGAAATTTCTGAAGTTCCAGGGAAGGTGCTGAGAAAGAATAAAAGCTACTTACCATCCCTTAATGCTTTCCTCTATAGTTTTTGTGTTGCTACACCATAACTTTAAACATCTCCCATATGGAGAATGAGAAAACCAAGCTGTGTTTCAGATGACGAAATCTCTTAAAGTTTGGACCTATGGCATAAATATTAATTCACTCCACAGGGATGAAGTCATTCATTTCTCATTTTAACGTCTGTTACATTGTCCATTTTGGGCATGCTTAAAATTCCAAGTAATTCAGGTATGCAGAATATAATAATCACAAAACAAGAAAAAATGAAATTGCAAAATATTATGCCTGTCCACAATCTTCTTTTTATATCCAGGCACAAAGAGTCTCTTCTAAAGTAAAACCTTACTTAGATTAAAAAACACTTGGAGTCTCACTTGTAATATTTCATTGGAAGACAGTCTTGAGTATTCTTCTGAAACGCAGAGTGCTTAATAACCTGCCTTGACTGTGAATGCTGTCAAATATTTATGCTTCTTTCCTTCCAATGTTTATTCAGAATGCATTTTTGTACAGCTGGGAAGGTTGTTAGAAGCTGATGACTGGGACTGCAGAATGACAGATATTCTTAAAGGGGAAGAAATGAAAACTTTCTGTCCAGAAGATGCAGATGTTGATGTAGCCTGTGATGTGTGGTGTGAATTAATGATGAGTAAAGTAGCATCCATGCAAGACAAAAGACTAAATCACAGTGAAGAGGATTCCTCAGTAAATGAATCCCTTGGAAAGAAAACACCACTTAGCAGCCCAGATTTAACCAGCTTGAGACACAGACACAGGAAAAATTAAATTATTGACTAAGTAGCTTGTAAAGGTATGGTGTGGAATAAGGGGGGGCCTTGTGAAAGTACACTGCTAACTTTTTAATGATTTTCTCTTCAGACTGAGTACGCTTCAGTGACAACTACAGTCAGGTGTCTTTTTCATGTAAATTGTTCTGATCAGGTCTAACAGACTAAAATAATTTTAATTAGCAAATAGATAAATACTATAGATTAAGGTAGTTAAAGATGCTCTCCAAAATAATTTTCTTTCGAAATTGTCATTCTCATTTTCTTTAGAGAGGGTAAGTCTTAATTCTCAGCAATTATACTACATAATTCACAGTACTTCATATTTTAAAATAGATATGCAGATATTTCCCAGCACCCCTGTGAGCCAGATAACATTGTCTTTCACATTTTATGGATGCAGTAATCGACTTAAACGGTGAGTGCTTTCTGTACACTGACCCAAAGGGCAGTACAAACCCAGCAACTTTTAGCCATGTAATTTCAGCTATATTGGTCAAACAGATACTACTCTGCATGCCATCCATTTTCATACAAGAACAGGAGGAAGTCCATGATCTTATTCCTTCTTCAAAGTGCTAAAAGAACTTCTCTTAACTTCTTACCGTATATACTGCTTAGCAATTTTCAGCAAAACTCTCTCCTAAAAAAAAAAAAAAAAAAAGAAAAGGCATGTCCTTATATGGGTTTATGGTTCAGCAGTACTGAAAAAAATCCTTTAGACTAGGCCACAAGAAAGATCACCTCCAGATCTATAGGTTTATTGCCTTCCCATTAGTCTTCTTGCATCGAGAAGAATGAGGGTATATGCCTCCATTATGTATTTTGTATGCAGGGTGAAAATAAAAGCTGTACTGCCAAGTTCCTGTACATCTCCACACCGCTCCTAATCAAGCCAGTGAGCGTTTATTTTGCACAGGCCTTGGAAGCTCAGAGTCTAAACTGGCCTTACAAAATCAAGGGATCTCATGCCAAACTGGAAAGATAAGCTTTTCAAATGGAGAAAAAATAATGAAAACTGGGGGCCTGGAATTTGGATACCTGGTAGCTGGGAGGGGAGGGAACTATTTAAAGAGATGAAAATCCAAATGCAAACAGATAAGACAGTATAAAGAGATTAAAATACAAGGTATGCCTGAGAACAAGAATAATCTGATTTGCACACTTATTACAGAGATGGGTTTTTTTACTGATTTCTGTGTGCAGTGCAGCTCTGATTGTTTCTCACTTCACTGTGTATCCCAAGCAGTGAATAAGTTGCACAGAAGAGCACCTCATTCTTTTCTCTTCCTTAAATGTAGCATTAGGTCTACCAAGTTAATATCAAATAAATGAAATCAAATACTACTTTCAGAGAAAAGTAGTAACCTATTTTTCAAATGGGCTTTTATATGTAAGCCCTTAAAATCTTTATTTTTATTGTTTGATATGCCAAAGTAAAGGCAATCGAGTTTAAGGGGTTTTTTTCTTAAATCACATCTGATTTTATGTGCATAGGCCATTTTGTCTTTTATATTCACAAGTCTGAAAGAATTAACTTGTACTATTGGCTATGCTTATTTAAGTAACAATCATAAAGTAATTCAGGAGATGTATTTTCTGGCTATGTTGTATACTAGAAGCAGTATAGCACATTTATTCCACACTCTGTTTTGCTATATAGTTTCATCTTTCTGTGCCTAAGTAGGAAATTATACCTCTTTAGTTTAGACTTCACAGGTGACTGTTAGAGGTCTTGATCCTGTCTGGTGATTTTACATATAAGGTGGGACTTTGCTTTTGCAGTCAGGTTCCTTCTACACGCAGTCATGGCTTCTACATAACAGACAAGAAGTTTTGTATATGTGGATCTGTATCTGCTGGGTACCCCCTTCCTTAATGAGAATGAGTTGAATGTATACAATTCAGCACGCAGCTGGCAATCTAACAGTTGATTCAAAAATGCTGACAGTCATTTTTTGACATCCTTTCTTATACTAATGTTGATACAATACTGATGCTTTTACTGATAAGCAGTGCCCAGGATAACCGGTCATTTTCCTAGGAGAGAACAATTAAATGACTATTTTAAGGTAGGCTCTATTAGATGTCATTTCACAACTTTCAAAACCTATTCTGCTAAACTAGATTTATAAGTATAAATGTTAGTTTAAAATCCCCTTGAAAGTAGAACTGAGCCTAGAAAGGGAAAACAATTCCAGAAAAAGATTAAAATACTTTACAAGGCATTATACAATTGTAGGCACTAGATGGCACTTCCAAAGGGGGCTCTGACCTGGATCACTGGTAATGAATACCCAAAAGGGCCAAAGTGGGAGAAATTCTCTAGTTGTATAAAGAAATAAATGGTGGCTGGTAAGTTGTTGTGGTCTGGATGTCAGAAAAAAGCCTCAAATAATTCAATTCTTAATGCAAAAGGAAAATTGATGGTGAAAATTAATAAAAGCAATTAACTTATTTCATAGTCTCTTGAAATCAGATAGAAAGTTATTCTTGCATTGCAGAAGGAAACCAGATTCTCAACTAACTGTGAGGACTTGATCTTTCAAGAACAGCTTTCAAGTTAAAATAAAGCAAAATCTCTTCTCAACACTAGTACAATTTAATTGTATGTACCTTCCTAAACTTCAATCAAATTTAAAACTGTATGCAAATCATACAGTGGCTGAGAAAGTATATAATGTGATCCAGATTGTGACTTTGCTAGCAGTTTGGTCTGCACATGAGTGCTGTAACCCTATTAGTCAACCCTGAACCTGCACCTCTGTGACCATCTTAGAGGAGAGTGTATTGAAAATACAAGGAAATAGCCACACACTGGAAACCCTCATGAAGCACTTGCATAATCTTCCTTGCAACCTTAGTTTCTCCTAAGGTACTCCTCATCCCAACCATGTTAAATAACCTTCATGCATTACAAAGGGAACAACAGTGGAAACAATAGCTCGTAATACAGTGGTCTGAATGAAAACCCTTCCAAATACTCTGAGGAGCACCACTAGCACTGGCAACCGCTTGCTCTGCAGTTTCACACTCCTACTGCCTTGCACAGCTGGAAAGTAGGACAGAAAATTTCAGAGAAGCATCAGGACCCAACTCTCACTTTCACTAAATTTTACACCACTGTAGAAAAGTATATATATACTATATTCCATATATAACCTCCATGAGAATTAGAGTGGGAAGTTCATGGGAGTTGTAGGGTTTAGTATCCAAGCATTTATTGTGTAAGTCTAACTGTATGTGTGTGTGGTGTGTGCGTATATAAGTATAAGCAGTGGTAATAAAGAAATATTTTGGCCAGGATTTCTGGAAAATTAGCAAACTAAGAGGGGGGAATCTTGCTAGTCCCAAAATATAGGCATCATTGCAGTTCTGCTGCTGCTTATTTTCATATAATCAAACTGCTTTTTGGCTGCTTCCTTGTAGTTTCATTTTCTCTGTCATTCTTTAAACATGAGATGCTTGATCTGATGCAGTAGAAAGAATTGACCTTCTCAATGCCCAAAAAAGATATTTTCATTTTTCTTCTGTCAAGTCACTGGAATATGATCTTCTGATATCAGATTCTTTTCCTTAATTAACTGAAAACTCAGTCCTATAAGTGGGTATTTAACGTGTATTTTTTCCGATTCCTCATCCTAACACTCACTAATTCCAAAATACTTTTGGAATGAGCAATAAAGGAATTTATTTTCACATTTGAATGCAATATTTGTTCCCGCATCAGCATCCGTTCTCAGTAAAAAAATTTCTGTGCTCATTCATCTCATTACTGAAGTAATTTAATGATGGTTTGATCTTCTGTTATGATTTTCTGCATTTAGAAGTATGTAGTGGCTAGTTTCACTGAATCTCCTTCTCTGATTCAGACACTGTTGTTATTTCTTAGTTATGTTGATAAGAAAGCTTCATTTCTGTGTGCTCTACAGAAATTAATTAATGTTGACTTCTAATAAACTTAAGAGGTGGGCTTTCACAATGCTAGACAACTGATCATGCTGTCCACCACAGTAGGATACCAGTTCAGCAAACCTTGGCAGGAGACACCATCTCTCTCTGGAGAACTCTGCCTTTGGCAGCACTTCCAACACAGGGTTGTATTTGATGCACTAGGACTTACTGCTCATTCTCTGCTCTGTGGGATACAAGTGTTTTCCCTAGCAAAATTTCTTCACTCCCCTCACAGGTCCCATAGATCGCCACCAACATGTCCAGAAATTGTTGTTTGACTCCTCTTCTTTCCTGGGGAGAGAGGAGTGGAAAAGGGAGCTCCGGGCAGCCTCAGGGCTCCTTGCCTCCCAGCTGCAGTGTCAGAGAAGCAGCACTGCCCTATCTGTGTCAAAGGCAAAAGGTAAGTTGCACAGCCCTGCTGTTCTGCTGGGGCTGCACTGGCTGCCATGGGGAGTACTATTGTCACCTTGTTCTTAAGGACATCTGTTACTCATGGTTTTCCTCAGTCCTGGTGAGTTATGAAAATGTCCTGGTGTCAGTCAGTAGCAGATACAGGAGCAAGAGGCATAGCTAGGGATATTACAGAAGGAAAATGAGTTGTCATGGGAAAAAAAGGGCCTGAGACTGATTGTTGTGAAGAAAATGCATCTGTACCTGCAAGATGACAAAGTTCTTAATGAGACAAAACACCTAGCTAAGCCATATTTTTGGGACCCACAGTGTACCTTTTCTTATTCAACATCCCAAGCACTGCTGTCATTATCTTTTACTTCTGAGGGATATGCCTTCACACTGGACCCCACTACCAGTTTATGTTGCCTTTAAGGTGTGGTAAACGAAATGCTCCCTGGTTGACAATACTGGGAAATGGCAGAGGTCTAAAAAATTCCTGGAAGAATATTCCTTTAAAATTGATTACTTAATAATTTTTAAAACAAAGATCCAAACTTTCAGCACTTTTTCACCTGTGAATGCTGTGTATGTTTGATAGTTCATGTTGGTTCTGCCTCTGTTATTTGCAGGTCTTGGCAGTGCTTCTGCCTTATTTAAAACGTGATGCTTGCAATGCATTGTGTGCACTAGACTTCTGAACCTGAAAGGCCTATGAATACATTACAGCCTCTGTTCTCACCCCTAGTTTCTCCCATGCTCTCCCTGTGTGGGCTCTATGCTCTGTGCAGAGCCATGCCACAGCAGTTTAAAAAAAAAAACAAAAAAACCAAAAAAACTTTATATTTATATTGTCAGAGTAGCACGCAGGAAAGGGGAAAAATAAACCCTTAAGCAAAAAAATTAAATTTGAGTTGCAGCAAAAGGCAACAGTTGTTCTCTTCACCTTAGAATAAAATTAGTTGAGGGAGAAAGGGAGAAGATGCATTTCCTCCACAGCTAACATCTCCTCTCTGAAAAAACACAGGCAGCAGTGTTCTGTGAAAAACAACAACATTATACAAGCAAATAAAACCAGGGGCTGCATTACTAGGAATTAATCAGAGCTAAATGGAGCAAATGGAGGGGATGAGAAGGAGGTGTATTTCCTTGTAAAATTCCTTCTTCTCCAGGACCACCCTAGGGGATGCACAAAAACCTCTTCAGCCGTATTTTTCCTCCAATACCCTGCCTTGGATATCCTGACTTACCTTCAGGTTGTATTTCCAGAGAAACAAGAGGGTACCAAGTGGGGTGAATGAAAGCCACTGCATTCCAGATTCAGTGCTTTATTTTTAAGTTACTTTGCTTAACATAAGTTGGCTATTTTTGTCTGAGATATGCTGATTTCATGCTTAAATAATTCAGCAAACTCTTTTCGTTGTTGCAAATTGTACTGTTGCCACAACCTCATGGAACTCTGCTGTTAATGCCCACGTGGGAAACCTATAATGCTGCTCTGAATGGTCTGCAATTCATTCTGTACCATTCATTGGGGTTTCACATTTCTTTTCACACAGACCCCAATTCTCTATGCTCTTTTACATTTTGAGTTTAGTCTACTACTATTTCTTACTTGTTGGCAGTTGTACTGGAAAAAAAAAATATTCTGGCATATATGAGCAGTAAGGATTATACCACAGTCTGTTGTTTTTAACTCACATTTGAGTTTCTTGATGGAATCCTCTCCTTTTTTTCCTATGCAGATACAGTAAACTTGGCTGTCTCTTGGAGCACAAAAGATACACCAGGCATAAGAGAATGTACAATCTTCAGTGTTCACTGTACTACAGTGTGCTACCATCCCCCTTAAGCAGTACAGCAGTCCTCTAGAGGAAGGAATTCAAATAGTTAAAAAAATTTAGATGCCTGTTTCTTTCAATTTGTTGATATCTGTACTTTGATGGTCCTGGTTTTAACATTTGCATCAGTTAAATGTTAGTTATTATCCTGACCAGAACATTATCTCTCTCAATTAGTATTGCAGACATTTATAGTAATGGACCATTTCTGTGTCTCTAAATGTTGCATTCTGCTCCTAGCACGGGTCTGTCTCTGAAACACAAAGACCAAATGCTCAAACAAATTTAGCCATCCACCAAAATAACCATGCAAGTTGCTGTTCTGTACATAATTTTCTTGATACCAATGAAAACTGTTTTCTATAGTGGATTATATCAATAGACTTTTCATGCAAATGAAATATATACTGTTTTTCCTCTCAAGCTTCAGCTCAACATAGGACTCAAGCATACATGTAATCCAAGTGGAACTGATATTTGCATATACTTAAATTCTTTCCCCCTGCAAGAGTGGTATTAAAGGGTCTGTAGTGAAAATGAGAATTAGTATCTTTCACCTTAAAATGCCTTTCTGAACCAGAGTAACAGAAAAAAATAGATCATGGGCCTTTAATCTTAAATCATAAAACCAGAACTATATTAAAGTTCCTAACTTCTAATACTGTTGTAATTATTTTAGCTAAGGTTTTGTCCTAGTATGGCTGTAGTTGCATTTGAATTAAGTTACATTGTTTGAGGCACAGATTATGTTCTGCCAGATGATAAGTTATGCCATTACCTGGATTTATATCGGCTTGGATGGTAGATATTGCACCTGTTTATTGAAAAAGTATGAAAGAGATTCCCAGAAATTGGGAACCAGGGCACTTCACTGAAGTCCCAGGTAAATTAGTTAAATAGTAACTAGAGACAATAATAAAACAACTGCAGAAGTAAAAAGAAGTTATAAAATCAATAATGAGGAATATTTTATTGAAAAAAGAAAATACAAATTTGCTAGCATCCGTTTGTTGTGTCTACAGAGGAGTGAATAAAGGAATTGTTCGGTTTATGTTATTTTAGGGTGTTTTAGTGGGTTTTTTTCAGTGTCTCTCAAAAGTGGTTAGCAAAGCATCTATGTATACAAAGTTTTAGAGGTAGATTGCTGTCATAGGTTAGAGATGGGTAAAGTGGTATAAAACAAAACAGAAAAATTGGTAAAATTCCAAAGTGGCAAAGAATTAACTGTGGAGTGCCCATAATAAGACCAGTTGTTTAACAGAGTCTGGAAAGGAAGGAGAACATTTGCAAATTAAAATTTGCATATGGAACAGAATTTTTTAGGTTAGCCAAGACTAGAGAACTCTTGAGGGACCTATACAATTTAGACACTTGGGCAGCAGAATGGCAGATGGTATTAAATGCTGACAAATACATATTGGAAAGGATAATTGGGTTAAAATATGATTACATCAGCTCCCTTAACTGTTTAACAATCTCATTTTTAAACACTCCCTTTGAAGTAGTTGGCAAACACCCATTTGTTTCAGCTAGAGAAGACCCAGATCTGCTGTCTGAAATCTGAGTGCAGCCCTACAGCTTGTTTGGAAAAATCATGCAGATAATAGACTGCTGCTGCATTTTTTTTTTAAGCAGATGCAGAGATTTGGGTTTGGTTTTTTTAATTTGCTGTGTGCTACCACTATTATTCTGCTCATCAGGCCCTGCGATATTATTACTGGGTCAACTTGCAATGGCCACACTCAACTTTTACTCGTACAAATAGCTACTGGGTTCGATGGAGTTTCTCATTCAGTGGGAGCTGTGGGATACATTATGCCACTGCCATTAGATCTGGTGCCAGCTGCTGTGAGCAGCCGTGTCCTGCTGCCCGTGGCGTGGCTCGAGCTGGGCTCTCCAGGCCTGTGGGTAGTGCCTGTCTGGCCATCACATACAAACTGATACACTAAAGGACAAGATATGTGCAGCTCTGTGTGTGCCATCGCTAATCTGCCAGACACACCATATGCTAGTTGTATGATTTAGGGTAAATTGTGAGCTCACCCAGCAGGAGGAGAAAGAAAGCAGTGTTGTGCTCATTTCAGTTCTTCCCTTGTTCAGGTGTTAGTCGTTTATTTGTCTCTTAGGCTACGGTGGTGATTCTGAATGCTGATGAAACCCAAACAGCCCTGTCTGTGGGCAATTATTTGTGTTAATAATTTGGATGCTGTCCCTGGACCACAAATGTTGTTGTTACCAGCTTAGACAAATCACCCAGTTATGAATTCTGATATACTGTGGTCTGCACGGGTATCAAAATAAGCTAGCTGGGGCAATATTTGTGACTCAACAGGTTGGACACTGAACTAATAGATATCTGCAAAATAGCCAAACTATTCATATAAATAAAAGTAATTTCAGGTACACTGCCACCACGCTGTAGTTCAATTGACTAGGTATTCCCCAGCACAGTGCTTTCTCTGGGCATCTGGCTTAAGTGCTGGGATCATCTGAAGAATTGATTATTCATATTATTTTCTGGTTCCTGAAATTATCTGTTCACACTGTATCACTCAGAAAGGTATCTGCACATCCGTGGACAAAGTCCCCTTTTTGCAGTCCATTTCACTGGTCTATTTCAGGAATTTATATAATCATCTTGATGCATTTTCTCCCTTAGTTCTTTCAACTCCTTAAAAAATGCTTTACTCACTAGATTCTTTTTTTTAAACAGATTTCTTTCCAGCCCAGCACTGCTCTTCCTCCAGCCCCTTGCCAGCTCTTAGATGTCCTCTGGAGGGACCATGTCTGCCTGCATCCTCTGCAGCCAAGGCAATAAGCAATGGCCTCTTCATTCTGACTAGTGTCCCCAGCACCTGCCCCACAGGGAAGGGCTGGGGTCTCACTCTGGGGACTCTAATTTTTCTGCAGCTGACTGTAAAGCTGTTCTAACACTTGCCTTTGTCTCTTCAGCCCATCCATAGCCTTCTCTCTCCACTGTAGGCACCAGGTCTAGACTGGCTTCTAGCACTGGTCTCTTCTCTCATTTCTTCTGCATCTTGAGGAAGGATCAAGAGTGAGCAGTAGGTACGTGGAAGGGAAGAGAAGGTCACTTCTCACGTGAGGTGGAAGCAGAGGATGGAGAGGAGGAAGGCCAGTATCTCAGACATCCTGGCAGGACTAGCAGTCCCTTATTCCAACCAAACAGGAGAGGTCTGAGAAGTACAGGCAGAGAAGGAGGAGAGAGTGTATCTGCTTCCACTGTGTTGCAACGGCTCTCTTGTAGCCTCTTCTCACCCAGACCCATCTGATGCCTTTCTGCTTGCCTCTAGATCCTCCTGAGATTGCAATCTCCTCTCTCCCTCTTGGTGTTTGGCTAACCTTGGAGGTCCTTCCTGCTCTGGAACCACTCTGTCCCTCATTTCTTCCTGAATCCAGCTGACCCCTCCAAGTCCTTTTCCCCTCTGGCCCCCTGTACTCTCTTTGACAGAAAATTGGATTCTGCCTCTGTGTCTGAGACTTTCTGAGCCAGCCTTGCACTCCTTGAATCCTTCCCTAGTGAGTCTAGTAATATCAAACAGATGTCTGAAGGAACTGGGAACATTGCCCATTCCTGAGGGAAGCCGGGCCCAGGCTTTTACATGAGTAATGTCCTTGGTGTCCAAAACTCAACTTGTCCCAGGCTCTGGCTATTCACCAGAACCATCTTCCTTTTCTCTAATGACCGTTTTAAATCTTTCTAACAACATACTTTTTGGTCAAGTGGAATAGATGACTGACTTTATGAAACATTTAATTTGACTGTCGGGTAAGTGAATAAACTAGATAAGGCAGCTGTAGCAGGTAGGCTGGCTAGTGTGTGTGTAAAGTGAGTGTTATAGCTACAAAGCTGCTGGAGCTGCAATGTCAAGTTATGCCCAGCCATCCTTTTCACTACGAAAGGGACAATTTTGAATTAGCACTACAACTTATTAGGATGTTTGAAAATAGTATATATAGTCGCAAGATTGTAGTAATGTCACATTGCATTTGTTTCTATTCAAATTTCATTCTCTATTGTTAACCAACTTCTATTTTAAGGATGAAAATGGTAAATTATTTAAATATTTACAAATACATTACTGCTGTCTGGTATCTTAACATTGTTACAGTTTACACTGTGTGTTCGTCACACCATATTTATTCTTCATTTATAATTCACTCCATTCAGATTTGCAGAAGATTTGACTCAATATGGGTGAAAGAGTTCAGCTGAAATAACTGGTTTGAAACTTCACCCAGATATTTGGGAGGTTTAAAGTTGTCTAGAGAAGCTTATTCTCTTCACTTTTTATGTTCACATTGTTTCTCCTTGTGGATTCTTGTTCAAACTGGGTGCAATGTGCACCAGAAAACACACATTTTTAACCTAAATTTTAAAATCATCAGGTAGAGATAAATATGAAAAATTATTCAAATTAGAAAACCTGAGACTTCTGATTTCTGTGAGGGATGAAAGTGGACCAGACTTCTGTGTCAGAGAAACTTTGAAGTTTGGATAATTAAAATAAAGACCAAAATGTCATTAATTTAGTCCATTTCTGGTCTTCAGAAATTTTGCTGAAAGAAAAAGCATATGCTATTAAACATGACTGCTGGTGGTGAGTATAAAATTGCTAGATTTATTATTTTTAAATTTTACTATTAATTGTACCAAATGCTAAATAGGACTGAAGTAAAATGTCTGTTTTTATTAAAATGGAGCTTTTATTTATGTAAAACCTTAGACTGGTGATGTAAACAATCCTGCAGATCTTACCCAATCTGTTTTCTGCTTTGGTTGCTCTTGCTGCTGGGGTTGCTATATCTGAACAATTACTCATTCTTTTTCATTGACATTTAATGTAATGAACTGTTTTCTTTAAAGGGTTGCTGTCAACCAAGTTCATACTTTAAAAAAAAAAAAAAAGAACAGAACAAAACAATGCTGACCTGACAAGGCAGTTCATTACAATGGAAACAATTTTAAAATACCTCTTTTGGGATCTATCACTCTTTTCTTTATTTCACAAAGCCAGACTGTGACACAGGAAAAGAATCAGCCTGACTTTTCTCTCCATCCATATCTATTTTCTGATTCACATACCCCTGCATAATAGTGCTGTTAGACTTCTTAGTACTTGAGATGAATATTTATATTAAAGAAAATTACTGTTTTAAGTTTTAACGGATATTTTGTATTTCATCTTAAGTTTTGTAAAATCCCTCTCCAGTTTGGGAGCCCCAGACTAAGGGACAGTGTCCCTTTAACAATGGTGGAAGTTTCACAGACTTACAACTTGGCTCCTTTACAGTTTATTCTCAATATAAATATACCATCTGGGAATGCTTGATTCAATGTTTCCCACATAATTGCTTTCTCATGTCAATTCTCTATTCTTTTACTGTGTGAAGTAGTCTTCTGCACTATTTTAGGGGACAATGATAGCAGCTCCCAGCACATCAAATACTGAATCAGACGAAAATAATGGTAGCAGTATGAAATGTTGATGGTTTGCAGCATTTTGTCAGTAAGAACGGTAGCCTTAGGAGAGAGGAAAGGACTATGTGTGTACAGAAGAGTGAAACAGATACACTCCTTCAGAAAAGGCATTGGATAAATGCCTAATATTAAGTGTATATGCATTCTTGGAACTTCATGGAATTTAATCTTATGCTCAAAGAGAAGCACGTATTTAAATGTATTGTTAAACTGAAGCTTCTTCCAATTTTTTTGAACAGGAGTTTTCTAAATCAATTTAAGTAAGACTGCAGCGAGTTATTAGAAATTAGTAGAAAGGTGGAGATGGAAATTACTATTACTCAGTATTTCAAAATAATATCTCTGAAGACTGAATTTCTTTCTTGCTTCTCCTATGTCTTATTTGTTTCCCATGTGACTAAAAGGTTGAGTTTGTCCTTAAGGTGGTATAGCACAGGTGTAAGTTCCTGTTCTGTAATCAATTATCAGATTTTTGACACAGAAAAAACACAGTAATGTTTTGGTTGGTCATGCTGAGACATACAACAAAGAAAAAGGTAATTTTTAACATATTGCAAAAAGGCAAATGTCACATTTAACATTTTGTTTATTTATTTCAAATTAGTGGCTAAATTTGATCTCTTAAAAATTACATCATCTGTTCTGGGCTCTTGTAGTTTGTGTCGATACTGAGTGCTCTGCTGACTATTATCAAACTTTCTAATTAATACCCTTTGGGGAGACTCTTAGTCAGCACCCCGATAGGGATGGGGCAAAAGGATCTTCTCTATCCTCTAGAGGCTTCTCAATAAAAGAATCATAAAAATCTAAGATTGGAATGGACCTTTGAAAGTCACCTTGTCCTGCCTCATGATCAAAGGAAGGACAGCTTCAAAGGTGGGCTGGAGCCTTGTTCATACAGATTTTTGAAATATCTGAGCGTGGAGGTTGTGCGCTTTCTCTGGTCAACCTGCTTCACTGCTTCAATTTTGACAGTGTGAGAACTGTGAAAAATTGATTCTTTACACCCAATGGAAATATTTGTTGCTGCCAATAGTGAGTGTTGCCTAGTGTCCTTTTGCTGTACACCTCTGAGATGCCTCAATTCCCAAGTTGGCTCTCCATGACTGCTGGCTTCCCTCTGGTCTGAGGTGGACACCTTCAGCTGGTCTTGCAAATGTAATGTCTTTACATTCTATAGCCAGTGTTGCAGAAAGAAACCAAAAAAGCTATGAATCTGTGTATTTCCCTTCATCATATACCTTATTAACCTGTTCTACTCTTTCAGAAATGCATATACAGCAGAAAATTAACAAAGAGTAAGCATCTTTTATTTCATATATGGTGCCTGTATGGTGTCTTTTTAAAGTAGCCATGTATAATTTAGACAGGTGTGTTTTATTATTCAGTTTCTATGTCAGTGCTTAAAGGTCATGGCCCTAAACTTATAAGCAAACCATAAGACAGTATTTGACCCCATCTAAATCAATGGAGTGCTGGACTAGAGCTTAAGACTTCAACTAAAGGAGAAAGTATATAATATCAAGTAATTGAATATTAAATGCTCAGCAAGGCCATTTCTCATAAACGATTTTTTGTAATTACATAAATCTTATAGGTCTTTTAGCACATTTTAAAAATTCCAGTACAAATCCATCTGCATCTTTAGACACCCAAGAATCTTTAAAAATCTCTCAAAAGTACCATCAAAAAACTTTCCACTGATTTCCACACAGAATATCTTGTTTTCATTAAAATATATACAAACTTTGGTGTTTAGATTTTGCACATTTATCTTTCATTTGATATGGAATATTTATGAAATACAGATTTTTTTATCTAGATGGACCATGAGTTTGAAAACATTCTTAAGATATTTGGATAGATGTCAAAAATTATGTTGACTTATTAATAACTAACACATGGCTCAAATATTTCTTTTTAGTCACATTCACATCATGCTTTTATTCTATCTAATTGTTATTAGTCTAAAAATTATTCAGTATAATAACGCTTAATAAATTCTAGCACATAGCCTGTAGTTATTCCATTATAATACATCTATTTGTCATAGAGGAGTAATGTTTCAAATACACTTTTATAGCTTTCTTTCATAAGAAAGCCCCCAAGTGCTTTAGAATGCATTGCAAATTCTTTAATCCAATAACAGAAATAATGAAATGTGCTGCACTCCTTCATGTCCACAGAAATAACCTTAACAGTAAGACTTTTCTTAATGCAGGTGAAGGGATTCACTGCAGAGTTGGGACAGATTGCTAAACATTGTAATATCGTGACGATTCGAGTTTGCCCTGTATTCCTTCTCTCAGAAAACTATAGACATACTTAGTCCTTTTATGTATGATGATATAGTCAGCTGTAGCAGAAAGCATTAGCATGTTGTGTCTTGACAGTTGACTTTGAGAACTGGTATATTTTGAGCAAGGGGATGGAAAGAGTCAAGTAAGACAGGATTCATCAAGCAGTCTGAGTATTATCAACTGGTGGAGCCTCAGCTGAATATCTGGATACTTCATTTTTCGATTTTATTTTACATTGTAATAACACTAATATTTATAACCTTTTTTTAATTATAGGTCAAAATTTTCTGGAGGTAAAATAATGACCTCTTCCATCCATATGCACCTTCCTTTTCACCCTTTCACTCCTTCCCCACCCAATTTAAAGTCAATGATATTTATTCTGTAATGTCAAAGAAACAGAAATTCGCACGTTAGGAACATGAATATGCACCAGGATGGTGATAATCAAGCCTTTAAGATCTCAGAAATCTCATTGACTTGGGTTTAAACAAGCGAGTCCCAAGAAAGTTTAATTTTGGTTGTTACTCACTCTAGATGTCTGTTTGATTAACTGAATGTTGCTTGGCACTCTAAGCGTCTCCTGTCCTCTTGTTGATCTTCAGCAAAACAAAGCCCATCAGGAACCATTCAACATGCTTGTGGTTTCATGTGCTGTGACAATTTTGGTTCATTCCACAGACACTTCTTTAGGAAGTCCTGTGATCTCTCTTGAAATAAGGACGTTCACTCTCAGCCCTCTCTCAATAGGAAAGGTATGCTTCTTTAAGGGTGGCATCTTTGGCTAAGTAGTCATTTGTGGTAAAAGTTCAAGCGACCTGGAAGTTTTAAGACAGAAAATATAAGAAAGTGGCCTAAGAAATCTGCAGACTACATGTTGTTTACGTTGCGGTGTTTTAATAGTCTGCCTTTTGGAAACCAATAATTCACGTATCTAACAATTTCGTTCAAATCACAATGAATTGGAAAAGATTAAATTGTGATGCAAATTATTATTAATGTGCAAAATAACCTAACCAGCAATTTTTCCTAAAAGCCTGTTGGTGTTAAAAATAGCATGCCTTATTTTCAAAGCTTTGGTTAGAGACATTAATACTTCTTCAAAGTTTTCTGGAGACTATGGCAAGTTGTGCAGTGAAGTAAGATATTTTAGATGTTCCAGGTGTTGGAGCAGGGGCAGAAGACTCTCCACCACAATACCTCTTCTGAATTTCTAGGAAGCTCTCTGACTCCTTCACACAACACAGTGGAAATAAGAGTTTCCAATATCTCTAACTGTAAGGTTTGTTTAAATTGATTTCTGCATTAGTCTTCATCATCTGGCTTATAAATCTCTTTTTATGACAAGGATCTCTTTTTCATTCAGAGTCCTGCAGAAAACTCTGTGGGCTTTCATCTTTTCTTACCAAAGGCATGGAATTGAGGCAGGTCACTGTTCCCCAGATGATTTCCATGTGAGCTCCTCCCTAGCATATTTCAATCCAGAATGGCCTTGGGTGAAGTTGTCACTTCTGTGCTCATGGTCAGTATAACTTCAGCTCATGTGAGCGGCACAGAACACTTCCCTGATGCTCTACCATGGCTTTCCACGCTCCAGCCTCTTATCCATCTCACCTGTACTTCTGCATTTCAGCATTAGGGTGCCTTAATTCCTACACCGATAACAGACTGTTGCTTTCCTAGTAAAAGTAAACACTAAAAATGGACACCTGTGTCCTAGTATGGGAGCAATTGTATACACAGCTGGTCACAGCCTCTGTTTGGCTGACATGCCTGAATGGCTAGAGTGTGCAGAAGGCAATAGCACTTCACCTGTGATTATTAACTACTCAAGGCCATAGTGTTATCATGGGCATCCTTGTCTATTTGTGGATTTTAACATATATCACTCAATGGAAATGCAAGTGCACTGACCCCAGCTGTCAGTGAGGCTGTCTTTTTCCTACAGTAAAAAAAACATGTGTGTCTATCTCAAGAGGAAAAGGGAGTAAAGGCTGACAGCTGAAGTTGGTGCAAACATAGGAAAGTGAAGGGTCTACCCCTCTGCCTTTAACTTCAGAACTCTTTTTTTGTTGTCTTTTACCTGATCCTTTAGAAAACTGGGCACAGAAGTGAGTTTGAAAGCCAGGTAAGGATTGTAAAATAAGTAGATTAATTTTCAGAGCATTCTCCATCTCAAAAGGGTATAGAAAATATGAGGAATTCCGTCTCCCACAATGCCATGAAGGGAGTCTTATTTTTGTTATGTAGGCTTATAAATCAGTATAACCATAAACAAAGAAATCAAATGTCAGGAATTATCCCTGACCTAGAAACCTGATCCTTTCACCTTAAATCCCTGACTTACCCCACAGACCACACCTGTTTCTCTTTGCCTTCCAATAAACACAGGTATAACAATGTAGTCGCTACAGCTGCACAGCATTTATCACTGCTGATGTTTTCATTACATGGGAGCACATGGCTTTACACTTTACATTTAATTAAATGTTTTTTTATGGTTTTATTATGAGATAATTAATCTGTCAGAAAACAACTGGAGATTGTGTATGAAATGTTGGAGATATACCAGCTTTTCTCAAGTAGTATTTATATTTATTACCTTTAATTTTATAGGTAATAACTATCTTCTCTAACAGTGAATTCATTTGGGACAGGGTTGTGATATCAGTTTCATTATTAGCTTTTTTACCTACTACTCTCCGTGTTCATTTCTTACGTAACAATGAGCAGTTTGTCTGTTTAAGCAGCTAGATTATTTTCAGTTGCACTTGATTGGTTTAATTCTTCTCATCTGGCCCAAAATATTGTCTATGCTGCCTCCCCTATTTGTTCAGTTATGCTACCAAAGTGCTACTTTACTTTTAATGTTTACATCCAGAGAGCAAGTTATTCTTATCTTAACACTTGTGTGCAGGCAAATGCTGGGTTTCGTTATCTAGAACCTGAACTACCGAGAGAGTAAATGAGAGATTTAATCTCCTAGGTTGCAGATCTTTCATCTTCAGAATTCACTACTATTCTGCTTTAAGACAATGACCCAAATCAGCATGTAAAATGAAATTCTGTGTTAAGTTGGCCAAATTTAGCCCTGAAATAATCCAGGAGAAAAGGTTACATTATACCTGAGCTGACCTTATTACTCTGTCATTAATCTGCTTTGTTATGCCTGAAAAATCGTCACGGTCTAAGAACTGCTAGTAATCTCCTCTACCATATGTGTGGTAATATCTGAACACAGCAGGATAAATTAAGAATAGTTCCATCCTTGCTTTATTACTTGTAAATCAGCCCATTAATGTTATCTGAATGCAGTTGGTTAGGATTAACATAGATGATATTTGAATTGGCACAGTGATTACTTCTTAAAAGCTCTTTACAAACATGAATTTTGAAACTGAAATTTAGTACTGAAAGTTGCAACCCCTTCAAATGCAGCAAAAGGAAGAATAAGGTGGTTTCTTCAATAGGAAGAAACAACTTGAATCAAGGATACGTAAAATGTCTTTTGCTGTAGTTTATTTCAATCCCAAAAGACAAACTAAAGACTAAGTATTGTCTTGGGAGCTAGAGTACTTCTTGGTGAGGCAGCAGAGCTCATAAATCACAGCTCAGTTTAAACTAGTATAGTAAATATTATGGAAGGTTTTTTTTTCTTGGTAAACATGTCTTTTGTCTGGTTCACAAAGAAAATGTGTTACAGTATTCCCCACCATGCTCTGATCTGGCTTGTCCCTCTGCACTCTCATTTTTAACATGGGGTTTCAGTCAGTTCTATTTGAGAGATGTTTAAATTTTCTTTATTTGCTTTT
Source organism: Rhynochetos jubatus (assembly GCA_027574665.1). Taxonomy (NCBI): domain Eukaryota; kingdom Metazoa; phylum Chordata; class Aves; order Eurypygiformes; family Rhynochetidae; genus Rhynochetos; species Rhynochetos jubatus. Next base: position 23,277,958 of record CM050656.1, read on the forward strand.
TTAGAAAGAAATTCTCTCTCATAAAAGCTCATGAGCAAAGATTACCCAGGATGAGCAGTGACTGCCCATGGGCACAGAGACATTAATAAAAATATGCCTTGTCTGTAAAAGGTGGCACCTTCTTTCTCTTGTGAAGATATGCCAAGAAATATATAAACAATATGTCTGTAATGTGACGAAAACTGAACAGAAAAACCCATCTGTTACATGATTAGAATGACTACATAGAATTAATGGGGGTTTTTTTGTCAAAGTCCTGCCAAAATTCTTGGTTTTATTGAGCATTGCATATCAAAGATTCTTAAATGTTTTCACTATGGCTGATTTTGTTACATTAATGAAGAACAGTGCTTTGGCATTGTACAGGTTAATGATTTCCTTTGCCTTTTTAGTTTTGTAATTGTTTACAGGAATATGGTAGAGACTTCATAGTGATGAGTACATTATGACAGCCCAGTGCTGAGAATGGAGGAGAGGATAAGAACTGCCTCATCTTAGTAAGCAAGTTGCAGGGGGTACTGCAAGGGAGAGTGCCCTGCTGAGAGCCCACCCCTTCCCGTCTGCATGTACATCCTTTGCAGGGAGGGCAGCAAGTCGTTCTGCCGTGCCCAGCCACACTGGACAAGAGTTCAATATCCTTCTGCATACTTTGACCTGAAAGCCCCTAGAAAGCCTCAACCAGAGTGTAACTTAAGGCAGCTGCTGCTGTAAAATACATGTAATTACCTACAAATACTCAGTCCTGCCTTGAAGCCCATGTGGACAGTAAAGGCATAGATTGTAAGGTGTCTCTATTTTAATAAGTTTGTACTTTACATGGAGATATTTTTAAGCAGTTTGTAACAATCAGTTGGTTTCTACAATAGTGTGTCTCAGATTTATTTTTTTTTTCTCTACCTGCAGTGATTCTTTTAGAATTCTGAAAGGCTAGATAAATGTGAAAGTGAAAAATGGCAAAAAATGGGTGAGTCTTTTTGCAGAGGGTCTCGTCTGGTAGGCGAGAGATGCTGTAACAATCTTGGCAGCCACCAACAGACAGGAGGGCATCTTGGTATTAACTCCTGCAGTGATGCACAATGAGAATAAAAGCCACGAGAAATTTTGTTTTAAAACAGAGCAAGACTGTACCTTCAGATTTTATTTTGTTTACTTTTTCTGTTAAAAATAACAAATTTCCAGCTGGCAAGCTACCAATGTCATGGTATTTGCAATCAGATCTTATCCGGACGTTTGGTTTATGTTCTTTCTAAAGGTGGTGGTCTGAGCAGCACATTATGGCATACCCAATCATAGGGTGATTTGGGGTATTCATATAGGAATAAATGCACAAATAACTAATTATCTTTTGTATCAGTGTATGAAGAATTTAATTGCTGGTAGTCTCTGAAAGTACTAATCCAGCCTGATCCAGTTTAGCTTAAAATATCTGAAAGCAGCATAGAAAATACAGTAAGTCACACTACAAGATCTTTGTATTCATATTGATGTAAGGTAAGATTTATTTTAATGTACTTGTGGATTCTTAGAACCAGGCATTTGCTATCATGTTATCCTATCTCATGTCAGAGAAGTGATGCCTACAAGAGAAAGATGGCAGATTGTCAACTACTGATTATGGTAATTTGGGGATGTAGCACTTTTATGGGTAAAATTACAAAAGAAAGGCATTAACTGCCTATGACAAAGAATGCTGTTAGGTATTGACAGCATATTAAGTTAAACAGAAATTCTTGTGCTCTTACTAGAAACAGGAACATCATGCCTAAACTCATCTATTATCAAGACCGTTACTGCTAATAGGCTCTGGGCAGAGGGTTGCATCCATTGTTGATCAGGACAACAAATTATAAGTAGACCAAGAAGAGTGATTCAGCTATCAAATGTTAAACAGAAAGTGGTGTTCTATTGCACTTACCCTACAGAGACAACTGCAGTTTGCTTTTTACTAGGAAAGGCGAATTTACTCAGCCAAAGAGAACAGCCAAACCCTACTCAAAGGGGAGTTGTAAAGACAGCAGAGGCAGGTCCTTTGTCATAGTGGCAAGTGTTATAACAAGGGCCAGTAGACAGAAGTTGCAGTTTTGGGAAGGTTTATAGGGAAACATTATGAAAAACATCTTCATTAGGAGGGCAGATCAGCACTGGAGCAGGCTGTCCAGTAGCACCATGGGGTGTGTGTCCCTGGGACTTTTCAAAAAATGATTACACAAAGACACAGCTAACCTGAACCAGTGTCACTGTGAGTTCTTATAAGGGTTATGCTGCAATTAAAATGGAATGAAAACAGAATTTAAAAGTAAACCTGAGCACACAAGAATCCTTTAGCACTAGGTGTTATAATGAACTAATTTGGATGTGGAAATGTGACAGTCAAAACAAAATATTGAGCACCTACAAATGATTACAAATGGCAGTTGGAAACTGGTAATGGACCACCAGTAAGTCATTTATCTGGGCATGTGTTTTCCCAAGGAGCTGAGTATCCCAGCCTCTATCATGTGTTTTTTTGATTCTTCACACACACAAGAAAAAAAGAGTCAACTACTTTGTACCAAACAAGAGACAAATTCTTTCAGCTGCTGTAAACCAACACTTTTTTATGGTGGTGTAAAAAGATTTCAGCCACACATGATGTTTTATGAAGTGGGACTGATGTCACTGTCAAGATATTGACAAAAATTGATTGTTTGATGTCACTGTCAAGATATTGACAAAAATTGATTGTTTGATATGGACTGTCTCCTGACAGAGGTACAGATATGTCAACATGCAGCAATATGGAGACAATTTGTTTAAAAAATATTCAGACAGGAGGTTGCATAAGAAGTGTAAATTTTTGTGCAGATTTCATTCTTTTATTAAAAATATTTAATATTTTTATAGTACTTTTATAAGAGAGATTGGGAGTCTGATCTTTTTACTGATTAGTTGATGGTAGTGTCTGCTCTTGACTGTAGTAATGAGTTTTTTAGACTGTCTTGGTATGTTTTCATATTGCAAGTATCTACAAATCTTAAAATAGATATTAGGTATTAATCCTGAGTTGCAGTATACCTGCAGCTCTAGGAATTGTCACTCCCTGTGACAGTTGCCAGACTTTTATGTGCAATTAACTGGTTTTGCGTTGTTAAATGAATCCACAGAGTTGAGATTTAGACCCAAGATTGGTAGGCCCACCATTTTATTCTTCATGTGCTGAATTGTATGTTGTGGTGTTCACATTTTATGATAAAATATAAGGTATATGGATATATAAGGTACATTTTACTCTACACACTGCTGCCATTTATGCACACAAAAAAATATTAAATATTCTCAAACTGGTTGAAGTTAATAAAAGAAAGCAAAACACAAGAAAACTTCTGAATAATCTGAAGTCAAGGGATCCTTAGTGCAAAACACTTTTTTTTTTTTTTTTTAAATTGAGCGCCTAATCCTCTGTTTTCACCTGCCTTTGCCTCATTGAGTCTAATAAGCAGAATCTGTCTTATTGTCCTCTTCAGAATATAACTATGTTTTGTTGAGCTCATTCCTGTGCTAGACCCCTAGCTCAGAGCAAACCCTTCTTAGGCCAGATTGCTTAGCGCTGTGCCCACTCCAGTTCTGCCTGTCTCCAAGGACAGATATTCTTTAGGCAGTCCCTTTCACTGTTCGACAATTATCATGGTGAAGATACCTAATGAGAATTTCCTGTCATCAGTTTTGTCCATCGCTGGTTGTTCTGTCATCAAGCACCTCTGAGGACAGTCTAGCTCCATCTTTTCTGCACCCTCCTCTTGATAGCTGCAGGTAATGGTAGCATCCTCCCAAAGCTTTCTCTCCTTAGGGCTTAACAAACTCAGTTCTCTCAGCTTCTCCTCTTTCATCACAGGTTCCAGCTCCTTACCATCTTAGTGGTCCTCCACCAGACTTGCACCAGTATGTCAATCTCTCCTTTACTGAGCAGACCACCTCTGGATACTGTTGTCCAGATGTAGTTTCACAAGTGCCACAGAGAGGGGAATAATCACTCCCCTTCACCTTCTGGCTAGGTTCTTGCTAATACAGGTTTTATGTGGCTGGCTACCTTCATGGGAGGGTACATTCCTCTGCAACAGTCAGCCCTAACTACTATGTACGAAATCATGGTTGTGGATAATGTAGGTTCCTTTCTGAGTCAAGCACAAGCTGAAAATGGAGCATTTAGTAAAAGTTAAAAATAAATACATTTGGAAAACACATGTCAAAGTACTTCTTCATTCTGCAAGTAATATAAACTTGCAAAGGGTCCCTGGACAATGTTTCCGAGGGGAAGGACACAAAGGTTGTTGAGAACATAACCAATGCCTTGCTGAGGGTTGGCGGTAAGATGACTTTTCCTATTTCCTTTCCATAAGAATAGGCCGAGTGTCAGTACCAATGCCCTAAATGAATTACTGTCTGAAGCACGACATGTACCATGTTAGAGATGGTGAGAAGAAAAAAAAAATAATCCAAAAACTGTTTTCCTCCTCACAGTTTGTTTCCATGAAACAGGCTCATCATTTGTGAAGTAGTAAGCCTTGTAAATGGTGCTGCCTTCATTTCCTGACCAAATAACAAATATAAGGGTAATGCATCATCCCTTTTAACCTGCTCCACTCTTATCTCGATAGAATTCGATACCGAGAACTTGGCAAACAAATGCCAATTATTCTACCTGCCCTCTAATACCACCACTTAAATCATTGATGTCTTGGACCAGAAGCTTTTATGCAAGTTGTTCATATGAACACAAGAAGAACAATTTAGGCAGTTAACTGAAGGGTACCTTGCCTGACCTCCAGCTGAGCATGCATCAGCTGTAAGTTCTGGTCATACCTGCCAGTCCTATGTGGATGCCTTAGGTTAGTAACAATTCTAGGTTGAAAGTATATGTGTCTTCAACTCTCAAAATGTTAACTTACGAAAAGTTCAAACTGGAGGTATTTGCTAATGTGTAGCCAATTCTTCTACCATTACATGCCAAAGTTTTCACCTCAAGGCCCACCCACTTATTGAAACAAGTACTGAAAATGTGGAAAACAACAGGGTAACGTGGCACTATTTTGGTTTTGGACTGAATATCTTCTGATGCGGTGAAAATATATTTTCTCTTCCCATCTCTTCCTTTGTCCAAAGACTGAGATTCTTTTGATAAGCAATTTTCTTTCTGCAGTGGAATAGCATGGATAAAGTTAAGATCTGTGGCCAGGGGGTGTCTTTGGCTGTGAAGTAGCAAGATTGGAATGTTGATGATTGAAAAGCCTCTTCTCAATACAGAATTTTTAGATTTTTTTTTTTTCTCATTAATAGGACACTGGGTTTGTGTACTGGATATTTGTATTGAATTCATTATTGCCATCATTTAGAAGACAGAGATTATAAAATGTTCCAACAGTTTGTAGAAATCAAAATATCTGTATTCCTCTGAGTTGCATACTCATTGTTTTCAAAAAGCTAGTAGGAATTTAACTGTCTAATGGCTCTAAAAATTGATAACTCTCAGATAAAAGCAAGTTCTTTTTATCTCCAAGTATGCAAATAAATGGTCAAATGAGAGTGCTTTTATGTAACATGCAGATAATTCGGTTTTGGAGTCTTGACAAGGTTGGTAACATCATTTGCTGTGCACATCATGTGCTTTCTAGTGTATTGAAACCATTTTACTAATTATATCATGATTTATTCTGTAACGAATGTCTGAAATTCATTTTTAATGTCCCTTAGAGAACTTACTTCTAAATTACCAAAGCTACAAAATTATTTTAGTTATTGGCCCATTAATTGCATTGTAATTTTTTTGCATTACTCTATCATGACTTCATAAAGATTTATAGTCTGATTCTTGGTTAAAACTGTTTATATATATTCTGGGATCACACTAAAACTTCTTTGTCAATATTCATCAGTGCTATTCAGCTGAGAAGCCTAATGTTCTGGCATCTTCTTTTAGTGGGATTTTTATTTTTATTTTTTTTTAATAATTTGACATTCAAGAAAGAAAAAGCTTCCATACAGGAGAAGAAACTCTTGAAAAGTCTGGAAAATGCTGTAAGTGACAGCCCGTATATTTATATATAGGTTTATCTGAAGATTATAATGACAGCAGTCTATCTAGTAACCTTAAACATCTGTGAGCCACGTTTTCACTGGGGTTTACTGGAAGGGGAAAATTGACATTTTTTAGCTGCTTTTTAATACTTTTCATGTAATTCAGTGAGGCTGGTCATTTGTGGCATTTCTTTTACCTAGAGACTTGTTGATAGTTGTCTTATAAAAGTTGTATCAATGTTTTGTATATCTGAAAAAATATGTTTTGACAGTTAACTCCAAAAAGCAACCTAGTGCTGACAAATCATCTCTAAGATGCTGATTACAGGCTAAGGTAAAAGGTGTACTTTATTATTTGGACTTTCTATGAAAAGGATGAGTGTTTTGTTAAATTAGATGGCTAAAGGAAAATGCACTGAGTGATTTGGGGTTGCACTTAGCTGATAATCTTCAGAGCCTGGAAGAAAGCACTTGTTTTAATATTTATTAAAATGTAATAGTTACATTTCAGAGAACTAATCTAAAAATATCTGTAGCAAATTCAAGTGTGTGTGATATTTTCTTTGTAAATTATAATTAATGCATAATAGATTCCCATAAAAATTTTGCGTACAGTTCAGGCAAAGATTTCAAACTGCTTTATATAGACATATAAATACTGTAAAACTGGAGAAGTTCACAGAGAAGTGACTGAAGGCCAGCTCAAAAGATATGATTTGCTTCTTACTCTTTCAAACCTTTCAGTTCTTAAACTAGAAATGAAACACTGGTCTCCTAAAGCTCTTCTCTGGTCTTCTACCATGAGAATATATTTTCTTCCTTGAGATAGAAAGCCACAGAGGACATGAATTATTGCACTGAAGAGTTTATGAGTTGAAAAGACATTTATTAGTCTTTCAAAGAAGTCATATCATTTTTCAGGAGAGAGGTATTTAAGCAAAACTCTCCTGTTTCTCTGCATTCTGAGGAATGCTGATTGGTGGTTCAGCAACAAAGGTGCAGCTATGTCCAGGAAATGACAGACTGCAGCCAGTCACTCTCCAAGACCTGAGCAAAGGGGAGCAGATGTCCTATAAGAGCATGCAAGAAAGTCAGCTCTGTAGAAAAATGGAAACTGGAATGTGTACTTATCCAGAATTGCTTATTATGGAAGATCTCTTTGAAAATAGTACTACTCCTCCTTTACTTAGCAAAATAAGTGTAGTTTGCAGTAATCCTCATCTGTCACACATTTTGACATAGCTTTTCTGAGTGTAACTATATTTGTACATGCTACACAATTTGTCAACAGTGTATAGTGTGTGTTTATTACTGGAAATACTGTACCTGAGACTCAGTAGGACTGCATTTGCCTTTTTCACAAATGAATTACAAGGGTTGGATAACTGTCCTGTGATCTTCCCATACTCCATCACTCTGCATTGAAATGTTCTTGCTTAACAGCATCATTATTCCCTTTGGATTTTCTCCTATTGAATTGCTGAAGGTTCCTATGACTTTTTTTCATTATCACCGATAATTGCCTCCATGATATTTGGCGTATCTCTTATATTTACAGTTATCCATCTTTGGTGCCTTCGCCACTAAATTTCATTTACGTAATTCTCTCTTTTCTATGACAACCATTACTATAAACATGAAACAGCACCTGTCCTCACACTGGTCCTTGGGGAATCTCAGCTCCTAGGGAGTCTCCAGACCAGCAGTTCTGTTTTCTGCATAACACAATGGTGTCCCTCTCCGCCAGTCCCAGCCCACTTGTACTCCTCTCCTCAGCTGACCTAATGATTTCTCATGAGACACCACCATCAAATCTCTTAATCAGAAGCATCTAATCTTTTATAATTCTTTTGTCAAGCAAATAGATCCTGCCAGGCAGTTTGATGGCTTGTTCTGGCATAAGAGTTCGGTACAAAATCAATTCAGCTTTTTATCCCATTTCCTATTTTTTTCTATGGTTTTGTACTTTTTTGCATTTACATGAATCTAGTCCATGTTTCATCCTTTTTCGCAAATGTTTAGTGATACCACCTTTATTTTCCTTTTTCTGTTTGTATGCAGTTGAAAATCCTTCAACAATCTTAACTTCCTTTGCAATAGTAGCTAAACTTCACTTCGGTCAACTTTCTGTTTACTCCTACATTTCCCAGCCTTTAAGTACCTTTTTCCTGCTGAATAATGTTTTTTGGTTTTTTTCTAACTCTTGTAGCCCTTGTTAGTTTTATTTTTCGTTCTTCTTCCTTCTAATGTCGTCTTAGGAACATGTTTTCATCCGAGGAGATCCGGAACCTTTTCTTATCAGGTTCTTTTTTCTTCGCTTGGGAAAGAGGGTTCAAATAGTTTTCTCAACACTGACAGGAATAAATTTAAGTTTCTGCTTCGGGTCTTCCCCAGCTCTCCTCTGGTTATAAAGTGTGTGGTTATAAAGACACACAGCATCCCATGGAAAAGATACATCTTTAATCTCTAGTTGGTGTTACAGAAGACAAAGGCAGTTTTCTGCAAATGTACTCACATGTCCCTTCTCATGGTTTTCGACATATAGTTTGGAAAAACTCGTTCAAAGAAAACTGAACTTCCCACAACTTTCCTTTGTTTCAATCCATGATATACTGACAGTTTTTCTATTTCTTCTGTCTATAGTAGTAAAGTACCACATTCTGCCATAATGAAAGTTATTTAGGATGAAATAAACCAAAATTGTCAGCAAGTCTATTAACCTAAGATCCACCACACCTTATGTGGAAATAATGAATGTATTGATGAAAACTTGCATGGGCAAATGATTGGAATCAGTTACACTGACAAGAACCTTTGGATTCCCTGGCCTTTCCCTCTCTTGCCAGTCTGATGTAGGTGTAAGAAGTGAGTCAGGATTGTAAAAGACTATGTCACAGTAAGACATATGAAGTTATTGACTCCAGTGGCAACTGCAATAAATTATATAAACTTATTTATGGAAGCTGGTTTTTATATATGTCCACTCCTACTTTTTAATTATTTCACTTGTGCTTCTAAACTATTACACTAAAAATCAGATGTCTATTAATGAGAAAAATATGGTGGGAATCGTGGTGGTTTATGTCATCACTAGTATGCTAGAAATATATTGCAGAAAGTGTATAAAAGATTTTAAAGAAAGAAGTGATAGACTTTGATATAAAGGAATTCATCTTCTTCCCTTGGAACCACAGAGAACACATTCATTGTAGGCATTTTAATAAGAGCATTAGTGAAACAGAATTCTCATCAAACCAAGTTGCTGTAATCTTAGTATTCCCTTAAATATACTGTATTTCTCAATTTTACCATCTCCATACAGAGAAAGACCCTATTTAGTTATGACAACAAATATCTCTTAAGACCATACCTTTAGGAGCCAGAACTAAACACATATCAAGAATTTAGCTACCTAGCTATCTGCTATTAGTGTTGCTTTGTACCTGAGCCGTGGGTGTGTGGATTTTTGTGTTGAGTTCTACTGATAACTCTAGAATCTGCTGGTGGTACCACTCTTGTTTCTATAGCCCCCAGCTGTACTACAATCCTCACCTGGCATCCCACCAGACATTTAACCTGTGTGTTACTCTCTTTAAGGAGAGAAACCTGCAAGAATCGTAATGAACATAGTGAGACAAGTGAGAAGCAGGGTTATAGTCACAGATAAATTCATGGTCCAAAGGGCATTGGCCACAGGCCTGGAGGGTCTGTGTTTGCAGTGCTCAGGAGACTGCTAGCTGTTCAAGCAAAAAGTCTTGTGGCAGTGATCACAGTGAAGGAATAAGAGGATGGAGAGCATATTTCAGTGTAATTATAATAATTTATGACTTCAGGTTGTTCTCCTGTTAAAATCTCAGAAGCAGAATATTTTTACTTTCTTATAAATTATTCACTGTCATTTGCTTTGCTTCCTGACAAGTAGCTTTGCTTTTCTTCAGACAGGATTTTCAACCTGAAAGAATGAAAGTGTTGACCCAGTTCTGCCTAACAAACAAATGTGAAAAGAACTAAAATTAGAAAATTATAAAATAATCTTAATGTGATCAAGAAATAAAGCTTTTTGTTTTCTTCCTGTTCCATCTGAATTTAAAATCGGTAAAAGTATTTCACAAAAAAAAAAAAAAAAAAAAAAAAAAAGAAAAGACAAGAAAATGGACAGACTTTGAAATGAAACTGCTCAGAGAAGGATGAGGTAACATGTATGGAACATGCTGTACATTTTCTTTATCAAAAAAAATGGTTTCAAAAATGCCCTAAAATAGAACTTGATCCCTACCTGGTTCTGTAAAATGTTCATGATGCCTTGCCAGATTCGCATGCCTCATCTGTATCTTCTGTCCTGCAGACCATGGCCCTTGGCATACATGACATGGATTTCTGATAGAGTATTGAGGGAAGCACATGGGAATTGAGAAAGTATGTACCATGTGATATTTCATGGGGTAAAAATGCCTGAGTGATGTAATTTTCTAGCCTCTAGAGTACTAGATCTAGAACTGGATCTACTCACTCACAGATTAATAAAAATAATGAAAAGGAAAAATAAAAAAAGGCTTAATGGAAAAATTGTGCACCTTTTAACCTTCTGGTATATTCAGTACTAATGCATTAGATGTTATTTGTGTATTGATTGCATATTCAATTGAAAGTCTCAATTGGTAAACATAGGTCAAAAAATTATTTGCCTTCTAAGACACAGAGATCATGACATTATAAATTATGATTTTCTTAAAATTCTTAAAGCCATAGTTAAAACATATAATGGGTAGCATAAAAAAAAAAAAAAAAAACCAAACAAACAAAGAAAAAAAAAACAAAAACAACAAAAAACACCCAAACAAAAAATCACCAACCACCACCACAGGAAAAAAACCCTGGCACTTAAAATTCCCAATAGGATCAAGGATTTAGGTTTTATTATCTGAAGTGCTTCAGAAACTGGTAGTAAATAACACTTCATTAAATTGAATAAATAAGAAAATGTTTGTTTACATTATTCTATAAAGGAAAGGATCCCACAATTTTAGTAATGTGAACAGTGTTTGCTTCTTCTGTGTATTTAGGAGAAACAGGGTGCCAAGCAGTTTCTTGTCTACATATTGGAGATGATAGTCATGGTCATATTCAGGATGAGAGGGGTTGTGTGTGTATATATATATATATATATGTGTATATGTATAAAATGACTTGCCATCCTAGTTTGTACATTTTAAATTGGCCAGATGTATCTGTCTTTCATTTCTCTGCTAGCACTATTCACAGCATTTGAAATTTGTGTTAGTTCATAACTCAGTTCCCAACATGCTCAAGCTGCAATGTAAAGACAACAAAGGATTTGGGGTTTACTCTCCTCCTCATGAGGGATGCTCCATTGTTCTATCTCCTTGTGCACATACATTTCCTTTTTGACTAAGTATTTTGCTGAGTTTGTCCTATTGATAGTCATTTCGGGGGGTTGGTAATGTCCAGTTCAAGTACCCAGGCATATATTTTCTGAATTGGGAGCTCTGGATTATGAGAGATCTTCCTGCTTACAAGCTGAAAGAATATACTGGAAAAAACATGAAGTGGTCACTGCTTTGTGTATTCCCTATTTACTTTGGATATCAGACCTAAACTTGGCTCTATTTATGGCTACTTTCTTAGGTGTTAGAAAAGTAGTTGTTGGAAAGCAGGGAACCATTTCACTTGCAGCTGTTTATTTAATATTTATTATTTTAACAGTTCAGGAAAAAGAACATTTTCCAACCTCATTTTTTACAAGAATTTCCATTCATTACAAGGTATCAACATCTTCACCAAGTCAGAAATATAAAGCTGTCCTCATTCTGCTTACCTTATAATTTATAATGATGTTTTGCTAACATCATTGGATGTTTTCTCAGCATATGTGATGAATTCAGTCAAGAGAATCATGTACACAATTAGTAATGTACTTGATGACTCTGAAAATGATTATAACATCAGGATTCTCGCTGTATTTTGAAAACATAATTTCTCTGTAAAGAACCTGAAACTTTCAAAGAGAGAAAGCAAACCAGCTGTATGGTAGGCAGCGATAAGCAAAACTGAAAATCAGGCTGTGCTAATACAGAATTGTAAGCCTTTCAGCTGCATATTAAACCGTAGGAAATTACCTCCAAAAGAGGAAAGCATAAATATGTTCTTCATTTAAATGACTATTACTTGATATTCTGATGGAGAAGAAATTAAAAGGGTTTGGTTGGGGCTTTTGCTTCGCTTGGGTTTTGATTTCTTCTATTTCTTCCAGTTCTTGACTGCTGTGTTAACATTCTGGATCAGTCAGATGTTGTGCTTTTCCTGTGAGAAACATGTGCAGGTTTCCTGAATGTAGGAGGTTACTATTGCTTAGAGAACAACATCACAGATGAAGTGAAGATAAGTGGATTTGTGATTTAATGATCCCCTTTCTTCCATACTCTTCTCCTTGCAGCAAATGAAAAAGAAGTTGATCTGGATAAAATTAAAGTGGAAGGAAGAAGTGTTGAAATAATATTCAAAAAACTGATGTAAGCTAGGTCAAAGTCTCCCACTGAAGTCACAGAGTATTATGTAATTTCCCTGAATTATTATGTCCTTGCCAAAAGAGAGTAATTTTTTCACCTGAAAATGCCCTCCTTCCATTACTTTAGTTAGATTTACAGGGAATATTTGTGTAATTCATGACCTGTTGGCCAGGGAAATGGTTGCCATTGATTTCAGTCTTTGGAGTTTGGAACTTTTGATCCCTTTTAAAGGAAAACTAATTACTGCTGTGCAGTAATGCTATACCTGAGCTGATCAGACAGGTTAAAAGGGTGTTTTCCATGATAGGCAGGAGTCAATCAGAGATGAATGACAGGAAGTCTGAATCTGGCCAGCAAAGTGGCCACCAAAGCCTTGATAACTCAGCATTAGCTTGTATTTGGGAGACTCCTGCATTACTGCTCCCCTATTGACTCCACTTGTTAGGACCATAAATGCCCTTTCAGGGATCTATGACTCCAGCATATCTAAAGACGTGGGACGGTTTACAGGCTGAACATTAAGAATGCACTTAAACAACTTGCTGATTCAAGCTTACAATCAAAGTTTTCTTCCTGAGAATAAAATATTCCTTTCTTTTCTAGCATGTAGTCAGGACTGCATTTAATCTTGCATTGACTGCTGTTTGCTATCCCTGTCATGTAAAGGAAATGCTTACATACTCATAACTACCTTTATGTGAGAGATGTGACTGTTGCACTTGCTGCACTAATTCCCCAGGATATTTATTTATAAAAAAAATTACTTCCAGAGACTTTTAGTGCATTGACCTTGTTTCAGGGTTTAACTGGGAGGAGGGAGGGCTGAAGTTTTTTCTTAAGCGCTGCAGGGGATTTCTGTCAGGTTGCTTTAACACTTCCTTTCAGATTCTTGCCAGGCTTTCAGGCTAAAGAATTTTCAGATGTAGCTAGCCATCATCACATAGGTCTTTGCAGAGTCTCTGTTACTTTATACATCTAAAATTTAATTGGTTTCCAAGTAAAGAGAAAATAGCAGAACATAAATATAAAGAAGCCAGGTCAGAATCCTAAATGCATGGAAGAGGATAACTTCTAATGCATCAGATATGTATGATACAGTGGCCACTGCATGCATTGATTTCACACACTGTATGAATTCTCTGTGCAAAGATTTGGAAGGTTTACTCTTAGAGAATGGAAGAGAGAAAGTGAGGTGCTACACTTCTGAATTTTCCTTTCAAAAAACGAGGTTTTTTAGTAGTAGGGCACCAATTTTAGAAATCACTAAAATACTCATGCTCTACATCTATGAAAGACTTAGTTGTCTTTACCCCACTCAACCGTGACCCTGATAGGTTAGCAATGCAACTGCTGTTAGCAACACTTTTTGCTCTCTCTTCCTCAGTGCTTTCACATACATATCAATACGTGTATGGAAAATGCATGCAGATAATTCTTGAACCTCCTTCTCTGTCTAAATTATCTACACTACCGTAGCCTAAGGTGCATTAGGATTTTTTAGTGTGTATTACTGAATCTGGGTGTCTCATTCCCCCAGAATAGCTGGTTACATCCAGACCATGAGAAAGCCCCTCACATATTCCCAGGTAACCATGCTAAAGCAGTGATTATGGATTAATGTTAAAGAAACCCTATAAAAATGGCAACATCTTACCTCTTCTTATGGTGTAACAGGGATAATTGCAATTCTGTCCTGGTACTGCCTGAGCTTTGAACTCCATCCCTCACCCCTTCGTCATCACTCTTTAATTTCATACAGGGCTGTCACACATGGAGGCTGGATATACAGCCCTGTTTACAGATGAGGTTTAGGCAAATGCTCAGATTCATGGCATTTCTGTGCTACTCCCTGAAGGTCTTTGGCTGCACCCTTGCAGCAATGCACTTACATATCCTAGTACTACTAGAAACCCTGCTTGACCAGAGAGAAGCTTGGCTTCCCTGAGGTTAAATACCAAGATTTCAGTGGTAGTTAGGACAGGTGTAGTCAGTTGAAAATGTACAGCACTGCAAAGTCTAACTCCACTGCCTCTTGATTTTATTAATACCTCAGAGAAGCTATTCTAACTGCAGTGTGAGGTCTAACTAGAAAAAGATACCTTTGGAAAAATCATTTTTATATATTTTTCAGGAAAAAAAGCAATCACATTTTTCTTAGCAGACAATGGAAACAAAGCAATAAATATCATAGCTGTTCAGTGGTAACTAGAAAAAATAGTCACATTTAAAGCTTGATCCTTCTGTTCTCAGTGAGCAATTTAGAAGGGAAATGATTATCATGGTCCTCCTAGGTGTACAGTCTAAAGACAATATTGCTGGTAAAGTTCTAAGGTTATCTCTTAAATCAGGCAATTGCTAACCATGTCCAACTGGACTCAAGCTTGTCACACTGTATGTCTATATGCAATTTCTGTCACTCTTTCTATCTCTAAGTGGACTTTATCTGAATTGCTGTCATACGCCAAACTGTCTGCACTTTCATTAAAAGAATTAATGTTCCTGTCATCAGCTTGGTAAGAACAGCAACATGAAATAAGCCCCCACCCCAAAAAAGAAAATATGTATGTTACTGTTTATGAAGCTGGGCAAATATAAGTCAAGCATATATAGCAGATAGGCTTTTTGGAAAGGGGAGTCATTGTGCTTGCTGAAGTGGGGGTCTAAAAACCTGCCTGGTATTTCTGATGCTGCACTGGCATCCTGTTTGCTGTAAGATCTTACGAAGGTCATTCAACTACTCTGTACCTCAGTTTCTTCATCAATAAAATTGTGATAATTTTTTCTACTGAAGTTTCCGAGTAATAGGCTTAATTGTCATGCACTGCCAAACATGTAAAAATATCAAGTTGAACCATACTACAGAAGGGCAAAGTATTATTACTATTGGAAGTCTCTATTACAGCTCTGTTTTTCTTTGTTCAAATTGGTCCTTTGGTACGTGCAGCTAGACAGCTCCTAATGTTATCTTGATGCACAAAGCACTTTTTGTGTGAGGTTTGACTCACAGTAAAATGCCAGTTAGAATTTTTTCCTCAGCAACTCACTGGAGCTTGGCTTACAAAATCTGAAAATTAAATCAACCAAAATAGGTCAAATACAAAACTATATGTCCTTATGTGTCCTCTCGTCCTCTTTCAGCAGTAGAGCAGATAGTTGTTGCTTTCTTTTCCATAAACTTCAGAACTGTTTTGTTTCTCAGTTGGCTTTGGCAACTGTATCATAGTTACAGTCTGAATACCTGCTCATGCAAGTTTTCGTTCTCTATAAAATATAGTTTAGAATGTTATGCTCATGTGTTAGTTGTCCAGAAATAATGTGTTGGATACACAAGCAGCTGATGCTACTGAACATGACAGAATCATTGTGTTACAGCTTGTTGGTAGCCATCATTACAGAGATATTTTTGAACCTTAGAAAAAGGAACAAAGCATTTAAAATGTAATCAAATGTTAATATAATCTGCAGTTTTGCATTTAGCTAATCCTTCAGCAATTTATTCCAATTCATGTAATCCTTTAAGTTGATATGTTTATTTTGTATGTAGTTTATAGTTTCTGTTAATTCCTGTCTCGAGTACATGAAGGTGTTTGCTTAAATTAGTACTTCCTTCAGTATTATACATTTTGGGATTGGTTGTTTGTTACAGTCATAGTGCTGTGAATACATTTGTTAATATTTGAGGTGGGAAAGAATGTAAAAAAGGGAAACCATCTATACCAGTCACATCCCAGATTTCTGGCTTTAACGTATTATAATTTATTTAAACTCAATCAATACTTAATCTGGAGTTTAAATTCTGCTAAAGATCTGTGGCATGGCTAAAAGCAGCTGATGCTAGGGAATAAAATTTTCTTCAGGCTGTGATTCTGATGAATTTATAATGTGTTCTAAGGGTGACGTATTGACCTAAATTCACAAAAGCACAAAAGCACTGCTATTCCTATTTATTACTATGAAAGGTGTCCTACCCACAGTTTTGATCTTTAAAATTTTGTGAGGTTATATGAAAAAGATGATAAGTTGCAGTGAAGATGACTGGAGAGGAAGGAGCTGCACACGCATCCCCGTCATATACTGGCTTCCTGAGCTGGCAGCCCCAGAGTTTGGAGGGGTTTGCCGTGCTCCCCAGCAGGAGGGCAAATCCATGGTGAGGGATGGGGAAGCAGAGGACAGCCTGAGCCAACTACCACCCTTGCTTCACTGTGGGAAGCACCCAGCACTCCCTCCAAGACTTTGTCGGTGCAGCCTGTAACCACAGACAGGGTGGTGTCTCACTGTAATTCCGGGATTTGATGCAGGAATAATTTCAGCACTGTAAAAACGCAGCAAATGTTTGAAGCCAGCAGTGAGGGCAGACTTCCTGAGAGGTGTGTGAGTTTGTGGTGACCATTTGGGTTTGTTTTGTTGGCAACATGAAGGTGTTGTTACAGCAGGAGGAAGGCAGTCACGTTGAAAACTGCTTCTCCTTTTTCTTTTTTTATCCCTATAGCCTTACAGTCAAGAGGAGTGCAGGGGTTGGTTTTCCGTGTACAGTTCTTTGAAATCCCTCAAGTCCAGCCATCACAGGACAGTACCCATGAGCAATGCATACTGAAGCAGTTGGGAAATACACACACTGATCTCTTGTAAGGATCAGGCCACTTAATTTTTTCCAGTGCATTTTGGCAAGCGTTTCCTCAGAATCATCCAAGGGCTTTTCATAGTAAGTGGTGCCTTCCCAGTGACCTGAGTCTTTATCCATGCCTGCTTTGTTACCTTAATAGTTTGCAGTCATATTTGTCTATTTTTGTGAAAAGCTATGTGTTTTAGAAGATTCATAAATGTGGGAGACTTTTTTGTTAAAAAAGCAGAGTGAATAAGGGAAATGAATAGTGAATAAGAGAAATATATAGTGAATAAAAGCTAATAATCCTCCCCACATCTTTCATGACGTGATGTGTTGCCTCTCACATAAAACCCAGGAGTGCACAATTCTGCTTCTTTATTGTTACTTTACCACTTCTCAATTGTTACTTTTCCAAACAGAATCTGTAAGGCAGGACTCTCACCTTTGCATTGTTTAACCCCTGCTCTCTCTCCTGCCTGCTTTCCGGGTGTAATATCATTCTTTTCCATCATGTCTGTTCTTTCTCTTTGTGCCCACCTCTGTGCATATAGCTATTGTAGTCACATTCCTGTTGTGATTCATGTCAGAATAACTATGGGATAGAATAAATCCACAGACTTTAAAGGCATTAGCCTGCCTTTACTCTAGCACAATCGACAGCTGTACCTAGCACTACGACCTTATTCCACCCCAGTGAGGTGACATCCAAAGCCATGCTGCTTTGGAAGAGCACCGCTGTGTGCTTGCTGAGGTTTGGTCCTCAGGGCCAGCCTAGAGGATGAGAACAGCATGCCAACACGGCTTCACAGCAGGAGTAACTGTTTGTTTCAGCTCTAACCTTTACTTAAAAATATGAAGCTATTGAACAAAAATACATAGACTTGGAGTTCAAACTCGTACCTAACTAACTGGGGCTCCTACATCCAACTGTGCATTTCAGTCTAACAGCAAGAAAGTCTGGGTTCCACTTTAGTGCGTTTTTTTCTAGCTGTAATGCTTCAAGTGAGTACTTCAAGATTCAGATGCAAGGCTGCAGACATATTTACCTAATGTGAAGCTGGACTGGGTGTTTACAGAGGTCTTGGACCCTTTCCTCTCCCCAACATGCCAGTCTGATCTACGCCACAACTTTAAACTGTATCAAGCACAAGTACAGATCGTGAGTGATCATTGGCAAAGTGATATCCGAAAGCTATGTTCTGCCTGGTAGAGTAATAGATTACAAATATCTGCAATTAAATATCTGGAAAAATAATCAAAATAGAGAGATAATTGGAAGCTCCAACAAAGGACTAAAGTTTTATCTTATTCCTTATCATGATGGTCTGATCAATTGAATCTTCCTAATCTGTCTTTAATGATTATTTTTTATTAAAGTTTGATTTTTTCCTATAATTTTATTAGAATTTATGATCTATCTTCCTTTCTGACAGGAAAAAAAACCACTTATAATATTTATTATAAGTTTTTGGAATTTCTATTGCAGCCAGTGGAAAAGTGGGCTGAAGCTAGTTAGCATACAAGTCTAAAGAAAAGCATAGTCCTTGTCCCTCACAGAATGCCAGCTGACGAATTGTAACAGATGGATAAAAAAAGGAGTATAGGCTGGGAGAGACAGTCTGACAAAAAACAATACTGTGTGCAGAGTTTTTAGCTAATAAATAGTAATTGTACTTTGTTTACTGGCCTAGTCATGATTAGGTGCCAATTATCTCTCCATATAACAAAAGAGGTGAAGTGGCAGTGTTTTCTTAAATTTTGAAGGTCTACATACTGATTCCTATCTGTAGTTCACAAAACTGTACAATAATGTTTTTTCTTCCCACAGTGCCATGAAAAAAACTTTTGGCTTCAGTTCATGTGTGAAACCTTTTGCACAACAAGAGTGGTTTCTTGTGGCCAGTAAGACTAAATGTTCTAAGCATTCCAGGAAGCATATAAATAGACTGGTACCCTTTCTAAGGTTATGGAGTTTTATTTCTCCCTTTTTTCTTTCTTCCCCCGCCATTTATGCTCTCTTCATCTAGGCAAAGACCAATCAGAGTAAAGTATTTGACTATTCTGACTATCATTTTCCATTTTACTTGGGGTTTCCTTAGTTATATTTTCTGAAAAGAAGTTGTTTCAGTAAATGCAACATAGTAAATTATCTTAAATTACTTCTTACAGTCCAGGCTGGTATTATGACATGAAAATTGTTACTTGGAGTCTCCCACGCCCCCGGCTGCTGCAGACTTATGTCTCCAGGCTGGGGAGAAACCGATCACAGTACTTATCCAGCAGTTTGCAGGCCAATCCACAATGTGGAAAGCAAGAGTTTACATAATGGAGATTTCTTATCCTTCCCTCACAATCCTGCTAGATTCAGTGAAGTTGTAGTGATGGTCAAAAACAACTAAAATGGTGATTCTATACTGAAGGGTAGGCAAATGTCTATGCAGAAATCAGATGAGAAATTATTCAAGCCAAAACCATTAAATCTCAGCTCATCTAAGGACAAAATTGCCACCCTGTTTCTTTGATCTATGACATTTGAATCTGAAAATGTGTTAATAAGACATATATGTTAGGCACTAATGTTGTCTTCTGCTGAACAAGGGTAAACATTGCATTTGTCTCTGTAAAAATATACTTCAATGGCTGGAAAGAAAGTGGAGATTCATTATTTTTGCAGTTGTAGAAGACATTTAGCAGCTGTGTTTATACTGGCAAACAATTTGGATATTAGGTGGCAGGACAGAGAACTGCAGATGCACAATATTGTGCAGACATTGTGCACTTACAGCCCATTTCCAGGGAAACATGCTATTTTATATTTCTCTCGGTGTCATGAATCACATTCC
The DNA here is from genome assembly GCA_027574665.1 of Rhynochetos jubatus. Classification (NCBI taxonomy): domain Eukaryota; kingdom Metazoa; phylum Chordata; class Aves; order Eurypygiformes; family Rhynochetidae; genus Rhynochetos; species Rhynochetos jubatus. The sequence goes on from CM050656.1 coordinate 23,297,985, forward strand.
ATGATGTATCTCACTATTTCAACTTGTTCCCCTATATCCATTCTTTTTTTGGCATATTTGTTTGGTAGTTTTTGAGCTCCATCTGAACTACAGATAAGAAAGTTCCTTTTGCTTCAGGGGAGAAAATTAAGATGGCCCTGTACTGATTACTGTGACTACCTGTAATAAACATGACTACCACATCAGAAAGATATTTAGCTTGCCTATAGTTAGAAAAAGATTCATACTGTCCATTGGTATTTAGAAATTAAACTAATTTCCTGAAAGTAAATATATGATTCTTATCTTGACCTACAAGGGAAAACACCTGCTCTTTTCTCTGTTCTTGAAGTTCTCTAATCTCTTAACAGCTTTTGTTTTGGTTTTACAGGTGAATCCTTTAAAGTGTAGCAATGATGTCCCATCCCCTGGGAGAAACATGCTGATATAAACACTGAGGAATACCCCTCATAGGGGGTTGCAAGCCTGAGGAATCTCAATGTATGGGACATAACCCCAGACCTTTTCGGGCCATAACTTCTACGTTTAAACAATGACATTAAATGTTCACTAGTAAATTTGGCTTATAACTGCTACTTAGGGTGCCCTGTGAGGATCACCTGGCGGCATTGTGCTGCTCCTGCAGCTCATGGGAAAGAGTCCTAATGTATCACAGATAAAGACAATATATCTGTTTCCCATATGGTTGACCAGTTGTACTGGAGAGGAGCTAGAAGGGGCAAAGCTTGTGTCAAACTCTCAATGTCCTTTGACTGAAGAGCTAGGTGTGCAGGACCTGTGGCCTGGGAAGTAGGCAGCTCCCTGGAGGAATCTGAGATGGGAACAAAAGACCTGCCATGCATGATCTGTCCTCGCCGAACCTGGGTGTCTTGCTAGGTAAGGTTTTTCTGTTGGTGAACACAGAAAAATAGTTTTACTAACCTCTAAAAAAGAAGCGAACCCAAGGTATTCACTACACAGTGAATTAATGGCTGTGCGTAGGCGATGACTTACCCAAGATGGTGTGATCAGCAGATTGCTTCAGGAAACCACGAACCCTGCCCAGTGCCCCTTCTCGTGACGGGTTCAGAATGCTAAATGTAACCAGGCAGTATTTTTATTCAGAATAAATGAAAAGCAGAGACAAAAATGAGCTCTGTTTATGTTACATGGCTTAGCCACACCTAAGGAAATGCAAATTACTTTCACCATTTTTGTTTTAGAGGATGGTTCTGAGGAGGCTCTGTCCACCACACTGAAAGCAGCAAAAGCGTGTGTTATAAGCACTGTTCTTGTATTGCCAGTAGTTGTGTGGAACAGATGGCCCTGTGAATCTGAAGGGAGGCCGGGGTGGATTTTAGGCTGTTCCCAACACTCTTCAGAATACTGAAATTTCAAAAGTAGATTTACTTTCAGAAAGGTCATAGGGTTTGGATTTGGGGGGAGAGGACTCTGGCAAACATTTTATATGTTCTCAAAGATTAAGCGGCTTGAAAAAGTACATTGGAAGCTGGTGGCAGAACTGGAAAATTAATACAGCCCTGGGGAACTTGAGAAGTGCCTTAGTCTAAAAGTCATTTATACAAAGAAAATAAAATGTCAATTATTCATGCTTTTGTGAACCCCATAATTTTGCCTTCTCTAAAATGCTTCTCTGTCCTGTGATATTTTCCATGTTCCACTCTTTCCCTTTCTCCATCATTTAGGTACAGCTCTCTTACATGATGATGGTTATACAATTTATGCTTAACACAGCCTAGTGGAAGCTGTCTCAAAGCATATAACACTCTCAGCAACCTTGGAAATACCATCATCTACCAGCATAGTCTCTACATAGACTGTATAAACTTTGTTGTACACAGTATAATTTAGTGCAGTGTTAAATGACCTCTAAATGTCTAGTCCAAGCATGCACAGAACAGATTAATGAATTATCCATTAAAATATCTATCAATATGTGCTGCAATTCCCACTCCCTTCAAATACGCTGATCCCATTTCCTTCCTTTATTTCCTATGTTTTCTTCCCATCTGTTCATCTGCAATGTGCCTGCCTTTCTACTGCAAATAGCTCAACAGCCCAACTTAAGACCAGATATCCACTGCCTCCACCCTCCTAGTGAGGAAAAGCTCTTCCAGTTTCATGCTATATAGCCCATCTCTTGCACCCCGGTTCTCTACCATCTGGTCACTGTTGCAGAGCCATCACTGTTACACAGATATGCAACTTACTGAAGAGGTTCAGGGAAAGGAGAGAGATCTGTCTTGCCCTGCTTTCCCTGATGTTCCTTATAGTTCTTCCCTAAACACATCCTTTTCCCTCTCTTCAGCACAGTCATATCCATGTCCTCCTAGGCATTGCAGTACCCTCCCTCAACATGACCTGGGCCCACATGCCTTGCCATCATCTTTGCTGACACAGGTCACCTTCTCTTGCAGAGCCAGAGCCTCTTCTGACAGTACCATGTCAAAAGAGATGTAGCAAGCTGAACACATATCATACCAGTGCCACATGAAGGCACTCCACTGCTGGTTGTGCAGGTCTCATCCATTTCAGAGGGCATTGGGAATGATGTCTTCAGAGCTGCACTCTATTCAGGTAGCTCAGGCAAGTCACCAATATCTGACAGAAACAGAGTAAATTTAATCTCTTACAAAAGCCTTAACAAGAGCCTAGCTAAATGATCACTCTACACCACACCTAAAGACATTTAAATTTTAGCATTACTTGCCATGTGTTTTATTTTCATCTTAAAATAAACCTAGGACGCGGCTAGATTAATGCATACGAATTTAGCCTAAAGGATAAACAGTCAAGCCAATAAACATAAATTCAGGCTCCTGCCTATAACTGTCTATACAGGCAATCATCTATAGCAGCAGTCATCTATAGCATCTGTATCCTCTCTGGTAGATGTTTTGTAATATCAACACACTGAAGTGCAGAGACAGAGAAATGCTGGTCAAGTACAATGTATTTAGGTTAATTTTCCCCTAGAAACCATAACGCGTAGTTGCTGATTGTCAATTCACGACAATTATGTTTTTCTTTTTAATTGTGGCATTGAAATATTGCATTTGTCTAATTGTTTGAAATTTAATTAACATAAAGTTTAGACTGAATAGAAGGGACTTTATGTACTTCGAGTACTTGAGGGAGGGTGCAAGAAGAGCTGCTTCAGCATTCCTCTCCATATCAGCTACTCTTACATGCTCTGGTTGTTAAAAGCCTCAAAGAGGATGCTGCAGCAATGGTGCCTGAGAGGAGTTAGACTCAAGAATAGTCTGCTACCCATTACATTGCAATGACTCTGGACTTAGCCAGCCTACAGGGATCTTCTGAACAAAGCAAAGAGTCAGAACAAGTGTCTAGTCTGGCCCCACAGCTATTTATTTCCCTTTACTGTCATTTAGCCCAATAAAAAAGAACCTCAAATCCTATCTGTCAGCCACCTCAGGGTCTATCTATGCAGCACAATGATTAGAAACACTTGCATTTCCATCCCTGTCCCAAGTATATACACACTATAAAAAGAAGATGAGGAAGAGACAAGGATATAGCTCTGGTTTATTTTACATGAGGTAATAATGGAAAAATAAGGAAATCTAGCCCCTATCTCCACCCCCTGCAAGACACAAATATTTTCTTTTTGCACGATTTTACTAGAACAACATGGCTCCAAATGGACTCCATGCTATGGTTTGGTATGTCTAAAAGGCACAAAAAGAAAAATGTGGATTTTGCACTTAACAAAAATCAAAGTGCATCTTCTGACAGGCACTATTCTAGCTGCGAGATATGAAATGAATTGTATACGTTCGATACTTCGCAATAGAGTGCGTATATGCACTTTGATACTTTTCATTCAGAGTTCAAAAAGGGACAGTGATGCTATATTGTTGAATTACAATTCTTATCACTTAGATCTGCTACTGTTATATCCATGAGTGACTCCAAGTAAGGTGGCAGAACCAGTCCCTCTCCATGTCCGAGAGAAATTACCAAGTGTGATTTTTTTTTTTTAATTGGCTTCTGGGAATGTTACCCAATTATCTGCAATTTCAGGTTAGATATAATATCTGTACTATTTCACACAATAAAATAAAGGAACAAGCAGGAAATCTCATTTAGTAGTTTAGAGAAATGCTGCTCGGTTTAATAGAGGATGATTGAAGGTAATCAATTTTATAAATGCAGAATTTTGAGCACACCATTCCAGTGACCCAAAAGTGAGGAAAACAGAAGGAATTGCACAGGATGGTCTTTTAACAAAGTCCATTTTTCCCTTACTTTTGTGTGAACTGCCTCCAACAGCGCAGCCATGGAGGGAGAGAAGCAGCAGGAGGAGGGAGAATTGGGCAATGGAAAGGGAGCTGTGGTTAAGTCAGTGGCTTTGCAGATCATCTGACTGGATTCCTTTTCTGTCCCTGCCTAAGAAAGTCATTTAGGAGATGTCTGTGGCATGGTGCCATTCTGCAGTTACTTTGGCTACTAAAAGCAGCTGCTTTCATTGCATTCACTGTGAGTAGAAGTGGACAGCTTCTCCCACAGGCTCCGTGTTCTCTGTGAAATGAAATGAGTAATAGTTATTTTCCCTTGCTCTGCTTAGTGCATGCCATCGTCTGTCTTAACGTGTTGGTACTAACAGGAGGCCAAGCTAGTGGGTCCCAGTCATCTTTGACACCTCTTGGCAGCACTGGTTTTGCGCCAGAAACAACTGGTATTGAGGTCATCCTGATTTAGTTGCCAAAGGCAGTGTACTTTTGTTTTGCTGCTGGAGGTTGACTTCTGCCTGCTTATGGAGACAGTGTGTAGTTTAATTGGTAGTGTCTACCAATTAATCTCATGCCCAATTGCAGTGGGTTTTGTAACTTTTAGAATCCCTTTAATCACTCTGACCAGATCTTTGTTTATGCTGTAACCCTATAAAAGGAAACAGCATCCAGCCACAATTTTCTCTACTCTCTAGCCATAAGGGATAGAGACAATAATTTGTCTTAAATAATACATAAAATCCAATTTAATATTAATTCTGTTATAATATTTAATTCCAGAAGCATTTATTGAAGCAAATATTGATGCATCAGATTCTCTGAAATTATTTAAACTATTTTTATTAAACATATTGAACTATAAAGTATTAAGGTTTAAATTTACAAGTTATTCTTAAAAATTAATGATTTCTTGCTGAGTGTTACTGTATTATTCAAGTTGCACTCATGCATTCAAAACTGATCTTCTTCACCTACTGCCCCCATAAATTTCTTTAGCAACACACAAGAAACTAAGTGGAAAAGAGTTAAATATTTTCATTATCATTTAGATCAGATAACCTGATCAGAAATATCTAACTAAATTACACAAAGGCCTGTTCAGATTTTAGTTAGTTTTTTCACCTAGTGTTGAACTGATGCAATATCTGAATGGTGTTGCTCTAGATGACCTGAGAAGACTTAAAAAAAAAAAAAAAAAAAAAAAAAAAAGTAAAAAAAAAAGTCTAAACTTGCTCAATGCAAATATTGTGGAATGCAAATGCTAGTAGAGAAAATAGTAGTTGGGCTTTTTTTCCTTGTCTTCCTGGTTCTGAACACCTAATAAGAGGAAAAAATGTCTTTATATGTAGGAAAATCTGCATAAGAAAACCAAACATTTTCCCTTTAACCCTTTGGAAGATAGGTTTACAATTATGGCTTCAGTTAACGCTGTAAGGAAGGACGTTTCACTTTTTCAAGCTATGAAGTCCTGTCTTCATATTAGTGCTTAAGACTTTTTTATTTGTTTATATACTGAGTGGGGCTTACGGGAAGGAAACTAAGACAGATGGGAGCAAGCAAAAATGAAAATGACTCTTAAGGTTTACGGTTTAGGCCACTCACCTGCAGAGAGGAAAGGAAGGAGGACAAAACTGTTATATGCTGGTCTTTCTTTCAGAGAATATCTGTGCCTTCTACCATAAATATCACTAGATGAAAAACAGAAATATTTTAAACCTTTAATCTTAAATTTAGAGCTGGGAGTGGGGGTGGGTAGGGGGATGTGTTAGGTACATTGCAGCGCATGGTCACATAAAGTCTCCCCAGCTAATTTTAATTTTTTCTTATTTTTATCTGTCATTAAGAATAAGATTTATCTGATCTAATCTGTCTGATCAACATTCAAAATATTTCACTGGGATCTTTAAAAACTGCACAGATTTATGCAGTCTCCATCCATTTATATGTGCAAGCAACTTCCAGTTATTTAACTAGTATCTTAGCAACTGCATCCTTTAGCAGTATACATAGCAAATCACAGTTCTATCTAACAAAAAGAACTTCTATTCATCACTCCTCAAGTCCATTTAAACAAGCATCATGTATTTCTTGAAAACAAGAGTATGCCATAAATGACAAGATAATTATCTAATTCTGGATAAAGGACAGGACTTACAATACATGGTTTAAGATATAACAATAAAAAGTTAAATGAAATACTTTTACAACACTCCCATAATTCTTTTCTTTCATTTCCTTATTTATTATAGACCCACAAACACCAAGCCTCTCATAAATTAGAGATTAAACATGGCTTTAATAACACAAATGGCAAGACTGTAGTCTGTTTTTATCCAATATCCTTTAATAGATGAATTTGTGTCTAACATATTTGTTTATAACATATTAATATATCACCTAATTGACAGCCACATGGTTTGCAAATTAATTCAGTCTTGTTTCCTGTGATGTCTACTTTACATCATCTAGCGACTGACTACACAGTATGATTATTTTGTCCTTATTTTGGTTTGATGCAGTAGGTTTATTTCATTGTTGACTGTTTCACGATGACATTTGTGTGACAATGTTCATGCTGCAAACCATTTAGTTGTTTTAAAGTGCCTTACAGTGTCGTCTAGTTTTCTCTCTCTCTCTCTTTCTTTCTTTCTTTCTTTCTTTCTTTCTCTCTGTCTTTCTCTCTTTTCCAGGAACAAAACCATTAACATTTTGCACTAGCCCTCCAATAGCCATCTGTTTGTGCGAGAGCTTTGCTGAAGTCCTGGATCTGTTCAGGATTAGGGTTGGGGAGATGAAGCATTAGAGAGTCTGCAGGGTTGAGAGCCTGAAACGATGTACTCCAAGGAGGCACAAAGAGCAGGGCTGCATGAAGACATGTATGGGGTACTGGGTACTGCCTCATTAAAACTAACAATATAAAAATGTCTTACAGAAAGCACGAGCCACCCATCCATGTGTAGAATTTTGCCTTAGGGCACCCACACGCTCCCCCATCCTAGCAGATGCAGCCGGCTTGCGTGGGGAGCCGTGGCAGCCGAGCTGCCGCCGCCTTGCCTGGCACTGTCTGACAGCAAGCGATCCCAGTGTGACAGATCTTGACTTGCCTTTCCCTGCTATCCATTCTCATCCATTAACTATTCATGCAAGGTCCCAATTAGACTATGACAGATAAGAGCATTAATTGGCAAAGTCACATTCCTTAGCATCTGACAATATTGATGTTACCCTTTCTGTTTTCAGGTAGGTTTTCAGCCTTTTATGTTGTTTATTATTTCTCCACGTTGAAGATAGGCAGGACTGGATAAGCAATGACTGTACCTTCTGGTTTGAATTTTTGGCCATACTTTTTGATTTAGAAGCTTTCTTTCCGTACATTAAAACCTTTAGTTTAGAAAACATTTTGTTTAGTTTTCCATTTCCATAGTTTCCCCCATTAATATATTGCTCAGCTGAAGTAACATGGTTTAATAACTTCTCTAGCAGGATCAAACAGGCAAGCCCTAGCTTTACTGATGATGATGAAGGGTGGGAGCCATGCTGTGAAAGAGTGACTAACTGCTGTTATTGAGATCTGACAATTTTCCTGGAAGATGGATGTGATAACTCCGTAACAAGCATATTTCAGTGAAATGACCCAATTTTAGAAAATTAGTGTATTTTCCTAAATTCAGTAAGCTTTTATAAAAATCTCATGTCTACAAATCTGTAGGACTTCTCTAAAAGGAATGCTATAAAGGGAAACTCACTAATACCTACCTGGCAGTCCCAGAGAACTGCAGTACAGAGGATCATCCTATCAGACCACTACTATTTTATATTGTGTATCTGTGAAGACATGTAATATTAGTTGATGCTGAAGGCAGGAGGAATTCAAGGTGAAAAAACCAAGGATTCTGGGAGGTCAGCATTTGACAACATTCTTCTTAAAAGAAAGAGAAGTTAATGCCAAGCAAAGCCTCAAGTTGGTCTTACTCTTGTAAGTAATTATATGGCCATTACAACTAATAGTTTTTATAAGCTGGTAGAACTATCTCAGTTGTATAAATTAATTAATATTTTGCAATTCTTATGCTGTTAAAAATTAATAGTTAGACATGAACAAGGATACAGGAGGCTATAACAAGACTATAAATGAGAGTCCCGATACAATTGGAGAGTGGATAGCCATAGGATCTATGAATGTGTAGCAAAACACAAGTATTTTAATAGATAGGACATAGCTTACATGGCTTTAAAAGTTTGTAGTTCGTTATTTTCTGGAGCCATAAAAATGCTTTTTCTGAAATAAGTCATTTGGAAGCTCCCCATTTTGCAGCTAACCAAGCTTACTTCAGTGTTCTGTAGAGGGAGGATTTGGTTCCTCCTTTATTTTCTCCCTCCAGGGATCCTTTTCACTTTTATCAAGAAGATAGGTTTCTATCCCATATAACAAACTTTGGCAGGGCTAGCTGGTGGCCCAAATCTTGAATTCAGCATGTAAGATGCTTCCACTCCACTTGCATCTTTTCTTGGAGGATGCAAGGAGCTGTTGTCCAGGGAATAAAAGATCCCACATTATGTTCTAGGAAGAAGGGAAGGCTTCATGCCCATCTGTGGCACAGCAAAGCTCTGAGCTACTGCTCCTGTAGTGCCTGCATGAGTAGAGGGGGGAAGACAAGATCTGTGACACAGTTAGACCCAGTTCTGTGGCTGCCATTCCCAGAAGAGTAGTCAGAAAGTTGCTCTTAGTCCTAACAAAGGGGTTGCTAAGTGAAGACCACCCAAACTACCTGTATTGAGTATCCCACTCGAAATCCTATCTTTTTATCTTAAAAAAAAAAAAAAAAATCCCAAGTAAATAAAAGATGTATCTTGAGATTGTTACAGCAGCATTTTCATCTTTTTTCTGATTAATGGAGAAAGTCAGGACCTAATTGTTTGTTCCAGCAGTGGGCTAACTTCTGTGCTGGTATAAATGGGTGCAGCCCTATTAGCAATAGCTTCTATTTAACTCAGTAGTACTGGCCTTTAAAAGGTGATTTAAAAGTAAAAAGGGACAAACTTGTTTACTGCTTTGGCTCAGGTTAAGAGAGTAACTGAAAATTATAATAAATAAAGTCTTTCATGTTTCTTTGTTTCTTCTTCAAGCTAACACAGGTGAATTGTTGCTTTCCATCGTTTTCAACCAACATCTGATTTTTTCTGACCGGTATAATTCTTGTTATCTTGTCCATAATATTCCATTAATCCAAAAATGTTCTTTCCAGTGGTATTTCTATTATTCTCACTTTAGGCACAGTCATGTGTTTGAAGATTCATTCTGCAGCAAGACAGTTTTGTTTCAGTCTGCCCTTTGAAAGATACTGTAGTGCTAGAAAGTTCTAAATCCTGAACTTTTTTATTTTGCTGCTAAGAACTGCATACAATTCCAGAGATGTCTGTGGTTCTTGGGTACTGGAATTTCATCATTCTAGGTTCTGCCTACTAGTCCACATTTTCAAGTGGTAAAACAACTCCCCGTATGAAACAGAATATTCAGTGTCATCTGAGTTTCTCCTATTCAGGCTTTAAAGAAATCCTCAATCTGCTATTTCAGTTTTTCCTGTCATTTGCTTCATTATGTTGCTGTATATATGACTGACTCACCAGTCCTTCTGATTTTAATCATGCTTAATATGTGCATTCCGATCTGCATAAGAAATATTTTCAAGACTTTAAAAGTGTCTGGAAAACACAGAAGACAGTAGTTCTGGAAAAATAACTTTAGGAGATCCAAGAAAGATTTCAAGAAGCTAGTCAGATGCTTTTGCATTTTACTTTTTCTGAAATTCTTAGTCTTCGAGTTGGGAATTTTATGCTGTGTTCAGAATATCCTCTTGGGAAAAACATTGTGTGTAATGGTGACAGAATCATTGCCAGATTTAAAAATAACCCCAGCAGCAGCAAAATGCTATCCCTTGCAATTTCTCTCCATGCCCCAACATTCCTCATATATTTTCAGTTATTGTCATTCACAATTAAATAGCTATAAGATTATTTTTATGAGAACTTAACATGCTTCTGAATGCACCAAAAAACATGTACTGTATATCACATACACAGCTTGCCGAACTAAGGCGAGAAATTATCAAGTAAGTTATGTGGAAGCTTTCCATAGTCTCCTTATGTGACCTTGTACAAGGCCACAAATATTTGAGGTCAGAGGGAACATAAATATTCATTTCTACATGACTCATTCTGAATACTCCACTAGACAAATTTGAAAATAATTCTAGTTAACCAGCACTGAAAACATTTTGGACACTGATCATTAATGTTCTACATGTTGGTTTGGCAAAACAGTTTTCCCCAGTGTTTTTCCTACTAGAAAACAAAATAAAAACTTTGATCAGACTGCCCCCTGCAGAAAGTACAGTCATATTTCTTTAATACCTATAGTTTATTGTCAGTGATAAAAGAGAATTCAGAGGCAACATGACACAACAGTGAGCTCATCTATAGCTTCCAAAAACTAAACAAAAGTTAGAGTAATAATTATTTTTCAAAATATTTTAAGTACCTATTTATGGAGGTGTTTAAATGTGTCTAGGTGGATTTTAATTTCAGGAAATGTCCTTAAAATGCTGCTATCATACTGATTCTAAAGAAAGAACAGAGTGTGGAAGCACAGGCCCTTCTAGTTACACTGCTGTAATTTTGCATGACCTTTGTAATTCCCTTTTTTCTTGACCACAGTCAACTCCCCAGACAGAAATATACTAGCCCACCCATATCTTTGTTCTCAGCTGGTATCAAGATGTAGTTCCACTGAAATTTCACCATGACTCTGTCCCTGACCGGACCTAAATATGTATTCATTAAATGACAAGTACTTTGAAAAATTAAAATATAAAGTCCTGTGAAAATCATGTCTTAAGTTTCCCTCCCATGAACAGATTTACAAAAAAAAAGGTACTGTCAATGGCTTACATAACATGGGCATCTTCTATCTTTTCACTGTTCCCTATAGGGCTGTGTACAGCAGAGGAAGATTTCTTACGAAATTTCCTATAACTAGAAAGGAAGGTTTTACTTTAGCCTCCACCAAATGTGTTTTCAGAAACAAGAGAGAAGGGCATTCAGAAATTGAAGACACTACATTGATTTAGGGTAAAATGCAAATCTGGGTTTGGGATGGAAAGAAAAAACCATAGAACAGTCATTGATTTCTGATAAAGGCTGTTATTTCTTCCAAGTTGAACCTATGTTTTACATATTTATTCAAATATTAACTCTGATAGAGACATTAAAACCTGAATGTTAGCTCTAAAATCTTTCCCTATCAGATATCAAGTCCTCAGACTACATCCGGGCAAAGTTTTTCATTTGGCAATGCTGATCAAGGAAGACGTACAGAAGTAGGCCATTTTCCTGAGGGTTATGGATGAGCTGAGAAACACTGCTGTCTAAAAAAGAACCATTTCAAATTGAATGCACTCTAAGTAATAAATTTTTTTTGAGGAAAATGTCAAAAACGTAACCTTGTTTTCTCCACCTCACAGTGCTTTCCCCAGAGACAGCCTGGCTTTTATTGCATCCTATGGGATTCTAAGTACCACCAGCTGAAAAGGGGTAAGAAGTTTCTCAGAGATTGCTGCATTTCCTATTTTCTTTGGATCTTGAGCTGTATAGTTTTTAAGGCATGCCAGATATTGGTTTCACGTGAGATACTTGCCCAAAAAGGATCAGAGAAAACATTTAATATTTTCATTACAAATTTCGCACCCTTGAATATTTTGAGAAAGTGAATTGTTCATTTAGGTTCTCTATTTATTAGGGAAGGAGAAGGCTGTTTCTTTCCCACCAAAAATTAAATACTTCATGGCTAAATCTCAGGTCCCACAGCTAGGTGACCTTTCTCCAGACAGACCATAAGCCAAATGGATACTGACATTAGTCGCTTTCTGCTTTGTGAGATTACTGTCCTCTGTTTGGATCTGGAAGGAAACACCCTACAAATATAAATGTTTATTATTGCCTCAGAATCATGCTTAGCACCACCCACTGAAGTAGCATCACAGCTTTTTCAGCTAAGTAAAATGCAGTTATATTGAGAAAAAAGAAAAACACTACACTAAACATCCATTGTCTTTGATCATCCATTAGGAAGAGAGATCCTGAAAAGTTTTTCACAACTCAAACTAAGTAAAATCACAATGTCTTACTTGCTGATGATCATAGACATTTCCAAAATTTTAAAATTAAGATTATTGACATTAGGAAATTTTGCCAAGTGAAGAAAAGCCTTTTGGATGTTTGCAGCTCTGTTTCTTTAGTCCTGGTTAAGGGATAATTTCTGAGGAGTTCTAAGCACCCTCAGTCCCCATTCAGAGAAGTTGTAACTGAGGGTATTTGGCAACTGAAAGGAAGACTCCAATGATTGACATGATTTCTTTCCTACGTGCATGTTGGTTATGAGAATGGGACATCTTAACATTTATGGTGAAACTGTTGTAGGTTTTTGTTCTGCTTTAGCCTACTACATTTATTGTCATACATAATTTTTAGCCTACATATTGAATCTACATCTTGCTCCAGAATCTGGTTGAACATGTGATTCTGTCGGAATCAAAAACTCCAAGATTTTTAAAGGCAAAGCCTGGGTGCTTGATTTTTATTTTCTCTGAAACACTTCTTCATGTTCTGAAGTTCAGTTTTTACTTTCAGAGATTTTTCAAACGATACTTCTAGGCATGGACACATTACTCTACATCTGTTCCTTAATGGCAGAGAAAAGGTTTACTTTAGAATCAGTATCTAAGTATGTAGTTAAAAAATGGAAGGTCTAATTTTAAGATAATACATAGAAGGTATTATTCTTCCAATAAATAAAAGACATTGCACCAATGGAAAGTGAGTCAACTAGACTCCTTACTTTTGACCTTCTACTTCTAGCTAAATTTGCTACATACTTTTTAAACTGTATTCCCACACTTTGTCCCTATCATAAAGTTCCTGTTCTAGCAGTCTTACTGGATGAAGGCCGTATTTTGCAAAAGTGGATTCTTTCCATTTTCGGTTTAAAAGTGATTCTTGTAATCTCATAGAGGTCTCCATTGCTTTACAGGCTGTTCATACAAGAGTCTGAATTCTTGCTTTTCTTTGTGGTGAGACTGGTACCTATCATGTGACAACAAAACGTAATGCAAGCAATTTTTTTAAAATGTTTGCAAACATTTTTTTCTGTCATGTCTTCTATGAAGGTTCTATAAATAATGCATTTTTTCAACAAGTTAGAATTAAGTGGCTAAGTTTTGTAATGGGGTGTCCCTCTAATTTCTTTTGTATAAATTTAACAAGTATGCATAGTTTTCAGCTGCGCATTAGAAAATTGTAATGATACATTCAAAATTTGTTCACAATAGCTGCGACTGTAAGTGCTCTGCAGAAAATATCCTCACAACTTAGCTCATAATATCAATCTTTATATTATCATCATGAGCCTTAAGAGATGTTACATTAAATAATTGGTGCAATTAACCAATTTCTCAGGATAGTTCTTTTTTTTTTTTTTTTAGTATCTTGTGGCCCTAGTTATATCCAAAATAAATTGTTCAAGAAGGACTACAGGGCCCCTTCACTTTTGATTTTGAAGGATACATTTTTTGATACTTTTAAATATTTAGAGATTGAAACACCTAAGTTGTAGACGTCAGTATTTTTGGATCTCTGACCATATCTCTGTAATGAGAGATAACATTAAAAAGGAAAGAAATACGTAGTGAGTTAAAAATAATTTAAATGTGAACTGAAACATTTTTCTTTTTGACCGGGCCTATTTTCTGTTGACATCAAAATGACCTTTGCCTCATATGCAGATTTCCCTCCTCTGAATACTCAAAGATTTCAACCCAAAAGACATGTAATTTTCTGTAATTTAAATTAAACTTAAATAATATAAAAACATATTTCTGTTTATCTTTCAAATTAGAGTTATAATCTTGGCAGCAAAAATTAAGAAGCTGGCTGGTAGAAAGAGAAAAACAACTTCTTCCTTCCCTTGTTTTGTCCTGGCTCCTTCCTTCCTCTGCCAACAATCACAATTCTCTCTTCAAAGGGAACACATAGTCAGTGAAAGCCTGACTTTTCAGTTTTACTTTTGCACTGAGTAAGCTGAAGCAAGTTCAGCAGAGCAATTCCAGTCCCTTGTTTGCTAGGCACTTAAGGAAACTTCTAAAATGTCAATGACATGTGCCAACATGATTCCTTAAATTACATCTCCACTAGTCTAAATAAAAGAGAAAACATAAACCAAAAAGTATTTTTCTTGACATTTTAAAACTGAAATACCTAGCTTTCTTTTTGCAAAAACTAGGGACAGTGTGACCCAAACACATGAGATTCATGGCAGGTGCAGATGAACCTACACATATATGCCACAGATTAATATGACTGCAAAGTGTCAGACTTCTGGCTCTTAACTCTGCTTGGAATATAGGATGAGTCTACCCTTTCAATGGGTTGTCAAACAGCCAAATGGTCAGAAATTCACAGATAATTGAAGTAGGGTGGTGCATTACCATGAAACATGTCAGGATTGCCAGACCTGTCTAATTTGCAATCAAAGGTGATGTTTCAAATTTTCTTCTTCCTCTCAGATACCACACAGATATGGTTTTGATCCTTATGGACATCTCCCACACACATAATGCACTGAAGGGTTTATGGGACTGGGGCCCTGGATTGTTTCCTCTACGACAGTGGGCCACATCATAAAGCTCTGTATTGCATAACTTTTATTGTCGATATTGAAATCAGCTTTATCCCTTTGCCATAGCTGCTGTTCTCTTTAGACATTACTTTGAGTCTATGTTACTAATTAAATTTGTTAGAAAAGAAAAGTGAGGACTTACTGTAGTGTTTGCAAATGTGAATAATTAATTGGAAAGATATTTTTTCTGTATGTGTGAATTTTATTTGTTAAATTTTATTAATTTTTGCTTTTTGAGTATCTGATCTGCTGGCAACCTTCAGCATTACAGATTCAGAAGGGAGCAAATGATCACATGTTAAAATATGCACACAGAGTTCCTTTTCATTCCCAACAACTTTTTCTCTCCAAAGATTTTCTTCTCCAAAGATTTTTCTTCTTCACTTGAGACATGAAAACCTTTATTTTACTGCTTTTGGTCACAAGTAGTGTAAAAAGAAAACAATGTTAGCTTTGAAAATGAAATTGAAAGAAAAAAAAAAAAGCTATGCTGTCTATGAAATTTCTTCCTTCTCTTTTTTTCATACGAACATAGACCTCTGACAATTCCAATTTGCATCATAAGGGGAATGGAAGTTGGACTTATACTGTACATACAGAATGACACATTCTAAAAACCTAAGTAAGTGCAAGCAAGTGCAGCCTGTCAGCTAACCACAGTTTTATCCATTCTTTAACCTGAGTGAAACGATCTGACAATATTACTTTTCAAGGGATAATTAGAGAAAAAAAAAAAAGCAAAGGAAAAAACAAAACAGAAATGTATGAGATGAGTGGGAGGAAGTAAATGAAAATGCTGATTTTTACATTTTCTAATTCTCTGACTGTTTGCACCCAGCACTGGACAACTTGCCAGGAAAATGTGATTGCTAGCTGTAATGACTCAAATATTTGTGAGGAATGCTGATTATATAACCACTCAGAGTCTCTGAAAGAGCACATTTCTCTCAGCTATGCAGCAGAAATGGGCTGGTTAAACAATAATAGTAATTAATGTAATTTGCTTAAAAAAACCTTACATCCACTAGTGGATGAACAGAAAAAAGTTTGCAACATCCTACAATCATGGGACACTAAATAAATAGTAAACAACTGTATTCCAGTTTTTACAAGTTGGAAAGCCAAAGCAGAAAAATGTGAAGCTGGCCTCACTTTTAAGGCAGTTCCAGGGGGAAAAAAAGACAGGATCAGTACCTTCTTGTTTGTGTTGTGGTAATGCTCAGAAGTTCTATTCCTGAGAAAACACCCCTATTAAGAATGCATTAAAGTTGTGCATAACTTTATGTGATGCACAGAATAAGTAAATTGTTCTGAGCACACTTAAATAAACATCTTTGAAAATTTCAGTCTGAGGGGTCAGCAGTAGAAAGTTATTTTTCCTCTCAATCTTGCTTTATTTTATTCTCTTTATCTTATTCTATTTATCTTATTCTATTTATACGATACTATAGCTTATGACATATGGTGCACTTAAATTAGGCAGGCACTCGAAACCTTGTTCTTTTATCTCAGTGTGTGAAGCCAAGTTGTCTATTAATAGGAGAAGCCTTGCCCTGGAAGAATGCATATGCAGCAGTCAGTCTGCATGGGGGAAATGAAGGATATGATACAACAGGGAATATAAAGAATTTCTGATGTATTGCAGCCAGAATCACTATAACATAATACTGTTCCAAACGGAGTGGAGAAGTGCTGTTAAATCTGTATGTCTAGGACGAAGTATGTTTAGGGATTTGATGTCTGTGTTATCCTGCATACTGGCTTTCCAGAGTCATCTCTAAGTGGTAATGGACAACCTCTCTCCTGCTACCAGAGCCCAGAGAGGAATAAAGCAAGACCACCAGCTAAGATATTCTGTAATTGCCATAGATATGAGCATTGAATGCCTTCAAGTACAGTATTTAAATGAAAAGCTTTAGCCAAAAACAACAACAAAAATGCATGTAAAAGGAATTTTTATTTAAGTATGTAATTGGTTTCTATAAAACTAGAAATTTTACAAGAATGTTGAAGTGAAAATGCTGACATGAAACAATCTTGTTAGAAACGTACAACAAAAGGCCCACATTCCTATGCAACATGCTGCAGTGTAAGTTTCAAAAAAAACACCTCATTACAAATAATTGTCTTTATGGAAATGAGTTATAGAACTTACTCAGTGATGAGTATTATGCAAGAATTAATATATATGTAAAATATCACCAAGCTCTGTTGGTTACTGCAATATCCATTCCTTTTCTTTTGACAAATGCAGTTTTGCTGGCATGATTCTATACAGCATAGCACTTCAGAGATCATTTTCCCAGCCCATCACTTTCACTGTCAAATATAACTCTCCTTTTCTACCAGATATAAGCAGCTTGTCTTCACTTTCAAAGCCACAACCTCACCTCATCCTACCTATCGTCTCTCATTCAGGATCAAGAAATCACTTCTTTCACTGATTAGTCCATGATGCCACCCTCCTCCACCTACTGCTTAGGTTTCCAGTTGCACACTTTCAAGTTTTATTCCATGCTGTTTCTTATGTTCGGAAAGAGCTTCTTCAGCCATCCGCAAAGCTACCTTATTATCTTCTTTCTAATCCCATCTGTGAGGTTACCCTGCCATTATGCTTTCAAAAGAAGTTTCAGAGTTTGGACTGAATTTGTCTTGTTATCATGACCTGCTCCAAAAAAAGATTTATGGAACATATTCAAATGGAGCACTCCCAAAGACACGAAGGTTGGTATTTCCTACTCAGATGCCCCACCATCGATTCTGTATGGTTAATAGTGATTCATTTTCAGGGGATGTTGCCTTGCGTTGCCTTGCTGGTTTTTGGGACTATATATATTTCTGCTTGAAAACAGAACAGAATGAATTTAAGGGTAATTTGTCTGGATTGCAGGAGCAACTGTGGTCGTCACTGACATGTCTAAAAAAAGAGGATGGTCTAGAGGGTGTCTTGGCCTTTTCCTTCATATGGCAAGTGATTGATAAGGTATTATTTGCATTGGCTAACTGAAATAGTCATTCTGATGCAGGACACAGGCATTAGAAATTGTCCTATACTTGTGAGGTAAAACTGGCAGGACATTTTTTTGTTTTGATGACGAATTTGGAGAGAGTTGGAGGCAGGGTATTGTCTCTGGTTTGTTCAAATGTCTTTGGTGGAATGAATGAGCAATCATGGGAACCACTGTATTGCACTGGGTCATCATCTTAACTGAGTACATTTTTCTTTGAAACAATTACATTTGTAGCCTGTAGCCTTAAACATGCTTCATCTTGTGTCATGTTTGTGTTCTCATTTCCAGTGGCAATGACTCAGGACTAAGTCATCCCTTTACAGGAATTACCTACAAAGGAAACTGGAAACTCCATGGCATGTCTGTTACCTTTCCCTTCAGATGCTGCCTCCAAACCTCTTCTGAAGGGGCTTGTGAAAAGCAGAGCATGTAAGTACTTCTGCTGGTTGATCTAAGCATCTCTGATATTGGTGAAGATTTATTTCAGTATGCAGGAAAGAAAGGAGCCTGACTCCACCTCTCCTTCACCTCTCCCTCCTGGCACTCAGCCCCAGCTACCAGGGAAATGTCATGGGTCCTGAAGGCACAGGTGGCCACAGTTGCCCCAAACTCATTACCTCAGCTTTTCTTGGGCCTCTTCTATACAGGTTTTTCATGACCCAATCCATCAACATTTCCAACCGCTGAAGGGCCAGCAGGCTCCTCAATTACTCCGCTTGAAGATGTTAACAGAAGCCTCAACCCCTCTGTTACTGCAGAGCACTTTGTTGGTCTCACATGTTAGTCTCACTAGCTAAAACCTTCTGAAAAATATGACAATTTTCAAGTGATTAAAGTGTCTTCCAGAGAAGCAGTGACTAGATCCGATTTGAGAATATTTAACATAGGGAATAACCATTTTTAAAGCACCTTTTCACATTATCTTTCCATAATTTATCAGAACTGGACCAGAAGCACTCTTAAAAAATCAGGCTGGGATTTCTCCAAAGCACCAATGGGGTACAGATAGCATGTCAAGGTCTTGTTCAGAACTGTAGTATAAAAACACACACAGATTTGTGCAAATTTCTCAAAATAAAAAATAAAATCACTCCCAGAATGAGATTTTTCTGCCAAGTTTTAGCCTATTTTTCTAGCCAAGCTATAAATCTCTAAAAATAAGAGTCCATGTGGAAATGCTGATACAGACTTAGTTATAGCACTGGTAATGGCTATAGCACTCAATGATTTGATGCTGAAGGCTATTAATCCCAAAGAAAACTTTTGTGGAAGTTGAACTTTGCAGGTCGATGAGATCTCAGAGGAAGCTGGACGAAAACTGAGAAAAGCTGCTTTTGTCCATGTAAATCAATTGTTATTGTTTTCCTGTCTGAGAAAATTTTAATGCAAAGACTAAGGATTTACAAACAGGAAAAGGGAGAACCTCTAAAGGTCTTGTAAGAAGTGGTGATTCATAACATTTTTAATTTTTTTGTGCTATTTTAAAACCTTGTTCTGAAGTCATGCTCATGATTTAACTAAAGGAAAAACTACACAGGTCACTTATGGGCCCTGGTTTTAAGCTTATGGTCAACATTAAATTGTGGTACAGTAAATGAAAATGCTGGTTTGTAAGAATTGACTGTCACATTTCAGCAGAATTTACAATGATTATGGGAGGATACGCAAGAATTTTTCATAGCATGGCCTAGATGATCTGAAGAAGTTTTTTTAACAGTATTTTGGGAAAAAAATATGTCTGGCAGATCCATTTTAAAGGGGAGCAGTAAGAGCATGTGGCCTCATAATAAGGCTGCATTAAGCAGAAGTGCCAAGTCTTCCAGTGTAGCTCACTTCTTAGTTTCTACCAGGGATATCCAGGACCCTAATGCCAATAAGCCTCTGTGACTTAGTTCCTTAGAAAGCCATCACACTATGTTTTTGTAAGTGGTCAAAACTCTGCCACAGAACGTGACAGGCTTCCTGTCGTTAGAGCAGAAGTATGCTTGAAAGCATCCTTTCGCTACAGCCAGGTACATCAGAGCAACTAATTTAGGAACCTGAAAGCAAAATATAGTCAATGAAGACTAAATATTTTGTGTATTGGCTAAAGGTTTTTGGTTAGGCTTCTGGTTCCTTATCAATCTGTCTTATCTATCTTATCAATCAGGATCCTGTTGTGTCCCTTTTCAGTGTAAGAAATGTAATTTTTTGGAAGCATGACAACAGACAAGGTCATCTGTCAAAATAATAATGATTAAGGTATTTTGAAATTTTTCTTCTTGTATTGAATTCATGCAAATAAATTATTAGCAATTGAGGTCATGTGTGTGGGTGGGCTTGTACCTACTAATTAATCACAGACAGCAATTAGTATGTCTCATGATGTAGTGCATTTTCTTCATTTTGTATTGTTTTACTGGTTATTCCACAAATGTCAAGAATTACAAAAGGAAAAAAAAAAGCTACTAAGTGGAAAAACCATGTTATATTTAAATGGAAGCATTAGTAAACTAGTATTTATACAAGATTGTATACAGGCACTATCCAGCTAGTGTAATACGATGCTGTACAGAGAATTCCCAGTGTCACAAGTTTAGAAGCTTGTACCATACACAATAGTGCACAGGGCAGAGGAAGAACAACTCCCAGTAGATCTGTTCCTTCTCTCCTTCAGAAATTGCAGATGAGAAAACAGTTGAGTGAACTGGGAATGTTGAAGAAGATGTATCACAACCAAAATCTTAATCCTGAAAATGATTCATTAATAGTGTGAAGCTGACTCAGTAATCCATGAAGAGAAGATGGGTGGTTATATTCCTGTAGACATTTTCTCTGAGCTACTACTGTTGCCACTTGTGCAAAGTGGTCAGTAGTATCACTTGTCCTAATGCCACTAAGACAAAGTCAAAGCTTGACATCTTGCTGATACTACTTTTTTAAGTAGAGCATAACATAAAGAAATGTGTCTGTGAATTCAAAGGGATAGTTAATTCTGAAAGACTCTTATAGGTACAAATAATATCAAGGTAGCACAAATTATGCAGTTCCACTGTTTGCATAGAATTTCATTATTTGATGAGTCAAATAAAGCCTTTTGGTTTTTTGACTCATTTTTTTAGGATCTACTTTTGTTATTGGAAATACTGAAGTTTCAGGCTTTTTTATCAGTGAAAGAAAACAGATTTCAGTGAGTCATAATTCTCCTCTGAATGGAAAGATAGTTTTCCAACCAGTTCCCCTCTGATACAAAATTCCTGCTCTCCTAATACTTTGAGTGGCACAGTGCAAGTAGAGCAACACAAAGCTTAGGAAACTGGTATTTCTGCAGGAGGATTCTGAGCCACTATGAACACATAAACACTTCCAGATTCCACTAAAGCCAGTAAACCAAATTGCCAGGATGGCTCATGCCTTAAGAGTCTTCCAGAAAAGGTTTTTCAGTCATCAAAATCATTCAAAATCAATGCAAAGTTTCCACATAGTGATACAGTAGCTATGACAGTGCAAACATCTGCTTTACACCTTGAACTTCTTCAAGCATTTGTGACCAAATCTTTCCTTCAATAAAATAGGGGTGATAATGTCTGCACCTTTTAAAAGGACTGTCAGTGTGCCTTGTTGCTGCACACAGTAGTTTGGAAAATACTACATTTCCTACAGAACGGTATTGCTGATCCCATGGATTTGCTGCCTGTGGTTTCTGAAAGCTAGAACCTGTTAATCAAGTTATGTAGAGAGCATAAGTACCAGGCACACTGATAACAACAAAATGCACTTAGCTATTCTTGATGTATGCTTGTCACATAAATTTGAAACTAAATTTTTTTAATAGCTTGTAGCAGAGGAAAGGGTAGAAGAAAGAAAATCAGAATGCTTAATCACGCGTAGTAAATTTAAATAACTGATTATATATATATACTAGTTAGGACCAACATGGTACGCCAATGCTAACATCTGTCTCAATACTGACCCTGGTGTATATTTAAGCATATCAGTTGAGATTATGTTTCTTTCACCGCTATCTTTCCTGACAAACCTGATACCTGACAAAAAATAGAAAATAAAAATTTGGAACAAGAAATAATTAAATAGCTAAATGAACAAGAAGCACAAAGAACAGTTATGTATAAGCAAGTGACATTAGAACAGTATTTGGTGGCAACTCTTGTACTTTCAATTAATGTAAAGGACAGGAAGGTATGTTCAAATTATATGTTCATTGGTATACAGCTTTCCAAAGCTCTTTTCTATTGCCAACCCTACTGTGCACCCAGGGCTAGTGTGACTTTAGTGTTTGGAATCCATAGTGTATTCAGTGTCTGAAACTGACTTCTGTATTAATCTATGCCAAGGAATTATCTCAATGCTTCACCCCCCTCACCCTCAAACCCCCGTCCCTTACAAAAATGTTTATTTTGTCCCATTCTTTTGTTTTTCAGTACATAACAAGGGAATACATAACTAGGGAATTCTAGATGCTCCAGTCAGCGAGCCAACTTCATTGGGGGCCCATCTTAAATGCCTCTATGTAAACACACAGAAATAAGAGGAGTTAGAGGTATGCGCATGCGTGAGGGGCTGTGACCTCATTGGCATTGCGGAGACGTGCTGGGACAGCTCCTTTGACTGGAGTGTCAGAATGGAAGGATACAGCTCTTTAGGAAGGACAGGCAGGGAAGACTGCCAGGAGTGGAGGGGGTGTTGCTCTCTGTGTCAGAGACCAGCTGGAGCGTGTGGAACTTCACCTGGGGATGGATGAGGAGCTGACCAAGAGTTTAGGGGTCAGGATTAAAGGGAGGGCAGAGAGAGGGGACACTGTAGTAGGAGTTTGCTACAGGACACCTGGCCAGGATGAGCAAATGAATGAGGCCCTTCTACAGGCAGACAGCAACACCCTCACGATCACAGACACTGGTCCTCATGGGGGACTTCAACCACCCCAATATCTGTTGAAGGGACAACACAGCAGAGCACAAGCAAGCCAGGAGGTTCCTGGAATGCATTGATGATAACGTCCTTCTCCAAGTGATAGAGGAGCCAACGAGGAGGGGGGCCATGCTGGACCTTGTTCTCACCAACAGGAAGGGGCTGGTGGAGAATGCGAAACTTGAGGGCAGCCTTGGCTGCAGCAACCATGAAATGGTGATATTTGACATCCTTATGGAGGCAAGGAGGCTGCGCAGCAAACTCACTACACTGGACTTCAGGAGAGGAGACTTAGCCTCTTCAGGGAACTGATTGGAAAGGTTCCTTGTGAAGAAGTCCTCGAGGGAAGAAGGGCCCAAGAAAGCTGGAGATTCTTCAAGGACTTTCCCCTCCAAGCTCAGGAGTGATGCATCCCAATGAAGAGGAAGTCAGATAAAAGCACCCAGAGGCCTGTGTGGATGAATAAGCAGCTCCTGGACAAAGTGAAGCAAAAAAAAGCCTACAGTGTGTGGAAGCAGGGACACATAGCCTGGAAAGATTACAGGGAAGTTGTCTGAGAGGTCAGAGTTCAGGTTAGGAAAACCAAAGCCCTTACAGAATTAAACCTGGCCAGGGACATCAAGGCCAACAAGAAGGGCTTCTATAGGTACATAGGGGATAAAAAGAAGATTAGGGAAAATGTGATCCCTCTGCGGAAGGAAATGGGAGAGCTGGTTTCCCAGGATATGGAGAAGGTCAAGGTACACAATGCTTTTTTTGCCTCAGTCTTCACTGGCAAGGGTGCAAGCCATATGCCCAGAGTCACAGAAGGCAAGGGCAGGGACTGGGAGAATGGAGAGCTGCTCATAGTTAGAGAGGATCAGGTTCGGGAACACCTGAGGAACCTGAAGGTGCACAAGTGCATGGGACCTGATGAAATACATCCGTGAGTCCTGAATGGGGTTGCAAAACCTCTATCCATCATATTCGAAAAGTCGTGGTGGTCTAGTGAAGTTTCTGTTGATTGGAAAAGGGGAAACAACCCTCACCTTTAAAAAGGGAAAAAAGGAGGATCCAGGGAACTACAGGCCAGTCAGTCTCACCTCTGTGCCTGGTAAGATCATGGAGCAGATCCTCCTGGAAATCGTGCTAAGGCACAGGGAGAATGAGGAGGTGATTGGTGACAACCAACATGGCTCCACCAACGGCAGATTGTGCCTGAATATGGTGGCCTTCTACAATGGGGTCACGACCTTGGTGGATAGAGGAAGTGCAACCTATGTAATTTACCTGGACTTGTGCAAAGCCTTCGATACCATCCCGCATGATATCCTTGTCTCTAAACTGGAGAGCGATGGATTTGACAGATGGACCACTCAATGGATGAGGAACTGGCTGCATGGTCACACTCAGAGAGTGGTGGTTAATGGCTCAATGTCTGAGTGGAGACCAGTAACAAGCAGCATTCCTCAGTGGTCGGTATTGGGACTGGTGGTGTTTAAAACCTTTGTTAGTGATATGGATGATGGGATCTAGTGCACCCTCAGCAAGTTTGCTGACAACACCAAGCTGGGTGGTGCAGTCAACATGCTGGAGGGAAGGGATACCGTCCAGAGGGACCTTGACAGGCTGGAGAGGTGAGACACTGCCAACCTCATGAAGTTCAACAAGGCCAAATGCAAGGTCCTGCACCTGGGTTGGGGCAATCCCAAATACAAGTACAGGCTAGGTGGAGAATGCATAGAGAGCAGCCTTGAGGAGGATTTGGGGAGCCCTCAACATAAGAAGGATATAGACCAGTTGGAGCGAGTCCAGAGGAGGCCATGAAGATGATTAGAGGGCTGGAGCAACTCTCTTATGAAGAAAGGCTGAGAGAGTTGGGCTTGTTCAGCCTGGAGAAGAGAAGGGGGGACCTTACAGCAGCCTTCCAGTACCTGAAGGGGGTCTTCAAGGAAGCTGGGGGGAGACTTTTTACAATGGCTTGTAGTGATAGAAGAAGGGATAGTGGGTTTAAATTGAAAGTAGGGAGATTTAGATTAGGTATCGGGAAGAAGTTCTTCATGGAGAGGGTGGTGAGGCACTGGAACAGGTTGCTCAGAGAAGCTGTGGATGTCCCATCCCTGGCTGCCTTCAAGGCCAGGCTGGATGAGGCTTTGAGCAACCTGGTCTAGTGGAGGGTGTCCCTGCCAACCCAAACCATTCTATGATTCTATAAAATCAATACGGAGTGCATATTTTTCAGCCCTCTATGATGGCAATGCTTAGGCAACTCAGGGACACACAGGAAACAAACCCAGAAATAAGGACTTGAAAAGATGGCTGGAGATATCCAGAGATGTATGTATCTAAGAGCCAGAGAAAGAAATGTGACATATGCAAATGAAAAAAAGTTCAAGCTGTTCCTCTGAAAGTGTTTGACTTGTACTATGTGACTTGTTATTGTACATACCTTTAAAAGAATTTTAGAAAGATCATTGATGTTTAGTAAGATGGTTCACAATAGTCATGTGACTCAGACTGCA
Source organism: Rhynochetos jubatus (assembly GCA_027574665.1). Lineage (NCBI taxonomy): Eukaryota > Metazoa > Chordata > Aves > Eurypygiformes > Rhynochetidae > Rhynochetos > Rhynochetos jubatus. Next base: position 23,323,387 of record CM050656.1, read on the forward strand.
TACAGAAGAAGCACCACCTAACCCTGGAAAGACTGTTGTAATTTACACATCCAAATTAGGTTTTAAAAAGTCAAACCATAAAGAGCTTAAAATTTCTAAGACTACATTTAATCTTTTACTCATCAGGAATGTTTTGGGTCAGCTGATTGTGCTCTTATTTAAATAGAAGAGAATTTCTGGAAAGATAAAAAAATTAATTACAATTAAAGTTAAAGTATAAACCTTTGTTTTATGCCACCATAGAAGAGATTCTGCAGAAGCCTTCCTCTGTAAAGAAAGATGGACTTCTGTCTCATTGTTGTTAAATATGAGAAAAACATTTTTATCGATCCTATCAAATGTCTCAGTTTTCAACACTCAAATAATGCTTAACCCTATTTTCCAGTGATAACTTTTTAAATCAAAATATGTGCGTTTTTTGACATTTTCTATTTGCAATCAAATTCTCTATGGCTAGCGTTTATTGTGACCTTTGTGCTAGAGAATTGATGCCAAAAATAATTAAAACTGCTATTGCAACATAAGAGAATACAACAGTTTGATACAAGCCCATTTGAATATATTTATTGTGATTTTTTTCCCCTCAGAGTAAATCAATAGCATAATACCCAGCTGCATGATAATATTGGCAAGCAAGGCCATGAATTTCAACTGCAAACCCTTAAACACTGCATGTGCTGTGTTTTTTAAAGAAATACCCTTTTGTACGAGATATGTAATACCCTTTTGTGCTGGAGTGGTTTGCATAATAATAGTTTTCTTAAGTTATTCGTTGTCATGTGATGGAGCTGCAAAGTGAGCTAGGCAGTAACAGCATAAAATACAATTTTCCATTTTTCTCTATTTTTAAAGATATTTTCTTGTCTTTTAAATGTAAATACTTCTAACTATCTTCAGAAGAGATATCCAGTTATTAACATTTCAGATCTAATTGTTATTTTTCTTAATATCTACCTTCCTATTTGAGCTTTGTTTTTCAGAAGAAATAGCAACATTATTTCCTTTGCACTCCTGAAGAATCTCAAGCATCTTGAAATAATTGGGCATATGATCATCTGGTGCAAATCAGTGTAACTGTATTCACATTGATACCTCGCTCAAGACTTTAATAGTAGATCTAATTGATTGGAGAAGCCAAGCAAAATGTGTTATTAACTGTATAACTTACATTAGGGTTGTGTATATGTTACACTGCACCACTGAGATAAAAGGTACTGACTGAAGAGTCGTCCTAAAAATTAGACATCTAGGATACATCTGAGACCAAGCATTAAATACAATTTTAAGATTTTTCTGATGAGTTTTCCCATGTAAAAAATTTTTAACATTCCTCTTGGGCTCTCCAATGTGTTCTAGTCTGGGTAATGAGTAAGAAATAGTTCCCAAAGGAGATATAGTTACATTGAAATGGAGTTCAGTCTTATCCACAATGAAAGCTATAGAGGAGGACTAAAGCCAGGGGAAGTTCCTCAGCTAATGCACAATAAACTAGCCATTATTCTAACTGATACTATCAAAGGATTTTTCCTTTGAAATCAGCAGGATTAGGTCAAGTTACTTTAGTTGTGACTTTGGCCATAAAATTACTCATGGTCTTCAACCTCTGGTCTGCAACCTGCAAAGGGACCATTTTCAAGTAATTCCTGGAAGGTAACAAAGGAAAGCAAGGCTATTAGCCAGTATGTTAAATTCAGAGTGCAGAGAGGCTTCATAATCTTACTGAAAAACATTTAGAGGCTTCCAAATTGAAAAAGATCAAAACCAACTGGGCTATATTATTTCAGAAAAGCTCACAAACTGGATTAACATATAATAGTATATTATCAGATTTTACCCCTGCTAAGAATACCTAGGCAGAAAAATGCTCAAGAGCCAAACGGTCACTCTTTCTACAGCTCCACACACCAAAATAAGAGACCATTATACACAGCCATTCTACAAAACTTAGATGAGTAAATCAACATACCCCTTACCAAGCAATCACATATTATTGTTTTCTAAAATATCTAAGATCTATCTTTGCTAAATAAGGCAACAAGAAATGGTCACAGCTCCAATCAGTGAACATACTATCAATACCAGAGAGACAAATACAACCACCGAAGCCATAGACGAAGCCCTGTAAAATAGGTAAGAGAGTATTATAATGATTATATGCTCTGTAAATCTTTTAATCTGGAATTTCACAGTTGAGCCATGTGTTCTATCATCTGAGAAATACAAGTTGCCTCATATCAGTTGGATACCAGATACTATTAAAGCACTGCAGGCTAAGCAACATGTTACACTCTCTCCTAGTGGTAGAGATGTATATATTTGCTTAGATCATTCTCTTTGCATAGAAAACTTGAAAAAAAGTCTTTCAGGAGGAAAACATTCAATGAAGTTTTCTGTAGTTTTCTGCTAGGAACATATAGCACATACTTTACTTACTATGTCATTATAAGGCACTCTGACCTTTATTGGAATAAGGAACAGTCACACATGTACCTGTCTCTGGGACACAGCCCTTTCCTCCTGTTTTCCTATTCTTCTCCCCAGACTTCTAGGGTTCTTTGAGGGGTTTTTTTTCTGCTCCCTAACAGTGGTAGACAGAACTTCATGTGTTCACCACTTTCTTTTATATTGTCTTAGAAGTGTTGAATTTTCTTTTCACAGCAAACTGAATGAGAATTAAATGTTTCCTTAAAAAAATTAAAAAAAACAAAAACAAAAACAAAAACAAAAACAAACCTTTTCAAATATGTCATTCTTATGTGAATCCTCCAGGGTGATGCAGGTGGTAAAAAATTGGTGGAATCAGCCATGGGTTTTGTCTGATCTTCTGAAACAACTGTTGCTTAATTTATAAGTTAATGAGCTCTCTACCAAAATCAATACATCCATCATTTTCTGTTAATAATCATCCTCCAAGTGATTTCACAAATCCATTTACTGTTACGTAGTATACACACTTTTCCTGATACTTTGGCTAATACATGTCATTTTTATTGCATGGGAAGTATAAGTCCATTCCAGAATTAAATCCTGATACTGTACATTTAGACTTGCTGTAAACAGGCACCATGGAAGAATATGTCATGTAGCAGAGTCTAACTGGAAAATTTGTATATGGATCCAAACATTTTTGCTTACTTTTAACCCATATCCTGATTACTGCCTGCCTCATTTTCGAAGTGTTTGTGGCTGTCTGCTTTGAGAGAGAGGGTATCGCTTTAGATGTTCCTGTTTGTTAATCCTTTCGACACTTCCACTGTAACAGCTGTCATACAAATCTTGTATGACAGCCTTCTAGTGCAATGAAATGTTTTAACACTTTTTAGGTGAAAAAGTATTCATTTGTTTGGCAGACAAATGCAAACACATTAGCCATTACATTCTCTGAGTAACTCCATAAGAAATCAGGGTGCAGTATTTCAGGAGACTTGTGAAAGTCCCCCATACCCTGCTTGAGTGACTCCAAGACAGCAAAGAGGAGCACAGGATGTAGCTGGAAAAATAAGTCTTCCCTAGTACTGACTACAGTGGATAGGGTTGCAAGGAAAGGATAGACCAAACCAAACATATTTCTATTCTCTTTCTATGACAACTTAATAAGAATAGGACCCACTTTCAAGTAAACTGAGTTTGTTCATTATCTTGTGGCCACTATACATGAAAATGTAGAATCCACCCCAAACAGTCTTCTGGTGATCCAGTCACTGAGAAAGACTTTCAAACACCCAAGGCGTCAGTCTTAATGAATTTTTAAAAGCTTATAAAATGTTCTTTGGTTATATATGCTCTAAAACAAAAGGTTTATTCTTAGTTGTTAGCATGGCTTTATTGGCACCATTTATTTAATTTTTATAGGAGTGAGAGCATGACTACTTTCATGCCAGCATATTTGATTGTGTATGACTTACTTTGCATTTACAGGGATTTATTGTTGCGTACGAGGAAAAATAAAATTTCTCTAGAGTGTTTATTTAGCTCCCTGTTAAGTTAAGCAAGTTGTATCTTTGGAAATATCTTAAAGGACTATTTCTAATGGTGCCAGTAGGGCCCTTGTTTTGCTTATAAAAATACATGTAAACTTATAATGGACAAAGATACAATTATCCCAGAATAGCTTCAGGAAAAAACATCAGATTTCTTTCAGAAGAGGTGCATAAATATGGATTGTGGTATATATTATTGTTCTATGAGCAGTACGGATTCTAAACTGGCTTTTATTTTCAATGTGAGACATATTCTCTTACAACTTTTGGTGGTCAGAAATAATTCCCTTTAGATCAAGCTATTGCATTTCCTAAGTGGAATTAGTCCTTACCTATATAAGTACAAGACAAAGAAAAATCTTACACAGTGATTTTGTCAGTGATGAAAAAATGAATGCTTGACGTTTCTCAATAGTGTCAGATCTTATCAGTCTCTCAAAGGCTGTCCTAGTTTAATCCAAGAAATTTCAAAATCAGTCTCATTTTAACAAAGGTAACTATATTCACAGGCCTTTTCCTCTTTTCTAGATCAGTTCTGTCCTCTGCATAGGCTCTAAAGCTTTTATGCATAGTCCTTATAGAGCAGAATAAGCCTCGTTAAAACTTAATTATATGTTGTATTAAAAACACATCTGGAAATGACATTTCTCACAGGTTTGTTTTTAATAATTAACAGTTATTTCTGTTGACTCCCCAACATACTTGTTAAGTACATATTCTTTCTCATGAAGATGGAGGGACTTCCAGATGTGCACAACTGGAGCTTGCACTGAACAGGATTTTTCAAAGATCTTGAGTTCCCCCAGCATCTGAGCATATTTAAACTTGGGGCCTGGTTGTCCTTCTTCACACCTGCTCTCAAGCATGAATTACTGTAACAGCATCTCCACTGATAACAAAGTGTTTCCTCAATAGATAAGAGCTTATTGTCTTAGTCCTGTTGCTAGGAGAGCCAGCCAATTACAGGGCTGGTGTAGCAGGCAGCTGATGTAATACATGCTTGATAGATCTCTTATCAAAGACTCACACATGTTGAAGAATGCTCACAATTCAGCTGGATTTATCAATATGGAAAGAGCCTCATTCTTTCTTCATTTCTCTCACCTGTTGGAAGCAGCCTCTGCAGAGCTGAGTTTTAAAGCTTGAAAGCAACACCTTGTCACCTGTTATTCATGCCCATTACATAATGACAAACAGATGCAGCAAAGAAAATGCCAGTCCCCTCTATATCTGTTCTGGTGATGTGAGCAAGTCAGAGTGCTTTGAGCTGCTTTATTTCCATGCACAGATAAGTGCTATCTGCAATGAACCACGTCATCCAGATTCTAAGGGCAAAAACAGGCCATCGGAAGAGGAGTCTTGGGCATAATGTTCAACTGCAATTGTGTCTTCTAAAAAGGTATGACAGAACCAAGGCTTCAGTAGGTGACCACAGTCAGGGAGTATCATTATTATTGTTGTTATTTATTTAACCATCAGATACTTTTAATTAGTGCTATTTAAGGATAGGGAATCAAAGAAAATCCTTTGTTTTATTATAAAAACTCCTGTCAATTTCTATTCCTATTAAGAAAATCATGTCATTTGCTTAAATTCCTCATGAAGCAAGAAACTTCCATCAATCAAAAGGGAGTTTCTTTAACTCATTCAAAAAAAACCCCATTCTTTGCTCTGTATTGCCAAGAAAGATGACTAAAAGAAAACCTTTAATCTTGGAGAAAATCTAAGAAATGTATGTGCTAGAGGCACTAATGGCTTGCTGTTCCATGATTTAGCATCACTGGTCCTTTTACAGCCACTTTGTAAAACGCAGATTATTAAGGGCTGCACTCCCCTTAGCCAAGAACTATAGATCTTGGCAATTTTTGACCTTTGAAACGGCTTCATGAGACCATGTTATTCATGGGTGTTATTTGAAATACCCTGTTATGTATATTTACCTGAGGAGGAGGGATCAAGGGGTCATTGCTATATTGAAGATGTGAGCAATCATATGTTTCTGAAATTTGGTTAGAACAATACTGGGATAAGTGACTTTGTAAAAATAGATGTGAAAAGGAGGAGAGGATGTGTATATTTCCCCTGAATACATAAGTCTTTGCTAACTGGGACAAGTTACAGAAAGGCATTCTGGTCAGTCTTCCAAAATCACTAGGAATGACTTAAACAGATTCTGGTAACTTCTAGTTCAAGCTTTGCTGATGTAAAGAATCTGGGCATATTTGTCCATGAAAGGATTTGTATCTTCATGTCTTTGGTTTATTAAACAGCCAGTCTGCTGCTAACAGAAAAACTATATAGGCAATGCAAAAGTCCATTGTGAACTCAATGCTTTTCCAGTTTTTCTGTGTCCCTTGAAGCAAAGGAGAGTATAAAAAGGCCTGATTTTCTTTTTCATGGGGTCTTTTGTTTCATCAAATGCATCCATCTCAGTTATGAAAAGTTGGCTGTAACAAGCAAGAAACGGCAGAATATTTGGGCTTACAGAGTTTCATCAAAAAGTAGCATTGTAACACAATTGTATCAGGGACAATTTTGTAACACTGAAGATCCTTTGCAACCTTAGCAAGGTCTATAGAGTGCAGCAGGGTACAGAGCAGAGGAAATCAAATCAGGTATAAAGCACAGGTACACACAGTATGACTGAAGAGGCCAGCAGCAGGAGGAGGTATTGTACACTGCTGATTGACAAAGAAACCGGTTTATAAATCAGCTTAAATATAATCTGGTCATCACAGGACATATGCTTCCTGCAAATTGACTCTGTCCTTTCTTTTCACTTATTTTCCCTGATCATTAAACTGCTGTGGTTTAATTGTGTGAAACCGAGTTTCAGGATTCACGATATTGCTCAGATTGTCCTGCATAAATTCTTCAGATTCGACAACGTCAGCAGGAGGAATCCCATAGATGTCAAACTAACCCCACATCTGCAGGCTGTTGTGCCATCAAATGATAAAGGATTCTTTTTTCTAGGTCACCCAGGGTTTTCCTAGCAGCCAGCTCTGTTATACACATGTTTATTTGGATGTGTGTCTGTTCACTATACTTGGCTTTGATTACTTTTCCCTTTTTACTTCTCTTGCTAACTTCTTCATGGTTTGCAGAAGGTGCTGGGTTTTATAGGTGTCTTTTCTGCCCTTGCAGTCCTCACTCGAAAAAAATGTTTCACCACAGTATACCTTTTTATACCTTAGTCACTATTGCTTACTGCTGTACAAAGGGCATAGTCAATCCTGGGAAATCTTCTGTGGCATGCTGATGTATTGTGCTTAACGTATTATCAACAATGACAAGTCTGCCTCAGGAAACTCCAGCAGCCCAGAAAGCATAGGGTTTTTTAATAGAACAGCTCTTTTAAAAACAAGTGTATATCCCATACAGAGAAACCTTTTTCCTTTGATTTCCTGAACGTAGAACCAGCAGTTGATGCTACACATAAAGACAAGCCAAAAAAGACCTTGCTCTGATGAAACAAACCTGAAAATAACAGTAATTACGATGAATTTTATTTGTACTGTCCACTTGTACAACATTGCAGAGAGCTTCATGCAGCACGTAGCAGAAACCATGTTCTTGAAAGGATCTTACTCTTATCTCAAACCCAAGGGTCAATTCTGTCCTCATTTCAAGAGGACTATGCTGTAAGGCTCCACTCCTACCACTGCATTTGCATAAGAAAGGAAGAAAACTTATGCTTTGTTGTAAGGCTCTGGAAGACTGCTCTTGCTAATTGGTTTGGGGAAATAAAAGTAGGAATTTCAGAGAAATTTCACATTTTTTGCACACAGTGTGGGTCATCTTGCAGTTACATTTGAGCTCCTAGGGTTGCAAAACATGTCTAGTTTGGGAGACAGGGCTGCTGTCCCCAACAGATTTTTTTAATTATTTTTCTTTATTTTAAAAGAAGTCCAGTGTGAGTCCCAAGGGACTCTCTTAACCAGTGTCCTAAACTGATCAAAAACTGCCCTTCGGAAGTCTATGGTAGTGGTTTTTCTGACCCACCTCCTTACTTCACCTGAAATTGAGAACTCTATTATTTCATGGTCACTAAGCCCAGGATGGCGTCCTACTACTACATCTGCCACTAGTCCTTCTCCATTTGTAAACAGCAGGTCAAGCAAAGCACTTCCCCTAATAGGTTCACTCATCAGCTGTGTCAGGAAGTTATCTTCCGCACACTCCAGGAACCTCCTAGACTGTTTCCTCTTTTCTGTGTGGTATTTCCAGCAGACGTCTGGGAAGTTGCAGTCCCCCATGAGAACAAGAGCCAGCGATTGTGTGACTTCTGCCAGCCGCTTGTAACATAACCTTCTGACTAACTGGGTATAGTTATAGTGCCAACAGCTAGAAATTCAAGTGCACAGTGCTCTTCTGTCCTCACAATAAACTTGAAATCTCTCTGTTTTGGACCTCAGCCTAAAATGTTCTGCATGCTTTCTCTTCTCCTGACCTCGACTGTCACAGTGGCACCCTGCACCACACAGGAAAGCATCTTTGTTTTCCATCAGTTTCCATTTTAGTATACCAGGGAGCTGGAAAATATTTTTTAACACATATGCATTGCTGCATGTGTTCTGTCTATTTCTATTATGCCATGTGTACATTTCACCATCTAGGAAACGTGTACAAACATTGTCTGGAACTAAAGAAAACAGGAGGTTTATAAATTACATTTTTTTCAAAAAAAGACCATGCAGAATGCTGCTCAAATTGCTCATAGGGCAGCTCGAGAGAGCTGAGGTAGCCTGGTGTTGTATGATAGAAACCTTCCTCCCACATTCTGGACAAAACTTATACCTTGAAAGTTATGCAGTAAAAAAAAATCTGCAGCTGACCATTTAATCAATTTAATATTTTTTTACTATGTCTCTCCTCCTTTTATCTGCTACCATGGTGAACAGAGGCAAATTCACACACTGAAGTGGGGAGAGAGCACTGTGCTTAATAGGACAGAAAAGAAATTGTACATGCCACCAGACACCTATTTTCTATCTATTTGTTTGCGGTTGGTTTTCCCCTCTTTTTTTGGTGGGGGTGGGGGGGAGGATGGGAATGGGAATGACTTCTCAAAGTGTTTTAGTCTTTGCTGACAAACTGGTGCCAGGTTCAGAACTTAATGAAGTCCTCAGAGAAAATTTTGCAGCAAATCAGGGAATCTCAAAGATATGACCTTCAATAAAACCAGTGTCACAAATGATTTATCTATTTTTATTCCTCTTTTGAAAGACTGAAAATTCAGCTTTGTGGCAATTTGTAATATTACGTTCTTAGCTGCACCCACTTTATTGTTTTTCAGGTTTCATGACATTCCAAAAGCAGAGGCCACGGTAATAGCTTGGAGTAATGTGCAGTTTATCTACCAGTGAAGTCTTCATTCTTTAAAGCTTCTTCAGTACCTCTGCTACACTCCTCAAGAAAATTACCTGGACAATAAAGCAGGGGAGGTCAAGATGGCATGCCAGTGATTCTGTTTCCCTCTGCACTGTGGAGCTGGATTCATGTCAGCAATGAGGTACGACTCTTTTTCCAGGAGGACAGTAACAAAGTTTGCTCCCCTCTCTGTCAAAGAAACTCAAGAGACACCATGCCTTCCCAAAACACATCATTTCCAGTGCTGGACTGATGCTTTTGTCATGACAGAGGACTTCCAGTGCTTAGGTAGGACCCTTTATTGGATTGGCTTATTTGCTAAAAACTGGTTTTCTTCCCTTGTTCAGATGTAGGAAGGATAGACGAGTGGGCAGAACCTTACCGGGTTGCTGAAGGTCAGGACAGTAGTGGTAGAAATAGAGCAGTGTAAGTGGCTTTTCTGAGCACTAGCCATTCGGAGGGAAAATGTAAATAGTGTCTTGATTCTGCAGAAATTAATTTAAACTTTCCAAATTTGCAAATTTGTTTTTCCACTGAAAAAGATGTGGGCCAAAATGTTTTTCTCAGTTCTAGGAGGCATTTTTTTCCCCCCATTGGAAAATAGATAAGGTAGCATTAAGCTCTTGATAGAAAAATACCCACTTCTCAAAAACCACTCTTAGATCCCCACTAACAACCTCAGCCCATAGACCAAGAATTGAACATACACATAGAATCAGTTATTTTCCTCCCTGATAGAATAACATATATTATTCTATATTGTAATACAGAATATATTATATATCTGTAATAATACATACTATACTATATTTGAATAATCCCCCCAGGGAAGTGGTGGTATTCCCAACACTGGACACTTGTAAGATTCAACTGGACAGGGTGCTGGGCCATACTGTCTAGACCCTGCTTTGGCCAAGAAAGACTGAATCAGATGATCCTTGCGGTCCGTTCCAACCTGGCATTCTTTCGTATTAGGAAACAGAGGTATGATTTGCTGTTGTTGAGCCAGCACCCAAGAAATCAGGCTGTCTGCTCTGGGTCTGAAAGACAGACCTTAGCTGGCCAGAGTCAGTGGGAAGGTGTCTAGGGACAGGAGTCATCCCCAAAGTGCCGAATCTGTTGTATAAGTGTAGGCACTCATTGTTGGAAATTGTTGGTCTGAACTGCAACATTTTTTTTACCAGCAGTAAAACCAGGCAATAGAGCTGGTGGGAAGACCCAAGTCCCACACGTACATGCAGCTTTGTTACTGAAAACGTATTATTTGGTCAGATGTGGAGGGAGGAGGTCTTAATTCCCTCTAATACCTCTTGTTTAAACTAGCTTACATGGCTGCACAGTGGGTGTTTGGAAATCACCTTTACTGGATGTATTTTCCATTTTAAAATTTCACTTTGTAATGAACCATCAGGAAATCCAGATGTGCTCTGTTACAACGACACATGTTACAGGGGTAGATGTTGTGGTACACTCTAAGGTCAGGATGTTTCTGTATCTTTCGTATTGCTTCATTGTTTAAGGTCAAGCAATTTGATTTTTTCAGCAACATTTGTAAATTTTTACGAAATATGTAATCAGATACGAATAGATACAAATACCCAGCATCAATTCCGTTCTTCTGATTCCTGGTCTGGTTTTGTACATCGAAGTTGTGCTATTAGATTTTTACATTAAACAGATTCCTTATTTGAAAGCTTATTTAGCTTTCAAATTTCTATTTGAAAAACCATAGAAAGAACGAAATTACGTGTTTCTTTTTGGATAGTACACTGACAAAGAAAAGGAAATCCCTTGCTGCAGGATATTGCTGTCACAGGTCATGAACGTTTAAGCAGGAGTTACTGCCATCCAGAGGTGAAAAGACAAATGGTCATATTTCATTTTTTAAGCAAAAAAAGGTTGATTCAGTTTATTTCATATTAGGGAATCAAAGAAGAAAGAAATAATACAAATGTTCCCAGAGGATTCTGTGGTGTTTTTAAATATGTAGGTATGGATGAAACAAAGTTCACAGCAACACAGGAGAAGCACAGTAAAAAACACATCCATAGATGTAGATATCCCAGGCTTCTGGTGATGAGTGGGCAGATGATGCCCCTTGTTGTGGGGACCTCAGTGAGGCAGGAGCAGGGGACCTGCCAGGCATTGTCCAGGCAGCCTCCTACCCTCCCTGTGGGGCACACAGCCTGGGAGGGCCAGTGGCAGGAAGCACCCAGCACACACAGGAATCTGTCAAATCAAGAGCCTGGACGGTACCATGGACTGACAGTGTTTTTCTCAACTCCTGATAACACAACTAACAACAAACCCCCTGGGTTTCCAAATCCAAATAAAAGGTGCACCTCTCTACAATTCTTCCTTCCTCCCCAAAAAAGAAATGTCAAAGCCATAGTAGAAAACAAAGAAATCAGTGATTTGGGGAAAAATTAAAGGAAAAGGGAGGAGTGGAAATTGTTCGCATCTTCTGCCCACTGTGTCCCTGATGTTGACAGTTCTCAGCTGAAGGGGCAGAATAAATCAGAGGAAAAAAATTAAGCTATAGAAATGCAATATCGTTTTTGGACCGGCCATATTCAGTCATAAACGTGCAGAATTCAAGAATGGCAATTAATTTTATGCAAAAAAAAAAAAAAAGATAAACATCCCAAGAAAGGTTTTTCTAAATAGTATCTGAATTGTACCTAGAGATCCTTGTGAATTGTAATGTTTCTTATATTTTCCTTCGTTGGAAAGTAGTTCTGGGTGCTCATATTTCTCCTTGCCTATTTTCTGAATAGTGAAAAATAATGCATGTATTACAAGTTTTCTTGATTTCACACAATGGATAGGTACATCTCAGGGCTGTGAGGCTGTTCACGGCTGCCGCCGAAGCCTAACGCCTCCCGCCGCCGCGAAACCGGGCCGGCAGCGGCCCCTGCTGGGCGCGGGGCGCAGCGGCGGGCGGGTCGGGGGTGCTCCCGCCGGCTTTCCTCCGCTCCCTGCTCCGCCTCCGCCTACCGGGGAAGCATCCTCAGGTGCCACCGAGGCAAATCCGAGGTAGTCCGGGGTTTGCTGTCAGGCGTAGCTGTGTGGCAGGGCGCGAGGAGGTGGCCAGTTCCCGGCTGGTTTCTAAACAGCCAGCGGGGTGAGAACACCCGCCGCTGTACGACCTGAGACGGGTGCTACGGGTGTCCTCGCTGTAGAGGCACAGCCGAATTTATGATGAGTGCTTTCCAAAAATGCATAACTAAAAGGCAGACGTCACTTAGCTAAGGCATGTTACCCCCTCCCCTGTACGCAGAAGGTACCCTTACCCCCTTACGTTATGTTAGAAGCGTAGGTACGGTCAAAATTTGTTGCTGTAGATGAACCAAACCCCCAAAGGTACAGCAGAGGTTAGAGAGAGAATAATTCTCCTGAATTTTAGACCATCTCTAATGACACCTACTTAACTTTCCCTGCCAGATATTACCCACAAGCATACCAGTCTTTTAACCCAGGAAGCAGAGTGGAGCCCTAGCCCGCCGTGAATGCAGCCATGCATTATCAGCTCTCACAGACTGCTACAGATGTGCTCATGCTTCACAGGCAAACACAGTACCAAACCAGGCTAAATGAATTAATTCTTTCCTCAAGGGTCTCTACTTAATGGAGGAATTTCCAGAAGGACCGCAGCCTGAGACCAGTGATATGCCTGCCCTAGCCTCAGATTTATTTGTTGAGGTAGGAGAGAGGTCAAAAGCACTGAGCCTTCCACTTCAGTAAGTTATGTACCTGATGACCTGCTGTAGGAATAACTATTGATCTCTGCTTATAACTCCTGTTAAGAGTCCTGTAAGTATTTACAATCCTGGAACCCCAGATTTAAATACTAGGAGTGCAAAAGACAAACAAGAATCTTAGCTTGCTGTCTGCAAAATTTCCTTCTGACAAAATATATATGTTGTAATTCTTTCCAATGACAGTGAAAAAAATGGAAATTTTATCAGTTTATAGAGATGCAAGATAATGTAATCTTTGAAAATAATGTGCTAGGTTTTTTTTAAACAGGTTATTTTCCCTTCTCCTCCTGTATAATGCTGAAACTCAGGTGGAAATAGGAACCTCTCCATTACTTTATAATTCTTGTCAATAATATATATCATAGTCCATTAAAAAGTCTAGCAGAATACCCTATTGATTTCACTGAGCTACCCACCACACAGAAATGTAATGAAGTTAGTAATAAGACAGGACAATGGTTTTTGCCACTGTACCAGATACCTTCAGTATAGCATTGTGTCATCTCTAGCTCCATCACAAGATGATCTATTTCAATAGCATGTGAGGAACAATTTTTCTTACTGTTTGTTACTGATAACCCTCAAACAGCAGCATCCAAGAAAAGCAGAGCAGAAATCACTAGCTACTGTTTCCAATTAGAAAAAAAAAAATTAGGAAGTTCTACATTTTGCAGAGCCAAAATTACTTTCTATTTCATATGGTCTATTTTCTTGATATTATAATCCAAACAAAAACAAAGTTAATTTAGAAATCTGCATTACAAGCTGGAAGAGTCACTGTTGAGATAGATGTAAGGAGATGCATGGGCCAGTATCCAAAACGTTGGATACAATTTTCCACCACATATGTCCAACCAAATCCATGCAAACTTTGAACAAGTTTGGCAAGAGTCACAGTGGTTTTGGTTTTACTACTATATGAAGGGGGAAAGTCCCTTGTGTATCCCTTGAAATGGGCAAAATCGTTGTGATAAAATGTGTTTATACATTTTAAGACAATCATGAATCAAGACAATTCTTTGAAGACAATTTATGGTATTAATTTCATCCCTGTTTCTTAAATTTCTTAGTCCACACAGCTGCCTAAACGGGTAAGCACCAATGTAAACAGTCAGTATTAGGTGCTGTCAAATGAAATCATCACCCATTTCAGTGTCCCTTACCAAAGCATGTTCTTTATTGGCAGCCTTCAGTACATAAACAAATTGATGAATCATCTTGCTAGCTCAGAGGGTGACAGTGAAATTAAATTCCTTCCCTTCTCAATGAAATAGTTTAGTCATTTGAGACAGGAAATCACTTTGTGTTGGGAAGCTGTACAGGGTAAATCTCAACCAGTTTCCAGAATCATGAAAGGCTCTGGCTGCAGCAGGAGCGAAGTGACTGTGATGGGCAGGAAGCATAACAGGACAAGTTCCAGCAATAGAATGCAATAGGAAATATTATTTTTGATGTAGATCTTTAATAGGTGGTTCAAAAAATTATACCAAGATTAATTCTACAAATATATTGAGTCCCTAGAGCTGTTTCTATAGAATTCTGTTCTATATGGTAGGATTTTTCTACAGACACACTTGCCTGTGCCTTGCATCAATCACCCTGAGCCCAGTTCTACAGAAGTGTCTTCATGAATAATGATGTAAAGGAGGAGACACAGAGAAGGAGATGGAGAAGTATAAAAACACACGTCGTTCTTTTTCTCTCCCACTTCTAGTCAGCTGCAGTATCCCACTATCAGTGAACGGTGGCAAAAGGATCAATGACAAGTTGCTACAAGGTACAGAAGGCACAGACTGCTCAGTAGCACTTTGACAACTCTATCCTGTTGAGGATCTGCACCAAAGCTGCTTTTGATTCCTCTTTATCAAGGCAGAGGCCAAAATTTGGAGTGGTGTCAAGTCTATTTTTATGACACTAAGATCTCCCTGGGAATTTATGAGACTCTCTTCGGACTTAATTTATCCCTTCAGGAAGTGTGGGATTATAGATCAGTCATTTTTAACCAGCTGACCTCAGTCACCTTCAGTTACAAGTAAGCTCAAGCTTAAAGTGCACCCCCAGGGTCACTGGTTTCTGCTAAAGGATATGTGTGTGCTATCAGAATACTCAAACAATAAGAGAAATGTGATGTAACTGGGGGAACTCACTTGGAGGGTTTGCTGCAGACACAAAACATTAAACTAAGGTAAGAACCACTGACTTTTAATTCCAGAATTATGAATTATTCCCAAATGGTCCAACTTTAAATTGTGTTAAATTCAATAGTGAATCCCACTTTATATGACAATATAAGGGACTAATAGCAACTACCCATTGAATGAAAGTGGAGCAGAGCAGTATCTGAGGCATTTGGGTTACTCAGAGCAGACTTCAAAGATTGCCTGAAAAGGTGATGCCTTTTGCACAGCCCACTGTAATTTACCTGTAAATCTTCGCAATTTTCATGGATGTGTTAACATGCAAAATGTATGATTTCAAGCTGACATGAAAGCCTCAGATATTCAGGGTGAGTTCATTAAGTTCCCAAAAGCACAGTCAAGGGTGAAAAAGCCATTTGTAGAGCTCTCAGACTGCTGATAATCCACCTGCAGCTTCCTTGCATGTCTAAAAGGTTAAAAAAAAAAAAAAAAAGAAGAAGTGTTCCAGTATTTTCAATGTCTTTGCAAGGCTATTGGAAAGGCAGCAAAAGTATTAGGTATGTTTGGAGATATTATGGAAGGCAGTAAACAGTGCAGTGTGTTTCTGGAGTGAGTTTTCTTACTGGTTTATGATTTTAAAACTCAAAGCTCCACACTGCAATTCAAGAATTTGCGGTTATTTTGAAAAAGGGAGAAATTAGTAGAGTATGATGGATTCTATTACAGGAGACTTATTTAATACCCTCTTTGAACACTAGCCAGATGTTTCATCTGAAGTCTTCATCAAGAGCAAAGATTACATGGGATCAGCTATCTGAAAAAAATTAAATTGCTGGAACATTTTCTTTGCTGTTAGACACCTGAGAAATCTAGAAGTGGATGATGCCAAACTATCTGTCTTAGGTGTACTTCCTCTAGTCTTACTTTCCTGAATGAAATGTGGTTACCACAAAGGATATTTGGAATTGAGGAACAGAGATCAACTAGATTTGGCTTTCCTGGATGTGGTCTATCTCTTAGCAAGTGTTTTGCAGTTGCTATTACAACTTTGAAGGAAAGGTTTTCTCATTAACAATTGCCACTTTACATTTTCAGGACAGAAAAATTAAGGATATTGAGGTATGTTTCAAGCCAGTATTTTAGAGTTTTAGATGCATTGGGATTACACCACAGGCACCCAATATTCTTACTGGACCGTTTATGGATTTTACTGCTATTTAATTGATTCCTTAAACAATAAGTAAATAAATTATGAAAGTACATTTGCATATATAATTACAAAAATATAATTTACAAACAATTATAAATAGTAAATACATCATTCCAACCTTTAAACAAATAAGACAAAAAAATGCAATTCAATAAGATTTAATTTAATAAGTAAGGAAAAGATTTCTGATTTCTTTAGGTCAGTTTTAGAATCATAGATAGTTTAGGCTGGAAGGGACCTCTGGAGGTCATCCAGTCCAAACCACTTCTCAAAGCAGGTCTCATTACATCAGGTTGCTCATGCCTGTGTCCAGTCGAGTTTAACCCTCCAAAGACAGAGATTCCGCGACCTCAGCTGAACACTGATAGCTGCAATGCATTGGTAAGAAAGCAATCCACATGCAAAATTATTCTCCATTTTTCTGCATACAATTTGAAATGTTCCACTTTCTGTCAGAGGACTTTCTGACCCACTAAAACTTCTGCGTTGCACATACACTGTTCAAGAATCATATATCAGAACTTTAGTGATAGAGGTGCCAAGAAGTACTTCCTCCATTTAGGCTTGCACAAACCTACAGTGGTAATAATGAGTTAAGTAGCTCAGAGTGAACAAGTTAGCACAGTAAATAAAATCTTTTGATTGCTCCATGATTTACAGCTGGTTTGTTTCCTTGTTTAAAAAACCAGTTTGTTTATTCCGCAAACTATTTTAAAGCTACACTTCATTGTCTCTAAAAGATTCTCTAGCTATTTCATTTGATCTACACCATTTTGGTTTCGTATCTGAAGTCTTAATGGTCTTTCATTTATGCTTCATTAGAAAATCTTGAAAAAAGCCTTAGCCCTCATGAGAACCTGTGTGCTCAGCCCTGCACAAATGCAATGGGAAAATTTTTGCAACACTGCCAGTTAACCTCTGCTTATACTTCCCAAAATGCCTTTCCCTTCCTTGTGGGTCAATTCATTCTTGCTGCTTTATTCTGTCCTCATCCTTGGATCTGTATGATGGCAGCTGTGGCAATTTCTGGGTGAACAGGAGTAAGATCTCCTTCCTTGTTGTCTCCTTACCTTTGAACACAATCCTCATTTTATATCTGATGTCATTTTTATGGTGGGCATAAAATTGACCATAAAAATCGACCAGTATCTTTGAATTAGCAGTACTATAATCAGTTTTCCAGATTTAATTCTCCCTTAGGCTTACTAGGGAGCTGATAAAAATCTGTAAATTGTCATTGTCACCAGTATTTAAGAACAGTCCCCTAAAAAGCATGCAGTGATTTAGCTCATGTCTTTGGACAAACTCTGGAAACATTAGCATCACTACTAGAGCCAGTGGTGGCCCCTCCCAACGTGCAAATCCCCCATGACTTCACAGCCCCTGCGCAGACTTCATCTGACCTCTGCAGAACTGGGGAGCATAGGTTTTGTCTCATCCCTACTGACCTGTCTCATCTCCCCTTCAACTTCTGTCCCTTCTTCTGTGCAGGTCTCAGGTCAGAAGAGCCAGGAAAGCAGTTGTGATTACTTTCCTGACAAAGTGCTGCTTCGAGAAACACATCTCAGAGACACAGTTGACCCCTGCTACTTTGGTGCCAGCTTCTTGCAGAAGAGAGGTTTTGATCTGGTCTAGTGCTGTGAGCCTATTCCGCCACCTTCCTGGAAGATCAGTGCTGCTAGGTCAGTTCTCTCACCAGAAATTAACATGGGGCATTTTGTTTAAACTGGGAAGCTGATAGTGTTGAACCCATATAAACTAGCTGGCTATCTTCTTGCCATCTCTAATGTAAATCTACTATGATATTGTGAAACTTTATTTATTTTATGCTTGCAATATTTACCAAAGCAGTCCTTACAAAAAGGGTCCTTTCTAACTTCCATAGCATTTTTCTATGGAGTTATTTGTTGGAAAGATATGTTCATGTATAATTTAAAGTGGCTTGCTTAAACCTTTGCAGTTGGTAGCTTAATATATATTTTGTTGTAGTTTGAGTACAAAGGATATATTATGCTTTTGTTGGCATCCTTGCTGGTTAGTATGCCAACTCCATAATTTTGTTCTCTGCTATATGTCAGGATTCGAGTGCCGAGGGCTCAACAGGTGGTGCTGGGATAAAGTTCTGGCAAATCAAATAGGTAATGCAGTTATTTCTTTTGTCAAATTATAATTAGAAACAGAGAGGAGTAAAATGAAACTCACATTTTCCTGGTGCAAAACAGGGTTTAGAATTAAATTCAAATCAGTTTCCATGACAAATGCACATTACTACGGGAGCTTGGTCTGTAAATAAACATGCAACACCTTCATTTTGATGTAGAATGATTTGTTCCCTGTAAATTTAAACTCTAAGCATCAGTGTTTAAACAATAACAGAAGGCTAGAGTCCTCCATGAATCTTCTGTCTTTCTAGTGCACATTTTTCAGAAAATGTGCCAAAAGCTTCAGGAAAACTTTGAAAAGATTTAAATCTAAAAAGAGAATTTGAGACAATCTGTGATACATAACTCAAGTGTTTAACATCAAGAGTTTCCTGCCATATTGTTTTCTAATCATTGCTATAACCATGCTCCCAGCAGAAAATGATAAATACACTGGAAATTCTACTGAACGTGCTGAATGAGGTGCTGCTTATTTTATGCTTGACTTGGATAATGGTTATTAATCCTAAAATCATAAAAATGGAATAAAGACTTCTGCAACAAAAATGCAACAAATCATATATGCATAGCTTGGTCCTCCAAAATGGCATATAAAAAGACCTATCCACTTACGAGCCTGTCCATTTTGCTATTGTAACTGATTTTTTCACACTGAGATGTTTTTATTTTCCTCTGAGGACCTATTTAAATCTAATACATATAATCTTATCTGCAGCTCCTACAATCATTGTGGTTTTAGTTTTCTGTTCCTGCTCATTCAAAGACATCTTTCCTAAGCTATAATTTTCTCCAAAGTTCTGTTTTGTCAGATCTGAACCCATCATCCACTGAAGCAGCTTCCTGCAGTGGTGTCCACTTCCACAGGCTCGTCACAAACATCTTTATGTCCCTTTCAAGCTCTTAGTTAACTAAAGGCTTTACTTTTGTATGAAACCAGATGTTAAATCCTCTTCTGTCATTTAATAACTCATTCCATAAGTGATCAGGAACTAAGCAGCATGAGAAAAGGGTATCGCATTTAATCCATAAACCTCATTATTTTTACTTTTTATGTACCACAGTTAGTGTCGTTTAGTCCTAGGTAAGCTGCTCTCCCACAACAGCAGGCTGAGGTTGTGATGCTGGCTGCCAGGGCTGTGGGCAGGTGATGGGACCACTGCCTCTGTCCTGGCCTGGGGTGCATGTAACAAGACATAAGGAACTACTGGACATGGCACAAGAAATTGCTGGATGCAACAGATCACAGGGTGAGAAGCTGACAGATTTGCAGATAGTGCTGTGAGGAATTCACAGGTGGTTAAGGAGGAGTTATGTGAGAAAGTCGAATTTCACAGAAAGCTGGGCATGCGCTGGGGATGTTTTTGGGAGTGGGCTAGTACAAAGCCAACAGTAGCAGGTAACCATATCAGCTTACCCACGCAAGGCTGAGATCACCTTGAAATGGTATCAGAAATACCAAAATGCAAATTCAACATGTACAGGATTTGAAAATGGAGAAGAGAGTGACTGGTTTTTTTAGAGAGCTACTAAATCCATGAACTTTTAAGCAGTTGGCATTTTGCTAGTTACCAGTTCAATTTCTTCACAATTTTCAGTATGAAGATGGCTGGGAACAAGAAGACATTGGCTGAGAATAAGGATCCCGGTTCAACATAACCTTTTTCACAATCCCTTGCTTGGCAGAACACGTTTCTGGGGAGGCAGGGCGCAGCTACATTAACCCAGCAAAGTTGCACTCAGTTGCCTCAGGAGTTAATCTGGCAGCTTCACTGCAAAGGGCTGACTCAGAAGGTACAAGGTATATTACAGCCGTTGTGTTGTTAAATTCTTTGCCTCTTTAGAAATCCTTTTACTGCACTACTGCGTTTCTAGACTGACCCGGGACATGCTGTGAGGACCAATCCCTGCTATCTATGATTTTCCATTAATGCATGAGAGAATGTGTTCTGGGGTTTTTTTTTATTTCTTTTAAATAACCATGTTGAATATTTATCTTAAACCTCAGGTGGTTGTTTAGAAAAGAAACAGCTGAGAAGCAGATAATGTACTCTTTCATTGACAAAAGATTTATGACTTGCCTGGCAGGACTTCATACTTACAGAGCTCACAGCTGACATAGTCAAACACAAGTAGCACGTAGTCCAGTGTTTATCCAGGGGAACTGAGACCACTGCTCCCACACTTTTTCGTGTGAAATGAAATCAGCCACATTGAAATTGGCAAAGATTTAAAAACATGATAAAATTCTTAGTAAAAAGGGGGGAGAGAGGCTCAGAAGCAGTTTGAATCAATGAATGCCATGCAAAAATAAATAGGGTATGCATGAACATTTCTGCTGACCTTCTGTAGGAGCCATCTGTCTAGTGGCAAGACACCCTCTTCCCCATGGGAACGGGTGAGGAGTTCAGCCACAATGCCAACCACCCCCCTACAGCTGTCAAAACTGTTGTAATTTGGCTCTAGAATATGTATCATTAAATTCCATGCTGTGCCTCAAACAGAAGGGAAACAGTATGGAACATGTTCTTAGGTATGTCTTTGCACGGACTACATGTAGCTCAGTGAGCAGTGTTACTGACTGCTGACAGAGAAGGTTTATCTGCATTTTACACAGCTTTTTAGTCAGCGTGTTAGGGAAAAAGACTTTTGGGGTTTTTTTTTTCAGTAGGGTGTGAAAAAGGCAGATTTGAATAGTGAAATTCCACAATTTCCCAGGAGATCCTAATTTTCTCCAAGGATAATATGACAGTTTCCATCAATAAGCTTTGCCACAGCTCAAATGAAGAAGAAATAAATGTCTGTTAGGTGTAGTGCTGATACTAAGAAGGGCCCTCAAGGGAGTCCAGAAAGGGAGTCAGGGCCTTGGATATACCTTCATTTCATGAAGTGACTAGGTAAACTGGTGGGTTTGCTCTTCCCTTGCCCCTATCACTCTGCCAGTCCAGGCAGCTGTACCCAGAGAAGTGCTACTGGTGGCAATGTAAACTGCACATTGGAAAGCACAGGCTGAATTTGCCCCAGAGGAAATAGGTTAACCATACATCTGCTCAAAATACCCCCTCCATTCAATACAATAAAGCACCAATTTCTTTTGAAATATTACTGTTCTCCTGGGACAGAAAAATAAATAGAATAGGTAGGAAATTAATTTTCTCGTATGTGACACACTGCTGGAAAGCCTAGAGGTTAATGCACACAACTAGACAGCCACAGACCTGGATCCCATCCCTTCTTCAGTCACTATTATTCTGCATTGCATCAGGCAAGCCTCAATGTTTCTTAAATAATTTAATCCATAAAATAAGAATGAACCTACATGAATTCCGCTTCAATAAGAATGGTGGAGCTAACCTGACTTAGCTGTAAAATGAGAATGCTCCCACAGAAACAGGCTCCTGAAATTCAAAGTTTTATTACGCCATGCTGGTCTGTGACAGAAAAATGGCCTATTCCTCTGTGGTAGTTTCTCTCAGAAAAAGCCTATACTATTGTTTGGGGGGGGGGGGGGGGTAAATTCTTTTTCTATGTAGTTATTTGCTATCATGTTCTGTAAGGGTGCATAATGAAACACAAATATTTGGAGTCAGAGAATTAGGGGGCAAGGATGGAGGGGGGGGGTGCTTTTGTGAAACAGTGGTTTTATATGAATGTACATACATACATCTCACTCCTGAGCCTGGAACCAGATTTCTTGAGTTTACATACAAAAAGGCATGATTTAGGCTGAAAATAACATCTCTCTGCGTTACTAAGAAATGGGAGGGAGGGATCAAATCCTCCAGGACAGGAGTAAGATAGATATAATTTCTCCTCTCTACCAGTCCTCTTACAGCCATATACTTAGAAGTGTGTTTTCATCTCAGTTCAATGTAACAGGTTTTACCTATTCAAATCCGTATTCCCATCTGTGTAAGTTAAGCCACTCAGACTCTGTGCACAGAGGTTGCTCTTCTTTCGTTGTTCTGTCTCTGTGTGCCTGCAGTTCAATTTACCTGCTCTTGTCTGCCAGATAAGCTGACCCTCACAGGGCCCTGGCTGGCCTGTGCACCCACAGGCTAGAGCATCAACTGCTGAAACTCCCCAACCTGTGACACATTTAATGTTTTCATTTCCCCTACAAGAGCACAGACATGGCAAGGACTGCTGAGTCCAGCCAGCCTGGGCAGGCAGCGCCCCATTGCTGGGGCTGGGAGGGCTCCCAGCACGTTGTCCCCAGCTAGTCAGATCCAGAGATACAGTGGTAAAAAAGGCTATGAAATCCTGTGGAGGGATCTTAATCTTAGTTGAACTGGTTGAAATATAGACAGTGGAAATTCTCTGTGTTGACACTGGTATAATAGGAAGCAGCATATGACCTGCTCTTCTGAGCAATATGTGCTGTCATCACAAACTACATCACCATACATATCCAACATATAAAAAGTTTATTTCTCAGCCTGCTCCTGTGAGCTCTTTATTTATGGCCACTTTATCATCTGAATAAAGCCATGTTTTTCATGATTAGAAACATAACAGTCCTGCAAAATGTGAATGCTTTTATTATGAAGTCATTTTGTTGTAAGGACTGGAGAAATCAGATAATGCCATACGGTGTTACCCAACTGGCAGGTCAAGTGTAATATGAAAGCACTGAGTTCAGAAGACCTCTCCTAGCACATTGGATTTCACCAAAGGACTAAATTACTCTGTTTCTCACAAGACTTGAAAAGTTGGAAATAAGCTAATATCTTTGTCTGCAGCTTCTTCAACTGGGGACTGTGCCTCCTCCAGCACACATGCCCAGCACCTCACCTGGTGACGGTCTAACTCTGAGAAGGACCTTTCACTGCTGCCACAGAAGAGAGTGTTGTGTGCCTCATTAGTCCATTTACTATTGTGAACTGCTGCACCATTTAGGTCTGGAGTGATGGTCTAACGGCTTACCTGAAGAGTGAGAGCTGAGGTAAGACATGGACTGAGATACCTGGTCAGAGACATTCTGGCTAAGCTGCCAACTTTCTAAGACTAAGGAAAGACTAATGCCATTCTCAAATTCAACTCCTCACAGAATGACAAAGTCAAAATATTGAGCTTTTTAGCAATTTACCTTAAAATGGCAAAGTTAAGTAAATAAAGGAGCAGCTAGCACAGTCCTTATAGTCTGCTTTAAGGCACAATGAAACTTCAGTGTAAATGTATTAAATACATTAAATTAAATAGCTTCTTTGAATATCAGAAACAGTTATCATGTCAAAAGGGCAGAGATCATGGTTATCAGGAGTAAAAAGCCATCCTAAAGAAACTAAGCCATCTCCAATGGAGAAAAATAGATAACAAAATAGACTTGGAGAAGTTAACTAAAACCACAATAAATAGGCCATCAACATCTTGAGGAGTGACTTGCTAAACGTACAAACCTAAAAAACAGTGGTCAGTTACTTCAGACTCTCGAAGGCTACCAGTGAACTGGTGGGGCCAACACATGACAGAGGTGCAAAAGGAGCGGTTCTGGAAGAGAAAGCCATTGCAGGAAACCCAAATGTGTTATTTGCATCAATAATCAGTAAAGGAAGACAGGGAGGTTCCCATATGAGACCAAAAGTGTCTCCAGGACTGCATCAGGCTGCAGTGTCAGAAAAGCGCAACACTTGGAGCAGAGGGTATTCACTCAAAACTTCCAAATGAACTCAGATATGAAATTGCCAGTAATGGCTCTGTTTAATCAATTATTTATACTGACCTCAGTACCACAGGCAGGGAAAAGGAAGGTGGAAATTTTGAGAGGCTCTAGAGGTGACCCAGAGAACTAGGAACTAGTTCATCTGACTTCTGCAGCAAACAAACTGGTAGAAGTTGTAAAAAGAATCAAATTTGTCAACATGGGAAAAAATATGTCTCTCAGAGAAGGGTCCTCCTGACTTTTGTAGAAAGCAGTCATGCCTCCCAAACCTACCAGAGCTCTGGGGAGGGATCGGCACTTGTACTTTATAAGGAAATCACAGCATCCCAGTTAAATGTGCACCCTCTGAGATACTACTGCTTCCTGTCTACCTTACTGAATGAACTAGCTGTTTTAGAGTCATAAAAATCTATTGCGCTTATAACTAATATTACAGGGCTTTGGTTTGTAGTTCTGACTTTTTTTCAAAGCTGCAAGCCAAATCTCATATGCATCAATTAGACTGTGAAAATGTACTGCTGGAGCTGCCTATGGAATATAATTTAATGATAAAACTCATGCATGCTGTGGAGACATAACAGAATGTATTGCCATTGTTCATCCTTTGGTATTTGGTTTGCAGTTGAGCTTGTTAATCAGCAGTAATGCTTTTACTCAGGTGCATTCAGAGCCAAGAGTGAGTTTCCTCTGTATGCTTTTCTACTGTAAGTTTTGCTAAAGCTCTTTTGTTCAGTATGTCAGTCAGCTGTACTCTTGCTTTAATTGTGCCAGTAACTCGTGTCTGGAGAGTATTCATTCTTGCCTGGTGCAACTAGCATTGTGTCAGTCTGAAGCTGAGGGACACGGTGTGTCTTATGTAGACCCAGTTCAAGTTTGGGGACAGCAAAAACTCAAAACTGATTCTAGAGCCTTCTTTAGGTGCCCTGCACAAAGGGATTTTGGAGGTGTGCTAAGACTGTAAAAATACTAATTTCTTAATTGTTTATAGAATAAGGAGTACAACAGCCCATGTAGTTTGAGTGTTCCTTTTGGGGAAGATTTGATCTCACTGTTCGTGAGATTTGTTCCAAAAGATTTGTTTGAGATCCTTACCAAGAAAATAAGTAAAAATGCTGTCAGGAAAATAATTTTGAGTAATATGTATTACAAAGCACTAGCTACAGCTCTACTGATTCTAGTTGTAATACTAGTATTCTTCCTTTCTCTTTATGTCTGGGGGGTTATCTTATGGTTGGACATAACTGTGCAAAACCAATTTTATACCACAGGCTGATTCTTTTGAAGAAAAGATCAGCTGAAAGAGATCAGTCATTCCTGGCCAGGGAGACTATATAACTTATTTGACAAAAGGCAATAAAAGTGATTCATACATGGTTGTCTACAACTTTGAATTCCACTTAGCACTAACTAGGACAGATGTTAGGTGCATCCTCTTGAGGCAACTAAGCAAGTAATCTTTAAGTGTTTAGAGCTGACCCATTAAAAAGGCAACAGATACTCTCTTGGTTTACTTCCTTTCTCAGACAGAAAAACCATCAAAGAAAACTTACCAAAGACAAGATTCCCAGAATTAAAAGTTCAGATCTCCGGGTATGAGTTTGAAATACTGCTTATCCTTCCTATGACTACCCAGCTCAATCCTGCAAATGGAAAGACCACTCAGTAGAAATATATACAGGCTGAGGTTCTTCATCTCCTAAAGTATTTTGATATCCTGTCCCAATATAAGATTAAAGCACGATAAGTTTCTTTTCATTAGCAGGTGAAAGTTTGGATGAAAACATGTTTCTTTGTGGTATTTCTTTTTTCTTTTCCCCACAAAACTACTTTTGAAATAGTGTTCTATTGGCATACATGCTGTTCCAACTTTGATCCTTGATAAAACCTACAGTAACTAAGGGGCAAACCTTACAAAGTAGCTCCTGAGTAAATGGAATTTAATGGGGTCAATTATCCCCACACACTTGTGTGCAGGTTTCATTAATATTAATAGGTTGTAGACATGCATATTGCAATGAAGACTAGGCTATCACTGGCCTCTATACTCTATTTTGTGTGTGTGCTGATTTAGAATTATTCAACAGAACATGTTAATTTTCAAATGTCTAGCATGATAACGGCAGAAAAGATTTCATTTGTCCATTACAACTGCAAGACAGAGAAAGGTTGAAAAAATAGTTTAAACATGACTGAAACAGTGCAGATTCCGTTTGTGCTTTTTCCATAATTTAGAATCACATTACATGCATGTCTCTCCATAAATATTTAATGCAATGGAAATGAATATGTAGCAGGCTGGTTTCTTCCCTCTAAGGGTTAAGTTCCATTTCTGCAAATTGGTTTGTGCCCTATTTCTGTTCCTGTGTCTCTGTGCATCTAGACATTTTCTTGGCATCCCAAACTCTTCTGAGGTTTCAGGAGATCTTCAGAGATTTGCTGGTAATTGACCTGTTTGGATTGCACATGACTGGCATTTGCTAAAAGATAATACAGCCCTGCATTTTGTTGTTAAGTGCTGGTTGTGTTATTAACTTGTGGTCAAACCAGAACAAAGGCTCAGGAGACATCATTTTCCCTTAGACAACTTCATTTGGTTCTTACCGTAATCTCCATTATAAATGAAGCACTTTGGTCTTAGCTTGAGTCACATATTCTTTAGCTGTGTTTGTTCAGTAATGAATACACCCACTTGGCTTCGTTTTTTTAAGATGTTACTGTACACGAAGGGTAAACAATCAACATAACATCAAAGTCAGATGATTTAACCTTCTGCCACTTCTGTAACCACTAAAGAGTTCCTGCCACAGCTAACTGGGTATTGGAACATGTGTGTTTTCTGAGAAAACAGAATTATCAAATGAAAGAAACCTCATGTTTTCCCCTTGAAACAGGAATAATTAATAAGCTTAGGTCTGCCCTATCCCAAATGAGTCTGAATGAGCCCTGTTTGTTTTAGGTTTATCATGTAACAGAACCAAATCTTGCCGCCAGCTACAATAGCATAATTCTGGAGGAACCTTCAGGTTTAGTTCTGCTGTAATTTAAACTGGTACTATCTCAGTGTAACACATCCGATTTCAGCAAAGTTCCTCATGTTCAGCACCATCTTTAATAGCCAAGAAAATTATAAATTAAGTTAGACCCTAGAAACTATGAATTAACACTAGCCACATAAGCACATTCAGTCTACTTTGTGTAACACAAGAATTAAATACTGCTGATCTTTGCAAGTAGCAATGACAACTCAAATACGATGCCTTGGGGCCTGCAATAACCTGAAGGCTAATTAACTGCAGAGAAGGCTTTTTATATTATACTTTGTATTAAATAAATTCAGCACAAATCCATAGAGACCAATAAGCGTTTTTAGGCAGTCTAGCTAAATTTTACCCCAAAAGTGATCAAGCTACATAGGATGTGGGCTTGTGAGATGTCTGATTAATATGTTGTCCTCCAATAATGCAGATGCTTAAGAAGAAAATAAAAGCAAATTAAAGATGGAGACAGAGGAAGTCTTCTGTCAGTACAATTTTCATGATTTTGTATCTTTCTTTGGACATAGTACTAATAGAAATATATTTACCTCAAGGTTTTGTATTACTGCCCTAAAATACATCATCATATTAAAACCAAAAACTGATGTGAGGTGAGTAAAAAAAGCAAAAGAAAGCAGGCCAAGTGCTATCTTGATTTCAAGACTTACCCAGGTATCTCATTATCTCATAATCTCTCAGTGGAACCCAAAGATACATACTAGCAGTATGCAAGCACAATGCTGCAAGCCAAGCGCTGAGCATGGTAGGGATAACAACAAGGAATCTCTGTGGAGGGAGTTAAAGGTTCATAAAAGGTCTGAACACAGTCAACAACTGGGGTGCCTACAGATCAGTATGCACCAAATACAGAAGTCACCCAAAAACCTCTATGTCTTGGCTGATAAGGATAATGAAATGGCATACAGTAGAGTCATATGATAAAATCCTCCTAGCACAATACCACAGAAAGGAGAACATATTTCAACAGGTTTCTTTTTAATCAAGTAACACATTATGAACAAGCAATACGCAAGGTATTAAGCATCCCTTTTTAATGCAAACTAATTCTGTATTGTATAGCTCTTAAAATATTGTAATTCTGGTGTGATGATTCAGCTGACTGGGCATTCAGCCTTCCCAGAACAAGTCTAATAGTTTCTTTGTTACTGTTCTCAGGAGATGGGAAAGCACTTGGTAACTCTTGCAGCACTGCAGCACATCTGACTTCTTCTTCAGCAAGAAAATGAAGTCTCTGTAACTGAACTGAATACAAAAGCATTATTCTTCACTTGCAAGATGATGTCCGTTTTCTGGTATACCTAACTCAGTAATATTTAAGTAAGTTTGGGTTAATAGCTGTTAAACAAAACAAAGTTCTTTAAGAAATTGTTAAAAGATCCTTTACCTGGTCATTATTAGAATAAACAATCTTATTTTCTTGGACAGCATCTTCCCCATTGCCTGGTTGTGACAACATAGCACCCAGAAAAAGGCACAGCTTATCTCCAAGGTGGATGAGAAAAGGCAAACGCAAATGCAAGCCTTGCAATTCCACAGTAGAATCGACTCTGTACTAGCGGGGAATAGAGGAAAGTGTCTCTAGTAACATCTCCCTGCTCTTTGAGGCCTAAAAAATTTGGAAAGTAAGGAATGCTGGCATCATCTAAGCCAACACAAAGGCACACTTAGTAAATAGTCTTTGTTCTGCTCACAAATAAACATTCCATTTCTCTTTGTAGATGTCTTGTTCTCATTCTCACCTACCCAAGAAGACTGGAAATACACACAAGGCAGAAACTATGTCTAATTCTAATACTTAGCTGAAAAATAAGACATCACTCATTTTTTATTTCCAAACTGGTAGGTATGTGATTCAGAACCAGTAAGCTAAGTTTGAATTTATTGTAATAGACTACACCTTTCTTCTGAACATTTCCAATGCAGTTGTAATACATTGATCATAACAAGGAGAGGAAGCAAGTAGAATCTGGCTTCCATCTTACTAGACCCTTCAGGCTGAAGAAGCTGTTTCCTAGGACTTCTCTACATTAAAAAAGTAGAACCCCTTAAAAGAAAATCTATCTCCTTCCAAAAGAGATGCTAGGTACATCAATATCTGGTGTATTCAGTGAGGTCTATATCAATAAGAGGTCCTCAGGCATAATCTGTGCTAGACAGAGGAGGATGAAGCAAAAAGAAACACCACAAATGTTGCTTTACTCCAGATTTCTCAGATATTCTTATCCCAAATTCAAAAGAAAAGGAGTAGACATTGGTGGGTTTCACAAAATTATAATAAATAAAATGAGTCTGTCCCTCCTATAGAATCTTTCACACAGGCAATGTCCCTCTCTTTTGGAAAAATGAGACTTAGACACCAATATGAGTCAATTCTCATTTAGGACCTTCAAGGAGTAATAACTGCTGAAATGTATGCAGCAGAGCAGTGAAACCTTATATCTACCCAAGTTATGACCCCACTAATAAATAGCTTGAAAACCTGCATCAGGATAGCTTTATCCACAAATTAACACACAAGCTGCTTACTATCAAATGGCCTCAGCTGTTCCCAAGTGGGGGCAAGCTGTTTTCACCCTTCATTCTCATAGATTTCTTCGATATTGTGGCTAAGGCAAAGTTGTCGTGTTTTGATTTCCCTACAGTCAGAATAGAACAGCAAAGTATCAGAAAAGTAGTAAAGCTTTTGGCCATGGGCAAAGGTTTGGCCCTAATACGCAGCTGCCCTTTTTAATCTTTTTATTTTTTTTTTTTTAAAAAAAGGATGCTTAGAAGTTTCTCAGTCTCAGAGTAACATAAATCCATCATTCTTTGGAAGTCTTGTGTTATGAAACCTCCTGTTACTCTGTCTTGACAGTGTGGTCATCATGAAGTCTTACTGATGACAGCATCCTACTGCCAAGGTTTCAACACAGTACAGTGGACAAAAATCAACAGATAAAAACACAATTCCAAAGTATTTTTTGAAAAGAAGAGCTGAATCTTATGAATGAATGGTTTTCCAAACAAGGAGGAGAGAGTTTCTACTGTAGTCAAGAACCCTCATTAATGAGATCCAGACAGATATACATTATTAAGAAGCACATAATTTGGGGTTTTTTCCATTTAAGTCATCAACTACTGCATAAATTACGTCTGTAAGACCCATTGGCTCCAACCAAAGGGTACGTAAGAGTCTGTCTGACTGAGTTATGAAAGGACATGGTAAGAGGAAGTGGAAAAAAAGGACAAGCTACAGCATATCTGTTAGTAAGATGACTAATATTACTACAAACCTGAGTTCCATTTCTTTGGCTTCTTTTCTTGAGATTTAAAGATAATTGTAGCAAAGGTTCAGAAAGAAAAACTGAAAGACACATCCTGCAAAAGGAGGCTGCATTTACAAATGCTCAATATTCTTTCAGGTTTATTGTAAATTATTTATGAAGTGCTTTTTAATATTAAAGTTCTTCACAAATTCATTGGAAGATGGTCAAGATTAGTAATGAACTAATTGTCAGAGAAAAAAATCTTGCTAGCAATCTCCAAAGATCCAGCGGTTTGGCTTCTGTGGATAAAAATGAGGTAATCTAGCAAAGTCCTGACTATTATAAAATTTATACAGTTTTTAGATCACAGAAAAATAAGATTAATGTTACATCCCATGCTGTGCTGAAAGGGATCTCTTGCCTGGTTAAAAAAATACAATTTAAAACCATCTAATTTCCCTGGTTTTCCTTGAGTTTTAAATTTTTTTATATAAATGTTTCCGGTTCAAATAATATAATTTTTCCCTGTCACATAGCTTGCATTTTCCTCAGCTTCAGTAATGAAAATAAATTAGTTAAATTCACTGTTGTTGAAAGCCAATTTCTCTTTTACATTCCCATTCAGCAGCAAATTATATTAACACTGAACACAGAGCTGGAAGTGAGGACACTGAGGACAAAATCAAATAGATCCTTTTCCTCTAACTGATGAAAATATTTCTACTGCTTTTTTGTTTTTCAAAATCTTGCTAAATTTTGTCCTTGAATTGATCTATCAAATTGGTTTAAACTGAACCTGTAGAAAAATTGAAAATCTTTCAGGATAGTGTTTCATTTTGATACATTTTTTCACGGTTTTGCTGTTTTGGACAAATATACATTGATCCTTTAGTCATCATCTAAGGTGGTTAATAATGAACTCATAAGCAAGGCAGATGGATCTGTGTAAAGCAAGAACCCTCACTCACTGGTTGCCATGTCTTCCCCTTTGCCTTTGAAGAAGTTTTACAACAAATTTCTGCCCAAAATCCAATCCCAAAGCAAATACCATAAGCTTTAATTAATCTCTTAAGTTTGCTATGTATGTGTTTTCTTTTTAAGCTATTTTTCATCTGATCACAAATACTAGTGCCTTTATTCATGCTTTGAACATCAGGAATTCAGTAGATCTTAAAACTGTATATCCAATTTAATTATTTTTGTGTTTTTCCTTCATTATTTCAGACTCATAAGTAGCCTTATGCCAGCTTGAGGGCCCCAGATTTCTGTGATTCAGTCAGTGTGGACATCAGAGAGCACCAAGTCCAGAGATTCAACAAGAAAATACTACTGGATAATCTGGTATAAATAAGACTTCCCAGAGGCATACTGGAGGATGATATATTGTGGACTGGGGCAAGTAGGAGGGACTTAATCACAAGGAAAAAAATAATTCTGAGGAAGTGCACACTTATGTAAAGAGAACCTCCAAACTTTTCTTTGCCAAGAAACTCTGGGCAATCTATAGTGGCTAATTTTCACCCTATTTATTGCTGTTAAAAGAAAAATAAAAGAGTAAAGAAGAAAGGGCCATACAGTCTTCCCTGGTGGCCTAGAGCACTGTAGTAAACGTTTTTATATAGATGTAAGATGTTTTTCCTTAATAATTATTTCAATTTTAACAAAGAAAGTTCCTTTTCAAAAGAAAAGATTATGTTGGTAACCTTCTGTGAGAGCTTTTGTGTTTAATGTGAAACAGTCGTGCTGTGACACAAGCCAAGCTGCACCCAGGTTAAGACTCGCCCACAAATCCACTTCTCTTCTGCTTATTTCATGCCTGTTTTCAGAGCAGTTCTGTCTAATGTCACCATTTTTTGCAATCAAGACTGCCTTTTTTGGTTACTTAGAGGATAATTTTATCCCCAAAGCCCCACACTGATGTTCTCTGTAATGCCACAGCTGTCATGCCATTAACTCAGCTTCCAGGACACCGACTACTGATGCAATAAGGAGGCAATTACTACACTCCCTCAGAGTGACCAGGAGAATCAGAAAAGTCTGCTTGAATATATTACTTTATGGCAAACTCAGAGAATCTGGATCTCTCTCATGTTCATGAGACCTAACTACTTCTCCATAACTGTAGCAACCTCTTTAGCATTTGGAGAAAATTAAACTAAATACATCTTGCCAATGGCAAATGCTCAAAGGACAACTTTTATTTTAATTACTGTAGACATAGAAAAAGGAGTTCTTTAAGGAAGTCTGTCAACTGAGAACTATATATAACTCTTGAGGAATTCCTTAGTGATTTTCCTGGTTAAACAGATTTCCTTAAGAATACTTTGTTTGCCGCACAGGGTAGAATTATTGTAAAATCAAATACTTATTTTTCAAAAGTCTGATCTGACTTGTAATGCTAGCACAGCAGACAGTAAACACACATCCGTTCCACAATTTAGGTTTGTCGTATTGATCTTTTAAAAATGACTAGGCATTACAGAGCCAGTGTTTGTACCTACTGAGGAAAGGGCCAGAATGAAGTGTTAACCGTTGGAGTTAAACCTCTTTCCCTCATTGATTTCAGTAAGCATTTTTCCAGATCCAAAACCTTTCTATTAAGTTCAGTGCTCTTTCAGTCAGGGCTGTGATATTCATTGAAGCCAAAGAACAGCAAAGCTTCTCTGATCTTTTTTGAGACTCCAGTTTCAGTCAAATAACCCAGCGGACCATTCTCTGAATTAGCATTGCAGAATATGTACCAGCAGAGAGGGTACCATTAAACTGTGAGCTATCTGAGAGGTACTCCAGAATGAGGAAAGCAACAGACCATGCAAACTGCATGTAGCCCTAATTTTGTGCTATTATGAAGGGAAAACATCTTTTTAAGCTTTCATTTCCTTCCAGATTTGGATGAATTCATTTCTTCCTTAGCTTTACGTTCCCCTTATTTCTGAAATTCTATATTAAAATGAAAAAGCTTTAGCTGTTTTAGTGCTTAATTTTGTAAAGCGTTGCCCAGTGTATATTTATAGTGGTGACTTTACTTTTATTTAATAACACACCACCAATCTGCACTGTTGTGAGACCTGTGAATAGACATTCATGGGGATGAATTCAGAGATGATGGGTAACATGCACTGCAGAAAAGGAGCTGTTAAAGTAAATCATAAAAAGAGGGAACAGAAGAGGAAAAGCAGTTAAGTGAACAGTTCGTAACACCTAATCTAAAGCACATTTATCTCTCCTTCAGCA
Source organism: Rhynochetos jubatus (assembly GCA_027574665.1). Lineage (NCBI taxonomy): Eukaryota > Metazoa > Chordata > Aves > Eurypygiformes > Rhynochetidae > Rhynochetos > Rhynochetos jubatus. The sequence continues at coordinate 23,357,205 of CM050656.1, forward strand.
CACACAAAACTTCTACTAGTATCTTTTTATGGTTACTGAATACCCACATTATCTGAATTATAATTTACTGTGTGGGTGTTTAACTAAAACCTTAAAAGTCAGCATCATAATAAAAACTTTTATTAATCTGTAAACTACACCAACTAAATTGGAAGAATATCATGAATGTATGTCATCCACAGAAATATATTTGATACACCTATACTAGAATAACAGTGTTAGACTATCTTCTATTTCTTACTACTTTGGCTCTATTTTAAATACATTTGTATGTTTGCTTAGCAACTCAGCTTCTGAATAAAAAAGAAATAATAAATTTACTAATTTCTACAGCTGTGAAAAGATTTCTGGACTATGAAAAATCTCAATAGCTCCTTCATTCAATCACTTTCTAAGTGAAAACAGCTCAGGATTAAATAAATCCAGGGAAAGACAAAAGATTAACCTAAAAAAGGCAAATATACAAGTCAAGTGAATAAAGCTGGGCTTCATTACTGCTTCCCACTACGACAGAGACATCCTACAAGGACTGGGCCACAGTGCTGTAGCTCTCACATGCATGGCAGGGGGGGCCACCGTTCCCCCACATGCACCTCAGCTCATGTGCCATTCATCAGGGCCACAGTGCAATTGTTCAGAGGAGGAGGAATACGCAGTTCCTGGCACAGATCCCCATTTTCTCTCTGGTTTCATGCAGTTAACACATGGAGCGCAGGAGTCAGAGAGATGACATGGCACTGTAATGGAAATAAATGACTTTGCAGACCCAGTGTAGGGAGGTGGGAGTGAAAAAGCGTCCTCAACCTCAGACCCAGTGGCTGTGTAAATCTGTCCCGGCCAGGCGAGCTCTGGGAGGTGCTCCGTGTCTGCCACCTCCCTGGGAGTCAGTGAGAGTTCAGGTGCTTACTATGTCATCAGATTTGACCTTCAGATGTGACACTGCCAGGACGTTTGTTTTCCCACAGCAGTGATTGCTTCAGTCAATTATTATTGCCCATCCTAGAGTGCAAACACATAAGGACTTGATTTACAGTGGAAAATATACGTCCTGAATTTACTTCCTCTTTTGGATTTGGACTGTTGTAGCATCTCCAGCTTAAAAAGATGACAGCAAATTACTTCATAGGTAAATATATCTATGTGTAGGGAAGGATAAATATCAGTCATTCGGGTCATCCTGAGATGAACATTCAGTATAGCTTTGGATGTGTTGTTTCAGTCATGACAATTTATTCCAAGTTTTTTGCTTTTTGCTTTAAAAGTGGTATTTTTCTGCTCCTCCCTGAAGAAAAAAATCATTAGCGAATTTGTTGATTTGCCAGTGTAACCATTAAAACCAGTTTAACACAGCTTTAGGATTGTACGTTCGGTTCTTTAAGCAATGTTTAAGTATTACCAATATACCCAAAGATAGATGAGACAGCCTCATGGTAATACAGCTTTTAACCTTTCCTCTCCTCTACCATGACGGGGGAGAATTACAGTAAATGATGGTTACCTTGTCTGCAGTATGGACAATTGATTTGACCTCACTGCATCTGATGCTCTAATGGACTTTGTGGCTGAATCCCTGGAGATATAAAATATGTCCAAGTGAATTGGGGCAGGTTAAAGAACGGACCCGCTTTTCATGGCTGGCTCAAGCTATAATAGATCTCCCAGTTGTTCTGAGAAGAAGATTAAAAATGATCAATATCCAAATCATTAAAAAAAGCAGGGGCTTCTGTAAATCTACCTTAGCAATTTTTTTCTTCCTGCTGAACGCTGTGGGGGAAGTCTTATGCCGATGACATGAGTTTCCATAACAAATGTTTGCTTCTGTTTACTCTCCTCCAACTTATTCCCTTTTACATTAAGGATCAGACACTCGGATGGCATGAATCAGCATTGCTTTCCTGAAGTCATGCTTCTTTACACCATGAGGGATCTGGCCTTAGGTTTATTTAATATAGGTAATATACAATACTATATTTCCTGGAGCAGAAAATAAAATCAAGGACAGATTTCAGAGAATGATGGCAACTATGATAACCAAATGTCCTTACAGCTCTGCTAGCCACAGTGCCTAAGACAAAACAAAAATATTTTCCCTGCCTGCTCTGAGCCTTTCATTTGGCAAAGTGCAATTCAACATCTTGTTTACCCTCATCTACCGTCTCACGAATATGTCTCTGCTCTTTACCCAGTGGCACACAGCTGAGCTTATGGTGAGAAGGGGCCTCATGTACATGAGCTTGTAATGCCCCACAGCTCAGAGACCTTCCTCTCTACACACAGCAGTAGTGGGCCAGGCAGCTTCAACAGCATTACATACATTTATTTAAATTCCTGTAAAACCCAAACCCTAAGAAGACAGCTGTACAACTGTTCCACAGGTGGCTCACATATATTAGGTGATTATTTAGTAAACTTGAAATCTAGGGGAGCCTAAATCTTTAACCTGCAAAGTCTGAAATTGTTTAGAGCTGACATTTCTATTTGTTCAATGACAGAAATAAGAGCTAATCCCAAAGTCTACATTTGAAGATGTATGCACGTTTTACTAGTTTTGAGAAGTGTCAGGATATAGGAATTGGACTAACCTAGCTCAACTCCGTTAGATTAATTGAGTGAACATGCAGAATCTTCCACTACAAAGAAATAGATTCTCAAGAGTCAGGACATTTCCACACAAAATCATGGTTTCCATCTACCTAAATAGAATGTACACGAATTAACAGAAATATCCAACGAAGTGAAAAGGTTTAAAAGTTTTATCAAGTTGAACAGTATTTATCTTGTCTTTCACACACTGATTGTTTAAAAATATGGATGTGTAACAGCGGCCTCTGAAAGGAATGTTTATTTATCCTAATGTCTTCTTCCTGTATGTAGAAAACTAAAGGCATTTTACAAGCTCTTTCCTCAAGTCTCTGGAATTGTGTATACTCTGTGGCTAGGGCTGAGCTGAATGTCTAGCATCCATGGGTAGAAGAGGGAACAACTGCTGACGCTCCGATCCAGCTATTCTTATCTGGAAACATTGCCAGGTGCTGCAAGTATCAAGCCATCTGAAAGGCCAAAGTTAAGCACTACATTATTGGAGTAGATGACACATTATTCTTATTCTTCAACAATTCTAACAACTTCGAGTCCCTCGCTGTCCCTTTATGAACACAGATGTCATTTTGATGGGGGGACAGCCAAAATGACAAGAAGGTGACCTATCAGTGAACTCAGGAGCAGGTGAGGCCTGTCAGCTTCTAATTTGAAACTGGTGTCAGTCCTGAGGAATGTCTGGTATAATCACATTTGTAACTGATATCCTATAAACTCTGCAAACATTCACAGTGCGCCTGTTATGAGTAATATAAAATTAACAATTCGTGTTTATGACACGAGACACCAACAGAATCAAGTAGGTTTCAGTAACTGGATCAGCTCCGTCTGTCTTCCACAGCAAAACATCAAACTGCCTCAGTCAAAGCCAAATGACTATACGCTTATGTTACAATGGGCATTGTATTTATTTTGAAGGCAAACTTTGGTAACTAGGGGTAAAGTGAAGACCTAAGAACTAACTTGTACTTGAAATTACTCCTTTTAAAATTTCTCTCACTCGAGCCCAGCCCTTAAGACATTTGTGATTTTTAAGTTGGAGTTTGGGACCTAACAAATCACATACTGTATCTCAAATTTTCTGAATAACTGAAGGGAAGGCTCTGTGTAAATCTTCTCTCTCAGACACATAAATTACCAGCTGCATGAATACTGCCATTAAGACATGCAGACAAGTGCAAGGGGTGGGAACAGGGCAGGATGCCCGAAAGAGGTGGAGTCACAGAGAAAACAAGACATTTGCTCACTGAGAAATTTAGCCTTAATCAGTCTTCACTGTAGATGAGCAAGAATGAGCACCATGAGTTAGCCTGTCAGACTCCCTCACTTCTCTTAGTATCAGGGTATTTTTTTCTGCAAACTAGGCCTTTTCTTCCTGTTTCTGTGTTGTTTTACCTGTATTTTTTTATTAGGAAAAGTCAAAATTCCAGTATCTGAAGCTAAGATTTTAATTAAAATCAGGTTCAATTACAAACTTAGGCTAAACTGTATTTCTGATTTGAAAACAGTAAAAATCTCGTAATGTCTTCCACATATATTTCAGCCCAAATTGTCAGAAATTCTAATCATTCTGTTCCTTTCCTGATGAAATTGCTCGCAAGCTTGGCACACATGTTAGAAGAAAGTTCCTTTCCACAGACCTGCAGATTTAAAGAAGAACCAGAAAAGGGATCTATTGCAATTGTTGCAGTGGAATTTAGTTAGTGGCATTAGGTAAATTCAGGTCTGAAACCCAATTAGCTAGTGGAGTTTGCTGAGAAATTCAGTACACGTTCACATACATAATCCACTTGAGCTACTAGCCTGTTGTAGTACTACTCTGTGAGAGGAAAACAGCACTTACTCCCATTTTCCAAGAGAGAACTATATGCCGCAGAGCTTCTGTAATGTAAACAAGGCCAGGTACAGCACTAAAGCTGCAAGCCGAGCACAGACATACTTTACACCTGGGCCCAGCACTAACACACCATACTTCTCATGCTGCTTAGCTCAGGTTTCTAGCCATGAATGCCACCTAATTAACAGAAAACATGTACAACTGCAAACAGTCATTTTGGGAGAGTGTCAGTCCTAATCCCACCAACAAGACCAGCTTTCAAAACACATCAACTTTGGGTGCATCAGAAAAACATAGGAGCACTTTCTGTGGCTGCTACCTGCTCATCCTGGGCAGCTTTAAAACTCACTAGAAAGAGCCCATCATACATATGAAAATCAAATGTCCAGCTCTAACCTTAGCCATCCTTCCCTGCCACTCACAAGCCTTGAATCCCTAGACCAGGGCTACAAACTGTGCACACTGCCATTGATGTATTCACCTCTAGACATGTAATACAACAGCTCACTTTAAATCTGATGGTACAACACAATTGTTGGTGTTTGAATAGGGCACATAAAACCTTGATAAAAATGACATCCATTCAGAGCTCTTCTAAAACCCAGTGAAATATGTTTTAGTTTTCCTCCTACTTACATGGTTACAATTCAACATATGGTTCAAATAGAGAGCCTACCTCTGTGGATCAAAGCCTAGCACAACAGAGCATGGTTCCGCTGCTTCAAGCCAACACAGAAGCATGGCTGTAGGGCAATGTGCACCATCTTGCTAAGGTGGCAGTGAGTCAGGCAGCGTGTAACGTTACAGTCAAGAGAGGTCCTTGAGCTGGGTTGCTGGAGGTGGGACTGGCTGACCTGTTGGATACTTCTGAAAATCTCTTCTTGTATAGTTCTTCTCTGTCAACAGATAAATGTTACATTTTTGATTATCATCTGTAAATGTGCATTATCTTTCCTAGTAAATCAAGTTTATCTGTGTATACATCCACTAAAGTGTTCATTAAAATAACACGAAGTTCTGGCAGAAGCCCGGAACAGCATAAATTAAAGTTATTGCTAAAAACTGATCTTAGTTTCCCCTGTGGTGCTCACTGAGCCACCCAAATAGTAGCATCGATGAACTTCCGCAAGCAGGACCCTGGGAGGTCTCCCAGCCCTTGGGCACCTGGGGCTAAAGGAAAACTGGCACCATTTAGCTCAGCCCATCAGCTGAAAAGCTGACCATGAACATGTCGCTCTGACCACTGGGATGTGGTGATGACGTAGCCATGTGGCCGGTGACACCAAGCTGCTCCTCTCAGCACTGTTCCCTACCATGAGGAAGCTGCCATCAATGGACACCACAGCAAAAGGCAGAGCTGGCTGCTCCTGCCTTCCCTGAGTCAAAGCTTCCTGCCATGCCAAATGCCATGGGGTTGGTCTGGCTGGTGAAGCATGTTAAGGCACTCTCCACAGGCTCACCTGATGCCTCCAGCAGTTTAGCAAGAGGATATCTTTTTTTTTTTTTAAACCAGGCAGCATTTCTGTAGAATAACATCTGAAGGTTTTTCATAGTGATCAGAAAAGAAAGTGGGAAAAAAAGCTCTAGGATCTCTTCTGAAATGTAGAAAGTAGAAGAATGGGACAAAAACGTTTGTCTAGCTGTTTAGAGCAGACCTTGATCTTGACACTATTCCCCATACACAGAAAGGACTAACAGAGCACATCTGTTTTCATGACCAGCTGATGATATTTTGAGCACTGAGCTCCTGCACTTCCCCTTGACCTCGCTTCACCACTTTCTGTTAATACACTTACTTCTGGGGCATCCTCAGTTTCCACCAGCTTTAGTTTTGAAGTTAAACAAAACTAGACCTTTCAGGGCAACCGTGGAACTGCCGGAAAGACACAGTGGAGCATTTAAAAGAAGAGATGTAGGAGGGGAAAAATGAAACTACAAATAGACATCCCTATTTTTAATTCTATTCATCTCCATTACGGGTGGGTAGGTAGAAACAAGGAAGTCTGCATCGCAAGAAAAAAGTTGAGGAATTTGGGTCTGCCTTCACATCATGCTGAACAGAGAGCAGTGACTTAGACTCATTGCATGGCAGATACCTGAGCACAAATCCTTCCCCTGACCAGCCTGAATTGAGGGTTTAAGTGCAACTGCTCCCTATGTCACACAGCTGCTGTAACTGGCATTTTCTCCCTAACTTACTGAATTTTTAATTAGCTCTACAAAATGGATTGGTACAAGCAGAAAATACTGAGACTATGAACCAATGATTGGGAAAACAGTTTTCAAAGCAGTCTAGTTCAAATCCTTGCACTGCTTGATGCCCTCTCAGGCTCAGTGGCTACTACTTCACAACTCATTGCGCTTTGGTGACTACCACAGGACTCAGACACAAAAGTGCCCGAATCACTGAAGAATTTTTAATTTTTTTCATATGCAGAAAGTCCACCCGGTTTGGGAAACTTTCCCCTCAAAACCAATAAATTTACAAGATAAGTTTATGTTTTGGTGGCTTATTGTTTTCTTTAAAAAAAAAAAACCCCAAACCATCCAAACAAAAAACCCCAAACATGTTTTAGTCACAAACCTGTAATCAACTTGAACTGAAATGGCTTGGTTTCCCCTGCCCTCAGCTGCATGGCAAGGTGTGCACAGCTCCAGGAAAAGCTCCAACACTGAGGCAGTGACCCAGTGAAAATCCTAGAAGCTAGAAGACAGCATTAAAGACACGCATTAAGTAGTGTTTACATATACTGCTGAGGTGAATTACAAAACTCCCCAGAAGTATTTTCAATGTGATGGCTTTTGAAAGCCACCTGGGAATTGTACCTTAGATGCAAGATGTTATGCCAGTAACAAAATTATTGGCTGCATCTTACCCCCTGAAGCCTGTCTTCTTAAATTCCCCAGGAACCAGAGCTATAGAGGCAGAGAGGGATGCCTGTGGCATATATCCTTTCCCATTTCCTCTTATTGGTACAAGTCTGAAGCACAACGACATGAATTTATCCCAAGGAGATAGTGTGGAAGAGCCAGAGGCATCTCACTGTAATTAATGAGTAGTGAAACAAGTAGTTATTTATGTCACATGTGTCTAGTGAATAGGAATTAGTCATATCTCTGATTCTTGGGTGGCTATTTATGCTGCTTATCTGATATTTTAAAGGAAACTGTACTGATTATTTTCTAGACCGAAGAGGGATGTCTGAGTAAAACAAGAACTGACTTGTGCCTTTGACTAAACACTAGGAAACTGGTTTCCAAGTTTGGAAGTGTCTGAATGTACTTTTCTATATTTTTCCTTTCTTTGAGTTTTCCTGACTTCAGTCAGGAGGTGAAATGCCAGAAATACCCTGAGACAACCTATCTAACCAGACGCTTCCCCACAGGCATTGCAGTCCGACGAGTGTTTTTCCAAACCACCCCTGAACTCTGAACCTTCAAATCATTTACAGACTTCTTCCACGCAGAGACGAAACCACATCCCTGCATGACTTTTGAAAGCAGGAGTGTGGTGGAGAGCCTGGCCCAGCAGAGCTCCTGTGCATAGTCCATCTGCCTTGCAGACATGGCTGGAGCAACTGTGGAGGCTGATGTGGTCTCAGTTGCCTTGCGGAGCTGGGACCGCAGCAGTTGTGGATGCAACCACTGCTTTTGCTGAATGCTGTTAATGTCTGTGGGGCTAAGCACAACCTGGGCACACATTAGCTCTGTAATTACCCAAAGTAAACCTTCCCCTCTTCTGCTCAGGCTGGAGCATTAACAGAGCTTAACTGGCCAAAAGCAACTGGGAGACCCTAAATTTCCAGTTACAAGCACTGTCTGGTCTGATGCTAGTTTTTGTAAGAGACTAAAGCCTTCTGTCCCTGGTGATAAGCAGGTTTTTATTATGAAATATAACAGTTGTATTATACGTGACTGTTCCATCCAACACAATTTACAGAGTTGCCCTGGCGACTGCTGTCATTGACAGGGTGCCCTTTACAACAGGAGTTGTATTGCATGGATATTTTCGTGATTCTTAGGGAGCGTTAAAAGAAATATTTCCACGGTTGAAAATTCCTGTTAGGTAATTATTATTGAAGTGTGTACAAGATTGCATGTCAAAACATTTTTATTGTTAGCTGGTGGGAATTACATTGACTGACAGCAGCAGTTTAACAACTGAGATGCAGTGTAGTTTGTTATATCATTGTTTTTATATAGAATAGCTCTATATTTTAGGAGACTATAATTTTGAAGTTATAAAGCCTGTCTTTAGAAATGCGTACTCCCTCTCTCCCACTTTCAGTGTGTTTATCAAGTTGGTACAAGTGACTAATAAAAGAGATTAAAAAATAAAGCTTTGATTTTGTCTTGCTATATGGTATCAGAGGTCATGGCCTCTTAATTACATAACCAATGTGACTACAGGAAATACAGTTAAAATGCAAATGAGAAACATTTGGGGGTTGGGGGGGTGGGTGTGACTTAGGACCCAGTTCTGTTTCGCTAGTTATGCAGTTAATCATGATACTCCAAACAGAGGACTTGGTGGACAGCAAATGGACTTTTACATAAAATGGAGATATTAAAGCGAAAACTAATCGACAGCATAGAAAAGAGGCAACACGCAGCAGCAGGTTGTTCCAGCAACAAGTCATTCTTAAAAGCCACACCCGGCACTACTGGTGTGCATTGCTTATGCCATATTCTAAACTGCCTTCCCTCACTCACCCGAAGCACGTTACGCAGGGTGCGCGGCCCTGCTCTCAGGTGGGGGGCCCAACCCGGCACCACGGCGCAGCAAAGCCGCTGCACGGCCCCGGACGGCGCCCGCCGCCCGCTCCCCGCCCGCCGCTCCCCGCTCGCTCCCCGCCGCCCGCTCCCGCCGCTGACCGCTAGGTGGCGGGCGAGGCGCTGGCATGGCGGCCGCCCCGCCGGGCGGCAGAGGCGCCTCAGGTGGTACAGGCGCCCAGCCGGAGTTGGGAGGAATCGCAGGCCGTCCTTACCGCACACCGGCTGAGGCCTCAGATTAGAATCATAGAATCACAGAATGGTTTCGGTTGGAAGGGACCTTACACACACACCACCCCCCCTTTTCCCCGCTGCCATGAATTCCTGTTGCTCCAGTTTCAGAGACTATAAACAGTAATATAGCCTGTTCCTTGGGCCTTTCTCTGCACTGGGAGAGGAAAACCGCTTGCTCAGAATTCACTGTTTGTTACCTCCACTTGAAAATATTACCTGCTTTCTGAAAAATCCCCAAACCTTTTGCTATGAGTCGTTGCCAGACACGTGTATGGCTACTTACCAAAGTCTTTTGTAGCACCATATTCCAAAGCAGGAGCCTAAGAAATCACCGCATCTGGCTGTGATGACATCTCCATCCACATTTAGGTTTTCCACATTTATTTTACCTCTATACTTTATGCCTGAGAAACTATTTCTCCAGCGCTCTTCAAGCTTGCTTCAGCATAAACAGTAAAGCAGCATCTCTGAAAGCTACAGAAATGTTTATCTCCTGATGAGAACGATGTGTTTGTCAGCTTGCTAGCGTACACAATGTTTTCTCAAGGAAGTGATGCTAACTACACTGCCGACATTGCTTTAATGCTTCTTGTCTCTTCACATTACTAACCTAAGTAGCTGTGTAATACTTTTGTGCCAAAGTCACAAAAACAGATTTAAATGCCTGTCAGAGCTGCTGAGGTAGTTGAGCTCATCTGAATTTGTGTTTCTGCAGCACTCTGCTCCTGTGGGACTCCCACACTTCAGCACAAAAGCCTGCTTTTTACTCAGATCTGACGTGTTCTTACTTAATGTCATAGATTAGGTCTCAGTTGCCATACACAGAATAAACTGTAACAACAACCTAATTCTGGATATAATTGGGCCAAAATGTCTTAAGAGCAACTTCATGGAGGTCATGTTGGATGGGTGCTGCACAGTTCAGATGCTGGGCATTTGGCTCCAGCACTACAAAAAGCAGTGCCAGTGCTCAGTGTCAAGAGGCACTGGAAATTAAAGCAGCTTCGATTGCAGTTAACCCTGGATTCACAGTATAAGCAATTAATAGCATTACAAAATGCTAGCAGGATAGACAGACGGATATAAAGAAAGAGAGGAAGATAAGGAGAAACAAAAAATTATTTAGGAGTAATATTTAGGGGAGTCATAAGGTACTAGGCTTAGTTTTTTGAGCCTATTCATGTGTGTGCATGAGTGCATGCATGTGCATGTTACCCCAGCACATGACCATAGGATCTGCTGCTGGACAGCAAATAAGAAAAGGAAAGGTGGTGAATAAAAAAAGGAAAGTGGTCTAGAATAAGGAAGACATTTTTTAATTGCCTGTGAAGACTGGTGGGCTTGCAAAAACTTGCATAGCTTCCTCATGGAAGAACTGATGGTTTTGAAAATGAATGCAAAGATCCACTCCTGGGCAGAGCTGTTTCAAAGCAGTGAAACTGTTGTCTCTTTAAAATGTTTTTGAACAGTAACACTGAAAAACTCTTAATGGAGCAGCACAAAAGAGATAACATTAATAAATTCAGTCCTTGCTGGTAAAATACTGCCGTGCTTTTGAAGTAAAAATTTCAAATTGTTTTTTTTTTGTTTGCCAGGAGTTCAGCTCCCTTTTCACTTTCTTTTAATCGAATGGGATTTTGATTCTGCCTGTCATTTTGAAGTATAGAGAAGTGGGAAAGGCCCCTGTGAGAAATGAATTTAACAACCAAATGCTGTCCCTGAGAAACCAGAGCAGTTTCCTCTGTGCCAGGGGCTACCAGCACAGAACAGGGGGACTCTATGCTGCCCACAGACTCAGTGTTACCCAGGTCCCTTTTGGGCTTCAAAGGCCATTGCAACATTTTTCAATACATTCTGCAATTTTAGAGATTTGAAAGTTTGTCCACAATCATCATGAGGAGATCTGGGTGGTGAAGTTTTAGTTGTCATTTATTTCATTTAAGTGCCTAGGGAAAAGGTTACTAGTATAAATCTTGTATCAGGGACCAGTTGTCAAGTTCTGGTTTACCTCTTAAGTTCTGTTTAGGTTTTTCCTTAGAAAAACTGAAATAAAATCCTGTACTGTCAACACACATGAAGTTTCAGTTTGAACTCCATTAAATGCATTAAGATGTGTTCAACATTAGTTTGGCTCTGCCTGGTTTGCCACGACGCCTTATTTCATGTCGAGAGGAAGTCTGGGGTTTTTGGGTATTTTGGTTGCTCATGGTTTCTTTGGTAAAAAAGGTTGTGTCCAAGACCCACTATCCAGGAGTGTAAAGGTCACCCTGCTTTCTCCCAAGGCAAACCCTAGAGAAATAGGCCACTTGGAAATCTGTTATCTCCACATCCAGCATATTGTTTCCATATCAGGAGACACCAGGTTTGGAAGAACTTGATTTCAGAGTATGAAGTAGTTCCACAGGCCACTTGGTCTTGACCTTGAAATGTCTTAGATAGATACAGGCCTTGAAAATGACCCTCCATGCTATGGGAACTTGTGGGGGGGAAAAAAAACCCACAACTGTGCAGGGGGTATATTCTTGAATGTGTTGCTGAATGTAATGCTCTAAATCAGCTGAAGATTTAGTTAACCGTGAATAGGATTTCTTAATCTAGGAAAAGAGAATAATAGTACTAAGGCTGACAGTTTGTAAGAGGAAAAGGAGTCTAGAGATGGAAGAGCAATTTTGTATTCTGGTTTGTATTCTATTTATCTGCTATCTGGGAAGAGCAAGGAGCCAAGGAGACATACCCAGGACCAGACCCATGACTTCTGCAGTGTTCCTCAGAGTCCCAGCAGTATGATGGGCCCAGTGCCTTACGGACTTCCCAATGCACCCCAAGAGGATGCCAGGAACTTGGCAGGGGAAAGAGCTGAGGCATCTAGAAAGACCATCCAGCTCTCATTGGCAGCATTTTCAGCATTGCAAAGGCTTGCCTACCTGAACTTGCACCATCGATGCCTCACTGTATTGTGCCCAGAAACGAGAGGCTTTGCCAGACCTTCCTAGCAACAGGGTGTGAGATACAGCTCTGGGACAAGTGTGGGTTTTGTACACGTAGTAGTTCCTAGTAACAGGAACACTTTCTTCCTTTTCTTTGTTCTTAAGGGCTAAATGCTCATTGCAAATTCTTGACCATTAATAGCTCACCAGGCCTTCCAACCTATGGGCTGGCCCCATATAACCATCACCACACTGCTCTGCTACTCACCCACCGACCCCAGGCACTCCCTGATACTCCATCAATGTGCTGCTGTTATCCCACCTCTACTCACGTATTAGGCAAATCCATCTTTCTCACACCCCCCCCCACCCCCCCCACCCCCCCCCATTGCAGATATAGTCTCTCATATTTAGGTGGAGAATAGCAGACACACATTTCTGTGGACCTAACTGCATCATTTCTGAATACCTCAGCATCCCTCAGGGGCATACTTATGCCAGTTTGTCAAAATTTCAGGAAAGTCTCTCCCTTTGCATCATTTCACTGGGCGACCGTCTGATCCTTACGTGTGGTTTCTTTTGTGTGTGCAACATAAACTTGGGTGCAATTGATCCACTGTGAGATCTTGTTGCCTTCAAGGGAGCCAGACAGGAATGGGTGTAATCCAGCATCAATCCACTCAGAAGTGGGCAGGTTAGACTGTAGGGTGTGATGCCAGTTGCTATACAGCCCACATATTGTGTCCACCTGCACAGATGTCACCCAAATTGTTCAGAGCTGCTGATGCCAGCTTTATTTTGGCATCCAGCTGAGAAGTCTGGATTAAGCTACTCTTAGGAACTGCATCCCAACTTGCATTTCATATCATAGAGTGTCACCCTATAACACTTCTGCCATTCATGCAAGTCTTGCTAATTTCTATTTGCCCAGAACAATAAAATATAGTCTTACTGGTATTAAAAACCACAAACACCCCAGAAAAAAACCCAAACAAACAAAACCAAACAAAACAAATAAAAAATCCAAACTAGGCACCCATTACACCTTCACTGGAAAAGCTGATTTGATGACTAGGTTTGGAAATGTTCTTGAACATTTTGCGAGGTTGCAGTGTGGCATATGGGGCTTAGAATTCCAGTCATAGGGTCCATCATATTTAACAAGAAAATTACATTTGTCACTCACCTCTATTGTAAATTTACACAGCCATATTTCCCCCAGCTATCTATGTGAAGTGGACAGATACCGTAATAACAGCTCAACATGTTTCCAGGTATTTTTAATCCCTTTCCTCCCACTCTGTTCTTCTACCAGGCAATCAGCTTAGGTCAGACTCACATCAGTGGGCCAGCACAGCAGTCTTCATTTAGAGACAGAAAATCTGAATCTTCACACTGCTGATCTTGCTGCTTTACAGAGTATTGCTTGCAAGTCATCAGGTTTCAGCAGTTCAAAGGGATCAACCTCTGGAAAAGAAAAGCAGAAACAAGGAATTAACTCATACACCAGACAAGGGTACTATCACAACGGAAATGACAAAAGGCACTAGACTGTTTTCATGTAACACGAATAAATAGTAATGAAAATAGGTTCTCTAACATCTTCTGTGCAGTATTGGAACACAGCCAGCCATAGGTTCATGGCACACCAGTCTGCCCATGTGGCATTCAGAGAAGGGGCTGCTGGTGAGGATTGCAGCAAGGATTGGGTGAGACAGGGCCTCCAAATGCAGCAGAAGATCCATGCTGCTCCCCATGGGCCCATGGTCAGCTTATACTTTGGTCTAGACAGAGCAGGAGGCACCTCCTAAACCAGAGGTGGGGTGGGATGGGCAATAGGGTTGGTAATACACCCACCAGCCCTGTTCAGGCTGCTCCAGGCAGGGAAAACAGTGACAGAAACCATCAGTGCTCAGGTGAAGAGCAGCTTCCCAGCACTCTTTGACTGCTGAAGAGCAGTGGGCATGGGGAGGGCAGTGAGAATAGCTCGAGCAGAGAGCTGAGTGTCCTGCAGGCAAGGCAAAGCCATCTCTGACAGACTGACTGAATTTCCCAGGCTTAAATGCCCTACATGCCCATCTCTTCTTTCCCAGGTCTGGTGCAGGACAAAGGAAGCTGTTCTAAACATTTAAAACAAAGACGGAAAAATAACATGTTCGGCTGGAAGAAGGATTTTGCAAAATCTCATAAACTTATCATGGGGATTTATTTAAATACTATATTTCAAAAGTTGCATAACAAGCAAATAGATGCAGATAATTTTTATGCATCTCACCAGTGCTGCAAACAAGACCCATTTTTCCAACACTCAATTGAAAATATGTTTCCTCCCTTGAGGTACTGGTAATCAAGATTGTCAAAAGGGTTTTTTTTAAAAAGTCTTCAAGCTGAGAATATTTAAGACAACTTTGAGAAGATCTTTGTCTATATTTTGGTTTTCTAAGTCTCCTTTCATAAATATGTTTAGTGCAATCCATGCAAGAAAAGTAAGACCACTTCTTTCCCAGACCTACCTACTGCAATGAACTCACACTCCATATTGCTCAGTGTAATAGTCAGTATAAGTGTATTAGCAAATGCATCTATATAGACTATTTAGGTCTGCCAAGAAGCAGAATATGTTAGTTAGATGGTCAGCTAAGCTATAACTTTGTGGTAAGAACCCGTTGCTATATAAACACATCCACAGCCATGTTCTTAATAGTCTCGTGCAGCAACTCAAAAATGTGGCAAATTTTGTATCCTTTTGAAACTATGAATTGCAGAAGGTCAGTCTCTCCCTGGCCCTCTCCACAGCAGGGACTTGAGGTCCACTGAGGCTCTGGCCTTGCTCAGCAGCCTGTGCTACTCAGCTGTGCCTCCTGTTCTTCATCAGAAAGTATGGTAGCAAAATCTATCTCTTTTTTTACTGTGTTTAAATTGCAGGTTTTGATTACGTTTTGCTGCACTTCCTATTGTATGATCACTTATTGTCTTTATTAAAACCATGGCATAAAATGTCTGAAGTACTGCAGCCTGGAGGAAATTAAAGGTAACAACCAGAAATGCCAATGAGCGAACATTTTGTTTTTGTGCCCTGTTGTACTTGAACCTGGCATTCGTCTCAGCCTGGAAAACTTTCAGAGGAAAGCAGCACAATCCCAGCCAAAACTAGGAAAATAGCAGTGATAACCAGTTGAGAGCATGTGACCACATCCTCCAGTTCCTCATTCAGAGATGTCACTTACCTCAAAAACAGAT
The DNA here is from genome assembly GCA_027574665.1 of Rhynochetos jubatus. NCBI lineage: Eukaryota > Metazoa > Chordata > Aves > Eurypygiformes > Rhynochetidae > Rhynochetos > Rhynochetos jubatus. Next base: position 23,372,814 of record CM050656.1, read on the forward strand.
CCTCATTCAGAGATGTCACTTTTCTCACCTCACAAACAGAACAGTTCCATTAGAAGATATCTAGCAAAGCCATTTCTCCACCTCACCAGCAGCCCTCTGCTCTCCACCCCAAGCCACAGCTCAGTGCTGTTGCATACATTTTCAATATCTGTTTCTCACTGGCTTGGTTTCTCTATGATGTTGCCACACCTACGGAATGAAATGAAACTGGAGATATGCATTTCACTCAAACAGCGTTGGCCTTTCCCTAGAAATCCTTTTCATAGGAGTCAATGAAGTCAAATTTCTAAAGTTAGATATAACTTACCAAGGTTTAGACTGACAACAGAAATAATCTGGAAAAGTATACCTTTGTGGTTTCATTAACAACTGCTTTTCTCCTACGATTCTCAACATTTTTTGATATTGCATTCAGCAAGAACTTTAAGACATCAGCATTACAACATGGCACTCTGTATCAGGAGGCACAATTTGATATTAGACTCATCAGGCCTTTAAGGACATGAGTTAGGATGTGAATTTCAAGTGGGTTTTTTTTTTTTTTTTTACAAAATATTTGCAAATGAGATATATTCTAAACATTTGCTCATTTAATTGGAACATAAAACATTTTTCCCGTGGACTGAACCTTGCTTCTGACCCTTCTTGCCTGTGTGTGGTTTGTATTGTTCTTGGCTAATGAGATATAGGATATGTACTAAACATTTACACATTAAAGGCATCCTTCATTCAGCACGAAGGTGTTGATACATCAAGGATACCTCAAACATGCTGAGATTACAACAACTTGTCAGACAAATTAGCACCTTACCAATCGGGGGTAAAATTGAGTTTCACATTTCTCCCTAGTGGGAAGAAAAAAATCAAAAATCACTATAGTTTAATGCTTTCTTTGTAAATATGAACACAAAGGGCTTTATCACCTCTGTAGTGTAAATTATAGGCCTCACAATCTGATTTTTAGTTCATTGGTTTTAAATGATCCCAGGCAGTTCGGAGCAAATCCGTTGTGTTATTCCTCTGTTAGGGCAGATATTTCACCTCTTTTGTTTTTGGGGTTTTTTTACGATCATTTAAAAACTACATATATTAGATTCCTATATATTAAAATGGAAGGAAATCAAAGTCTCAAATCTATATATTCCACTAGCATGTAACTACCAGAGGGCTTTAACCCCAGCTCTATGGAGTATGTGGAATTAAGGTACTGTATGGCAATGAAACTATAAAGGTTTAATTTATTTTTTTTCAGCTGATTAGTGCTGAAAATTGGTCCACAGTTCTTCAGATTGCTAGCACTCTGCATGAGACATTTAGAGTACCAAAAAGACCTACTGATGGATAATCCAGCCTAATGAAGCATTCCAATTGAACAACTGGGCTGGGAGAAAGCTTTAGGTTCTGTAGACACTGCAGCAGGAACCAATGACCATCCTGTGCCTCTAAGTCACAAATCATTACATAGTATGTGCTGTGGAGATCATGATGCAAATCAGTGCCTACACAATGTTTGGAGGGAGGGGGTTACTATTATAAATGTCTAAGACAGGAATTATTTATGCATCTAAAGGGCTTTCTCGAATTCACATACCTCAACCTGATCCCATCACAAACATACATATTCCAAGATTATGAGGCCAGCAAACCAAATCAACCCATAATTAAAGCAAGAGGGGGCCTAAGGTTTCCATAGAGATCAGGTATGTACCTGTAGGTCATTCCTCACTTTCCCCTTGGCAACTTCTTCATTCTCAATAATCTCCAATTCAGCAGAGTTGTTTGGGTTTTTTTTAATACAGGAAAAAAAATTGTGGAGGACCTGCTTGGTTGAAGTTGCTGGAAGCTCCATTCAGAAGGAACTGTCATCACACTAATGAAATTTATCAACAGCCCTTCTTCATTTAACATTCAACACATATCTAAACGAAACATACACGCCTCTCTGTTCCACACCTGGGTATCTGCTCAGCGTGACTTACGGCCACAACTTCCCCTTAACTGGTGTTCTGTGTGCTATCATCTTCGTTCAAAGATTCAGAGATCATATTAAGCTCATTACAAAATTAGCTTCCTAGGAAAAGACTGTCACCAGAAGCAGGTATTTAATTTTAATGACGCCAATTTCTTTTCTGCTTGTGTGTTTTTCAGAGTTCTCAGTACAACAAAGAGAACAGGGTTGTTAGTGCCCGGCATCTGTAACAAGGGCTGCTGAAGCAGAGATTGGGAATTGAATGCTGTACGTATGGGCATTGCACGGGCATGTCAGACTCATAAACCAGATTCTTATACAAAGAACTCCATATAAAAATCTGAAGAAGATCAAAGATTTCTATTTTTTATAGTACATGTTTGTATGGAACTTGAGAGCAGCGTTCCTGCTCAGTAACACACATTACACATATTGAAGCACTTGCACAGGTTTTTTCCTTGAGGGAAAACAAATACTAAAGAAAAGATGTAAAATGTTTAAATCCTTAAAGGAGAAATTTTGGGTCTCATACATATAGTTACATGATTTATAAATATGTAATTTAAAGGAACTGATCCACTAACAGGGTCGCAATTCTGTAGGTAAGTGTTGGTATTTGACAAAACCAATAATGGCAAGCACTAATTGCATGTGGTCTGTTGCATGGCTCCTGGAATCAAGTAGTGAAGAGGATCACAGTTCCTTATTAGTTAGGACCACCTAGAGTGATGGAAAGCTCGAATGATCAAAGAGAAGAGAGTTTTATGCAGCAAATGTTGATATACTCTTGAGCTTTCTAGCATAATTTAAGATCCAGTATGAACACTTGACATACTAACTACTGAACAGGGATACGAGTGTAGCATCAGACTACAAAAGTTTTGATTTTATCAAAGATAAGTGAATAATATTCAGTGTTATATTCCTATTCCCTATTGTATCACAAAATAATTTGTATTATTATCAGGACTCAACAACTTATTTTTTTCCTACCTTAATCCAGAAAAAATTAGTCAAATTCTTAATACCAAAGCATGAGAGATCCTATCCTGTTTTCTCCAAATACCCACGGTGATCACTGGGTAGATGGGGTGAAAAAATTACGGCCGAAATGTTTTGAGGAGAATAATTCTCTGTCTCTCTGCAGTATTGTTGGTCACACCTGGACTCATAAAAGGCACAGTCTTTCTTTAAAACACTTTTGTGAACAAAAAAATGTTCCCATGAACATCTGTAAATACTAATAAAAACACAAGCATGACTGAAACAAGCTCTGCTTTGGAACTGAAGCACAATTGAAGAGTGAGGAACATCTTGTGGAATTCAAGTGGCTCTAAACTCTATGAACAAATCTTCAATTTAGTCACATATATCTGAAGCTATTTTGTTTGTTTCTGTTCAGTCTCCAGCTTTCAGGCCATTCAGTAGGTCACGGCTTTTGATTCTCTGATTCATCACAGGTGCTGGAAAGAAATCTGTGTTAAGAAACCTGAAAGTTAATTTTAAATTTTATCTTTAAAAAAAAAAAAAAAAAAAGCTTAAATTATGACTGGATGAGAACAGTGATCTCCTTTGAGACACGCTTGATTTAATATAACTGAGGGACATAAACAGGAGATAGGTACAGTCAGGGTGAGTTTTAGTAAACAGTTGCATCCTCCATACGCATCAATTCAGTGTTCCTCTCTGAAAGTTCTTTACAACCTCTAAATTCTCTAAAATCATTAGAATCTTAAGGAGTTAAATACCTTTTTATAGTAAGCATAATTTTTTATTTAATATATTGTTGTTTATACTACACATTTAACGAATTATTATATAAACACGGAATATATTTAATGTGTCCTCACTATAGAGGCAACATACACTAGCTGGAAAAACATTCACAGGTGTCAGTTTTGAGTTCTTTGAGGTCTGGAATCAAGCAAATATATCTCAATATAAAATGGACAACTGCCTAACTAGAAAAGTTGCCACCGCCTCCTTGCCAGTATCTAAAATTGACTTTCGCCTCCTAAATTGATAGGATGTCTTTGTTGTAACTGCTGGACAGACACATAAGAGAATAATAAACTGATGCATGTGATCAAGTACTCCACTACAAAGCCTGTATTATTTCACAGAGCCCACAAGCTTGGTATAGAGATGCCCCAACGTCATTTGAGTTTGCTTTTTCAGACCATTTAATCTTTAATCCTGTGTAACTCTATTACAGATTCAGGAATGAGCCTATCATCTAAATTCTGTCTTTCTGAAGGTACAATGACAACCTGGTTTAGAGTTCAACTAGAAAACAAAATATGCCTGTTCAGATTTGGGGAATCAATTTAACCTTTTGGAATAAATTAGAGGCTAGGGCTGCTAACTTTGAACCATCTTCATGTTTAAGGTTCAGACTTCATTAGTTTTGGCTGGGAATACTTTCTAATTATGAAGAGAGTTTCCTCAAGTTGCACTTTAGAAATTCATCTTTTTTGTAAGCTGTAAAGTATTCATAAAAAGCTAAAAATTGTGGGAAAATTAGCATTGATGGATGTTTTCTTACCCTCCATCAGGAAATGATGTACTTGAAACTCATTACAGATCTTCATAGAAACTCTGCTGAATGTGCCTTGGGCTTTGTGCTGATCAGCACACACAGAGTTTACTGCATAATTCATCTCTCTTGTGTCACATTTAATGTATAACATGTATTTCCTGTTAATTATGAAAATAAAAATGCATCCTTTCTTTTAGAAACATAATCATGAAATTACTGCAGAAATTAAGAAACATGGAGTTGTATTTTACCTACTTTACATGAAACTTTTGTTTTCTTTTAAGTCAGTATTATCTTCTGTGCAGAATTAAGAGAAAATCATTACATTGAGAACTCGCAAACATGCTTTGCTTCTGCTTCAAGCACAAGGAAAGGTGCATGGGAGCTCAGCTGTCCTGATGGCTGCCAGGGCCACCCTTCTGAGTGGTCCCCTTAACTTTTTTCCCCTCAGAGAGAGGTTTGGATGCTTTCATGTCTCTTCATGGATATCAATGAAACATTAGACATCCCGTATCTCATTTTCTTCCTTCAAGGTTGAAGATTATTCAGTAATATTCTACTTCACTTCACCCATCCATCTATTCAAGTCTGTTCGGCTACCCTTACCAAAAGAATGAAGAAACAAAAATGCTATCTCAGCATCACACCCACACCAATATATCTTGTGAAGTGATACTGTTTGCCACTCTGAAAGGGTAGGAGAGGGAAAGAGTAAAGTGATGGAGTAAGAGAAGGAAAGAAGCAACACTATAAATCTGAAAATACACCATTCTTATTTGTAATAAGGAGGAGTAAGTGGAGCTCATCTGTACACAATGCTACATTTGGCCCCTATATTTTCACTGATGTACTGATTGTTCCACTTTGGAAAAACAATCCTGTTCTGAGATGATTTGCTCTGTGGCTGATGAGGCAACTGGATTAAGACTGCTTTCATAGTTCACACTAGCATCGCATCAGTATCACTTTTACAGGGCTTTACTAACTACCAAGTCAAAGTTGACAGTCCAATAGATGTCATAGAGCTATTCTAACCATAAGACTGTATTGCCTGCTTGGAGTACACTCAAATATTACAATGGACAGATTCCTTAGGAAATCATCTATATTTTGTGGCCATAGGTAGGTGCATCACTTTCAGAAATTTAACCACATGTAGCTTGAAGCCTACCTCAGATGCTGTGGCTCTGTACCAGCTGCAAGTCAAATAGGAGCTACCGGGCAATGTGAAACCCAAAGGCTTTAACTTCACTGTTCCTTGTACAGATGTACAGTTATGAAAAAGAAATTTAACTGCCAGAGCTGATGGTTACAGGGATCTGTCTTAAAAAAAAAAAAAAAAAGAAGAAGAAAAAAAAAAGGCCTGGGGTAAGATTACATTTTACACAGCTGATCTCTTGTTTTTAAGAAATAAAAACAGTCTTAGCAGAAAGAATTTGGGTTTTAACCTTCTTCAGGGTGGCATTTTAAATCTGTGTTGGCAAAAACTACAATAATTGGTGGGAGTGTGTTATCTGAATTTCTTATGGCGTACTTAAGCATCAACTTGTAGAGTCACATGGCTGTGTCAAATCATCCAGCATTTGTTTAAAAATAAAAACCTCTATTCCTGATTGTGGGGAAAAGTTAGGAAGTGACTTCTAAAACCACAAGGCTCAGAATGCTAGACATGCCAAATGTGCTCACTTAACTTCAAACTCATGGCTTTGAAGCCAGTCTCATGATTTCTAGATGCTTAAATCATATTTTATTGAAGTGTGGGATGGCAATGCTGCAAATGTTGGGACATAATTTTTATGACTTCAAAATCAAAAATACCTCCTAAAAATCACTGGTATAAGCAGTCACGCCTGTCTTTATGGATAGCTGAACAATGCCGCTTCAGCTTATTGAGAAGGTGAAGATGTAAAACTTTTCTGAATAATGTAAGCAAACATGAAACATCCTGTAAAAAAAAAAAATGAAATATTCTTTTATAAAATGCAGAGATTTTACATAGTCATCTTACAATAAAAGCTTTTCCCATCACCTTACCATTTCCCCTCAGGGCAAATTCATAGATTTTGTCTAAAGTATTGATTCTTTTGTATATCCTAAATGAGATTTAAGGAATAATTGTTCTTATTTTTTTCACCTCTAGTTCTCAATTTTAGAGTGCATTGCCTTGAAACAGCCCATTTCATCATTACACTTACTTTATGTTTCTTGCATACTGAAGGGTATTCTGCCATTAAAGTTTCTTTTGGCACTCTATCTCTTGAAAGTTAGTTTAAAACATTAGAAAAAAGCAGTGGAACGATTAAGATGCATTCCACGCTAGAAGTCCAACTGTTCCAAATGTTCATCATTTTTCCTTCCAAGTCCACATATTTCAAGAAACCTTGTGTTCTTTTATTTTTCACCCTCAGGTTTCTTTCACTTTTGACTGGCGTAAACAGTGAGACTGATATTCTTTGAAAATATATCTGCACAGATCATTTATCCTTGAAGTAAAATATCTTATTTACAAGAATATTTTATATAAGACCTGAATTATTGATAGACAGCCTTGACATAGCATTTAGGACAAAATATTGTTGCTATATTAAACTATATTGTATTACTTTCAGCTCAACTGATGAAATAGTTTCATTTTAGTAGTTTTGATCACAGAGATTCAGAAATTTGACAAATCAAATTCAATACGGTAGATCAAAATGTACTCCTTAGTTTTGCTGAAGTAAGACTCCACCAATGTCTAAATATAAGAGAAAAAAAATAAAGAGTCTGTCCTCTCTGTAGAAATAGGCAGGTCTTCATGCCCCAGCCTTTTAAAGTTAAGAATTCCTGGCCAACAGAATTACATTGCTCTAAAAGTAATGTATAAATTGTAAAGCTCCTATATAATGAATGCATGAGGGAATTTTAAATACAATTTCGTGTGAACCAAAACCCCAAGCAGTACCATACTACCAGCACTTCACAAATGTGCTTCTCAGTTCACTTAAGCCTCTAAGCTCTCTTCTAGCTCTAATTTAAATTTTCCATTGATAATGATTATTGAGAACAGCCATGGTCTGATTCTGAACCCATGCAAGGTTTACCTCCTCCTTTTTCACTGAAGAAAAGTCCATGGGTGTAATGGTGCTGGGTCAGATCACAGGGGTAGCTAGCTCAATGTCCTGGATCCAGCAGTGATCAACAATTGACCACCGTGGAGATACTTATTCAAATGCCTTTTTGTTGGTCAACTGAAGATAAGAGTCAAAACTACCCCTAGTATGAAAGACAATAACTTCCCTTACCCACCTATAAAGTATTGCTAAGGTTATTCACACAACTCTTTTCTTCTCAAATTATTTTTCAGACTATTCAAAACCAATATTTCTTCTGCTACTGTCATGAATGGATTTTTGCCAAATTTTCTTGATTCAAAGGGCACTTCTCCTGAATATGCATCTGAGCTTTCTTATGTTCGATAACACTGCTGGGGTTTTGGTACGACTGCTTTATAGAACATACGGTAAAGCAAATCTTCTCCTAGATCCCTGGCACCTCACCTTGAATCTAGGACTTCTCAAACCAAAACCCCTCCCAAGTCAATTTAATTGTTTTGCCTCCATGTCACAGTTATGTTGTCCGTGCGCTTTTCTTTTGAGAATGACCAAACAACCCAGAGGAAACCAATTGCTGATACCTGAAAAGTTTACCTCACTAGTGGTAGGAGTTATTTCTTCACTAAATGGCCTGACAGTCAGAGGACCATTAAGTAACTCTTTTGGCATCCTTTACTCAGTGCAGAAGTACCACCAGAGGGTGATTAAGAAGAGTTAGATTAGAGGAATCCCAACTTCAGTATCATAATATATAACCAGAAACTAATGTCTCCTGTGCTAGACTTATTCTTCCTCTTAGAATAGCACATCACTGTGCATCATGGAAATGAAACAGCAAATGTTTCCAACTATAGATCAAGATTCGCTGTGCTCCTCAGCTGTCTTCCTAGACTGCAGACATGCATAATAACTGTAGGCAGAAAGGCACTTCTAAAATACCTTACAAAATTGAGGAAGAGATCTGAAATTTTAAATAAGAGCATATTCAAAATATTTATAGCTAATATTTGAAAGATGCAGCGTGGGGCGGGGTTGGGGGGGGAGGGGTGGAACTGTTAATAACATAGTTCCTCCAGCAAGCTGTTTCAGCTAAAACCCTGTAGGCAGTCCAGCTGAATGTCTGTAGAAGGATTTGACACTAACATCTACGGTAGTCATTCAGTGGGTGCTAGCTGATGAAAGATATGGAGCTCTTAGAGTAAGAATCCTGTTGAAAATCTGTGACAGCTTTAAAAACAAAAGCAGGTAGTGGTTTCCAAAAAGGAACAAAGTATACTGTGAACTTGATACTCCTCTGAATTTATAGTTGATCTTTAATCTGTGAACCTACCCACAAAACAATTGCTAGTTGTTTTTTATTTTATATGTTGTTGAAAGAGAGAAGGATATTGGTGATATGATGCACTTTCACTATGCTAGAAATAGCTGTGCAATTTAGAAGTGGTGGGGGGAAGGTATAAACTGTTTAGAACCATCTGTTTTTCAGCTTACACCATTATTTTTTTATTTAGTTACGAGGATTTTTTTATAAAAGGTGGGTATATGCCATGTAAATTGATATTATTTGGGACATACATGGACAGAGAAAAAATTTCTTTAAGATTCATGGTGACACTAACTAAAAGGAGAAAAAATAATGGAATTACAAATGGACCCAACCTCAGAATTTTCATGGATACATAATCCAGTATTGCAAGGATTCCCAAAACACATGTCCCTGGGGCACCCCGGGCAGCTATTTTCAACAGCTTTGAAGTCAGATGAAAATCTCATTATTCCAATCTAACGAGTGTAATGCCCTCACTTTCCAGTAGGACAAGAGCCACTAAGGGGTACCTTCTAGTGAATGATGGAGTATATTGAGAAACAGCCAATATTGGAAATAAACCCAGGGTGGTCTTGTCTAGGGAGTGAAAAGACAAGTCCAGAGTAATTTTAACTGCAAAATTTGAATGTCTTATTGGCATTGGGTCATTTCTCAGACATGGTATGCTGAAAGAAAAAAATGTCTCTGGAATGCTCAGGATTACAAAGTCTCACTTAAGCGAGAAGAAAACACCCACTGTGGTGTGAAGGACCATAATCTCTCGCAATTTAGGCATATGCCTGGTCAAGTAGCCATTTACCAAAATTCGACATATTTCCTTTCTTTCATAACTGTATCTGTTGACTTTAATTGAAATTTCAGAAACAGAAAAACCTTTTGGTGTTACTGTTTTTCTTGTGCTCATTCCTCAGCAAAGATTTAGCTTTTATGTAAACTGGATGACCCAATATATTCTGTCCAGCTGCTAGACTGGCTGTCAATGAGTTGTCAAATACCTGTTATGAATACTATACAGAAAGAGAACAAGCTGACCTTGAACTCATTAAATGTTTTATGAATACTTCACATTTTCAGAAAAATATGAATATGTTTTCCAGATTTGCTCTTTTTGCTTTCCTTAAGGCTGCTCTCACTAACAAATGCCTTTCATCTTACTGAGATGCTTGTTACATGGAAGGTTTGGGAAGGGGAGAACAACATTTTAATGATGAATTTAATGCTTGTGGATTGTAGAGGATTGATTATATCGTAGGCTGAATTCCTGGACTTAGCCAAAGGCTATAGGAGAATATTGTTGTTATAATTCTAGCATTGCTTCCTAAAACCTGTCGAATTCTGTTTTATGACTTTCCATTACTGGCATTATTTGGTCTTGGTGACTAGTCTTTCCTCTTAATTAGCATTTTCACTGTTAAGCAAAATCAGAGTAGATGACACTATTTAAATAGAATAAATAAATGCAATCAATCATAGTTTTGATCTGTCCAGCTCACACAAACCCATGCATTTCCAAACACAAGAAGGAGACCATAATACCTTTTGGCTGGTGTTGGAAATGTGTAATCCTCATATATATGCCAAAGAACACAACAGGAAACCAGGGCGGTTTGTACTTTAGGCTCCAGGTCAGAGGATCCCAGTTGTAACCAACAGAGGAGCACTCTAAGTAGAATTAATTTAAGACACTTGTGCACAGCGCTGGATTTTGATCAAACACTTCAAAAATAAAAAATAGCACCTAATTTACTCTGCCATGAAATATATTGTTTCCTTTTCAAATACATTGGTTCCTTTTCAAAAGCTACTTTCAGCTCTTTCAGAATTTGTGGACAAAGTGGTCTCTGGCTAATATATAGCTTTAAATGCTTTTTGAAAACCTCTTGCATGATAGAGTTCATAGCAACAGCTTCTGCTACTGCTTTAAGAGCACGATAAGGTTTAATAAGAAGGATGCGCTTCAGTTTGTGGATTGACAGATTGCTTCTTTTTGGCTTTACTTTATTCATCATAATCCTTATCTCCTCTTAGTAAAAAAAAAAAACAAATCTGAAATAAAAATACCAGTGATCTCTATTGGTCTTCTCTACCCCAAAGCAGGTTCCCTTGATCTGGATCGAACCTGTCTCTGTCAGTAACAGCTTTTCCAGGAGACAGTTCTATTTAAAATGTTTCACAGGGCATCTTGTTATTTGTTCATTTGTCAGGAATGGTGGAAGAGACTATAATAGACAAGCAGCCTCAGCTGGCTGCTGGATGTAAGACTAGATCCAGGCATATCACAAAGACAGAATAAGAATATATTTTCTGTGCACTGTGGAAAATAGTTTTATGATACATCTTGACCTAAGACTTATTAAAAAAACCATTATCAGTACTAATTGAGATTTAAAATGCCCTTCAGAATTTCACTGCAAACATTTTTACTCTAACATTGGGTTTGATCTTATGAATGAGAAGTGAGAGGCCTGGGCTGCAGTATGGCACACATGGTAGCTATCAATTCCAATATCTATTTTCCAGTTGAATGTAAAAGGAAATATGTTTTTCTGCAGAACACATCCCTGTCATCTGTACCATATACTCAGGTAGATCTGGAAAGAGGACAGAGACTCTCATTATAATCTTGTTGATCTAATTAAAACTATCTTACTCTTTGTGTTTTTAAAGAGCTTCAAGTGAACACTGATATACACAAACAGTAGAAAAGAATATGAGGTGCAAGTGTAGTCCAGACTGTCCTGTGTCATTTGCAGTTTCAAAGATCACTAACGTCACTTAAGCAGTTGGAGTGCCCATCCTGCACTAGACATGGTGAGAAGAAACCCGAGACCTGTTCCTTTACTTCTGACACACTTACAAGACAAACACATGCTCAATTAAAAATAACACAGTTCTGCTCTGATATGTTTCCCTCCCATGTGTCTGTCTTAAAAATATGCCTCAGTTCACAGTGTTATGCTTATTAAGATATAATATTACTGCTCTGCAATGAGCCACTTCAGAGAACACAGCAGGGAAGCTGGCTCCCATTGTGCGGAAGAGGGCAGCCCCTTCAAACTCAGTCAGGAGCAAAACATTCTCCTCTTGCAACACTCTCTCTTCTTGCATCCGGAGTTTATTTTTCTTTTCTCGTTTTGTTATTTTCTTGAGTCATGTTGGTTCCACCACTGAAAAACTGTAGTGACATAATTGACACTACAGCAGCTGGGACTGGAAGCACTAGAGAGCAGTATATTACATTTTCTTTTCTTTGCTCAGGTCACTGAACATCCAGTATGATTTTAGCACATCTTGTTGTGGATAGCTTTTAATGCTAACTTGTTACTATTATTTAAGAATGGTCTGCTGATGGGGAGACTACCAGCATACTGTTTAAAGATTAGATAGAATTTTGACCTTGTTTTCCTCCTGCAGTAAAATCTGATTGCAGGTTGCAAATTCATGCTATTATTCATACATTGACAAACAATAGGGGCAACCTAGATCATAACCGTAAGTGGAGGATGAGTGTATGGAAATTATGCAGGATTTTGGCTTTTTTTTGGTTCAACTATACAAAGGAACTCACAGGTGCCACTGATTCTTTGCATCAAATACGATACATAAAAAAGTTAGGTATAAATAATGCAGAATGCCATTGCACTTGTGCGGCCATACGCAAAGCTTGCAGTTCAAACAATAAAAAGTTTGAAGTGATTAGACACATGATTCCAAAAGAAGCTGATTAGAAAACTGTCCTGCTCTGTGTCTTAGTAGTAAGGATTGTTTAGTGGGGCTTGTTGCACAGATTTTGTTGAATGAGCACGTATACAAATACAGCATATCCTGTTTTAGGAATGAAGTGACACCAGTTTTGCCCCAGCAGGTTTCCTAACCCAGAGATGCCTCACAGTGAAATCACGAGTGAAAAGCCTGACCCCAGGGACAGGATCACTGTCATGTGATGGTGGCTGTGAATGTTTCAAATATTTAGCACCTAGGCATACACTAGCTCTTCTTAATTGTTTTTCCTTCAAAATGCCTGCAGAAAAGCAATTCAGTGAGCCTGGTTAAAGTGTTATAGGGTTCTGTGACTTTTTTTAGACACTTAAATTTACAGAGGCATAAAGTATCAGTATAAACTTCATTTTTTCAGAGCAGAATGTTTGTCACGAATTGACAACATTTACACACTTTCCTTTTTTTTTTTTTTTATAGTTTGATAAGCATTCGGTCTGCTTTCTCACAGCCTGAATTTCTATTGCCACTAAGAGTCTCTGTTTGGGAACGATCATTTATGAAGAAGGATTTCACATTATAAATTAGAGCAGCTGAAAATTTTGCATGGGTATTTATTCACTCCTTCCCAAATCCAATTTTTTATCTCAGCTGAGCTAGGGTTCCAGTTTCAGCCTCTGCTTGAGCCACATTTTTGAACTGAAGTTTTTTCCAAGCACATTGTCCACTCCATTTAGCTCTCTATAACCACTGGTTACATGATGCAGATCTCACATATCCATTTCTCTCTGTCTCTCAAAAAAAGCAGCCATCTAGCCTAGCATCAAGGTATTGACACTTCGTATCATGTATTTCAAATCTTTACTACAAATTTACATGTCTCCATCAAGACATTTAGTCTTTGACAGGCAAATAAGGGGGGTGGGTGGGAGGGGTGGGGTGGTGTGCTGCTGAAGTAAGAATTGACAGAAGGAATCTACACGAACTCATTGGCTATGGTTAGTAAGTGGGTTCACAGGGTGGGGTTGGACATACCACAAGGAACTTCATGCCTGGTCTGGTTCACCTCATGTATAGCAAATGGCTTTATTCTCAAGATACAAGTAAATATTAGCTAAGGAGAAATTAGCAATGGTTCAGCTCTGACAAGACAACATTAATTCTGGAGACTAGACCATAGTAAGCAAGCACAGAGGTAAGACTTTCCCCAGGATACACAGGGAGTCACTTAGTCCAAAAAAAGAGACATCTTTCATCTGCACACAGCCGGGACTATAACACTCCCTGGTAGCGCTGCTCTGAGGCCTACCAGCATATCACTGTTTCTACAAAACACAGTCCTACCATTTGGTAATCCCTCTGACAGACTATCCCAAAATATTGACCTTTCAAACCAGGAGAGAAAGTTTCCAGACAAGATTTAAGGACAGAAATTAAAAAGACACAGTGCCTTCTTGGAATAACAAGAAAAGAAAAGAGGTTGTGACTGCGACAGCACAGACCATGCATGCAGATGAGAGAGTTGGAAAACCGATGAATGTGAAAAGGTATTTTAGTTCATTAAGAAAAAAAAAAAAAGCTGAAAACTGTATTAAAAATACAAAAGAAAGGGGATGCATGATAATATTCTCAGATCCTAAGTAAATAACCGGTGCTCTCTAGGCTGACTTGTAGAAGACAGACATTTAGGAAGTCCAACGTGGTGTAATTATGTCTGTCATGAAAGGAAGCAGTAAGGATACGACTGAAAATTTGAAGAAAGGCAAGGAATAAGTTTAAGCGACATGCATTACAATACCTGGGAGATGCTGCTGTGCAGGTATTTAGGCAAGAAATGAGCAAAAGCAAACATGAACACTACTGCAAGGTGACTAGTCTGACAAGGCAATTTCAGATAATCTTTCTGAAGATTGTAATGGCTAAATAAGACTCAAAGAACAAGGAGTATACAAGTATTGTCTCATTTATCACAAGGAACTCATTTCTTTATAATTATTTTAAAATTTGCTATTTTGAATTAATTTATCAAGGAAAAGGTAAGGCCATATTTTTCCACTGAGGCAAACATTTTCTCTAGAAAGGCTGCGTGTCCCACAAAATGCCCTAAACATTTTGTTTTCTGTAAGTCATCTCAAATATTCAATCAGTAGGCTTGATCAATAAGTAACTTTACAAAGCTCTCTAAATTCTGGCAGAGGCAGAGTCTTTGCCCTAAGCCCTATTTCCTCTTTCCTTATAAATGTATGTAGATGATTGGTCCAAATCAAATTTGATTATTGCGGATTTATCTATTATCAAAAAGATATCTGATTTTGTGTTTAAATACAAAAAACAATTGTTTTATGAAACTCTGGTTTTATAAAGGATTAAAATTTCCCCAATATGTATACAGACACATTAGCACATACTCATTCCTTAATTTTATTTTGGAGAGATGAAATAGCTATATACCAGATACCCATCATATGGGCATATACAGACCTGAGAGTGTGGAACTGCTTTTCCCATGGGGAATCATTCCAACAATTCTTAGTTGTTCTTCATTTTCCCATGCCTAGAAAAGTTGAAAATAATTAAATACATAAAGATTGAGCAAAACATAGAGAACTGGGGGGATAATGAAGGGCAGAGGGTAGGGAAAAATGTTATTTTCTATTTCTCGGTGGTGAAAGTCCTGATAAGGAGAATATTTGTTTACATCCCTCAAAAATGCCCTCTGTCTTACACTGCAAGTCTTCAGTAAACATAAGCACTGATATGACAGGCATCTATTCACCTTTCTAATTATGCAAGTACAAATACCTACAATTTGGATTTTAGGGATTTCAAACAGTAGAAATTAATCTGATAAGAAAGGGGAAATGTGAAGTTCTATATTGTAATTCTCCGAGGAGACAGGGAAGCAGAATTAAGCAGAAGTGTTTGTGATCTTAAACACAAATTGGATGACATTTTGAAAGATATCTATAAAAGCAAGGTAGTGATTAATAGAGATGGCAGTGAATTTTTCCTTACAGTAATTAAAAGCAGTCTTTCCTTTATGTTGTTTGCTCCTCTGTCATTTAAATCATTCACAGACAGTAAGAAAAACTTCATATTAAAAATTCTACTTTCATATCATTGAAATGAATGTCTAAGACAACTTCCAGGTCAGATCCAGGGGCACATAAAGAATATTTTTAAGTCAAAAATGAGGTAAAATGAAAACAGGATCGTGGTGTGTCCTCTTTCCTCTCACATTGATGGTTACTTGGCATGCTGATATACGTGCACCCACAGCCGCCTATCCCAGTTCGCCCACAATGGCTGCCTTGACATGAAGATTCACTTGGCAGATGTTTACTTGCATCACCTTCAAGACCCCAGTGAGTTACCTTGACTGAAAGTCAAACCAAAAAGATTCAGTGTTTGCCCCCTTCAGGTCACGTTATGTCTCCTCAGCAGCAAACTACTCCACACAGATCAAAAATCAATTTAGTTGCAAGGTCATATGGAAATACCTCACGGCAAGAAAAACTTGACTCTGCATTGCTGGAAGCCTTTGGACTAAGCAGGCAATTGACCACCTAAAAGCTTTGGCCATACTTCACATGCAAAGAACTTTGTGTCCATCTCCTGTACAGCCAGAGCATAAAACTTTAAAAACTCTTTATGTCGCAATCAATCAAACTCCACAGGACACGTCCGCTGTTGGCACTCCAGCTGCTTCCACTCTCGCTGCATTTGCTCCAGTTCACTAGTAAAGTATGATGACGTATTTAGGAAAACTGCTGAATAAGAACAGTTCAGATGATGCAATGAGTAAGGGGAAAAAAGAACTTAGCTTTTTGTGATTTTTAATGTTTGCATTACTTGCATTGTCATTGTTTTATTTCTTGTTTATTACTTGTATTTTCTAAATTTATGAATAATTGTGAGGTCTTGTGAAGCTGATCTATTGTGATGATTTGTCAAAACATAATCACATAACAGAACACAGGCCAAGTTTTAATTGTGCTCTAATTGGAGGCCTTACAACCTTAAAAAAAAATAAAGCAGGGGGGGATTGTTTCACTTGCAACCATGGGCTACAGACATAATAAGTGGCCCTGTGATGAGCTATCATTGGGGAAGGCCCACCAGATGGGAGGCATGAAACAGAAATGTTGTTTATTTCTGCAATCAAGCCAAAGTGAGCCGCAAATCCTGAATGAAAAACTTTCTACAGAACTTTTACACAAAGATCAGAGACTTACTTAGGACATACCATTTGGGAATTTGTGATCCTTGTTCCTACCACAGTTGTATAATTTTAACATCCCACCAAGCTGACAGACTTTGACACTAACAACTGTGCAGGGAGTAAAACAGATTTACAAGTGGCAGTGACCTTTTCATCAAGGGAAGTAAAGTAGACTTGAAACCACCGTACCCCCAACTCTCAGTCCTGACAAGATCATTCAACATATAGTAGGAAAAGCACTTCAGCAAAAGTTTATGAAAGTGACATTGACACAGCACAGTACATTAAATTGATCCCACCAACATGCCATGAGTTTTAAGTAGCATGTCTTTTTTTTTTTTATAGTGAGATTTGAAGTGTTTGCTACTTAAAGAGTACAGTGTCATCTCTTACTCTGAAAAGGCAATTAGAATGCTGTAGTATCAGCACCTTTTTAATTATGAACATATACATATTTTGACCATCCTTCTTGCAGTAAGGAAATAAATTAATTAATTAAAATCTATAATTGAATGTTGCTGCCAGCATTTCTTATCTTAGACCCCTATAACTGCTGTGCTGCCTGGACAGACCTTATTCACTATCTTGGATCTTGTTATCCTAGCAACTAATAGTCAAACTGGCCTAAAAAAAAAAGGCGGCCTCTGATTTTTAAAGGAAATTGGCTACTTTAAACCCAGTGAATGTCTGTTTTAATTGCACAGTTCATGGTTGAGAACCTCTCTCTCAGCATTTTTTCACAGTTAATAAAGAGTTTATTCATCTATGTAGTTTGTTTTGTAGAAGCAATAAAGCAAAACTTCTCCTGCCAGAACTTTCAAGCATAGTTAAATAATTTTTAGGCACTTAAAGACAAAAATAAGGTCTGCATCTCCTTATTTTTGCAATTTCATTATGGTTTAAAATAAGTCTATGATTTTAAGCTTCTCTAAGAGTAAGAATAGTTTGCTAAGAGGCATTATGTAAGTTCAGTTAAAGACACTCCATCTTCAGAAGGAAATTGTTGGACAAATTTATGGTAAAGCAAGTTTTTCCTATCTATCAAGCCCTAGAGGGGCATTAACAACACTTAAGGGAACAAACTGCAGAAGATGGCATAACTGACACGTATAAAAGAATCGGCAAGAGAGCTGAGCATGGCTGGGAGGAAATGGAACACTTTAACATTACATCCCGGTCATACCAAGGTCCATTGACCCTGTACTCATTCCAGATAATTAATTTACAACACATTAAACCTCTGTGTGAAGAAGAATGTTATGCGTCAATTGCATAGGAATAAAAAGTGTTATTGATTTAAGATTTCTACTGTATCATGCACTGGCAGAAAGAAATAATCTAACGGGGCTTTAAAGACAAAAAAAAAACCTTTCTGAAGGACAAGTTTGCTAAATAAGTGCACTTTACACTACATTGACCTGAAGTATTGTTGACACCCTAAAATAAATGCTGTTAGGAAAGAAACCCTCAGCATAATTAGGAGAATATGGCGTGACTGGATAGTATTGGCATTCACTCTAGCAAGCAAATGCTTTGAGGTGATAATGCTCTCTTTTACAGTAAGAGTTTAAATAGAAAAACACATTGACAAATATTATTTAATGAATAAAATATGAGTGAACCAGTGCCATTAATACAATACAATGTCTAATGAGAGTCAAGCCCATTTTCCTCACAGAGGCATTGTACGGTTAACATGTAAAAGGAAATTGTTGCAGACTGGCGAAGTTTTAAGATTCATGACCATCAGAAACAGCTTCACATACAGACTTTTTTTTTTTTAATTAAGTTACAATTTTCAGATCACAGTTCAGAAAATTCAGGTCAAAGTTCTAGGCTGCTTAGAATCTCTCACTGCAGTTTAACTTCCCAAGAGCACAGGATGCAAAAAATTCTGCCCTGTATCACTCGCAACTTTCAGCAAATAAGTACTTTAAAGTTCATTTAAGACTTGCAGTGGTTAGAAAGAGATTTGAATCAGCCTACATGCAACATGTTCCCAGTGCAAAAAGATCCAAGAAATTCAGTTTCAAGCAAGCGACACAAAAAGACAGAGAAAACACAGAGGTGTGTATAACTGATCTCAGGATGAACTACAACTGATCTGAATATGGAGATAAGGGTAAGTTTCCTGGCAGAAAGCAGACTTGTGTTTGAGGTTTGGTATAAAACACTCAGAAAGAGTGTATGGAAGATCTAAAATGAAGTCTGGAATTTTGAGAGCAAGGGAAGCTACTCCAGCCCAATTGAAATCAATATGGGAGCATCCCAAACATAACAGGGAAGTCAAACCACTTCAAGACTCAAATAGAAAAACCTGAAGAGTGCAGGAGAAAGAGTGCACAAATACCTCGAGGTGAGCTCTCACAGAGCAGCAGCTAGTGTGACCAACAACAATCCCTGCTGTTTGGAAGATGTAATTCACATTTCTCTGCCAGAGTTTGTGAGCATCTGCAAGTACACACACTATGTGCAGAGTGGATGACAGTAGCAATATGAGATCCAGGACCCCTTTATAAAAGTATACCACTTAGCCCTGGGACATGAAGAAAGGATAGCTTGAAAGCCAGCCATAAGCACACAAAAAATATCATGTCAGGAACAGAGATACCAGTGCTGCAAGAAAGGCTGCACATATTAGGAGGTAAACAACTTAAACACAACAAAGTAATTTAAAAGAAAAATAAACTTTTCTTTAACATTAAAATTGGCTATTTGTGGACATCTCCAAGAAACGTGGTCCTTTCTCTCAGTAGTACAGTCAAAACTGAAGTCAAGTGTATTATTCAACATAGGTAGTAATAAAAATTTAATATCAATGTTCTCAAAGAGTGAAGAGAGCCTTTGGCTTTAGTCTACATGTGTAAAAAGTTATCTATCTTATTTATGTTAACTGAAACTGGCTATAAACCACTTACTGCCATCCCCAGAAGGAATCTGATAAGCATCTTTTTCTCACCCTCTCCTGAAACCACATAGATTATTTCTCAACTACAAATGGTTGATTTACAAACCAAATATAAATCTAAGTGAGATTTGTTGTATACAGATTCATATACTGGAGCCTTTGATACAACCACAGTGGAGCAACCTACTACCCCTTAAACAGCACGACTTTCCATCTGACATTTATACTCTCTTTGACCATTTCTGGTCTCAGAAACAGGACCTTGATATCAGATTAAAATCATGGTATCAGCTTAGGTTACTGTGCTCCTCACTTTCCCGAGGTGCCCGATATGAAGATCCTCCAGTCAGGCTACAGGGCACTTATAGTTCCTTCTCATTAGTGACAATGACCCCAGCTCTGCAGTACCTCATGTGTGAGTGGTTTGCCGCAGGTTTTTCTTAGTCTGCCAGAGAACTTTCCACCGCAAACTGTACTTTTGCCCAGTGTTAGGCTCACACCATTAACTAAAACAACAGCAGCAAACTAAAACAAGCTTTGGCAGTTCCCTGACAGGGAAAATTATGTCCTAATACCCGTACCATGATCAGCTGTACACCCAGTAATAAAATGGAAACTGTCATAAGAATAAATGGGAGGACTCCTCCATAATGTCCCTGCATTTTCTTAAAACTGGTATTTGTCTGTAAGATTGGTAGTGGCTAAAGGGGAGAAAAGCCCCTGTTTTACAACCACCACAGATCCAGTCTTGATTCTAACCCAGGAACACAGAAAAGCC
The DNA here is from genome assembly GCA_027574665.1 of Rhynochetos jubatus. NCBI lineage: Eukaryota > Metazoa > Chordata > Aves > Eurypygiformes > Rhynochetidae > Rhynochetos > Rhynochetos jubatus. Next base: position 23,393,369 of record CM050656.1, read on the forward strand.
CTCTCCCAGAAGTCTTGCCAACCCATCATAGCGATTTCTCAATAAGGTGCAGTCATCAGATTTTCCCTTCCTGGAGACATCCCCAGGATTTTTATTCTCTAACAACCATATTATTATCCACCCACAGTCCAGAAGTTAGTTCATTTTTTTAATGGATTTTTATTTCACTTAGATATTTCACTGAAATAATTTATATTTCATTTTAAAAATACGTTCTTTGTCATTAGTTTGAAGCATAGCAGTCAATCATAAGCATCATCAAGCAAAGCAATTCAAACAAAATTTAAAATATCTCACTTCCCTCCTTAAAACTGAATGGGTTTCTGAATGAAGGGTACATCTGGTTTTAGTACAGAATCAGAAGGAAAAAAATAAGGAAGTCTCTTATCTTTTGAGGCCTCATCAGTCCATATAAATACACTAAAATATTACAGACTTCACTAAGTATCTAAAGTGATATTTCAGTATTTCTCTGGAGCAAACTATAGTTTTAGTTTTTTGGGGACAACAACCACCAGCAAAAAAAAAAAAAAAAACAACCCAAAACCAAACCTCTTCATTTTCATTTCGGAGTGAAAAATATGGGAAAAAAATTGTGCATTCTTAATTCAGGTTGGTTGAATGTACCAGCCTTAACTATCTGCAGCTTAAATGGACAAAATAGATGAAGGACAGTAAGGAAAAGCAAAATAAACTGATTTCCTGGATATACATGATGGAGTCCCTGATGGCAGCTCCAAGAGAAGAGTGCAGGTTCCCTTACACTTTAACTATTCGACGACATTGTTTCCCCAGTCAGTAATCTGTATCAGAGGTGTATGTTACTTAATGGCCTGTTCAATTATGAGATAGTGTTAATAAGTAACCTGGGTGTGTTCACTCTTCACTAACTTATAATCAAGAGTTGATTCTACATTTTACATTTGTTTTTCTCTCCCTACCTGACAAAGATAAAGATTTCCCATTTAGTACACTTATACAGATAATCACACTACCATATTACTCCTATTACCACAACTCGAGAACTGTTCTTTTTCTCCTTGACCTACAGGCATGACACAGTCTCATGCAGCATTATTTCATTATTTTAAAAACTTTTTTTAAATAACATGGTACTAGTAAGGATTTAGAGGTTTCCCTTGGTAAACATGACAATGTGTGCAAAAAGGCTACTGAACTGTTACACCGAGGCACAGACTGCCTACCTGCAGTTATGGGACCTGTGCTCCCTCATGCTTGCACTCCTTTGCTCACTGTATGCCATGGTAATCATGGCACATCCCACAATATGCACTTCCACCACATTCAGCCAACTCATAGCAGTGAAATGGTTGCACATGCCCCGCTGGAAAAGGAGTCCAGAACCTGGCCCACAGGAACAAATATAGAAGCCCAAGTTGTTAATCAGATGAGACAGAGCAGCCATGGAGAAAAATGCATATGAGGTTTAACAATGGCTAAAAACAGTCTGAAAAATGAAATTCTTATCTTCGCTTAAATATACCAAAGTTATTCTTTCTTATTTCCAAAGTTAATATTTTTCACTTTTCACTCAGAATTTAAAAAGTCTATATTACAATATTAGCATTTCTTATGGGACTAAATCTCAGTTTTACTGTCCTTTGAGTGTTTCATGCCCTGTGCATTGCCATGGATCATAAGCATGACAGATCAGACTAGTGCTCTGCGTGTTAGTGGTGTACAGCTGATGTGCAGATGGTCCCATTTATTATAACAGGCTCAAATGACCACCCAGTCATAAATTCATAATATACTACTCACTGACTCCTTGAGATGTAGCTGGTGACAAAATTCCATTTAAAGCGTTTATCCAGTGTTTATCCTGGAATTACTGAAGGTTTGGGCAGTTTTTTAGTTCCAGTGACCATTAAGAGCAAATGATTTACTGCACAACAGAGGGTTTCTCTACTCAGATTTTATTAATTAATTGCAAAGTGATGATTCACAATTGCAAAGAGATGAACCAAATCCCTATTAGGTGCACCCTGCTAGAGTTCTAAGATAGCAATTAATCCTAACATTATACGCTTTATGTGTGAACTACCTGTTACATGAACAGCATATCACACACATAGATCTAAGGGCAAGATTGTTTTTATATCCTGTTAATTTCTTGGAAATCAATATCTTGCTGTCTCTCCAAAGAATACTTTCCTAATGGAGTACTATGTATGTAGTAACTGCAGCATCAGGCTCAAATAGTAAGTCAAACTTTCAAACTAGGTGAAAGAATGCAAAGTGCAGGTAGATAATATGGTCTTTTTTTTTTTCAATTATTCACCCATACTTACTGTATCCCTCTCTAGAATTCATGGGTCATTATTCTTTGTAGCTCTTTTTTCTTCAGTGTAAGATTGTGGGATGAAGTCCACATCCTGAAATTACACACAAATATGTTAGAAAAATGGAGTGTTTGAAATCAATTCTAATGTTAAATGCAAAGGACATTCTGGGCTCATTAAGTAAAAATATCTCATTTAATGAGCAGGAAAGCACTGGAGCACACTGAACCCTGACACAAAGCAAATTATTTAAGTGATAAATTATATTTTATGGGGAATGTAAAAGTTAATAATACTCAGGGGTAAGGTAATAAATGCAGAGGTGTAACTAACTTCATTGACTGCTTTACTTACAAACATGCCATATGTACCTGGTTACTTGAAATAGTAATAAAAGAAATTGGCAGAAATTCCTGAAACTAAAGATTCACATAGAGACCTTTGAAGCCTTCTTTTCAACTAAACAATCTGCGTTTTATTCTTTTCAAACTCATTATTCTCCTTCCCATTTCACTTTAGGATATATGTATCCGGTCTTTGCTTTTCACTTTTTGTTAAATATTTGAACTTGCATTCATTAAAACTGAAACCTTCTTATCTACCAGCGAGACTAATAAAATCAGTGCTCATATACCTGTGATGATGCCCTAGAATTGACCTGAAGCTTTACTTGAAGAAAACCAATCTATGCTGAAGGAAAACAGTGGATCAACTGTTAATCTACTGCCCTTCTAGCACATGCAAGTTCAGTGGCATTGAATCTCCTGTTATTGTCCTCAGAGATCAATGCAACAGACCAGTTCACTGAGGATACTGTTCCCAAGTACACCTCTGCATATTAGCATAAGGGTTAATATCATTGATATAACTGTCTGCGTTAAAACCTTTTCTCAATATTCTAATTATGTAAAAGAGAAAATTAATTATCAAATACAATTCAACAGAGGAGTGTGCAACCACAACCATTACCTGTGACTATTTCCTTAATCCTAAAATGGAATTTGCATTACCAACATGGTCCTTTTTTCCCAATTTTCTTCTCTATTTACGTTTCCAGGTCAACAGCTAGTGCTTTATTCCCACTCCTGCACCTTGCGAGTAAATATAGCCTGAATAAGTACAGTTTGTACATGAATGGGACAGTCATCCACACAGCATGAGCATCACATTTGTCAGAATCCTTCAGCAGAGCTCTTGTACAAAAGCAATCAAATGAATAACAGAATGATACAGATTTTATCCACTGCATCAAAAGTTATCTACGTATGTGCAACTGTTTTCTAGGAACAAGAGCTGACGTCCAATCCTGAATTAAGTTAACTTAACCTTAGACTATTTTTTAGCTTACATCTTTAAATAGCCTTGTGATGGTCATCAATGGTCTTACACCAGCCAAGTGAGCTCAAGGCATCACTTTGAATTTGGAAAGTGAAAATATATAAAATCAGGAAAGTGTTTCTAACCAGATCCTGGACAAAACAAAAAAAAGTCTCAGACAAAAAAAAACTCTCCTCCAAATTATTAATTTACAGTTGGACTCTATGATCTTAAAGGTCTTTTCCAACATAAATGGAATAAAGATGATATATAAGATACCATTTTTTAGCAGAAGAGGCACGCCTTTGATAGGTAATGTAATTCAAAATCAGTCTATGGACACCTACAGTATAGGTGCTTATAAAATAACCAGTCTGTATGTTTGAACAAAATAGCAGAAGACGACTCATCCAGAGAATTTATAAACTTGCAAATAAGTGTTTATTCAATTGTTCTCACCTTCAAAATACACAGATAATTTAGTAATGTTATATGATTTTTTGAATCTGGGCTTGAAGATTCAGATATACCAGGTGTTTTTGAGGTTCCATGAAACCTTTGTTTTGAGCAGAAGCTGCAATTTCTCTCAGAAATACACCAGGAGCAGAGATTTTCAAGAAAAACTTTGATTATTGTAATTATTATGAGTTGGAAGTGACAAGAATTTCAGCAGACATATATATATACACATATATATGTCTGCTTGCGTGTGCATATATATGTGTGTATATATCTGTATACATCAGAGGCAAAAAGTTTGTAGATTCATGGCATTAGAACAGTAGTAAAAGCAATGTGTTAAACCATTTAAAAATATTTTTAATTTTAGTGAGAAGTGAGTCCAAAGATGGAAAAGTATACATTACACATAAATATGTGTATGTTTTAAGCATTATTTTAATTTTTTATTGATAGATTTGGTAGGTTAAACTAAAAATGTCTGACATTACAATTCAGTGGTCCAGGATATTAACTATAGGAAGACATATTGAGATATAGTGAGTATATAACACTTATATTACAGCTCAAGACTAAGTCTTTATTGAAAATCAGACTACCAAAATAAGTGAATATGTCAATTCTTGTACTCCTGTCTATGTAAATCTACAGAAATGTATAAATGTATAAAGGGTCAAATTTCCTCTGAAATCTTGTATTAAGAGCCTTTTCGTTGGTTTTACTGTCTTTCTCATGGTTTGAAACCACTTTTATGGTCAATAGTCTTTGTACTTGGGAAATATATTTTATCCACCAATGCTTGTCTTCTCTGCACATTTGTGTTTCGAACTACCAGGCTATCATATGCCTGGTAAAGAGGGTATCAAAAATTGTAGAAGTTCATCCTTGAAAAAGCAAGATGTACCTATTATTTAGTTAGCAAATATTTTAGGTTTTTTGAATGATCCTTTTAGATCCAGAAAATGTTTCTCTCAGGTGTTCACCAAAAAAAAAAAAAAAAAAAAAATCACCTTTACAAAATGTACCTTTTTTCTGCAACAACTTCCTTAGACAGGAAATAGTTGAAATTTGAGGTAGTTAAGGCATGAAAATACTCCTACAGATTTGTATTATATCTGACTTCAGATTTGTGTCTATACAGAAGACAGATACAATCTTCCCATTCAGATGTGGCTCCCTGATATCTTGTATGAGGGCTAAGTACGTATACAAAGAGACAAAGTATTCCCTTTTTCAAAGCATGACTGCATTGCCTATAGAAATATTCTTGAGGATTTCCTGGACTAGATTCTGTTAGAAGATCGATGAATGTTATGTCTTTCTTACTAAGTAGATAATATAGCAGTTTAATCTAAAATTTCTTTAAAAAGAAAAAGAAACACTGCATCTCTTTTTGGAGAAATTCAAAATGGTGCAGGGAGTAAGAGGCTGCATAAAGCTGGGAAGCTGAGGGACAGAAAGGTGCAGCATATTCTCCACGGAACTTTCCCATGAACCTACAGCACACAGTAACAGAAACCATGCCGTCTGTGTCTTTCTAACCAGTAGATGCTGCTATCTCTACTTCATCTACAAATACTGTGTTTATGTTTTCAGTTATATGCAGAATAACTAATGTACTGGTGCCGGTCAGACACTTTATATCACTAAACCCCCAGAAGCAAATTTGTTTTACACAGTAGCTGAATGAAAAACATTCTGCATAGAGTGCAAACGCAAGGGAATGAAAACAGAAAACACCACTAGCAACATGATTTAAATTAATTAAGTGATCATTAATACCTCTAAGACATTGTATTATTGCTTCATACATTTGGTGTGAAAAGATGTAATTTACATGTACAGTATTTTTTACATTATCTATTAATTAGATATATATGGTTACCCTGTTTAATTGATACTGTAAACAAAAGACTCATTTGAAAACATATGCTGCAATCATTAAAATGCTATTATGCTGACAGTGCTTTTCTTAGAGGAACTTGTAACATCTGTATTGACTGTGATAAGCATTGATTATCTGGAGTGTTATAAATATTTGGGGAGCTAATAACAATCAGGTAGGATTTCAGTGCATGCTATAGACAGAAGAGATAAATCACAGGAAACCTAGATCAAAGTTAGTTTGTGAATAAGTTTGTTTTTGTACTTAATGACTCAATATAAAACACACACACAGAAAACTCTACAGAGATTTAAAGAACACGGAAATGCCATAAAGAAACATCCCATCCTGTGCAACATTTCTGTACATCTGTAGAATCTCCCTATGCAGTGAGTAGGATGTGGGCACACAAAGAGGGGAATTAATTCAATCCATCAAGTATTTACTGTGCACGTTTACCAACATTAGATGTTTCTTTGAACTTGTTTTAAATTATTATTAGTTTAAATTATTATTAAAACTTTTAAAGCACAAAACCAGTATGTAACTCTCATCCCCTCCTGTTGAGGAGGTCAGTTTAGCCATGCAACAGGTCAACTGCAATTTAGTTCCCATTCAGACTAGGTCAGCTGCGTTTTGGTTATCAGTCAGATATTTATTTATTTAGACTTATTTTCATTAAGCCACCATAGACTGTAGTAAGGGTTTACATCAACTGCTAGGTGCATTTTCCCTTCCCACTCTGATGTCCATCTATATAAACCTTCACTTTCTTGGTCATGTCACTTAGCTTGCCACAGGCTCTCTGGATTTCTGGAGGTGATGCAAGCTTGAGAGTGTCCTGGTAAAAGAGACAGGATGGCCTTGGAAAGCAGGATCTGCTCTGTATGTTTATTAATGAGGATTTTTATTAATATTGTTTCCTTCTTTGCACATAAGACAAAAGCTCATTCCTGCCAGTAAGAGAAACAGAGCACCAGAAATTATTTGGGAAGACACACAGCAACATGTGCTGATGTACAGGAGCAAGGGCTGAGAACCAGTCATGGATCCCAGCTGCCAGCACTCTGCTGCTCCTACTGAAGCCAGTGCTGGTAACAAAGCTGGAGGCTGGTGCATTGGTGGGATTCTGGACCCAGTGATGAAATGGGAGTTTTGTGCTGGTAGTTATGGGACCAAGTGACTGAATCCAAACATGTGTCTGATTTCAAGTGACTGAGAAGCCCTGTTGACTACCCATCCCCGTAGGACTTCCCACATACTTGTGATCAGGAAAGAAGCCCAGTTTATGTAAACCTTTGCCCATGAGTCAGGGTTGAGTAAACAAAGACTTTTCCATATTTTCTGCAAGCATTCCACTGTTAATACACAGCATGCAACATTTGTTTCTTATTAAGTTGTGTTTTCATTTCTTTGCTCTTGTAATTTAGGTTTTTCTAACACTCCTTGTTTCTTTTTTTTTTTCAGCATTGGATTAACTTGCCTTCCTATAACCTCTGTACAGCTTTCTCTGTGATTGTTGTAACAATCTGTACTATTCCAAAGCAGAGGGATTAATTGTGTCTCTAGTTATCATCTTGTCCTTGTTTCTTTCAGACTAGTGGCCTCTGATTTTTTTTTTTTTTCAAAATAGCTGAGAGGTTAAAAACACATCATCTTCACAGTAGTATAATGTAATGTACTGTAGACACAACAATGGCTGTTTATTGCACCTTGCATAAACTACTTTAATTACCTTCAGATTACTGGTATTATTCAAAAAAATTCATTTACAGCTGAGAGGGTCCATGGACATTTACTGAAACTCTTTACAATCCATAGTACTTTATCCTAGGTTGCAGCAAAGTGTATTGAAGTCTTTGTCTATCAAAAAATAGATGGATTTATACAAATGAAACATTAGATATTAATATAGTTTTTATTATCTTATGATATCTTTTATTATTCTATATTAAATAAACTTATAGCAATTTAACTGACCATGGTAACTTAGTAGTGCAGTAGCAATGTCACCATAAACATATTGTGACATCTATATCTATGGAGGGGTGAGTACATTTTTGCCCAAAATATGTGAAAATACATACAGTTATATATACCATGTTGGCCACACAGCCTAGTTTACTTGAAAGCTAAAAGGATTTATAGTACGTTCCTCAGACCTACCAGCTACAGTGGGGTGATGGCAGCACAGTGGTACACATGACATGGCAGGACAGGAAGCCTAGGAAAATATTTTAAATGGCTGGCTTCTTTCCTCCCCCAACCCCTCTGAGTCTCAAGTGCTTCTGCAACAATAACATTAATACACTTACATAAGGCACAAGATGAACTGAAGAGATGATTATTTGTTGCAGAGGACCACACAGAGATACAGTGGAGTTGGGCCTTACTGGAGGTGATACAGGGAGGGAGGAAATGTCCTGGTGAGTACTGTCTCTTTGGTTACTTAAAAGACACCAACTGAGAAGGCAGAAAACAGCAGTAAAATGTGGAAAGCTGATATATACTATCTGATTTTTTGCATGCTTCACAACAGAACTATCAAATGAATTTCTGTAATGATACTAGGGCAGTTAATGACTATGTTCTTTTCTAAGTTAGTTTCTTGGCATATTGTGTTTTGCAGAAAGCTTGTATTTATTGTTCCATTATCATAACTAGTGCAGAATTGTTTAATTCTACATTTCAATTATGATAATCATACGTTAAATATATAAATGTTGCAACATCTCATTTAGCTTTCCACTACAAAACAAGGTTGTTATCAGTCTTATTCTACATCAATTTAATTAATCTTCTCAACAATGTTGAAAGTAATCCCATCTGCATGTTATGGGGAAGTGGAAATTCACATTTAGGTAGCTATTCCTCTTTTATTTCCATCTCAAACAGTTAGAGAAAGCATTCAAAGCTTGACAGGTTTTTCAATATGCTGGATAACTCCTATGTGTTACTGTAATGTTAATGATTGCTGTAATTTGAGACTATGCCTTTGTAAGTACCAAAGCCTCTGAATGCATTTGTTTCTAAGCAGAAGAGAGTCTGCGACAAACATACTGAATAGCAAGAGGAAGCAGAGGGGTTAGGGGATTGGAAATTAAAAAAAAAAAAAAAGAAAAAAGGAAAGAAAAGAAACAAGAGATAGCACAGTAGTCTGTGTGAACGACCTTCATACAGAATCTACTATTTAACTGTATATAGAGCTCCAGCTATTCGTTCTATTTTACTTCTTTCAGATGATGCTACCTCTATTAAAGAAAGAAATTTGGGCAGAAATAATTAGATTTTGTCTGGAAAAAAAAAAAAGTGACTTAACAGTGGCATTACAAAATCTCATGTGTCTCCTCTGCAAAAGAAAGAATTTGTACACAACTATAAATATTTTATGTTTCTATCAAACATTGATAATAAAGGTTTTAATATTTATAGTTACCCTTGGCCAAACTCTGAGTTCCTTCTCCAGTACGGTACACTCACAGAGGTACACATTGCCTTTGGGTACCACTGATTGGGACAGTAAGCACATGGTGGATTTCCCTTTGGAATATAGCACTGGTACCCAGCTCTTCTTAGTCTTAACATTAAATTTTACGCATTCCTCTGTAATCAGCTTTATCCTGAATTCTAATGAGTTCTGTTTTTACACTGGGAACTGTGTCTTTTAAAAATCAATGTTATTAAAATGACCCTTGAGTGCATGATTCCACAGTGGGAATTTTCAAAGCTATGTACAAAAATGCAGTTCATTACCACTTTAATATGGAAGTTTAAAATCAGAACTTCTCTCTTCCTTGTTCAAAGCAATTTCTCTAGCTTTGAACAGCTGCTTGGCACACCATAGTGAGTATTGCAAGATTTCATCTCTCTCTCTCCATGGTGGCCCAAGCACTCAGAGCAAAAGAGGAAATACAGTGCTGGAGATCGGACAACCAGTAGATTTATGGTCACCAGTCTGAACGCAGCCCAGGAAAAGACTGATTAAAGGGCTCAGTGATGCAAGGTGCTATGTATTGGTTAGATTTTTTTATTGCATTGTTATAACTTCACGGGAGTTATTTAATGATGTTTTAATTAGTTTTATTGCTTACTGTATACAAGAACCACCAAACCACTGGCATAGATAAAATATGTTAGGAAATTAGTTTTGTCTCACTTGCCCCTCTGTTGAACAAGCGAATCGCTCTCCAGTTTCTATCATGCAGTGATACCCAATACAATACACAGAGATTATACATCACCTTGCCGCAAGCACGTGAACTGAGCGCTGGTTTCTAAATGGAGCCTAGCTGCGACTCAGGGAAGACCCTAGCTTGCACTGCCAGCACAGCATGTATCCCACTGAACAAAACTGCAACATGCAGACCTATGATTCACCTGCTTCTTACTAAGGAAGGGACAACATGTTGGTTTAAGGTCAGGGGTTTTTTTTAGACTGAAATCATGATACAAAAAAATGTGCTTTGAGATAGGCAGAGGGAATAAACAAAAATGAAAGTGCACGAGGGAAGTTTTACTATGTCAGTTAAAGTATATAGCAGAAGAAATCTGCTCTTTAGAGCGGGCAGATTGAGTTGGTTTGGGGTTTTTTGCATGTAGGAACAGAGAAGATCAGCAGCTGCTATGCAGGTAACTATTAGTTAGAAGTCTGCTAACAATAAAAAGACTGTTCAGAGTGAGCAGAAAGGGTACCTCACAATATAAAATGGAACAGGGTAAATATAGACCTCTGAAAATTAAATAAGGAAACCTTGAAACTCCTTACCCACCCTGCAGTTTCAGCTCTAATTTGTTCTGTCCTGAAGTAGAGTTCAAATATTTTAAAAGTATAATATAAAACAGAAATCTCAGGCATCCCGTATACAACAGCAGTTTCCTTTTCTCCTAAATGTCATGAAAGGAAAGCCTAAGAAATCAAAAGATTGTTTCAAAAACAAAGGAAAGGATGCTCATACCAGAAGAACATGGTGCCTGCTCAGTGTGAAAAACATTTTCCTTTTGACTTATTTCCATTATTGAGTGTAAATAACCAAATTAATCCCAATGGTAGATTTAAAGTAAGCAAGGCAAAAAAAGGCAACACTTCACTTGAAACAAGAATATATGTCAAAACACTAAACAGAACCAAACAATTCCTCTGTGGAATTTGTGAGCTTGCAGTAGCATTTAGGTAGAAACACATTTAGCTGGGTGATGGTAGGAAGATCCTTAACATGGAATTGTATCAAAAAGGTACACTTTGAAAGAAAAGTGAACTCTACAAATATAATTTTCAGCTTGAAGTAGTTGAAGTAGTTTGCCCACACAATTAGATTATACTTCTCCTTTTGTGGTTATGAATTTGGATGCTGCTAACAATGACACAATTCCCCCACCACCACCACCTTTGCTCACTCAGTGACCGAGGAGGACACTGCTCTGGAGGTGAACAAGGTTTCTGTGGTGGAGGAGAGGAATGTTACCACAAAAGAATTTGATAGTGTCACAATGTCCAAATGTAACACAATGATATCATAGATCAAGACTGATGACATTGTATTGTATTCTATCCCATTTCTTGAACAGATTCCCACTCTGTAATTAGTCATTTAACCAAACACAAAGGTTCAATTGGCATATGCTCCCACCTTTGCCTGTGTTTTTGAATGCTCAACCCATGATTTGGTTTCAAGAAAACCAGGGTGGGAACTCCCAAATGTGGGCTAGAAGTGCCCTGGACATGACAGGGATATGTGGGGCTAACCTGCCTAGGACAGCAGCAGCCTCAGCTTCTCACAGCCCCTGTGGTGGTGACTGAAGCTGAAAGAATTTTTAGGACGTTTATCTTTCAGCAGATGTTCAGCATGTCACAGAACAGAGATCTTGGTCTTGTCACTTAATGGGCTACATCATAAAAGATTTGAAGTCCCAAAGAATGAGGAGGGCTTGTAAGCCATTTTGAAGTTAAATTCAGGAGTAGTGACTTCGCAATCTGTAAAACTAGTCTGGAGGACACTAATACTTTCCCATAACACTCAAACCAGTATAATTTCATGGACTTAAAACTCCTTTATACCAGTGTAAACTGACATTTCTCAGTAACACAACTCTTCAACTAAGAAAATCTGCAGTGTAAGAATTCCATAGCAACTTCTTCTTTAACTACAGTTTTACCTAAACAGGTATGAGCTTTCCTCCAGACATGTGTTCTAGAAGAAAACAGGACAATTAAGCTAAAATGTTGTTGTTAAAGCAAACCTGACACTAACAGTCATTTGGAGCTCTCTGTAAAGAGATGTGATCAGTCTAGAAGACAGTATTCTCACATTTCTGTAGGCTCACCCAGAATAAGCCCCCACTATGCCTTTTGTAATACCTCTTTGAAAAGGAAAAAATGACTGGCAAGTGTCTTAAATAGTAGGATGCTTACCAGTCCAGTAATTCATTACTCAGATTCAAGCTTCAATGTATCTTCTTGACATTAACTTCCTAGTTGAAGAAATGGATATAATTTTTAATGTTTAGGAAATTATAAAGAGAGGGGTATTTACTGCCACTTCAGATTACTGCAGCATGGTTGATTTACAGACAATATAAAAGTTGAAAAATATCTGTCATTGTCTCATTGATTAGTATTGAAATCCATGGAAACAAGAAAGACTCTGTACATCAGCATTCATTATCCTAGAAAAACAAAGTAAACTGTTTTTACAAATTACTGTAAAATAATAAAGATTTGCTCATTTTTTTATTCTTAGGGAAAAAATCAGGGCACAGGAGATATTGTTATAGAGTGGTTACTTAAGAAATATATTCAATATCAGGAATGACTTCTGAAGTGAAAAAACCCTGAGTGAACTCCACATATTCAAAGCTTTAAGAAAGAACTGGTCATATATATTGATTGCCCTTTTAAAAAAAATCTAACCTGGTTTATGCAGTTTAATGTAGAAAGTATATGGAATATAAAAAAAAAAATTAAAAACATATTATTGGAAGTCTGGATGCAAAACACACAGAACTAAGCAGTTAATAACATTGATGAATGATTCATTTTGTTTGAAGAATAACAAAAACATGGAAAAAATCCAAATTTCATCTAAGTTTACCTAAAGGTTTACTTGAGGCAATATTGTATTTCTTGTTTTCCTGATTAACAAATCATCACTGCACAAAGCCACACAGGTGGTCAGTCCCCTTGGGTTCACATCAAAGGGGCCACCATGAAGCTTTAGATGTTATTCGAAAGCAATCTGAAACTTGTCTCTCACTGTTCTTACCATTTATTGTACTCCACAGGGTCATCTTTAAAGGACTGTCTAGTCTGAAAACAACAAAAATATCTCTTGCAAAAGATGCTTTAAAAACCTGTTTCATTACTGTTGACTGTTTCACAAATGGTCTATTTTCAGAATACTCACATCATAAATTATGCCATTCTAAAACTATTTTTACAACAAGCAATGTTTGCCATTCTTGGACACATGAAGAAATGGGGCTTTGTTACCTGATAGCTATATGTCTATAACCTCCTCTATAACATATCAGCCATTATGTTCATAGGAAGTTTGAGAAATTAGCAGAAGAAAAATATGAAAAAAAATTCAGAATAGCACACCCTTCTCATAGCTTTTACAAGAAGTTGCAGAATATATTATTGTAAAATAGAAAAAAAAAATTATTCCTTGGCTCAGGGAAGTTTTGTTTAACTTATTTTGGAGTTTTACTCTGGAACTTCAAAATATGTCAGGGGCTTTTTGCAGGTGTTCTCAGAAGCACTGCATATGAAATAATGTTTCAGTGTACATCCTACACTCAGAGGTTTTTTCTGTGTGGGTGTTTTTGGGTTTTTTTTTAATGTTAGCACTTTGAAGACTCTACCAACATTGTGCCTTAGTGCATGTGAGTTGCTTGGAAAGATCAAAGTCTTATTAAGTCCTTGGTTATTCCATCAATACCAACAGGATGTTTATAAACCATGATTCATGTTGGCTATACCAAGAAGAGAACACAGACTCACGCTTCTCAGTAATAAACAAAGCCAACAACACTTTTCAGCTATGGAAAACTGATTAAAGCGTTATGGGCAAGCTGTCATAGGAAGGAAAACCCAACAGGGCTTCCCACTTTTAATAGAGAGGCAGGAAGCTGACTGCAGAACACTTTCTGGGTTTCTAACTTTTTTCTATAAAGTGATCTGATAAACACTCTAGAGAGAATTTACTAAACCTCATAATTATTCATCCAAAGTTGAGGATTTTTTTTTTTCCCCACAAATAATGCATTGACCAAATGTGGTTTTCAGCAAAAATCTATTCAGTTATTTGCAAAGTTACAAACTGTTTCATCTCAAAAAAAACAAGGGCTAAAATAATCAAACTGATTATTATTTTACAGGCCTTCCTGGCCTGTAGGACCCAAAGGTGAGGGCACTTCACAGAAATGGAGTGGGTTTGAATTCCTCTTATGCTCAAAGGGCCTTCGATCGACATCTCACATCTACTCAGAATGTATTCAAGACAGTGAGCTAAAGGAAAGTCTCACTGTCTCTTGAAACATACAAAACACTGAAATATTCACTGAAACAAAGAGATATGGCTTAATGGCTACAGTTCACATTCTCTCTTGGGAAGTAAACTCCAGCTAAGCGGAGACCTTTGAGATAAGGGGAGAACTTGACCACTGGTTTTCATTTCCTCACTGCATGTTAACATTACAAGCTGTAAGGCAGCCTAACACACATCATTTTCAGGTCACTTAACCTTGCTGGGGTTTTTATGGTTGATTGGTTGTTGGTTTGTTGGGGGGTGGGTTTGGTTTCGGTGGGGTGTTTTTTTAGGAAAATGTTTGGTGAGGGAAAATGAAAAAGAAAATTAAAAAACCCTTTTTATTATGAAATATCAAAATGAAATTTTTCCATCTCCAAACTTCTTCCCCAGCAGCTGAAGATGGGAGGAGGCCTACAACTCAGGAAGAAGGGCATTGCAACACTGGTCCAAAGCCTACTAATGAAGTCATCACCTTCTGGCAAAATTCTGCATCATGTGAGCATAAACAGCTTAGAAATGTACTTCTCCTGTAGCTTTAAAAATGGACATTTATAAGTTACACAGTGGATGCAGCACATTCCTGCAGAAATGGCTCATGGTGTAAGTGTGAATGGCAGCTTCTGATACCCTAACAAATATTACATCACTTCTATACTGCAAAATATAATAAATATATGATGTTGTGGCAAACGTATGTTATTTATATTACTGTGTGTTTTGTAGCAAAAAATTATTTCATAATGCAGACTGTAAGATTTTATCATTTCAGTACTTCTGAAATCTCTTATTTGATCACAGAGCTGCTTCTTTATAAAGTCCATCTTCTTCCACTGAAACCAATAGAGATTTTTTTATATGCTGCTGCTAGGGAAGTGACCATGCCTAAACAGAAAATGACTAATTTAAGAATCATATTAGAATCAAGTGTAAGTCTTACTAAAAACAAGCAGTGGAGCAATAGACTGAAACAATCTTACTTAACCAAAAGGCTGTGTGTGGTCAATGCTTACAAAGGAAACAGCAGAAAAGCATGTTCTTACATTTACTATATTGCCTAGAGCACTTAAATTGACCTCTTAGGAGGGTAAACATTGTGTCTGTCCTGTTGACTGTGTAGTCAATACCAACTGGAGCAAAGGGGTTTTTTCCAACCTAGGAAAGTAACCCCTCAGTGAGACTAATTAATTTCTCTGAAAACATCCAGGATATTGATCTGAGATTTGAAAACTCTGTTGATGTACAGTAGTCAGCTACACATGAATGAGAATCATCTTTCAGGGAACTCTAAAGAAATGGAGTAAATAGTATTTTGCAGTCTGACTCTCACCGTTATGCAGCAAACAGTTCAACTAATAAGTGGAGAATCTGAGTTTTTTCAAACACTTTCAGTTTTATGATTACTCAGACAACCCCATGATTTTCTACAAATCTTAATCAAACAGATTTTTAAGACATTTACTGAAGATTTTATTATATAGTTAAGAAACATCAAAGCTTCAGAACTATCTTGTTTCTCACTCTGACAAGCATAGTTTATCAGAGTTTAGTGCAGAAGTTTGGTTTGCCTGATATCCTGGAGGTATGATGCCCCTACACTGAACAAATATGCTTAAAGCATGAGTGTGTGACAGTTCCAACAGCCAAACTCTTCTTTGTTAATAAAGTCTTTTCAAAGACTCTTGAGTTATATTCTGCCCTTAGACACATGTGCAACAAGGATCTGTTTAAATCACGAACAATGAAACATTTCTTGCCACATCAGAAAGTATGTATTGATGTTGTTAAGACACAGAATCCAGCCTTTTGCAGAGGATGTCATTGATCATGGGAGCAAACTACTCCAAGAGACCTTGAAGCATCTGCAACTACACATCAGTGCAGTTGCTGAGTTTAGCATAGGGTTTAGGAGGGGGTTCAGCCCCAGGGCCCATACAACAGTGATGTCTGGCTGTAGCAGCCCAGCACCCCTTTGGGCTTTAAGCTCAGTGGAACTGTGCATCTATCCCCCTCAGCGCCCTGGCCTGGGGCAGAACTAGGTCCTAATCCAACACAGACACAGCCACCCTAGAAATCTTCATCAGAAGCTGCAGTGCTTCCAGCCAACACAGGATCTTTGCATATAGAATTTGTCTCCATGCCATGGACAGTTGCAAAGCTCCATGAAAGATTTTAAGACAAAAATCACAACAAACCAAAGGTAAATAATGCATAGAAGTCAGAGATGGCACAGTAACTAGAAGCAGGAGAGGCATTATGGGCTTCCTCCCTGCTATGGTGGATGGGCAGAGAGAGTGATCCAGGAAGGAGAGCTATGATTTTGCAGTTCCTGACAGTGGCGATACTTTGCAGTGCATATGAGAAGGCATGCACCTCTAAGGACACGACAGTTCACTTCTTTTCACCTATAAAACATCTAAACAGAATTACTTTTGAGAATATTGTTAAGGAAGCCCTTTTGTCAAATGCAGCATGAATGCATTTTTATGTGTGTTGGAATTTCCTGTTAAATTATACGGCTTTTTAACGGAAATGCTGACAGAACCTTAACCATTGCAGTGTGAACAAATGAATAACAATATACATATTCTTCTTGCTAATAAAGTTTTATAGCCTTGAAATTCATTGTAGAATTAGTCTATCGGTTCTAGAAAGAATTTTTGAAAGAAAAGCCTAATGGTGCTTTCCTCATTCTATGATGTGAAAAACAACTTGTTCCAGTGTTTTAATTTATTAGCATGCTTTTAGAGATACCTTTAGATTTTTTCTTTAATATTTTTTGTATTCTTTCTGTTTATGACAGTATTAAAAACATAAGCACAATTTCAAAAGAATGTAATGCCTTTTTTTCTGACTTGACAAGGAACAAAATATCCAATTTTTTTATTCATTTAACTAGAATCATCGCTTACATCTCAAGTTCATCTTTTTCTTTGATTTTACACTACATTTCCCAAAAGGTTTCCCCATTAATATTAACAGATTTATGAATCTCATTATTCTGATTTATGTCTTTTCAATATATTTAAAGCTATGTCAATATTAAGTTATTTGTCCCTTGTGAGCACCTTCTACAGAGCTTGGATTAAAAATACTTTTAAATTTATCATACTGAGAAGGAGGACTTTGGGGTCAGAGGTAAAAGACTTGTATAACTAAACTGCTTCTCCAATTGTTTAGTTGAATTACTGAATCTGCTTAAAAAAAAAATAATCAAACCATTATGATAAAATTCCAAAACTATTTTCTTATAGGACACACTTGATGCTGTAAAGACACCATACTAAAGGACTTACTGTGTATACGTCACCTCTGTAGACTTTGAAGCTGCACCACAGTTTTCAGAGGGCTACACTGGTCTTGCCTGGACCCTTACACTGTGCTGGTTAGCTTGACTTCACATACCCACACAGCTATCCTACTGCCAGTTTAATTCCCAGTCTTGAAGAAGTGGAAGAAACCCGCATGGATGGGTTCCTGTAAAAAAGAGAGTTCCACTGCTGACAGGAGTGGTTTAAGGGCTGTAGTCCACAAGGGCACTTGTTCTAACACATTGTTTGCGTCCAAAAGTGCTAAACCTGCAACATAATTCTGTCCCTCTGTATGCAGGCATCAGAATGCCTTTTTTTTTTTTTTTAAATGGGGGCTCATTCTCATCAAGAATTTCAGATTCAGAGTCCAGTAGAACAACCTAGAACTTGACCTATCTCTATCAATATTGTTCATAACCTTTTTACATATAAAAAGTGTTGTAGACCAATACATTATTTTCATATAGTCATATTATAAAGTTAATATGAATTTCCAGACAGACTTTCTAAAACGGGTCCTAATGACTAGGCTACACAAAGAAACAAGGAAAGAAAGAAGCTTATTTCTCAAGCAAAGAATCCATGGTACGTGAATGGAACAGTTTCTTTTTCTTTGCAGAAGATCTACGTAACGCTGGAATCAATTGTTTTGTTAATTACTGTACTTGCCTCTTTTCTATTACTGTGTCGATAATAGAGTTGGCATTGAAGTGTTTCAATATAATTGACATTTTTATTAAAATCTGACTGTGCAACATTCCTTTTGTAAACCTTTCTATGTATATACTGACAATTATCACAAAGTATGTTGAAGGTAACTCATATGTACAGCGGCAATCAATGCTTGGGAAAGAACATCCCTCCATGGACGCACGCCAGTGAGTCTACCAGAAAGTGATTAATGCAAATTGCTTATTAGAGCAATGTATGGACATAATTTCATCTCTTGTTAGGTGATTTACAGCTTTATACTTCTGCTTTCCACTCTGACCTCCCACTGACTGGCCTCTCCAATTCCCAGGGATTAGCCCTGTTGACTTTTAAAAAAAAAAAAAAGAAAAACCACCCACCACCACACAAACACAACAAATGGAATTTATTCCATGGGTACCTGTTCATTCTTGGATGTTGAAACAAAGACAGTACAAAGATTTGTCACAGTGGTGATTTTTCCTAACATTTTTGTTTAGCTTTCTGATATAAAATACAAATTTATTTGTTCCTCTGACTCCATCCATCATCATTTACTAGACCTGCAGATCCTCACCACAGAAGAGATCTACTACTGTTTAGCCTCCAAACATGTCAAGAACAATTAGTTCCTTTGCCTGTAAATGTCCACTTCACATTAATTCTGATAAACTTACTGACATTTCTAAAATTAATTGTAAAAGTATGAGCATTCAGAGCTAGAAAAGACCTTACCTATTCCATGAGTGACAGAATTTATTTCTAAAGAGTATAAATATCCCTTATTAGGAAAAAAAAAAAGCCACACCATCACTCAGGAAAAGTACCTGCTAATATTTGGAAGTTCAAATAGAAACCAATTGCATCATGAGGTTTCTAGGGAAGATTGCAAGCAAACCACCATGAAACCTGGATTTCCACTGCTTTAAGAGAACCAAAGGCGTGCTAGTCTGTTGGGTTTTTTCCCATCTTTCTAGGTTGCATGTCTCTCAGACAGATGTGACAGAGCACAGAGCTCCCTTTTCTAAGTTTGCCAAGTCATAATCAATATATATTCCTTCCAATTATCAATAAAGGCTTAAGAATATATTTTTCATATACATTATTTTAAATACACTTTCTATATTTGAAAGCAATAAGCATTAAGCTCATTTAAGAGGAAGTACCTTTTTCACAATAAAAACTTTATTGTGAAATAACTTGGCCACAACTAGCATTTCCTATCATTCTGTGGTAATGGTGACACGCATTTGCTTTATTAAAAGGAAATACATCAGACAACACAGCAAGATCTGCAGAAAGATACAACTGTGCTGCAATTTATAAATACCCTGCGTCAGTAAAAGCAGGTCTTGAGTCCAGGACTTTAAACAGTGGTACACATTACAATGCACACAGATAAAATAAGCAGTACCGATGATAACACGACAGCCACTGCTCTGTGTTTAACAGCTATTTGCTGCTTATATTTTTAATGCACAGTTTCCAAGACACTAAAGCTAGAAAAAAGTATGATGAATATCCAGGCTGCCTTTGCACACACACAACGTTTGTGTGTGGATAACATCCAGCAACTCCCACACTTTGCTGAACTATAGCAGCCACTCTCTTTCTTTGTTAATGTAAAGGCTTTCTAAAGATCCAGTGGGGAATTAATGTCAAACTGACACTAATAATATAATAAAATTAATGCACAGAAAGTGGTACTTTATAAATAGATTTTTACTATTTATTATTTGCTTTTATTTCTGTTGCAAGCTGAAACCAATTGAGTACATTACATTGCAGAGATTTGTCTGAGAATGAGCAGAACTGTAGTCTGGTGCTCAGAATTAGTTGAAGTGTTGTTCCTGAGAGCCAGGTTGGAGTCTCTCCTACCCAGACCATGGTGCTCTGACAGGCCCTAAGACCGGGCTCTGACAGAGGCAAGCCTGTGCAGAGGCTACCACCATGCAGAGAAAAGAAATGGCAGCAGTGGTTTGAGCTTCCTGAGGCAAAGCTGCTCCCCAAGACAACCTCTTGCAGTGCCCAGGTTTTATTGCAGTCTGTAGTACAAGGAAGAGAGCAAGCCCCACAAACACTGAACTGCAAATTGCTCTATTTCTTCAACTGAAATGCATTTAGTTTGGTTGCTCTGTTTCATGGTCCTGGTCACAGACAAGGAGGTGACCATGCTAAAGGAGAAAGGCAGTGTAGAGCTACCCTTTGTGAACTTCATAAGGCTGCTTTCTGTCACAGGTCTTACACTGCCAAAGCTCACCCTGGGCTCTAGGAGGGAATTTAAAAGCCAAGAAGCACAGCCAGAGGTCTGGGAGAGGGCTGAGAGGCACTCTCAGCAGTGACAGCAAGAGCTCAGCCAAGGAGAGAGCCCAGCAGTCCTATAAACACAGTCCTTGCCTTGAACCTGCAACTCCAGCGCTGTTGCAACAAGAGAGAGGAGTCATGCCAGTGAGCCAAAACTAGAATGCTGATGGTTGAAGGAAAAATAAATAAAATAAAAAGACAGTAACCATGCAGGAAGCATAGACTTCCAAAGTCCACCTGTGGGAAAGCTAATGATATCTAATAAAAGAAATTGTCACATTCCTTCAGAATTGCAATGGTCATTGAAATTCTGCTTTCAGGCAACATAGAAAATTGTTCTTTGTAGTTTAAAACAATGCTCTGGATAAGCATCATCAAACTTTGCCTTGAATAATCTCTCATCAAAAGCTTTATTTCAACTGCAGGCTGGAAAGATTCAGTCACTGAAACTCAGCTAGTATTAACCTTGTCATTATCTGGAACATGGGCATTTACGTTGGGAAAAAAAGGGGCTTTTAGGTGCACTGCTGCTTCAGAAAGGTAAGACTGAATTTTATGTTACATAGGCTGAACAAATGCTACAAAAAGAGATATACTTAGCTATAGATAAGATCTCTGAAGAATAAGTATGAAAAAATAAACTAAATGGTCACTCATCTGTATTTTTATCAGTCATTTTTCATTTCTTCTCCAAAACATTGATTGGATTATTTGCACCTGGAAATGGTGGCACAGGATACCAACAAATGGAATTTATTTTGGAGAAACAGAGAAATATTTTGGTTTTATATGAAAACAGACTGCTAACCTCCAAATTCACTTCAGCAATCTAAGAATCATGCACTTCAACCAAGCTATCAGCCAAACTCTTTCAATAGTCACTAGAGAGAGAAATCCTGTATCTCAGCAATTCATCCCACTTACCTCAGTGAATGACTGAATTACTATAATTCATTTACTGAAGGGGCCTCTCTTTCTCCATTGACTAGAGAGGGAGCGTAGGTGCTGAGGACAGACCACATGCCCAACTTCAGACTGCTCAAGTCAGGAAAAATAAATCTCTTTCCTTTAACCTACTAAATTATCTGTAGGGTAAGTGACAAGAGAGTCTCATACAGCTGACATTCCCTGCTATGGGGGAAGCCAGCATACAATCAAAACAGGAATTAAGCTCATCTAAAAAAATTAATGAGTGTGCAAAGTAATAGTACTTAGTCTCATGAGCACTGAATAGTAACACAGACAGTTTAGAACATGCAAAACTTAACAACAGTGAACACAAGTACCTCAAACACTTGCAGAGTCAAGCATAGTGGTAAATATTTAGGAAAACAAAATTAACTTCACCATAAAGTTTGCCTCATCATCAGTCAGACCAAATCATGCTAACCTTTCTATCTTATTCTCCCTTGCTGTGTGGTAGATTAATATTTTCCTTTTCATAAGTCCAGTAGCAAAAAAGAAAAAAAAAAAAAAAAAAAAGAAAGGGTTTGTTTTCAACTTTCTGGTATCAGCAGGGAAACAAAGCCATGATAAAAAGGACAAACAGGAACCCCACACCTGACAACAATGAAGAATCTTGCTTTCAAACATCACACAATTGGCTGACACGATTTTTTTAAATGGGCTAGCAGCTGCGTGACTCATTTATGTATGTTTTGCCTGCCTTAGCACTAAGTGGACTGATGTAAATAGGAAGTGATGAGGAAAATCAATTCAGGGCAAACACATTTTTTTCAAGGCTGTAACAGGAAGAGATAGGAAGCCCAGGAAGATACTTGATAGATATTCAACTCTGTAAAAAAGAGGAAACAGCATGTTGAAGCACTAAGCTGGTTATTTTGAGTTGTTGAACGGAAACGGGATACAGTGCAGAAAGGATGCAGATAGGATGCATTTTGTTGCATAGCAACCCAGGGAATAGAAGCTTCTGCATATAACTGGAGACCATCTGCTAGTATGAGAGGGAGAGAAAAGAAAGAAAAAAAAAAAAACACAAAACACGTGTTTAAAAGGGAAAAGGAAAAAAAGTGCAATACTGAAAAAGGAAGTTTAACTACACTATGATTCCTGGCCAAATCACCCCTGGTAAAAGTTTAAGGGATAGAAGAACTTAAGTAGAAGTCATTGTGTGCAGCTTCCTATTACAGTGTCTTTGTGTTGAGTCTGTTCTTACGGAACAAAATTAGGCTTAGGGGTAAAACAGGTAAACTACCAGTGAAGATACTACCAGTTAATTAATTTCCACTAAAGACAAATTACAACTTCTTTTATTTTCTCAACAATATTTACAGTAAAACTGCATCAACTTAACACCAGTATTTTCCACAATGTCATAGTATGCTATCTATCCTCAGAACCCACCCAGTCATCAGCTTGCACGGGAATATCATTCAGTACAACTTCAACTCTTGGCACACCTCAAATATTCTGCGCATGTGAGTAAATGTGACATATAAATAAACAATTTATATGTTCAAATTAAAAAAATCTAGACTGATTTCACTAGTCTCCTGAGTACAATTTGATTTAGGATTTCCTCTGATGCATTGAATTGATGAAAAATTTAGAGAAAAAGATTTACTAGGAAAAGGCAGAAAAGAGAGAACACATTCTGAAGAAGATATCTCCATTAGCACATGAGATTAGGAAAGAACTGGGAAGAGAACAGGGACTGAGTCCTGACAGATGCTGCTAGAGCTACTGGTTTTTCCCTAAGAGAGACAGTTCTAGTCCTAGAGCAGCTGGTACCCATAACTGTTGAATGCTGGAGGAGATCTGAAAAACAGAGGACAGGGAGGACAGAAAAGTGAGGTTCCATTGCAGGAACATGACAGTTATTGAAATGCCTCTGCACATAGAGTTTAGGAATTAAGAGTCTCCATGTACCTGGGTAGTCTGGGACACTTCAGCCTCCAGACTTTTCTGTTGTGTTCCATTCCTCTTGGCACATACCACAGGAAGAAATGCTGGTCTCCACCTTTGTGTGTGTGGCTATGGCCATGGTGTATACAATTCTCACTTCTCCCCATCATTGTCACCCGTAAGGGTTCGTGGTACACCCTCACATATGGTTTCCTGACACTCCAAGGGATAGCAAAATACAAATAGTTCTTTTTTTTCTCTTTCTAATTTCCCCTTCTTTCTCTAATATTTTATTGTAAAGACATCTCAGATGAGCTCACTGTCATTTTCGGAGTCATACACTGTGTAGTTGTTGAGGAGAGAACTGTTATAACCATCACATGAAATTTATGGCTATGTACTGTGTTGCACTGAATAGCTTCTAGTAACATTATGGTGTTTCTTGGATGGTGTTTTTCCTTATCTAGTAATCATTCATGCAGAACTAGCAGTGGTCTTTCAGGAAACATGGGCTCTCTTCTACTTCTCATACACACCACCCTGAAGCTTTAATATGCTCACTGACCTGCTGGAAACTTCTTGTTCTCCAACTGAGGCAGATTTCCTTGTCCTAAAGGAAATCACCCCCTTCTTGCTGCCAGATGACTGTAAAGCCCAAGAAGTCTAGGTCATCACCTAACCAAGCAGTGAGGAAGCAGGTGACCCTAAGTGGCTAGACTGGTGTCAGGAAACCTGTATCGTTCTTCTGCTGTATGAGTTTCTAACCCATGAGCTCTTACAAGCAGGGATGATTTCCCACTACAGTTTGGTCTAGCAGCCCATGTCTTATATGCTCCTTAATAACTATATGTCAGATCTACTGATGTCAAGGCATATGAGAGTATGCTTCAGCATATGTCCTGGTTTATGTACTTCTGCTTATGCCACCAGCAGAGTTCATCCCTGAGATTGCACAAGCTGGTTATTGTATGCAGGTGGCAGCATAAGCATCTACTTTGGAACACACAAAACAGCATATATAAAAATTATAAAACAAAATGATCAAGTAACAAATTATGAGAAGCTGGAAGGAAAACAAGTACTCATTAAACTTAGGACCAAAACTCACACTGATTTCACTTAAAAAATTCTCTCCCCTCTACATATACATCAGAAAACACAAAATGTTTTTAAATGGGTTTATTGGTTTATTTCAGGAAATAAAATCCTGAAAGTGTCCCAGACCTGCTTGACATACAAGCTCTCATTAGATGATTAGATTTCCCTCAAGCCTGTAAAACTTGAATTACTTTACTTCACGAAGGGTTTTTCCAATACAGATAAAACAGCAGAAATTTTCTGATGCTTGCAGAGGCAGGACTTTGCATTTCCTGCCATACTCTGAAATGCTACATGCCCCCCAAGTAAGCCAAGCCAAGCCTGCAGTATGTCTCCTCACAGCAATACAGCCCAATTGTGTGCAAGCCGATCCCCAGACATCTAGCTTCCACCTGAGAAAGGTAGAGAAGGTGTGACATTTCTATGCTATTATCACATTTAAGCTCCTATTTCTGTGAAAAAGTTCTCCCCTGAGCTCATTCTTTCACTCATTTTTATTATTGCTTGCATTGTTAGTCACTTCGTAAAATGCCTTTGTCCTGCCTGCGTGCTGCACAGCTGGGCTGCTGAATACAGCCACCCAGATGTGAAGCTGAGGTAGCGAAGAGGAGAATTATACCAAAACTCTTGCACTGAAACAACAAGAGTAATAAACAGATTTATTAACTTGTCCAATGAAATGTAGAAGAGAGATGGCAATAGTTCAATGTTTAAAATATCTGGGAATTGTCCACCTACAAGTGTTTTTGTCAGGCAGCATTACATGACAGCACTCACAGAAACCAGCTGGCAGGCCTACAAGCAAGAAACACCTACACTCAGCTAGCCTGAGTACTGCTTTATTATATGCTTTCCTCCTTCTTCCCCGCCCTACCCCCACACCCCCCAAAAAGGTATTGCATGACTAGAAGAAATCATTATAATCCTGATGATGCTCCCAGGGTTCATATTCAGTTGACAAAATCTTAGGTACAGCTTAGTAATGACTCTTTGTAATGCTCAGCTGCCCTGGGGCAGTAAAATACTTCCTAAGTAACTTCTGCCATATGCTAATTATGCAATACCAGTAAATATTTTTCTTCTCTAGCGCACTGTCAGACTGCATATTATTCTAGTGTGACCAATGGTAGAAGTCACCCTAATTGCCCTCAGGAAAAACCTTTACCTTAAGGAGCAGAATCTTGTAACTGGCCAGGGTAGAGTTTCCTGCACTCCCTTTAGGAGCAGTAGGTATTGGCCACAGCCTGAGAGAGGGTTACTGGGTCCAGATTGAAGACTGGTCCAATGAAGGCCAACAGTTCCTATATCAGCTACTCATTGTCAAAAAAACACAACCCAACAGTGAAAAAAAGCATGCTGGTCTGGCTGGCATTTACTAAATGCAGGAGGTGGAACATACACCAAGTCAAGCAATGATACGCAAGTCTATCCATGTGCACTCTCCCCTGACAATGGCCTGATTACAGAGGCAAGGAAGATGATGTGGAACAGAAGAAATTCATCAGCCCTGTGGCAACACACAGGTCCTACAGGAAAAAAAGGTAGCTTAGCTCGTAAGGAAAACGTTTTTCTCCTTCAGAGCTCACATAGGATCCACAACATGTTCAGACAGCCTTTGTTCATCATGTACCATTGTCAGGTAGTCCCCAGGCTGCCAGTACCTATGGCTGTATTGTTGCTCATCAGTGGAGGCATCCAGCTCTTCCACAGAGGACCATGGAAAACTCTGCTTTATGAGGCATTGGACAAAATTAAGTGTTTACCTGAACGAAGACCATAATGCAAGCAAAACACTGAAACTGAAGTCACGACAAAACAAAAGTGCCAAGTCATTACAATGACATGATGGTTTGATTGGTTTTAATTGTTTTGAATTTAAAGTGTAGGCTCCCTGTACTTAGGGCATCTTGCGACTTTTGAGGTTCAGCACAGACTTGGGTATTTTGATGTATGTCATTAAAGAGAAGTTGATGAAGGTACCCTTTCTTACTAGAAACCATATCACAACATGACTAAAGTAGCCCCAGGAAAAAAGGTGTCCTAAAGGTAGACTTCCTTGTTAGGCAGTTATTACCCCAAACTGGTGCCAGGACAGTCCAAGTAGAATATGTTTCTAAATAGAAGAGTTGGTATTTAAGTGATGAAAAGCCATGGTTTTTTGTGAAGTTGAATAGAAAAAAAAACCCAATAGATGTGAAGTCTTTTAGCTGTTGTGAAAAGGACATCACTAAAATGACAGAGACATAGCATGCACATGTGGACAGTATGTAAACACATATTGAAGAGCTGTCAGAGTTGAAATACATTTGAATTCTCATCTCCAGTGATCTCAGCGAATCAGGGAAACAAGCACGTGTAATTGTTTTTGTAGTATAAACACACTAACTTCGCATGTTTCTGAAATGAGAATCACTTGGAAATTTTGTGATCATTAACAAACCGTTTTATAATACCATCAGAAGAGAACCTTAGCAGAACTTAAGTGATGCCATCAGCTCTGTTCTGTCTTGTATGTGGTCAAATTAATCCTTAATAATGTCTTAGGCTGACATACACGGTTCAATTTATAAGAGTGTCCATACTTCATTTTACCCTAATTGTCAGCGATTTGACATTTAACCTGATCAGGGCAGGTCTCCTAATCCTCCAAAACATTTATCTACTAAAAGAATATGCCTTTCTGTATGCCACAGATGTCCATTACGTTTTTCAAAATGTGGTAGAATATTCCGTATGTTAAGAATATATAACTACAGAATTATTCCTACTTTTGACTTAATGAGTAAATGCACCGTGCACTATTATCTGTTCAGAGTGCAGCTGTATGGAAAAATCTAAAAAGAAAAGTAGCATTCACAAGAGAAACAAGGCCTATTGGATGATTGATGTTCCACAGATTGTATTACTTTTCCGTGTGTGTAGAATAAATAGGAACAACGTAACCAGCAATAGCATAGTTAGAAATATTGTCTTGCTAGTATAAATCAATCTTAATTACACTCAAAGTATTTAAATTTCCAGTTGGGTTTTTTTTTTTTTTGTTTGTTTGTTTTTGCTAACTGTTGTTGTCTTGTAAGGAATACCTCTGAAGGCTTACATCAGTTGCTCCATGATCAGTCAGATCACAAACAGAATGAAGTA
Organism: Rhynochetos jubatus; assembly: GCA_027574665.1. Classification (NCBI taxonomy): domain Eukaryota; kingdom Metazoa; phylum Chordata; class Aves; order Eurypygiformes; family Rhynochetidae; genus Rhynochetos; species Rhynochetos jubatus. Next base: position 23,421,267 of record CM050656.1, read on the forward strand.
CATAGTGCAGGTTTTGGTTGGTTTTAACTGAAACTGAATCCCTGCTAATAAAATAGAAGTTATTGCATCATAGGATAGGAACTTTTGCATCCTGTTCTGTGCCTCTCTAAGGCAAAGCCTGAGCTAATTGTCATATACATCCATTTGATATTTGAGAACTACATTGCATGGATGCCAGTGAGAAATTTCAAGGATTTTTTTTTTTCTTTAGCTTAATACTTTTCCATAGCACTACACTTCATCCTACAGGGGAGAGCGGGGGGGGGGGGGGAGCAGAATCTACATTGTAGATTTCTCCAACATAATTAGAAACATAATGGGGGAAAACACTTCAAATGTATGAATACAAATTAGAATGCAAAAAACCCAAATAAAAAAATCTGCCATGTTTTTCTATGCATCTTAATTCATTAAGACAAACAGCTTCTCTGTGTTCCACAAACTGCAGTTTTCTGACATTGTTTTCTATTGTCAGGTATGTGTTCGTGTGCTATTTCTTGCAAAAATCTCCACCCAACTAAATGAAGCAATTCAATTTTATTGGATGGATCCTGTAATTGTTTCCAAACCTGTTTTCTCATGAAAGATCACTAATGAGATTAAGCGGCTATAGTTTATATATATGTACATGAAGTGTACAAATGTTTGTAAGTGTATAAAAATATAAATATACAAGCATACCTATGTTTGCACACCTCAATACTGAACTTTATATATACTAAATTCATTATAATATATATCTATACACAAAAACATACAGAGCAAATACTGTTTAGCATTTTGATTTAATCTTTGTATTTAGCACAGAATTTTGTTAATAAAATTCTGGTTTTGAAGTTCCATGGTGTTGTGGTTTAGGATAAAGCATGTTTCCAATATTTGCTGAATGAGTTAAAGAGGGAGTAGGAGCAGGCCCTAAGCTTCTTTAGAGACTGTTTTGTATAGCTAAAGTTATTGCATATTTATCAACTATGTTAAGCCTTATGAAGATATATCAGGATGAGAACTACTATTTTTTCTATTAGCTTGGGGAAATAAATCACATACATTCATTCTATGAAAACTTATCAAATGTCTAAGAACAAGTTCAGCTCATTTATTAAAACTGCCAAGACTGTCCATATCCCCAGTAAAACAACAGGTGGCACAGAGTCCATTAGCTTCAATAATTTATCTTTTATACGTTTACTTGCATGTTTGGTTTCTGGATTTGGACTTGAAAATAAGTGTGTGAATGGTTCTCTTTGGGATTGTCCAGCTTCCTTCCACCTACTTCTTAAGGGCCCCTCCTGCAGCAGGACATCCTGTATTTTAGGAATTTCACTTTGTTATCTCAGTAGCTTTAAAAGCATTGTCTGAGTCAGGAGTTTTCTTTTTTGTCTTAAGTGTCTGCTATGCAGCTGGCATCTAACCTCACACACGGGTGTACTCTCAGATCTGTCTTTTCAACCTGACATTCGACATGGACACAGTATGCACGAAAGAGCCAAACAGGGCGCTGCTCCATGACAAGTGAAGCATCCAGGACGCTCTGTCTAATATTCTTTTTCCTAATAGTAGCACTATAGAGACTTTTCTCTCCCTTGTCAAAATCCTCTAATGTAGATCCTAATTATTGCTAAAAAGCCTTGTTTCAGGTTTTCTGTTTTGATCCATGTGTGTGACAAAAATGTATTTACACACGTCAATTTAATTTCAGACTTTTCCTCACACTTGGCAGTTTCTGTTACCCACAGTTATCTTAGTCAAAGATAACTAACGTTACAGGCTTGATTGCCTCTTAAATGGTCTGTTATCTTAAAAACTGGAGAAGTTCTCCAGATCTATGACAGCTCAGAGATCGCACACCAGAGTTAGTCAGTTCAGTACTATTACTTTCATTTTCGCACAAAGGTAACGCATCACAGATCGCCTGCTGGGGGATTACATGACTTTCATCCAGTCAGCATTCCCTCTCTGCAGTAAATTACCTTGGTTACAGAACAGTGTCCCTGTCTGAAAAATTCTTCCACAAATACCCAAAGTGGGCTAACTGCTGTCACCGTCAAAAACAGACTTGTGCAGAAATGGACTTGGAGACGGGGTTAAAATGGAAAATAGGAGACACTCTGCCTGGCAATGCCACTGTCAAACTTTGACATATTTAAAGGCATCTTCCATGTTTTATAAATGCTTGCTTATTGACACTAAAGCAGCAATATTTCCAGGAAGAGGACACTGGATCAGGAGCTGGTACTTAAGTTTTACTTTTGGCTCTGCTATAGGGCCACTGAACTATCTCTGGCAAGTCATTGAAACACTTCACACATTATGCATGTGACATGACCTAGAAACCACAGTTACCTGGGGACTCAATGTTGTAATTGTTCCTGTTTTACTTGTTTGAAAATAAACATCAATCAAGCCAAATTATTTTTCTATATAACTTAATTCATCCATAACAAATATTTTCTCCTGATTTGTAGTAAATGACAATTCCTAAAGAACAGTGTATGTTTACCAGTCAAAATCTTCAGCTATCCATTAACGGGTCTTGACCCATACCTTAAGCTAACTGATATATTTACGTGATTTGACATAAGAATTTAAACTTCTTAAGGCTGAAAAATGAAGAATTAAGTTCATTTCACCTGTTATAGCTACATTTAAAGTAGTAAGCAAGCATTCAAGAGCAATGCGGTCTTCACAGGTACTAGAAGAGTTGCATGTTTTTTTCTTTTAAAAATATAGCAAATGGCTTAAAATTAACCCCTCTTTCACATTATGAAGTGATTAATATATTGGCCATATCACCGTTTTTCTCTACAATGGTCAGTGATAGAGAGCTTCCTTGCTTTTTGAAAGAAACAATGCCTAGATCACTTTCACGTGTCTGTTTAGATTTCATTCCTCATTTCTTATTGGTACAAACACAGGTTTTTGCATTTGCTTTGTGCATTTATTTTGGTAGTGACTCCACAGCTCATATCAAAGCCTAGTAGTTCTATGAATCAAGTCTTTGTGCAAACTAGGGCACCTAGAGATACTCAGCTCCTTGTCACTTCAGTAATGACGTTCTTGGCACACACAGAGTGAAAAAGGCTGACAGAACATCTGGCAACGGTTGTACCCCACTTTACTTCCCTTTTAAGAATGAGACAAACACAAAGATAATTTCATCACACTAACAGCAGTATCATTCCACCGGCAGCAATGGTATTGGATGTTTTGTAGTAGTCAGGTTTACTTTCCTTTTCCCCAAGGATACTTGTTCCTTAGGTATATATAATACTATTAAGTTGCAAATTATTCTAGGTAGGTAATTTAGTTAATAGCTTATTACGATGAGTTACCCTTGAAAAAACTTGGTTCTGTTCCCTCCTACAGATCTGCTGAAAAGTGTTTTCTTCAAAGTAAAACAGCAGTACAGCAAACTATTTGTTATGGAAATTTGTTTTTTTATGTATGAAGTTCTAGGATGGCTTTAGATCACAATCACAGCAGAGGCACACGTTATTTTGCACCTCTGGCAAACAATTTCTGAAGAATAGCTACTACTGTGTAAGTTGTCACCTTACCTGTCTGCTCATAACTCTATTGAGACAGAAATCTAGAACATGTTATGGGGATGCTATTTGTACACACTAGTACACACAGCAGAGCCGCTGAGATCCAGCTAATAGAGGTAAGATTGTCAGCATAGTTTTTTTTCAGTCCTTTATTGCAGAGTAATTACTGCATTTATTTCCACAGTCCCAAAATGAGACTCCTTTAATTACTTTTTGTATAACCTCCCTTCCATGTAGCATAACAAACAAGTGAGGGGAAAATGTAAAAGTGCTTCCAATTTTCTAACACAGGACTACCTTATTTAGAAAGCTTTATCCCAATACTGCTCTTGGACTTCAGAGTCCTAAGCACAAGGATATGCAGTCTGAGACAGTAGGAGGAAATTCATGTGTTAAAATGCAAAGGTTTTGAAAAGGAAGCATGTGGCATTGCTGATAGACTCGTCTTTGGGGAATCAGGATGCTGTTCCTCCTTACTACCCTGACGGGCCACACTCTGCTGCAAAAGTTTTGCGATCAGCACCATGTAAAACCAAGCACAGTAGAAGTGCAATCTATTTTGTTGAAGTCTTTCTTAAGAAACTATCAGAATGACGTTGGCTGCTAATAAAAATGTCTTGGTTAGGAAGGATGCTTTGGAGCTCAATCAAGCACTAGTGTATGAGGGCCAGCATGACCAAAGCAAACAGAAGGACATCAGAATATTTTGTCCACTGGTAGATTGAAAACAAAACACTAGTTTACAAACAGATAAGATTTTTCATTGTGATGCCTCCCTTGCATAGCAGTGAGGAACATGTAGTTCTCAACATTACATTGTAGTTTTCCTCAAGGATGCAGTTGAACTTTTACTGTAAGCTACAGGCTAAGAAACCTCCATTGCTTCAGTTATAATGTCTCGGGTTTATCTTATCAGTGTAGTTAAGCCTCATCAGTCCAAAGTGTAGCTAGAAGGAACTTGGTCACTTCTTCCTCGCACCCACAAATATTTTGCCCTAATCACTGACACACAAGTGTAATTTTTCTACAGATTGACAGCTTTCACTGTAATCAGCTCGCTGGTGCCTGTTCTATACCACCATCAAATGACAGAGTACCTGCTCTGGGTATATCTTAATGAGTTGACTAGAATTGCCAAAGTCCTTCAGATAAACAAGGCTAGAGGTAAGAACAGATTCCCAAGGGCATAGCCCCCAGTACCCATTTGCTGCTGAAAGACAGCCCAGTTAGGTTCCAAACCCTTTTGCATACATCTCAAAACTCCTCTGGAAGATCCTGATCCCCTGGACAGTTCCAAAAACCTCAACACCTAATCCTGTCAGGCAAAATAAAGCCACACCATTATTCCAGCTGGAAGGGATCTCAGAGCATTTCTGTCCAGCCTCCCACTCAAAGCAGCTTCAGTACCCAATCCAGACTACATTTCTCAGGGCTTTTCTGGTTCCAGAAAACCTCCACAACTGATTGTGTAGCTTCTTGCAAAAACCTGTTCCACTGCTTCATTACTCTCACAGTGACTTGCTGCTTTTTATCCACACCAAACCTCCTGATTCAATTTATGACCAGTCTTTTGTTTTCCTGCCTTGCACCTCAGTGAGACCCCGGTTCCATCTTCTGCTGTTAGGTCTCCCCACCATCCCCCCCTTCCCTACAGACTCAGTGAGCCCTGAACCCTCAGCATCTCTTTACGAGGCCACTGCTCCAACCCCCAAGGAGCTCTGCTGAACTCACTCCAGTTTAATCCATTCTTTTGTGTACCAGGGGACCCAAAACTAGATGAAGTAATGTGTTGCTCATCAGCGTAGTAATATCTGCTATTTTACCCAAATATAGCACACTCCAATTACTTACAAGCAAAAATATCACTGTACAAAGATAGCCATGTAGCCATTAGCGAGTCCAGAGGCCACAAAGATGCCCAGAGGTCTGGAGCACCTCTCCTATAGGAACCAGCAGAGAGTTGGGCTTGTTCAGCCTGGAGGTCTCCCTGGCTCCAGGGAGACCTTATTGCAGCCTTCCAGTACCGGAAGGGGGCCTCCAAGGAAGCTGGAGGGAGACTTTTTACAAGGGACTGTAGTGATAGGACAAGGAGTAAGAGGTTTAAATTGAAAGCAGGGAGATTTAGATTAGATATCAGGAAAAATTTCTTCATGGAGAGGGAGGTTGAGGCACTGTGGCACAGGATCCCCTATCCCTGTCTTTCTTCAAGGCCAGGCTGGATGAGGCTTTGAGCAACCTGGTCTAGTGGAGGGTGTCCCTGCCCATGGCAGGGGGGTTGGAACTAGATGATCTTTCAGGTCCCTTCCAACCCAAACCATTCTATGATACACCAGCTGCATTTCATTTTCACAGCAGTTTTTAAATCTTTTCATTTCCTTGCAACTGAGTTACAGTAAAGATTTTAAACACTTCAGAACCACTGAAGCAGGATAAAAACTAATTGAAGTGTCTTAGCTGAATATTTCTTGTTGCTTAATGGACAATGGTTCAAGTCTCCATTGTACTGAAGTTTATACAGACTTTTAGATCAGCATAAAGGGAGTACAGGCAGCCTCTTAAATGCTGCCATTTTGACTTGGTTGTATTTTTACATCCCCCTATAGTAAATGACTCTGCAAGGTGATGGTCAATAGAAATTCAGGCCAAGTACCACTGTTGTTTTAACAGCATCTTCTGTTCATTACACTGGATGGCATCTGGTCTGAATGCTCTCAAAATATGTACAAATGTAATCAAACTGTTGTTCAACGGCCTTAAAAGAAACAATGGCTTTTTGTTTGTGGCTTGTTCATAAAAACATTATTCAGCCACAAATATTCTAGAAGTCCCATAAAAAACAATCCCTTAGAATAAATCAAAAAGAGGGTAAACCTTGCAAAGCAATAACACTGATGTCTATTATCCAGATACGATTGATTAGCTGCTTACCCCAACCTCGTCTAAGTGCCAACCTACAGTGCACAATACAAGAACTTTTGTTTCTAAAAATAGCAAGAAAATAAGCTGTCCAGACAAGCCTGCCACCTTTGTCCTAATAATACTTTGCATCCGAATCAGGAAGTTCTAAAAAAAATAGTAAAGTAAAAGAAACTGGTTAGCAACATCTATGGCTCCTACCAGGCACAAAAAAAAAAAAAGATGCAAGGAAAATGCATTGCAATTTAAAATTTAATTAATAAGTCTGAGCAAAACAACAATGGTGGTGTTGCAGACATCATTAAGCAGTTTCTGTACTAGCAGGATATTAAGAAATCAGAACCATTGACATTTTATGTAGATAAGTAAAATAGTGTCTCATGGGTAGTTGTATAGATATTTAATAGTATTGACTTACATATATTGGGAAAGAAGGATTATCAATGCATTTGATAATATTTTCAGGTCCTAATAGTTTTGACCCTGGATTGTATGTCAAAGTTGTGCATGCTTTCTGCTTTCAGAAATTCTATGTTTTATACCTTCTCAATCTCAGCTATAATTCTCACAAGCCAAAATGTGCATTATACTCTGTTGACTGAAAAGTGGCTTCAGCATCAAGTTTTATACTCATAAAAATTTAGAAATATTCCAAGTTTCAGTGTGTAAAGATATATCTTTCAGTTGTTGTCTACAACTTTCTATAACCTCATGGTAAATTCAATATCCTGCCACTTTCTAAAATGCAAACTTGAAAAGTGTACAGTACTTCAACAGCCTTGATATATTAAAATATCCTCGTAAATTGTACTACAATAGCTTTGTTAAGCATTCCTAATATGGTACAATACTGGTAATGCCTAACGATAGGTGATAGCCTGAATCAAAAGTGCTTTTTCTAAGAATTGTTTTTTAGCATTGGGTGTTCTGGTCTGATAAGACACTCATGCACTAAGGCAATCAGCAGAAATTAGCAATTGGCATGAAAATTACAAGAAACTGTGTTAGGTTACCTGTGTGCGCACACACTCTTCTTTCATTACGCCTTTTGCGAACACTATGAAAAGAGATTAAAGTGAAAATTCACAACAAGGAAAGACTGAAGAGCAGGAAAATATTTTCTAGAATTAACTGGAAGTATTTTTAATTCTGAGAAAGATTTGATATTTAAGAATAATGACAAAAAGGACTCATGTTTTCAGTCTTTCATTTCAAAACATGTTCAGCTCATATTGAATGCAAGTCAGGCTTGAACTTATTGAACACATCCTTTGCAACAGATTTAGTCCCTGCCAACTTCAGCTGTGGCACTGAACTTGTTCTGATATTAAAAAAAATAAAAATAAGATACATGTAAAACTATTTACATATAGAATAACGTAGTATAAATGAAGGTGGAGTAAGAAAGAAAGTTTGGAGGTTTGTTTGGGAACATTTTGGGACTGTTACTTTCAAATAATGAAACCACATATCCCAAGTGAGTTCTGAGATACTGTGTATGTGCCACATGCAGTACTAGAAAATAATGTTAACACCACCTTGAAGAGATTTATGCTGTTGTTTATATATTGTTTTCAACCTTCTCATGAGTTTGGTTTGATACCCATTTTCTGTACACTGTACAGGGTATACAGGCTGCTAAGGGCATCTGTACTAAGCTACGGTTTTGAATTAAAGTATTTATGGCAAATCTAACATGTATTTCATTTTTAATTACCAAATTAAACCCATTTTGCCTTGTTTTCTTTCTTAGAACAGATGCAGAGTGCACTTACTCTGCATGCTGACAGGTTTTTGGCTGCTTGTAAATCCTGAAAATATTGATCAGTTAAAAATATTCGGATGCTTGCATCCCTCGATTCTGCTTACCACAGCCTTTCTTCCTGGTCAGCTAGGAGAGCACCAGCAATTTTGTTATAATGATAAATGACCCTCAGGCAGGTCACTCTTTTTTACCTAAAGCCACAATTTGCTCCTTCCTTTAGGTCACAACCTGATTTTTCAGGGTGACAGATTTATTACTTTCTTTGTGTGCTAAAAAACAAATCACCAACAACTGCTCAAAATACAGACCTGTCACAATAACTTTGAGCACTTCCCCACCAGAATGATGCAACAGAAGAGGGATTTTTTTTCCTGTTTTCAAAGCATCAAAATCACTTGTACATTTACCACAGCTGTTGTGAAGAGCCATTTGGATCATTTCATTATACACAACATGTCCAGGCTACTCCCCAAAGAAGAAAACAATAAAAGCATTATTAAAAGTGATTTTTTTTAATAAGAGATGGCACTTTTTTTAAGTGAGGGTCATGAAAGAGTAACTTCAGACCGGCTTGACCGTGGTCATGAAGAAGGAACTTTTGGGTGGAAGTAGTGAAAGTCATAAAGCTCGCTTGTTTTCTGACAAACATGTGTACTTCTATGACATCCCCAGTACCTGGACCACTGGGGCAACTCAGGATTGTTCTCCAGTAAACACTTTATTTTCAGGTCCCTCACCTGTCTACAGGAAGACTTTTTTCTGATGGCTCTGGATAACACAACAGTCTCAGGATGCTGGTCCCATGCAATAATAGCTAGCAGAACAGGGACACAGATTGCTTTGGATGCCTGGACACTAGTTCTATACAACAAAAACCAACAAATAAGACAGCAGGCACACATCTCTATCTCCTGATGCAGCTTGCAAATAAATGGGTTCTTGAATCTGCTACCAGGAACAGTTTAATTATATTTCTCAGAGGTTTACAACATTTGGTTATATAAGATTCATCCCGTGCTTTCAGCACCCCATTAATGTGATGGTGATAAAGGTTTGTGAAGAACTAAAACATTCTTCAAATATCAACAGTTATAAAAACATTCAAATCATTCCAAAATACATAATTTGGCACAGCCGAAGTTCTATAGTGCTGCAGCTGAACTCCAGTCCTATAACCCTCACACATGCAAAAGTCTCACTGAGTCCAAGGTGTTTTCCCACTTAAAGAGAGGGGAAGACAGTCTCACAGCGTACATTTTATAGTCTGTAAACTCCTGAGGCTGGTCTATCCAAACCTCTCATTTTACAGAGCTCCAAATTCTAGTTAGTTCCATTTTTTAGTTCATAATATACTTTTTACTGAGCTATTGTCCTTATACTATGTGATGTTTGTAATATTATACCATTAAAAACACACTGTAAACATATACTGCTGGTTAACACACAATTTAATAGAACAGCTTTTGCTAGCCTGTGTGTAGTATTGTAGAGTTCATAAAGTAGAAGATACAAGCACAAGGAAACAAATGAAGCAGCACTATTTCATTTAGAAGCTAGTGCATCCTTTGGAATAATTGCCAAATAAGATCACCAGGGTGAATAGCATAGCTGAAACATGTAAAAAGACATTCTGCAGGAGCAAGTGATAAGAGGGGGAAAGAAAGCATTGAGAAATCCAGAGATAAAGCAACTAAGTGAGGCTAAATTTTAAAAAAAAAAATGCTTCTTGGAGTAAAAGACCTGCTTCTGTGTTTGAATATGAATGCCATTAAAATTCCAAATATACTGAGCTGAAGAAAGTGCTGATTTTCAGTGAATAATTGACATTATGCCTCAGTCTTTTGGGTACAGAGGCACAATGGTCCAGTACACTTTTTTCTATCTGACTTGATGTGCACATGGGGATCCTGAGGTGTCTCACGATATCTGAATATAATGCTCATTTTGTCCTGCTACGTATTTAAAATGTGGTAGTTTGCAAACATGATCCTTTTCTTGTCATTTCACAACAGATTTCCCTGCTACTGAGCTTTACTTTGCACGTAGTTTGCAATAAATACAAGCACCATCTAGCTGCTTTTAAGGAATTTAGATTGTCCTCCCAGCTGCAATTTTGTACATACATATGGCTGCCTCCAGCTGGCAACCCTCCATTTCAGGAGAGCCACATAATGAACACAAGTTGTTTCTCCCTGATGGTTCTAATGAGTTTGTCTTCTCTGAGATAACTTCAACAAAAAAAATAAAATTAGACAATCCTAAAACCTTTAAGACTTCCACTAAGTTCCACAGGAGGTTGGCATAAGAAGAGCATGGGCTTGAGATACAAATGCGCAGAAAGATCTATCCATCAAGCTAGCTACACACACCATACTTACACTCTTTACATGAGTATACAGGTGATAAATAGCCTAAAAAAAAGGTGCTTATCTTTACTGATATGTAATGAAGACTATTTTCTCTAAGATGCTTTTTGAATTGTTGTAAGAAATTACTACCTTTTCCAAAGTATCCCCTGAAAGAAAAGAACATAAAGTTGGTGATCATTAGCCAGCTTTATTCTATTTACTGAGATAAGGTTTATAGCTCAGATAGGAGACAAAATTCTCTCAAGACAGCTCACACTAACCTTTTAGCACAGAAAGCATCAGGATACTAAAAGATGCTGTCCTATCATGACAGCTGCTGCAGGATAGAGACTGACTAAGCGTGCAAAAAGTAACTGTATTGTGCTCTGTTGTGTCAGTTTATTGTCACTGGGTCACAGAATACTCCTCTTGACAGACAACTGTTTTGCAAGCTATAACAAGACATGAAGTTAAATCTGCTGCTTTAATTTAACCAGCCTTGCCCATATTTGTACAGGTCGCATCCTGTGACTAAAACCCTTTCATTTCTCACAAATCTGAAAACTGGCAAAAAAAAAAAAAAACAGTTTCTTAAATTTCAGATTTCTCCTTTCCTTCCCATCAGGCTAAGACATGAACACCCAAGCAAGATGCTTTAAACTAGTAAGTAAACAGACCTTCCCACCTAGAGTTACCAGAAGGAGAAAAATCTAATGACTTGCAAGCTAGTTTGAACACACAAAACTGTAGGGCGCTGCTCACCAGAGTTGTGAACAAGCATCTCAAAAGCTCATCTGCCAGGCCTTCTCATGATTACAAGCCGGAACGTGCCTATTAGGCTCAGAGCAAAATAAAAATCATACTGTTGTACCAATACAGTGGGAAATGCTAAATTTCCTTGCATGGGTGCCAGCCAGCACAGCTGCTAGAACAAAAGTTAATGTTCAGAACAAAATCACCGTGCTGTGACCTCATTCTGAACATAGCTGCTTCCGAGTTGAAGGGATAGACAGACAAGAAAAGAGAAGAATAGCCATGGGGGCCTGCCCTGCTTCCACCTTTGCTCTGGGAGAAGCAAAACTGTGTCTGTTAATCCAGATTAAAGAGATTAATGCCACTACATGTATGGACAAACTTTGAAACAGATTTCCATCAGCTAAACTTGCTTCTGTAGAATTTCAGGCGTAAACTAATGTAAGCAGAAATAACCCTTTAAGAATCACCTATGCACAGAGTTTTACCAGTTTAACCTGCTTAAATGGAAACCTTAGGAATTACTGGCAACAGAGGAGTTTCTTTTCTAGTGCAACTACAGAAATCTACAGCAAGAACAGTTCTGTTGGCACAGTTGCATTCTTGTTTGCTCCCAAAAAGCTTTCCCAAATGATCCTGATTTTCTCCCGTTGACTCTAATTGAGGTCACTTCCTCATAAGGGTTACTCTGTACCTCTTTTTCTTTAGGAAACCAAGAAAGTCAAGGAAGTCACTGGTTAGAGAAGTCTGGCAGTCAGAATCATGGGCTTCCCTCCCTGACCTGGCTTATACATCACTAAATTGTGGATACTGCTTCCCTTACTATTACAAAGCCTTGTGTGAGTTACTTAAATGTTTATGAAGTTGTTTGCAATCTGCAAATCAAGGCTCAAAGAGTATTACTCCATTAACAGCTCTTGTGATTGAGATGACGAAGATTTGTCTGTTTTACCTGTCTTGTCACCAATATAGATTTTTGGATTGAAACAGGTAATTTCTACTCACCTTGGTTTAACTACATTGGAATAAGGACCAACACACAAACACCACAGGTTTCTAAAGCACATTTTCTAACTACATGTTTTGCTGCACTTAAAGTAAAATAGCAATTCTGTGTTTCTACAACAGCCCTTGCAACAGGCTCCCGAACAAATGTGAAGGGTTTTCATTTAGATTCTCAGTTTAGGTTATGTTCGTAGGGCTACCTAATGCTGGAACTGTAACAATGCCTGAGAACAGCTCAGCTGAAGAGAATGAAACAGACATTTGCACCTATGAATATCAGCTGCTTTTAGCTAAAGCACAAATTTCTGGCACTGTCAATCACAAGGACACAGCAGAACACACAGTATTTGATTGCACAATACACTTCCATATGCCCTGTGGAGCTACAATGGGCTGGTGAAATCCCAGCAGAGAGAGAGAAAACCACCAAATGAAAACAGTAGCAGGTTTAAGTGCCTGCATGCATAAGATGAGGCAGCTTTATTGGGAAAGACAGAGGTTTTGGCAGGGGATCCCAGAACATATCGCTTCCCCCACTCCCATTTAACTTTTGCATGCCCATCCTTTAAGGGCCTCAGTCAAAAAAGCACTGATGTCAATAGATTTAGAGACTCAAAATCACTTTTCCATGTAGGGTGAAATCACACCATCATACTTTGCTGTTGGATTTGTGCATACATAGGGCAGTTACCATGAATCAGTCACAGCTGCATATTCCTGAGGTGGTGTAGTCATATCAGAAATGAGAGCTTTAGCTTTTATTAAATAGTCTAAAAATTCAAGTTCTGTGCAGAGAACTTAAGTTCCTGACATGCAGCCCAACTAAATCAGACTGCTCTTTCTATACCTAAAGCACTAATCTGACAGTGGCTCCTTTCACTTGGATTCTTTCTAGCTTTCACTATCTCCTCACAATTTACTGAGGACCAGCCTCCCTTTTCCCAGGCAGCAGTAGCAGGCAGTATTTACCTCCCTTCAGTGTAACTCTCTCAGCCTGTTCTTGCTGCAGAGTATGTGTGGATATAGATAATATAACAAGCAAACCTCATTGGAATAACCAAACAGATAAAATGCATAAGTTATTTAACAAAGAAAACATCTGAGGTAGCGCTTTTCCATACCTTGGATGGCATGAATTGTTCAGACCATAATAATGTGATGCTAGGTTTTATTCTTGGGTCTTTGAACTCCTTCCCACCCTCCCAGTATCAGATCAGTAAGCACAGGAGAACTCTCCATTGGGTAGCTTTCTTTTTAATTTTTACCTCCTTAAATCTTCTCATCTCTTGGCAAAATCCATTTAAACAGGGCTCACAAGTTAATGGTTAAACTTGTTGTTTGTAGTACCATTAATATAGGTCAAGCAGCACAATAGTTACAACTGCTGAGAGGGAAGGTACATAAAGACACAGTAAGCAGTTCAGGACCTTATTACAACACGTCTATCAAATGCAGGGGTACAAACAATGTGCCTGATTCATCAAAAAGATAACTTCAGCGGCCAGTACACACTGTTCCCTGGAGTCTCTTACACATGGCTCAAAAATTAAAATTGGAAATGTAAACTACACAGACACATTCTTGGAAATGTATGTTTCAGAACAGTGAGCATTTCTATGCAAAATACCAGATATATGCAGTGGGATGGATTCAGCCCTCATTTGCATCACCAAGCACTGAAGAAATCAACAAGAGCTATGAATTTACTCTGCATTTTCTGGCATGTAATCAGGGGAAGAGTTTGTCCCACCTGGCCCAAGGACACATTTTTCACTGTGGGTTGCACATGCATAATGCCTACAAGAGGGATTACCCTATGCTTTATTCAAGAATATTCAAAAGGACAGACCTCTATGACTCAAAAAGTTAGTATTTCAGGAATACAGACAGTAAGCATTTTTTCAAAACGAATAGCACCTTAAAGCTTCACAACATGGATTACTTATGCTCAGCACCAGTCATTCACTGTCTGTCCGTTCAAATAGACATCATTCCTGATTTGGCTCCCTGGCCAAGGTTCCCAAACTAAAGTAAATTCCCAGATACTCTGTTGGAGTGAAAGCAGACAGAACAGCCGAGCTTCAAGACTAACAGAGCCTTCTGTGTGTCATTGAAGCACCTTCCTCATCACAATTATTTGCATCATGATAGCATGTAGAAGCATCAGTCAAGTCTGCAAAGTGAAGTGCATCCCCCACCTCCCCCTGCCTCAGCAAAACCAAACGTGATAAAGCTGCCTTTTCTGACCAAGCATTTTGAAAGTACAATAGCATTCCAAATGGTTTCTCCCTTTTAAACTGAAATAATTCTAAAATACTTTTGCCTCAGTCTATTCATTAGAAAACTCTAGTCATGCCCAAGATGCAGCAAATACAATTCCAAGAACCAGTTTGACTATTCTTAATCCGGGGTGGAGGAATTAACTTGAATTAAGCAGGACATTTTACTGTTTATATGAAAACAGAACCAATACCAGAAAAAGAGAAGCCATTGTAGATTAAAGTTATAATGTAGCTAAGACTTTCTTTTAGACTTTTGTGTTTCTTCACTGGTAAAAACTGAAGACTGTTTTCTTCCATTTATCTTACTGATGTAATATTTACATTTCTGTGGTACCTGTTATCTCCTATTTCAATGCACTTTATGAATCTTGGGCTAGATCTTCAGCAAGTGTGAACCAGCATAGCTCAATACTGACTTTAACAAAACTCTGTTGAATCACACTACCTGAAGAGAGTTTAACTGATGTTGCACAGTCCTGTAGACAGAGAAGGGATGTGTAACAACAACATGACATTAAAACACAGTACATCTCAGGTGTAATGCTACTAATACTTTATGAGCTAAAAACATCCCATGGAATCATGATTTTAAACATAGCTTAAATCTCACCAAAACACTCACTAAAGTTCACTCATAAGTGTTACACACTTATGCATGTCTCATCTGGGGTGTTTTCCAGTAAAACAAATCATGTCACACAACTAAAAATGCACTTTTGACACTTTTCAAATAACTCCAGTGCACGTTATATATACACTACATAATAAGGACAGACCAACAGACTGCTCTACCTTTTCATTGCATTCATCCTGGTAGGGCAGACCCTCATGACAGCTTGGATTATAAAATAGTTTGCTTCAACACAAATACCTGCATGATAAGAGGCTTTTTATGCATTCATCTTTCTACTTCACATTACAGGTTATCTCTAATAGCTTCACATGTTGCACTTACCTCACTAGGATGAGACGTGCTCCACTTTAGCACAGATGGACAGGAAACCCCACTACAGAACAGTTCCTCCCTATTAACAGAGCTGAATCCTTTCTGTACAGAAGCTTCTTATACTAATGAAAACAGCATTGCTTCACACTATTCTTTTTCCTGAACATTAATAAATATTTAACTCTTTTGATAACTAGAAAGAAGGAGAAATAAAGTAATGCCCTGTCCACATAAAATTCTGAATAAGACATATGAGTCCGCAGAACATGATGTAATTGCCTGTAAAAACACAAGTGACATGGTGGGAGTAAGGCTGCTTCCTTAAGTACTCGAGGGATCTCTCTGCTCAGTCATCCAGGAAGCATGAGGTGGAGTTGTGCCTCACTAATGTTCAGATTTCTAAAGGAAGAAGGAAAAGACTTTGCCTTCTCCCACCCACCACCACCATTTCACCCTAAGATACCTGCTGAATTTCAGCTGATAACACTTCATCCCATTTAAAACGGGGAAACAAGTCACACTGTCAGCCCAACCAGGTCTATCAGCCTCTCTAAGTGGTGTTCTGATGCTGAAGACGTGTGTTATATTTCAGTGTATTTCCCCTTCTGTTACTATGGCTGTCCTGTTTAAACAGTTTTAGGATGGTTGCAACTAAAGCTGTTGATGTTGTTAAAGCACTTGGTAAATATTGATAAATAAGTTAAATTCCACCTTCAGATGTATTTCCATTGGGTTAGCTGGGAAGACAGCAATTCACCTGGTTTCTACTAAAATGTCAATAGAAACACATGTGCCAGTAATGCAGCCCTAATTTAAATTCACACCTTTGTAAAAGTGGTGTAAATTTGTGTGAAAAACACCAGGCCATAATAAAACAATTAATACATCTAATGAAACTTAGTTTCTTACTGGTAAATCTGTGTACCCACTTATGGAGAAGGTGGATGGTCCTAGAAATACGATGCTTGCTGTGAAAAAATGTAGGCTGTATTAGTGGTGCCTTAACTAAAGGCATGTTCACACTGCGTGGGAAGGGTATCAAGTGGGCTTCATCTCTAAGTTCCGTATTTATTAAGGAGTCTCCTCTTGTGTGGCACACCTAAGATGTGATAAACCATTTGGAAAACTGCAAGTAGCAAACTCTCCTTTACAACACCTTAGCAACCTAGTAGGACAATAGGGCCTTTGTGCTTTGCAGTGACTCTAGGACTGAATCGTATCATCACAGTCATGCAAATTTCTCTAAATGGCTTCTCAGAACAATGGTATAAAAGCAATTGAAGCTTAAGGAGAAGTGCAAAGTACCATACATTGCAGACAGCTTTCAACACTGTGGGTAATTAAACGAAGTCAGATAAAGTGAGGATCACTTCATTCAATATCCAGCCACTTTGGTGTGGCTGCTTTAAAGATGGTTCTTTTTATCTTCCATAAGCAGAAAGCTGCAGGCTTACAGGCCCAGCCTATGAAACTCTTCCAGGTCTCAGGGTTCCCCTGTGCACACAGAAGTCTTGTGTTGAAGACTCAGGTTTCTCAGAGATTTCATTTTAACATGCTTAACTTCTATTTTCTAGTCAGCTCATCTCAAAGATGTTTTGGGAGAATCAAGAACAGCTGTGGAAATTTTGGGTTGCTTACATTTTGGGCAGGTTGGTCAAACTGTAACATACTGAAATGGGATCATAGCTGTTTTATAGCAATCAGAACATAGAAGCTGCTTCACAGATAAGATATGATACCTTCTCATAAAGATTGTGTAGAACTCAACCCAATAGGCCACCTCCAGATATAATAAATTTGTATTCACTTTTGAAGTTATCAACACAGTTACCTCCCATGTATGAGGCAGTTAGGCATATTGACATGGCTGAGCTGAAGCCTTTCTCAACAACCACCATTTGCATCAGGATTAGCTTCAAATCCCACAAGAATCCATTATGCAGCTCCAGAGCTAAAGCGTTTTAGCATTTGCTGTGGTGTTTGGTTCTTGGGATTTTTTTGGGGGGGGGGGATTGGTTTGGGCTTGGTTTTGGTTTTGGTTTTTTTTTTTAAAACACACACACACACAACAAAAACCAGGTCCTTATCATGCAACAGAACCACTGAGGCAGTAGCATCCCAAACTGTTCTGCTCAAAGCAAGATCTCTGCAAGCCAAGTTTTCCCTGTGCAGCTGCTTTCAGCATAGACCAGATCAGGAACAGAATCCCAACAGCCCCCAGCATCCAGTGTAGTCAGAGGGATTTGGGAACTGAAACAGCATTGTGGATTGCCACTTTCCCGCAGAACAAAATCAAAACCATAGGGATCCAAATGCCATGCTACAATTAAGGCAAATGTTATCAAAGGAGATGAAGAAATACAGTACAAGCCCAAAGGTTAAAAGTGATCCTTATTCTTCCAAAGACTACAGTGCAAGAGTACAGCCTTAGGCTGCTCGTGTTGCCTGCTATTTTGGTGTTGTATATATCGGCTATTTACTGTATCCCTTTTTTCTATAAAGGAATAGTTTCTAGTAAAAACAGCAGTGCTATTACTGCAAGCAGCACAAAAGCCTAACTTGGGAACATCCTCAGCATCTGTGTTTCAGAAGGTTCCCAGTGCAGGTGCCAAGATAAGATTTCAGACATACAAGGGAAGAAGCAGCCAGGGGAAAGCTGACCACAACAGAAGACAGTGAAGGACCAGGCAAAAAGAGAAAAATGAGATCTAAAGTCAAAAGGGAGGGGGAATAAGATCAAACAGCAACAGAATGAAGAAACAAGAGATAAAAATGTTTGTGTTTGAATTAACAAAATGTGCTTTTATTCATGTTGTGGAAACATTTTAAGCTACAACAATTTCAATTGAATTCTGTTAGTTTAAGTCAGTTGATACTATAGGAGGAATTATATGGAAATGTTTGCCTTCCTGCCAAAATCCTAGTCTGTTGCAAAATTACAGAACATTTTCCAAACTTTTGAAACTTCAAAGTCTCAACTCCTGTCCCTTCCCAACATTTTGTACAACTACGGTGTCAGTGACTTGAATAAAACAGTTCTCACCAGGATAAATTAGGAAAGGATTCTAGTTCATTATTTCTTTATAAAAAAGAAAATTACCCAGCTGATTGGAATGTCCACCAACTGAAGCCAGTCTCTCTCTACATTTGCCTGAACACTGATCTTGAGTCAGGAAGAACTTCCAGCCTATTCCAGCCCTCTTCTGTCATTCAGTGTTTGTCATTTATCTCAGTGTGCTTTGGGTAAATAATTGATCCAGTCCATTTATTTAAGCATAATAGATGTTCACTCCAAGACTGAAAGTCACCAGAAAATTGTGTATATTTTTTAGTTTGTGAAACTTGGATCCCTTAAAGAAAGAATTCTATACAGCTTCTTGAGATACAAGGAAAGGATCCAGGGAAGGAAAGAAGACACTTCTTTTACAGCCAAGCAGGAATGTCTACACTAGCATCCCACCCTAACTGTCAGATTTGGAACTTGCTATGCCATTAATATGAAATGAAAAATCAATAATTATTGTTCAGTCACTACCACCTATCAACTTACACGAGTGTCAAATATGGCAGCAAGTTAACAGTAACACAAGGCACAGGGGTTGTTTTTCGGAAACAGGCTTGAGCAACACATTACACACGTAACTTTCCACCTGGACAAGGGCTCTGTCCCCTCTCGAGGCATTAGTGAGCAGCTGAGAAGGGCTGTGTGCTCATGCAGCAACCACCTGGTTTGGAGCTGATGCAAGCTTTTCACATGCAAGATTTTATGATGGTCAGTGGTACACTGTCCATAAACCACCAAAGAGAAAGAGCATGTTCTTCTCAGCTGCCCTGCAGTGTGAACTGTAAGAGCAAAATTGCTTCCCCCTTTATAAAAGATAAAAATGCAAAATTGCTTGTCTATGGGGAGAACTCCAAGATGATGGGGCTGCTATTTGAAAAGCCTCCACATTCTAACTGAAAAGCACAAAGTCCCCAGCAAGTCCCTATGCTTCATTATAGAAGTAGTTATTTCTTGTCGTTAGGAATGAATGAGGAAAGCACCTACGAAAGCTGTCAGGGAACAGCATCTTTAGAGGAGGTAAACTGCGAGCTAAGGGCAGCAACAACATAGACTGGGTAGGGAACTCGCTGACAGAGTGCAGTCCCATGGCACAGGAGCTGATCAAGCAGAGCACTGACAAGTCCTACCAATGTTCCAGCGGCCATCACGTGAAAGCACTAACATTAGCCAAATCTGAGGTTAAGCCAGGAAGTCCAAAGAATAATTCAGGACCAGGCCCCCATCCAGCACAGCACAGGAAAGAGGCCAAGTTCTGAGCTGGAGCTTAAATGAGCCGGTGGCAAAAGCTTTTATTTTCTTTTTTTTATCCTCCTACTATTGCTCTATTAAATACCTCCTACTGTGCACATATATGTACAGATTTGTAATACGGTGTTTTCCACAGGTCATGATCAGGTCTCCATCTTAATTGTAAATACTGTTGTCTGCATCACTGAAAAGCATTTCAGTCTAATGAGAGGGTAAGCGGTGGTGACCAAAGGAAAGCTAGAGTAACAGTTTTAGTATGAGAATAATGTGAGTTTACAGTTCATAAGGGTGCCTGAACCTGCTCATATTTCACAGTGTGGTAGAAGCACTCAGAAGCTGAGATGAAGAACTTGGTCTGGGCACTATACACACAGAATGGCTGAAGAGAAGCTAGATATTTTCATGCCACTCCAGATGCATTAACAGTCTGGTCTAAAGGTGGACCCTTAAAGCCATGTCTCTTCAGAAATCCCTGGTCTCCCCAGAAATACAGGCACTCTAATTCCAGGGTCATCTGCATTTTTTACTGTGGTCTAAGCATATAAAATAAGTATACCATCTAACAAACCATGGCCATATTGTATAAAAAGATATAAAAATATTAATATGTTACACTAATCTATTATTCATGAAACTGCACCAGGGAGACTATGTTCTTGAAGGAATCATGTATTTCTCAGATCCTAAGTCTACTTGTTGGGGTTTTTTTTTGAAGAACTGCGGTATTTACCAAGAGTGGTGCCTAAATGACTTGGAAGACAATGAAAAAAATGTGTTTCTTCAGTGCTATATATATTTATGAAATACATGCATTGGACAGAATATATGTTATTTTATTATGAAGCTTACATCTGAAGTAGTTACTGTTGTTCAGATTTCAGCACATGCCTCCAGAAAACAACCACCTTAAATTTTAAATAGCCAAGAGAAAGACTAGTGTCCTGTTTAATTATTAGTGCCATAAACTAGAGCAATATTTACCTGCCTATAACAGAGCTTAGGAAAACCCACTTATCTCTCCTGCCAGGTGCTACATTTCTCACAGTTATTAATAAAATGACCAGAAATCTTTATTTCTGAATGGTCTTTACCCCACTTTTCTCTCCTGTCCAGTGTCCTTCCCAAAGAAAGTCAGCTTTGAAACTGGAACAAATACTGCACTTGCTCATTGGGAAGATAGAAAGAAGGGAGAGCACTCCTCTGCACCATCACTTGACCACTAAGTCTTGACTCCTCCTCCCCTCCAGCTGGAAGGTGGCCCATCAAGTGTGCGTTACATGCTGTTCTGCAGTTCATCAGCCTCCAGACATTCTTTTATCCCTGGTTCAATAAATGAGTTGCAGTAAGCAGACACCCTCTGCTTAGACATGAAATGCCACGTTGAACTGCCTTCTTTTGCCAATCTTTCACCTTCCATTAGCATTCAGTTTGCACTTACTCCATGGTTTCGAGCAAAGCCAGTCAGTCCATGTGCAGCGTAGCACAGATGCAGTGACTTCCTTCAGGGATAGAAATTAGTTAGAAAATCATTGGAGCACTCAGGTGTTTTTTAAGATTTAGTTCCCTGTGGTAAGACTTGCTGTCTTCACCCTTCCTCAAGCTAAGGTGTTGGGGGGTTTTTGGGTCGGGGACACAGGGATGGTAACAGCATTATCCCAGCACATATCTTGAAAAAACAGAGAATCAATCCACCAAAATAAAAAGGTTTAAAATTCCACTTAAGATCCTCTTTAAGACTTTCTCCTCTCTTTCTCCTCTCCTCCTTCCCAAGTAAAGTATTCCCAATATTATATTAATAAAGATCTAAGAAAAAACTCTTTTCTGCTCCTGAGTGCTATGTGAGATGATGGATGAGTTCACAACACCTGTTACTGCTACATATATGGAAGTAATTTCCCCCTGCCTGTTTCACAGAAATCTGTTCTTTTCTCACAAAGTCAAACACTCTGCTCCTGTTTCTAGTAAATATATCCTAGATAAGCTTTGAAAAGATTCCGTGAGTAACTGATTAATATAATTTCTCTTTGTACTCCAATAAATTAAATTATTGAAGGAGGTGTGCAAGAAATTAAAATTGAAGCTACTTATATAGACAGACAGACAGATAAAACTTGCCTAGATAGCTCTTGTCACATCAAGAGAAAGTTTTATTTCTCCAGTGCCGAGAGCCAGCACCAAATCTGTGTCCCACCAAAGCTCATGATACTCCTTCAGTTAAGGCCAAAAGAGGACTTCTGTGATCCACAACTATATGCTTCCTTCTGCACAGAACTGAGTTCTCCTCCTAAAGCAGTCCTGAAGTTTTCCTGATTGCTCACTTAACCTAAGAAATCACTTACAAATGTCTGCATTTACCTTCTTTTCTAGATATTCATTTATTAGCAGAAA
Organism: Rhynochetos jubatus; assembly: GCA_027574665.1. Lineage (NCBI taxonomy): Eukaryota > Metazoa > Chordata > Aves > Eurypygiformes > Rhynochetidae > Rhynochetos > Rhynochetos jubatus. The sequence goes on from CM050656.1 coordinate 23,443,530, forward strand.
TATTCTCTGGAATAATTTTTTTTAAGTAATTAATAGGGAAAAGTCACACAAAACAATTTTATAATTCCTACAGTTCATCTCCAAATATAGTTTCTATTAAATTGCGTTCATCCAAACAGAAGGTAGAAACATATGAGAGACTAAAATAATCTGATTAATGTAATCAGAGAAAACAGTTCAAATTTTGAACACGCACAAACAACTTAGCATGCTTCTGCCCACTAGAGTTGCATTTGAATATGTTGAAAATCACAAGTAAGGAGTAGGATATACTGAAATGTGTTATGATGCCATTACATTCTATTATTGAGGTGATAAACATAACATGTAAGTAAGAAAACAAAGCTAACAAGACATTTAATAGTGCAGTAATACCATAAGACCAAACAGGAACTGAGAATCAACTGATGGCAATAACTTCATAGATCAGAAATTTACATTTTAGTACTGTAATTACTTCACTGGGAAAAAAAAAAAAGATCACCAGATATATCAGATAAATTCTCTTAATTTCTTTTACAGAACTACTGGGGAAAAGACATAAAACTGTATTTTTAATGCCTTGGTTTTGCACATGTAAAATAATATAAAATTCATGAAGGTAGAGAGCATCCAAAAGAATTTTAAATGTATGTGATAGATAAGGAGAAATATTGGAATGACTGAAATGAAAAAAAAAATTTAAAGGAGTGATATCCAGATCAAAGAACAGAGTTTGCAAATCTCTTTCCACCTAAGCAAACCTCCAGCTGAAACTAATTGGACTACTCTCAGGAGCAGACACCTCATGCCTGGTAGGCAACATGCCAGGGTCAATGCCATGTTTGCCCTGAACTTTCAGTACAATGAGGATCATGTCCCTCATTTGATGTGTGCTGTGCTGAACACTTTTCTGCGATGCATTGATAATAAAGGCAATAACACCTTGAGATGTCATAGAAAGACAAGGAACACACTGGATTCAAAAGAGTAACATCCAAAATGTTACAGGAAAATTACAAAATCCTGCCTGACCTCACTAAATTTATACCAACATATACAAGTCATGGATTAAAACCATTTGAAAAAGTCACTGTTCATTCATCAGTCCATTTCCAGAGCTTGTCTCTTAACATATTTACGTGCCCAAATGAAATGCCACTTGTGAAAATGCCCATGAGAGGAGAAACTCCTTCTTGACTCCATTTTTGTGGTAAATCATTGCTAAATAACTTGATGTGCAAGAGTCAAAGGAGGGATTGTTGCCAAGCTTTTGAAATCAGGTACACTTTCTTTGAGGGACATTTGTCTGAGGGACAAACATGGGACAATTTCATCACACAAGAACTGGCAAAAAAAAGGACACTAAACACATAATTTTTTGAATTAATTATCTTCCTGAAAGACCTGAGACAGAAAAGCATGTGTGAAATAATAAAACTAGCTCCCAAAAGCCTTGTCTCACGCTGTCAGGATGAAGTGGGGGGGATGGGGTGGAAGAGGGGGCGGTGCTGAAAAACACCAAGATACAAACGAGAGTATGACGCTTCAACCACAGTTAGGAAAAGCAGCTCCCGGTAAGGTCAGTGGCTGCTTTACCAGGGACTTCCATCTGAAAAGCTACAGTTCAAAATACCTGATTAAGCAAAGTGTTCAGCCACAACACGTACTTTAGGTTCAGTGGTACAACCCATATGCTTCATTATGTACACCCGTATGCACTTTCTTAAGCTGGTGCCTAAACATATCGCTGCTAAATATATCAAGCTGCTGGATCACAGGCTGATATAGATTGTCCTAGTTTCCCTATGAACTTCTTTTCCCCCACTGGACTAGGTATAGGTATATATTATGTCTGATTATGCACCTGGCATACATTCCTCTACCCATGGAGACAAAGTATCAGAAAGGAAAAAAAGAACATTCCTCAGTGACCCTGACATTTGATACTGATGCAAAAAAGGAAAGGAACGACAGCATCTGAAGCCAAAAGCATGAAGTTTCTTTATATTTCCTATGATTTAGTATCTCTCTCCCCCACATAGAGCAGATTCCTTTACAGAGACTTGTATATGGGCCAACAGCACTCCAGCAATGTCTCTGATGGCACAGTGGAAAGTTTCTAACCACAGTATCATTTGCAGCATTTCTCGTTTATTTTATCCCCGGTTCCCAAAAACATGCTATTTCTAATGCAATAAATGTTTGGTTTCATTTTTTTATGAATAGCATTGAAAATCATTTGATGACCAAATTAATTAGAACAGACAGAGAATCAAATCCTTTAGGATTGCATGAAAACTGTTGTAAACGCTGGCTTCCAGCTTTCACTCAGGCTAATAGACAAAAAATAGCAGTGACCCTGAAAAAACACACATAGTATCTGTTTAGCCAGACTTGTAAACTAATTTTTTTTCCTGTAATAAATAGGAAGATACACTCACATAAAATGTTTTGCTTTTGAAGCCTTTCATACACATTGCAAGTCAATAATATTCACATCATTGCCGTGAGGTAGCTTGGTACTGTACTGTTTGCTCACTTTACAAGCATAATTACAAGTGTAAAAAAGAGGAAGAGAAACATGATTTCTGGAAGTTTTGGTGAACAAATCTAGATGATTTTACTTGCTGCATGTACCATAAACAAACTGAGTATTTTTGATTGTGACTTAGTAATTGTGTGAACAAATGTCTGGTTTATACACTCCAGCATTGTAAATAAAGCACATGAAATGCACATGCAGTTGTTTAACGAGAATTTGGAAATTTCTCTACAGCCTGCCATCTTTGCTACGAAAGGAGTGTAGAGGGGGGCAGTACTGCACAGACCAAGTGATAATTCAGTGTTTAGCCCACTCACTGCACCGTTTGCCCCATCAACCCCATTTTCAGACTGGCTTTCTAGCTCTCATACTAGGCAGGAGCAGCCTGAGAAGCAGTTCAGCTTGAGCATGAGCTAACCTGACTGCCACTTTATCATCAAAGTCTAACCATCATGACAAAGTGTATAAAAGAGCATATGCTGCTTTACAGCCCTCTGCAAATTTAAAGAGAAAAAACTCCTGCTGACTTCAAGAGCCTTCAGATCTAGCCCACAGTGGAATAACTTCACCCTATTTTTCAAGAGACGAAATATCAAATATCATCTGGTTATTCAGGCTTGAGTCTGATCTCACAAAGTGTATGCAGACTTAATCTATTGGGCTACAGCTGCAAAGGCTGCCCATGGCACCGCAGTGCGAGGAGAAGCTGCACTGCGCTCAGGCTGCGGTACCAGCACCGCAGAGTCACCCAGGGAGCCAGCATGCCCTGTGTTTCCTCTGGTGGGTGTGAAAGCAGAACCTGACCCACTCACAACCAAGCTGAAAAATCCCCCAGTCGAATAAACAGCTGCCCACCTTTATAATTATTTTACAGCAAAACACTTGACAGCCATTCAGCATGCTGTGAATAGATGCCATACCTCCCTGCCTTAGAGGAGAGCGCAATACTGCCTATGTATCACAACCCTAGGATATCAATGTTTAACCGTGCTGTAAGGCACTGAGAAAGTAGTGTACGCTTTCAACTAAATGGTTACAACCTGGAGCTTGTCTCCGGTCTGAGGACTGGGGCAATAAAATGGTTTTGTCTGACAAACCTCCACCAGAGATTTGCTGGTGCTGTTACTCCGCATGTAAAATCCCAAGCGCATTCAGAAGCCTCCGTTAAGGAATTAATGCTTGCTTGTTTTGCCATCCTAAGAGTGTTTACAGAGGCTAAAACAGTCATGCTTGCTGTCCACTGTGCAAAGAGGTGGTGACATCAAGAAGACAGGTCACAAGTCTGAGTTTATAGTCATTACACTTACGTTGGTATGGCTTTTCATCCACTCAGTATGATCTTATGACCCCACAACTTTACAACCTTCCACTCTCTGGGCTTCATAGCACCTCTCCACTCTAGGTTAATCATTTCTCTGCCATTATCTGCCAAGAGTTCTTATCTCTTTTGCTGTCACTTTATAACAGGGTCCTCTTATCAAGCTGTACAAAACCACGTGACAGTGCCAAACCTATCACAAGTTCCAATTCTTCTGATTAGAGACTATCATGAAATGGGATACATGGTTTACAGTGGGTCACTAATGCTGGAAAAAGTACAGAGTCCACTCAAAGACATGCTTGTTACTTTCTGAATTCTTGGATAATTTTTTTTTGTTGTTCATCACGCCGACTTTCACTGAAGGTTATTGTAGCTTGGCCCTCAAGGCCAGAAAAGTTTACAGGCTGCACCTCTTCTGTACTCAATGCTGTACACCTCGCACCCAAGGGTACTGTATATTTACACCTAATAATGTCTTCTGGTTCCCACACAGCCATCATACAGGAATCTATAAAACATGGACTTACAACGGTTGGTAAGTAACAGTTTTCTAACTGTTTTGAAGACTGCATAAATATATCAGATTTGAGGCTGTCCAAAATGAAAACAAAAATCATTACAATTGAGCAAGAACAAGACTCATTAATTTGCAGATGTATTTAGGTGAAAAGCAAACTTTATAATACAATGTAAAAATGTAAGAAAACAGCTGATGATTCAGTGAAATATACTATCAAATATATGATCGGATAATTAATGGTATCTTTATCTATTACCAATGCTAGTAACTGTGAAACTGTGTGTGTGCATGTATAAACATTTGTAAAAATTACATTTAAATTGCTTCTGGCCTGACTATTCTTGTTGAAGAAAACCTCAGGAAGGCTTTTGGGTCTTTTCTGTAATACACATGCCAAATGTAGATTCTTTTTTATACCTTAAATGAAGCTGTATCATCATTCAGCAGGGGTGGGCTGGATAGTAAAGTCAGCTAAGACTTCAGAGAAGCAAAGTGAATACTTTCAGTAGCATATGGAAACAGCACCCACTCCCTGTGAGAAAACTGGCAGGCGCAAGTTACTCTGGCTTGCAGGCGTGAGAGGCAGCACACAGCCGACTTCACCAGGCTGCCAGGGCTGTGGTGGCTGTGGCTGACCCCCAGCCGGTGCCTCTCCCTGCCCTTCTCACGCTTGCTGTCTCAGATCATCCTGCCTCTCCCCAGACACTGGGAGTGAGGTGCCTTTCCTTTGCCAGGGCAATAACATTCCCTGCCCCAGCAACCTGTGGCAGGTCAAGCCCAGAGCCTAGCGGAGCTGGAAGAAGGCTTGACGAGGGAAACCTCACCTTCATGGAGCAGAAGGCTCTTCACAGCGCCAGTCCAGCAGCACTGCAGGTTCCACAGCCCAGAGTTTTTCAAGGCTGTGTCTTGGCGCAGCAGTTTATGGCAAGGATGAAAGAAAGGAGCTTTGGCCCATGTGTGGGAATGAGGGCTCGCTCTCCCCCTCTTACCCCCAGAGTGTGTCCTCATACGGCAGGCAAGGCGTTCGCCCTGATGTTGGGTGTGATATGGGCTCCTTGCCATCAAGGAAGGCTCTGAGACGGTGGGGATGGAGGGTGTAGCAACAGCTGCAGGAAATAGCCTCAAATAGCTGAAACAAGATCTTGCCCTCCTCTTGCCCACGAGAGGGGCTCCCACCTCAGTCCTGGCTGTGTCCCTGGCAGCTGGCCCCCAGAGGCTCCCTTCTCACACTCTTTGCCTGCTCTATACCTCCTGCACAGGAACCATGCTCAACACCATAGTGAGGTTTGCTGGGCGACAAATGGATAGCTGGAGGACTAATGCCCCAGGGATCACACCATCAGGTCCACAGCCACCTGCCTCCTGGCCAGCTGTGCCTCGTGCCAACCCCACTCCAGGGTGGGCTCCTAGACTCCCTATGGCAGTGTTGTCAGCGTATCCCATCCACAAGAGTCTGATGACACAGAGCACTCCCAGGCTACTGGACATGGCTGTGACCTGCGTCAGGAGGGTTGATCCTGGCAAAAATGCAGAGAATTCAAATCCAGACAACCTCTGGTGCTTCTCTACAGCTGTGGGGTGCTCCTCCGCACAGCTCTGTCCCCAGAAACACAGGGAAAATGGGTATGAGTCCAGCTTCCCAGCTTGGCCGCACTCTCTTGGGCCTTGCTTTGACTTTTGCTCTTTCTGGCTGCCAGGGAGGGAAAAGTGCTGAACAGCCTCTGGTCCTCTCTCCTCAGCCTTCAGCATGGGATAGTAAAACTACAATGCATCTCATGTATCTAAAGAATGGTCCCTCAGGTAAGGTTTCTCAGGGTGAAAGGATACAACCCAAGGGGGAGGGAAAATAAGACTCTTATCTATAAGTCATATTTAGACCAACTAAGTGCCATTTTCTCATTGTCGTGTCTGGGTTTCCTAAATCATGTGGATATGAGAAACAGATTGGTGTGAGATATAAGTTAGCAGGAGACTTTTGACACCTTACCTCCAAAAGGCACTTGTACCTGTGCTGTATCATGGATATACCAGGACAGATTTGCAAAGCACCGGACAGGTCTAAATCCTGTGAAACTCTACAAAATCATGTGTGCTCTGGATCAGGGGGAAGATCCTGCCCTTGCCTGGCACTGTGCAGTCAGAGCCCATCGTGGCAGCTCTACAAAGAGCATCTAACTCAGCATTGTAAACTGATCACCACGTACCTGTAAGGGTTAAATGTAACCAGCACCAACCTGTAGGCCTCTGCTTGGAGGTGGGAGAAACAAACAGGAAGGAGCTGGATTCTGTTCTTATTTTTACTTGGAGAGTAATTATTTGGATGAAAAACTGTCCTCCCAGGGTATAAGTATAATCAGCAGCAGGGCCAAGTACTCTTAAGCTGAAAAGCTGAAAACTGGGGAGGTACTTTTTACAAGGGCCTGTAGTGATAGGACAAGGGGTAACGGGTTTAAACCGAAAGCAGGGATATTCAGATTGGATATCAGGAAAAAATTCTTCATGGAGAGGGTGTTGAGGCACTGGCACAGGCTGCCCAGAGAAGCTGTGGATGCCCCATCCCTGGAAGTGTTCAAGGCCAGGCTGAATGAGGCTTGGAGCAACCTGGTCTAGTGGAGGGTGTCCCTGCCCATGGCAGGGGGCTTGGAACTAGATGGTCTTTAAGGTCCCTTCCAACCCAAACCATTCTATGATTCTAAAAGTAAATCCCATCCCTGGACTTTCATTTTTGTCCAGTCTTTCCCAGCGCCTACTTCACTTTTTGTTTTCTAACCAAAGGCAGAGCAGGTGGGCTTGTGAGGGCCTGCCACAACCTCTTCCAAAGCCCTCACCACACCAGCCCTGGTCAAGGGCACTTGCTGCTTCCCACCACAAGGGCTGATAGGTGCTCTTGTCATGGAGTACCTGCTTTGCAAAGATGCACCCAGCACATTCCTCCATCTGGCAGTAAGTTAGTTTTTGGTGTAAATCAGTGATGTGCCACAGCAAGAATGATCTAGCTTTCTTCCAGCAAGAAAGGCCTCATCCAGCTCCCATGAATGCAAATCAGACTCCAGTGATTTAAATGGGAGTGAATCTGCCCCTCAGAGTGCAAATACAACCAGCCTGGAGCTGCAGTGTGAGTGGGCATTACCCGTTGTTGACACCTGGGTTTAGGTTTACAGTCAGATAGTTAAAGAGGCAGCAGGAATTCACAGAATCTTAATAGTACATCCTGTCTTACAGATGAAGAACACCATATGCATCAGATCGATTTATGAAAATTTTTATGGAAGTGCCATTTTTTTCTTCCATCAGACTCAGGGGCAATTCAAAGCTACTTGACTAGTTTTATTTTTCTTCTAATCAGCCTCTTGTCTAAGTGTCCCCGGAGACACTATGCAATTTTTATAAGCAGTAGCTATGATTATTTAACAGAAATAACTGTTTAATTAACTTGAAAAATAGTTATATACAAGGAAAAATAATCTACTTGTAGTTTCTTACTGTGAAATTTTTCAGCTTGTGTAATAATCTTAATTTTAATGTATGTCTTGTGGCAGTTCACAGTATTATACTTAGTGGTCTTGAGTTTGGCAAGGTTTATTTTTCTGTATTAATATTATTATTAGAATGCATACATAATGAAATTTCATATGATTACAAAGACAGCAAATATTATCTTTAAAATTTTGGATTAGGAATTTGACCAGCAATGATGCTGGCAAAGCTTTCACAGCAGTGAGCAGTTCGGGCTGTGTGAAGACTGCAAGACATGAGCCGTAGATGATTTTTTTATAACAGTGAACATTTGCTGTTACTCTTATCAGTTTTCTTCCCATCAAATACTTTTCCCACTGTCATACTGCAAACGAGCTGTCTACAAAAGGGGCAGTATTTACATTTATACACGACTTTTTACAGTTAGTCTGATTATAAATACCCAAATACATGAGGCAAAGTACAGTGATGATGCCTGTGGTCTTCAGAGGGAAACCTCCAATGCTGACAAAACTCCTCCAGCCACTCGTCCGTGTGGGTAATTTAAAGGTCAGCTCTCAAACTTGTCTTTATACAGGGTGAAAGGGAAGAATTATCTGCAGCAGGAGTTGTGTTTAGCTGCACTGTGTGGAAAATGGTTACAACTTCTCATGCCAGATTATTATTGATATGTGTAGAGTTTATTCCCATACTACATGAGTATATTATGTATATTACATATATATGCAACCTTATAAATTAATATAGTAACTATAATAAGATAGTGTTAATACCTTATTTAAATTATGTTACTACATCAATATATTAATGTATTAATAATATAATGTGTTCTTATATAAATTGAAAAGACATGTATATATACACAATCCCCATCAAGATTTCCAGTATGAACTATGCCTAATTTATCTTCTTATGGTTTGGTTTACGATTTTACGTTTATGTATGGAGAAATCTTATATGAGATAGACAGAATGAAGCTTAAACTTTCATCATTATAAAGAACAGCTATTAAATTATTTTTAAATGAAGTTTTCCAAGCTTCAAAACATAATTATTGGAGGGGAAGGAGGAAGCAGACCTAAACCATTTTTTTTCCACCAACAGATCAAGGTCAGTTGCCTCAGCAAAAGAAATTTCATTTTTAAGCCTGTCTGTGCAGGACAGAAATCAATTATTTCTTATGATACAGAGACCGGAGCTCAACCCTGACAGGAGCCTTGCTTTATATACAAATTCATTTGGAGTTCTATTTCCAGCCCAAGCTCTAGCGTTTCTAACTAGGTGTTCCACACTCGGTTCCAAAAGGGACAGCACAGGCAAAAGAGTCTCATCAGAAAAGTAAACAGTTACCAGCGCTGGGAAAGGGGCGGTGGGTTCGCGGCGGAGGCGGGGAGCGGCGGGACTATCACTATGCGCTGCGTCGCTTCGGCCTGGCCCCGCGGCGGCTCCGCTCCTGGTCGGGCGGGCGCGGAGGGGGACCCCTGCCTTTGGATTCACCTCCTCGCCTCTCGTTAGGGAAAGGCAGCCGCCACCTCCGCGGCGGGCAAGAGCGATCAGAGCCAGCACGTTTTCCCGTCGTTCCGTTAGCGGCAACAGGTCCAAGCAATGCGGGACTAGAACGCGTTTTAGACAAACTAATGGCATGTCATTAGGGAAAGTAATGTCATTTATCGGAAGCGGGGGGGAAGCAAGAGTTCCTGCTTGAAAAACTGGATCTTTAGGTGTCCTAATGGTTAAAGGCTGCCGCGTGGGAAAAGCTGCGGTTCGCTGCTGCTGCTGCTATTCATCCAGGGAAGCGCTCCCGAACCTCTGGGCAGGGCTCGCCACCTTCCGGAGGGCTCCCGGGGGGTTCTCAGCTTTCCCACCCCCACCCCGAACTCTCAGCGCTTCCGCGCCTTCTTCCAGTTTGGTCGGCAAAAGCTGCGTCGCGACAAGGAGTGACTAACGACCCCTTCGGACAGCGGCCCCGCGGGAGGGAGCGCGGCCCGAGCGGGGCGCTGCGCAGGGGGCTCGGCGGCGCCCCGCACCCCGAGCGGGCGGGCCGGGGCAGACAGCGGCGGGGCGAGGTGAAGAGTTACGGCACCTTGCTGATGACTCACTTAGCAATCAAAGAAAGGCAATCACGGCGATGTTTTACCACCCACTTGGCCCGGCTCACTCCGGAGTCGCCTGTAGTTTCTCATCACGCTGCTGCAGGTGTTTATAAGCGGCAGTGCAATCCAGCGTGCGGCAGTCAGCTTGGCCGGGCTTGAAAAATAGGTTCTCGGTCAGTAATTGACTGTTTGGAAAGGGGTCTCTATTTCGGACCAGAGAGGATCGACAGATCCATAAGGCAACAGTGAATGATTCGCAGCAGAAAAAAAGGCAACAGGAGTTGGAAAGCGATCCTGTGTGGTGTGTTTTACCACAGAAAGTATTTCAGCCTGAAGCACCCACACTGTTTCACTGACCGTGCATTAAAAGATAGAAAAAAATATTTTTTTTATTTGTTTGGGATTGGGGGTTTTGTTTGGTTTGGGTTTTGTTTGGTTGGGGGGGGGGGAGGGGTTTGTTGTTGCTATTGTTAGGTTGTGGGTTTGGGGTGGTTTTTTTGTATTGAGGGGGTTTTTTTCAGTTTTCTACAAGGGAGAGTTTACTTTCTAAAGCCTGAGTTGGACGCATAACAGTCTCCGCTCAAATGAATCCCTACAGATTGAAGGCAGTATTTCCTCGGTAAAGTGATGAGAGGACCCGTTGGCTACGGGATTTGGAAAGTTTCGAGGTACGGCAGGTGTGTTCTGTTTATGACAAAGAGCAGAGGGGGGAAGACATGAGACGGAAGGGGAGAGGAGAGGAGAGGAGAGGAGAGGAGAGGAGAGGAGAGGAGAGGAGAGGAGAGGAGAGGAGAGGAGAGGAGAGGAGAGACTGTATGGGATACACGTTTCGTGGTGTAAAAAGTCTCGTAAAGTTGGGCGTGAGAGGTATGTGAGGTGAAGCAGCAAACTCGCGTTCTGAACTTGCCCAGCTGCAGAGGGCTCCTATGTGTGCCGCACTGTCACACGCTGCCTTCTCCGGGGCATTTACCGGGGCTGTGCCGCTACGGGCCCGAGGCCGCTCCGGGCTGTGCCTGGGGCAGTGCCAAGCGGTGCCCGGGGCTGTGCCGCTGCGTGGGGACAGCCTGCGTGGCGGTCACTCTCACCCCGCACCTGGCTGCAGCCACTGGTCTCAGTGAGTGATGGCACCGAGAGACTGGGCTGGCGACAAACGGGAGTGCTCAGCGGGAGAGGAAGGGAGTACGGGATGCGGATTTCTCTCCTACTGAAATACTTCCCTCTACGTCTTTTTGATTGGCTTCGGATTTAGACTTCCCAGCAGAAAAGTTTCAGTCCTCCATTTATTTATTTCATTTGCTTCTGCGAAGTTTGTCTTCAACACCACCCCCCTTCCACCCCACCCGCCACCCCCCCAAAAAAATACTCTTTCACTCGTTTGCTGGGAAGATAAATCAAACCGTATCCAGGACATTCCAGCGCAAAACTAGAAGGAAGCGTGCTATTTGTTGCTCATCGAGCAGACCCTCAAAGCTGGAAATGCCCAAAGTCTTTGGAAAAAAGGCTTTGACATTTGCCCAGGCTCTGTGGCCTCTTTGAAGCTGTAAGAAATTGGAGCTTTCCTTGAAATATAATCACACAGAACCCTCTACCTTGAAAACAAAGAAGTGGAAGAAGCTTCAGATTATTTAAAATTAGACCCTGTTTTTTAATGTAAATGTACATACATTTAAATAGGGAAGTATAAAATATTCCAGGTCTCGCTTCTTGTACTAATCAAGGCTGCTTGGAGGCTCCCCGAGCCATCATCTTTTATAATTATAATTACACGCGTCAATCAAGACCTTCAGGCAAAGTCAGAACAAGGCAGGCAAACTCAGGAGAGAGATCACATTTAAAAAAAGTTTGGAGAACTTAGTAAGGAATGGAGAAGAGATTAGAAGAAAGGGTAATTAAGGTTGCTCAAGGCAATCGTGAGAGCTAGAACTCCATGTTAAATTAAATGTAGCCACAAGGGACCAGGTATCATTTATAATATGTACTGCCCTAAACTGTTACTTCGGAGAAATGTGGATGTGTAATAACGGCTCCAAAGTATGTTCATCCATATCGATAGCTCGCGTAGCGGCTTTGCGATGTATAGTTTGAACTCGCTTCAAATCCTTCCCCGGCTGACTGACCTTAATCCCACGAGTAGGAGCGAAGAGCCTGGGGATTGGTGCTAGGCCCGTGCCCGAGGGGGACTGTGGCCATGGAGACCCGGCCCGGCCCGGCCCGGCCCAGGGGCCGGCGGGCACGGGCAGCCGGTCCGGCCGGGCTGCCCGCAGGGACCGCAAACCGGCTGGTCGCGGCTGCGCTCAGGCCGATTCCGCCTGCCCTGTCCGGACGCGGGGTTTCCTTCCCGGGCATTCGCCTAAAACGCGGGTGCCTTTCCCGCAGCAGCAATAACGGGAGCGGCTGCACAGAGCGCCCCGGCGGGGCGTCCCCCAGCGACGTGACCTACCCGGCGGCGAGCGGGAGGGAAGGGATGGGCTCTTTCCCCGACGGAGCCCAGCGGGCTGCGGGACCCCGGTCGGGCGGTGCCCTGCCCATGTGTATTGAACTGCCGTAAATGCAGCCGGAGCTGTGCTCTGACAACGCTTCTCCTGCGGGGAACGGCTGAGGGGAGGCGAAGCTCCTCTGCGAGCCGCCCCCGGGGTCCTCAGGCCACCCGTCGGGCCAGCAGCAGGCTGAAGCAGCCCGGCTGCAGGCTCGCAAAGCCAGAGGGCCGCGGCCGCGCCGAGAAGATGCCCGGCACGCGGCCCGAACCCCGGCCCGCAGCCCCGACCCCATCCCGGCGGCAGTCCGGGCAAGCGGAGTGGTGCCGCCGCTGCGCTGCGGCCGCCGCCAATGCTGAGCCGCCCGGGCTCGGCGCAGGGCGATGCTACACGGCAGCGTTCGCGAGAGGGGCAGTTTGTAATTAATGCATCTAGGAACAACTTCCCAAGCGCCGAGACGGGGTCTCAGCCCGAGCTACTTCTGCCTAGAACGAGGGCATCCGTTCTCTCGGGAGGGTTTTCAGCCATCCCGCCTTAGCCATCGAGCTGGCCGCTCTCACAGCTCGCCAAGTTGCTGTCCTAAAACTTACTCGCAGGCGAACCTGCTATACTGGGCAATTTTAACCTGAGAAGTCATGTGCTGATACAGATTAAGGGTTCGCCTGCTCGCCCTCCGGCCCGAAGGGGAATGGGGAAAAAGTGAGAATAGAAGGAACCCGAGGGGTCGGAGCCTCTCTGCGCGTTGGCTCCATCCCCAATGTATCAAACCCTGCACGGAGAAGGAAAGAAAGAGGCATTGTCTACTCCGGTGGTGCTGGTGTTGGGTTGGCTCGGGATCTGCGCTGAATTAAGCAGAGCTCTTCTTCCAGTTACTGGATACGAAATGTTTGAACTGTCTAGGAAAGAGCACAGCCGGGTCTGCGGTCTGCACGTGGAGGGCATGTCCCACCACTGGTCACCTTGCGACAGTCAGAAGTATGTGATAAGTTACAAGGGTCAGTTTTCACAAACTCTCTCCCAGCCGATGGGAAATGCTGTACCCCGTGCTGGAGACAGATCCGCGCCTCACTTTTAATCAGAAGCAATTTTCGTCGCCAAATATTTTCAGCTCTTAATACGCACAACGGAGATGGAAGTGCCGGAGGGAGTACGAGCAGCCGAGCGCTCGGGCGGGGGGCTCGGATGCTTTCACAGGTGCAAATATTGCTCATCCCGTGCCGCAGTGAGAGCGACGCGGAGCCCACCGGACGCTCCCGGCGTGGAAGGGGCGGGAAGGGCAGCGGGGACGGGCAGACCCCCGGCCCGGCTGGCCTCTGAGCTCCCCGCTTGCGAGAAACGAGTTCTTTGGGATAACTTGGAAACGAGTGTCGCCTGCGGCACCGCGAGCCGGGGAAGGGGGGCTCTTGCTCAAGCGATAGCTCTGCCGGGGCATTGGCTTTTGTGCAAACGATGCAACTGGCACCGACAGATTTCGCAAGTCTAGGGGAGGGAGAACCAAAAAGCCAGAATAGGTGCAGCGAGCTCCAGCGCGGCTCCCGCCCGCTTTTCTCAGCCTCCAGGGCTGCACGGCGGCATCGTGGCCTCAAAGGCTGGGGTTGTCCAAGCGCAGGGGGTTTCGCCGCCTACCCCCGCCCACCCGAAGAGAAGACGAGGGCCGGGATCCCCGCAGCCGCCGCTGGCCGGATGGGGGGATTGCCCCGCCGGTCCCAAGGGAGCTGGAGCGGGGCTGCACGCCGTCAAAGAAGCACACCGCGGGAGGGAGGGCAGGGGCAGCCCGGCTTGGCGGAGCTGGTGGCCCGTCGGGCTCCGCTGGGGAGGGGAGGGGCGGCTGCAGCCCAGGTCCCCACCCCGCATCCCGGTTTAACAACCGGACAGGGGGTGAGCGGGCTGGGCAAGCGTATGTGCTCCTGTGCGTGTGTGTGCGGTGCGTGTGTGCGCGGAGGGTGTTGCTCATCCCGCTTCTGCCTTATTGGCTGCAAGGGCCGTGCCGGGCCCCCCCCTTCGCCGGAGCCCCCCGCGCCCTGCAGCCCCCCGGCTCTGGGAGCGCCTCCCCGCGGGCCCAGGGCTAGAGGTCCCGACTCGGCACCTCCGCACTTGTGGCGAGGGAGAAAGGGGGAGGAGGAGGAGGAGGAGGAGGGAGAAAGGGAGGAGGGGGACGGGGGTGGGAACCCTGTCCAGCAGCACCAGCGGCGGCAGAGCGCTCCTATGCACTGTGCCGCTCCGCATGGATCGGGGCGCCAGGCTGCCGCCGCGCTGAGCCCCGGGCGGAGCTGCCGCGGACTCCCGGGGTTCCTCCTTCCTGCCCGGCACCCCCCGGTCTTCCTCCTCTCCGCACTCGCCGCCTGCAGCCCGACTACCGCTCCGCGGCTCCTCCAGCCGCGGACACCCGGCGGCGCTTCCCGGCGGCCGGGGCCGCTCGGTGCTCCCGCTACAGCAGGGCAAGGGCTGGCGTGGAGCAGAGGGAGGGAAGAGGAGGAGGAGGAGGAGGAGGAGGAGGAGGAAGAGGCAGCGGCCGCCGAGCACTTCTTGCTCCAGCTAAATCTGTGCTGCCGTGTCCAGGTGCTGGTGTCGCGGACGGACACGGAGCCCCCAATCCGGCTCGCAGCCGCCTTGTCATGCTGCCCAAAGTGGAGACGGAGGCCCTGGGACTCGCCCGGTCGAATGGGGAACAGGGGCAGATGCCCGAAAACATGCAAGGTAAGGGGGAAAAGGCACGGTGCTCCCCCTCCGCGCACGCTTGGCCCCCCCCTCGGCAAACCGCCCCTTCGTCCTGCCAACAAAGTTTACGGCTGCTGCCTGCGAGCTCCCCCGCCGCCGCCCACTCCGCGCCCTGCCGAGCCCCTGCCTCCGCGGGCCAAATTCCAGCGTGGCTCGGACGGGCACCGGTGGCCGGGGCATCAGCGCCGAGGCGACGGCAAGGCCCCGGCCAGGAGGTGCAGCCGCGGAAGCGTTAAACATCTGGCCGGCAGGAGCCTTCCCCGGGGTGCAGACGCCCTGCCTGTCACTGCTCGGGTCCCGTCCCCGGTCCGTGCAAAAACTGACTCGAAGTTTATGGCAGAGGGAGTTAGGCGGGGAAGACCTGCCGAGCATCCCGTGTGCTACGCACTGTCCCGAAACGGGGCTCCGAGGGCTCTGTCCCGCCGGTGCGGCGCCCGCGGGCACAGCGCAGGTAGCAGCGGCGGCGGCGCGAAACTTCGCCGCAGAGAGACCCTACGCCGCGGCAGATTTGCGCCCTTGCTGGGTGCCTGGGAAGGCAGCGGGATGCCAGAACTCGGATGGGGCTGGAAATGCCTCTGTGGCGCGGGACGGGGCCGTTCCCGGGGCCCTGTCCTGGACCGGAGCGCTGCGCGGAGGGAGGCGGCGGAGACCCCATCCGAGGGCTGCCGCGAGGCGGGGGGGGGGGAGGGCTCATTGCTTCGGAGCCGGCAGCCCGATACGTGGGCACTGTCCGCCCCGCCCTGCGCGCCTCTCCCGGGGGAGAAACTCCTATCCCCGCTGCTCTTTCGAAATTATCCCCTCTCCTCTCGGGAGCCTTCTGGGAAGCAAGGGTGGCGTGGCTGGGGGCCTCTGAGGTTCTGGGAGCGGCCCGCCCGCCCCCTTCCTCGTCCGCTGAGGAGGTTCCGTGCCAGGGCACGGCTCTCGGAAAACCCCTGCTTTTCCCACTTGGTTTTCCCTGCGAGGAGAGGAAACTTCGTCCTGGTGCCGGGCCCTGGAGCCGCGGCCGCGGGAGCAGAGGGGAGGGCCAGGTCCTCCTCCCCCGCTTGCGGCCGCCCCGTGTCCGCCCCGCGCCGCTGGCAGGCGGCGGTCCCCCGGCCGTGCCGAGGTCGCTCTGGAAACGCTTTCCCGGCTACGCGCCGGCGGATTGACGCCCCTCGCGCTCCTCGGCAGCTCCTCCGAGAGCCGGGGCGCAGCCTCCTTTGCCCTGACAGCCGGGCGCGCAGGTCCCACGCACCCCGCCGCGCATCCGCTCCGGAGGCTTCGGGTGGGCTCTGACCGCCCCCGTGCCCCAAGAACTGTAAGCGGCCGCTTACGGGGCTACCGGCAATGAGGCGACACCTCGGCGGTGCCGCTGCGATGCCCAGCGCCCCCCGCCTTGCGCGGAAGTCCTGGGCTGCCGTTGTGCTCGCCGGGCAGATCGGAGGTTTAGCCGTAGGGAAGAGGAAGGGAACCGGCCCCGCGGCGAGCGGCGGGCTTTCTTGCGGGGAATAACCAGAGCGGCTGACGGGGCTCTTTGTGGGGGGAGCCCGGTTGGAGTGCCCGCGCTCTGTGCCTTCATTCAGCTTGTTTTACCTCTCTCGCTCCGGCCCCTCCTTACGGTCGGCTCCTCCCTGCCTTTTCCCCGAGCGGCAGAAACTTCAGGCTGCCCCGCCAACCTCCGGTACCGGCGGGCGCCGGCCGGGCAGACCTCGACCCCATCCCCGGAGGACGGCTATCCCGGGCCGCTATCCCCCTGCCGACCCACGGGGTCCGTGCCGACAGAGGCTAAAAGCGTGTCTCCGGTCGCCGCGGGACAGCTGGCTGCCAAACCCAGGGGCTCGGGGTGTGCAGCGCTCGCCCCGTCGGCTGGGGCAGGGTGGGAGAACGAGCGGGCTCGGAGGGGTGGTGGACACCTCGAGACGACGGGTCTAGGAGGTGCGGAGGACCGTGTTTTAAGCTGGTTTTGCGAGTAAGTAACTTGCATGAAAGCGGCGTAAAAGTCCTGGGTCTGTAAGATACAAGTTTAGGCAAAATAAATATTTGCAGGCTAATGCTGAAAGAAAACTTCAAAGGAAACGAACTAAGTTTCTTTAAATACACAAGTGAGACTTCATCTTTTCGTTCTGCTTTTTTTAAAGCTTGCCCCTGATCATGTTTGGATTTGAAGGAATTCCTTTAGTTCGCGATGCCATAAACTAAGGGCTAGGTTAAGAGCACTCTGTAAATACAGGTATTTAGAGATAAAACTGGGGAGCCGATGGGTTTTGTTCCACTTGCGCAGCTTTGCTACTGATGAAAAGTTTCGTGTCTCAACACAAGTTGTGTTTTTAAAAAGATAACTTTTTTCTTTCCAATTTGCAGCAGTGTGTGAGCTTTCTCTCTAGATGAGAACAGCTGCAGAAAATTTGAGTTATTAATGTAAATTCGAATTGAATGTTCTATTTCTCCTTTCCCCAGTGTCTCAGTTTAAAATGGTGAATTACTCTTATGATGAAGACCTTGAGGAACTGTGTCCAGTCTGTGGAGATAAAGTGTCTGGGTACCACTACGGACTTCTCACCTGTGAAAGCTGCAAGGTTCTGTACTAATTACTTCATACAAACATAAGTACAGCAAAAAAGTTTCAAATATAAGCAGGAAAAAAGATAATTAAAGAAAACATATCTGTAATAATTTGGCTTATTTCTGATCTGTTTCTTGTTATATTCACATAAAAAAATTAACCACCAAAAAGCTTTAAGATTTAGAAGTCTCTTGGAGAGGTCTCACCTGTACAAATGGAAACTACTTGGACTGTTTTGCATTGCAGTTTTATCGTTGCTTTTGAGTATTTTGCTGTTGTGAAGTCATGTAGTTCTACAACAACCTTCATTCCTAACTGTCCTAAATATTGATTTTAGTTGATTTATATACATTCAGAGTATTTCTGTTCTTGGAGGATGAATAAAGAAACGTATCTTCAATACACATCAGCTTTGCGAAATCTAATGCAGCTCTCAAGATTTTCTTTTCCTCCTTCAGTATTACAATGTAAATTTCTCTGACTATGATGACCACGCACGTTTTTCATACAAACTATAACTGTCAGAGCTCACATGACACACAAAGTCAAGTAACTAAGGATATGTTTTAGATCATTCATTAATTTTGAGAATAAAGTATTTTTAGATTAAACTTACCATATTGGAAGATAAATGTATCTATCTGCATGGTTCTATTATACTAAAGAGTTTAAATACTTACAAATTTGTGACATGTCAAATTAGTCATATACATTTTTTTAAAAGTTCTTTATGGTTAAGTAAAGAAAACTCCTGTAAAGGATCTCCTTTGCCAGAACAACGCAATTAAAAATATTTAGTTGCATGGAAAAATTAACTTAGCACATTATATTTTCATTTAAAAATAATCAATAAGAAATGAACAACAAGCACTTATTATGCCTCTAGCATGCACCACTGGGATGTACTGTAGCAAGAAGTACTCTATGTCTATTATCTTTGCCACAGAGTCCCTACTTATTTCATGTAAAACTACTTCAGAGAAAACTTTAATAGTTTTTCAATTATTAAAGAATTCAAAAGGAATTGGGCAGTCTTACTATTTCTGCTACCACTGTTAGGGGTACAGGAGACTATAGCCAGTCTTACTAAGCTTTGACATAATTCTATAAAACATAGCATTAACACCAGAAAACCTCCTCTAGAGTCTGGTGATTTTTCTCCTGGGTACATCTCACTGTAATTTAAAATAAACTGTGTAACTTCCTAAGTGTTTGAGTGGTGTCTGAAAAATATGTTACAATGATTTCCATAAAATAAAATGCTGAAACATGCTTTTCAAGCAAAACAGGCTAACTTTTGTATCTATCATACAGGGGTTCTTTAAGCGAACAGTCCAGAATAACAAAAGGTACACATGTATAGAAAATCAGAATTGCCAGATTGATAAAACACAGAGAAAACGATGCCCTTACTGTCGATTTCAAAAATGTCTAAGTGTTGGAATGAAACTGGAAGGTAAGAGCTATAGTCTTGTTGATATTTTCAACTATCCTATAGATTAATTTTGAAAATGATAAGATTACATATGTTATTACATGCTATTTTATAAAAAAAGCTACATATTTATTGTGTTTGAAGTTATAGTAAAAGGTGACTTTGTATGCTCAATGAAATTGTTGCTCTATAAAAAAACCCTAATAAGTGCCTGGTAAATCACTAACAACTGGTCCAAACCATAATTTCTTTTTTTCATATATGTATATAATTTGGTATTTCAGTATTTTAGAGTTTGTGAATGAATGGATCTAGATAAAATAGTTTTGCATCTTTTGAACAAGACTTAATTTAGATTAAACATAAAACATGTAAGAAGTGTTCAGATTAGGAAAAAAAAGTAATTGCTATAGAGAGTGATCTGATTTTATTTATATTTTATCTAGGGATTGGATTTTTTATATATATTCTTCTGACAGTAAGGCAGAAAACACAGAAACAGTTAAAATCAGGGGTTTTCCTCACACGGACTTGGCTTTGAGATTAAGGAACCAAATAATCTCTAAAGTTGTGTCCTGTATTTTTGTCATGCTACACCTGAGATGCTATTACAAATGAAAGAGAATAAAACATTTTCAAGTATACTTTTTTACTTCATTTCTCTTTCTCATATACAGAGAACAATGAAAAGTGTACAATACCCTTTGAGATAACAGAATACAGAATTATCATTAACTTGAAATTGAGAATCATACCCAATTCATTCTCACTTTGGTGTATAAAATATTGAAATTCAGATTTCACAGCAAATGACATTTCTGCTTGACCAAGGACAAGATCCTGAATTCCTTATTCTTACAATTGAACTGAAATGGCATTCACCCTAGATGCTTAACTAGGAAAAATCAGGCCAAGGAGGGAAACCATTAAGGGAACCATAAAGGATAAGACCCAATCACCTGAGCCTGACAAAGGAAATCTGTTGATACAACTGAAGATAAACAGAAAGAGCAGCCTCCTGCAGTTTGATGGATTCAATACTATTCTATTTGCCCACAAGACTGAGCTGGCACTGACACACTGCACTAAACATCCTGAATCACTGCATGTTCTTCCACGTTCAAATCATACAAAACCAGGATATTTGGATTCCTTCTCTCGTTGTTGATGTTAATAAGGATAAAATACATTTATCTACCCCTACTTTTAACTCCTCTTGATTGCTGACAATGATACAGGATGAGATTTTGTCTTTTGTGATTACATGCAGTTCACCTTAATTTCTATAGGAGTTATACAAAAGCATTCGGTAATCCAATTTGTCTCACAGTCTTTAGTTGTTGAATATCTGGGAGGGTACTATGCATACAGTTTTAAAGTTAATTACACTACCAGCATGGTGATTTAATGATTTTAAATTTCCTGCATTTTGCTCACCATCAACACCCAATAGAAATATTAGCAGCAGCAGTTTTACTACAAATCTAAGTGCCTGTAGTTTTAAAGATGCTCTAGAAAATGTACTTTAGCTTTCTTATCCACATACCCATACAACTTCTTTTCCTTTGTTTAGAAAATTGGAAGAACACGTGCTTCCATACTTGTAAATACTTGTGACATTTATATGTGTATTTCCCTGATAGTGATATATATAGCCTTAAAGTCTGGTTCATAAATTACCAGGGACCAAAATAAAAAATCATTAAACGTTAAAGTCCTTATGATAATGTACAGTATTATGTGTATCTAGCATTCATAATAAATTTTTAATGTTCTACTAATCCCTAAGATAAAAAGCTCAGGAACTTAACCTCCAGCAATCTCAGCAGTCTCAACATGTCACCAGGCTGTCAAAGGTTCCTCTTTCAGTCTAATTGCCGTTGGGCAAGGTGGGCTTGGGGAGAGCTCCTCACTAGTCCGTTACATATATACCATGGTGACAGACACTGCTGTGACAGAGACCACCAGCACGACTCCCAAGGCAGCTGTTGAGGTGGATTTGTTTTAATTATTTCTAATTCCAGAGATATTACAAGCCAGAACAGGGTCAATACTTTCTGTTTCACTTCCACCTTCTGTGTGGAAGGCAGCAAGCTGACAGCTTTCTCTGCACATTCCAACTGCAGCTAAATATTTCTGTAGAGCTGTTCAGCTAACTAGAAATCTCAAAGTTTTACACCAACCTGAACAAAATAATGAAAAGGAAATATTTCCTTTTTGCCAAGAAAATAGCATTCCCCTTTGTGACTACTGAACATTTTGCAATTTACATTTCAGATGTTTTGCTGCAGTGGAAGGCAGTAATGGAGTGATTATAATGAGACAATGTGGTCTCCTGGATATGTCTCAGGCATCAGCATTCTGGACATCAGCCCTTGTTTCTTAATGACATAGTAGCTTGACATAAAACCAAACATACATTGAGATATCCACATGATCCCATAGCAGGTGTGAAATTCCTGTAGCCAGCCATTGTGTTTGTTCCTGTGTTCGAATCAATGTGAAGAGAAGTCCTTCTATGTTAGTAATATATGCATGTGATACTTCAATTACCAGAAAAAAGTGACATTTGTTAAGTAAAAAACCATCCTTTTCTTTAAGAATGAAAATGTTACTTTAAATATGAAAAAAATAAAATCCAAAACAAAATAGGAGTTACAGTTTTACATTTCTGCTCTGTCCTAATGTATGTTTCATTAATGAATGTTGATCCCAATTTTTAATTATGATTTACTTCCTCCTCTCCCCGACAGCTGTGCGAGCTGACCGAATGCGTGGCGGTCGAAACAAGTTTGGACCAATGTACAAGAGAGACAGGGCACTGAAGCAGCAGAAGAAAGCTCTTATCCGAGCAAATGGACTTAAACTGGAAGCCATGACTCAGGTGATCCAAGCAATGCCGACTGACCTGACAATATCCTCTGCAATCCAGAACATCCATTCTGCCTCTAAAGGCCTACCTCTGAACCATACTGCCTTGCCTCCTACAGACTATGACAGAAGTCCCTTTGTAACCTCTCCAATTAGTATGACAATGCCGCCCCATGGCAGCTTGCAAGGTTACCAAACCTATGGCCATTTTCCAAGCCGTGCTATCAAGTCAGAGTATCCCGATCCTTACACTAGTTCACCAGAGTCAATAATGGGCTACTCATATATGGATAGTTATCAAACAAGCTCACCAGCAAGTATTCCGCATCTGATATTGGAACTCCTGAAATGTGAGCCAGATGAGCCGCAAGTCCAAGCTAAGATCATGGCATATCTGCAACAAGAGCAAGCTAACAGAAGCAAACACGAGAAGCTCAACACATTTGGGCTTATGTGTAAAATGGCTGACCAAACCCTCTTCTCCATTGTTGAGTGGGCTAGGAGTAGCATCTTTTTTAGAGAACTTAAGGTAGGTAATACTTATATTATCATTCAGTCAAGAAAAAATACAATTTATTACAATGTTCTACTTAAGGAAAGAAAGTATGATTTATCTTTTCTTCCCCCCTCTCCTCCCTCTCTCGCTCCCCAAGTATCTCATTCTTAATTTAATTTGAAGTAGGCCAACTATTATGAGGAGAAACTTGTACTTGTCTTCCACCTGAGCCTGTCATTAGCTGTTGCAGAGATTCGAGTCTCAGCTTAGCTCATCTGTACTTTACTATTTATCACAACTGTTACTAACCTCCATAGGGTCAAGCATAAATTTTAGTCCTTCCCTGTTAGTATCGCTCACTGTTTGGCTTGTATTCAGAGTTGTAAACATGCCTGATACACCATTCTACATTCATTTATGTAATTATCTTATTGCCTCATTTAACATAGGAGGGAACGCCCTTTCCGTCCATCTCTGTACACTCTTTATATAAGGCCACATTTGGAATATTCACTTTCTCACTGGGATATTACTTTGTGAATTCCTGTGCGTGTAGTTACCCATGAAGGCTCAGTGCTAAGCAGGATATACACAGAACAGAAAGCAAGAAGGAAGAGGATACCTTAAGGATTCTTTTTGGTTCTCATCACTGATATATGGTGGGGGTGTCCTTTATTCTAGGCTGGCTGCAATGACAATGACCTTTAGGCTCTTAATTTTGTTGGAGCACCGAATAAATCCTTATGCATGGCTCTCTGGCGGCCAGAAATTCCCCCATTTACATTTCTTGGACTTTTGTTAAGGCAATTTTGTGGTCTGTTGTGGCTGGGTCTGAAATTTTAAGCCAGAAATTTGGGATCAGTCAACAGAGATAAAAATACAGTTTTTAACCACTCTCTTGGTACAGAAATTATTTCTGGCATGAATAAAAAGTCTTCTGTCTCAGAAAAACACTGAAGATGATGAACTCAAATCGCATCTGAATTTCCCTATTATATTGCTAGTTACTGAATCTGCTACACAGACATGTTTTTGCCACAACTATTCACTGCTGAAATCTGTAAAGTTTTGTGATCAACCATAATTTCTTGCTGACTGCTGTCAAGCTAAGGGAAAGTAATACAATATGCAAATATAACAGCGTAGAAGTTCACTGAGAATTGAATCTACATGAATCAAGAGCACAGAATGGAGATCCCATTAAAAAGCTGCAGTCGGGATGCTTACCACAACAGTATTTCTGTCATAACCATCATGATGCAGACACATGAAATAAAGCCTGATTACAAGGAAAGCAAGCTGTGTAAGTTGTATACACAACTCCAGCTTCTCCCCAGTTTTTCAAGAGAATGGTTGAGGGAATGATTAAAAACTCAGTCTATATAAAGAGAAAGAAAGGAGGAAGTTTACTCAGTGGGGAAAGAAAATGGATTAAATAGAGGGAAAAAGTGTCACAGATTTTGTAAGCATTCAACATGCTATACTCGGAATAGTTATAGAGGGGGTCTTCACTTCCAACCTCAGCCTGGATGATGTTCTTCAACCAACGTATGTTTACTAGTATGGACACAAAAGAGACAGAAATTTGTTTCATGAAAATGCTGACCAACTTCTCCTGGGTCTGGATCTATAAATACACTACCATATACATACGGACTTCTGGAAATACAGATGTTCTAGAAATTCTCTACATATAGCCTTCGGTTAGTGAGCTCACTTTCACACTTTTTTAGAAGACAGTGGTTTTATCTTAGTATTTGTACCCTTTACATCTTAGAAACTGAGTTCAGACAGTTTCATACCTTCTGGCATATCCAAATCTTTCTTTTTAAAATTTTTTTATTTGGACGAACTAAACATTCCAAAACAATATCAATTTACTTGGAAATCCATCCACATCCAATATTTAGGGTCCAGATTACACATAATGCTAAGAACTTTAAGCTTCTCAACTTCAAAAATGTTAGGCGCTCAAAACATGTTTAGATCAGACTCTGCTTGGTTAACACCAGGTAACACCACCTCTCTTTGCAGCTCAGAGGAGAGGATCAGAATTAAACAGTTTCCAAACCTTTTCTGAACACAGCTCTCTTCTATCCATCCATGGTTTCAGCTCCTTCTGATCAAGGTAGCAAAAGCAGCTGTTTCAGATTGCTCCACAGAACATGAATACCTGTGGGAGAGGGGAATAAAAAACCCCTAAAACTTAAGGACATGACAGATTTTAAATGCAGAAAGAAGGGAAAAGACTGTTGTAATAAATATGCAACTAGATTTTCAGAACAGCTGACGGTTCCCAACCTATGCATAGCTGAAAAGTATGTATTTGCTTGAGAAGATATTTTCCTACTACCTGTCTAAACTTCACAACTGAATCTTGAGATGTCTTTCAGATAAGATAGGTGCATGAACAGATCTCTGGGACTAAAATTTTAAATTACTCAAATAATTAAACAGTTAAAAAGTACAAATGTGGTTTGTATGAAATTTGTCATGATTTTGTCATGATAAGTGATGAATTGCACAACTGCCTGTGAGTTACTAAACAGCATGTTCGCAACTCTTTACTGCATCCTTTCACTTCATTATAATTTTAGTCTTAAAAATTTGTCTCTTCAGTTTGTATAAAAGGGCAAATGTTTTCCTTTCTACTACACCTAGAGATTTATAGCTGGCAGAGTTCAGGAGGAACTGAAGAGGAGGAAGACATGATAAAAAATGCTGTCCCGGTCCAAAATGTGTTTAGGCCACATTTACCCTAGAGATAATAATGAAAAGCTACCAGTGAACTACAGTTCTTAAGTTTTCTTTTTCTTTCATTTGGCAGAAAATTTGATTTTTTTTTTTCCCAAAGATATCTCAAGTGATAGCAAACTTGTTTTAAAGCTTTGTTTCGTGAAGCATTTACCAGCTTATGCTTATCACAACCTTCTCACTTGTTGCTTTACAAATTGTCAACACCTCTTTTGGAAGGTGTTATACATCTAAGCATGTAAAAGGTTGACTGGGGGGGACTACCTAGGGTGAGCACTGCACTGCACAGAATTTGACCTGTGAAATGAAGTATGTAATTCAAGGCTAATGCCCATACTTGATAAGGAGCAGATCCTCCCATCTTCATGTTGGGTATCAGAAATGAATAGAAATATTAATGAAGCAAACTAGTCAGTCAATAATGATGTCATAGTGAGATCCAAAGCAGACAGTAGCAATCCAGTAACTTTGAATTTAACACCTGCTAAAATCTCAAACATACCTATTTGTCTTCTAAAGTCAGAATACTTTTAAATTAGAAATTACATAATAAATTCTCAGTTTTGACATTACATGTTACTTGCTTATTCATAATGAGAAATGTTTCTGTATAGTTCCTCATAAACAGATGAAATAAGAATATGGAGATAACCTCCTAGTAGACTCATGACGAATAGCAATAGTAATTAATAGTAATAGTAAAGAAGGCCTTTGCTATTCTGGAGTTGTTGAAAGCTTAGTAAATATAAAAGTAAGATATATCCATCTTATCCTCAGATAAGAAAATTCAGGAGTGCCCTGGGGATGCTAAATTTGTAGCCAGCTGTCTCAGTCAGGTGAAAGGTCTTTGTACAAAGCTAAAAAGAAAATACTGCAAGAGTTTCTAAAGTCCAAAGGTTACTTGGCCTCAAGAAAGGATGCAAACAGTTCCACTGGACTGGTCTTTCCTCATCAGCCCACATCAGGGAAAATTCAAGAACTACTTCCAAAGCTAAGTACTCCTGAACCCATAAAAAAGGCAGTCTTTGCTTGGGGCAGGAGTAAAGCAGTACCTGCACTTCAGAACAGTTCTCAAGATGCTTTCTCCTGGCTGTGGATCAGAAAATGAACTACATTTTGTTAGTTAAAAAAAAAAAAGCACTAAAGAACTTGTGACTCACAAAAAATATTACCTTGACTTATTTGACTATTTTAGTGAGGATGTCATAGGTCAAAGTACTATGTGAGCACAAACCCATTTAGTGAATGATTGCAGGCAGAGCTGGTATACTTCATGTTAAAGCAGCTCATCCTAGAACTATTCACTGAGTTTGCAAATTTAGGCCATTCATTGATGTCAGACTATCAGTTCTGGGACAGATTTCTTGTTATAAGTATAAATTTGTCCATGCTTACATTAGCTGCAAATGTGGCCTCCAAAGAGACAAGGGTATAACCGCATTATCTGAAAAGGACCATATCTATAGAATTTCTACTCTACCTGGTAACACAGGTGTTTTGGCAGCTAATAAGGGAACAGAGGCCTAGTTTTGTATTACATATTCCCTATAAGCACAAGTATATTAGCAGAGTTTCAAATTATTTCTTAAAGCAGTGCAAACTTAATGTGAATAGGATTAACAGAACTCCTGGAGTGCCTTTATTTTTTCTGTAAAATGTATTTAGATAGATATGGTAACATAGCACTCAATATATCAACCTTACTTTCAAATTTCAGTTTCCATGTGATTAAGTATCAAGAAATGCATAGAAAATAAGGAATTACAGTACCGAAATCCAATTATTAAACTGAATTAACACAGAATAGGAAAAGATAGGGTTGTTTGAGAAAAAATCTCAGCAGGAGAATACCTTAGAAGTTGTTCTTCAGGGTGATGAAAAGTTGATAGATTATTTAAACTTAAGTAATCAAAGGCAATTTGATAACTTGAAGTGCTTTTGGACATTGTAGTATGTGTTTATCAGGACAGGAAATGTAACTAACATCAGTTGATGAAATAAAACTTTTGCAGTATACTTTCAGTCAGAGAAGCTGCCAGAAACCAAGGTCCAGGATTTCCCTTAATATCAGTAATCAGATTAGTTAATATGTTGTCATGTGTAGCTGTTGATTTTTGGTCTTGCTTAAGTGTTTCTGGATCTGAAATAATAATTCTCAAATATTTAAAAAACATTGGGAAGAGGGAAAAGTATTTCTCTTACACAGTCAAGCAATTATTTGCTTTAGAACCATTAATTTCACAAATAGTAAGATCACTGCTATAGAAAGAAGCCTCAGCAGAGAAACCAGGGTTTAATGAAGCATGGGATTATATCTGCCACCTAGCTGAACCATGTAGGGGAACACTCTGTTAGAAGTTAATTTCATGATCTTCTTCTGGCTCTCCTATGAACAAAGGATCATAGAATCATAAAATGGTTTGGATTGGAAGGGACCTAAAGATCACGTAGTTGCAACACCCCTGCCATGGGCAGGGACACCCTCCACTAGACCATGTTGCTCCAAGCCTCATTCAGCCTGGCCTTGGACACTTCCAGGGATGGGGCATCCACAACTTCTCTGGGCAACGTGTTCCAGTGCCTCACTACACTTCCTGTGTGGAGTTTCTTCCTGATGTCCAATCTAAATCTACCCTCTTTCGATTTAAACACATTACC
Source organism: Rhynochetos jubatus (assembly GCA_027574665.1). Taxonomy (NCBI): domain Eukaryota; kingdom Metazoa; phylum Chordata; class Aves; order Eurypygiformes; family Rhynochetidae; genus Rhynochetos; species Rhynochetos jubatus. Next base: position 23,471,413 of record CM050656.1, read on the forward strand.
CCTTGTCCTGTCACTGCAGGCCCTTGTGAAAAGTTCACTTCCATCTTTATTGTTGGCCCCTTCAGGTACTAGAAGGTGCTATAAGGTCTCCCCAGAGCCTTCTCTTCTCCAGGCTGAACAAGTCCGGTTCTCCGTGACTAAATACTGTATTTCAGCATGTGGCCGTGTCATTTTACAGCCTTCCTAAACAGCTTGCCCAGTGCTAAGCCTCTGGCATTTTTCTAGGGATAAGAAGAGACATCACATTCTCCTATGCCTATTCATGGGGAAGCTGGGTACTTAAGTTTTACTCTGCCATATGATTTTTTCATCTCTGACAGCAGGAGAGTTCAGTCACTCTGGATTTAGGAATTTTTCCATCTAATGCCCAATGTTCAGCATCATGGTGATACTAAGAAGCATGCTTCAGGTAGGTAGTTTTTTTTTTTTGAAAGACCTACCTTCCATACTTGAGTGGTTCTGCAGTCACCAGTTCACTGTAGCAAACTTACCCAGCATCCCTTGAATAGCCGTGATGCAACAACAGTGTTTTGTTTCTTATTATTAGAGAAAATTTGGGCAAGTAAGAATTCCAAAAGCTGTCCAACCCATCCTAATGTTAGTGACAGAGATGTCATAGGCTGTAGTATGGACATGGGGAATTGTATGGCTACAGTCACTCCTGCCACATGGCCTGAAGCAGACACTGTAGCCTTGATGCAAGGGAAGACCCACACTTGCACGTTCATCTGTGAGTTGGAGGCATTTGTTACACAAAACAGAAGTTCAACATCACAGTTTAATTTTTTCCTTCAAAGTGTAAGTTTCCAATTTAAGTTTGACAATTGTCAGCAGTGACAGTAGAAGGATTACTTGGGTTCATTATCAAATCTATATCACATTGCTGTAGGGCAAGATGAAAAAATAGGGCTCTTCAAATCTTGCATGCTGTGGCTAGTCCAGAGTGATATGGCGAATTCTAACAATGAGCGCTGTACTGACTAAGAAACTGCACAGTGAATGCTTAGCCTTGTTAATATAATCTATTGTATTTCCAGCCCACTATTTTTAACTGGTAATTTCTGCTGTGAGGATTTGATCCTTTTGCCAAATGATAGAGAGAGCTTTGCACATTAATGTATGACATGTATGACATGTGGGAGCAAGACTGAGGGGCTCTAGCAGCCTGCCTGAGAAGGGGCCATCCCTTTCTCTGTATCGCCATTAGGAGTGGCCTGCAACAGGCTGCGCTGCCCTTTACCAGTACCACTAGGCAACATGCTTGGGTGTAAAATAGTGACACGTATGTAGGCATTGGGCACTAGTGCACTGAACAGGCTGCAGCGACCTGGGTTTGTCCTCTGCAGAGGTGCAGCGCCCTTGCTTTGGCCTGTGCATGTCTGAGTGGATGGCAGCTAGAAGGAGAATGGGTCTTTGTTGAAAGGCAAACCGCCAATTAGTCTTACACCTTGCTTTAACATCTCCCTAAATCCAACTGCTTGCAGTGGAGTTGAAAGACATGCATATTTTTTTGCCCTAAGATGTTCTTTATTAGAGACTGAAAGGTGTTACTATTGGCATCACTGAAGGCCATTTGTAGAGTGACTACAGAAGAAATAAAAGGGCAGATTTAAGAAGGAATCAAGGAAAACTAAGTAAGGGATGAAGTAAAGTGTTGGTGGGAAAGTGAAGCTATGATTTTGGGTAGACATCCTCAATGTTTTTTTTCCACTTTTGTAACTCGTAGTTCAGTCACAGGGGGTTAGGTAAACATTGGGTCAATCTGGGCAGATATTTAACACAGTGCCTTGGAAACATCCCAGTCATTAAAGCAACTGTTACAGACAAACAGATATGATAAAGTAGTAAAATAAGATACCAAATAATCATACTGGGGTGAAAAAGAAATTTCATTTTGTCTAATTCTGGAATCATCTATCATACCCATCAGTTGGAGAAGGAAAGAAACTGAACTCTGTTTTCAGAAATTCAGAATTAGAAGAATGCTTTTTACATCTAAATACAGATCTTGCATTTGTTGAAAGAAAAGTTACTTTGATATTTGTTGCTAAATAAAATCTTGGATCAAGTAAATTTAATTTAAAAAATTAGTTAAGGCAACAATAAACACAGGAAATATACATGAATAAAGTGTTCTAAAAGTCATGCAACTCTTTTAAGGCTATAAATATCACCTAAGCAAGGCCACTATTATTAGCAAAGGGTGAACAAAAGAAGACATCCAGAAATAGATGGGGAGGGGGGCAGGCTGGGAGGGTGAAATGTCTTGGTTAACCTTATTCAAGTGTTCTTTCCATAGCATAGGAAATGGTTCCAGCTAGCTCATGAGTTCTGTTGGTATTAACTGATATTTAAAAGGACGTTTCCACGTTGTCTCTATGCCAAGAAAATGCTTTTACTGGCATGTTTGCTGAATACAGGAAACATCACTCTAAGTGACACTGGATGTGACGAAGACTTGTATCTTTATTTTGGTGTTACAGTCAGCAGTGTCTGGTTTTTTTATGTGGATACGTTCTGGTATTTATTGGGGAATACTTACTGCAGTCTCACAATTTGTCCTGAGTAATGAGCAAGCACAGTGACTGGTTCTGCTGAGTCATAATCCCTCACCACTCAAGGAGCAGCTTGCTGCAGCCCTTGTGGACCAGCTGTTTATTCAGTCTGAGGGCTAATCCAGCACTTTAGGGGAGGTAGAGGACTAGGCTGTCTATTCAGTCCCTAATCTACTTCATCCCTCTTCAAGGTATGGGAGAAGAGAGTAGCAGAGTGCTGGGAACCATTCTTATCTCCATGCTATGGCGAGAATTCCCTGTTCAAGGAAAGAAATAATGTACCTACAACTGCTTACTCTCCTAAATACGGAGCTGAACAAGTCAGTCTTGCATATAGTAATTTTCAGCGTAAGTCAGGTTGTGCTTTATGGGCCCAGTCTTATACTGCTTATCAGAAGAAAACTTTACTGAAGCCAATGAGAATTTTGTCTGAATAAGAAGTGCAAGTTAAGATCTTGAATGCTGTATTTCCAGTGTCACTCCCAGCATCTTTCGGTTTCCTGTTTTCTCCTGTAAAGCTGCCTGTGTCATGTTTTTATGTTTCATTTGCTACGTGTCATTTTTAAATGTCCTTTTTTGTGATTTCCTCTTCTTTTCCTTTCCCTTTCTTGGGAATAGTGTTAGTTCCACAGCCACTACATAGGAGGCAGTAACTACAGTTATTTGTGACTCTGGGCCACAAGTACCTATCCCAGAGAATTTCAGCAACAGTCAGTGTGTTTAAGTGCCAACCCTTTAAACTCCCTGTGCACCCTTTTAAGAAAAGGTGGAAATATTTGACAAAAAGGTTCAGAGTGGGTGAGCTGGATAGTCCAGTGAACTCCTTTCCATCATGCTACTCCAGGAACTCAGTAAAAATCACAATAAACCCACAAAGATAGTTAATCCAAACTATTAACTTATTCCTTCAGGTGACAACAAAAACATTCAGGGAGAATAACAGGCAACAATTGCTGAAAGTGTCTAGTTCTAGTCCCACTTGTTTGACCAATAGTTGTAGGGCATAACAACCCTGACGGTAGAAAGAGTTGTGGGAGATGGTAGGGATGTAGTAGACTGGCTGCTGGGAGGCGAGACTAAATTAGGTGGCGGTGCAAACTAGTGTGCAAGTGCAAGTCAAGACTCATATGTAGCTCATACCCAGGTCACCACAGTATAAAATAGTTTGAGCTTCTTTTGTATCCACTCCACAATCACTACTGTCTGTCTACATATGGAGAGGAGGGAGGGAGATAGAAAGCAAGCTACACACAAATACTATTATCCAATTGTTTGGTTAGTACATATATAAGTACATATTACACTCAAGAAGAGCTAATCAGGCAATTTTCTGCACTTGAGGCTGAGACCTAGAATCTTCTAACAGTATTTTGAATATTGGCCATATTGCTAAGATTCTACCCTGACTTTTTAGTCTTTGAGAAATTCAAAATCACTATCAGGACTAGCACCAAAAAACTGTCTTGCTGATGCAGGACTTGGGAAACAAAGCTCCTTGTTTATAGTACAGTAAATAAACAAGAATATTACAGCAGCAACAACAATACTACCAATAACTTTAAGTAGGAATAAACACATGGCAATTACTTTACTTTGTTTCAGACCAGTCATTCACAAGACAGGTTCTCATACTGCAAGTATGGTCAAGGACAGTGCTCTCTCCCGACTAGGAATGAACTTTCAGGGGAATGTTCCCAGTAGGAAGGGTTAGGCCTCAAAGTCAGTGTTTATATGACTAGCTCATTTGGTAACATAGAACAGCATTTTTGATTTACCTGCCTCTCCTTTAAGGCATACCCTTCTCCTCTTGACTCCAGTGGGAGCTCCACACGTTTTGCTTTTGATTCCACTGCATGCTGGCAACTCTAATTAGCGTTAATAGGAGTTTCAGTGGAGATTCTTTCTCTGTAAAAGACAACATCTTTCCGTTGTTTCCCCCAGCATTGGCTGTTGTATTTACAGATCAGGAGATGGAGCTTTATCAAACTGGCACGTGATGCCTATCAAGAATGTATCTTCATTTCTTCTCTGTCCCTGCCAAGGCAAAACTTTACCCTTTTCTCCAGTATGAATAACAAATGGTGGCATAACCGTGAGAAAAATTACACTGATCATTCTAACAAACTCCCCTCAGTTTTGAAAAGATTGTTCAGTATTGCCTTTGGGGTTTTTAACAGTAGTAATTTTAGCTAGTTAACACAGCCTTTCTCCATACGTTGCTATCATAGTAATTTGGTGCTTTAAATACGAGTTAGAAAAGATAAGTTCTTGCTTTGAGACTGACATTCTCTAGGTCTGCACCCCATACTAAACCTCAGACTGCTCTGCCCTGTAGAAACTGCTTTGGATTTCAGAGATGTTTTGTATACTCCATACTGAGCAACACTGGGAGAATCAGGTCCTTTTTTTCCGGTGCCACTGGTTTTATTAAAAACAAACAATCCCACTTTCCCCCCAAACCCTCACCATCAAGACTTGCATCTTGAAAACAGAAATACTGTTCTATGTTGAACCCAGACTTGTGTACCTGCATGTAAAGACAGACACAATGAACAGGACCCTCTTTTCTCCTTCTTCGTAAGAACTATCACACGTGGTTTTCTGGGCTAACATAACCTTCTTTCCAATATTTCAAAAGACACAGAACTTCCCAGCACGATGATAAAGTTTTCCTGTGTTCCAATAATAAAAGTTGAATGTACCAGTAATTTCCAGTTCCTCTGTGGTCGGGCAGCCTGTGAAGACTAACTTAGAAGTACCCAACCTGTAATATCAGTGTGGGAGTCGGAAACAGATGTTCACTAAACAATACAATTTGTTGTCACTGTCGATACTATATGGCACTTTTCCCAACAGAAATTGTTTGTAGCTGGAAAAGAATGTAAGGAATGATTCCTGCTCCAAATTACTATTATTTTAAAATGTTAAATACTCCTTGTTTTCTTTTCTTTTAAATGACTGAATCAGAGAGTCATAAGCACTTAAAAATACAATTAACTGGACTTGTAGCATCTGTGTAATATGTCAGCCAATTAATTAAAGACTTTTTCCTCAAGACAAGACATCATTATATTAAAACCAACAAGAGTCAAATTATTTTCTTTAGAATCGGGGTGCTGTAAGCTTTTATCTTATAAAATATTTGATGCGTAGTAGCTATTTACACAAAAAGCACATCGTGGGAGGTAAGTGGGACAAACAATTTCATGTATATCTTAGTGTGTGTTTATAAATATTGTAATTTATTATATTCATACAACAGCATTTTTATACATATAATAACATTTTAAAGTAGTTTCTTGATGTCTTGGAAATTCTAATAGGCCGTTTGGGCATTTAAAACTGGTCAAGCACTCAAATTAGCAAAATCCTCTATTAGAGTATTATACGATACCTAACCTTGATTTCCAAATTTCCTGAATGTTACAAAAGCAGGTACACTAGATTATACTTACTGTAAAGGACAATGGATTGAGCTAGGTGCTCTTCAAATTAAATATTAATTTTTTCAGGGATATATCAAATATATTTTAAAAAAATGGAATGCAGAAAGTAAAATCAGGCCTAAATACAAATTCATATATTCAGTAGGAGCGTCAAAGAAATCTAAAGATCTGACTGCCAGAACTCTTGGATCTATAACCTATATTTTACATGAAAAAGTAACACTCTAGGTATTTTCAAAAATGAACACATCTGGGATCTGAATCGGAGTTCACTGAAACCGATGACAAAACTCACATGTAGTTGCTGACTGTTGTGTCTCTGGCAGGCTTTCTTTAGAGATATTAAAAAGAGGAAAAGGTTTGCATAATCACAGGGCCTCAACAAGAGCGAAAGATTCTAGTACTGTGAAATCAAACAACTATCTTATTTTTATGAATGCATATAGTAACACTTCACAGTAATCTTTTTGTAATATTAATTTTGCATTTACTGCGTTTACTGTTGCAGTACTCTGCAACAAAGTTGTTTAATGCTCTAAGTTAGGCATGGATGGAAATGGAAAACATGAAATGATTTTCAGCTGTGCATTTCTTTATAACTACTGCATGATTTAGGCTCAAGTCATATTCATAGTTCAATTTTTTTATGCTTTTAGATTTAGTGAGTTTAGATATATCTCCATAGTGGAACACTACCCCTTCAGATGATTTTGGGTAAGAGCTTGAACTCCGTAAAATTTTTAAAGTCAGCATGTGATAAGACAGAATGAAATTAGCTGATGAGATGTTTAGCACACTTGTAAGCAGTGTGCTGAATTTTTGTGTCTGTGTAAGTGTATTTTTATATACACTCATGGGTTAAACTGAGTTTTTCATCAACTAGGTGTTGGCAAGTGCCAAAGTGATTTAGGCTTAGAACGGGATGATGTAGGCTGATCTAGCTACAGTTGTATTTCTCATTTCATCATCATGCCAGGGATACTGTGACAGTTGTGGGTTTTTTTTAATTTATGAAATAGACAAAATTAAATGTCCATACCAGACATACTGTTAGGTTTCGGGAAGTGAAAGAGAAACAGTGCATTAGGCCTTATTCTTTTGTCTGCACCCAGCAGAGAAGTCCTGAATGTACAAAACAGCTGGGAAACTTCCTATGTAGCACACAGCTTGAAAAATGAATTCAAGATTTTTTTAAAAAATCAATATGGTTAGGCTTTATTTCAAATGACTTATTCTGGTTCTGTAGTATATCTCTCTGTAAAATATGAATCAGTACAGATGTGTGTTATCTAGGTGCATTACATCATTTTTAATACTAACTGTACTCTCATTTTTACCATCATGACAGTTGAATCCCAATAAATGTTTTAGACTTGGAAGACTTCTCATTGCAGTACCAGAGACAGCATGCGCTTGTACAAAGTTTTAGTATCACTTAGCATTTCAAAAATTAATGGATTAAAACAGATGCATTTGCAGAAGTGACTTTTCCACCATTTTCAGTAATACTGCTTTTTAATAGTTGATTTTTATTTGCTGAATGACATTTTGCTGTCTCTCCTTGTCAATTTAATTACCTTTTTTGAAAAAGAGTGAGTTAAGGAGGAGGCAAATTTTGACGTTCAGGTTATAGGAAAGATTTCTGAAGAGTCAAGAGAGAAATAGACTACTGAAATTAGCAGGAGTGCGGGCTGCCCGCTCACGAGTGGAGTGAGCAGTATTCAGAAGAGAGGAAACCCATGGCCATGTAGCACGGCTGTGTACACCAGAGTTAGTTAGAGTGCTCTGAATCTCATCTTTTGATCTTGGGCAATATTTTTCTCTGTTATGTCACAGAGGTCACCTGGCTCATGTGTGACAAACTGCCTGCATAAGTCACAGTGCCAGTGGCAGAGATTTGTAACCATGTCCCTGGTCCATTGCCTTTGAATTATTTCGCAGGCCCTCTGCTTTACATTTACACTCTGTCGGAAGATGAACAGGGGAAGGGAGTAAAATCAAGGGCAGGGTCTCATCCTGAAGGACAAGGGGAAACAGGTGGAAGGTTAATGGCCCTGGAGCGTATCCACAAGCCTCTCAGGCTTGATATATGGGCCTCAGGCCTAAAACGGGCATTGGCTTTCAAAGATATATTATTTCATTTGAGGAGAGACATTCTGGAGTTCCTGCATTTGTCTGCTGATAGATGATCCTCTGTCCACAATTGGTTATGGCGTGTGAGTTTTCCTTGGGCCTGCTCCCGTACATAAAAATTTTGCTGAGCTCTCCAACCTTTCGCATGCCTGTGAGAATGGGACGTGTGCGGGCCTTTTGGCAGGCAGCTGGATTTTTGTTGCTGCTATTTTCGTAGTTCCTTTTGAAGCGCCAGGCAAGTGGGGATGAAAGGCACTTCTGTTCATTCATATGTGGCTGGGCAGGGGCAGCCTCGTGGGGTTGAAAATGGGGGAGAAGAAGATGTCAGGGATCCATTATGCATACATGTGTGTGCAGCCCAGACAGAAGTAGCTCCGTCTAATCCCATATTTTATACTGGTGCGTGCTCGCAGAAAGATAAAAATGGTGAAATAATTTGCATAATTTTTAAGACCGCTCTTATTCATTTTGGTTCTGTTAGGTTTTTTGCATGTGATTCAGCTCAGGGGAAACAAACAAAATAGAGAATCTGTATCTTAAATTTACATTTAATGGAGCTCTACCCAAAACAGTTACCTCAAGCACCTTGTAAAAATGAGATGCTACGGCCCATGTCTTAGCAAAGCGCCAGAGGACCCAGAGCCAAATCATGCTTTCGCATACAATAAAATCTCTCTAACGAGTTTAAACAACTAGGGTTAGATATAGATGTCTAATTCTGCCAAGTGCTATAGGACTGCACTGTGGGCAGGGCAGAGCGTTGGCAGGATCTGGCCCCTGATGTCTCTGTTGTGCCTGGCTCAAGGAGGCACTTAGGCATTCACAGAGGGACCTGGTGACAAAGGCCTCACTTCAAAGGAGGAGCAAGTCCTGGATCCACTGCCATGCTGGCATTCCCAGAGCATCTTCTGTTATTGCATAACTGTTGTAAATTGTGGGAAAATCGTTTCAAAACCCCAGAGTTTAAAAAACAGTTAAAACCCCTTAACGTATGCTATGGGTTAATGTAAGATTGAGTTTCTAAGGCGTATTACTCTGTGACAGCATGATTTAAGGAAAGTGGGATGTATATTTTTACTATATAAAGTACATTCATTTAGATTTAATAACAAGTAACTGTTCAGTTTCAGTAGATAGATTTTGCTTGAAAGAATTCACATGAATTATATTTAAGTATCTCCCAGTTTTACCTTTTTTATTATTCTTGTACTATTAAAAAAGCAAAGTAAGCACAGTATATATGTCATAAGTTTCAATGTAGTTTGATTTGCTTTTGTTACAGGAAAATTTGTACTTATATAAATAAGTAGATTAGTAGGTTAATAGATTAAGCCTAACATCTCTCAGTCTGAAATCGTAACTGTTGTATTGGTACTTTGATGTTGGAGTAATTAGGATCTATTTTTGCTGTCACTAAATTAAATTGCTAAACTCTCAGCACTCCAGGGTGAGCAAGATCAGGCTCATTCTGCATTTCAGTCAGTTCCTGTAGAAAATGTCCTGTTGTAATGCAATTATTCTCTCTTCCTTTAGTGTCCTGCAGAGTTTAAGTTAGACGAGTGAGCTAAAGACTTGAGAGACATATTTAGTGTCTCCTGCAGCAGTAGGAAGGAAATCTGAGGACTTGTTAAAAGGAAAGATTTAGAAGCAGAAATTCTACAGAGAGAACTGAACAGCATGTTAGCAGGCAGGAGGATCTGCTTTTCCACTTGTTGCTTTGATAACGGATAAAAGGCTGTCATGAACTGCAGGCTACCAGCTGGGAGCAGATAGAGTAATCCCGGCAGAGGGCTGGCCCCAAACTACACAGGCATTCTTTTAAATCTTCAAGACTGTAGGAAAGTTGTTTTTCCCCTACCATTGTCATTATTCATGATGATGTTTCCCACCCCAGTTTAACATGTTGGTCTAGTAAATCTACTTTACAATACTTCTCTGTTTGAAATATAAGCAAATATCATGTAGACAAAAATATTTCAGATATCTCATTCAACTGCCTAAAGATTCCCAAAATAAATTCCAGAGAGTTGAACCAGGCATAAAATACCAGTGCCGTAAGAAATCTCTGTTGTTTGACTGTAAAGGTATATTGTGCCCAACGTGCACATAATCATAGGAACAATTTGTAATGTATGTCTTTGTTGTAATCAACACACGATAAATGAAATCTAGAGCATGCATTACATGTAAGAGAATAGCAGCAGAATGTCATTTATTAGAAAACGAGCCGAGGTGACCCCTGCATGGTACAAACACATGCAAACACAGTGACAAACAAAGCCCAGCAAACCCATGCACGCCTAGCCTTACTGGTGTGCATTGTGCCACCAAGGTCATGTTACCAACATGCTTAGACACATGCAGGACTGGGCCAATAGCATCTGTTAGCATTTGTACAGATGCTTGACGAGCTACGTTGTTTCAACATGCATTATTGCAGAGAAATTAAAAAGAAGTACTTAAAGCCCTGATTGTCACTCTATACTGTTAATTTTAATGATATATTTAGGAGCTTAGCTTACTTCATATTCTTATGTGTAATTACCCATATAAAAAAACACCACTCATTAGTGTTCTGTTCCACACACTTAATTATACCCCTTAATTAAATCTTGACTAACTGGGGGTCAGTGCAGTGTCAGTGGGATTTGTCACTGTTTGTCAGCAGGTGTCTGGTCACATCTATTTCTGGTTTCCCTGTTGCTGTATTCTGTTTAAGAGCATGGTCTTTTCTAAATGCAGAGGATGATTATACATTACCTTACTGTGTTTTGTGCCTCAAAAATGAAATGAAACACCAGTGAATGCGTTCTTTAATACTAGCACTCTCACAATCTCTACAGGAGTAGAGAATATAAACATTTTCAAAACACAGTTCATTACCTCACTTGTGCTCCTTTTCCAAGGCTTATTCTTCCTGCACTCAAAAGACATGGTCTTACTAATTTATCAGATAATCTTCTGTTCAACAGACGTAAAAATATATTGCAAATATCAATCCAGGCATACTTCTCCTTTCCCCTACCTGCTAAACATGACCAGCAAGAACAAGTTAAATCAATATTACATGCATAGTCAATACAACATGGCATAAACTGCTATTGCTGTGCTGCTCAGTCAGACCACCGAGGCTCCTGGTACAGTGTTCCCTGAATAATACAGTAGGAGTTTTGCATGTGCAGTAAGTGCATAATAGTGCCATTTCTTTCTATTTCAAATTTGCATGTTTTGGTTTCGTTATTTTAGAAAGTTACTTTTGGGAAATATAATTCCCATGTTTACGCATATAATAGGCACCTAATGTTCATCTGAATAATTGATTAGTCAAGTCAGGCCTTCATAATTAGCTGTTGGCTTTCCAGTATAAGCCCACAAAACACTTGTCAATCTACAGACATTTTTAATTTATTAATATATATGTTATCAAAAGAGCTGCAGTAGTTACCTATAAAGCATTTATTATTTATTCTGTCGAGGCTGTGGAAGCATTTCAATTCTAGACATGTATTTGCAATCTATTGTAACTTTCCCAAAAGATTATCTTTTTGTTCTGAAAGTTTTTATGAACATTCTGTGCCTGTAAGCCCTTGCTTAGAGGGGAAATTAGAAAGTTGTGGTGTTTTTTTTTTTTTAATCCATTCACCATTGTAGTGTTACACAGAAGCTAGTGACATGTTTCCTTGATTATAAAATAATGTGTATCACTCACTTGTACTCAGCTACCTACCAACCATCTAAAAGCAGCTATCCCTAATGAAGCCATAGATTCTGTGACCAGGCAGATATGTAGATAACATGTGTGACAGTGATATTGCAGTTATGAGTTGTGGAGCTTCATGGTAAATTGCAGAATTATAAGATAGATTGTATTTATCATAAACTTCATGACCTCATTTGAACCCTACCACTAATACATTTTTGCTTCCTCATATTTCTGACCAGTTTTCAAGTATTTGTTAAAAGGAAAAAACATCTTCCTTACTCCAGAACCTGTGCATTTTGAAAGCATGATATGAAATTCATGAAACAAAACATTTTATTGTGAAATCCAGAATGAAAATTGTTCTTAATAGAAGTTAAAGACTGAACATCTGATAAAACAACAGGACTGGAAATTTTGTGGTTTATTTGGTTGGGAAACAAACTTCACTTTTCCATTGGGAGGCAGCATTTACTTCTAGCACTTGTTGAGTGTGAGACATTGAATTTAAAAAAGATTTTATTATTTATGAAAAAGCTATTTTAGTTTTTTATATGCTATAAGTTTACTTGCCCTTGCCCCCGTTCAGAAGAATCACCTTCATATTAGTGAAAATATATGTGTCTGCTTCCCATCAGTGAGATCAGGACAAATGCAATAAATGTGTAAAGTGCCTTTCTGAAACAAAGTCCTTCTGAGACGTGTACTATTGGATGTGTATTAAGTTCCTTGATTTATAAGTAGAAAAATACAAACATAATGTCAGACTTCTAAACCCCTTTTAAATCTGAAACACTTCTATTATAGAATAGCTTTTTAGTTTGTTTGGAAAGAATATGATGTAAAAACCACATCATAGAGGTAGAAAAAATTGTATACCCATTTTGGTGGTGTGATTTATTTAATTGTAGTTCACCACTCTGAATTATGTGGTCTCACAAAACTCACACAAGTCCTTGAGCAATACTACAGCATCTCGTGTACCATAAACATGTATGTATTATAAATATACTCTCAGTTTCTTCTTAAAGATAGAAAAATATTAGAATCCTTCTCTTTAAAATAACTTTGATAACATACCTCCCATTGAAAAATGCAAATATATTTATAAGGGTGTCATTATAAAGTCCCTCCTCTGCTATACGTATGTCCTGTATTAATTTAAAATTTCATTATCTATTTTTATATCCATTGCAAAATAATAGAAAATTAAATGCTGCATTGCAAAGAACACAGTATCTGTGTAGAATTCACAAGCGAGTTTGCAACTGCCATTTTAATTTTCTATATAACATTTTATGCAGTGTTAAAATTTAAATCAGTGTTATACTAATATAAGGATTTTATATTGGGATATTTTTAAGCATAGCAGTTTCTACCTGGAAAGTATTTATAATTTAGGCTGGTGGGCTAAGTAAGGGCTCAAGCCATGCGAGCATTGAAATGTCCACATTCTCACTGTCAACACACCAAGTTCTCACCGGTTCCCCTGTCTATTAACCTAAGACTTCAGAAACTTTTCCCAGTGGTACTGTATGGATAGCTTGGTTCTTCCATTTAGACTTTGAAAGACCATTGTTGTCAAAAAGGGTTTTAAAAATGGAAATAGATGTATCTGCTAGTCAAATTCATATTTTCATGATTGGACAACTGATCTGATCACAAGGTGGAAGAGAGATCATAAACAATGAATTAAACTCCTGAGTAGGGTTGCTACGTCTGTTTTTCTAGGTTACAGCTAAATGACCCATTATGTGGGCTTTCAGATAAACTCACAAAGCTCTTATCTGAATAAACCTGATAGATCTGCCATTATTCTTGGTGAGTAACAGAAGTTATATCATTCAGTTTCATTAAAAATGCATTAATCCTTTTTAGTAACCTTCTTCTAATTCATTGATTCAATTATAAAATGAACAATAAAAATGTTTGGTATAATAAAAATACAGTATTAAAATGTGTTATATATATAAATATTTCATTGCAATGAGATTGTTCAGGGGTTTAAAAATATTAACAATATTAATATTATGCTCTGAGACAACAAACTGTATGCTTTTTCAGCATCTCTGAAGCTACGTATCAAAAAGATTAGTCTTTAAAATGTGAGGCCTGAAATGGTTGCTTATACACTATTTGCAGTCACTTCATGTACAGAGTTCCTGTGAAGTTGTTGACAATTACCCGTATAGATTGATTATGGGAAAGTGTTACAGGATGTATGCTCATACAGTTCCTAAATATTGTGAAGCCAGGCTCCTCTGATCAGATCAAGTACCCTCGAAATCACTGGCCTATGGCCTAAATGAAAACAGTCTAAGACTCTGAGGATTGGCCCTTGAGTTGATGCAAGTATTGGGACCATTTTGTTTGGCAGGTGGCCAAACGTGGCAGCATTGTGAGCAACCTGCACAGCAGTGGCAGCTACTGTGACCCCGCTTACACCAGCTAAATAATTCACACCACCAGGGCTTCAATATACCTCTCGATCTGGCAGTTCATGTGAGCCTATTGGAGTAATTCACCCAAGACTTTAATCGTGTTTGACACAGCTAGTACTTTTTATCATTTTGTATTCAGTTTATTAATTTTTGTGGCAGGAGAGAAAACTATCATTGGTTGTATTATATGTGTTATCTCAAATGCCAATAGTCAGGCATGGCTGAGCAGGTTTCTGTGTGTGACAGTCGATGTTGCTGGTTGCTGTGAAAAGCTGGCGTGATATCTGCAAGCGTTTCAAGACTAGAGGAGAAGAAAGCACTTCATATTTTCATTAGTCATCCCTTTACAGATTTGCTTTTAATTCGTATAGCAAAGCAGATTATTAAAAGCAATGACCTGAGGTCTTCATTCAGATATCAGACTTGCAATCCTGTATAATGTGCGCTGCAGGGCAGAGGTCATACTGACAAGTCTGTTAATGTAGTCACTCTGGGTAAGATCAATCTCCATACTTCACCATATTGATCTAATAGCTCATTGGCACTTCCCTCTTTGAATTGATTATCTCATGTGTGAAAAGAGATTGATGGGTTTCTGACCCTGAGGAGCCTGTCAGGGGCACACCCATAGCAGGGGAAGTGGATGTTTTCGATGCTTCATTTGGGTGGCTCATTATGTGGATGCCTCATGGGGAATAAGGGTCATAAAATTGTTTTATGAATTATTTACAACAAAATATCAAGGTTTTGCTTCATTTGATGCTCCACCTGTACTGAATCCACTCTAAACAGAGCACAAAGAAATACACAAGTAGCCAAATGTACCGAATATTTGTGTAAAGGGAACCACCACTTGTAAGTGACCTTAAATGGCAATTTTACTAATATAAGGTAATAATAATAGATATGAGGGTAGGAAGAGACTTCATGGGTCATCTAGTCCATTCCCCTTATACAATGACAGAATATTGATGATATCTAGAAATTAATTACATTTTAATTGCATATTCTCGATAAGTACTCAATAGTGAATCTAGTTCAGACATCTCGGGGAACTTCGTATTCACATTGCACCATACAAAGAGGCAATTTGCATGCTACACATGAGCTAAAAAATAAACTATGCACATTTCTCAATTGTTAAAAGTAACCTAAAAAACCCAGATTCAACTCCATTTATCAGATAGACATATATTTGCAAAATGCATATATTTGACACAGTAGATTGGATTTTGGTGCTGTGTGTGCTCATGCAAGAGGAAATATAAAAGGAGCTGTCGCCAGAAGCTGAATTTAGAAGTTGGCTTATGTTAGGTTGTACTTTAAAAATGTGTGCATTATCAGAGCCTTCACAGGTATAAAGCAATGCAAACTAAGAACCTGCTCCTTGAAGCTCACACATTTTTGTGTTTCTGTCTGCATGTGAATTGTAGAATCAGTCTCAAAGACATTTATAATTAAACTATTTCTTACATACCACCCAGGCTTGGGATACTGTATAATACCATACCTAGATGGATGTTACACAGGATGTCAGGTTATATGGTTATGCCACAGTACAGAAATATTGAGCAAAATCATCTCATGCTGATGCTTATATTTATGTAAGGGGACAGTGTGCTTCACTAAATAATACCTTGTTGTATTATTTAGCTGGACATTCTGGCTTTATTTTGGAGGCTGGCAGTTTAAATTGAAAGATAGGATATTTTATTTACAGAGAAGTGCCCATGCGTGCTCCATGAAGTCACACAACACTTTTCTACTATTAGATTTATAGTAACATAAACAGGTACTGCATAAAAACATAGGAATAGGCAGTCCCTTCCCTAAAGACCTTGTATTCTAAAAGAAACAGACCCTCAGGCAGATTGGTTAAAAAAAGGAGACAAAGAGAGAATTCAATCCATTACCTGTCAGTGAAATTATGCTGAATATTTTTATAATTTTGCATTCATGTATACTTCTAAATCGCTCACGAACATTACCCTGACATAGACTTACGTAGCCGTATATTAAAAAAAAAAAAATTAATACGCCTCAGAAAAACTTACTAGAGGTAGAATTGCAGTGCACTTTCCTTCGATAAATCTAGGATAAATCTGGGATAAATCAATATCTTCTTACATTTGGGTATCAGTAATATCTTAGTCATGGTAAATCTTCAGAAATAAAACATAATACACTTCATTACAAATCAAAGTAATTTGTACTCAGACCTAGATTAGGATTTCATTGTAGACTGCTAGACACTTGAATACAAGAGATGCAAAAAATTATTTTTTAAAGAAAATGTTGCCATTTGATTACAAGCTCCTGCCCCCTGACCAAATTTCTGCCAGTCTGATTAAAACTTAGCTCCCACAGTTGTGTATGGCACACTTGTAGGGGAACGAGAAGTAAACAGAGCAACCCGCTTTTGTTGTTCATTGCCCTGTTATCATTCAGAAGTGAGCTAAGAAAAACCTAATAAATTAGACATACAGACTGTATCCCTTTTTTCTAAACTCACAGCTAATCTTCTATTGCATACAGACATGTAGGAATACAATTTAGGGACTCAGAATGTTGATACCTGTGTCCAGCTGTGACAGAAGAGAAGGTAAGACACTGGCTGGGCTGTGTCACAGTCCACAGTCATTTGTATATGCTCACTCGGTGTTTTGTTCTCATCAACAACATGAGCAGCCCAAATAAAAACAGTTTCTTCAAGGATATTTTTAAACATTAGTATTCATCCTAACTGCAGTGCTAATGTCTGTATGGGATCTGGACAGAGTTGTGACAACCTTGTTTTAATGATACTTCAGAGATTTCCAAATTAGAATACAGGAAACAGGAAGTGGGAATAAATGAAACAAAGCCAAATGAAAGGATAAATGGAAAAAACATTTTAATACACACTTACCCATTCCTTAAACATTCATTCAATCAACACTTCCTCTGATTTTTAATAGCATGGCTCTGTCTGCTCTTTTACACTTGACTTTGTCGGGAAAGAAGCTAATTTGCTTGAAGATGATGTTCATAGTTGCAGGAATTTAGCTAGATGGTAGTAGTTGCATGCCGAGAGCCTCTTGCAATGGTTTAAGATGTAAAGAGAAGTACTGTCTTTTGGATCATTCCCATGTACAGTAGCTCATTGGGTCATGCATCACATGTCCTCACTACTTCTCTACAATCTTCTTGCCTGACTTCAGCGTCCTTTGGTGGTGTTCTTAAGCAACTTTTTCTGTGAAGTCAGATGGATACTGGTTTAATACGTGACAACTCCCATTCACATTGCTGAATTTTCATTCACTTTCTCCCTTATTATTGTGTCTTCTTCCTCATTTAATCTCTGCCCCAGTGACTTACTGTTACTGCTGCAGCCCTTGGGATGTAAGACAAGCTTTATGTATTTTTTCTTCATCAGTGTACCATCTCCTTTCACATCTTGACTGAAGGTAGTGTTTCTCATGATTTCTCACTGCTTTCACTGTGTGGGTGGTTTTTTTTTTTGGCTATTCTATTACAAAGCAGCACAAAACACAGCGGAATACATTTGTAGGGCAAGTGCAGTGTTTTATGGTAACGCCAGCCTCTATTGCCAAAGGTGTATTACAGGTGACTTTCTGACCAGCACATACCCTACAGCCCAGTGTTGAGACTTAAGGTCCGTATGTTTCAGTGAATCCAATAGGGGCAGAGGGAAATATCTGCTCCTATATAGTTGGATGCTTGTTGAAAGTATTAAGATGACTATGGGAAGTAGGGTAGCTGTAAGAAAAAGAAATATAATTGATCCAATAAATCACAAAACAGGAAAGGAACATTACATATTAGAAATTGTTTCAGACAATACTAAAATATGTGTGACTTGGAGAAGACCACAGAGACTTTAATCAAAGGCTGCTGTAGAGTGAAACTGCTGATTCAATATCTTGAGAATAAATTCACCAGCAGTACCATAACATTTACTCGTCTCAGTCTTGTCTTCTGATTCCCCGGAGGACATCATTGTGCATCCTAAAAAGCAGATCAGACCCACAAGACTAACAATTAATTGAGTGGGCCTCATTCTGATTTGGTTGTAAGTCAAGAGTTAAGCATATGGCCCAGCACATTTTTGCAGTTAGTTTGTTGACATCAGAAAAAACAGGTGTACTTCCAGAGTAATTCAAGGGAACATAATAGCCTTAATACCAAAATTGCTGCACAAGCTATATAACATTATCTGAATTTTTTTTTAAATTCTAGACCCAACTATGCATAAACTTATGCTGTAGTAACAGCAGTAGATATACTCACTGACGTAGGATTTTGAAGGTCGGTTCTATATGTCCAGTCCTCCATCAAACTGTGAAACAGATGCTGAGAAGAAGATTAATTTTCCTCTGACCTTATCTTTGCATTCACTTTGACAGGGAAGAAGCACTGCATGGTAGGCAAAATTTTCAGTTGGGACTAAAAAGAAAACCTTTTCTTATTTTCAGTTAAAAAAAAAAAGAACCTAAGAAAAACACATTTATAATTCATCAGAAATAATGCTGATTGTGAAATACTAAGTCATTTTCATGCAGTTTGCATAGAGATAAATGTGAAGAAAAGGAGAAAAATAGAAGTGTTATATGTTGCACTTGATGCACTATATAATATATATACACACATTATAGGAACCGCCCTTTCATCTAATGTTTGAAGAACTGAGATTTGTTGCTTACCTTCTCTGTAATACAGGGGAATACTCTCTCAATGGAGTCCAAAGATCCATAAAAGAAGAGAGGTCTTACTCTTTAATAGGATCATCATCTGCTGCTTGCCCATACTCCCTTCAGCAATCTGAGGCCCCTAGACTCGTGGACTTTGTGTTATGTGTCTGCAAGAAAACGGGATGAGTGTGTACTGATGCTTAGGGCTGCTTTTTATTAAAGGTTTTTTGACTCAATGAAAGATTAGCACTGAAACTAGGAAATGTCTGCTCACTGCTGCTTTGATCCCCTTTCACAGTGATCTAACACATAGCTGTCCAGGGGCGAGCAAGGGGAGAAGCTGTTACAAAGCCATCACTCTCCCCATGTGTGTTTGCCAAGCAGGAAACACTACATACCATTCGGGGAATGGGCACCACATAGTCACTGCTTCACCTTTTGGCAGTGTGGGGATTTTTCAAAGGTATAATGTTGCTTCGTGCTATAAATTGCTTATCTCTGTCCTTTAAAAAACTGAAAAGGGGCTTGAGATTCCAAATACTAATGTTTCCGTGAGCAGGGAGTTAATGAAGCATTTTAGTCCTTGTCTCTTCCTCTCTCTTGGTCCTCTGCTTTTGAATAAAGGGTGAGCATACTAGCCTTTCTTTCCGCATGGTACACAGCAGTAACTTTCCTCTATCTGGATACTGATTCACACAAGGCATATAGGAACTTGATATCTTGGATAGATGAACTTCCTGTTGAAATAAGCTGACACAGACTGATAGATTCAGAAGTTGTTGAAGGAAGAGGTACACACACGCAGGCACATGCCAAGTATAATTGCATCTGTATAACAGCCTCTTTACATGCTGTAAAGGGGCAGGAAAAGGCACAAATGGAAGTCTTTCTATATTTCCTTTCATGTTTAAATCATGAAAAAATGTAAAATGCTACCAAACTTGGACAGATTTTATACTCACTTCACACTAGAGCTAGACGTCAACCAGACAGTCATCTAACCAACGTGAACTTGTAAAGATCACTCCCTGCCTTTACCTAGAAGTGTTATATAGCACACAAGTTTCTAGTAAAGAGTTGAAACAATCATAGTTAATATTAAATCACATTTTCTTGAACTTTGTAGCATTTTATTACTGAGGTATAGATAGTCATCGTATTTTATTAGGGCATTCACTGATTCTGAAACCTATGTGCGTTTACTTTTAAAACTGCATTGGCTGTTATGTGCTGCTTTTTGACAGCAACCTTGCGCAGGAGGTTTCTCACTGATAGCAGCAACCCATCTGGAGGGTCCAAATCCTTCTCTACCTATGTAACAATTTGGAAACCATGCATGCATTTAGGAGTAAAAATTAGCCTCTGGAGTGCACTTGTCTTATAAAACTTTGATTTGGGGCGATTTGCTTCACTATAGCATAAGAAAATGGAGTAACAACTCAAGCTATATGTCTGCAATGACTTGTGAGTGATCTCCTAACTACATTTGAAAGAAAGTTCAACCATCCCTTAAACCTGCATGCTTCAGGCTGAACAATTCAGACAGATGTTTAATCACTTCATATTCACTAGGAAATGGCTATTCAATGGCTGTAGAATTTAAAAATGGCATTATGAGATGAATGCTTCATGTTATTTCTATATTGGCATTCCCTTTTAGAAGCATAAGTAAAAACAATTCAGCTGAATCCAATACGGTTTTATCACATAAATTTCAATCACCGTATTTTTTTTTTTAATCATTAGATACCCTTTTAAATTTTTACTAGCAGAGAAGCCCAAGGCTATAGTGCAAGTTGATGCAAATGACAAGAGATGAAAAAGGACTCTCCAACTTCTCAGAAAGGGAGGTGTAGACTGGGTAAAAGGTGAGTGCATTGTTTAACTGAATCTGCATCGATAATTATAAGGAAAATATTTAACTTAGAGCAACACAAAAAAAGCACGACCGCAAAACTTTTAACAGGTAATTCATCAAGTGTCAGGCTGAAAATACCTCTTCAGACGAAAAACTAATAAATCTGCAGTTGTTGGTTACAGTATGCTCTATATTGTGAAACACTTTCCTAAAAGAAAGACACAGTGTGGTTTTGATAAGATTAAGGTGCATTTCAGCAAAGCATACACATTATTCTACATTTTACTGTTTGGCAATTTCAGTGTTCTTCTTCAGAGAAAGCAGAAGTTTATAATGATTAACATGCTGTGCTGTGGGAAGCACAGACTCTACAACAATACTACTCTTGTGTTGCACTAGCCTTCCTCTTCTATAACATCAGCACAAACAGTTTTTCAGATGAGTAACCAGCATTTCTAAGATAAGTCCTTCCTTTAACTACAATTGATCATGCGTGTTTGTGTATTGCAGTGTCAACAGAGGCCTCAGCAAGCCTGACAAACTTCCACTGAGTCCCATACCAAAAGCTCAGGGCCCAGCAGGGTGGGAGTCTGGGGTTTAGCAGACAAATGGGACACCCCCATCCCCAAACCACCTTTTTGTCCCGTGAAGACATAGTGTGTCACCACAGTGCTCAGGATTAGACATTTACCCTTCAAACAGAGTCTACTTCCTCCACTCCTAGAAATAACCTACATGGGTTGTGTTATATTGGTAAGATAAATTATGCAAACTAACAGTTGCATCTATATGTATTCTCATGCATGCCCGTTTTCTAATCCTTGTTACCAGAGAACTCAGAAAAATTATTTCAAGTCCCCTTGTAATTCTACCTGGCTGTGGAGGAACGTGGGCATGCAGCCAAGGAATTCTGTGTTCAAATCTGTAGTCAGGTATTTAACAGTATGAAGTTCACTGCGCAGATGGGCAATACCATGTCAGTCTTGCACAGTGGGCACAAAGAAGTGTCACAGTTCCACCAGGCTCCATGGTTCTATCAAACCTTTGGGAGAAAAGGTCAATGGCCTTGGTTGAGGAGGCATCTCTCTTTTAAAAAAGTTTTAAATGAGGAACACTGTTTTCTAGTGAAATTGTATAGCAAGCTAATGTAGGGAGCACAGTCACCCTCCCATGCTTCGGGGGCAGACTTTCCTTCTGACCCACCTTCATCCATTCCTATCCCGAGACACATCAACTCATCCTGACCCAGGTGTACAGCAGTTCTGCTCTTGTGTGATACTGAAAAGTGCTGGGATGGCCAGTGGCCAATGGCTGGGACAAGTGGAGCGTGCAGACTGCAGTCAGTCCTTCCTGAGTGCTGCAGCAAATAGGATGTGCAAGTAGTGATTCCATCCTGGGTCGGGCAAAAAAAGAGAGAGCGTGCCAAAGGTTTCTTTCACAGAGTTCACAATACTGAAATACTGTCAATTAATACTGATACTGTGCACATTTTTACCATGATGTCACTGAAGATATGTTTCTGGTTCAACATGGGAACGGCAAAATCTTAAAACCTTATCAGAATATAGTGCATTGCATTCTGTCATCCCACTGTGCACAAAGCACCTCTCAGGGGATATTGCACGGGCAAACTGGTTGCACAGTGTCTCATACATTATGTCTACTTTTTAACTGTTATGCTCTTACATTAGTTTATTATGGGTAGCTTGGGAGATAGTAGGCAACTCAGTGGGATGGTGCTGGGTCATTGAGGCAATGGCCGTTTGTCTTCCAGCTTGTGACTTGGAGAATATGCTACTAGTAGTCCAAATAGCATGAGATACAAGGTTATGAATGACTCCAAATTCTGACATGCTTTCTTGTCCTCACAGTAAGCATAGACAAATAGGATTTTGATACAGGAAACAGGATTTACCTATTGTCATCTATTCATGCTATCAGAAAGCTATCCCTTGCTTCACCTTCATATCACTACTGTTTGAGAGAGTAGACAACGCAGATGTCCACTTTCACCTCTGGGACTTCTCCTGCCTGTGCTGGTGACAACCACCATCCTGTGCTTCTCTAACACAAAGTACTTGCTGCTTCTTTGCCCCTGCAGCATTGCTTATGGTCACACAAACCCTTTAAGTCTGCATCTCATCTATCTCATCATCCTTACCTTCAAGGTTTTACCTGACATCCAACTTCCCTTACGTCTTCTCTCATGGCATTGCCTCTCCATTCCTCTCTTTCAGAGGTCTTGCTAGGCACTCTTTTTGCGTCCCTTGTCACTTAGTAGCAGTTTTGCAAGTATGATGTCTTACTCCTTTCATACTCATACCATTAGTACTCTTTAATGCCACCCTGCATGCTGGAAATAATCTATCTTTTTTTGAGACACATAACCTCCTTTAGCTTCCTCCATATCTTTTCTTAAAAGCCATTTCTTCATCAACAATTTCCAGAGATAACCTAAATTTAACTATCTGGGCATAGTATTTACTCACTCATTTGCTAGGTAGCTGTCAAATGGGCGTCTCATTGGACAACTGGGTTAGGTAGGACATGGGTTACATTATCCATGTGTTGTTATGTCAGGGAGCAGTTGCAAATTTGGGGAGTGTTCTTGCAGCAGCTAGTTTGTGGTTGTATGATGTTCAATTTTTATTTACAAGCGTTCTCAGGAGTTGAGACTAAGGGCAATTTTTTCTTCTTGTTGTTAAAACATTGATTATACTCTTAAAGGTCTTCACAAACTGAAAAACCTCACGGTTTAGCAAGCAGTACAAGTTTATGAGCTTTTTTCTAATTCAGCTTATATCATGATTGAAAATTATGTTGCTTATAGGGAAGTCCCAGACTGGAGCTAAGTTATCTTGGTGACAGAATATTTTCTTTTCTTCTGCTTACCATGTTAATGGTGGACTAGCATACTTTGCCTTTGGAGCCAGAAGACTGAAGTCCACAAGGTGCCTTTTCTACAGAGGACCTTCATCTTCAGAACTTACTCTCCACTTTAGAGTGCAAAACTTAAGCCTCTTTGCCTTCAGAATCAGCTTAAGGCACATACTTGTTTTGATGAAAGGCTGATATTTTGTTTCGCCAGATAATACGCTTCTGCAACTCATTTATTGACGTGTCATGGGAAACACGAAGGTGTTTGTGTTCTGTCTGAAGTTACACACATCATAAAGTTTACCAGCTCATTGAAATGTAAGAAGTAATGTGCTATTGTTTTTGTTCAATGAGATCTATGGTTTTTTCTATTTTTCATTTCATATGCATTAACAGAGATAAAATATGTGGTTTTCCTCATCTACATGCCTTTCAGAAGTAGGCTGGAATTGATTACTTGCCCCACATTTTGGTAATCCATGACCCTCCTTAAATTATCTCTGTTTCTTCGTAGTGCAAACTGGGAAGCCTTCTACTGCCTCACCAGCTTTCTTAAAATGGCAAAAGCAGCTGGATCTAATAGTCTTCTGAAGGCAATTTATGCTATCCATTGTATAGGCTTTCACTGGTTAAATTACAATGAATACGGAGGAGCAGGTTTTGTGAACCACTAGCAGATATTCGCTGTTGCTAGTTTTATGAGTCTTGTAGAACAGCAGGAACAGACTATGTGGAAAACTCTTTTTTGTGTGATTTTGCCATCTCATACTGTTCTCACAGCACTGGCTTGGTAATGATATGAAAAAGCTTGGGAGGTAAGCTTTGATTGCTGACTAGCTGCTGTTGAGGCCGTCAGAAAGCTCCTTCTGTAAAGTGTAGCTTGTTTTAAAAAGCCTGTGGCTGAGACAGATGGGTTAGCTGGAAATATGTAATTCATAATCAAATGCTTGACCTCTTATTCAGGTATTAGTTGTTATGACGTGGATGCTGAATGGTTAAACTGCCTCACAGTTTGTTTCCTTCAGATGTAAGCTCTGACAGCTTTGTGTGAAATGCTAATTTTGGATGAAATTATCATGTTAGCATGATTTTTGTAACACCTTGTGAAACAATCACAGAAGAGTTTCACATAAAAAGCAAGAGTACTAGAATCTGTAAATTTCAAACATTTTCTTCAAATAATGCCTTATTTTAAACCTGGCCCAAGTTTTGTTAGGGAGTGCATCAATGTAGTAATTTACTGTCCCCTGTTGAGCTAAGAAGTCACTCGGTTGTAACGGTTTTGTAGTCAAATACATGTTGTGGGCAGAGGAAGAGATCTTTGATGCAGAATCAGCCTTGCTCTTCATCTGAACAGAAATGAATTATCATGGGCACAGACAGCATAGGGACGGAGCAAGGCTGAGTTTGTGATAGCACTAGCTTTATTATGACTTAATAATATATCTATCTACAGGGTCTACACCTCTTTCTTTCCTCCATCTCTATTGCCAACAGATATGTAGCTTACAGGAGCTATCGGAGCATACATGTATTAACTGTGAGTGTAAGCAACTGTGATAAAAGCTTATTCATAATAGTGGAAAGCCAAAGCATGCTAAACATTTGAAACATCAGAACTGAGAGTGTTTGCACAATACTAATTCAGCCCTTTTGTGCCTATGTATTAACATTTATTATAATACAAACACAGATTGTAGATAAGAATAGGACAGAATCTTAACACAAGCATAACTAATTCTGCAGTGCTTGATTTTGCAACCTTAAGATATTATTTTGGTACAGATATTTGGATATAGTTCTCCTTGTTCCTTTTTCTTTTTCTTTTTTCTTTTTTTTTTTTTTTTTCTAAGAGCAAAGGCAGGGGTGGGGGGATAAAAATAAAATTCAAAACTCAAACCAAAACCAAACCCCGTGAAAATTATATCATCCTCTAGGTAAAGCAGTAGTGGAGGGAGGGAGTTGTGTGGTTTTCCAGTACAGATACCTGTTGCAGTCATGAAGCAGGCAAAAGCAAGAGCCAAGGGTCCTAGTGCAGGCTGTGCGAGAGAACATGATCCGCTGCACACAGGTCCTTCTGCCTTTTTCTCCCCACTGGCTTTTTGTTAATCTGCTCTCTTTCTCTCCTGATATCATTTACTTGCACAGTCCAGCAAGAGGGAATAATTTAAGACAATTTAATAATTTAAATTATAGTCCTTTTAACTATATACGTAAGGGGGAGAAACTGGGACAAAAAAAGCTGGAAGACAGCTGAGTGGGGAGAAGGGAAGTTAAGATGAATGAAGGAAGAAAACAGACACTTCGATGTTTAAGATGTTAAAGTCTGAGCTACATGGCAAGTGACTGGAAAGAGGGAGAAAATACGAGGTAATTTTCACAGGTGACACTAGAAAAATCTATTAGTAACAAATGTTACTTCCTTCTCTAACACACAACCAGAAAACAAGCTTGAAAGAATAAAGTTCAAAAATTCATTAGGTTGTAGCTATTAAATTTTGAAAACATCTATTGCATTACCTAATACAGCTCATGCAGGATTGCTTCTCATAATGCAGTTTCATGTGCATTATGAAATCTAGTTCTAAAGCTATTGAATTTGGAACCCCTGAAAAACAATTTTAATAGTTTTGCCTCAAAAATCCTAGGCATTTCTCCACTTTAAATATTCTCTTTCCTGATTTTTTTTTTTTTTTTTTACTTCTCCTAATTTATAGCAATTTTAATCTGTTCAGCAATTGCTATCTATGCAGCTTTTTAGGGTCCTTTTAACTATATAAATGCTATTACCACATCTGCACCAGACACTCAATTATAGCAAGGCTAACATATGCATCTCTTCTCTTCTAGGGCACATGTCTGAAGTCAAAGATGTTGTGTGATTTTAGGAAGAAACCAATAAGTTTAGTAAGAACAGGTCCAGAGGATATTGATGCTTACCATTACTTAAATTCATAGACTGCCTTCCACTAATTTGTGATTTCTTTCCTCACATTTCCATTGAAATCTTAATTATTTTTTCAGTCTTTAACGTGAATAACACCAAATGCAATCCATTTACAATAGGAGTCACTTTAGTTATATGCTTTCTTGTCCTATAATATGTACAACCCAAATAACATTGCACAAAATCTTAGCGTAGGTTGCTTGTGCTGAGTGCCCAGTGTGTTCCCTCTGTTTCCAGAGTCAGTGGTAAGTCTCCTTGTTCCCTACTGCCTTGTGCACAGCCCTTTCTTGCCCTACCATTGACACCTGAGCTCAGCTGTTTATGAAGATGTTTTCTTCATTTTTTCATAGCACCACAATCATTCTTAGAGGGAGTGTTTACCTCTCTCCATTTTTTCCTTTGCAAGGGACTTACCTCTGACTTGGGCTTTTTGCAGCTCTTGAATCTGCAGATTCCTTAATTATTTCCAGAAGCTGAGGTTCAGGAATGGGGGAAGTATGAGAAAGTTCACATGAGCATTATTTCTGCTATTCTTGTTTTGGGTAAAAATAATATCTTATTTCCGTGAGCATTTAATAAATACACTATTATTACTTTGCATAACAATACCATAGTTGTTCTTTCCTGTAATGTAATCAGTAGTAAATATTCTATACATTTTATGAGTAAGGGTTTCAGCAGTGCCGTATTTATTCATCTGAGAATAACAATGTTGTGGATGAATGATTTTTGACAGCATTTCTGTTCTCATGACGTTAACGAGATGCTTGAAGGACTGACTCCACAGTGTGATGTAAGACTTACTCTCAGAGTGATGCCACCAACATTCATGTTTGCTTTTACAGGTTGATGACCAAATGAAGTTGCTTCAGAACTGCTGGAGTGAACTTTTAATTCTAGATCACATTTACCGGCAAGTGGTACATGGGAAAGAAGGCTCCATCCTTCTGGTTACCGGGCAACAAGTAAGTATATGGGCTCAGAGAAGTATTGATGGCTTTTTTAATAATCATTTTCAAAATAGCAGGAGTTTAACTAGGTCAGAAGCACTTCTGTGTTCTCAGAGATTCTTCACAAATAATGTAGATAAAATGACTTGTGCACTCTGTTCCTAGTCTGCTGATTACAGTTAAACTTATAAAAGCAGATATAATCATAAGCACTTTGCTTTTCAAATATACTTGTATACTGCAGTGATTGAAAAATAGCAGATGAGAAGTGTTTCTCAAGAAGTTGTATTTCCTTGAGGCTAAAATGGTTTCTGACAGCAACAACACTCCCAGACCTGATGCTTTAGGTCTACACAATTATAGCTTATTTTCCCTTCAGAATTGTGGTTTACTGAAAAGAATCACTAGCTGGGTGAGAAACCTAGTGAACATGCTGCTACCTCACATACATCCTACTTTTAGAGAAGTAAGCACGTGTGACAAACTGGGAAGCTGAGACATCTAATCCCAGGAAAAGCCACAGACTATAAATGCAGTTATTGTCTCAGGAGCTTTCTCAGGATATGCACCCTCCAGTTCCTGCATAGCTTTCCAAGGGTTAATTTTCTTCAGGTGTCAGATGCATAGATGTCCCAAAATGCAAGAGCAATAGTGTGGCAAATATTTGGAAAAGTGTGAGGAAACCCAAAGGAAATAAGTTTTGTCTCCCTCATAATTTCCAAAGGACAAAAAAACTTGACAGTAAAATAAGAACCTTATTCCTAAGATTCTTATTCTTGTTTTAACAGACAAAAAAAAAAAAAAAAAAAAAATCACATTATCAAAGAGAAGCAAAGTGTGCCTGTACATTATGTTCCTGATTCAAAGTGAAAATAAACGATGGCCCATTGGTATTTATGTAGCTGCAAACTGAACCGCCTCACTTTATGCACACATGGGAAAGAGCTCCTTTTTCTAAGATACATCATTTGTGTCTGCATATTGTAAAATATGCTTTCAGCTTTAGTTATGCTTTTAAAACTGTAGTAATATCTCAACACTAAGAACAACTGTTTATAAGAATCATGAGGAGAAATAACTGTTTGCATTTATGATAAAAAGGTGTACAGTAGAAGGCAGAAAATGGTCAACTTGTCCAAGAAAAGAAGTGGGAAAACTCAAATTCTAGCTATGGAACTGAGTCCTGCACCTTTGTGGAAAGTCATTAACCTCTCTGAGATAAAGTTGTACTCTCTAATTCTGAGCAAAAATTAGTTGCATTACTCTTGATTTATATAGGTGCTATTGAGAAAATGACAGATCCCCTTTACATTGCATGATCGGCAAAACATGGACAATTCTACCAGCAATTATTTTATTTACCACACAGGGTACTTTTGTTTATTCCTTTGCTTAGAAAGTATATTGACAGTTTTCTGTTCCTAAGAGACCTGCTAAATTAGTGTCTCATTTGTTAGGTGATTAGCTAGTTTTTAAAGGGGACAGTCTAAGTCCTGCTGAAGTCATCAGAGACATCTAAATATCCTTAAAATCTAGCCATTGTCCCCATTCTTCCACAGTAATAATTATTAGCTCATTAGCCACTTTTATCTTCTCTTGAAAAAAACCACTCAGCTGTACATGATCTCAAGGCAAAGCAGAGCATTTCATCAGTGTTGAACAACAGCTAGAAGGATACTTGTTAAATGTAA
The DNA here is from genome assembly GCA_027574665.1 of Rhynochetos jubatus. Lineage (NCBI taxonomy): Eukaryota > Metazoa > Chordata > Aves > Eurypygiformes > Rhynochetidae > Rhynochetos > Rhynochetos jubatus. Next base: position 23,500,702 of record CM050656.1, read on the forward strand.
TGTTTGCAAATCATCATCTGGTTTTGGAAATTGCATATTCCCAGGTTTGTCAAATACATTTAATACATCCTTCTTTCAACCCCATTTCCCTTTCCTATGCCAAAGTGTGTCATTTTGAAGCCAGCGCAATCACCCCTAGAGTCTCCCATCATCTTCTGTACATTTCTCTTCACACTTAGGCTTCTTGAAGAGCAAGGAGCCAAATTACAAGAACAGCCAACAAGAACACTACATTCAGTCCCTGTCCTTATGGGTGGACTCCTCATTTCATGCTTGCTAATGGTGGGAGGGCATACTCCCATGTAGGCACCACAGATCCTTGAGAAATAGGGAGACACCAGACCTGAAGTAAATATGCAGTCTCTAGCTGCTGGTTTTGAAACTAGAACAAGTCCAAAATCTACATGTAATGCCACTTCATTGTCCTGATTTCATTTAGCTCTGGTCACCATCATCCTAGATTAAAAGCCAGATTGCCTACAGAAGGAGTGGGCAGAGCTGCACGGATGGCATCTGCTCTCGCTGGGCTGTGTGTGGCACACGTGCACATGAAAAAACCACTGGTAGTTAAGGTATTGTAGAAATACCACTACTCTTCCAGTACATGAGTTGCATGGAATTTGTCATTTAAAAGCATTTACATTCAAAACCATCATCTATTTAAATAATTTTCATGGGTGAAAATCATTCATTTAAGAGTCTCTTTTATTCAGATGAACAAAGCTAGGTGAGCTAAGCAGAAGGTTTGAAGTATCTAGAATTGCAAGACCCACAAATCTTAAAAAGACAGAATAATCCAGTCTGGAGGGGATTTTAAAGAATCTCTAATTTACTCACCTGCTCAAACCAGGTTTCTCAGGGTTTCGTCCAATTGCGCTTTGAAAACCCTCAAGGATGGAAACTGCACAACCTCCCTGTGCAGCCAGCACCACTGCCTGACCATCTTCATGGAGAGAAAGTTTTCCTTTAGTTCTTGTCTAAATCTCTTTTTTTTTCAACTTACACCCAATGCTGTTCACTCTCCTCCTCCCTGAGCTCTGCTGCAAAGCACAAAGCCTGTGAGACCTTGTTCGTAAAGACTAAGGCAAAGGCGGCACTGCATACCTCCGCCTGGTCTGTGTTTATTGCAACTAAATCACCAGCTGAATCCAGCAGCAGTCCACATTTTCCTTTTTCATCCTCTAACTAGCAATTTGACATCCCTTGCAAGTCTCAGTTCTAGCTGAACTCTATTTTAACTTCACCCCTACATACCTGGACAGTGCTTCTAAATCACTTGTTCCGAGCCATTCCTGGCTTCAGCTGCTGTATACCGCCTTTTTGCATGACAGCTCAGTGTTACTTGTTTAGCCAAGCTGATCCAATACAACTGCTTCTTTTCCTAAGTGTGAAGATGGATCATCTTGGCAGCATCAACTCAGTCTGTTGTCATTCTAAGACACAATGCCAGATCAATTGTATTTATGAAAGGACAATTATCACTGTGTCTTGTCTCCTCTGTTATTAACTGTACACTAAATCCAGTAAGCCACACTTTCAGACGCAGGCATTATAAGTCTTTGTTATTACACTAAATGCTGCATACTTTTTGATTGCTGCCTTGATCTTTTCAGTTCTGCCAGCAGAGAAAGGGAAATAGCCATGCCACCATCTCATAAAAATTAGTTGATTAAGGTGTGGAAAGCACTCTGGCACTTCTCATGAAAAGTGCTGTATATGTTTTCATTTACTGCTACCAGCAAAGCACTATGAGAAAAATTACAGTCAATCATCTGGCTTTCAAAGATATTAACTAGATAGCCTGCTTTATTACCTGAGAGATCATGATTATTGTCTCAAGTTAGCAAATTTAGGACCTCAGAAGCCTCACTCCTTGGTTTCCTTAATATATCCTTCCATAAAAGCTACACACAAACACAGCCCTTTTTACAATCACAATCAAGGGGGAAGCTGTAAGGGGGGAATTTATCACCACTTAATTAGAACATACCTGCTTTCTCCACTTAGGCTGCACAGCTTCTGTTCCTCAGACACAAAAGTCAAACTTCATCCAGCTCCCCAGGGCCATACCACTGTCAGCTCTGTACTAGGTATCTAAAATGGGCTAGTGGTTAGAAGCACACTCAATAATTTTCAAATGCATTGGCTTAAAATCCATTACCCTAGGGCATTCCTATCACATTTCCATACATCTGCATTTCCCTCAAGCCATTGGCTTATCAGTTTTACCCAGTGTCAATCCACTGTTCCCACTTTGATGGGGAAAAAGTGCAGTCAGCAACAAAGTACTAAGCATTGTCCCTTGCACCAAAAAGGAAAGAAAAAAAGGGAGGGGACTGTGTTTCATTTTATTTTGTTATTTATTTGGTTGGAGTTTCATAGATGAAGTTCTTTTGTGTGTATATGTTTCAAGAAAGCACTTCTTTCAGATCATTACAATCTCTCAGCAGTTTCTCAGAAACAAGTTCCTCCCTATGCTGCGCACTTCATTTTCTGCACTAAGTACTGCCCCTCAGCAGTAGCAATTACCATTTCAAACAGAAATAAAATAGCACAAATGCATTTTACAATTCTCTAAATTTCATAATAGAAAACAGCTAAGGAGTGATTTGCAATGCAGTGGTTAATTCTAAATCATTGCCAATATGCTCTCCACGTGCCAAGTTTTGTAGGCTTGCCATGTGGCATCTAATTGTAACAGACCATTTCTAATTACAGAACATTAATCCCTCCAACCTGAGCACTTTCCTTTTGTACCTTCTACACCAGCAATACACTGCCAGCTTCCAAGATCCAGCACACACAGGGTAGATACGAAAGCTCTTTACAGAACATCATTGTTCATGCATTTTCATGCAGCAGTCAACACATAACACATGAATTGTAGCCTTGGCTGCCCAGACATGAGCTGCTCATTTTGTTCATACCTACATTCTACTCGTTGTTGCCAAATCTTCCCTCTGCTGAGTTTGGTCAAAGCATTTCAGATTAAAAAGACCATCCAAAATCATGCCTAAATTTCAGATTTTTTTGAGACTGTTGAAAGTACTGATTTAGTTAAAGTCATCACATAAATATGTCTTTACACTTGGATTTGTATTCTAAAGCATAGCACCAGAGAAGAGCATGACAGATAACCAAAATCTTGACAGTGTTCTGTTTTGAAGCAAATAAAAAATTAACTACAATTTAGATCAGATTTGTGTGGCTTGAGTCTCTCCCTAGATGGGATACTTGCAGATCTTTCAGCTGTCCATTATTGAAAGGTGGTGAAGCATGGCCTGAGGAATTTTCTGTGGTGATGTAATCTCTGTTAGACTTAACCCACTTGCAAAGAAGGCTTCTACTGTCCCAAGGTAGCTGTATTTGCTGAGGCCTTTGGAGAATCTGTTTGTCTAGGGAACAGACTTGCACATTCAAGGAAAGATCACCTTGGCACTGAAAAGGTTCTCAAGAGGCAGCTGAACTTTCGAGCTGTGGGCTATAGGTGACTCTCTCACAGATCACCCTTATAGAAGTATCACTGTTGTACAAAAAGTTACAAGGGTGTTAGAGGAAGGAGTGTCTCTGAAGGGCAAGAGAAAGGAGCTGGCAAAAAAAAAAGTACATAAGGAAATGGGCTTTTGTGTTCTTCCTAAGAAATGACTAAAAATACATACACTAGTCATAGGTATAGAAAGCTAACGAATTGCTATGTTCAGCACATTACTATAACATCTTCATACTAAAAATTTGAAGAGCCCAATAGTCACCATTACTAGAGTGGCAAATTTAATGGCACTGATTAAAATAGCTATCCGCATGAAACAATACCTTTATCATTATGTGGTTTATAACATAAATCTGTCTACTATACATGATCAACTACAGGGCATAGAATTTTTCCAGTCTTGAGATACTAGTTTTTCTGAAACTAAGTTAGACATAGGAAATGCAGCACTTTGGTGTGTTACTATTTGCATATTATAGGTAATTAGCAAGCACAATAACATCATCCTAGGGGAAAGGTCCACTGGCAACTTAATTAATTATCTTCTATTATTGTGTATCACGTTAAAATGACAAGCATCTTACGCTGTATAAGTAATCACAATTTTAATTAATATATTCAAACTTGATAGAAGCATATCTGCTATTTTTGTCTGTGCTGAGTCCTCCCCAATTCTTGTGTGTAGGCGCCTCTTCAAAGTGTTTTTCCATGTTAGTTTGCTTAGAAACATAACACAAATACTGCTTTAAATGTCTTTAATGAAAGTATTAATTACATGAAAAGCTGAAAATGAGTTTAATAACCACCACAATTTCCACTGACACATGTATTTCAGGAAACAGTGGAAGAGTAATTATGGTTGGGATAGTAAATTCACTTGCGTGCTATATACTGTGCTGAATGCATCCTTTTGGGAGAAAGGCTTATCCGCTCAGCCATACGCTAGAGCCAGCTCTCAAGACTCTTAATAGGGTCAGGACTTCACAACCCAGGGCAGACCATTGTGGGCCACTCCTCAGGATTTCAGTGTAACTTAGGGAGGGAGTGGTGGGGAAGCAGCCCCCCAGGAGCAGCAGCCACCTGTGCTGGCCAGGGTTGCAGAGAGCAGAGCCAGGAGAAGCAGGACGGTACCTTTGCTGTACCTAGGCACTCACTGCCTCCTTTGCCTTTGTGCCTCAAACACACAGTGTTCTAATTTGCTAAATTAAATATTAAATCAATCTTTCCCTAACTTGAACTACCTTAGTTTGTTAGAACATTTGTTCAATTTACAGGTACTGTACACAGCCACAGCAGGGGCTTTATTCCTTACTTGCACAATTCCCGTTCCGGTTGAAAGGAATGGCCTTCAGTGATAGTCAGTACCTGGTAACAGCCATCAAAAAGTAAAATCACTCTAATACTACATTCTGGAGACTGTTTCAAGCTTGCTGAAGCATTGAAGAGGGATAGTACAGCTCCACACATTTCCACATGCCATATGACCCCACTGTCATAGCCTAGAAATCAAACGCGGTTTAATTTTAGAAAAAGGAAGGAACCTGATTCCACCTTTTAATGTTAGGCTCTGTTTTGTGAGCATAGAGAGGGGGTTGATACCAGAGGCCACCACCTGACTCAACCAGAAAGTTTCTGTCTGAGCCCAGTGAAACCAGGGATTTGTCTTCAAGAATCATTCATTACCATGATAAATCATTTGCAAAACAAAAAAGCACAAGTGCTTCCTGCATTTCTGGCCTTCAGCATTAGCATTTATTTAGCCCAGGGTATAATCTCATGTTGTAAAAAAGGTTTGTCTTTTGTTCTGCCTTGAACAATATCTCACTGTGTGAAATGAGACCTTCATGTGAGGAAAAAACCCACAAAATTAGTCCCTTCTCTCTTAACTCTCTGTCAGTTGAGAAACTGTTTGATAGCTGATTATCTAAATGCTGCTGAACTCCCAAGTACTTTACTATGATATATTGCTTTAAAGTAGAATTTTCATAAACATTCATCACTGGCCTAACTTGCTTGACATTAAAGGGATTTGGATGTTTAAATCCCTCTCAACTGTATCAAGGAAAGGATTTAGAAAAAATATGCAGTATTGTTGTGTCTTTCTGCAGTCCCATTGAAGTTATGACCCTCTAGTATCTTACTAATACTAATACTATTTTTTTCCTTTGCTGATAGTGTATTGCCCTGCCCTCTCACAGAGCCTGCAGCCTCATCCACGCAGCCTTTAGTTTTGCAACACAGGGAAGCAGGGAGCAGGGAAGGCCAGCAGCAAACTAGGTGGAAACTGTAAGATGTAGCCTTGAGAGATGCTGAGGGGAGAGAGGTATGACACAAATGGTGCCTGTCCAAGGAACTTACGCACAATTTTCTACTTGGGATTCCCAGATGGAAGTTCCCTCCTAGAGTTAAGCACCAAGCAAATCCTTCCTCTCTAAACCAAGCCAAAGGTCCCCCTCTTTCTGACCAATACTCATGATCTGAAGATATCCACAAGATGTGTCAGATTTACCTGAACAAACTTGCTATTTCTCACTTTGAGAAAGCTACTCCACTACTAGGCTATGGCCTCATTTATTTCCTTAATTCCCTATTAATTGGGAAGCAAGAAAAATTTATTTCAGTTGTGGAATTGATTTTACCCAATGAAAGTACTTGTACGATATAAACTAAATGCTGAGACTTCAGTACACAATTAAGCACTTTTCTTAAGATCCAGGCTGGTTTAATCTTTCTCTTTTAAAAGCATTTTTAATCATAAATTGGAAGGTAAAAGAATTCATACAACTTCTAGCATCAATTTCTGCATGCAGGACCAAGCAAGCAGGACAGCGTACTCTGTAATGTGACCACTTTTTCAGAACAGACATTAACTGAGGCTTTTTCATGCACAGTTGATTCTGTATAAACTGATTGACACCTTTGGGGGTCATCTTTCCACTGACTCATAATTTTGCTCACTCTTGAAAAAAGCCTTCTGCACACCCAGTATTCTCTAGTTAAAGCTGAAAATTCAACTCATCATATTTACACAATAAAAAAAAAATTCCATTCTGCGTTGTTTTTAATTGCAAATCCTACTCAAGGGACCAATTCTCCTGCTTAGGAGGCAGCCCTGTGCCTTCTACTAGAGAACCAACTGCAGTCAATTATGGTAATGAAATGTCAATAAATATAAAAATTTAATACAGCCTGCTCTTTGTGAGTGGCAGATGAGGACTTGCCTCCCAGACAAATTTGCTGGTGCTGCAAATATTAAATGCACCTGAAAGTGTAGCAGGTTGCCTGAGAGCTCTCCAGTAGAGGGATGGTGGGAGATCCAGGCCTCTACTGGGTTTTACCATTATGGTATAATCGCTGCACTAAGGCCACTGATATTCTTGACATCCAGACATCTTAGCTTCTTATTATGAAGTGAAAAGCATATTCCCCCACTAACTGGAACCTCAGTGAGGGATTTTGAGCATCCCTCCCCACCCTTAACAATTACAAAAGGGAAATGAAGTTATGAAAGTTGATATTTATATGTGACCATTTTCTCAATATGAAATAGTTGAAGCATGACACTACATTCAACTGCTCTTCAAGTAAAAAGCATTTGAGATATGTTACTTTATATTTTCTTATTATTTATATAAGTGTATATATTTACATACAAAGAAATATGTACAAGTGTATATATAGAAAGAGAGAGAAATAACAGATGAACTATCAAGTAGTTTATGAAAGATGGTTTGGCTGGGATTTCCAAAGACCAGATCCTAGTTTTGTCACCAATTTCTTTGGCCCTGTGTAAGCGCTTTAATGTCACCACTTCAGTTTTCCCAGGTGTAAAAGACAGCAATAAAACCTACCTTACAAGATACTTAAGCATAATCCATTGGCTTAAATGAAACATAAGCACAACTTTGAATGCTTTGTAGAGCTGGAGCAGTGTTATTCTTAACATCCATACAAAAAGCGTAACTTCATTTTTCTTGGAGAGTAGACTTCAGTCAATGTCCTGGGAGCACTGAGTACGTATAAATAAAATGTCTCATTAACAGCCAGTAACCTATTGATTATATTAAGGTCATCACTAGGAGAAGTTATTTTTAGTTTCTTTCAGTCAAATCTCTGTCTTTCCTAGCTAAAATTTTGTAAAGTTCAAAGTCTCATGATTTTGTTCTAGCACACTGTTTATACTTGAGCAAAATTAATTAAATAGTTAAAAAAAAAAAAGACACACACACCAAAAAAACCCCCAAAAAACCCACCAACCTTCAAAATATGTGCTCCTTAACATTTCTTCTAAAAAACAGATTTTAGGGGATCAGAGACATATCAGCCTCCCCCAAGAACAAATGGACATCACAACAAGGGTAGCAGACCTGCAGAGCAGTCATGCATTTTTTCTGCACCCCAGAGAAAGTAGTTTTGTTCCCTGTGGTTGCTGCTCAGGACAGTGCAAGTGCCACTGGCCTGTGGCACGTACCTGCCTGCTCCTCATTCAATACCAGGGGAGGACTCGCCAGAACAAGTCCTTTGAAATCAACTCCAACAAATACCAGTATTTTGTGTAGCTAAAGAGAGCAGAAACCACCCACACAATACCTCTGTTTCCTGTGGGAATTTACCATCATTTCTGGGCTTGAACAGATGTTTCTGGCCAAGTTATGGACACTGGATCATTTACCATCAATACAGTCATGTTCCTCTGGGCTAATACACCCAGCGTAGGTGCAAAGCTCGCTTCCTTCATCTTTCTTCGCAGGATCATACAATTACAATGAGAACAAGAGACACCAAATGAATAAAACAAAGGGATATGGGGACAGCTACCAGTGTTATAAGCAGTTGTCACATGTACAGCTTCTAAAAAAAGCTCATACAGACAAACCAGCATTCTCACTGATGTGACATACCATTTAAGATACATAGTTTAATAATATTTTCAATATTGTCCTAAAATAGGTTTGTATATAAAACATTTTGACTTGATAACATTATTAAATTGAGAGTGATTCTTTTATCCAGGAGTATCCTGGTTGTATGTGATTGCTTGAAACATTCTAAAGTGGTTCTGCAGGCGTGACAACCAGACAGAAATACAATTCTCTTTTACAGGTGGATTATTCCGTAATAGCATCCCAGGCTGGAGCCACCCTCAACAATCTTATGAGCCATGCACAAGAACTAGTAGCAAAGCTTCGTTCCCTGCAGTTTGATCTACGAGAATTTGTATGTCTCAAATTCCTGGTGTTGTTTAGCTTAGGTAGGTACACTCTACTCTTCATACCTTACTTGATAGTGTTGTTATTTTTTCTAAAAACATTGCAAATAGTTGGCTTTTCTTAATGTTTTCCTGAAAAACATGATTTTGAAATACACTTAATGTGGTTCACAGTAATCTGAGGGCTACTTTTTAATTATCACTTGCAGGAAAATTATATATAGGGACTAAAAGTGTGTTTCTATGGAAATTACCCCTAAAACCCATGGAAATTGATAATTACAAGCTCTCTGTATTTCTGTAAGTGATTTCTGAATATTCTAGAATAAGGATAACATTCTATTAGAAATTCTAGATAACAGTGGAAAATACAGATTGCCATGTTTTTCTGTGATATTGAATATAGTTATGTAAAGCAGATGGAGTGGGGATATGGTTGAAATATCCTTCTTTTTCAAAGGCATCTGTGGTAAGTATAAACACTCTTCTTTGTATATGATGGCTGTCACATTGTAATCCGTAAATCAGGAATGTATCTCATAGACTTTAAAAAGTGCAAGTAACTTTTAAAGTGCAAGTTAATGATAATAGCTTGATGACAAATCTGGCTAGGAAATAACCCTTAAAGGGAAGATTGTTTTGTATTAGTGGAGAGGACACAGAGTGGGAAAGCTACCTATGCAAGACAAAGTAGTTAAACCAGTGCCCTCCAATGAATCAGTCAAGAAAAAACGCTAGTGCCAGGAATAAAAAAAAAGGTTAGGCAGATGGATTCCTATTGACTTCATAGGAACAGATTTTTCAGGTTTGCACTTGGTTGACTTAATAAAGCTGGTCTAAATAAACTTTGGCTAAGTGAATTTTTGTTTACTGGCAGACAGTTGAAAGGAGTGACTTAAAAACATAAATAAGGTCAGATCCAGCCATACCTCCATAGCCAAAACTCCCAGTTTACTCAAAAGGTATTTTGTCTATAAAGAGTGAACAGCTGAGCCAAGCACAACAATGGAAGAAATATCATTTCATAATGTGTTCTTTAATTTTCAGTGAAAAAAATCTTCCGTAAAGGAATAAAATTCTACAAGTAAATTATTATAATACAATTGCAATTAGACTACAAGGAACAGTTTTGGTTACACTGTAAAGCATCAATTACTGTCTTAAATATGCCCCTCGATGTGGTGTTTATAGAATTTGAACCTGCATTGGAAAATTTTAAATGAAGCTCTGAAAATACAGGGAGCATAAAAGATCAATACTTCTGAGATATAGGACACATAATATGTAAAAAAATTAAGAATTATTTTAAAAATTAGAATGACAGTAACAGAATCCACTGTTATGAAGTTTATACATTCAGAATCCTGGGAAGAGATGGTGTATTTACCTTGTAGCTATTAACGTTTCGTATTCAGGACTTTGTCACTTTCCACGTCTTAGATTCAGAGAAGGAAAAGCAAGCCATTTGTTGCAGAAATCATGTTTTATCAATTAATCTAATGCATAACAAGAATTCAGATTTCCTAATTCCTAATAAGTAGGTTTTTCAGTCATTAGTGGCACAGAAATGTCTAAAGAGCCTGTAGCTCTTCTCTGATTAAATATTTAGAGAATTCATCTCAGTTCAGTGCTACTTTAAGTTAGCTGAATAAGCAAAGTGCATCTGGAAAATTCTCACATTTAGGTGGTCTTTTTGTTTGATCACTTCCACCACCTCTTCAAGTACTTTGCACTGATTTAGGAATCATTCTTACACCTTTAGCTCTTTTAATTCTGCCAGGTAGTGTGCTCAGCTTCTGAAGCAGTTGGGCAGAAATACCTTGCAAGCTTGTACTGAGTCAGGTTAACCAGTTTTTCTCTCATTTATGCTACTATAAAAAGAACTAATTCTGCTAACAGGAGCCTTGTAGTCACATCACTTGCCTATAAAAGTGATGTAGCCAAGGAAGATTCAACACCTTTGAAACCGATTAGTTCATTATTTAGCATACTACATAATTCAATTTGCTGATAGTCAAAACTAGATGTTATTCTGCCAAGAGTGAAATGTAAAGATGTTACCACAGGACTGGGGCAAATATTTAATGAGAATGATGACAAAACTGAAATGCAAAACAGATACCCTTTCCAGCTAAATACTTAAGTTTGAGCCCAAAATTATGAATGACTGATATGTCTGGTTGAAGTTAATAAGACACCTCACATGCTAAAAGTGAGTCAGGTTTTTGAAGACGTTGAAGTGTGTAACAATGCTGGTAGGCATTTAGCAGGGCTATCAGAACTAGCTAAGCATCAAACTCTATATAAATGACTGGGAACAATTACGGTACCTAAGTATCGAGGTGCATTTCATACACGTCTACATCTTACGCATCTCAACAGAAAACGTCTTAACGCCAAAAATGTATCACTCAATCAAAAAAATGTTTCAAAAACCACAGCTGGCTCTTGTTGAAAATCTGACCCAAAAAAAGCAGAGGGAGAAAAACCTCCTCCCTAAGCCCAGGAGCCAAGAGCAGGGGGGGAAGAAAAACTTCCCCCTTCCCAGAGCAATTTCCCTGACCAAAGACGCTACTTCTCTGCTGATCACCCGCCACCAGGTCCAGACAAAGAAAAAACTGCCGAGAGAAAAAAAAAAAAGATGCGGGCAGGAACCTTCGAGCTCATCCCCAAGTGCCTTCCGGGTTGCCTTGCAAAGTTCCCCCCACCCACCCCGGCAGACTCCCATTGCCACGGGTACGGGGTGACAATGACCACTCAACGATGTATTGTGGAATGAAACAAAATCGTGTGGACTGGCCCCAGGAGGGTAGCTCATCACTGCTGGGGACCAGGACAACTAGATGCTGATTGAATGTTTTATTTGAAGATGAGCCGGACTTCTGAATCCAAAATATTTTATTGCAAAAGACCAATCAATCTACCAGCATGATGTGTTTGAAAATAGTCTTCCAATTAGATGGCCTAGAAATAGCAATTCTGTTATCAATCTCCATTTCACTTATCTTGAGATACTAAGTTGCTTTGAAGTAAATCAGGATGTCAGTTCTGATAGCAGCTATCCTTACCAACCTTTCTTTCACTGAGGTTTACACCATATTTGCAAACTCCAAAACATGCCTGTTTCGTGGCGGCGTCATTCCTGTGTTTTCACATAAAGAGATATTCTACACTTAATTTCAACTAAAGGAGTAAAGTAATCAACATACCAAACCACAAGTTAGCTCAGGTATATCAGCCGTCTCTTTTTCCAGAAGCTGAAGATATGCAGTTAGAAAAAATCAGTAGCTCAAGAGATACGCAAGCCTGGATTGTCTTGACTACTCAGAAACTTGACAGGTTTCTTTCAAGCAAAAAGAACCAAGACAGAGCCATGACAATTCAGCGGTTGTAATCACGCAGTTGATGGAAAGTTAGTGACCAGGCATATCTTGCAAAACTGGGAAAGAAGGAAGAAATCTTTGACCAACCTGAGAGTTTAAACCTACTTTTTTAACACTACTTCTGCAGGTTTTATCATTATGAACTCATGCCCAAAACATAGAAAGAGCACACCTGAGAAGGATGCTGATTACACAGTTGTATAGATGTTTATCAAATTTACCACTAAATGGGAATAAATGTATCTGGCTTTCCCAAAGCTAGTCAAATTGAGGATAACACCATTTCTTTACCCTAATCCCAGAGTAATAATACACCTAATTGTCCTATAGCACATAACAGGTATGGCCCACAGTACACTTTATCAAAAAGTAGGCCTAAAAATAAATACAATAAATAATAATTGCTTGTTTGAATCAAGATACACTGCAGATAGAAAAAGCAAATGTGTCAGTCTATAAGTGAGTTTTCATTACCAAAGTTGACATTAGTTTGGAAACTCCCTCCTTTCCTTGTCACAAATCAGAATTAGATATTAAAAAAATCCACAAAACCCCAAAAAACCACAACCTTCCTCTCCCCCAAAAACCCAAAACACCCCACATGCACTGTTGAATTCTCTAATTCTGAGGCTGAAATAAATTGGCATGCTCCACTGGGGTGAAATTTTGGCCTCGCTAAGGCCAAAGAGAATTTTACACTTTGTAAGGGAGCCAAAATTTGTCTTGCTGTTTCTTTGATTTGCTTCTTGTCACAGAAAAAACTCAGATCAATTTTTCAGCAATTAAATTTACTAAATGACTATATTTAAATTATGTCTGAAGAACCAAAGGAGTGCCTTAACATGGGATACTTCATATAATCTTCTGACACAACAGATCTCTTCATTTTACCATCCGGTAGCTTTACAAACTGTTCACTAACCTGAAATCAGCCATTGTTTTGTCTTTGTCAAAACTTCCCATTTGTCCTGCTAGTTTTTATTATCTGAACTTAGCAAGGACGATTTGTCAAACCTCCCATCAGAGCAGTTTGTAAAGTGAAATGCCAATAGGAAGAAAGTTAAGACATCATTTGACCCATGTCCAGGCACTTGTCTGCCTGTGGAGCTAAATGCTAGACTAGGCAGCAGCTGACTGGTACTGCTCCCTTATCATTGTCAGGACGCAGATTAATGTGCTTCATTTAAGAAATGAAGGCTTTATCAATGGACAAATAATTGCAGAGCCACTATTGACCTCACATCTCAGTTAACGTGAGACAAGAGGGTCCTGTAGAAATGGTAAACATTTAATTGCTGTGGATGGCAAACAGTGGGCTCTTGCTTAAAGAAACAAACAAAAAAACCCAAACAACAACAACAAAAACACCAAAACACCTCAGTTTTCAAACAAACCACAGCCTCTCTTAAGGGTTCAGCAAAAATCCATCCAGATCTGCAACACACCATTCCCATTTCTGTTGAATAAGAAGAATATTAGGAAATTAATCTTTCCTTGCTTTTAGTCTCCTTAAAACCTCAGAGATGAAAGGGAGGAGGTACTGGGCCCCACCACTTTCACTTATGGAAGAGATGTTAAGGTCTTCACTGCAGATGAAACAGGCAGAAATGGAGCATTTTCAAGGCAGGATACCCTCACTGCTCACAGGACTAGAAGGAGCTTTCTGCAAATATACACCCAAGGACCAGCAGCACAAAGCCTGCCTGGGCTCCATTTCACCTGGTTCCAGTAACTCACGTCAATGCAATTACGAAACACCCTGGAGCCAGGGGAAAAAAAAAAAAAAAAAAAAGAAAAGAAAAAAAAGAAGAAAAATTATCTGTTGCATTTTTAAATATACTTTATGTAATATCGCTGTCCTACCAGATTTATGGACTAGACAGATTCGTGCCTCAGTGAGCTTGCAATATAAATATACAGAAAAGATAAGAAAAATGCAGCAGCAAACAATGCTGAAACATGAGCCTGTACATACTTCAATTCCACAGTTTTTGCTGACGGTTTAATCTGGGATATCTTGTATGCATATAGGAAAATAAGAGTGAAAAACATGAACTGGAATTAATATAACAATGAATATTGTTTAAATTTTGGGTTGTATTTATGATGTTTAAGGGCACACAAATAAAAAGAATAAGGGAACGAAACAAAGGAATTAGTGCGGCTGGAGGTTTTATCAGACCGAAAGGAAAACATGAAACAAGACCACAAATTAGACAAGAATCAGTTCATGCAGGATTATAGACACCTAACTGTAATACAGACATAAAGGCATAACCTTGCAAATTTTAATACGTAGATCTTTATTGTAGCCTTCCCTATAATCACATTATACTTTCAACAAATATGGATCTGCCTTGAACGCTCTCTGTTTAAAAAGACCATACTAGCTCTTCAAAGCACAGTCAAATAAACATGAGAATTTGATAAGAAGAAGAATTAGCCAAAAAGCTTCTTCCTCCCATCATTCTGATATTTTAGTATCAGAACAAAGCTAATTAAACTAGCAGGTAATTCGCTCAAAACACAAGACTTTGTTCTTGAACACAGCATATTATCCAGCTCTGGCACTCCTTGCTCTAACATGTAGAGGATGCTGAAAGTTTCTGTGGTTAACGGTCACCTAGAGAACTTAATGGAAGGAAAGTAATTGAAAACTATGAAATACAAAAACCACTACTTCTGGCTGTTGCTAACCTCCAGCTGCTGGAGCCTGAGCAACTGCTCCTGGACAGTATTGCTTTTTTCTTCTTACACTGATCCTTAGGGCATCTGCTCCTGGTCACTATCAAAGATGGGACAGTGGTCTAGATGATCCAGAGTGCCAGCATGGCCATACTCATGCTCTCATTGGGTAGCTGTGAATCATCTGTAGTTCTCAGGGACTCTGTTCTTCCTCCTGTAAAATGAACCTAGCAGTTCTTTGGCAGGATACCGGGAAGCTCACAGATAATGCTACCTTGTCATCACAGAGTACCTTCAGCCCCACGATCTGAAGTAGGTGCTGTGAATTTAGAACGAAAAGTCTCGCATGACAGTCTTCTTTGGCAAGCCAATGCAAGCCAGTAATGAAGCACTTACCCACGGATGGACCTGTCCTCACAGAAGCATTCACTTCTTACTCACAGTGGCAAAGACTACTTAGGGTTTAATGCAATTGTTTTCAAAATGGTCAGTTTAGCCATTTTTACTTTTGGTAGTTTGTAAATACACAACTACGTTTACACCTGGTTTTATATATGTGTTACTTACAATACATATTTATAACCGGGCTGTTATTATGAGGTGG
Organism: Rhynochetos jubatus; assembly: GCA_027574665.1. Classification (NCBI taxonomy): domain Eukaryota; kingdom Metazoa; phylum Chordata; class Aves; order Eurypygiformes; family Rhynochetidae; genus Rhynochetos; species Rhynochetos jubatus. The sequence continues at coordinate 23,516,073 of CM050656.1, forward strand.
TTTTATTAAATCCATTGGCAGTTTTCTTATATTCATCCATTCTGTTACACAAGTGTACGTGTAAGATTGCACCTGGTAAACAATAGTAAGTGAGCAGTCAAAGGGTTCTGTACAATTAGCATTCAGTCAAGGCTTTCAGTCTTCCCCACATTACATTTGGATTTAGGAAAAATACTGCATGCTTGTCAAATTCAGGCTCATATCTCAACCCTAATGTCTAACTACAGTAAGCATCAGAGGATAATACTGGCAAAGAAGCAGTTCCTAAACTTTATGTAATCATTTGGAATTCAGGAAGGATTGATCAGTATTCAGGAGATGTGACTGCTCAATTTTTATACCACAGAGACTTGGCAGAAGCAAATAATGGTACATAAAGCTGATGCTTGTCTTAATTAAATGAAGTATAATAGGTGTTGGGGTTTTTTTCCTGACTGAAAGAGCAGTTTAGCAATGGCCAGATATAACTCATTCTGAAGTTCAGAGTTTAAAACTAATCAATATGTATTTAGAACAAGGGAGGGACTGAATATAATTCATCAGCTGACAGCTGACTAATAGATAAAAATACAATTTATTTAAGCACTTTTTTCCACATACTAGTTTCTGACAAAATATTTGCCCCTTTTGATTCTTGGCTATTTTTTGCTGTATTAACAGTATTTCAAATAGACTTTTTGAAATTAACATGTCATCTGCGAGTAGGCTGGGAATTAAACCAGAAAACATAGAATAAGAAATCTAGCTAGGATGATACTTTCACTGTGACAAATTTATTAATTTATTAGCAACATTTCCTAATTTTATGATTATGAATCCTTAATGGCAGGTGATATTTTAAAATGGTGTACAATCTACATGTGTGATGATGAACAGCTGTTGACTGGCAGACAAAGCATGGATCACAGCCACAATTCCAAGCACACCTACAGCCCAGGCTTGTCTCAAATGTCACAGGAAAAGGTTTTGAGAGGCAATATGAAGAAGTTGGATAAAGACATCTAGCATATTAAGCATGAGAGTCAGAGCAGAGCAAACAGAAAAGTACTTGGTCTGGAATGGTGGCAAGTAGGAAATGAAGATGGCATTGCGAGCAACTCAGAGGCAAGAGATGACTTTGTGACACTGAATGACTGATGATAGGTAAGGAAGGAACAGCTACATGACCTGGAAAGTGAACACAATTTATGGCTGATGTAGCAGGGAAAGGGAAGATGCAAAAAGATAGGAAAGCACTGAGCTCAGAAGGGTATCTTGGCAGCACCATTTGCCAAGGCCAAAGGAAGAAATGCTGTGGTAATTGAGATGTAATGTGATGAGGCAACATGGTATTTTTAAAAGTTTAATCTAGTAAACAATGGCTCCTGTGCACATCCCGTGAAAGACAATGGGAACACATTTCTAGGATTAGGTACGTAATATTAGTTTGGGATTAATTATTTTAGAAATCAACTAATTTAAAACTGATGATCATTGTCATTTGGAAGACCTCATCTCTGGGTATAATGGAGTTTCTCTTTCTTGAAATCTGAAATCAAGATGCCCATGTCTCTACATTATTATGATACAGCTCAAGCAAAAGTTATGGACTTGATAGATGGGTATCTGTGGCTTGCATTGAGCAGAAGGCTGAAGGAGGTAACGATGATGATTATACGGGTCCTTTCTTGTCCCCAGATCAGTGAAATTACATTTTATAGACAAGACGTTTAAATTTATGATAAGTCTTCTAATTTCACAGTTCTTACAAGCTTTTCTCCAATTGCCAAGTTCAAATTGTCAAGTTGTCAACAATCTTATATAGCCACGCACTGCTGCATTGCCTTGAAAAGTAGGGATAAACCTCATACTACACGTGATGACGTCCAGGAGAACAGTTAAGTTGACAGTTGGCCCCCGGAACATTTAACTCTTCTTTGGTTATCAAACAAAGTAGCCAGGCTACTCCACCCTGCCACTAGAAGAGTTTCTATTTTAGTCCTCTGAGAAAGGAAAGCAAATGGATATGGACAAAACCCCATGTCAAAATCATCTCCTGAGGGATGTTCTCCTTTCATGGAGTCAGTATCGCTCAACAGAGAAATGAACCCTCATCTCTAATTCTGCTTTTGACTCCATTAGTGACTATAGAGCTTTGAAGTCTCTTAAGCGATATCTCAACTACCCTACCTGGCCAATGAAAACAATAGTTATCTATCTTTGTAAATAGTGATCAAACCCAGAGTTTTACAGATACTATGTGAGGCACAACCAAATTGAAACAACATTGTTTGAAGTATCTACAGATACCGTAACAAAGACCACTGTTGAGAAGAATACGATTTAAAAGATCTTGAATCATCCTTTATTATAAATAAGTCAACATGAACGTAGATCCTTGCTGTATTATCATATTAGGGTTTATAACTTTGCAAAAATCTGAAAATTCATCTTTCGATGGACTATTTTTAGAAATTAATTTTAGCATTTTATCACCTGCAGGACAAAGTGGATTTTCTTTTGCCCTGTTCTTTTATTTCTCTGCTTTTCTGGTTTCTTTATGGAGAAACAAAAGCAAAGGCATATTCCCTTCACTTTATCTGTCAAAACCCATAGAAAAGCCAAACAATTAAAAATCAGTCCTTACGTTTCTTATAGATGCTATATGTAGCATCTATAAGAATGATGTATAGATTTGCTCCTGAGAACACTTTTTCAGTGAACTGACAGGTTTTAGTCCTGCTTCCTATGCAGGTTTCACACATCATGCAGGCAGTATGAAAGAAATTAGGAAAGTACAGATCTAAGAGGTATCTATCTTAATGAAATCTCCAATCAATTATTTTTCTGGGAAAAAACCCACACATATTATGAAAGGAATCAAATATAAATGCTGGTGTTATAAGGTATAGTAAAGGATTAAACCAGTATTTTTAATAAATAAATCTATAATCAGTCATCTCAGCCCTAAGTGTAGGAGTTGTGAATGGTAAACTTCTTGCAGGAATTCCAGAGATAGCCTTCTGTTTCATGGCTGATTGAGTTTTTTTAACAAACTACACTAAATCATAGAAGAAATGTAATGATCACTGTTGATGTGTCCTGATTTTATTTCATAAAATGCAACGAATGTTGCAAATTCATCTCTCATATAACTGTTGAAGTACAATGGCATTATTCAAGGCCTGAATTTTATCCAATCTGATCATTACTGGTTTATGTTGTCTGCTTGTCTGACAGCTGCAAACAATGGAAAAAAAGATTAACCGTCTTCAGGAATTACTTTTTCCCTTCACGTTTTTTTTTTCTAAAATGCATATTTTAGGAGGTTTTGAAATAACAATAGGCTTAGATACTTGAGAGAAAATTAGGTCACATATTTGTTAGATACAAATCTTGCAAGTAATTAGAAACATGGGTATCAAGCAATATTTGTATTCTGTACTGCTGCCTTTGTGTGGAGACAGTAGGGATTTCAGAATAACCCAATCAGTGTGCTCTGCACTTTTTCACTCTCTCATATGTTTATAGAATACTACTAAGTATGGCTTTTAAACAGCTCCTTTGTAAGGGGGAAAATTACCTGCACATAACCCACATTTACATGTGTCTCTACTTTTGGAATACTTTTACAATTTCTGTCCCATTTTTACATTTCAGGTGTTTAAGGTGCAAGTTTGAATGAATTATATATGTAACAGAGGAAGTATGGGTTTTACAGAATTTTTTTAGCTGCTATTGGCAGAAGTGTTTAACAGCAGCAGCTGCTTTTGTTAACCAAGTTTCCCAGCGTCACATAGGAATAAATGGCTATATATTAAGGTATAGATAAGTGAATGAATATCCTTAATCTTGGAGCCAGTAAGACCACCCTATAGTTTTAATCTGAACACGTGCTTAAATGTTTCACTAAATGAGGAACATGTTAAAGGAATATAAAGGCTAAATTCACTTTGCAGTTGTAACAGACAAATTACTGAAGACTTCTTATACCAGAATGTATAGACTAAAAACTGCTTCTCACGTTTCTAGTTAAAAACACACATTGCAGAGGCACTTACCTGGAAGTTTATATATGGGTGTCTGTAAACCATTTATTGGAGATGCACTGTAGACTATGTCAAGGTCCCCTCTTTCTCTTATCCCTTTGCTGCTTGTGCAAGATTGGACACTGGAAGAGAAACAAAAGCAATGGAGTTAAAACAGAGAGGTGAAATACTTTATAGAAACAATGAAAAGGAGTAGCCAGAGAATTAAACAGGAGGTCAGGGGAAAGAAAGGATCTGCAAGAGTGATGGGAGTAGAGTGGTAGTGAAGAGAATATCTAGGCAGGGCAGGAGCAAGAAGCAGTTGATGAAAACAAGGGACAGCAGTGATGTCGATCAGAGGAACAGAGAGAGACCAGAGGGCTTGTGATAGGAAAGCAGTCAAGAGAACAGGGGGAAAAGGCCAGGAAGGAAAGAGAAACCGTGGAACTGTGATCAAAGCCAAGCCAGAGGTGGAAAGGGAGGAAATACAAGCAAACAGGAAAGCAACAATCAAGGAAAATTCAGAAACAAACTTTATGGCCCAGCCTTGAACGCAGCTGTGATCATGAATTGGGAGGCAGAAGGGAACTGTGCAGAAACACTCTTTCCCAAGCTTGTGGCTTGGAGTGTGTCCCAATGACTTCTGCTGGCAGAAAAGGGGAGAGAGGTGAAAACTGCAAATTCTTAGGCTCTGGCAAAGCTACTACCAAGACTGAATGAAGCTCTCAGAGCAGGGATTCCTTGTATTGCTCTGGTCCTGTGCAGAGCCACTGAGCATGGGACAAACTGAAAGAGTAAGCCCCAAAACACTCCACGCGGCTTGCAGAGTTTATTCCGAATTGGCCATCCACCTAGGTATATTTTAAGAGATCTTCTTTATAAGATTATTCAAAGTTTAATGAGGAAAATCCTACAATCAACATTATCTCTACTACTGGGAGGGTTTGATGTCTATTATAAACATATTGCACAACACCACTGCTTGCCAGGTGAAGGAAAATCTCATCTCAAGAAAGAGAAAGATTTCAACATCAAAATGTGGAATGACACTACAGCAGCATCTTTCCTGTTTCCCAGCACCAAAAGTTGTAACAGAGATCAGTGTACCACTCAGGACATGACAGACCGTGCTATCCAGTCTTTCACTGGGGGGAAACCCATAGCCTAAGCAGAATAAATGATACAGGCTGTTCCTCAAGCTTAGTCTGAGGCAGACTGGAGGGGTAGTAGCTTGAGAAGGTCCCTGCCTCTTGTCTAAGTCCATCTCTTCTGAGAGACATTTGGCTTTAGAAAATGGAGCAAGGTTACAAAGGACAGGTATCAGACTCACATCCCCCCAAAAAGTGCTGGAAAACAATTTTGCACACTGAAAATATTCCTTCAGAGAGGAACATTGCTAAGAGGTTACTGTGGGAGCAGTGTCATCTAGACTGCACACTGTGCTCCAGCTGGCCAGCTGTCACCTGAGTTTCTTCCTCCATTTCCGATTTTGAGACAGGGAAAAAAATACCCTTACAATTAACTAAAACCATAGATAAAACTACCAGAGATGAGCCAGGGAGTAAAGAGAGAACAAAGCAATTAAGAACATTCCTGCTAAAAATTCACTCAGCATACTGTAAAATTCAGAGTCAGTTGTGTCCTTCAAAAGCACGGCAGAAAGACACTTAAAAGAGCTTTCAATTACTTACGTGCCTTTGGCTCCCTTTCAGGATGCCATGGAGCTCAAAACAGCCATGGTAAACGTATTTTCTCTGCATTTGCCTTTCTTGAAAAAACAGCTCCAATATTTTGATCTCAAGAATAATCAGCTCTTTTTTGTTTCCTTTTCAACTAACTGCAGACTTTTGCGAGTTAAAAATTAATGACAACTTCTCTTCCTTTCTTTTTTTTTTTTTTTTTCCCCTTCAACAAAAGATTCTGTGCTCTTTTCAGGGGGGAAAAAAAAAACCAAACCACCCCCACCCCCCACCCCCACCCCCCAAAAGAACCCAAAAACATTATTTTTCCTACAATCGTTAAGTATTAGTCTAAATGGCATTCAAACCACTCTTTCTCTCTCCTTCTGCAGTAACACACAAAACAAATTCCACCACAACAAAACAACCTGACTCGTGGAAACCGTTATTTTGAAGATGAAACGTTGTGTCCTTTACCACTATTGTGGGCAGTCAGTCTGTTAGAACATACTGGGCAATGATAGGCTAGTCTTTTCAGAGAAAGCCGTGGGTTTCAAGTTAGCAGTAACCATCTATCAATTCTTGAGATTATGCCATGATTTATTGTCACAGTATCATGTATTCTCTGATTTTCTGCCTCCCGTGAAACATTGTGCTTTCCTTTTCTATTGATGTATCAACTATAATAGTTACAAGCAGCTACAGAAAAATCAATAGCTAACTTTCATTACTGCGCACATGAAGTGTACCGTGCTGTGAGAGCACCTAGCTGTTAAATAGTCACCAGCAGTAAGGTCCACTATAAATGTCTGTTATTTTGGTCTAAATGAAGGATGTCTGAATTTGACACATCAGATACCTAGGATTTTTGACACCGCTGGATTCTGTGTTAAGTTTTTCCAGTATGTGATTTTTTTTTTCCCAGGTGTCAGGCTTGATTTGTCTTTTCTGCGTATTGTTTTAAACCTGACACTGACACAGGAAATTAATAACAAAATAAATATTGTTGGGCTTAACTGTAAGCTTATGAGGTTTGGTTGGACAGAAGTGGTAAGAATTGTGTTAATGTCTGTTGAACCAGTCTATATCTTCCTTCTCAAAGTAAGCTGATTTAGATTAAGGTGAACAGACCAATAATCTCTGTTAAACACACAGATAGAATAAAGTTGAAAGAGGTACTACAGTGTTACCACAGATTCAAAAGTGCCTCTAGGACTGAGCACTAGAAAAAGCACAGATTGGCTTTTCAATGCACAGTTTGGAAGAAATAGTATAACTTTTGGTTTAAATATATTTAAACCTATATTTAAAATGTGTTGCCTCTGGGAACATATTAACTTCCAATCAGTAAATGTAAACAAAGGGCAAAACCAACAATAAACGTGTGAGTGTATTGCCTTGAACATGTCCAGGGCATTTGGCGTTTCAGGCCATTTCTCCAGCAAATGTGTAAGAGGTCCTGCAGGGCAGGTGGGCAATTCTGCTGCAGGACTTGGTGCTTACTCTGGCATTTTGAGACTGCGGTGATTTACAGCTATGAATATGCTGTTTGTAGCTGAATACTTTAGATTTGAAAGCCTGTGCATTTCCATGAGACTAATGCATGAGGATACACGTGTGTACTTATAAGAATTGTATCCTTCCAAGTGCATGTTCCGCTCTTTGCTGTGGCCAATGGGTTACAGGAAAGCACTATTTCTTGGCCTGGACATAACTTCTGGGAAAATTAACCTTTAAAAAAATCCAAATTGCTTTTACAATTTTCATAGTGCTAACTCTTATAACTTTTACCCTAAAATGAAAAGCAGAACTGAAATGTTCCAAATGGCAATTCACAGTCCTGTCTGTAAAACAATACCTACAAGTGGGGGAACACACTTGCTTTGAAGAGTACAGCGAGATCCAGCTAGAACTGACCTTCATCCAATGAGTGTTGATTTAGGGGGAGATGGATCTTGAATTAAAAATCCTTCCAGATCTAAGCAATAAATGCAAAATGCACAGTCTAATTCCATAAAGCATTGAGGGACTTGGCAGAGTGTCTCCAGGACCCTGAGGGCATGTATGTCACTGCTGAAGGGAGCTTGGCCAGGGTAGGAAAAGTGCAAACCTCAGTTTGAGGGAGGCTGAGCTCCCTCATGTTCCTCAGCCCCTCTGCAGGCCAACACCGCAGACACTGTGCAGTGCCAGAGGCATGCTCACTTCCTTCATTTGGCATGTGGCATCAGGGGACCAAAAAGTACCTCTGCTCTTGTGCAGGGAACATGAGGGGTTTAGCACTGCATTAGGGGCAGCTTCAGCCAGAGACTAATGGGGATCTGGAGCCCCTTAATTCATGGTCCTCATGTGACACCTATGACTGTGTTGTCTATGGAAACATCTCATCCATATCTGACCAAACATTTGAGTCTGAACTGAGCAGTGAGCACAAGTCTGGAGATACTTGACTTATTTCTGCTGGTTTTTACCAAGCAATTGCAGTGTTAAAAACGTACTGCTACCTTATCTGAGAGCCTCCAGTCCTTTCTGATCAGTGCTTCTTGTCAAGAAAGTGGAGGTGGTTGAGAAAGAAAACTTTCTTCTAAGAGCCTCTTATTTGAGATACAGGTGGAAGAGTGTTTTGGCTGTTCCACACTTCTCTACCCTATCTGTCTAACTGATGGGTAGCCATGTTGGCAGAGGGACTTTCAGGTGGGCTTTTCTTTAGCTTCCGTATTTGTAAGTTTAAAAGTGGAAGCAATGAGGATGAAGAACAGTGGTAAACCATCAAAGTCTTTGAGAAAAGAATCCGAAGGCTGACACACATCTGGGTGCCTCTCTAGTGGTTCCTGCAGGGCAGCGCTGACACTTGCAGAGTGCCATTGTAGTAGTTGCAGATGTCCCCATTTGGGCTTCTGTCACTCTCATTTGCCAAACCACTTCTACAACTATACACAGACATACGTCACAGTAAAAAAATTAAATTTGCCACTTCCTCTCAGATCAATAAGCAGTGTCAGAAACAATATGCTTTGACCTTAGTCATGTGTACTGTCAATGAAGGCAAGACTGAGGGTACAGGATAACAGTGGGGTTTTTTTCCACCACCTAGCAGGAGGTCTGGTGGCCTGGGCCAGCCAGGGGGACAGGGCAGGAGCCCTGTCTCAGGGCCACCAGCTCTGCTGTCATTCAGTGAGGAGCACCCGTGCATGGTGCACTGCATTTAAGCAAACTCGTGGGCTGTTGCAGTCAGGCGTGGTAATGATCTCATGATTGATACATGCAGATGTATGATGGGACCAAACTCAATGGCACTTTTCCTCTAAGCCAGAAATTTTTTTTGTCACTGTTAATTTGATAGGGAATTGAAACAGCATCTGAGAGACAATGGCTTCAGTGTAGCATCAACGGTCTCGTGAGCTATCTGCAGTTACAGTTACATAGTAAATAACTGTGAGTGCCCAAAGTAGAGCCTAGCTCTTCTAAATAATAATAGTAAAATACAAATCTTTGGCTAATAAAAGTCACGTGTTTGTTTCCACTGTAGTTCTACTATAGTGCTTTCAACACTGAGCACTGAAATGAATGCTTTATGTTATTTCAACACAATTATGTATGAAAATAGTTCCTTTACTGATTTCCACTTCCCATATCTTACACAGGCAGAGGTGATTATCTTTCACATAGTCTAAACTAGAATCCACTTCCACTGATAGAATTTCGTTCAATGAAAAAAAGACCCCATTAGTGCAAATATTGGCAAATAAAACTAGTAAAATCATGCCTTCAAAAGTCACAAAAAAGAGGAAAAGTAGGTTTTGAAATCAATATGTCTGAAGAATGATTGGTTGATTGTCTCACACTAAGCCTTGTCTCAAAACAGTGCAAAAGACTTAAAACTGACATCTGTCAATTATGTTGACAGAAAGCCATAGTAGAGTATCTCACAGATCAGCATACCACTAAAACACCTTTGCTTAACTGTATTTCCTTCTTTTAAAGAGAATATATAGTAATAATTTTTGCTCTTCTGGGATCTTGACTCTAAATAAAAGGATAAAGCCCGACAAAATTAACCGAGTAATATAAAAGTGGTATGAAGTTCTACCTTTAAGTGGAAATCACTATAATGATATAACTGGCTGGTCTCATATTTTTAACCAAGTTCAAAAAAGTTTGAAATACGATAATTAAATGCAAATACAGTCCTGATCCTAAAGACCAGAAGAATGCCTTTAAGCTAGTATTTATAACAAGAACTATTCGACTGAGCTCTCTTGTAAATTTTATCATACCTGAGGCAGTTTTCCTCAGTCGATTAGCTGGAAAGCTGAATATATCCTGAGGCAAACCAGACATCTAGTACAGGCTAAATTCAACTACTGGAGCTTAAATTTGGCTTAATATATCCCCACTTGGATCTGCCTGTTTAATTCTCTTTCATATGATAACGTTGGTTTATTCATGGTCTGGCCTTGCTACCTGAACAAACTGTACCTAATATCTTATTCTAATGGAATAAGAAAACTCTGCAAAACCCACAAAAGTTCCTGACTGAAAATCAAATGCAAATTTGGGATTAAAAACTATTTTGTAAAGTGACTACAAGATTAGTACAGGGAGATTTTTCCCCTGAGTACTGCTTTTTATGATCATACATTTTTTATACTCTGCAGAGACAGATGGGCTTTATAAAAGGATACAGCCTGCTACTCAAAAGGGTCTCAGTGGCAACTGCACTTCTGTGTTTTAAACTCAGTAGAAATTTATATTCAATATTTTTCCAGAAAATATATTTATTTCTTCTTTTAGGAGTCTGTCACCTCTTGGTGTAGTTCCAGTGACAGCAGTAGAAATACTTCTGAGATTAATCTGGCCCATTATTCCTATTTTAAGCACTACTTGAGTAGTAGGAAAGGGATAGAAAGGCAAATGATAATGTGCAAACTTCTCATGTGCAAGCTTCTCATGATTGCCATAAATCCAGCCATTCAGAAAAGTTGCAAATGTCTAAGCAAAAGCAGAGCAAATATTTTCTAGATAAACGCAAATATTTCTAAAATTTTAATTCCTTTTTTTCTAAGCATTCAGCTTCTTCTCAGCAAAATAATAGATTGCTTCTTGCTCCTCTACATTATACCATATTATCTATTATTGCAAGTTGCATATAACACCCTTTCTGTCTCAGTTCATAACTTCAAGGATTTTGTATGATGTCCCTATCACCATTCCCAGGAACATCATAAATATGTATGACATCTTAAACTATTCACACCCTACAAATTGTAGACACTGACAGCCAGTGCCCATAAAACAGCAACAATCCTGTATTGTTCATGTGCTATTGAAGATTAAAATGATGTTTCAGAAATTAACTGGTAGAACCATTTGATTCAATAAATTTATTATTTATTCTAATTTTTTTAACTCTTGTCAGAAGACTAGTTTCCACTTTTATCAAATGTGATACTTCTGGTAGCTGTAAATGTGATATAAACTAGTGCTATGGCTGTAGATTTATCTGCATTTAAGCTTATATATGTTTGGAAGCCTACTGATAGCATGATATTTAGCATACTAATTTTCTTATCTATTCTTATTCCAACTGAATATTCAGAAAACAAACATTTCTAGCCCAGACATATAATATGAATTTGGGATTAGGTGAGGAGTTAGGAAAAATGAATTTTGGCTCATGTTCTTTCACAGTTTATCTGTGAGACCATTCTTAAATCACTTCTGCCCCGGTTTTATCAACATGTGTTGTCATACAACTATGACCACGGCTCCACAGGATAGTGGTTACACCATTTTTTCCTGGAAAAGAGAGTCTTAGATTGAGAAATTTTGCTATGAGTGATCCGTTGTTTCATTAGAAACCCACATCAGCCCAGGAAGGTTTCCCTCACCACCGGCCTACAAAGGCAAGCTATAAATTTGGGCTTTAAATCACCTAGGGTTATTTTTTCAGTGCAGCAGCAGAGCTTCAACCCAAAGACTGGAGCACACCTTCACTGAGAACAGCCTGCAGCTAGTAATTGCTAAAACCACCTTCTGGCATGGTGGAAGACTCCAATTGTTTGGGGAATCTCCTTGAAGACACAACTGAGCAAGTGGTGTTCAAATCGCTGTTCCTCTTTCACAGTCTCAAAGAAAGCAGCAGCTACTTTCTTATGTGGAACCTAATCCTATCAATGAACACCAAACATGGATTAAAATACCTACAGCATAAGCCATCAGGCAATAGACAAGCTGTCCTCAGTCCCAGATGAGCAGGAGGCAAGCAACATGTTGCATTCCTCACCCCAAGCAGGAGCAAGTTTGGGACATCAGCAGAGGTATAACTCCGGCATGGAGGAAGCTTTAGAAAGTGAAAGTGAGGTGGTACTGGAGTTTAGGCATGGCTAAGATGAAGTACCACCAGTGGAACCACTTCTTGGGACTTGGTGCCTGTAGCCTGTCCTGGCTCATCTGGGTTGGGCCATCAAACAGCTACCACAACCGGTTCCCCACACCCCTGGCTGCATGGCTGTACCTGGTCATATTTTTCCCTCATGAGTCTCAGTGAGGAACACTGGACTTTATTTAAGGGTGTAGCTGGCTGTGGACTTTGGGCTAGGACTTATGAACCTTTCTTCCTCCTAAAAGGCCTGCCAGGTTCTTGTTTTATTGTGTTTCAATGACCACCATATTACATATGCCTCATTTGCAAGTAATAAGGATGTTGATTCCTGGGGTGCCAGGACAAGAAGCAGGTGGAGATTTTGTTTGTTTGCTTAACTTTCAAGTCAGTAAATTCAGCCTAAGCTATTGAAAGTCAAGCTGTTTTATTTTCCTGAGTGCTGACTCAGTAATTACACCAGTCAGAGATTTGCACAATAAGATTAGGCTTTGCCCGTTGTCTTTACTGGGACTACAAGAAAAGAAACAACTGAAATTTAGTAAAATAATTTCAAAGTTGCACAAGGAGAGGAATACAGCTAATTTCCTCATTTTTCCATTGCAGAGCTAACAGTATCAAAAGCAATTAGGAGATTATATTCTCAATAAGAATCTGTCATTTTACAATCTTTTAGGAACAGAAAAATACACTTCAGTATTTTAAATAACACTAGAAAGAAGACTACCACTATAAAACATTGAAAAACGTTTTAGTTGCATCTGAGTTGTTTTGAAACAAACCAAAGGTCCATCGAGATTGTAATACTGAGGGAATGAATAGGAATCAGACTAAAAATTACAGCTTATTCTCTCATAATCATCTTAGTCTCACTTTAAAAATATATATAATTTTGCCCAGTACTTAGGCGTGAATGAAACACACATACTATACATAGGATATAGAAGAATTTAATCAATATTTTCAAAATAATATGCCCATTATCTCATGTTATGTTCAACTGAAAATGAAAATTACTTTATGACCCCAATAAACAGTCAGAGATCTGTCGTTGCACTGTTACAGATAGCTTAACTCTGCCAAAAAAGAATCCTTCCACAGGCAGGTAAAGTTTTCTATACATTCAGTTTGGACTTGGGAGTCTTAAGGAAATGAAAGTGGTTTCTGTTGTTATAACGTAAAGGTTTTTCAAGGTATGGAAAGTGCTAAATATGGCACCTTCCCACTGATTAACAAACACATCCATCAGAAATTGTTTCCCATGACTTTTAACTAAGTAATATTCAGCACAACCCTGCTGCAATAAAACTGAGGGGAATTTTGCAGTAAGGAGCTTATCTTTACCATAAATCTTCCTTCATTACAGTATTCTTTCTGTCAAGAAGGCTTAGCTATATAATGGCATATATCTGCCTTTGTGACAAATGTGCTATATGGAACTGTTGTTGTTGCCATTAGTTTCAATGAACGAGAACTGTGGGTAATTTTCAGAGACTGGCACTTTATCAACTATTACTACTCCTGCCTTGAAAAAAATTTTTGTCACATGTCAAAATCTGTGTTTTAAGTCCCATAACCCAGAGGGTTTGCAAGGCTGGCAGAAAGTGGGCAAAGGAACTAAGAAAAAGCTGTATTTAAATAGAGGAAGGTTTGGTAACAACACCTCCATCCTGGGTAATCCCCCTTCTTTGAATGATTCTGGGGGAAAAAAATCTTCATCAGAATTAACATATTCCATCTTCAAGGTCAAACTGGCATTGGCCTCACGCCAAAGCCCCTGACGGGAACCCTGACTTTGTGGTACCTTTCCCTGATAAAACAGCATGTTTCTGAGCAGAGGCAAATGGTCACGCAGTCTGGCTGGAAGGAACAGATGAACCTCCCAGAGGTTGAGCCTGAAGGCCATCCTGGCCAAAAATACCATCACTGGAGTTTGAAGACATCATATTCTACCTAACACATTAAACAGCCATTCCAAAGAGCTACTAAGCTTTGGGACCAATTGGGTTTTAATGAAGTCCTTATATGATGGACTTGCCAGCGCACTCACAATGAAGCAGCTCAACCCTGGGCTGGTATCGAGTCACGATGCTTGGAGTATCTCTAAAGCTTTTTTCGGCCTTATGAAACAGAGATTTCTCCTCATGGAGAAGCCTAAACACAACCTCATTTCATCTTTGCAATACCAGGACTTGCAATGGTGCAAAACACAGAGAGGCAGCTGAGCTGCGTGTGCACACACCTCTTCCTCACTTCATGTAGAAAGAGTATCTGATAAAAGATACAAACACTAAAATGTAACCGCCTTTCTTTAGGAAATATTTATGCTGCTCCTAAGGAGTTACTATTTTTCAAATTTAAATCTCTCATTCTGTTTCATTTTTCTTTTCAAAATTCCCAGAGCAAAGGAAGCTCTCTACAGATTAGTAGACCACCAAATCTTCAGTACTTCATGTTTGGAATATGAGACGGAGAAAATATCTCTGAAACCTAAATAACTTCCCCCTCTGAAGACCAGACCCATTTTGGGGGAAAATATGCAAAAGTGTTCTCCTCAGGCTGAATGTTATATGCAGTTTCAGCTTAATGCACAGCTTTATAACAGATGTAGAAAATAATCAAAATGGGGGGATTTCTGGGAATACTGGCAGATCTTTACTGTAACTGGAGAGCCGGTCCTGACACACTATAATACTGTTTTTGTCTTAATCGTCAGAAGTAAGCTATAGAGAAAAAAATTCTTTGTTTGACAGAAAAGCAATTGCTATTTCTTGTAAAACATATAATATATTCCAGAAGACCTAAGGGTTTACTTTCCAATAAGGATAGAAAAAGATGTGCGCCCCACTGTGAGCTCACAGTAAGGCTGTTTCATGTAAAAAGTTGGTAATTAGTCCCTGAGTGAATAAAGTAGAAGAGATAAGAGACTGATACTTACTGTAGCAACACAAAACACAATTTCTAGCTGCTAGGATTTAAAGGGTGTGTGTGTGGGAGGGGGGGGACCTAGACCTACTCATTTAATTTACAAGCGTCTAAACCTTGGAAAATGATTTCTTGCATTAAGCTTAAACATGTGTACTTTAAATTGTTACTAACCGACATAAAGATTGAAAAGAGACATTCCAATTTTAAAAAGCAGACAGGAATGAAGAGCTATATTAAAGCATAAAAGACTGTTGTGCCTTGCACCTCAGTAGCAGATTTCATGCTCATTGTACATGACTGCCTTCACTGGACTTATACCAGCAATGCTTGGTGTTTCACCAAGTTAACTCATTAGTGTTCAAAAGAGCTTTATCAAAAAGGAAGTACTTGGAAAAGTAACATGCCTTTACCTAGAGTTATGTAATAAATACCAAAAACAAAAACTCAAAGCACAGGAAAGCCATCTACTTACAAATAAAAATTATTATTTAATAATTTGTATCATTATCAGCAAAATACCAGAAGTAAAAGACATACAGAATTTCTTGTTCTACCTGCAGAACTTGGAGCTACTGGAAATAACATAATATTCAGATGTTTTCCTTTGTTGTTATTCATCATTATTAGATCTAGAGTTTGGGATTCTCCCTCAAAACTAACTACATCATTAATACTGTGACTGTGTGTTTGGCAAACCTTTTTTAACAATATACAAATCACCGTATGAGAGCTTGAGGCATGACAATGGAACTTTACACAGTGAGCTCAGCACAGATCCTTCCCCTTCTCTCTCTCTGTTCACTTACTCCTGTTTGCTTTACTGCATCATTTATTGTTAACGTACATGAGATGAGAACACTTACCAAAAGTCATATCCAAAAAAATCTTGCTTACTTCATGAAGACTCACTCCAAAATACATAACTGGTCATCAGTTTGCCTCTACATCCCCACTGTTGTTTTCCAGGAGAGATCTACAGATGAATTGTGTAGCGATGTCCTAAACTGCAATCATTTGCATGATATTCTATGGGTATCTGATTCAGTATAGAAACAGTCAGAACAATTCTACATCTTTTCACTGCTTAACTAGTAACATCTTGTTTATAAGCACTGAGCCTCACCACAATATCAAGAATTTGTGTAGAGGAAATAGATTAAAAGTATGTCCTCAGGCTGGATGCGGTATAGAAGCCCCAGAACTACTTTTTGCTTACCGTTAGTGTTAATTCTGACTTCAGTGTTTATGTTGCCACATATGAGTATTTAAAAAACTGTCCACTGAGATGAGGAAAAAAACCCGGCACAGACCTTCTTCACCCTTAGTTCTGCAACTTTGTGGAATTCATCCAGGCCACGTAGCTGAGGAGTGTATGGAAACTCCTATACAATGCACAGGTACACACCTACTACTGGAAGCCACAGATCCTATATGAGGGAGTAATACAGATAAAATATTATGCCTCCTTTTGAATTGGAGCATGATATCAATACAGCTGAAGACAGAATGCATCTTTATAAACATACATTGAATTCACCACTTGTGCAGAAAAATGCAGAAAATTTGCAATTCTCAGATTTCGTTTCTACTTTATCTTCGTAAGAATTGATTTCGTTATGTTTATGATATTCCATGCAGTAACATTTAGAAAGAGCAAAAATGAGAATGAACCTGGTTTTCCAAGAAGTCGGAACGATTTAATCTCGCAGTATGATTCAAAACAGACAGGCAGCAACAGAAAGATGCCCTTTAAATTTAAAGGGGATTCAATCAGCTAACAGTTTCTAAAGCTTCCTGATGTTTAAAGTTATTTTTAACAAGGGAAAAAAGTTCAAAATACTCATTCTGAAATCATTATACATTTTGTCTTGCTGTTTAACACAGCTTCGTCTCCAGCATCATTCCTGTTTTCTGTGGGAATTTTGTACATTCTGACAATTCATTCATGATTGCATTTTGCATCTGAAAGCAACCTATTTAAAATAATTGCGATAGTTGATACTGTTCCTCTCTTAACTTTATAAAAATATGCTTAGAACACCCAATTTTTAAACCAGGTTACACTTGCTACAAAATACCTTGGGAGTTTTGTGTAGGTATGTGAAAAAATAAGCAGCTATATTTTGTGTGAGAAAATGTCCAGTGTAATACATGAAAACATGATTATCCAAAGATCTCCAGAGACACTGGCAGAAAGACTTTGGATAAATGAGTCTGAATAGCTAAGGGAGCAGGCATAGCAGCTTTGAAGTTTCCAGTCCTCCTCATTCTGGATAATGCAAAGTTCAGATGACTTTTGGTGGACAGACATCACCATTTAAGTATTGCTAGCGATTTCCTTAAGCCAGATAGCAAAATTCAGATGGAGGTCATGTCCCTAGTTACCAAATAAGCAGCACAAATCCAGGAGCCACTTGCTTCATTTCCACAGAGAAACTAGGACAGAAAGAGGCAGGCAGGAACGACCACAGCAGGAAGCAATCACCCCAGCTCATGTAAGAGTGAACCTGAAGCACAGCCGGCAGCCAGCACGCTTCAGAGGCTCCTGCCCAAAGCCCATAACTTGGGCCCAGGAGGCTGTGCATGCCACCCTGAGCTGCCACTGGGATCCTTGGCACCCTCTTGTCCTGAAGAAAACCTTTGCCTTCTCCAACCATTTCCCTCATGTTTCAGCACACAGTTATGTGGAGGAGCCAAGATTTGTTCTAGTTAAGGCACTTCTAGGAAAAGGTGCAGTGAGTCCCAACTTATACACCTCCCAGGCTGCTGATGGACTGGGGGACCAACATGTGTTCCTGTTTTGTAAAGGAAAACACTAATTTTCCCTCCAATCAAAGTCTGGCATTTACAACCCCAGGTTCCCCATCTCCTGGGCTCCAAGCACATCCACAGAGGAGCAGATTTGGGTTTATTCAAAGCAAATTAGCAGCATTGCTATGCACTCTAGTTTGCAAGCTTTAGAATAACTTCTACATTCTCCGGACATGCTGAAATACAATGCCATCAGAGTAGTTTTTACACAGGGAAGGAAATAATGAGGAGTTATACTGGCATTCATCTCTGACCAGCATTTCCAGAGCTTGAACTTGCTGTATAGGAACAGAAGATAATCAAACAGAGGCAGAGTGAACAAACTGTACCTGCCTTACTGAGGTAAATGCCCCTCTTGTCCAATACTGTCATGGTGTAGCCTCAGCACAAATTAAAAAAAAAAAAAAACCCAAAAAAAAAACAAACAACCCCAAAATCAGTGTTGGATTTCAGAATCCATATTGAGGTTAAAGGGCACCATTCTTATCTGGTATTCCACCCAAAGGACAATGATTTCATTTTATAAAGATCATTAGTCAGTGAAATATATATTTTAGAGAGTTTCTAGTAGGGAAGATTATTTTGGCAGTCACTGGAGTGTACCAGATGGTTCATTAACATAGGCTAGACAAGAAAAAAGGCTTTCAGAATCATTTAGAAAATGTCAAACAGAAACAAGAACCCTGTCACTTTTTATTAGAATTAACTACATCATACCCTGGACACAGATTTCACCTTGGGTCAGAAAAATTAATACAGAATTATATGAATTGTGTAACATACTAGGTTAAAGATAGGGCTTCCTCTTGGGACTCATTTACTAGCAATATATTATGGTCTTCTACTTTAGGAATCCTCAACCTTTCTTTTGTAAGTTATGAAAAGAGCTGACCTTGCTCAGACTCCATTGGTGTCTAATTGATTTGAGATATATGCAGAATTTCAACAAGACACTCCGCTAAAGTTCTTTTGTGATCATTTTCTCAGGAAAGTTGGCAAAAGGGTTTACTGAATATTCAGCAGCTTGTAAAGTACGCTTTGGTCAGGAGGAAAAAAATATATCCATTTAGTGAAACTCTGCCTTCATAAACAGGAATTAAAATGCAACTGAATTGTTGTTATTTTGTTTTTATTATCATTCAGATGTCAAAAATCTTGAGAACTTCCAGCTTGTGGAAGGTGTTCAGGAACAAGTAAATTCTGCTCTGCTGGACTACACATTGTGTAATTACCCACAGCAAACAGACAAATTTGGGCAGCTTCTCCTGCGACTACCAGAAATCCGGGCCATCAGTATGCAGGCTGAAGAATACCTCTACTACAAACACCTGAACGGGGATGTGCCGTGTAATAACCTTCTCATTGAAATGCTGCATGCAAAGAGAGCATAAATTATACCCATTAGAGCGTCTGCTTTCAAGGAAAAAAAATATATTCTGAACTGCTCCAAGCAACACTAATTAAAACACAGTTTTAAGACTTTGCAAAATGGTATAATAATCAAATACTAATAGTAAATAAGTGATGTATCAGGGTATTTGTATTGCAAACTGTGAATCATATGCTACACATCCCCAAAGGAATCTATATAGGACTGTATACTGGCATGAAGTGAATTTACCAAGTGGATACTATCAGCAATGTCAACACGAAAAAGGACAGAATGATTCTTGTATATTTTACTCTGCTGATTGCCAATACGAAGAAACTTAGAAGAAACAAACCTGATCCATATTATCAAGCTAAGATAGTGGGGAATTGGAGTGCACTTAATTCCTTCACTGTATAGCAGGACTTCTAAAACAGTTACAGTAGATGCAAAACTGCATCTACAGCATCTTCTGTCATCCTTCCAAGGACCCAACACTTATTTCTTCTGTGATAAATGATGTGGCATCCATTCAAGAACCTGTAAGAGAGAACTGGCATAGGCCACGTGCCATGTAGTATGGCCACCAAATCTTAAGAGGCTGGTTTTGACTGTCGGTCTCTCAGGCCTGCAAAATCGCTAACTTGAAGGGTCTCTTATCCAGCTAGCTTGGCATTCTTACTATGTTCTCAAGTTTGTTTTGTCACGTGTTCATGTTGTTCTGTCAGGCAGTATCCCTCTTCTACTACTGTTACTGGATAGCTGTTAAAGAGCTAATTAGCCAATTCAACTTTATAGTTAACTACTGCAGTAGCTAAAATATGGCTCTGCTGTATATTCATGGACATTTCCATGAACATGGAAATGGAAATATTTTAGCCATCACAAACAATAGTTTCTTTGACACACACAAACAAATAGTTTTTAAGACACTAAATACTAATGTTAGAAAACTAAAACTAAAATTAAAGAAATGCACTTAGTGACACAAGAATAGACAAATTAATTGTATGACCTGATGATGCCATGGAACTTATTAAAAAATGGTCTTCAAAATTGCTGGTACTTAAGAAGCTAAATTTCAACTGAAACATCCACTATCTAATGAAACTTTTTCAAGTTAGGTAATACACATCTACGCAAAGAAAGAAGAGTGATACTGCTGTGTCTATGTAGGCCAAAGTCTGCTGCAGAACAAATATTGGAGAAGAACAAACAATTCTCTCTCTGTCCAAATGCAGATACCAGTATTAACATGTCGTGCCACAGTTATAAGTCTTGCCTTATTTCATTATCCTTAAAGGTAACTGAGCAGGTGTGGATCAACATATGTTTAAAATAAAGTATTAATCTGTAACATTATAAAAATCATAGTGTTTACATTCTTTAGGTCCTGTGGGGAAAAAACTGTGATAAAATTGCAGAACAGTGATTTCCTTATTATTTCTTTTAAATTGGTAATTATTTTACCAGTACTTAATTACTGTATGTCGTGAGACACTAAAATCAATAGGGGTATTTCATTTTTACTTTAATTTTTGAGATTATTGGCTGCACAATCACTTGTAGAAACTGTATAAAATCCTAAACATTTAATTTTTTCATGAAGATTGCTGGCTTTTGAATAGTTTATTTATATTGTATATGATAGTTTCCACTGTAGACAATTATGATGCTAATTTATTGTTCTTTGGTTTCATCTTTATATAAGATATAGCCGGAATGAAGAAGCCAAATATATGTGTTTACTGTAGCATGTCTTCAAGTTAGTGGAACATAATTCAGGGACACACAAGGGTCTTTATGAATTAAAATCATTCACTTGATTAAATGTCTGTAATTCTTCATAATCCTAAATGTAGTTTATTTAAATCTAATGTAAATTATGTGAGTTATAGCTTTTTCTGTTTCATGTGAACTTGAAAAGGTGCATTTCTTTTTTTTTTCCCTGAACCATTCATACATTGTATACCAAAGACATCAGTTATTACATCTGCATTAGTACAAAGCACACTATTTTAATTGCTTGTGTTAATCAATTCTAATATTCTGTCCATGCATAGGGTACAAACACAGCAAAGCCTAGTGTCTGCAACTCTTATGCCTGTCTTATATCACAGAACATGCGTGCTGTCGTACAGATCAGAAGCAAACCAAGCATAGTTCCCTTGGACATCCCACACAGCAGACATGCAAGCACTATTTAAATAACAGTGTTCTCCCTCAAACAAACTAAATTAACAGAAAGCAAGATGCAGGTGGCAATTGACAGTGCCTGTGAAATACGTTTACTCGTGTGTACACGATAAGTATGGTCATTCCTTCCTTCTTAAAAGAAAAACAAAGCATATTTCAAGTGTTTGCATTCTGTATTTTATCTTTGTTTTCCTGTTGAAATGCTACAGTGAATCTCACTGAATATTGAAGAAAAACGTTTAAAAAATATTGCTAACTTTATTCACAACACCATTATCTATATACAGGACAAAATAATTAAAATAAGGTTGTAGAAGAAAAGAATTTTTCATACAGTTTAAGGGAAACAATTTCAGATAAACTAACATATATTTCCCCATATCTGTGGTTCCAAGAATCCCACCAGATTGCCCAAAGTACATGAAAAAAAAAAATCACCAAAAACCTAACACCAACCAAAAACCGCCCTCATGTTAATTGTTAACTACTTTGTAAACAGACATTTACTTCTGACTGCCTTATTGATTACAGGACATATTAGTAAAAGCAGACTGAAATTCAAAGGGTTTGGCTTTGGCTGGTTTATTATAGTTGTTTTGTGTTTGTAAACAGACAATCTGTAAAGTCTGACTATTTGTATTACAGATGTTCTGCAGCTGCCTTGGATTTAAATCCATGCAACTCTTAGAATGTGCAGTGAGTTACTTGTTGAAGTTGAAGTTCTCTTACTGTATCAGTGAAATACATATTGTCATGTCAGTTCTTGCCAGGAGTTTCTCATAGCCAATGGAATTTTTTTTTTCCAGTATTTCAATAAATATTGATATGCCCATGCTGATTATAATCGTCTTTATGATAACATCATTCCACTGAAATGTCAAAAACCAGTTGCTTAGAAGAGGAGAGTAAAATGCAGGAGAAATAAGAGCACCAAAGAGAATTTGATGTAGACCAGAAGACACAATGCGGAGAGCGGCACCTTCAAAAGCTCAGACAGCGATGGTGAAATTGCCTACTCTGAAGCAGAATAAATACAGCTAGACAGATCAGAAAAGCTGAATCTCTAATCAAAATGGAATTTACATGTTAATACTTACAGATTCATACATTTCATCTCATAGTGCACACTTAATTTTTGCTTCGCATGTTACCCATAAAGAGTTAAGCAGCCAAAGCATCTGAGGGGAAAAAATGACAGAACAAAAGAAAATCAGGTAACAGGATCCAGTGGAGCTGAGGATAACCTCTCAGCAATGTAAACACGAGACAGGGCCAGGGGCAAACCCACGGCTTCCAACACAACTGCCAGCAGAGGCTGCCAGGGAGGCAGATGTTACTGCTACTAGAAAAAAATATTTTCCTAAAGTTGCCCTCTGGCTCCTCTGATTGTTGTTCCGAGAGCAGGAGGTGGAGTGGTCCAAGAGAGCCTGTCAGCCATACCCTACTGTTTTGAGACCAAGTCCGCTGCTTCCCCTGAATGGTCTGGTGCTTTGAAAAGGGGCTGTTCTCCGAGGTGCCAAATGTAATGTTTCAAGGGGAAAAAACAGGGCTATAATTAGCTATTTACAAATTCTGTGCTTGAACAAAACAAAGCTGGTTCAGTGTTGCAACAAAAACAGAGTAAACCAAACAGGCTTAGGTGGCTTACAAGTGAGGAAGGATTATTTCATGACTGAAAACCATGATTTTGCATAAGACCCAGGCAAGATTTCAGAGTTCATACATTTCAGAAAGTTTTCCTTACGAGATATATATTTTGGGGTGATATATTTAGTATATACGCTATGCACCTAAATTATGAGGGGTTTTATTTTTAACTTGAGTTTGACACTGGTTATGGAACAATCTGCTGTATGTTTTTATTGGAAACATGGAAAGAGTTCAGTGTAACACAGGTCAAGTCAGTACAATACTTAGTGATCTTGACAATTTCCTGGAATACTGAATAACACTTTTTATTAACCCTTAATTTGAAGCCCATAGTCTAGATACATCACAAAAGTTCTAACATTATTTCTGCCCTCTCCAATACAGTTGCTGTTGCTTTCCAGGGAAATTCTATATAGGTGCATCTGCTGCACTTTGGAATTTGGAATGAGCATTACATTAATGAAAAGCCAAGAAAATTACAGATAAATTTTAGGGGCATCAGATCCTAGACCTATATAACCCTGTGATGCTGGCATGAGCCCAAATAGTTCCGTGACAGTCCAGCAATTTCAGATGCACGTAAACCTGTAGAGAAAAGATTCATTTTCTAAGGGCAATTTGCCAACAATATGAAAAACCTTTGCAAAACAATAAAGGCAGAAGAGGGCCTGACCCTCAGATGGATCGCAGACATGCCTACCTTGATGTCAGTGACCTAAGCTGAAGAGAGCAACACTAGAAGCTAACTGATAGATACAGTCTGGTCCAGCACACATCAGTGGGACACGACAAAGCTTCCCTTATACTTCCCAAACCCCTTATTTTTTTGCTCCTCTGCAGAACAAAACCCTCTTCAATTTATTTATGTCTTGAAGTCTGGCATGTAAGCTCGGACTTGCAATACTAGGTGAGTTTTCACCATTGCCCCAGGAAGGTCCTGGCCCCTATTCCCTATTTGCTGTAGCTTCCTTTAGGCCTAGATTAACTACCAAGCTTATGGCAGTTCCTGCTATCTATGTCCTGCACACACCTGTGTGGATAATTCAGAGGTAAGGTAAAGCAAGACATTTGGTGGAACGCAGAGTGCTGATGCTGTCTGCATTCATGGCGGCTCAGCTGTAGTGCCCTGCTCAGGCCACTGATGCCTCGCCTGGGTAAGGACTACAGGTTTTAACATTAGTTAGTAACAAAACATAGCATGAAACAAACAGCAGAAAAAACTAGCGCTGGAGTTGCAATTTTGTCATTCACAGCTTGCTCTTCCTATGTTTCAGAATGAGTAAATTCCATGTAGACGGGGGAAATGACTCTCCATTTGAGATGCAGGATGTTAGGGTGCTTCCAGTAACACCAATTGTTTATCATGCTGCTGCAACCAAAACCCTTTGCAGAGCAAGAGCCTCCCTGTGTGGCATTCACGTCAATCACCCTGTAAACAAACTGATGCTGCTGGATACTACCAATACAGTCTGTCACTTGCAATTATATAGTAAAACAGGGAGTCTGCACCAAAGGGAATCGTGTGTTTGTGGGAAGGACCCCCAAACAAGCCCCTCTTTGTAGAACAGAAAGTGCTGACGGTCATTGTAGGCGTGCCAGCAGCTACCAAGACACATGCACACATGCCACATGCCACCTATGGGAATCCCTAAAGCACTTTCAAATATCCAGTACTTCTCTTCCTATACAAAATATGTAGTGAGGCACTGCTCCCCGGAGGACACCACGCTTGAATCATCTGCACGGCTCAATTCCTGTTTGACAGGGATGTCCTTCCACTGGTGTAAGCAGAAGAGTGTTGGTGCAGAATAACAGAAAATTGAGACATGCCTTTCTAGTCAATACTGTGGCATTTATATCTTGCACTAAATTACTCTGTCCTGCTCTTTACAACTTGATCTCAACCTGCATGTGTCGAAGAGAAGTCCTTCAAAGTGCTCTGCTCCCTATAGCAAAGCAGCACATTAAAGCTGTATGTTAAGATGAGGTGTGTAGGATTGCCTACGTTTGAATTCCACAGTAAGAAATATGGAGTACAATAAATGTCTGTTATGATCACCCCATAAACTATGGTCGAAAGCAAAATAGATAACAGGGGAGGAATAACTCCAAAAGAAAATATAATGAAAAGGAAGCACATGGACATGGAGGAGACACAAGGATATTTATCTTTGATAAATATTTAATCTTGATTCACTTTTAAACTAAAGAAAAAAATCTAAATTAAATATGCCAGATTATTATAATTGCTTTGAAGTATTAAAAAGGCCTGAATAAATTATCATTTATGTATTTCAGAGACCTGCCACAGTAAGTGATATTGGTTCTAATTTTCATTTAATAAACATAGTTTTATTTTACAATGTATATAAATTCCAGATAAAATACACAGAATAACTGATTGAATATGTTTAAACAACTCATTCAACTCATGCTGTGAAAACGGCAGCTTGTTATTGGAGTATGATTTTATTTAAAATCAAACACTACAGCTGCCTCACAAACTATGTCAAATTGTTTTTTCACATATTTCAGTTGAAATATTCTACAGCAATATCTACTCTTCCTACGGAAGACCTTGCTGTGGGTCCCACACCACCTGGATCTGCGGTTTCACCTCCCCCCCCAGGTCCTGCCTGTCTTTGCATACAGAACCTCAGACAGCGAAGCTGGGAGGCACTGACCCCAAGAAGGTGGGGCCGGGGCGCATCTCATGGGTTTTGTTTGATTCTTTATGTTAGTGTCCCTACTCTGCTCACTTACGTTACTGAAAACCCAGCTGATCCTCCCCACTCCTTCCCAGGGACAGTCCTTGTTCCCCACATGAGCCTCTTTCTGCCTTTCCACTCCTTTCGTACCGCTCAGGTTCCCTCCACCCCCTCGCATGCTACACATTTCTGCATTCATTCTCCTTTTCTCTGTATCACGAGCAAAACTCACAAAGTGACTTTACCCAATGCACCAAGATGTTCAGGAGGGTTACTTAATATTTTGGGGAGGGGAATAGGTCAAGGACACAATATTATCTGGATGTTCTGAAGTAGCAAAGTGACCACAAATGTCAGGAAAGCGACTGCTGGACCTGGTCAGACCAGGCTGAAGAAGCCCCAGCCGAAACCAAGACAAGGTCACCCATCAGCCTGCTATGTCTTGGCTTATGATGACCAGCTCTACAGACCTGAATTAACAATTCTTACCAAACATTGTTTTCAGACAGAAAATAGGAAACATCCAAGAATTTCAGTGCAAGAATAGCACATAAATATATTAATAGTGAAATCTAAACAGAGGAGCGGCATCATGTCTAGGATTAAATTATTTTAAGACTGACTGTTTTTTGCTCCAACAACACACTTCACAATATTCAACATAATCAAGAAAACAGCCTTTGCCAAAAAGAGTAAAGGGAAGAAATGTTTTTATTATTTTTTTTCTTTGTTTATTTTATATATCCAACTTTGACACGTTTGACACATCCCTCAAGAAGTAAAGAAAACTAAAAAAAAACCCACTGTACTTTCTGGGGTGACAGATTTAAGATACCTTTCCTTGTTGTCAGGAAAACTGGCTGGTACCTCACCTGGTGTGCCAGGGTCCTGAGGAAGTCCGGAGGAGCAGCATCAAGCGCATCTCAGTAGCGTTTTGTTCAGGATGGAGCAACAACTCCTTTGGCAACAGGTAACTGGCCAAAATGCTGCAGGCAAGCACTGCACAACCAGACTACCCCGTAAGCGATGATGCAGCACATTAGGCTCATGGGTTGCCAGCCTGTGAAGAGACAGGCAGATTTAGTGAGATTATCTGCTGCTCTATAACTATGTTTCCCCATTTGTATAGTTGGAAGTAATTAATAATGCAGAACCATTGTCCATTTATTGAGTGTGGGAGTTGTGAAGAAACCAGCAGAATTTTAATAACAGATATCTTCAAATATTTAGACTAATATTGTTAGAGGATCACCATACTGATGGTAAAAGTTTCACCCTGAATTACCTTTCACCTATTTTGTTAAATTTTCCTTTTGGCACTGAAGTTGATTTCATGTGAACAACTACACACAGAAATAAATATACACAAAACAAGAAAAAAAGCTCCAGAAAGGAAGTGGTCACTTTCAGGTGAAAAATTTGAGGCCAAGGACACAAGCAAAAACCTTGTTTCTTCCTGGTAGTTCCTTTGTAGTTGTTCTGTTTTGTTTTAATGCCTTCTTATGAAAGCCATAAGTAATACAATACGAACTCATGTAGCCAGGAAGAAAACGATAATTTTTTCGTAGTTTTAAAGAATTATTTTAGAAAAAAGTGTATGTGCAGATATACTTGACATGCTCCAGAAGATAGATAAAAGAGCAAAAAGTCTCGTTTCACCTTTTTCTTAAAAAAAAAAAAAAAAGGAAAAAGTTCTATTTTGATAGGTCTGTTAGTCATGAGGTATCTGAGGCTCTGTAGTACAGCTTGGATGAGAGATGTCTCCTGGAGATGCAGAGTAGACAGCCCGGGAATCCCTAATTCTCCTCAATCACAAACTCCTCTCTAATCCCAGAAAATCCCCAGGATGCCCCACCTTGATAGTCCTACCTGTAACACACCACCAAGGCTGACTTACATCCTAGGCTGCTCCAGAAATGTGATTATTTATCACAGTAACATTTAAAACTTGTAACGAACATGAGAAATAGTTGATAAGTGCCACTGGGACATAAGGTGTTACTGGTGTATCTGCTCTGGAGGAAGACCAGCTGGCCTCAAGGGCCCCCAGGCTGCTCCCAAGGGGCAGCCTTGAGAGGTTGGGTTTACCAGGCGGAAGGCAGCAGCTTTTGTGCACATCTCCTGGCATTCACAAATAAAGCCTGGCTTTGGGGATGGTGTTTTATTGACAGACTTCCCCTGTCCTAAGGTACTAAGGATGGAAAGAGAACAAAAGAACGAGGCAAGCTCTACTGGGAGAAAACACAAATGAGGACAAATTCCCTCTTTCCAAAGAGGATTCAAAGGATTTTTCTTTCAATCAAATGTAAGCAGAGATTTCAACACGTTTCTTCTGAGAGTATTAGCCTCTCTAACAACTCTCTTGGTCTCTCTCTCCTGTCTGATTTCCCCAAACGCACTATGTGCAGTTGTTGGCGTGCTAAGTTAAGTGTTCCTCCCTTAGGTCATTATTTCCACTCTTTAATTGTTCTTTCAGCCTTCTGTAGCATTATTGTTATCTAGATTGTGTTGGTGCTGCTTTCCAAAAACAGATGAGTAACAGTTCCTGCCCTTAAGAGTGTATATTCTCGAAATAAACCTTTCAAATTCTCCACCCAAGACAAAACACACCAATTACAGCTGTAACGGTCTTCAAAGGTTTTTCAAAATCTCTCAATTCATACTTCTGACATGAAGCCAAATACACATCTTTTATTCACGTAAAACTCAGTGGGGCCTTTTCCAAGAAACTGAGCTTGCAATACAAACTGATCAAAACTGATCTTAAGGATGTGAACTTATCCTGAAATAAAACCTGAGTTTTAGACCTTTGCCATGCCTCATTCCCACAGGCAACATGTACCTCAGAAACCACAAAA
The DNA here is from genome assembly GCA_027574665.1 of Rhynochetos jubatus. Classification (NCBI taxonomy): domain Eukaryota; kingdom Metazoa; phylum Chordata; class Aves; order Eurypygiformes; family Rhynochetidae; genus Rhynochetos; species Rhynochetos jubatus. Next base: position 23,544,658 of record CM050656.1, read on the forward strand.
AGGATCTCTCTGCCCCAGCCCAGGATGGTTTACAAGCAACACTTAGATGGCATGTGTATGATGAGTGCAACCAATGAGACACCTCTGATGGAAATTTTCCTCCTTTTACATGCTCAGCTGTTGAAATTTAGTTGGCAGACCTGTTACACAGGTAAGTTAGAATGGAACAATTAAAGGCAAGGCTTTACCAGAAGCCATGCAAAGCCACATCAGAAATGCAAAGTAATTCATTCCAATTAGCGCAAAGGGAGTAGCCGAAAATTACTCGGGGTAGTCAATTCACTTTATTACACATTTATTTGCATAGCCCATTCACATAACATAGTTTATTTGGTTTCTGGTCACTCTAATGCACTGCAAAATGTAAACCCCACAGGCTAACAGATCCAAGAATTAATTTTTCTGCAAGAGTTAGGAGGGAGAAAGATTGCATGGAGTCATTTAAAAAAAAAAAAAAAAAAGAAAAAAGCGCTGCCCAGGTCAAACTGTGTTTAGGAGAACAATCACTTCCAAATATAAAACTTACCAGTCAGTTTAGGAATGAGTTTAATTCTACATTTGCTGTTGAAGTTCTGAGCACAGAGATATGCTTGGTGATCTCAACACACTGTAAAATCCCTCTATTGAGCACACTGATCTTTGATTATTACATGTAGGTTTGTGGCCGCTGACTCTCCTGACTTGTTTTGCTACTGTGTAATTTCTTCTAAGCTTCACCAAAAAAAACCGCTTACTTGAGTCACGGGAGAACATTTGCAGAGCACTTGATGCACAGAAAGTTTTACTGCTGAGCGTTGGGAGGCACTTAGCTCACCATGCGGATATTCAGTCTATTGGGTCGCTGAACTGTAATAAAAGACATCATTAAGCGAAACATTTGATGGAGGTACTTGGCTCATTGGGTCAGTGGTTATAGTTATAAGGAATTCCTTGTGAAGCTAATAGATAAAAAAATGAGCTCTTTTGATTTCCAAGACCTGCCTCTCTTTTTAAAGAGGGATACATGGTAGTTTCTATTTATATACATAATAACTTAAAGACATTTTCAGGAAGACCACATGCTGCCACTGTCAAAGCTGCAACAATCCTCAGGCCATTGGCATGTACAACCAGCACTGACACCAATACATTTATATCACAAAACTTTCCAGGACACTGCATTGTATTATTAATGATGGAAGTGCTGAGAGTTTCACTGATTTTTAAGAATTCACTCTCCAAATGCACTGCAACCTTGGAGTGGAGCCAGACAAACCCACTCAAACACACCAGTTACACAATTTCTTTCCAAATGTGAGACAATATCCCCTATAAAGTTAGCAGTCTGTGCTTTTCCTTCTTCCTCTAACCTTCATCCTATTCATTCCCCACCCTATCTGCACCACAGACCCTCAGGTCTAACTCAGTGGCCAACACTTCGGGTTGATATTCATGCTTTAAATTGCCTGCAGCCAGCACTAGGAGGTTTGGTATTAGCTGGCAAATGTGCAAGCCTCAGTGCAGCTGCTGACTAGCTATTTCACTGCTATGGGTATATGTCTAAGTAAGTAGTTGTAGAGGCCACCAGCCTCTTCCCCTTGGCCCCACATCCTGCAGTGAACTGTCACCTCAGGAGACTGACCAGCTGTCCCTCATCAGCACTGGTCAAGACAGTGAACGGAGCGTGCCCATGTCCAGCTGCAGCCCAGAGCCATAGGTGGGAAGGAAGTCACTACACAGCACAGGTTCCAGCTGGTTCTTTAGAAACATCGAGCCTGTGAAACCAGAGCGAAAGGCAATGGATTATTTTACAATATGAAAATAAATGTGTTGGCAATGTAGTAACTAAATCCAGCTCTAGGAGAAGAGACAGGGTCCTGGAATACAACTTCCAACTACATCCCTAAGAAAATTTTGCTTTGGACCTCCTAGTTCAACAACAGGAAAGAACAAGTCTCCTTTCTTCTTTGACAGTACCAAGGGTTTCCTGATGAACTAAGCTGTGGGTGATGGAGCAAACTGCAGAACTCCTGGAGAGGGTCCCCACATGCATGGTTTCCTCAGAGAGAAATTTCGATTTCAGAGGGACACTTGACATTTCAAATACATCTGTATGGACTGGATAAATATAATTTATGGTGGCATATAATTTAATAAACATAGAGCTGTAAGAGCTATGCTCTGTTGCTTTAATCTCTGCTCCCCCACCCCCCTTCAAAACAGTGAATTTCAAAAACCAAGAGCAGTGCACTCACACTCTGGCAGACGCTGCACATAGTAAGTACGTTAACAGTGAAGAATCAACATGCAATGTCAAACCATTTCCATGAGTTTTTCTATCATCTTGCCTTAGCAGTGAATGTTTTTGTCTTCAGAGAGGTTGAAATACAGCACATCTACAACTGGAGGTACTGCCCTCTAATAATACCACTGATATTGCTGCTATGATAGTTTTTTTTTAAAAAAAACCAACTATTTCATCCATTGTGCAGGAAGCTCTATGTTTATCTCCAGCATGACAAAGCCCTGACCTAGCTGAGTACCCAGCTGCTACCACAACATGCATTTCAAAAAGTTCAATACTTAATAAAGGAATAACAAAGAAGAGACAACACTGATTTTGTACTTCTCTACTACTACCTGTATGAAACAGTTCAGTTGACTCATTGCCTCTATCAATTTTTCAGGCTCTGTAACTGTCATTCTTATGCCACCTCCTGCCTTAATTTTAATCAGCAAAAACTAGATAATAATCACAAAACAAAAAAACCTGACAGTTTACTAAGAATCCATTTATCCATCTACTCCAAGCCTGGTGTCATGTCAGTAAACTGCCATTAAAATAATTGCCTCTAATAGCAGGTTATAAATGACTTTCCAGTCAAAGACTACAGCTACTTTTATAAAATACACTTCTATATTGGAGGAACACAAGCATTGCTACTTAAACAATTAATTTGCTACTTATGATACGTAAATTTCACAAATAATGCAAATTTAAAGAGGGGGGTACCCACATAGAATATTTTAATCAGCAAATTTCTAGAAGAAAGGGAATTGTGGTTCCATTACTGATATTATCCTGCTGTATCACCAAGCACAAATGGTTTTCACTACTTTTTTTTTTTTTTTTTTTTACACAGTCATCCCAGAAGAAACAGGAACAGTCAGTGGAAGCAAGCTTTTATTATCATATAATGGCCTGGGTCAGAAGAGACCTTTAAAGAAGGTCTAGGGCATCACTGAGGAGTTGCCAAGTTCCCACGTCACGCAGACTGTCATCACAGTCCCAGAGGCAGTCAGTTGGTATCAGTCAACATCTAGTTCTGAAACAGAAAGGACACACGCAGCAGTGGACCCTCCCAAGCTTTCCATCTAGGCTTTTGTAAATAAGAAAAAAATGTTAAGTGAAGCCAAGGTCATACCAGCACTATTAAAAGACAGCAACGTGACTTTCTAATATCAGCTTTCATGCTGCAAAGCCCTGTTCTGTTGGCTTGAAAAGGATGTAAACCCACGTACACAGATCTGTTTAACATCCTTGGTCAGTAATGCCAACTTATCATGAGCTGCCTGGAATACCCACTAACGTCAATTTCTTGTGATTATAAAGAAAAGCAGTGACAGAGAACTTAACCATGGTAATAACTACTATGGAAAATAACAGAATACCAAAAAAAGGACAAAAAGTAATCTGCTTCGCACTGTGAATGCATTATAAAAGGGTAGCTGGCAAGTCCGTGCAGCAGTGTCTTCCACAGGTTATGTTCGAGGTTGCTGCAGATGCAGTCTCAGCTGTGCAAAGTCAACTGAAAACTGCCCAGTAGTAGGAATCTGCCATGTAGGTTGGGTCAACATATCTGCAGCGACTGTGCAGTGATCAGTGAAGACCTTCTGAAAATTCAGCACTTGGTATGGTCTTAACTCTGGGTACTCGCATATTTCATTGTCTGGTTGGGCTTCTTGAATGGCAGGAAGGAAGATGGGGGGTCACTGAAGGGAGGAGGTTTGAGCACTCTCCCACTTACAATGCCAGTGCCATCTAGTGGTCAACATACCGTGATGTAAAAAAGTGGGTGAAGTTACTCAACTATTGATGGGGTGAAACCTGAGAAATCCAACTTTTTATAGTGAATACTTTGTCTCTCAACATAAAGAACAAAAGAGCAATTTATACTGCAAGGGTTGTTTTTCACTACCTGTGATTGTTCCTGAACTTCTCTTTCAATGGATTTAGCAATGAATGGTATTTTACTTGTGCCTCTGCATCCTTCTGTTTCTAAACATGGGGGGGTGGGGGTGGGAATCAATTATGGGCAAACCTTGCACCCAGCTCTATGAATAGCAAGAGAGATGAATTGGATTATACTTCAATATTTAAATTTAGTAAATATGTATCATTGCAAGACCAGAGCATTTATGAGCTGGATTTTCAACAAAACCAGGCAATAAATACAGTCCACTGAAGGACACACACAGAGTCAGGAACACCCATAACATCCACTACATTGCACTGCGTTTAAACAAGGCAAGAAATAGAAAGTTCGTAAGGACAAACGCACACTTACCGCCTACAGCCTTTTTGTTAGAAAATAAGAAGATGAGTATTTAACATCATCGTCAGTATTCAACATGTTCTGTGATACCTTTTGTTCAAGTCTGATATCCAGTTCAGGGCGAGTGGGATTTCAGTCTGCTTCAGAATGCTTCTCCAAAGCTTGTCCAAAAGTGGATTTCCACGTCTGGAAAAGGGGGTAAAAACAAACCTTGTTGAAAGATGTTCATTGCTTACCAGAACCTACCCTACTTTCCTTTCTGCAATCAGAAATTGCTGACATACACAACAACAACAAAAATGCCTAAACAAAACAAAATAGCCAAGCAAAAGAGCTTTTATGTCTCCATAAAACCTGTTCAACCTATTTTTCCCCAAAAATATGATAGCAAATTGCATGGTCTGAGGCAAATTGGAAAATGTACCCTGAAAAAAAAATAAATGTCTAGACATTACAGAAAAATGCTGAACTTGTTCACGTACTGATAGCACACATCATGTTACCCTGTGAAGGGGAATTAAAACTTGCCTTTGGTTCCAATAAAGGCATTTTTTTCTCCTCCCTTGCCCACATCTTCTGTACATTGAGACACAGACATTCTGCAAGCACACAGCTCCCACCTCAGTTTTGGTCGCACCCAGCTCAACCCTCTCTTCAGAAGCCCCTGGTTTGCAGATCTTCCAAACTTGTTCTTGCACATGCAAGATTTTTTTAAGTTTCACTGTAGTTTTAGGTATAGAAACACTACTTCATACATACAGATGTTTGTGTGCTAACCCAACCAATTGGTAATGTTTTGAGTAATGCATCATAAGAGCAATGGCACCTTAACGATGTATTACATTAATACATCATCAAAGCTATGACACTCTTATGATATATTAGTTTAATACATCATAGCAGTGCCGTATCTTCGACAATGTATTACTCCAAAAACATAGCAACAGCCAGAAAGCTCTCAATATAAGTTTTGTGGATTTTTCAACTTATTTACATTCTATGAGTTTGGGGGGGTTATTTATTTATTTATTTGTCAGAAATAACAGTGCTTACTAGGGACACAAGTATGTCGTTATCTACTGGTAAATATCAATATTCCCAAGAAGCTATTTCACAGTCCACCACCTAAGACACCCCAATCCACAGTGTGGGTTATTGAGCCAGGGCACACACAGCTGGGGAGGAGGGGAGCACTGGCGTGTGCCTGCTTCTGCCCTGAGCCCCTGCGCACGGTGCTAGGGGAACGGGAAATGGTCATCCACGCTGCAGTCACAACAAAATGCTGCACAAAACCAGCTCCTCCTCAAAAAAGCCAGCAATGGATACATAAAATGAAGGGTTTCTTAAAGACAACCTTCCTCAACAAGGGTTGCTGGAGAAGAGATGGAATTTAATTTTTTTGTAAATTCTCTACTTTTCTCTACCAAAACAGTGAGATCTGTACTCATCATATTATGCCCCCCACAGTCTCTCTCCTCTGCTGGCAATCTATGGAGAACCTTAACGAAATGAAAATTTAATCTTTTAGTTACTTCATGACAGCAACACAGAACATAGACCATACTAGTGAGCTGTAGGATAAATTGCTAACAGAGAATTATTTGCAGAAAGGCACTGGGAGGAAGAAACTGTCTTAAAAAGAGAGATGCTTCCAACCCTGTTGCAATTCCTTTAAGAAAATGTTTGACTGATCAGCTGTATCACGTCTTTCCATGATATTGTGTTAGTCAGTGCAGACAGTAACACCCATCACCCAGCAGCACAGGCAATGTTCATACAAATAAATCACTCTAATTTCTCTGATATAAAATAATTGCATTCCACTGTTCACACAGAATATGTAGGTCTCTTCTAGATGTTTTCTTGCATGACTGCCAAAACCCATGCCAAGCAGTCTGACCAATGAGTCTGTACTTCTCCAAAGTAAATCAGGTTATGTAGGCATCCTTTTTTTGGGAAGGGATATTTTGCAAAAATTCAAAGGTCAAAACCAGAATACACAGTGGAACATAACAGAAGAGAAACTATAGAAGTTAAAGTACATGCAGCAAAATAAAGACAGAAAACAGAAAACAAAATTTATCATCTGGAAATAAACAGGAAAAAAAAAAAACCCCACCCCACACTGAAAGGAAAGAAAAGAAAATTAAAATCCTCACCAAAAAAATAAACTGAAGGAAAATTAGAATAAAGTGCCTTTCTTAAAAATCTTTCAGAAAAACTAAACCTAAGCAACAACAACGAAAAATTCAGAAAATTTCAAAAAATTTCAACATGATTCTCTGTTGCTGTCCCTCCTAGCAACATAAGCAAAAGCAGAAACCCAAGCATGGATAGGGAGCTCTTCAAAGCATCAGTAACGGTGAATGTTCTAGCTGAAGCTCCCTCTTTCACATAAGGTCTTACAAGCTTTCAGGAATTTTGATACTTGCTTGCCCCTATTAGGATGGACAAACAGATCCTTCTTCTCTCCCCTAATGGGCCTTGCGAAGCACCAATACTGTCACTGGAGGCAGTGCAGCAGAAGCCCAAGAGCCCTTGCCTCCCAGGCTCAAAGGCTGGTGGCAGAAGGAAATCCTGCACAGGGGCTGAACGAGGAAAGGTGCCCATCATTCCACGAACTAGTGTCTCACATCCAGACAAAGAACTGACTGCACAAATTACATGGTAAAAGGGAAATAAAAATTAATGAAACCCGCTCGGTTGTTCTTTGGGACTACGAAGCCTGACGTACAAAGGTGAAAGTTCATAAGCTCAATCCAAAATTATTTTAACGGGCACAATGTAGATCTTTCATCCTATTATTTAATCATCAATTATGCTTTAATTTCACTTAAAGCACGCAAACACAATTATGCAGGTGCTTCAATTATTGCAGAAAACAATAGCAACATATACAAAGCTTTCAGCTGCTGTGGAAATAGTGAGAGCCCAGTGTTACCAGTCATCAACTCGGCAGCTCCCAGAGTGCCTCCACCTTCAGCCAGTCCTGTGGCAGGCAGTGCCATGCGCGGGAATAAGGTTCATCTCCATGGGCAGGTGCGCAGACCTGAGGCAATGCAAGGGGAGCAAGAACTCTCAAGGAGGGAGGGAGGGAGGAAGCAAGAGGGACAAGGCAGGGAGAGCAGAGAAGACAAAACAGGAGACAAGGAGATAACGCAGGCCTCCAATAGAAATCAGTGCTTACAGTTTCCTGAGTGTTTGGAGTTAACTGCATTCCCAGTTCAGAATTCATCCCTTGGATGAGTCTGGCTGAAGACAAAAAACACTCAACCCTTATAACAAAATCCATTTATACATAAACAAGCTTATTTTATGAATGCTGACTTGTTTTTTCTGGTCTTACCTGTAAGATTCCCTGCATTAATATTTTCCAATGGTCTAATGTAACATGTATGAAGCACTGTTTTCCCTGCCCAACACAGCAACTATATTTCTGAAAAAATATTCACACTTATTGTTGTTCACATGCAGCATAAAGTACATCATTACTTAGCTACAATTAACTTACCCTTTATTAAATTACACTTGTACACATTCTAATAATTTACAGGCAAGTAGGAGTCTGGATTCAATTTTTATTTCCCTTCATTTGAATACATTAATATTATTCTATTTGTTTGGTACTCAGCATATTTTCTATATTTTCCCACAGTGCTGAATTCTTCAGTCACATAAAACATAACAAGTAGTCATAACATTGCTGGAGGGGGGGTAAATGTTACGCATACACATTTGAAAATCACGTCTTTGCAGAGAAGGGAAAAAAGAAAGCACACATTAGCAGAGTAAGAGATTCATGAGAAAATGTAGTCAAAAAAAACCAAAAAAGGGTGCTCAATTTTCAAAAAGTGGGAAAGGCCTCATAAAAATAACTTTGCTTCTATAGAATTATAGAATGGTTTGGATTGGCAGGGATCTTAAAGATCATTGAGTTCCAACCCCCCTGCCAAGGGCAGGGACACCCTCCACTAGACCAGGTGGCTCCAAGCCCCATCCAGCCTGGCCTTGAAGGCAGCCAGGGATGGAACATCCACAGCTTCTCTGAGCAACCTGTTCCAGTGGCTCACCACCCTCTCCATGAAGAACTTCTTCCTGATATCCAATCTAAATCTCCCCGCTTTCAATTTAAACCCATTACCCCTTGTCCTGTCACTACAGGCCCTTGTAAAAGGGCTTCCTTGTAGGCCCCCTTTGGGTACTGGAAGGCTGCAATAAGTTCTCAGCGGAGTCTTCTCCAGGCTTAATAAGACCAATTCTCTCATCTTGTCCCCATAGCAAAGGTGCTCCAGCCCTCGGAGTATCTTCGTGGCCTCCCCTGCACTTGCTCCAACCAGCCTATATCCTTCTTATGTTGAGGGCTCCACAGCTGAACACAGAAGTCCAGGTGGGGTCTCACAAAAGCAGAGTAGAGGGAGAGAACCACCTCTCCCAACCTGCTGGCCACGCTTCTCTGGATACAGTTCAGGATATGATTTGCTTTCCGGGCTACCAGCGCACACTGCCAGCTCATATCCAGCTTTTCATCCACCAGTACCCCCAAGTCCTTCTCCTCAGGGCTGCTCTCGATCCATTCTCCACCCAGCCTGTACTTGTGCTTGGGATTGCCCCGACCCATGTGCAGGACCTTGCACTTGGCCTTGTTGAACTCCATGAGGTTGGCAGTGGCCCACCTCTCCAGCCTGCCCAGGTCCCTCTGGATGGCATCCCTTCCCTCCAGCGTGTTGACCGGAACACACAGCTTGGTGTCGTCAGCAAACTTGCTGAGGGTGCACTCAATCCCATCATCCATGCCACTGATGAAGATGTTAAACAGTATATATAAAATCAGCTGCAGTATAACAGACTTGGGGAAAAAAACCCCAGCATTCCTTGCACATATTCAGTTCCTTCCCACTGCAGGACCCCAAAATATGCCACCTAGGTGAATCCCTACTTTACAGATATGGGGGGCAGCAGGAGCAGAACAAAACCCACCCAACCTGAATGACTTTGGAAGAAGCTACAGAATAATTCTGGGAATGCAGGAGAGAAATGGAAAATAAAATATTTTCATCTCCTACCTTGCCCAGTCACTTAGTCCTCAGTATTCAACATACATCCCAGGGCTGGGTGATCCATAGGACCCTGCCCTTCCAACTGGAGAAAAGGCAGGAGGCAGCAGCTGAGACCTGGGCTGTCCAACCATCAGTGGGCCACAGAATCCCGTCCTCCATGCCCTTTCCTGGATCCATCCCCAGCTAAGAAGATGCTTTTTGCCTGGTCAGCCACCTTGGCTTGCTTACATAGCTAAAATATCACTGTCTCCAGGGTGATGACTTTTGAAACCTGCTAAACAGCTCCAGGTCCCTAATCTTCACACAAATACACTCTTAGCAGCATAAATACTAATGGAAACATAAAGACACATCTATATGAAGGAAACATAGAATAGATCAGATGCTGAAGTACTAACAAATTACAGTGTCTTAGTAGCAACAGATATTGTGCAGAGATCTAGAGCCTGACATATGTGTTGGGTAAATTAAAAATATATGAAAACATAATTTAATTATAAGATAATAATTATAAAATACCAGCACCTAAACCATTGTTGGACTGTCTTTCTGAAAGTACTGACAGGATAGGTTATAGAGAAAATAGCCATTTCACTTGAAGAACTATAATGCAAAAAAGAATTTCCCTCCTTAAAAAAATACTGTACAATATACAGAACCTGCAAATTTAATAGGTGAACAGAAAGATTTCAATTTAGTTTTTGGAGTAAAAGATGACCTACAAAGAAAACCTAATCATTAATCCAAGCACAGAAGTAAGTTCTGCACAACAAGGGTGAGTGCAGAAACAACCTCTGGTCAAGAGGGAATTTGTAGATCCTGCAGAATCCTCTCACCAGTTTTGGGTTCGTACTTGACACTGGGTGCATCACTCTGGGATACAGCCATTGCACTGAGGCAGCGCATAAAGCAAACAGACAACTGTCTGGTTTTTCGTCCATAGGACAGCAATGAAGATAATAGAGAAGAACCTTTAAAAACTGTGTGCCAAACCAGAAAACGCGCAATTGTTACTGTTGACCTTCTGGGACATTTCAGTACATTAAGGAATATTCAGGTGTCTTTGGTGTCAACAGCAAAACACTGAACTAGCTAGAGGACTTTATTGGAGCTATAAAGAATGCCTTCCAGAGAGTTTCAGATTTAGGCACTGAATTGTCTCCTCTCATACTGCCCAGCTACCAAGGAAGCACAAAGTTTATTTCTTCACTGTGTTAGATCCATATGAAAGTTGGCATTCTCGGTTATCTTTAGTAGGATACTGCCCCATGCCAACAAACCTGTGGCCAAAACTTATTAATGTTCTCAACAAACTTTATTTTGTGATTTTGCATTCAAAAGAAAACTCTACATCTTTTCATGAAGCCATCTATGTAGCACATGTGACAAAAACACCAGCTAATGATGACGACATTTACCATACCTAATATATGAAACATCATTTGATAACGCTAACCTGAGGATTAGGTTAAACATGGCACCTTGCCTACATTAAATTCTATTCTTAGTGCATTTGGGAGGAACATAGCACACACTTTCCCGAAAAGCTGTACGGCACCACTACCACTCTACAGGCAAGACTGGAATTTAAAGAAATCCTCATCTTAACTCATGACACTTCTAGCCCAAAGCCCATCAAAGGCAGTGAAAGTCTTTAGAGGTGGGAGTGATGATGTTTTAGGCTTTTTTTGCAAATGAGATAATCAAGCTAAAGAGAGGCAAAGGAAATGAATCAGTCCTGGGGTGCTTGGCACCAGGGTGAGGGACCAAACCCAGGTTTTGGATCCTTGCGTTCTCCATCTGAGCAGAGCTGCTACCAAGTTCTGGAGTTCAGTGCGCAGAGTGAGAACAGGCAACAACCCTGCCAGCACTGAGAAGAGGCAAGAACTAAGCACAAAGGGAAAGAAGAATATGCTTCCTGCTGCTGACAAAGGAAATAAGGACAGCCAGGCTTCCTAGGCAGAGCTCCCATTCCCACTGGAGGTCCTCAGGACCCGCACCTACATGACACTGTTGCAAGGCACAGTTGAGCAGTCCCCAGAAGGGACTTGCGCCCACCCTAGAGACAGCCCCTCTTCAGTGGGAACGGTGACTGTATATACTATAAACATCCTGTTCCTCTGCAGTCTGCAAGTTCAGAGAACAAAGTTAAGCCATATAAAGGTTTTACTGCTCATGAAAGTTCATGTCTCGAGGGACAGCTCCTCAGACCGACCTGGATGGTCTTCAGCCTGCAACTCTAGCCTGTGGCAATGAGCACTGCAGTAGCCATGTGCCTCATGAGGCTTACCCCACCGGTAGCCAGGGCTCCTAGTCCAGCATAGCAGAGGGGACAGGGCCTGGGGACAACCTCCAAGCTCTTGGAGGAGCTACTGAGGCTTTCTGCAGAGGTGTTTTCTGTATTGCGAGTCCAGAGGACATCAATAACTGATTTACCACTGATTCTGAATTTTTGCCCAGCCAATTTTTAAATGCCATCTAACTCACACTGCAGCCAGCTCAGGGAATTTATTGGACAGTTGTGCTACGGACTTGGTTAAAACCCTATTTGCATGGATTCATGCAATGTTAGCCAACTATTTCAGAGGAAAATGGGCAAAAAGATGAAACAATTTACTTACATGTAAATCTGAGGTTTCCTTTTGGGGGGGAGTTGATATTTGATTCAAATATTTTTCTGAGATCTTTTGCCTGCTAAAGCAGTTGTTATGTGCAAGTCACCTGTAAAAATTAGGCACACAAGGAGAAACACAACATAAGCAAGGAAAGTCATGCAATGTTATAAGTCTCATCATCTGAAATCCAAGGTTCAAAATTATTAACAAAAAAGTTTCAAGTCCTTGTTACCCACCATATAAATCAACATGTATTTAAATTCCTCTGGCATCAGGTCTCCCCACTAAGTTTTGTTCAGGTCACCACAGGAATTTATTGCAAATTTTGCAAAGCTTTTGACCTGTATCATCTTATTAAACTTTTATGAAAAATCAATGGAGTTCAATCATGTTATGAGCTCTTCTTCACACACGTCAGTGGCAAATGGAGAAGTCTATTTATGCCTAAGCCTAGAGTGAAAATATTGAATTGGATACAAGTCTCCAACCATATGTCCATGATGCTGATGAACTTAGAGTAAGATTTAAGAAAACAAAAGATATGTAAATTTGGAGGAAAGTACGAGACTGAGAATTGGAATCAATGTCTTTTTGAAGGGAGAATGGGGTACGTCCCATAAATGCAAATTAAGTAATTGCATCAAAAATGTTTCAAACAGGCACCCTAAGAAGCTATAGTTTTATTCAAGGGGAAATAGGCAACTTCATCACACAATCATCACCAGGAGAAAGAGAAAAGAAGACGGAAGCATACTTTCCCCTTTTCTTTTTCACAAAGGTCATTTTGGACAGCACAAGCAGGGTAATCAGTTGTTGGTGCCTTTGTCTGGGCTGGTATACGGAAAGGGCAGTGCTCCCCTGGCATGTGTTGCGGTTCTGCTTGGGAGCAGGAGCACAGAATTATCCAAGCACCTCAGGAAAGACGACAGGATAATGAGAGACCTCAGACGATGAGGGTATTGATGAACACACGCTCGACAACCTAACATCACTTGTGCCTGCCTGCAGAGTCCCACAAAGACTGGTGTCTGCAGGGGTACAAGAAAAACAAATTAATAGACTGACTCTCCATTTAAAGTATCACACCTTGAATATGGACTCTGGGCTTCAAGGCTACTGTTGCTGGCTTACTGCTTCTTTACCCATGTTATGGGCACGCAGACAGAGCTAGCCGTCCAACACCACATTTCAATTGCATACTCTGAAATAACTAGAAACCAAATTCTGTAGAAACTCTCCCGGGGAAGTTTTGATACTTTAAGCTCCAGTATATTGAATAACCAATGCACAACACATTAAGCCTTAACAGAAAAGATAGTGTCTCTTGTTTGTTCTAGTTCTTTATTTTTCTTACCTATTGTTTTGGTTTTAATTTCCGTGAGTAAGCAGTATTGGTATCCTGCTGGCTTCCTGCTAGCCACAGGAGAAGGAAGGGTAATTTTTGCAATAATTTAAAAATACACTGGAAGCATGGAAAGGTTAAGAATTCTGAAAAAAAAAAAAAATCCAACTAAACAAAGGCAAAGTAACCTGAAAAAATTAGCCTTTATCAAATAATCACATCAGATGAGAATTCTACAAAGAATAGGCTGGTAAAACTGTGTCCTTAGTACAAACATGCCTACGATATTTTGAAACAAAGCTGTGAATGTAGCTTGTTTTGTTTGTTTGCACCTTGGTTTTGTTTGCTTGGTAAAATTAATTGATAAAGTAAAATTTTGAGTGGTCTCCGACAAGCCATTCCAAGGTGCATGAAAGTGAGATTACTATTCACCTTTCTCAACTAGGGGCATGATGTAGCATTCCACTGCAAATAGGAGAGAAATCTTTTGAAACTAATGACAATCTTTCTGTTTATCACCTTGCCAAATCCACAGGCTATTTGCTTCTATGCTAGACTGTTTGGTTTTTCCCCCTGTCCCCCAGAAAAAGGTGGCTGATATGCTTCTTGTAGGCAAAGTGGGTTTTGCTATAAAGAAAAGAAAAAAAATAGTGAAAATCATAAGAGGAAGACAAACACCTTGTTTTAAAATTTTCAAAGCCACAAATATTTCACACCAACTCTTTCACCTCCTAAATAAAGGAAGGCATTAGGCTCAGGTTGATATTAGTTACATTAACTAAAACATCTGGAAAGGCTATTTGCATGCATTCAGCACTTAATCTGAGCCTGAGACATTTCATGCTGCCAGCAAACCTTAGCAAAGACCTGCAGGTTTACCCAGCTAGAGTGGACCAGGGTCGATAGGCCAGCTTTGACCAGCAACAAGTCTAAACCTAAGGAGCTTTATGCAAAGAAACACATTTTTGCTAAATCAATCTGCAGTCTTGTGCTTTTAACCTTGGCTGCCTTCGCTATAGGAAACTCCAGTAACACTACAATATATTGCAAAAAGGAGCTAGTAGCAGGGCTTAGTCTTATGAAATGCTGAGTCCATTTCGTTGCTGCATCCTCTGAAGGGAATGCTCTTTTGCTCTATTCAGCCTTGATTACTGTGGGGAAAAGCTCTAAATGAGATATTCTTTTGTCCTGATAGACAAAACATGTGTGTTGATGCATCTCACAATGTGAACACAGTCATCAAGGGAATTGCTGTTTAACCATTCTAAAGTTAACTTGGGTATTGCAGAGTGTTTTCATGATCTTACATGTACTGAGAAGACAATTGAGGAAAAAAGGTTTAAAACGCCACTTTCTGCAATTTACATCAAGTACACCTATAATGTAAGAAGCAAACAATAAATGATTATTAAAATAGAAAATTAAGTCAAACAATGCTCACGTTACTGAAGATATAAATACTCTCTCATCAGCTGTTGTTTAAGAAAATTTATCAAGACAACAGGGGATGTCTGCAAAGAGTCTAACCACTTTTGACTTCAAATAACATAGGAAACAAACTTGATTGCGTTTAATTATTAGTTTAACATCTATTAAAACCAAATTTCCAAACCTCAGCTCTACTCTATCATTAAATATAATCATCCCTTGGGAGAAAAGGAATTCATTCACTTGTGTATATGAATGATACTTTCTGTAATGACTTTTCCAAAGCTGACTTGTGGCTTGGGGTAGCTTGTTTGGATTCTTTGTTTGCTTAGGGGTTTGGGGTTTTTTTTTTTCTTTTCTTTTGGGGCAGGGGGGAGAGGGTTGGAGGGAGGGAGTTTTGAATGAGAACAAAGTTCAGAACCCAGGTATCTGGTGTGAATCTTTGGTACTTAAGTTTACAGGATGAGTGGCTGAGCCCATCTCAGAGCTGGGACTGGAAAAACCAAGGGCTTAAACAGTTTTACACTAAGTTACAATAATCACTACATAAAGTTGCTCATTTTCAGACTGTAAAATGGGAACAATGGTATTTTTCTGCCTCATAATGGTATCACTAAATTAAAACGCATTAATCCTTACCAAGTATTGAGATACCATAGTGACATAAGCCATGTTAATAGGCAAAGATAACACTAAGTTTAACAGTTACTCACAAACTAGGAATAAGCAATCAAAGGAAGAACTTAATTTTAATTCATCTGCAGTAATTAAATTAATCTGCAGTCTTGTACTTTTTATCTTGGCTTAGATATTTCTGTCAAAGTCGTTATCACAGGTTATATTCCTTGGTAAAGGGCAAAAGGGCCATTAACTTTAAAGCTAGGCCAGCTGACTCTAGCTGAAGATCATGCCCAATCCTACTCTTATTGGGTACAGTGAAAATACGACTCATAATTCTGCCAAATTTACAGTAAAGCTACAAAATGTTCTTATTTTTTTCCTTCCAATTATGCTGGTTCAACAATACTCTGACTTTTTATTATACACTTACTCTGCCCATGCTATATATCGGTTATTTTAAGGGAAAAACTACTGTTAGATGAATAAAATCCCTTCCAACGTCAGTCTGGTGCTTTTATATATATATCAGTGCAGCATATGTTCAGGATCTAATTTTTAATTACAGTAAAGCAACAAAAGAGTTGGAGGGAGGAATATGTAGTTCAGTCAGTCATTTTATCAAACAGCATCCACATTTGCTTGGAAGTAAGGCATAATTAGCAATCCCCTTCCTCGGTAACTACTCTTCTTTAGTTTTAAGAAGCCAGGCATGTACGTAATTAACAGAAGCTTTTTGCTGCCTATAAGAAAGCCCATTCAATTTGGTAAAACTTTAGTTTTTAAAGAAAGGCATGACTTAGCTAACGCAGAAGAACTCTGACAGGGCTAACCTGGCTATAATCAGAATTATTTCTCATTGCGCTCCAGTTTAAGGGGAAAGGACAAAGTACAGTGAATTCTGTCAGGTGTGTGTAGTTTTCAGTTTACTTTATTGGATAGGAGGGATTAAAAAAAAAACAAAACACAAACAACCAACAACAAAAAAACACCCCACAAACAAATTAGGAGCTATACTGTTGAATAACAAAAAATCCTGACAATATCTGTCCGTGAAGGAACTTCATAAACATACTACGCAAAGCGCTCTGCTAGGAATGCGCATTTCTGGTGCAAACATATTTAATCTTATGACAGATGGAAAAATGTAAATGTGCAATATACAAAAAGCTTATTTATAAATTACTAGACCAGGTTTTAATTGCTGATAACCTCAGGTCAAACATACAATAGGCCAGGCCTCTGTGAAGCAGTAAACTTGGCATCAGTTCTCTACATTCAGGCATAGTCTGATCAGATTTTGTTTTGCAAAGGTCATTTAATTAGTAGTATCAGTAGCTTTTACTAGCTTAACATTATCTTCCTTTAGCTAATGATACCGTTTTGCATGTGTTAAGTAAAACAGGAATTAACAAAATTCCAATGGCTTACTTAAATGATAAATAACAAGCCATTTTAAGGAAGAAATCTCCTAGGGAGTGCGGAAAAACCTGCAGCTGAGGGTGAGTGAGTCAGGATGTGTAACTCTGCACAGGCATAAACAGGAAACGGAGCAGCTTGCGTTTGGATTGACAATCTGGCTCCAAATGGCTCATCTACAGCGGGCACAATGCTTGACCCCTGTCAAACATGAGAACCATGGTTTTCTAAGCGTTTTCTGTCCTGATACCTCTCTGGGGCTTTACATAAAGTAAAATCCTTCCTTCTCCATCGTTCTGCACAGTCAAGAAAAGTTTTGCTTAGTGAAATACTAAAAATTAATGACGTCACCTTTATTGTAAAACATTTCCTCATGCATCCATTTTGCATAGTTTTGGCAATCAATCCCCTGGAATGGAAACATCAGAGATTAATCATTTTGTAATGCAGAATAATATTTGCCTCTTTTATTGTCATATTCCAACATAACATAGGAACTAGCTGGACCTTCTAGAAAAGAAGTCTCAAATGCTACACCCACCGGTGTCACCAGGGTTTAACCCTACTAATTCTATATATTTCATATGTTTTTGATGCACTGGCCCCGTAAGAATTAAACATTGTGCAAAACCATCCCTGGTGTTTCTAAAGCATGTGTCCTGCCACGGAAGTTCACCATGCCAGCAGACAATCCACATGAAAAGCAGTACTATATACCTGAGGGTTTCAGGGGGCAGGAAAACAATGGAAAAAACTCAGAACAATAAGGTGAATCATAAAGCTTTCTTGACAGAAACGTATCAGACCTTTTCCATTACATACCACAGAAAAAGATGCCAGTAATGAGCCATTTCATCTCTGAAAACGATGCAGGCATTGCAGAAGTCAGAGGAAATCACCAGCAATAACTTTATTCCTAAGGATACTTACCAAGCCCAGGATTTGGTCTTTGTACAATAGACACAGCACTAAGGGAAAGAGATCTTGCCACACAAGAAAAGAAATAATAGTGAGAAGAGCATGAAAAACCTGGGAGTTTGCTCTGTTTCTCTGCAACATTTTAGAGAGGAAAAGGCAAAGCAGAACAAAACAAAACAACAACAAAAAACCCCCAACAACAAGGTGGTCAAATAATAGCCTAAAGTTAAATATTTTATTAAAGCTCAGAATGAAATGGAATTGACTTGAAAAAATTATGCATACCAAATTTGGATCGGGGAACTTCATGTTCAAACATTCTAAAAACACGAATTGGTCTTGTATTCAACATAACATCAGCTAGAACACACCAGGAAAAATGTACTCTTTGCCATATCACCTCTGCAACTAATAGTGAAACCAGATATTAAAATCTAATAGTTTTATCTTACATTATAGTCACATATTGTAGTCAGAAAAAAACCCCAGCCCTATAAGATGCTTCATTTAATTCCAAGTACCTCTGTTTTGTAATTTTTTAAAAACACCAAGGAAGACCGAGACAGCCTCAAGCGCTCATTCACATGAAGAGGCAGTTAAAATCACACATATAAAGGAGTATCTCATGTAATATTTTTCAGTGCTAAGATAAAAGTCTTGTAGTATCCAAACTCTTGTATTCAAGTCTGTATTTAAGAGGCTTAGAGAGTAACAACTACTATTTCTAAACAAATTAAAAAAAAAACAACTGTATGGGCCTAACCTGCTCTACACATGTATTATAAAATTACCTTTTTTTAAGATTAACAGTTTATTAAAGAAACCATCTGAATTCAGAATAATTTCCCTAATTATGCTGTAAACGCACTAACTTCAGAATTACAATACTTCTTCAAAAAATCTTCTCCATGGTATAAGCATCTTAGAGTATTGCTAGCGTACTCACTATAGACCTTCAGAACATGTTTGCAGCCGCCCTGTTTTGATGCTGCAGAGCTCTATTTATTCAAAAACTGTAAAGTGCAACAGGCTTGCTTTCTCTGAAGAAATATGCACATTTTTGTCCATTTTGTCAAAGTTAGTGTTGTCACTAACAAGCAGCTGAACAGCATACACTGGGGTAAATACAACTGGTATTATAAAGCAATATTGAACACCAATAATACATTTTTGTGGTTTAAAAATATTTTTCAAGTGCCCTTTTTTTCCCATTTCATTATTTGTGACCATGGTGACCAGTACGAGAGAGGTCTACAGGGTGCAACCAAACAAAAAAGGGTTTACCTGAAAAGGCTAACAGTACAATTCAATCTCCTCTAAGACCTTAGTCTGATGTTTGTGGGAAGGAGGGAAGGCTGGTTGGGTTTATTTTAAAACAAATTGAAAAAACACAGTTTATTTGTATTTTGTAAACAAATACTCTGCAGGTGTATAACAGTTTGCGTATGATCTTTCACTCATGTATTTGAAAGAATACGATATCTCTCGGTTCTTTATTTCAGTGCAATTAAGGTGCTTTTTTAATGCTTCAAGCACTTTTGCTCATTCTTTCAAGAATAGTATACAATTAACCAGAAATCATGTTTGCAAATTACAGCACTGTTTTGGAAAGATTTCCTCATTCACAGTCTTCCTAAGAATTTCATTGCAGTTTCATGAAAAACAGCAGAGTGATCTAAGCTTGTGTCCCACCATTTAATTTATTTTAGTAAGTAGAAGGCAGGAATCTGGACTTTCAGTAAAGTGCATACCAGGAGCAAGGGTCAGAGGAAGGAGATGTAAAATGGCCATTTGTCACTTACACATCTTAATCACTAGTAAGACAGCAGTAGATATCTCAGAGTCTTTCAGGGAAGAAAAGCAAACTACGCCACGCACAAACATCCCCATCGGGCGGGCAGCGAGCACCGGCGGCACTCTGTGCGAAGGCAGCAAGGTGGTCCGGTCTGGCAGCGAGGGGCTACGTGCCTGAGAGGAGCTGGCACTGCATGGTACATGCTTGATGCATGTTTGGTGGGGGAGGTGCTGGAAGGAGGCTACGCTGGGGGAAAAGCAAGGGGAAATTAGATGGGACAATCAATTACAATATTTGAAAGCATGTGATTTGCATACAATGACCAATTTCCTCTTAAAAAAACCCCAAATGTGTTCAGTGTCATGTATTTAAGGCATATTCAGAATATTATTTTAACACATAAGCAACAATAGTTTAGAAATCCCTGATATGAACTGAGGATGAAGCTAAGCACCCCAGTAGTGACACAATATAAACTTCAGCACATGAAATACTGGAAGTTGATGTAAACAGCTTTTAATAGCAGTGAACATTTGTTCGCTTTGTTTAGACCATCTGGATGTTCCATTGTGTTCAGTTCAACACCGACTGCCGTCGGGTGACAGTTGATATATGTTAAGTACAAGCAAAGTGCCTCAGCCCACTCCAGGGACCCCGAGGAGAACTTTTCAGTGTTTTGTGGAATACGCTGTCAGACCGCAGCGCAGTCGCCTGCATCCTTAGTGGCTCTGAGCCAAAGTCCTACAGCTTGCTTTTCTGTTTTTTTTTTTTTAAATCAAAGCAGAGTTTTGCTTTTACTGTTTGAAAGGTTAGAAAAACTATGCTAAAGTTCTGCCAGGCAGCTTTGAGGCCATCAGCTGACAGGACTGATTTTCAATATGGAGCAAAGAATAAAGAGAACCACTAATCTTGAGAGATTCCAGGTTTCACTCATTTTACATGCAATGTGGCTAACAGCCTTTTGAATGCAACAAAAGAAAAAAGTTACTAATAAACACAATGATGTAATTGTTCGGGGGAAAAAAAAAAAGATAGGAAATCAACGGAACCATAGAGGTTTTTTCCACGCCTATCTAATAATATGCTACATTACATCCTGCCGACATTTTGGATAGTTGGTGATGCATCCTCTGCAGGTGACCAAAGCTATCTTTCAGGCAAGTTGGCTATTTAATGTTTAATCACTGATTGTGAAATGCTTTGACTCCTGAAATTAAAGGGACTATGAAAAGGAGAAGAATTATTGTTGCTATTATTCTGCATCTTCACATAGCCACCACTTTAGTTCAGCTTTATACAATTAATACTTTCAGAAAGCAGAAAATGCAGAAGTCTGAAAGCTTATTTGAATGTACTCGCATTAAAAAAAAAAAGGTATTTTCAATTTTAGGGTACAAAATGGAAACAATTTAGCTTAGCCTTCCCTTATGATGTTGATCATGTAGTACCAAACTGGTTTTATACCTCTGGAAATATAATTATTTAATAAATCATTTGTTACATCTGGAATGTCAGTGAAAATCTTAATATCGTTCATCTTTTTATAAAATTTCAAATCAACAGGAACAAAAGTACACAATAACATGGAAAAATACACCCTACATAATTACAGTATATGATCTTCTTTCTCTGTTATACCTGTTAGATTATTTAATCTTTGTCACTAGCTTTTTCTTGCAAAGTTTAGCTCTTAAAAGTTTGACTCTCATAAGCTGTTACAGTAATGTATTTAGCCACCAAAAAGGTAGCATGTAAGCAGCAACACTCCAAGGTTTCTCCCATTATACCTCAGCTCTGACAGGAGCCAAGACTACATATTGGTTTCCATTCCAATTTGTTTAACAGCCTCTCACAAAGGCTATTCCAGAGGGTACTGGGTGATACTAGCTGTTACAGAGTTATCCACGTTAAACCATCCTGCGAGAATCAATCTTGTTTCATCCACACTGAACCTACCAAGGAAACATTACGTACATGGCAATTTCAGTTACTTTTTTGGAAATAATCTCCTCTTTCCTTTTTTCAGTCTAAGATGAAAGAAATTATAGTCCAGGAATAGAAATACCTTCTTCTAAAAATTACAGAGCATGTCTCCAAATTATATTTAAAGTCTATGGGAAACTGTCCTGGAAATCATGTGCGTTCGAATGACCGTCATCCTTTTCAACTGTAACGAAAAGAAACAACGTGTCCTACTGAAGTCTGCAGGGGTAAATTCATTCATTTAAAGAATGCTTTACATAACGTCAAAAATATCCACATCTTACAGAATCAAGTCAAAAATAAAGGCGGGCAACAAATTCTGCATTCAAGCTCAAACAACACGATCAAATTACAACATTCAAACATAGTCCACTAATACTGTAAAGGAATCACTGCTCTGGCTGGAGTTAACGTCCAGCTCATTTATATTGCTCGCCTAAATCAATGGGAAAACTCAAGTTGTTTACCTCAAATGCTGCTGGAAGACAATAATATATTTACGTTTCCAATGTGTAAACCTTCTCTTCCACCTTCGTAACATGTTAGCTTTTGTAATTCTGCAGTTGTTAAGAGTAAACAGAGGATTGCCTCTTTTCAACGCTATTTCTATTTTGCAGTGTTTTTGGAAAGCATGATGCACAGTTAATTAAGTATCAAGAAGTGTATAATAGATTTGTGATTTGAACTTACATTTGTGCTGGGAGTTCAGACAGTTCTACAAACATTAAATATATGCTTCAGTACTGCTGAACTGAAAGTGCTATGCAGTATGTTTTATCTAATTTCCAGAGAGATGAACAGGCACAGAGAAGGCAACTTAGTCAAAGCGCACATGACATTTAGTTCTGGCTGTGTTCAAGAGACCACCTGTCTTAAGTGCTGCTGATGCTCAGGCACTGCCTTTTGGCAATTATTACTTGAAGTATTTTTTAAAAAACAAGCCCCCTTTTTTTCATTTAAAACCATTAAGTCCCAAACTACCAGTTCAGTAAGGCTTGGGTGAACTACAAACATATGACACAAGCTTTCAGTTAACTGTTGACTAGGACCCAACTGTGATGTTAATGGCAACTGGAGCTATTTATTTACAGGCCAAGCAGTTTATGATCAAATATTTTGCACTTTGCTCTTCCAAACACATATCCCATCCTTAATTTTCCTAGTTGTTTTAACTCCATTTTTCTTTTTTCCCTTACACTATCTAGTCAACGGAGCTGCCCGTCACAGCAGGCTTCATAATCAGTTGCATACCCTATCCTCATACTGCACAGCACAAGTACAATAAATGCATTAGAGTAATTGTCTTAGAATACTATTAAGGTGTGAAAAAACTACCAACCGATTAATATTGCATCAGACAAAAAAATATTGTAAATTAATAAATCATTATATAATTTGCTCTTTCAAAACCAATACAATCAATACTTATGATATTTTATACTATCACGTAGTTAAGCAAAAGAAAAACGCAGACATTATTAAGATGTCTTATCTAGGAAAATGTCTGAAGTTTCTGCTTTGTTTTTGAAAGAATGCAGTGGGTGTCATTAGTTTATGAGCATTCACACACAAACCAGCCAAGTAGTTAATTTATTTGCATTTCTGTAGCAATGTAGTATTTTAAAAAAATCGAATTTAATCGGATGCAGTAGAAGTTATTAAATAGCTCATAAATGGATGTACTATAAAATGTAATGTCACCTAGTTAAAAAAGAAAAGAGAGAGAAGATGCTAATTCTGCTGATGAAGATATTGTTTTTCCCCTCTTGTGCCCTATTCATTATGCAAGGCTGCAGAATATGAAGTGTAGTGTGTGATCTGGGCGATCTAATGATCTCCCACACCTGCTCATCTGGTACAATTTTAATTAACACTCCAAGGAGGTTTGTCAAGAGTAATCAAAAACATTGTCGCTTATAAAGCTGTGGCAAGAAATCAATAGTTTTCATCAGAAAAGGTAAGGTCTGGCATAACTGAACCATTTAATTGCTTCATTCCAATAAACAAAAACTGCACATTTTAATGACTTGATTTTGGAGATCAATATCTAACCACATATTGCATTAAACAGCAACATGTGGTGGGATATTCACAGTCATTTCAATTCAGAATGAAGCATTCCTCTTTTTTTATTTCATCTCAAATGGCAATAGGTTGCTGAGTCTATGCAGTGCTATGATTTATATCAAATGAGTGACCTCTAGGGCCATAAGACTAAAACGGGTGACTAGTTCTCAATGGTAAGCTACTGGCACTTGACAAAGTGCCTGAAGCAGAATGAATTTACTTCTCTTTTCCTCAATCATCAACAGGCTCTGCCCTGACCCCCATACTGACTCCTATAACAAGATCTCCTGTCTCTGACTGAAAAATTTACTGTCATGTCTACTTTTCATTGAGCTCAAGTGAGTACTTCTGTCACCTTCAGTGAACTGAGTCTGTAAAAGATTTAACTAAACACCAGTCACAGTTTAAAAACTAAGCAAGAGCAACTCATATAAAAAATACTGCTTTTAAGCACTTCTGTTTCTCTAAAGTCCAAGACCTATGCCTCTTTATTATGGTTTGGCTTCTTTAAGTGTTCCTTATTAAATTGCTAAAATGTACTGCTCCACAGAGAAATGAATGAAAGACTCACGGTGTAATGCAGTTGTCATAACTTCAGTAAAATCTAGTCGTAGCGGAACACTCCACCTGGACACAGACACAGCCGAAGTTTAAGTGCTTTAAGATTCAACAATGTGGAATTTTACATATGAATAGATATAAACTACAACACAGCTGTTTGAATCCATGACCTGATTTGTAGACAATGTACAGCATCCCCATGCTCAAAATGTGTCCATATACAGTAATGATATTAACGATTTTTTTACTATTCAAAGATTTTTAATTTTAAAACAATACTTGCAAACCATTTTTTCACACTTTCAATAACAGCAGTTATCACAGAATATGTGATACCTAGCTAAACATAAAAGCAAGTACAGTATATTTTTAATAATTTTAACTAGTATTTTACTAATATGTTAACTTTGTAAAGTAGTAAAAACTAATATTGCAAGAAACCTTTCTGTCAACAATAGGGCAATTAAAAAAATGACATTTGATGCTTTATTCCAACATCTCACTAAAGCCTTACACAAAATTTTCACTCCCTCTTTAATTTTCAATTCTTCTACCCTCCCTGCTTCACAGTTTCTGGCTATTGGCTTTTACAATCTGTCCCTAGAGAGCCAGGAGTTATTACCCCTGTCGATGGAAGAGAAAGGGATGTTATTCCCCTGTCACCCTCTCCGGCTTCAGCAGATTCCTAGCTCTGATCTATAGCCTTCATTGGAGAAAAGCGTCTGACATGCTGTTAGTTCTCAACCCTGTCAGATCCATCTACCCATGCTACTGGCATTACTTACTGGAGTCAGAGTCACAGGAGTCAGACCAAAAATTTGAGAAGCAAACACTATATCCACTTCTATTTGAGTAAATATAAGAGAGAAACATCTATTGCAAAGCATGCAGGTTTTCAGGAGGCTCGACATGTCACAAATGCTTCGAATCTGAGCTTAGAAACAGCTAATGTGGTATCTGAAATTATTCACGTTTACAACAGAAATACTGCATAATCTAGGTGGCATCAGGTAAACCCAAAGTTACAGAACAGTTAACAAAATGGACTTAAGCAAATTCAACACCTCCTTTGATACTGTTTTAACAAACTATTCCTTAATTTTTTAAGGCTTCCTTTCAATCAATACTCACAAGGCTGCTAGATTAAACAGGCAACTTTGATGCAGGCAAGAGACAGCATGAAACGGTTATGACTTGCTTTGCTTGTAGGCTGCCTGTTGTCCCACAGTACAAATCTATACGTCCACATGCAAATTAACCTTTCATTGTAAAGTATCTACAAAGAGACTGTGTAGAGCAAAAGGAACCAATTTCCCCAGCTCACACAGGCTGAGTAGCACAGGGCTTGGCTCTGGTCTCCACTACCACCTCTGGTCAGACTCTCCTCTCATCAGGTTAGAGTCAGGGCCAAAAACATTGTGCTGGATGTGACTGTCGAGCAAGTGGTGATGCTTCACCCAAATACAGGCAGTGGATCACTTTTGCTCACACTATCAGTATTAGCAATACAGGCAAAACCAGGAAGAAGTGGAAGTCCTGCTACAGCCACACTCAATCCCTCTTCAAGCAGATGGGGGCCATCATGCCTCTCTCCTCACCAAGCTCCTGCAGGCAGAGCTCCTCACGCACCCATTTGCTGTCTCCTCACATCTACCTCCCACCCCCTTCTTTCTTTCAACAAGGCCGTGGGAAGAACAGATTGGCTTCCCATTTACAATTTTTACAGAGCAAGCTCCTCCTTTCCATGTTCCATCATAAGCTAGGAGATTGAATGGGGAAGGTGTTGCTGTTTCCACTTTCTTTCTCTTCCTGCACTCCATGAGAAGCAGGAGCAAATGAGTTCTTACTAGAGGAGATAGGTGATCGGAGTCAAAGCAATGACTGTAGATGGTGCAGAATGAGAGCTACTGTATGTGTACTTTTCCAGGTCAGAATTGGTTTTGAACAGAGAAATTACCACATTATCCTTAGGAAATCAGGAAGTTTGGCATAAATATTCTATAAATTTACAGGTAACAGAGAGAACATAGACAGACTTTAAGGCTCACGGGAAGAAAGGGAGTATTCCTACAGAAAGAAAAAGTAGGTAGCAGGATAGGATTTTGATCTTGAATGAGCTTCGGTTGGAATATATATAATATGTCTTCATTTTTGGTGTCTGACAATACCCAAACATATGCTGCCTACAAGTTCTCATTCAATATTAAGAAATTATCTCTTAATCCTGCTGGATCATCTTGTCTGTTTTTTAAAAGGTTCCATGCTCACTCTGATCCCAATTCTCCAGCACAAACAACAGTGCCTACAGCTACCCAGGACATATTTCCCAACTGACAAGCAAGAAGAACAGCCTGAAATCTCACAAGACAGACTGCTAAAGTTTTCCAGATAACTAACATTTGGGTCAATTTTATACAACCATACACATTACTTTCAACCTCCTAAGGTACAGAGCTATAACCATAATCAGTTTTATCTGATGTAAGCCAGCAAACAACATCTTATAACCATTTAAATAGGCACAACAGAAGTTTTAAACCACAAGCAAATAGCATCTTACTGAGACGGAAAGGAGGGGAGCCAACAACAATATTACTTAAGATATTATGTGTGAGGATATACTAGGTTATCCTTATTACTGTAAGAAGAAATGAGAAATTATTTAGTGCATTTAACCAGGAAAGTAATAGAAATTAGAAATTATGATGGAGAAAAAAAGTGCTCTACTTATGCACAATGGTGGCTGCTCTTATTCCCTTAGAGGCATTGAGGTTTGTCAGAAAAGATATAGCCTGCTATCTCATGGCAATTTCACTCAAATTCATGGATTTTATCCTCCTGAAAGTGAATAACTTTTTTCTCATGGTAAGAGATTATAATTGTAAGAGATTATCATTAAATGCTTGCCTCAAATGGCATGATGAGAAGACATTTAACACAGGGACTATCAGCAGTCGGGCAGTTATGAATATGCATGTTTATGTTTGCACATGCAAAGATATTTTTGGAGATTTTAACACACCTTATCTGGAAAACGTTATGTAGAGAAAACTGTATGATATGAAAACATGAATAATGTAATAGACAAAAGTGAAAATAACCATCTTAATTTTCTACAAGCATCCTAAGACAGTATTTGTGGTCAGTTACTTTTAATATATAATATTCTAGTGTTCAGATTTTCACAAGCCCATAAAATTTAAGAGAAATGCAAATTAAATAGATTTAAAAATTAAGCGCAGCATAGCCAGGCAATACAAATGCTAGAAGATAACACGTTGCAACATATGTGCTTATATTATTTGCTATATTTGTTACTTCCTGAATGTATAAAAGCATATATGGTTTGAGATAGAAGCTATCACATGTTGCCCAATTTAAGAATTTCACTTTCAACTCATAATAGTTTTGTATTTCTTCTTAAAGCTCCAGCTCTTCAAACAAAGCAATTCTAAGAAAGGTGTTGGCATCTCTTAAGTAAAAGCTGATTCACTGTGTTTCTACCCTTCATAGGAGTGTGCCCACACTGGAAAAATGTGGGGACGAGTGTGTCTAATTTAACCAAGATTCAAAAATACTTGACACATGGCAAAACTCTCCTCTGAACAAGAGTCCAAATAGCTTTCACATCCTTCAGCAGTCAACGTAAACGGTAGCAGGGACTCCACTCACCACAGGCTGATATTAACAATTATAGGAGGGGGAAATATTCTACCATAAATACTAAACACAAAATTCATCCTAGTTTGAATTCTGAACAAGCAAGCGCATACTGCTAGTATACCACTGAGGCATTTGGAACCAAAATATGAGTTTTGCTTTGGTTTTGTTTTTTAATTTGTGTTCTGTCTAAATAGATGTCATTGTAACAGCAGTAAGGAGATGCCAAGTATGGGAAATAAACATTGAAAAGATTCTTAGTTCTATGTATAAATCCCCCTAAACCTTGGAAAATCAACATGAAATGCATCTTAAATCATTGGGAAGAGGTCCCAGCACTGCAGACCTCCAGTAAGCTTATTAAACATTCTCTGTTCTGTTCATTGATGCTTTAATATCAATTCAGAATAATGTTTTTTTAAAAGTTGGAGTTTAAATTATTCCTGAATGTGAATTATTATTCATAAGAAACCTTGAGCGTCACCTCATCATTTTCCAATAATAAGTTACAAAGGTAGAAAATTTTATGTTCAAGTTAATGAATCGCACAGATAGCCCACTACTTAGAATAATAAACCACATTCTTCTCTTTAAACTATTTTTTTTTCTTTTTTTCTTTTTTTTTTTTTGTATAGACCTTTTTTTCTAACCTCCACAGGCATGCAACAGCAGAAGAGTAGATACCTCTAAGGGAACCAAGGAAATAAAACAATGAGGAAAAAACAGGTGACTTCAGGACAACAGCAGAGAAGGTAAAGGACCACAGTCATGTCACTGATAAGGAAGTTGGAACAACAGCACTCACTGTCTATCTGACAGGCTCTGCTGTATCTTGAGGTATAGAATAAGAAACAGGCTTTTGCATAAGCTTGAGCAGGACTGCAGAGGGAAGAAGGGAGACAAAGTTAGAAGAAATGGTATTAGTTAAGAAAACCAGTTAATGAAGCAAAGACAGGCATTTTATTGCAGGAATTTAAACAAGCAGTATACACAGGAAGAACCAGCATGATTTGTCTACCAAGATAAAGGAGGAAAGGCTCGAGTCAAGAGAGACGTTAGCCATCAGTATTGAGAATGGTGATGGTAACAAACAGTGATCGGGACTGTGCTGGACGTAACCAGATATTCAGAACGAGCAGAAAAAGCCAGAGAGATCTGAAAAGATTTCAGAGGGAGTTTGGATGTCATCAACATGAAAATACTGTTCGAAACTTTAAATGCAGAAGCCACCAGTCACAGAGAAAATACAGAAAGAAGGGATGAGAATTTGGAAGAATTATTGCAGAGAAGACTGAACAGGAACTAGCAACAGTGAAAATGAAGGAAAATGTGCGAAGAACACCAGAAAAGCATTCACTGAACCCTGGAAGCCTAAGAATGAAAGTTTAAAAAGACATAGAATACTGCTTATACCAAAAAAGAAGCAACAGACCAGCAGATTTTGCCTCAAAGAATCTGTTAGTGACCTTATTCAGGGAAAATTTGATGTGGTGAATAGAGAAAGAATCTGACTGTTCACCATGCAAAATTAGCAAGAAAAGAAGCAAAATCAACTACAGAAGTGTCATATTTATGTTTGAAAGATGTAGGAAGGAAATAGGAAAAGTATTTGGAAGTATTCATGAGGTCAAGAGATTGTCTTTTGGACAATGCCAAGTATACTTGAAAGTGCATAGAATTTCCCATCCATTTTATACTCCCTGTAAAACTTCTCCTGTGTTACTTCAGGATAAAACTGGAAAGAACAAAATTCTCCAAAACATAAATATCTCCCTCTGAACACTAAAACTTCAGCCACTCTGTGGCAGAATACAAAGCAAACCCAAACTACAATTTTGAAAAGGCTGTAGAGCTCAAAAGTTCTTCCATCTAGACAGTTTTCTTCCATGTGAGCTTAATTATCATCATCCCTGGAGTTTCCCTTCTCATTTTAGCTTTTAACCATGAGCTAAAACTTTTTTTTTTAACACATTCTGTGTTATAAACAAAGTACATCTCAAAATGACAATTTCAGGCCTAATTGGTTAATTTTGACAACTCTAGACACCTAACAAATTGTATTTCTCTGTTCTACAGTCACATGGTGGAGTGTCCTCCAGACGATGATCCTAACCAACACCAGCTGTGCCCAACTGCCCTTAACATTACAGTTCCAGCACATTCACACAATTTGCAAAGAACTGACAATTTAAAGCTTTGTTTTAAGAGAATATGAAGGTCATAAAACTCAAATCCACAATTCTAAATCCATTCCTCATCAGCCTTTGTGAGTCACAAAAAAGAATCACATAATCACAGCTGGAGTTAAAATTGAGCCTTTTCCTTTAATCCAGCAATAACTGCCATATGCTGCATTATCCGAGAAGCAACGAAGAACGGACACATCTCCAGCTCAGCAACACATCAAACTAATCCAAGTGTTTTCTTTCATATCATTTTTTCATTTAAAAATAAATACACAAAAATGTCATTAATAGGTGGCAAAATTTGTTTCTTTGATGTGTGATTGCTGGATATCTTGACTGTCCCTCAGAGAGTACCAAATAAAACCATTTCTATCCTTTCTAGGTGCATCAAAGCAGAGAAGCTAGCAACAAACACTCTCAGCTTATTCTGTGAGCATCATAAGAGACACTGGTTTCAAATGTCCTCCTTGTTTGAGGCCACACGAACAGTTTCCCCATAATGCAGAACCACGTACCATTGCAGAAACAGTTAATTATTACCATGGTGCGTGGATGAGAGGTGGAAGAAAGAGAGATAGATGGGGTTGGAAGGTAGAAATTGGACTTAACATATTATTTTATATTCAATATGCAGTGGAACTCAGAATACTCACTCAAAAATTGCTAGAAGGAAGGAAAACCCTACCTGGGGAAAGAAATCAGCCAAATATCAAAAGGGCTGGGATGTCTCGAAATGAAGCATGGCAGGCAGTGCAGGAGCTGGCAAGGACTGCCCCCTCTGTTACAACCACCAATATGCCTACGGTGCGCATAAATTTTACTGGGGTCTGCTTCACCCCTGCATCATGTGTGCTTTCAGAAAACTCCATCCTGGAGGACCATTCTGAGATCTGTAGGCACAGAACCCTGCTAGTGGTTTCACTGTATTTCAGCTCTTCAATAACTATCACAATAAGGTGGGTGATTTCACATGAAACTTACAGCCCTTTAAAAGAAATGGATCCTCTTGAGAAAGGTTTATTACCCTAAGATTACAAGGTCCCCGCAATATTACTCCATAAAAGCATAAAACCCGAGTGATAACTGTTCTAATCACCATAAACCTCTGTCTAATGCTGCAACTTCTTTAGACAAGACTACTGTGGAAATACTTTTCATATGTGTTACTTTGGAAGACAGAAGATGGGAGAAGTTAATCTACTCCTTACAGTATGATGATTTTGAACAAATTATAAAATGGCCTGTCATTTTTATTACTCCTTGGACAGGCAAATAATATTTAGTACTTTACTTATATTTTCCCGCCAAGAAAAAAATAAGTATAGGGTGAAGGTTAAATTCAAATTGTATGTCCATGTGAAGAGATATTACTATTGTCTCATAAAGAAGATACATAATTAAGGCTGTGAACTGCATGATCAGCTCCATCGTTAGCAGAAGGGATTTCTGAAATCTATATTGATTTTTGCCTGTGAATCTGCATTAGCCTAATCCTTGTATACAAGTGCTATGGATCCACAGAGAATTGATTTTATTTTTTTTTCTCTCTCGTTCACAAAAATCTCACAGCCGAAATTTTTGCAAGACAGCTAGTAATAGGCCTAGGTGTTTTCCAAAAATACATCTGTAAAAAAGTAAAAGTTGTAGAGGAGCTTTCTGCTGCAGAACCCAATTTGAATATACTGACAGGTCTTCCAGGCACATCTTATTTTGTTTTACGCTACTTTAACGGAGATCTGAATATCATTCATTACAAATATGTCGCAGACATTCATATGGCATGCTACCAGAGAGATGTAAAAAGAAAGGAGGGGAGAAACAAAACCAAACAATATGAATGGATTAAGTTCTCCCCTTAACTATACTGATGTAAATACCTTACAACTAGATCAGCCAAAGCCAGAAACTCTTTTCATATCCTCAGATTTTCAGGTACAAGCAACAGTGCTCACAGTTGTTCACCACCTACCAGCACTGAATACAATGTATCATTGAATCACAATTTATTCCTGACAAAAAAAGCTGGGGGGAAAAAGGGATTTAAGAAAAAAAACAAAAACAAAAACCCACATTAGTCTAACATTCCCAGCTCTCAGAAAACACAAAATCTAAATTATAAAGATTAAACATGTTACTGGATTTGGGTGCAAACATTTTTTATTTTGTTTTTAATAAACAGCAGCTGACCTGTGACTACAGAGAACCCAGCATATCTGTTACAAGGTTGACAAAGAAGGGAAGTCAGATGCGGCAATAGAAATGCATTTTATGGTTCCTTTAGGAATCTAACTCCAAGAGCCAGCATGTGTTATTAAAAACAAACTACTTGTGGTAAAAAAATCTATTTCTGGGGATTGTTTACTGAAACGAAATATTTATTGGCTAGGGCAGTATTTAAAGCTCCACAGATAAGTGCAAACTGTTCCTGAAAAGATACAAGGTGTAATAAAATGCAAAAGGGAAGTGATGACAATATTAGCTTTGCACCAATTCATTTACAGTAATTTCAGATTTCATATATGTAAATTAAAGGACATTTCCAATAACAGGCTGCTTACACAGTGAAATAAGCCCTATTGTGTTTGCTGTGGTATGATTTTCAACACTTCCAACTTACTTCCTCGTAGAAGGTTCAAGATTATTTTCAGGATTATTTTATAACTGAGGCAGCATAGAGCAAAGCATGACATTGAAAAATAGACTTAATTATTCCTACAAAAAGATTCCTGGCATAGGTCCACTTCATATCATCTTAAAATACCCTACGCTGTTCTACTGGCAGGATCATATGTTTACAAGCACTGGATTACAGGGGTAACCACACCTCCAGGCTAATTTAAAACAATTTCTGTTAAATAGAAACACTAGGCCCTCATTTCTTTAATTTGGAAGGGCAGGAGGGGAGAAGGCGACACAGGATGCAAGGGGATATGTTCCTGTTTTAACTCTCAGTTCATTAGAATAATGCACAATAAAGGGCAAAGGACCCATTTTAAGCCTAGGTGATGCAGCAAGACTTAAATTCAAGTAAAAAAAGCTTTTTTTGTTAATGTTTACAAAGCACATAAAAATAGACTTTAGGGGAAAGCATCTCAGCACACATACTCTTCCCAGAGTATTCATAGCAACTCCTGCAAGTTATTAATTTGTCACAGGATATTTTCTCTCCCTAACAAGGTACATTCCAGCAGCAACCAGTATTCTCAGGACAGCTGCAAGTCCTGTTCTGGAATGAATACATACTTACGTGACTTAATAGTTTATAGTCCCTTTTGCAACTTCTCTTAGAAATTCTCTTTTGGATGCGTTTACACAGTATAGCAATAAGGAGAAACTAAAAAACCAACAAACAAAAAAAAATCAGAAGAATTCTTGGGGTTTACTCCCTCAAAGTGAACATAGTCCAGGTAAATCTTCACCAGTATCCGTTTCGGAACCCAGGACTGAATGTTATGACCTGGCCCATAGACAGATTTTCAGCCATATCGTCAAGTACAATCCAACACAAACATCGGAAGTGGCACAGCCACCTGAGCACAGCACTGCACCTGAGTTAACACAACCTGGTTCCCAGCAGGGTTCAGATGCTGAAGGAGTGCTGCTGTTCAGTGCAGTGAGGCTATCCTCAGATGACTTGAGACATTTCCACATCACTGCCAGAAACACCAGAGCCTCAAAAGCTCAAATTGCCAAGATACTAATCTCTAGCAGCTGAGGCGGGTATCTTTGCTTCCCTGTTGCAGGGTACCCTGAATTACAGGACACTCTACCACCAGCAGCAGGCCTTCATATCCATATTCTTATTAGATATGAATTTTAAAACATTGAGTTATTCCCCTGTGGGAAAGTCTAAAATAAAGAGTTGCCTTTGCCTAGTGGGCTTATTTTCCCTTCTCTCTCATACTCGGTTATTCCTTTTTTCTTCTCCCCCCACCCCCCACCCCCCTCCTTTCTTTTTTTAATAACACCTATTGACCATTGCACTACTGACTAATATCTTCTGCATCAGAAGAAAAAATGCTGAGGATGTTTGTCAGCCATACTGTCATGAAAGTCAAAAGCAGATATGTAAGAGAAGAAAGATTATCACATTAGACATAGAAGAAGAAAGATTAACCTGTGAGAGCTGTAGAAGCAGAAAGATGAGCAGAAAGTGGGGGACTCAATGGCTCTAGGGGATTGGTAATGGGTTAGATTGCCTTTCTTCTCTAGATCACTGGCTCACACCCAGCCCACATCAGTAGTGACTGAGTGTCATTACCACCTGATAGATTTTTGGTGACCTCTGAAAACATGAATTGATGGTTTCAGTCCGGCTGAATAAATGTCCCCATCATAACAGGTACACCACTGTCTCAGCAGAAGGAAAGGAGCAGGAGCAGATATGGATAAGAAAATGTACCTTGTGCTGGTTTTAGTCAGGACCGAGTTAATTTTCTTCATAGCTAGTATGAGGTTATGTCTTGGATTTGCCCTGAAGAGTACTGATCACACTTGTGTTTTTAGTTGGTGCTAAGGAGTGCTTGCACTAATTCAAGGAGTTTTTCAGCTTCTAATACTACAGCCTTGTTCCCAACCTTCTCATTATAATCAGCGAGGGGGGGACACACAGTTCAGACAGCTAATCCAAACTGACAAAAGGAGTATTTCAATCCATAGCACGTCAGGCTCAGTGCATAAGCCAGGGGTGGGCTGGGGGGGTATAGCTTGTTTGAATAGCTTGCTGGAAGAGCTTGCTTGCTTGTTAGCTCATTCATCCATTAGTGAGTTGGTGGGTCGGTTGGCTTTCCTGGTCATACTGTCGCCCATGGGGTCGCTCGGACTCACAATTTTTCATAGGATGTGGTTGGGATGACTGGAAAACAGCTAAAATTCCCTAGCCCCTTCAGGCAGGGGTTTAGCAGGTTCCTTCTCCCAAGCAAGCAGAAGCCCAAATGATTCCCAGAATGATACTTGTGGGATGCTGTAGCTGCTCCACACTTATTCCTTCAGGGGAGCTCCAAGAGGGCCCAGGGAGAAGGAGCAGTTCTTGAGGAACACAAAGTACAAGCAGCCACTCAACCCCTGGAGCTAAATGGCACCTTTTCCCCCAAACATAACAATAGGGGATCTCAAGCCTGGTAGAGGTGGGGATGCAGGATCAATGTGATCATCACTTTTGTCTGTATTTGAAGAGCAAGGCACACAGAGAAACTGTAACTGTCATCTCTACATGGCACACTGCCAGCAACTAAACTGCTTTGGTCTCTTAAATAGGTGACCAGATCACAGTTTACTAAGATGTCACCAGCACAGCAATGTTTTCCAGTCCCTCCAAATGCCCTAATATCTACAAGTAAATTATCCAAATTTTAAAAATTAAACACTATATCAAATTAAACAAATACAAGAGAATTTGTTGTCTAGCTTGCTAAAGATACAGGAATAACTAGAGCAAACTCAGTGATGAAGGACAGCTGATATGGAAAGCAGAATGTCAAATACAGATTTTTTTTTTTCAGAAACAGACCTTGCCATAGCACTATTTTACATGTTTCCTTCTAGTAGAAGGTGTCCCTGCCCATGGCAGGGGGGTTGGAACTGGATGATCTTTAAGGTCCCTTCCAACCCAAACCATTCCATGATTCAAAAAGTTAAAGGTGATATTTAATAGATGTTACAATAAAAAAAGTGACTGTTATTTTTGTTTATATTTTGTATTTTTCCTTCATGATGGAAGAACTATTTCAAGTTGACTTATTCTATGAGTATAGTTGACTCTATTCTTATGAGTATGCAGACTTTGAGGGGGAAAGGTCCTCTTTACCGTGACAGCACAAGATTTCCATATGTCAGGCTCTGTGTTGCATGGGTGGCTTTTGGTGAGCCCAACTAGAATGGGATCATGCCATCAAAACAAAGAGCACTGTTGCTCACAACCGCATTTCATTTGAAGAATGGCAGAAATTCTGTTCCCTCCAAAATGTGTGGGTTTTTTAACTGAAGAAGTCAACATTTCTAGTTAGGTGTCTCTGTGCTGAGCATCCAACAGCAAGCACTCGGAAGTTCAACATGTTGTTCTCCCACTAACCCCTATTCTTCCAAAATCAAGAATACAAAACCAGGAGTTGAGAATGAGTATTTCTGATCATTAAAAAAAAAAAAAGTCCCCATTGTTCATCATAAGAGCAAAAGATTTGATACTTAGTTTTCTTTGCCATTTATTCAAACATTAATAGAAATTCCTGAAGCCTCAGTGACCTGGTTTCTCTAATTTACTACTTTTTTTATCCAAGGCGAATAAGCCCCTGCACTTTACTATCTCATAACTTCTTCAGAGGCAGAAGTTTCTTCATAGAGGCAATGGAAAAAAGTGTGTAAACTGGCTGAGGTTATGAAAGAATTAATGTTTTTATGTTCACCATTCAGCTCTGTTTTTTCATATTTATATAGTAATTTGAATGTTTTAATCTGAATTTGAATAGCATTCTTTTGCTTTTTTTTTTTTACAACAATTAGCGAATAGCATATTACTGGCTGCAGTAATTACACGTAGAATTAAAACCTTAGCAGATAAGTGACTGCCTACCATTCTCCATCACAAACAGGATTTCCCTTCTCTAAGAGTTATACATATGATCACTTTTGAGGTTCTTCAGCAGGCAATCACAGTATATTACATCAAACAGGCTTGGGGTTTTGGTATTTGGTTGTTTGGGGTTGTTTAACATTATTACCTTTCCATATTTCCAGGAAAGATGGAAAGGAAGGAGTGACTGGAAAGAGCCTGTCCACCGACCTAAATAAATTGAACATGTATTTCAAACAGGTGTGAAAGGTGTGATAAAGCACTAGGACTATAACACAGCTTGTATGCTCAAGTACGGTCACTGCAAAATCTCCATGAAAAAATTTGACCACTATTTCTTCAAAAGCAAGTATTTCATTTTAACCTGTTACCAACACTTTTTCTTTTAAAATCTGTATTTGCTTCTTCCCATTTCTCTTTTTCCCAAGACAAGGAGAAGTTTCAAGTGTCAGAAACATCTCAGACATTGATGTTTGCTTCTTTAAAGAAGACAGAGAAATATATCCCTACTTTAACAAGTCTAGACAAATGCTTTCATACGATGGAAATGCTGTCCTAAGAATGTTTTTTCTCTAATACCACAGAACCGAACAAAAGATACCAACAGAGAATAACCTTAAACCATCCATATACTTCTCTGCTGACCCTTTGTTTATATGCAGCAAAGAGAAAATCACTAGCATATGTCCTAGCTGTTGCAAATTAAAGCTCAACTTTGTTACCCTTACTAAACCAAAGAGCAATTATTCCTGCAAATAAGTACAATAGTACTATTCATTCAGGTAAATACTGTTCCATGTAAGGACTGCAGAACCAGGACCTGCAAGAAAGCAACACATTTTAAATAGCCTGGCTGATCTCAGTTTTCAAAGAGAAAATGAAGATCAGTCACTCAACCTGAGGGATAGTGTCATTATTTGAAATCAGAATACGTATAAAGAGATTATTGCTACTGCATATTTTGAAATAACTTCCCACCAGCAAAAGAATATATTTGAACCTTCTGATTTCCTTATTTGAAGCATAAGCACCTGATAAAAATGTGTGATACACCTTTAGATGTAGCCAAATAAGTAATTCCTCCTGAGGGCTATAAGCAGCTAAGTAGCCTGGCTCAGTTGTCTTGTCATACCTTATACCCTCCTCAACTCCTTTGTTCTGGTATCCACAAAGCTCTATTAAAGTAGAGTTCAGTCATTTGCTCACAGCAATTCCAACAAACTGAGCCAAATGAACCATGTTCAGCCATCTGGAACCCCTTCCTCCAGAGTTTGTTCCCTTAGGGCTGCAGAATCAGTCTATTACCCTGGCATGACATGATCCAGAAACTTGCTACCGCTATAGGACCTCAATTACAATTCCCAGTTTGGGTATTGCTGTCAGGGATCCTGCAATGCTACAGACACTGCATTTGTACCTCACGTTACTGCAAAGCTATTAACGCCTTGGCATTTGGAATTCACAGACGACGTTACAGGAGCTATGGAGCAGAGAAGTCTGTGCTCTCTCAACTGGGCTTAAAGGTGCGCAAAAGCACAGGGAAGGATCAGTAGCTCTGCAATCAAAGGCAGGGCAAACAGGCAGTCCTACCCTCTGCCCTACAGCCAGGTAATGCACTGAGGGCACACAGGACTTGGCTGGGGAGGACCAAGGGCAGAAGCCAATACAAACCTTTCTTGTAGACCCCTTTCAGGTACTGGAAGCTGCTATAAGGTCTCCCTGGAGCCTTCTCTTCTCCAGGCTGAACAAGCCCAATTCTCTCAGCTTGTCCCCGTAGCAGAGGGGGTCCAGCCCTCGGAGTATCTTTGTGGCCTCCTCTGGACTTGCTCCAACCAGCCTATATCCTTCTTATGTTGAGGGCCCCATGGCTGAACACAGAAGTCCAGGTGGGGTCTCACGAGAGCAGAGTAGAGGGAGAGAACCACCTCTCCCAACCTGCTGGCCACGCTTCTCTGGATACGGTTGGCTTTCTGGGCTATGAGCGCACACTGCCGGCTCATGTCCACCAGTACCCCCAAGTCCTTCTCCTCAGGGCTGCTCTCAATCCATTCTCTGCCCAGCCTGTACTTGTGCTTGGGATTGCCCTGACCCATGTGCAGGACCTTGCACCTGGCCTTGTTGAACCCCATGAGGTTGGCAGTGGCACCTCTCCAGCCTGTCAAGGTCCCTCCATTGGCATCCCTTCCCTCCAGTGTGCCAATCATTCTTGTCATCCAGTCAGCAGACTCTCAAGTACACTCAGCAACAGCAGAAGGATGTTCCTAGACTGAGAACCTGATCTCCTGGAAAGAGGGCACTGTCTGCACTGCTCTTTCCTCAGTCCGAGTCACTTTTGCACCAGCAGGCAGGTCAGGGAACAAAGGAGGGTAAGGTGCTGTGGCCAGGTAGCATGGCCACAGCACAGATGAAACAGGAGTTAGCCTAAATATTGAACACACCTAGTCTTCTGTTACAATGGTAAACAGTCCTTTTGGCAAGCAACACAAGATCCGTAAAGTAACTTCGCAGAGTAGTGAATTGCTGTTGCTGTTTCTAGGTTAACACTGACAGGACCTAACAGAGTCTTCAAAAACATCATAAACTTTGTTTTAGAGCTGACACACAATTGCTGCACAGTGCATCGCAGGAACACTAAGCTGGACAAGCAGATCCAGCACCGGTCAGATAGATGGGGTTTGTCATCACCTAAACCCTTCCTCTAGCAGGAAGAGGGTGGGTAGGAGGAAGGGAGAGAGAGGAGATGAAAGGGCAAAAAAAGAACTACTAGAAACACCTTAGACTATAGTATTTCTCGTACAGATCTGACTTGTGTTATATATAGCAATGTAACCTTGGCGGGGGGGTGGGAATAAAATCAGTAAATAACCTAGAGTATTTTATAAGTGAAGAACACAACAGCACTGCTCTGCACTGTCATCTGGGATACTCAGCTTCATCCATCATTATGGTCTCCTGTCTCTCTCCCCAGGTCGATGGGGGCTCCAACTGCAGTGGAGAACAGCTCATTCACCCACGGGGAAAAAGCAGCATGCTTCACATTGCTAAGGAGTTTCCTGTGTTTCGCAGTGCCAAAGTATATTATCCTTTTCTTGTGATGCTCTTAAAATAAGAGGGCATTTTCTAAGCCCCTTTAACATTTGTTTGTGTTAGAAACACAGTGGAAGAATGATCCAGGCTGCTAACAGACTTCTACCAACACTAGCATGTGCATTCTATTTGCAAGCTTAACTCCGAAACAAACTCTTAGTCTGCTAGAATGGAATTACACACACAATGACGTGCATTTAATCAATCACAGATGGTCAATGGAAAGGTGAAAACTAGTTGGTGAAGCCTTTGAAGGGAATAACGTCAAGGCCTCTTTCTCCAAAAACACCACACAGGAAAGGTCAAGAAAAAGTAAATGGGAAAGCACTTGCCAAGAGCAGAAAAAAGGAAAAAATGTGCAGCCTTCAAGCAGTAGCACTGACTTTATTCAATATGGAAAAAAAAAACCAAACCACCCACCAAACACATATCCTCAAAAAGAAGAAAACCTCAGTACAACACAAATAAGTTGTATTTCAGACGATTTCACTGTGATCATAAAAGTGATATGTAGCAGCAGTAGCTGCTAAAAAGGTTGTACTCCAAAGCAATCCACCTTGGCCAAAATGCAGAACATTCCTCTAGCACATCCTACTCACAAAAATAATTACCAGAATAACTGAAGACAAACCA
This sequence comes from Rhynochetos jubatus, assembly GCA_027574665.1. NCBI lineage: Eukaryota > Metazoa > Chordata > Aves > Eurypygiformes > Rhynochetidae > Rhynochetos > Rhynochetos jubatus. Next base: position 23,585,130 of record CM050656.1, read on the forward strand.
TCATTGTAAAGTCTTTTCTTCTTTTCCTTGGAAGTTATTAATCAAAACCTCCAGTGAATGGCAGCCAGCCAGCAAAGGATTCTGCAGGGTCTGCTCTGCCCCTGGTTAACAGAAGCTGCAGTGCACAGCTTGCAGAGTGCAGCGGAGGTTGATACATCTGGTTTAGACTTGTGTTATCAACTGCCACTCCCTGATCTGGGTAAGAGAGTATTTGGTTTTACACAATCAGACATTTGCTCAGTCGCTGAAGTTTTGTGTATAGAGTGCATGTGACACCCAAAATCATTAGCGACTTCTGCGCCTCTATTTGCACAGAGCATGCAGCAGAGCACGGCTCTAATGATACCATTACTTACATTAACAAACTATTTCTATTGTAGTCGATAATGCAGTCTCCATTTAACAAGTTCCCGCCCCGCCCCCGCCCCCCTTTTTTTTTTCCTGCACACAAGAGATGGTGCAAGAAACGGGCGCAAGGACACTGGAGATGGTGCTGCCACCCTTTGGTCACTCGTAAGTGCTAGATTAAAAACGGGATCTCTTTTCGTCACGCTAAAACTATTATATTATAAACAAATGAAGAAAGCACCTTTTTTTAAAATACTGTTTCTCAAATTAGTTTTATTTATGTAACTTAAAGATGTTGAGGAATTTGAACAAAGATTATAAAGTCTTTACCTTTAAGTCCAAGGACAAGCGATCAGGAAAGCACTTTTGAATATGCAAAATTAAACTATTATCTTTTTGTAACAACAAAAATAATGGCAATGCTCACAGATGAGGTGGGAAAGGAAAGGAAAGAAAAAAAGGAAGGCTAATCAATTGCTAAAAGATAGTCTGCACTGCGTAGTAAAACTAGAAAAGCTTGCAAAGGAATGTACTTACTAGTGAGTAGTTTATATATATTTTACACTACATTTTTATATATATTTTATACTGCGTTCACCACTTCTGTGCTCTTCTGTAAGTCTATTCAAAAAGGCAGCCAAGTGACACTCAAATCTAAAGTAAATTTCTGTTGCAGTGTGCAGAGAGTTTGAACTCACGAGAAAGGCTTTTACATGTTGCTAGTCAAAACCCTCTTCACCCAAGCAATCCGTATCAGAGCCCACTGCGCCATTCACAGAATGACTTCTTTTTCAGGTGGTGATTTGCAGGTGACTTAGTATTCTGGAAAGGCAAGGATAGGGTTTCTTTTTGGCAAGGGTATGATGGATTAAATGGCAGCTTCCACGTAACATTCCACCAATTGACCCATACTCAACCGTAAAGTTTACATCTACCCATACGTCATTCAGACTCAGGCTTCCTTCTGAGACCAAGTGAAACTGTGACACATAGCTATCTTCCACAAGTCTATTTGGATTGCACCGACACTTCAAAATCACCCCACATTGTTCAGGCAAATAGTATTCAGCTCTATGAGTGACCTAGATCTGTGAGACAAGGTATCTTATACCATCATTTCTTGAGCTACCCCTACTCCTCCTTTCCTGCTCCTTCCTAGTCCTCCCCTCTGCCTTTTCTAATGTGAAAATTTTGCGTAATACCAAGTTTTACATATTTTTCCACCTCCACTTTTAAGTCAATTGTTTAAGTCAATGCTTGATAATCTGGAGCCTCATCTTAAATCTTTAGGAATTTTGATGCAAAGCAAATAAATTAAGAGACATCTGGTTAAACAGCTTTTTAAACACACCAGAGGTTTTAAGAAACACATACCATGTCAAGTAGGCATAAGATGGTAAATTTCCTGTCCATGTTGGAGAGTAATAAACCCTGCCCTATCATGTTTACATATTCTCAGGCTATTATGTTCTCACAAATTTCTGATCATCATCATTGTAACAATAGTTCTCAGCACTGACAAATATTGACTCATGAGGAACATTTAGGATTAGTCCATTTTTCTTAAAGCAGTAATTCCAAGTGGTTCTGATTAGTCACTAGAACCCCACTTTCCTAAGTTTGTACACATTAGGACAAGGGGTAATGGGTTTAAATTGAAAGCAGGGAGATTTAGATTAGATATCAGGAAGAAGTTCTTCCCAGAGAGGGTGCTGAAGCACAGGAACAGGTTGCCCAGAGAAGCTGTGGAAGCTGGGGTCAGTTCTGTTTAATATCGTTATCAACAATCTGGATGAGGGGGTCGAGTGCACCCTCAGCAAGTTTGCAGACAACAATATTTGGGTGGGAGTGTTGATCTGCTCGAGGGTAGGAAGGGTTTTCAGGGAGATCAGGACAGGATGGGCCGAGGCCAATTGCACAAGGTTCGACAAGCCCAAGTGCTGAGTCCAACACTTGGGCCACAACCACCCCATGTAATGTTACAGGTTGGGGAAAAGTGGCTGGGAAGCTGACCAGCGGAAAAGGACCTGGGGGTGCTGGTTAACAGAATATGAGCCAGCAGTGTGCCCAGGTGGCCAAGAAGGCAAATAGCATCCTGGCCTGCATCAGGAACAGTGCGGCCAGCAGGACTAGGGATGGGATTGTTCTCCTGCACTGGGTACTGGTGAGGCCACACCCAGAATACTGTGTTCTGTTTTGAGTCCCTCACTACAAGACAGACATCGAGCTGCTGAGGCGTGTCCAGAGAAGGGCAATGGAGCTGGGGAAGGAGCACAAGACCCATGAGGAGCTGCTCAGGGAGCTGGGGGTGTTCAGCCTGGAGAAGAGAAGGCTCAGGGGAGAAGAGACTCTGAATGGAGGGTGCAAAGAGGTGGGGATTGGTCACTTCCCAAGTGACAAGCGATAAGAGAAGAATAAATGGCCTCAAGTTGCACCAGGGGAGGTTTAGATTGGATATTAGGAAAAAATTTCTTCACCCAAAGGGCTGTCAGGCAGTGGAACAGGCTGCCCAGGGAGGTGGTGGAGTCACGATCCCTGGAGGTATTTGAAAGGCATGCGGATGTGGTGCTTAGGGACATGATTTAGTGGTGGACTTGGCAGTGTTAGGTTAATGGTTGGACTTGATGATCCTAAAAATCTTTTCCAACCTAAAAATTCAATATATGGTGAAGTGAAACAGCAAGTGAATAGCTAAAGAAAATAACCAGGGCATGAAACCACGTGCCTCATCACTGTGCCGTTCATTACCTCACAGCTCACCTCCAACAGGACAGGCTCCGCAAAATCATGAGAAAGTAGGAAAAAAAAAAAAACTGCATTACAGACCGTATTTTAAAAATACATATGCAAGTTTGAATGGAGAAAAAAAATATTCCTGCCACAAGAAATACTATTATATTGATTCACAATATGAGAGAAGGAGAGGAACCTTTTCCTTTGGCTTACGTGAATTCACAGCGTAGCCATGTGCTGCTGCTGACAACCTGAGCCACACAGCACAGGGAAACGGAATCTCTCTGTGCCGGGAAGGTATTTGCAACTGAAAAAGGGGTGTGTGGTATTTGAGCAGGTGACTCCTCCTCAGTGGCAGTGGAATAATGAGGTGCCAGGTTGCTCTCCACGCTGCCTTGCTTCCCAGGGCTATGCTGGCCATCAGCATTACAGTGGTCCTGAAGTGCTAGAGCTCAAAGGCAAGGCAAAGATGCTGCTACTAGGGCTATGGCCCCTGGCTTACAATCATAGAAATTAATGGTAATGGGGATTAACCTCATTCAAAGAGTAAGGTAATCCATTGGTTTAAATTATTTTACAAAATCTTTGAGTTATATCATGCTCCAAGGAATATAAAACTCTGCTAAAAGCCCACCATAACAGTCCTCTTACAGGCACTGTATGAGGCAGAATTTCTCTGTGCTGCTGCCTGATTTTATATGAATATTTTGGTTTATGAGGAGGCATTAAAAAATTAATGTATTTCCTACAGTGTTTACAGAATATCCTGATTTGCGGAAATTAAACTAAGACAAATACCTCTGTAGAAATATTGTGACTTCATCCACGAAAGGTTTCTGTAGCTTCGAAAACAAACATCTGTCAAAAAAAAAAAAAAAAAAGACTTCACTAACTTGAAACTATTAAAAAAAAATTTAAAAATTACGAAACCTGCATTTGTGCTGGAGTAAAAATTGAACACTTAGGAGAACAGAAGAGCCAAGCGAGGATAAACAAACTAAAAGCTATTTTAAGCATTATGTCAAATAAATTGCTTCCTGTTGCAATCATAATATATCATCTTTTCTTGTTGTTTTCTTTTTTTTTAAGTAATTTGAAAAAACCAAACAGAAACTGTCAACAATGTTAATCTTAGACTGAGAAGTTTAAAGTAATTGGCTTTGTATTTATTATGCATACAGATGAAGACAGAAAGAGTACCGTCACCATTTTAATATACCTTTCCCTCCATTTCCCACACTATGTAGCTATTTTACAAAGTGGATTTTGGCGATTTGGGATTTCCCCCCATTCCACCCCACGAGGCTTCTTTTTTGTTTTTCCCAGAGACAACTGAAAGCAAGCTGCATAAATTGTAGCATTCACAGTCACATCAGCATTGCTCCTCTGAAACTCTTCATTTGATTCAATTAATCATTGTAACTCAATATATGAATTTGTTTATTTTCTACTCATATAAAGCTTACAATAAGCACAGAAGAGGCAATCTTATCATTCTTATTTACACTATCGCTCTAGACCTTAAGCATTTGAAAGAGAGAGAAGAAAATATGGCAAAAACTGCCTTCGTGTCTGCAGTATTTACATGCTTTACATAGTTTAAAAATATGTGGCTTATTAATGACTGATTTTTCAACCTCTCCAATAAGCTTTTTATTAACATGACAGTCCTTTACTTGCAAGTGTCAAGCAATTTCATACTGTGCATGTAACCTTTATGATGTTTAATATAAAAGATAGTACAGTATTTATATCCCTCACAATAAGAGAATGGATTGTTTTAAGGTTATACAGCCCAGTTGTGATAAAGAAAGAAGGAACCTTACAAAATGATAAATATTTTCATTAAAAAACTTTAAAACTAAAAGTTCAAAGATATGTTCTCTTCTCTTATATCTTGTCAAAACATGACTTAGGACCCAAAACTAATCTACTTTCAATTTTATTCCATATTTCAGTGCTGTCATAGTACTCAGCAGAGAGTATTGGAATACGATCATTTTTTATTTTGTTGATGTTACCGACAGCTTTATTTCACAAAGCAATCTTATACTATGTCTACCACTGGCAGGTCACAAAGGTCAAATAGTCTATCCTTACAGGTAGAGAGCTTATTAAATGGCATGTCTATTAAACCCAATGGACAACATAAAGAAACATTTCAGCAAAATACTTTTAACATAGTTCACTGAAGACACAGTCAAAAGGGTATTAAATAATTTGAACCGAGACCAATAAGAATTTTTTATAAGCATCTTCAAAATTATGCTTCATCCAAAGCATTTCAAACAGACAGAAAGACCTGCAGAAGGATGAACTTTGTCTGTGGAAACATTTACTTTGTATTAGGCATTTACAGCTGCACGCTCACAGCACATTTAATGCTACGTGGCTTAACAAAGATAAGTTTCTGCTTTCTAGGACTGTTAATTAAACATTCAATTTAAAATCTTCATAAAATTTATATGATGCCTTCCTCAGCAGTATTTGTACATATGCTTTACATACTAACCCGGATCTTTTTAGGATAATTCTTCAGAAGCAGTACATTTTAGCTATTTATTTGCAAATGACATAATTAATCATATAATGGTTTGGAGAAAAATCCAATTACATAGATCAGAAAAAGGCACTCAAACAAAATCTTCAATATCTTCTAAAGTCCACAAAATTCTTTTTAACTAAGAGGGTGTATGCTTTGCAGGACCAGAATATGTATAGACACATAATTGTGATTTTATCTGTCTTTCTGGCATCATTTCATTATTTCACTATTTGCCAGTTACTTATCATACGTTGGGTCTTGTAATTTCAATATTTGTGCTTGCATGAGTGCATTTATAAAAGAAAAACAAAATAAAGACATCTTTGGACTGAGAACCTATACATTCAGATGTTCATCCTCAGACTTAACCCTTGCAGCTCAATCAGAGAAAGCTTTCCACTGGCATTTCTAAATCATATATACTTATTTCTGCATAGCTAAAGTTCTGAATACTGTTATGCAGAGGCTGTGAACTCTCATATACAGTTTATTAGATGAAGTACTTGCTCTACTGTTATCAGAAGATTCACCTAGTCAGATAATTAATAAGATACAAAAACATAAAACATGAGTTGTTAAAGTTTACAATTACCTTCCCTCACAGCTCCATTCTAAATGCACTGTCCTTGCTTTAACACATAGTAAATCATCTACCTAAATGTATTTGCACCCAATCATTTTTTAAAGTCACAATCTTTGTAGTGTCAACTTGTCAAGGGTCAAAGGGAAGAACAGGCAAGATTCCCAAATCAATCTGCTTGTAGAAACTGTCTCATTTCATTTCAAATTACCTGCTGTGGCTGAAGCAGGCTATGGACAAACTGCCTTCCTCCATAAACCATGACAGCACAGGTCGAACTTATGTGATCATTCATAAGGGGCAAGTCATGCTGGGTCTGTCATTAACTACTTTTAAACTGCTCTGCAGGGTTAAGTGATCTTGCAGGGCAGCAGCAGATATAAATACTATTTGGACAGTTTAATGTCAGGCGACAACTCCTCTGGGATTAAAACCATGTAACCCAATAGTAGTGTTATCGATATAAGGATTAAGGTACTTTGGGACTGTTTCTTGCACTCACAACTTTCCATGTGTTTTGCATGTAATTAAATTATCAGATGCATAACATAACACTCCTTAAGAGGCTCCCTAAAGTATTAGTAGCAACACTCACCATCTTCTGTGGAGACACTACCAGTTGGTTTACTTTTGTCCTTGTGTAACTGCCCAATCCAGGAGAGGATACTGCTAATCTAAGAATGTAAATATATTGCAGCAACTAAAAATATGTTGGGCTGTGAGATTCGTGGGCAAGGGGAACAGTTCTGAGCCAACTCTCCTCAAAGACAGCCTGGGCAGGTACCAAAAGTCTGTATATTTACCAAGGTGCTTCAGCAGATCCCCACTAAAACATGGGAGTGGATCTATTAATTGAACCTGCTACATAGCTAACCATCAGGGATACAAAAAGATCACTACATGGCCTAATAAACTATACAAGTAATTACTGTTTAACTACTTACTTTGTGCTTCTGTCATTTCTCCTCTGGTCACTGTTATATTGATACACTCATATGAACAAGAAAAGTACTTGTTAAAAACAGCCATCATCTTTTTCAACATCTATGGATAACAAAAGCCAGAGGAGATCTGTCAGACTAATGAATTCAGATGGTCTCAGTTTCAAAAATAAAGTTCTTAAAGGTCTGTATGATTTTTTCTGATTCTTTCATCACCATCATATTCTTATTTAATGATTACAGACAGTATCCTTAATGCATTTGTCTTCAGTCATGAAGCGGAAGGATGTTTTTACAAGAACATGTGGGAAGAGAGCAGCACTCCAATTTGCTGAAGAAGACAAACTCTTGCTCATCTTAAGACACGCTACTCACTAGCATGATATATATGCAAAGCCCTATAGGGAACGGCTAACACAAAACTAACACAAAGGAGCTGATTTATCAGTGTCTCATAAAGCACAGATGCCAGTCACACTAAGCTTATTGATTTCCATGTAGTATGTATGCAGATCCTGAAAATATTTCCTAGGAATCTTCCATATACACTGTTGAACGATGGAATCCAAACAACACCAGTGCATTCAACTCTTAAATGTATCCTTTCAGTACTGCTATTTGCACATCTCAAGTTTACAGTACAACAGTCTCTAAGGCTGAGTAAAACTTACAGTTTCCACCCAATAAGAATATCCTTTGTATTCCTTGATTTCAGGAATTTTGATATATATATATTAGAACATATATTAAACAAGTTTTCAGGAGGCATTGTTTTGTAAGTTATAATACTTTTATGTTAAATTATTACTTCCATGCTAGCACTACAGAAATCAATAGAAATTATGAACCGATGTATACAGTAACAAAATTGTTTTTAACCTGTGGCACACAGCTTACGTGTATTACACAGCTACACCATCACTGCAAAACATTCAAAAGGCTAAAGAGTAGATAGCTGGTCCAAACCTTCAGGTCAAAAAGGACATAGCAATAAAAATGAATAACGAATGACAAAGTAGAGAACATTTGCTTGTTTAAAGATTATATTTCTCAGAGAAAGAAAAGAAAAATAAACTCTGAGCCATTTGTGAATTACATCTATAACTACTTGAAACAAGCTTAAATGTCATCATGAAAGAGAAAGAAAATTAACAGAAAGACAAATCCTAGATGACCTCCTGCCTACCAGCAACAGCTGATATGCCGGAAGTACAGTGAGTGGCTTCTTCACATCTCCCTTGCTCCAGTTTCCTACCCTAGATAGCAGAGAGAGGCTAAAGACAATGTGGGCTTATGAGGATTCATCACTAAGAAGGATGGAAATCACACTTAAATACACTCTGCCAAATGACCTTACCCTTTTTCTTAATTCTTCTTTATGCAGTGGTATCAAGAAAATCATTTACAAAGTTGACCACATTCCTTCCTTCAACCTCTGTGGTTCATTTTGCAAAACTTATCGATGATCCTGCAGCACAGTTACCTCTCCCTTACCTAGGGCAGAAAAATGGGACATCTAAAGCTTCAACTTCAGTTCACCTTCTCTCCAGTCATCTGAACAGAAACCTAGCATATTCTTGACAAGTCATTACTGATAAAAGTTCCTAAATTCTATCCATAAAATTATTTTCATTTGAAAAGAAAAAGGGTACCTAGGTAAGGGTAAGAGGTAAGGATACCTTAGGTAAGAGAGTACCTAGCTAACAATTTAAAAAATATATAATTACAAATTATACTGTATTATTTACAAAATATGTAATTAAATGGAATTATTTAAATACTAAACATTTGAATTGAGCTTGCGGTGAGTCAGAAGCATTACCTGGAAGTTATTATTTCTGCAATAAAATTCTTCCCTTGAACTGTAAGCCATGGAGTGAAAGAATAACATCCAGTACCATCAAGATATGGAAAAGAAATCATCCTGTTATCAATGGGACACAATGAGTAGCTTAAACCACTGATACCATACAGCACTGCCTAGTTGGTGGAAATCATTGAAGCAATCAGCTCAAAACTGAACCACCAAAAGAAAAAATTCCCTCTAAGAATCCTTGAATTTCTAACACTATGCTCTAAATTAGAGTAAAACCTGTGCAGATGCAACATGAGTCTACCTCGAAACTATGGGCTACAACTCGACTGAATAATAAACCATTGCGGGAATTTTCATGACCCCTCCATGAATGTCATCAAGTCTGCAGTTCCCAAGGGCTCATTCCTTGCCATGTCTTCTCTTTAAGGAGGAACGATTACAAGATTAAACAAGTTTCAAACCTATCCATGTGCAGATGTCAGCAAGCTATGTACCTTGTTAGCAAACGGGAACAAGTACAGTCACTTTGATAACAGTATTCAGTTAAAATGAATATTCGAATTAAAAGCAGACGGCACAAGCTTGATTGAAAAATCAAGTTGCTTGGCAGCAGAGTGCAATATGATGAAATACATGACATTAATTTCAGTAATAAAAATATTCCCTTAATAGAATACTGAAGGCAACTTCATGGAAACTCCCCATTCACTGCAGCATGTCTCAGACAATACCCAGTCTTAGATACTGAACAAAAAACCCCAACAACAACAGAAGCATCTTAACCATGACTGTTTTCCCATTTGAAGGTAGGGAAAATACATTTGTCAACTATTTTGTAAATCTGCCTTAAGATTTCCATTCAAAGAGCAGAAGGCTGAAGCTGATTTTACTTTGAAGGAATGAGCCAGGCTTTATGCTGGCTGTCTCTCAAAAAAAAAAATTGGAAAGAAGACGCAACGGGAATACAGTATTCAGAGCCTCTGAAGTCAGCAAAGGGAAAGAAGAGCACGTAACCCTTCAGCTGGTCTTCAGCCCTCAGCACCTTCGCCCCCTAGTATAAGGGCCCTGCTATAAATGCTGCTGTTTGGCAGATAAAAGACAGTTCCCGCAGCAATTTAAACAACTTCCACTTTCCTGATGTCCAAGATTTCAGCTGTTGAAAAACTACCCATTGAGTCACCAGCGCCAGCTCCATCTCCACAGACAGGGATGGACAGGGCGTTGGTAGCGGGGAAGGGCTACAGGGGCGGCTCCTGTGAGAAGCTTCTAGAAGCTTCCCCGGCTCCAAGTTGGACCCACCTCTGGCCACAGCCGAGCCAGGCAGCACCTCTGTGATTAATATATTTAAGAGGGGAAAACAAAGACAACCAGGCAGAGACCCAGGTGAGTGAGCAAAGGCAGGAAGGAAGTGCCCGGAGCAGCCTGTGGTGAGAGGGCAGGCTGTGCCCTGCAGCCATGGAGGGTCAGGGGGGAGCAGAGACCCCCTACAGCCTGGGGAGGACCCCACGTCAGAGCAGGTGGCTGGGCCCGAAGAGCCCGTGACTCCATGGGAAGCCCAGGTCAGAGCAGGCTGCTCCTGGAGGACTGCACCCCACAGGAGGGACCCACGCTGGAGCAGCGCGTGAAGAACTGCAGCCTGTGGGAAGAACTCACATTGGAGAAGTTGGTGGAGGGCTGTCTCCCGGGACCCCACGCTGGAGCAGGGGCAGAGTGTGAGGATCCTCCTCTGAGGAGGAAGGAGCAGCAGAGACAGCCTGTGAGGGACTGACCACAACCCCCATCCCCCATGCTGCTTGGGGGAGGAGGTAGAGAAATGGGGAGCAGAGCTGAGCCCAGGACGAAGGGAGGGGTGGGGGGAAGGTGTTTTTTAGATTTGGTTTTCTCTCTCATCATCCTACTCTGATTTGATTGGTAACATATTAAATTCATTTCCCGCCCCCCCCCCCCCCCCCCCCCCCCGAAGCTGAGTCTGTTTTGCCCACGACCATAATGGGCAAGTGATCCCTCCCTGTCCTTCTCTCAACCCACCAGCCTTTCCTTGTGTTCTCTCCTCCCCAGCGCACCAGGGCGAGGAGTGAGACCAGGTGCTGTCTGCGCCCAAACCACAACAAATATACTGACATAAAAGAGCACAGTAATAGTTGATTGACAGGCAGCTGGAAGGAAGTGAAAGAGAGAAAATATATAAACAACACTTTGCCAATTGTGGAGTAGTAACAGTAACAAATAATAGTAAACATAAGTTTATTTCCCAGGAAAACCCATTTTCCATCCATTCTCTTCCATTATAAGTCATTTACTTCTAAACATTCAGGACTAAATGAGTCTATGTTTTATTTTTAACACTCACACAATATTTCCAGTAGGTGCGTTCTTGGTATACAATGATAGTCAAGTGCTTCATTTCAGATGCCTTTGAGCAAGACACTTTTTCCATTTCCTTTAAAAAGTAAGCAGAATGATGGTATTTGATAACTGTTCACTGAAACTGCTGCTTGAATTAAAAACAACAAAATTCCTTTAAAGCTAAATGCCACCTATCCTTCAAAAGGCTATTCTCTGGGACCAGGAAACAACAGAAACAGGAAGAGGTTTTTCCAAACACAGCTCATCTCTTCTAGAGATGCAGGAGTACTCTTGCACAAGGGAAGAACAGCATCAAGCAGACAGAGACCTTGTCCCATGCTACTTTTATTCTGGCAAATAAAGCTGGGCAGCTCTATGTTAGAAAAATAGCTGGAAAATCACCAGGTCGCACCAAGAGAAGAGCAACCCTTGTTTTTCTTCCCTTGTAAACACTGAGTTTTAGAATTATCTTAGGTAGCCACTAAAAATGAGCAGCCAAAAGAACAGCAGAATAATTGCATATATTTTCCCCCTGTTTCTGCAAATGTTCTTCCTCTTTAAAGCCTAGAATGCCGTTCAGCTGTTCAAGGCCTCTCTACTTTTGGGGAAAAATTTGTTGCCATGAACTGACACACTCCAGGGGCAAAAGTGGCTCTTCTCCAACAGGATGGCCACTGCCCAGTGGGCTTTGGAACATCAGTAGGACACAGGTCTTGCAACACAGACTGAAAACAGTAACACATCTCAGAGGTGGCACATGGAAAGATGAAATGGCCATCACTTCAGCTTACATTAAGTGCACCTGACTGCAGTTAATTGCATTATATTCCTAGTGGCAATAAAGGTACTAAAGTTTAACCAGCATTGCTGGTTGATGAAATTCTAGATATTTAGCTGTTAAGGCCACAACAATAATTCCATGGCTTTGTTTCTCATCATTGCTAGGCTGCCCTCAAACAGCAAAATAAGGATAAAATTACAGCCTTGTTTCCATTAAGTGATGTTACTCCTCCCCTTGTAGCAACAACAGAATGCCTCATGCTAATGGATCTCATTGCTGAAAATAACATCAAAGCAGCTGGGCAAAATACAGCTGAGAAACATATTCCCGTCTCCCTCACGCAAGCCTATACATGGCTGTGATGCCAGCCTCCTCCCTTCCCAGTTTCTATAAGTAACAAGGAAGAATATACGTCTGTTAATACCTTGTATAAAGCACATGTCATACAATCAATGCTTTTAGCATTGGACAATCCCATGAGGTACAAAAATTTCAAAATTCTACACAGCACAACTCTTACTGACAAACTCTTTCTTACACTAACTACCAAATCTACTTTGCTCAAAATAGTTAAGACCTTGGGTCAAGGAGACAGTGGCATTAGCACTCAACAGAAAATGTGCTTCTCTACACTAAAACAGCCACTTAAGCAAGAATGTGGAAATGATTTATCTTGCAATGTTTGAAGTTGGATCTTCACCTCAGCTATGTCATGACTGCACAATCAGTCAGAGGAAGACTGTTACACTTTCATACAAAGAAAAGGATATTCAACTCCTCGCTATGAGTATCTAACAAGTAATATTGCCTTTCAGAAAAGAAGAAAAAACATACATATTAGCTAGTGGAAACATTCACATTTATAATATTGGACTTAGAGACCTTCAGTGTTCCAGTCCCCAAATATAAATCTGTGTTTAATAACAGAAAGATAATGCAATTTCACTGAAAGCTCTTTCATTTAAATAAAGCTGTATTTGTAGTGCAGTGCCACATAAGATATACAGAAAAATATCAAACTGAAAACTTAAATTGGAGCTTATTAATAAAGTCTTGTAAATGAAATCATATTTGGAGGCAAGAAAACAGCCAGGTAAGTTTGACTTGGGATTCAGTGATGTGGTTTATGCATTCACTACCCTTTTAACAGCTCTACAACCTATAGGCAATTTTACAAGCAGACGACTATAAAAGGCTTTCCAATTATACACCCAATGCTGATAACGCTTGTGCGTTCACCTAACAATTTGCAGGATCAGACCCCACAGAACAACCAGATACTCTTCTAGAGATGTAATGAGTCCAATAAACCCCTCAAAATTATGCACCTGTGAGGGGTTTTATTTAACAAATGTATCTATTTCCAGAGACCAAAATACCTTTAGAAACCCCCTTCCTTAAGAAATCACTTAAGCTGCTAACATGAAAAATAAGTAGTTGTCATAACTGTGGGCACAAGTGCTTCTACAGGAATTGAGAACACTGCTAACTTGTGGAGATCTGGCTCCACAATCTATTTTGCCCCTGTAACTATTACTAACTTACTGTCTAATTAAAACTCAACCACTGTACACTTAAAGCATTAGAAAGTTCACGTTCTTCACATGTATAGACATTCTGTCAGCAAGAATACCAGAATTTGAAGGAATAATTGAGGAATTAGGGAATTTTAGACATGAAGTCTTAATTTTCTTTCTCTTGACCTGTGAAAACAGTGCATGTCCTCAAAAACATTGAAATTCAGATAGTCTTTAGTTGTTCAGTATTTCAACTTTTCAGTCATTATTCAGAAAAGTAGCAACACAGTAATTAAGATAGCGGAATCCTAGCCGTATTCCTAACCTGCACATACAAAAGGCTGGGTACTGTATATTCTGCACTTGAATTGCAGTATTTTTGAGAACACACAATATTCTTTATTTTAATAATATAAACATGAAAAAGAGAGGCCTATACATTATAAATGAGGATGACACAGGATTTCTTCTTGTCAGAAGTGAAAAATCTCTGCACACATCAAGCAGCGATCCTCAACTTTCAAAAGGTCAACTGCAAATGAAGCACTCTGCCATTTCTTCACTTTTATATGAATTTAGCAAAAAGGCAGTGTAATCCGTTAGAAGAAACAGGCATTGTAACGGACATACCTATTTCCTAGTATCATACGCATAATTACATGTTCATATCACTTACAATGATGTCACACATAAATTATTCATGTTTATGTTTCAGAGAGATTATCTAAACCCATAGATACTGCTTTTAAAGTGAGTATTATTATCAGAGAAAATACTAAGACCATGACATGGGAGGGAGATGAATACACGAGCCAGAGGCAACTCCATTCTGAGGCCACAGAAAATATACCAGCAGACTTGACCTTCTGACCCGAAGTTGTATTTGGAGTTCAACAAAAGAAAAGGAACAATCAGAAATTAAACTAAAAGAAAAAAAATGGAAAAAATGTTTAGGATTAATTTAAGTCAAGTTTGTCACAGAAAAACACTAGGCCTGTTGTATTGAGTGGCCCCATGCACACCTGTGCCAGGGTAAGTATTTTGGTAGGCACAAGGTGTGGGAGGAAGAGTAGCCTCCTTTTTTTGCTGTGGAGAACAAGCAACCAAGGACTGCAGAAGGAAAGAAGCTGTGCAGAGAAAGACCAAGAAAACTCTCAAATTCTGTATTTGAAAACCTACAAATTTGCTATAAATGTATTAAATCTGAAGGGGAAAAGAAGTAGCTTCTAAGGCAAATATCAGAACAATTTTTCATGGATTCTTCTAGATGTCAAAGGTGTCAACTGTCATGGCTTAACCTCAGCTAGAAATAAAAATACCACATAGCCACTTGCACACCTTGCACCCCCCCCTCCAGTGGAGGAGGAGAATCGGAGGAAAAGACAAGGAAGCTCATAAAATTGAGATACGAACTGTTTACTAATATAAATGTATATTTATATACATGTGTATATAAAAATGATACTAGTAATCAGTAATTGAAATAATAGAAAATAAAACATATGATACAATTGCTCATCACCTGCCAACTGATACATAGCCAGGTCCTGAGTAGTGAGAGTATTTCTTTATATACAGATGTTTAGAGAAGTCAAATGTTAACCAGAATGAAATATCCTGTTAAAATTCTCCACTGCAAATGAAAAAAAATGGTTTTGGAGGGACAACAGAACCAGCAAGTCACATCCTTCTGGGACCTCCATATAAGTAACCACACAACATGCTTATACTGCAGCTCATTCAATTAAACAGCCCTCCAAAGGAGTAGAAGTCTGATGGATTATTGAATTATAACTGGATAATTTGCAGCACTAGCTCATCTACAGGAATATGGAACTTGAAACATCAGATAAACTAGCTATTGTATCTGGTCACATAATTTGCCCCAGGCAATGCAATTCCTGATGCTTCAATGAGAGTTGTAAAATGTCCAGTCCATCTTCACTGCCTTTAGTATTATTTCAACTGATATACTACACTATAATTAACCATGTATAGCTTGCCTTCTAAAATGTTACCCCAAAACCTCTCAAGATCTTGTTGTCAGCAGCTTGTGACTGCAAAGCTGATCACCCAGACATCTTCATCAACCACGTTTGACACTGTCAAATTCTAGATTCTTTCTGTGCACACATAGGCATGAAAATAAACATATACAGTGTTTGTTCAGAAAGACCTGCTCACTTCCAAGAAGAAAGCTAATGAAAAATACATTGTCTTACCTATACAAAAAAAAAAAAAGGTGGGGGGGCTTTTTCTTTGGAAATCTCTGGTACTCCCAAAGATGACCAAGTTTCAATAAGAACATATCCTTCATGTCAGGGGTACACTGCTACTTATTTTCAAGAAAATCTACCTAAATACATCCACAAAATGCACATTTCTGAGAAAATGTACTTGGCCCTATTCCTCTGGCATGCCTCCTGCCCCAACAAGAGCGGTAAAAACCAAACTATCCATGTAAAGGCCAGTTACAACAGCTCTGTATCACAGCAGCAGTAAGACATCCAGGTTGCAAGCAAATACCAATCCTCTGCATCTCATGCAGATGAAATAAAATCTACACACAGACAAAAGGAAATACTGCAGAGGGACAGGGTGAAACTGAAACAGGAAGGAAGAAGAGAACGTGTAGGTGGACGCAGAAACTGGTCAGGTAAGGAACAAAGGAACAGAAATAACAAGAATAGGACAAAAGAAGGGTACACATAAGACACAATGGAATTAAAGCGGGAGCCAAAAGAGAAGAGAGGCAAAGACTTGTAGAGCAGGGAAATCTGAGCAAGATGACTTTGGTATTTGCTTGCTGAGTTAAGAACTGCACTCAGAGAAGCAGGATTGGAAAAAAGTAGAAGAAATGAGAGTCAAGACTGAGATAACAAGTAGGAGTCCATCTGCTAGGGTTACTGCTTCCTGAACTACTATAAAGATCAAAATAACTAAGTACACCATTATTAAGATATCGGCCTCTACCTGTGAAAACAATTAGCAAAGATGTTTTTCCCCAGTGGTCCTGTTTCAAGAAGGGTGACAATCAGTTACTCTATTAGTTCAAATGACAATGGTCCTTGACATCCAAGGGCTTCAGACCTGCTGCTAAACTGTAAGAACATCAACAGAAATTCCACTCCTGGCATGTTGTCTTTTTCTCAGCCTGCTAACTTTAAAAAAAAAAAAAAACCCACACACAAAAAAGGCAAAACATATACAGAAAAACTGTACAAGAATATCAAGATGATTACATTTTGAAGCCACAAATTTGTCCTGAAGCTAGTTTTTAAATATTTTCTGACAAACTCCCCAAATTCAGTAACTACAGACTGACACACACAAAGGACTGGCTTTCCATGTTATTAGAGCAAAACATTTCATGAAAATCAATAATCACAGTGTCCAGCAATAATATGGCCTTGCATCTCAAAGAGGATGGCATACTCTAACACTTCAGTGGAACACTGGTACTTAAAAAAAATATAACATCTTTCTATTGCAACATCTTGGAGAACCAGGGCATTTCAGAGAAATGTTTAGTACATTTACATTTTGTATACTTCACAAACTAAGGACACACAGAGTATGCACAGTAGAGGGTTTAAAAGCATTAAAAATATATCTGTAAGCATAAGCCAACAAAGATTTACTGTTTGTAGAAGGCAGAAACATTGAAGATTGAAATATCAAGTCAGTCCAAACAACACCCACTGATAAACCCAAGGACTGTGATGAAATCAAGTCTAACAAACAAAAGTAGTGTAGGGCACAGAAATGAAAGGCCTGTAGCTGGTATGCCAGAAAATGCTGACCTCAGTTAAAAGCCATTACTTAAAACTAGTCCTACAATAGGTGTCTGAAGAGTACAAAACTTCCCATTATCATGGATAATTCTATTACCACATGGAAACCCAGGATCCACAGCAACATCATTTAGCATTACTGCCCTGATCCCGAGAAGCAGACCAGACCCACTGAAGAAAACCCAAATTACATTGACATAATATCCAGCTTCGATTAAGTCTTGGAAAACATCTGGAATACAAAACTTATGTTCCTGCTGTCATCCATTCCCTATACACATTTTAATCACCATCCTTTTTAATCTTTTTTTTCTTTGTTTAAAAAAAGAAAAAAATCTGGCTCAACCAGTCAAGATGATCTTTTGCAACAACAGAGCCCGTGACCAGAACAACAGCTAACAGCAATGCCTGAAACAGCCTAATGCTGTTACCACTTATCAACAGACTGATAAGATAATGCTCTGTGCCTGCCTTTCTCCGGCAGAGATTTCAAGTTAAAGTCTGAACCAAAACCAGAAGCTGCATTCTCCCTCCTTTGCTTTTTTATTTTCTCCTGCTTAAGCTCTGAACAAGAACAGCTTCAAGCCAGGCCATTTAAGCTAACTTTGGGGGAGAAGAGGAAAAAAGCAATTACCATCTCCCAAACCATACAAATGAGGATCAGCTAGATGCTTCCTTACGGCAGCCTTCTACAGTTAACAAGAAAGGAAAGAAGGAAGGTTAGTAAAATATAAAGAAGCAATCAGGATTTTATTTCAAAATGCTTTCACTATCTTTTCTTAATCTTTACTAAAAGACTAAGGAAGACGTGTCATAAAAAATGCCTGCAATTTAAAGCAGACTCAAGTGTCCAACTAGACATCTGAAACATTTAACTGCTTAACGCTGCATAGCGATTCCCAACATCACCTTGAATTCTCTAGCCCGTTTGTTCCATTAAACAATGCACTTTCAGACACCCTGTCATACTACTTCCCAGAGACAAATACCATCTCCTCAACATAAAATTTGACACTGCCGTTTGGCAAAGACTAACAAAGAAAACTATAGAGAATCATAGAATTGTTGATGTTGGAAAGGACCTCTTGAGGTCATCTTGTCCAAATCCCCTGCTCAAGCCAGAACAGCCATAGCAGGCTGTCCAGGACCATGCCCAGCCAGGCTTTAAATATCTCCACAGATGGAAAATCCACAACCTCTCTGGCAACTAATTCCTGTGTTTGACAATGCTCTAGGCAAAAAAAAAAAAAAAAAAAAAAAAAAAAAAAGTGTTTTCTTGTGCTTAGATAGAATTTCATGTTTTAATTTCTGCCCACTGCCTCTTGTCCTGTCAGTGGGCACCACTGCAGAGTCTGGCTCCCTCGTCTTCATTCTTTCCCCATTAGGTATTTGTACACCTTGATGAGATCACCTGAGCCTTGCCTTCTCCAGGCTGAATGCTCTCAGCTCTCTCAGCCTCCCCTAATACAAGAAAGACTCCAAATCCTTAATCATATTGGTGGCACTGCAATGGACTCATTCCAGTACGTCTGTCTCTTGCACTGTGGAGCCCAGGATGTGACCTCACAGGTGCTGGATGCCTTCCTCGACTGCTGGCAATGCTCCTCCTGATGCATTCCAGGAGGGCACATTTCTGGCTCTTGGTCAGAAGTCTTCTGACCTTAAGTCCTTCTCAGCAAAGCTGCTTTCCAGGAAGTTGTACTGATGCACAGTTATTCCTCCCCAGAAGCAGAAAAGAGCCTTTCACTTGGCTGAACTTCCTGAGATTTCCCTCAGCCCGCTACACACTAGGCATGGCAGCTTGCAGGTTGTTTCACATTAGCACATTGAAGTGAAAAGGTAGAAATCATTGGTTTACCATAACTTTGCTAGCATGTGCAGAAACTGAATCCTCACCAAGAATTCACCTCTACCCTTGGTGAAAATCCCCTAGAAAAAATAATTGTTTCCGCTTCGCCCGGAAAAAATAAAATAACTGTTTCCGCTTTCCATCCACCTGAGAATTTGACAGGGAGTTGCAAAAATAAAAGGCTCTGGTATCAAATTGGTCATGTACTAGCTTATAAAGTAAGCTTTACGGCTAAGTCTTCTTGTTTGTAGAGAACAAGTTAACTAAATCTTTCTAACCAACTATTAATGTACCGCTCCACGTATCTTTTGATCTTTGCATATTAAAGTCACTTCTCGCTGTACACAAAATCCTTTTATACGGTAGAAGCATACTGTTTACTAGAATACGTTTTAATGACATATGGTAACTGCTGTTTCACCCTTTTTTCATAGCACTGAAATAACATGTGCATACTCTAAACTTAACTTTTTTTTTTTTCAAGTCATCCCTTTCATGAAGCATACTGTCAAACAGGCACACTCCCGATCAATGTCCCCAGCTGAGATGCTCACCCAGGCTGTGGCCTTATAGGAGCAGCATCCGTCATCAAGGAAACAACCTGCTCTTCAAAAGAGCATGTAGTCAGGTCCTTGGCTAAAAAGAAAGAAAAAAAATATTTAAAAAAAGCTCCCAAACCCCTATTTTTACTACTTCACAGGATTTAAAAAATAAATTTAAAAAAAAAAAATCTGATCATAGAGAACCAGTTCTATAGAGATGACTTCTTAGAAAAACGGCAAATCTCCATTCACTACCTTCACTGCACACTTCAGAGTGTGCTGTGCCACACAGGCCTCTCCTCCATGAGCGACAGCACAATTCAGATCGACATTGCTGAAACCTTGAGAAAGTCCTAAACTAGCAGGTAGAGCCATTACTTAAGAATGACAGATGATTCTCTACGGTTAAAGAAAATTGCTAAGCACCGCAACTCAAAAGTCTCTGCCGAAGGTGGATGGAGCAATAGGGTCTCCCCATTAGGAAACAGCCACAACATTTATGTGCTTTCTGCAAAACGCTTTGCTTTTTTTATACAGGCCACCAAGGAATTGGAGCCTTCCTGTATTTCACCACAGTGCATTACAAGCCTGCAGATACACATATAAGTGGAAAATGACATGAAGATTTGTGATTTTTCTAGACTCAAAATTATAAGAGGCTACTAGCAATTTTGAATGCCTCACTGCTGTGTATCCAAAAAATCAACACAGACTACTGCAGAGTATCTTAAGAAACCAGAAGGCCCTTTACCAGTCATATGGCCCCTCTACTTTCCTTCTTTTCCCAACTCCTTGCCACACAGCATTCCCGTAACAATATCTATGTTGAGAAAGAATTCCATGTTATTTCTAGATTTTGCAAATTAACCATTTACAATACATTTTCTTATCTTTTCATTTTGTTCACTGATGGGAGAAGGGGGATCCTCTGTTTTATTTGTGTCCTTTCTGGCGGAGAAATAATAATAATAAAAAAAGAAGAGCTCTTTGAGAAGCCTGTGTCAGCTTCATTGTCAAGAAAAAGGTCACTGCATTCCTATTCATGATGACCTATAACCGTACCCATTTAAAGACTTCATTATGCTGTATTAGAGGGACCTCTTTTTCAGAGGTTTTAATTTAGCTCCATTGTGAGAACAACAAAACATGCAAGCATCAGAAAACGTTATTAAAAATAGTAAAAACTGATGATCTGCCAGGAGTCTTGTTCCATTTGCTATTCACTTTCAAGATGACATGTGTGAAGTATGATTTCCAGAAGCATGTAAAACAAAATATGAACCTATTTTTATTCTAAAGTGCCTCTCAACTCCAAAACAAATAAATAATTCAGTTTAGTGTACCTACACAAAAATGATTGTGATTTCTAAAAAATTCAGGTTCCAACCTCTTGAGATGAGCAACTGGTTTAATCCTCATCACCTAAGACTAATATTAAATGATCATTATTAGAAGTAAGCCTGGAAAGAAGTTTTACTTAAGAATGCTCAGGAAATAAACTTTTCAATCACCTACAGTTTTCATACATCCTTCACTCTACACTAAGACCACCAAGTGTACATGTTTAGTAACAGACCAAGTACATGAACGACTTCATGATGTAACTTGACCTAACTTCCCAAGGCTGACAAATTTCTTAAGCTAAACAGGTTGAGTATTGTTAGTGACTCATCTCAACTGATCAGTGCTGAATAACCCCCTGGACTAAAGCTGGTCAGACCCAAGAAAGCAGAATTTTGGCACAGATACTTGCATTTCATTTTCACACAGTAAATCAATACTTGGAAACGGCAGGTCCCCAAAAGAAAAACTAGATGTTCTAAGGAACAGAGCTTGCTGCACTGTCTCACACTTCCGAATCACCACCGTCCAGCTGCAAAAGGAAGGCCATGCTCTCTCTACCCAGACTGTGTGCTTGCCTACTGTGCCTTAAGACATGATGAGGCCAAGAGGTTCTAAGAGTAAATGTGTTATTACCAAGCCTGACCGAATTCCAAGCAGATAGCTAACACAACATATGTCCTCTTCAGCTGCATAAACTAATCCTTATTAGTCTCATTTTCCAGCATTACCAAGCACTTCCTAACATATTTTTTATTCTAGAGACCCATTTTAATAGATAAGATCCATAGGCATATTTCACTCACCATAATTCAAAGTACCTCAGCAAAACATGCAAGATGTTTTATTACACATCTATATATTTCTCCATTACAGGAAAGCAAATGTGATTCTAAACCTCGTCACTCAGAGCTGCATAAATTTTATTTTTCTTTGTAAATTTTAGTCTTCAAAATAAGCCTCAGCCTGGATTTATTCCAACTCATCTCAGAACCTAGAAGCATCCAAAAAACTCCCACCTGTGAGATTTTTTTTTTCCCACTCCAGAAAAAAATATTCAGAATCTTTGCGCAGACTGAACCACCCTTAACATCATCAATATAATTTCTGGCCATATGCCAGCACCCACACACATCTCGTCCTAACCCCCTAGCCATTCGCAACAGAGTAGAAGCGGAGAGAGAAGTATACAACATAAGGAGACATTGTGGGATTAAAAATAAGCAGTCTTTTGGTCTTTGAGAAAAATAAAAGTGAAATGTCTTTTGCCAACAGCACAAAGTAAACGTTCCTTCTGAACACGAACACAGGAATAAGCTGAATGGTAATAACCTAGCTTTGGATAAAGCCAGTTTTAGCATCAAAGGTGGCACATGTGCTACTGCAGAATATCTGATGCTTGCTGCAGATCCTGCATAATAACCATTTTAAGGCTCATTAGTTCACAGAATGTTTTGATATTCGTAGCACTAAATAAGAGACTCTTTGAAATAATCAAAGAAATATATTCTTCAATTAGTTCTTAATTCTTTCTTCATTTTGAGCCTGCTAGATAATATTTTATCAAACTTCAGACCAAGTTCCCAGGTACACAGGCAGCTTTCCAGTGTAGCATCATACCATTACTCTGGACAGCCCTGGGACTAAAACTACCAAATCCACTGGAAATCTAATAAAAACAAATCAATATTAAAATACAGTAGTATGTTATATACAAAAATTTATATTACTGTAATGATTAAAAAGTTAAAAAATGCCAAAACTGCATCTTCCTTTTAATCCTCAATTCAGCCCATCTTGTCATGTGCATTATGACAAGACTGATTACATGGTGACACAGTATTTTTTCCCAAGCAATGCTGCCTTGCTGTTTGTATGCACGACCAGGATAACACCACTAAGAATGAAGCAGGACTATGCTTAATGTGGCTGCTACCTGCAGAACCTGGCTTCACTTGTTGCAGAGGCCAGATTTACAGTGAACGTAAGAAAAGGGAAAAGACAACATAGTGATTGAGGCTCCTGAATGTCACCTCAGAGAGTTAAATTGGTCTGACTGCCCCGCAGCTTCTGCTTGATTCTAGACATTCAGCTATTCCACATTTACTAACCTGGTAACTACTCCTCAATTTCTCTCCACACAGACACGTTTTGAACAGCACGGGTCTTACACCAAGGAACTCAACTTCAGTGTCGAAGAGATGAAATTCCAGTGCCTATCTCTCCAGGTCACAGGTATCAAAATTAAACTGGGCATCCAAAAGTACATTTTTAGCATCAGTATCTATAAAACCCCTAAGATCAGAATATCAATTTAAGAATATGGAAAAATAAATGTATTTTCTTTTGTAATGTAGCCAGACATTACTGTCTGTGAAGAAAGAAACAATGATGAAATAGATCTGGATTTCAACTGCAAGTGAAAGAGGCAACACGAGAGATATGTTTAGAACAACATGGATAACAAAGTGTATCACAGCTGTTCATTTGGGAAACAGGGTATAGTTCCAAACGCTGTGCACCATACTGTACCTTATTTACTTCAGTGTTTATACAACAACAAAACCACAGAAATCACCTTAGAAGAATATTAGAAGTGAATTCTCTACAGTTTATGCAAGAAGCCAGAAAACACATTCCAGGCTGAGAATATGCAACATACATATATCCCCGTACAGGACACGTCAGAAAAACTGCCACTTGGAATAACATACCAAACAATTCTAACAGTCTGATCCGTCATCCTGGGGGGTCATCTTTGGAGATACAGCCACCAAGCTTCCACAGCTCTGAATGTAAAAGCATTTTCCAAAACTCTTGCTTATTACCAGCTTTTCAAGATCAGTGATTCAACGAGGGATACGCATAGCCTGATGTCCTAGCTTGGTGAGGGGAAGATTCTGATTTATTAAAGCAGCATGGGATGAAAACACCAGTGGAACAAGGAAGTTTTCTTCCTTAATCTTATTTCAGGAAATAGGTGAGCAATTTTGCAGAAGTTTCCCAAAGAAAGATAATGTGTGACGTGTGAGACAAAGCCTGGAAAGTTCCAGCCCAAATAGTTAAAGCTAGTAGTCAGCAAGGGCTGAAAGCAGAATCTTCTATTTTAAAGTGACTTCACTGCCTTGAACGCATACAATAAAAAACAGCAAAGTAGTAACTTACACATTCTCTTATGTATCTTCTCAGGTATAAACAAACATTTCCACAGTCACAACTGCAACTTCACTTGAACACCACTAGTTGGTGGAGGAAAAGAAAGAGCAGAAGCATCATTCAGACAAATACATTACTTACACACATGTAATATTGACGGCTAAGGGGTGGAAGACCAAACAATTTAAACAACAAAAAAACCAAACACTAATGGAATACATTGAATTACTCCAGTGTCCTCTCAAGGTCTCCGTGAGGCATCAGGCTGCTCTTTGTCATCCATAGCCCATAAACCCGAAATTGTGATCTCCCTTTGCAGCATCATATTTTCACTTTTTTTTCACCCTCCTTTCATTTCACTGATTTCAGACTCCAAAATTTCACCCACTATCCACAGGTCTGTGTCCAATTTAAGGAATTCAGGACCTACTACAAATTTTAGCTAGCTCTTCCAGATCACCTGCAGGCAGGTCAGACATACATGTGCAGTGGCTTGGGGCACACAGACAATCCACAACTCAGGGTACCGTAATGCACTTGTGCCAAAGCAAAACCAAGTTACATGAGCTGCTATAATCAGAAGCATAAACAGGTTATGTACAGTTTTGTATCCTCATATATACCAATTCTTCTTTACAGTGCTGATAGTGGTAGGAAACAGGTGATCAATTCCCCTCCTGTAATTCCTTTAAAAAACAACAAAAAAACTAAACCAGGAACTGAAGTGGAAAAAAATTCAAGGCCATTTTGCATTCCTTTTTCCTTCTCTCACTGCCACATGCCCAAATAAAGTTTGTTGTCCATGTGGGTTACTACTATTTACTACGTAGTTCTGTCTGATATCTAGCAGGCAAAGCCACACCCCTATTCCTGAACATTTTACCATACCCTTAACCTTGATTACTCAAAAAAAAAAGTTGTAACTCCATATTAAATTAGGAAAAGTCTAGTTCTCTTCTCTTTAGAAACACTTTTTAATGACTGCTAAGCTGTGGAAGGAACACAAAAAAAATGTACATTTAGCAGACTTCATATTCACTTTTAAGGTTTTCAACCTTATTTGCTTTTCAGCAGGCCAATGATTTTCCCCCTTGATTCAAATTGCTGTCTTCTGTTCTTCCATACTCTACTTTTCAACCATTGAGACCTTTAGCACTGCTACTCTTACATTCACGTGCAAAGTTGAAACAAAATACAGATTAAGGAAGCCCACAGACTACCTTCAGATTACCTAAAATGCTTTTAAATATTTTATTATAATGCTATTTTCACTAGGCTTTCCTTATAACGCGTAAGTAAGAACATGGGGAAAAAAGCCAAAACAACACACCACAAAACATAAACAAAAAAACAGATAGAGGACTTTCTAAAATCTTTACTTTGAGCAAAACTGTATTATGTACGTGTCATTCTGGATTTTCAACAATTACAAAATGTCTTTGAAGTTAACAATAAGTAAATTATATATTTTTAACCAAAATCATATATAAAAAGACACAGATTTTAAAAAGATGAGGTTGTGTGATTAGTTTAATTTAAGGGAATTTGTTAGTTTTTTTTCCTTGGAAGTAAAAGAGGGAAATCAGGGAAGAGCCCTGATTTCTAAAACACTGCACTCAGGTTATCTGACCCAAATAGAAACTGAAGGAAGAAAACAAGTTGAAAACATGCCAGTAAGTTACATTATTCCTTCTCAGAAGTGTGGCTGGATAATAGAAGTGATATCTTTATGGTTTTGTGAATAATGGGTTTTATTAGTATTAAGTTAAAGCAAACAGCCAGAACAATACATATGCAACTTCTACTACACACAGTATAAAGAATGTAAATTATAACCTCTGTGAAACAAAAAAAAGGTACTGAAAAAGCCAACACAGTGGTTACGGACTTTCCATCCCTGAAAACAGGCTGGGTTCTGTGTTTAGAGAACACTTGTGGTTTGCTTATTTAAAATGAAATAGGGTGAAACACATAATCAAGTATAAAGAAAAAAATTCATGGAGTTACATGGATTCTATGAGAACAAACTCTAGATTAGTAATGAAAAAAAAGGTAGTTCACCTAGTAAGAGAGATTACAAGTGGGCTCAGGTTTCAGTTTTTAGTGGTGAGGGACAATGGGAGAAATTACCCAGGATTTTTGTAACAATTCATTTAATAATACACCACTTTCATAACAGAAGTGTTTTACACTTGCACAATGTTAATAACTTTATTATACATGGAAGCCTGTAATAGGCTGATTACACAATAAGACTGCAAACAACCACTGGTACTTTCCGGACACCAGAAAAGTACGTAAGACTGAAACATCACCAAGAGTACATAAAAAACCATCAGCATAAACATCACCAAAATTACATTAAAAAACTAATCAAAAAATACATTTGCAAAAAGTGGTTTAGAGCAGTGCCACTGCCTTTCAGCAGCTTTGAATGGTCACCAGTATTTCTAGCAGGTTTCCGTGGCTCCACAGGCATTAATCAGGATTCACATATAATAAATAATGTACCACAAAATATACATAAAGTAAGGCAATAATTCCAAAGAAAAGTTCTGTTGATACTAACAAGACACTCAAGTTCTGTTTTTGTAGTTGATGTCGTCACCTTTGACGGAATTGCAGCCTTAGGCCCTAAACGCCTGCAGTGACGAACTGCTGCAAACCCCTATATGCGAAAAGGGCTCCAGTGACAGCACTGGTACACTGCTGGGCACGGGGGTCTGCGTTAGCTAATCCTGACACAGGATAGGGAGGGGCCTTAGCAGGTACAGTTGGGAGTATATTATTTCTTATCGTACATGGAAACCTTGACGTAACTCTGAAACAAGTGGGCGTTTATTATTCATATTATATTTAGATATGCACTTTCTGAAATGTAAGTATTTTTAAATGCCAGATGTTAATTTGGGGTGACAGACTGAGTAGGGAAGCAGGGGAAGAAAAGGGGTAAATTTCGGGGTATGGGAAAATCCAAGATCAAGTCTGGAGGAATCGGAAGCACAACAAAAGAGAGGGAAACTTACACAGTAAAAGAACGTGGAAAAGGGGAAGAGCAAGAGACCAACCTTTTTTGAACCATGTATAATAAAACAACATATCCCAAAAGCCTATCTGCATTATGACTGTCCTGTCAAGCTGGGGTTTTAATGACATGAACCAGACGTGCAGATTTTATTCTCACAGTTTGCGTCAACAGAATCTCTTCACAGAATTACAGTCTTACACAGGAGTTCTGGGGACATTATTATTTATATTAAAGCTACCATTCTGGGCTCTTAGTACAGACCCAAGAACATTTGCTCCACCTGCCTGGAATGAGCATCACCTGGAAGAACAGGAGTACTTCAAAAGCAACAAGATTTAGGTAGCAAAATTCTTTCAGATCAGCCCAGACATAAAAGACAGCAATTTGAAATGTCACAGATCCCTTCCTTAAAAAAGCTGAGATATTTTTGTCACTATCTGTAAATTGGAAGTTCCAATACACTAGTGGTGCATAGAATTCCCATGCTTCGTTACACTTTCCTGAGAGTAAAGCAATTAGAATAAACCTCAGTCCTAGGAACAAAGTTATTTTTTTGCATTTTAAACTTTTGGGCTATTCCCTGACGATCTATATAATGTAAATTTGATTGCTAAACATTGTCACTTGAACAAAACCACTATTTTAATCTATTGATTTTTGATTAAAAACCATAATAAACAGATCTAAAAAAAAAAATCACACTAACAAACTAAATATGAAAAGTTGCATTGAAAGGGCATGTTACATTATTCTTAATAGGACCGTGTAGAAACATTCCAATGGCAGTGTTGTCAAAGTAAAACAAAATTACATTAAGAAGACCCCACAGCCTGGTCACAGTCGGGACCTTACCTGTAACTCTGGCTGGTCGGGGTTTTTACTCGTGTACTACATGGCTCACTTACATCAGACATCATATTTGTATACCCTGAGAAATCTGACACTGAAGTCCTTACTCTATGGTCCACTTCTCCATTAGAGTTAGCGATAAAAGTCATTGGCACCCTGCTGCCCGACTTAAACTGAGAACCAAATGCTTGTGCAAAGTTCTCGATCTGGTAGGTTGCTCTAGGCTCTATGTCCTTCTGAGGATCTATCTGGCTAGTTAACTCCTGAGACGGGATCTGAAAGCTCGTTGAGGATTCTAAGTTCTTCTGTTCCTTCTGGCCAGTCAGTTTCTGAGATGTTGACTGGTAGTTAGATGAAGTCTCTAAGTTTTTCTGCGGATCAATGAGATCATCCAGCTCTTGAGAAGGAGTCAACTGTTGATGCGTAGCCTCCAAAGCAGACAAATAAAAGCCTGGTTGAGATCCAAGCAACATCCCAAATGGAGGTTTTGGCAACGCAGTTGGCAATACTGAGGTAACAGATTGGCTGAAGCCACACTCAAGTGGAGATGTAGTGTATATCTGTTTGTCTTGAAACAGAGTGTGGTTATGGAGAGTTGAAGACAAGCTAACAAATTGAAAACTGGGTCCAAAAGCAAAACCAGTGCTATTGGTTGTTCTTTCAAAGGCTTGTTGGAGGTATTTGGAGTATTCTTGTAACATGCTTGCCTTATCATTTGAAACTGTTTGAGAGTTAGGGCTCAAGTTTTCTTCCTGAACTATCTCTGAATGTTCTCCTGAGGTGTGCAAGTCCACACGCTGTTCAGTTATACTGAAAGGATCTTCCTTCTGGCCTTCCGATTTGTGAGAGTACTGGTCCAAAAGACTCTGTAAGACTTCATCAGGAATACCAGACTTGTCGTGGCAAGACTTTATTTCACTATTTAAAGATGCTGAATCAATAAGAGATAATGGAGCTTCATTATCCATAACACTAACACCTGCAGACTGGATGACGGACTGCTGGGAAGTCATGTGTCCGACATTAATTGAAAAGGCACTGTTACTGCTTGCAGTTTGTAGGTATCTTCTTTTCTTTGAAAACTGCATGGCATCATCATAATTGCTACTTATTTGACCTGGTTTACCACCTGTACTTTGGAGAAGGCCAATAGTCTCTACACCAGTATTGGCTACTAGGCCTAGAGAGCCACTTTGTTTCCCAGACAGTGGTTTTTGCCCCAAGATATCTGGCAGTGGTGATATAAAATTAAGGTAATTTTTGTCTGCCTGTTTTCTGCTTCCTTTTTTCAAGACCAATTTTGGCACTTTTTTCTGAAGCTCTTCTACGCCTGTGCCAACTAGACCACCACTGGAAGACACAATAGGAATATCAACTGCATAATTTGGCATGGCCACATTACTCGTAATTTGAGATTCACTTGCTTTGCTGCTACACTTATTTCCTTTGTTTTCAGTGGATACACTTTTTGTTTTACTTTTTCTCCTTGAGGAACTTGTATTTCCCTGAGACAACGCAGCCAAGCTACCCATGTTGTTCGATGATCCGGGGTCCATTCCAGCACCTGCTTTACCTATGGCTTCACCACATGTTCTTCTGTGCTTCAACAGTCTATCAGTCCTTGAAAAATACTGCTGACAAGTGTCACATTTGTATGGCTTTTCTCCACTATGCGTCCTCTTGTGTCTTTCCATGTGGTACTTCTGGATGAACTTCATACTACACTGGTCACAACCAAAGGGCTTCTCCCTGCTGTGGATCTTCTCGTGCCTCTGCAGTAAGTACTTCTGGATGAAGCCCATGCTGCACTGGCTGCACTGGAAAGGCCTCTCCCCAGTGTGAATGAGCACATGCCTGCGCAAGTGATAGGAGCTCCTGAAGGCAGCGCTGCAGTGATCGCAGACGTGAGGTTTCTGGCTGGGGGACGCGATGGCACCTTCCGCCTCTCCCACCAGGGGGGGTTTGGATGAAGCGCTTGGCTTCCGCTTGGCTTTGATTCCCTGAGTTTCTGGCTTTGGCCTCTTTGCCTTCTTGACCTGGGCATCGTGCTTTGGCTCACCCGAGCTCCCAGGGGCGCCCTCGCCTCTGCCACTCAGTAACAGGTCTCGGTGGGGATGCTGGTGCAGGTGGTGAAGAAGGCTGAGGTCCTGAATCACACTCTGGCCAGTTCCTTCCCCGCCGCCACTCCCCAGGCCGGGGGGCCTCTCCTCTCCCGCACCCCCGAAGAGCCCCCCATAATGGTGATGGTGCTGCGGCTCCTCCTCCTCCTGCTCGCTGGGTTTCTCTTGCTTGATGCTCACTAGGGACTGCAGAAAGCCCCACGGGCTCCTCTGCGAGGAGGAGGGAGCGGAGGGGAAAGCCCCCGCCGGCTCCTTCTTGAAAGTCATGTCCTGAGGGGGAGGAGGCGCCGGGGGCTCGGCCGCCGCGGAGGAAGCGGCGGCGGAGGACGGAGGTAACACGCACTGCGGGGGGTGCTGGGCCGCCGGGGGGGGCGCGGCCGCCCGGGTGAAGCTGGTGACCGGGGGCAGGCGGTGGTTGAACATAACCATGCCGGGGGGGAAGGTGGGCTCCATGGCCGCCGCCCTCTTGCTGCCGCCGCCACCGCCGCCGCCGAGGAAGCCGCTGCCGAGTTTCATCCCCCGGGAAGGCGGGCCGGAGAGGAGGCGCGGCCCAGAGGGGCTGCGGGACCCGCCGCCCGCCCGCCGGACACCGCTCGCTGCCTCGTTGGCGGGCGCCCGCTCAGCGGCCGGCTCCCGCGGCGGCCCGGCAGCCGCCGCCCGGGCGCATCGCCGCCACCCCCACCCGCGCCGACGGGCTGCCCCCGGCCCGGGCTGCACTTACGGCTCCCGCCGCCGCCTCCAGTTAAAAATAACGCCGCGTCCGCTCCACAATGGAATTAGTAGCCCCTGCGCCCCGCACTGCACATGCGCGGCGCGCGGCACGCTGGGAACAGCCCGGACGGCCCGGCCGCCGGTGGGCGGGCAGCGCGCAGGCGCGACGGGCCCCCGGCCGCCGCCGCCGCCCTGGCGTGGCGGGGAGGAGGGGCGGGGGGGGCACCGGTGCCATGTTGGTGGGCGCCGCCGCGGAGGGCCTGGCCCGCTGGTCCGCGCCCCGTCGCGCCTTCTGCCGCCTCCTCGCGGCCGCGTCCTCCCGGCGGCTCGCCCCCGCCGCAGGGCCGCGACCAGCACCGAGGGCCGCGTCCAGCGGGAGGAGAGACCGTGCCGAACGCGCGCGCTTAGGCTTGCCGCCGCGTTGCTAAGAATAGAACGAGCCACATCCTTCCTGCCAGCAGAGCGGGGCTGCGCGCACGGGCGGTGCCAGCGCGTAACGGGCGGGACCGGCCCGCGGCCGCCAGCCGGGGGCAGCCCGCCGTAGCCGAAAGGAGAGGTGCGGCTTCGCAGCGCTGAGCAAACGCAGCCCAGGCAAAGCGCCCGAGGCAGGCAGCGCCTGGATGCTCGGCACAAGCACTTGCCGTGTGACAAGGTGCCGTCCCAGAGGTGCTGAACTGAAGCGTTAACGACGTCAGAGCCTAGCGTGGCTGTCGCTACTTCTATCTCAGGACAACATTCACCACCGAGTTAATGAAGTTACTCCACTAAGAAAGTGTCTTCTGATCTGTCAGTCCGGCCTGTTTTGAACGCGCAGCTTTCAGGCTGCTGGTTCACGTTGCACTGGCAATCCTCACCACCTGCCCCACGCACATGGCCCAACCTCTTAGCAGCTAAGAACAGCGCACATCTGGCCAGCAGGTACACCTCGCCATCCGCTTCGCAGCCTGCACTTCAGCCGTGGAGCCAGAGCACCGGATTCTTCAGCCCAGTGTTGCAAGACGACCCACACTACTGCTAACGCTCACTGTTTTAACTCACACATACAGAAATAATTCAGCCTTGTAACAGGCACGAGATAAACGTTTAATTATTTTGAAATAGCTTTTTCTGGTGAAAGCAATCAGGAGACCTCTTTCACTCTTTTTCTCATAGAATGTGCCCACCTGGATGCTAATAAAATCTGAATAGAATTCTGCTTCATTTCTAACTATTGACCTTGAAAGCCTTTTATATTTCTATAGGGTTTTACCACTGAAATCCACATTCTATTAAAATGTAAACTGCAGAGGTACCTTAGCTTAAAAACTTGGAATTGAACATACTAACACTAATTTTCATCATTAACATAATGGAAGTAATGGAACAAGGTAGACAAATCCTGTATGATTTTGATGCTTTATCAGTCAAAAATATTTCCCGTTATGACAGTTCAACCCGTAAAGGTCAAATATTTTCCATAGGCCTAACTGGTAGGAAGCCCTGGGTCAGATTTTAAAATCTTAAAAATAACCAATTGATGTAAAAAATGTAATTTGATGCAATTTCTATATGCAACAAGATTCTGAAGTCAAGGAAGTATCACTTGTTCCTTTTATAATTTAAATAGCCTCATTTAAACAGCATGTAAAATAACATTTCATTTTAAAATACAAGTTAAATAATGAAAGTTTAGGACTATCAGGTTTAGCTAAGTGTTAAAAGAAAGACCAGGAATTAAAAAAAAACTTAAAGCAGCAGTAAAATATTAGTCAATGCCTATGAGAAATGAGTCTGTCCCTTTATTCAGGGTGTCTGTGTTTAATGGTAAGCTGGGATGCATATAAGCTAGCCCAAGCATGAAGGGCAGTAGGACACTCATATGGAAAGCCAACTTTGTCCCTCAGTTATCAAGATAAGAAACCTGTCATTTCTCTCATTCACTCTGTCAGCCTTGAGATACTCCAAGCAGACTTACCTCTGTGTTGTACACCCCATATATCAGGAAGATGAAGAGACCCTGTAAAATAAAATGGAGGGAAAAAGCTGTTAACTCTAATCATTTCAGCAGTAGAAATACCTGAAATAAACTTTCCTGGGAACAGACAAAAGACGACACACTTCATCAAGGTCAATTTATTTTTCTATTTTTCAACATTATAAGCTGTACCTTGAGCATTTATTTGATAACGTGGGAGTGCATCCCTACAGTGTTTGTGGTATTCAACTGTTTGGCAATGAAAAACTTTATACTAAAGGATCTAAAACATTAATTAGAAAAAAAAAAATTAAATTGTCTTCTGAACAAAAAATAAAATCCATGAAAACAAAAAGATGCTAAAGCAAACTGAGAAGGAGCAAAGATCTCTACTGATTTTTTTATTTTTTTAAACTGAAATTAGGAAAACATGTATTACTAAATTCTACACTAAAATATATATTCCTGCATATACACTGACAAATGTATACACCCCACTTAATTACTTCCTATTTAAATTTGTAAAATAAGAGGTGTATACAAGAAGAGGACACAAAAGAAACAATGCAAGTAAGCCAATAGTATACATGATTTCTCCAAGTTTTTTTAACAGCTTGCTTCAAATTCACCTATTACTAAACAAAACAAGCTAAAACCGAACAAAACACACACTTTAGTGTTTCTTCAAAAGTCTTTTCACATTATAGCATGATGTGTTACATCAGTGCAACATGTTACTGATTCTTGCAATCTGCAGGCAGAATCCGGAAAAATACGGGCAATTACTAGGAAGAACAGGATAGCAAATGGGAATAAAATGTGAAAGAGAAAATTTCTTAAGAAAATGCTTCTATAACTCAGATTCATCACGTGCTTATACAAATTTAAAAATAGGTTAAAGAATCTTATCTTGTAATATTCATCCTTAAACTGGACACTTGAGTATGTCAAGAAAAAACACCTTCACTTTGAGATAAAGCGTTTTCTGAAAAGAAACTATATTTGAGTAATAAAGAAATTACAACTTTAAGTAATTTGCATGTTGCATTAAAAAGATGGCTAGATTAATTCTGGATTTGCTCATCAGCAAAATCACTGTGTTATTAGGCAGGGAGTAATAAGGGGTATCGTTCATAGGTAATATTTCCTTGAATTACCCAATGCCATCATAAATTCCTTGGGAGTGATGCTTCCTTTCTTTTGATTTAGGTTTTGTTTTTTTTTTAAAAAAAAAGCCCAAATCCAATACTTCCTTTCAGTTATTACAGATTGCATCGATTACCTCAACAATAAGTAGAGGCTGAAAGAATAAACAGCAACATTATTCCGTATGCCTTCATATGAAATATGCCACAATTACATTGTGCTGCTGATTTGTAAACTGCACAACCAGAATCCAGAAGCTTGGCAACTCGGATGAGGGAATTACTCACCTGCAAAATTATTTGCAGAATAAAATCCCAGTTATCTCTAAATACAGTGTTAGTGGACTGTACAGAGTCCTTCCACAGGATCATCTGAAATTTGCACATAGATTGTGAAAAAATATAATACTGGAAGCCTTCTATAAAGTTACACTGAAAAATTAGTTTCATCTGAGAGAAAAGTAAATATTGAAGTTACAGGAATTACGATGAGCACATCATAATTACATTGAACATATGCAACTGGAGCTGATTAACCAAATTATTCAACATACAGCAACATAAGCAGCATCACAAGAATTTTGTAACTGGATGTTCTGCAAAAAATCATTCTAAAAAAAAGCATCAGTACAAAGCTTTTAAAGAATCATTAAGTTTTTGATAGCACTGAAAGCTGTCAATGAGAGCCTTTCATGTTAATGTTAACAATACAAATCTAAGTAGTGTAAAAGCACGTTAAGTAATGTAAGCATTTTTATTTACCAATCTAGTAAGGGCCTGCTTTACACGTACATAAAACACACCAGAGGAGGTATTAAGTGTACAATTTTATTTCCTTTATCTTCATTTCAAGTTCCCACAATTTTAGGGATTTCCCTTCCAAGCAATGGGCTGGAATAGGTAGATGCCATAGCAAGAAGCAGAAAATAATCTGCTGGTGGTAAGGTCAAGGAAAAAAAAAATTTGTTTTTCAGGCTGCTCCCAGAAGAAAGAATTTAAAAAAAAAAAAAAAAAAATCACACGCTGCTTGTTTTTCCCATATTTTCATCAGTGAAAAAACTTGCCAAAACTGTCAGTCCAAACAATATTTTTTGTTACAATATTAAGACTAATAAAAATATACAATCAAGCCTTCCAACACACTGGAATGCTTTCTTTTAAAGCTAGAAATGCATAAATAGTTTCTTAATTGCTTCTCAGTCTCTTCTGAAGTCTATGAATCCCACATAATCACAGATAGAGAAACTAATTAGCTACTCAGGTTTGGATATATTGTAATCCTACAGAAAATTCAGAAACAAATTATTAAAGAATCCAGATCTTAAATTGGGATGGCAAGTTCTTGCCTTTCCTGAGCTTGATATCGGCTCACTTAAAAATTTAACTGTGGGGGATACAAAGTGCTGTGGCCATTCTTATCTTAATTCTTCTTGTAGATTTCTGGGAGGTATTTTGTCTTTTTTTGTGACTGTGAGGGATCTGTCCTTTAACATCAATAAATTATGCCAGGACAATCAGCTCAATAAGAATTTTACTTACTGCTTGCAAGGAGTTACAAGGTCTTGGCACTCACAACTGATGAAGAGGGGTAATCTTCCACACAGCACTCCATCAACGATTACCTGTACAGGATAGTTTGAGGTCTGTATAGATCAAAATAAAGAGGTAAAGATCCTCAAGTGTTTTGAAATGTTAAAAATAGTATCGTCCTACATAACTGATATTTCAGTTTCTTTAGCTCATTAATTGTAAAAATTAAACCTTCCCTGTTTCTTCAGTGGGCAGTGGTGATACCTGCAGTATGGTCCTGTGAGCGGCTGCCTCAACTCCTCAGTTGCTTAGGCTGGTCAGATGTTCTTTAGCTTCTGGAAATTAAGCAATGTTGTGATTAAGCTAGTAATTTTCTTTGTGTTCCGATACCCAGAGGAACCATAACCACATGACGCCAGGGAGCCGATAAACACAGAATAAAGCCATCAGTGCCATGAAAACGCTACAGGTTTCCAGACAGAAAAAGTGGCCACGTGTAAAGAAATGAGAACACACAAGCACCCGTTGTTTCTTGAGTCTCATCGGAAAGTAGGATGTATTCTTCATAGACATCAGTCAGAAGCTAAAAACCATCAGCTGAGCTAGAATCCTGGCCTTTTGGAGACTGAGGAACAGAACTGCTGCATGCTTAATTACAGTTTTATTTGTCACTCTGTGCAGGGCGTAAATGGGTTGCTCAGCTTTTCAATTTGGCAGGTCTTAACAGAATTGTCCTTGCTATCTTGAATAAATCAGCCTACAGACAGTTGTAATCTTTAGCACGTTTGTCAGGATCTGTTCCAATTTGGGTGGTACCACTGAAAGTTGACACTCTTATCAGAAGTTCATTCTGCTTTAGGGCAACAAAAACCAGCATGGCAGTTCTTTTATCAGAAGCTTCTTACCTGGATTTTAACATTTGTGTCTCAGTCTGTTACTGTTTGACACTTCCTAAAAGCTTCCTTTTATAGACAACATATTTAACACAAGACAATAATTTACAATCAGTTTTTGGTGTGGTGGAGAATGTTTCACTGATACTTTTAGTGTTTTGAATTTCAGCACTTTTTCAACATACCCATTTTGAAGTATGTGGATTTACTTCATCCTTATCCTGTTAATTTTTAAGCCTTTGATCTTTCGTTTGTTTGACATAACTAAAAAGGATTTTTAAGAATTCTTAACTACTAAAATCCATACTTGAATACTTCAAAAGTCAATTAAATAAAACCATATTAGAAACATACACATGTAATAACTATGGATAAGAACTGTAGAAAAATTTAAATCAATTAAATACATTGTTAGAAAGCTAATACCCAATTAAAAAAAAAAAATCAATGTGTTAAAGAATGCCTCTAGTATGAACTAAAAAATTTCCATCACTGAAAAAGATTGTGTTGCAAGAAATTTTCTGATAAAGGTTAGAAAGATAGATCATATGCAGCTATACAGAACTGATTCTGTTTATGTTTTCATAGATTTAAAATTAACGGTATTGCAGCAAGGGCAACTACAGATTGCAAATACAACTACTTTTACTCACATCGCAGTCTTCCTGTAAACGTAAAAGAATTAAAAATTGTCTTGGCCAGGATAGATGAAGGGTTTGCTAATTCTGATGATTCAAAAAGCAACGATGACTTTTGAAACCCTGGTTCAACGGTTTTTAAGGAAAGGAGCGGCAACAGTGGGAAAAAAAATATCTGATTTTAGCCAAGTGAATGGCCTACTATTACAATTCTTAGAGCTTAATGAAGAAAAAAACCCATCTAAATTACCAGGGATGCTATAGCACGTTTCCTTCTCAGAAACATGCTGCTAAGGAGCCACATAGGAAATTTTGGCTGAAATTATATATAATATGTGCAGTAGCATAACTGGGATCTAATATTTTAAAAGATCAGCTCTGATTCTCCACAGCCTTAACAAATTAGCATTCCCTGTTGCCAAACATAAGGCTACCCTGAAGTTTGTTTTAGAAATCAGCAATAACCTCTCCACACACAGGTATGCTTAGAATGAGAAGAAATTTTCATGTTAAAAAAACCACCCAAGGGACTTAGAGAGGTCATCTGTCCACCTCTCTGCTTAAGCAAGGACAGTCTGTTTCCATGTCGGAATAAGCTATCATATGGCAGATACAGCAAATTTCTGATGTGACTTAAAGTGTGTCAGCTGACAGAGATTTGTAACCACCTTACCAAGATCCTGTTGGAGCACCTAGATAAGCCTGTGTTGGTCTGCTTTTTGAGGTGATCAGGGTCCCTTCTTCCACCTGTCTTGAAAGAGAGCAGCTTGACCTTTGCAGTAAGTCTATAAGCATTACAGTCAGGGCTATAAGATGATTTTTTTAGAATGGAAATTTATCATACTGCAAAAAGGTTTCCTGCTTCTGTTTCTTCTTCTCAGTTATACTTTACAAATCAAGATACTCTTTCATAGCATGCTGACTGCACGCAAAGCCAAGACATGGAACCAGAAGGGTTTTTTTCCTGTACAAGTTAATTACCATAATCACACCATACCTCAAAAATCTAAAGACAGATACAGCTCCAGTCACCAATACATAGCTAGTCATGCTTCTGTCCATTGTTTCAGTGGTTTGTTTTTCAGACACGTACATGCAAAGTATTTGGAAAAAAAAACCCCAAAACTAATGAGTATACAGAGCTTGGTCTTGCCACACCATTGCATGATTCCACTGCTGTGCAAAAGGCGTCATTCTCGAGAACATCATACTTAGAATACTAGCTGTGGGAAAGAACAGCAAGTTTAATTCTACCTGCCTTTACCATCTTATAACTTCTTCAACTGCCATCTATTCCTTGTGCTTGTCATCAACTCAGAGATGAATTTCTCTGTTATTAAACCATGTTTTCTCATAAAAAGAAAAAATTTTCTGAGTACTAATACTGAGCTAGGGAACATAGAGGGAACTGGGTTATATTTCAGCACAAGAATTAATCCATGCTGTTTAAAACAGTAACATCTCTTTAAAACCTTTTGTATTGAAAAATTTTGTATTACATTCTCATTCTAAAGGTTGGTCTGCTCCACCCAAAACAAGTTAATACACAAATAAGCACAAAACATGTTTGTAATGTGTTATGTGCTGCAAAATATTTTGATTCACACCACATCAGGCTAAATTCTGTATTCCTTACATTTACTAGCATTTCATAACATGGTTAGCCAATTTAGCCTACACCATTCACAGGCATTACAATATTGTTAAATGTGCATAGAGGGAAGGAAAAAAAAATCTGTCTCCTAAGAAATAAAACATTTAGAATCACAATGGTGCAGATTATACTGTAAGTATCACCATTAAGATCTCTAAGTTAGAATACATCAAAGTGCAATCCTGGTATTATTGTCATTTACAAGTTTATATTTGCAATTATTTCTCCGGTTCATATACACAAACAGATACATGTATTGGAAAAGAACCTAAGGCTGTAGGTTCTTTTGGTTCTTTTTTCCAGTAGCTGCTGGAAGCTACTGCATATTGCCCTCCTTTTTGCTACACAGTCATTTAAACCCTAAGCTTCTCTGAATCTGTAGACTCCAGAAAGACTTCAGTGAACTATACTGAATCCAATATCTGCTTTTCTAAATTTCTTTTGTCGGGCTCCTTCGAAATAATAGGCAGAGCCCTATAAACCTACAGCCAACAGCTAAAACACACCTGAGTGTTGCCCATTCTAACCAAAAGGATCTTTTCCGCAGATTTGAAGGAATTTAGAACAGCTGCTCAGACTCCATCATAAGCATTCTTATTTTACTGTAACAAAAACTGTACAATAATAACAAATCGTGATTAATGACTGAATGCATTGGAATATTATTTTTTTTAAAGCTACAACTCTAGATAGAATATAGCTTGAAATATTCCTTTAAGATGTCCAGATACACATATACTTTCAAACATCCTGGATGAAGTGTTATTCATCCTAGATTTCATTACTAACCTAAAAAAAATACTTCATAAAAGCTTTCTATCTAAATTCTCTCCAGTCAGATGTATTCACGATAGACACTATTTCCCATAGAGCTAATCTCCTTATTATGTGACTAAACAGTTTTACCACATCCTCTCCCCCATTTTTCACATCAGATCAATTCTTTTTGGATTAGATGTGGAGATACACTGTGAAAGAAATTCAGTATTTGAGGTCTTATTCCAAATACATATTTTCCTATTACTTGAGGTTCCTGATGCTGCTATTAGCAGAAGCCCTTTTAGGCTTCCAAATGGGAGTTTTGCCTGAGTACAGAGAAGGTTCTTGGCACACAACAGTACAGTTATTAGTACAAACTCCTTGAATGATTAGAAAAAGGCATGAAGACAAGAGAGCCTTAAGTGCTGTCTGTAGCTCCTCCAGTGCTAGGTCAGTGCATAATATTAGAGGGAGATCACTGTATCTGTGGCCTTCCAGTTATTACTGTTGCCCTGTTGTTGATGCAAGAATAACTGCATTAAAAACAAATATAAATCATGTTCATAAAAAATTCTGTTACCAGAAATTATTTGAATGCTACATTCCTACCAGATATCACACATTTTATTGGTTCTGAATTTCTGTGAGAGGTCATAATCACTTAGGTCTAGATTTGCAGAGGTCTTCAGACATCTCAGTTGTACTGACTTCTAGACTAACTACTGTTACTGGTCTTGGAATTCTTTGAAAGGCCCATGATAATACACTATCACATTCAAACCCATGTATTAACTTACTGATCTTGTGGTCATGGACCAGAACTCTTAGCAGAATGAGCAACTACTCAGAAATAGGATTGTGAGGGTTTTTTTCCCCTGCCTGTTTTTCTCTCTTCAATTGTTGAGGTCTGGTTTTCATAATAATATGAAGAAACTATAAAATATTAGGAACTTCCAAGTTATATTTTCAAAAGGATAACAATACAGTTAAAAAGGAAAAAGCTGGATGTCCCAAACCAAAGATCCAGGTGTCAAATATACACTACATTATTTCGAGAGAAACTTAGAGATTTACTAAGTCTAAAAACGTTAATGTGAAAATAGTTTCCAAAGGTCATGCTTACACTCTCTTGATTGTTCCATAGCAAACATGTTCTGCTTACAATGTGAATTCTTTTATGAGCCAGCCCTGCCATGATTGTGAAAGCCACGATGGGTTCTGATTGCTTATGCATAATCAAGCTATCTCAACTATTAAATTTATACTGTACGTTGGGTTCCTTGGAAATTTTGCTTTCAATTCATCTGTTACTGAAGCTGGGAGTAAAACTCAGTACACTTACATGGTTTAGAAGGACACTTCATAGTTTTCCTGCACACTATGCAATAAAGCCTTGAACTCCTCAGTTGACGATGATAGTTGACTTTTAGAAAAAATTTGAGGAACACTACATAGAAAACAGTATCTCAGGTATAACTAATAAAGAGAATTTGCAACACTTTCAAGCCCACTTGCAACAAAAAAGCCCATTTAACTGTAGGGCTGCATACATAATTGATTTTTCAACCACTGTCTGAAAATAGGCACTGAAATTAACAACTACCTCAGGATTAACAGAAAATGTGTATGTTCTTAGTTTTCACGGCAAAATAAACACAATACAGTTAGGGGGTAAGAAACATTTAAATTTCATTTGGCTTCTTTTTGGAGTTTTTAAAGACCTCACAAAACTATACTTTAAAATGGTGTATTTTAAAAGGATGAGCATGTTAAAAGAAATTTTTTACAACTAAAAACAACCCACATTGTTGAAGGTGCTTCCTGAGAACACCAGTCTGAAAATATCATGCAAGTTCATGCACCATATCTGTTGAACCAAGTTTCAATTTTGGCCCAGCACTAAGTATTTAATGATTCAGTTAAGCAAATTTAAGATGGTAAGGGAAAAAAAGGTCTATTTCCACACAGTTTGCAAATGAGACAAAATGCTCTAACAACTTTATGAAAAGCAGTCACTTTCCTTTACATGACCACTTTCAGTTGTTATTGACCATCCATAATTATCATGGAACATTTTCATGCCAGTATTCCCACTCTTCTCACAGCGTCATCCTCCTTAACATTACCCATGTCATTAGCAAGAGAGGGAAAGCAGTAACGCTAGATGAGACGCAAAGCCTGGGGGCAACATTATCAGAAGGTCTGCGAGGAAAGGAAAAAGTCAAGCAAAAAGAGGAGCAGAAACGCGTGAAGTAGGAGACTGTATCACAGGCTGCTCAGACAGGTGCAATAAAAACAGGTTAGAACAAATAGGCTAAACACCAAAAACTTAGTCCCAAATCTAGTCAGCAGAATAATTCTTAAAAGATAACTGTGAAGAGAAACAGTGGTTCTACAGCTTTTGATATTCAATCTAGGCTATGAATAGGATATCTGCACAGGGAAGGTATTAATTGAATGCATGTGGTATTAACTCCTCTTTTCTAAATAGAGGTTAGTGATTCCAATTCAATCCATTGTTAATCTAACCAGAAAATACCTTAAAAGAAAGAATGACAGTTAGAATATCACATAATGTCTAAGAATTCATCTCCATGCAGTGTGATTTAAATTGGATCTTTGCTGACCATTCAATGAAGCGCTGAAAATGGCTACAGACAGAGAGTCATTGAAAACCAAAAAGGAAGATAGAGACAGAAATTAATGTGGTTTTCTACTAG
The DNA here is from genome assembly GCA_027574665.1 of Rhynochetos jubatus. Classification (NCBI taxonomy): domain Eukaryota; kingdom Metazoa; phylum Chordata; class Aves; order Eurypygiformes; family Rhynochetidae; genus Rhynochetos; species Rhynochetos jubatus. Next base: position 23,627,420 of record CM050656.1, read on the forward strand.
TGTCTTACTTTTTTTTTTTTTTTACGTATTACCAATAATACTATGCTTACAAGATTTTGTAGCCATTTTCATTTTGCTGTGCATGACACAACTGTTAATTTACTTGAGCTAACTATGAAGGCAGACCATAGTGATTCAGGTTCCTTTTGAAAACCTCTTACATCAAAGGGTCAATAAATATGTAAATAAACTCGAGTTTACATGACCTGAAAAATTTGTACAGTCATTTTATGGAAACCAATGTCACAAGGTCATAAAATAGCAATAGGGGCATTGTATTGGTTTGGGTTTTCTTCTTTTATTTTTGATTTTTAAAGTTAATCAGCTAAGAAAAGTAAAATCAACAACATTCCTTTTACATCAGATTTGATACTTGGAAACGTCCAGTTAAAGTCTGGAGAACCTGCAGACAAACAATGCAATGCTGAATGAAGATATGATTACACATTCTAATCTATCTAATAGCAAAACAGGGGGGGTTTTGCATATACCTCCTCCAAATATTTTACATTTTTCTTCCAGGAAGTTTTTTTCACCATAAAAGGGTAGATGGCATGAATTTTTAATTTAAAGACACAAAGTCTAATAGCAATAAGCCATGCCAGGGAGTGCATTACTAGACTTATTGGCAAGCCTTCTGAGTGAGCAAAGGCACTTGATCTTCAGCCTCTTTCTTTGCAGCTTACCCAGGACATGCGCCAATAACCTACAAACATACATCTTTGTGTGCCTTATTACTACTACATATTAATCAGCATGGCAGTCTGATGTTGGTTACTAGTCATTCCCCTGCAGCTAGAGAGTACTGAAAAACAAACAAAAAATTTGATTGCAATTAAAAGACCACAGTGTCTTTGGGATCTTGGGAGAACCACAATTTTCAGCCCAAAGAGGCAATACTTTCAAAGTTCCAATCAGCATTTAATTTGGATAACACAAGCAGCTTCAGATGCAATACTGTGATTCTGTATTAAAATCTGACCGTAAACACAAAACGGGGAAGCCAATCCTACAGCGCATCCAAAGAAGTACAATAAAGAAAAAAGCAATATAAATTATTCTTATCACAAAAAAAGATGTTGGGATTTCAGTGCCCCGAGAGCATTGGATGGACTCTACTACATTTACTAGCTACATCTACTTGCTCAATTCACAAAGCAGAGTAATCCAAACAAAAAGGTGGCTGAAATTAAGAGGGCATAATTCTTAGTCTCTACAAACTTATTCATTGATATGTAAAAATTCCTACACACTGAGTGTTTTCCTTCATGTTTTTGAAAACATTCTCCAGTATTGCTTGTAACTGATTGGTGCGTTACCTCACACATGTATGCACGATATGCAATGCTAATTGAATTCCTGACATGAAACATTTTCTTTGGCTGATGGACTGAAAACCAGAACCCTGACTTACATGATTACTCTGTTAAAAGATAATTCGATGTTTAGCTCATTATGGAGCACACTTTAGAGCTACAGTGCATTCGTTCTGGAACTTCAGGGTTCCTACAGAATCCTGCATGATTTGTTTATGATGTGGTGATGATTGACTGTCAGGTACTAATAAATGGTAAATAAAAAAGTAACCTGTGATATTAAAGTACTACATTAGCTACATTGTGATTAAATTACAGTAACACCACCAGCTATAAACCTTTATAGAATCTCCTCAGCCATGCAGTAATTCTCCTAACTATACTATTATGTAGAGCACAAATATTTCTTTCTAAGTCCGAAGCAATACATCAGGGAAGCATTTACTGCTAAAGCTAGATTGAGAGTAAATGCATCTTGGGTTGCTATGAATAAAGCTCTAGCTTCTCATTACTTTATGACAAGACACAGAAATTCACTTTACTTTTCATTTAAGCTTTTCTGCTCCAGTTTATAGATGTATGCCTTCACGCTTTTATTCCCTTCTCGCTTCAGCCGTACGTAATAAATGATTATAAATTTTCACATTTGACCACCTCTCTGCTAGTCTCATGCTTAATGCACAAAGTTAGGAAGCTGCAGGTAAAAATTTCACAAACACTTTTATTTATGATGTTGTCCTTGGTAACGGAAATTTCAATGTACTGAAATGAAAAGTATGATTAAAGGGATACGACGTCCTGACAAGGATAGTAGAGGGCAGCCTTCTATTTCCCACTGAAAATATATAATACTTTTTTGACATCAATTTCATAGAGAATAGACATGGGCTAGTCATGAAAAAAAGACACAAACATGTTTCTAACTTCAGTGTTGTTGTGCTGTCTTAAATGAAACCTATTCCAGAAATATTTTGTTCAAGTTACATAGCTTTCAAGTTAAAGTCAGGCGCGTAGCTAATATTGTATAAACAAGATACTGAGCAGTGTAAAAAAAAAAAAAAAAGCCTTACCAATAATTTTCTGCAAAATCTGAAAAACAAAACACACCTCTCCTCCTGTTGAGAGGTATTATTTTCTCATTTCCACTTGCCACTTTTCCTATCATTTTACCACTACAATAGGATATATTGCTTGGAGTTTTTGTCTGGTTTTGATTCTAAATGAATTTTAACTAACTCATATTGTTCTATGCATCTGAAAAATTGTGACATGCTTGAAACATCTTAGAGGTAGTATCCTAATAATGACTGGTTCACTTTTAATTAAACCCATTTTGTCTTCTCTTTAAAAAAAAAAAAAAAAAAGTTTTAAAATTCCATACAGCATTAAGAATACTGATCCTATTTAGAGGTAAGTGGGGGAATTGAAATAACATGAAGGTTATGCTACTAAAATTTATAGTTTTAGATTACATGAAAAAGACATTTTTGGAAATCTCAAAAGTGAATTCCATCTCCTCAAGCAATTTTTTTAAATAACTCACTTCAGTTTAGCATGTCTTAGAAGTGGCACATATCTTCGGCAGGCAATATTAACAATTAAAATAACTTTAAAGTTTTAAAAATAATAATAATTTTAAAAAATCAAATACCTGCTAGAGTTTATTATCCAGAAAAATATTGTATCCAGTTTCCAACAGCAAAGACACAAGTAAAACATCCCTTGAAATTTCATCTTTATGAAAATAAGAATTGAACTACCACATTCCAAAGAATTAATTTAAGTAATGTTTAAATCTATCTTTAAAAGGATTCAAGAAAATAAAGTTTCTATATTTAGAAAATATAGGTCTGTTTGGAAAAACAGACCAACCAACCTATACAGAGTTCCACACAGGAAACACTGAACTTTTCACCCCTAAATGACTTTCAAATCCTTCAGGGGTTGGTACAGACTAAAGCTTGCTTTTATGCATTGGATGTTCAATACCATGTACAAAGCTCTTAGTTTATATTCAGTCAGATGTGTCTGTGTACAATTCATGGTGAATGTTTTTCGTAACTAGCATTAACAGGCATAATTAGCAGAGAAATAGTAATGACCAAAGTATTCTTCTAATCCTGCAAATTTCATGGATAGGTAGCTACCTTGGCAGGGCAACTCTAGCAAGTTACACCTTTCTTCAACAGTACTAATGAATTAAAGAAAAAAATCTGGAACATCATATTGGTATTAAAAAGTTATACTTATGAAACTCTCAAGGCCTTCTTTCCCAAACAATTACTGTGGATTTATTAGTTGCTTTTTTACAAACTGATAAACAATCTGGTTTTTTGCAGATACTCAGTCATTACATTATCAAGCCAAAGTCCTCATGGACATGCACTCAGTTCAATCTGTACTTGTAACAGAATCATACCTTTCTCACTAACAGGAGCTGCAAATATTTTGTGACAGGTTCCCTTTGCGGGCTAGCCATCACAGAACCCTGAAAAATACATTATGTCTTATATCAGTTATTAAAAAAAACCTCCACAAATTATAATGAAAACAAAATTACCAGCAATTATCATTTGAATGTCTATCTTAATCCATTTCAGATTACTGTTACTCTGAGGTGTTACACCTTGATTTTTTTTCCCCTCCTACTTTACCCCACCATTATAAGCTACTGTGTTCATTTAAATTATTCCTTTTATAATCATTGCCATTATAATACCAGCAATCTACATTGCTGAGCATTCTGCACAGTGTCCTTACTGAAGCAAATGCTATTCTAAATGCATTTTAATATTTGCACTTTGAAATCTGACAGAAAAAAAAATCCCAACACCTTAGAGTAGGCATGTGGGATCAATTACGTGAAATAAAGCATACTGGTTAGAAGTACCACAGCAGAGCTCACACTTTCTTTTTAACTTACTAATGTCTCTGACCCCTCTATACAAAAGCACTTTAATCAACATTTATATATTACCTTTTCTTTTTTTTCAGCCTTACCATTTAACAGTCTGTAAAAAATGTTTAGCAATCAATTATACACATCAAGTTGATATGCTGCAGGACCGCAGGTCATTTACGCTTACAGCTACATCTGAAAGAGTTTGGAAAAGCCACATGGGGAGCAAACTAGCTTTTCCCTTTTAAATTTGCATGCAAAAAGACAGCTTAATTAAATCCAAAAGAGACTGTCTCCTCAACCTCTCTGAAGACATGGTAAAAGCACAACTCTTCTTTTGGGATTCGAGCATTTGCTTTATGTCTTCAAGCTTCGGCTGAATGTACATACAGTACCAATAAGAAATGTCACCATCAAGCGATCGTATTAGATAAATTTGATTCTGATCGCATGGCCTAATCCAGCGCTGGAACAATAACCTAAATCTGGACCTGGCTACTGATGTCTGGTATGAGATATGGGTCAGTGAACATAAGTGCTCTATTTGTAATCATAAAAAGAGAGATAATGCATAGGATGCTAAACTATTGCTTTGCCTCCCCTTCATCTTATGGGGAAATTGATGGTACATATTCTCCAGAAGGATAGGGAGAGGATGTGGCTGATTAGCAATCAGGGGTTTGCTCTAACTATGCCTTTTAAAGAGATTTCTTTCCTCTCTTACCACTATTTTCAGGAGAAAGCAAGTAATAAGAGTGGACTCCCCACTGTTCAACTAAGGTATTGCTTTTAGGGGAGGGAGCTCTGCTTCATTACTTTATTAATCAAAAGCACCACCCAACTCATTCTGCATTCTTAGGTAGCCCAGCATGGTTTCTCAGACAGGCCCACCTACTCTTCTTAGGGTTCACACACAGGCCAACTTTTTAACTTTTGGAGAATCTCCAGGATGTCACGTCCCTTGCAGACACTCTGCTAGTTGCCTGCTAAGCTAGTGGAAGAATTGTAGCTTTGTAGCTTTCTCTGCCACAGTCTCTGACAGGGAGCAGGAAACTATCTTGCAAGGGGGTTATTTTTATTAATATTAATTCCATAGCATCTAACTAGGCCAATGAGAGTCTGTTCAGGACCTTCTCAGTAACTTGTTGTGCCTAGATAAAACAAACAAACAAACAAACAAACAAACAAACAAACAAACAAACAAACAAACAAACAAACAAACAAACAGCCGTTTTACTGACATCCTAATTTTCAGATAAGTGCTTACTCATAGGACAAGTCAACAATTCAATGGGAAATATCATTTAGAGGCTTGGCTTCTTTCTTTACTGTAGTCTTCAAAAAAAGGATAACCACAGTTCTTCCAGAACTGTATACAAAGTGAGGTGTATAGCACATGTATGGGACACTATACGTACTTTAAGTGCATCCCACATATCCAGTGTGCCTCAAGCACACGTGCTGCAGATTTAGGAAGTGTCCAGACACCTCAGGTTCGACCTAACAGACATTTCAGGGTTGAAGAGATCCAGGAAAATCTAGACAGATGGTAACTCTTTCAAAAAAATCTTTAAGTAAGGCAGTTCTGTAATTGTACAAGTTAAATACTAAAATGTGTTTTGGTTTAGGAAGAAAGACTTCAAGAATACCGGTTTTTGCCATGGTTTTTTGTTGGTTCTTAACCTGACTTGGGCATTTGTTTGAATTATTAGAGATGCATTGATATGACTTCAGCCTGAAGTTACTGGGTTTTTATAAGACCGCAATAAAACTTTCTTTGCATTAACCAGCGAAGCACATAAATGTTTTAATGAACTGTTTTTATATGGTTCATTGAGTAGCTCCGAGTTTCCTATAATAAAAATTACTTCTCTGTCACACTCAGCCCTTTCACACAGGCCTTTCCTCTCTGCACAAAATGCAAATTGAATAGCAGTTCCATTGAAACTCAGGAAAGACTACATTCTAGTCGGTATACCTCCCAACAGTGAAAATGTTTAGGCTATTGTATCATATCAAGAGTCTCCAGCAATCGCAAGCAATGAAATAGAACAAGTAGAAAAGCAAGCGTCACTGATCACGAAGCAAACTGTTAGGGACCACTATAACATAAGCCTCTTGGAGCTACCGCATTGCACCGCAAACATTTCAGACAATGAACTACAGTGTTGCCATGGAGTACTTGGGGAGCTAAATTGTCATTAATCATAGAACGGACCATCTCCCAAACAGGTATTTACTTTATATTGACCTAAAGGTTGCAATAAATTATTGAAATCAGTGTAGACCAAATCTCTCTGGAATAATTAAATTATATTAACGACAAGCATTTTGGTATATTCTAGTCAACCTTTAAAAAGTAACAGGAAAAGTATAAAATATTTATTGTTATGTTTTCTAATAGACTTTATGACACATTATGTATTTTTGAGATTAAAGATTAGTTCTTACACATGATTTAATAATGAATGCAAATTATAAATGAATATTTAACAAACCACATCACGTTTTATGCCTTAACATATCCTTTGCCGTTACTGTGACTGAATGAGAAATGGCTCTGTGATGTATTGTCCTGCTGCCTAGGGCCCTGGTGTTTTCACCTTGATATGGCCTTTGAAATAAATTAATTTGTTAATGTTTAAGAACTCTGTGTAAGAGTTGACATAAAACATTTATAAGTCTGTTTATGATTGAACGAGCCATGCACTAATCAGATAATATTTATTTAAAAAATAATTTATTTAGCCAATTGTTCCATGAAAAAAAGATTTTGAAATGTTTATTTCCAAACTGACTTTCGGATTAAGTGGTACTAATGGTACCATAAAGATGTTATATAGTGTTAATATAACCTGAGTATTAAAAACATAATGAATTTGCCATTTATGAACCATTAAGTTTTACCTCAACCTTAGAATAAACTTCCTATCATTACAGACCTATTAATAACTTTTCTGCCTCTTCTTCTTCTCCATCGTTATTCTCTTCTTTGCTTTTCTCTACATAGTCAGTCATATTTTTGATATTTGTAGCATGAATTAAAATGTTTTAAATGCAGTATTCTATTTTGTTCTGGACAATATTTTTTATTATTTTGTTAGCTTAAGTGACAATACAGACTCGTAACACAGGAAGACAAAGAATATTTTTGCTTATTTTTCATTATTAGTTTTTAATGCTATATCTATCCCTATTAAATGTATTTTGATGTTGCGGATGTGAACTTCTCAGCTTCATAATTTTGTTCACTTTAAGAGGTCTAATTCAGACTTTCTGTTAAGAAAATAACACTACCTGTAACTTAAACCAAAGTATAGCCATTATGTTGGGTGGGAGTTTCACTATATTCTCCAGCAAGTTTTAATGACTGAAATAATAAATCTGATGTCTACTAGTGCTCAGCTGAGCTGACCACTTAGATCACTATCCTAATTTAACTGCTAGGAATCAGACTTGTAGTAAGTTTTAACAGGAACTTGCTTATTAATGTTTTATATTTACATAAGATTCTAAATATTTAAAACATTAACAAAAAAAAAAAATCTTGTAAGAATTTCCCTCTACTACCCCTTTCAACTCAACATTTTCACACCATTCATGACCCAAATAAGTTGTTTAAAGAATAGAGCATCAGACATCTGGGGAAAAATAGAAGAAAAAATTAAAAACAAAAAGAGGACAGGCCAGGAACACTGAGATTCAAAAGGACACTGACTAAAAGACAGTAAGAAACAACAAAATTACTGCCCTTAGGTGAGGAAGAAATTAAAAATAAGAGTGAATTTGCTAACTGGTGAGAGAATACTTACAATAACAATCCTTACTCTATTCTCCTAGTGTCTGCCTTGTCTGTCTGGAGCGCACTATCACAGAGGTTTGGGTGTTCATTTGTTTTCAGTCTGTTTATATATTTTCTCGTATTTCCCAGGCATCCCTACCTCTTCCTGTCATCTTCTTGCCATCATCTCTCCCTATTCACTTTTGCCTTCATTTTCTTCACATTTCAGTCTCCAGTGCAGTCTCTCATTGCTCTTCTCTTGTGTTCACTTCAAACTATTTCTGACATAAGCTATATTACTTTGCAAAACTCCTCATGGTCAGTTTGGGGATCTCTTGTAGTTAGGCTCCATTTCAACTCAAGTTTTTTTTCATCTGCTGCTTCCTATATCTCAGAGAAAGCTGCTGCAGTCACCGATTCTCCTTCACTTCATGTCTCCTGAAAGAGATCTAAACATATCCAGTACTTCTTCATGGACTGAAAATACAATTGCTGCTTAATAGATTTGGAGAGCTGTTATTTTATTTTAAATCATTAAAGTCTTTCAGTAGCACCTAATAACTTAGTTCAGACTTCACAATTATTGGCATGAGAAAACGAAAGCAAGCAGATCCCAGCAGGATCAACTAGCTGTCCACTGAGCTGTTGGTATTCCATGTCCTTGCTTATACCAACTTTCATGATTATGCACTGACTGATCCCATAGTACAGAAAAGACAAAAAAAAAAGGTGAGAAAGACAACTGGATGAGGGTTATTCAGGGTTTACCCTTGTTTTCAATTCAAAAAGCTACCATTCTCGTGGCACACCATAGTTCTATGCTGTACTCTCCACATAATAACAAAATCCAAAGCTGAACACTGGATGACAGTTTGCTTTCACTCAGTAAAACAACATTTCAGCTCTCCACAGTATTATTCGTGACTGAGGATGCTTTTTTTGCAGAACTAAATCTAGAAGGTAACAATCTTGTTTCTCTTTCCTACATAGTTTCCCTTGCATACTGAAACCCAGACTGCCCTCAAACATTTCACACCAGTGTCTCTTCCATTTATTGGCTGAACAGTTAATACAGTGAGGTAAAGCATCATATCTAAGAAAGGAAGAATTTAAAAAGCCAAGCAGCACAGCAGACTGCAATGTGAGAACTAACAGAAGTAGTTAGGTTTAACTGCCCATATTCTCCAAATGTTAGCAGGTTATATCAAGCCTGATGCACTTTTCAAATCTGATTAAAGTATTTATTATTTTCAGTCACCTTAGCTTTATACTAAGGACGCAGTCTCCTTAATGCCACAGAAAGATCTCTGGGGGAGATGCATGGATTTGCCTGCACTGCCACCATCTTTTCTCGAAATTATCAAAAAGAAACAAGTCTCCACTGAATACCGTAATACTAATTTTGGGCTTTATTCAATGCCCACTAAAGACAACCACAACATTTTTATAGATTTCAATTTCAAATATTTCACTTTGGTAACGTTTTACATGAAGCTAAGAGGTAGTCAGTGACCATAAATATGATGAGAAGTTTCACAGACTCTTTTCTCTCAACTCTCTCGAGGTCTCTTAAAAAGTGCACGGTAGGTACAGCCTAATGTGCTAGACAAGTAGTGTTAAAATATTACGCATCATTCTACACTAAACCCAAGATTATGAGAACCACTTCACCTGAGACAACACAAATTTTGAGTCAAAGTTCACACAAACTAGGAGCATTACAATATTATGTTCGTGTCATATTACGTCCATTCTGCCATGTGCATCTTGTGACAACATCTGCTTTGAAAATCAGCAGTTACATTTATGGCCAGAGAAAAGGAAAGCAGTAAAATTTACATAGGTGAGAAAGCATAAATTAAACTGGAAAGGGAGAAATAATGGACAGTAATCAAACAGCTACTTCAGAAAGCAACACCATTTTCAGCATTGCCACCTGAAAACTTCGGAATGAAGAAAACAAAAACAATTCCCAGCTGAAGTATAGACAAAGAAGATCACCCTCCCATAGGAGCACAGCATGATAAGTAGCCACAGGGAGAATCACTGTGATCAGTCAGAAAGGCAGGAGAGTTATTAGCTTAGCCCTGAACCTCCTACTTAATGTGGGGCCAGTGGTGATAGTTAACAGACCCTGGCTAAGGTGACAAGCTTTGGACCTGCTTGAGGAAATCCAATTGAGAAGCAGCCATGAGGAACAGCAAGCTAGAAACAGATGTTCCAGCTACCAGGATGTGCACACATTTAACCTGAATATGTAGAAAAAATTTTATTTTCTATAGATAGTGATTTCATCTCCTTCTGCAGCTCAGGTACTGTCAGATATCATTAGCCACAGCTAAAGTGCTTCCTTCACATTTTGGAATAGATCTTAAATCCAAGCAGAACTGTTCGAGTGATAGCTAGCGAATGAAGAATTCAAGGCACTAGATTGATATCCTGAAGATAGTTCTAATATTCAAGCAAAACAAGGCTAAACTCATGGGAACACAAAAAGTTAAATTTCAACATAGAGTTAAAATAATTACTAATGCCCATTTAGCCCAGCGTAAACCATCAGGAAAGCTAGATTTCTTTCAGCTGTCAATTCATATTTAGCAACTAATGTTTATTACCCATACTTGTACAATAAATATCTAGACCACTGCCATAGTAGGACAGGAACAGGTTTGTCAGAAGTAGCTGATTATACTTAAAGGCAATCGTGCCAAATACAAACAAAACATCAAAGTCTTTCATGTATCTCTGGGCTCTGTGGCATGTAAAGGAGAGTACAGAAACCCTATGGGATGTTAATATCATATATATACAACATATACTCTGGTCTACATTTTCCTTTGCAATTCTATAAATCTCATTAACATTTATGAAAGCTATATATGCACCTCAAGAGAAGAAAATGACCTGCTATGTTGATTTTTTACAAGAAATTTACTATTCTCAACACAACATATGCCTGTTCCAGATTTCATACACATCCCCTTTTAGAGACATACAACATCCCTAAACAGTTAGTGCTAAATTTGTTTATAGCTCTACATTAAAAAGATAAATAAAACATGTGTAAGGGAAACTAATAGCATTGACTCTGATTGCAACAGCCTATCTCTGAGCACATGAGGAACAGAGAAGTATCTTTATAACCAACATTTTCTTCTATGCCTGCCTTAACTTCTAAGCCTGTGTAGCTTCAGAAGACAGCAGTAAATTGAACTATCAGCCTCTTAATTTTATGTATTGGAAATAAGTTAAAGTGATACTACTTTATGTTCTCTTTTGCTGTCATTTGCAAAGCAAATGATCTCAGTAATTTCCAAGATAATAATAAATTAAGAAGTACCTGGCTAAAGAATTTTATCACTCCTAATTACTCCATTTAAAAACAAAAACCAAGTATGTTTTCAGCTAAACTCCATGAGAAGGTATGAAACCTTTCTTCATTCTTAATTCTTCCAAGTTCTAAATTCTCAAAAATCAGATATTAACAACAAGTGGTTTTCTATATTATAAGCATTGTGGGTTGATATACAGATACAGGAATTTGGTTAAATATAGCTTTGTAGTTTAGTGTTTCTTATGAATCCAAATCAAAAATATTTGAAAATATGCCAACTTGTTTTAAATAACAATTTCTGGATCATCTGGAGAAAAGGTTTCTTCATAATGTAGTTTCTACTTCAGAGGAACTCAGTGGTCAAAAGGCTAGAAATCTACCTATCTTTTCATATACACTGAAATATTACATTTCAGCCATTTCAAGAATCTAGAAGCTTTGCTTAGCTGAAAAACAGTAAAACTTCCCAAAAATAAAAATGTATGTTAAAACCTGTACTGAAAATCTGCTCCACTTGCATTTAAAGTATAAAATTGAGTTTCTCTTCCCGTTTCTGCCATCATTCCCTTGAAAATGTTTCTTTTTGAGCAAACATTTTGTTCAAGCAATTGTTTATTTTACACATGTAAATAACTAGAAGGTCCTAAACTTCAAGAAATAAAACATCATGTTCTAAAGCAGAGTACAAAAAAATTAAAGTTATCTTTTAAATCTAAGTAAACTGTCAAAAGAAAATCAAATCTGTCAGAATGTATGTGCCCCTATTTAAAGATAAGTATCATTTTCATTACCTCTACATAATATTTCCTTACATTTCACGTAGTGGAAAGTATTGCATGCTAGAACAAGTAAAATAAAGCTGGTATCAGGCAGCAAAGATGCCAAATACTGAGTTTCTTGGGAAGTCCAACCATTAAAATAACAACGTGCTAAAGAATAGGTGTGCCTGCAGGAAATGGAGATAGATGGTGGGGGTTCACCACAGAAGCAGACTATGTCTGTTGTATACCATGTATTGCAGGGTTCAGTCCTACATTTCTTTACTGAATGCTAAGCACATGATCTAATATATAAAAAAATTCAAACAGAAGTGTACATACCATAATCTTCAACAAAGATGTTCTATGAGAACCTCTAAGACCAAGAAAACTACTGATTAGGAAAAAGCACCAGAAATAAATGTCTTCTAATTGAAAACAGGTTTTCTTATAGCAGAACAATAGACAAAAAAGTAATAATAGATTATTGCCATTCATATGGTACTACATCTAAAATTCTTTACACTGTTGAAAATGGGAAGTTGTCAGTATTCATATCTTACACTTGAAGTTTGAAGACAATGCTTTCAGGTAAGAAACAGCAAAACATCTACCCTGAATTTTGCTAGCCCAGAGAATTGGATGTGGATAAATAAAAACATACGAGATTCTGCAATCATCATCATGCAAGGGAGTGATGTGGTTAGCACACCAGCATTTTAAGCTGCTGTCACCTCAAATGTCAGTTTATAGTTGGGTCTATTACAGGCACTTTTTGGCACCCCACAAGGAAAGCTTAAAATTCATACCTCTGGATCACATCAAGATGCTTTAGTACTTCTGCACTGATGTATTTTACGTCGCAGATCAACCCTTGTGTTACTAGCATTAGTAACGAACCAGTTCTTCTAGTGATGAAAGAATTCTCAACTCCAACATTTACAACAGTTCAATTCCTTATTTTGAACAAAGTTCCAACACAAACCCTGCCCGTCAGTCTGGGAACCATACCAGTACACTATTTCAAAATTGTATTTAAAAATAAATGTTAAAAAAGTGGTGCTTGCCTCCATGGATCTCCCTATAGGTGAGATAAGAGGAAGGTTAATGGCATATAATATACAAAACAAGACAAGGTCTGAATATCCAGGGACTCTTTGGAGCAAAGATCAACTTTCGGGTTTTGTAGATGTTTGACTCATGACTGGACATCTTAATAACTGCTTCAATAGCAATCAAAACAAGCAAGTCCATCATATTATCACACCATATGTCTAATGGCCTTTTTGCTTACAAAAGTAATTCTTACATCAGGGTAAGGTTTTTTTGCAGCCCTAGTGTACTAGACAGAAGGGACAACATTCAAAGTGTAATTCAAATTTTTATGTAAAATATTATACAAAGATGTCATGGAGAGTTCCCCTCTCCATAATGCATCCAAGTTAGATGCCACTATTTCAAAACACAAAGCAAAAAAAGTTCACTAATTACACATGTTGATCTTCTTGTATTTAATCATGCATTTGCATATGTGCATATAACAAACAAAGCAAACCACAACACAAAAAAAAAACCATAGAGCCATCACTTTCATTGTAAAACTATAGGCTAAAATACCCTCAAAGACTGAGGGCCATTCCATTTTACTATCATAATCTACGTTTAGTGGCTTATATACAAGTTAATCTTCCTTAGCACTGTGAAGAAATGTTGCAGCACAGGGTAGAAAAACTCCTAGAAAACCTAAATTATTCTAAATGATGAGGGTCTCGCTCTGAAAACCTCCTTCCCTTACATAAGAAAATCATAGTCTAAAAATCAAAGCAGCATAGAAACTTTGAAAATATATAAAATTAAACCTAAATGCCTTTCTTTTATATTAGAAAAGGAAGATGAAGCTATTTTTACAAAAAAAAAAAAGTATAAAAGTATCTAGATAATTCCCCCAGCAAAGCCTTTTTTTAACCTGATGATCTATTGCTTTGACATCTTCAGCCATTATGTGTTTCACAGACTATTGCATTAAATAGAAACAACAGAAAAACTTCAAGCCAAAATATTGTACGTCTACATTTGAAATGCAGATGCATATCTCGAAAATGACTGGTGTGTTTAAGGTACAAAGTTGATTGACACATGCTTTCACTTAATGATGGTAATTACAAAGAATAACAACTCCAAACCACATCTGTTCAGTGTAACAACCTTGTGCTATGCAGATTACATTGAGAGCTGTCAGAAGTGCCAGTTTTACCACAAATCATGCATAAGCACATTTGTAAGACAAGAAACAGATTAATAAGCATCAACACTTTTCTGTAAACACTTGTTGAAGAGAATAAAAGCTGTTAGTAGTGAATGAAATAATACAACAGTGGATGCTTTCTCTATCAAGCTTGAAGTAAGAAGTCACAAGGACAAAAGTGCGGGCTGGATCACCAAAGAACAAGTCCCGTAGCAGATCAAGATGTGGAAATCTCCACCACCACACCTCATGTGAACAATATTTAATCATATTTACTCTCTTATTGATCAGTTCTCACTTAAAAACTTCATTTTCCATTGCACTAGATAACAAACAGAACATTTTTAAAGTGTACTGAATTCAAATACCTAAATTGCTGTACAAAAAAGACCCCACTTAATGCTAAGTTGAGTAAGCACAGATTGTTTGTAAGTGTTATTTGTTCACTATTTTTTTAAGCATTCTCAAAAACGTAAGGCTTTTAATATGGCTTTTTTTTTAATTGCATAACATTCAAACGAAAAGTGAAGCTAAAAACCACCAAAAAGAAGAAAACTGAAATAACTAATTCATAAACACTATGAACCCTTTACCATACCATAATTGTATGTTCCTTTATTCAAAAGCTGTTTAAGATTCAGGGTCATGTTTTTTCTATAGCAAAGGA
Source organism: Rhynochetos jubatus (assembly GCA_027574665.1). Lineage (NCBI taxonomy): Eukaryota > Metazoa > Chordata > Aves > Eurypygiformes > Rhynochetidae > Rhynochetos > Rhynochetos jubatus. Next base: position 23,642,420 of record CM050656.1, read on the forward strand.
GCATGGAATTATAGGCAGGCGGTCATATGATATCAGACAAGTCATTAACGTAACATGACTTTGTTTGCTTTTGTATGACAGAAGATATTACAAGATATAGCTGAAATGCAGTGTAATTGTAGAATAAATAAATAGCATGATTTTAAAAGAAAATAAGGTTCTTCAATATGTCCCTCTCAGTAATATATATTTAAAATTGGAAAGAAAAAAATATTTTTAAAAACCCTCTAAGTAGTAGTTTTCCACTAATATGACTTAGTTGACTCTGATTAATCAACACAGGAACTGTACATGCACATATAACAAACCTTTTTGGTTGTATGTATTTATTTTCCAAAATCATCTTAACTTGTTCAGACTGCCACAGCAGACAAACTGTATACTGCCTTAGTGAATCAGTTAGACATCCTGCAGATTTAGATAGATAAGAGACTCTGTGTGCATCATTTGCTTTTAACTTTAGCTTTAATTTGCCTGAGTTTGAACAAGATTTTTTTTAATATTTATGAATAATGTCGATGCAGCTGCCTCAGGCATTTAAAGCCTACAGATAAGCCAACAGTGTTTTATACCCAAAGGCTTCATAAAAAGACTATCTGCCACCTAAGTATTGTAATCTACAGAATGTCCAGAAATAGTAGTACAATTATTTTTGTGTTCTAGACTTATTCAATTTCTAATAAAATGAAAAAATAAAATCTTTTGTAACCAATAGGAGAGATCTTATAGAACATCAAGTCTCTGATCTGCAAACCATTTCATTACTAGGCAATCCTCCTCAAATCCATAAAGTCACCTACAAAGTTTGGATCCAGCCCTAATTTTGTATGAAAAAAATCCACATACTCCTATTTTTTTGTTCAAACAGCATGATTCTTATCAAGCTACCTAGCTACGTATGCGATCACGCTGGAGATCACAGATCCTAATAAGGAAACCAGGGAACTATCTTCAAAACATATTCAGAACTTCTAAAAGTCTATAAAATCTATAGAACGTTACAACAAAAAAGGCAGCTACCAGGATTTTAAACACCTAGTAGCACTGCTTCTGTGAAGCCATTAGCAATAAAATTAACAATCAGTGATTATTCAATGCAACTGTCAAGCAGAAACGGTAATACCATTTAGCCAGCCGGTTTGCAAACTGTGTCACTGCGCCAGCCAGGGTTGAAAGTTCTTGACTAAGGAGTGCACCTGCCCATCAGAACCATTGTTTAACCCCCCCGCCAGGCTACGGCGCAGCCTGCTTCCTAGTGCAGTAGGAAAGGATTCGCTAATGTAATATTCTTTATCACAGCAAATATGTATGCCTGAACAAATTTTCTCAGAAACAGCTGCTTCTATGGTATCTTGGCATTTGAGTAAATTATTTGCAGAAATTCCACAGGGAAGGAGGTACTTTAAAGGCTGCCGGGGAGTCTGATAGGGCTAGAAGAAGAGTGAAGAGGCACAGCTGTGACAGCTGAAAGCAGGATAAGCTGCCACTGATCTGTTTCTATGCTTATCACAACACCCATTAATCAATTCCAATCACAGCAGGCCCACCAACTAAACTATACTCCACCTCTCAAAAACTGACTACTCAGCCTTGTAATCCTCCTGAAAATTGTTCATCTGAAAAAATGTCAGAGGGACCATGTTATTTACTTTATTTTAAAAGTCTCTATTATATTTACATTTTTTAAAAAATCCAGCAACAGTTAAATTATCTACAGGCATTTCTTTTCAAAAGTGTTCAAAATTTCACTTACTTGATTTTTTTTTTTTAATGAAAAGAAACTGTTTTCCTTCTGCTTTTGCTAAATTGTGTCACAGATGCTAGTTTTAGGGAACTTAGGTCAACAGTAGATCAATAGGTCTGTATCTTCATGACAACCTAGAATATAAATAGTTTTTACCCCATCATTAAAAAAGTCTCTTTAAATACAGTTTTCATTATGTGAAAAAATTAAAACTAGGGTTACTTTTAAAATGACCAAATGCACAAATACACAGAATGCCCCAAACTGCACTAACTGAAACATAATTATATGTGTTCTAGTTGATGACAGATTTCCTATTATTTTAAAGGTTGTTTTAATAATAGTACTTCCCATTGACATTAAAGGTATCGTGAATGAGTTGTATTCTGAGCAAATGGCTGAAGGGACACCACTGCCCACTATTTATACACATCACCAGCTCATCTGGATGTGCAAATTCTGCAGGTCTTGAAGGAATAGTCTTGTTTGTTCAAAACAAATGGCAGTAATACCCATTCACTAGAACAACTGAGTAAGCAGCTCTGCAATTTCTTTGCTTGATCACTAATTTTCTAGTCATTGATGCATTTTACAGTTCCTGCTTTTGTTGACCCCAGGTCTGTCCACAACAGAACAAAGTTACAGGTTCAGAGAATATAACATCAATTAATTAAAAGCAGAACAAAAGAATATTTCTACCTATTAACATCTTGTGGAACTTGCAAAGGATAACATGGGAACACCTTTCCATAGATTTTAGAAGGCAAACCTGACTGAGATCTCTTGGAACACGGAGTGGAGACACCTGAATTTCTGTCCCTCAATGCTGTTGTCTGTTACAGACAATTCAGCCTGGTGTTGACAGGCCAGAAGCTTTAAGCTCAACTGGGCATCAAAGCAAGCACTTAATGAGAAGCCTGGCTGCTTAAAGCTACCACTTGGAAGGAATAAGTTCACTTTGTCTATCTCTTTGCAGTGTCAATTTAAAGTTTGGAAGGAGATTTTCGGAATAACCAAATAGATTTACAAGCCGGAGTCCCTTTACTGTCTAGTGGTATATCTGCACTGAAAAAGCATGGCAGTTTTGGAAAATCTCCCAATACACCACTTTAAAAGCTTCCTTATTTATGAGCTGTCGTGTCATGGAAGACCTGTATTCAACCCTTTTATAAAAAGGTGTGTATTTTAATCATGGTATGGGTTTACAAGAGCTGGATGCCTGTTTTGACATTTGTGCAATTTTACTAATTACCAGAGAATGGCACAGGTATTTTCTGAAGACAACATTACAAATGCATGCAATTTATAGGACTTCAAAACACACGTATTTGCTGAGAGTTGCTATTATTTACACAGCATCAACAGTTTCCTAGTTGATATACAAGCTAAAGAGAGTCTGGCATAATTGCTGTACAACAGCACAGAAGATCAAACAACAAAATTTATATTAGTCATTCAAGGAAGCAGTTGCTCACAATTACCACTGGCAAGTAATTTGCTTAACCTCTGAATTCTTCCTTTATTTTATATCAAAGTGTCAAAAGAGATACTTCATTATAAACTTAAATCTCTTATTACCAGGAAAAAATTCTGGGAGATCCTCTGTGGTGTTCATGTAATAGATATTATTATGTCCTATCACTTGTAATATCATAAAGTTTACCTTTATGCTCATTATTAAAATTATTTTTACAAATAGATGACTACACTATATACATTGGCATTGCAGAATGTACACAGTAAACACGCTCGTGTAATTCTGGATTTGCAACCAAATAATGTAAGTGATGGTATTTGTAATTACTTTTCTAACCCTATGAAAAACATGGGAAGTATGACACAGCCGCTATTCATTTTAACACACATTACCTTCCTACCTTTTGTCACCTTCATCATATTGGAGATCTAAGGATTTTTTATTTTTTCCTTCCTTGACCTCCCTTCAAAACAAGTAACAACTCGCTCTTCTAGATGGCATTTCTAGGAACAATAGCATAAAGTGAAAATGTTACCTGTATAACAGAGGAATTTTGATTCTTGTGGAATTTGGAAATTATGGCAGGGTCCACACACACTTATTTTGAGCTCTAAACTCTGTAGATTTCCTCTACATTTGGAAAATGCCTACCAAACAGTGAGTACTTACACAGTCTAAATAACAACACATATCTTTACCTAAGGAAATTCCTGATGCAGTCTCTGTAGTGGCAAACTTAAAGCGCTTCACGTTTTTCAAACTACTTCTACAATCTGATTTTTCATTTACCCTAGAATAGAAGTGTCTATATATTTGTCATGTAAAAATAAACAAGGAAAACTGAAGGGGAAAAGATTGTTTCCAGCAGATAAAGCACAGGCTAAGAAACTACAGACAGTACCAACCTAGAGGTCTGCATCCCATGAAGGTGGAATATATCAATGTGCGCTGAACATAATGGCATTTGAGAGTACAAAAGTAACAGAAAACATTAAATGTGCACTCACATAAGAATATGCTTACTCTTTATTTATAAAAAAAAAACCACAAACTAGCCCAATGCATTACATACCAATTTTAAAGAACCTAACAGAAGTCTAATAAGTCAGTCATAAACTACTATTGTACGTGAATTTGGCTTTTATTGAACTCTTTTGATCATAAAAAGAGCATTGATAAGCTGTCAAAAGAAATGTACACAGTTCACGATTTATGCAAACAAATACTCCAATGTTACAAACAGAAAAAGAGACCACAAAAACAATCTTAGTCAGACCAAGAGCCAACTTTGTGCATTCAATGTTACATTTCCAATTCTATAGTGACAGAAGTTTTATTATTACATTTATAGTGACTATACAGCCCAAACAGAAATGGAAAATGGAGCTGGTACACTGCACTGCCTACTGAATTATTAAGTTCCTGTTGAAAATGCCTGGCAAGTGGCTCCTTCCTCGCAAAAGACATAGGAAATAAAAACATTTTGTGGCAGGGGAATTTCTTAAGCAGGAGTCACCCTATTGCTCTGTAAAAATTATCAACACCCTACTAAATATATGGCTTCCACATTCTAACACCTAGACAAAGCAGAAAAATATTTCAGTCACATTATGCCTTTAGCCTCAGAGAAACTTTCTAATTTATCTTGAATGTACTAGCCAAAGAACTGATTTCTAGGTTTAACTGCTTGTATGCAACGTTCAACATTTCCAAAATACTGTGGTGATTTTTCAATACTGTTTACAAAAGAGTTTTTATATATCACAAACAAATTCCTTCAAGGAAGTCTTCTTCCATGTTTCTATTTTAATCTGAAGCTCCAATTATCTGAAAGATGGGAGAAAAGCTAACTGTGCTGCTTTGCACCTCTGTGCATTTGTGAGGAACAGGTCACTGATGTCTTTACTTCTCCGCGCAGAGAATGCTGGTAAATGCCCTCTCAGAACAGAGCATCTCTTGGTTAAAGCGTAGAGCACAGCACAATCTTTATTCTCTGGACACCGCAGTCTACCAATACAGTGTTGCCAGTGCAATGTGTCATAAGCGTGTTTTATGTACTGTATATCTTACTGAAGTCTCATCTGTCCTAGACCCCTGCTGTAAACTAGCAGCATGGAAGTCTAGTCTCAAGCACAGTGAAAAGGGGCCATTGAACTAAGCGACGGATTAAAAAGCAGGTTCCCCTGAGGTCCTAGGTGCTGTAGGAACAGTCACACACATCCATCTAACATCACTATTAAAAAGCACAGGCAATCAAAACCGCAGGGCTCGCCTACTCGCAGTGCTCCTCAGTTCAAGTAATAAAGCCTACTTCACTTATTACTATATACAAGGATGTTGTTTACAGATGGTTTGTGGTTAACTGTAAGTTCCTTTACAATGTTAACTGTAAAGTTACAAACCAGCTGTAAAGTTGGTTGGACTTGATGATCTTAAAGGTCTTTTTCAACCTAAAAGACTGTATGCATGGATACAGTTATCACAGAATCAAAGTGTCTATTTAAGTTAAACTCCTGCAACAACTTATACATAGGCTATTCCCTGAAGGTTAAAAAATACCACCTCAGCAGATCCTCCTGAAGTTAGGAATCTAATTCTTAAATAAATGCAGTTCAGAACGATATAATTAGACCACTAGTTTGCTTTGCAGCTGAGACACAGGAGCCATATAAGCTACTTGAATACTTTCTACCCCCCTCTGTTGAATAAGAAATAGTTTCTCACATTTGCAAAGCACTTTGAGATCTCCTAGATGAGAAACACGGCAGATTTTCACGCAATTCCAGTTACAGGAGATAGTTTTACAATGACTCAATAGCATCAGAATTTGGAGAGGTCAAGCCACAGCTATTATGATCCAAGTACATTAGCACTCTGCAAAGAGAAATCCTCTCTTTAAATTGTATTTAATCAAGAAATGTACCTACTTCTGGCCTTCTAAAAACAACAGAAACCCCACAAACCAAAAAGCAAACCCCAACTTTAAATTCATGACTTGATATATACATCAGGAGATATATCCGCTACTGATCTTTCTACAAGATACGTATTTAATATTTTACATTAGTTTAAAAAAAAAAAAAAAGGGGGGGGGGGGGTGTTTAACTGTTGCATTCATTTCAAATCTACTCATAGGTTTTGTTAATTTATTTATTTATCCCATTGCAATGCCACTAAAGTGCAGGCAAAACAATTTGGGAAGAATCCCATGCTACCAAAACACAGTAAACAAAATAGTTTCTAAACCAAGGTCTGAGTTTTTGCAAACACAGTAACTGACAAACTGGATTGCTTCCTGCAGTTTTATACCTCTATAGGAGTGGTGGGATTGCAAGTAAACACAGATTGCTCATTAAACAAAGAATCTCTTTCTAAAAAAAAAAAAGAAAAAATCCCCCCCCACCTGATCTACAGCCTCACTTTCACAAGCAGCATAGGCTTCTCCAAGGCTGCTGAAAGACAAGTATAGTTTATACATCAGGTCTTCTTAGACATTTGGATACAACTTCAAAATACAACGTAAGGCATACATGCAAACCAGAGATTATTTTAAACAGGGAACAAAAAAGTTACTCAATTTTTGAGTACTGAGTTTCTCTGAAGATACAGACAGGTTTTCCTAATGATACTTCCGTCTTATTCAGTGCAAATATAAACCTTAATAAACCTCTGTTTCACCATTAGAACACGTTTTAAAGTTCTATTTACCAAGTTAACCTGTTATAAACCAAAATACAGGCTACTTCTTACCTACCAGTTACAACAGGAAACATCAGAATTTCCAAGTTCCATTCTTAATTTCATCCTCAACCCACTACATGACTTGTGGGACAGACAAGGAGGAATAAGGAGCCATCCAAACCCCTGCGCAGCAAAAAATAAAGTTTTTGGTAAGCATTTTGGTGATTAGAAGCATCTGAAGAATGAACTTGAGGTTAAACAGGCATAAGATTTGCTTCACTGGGCCATCATCTCTCCTAGCACTGCATTTTCTAACATTAAATCTGAGCTTTTTTTTTTTCCCCTATGTGTGCTATTCATGTGAACATCACAGGAAAAGTTGTTCCTTGAGATTGATTATGTAGTTAGGCCCACTATTTTAGAAATATAGTTGTGATACTGACAAAAATGCTTAATTAACTATATTTTGCACAAGAAAAAATACCTTTTCTTTAATAGTAACTTTAATACACTGAAAATGCTAAACTAAAAAAGTGATAAATAAGTCTAGGACAGTATGTATTTTTGCATGAGATAACAGCTATCTGCATCATTACAGCTACAGTACAGATATCATAAAACTACTTAAGGGAACATGTAACAGAAAGGTTATCCTATGAACTACGTAATCGCCCAAACAGACTTTTGTGTAGAAACTAATTTTTTTACGAATATGGCATGAGTGTTTAAGTGGCAATGAGATTCCATCCACGCCTGGTTAGGAGGGGCTGCCTAAAGGGCTCAGAACTAGCACACTCTTGTCTAACACTTCCATCTAGTGGCTGCAATAGGAATGCCACGAGTTAACTGCTGAAGTAAATCGCGACTAGGAATACAAACAGTTGATACCATCTTCTGGTAAACAGCCCTCTAACAAAAGGCTTAATGTTTGACCAGGCTTTTCTACCACCTTACGGGGGTGGAGGAATGGAAATCACCACATCAAATATCCATCTTCTTGAAACTACGCTTTTCTGGAAACAGATGGTATAGCCAGCAGAAATTTTTTAAAGTAAAAGAAAAAATCCAAAGCTGTGAGTCTAGAAATTTTTGTTACCATCCCTCTTTTTCAGAGAATTCTGTTCAGGGACTGTGCTGGCAAGTGGCAGGATTAAAACAGTTAAGAGAATCAAGTGTTAATAAGTGACAAATAGGTTTGGCTATAGAATTACTGAATTGGCCCTGGCAGCAGCAGATTTTATTTAATTTGATGGTAGAACTAAGCTGGGCAGCATCCCGGCTATCTCCTGCAATAGCTGTGGAACACAGCAGCACACCAACACAGGAGGGCTCTTGCTGCTAGAGTATTTTAGTGGTCCACAACCTAGCAAAAGCTGTTAAGAGCACCCCACAAGGATTCCCAGACAGCGTGAAGCTAGAGCCATCCCCCCCACCAGTCTCCCTGGGGCAATGTCAGAAGCCAGTGATCCTCTAACTACAGCAGAAGAGGGATCACACAGGTTCAATCCTGCAGTGAGCCACAGCTGTCTACGGTGAGTAGACACACAGACAAAAAGTTTCTTTCCAGTCTGCATAAAACACCTGACATCCTCATTGCATTAGCCCATTGCTTATCACTCTCTGGCTATATACAATAAAACTCAGTGCTACCTGATGGCACTAGCAGCATTTTTACATATCAGTCTAGATTCCCTCTCCTGATAACCAGCAAAATTAGAACAACTAACACTGCTGCACAGCAGCATGGGGAGTAAAAGGAATACATTTGCATGCTTCCTTCTGGACCATGTGTTACCAGCTCGGGGTGGGGTAAGCATAGTATAAAAAGTTATAAACAACATACATACCCTTCACAACTTGATTAATCGCCTTGAAGAAGGAACCAAGTTTCTGAGATGCAACTTGCATGTTACTGGTCAAAATCAAACAAAAACTGAAGGTCAGCTAAGTTAACACTGATGTAAAGCTTTTCTAATTTTATCTTCATTCATCAAATATTTAAACAAATGCTTTTAAGAATATAGTTTGATATTTTAGAGGTAAGAAGTAGAGCTGAACAAATTTTTGTAAGGGAACAGGCAAAACAGAAGACCAAACTCAGTCCTATTTATCAACTTTGCCATCCACTGTTGAACACAGGTCAAAAAGAACATTTGTTTTATTCCACACTACCCTTGTGGTCAAGTGCTCTTTTAAAAGGCAGTTAGGACACCGACTGCAGCACACTCTGGGACAGCTTTTGAAGCAAAGTATCTGACATTAAGTATGATTTAGACATTTCAACTTCACATTTTATCATTTCACCTTAGTTTTATTGTCTCCTTGTATACATCAGCATATATAAATAGTATGTATAGTAGTACAAACTGTATATAGTACAAACTACGAGTAGAGAATTTCAGATCCAATTTGGTGCTATAAAGTTGATTTCCATGTTGATCATCAAATGCTGATGCTTCACAAAAGCCATACTTAGTTTTCAACACGCATTCATTTTTTAAGCAATAAGTTTTATCATTTTACATTTACAGAAAATGCAGTAGTGCTTTTCAAAGTTCTGTGATTGAAGCAAATAAAGATACCAAAAACCTTAATTCTTACAAATATTTAACATTACTTTTATATATATATTTATATTTCAAGAATACAAGTCTGAATTCCATCTCAGAACTGCGCTCCTGATACCTGAAGGATGCTAGCATTAGTATATTCCTATACAGAGAAATTCCCCTTAGTCATTAGTAAACGCTATGGTAAGAGCTATTGCAGTGGCACATAGTCTTAACAGAGGATCAGACTTTCACTGGAGTTTACCAAACCAGTTTGTTCTAGTACAGGTAGTTTACAGTCTATATAGGGCACAACAGGTTCTCAGAAGCAGGGATGAGGAGGAAATATGCCATTAAAATAAAAAGCAGTAGTAGATTTTAGAAAACCATTAAAGTGTCCATGTGAATGAATACATATGCTCAAAGTAAAAATACAAGAGATTCTCTAAAAACTCAATTCCAAAGCCTGAACAAATCCTTAGAAGGCAGCCACACTCATTGACACAACTAGATAATACAAAAGTGTAAGTATCATAGAATGGTTTGGGTTGGAAGTGACCCTAAAGACCATCTAATTTCAACTCCCCTGCCATGGACAGGGACACCTTCCACTAGGTCAGGTTGCCCAAGTATCACCACAGCAAAGATGTACAGAACATTAGCCATCCCGTTTCCCTTTCAGGAGCCCAAAGTAGTAAAAATTACTCTTCAGCTTTGGGAAGGAAGTTTTAGTTCATATCTATGACTGGTTCTCGCACCTTTACTATTTTGCAAATGTGCTTTCTAAACTTATATTTGTATATATATTTCATACTTACATATGTGTAATTACCTAGCTTCACATTCGAGTGCAAGATTGGGTACAACATGTCAATATACAACATAGCTTCTCATTTTTCCAAAATAAACAATCTCCTTATCAATACCATCATTTGTACACTAGGGAGAGAGGTAGAAATGCATTAGTACAATGCAATTTCCTACCACAGATGATTAACACACATATCGTCTTAACATAATTCAGTAAAAGAGAGGTTTATACCAATATATAGTTACCAATACATAGGTAGACCATGAGACCAAAGCCAGTATTGTACTAGTTAAAATACACTTAAACTTGCAGTTTGGCATTTATTTAAATCACTACAAATAGTATTTTAACAAATCCATGGACTTTTAATTATTTTAAATAACCAAGCAAAGTAGTATGGTTAATTTGGGTTATTTTAACCTTTGAAGTCTGCCTCCAAGCTATTGTACTGGTTACTGTAACAGCCATACACACCCGAGAGGAGGGGAGAAACAAGAAAAAAGTCATGAAACTATTCAGACAATAGCATATACCGATCCAAGCGAAGTATTTGTTATTAAGCCACTAGAGTTGTGTAAAGATTAATCAAATAGTCCTTGCAATAGGCTTAAGAAATCTGCATGAAAGACATCAAGTATAGTTTATGTCCCTATGAATATATGGGTAGGGGAGTGGCTTGGGTTTTTCAGTTGTTTTGTTTGGGGTTTTGTTTGTTTTTAAATTACAGATCATTACCGTAAGTTTTTTTTAATACTTTCCTTCCTTTCCCTCAACTATTCATACATCTTTCTGATCACAATTTACTTGAACTTACTTCAATTAGGAGAGATTAAAAATTAACTCTGCTTAAAAATATTACTTCAGGTATCTTTCATGTTGTCTGTGATGCTTGCTGCTGATGAAATGTTAACTCAGAGACCTCTTTTTAGTTCCCTTTTGTTTTCACTGCAACAACCAAACTACGCAGATATTTATTAGAGGATATGCACCATCTCCTATTCTAGAAACCAATACTGTCGTAAACATAGACATACTAGAATAACAAGAACAAACTAAAAAGAGGGCAAGAAAAAAAATTCAAGAGTAACCAAATCTTGTTACACATACTGATTTCAAGTCCTAAAACCAGCAGAAAACAAGGCAATTACTTTTTTTGTTTAAATATATCAAAATAAAATATTAGGACTTCAAAACGAAAAACCAGCCCTTCCTTGGGAAAATGTGTAAACAATCTCAGATCCTACTGAAAGCTAGAAAGGGAATTGAAATCCTGTACCAAAATAAAAGAAATCTCCACAAACCAAACCCCCCTTCCCCTTACTATGAAATTAGAAAAGTTGCAAAATACACAAAAGCAACAAGACTCATCTAATCACAGTATGTTAGAGTATATAAAGGATGAGAAGAGATTTCCTGTCCAAAAACAATGATAGCTGGTATATGCAGAGGTGAAGCAGAGGCAGTCTCCTCTTCTGCCTGCAGATGCCATTACTGGATCAAATTACATCTAAACTGCAGCTTGTTTTTCTGTAGCTGGAGCATTCTCATGAGTTAGTGAGTGCTAGAAGAGTTTACTTACCTTTAGTTTCTAACACTGGTACAAGTTCTTAAAAAAACCATAGCTCGGTACATGTTTTTTTCTAGAAGTGCATTTACACAGAACACATCTCAAAAAAGATGAGCTGACAGTGTTTGACGGCTTTTCCATTAATGCAAGATTCATATTCTGGATGTTCTCTTTACCCTGGACTGTTATCTTTATCTGAAATAAAGATGTTCCTTATTCCTGTTTAGAGATAAAAATGAACAGTTCAGTGCCTACTGACAATTACTTTGACTGGCTTCATGGCTTCACCAATTTCCACAATAAAAATCCATTTACCTTTTTTGGTTTTTGCAGTAGCTTACCTCATGTAATGCTGGGTGATGTTAAAATGTGTATTTTATTTTTCTATCATAAAATAATAAAACTAGAGGCTGAGTTGTAAAGAGCAGTAAAGTAGCAGTTCAGTACTCTACGCCCAAAATCATCATGCGTTTGTATTAATGTAGCACTATTTTTCAAATTAAGTATTGAAGCAGTAGCCATTTCTTATTAAGTGATTTGTATTACAAAGAGATTTTATTTCATTGAACAGATTTTTCTTAGATTTGTATTTTCAAATGAAACCAGGGTACAGAAGTCTGAATACCCCAACTCCCCACTTCATATTTAAAATTAAAACAAAGTTGGGGTTTTGTTTTGTTATTGAATAAAATATATGAGTCAAGTACATAAAAAGTTCTAATTACTTTTTACCTGAAATCTGACCAAATATTTCCCTGAGGGAACGAGAGAGGACATGAGAAGAAACAAACAACAAAACTCCAAACCTCACCCAAAACCAAAAGCAACACAACAAAAGCCAAGCCACAGACTAAGATTACATCAATATATATAACAAAGTAAACCATCACAACTTTGTGAAACAATACATCCCACTCAGGTCTCTCATCATTTCATTGTAACACCTCCCATTCCTGCCCCATGCATGTTCCTGACTGTTCACTCAACATTTCTTTCAGGGACACAGAGATGAAGACAATAGGTTTGAGAACCCTATAGAAAAGCCTTTTAAGACCCTATTTAGTGCTCTTATCAGAAGCATGACATCAGCTACTACAGCAAGTAAGCTTCAACCAAAGCCATAAGAGCCCCACAGTTATGCAAGTATATGTGAATGTGCTCTGTCCTGTCGGTACCTGTGGCTGCAGACAGAGAAATAGTAACTAGAAAACATTACCTAAAGAGAGGAAGCATACATGCTCAGGGGTACAGCACATCAAAGCCTCACGGGTAAGCCAACATGAGCATCCACTTCAGAGTCAGCAGCTCACACCTACTGCTCCAGGCTTGTAAGTGAATGTACTTACACAAGTGTTGTGAACAGTTGTCTGCTGGAAGTAGACATGTTAATTTTATTAACAATGAAAGGTGTTTTAATAAATAGTGGTTGTGATCCCACTTCCATCTCAATTCCCCCATCAGAGAAACTGACACTAATATATATCTGAAGACATAATTGACTTTGTGACACACTGAATTAAAAACTCTACTTAAATTGTACTGTTTTGGTGTCTGCCTTACTTCATGGTTTAGAATAAACCCTAGAAGTACTTCTACAAGAAGGTTCTTCTGTGTATTACTGCTATCTGCCACAAGCTATCCAGACCCTGACTTCACAGTCAGATCTGCAAAAATGTAAGATGGGTGAAAACACCTAGACCATACTGCACATCCCTTTATCTCAGCAGTATCAGGGTCTACTTCAACACTCTGCCTAGCAGGTGATGCAGATTTGTTCAGCCATGTCAGTTCCACTGCTGACCTGGGCTTAACGCACACCTACCTCCAACTCCTTGGAAGGACTAGTAAAATAACATACCACTCAAATCAATCCACCCCAAAATCTGCCTGCTATGATCCCAATTCCTTGACACTGATAATTCATAGCTGGACTAAAGTTGTACCTTATGGTATATTACACCAACACGTTACTGGAACTTCAGCTAGGCTTGTTGATGTATTAATGCAATATGTTATGAGTGCACTAGCTCACTCAGATGATGTGCAGTCAACCATACAGATCGTAATGAAGTACCTCAATGATGTGTAACTGTAACAAGGGCACCAAGCTGAAAACAACAATAGCACAAGTTGGTTTTGTTAATATAATACTATATTCCCAGAGTAACAACAATGCGAATAAGAGATTGATTAGACATGGTTAGTTAGCATGGGGGGGGGGGGGGGGACGGGGGACGACACACCACAAAACCATAACAAAACACCCTTACCCAAACATTTAAGCAGCAGGAAGCCGTTGGCAGCATTCTCACTCCTCCTGCAAAAGCTAAGTTGGATACAATTAAGGATGCTCATCTGATACCTCAGTTAAAAGTCTGTCAGAAACCCATTCATTTGCACCATCTCTTTCTCCTAAGTTTCAGAAAGGCTAAAAATCCAAAGTCAGTTTGAGCTACAAGTTTGTAAAGAAACAAATTCTCCTAATAACAAACAAATACAAAACCCAAGATGTTTTCTGAGCAATGCTTCTCCTTAAATACAAGAAAAAACCCCAAACAATTAATTATCTAGGCAGGTGAAACACCAGTAACACTTGAATAATTTTGCAATGGGGACTTGACATGACAATACTGTATTTATTAGTAGAAAATGGAAGGGATTGAGTATTGTAACATTAATAAGTGTAAATTAGTTCATGAGTATTCAGCCTCTAAATGGGTGCTCTTAAGTGTCTTAATAGAAAAGAGAAAAACTTAGATAGGCTTGTTTGTTTTGTTTTACTTGTGAGCTACAGAAAACACTTCTTACTAATATTTCTGATTTGTACACTACAATACTTTCAGCAAGAAAGCAGTACAAAGAAAGGTCTCAAAAACAACTGTATACAGAAGAAAAATGACAAGGAATTTACACTTAAAGTTTTAAAAATTTGTGATCAATTACATGATCTTGTTTCACTCTTTACAATGCTCATGCTTCTATACACAATTCAAAAGAACCAGTTATATTTTTAAAACTTACAGCCAAATACAAAATTTACAGAAGTATAAATAATACCAGGTTTTTCTTCACTATTAAAGCATAAAAATCTGGGCAACTGAATATACTTGGTTAACCCTTAAGTGCACTTGTAAAGGCCTTTACCATAGGAAAGCAATTAAGCAACATCATACCTCATGTAAGAAGGAAATCATTAGCTGCAATAAAATGTGAGTATTTTTTATGCAGGACTGCACTGCAAGACTTTTTTGACAAAATATGAAGGTATACTAGTCCTAAGAAAAACTTAAGTGGGTTACTGGTTCAGTATAATTACCTTTCGCTGTCTCCTCCAAATCAGAAAAATCACTGTATAACAGCATCAATTACAACTATAGTGTGAAAGTTTCCGGAGGAAAAGGATGATTGACTCTCTTTACTGTAGTCTTTTTACAGAAAATAGTTGTAAGAGCCTGACATGTTCTCAAAGACTTAAGTTCTTAAGGTGTTGAGCATCTTCCCCCAGAAGGAAAGGTGACAGCTATGAATATCTGGCTTGGAAGCTCTGATACATAGGGAAAAAACACTTAGGTTTTAACTTATGAAGTTCTGAGCACTGTTATAGGTAAAATGCTCTAGGTCCAGGCCTCCTACAACCCAATATTAAAGAATAAAAATTCAAATCCATTTTCATCCTTGCTATCAATGTTCATGGGCTTCAGCCACCAGACTAAATGTAAGAGGTTAAACAATGACTACAATAAAAAGCACAAAGTAGTAGTTAATTAGGAAAGTTCTCTACAACCTGATGGATGACTTACATACTGTTTCAAAAGAGATATGCTTCTAATCCCCTATGAATAGGATTGAAAATAATTCCAGCAATCAAAAGATCATTCACTAGCAACAACACCCAACATGACCTTACTTCAGACTGAGTTGAAGAGCACCATCATTGATACTTTAAGTCCTGATTTTTCAGTGACCTACAAAACCACTAGAAGCACCATTCATCAAATAAGGTTATAAAGCACTTTTATCATCTCTCAGTTTTCCTCTACAAAAATAAATACAAAGCATTTGCTTTGTTTTTTAAAAAATTGAGATTGACATTTAAAAAAAATGAAAGCAAAACAACACCACACTTTAAAGTTGCAGTAGCACTACTACATCATAACACAGCAGAAGTGAAGCAACAGTTTAAAAAAATCAGTACCCACATTACCTATCTTTCAGGTGTCTAAGACAGGAAGGCAGTCTTCTTATCTAACTGTATTTAACATAACTTTACGATACAAATGCCCTTCAAAGGAATCTCCTTCCACTGTTACACAAGAGTTAGGTCAGAGGTTCAAGATGAAGAGATATGAATGTCCTACCAAGTGTTTACTGAGATTCTTAGTTATTCCTCAACAGTTTTTAGTTTCTCCATTCATATTATCTCCAATAGAGTTTTTACCTAGTGCAATAAATTATTTCTTATAGGCTTAGGTAATAATACACTTTTAATAAAACAAAAAGCACAATATTTTGAAGGCTAACACCTCCTTAAGAAAATCGTTTTTTTCTTGTGAAATTTAGGGTACTTATCCTCCTACAATCGTGTCATTTACTTTCCTACCACTTACTAGTAACACTAGCAATAAATTTTAGATACTTGTGCTATGTTGCTTTCCCTTCCTGTGAAGGGGAGGAGTTTCCCCAAATTTCTTGATACTAGCACTTTACACCCATTGTATCCTACCAGGTGAAAGCTCTGTAGGAAACGGAAGTGAAGACAGGAGTTTCTGAGTGTGTTTTGGAGCCCCCTTCTCTTTCCAAGCAAATTCAACTTCACCTGTTTCAACCTGTCCTCCTCGAGTCTCAGTAGTTTCATTACAAAGAGTTTGAGAGTTCAATGATGGCTGTCCTTGTTCAAGTTCAAAATCTGTAATAAGGGAATCAACCAGAGAGTCCAATTCATCCAGTTTCATAAAAGGCATAGGTATTTCCTGGATATGATTGTTTGCAGAGGTAGGAGACAAAGCAAATAAACTGAAGTAGTTGTTAAAATATCCAGCTATGGCACAAATCTTTTCTGCACAGCTCCTGAGAGGGCTTGTGTTTCTGTACGACCCTAGGAAAAACAAAAGCATGAAGAAATAAATGCAGCATGTTGCTAAGAGAGACCAAGTAGCCCGCCCACCCACCCCTCCCCTCTAGCTTTACAGGTCTCCTACAGTCCACAGCTTACTATCAAGACAGTTAAAGACCCAGATAGATACCCTGTAGCGTAGAAACAATTTGACAGACTTCAGCTAGACACTGCTCCAATTCCAAATATTTCACAGCAACGTTAGTGCTTTTCTTGATTTCCCGATACAGAGATTCTTCTTCTGGTAATTGAGATTCTACTTTTTTCTGTATTAATAAAGAGCAATTTAAAAAGAATCAAATACATGACAGTATTTATGTGACTAAATATGTCTACTATGGGTTCAATCATTTAACCATCATATTTAAATATGTCTGCTATGGATTCAGTCACATAAAATGTGCCAATGCTGAAGCACGAAATGAAAGTGATAAAGTTACAAAATGTAAGAAAGCTGCAAAAATAAGTGCAAATTTCTGACAGGGGTACAAAGGGAGAGGGGGAGGGAGGGATGACAAATGGCTGTCAAATCCAGAAAAGGTTTGGCTCTTACAAGATTGATTTAATCAACCAGCCTGGCTTTTAATTCAAAATGCCAATAAATATGGCAATAAACTATTGCAGTAGTTTCAACACAATTACACTAGCATTACTGAACTTGAGGTTTTAATTTTAAAACAAAACAGGTGGTTAGACTTGTCATGATGAACACAAAAGAAGGCAGATAAAGTGCTTCTGGAGGTACTTCTAAGTAAAATTAAAATCAAACAGTTTTGGGTGGAAATGCTGTAGCCAGAAGAGTTAGTGTTCCAGTCACAAGAATGCCACTGAGACAGGAAGTGTTATCATGCAATTGTAAATATACAGAAGGTAGTCTTCTTCAAATTTAAAGCATCCTTTAAATTTAAAGCCCAATCCCTAAGCACACATTTTGTGAAACATCTCTCTTACCTTTCTGCAATAAGAGATGTTATTTTCAAGGAATCTGGCTAATGCCACAACATTATCCTTTATTCGATTTTGAATCTACAAAGAAACTTTAAATTATATTGTACACTTGATTCAAGACAAAGTAAAAAGAACATTGATATTTTAGAAGAATAACAATGAACACTGGCATACTAATGATAAAAATACTTAACAGTTGAAGTAACGTATTCTGCAACAGAATGTTTCATTTGAAAAATTGCACGTTAGCTAGTAATAGAAGTTAACTATATTTGCAATGTTTTAAAAAACACTTAATACAAGAGGATCAAATGAGCGAATTTAAGTATTTGCTAAAGAAAGGTGGCCCTGTAATTTTGGTATTGCTGTTGAAGTGGCAGCGGGAGTAAGCACATATCTGTTTATTAGGAGGTAGTAGAAATCTCTCTTCCTAAAGTTACAAGAATAATTAAATTGAAGTCTTATAAGAGATAAAAGTTTCCCATTGACCTCATTACTTTTCTTGTTACGATAAATTTGAAAGATGATGGGAACAACTCATTAATACAATATAAATAACCTGCTGTAACTTTCCTATAAACTGTTGCTCAAATTAAAACACCACTGCTGCTTATCAACCTGTAAAGTATTAGGACAGCTATGATTTCTGTCAATTACACGAAATCAAGCAGGACACTTCAGTGCTATTAACTACTACTTTAATCAGCAATTTCCCTTTAAAGCGCCAAATTCATGAAAAAGCTCCAGCATACCCCAAGTGTTACAGATGAGAAAACCAGCTCTTAAAAATATAACACTGAACGATTCTCACATTTAATCCTAAATGGTATGCTAAGACAGTAAGAACAATGCATGACAAAATGAAGTCTTCAAACTTTCTAATAATCTTCCTGACAATGACAGTGAGTGTAGTAATAGCAGAGGTGATTATCATCAATATAAAGTAACAATTAACTTCCAGGACCATAAAGCATTACACATTAAATATGCCATCATTTTACAAAACAAACTCCACAGTAGTATACAGAATAAAATGTCCAATTGTTCCTTTCCACCAGTTTTCATATTCTCTCTCTTTTTCAAGGTTACACTGTGAAATTTTACACCAAATGCCCTCCAACGTACAGAGAAATTATTCTAAAACACTCAAATGTTCAAGTCTGTGTATGAGTGAAAGGCTAAACACTGTGAAGAATTCTGTAAGATCGTAGTCAATATTCCCACTTACCACCCATCTTAAACCTGTGTCAGCAATCGTAACTGTATTCCTACTATAAGCTTTCTAGAGAGACTTGCTGAAAAATAAAAGGATGTGATCAACTGCCTCTAAGATACAGTAGTCTGTTTTAATCTGTCATCTCACCTCATTTTGTGGACATTGTTTCATGAGTTCTTTCTGCATCGTTCTTGCTTTTTCCTGTACGGTATCAATAAGAAACTCCAGCCCTGAGCCTACTCCATCATAAATGGCAAGTACAAAGTCCTTTTAAAATAAAGGTTCAAAACAATCATTACAGAAATTGATACAGCCTTGAATTAAAACAGATTTTCCATAGTGGGCCAAAAACATACTTATAGTTTGAGCATATTGTTCAGTGCTGGTCTATTCAGTCTCATGTCATTCTTGGATCACAAGGGCTCACCATTTCAACCTGCTCTCCCCTTTTCCTAACTTTCTTCAGTTTTCTGAAGATTTTATGTGGTACTTAATCACAGATTGCCAAAATCAGTATTGAATTTCAGTGATAGGTAGACTTTTAGAACCTCATTGTACATAGAGATACTGTGCAGGATTGTTTCTCTTTAAATGTTAAAGTTATACAGGTTTAAAGTGTAGTTTTTTTAAGGAAAAAACCAGCAATATCAAGGGTATTATCACATATCCATTTTCACCATAAAAATGAATTATTAGATAAACTCTGAACATACTTAATTCAGGTGATCAATTTGTTACATATAACAATTTGCTTCTGAGCACAGTTCCTGAAAATAATAATTTGCATGTTGACATCACACTTATTTCTAATAATCATTTTTTTCACCTGTAGACTAGTTGCAGGAATGTTGCTCTCCTCAGTAAAGGAAATATTGGCTCCTGTGACTGCTGCTAAGTGGCCAATGCATTTCATTGTCTGTTTTACTGTTTGGTTTACTTTGCTCCATGCTTCTGTTACCATTGAGGGTATATCTGAAGAACATCCCTAAGAAATAATAGCATATCATTCACTGAAGCTAGAAAGCATCTCTGGTTAAAGAACACACACTTTATATAATGTAAGACTTTGTAGCACGCAATAGACACAGTAGTTTGACACATTTTTAGCTTTACATCTTCCTACTTCCAATGATTTATCTACCACAGCTAAAAGACCACACCTCGCAATCACAGGTAAGAATGGTACCATTATACTTACACAGTAAAAAACCATACCCACACACCCAAACAAAACCACAAAAAAACCAAAGCCCCCAAAAGGAAACAAACAAAACACCCTGCTCTTTACAAGGATTTAGCATGAACAAGAGTAATACTCACTAGCCACTGGTTTAAGTTTATAAGCAGTAGCACTTCACAACCTTAACTAGCATTTGCTCGTCAGTGCATGTTCTATTTTCCTCGTTTATCCTTAAGAATCTATGCTATTGTCAGAAAGGTCTGCATTAACTCTGAACTAGCATATGAAAGTACCAGTGCAGACAGCAAAAATGCACCCTTTGCTGTTCATCTTCCTTAGGTGTGTCCATTTGTCATTGCAAGTGTTGGATGTTTACATGTTTTTAACAAGTCTGTAGTAAATACTGCATAGAAATTCCCTACGTACACGGATGAGTTTTAATATACTATACCTGCAATAGTAACTGTAAATAGTCTCCCAAGTTCTTTACTTCCTGTTTTATTTCTTCATCAACTTTTATGGATCCAGGGCACTTTTGGACATTGTTAAGCCAGAGCTTGGTTAGAACCACAAGTCGGTCAAAAGCAGAGATTATTCTGATACTGTAGGACTGAGCAGCATGATCAAGAGAGAAAACTACAAGAGAGAGATCTATCAGGCCTCCTTTGCAAATGAAAGTAGGAATGTTAATTCATCTGATAAGCAAACGCATGAATGCTTGTGCATCTGAACAAGTCATTAGTAATGTTTACTTTAAAATGTTAAGAAAATGAGACTTACAGTTTTCTTGACATTCTTCATCTTGCTGTTCATAGGCTTTTGAAATGGCAGAAACTCCAGAGAAAATGATAAACAAATTAGTTAGGAGACTATCTGCTATGCTCTTTCCTCCTTCATGATTCTGTTCCAGTGAATCTAAAGCTGAACTTATAGACTCTTTGCAAATTCCAGGAAGAAGTGATTCAGAAAAGCTTACACATGCGTTGGCCTTACTCTGTGAACCTGTGAGATGTAAAAACAAAAGATACATGCAAGAAATTCTTCACAGGAGTAAGCGGTCAGCCAGACTCTAATGACTATTTTATATTGCTTCTTCAGCCACGATCAACTACTCAAGATAGCAAGTCAGAAAAAAAGGTATGTACAGTGTTCTACATAGTACAAAGACAAATTCCATAGGGAAATTCTTTAACATGAATCCATTTTCCTTCGATAATCAAACTTACAGAGAGACAGAAAATTAACTGAACAATCCAAAATAACTGAATGTATAAAACTATTTGGAAGACTGAAGAAACTAGTATTCATAAATAATTTTTTCCTGAAAACCTAACAAAAGGCCTGGGGGGACCTCAGTAGTTGAATGAATAGCAACACCTCAGAGTCTCCAAATCATTTTATTAGGATGCAGCCTCTGGCAATGTTACATGAACTATCACCTTTCTCCAGTTAGCCTGCAGAGTTAAGTAATGTTTTATGTAAGTTTCTTAAATAAGGGTCAAAAGTGATGGTCAGGAAGTTTTTGCTCTAAGAAAGCATAATCAAAAACACAAAAAGCCTCCTATTAACAGCTTGACAACATTAACTTGAACATATTATAAACAGGACATTTTTCATTTTGTTTTCCAGCCCATACTTTTTTCTTAGCAACTATTAGAAGTACATATATTTTGTACATGTAGTAGTTTAAAGTTCTCACTATGAAAGGTGTTCTGCCACACAGTAAGTACCTGATGTATAGGAAGTGTGTATATTCTGAATTGGTTGTAGTTTTATCTCGGACAAGCATCCAGAAATTCTCTTGTTCTTCATAAAACTTCTACTTCTAGAAAAGGATGATAGAAGGAAATATGAAAAAACATTAATAAAATCTCTCTCCCCATACCCCCTGAAAGTTCAATGAATATTAACAGACATCAGGCAAACAAAACAGATGTCTACTTTTAATTAATGGAACACAAAGCCTAAACCAGAGTGAAAAGCAAGACAACACAGCCTGCAAGATGGATCCCACTTACTTTCCTCTGGCTCTTGCCACTTTAGCAGGATCTTCATTCCACATTCCCGTTTTTAAGCTACTCATTTATTACTGTATGATTATCTAGAACTTGAGACAAAATGCATTTCTTTCCTACCTACTTGGACCATACAAAGCAGACATGCTGACTTTTTTTGAGGTTGTTTGCTGGACAGAATGAATTGCTTTTGGAAAGACAGATTGGAGGACATTTCCACTGTCAGACACACTAAAAGCTTCCCTGGCTTGGCTCTGGGTGCTTAGCTCTTGATGCCCAAGGCCAACAGCTCTTGTTAAGAGTGCTGTCGGAGAGGCCTGAAAGCTAGAAAGAGACTCAAACAGGGGCTCCCCAACTTTTCTTGGAGCTGCATTCAAGATAAACCTCCTGCCCTTGGTCCTGCCTGACTTACACTGCAGCTGTGTTGTAACAAAATCCATGCCCGGCCATGTATGCCATTGATCTGGACCTGCAGACTTGACTTCCCAGTTTGGCCCAGAACTTTGTCATGATGGGTGTGTCAGGCAATGACTGGACTGTAGGCTGACCCTGTCAACTGTCCCTGGACCTATAGACTGACTCACTGAGCCAATTTCCCAGCTTAACCTCAGCCCTGCCTCATTATTACATATTTACCAGTGGATCTGGCTGTTGCCTGGCCCTGATTACCACTGCCAGACCTACTCTGCTCACCTCGCTCTGGTAACATGGGGCTAGGTCCTTTTTCACTAGGCCACTGCCTTGTTTACCCTGTTGTCACATCCAGCTCCAAACTTCCCTTTTGGAACAGCTACACATCAGGAGCACCAAACCTTAAAAGTAGCACATGGAATTCAACTTATTTCACCAGGATGTGACTGACATTAGTTAACTGCTATCAATGCAGCATGGAATGACAGTTTTCCTTTTCCAGTACCTCTTCTTGTTCAGTTCAGCTTCTATTGTTGAATTTTTAAAAAAGGAAGAGCAAAATCAAATACACTTCTGAGAGTCAAGAATACACATTATAATACTGCCCAAAAGACAGCACATCAGACAAAAAATAGCATTCCAGCATTATTCTATCATTAAAACAGCATTTAGACTAAAATTAAAGAAACTGTTTATCCATAGCATTCTTTCCAGATAACTTTTGTTCACTTGGAATGGTCAGGAATGCTTTCCAAAATTTACAGTCAGATATTCTGCTGTAAAGCAGGTCAGTTTAACAATAGTCTTATGGGCTGCTACCCATTAACAAAGCTATAATTAAAGGTATGTTAATCACGTGTATTATAAGCTACAACTTGCAGAAGTTTTCAATTCAGCTATAAATACTGTTACAAGGCTAAAACTTCAAATACAAGGCTCCAGACCAGCTGCAATCTATTCCTTAAAAACCAGAGCTTTCATGTTCTAAGAAGCGTGAAGAAAACATTTAAACTACATATTTTCACTCTGCATTGATGATATGTAGATACATAGTTTAGGAAGCCTTACACATGTTTTGACAAAATATACTTCTGGGTTTGAAGGAACTTTTGTTCCTATTTCTTGTCCTTGAGGAAAGATAAGAGAATGAATGAACAGAAAAACTCATCAGTCGGAACAGATGTCCAAGTGCCTATTTAAATATGTGGGTACCTAACACCTTAACCTGTGGCTCCTCTGTACATTAAAAGTCCTGTGCTACAAACGTATCAATTTCTGAGACAGCTTTCTGAAATAACTGGGGAGAGTCTTTAATTACCTCCAACTATTGACAAGAGTCGTACATGAAACATTCTAGCATTGGTCAGACATTACAAATATGCTATGCCTGACCTCAGAAACATTGCTGTGTAATCTGCCAAATTGCTTTAGCTGGCGTGCAATTTTTATTAGCAACAAGTTGCATACTAAGATATACTTTATAAGTGAAGCCAGTAAAGCATAGTAAGGTAGCCTAATTAAACTTTCCACCCTCCTTGCAAATGTATACGTAACTTTTACATTTAATTTTCATGTAAGTTTGAAGTACGTTATAGTAAGGTAAAAAAATAAGCAAAAAACTACACTCATGGCACAGAAGCATGTTTAGACAATGACAAAAATGTTTTGCTTTAAGTGTAGAACTCTTCAAAAGTTATAAATTAGTGTCACCTTCTCCTGGAAAGAGAGGAAACTGAGGCATCTGAAAGGTCAGGTTCCCACTCATCAGCAGGGTCATAAAATACATCAGCAGCTTTATTGCTATCCTTACTCTGAAAAAATAAAGAAAACCCAGAGAAGGAAAAGGGTTAAACAAAACCAGTGATAAGGAAGCATACAACATATGGATGAAAACATTCTTGTAACAGCAGAACACACTAACGGTAGAACAGTAGTTTCCATGGTTTTTCTTTTGTTAGGATACGTATAACCTAGAAGATAACTGACTGCCAACAGACTGGAGGTGTGTTTGAAAACAAACTAACACAAGCTAAACATTTAGTGAAGACACCTAGCTACCCAGCAGCTGAGATAAATGTTTGTCCTTGCTGTTTCTGTTTCACAGCTATCTCCACACACCAGATTTGTTACAAATCTGGACATATAATTTACAGTTTTTGCATCTGGATTTGTGTAACAGTTTAGCAATAGTTTTCTACAGGAAACAGAATCCATTCTCTGATATTGCCAAGATCTGAACAGTTTTTAGTAATAACTATGGCAATATTCTTCTGTCACTGGAAATACTTGCATATTACAGAGCTGTACCATAAAGAAGTATTTCCTCAATTTTTTTCTGGCTTTTCTTTGATGGTTGGCTTCCTTTTTGGACAAAATATTTTTTTCGCATATATACTCACACATGAATAAGTTATTCTTTCAAACAAAACATAATTATTTCATGAGATGTAATTATTTTTCTAAAGGGGAAAAAAAAAAACCCCAGCATTCTCATATGTAAAAAGCCCTCAGATTTTTCCCTACCAGCACCTTCAGTGATGCAACAGTTCAGGTTTCTTCCTCTGCAAATTTCGGGTATTCTATTTATGCCAGAACACGACTTCCATTCAGAAATAGCAATCATCAAATAATACATAAATAAATATTCAAAGTAATTTCTACTCATTTTTAATACTGCTCCAAGGCATTCAAAAATACAAGTATTGGAATTAAGAGAATTTATGTGATCAGGAGAATCACAAATTCAAGCACAGAACAGACATGCTGTTCTCTTAATCTAAAACCTTAGTCTTATTTTCTTTCTTTTGTGTATTTGTAAAAAGCCCCACCAAGCAAAAACCCAAAAAAACTAAACTAGTATAGCATAAAATACAAGATCATCAATGGTTCAACTGGATGGCTTTGGGTGCTTTCTTCATGTTAGTCAGCTTTCTCATCTCCCAGAACTTTCCTTCCTTTACCCTTCATTATTTCACCAGTTTAAACCAGCTGTGAAGTCATACAGCAGAAACAAAACAAAAACAAAAGAACACAACCAAAACACACAGATAAAATGCAATGATCAGACATGGAAATTGGAAGAATCCCAGAATACTCATCACCACTAACAAAAGAAAGGTACTTTTAAGGGCCACCAGATCTGATTCAAAAAGAAAAATTTTAAGTAATTCTTACACCTCTTGAGTCTTCAGCTCTAAAACAAAATAAAAAAAACAGTGGAATGTAACGAAAACAATGTTCACATGGAGTCAGTAAAGATAAGTTTATTTCTTCTGACATTTCTCTTTACAAGATTAACAAAATATCCTCCCAACAAATAAGAGCTGATACAGTACATCTTTTCTGTATTCAGTAATTTGGAAACACTGTCTACCTTTATGTAGTTACAAAGATTGTAGCTGAAGGTTATAGTGGTTTTTTGTGGATACAGAATCAAACGTAGGTGCTGTTCCCACTTCTCCCTTTCCTCTATTTTACATCCTCCTCTTTGAGACAAAAGATAGTATGATATGCTCAAAAGAATACTGCATATTTAGAGATGTACAGTACAAAAATATCCAGTTTGTCTGATTAAAAGCAGTGGAATTAGAAAGAGGGATTCCTGTCCACCTTAATTGTCAATTTATTAAACAAAAAATGATGAAAAATGCCTTTAAAACTCCCACTGAAGAACCTGAAGCACATAGAGACAAAAGCAACTAATAGCAAAAAAAAAGTTACCACAACCAAGGAAAAACAGAAAGAACTTAGTAATGAAAATTCAAGTGATACCTTTAAAACTCAAGTGTTCCTCTAGAACAGATAAACAATTGAACAGCCAATATAACCATAAAGCAGTCCTCAGTTACTACTTCACCTTCTGTACACCAAATGACCTGAAGTCATTGATTTCTGTCCTCTTTCTGTATGATGGACAAATGCATGTACATGTGTTTAATAAAAATAACCATGTGTCTTGGTGTTTGAAATCATAAACAAAAAATCCCAACATTTCCCTCCTGTATGATTGCCAAAATCTTATATTTCACAGAAACATTACTGATTATTAGTGGGTTTTCCTCTGTTATTACTGACCTCATAGAGTTCTTTCATTGCTGCTAGTTTGCATTCAAATTTCTCCAGGCTCCAGAAAGTTACTATCCCCAATCTAATGTTACGAACCTGCACCTGAACAGAAGACACTGCTCCTGTTTTGTCATTAATTTTGTCATGCCTAAGAATTTGAGAATGTTTAAAAAGAAGAAAACACCATTATTCACATTGCAAGAATAAACAAGGTACTTGCAAACAGCATTATACAGTGAATAAAAATCTGAATACAAACACAGAAATTGCTTCAGACATTACGTATCTCAAAACGCACATTACTGTAGCCATTATTTTTCTGTAAAGAAAAAAGGAATCCCTGTATTCAGAGACAGAAGTAGATACTAGCATACAAATTCCTGGCTCTCAAGAAACTCGGGACTCGTATGCTACAGAATCCTGCTAGCAGAGTTCTTGTTAAAGGGTATGAAAAGACAACATCTGAAAAACACTGCAGTACCTACAACTACTATAAAGTCCTCGCTTACCTGCATTCACTGCAGCCTTTTTTTTTCATATGCTACAGTTTCCTCTGCACCAACATATCTCTGCTAACACTAAGAATACCTGACCAATATGCAGCTCCACTTCTAGAACATCCTTCAGCTATGACTAGCAAGTATCATGGCATAGGCAAGAGATCTGTGGAGTGAAATAACTCGTCCCAAGCACTCAGTACCACCTTATGCACGTTCTGAGGTTTTTACTTTGAGCTAGCTTTTTGCAGTCCCGTGAACTAACACCTCCTAGTGGCTAGCACATATTCCCCAGCTTAGTTCTGTCTGAGAAAGCAGTTAGTGTCCTTTAGGGCCATTTAACACGTGAACCAAAGCAAGATGGACATGGGCATCACAAGACTCGTCTCCAAAGCATATTCGAACTAAAATTGTCTGTAGCCATACCTTTAAAGTCTCGATTTAAAATTAAAACTTGAAATTCACATTTCTAACTAATAATGCTGAACTACACACCTAACAAGCTATTTTGGAAAAGTGATTTGTCATGTTCAATTTAACAAAACTGCAAAAAGAAACAAACAGGTTGTCAGTGCACATACAGAATCCACCCCATAGTTTGGTTTTTTTTATATATATATATTATATATACTCCCCTATAATTAAGTAACTCAGATATTCACCTGTAGAAGACAGTGTTTTTCCCCAGTTCATTACTAATGGTGTTGGCCTCTTTGATCATCACAGATAGCTTCAGAGAATTCCAGTTAAGCGGAACTAATAAAGAATACAGCACATATGATTAAGTGGATCAAACAATGTGATGCAACAACCACAGGATTAAGAAAAAAAAAAAACACAAAAAAACCCAACCAAAAAAATAACAACAGTTGCGTGAATTCCCAGTACATCAGGAAAGAATGACTCTCCCAGCCAAGATAACCCTTCATAAAAGGTCAGGTAAAGGGTATTTCAGAAATATAGAGGCAAAACACCGGACACTATATATTAGACTGATTTGAGATAGGAAACAATTCATTCTATTACTTCAGCTTCCCCAATGATTTAAGGCCTAACCAGTTCAGCTAGACTGGGGAAGAACTAAATAATCGGGGTAAATACAGACTACATGTATATCCAACTAACCAGCCCGAGCATGACTGAAACAGAGCTTCTAGCACTGTCTGGTATATCTCGATATGAATGGAAAGGACCACAGCAGCTACAAGGCTCTTCTTGTTCAGGATCATTAGAGAAGTGTTAAGGGAAGAGAAAAAGCTGGATCCATATCCACTACATCCAAGACCACCAAGAAAGAGAGAGGTCAGCACTGCCCTTGCAACAGTATGTATATACGTACTAGTCATAGTTTTATTCCCACTTCTCTGATTCTTCTGAGAGGCACGTATTTCTTCAGCAATTTTCTGCTTCTCAGCTTCCAGAGCTTCAAGTATCTTTGCATGATGAATAGTATGATCTTCTAGAGCCTGAGGAAAAGAAAATAAAGAAAAATATCCAAAACTCTTAATGCTGTTTAAGCAAAATTTTTTATTGCTGTCATTTATGGACTCTCAGAACAGAATAAAATTGATATTGTACACCTGCCATATCAATATGAAACCCTTCACCTTCACACTCTGACTCTTTCCTGGTTTTGCTTAGATATTGACATGCTTAAAGAAAATAATGGAATTAAAACGAAACAAGTTCTTAAAAAATTAATTCATATTTCTTGCAGCTATCCTGTGTATATATATATATATGAGCACCAGCCAAAAAAAATCATTCATTACTTGCATTAATGCTTGGAGTCATAACTTTTGACACAGGCAATGGTTGCTGAAGTTTAGTACACAAGTAAAATAGTCCAAGTCATCAGAGAAACAAGGTCAGTATTATTGTACTACATTCAGGGATAAACTATCACATTCAGAGTGTAATCAAAACATCTGTTCTTTTGAATAAGACCATGTACAAGGAAAAAACCAAACTTCAGAAGCAGGTCACTTACAATGATTTATTAAAAAAACACACCAAACACAAAACCCAGTTTGTCACCAAAAAAAAGAAAGCCTTTTTAAGTTACCTGCTTGGTAGCTAAGGTCTCCATTTCTAGACGCTTCTTATTGAAGTGCAGCTCCAGCTCAAGAGTTTGTTTTACCTTTT
The DNA here is from genome assembly GCA_027574665.1 of Rhynochetos jubatus. Taxonomy (NCBI): domain Eukaryota; kingdom Metazoa; phylum Chordata; class Aves; order Eurypygiformes; family Rhynochetidae; genus Rhynochetos; species Rhynochetos jubatus. The sequence continues at coordinate 23,671,839 of CM050656.1, forward strand.
CTAGCTCCTGTATTTTAGTTGTGGCTTTTTGGTTATTCAGTTCTTGGATTTGCTTCTTACGAGATTCTTCTCTCTAATATTTAAAAGAAGAGATGAGAGGAGGTATACCACTACTACAGCATTTCTGATCCTCCCCTTCAGTGGATATCAACGTTTATTTTGTCTTCAATACATTTAAAACATGTAGCCTCTGGGGAATGCTCAACCAAGTGTCAGCAATAAAAGGTTATAGCCCAGTTCACAAGCATCATATTGTGTCTTCTACAGCACATTTAAGAAATAAGATACTTCATTATTTTTGTTTTACCATTATGTACTTGCTATTCTATGTAGACTCAGGTATACTAAAAGTATTTAAAAGACTAACAACAAAGCAGTATGCAAACGTGAATGGAAAACACAACCATATTAACTAAAATACTGTGGTAATTGAAGTCTCAAAGTAAAATAGGTTTTGTAGAGATTTTTCTTCACATACAAGTTACACCCTCATCAAGTTCACACTGGATGAACACTGTAGTTCCTGGCTAATTCTATAAACCTAAATCCCTAGAAGGGTTACCCATTTTGTAACTCAAAAAAAAAAAAAAAAATCAGCCTTACTAACAAAAAGAATGAGGCTTAGCATTCCCCAAGACACTGCTATAATATGCAAGACTAAAAAAATAAGCCAAACCAAAAAACCCCCAAAATAAACAGAAACCCCATACTACAGCTGCTGTTCCATTGATGTCTTTCATGTAATGATGCAGCAGCAACTTACCACCTCTGCTTCCAGTGATTTTATTTTGTTTTCATAAGCTTCTTTTTGTGAGGTCAGTTCTTGCTCAATCATCTCTTTTGCTATTTGGACACTTTGCATCATTTCTTCCTTGGCTTTGAGTCGTGCCTCTTCAATTTCTGACTCAAGCCTACAAGTGGAAGTATCATACATTTAGACTGCTGGCTTTAGTCTCCTACAGGCTGCACAGAATTTATCATCTTCCCTTCTGTCATGACAGGCGCTTCCAATTTTAACAGTAACAATATGAGGGTCTGGTTTGCTTCTTCAAAAGAAACTTCTATAATTTACCTCAATACTTTTTATTTCACTGGGGAAATGTAGATACTGGTAAGAAAGAAAACATTCCAGAATTTTAAGATCTACTTGCTTTAACTCATTTATTTTATTATGCACCTTTCACAAAATTAAGAACCGTAATAGAAACTCACTAAATCACATTAAGAGACAGAAAAGTAAATTTTAAGTCAAGGAGTCTTGGAGTTTAATAACTCCCAGAAATGAAGCAAGTATGAAGATTTTACTGTCTCAAATTCTCCAAAGACAACCAAGGTTGTAAGTTTAGATTCTTCTCATTTTCCTAAGGCATTTGCTTTTCAGTCTTTAAGTATCTCTAAAACATCAAGAGCCAATTTCAGACTCAATATGTGCTTGGAGGGAAACACAATAGAAAAGACACACTACTTTGAGGATCTCTGGAGCTCAGTGTTTCTTTAATAGGTCTATGTTCTTGACAACTGGACCAGATTGTGGTGATCACCTCTTAGAGGTACACATTCATTTCAGCTAAGTTTGGGACTTGCATTTCCATTATAAATGGAGCTAACAATAACCTTGCAATTTTCCCTTATTGTGAAATAATTAATAATCTTATTTCTTAAACTTACTGCACAGTTGCATTAACAACTGTATTTTTAGAACAGGAAGATACTTACTGTGTTTTCTGTGCAATAAGCAGCTCATTCTTTGCAAATTCAAAATCTTTTGGACCATCATGCAAAACCATAGTCCCACAGGATGGATTTTTAACTTTCTGAACTTCTACTGGGTGATTAAACCTGAAATAATGGTCTCCACCAAGGATCACTCGATCACCCTATTAAGAAAGGGGGGAAAAAAGTTTGTTCTATACCTTTTAAACTTATAAGCAAATGTACAGTGCTTAAAACATATCAAGTGGGGCTAGAAAACAAAGAGGAAGAGGCACACATTTACGGTTTCAGAGCCTTCTAAGGAAACCTGCAGTCTGAAGTTGCAGTATTAGCAAATATAAGAAAGCCACACATGCACACGTTACTCTTACCAAATCAATTACTTACATGATGCAGAACTGTCGGGTCTAAAATGCATTTCCCATTTATGTATGTCTTTGCTTCCCTTGCTGGAATAATACTCACTTTGCCATCAATGTTTTTTATAACACTAAAAACAAGAAACATTTGCAATATCAGTAGCTCACATTAATTGCAAGTCACATTTCTTAATAGGACAGTACCTAAAGCATGAATTCTACTCTATTACTGTTTGTCCAGGTGTGGATTGTCTTCATACTATTTAGTTACAACATACATAATTACTGAGTGACAACCCATATTTTGGAAGAGAAATGATATTTAAATCTAAGAAGAACTCACTGCTAAAAAAATTACAATACCCTGTCATCTGAGTATTTCTTGGATAATGCTTGATTTCCCAACACACCCACATCTTCAATGTTTTTAGTAACTGATTATTTAATATCCTTCCATGATTTTGTCTAGGATCATATGCATGGAATGCACTTCACACAGTATTTCTGCAATAAGGCCAAGTTACCCTCTACTTTTAGTTTCAATTAAGAACTGCCAGAGCATTTCACACTGAACTTAGAGCAGTAATTATCAGAGACGCATTTTATCAGGTCTTTCTCCAGTATTTCTGCATTAGTATACAATTTTGTTACATGAATGAAATGAACAAAGAAATTAAACTACCTTAGTTAACAGATTTCTAGAGGGAACAGAAGCAAGTTGCCTTTATCACAGAACAGTACAAAAGTTATCCCTAAATAGTATTTTCCTACTTAGAAACAACATATTTTGTTACTGCCAGAAAGAGTGACTCCAAAATAAAAGGAAGGGTTAGAGGAAATATTTCCTTCTTTTATTTCAAGTATAAAACCAACACTACATACCAGTGGTAATCAGCAATTAACACTCCGGAAAGCTGGATATCATGTTTCGAATTTGGCATATACCTTCCTACTGTAGTTTCTCCTTCTTTGATCATATACAACAGCACCTCAGAAAGCTGAGGATCTTCATTGAGATTGACAAGGTTTGGTAAACGATTGTCCATTTTGAATGCAATTCCTGCTTTCTAGATAAAAGAGAGCTCTGCATAAAAACACAATTTCCTTTGTGCATTCTAATATCTATATTATTTTTTTTTCTAATAAGTCAGTGGTCTGTTAAAAGTATATCATTAAAAGCAACCAAATCTTACAACTACTCTAATTCTTCTGCAAGGCTTGCTGATGTTACATTTTCTGTACTATCTCCTATAGTAAGGAAAGGGAAGAAAGTATACCTGCAATTCTTCTATATCTTCTAATTTCCTTTTTTCTGCTTGTTCAAATTTTTCTTTCCAGGCCCTTAATATATAAGAGGAAAATAACACAACTTATATGTTGTATTTTTTCTCCTGATATATGTTACCATTTCTATTTTAAATTAAGACTGACCTTTGCATTTCTGCCATGTCCCTCTCCTGCTGGTGCAACTTTACCCTCAAAGATGTTATTTCCTGCAAATAATGTCGGTTTTTTTCAGGATCAGTGTTTAGAGCACTTTTCTGAGCTGCCTTCAGTTTTTCAATTTCAGCTTTCAATTCTTCATTAGAGAAACCAGACACACAGTATGCAAAACATGAAGACAAAATAGGGTTTAGACAGTTCAGTACAACACTAAGAAAATTCACCCTGTTATTTAATTAAACACCTTTCCCCATTCCAGGTTCTCAAGTGTAGCCTAAGGTATCATCTGAATTTGGGGGGGGGAGGAGGGAGCACACGAAGAAAAGTATTAAAAGGAAGATAAACTGGGTTGTATTAGCCTAGTTCACAAGTGGTCAGACAACACAATAATTGTTAGCAGTAGCAACACTTACAGAGCAGTTAGTTAAACGCACATGCAAATGAAAAACCCTCAAACACTGCAGATATCAACCTCACCTCTGATTAGCTTGGCATTCACATCTTCATTTACTTTAGCAATGTTGATAATTGAACAAGCTTGTTTTGCAAAGCGAAGAGTGCTGAGTGTTTCTTCTGTACTGCTGGCAGCTGGGCTTACTGTGGCAATCATAGCAGTTTGGGAATTTCCACCAAGACTTTCCTTTAACAACCTTTGTTTTACAGAAGAGTAGGAGTCAATCCACAACCCTCACATTGAAAGACAAATTAAACCTCTCAATTTGAACAGATTGAATACAGAATACCTAGGGTCTTGCTACTATTTTGAGGGTGAGCGTTAGCTACTTAAAATCAAGCCAAGGTCCTGTTTGTTCTTTAGCTGATGCAACAGGCTTATTTCTTCTCTCCATAGGTCATTTGAGAGAGGGAGGGAAGGAGGGTAAGTTATGCTTCCTGAATAGAAGAGGAATCCACAATCTGAGAAAGCCTTTACGTCTATATAAAAAAAATTCTGAAGTGTACTTACCAAGTAAGGACAGAGTCCCGGTAAGGAACAAAAGTTTTCTTTCCATTTTGAGATTGTTTAGAAAGTGCAGAAATAACCTTCCCAAGGGTTAACAGTGATTTATTGATACTCACACCCTCCTACAGAAAGCAAAAATAAAAATAATACAGTCGTATTTTCTTGTGGGATGTTATTGACTGTACTGTTGGTTTAATAGTGCTTATTGAGTGTATGGCAGAGCTGTACCATAACGAATGTCACAGTTAGTGACTGAAAAACAGCAAGATTCAAGAGTAGCCTGGAAGATCCTTATTTAGAGAGACCGTGGCTTTAAAATAAAGTGTTAAGAACAAACAAACTTATGAAGGGAGCTCAAAAGAAACTTGATCTACTTAAATGTCAAAAAAACCAGGAGCAAATCCTCTACTCCATGCAATATCCAATTCACAATTTGCAAAGTCATGCAGACATTTTTTTTCCTCATGTTTTCTAAAGGATCACTAAGTCTGCACAGCATGGGGAGAGATGTCCTAAGCAAGATCTGGCCTGCCATACTGCACAGTCAAAACTGCTTCTGAGGGCCATCCACCCTCACCAGCAAAAAGCTGTGCAATCCTTCTAAGAAAAAGGGCTCCATATCCTTTCATAACTACAGTTCCTGCCCAAGAGCCCTAGTAGGTGAGGATGCTTTGGAGCTTCAAGGCATTCCTTGAGTCAATCCTTTTCCACAGATTTACAGTCTTTGTTTACCTTCAGCCTTTCTCCAGTGGTCTGAGCTGCTGAGCAGCATTCACTGCCAGCTAGATCTATTAGATTTATGTGACTGGTAAGCCTGCGGTCACATTGTTCTTCATCCACAAATTCTACCTGTGAAAAAGGGAGAGGTTTGCATTCGAACCAAAATACAAAGCCTGTGGACAAGGAAAAATTTAACAAGCTGTTCACTTTAAATACATAAAAAATTGACACTTTTTGACAGGATACCTTCATGTAAGTCTCCTTCAAGGGATGAAGTTCAGACTTTCAACCACAGTATCAATTGTTTGAGGTTAAATAAACTGTAGAAGCATAAACTGCAAACACAAATCAACAAGCTATGGGTTTAGGTCCACAGTTTGACTATTGCAGCTATCCAATAACCATGTTAATCAGTAAGCTGTTAGCTGATCTTCATTGGGCTAAGTCAGTAAGTAGTCAGAGGAAAAGTCTCAGGACTACTTCTGATGGAGAAAAGTAATTTAGTGGTGAGGGGAAGAAGGAAGGAGAAGATTAGGAAGTTGGGACAAAAAAAATACCAACCACACCCATGTTATTTGTGAATGGAGAAAACTGATAGCCTGTAGACTTCTGAGGAGCTCTACCTATCACATTTCTGTTTTCAGGCTCATCTCACCAAGTCAAGTTTTGTCTCTTACACAGAAACAAGGTTTGTGACACAGGTTTTGTCTCTTAAATTAGATGAGGAGTTGTAGTCCCTATATCCTGGGGACACATGGGTGAGAGAGGCATCCTGAAGCAAGGAAACATTTACCCAGTGACCCATGCTGAAACTGAGCAGAAACTGCATCTCCTACCATTGTCCCAGCTCATCACTTGCAGGAGCTCAGCACAGCTATCCACGTTGCATAGCCTAACCTTCTTAGAGGCCTAAAGATCTGTTGGCAGCAGTGTAAAAATCAGGTCTGGCCCCAATTTGGATTCCAGTTACATCTCAAAACTCACATTCAGAAGTTTGGAACTACTTCTCGATCTGCCAGTCTAGACACATTTATATTGCTGCTATAAATGTATGTAGCGCAGAGACATCAGAATCTACTCCAAGCATGTGAAATAAAACATGTTTTGCTGGTTTATTTAGAAACACCACAAAAAAAGTCATATTAAAGTGACCTGCGCTTGACTCCTCTTCAAGTTTATTCTCACAACGGTTTTCTAGGCAGCACACAAAACTTTTTACTACCCTATTTGAACTGATGTAAAACATCTAGCAATACCTTGGTTTGTGTCATGACAAGGGTGAAGACAGAATGAGACCTAGAGCTCTTGTCATTCAGTACTGTAGCAGCTGTTGCTCTCTGTTTATTTCCTAGTTCAAGCCAACTCTGTAAGACATAAAAGTCAGGGTGTGAAACCAAAACCTATTTTGGGTAGTTAACTGAAGATTAAAATGTTTGTAAATCAAGTTATTAACGCAAAATGATGACTCTATAAGGGAGGAGTTAAAACTTAAGTTTAAGAGACAGCCATGTGAAGAGTGACACTTGCCTGCATGCATCTACTTAGATCCTTTATATAGGACTATTTTTCATTATCCTTTTATAAGGTCAGCTGAAGTATCATAGACTACTGGGCAGTCTGTAAAGCATTTTCTTCCTATCCATGGAATTTAGTTTTCAACAGTGAAGGAGCAAGTAGAAATGTTTGTATTCTCTTTTAGTAACCAAATTAACTCTTACCTGTATATCTGAGTAAGAACTGACAACATTCCTATGGTGGGGGAAAAAGAAAAGTTTTGGTTCAGACTGTTTTCTTTCTACAGTTTTCCCAGCTGCCCGAGTTCTGAAACATTTCCCTAATTACAGGCAAAAGACAAACATACCATGAAAGCTCCAGTTTTCTGGAGACTTCCACAAACTTAATTCACTGAAGCAATACACTAAAGGAAATACGTCAAGTCCAGCTAGACATGGGTATATATTTTTGTAGAACTATGTGATATTAAGATCTTGCGTAACTTACTGCAACACAAGCTTTCACAGAGCTCAAGATAATTAGCACACTCTTTCAGGATTACACCATACATCTGTTAAAATGAGAACAGTTAAGACTTACACTGTTAGGCCTTCCACATAGGGTCCTAACCCTGGATGTTCTCTTACACGAAGCTGGTGAGAATAATTTTAAATAAAAAATTATTAGGAGTGTTTTAGTTAGACCTAGCACACAGGAATATCTGAAAATTAAGGGAAATTCTATCTACATCCTTCATATGACATTTATCAATAAAACTTAGCATGAATCATCTAGAACAATTATTTTCAGGCAAATACCTACAACTGAATTTCTCCAGCTGTCTGAGCAATCACAGCAGCCTGCACCATGCCATTGCTCACAGAGTTAACTGTAAGAACATGTATCTCCTATAAGACATTTACATTAAAAAAACCCTCTTCTCTGCAACCTAAGTCTCTTATGTTTCCAAGTTACATAGCTTAGCTCAAAATCATTGACAAAATCCAGATGAAAGCACTCCTGCTACAAACAAGACAGTATAGTCTTTCCTTCTATATAACTAGTCAACCCAAATCCCAAGTTTAGGATACAGGACTTATTGCAACAGCAAGTTCAATGTAGTATACCTTCTTTATCATAAACTAATACTCACAGTTTACACACAAGTGGAGAGTATTAGCATTCAGTGTCCAAGTACAGTAATAAATCAAACATGTTGAAATCCTTCCCTACGTCCTCTACTTAACACAAAATTTCTTTAATTTATGGTTTTACATATTCTAACACACAAGCATTAAAAAACAACTAAACTAGTTTAACAAGTGATCCTTAATGAGATAATCAAGCCACTGATTCCCACCCCCAGTTTCTCGGGAAACAAACAATCAACATAAAGGAAGTCCCTGACAGCCCCATGGCTCCAACCTGTAAATAACCCAGGGCAAAGAATCTGAAGGATATTATCTATCCCAGGGCAAACGAGCGTTCCAGTAGATAAACAATACACAGATGTTTTCAGAAAGTGAATAGACATTCCAGTAGCACTGAGAAGACTGATGAATCAAATACAATTAGGCAAATAATTTTTCTTCTTTCCCTTCAAACACCATGAGAAGTCTCCTGACATTATCATCCTTCCATTTTAGAACTCCAGCAAAATTACAAGATTATAACTCAAAGTATATTGCACAGAAGACTTGTAATCTGGAAATTTACCTAAAATAACATTGTAAGATTTTTTATAAAGGCTGATAAGGCCATCTTCATTTTGCAGGTAAGGAGAGATGTTAATTTTGAGAGATTCTACTGTATCGTTTTGTTTCTATTTCAGCAAGATTTTTTTTTTGTTAGCGTTTCTGAAGTGCCAAGCATTTTGCTTGAAGTCATACAGTGAGATTTTTTTTTTTTTGACTGAACCCCGTTATTCACAGCAATCTAAGGTACTTGTCAGTGATCATTTATGCACTTTTTTTTTTTTTTTTTTACAGAACACATGCCACTGCTTTGAGATTATGCATATACTTGTTTCTGTGAGCAACTTACTGGTTGTTTCTTCTGTCTACTTTCAGCTTTAAAGACAAGCAAATCATGGATTTTCTCATTGTATACTTCAAAAAAGCTCATTTCAAGATGATATAAAACCTAAGAAAGTTAAAAATAGATGTTATTAATATAGTCCACAAAACATTTTGATCATCCTTTGTTTAAAAAGAGAGTCTAGATTACTAGACCCTGTTGTTACAGCAATGTTACAAGCATTTGTACTGAAGGGACTTTCCAAGAGAAATGACATCTTAAACCAGGGATCTGCTATTGTCAAGACTTCAATTTATTGGAATTCCATTCCATCATTCCCAGATGAATCTTGACGAATTCCCACAAACAAATTCCTTGCATACCTGCATTCTAAGTTTGGGTCTTTTCTTCTTTAAATAAATTCATATTTTTGAGTCCTATTTTATATGCCTCTACTCTAAGTATGGAATCCACTAGGAATTATTTTTACCTTTCCTTACATAAATCTTACAAGACATGAAATTAGTAGTTTAAAAAAAAAGTATTTAAAGTTAATTGTGTCTTCAGTTAAGATCCTCTAAATTTACCATTACTACACCAATTAATTGGGGTAGAAACAGAATGCAACCTCTCATTGCAACACTCTGGAGAGGATTACGGTTTTGTTGTTTTTAGCTCCATATAGATACCATAGGACAGGAATTCAAATCAAAATACATTGTCATCAGATAAAACATTCCCACCTCCTCTCAGAAGACCACTCTTGTAAGACATGGCATAGAGAGGAAAGAAGCCTAGTCCAGCAACACATCAGGAACACCATGCTCATGTTTCTTTTTTACATTATTGTCACCAAAGAAGGAAAACCTGTTGATTTTGACTATTTAGGGAACCCTATTGTTAGACCTACTAGCAGAAATACGATTTCAAACAGCAAAAGAATGCAGACATTAATAAATGGATCAGCACTAAGGTACAAAATGAAAGAATTGAAGAAGTCTCAAAAACACTGAAATGCATCCATTTGCTTATAATTCAATGTAAGCTCAATAGCATAAACACACCACCTGTTGCTTGTCCATTTGTGCTATCTGAGTGAAAAGGTCTTCACAAAGTCTTGGAATTATTCCTCTGTCTTCATCAAATCCCATCATCCTGTAGTTACAAGAAAAGCTGCTAGTTAAGTTTCATAACAGGGCTAGTTTTAGTATTAACTGGATAGCCTTAAAGTTGAAATGTCGTATGCTTCTAAGTTATAGAGGAAATAAGCGACAGAAATAAAGCTGACCTAAGTTGGTGCTAGTTTGAACAGGGAGTTGGACAAGATAATGTCCAGAAGTGTTTTCTAATTCATCAATTGAGAACAACAACAAAAAATTCACAAAAACCCTAAGGCAACTGAAGAGTAAGTTGTACTATAAACAATAAGCCTGTAAGTTGCAGACCAGCTGGACAGGTCAGGTTCTCACAAACCACACAAAGAGCTGAAGGTCATGTTCTCACAAGATACATGAGGAATCAAAAATACAGGACTAGCACCAAAGGGGCTCCAGTCACGAGCTTGATTAGCTAACTGTAAGGCACCTGCAGAGCTAAGCTTACAAAACTTACAGTTAATCAGCCTCAGCTTTTGTAAAACACTGGGAGGGGTTTAGACTGTGGAAAATTACCAAATCTATCTATAAAAACCCACAGTCAAATAATAAACGATCTCTTTTGCTCATGAACTTGGAGGTCCGTGCATTACATACATCACACCTATAGACAGACATTTCACATGCTAAGATACATGCAATTTCTGTTCTCTGAACACTATCAGTGTAGTAACCTAAGCCTCTAACTTCTGGCATTGTTTTTTCCTGCCTAGTTCTGCCAATGCAGAGCACCAGTGTACTGGACTAATTTAGCTGCAGCCTAGAGACACACAGCTGCACAGCACAGCTGTCAGCAGGTTTGTTCTGTGCACTTGACCTGAGGACACAGTTACTACTGGTATTAATTTCAGCCCTGCTTAAAACACAAAGGGGTGAAGGTAAGTAATTGTTTACCTTAAGGCAGAGCAAAAGAAAACAACCTACAAGAAGCATAGCAATTGTAATACTGAGCATCTCTCTCTTTTAGGCCATGGTAAATAAACACTGTAAGCAAAAACTGAGTTCCCACTTAAAAAGGAAAATACTATACCTCTGTGTAAGTTCTATATCTACTATAAATTGAATAGAAACATTAAAATTGTGATATATCAAATAGAAACATTTCTGGTCCTCAACTACATATATAAATCTATAGTACCTCATGGAAATTAGAAAGCTCATAGAACAGATTTTAATAGATGTATTTTGGAAACAAAACAGTTCACTAGGCATTCTGTTGAAAAGCATACACAAGGTATATAAAATTGGCTATAAACCCTTAAAGTTGGTCTGTGATTATTTTATGTAAAGATTAGATTTCAAATGAGCAATGCCACAAACATCTGTGGGGTTTTATTTAAGTTCTGACACAGTCAAGACTATAATTAGACTGATCTCTTAATGATCTTGTCCAAAAAAAGACATCATTTCACACAAAGAATGGCAAACACTGGTGAACAATAGCATGGGGAGAGTCTCAGAAGCCATTAGCATTTGTACAGGTTTTTCTTCACTAAAATCTCCTGAAAGAACTTTCATCTTCCTCACTAGATGTAGAAAGAGAGCAGTGCCAGACACATAAAAACATTGTACAGCTAACTTCATGTTAATTATTAGAAACATTGTTTTAATTATTTTTAAAACATGCAAAAACATTTTAACACAATTTCATAACTATAAAATCTATTCCATATTATCTCTTTTCATGACGTTACATTGCATAATAATTGGCTCCCACAGAATTTTAACAATTATTATTAGGAACTTACGTGTATGATTTTCCAGAACCAGTCTGACCATAAGCAAAAAGACAAGCATTAAATCCCTCAAAAGCTCTTTCTAGGAGTGGCACTGCCAAAGTTTTATAAATCGTTGCTTGGCTTGCAAAATTAGGATGACATTTGTCAAAAGACCAGAAAGAGAAGTCATAACTGAAGCTGTAAACTTGGTTTGTGGCTGGATTTCGTACAACTGTCTCCAAACCACTCATGGAGATCACAGGAAGTGAGTTTTCATTTTTCTCTCTGAATGGAAGAGGGTGAAATAAAAAAAAAAATTAAAGCATGCAACTTAGGATTTTTAATGTAGTTACTTCAATCAATTACCTTATGGAAAATGAAAAGTTTAGTGGTCATTGTTAAAAAAAGTTTGATGAACATACAGAGCTCAAAATACTTCAGCTAATTTTCAAAAAAATAACCATAAATGCCCATAAAGCAAATTCAATCTCTTAAAATCTTTATCTTGATGTTGTATGAAATACCAGCTAATTTCAAAGTATGTGTTATATCCTTATTGGCTCAAGGATTAAACAACTCAAAAAAATACAAAGCAGTGATCAACATACACTATAACAGCTACTATTCGCATCACAAAGAAGTCCAAGACACCAACCTGCTACTGAAAGGCCGGACACGCACAGCTACAATCACTTTGCTGTTTTCCACTTTGATCATATCTTTCTCAGTGTTATAGCTCTCAGCTACAATTTCTGCATTCTTTTTTGGTATTGAGCTTCTACTCACAAAAGGAGAGCTAGAGACACTAGTTTTCTTTTTGGCTAAAATTTGAAGATGAGATGTTCGTTTATTTGAAGTGGACAGAGATGGTTGATCCTGAGAAGTGCTGTTCTTTGGTGTAAGCTTAAATCCTTCTGTTGAACATTTTGTTGGTATCCTTGGTCTTTCCAAACTGTTATGTTTTATAATCAAATGTTGCAACCTTTGCTTTCCAGCTAAGTTATGTATACTGCCTTTTTCATTCAGCTGTGCTCCTGATATCATATTAATATCTTTTGAGGTAACTAATTGTTCTGATTTAGGAACCTTGTTCGGAAGTGTTGTGTCAGCAGTGTATTTTAAACCTGTGTAGTTATCATATGCACACAGACCATCAACAGAGGCAAAGGAATCCTTGCTCTTCAGGTTACACTGCAACTTCATATCTGACTGACCCTCAGCTAACTTAAACCTTGGCTTAACATCACAAGTATCATTACTATTAATATTTGGTGGAAGTGCACTCTTGTAACTTCTTTGCACAGCAGTGTCATTATTTTCTATTCCAAGCACAATATTCTGATTAATTTTACTCTTCACTAGGGAGCCAGTCCCCATGCGTCTCTGCAGAGTAAGTCTTTTCTCCATTTGTATATTTTCCATGCTCTGTGTTGTGTTTGTATGCAACTGTTCACTGCTGCACACTGATTTTTCGCTTGCTCCAGTTCTCCGCTGAAGTGCTAATCTGCCTTCAGGTTTAAATGTAGTTGATGTGTCGCCCACTTTTTTACAGGCTGAAATAACGTAGGTCCTATTTATTTCCTCAGTCTTATTCTGAGAACATGAAAGTAGACTACCCTTTTCTTCTCCCGACACCTGCGACTTCAGTTGCTGACCAGACGCTTTGCTGCTGGTAAAGGTGTTGTGGGAAGAAGTCTTCTGCAGAGTGGCAGTACACTGTGCCTCAGAGGGGCTTCTTGCAGGAACTGTGTAAATAGGCATTTTGTCTTCCAGCAAGTTAACATTAGGTTTTCAGTGAGTACAACACCCTTCCTAGAAGATTATTTCTAGTTGCTTCTTCTTAAGGAATCTGGGGAGACAAAGCAAAAGGTTCTATGATGCTCATGCTCAGTGCGAGTTATGTTTTGGTGCATGGGGATCTCTTTACATATACTGTAGAAAATACACATTCCCAAACATTAATAACAGTCGTATCCTGCTTTACCTTCAGTACAGGGGGGAATCATTCTTTAATATTTGAGTAACAGCTTGCACCAGTAATAAACAGAATCACACAGCCTATTCAGTTCTATGATTTGTTTCAGAAAGTAAACCAAACATCATGAAGAAGCACTAGTTTCTAACTATTTAGTAACAAATAACACCACAGACATTTCTCCCAATGACCTACCATGATCCCCAAAGAAAGGGAGTTCAAGATCATTCCTCCACTCACTCACAACTATTTATGCCCTTAGTGTTTCACAACTAACAGGGTCCAATAGAACAACAAAGTAATTAGTGTTGAATAGGAAATCCATGAACACAGGAAACAGATTTTTTTTTTCCAAGATTTTGATATGTAATATAAAACTCACTATCAGAATAGGAGTTAATAAAGATGACTATTACAATATATTTGGACATTATTTTAACTCACTATAGTACATATATGCATAGCAAAACAAAGAGATACCTAGTCTAGGGGACAGAAGCCAAACTAAAATGTGCTCCATATCCTCTCTACATGTAAATATTTAGAAAGCTGTATAAAACTGGTCTGTATAGAAAAGTATGTTTTCACTGTTGCACATGCATCATCATTACCGAGTTGTTACAGGTTTGACGTCACTACAGACTTGCCAGCTGTAGTTAATTTGCTCTTTAAAGTCAACAAGAAGTCACCTGCCCTAGATCCTTCCATACCTGCACATACCATTAACAAAACAAACCGATGGTTCGGGCGGGGAGGGGGGGTGAGAATATGAGAGCAAGTAATGTAGAAGCAACCATTTACCCAACATAAGTTTCTTTCACTGCTCCACTTTTAAGTTATAGCTTTTGGAGTATTCAGCATTTGTACGATTACATCCACTTCTACATGTGCCACGACCGCACAAAGTTTTCCTAGCTCAAAAGCGGTGAGGAAAGTTTAAAGACTTTCAAAGCAGAGTGTATTGCAGCTCACTCCGGTTTGGTACACAAACCCGCTTACATTACGTGAGCTGTACAATTCGCACTCTGTGGTTCCACCTAGCACTCCGCAATCCAACACGGCTGTGAGGCATGAATTGCGGCAGTACGTTCTCAAACGTCCACCTTTCCGTTCCGCTTGAAAATCACTGGTGTCGTTGCTACAGCAGCAATAGGTAGCCACTATAGGTGGTTTCTGTAGAAAACTCACCCTCCCCATTAGAAGCTCCTTCATTCTGAAATAAGGAATAAGGCTCAACACTTGTTAAAAGGACACTCGTTCCTCGCTTTTACATTATGACAAGCGTTAATGAGACGAAACCCAAGCGTTCAAAGCCGGGTGGGAGCATAGGAAGCCCCCAGCTCGACACTCGGTCGGCAAGACTATCCCCTCGCCGGCGAGCCCCGATCTCCTCCACGAGCAGGCACCCCTCAGGGAGAAGGCGAGGGGAGAGCAGCGACCCAGCGCCAGGGGTCTTTGCGGGAAAGGCGCCCGGAACTCACCTCCCCGCGCTGCCGACACAGTTCTGCGGTTCCCGGACAAACAGCCCCCCACGCGGGATGAACCCTCTCCTCACCCAGCGGCCTCGCTCCGCTTCGCACGCAGCTCGCGCCCTCTCCCTGCCCCGTTTGAATGCGCCGGGCCCACGGGGATTGGCTGCTGAGAGCTCCCGCGTCAGACGGGGGCGGGGCCGTGACCCGGCAGCCCAGGCTGCGCCACCAGGAAGCCGGCAGCCCCGATCTGCCCGCCCGCCCGCCCGTTAACGGAGCCGCCCAGCAGCGCGCGGCGCTGGCACCGAGCTGCCTGGGGAACGCAGCGCTTACCAACTGACCCGTCCGAAAAAACCGGGACTGCTGAACAGCTTGGGGATTGCAGGATGAGAAGGGGTCAGGTACGGCGTCATGAAACCTCCACGAGGGAGAAACACTGGTCTCTTGCTGAAGGACAGGGGCGGGTTTGGAAAGGTTTGGCATTTATAAATAGTGTGCAGCTGAGTTAATAGGAAAATGGTAAAAAAACCCCATCAAGCCCAAAAACAACAGCAGAGGGAGACAAAAGGCAAAGCACAGGGTGGAGAGGGCAAGTTAAAAACGTGAGGTTTTCCCTCTAGCTGATTATGTTGAAGTAGCAGCAACAGTGCACAGAAAATAGTAAAATAGGATTTCAGATTGTTAGAATTTATAGGAGCTTATCATTAGTAACTATATAAACCTGTTACTGTTAAAGAACCCCTGGCACTAGTGCCAGGCTTACGTCACCTATCTCACAGTAAGCAAGGCTGACTTTTTGTTCCTAGCTGGAAAAAACCCGCAATAATCACCTACTAAGCCTTTAAAAATTAATTTGCTACTAAATTTAGTCTGTCACACTACTGTCCTTTGGCCAAAGAGTAGACATACAATGCACGGGGCTAACATCTAACTACCTGGGACATCTCAGTCTGCCAAAAAGGGATGATGCATCGCAGCAGCATGAAAGGTCTGACGAGACTCATGTCCCAGGCCTCAGCCTAAAAGAAAGAAAAAAAAGGAAGTTTTGATTATAACCGATCTCAGACTTCAGATGGTAAGTCGTACAACACTATCTTAATATGGTTTTGGTCTCATTTCCTGAAAAAAATGAAACTGCGCCTGGTGTCAAGGCATGGGAAGTTACGCTTAAGTGAGCAGTAAATCTGATCAGTTACACATTAACCATGTTTCACTAAGTAAGTCAAATAAGAAATGGTGTTCTTATGTAGTTTATTCTATTTTTCTACAATGAAATTACTAGAATAACTGAGAATTCCTGTTACTGTGCAGTGCTTGAGCAGGACTTTTAACAGCTCCACGGACAATAAAGGAAAAAGTATACTTTCAGCACTGTTCACACGCGCAACTTCGATGTTTGTTCACAAGAAACCCCCAGAGAGCATACTGAGGATTTGTGTGCATGTTCCCCACAGAAGCTTTTCTGTAAACTAACCAGAGGAGATTGAGGCTTGTTTTCAGACACTAATCTGTCACTCGTGCCTGTGTGTGTGTGCCAAGGCCACCCTCTCCCCCAGCAAAGATCTTACCTCAGTATAACGACATAATGTGAAATCGGCTCTTCTGGTAGTGTAAGTCTGAAATGATTATTCAGAAATATTGAAACAAAATAAAGGGTATCTTCTCAGTTTATGTTGCAGGCAAGACCAAAAGACTACTGGTTCTGAAAAAGGGTTACACAGACTATTTTTACTAGGCACTACTGTAATTCACACACACAATAGTCTGTCTTTCAAAATAAAGATGAAATAAAAAAGACACTCCTTAAAAAACTGAACATATGAACTTCTTTAAAAAAGGCAATATACAAGGCATCATAATTCCATGTTTATTTTTAATCACACTTTCATTATAATTACATAAGGCAACTATAAATATCTTTATTACCTCTGAGAATTATTTTTGTCATGTTTTCTAATAATGTCCATAATATTATCTCCTGTTACAAGGCTACTCTGTAATTGTTTAAGTTTCTGTTGTTCCCTTCTTTTTTGGTCATGAAGATAGGGGGAATTAAGCAGCTGTGGGGGAAGAATGGTGCCCGTTGGTTTTACTCTCTTCACGACATCCCAGAAGAGCTTCTTGCTGTTGTTATTAATAAAAGTAATTGCAGTTCCACTGTGACCCAACCTCCCTGCTCTTCCAACCTGAAAAGGCAATAAGTTTTTTAAGTTATCAGTATTAAGTGAAAGTCCTCCATGCATCTTTATGGTTTATTTTCTGTTATAAAACAGCCACTAATCTAAGTGACAAGGCCAAATCATCTCATTATCTAAGCACAAAGTTAGAATAAACTTCCTGAATTCAGGATATGTAGATGTGAAACTTTAGCTTAAATGCACCTAAAATTACCACCTCCTTATGGGACATAGCAGAAGTCCAATACCGATGCTGAGCTATAGAATATAGCTTATGAGAAAAGGCTTACAGTAAGTAAATCTGGACCAAACAAAATGTTTTTTATAATGTTGATTACAGCAATACCATGTAGAAGTATCTTTTATCAGGTATGGTATGTATAACCACGACCATGAAAGTACCCTTTACTTTCAATATTCTAGCAACTTAAAATTATTTCTCAGTATTCTCCACTGTGTTTTAACAAATTAGAAAAGAATCTACAATGGCTCTATTTAGGTTAATATTGGTATCGTTGCGATGCTAGGAAAGACCATTCTTATTTATTTACTGCTTGCTTGACTTTAGCGGAAAGATAATTAAAAATCAGAGAGATGCACTGCAGTTCGTAACACAGTACTTGAGTAGTTCACGAGACTGGGCGACTTCCAGGGCTCCTTCCCACCTATTCAGAACAGAGCTACCTTCCAAGTTAGATCAGTTCACTCACGGCCTTGTCCTGTGGAGTTTCAAATAAGCACAAAGGTCCTACAACCTCTACGGACAGCCTGTTCCACTGCCTAACTACTCTCGCTGTGAAAGACGTTTCTCCCTGTTATCAGGGATGCTGTTGTCCTTTCACGGTGCATCTCCAAGAAGAGTCTGGCTCTGTCTCCTCTGTAGTCGCCCATTACCAAAGAGAACACCGCAATTAAACCTCTACTACTCCAGCCCAAACCAACCCAGCTCCCTCTGCCTCCCTTGACTTGTCACTTGTGCCAGGCCCCTGACTTTGTCTGCACTCTCCCCAGTTTGCTGTCTTTTCTTGTAGCGATGGTCTCAAAAGTGGACAGAATAGTAAAGTACTGTGGCTTCTTAAGTGCCAAAAAGAAGATAATTATTAGTCCTTTTGATCGGCTAGCCAACCTGGGGTTGGAGTGTGCGTATGGATACACAAATATACACATGCATGCGCAACCGCAAATCATCTTTTTTAAAGCAAGAAATACTCAGAAAAACAATCAGAGGAGATACTGGGGTAGGAAGAGGGAATGAAAAGAAAGCCCATGACTGGTTTCCTGATTGTATTACATGCATATCCCACGCAGCAGATGAGCTACAGCAGAAAGAGGGGTATTTGGCCTTTCTTCACACAGATACTGAATCATGGTAAACTTTGCTTTCTATAGACATGAAGTGATACAAGAGTGTACACAACAGGAAGAATAATACTGCAAACATAATCCATGTAAGACCACTCTTCTAGGGTTTAGTAACTTGCATAGGAGATATAAGAACTGTGTTCTAGGTTTTAGTAATTTACGTAACAGACTTGTAGAAGAGATATTCAGCACCTTTCTTTCCTATAAAAACAGTATTCTGAAGAGGAAAATTATCTTCATGCTTACATTACATTTACATTGAATCCACAAGTAGATGTCACACGTACACTTTTCAAATAGTGCTTTAGCAATTTATTTATTTACCTGATGTACATACTCATCCATACTTGAAGGCATATCAAAATTTACTACCAGTTTGACATTGACAAGGTCAAGCCCTCGTCCAAGGACTCCAGTACTTACTATAACTTCATACTTCTCTTGAAGTAATCCCTGGCAAGGGAGGAATAAACAAAAAATAATTATTTTTTCCTTACTTACATTTTTAACCTCTCCAAGTACAGGCTAGGGTTAGTTACCCAGTGTAAGACCACACCCGGTAGAATTACTCTATGGCAGAAGAAAGAATGGCCCCCCTGTATTCTTGATTTAAAGAGGAATATCTTTCACAAAGCTAATTAAAGAGAGATCAAACCCACAATTTTAATTAAGAAATCATCAATTAAAGTTAAATGCATATTTAAATTCCTATTTCAAAGCAAACAACCCAGGAAGTAGTCTTCAGTATCTATCAATGCCATTATTATCTACAGTTTTGCTAGGTCCCATCTGCCCCTCCTCTCACCCAGCAACACTCCAGGTTTTACTGCAGAAAAGCAGTAACTTATAACTTAACTCATCCAAATTAAGACACCCTTAAAAAAATTTGGCTATTTTAAATCTATCAAAACCCCACTAACTTCAGGAGGCACCAACCTGTAATATGTCTGTTCTTTCCACCTGAGACTTTTCAGAATGCATAGCAGTACACTGCAATCCTGTGATCTTATGAACAGCATCACTCAACAGATCTGCTCCTAGCTTACAGTCCACAAAAACCAACACGGGAGGCTTGAAGAGTTTCTTGTCCTGCACAGTTAAACAGCTTATGTAAGGAGGTATAACAACAGTCTGCTGCACATCAGCAACTTGGATCCAATGTCTTCTGCTTATTATCTTTAATATTAACAACACTTCCAGATGAATAAATGTTATTAGTCTCTAGATAAGAACAAACAAGATACCAACCATGAAACTATACCAATCTGTACATCATAAACATCATCATTTCTAGACTCAGAACACAAGTTTGTATCAAATGCATACATTTTTTGGAAGTCAGAAGCTTTCTTTTATGTTTCTTTAAATATTACCTAATAATTCTGAATTTCTTTAAGTTCTGAGGTTCAGTTAAAGACTATTATTTCTTGGATAAAATCAGACAAGGCTCCAAAATCCTCCCCACCCCTGCCAAGTCTTCATAAAAGAATATATATACTAATCATATAAAGAAAAATCAAGAAATAACTAAATTAGCTTTCTCACCAGTTTCTTTCATGACTTTTAAAACTACAAACCACTCCCAGGTCATAAAGCATCTATGACAGTTTTCTTCTTTTACCACTTTACCCTCTTAAGGTCCTATTGCTCTACCGCTCACAGATAACCAGTACAAGTCTTTGGGATGCCATACTGTGAATCACAAGAAAATATTACCAAGATTGTAATTTTTAACTTGGATCCCAGCACAGGAATCTAGTTTGCTGATGCACAGAAGGAAGTTTGAGAGACAAGGGTGGAGTAAACCCTGAAATTGTCATTAAAACTCCTACACTGCAGAACTACTGAACTAGTTAGTGCAGTTACATACTTAATCTCACTCCACCTCTTCACTCCACACAGATTAGAATTAAAAGATGAGAACCTGACAGAGATGTGTAAAGACATGAATAATTTTATAGGTTGTTCTTATAAGAAAAATGTTACACTTACATTTAGTATTTCAAACAGCTTTTTCTTTTTAGATGGTTCTTCTACCCACAAGATAATCTGGCGAACATTGGAACACGGCAGATTCTTTTCTCCAATTGTTATTCTTACAAAATTGTGCAGAAGTTGATTTGCTAAGTTTTCAATGCCCACTGGAATCGTGGCTGACACCAGCATGGTTTGATGATCATGAGAGATGTCTTCCAAAATATCCAACACTTGCTGCTGGAAACCCATCTTTAACATGGTATCCACCTAAGTGAAAAATACTGGATTTGTACCAGACTGTTCCATAAATGGCAGAATCCTGAACTTGAATTAACAGAAAAACCATACTGTGTATGACTGTTGTGTAATAATCCAAATGCAGGAGTATTTTCAGTCAGAAGAAACGCTAAGTGAGAAAATTAAAAACAAATAGTTCACACTGGTCTAGCAGTATTACCCTGTCACGTATCCAAGTCTTTTACAGCCAACAGAGAATGTATTGTTGAAACACATTTCAAATTGTGTTTAAAAATATAATTTCTCTGTTATGAAATGTATTTTATCATTAACATTCCGTATCTTTAATCAGTTTGATTAGGCACCCACACTGGCTCTTCAAGGACCTCTGTATATGCAATACTACCCTTATAACTAGAAACTTACTTCATCCACCACTACAATTTTTATGCCATGCAGTTGAACAGAGCTTTGCTTTAAGATCTCAAGAAGTCTTCCAGGCGTTGCTATTATAACCTAACAAAAGACACAAAGCCAAAAAAAACCATCACACAGGAGTTAGAAATTCTATGAAAGGATAGGTGACTGTTCCAGAAAAACTGTAAAGTTACAGGACATAGGTGAGAAGGGCATTAATGAGTGAAATTAATTACATTCAAATAAGCCTTAAAACTTTTATAGATACTAAATTATGAAGCCTCAGAAGGAAATTGACTGCTTATATTTATACACTTAGAGTTCGAAACAATGTAATCTGCATTAAAAACAAACTATTTTTGCTGTAAATTACAACTCCTTGTCTAATAAAATGGCATGTTTCAGTTTTGAAAGCAGCAATATCATGCATGAAACTTTTTCAAACCCAAAAAAGCTGTTATATATTTAATCGGAAATCAAAATGTTAAAAAAAAAAGGAATACTGTAAAATTTTCAAGAGCTAACAATTATTTTAGTAGTTTAAACTTGGAAAAAACACACCTTTGTGTGTCCATACATGTCAACAGTAACATTTTTCTTTCCCGTGAATGTCATGAAAAGTGTCCACATGATCTTTGCATGCTATCGCCCTTACCTTAACGCTTTGCTTGAGACGGTGCAGCTGTGGTGGCAGTGGTAACCCTCCAACCAGGAGTACTGTTCTCATGTTTGGTAAACCCGCCATCAGTTCTTTAGCTTGTCTCTCTATCTGAATTGCTAACTCCCTTGTTGGTGCCAAAATAAGGGCAGATGGAGTTTCTGTCTAGAAAAGGGGGGGAGGGGAATCTGTTGAACATGGGATTTCTTTATTATAAAGTATATAGCACAGCTACTGTGGATACAATTAGACTACTAATGCCCTTTCTATCCGAAGGCAGAAGACAGAAAGGGATTATACCTTTAACAATGCAGGCCAAGGAAGTCTACCCCTCAATTACTCAACTTGTGAAAACAAAAAAACCCCAATACATGTGTAGGTATACTGTTAGACTAGCTTCCTGACAATGAGAAAAGGGCCAGAAAGCTAGTAGCCATTTGTAAAATTTGCTTTTTTCTATTTTAGTTATTGCACTGAATCTGTAACAGAAATTCAGTATAAATTCCACACGAACTCAAAACACAACATCCCAGTTGAATCTGTAGAGCATTAAAAAAGAGTTTTTAGAAGTCTTGGTATTACAGGAACAGACTATTTCCCTCTACTGTCATGCACACCAGTAAGTAAATCATTAAGTATCAGCTAGAGAAGTGATAGGAACTTTATAGAGCAAAAACATACATCTCAAAAACAAAATCAGTAACCACTCTGACCCACACTATTAGACAGCCAGGTAGAGATGAACCATTATAGTGGTACAGTCTTAAGTTTTTGATATACAGCGCTGATACTTCTGCGACCCAGAAAACACAAAATTCCAGGTAGTAAATCCTCTCAGATTAATATAGATTTCTAACGCCAGTTAACACATACTAAAAAAGAAAAAAGAACACATGGTAGTACGGGTGGGAGGGCAAGCAGAATAATGGTCTAGCCCCAAGATGCATTATTTCAGTAACACTGATAATTTCTTCAGCAAATAAAGCGCTCTGCTATACTGATACTACAGCCACAAATGCACTTAACCGTTTACTGGATGGTACATGTTTCTTTCTGGTCTTCAGCTGGAATATTTACAAGCGAGCAACAGCAGGAGGTTGTTCCTTTCCCACTGCATCAAAGGAACAACGTAGTTAAACTCTTGTGTCAAGAAAAGCTTTTTGAGTTGTTTTCAACTGGGCAACAGTTTACCTGAACAACTTACCACCAAAAAGAAAGGAATCTACATAGATGTGCAGAAGCTAGGAACTCATAACCAGATTACCCTTATGCTCTTAACAACTCTCAGGTTAAAAATGAAAATTATTTTCAACAACAAAATAAAACTTTTTCATGGAATATACATTAACTTGTAAAGTACCCTCAAGATGAAGAATAAGAAAGATCACGTTGAGAAATTAAGTGGCTTTGATTTTGTGTATGTTATTTTAAGCTTATAACCGTCTTACAGACTTTAATGATAATCAGAGGAGGTACCGAAGCATAATACTTGTGTTCTTAAATGCTCCTGTATTCTTAAAACTAATGCTATAGTACTTCAAAGATTAAGAGAGTTACTTAGATAATCTTTAAATTGTTCATTTGAAAAAAAAAAGTATACACATGCATATAAAAGTATCTAAACAGTCCAAAACATCAACTAGCATCAGTTCCATAATTTTCAAATACATTCTTATTCATCCCTTTCCGAATAAAACCACTAAAGCAAAAAGCAATACCAAACCACACAAGATACAGAATACTATTTCCCACTACTTCTCATCAGACATTCATATCCTTAAAAAGTAAAAGTTTTCTTAATTGCTTTTTCCCCCACTATCAAAGGGGAGACTGTATTACTAGAGGGTATCGGAAATTATATAACCCCAAATTCCTGTAGTTATTTGATGGTCAGCTGAACATATTCCCACAGAAATTACTCTGTGAAATTATGCAAATGCCAAAAATTCTCTTTCAGACAGCTGATGCATTAAGATATAGGAACAACTACTTGCAGAGTGCCTGGAGTTACTTTCTATTTTAAGTCATTTAGGAAGTTTACCACAGAATTTAGTTAGCTTCCTTAACGAGGAGAAACTGTATACTGGGTAATAGTAAGATTTGTTTTATCTCCTGACCAAAGTGAAAAAACCATTCAGAGTCTTTAAAAATAATCAGCACCTCCCCCCTCCAAGAACCAACGCTCCATCAATCAAAAGTAAAATAAGCCATGGAACATCAATAAAAACCACCGCAATTACATTCGCAGTTAACACTGGGAGTCCAAGAGGTAGAGTTGCAAACCACTTTTTCTAAACACACCAAGTTTCATTACCTCTTTCAAGACCTTCATAATAACAGGGAGCAGGAAGGCTGCTGTTTTTCCGGAGCCCGTGTCTGCACTAGCCACAATATCCCTCCCTAACAGTCCAACAGGGATCATTTGCATTTGGATGGGAGTTGGGACTTCATAGCCAGAATTCTTTAAATTATGGTTTAAAGTTTCAGGAAAACCACAGTGTTCAAACTCTACAATAGGTCTTGGAACTTGCTGGCCCTGGACAGCAATACCTAGCTGCAGTTTAAGGTTCTCAATCTGCTCATCTCGCAAACCTAAAATAAAGGAATGATCTTTGTAGAAATAAGGTGTATTAAGCAGGTGAGTTTCTGCTTGAGATTCTGCTGTTGTAAGTTGACCAGATTTTAGATTTTTTTTCTGTTCCTGAGACTGTAAAAGGTGTTTGGCTTTACACTCCAAGCTACAAACATCTTCATCTGTTTTATCACAAATATATTCTCCATAGCGACCACACACAACACAGACAGGTTCTCCAGGTTCTGCCCAACGCTGGGATTTGCTGAAGGATTTTATGGGTTCTTCTGAAGCGCTGTCTTTATCAGTATTTTGGTTACTCTTTCCTAAAGTAGGATTAGCAACACCAAGATCTCCAGCCGCAGGTTCTGTGCGTTCTTGTACACCTTCATTCAAATTGCATCTTGAAGCAGAAGTTTCTGTTCTGACTGACTTACAGTCTTGGAACTCGGTGGTCTCCTCTAGCAAAGATCCTCCAGAAGACAATTTATTTTTCTTAGCTGTACAACTTCCGTCCTCATCAGCAGGCCTCTTGACTTTAACAGATCTTGGTAAAAACATGCTGCAGTAGACTAAAAAGAAAATTGTTACAGTTGTTAGAAACTAATACCATTGAGAAAGATATCTTTTACTGTTACCATAAAAAAAAAAAAAGTTGACAATAGGAAATATATTTGCACACCTAGAAACCAACTATAAATCCCTGAAAAGATCTAGAAACTGTCTTGTTTAAAAATGATCTTGGTCTTCACAGTGCTGGTGCAAAAACTTTGCAGGAACAGTGGAAGCGTGGAACAATAGAGAGATCCATCTGCGGTTAGTTCTCTGTATTAGAGATCTGCAGCTGAATAAAAATCTTTATTTTCACTACCTGTCAGGAAATCTATCCATTTTGAGATACCCATTTATCCATTCTGAGAGTCAGTCATACTTAAATCCTTGGAAAGTGCCACTGTTTCTAAGATATGAGACACTGAAGCAAAGCAGGCATTCTTCTCAGTTACCAAACACCCAAACAAAATCATCAACTTCGAAAAGGATGTGAAACTTAGCACAGGACCCGCCCAAGACCACTCCTGTTGTCCTTTCTAAATTGTGCTCCAAGTTCAGAAGGCTGTAAGCTTTGAGAGCTGTTCGGAGACCAGCTCTGTTTGTCTGGGGTGTCAGACCCACACCACCCATGTTCCAAGTCTCCGCTAACACAAGGCAGCTGAATTGTGTCCATAAACAACCGTGACTCTAACATTATGAAACTTGCAGCAGCTGCCTGCTGAAGCGTCAGACGTTCGCACGGTACAATCGCTAAGGAAACTACACAGGATACCGTAATATTATTCCGAATTAATCGTACCGCGCACACCAGTCTCCACCGAGTTCTTTCGACAGCAGATGTCTGAACACACAACGAGCCGCCCCTGTGCTTACAGCCAGCCTTTTTTCTGCGTACCTAACGCGCAGCAGAGGGAGGGAGCAGCAGCGGCTCGGCGGCCCGAGGGGTGGAACCGGCGGGGGGCACAGGGACAGGCCCAGGGCCCCGGGCGGAGGCGAACACAAACCACGTCTCACCGCAGTTCCTTTCGCGCCTAATGGCAACGTCCCACGGAACCCTTCGGGTGAGGGGAGCAAACCGTGCTCCCCGGGGCGCCCGGCTGACGAAAAACACCGTCACCCCCACCGGGGTCCTCGGCACGGCCCCGCCCTGACCCCGCTGGGAAGCGCCCCGGCCCCCGCCTGCCCCGGCCCCCGCCGGCTACACACCTCGCAGGAGACCAAAACAGCGCGCGCCGGCCACCCCCCGCCAGCCTCCCCGGCCGCCCCGCTGCTGCGAGGCGGAGCCCGGCCCCCACCTCTTCCTCTTCCTCCTCACCGGGGGAGGGCCGCCGCCTCACGTTCCGCTGCCGACCGGCCTCTCCTCACAAAATGGCGGCGGCCTCCCCGCCAGCAGAGCCGGGCGAGCAGCCGGGAGGAGTGCGCTGGGGACGGGGCTGAGCCGAGAGAGAAAGGCGCGCGCTTTCCCGGCCGCACGGGCAAGAATGGGGTGCGGTGCGGTACGGCCGGGCCTCACCGGCGGCCCCGCGGGCTGGGCCCAGGCCGAGAGCCGAAACCCTCGCGGCCGGCCGCTGCCGCAGGCGGGAGAGATGCGGGCAGCGCGGGCGGGCTCCCCGCCCCCGGGGGACGGCCGGGCCCTCGTACTCGGCCTGGGAGGGCAAAGCCGCATGGCCGGGAGATGTCACCGCTGCGTTCAGGTTCGGACCGGGGGCACCGAACGCGCGGCTGCTGGCCGTCGGTAGGTCTGCGGCGTGGGCTCGCCCGGCGCTCCCGTATTTACAGCCGGAGTTGGCAGCTGCTGCAAACACACAAGTATTTGCACGCGTCAGAAAAACATGTTATTACTGCACATGATGGACGCGTGAGGGATGGCAGATAAATGCCCGGCACGTGCCTTGACCCACGTAGAACCCTTAGGGGCACGATGAGACACCTGCTCATATACTGCAAATTGAGTATGTTATTTTCAGTAATAAATAAGCATACCTCGTTTACACTGCATCACAATACGTAAGAACACCAGAATTTATCATATTTTGGTGCAGGGCAGAAGGGACTTTCAGACTTCACTTCAACGTGTGCTCTGCAAGACAGGCAGGTGTGACCATGGCACCAGTGCCGCTGCCCCAGGCAAGCCACATCCATGGAAAATGATTGCAGCTGCTTGGCCATTGTGAACAGGGTGCTCACTGCTACTCCCTTTCTTCCCAAAGACTTGCGTCACCAGAAGGAGGTGAGTCAACCTGTCCCAGCTACTCCCGTGCAACACCAGGACCCGGACGAGGTGTCACTGTGTCTACACCAGGAGGTTCTGGTTTTAAGCACAGGCAGGAAGACAGACTATTTCCAAAGCAAAAGTGTACCCTACGACCGTAAATGAGTTGGTCCACAGAAAAGATAGTCTTGCCGGGAGCTGTCTGGGTTGATGTATTCTTAGACACTCCACACAGGCCAAATCAGATTGTAGTTCACCTCCTTCCTCTTTCCAACATTGATCTCATTAGGCTGAAAGCATCTACATTGATGGGGAGTTCCATTTTCTTTCTGACTCCTTACTTTTGTTGGTGATCACCACCACCAATGTTTCCTGCTAAAAGGGAGAATCCATAAATACTAGCAGCCCCTTTGGAAACAGTTTAATGGCAGTGCAGTGGAACAGTCAGAGGAGCCAGGGGATATGGGCTTAAAACACAGACACAAAGCTGAGGGTTTTCGCGTAGCTGGCTGCAGCATTCTGTATCATTCAAGTCCAGTCATGCTTGAAACATGGTCTATCTTAAAGTATGCTGGATTTCTCTGTAGTAGGCTACCACAGTAGCAAGACAAAGTTAGTGCAAAAAGGGGGTTTTGGTCTGTGTGGGGTTTTTAATGAACTGTTACAATTGGAAGAGACTACTGAGTTTCTGGAAAGAGTAAGTGGGCATTTCTAAACCTGAAAACTGTCAGGCACCTTTCACCCACACTCCATATATTCTTCATTCTCTGTGAAAATCCTCACCTTTCTCTAATTCAGCCTCTGTCATTCCCCTTTGTTTGCACTGACTTTCCTCATTTTACCTCACAGAGAGTTTCTAACATAGACTAATTTCCTTTTCTTACTTCCACTCACAAGGTCATTTCCTGAAATTCAAACAATCATTTGCTAAATAAAGACCAGTATTTCAACAATGTGCAATACGATACAAGATGCTTCATATAAAGACCATACACCCAAATGCAAACGTTCTGTATGTATCAGCTTTTTCTGTTTTGTACCAATAGTAGGTTTCTGTGACAGAAAGAACACTGTTGTTTTGTTGAAAGTTACCATTCTGCCCTCACTTGCCATGAGATAAGAGTTTGCACACTTTGATTACACAGACACATTCAAGCTCTTAAGATACTTCTCGTAGTTTAACTCCGGCCAGCAAAAATACCATGAGGCTGCTCTCATAGTTTCCCCCCACCTTCCTCCAGTGGAGGGGGAGAATTAGAGGAAAACGACAAGGAAGCTCGTAAAATTGAGATAAGAACTATTTACTAATAATATATAAGATATATTATAATACTACTAATAATATATAAGATAAGAACTATTGATATAAGAACTATATATTTATAATATATATAAATGAATATATACAAATAATATGTATACATAAATGAATACATACAAATAAGATATTAAAATCATAGAAAATAAAACATATGATACAGTATGATACAACTGGTCCCCACCCACTGACCGATGGACAACCAGGTCCCGAGAAGTCAGAGCCAGAGAGCCCGAAAGCTGCAGCCCGAGAGCGATCACAGCCAGGTCTGAGCAAACCCCATCAGTGACAGCTCAACCAGGACAACTAACAGACCCACCAACTCACTCCCGAACAAGCCAGCAAAGGAGTTAGCAAAGCAGCCAACAAAGGAGTTAAAGAGACTGTTAGCAAATGCAAGAGAGTGTGAGAGTGAAAGAGTGATGTCCCCTGAGCCCACTCCCCGCCTGTGTACTGAGCATGATGTACTATGGAATGAAATACCCCTTCGGTCAGTCTGGGTCAGCTGTCTGAACTGTGTCCCCCACACTGCCTGTAGTGAGGAAGCTGGGAATGCAGCTGCAGCATCAGAAGCTGAGACCTTGAATTTGGTGCAAGCACTCCCCAGCAGCAGTTAAAGACACCCTATCAGTACTTCCCTCAGTGAAAATCCATGAACACAGCTTCATACCAGCCACTGTAAAGAGTGTTAACTCTTTCCTGACTAAACCCAACACAATACTGTAATACTGCTACTGAGCATTTTTGTTCATTGTACAAAATCCTGCTGTTCTGAGCTGCAAAATGCAAAGTCACATATGCATTTCTGTGGATGGACAATGCAGTCAGTGGTTGTATTCCATGATCCCCTTACAGATGTATGACTTTCATTTTTTGACCTACCCTCTATTTATTTTACAAGAACACTGTTTTGTTAGTAATGAACACTTTCCAATTAGGTACTGATTGTTTACTTTATAATCACTTTGAAGATACACGTGTTTTGTTGCATTTTATAAGATTATTATCATATAATAAATTATTATAAATGCAACACAAACTGACGTTCTCCAAATAGAAAAGCCACCTTTACTGTTGTTTATAATCCACACTAATAGCTTTCTTTTCTTTAGCATGTAATGGTCTTTCAGAAGATGAACTGAGATTTCATCACAGCAGTAAAGATAAAAGGAGGTAAGAGAATATTCAAGCTGGTTAAAGACTGAAAGAAACCAGTATCAAACAGTCTGCAGGAGTACGTTACTAATAAAAACTAGTGGGCTCCCTCTCTCTCATTATATCATCAATTATCTAGGAATCCTTAAAGAGTTGATCAATATGGACAATTGTTAATATCTAATAAAAGCCTTCTGTACTATCAGAAAAGGTATGATGTGCTTTATAGGAAGTGCTCACAACTGAAAGGAGTGCAAGCTTCCACGGAATGTAGTATGTCATTCTTTATTTCATGGAGAAGCTGATCAGGATATATGTACTGTACCAAAAACTCTGCTGGAACAAATACTGTGCTTTGTGAGCTCACTAAATAAATACCTTTGGTCCCCAGAATAAAGCCTAAATATTCTAGTCCAGTCACTTTCCAATGCTTTTTTAGAATGCTGGAATATGTAAGAGTAATATCCTTGGTGAATTTAATTAGCCTCCTCTCAGCTAATCGGATCTGAGGCAAATGCCATTTTATTAAGATTTTTGAACTTCAAGTTATGTATATTTGGAGTTCACCACATTGTTCAAAATGTCTCCAAGCAAGATACTCTCAGATATCCTACAAGGGTTTTGTCCTGGCATTCTTCCTTCTATAAACTAGTTGATTCAAGTACTGGCTGAATAAAGTTAAGTTCTGTTGGAAACCATGAACAATTAGGACAGTCACTTTTGCACATTCTGGACAATTTTTCTGGGGATGTCATCATGGAAAATCCTATGGTTTCTAGGTTGGGGGGGGGGGGGAAACCCCAAACCCAACCCAAAAAGCCAAACGAGTAGCATCTGTATTTTGTATAGCCACATTTTTATTTTATGTAGTTGGTAAAATACCAAGAATTTACAATTTTCTCCTCTTGTCTATGCTGCATGTGTTCCAGTACAATAGCTGCCTAGGAAGTACCATGTATTGTAATTAGAAACCCCCATTCAAATATGTTCAGTCCTTATATAATTAAAACACCTCTTTAGAGTAATTCCTAAAATAAATATTAGGAGCAACAGAAAAGTAATAATGCACACACAAACCCGCATGCACAGAAGGTCTAATACATACTGACATAGAGTTGCTACATAGATATACAACAACAGATTATTTTAACCTTATGCAGATTTTTGTTAGAACAACAAAGACAGTAACTATTGATGTGAAGTCAAAAATAAATACCAAAAACAGTAACTCAAGCACAAATTGTTGATACTAAGTTATCCCACTTTTTAGTCTCTTTTAAATTACATTCAGATTTTTCCATATTTATGCATGGTTTCTGTATCAAATATACCGAAAGCAAGCCTGGCATCTCGGATTCTTGCCCTCAATTTAAAAACAGGCACTTTGCCCTATAACATCTCACAGCCATTCTTTAGAAGAATTAACCAACATTTTCCATCAGCTGCAAATAATAAATAATTCAGTAAAACAAGATTGGATTAAAGCAGTTGCCCGAAATCCCTCTACTCCCAGGCACACTGAATTCATAAGAAACAGGCATTCTGCATACTAATTCAGAGACAGTATCACAAGCATTTTGAAGACCTACATGCCTGTAGCATATGCCTCAGCTCTCCACAGCGATACCTGCCAGAGTGACCCCCATTAATTAAAACCTGTACCAGAACACCACCTGTAGGCACCTCTCCATGCATCTGGCAAGCAAGGTGTTCTTCCATACAGCGATTTGGTTAATAGATAAATACTTCCCAAAGGATAAGTGTCCAAAACATTTTAATAGAGTGCATTTTAAGTTTCCTTTGTAGCCAAAATATCCTTATGTGATGTCTGAATTTTCCACTTAGATTGATCTCCCAGTGTATGCAAAACTATGGAGAATGGACTCAAACTAGAGTCCAAATAGCGCCTAATGCCACACTCCCTCAAGTGGCAAGTGTCAGTACTGACAAATCTGAAAATCAAAACGTTCCTCAAGAGAAAGCGTCTCATCAAGAGACACAGTTGCATCTTTTTCTTTATGCTATTAATTATTTTAAATATCTCAATAAGTAAGGAATCCAAGTGCCTTTATGTTTTTTAATGTTATAATGGATGAAGGTCAGGAAGTTTATGAAGACGTCAGACAACTAAAATGATTCCCTGATATTTTTTTTTAAGTGTGTCACAATACATATAACTGGAGTTAGTAAAACATCTGCTGCTTGGGCAGAAGGGAGCGGGAATGTCTTTCCATTCAGAAGACATGGAAGTCAAAGCATGTTTACTTGGGGATTAGCACCAGTGTGTGCCACCTGATGCTATAAAACTAAGTATTTTTTTGTTTCTTCAACAATTTGGGATTTTGAAGCCACTCAGCAGATTTGTAGGAAAGGTAGTCAACAGCAGCTCTAACCTAACACATACTTAATGAATAGTTATTTGATTGAAGGAATCCATGAGTCAATGACTCCCCTGGTTTCTGAATTACAGCTATTGAAGCACACAGGAAAAATCCAGATAATGTAAACACAAATAATGATGGCTAACCATTAACTAGTCAACTCTGATAATGTTCATACAAATTGTCCTGATTTAGTACAGATACTGCATGCAGTATACTTATTCTGGGACCTAGTTTTTCTAATTTCGATTAATCCAAACAGGCAACTTCTAAACCGTTTGAAAGTAAATAATCAGTGAAAGAAGTCTTGGACTAAGGTTTACAGGCTTCCTGAGCATCCTCTTTGTTTGAAGAGTCACATCCCAAGGAAATATTGGTTGATATTAGTCTCTACAGAAATCTGTGGTAAAACTGGAATTAAAAATTAATCTAATTAAATCTGAATTATTAAAGCATATGACTGAGGTGGTGGGTTCAAAAAAAAAAAAAAAAAAAAGGCTAACAGTAGTCCTGCCCTGAAGCTCCAGCATTAAATGCCACTAGTCCCTAGGAAAATAACTGTACAGGAAAATTCATGCAAAAATTATGAACATATTTAATGCACGTTATTGCATGCTCAAATACTGTGTATAATATTTACTTTGAGAATCAATGAACTGTCTATTATTACCATAGTCTTTGCACAGCTGTAAAAGCTACAGCTAATACAATTACCAATTCCTTTGTATAAGAAAGAGTAGCTTTTTTTCCAATCAAAAAGGGATGATTTTAGGGTATAAGAATAATTTAAACAAATTTATAAAGCTCCGTTAGGTCTCTGAGACTTACAGAACAAGGATTTGATCAAAAGGTTGCAAAGACAATTGCAAATTTTCAGGGACTTCAGTAAGCAGTAAACCGGAACCCTGATTCTTACAGAATACAGGAGAAAATTAATAGGATTAAATAAATCTTGAAATATAACTTTATTAGAGCTGCAGCATTACAAATTAAAAATTCTCTCCTTTCATGTTAATCTATGTTTCTTTCTGAGAAGATACAAAACATTACATTTGAAAGCTGCTTACCAGTGTGCCATTTAGATTTCTGTCCCAATTAATGTTTGGAGGCATATGAGATTGGCATCTATTCTAAAAACAAGGTAACACACCCACAACATGCACTTACTGAAATTAAAAAACCCCACTTTTTTCCCCCCTGTGGTTGTAGACAAAAGGACGTGAGAGGAAGAAAATCCACAAGAGACAACAGGTGTCATTAAGTGCCAGCTTACCAGATGACCAATGTTCGATGTGTATTACCACCTGCCTCCTCAATAAATTCTCTTTCCAATCATATCACTTCTTAAGAGATGAAGACCTTTCTAATTAATTAGCAAGTATGATAAACGTAACAGTTTATGCTCTAGTACATTGAATTTGTATTACAGGGAGACAGGTGGAAGCAGCACAGAGTTATGCTCCATTAGTGTGACAGACTGAAGGAAAAATTTACATCGGAAGCCTTTTGAGTAAATAGATAATAAATTTCCTTTCCACCTCTAAAGCTCCTACCAGCATTGCTAGTTTTGAGAACAGAAACCACTGTACTAAGAACGGTATGGAAAACGTGTGAGAGAGCTGCTAGAAGCTCGACTGTTTAGCAGCTGTCTTGTTAAAATCTGTGCCAATACTTATTATCGGGTCTAACCTTCGCACTTCCCTACGTTACATTTGGTCCCTGCTCTGGCTCTGCGTGAAGTCTTAAATTGGCCTAGTTGAACCCCTCACCCCAAAATTATTAAAGGACACAGAAAAGCTATAACAGCATCTACAAAAAGCCAACTCACTGCTGCCAGAGTAGAAGCCAAATTCAGGTTGTCCCCACTACAGGGTGCCTGCCAGCTGTGACTATGGCCCTTGGAAGACATTGGCAGCTGTTTCAAAACAGAGGAACCTGTACCTTTTGCCAGCAGCACACTCCAGCATTCAGGCCTCAAAAGCTTCCTTTATGTAAGCCTTCAACACTTCTCTAAGCGACTGTTACTGTTGGGCTCTAGCCTGCAAATTTTTAAATTTCTCAAATGTCACTCTTTGTGTACACAGTATTCAAGGCAGTCTTAATAGTTTAATTAAAAAAATACACCTTGTTGATATTTTTTTCCACTGACTCATACTGCGGGTCTCTGCCAGTTCCTCCCTACTAAACAGTGTACAGCCATTTGCAACAGCCCAAAGTTAGGCTTTTTGGTTTTTTTTTTTTTTGTTTGTTTGGTTTTTTTATCACCTGGGAGGCCATGGTTTTCATTAGCTCTAGAAAATAACATAGTGGTAAAGAAGAATCTGGATCTGGTCTTAGCATGACTATATTTCTGTCCCATTAACTGTTATACACAATATAGTGTTTATGCTGGCTGCACTGGTATGGACAACACCCAACTCAGGGTACAACCTGTCAGTGGAAAGCTACCATGCTGAAACTTGAAATAGAAGAAGTAGACAAATGGTTTGCATCACATGGTTCATGTACCACGTACCTCAGAAATGATTCACTGTGTCATTTAACTATGATTTCAAGTACTGTTCTACCCCTTTAATTCTTTGGAAAACCATTTTCTAAACACTTACGTGTAAAAAAGAACTAAAGTAGCCTCCTAAGTGGTAGAACTTTTTCCTAAGTATTTATTTCAATATAGCTAAACATGCCATGATCAAGTCATTACAGAACCAATGCACTAGTCAAATTTTAAGGAGCTGAAACACCTATGTAATCTCTAAGTGAAAGCATACCTTAAAATTCCAATAATTCCATTTGTGGGGGTGGTTTGGGGTTTTTTTTTTCCTTCTTCATCAATGAAGAGATTTAGCATTAATCTGATCATATATTAAACTAAATTCATCCCTGCACTTGGCAAAGATGAACTACCTTCCCAGGCAAATGGACTGTACACATAAATGTGTAACAGTCATCCTATGGAGACAAAAAAGCACAGATTGAAGAATGACAAAGTAACAGGACTGAAAAGCAAGTCTCAGCATTATTTATACCTGTCTTGTGGCATAAAGTCCC
This sequence comes from Rhynochetos jubatus, assembly GCA_027574665.1. Lineage (NCBI taxonomy): Eukaryota > Metazoa > Chordata > Aves > Eurypygiformes > Rhynochetidae > Rhynochetos > Rhynochetos jubatus. Next base: position 23,706,927 of record CM050656.1, read on the forward strand.
TAGTCTGTAAGGGAGTAAAGGGCTAGAGGCTATATCCCAGTCTGGAAATACCAAAGTCCTATGGAACAGTCTGAAGACAGATTGGGTAAATGAGGAGGGGACCAAGTCTGTGTAAATCCAAAACTGACTTTACCCTAAGCCTTAACAGTCCACCTCTGAATACTTGCCATGTCAAAGCTTGGTTCTACTTACAGGTTTCTCAGGTAGCTTTCTTACTTATATACTTTTAAGAAAACCAGTTCAGACAAAATGACTATTCTCCTAGTTCAATTCCAGCTAAATCAGCCCTTGCTGATATCAACAGATGAATTAAAAATATTCCCCCAAATCCAAACCTAAGAGGTAGACATGTTGTCTGAAAACAGCTTCCACTCCATCCCCTCATAAAAATCTAGCTCCCACCTACCTAGAAGGAGATGAAGACATTCTCAGAACATGGCTGGGCTGGGCTGTTGGTACTGTACCAACACTGGGTATTGTATGGGTTTTTCTCATAAATGTTGTTCTTATAAAACTCTGTGAGGAAGTACGCTACAAAATATGAAGATATTAAACTGAAGTACGTTTGTCTTAAGGGATACATGTGAAACTCAGTATGTGTAATTAAGTTTTTATTGCATAAAAGAAAGAATATTTTGGTTTTTAAGCTAGACATAACCCAAATACAGTCAAGGTGTGATAAAAACTAAGGACTTGAAGCACTGAGTAAGCGAAAATACGAACAAACATCAATTATATGAGCCTACAGTATACAAGATAACCAAAAGAGATGAGAATACATCACGATGTTCAGAAAACCATAGATCCTTTAATGTTCTTGAGCTTTTGCTTCTGTGAATCACTTCCAGTATTTATCAATTAGTTGTTAAAAATACTAAGCAGACAGATCTCCACTTCTTAGGACATGGTGGCACTAAGCTGTCCATCTGTGGTTTAACTGCACACTTCAGAACCACAGACCGCTCTAAAATTAAACCAAAGATTTGTCTGAACTTCTGAAACTCAGTTTCCTAAGCTATGTTTGCTGTGGGAACATGCAGACAGTGCATTAGCTCAGCTTGATAAAGCACAATAGCTATTAAAAAAGAAAGCAAGCCTCAAAAATGCAACATATCTCTCATTACCACCCTTGAATTACTGCTCCTTATGCTTTTTATTAAAAAGATTCAAAGATGCCAGTAACCTTACAGCTGGTGACTGTAATAACAGAGGGTAACAAGACAGAAATAATGAATGCCTCCTTGTTAAGCAGTTTTGTTTGTGCTGTTCCAAGAGAGATCTGCCAAGAACTTTCCATGCAAACTTGATTTTTCTGGGATTTGTAACTTGGCTGAAAAAAAATCCAGCGTGATAATGCCCGGTTCAAAAGAATTCACATTACAAGTTTTACGTACATTTTCAAGTTTTGGAGTAAATTAAATTTATGCTAAATAAGATAAACAATTTAGCACTTCATATATTTTTTTAGTTGTTTTATTGAAAAATACCCTTTGGTTAGCAAGTTTATACCCCAAGATCATTATATGCTTTCTAACTATTTGGTATGAAATAAGTCTGAAGTATTGCAGTGTGAAAGGAGACTTCTGTGCTGTATGGTCCAGATTCCACTGATGTCTATTTTCATTTTACGGAAGACTGTATGAAATACATAATAAGTACTCATGGGATTTTATCTGCTGAACAATTCAGTGGATTAAATCTGTGCTAATTCTTATTACAACTCAGCTGACTTGGGTATAAGGCCAGGTTGTGAAAAAATTTGCTAAGTTTAACACACCATTCTTACAAAACAAAACATAAGCCTAGGATTTCCATGTTAGATTATGTTGAGTTGCTTTGGTTTTGTTTTTAACCAAATGATTCAAAGCTTTGAGCCACACAGAAGTTCAATTTCAGTGTTCCCATCTTCTTTTTTGGCACACGGCCCATTAGGACAAGGTAATGACAGTACAGTTCCTTGCCAAAGCAATATTGTTTCCTGTGGCAACTAGCAAGATATACAGAAATTAGATTTCAGGCATGACACAGCCCAAGCTTAGGAAGCTGTCTCTCAGGCAATAGCCAGGTGTCGAGAAGCAATAAGGCTATGATGGTTGGCTGACCTGTGAAAAAGTGGTGGCTTAGGCTTATGCCTAAGAGAAAGAAACCTCCAGCAATTCAAGACTAAAAGAGACAAGCAAAACATATCAATAAATTATAAAACTGTTCTGAATATATCTATTGAGATCATTTCAAAGCAAACACTGGAAAGAACAGGGCCATTCTTGAGGAGTTTGTATGAACTGGAGTCAGTCATTGTACTCAGATTCCCATTCTGCTTAACTCCTGAGTAAACTCAAGCTGCAGGGGAACAGCTCCCCTTGACATTACTGCACTATACAGTCTGAACAAGGCAAAAACGTGGCTAGCCAGACAAGAGACAAGAACAAAGAGCTCCTACCAGATCAGTGGAACTTGGAGTAAAAAGGGTAGTGGAAAGGCTTCTGCATTACTGACACTGTCTGCTGTGCAAGAAGCCACAAAGGTAGTCAGTGGTTACAAGAGGCTGTTGGCCCTGGGAAGCAGGACACGTCTTTAATGATTAAAGAGACAGCAGAAGCACAGACACAGAGCATCTCCATGCACATGGCTCTTAATCTTCTGCTGATATACAGGAAACCTGCTCTATAGCAGCAGTGAGGATATTTCTGTGGGACTGGACTCTCTTAAATAATGAAATCAGAGCAATGTAATAATATCAAAGCCTTTTTTGTTACTGCTTGCCTAGTCTTACAAGATCTAAAACTTTATCATTCTGACTCTGAACTAAAATGGTTCATAACTTTGTTCTGCATCTCCACTCTGATATCCTGGCTTCCGACTAGAACTTCTATGATCTACTGCAACATCAACAGCATTTATAATTCTTATTTGTTTATCTGTTTCTGCTGAAGTATCCCACCTCCTGTTCAGCTCTTTACTCAAAGAAGTCAAATATTATTCCTAATTATACCAGTACAATATCACTTAAGACCTTGCTGGTAAAAGAGATTAAAACATGACAGTGTGCCCTCTACCTTGGATACACTTTCTTACTGAGCCAGGTCTTGCTCCCCCATCTCTTCTGGTGACCACAACTTACTGCTTTTCCCACTACTGAAAGAGCATACTACCAGCTGGGACAGAGACTCAAGTATCCAGTTTCAACAGTTATACTATGCATAGCAAAACACTCAGCTGAAAAGCTGGACCTATATGAACACTGTTGCAATGAAATCTGTCCTGTTACTCTACATTCTCCATTCAGGCCGCTGCTTCCTTTCTGTTAAGAACAAATAGAAAAGGCGGAAAGAACTTGGCACAGACAGAGAAGACTTGCCAGACCAAAGGAAACCGGTAGGTATATACCCCAGCATGTCCCCATTCTTGCACAACATCTTCAGGGGTCACTTTAGTTGTTTCATATAATGATACCCTTGATTGGCCACAGTGCCTACTGGCATACTCTTCCCCAGGCTGATTCTTCCCTCATCTAGTAAATGATCATCCATCAAGGACTGTACTGTGGCTGTTAAAACAAACCCTGGATTATGAAGTACTGTGCAGAAGTGGGAGGCCCAGGTGTACTTTGTCTCAGACTGCTTCCAGAGCAGCAGCCATCACAACCACAGCTCAAACGTTCCCTGAAGAGCAAGTTTCAGCCTGCTTGCCCCCTTCCTTCATCTGTATTCAAATACGCCGGCTAATTCAAAGAGAGGACTCTGTTTCTGACACCAGTGACGATGACGGGAATTTCTATTCTTTGTGCCAACAAGTGGAACCATAACTGCTCCCCGCCCGGGTGAGACAGCCAAGATAAGACCCTGTGTTTTAACTATACTATATAGCAAGAATACCGTATGAGGACAGAATAACCAGAGAGATGTATAAACCTTCTGTAGGCAATTTCTCCTTTGAGACTTTCTGGAAGAATGAAATAATCCAGGGTTTTTTTCTTCAAACACAAATATTTGGCATGACACCCAAAATCCAGAAACACAATTATATACACACTTAAATTTTAATCATGTCTGTAGCACCAGTGCTTTCAAATGGGAGCTACACATAAGAATAACCTAAAGCTTAAAAAATCCACGTTGGAGTCAAGTTTTTATTAGTAAATATATATATACTTAGTTTAAGGCAACTATTAAAATAATTGTTGCTCTTTCCATGTTTCTAATATATATTGAAATAGGGGAGTATTTAAATTATTCTACATGTGGCTCAGACATCCTATACATTTTTGTATATTGAAAATGTTTTCAAATTAACCATAAGGCATACACATCTTGTAAAGCTACTCAGAAAATACTGTAAACAAATCAAGTTATGACAGAAGAAAAATAAATGTAACAGAGGTCTATGCACTCAGGGTGACATAACCTTACCATGCATGCATAATCACAGAATCATAGAATGGTTTGGGTTGGAAGGGATCTTAAAGATCCTCCAGTTCCAACCCCCACTGCCACGGGCAGGGACACCCTCCACTAGACCAGGTTGCTCAAAGCCTCATCCAGCCTGGCCTTGGACACTTCCAGGGATGGGGCATCCACAGCTTCTCTGGGCAACCTGTGCCAGTGCTTCACCACCCTCTCCATGAAGAATTTCTTCCTGATATCTAAATCTCCCCACTTCCAATTTAAACCCGTTACCCCTTGTCCCATCACTACAGGCCCTTGTGAAAAGTCCCCCCCAGCTTTCCTGTAGGGCTCCTTCAGGTACTGGAAAGCTGCTATAAGGTCTCCCTGGGCTGAACAAGTCCAATTCTCTCAGCCTTTCTTCAAAATCTCCAGTGCAGGGGAGACTATGTATAGTGTCTATGTATAGCAATGCAGGGTCACTATGTATAAATGATTACAATAAAAATCTTTGATACACACTTTCCACAGCCACTTTTTGAACAGTGTACCAGCTATTTACACCTGCTTCTTACGGTAATCATAAAAAATTCCTCAATAACGTGCAATTTCTCAGTAAGTTAAACAGAGAAACTGACTAAAAAATTCTGTAAAAATTTAGATGTTTCAAAAAAATATGTAAAAAAAGCCCTTCATTGGGTAGTCTCCTACACTATTTCCTTGCTTTCCTCTCTTCATCTATCTTCACTACCACCCCTTCAAAAAAAAAATTCTGCTGAAATTAAATGACACCAGAATTTTACTGTTCTAACAGACCATTGTCTCCTATTTATTGCTGGTCTCATTTAGACACACATGGGCTTCAGTGGAAACTGAAAGCAGGACCAAATGATGGAAAACTGAAGTCTATTCATGCTCCACTAATAAATCATGTATATGCTCAAAACAAATGAGCTTTTATGAACGTTCAAATCTTTCTTCACATGTAGAAGCAGAACGAAAAAAAATCAAGCCAGTCACTTCAATGGAGTATAGTTCTACAGAAAAAAAAGCACACAATTTAATATTCACTCTCATTCAGATTTAGTGAGGAAGTCTTTCTAACTGACTTAACCTTCTTATACCTGAATGCACAATCTGAAAATGAGTCATGAACATTTTCCTCTGAACTGGAGTGTAAATAAAGCATTATCTAACAGCTACCATAGTAGTAACAACATTGCATTTTATTTTTGTATAAAGTGGTTTTTTGAATGTAATTTTCACACTATACATGTATTTTACAGCGTAGCTGAGCCACCTCTAGTATTGAAAGGTTATATTCATAACATCACTCTTAGGATTTTCCTTAGACAACACGTCAGGCTCTAGGTGGCCATAAAGGAAATAGTACACAGATTTCACTTCATGAAAGAGGGTTCCATGTGTTTCAAAACTTATAATAAATAGTATTAGTTATAGCAGGGTATTCACTCTCTTCACAGACCACCTGCCAACAGTGGAATGTGAAGAAGGAGAAAGCACTGGAATTAGGGAGTACTGCAGAGCACACCTGGGAAGAAAAGCCATCGAAAACCCCCTAGCACAAGTGCAATTCCAGGAGATGGGCAAAATATGAAAGCAGCCAGTGTGAAAAACAGAATAAAAAATTAAATTTAAAAAATCTCAGAAAAGAAGACACCAAAGTATCTAGAGAAAAAGACAAACCAACCAGTCATGAATATGGAGGGAAATGGGAGGTGTTGCCTCTCACAGGCCACAGGAAAGGGACAGATCTGTTGACTCTGGACTCTACTAGAATCTGCAAAGCTGGTAAACTGTTTTCGTCTCTTTTAAATGTCTCAGCCCGTTCTGACTAGAAACTAATAGAAGAATTTGAAAGACAATAATTATGTAACTATTCTTAGACTTTTGTATCGTCCTGAAACAGGAATAACATACTCCCCTGCAAAATCATGCTATGAAAAAACTCCTAGCAGAAATGACATACATGCATTTCAGTAATAATGCCAATGAAGTTTAACAGTATAGCCAATCACTCACTTGATAATAGCTATTAAAAATATAATTTTTTAACACTTATAGTTTTACCAATTTTACCATTACTTATAAAGAAGTATATCTAACAAAATATCATAAATTTAAGAGGCTGGAATATCAGTAATTCCATTTCACAAGGCATCCTTAGGCTGAAATAACTTTACAGCATCATTTATAGATTACCTGTTCACTGTCAGGTACTCAACACAAAACCTGCTGAAGTCAACAAGCATGTTTCTTAAGGATCACACTGGGACATGACTGGTTCTCAGCCTGTACATTGGCAGTCTGACAGCACATCAAGTTATGTACGCTACTTCTTTGCCAGAGGTTGCAGGCCACATGGCACACCCCTTGCCTCAGCCACTATCCTTCAAGCTAAGGCAAACAGATGGGATCATCTTAAATGGGCAAATTTGATAGCAGCAATTCAAGATTATATCTCCATGGTGTTATTCCCAGCCTTTTTCCAACATGAAGGCTGAAGCATTACATGGCAGAATAGCTGCTGTGAACTGCTGTGTTTGTGGATTTCCTCTAATACAACCAGCTAACCTGTAATGGGAATGTTACTACCCTTTGTAGGCAGCCTGTTAAACTGTCTGTTCACCTGTACTGAGTCTGGCCATAGATAGCGCCACAGCAAAACCAGTAATGGTATTGCTAATTTAAAGCATTTTACTTTACCTTCATCATCAAGTATTGTGAAGGAAGAAATTACGCGTGAAATCTTATTCCAGCTTGAACACTCTCTGTAATCTAGCGCCAGCCTGAATTTAGTCTAACGGCATCTATTCTATACGTAGCCTCTTCAGAAGCCAAGAATCTTACAAGTAAAAAACCAAAGGTATAAAATTGACTATTAGCAACAACTGTTACCCACACCATTATTCATAGCTTCATGGGCATATTTGTTCCTGTTGCCTGACACGGACTACAGGCTTGGTACACCCACTGTGTAAATGGCTAGACACATGGCAGTGAAGAATCACGCCTGTGATGTAATTACAGGAAAAGAACTAGTCAAGTGGGTTTCTAATTTGGGGTAGAGGGAAGGAGGGGCAAGGAAGAGAGAAAGAAGATTAAAAAAAATCTGTGAGCTTTTTGTTTTAATCCTTAATACTTTGTCCTTCCACTTGGAATGAACATTAAAGTATAAAATACTTTGCAGCAGAAAGACTGTGTACAGAAGAGATTATCACTATTTAAAATATTTTAAGATGGATAAACAGGAACAGAGCACAAGAGAGTAACTCCTCACTCAGTGTTTCTGTTTATTTACTCTGAAAAATTAGAACAAATTTTAATCATTTTCCGTGTTGGCTGTTGATATCACTAACAATGCAATAAGGAAGATCATATCTGGCATGTCTGCAAAAGCAGTACTGGCACAAGAACCCCAGCAACTGGTGGTGATGTCTTCATTTTCACTTAGGCATATTAGATATTCACTCATTCACTTCTAAGAGCACTGAAGAAGTTAAAACACACTTTTATTGCCGTTACCACAACACAGCTTTTCAACATTTTGGTCTGTGACTCTGAACAGGTTTCATCAGAAGAAAGGCTGCACACACAGAAACTTTTGCATTTTAAATTAGACTGGCAGCAATGTTTATATATGTACCTATCCACAGTTGTATCTATTTCCATTTCTGAGATGCATTCTCTAAAACAATATTCACTTTTTTTTTTTCAAGTAAGGTATGCTGGTTTTGACTGGGATAGAGTTAATTTTTTCCATAGTAGCTGGTATGGGGCTATGTTTTGGATTTGTGCTGAAAGCAGTGTTGATAACACAGCGATGTTTTCGTTACTGCTGAGCAGTGCTTATAAAGAGTCAAGGCCTCTTCTGATCCTCACACCACCCCACCAGTGAGTGGACTGGGGATGCACAAGAAGTTGGAGGGGACACAGCTCGGACAGCTGACCCAACAGACCAAAGGGATATTCTATACAATATGATGTCATGCACATCTTATAAAAAGGGGGAAGGGGGGGACATTCAGAGTGATGGTGTTTGTTTTCCCAAGTAACCATTACATGTGATTGAGCCCTGCTTTCCTGGAGATGGCTGAACACCTGCCAGTACATGGGAAATGGTGAATGAATTCCTTGTGCTTTGCTTGCGTGTGTGGCTTTTGCTTCGCCTGTTAAACTGTCTATCTCATCCCACGAGTTTCCTCATTTTTTTGATTCTTTCCTTCATCCCACCAGGGGTGAGTGAGCAAGCAGCTGTGTGGGGCTTAGTTGCCGGCTGGGGTTAAACACCAATAGAAGGGACTCACGATTGCAAGAATTCTGGAAGATCAGACTACATTTTTATTTGCTTCAGGTGAGTGTCACTAGTCTCAGTGTATAAGACAGTACATACATATATGTGGTGTTTTGCAAGTGCATAGGAACAGATAATAAAATATAAGTACATTAAATATAACTGATGACTCCTTATTGAGATTATACCACATTTCTGTAAGAAAGCCGTTTCTGAAAGTTTCATATGATATTACAGGCACTAGTTTGTGATCTTTGGACCTCTCAAAAGTGGATCCTATATCAATCATAACTAAATAATGGCCTCATAGTTTTCGTAAATATGTTTTCCTTTAGGTTGATCTTATTTTTAGGTATTTTCTTAGTCAATGAGTTAGGATCTTGGACATATATGCATGTTTTTCTATCTCTATACATTTGAGGTTTTAAAGTTATGAATTGCAGGCGTTTGTTGTTAAATACGCAGGAAGAATTAAACTAGTTTTCTAGTGGCAATGTAAAAAAAAAAAAGTTATAATGGTGTCTAATATAACTTATTTCCAAATTATATATTTTTAAAAGTTCAAGAAAATGTGCAAATGCAGGTTTTACTGTAGTCGTTGGAAACTAAGCATATACTCTTCCTGAATAGGTAAGATTTTCCCAAGTCACACCTGTATGTTAATTTGATATTATTACTCCTATTTCTGCTGTAGAGAATCTGAGAATTTCAGTCATAAATGTGCTAAAGCAAGGATTTATAAACTTTCCTTCTCCCCTCCGTTCTGCTGAATACTACCAACAGCAGATCCTAGTTTTGTAGCTAGCTATGTACCACTTATGAGTGGTATGCATAACAGTTTGGGAATCCCATCCCAGAGAGCATATGGGGAGATAGTCAGCAATAAACTCTTCAAATGTTGACCCCCACAATCCTTTCATTTACTCACTACTAGTAAATAGAGATTTGTCAGTGAAACTATGAAGTACACTATGGCCTCATAATCATACTTGAATCATCGCGCACATGAAGTGCTAGAAGCATACATAGCCATGTATCTATGGAAAATCTCTGTCCAGATCACCGTCTACTTTAAACACACAGAAGTAACAGGCTGGATAAAATATTTTTGAAACCTTACAGTGTCATACTGTGTCTATATATTCTTTTCCAGACAGTGGGGCTAAAAAACAACCCAAACCCAACCCACCTCCAACTGTTAGCCTCCACTGCAACAGTCTGGGGTGGCAGGCACACTTCTACGTTACACCAACCTAAGAACGATTTGTTGCCAAAAAGCTCGAATTTACCTACCCACTGGCACGGCTGGTCTCCCAGTTACAGTGTCCATGCAAAGACGAGGCAGGGCCTTCCCATCAGCAGCGGCCAGTACCCGCACGGCCACACCCTCAGACCCACTCCAATTCTCTTTGAATGCAAGTCATTAATCACCCAGTTACTAGTCCCTACTGTGACTAATGCTTCTTTCCACACAGGCCACTGTTACCGTGATCTTATACAATTCCAAAAACAGGTCAGGTACTTGTGAGTGAGCCAGCAGATGGTCTCTGGGGCAATTTACTGCTGCCTGTTATTAGTGAGTGAACAGGCCCTGTCATTTTTCTACCCGAGTATTCGAGAAGTTACATACAGATGCAATCGAAAAGAGAATGGACAAGCCCACCTTCTCTGCAGCGCTCCCTACTCCGCTCAACGTGGCCGCTGCCTACAGGGCACCCCCCCAGCGAGGCGGCCGGCAGCACCTCAGCCCCCCAGCCCTACACGCGAGGCACTTTACAGCCCAGCGCCGGGGCCGTTCCCGGCCTTCCCACGGAACACCGCAGCACGCCGGCTGCTGCGCGCAGGAAGGCCCGCCCGGCCGCGCTGGGGAAAGCGGCGACGGCGGCAGCGGGTGGGCCCCGCGATCGAGACACCGCCCTTTCGCCCACAGCCGGGCACCCCCGTACCGGTGGGAAGCGCTCCACCGCTCGCTGCCGCTGGGTCTTACCCAGGTAGGGACTGCCCGAGGTACCTCAGCCCCGCACCCAAAGCGACCGCCACTGCCCAGCGCGAGGGCCGGGCCCGGCCCGGCGCCAAGAATCCCGCTGTGGGGAGGGGGCTGCCACGTGACCGCTCCCGAGCACTGGGCCGCGCCGCGCCGCCCCTCCCGCGCGCGCTTCCCCGCTCCGCCCGGGTGGCGAGGTGGTGGCGACCGCGGCGGCGTTGGCGCATGCGCAGCTGCGCTTCGCCCATCCAGTGCGGCAGCCGCGGGTGGAAAACCGCAGCGGCAGCTGCCGAGGGGAGCCGGGAGCGTGTCGTTTTGCTGAGAGGCGGCTGGGGCAGCGCCCGGGCGCGGGGTAGCTGGTGCCGTTCCCGGTCCGCTGCAGGTCGCCGCTGAGACGGGGCGGCTCGGCGCGGCGGGTTTGCGCAGCGTTTTGGGGCCGGTCGCCGGTGTTTTGACATCTCGCGCCTCCGCCGGGAAGGGCCGCGTCCCGGCCTGCTGCGGCTGCGGGGGCCTTGCTGGCGGCTCCCGCCCCGGCCCGGGGGGCTGGCGGCCGCGGCGGCCTGGGGCGCCCAGCCCTGGCCGAAGGGTCTCCCCCGGAAAGGGGAGGGGGCGCTGAGGGCTGTATTTTGTGGGGTGGGGGACGGTGGCGTGAGCGAATTGAGACAAAGAGCGAAGAGGAGAAGGAGCAGGAAGAGGACACCCGGGCTCTGCCACATTCCTGTGCGGAGGAAGGCGGGAGGCTGCGTTAGCCCTTCACGGACAGCTGCGTTCGGCGCTGCCCTCAGCTGCTGTCGGCGTATTTACGGGCGTCTCTCCCGTCCGCGGGAGGAGGAGGAAGAACCATGTAAGTTCGGAATTGCCGGGGGTCCTGTGAGAAGATGGGGGATGCCGCAGACGCCAAGGAGATGAGGAAGACTTTCATTGTGCCTGCCATCAAACCCTTTGACCATTATGATTTCTCTCGAGCGAAAATCGCCTGTAATCTCGCCTGGCTGGTGGCCAAAGCCTTTGGGACAGGTAGGTGGCGTCTTCTTTTTCCCTTTCTTTGATGCTGGTTCCTGCTCGGTTGCTTCGCTCCTGAGGACGTGCAAGCCCTTTCCTGAGGAGCTGGGAACGGGGGGTAGGAGGTGCTCAGAAAATGGGTTTGGTCTCTTCCTTATCTTTAGGATCCCTTACATCTTTCGGCTTTTTTGTTTGTTTTCTTCTGGCTTTCTTCCATTACCTGTAATTTTTTTGTAGTAGTACCACGGTTTCTATTAGTGAGTAATTGTTGTGTATCGGGGCTAATACAGTTTTATTTGAGGAATCACACGCTGTAAATTGTGTTTTAGTTATTGCCCGGGTCATGCTTCTAGAATGCGAAAAAACACCAGCAATCTGTGTATGTCTGCTGGCTCAGAAATTTTCCTACTGCTGTTCAAGAGCTGAATTGGGGGCTAGCAATGGAAATGGGTGTGCGTTGCTAGTTTGGACATGTGTGACAGTAGCTTATAGCCATTTGGGTGGTTAAGCAATAAGAAAAGGAAAAAAGAGCCAGGGTTTGGCCTGCCCAATCCTGAAGGCTCTCCTTGTCGGTAAGCAAAATGGAATTGATTTTAATGCTTCTGAAAGGCATTACTGCTCTGTCTTTAAAAACCTGGGCCTTGAGAAATACCAGACCTATTATTCTATGTGTGAAATATTGTTGGGCTTTGAGGAATACCAGGCTTACAGAGGTCTTCTGAGGGAAGCATTTTGCAAATTTGCCAAGCTGTGTTTTTAAAAATATAGATGTAGTATATTTATCTTCTGTGGATTAATAATAGGGGTTTTCTTTGAAAGGCAAGTTAGACATTCAGAGTCAATATTTTCACCCCTGTTCTTTGTAGAATAACAGGAAAAGGTTCCTCCTTCTGGAATTTTGCAACTTTTGCATTTGGGCCCAGAACATTGTTATGTATTTGGACAGGGTTAAAGGTGTAAGTGATGCCCCTTGGGAACTGATGATGTTTGATGTGGTGCTTCCAAAAAGGTACTTTAAAAGTGGTTGAACCTTGTGGATTTTCAGTAAGGTCAGTAGCAGCTGAAATAAAGTGCATGTTCATCACTTCAGGAATAAAAAAGATCAAAATACTATTTCCACATAAAGATTTGTCAATAAACTCTGCTTAATTTCCTTTGTGAAATCTGGACAATTATATAATGTTGTTTTATATGGCTTTATTAGCTATACACATGTGAGAGGTAAAATAGGAGTAGTGAAAATTCTTGGAAGCACTTGACTCAAGATTTTCAGAGATAATTATCTTTTTAGGTAGCTTGGTTCTATAGGCTCTGCTCATGAGATTCTGGGTCTACAGTGCTTGTGCAATTATATAACCCAGAATTCTAACCTAAGGACCTTTTTCTACTGGAGTTAGACAAATTCTCAGCCTGTGGTTGAAATGTCTTGGTTTATATTAGTTGAATTTCTATGGATTGTGTAAGGCAACTCGCAGGGTACATTTCTGTTACTTTCTATAGAAAGAGTGATCCAGAACAAATTCCTTTACTCTCTCTTCATTACTGGGGCTGTGCCGAGATGCACAAATGAAACAAGATTATAAGAGATAATAGTCCCATCTGCCCTCTAAATACTGACATAATGTAATAATAGGAAAGAGATATAAACATAAATATTTGTAGTGTTTCTGATCTCACAGTTCTTGTCAGTATCACTAGTAGCCTGAAAGAAGAGTTTGTGGCTGAAGTAGGGGAAAAAACAGTATACACGACTTGCATGTCTGCAATACAAATGCTTCCTTTAGACTTGGAGCGAAACGAAAGAACTGACCTTCACCTTTTCCAAGAAGGAACTAAGTCTGAGTTTGTTAATTATTTGGTTTATTTCTTTGGAGTAGATCACCACCTCAGTCATGTCTTCTACCTATTGCTATATACAATTGTACAAAGGAAATACAAAGGATGATTAGTGTGTTTATAGATGCCACACTTTATTTCTCTTTTTATCCCTAGAATGTTGGACTTCTGTAAGTGGGCAGGGGAAGTGAAGGAGTTTTCCGCACCCTCTCTGAAATAAATTTATGCCATTCATTTTGATTACTGAAAAGCATAAGTTGACGCAGTCATGTATCCATTGAAGAAATCTAAATCTGTATGTATCGAATGGGTGCATCTTTCAGTGGACATACTTAACATTCTTAAAAGCAGGTTGTAAACCAGTCAAAATTATACAGCTTGGATAAGTGTTGTGAAGAGAATTCTGTCTTGAAAAGACTGTGAAATAGGTACTGTTCATTAATGTTTAGTAATGACTTTTGGTTTTTGATTGATATGTGTCCAAAAACTGAAAGATGGATTGTATGTTAGTGTTGTCCTCAGTGAAGCTGCAAGAATAGGCCCACAACACAGGCAAGTCAGAGTAAGGTGTCTTACGAGAGTAAGAATATCCCAACAATCATGTTGAAGACATCTTGTATGAAGAATTTTTAAAGAAATACTGATTGAAGAAAGCATTCATATTTGAGCGTTGAGGGAGTGTAGGATTTTGTCCCTTGATCTTTTGCTGAAAGAAAATGTTAGGTGTTAGGACAGGTCAGGTTAAATGTTTTGTAATAACCACATGGTTTAAGTGGCGCAAGGTAACTGAAAGGGGGGAAAATTAACAAAAAGTGGGAATGTTTGACCTTTGAAATTAAATCTGCCAAGCCTAAATTTCAGTATTAACTCTGCATACTGGGAGTTAACCATTTCAGTATAGAAAAATGCTTTCCAAAGAAGTAGTGAACTGTATCGATGATATATTCCTTGACTTAGAAGGACCTACTTTATAGGAGTAATTAAAAAAAGATCTTGATGATGTGTTACTGTGTGTCCTTTTTATTTCTACAATAACAGAAGTGGATTTCATTATTTGGAGTGTGAGGTTTTTGTCTTTTCACTCTACTGTAGTCATAGAAAATGTGGCTGGAAAACTTGTTACCCATCCACCATCCTAAAGACAGACTAAGTTAAATGTACATCATTCCTGACAGATGTTTGTTTAGCCTGTTTTTTGAAAATCTGTAATTACAGAGATTCCACAGTGTGTCTGCTAGTCTGTTTGAATCTTTATTTATCTCCAGATGTCAGAAGAGCATAATAATCCTGATGTCTTTTGCTACACTGTAAACCCATTACTTATCCTCTTTCTGATGGATGTCAGAATGGTGGGTACCTTACCTCTGTGTAACACCTCCCACATAATAAAAACAGTGTCTCCTGTCTGTTCTTCTGTTTGGACAAAACAGATTTCGTCTTCCTTTTTGTAAGCTCTTTTGGACATGGTGTTTGTGGTTGGTTGTTGTTGTCTGTCCTTTTGTCCTTCTGTCCTTCCTCATGAATTCTGTACTTAAATCTACATCTAATGGTCCAGGTAAACCCTTAACAGTACAGGGTAGATTTGAAAAATTACTTCATCTTTCCAACCTATAATACTCTCATTTAATCACTAGAATATGATGTTTGTCATTTTTGCATCAGCCTAGAACTGTTGACTCAGTCAGTGATTCACTGCAGCTCCATATCTTTCTCTGCAGAACTGCTGCCTACTCAGTTGTTCCCATCTTGTAATTGTACAATTGTAGGTTCCTGCTTTGCAGCTATACTTATATAACTGCATGCTATTTTCAAACCACTTCTTCCTCTTATCAAAATTATCTTGAATTATAATTTTGTCCTGCAAAAAGTTTTCGATCCCTTTGTAGCTTGGACTTGCTTTTCTAGAGTCTCAGCTAGTATGAGTGAACCTCGAAATGCACATTCTTCCCATTTGGTAGGTGACCTGTGAATACTCTTGGAAAACTGTGGTTTGTTTGTGTGTTTTTTCAAATGGCTTTGCAGCCAGTTTTTAATTACTAAGTTCAGACTATCTCTGATAAGTGATTCTCAGAACATTATGGGAACAATTTTACAGTCAAGTCTGTTGCTATTCTGCTCTGCATTCAGTGTGTTATCCTGCTACAGTAGTAAATTTCACTGGTTTATCATGAGTTCTTTTTGACAGGAATAAACTAAAAACTAAATAAAAGGTGCAGAAGTCTGAGCGCTTGTCCTAAACGTAGTTGTGTGTTCTGCAGTCAAAATCGCCCGTCCACCTTTTAACATACAATTTATCCTTTATCAGTGTAGGAAGCAATAGACTACAAATTTCATCATCTGCAACTAAATATTAACAAAATAACTTAAAAATAGCTTTTTCCTGTTGGTTAATATTTTCAGAATTTATATGAGCTACTAACTGCTGTTTGCAGATGTTGCCAGAAGAACCATGAAGGGAGGAAATGTACATGATATATCTGACAAACCAGTTTTAACTACATAATCTGTTATGTTGGTACTGCAAACTGGAACATCTTTCAATCTTTTCCCAGCACCTAATTTCTTTGATTTTACTGAGTATGGCACCTAGCAAAAATTTGCACAAGAGTTTGGAGTATAAAAGCAAATATTAGAGATTCTTGTGAGGAACTTTGTTTGTTTTAGTTTTTTTTTTTTTTAATAGAGTCCATTGCCTCTCTGGAATAGTTACTGACCAATTGATACTTTAGTCAGTCCTGTGAAAATCAGTTCACTGGACTAATCGTCAGGTGAGATGGCCTACTTACAACCTGATCATATCACTCCGTTCTGCAGAACACATTTTAAACATGGTTTGACTGTAGATCACTTTTTTTAAGTAAGTAAAAATTGTATGAGCTTTTGGATCTGTTTGGTTTAACAGAGTCATCTGAGGTTGTAGACTGCATGCCCAAAAGTATGGGGAAGTGGATTATTACGTTAACAGTTGACAGGGTTCTTACTACGTGATAGACCTCAGATGGGGTAGTTTATTATCTGTACTTGCAATTAGTTCAGTCATTGAGCTTATTTGCCTTTACAACTGAAGTGCCGGTTATAAAATGTAATAAATTTGACAGGCCAAATGCTCACCTATGTAAGGTGGTCAGGTATACTACTTACACCTAATTTTTCTTTTATGTTTTTTAACCATCGTTGCAGTTACTACTGCAGATGTATTTTAATGCACACGCACATTTATTATTAAAGGTAATCTGTTGGGTTAATTTAATGACTCCATATTTAAAGATGGCTCTCATTCAATTATGAAGAGTGTTTATATGCCATTAATCAGGAACTTCTCACCTTTCTGATATGAGATGTAGTGTAATTTCATTTCTACAGCTTGCTGGTGGATTTTAATGAGCAAAACTGGATACACTTCCACTGTTGAAATAACTTCTAACAACTTGCATTGGTGAACCCAGGGCTCTGGATGAATGTTTTTGCTGATCATTCTGGAAAATGGGGCTGGGGGTGAAAAACCTTCAAGGCTTTGCAAGAAAAATGTTGTTCTTCTCCTCACACTTTTTTTTCCTCCCTCGAACAATATGTTATTACTGGGTCAGGTGGTAGTAATAAACTTTTTCAATTAGAAGCAGTCTTAAGATAAGAGAACCTGTAAGCAAGACACCAAAGCAAATGTGTCAGCTCCTGTCTGTCTGGTTATAGCTGTCAAAAAATTTTCTCTGGTTTAATAGTCTTGTAACGGTTCAGGAAATAAGTTTTTATCTCTACATTTCTGAAACAACCTTTTGCCCTATTCCATAGGCTGTTTAAGTGATATCTCGACTGTAAGAGTTATCCGGGTGCTAGCCGAGTGAGACAGGATTATAATTATACTCCTATCTCTGTATTTGTGGTATCTTACCTTTCCCAAAACTAAGTTCTGAAGGCATTTACAGCAATAAGAATTGATCCCTTTATTGTCAGGGTTAATTCTAAGTCATTCTTTTGTTCATCAAAAGCTGAATCAATATGCAGGCTTTAGTAACATTGGTGTTAAACTTCTCCATCTTAATAGGAAATGCTCCTACTAGACACATTCTTTATGCTTTGTGAGGAGGGCTGTTCTGCTACTGAAGATAGAGTATTGGCTGGGGTAGACAATTAGCGTGACCCAGTAGAGCATTTCTTAGGTGATTGTCAGTGCTCAAAAAATAACTGAAGTTTCTGCAGGCTATGAAGGTAGAGCCTGTGCGTGCTTTTTTCCTTGGATGTTTTGGGGTTTTCAGTTTTTGGTGGTTTGTACTTTTTTTTTTTTTTAATGAATCCCTTAAGTGTGGAACTGCTGTCAAAGCAGTGGATAGTGGTCTGGTTTTGTGACATCTAGTGACAGGACTGTAGGGTCTGTTTATTTGTAGTACTTCTGTGATGGTAAATCCAGGAATGTCTCCTGTTGAGTTTAGTTAGGTGAACAGAGTTAAGAATTGTGATACTGAAATGGTCTGTCATAAATTTATGGATGTTGACCTTTAAGATACTTGCCCCTAGGCAGAAGTATGCCTACTGCATGCAGCCAAGAGCAGTATGAGTTGCAAACTGATTCAACAAACCAAAAAGTAAAACTTCTTTTTTAACATTAACAGTCTCAGTTTTTCAGCTTCCTGATTAAGTCTTGTTTAATGATTTTTCTTTTTTCAGTAGCATCAGTTTGATCCATGGGTTACTAACCTGCTGTAAATCTTAGACGTGGAGAACTCCTCAGAGCCCTTGAAGGTGTCTCCAAAATAAAACAGTAAATTGAAATGTCTCCCTCTTCTGCTGAGGCAACTATAAAAGTTCATCAATAGCAAAATAATATAAATCATGCTTCTCTGACCTGTTCTCAGTCCTCAGACTCTTGACTTCCTTGCAAGCTCTGCTTTCTCATGCCCAAATGTGGCACCAGAATCCTTGTTGGCAAGTGGGAGTCTGAATGAGGTAACTTATCACTGTTACCTTATGGCAAATGCGTACCTTTGCTGTCCTGCAGAAAACTTTCAAGTAATGGACTCCATTAAGATTGGGCATAAATTAATCTACTCTTTTGCACTAGGAAGTGGTTAAAGTTACATCAGAGTTTTCATTAAATAATTATGCATTACATCTCAGTCTAATACAAATACTTTTTTTTTCTTAATGTCTTTGTTGATTGACATCAGTAACCTATAGAAATGGAAGATTTCTAGTCTGAGCCTTAATGTGGTGGCCTTGTGGCTCCCAAGAATTATGTATATTTTAATTAGAAAGCCCATGGTGAAATATTTTAACTGGTTTATGTTGTCCTCAGGAATAATAAAAATGAGATCTTGTTGACAAAGACTTGTAAGCTTTTGGACTTCCTGAATGCAGACATTCTTAAATCTGGAATTGTTGGCTGATATAAACTTGAAAAAACTCAATAGTTATGTAACTCAAAGGATTATATTCATCCATGTGGAAGTCTGGAGACTTCAAAAAACTCCACCTGTTTTTAAGAAAGTGTAGACTTTCCACATTAATACAAGTAATTTTTTTCCAAAGGAGGAAATTGTAGTATCCTCCAAGGAGGTAATTCACAGGTACCTGAGCAGAGAGTTTTTTTTATAACACAGCTTTTAAAGGTAAATTCAGGGGTGGTAGCCATGAATTATGTTTAGATAATAACTTTCTTTTAGAATGGTTTTGTTTAAATGGAAAGCTAAGCTACAGTCCTAGTTTGGGGGAGGGGAGTAGTAATCCTTTGTTTGCTTTAAAGCTTGGGATAAGTCCTTTCAGTGGTGTGGGGTTTTTTTTTTCCTCTCCCCTCTCTCAAGAGAGTATCTGCAGAACTTCAGAGTCCATTGTAATTTATGGAAAAATTACCTGAAGATACATTGAATACTGTTGCCTAATTCTCAAATTTATGGTTTTATTTTGGGCTGACGTGGTATTTCCTTTTTGTTCTTTTCTCTGTATGTTAAACTTGGATGTTAGGTTCAATTAGTCTTTTCACTGTTCAGCATTTACAAAATTGAAAATGTGTAATTTTTTTCTTGGTATGGGTTTAAAAAAAAATTCCAAAACTGCAACCTGTTGACAATTTTAAGGGAGTAAAAAAAAAAAATAGGGTGAAAGCAGTCTCCAGAGATCATCTAGTTGAAGCTGGCTCTGCTTGGAGCAGGAGGTTAAAAGTTAGAGGAGGCTTCTTGGGGCCTTGACTGCTCAAGTTTTGGAAATACCTGTAGATGGTGGTTTTGCAGCCAGGTCCCCAGGCAACTGTGCTGTGGTGCTCTTGCTTTTTTTAGTTATATCCAGTTAAAATTTCCCTTGCAACGACTTGTGACCACTGCCTTTTGTCACCTCACTGCCTAGTCGAAGTCCATGTTTCTGAAACCTGCCCTTGGGGTGCTTGGAAGAGTGTGATCAGATCCTCCCAGCCCCTCTCCTGGAGAAATGCACCCAGTGTCCTTTGTCTCATAATTATTTTATGTGCTCAACTCCCCAAACTTGGTGTCCCCGGTATATATCTTTAACATAATTGCTGTACTTTGCCACAGATTTCAAAGTCACACGGTACATTATAGTAGTATGTGCAACAAGGTATTTATTTTAAAATGTTTCATTTCATCAGAGTTTAATCTTGAAAGACTTGTCAGCTGGACGAAAGGAAAGGGGTGTAAAATGCACATATTCGGTATTAGTGTTAAGGTTGTTCTCTGCCTAACAATTGCCAGTCCTTCCAGAGCTGTTAATAAAAGCTTTGACCCTGCTGGTTGTTCTGGTAATCTGCTGAGAAATGGATGTAGCCTTAAAATTCCCTTACACAGGGCTGCAGTGGCAGCACATGCTGGTTGTGTAAGGGCTGCTACTTGGGGATCAGTAACAGAAGGGTTTCCTCTATGTCTAGCTGCTGTGCTTTAAAAAAAAAAAAAGTGAGAACACAGTTTGAATCTTCTATCAAGATCTATTTTGATATTGAACAGTTTGATACAGATTAGAAACACATGCACTTTGCCCATTTATATCTGTGTGAAGGGAACTCTGATGGGAATTTTTGTGAAGGCTTCTGATCTTGTTACAGCAGGGAATCCTTATTTGTGTGCTTTCACATCTTCTATTGGTTTTTTTTTTATAAATTCAGAATATATCTGTAGTCACAGTTTCTCTTCCTAGCCCCTCACTTCTATTTCTCTAGTAAATGTCTTTTCTGGTTTTATTTTTATGAACACCAATAAGTTTGTATTCCGGATTTATTTTTGTGAACACGAGTGAAGTATAAGAAATTACATACATCTCATTCTGTCTTTTGCAGTGTTTTTTTCAGAAACAGGAATATACTTTATAAATAATTCTATTAGCCTTTGATTGTTAAAGTCGGGTTTTTATTACTAAACCCAAGTAGTGGGTATCATTCTTTCATGATAAATGCAGTTACTGTACTTAACTTGTAATTTTAGGGTCTGTTTCAGTGATACAGAAGATCAGAAATCACTCATTAACAGGCAGTGGGTTACTTATTTCCTGTCTTTGGATTTCTCTTCTGACTCAAATTTTCAGACTTGAAATCTGTCACTGTCTTCAGTGAATCTAAACTACAAGAGTATGTGACTTCTGTGTGCACATAGCTAATGGTTTCTGCCTTAAGGTATTTTTTTCATATGAGGCTCTTTAGGACTTCTGAGAAATTACTAATGGCTTTATCTCTTCCCCCCTGTTGCCCCAACCCCATCTAACTTCCCATGAGATTTTAAAAGGGGGGGGGGGGGGGGGGGGGGGGTGTTGCCTTCAAGAAAGGCTAACTTTGCTGCCTATGCATTGTGAGATAGAAATTTTTTTTTTTTAAAAGAATGCTTTCTAGCTTGAGGAAATAGCATGAAGATGCTTTAAAAATTGATATTTGGAATTATAGAGGATAAAATCATGATGAGGATTGAGCTCTTGATACCGAGGTGGAGATGAATCACAAGGGTCTTCAGAAATAATTAGTTTAATATTTAAATGTATGGACAAACAGAGCAAAGAAAGGACATGTAGAATTGAGATAGGTTAACCTAATACCTAGGGAAGCAGGTATGTAGCAGCTCATAGAGTTCCTTAATTCTAAGTGCTTTTTATAGTACTGAATGACTGTAGGTCTTAAAGAGTAAGTGATGCTGGGAAGTGGCAACAAGAAGACTGCAATATCACTGCCTGATATTAGAAGTTTTTCCTGTTGGTAGTTTTATTATTATCATGTAAGAAAAGTAACAATATTAGGCATTAGGCTTGCATTTTACAGGGCAAATTAGTTTTGCTTACAGCATATTTTGTTCTATATTCTACAGCAGAGCTGTCAGCTTCCTAGCCAAATTTAGCCTCATGGTTTAAGCAAATTATAAACTACACCTCTATTCCCCTTGATATTCTGAATTGGCAAATAAGCACTACTTTATGCAAGTTTGTCATCCTTGTGACATTTATAAATGTTATGAGTTAGTATTTCTTTCCCTTTTCACTCTCTAGAAGGCATATCTTCTCCTTTCTCAGCTAGAAGGCAGCTAGCTCCTCTTCCAAAGCCCATAATGGAAGCACATTGACTAAAGTAGAATATGTATGAGGAAGAAGATAATCTGTCATTATCTTGTGACGGCATGTTCTGTGTTTTTTTCTCTCTCCTGCTCCACCCATATTGGGCTGTTTACTCCACCCTTTGCTTCAAACCTTGTCTGTTTAGCCATTTATCCAGCTGAAGGCAAAGGGGGATAGGAACCTGCAGTTGCATCACTCTCTTCCTATGCACTTTCTTTCCTTGTAGCAATTAAATAGGCTTTTCCATTTGGGCTCTGTAAAAGAATCACATGCCCTTTATCATAGAATCATAGAATTGTTTGGGTTGGAAGGGACCTTAAGGTCATCTAGTTCCAACCCCCCTGCCATGGGCAGGAACACCTTCCACTAGACCAGGTTGCTCCAAGCATCATCCAGCCTGGCCTTGAAGACAGCCAGGGATGGGGCATCTACAGCTTCTCTGGGCAACCTGTTCCAGTGCCTCACCACCCTCTCCACAAAGAATTTCTTCTGGATATCTAATCTAAGTCTCCCCGCTTTCAGTTTAAGCCCGTTACCCCTTGTCCTGTCACTACAAGCGCTTGTAAACAGTCCCCCCAGCCTCAGCTTCCTTGTAGGCCCCTTCAGGTACTGGAAGCCTGCAATAAGGTGTCCCTTGAGCCTTCTCTCCTGCAGGCTGAAGAAGCCCAGTTCTTTCAGCCTTTCTTCACAGGAGAGGTGCTCCAGCCCTCTGGTCATCTTCATGGCCTCCTCTGAACTCGCTCCAACTAGTTGATATCCTTCTTATGTTGAGGGCCCCAGAGCTGGATGCAGAACTCCAGTTGGGGTCTCACAAGAGCAGAGTAGAGGGAGAGAATTGCCTCCTGTGACCTGCTGGCCACGCTTCTCTGGATACAGCCCAGGATATGGTTGGCTTTCTGGACTACCAGTGCACACTGCTGGCTCATGTCCAGCTTTTCATCCACCAGTACCCCCAAGGCCTTCTCCTCAGGGCTGCTCTCAATCCATTCTCCACCCAGCCTGTCCTTGTGCTTGGGACTGACCCGACCCAGGTGCAGGCCCTTGCACTTGGCCTTGTTGAACTCCATGAGGTTGGCAGTGTCCCACCTCTCCAGCCTGCCCAGGTCCCTCTGGATGGCATCCCTTCCCTCCAGTGTGTCAAATACAACACACAGTTTGGCGTTATTGACAAACTTGCTGAGGGTGCACTCAATCCCATCATCCATGTCACTGACAAAGATGTTGAACAGTACTGGTCCCAGTACCAACCCCTGAGGAACGTCGCTCATCCCTGGTCTCCACTCAGATAGATAGTGAGCTGTTGACTACAACTCTTTGAGTGTGACCATCAAGTTTCTTATGCACTGAGTGGGCCATCCATCAAATCCATGCCTCTCCAATTTAGAGATAAGTATGTTGTGTGGGATGGTATTGAATGCTTTGCACAAATCCAGGTAAATGTCATTGGTTGCCCATCCTTTATCCACCAAGGTCGTGAGCTCATCGTAGAAGGCCACCATATTCATCAGGCATGATCTGCCCTTGGTGAAGCTGTGTTGGCTGTCAGCAATCACCTCCTTGTTTTCCATGTGCCTTAGCATGGTTTCCAGGAGGATCTGCTCCATGATCTTATCGGGCACAGAGGTGAGACTGACTGGCCTGTAGTTCCCCAAATCCTCTTTTTTTCCCTTTTTAAAGATGGGGGGTTATGTTTCCTCTTTTCCAGTCAACGGGAACTTCACCAGATCACCACGATGTCTCGAATGTGATGGATAGAGGTTTCGCAACCTCATCCGCCAGTTCTTTCAGGACCCATGGGTGTGTTTCATCAGGTCTCATGGACTTGTGCACCTTCAGGTTCCTCAGGTGTTCTCGAACCTGATCCTCTCTAACTGTGGGCGGCTCTCCATTCTCCCAGTCCCTGCCCTTGCCTTCTGTGACTCTGGGGCTACGGTTTGCACCTTTGACAGTGAAGACCGAGGCAAAAAAATCATTGAGCACCTCAGCCTTCTCCATATACTGGGCAACTATCTCTCCCACTTCCTTCTGCAGAGGGCCCACATTTTCACTGATCTTCCTTTTATCCCCTATGTGCCTGGCCAGGTTTAATTCTGTCAGGGCTTTGGCTTTCCTAACCTGATCTCTGACCTCTCAAACAACTTTCCTGTAATCCTCCCGGGCTCCCTGTCCCTGCTTCCACCCTCTGTAGGCTTCCATTTTATGCCTCAGTTTGTCCAGGAGCTGCTTGTTCATCCACACAGGCTTCCTGGTGTTTCTACCGGATTTCCTCTTCACTGGGATGCGTCGCTCCAGAGCTTGGAGGAGAAGGTCCTTGAAGACTCTCCAGCTTTCTTGGGCCCCTCTTCCCTCCAGGGCTTCATCCCATGGAACTTTGCCAATCAGTTTCCTGAAGAGGCCAACGTCTGCTCTCCCGAAGTCCAGGGTAGAGAGCTTGCTGCGCACCCTCCTTGCCTCCCTAAGGATGTCAAATGCACCATTTCATGGTCACTGCAGCCATGGCTGCCACTGAGCATCACATTCCCCACCAGCCCCTCCCTGTTGGTGAGAACAAGGTCCAGCACGACCCCCCTCCTTGTCGGCTCCTCTGTCACTTGGAGAAGGAAGTTGTCATCGTCAATGCACTCCAGGAACCTCCTGGTTTGCTTGTGCCCTGCCGTGCTGTTCCTCCAACGGGTACAAGGTGGTTGAAGTCACCCATGAGGACCAGGGTTTGTGTACGTGAAGCTGCTGCTATCTGCCTGTAGAAGGGCCTCATCCACTCGCTCATCCTGGCCAGGTGGCCTGTAGCAAACTCCTACTACAGTGTCCCTTCTCCCTGCCCTCCCTGTAATCCTGACCCATAAGCTCTCGGTCAGCTCCACATCCATCCCCGGGTGGTGTTCCACACACTCCAGCTGGACTCTGACATAGAGAGCAACCCCCTCTCCACGTCTCCCCTGCCTGTCCTTCCTAAAGAGCCTGTGTCCTTCCATTCTGACACTCCAGTCAAGGGAGCCATCCCAGCATGTCTCCACCATGCCAGTGAGGTCACAGCCCCTCGTGCGTGCCCACGCCTCCAGCTCCTCGTGTTTATTCCCTGTGCTCCATGCGTTTGCACAGAGGCATTTAAGATGGGCCCCCGATGGAGTTGGCTTGCTGACTGGAGCAGCTGGAATTCTTGTTTTGCTTGCCAGGTGCTCTCCTGGTGACCTGTGATTCTTCTCCGGGCTCTGGGCATCTGTTGGTGGCACTAGCAGTTTTGCCCCCTTCCCCCTTCAAACCTGGTTTAAAGCGCTCTTAATGACCCCCACCAATTCACGGGCAAGAAACCTTTTTCCCCATCTGTTTCTCCATCTGTTGCCAGCAGGCCTGGTGCTGTATAAACTTCTCCATGATCAAAAATCCCAAAATTCCACCTGTGGCACTAGTCTCTGAGCCATGTGTTAATCAGATGTGTTTTCTTGTCCTTCCAGTATCCTTCCCTGCCACTAAAGGGGTTGAGGAGAACACTACCTGTGCTCCTGATCCTGCAATTCATTGCCCCAGTGCCCTGAAGTCCCTTTTGATGTCTTTTGGATTTCTCGCTGCAGCCTCGTCACTGCCCACCTGCCTGACCAGTAGCGGATAATAATCAGAGTGCCAGACCAGACCAGGGAGTTTCCTGGTGGTGTCCCTTACCCGGGCCCCAGGAAAGCAGCAGACTTCCCAGTGCGATGGGTCTGGGCGGCATATTGGGCCCTCTGTTCCCCTCAGAAGGGAATTGCATATGACGATGACCCTCCTTTTTTTCTGAATGGGGGCAGTCTTAGTGCATGGGGCTGATGGAGTCATCTTAGGCAACTCTCTGGATGGACCTGCCTCTACATCCTCAATTGCCTGGCCCTCCAGTTCTGTATCTGGGTGTTCTGTAAGGGCAACTTTATCCCATAAATGCTGTTGGCTAAACTAATTTCACAACTGTGCACAATGAAATTCTTACATGGGGAAAATGGAGCATGTTGCAGTATGTTTAGAAATGGGAAGTCTGTAACCATGTCTAAGTTATTTTCCACTTCACTGGTGATTTAATTTTGTTTGATCTAGTACCATATTTAATTAATAATTTACTTTTGTGGTAGACAGTTGTAACTATAGTCTGCCTGCATTGTGTTGTGTGAGGTATTTGGAAAAACTGTTAGAATGTGTTGGAATGCTAATTTTGGAATTTAAATCTTGGCCTAAACTTGACAGAATCTTACATAGCTTTCTGTGGGTGCTAAGTCTGCTTGTTGAAAAATGAGGAAAGCCACGCTTTTAAGGCATGTCAGTAACACAAATACGCAAGTACGAATTCTGTGTTTTTTCAGAAGGAAATTGATAATATTTTTTCCCCTCTTTTTCTATTCTTTTAATTCCAGTAGAGCGTCCGTGTACTTATGTTTAACTGCTGGATTGTCATCGTTCTGTGATGCATGACCTATGAAATAGGGTAGTGTAGTAATCAAAGTTCTCTTGCATATGTGAAACCTGGAAGGCTACTGAGTGGACGTTTCCCTTTTCATATCAATATATCTGTGCTAAAATATAATGTTCCGTTTCCATTTTATTATTGTAATAGAGACAGAGTTCTGTGTTTAAATGGGGGGTGTTCTGCCTTTATATGCTTGATCTCTATAATGTTATGCCAAAGGAAACGAGAGTATTTGGGCATGTATTTGAAGAAGCCAAGAAATTCTGAAGTAATGGTGCTGTAAACTGCAGGTTGGCATTCCGGTGTGGCCTTTGCCATGTGGAAATCATCTTGAATTTTTGTTAAGTTTCTATTTATAGTTCAAATGTTACAGTTTTAGGCAATCTTGCCTGTGCTTATATCAACATGACTGGTAAAGCCTCTGACCCTCCCTTGAGTATGCTATCTTCAACATAATTTTGAGTTCATACATACAGAAACCACTGATACTACTTCTGTCCTTTCTGATACGGACTAATGTGCCTTTTTTTAATTTTTTCTTTGTAGAAAATGTTCCAGAAGAACTACGAGAACCATTTTACACAGACCAGTATGACCAGGAGCACATTAAACCACCTGTTGTTAACTTGCTGCTCTCTGCAGAACTCTATTGTCGTGCTGGGAGCCTTATTCTCAAGAGTGATGCTGCAAAACCACTTTTAGGTCATGATGCTGTTATACAAGCCCTGGCACAAAAGGGCCTTTATGTCACTGACCAAGAAAAATTGGTGACTGAACGAGATCTTCACAAAAAACCAATTCAAATGGTGAGTGTTTAAGTCTTATATGTCATGTTTCTTCTATTTTTCTTTGTACTTTGGATAACTACTTATGTATCTCAACGTGCATCATTGTGTTGACGTGATTTTCTCAAGACTTAAATGTGATTCATTACTGGGAAGCTTACTGTTTTGGTTTGGTTTTTTCATCTCTTCTTAACTGTCAGTGCAGGTGCATTTCCTCTGTATCAGTGCTTGAAAAAACCTATCATTCTACTTAGTTGAGTGTTACATTTTTAAATATAGCAGTGATGATTATTTGATCGCTTTGATTTAAGTTTTACAGCACTGACTGTTAATTAATATTTCTGTGTTGGAAAAGTGACTTGAAAATAGTTGGGGTTTTTTCCCCTCTTTATAGAAATCTTTAAAAGCTTGAAACAAAAAGGTTTTGATGTCATAGGCAACCTAATACCATTCAATAGTCACCAGTTCAATACTGAGTCAATGTAAAACACACAAGTGTGGTATATTCTTTTCATGGAGACTAATAATATGTCCTTGCTTTATACAACTGGTAATTAAAACATAAGTTCAACAGATGAATGATTCTATTACTAAGCTCCTAAGTCATGACTTTTCTTCCTTGATTTGAGCTGAATGAAAAACATTTGTTTGTGAAAAGGATAGATACATATGGCCAATCCTTTCCTTGGGTTGTTTATAAAATGACATTATGGTAGAACAAGATTCAACTATATTTAAAGTGTAGTATTTCAAATTATTTTTACTTTTCTGTTGTTGATATTGGTTTTTTGTTGTTTAATATTTGATATAGAACATAAGTAAACAAACTGAGGCTACAAAGGCTGAGCTGACAACTTCTAAAACAGTAAGCTTGCTCATTTGAAATAATGAGCAAGTGTTATTGTGATATCGATGTAACTATGTTCCTACTGTATTTAGAGGTATTCATGGCACAATGTAGTCTTTTCAGATTAGAATACATTGGACACAGGTAATAAAGTGTCTGATAAAGGACTTGTATAATTTTTTTGTCACAGTTAGCTGAACCTAGACTTTGCAGTCCTGTTTTTCCCAGGGTCTGTCTTTTTTTGTTTGAATATACCAGGGGAGTTGGCTGACTGGTCTAAGTCCTTTGATACTTTTATGGTCAGTGACCTGTAGCTGCTGTTAGAATGGAGGTGGGTGAAAATTAATACAGCTACGTTGTTATCATCAGCTTATTAGCAACGCATGTTTGCTAACATGTAAGAAGGCTAACATGTATTTGGCAGAATATGACTACTGTCTCTTATTTGATGAGTTGGTACGAACTGATATGTTGCAGTGTCTTTACAGGTGCAACATCAAAGCTACTGAATAGTAATTGATGACTTATTCCATACAGTATTGCCAAGAAGTATTAGATCTCTTAATGGATGAAAATAATCCAGTCTTCTATTTTCTGTCATTTGAAAATTCTTTCTTGCTTACAGAATGCTCAAGATATGAAGATACAAATATTTCAACAATAGTAATAAAACTAGTCAAGACACTTTTTCCTTATGATTAAGCTGTGATCAGTGAATGCTAACTTGAAATTTTTGCGAGTCTGTTTTTCATCTTGAATAGCCTTTTTAAAAAGGAGGGTTCAGCAAAGAGCAAGTGGCACTTCAGTAAAAGAAGCCGTGCGTAGCAAATAAATGGCATAGGGAAGTGATACAAAATTTGCAGGACACTTGAAACAGTTTTGGGTGGTTTAGGAGTGTTTACTTTGACTTCATAGAAGAAGAATGAAACAAACTTCCTGTGTTCTTACAGAACTTGGTTCTGTTCTTGTCTCTGAAGGGAGATAAAGTTACTGACTTGCATTTATGAGCCTATGGTTTTTTCATTTGATCCCTTTTTTTCATCTGATCCCTTTTTAAAGCAGTTGTAAGAGGCATCTCTTTTCAGAGTTTTTGGTTGAGAAAATGTCAGTATTCTCTCCCTTGGTTTGCTGATCTTTAATTCAGCAATTAAAGTTGCTTGAAATGCATTTCAGTAGCAACTTTAATAGTCCATCTGTGCTTCAGTGGGTGTTTGTGTCTGTCTTTCCTGTGTGGTTCAGGTATAGTTCAGCAAGTAGTTGTCGGTGTCATAACAGTTGACATCCGTAGATTCCTACTCTGCCCAGGTCATTTGTCCCCACTCCAGTACCAGCAACAGATGAGTGTACAAATGCCATTGAGTTAGTTCACAAGGAGCTGGGCTGTGGCAATGAGAGGGAACACCTGAGTGGAGACACAAATGTCTTGAGCAGAAGGGCAGTCGTGTCTACAACAATTGCTACCAAAGAAATGGCTGTGAAACTGCAGTCTGAATAGTAATATTCTGAGCCCAAAAATTTTAATTTGTCATGCCATGCTCATGGCCCTGTCCAAGTTCCTCACAGCAACACTACATTTTAATTGGGAAATCTCAACCTTTTTCCTTATTATACAATTAGCAGAGTTGGCAGAGAAATTCAAATCTGGCTCTTGCGGTATTGAGTGTCTTAAAATTACCCCCTTGATGTCTCCTAGTACCTTTTCTTAGTGTTCCATATGTCACAGTTTCTACAATCTTACAAAGTAATAGGGACATCGTTTTTTAGAGTTTGGAGTGATTTTTTCCTTTTCAGTTATGTAGAACAAAGTTTGCATATGCCATTAACTCATACATTCCCCTGGTAGACCAGATAGTGTTAAATGTATGTTCAATCTAATTTTGAGTAATTTAATAGAAAATAGTATGGTATTCCTTCTCTTTGCTAGCCTGTCTTCCCCATATATAGGGGAAAGATGCTGGTATTTGTTACATGACATTTACCGTTGTTTGCTCAGATGTACTGTGTTTCTGTAGCTGAAAAGGAGTGAGTCATATTATAAAACTCAACTCTGGAAAGAGATTTGGGTATGGAATGTTTTAATATTACTTGTATTTTATAATGCATGTAGCTGTGGTCAACTGACTTGGCATTCCTTGTGCTGTATGTAGCAGCGATGGCTGTGGTGATAAATTGTTGGTTTAATTCAAGTGTAACTGCTTACTAAAGGGGTCATGTCAGATTTCAGCTTCCTCTGTTTCTTAGATAGCTGTAATCAAGCCTTTTTCCAGGAAGTACCTTAATATATTAAAGTCTGAAAAGCCTAAGAAATGGATGTTTGTTTATGCACTGAGATCAGGATTGATGGTAGTTTCCTTGTTCTATGGCTGGCTTGACTGCATTAGTATCTAATTTGAGAAGCTGCAGATTTTTGTGTTTGTGTGTGTATATCTGTATATACATGCTTGTATGTATCTAGATATAAAAATCAGTTTCCTGCAGTGGAACTGGATTAGGAAAGAGACAGTTTGGAAATTAACACAGCAACAGGAGCAAAGGCTTCTATTAAAGCCCCCCCTTTGTAGGGGTAGGGAAGTCCATGTGGAATCTTGTTTGTGTTAGTCTTATGTTTGGTTTGTTCACCTCTTATTTGTTTTTCTGGTAAAAATGAAAGCTAGGTTGTTCTTTAGGTTTGTTCTGATTTAAAAACCTGTAATTGAAACTGGCTATTCCTGAGCAACAGCATCTTGTGATAACACTATAGGACTGTTCAATGGTACCTCTATTTCTGTTTTCTTACAAGCTATTAAAACTTAACAAAAATAAAAACAGAGTTAAATCTTATTTGATAGGATCATCCTGTTGCCTTTATTTTTGGTAGGGGAGCAAAAGAACCAAATACTATGTTATCACTTTTCAGGTGGAAATTCATATGGTTGAAATTCGTATGGTCTTGACTCTGCTACATTAGACTTTAAACAGTGCAGAAATAGTCTACAGCTTGGAATGGAAACAGTGTTAAACCAAGAACCAGAGTATTTTTCTCCTGAAAATTATACTTCAGGTCTGGAGTACAAAAGGAATTATCTGATACTTAAAAGTTTTATGAAGAATAAGTTGCAAAGATGTAAGCAAAGCTACTTATAATTGGCAAGTTCCAATTGCTTTTTAAAAAAATTTTGTCTTAAGCAGGCACTTCCATATGGAAATCATATGTGAGATTATGGCGGGCTATAGAAATTGGAAATAGCTTAAGTATTCAGTATGGTTCTGATAATTTTACAATAATTTTGTTTTAATGCTCCAGGTACAATATGCATAGATCACTGTTCGAGTCAAAATTAACTCTTATTTCCATGTTGATTTATCTTTGAAATTTCACATTTATTTAATGAACCAATTTAAACCTTCAAATGACAGGTACACAAGAGGAAGGCAATTTGGATTTTTTCATATTTTTTCTTATATACATATTTCATCTCTCCCTGTTTAAAGAACACACATACCTATTCTTACAGGACAAACCAGAAGAGGCTTTTAGACAAGATTCTACATTATGCCAATAAGTTTATATCAGCTGAATCATGCATTTGACGAGCCCAATCCTTTTACAAGAATTCTGCTATGTAACCAGCCTGTCCATTTTGCATTCACGTGCCTGGTGATCTTTTTCAGTTTGCCTGAAGTGGAGGGAAGAATAAACAGATTCAGCAAGGAATTAAGAAATGCTTTCTCTCGCTCAAGCCCCTACAATGCACTTCTGCCATTTGGGGACAGGAATAAAAATCAACATCTTAATTCTCTGCTGCCTGATACTCTGCAAACTGAATTTGTATAATTACCCAAGCTGTGGACTTCTGTACTGCCCAGTCGCTGTCCCTAATGTGGCTGGGCCAAGATCAACTAAATTACAAGCTCGTGAGGTAATAGACAATTAAGATTTTATATTAAAACCAGTGTGTGTTGGGGGTTTTACAGATACAGTAATGTTAGACTAATACCAGATTTGTGTCAAAAATCCATTTTCCTGCCCTTATTCTTGTATATTGATAGAGCGTTTAATCTGTCTTACAAAAAAGTTACTGTTTTGCAAGGTTTCTGCCAAAAGAAAAAAAAAAACACTGCAGTTTTATATATTTTTCTTAAATAAAATTCAGCAACTAGGAAAAGGTTAGTGAATACCCCGTATATAAATACTGTCTCCTGGTAAATGTGCCATACTTTCAAATATTTCTTTGTATTATCTTCTCAACATGGGAAAATCTAAACACTGCACTAAGCATAATGCAATCAAAAAGTGTAACTGCTGTGTAAATTCAAACTAATTTGGAAAAATACTCTTGCAGTAAAATGGCAGCCAGCTGAGCACCCACCTTGAACTTACATCCATGTATAATTATTTTTGATAAGTACTGTCATTAATCAAGAGACACTTAAATCCTCCATACACTTCCGCGGTTGTCAGCCACAAGGAGAAGGGAATGAGAGGCTCCAGCAAAACGCCAGCAATAAGTCCGTGTTAATAGCTGGTAGGATTAAAGCATGTTACCTCCCTAATTCTGAGACCTAATTTGTGTGTATGGGTTTTTTATATTAAAAAGTAGTGTGCCATCATCCAAATTGTTTATCCATTTAGTTGCAAATTACTTTCTTCCTTGAAGATGTTCTCTGTGAGGATGTCTGGCAATAACTCTCTCTGTAGCAGTTTGTGGATCTGGGCTATAACAGGTATAATTAGGTGTACCTGTATTAACTTTTTAGTAGCGATCAGGAGGGTGCTTTTAAGGCAAATGTCCATATTTGTCGCACTTACTGTACTTCTGATTTGCTTTTCTGTTGTGGAGTACTAATTGAGAAGTTAGTCACAGCCAGTAAAACTTACGTGGAAGGAAGGGGGGTTGATAGTGCTGGTTTTGTTCCCATAGGCAGAATCTGCATCTCTTTCTGGATAAGACAGCAGACAGTAAGTGAATAACTTAGCCTGCAATCCTGATTTTGTTCTCTGACAGACTGCATTCATTTGAAATGACAGTCCCTCTCATCAGAGGAGTATTTATCCTTGACGAAAGACTCCAACAGCTCACCCAGTTAGCTTGCAGCTACATGCTGCAGCCTCTGCATTTTCATGCTGTAGGATTCCTTAAACTTTGTAAAACAACAAGAAGTGTAGCAAACACTTCATAGAACAAAGAAGTAAGATGCGGCTTCTGCCCGGAAGAATTTTTTTCTGGTTTTAGGCATGATGTAACAAGTTTCCATTCCTGTGCTATTGTAAATTACTTGTTAGATGAGGACATGTAAAAAGAATTTGCAGTTACTTGACTTGAGCCCATAGATACAGTAATTTGTTAGTTAAAACACCAGATTCTAATATTAACTAACTTGCAATATTTAAGCACCTTGCATAGTAGTATGTTTCACAGAAGATTAAAATAATAAACAAATATAGTGGTAGAGCAGAACCCGAGTTTAGATTAATGTGCATCATGGAACCAGTCAGCTGTGCCTTTGGGCTGGGATAATGTATTCTTTAGATGTTCCATATTTTTTCTCTATTTTTGTTGGAGACACTGTTTTAGACTCAGCTCCTCATGCACATTCCTTGTAAGGTTCTCATTTGTTTGAATACAGTATTTTTGCTGGTCTCATTGTGTCAGATATACCATCTCTCGCCAGCATTGCATATACATCTGTGACATAGTACATAGTAAAGCAATGTGGATACCAAGCTCAAGTCAAGCACAAGGGGCCAGTTGGTGCTTTGGTCATGGTAACTGCTATAACTCTTCATCAAGTTTATTCTGCTCTTACCATCTTAACTTACAACTTAGTGTCCTGTTAGCTTTTTTTCATGCACCTTATGTTGACTCATAACCTGGGGATTTTGTTTTGCTTGCTGCTTGTTTTTAATTATGTTTGTCTTGTATGTAGAAAATGCTTTTTTCTGTGTCATGTAAATAGCAGCAGTGGCTTGATGTGTTCTGTAGTATGTCTAGAATTTAGTGTGTGCAAAACAAATGCAAGTAATCAGTGTGAGTTATACTAGGGGTTGTTTTATTTCTGTAATTTTCTGGGACTGAAGAGTGTATTTAATCTAGGCCTGCTTCTTTTCTGAAACTGAACTCTGACCAATTATTTGCTCCTAATGCCATTCTTTTACACTGTAAATGATCAGTCTGACTGAAGTCAAACTGAGTCATTCCTGTGTTTCTCCAAGCTAGTCAAAAGAAACTGCAGAGAAGATAAAATTACATATTTAAATTGTTCTGTGCTTAGTTTTATGCATATTTATCATAGCTTACAAATAGCTGAAAAGAAAAATTGCTGTAAAGGACCATTATTTATTATAAAGGTTTCTTCTGTGAGAAAATAGACACTTATTCTTAAACCGTCAGTCTTGGTCTTGAAATCTGTTTTTCTGGGACTGTCTGCAAATAGAAATAGGAATTAACTCCAAGAGATAATGTCAATACCCGTATCAGAAATTTGTGACCGTCTTAGGTGACCACAGTGTCCCCTCAACATAATTTGGTTTTTCATGGAATGCGCTCTGCTCAACTTGGGCACAATGTGACAACTAATGTGGAAGGTAGCAGAGGTAGTGACACCAAAATTATGTCTGTAAAGAATACAAAGTAGATACTCTTTGCTGGTCCTTTCCAGCGACTCTAGTGCTAAAAAACTGGTCCTGTCCACTTGTTGTCTTGTTTGCAACTCTCCCCCAAACAAAAATTGAAAGCCTTCTATATTTCTCTAGGTTTAATTTATTTATGATTCTTTTTTTTTTCTTCCTGTGTCCTTAATTTCAGTTCAAAAATCTATGTTGGATTTTGAACTTACTCAGGATTCCAGCAATGTAGCTGGCATTGTATCACTTGTATCACTAAGAATCCTGGCATGGAAAATAACAAAATCTGATTGTTCTTTTTAATAACTCTTGTATGATTCATTTCAGTTGTGCCAAGCTATTGAATAGTCTGTACGGTTTATATTGCACAGAAAGCATGTTCTTGGAACCACCATGAAATCCCTGGTCTATACTGAACTGGCCTTTGCTAGATGAATGTAGTAGGCAGTGTTCAGAAATAGCAGCATATTCTCATGTTTATTTTAATGTACAATTGTGGCAGTCACATTTAATGCTTTGCTAAAACCAGGAGAGCATATTGCAGCATATCTCCCAATCAAGACACCTAATATACTGAATAAACCAAACTGCTGCTGTTGGAGTGATGATAGGAAATAAAGTGAATGTGTACCTCAAGAGAAATTAATGCCTCCCCAAGTAAAGTCTCTTGCCTTTCATGAAAAAATAAAGCAGTTCATCATTATGGTACACTTCCTTGCTAATTAGGAAACACAGAGTGCGGTGGGGGCTGAAAACAATAGTTGGTGTTTTGTCTTGAGCAAACTAAAGTTTTGAACCGAAGATTTTTTGACGGTGTTCTCAGTTAGTATTCCTCCTTATGCTGCTGTTAACCTGGGGGGGGGGGGGGGGGGAGGGGGGACAGAAAAAGGGGGTGGCGGTAGAAAAAGCCAAACCACAACCACCCAGCACGTGCAGCGCAGACCAAAAAACCCAACTCCTGAAGCCCAACAAGGAAAAAGTTAAAAGGAGGTATAAATTATGAAAGAAAGTTGGTATAAAGTCTGAAGAGTGCCAGGTACCATGTAGAAAACACTTTCTAAACGGGTCAGGAAGTATTAAGTATTTTCATTAATCCTGAAAGAAATACTTTTTTGTTAAACACAGTTTAAGAACATTTTCTTCCTGTTCCGACAGCACTATGAAGTAGTGTGGTTCAGCTTTTGGCTGTTTGCTGCTGTGAACTTTCTTTGTATCTCTTCAGACATGTGAAAATGTTACTTAATTGTTTAGGAATGGTCTTAATTCTGCTAGGTTAAGTATATTTTGGAGTATAGTAACTAAGCTGTTTAGAAAAAGAATATATTAATTATTTTACAGGCTACCTAGAAGGCATTTCTTCATCAGTTAGTTTATTTAAGGGAGATTTCTCTTAGCATAATTTAATACCCTTCTGATGGATAGGGGGAAGCAAAAAATCTTGCGTGCTTGTAGCAGGCAGTTACTTGGTTAAGAGCACTGCTTTCTTCCTATTATGGAAAATAGTGAGCCGCTTTTAGCAGGAGGTGTGGGTCTGTCATGTAAACATAAGGAGAGCTTCACTACCAGCTCAGTGTAGTACATACACACAGCAACGAGGGGACAAAACTGCACTGCCTGTTGAAGGAAGACAGTTTGTACTCACCATAATGCAGCAGCTGCTCCAATGTATTACAAAAATACACTGGTAATCTGCCTTTATTAATCTGCGCACGTGAATCTGGCAATCTGCTTGCACATACTGGCAAAGAGCACGCTCTGTCATCACAGTAGATTTATCCTAATGTTAAAATCCTTGTTCTTGCAAACTCTGTGGAATTTAACAACATTATGGGAGGTTTTTTTCCCCTGAAGTTGAGTGAACAAAATATTGTAAGGTCTCCATAGTATGTCTAGTCTTTGTTTGACGACTGGGGAAATGCAGTAAATAGCAGTCACTTCAGTCATTTGTATGAATAGGTAGCTTTCCTATGAGCTATTAGGTTTATGTGAACTAGTAGGAAATTTTATTACCTTGCAGAAATAGATCTTCAAATTTCCCAAAGTAAAATCCAATAGAATTGGTCCTGTGTAAGTAAAACAACTCAAGACTTGCATTAAAACATTGTCGTAACTTGCTAAACTATTTCAGTTATAAATTGATTGTAGTAGCGCTTCTTAACAAAGGGACTGTCTGCTATAAATGTTGAAGATTTTCAGCGTTCCTCCATGCATCAGAAGGTCATTAGGAAGGGTATCCTCCAGTATAATGTGTTTCTCCACCTTCCCGAACCATGAATCTAAAACCAGAGGATAAACAGCAGTCAGTGTCAGAAGGACTTTATACCACTTAATTTTTAGAAGAAGGGAAGAAGTTATCTTCATCACAATTTATGTAATCTTCTAGCAGTAGCCTCGTAACGTCTGTGTTGCTGAATTCTTTATGGTAAAATGTATCTCAGTAGGTAGGTACCTGCAGAGAATGAGATTATTCAAACTCTTGCTTTTAGTTTTTCTTCAGCAACAGGAAGAAATACGGAGGAAACTTAGGTGGTTGGGAAGTAAAATAATATGGTAATGATGGAATTGTTGAAGTATGTAATAGATACTAGAAAAGAACTACTAGAGAGAAGAAAATCTTGATGCTAAAAGTCCTGATCATTTACTTACTGGACTTACTATCACTTTTAGTACAGTAATTAGACAATGATGGCATCAGTCAAATTCCTACATGTCTTCTAAGGTGTTATGGCATCCCTGAGGTACTCTCCAGTACCTTTTTTTTCTTTGTTGTTAGTTAGCATCACGAATTGTACCTTTCCTAAGTCAGCACACACATATGCCAGAAAGTTCTTACTTTACCAAGTCAAAGCTTTGGGGGGAAAAAAACCAATCCTGCTGAAGCACCTTGTACTTTCAGCAAAAAAAAAATAAAAATCATACCTGTATGCCTTTAGGCATTGAGGGGTAATTTGTCTGGTTTTCCCAGGGTAGAGGGAAAGTTATGTAACAGGCTGCATGTGGCTTGGTATTATTGGCTTGTACTGATTATGGGGGAGGGAGAAG
Organism: Rhynochetos jubatus; assembly: GCA_027574665.1. Taxonomy (NCBI): domain Eukaryota; kingdom Metazoa; phylum Chordata; class Aves; order Eurypygiformes; family Rhynochetidae; genus Rhynochetos; species Rhynochetos jubatus. Next base: position 23,744,682 of record CM050656.1, read on the forward strand.
GATAATACAGCCTTGCTTGTTCTAACAAGATTTGATGTCTTAATGACTTAAACACAATTATGCTCTTATCATACATACGGCTGTAGTGTCAGTTGATTTAGCTTCCATTTCTCAAACAACTTTAAACCTTTTCTTTTCTAGAGAAGATAGTGCCTTTCTGATTGCTATAGCTTGCTTTTTTTTTTTCAGCTAAGGTGGGACCTTCCTTTTCACTGTGGTTTATCTGATACCTTACCCTCCCAAATATAGCGGGAGAACTGGTTGCGCTATTCCCCTGTTTCCTCTTCCCCTTAGCTACCTTTCCCACAAATTTTGCATTTTCTTCAAACCTGAGGAATCAGTGATAATTCTTCTAATCAGCGATGAGCTTTTCTTTCCAGGCCATTGGTAATAACAGTAAGAGATGGCGAGCTGATAATTCATCCCTGTGGTGTTTCTTGCAAAGTGCACCTATCAATTGCTGATTCTGTGCTCAGAGTTGCATTTCAGCTTAGTTGGCCGGACTGTAAATCACTTTAATATATCCAGCATTAAAAATTCTGTTTAATCAGAATAGATTAATATTGTCAGATGCCTTGCACTCATGATGACTTCTTATACTTTTCAGTTACATTTGTAAGTGAATTTAAGAAGTGGCCTGTGTTCTGTAAGTTCAGCTTTTAATTAGCGTAATCTTTTATCCTTTTTTTTTTTTTTAACAAATCAAGCTGCTTGTTGACTCTGAAATTATTTTGCATGAGATCAGAAGAAAGATGTGGGGCATCAAAATTGTTTATATTGTCTGTTGACTTGCAAAAAGGAAAAAGAACCCAAACCCATTGATTCATTTCTTCTAGTCTTTTGGAATATTCCTGGTGTTCTTAGTGTTATGGAAAGAATAGATCGGTATGTACAGAGAGCTTCTCTTTAAATCCTCTTGTAATTTTTACAATATAATATTTTTTTCTTCTCTTACTTGCTCTAAACTCTGAGATGAAGATGTAGGTTGTGCATGAAATTGGCAGACTTGCAGATAATCCAAAGGCTATCAATAATTAATGTACTACTTGAAGTAAAAGATCCCAGTATCAGCTTGCAGGTCACTATGCCTACTCATGCCATTATTTCTTATCCTTAAACAAAATGAGTGTCCTCAGTCATCACAGAAATGTGCTACTAGCCATCTTTTTTTAAGGCTGAATCCTTGGACAGCAGCACCAGACTGCCAGGACATACTGTCATTTACAAAGGTACTGCATTTACTGGGGTGGTAACTGCATGTTTCTCCTGCCAGTTATATGTATACATATATACATACATACATACATATATATATATATATATATATATATATATATATATATATATATATACAGATAGAGATATATATACAGATAGATATATATATATATATATACAGATATACACATATCCTGTATGAAGCTAGTGTTATCTTTAGGTAATATTCATTTAACTACCATCTTCATGAATAAATGAAAGTTAAAATCATGCAAGAATCTTCACTTTATTTTAAAATATGTTATTTTTTGACGGTGTCATTCCTTTTGTTGTCTTACCCAAACTCTAGTCTTCTAGATTTATTTTTTTTCCTGCTTTCTATTTTACCTGGAAAAATACCATTCTTCTAGTATAATCACCGACTATATATGCCTTTAAGTTTTCCTGAAGGCATACACTGCAGATTTCTTGTTCTTTGCATTGCTTCTGTACCTTTCCCAACCATTCTTTGAAAGGAATTTAAAATGTGATCTGAATCTGCAAGTTTAATCCTAGTCAAATGATGTCTTGTTCTTTTGTCTTTTTTTCCCCACTTATGGACAGCCTATATCTGTCTTCTGCTGGTTATTTTACAAATTCTTTCTTGTACAAGTTCATACAAGCGTATTGGAGATAGCTGCTGGACTAGAGTGAACCAAATCCAGTCCTTTGGAGAAGGAAAGGCTGAAGTGCAGACCAAATAGCTATGGACTTGATGAGCTTCCTTCCTGAGCCAGCACACATTGAGAACAGCTCAAGAAGGCCCCTAGGATGTAGGTCTGAGGAGAAATGGGAGAATGTATAGGGGTTCGGGATGGGAACTGGCTCTTTTGGGAGACTTAGAGTGGTGGCTGGCTAGGAGGAGAAGTGAAGTTACTCCTGAGACCAGAGCACATGGTCCATCAATCCACAGAGCTTTGTTGTCAGAGTGGAACAACTTCTTTTCACTTCCTTCATTTTTGTTCCCAGAGGATAACCAGAGCCGAGTGCTTGTTAACTATCCAAAGGGCATCATCAATCTGTGACAACCCTGGTAAAGCAGAGACTTCCAGTTCTGTGTGTAGGCATAGTGTGATAAAGCCTGTTGCCAGGAATATCTTTTTCCAGAAGGATTATAATTTTTTTTTCTCCCACAGCATAACTCCCACCTCTCCTCCTCTGCTTCTTGCAGTGGCATCAGTGTACATGGTACTTTACAGATTAAAATAATACATTGCTAATCTGTTGGCAACTAGACATGCCATTATCTCTTACCTTATTGTCATAATTTCTGGGGGCAAAATAATAGATTGTGATTAAAACAGGAAAATACTATAATAAAGAAAATTATGGGTTTCTGTGCACTATTTGAAGGGAGAAAACTTTTTCTTCATGGGGTTTTTTTTGTTTTTAAATCAGAAAAGTACAGGACCTACGGAACAAGAAATTGCTTTTCCTTGCAAATCTGGCAGTAAAATATCTTCAGGACTTTCTTTCATTGCAGTGCCAGCAGCATTGTAACAAAAACAGTAACAGATGAGGGTCACAATTGGCTTTTCTCTAAGCCCTTTTCATTAGAATAGCTGGTCCATATGCAGGAAAGAGGTTTGGAAATTTCCTGTTTACAGAATAACTGACACTTTCAAATGGGAATATTTGAGAGTGACAGAGGCTTTCAGAAAATGTAATCTTAATATATTGTTTGAATATAACAAAAAAGTCTTCAAGTGGGGAGTGAGATTTTTTTCACTAAATAGTATCTGAAGCTAACAAATAGAATAAATACTGTCTCAGGGTATACATTTTCCCTAAGAAAAATAGTGTTATGTGAATCTGTATTAAGATATTAGAATTACTGGGATAGAAATGAATGTGTAGCCTGATTTTATCTGTATTTGACCTGGAATGGATATTAACAAATTTCTCAAATAAGATCTACTCTTAGAAGGACTAATTTAAAAATAACAGTATTATACTTTGACATTTTAATGTGACAAATGTTTTTAACAATTGTGCCAAGTTGTACAATGTGCCTAGACTTTAAAACTGCCTCTCAATTTTCAGTTGAAAAGGCTGAATGTTTTTATGTAGATAGTATTTAGTAAAACAGCATACCAGATTATTTCTTTTTATGAACATGTCCAGTTTTATTCCAACTGAAATTGGTAAAGTTGTAGTTCTTGTTTAAAATGTATTTACAAATACTGTGACTATATGCTAAACACTGAAGTTTCTTCTGCTAAAAATACTGTAGAAACAAAGAGCTTCATCTGCAATTCTTAGAGGTTGAGACTATTCTTCCTTTATAACTTCTATCCCACAATTTCACTTGTTTTCTCTTATTTTCATCCCAAACTGCAATGTTTTTCTTTGAAAGAACTATTTCACCCTTAGGTGAATTTAGGTTATTTCCTTATCTAAAATCCATTTAAATTTAATACAGTGTGTAGTTAATACAAAAAAAAATACTGTCCAGCCAACTTACTTTGCTGCTTTTGTCTCAGTCTTAAAGTGTGTGCTGCATGATTCAGGATGGGTTTCTTTACAACATCATGATAATGCTGAGCAGGTGATAGATGCTACCAGATATTAATTAGTGATTTGCCAAATATTTTAAGTAGGTTTCTCTTTGGTTTAGAATTTTTCAGGAAGTTAGTTTTAGAACTGCATTGGAACAACTATTCCCTAATGTAACGGGGGTGGAAGGGGAAGAAGTGACTTAAGCTTTTATCTGGAATTGGTGTCACAGACTAATTATGCAAACAGGTTCTCAGCCTCGTATCCTTCTATCTCACATCTAAAGATATCACCTTTTCCCTGTACAGTGAAAATAATCTAACTCGTTGGAGCCATCAAGATATATGCACTTTGAGAGGAAGCTTATTTTATTCCTGTAATTTGAAATAGTTTTTATTATGAATTGCTTAACTACTTAACGTGAAGTCCAGTATTCATTCTGGAAGGTTAACTTTTGTACTGCAGGGTTCTTGCTGCTGTGAAAAAGCATGTCACGGTAGACTGTCATATATTTACAGAAACTGCTTTTGCAATCTTTTACATATTTCAGATGCCTTTTCAGGGGATGCATTTACCTGCATTTTCATAAGCAGTTTCAACATGTTTATATATGGAAAATGCAATGGTATTTTGAGATGAAATTTGAAAGCTTGGTAGGTCACTTGCTTTTCTCTGGGTTAGATTGTTGTGAATTTCAATATGCAGTAAATTGTGCTTAAGGCAGGGCTGCTTAGCAGTTCAGTGGAATGTTTATTAATCAAATACAGAATAAAATCATGCCTCAACATTTATTTATGTATTTTTAAAAATTTATTTTTGTGAAAGTGTTGTCTTTATATCATTAATGAGCATCTTTTACCATAATTATATAGCAGTATATTTGCAAATATTAATACATTCACTACTATATCCTGGTAGTACGTTCATTATCAGCAATTAGCAGGTGGTTTAAATTGCTTCATCCAGTGTCCTGTTGAAATGACAGGGTGTAATGGTCAGTTTTCCTGTTGGATCAGGGTAACAGTGGAATGTAAAGATCCCAAGTTTATGAACACCTGAACAAAACTTATTAGGCAAATATCTGGAACAGTAAACAACTGCTGTTCGTAATGGTTGATTACTCTGTAAAAGCATAAAGGTAATCTGTTTAAACACAACCTTTTTTTAATATAGATTCTGGTATCTGTAAAAATTAAGTTGGGAATATTATTTCTATATCTTATTGTGTATCAAAAAAAAGAAAAAGGCAGTGACAAATACGACAAATACTGCAAAGCCAGGAATAGGCAGAGTGACAATTTTATTTCTAGTCTTGGGACCTGTCTGTGCTTGGCTGTTGGAAGTGCAAAACTGATTTTGTTTTGTCTGTTTTTTTTTTCCAGTATGAGTAACTTGCATTAAAAAGTTACTTTTTCATTGGCAAATGGCACAATCAAAGTCATTTGGATTTGATGCTTCATTTTGAAGTACCTGAACTATATATACCTGAACTGTTAACACCATATGCTTTTTGATGGTGCAAAGAGGATGAATGGGAAGAGTGTCAGACAGTAGAAAACATGTACCAATATGAATGTTCCTGTCAGTTTATCTGAATAGTTTTTATCTTGTCATTTTTCTTTGCAGCAAAATGAAACTTAGAAATCATTTTTATGAAATGACTTGCTTTATTTGAATTGATGATTAAAGGTGCATGGGTGATTTGGTCTCCATCAATAATTACAAGCTTGTGAAATAGTTCTTCACTTATCTGAGATCCCTCACTTCTGTACCTGTACCTTTCATCTCTTTTGGGATAATAAAATAATGCTTTAAATCGGTATATCTGCTCTAGCTGCATTTTATACACTAGGTACATGTTACTTACTGGAACCTAAATTTCATAGGGCCTTCTGTTCAGAGAAACCATGCGTACGTACGTCTCTGTGTAGGCTTCCCATTCATGTGTTGTTCCTTGGGGGTCTATAGCACCTCTTTGCCTTGCTTGGTATATGTGCTTATGTATCCCACGTATAACTTGGAAAATGCTTTTTATCATAGTTCTTAAGTAATACATCTCAAAATGGCAACTATTCTGTGTTTGAGGGTAAATATAGTAATCTGTATGTCTACATTAGGAATTAGTTAAAAAAATCACAAATGGTGTGTTTTAATGTAAGTTAAATTTATTCAAGTCTACTGTTTGAAAGTTTCAGCAGGTTTTGATTATGTCTGGATATAAAGAGTGGAAAGGTAGTAACAGTTCTTTCGGACATGCATTCTTAACAGTAGATGCTCTTAAGAATGGTAGGGGAAAAACCCTGTGCGAAAGAGGTCTATACAGTACAGTTCACTTTGTAGTCATGTTTCCCATAACATAGAACATATGACTGATAATATTGCTGAATGTTATAATTCAAGTGGAAATTACCTAGGAGAATGGCAGTAAATAAGCAGTTATGATGAGTAAACTTTATAATCTGGAACAGTGAAGAAATGAGGCCAAAAAAAAAAAAAAATGGAAAGTGTTCTGAAGAGTAACACCATCTGTTTTCACTTTCTGCTTTGAAATAATATTTAATAGTAACTTTAAAAAATTTGAGTAATTTTAACACTTTCTTGTAACATTTCCTGTGATCTCGATTACCCTGTGAATGCTGCAAATGACAAATGCACCAAAGGGCTGATTAGCATCAAAATCTATATTGCTTGGCATGATATTTGGGGAGTGGGTTTATATTACTTGTTGGCTATGAGACTAATCGGTTTTGCCCGCTATGGAGAATTATAGGAAGTAAGCAAATAAAAATGCTCATTGTTGTTTATAATAGAGTAAATTATTAAGAAATGAGAAACCAACTGTGCAACAGCAGTTCATCTTACTGTTATACTTCCTATATGGCAGAGTATTTAATGTTATTAAGCAAACCCCAAATTATCTAGACTGTTTTAAAGTACATTCTAAAATATTGGCATGTTTTAATTTTCAATACAGATTAAGTTGTCCTGCCCAGTCTTTCATATCTATACCGTGTGCTGTAAGAAGCTTCTTTGGCAAAATTGATTACTGATGTGGATTTACCATGTTTTGGGTAATCAGGTAGCCACTGTGATGTATATTGCCTGTTAGGTGTGCTATTTCTTCTTTAGTGAGGATTATAAACCAGCTTTTCTAATAGTGTTCATTCCCTCTTGTACTATCACAATACAGATTTTTACTTCTTGAAATACTACAGATTGACCTGTCAGAGCAGAAGGACAGCTTTTTAAGTTTGATAAAATTTTCCTTTGGGTATTTGGGTAACCTATGTTACAGATAGTGCCTTCAATTCTGATCTAGCATACTTGAAGCCTGTGATTTTAAATTGGTTACTAAAATATCCAAGAATGTGTCTCACATGTAGTTCAGACAGGTTTCTTAATAATCATTCTCTCCCATTTAAGGATTATGGGATTACAGAGTTTGGATGCTTGAAAAGACAGAACAGATGTCAGTCAAATTATAATTTTAATCGGAAGGAGGTGTGGAAAAAATACCCAGTCAAGCCACAGACAGACTTAAAACACAGAGCAAAATAAAGCAGTCAGAAATTAAGAAAAAACTTAGGGAACAACACTTTGTACTTTCTTTGCTTTATTTAGCCCGATCAGAAAAACCCATCCATCAAGGTCTTGTGGCAGTACCTCTCCAGAGGTTCGGGCCTGGCTTGATATCATTCCTCTGCAGTCTGTTCAACCTACTTTATTGTTAAGCTCTTCCAAACAAAACTGTTCTCAGTTCCTCCAAATGTTCAACATCCAAACTGACCAGCAAAGTTTTCTTGTTCTGTGGTTTGTACCCTTTTGACTGGGATAACGCTCTAGGTGATCAAACTGCCTGACTCTTGCCAGGAATCTTACACTTTTAAACACGACACCCCTGCCTAGCATTTTCCCAGGGCCTGCACTCCTTCCTCCGTGGCAGTATCCCACTGCTGATGGGGTTTTATAGCAGTTGGTCTCTGAATCCATCATGTAAGGACAGCTATAAAATAGTTCCCTTTCCTGTTTCTTCCCTCCCTTCATCTTCCCTCCTCTTCCCAGTTATCAAGGTGATTTAGTAGTTGAGGTTCATATATGGGGATCATTCCTTTTATCAGAGGAAAGATTTTGTCATCATGCAAAAGGCCTGTGTGGTTTCTGGACAGCATGTGCTGACACATCTTCTGCTTGTAGCAGAGGTTTCAAGTAATGCTATTGGTATTTACTGCTCTTCTTGGAAGCATGGCAAATACTTTTAATAATTGCCATCTTAAGTCATTGCAATATGTTGTTATGAAAATGATAGTTACCGTTTTTCCTGTGTCTATATTGTTTTTCTGTTCAACTGTTTTCTCTGTTTTGTTTCATTTATCACCCAGCTCTCTTACTCAGCTTGCCTTAGTTGGGAAGAAAAAGGAGGAGTGGTATTTTGGCAATGAAAACAGTTGTTTACTACAGTGTGAATAGGTCATTGCTGCAACTGACTTTACTGTTTTGAGAGCTACTAATTATGCAACACCTCCTGGAATAACATTATGAACACAAAAGGCAGGAGGAATGAGAGCATGATAGTGTGTTTTATTGTTTTAATTGTTAAACAGGCTTACAAACTGGCAGTTTTTTCATTATCAAAGGGAGATGGAAGAGAGAGACTTTCCCAATTCATTTTCATGCCATAAAAAGTAGCTGTTTAGAAACAGGTACTTATGATGGACGAGAACAGATGTCATTTTACCTTGGTTGCCAGTTAACTGAGTAGTCATCTCTAGTTTGCAGTGGTGCAAAGAACTATCTCAGTTCTTTGGAAAAGAACACTCTTGTCCTTTCTCTCTTTAGGCCACAAGCTAAACTACTCTTTCCATTTTTAAAAAGGAAGTTTTCTTGGAAAGAAAATGTATTTACTGAAGATGGTATCATACCTGTGATGATTTTTCATGCATTTACTAAAGTAACTTAAGAAAAGCTTTAGTTACTATTTTATTGACCTTCCCATTTCTGTGAAAAGCTGGTAGAAAGACAATTCCTTGCCTTGATAGTAGGCTGGTTAAATTCCAGATTGTTTTCAGCGTGGAATGATGGTTGACAACAGAAGTCTGTGTCGCAGGTATCCTGTCCTCAGCCCAATACTTTCCCATCTAAATCTTCTGTTGATCTGCTGCAGTTCCTGACACAGACATAGCCTGTAGGGCCTTTGTCTTAGCAGAAGCTTATAGTGATGGAGGCTACAGACAGATGTCCTGCAAAAATCTGTTACAGTGGATGAAGGGGACATCCCTGGGTGCAAGTAATCTGTTCAAAAGGATTATTGGTACAGCAGGATCTCTGTGAAGGGATGCAGATTGCTCTTTTTTAAGTATAAATTATATCTGAGTACAGAGTTAGTTGGCAAGATGAAAAAAGAGATCATAACGTTTACAGTAAAATAATTGTTCTGTGCCTATGTGTGTATATGTATGAGTCTTTCTCTGAAGGAGCCCTACTTTGCTTTAGAGGTTCAAGATCTGTCTTATAGCTTGGTGTTTAGTCAGGATTAATCAAACAAGTGAAAAGGCTTTTGAAGGTACTATCAAAACAACCATAGTACACCTTTCTTACTTCTGCTGTAACATCACTGTGAACCATATCCTTGTTTAGCAGCCACTGTTGTGACTGGCCTGTTGCAATCCTTTAGTAAAGTAGATGGAAAAAATGTTGGTCAGCTGTCTGATTTAGTAATACTATTAGTCAGCAGCTTGCCACTTACAAGGTTTTACTACATTAACAGCCATACAGAAACAGATTTTTTGTGAACAGTATAATTTTCTGTGTCTGTTTTAATTTCTTTAACACTGCTGATAAAGTTCATTTAAGTAGGAGACTAGCAAATTTCTTCTGACCTTGGCTGTTATTTTAGAAAAAAAAATATTCAAAGTCAGTTTCCCTCTAATGTTCTACAGTGCTGTGTTATGGTCCATAACTGTGATATTCTATATGGATTTGAGTAAAAGGACAAATAAAAAAAAGGTATGTAAGGGTATTCATGGAAGAATAGAAAGAAAATTGTAGGGAGCTTGTTCAATTATAGCAGCATTTTGTATTGACTCTTCATGTGAAATTTCACACTCGTTTCCTCCTTTTGAAAGCATCCTGTTTGTTTTCAGCTTCTCGCACTGTCTTGTAACAACCTGGGGTTTACGAGGTAGGCTGAATTATGCTCGATTAAAGTCTACATCTTTGCACTTTCATTGAAAGTATTGTGGATTTGTATTGTAACAGAGCAGCATGGCAACTTGCAGTGTTCAGCTGGGCTTTGGGTGAGTCCAGACTTTTCAGCAATGATCCTGGAATTTAGTTGGTGATTTTCATCGATTATTTGGCCCTACTTTGATTCTGGTTTGGTTCTTTGATTCTTTTCAGTAATGAGGGAACCACAGCTGACTTTGTCTCTCCTCTTATAGGAAAGCAGTGGTCTGTGTTTGCCTTTATTAGAAAAAATAATATAAAGCTTTGTACAAATAGTGATACTGAGAGCTCAGTATTTGAAACAAATGAGAGCTACCTAGTCTTTCTCTACATTTGAGTTTAGCCACATGTTTTTGCTGGGGCTGGGATTTTGTACTGAGAAGTATGCCAGCAAACTACCATGGTGGAAGACATTAGGTGATTTCCCAAAGAGGTGGTAGATTTTCCATGCTTGTTGATACTAAATATTTGGCTGGAGAAGTCCTGGACAAACCTGAACTAGTTGGACCTACTTTGAGAAGGGGGTTGGTCTAAGTTTTTCTAGGTTCTTTTTTCAAATACTGTTTGAGTTCTTCTCCAGCAAACTGTAGAAAATTAGAAACTTTTTACATTCATTGTCAAACTGAGACTAAATTGCAATGCGTAATCAACCTTCCAATCTGTTGTGTCAAACATGGTAATTGAACAAACCAGTATATTGTACTATTCATCACTGTAATTAAAGCATCATTTTTCTCTCGCTCTCATTAGTAGTATGTGCAGAAGAGCTCATTATTAGAACTTAGTTCATCAGAACCCAAGGGCACTGGGCAGCCGAAAGAGATGTGTTAACTGTTGAGACTTACATAAAATTTTATCCCCTGTATTACTTGAGGCAAAATCTTAATAAATTGTCATAATATCAAGTTGACCTCAGCCTTCTCCTGACCCCCCCACCCCCCCATCCCTTTCCCTCTTTTGTACTTCTAGCCCAATGCCCAAGCTTGAACTCTTCACCACATGTTCTATAGCAACTCAGCTTGTCCTGCCACTGTTCCTGCATCTCCACGAGGAAGTGGTAGTTGTCCAGCACTCCTAAGGATTTGTTCCTTCAGCAGATGTTCTGAGGTGAACAGGCTTGGATACTTCTTGGTGATAACTGCCTTTGGAGGTGTTTTAGCTGAGCTGCCAGAGAAGTTAAACTGCTGTCATTGCTATGCAGATATGAGTGAGTCAGGAAGAAAGAACTGCTTTTCATTTATATATGGATAGAGTTTGTTTATGAATGGAGCCCTGTTTCTCTCTTTTGACTCCTGTATTCTTCAAAGATGGGTAGAGATTGCTGTGACAGAAGAAATCCAGGTGGCATTTTATGTAATTACTGCTTTTTCTTGGTTTAAAATGTCCAGAGCATAAGAGCAAGAAAACAGTGCACATACGTAACAGACTATAAATTTTTTTGTAAGGAATTTTTGCTTCTGACTTATCTGGACTGGGTTTGACACTGTGATCTAGGAGTATCCCTAATTATCTGCAAAAACAAAATACTCTGGGGAATTTGAGGCTGGTGCTATTTATTTGTCTAAATGTGTATACCTACCTTGTCATCCGTTATTCTACATCAATTTCTCATTTCAGTTTTACATATGCAGCTGAAAATGTTTTATTTTTGAAACATGGCATGCCTTCATGGTTTTTATCATTAGGCACTTGATTCTTCCAGTATATAGAATACAGGCAACTTCTGGAGTAATTGTTAAGTATATTTTAAAAAAATACTAATTCAAAGTAGGTAGTGTGAAACTCCAAAATATGATAAAAGTAATATGGTGAGACTGTTTGCTGGTTCTTGATTCCAATGCATGATGTGCAGGTATTTTGTTTCACTATGACCTGGAGTGGGACAGGGTGTCACTTGGTTATGTGATTCAGAAAGTATTTGGGAATCTCCATTAAGTATTTAATTAGGATTGAGTTAATAGATGAAATGATTAAATTCCCTAACAAGCATAATGAAGAAGCCTTAGGCAGAAGAACTTAGAACAGCTATCAAAATGCTTAACTCAGCAGGTGTCTGTACTTAAATCCTTTTTTTAGAAGTGAATTAAATTTCCCATGTCAGATGTATATAGTCAGTCAAATAATGATGTTTTGTATATATGCATACAATTGATTACTAAATTTAAAAAGTTAACTCAGTACAAAAGTTGGTAATAAATATTGAAAGTAAAACCCATTCACTCTGCTGTGCAGAACCTGCTACGATGTGTTTAGCATGACTCAGTAATGCCTGTACCTGCTGAACAAGCATCTTATCAAAGCACTTGTTCATAATGAAAATGTAGTGAGGAGGTAATTCAACATGATCGTTCCATTGCAGGACAGGATAACTAAACAGCTGAGGTTATTTTAGAATTATACTGGGCATAAGGACTGTGTGAGGCTAGAAAAGAATTAGATCCAAAAATCATCAAACATCAAAACTAACTACTTCAGACCGCTCTGTTCTGTTGATTGAAATCTTTTCAAACTGTTGTTGTCTTTAAAGTATCAGAACTGTCCTCATTTTACTGTATGAATGTTGGTAAAACGAAACAATAGCTTTGAAGTTTGTAATAGTTATTGCTTACTGGGTCAGCTTATGAATTCCTTCCTCGCCTCCTGCAGTATTGAGTCTTGGCCTGTGCTTTCCGTGAGCTGCAATTCAGCAATTTTCCACTCTTAGTTGAGACTTGGAATTTAGGTCGTATCTCATAATGCTAGCAGATTCATTTGAGACTTGGATTATCTAGGGGAGGATCATTGGGAAAGTGTGTCTGGGGGCTAAAATTACTCAGCTTCCTCAAACTGTGTTCACAGCATCTGCAAGAAAGCTGAATTCAGAGACATGGATTACTGTGATACAGGAGGAGATGCTCACAGTGCCCTTGGCTCACCTTTTTCCTAGGGTTGGCCTGTGTGTTTAATCCCTTACTTGCCTGCTGTTCCTGTCTTTCTTTTACTCTGCATATCAGCAACTCTGGTTTTACCTGGTTTTTTCTCCTTAAGTACGTGTCCTATAATGGTTATTCCATATGATCAACATCTTCTAGCGGGTATAAATTCAGTGACTGGTTTTGTGGGGATGATCTCTTATTTATTGTATTCTTTCTGGCTTTGTTTCTTTCTGTTTATCTTTGCTCTGTCTTGATAACAATCAATCTGGTAATAATCATTAAAGGGAATGTAATGTTGATTTAAGAACTTGTATATACTGGCAGAACATTAATGGGAGTTTCAGTTTTAGTTTAAGGAATGTTACTTACAGTTAGCATTAACAGATCAGATATTTTTAGGAATACACCAAACATTCAACATGTTTGTAATCTTGAATGTAATATCTTCAGAGTAAGTTTCATCAAGCCTGTGGAATTTACTCTGTACTTCACTGTTACCTGAAGTAACTGGCTCAACTTACTGGGGTTTATTGTATTGTGAGAAATACCTGGATCCCAAACCTCTTGTTTTCAGAAGGAAGAAACAGTTGGTTACACGCACAGCTATTGATAGAAAGGTGATATAAATATTCTCCCAGCTAATTGTAGAGAGCTGATTGCTTCTGTTCTTTGCTGAAATGCCTGATACAGTGTAGGCAAAATCTTTAGGGCATTTAGCTAGCTGGCAATGTGTGTTTATTGTGCAAGTGAGAACTACAGTGTAAAGATATTTTTTTTTAAATATGACCAAATTTCTTCACAAAATTCTTGCCAAAAAATTGTTGAAGCATGACCAACTTCCATAAGAACAGAAATACATATTCCTGTTTTCAAAAGCTATATCCTGTCAAAGATCAAAACTCTCCTCCAAGGCAGAGTAAGTCTAGGGGACATACTCTTTCAATAGAAGACTTTACAAGGAAGGAATTTGTTTTAGTGTGGGGATAACAATCATATCCTGTGTCTTTCTGTCTTTCCGTCCCTTTCTTGAAGCACCATAGTGGAGAAATGGTTTTGTTTGATTTTTCCTAAAAGGCCAGGCCAAAAGACAACTCCAGACTTGAATATCATTTAATGGATTATGAGAAATATCCATCGTAGTTAGGTAATAGTATGCGAGCTGTCTATAGCAGGTGTGTGCAGTGTCATATACACCTCTTGCTTGGTATGCTGTTTAATGAAGTTGGTTGAAACTTGGAGGCCAAGCAAGCTCTGTAATCAAAGATTAGGCAGACAGGGAAAGCATAAGCAGTCATGCTCAGAATAGTTTTTCTTTTACAGTTCAGTAAGCTTCTTACTGAACTATTCAGCAGTAGAAAATAAAGCTGTGGAACCTACATTACAAGGCAGAAACTAACTAGTAATTACATGAGATTGTAAGGATTACTGAGTTAAAACTTGTATTCTGTGCAGGGTGTAGCTGGGAAAGACAAAACCATGTTTGTGTCTTAGAAAATAAAATACCTCTAAGAATTCAGCATTTTGTAATTTTTTTTTTTTTCAAATATTTTGTAGTGTGCCAGGTAAGACTTTAGTACTTTACACCATTGTAGTAAAATGATCAACTAATGAAAAGATTTTTTTTGAATTGGCTTAAAGCAAATCTCTGCATAACAAAGATTTAGGATAAAACACTGTATTTTCTGTGTTGTTCACTTCTACTGTGTTGATCTTGATTTTTCCTTTTAAAAAAAGGTATTTGGCCGTTTTGGATTCTATTCTTTGTAAATTTGTTACTGATTTTTTATTATTATTTCTCTAATTTTTTTTTCCAAAATCATGCATCCCTGTTAAAAAGTGCCTTGCTGCAGTTCTGAATGTGGGAGGTATGTGACAGCATGAAATCCTGCCTGGATTTTTTTTTTTTTTTTTTTTTGCTGCGTGTCAGAGCGTAGACATCTTGAAGGAAATAGCATCAATTACAGTACCATCTTAGTACCAGTAATCAGCAGCTCCTGAGGCATTGTATTACAGGATTCTCTAGAGAAAGAAGACATTGGTGAGCAGCTGATCCTAGTTTCTGACCACCTCTGAATGATACCTGTATTTTTCTTTCAGATACAAAAGGTTACTTGCTTGTGGCATAACTGTCATAACTGCAGATCCCACTAGTCAAAGTGACTTCTTCTTGCTTTTTCAGCTGTACCTAAAATACGCTGTTCAGTGAGATGTACAAAAAGTGGAACTGTATTTACTATCAGTAGAACTTTTTAAAAAAATTTTTAGAGAACTTCAGCAGTTATGCTGATAAACCCTGTATTTGGAACAGTAGGGTATTGTTTTGCAGTGCAGTTTTTAATTTAGCCTTTCTTGTTGAGCATAGTGAATTAAAATATATAAAAAAATGCAGGTTGTCTGACTCCACAATAAGTGGAAGAAAACCAATAGAGTTACATGTGGAATTAAACAGTTTTCTCTTTGTCTTGATTTTGGTTGGTATAGAGTTAATTTTCCTGCTAGTAGCTGGCATAGTGCTGTGTTTTGGGTCTAGCATGTGAATAATGTGATAACACTCTGATATTTTGGTTGTTGCCAAGCAATATTTATACTAAGTCAAAGACTCTTCAGTTTCCCATGCTCTGCCAGCCAGGAGGTGCACAAGAAGCTGGGAGTGGACATAGCCAGGACTACTGACCAAAGGGACATTCCATACCGTATGATGTCATGCTCAGTATATAAAGCTGGGAGAGTTGGCCAGGGGATGCAGGTTGCAACTGGCTGGGCATTGGTCAGCAGGTGGTGAGCAGTTGTATTGTGCATCACTTGTTTTCTATATTCTTTTATTATTGTTGTTGTTGTTTTTCCCTTGCTGTCCTATTAAACTGTCTTTATCTCAGCCCACAAGTTTTAGCTTTTTTTTATTATTATTTTTTAAATTCACCTCCCCATAGCACTGGGGCTGAACTGGGGCAGGAGTAGGGGCTGGGGGAGGGCCTGGAAGGAGTGAGTGAACAGCTGTGTGGTGCTTAGCTGCCAGCTGGGGTTAAGCCATGACACTCTGCACATCCTTTTTTTTAAAACCAAACAAAAAATCCCCCTCCCCCCAAATCCAAAACCTCTTTTAGTTATATGCTTATCCATAGATGCTAACAGATTGTGGAGTTTTTTTGCTAGTAAAGAAATTATTTATAAAACAAAGTTTTATTTTGCTAACTGGAAAAAATAGCAATTTCATAGTTTGTTTTTCAAGGTAAGAGGTGCAAGTTGACTTAAATTCTTATTATTTACTATTTTTTAGAAAATCTCCTTTTGGGCATCTGGGTTATAAAGAAAATAATCTGGAGTGACTTGAGACTCTGAAGGGGCTTGTATCCGATAGCTTATATAAAATACAGTTGTGCCTTGGATCCAGTCAGCATGGGTAAAAGTTATTACACTTGATTTTGATAGTACAGAGCATTATCTGAAGTCATTCCTTCCGTGTTCCCTCTGTTTTCTTAAGTAGTTTGCAGTGTATTAATAATTTGCTAGAAACATTGCAAATGTGCCTCAGCTAGCTAGTTGTAAATAATTTGATTTTCTTAATGGATTTATCGTGTATTGAGCGTATTGGCAGTTCTAGCAACATTTCAGTGGCACTTTCCTTTTCCACTGTAATCAACTTCATAGACATGATCAACTTTTACTGATGATCCAGCATGGGAGGTGAAGGCTACTGAATTTCCTCTGGGAGAGTTGCCAGTGATTGCTTTACTTGTGGGCTGGTCTCAGCACAGGCACAGTAGCCAGTGAAGTAGTTGTGGATTACCAGCTGGGGAAGAAGATTCTGCTTCCAAACCTGCTTGGAGCTTCCTTGGTTACCAGACCTCAACTGGAAGGCTGCGTCCACCTTGCAGGCAGGGGATGAAAACAATACTCTTGTGCAACAGGTATTCTGAGCAGTTTGGATCAGCACAGTAGCGCTCCACGTGAGGACGCGCTTATGTCTGACTGGGAAACACATTTTGTGTACTACCTCCTCTTAAAAAGCAAATCCAGCCTTTTCTTGCTGTTTATCTCCATTCTATTTTTCCTTTAGCACAGGAGTTTAATTCAGGCTAGGTGACAAAGATATAGCAAGGAAAGACCATTAGAGCAACGAACCTTGGATGTCAGAGACAATCCATATCTTCCCTTCTTCCCTTCTGTTTTTCACTTGCTAAACTACCCTTCAGCAGTCTGAGCTCAAACACCTGCAAAACTGCATGGGTTCCTGTGGCTGACCCAGCCTCTGCCATCCCTCACAACGTTTTGGGACTTGACTAGTAGTTAATGTGATACTCTATCTGAATTCCTCTGCATTGCATTGCTGGGCCAGCAAAGGAGTGGCTGTTTTCTATCTATGTATGGAATTGCCATGTTTCACACTGGAGCACAGTCTGGTCATGGGCAATACTCTGTCTTTTCCTTCTGAAATACTGGTGACAAGAATTCAGCTCCCCAGCTCTTCCCTTCATTTGTGCCTAAGACCTTATAGCAGTAGTTGTCCACTAAAGATCTGTAAATAAATTCATAACTTGGATCGATAAGATCCAAGTGAAAAGAGTTTATTCTGAATAAGTCAATCAGTGGTGGCAGGAGTGAAGAGGCACTGGTTTGTAGCCTAGCTGGACTACTTGTGCTAGAAGCATGGTTGGAGTGTGTGGCAGAAGGGGGGCTTTCAGGTCCCATCCATGGTCCAAAGAGAATAAACTTGTCTCAGGAAGGCTGGCTGTCAGGAACAGTTTTGTGTGAATGCCTTGAGTCAGTAGATAAAGTATAATTTACCTTTTTTGTTAAACAATCAACTGAACTGCATTAAAAAATATGTCTGTGTTGCTGCCTGCTTCTGAGGCCAGCATCATTGCTTCCATTACACTACAAACACTAAGGGCAGCACAAAGTCTCAATCTGTTCATCTTTTTCCTGCTGAGAATCCTGGAATAAATTATGTGTATGTACTACCTTAACTGTAATGATTAGGTAGAATATTGCTGTGTGACTCATGTTGTTCATTGCTGTTACCATGGCTGTTACAGCTACCTTGTGAGATGTTTATATGAATTTTTTTATAGTATTAAAGTGATGGTGTTAACAAGTGTTTGGGACCTTTGTTTGCTTTGTGAGCTGTGTTTAAAGGCTATTTTAAAGAAAAAATACTTGTTTGAAATTGTTCTGGTTCATGGGAAATGTTGCTTAATATTTACAAAGCTGTTGCTCTGTCATGATTCAGAAACAAATCTGTTTAGCTGTAGGCACTGCCTCTACAAACCACCATCATTTTCTAATTCAGCCACAAGAATCTAATGTAAATCCTGGCTGTTATACTTTTTCTTCGCTCTTTTTTGTTTGTTTTTGTTTTTAATTGTTACAAACTGAAATAGCCATTGTCTTTCAGTACATAATAACACATACCTCATCTTTTAACAGAAGCTATAATTTATTTATCAGTATATGCTTATTTTAAGCCTAGTGGAACATACATAGCTGTATCTGCATAAGATTATTAGCTTATTAGAAGAAAAATATTTTCTATCATGTTGGTTTTTACTTAAGGTTAGTATAGTTGTGTCTTCTTCCTGGATTATGAATTTAAAAATAGATAAAATTTCACTTACTAATGCAGCATGTTTATGATGATGAAGGCTGTTTACCAGGCAGTTTCAGCTTGTATTTCCCAAGCAACATTGATCAGGCTGGGGTTTTTGTTTTCACTAGGGTGGAAAATTAAAAGATCTCTTTAGCTCTGTTAAAAGTGATGTAATGTTGGAATCATTAAAGCTACTTATTCTTTCCATTTCCAGTTCTTTATTTTTGGTGTTAATTCTGTTATGAAAGGTTTTTTTCATTTGCAATATGCATTTTTAATTCATGTCCTTGTGCTTCGCATTGCCTTCTCAAATCCATTATGTGTGTTTGTGTTCATTTGTCTTTAATTCAAAAAATGAGAACCACACAGAAAACTTGCAGCATTTACAGTGTTGGTCTTTGCATGCATGTGGTTATGTTCAGAAACTGTATGTAAGAAAGTGATCTTTTGATTTGCTAACCATTGGGTATTGCTGCTTCTCTTTGCAGAGTGCTCACTTGGCCATGATCGATACTCTTATGATGGCATATACGGTAGAGATGGTCAGCGTTGAGAAAGTGATTGCATGCACTCAGCAGTATTCATCCTTCTTCCAAGCTACAGATCTACCTTATGACATTGAGGATGCTGTCATGTACTGGATAAACAAGGTATGAGTACTGGAAAAGCAAGCTGTGATTTTCTTTGTAGTCTATATGATTCGATTAGAGATGAGTGGGTAAGGTATGTAGGTAGGTATATCAAGACTGTGTCTGATATAGACTGTTCCTCCCTCTGCTGTGCATGGTTAATAAAAGGCAAAGTTTGCAGAAGTAAGTTAAACATGTTATGTGAACCAAATAAATGGGAAGTTTAAATAAAATACTCTAATACATATTACGTATGGCATTGTGTCAGTCGCTGTCATGTTGAGGTCCCATGGCATCTGCTCAAGGGTTTCTTTTTGGCTCTTTGTTGTTGTCTTATTGTCTAATTTATCATGATTTAGAACCAAGGTATTCTGTTTGTATTTGAACTCATCTTGCTTGAAGCGATCTACCTTCACTGCATAATCAAATCTCAAGTAACAAGGGTATACTGTTAATCAAATGTGATAGAGTGTAATAAGGGACAGGTTAGTTTGTACCATGTAAAGCTAACAACTAGTGATCACAGACTGATTCTGAAACTGACAGTTGTTGATGATGCTTCAGGGCTATTGTCAGAAATGTTTGTTTAATCTTTTCAGTTAACCTGGTAGTAGTGATTTATAGACCTTTTGGGAACTTAGAATTTCTATGACTTGTTTGTTAGAATAGACCACTGAAAAAACTATTTTGTCTCTAGGTAAATGAACATTTGAAAGACATAATGGAACAGGAACAAAAACTAAAAGAGCATCACAGTGCAGAATCGGCAGGAGGTCAAAAGGTGGGTGTAGGAGTTAAAATATTTTAAACAAGAATAAGCATTTATCTATAAACAACAACTACTTGCATGTCGTATGTATAGGTAAATATACATTTGCAGACATTCATCTTTTAACTGCTTCTTAAAGAAAGCAAACGAGTATTCAGTCATTTTGTCATTAGTTTTATCATTCCCACAAAAATATCCATTTAAATGTAACACTAATAGAGTTGCACTTTTTATTCCCAGTTGTCCTTTTTGACAAAAATCTTTGATAGCAGGGAAACATCTGTTATGTTAGTCCTAAGGAACGTATTAAGATTAATGAATACTTTCAAATGAATTAAAACTGTAGTCAGATATGATACAAGAGACCACCACATTTTTATTCATTATTTTTAATGGTTTTTTCCTTGTGAATTGCATGCCTCTCAAGAGAAATCTGTATGTAGCATCATGGGAAGCATTGTTCTGGCTATGATCCAAAGTACTGGTTAATTACAGGTTGTATTATATACACAATAAAAACAGGTTATGTTTGATTCCCTTTCCTAACAAGACTTTTTTTCCTTTTGTTTGCATAGCTCAGTTAATTAAATAGCATTATACCTATCAAAATACAGAAGGGTAGCGCACAGTTCCAGAGTATGTGAAATTGCTTGCTTCAGAATGAGATCATTTATCCTGTTGTGATATAATTATTATTGGGGAATTGGTAATTGGTTTGAACACTCTTTGGTACTATTCCTGCACTTGAATGCAGAACAGATTTCCTGGCTACTGCAAGGCTGTGATCCTCGTTCCCTTCCTGGCCTGTTGTCATTTAAGCAGCTAGCTCCTTTTCAGTGCTTCTCTGAGGGAGTTGAGGGTTACCTGGCCAGATTATTAGTTCAGCTTCAAAAAATATGAAAGCAATTAATGTCATTGCACTTGCAGTTTCTTTTAGATATAAGGAATGAAGAAGGCTAATGAATTAAGTGGGTGATTCAGCAAAAGAAAGCGGTAATTTTTACAATAATAGTGTGACTGATTATTCTGACAGAAAATTTTCAGTCTGTGTTCAGGAGTGATGACACAGAAATCTGGAGAATAAGATGTCCTTGACAGGTTCATTTCTCAAATTTAGATAAAACAAAGTAAGTGGGGGGCAGGGAGATAACCTATGATCCTCTTTCCTCTAGTGATTCTTCTTTTTTCTGAAAATAATAGTAGGAAGGTTTTTTGTGTAGCTTTTAGGTCGCTTTGAAAGATGAGAATAACTTTTAAAACCTAAAGTGCATGAGAATCTTAATACGGTAAACAAAGTTATATCAAAGAAAACAATATTATCAGAGCAATGCCATAAAATTATCTGCATTTGTAAAAAATCAATAATGTTTATTTTTACTTATGTTAGAGAGTTTGCATTTTATATTAGGAATAGGAAGATAAAATGTTTAGCTTATAATTCATCTTTAATGTTAGCATTCTTGAATCAACTGCTAAAAGGCTTGTATAGTGTGTAACTGATCCTAGAAATGAACACAATGAAATACACCATTTTCATATAAATATTTTATGCATTTGTGGCATTTTTCATATGAATGGTGAAGCTGTAAGACAATCAGAGCCCTGTCCTGTTGGCCAGTATACAAATGCATTTGCAAAATAGCAAAATCGTGCTACAGTTGCCATATCATGGAATAAATTGTAATTAAGTCTGCCTCTTCCACGCTCTGAATTTTAGCCACTGTTCTCCCAGGTACATGTTATGTTACTTGCCTCAGTGTGGGATTCAGCAGTATAAATGACAGTGTCAAGTATTGACATTGACAATAAATGGCACTGTCACGTAAGGCATTACATGCTAGGGGGTTGTATTAGCACAACTTCATTAGCTAAAATCTCAGCATGGGGAAAACCTCAGGCTCCGGTTGACCTGTAGATGTCTCTTCAGACAGTAAATTTATTATGGATTATAGCTAAAAAAAAAAAAAAAGCTGTTAGTCCATGTTTTCTTCTTTTTATAGCACAGAATTTTCTTAAATTAAGAAAGTCAGGGAGAATTGAATTCTGCCTTTGTATTAACTAAAGCAATATTATTACATGTTTTTCCATTTTTATGGGAAAATAAATTGTATTTCTATATATTTATTAAGTTCAGTGTTTTCTATGCTCATGTTATAGTTAAGTCTTAATGCTTGGTATCTGAATTCAATTGTTTTATTTTCTTTCTTTGATGTTTTTAAACTCCTAACTGCTGCTTCTATTACTGTTTTAAAACTTAGAATGAAGGGGAACTCAAATGTTTCACTGTGCCTCTTTTCCACCCTCCTTTTCAGGTTGAGGCTCTGTTTTGTAATTCAGGTGCTGCACATACAGTTAGCCATTCAAAAGGTGATGATTCCATTCTAAAATTCAAGTACCTTTGCAGTATCCCTGAAGTATTCTCAACAGCTTTGGTTCTTTAAGTTTCAGTTTTGAAAATTTCAATTTTTTTAATTGAAATTAAGAATGCCTATTCTGCTGATTTAGAGAGATGGCCAAACAATCATGGGAAGAATAGATCATGGTGGTCATTAGGGAAGCTTTTCTTTAGTTTTAATTTTTTGGCCAAGAAGCAGCAAAGTTAGGTACCTAAAAGGTGAAGCAAAGTTAATGAGTAGACTTCTTAATTACTTTTTAATTTCCTACTTTGTTATAGACATAAATTCATCCATTGTGGAAAATTATTTCAGCATAATCCTTAAGCCTGCCAACTTAATGCTTTACTATCTTCTTACAAACCTATGGTGAATATTTCAGCAATAAATAGTAAATCTCTACATTTCTAAAAATTGTCACATAGAGAGATTAATACATGATACAACTGATAAGATGTACCTAATATCTATTTCTGCATAGATAAACCCAGTATTAACAGATTATGAGATTGCTTTTGTTTTCCTTCACTTTCTTCTGCTGCTAGCTTCCTGTAGAAGATAAGAGAGGAAGGAGTATGTATGATTTTTAGTTCCAGGTAGTGCTCTGTGGACCTTGATCAGCTGGTGATTTGTGGTAACCTCGTCTCTTTCTGGTAGAGTCTCTGCATCTTCTTTCAGAATTAGGATTTCAAGTTTTGTAGTGAATAGCTTTGGTTTTCAGGCTTCCATTGAATAATACGTAGTGAATGTGTCGTTGCACTGGTTAAACTACAGGTTTTCAATGTGGTTGAAACTTTCTGAAAAACATTTTATTTTTCTTTTGTGGTTTAGACTGAATCACAGTCTACATCAGTGCCACATCAGTGTAAATCCTATGAAAGAAACAAATGTAAGAGTATTCATCCAAAGACCTGAATTCTTGTAATGTTTTTTTAAAATTAGTTTAAACAGTGCAACTTTTTGTGTGAAGGTAAAACACTAACACCATAGTTCCACTTTTGATTTAATGTGTCCTAAATCCACACTGCTAGCAAAAGCTAACCTGTCGAGAAGAAAAGTTTGCAGCAGGATCAGCTTCTTGAACCAATTAATGCAATTAATGCACAGCTGGATGAACACAAATGATGGTGCAAGGAAGACTGCAGAAACAAGTATTTAATGAAGGGCATGACTATCATTTTTTTCCCCATAGGATGAACTTACACCAAGTGAAATTTATCATAGTCATGTTTAAAACTTTGTTAGGGGGGATTAAACAATCTTCTCATAAATGTGTAAGCCTTCAACTGGAGGGACTATTTGTTCTTTTGTTTTGTGGTTTTGTTTTTGTGTATTTTTTTGTTTGTTTTAAAACATTGGGGTGAGTCAGTCAGCATTCTCTGCTCAGTTTGCTTTGTAGTGACTGATTTTTGGTAAGTTCGAGGGGAAAAAGGTTTTCTCGTGTTGATACAAAGCCATTGAATTCCCATTGTGTTGTCCAAGACATTTCAGCTTTCTTTATCTCTTTTCTTTAAGTGCCTTTACAATGTGTATATTTTTAAATCTTATAGTCTGCTTGAATTTAAACTTGATTATCTTCAGTCTTTCAGTCTCTTGAAGTACATTCATAGTTGCCTCCACTGTAGTTCAGCCAAGTGGACAAATAAAAATACATATTTCATTGCTAGTTTTGAGTTGTTTGTACTGTTACAGAGCAGCAGTCTTTGGAACTGAAATAAATGTCTGCTTTTTTCCAAAGAGTAGTTCTTCAGACTATCATTAAATAGATATTGAAGTTTTGAGCCCACATCTGCAATACACTTCACCTTGATAAATCAAAGAAGAATGTTCCCATCAGTGTTAAGTAGAATGGTAGGCAGCCCAGATCTGATCTCAGTCCGTTTACCTAAAACCTTGCTTTATGATATGGTTTAGAATTCCTGATTGCAGTTGAAAATTAAGGTAATTTGTTGTCAAATTCACATACTTTCCCATACTTTGACTATATTTCAATAAGGTGAAGAGAAACGGAATCCTATGGAGAGTGCTTTAGTTGGGTGTGACTGAAATGCCTAGAGCCACACATGAACATGCATCTCGTAGTTCATTTCTGCTAAATGGCTTTTGAATTCTCCACTGTAACAGTCCAGTTAAATGGAGGAGAACAATGTTGAGATTATATTTGTATAACTTGTTCTCTATAATTTGGTGTTGGATTTTTTTGATCATGTATGAGTTTAGAATTGTATGTAACAGTTCTGATCATTTCTCTGCCAGTAGCCAAAAATCCATTTACATTTCAGGTCATTGCACATCATACAGCTAATGCTAATGTGATTGGTCGTTGCAAAAATATAATTGCCTGCACCTCTTGTTGTTCTGAAAACTGTCATAAAATTGTTTAAAAACATTGTTAAGTGTTAAAGACATAACCGTTTGGCTTGAAGTAACTAATGCAAACTTCACTGCAATTAGTTGTACTGTACTACAGTGTGTTTATACCTTTTTCATTGCTTTACCTTCCCTGCTTCCCCATATGTGCTGCTGGAGTTCATTTTGATACTTGTGATATCATGACTTCAAGTCTCAAATGAATTCTTCAGTCAGATTGCATATGTAGGGTAAATTAGATGTGTGAAAGCGTTAAAACCAAAATCATTGGTCTGACAATCTTACATGTTCCACGTGGGAAAACTATAATGTTGATTTACAAAGACTGCAGATGTATTTCTCCAGTATTATTACTGCTAATTAGAAATTAGCAGAGGTTACAGGGCACTAATGTTTACCATTAAATTACAAATCACTGTTGTACAAAACTGAGAATGTTAAAGAAAATTTCTTTGTGAAAGTAATTTATGAAATCTGATAAATTGTTCCTTTTTTTCCCTTGCTTTTTGCTTTTACTCTTTTTTTTTTCCTACTGCTTCCTCTGAAGTCTCCTACCAAATGGTTTTGGAAACTGGTTCCTGTAAGTTTGCCCAACTGCTTCACTTTGATCAAATAGCTTATTTTGGGAATGGCTTTGCCCATGTCATGCTGGTTGAGTCATTCATTTCATTTATCTCTACAAGATGATTTTATAAGCAATTGCTCTGCAAAGGTGTGCATAATACAGAAGCTTATTTTGCAAGGTAATGTGTGCAAAACAATTGCAAGATATGATGCTGGATAAGGAATTACTTTTCAAGAAGTCTATGGGTTTGTGTAAGGCAGCACTACCTGTTATTAACTAATGTCAAATGAGGTTTTTTGCAAACTGCTTTGTCATAAGCTTCCAGTAAACATATGCTATTTGGTACTGACTCTCTTTTTAAGAGTTTGGCAGAAAATTTTTGATTCTTGATCATACATGGAAACTTTCTTATTTATTTTAATGATATGCATTCATTGCAATTTTTGTCTAGAATTCCCAAATTTTTCAGTTGATTTAGGACTGCTGTTAATCTCTCTCCACACAAAGTAACCCAAAGCAATCTAATTTCACTAAAAGCCTTAAAACACCCCCAATGTTGAAGTCTGCAATAACAATAGATGTTGTTTTCTCTGTGCTGTGTCACCTTGGGATTATAATTACCTTCCTCTGTCACATAGTAATTCACCCCCTGAAATGCCTTCAGATTGTTTATTATACAGCAGGTTTGTCTAGGAACAAAGTAGTCAGCTCTTTAGCTATATGCAGAATTGCGTACTTCAGAACTAGTTCTTTGGAATTCAGACCAGATCTACGTTTCATCTAAACATTACCAAATAACGGATCTAGGAGTCCCTCAGATATTTGTTGTCATAACTAGCAAAGTATTATTCATACTTTGCAAAGAGAATTTAGAATAACCAAGCAGTTGCATGTAGGCAACAACAGAAATTACTTGGTGTCAGGAAAACCAGTTTAGAAGTACTGTCGTCAGCAGACTAATTGGTATTCAAATTCATAACGGTTTATGCTATATTGGCAGTTTCTCTATGATGCTATCTTTTACAGTTGTGTGACACACAAATACACTGCTCTTCACAGTATAGTCCTTTAATTATGCTATCTTAATCCCAAAACATTATTAAATGGAGGGAATAATGAAAAAAAGAATGGACTGTCTAAAACATGCTTGCATTTCTGATCACATTTTTGTCTCATTTCTACAAAATAAGGTGGCTGCTTCAAAGCAGGTTAAGAATATATGCTTGTTCTATTTTTGCCTAAGGTGTTAGTTTACTAATGGTTCTCTTCATTGCATTAAAAAGATATTAGAATATAAAATATTCAGTCTGTTGAAAAGCTAAGTCCAATTTGCCTGTCAGTTGTCCATAAAGAACTTTTAAGTAGTGGAATTTGTTACTTTGGGCTTTTCAGTTTAGTAGAGATACAGTTGAAACCCAAGTGCCACTGATGATATAGTAGGAAGGCAGTGGCTCAAGCTGCTCTAACTGTTCAACCAGTCTTCTGATCTCTTCCTTTTACACAGAGCAGGTGTTTCATAGCAAGATAGATATTCCTGAGCACACAGGCAGCTGAAAATTTACTCTGAGAATTACGTTTATAGCATGTTATCTACTATATGGTAAATGCATAAGAGCATTCATTATTAATGATTAACTTGGAATACACAGAAACACTTCTGACAGAGTAGCTGGTGTGCAGATGGTTCATCTTTAGCTGAACTTGTTTATGTGCAAGTATCTCAACAAGATGTAGACTTGTTTAAGTGGAATAAGCCAAAGATGCTAAATCAGGCTGCTTTAGGATCTCAAAACAAGATGCATGTGAAACATATTAGCATTTATGTCTAAATTGGAACTGCAGCTTTATAATATCGAGGTTCATCTATGCATTGTTACATTCATAGTATGAAAACATTAGCAAACATTACAACTGATGACAAGAGTTTTTTCAAATGGATGTTTATTAAAAATGCACTGCAATTACCAGTGTCTTTTATTTTTCAGTATAATTTCTTTCATCTTTTCAACCAAATTGAAACATGATGCCTGTTATACCCTAATGAACCTAGCATATCAGGTTATATAAGTTTATTTTTCCTGAAATAACGTGCCTGGCATACTCTGTAGAGTGAAGTAAGTCCTCCTAGGCCCCCTTTAATGATATGACACAGTTTCCAGCATCTGCAAGCACTGTTCGTAAGGCCAATGAAGGCATCATTAAAGAGATAGTAGACTTTTTTCCCAGGATTTACTGTGTAAGACCACTGTATTATGGACTTCAAGTATGTTTGAACACTCCATTAAAAAGTTGCTATTTAAAAGGAATACACAGGGCTTGCTAGACCATGATGTTAGAGTCCATCTGTATCCTGTATCTTTTATCATTATTTCATAACTAATGAAATAATCAGAATTTTATTATTTCACAGACTTAATTTCAGACTGACATGGGGAGAAGAATATTAATAATGCATGAAACACTAGCATGACTTTGGTGTTAGTGAATATTTTCTGTAGTATGCAAAAATGACATTTTCATTTTTATGCAGCATACTTGACACACAAATACCAGTACATTTCAAGTATGAAATAAAGACTAACTCTCAGGGTAGTATAAGTTCTGTGGGCCAAATAAAAGCCCTTTAATTTTCTGGAACTCATGTGTCTGCCTTTGCCAGAGTAGACTTGTACTCCTTGGGCCAGTTAGAGGACACTGACATTCACTAAAGATAATCCTATGTGATTCTTGACAGAAATCCAGTGACAGGGTTAGTCTGTGGTTCCACAGACTTTTCACAAGATAGCTTAAACATTTCCCACCCCACCCATAAAGCCTCCAGCCCTGCCCACTCATTCACTGCGGAATCAGGAGGAGAGAGATGATGTAGCTGGATCAGTGGTCTTAATGCGGTACCATCATTGCTCCAGCACAGCCAGAAGGAAGAGAGCAGGATATAGGAACAGTCAGCTTCAGCTTTGCTGGGAGGAGTAATGTCCACAAAGACTTCCCAGAGTCCCTACAAAGAGACTTTGAGTTTAGTGTGTATAGATGAATGAAAGTAGCGTAAAACTAACTCTGAAGCACTTGTGGCATCATAACTAGTTCTGTGGTATGAATAGAAAAGTAATCCCTCAGTGCTGTTTTAAAAATAAGTCGTAGTAGATAATATTACCAAATTCAAATCTTTATCACTTTCTTCCACCACCGTTTGGTTTCCCAGGAAGAAGTGAAAAGAATGATGAATAATTTTTTTTTTTAAGTAAGCCCCACTCCCATGCCTTCCCCCCCCTCAAAAAAAAGAAACCTGTGTAAAATATATTCACTGCGGGTAAATGCTATTTTGGTATTCCGAATTCATGATCTCTTTATATTAAGAGTTGATTTTCAAAACATTTCCGGTTATAATTGGGCCACTGCATGGTCATAACACTTAACCATTAATGCTTCTCTGTGTTTAAGACTGCTGATAATGACATATGCTAGTAATAAAAAGGGAGTTGATACAACGCAGATTTCCTTGTTTCTGTATCTGTCATTAAGTCAATTATATGAATGAGATTTTGAGCAGGCTTCTTAAGTATGTTGACTTCACAGAGTCATTTGATTTGCAGTAAACTGAAGTTACACCAGCTAAGGCTTTGTGTTTACACACAGATCACTTCCAATTGTGTGATGGTGAATGCTGAATGTTAAGGTATATGATGTTATTTAATTCGGTGTGCTATACAGAGATCATCAAACTTCGGTAGTGTTGAAGGAAAGGCTCTATATTAGTGTTTTAGCTTCCTTTCCTCTTAGATACTATTTATGCCATTTAGAATGGGGCATAACATTAGTAGTTTTAAGAAATTTAATACTGAGAATATTCAGCTATTTATTGAATACTGCTTATTCATTAACAGTGTAAAACCTACAGTATGAATCTGTTTCTTCACGTCTCCCTAAATTTCTTCATTCTGTATTCTAGGCTCGCTACAGGAAGGAGCAAACGTTGCTTAAGCAGTTGCCCTGCATTCCATTGGTGGAGAATCTGCTGAAGGATGGTACAGATGGTTGTGCTATAGCAGCCCTGATCCACTTCTACTGCCCAGATATCATTAAACTGGAGGGTATGTCTGATATGTGTCTCAGCTTCTAAACGTGTCTAAAAGCTGCAATGCCTGTGTTTGATAACTGTATGAAGGAAGGTGCTTAAATTGATATACAAAAGGCATAATTTGAGTGTGGTGGGTTTAATATTAACTTTATGCCTATTCGTCTAAGTGAAAGGAACCAAGGTGTCCTTCCATGTTGTGCTTGCTTTTATGTTATTATGCTAATATAAACAAAGATACTACAGATCTAACTGTGGCAACACATTTACCTTTGTGCTACGAAACTTGAAAGCACCTGGAAAACTCTTATCCTTGAAGCTGCATAAATGCTTTTCTGTGAATCTGTGCAGTTTATAAACATGGAAGAGACTAGAGTTAGTCAAGCCCTGCATAGCTCCACTGCATGGCAAACAGTTGCTCTGTGTTCTAGGCTTTTAGTTCACCTGATTGTTACCTATATCATTTATAGAGTAAACAATATATAGTATAGAATGTATTAGTGTTGTCTGTGGTGGATGAGCAGCTTCATCATGTTCTTTTGCTCAGTGGCCTGGTTAAAGTCGTATCTTCCTCTTGGCAGCTAAGAACCTCATGTAGTTGTAAAATGTCTTGGCAGCTAACACCCATCATTTTCTGCCTGTGTTCTGTCCATGATACCTTTGATGTCGTGGGAACTCTTATACAGAAGCATCCTGAGAACTCCAGGAATATGAACAAGGGTGTAAAGTTTGCAAAGGACTGAAATCTGGAATTCATCTGCACAGCCACTTTATAGGAAGCTTCCAGCACAGTAGACACAGAAGATGAAAGACACGAAGATGCATGTATTCACCACTCTTCGGCTTGTGAATTTTGAAAAATACAACTTTCAGTTTACATAAATGTTGCAGCCAAATATGCTGCATACACGTACAATCACTATTGTATGTGATTAGGGAAGAGTTAAAACTTCAGTAGTGTTGAAAGGGTGAACTAGGGTAACACCTAGTTCCTTCCTGAAGTTTTAGCATGGCTGGCAGTACGGGCAGTGTATCTTTTATACCTTGCATGACCACGTATATACTGACCAGCAGATTCCTCCAGCATCTGACTTCAAACAAGACAAGGCTCTTGTGATCTTTGGAACTTTAGTTTTAATATTCATTAAATGTCCTGGCATCTTCGCTAAAGATACATAAATGTACGTGTCATTGTCTGAGAAGTAAATTCAAAGGTACTCTGAAGCAACTAGATGCACTTTAAAAGACTTTGCTCATCTTCCCTGTATTGAAATATTATTTTTGATGCATGTTAAATTTCACAGACTGTGTTCTGTATTAGAACTGAGGAAGGCAGGTAACAAAAATGCATATGCAAAAATGCTTAGAAATGAGTTAACAAAAAAGAAAAGAAAATTTAATCTAGAGTTCTCTGTAGTCTGAAATAGATTTTCTTCTCATTAAGACTCTATTTAACTTTCAAATGTAGGTTTTCTTCAAGGAATACAGGACTAGAAAGGATTATGTCAGTGAGTCAAGAAATTGGCCATTGCAAGAAATTAGATAATCCCTTTCATGAATTTATGATGTTCTGTCTTAAAACTGACTAGCTCTTTAAAATCTATATTCTTCTGGCTCACTATACTGCCATTGCTGTGTAGAAAATTGTATTGGTGATTTAAATGCAGTTTTTCATCATATGGAAATAGCAGAGGTTGGGGCACAATATCTATTTTCACAAAAGCCAAAGCAGAAAATTATAAGCTTATCAATAGTGAAAAGACACAATTCAGGTTTAGAAAAATGTCTAAAGATACAAAACTGCAAAGATAAAATGTAGAATTGTAATTTCTTAAGTTTATTAAATAAAAAATAAAAGCTTCCTTGGGGGGAAAAAAATCAACTCTCAATTTATCCTGAAAATGCTCTGGAATCCAGCAAAGCAAATAGTACTTTTTTTCAAATCTGTAACTGCATCTAACCTTTTCTTACATTCTTCCTTTTTAGATATTTGTTTGAAAGAGACAATGTCTTTGGCTGACAGCCTGTATAATCTACAATTGATTCAAGAATTTTGTCAGGAATACCTGAACCAGTGTTGCCATTTCAGTCTTGAGGATATGCTCTATGCAGCTTCTTCAATAAAGGTAAAAATAAATAAATAAATAGAAATGCAAGCAGCATCCACAGGTCTTTTTTGCTGATGATATATTTAGTATTTTTTGGTCTGCTGCTATATGAAAAAGCATGTATTTCCTGTGTTACTGCATGCAAGAGACAAATTTCAGCAGCATGTAAACCCACCTTCTTTCAGAACTTTTTTCTGATACTTTCAAAGTATTTTTAAGAAAGCACTTGTGAAAGTATTTACAAAAACTTTGTGCAAAACTCTTTCACACTTTACCTTTATTATTAATTTATTGTTAAAGCATATAATCTGTGATATTTCTGTTAAAATGTAATAGTGATCTGCATTAGTTTTAATTTATTAAGGCTTTCACAAAAGGACACAATAGTAACTTCCAGAATTATTACCGGCCTTCTTGCTCATTTCTGTGTACACAATAATTCTATGGGTTGTTACCTTAAAGCTTTTTTCACTTTTGTAAAAGTGTAAACTTCTGAGTTGATTTCACTGAAAAATACAATGGGTTTATGCCCAGAACGCAGGCAGGAACACAATCCCAACAAATGCTGTTGTTTGAATAAGCAATTAAGTGTTTTCAGTCATTGTAGGTTTCTGCTCTATTAGTAAGAAGAAGAAGAAGAAAAAAAAAAACCTTCTCCTTATTCTATCATGCTTTTTAAGCCTAAGTGGAAAGTCAAGGAGTCATCAAATTATTTCTTGCCTAATTATAACTTTACTTTTTCATTCTGTGTTTCTCTAAGACTTTCTTCTATGTAAATCTTTGCTTAAGTTTCTTGTTTGCCTGCCTTTAGGGAATGAAGTACTGTTTTTCTGGAGTCAGCATATCCATTGCAGATGGGATGTAATTAGTTTCTAAATATCTGGGTCACTTCACTGCTTTTATGATCTTTACAGCAATCTCACAAGCTTAAGTCATAGAGGCCATTGCCTGAATACAGCTCTGTTGTCTCCTGTAGGGTTGAACCCAATCCTTTTCAAATAAGTGATGAGCTGCCAGGGTGAGTGAGGGCAGTAGGACCAGGCCCTGTAAGTCTAGACTACTTAGCTATTGCTGGTTTATTTTGTGTATGCAAAGTTGCGTAGTAACTGCTTTCAATCAGCTTTTGGTGGTTTTTTTAAATTTCAGGTACAGTAATTTACCTACCTGCTTGTAAAAAGTCTGCTGCACTGCAGTGTCTTGCCTGTAGTTTCCCAACATATACGGTCCTACAACCATATTCAGTGATGTTGAGTAGGACTCCTTCACTGCCTTTTGATTGTTTCTGTCTGCTTACAGATATATGGAATAAATGGAATTCATTATTCTTTGGTTTCATTCATGACAATTAATAATAACATTTTTATAGTACTGGTTTGAATTATTTCTCAAGGCAGTATGCACTATGAAGCTTCAATTTAGTTAAAAAAATAACTATATTAAATACCTTGTCAATAGCCCAATGCATCGGACTTTATAAAATGCTACAGACTCAGTAATTTTGCTGTTTCTGAGCACTGTTTTTAGGGGGGATTTAAATTTCTCTCAAAGACTTACAGTATTTCTAGAACTGAGAAGGCCCTTTTGTGATCATGTTTTTACAAGTTGCTGTGGTGTGGATACTTATTTAGATGTAAATGCTACAAAGAAAGGCTGCCAAGTTTTTCTTCTAAAACTTGGCATGGAAACTTGGCTAGTGCTGTAAACTCTGTTTTTTCCAGAGTTAAGAATTAATTTGCTTTCAAAATAAATTTACAGTTAAAGAAGCTCTTTCTTAGTTTTCCAGTGCATCTGATTAGCGTATATTTTAATAAATGTACATACTCTCCAAATTATTTTCACTTTGAAAAAAACTTGTGTTGTAAATCAATATTTCAGATATTACACACTGAATTAAACTGGTTAGTAGAAGTCACCTTTATCTCAGTCTACACAATTTATTCAGTATTAAGTTTTAGGATTTATAGAAGTGTGTGTCTGTTGATCAGAAAAAAATGTGTTCTCAGGGTGACACCCTGCACAGTAGATGGTACTATGCTTTTGGTTACATCTGTTAAATTCATATTGATGGCAGAAGGACTAAAAAGAACCAAATTGCTGATCTGTTATTGGAAAAAGCCTCAAGCAAAACAAAACAAAAAAAAAAATCACAGATGAGTTTTTGGGTTGATAATGCTGTACCTTGTGTGGTCCTAGAAAATTACACTAGGTATTCATTCTAATCCTTCGAAAGGAAGGGAGCAGAGCCTCTTGCTTTTCAAGTTATCAAGCATGAAGTGTGTACCTTACATTCTTTACTGGACACACTTTACTATCCTGTTATGTTAAATCAAGGTAGGTTGTAGATAGTGTGTGACACAGAAATGTAGTGCAGGATGTGACCAAGGTAATTGTGCCCACTATTGACTTTCCCATCAAAATGCATAGAAACAAAGTTAGATTAATTAAAAACTTCACTTAACAAGCATCCAGAGTGTGTGATAGTCTCTCTGATTTTGCATCAGGTGAAACTGTTGGCTTAGTTCTGGTTTAGCTCAAAGGAGAAATAAGCTTTGTCTGGATTTCTAGACGGCTTTAATGTGTTGTAATAAAATGAAGCAGAAAGTAATGTTTGTTGCTTCTCACTTGCTCATTTCTCCTCCTCTAAGGAAAATACATTTTTGAAGTTCTTCATAAGATGTTTACTAAGGCAGGGCTACTGATGTTAAAGAAAAAAATATTTGAATACATTCCATGGATGCTTGAGGCACCACCAAAGGACTGTACTGGTTCCTGGTTATTTTCCTTTGAGACAGGCAAACACAAGTAGACTACATAAAACTAAGCACAATATTTTCTGAATCCTCCCTGCATATTTAACAAGAGGAAAGAACAGAAAATCTTGGATCTCTTTAGTTGTGCAGATTGCTTTTTTGCCCTGATCCTCCCTCTTCCCTTCTTCTGTAAGCAGTTTTATCCTGAGACAGGTTTTTTCTTTTTTTCAAATATTTTGGTTTTCACCTGTATCTGGGAAATTACATAGAACTGAAAGAGATGTTTTATTGTGTCTTGACACACACATATTCTGCCTATCCAAAGAGTAATTTGTAGAAATAGAAGAACTTGCATGAAGTGCCGTAACAGGAGGCACAAACCACCCTGCAGAGCAGTAAAGTCATCTTAATTGCTTTGGCCCAACAGTTGATACAACATTGTAATAGTCAGCATGTAGCATTTGTGGCTTGAATAAAAGCCTTATGGGATGTATAATTCCTGAAAGGATGTTGTAAGGGACAGTATGGTCCCTGAATAGAAAGACAAAAATGCATCTTATGTCTTCTGTTTGTCACATGGCATATATGTTGAAAGTGTTCCTAAAAGAGGAAGGACATATCTTTGGTTGTACTTGGTTATATTCTTGATACTTTTACATCATTCTCTGCCAGATTATTCTAGTAGGACGATAGGGTGTAGACATAAGAACACATGGTTTATGAAGCTGTCAAAGAGGATACTGACAGATGGCTTGAACCATTTGATGTTTACCATGATTTGAGAGCTCACATAGGAACTTGGCAATGCTTGACACAGTTAATTACTGTCTTTAAGTGTTCCTTTATCTGAACCTTCAAAAACATGTTTGGGGTTTTTTTTTAATAGTGGTCCTAAACTTGTGCTACTCAATCTACACATGTTGTTGTACATTCCCGTTCCATTGGTAGAGGATTGAGCCAGGGTGAGACACAGATCACAACATCTTTTATTGATTCAACTGCTATTATTAATAGAATGAGTCCCTTACTAATAAGATAACTATTCACACAATGCATTCATTTGCTCACACAGTTCACACACACATGCTCACTCACTCATTTTTACTGAGTTGGAGGCCAAGCTGGTGGCTCCCAGAAGCAGGGGGTCATACTGGCCCACCAGTGCCTTTGGGAACGTGTCCAGAAAGTCTCTCAGGGGTCACTTGTCTCTTTAGGTGCAAATATATACATATAATCGTGAACTCTTTGTCTCCATATAACAGCTGCTGCCCTCGTGGCTGTGGTAGTTAGGGTTATACAACCTGTTGCTGATGCTAGCGTGGGCTGATGGCCTTGGTCAGTACTGGACGAGTCCTGCTGTTCCTAGTGTGTGGCTTCTTGGGCAGCCAACAGGGCCGCAAGTCTGCAGTCGCTCAGTTCCAGGGAGCACACTTTCATGTGCATGGATGCTTCCTCTCTTTGACTGCTGTTAACTGTAGAGTCTGTTCACCCAAACTCGTGCAGAAGGCAGATTTATTCACAAAGAAAACTTTCTGAATGTGAAATGAAGCAAATCTGACAGGTGCTGGCTGTCTTTTGTCTCTGAAGCTTGTTCCTCTATCCTAAATGTAGGCCAGGCTCTAAACTGCAGAATCACAGCTAAGCACATGGAGTAGGTACCTTATTTTTGCACGTGGTTAGTAACCAGAGCAGACAGGACTAACATTGGCACTGTGAAAGGCCCAGCAAGCTAGGTGGAGAGGCTGGTTCCAGAATTTCTCTTCCCCCTAATTGAACAGGAGATTAACAATATCTCAAGGACTGGTTTATACTAAAAATATTTATTGCATTGGACCATTTTGAAAACTTGTACTCGCTGATGTAATGTTGGTAAGTTTGCAAACAACTAAGCATAAGCTATAATCAGCACCCTGTCCTCTGAGATGTGAATAAATTACGTTCACATACATCAAAGCCATGAATCCTAGAAACTAAGGGTTATACAATGTCCACAAGCGTTGCACAGCTTTCCCTCCAATCTCAATGAAGAAAACCACTGCCAGTCAGACTGCTCACCTAAGCCTGAACTTGAGTTGAAGTCTCTACGTGTCTCCTTAGGGACCTGGGAGAGTAGTTGGCTGTTTGGCGAGGCAGTGAGGTATGTTTGGTGGGAGTCATCCCAGGGAGTTGATTCCTATCTGGCCAGTTTAAAAGGATTCGGGATCAGGACTGAAGAGGAAGATTCACTGGGGGAACAGTTCTTTAAGAGAAGATTTCTCTCCTGAGGACTAAATGTTTGTGACTCATTATTTAAAGGGAAGCAGCATGGTTTGCTTTCCCTGATGTTAATTGGCTGGTTTTCCCATTTCTTTGCTCTGGTCTGAAATCAGACATACTGGAGTTTTCAACTTGAGTTGTTGTGGCAGGAGATTCGACAAGCTGGTAGTGCATGGATTGTCCACACAACTGTAATTTAGCATTCTCCAGAGAGTTTGAAACGCTCCCATTTTCTTCAGTCTTGATGTATTTATGTTGGCACTATTATTAGAAACTGTGGATTTGCATTTAAGGTAACTTACTTTTCTGGCCAACTGAACAGAGATTTTAAATGTGCATCATGATATAAATTTTACAGTGTATTTTTATGTTCATTTTAAGAAAATTTCTAAAAGCCTCTATAGCTGCTTTTCCATTCAGTTTTAGTCAATTCAAGCCTGATTACAAATTATTTATATCACTTGTATGTATGACCTTGTAGTAGTTGTTCTATAACAATGCAGATCTAAAACCTTCAAATATTAGAAGGACATAATTTAAGTGGCAAGATTGGTCATCCTATTTCTGTTAGCTGATTTGATTCAAAAATTAATCATGATTTTAAAATTGTAGAGGGGGAATAGATAAATTATTTTCTTTAGTATCTTTTTTGTATAAAATTTTATAAAGCGAGATATCTTACATCTTCCTTTGATACAGAAGCAAGAAATTACTTCAGATTTTATACTCAGAATATGGGAATATTTTTCTCTTCCAAACGATGATCTTCTAATTACCAGAAAATGCAGTAGATAAAATGTAAGCAGTCATACAGCTATTGAATGGTCTGCAAATATCAAACTGAAAAAAATAAATCTGTGTTTAGCAAATAAAAGCATCCATGAAGCTGCAAGTCTGCCATCTGCTGTTCAGTCGTTTTGAGCCAGTCTGTACTGCTCAGAGCTTAGTTATTTTTTAGTACTATTAAAATACTGTTATGCTCCTGAATATTTTTGTGCCTAAGTGCATGTGACAGTCATGTGACAAGCTGTTAGAACTTTTGTCAGCAAAATCTGTGGAAATAATACCTGCATTCTTTCCAGCCCTGGGTAGCAGTATTGCCACAGACCCACAGTTATGCTGTGGGTTGGTTTTTGTTTTGGTTTTTTGGGGTTTTTTGTTTTAAGTTGCTGATCATCAGTCCCCCCCCGTGATCATTATTCTTGACAACCCTTTCTGACTGAAAATAACTTGTGAGAAAATGTGGTTTCCACCATAATGTTTCACCATCAGATATCTGAAGTAGCCTCAGCTCTAAGCAGGCTGTGCAGCCAACAGTCTCATTTTTACTTCAGTCAGTACTGCTGTGGTGATTTTGGAAAACAAGCTGTCTTGCAGTAGCTCAGGACTGCATAGAAGATATTCTCAAAAGGAATATCTGAGTTCTTTATAGAATAGTCAAACTATTAAATGCAGTGTTTCAATATAAACATAAGAAATTGGAATACTTAAATACAATATTACTTCAGATATGGACAAATCTATTATTAGAATGTCTTAAAATTCATTTTCTGTAGTGAAAAAATCAAGCTAATGTAAAAACTTGAGGGAAATTAAGGGGACGGGAGGAAATATTGGTAGTGTTAATCACATTTTGCCTGAGAAGTACATCTGATTTTTTTTCTTTATGTATATTGCTTCCTGATGAAATCTCTGTGATCCCAAAATGCTGTGCTTTACATTTTCATTGAGTGGAAAATATTTTGCTATGAACTTTTCCCCATTCAGTTCTGTTGGGCTGAAAGAGATTGGGTGTTTTCCCAGTCTATATATAGTTCGTATGTAATAATTATGGCAACATCTGGCTGATCCCTTCACCACATACTAAAGTGTATGAGCAGCTTTCAGTCTAAGAGTATCCCTCTGCCGGGGTAAAGGCTTATCTACATTAGAAATATTCAGGAAAAATAAAACTGAATCAGAAGTGTTAAATAAGTATTTAAAATTATATTTTAGAATTTACTGATACACAATTGAGGTTATTGTGTTTAATAATAAACTTTTTTTTGTGAAATTTTGTTTAGGGGTAAGAACATCTTTTTAAAATAAAGCCTGTGGTTTGTGTCTGAAATAAAAATGACGTTTTGTTTAGAATTTTTGTCAAGTGTTTGCTCGCACTCTAAGAATTGTGCATTTTTAAGGCAACAAAATTAATGCAACAATGGAGTTCAACATTAGAGGGCCTGAAAACATAATGAAGTTGTCAAAAAGAAGTCTCAAATGGAAGGTTTACATAGTCTGGGTACAGTTTTTAGTCTGAGTATCTCCTCTGCAGGCACACACCATGTGTGCACAAATTAGAGTTAAACATTGGATATGAGCAATCTTGCCTGTTCATGTAGCTGTGCAGTGGAAAGTGAATGGGTCCATCACAGAATAGAAAACAGTATTCTTTCTTCCTGGATCACAGAAAGCTTCATCTTTCTGCTTAGATTTTTTTCCCTCTTCTAGCTGGTGACTTGCCAACAGAAGACTTTCAGACTTTGCAGCCACATGGCCTGCATCAACCACAAAAACTTCCATGGGACAAAGAAAAAGTTACATTAGAAACTGTGTCCCACTGGTTTTACTTTTTCAGAATTTGTCTTATTTTTGTTAAAGAACTGTCAGCTAAATCATTTGCTGTACTCTGTCTGCAGTTTGTTAGCTGATACTTAATACCACTCATTCGTCTAAAATCCTTCAGAAAAGAAATGTGTATGTTGATATGCAGGTCTCTTTCCTAGAGACTTCTGTGAAATTGAATGAGTAAATTCTTTGCAAGTTTAAAATAATTTTTGAAGACTATAAGCATTTATTTTAGTACCCAAATGCAGTTCTTAATCTGCTGCAAGGTTTTCTTGGCGGCAATGGAAGGCCTTATTGCCAGCAAAGGGAACTTAGAAAAATGCCCTATGCTCTGCTAACCAGTTTCATGTGTGTAAAGGTTGCTCTATTAATACCTATAGTAGTAAAGTCTATACTGAAGTAATTTTCAGTCACAAAGAAAAATGTAGAAGCCAACTCCCTTCTGAAGAACAAAATAACAGTGCCCTTGATCAAATCAAAGGTCTACATGGCACCATGTCCTGTTTCCCACAACAGTTTGGCAATGGCAGAAGCCAGAGCAAGTACAGGAGACCAGGGCAAGAGGTGGCTTTTATTGTGAATAGGTTTAGGAATTCTGCCCTTTACAATGTTAACAGTATGTACTCAACTAACATCCTTCATTTATAAGCAGATTTTCCCCTGTCTTTGTTAAAAAAAAAAAGGGGGGGGAACACCAAAATTTGATAATTGTTTGCTAAATCAGCTCTGATTTTTTTTTTGTGTTGCCACAAAACTCAGAAGAAACATTGTTTTCCTTTGAAACTCTTCTCTGAAGCAAATAATTAAATAAATTCCGACTCTCCCTGAGAGACTATTTTCACTTAGTTTCATTCTTTAAAAAAAATAAAAAGGGAGATAGTGTCTGATAGTTTACTGGAAAAAATGCTACTTTTTTCAAGTACAGAAAGTTTTATAGGACCAAATATTAAGATAGCTTTATTTTTTAAAAAGGTCATATGGAAATATCTTTTTGGGTTTCAACATTAGTTTGTAAGTTGCAAAAGTGTTCTTGATGATGTTGTTACTTTATAAAAACTAAACCAGTAAGTTTGTTAATTTGTATTTTCCCATTTAAGCTGTGTGAAATGTTAAATGAAAATAGCATAAAGTGAAGAGAAATGTAAAGAGAAAGTAAAACAGATATTTGAAATTATTCAGTGTT
Organism: Rhynochetos jubatus; assembly: GCA_027574665.1. Taxonomy (NCBI): domain Eukaryota; kingdom Metazoa; phylum Chordata; class Aves; order Eurypygiformes; family Rhynochetidae; genus Rhynochetos; species Rhynochetos jubatus. The sequence continues at coordinate 23,784,864 of CM050656.1, forward strand.
AATGACATGAAAAGAGACTAAGGATGCTTGCTTTTATAAATAATGTTAGCTAGACATTGGGTTTTCTTGCAGAAAGACTGTCTTAAAGAAACTGTTCTATAAAGTTTCTGAAGTGTGGTTTCCCAGTTTAATGTGTAAGCAGAGGTTTGCACTGTTTACATTTTCAGACTTCATAAAACCAGTGACACAAGGCTGTGCTCAGGCCTGGATACTCCTTCATCTCTAGATATGAAGTAGCACTGAACCATATGGATGTAGCATGTTAGGACTGTGATCGTTTGGCCTCTGAACTGTTCAGCCTCCACAGTCAACAAAACTTCTGTTGTTTTGCACTCCTCATTATATACTCTTGCAGCAGAAACTGCTGCTACTGCTGCTGCCTGGTTTTCCTCCCTTGATTCTTTTTTGTTACTGTACTTCATGACACCAGTTATTTCTTACTTTTCTCCTGTTTTTCCCCTTGTGTTAAATCTGATGGTTCCCACACTTCTGTACTTCATAGCTGTGTAAATCTCACAGCAGGGAGATATATCAACAATATAGTAAGTGTGCATAAATCTTTGGAGCTAAAATATTGTTCTAACCCATATTGAACAAATGCTGCTGCTGGGTTTTGTTTTGCATTAAAGACTTGTCAGTTTGGGTAGATCTTCACAAATGTGGCAAAAAGCACATGCTTGACACAAATGCCTAGATCAGATTCAAAATTCCTACACCGAAACTAAGGGCTACCAGTTTTTAATATTAAAAAACTCTGAAAATTTTATTGCCTGACCTCTCAAAACAATAGGACTTTTCACTACTCTCTTTTATGGGAATGGATGATCTGGTTTTCAGGAATCTTTCTCCACACATCCACTCTTTCTCTGTCCTGCCTGCAAGACTTCAGGCCTGAGCATATGCTTATTGTGAAACATGTCAACCCAAGCGGTTACAATCTGGCCAAGTTATGTGTATTAGTTGTTTCTACAGATCAGTCTTACTGATCTCGGATTTTTAGTAGGCAAAAGAATATAAACTGGATGAAATGCAAAGGCATATATCCCAAATGCTGCTAAATCTGTTTATTTGCAGGCTTGTGTTTTAACATAAATTTATCTTCTCTTTTGGGTTTTGGGTATATTTTTATTTTGTTGGTTTTTTTCTTTTAGAGCAACTACATGGTGTTCATGGCAGAATTGTTCTGGTGGTTTGAAGTTGTGAAGCCATCATTTGTACAACCTCGTGTCGTTGGGCATCCCCAAGGTAATCCTATAAAGGGTCGGTTTTCATATGTATGTGTACAGTTTGCCATTGTGTTCACAAATACAGTGAATATTTTCGCTAACAGGATTTGGTAGCGTACAGCCCCCTTAAAGAAGGAACAAAGTACTTTTTCCTCGTATTAATCTTCATCTCATAAGTCGTAATTAGATTTTGTTGTCTATTACAAAAATAATCATTTAATCTGTTGTGGTATAATCACTTGCAAGTTTTACTGACGTAAACAAACCTAGAATCCACAATGCCTTATGCAGGGATTACAGACATAATAAGGAGCCAAGAACAGCATAAGAGCTGATATTGCTGAGGAGAAGATACTAAGAGAAAGGAACATTAATGTGGGGAAAGTCTACAGATAGTTAATTGTAAAATTGCATTTTGTACCTGTGTGCAAAGGCACAGTCTTCCGTCAGTAAATTCCCAGACTGAACAATCTACCTCTCAGGTAGATCTTGAGATATCTTAATGAGTATAGCGTCACGGTAATTTAGGCATTCATATAGTAGTGTTGGGATTGACTCTCCAGGATTTAGGAAGAGACTTTCGCTGTGTGGCTTTTGTACCTTTTCTTTTTTCATTTGTATGTTTTATAACACATACAAATCTTGTTTTAAATCCTTTAAATATTGCTAACTAATTTAGTATGTGGCCAAAATACACTTTTCTAGTGGAAAAGTCAGTCTAAGGGTTTGGGGGAAAAAATTTTAATCAGAAAAATTTCTTCTATAAGAAGATGATTTATTTAAAAAAAAAAAACCAAAAAAACCACAACCCAAACCTGGAAAAGGTCCACAAAATTAAAAGCAGGGTTTTTTCTTTATTATTTCATCCCTTGCCTCTTCTAATTTTTGTCATTCTCCAGTCCTTTAATTAGTGCCAGTATGGGAACTTTGGAGGAGGTAAAGCTGAAAGGAAGTGACTGGGTTTCAATCTAAATAATGGAACCAATAAAAACTCTTTAAATCTTTGAAGATTATTACTTCAGATTATTTCAGATAGCTTTTCTAATGTGGATTTTAACTGAATACTAAACTATAATAACACGAGCTTTGTTTTTCCTGGCAGCAGAACATTCAAAAGATGCAGCTTCTGCTCACAGCTTGAATGCTAACAGAAGAAATTATGTGGATGGCCCATCTGGTTCTGACATTGTAGCCAGGTAATGTCAGAGATTCACTAGTGCTGTTTCACAGTCTTCTCCTTTCTATTAAAAATCAAACATGTTTTTTTATGTAGTTCTGTTGCCTTTTTGCAATGCTCAAGGATTGAATTGGTAAATATAATCTGTAGAATTTTGTGAAAGATCCCATAGTTCAGCTATTTCCCCCACTGCCCTGTTGCACGGCAGGCAACATGTACATGTTTGCACTGTCACTTGAACAGCACGTTGCTGTCTTACCAGTTTCCAAAACAGTTACCATTCAGCAGAGAAGTGTCACATGGCTTCCTTGTCCAATTCCGTGTGGGGCTGCTGACCAAGTCTGCTCTGAAGGAGCTATTTTTCTGGAATTCACCACAAATTTTCTAATAATGGTAAAGAAAGTAAAGTAAGGTAACAGCAAGAAAACCACTGAGTGATGGTGTTAGTTTGGTCAGATTATGTTATTTAAGTACCGTGAAGGTCAAATAGGTAAAAGTAAATACTTACACTATGATGAACTTCCCAAGTATTGTGAGCATCAGGAATAGAAAGCTATAACTGCTTTATTTATTGTTTTGCATTATTTGTATCTTTTTGTAAATATATGTGAAATCCTATTTTTGATATTACTGTTACAAATTTGGAAGCAATATAAAAACATCCTGTTTCCCTTGTTCTCTAGCTGATCATGCATTTGATAAGAGGCAGAAATTGCTTGTTAGGCCACCTTCTTAAATTTTCCTTTGACAGGGTAATCTGAGCATAGTGGAGGAAGGCTAGCATTGCATCATATTTATAATTTGGCGGCAAAGTTTTATTGATTGTGTCTGAACTAACATGGATAAAATTAGCATTTTAATTGGATATTCAGGAAAGAGTTGGTTGCCAACCCAGCTAATCCTGTTCAGCTTTTTCTGTTGGTTTTGGATTAAGTTTTCAGGGTTAGTGAGGGGATTGGTTGGTTCTGGGTTTAGTTTTGGGGTTTTTTAGTGTGGAGGAATCTATGCTGACTTTAACCAAGGAGTGATATTTCTTACTGTCATGAAATGCTTTGATTTCAAATCTTTCCTGTGTGATCTGAAGTGTTTCTTTTATAGACAATGAAGTTATTTTAGTGTAAACTGAGCATATAAGCCAGGAGAACAAGAAACAGTAGATTTGAATGTATCTTTTGGAACATTCACACCTTGCAAAACCACTGCAAGCAGTCCAGCAAAGGGCTTGTAACTGTGACTGTCCTACAAAACAAAGAAAGATATGCAGTAAAAATCACTTTGTATGTGGCTTCCAACCTGATGTCCCCCCTTCTAGAGCCCTTCATGAACAAAACTTAAGTGACCTATGTTTTAGAAGTTCTGTGAAGATAGTAAATCATGTCAGGTACACTTCAAACCACACTAAAGAGTCAGAGTTCTATGCCATACTTACTCCTGTGCTGTAGTGATCACTGGAGAAGATTTTCTTTAAGTGTAAAGAAAGTTAGTAGGTGAATACTGGACAACACCACAAGAGAAATCTGTCTGTAACCTTGACTGTGTGGGGAAAAAAAAAATAAATCCCCACAACTGAAGCCCTTGAGCATGCATTTATCCCCCCTTGGACAAATTCTGTCAGTAATATAGTATCTTTTAAATCTAAATAAATCTCCCTTTTCTCTAAATGTGTACATTTTGGCTGTGCAGATGGGTTTGGCCTCTAAACTGAAGAGAATTGATTGGAAGTTTTACAACAAGCATCTGAATTCAATTCATAAACACAAAAGCCTTTATGTTTCTTAGTGCCATTACCACACCTAAGTTAGCAGTGAAGTGTGCTAGTTGCCGCCAACACGTGTTGTGATATTGCTTATGTTTCCTAAGACAGGTTCAGAGAGAGAGTAAAAATCATTGTGAACACCTTATGGGTGGTGGGTTGCGTATTGTACTAGCTCATCACAGCAGTCTTTGTGTCTCTGCAAGTGATGGCTATGGTTTTGTGCTGGAGTATTATGAGAACAATTCATGAGTAATAAAGAGCTATATCTTTCCTCATAAAGCAGAGTATTTCATCCAAATTGACGATACTTCTCTGCATTGTAGGACAAAGGAAGGGCTTACAAAGTTGTCTCAGATGATAGGAATCCAACACACAGGCTGCAGGTTCCCTGAAAGAACGACGGCAGGATGTCCTGGTCCTGGGCTTCCTCCTTGTACTGACAGCACGTTCCTGCCCCCTTCAGTGTTTGACACTGTCATTTCAGAGTACAGAGACAGAAAAAACTAACCCAGTTGGAGAAAGTGGATGTTTTTCAGTTGGCTCAACTTGTTGAAATGACTCAGAGGATCAGATGGAGAGCCAGATCCAGCAGAGAGGAGGGGGTGGGACTGGCGGTGAGCAGTTACGATGTCTGAGGTTGCCATGGAACCCACATTCATGGTGCCAAAACCAGGCTTTACCCGAGGGGAAAATGAAGTGTATAGATATTCTTTATGGTAGCTTTTCTTTGAGGGTAACTTAGAGACATTTTATCTATGACTTTTAAATTTTCACAGAAATCTCAAATGCCACTTAAAACAGATATGTCATGTAGCTAATGCATAATAGTGTTATGAACACAAAAATCAGGAATTAATGAAAACCTATCCTGAATAATTTAATATATACTTATGAGTGATGGTTTTGTAAAACAACATTTTTCTTAAATTGACGTGAATGTCCTTCCTGCAAATATTAAGTAATGTTTCTATACCATACTCTATGTAAACTATAAAAGCACTAGACAAATATTTTGAAAATTACTGATTGAAAAAAGTGAGTTTGGGAAAGTACTCTTCATCTCACTGAACAAAATTCAAAACATGAAAGGATTTAATCCAGCATGTTTTTGAAGTCTGGCTCCTTTAAAAATGTTTTACATACAAATGTGTGCATCTTTATGCATGTGTCTTTGTTCTAATCATGAAGAAGCACCTTGATCAAAGCATTGAGTTATGTTAATCCTACTCTGGATTAACAGCTAGTCTATTAGAGACCTTCTTTATGAACCAAAAAAAGGTATCTGTTGTAAGTAGAAAGAGAGGAAATCTTCGTAATTACTGTTTCAGTAGTGGTTATATTTTATTTGTATTTATAAAGTCATGTCTATCACAAAATCTCCTTTATCCACTTCTAGTGCATATTGCAGTCCAGACACAAAGTAAACGTTCAGACTAAGCAACTGAAAAGAAAGATGCAGGAAAAGTATGTCATTCAGTTTCGAGGCCAGGTTTTTTTGCTAAAATCAAACCTAAAAATGACCAACCTTCTAATAATGACATTTATATGAAATAAATCAGTAGTTAAGTATGTTACCAAAGCTAATGCTGCTCTGTAGCAGTTTGTGTAGGAGGAATATCTTTTTGACTTTTTGGTCTGTCTGCATTAGGTCCAGTTAAAGGTAATAACAGTGCTTTCTTTTTAGTTAATAAATGAATTTTTCAATAGAGAATTACACCTTGCTTTCTTTTCTGTCACAAAAAATAATCTGTTTTGTGTTGGCCCAGTACATGAAGTATTTCGTAATGTGGCTTTTGACGTATTACTTCTAAGTTAATGTCTCTTGCTTTATAGATTGGGAAGTCCAACTTATGCACCATCTCACCAACTGCATACACCCCAGCAGCCTTATTCATCTGTTCCAGGTAACAATTTACAAATGCGTGGAAGAGGTAATGAGACAAGGTGTTGTCTGCCAAGTAAATTGCTGTCTTGCTTATATTTATTCAAACATTATTTATGCAGAAATTACTGGGAGAGCTTTACATGAAAGGCTAACGAATGAATTCTGTGATGTATAAAATGCACAAATGGGAAGCGTACAAGGTGTTTGTGCATCTTGTGTATATTTTTTTAAATTTTACTTCTGGTTTGATTACATGCAATACAGTTTACAACAAGTATTTGTAGCCTTAGTAGTATCTGTAGTATATTTTACTCAATAGTAAATTCTGAGGGATATAATACATATTCAGGACTCTGTTGCTCAACTTGTATTCTCAATATAAAAACATTTTTTGCCATTGCAGTGTTCCAAGTAGTGAAGCAAACTAGTTTGTTAAAGCAACACAAGGTGATGTTTTAAATCCTTTTTCATAGCAGTTACCTGGGGTTCTATTTTAATTTCACTTAGGAGTCATCAAAAGGTCCACATCGATGTCTTATGTAGATGGATATGTGGGGACATGGCCCAAAGAAAAAAGGTAAGTAGTCTTACAGTACGAGTTGGTTAAAAAATAAATATTTACTGGTCATAAATGGTAATAAATGCTCCTTTTTAGTTTGGATTTTCAGAATTCTGTAATCAGAGTTCTTCTAGGTGACTTGCAAAAGTACAAAGAGAAAACTATATCATGGATTAAGAACTTGGTAATAGGAAACAAACCAGAAATAAATCAGCTATTTTTTACATTGAAATGTGGTATATTTGAGATATTTGGATTGTTGGCATTAAATATGTTCACATTTACTTATCGCAGTCAATTAAAAGTGGTAAAAGTAACTTGGCTAATGAGCTCAGTAGTATTTAAATTTGTATTGTTTTGTAGGTAGAAAGAAAATTAGGCTGAATGTTTTGTTTTTCAGTTAGACTACTCAAAGACTCTTAATCTGTAGTGTGTAAACTAAAGTTAAAATGGTAAGAGTTATAGTGGTGGTTATACAGTAACTGTAAATTGTCTCTTTTCATGCCTACTATTTGATCTACTATGGCAATTCATATATTCTTAAAATGCCTAAAATTTATTCCCAAGTAATAAAAAGCATTGGCTGTCTCTGAAGAAAATGTTATATTCTATTTTATTTATTTCTATTATATTCAGATCTATAAATTGATTGTTGATTTATTATATTTGTAATTATTTATTAAATATATCAAAATATATCTATATTGATACGGTCATTATATAATACTTGAAGCTGGGCAAAATACAGTACACTTAACAGTGCCTTTAATACTATAAACTTTAATTTTAAAACTGAATGTGAATATTTCATTATTATTAATCATTAGTTGCTCAGTTGTTTCCTTTTTTCTGTTCTCTCTTAGGTCTTCACTACATGGAGTTTCATTTGACATTCCTTTTGACAAAGAAAAAAGCATTCCAGTATCTACTCCAAACCAAGGAATTACTAGATCTGTGAGCAATGAAGGCCTTACAGTAAACATCAACCGCATGCCAAAACATATTAGAAAAAATCTGGCCTTCAATCCATTAAATGGAGAAGAGGAAAATCAAGATATTGAAGAGGAAAAGGACATGATGGCTCATAAAGACCTAAAGATCAATCAGCCTCTTAACACAAAGCAAAAAAATGCCAATGAGGGCAGCCACTACATGTTTCCAAATGGAGCTCTGCAAAACAGGGCGATTCTGGATGATTTTGGCAATCAGATTGAGCCACCAAGCATTGAAGAGGCTTTGCAGATAATTCATGACACTGAAAAATCTCCCAGAGTTATCCAACCAGACCAAATTACAAATGGGTTCTTTCTTCACAATCAGGAAATGAGCATCTTGAACTCAAACATTAAACCAAATCAGTCTACCCCTGATATAATTACAGACACGAAAGGTGCTCTGAGTCCTGTGACTGACAATACAGAAGTAGATACCGGAATACATGTCCCTTCAGAAGATATTCCAGAGACGATGGATGAGGATTCTTCTTTGAGAGATTATACTGTAAGCATGGACTCTGACATGGAAGAGCCATCTAAATTTCTCCAGGATTATGATATGCGCGCTAGCAATCACCGAGATCAATTAAGTCCCTGTCCCAGCTCAGTAAGTACTAAATCACAGGCAGGCAGCAGTGCCTCTTCAAGTTCGGGGGTTAAAATGACCAGCTTTGCAGAGCAGAAATTCAGGAAGCTGAATCACACAGATAGTAGAAGCAGTGGAAGCAGTTCTCAGAAAACCACACCAGAAGGTTCTGAGCTGAACATCCCTCATGTGGTTGCTTGGACTCATATTCCCGAAGAGGCATCTGTTCCTCAGGGAAGAGACACGACACAGTTACTGGCTTCTGAAATGGTACATCTTAGGATGAAGCTAGAGGAAAAGAGGCGAGCCATTGAAGCACAGAAGAAGAAAGTTGAAGCTGCATTCACAAAGCAGCGGCAGAAAATGGGAAGAACAGCATTTCTTAATGTTGTGAAAAAGAAAGGTGATGGAGTATCACCTCTCCGAGAAGAAGCAGCAGGAGCTGAAGATGAGAAAGTATTCACTGACAGTAATCGGTTGAAAGAAAAAGAAACTCCAAAAGCAGATGAACAAACTAGTAAGACTTCAGAATTACTAAAAGACACACCTGAAAATTCCCATAGCAAATGGTTAAAAACTCCTGCAACTGCTATGGATGCTGAAAAGCAATGGAATTTGGCAAGCCCTTCAGAAGAAAATCTTAATGAAGGAGATATCTTAGAATATACAAAATCTATTGAAAAACTGAACTCTTCCCTACACTTCCTACAACAAGAAATGCAACGTCTATCCCTTCAACAGGAGATGTTGATGCAGATGAGAGAGCAACAGGCTTGGGTTATTTCTCCCCCTCAGCCTTCTCCTCAGAAGCAGATTCGGGAGTTTAAGTCTTCAACAAGACAAATGGGAACTCCATCTCCCATTGCACCTTTCTCACAGGAATCTCCTCGCTCTACACATCAATCTCCACAGTCTTCCAACAGGAAGAATGCCTCTTTTCACATTAAAATGCAAAGGACTCCTAGGCCAAATGAACTGAAAATAACACCTCTAAATCGTACCTTGACTGCCCCACGGTCTGTGGATAGCCTTCCCCGTTTGAGGAGGTTTTCTCCAAGTCAGGTTCCCATTCAGACTAGATCATTTGTTTGCTTTGGAGATGACGGTGAGCATATAGGTGAACCTCAGTTAAGGGGAAATCTTTTGAAGGAAGACAAGCCTACAGAAGAGGTAATCAAAGAAGAAGGACCAAAATTGCTGAAACAGTGTGAACAGAAGTTGGAGGAAAAGGAGATTAAGCCTATTGAATCTAATGTTTCTGAAGTATTATCTCAGCCTATCACAGAAACTGTCTGCCTCACCCCAAATGAAGATCAGCTAAACCAACCGATTTTACCAACACCAGCTCCCAAAACAGCTAACTTAATTGAAGTTTCCCTATCTGATTTGAAGCCACCAGAAAAAAGTGAAGTATCTGTTGAGAAATACGAAGGTGAGAGTGATAGAGAACAATTTGAGGATGACCAGAAAGTGTGTTGTGGATTCTTTTTTAAGGTAAGAGGACTAGTGAATGTGTGTGTCTACTACTGAGCTGCTTTAACTTCTTCATTGAGATATGGATTTCAGTGATGAGTGTCCATTGCAGTCAGCACAGATGATTCTGCAACTCTAAATACACAAGCACATCTTTTTGCACTTGATTAATTTGGCACCATAACAGTTTCTGAGCATACTGTGTTTCTGAGCATGCCAGGGTATCCCTTTCCATTCACACTTATAGAAGAGTGCTTGGAAGTTTTTAGTGAGGAAGATGCATACTGAATGTATATTTATTTTTAACACAAACTTTGGTAACCTTAATTAAACATGCTCACATTTCACCCTCATTTCCCCACCCCCAAATTGAACTAATAGCTTTTGAAGTACATAACAGCCTGCATTTTTTAAAATGTTGAGTGTGTTTGAGTCGCACTTTGGAGAGCCTTTTTACCTCTCTTGGCTGGCTAAGGAAATACAGTCTCCTGAGACTGCCTTTTGAAGTTGGTATTTGGGAGCACTCCCTGTTGTCTTATTAAAAAGTTATATCCAGACAGGCTTTTAACTACAGTACACGTTGTAAAAGAGTGATCTAGACACTGAAAGCCATCAAGAACTTGAATTTCCCTCTTGGAATACCCCAAACTCTTGTATCATGTATCTGAGATGCACCTTGGTTGTCTGGAAGCTTTCCTCAGTTCTAACAAAACACTTAGCTTGATCAGCAGAAGTAAATTCTGTATTGTCATGGTTTAGCCCTGCCGGGCAGTTAAGCACCACCAGTTGCTCTACCGCTCTACCACTCCACCCCCCCACTCCCAGTGAGGAAGGGTCAGAGGAAAAACAAGGGAGGCTTGTAAAATTTGAGATAAGAACGATTTAATTATATAAATGAAACTTATGGAGTTACTAACAATGCTATTGCTAATAAGTAATTAAAAGAACAGGAAAATAGAACAAATTATACAGGATCTCACCACCCGTGGGCTGACACAGCCAGGTTCCAGAACAGCAAGGCAAAGAAATCCAAATGGAGAGTGGAAACCCCCCTCCCTCAGTCAGAGCTGAGAGTGAAGAGAAAGAGCTTCCAACCCTCTCTCCCCCAGATCAGTTTCCCTGACAAAAGATGCTCCTTCTCTGCTAATCACCCACCACCAGGTCTGAACAAAGACTGCCTGCCGGCAGGAACCTCCTAGCCAACCCACACACACCTTCCAGGTTGCTTTTTGCTGTCCCCTTTCGGGCCTTGCAAAAAAAACATGCACCTTGCAAGCTTCCCCCCCCCAACCTCGGCCCTGCCAGCTCCCAGCATCACAGGTACAGGGGTGACACTGACCACTCAGCTTGATGTATTGTGGAATGAAACAAAATCCTCCCTGCCTGGAACCAGCACATGTATGCTGCATAGTTATAGTTACTGCTTTGTGTGCTCAATTGCTTTCATCTTCATACACGTAGAATTGTCCAAAGCTGAATACAAAGGTTTATTCAGTGTAGGATCTGACTCTAAACTACAATATTTCACTTAGCAGGTTTTCTCATATTGAATTTTGTTTGACTTAGGAAGGAACAACACCTTTATGAAAAGTTTTTAGCAGTCATAAGAAAAATATTTTACAATAAATTTATTTCAAATACTGCAAAAGTGTGTTAGGATTTTGCAACCCAGTGTACAGGATAAAGTGTCTAATGACTTGGCAAAATCAGTTACTGAATTCAGAGATTTTAATGTTTTTGGGTCCTTTTCCTTCAAACACTGTTGCTGCTAGGATGATCAAAAGGCAGAAAACGATATGGCAATGAAACGAGCAGCATTATTAGAGAAGCGTCTGAGAAGGGAAAGAGAGACTCTGCTTCGAAAGCAGCAGCTGGAAGCAGAACTAGAACATAAGAAGGAAGAGACAAGGTAAAACTACGTGTCCTGATCCAAATGATCAATAACAGTGCATGTAAAAAATGTTTGGTTTAGTTAAAAGTGTAATTTCCATGTCAAAAAATTGCATCTTAATATCCAAGATATTTAATCCTAGAGCCAGATATGCCCAGCTGAAGACACATGCCAGCTGGTCCTGCAAAATGACGAGGTGGCATCAGTCTGTAGCTCAGACTCAACATACGAGCACTGCTGGCCTGATGAGTGAAGCTCCTCAGAGCCCTACCCTTGATATTCTGAGGGAGAGCATATCACTTTGGGCTTTTTTCTGCACACATGCGCAGTGCTCACTCAGTTGGAGTGGTCAGGCTAATAAACATGGTTTCAATTTTACTAGTAAGAGTATCCCAAACAGTTTAAACTGTCTGGAAAAGTGTAAAAAACAGCAAGTTCCTTTTACTGATGTCTGAGAACTCTGAAGTTCCAAAAATCTGATGCTGGTAGTGTTGTCACAGTGTTAGCTAAAACTGTTCACTTGGAAAGTTTTTACTGCTGAATTTATTTGATAATTTTTCTAGACGCAAAACAGAAGAAGAACGTCAGAAGAAGGAGGATGAACGAGCACGGCGAGAATTTATCAAGCAGGAATATATGAGAAGGAAACAACTAAAGCTTATGGAAGAAATGGATACTGTAATAAAGCCACGTTCCCTCTCAATCAAACAAAAAAAGCCACGTCCAAAATCTATTCATAGAGATCATATTGAATCACCTAAGACACCAATCAAAGGTCCACCAGGTAACAAATGTTTATGTGGAAAAAGAGTCTGTTCATGCTAAAACACCAGCTTGGGTTTTGGTACTAACAAGCACGTGCATTTATTAGTGTCTTGTGCTAAATTGAAGCTGCACGTGGCCAAAATGGAAAGCAAAATTTGCCAATAGAAATGAAGAGATCAGTGTTTCTTACCTGCTCTGCATGCATGCGTTTATCAACAAGCAAGAAGGTTAACTGTATGAAAACCCAGTGCAACCACCCTTGTGTGGTGCAAGTTTCATACACACCCATGAGTTCCTCACTAATCTCTTCTGGCACCTGTAGAGTTAAGAATGAAAAAAGGTTGGGAGATACGAGATTGATAAATAAAATGGTGATTATAAAGTAAGAATAATTAAACACTTAAACTCCTGCTTAATACAGACAAAATTAAGATTAAAAGTTGCTTTGGTATTTCAGGTGGTTTTTTCTTTTGCTCACCTACTGAAGGTAGTTGTGAATGCAGCAACACTAATCATGGGGAACGATTTCTTTTAGATATCACGTAACTGCAATAAGAATTATTGCCAATTTACATTTAGAAAAAGGTCATCAGGCTGTTCAGTGATCCTTTTTGTTACAGCATTGTGTACCTTGGTTATTCTGCTGCATTTTCTCTAGCTGCTTCCCTCCATCTTCCAACGTAATTTAAATTATTGCCTTCACACCTTCCAAGAATCCATCACAAGCTCTAAGTTTAGTCTCTTAAACCCTCTTTCGTGAGGACTTACTAACTCTGATTGCATTCTTTGATTTGCATAGTGCAAATATTCCCATGTTCGAGCTTCACATTAATGCTTAGTCTGAGACCATCCCAGGTGGCTGCAAGTGGCTGGGTGCCAGCACGTGTTTAGATAAGTGCACCACGTATGCGTGCAGGTATATCATGTATGGGTGAAAGTGTCTCATATATAAAAGCTCTTACTGACTTTCTGATGCTGGTGTTGGGTCTAATGAACAGACTCTACTACTTGCATAGGTTTATAAGCCTTAACTTTGTTTTTATCCAGGTTCACAGCTTTATCGTGTTTTTTCAGTATCTAGTCTTTCATTGGCATCGCTGAATACAGGGGACAGTGAGAGTGTGCAGTCAGGCAAGAGAACACCAAGGTAAAGCTAAAATAACCGTTTCATTTAATAAAATTTGATAATCAGCTGTGTATAACTAGCATGAATTTTAAAGAGGTCATGTATATATTGTGTGCTCCGGGAACAGGTATGTTTTCCTGATTTGAAACATTGATAGTTTCCCCTGTCAAGCATTAAGGAACCAAGCCATGATCATTTGTTTCACAAATTTTACCAAGTAAACCAGTTGGGCAGCTGTGAATGAGGTCAAAACAAAATGCTATTCACACAGCCTTTTTAATTCACCTGCTTGTCTTTAAGTCTCAGCTTGTGGATATTTTCTTAAACCTGTATGCTGTGTGCAGCTACATAGCTTCTTTTCTGGTTTTAACATAGAAGCTTCTTTTCTGTTTGCCTTTTTTTTCCCCATTAACAGTCACAGAGGGAAGAATTAAATATTCACTAGGCCTTCAGCCTTTTACAAGCACCACAATTTATTTTGCATTAAAAATCAACTGAAAACGAAGCAGAGAGATACAGAATTTTTTAATATAAAATCAATATTATAATTCAGAGGAAAATTATTATTTCTGTGTAAGTATTTAATTACAGAAAAGTAGTATTTCTCTGAATATATAGAAATCTAACTTACTAACATCCACCTCACCTAAATATCCAGTTCTTGCATCACTCAAAATACTTCATACAGGACATGAACTCGGTTACCCATTAATTTCTTCTGTAAATATTGTGCATTTGGCTTCATAGACTACAGTTCAAATCATTGTGTTCTACCTTAATACAATTTGCCTTCCTTTCATATTAGAAGCGCTTCTCTGCTGAACACTGTAATTTTTTAAAATAAATTTTAAAATTACTGTTTAGGTCAGAGTCTGTGGAAGGATTCTTATCGCCAAGTCGATGTGGTAGTCGTAATGGAGAAAAAGACTGGGAAAATGCATCTACAACTTCTTCAGTTGCCTCTGCTACAGAATACACAGGTCAGTGACAACAATATTCAGAAAAGTACCTGCCTATTAGTGGTTCTGTGCATGAGAAGTTTTCAGTTATCTTTATCTGGTTTCCTGACACTTGATTGAGGATGCTTTCATAGAAATGTTCCTTTCATTTCCTTTTAAATACTTGGTAATATTTAAATTTAAAATGAAAGTACTGACTCAATAGCATTTATGATATCCCGAATAAACTGCAGTTAAGCTCAGAACAGCAAATGTGCTTGCAGATCGCTGTGCACTTAAGTAGGCTCTGTAGCACGGCAAGAAGAGTTGAAATTTAAACTCAACTTAGAGTTACAAAAAACAAAAACCAAATTGCCACAGAAAAAAATCTGCAGATGTGAATTTAAATATTGTTTACCCTTTGTTTCCAAACAGAGCTTTTGTTGTTTATTAAAAACTATACAATCTGACTTCTAATTCTTTATTACATTATGAATCTAAAAATAACGGTATCTTCATTCCTTTTCCCCAAACATACAGCACATGATATTGCAAAGACCTTGCGTCATCAGGATGATGTATAAAATGTATAAATGTATAAAACCTACATTTTCGACAACCTAATATCACTTCAGTTGGTAAAGAGTAAAATAACATTAGGTTATTTTTGATGAACTTTTAGGAAGATGAGGTTTGATTGATGGGCCTGCATAGCTCTGTCTGTGCTGGCAAATGTTTGTTCTGAAAATAATCTTATCTCCTTTCCACTGAAATGACTACAGTCTGGAAAGGCAAAGTGTTCGTTTTGAAAATCAGAAAATACTTAAATGTTTTTAAATTGTGATTCAGTCACTTCATGTCAGTTACTGCTACGTACCTGTCAGTTTAAGTTGCAGGAGGGATAGTGAGACTTTGCCTGGGTGGTCTTGCTGCATTTTCTCATGAAGACCCACAGTGCTGAAGATCATCTCTTAATGATTATTAGATAGAGCTTATTTTTAAGTGAAGGAATATACAGTTCCTAGGAATTGAACAGAAGGCTTTTTCAAATGTTTTAATATCTTCACTCTGTCAGTCAGACTTCATATAGCTCTTTGTGTTGATTCTAGGTGCTATTTTTCCCAAAGCATAGACAAAGATTTGATCTTAAATTTAATTGGTAATTGCTTGGATATTACGTTCCTTTCTAATACTCAGAATTGGTACTTCCACGTTGGTTTTGTTTTTCAAATGGTCTTGGTAGAAGTACGCATATATTTCAGAAATTAAAACAGAGGAGATTCTTCCATCAGCCTGATGAATCAAGTCTTTTTCAGACAGAATAACCTGACAAGTGTCAGGCCAGATCTTTTATCCCTGGTTTTGGGTAAAACATTTCTGGAATTCCAAGGTGGACAGGCTATAGTTACTCTAAGGACTGCATCAGCTTATTATACTGCTCACCCTTGAAATCCCAGATGTCACTCAAAAAAAGGAAAGAATTTGTTTCCTCCCAGAGGACTGAAATTTTAGTTAGAAAATGCAAAACCTTTGATTGGTCATGGAAAATGTCCTCTGAGACAAAATAAATTTACCAAGACTGCCAATAACAATGATTTAGTAATGAAAAACACATTTGTAAGCCAATTCAATAACAGCTGAAAGAACGACGTTTTACTTGTTTGTGAAATTTGTTGTCTCTGGCCTAACTGTATTCTGTTCCTGGATTTGTATTGTTATGTATGCAAAAGACCCATACCAGAAGTGCTTCACAGCATTTGAAGTAACTCTTTGTTGGCATATTGATTAACTTCGCTGATTTGCCTTTCCTCCTCCATAGGACCAAAGCTCTTCAAAGAACCCAGTGCTAAATCCAATAAGTATATAATTCAGAATGCACTGGCACATTGCTGCTTGGCTGGGAAAGTAAATGAAGGTCAAAAGAAAAAGATACTGGAGGTAAGGGTACTTTTTCCCCCAACACCTCAGTCAGGCATTAGGAAGACACTCAAATACAAATGCAGATATCGAATTTTCCAAGGTTGTGCCAGGTCTTAGTGAAAGGCTTGAGTAACTTGCTTCCCTTGTAGACAGACAAGTTCTCTAGTACTGTAGAAACAAGAGCTGCTGTATTGTACATGCAGCACAAGAAGCTGAATTAATTGCAAGTTAATTAATAGTTACTGATAGTTTAATGTGAAAATTTCAACATACAGACTTTTACAATTTGCTCACAGATTTGTTTTCCCTAATATGAAAAATATCCATCTTATACAGATCCTTGGACTGGGACCTCTAGAACTAAAGCACAGCGCTCTCGTGAACTGAAATACAACCCTCCTAGGGTTTCTTCCAGTTTCCCAGCAGTAGGGCAAATTCAGGACTTTCTACTACAGAAAAGTGTCTTCCAGACATTTCTATTCTGCTAGTATAAACCTTTCTGGAGGTGCACAAATACTGCAAGGGTGAGAACTCGGTGACCACTGTGTGACCATGCAAAAGGAATAACACAGAGTCAGAGGGTTAAGAGTAATGGGACTGTTCCTTTTACCAACCGTGACAAACTTGACAGGTTAAATAGATCAAAGAACACAGGTACTTGGAATCTGGATTTAATTCCTTTTCCAGAATAAATTTCACGACAGTATTTCTTACCCTTTCTTCTCTTCATAATTCATCTGCATTCATGTTTAGATGCTGCCTTCTCCGTCTTTCCACCTACTTTTTGGAAATAACAAGTGAGAAATCAAGACAGCTTCTTTCAGTTCAAGTAACTGAGAGCATAATAAGCCCCAGGAAAGAACAGCTGTAAAAAGGTCATGCTTAACTCTAGGATGCAGCCTGTGTCGCTTGGTAGAAGCTGTACATGTTCAGGGCACAGGTCCCATAGAAGTTGTGTTGGGTGGAATAGGAATCGGAAGATTTCAGCATATTAAGCAAAGGTTCTTTATTAGCTTTGACTGACTCTATGGTTTGACCCAACTTGAATGATTTAGGGATGACTGAAACCTCATTTTACCACTGAAGGATCTTTCAGGCACATCTAGACTTACCTAAATTTCCTGTTCCCAAACTTGTAATTATTAGACCTGTTTGATGAAAAGGATCAAAGAATTTTTATTTGGCCTACAAAACATTTGTTAGGATGTCTGTTCTTGAGGTACAACTAAACAAGTATAGCTGAAATTGTCTAAATGAATAAGGTTTTACTTGAGAAAGATAGCTACCTTATAAAAATACAGACGGGGAAAACTTAGCGATTTCTAATGATTGAAAATAAGGTCTTTTAGTGGACAGAGTTAGACATAAGTTTCAGCTCCGGTAGAAAACAAATTCAAAATGACAATCCTATGACTGTCAATGTTTTCTAACTACAATGCAAAATTCATATTGTGAATCTTTTTCTTTCTTTCTTTCTTTAAAGGAAATGGAAAAATCAGATGCCAATAACTTCTTAATCTTGTTCCGGGATTCAGGCTGCCAGTTCAGATCTTTGTATACATACTGCCCTGATACTGAAGAAATCAATAAACTAACAGGAATAGGTCCCAAATCTATCACCAAGAAAATGATAGAGGGACTGTATAAATACAACTCTGACAGGAAGCAATTCAGCCACATACCTGCTAAAACTTTGTCTGCCAGTGTTGATGCAATTACCATTCACAGCCATTTGTGGCAAACCAAGAGACCAGTAACTCCTAAGAAACTTTTACCCACCAAGGCATAGTAGGTGGGGAAAAAAGTTTGCTTCAGACAATTACGGTAAACTTGCACTTCATCTTTACTGCCTATAGGAAATAGATTTCTAGTTGCTAACAAGACTCTTAGAGCTTAAAACTGGACACTAAATTCTGTTACCATGTCCAACTGGAATGTAAACACAGTGTTTAAGAGTGCAGAAGATGATTGCTTAGGTGAATAATTACGAGTGATTATGGAAATGTTTGTTTTTTGTGGAGATTTGTATGTGCTAATACAATATATGGAGTATATTTGCTCTGTATTTTGATTAGATACACTGAAGCACTGAATGTTCCTCTTTAGTGACTCAAACTACATTTTTTTTACATCTGTTGCCTTATATGTTTGTATTTGTGCTTATACTTCTTAATATTCTCAATACCAGTGAACTTTGCATACTGACTTAAAGACTAAATGAAAAGTGTATGTCACTGAACAACAGCTGAACAGGTCTGTTCTGCGAGATCCTTATTGTGTGCTGGAACAAAATCAAGATTCATTCCCCCGAGTATTTATAGTTCTTTTTCAATTAAATAATACTGATTTGCTTATAGACTAAACAGTAAGGGAAAAACCTTTGAACTGCTTACGTTTCCTTTAAATGGGATTATTTAACAACTCGGGGTACAATTAGGTGGTACAATTATGCCTGTTTCAGTAAGTTACCATCTGAGAGGGAAGGACTGACCATGTGCGTGTTCATAATACCGTGAAGATGCAAAGTAAAAAAAGATCTGGTAGACCTCTAAAGCCGTTTAAGCAAATGTGCGTTATTTTGCATTGTTCCAGATGAACGCAAGCATATGGTTGGGTACTGTTTCTTCAAGGGAGGAATAGGAACTTGTGAAACATTCAGAACTAGATCCCTGATGTTTGCCTGACAGAACACTAAAAATACCCAGAAGAATCACAGAATTCACTAAGTCACAGATCTTTCAGAAGTCGTGTATCTAGTTCCCATTGATTTTTAAGATCCAGGTCACTGCCTCTTCTTCCTGCCTTCAGATCTGCCAGCTCAGACTTAAATCGATTTTCTAGGGAGTAGACATCTGATAGGAATTTTCAGTGTCTTAGTAAATTGTTTTCTTGACACGATCTAACAGATGATGTCTTGTAACGCTTGGCAGTTTTAAATGTGTGTGGCAAAAAAAGCCTAAATGACACTTCAATAGATTTATAATATGACCATTTACAAAAACAAACTCCAGGCATATTTCAGTATTAGTTACAAAGGGCTGCATATTATTTCAAAACAGTGTTTGATTATTTTATAGATCACGTCTGTTTCAGTGTTTGTTTTTCTTATAATTTGCTATTAACATAGCACTGTTCTGAGGAAAAAAAAAAACAAAAAAAAACAAAACACTACCAACTTGAAGCCTCCCCTAAATCTGTGGCTACTTTGATAATGTACACCAGAGGATTTGCTGGGGGGAAAAAAAAATCTCATTCTCAGGAAAAGACTTGAATGATTTGTGATTCTGTTCTGTTTCAGTGTTGTGACAACTACATTAACATAAGGCAGTATTGTGCTATGAGTGTGTAGTCCATTCTGTTTCATGGGAAGACTAAAACTATGTTCGGATTTCTCTCCTTAAATTGCTTTGAGAGAAACCATGCCTCACTACTATGATGTACTCATATAAAAGATGCACAGGAATGAGATGTCATTAAGCAGTTTAGAACAGTACTTTTTTAAATTATTATAAGGCCTTAGGCATCAGTGCATCTGGATTATAAACATTTTCTCAAATATGCTGTCAGTTTTACTGTAATTTATGTTCTTATATTTATGTATATTTGTTAAAACTGTAAAAAAAAACACCAAAAAAACTTTAAAACACATGTTTAATATGTATGTGGCTCAAAACTATTTGTGGTTAGCTGATTCCTACTGTTTGCATGTATATCACCAGGATATGTAACTCTTACAGTGTATACATACTGTGTATATAGGATATAAATAATATTAAAAAAGGGGAAAGAGGGTTTGCACATTCTGCTTGTTAGACAGTTCCTACAACCACCATTGTAGGAACATCTTTAACAATATGAAACTGTGTATAGTATACAGTGATTCAGGAAACCAGGAGGTTGGAATTAACTGATACACACGTAGTGAATAACTTCAAAAGAAGTTTTATCATGGGAGGCTTTTTATTTCTAAAATCTCTACTATGATTTAAGTGAAGATTTGCAACACCATAAAGACATACGCATCAATCTAATCAAAGTGAGCTTAAATACGTGACAGGAATCCTTTGAGTCATTTTAAATATATCTGAATGTATTATGAAATTGTCAACAGGTTAAAGATTTGTGCAGTGTCTAAAAGTAGAATGTGAATAATGCAGTTGAAAAATTCATTGCTCGCAGTATAAAGTTTTACTTAATACAGGAAAAGTGAAGCTAGATATGCTTTTCCTTTTTAAGCCTGCAAATTTTCTAATTACAGTGGATCTTTGGTTGGGATAATGTTTAAAAAAAGGAAAAAAAAAAAGAAAAAAAAAGTCAGTATTTATCACTGGCCTTTCCAGAACACACTGGTGCTTTCATCAGGGGTAGTAGTATTATTGTTGCTACGACTGAATTGCCAAACTCTCGTCTTAGTTTTTGGAGCAAAATTTCATATTCTAACAGTCATAACAGCTACTGAATTTTTTTTTTTAATGTTAGTATGACTGTTAGTTTTTATTATTTGGCTGTTTAAAGCCAAATTCAGCTATTTAATTATGATTTAATGGGCACTGTTTAAAAATGTACAGTGTATTGTGTGCTTACTTGTCCACTTGGATGGAGCATAGCTTCCATATTTTTTCAAATGCTGTGCTGTAAGATATTGTCATTGCTACTTATGTGGTACAGTGTAGTTTTTTCCTTTCATTTAAATAAAAGCATGGCACCCAAAGTACATTTTTTTTCTTGCTTATATCTAAATATCAACTGAAACTATAGAAAGTTCACATTGATGTTTAAATCTTGTTTATTCTTGTATTTCATAGAAATTGTAGGAAATATGCACCATTTTTACTTCTCCTTTTGTTCCCCACTGTTTTTCTTTCACATACGATTTAGCTTTTTGCTGTGACCAGAGGGAGGCTGTTGAAGAACTAGGCTTGTCATTTCATTCTTGAGGGCAGCACGGTGTTACCCTGTGCTTTTCAGAAGTGAGTTTCACAGTTGCACGTCAAGCAGTAAACTCCTGTACTCTGGTTAGCTTCCATTCCAAAACCAGTGGGTGTAATGGGATTGCTTCAGATGGGAAGATTTTCAAGATGAACTGAAGCCTTATCTTCATCAAGACAGCCAATAAAGAATATGACTTGTAGTGAAATAGCTTGTCCTGGTTAGTGGGGCGACTTGAACAGAAATAGTATCCAAAAAATAAGGTCTCTCTGCCAGATTTGTAAATCAGCCATTTTTCCCAGCCCCAATCATGCATTTTGGGGGGGGGGGGGGGGTGGGGGTGTATGTGTGTTGCATTGTCCTGCTGGGTTGCATAGCAAGAGCAAGGACTTGCTGAAAGGGGACGTGACATCACCGCACTGTCAACAGGCAGACTGAATTGTTGCTAACTTAGGCAGATAAAGAATTGCCAAATTTCAGAGCTATTCAGAGGGCAGCTTTGAGAATTCAGGACATCTTATAGTAGGGCTTTTAGTGCTGAACTGAACACTAATGTGGATGAAAATGAATAGCCTTCCCTCCTCCCCCCACACTGGTTATTTTTCAGCCGGCCCAGTCCGTTCCCTGTAAGGCATCCCAAACTGGCCGACACAAGCAATGAGTTATGTTAGAACACAAACACCCAGCTGCACGCAATAAAGCTATTTTTTCAGTGGCAAGCCCAGCTCAAAATTTTCATCTAAAACCAGCCTTTTTACAAACAGGCTTTAGAACAGGCTTCATTTTCTCTATCCTTCGGCAAGTCACTCCATGCTTGAGAAACTTCAGATCATGCCCCGGTTAATTTGACAGAATGTGGTTGTGCTTTATGTCTGAATTTGTACAGAATTTGTGAATCAAAATTTGCACTGCCCTGGGATCCAGCGCGGAGATCTG
This sequence comes from Rhynochetos jubatus, assembly GCA_027574665.1. Lineage (NCBI taxonomy): Eukaryota > Metazoa > Chordata > Aves > Eurypygiformes > Rhynochetidae > Rhynochetos > Rhynochetos jubatus. Next base: position 23,807,026 of record CM050656.1, read on the forward strand.
GTATCGCCAACTGCAGAATAATCATCTTGGTAACGCCTGGAACCTCGGCCTTTGGATCAATTGCCACGCAAAGGTGATGTAAAGAATAGCTTTGTTTCTCAAATCCAGCTGTCCTGATCAGGCGCCTGTCATTTTTCTAGCAACTTAAAGACACAGCTTTGTGACAGCTAAACCTTTAACTCCTTACAGCTTTTCAAATAGCAAACTGGCATTTCTTTGCTGCCTTGTTAGTAATCTAATGACCTGAATAGGCATTTTGAAGAGTTGTGGCTATAAAGATCGATCTTGACAGCCACAGCCCTTTACATCTGCTTTTACATTTTCTAGGTAATTTTTTTTTAAACAGCACATACCCCACCCCCCCCCCAAAAAACCCCACAAACTCCCAGAACCCCCCACATATTATCTTACTTCAAGTTTAGAATAGCAGGAGTGGGGAAAAAATCAGTATTTTTAACATGCTCAGCATCTTTGTTCACTTACAAGCTCTTTGTTTTTAAATCAAACTATTCCATTCTTACACAGAGATGTAAGAAGAAATGCACTTTATTTACACAATCGCAGCAAAAAGTTAAATACGGCAGAGAAGCTACACCAGTGTAGTTCCTTTGAGCGAGAAAGAAAAGCAGTTACCTCGTCTGTTTTACACTCTGAACTGCTGGTCTTCCTAAGAGGCAGGGAAGCAATATACAACATACGTAAGAGCTCAGTGCAAACTCTTTGGGACATGGGGTTCTTCACACCAGCCTTTTATTAAATTTCTGAATTCAAGGATAACACTGATGGATAACTAGGCAGAACTGCCTCTGATTAGAAAAGCTAACAACAACTACAATGTCAAGAAATCAGAATTTCTTCCTTACATTCAATCTAAATCTCCCCGCTTTCAATTTAAACCCGTTACCCCTTGTCCTGTCACTACAGGCCCTTGTAAAAAGTCCATCTCCTCCCCCCCTCCCCCCATAATTCATTATCTGTTGACAAATTTGTTAAGCAAGATACTAAAAGAATTTCTTTCCCATCATATGTGTTTAAGTTTTCAGTTAACAGTATGTAAACTTTATGGGGGCACACAAAGTAGGATCTGTAGGCATCTTTGTGTCACTGTTAATAGGGCTTTACAGAAGGACTAAAAGCTAGTAAGAAGCTTTCCACCAAGGCAGCTCTGTCTTATCCTTTCTACATCATCCCTGATCTAAATGCCTGCATTACAAGACCTGGCAAGGCCCCACAAGCCTGCAATTATTTAAATTACCTGAAGCTAAATGATACTTTGCCTCAATATTTTCTTTTAAGCTCCCTGAAACTGGAACTATGATGCTGACGTAAACAATTCTCATACAGATTATTCAAGAATTTTGCTGAATTGTCACCCCAAAGTTCTGGAAATCCTTTCTTGAGTGAAAACTGTTTCCAGAAGTAAAGGTTTAAGGATTTTTTTTTTTTTTTTTTTTTTTACAACTTCTTACAAGATCATATGAACGTAGTATAAAAGGTAAAGAGTTGAATCGCCCTAATGACTAAAAATCAGGGGATTGGCCCATTTTTATGACTACAACACAAAGATGCTTTGCACAAACTGCTGGACTCCGCTGGCAGATCTTGTGCAAGGTTAGCGCCGGGGAATAATTCCAAGAACGTATCCAGCCCTGCTGACACTGTCTGCAGCCACCCGCAAAAAATGGAAATTAGTCACAACTGCACAATATTTTCTTTCCTGAAGCATTCCAAGAACGGACTGCAGTGCCCTGGCTTGTGACTAGGCAATGCAGAACTCCTCCTCTACTAATCCTGATTTTCAGGCTCTCCAAAACCCACACCCAGCAGCTTTGCTATTCGTGGGAGTTGCCTTTGCAATAATGACTAGGGAGTTGAAGGCCAGCTGAGAGCATCCCACAGACATCTTTCCATGCCCGAGTAAAAAGTTATAAACAATCAGAGAACAGGGTCTTCCCTCTGCCCTTTTCTGACAGAATGCTGCTATATAGATAAATATTTAAGAGTAGTACGATTGCCCCCCAAAGCAGGTGCATCAAGTAATGCATCTATTCTTCCATACGTCTTCCTGAAGATGGAATACTTGGTTCTTGAAATCTCTCTCCAGACCATAGGAATTTGCTACTTCCTTGTAAAAGGCCTGACATTCTGAGCAGGAAACAGGATCATTTTAAATTCAGACTTTACTCTTCCTTTCAGGTCTGTCACTGGGAACAAGCTTATACTTTCCTTCACCCTGAAACTCGCCCTCCGAAGATTCAGTCTCACAGGTTTGATTTCAGGACCTCCACTGAAAACAAAGCCATTGCAAAAAAGATAGGTAAACTACAGTAACACCGTCATGAAATCAAGATTAAATCTAGTGTTTTGTAGATTAAAGTTTAAAATGCACTTTTCTTATCCAAGTGTGTTCAGCAAAGTTATGCATATAGTTTAGTTTAGACAGTTAAAGTCATCTTGGTTTTCCGCACTCCCTCTGATTTACCGTCTCTGTGGTATTATACGTATTGGGAAACAGTTTCATTTCTACAATTCGGTTTTCTATTTATCAGTGCCTCCAAAGGCAACTAAGCAGCAAGTGACAGCTTTGTAAGCAAATGGAAGGATTCGGTGTTTTACTGGTGAATCAAGCTTCCTGGGATGCGACGCTGGGATTTGAGTGTTGCAGAAGGAACCATCAAATTCCGCACTCCCTGCACAGCCCTGGCAGAGCCACTGCTGCGCAGCGCGGTGGCACTCCTTGCCAGACAGCCTTCAGGGCCTTTCTCTATATTCCTTTTCAGAAAGGAGAGAGGGAATAACACGATTCCCTTCTGCCCTTCACCTGATCCTCTGCAGTTTGCAAGCTGACTTGAACTCTGTGTGCTTCTTAACGTTTTTAACCATCTGTGTGACAGAAAATCCAGTTTGGCTTCAGTTAAACCGCCAACAACCTTCCCTGGACCGCAGATACACGTCACACGTGCATCGTTAAAAAATAAACATGAAAAATTGGTTCTCTTTTGTCAGACAATTGTCACCGTCCCCACTCTGACAAGGCCTGCCACTGCACTGCTGTGTGCTGGGGGTTTGTCCGTTTTAACACGACTGTATCTCACCTCACTGCTGCAGCTGAACAGAGAACTAACTGCACCATGGTACTTCTTAGATGATCTTCTGACAGTTAGAAAAATGCATTAAATGCAACCCAATGTCAGATAACGTGTAAATACACCTTCGTGAGATAGAACGTTTGCACACCTATCATTGCTGTCGAGAACGTGATCTTTTGCCAGCAGCCTCAAGAAGGCAACAAAACCCGCTGGAAAACCCAGGGCTGGCCTGCGGTGTGGCAGCACCTCGCGCCGTAATTACAGGGGTTGCCAACAAGCCAGAAGCCTCGCCGCGAACGCAGCGGGGGCCGCGGCCGAGCGTGACGCCAAGGGGACGGCAGCGCATCTGCCCGCATGATGCCACGGCTGGGGGCGGCTCGGGGAGCGTTTGGGCGGTGGGAGCGGCGCGTGTGCACCTCCCGGCTCGCTAGTTTTCACGCCAGCCCCGGGAAGGGGCTGCGGGGGGAGCGGCTGCCCGCGCCGGTCCTACGGGCCTCCCAGCGGCCGCGGAGCCCGCGGGGACAGCCCCTGGTGTGGGGACACCGAATCCTTGCCGAGTCGTTCCCGCGGCACCCCTCCCGCCAGACACCCCTTCCCTGCCCACCGTCAGCGAGCCCAGCGGGGGTACGGGCCGGCCCCGCCCGCGGGGGAAGCGGCGGGCGCCTGGGGAGGCGGCGGGCGCCTGGGGAGGCGGCGGGCGGAGGCGGCTGCGCCGCTGGCCAGAGACAGGCCCGGAGCCGCCGCGGCGTTCGGCGGGAGGACGCCGGTGAGCCCGCGCTTGCCGGGGCCGATAGCGGCGGCGGCCGCGTCCCCCTCCCGGCGGTTACCTCGGCTTCGGGGCGCAGAGGGGCGGGAGCGCGGCCGGTGAGAGCTGGCACGGCCGGCCCCGGCGGGCGAGGCTCACCCCGCCGCTAACAAAGCGGGCTCCGCCCCAGCGCGCCCGCCGCCACCAGCTGTCCCTCCCGCCCCCGCGGCGCGGGCGACGCCCAGCCGGGCCGGCCCCTCCCCGCCCCCTTGGCGTTCCACTCAGGCGGCGGCGCGGCTACCCAGCCCCGGCGTGGGGCGGGTCCTGGGGCGCCGGGCGGCCAGCCGTGAGGCCGGGTGGCGACCGCAGCACCGAGCCGAGCGGCGGCGAGACCCCCGACACCGGGCCCGGGCCCGCCCCTCTCTGCCCCGCGGCGAGGCCTGCCGCCATCTTCCCCTCGCGCCCCGCTGCTGACAGCGAGAACGGGCCGCCGGGCCTCTCAGGTGAGCGTCGGCGAGCGGGCGGGACGGAGGGTGGGGGGGCCGCCCCGCGGAGGGGCCGGGAGCGGCCCGGCGGGGAGGGACCGGGGCGGGCTGGCCGGGCGGGCGGGGTGAGGCGGGAGCTGCGGCCGCCGCGCCGCGCGGGGGGTGCTGCCCGGCGGCCTCGGCCACCCTGCGGCCGCCTCGGAGGGGGTCTGCCCTCCTCCGCGCCACGTCCCCGGCGTGCGGGCACGGCCGCGCTGCGCGGGGCCCGCCGCCGCTTCCCCGGCCGAGGGCAGCATCGCCGCGGCCGGCCCTTTGTTGAGGCGTCCGCCGGCGGCGCGGGCGGGCCGGGCCTGCCTGGCCGCGGTGGCTGGCCGGGTGCGTGCCCGGTCCCCCCGGCCCGGGGCGGGCGCGGGGTGTGCCCGCTCTCCGAGGCCGCCGCGAGGGAGCGTCGGCTCCTCTGCGGCCCCGGCTGCTGCAGGTGCTCAGCTGACGCTCCCGAAGCGCTAGCTCGGGCTCGGCGCTGTCTGCTTAAACAGGGCGATCGTTCCGGTCCATTTTTCCAGCAGAGGTGGATTTCGTGCGGCACTGCATGTGAAAACAGAAAAAATTGGAGCAAGGGTGGTTTTTTTTCAGTCAAAATGCATTCCTTGGTAGCCTCTGTAAGTTGTTTGGGGGGTTTTATTTTTCTGCATTCTACTTTCACGTTGGTGTGGAAGCGTTGCATAATTTAATGTCACCTTTCTGGCGCTGGTGATGCTGAACGCCCAGCGTAAAGAGCGCGTGTCGTAAGGGGTCGGGGAACGCAGAGCGCTCCGCTCTTCACCTCTAAAGCGTGGGGAGATACCGATTCCTGTGGTGGCTCCACAGCAACAGCCGAACTAAGCAGGGTGAAAAAATGGATTACTAGAAGGCAAACCAGTGAAAAACCTGTGTGAGAAGGAAAAGGCTTGTACGTAACAGAGCGCTTCTGTGCTGAATATTGGAGCAGAATCTCAGAGTTGAACTGCACAGAGTCTGGTGAAGGTTTTCCGTTAAGGCCTTCATATGTTCAGTATAGTTCATTTGAAATAATGAATTGAAATAACGACTTCTCTGAGGGTAAAATGGGTATCAGCGAGTTGCACTAACTGTTGTGGGTATCAATTGTAATAAAAAATTTGGCCTATGGACTTTTTTTTTTTCTGTAAATTCTTTTAATATAGAATAACTGGAAGGTGATTGAGGGCACATCAGAAATGGAGCCACTAGGTACTGACCGGGCCCAGAGTCCCCTGTGGGGCCTGTGTAGGCGGAACTCCGGAGTGGCCTCTGGGCAGGCCCGAGAGTCATATGTAAGTGACTGCAGGATGGACTACAAGGTGAAATAACTTCATGCAAAACAGTCACCTTTCAAAAATATGTATTAGTTCCCCACATTTGTTTTTTTCTGTGACGTAGCTCACCAAGATGCTGAGGTTATGGATGTGCATTGCAGCTGTCACTGAAGTCAGCAAACCCAGACTTCTAATTAGGCATTGCTTCCCCCTTTAAACGTCTCGCCACTCTCTCAGTATGACACTTCAGATTTGTACTATAGTATTTCTTTATTGTATTTCTAAGTAGTTAGAGATTTTATATTCCTTGCCTAGTTTTGTGAATTCGTATTGTGAGTGATGTATTTCAGATGATCAGTAACATAGGGGTAATGCTTATTTTACTATTTACTTGTTTTCCAGCATATTAAACCTTACTTTAACTATCATGTGAATGCATATGCATTTTAAGTTTCTTCTAAGGGAGGTAACTTGAGTATTTGAAATTCACTTCTAGTTTATAAACATTTTCCTAAAATAGTATATTTATATGCGCGCGTGTGTGTATACGTATATATTTTTAAGAATTGTTTTCTATGCTTATAGCACCATGAGGGAATGCTTGCTGTTGGCATGTTCTTAGAACATGAGTAAGAACAGAACAAGAGTGAAACCTGGCTCTGGAAAATTTAGGAGTTTGGTAGTTTATGTTCCAAAGAGCTTATTTTAAGGAGATCTTGTCCATTGAAGCTACAGAGAAAAGATGTACCAGGTTCATGGCAAGAAGTTGATTTTTTTTCCTTGATGTAGATTTATTGGGAAGAAAACAGGTTAAAATACAGAACTAGGGGAAGATGTTAAGGGGGACTGGACAGGAGAAAGAAGTAAGAAGGACAGGCATGGAAAAGTGCTGTTCTGAAAAGACTGGGGAAGGTAAAAAGGTTGTAGCAGAAACCTGGTTGGTAGAAGGTGCCTGAAATGGTAAGCTCTAATACTCATTTACTTTCATTTATATCTCAAGCTAATGCTTGTGCTTCAATCATTCTTGAGTATTAGTGCTTGAGCTGATCAGATTGTGACGTTATGTGCCATATGTGCTGGCAGAAAACAGTGTAGTGGGGTGGACCAAAGATGCAGCTTGAGCTCTAATCTTGAGTTTCCCTGCTGTTCTTTGCTTTTTAGTTATTGTTATTTTTATTTCTACACATATGCACACACCACTGAATGTCAGAAAAAGTGATATATTTCCTAGGGGTGATATGTAAGCCTGTGTGTATTTATAATTTCATGACAGTGTTGCAGTGCTGCTTATTATTTTGACAGCGTAATGCTTATAAGAGAAGTCTGAGCTCATCAGCTTGGAAAAAAAGTCCATTAAGTGAAAATCTTCTCTAGTAGATTCACTGTTCTTTTTTAGTGATTTAACCAATAGGAATGTTGCTCTGACAGCACATGCACACTGAACATTTTTATAATACTGTTAATGTGTGAGCTTATCAGAGTACTTCAAAACTTCTCAGAAGTATATAATATATAGGAAATATATTTTTCTTAGCAGGACCCCGAAAGTGCTGTTACTAGTCCCGCATCAAATGTGGAGAGGGTGCTGGTCATCTTTTATCCTAATTTATATGAGCCATATTAATAAAGTAAGTGAAGTGTTAGAATTGGCTAAGTCTTCGTGTTCAGGGCAAATCTGTTCTTAAAGTACAGTGGGAAATGCAGGACAGCTGCTTCTTGCAGATGCTTGATTTTACTTAATTTAGTTGTACTCTTAAGCAAATGACTGAGATTTGTGCACATTTTTCCATCAGTATAATATATAATCAATTAATTTAAAGATCATCTTGAAGCTATGTAGGGTGTTTTCCTGTTTAGACTTGAGTCCAGTAGATCCAGTTGTAAAGAAAGCTGGACTTTGTGTTCCTTTCTTCAAAGGGAGCTTTAGTTTGAATTTTTCTAGTGTTTTTCTGATGAGGAATCTCAATATAGCTTTGCTAAGTTTTACTTTGTCTTTTGGCAAGGAAGTAATGTAATTTATGTTGAAACCACAAGTGCCATAAAGCATAATAAAAGAGAAATGCAAATGCATTAGGTGAGGTTTGGAATTAAGATGTTAATTCTAAACTGCTGATTAAATTCATGTTGATTTTTTTTCCTTCATTGTACAAGGGTAGGGTTGAATTTTTCTCTGGGACCAGAATTCCATATCCAGTTGCCAAAAGGGGAAGTTGAAACAGTGCTAATATGTAAGGAAAAAACGTCATTCTAAAAGTTCTGGCTTTGAATTTTTGTGTCTATCTGCTTTCTTTCCTGCAGCAAAGCTTTCTGCAAGCTAGATTTTCATTTTTGCCGTTGACTTTACTAGCTGAGACTAGGCGTGTGGTCTCTGGATGTGTCTTTCACGAGACCCGTCAAAATACTTGGTGATTGGAGTCTTCTGTGACTAAAATGAGAACTAAATCCAGCCATTTTTAAAAAGAAGTTAGGCCGTTTCATCTGGCACAATTAGGTCTCTGTTGTTCCAAAATAAACCATGCTGCTATTAATCGAATGCTTTCCTAGGCAAACATTCCAGCAAAAATTCACTTGAAAAAAGCTGGCATAAACTGTGAGGAAGATGGAGAACTTGGGGATTCAGATGACTTAGTACAAACCCCTCTCTTTTTAATGCTTAACTTTTTGTGTCTCTTCAAGTTTGTTAACATTTATGATGAACAATGTGAAGTTTCGCTGGAGTATTTGTCTCTTCCCTTCTTCTTTGTTTATTTCTTGTTAATACTTTGTCTTAAGGTTACTCAAACTCGCTGTATCTGCCCCTCGATTTCTTGTTACCAGTTTCTGTGCATCTTTCCCACTGTGAGATAGATAACTAGCTTATGGACTCCAGTTTTCCAGGGCCAAGGTACCTGGAGGCTGCATCGCCTCTTCAGCTTGTCCTGGGAGCTGCATTACGCACAGTTGGTTGTCTTTCGGCATTGCAGTTGCCACATTTCCACAAAAGTAAAGGGTTGTGTGAGGGAATTTAGTAGTATTCCTATTTGCTGTTGGAATTGAAAGGAGGAGCAGCTAGGGTAACTGTAACATGTTGCTACAGGTGTTTTGCTCTGTATGGTCATCTGCCTTTACTCATTTTTCTGTTGTTTTATTGTCTCTCCTTGTTCCTGGGGGTATCAGCTGCTGCTGACAGTTCATCAGTGATCCTGGCCGCTTCTCTGTTCTTTGGCACACTCTCGCAATCGATTTAAGTCGGGTTGAGGCTGCTGCTGCCAGAAAGCTCTGTCAGTTCCTTGCGTCAGCGTTAGTGCCCTTCTGTCCGCGGGTGAATAGATGTCTAACTTATGCCTGAATCGGAGGAGTCACCTGGCTATCCATACAGCTCCACTGCGGATGCCGTGAGGTGACCGGGGGTGCGTGGCTGAGTGCGGAGGTGAGAAGAGGGACCATTCTTTTCTCCAGTAACATACCTCTAAATGGAATATTTTTCCTGAAGTGAGGATGGTGCTAGCCACTGACTTTTTTTTTAATTCTCCCGATGAGGCAGTGGCCTGGCTGTGTTACAGGATTTCTGTCCACACCCCTAGATAGTTTTCAGCAGTTCAGCTTGGGAGCTACAGCTGGGAAGTCTTTTTAAGGTAAAAAAAAAAAGTAGAAGAACAGCTTCTTCTTTAACTTAAGGGGCCATGCAAGACTTGGCCAGAAGCAGTATTTATTTTAGGTGTTTTAAGAAAAGTATGTGCTACAACTTTCATGTCCTTGAAGGAGTTGCAAAGGAGCTTGGAGAAGCTTTAAACCAGTTGACTGCTTGCAGCCAGGGCCTTGGCCTGTCACTGCTCCAGCTGCATCTTCCCACTTGTACTTTCTGTTGGCTGGAGAGCTCACTAGACCCTTGAGCCACTTCAGCACATGGGCTGGTGGAAAAGCTAACCCATGAGGAAAGTGAGGAGTGCTAAGGAAGGGCCAGGAATGGACAGGTGAGTGAATGGGACTGAGCTGTCAGACTGGCTTAAGCCACCTTGGGTTCGCAGCTTCAGATTCTTCACGAAGCATACAGACAGAAATAGGTGTCCTATTAAGACATCTTCCTTATGTCTTCATTGCCATACACTACTTCAAAAAGGGGAGGGGGAGCTGCATTTTTAGTGTGCCATGCTTTGTCATTATCTAGAGATCTTGCAAATAAAGCTGTAGTAACTGGCTTGGTTTTATGGTCTTTGAACTTCACTGCATTTCAGACGGGAAAATTTTACATATTGCAGACTTGGTAACCACAATATTTTCACACTGCAGGAGGATTGATTTCTTGGCAGATTTATGTGGGTCCCTATATATGCGTAGGACAGAAATAAACCAGATGCAGGTGCATTATTAGGTCTTAATTGTGGCTTCATAATCAATCTATTAAAATTATTTTTCTGATCTTGGTCTATGTAATTTTTGTAATGCTACAATATTCTGTCCTATAAAATGGTTTTTTTAGTAGCCAGCATTTGTTACCCAAGCAGCAAGTGATAGCTAAAATTCTCTCTTCTTTTTTCTTTTAGGCTGCCATCATGACAGCTGAAGAAACCGTGAATGTTAAAGAAGCTGAAATAATTAAACTAATACTAGATTTCCTGAACTCGAGGAAACTTCACATCAGTATGCTGGCACTTGAGAAAGAAAGTGGGGTCATTAATGGCCTGTTTTCAGATGACATGCTTTTTCTAAGGTAGGACTTCTTTCTGTGGTGCTTAAATACCACTTACTTCATGTAAGTGGTATATGAACCAACATACAGTTGGACTGTGATTCAGTGGGCAACCCCATGCCACTACACAGAGGTCTCATGCCCTTATCTTACTCTGCTTCCTCCTGTTCCCAAATCCATGATCCAACCCTGTATCATGTTCTAGCTCTGAAGTTAATGTCCTCCTTCTTTTGCGCCACTTGGAAGTAGCTGGCTAGCCGTCATCAGCATAGGTTTAGAGTTGGATGATTCTGCTTGTTTGCTTGTTCATTCATTTTAAATTGGTTATTTCTCTGGCATGCAAATGAATTCAAGTGGGAGGGAGTCTTAATAACTGCCTGTGCCAGTGTGGGGTAGGTCAACAAAAGCATGTGAGTTACAATGGGATGGGAGAGCAAGATCATCCGCTTGCATCAGTGATTTGCTTACACTGTGACATAGAACTCAATGTCTCATTTGTTGACTTATAAAATAAATAAAATGGTTTGACAATATTCTAATGCAAAGATCTAGGATGAGTGGAGAGGTTTCCAAAATATCGGCGTTTCAAAATAATACCTAGATTTATCATGAATTTCACAATATGCATGGTGTCTCTGCTGTCATTAAGGAGTGAGAGTTGGTGTGATTTACCATTCACGATACTGCCCGCAAAATTATTAAAAGGAGTTACTGTAGATGCACACTAGTTTTTAGCGTTGCTGTTTTCTATTTCATGTCAAAGGTACTTCTTAGCTTTGTAAAAGCATGAGGAAATAGTTTATCCAGCTATTCATAAAGCATTAAAAATAAATTTTAACACCGAACAAGATTTCTCACCTGGCTTCCCCTTTGATTAAAACTATGGATCTTGGAATAAAATGAAAGAAGAATTAGAGAAAGATTAAAGTAGATAACCCTATTTGTTTGTATGGTTCTTAGCTTAGTTGGAGTATACATCTAATGGGGATACTGGCCTTTTCCTTGTGGATCTGGGCCTTTTATAGAGAAATTTGTGTGATGTGAGAACATGGAGAAATCAAACTAATCCACATGAGCGTGCCCACTAGTCTTGGAGTTGGAGCTGTTGTGTTGGCATAGTTCCTGCCAAGCTGTTCCTTTCTGTTCTTAATATGGGAGCTGTGTTCTCTCTCTTCACCCACCCCCCAAAAAAATAGGCCTGGTGGTATTTATACATTCACAACTAACTCATTTTTAAGTTTGCTTTCATTCTTCAGGATATATTCATTGAATCAAGACATTTATTCATACTCCTCAAGTAAGAATCTTTTAAAACTAAGAATTACAGGTAAAGCAGAAGACACAGGACTCTTTTTGATGCATCTTTAAAAGGAATTAGTATTTGTTCTTCTTGTATGCAGCTATTTTTACAAAACAGTGAGTTAGGATTAGGATTTTGCTCATATCCCTAGTCCTACCAGACATCTTGGCATCTGTGCAAAGCATTAACTTCGCAAAGCAGGTTGATCACCTGTTGTATACTTAAATGAGCTGCTTGCTTAGAAGGAAGAAGGAGGTGAAATTAAAGGAGTGACTCTTTCTTTTACTAGGCAATTGATTCTTGATGGTCAGTGGGATGAGGTTCTTCAATTTATTCAGCCTCTCGAATGTATGGAAAAATTCGACAAGAAAAGGTAAAATAGAATGTATGTCAGAGTTCAATTTTTTGGAGTTGTGGAAAATAAGCATTGTATATGAAAGCAGTAGTTCTAACTTTTTTTTCACCTTAGTTTTTGAGTTTTTTCTAGCCTGTACACCTTTCCTGAAGTGTGTATGTTATGTTTTTTAACTTCAACTATGAAAAATACGTGCACACAATCTAATGAGTTTTCATTTGCCATACACTTTGGGAATATGGTGCATGTTGTATTATATTTTTATAACTGGCTGCTCTGTCATGTTTCGGTTTAAGAAATTGATTGATATACTCCTTTCTTAATAGCCTTCTAATATTTTTAATATCGTATTTCTGAGAGCAACAATTGAAAAAGACATTTTCTGTTTAAAAAATAATTTTTGTGGTTAACCATTTGTTAAAATTTGAGTTCAGAGTTACTTGTCATTGCCATTTCTATGCTGAACTCAAAGATTAGCTGTAAAATACCCTGTTTGTCTCTAAAAGAATGTTTAGATACTGAATCAAAATGTATGGTATTTAACTTCTCACCTGCAGATTTCGTTACATTATAATGAAGCAGAAGTTCTTGGAAGCCTTATGTGTAAACAATGCGATGTCAGCGGAAGATGAGCCTCAGCATGTAAGTATTGTCTCTGTGCTGGGAATTTAGAAACTCCAAAGTTATCTTCAGAAGTCTAGAAAGGTGTGTGTGTGTGTGTCCCCCTCCCCCCCCCCCCCCCCCCCCCCAAAAAAAGAAAGAAATGCTCTGAGGCAAGCCTCAGCAACACAGATATTTGTTGTCATAGTCAGGACCAGGTAAAAGATTCAGCTTTGAATTAATCTTAATTTCTGTTGGTTTTGGAGAGAAAGGACACAATTTTCTCTTCGGAGGGAATAGATGTGCACACAAAGGACGGATTCAGTTAAATGTGCAAACAGCGTGAGTTGTGAGCTTTAATTCTCAGTACGGAAAGAGACATTAACTCAAGGTGACAAAGAAGGTGTGCAGTCTGTGAAATGAATTACAGTTGTTCATTTATCTTGTTAACACAAGAATACCCAGTTTCTAACGCAAAAATGTTGTGAAATTAAAAATGAAAAACGCCAGTAGTTTTAAGACAATTGATTTCACTTTCAAAACTGAATTTATTTTAATTCTTTGTCCTGTTACACAAACACTGTACTGCAGGGTCTTCTCTTGATAGTACAGAGAAAGCTAAAAGTAAGTATTTATAGTTACTAGGGGAAGGTGTACTATCCCTCTGATCGGTCTGTGTACTGTTACTAGACAGCAGTAGAGAAAAAAAAAATTGGATTTCTGTCCTTTAACGTTTGTTTTGAACATTACCAAATGTGTTGGCATGTTGTGGATGAAGGCTGCTGTATTGAGCAGGTGCTAGGTGACATGGGTAAGTAGTATATTTTGTTGCAAAGATTTAAAACAAATCCCAAGTTATGTGTATTTAACATGGCTCTTGGCTTTTAGCTATCAATGAGCTTTGTACTAAACCCCTCTATTTATTTGGAGATCTTATCTTCTGAGAACTTTTTGAACTTATTCAGCTTTTTTGATTGAAGAACAGAAAATATCAATAAAACAGCCAGCTTGAAAGTTGCTAATCACTGGAATAGTATACAGGCCTTTTATAACTTACACCAGTATCTTTTCACAGACATAAAAAAAGGGAAAAAACCCTCAAAAACAAACCGGTTGGCTTTAGAAGTAACCTTCTGAGCTACAATAGAATTGAAGCTGTTTAGCTACAGATTTTAAATGTTAATCCTATCTAACTTGCAGCGACGTGAGAAAGTTCCCTACATCTGTAGAAAATGGGCAAGGGGGGATTTCAGGAAGACAAAGCATCCAGGAATTTAGCACTGTTGTAACTGCATTTGCATCAGCAGTTTCAGACTCCATATTGTATGCCATTTGAATTAAATATAAATAGTAATAAAGGAGTGAGAGCAGAGAAATTCTGCTATTGCCTGTTCTTCTTCAACTAACTTTTTATTGTAGAAATGTATGTACTAAGAACTACTCAATATTTCTGTAGCTGGAGTTTACAATGCGAGAGGCTGTACAGTGCCTACATGCGCTGGAAGAATATTGTCCCTCTAAGGAAGACTACAGTAAACTCTGCTTGCTGCTGACGCTGCCTCGCTTGACCAACCACGCGGAATTCAAAGACTGGAATCCCAGCACCGCACGGGTTCACTGCTTTGAAGAAGCCTGTGTCATGGTGGCAGAGTTTATTCCTGCTGATAGGAAACTGAGTGAGGCTGGCTTCAAAGCAAGTAACAATCGTTTATTTCAGCTTGTGATGAAGGGATTGCTTTATGAATGTTGTGTGGAATTCTGTCAGAGTAAAGCGACAGGAGAAGAAATCACAGAAAGTGAAGTATTGCTGGGCATTGATCTCTTGTGTGGTAATGGGTGTGATGACTTGGACCTTAGCTTATTATCATGGCTGCAGAACCTACCAGCTACTGTTTTTTCTTGTGCTTTTGAACAAAAAATGCTTAATATTCATGTTGATAAACTCCTCAAGCCTACAAAAGCTGCCTATGCTGATCTTTTGACACCTCTTATCAGCAAACTTTCTCCTTACCCATCATCCCCAATGAGACGTCCTCAGTCAGCAGATGCTTACATGACCCGCTCCTTAAACCCTGCCTTAGATGGTCTGTCATGTGGATTAACAAATCACGATAAGAGAGTCACAGACCTTGGGACCAAAACTTCTCCAATGTCACACTCCTTTGCTAATTTCCATTACCCTGGAGTACAGAATCTCAGCCGAAGTCTCATGCTTGAGAATACCGAGTGTCACAGCATTTTTGAAGAGTCACCTGAGCGGTAAGCGCAACTGTAGCTTTATTTTCACCCTGGTTTAGGTTGAACATTATCTTACAGGGTTCACACCTGCACTGTAATTTTAAAAGTAATTGTAATATTGCAACATAATTTGATTGTTTACATTCTGTTGTAATTCAGATTCACAGAATGGTAAGGGGTTGGAAGGGACCTCTAGAGATCATCTAGTCCACCCCCCCTGCCAGAGCAGGATCACCCACAGTAGATCACACAGGAACAAGTCCAGGCAGCTTTTGGAAGTCTCCAGAGAAGGAGACTTCACCACCTCTCTGGGCAGCCTGTTCCTGTGCTCTGGCACCCTCACAGGGAAGAAGTGTTTCCTCATGTTCAGGCTGAACCTTTTGTTTTCCAGTTGATGGCCATTGCCCCTAGTCCTGTCACTGGGCACCACTGAGAAGAGCCTGGCCCCATCCTCCTGACACCCACCCTGTAGATATTGATAAGCATTGATGAGATGCCCCCTCAGCCTCCTCTTCTACAAGATTAAACAGCCCCAGCTCTCAGCCTTTCCTCACATGGAAGGTGCTCCAGGCCCTTCATCGTCTTAGGGGCCCTGTGCTGGACCCTCTCCAGTAGCTCCTTGTCCTTCTTGAGCTGAGGAGCTCAGAACTGGACACAGCACTCCAGGTGAGGCCTCACCAGCGCAGAGTAGAGGGGGAGGATAACTTCCCTCGACCTGCTGGCCATGCTCTTCTTAATGCACCCCAGGATGCCATTGGCCTTCTTGGCCGCGAGGGCACGCTGTTGGCTCGTGGTCATCCTGCTGTCCACTAGGTCTCCAAGGTCCTTTTCCCCAGAGCTGCCCTCCAAGGGAACAGCCCCCAACCTGTACTGATCCTTGGGGTTGTTCTTCCCCAGATGCAGCACTTCACACTTGCCCTTACTGAATTGCATTCGATTTCTCGCTGCCCAGCTCTCCAGCCTGTCCAGGTCAC
This sequence comes from Rhynochetos jubatus, assembly GCA_027574665.1. NCBI lineage: Eukaryota > Metazoa > Chordata > Aves > Eurypygiformes > Rhynochetidae > Rhynochetos > Rhynochetos jubatus. The sequence goes on from CM050656.1 coordinate 23,822,794, forward strand.
GCTGGATGGCAGCACGGCTTCCTGGCGTGGCAGCCACTCCTCCCAGTGTGGTATCGTCAGCCAACTTGCTGAGAGGACATTCCAGCCCTTTGTCCAGGTCATTGATGGACATATTGAATAGGGCTGGACCCAGCACTGACCCCTGGGGGATGCCACTAGCCACAGGCCTCCAACTAGACTGCCCAATTGACCACAACTCTGAGCTCTTTCCTTCAGTCAGTTCCCAATCCACCTCACTGCCCAATATCCATGCATTTCCTAAGCAATATCTTCAATTTTATGTAACAAGTAGTTTGCACACTTGTGTTACCAGATTTTACTCTAGAATGTTATCTTTTTCTACTTACCAAGGGATTTTTGCGTCTTAATTTTTCTCAAGTAAGTTTCTCTTCTTTTCCATGTTGCTGCAAGAAGTGATACTCCTGTGGAGCAGCAGCATCCCATCAGCAGTGAGACTTTGTGCCATAGTACAGTTCCAGAAAATGAACCGCTTAATGGAGCACAGAGTCAGGGATCAGCCAAACAAGAGAAAAATGAGGTAGTGGTTGTTTGTGTAAAAATAATGAGGCCCTTTGAGCTGTGTTCTGATCACTTCATAATGATTTGCCTTTGTGTTGAGAAATTCATGCATGACAATGGGTTGCTTTGAATCTTGTTTTTTTACTACAGTGAAAATACCATATTGCAGCTTCTGTAAGAAACTACTCTTTTTTTTCTTCCCCATTGTATAAAGTTCTGCTGTCATTTGAGTTGGTAATGGAGCTGATTAGTGTGCCTTTTTACATCAGTAGTGTTGCTAAACTAAAAAAAAAATCCAAAACCAAACAAAATAACCAACCCCAACTTTGCAGTCCTTAAAGCCAGCTATGTTAGATTAAACAGTGCTTAAGAATCCTCTTAGTGTTTTAGCAAGGAATCTGGCATATGGCCTGCCATTTCTGGTGTTAACACGAAGTTTCATAGGTCATCTTGCATTATTTTCTGTCTAGAACATGGAGAAATTACAACTGTATAATTCCCTAGTAAATACACCTTTGCTATTTAGAATCCAATAGCATGACTTTTTTTGGATTCATCTTTGCAGGCTTGTGCCTCGACGATCCTTTTGGTTTTCTTTTTTTTTTTTTTTTTCCTCCTTAACATCAAAATGGGGAAAGTGAAATAATAGTTCAGCAGGAAACAATGAAAACAGTTACCCGTTCTGTTCTTCCACAGTTTTAAATATGTCTCTTAATTTAGTAATGACGAATAACATGGAGTATGTGGTCTGTTTTGTTTGCACACTCCTGTTTGATTTTCAAAGTAAACTTTGTCTTGGCTTATTACACAGATACGGAGCTGAAAACCAGTCTGGTCTTGACAGGGCTATATTCTTGTAGACGCCGGATACTTGAGTGAGCCAACAGGGCCAATTGGAGGATTAACAAAGTCCTTCAAACCTGAGGACTTCACTCCCCTCCAGGACTTTGAGTACCTTCTCTGCTGCAACAGTGTTGTGTACGCACGCTGGCAATAAGGGGAGGGAGGAAGGAGCTTAGCTAGATGTGTAACAGAGCAGGCTCCGAAGGGCAAAAACCTGGACACAGAATTTATAGGAGAGAATGAAAACGGGAGATGCTGTGCTTTAGGTGAAGATGTTGGCCAGGCTATTCTATGCAAGTAGGAAATAACGTAGTACCCCGTTCAATTTCACCTTTTGTTTTCCACATCATAACGAAAGTAAGAAATCAATTTAAGTTTCTTTTCGTAGCTTTAGTTTTGCATTGTTCTTAAAAGGATTGAGTTAAAGGTCAGAGTTTATAGAATGCAGCATCTGGGCAACATATTTTAGGTTTAGGTGTTAGTTTGGCTAATAATGACACAGAATCCAAAGGATTGAATCCATGTGCACCAAACGTGTATCAGTCATGGAAAGAAGTATAGACAAGAATGTGCCTGTTGCTTGGAAGGATTATAACCCAGTGACCGGGGAATAGTTCACATATTTGAAACACAGAGAATGAATGTTTCTAGACTTCTCAGGATAAGCTTGGAGTTTCTGAATTGGAGGTATCGATCTCAGGACACCTAAGGTGATGAACTTTTTACAAATGCGACACTGCTAGGAAATCCATTGTAAACTGAAAAATTAGTGGGTCAGCAAATATCATAATGGAATTACTTTTATTCAGAAACAATGCAAAGGCTCATAGTTACAAAGAAAGATCCTCTGCATGAATTGTCTGAACTAACACAGAGTGATCAGGATGTCCTTATTCAGCTTAGAATCGCTACATGACAAAGATGTCACTTTTGAAAACAAACAGGGAAAAAAACCACCAGGATTTTTTTCTTTTACTACTTTTTTTTTGCCTACTAAATATGCGGTTAAGGGTTTTTTCCTTTAGAAAATGCATGGCACTTCAGTGTCGATATTTTGGCCTTGGACTAAAGTGTGTTTGGTTTTCTGTAGGGTGTTTTTGTTCATTTTTAATTTGTTCTTAACTATTTTATGATGGTAGCATTTGGGACTAGAGTGGCACAGAGAAAGTGAGGAGAATTGGGGAATGCAGATGGCAGTGAGTCCTGGGGAGCTGGCAGTGTGAGAAGCTAAAGATCATACCTAAAAGGGAAGAGACTGTGAGAAGGAAGCTCAAGTGTTTGTGTTGCATCCAGAAAGTCTGGAATTTTGAAGTTAGGACAAGGCACCAATTTCAAAAGTAAGATGTAACACTTGGGTAGACCACTTCAAGGCAGGTTACTGGGAGAGATAAATTGGCTCTGCAGACTGATGACTGGGAGGTGTCAGAAAATCCTAAATTTGTAGTGAAAATACAACTTGGAATTTGGCTAATGTTTTCTTATTTTTGCTTTCACTTTCCAATCACCTGTTTGTTTTGATCTTCAGTAATACTTCAGAAGTTTTGTAAGATAAAGGAGTCTCCTTCTGAATTATGGCACAGCTACTTAGACAGTGAATAGCACAGGCTGGCAGTAATTTCCTTTTTTAAGATATTAAATTTTCTGGTTTTAGGGAAGAACAAACTCATTGCTCCTCAGAGGAGGATCTGCTGGCCTTTTGACGCCTGTATTGAAATAACAATCCAGAAAGCGAATATTTAGGTTAAATATAACAATCACTGATGGAAAATTAAATAGTTATGTCTCAATTCTTCTTAGCTTCGTGATTCAACAGAGCAGTTTCAGGAGTATTACAGACAAAGACTGCGTTACCAGCAGCACTTAGAACAGAAGGAGCAACAACGACAGTTGTACCAGCAAATGTTGTTGGAAGGAGGTGTGCATCAAGAAGACGGAGCTGACCAGCAACAGAATCTTACTGAACAGTTCCTTAACAGGTATATGGGCGGGTTGTTGCTTCTCCCTCCACCTGCACCTATCCCTCCTCAGGTTCTCATAATAACCTGTTTTGGTGGTTGTTTTTTTTTTTGTACTTGTTGTTAGATCTATCCAGAAGCTAGGAGAATTAAATATAGGTATGGACAGTCTTGGCAATGATGTACAGACACTTAGCCAGCAATGTAACGCAAGCAAAGGGAATGCATCTACCAGTCCAGCAAGTAACTTTACGTCACCACATTCAGATGCTAGTCAGAGGATAACAGCTGATGGCCAAAGTGTTAATACAAGCACTCCTCGAAAGCGTGGGTCAGCTAATCAGATACCTTTTCCTGAAGAGTCACCTGTACAGGGGAGTCAAAGGTAAGTTATGTGAGGCTGTTCAGGACTAGAGATGTCCTTCTGTTAGCTAAAAAGAAACACAATCAACTCCTCCCACAGTGCTATCAAATTAATTTGTCATTGACTAGGGGTATTTAACTTGTTATCAGTGTTTATATTTCTGTAGGGGTTATTATAGAAGAAGTTTTTTAACAGTACACATGAGAAATTGGTTGTTACAGTTTACGTTTTATGCTTATTTTTAATTTCCGACTTCTTGTTCCATTGTATACACATAGTTCTTGTTTGCTTTGTGTTCTACTAACTTTTTGCAAGCTTTTTCATGAAATACAAACTAGATGGAGGAAGAATAACAGGGCAGAGTGGGGACTGAATTTCTTCTGTTAACTAAAGTTAGTGCTGACCTGAAAGCAATAACCATTTTTCAACTTATGTCTGTATATATGTATATACATATGTATGTTACAGAATGAAATCAAATATTTTTTAACTTGCACTCAATTGTTCAGTGTCTGCAGTTACTGCAAAAATGGCAATCCCTTGCAAAACTAATAGTTCAGCGATAAAGAATCGGACACACGTAACACTTGTCCACACAAATTAGTCAGTTCTCAGTATGACTGAGACTGTAACTTAAGTCCAAAAAATGATTACAAACAAATCTGTCCCTGCTCTTGTGTTTTTGTTTTGTTTTGTTTTTCCGTGTCTTGGGAATGTACTCTTCACCAAATCACAACAGTGTATCGGAACATGCTGTCACTCAGCCACACTTGGAAGACTCTTCGGGGAATTCAAGTAGGACAAGAGGTGATGAGGTGAGTTTTCTTATTGCCTTTACAATTTGTGTTTTCACAAGATTCAGTATTTAATCCTGAGTATGTGGTGTCTTCTCATTGATAGATACTTAGAATGAGTTTGGGTTGATGCAGTTCCTACAGAATTACAGAACCATTGAGATTGGAAGGGACATCCAGAGACCGAGCTCAAACCCACTGCTCGAAGAAGGGTCAACGAGAGCAGGTTGCTTAGGGCTGGGTCCAGTTGAGTTTTGAGTATCTCCAAGGATGGAGACTCCACAACCTCTGTGGACAACCTGTTCCCATGTCTGACCACCCTCACAGTGGCTTTTAAAACCATGAATTTCTTATATATGAATTTCCTGTATTTCAGTCTGTTTCCATTGCCTCTTGTCCTTTCACTGGATACCACTGATAGGAGTTTTGCTCGATGTTCTTTACTCCTCCTGTCAGTTATTTATATACACTGATGAGATTTACACACACACCCTGAAAAGCCATTCTGATCTCAAGGCCAAACAGTCGCAGCTCTCTCAGCTTCTCCTTGTACAGCAGAGGTTCTAACAGGATGTCTTTTACAGCCTTTGTTTTGTGTTTTCTTTGTGTTGATTGTTGGACTCCAGTCAGTATGGTCTGACTTTAGGGCAATAACCTTGTACTAAGTACATTCCAAACCTTCCGCATCAGAGACAAATGAAGATTTTAGAAAGGTGGTGATGAAGTTGTCTGGAGGAAGATGCAGCTAAGCATAATTTAATGATACCTTTGTGTTATCTTCAGGCTGAAAAGCTAATTCTTATGTTTAATATCTGTTTTATGAATTGGACTATTTTCAGTGAAAATGCAGCTTCGCTCCCCTTGCAAGTTTCACACAGATCAAAGGTGTTTACGCAGAAATAAACTGTACTATGGTGCTTTTGAGATGGACTGTTTAGAAGAACAAAAGCTGTTGGAAGCCTGGAGAGAAAATGAGACATGTTAATCTAATGTTAGCAGTACGAGTGAGTTGAAGAAAAGAACTTTTTGAAGTGTACGCTTCCTTGACCGGGTGTAGACATTTTTTACAAATCTGCAGTTTGAGTAGTTTAGCCAGCTGCTGCTACTTATTAATAATTCAGTACAATAGTTTTACGTGATTCTGCAAAACAGTTATGTCCACTTTTAAATGCCCAGTTTTATGCCGAAGAAACTAATTTAACTGTTATCCTACACAGGATGACAAATCAAAAAAGCAGTTCATTTGCATCAATACTCTAGAGGACACACAAGCTGTCAGAGCAGTAGCCTTTCATCCCAGTGGGAGTTTATATGCTGTTGGCTCCAACTCCAAAACTTTGAGAGTGTGTGCCTATCCAGAAGTAATGGACCTAAGGTAAGAAAGCTTGCGTAATAATTTATTTTTCTGTATCATAGCACTTTTCTCCTGTAGTTAATGATACGTGTACATTTCATACCTTTATTTTGTTGTCGGAAATAGTGCACTGCTTAGAAACCCGAGCTGCTGAAGAATTGTATATTTGTGGGCTACGTTTTTGCTCTCTTCCATTACCAGCACTGCCACAATACCACACCTTTCTTGATAAAAGTGTCATTTTTATCTCAGCAGGTGGGCTTTTCTCTGCTTACTGTGATAGCTTCTGGTTTTGATATTCCAGTTGTAAAAGTGGGAGAAAGCATGTGTCTGTTCCCAGACTAGCACAAGCTGGCCTTCATGAGATGCAATTTCTGGCAGGAGGACAGACTTGACAGTAGGAAAAGCAATATCTCTGCAACTTTTACAGCAAAATTTGACAGAGCATGTCTGTTGGCCTGCTGTTACCATGATGATTGTTTCCCTGATGCTTTGGTTGCTTTCACAGGGCAAGTGCCACTTGTGGCTTACTGTGCACCTAGTCTTACTCTGGTTTCACCTGGTTTTTTTAAATGGGGTGTGGGGTGTGTTTTTTTCACCTGGAAATAAATATTGCCATCTCAATAACCCTCTCCTTGTCTCTGCTCCAGTTACATGATTTTCTTGGAGCAGGGGCAAAGTTCAGGCATCTAAAACTCTATAATTTCAGAGGGAGCTACAAGTATGCACAGTGACTTTATCCGGGACACCTTCCCAGTTTAGGACTTGTGTTCAGGCTTCCAGAGTGTTCAAAGAGCGATTTCTTTTTTTTTCCTTCTCCTCATGAAATATCATCAGTAAGGTAGCCTTTGAAGTTTAATTCCAAAGTTTTTATTGGCAATGCATGAAACTAACTCGCTAGTTGATTTCTCTGACGCCCAGTGCAAGGCGGCTTGCTGGGTCTGAAGCCCAAACAACCTCCTCTGGATTGGTAAAGAGTGGAAAACATTTTTGGTGGGATGGAGCCTTACTGACCGACTGCTCCCACCCAACTTACCCTTCCCAAGGGTTAGAGGTAGATTGACTGTGCAGCCGTAGGCTGGTTGCAGTGCATGATCTGGTATGGCAAGTGACAGTGCATCTGGGCGCGAAAGGAATACTGAGATTTCCTCCCTTCTGAACTTGTACTTCTTGCTGTGTTTTTTCACTCTGCCTCCAGCCTGCCAAAACCGTTTCATCATGGGATTTACAAGTCAGCAGAGAGATTACGTTATCTTGAAGATATTTTAGTCTTTGTAACAACCCGAGTCTGGACACGCATTCAAAACATTTTGTTTTCCCAAAAGCTCTAGTTGTGTCTGAGCAAACGGCAGTTCTGTAATTGTACCGCAAACTTTCGTTGGAAGCTGAAGTTTTTAAAATTGTCACTCAGACGGATGTAGGACTCGGGCCAGGTTGGGTTTGGTTGCTTTTTCCCTTTCTCTAGGGTATAATAGCAGTGTGCTTTTTTCACGTGTTTGAGATCAAACAGTGATAGACACGCGTTACAATCCTGCAGACGTTGCTGACGCAGTCGCGGTGCTGCCACGCAGCTGGCCAGCAGCACGGGGTCTCTGTGCTGGGCAGGTGCTCCCACGTCCTGACAGTCAGTGAGTCCAGCTGCTGCCGCCATAAGCTGTGACTCCAAACTCGGAATGTGATGTAAGGCACTAGGCCGCTTAGGAAGCTACGTAGGACGTGTTGAATGGTGATCTTGATTTAGGCTAATCTGTCATGGATTTCCTCTCTGGCAACAAAATAAAATTAGCTTCCACGTAGATTTATTTTAGTATTCTTTACTAACGCCGTGTTTATCTCAAAGTTTTTAAACAGACGTAGATATTTGTCTTCTTTTTTTTTCTCTCTGCCTCTTGTGTTCAAGTATTTACAGCATGGTTTCTGAATTTTTCAATAGCAATTTAATTTGTTGACTTTCTGGTGTTGCTCCTGGAGTGAATGTTGATGGCATCGAGCTCAGCAGTGCTTCGTAGTAAGCCCTTGGCTGCTTCCTGCTATGGGAACAGAGAACTAACGTTGTAGGAAGTGAATCGATTGAACCAGAGCAAATGTACATCAGTGGGACTGTTCCCTTTATTTCGGCCATGTGTAAAGGAAATTGGATATTTTTTCTTTTTTGTTTTTCAGTGCTTATAATACTCCTAAACAACCTGTAGTTCGCTTCAAAAGGAACAAGCATCATAAAGGTTCAATCTACTGTGTAGCCTGGAGTCCCTGTGGACAGCTGTTAGCTACTGGTTCTAATGACAAATACGTAAAAGTACTGCCTTTTAATGCAGAAACTTGTAATGCAACAGGTAGTGTATGTTTAAAGAACTTATTTGTCTGATACTTGGCAAAACCATTCAGCTTACACTGATTGTGTAGTTACTAGGGTTTGTTATTCTAATACTTCGATTAACTTAGTCTCTTTTCTCTTTCACCGTGACTGTAGTGTCTGTCCAGCAAAGAGACACTAAGGGGTTGGGGATTATCTTTTGCATTTTGTTTGGGTTTGGGTGGGGTGGGTTTTTTTTTCCATTTTGGTTTTGTTTTGCAAGATTGTATGGTTTGTGCTGCCTTCTGGTAGATTATTTTTTTCAGATATGGTAAAAACAACCAGATGTTCTTACCCAACTCTGGTTCTTGACTGTTAGTAGGAATTTATTTCCACTTCCAGTTGCCCTTTTTCTTCTCTAGTTCTGTCATCTTTTCCCTCATCTTAGAAGTCTGTGGCTTCTGTCCTGGAAAATACTATTTTCCATGCTTAACCCTCCTGATCAATACCCTGAATATGGCTCTTACCTTTCTGGTTTGAGCTTAGGCTCCCTTGTCCTGTGTGCTTCGGTGTTCTCAGTGATCCTTCCCTTCTGGCAGAGAAAGCCTTTCTAGTTTACCATACTTTACAGAAAGAAAGAAATGTACTTTACAGCCCTTGGCTGGAATTGGCTGTGCAGATGGTCCATGTACCTTTTGCAAAGCTTTAGGAACTCAGTAAGATTCTTGAGTTTTATGTGAACTCTAGTAACTGAAAGTGTTCTACCAAGTGTAAACACTGTTGTTTCCATAGCATACCCTTCCTTGCCTAAAATATTCTGTGTTGTCACTGTAGCTGCTTTCAAGATTACAGGACTAACAGTGGTGAACGAAGTATGCCTCACTTTGTTCCTTGTGGTGGGGGGTTGTTTTTTTTTAGGGCCAGATTTGGAGTTCAGCATGCACGATGGGACAATCAGAGACCTTGCTTTTATGGAAGGCCCGGAAAGTGGTGGTGCTATCTTAATAAGTGCTGGAGCAGGAGACTGTAACATTTACACAACAGATTGTCAGCGAGGACAAGGCCTGCACGCTCTAAGTGGTCACACTGGTATGTCTGTTGATGCTTCTCTCGCACTTCTGAAGTGTATTATATTCTAATAAAGCTGTTAGTTTGGGGTTTTTTAATGTCTTTGTCGTTCTGTTTCTGTCAAGACTTTTTTTTCTCTTCAAATTGTTCTTGAGGTGTTTGGGCGGGATGTTTGTAAATATATTGGCCGTTAATTTAACGGAGAGAGTGCCTGCTTCGTTCCAGAGGAGATGCAAAGCTGGGCATTGCCTTACACTGACAGTAGATCATGCAACATGCAGGTTTTCTGTAGGACTGTTAAATCTCTGGATGCAACCATGTAATCAGAACTGTAATATTTAATTGTTTGATTAAAGACGTTGAATCAGTTAAAGAAGTCCTTGTTCACAGGTCATATTTTAGCACTTTATACCTGGAGCGGCTGGATGATTGCGTCTGGATCCCAAGACAAGACTGTAAGATTCTGGGATCTAAGAGTGCCAAGCTGTGTTCGTGTTGTGGGAACAACCTTTCATGGAACAGGTTGGACTTGCCATCGTGCTCTGATCATTCCTGCATAAAAATATGTTGTGAAGATGTCCAAGTAATGTAGAGGGGATATAAGGGATCTTTGCGTTACAGAAGGGGGGCTTGGCTTTAAAAGAAAAAGTTGTGAAGATATCTTTAGGGTGTGGTGTTTGGGGTTTTTTTTGAAATTAACATTTCCTCCCAGAAGTTGGCTAGTCTTTTGCCGTGTGACTTTGTAACAGACACTTCCAAGTAGATTAAAATAAAACAAGACACAAGGTAACTGTTTCCGAATCAAAGGAAGGGGTAGGGAGGAGCAGTTGAGCTTTAAGAGCGGCTTTGCTACCACTCCAGTGGTCTGGTCTCAGAGTTTGAACTGCGAGAACATAAAAAATGTCTTACTTTGAGATGAAAGTAGCGAGATATGTTCACCTTAAATTTAAGGCCAGCATTTAGTATTCTTACACAATGTATCATCTTCTTTAAAAAACCAAAGTTGTCTGTTAGCACAAACGTACGTAAGCAGAATGTGTTTGGCTTTTTTCCCTGCTGTAGGAAGTGCTGTAGCCTCAGTAGCCGTTGATCCTAGTGGTCGCCTCCTGGCTACAGGGCAGGAGGACTCTAGCTGTATGTTGTACGATATTCGAGGAGGACGAATGGTGCAGAGCTATCATCCTCATTCCAGTGATGTTCGTTCTGTTCGCTTCTCTCCGGGGGCACACTACTTGCTCACAGGGTCATACGATATGAAAATAAAGGTGACGGACTTGCAAGGTAACGTGCTGCAAAGGGTACTGAGTTAACTTTCCATTCGTGCTTTTAATACTGAAGTTGCAAGAGAACTTGGTTCAAAGATCAGCTTTTAGTTTAACAAGGGAAAACACTGTAAAGCTTTGAAGGGCTTGAAATGTTTATAAATGCCGTTGTGTCGCTAAGGATGTAGGCTGTGAACTACGTCTTGTCGGGGGGCGCTGATTATGATAGAAGAACTAAGTAACACTGTTGCCTGGGAGGGCTGTGGCTTTCAGGCAGCATTCATAAAACTGACCCTAAAAAAAAAAAAAACACTATAATAATGCTTATTTTCACTGGGAAGGGTTAAGACGAGAGAAGATATCGGGTAGATCTAATCAACTTGATTTTCTTGGACCATTAGATTTTCATCACATTGTTAAAAAACTGAATACCTGTATTTTGTACTGTCCAGTAACACCTAAGATCCAAACCAGTGGGGCTCTGTTACGTATGTGTGGAAGAGAGGCGTTAAGTATGCTTCCTAGGGTGAAACACACGGGTGAACTTTGCTAAGCGAAACAAACACAAAACCCCAAACAGACAACAAAACGCATCCCAGAAAAAGAAAGACCTGGGATACAAATTCATGACATGACTAATGATTTCTGTTCCTCTGCCGCAGGGGACCTCACGAAGCAGCTTCCTCTCATGGTGGTAGGCGAACACAAGGACAAAGTCATTCAGTGCAGATGGCACACGCAAGATCTTTCCTTCTTGTCGTCGTCTGCAGACAGGACTGTAACCCTTTGGACCTACAATGGCTAGAGTGCAAACAAAGGCAACCTATGCAGCTAAAGCACAGAGACCTGAGACTACGGAACTGTAAAAACAAAGTAATAATCGTTAGGCATTGAGCGAGCAGCGGTAGTGTCTTATCAAGAGGAGGAGGAGAGCGTCTTATCAGGAGGAGGGGCTCTTGCCACAGATTTTTCTGGTTTCTAGGAGTCTTGGTGTTTTTAGTATATTCTTTTGCAGTGCTTTCAGTCTTCCATGTGAACTCATGCTGCTGTGACCTATTGTAGTCTTGTTGCCAAAGTCTATGGGGAGAACTCTTACGTTGTCGATGTGCACTCAGAGTGACCTGAATGACGTGTTTACAGTTTGGTATTAATTGCATTCCTTGGTCTTTGCCTCAATGACAGTTTTATATAGAAACGTAAGTTGAACAACACTTTGATCAAGTCTGTATGTAACTAGTTCCACACAAGACAAATTACTTCCACTGTTTTTTCAGGTTTATTATATTCATCACTTCTCAGCGAGAGGTCAAACTTTATAACATCTTCACACTTTTGACTTTTTTAGTAAGTAGTTCTGAACCTTGAAGGTAACTAGGCAGTAACCACATCTTAATTATGCTCCGTTATATAGTGTGGGTTCTCTTCCTTCTTTCCATTTAAACTGGGGGAAACGTTGCTGGGTTTACTATGTGACATTGGTTTGAACAAGCTAACGTGTTGGAGGGGAGAAAAGTAAAATAGTGTTGGTTTTTTTTTTTTCCTTTAGAAACATAATATTTTACTTTTTGAATGCAACAGAATACCTCTGTGTATGATGTACTGTAGGAAGGAGTGGATTGGCAGCAGTTGTCACAGTGAGCTTAATGGCTATCAGTCTTTCAAGTAAAAGGGATACCATTAACGCTGTAATAGAAACCAGCATGGCTTAAAACGCTATGTCTGCATGATAATTTAAGAATGAGATTGTTTAAATTCCCAGTTGAGGCAGGAGCCTATCTGAATTTTATTTCTTGCACTGTTTATGTATGGGAAATTGCAGTTCTATTTCTATGACACTTTAGATTCTAATGTTCACGTATTGTTTTATTTTAATATTGTACAGTTTCTTTTACTTTTTAAAATATAAACCTTAAACATTAGGTTACTTATTTATTTGAACTGCAGTTACGTTTTGGATTCTCTTGGTTACTAAATTATATGTGCACTGTAGCAAGCATTTTTAACTATCGTATAAAAGTGGAAGGGTAACTATAGAAGTGTATCTGTGCTATAATCTCAATAAAGGCCTCCAGCACCTGCAGCTGCCTCATCTCTGATTGTGGGTTCTCTGGGTTTCGTGCCCCAGTGCAACTCTGATGCCCAGAGCCCGCTGTACGCCCGGAACGGTAAAGCACTGTAGGTCTTTGGCCCCCTGACTGGGCAGCGCGGTAAGCAGTGATACAGGAGCACTGAGCTGGCAGCGTGTTTGTTTCCCGTGTGGGACACAGGGGTTGAGGCCCTAACGCTGCTTTGCAGGAACACACGGTGAGCCAGGCTGCTCGCCCTGCGGTCTCCCTGTGGCCGAAGCTCCGGGCTGGTTTTGAGTAGCACCGCAACACCTCAGCCTGAAGCCAATGTTTTCACAGCTTGCGAAGCCGCCCCGGCACGGCTCTGGCGTCAGCGTTGGGCCGTAGCCAGCGGCTTGGCCCGGCCCGGCGCTGTGCTGGGCAGCGCCCCCTGCTCGCCCCTTTCCCTGGGTGCCTGCCCGCAGCTGTGGCCGGGGAAACCCGTACCCCTCGAGCCAGCCGCGGGCTGGGAAGGGGCGGGGGCTGAGGCGGTGGGAGGCGCTGCCGCGGCCTCCTGCAGCGGAGCGCGCGTTGCTGCGTCGTCGCTTCGCGCCGCCGTGGGGGCGCGTCCGCGTCGCGTCTGGCCCATCGCTGAGTCCTGCCAGCGGCTGTGGGCTCGGCGGGCTGCTCCTCGGGCTCGGCGGGCCGCTCCTCCGGCTGGCGGCTGCCTACCCGGGCTGGGGTCGGAGCCGCTGCCCCGGGCCCGCGCGGCCGCAGGAGGAGCCCTCCCGGCGCCTGAGGGTCGCAGCGGAGCTTCCCGTGCGGCGGGAGCGGCTTCCCCCGGGCCTCGGGGCGGTGCCGGGCCTGGGGAGCGAGCGGCGGGAGCGCGGGCGTAGGGCAGGGAGCGGCGCGGATCCCCTCCCCGGCTGCAGCGGGCCTGGCGATGCGGCGCGGCTCCGGGCCGGGCGAACGCGCCGAGAGCGTCTGCCGCCCCTCAGGTACCGGGGGGCCGTGGGCTGGGGGCGGAGGGTGGGCTGAGGGGGCCGGCGGGGGGGTGCGGGTGCCTGGAGCCCGGTTGCGCGGCCCGGCCTGTTCGCTGCGCGGCCCGCGGGGCGCCGGGCGCGGTGAAGGGGCGAGGAGGAGGAGCGGTGGGAGCGAGGCCGGGGCTGGGCGGCTGCGCGTCGCTCGTATCCGAGGTACGCGGGGAGAACCGCGCGGGCTTTCCGGCTCCTTCGCGCTTTCTGCACCCGGCAGCGTACGGTCCCGGCCTGTGCCGGCCCGCGGCTCGGGGCAGGCAGCGCCCGCGGCCGGAGGGAAGCGGGGCGGGGGGCCGGCGGGCCCTTCGTGGCGGCGCTGAGGGGGCTGCCGCCGGGCGCGGCAGGAGTAGCCTCGCGTCCCTCGCAGCGCTCGCCGTGGGCGTTTCTGACGTGACAGTGGTGCCAGACCCTTGTCTCGAAGCCGGGGGCAGTTCTGCGCTCGTGTGCCGTATTCAGCACTCCTGACCTGAGCCCGGCAGCTGCTGCTGGTTGGTACAGCTGCTGCCTGCACTGATCCGCTCACACAGCACAGTGGAACTGCTGCCTACTCTGGCCGCTCTGTTCGTTGGAAATGATGTTTAACCTGCTTAATGGAGATTGGAGTTCTTAAACAGTGCTGGAGAATACTTTTTTCACGTTGTCAGGTTGTTTTCGTACAGCACGCTGCACCCCGAACTAAAGACCCGAATTTCTTGTTAGTGGTTCAGGATGCTGTTTCCTTTGGTGTTGTGCGCGGTTGCGCTGATCGGGAGCGGAAAAGTTAAGGATGATGAATGGATTGACCCCACGGATATGCTCAATTACGATGCAGCATCAGGAACAATGAGAAGACCTTACAAGGTAAAAGAAAGGGTGCATGAACACGTGTCTCCCAAACAGTCCTTCAGCCGCGTGCTGCTGGGAGATTGCCCTGAAATCGTGTCGTTAGAAAATGGGCTTTTTAAGGCCTCGTAAGGTTGCACCCGAGTCTGTACTCAGAAAAGTGTTGTGTGTCCCTCACTACAATTGCAGGGGAAACAGCAGTCTGTACTACCGTAGATAATTAGCGTAGGGCCTCTTACTGATGAGTTGCTGTTGCACACTGATCGGGGCAGAGGGAACATGCTTTTTGTCTTTCCGCATGTGGCGGTTGACTGATTATGCAGGTTGTGGCTCCACAAGTCCTGTCTCCGAGCAGTACTGAGTTGAGCAGCTCTTGCTGGTTTCTGAAGTATAGGGTTAAATGTGTTGAAAATTAAGTTCCCAGCCAGTCGGAGTTGGGAGAACTAAAGTTAACGATTAAGTTTTTACTTGAATTATTGTGTTCCCCAGTAATATGGGAATAAACCCCATTCATTGTGTGAGGGTGTTATGAAAGTCATCGGTGTTCTGTAATGCTGGGCATTGGAGTTTGCAGAAGGAAAATCAGAGCAGGGGTCAAGCACTGTACTGTTAATGATTCGTGAACACTGAGGAGGAGACAGTATGAAAAGCTAGTTTTTACAAGGCGAATCATACTCTTGTCTTGTGTGAGGGAAGGGTGGACCCTACACGTATCATGAGATGCGTATTGCGTATCTAGTACCTACGTGCACACATGGCCCTGTAACCTGTGGTTGGTTGAACGGGCACCCTTGGTTTTTGTCCTGCGGCTTTCAAGTTTGCTTTTGAAGTCTTGAGTAATACCGTTGTCACGCTGCAGAACATAATTTTCTGAAGCTTAAAAAAATGCAGTCTGCATTGTTTCTCTCCAGAGTTCCCTCTCAGCTCCCACCTGCCCGCAGCCCACCTGATAGTCATTAGCATCCCTAAAATTCAGCAGCAAGCTCTGGAGTCCTTAACTTGCTGCCCAACTGCTTCAGCTTTTATAAAAACCAAAACAAGTAGGAGATTCACTGTTGTCTCCCACAGAAGTAGAGCTGCATCTTAAAGGAGAAGGATGACTGCTTCGGGCTGATCAGCCTTCTCAGGATTTCTGTTCTGCAGTGAGGCTGTAGGTAGGCAGGCTGCGAGGGCCAGCCGGGTCCTCAGAACTTCTTCCCTGCGCGAGCTCACCGGTTGGCGTGATGCTGCGCTTCCGTTTGAGCCTTCCCTCAGCGTGCACACCTGGCTGTGTAGGAGAAGCACTGCTAAATGAAGTCATAGGAAAAATGGGATGCTGTTCCAGGGCAGAGAGGGAAGATGAAAAGAAAGGCATGCAGGCTGCAATGCGTTCTGTGTTTCCTTGCAGTCTGGCTGGCCGGCGTTGGGCTGGCTGACCGCAGCCCCTTGGCCGGTGAGCCGGTTTTCAGCCGCTCCGACTGCCTAATCTCATGCCCTACGTGGCGCACCAACACTCGGAGGAGGGGAAAGGGCAGGACCTCACCTTTGCAGGCAACATGCATTTAGATAAACTTGAAGCAGTTGTCGGTGTGGAGCCTGAAATAACAGCAGAGAGGCAAGCGGAGTCTCATTGGAAGAGTGTTAGCAGCAAAGACCAATGCTCAGTTTTTAGCTCCTTGTCTTTTAAAGTGCTCTGACTACAGGGGTATGTGATACAGATGGCATGTTGATAACACTCCTCAGTTCTAAAACTATGTGTTTTTCTTCTCTAATTTTAGGCCAACTATCATGACTCTGAAGATAAGACTGTGGATGCAGTCAGTACCGAAATCTTACCGAGCTGTTCCAGGGAAATAGATTCCTTGCAACAGAAGGTTTGTTACAGAAGTTCAGAATATTGTCCAGCCTCTTACAGTTCTGCCAATAATACAGTTCGAGTATTAGCAGATCTGAAATCTCCGGTACTGGCCAGTCCGTGGGAAAGCAGTGTCTTCAGCACCTGCGTATGCTTTTTACCTGGTGTACGGATCACGGGGTTAGTGCTTAACCAGAGGGATGTGCCTCTGTTAATCCTGAGTTTAACGGGGTGGTAGGCTGGGCTTCCTTCTCCTGTGAGCAAGCTGGTTTGAGCAAGAAGTAAATAAAATGTATTGACATTGCAGATTGCCGAGTGTGAGACGAGGAATGCCAACTCACGGGAAAACCGCAGCTTTTATATTTTTAAGCGATACTTGAATAAGATTTTAAATGAAGCTGGAAAACTTGGCCTTGTAAGTATCTGAACATTCACTAAACGTGAATTAGAATTCATATTACCACTTCATGTGTTTTTCACGGTTATCAGGTATTGCATAATTATTCTGGCTTACTTTAAATCAGAATGAGGGGAACTGAATCGCAGAGCTAAAAATGTCAGAAGTGTGAGCATCCAGAACTGCTGTTAGTTAGCAGGGTTTGCTCTGGGGAGACAGTTGCCCTTTGATCTGAAAGCATCCAGAGGAAGCCTGCGTGAACTCAGAGTGTGCATCTAAACAGCTGTTGCTGGAATGCAGCTATAGCTGTTGTTAAACTTGAAAGAGCCAGATGGTGCCTGTTCATTTGTGGTAGACCTTTTAGGCCTTTGGTTTAGACTCTTACCACGTCAGCTGTCTAGGAGTAGCAGCTTATTAGAGTTGGTATGTAGGAACCACCTTACTACTTTCTTCATCATATTGTCTTTGGAGATACATTATTTTTTATTCAGCGGTAGAGGGATAAAACCGAAGACCGTTTTACTTAGCAATGTCAAATTCCTTGTTTCAGTCCTTAGCTTCTGTCCCTCTTGCCCAGCTATCGCTGGGGCACACACAGCGTAGTAATTAGTACCTGTTAATGAGAAGTGGTTCTAAAATTTAAAATAATGAAGTGGGTTATCTCACCTTTTATTAGGTTTTTGCCGTAGAATTGAGAGAGTACGAAGCAGCTGACTTTGTTTTCTATAGTGTAGAAAAATGAACAAAAGGTTTATAGAGTCATAGTGTGCTCCTTGTCCAACGTCTTCGTCCTGCAGTCTGCGTTAAAAAGGTGCTGCTACGTGATGAGGCTGCAGTGGCCTTTGCACAGGGATGTGGGGGTTTGGGTGTACTTCTGTTTCCAAAGAAGCAGCTTTTAACCATTGTTTCGCTTTGCTTTTAATTCAGCCTGAGGAAAACGTGGACCACGTCCATTACGATGCTGAGATCATCCTTACGAAACAGACGTATTTGGAGATCCTCAAGTTTCTCAGTGAGGAGAGGTGGCAGTCGGGGGCTGTGGACGATGCACTTAGCGATATTCTGATCAATTTTAAGCACCATGACTATAAAGCTTGGCAGTGGAAATTTGAAGACACTTTTGGAATTGATCTATATAGTATGTTTCTGGTAAGAGAAGAGGAAAGGGGTTTTGTTGTTTCTTTGGGGGTGGGGGGGCGGTTTTCTTGCTGTTTAATCCACTGTGCCAGTCTAGCCAGTGACTGTTGCCATCTCCACACGTAAAGCAGTTCTTTCCATCGTACTTACAGCGAGTCCCGCTTTGTTTCACGGTTGCTTCAAGGTAGAGGCGATGGATTCACTTGAGGTCAGAACTGACAGGTTTTATTCCTGTGGTCAGCTTTTCTTGCTGCAGCTTTGCATTGTTTTTTCTGGTGTGCTTTCTTTTTTCTTCCTGTTTTTCTAAGCTGTGCTGCGCAGTTCACTAGACTCTGGTGCTTTCTTACCACTTAATCTGACAGCTCGTGCGTTGCAAATTGTCCAGATTTGTCTCTTGTTGAACCGCAGAAGCTGCTGGCTTCTGCAGGAGGTGGAGTGTATTTACACTGTGACAATGTATATCTGACGTCTTAAATTACAGCAGCTTGTGGATTTCGTGGAAAAAAATTGTCTAGTGTTGGAGAGGAGAGCGCGACTGTGAAAATGTCATTCCGTAGAACGGAGTGGCAGAGCGCGGAGCATCCGTCATAAGCTGAAGCGCTCCGAGCAAACCTTCACGGTTCCGAATACGCTCACGTTTTACGCTGACCTGATCTGGACTGTGGCCTGTCTAGTTCTGAGGGGTCCAAGGAATCCAGATGAAGAAAGCAAGGTGTCAGTAGCATAACCTCGCTGTTAGCATGAACAGCGAGCCTGGGAAGTGCTTCCCTGAGGTTTTGCTGCTGTGACCTCAACTGGAACTTTTGTCTCTTAACCGAACTGCAGGAGTTGGCACCTGTGGCTCTGTGGTTCATCCCAAGCCGTGCTGCTCCAGCACTGAGTTACATCGGTTTTGTCATTTTCTAGCACGGTAGGTACTGTGATAAAACCGTAAGGAAGAATTAAGTATCGCAGGAAAGAAACGAGCAACTGCAAGGTAAGGCTGCTAGTAACAGCGTGGAACTTTTCTGCTGTGGCCTGCTGCGGATACGCTCTGAAAGCAAGGAGGAATTCCCTCAACTCTCCTGTGTAAATGATGCCAGTAAAAACGAAAGCTGAAAGTTCCTCGTGTACTGGCAGTAAGCCTGGAAAATTCCAAATCTGGGTCACAATTTTTCCCCGTTTTCTTTTTCAGATATTCCTGTGCTTAATGTGTATCGTAATTGTAATAGCTACAGAGCTCTGGACACGTATTCATTCCTTGGTTCAGCTAAGACGTCTCTTACTACTGAGTTTTTTCATCAGCTTTGCATGGAATTGGTTTTACTTGTATAAGGTAAGTTGTTCTGAAATCTAATGGCTTTTAGTCTTAATGTTTCAGTGTTGTGAGGGAGTTACGGTTATTTACTTCTAGTTCATTTTTATAAACCAACAATTGACTGCAAAACAAATAAAGGGATGAGTGTTTTATGTTGCACGTTGACAGGTGTATTAGAAGAACAAAAGACACCCGGCCAACTTTTACCCTGCCGCAGAGGTGCACAGGGTTCACAGGGCAGTGGCACCGTGATTCACCGCACGGGCAAGGGAGACACGAACCCTGTGTAAAGCAGCTTGGTAGAAAATCCTTACGGAGGAAATATACTGTGGTGGTGTTTGGGCTTTTCAGTTGTTAAGATTCCCTGGCTAAAACTATTCCTGCCGTGTCACAGACCAGGGAAAAATGCTTCACTGATGGAGACAAAGTAGCTGGCCGTACAGTGGTACTGGTTTTAAGGAGGAGGAATTTATGCTGCTCTGGGTTGTAGCCCAGCCACAAAATCTCGGTCCTCACATCCTGTCATCAGAACTGAACGGCAGCTCGTCAGACCCAGGAACAGCGGAGTGCCAGAGAGGGGGATGGCCCTCGAGTGCCAGCGCACTGCCGTGCCAGAGCCCTGGACTGAGTCAGCAGAGAATGACCTGACTTAATTTTTTCTGTTTGGTTATCAGCTGCAGACTGTAAGGCAAAATTATAATGCATACAGGTATTTGTCAGTGGGAATTCTTTAAAAAACAGAATGTCCTGATGTTTTAATTAGTAATTGGTTTTAATCCAGAAACATTGTGAGGAGGCAAGATGTCAGCCTACTTTTGCCCCGAACGTGTACCTTTGAATACTGGCGTTGGCTCTCTAGGTAACTCAGACTGCCTTTGGAGAGTAACTCGGAGGTAGCCACCCTGGTAGTCTTCGTCCTGTCCCAGGAAGGACTTAGCTCTGTCAAATTGTTTAGGTAGCAAGCTTCCCTTAATAGAGATTTCCCCGGGTAATTGCCCCAGCCCTGCTAAGAGCGAGCATCGTTAGTTAGCTGAGGTGCAGCGTGGCACGGAGGCAGGTGCTCTGGGCCCGGCTCCGCCCTGGTTTACTCTCACAAGTAACACTTACTCTCCCGCAGCTGGCCTTTGCGCAGCACCAAGCAGAAATCGCGAAAATGGGGCAGTTCGATAACGTCTGTGCTGAGAAGTTGGACTGGAGGGAGAGTCTTATTGGTAAATACTTGTTTTGTTGTTTTGTAACGGTATTTAAGATCACGCGCTACTCAGTAATAGTACCTGAGAATACTCCATCTCTACGTGCCTGAGCAGTTCACTGAGTCTTCCTCAGCAGTGCCTGAGCAGGCCGTTTTCCCCATTTCCCAGGACTTCCCTTGCGAGGCCCTTGAAGGAGAGCCGATGACAGAACGGTGCTTAGAGCTCGTCACGGTGTTACCTCTTTGCCCTGTAACCTACCCCTGGGTGTTTCCGCAGCCCCCTCCCCCAGCAGCGCTCGGGGCCGTTGGCTGAAGGGCGGAATTGAAGACGTAGATGTATTTTTTCATGTCCCAGGTCTGTGAGCACAGTGGACTCAGAAATGAGGCTGTGACTGTTTGTTTGCTCGAGTTTTGTTCTTTTGCGGAGACAGCTGAATTTTTATTAGCCATGGTTTATTAGCCAGTGCTGTAGCCGGCAGATTAAAGACGGAAACTCTCAATGAGTGCTTTGGAATTTATTGGCTGTGATTGCTCCGTTTGTGCCACATCCCAGTCGTTTATGTTCTGCCTGCACTAAAGCTACAGAAACGCTGATGTCACAAATGCCTTGTTTATAACTTAAAGTTCCCTTAGGGAGCAAGACTTTCTGCTTTATAACTGAAATAGTCTCTTGAAATCAAGCAATACACATTTTTCATCCACTTGCAGCCTGGTAGGTGGGTGATAACGCTCAGAATTAGATCTGTGTCAGCAGCTGTGGACAAAACATGGTAGATAATAGTTCCCACAGACAGGACTTGTTTTTCTTCTGAGGCTTCTAGGGACTAAGTTCATCTAATAAAGGGAACTTCTTTGCCTAAATATGGGAAAAGCTCAGTTTCTTCTCCTTTCCAGCCTTCCCTCTCCTTCCTGCATCCCAGTGACTGGATAAGCTGTGCTGCCAAGTTAATCTCGGAATTTTAAAAATAAATCTGAGCTCTGGCCTGTATGTAAAGAGGTCTCCTCCATCTGTAACTGAAATGCTACTTTCTGCACTACTGCTGTGTCGTAAAATATGTTTTAAAAAGTAGTAAAAACATGTCTGTTCTTCTTTGGCTACAGAATGGTTCAGAAGTGAATGGACGTTTCGGGACGATCCCTGCCAGAAGTACTATGAAACTCTGCTAGTAAATCCTGCTCTGCTGGTTCCACCGACAAAGGTACACGCCAACATGAAGAGACCGTTCAGCTCTTACGTTTGCCATCAGTGACCTTTGCTGTTTGTGTTTTAACAGGCACTGGCAGTTACTTTAACCACTTTTGTAACCGAGCCTTTCAAGCACGTAGGACAAGGTATTGGTGAATTCATCAAAGGACTTATGAAGGAGATCCCATTTATTCTGCAGGTTCCAGTGCTCATTATGATGGCTTTGGGCGTCCTGGTTTGTACACATTCATCTTACATTTAAAAGCTCAGTTTTATTTTGTCATATTCAACTTCCTTATAGTTAAGTAGTATTATCTATTATATTATTTATGTCTTATTTGTACTACTGAACAGATTCCTTAGCACAGATGAAATTACTTCCATAAGGGAATTTGTTCTTGACAAAATCTTTACAGTACAGTTGGTTCAGCAGTGAAAACAACGGTTTGTGTTTAAACCGCATCTCTCCCCACTCCCCAGGTGGGATAAAATTGTGTGAAACTGCCTGAAGCATCAGCCTCTGTGAGAGTTTATCGCAGCTTAGTTCCCATTTCTTCCTTGCATCAGTACCCGACAAAGCGTATAATCGGGGTTGTGTGGAGGAAAGCATTGAGTTAGACCCTTCAACATCCTTGTTGTAGCGCCAAGAGCGAGCTACAGCGCGGCAGTTCCTGCAGCGCGGTCAGACTGCGGAAGGTGTGAATGTTTCTGCAGCCGCTCTGATCACCTGAGCCTGCCTTTCAGGGGTTTAGAGACGTGACTTTCAATTCCCTCTGAAAACCGCCAGCTGCAAATACCTGGTGGCTTAGTCTCGTTGGTTTTGCCCCCCAGGCTTTCTGCTATGGCGCAGGATCATCAGTGTCCATGTTAAGATATTCAGCGTCTCCTCCGAAGAGAAGTCTTCCTCCGCCTGAGAGTCAACAGGAGCAGATAGACTTTGGGCAGTACGACGGGCGTAAATCTGATGGCCGTTCCTCGCAGGAGCTTCCCTCCGCTTCCAGAGGACCTCGTGACAGAGGAGATGCTCCTGCGGGGCCAGGAAACGGCAGCAGAAGCCCCGACAGCCGGCATGCAGGCGACAAGCCAGACACGCAAGTAGAAGAATCTCACGGCCCGGAACCTGGTGTATGTTAGTCCTGGTGCTCTTTCCGACGGGATTAAATGGGTTTCGGTGCTGTCTGCTAGAACACGTTTAAACATGCAGCTTAAGCCAAGTCTCGGGGAGAGAGTTGTAGAGGAAGCACCTACAGAACAGTAGAGGTATCTTGGGCGTGTTTTGTTCTGGAAACATACTGTGCAATGGAAACTGTGGTGGGAAACTACGGAACTACAACTCTACTTTTATAGTAAAGACTTAAATAACCTCTGTTTTGAGAGATCAGTACTTGTGCCAGCCGGGGCAGTAATGATCACCTGCAGCGGAAAGGTGGGGAAGAGGAGCAGGGCTGACTTTTCTGCACACTGTAGAAAATTAAAACCAGCCTTACGCTCCAGACTGTGCTTATTTACCTGTTTCCCTGGGAGGAAAAGATGCCGGTTGTGCTTTGGGGGAGTTCTGCCCCTTGAGCTGAGATGCACCTGAAGCAATAGAAGCTGTCATTTTGGATAGCTTGATTAATAGCTTATTATTAATTTTTACAGAATAGATTGAACACTGAGCCTGAAGTTTGTAGACTAGAAACTATCACAGCTGAAAACTTTACCGAAGAGCACGCAGTTGAGCAGCAGAAACAGGAGACAGGCAAAGCAGAGCGAGAGACTGGAGAAAACTGTGATCCCAATAAAAACCTAGGAGGGAAGAGCGCTGCAACAGGACCACCTAAAGAGAAGAGCGGTGCATGTGGCTCGCAGGAGGGAGTCTAAGGAGGCCCCAAGCTCTGCTGTAAGTTTTGTCTCATCTTTACTTGTCACAGACTTGCTCATTCTGCTCTAGCTCTCACATGTAGAAAACTGAGCGTGATGACTTTTCTTTGGCCAGAGCATCAGTCAGCGCAGCTGTAAGGTGGGTAGAGCTTTAAAAACTGAGGGACTGAGTGTATGTGCTACTTCTGGGATTTGAATTAAGTATGTTAAGTAAGGTAATACTACTGTAAGGGGCCAAGAAAATGGGCTTGTGGGATGCTGCTGCTTGTTTGAAACCGTTTGTGCAGGAAGTTTTGAGTAAAACTAGATGCACGGTGGTGAGAAAGCACTGATGACACTGCTGTAGCGAAAGTAAGCCTCGCCAGGTAACTGACAGCCTCAGGAAAGTTGCTGACAGTCACGTAACTGATGTCAGGCTAATTGCATCTCAGGTAGACGTCTCAGGTCTGTCTTTTGGGTTTTAGTCTTACAATCAGATTGCTGCTTGTCAGCTCAGGTTTAGGGCAGCTGGGGGAAGCTGATGGTTTTTAGGGCAGTTCAAAGCTGAATGGGGAATAGGAAGCACTAGGTAAAGGTACTGAAGATGAGCATGATAAACTGCTGGTAGTACTTGGGTTTTGGAAGAATATTCTGGCATTTCTCCTTAAAAGCAGAAGGAGGACACTTAGTTTCAGTAGCATTCCATTTTAGTGCTAAAAAAGCTGCAAGAGAATGTCTGTAAAACTTTTATAAAACTGTAAAATAGGGTGAATTATGCGCAGCCTGTCTGCATTTAACTTTTCTTACAGCGCTGTTCTACTCTGAAGCTAAAATCAGCTGTAGTTTGTCCCCAGGGGTGTAATACTTCAGTAGACCAATGGCATCACTTCCGTTCTAAATGCCCGAAGTGAACCGTTGGCCACCTTTGGTGCTAAAATCAGTGCTTCTCACTCAGGATACCTACACTTAAAGCTACAGACAGTTCCTCAGAACTGCCTCCCTCCCTACAGGTGTCTACCAGGGGGAGGACCAGGGAACTTGGGAACTGTTGCTCCCAAGAACTACCCCAGCACGGCACGTTCTTACCAGGAGAAGTGATAAGCAACACACAAACAGTGAATGTACGTAACGTCTTCAGTTCAGTTACTGCAGGAGGGGCCTGACATCCGTGGTAGTTCCCGCCCTGTACCTACAACCCCTGTCCCTGGTGCGTGGACACGTACCACACAACCTGTAGAACAGCAGTGGCAGCTGTTAAAAACCAGTATGTCATCTTCAACAATGATGCACCGAGTAATACAGGAAACAACTAAACGTTACCAAAACACCCCAGCATGTTTTGAAAACACTAAACAATTAAAAGTAGGCTTTGGTTTTTTGTTTTGGTGTTTTTTGCTTTTTTTTTTAAATAAAAACTACTGTTTCTTCCAAACTGTGTTTCGGCAAAGACAGACTAACTATTGGAGCTATTCCTCAATATTTTTTTATTAAAAAAATTTTATATAAAACAAACCAGGACCTTTCTCCTAAGGAGGTACAAATCGGAAAAAAAAAATCAAATTCTCTTTAAAAACAATGTCCAAAGTTAGGTCTTAGTCTAGACTGAGACTGTGGTAGAATCCACACATCAGCAATGAGAATACCTTCACGGGGGAAATGCCATGTTAATGTTTGTAGATTAGAGGTGATTAAGAGGGAGCGACAGTAACTGGGGTCTCAGACGCAGCTAAAAGCAGCTGCCAACTGCAAGGAGCAGCAGCGCTCACTGCTGGTCATGAGCATGATGCTGCCGCCGTTGGTCTATACAAAAAATAACTAGAAAGGGGACAGAACTACTAATGGCAGTCTTGTGTAAAAAGGCATGTCTGTCTTTCCAGCAAACAAAAACGATACCTAAGATGCTACTTTAAAAGTACGTGCCTGCTTCTTCAGCTAGACTTTGGTCCCTCTACAGTTGAGGGTAAATGGACTCTCTGTTCATCCATTCTCTTGGCTTGTGATCGTACGATCAGGCTGAAAAAATCCTCATCTGGTACGGTTGGTCCTTTTGCAGATGATGGAGGAGCGCATCTTTGATCATCCAGCCTGGAACCCTGCAGACAGACCAAGCAATCAGGCTGCGTATTTACAGGAGTATAGATGATAACACAAGTGAACAATATCAGTGAAAAATTACTAAAAGCTTTCATTTTCAGAGGTAAAGCTATTACAAGGATTTAATTGGCAAGTTTTGTTTCAAGTTAAATTTCTGAAATGAAATTGGTAAGTTAATAGCACAAATAGAGCTGAACGGGTTGCTCCAGAGCACTTGTCCACATCTATCTGAAAATAAACCTCCCAATTTAGTTCTAGTTCATACTGTACAATGAGATTTCAGTGTCTTTTGTCCAGAGAAGAATTCTAGCCTCAGTGCACAGTGTTTCTAGTCTCATACATCTTCCTTCCCTGAGGCGGGGAGTGAAAAATGGCCACTGTGGTCAGATTTGGAAAGGCACTGCTGAGAGGGAGTTTTCCTCCAGACTCAAAAGCCTGGTACGTTTTAATCAGAACATTCCAGCCGGGTAATGCTCAGGGAGTTCCTGTGCTCCTTTCAACACAGCCACCCTCTGGTCAGGCTTTGCAAGCAGCAGCCTACGGCACCGGGTCGGGCTGTGGGCTGCCACCCCCTGCGGTAGCTCCGTGACTGGGCAGGAGTATTTCTCAGCAGCAAGAGGCTGCTGCTGGAGGGGAAAGCGGTCTCTTCGTGGCTTTCAGTGCTGGGTGGGCCTTGGACAGAATCATCTGAGACACAAAGTCTCAGAAGTCAGCTACCCTTTTGCGATGCTGATGGAAGCAGCAGCATCTGTAATGACTGAGGGAATCAACCTTTCCTGTTCCTTTCCCAGTAAGCACAGTCAGTTGTGTTATGTTGGCAACGTATAATGCATGTGAAGAGACAAAATCTAGTGCCTTAATCTCCAGAGTCTCTGCTTGACTCCAAGAAGTAAACAGACAAGCTGCTAACACAGGACAGTGTTTAATTGTCACTGCAGACCCACTCCCCAGGTGCTGCATCCTGCTCAAGCCAGCATACATACTCACCTTTGGAGAACTCTGTATTGTGCTGCTTTTAAACCACACTGACTCCCTTATTTTATTATTATTTAAACCATGACATGTATTTTGAGATCCTTACCAACCCATCAGGTAGAAACCCAACGCTCTTCAATCACGTTCTTGTTTGGTCTAGCTGGCATATATACCACACTCCAGCCGGCAGTCAGAGCCCTCACCCATGCGCGGCTGCGAGCTGGTACCGAGACTTACTGCAGTCACGGTCGCCGTCACCACTAACGCTTCTACACTGAGTTCCTTCCTGGGAGAAGTTAGGACGCCTGGCATAGCAGGTGCCCTGTCTAAACACTTCTATTTAAGTCCTTTTACGTACTCCTTTTAACACCCTCACTTCTTTTCCTTCGCTTTTTCAGCATTTGGTACTTTAAATGGTTAATATGGTATAAATACCAAAATTACACTTACTAGACACCAGATAATTTGAAGGGGGGAAAAAAAATCAAAACAAGAAAGAAATGGCAAAAAACCCCACCAAAACACAAATCACCTTGAAAAAAAACCCTCCTTTTTTTGTTCTCTCCGTTCTTCTCCGCTAAATCCATTTGCATCTTAACACACATGACAAACAAGGCGGCTTACTTGAAGAAACTCACTGAGAGGATGCACAAATCAAATCCCCAAAGACGCAGCATCTGAAGAACGTTCGTAAAACACGTACCTGGCATTTTATCAGTCTGTCAAAGAAGTCGTCGTCCAGTTCTCTGTTGTTGCTTGCCACGAGGTGACCCAGGACCGACTGACTGTTGTGCTGATTCAGACGGAGTCCAGGTAGATTGCTAAAGCTAGCGCGTTGGTCATCCAGCCGGCGGCTCTGCGAGCTGGCAAGTAGGTCTAGAAATTCATCTGTGTGGGGCGAGACTACAGACGTAGGAAAGGCTAGGGAGGAGGAAAAACCAAGTTAGCCCAGATGCCAAGTTCCTTTCCACAGGAAGTCTTGCATTCAAATACATTTTTAAAACAGTATTTGGCAGGAACTAGAGACAGATACGGATTTTACTTGTAAAAAATTACGTTTTCTCATTGTTTTAGGTGGGGTAGAGGATGTTGCCACTGAAGCAGCTGAAAATCTGTTCTTCTCCTGAAAGTAGCATCTCTGGTCATCCATCCTGTTACTTTGGAATCGACTCAGCAGATCAAAGAACCCTTCATCTGCCATCGTCTCTCGACTGTTTTTCTGTAGAGGAGAGAAGAGTTAGGTGTATTTTGAGCTCAGGAGTACTCAGAACTGGGACAACTGCACTGCAGTTTCAGTCCAGCAGTACGTTTGATATTTGCGTATCTGAAATCCATTACATGCATTTTTTTCGTCATCCGTTTCTATAGACAGAGATTGATCGTAAGAGGAAGTGCTGATCATACGGCGAGCATTTTTGGAAGGTAAAATCTATTGGAAACGTTTCCTTCTCTGAAACAGAAGGGAATGGTACTCTGAGCAGTACGAGGGGTGTTACTCCCCAGCCACGAATCCACCACCAACCCGAATGCCCATGAAAGAAAAAGAAAGAACAGCAGTGCTCAGTTTCCGTTGTCTCCTCAGGTCTGTGCTCACAAGCACTCATCCCATCCAGATAAAATGACTCCGTTCCTTTATTTTTAACAGACTTCTGGCAGGAGTGCAGTAACCTAAAAAAGGTGTCAAAAATATCTCCTACTGCCTGAATCCGAAAAACTGGATTTTGTTAAGTTTGGAGCAGCAGTGTCTAGAAGAGATTTAGAAAGAAAATATACGTGCAAGTTGAGCTGTAACTTCAGAAAATCCACCAGGAAAAAGAATGTTCCAGTAGGAAAAAAGGCTTCAGGCCGGCCCCACACACGAGACAGCTGTGGAACGGCAGATTGTGCATCGTCTTGCAGAGCCCCGGGGTTGAACTCCAGGAGCACTGCAGCGGACAGCTGCAGGAATGTGTGTTCCAGGACTGCGATCAGACAAAGGTCAGGAAAGGCCATGATCTCCGCAGCTTGCCAAACCTACCCTCTGAGAGTTTGGAAGTCGATGATCGATAGAGTTACTGGCATCCTGCAAAACTTTGGAAGCGGTGGCGGTTTTGTACTTTTTGCCTTTTAGTCGATTTACAAAATGCAGTTTTGCTGAAGGTTTGGCAACTAGTGGTTTCTGTTTAGCAAGAATCTCACTGTTCCAGTTCTGAACCTAAGAAAACAAGAGTCATGAAATCAAGCCTTCTGATATTAATTACCTGTACCTTTACCTCTTTGCTGCGCCTCCTCCTCCCCAGAACGAAGCGGCCTTACACTGTTTAGGTATCCAACCACCAGGGGGTGAAAGCTTGGGGTTTGGTTCTATTGCTCGACCTGTGATGATGGAACTGCTGCTGTCTGCAGCAGGTTAGTGCTGTTACTGACCCGGCTGCTAACTGAACCGCAGCATGACACCCAATTGATTCAAATGTGGCCCAGCAGCACGCTTAGTCAAACGCGCTGCAGTTTTCCTTGCTGACTGCAGTGCAGGAAACAGTTAATGTAAATGCTGAAATGCAGACGCAGCTGGCATTTCCCACCTGACATTTGTATAATTGGAAAGGAAAAAAAAATCCAGTTTTACAAAGCATTAGAGCAAAACAAACCCTTATGCACACCCAGATACTCAACCAGTCCCCAGTGAAGATTGAAAAGGAAGAGGGAGAAGTATCACAGACTCACAGCACGGTTTGGGTTGGAAGGGACCTTAAAGACCATCCTGTTCCCACCCCCTGCCATGGGCAGGGACACCCTCCACTAGACCAGGTTGCTCAAAGCCTCATCCAGCCTGGCCTTGGACACTGCCAGGGATGGGGCACCCACAGCTTCTCTGGGCAGCCTGTGCCAGTGCCTCCCCACCCGCTTGTACACCAGCACAAAAGCAGAGAGGAATAACCATCTCTCATTTCACTGAAGATGATCATAGCTTTATCAACCTGATAGAATTTCCCTCAATTCCCTTCTAAAATAAACAGAATTCTCCACAAAATGGACAGCTGTATCTACAACTGACAAACCTTTACAGTAAAACAGAACAAAAAGCCATTTCTTTTTCTTGATTCAACATCAGAAATTGTGAACACAATCACAACTCTTCCACAACACTGCCTACCCAAATGGATTGCCTTTTAAAGGCCGAAGGTCAGCACGGAGATTCTAACCCTGAGAAGATGCTGCCACGTATAATCAAACCATAATGCCGGTGCCACGCGTTGTTCTACGTGTCAGACACTCGTGGAATGAATTTCCAGAATCTACTAAACGAGTATCGTGAAAGATGCCTGTTACAGGAGCTAAGCTGCAGTACTAGGTTAACACCTCATTGCAGAAATCCACAGGAAACAGTCTGTCTGGGGCACGGACTGGGACAGGCTGTGTTGTTAAAAGATATCACAAACAGATTCAGAGAGGAAGAACGTACAGCTCATTCTGGCCAAAGGCTTAGAGGTTCCCTGCAGAGAAACCGCCCTGGACTACGCGCATGATCTTACATCAGTACACAAAGAGGCTCTTCAGCATCAGTGCGGACTTCAGCTGTACCAACTGTCAAGGCAGAAGCTTTGAGATTCAATTTCCTATTCAATAAGCATGATGGCAGGCTTTGCCTCACGTGGAGAGCTGGGAAT
This sequence comes from Rhynochetos jubatus, assembly GCA_027574665.1. Taxonomy (NCBI): domain Eukaryota; kingdom Metazoa; phylum Chordata; class Aves; order Eurypygiformes; family Rhynochetidae; genus Rhynochetos; species Rhynochetos jubatus. The sequence continues at coordinate 23,852,751 of CM050656.1, forward strand.
TTGATATCCCGGGGGATAGAAATTTCAGTCTGCCACCAGAGTGGTGTACGTAGAACGGCCAGGTCAGTGTCTGAAGGCAGGCAGAACTGGAGGGAAAACTCTCCGGGACCGACACAGGTATTCTAATGGGGAACTCCCAGCTCCAAGAGATTGCTCTGCACTTGGGGAAAGTTACTTTACCAATCTGTGTCTCAGTTTCAGCATTTCTGAAATAATCCAAAGTGCAAAACACAGCGTGTCCTCTGAGTGCCTGTAAAATGACTGTAACCAAAGAGAATAGCACTCAGGACGCTAAAGGAGTTTTACTCTGAATCACTTCCATGCTGCACCCTCAAATCACTTTAAAGAGGAGATGAAGGGAATGACCCATTCTTTCTTATTTGTGAGGGGCACAAAGCAAGCTTTCCACAGGCCACTCCACCCACTGTGTGTGTGAGATGCTGTTACCTACATGACAAAAGGATTATTTGTTAGAATTCAGACCTGCTTCTACCTAACTGACGGGAGGCATGGACATTCTGCTGAGTTCAGAGTTGTTAAGTGTAAATTCTGACTATTCCTAACTGTTGAACCTAAACCCTTTGACATGTTTCATTGCCATCTCAGGGGCAGAACAGAAAGAACAGAAGTGCCAACCTTTTCTGGTGTTAATTTCATCAGTTCCATGTTCTCCATACTGTGGCGGCGTCCTACTCTCGGTCTGGTACCTTCAAGAAAGAATCAGGTTCATCACTGCGACTTACGGCGTCACCTACAAAGCTGCAGCTGTACTCAGTAAGGTCCAGGATGCAGCAGTTCTGAGTTCCAGAACAGTGCAGTTCGGTGTATCAGCAGAGAATAAATACCCACTCCTAAGAGCAGCCTTCACAGCCACACTGAGCTCGGCTGCTTCTAAGGAAGTTGCTTTCATGGGACACAAGAGAAGGACGGTGGAGCAGAGGAACACCACATGAACCGGGTTCTGCTGTACCCCCAGTGTTGCTAACATGGTAGGGAGGTAAAAAGGGGAAGACATAAATTATCAAAGAGATAGTTTCTCCGAAAATTAAAAAAAAAAACAAAACAAACAAAAACCCAAAAGCATGGGGAGGGGGCAGACGACAATTTCAAAGCATCATGTGAAAAACCTCAGCAGTAACCTAGCGATTGGTCCAGTACTGCAAAAACAACCGTTTTTTTGCTGGTGGGGGAACCCACACACACATTCTCAACCATCTCTAGTCCGAAAACAACATCAACAACAGATTATTTTTGAAGTTCACTGTTGCAAAGCATCGCAGAAATAGGCACGTACCATTCAAACTGTTATCTGCCACGTGGCTTTCTGACATCATGGAGTTGTTTGTGCTGTAGCTTAATCCAAGAACCATTTGAAGATCTGAGAGGTTCAGTCTAGCAGTGAGTTCCCCGCTTCTGTCTCCTACCTGCAACCAAGTACGGTAAGCATACAATAAGCATCTATGGCTGTAAGAAAGCATACACATACATAAGCGAAAAGCAAACCCGTAATTTCTGCGAAAAGGCTGAGAAGGTTTCCCTGGTTGAAAACTGAATCATCTTTTTAGTGACGTAACAACTGAAAGGTACACTGCAAAGCCTAAAATAACTTCTAGGCTATTAACTTGAATTCCATGCAGACTTTATGGGAGGTGGCACGAGAACTAAGGGGCTAGTTGCAGTGAGGGATGGCTGAAATAATTTAGAATCAGCCGTCTCGGAAGTCATTCAATATCCATCCATTATTCAAAGTTATATGCATGAACACACCTCCACAAAATCACTGTGTGCGAGCAAAACCAGCAGCCAGTGTGGAACTCGTACCTCTCTTGAGATCTCCAAGTGCCTTTCTGCAAAATGCATGGCTTGGTCATGATTTCCCAGGGCAGTATACGCATTCCCTAAACTCCAGCATGCTCTTCCTTCACCAATTCTGCCAAAACCAAACACATTTTCCACTGTATCTTTACTTGCTGAACACTAGGGGTCAGGTTTTCATAAATACTGCCACAGTAAGATTGCTGTGCCAAGGCAAACGAAGGCTGTTGTCAGAAACCACCACAACACCAACGGGTTAAGTACTGTAGTTAACAGAGTGTGAGCTGGGTACAACCATAAATATGAGCAAATCTAATAACAAAATGTCATTTTTCAGCTCACAGCACACAGAAGATGCTCAGTTTTGCAAGCATGGAACATTTTATAACTTTGCTTTTCCTTAGATTGCATGTCTTACTGTTCTTCATCTGTTCTGCTTACTGAGTTAGAAAAAGTGCATTGAAAGTTGCATAAAATTTTATTGTACCCAGTGTTATAAAAAAGGCCTTAGAAATCTTGATTGTAAAATCAGCATTACTTGTTACTGTGTTATTCTCCTTTCCTCTTCCCATATCCTTAACGTGTGGAAAAGTAGGAGATGTATGCTTGTGAAGGTATGCAAAATTATTATAATGAAGCCATGAAAAAGATAGATCTGCTTTCCTCGTCCTTAATTTACAAAGGAGATGCTGACAGAAGATGATGTAGAGACAGTCATTCATCAATTCCTCTTTCATCTCAGCCTCATTAGCTGCAATGCTTTCACCAGTAAGTTTTCCCCTCCCACATGAAAACCGGAGCCCAGCATCGTGGGGAATTCGCATTAATTCGGCTGTCAGAACAATGACAGCAGAGCTAGAGGAAGCGGAATTTGGTTTCAGCGTCATACATCCATGAAACAACCTCTTAGGGCTTACTTATCGTGTAACTCCTGAGCAATCGCAAGGTGTTTCAAGTGATAATCAATGGCTTTTTCGTAGTCCTGAAGCAAAGTGTACGTGTTTCCAAGGCTGTAGCAGGCCTGCGCTTCCACAGCTCTGTCTTTTAGCTGTCGAGCCAGCTGTAACGTCCTTCTGGAAGAAAGGGTTAGTTGCCTTAGAAATGACTGCAAGGAGAAGTTTTTAAAAACATACCTGCGCAACTAAAAATCCGTTACAGAAACTAAAAAAATAGAACACCAGGCTGGCAAATCGGCTGCTAATAAATTACCGTCTTGTAGACTCTTACAAGATTTGAAGTGTCCATCTTCCCTCCGCTGCAACCTATTTCGATTTCCTTTCTTAGAGAGCAGACTGATCCCTCAAATAGCATCTTCTAATTTTAATTCATTGCTTCATCAGTAATTTATAGCAGTTTTCCCATCAGTATGCACTTGAAACAGCTTAGCACCAGCATTACAATAGATCCTGTATATTCTCTATCAGCAGGAGGAACACAGACCTATAACTGCTAAGCCAGCCTGTCCCTGCTGGGTACAGAGAATTTGAGTGCTGAGAGGAATCTGCGCAGTATTCGGGTTTTGATTCCCTTTTCAAAAAGAACGGCAAAGCCCTGCACTCTACATTAAGATGCACCCATACTGTATCTTTGCGGAGCTTATGTCTTCATAGACTCACAGAATGGTTTGGTTGGAAGGGACCTGAAAGACCATCCAGTTCCAACCCCCTGCCCTGGGCAGGGACACCCTCCACTAGACCAGGTTGCTCCAAGCCTCATCCAGCCTGGCCTTGGACACTGCCAGGGATGGGGCATCCACAGCTTCTCTGGGCAACCTGTCCCAGTGCCTCACCACCCTCTCTGGGAAGAACTTCTTCCTGATATCTAAACCTCCCCTCTTTCAATTTAAACCTGTTACCCCTTGTCCTGTCCCTACAGGCCCTTGTAAAAAGCGTCCCGTCCGTCCCCCCCCCCCCAGTTTTCTTGCAGGCCCCTTCAGGTACTGGAAGGCTGCAGTAAGGTCTCCCTGGAGCCTTCTCTTCTCCAGGCTGAACAAGCCCAGCTCTCTCAGCCTGTCCCCATGGCAGAGGGGCTCCAGCCCTCGGAGCATCTTCATGGCCTCCTCTGGGCTCACTCCAACCGGTCAATATCCTTATGTTGGGGGCCCCAGAGCTGGACGCAGCACTGCAGGTGGGGTCTCACGAGAGCAGAGGCGAGGCGGAGAATCCCCTCCCTTGACTTGCTGGCCACATTTAGAACTTGCTGGCCAAGTTACAGCAGAAACTGTGGTGCAGAGATCAAGAAAAAAGTCTTGATTGAAAACAGAGGCTAACGATGTAAAATGATGTTGATGTGCACCACCCATCTCAGCTAGCGAATATACCTCAGACAGACACCCATCTCGGGTATATCTCGGAGGGGTCTGTGCTGAGATCACTCCAGAACATGCCAGCAGCTATGGGAGCAATGCTTGGTTCTAAAGTAAAGGGGAATACATGTCTATCAATAGATGTCTACAGTGCTGAGAAGAACCTATTTGAAGTAACAAAGTTAAAAAAGAAAAATTAATGCTGCCTCTTGCTTAATTGTTACAGCTCTTTTAAGGAACTAAGGAAAAACACCACGTTGGTTTTGCTACACAAAAGCAGCTTTTTTTTCTAAGTATTTGTTGAAGAGATGGCTATTCTACAGCGAGCTAAAGTACCAGGCACAACAGCAGTAAACTATGCAAGAAGAGGTATAAATAGCAGTCAACTAACTTGTAGTATTCAGAAGCAGTTTCAAATTCACCCAGGAATATGTAGGCGTTTCCGAGATTGCTGTATGCTCTTCTTTCCGCTGATCTATCACCAAATTCTTTTGCAATTAGGAGACGCTTAAAAATGTGAAATAGCTGTGTTATTTACTCAATTTGTACTGTGTCACACTTGCATACAGAAATGCATGCTCACAGTTCTCCCACCAGCCATCTGTATCTGTTCTTTAGGCCAGGAGTGCTTGAGAAGAACAGCTAAGCTTGAAGCTGTGTCGTTACGATTTAAAACCTGGGTTACAGGAGTACGCAGCCAGACCCAACACGATACACGTACCCAAGGTCGGGAGCAACCACTGCTATTTCGCTAGAACAGAACCCCTTACTAGCACGCCGTTGTACCTGTTCGTGGGCTAAAACTGCGCTCCTGAAGTTGCCCAGAAGATAGTGCGTGTTTCCCAGATTTCCAAAGGCACGTCCTTGTGCTGCTCTATCACCCAGCTCCGTTACTATTGTCAGGTTTTCCCTGTTATGAGGAAAGCGAGAAGGGGAAGAATAGTGACTTTAAAGAGGTTTTTTTCCTTCACAGTCATTTAAATAACAATTTTTTAAAATATTTTCATTTCTATAAAGGAAAAGTATTCTCCTTTGGCCTATTTTAGTGCCCTTATGCCATAACCTTCCACCGAGTAGGAAACGTTTCCTGCGAGACACCGAACTTCACGGCAGCCTTACTCAAGCTGGTGCGCTCGCGCCTGTTCGGAGAGCTTTCTTACATACAAATACACTGAGGTCCTGTTGCTGTCTCGGTCTGGTTTGAAGAGCAGTGCTGGATCCTAACATAAGGGAAGGGCGTACCAGGTGTAAGAGGTACACTAAAAGTGAGGGCATAACAAACACAGCGTGCTCTCCAGTTTAAAGGGGAAAAATTCACAGGTTCCAGGCACAGAAGTGTGCCACAGGTTAGTTCCTGACACCACAAGCCTCCCAGTATCCTAATGAGCTGGATGATCGCATCCCCTCAATCCCCAGCATGTGAGGCTGCTACTTACTCGTAGTAATTTGCAGCTTTTTGTAAAGCATTTTTCACATCATCTGGAAGTTCTCCGGGATCATGAGTCCCAGCACTAGCGACATTTTTCCCTTTGGAGTGATACACATTTCCCAGATTATACAGTGCTCTTGCTTCTCCAACCTAAACCAAAAGTTAAGTAAGGCATTACAATTGTAGGCTTCAAAGTCACAACAACTATTAGTACAACCCACAGATGGGAAAAAAATGGTTAACTAGTTGACAACACATGCTCTGCCCATTGTGAACATGTTATCACGCACTTCACAGCCACCCAGTCACCCCTCAATCAAACTGGTTTGCATACTACTTCCTTTTGAGGTGCAAGATACATAACAACTCGAGGTCAATTATCATGAAAAATTAAATTAAAAAACCCAGGTTACTATTTATTAATCTGGATCCAGAGTCTTTCAGATACCAACAACTGTCTTAGTTCTAAGATTCTTACTGTCTGGAAGAAACAGCTGAACATTCAGTATTCACCTCCCTCGAAAAACAGCACACTCCCTACCAATACAACTGAGTTCAGGAATAGGTATTAGCAGTTTAATTCCAGATTCCTAAGTGATTCTTACCTTATCATTAAGCTCTCTAGAAATATCCAGGTGTCTTTGACAACAAACAATAGCTTCTTCAAAATTCCCAAGTACCTTTAAGGTGTTGCCCAGATTCCCGCTAGCTTTAGCTTCTCCCAGGAGGTCTCCAGTGGTCCTAAGATTGCAGACAAAGCACGCAGTAAATAGTGTATTATCATTTGAAACCAAGCAGCTGACAGTGACAATCAATTTTTTATGAGATTACAACCCTGGAAGTGCGTATGCATTTGGTTCATTTTGTATCTAAAATGCACGCACATGAACACTGTTCAGTCTGTGGTTACACACGTAATTCTGTTGGTGCTGTCTGTGCAGCTGCTGGTATTCGTGGTACTGATCGTCTACCTAACGTTTAAAAAAAAACCAACCCCCTTCACTTCTTCTAGGAAGAGAATAACGAGAAGATTCTTAACAATTACATAGAAAGACCGTCCCAGCATTAGAAAGGGAGAACCATAGAACGGTTAGGGTTGGAAGGGACCTTAAAGAGGTTTAACAGTTTCTGCGTTTTGACCATCCTGGTCTCATACTGTTTACCAGACATACTGGCCTCCCAGAAAGCTGAGGCACTGCCACGCTGCTGGATTCGAAACGAGGCGAAGGCAGGAGACTGCCACTGAACCGCTCAGCCTGCGGTGCTGCGGGAATAACACAAGTTCCCACAAGGTTACAGCACTCGAGCAGGTTAAGGCAGGGGGAATAAGAGATTTGTGCCTAAACTGAGGTTAAGCACATTAGGTCTCTGTGTCTTTTATTGGCTCTACACCGAATCGTTGACAGTCAGATGCGTAAGTGGTGTACAACAGGCACAGGGTGTTTTGATTTCACGGTGTCCTGAGTTTTAAGTAGAGAAATATGAATGAGTAAACGAAAGCCAGGTTAGCATTCTGGAGAACCAGAAAGACTGAGTTTTACAAAGAGGAAAGGGTGGATTTAAAGAAGCCACTTAATCATCCACAAACCTGGTGAGGCCTCAGTCAGTGCTAGGATTATGGAGCTAGAGGGAGTATTGGCTCCCAGGTCAAAGGGCAGTCAAGTACCTCCCAGACCCCCGCCCCCCAAACAGCAGGGTTTGGTAGGAAAATGGCCAGCTGCTCCCCTCTACAAGAATAGGGTGAAATGGAGAACACGGTTAAAGACAGACCCAAGATTACCTTGCAAGAGTTAAGTCATGGTGATGGTATTCCAAGGCCTTTGCATATTCATGCAAGTAGAAATAGGCATTGCCTAACTGGCTGTAAATAGCACTGAGAGTTTTTAAATCTTCAGTTCCAACCTGAACAGCTGCTTCAAAGAAAGATACACCAGCTCGGCAGTCTCCTGCTTTACACAGGCGCTCACCTTCCAAAGCCAGCTCTAGGCAGGAAGCCTCCATCCTGCACAATTGAAGTAAAACGAAAACCAGTCACTCTCAATGTAGTACAATAACCTGAGTTCTGAAGAGGTTAATTGACTCGGAGAGTCGCTCTGTGTTGAGGGAGTCAGCACCACAGCACAAGCAACCAGCTTGGTAGTAGCGTATTACAGAAACTAATGCTGAAATGGAAACTGCAACAGTGACGAGCAAACATAACATTAGAACAAATAGCTTCAGGGGTTTTTTTCTTTGTAAGTCTCAGGGAGGAAATCCAAACACTGCTTTGTCCATACACAACACCTGTAGGATTCAAAAATGCAGTTTTCACCATCTGGTTAATTTCAGTAAAGTGACCTAAAAATCAAGCCAGCCTTGGCAAATACTGATTTTGACAAATGCAAGTACTTCTGGTTTTAGGCTGGTACTGCAGTTGGTTGCCTGCAAAATGTCTTATAGGGAAAAAAAAAAAAGTAGAGTTCAAATATTCCTGTGTATCAAAGACCTTGACTAGTTTTCCCAGAGTTGTTTCCTCTGTAATTCAGCACTCCTTGGCACTGCATCACTTCCTATAGCGGCACTGCTATGAAGAATGTAAAGAAAAAAGATCTAGATTGAATTAATGGCAAAATGTATTAATTGAATACATGTATTAATTACTTGAATAAATGTATTAATTCAAGTTACTTCATGGAGACACCAACACTCCAGAAGCCACTGGAGTATTTTTGTGTATTACGAGCAAGTAATTGTGCAGTTGCACAGGTACAAAATACTGTGAGCCAAGAAGAAGATGATTATGAATGACTTTACAGGACCTTACATTTGAAACAACAAAGAAAGAAGCTGTTGGAGAACCGCAGCTGCCAAAGAACATTCATACGTGTTTTGTACAGGTGCACAAATGGTACCAGGGGTTAATCATTACATACAAACATTCCCCACTTGCCAGTTCTGAGATACAAGGGAGGTAGGGGAGAGGAGGACAAGAATGAAAAAGACCCCAGGTTCTTGATCGCGGAGCAATATGGTTCTCTAGCTTTTTCAAGATACGTGCATTTTAAAAAGCTCACAAAATCACCATTCTACTTTTCAAAGATTTTCAAAAAGAAAACTCAGTAAGAGACACCCTGTAAGAGTTTAAAAAGCATGTGTTAATATTGCCAAAAAGCAGACACCAAGCTTGTGCCTGCGTATATTGTTTTGGTTTTTTCTTCAGGATGGATCACACAGCAAGCGCGAGGGCTTGCCCTCCAAAACACAGCGTTTGTGTAATTAACGCTACGCTCGTTATGTCATCACTTGACATCTACCTGGTTGTAAGAATAAGCCACTTCAAATTCTGTTCCTAAAACTATTGCCCTTCATATGCAGAGATCAACAACAGCAACCATGGAGTGCTTGCTGTTCCGAAAGTTATTTTCCTGGCAACACCAGGAGACAGCTGTGCTGACAAGACATGGTGATGAAGCATTTCACGTACCCGCAATGTTCACATTCCCTCATTTTTCTAAATCAGAAAAAAATAGCTTATGCAATATTCTACTCAAATCTGAGCAAGGAGGAAATATTTCTGAAAAAATCTACTGGCTTTCCAGCGAACCAGAAGAATTTGGATCAGAAGCAAAGTAAGCTAACAGCACAAAACAGTACCATACCTGCCGGTCTTCGACATCCCACAACTTAAGCACAACGAGACGACAGACATGTTTAACTTTTGCAATTAAAAGCACTGTATGCTTGGTAGTTGGTAAAGATGCAGACCGCAAATGATAACTCGGGCACAAAGTTCTTCCCAGGCCCAACTTGTCGGGTTCGATATCCATAACACACGCAGGAGTTTGCTCTGCGAAGTTAAAGCAGTCCTATGTGCTAGGACACGCAGCCTGGTTTCTATTACATCGTGCATGTGTTGAATGTAAGAGAGAAAAAGGCAGAAATTATTAAGTACAGTTAAGCCCAGGCAGGAATGATTACACCAGCAGCAACTGAAGGTTTAAGCCTTAAAACACTTCATTGGGTAATCTTAATCCTATCCAAAGAAGTTCTCTCCGGACACCTCATGTTAACTGACACGTCCAATTAAAGTGACGGCTAGACAATATGGTGCTCCTTAGCGCAAAGATTTAGACCATTACACAATCACATTCATTTCTTTAGGCTGTTAGCTTGAATGGCTGAAAAGGGTAGAGCTTTCAGCAAAATGTTTATGCAACACAACAGTCAAAATGCTACACCGGACTCTGGTTTTGTGAGTGTTTTTAACGGGATAAATTCAGTTCATGTTTTGATTTGCAACTGTGACGCATCCGCCACCTAATGAACCAAGAAAAGGCACAGCTTAAAAAGGCACAAAGCTAATATCAGAGAACGCTACGGACCAGTAATTCTTCTGATACATCGCACTCAATTCATTTCACGTTGCACCAAAGACCGCCAAATGCCACGGCAGCATTACCGTCGCACCAAGGAACACGAGACGTAGTCTTTGGACTTTGCAACCGAGGCTTAGTATAACTTACAAAAGGAAAGGTGGTTTTTTCACACAGAATACAATTATCGATGAAGCCAAGGCTTATAACCAGGCTGATGAACATCAGCTCTTATTACAGAGTTTTTCAACTCAACCAGGATCACAGGAAGTAAAGGAGAATGGGAATTAGTAATTGTTTCAGTAAAAAGGAAACCAAAATCGAGTACTACTGGGGTGCCACTCCAGAAAGGTTGTGTTAACCAGCAGTACAGCAGGTTAAAGCTACAATTCTATTTGGATCCATTCTTACTGACCTTCTATAAATTCAACGTATAAAAAGTGAAAAAAAAAACTAACAAAAAAGAAAAACAGAAAAACAAAATACTTATTTCCACAGCTGCCTGTACCCCATATTAGTATTTTATGCACGTTATACAAGAGCTACGAGATCCTTCAGTCATTTTAACATTCTGCGAGGCTCATCCATCAAGTTCCAAAACTGGACTCAGCAGAGGTTTGGTTTGGGTTTTTTTCCCCCTCCATTACTTAAAGGACTGTTATGAAAATTAACACAACTTTGTTTTGTTTTAAAGATTTACATAGGTGTACTCCACAAAGCGCCATCACCCCTTAGGAAAGTTCTCAGGGGCTGTTTCAGCTGCCGCTCCTAACGGTTAAGCAGCACATCGGCAGACTAGACAGGCCTAGGTTATCAATGTTTTAGGAAGTCATTAAATAGTTACGAGGAGAATATGAAATTACTGTCTCTGTTCCCAGGGCTGAATTGAATTACTTGTTTATTCAACAACCAATGGCTAAACAACAGACACACTGAATCCGCAGAGATGAGAAGAGAAAGGCCCATTCATCTGTGTACCTCCACTGAAATTCTGTTCCTCCTAAACAGGGTAATGTTCTTACAGATCTTACTGTGGAAACACTCGTAGAGGGCTTTGTTTTGTTATCCAGTTTACAGCTGCCCAGGCCTGTTCCCTGAACAGTTGGCATCTCCTGAATAATTTCTCATTGGTAAAACTATCTCATCCTTATCTGTCCCCCTAAGCTTTTCATCTCGCCTGCCTGCCTTTTATCCACCCACCCCCACCCCCCCGCCTTGTTCTCCTCTGACCTTATTTGTATTCTCTTTCGAACCTTGATGCTTGCAGAAATATGAACGCTCTGCCTGTTCCTCCACACCAGCCTGCCTGTTAATTCCTCCCATGCTGGAGTCTCCCTTCCCTCGGCTCTTCTCATCTTACAATAAAGAGTAGAAAACTGGTAAGAAATGAGGCAATAGAAGGTGCCAAGAAGATTCATCAATTGCCACAATCTTTAAACACAATTAATTTAGCCTTACTCTGTTCACTGCCCACCAGGAGGGGGTTTTGCCACGGAGGGGGAACAGGGCTGCCGCGCAATTTGCCATGAAAAACAGCAATGCACGTAACAGACACAACACACCCCATTATATCTCTATTTCAGAGGCATAAAATTACAGACATATGCATAAAATGCCACAGCACCCTATAATGATCACGTGCTACTCCTGACTCCTGCCCTTACTCTTGGTTGCTGTACGTAACGCAGAGACATACCACACGACCGCTCCAAACGTCACTAGACTGCTGCAACACCGAGCTCAGCCAAACTGAGCCTGACAGTAAACTTAGAAACAAAACACCACACACACATACGCAGAGAAACACACACCTGAATTTTGGGTTCTTTCAATCCCGTTACAAGTTTGTGGTGTATGAATTTAGCCGGCCAAGACAAGTGAGTTCTACAAACGTTTATATATCACTTATTAGTCCTATTTATTAACTTCAGCAGCATTTTATTTTCAGTCACAAAACAACACAAGCATGAGAAAGGGTTTCCTGAAACCAGTGTAAGCTTTTTTATAGTTGCTAAAATGCTACTGGTCAACTACAGCAGGGAGGAAGAAACAGCTTGCACAGCAAGAACCAGACCCATAGTAAATAAAGCCTTTCCTTAGGAGTGGGACACCAGCTTCTCCTTAAGGTCAGCTCTATTGGAATACCCCTGGGAACAAAAACGGAACCAAACGGGCCTGGGGCAATACCTGTAGGCAAAAAAAAAGCATATTCAAACTGATAAATAAAACGACCACCCCCAGCAATTTATGACTTCTTTCCTGTATTAAATTCTAAACTACAACCAAATAAAATCTTTCCAAATCACAGCTATTAAATTACATCATCATAACATTCCATGCAATATACTGCATTAATTTGCAGTTTCTCTAAGTTTTAGAAAAGCTTTGTTTTTAAAAAACAGTGTTATGACCTGATGTTTTTAAAGTGTTCATCAGATTACAGTTCCTACCGAAAGATTTAATAAGGCCATTAATATTTTTAATCAGTATCATTCGCACCTGTACTGAAACACAGCATAAAGCAGTAAGATTTTTGCCTAGACTGTGCTTGCCAATTTGTTTTTAAGTTATTTTTGCTTGTCAATTTAAACCAGCTGCTTTTTTCGTCCATTTACTTCTCTAACAGTACCCTGAACAGCTCCTGCTTGTACTAAAGAGTGAACAAGGATCTTCTGCAGTTGTCTGGGAAAGCCCAAGAGCAACAGCATGGGGAAACACCTTACAGGAATGCTGGGACTTGGATTCAAGAAGCCCTTAGCACAGAAGAAATACCACAGTCACACACTTAGACATTCCTGCTGTCAAAGCCACCAGACAAATACTTCAGCAAAATAAAGAGAGCATGTTACAGTTTATTTGCCAATTTTTCTCCTTACTGACCACGGAAAAGGTCCTCACGCTGCCTGCACTGCTGGCCAGAGCTAACCGTGTACGTCTGTGAGACGGAAGAGAAGACTGCTCTAACACTGTCAGAACATTTTCAGAATTCATTTCAAGCTGCAGCAGGTGCTCTCTCGCAACTAAGGGCAGTGCTTTGTTCCTGTTAGCTAGCACGGGAAAGGCCTCCAAAGCAAAGATGCCGGGGACGGAGTGTGGGGGGAGTACACAACAAGAATCACGCTTTTTATTTGGTTTCAAACCAGTTGTTCCAGTGTTCCTAATGAATGAGCTGCAAGATTTACCCTTCCAAACACCAGCCAAGCAAATGCACTACACAGGGCTTCTGTTGTTCGGGTTCATTAGAGGGAGTCTGCAACGCTAACGTGTTGTCCTGTGTCTGTAACGGGGATTCCAGAAGATAAAGACTCTCAGAAGAGAAATCAAGTATCGTCTTGACTTGCAATAACAGTGCTTTTTTTAGTCCAAGGTATCAAAGCAGTTTCTATCTATCAATCAAATCTCTATTTTAAGCAAGAAAAACACTGCTCTAGGTGACAGCGCACCCAAAAAATTCATCACTCATAGAAGCAATAGGACACGTACAGAGAACTTTAGCAGACAGAACTCAACAATTTGCACATGCAGCCCAAAAGCTAAAAGAAGAGAGAGCAGGTATTCCCATGCAGGAATCATACTACATATCATTCGATCAGAAAAACAGTCATTATTATTCTGCAACTGCATACAGTTCCATTACTATACAATCACATAATTGTACTAACATCACCTACTGCAGAACAAAAGGGAATTTTCATAGTTCAAAAATCAAGAAAAGAAAGTTATTTTAGCTTTCAGTTTCAGTAACACTAGTAACAGAGACACCAAACTATTTGCTGCAGCCTTCAGTTCTCTATTATTAACAGCACTTATTCATCAGTACTAAGATTAATACATCCTTACCTGTATCGCACATGAAAGGAACGATCTTCACGCATGCTTATCAAAACATTACTTTCCTCCATTGAGTCGCATTATCAGTAGAGAAAATGATACCGTTCTGTAGTAGGGTAAGTACTTTACTACGGAGAATTGTCAGCACACCAGTCCAGTTAGTATATTAATAAGTTGGAGTAAAGATATCCTAAGCTCCTGCTGAAAAATTCTTCTTTATGCTAAGGTAAGGAGGTCACTGTCAGACACATCTTAAACCTTCAGAAACGTGTCCAAGGTCTTTCATCTGTGGCCCTTTAAGCTCCATTCAGCTGCGTTTCTGCAAAGGGAACACAAGATGCTCGGCTTGAAGTGTCAGGTCAGTTAACAACTCGTAACTATTTGCAGCTGACGTAAAAGCGTAACACTGCTCCTACCAAGCAGGACGCGTCAAGCAAGAACTTACAGCCAGAGCAAGTTATTACATACATATGGCAATTCCTGTAGGCAAGCACGACAGACAAGAAGGGTTCACAAAAAGCAAAGCGCTCTTTTCTGCTGGAAACTTTAATTTACCCTTGTTAGTATTCTTTGGCCTCATAAAGCTCCAAGCAAAAAGCTTTAAGGATGAAAGCATAATATAAACCAGATCACCAGCTGCTTTACACGTAAGCAGTACTGCTGAAAGAAACCCGGAGAGTAGCAGAGTCCCGCGGTAGTCAGGACTGGCTGGCACAATCCCATCTGGAGATCATCCATTCTGGAGATCATCCCACCCGGAACACCATGAGCACAGAAGCCAGCAGACATTCAAGCTCTATTCTCTTTTCCCTGCCCTCTCCCAAAAGAAAAGGCGAGGAGGTATGGGGGCTTGGTTCGGGTTTTTTGGGGGGTTTTGTTTGTTTGCTTTTTTTATACTGGCTTCACATTCCAAAATGCCACAGCGTTGTCATCTGAGCTCCAAACTCTGCTTCAAAGGGATTGCAGCAGCCAGCACTTAGATGTTAGACATGTTTAGACTGGCAGGGAAAGATTAACAGAAAAGAAACTCCATATCCAAAAGTTTACTAAAAATATACTTGAAAGTGGGTAGAGGAGTTGACATATTTTTTGCTCAGTACTATTACCTCCCTTCACCAGTAAACACCCTGTTGTGTAATTCACAAATGGTGTTTCATCAAGAGACTGCAGAGATGTCAGAAGAGGAGAACACGGCTCAGATTTAAAGCTGTCACCAGACGAAAATGCAACCCTCTATTTTTCACGAGTCAGCGTAGGCCATGCCTTTTCCTCTCATTAGTTTCAGCAAGTCCCAGCCGTGAAGATTCATGCTTTCCATTACACCCTGTCTTGACAGCACCTCTCCAACAGCCCATCCACATTCCTCCAGCTGAACACCTACTTCGCCCTTCCATCCTCACCATTAGAATTATTTGGCATCAACAAGTGCGTGTGAGTATATTTTTGCAATTAAAGCCTGACACATACCGTTTACAATGCCATTGCCACCCACATACCAGGGAGACTGTGTTTACAGGTATCTACTCTCCGGAAGTTTGTCCGAACTTCAAATCGGACAAGCAGATAGCTGTACGCCACCCACTCGACAGCAACCATCCACGAGCGTTCCTGCTGCGCAGCTAATCCAAGGGAACTGACGCTTCTCTGCCACAGACACACACGCTCGTGCACACTACTGCGTGCCACAAACTAAACAGCGTGTGTTTTGCAACTGCCACCGATCATGAAATAATGACCACAGACCTCTTTTTTGTATATTTATATTGTAATTAGCTGAAAAATTTAAGAAGCTTTTTTAAAAATAAAATGCCAAATTTAATTTTTTAAAAAGTCATATTTAAATGTACATCAGAATACACATCAGCTATTTCACATCAGCTGTTTATAACTGCGTTTTACCTGAACTATGCTTCTGTCCTCATACTTAATGCCATCCTGACAAATGCCACCACCTCCCAGCAGCTGGAACACCACTACTCCGCTTTGTTTGCTTCTTACTGGCCACGTGGCACATTCCTGGTCTTGGGAGGGTGATGCAGACACACCCGAGTTGGCCAACACATCATGATCACAGATCCAACAAAAATTACTGGGCCTGGTCTTCATACCACGCTTCCATCACCCTTAACTCATCAGGATGTTGTCAGACCTTCAGCCATGCCAACACGCCATCAGTAAGCAACCTTAAAGCACGTTAATTAGAGTGGTGAATTCAAAATTCAGGGGGTGGAAATCGATGAACCCTTCCACATACAGCATCTCAGGTGTACACTGGCCCGGGGAGGATTACGCGATAGCAAACTAAGCCTTGCTCTTTCAGCTGATGCACCTTAACTATTCAGAATATCTCACCCAGCCTTTCCCCAGCTGGTGCCCAACGTGAAACTGGCCCTGAGGACACAGTACTTCAGCTGAGAACCCCAGTCAATTAACAGAAATCAGAAGTTCTGCTCTGTCGGCATATTTAACAGTGAAATGAGCTTTCTCCTAAACTTGCATTTTTAATTAAAACTTCATGTAGGATGAAAAAAGCAGTTGGGATTACTAGAAAAAAAACCAACACCCCAATACTGTATTAATGCAAAGCAGCTGCTTTTAATTTATTCTCTCCACACCTTTGAGCCATGCAAAAATCCATATTCATGTTAAAGAGCTGCCTTTCAGGAAAGCCTGAATAGAAAATTGAAGCTGTATACACAACTTTAAAATGCCCAGTTTCACTATTCCAGCAATTAAATGAGAGAAGTCCTAGATTTTTTGTAATTTCAAAGTAGCAGAAAAAAGCACACACCCAAAAAAAAGACTGGGCTTCCTTCAGATGTGGAAAATTGCCAACTGGTGTTACTAATTACACAGTAATTTGGTACCAAACCAAACACCACCCCCCCAGATCAAATAAAGCAAGGCAGAGGTTAGGCAATCAAATCAGCCGGCTTATACCCCACAACAGACAAAACACATGCTCCATCAATACTTTACTAGGAGAAAATGGTGAGCCATGGTTAAGGCTTATCCACCCTGTCTATGAACAGCTAAAGGACCTTCAATTAAACCAGTAAAAAGCTAACTTTGTCTCAGTTCAATGCTTTATCTGAAAAAAAAAAGTACTGAGCACTGTCAAAAAGTCACATTTCATTCTTTTCTATTAAATCCCAGTTATACGTTGAAGCTATATAGATATAGAAGCTTGTGTTTTGCACGGCATGAGGTTTTAAGACTGAATTCCTTAATTAATTCTAAGAAACTACTTTTCACTTGAATCTCTGAAATTGCATAAAATCTATTAATTTCCACAAATTTTACAACGAAATAAATTTTAAAAAATCAGGGTAAAATACTAATGTTACATATTGAAAGGAACCCCTACAACAGTGAAACCCCATCACGCTCACACTTTCCATACAATGACCAGCAGTGCTCTCGGGAGGAGAACCAAGCCCTAGCAGCTGAGATTCAACCTCCCGTTAACAGCACTGACCTGGATCAGTGATGTATATGCTAAGGCTCAAAAGAAGCTCACTCCCAAGAAAAATTACGGCAGAAACCAAGACTGATCATCTTCAATTCCGATCGGAACGTTTCAAGTCCCTGACAGCAATAAAACAACAGCTGCGATTCCTTTCTCAAAAGCCTGTTATGGGAGCTAACTGTCCTTGTTATTCCAACTTCCAGACAAGCGTTTCGTGTTTTAAGACATCTTCCATTTCAGAAAGGATTTGATTACAGACTGAATTTTATCACAATGGTAGACAATCACGTTAATCAATGTGCAGCTCCTAGTGACATCACATGTCTATGATAGATTTTATTCATTTTAACTTTTGATAGAATACCTTATTTCCACACAAGTGAAAAACGAATCGGCAAGCGACAGAAAGCTGATACCGATATTTATTCGCAGTACACAGAACCAATAATCACAATATAGTTGGAGAGGGAGATGGTTTTTTTGCCCTGCATCTGCTTAAAATTGTAAATTTGTACAGCTTCACTGGCTCCTTCCCTCAACATACACCTTCCTTTTTGGAGTTTGTCAGGTGATCAGGAGTATAGCTTTCCTTATATACATGGCTGACACAGCCTGACTGGTCACTTAGGGGCTGACAACCAGAATATCTGCCAGTTCAATTCTTTCTGCCTTTCCCTGAAGGAGACAACCAAGTAATGCCTTCCCTACCCACCTGCTATCTTTCACAAAGCTATAGGGAAGGAGCATCTGCCAAATGAAGTCATCACTAGGAGAGTCAAAAGCTACTAGAGGAAAGTACTGAGAGAGGCAGACTCATCGCACAAATTATATCTCCGTAGAAAAATGAGCTACAGAGATTTGTTGTTTCAACACAAAGGCAGATTTCCCAGTGGTGAACTAAGTCTGAATTGCCTTTCAGGAAGTAGCTGTAGCATGGCTGAATAAAAGAAAGGAAAAGAAGCTTGACCTGGATTCTCTAAAAACAAAACAGACCTTTGCATGGGCTATGAAAAAGAGACAAACTAAAAAGCAACAAAAATATACTGACAATTCTGTTACTGAAATACAGAAATTAGCTTGGCACCAGACCTTTAAAATACAAACAGCATATAAACACAAACAGTGCAAGGAACACTCAGAACTAGATAAACCATAATTTTAGTCTTCAATGCTGCCCAAGAATATTTTTATAATTCACCTGGATTAACAAATAGGCCTAAAATAAGCCCAAAACCCTCTTAAAATTCATTACCTAGTTGAATATTGTATTTACAGAGTAAACAGGAGCATCATTAGCATTTCTGTAGCCCTAAATATTCCCCTGTGAACACTTACAGTACCTGTGGGCACGCTGGGAAAAAGCTGCCGTCCCCAGACGTTGCGCACAGTACCATACAGGTGAACAGTCACGAGTGGATGGTGCAGATACAGAACACTGTACCGAGCCCAGCGTGGTCACTCTTGGAAGCTTCTTTCGCTTTCCCCTCTGCACCACTGCTGACAGAAATCCAACAGCCGAGTAGCTGACCGCACAGAGGAACCACTTTCACTGACAAAGGGAATTTTGAGGTTTTCTTCAGGGTCAGTGATGACGTGGAGCAGTGCCTGCTCTGAAACACTGCCTTTTTCTCAAGGTA
The DNA here is from genome assembly GCA_027574665.1 of Rhynochetos jubatus. Taxonomy (NCBI): domain Eukaryota; kingdom Metazoa; phylum Chordata; class Aves; order Eurypygiformes; family Rhynochetidae; genus Rhynochetos; species Rhynochetos jubatus. The sequence continues at coordinate 23,871,589 of CM050656.1, forward strand.
TCTGTGTATGGAGCAGATACCCTCCGGAATAAACCACAGGGCTTGTTCTGAAGGACTGTCCTAGCAGCATGCAATACAAGCAGCACGCAAGCATGCTTTGCGGCACACAACCCAAGCGCAGCTCACATGGAGCACTAACGCGATGCACCTGAAGGACAGGACAGCTGACGTTCATAAACACTACCCCAGACGCTCCTCCTCGGCGTGAGTCTGATACAGCTGATTCTGCAGAGCTTGTAATGACTGCGGAACACTGGAAAGACCCAGCCTAACACATCCCTATGCTACCAGCCTTATCAGACAAGCTGCAAATGCATTAATACCACTATCTAATGTTCTCGATTCAGATGCTCCCTCCTCCACCCCAATTACCATGCTGACTTACACATATGGGCCCATATGAAACCAAGCCACATTACTGAATATTGCAGACAATCCTAAAATGGGTGGAAGGGGTGGGTACTGGGTGGGCTTTGGGCCACGCGTGACGTGCTTTCAACAAAAAGGGAATCCTACCAACCCACTGCTGCACGAGCCTGGGATTTCACTTACACTCATTGAAGAAGGAATATGAAGTTACCTCTCCTTTCCTCAAACCACGTGGACAGAGCTATCTGTTATATATGAAGCCACCAGCTCCTTGCTGGAAAGAGAACCCAAAAATTCTAAGTGATAGCCTAAGGCTAGCCAGGCATTTTATTACCAGACCTGATCGATGCATACCTAACTACCTTTGATGAATCAAAAGGACAGAATTACTACAGTGAGGCATGGAAACTTGACTCCGTTATGTATGAAGTTATTCCATCTCCCTTCTTAGCCAGTTAATGCCCAAGACTTAGTTACTTCATATAACCTGCAGTCTTTTTAGACAGTCAACAAAAGCACAGACATCATAAAAGAGAAGAAACATACCAGTAATAGGAGCAATGACACCCCAGACATCCCTCCTCAAAAATTTCAAATAATTGATAAATGAAAAATTACACAAATACTATCATTATCTGCCACAAACCCCTGCGTGATCCAACTGATCCTGTTCTTCACTTCTCTCCCCAATTTGTTTCTAGCCTGTATTTACCCAAATGGAAGAAAAGGCTTTTTATCCAAGTACTTGCACTTACCCATCAACTTAATTTAGTCATCAATATGACTACAGGAACCTCCTAATGACAAAGTATGCCCAGAACAGACAAAGTCGTCCAAAGTAGAACTGTAGAAGTTTTATGGAAAATATTAATAATTACATGAAACAAAGTAATAAAAACATTGGATAAAAACCCACAACTACTTCACAAGATTAAATACATAATTACGCATCATACTAATATATGAAATCCTATTTCTATCTTTTTAGTAAGGTTTAAAAAGGTCCTAGTAATTACAGCCTTCTATATCTTGAGATGATTTAAAAAAAAATAGATGGTGAGCATTTCGGAGACCAAATTTTGCTCACAAGTAATTGAGGCTCTCGCTGCACCCACAGCTGAAAATGAAGGCATGGACTTGAATTCAGCACCAGAGGAACACAGCTCCACAGCAAAGTCCAGCATTTATTCCCTAATTGCTAACATGCTCCAGCATTATGACAGACATGGTAACAATGGAAATATTTAATTTGTCGCTCTATTTCTAAAAACGCTGTTTGTTTGTGATTTCCATTACTTCTTTAGTCACCTAAACCCAACTCACCTTGCTACACGGTGGGTTCTTAATACAGATAAGAGAAATTTTGGTTCCTCTGTGCTGTTTCACGTCAGGTAATTCCTCTTGATTCTCCCTCCACTCACACCTCTCTCTGGCACAGCAGACTAGATGCCCTGGCTTATGCAACATTCTGTTAAAGGCAAACAAAGCTCTAGAAGGATTTTTTTCTACATGCCCTCTAGCATTACCTGTGTACGCATCCCACTCGTTCTGTGTATTAGGAGGTTTTTTCCTTTCTGTTTGCCCTAGTTTAACAGAGGGCTTCAAGTAACACTAAAGGTCTGCAACGTGGAAAGCCTTTTAAAGTAATTTCTGTTCATTTTTCCCTTGTTAAAGTCTTGTGCAAACACCTCCTTTAACAAGTAAGCACTGCTTAGCATTATTTTCAATATTACTGACAATTATCAACCTCAAAACGCAAGCAGTCTTAATGACAAAAGTTATTTCTGCCAGGTCATAAAAAACCAATTTCAACCAACCATGGTAACTGAACCCAGAAGCATCTTCCCTCTCTGAGTCAGCTAGAAGCTCGCCCGCATTAAGGTTATTTTCTTTTCATACAAAACACCCAAGCAGGAGATGAAAAATGCACATACACTATGCAACAAGAGAAATGTGTATCATACCAAAAACTAAAGAAAAAATTTAGAACTTTCAGGTATAGAACATTCAAATTTCTGGCCAGAATCTGATATCTCTACTCACACTAAACACGCTGTTGTCATCCAGAAATCACAGTGAAATGTAACTACATTCCTTAAAAATGGAATAATTAAGAGCAGAAGGAGATGCCAGAAACTTAGAATGATGCAATACGTAAGTGACAAAACCCATATCCTCATGGCTAGTATACTCAGAGCATTGTCATAGTTCCAGGACACCTCTACTAACCTTAGTAAATGCGAAGGTGCCCTATAGTTATGACATAGCACAGGTTTGTAAATAGAAATATTTAAGGAATCTGGCAATGCCATATCATGACTTACAGTCTTAGAATGATTGTAGACAAAAAGAAACAGCTAGCACACATACTTCCACTGAGTAACACCTACACATATCAGACTCACAGCTGAGTGTATTAGATATCAATATTCAGTGCTGCAAAGGTGGACCGACTGCTCAGTGCCTCAATCACAGAATATCCTTCTGGAACAGAACATCCTTTTTGTAAGAGAATCAGGATTTAGCTGGAAATCAGCTTGCTGCTTAATGTACGTATCTACTGTCTAGCGTGCAAGTGGAACTGGGTGTAGCTAACGCAAGTAACCACAAGCATTTATATTATAAGGATATTCCTGCAGACAGTTTATGTAAGCCATCTATTTAAATGCTGAAGTAAGGCCATCCCACACTGTGACAAAATAAGAAAGGAAGAGAACATTTAGTGCCAGCAGAATAACTAATATCCCCATAATAAAACTGATCAGGCAACTGAAAACTTACTCTAAATGCAACAACATTAAGACTTCAGATACAGGAAGACAGACTAGCAACCTCTCTTTGCCTTACAAAAAGAGCAAAGTCAGGAAAGCTGGTAATTTTTCCCCTATTTGATACATCACGGTATTAGGACTCCATTTTTATTTTTTTTATCAGAATGAGTTCTAAGTTTTTGCATATTATCATTCATAAAACAAATACTGTGCTGCCTTCCTTCCAAGCATCCCACAAGTGGAAACAAGATTTGCAATTTTAAAGTGCGTAAATTCCGCAACAGATTTCAATGACAGTTCACAAAGTAGTAACTTGTGCTCCTTCTATTCTTAGCGTCAGTTTAAATCATACTACCACAAAATCAGTAAGCTTTGTAACCAAGTTCTGAATGCAAATGTGAACATTGCTCCCTCTGCTCATTAGGGACAATCTCATCATGCCAATTAACATATACCAGATCTCAGACCTCTCCCAGCCAACAAGACGTTTACTCAAGTCCCTTCAGTTTGGGAAATGGAGCATGTCATACGATGTGTAAGAAGGCCAGAGGAGAAAAGTTCAGCACAAAATGTTGACTGTTTGTACTTAAGCTGATGGAGCAAGTTGATCACAAATCTCTCCAATAAAATGTTCCACTTAGCTCCTTCCTGGCCTATAACATCTCTTAAAAAGAGATCCTGCTAAGTAAAAGAAAGACAACGGACAGGTTGTCCAAGCATCTTGCAGAGAGAGGGGAAAATGAATGTTCAAAATACATAAATTTAAAGCAAAATTAAAAATCCTTAGAATCACAGGCAGTAGAACACAACAGGCATTTCAGTAAAGCCATACAGCTGCTATCTCAAATTTTCTGTTCCACACTGTGATGCTAACTCAGATCAAGCATGAACTCAGCAGAGAGAATTCATTACCACTCCAGCAAGTTCTGATCCCGCAAGGAGCAGGAGTAGCTCTTACAGAACTGGTATTACACCATCCACTGCTTGGTGCATCACCTGTGCCCTCCGTTCTCAAGTATTAAAAGCAAATACTGTCTTCTCAATTACAGGTTCACAGCTGAGCAGCATACAGCTACCGCACGTAACGCCGGTGAAAGTGCAGGGTGAACACATACTGTCGTGAAAAGAACACTTGTTCTTTCTTACTGTTTGCTTCCTACAGAGATACAATCTGTGCACGGCAGATCACTTACACAGATTCAAGGAAAAAAATAGTATTTATTGAGGTGACAAGTTTTAAACTGCTTTGCATATTTATTCTAACATTTGGGATGCAGCTACAAATTCATTCAGGAGCTAGTCAAGGCATTGTTTTGATTTTGCCCCTACTGCCCACAGAGGTATCCACTATGTATACACGCTATCACACAAACAGCGTATGCTCTCCTCTAACGAAAAAATGATCGATAGGTGAGGTACAGGCTCCAAAGCACTGCATGCCACCAACAAAACTCCTAACAGTATACCAGCACGATGACGGTAGAAAACAATGTGGGAAACAGAAATAGCAAAGAAATAAAAAATATTTAGAGAAGCCTCTCGGTAGATTATGTATGGTTTATTTGCCCTGTAAATCAGCTGCATGTAAGTTTTTCCTTCATATTAGTAAAAGGTTTATAATACACAAGTGTTTTACCATATGAACAAGAACCATACTCTTTAAATCCTGCCAAATTTAAGTCCCAAGAGACTGCTTGACATCAATCATCTGTTCAATACCACATAAGTTTCAGCGCATCTCTTACCAGTTTTTCCACTTCTATTTTTCCTGTATTTTACATTCCTAATGTTGTGGTCTTCCACAAAACAGTACTTTATTTTTTCAAGCTGATCATTTGTATAGCAGACTTGCTATTAAATGCCTAAATAAAGCTAAAGGGTTTTTTTTCTTCACCTGGTATCCCTCTCCTCTTTCATTCACAGGAATAGCAATAACGGGTTAACCTTTCAGAAAGTCATAACATCAATACTTCCTTCTTAGAGATAAACAACGCCAATAAGACGTTCACCTTAAAGGCTACTAAACCCAAGACCACAGTTACCAGCGCTGGGCAGGAATGACTAAGTTGTGGGAAGTGAAACCAACCACACAACTGCTACAAAACAAGTGAATGAGAAAAAGAGAAAAATACTGATGTCTTTGCTATTAAATTTGAAAAAGTGAAAAACCAGAAGAAACTAAAAACAATCCTGTTTTAAGCAAAACAGGAGAATCCAAAGAATGCGTGTGAAACAAGAAAACCTCCCTACAAGTTCAATAGTTAAAACTATAGACAGATAGCATTTATTTTTAGAATAATAAATAAATATTTTCTTACAACCTTTCCTTCCTAACTAATGCCAAGCTGCTCTCCAAATCATACTGTGCGTAGGGACCTGAAGAATACTGGTTTAGGAAACTGGACTGCTGCCATTCGTTGTTAAGAAAAGGCTGAGAATTAACATTAGAAACAGTTCTAGAAAAATAAGAATAATTCCCACCATGTCAAGGTGTAAAATTATAAGACTAATTTTCAAAACTGTGTCACTCTCCTCTGCAGCATGTCAAAAGAAGCAGGTTTTCTATCTTTATTGCAATGTTTTAACTCAACATTAATACCAGAAGAGGCTTGCTTGCTGACCACCAAAAGAAAGCTTAAGAGGAGAAAGAATTCTTGCCTGTAAATATCTCAGAAAAAAAGAAAAGTAAAACAAATTAACAATTTAAGCCAAGTAACAATGAGAACAGAAGAACAAAACAGCAAAATGCCTATCAATACCTTTTCAAAAATTACTGTAGCCTGACCAAGTTATGAACTAATTCTCCAGCAAGAACAACTGGAATGTACACTCCTAAGTAGTTTTAAGCTGCTTGAAAAAGTTACAAGAGCATTTAAATAACAGCATTTTAAATACAGCAACAGACATGACCCACACAGAATCACAGAATGGTTTGGGTTGGAAAGGACCTTAAAGACCATCCAGTTCCAACCCCCCTGCCGTGGGCAGGGACACCCTTCGCTAGACCAGGTTGCTCACAGCCTCATCCAGCATCCAATAAGGTTGCAGGCGAGTTTTGCCTCAGCTTTTTACGGAAGTAACTGAAAGTATTAAGTCCTTCCCGCCAAAGCGTGATGCATAACCACAGTTCAGAAGTCCACGTAACCATTAATGGAGCTAGTAGGAGGAACGCTGGTGCAGGCCTACCAATTAGTTTAAATGCCCAACATATCTAAGCAAATATATATATAATTGAAGAATTTAGAAGGAATGCATTGTTAAAATGACCTTTCTGTTGACATTTGCAGCTCTAATAAAATAACGACTTCAACAAAAAGCATAAAATTTAAGGAGGGACTGGAATCTCTTAACTGATCTTGCGATGCACTTCCTTCCAAATTCTGAGGCTGTTGCTCAGCTCTCCATGGCAACCCAGGATGAAGGCACGCTGCAGCCTGCTGGCAAGAACCTCACAGGAACAGCACATTAGGCCAAAAAAGCTTCTAAAGCAGAAGAGAGACCACAAGTTCAAGGTGGGGTACAATTAGTGTCTTTGCAATCAGGTCAATAAAGGGATAAAGAGGAGTTCCTGATTAAGTAGGCTACTTCATCCAAAAACTGAGTAAGGCAAAGAGGAAGGGAAGGAACTAGACTAACAAAGGCTACTGTCTAGGGGATGCACAGGACCAGGTGCGGTATAATTTGAGTTTAGGTGTGCCACAACGTAACTCCTAACGCAAATTCTTCAAGAGTTTAAAGCTTGTGCCCTGCGTACTTCACCCTTCGCCGTATGTTCGCAGCTCCATTGGTTCCTGTCACATTAACAGCCTGCTTCATTCCCCCTTTAAAACTGTATTTACTGTTTGTCAACCTTATTTATCCCGGTAAACACAACTGATCGAAGACATCTGATGGAATGCCTTTGTGCTACTTTAGAGAAACGAGGGCGATCTCCCAATGACACCCAACCACAGAGGGTAACTATGTCCTGCTTTTGTGCCCAAAGAAGTGAGGTCGACGAGAAGTACCGCTCAAAGCCAAGTGCCGGGCTAGAGCCACAAACGACAGCAGCCGATAGCAGCCCACAGCCGCCCACAGCGTAGACTCGTCCGCCAGGGCATCGGGCCGCCCAGAAGCGGCTCCGCCATAAAGGCCGCTGCAGCCGTGTGGAGCCGGGACGGAGAAGCCACCGGAGCCGCGCTCGGAGCCGCCCGAACGCGCCGCAGAAGCAGATGCTGACAGGCGGCGGGGCCCGGGGGTCTCACCTGGGCCCGGCGGCCCCTCCGCCGCGAAGCCCCCTTCCCGGTATCCCGCACTCACGGCCGCGCCCCCACCGGCTTCGCGGCGGGCCCCCCACAGCGCCCCTTCCCGCCCGGGGCCGCGCCTCACCTGGCTGTGGGCGCGGGTCCCGGTGCCGACCCCCTCAGCGCGGAGCGCGGGGCGCGGGTCGCTGCCCACCCACGCGCAGCCGCTCTCGGAACTCACCAGTAACTAGCCCCGCCGCAACGGTCTGCGCACGCTCCGCCCCGCGCACGCTCCGCCCCGCCGCCGGAAGGCGCATCATTCACACGGACCAATGGGGGCAGGGAGGAGGGGCGCCCCAGGCGGGGCGCGGCCGCCGCAGGACCTGCCGCCCCGGCGGGGGGAGGCGGCGCCTCCCACGCTTGCCGAAGGCACGGCCCACCGGGCCGGACCGGTCACCGCGCTCAGGTTACCCGCGCGTAAGCGGACACCGCGGCACACCTGGGGCCCCGCAACACCCCCCACACGGCCGCGCGGAACGCGCTCCTGCAGGAGCGGAACTCCCGCGGCTCCCAGCCCCGTTCCCCAGAAGGGAGAGCCTCGTCCCGGCGGCCGGGCCGCCGCCGCCCTGCCCGCAGCGGAGCGAGGAGCGCAGCTGCACCGCCGCTTCACTACACGGGGCCGTGAGTTCGCTTCTTCGGGCTGGTGCCGACTGCGGATCAGGTCACGGCAGCAGTTCGGGAAGCTAGCGAGGCGGTACCGGGGCACGGCAGCCCGGCCGGTGGAACGGGGCAAGGGGCACTGGGAGAAGGGCACGTTGTAGTGGTGCGAGGAAGTGTATTTTACTACTTGTTCTCAGCTGAGCTCCCTTCTAGTACCACTGTTGGCTCTGGTTTTTGTCCGTAGGACGACAGAGGCATTAACGAGCGAGGACAGTTACCCGGCACTAACCTCAACTGTCCTTCTCCCGATGCTTGTGTCATTTGGGTCTTTATTCCCTCCAGCACGTAACCCAGACTTACACTAGTATGAGAACATGTCACAGGGATGGTTCTGAAAAATCTAGGTAGTACGTACAAGACATAAGTACACCTTATTCTCAGATGTATTTAAATATCATTATTACTCCTTCATTACAGATCTTGATCCATGCAATAACGAGCTCTGTCCAAAAACCGGAGAAGCAATGGCATTCATATTCTACACGAACTGGAGGCTACAAAAGAGCGCAAGCCATCAGACGGGATGAAAACCCAAATGAACAATTCACTTTCAGATGAGTTCGGCGGTATCACAGATGCAACAGGTGAGGAACAAGAAGACTTACCTTATGATGGAGATGCGAGAACAGCCTGCACATACAGTAACTCAGATAATCTGAATGGCTGTACTTGTACAAAAGTGGTTTCTGCTGTTTTAAAATCCTGTTCTGAAGGTAACAAACACACTTTTAAAGCAACAGCAAGTTACGAAACTCATCCACAGCCTGAGGAGTTATCCAGTCACCACAGAGTTGCCGTAGGAACAACAGGAGTTTCAGCTGAAATGCCTGAAAACGAAGCCTCCTTTAACAAGGAATTACCTGTGGGTGCTTTTAGTAAATCAGATACCAAAGAACAACAAACTAGCTATAAAATGTCTGATGTCCTTCTGCATCATTTTTCTAAGGGAGAGTTTCTAAGCACATGCCAGTTAATTGCATGTGAGACCATACCAGAGACATCCTGTACTGAAAGTATCGATGACCCTACCAACGCCCCTGAGCCTTCAGAACATGTGAAAGGCCCCTTAGCACACGAACAACAGGCAGCCAGCTTTGAAGAACATCGCTTAGAAAAGCACAGGGAAGTCAACACTGGTCATAGAAATCAAAATTCACTAAATGAAGACAAATGTGTTTCAGAGAAACCTGCTCCTTCTACTGAAAAGTGCGGGTGCAGGCAAGACAATTCACAACTGATTAATGATAACCAGGAGAGACACATCTTTCAGAACATGAAAGAACAGAGACCCCTGTTTGAGAAAACAGTTTCACCTTACGAGCTCAAATACAGCCAAGGTCAAGCTCACTATCACCTTCCTGACTTCTCAAAAATTCCTTCAGAAGTTGGAGTACCAAAAAGTGACAATACGAACTCAGTTCCTACAGCTGAAAGAACAAAGTCCTTTCCCATTTTGCTAAAGAAATCAGTAATTGTGAACAATGTTCTAGACAATAAGAACTACTTCAGTTCTGCAGAAGCGGAGAATCGAGAAGAAATAAGTGTTCCAGAACTGTTGCAACAGCTACAGGTAATTAAGGTGCTTTAAGGAATTCTTAATACTTGGTAGAGTTTTGTTTACCGTGAGCAGATACTCTGTGTCCAGCCAAGTCTAACGTGACTAGTCCATGCAGGCAGTCTATGGGGGTCAGCAAGCGTATCGCTGCAGTCAACAACCGCTTTCGCAAATAAAATTTTGTGGGACTGAATTTCTACGAAACTTTCACTATCAAAGATTTAATGATTCTCTGGAGTATTGTTTGCAACTATAAAGCATACTATCAAATCACTAGGAAATTCACTGTAAGTTGTTATTTCCAGTATTATATGTTAGTGTTCAAATTCACCAAAAGTACTTTAAAAGTTTTTCTTCAAAATATATTTTCATACTGTGCCTGTGTTTATATTACAAGACATCCTTGCCTTTTTTCTTAACACTCTTCAACTATTTACACAGGTATTTACTGACACACCAATTATTTTTAAAGGATTTGTTGACTAGAACATCTCTCAGTGTAGTACATTCCTTTTACAGTTTGTTAGTAATTAGATAATCACTTTTCCATTTCATGCCCTGCCATGGAGTTCACTCACAGAGCTATACAGACCTATAAGTCCATTCCTAGATTTCTATCTTAGTAAATCACTTGAGATGTTACAAGTTATAATAGTTTTCCCTATTATTTCCTGGCTGCAAACAAGATGCTGACACAGAATGCTGACACCCAGAATCATACGGACCATCTGAGACTGAATCCTAAGGTAAATATCTCAAAATAATTTTTTTTCTTTTAATGCATTCTCTTTTATCTCTAGTACTAAGAATACTCCCCAAAACTGTTCTGTGCCCTTCATATTGTACTTTCCATGTATGCAAGTCGTCTTTAGATTTTCACAACATACAGTTCAAGTATTTAAGTATTTGTATAATGAAACACTATACATATCGAACTAGAAGCACAGAAAATACGGTATTAATATTAATAACTTTTTATTATAAAAAGTTATCTTATTTTGAGTTATTTCTAGATTGTTTATATCCACAAGTGTTCTACAGAGTTTCTATAACCAAAGTTCTCATTTTAACAGACACTTCCTCAGTCAGATTTTCCAAACACCAGCACTGCCATTTACTCAGGAGGCACGGGGACATCCCCTGAAGTCTTTACGTTACGTGCTCCTATCCCTGTACAATCTACACGTGCTTTGTCTACAGCAAGTAAATAAAATTACAGTAACAATGCAAGTGAACTGTGTCATTTGATAGCACTGTTGGGCAGAAATTCCAATTGATTAATCGATCTTATCTTGTATTATGTAGGATTACAGTGTGGGGCAACAGCACCAGCATTACCAGCAGGTGGTACAGTAGAAGCACACTGTCCGAATCCTAATTTACTGCCAGAACTAACAGTAGGAGAAAGTATGTCTCAAGTACTAAAGGATCAGACAGACCAACTGACAAAGAAAGTAAAGAGTTTTGTTTCAATATATACTTTGCACTGATGCTGAAATTCTGTATTCATTTAGCACAGTCTTTTTTAAAATCCCAAATAAGAGTCTACTATATTGTCTTAAAGGTGGAAGACTTCTCTAAGCACATGACCCAAGAGACATTCCTTTTACGGGACAACGATCTGGTAAGTTAAGCTATGTATTTTCAGTTTTCTGAAGTGCACTTTAAATGGCTGTAGACTCAATTTTCTGGCAAGATACTCCACGTTTTCCTCAAACAAATGTTTAAAAATACTCTTTTTCTCAAATCGTGTGAAATTACAAGTTTAAGAGGGAAAAATGAAGGTGTTCAGTAGGTGGCTGGATTCTTAAATCCTTTTTAAGAATTACAACTCAAAGCTATTACTGGAAGGCCTTAAGTTACCCTCCATATCAATATTCATAACTACTATGGCATCAGTTCAGACATCACAGTTTAATAACTGACTTGTACGTAGCAGGGAGCACAGAGTAGCAGGGAGCACAGAGTAGCAGGGAGCACAGAGTAGCAGGGAGCACAGAGTAGCAGGGAGCACAGAGTAGCAGGGAGCACAGAGTAGCAGGGAGCACAGAGTAGCAGGGAGCACAGAGTAGCAGGGAGCACAGAGTAGCAGGGAGCACAGAGTAGCAGGGAGCACAGAGTAGCAGGGAGCACAGAGTAGCAGGGAGCACAGAGTAGCAGGGAGCACAGAGTAGCAGGGAGCACAGAGTAGCAGGGAGCACAGAGTAGCAGGGAGCACAGAGTAGCAGGGAGCACAGAGTAGCAGGGAGCACAGAGTAGCAGGGAGCACAGAGTAGCAGGGAGCACAGAGTAGCAGGGAGCACAGAGTAGCAGGGAGCACAGAGTAGCAGGGAGCACAGAGTAGCAGGGAGCACAGAGTAGCAGGGAGCACAGAGTAGCAGGGAGCACAGAGTAGCAGGGAGCACAGAGTAGCAGGTCGACATACAAGATGCAGTCTATGCCAATTCAGAGCAGTAGCAAAATTCTTACCAACATCACTGCCGATAGCATCTGATTTACACAGCACAAGTAGCTATCACTGTGGCTTGCTAAATCATAGTGACATTTGCTATTGAATTATTTCTTATTGGTGAAGGCATTAAATCAATTGAAAAGATACCTTGATGCCTTGGAAAGGAACTACTTAACAGCTAGAGAAGAGCACCGTAATTTACAGCTGCAGCACTACAAGGACAAGTCTATCAACATTGGAGAGTTTGATCCTGAAAGGTTAGAAGTGTTAAATAGTACATCAGTATATTTGCCATATTTTGAGTGTCTTACAGCCATTACTTCATTTAGCCCGTAGAATTTTTTTTTGTGAAAACATTAAGATAATGTGCTATGTAGTAAGCTAGAAGTGATTTAGCCAAGATTTGTCTTGGGCTTTACATAGCCTAGTTATAATTCAGTATCTAACTGATTAATTCAAGTTCTTCAAAGGGAGTCAGTAAACTTTTTCCTATGGGAAGTGTACTGAAATGCCCAATATAGTTATAGTAAGAAATGAAACATCTTTATACAGGTCTCACTAACTGTCTATTGCAATTGGGTTTAGAAAGGTGGAAGGGGAAATATTTAGACTTGGCATGCTGCTTGAAGACATCAAAGAACAAACTGATGACAGCAAATGCAACTTCTCTTCTTTGCTTACGTCCTGTGAATCTGCCCATTCAGCATATTCTCTTTGTGAGGTAATGCTGTTTTATTACTTAAAGACTCGATTACTGTTTTACTGATGCAAGTCTGAATGACCGCAGTGTGTTCATACTATTTTATGTTCTCCTCCAAAAAGTGCATCATGCTTTTAGAGAGCATGTTACTTCAAATAAAAAGTTTGGGGTCCGCCCCCCCCCCATGAAACATTAACTTCATAAAATTTCATTAATTATAACAGAAACCTATGCATAAAGGGACATCTACACTGAATATCCTTAATCCCAGCTTCAAAAGCATTTATTTCAGAATATGAAAATATGAGCAGCTACTTTAGCTTTTACAAAGCTGTCTTTGTTCTTGGAAATTAATCACTACCATTTAGTTGGAAGAAATACTGTATTACTCTGTTTGTCCAAGATTCTTAAAAATGCAGAATTACTAGAAGAACAAACACTGTGCTATAGAAAATTCAGTTTACTATTCATTGTGGTAAAATTTTGTCCTGGATCATAAATACACCAAAAAAAATTATGGCCTTCTATAGATAGCTATTACCCAATGCTTTCATAGTCCATGTTTTAGACAACGTTTGTCTCTGAATCCCAAATCAGAGACACTCAGAAAATGCTGGTTTTGCATTTCAAGTACATTCCAAGTCAGGTACTTGCAATGCAATGACCACACGTATCTGTGCTATGGCTACTTTGTACAGAGCTCAGTAGTTTCAAGCATTGCTGATCCAGAAAGAAGAGGTCTTCAAACTGCATTTCTTCACCAGAACAATAAGGAAGAGAAAAGTCAGACAGCTGATGTAATCCCACAGACAAATCCGTTTTCTTTAGAAGGGGACAAGTGCAAGCTTTGTCTTCCCATGTAAGTGAAAACTTTGAAACTGCTATTGAAGTTTTTATTAAAAACTACCTGAAGTTATTTGCTGAACAGAGAAGATGGGGATGTCTGGTATCTCTAAACAACATGAGTATTTCCAGAGTAAACCTTTTACACAAGTCTACAACTGCATACTCAAGACTTCCTTCCAGGCTCACGTTCCTACCTTTTTGGGTCTTCTGGACCTCAAAGTATTTCCTGAAGCCAGAACACTACCATCAGTTTCACTAGGAGTTAGATCATACCTCTGTGTAAAACTCATTGCAACCACACAAACTCAGGATGTGAATGACTAGTCATTCAAGTACAGTGCCAGTAAAAAATTACTTGCCAATATTTGTGTGGGGGTTTTAATTAAAGAAGGGACAGATGCAGATACTTGCATAATTAGCCATCAAAATTGTGAAACAATTCAAGATACCACCTCTGCCCTCCTGAGGGCTATTTCATAGGTGTTAATCATCTCAATGAGATTAGAAAAAAAAAAATCAATGGTTTTCCCTTGATCAATTAAGGTTACAAAAGACAGCTGAACCAACTTCCAGAAGAGAAATGGAGCCTCTGGGAAAAGGAGGTCTGCTAGCTAACAAGCATTCTTACAACACAATGGTAAGAGATCTGTTTCCATACTTTTTTTTTTAATTAGATTATTTTACTCAGCTTTGAGATCACACAACATTTCTCAGTTTTTGCACAGTATGATGGCTCAGCTTTTGAGATACTACAAGCATATCATAACATTGCTGAATTGATTTCCAAAGGAGAGATTTAAGGAAAGACTCTCAAACATTTTTGAAATTTGTGATAAAGTTTGCTTCTCTCAGGAAAGACTTAACTGTGTTCACTAGCCTGCCTTTATTATTTGTTCAGAAAACAAAAACCTACGAGCAGTTTCTCACCTACAAAAAAATTTAAGGCATTGAGAGAAGTTATCAATATATGCTAATCCTTCTCAAAGCAACATGAAAACCTGCCTTGAATTCCAGCTTCACAGACAAAAGTCATATTTTGTCCAGTATGCTCTACAGTTGGAATTGTAGAACTGCTGGCAACTAAACACAATATAGAAGTAATGTGCAAATGATGCCACTGTTCACATTATCGTGTTTGATATGGACACAGTATAAGCAATCATTTTTTTTTTCTTTCTGGGTGCAACAGAGATTCCTTTCACCTGAGGAAAAATATGCTGATGAAAGTCTTGCATTCCATCATGATGGTACATTAAGCCAAAAATGTAACGTTGCTGAAGAAAATATGAAAGCGTAAGTGTATTGCGTATGTTGGCTAGTCACAGGCAGGGTTTTCTACAGCTAAGTGAACACTACATGCATGTACGCTGCTGTGTCTCTATCCGGGACTCTGCATGAAACACTGAATAATGTCTTTAATACATATAAATGAAAGGATGATCTGTTTTCAAGTTTATCACCAGTTAATCACATAAGGTACATGATGTACCAGACCACCAGAGAAAAGGCGAAACATCAATTTTATTAAGGAGAGGATTACATTCATATTACAAAGTAGCCTCTCTCAGTGGACCAGTACAAGGTTTAGGGTGCTTAAATGGCACAGAGTTATTTTAATAGCATATTAAGAGAAGAGGCTTTGTTCTCTATTCAGCATCCTGAATTGGGCTGATTGCAAAGCATTCAGCACTGAAAAATATTTGAAATTATCGTTGTCATAAACTAATCTGGAAGGACAACATACTGATATATCTGCATATATTTCAAATGTAATGTGAACCTGTATAGTTTCATTTAGAAAAATGTTTAACACCTCCGGTAAGTCAGGGTCCTTCTGTCAGAATGTGTCCTTTAACTAAAGGAATCATGATTTTGCATTTGGTTAATTTTTAATTTAAGCTTCTACTTGCCATCTTTTCAGATAATTGATACAGATAGAGGTCTATGAGTAAATCTGATTTCTTCTCCATTAAGTAGTACTCAAACATTAACATAATATGCTCACAAGGCTAGTCATAAAGGTATTAAGATATCATTCTGTTTTCATGCTCAAAGAAATACCAACATCCAGGAAAGGAAAACTGGAACATGTTTGTTCTTCATTCAGAGAAAGCCAATGGATTTATCAGATACCAACCGGAGTAAGTAGTGATGGCATACAAAGGTCAGAATTGTGCTCATACCTGTTGAATCCTGTTAAGAAATACATTCCTGTCACATCTCAGCAGCATTTTGTAGTTTTCACAAATGTCAATGCTTAGCACAGCACAAGACACTGAGGACACCAACTCAAATTCACTTGGGAAGTCTCGATGACAGACCAAGAGGCAGCAGACAAGCTGCAACAGAATTTCCAGTTAGATATGAGCAGAGGATTTTTAACTCTGGGTCTCATCCAACACTGAAACCAACAGTTTGCCCAAGAGAGGCTGTGGCATCTCCACATTCAGATACACTCAAAGCTCAACTGGACCGGGTCCTGAGCAACTTCATCCAAGTTGGTCCTGCTTCGAGGGGGGATTGGGCTAGACAATCTCCAGACATGCTATCCGACCTGAATTACTCTATAATACTAATTCATCTTTTTAGGCAAGTTTCCAAATACTACTACTACGGTTTTCAAAGCGTAACAGTAGCATGCACACAATGCTTTGCTTTTGCTCATTTATTTCACGTTCTAGAAGGAGATTGCAAACTTGGTGACTGAAACATTGCATATCAGTACTTCTACTTTTAGTTTTTGAATTCAACTTTCAGTTCTGGATGAAAGTGAAGGGAAAAAAGTTTTCCTAACTCTTTGATCCATTCAGGGTTGACACAAACCAGAAATATTCTCCCGCCTTAGTCCTGCTCCTAATAACACAATTTCACTGAATTCAAACTAGAGCTTAACTAGCTCATAGTAGCCAGTGTAAGTCAACTGTCAAGTCATCCAAGCCTTCAGCTCCTGGAGCTTCACTAAGAATCTGTCAGCATTTGTTTCTCTTCAGGCATCCCAATATTATCTTTCCAGTGCAGAATACTCTGAAGCTGTTAGAACCAAACAGTAGTTTTAGTCTGAATACGTAGGTTATTCTTACCTTTGGTCTGCATTTTGTCCTTGGCTTCTCTGCAGTATCCCTTCACTTTAATATAATAGACTGGTGCCATTACTGATAGTACTGGTTTGTGCAATAGCTACAGCAGTGCTATACTAGATCTTCCCAAATTCTCTTCACATTCCTCTGAGGCTGCATTGTTTTCCTAACACTTCAACTTGTAGGAATTTAACCTTCAAAACAAGAACCTAAGGACAGGGGGGTGGAGAACTTAGTTGTTTGATAAAGCAGTTCTGGGACTAGAAACAACCACCACACACACACACACCCCTACATTTGAGGCTTAGTCAGGGCTGAAAGCCAGACTTTAAAGTTCAATCCTCACCTGTAAAATGGAGGAAAAAGTACTTTCAAATTCCAGTAGCATTAATGGCAGCAAAGGGCTCAGAAATTATGGTGCTGAAAGCCAAATAATTACCTAGCTACACAGGCCAAAATTTCTATTTCAGACCTTTTCAATGTATTTTTTGGATTTTAGGCAGTGATTCAGAAGACAGCTCAGCCTACGATTCTTATGATTCACAACACAAGGAACTTGAGACAGAAAGTTACAAAACATTAAATATAAGATTATGTGGAGAGATAAAAGGTATAGTGATTGTAAAAATACTAAAATCTATACAAAATTATTCTTGTTTATAGTGTTTGTTTTTCTAAACACGTCTTTGTTTTCAGGACTTGGATCCAGATGCCCTAGAGGAAGTAGAGATCAATCTAAACTGAGGAATTACCCAGACCCTGTTCAGCCTTGTGCCCTATGTAGAAATAAAACTTCTGGTTCATCCTGTAAGTATAATGTGTTACTGAAATAATTACCAATTACAGGCTAAGTTTTAAGGTGCAGAAAGCCACATGCACATGTATTCAGACAGATTTAATTTTGTATAAGCAATCAGTAGCATTGTAGCTAAACATCAGATGTTTACAGATCTAGAGCAAGATCAGCATATCCAACTTCTACACACCTAGCTGTTTGCCCTATGCACAACAGCTTTAACTTTCTCTGGTTCTTTATGAGAGGAATCCCTTCCATATGTCATTTGTGACAGGAATATTTCATTTTGCAGCACCACGTAGAAGAATATTAAAACTGGACGTTACTGCGCCCATTTTTTCAGTGCTAGCTGTTACCTAACGTTAAGTAGTACTAAAGAAAAATCCAGCTCTACACTCAAGTTGTGTGACATGCAAAGTCAAGGAAAACCTGATTAAAAAAAAATACAGAAAAAGTTGAACTAAAGTAATTTAATCTCAGACTCTATATACTGTACAAAGAAACGGTATGCAAAAAAATATAAATTTTCAACAGTGAGAAGAAAGTGTAAGTTAGCTACTTTGCTATATAAATACTGTAAAACTATAAATCAAAGTAGTAGTCATGTAATAGGATTATGAAAGTCTGATTATTCTACACTTTTCCCCTGTAGTCTTTTACTGTATGAAATGGAATTTAAGTCTGCATACCATTTATCACAGAACCAAACCCAACAGCAAACCTAAGAGGTTAATCTGTCCTCATTTACAAAAATTCTTAACCATATTCCGGTTTAATGCAGCAGTGATAGTTATTGCTTCTTTATTTATGCTAAATGGATTAAAACATTAACACATAGAGAATTACTTTTTTTTTTGCTTTTGTTTTAAACATGGCCTCAACAATTCCAGCTTATTCACATAAGAGAATCTCCACTCAAAAAAATAAACAGCCATGTGAACTTGTAAACAGAACTTCTGAGAGGTAAGCTGTAGCAATGACTGTATGTAGAACAACAGAAGGTGTCATTGTGGAAGATTCAGCATGAAAACACACCAGTATCATAAGCAGGAGGAATGTTTGATTTTTTGTGATGCATGCTGTATATCAGAGTTTTACTCAATAATGAAATTAAAGTATTTACCCTAAGAGCAAGTGTAAGTATTTCTTAGTTCTTCAATCTTTCTAGTTTAATGAAGAGTAAACATCTGACTGTTTTAACTGACACATTTAATAGTAAAAAAACCCCAAATCTCGCTTTCTTAAGAGGATGTTCTCACTCAGATTCAAAAGCAGGTCTGTGTTATTTAAGGTGAAATTCTCTTTCCTACCAGATATTTCTGTATAAGTAGCAGTACTTTTAGCTATTGTTAATGTTAATATTACACAGGGAGTCTGAGGTGTAAAATGGATTCTTAACTGTGCACAGAATAGACTGAAACTCAGACAAGTTTTGTTACCATATTTTTGAACAGCATTAATCAATAGCAGCAATTGCCTGGAAGTACAGCAGCTGCACTTGAGAAGCCATGGAACAGATCACACTGCGAGAGAATGTGATGCTACTGAGAGATTCCCTGACTCTGCATCCTGGAATGTTTTCTGTCTTACTGCAGTAGATATGTAATACAAATTATTATGGACAATTAAATGGAAAAAAAAAAAACCCTGTTAACTGTAAAGTTAACTTGCAGCTGAGTATGCTAACAAGGTGTATACGTTTAATTCATAGCTTAGAAATTCTTCTGCTTACTAAAATAGTTTTTATTTTATTCTATATATCTTATCTTTAGGCAAAACTTTGAAGCTGCCCAAACCTGCTATTCAAGCACACGTGATAAAATTATCCTTTCACGTCAATACTTACCCAGCAAGAAGTCTGTCCAAAGCAAGCCTACAGTGAACATCAGAAACAGAAAAGCCAATGATCCCGATGCAAATGTAAGACTTTGGAGTGAAAAGAGAAAGCCACACAACTATCTCAGAAAGAGTACACCCCACCTCACAGCACTGTTGAACATCCTGTTTTTAGCAGGTTGATTATTACAATCTAAGCATGGCTAGTCCATTTGAGGACAACACAGAAGGGAGTTACAAAACCAAGTATTTGCACATATATTAATGTATTACTTCATACGAGTACATTACAGACTTTTTATGCAACTTAATCCCTGTATAAATGGTGAAAGGGACAGAAAAGGAGCACTGGATCTTGCCTCTGGAATTATGTTTCATATACTGAAACAAAAGAACATCACCCTAGCCATATGAACCACTATCAAAAGAAAACCTGCTCATATACCACACACATACCACACCAGGGCTGCTACTTTACAAAAGTGTAAATATCCTTCAGTTCAAAAGTTACACAGAGAAATAAATAGCAGATACTTCCAACATGAATCCTGGAGCAGTCTATCACATGACTCACACTTCTCAACATGTATTCAGAGTGAAAATGCCCCATGGAACCTTAATGAAACATCACTTTCTATTTCATACCTATGTGAACACCTGCCTTCAGCATTAACAAGGCTGTATTTTGTTATTCCCAACAGATTTTAAGTTCTACTCTGGATCATGCCATACAGACAGCAAACAGTTTGAAGAAAGCTACAGAACGAATGGTACGAGTGGTTTCAGAAGATCTAGCTAAAGTTAAAAGAAAACAGCTTTAACTACCCAGTTCCAAATGCCATATTGTTTTGCTCACTGATACTGAAGTGTTAGCATCTCCGCAAATACCAAGTGATAAATACAAAGACCAGAAGGTCAGCTAGCTGACTTTGCCAGCAGTTCTGTAACTACCAATACTAAACCAAACCAGGGCATACTGGTATTTCACATGCTTGCACTCCAGTCTCAGAACTGGAGAAGAAATTAATTCTACTGGAAGTCTTTAGTATGTTGGCTAACTCCTGTTACTGTGTGTAGCTACCTTCTCTAAGGAGTCACTTAAGGCAGCTTAATAAGAATTGGCTTAAACAAGCAAGTTAACTTTTTGACTTTTGATTTCCCACCACCACAAAAATAGAATAAATCCCAGTCATGACTATATATATTTTCTTCCCACATCTTAACAGCAGCTGCTTAAGAACACCAAAGATAAACAGCCTCTGCACCACAGACAACTAAGCACCATGCCAACATACCAAGTCATAATTAATATATGTAATTACTTTGTTTTCAGAGTGCCCTACTTTGAGAGGGGTTTGTTTTTAAACTACTTGCATGCCTCAGTAACTGAGTAATACTGTTTGTTGTCTACATATTTCTGACTACTCAATTTTCTGTTTCATCAATGTCGTGCCCTTATCTCGTCAAATATCTCTGGCTTTTAAAGTTTTCCAACCTACTTCCACCAGGCTAAAATCTCAAATACTGTAGTAACACAGTAGGGCCAAAAAGAGTCATCTACTATTTTCCTTCCGAAATCCATTTAAAGTGCAGAAATTAAAAGCAAGCAGTTAACAGCCTTATATTATCCGGGATGCTATTCACGGAAGCAATTCCAAAGTACAATTCCAAAATATAGGGACTGATGGAAAACTTCAAGTTAGAAGGGACAGTGCATTGCTTAAAAGGACAGTTATTTTCAGGCAAATCTGAGTGGTTTCATCAATGGATGGATACAGAGATAATGCAGACTGTTCACACAAGCAGTGATCACTAAACTTGCTGCTCTTTACCACTGGTTTACTAGCCTGAGTCAATGCCTTTTCTCAGGGCTTCTTCCACACTTCACAGCCAACAATACCATTAACTTCCTTTTCTCCCTTAGGCTCTTTCTGTATATTCTTGTAACTCAAGTTGCCTCTGCCATGTTTGTGCTTTACTTAAGCCAACAGCACAGGATAGTGAAGAGCTCACTCCCCTATGCTAGATTAACATTTGGAATGTCCCTGTTATTACTTCACAAATGAACTTCATAGTTGCAGTAATTGCTGTAGGCTTCCTACATGCAATTAAAATCAGATTAATCTCTTCCCCAAAAATCTTTCTGCACCACAAGAACAGCTAGACCTTTTGTTTATCCTGAATCCCTGAGCCTGACAGCAAACGCCTAAAAACATATTGCAGAAGACAAGCATGTTGTGACATTTCCTCAGAACATTCTCTGGCAAACTGAAAGCTCAGAGTGCTTCCAAATGAGCTGCAGTATCTTTATTAGCCCTATAAAGATTTTTCTCTTATGCGTGTCAAGCTCCCCCCCCCCCCCCCCAACAATTTAAAGGGTGTCATTACTGCACAATGTCCCAGAGCTTAAAGTCCTTTTGTTCTGAATTTGACAGCTGCAAGCCTCACGTTAGTCCACACACTGAACAGGAAGGTAACGTGTATCTCTTCAGTGGACACACTAGCATCTTTCTGGGGGTTTTGAGGCTTCCATCACACATTCTCCCATCACCTTTTTTCACCTTGATCAAGGATCCTATTCTAGCCATTCTTGACATGGAAATTATTTCATACCTTTGATTTTCCTCTTCATCATCTCTGAATCTTGTCCAGATTTCCCGATTCAACTTAAGAAACAAATTACCCTAAATAATAAAGATCAGTATTTCCAAGTGCAATCGGACCAACGTCTGTGTTTATGCAATTCTGGGCCCACATGTGTGGGCTAGGTATCTATTTTAAGATGTGTAATACGAAAACGGGAACTTTCAAAATTATAACTTATGTTGTACATGTACTCTAAAATATTAGATTCTGTCTTTATACATCTTCCCATTCTTGATCTAGAGGAAAAGTAACCAAGATAATCCTTGGAAAAGCATCTTTACAAGAACTTATCACCCCCATCCTTCACAAGCTCCTCAAAAAAAATAAACCAAACCAGGAGCTGGTATTAGGCTACGTATTGCTGTCAGATTTCTTTACAGCACGGTTTGGCTTTGCCTTCTGGAAAAAGTGGGTGATGGATTCCAAACTCAAAAGTTTTAGTCCTGTATTTATCAGCTATCAAATTTTGAGCTGGTGATAACACTTAAACCTAAAGTAGGCACTTGCAAAGAGTCTAACTGCTGAATATGCAAAAGTAACCCAACATTTTAAACTGGTATTTCTTCAACACTATGCAACAAATAAACACGAATACAATGGATTTTATACACTACTGAAATCAATTATTTCAGTCCTTAAGTAGGACACTGATATCAGTTATTTCCTTCTGTATTTATTGCTTTTAAGGTTTGGCAATAGGAAAAAAATTGCAGCTACATACAGCTTTTACACCAAACTTGGGTTCTTCTTGCCAAAGTGTAAGAGCCATACGTAAGTTAAGCCTAATAGTTTAATACTGATTTCAAAGTATGCATCTTTAAGAAAGTGTCAAACACTATGAAGAGATGTACTTTATAATATCTGGATTTTTATTGTGATATTTAGTTAGAAGCTAGAATTCAGCAAAACCATCATTATTTCTGCTAAAATTTTTTTTTTTGCGATTTTGATGCACATGTTTGATGAACCAGTTAATTGAAAAAGGTGTTGTTCCTGTATTCCTATTGAAAGTAAGGTCAGCATACGTTAGATGCCTAACTCAGGTAGGTGCATTTGAAAGCTACAGCCACTCCTCACCATGCCCCATGTCCTGCAACATTTTAGAATCATCACACAACGTTCTCCCATTTAGTTCCTCTCTGATGCAGGCGTGGAATGTGACCTTTTTCCACCTTCTAATTAACTTTGAATGAATGTACCTCGCAAAAATGTTCTCTTAACCTGAGGGCAAAATTAATGGAAAACACAAAAGCACATTTCTGCAAAACAAAAAATGAATACCATTACAGTTGGGGAAAATGTAAATAAAAAGCCATGAGTAATCTATTCTTTTTCATTATGACATTTCTCAGATTCTATATACAAACTAACATTTCAAGGCATATGAATACAACATCCCTTTAAAAGGTCAGTAATTTAATTACTTAAGTCATTTTCTAATATAAAGCTTAACATTACCAGTATTACTACAATTTAAATTTGATCCCCTTCAACACAAATTTACATTTTTTCTTGGCATGCAACAAACTAGAAGACAACTCTAATGAACCAGGTTTGGTTTTTGCCTTTTTTTTTTTTAAATTACCCAGCCATTTGAAAAATTCAACTGTTTCCCTTCTCTTCCTCTCCTTTTCTCCTGCCCCCACTCCCTCAAAATGAAAATTTATGCCTAAAGTCTTGGAACTTCTGTATCACAGGCAATTCAGCTTCTTAAAATAAAAAAGACTACATACACACAATCGTAAGGAAGTTTGTAAGAAGTTAAGTTTGTTTGAAAAACTTTAAGTATATACAGGGTTTATTACTAAAGTGTAATTCAGTGCACAGTTGACAGCATTTCTCCAAAGTTATTTATTGAAGTTAGAACCATTTTGTACTTCTGTGATTAACTTTCCACCTTACCCACCACCAACTAAAAAACACCTTTTGATTTTTCAGTTACATATATTTAAAGAATTTCCAGTGAGTTATTTTACAGAAAATATTAAGACACTGCACTTGTGTGAAATATTTTTACCATAAACTCATATTTACAAGTTTTCTTCAGAAGTCTCTACCTAAGAACCCAGGCTGTTTTTAATTTAGTCATTTTTAGAAATAAATTATAGAAAAGTTTCACAGTTCTCAAAGACAATTTCAGTTTATACATAATCATAAGCACTTTTAGCATAATTTGTTAGGAATGAATATGCCCTTTCTGAAAAAGCACTTACAGTGTAACACCATCTATACTAAACAGAATTTAAAACCACACATTGATTTTTTTCCTCTCTGCCTTCTACTCCTCAAAAAAAGCAGCAAATTTAAATTATAAAGTGACATTCCATTAGTCAGAACCATGTAGTGTCCTGGTACAGTATTTAAGAAAAGACAATTCCATAAGAATATGTGCATACTATTTGTCTTTTCCTAGTGCATCATAAACATCATCTCTATTCATCCTTAATACAGACCATATCCTTCGGCTTACTAAGGCTCTTCACTTCATCCAGTAGTCTTTTAGGTGTCAGAATATGAGTAGAACCTGAAAAAGAACATAAGTATAAACTGGATCAGTCCAAAAGTCTGATTTTCAGACATCACTTAAAAAACCCCATTAGTTACAGGCCAGTTTTTTTTTACTGTACCTGGAAAACTGAAAGGTAGAACAGTTCAAAAGCGTTTTCATGCCCTATCATATGAAGCTGTGTTATCATACCATATCATTTCCTATAAACTAAGTGTCACTATTAGGTAGGCAGTGTCCCTCTTCCACACACGGAGACATCCAGACATACAGGTTAGGACTCTTACTTTGGATACAAGTTTCAAGCCCCTGCTCTGCCTAGTTTGAAACACAGCCTTGAACCTGGGCCACTTGCACTGTATGCAACAGTCCCAGCCTGCAAGAAACCTGCCCATCCTGCGAAAGGGTGAGTTAATGACAGGCTCTACCCTAGAATCAAGAAACCATCTGGATTAAAAATCATCACACAGAGTTTTACACAGAAATAGCCGTCACAGAGAATTGGCTTTTACTGACTAACATTTCCTTGAAAAAATTCAAACAAATTCCAAACCTGGAGCAGCAAAGAAAATCCTTCTTATTCTTCCAGAGTGCACAAGTACCTCCCTTGTTTTCACAGAGAGGGATTATAACTTCTGCCATGAAGGGTCATCCTACAGTTATAAAGGGAACTCTGAACTGATTAAGATTAGGACTATCTTGAACTTTTAGTTTTAGTAGCATAAATCTGAACAGGCTAATATTCCTCGAGTTCTGAATCGGGAACAAAGGAAGATTTTCATCCTGCATTAAGGTGCACAGGAATTTGGCAGCTGACACCTTCCCTCAGAAATCAGGATTACAAACAAAACTACAAGAACCATCCCTAAACACAAAAGGGAAGATGGCACTGTGGTTAGTGCCAGATATTGCCGTGCAAGAGGGACCTACACTAAGCATGGCTTTGTCAACAAGTCTCAGATGAAGAATCAGTCCTGTTAAACTACATTTCCTGTTGTCTCCGTCTTTCCATTGCAACTCAAACCTAGGATCAGCATTAAACCTACCTCAACCACCACCAATGAAAGCAGCAAACAAAAACTACACTAAAAAAATCCAGCCACACACAAACATTATTTTGATCAGACTCTAGATCACAGAATCTAGATTTTAAACAGACTCTAGATCACAGAATCAAGGTTGTCATTGCCTTAGAGAAGAGTATTTATGTAGTTAAAACTATGGTAGACTTAATGCTTTTTGAAACACAAGACTAAGTCTAATTGCCAGACATAAGCATCTCAAGCCATTTAGTTTACATAATCCTGCACCCAGACACCAGCTGCCACTGCAGATGGATACAGGTCTCTGTAACATTCTGTATCTAGAAGCTTTGTTTTAATATATCATACATGCAAAAGTTTTGGCACCTACACTGAAGCAGCACAACAGGAAATGGTTAGTTGAAGCACAGCAGCTGACGGAACAAGCGTTTGCTGCCTCTGCAGTATTAACCTCACAGTTGGTAGTTAGGATAGAGTTAGTTTTCCTCACAGTAGCTAGCATGAGGCTATGTTTTGGTTGTGCTGAGAAGAATACTGATATGCTAATGTTCATATCAACTCAAGCACTCCCTCCATTTCTGATACTGCCCCTGTGTTCCCAGCTTCTTCTCTGCAAGAAGCTGGGAAGGGACACAGCCAGGACCACTGACTCAAACTGACCAAAGGGACATTTCATGTCATCAAACATCATGCTCAGTATATAAGCTGGGAGATGGGCCAGGGGGGGCTTCTCTCTCTCACACTTGGTCTGGCCCTGGCTCTCACCTACGAACCAATGGCCAGTGGTAAGCAGTTTTATAATTCCTTTTCCATTATTCTCATTACAAATTAGTACTAATATTATTGTTAGTGGGTTTAGTATCACTATTTCATTTATTTTCTATTACTGAATTGTTCTTATCTCAACCCATGAGTTTCTTTGTCTTTTCCTCCAATTCTCCTCCCCACCCCACTGGGGGAGCTAAGTGAGCAGCTATGCAGCGCTTGGTTGCTGGCTGGGATTAAACCACAACACTACCCTAGCTAGTAATTCATGCAGTTACTACTGAACATTAAGAAGATTAGGAAGATTACTTCAGTTTTCAGGGCAAAAGCTATAAATCATGGTGTGCTTTGTGTAAAGTCTCTGAAGAATCCATGACAAGAATTAGGTCACATTGCAAAGTCAGTTGAGTTATACTGGAAGTTTTCTGGGGGTTGGTTTGTTTTGTTTGGTGGGGGTTTTTGTTTGCGTTTTTTGTGGGTTTGTTTGCCCTTGTTTGTTGTGTTTGGGGTTTGTTTGTTTTTTAATTCCCTTCCTCCCCAAGTGAGTACTCTGCCAGCTTTCCTACTAGTTCCAAAAAGCAAATGAGTGTAGTAAGTGAAGCTGAAAGCAGAGTACCAGCAGACACAAGTTTGTGAGGAAGCTGTAATGCAAGGAACTATAGGTCTGTTTAAAACCTTCTTGTGTACATCAGGCTACTTTAATAATGTACTTCTGACGTAATTCATGATGATTCTTCTGTAGATCATAACTGTATTTATTGTCCTTAATACCTTGTTGAAAAAAGTCCCAAACATCAAGCAATCTAGATAAACTGCAAAGGTACTTCTAGGTACATAATTTGCAGAAATACACTGAATATAGTATTAGTTTACTGAACCAACTTATAGAATGCAAGAAAAAGAGATCCTTACGTTTTCCAGAAACACACAGAGTAAACCCCTGCATACCACTCTCTTTCCCAGGACAAGCTTACCTATAACAACTTCACAGGACTTGTAGACTTGAGAAACTTCATAAGCACTGCGCATCTCAGAATACGTAATTCCTCCAATCACAAATATAATCAGTCTTGCGCTACTCTTTCGCTCATCTTGATAACTAGCTTTAGGTTTCTGGCGCGCACTGTGAAAGATTTCATAAGATGACATCTATGCATCTTTATGGATTAATTGTGGTAAAAATTACTCTTAAGCAGTAACAATTTCTATCATGCAGTTCACTGATTACAATTTCAGCAAAACTATTTAGACAAATTGATAATTAAAATAATTAACAAATACAAGTTTGCACATTACCAAACTATTCAGTTATCACAAGGGGGAAAATAAATACAAGGCAAAAATCTTGTTGCACACACAGCTCACACACAAAGGACTTCTACCAAGCAGCTTAATTCTGCATGGTAGCAATTCCAGTGGCATTTGTTCCATGAGAGGTTCACTTGAAGAAGCTGGAGTCTTGGGTTTCTCCTCTAAACATGAACAGAACCTCAAAAATATTTGGCTGTTATCAAGTAAGATTCAGACAGCCAGAAACACAAAGAAAAAATTTTAAAGTATATTTTCTAACATACAGTAAGTGCAGATTCAGATTAAATCATCTGCTGTCCTGATCTCTGCTAGGGTGCCTAAAATTTCACCAGCCTATAAGACAGAGACATAGTCACAACATATAGTGACCTACCCTAGTGTTTCCTTGCACTGAAGATCACAGTGCATATCCAGAAACATAAGGACACACCAACCGTTTGGCTAACAGTGGAAGTAATACAACTAATTTCCGAAGTCTGTTTATCTGTACCTTTGGTCTTTTATTTAGTAGGGTGCAAATTCCAATTCAAGTGTGTCCACCATATTTAGGAAATGTATCATGTTGCCCTCCCTATGAATTCCAGCATCTGATTAGCCCAACGAGTATTCCTGTGATGGAAACGCTCATCTCTATTCTGTCTCCTAACACTTCCAAAAGTGATAAAGCTGTCAGATTGGCAGGTATTGGTCAGGGTCTCAGAGGTTCAAGAGCTAGTGAGAAGGGTGGGGAAAGAAGGAACAGTAGAAGTCAGAGAGCCTAAAAAAAAAAATAAGTCTACGATCACCTCACGGTGCTACTCAGCAAATATGCACGTACACAGAACACACCATTTCATATTCATTACCAAAGAATTCAAGACCTCCAACTCTCATGGATTTCTCTCAACCATCCCCTAACAACAGGGGTCAAACATCTAGCATGCCCATACTCCCTAAGGAGAGCGCCTACACAAGTTGAATTTAACTTACCGAAGTCATTACCTTCAAGAATGACACCACCACTAACACAGTGGAAACAACTGTCAGAAAACCTGAAAACATTCTTTTTGCCAAAGTTGCAGTATACTGATAATTCATCCTTGAAATTACTTCACACTAGAAAGCTCAATGGGTTATACTTCTCATTCTGGGAATAAGGAAATGTTTTCTCTGACTCTGAAGCAGATACTCCAAATAAGCAGTTATATGTGGCTAAGAAGAGTTATTAAACTAACAACCAAAGTTCAGTATGTTTTAAATGAAGTAAAAATATAACATTTATACATTACCTTATATAAATTTAGTGCTTAGTAAGCACTGAATTCTGTAATGCTTTAGAATGTACACGAGAAAAATACTAAGAAAGGGGTAAATTATGTTTCAAGAAATTAAACAATTTACCTTACTACTCCTGAACCATTCCAGGTAGGAGGACTTTGGGAACAGTAAGGCCAGTCCTTTGAATCTAGTTTGTTTTCTATAGCATCCTGAAGGGTGAAACAAAGACCCACTTTAACAGCCATGTAGACCTAACATTCCTCAAGTTTCAACTTCCAGCAAGGATGTCTAACTGGAATCTAATGCCAGCAGTTTCTTATACAACCAATTGCAAACAGCATCACATGACCCACACTCCTATGTAGCAAAACGCTAAACCACATAGTGGTAAAAATTATTACAAAGCTTTTGTGTATCACCAGGAACTGGGAGTACATATGCTTTCTTCACAAACATGGTATTGATTTTCCTGTTCCAATTTTACTAGTAGCTTTTCATCTGTAACTACCTTAACATATTTACAGCAATATGCAAGATGAGTTAGGGTCCCCTAAGGACACAAACGAACATGTGAAAGTCACCAACAATCTATGAATGACAGCACTGCGTCAGATTGAAGGTCCAGCAAACTATTCTGCCTGATATCAGGCACTATCTGATGCTTAGGAAGATTTTTAAGAACAAAACAACTACACTTGTGCCAAGTAACACTGTCCAGCCTCTGCTGATCTACAGTTTAGATTTGAATTACAGTTTAAAGACTCACTGGAGGAAAAAAACATCCAGATCTTTAAGTTACACTAAACACTGCCAATCACAGGACAAGCTATTCAAAGACTTTTTTGTTTTCCCTTTCACTTGCTTCACCTTTAAAACAACCTCCAGTAAGGAGCATCGCTAACACACAACAGTAACATTCTATATTAGACAGACTAGAAATGATCACTTTGCTTAAGACATGTATTTAACAAAAGTAACTCAAGACACTACAGAATTTCCAAAGATTGGCTATAATGGCTGCATTGCACCCATGGACTAACTAGTTGGTCAAATTTACCTCCATAATGTCTTTGATAACAGGTGTCCACCTAGAAAGCTGAAAAGTTTCTTCTGCAGAACGGTCCCTTCTTGGGTGTTTATGCTGCTGAGCAGCAGACTGAAAAGATTTTCAAGACATGGTTGTATTATATTTGGGGTTTTGAAACTTATTCTCAGTTAGTAGCAGGTGGGGAGTAGAAATCAGTAGGAAATTTTAAAGAAATAATTAAAAAATAATAATAAAAGAGAACAACATTTAATACCTGCAGAATTGAGGGCACACTAGAAATACTAAATTTCAGAGACAAGGAATTGAGTAAGTTGGCACTTTCCAAAACCAACTAGCTTACGTCACCATTTTAGAGGGAAGATTATAGCTATCTTACTTTGAAAGTTATGCATGTTAATTGCTTAAAGCATTAACCACTTTCACACCTCATAAAACCAAGAATTCCTAGTAATTGCCCAATTCAAAGAAAACCACCTGGATAATACTGCTAAGAGTTGCTGAAAGAGCTGTAGACAAGGGCAGTAGGAAATTACAAAATAATAAATACATTCTTACTGAAGAGATAACAGGAACATCAAGGTACTTCCAGTTTCTTATCATATCACTATCACTTTCTATTTGTACATTCTGGATCAGCTTGTCCAAGTTCTCCTGGGTAGTTCCTTTGATGTAAGGAAAACACACAATTTAAATACCATGTGACTGTGAGCAAGACCAATTTTGTCCCACACATTCTGAGTAGTTACTAATTCCAGGATTTTTTTTGTTTGCCCAGTCTAAATTTAACATAATACTGTATTTTAGATAAAATTTTGCTTAATGGTCCATTTTTGAGACCAAACCTCAATATTGTTATAGATTCCTCAGACCCACATTCTCTACTAAAAATTCTTCCCTACTGACTTCATTTTCAGGTTGCAATGGACATGGAACTCCCCTTTTAACAGCTTCAACACTACGTTAAAATGAGAAAACTTAAACTGTTGCACACATCCAAGCACAGGAATGACGCTAAGACACTGTACAGATCTGCACTTCAATTGAATCTTAACTCCTTATCAATAGCTTGCTCTCCCAAGATTTGATAGAAGCTACAGTATTTCTTTCAAACTCAAGCATCTCTATTGGAGTTGATGGCCAAGTAAAAATACTGGACTACCCCAAAATTTGAGATGAAGTCCGTAGCACTGAGAAAAAAGAAAAAAGGCAGGGCAGTTTATCATACCGTTTGTGCTAAAGATATACAGGAGAATAGATCTAATTTTGTCATAGGTCTCATGACTTTTGTTGAGCAGAACTGGAAGGAGGACTCTCATAGAGTCTTTTACTTTTTGACCTTCTGCATCGGTTCCAAGAGCCAAGTCCTACATTTAAAAAAAGTGCTTTTAGTGAGTATACATTAATTATCTCAACAGTAACAGCAATGTAACAACGCTACGTAACACGCTTGAACACTTAAAACTGTTTTGATACCTAGAATTCATGTAAGTATAAATGCATAGGTTTTACCTTGAGATTAGTTGTACAGTGTAATGCCTCACCCTAAGAGGTGCTTTTCCCTCCCATTTAAAAAAGGTTTCCTTCTGCAGAACATGGTAGGATAACTTTATAGGAGTTTGGAACAAAGAAAACACGAGGACAATTCTTCTACAAATCAGCCAGATTCAAAGACCAAGAAGCAAAACTATACATGCACCTCCTTTATTGGCAGAGTAGGAGCCCTGTATATCTCACTTCGCTTTAATACCATTACATCAAGAAGTGATTAAAAAAAACCAAACACCACTTTTGGCAATTAAAACCAAACATCTAAGCCTGCAAACAAAAAAGTTGCATTTGCAGTAAGCTGTTTGATTTGTAGTTTGTTTTTTTTTTTAACATACCTGTTCAGTTTTACAGAGCTTTTCTATGTTAGATTTGAACTTACTCATGCAATCTTCTGCTATGTTAAGATGGACAACTTGCTAGAAGACAAAACAAAACAAAAAGATGCCATAACTTGGTTTTGGGGGGGGTTTTTTGTTTTTTGGTTGTTTGTTTTTTTTTTTTTTTTTTAAACACATCCAGCAAACATTTTTACTGATTACAGAGTCAGTCCTTCAGTAACCATCATGCAATTTGTGATTTACCCTTCGCTTAAGGACTGACCCCCATAATACCTTTGAAAACGTTAAACTGCTATGCTATCTTCGTGCCTCAAAGCACACAAATCATTTAGGTCTTTGTTTACATACATACATAAAATAAAACACCTGAAAGCAAGTTTTCTGCTCAAAATTTTACAGTAGATGAACTTACTAATTTGGAGAAAAGTTACATAGCACACTGACCAGGAAACATGACAGAATAAAACACAGAAAGTTAATGGACAAAATGATTTGTTGTGAAGTTGCAGATATAAAAGACCCCTTACCCTACTAATCTCTTTACGATCATGTGACATCTTTTTCATTAGGTGGGCCAGAGAAGATATCGACAACTGTGAAGAAATGATACATGTTGAAAAATTTCCCCCCCCCCCAGTATTTGTCATC
Organism: Rhynochetos jubatus; assembly: GCA_027574665.1. Lineage (NCBI taxonomy): Eukaryota > Metazoa > Chordata > Aves > Eurypygiformes > Rhynochetidae > Rhynochetos > Rhynochetos jubatus. Next base: position 23,904,044 of record CM050656.1, read on the forward strand.
CTTGCTTCCCTTCCTGTTGCAGCCTTGCTTTGTCTTCTTCCCCTCAAAAACTGCCACTGAGATGATTTCTGTAATAGGTCCGTGAATTACACAGCTGAAAAAAATCAGCTGAAAATAATTAAATTACCAGGAAAAATAGCAATACATTAAACTAAACAACTTACTTTTCCTTCTGTTGCTTTGCTTTTTGATGAAATTGCTTTCAAAAGCTTTGGTATTTCCCTGAAAAAAAGGCAGGTCTCTATCAGAGAAGAGAATGTATGTTGACAAAGGAAGCTAAAGTTAAACATTCTGTTTATGATATCTGCATAATGTCATTTGATACAGTAACTTGCTAGTACTTTATGCAAAATAATCCCTTTAAAGGGTTTGAAGATACTTCCCAGGAAATAAATTTATTTCCATTTTCCTAAAGAACGGTAATTAGTATTACTAACACTGCATACCTATGTACATACTGTCTTTTTGAAGGTATGTTTTCTTCCTGGTATCATTGTTCAACAGGATGCAGTCTGTATTGCAAATCATCTTCACTACTGCCTGTATTCCTACTTTCTTAATGACTAAAATACATGCCCTCTCAAAGAAGCTTTTATAACTTGCATTTTTAACTACTTTGTTATTTATTCACATACTCTATCACATCTGCAATATGCTTGTGCCGAATCTTCACCCAGAGCTCATCATCTTCCTCCAGAATTGCCTCCCGTTCCTTCCCAGCAGATCCTTCTGTTTTGTATCTTCCAAGAGAAAATTTAGACAGTTATTTGGTTTAGTTTCCCCCCTCTTCACTCATTCTAGTAACTTGTTAGAGTGTTAATTGTTGTGGCTTAACCCGCATGCATGGCAACAGCACTAACATGCACAAGTTGTCACTTACAAGCCAAGTTACTGCCCCACACAATATAGTTTACAGAAGAATTTTACAGATTATGTCTTCGAACACAGAAAAAGCTGGTGAATTTTAGAATTGGGGGGTGGGGAGAGGCAACAAGTTCTTTTAAACCAACAGTAAGTAGAGTTCCAATCACATTTACATGCACCTCAATTTCTCTTCAGCTTTCAATGCCAACTTCCCTTTGGCTTCAAAGGCAAGTTGTGTGCAAAGTAACACACAGTGAGATTGCAAAGCGCAGCTTTCTGTATCTACTACAGGATATTTTGTAATTCTGCAGGAAAATGAAGTCCCATTCACCCACAATATAGACTAAGTAGGACAAATTATTTCACACATACAAGAAACGTGCTTCACGGCATTACAGACCAGCCACTACTTTCTACAAACATAAAGCACACGGCCACCACACTACACCGCTTTTTCACATTTACAGAAACTCACATAGAGTAGACAGCCAGAAAGCAGAAAAATGTAAGAACAACCCAAGATGGTGAAAGTCACATCACAACTACCTAGAAAACACACTTTGCTGTATTTTCATATCCAGCAAGTTTCAGATTCATAGAATTCTACATTTTCTATGAAATCATTCACTCCATGTTTCTGACAGAGAAGCTACACGTTCCTGTTTGCTTAACTGGACAATGAGGCAGTTAGGTCTCCTTTGCTGTAGTGGGTCATCAGAAAGCAAAGCCTTATCAAAATCTTTGGTGTCAGAACAACCCGACACCAAAGTGTGTACATAATGCAAAGCAATGCTATGCTATTCCAGACAGTGATAAAATAATACTTACAAACTGAATATGGCTTACTTAAGCGTGCATTTAGAATGTAAATATGTAAAAGTTTAACAACTACGCAAAGTAAACAACTGGAGCTATAAAAGTGAGCATTCCTGAAAAATAACTAAGCTTTTTCTCAGTATCCTATTGCTGGGTTTGTTTGCTGTGTTAGGCCAATAAGGTTGAGAATATGAAAGGAAAGTTAGAGAACCTGAATGTACATGACCAGGGCTTTGATTCAAACCTACCACAAAGTGCATTTTTTTAAAAACAAAGAAATCTGTTAGACTCAAAACTTAACAAAAATGCTAATTAGATCCTACCGAATCTCAACTAAATAAGGAAGTTAAGAAAAAGAGGAAGCTACAAAACCGAGAGACCAATAATAAATGAAGCACCCCTTATATAAGCACCCAATATTGCTATGGTGCAATTCATCTCAACAATTCCATAGATTTCATTATCCAAATAAAGTGTTTAGATTTTTTTTCTTTAAAGTACTTGCTTGTAAATATCATTTTCAATTGGCAGCAGATCATATGCCATTGCCTGGAAGGTGAGTTCATGAAGCACAGTTGATACTGGGTCAAAGCCACGATCAATTATTATTAGTTGGGAGTGGGTTTTAGCCTAGAAAGCCATCAAATAAATGTAAAGTTAAGATACACAGTACAAAGTTAATGCATGTTAAGTCTATTTACAGTAAGTTACAGCACTGCAGACATTTTTGGAAAAAGTGGTCCGAGTGTTCACCAACATAAATAAAACAAACGTTTAAATAACCACAACAGTGATTTTAAACACTAATTTTAAGGCAATGATCTTAGCCCACTGCAATGCATGCAGTAACCTCACCCAATGAGCAAAATGTGTAAATAAAAGCAGCCCACAAAAAAGGCCTCCCACTGACTTTTCACAAGTAAGCATATTGTTTGTAGTTCAGAGTAATTACCCATACTGTGCTGCAATACAGAAAGAAAATAAACTCCAAACATTCAACTGAGTTTCATTCTGGGGTGTAGTGGAGTGGTAGTAGCATCAAGTACACTTGTTTCTGTAGCAGAATGGAATGTCACTAAGTCAGAATGGTTTACCCCATGTGTTTATTAGACAGCTGTCCTGATCCGCAGTGACAGACCAAAAACATCATTTATGTGAAAAGCTGCATCTTTGTGCACAATAAATTCCTTAATGGGAGATATTTCAATTCTGCAGTGAAGTGCCTTCTACATACAGCCCTACAGAAGGTGATGTTAAAACAGAAGTTACCCACTTCTGGTTGTATCATCCCCTACATTGTCACAGGGCAAATTTCTCAAGTACAGTTAGTTGGCTCACACAAGTTGTATTTGCTTACATACATATTTACTTACCAGTTACCACCTCTAAGTTGCTTTCATAGACAACGCTAACGGGCAACTAGTGGCTTTCATTAATAAAAAACTGGGTTTGTAGAATCTATTGTTAAAACATATTCCAAACATGACTTTTTCCCTCCACCCCCAACTTACAAAAAAGCAAACATTTTAGTTCACTTTCTACCTTTAATTGGCTTTTCTCATCAGTTTTGTAGTAGTTTTCAAGATTATTTTCAACAAGCTGTGCAAGTTTGCTGGCTTTATCAGATGGTCTGCTGGGAAAAAAGGAAACATGCAAAAAACCCTTACATTTCTTCATCAAAACACTAAAATGCTACCTTTAAAAAAACAGCACTCCTTAAATTGATCCTCTAGTTTCACAAGCAGTTTCTGAGCTCCATTCTAGGTATTTCCAATACATTTTCACTCTTACAATTCCACTGTTTGAATGCTTCAGGTCTTTCACACAGTAGAAACAGCTTCAGCCAAAGACTGACATTAGCTGGCATATGGCCCAGCACCTAAAAGTCTCACTCTGAGTGGGGAACAAGAAAGGAGAAAGAACGAGAAGGGAAAAAAAAAAAACCAAACCACACACACAGTCAAGCAATTATTTCTTTGTTAACCTTTGCAGAGAATAAGGCACCACTTCAGGTTACACCACAGAATGCAATTCCTGAGCATAATTTCAGATGCCTACTTTGACTTCAAAGATACTACTGTGTACTCCCTATCAAAGCTCAAGAGGTATTCTCCTCAATATCTCTATTACAAAGAAATCCTGATCCCATCTGCCTCCACAATTCATGAACTCCTTGATGCCAAGCAGAGATGCAAAGCTACCAACAGCAGCAGTTCTGTTACAGGGTTATGCATGCGGTGTATTAGAATGCAGCACACTGGTCAGCAGGATGACACTAAACTTGAAACAAGCAGTTCATAACCAAACAGGGTATAGTAAGTACTGCTATATGAATACAGAGAAACAATTCACTGTTCTGCCTACACTTCACAACTTCCTATCATTCCATATTTCAGAGTTGTGGATTAAAACCAATTAATCCACAATAAAAGAAACTATGTTGCAACCTCCAGCTCCTACCAAACAAGTCCCAGAGGCACAAGCAATGACATTATACAACTGTATTTTTGCCCCACCTTTTATACCGTACTCCTGGATTCTCATCTAGCGTGGCACATAAGGTAACAATTTGTTCAGCCATTACTTGCATTACAACATCTTTATCCTTTGTCTTTTCCAGAGTTGGACTATAACAGCGGTAGAACGCATCTGGGACATTGAGAGTAAATACCTACGTAAAGCACAACCAAGAAAAAAAGGCTTAAATTGTATATTTCTAAGATATCTGGCAAAAGAATTGCTAATACTTTGAAACTACATGCTGTAAGAGTCCTACATAATGTATTTTAGAAAATCATACTTCAGTCTGTTCTGTTGAGCTCATTTACCTTTTGTTCTCACACTCTTTCCCTATATTGCTCTCCTCCCCTAAATAAATTACTGTATTTTTCAAATTGCTTACTGTCTATACAGATGGAGGGACCTGAGACCGGCAGAACTTAATACCATCCAGCCTCTCATACAGAGCCATATAATGCAGTATCAAAATGAACATGGAAAGTAACAAATTTGTTTAAATTACAGTTTTACATATTGTATCTGTTTATTACTTGAAGACTTTACCTCCAAGAACAGAAATTCAAGTGCACTAAACATTGATAAAAGATGTTTAGCACAATGCACAAAGAAACAGTTTTTAACAGTTTTGTGAATGGAATGCAAACACGGAAACAATCTCATTGTCAGTAACTGCCTTTTCTCCAGCTTCAGATGGACTCTGTATCTACAAAGCCAAAGAAGTACATCCATCCAGATAAAGGTGTTTGTTTCACTTGGACTTTGCACAGAGCTCAGTCATTTACCACAGAATAAATGTGAAAGCAGGCCCAGGGATTTTGAATTAGGAAAACAAGTTAACATTCTCTGTTCCTTTGTTAGGGATTCAAAATGTTCCCACAACCCAAAATACTGAGAACACTAAACTAAAAACAAGAAGAGACTAAGTGCTGCTTGTTTTCAACTCCAGAAAAGTAGTCCAAATTTCTGTTTTCATGGTAAGTCCTTCAGAGAACCAGGACAAAACTTTGGTATGCTTTCTTTGGTAGTGGAAGCTACAAAACTTCTTCTTAAGAGCAGCTTTAGCAGAACTCCCAAAACCAGTTTGAAACAAAGCTTGGGAACATCAACATCACTAGAAAAATAAACCAACCACCACACTAATTCTCTGATGGCTTCCTAATCTAAATAATAAAAAGCCTGTATTATAAGAGGGAGTGTATCTTCTAACTAGGAAACTGCAGCACAATAGAACATGAATAGTAGCAGCCTCTCCTATATTCACCTGCCACTTGGTATATGTAAGAGTTCTGACCCTGGATATATTCATAAGGTTTGAAGAATACAGCAGACTTGTGGGAAACATTCATGGTTAGCTCTACAACTCCCAAGAGTGGACAGGGTTTGGGGGCTTCACTGTATCAGTGAGTATCAGAGCGCATTTCAACCTTCCGCATCTGATGAAGTGCACGAGCAACAAGTTATTTCTCAACATCATACACACTGTGGTTTCACATGGAAACCACTCATTGGTTTCCACTGGTGGTCTCAATTTTTTATTTGAGAAAACATGGATTTCTTTTTTTCCTCTCAATAAAAAGTTATGGGGTTTATTTCTTTTTGTCAGGCCTTGGTTTTGTTCCCCTCCCCTTCAGTTCTCTTCATCCATTTGCTCTCCTTTTCCGATGTTCACCAAGTATAGTTAGTTCTACCCATTCCTATTCCTACCCACCAACCTACCCAGTCTGTCAGAGCAACACCTCAGTACCAGCAGTAACTAACTTCATTGCTTACTAAAGACAAGTCAGAATACTTTCCTTCTCTTAAGGAATAGATTCCTTCTCTAACCTTTGACACTGTTTCCCACAGCATTCTCCTGGAGAAACTGGCTTGGATGGGTGCACCCTTTCTGGGTAAAGAAACTGGCTGGATGGCCTGGCCCAAAGAGTGGTGGTGAACAGAGTTAACTCCAGTCAGCAGCCAGTCACAAGTTCTGGTTCCCCAGAGCTGAGTCCTGGGGCCAGTTCTGTTTAATATTGTTACCAATTATCTGGATGAGGGGATTGAGTGCACCCTCAGTAAGTTTGCAGGTATCAGCAAATTTGGTGGGAGTGTTGATCTGCCTGAGGGTAGGAAGGGTCTTCAGGGAGATGAGGACAGCACAAGCCATGGCCAGTTGTACAAGGTTCAAAGAGCTCAAGTGCCGAGTCCTACACCTGGATCGCAACAACCCCCTGCAACACTACAGGCCTGGGGAGGAGGGGCTGGAAAGCTGTCTGGCAGAAAAGGACGTTGGGCTGTTGGTCAACAGCTGAATAGGAGCCAGCAGTGTGCCCAGGCGGCCAAGGCGGCCAATGGCATCCTGGCCTGTATCAGGAACAGTGTGGCCAGCAAGAGTAGGGATGGGATTGTCCCCCTGTACTGGGCACTGGGGAGGCCACACCTCAAATCCTGTTTTCAGTTTTGGACTACAAGAAAGATATTGAGGTGCTGGAGCACATCCAGAGAAGGGCAACGGAGCACAATCCTATGAGGAGCAGCTGAGGGAGCTGGGGGTGTTCAGCCTGAAGAAGAGAAGGCTCAAGGGAGACCTTGTCACTCTCTACAACCACCTGAAAGAAGGTTGCAGAGAAGGGGGGGGTTGGTCTCTGTTCCCAAGTGACAGGACAAGAAGAAATGGCCTCAAGTTGCACCAGGGGAGGTTTAGATTGGATACTGGGAAAAATTTCTTCTCCCAAAGAACTGTCAGGCAGTGGAACAGGCTGCTCAGGGAAGCAGTCAAGCCACCATCCCTGAGGGTATTTAAGACACATGTGGATGAGGCACTTAGGGAAATGGTTCAGTGGTGGACATCAGTAGTGTCAGGTTAACGGCTGGACTTGATGGGGTCAAGTCTTAAGGGTCTTTTCCAACCTAAAAGATTCTGTGATTCTAGCGGGTCAACAACATTGACAATAGTCCTCCAGGCTATTTTCTGCTGTTGAGACACAGAATGAAACTTACCCGAGACTCATATGGGAAGAAGGAAATGTTGATCTCCTTGCATCGCCTTATTGATTTTGCACAGGAAGACTTAATTTTATTGAAGAGGTGGTCAGGACAAGCTAGGGAAAAAGAAAGATTCCAAGTATAATCATTTTTGCACGTTCCAGCTGTTAGCTTACTTATAAGACAATTCCAAATTAAGAACCAATGAATAGTAACATGTACAAATGTTGCCAGATCTTCCTAAAAAAAAGAGAACTTCTAATCAATATTTTGTGTTTGAGATCTCTTTTTCAAGAAAAAACATTGATCATTTTTTACCAGTTTTTGGCAAGCCAAGTTGTAGAACACTTGTTAGCCTGCAGCAGTGAAGGATATTGATTTTAACAAAGCAGAAACAAAAGCTTCTGTTATTTCTTCTCATATAGGAGGGAGAAAACATTTCCTAAGCTACAAAAAAGCTTAATGGGAGAAATAATCAAATATCCAAAACCAGATAAATATGGAATTTAGTTATAAATCTCAAATAGCTTCCACTACACTTACAGGATACACTGGATCCCAGCCTAGAAACTGCATTTAAGAAATATTTGGATGACAAATACTACACAAAATTGGAAGTGACAAACCTATTTCTCCAATTCCTCCCAATATGCAAAGCTTTGGCAAGTATTCAAACTGAGAGCTTGCACACTTGCAACAAAGGAACCTACAGCAAGACAGCAGCGTTTTCCAGAAAAATAATCACTGCATCAGCACAAAATGAAACGAGAAACTAAGAGGTTTTGATAGTAATTTAATAACTGTTTTCAGAACACAGGATAGCAGATACCCAGTACCCACACGCATCCACAGAAACAGCCACAACTCAGGCTCTGCCTTCTTCAGCTCTACATTTGGGATTTTTTTTGTCTTCCCTTCTTTACATGACCATTTTAGCCACACTGACTGCAGTCACATTAAGCCCATTTGCACTAGTTGTCTCAGCTTTGCAGTTCGTACCGTGCATGCAAGGGCCAAGTGGGCACCTTTTTCCAGGTGACAGAGGGGGTGGGAAAAAAAGCTGGCTCAAGTCTGAGGGACCTACCTAAAATAACCAATTACAAAACACTGTTCTTGCAGCAAGTTCTCATGCATTTGAGTACTATTTTGTCTATATGAGATACACAGCTTTACTTGAATTATCTTCCTCTACACTCTCTAACACAGAAGACTAGAATACTTAAAAATAAAATCAGATCGCGTAAATTAAAAGCTGAGGTGGAGAACAATCAACATCCTATGGTAATTTTGAAAGAGATTACTACTGCCACATGGCACAGTGACCAAGTCCTGTCAACCAAAATATGTTTTGACTTGAGTTTCCAACCTTCTCTCAAGGAACAGTACCCAAAACTTTCATTTACTAACCTACAGCAAGTCAAGAAGGTTACTTATTTACATACATAGTTACCAAACTACAACACAAACGCTTACTTACAGTCAGTGAAATACACATATGCTGCTTGGTATCTGCTGGATGATTTAGTGATGAAGTCATCAATAAGCCCATCTACAGACTTATGGGGACAGGGAAAAAAAAAAAGGAAAACATCATTGGTGTTTTGCCTTGCCTCACACAACAAAGAAAGCTTCTCCCTCCTCTCCTCCTGCCCCGTTAATTACCCAGTCCTGCTTAGGAATACTACAAATCAACTTTTAAGAAAAGAAAACATTTAAGTAGAAGATTCTTAATTCCAGCCCAAGTATAACAAACAATTACAGAAGGTTAGTCACACACCAAGACCTCTTTAGGAAGCAAACCCAACAGGATACTTGCATCATTTCCCACACACAACAGTGCTGAGATTTACACTCTCAAGAATTTTTAGGAAGTGACAGTAATTTATTATAGCCATCACTTTGACTTCTGTTGTTCAATGTATTGCATTATTATCTACTACATCTCCTTCAGTGACGTTACTAATATCTAAACAGTGAAATGGTGCCTCCACCGATCAAAAGGTACATTTGCGACATACTCTGTGGTGACACTGCATTGTCTTTTCATTCCCAAAAACTATGCATCACACAGGAGCATCACACAAAACACAAGAAGTAAGTACCATACAGTTGTACACAGTAAATAAATACTTTGAAATAAAATTGCTTTCTCAGTCTGCAAGATCTTGCTACACTTTCTTTAAAACACTAACCTTTTTGGTGGGAGTTATGAAATATATTGCTTTCATGTGTGGGACAGGCTCACGGTTTGTATATATGTTCTCCACCACTATGAAGTAAGAAATATTACATTTTTATAATTAAGAGCTTTATGCATCTGTAAGGAAAGCATTATACACATTTTATAGAGGTGATGAAAGTAAAATAACACCAAACAAATTGTCCACAAAACTAGTGACAAGGACTTATCTTCTGCCAAGAGAGCCTTGATTTTTTTTATTTAATTGTTATTTTAAATACAGCAAGTCACCACAAGACTTCAACCCTCAGTCTAGTGCCAACTAAATTTGTAGGATTAATTATTTTCCTGGCTATTCTACACAAGCAAAGTTTTGCCCTCACACAAAGATGTGGCAATACAAGCACGCTCAAACTACAGGGCCAGTATGAAATACCTTGCAAGAGAACTGCCTCGGCAAGATTGTTCTTTTTCCAGCACACTGAAGGAGAGGGAGAATGAAACTACGTAGGGCACCATTTTGAACTAGAGCCTCTTCTGTCCTTTGCTTATTTCCTGCACACTTGTTCTGTTTCAATATAATTGCAGGCACAAATTAGACATTTTTAGATCAGCTTCACTCAACTCAGTTTCCTCTGTTTAATAAAGTCATTACTATACAGTGTTACAGTACACCAGCTTGAGAACGCAGGGAGATTCACGTAGCTCTAATTTTGAGGGGAGGGCAGAACAAGAACGGTAAGTTATGCCAACCATTTGCATGTAGAAAGACAGGTTCTTTTCAGTAGTGTACTCACTAAAAACAGTGTTTCATACTGATGAACGGGATACATATTCACTGAAAGTTTCTCACAAAGGGTAAGTAGTACTTATGATTAAAAACATACTACAAAAAGAGAAATGTATACAGCTTTGCTGTTATACTTTCAGAAGAATCATGTTATACTGAATATTTGGAATAAGAAAAGTCTTGCTACTTGTGGAAAAATAAACTAAGTCTAAATACTCTTACAAAGGTGGTTTTAAACATCTAAAGCTAATTAAAAACTAGATAATTTACATTTTGTGTATTCATTTCAACTTCAAAACCAAGCAGGGAAAAAAAGGTTTGGCACGATGACACACTAATAAACATTACAGAAGGGTCAATCATAAGAAGCAACTTTGAAGAGTGTTTTATGATAGAAAAAAAAAAATCCTTTAAGTTGTAGGAAAGAAAAGCCCATAAAATTTACTAGAGAAGATACTTTAACACACATGAAAAGCATGTGTACTGCATAACTGAGATCTATCACAATCAATCTGTTACTTACTTTCGACAACGGCCAACAGCAAGGAACAGGACAGACATTCCAGCAGATGAGAATCTCCACTCCACTAGAAACTACTCCCAGATTATTTGGAAAACTGCCAATCTAATTACTGTTAATGTTGCTTAAGGTTTTATTCTAGTTAAAGTAATCATTTATATAATTTAGTTTCTAGTTTTTGTTGTGTGGTTGTTTTTTTTAATTACAGAAAGTTCTCTCGTTTTGAGAAGAGCTTAAAATACACCTGCACAGAATTTAAATTCTTGCCTCTATCACATCCACTTGCTTGCAAACACCTCAGTGTGTTATTGTATGCTGTTCTCTTTTTGTCTTCAGTACTTATGTTTCTCTGCCCTTGTATCCTAACTCTACTGTTCATGAGCATAAATGTATTCGAAGCAGCAGACCTTACTGATTTACAGAACAAGAGAGAAAAACACAAAGAGCAATTTGCCTATTCTTGAATGTTTTACTAACATTCCCTTAATTCTTTACTGAGCTTGTTTTCCCTTAACTTCAAACTGACATAACATCTGTGACAGACAACTTTCTCATTTACCCCATGCTGGACATGAGCAAACACACATCTGTGCTCCTCCCCCCCAACAAAAACACCCCCACCACCCACAAAACAAAACCAACCAAGCAAAAATTAAAAATAATCACCAAACAAAAACATCACCATAAAAATCCTTAGAGTGTGCTTTAGTAAAAGATTAAAATAAAAAGGGGTTTAGCTTCTAGGCAGAGAAACATTTGACTTTTTTATTAGAAAAAAACACAATTGGGCAATTGTACAAGGCAGACAGCCTGCTAGCCTCATACTCCATGGCTATTTCTTTTCACCAACCAAATTCAGAAAATTCCTTGCCAGGGCACCATCACTATTATTCTCACATTTTCCTTATCAGGATATTGCCATCTGTATATTAAAGAGAATTATGCTTACCTGTGATACCTTCTGCCAGTAGATCAGTCATTTTGCAGCACAGTGACAGTAGTTTAGTAGTGTAATCATCTAAAAGAATTATCTAAATATATTAAAAAAAGGGTATTTAGATAAATTGATCACCTATAGTAAACCCAAATTATTTCCTTAACTTGCCATGAAAATTTGAAGCTGAAATATATTTTATTACTCTATCTTTTTATCACCTGCATATAGCAACTTTGCAGTAGGAAATCAATCTCAAATAGCATCAGAAGGCATCTCCCTACACACAGGATTTTCAAAAGATGAGATCAATTTTAAACGAGTAGCCCACTACTTCTACCAGAAAGTATTTAAAATCTTTCATTTTGACACAAATATTCTGACTTCCTGCCTAATTTACCCCATGGCCTGCTTAAATATATATGTACTTATCCTAAAACTGTTTTACAGCTTAAGCAGCTTGAACAGGTATCATACTGCAGAACCCTGTTTCACACATATTGCACAGCAGTGTATTTTTTTTGAATTAATACAGTACAAGTCTTTCAAAAGAAAGATAGAGATAAGCAGAAACAGTTTCTCTTTTTTTTTTCCAAACCTGAATGAATTGAGAAAATTAACCACTTCTTACTATGCTGGCCCTTAGATTTTGCATTACATATTATACAGAGATGTGAGTTAACAGAACTAAAATCCATTACTTGGAGAGAAAACAATTTTAAATGAAAGCTACAGCCATTAAGTGATAGAGATTTCTTGTTCAAGTGATTCTAACATTCTTATGAAAATTGTAAGAAAACTATACCTTCCATTCTTCTTTCCTGCAGTCATCAAATATTGATGATTTTAGCTCTGTAAGAAGAGAGAGACAGTTTACCAGGTAAGCAAATTATTACTGAAAAAATAATTCTCCCACTAGACTCACCTAAAGAACAAAAAAAAACCCACCACAAACAAACCACAACCCACTGATAAATATCTCTGCAGAACTCTTGACCACAAACTTTCCCTAACTGTTTCAGAAAGATGTTTAATATTGGGGAAAAAAAAACCCAAAAAATTTAGAGACAGCTCCATAAAAAACAGACTGAATGATCACAGGCCTGTAAATATATCACTTTGCCTCTATTGTTTTAGTGAACTCTTCCACTAAATGGATTATGCACATGCAGAAAATTTAAGCTACTCTAAGATAAGGCAGATGGACCAACACACTCACAAACAGACCTATTCTAAAGTGTATGCTGGCTTCAGATGCCCTTGTTCTTTCTCCAGAATTCCAAAATAAGCCTAAGAAAACACCAGTTCTTTCAGGAACTGAAAGTTACCTTAAATAAGGTCTCCATTATCTTTTCCTGCTATGACAACTTTGGGAGAAATGTCAATTAAAAAGGTTGTACAAGACCCAGCATCTAGTTACAACTCAGAGCTTTTAAAGATCACTAGAACTACCAGTTGCAAGTTTCAGGAGTGGCGTCATCAGGCTAATGCAGATTTGATCTCTCAGCAGTGGCATGTATTAATTAAAAGTCAGAAGATTTGGGGAACTGTTTAAACCCTGGTGTTTATAAAAATAGGAATAAAGAAGTCTGATTAAAGAGGTCTGTTCTCTTTTCCCAGTAAACAGAATCTCAGATTAAGGTAATAACTACTGCTATTAAATAGCCAGACGTTCTATTACTTTCATTTTTTCATTTGGGACGAAACAGAAGCCTAAAACACAAATAAGCAAATTCAGCACACATTTTGCACACATTTTGCTGTTACTGTCAAGTGAAATAACTGGAAGAGTTTCAGTTTAGCGGGTACACGTACAACAAAAAGTACACCTATTTCTTCAACTTTCATACTTATTAATATATTGGCTTATGTCTCAAGTCCCTTCGGCATGACACAAGGTGTAAGAACAAATCTTCATTGATCTTAGTGTTTTCTGAGAACACTCTTACTGAGGGATTAGTCCTTAGTTCTTTTTTAATAAACTGAGTGTCTAAAAGCCTTGTCCAAAGTCTTCAATGTATTTTTTCTGCAATACTTTAACTTGCTTGCCTAGAAAATGAACCAGAACGTATAAATGCATAACCCAGTTGTGTCTTGAACTTAATTTCTGTAATTAAAAACAGAAGTCAGCTTTCTCTCATCATGAAAAGAAATTTTATTCCAAGCTATCAGTGTACCAGATACTGTGTACTTGCCCCTGCAACGTTCCAGCTATTTGTTTTGTCCTCAATCTGCAGCTGCTTTACCCAAATAACTGCCCTACAGGTCTACAGGCTCTCAAAATCATACATCTCCAGCAAGCATTCCGAACACACAAAAACCAATCATAAACCCAGATGTGAACAATGCTCTGGTTTTGTCTGATCTTTCCTTTCTTCTCATAGGTTCCATACCAACCATGAATCCTAGCTACCTTCTCTACATACATTCAATTAGTGTAAGGCTTTTTTTTCTACTTTTACTTCCTGATCCAGATAAGAACTACACACAACCATGATGGAACAGGAGACTGCTAAATCCCTGTGTGGGGAGAAAAACAAACCAACACACACACACAACCAATCCCACACAAAAATAAAAAGGCAAACCACATCTTGACAAAGTTAATGACCCGTTTATAATGCACTTCCTGAAGACTAAAACAGCTTTTGCTGTAAAAGCCCTGGAAAATAAAGTTGCAGAAATGGTGAAACATCTAAAAAAGTTAATACTGGTATCTGTGGTTAGGCTAGAATCTTATACAAATCTAGGAGTTAAAAAAATTTACCTACAGCATTCCTGGTGGAAATAATCTTATTTACAGATACACAGAGAAATGCAGTACACCATTCATATCATAATTTTATCCACCGGAACCACAGCCTCCTAAATACACGCAGCTTCCACTGTAACCGTGAACTTAACTGACAAACAAGGTGAAGTACCCTTTTCACATGCTTCTGCTTAGATTGCCTGAAATTGTGATAGCCCTTTTCTGCATAGTGCAGTGGAAAGAAGTTTTAGGTTGGGTTGGTCTTGTTTTGTATTTTGGTTGGTCAGTTGTGGTGGGGTGGGTTTTTTTTCCTGTGTGAGGGTTGGTTTTTATTATTATTTTAATTAACACTACACCAAAGCACAGTTACAACACTCTCTGCACACACCACACAGGTACAACTTCTTTGCCTGTTGGCAGAACAGAACTAACGTGCACACTAACAACAAGCTGCTACAGGAAGCATCAGCATCACTGACATTTTCAGACAAAACAGCCTTTAGAAAAAACATGTTTGCTGAAACATGAGAAAGCAGTGGTTTATGGCCTTGAGTTACCAATAAACAATGTGCCAGACAATGCCTAAACCTTAGTTCAGTTTTCATCGCTGTTGTAGTCTTGGAAAGACAAGAGTAACTAGTTGCCTAAGAACATATTCCTTTCAGAAGCAGCTTGCTTTTTACAGAGCTTGCAATAGAAATGTCTTACTATCCACACTGCTCCACCATCACACCAATCCTTCCTCCTGGTGGCCCTGTCCACAGCGGCAATGCCATTTTCAGAAGTCCCTATACACGGGGATGACGCACTAGCGCTTTGATCAGGTTCCCTCCGTTCAAGGTCCAAGTCTTCTACAAAACACCTCAGGACAAATCAATTGCCTTACAGCCAAAGGCACAGATGACATAAGACAGTAAGACAGGGCAAGCCAAGCAGCACAAGTCCAGATTTCCTAAAGGTCGGGTTTTAAACAAGCGTCTCCAACTCTTGTGAGCAGAGTACAGATGTCACGAGTGCAGACCGAGCACCACAGAGCAGTCTGCTTTCCGCCTTGTTTTCTTTTCCGGGGACACCTGCTGGGAGCAGAGGTGGAACACACAGGGGAGGAGGCAGCAGGGGCATTCCCGTTTCAGTGACAGACAGTCACCAGACTGGCTGAGCTACTCACCGAGTCACAACCTCGGTACAATTCAGTGCGGCGCGAGGCGACTACTGACGCCTTTCCCCAGAGGTCTCACGGCACCAGACATACTTTCAGCCCTTCTACTCCGAGACGTGGAGTACTCACACCTTCATTCTCTCTACCGAACACCGGCAGAACCTCTTCCTGAACCCGGCAATTAAGAACTGCGGTTCATTTACGAGTACCTGGGGACACCTTCAGCTTTTTCTCCTGAAGAAGGAGACAGAAAGCGAGCCGTGCCCCTCGCGACAGCAACCAGGGAGCCTCTCCTGAGCGGCAGCACTCTCCAGAACTGCCATTTCGGAAGCAACGGGCAAGTCCCTGTCGAGCTGACTTCAAGGGCTGGCAAGGCTGGCCACGTCCTGCATCGCCCACCCTCACCTCGGACGTTTCCAGCCAGGTGCTGTCACTGCAGGCACCCGCGGCACCGCCGCAAGCCGGGTCGGCCGCCTCCCGCCCCGCGACGAGCTGAAACAGCCGGGGCAGAGCGACACCTCGGCCTCTGCCGCACACCGGGCTAGGCTCAGCCCGGCTCACGCGGCAGCCCGCCTCAGCACCGACAGGCAGCGCGGCTCCCAGCGCGCTCCAAGGAGGAAGCCCGGCCGTACCTCCGCGACCGGGGAACCACTGACCGCAACACACCGCGCTACGGGGAGGCACCGACGAACCCTCCCGGCCGGCCGGCCCGCGCCGCCGCCCGCCGAGCGGCTCCCACCCTCGGGGCGCGGAGCGGAACCCCGCACTCACTCTGCCACACCAAGCTCTTCAGCCCCTGCAACGCCGGCGCCATCTTGCCTGCCAGTCCCACCTCTCACCACCACCTGGCCCTTCCACGCCCAACCCCGCCGCACCCTCCAGAGAGGTAGTGGGCGGGGGCGGAGGGCACCGCCTGCTCGTGGGGCGGAGCGGGGCGGGCGCCTGCCAGCCGCGCCAGCCCCCTCAGGAGCCGCGCCAGCCCCCTCAGGAACCGCGCGAGCCCCCTCGGGAACCGCGCCAGCTGTAGGCGCGACCCCGTTTTCTCTGCGATGGTGGGGTCCAAAATACCGGCTGGGGAAGCGCGAGGTAACCAGGAGGAAAGGCGAGTGCTGCTGCTTGCCAGGAGAGCCCGGGACGCCGGGAGCCGCCTCCCGCCCCCCGCGGCGGTCTCCTTGTGCAGTGTGGGGAGCAGCCGGGAGACAACCTGGCCGGGGGTGGGGGGGCTCCGGGAAACCTACCGTGGCGCCGGGTCCCCTTGGGGTGTAAAACCCCCATCGCCACCGAGGCTCCATCATGAAAAAGGCCCCTGGGTTCCCTGTTACGTTCGTGGAGGCCACCGAAGAAACCACTGTGGGCTCATAGGCAGATCCCGTTTCTCGGCACCTAAGACCGTCTGTCAGAAGTTACAGTTAGAAGACATAAAGGCGTGTCGGCAGCGGCTGGTACGAATACGAAGAACTGAGAGGATAATGTCTCTTTCCACAATGCGAAGCATGAGGAAGAGTGGTTCCCTGTCGGTATGGTGGTGGTCCGTTCAGAGCAGAGGAGGAGGGCATCACTCCTGACAGGAGAAAGCGATCCTTGTAAGTAGGCAAAATGGCAGTAGGTAATAAGCTAAGCAGCACATTTCGAGTTTACATTGGGCTTAATTATTTTATGAATCTTCTGTAAGCGATACAGCAACTGCATCCTGTAACAGAAGGGAGAAAACATCACCACCCCCCTGCCCAGGAGTGCGGTGCTGTGTCGGACTCGAGGGAGGAGGGCCCAGCCTAACACCACCTCCTCTCATCCCAGGGAATAAACTTCACCTACGGTACCAGCGCTGCTGCAGAATATTGCTGGGTACAGCAGGGATTGGCCTGAGCTCATCCCCGTGTGAAGAACAAACTTCTGGTAAAATGTGCGGTGCAAAAAGTGAATCATTAATAGTTATTGGACTGCTTTTCAACTGCCTAGAAATGGTGAGTGCAACTTACTTTAAAACCATTTTCAACAATGATATTGTACTCCTTGCAAAAGTAAACTAAAAGCTAGGGTAACAGGCTGTCTGACACCCACTTCATATTTTGTAACTGTTACACTTTTGTGGTATTTACAAGTGACTGGAAAATAAAAATATTTGGACCCAATGTCTTTTGAAGTCTGTCAACAGCTTAAAACTAGATCAACAGGCAGATTTGGAGAGGAAAATGAAGAATATGATCCCCATACCTGTACCAAATCTCTGTGGTTGCATAAACTTCCTTTAAAAAAATCTGAGCAAATACATCGTATCAGTTAAATGTGTTAAAAAATGTAACATTTTAAGTTACTGTTGTTACTAACATTATTAGGTTTTAATTTTTCAAATAAAATATTTTACTTTGTACTTCTAATATTTTTACATCTCCCTTTTTCAGAACTTTTCAGCTAACACAGGTTACACTATTTCAAAATGCTATTTTGGTTTTGCCTGCTTATTTTTTAATTGGTCTGAAGAGAACACACAGGTGATTTCTAGTAAAATATTCTGTAAGTTCTAGCAGCTTTATAAACAAAAATTCTTTCAGGCTTGATTCAGCTTTAGAAAAATGTATGTTGATATATTTACAAATTTTAAACCTCATTTTTAGGAGTCCCAGTTCTGTCAGACGTGCACACAAAGATTCTGACAGGCCACTTACGCCTTGACACTAGCATGAATCGGGGAGAACACTCAGCTGGACAAACTGCTATTCATTACCTACATAACTGTGCTACAAATAAGATGCAAACTATCCAGTATCTGCAGGCAGTTATTTGTTGTATTTTTTAATTGAAAACAAAACAACCCCAAAAACACACCAGTAGAAGCATGATCTCCTAAATACCAGTATCTCCAATGTTTTACATTTTATACTGTCTTCAATCTCGTATTTTGTGCCTACAGCTCCTATTGCCTTAAATGTGAATACTGACTAGTTTAAAATATGAGGAATGCGAGATTACAAAAAATGCTCTCAGGAATCATTCATTCTCAGGTGATAGTACATGTTCACGCACTGTCACGAGTCTTAAATGCGTAATCATTGCGGCCATGTTGTTGCAGTCTCTGGACACTTACTCTTAACACATTCTTCCCATAATGTACAAAGCAAGCATTTGATCCTACTCATGTGCAGAATAGTGTTGACACTGGTAGTACATTCACGTGCAGATTATACCCAGTATTTTTAATAATAATTAGACCACAGTGTATGGGGGTTTTAAGAAAAATAGCCATCATTACAGCATGATATTATAAGAGCAAGCGGCAGTTATTTCAGTAATCAATGGATTACAAAAGTGAAAAGGGAAATAGCACTCCAAATTCAGTGGAGTGCTTATATTCTGAAAATGAGGTCACATAGATGCTTGGTAAGGCACTGAACAATCTTCTTGTCAAGACTTGAGTAAATTCAGGAATAGCTGAAATGTTTTTTTAATAATGATTTTATTTGTTTTTAGGTTTCTCTCTGTCTACATACGATGTGACATCATGAAGCATTTATCTCAGATGGCCCAAATTTTCAAGAGCCTCTTCTTACAGTCACAGTCACAGCTGTGAATATTGTAGGCCGTTCATTACTGGCTCATTTTAGTGAAGTTGCACTTAAAGGAACTGTACCTTCATTAATTCCCAGTATATTTATGTTATACAAGCAGAAGCCATTGACAAGAATGGAATTATTCTTACAGAAACACAGATTATGCAGTCAGCAGGTTAGTAAAAGAAGCCTCGTGAATTACAATTTCTCTTGACCTCTGCAGGACTGTGATTTTATCCTGGATGTCTCATTGTCCTGCCATTCTTGTTGAAGTCTTTTATTACTTCTACTGAGTTCATTATTAGCATGATTAGCTCCTTTTCCCCTCTGCTTTGGTTTTTTTTAACGTATGCATTTCCCTAACCTGCCACACACAGCTTGCTCAGACTGCAGCTTTCCAAATCACTTATCTACCCTTTCATTACCAGTGCAGATGTGAATCTGTGCTGGATTTAGTCAGGACAGAGTTCATTTTCTTCACAGCTAGTATGAGACTGTTTCGGATTTGCCCTGAAGAGGGCTAGTAACACTGGTGGTTTTAGTTGTTACTAAGGAGCGCCTGCACTAATTCAAGGTCTTTCCCAGCTTCTGATACTGCAGCTGCGTTCCCAACTCTCACTACAGGCAGCATGTGGGGGACACACAGTTCAGACAGCTGACCCAAACCGACCAAAGGAGTGTTTCGTTCCATTGAACGTCAGGCTCGGTACATAAGCTTGGGGTGGGCTGGGGGCCATGTTAATTAGTTGGCTGTCGGTGGTGAGTTGGTTGGCTTTCTCGGTCATGCTGTCGCTTGTGGGGCTTGCTCAGACTCTGCGGCAACTGCTTTAGAGTTCTGGCTCTCAGGCTCTGACTCTTGCTACTCAGGACCTGGCTGTGTCAGTCGGGTGGTGAGCAATTGTATAATTTGTTTTATTCTCCGTTATTTTCATTATAGATTATTATTGGTATTGTTAGTATTTTTATATTATCGGTATTGCTATTTTATTGATTTATATTCAATTATTAAATTGTTCATATCTCAGCCCACAAGTTTCCTTGTCTTTTCCTCCGTTTCTCCTCCTCCACTGGTGGGGAAGGTGGGTAGGAGAGCAAGTGGCTGTGGTACTTTATTGTTAGCTGGGATTAAACCACACAGAAGCTGTATGTTTTTCAGTACTGATGCTGATAAACGGTATTTTTAATTCACAAAAGGACTTGTAGCATATAGGTAATTGATGGATATTGAGGAAGAATCTACATACTCAGAAGTGGTTTTTTAATCTCATCACTGAAATGTAATTGAAAAAATATTCTGTTGAAATTCTGTTTTGAAAATAATTTCATTGGTAATTTGTAGGAATAGCCATTATTTTGCCAGTAAAATTTGTTTCTTATAGAAGTCATTATTGTAATAAAAAATTAAAATAAGAAATAGCAGTGGTTATCCTGCTAAGTATAAACACCACCACCACCCCTATTGCTAGCTTAGTTATGGAAGGACAGGTATTAATGATTAACAGTCTGAATTTCTTTCTGATGTAAATCACATGCTATATATTCTCTATTTGACTGCTAGGCAAGCAACTCCCTTAGATTTGCCTAAGCATTTCCTGCACAGAAATTTTTATGAATTGTTACTAAAGACAGTATTTTGAAAGGAAAAAAAAAAAAATCAGTGCCATGGTTTGCTCAAAGATTGTGAAAGACACACCTGCAAATGTTGGTCATACAGAATATACGTTACCATTTCTACAAATGGGGCAACGAGGGTGTCTGAGTATAGCTGGATCAGAAGATGCTTGGGACTAAGCGGACATAATGCTCAGGAGTTGTATAACCATGCATGGTACTTGCTAGGGTCTCTGAAATCCCAAATTAGCTGCCTTGCTATAAATAAGTTTGCCTCAAGGTGCATACTTTTGTCCCAAATAACTTTTTATTCATTTTCTTAATTTGGGTGGGATATACACCTTCATTTTGTATTTTTTTCCCTCTTCTAGTGCGTTTTTTGCAATCTTGCAATGTATGGACTTTATATATGTTGATGCGGGTCTGAAAGTCCTGATTACAGAAGATAAATAACTTGTGGTTAAGAAATACACACTCCGTAGTTACTTCTGTGACTGCAGTACACCAGAGCTCTTTCTGAATGGCCTGCTGCACAGCCGAACAGAAAAGCCTTTAATTGCAGTATCTGATGTATTGTGTTACTGTATATCTCAGTATATCTGCTCCGAGCAGAGGGTTGGATGATTTCCCATGGTCCCTTCCAAACTAGATTATTGTATGTTGCTCTCTGATAGAGAAATGCCTGTGATTCAGCATCCTATTTCAGGTTGTTTTGTATAAAATCCACTTCTTTGCATATATTGCTTTGCATATTGCTTTCTATAAACATCCAGTACAGTTAATTTGCTATAGAGCAAGACAAAAAAAGACATCCCTCAGTGCAACCTAGGTTAAATAATGGTCTTTTTCAATAGTGATTTCAAGGGTACTAGAATATTTTTATTGAAAGATGAAAGTTGGTCTAGAATATCTCAAAATTCTGTGTATTTTGTTAACGTTATTTTAAATGCAGAACATACCTAGATGGAAATTCTGGTTCAGATATGGAGGTGTTAAGAGTCCTAACTCAGATTAGGATGTATTAAGCAAGCTTTTCCTGCTGCTTAAATCTTTGGGATTGGAAGGAGAAGCTTCACCAATCCTGTCTGTCCTCACTGTAACTGATTTGTTAAGATCTGTCATATTTACCTCAGAAACCTCCTATTGTCTGCTCCTACTCTAATACTGATTTGTCCTCTCTCCCATTTATAAGAAACCCCTCTTTCACTTCATTAAGCCTTTTCTAATGCTATCCTATAGATCCCTAGAAGAGCCCTCAAAACCCAAACAGATCAAGATACCCTCCAGCTCTCAAGTACTTTTTCTGCTAGCTAAAACTGCACATTCTCCAACAAAAGTACTGGCGTTCTGGACTCCTTACTGCCCTTGTCTCAAAAGGATGGCAAGAAGTCACTGCTGACTTTAACCCCCCAGTTGATCATCTCCTCTTTGCTGCTGTTCTGCAGCTATCCTGGATGTAAACAGGTGCTAACAGCATTCTCCCTAAACCCTCTTCTCTGCCTTTCTTTCCCTGAAGCTGGAAAGATGACATCTGTGCTTGACTGCAACAGTCCCAGCTGCCTGAGCAGTGGCAGGAGGGAAGCTGAACAGCGAGCTGTGGCTGCAGTCTAATCCAGGACATCAGATTCGAGCCCCAGCCGATGAGGTAATTTTTCAAGCGCAGATGAACATTGACAGAGCTATCTGTAATCCTGAACTGTAATTTGCCCTGTAAAGCAAGCAGTTTTACAGTCTTCCAAGACAGTTATTCATCAGTAGGTGTGTTCTAGACCTAATGTACCAGTGACATAGTGAAGGCTGAAACAAAGATTAAAATCGTGAAATTTAACTCCTTTGGAGAAAAAAAGGCTCAAAAAAGTAGTTAGAAGATACAGTTTACCAAAACAAGGAGGAAAAGCAACACAGCCAAGCTGAGCTAGATCCACACCTCCTACAGCAGCTGTGTTCATGGTGCAGGTGTTATAACTTGGGCATTAGACACTGTCTAGTCTAATAATAAATACCGCTGGTGGTATGTGAAACATCACCGGTGCTCGCTGAGACAATGAAAACACTCAGGATTAGTTTCAGGTTCTCTCCAGATTGAGGCAAATGCTTTTTTATGGTCATGCTGACTTCAGATGAAAGGACAATCACATGTAGTGTGTTCATCAGTGCAGTTTCTATACTGTTTACTAGTATGAAGCTCTGGGCTTCATGAAGCAAAACACACAACCAACCAAAAAAACTTGATAAAATTCTAATTAAAACAAAAAACCAACCCCACAAACCTCTTAGAAGGAAGAGAACTTTGAGAATCAAGACAATTCCTATTGAAGACTCAGAGGTAGGCAGCATACTGGTACGTGAAGTAAAATGAATGCTTTCAGAACAGTGTCTGAAATCACGCTAACAAATCACGTGATTAAAACCAACTAGGTTATTTCATTATAGATGTCTTCATTAAAGCTTACCTAATAAAAAATTTCAGTGAAATGAATAACGATGTATTAGTGGCAATTACACAAAGATGAACACTTGTAAAGAAGTATGTGTATGTATTGCCCCAGATACAAATTACTTGCCATTGTATTTGACACTGAATAGCTCAAAACTTATATAGGCTGGTTTTAGTCCAGGAAGGAAGCTAGCAAAGATCTATCCTTTAGCTGGTTTCAGATTTAACCCAGAATTGCTGAGATTTAAGCAGCATTCTCCCACATCCAACTCTTGTTGGGTAAAGGAGAAAGAAACTACAAAAGAAGATACAATGACAACTACTTCGCAAACGGAGAGCGACACTCATCCGCTATTTTACCCTGCTTCACGGTGGGTGGACATCTCGTGTGTTACGTGTCTTCCACAGCGGTGCCAGAAAGGGCTCAAACATCTACCAGAGCCAGCAGAATTCCTCTCATTCTTTGAGGTGCCCCTTAAGAGATGCTGTTTGCATACTGCCAGTACAGCAGTATTCAGCTGTAAATACGAACAGTGTGAGCTCATTCACGTTTCTTCATCAACATATAAAAAAAAAAGTATGAAAACCATGGGTTTGCACAGTGTACATCCGCCCCATGATCGGATCAATGCCCCTGCCACTCAAGTCACCGTTTCAGTACAGGTAAGACTATCACAATACCACTCCCATTATGGTTCGAGGTCAGATACCTACAGCCCTTTTGTACTGACCCTCATTACTGAAGTTATGTGGCAGAAGGTAGATGTGAATCGCTGGGGCCAAAGCCTCTACCCTGCCTTAAAATAATCTGCCACTTTGCTACTTAAGATCTGAAACAACTAACTCGGTAGTGTTGTCAAAAGGAAAAAACCCCACACAAGTTCAAAGTGTATTCCTCAGGGCTGTTAGTCCGGATGAGTACTTACCGTTGGAGCCAGGGAGGATTTCACAGATCAGGCTTTGGGAAGAACGACTAGCCAGCTAAGTGACTACGGCCACACGGCACACTGCAAGCACAAGGTTCCCCACACTTGCTGTTGTGCTTTCACCCGCACAAACAGAAGAGAAACCGCAGGGGCTGTCAGAGCTGCTCTGCAACCACCCCTCTTGGGAACACCCACCCCACCTCCATCACAACAGGCCAAAACCTTCTCACAAGCAGGAGCCAAACACCCACTGTGGCTGTACGGCCAGCGACTGCTTCAGGCCAGTCAGCACTAGGGACTCGCCCCTCCTGCCAGCTCTGATCAGAGGTGCTTTGTACAGGTTCTGCGGGTCTGTTCCTGCTGGTTTTGGGGAAAGGTCATTGTCGTGATTTAAATCAAATGGCATCAGAAAGACACACACACACAAAAAAATCAGAGTCCCTGGATGCAAGCCCAAAAGCTGCAAGATACCAGATCCCTGTGATAACTTAGGAAAAGTGTCTGGGTTTAACTGATCTTCACGGGCCTTGGTCAGTCGCGAGCATTGTGCTAGCCATTGCACTGCTAGCTCAAGTACGCAATACGGATCAGATTCAATCCAAACCTCAGAAAGGACTATTGAAAAATAAAGCAAAGTCCTTGCATTACTGTACTTTTAAGAGGTACTGGCATGGGCTGGTCTTGCACCAGCTGTATCAAAATGTTCACTGCCTTCACTGTAATGAGGCAGCTCTCTCCACTTTCAGATCAAAGATTGTCCCTTAAATATCTGGATTTTGCCTGCCAATAAACCATTCTTTCACTCTATTTCCCAGCAGTGGCAGCAGGAGCACTGAAGGAACAACTGGACATCAGTAATCCATTTTCCCTGACAGAATGCCAGCCTGTGCAGTCTCCCTGCCCAAGAATGACTTGTTGCAGAAACACACAGGCTGAAGGTTAAAAACTAGTGAGAGCAGAAGCCTTCAAGTGGCAAATAAGGTAAATTAAGGCTGTCCTCATTGCTTTCACAGAACCCACACAATGCCCTGGCAGGCTGCAGAGACAGTTCTAATAATCTACTAGCCAGGGTATTTCTTAAATGGCCAATGCAGTTTTTCTCCTCCCATGTTAAATGACAGCTCAGTACTTCAGTTTAACACTGCAATGGAAATAACCTTCCGAAGCTTAAGCTTTGTTTCAAGCCGAGATTTAACATCAGATCCCCAAAACAGAAGAGACAATACCTGAACCACCTCGGTATTATAAGATACCTAATACTAAGGATCAAGGTGACAAAGACTAACAATTCAGCAAACAGTAAGAGCAGGGAGGAAGAACAAATTGTTTGTTATTTTTGCTTCTTTGAATACTATGGAATTAAGTGCATTGCTAGAAATTCAAGCACTGTTTGGTGTTTAATATCATACCTAGATGACCTGCATCACACAGAAGCAAAAAAAGGCACAAACATCCAATTATTTCTACCTTCAGGTCACTTCATGATCATGAGGGAGTCACACTTAACACTCTTCCTATTTTTGGGCTGCTGCATTTCTTTGTTAGCTAAGTCTTCTTTATAAGGTACGTATCGTAAAAAATCCCTTCTTCATACAAAGTGTCACTTATGAAACATGGATGAACCCAAACACTCTCAGCTGGCAATGAACATGCAGGGAAAAGCTGACACTCAATACAAAGGAATTAATTGAGAGTTTATTCCAGATGGTTCTCCTCACTTAGGATACAAGTCATCAGAATAATCTATCAAATAGACTTGGATTTTAATGATATGATTTTTTTTCTAGAATGCATTTTGGTTTTTGCTTCTACCAACCTGTTAAAAAAAAATCTGCCAGATGAAATGTTTAGCACAAACTGCAATCCTTACTGTTTGTAGAAAATATGACTTTAAAAAGGACATTATCAGGTAAATTCTTATTTTAAATGTTTACACTTATAAAAATGCTTTGGAAGCTTGAAACTGAAATCCTTTGTAATAATTGTCTTCTTCCTATCTCCCTCTTCCTATCTTAAATGCCTTTATTAGCCCAGGATTATCATAAATGACAGAGTGCAGCTGTGGATTAAACACTGAAAGACCATGAATGGATAAATTGTGGGGTTTTTTTGAAAAATGAAAGCTTACATGGGTTTTTTTTTCCAAACGAATAAAATGCATAGATGGCTACAGTGCTCACCCATCAATCTTTACAGTGTATGTCTGAGGTAGCCTTTCTAAAGAATTACTAAACAAGCCCCAACAGATGCCAATCTTGGCATCAAACCCACTATCAGCTGGAAAGTCCACCCTCGCTGTAACACCAGTGGTGATCAACAACATAATACATTTTAAAAGCTTTTGAAAAAACAGCAGGTACAGTGGACGTAACTGTTAGTTCTAGATCTGCAGCCCTCAATGTACATAGTATGCACATAAATACCTCGGCTATAATACACATCCAAGATCCATCCCTAAGAGCCATACTGTTACGTAAAGCACAGCCATCCTAACTCCAGGATACAAACCAAAATTCCACGTCTACAAAAGGAAAGTAGAATTAGTGGCAGTTTATTGCCTCATACAAATTTAACCAACGTGGCAACCATGCCAAAGGAATTAAAACATTTTCAGGACATATGTACAGACTGTACATTTCAGAAACATCTGAACAATAAAAATGCCAGAACAATCTCTGCATTATGAATTGAACTGAACAAATGGTTTGAAACCGTCAATGCATTGAATGGGTTTACAAAGGCACTTCCCTACCCAAAATAGGAAATGACAATCTGCAGCCTAGAGGGAGGTCGGAGAAGAGTGCTTATCAACTACTGCACAATCTCAACTTTAGGAAAAAATAAGCAGGATTTAATCAAACATTTATAGGATTCAATGTGATCCACTTCTGAAAGAGTTCACACAGTCTCATCTTTGTCTTTATGTTGCTTCTCTTGGCTCTCTCGTTCTGTACTTTGGCTCCTTCGACGATCATGTTTGTCCGAATGGTCCTTGCTATCGCTGTGATCGTGTTTGTGGGAACGTTCTTTG
Source organism: Rhynochetos jubatus (assembly GCA_027574665.1). Lineage (NCBI taxonomy): Eukaryota > Metazoa > Chordata > Aves > Eurypygiformes > Rhynochetidae > Rhynochetos > Rhynochetos jubatus. The sequence continues at coordinate 23,931,095 of CM050656.1, forward strand.
CTTCTGCTACGCTTTCTAGATTTTTCTTTGCTGGGACTCTGGTCTCGTTTTCTAGACTTCTCAACACTATCTGTTCTTCCTCTGCTTCTGCTTCTACTTCGTTTATTTGACCTCTCTTTCGTTTCATTTTTATGTTTACTTGATTTCTCTTTGCTCCTGCTTCTGCTGCGCTTACCTGTATTCCTACTTCGGCTCCTACTCCTATGCCTTCTTTCCCGGCTTCGACTTCTACTATGTTTTCTCTCTTTTTTGGAATCCCTCTTGTCATCCCGGTGTTTCTTGTCATCCTTATCATCCTTGTGTCTTCTCTCTTCTGTATCACCCTTACTTCTCCTTTCTTTTGATCTTTCTCTAGATCGATCTTTTTCCCTCTCACTACCTCTTTCCTTATCATAGTCTCGCTCTTTTTTCCGGCTCCGTTCATTTTCTTTCTCTCGCTCCCTATCCCTGTCTCTTCTATCTCCTTTCCTGTCGCGACTTCGACTACGGCTTCTGTATCTGTCCCTGCTTCTGCTTCGCCTCCATTCTAGCGTGCGATCAGTACTTCGAGATCTCCGCCTTTCTTTTTCTCTCTCCTTAGCTTCACGTTCTAATCGCTGCCGTTCTCTTTCTCTTTCTAGTTCTCTATCAAAACTAGATGATCCATGGCCTTCCCGATGATGGCTTCTGCTTCTGGATCTTCTGGGAGACCTCCTGGGACTGATGGATCGTCTCGGCGACCTTTTAAAGTAAAAGACATTCAATATGAAACACAACCTTTTCGGTTAAGACACCTTTTTTACTTTCCACTTCACACTTGATCTACACCGTCTACATTTAATCTTAAATGCCAAATCTAATCTCATTATCTTCATCCATTTGCATCCATAAACTGTTTTGCCCACTGCCCTAAAAGCCCCTCTCAGTGAAAAGACGACACATTTCTGGTAATAAGTAGTTCAATACTGAACTTCTAACATTCATTTTCAAAACAATGCGTATATGACCTTGAACGTCTACGTTCTGCATGCCGGTCTATTTCTTCCATTCCCTCCTTGCCGTCTTTCTTGATTTTTCTAGGTCTGCTTTTAATTTGCTGGTCAATGGTTTTCTGGACTGGCACAGGAATTCTTGGAAACAGTGTGGAAAACCATTCAAGCTTAGTGAGGAAGGAACGGAGCATCTCCCCGATGGTCATAACACAGCCTCCACCTGCCTTCACATCCAGGTCCTACAAAATACAAGCAAAAAATATCCTGATGGTCAAAAGTATTCTTTACTCATTAAAAAAAAAAAATGCTGCTACAGTACTGCCCTCTTGAGGTCTCATGATTATGAAAGTTTACTTGTCTCACATTCTAATACATTTCCTTAGAAAAATTCAAACTCTGCATCCTTCGGATTTGGCAGTATGTTACAGACAGGGAATGGGACTTAATATATATGCATGCAGGCACATACTGATCCTGCAGCCATCTGGATGGTAAGGGACTGTCGATGAAGAGATTAACGCGAAATCCCCTTACACGGTCTGGTTGTACGGTATGATCTTGTATTTTATTTAAATGCTACAAAGTTGAGAAGTCCTCTCAAACTATATTTAATACTCCATTTTGTGGACGTACAACTGCGCAGCATCATACCCAACCCTGTGGCCTAAATCATTTAAGAACTACACCGCTGCCTATCTAAAAATGATCATAGGAAAGCCTCTAGTACAAAATGGCATCCTACCAGAATTGGAAGCAATAGCAAACCAACTGCCATGAAGCAGTGAGGTTTCTAATTTAGAAACATGTAAAAAAATAAATAAATGAACAAATAATTGGAAACGCATAATCCATGATGACCATTGTCTCTGAAAAGGGTCATTACCGCATGAAGGCCTTCTTGCTATGCCCTCTCACAGCTCAGGACATGTTAGTCAGCTATTGTCAGTCCCAAACCTATAGTGCAAGCACACAAGGAAAGTGAGATTTGTTATCTAAACAGGAAGAGAAAATCTAAATGTAAAACTGCTTGCACTCACACACATTTAAGTGTTCAGATATACAGTTTTTTCCAAATATAAACGCTGCAGAGATCTGAAGAAGAAAAAAAGGAGTTAAATGGAGCACCTGGAGAGTACGTACAGTTAAACAAAACAAACATAAGGAGCATTTTGAAAAGTAACTCTGTATCCTGGGAAGATTTTCTTTTTCACAGCAGCATGACAAAAGATGAACTACTTCCACATAGTTAAGAACTGGAGGAAAAAAAAATCCGGTAGGTTGAAATAATTCCATAGATAAAAATTTGCTTCATCTTACTGAGTGTGACCAGGACTGGTAAGAAACTTCAGACAAGCAGCCCCACGCGCTTTTCCTACGTAACACCAAGCTACTCACAGCAGCCGGGAAAGAAACGCTAATTACAAAAATATACTGGGAGGTCTTAAACAACAATAAACAAATATATGCTAATAACCAATATCTGCAAGGACTGAAATGCATAAACTAAAAACGGTGCTCTGAATAATGAAGCAGTTAAGACCTCCACAATGAACCAAACTTGTGGTTGCTTTATGGTCCCGGGAATCAAGTCGTTTGGGGGACCCCAAAAATGAGGCCACTCCAGTCTCCCTCCTAAGTTACTGTGCAAATGGCCAAGGAGAGTTGAGATTAACCTGAGGCAGGCGGAGGGCATCACAGCGCTGCAATCAAGATAGCAGTTTGGTTTGATTTTTGTTAGAGACATACACTAACACAGGTTTATCTGCAGTACCAGCTGTTCCCTTTGCATACCGGTTTTGATACTTTGCATGAAAGAAGACATTGAAAATAAATGCAGTCAGATACAGGTATAATTCACACTATTTTTAATACAAGCATTCAGACATAATTGGCAACTACAACATTCGCAATTTCTCGAAACAGATGCCTACTGTCGTGCTGAAGAGGGCAAGCGATTCTTCCTGTTCCATTCTTAAACCTAGGAGGTAGTTTAAAACCTGCTCAATAAATACAGATTTCAACAGTATGTAGCAGACCATACATTCAGCTTCACAGACCGAGAAACCTCACCCACCAGCTCCTACTCCCTTTCTCCAGACAGCACATCAGGACTATGGTACCAAAGGTATTCTCCTATCGGACTGCGTAACAATGTAGCCTCTCTACTGAACATCCAAAGTTAGCGGCTCCCATTTCTTTTGTCGCCCTGTCAGGAGCTGCATTAAGGTTACTAGAGACAGTGACACCTTATGTAGTAACCAGGTTTTTTGTTTCTCCTCTGAAGAAATCCTGGGTTTCGTTATTCCAGGACATGAATAACCACAGGGATTTTTGGTAATACTCGTCAAGGTGAATGTTGGTTTCTACTGCGTATTTCCCACACTCCTATCTGAGCACCAATTCTGCCTGTCCTGGTAACAACACAGATTTAGCACTTGGCTCTTACTATAGCTTGTTTAAAAAAAATAAAAATCTTTTTCTAAAGACCACAGGGAAGGCCCAGCCGCACAGCCTGCTGTCTGCATTCCCAACAGATCTGTTTCACACGGCTTTGTAGTATTTGACACAGTAACATCCTAACCAATGGAAAACTGTTACATCTTTGAAATATAAGAAAAATGACCCAGATCCCAGCTCAGACCTGCTTCCTGCACTAATTAATACAAGTACAAGAACAAAATACTGCAGCTTTCAAACTACAGAAAACCTTATCAAACAGTAATTAACATGGAAAGAAACAAAAGAAAACAAATTATTACCCTCGCCGACATACCTCCTCATCATCAAGAAAGGATTCAAACCAGTCCCATAGATCTGTAGGTGGCTGTGTGTACCTTTAAGCACAAAAAGAACGCACAATTTTAATACAGCTTTCTGTATATTAAATTAGTCATTACTTGATTATATTGAAACTTACCTAATATACATAAATCCCAGAGCCCTAATATATGGAGAGTCCGTATGAGTTATAAGGCCCATCACTTGCTTACGAGTGAGTTTCAGCGTAAATAGTTTGTAGAGCAGACAAAAGGCAGTAGACACAATTCCTCCAGTTCCAACACCACGCACCTTTCAATAGGGAGGAAACAAGTTAGGTGACAACGCAGAAGTCAGAAATACATTATCCCAAGAACATGAGAACTAACACAAGGTGAAGTCTAAATCTACAACCAGAGCTACGTGGAAAAAGTAACACTACTTGCATCCACAGCTCTGGCAGCAAGGGGAATCTATCAACCCTCTATAATAACTACATTTGCATCCAGGGACTGAGCCAACACACAGGCACGTTTTAGCTATGCTTGGGAAATTTATTTACCAGACAGAAAAATTTAAGAAGGCACGTACTTCTACTTACCCCTCCACACATCCCTGTCTGGCCTGCTGTTTTTCTGCTCCCCTTTTCCCACGGTTCAACATGTGTAACCTGAAAGGGGGGAAGAGGAAAGAAAAAGAAAATTACAATTACAACCTCCATAATGCTTAGCTGCCTGTACAAACCTAATTCAAACAATGGCTAACCTAAATCAATCTTAAATAGCTCAACTTCTCCTGCCAAATTCAAGATTAAGTCTGCTTTGTCATAAAGCATTTGGCTTTTTTAATTACATTAGGAAATTATAGCCAAAATCATGGATGGAGTTTTAAAAACAAAACCACCAAAAGCATCCATGCTTATTCTATACTCCAAGTACTTTAATACACCTTTAAAATACCTTATGACTATCATTACTACTTTCTGTGGTGACCAAACAACTCCCTTGAAGCTCTTAACAGGTCTAGTGATACCTGCTGATGACTGCTACAGAAGTCAAAACCTACAGTCTCACATTCATAGATCTCATTTATGCAGTGAGCTTAGCTAGAGACTTTGAGTACCACCTACAGTTAGCACAGGAAAGATGTCTACAAGTGCGGTATTTTAATCTAAAAAGCCAGTGCTTTTTCTTGTAGACTGCAGTGATATATTCTTAGATGAAATGGTTCCTAAATAATGAGTAAAGCTTGCCTAATTCGACTCTTTAGATACGCATTTAGAGATGAATGCATGAACACAGTTAACCAACACCATTCCTTAAACTTGATAGCAAGAGTCACAAACAAGAACCACAGAAGTGCCTAAGCTACATTTGAAACTGTGAAATTCAGAGAAGTAAGGTCTGGCTCCATAAACAAGCGTAAATCCTTAAAAAAACAAAGGCAAGACAAAAAAAAAAAAAGACAGAACGGTGTTACACTGTACTGGGGATACGAGTTTGTGACCAAGCTGTACTGTAGTTCACAAATTAAATTTCCTTAACTGTACATGAAACAAAACTAATTATGTACACAAGCACATGAAATCAGAGATACACTAACAGCTCAAGTTGCTAAACTGGGGTTTTTTCCCCAGTTTGTCCCATCTAAATAAGAAACATGAGAGATGCCAATGCTGTAGAATTCAAAATCCACTACGACTTCCTGTATTACTAGCATCATGAGAAGTTCACAAATGCTATGTCAGCAGTGCTGCACATCCTTCTGATTATTTATGGGTTTGTCTCTCACAAGAAATGAAAAGTATTTTTTAGCCAAAGGATCGAGTATGACATTTATCACAATGGAGGTCTTCAATTTTTTTTAAATTACAGTTACATCTATTGGCCACAATCTACACAAACAGACTGGTATAGACAGATATCAATAAAAAAACCCCAAAGCCCTGAAAACAACCCTCATTTCAGAAAAGAGTAGTTTTGATCCTACAAAGACGGCTGCATACGCTTTAACTCGTTGGAAGTACACAGATTAAACAAAGCTGAGAACATGCACATGGCGCTAAGGTCAGGGATAAAGAAAGAGGAAGTCATCCACTTTTCAGATACAGAACTTAAACGGGAGACCAGAACTACAAGTGAATTAAACATCTACACAAGAATCGGTATCTTCAAAGGAGGTCGCTATCACTAGCTGCCTGCTGTGACTCAAGATCATTTTTCCTGACAATCCAGCACTCAGAATCCGTAAGTCTTTTAAATGGCCCACTTATTTGGGTTCCCAAAGACAAATACACTCGAAAACACACCTGCTGTGGTAGATATCAGGCTCACCAAAAAAAGAAGAGTCATCCATTTTTCAGGAATCTTTAAACATGAACAGAATTCATACCTTCCGAATATCAATGACGTACCTTGACCATCAGGTTATATTCCCGCTCCCATCTATTCCTAATGAGTAAGCAAGGGGCTGAGTTTTCCCTTTATTCAGCATGGGGTTTTGAGTCAGAGTAACTGTCAGGTTCAGTAGACCACCTTTTTTACACTGGATTACTAAGTGGGTATTTAACGGTGTATCAACATTCTCCCCAATTTAAGATCAAGCCACTTATGTAATCAAACACCGAGACAAGCAAACGAACTATCTGACCTACTGCAGTCGAGCTCGACCAATACTAAGACGATGAATCCCAGCAAATATTTTCACTACATCTGAAAGGGTCCATGTAAAATACAATGAGCTCTCAAATTTTCTGCAAATATAGTTCTTTCATACATTTTTCGACTCTTGCCATCACTTACAAAAATAAACTTTGCTGCCTTCCATTCTGACACAAATAATTCAGAATATCTTTTATGCAGCAAGTGGTAAATTAACGTGAGAAGCTCTGTCAACAATCTTTGTTGCTCTACGCATTAGGAGAATTAAGTAATCTGCTCCAAATGACAGTGCAAGCAGAGAAACGTGGTCATTAAGAGGAAGAACAGGAGCACTGTCTTTATAAGTAAGGGCAAAGAATGCCAAAAATCTCAAAATACTTCGGTGGAATTATTTTTCACAATTATGGTGCCTTAAGTAACTTGACTTGCTCTGATCAAATGATATAAAAAGCGCTACCTTAATTTCAAAATATACTGAAACCTGCTGACAGTGTAACATTACCAAGCAGCATCCATTCAGCTGAGAAAAACAGCTCAAAAAGATACCACCGAAGTCCAGCTGACTGACGACAGCAGCCTGAACTACCCAAGTTTTGCTCTCATTATCAGAACAAAGGATGTGGCTGTGTGGATGAGCATTAATTATGCATACCTCTACCTGGGAGACTGGCTTGATGGAAGCCTCGCTGCAAAACTGATTCAGTCCTGCTAACGAAACAAGAACCGAGAAATGGGCGCACCGATACAGTTATCTCCCCAGCACATCCTACCTAACGCTAGGAGAAGCACTAAAACGAACTAGCTTTTCACTGGGCGTGGAGATTCTAACGTCTGACTGAGGAAGAAGGCCACATGCAAACTCCTGTAGAAACCTACGGCCACCACCATACCTCCTGCGCAGTTCCGTGGCGTGCCGGCACCCCCTGGGCACGCGGAGCGCTTGTCTCTGGAAGCGGCATGCAGCCCGGGCCCCCTCCCCGCTCTCCGACTGAGCGCGCAGCCCTTAGACGGCCATTTCATCCCCACTGCCCTGGCTCGCGCTGCCCGCTACAGAACTAACTTACGGTTCCCTAAGTCCAAATCCGTAATCCAAATTCTTCTGTAAGGGAGAGAGAAGGCAGCACCTTGGCTTCTCCCGGTTAGGCAATTAAAAAACAAAACCAAACCAATCCACCGCAAACCAGAACGCTCCCACCCCTCACCGCCAGGCCAGGGGCAGGAAGGCAGGAGAGAGGGTCCGCGGGCCGCAGTCAAGGCCGTCTCCCTGCCAAACCCCCAGCCGCAGCGGGGCTCGGGCGGGCGCCAGCGGAGCCCCGCGGCGCCCAGGGCGCGGCCCGCAGGCTCACCTTGAAGTAGATCTCGTCCACCACTTCATGGTACGTCTTGAGCTCGTAGAGCTGCACCTTGAAGTAGGGCGACGAGAGGATGTTGGTGAGGATCATGGGGTTGAGGTTCATGGTCTTCTCGTTCCCCCACAGCGGCAGCACGTTGCCCTGCTTGCCCGAGGCCGCCGGCTTGGGGGCCCCGCTCTGCAGGGGCTGCTGGGCCGGCGGGCCGGCGCCAGGCTGGTGCTGGGCCGCCTGCTGCCCCTGGCAGTTCCCGGCGCCGACGGCGGGGCTGTTGTTGGCCATGGCGGCTCGGGGCCCGAAGCGGGGCGGCGGCGCGCGGCCTGCACAGCGGACGGGCGGCCGCGCCACACCACAGCGCGGGCTACCGGGCAGGGCGCTGCCTCCGCCGACCGCTGACAAGATGGCGGACTGCGCGGAAGTGACGGCCTCGCCTTCCGGGGCCGAGCCAGCCAATCCCCGCGGGCGAGCGCGGGCGCGTAAGGCCGGGGCGGGAGGGAAAGGGAAGAGGAGGCCGGGGCGTCTGCACGCCAAGGCCTGGCCGCGCCGCTCCTTCCCTTTCTCCCCCTCCTCCCGCACTGGCAGGCGGCCGCTTGCAGGCGTCAGCTTGCCCCTCCGGCTTCCGAGCCCCGTAGTCAGTCACCAGCTGCCCCGAGCCGGGCGCTGCCTGACGGCTGGGCCCTCGGGGCGGGGAGATGCGGGCCGGGGGAGGCGAGGGGACCCCGCGGTGTGTCGGGGAGACGGGTGCTGTCACCGTAACGCGGGGTGCTGAGCCAGCGACCTGGCAAACCGGGACAGTGGGCCCACCGGTCACCCTTGTGGTTGGTACCGAGCCAGGGCACAGCGGGAGCGAGCACCGATCTAGGACTGACGAGGTCCTGAATGTCAAACAACGGTGCAACCCCCTCCCCATCCTGAAAGTCCCCCGAAATGACTGAAAGCTGGGCACAGTGGAACAAAATACCTTCCCCGCGGCTCAGCGAGTCAGGAAACAGGCACAGGGAGAAGCGGTATGGAAGCACCCATGGAAACACCATCTCTACACACGCTGTTTGAGGCTAATTTACATTTTTGATTTAAAAATGAGGAGATAAAGACTGCAGGAATTAACATTTGAGTATCGTCGCTCTTCACTACGCATAGAAAACCTGAGAAACAGTAATTCATCTTTGCTGCTCCAGCCCTTGAGCACACCTTGGAGCCCGTACTACAGCAGAACAGTTTCTCCAAGGGGCCCGTCCTGCTGTCCAGGCTCTTCACTCCCCTGCTCCAGGAGTAACTTCACCAGCCTTCTTTCCATCTCCTCTTCCCAGCTCAGCTGATTTCCAAAGATGTTCACAAAACCTTCATTACTTATCACAGGCCTCTGGCATCTTGATGCAGTAAATATCTATTTAACGATCTCATATGAAATTAAAGAACTAATCAGAAAATTAATTCTAAGAAAGTGTCCTTATAGCGGTGAAGGATCTTATCCTGGAGACAGGTTTGCTTTGGAGTTGAGTAGGGGTTTGTTGTTGTTTAGGGTACCCTTGACTCTTCGAGCACTCCCTTAAATTTTCTTCTATAATCACTTTAAGACAGCCAGTATTTCTGCTGTAATCTGTATTACCCAAATTGTGGTTTTATGCATTTATCTTTTCCTGTTGAAATATAGGTTCTAAACCTCAGTGTTTTTCCTCTGTGTAAGACAACGTTTTTGTACTTCTTATGCAGTCCCTCTTTGGTGGTGATGCTGAAACCTTTGATACAGCTGCAACTTATAAATCCGTTTGCTCCAAATTAGATTTTCTTCCCTCAGGCATCCCAGCTGGTCTTTATACAGAATAGAGCCAAAGCAGAAAAAAATCAGCCAGGAGGTGATTTTCATTTGCAAAGTGCAGGGAACTATATATATAATTATAAAAAAGTAGGGGTATGGTGATCTGTATGTGAGACCCGAGCCTCACTTCTCATTCACACAGATTAATTTGGAATTTTCTCCAACAGGCCTAATCTGTTAGTTGAAGCCAAGGAGAAAGAGACTGGTACTTAGTCACCAAACATCCTCTGAATCTGGTTTGAGGGGAACGGTTGTTAGCTCTTGAATTATAGATTAAGCAGTATTGCTGCCTGTATTTTCCTGTCGAACATCAGCGTGGACTAGTGTCTTCTGGCAGTAGTGCTGCATTAGATTTCTTCCGCCATCACATTTAATTAGATGCACTGCAACTTCAAAGGGAAAGTACAGGAATTGCCTACAGTTGTCTTTCTCATCCCAATTACTGAAGGTAAAATAAGTTTCAGCAGTTTAGGTTTTCTTGATTCATGGCTTTCTACTGTGAGATGCTTTTATTTCAGTACAGTCATATACTGAAATGGTATACGTGTAGTACAAAACCATGAACTTCTCTAAAAATAACCTGTTTAATCTGTGGGCATATTGAACTGAATGCGACTTGAATGTTCAAATTACAGACTGTAATGTGAAAAGTACCTTTGAACTGAAGTTTCTTAGGAACTTCATTGACTTGCACCTCCTCTGAGCAGGGGGTTGCCCTGGCTAGCCTCTAAAGGTCTCTTCCAACACAAATCATTCTATGATTCCTTGAGACTGATAACATGTACCACTGCATAAGGGAAAAAAAAACCTCAGAGCTTTAGACAGACTAAATCAAAGTTTGTGGGGTTTTTTTCAACAAGAGAATAATTTTTTTAAAAATTATTTGATGTAATGGGGAATAATCAGAAGAATTTCTTGCAAGAAAAAGATCGGACACCCTGGAGCGAAAGCAGACTGTCCAGCTTAAAACTGCAAACAGCGCTCTCCAACTGCCATGCTGCCAGTCTTCGGAAGACTGGGTCTCCCGTCCAACCTCATACGGAACAATCCAAAAAGGTGTTTCTGTGATTATATTGTTTGATAATGCAGAATCAGATGTGTGATAATTCTGCAGGCTTAATTTGCAGTGGGACATTTTACACTACCAGGAAACTACTAGGAAATTGTGTGATTCACAATGTGTTACGGATTTACTTTCACCGTATACTATAACTTTACTACTGTTCTTCCCTACACTTTCTTGGTTCTTAAGAATATCATACTGAGTGACGAGTAGAATTTCACAGGATATCAGAATCTGTAGTATTTTAAGCCAGGAAGTGAAAGACTTCTATTAATAAACCTTACAATTTCTCTCTGAGGTGAAAAAATATCATGCACAGTTTATACATTGCCTAATTGTGACAGAGGTACTAAATGCTAGTTTAAGGTTAAACATGTCTCAATGGAGGTATACAACAAAGAGCCTCCAACCTGGGCTTTTTCCTTGCACAAGGAAAAAAACCCTTATTTTATTTACAGTGCGCTTTCTTTTCTAAAAAGCAAAAACCTCATTAAAAAAAGGTAAAAATCAATTTACTGGAGTAGGTAAAGGGATCTTGTGGGAATTATTCCCTACGCACAGTTTCTGTGCATGGCTAAACTGGGTTATGCAGGTCTTTAAATCTTGCTGGGGAGAAAACAACCCAGCAGAAATAACTGACCAGATGTTTTACGTACACTTTAAATTTCCTGTGTAAGGAGAGATCGGAAATATTGCAACATTTATGTAGAATCTGCTGGCAATCCAGACGCAGATTGAAACCACAACTCTGAGGCTGCCTTACTCGCTGCGCTGCTGTTAGTTAGCACTTCAGCTGCGAGGAACAACTGCAAGACTGCAAAGGCAGCTTCCTGGTTCTACTACTCACAAACCAAAACCAAGGTAAAGAAAAGCGAATTGCTGCTGTGTCCTAAACCCTGAAAGAAGCTCCAACGGAACCATTCCAGTACCTGTGCCGAGGGTCTGGGCTGCCAGTCGGCCCGCACGCTTGCGCGCGTGCTGGCCAGGGAGCGGACGGCACAGCTACCCGCCTGCTAGCTGCGCGTGCTCCGTGCAGGCCGCGGCCCGCGGAACTTACGTGCCTCGGGGCTCGTTTTTAAGCCGTCGCAGATGTCAGTGCGCGCACTGCTCGTGTTGTATGGAAACTAAACCAGACGGCACCGAATTGCGGCCTAACGTTATTGGCGAATGATCTCTACCCTTGCCCGAACCCCAGATCTGCCGCCTGGCGCGCGCCCAGCCCCTAGCCCCACACTCGAGACGGACGCTGCTGCTGTCCCTCGGAGCGCCAGAGGCCGCGCGCCCGCCGGGTGCCCGCCGCGGCACACCCCACTGCCTTCTGCCCGCCCTCCATACGCGGCTTCAGAGCTGGCGCCTTCCAAGCCCACCCCCTCCGCGGCGCTCGGTTCCTAATTTACATACCATTCTAATGCTGCTGGCACAACGCTTCTGCTCTGAGCAGTGCCCAGGCTTCACCTGGGCGAGGGGGCGGCCGCTGGCGGGAGGTCCCCGTCAGGGAGAGGCGCGGGGGAGCCGGGGGGAAATGGCTGCCGCGGGCAGGGGGCTGCCGCCGCCTCGCCGCACCCCTCGCGGGCCGGAGGGGAGACCCGGTGCCGCGGCCGACTGCCTGGTACGGAGCCTGGGGAGGGCCGGGAGCGCGTGGGGATGAGGAGGTGGGTGCCTGGGGTACCGGTGGGGTCGCTTTGCTCCCGAGGAGGCAAATGGCAGGCCTGAACACCGAGCCGCTCTGCTGGTTTTGTACGTCTCTGTATCTCTCTCTTGCGTTTTCGTGTATACGATTTATGATTGTTCATAAAAACGCTGTTTCCATCATTAAGTGTGGAGGGAGCAGCTAGTGCCTGGTTCCGTGAATTCCCGTGTTTTTATCGCTCTCTGAACAGACCTGGGATCAGGTCTACCCCCTGCTCACTTGTGAATTGGCCACCACTGAAAACAGCAAACTGTAAATCGGTGCGTTATAAGGTACTTCAGGAAACAAGAGTTAACCTTTTCTTAACTTTATTTTACATTAGCACAATATTATGGATAAGAACTCTCAGGAACAGTTTACAGGAACTATTAAATTTACACCTCCTTTGTACAAACAACGCTACTGCTTCATTAAAGACTTAGTGGGGAAATACAAACCAAAGAAGGTTGGTATGTTTTGTCTTTTTCCATTGTAAATTTGAAAAGAAGTTCACATTCGGTATCTCAGGAAGACGGGAAATGTGTAGATATAACCTGCTGACCTAATTACCAAACAGTAGTGTCGGAGCTATGGTTAGCACCAAATTGCCTTGACGATTTGTTTTTCAGGGGTGCATATAATTAATGTTAATTGATGGGAAGAGAGGGAAAATCTAAACAAGAAAAATGCCTTGGCGTGTCTCATTGAGTAGGTGTTATTCTGGTTTTAATTTAATGCTGAGGATTTTGGTTCACGCTGCTTTCATCATGGTTTGGTTTTGCTTTCTAGAGCAGTTCGTTCGGTGTAAGGTGTCAGGTTGGCCTCATCATTCGTATGGATGTTCTCAGATGAGAAGTGACGTGAAGAGCTGGGATCATGTGAGGCTAGCTCTCTTCCTGTTTCCTCCCCGCAGAGTACCAGGACTCTTGTTTGGGTACTCATTTTCAGAAGTTAAATTATTTAAGTAATGTTGTGTAGCATTTACTCTTTTCTAATACGTCCTCCCCTGCGGCACCTCCTCCCAAAAAGCAAAAAATTGAGTAATACCTCTGTCTGCAGTGTTCAGCTCTGAAACTGATGTTAATGTCTTAGGGAGCGTGCAAGGAATCGATGAGAAATGTACCCGGTGTGCTCGCGTAATGACGCTTCTAGTAGCTAATAAAAATCTAATCCAGCCCGTGAGGTCATGGCACTGTAACGTCCTGCGTTCAGGAGCGTTGCGTCGGTAGTTAAAGGTTTGAATTTTCTGATTTAGGGTTTGAAATGGGGGCGAGGGGAGGGGTGGTGGGGTGGTAAACTGTTTACTCACAGGGTAGCGGTAGGCGTAACAGGAGTAATTCAGGATTTGCACACTGAGGACTGAGCAGCGTGCTTCAACCTTGACTTAGCCCGAGAAAGAACAGTGGGGTTTGGTTTGTGTACTCAACTACCTCTTAAGCTTGCAGGAAAGAATATTATGTATTTGACTTTGTGTTCTGACTAGTCCCAGCCTTCCCCACTTAAACATTAGACTGAGCTTGTAAACTAGTTTTATGCAGGTCCTTTGCTGCTGAGCCTGTTCTCAGTGTTTTGGATGGAGAGTAGTCCAGTAAAAAGCAGTGCCAAACGTGACAATTGCTACAGCTTTAGTACTTAAAATCATACTTTACTGTTATTTGAGGGAGTGTGCCTTTATGTGGAAGACGTTCTCGAGAGTCAGTGGGATGTTTTACATGTACTTGTTTATAGCTGTAATAACAAAAGGTTAATCCATTTAAAATGCCTTGTAGGATCTTCATGAATATTTTAAAAAGAATTCTCTAATATATGTCTGTCCTGCTTGCAACTGTCAATTTTAGTTATGATTGTGAAACGCTTTATCATGAAAAAGTTATTTTGCCATAAATATGGGATTTTTATTTTAGGAAGGGCTCTGAAATTACTTGGAAACATACAGCATTTACACCCTGTTTAACATCTAATTTACAGGTGGCAGACTTAGGGTGTGCTGACTGTACGCTTCTCTGGATGCTGAAATCCTGCAGTTGCATTGAAGTGTTAGCTGGGCTAGATACCTGTGCAAGTGTAATGAAAGAGAAAATGTAAGCTCTTGCAGTTTGTTAATTTAAGGTTTGTATTTGGCTTGACCTAGTGGCACCTTATGTAATTTCTTGTAAAGAATTTCAATGAAGGTAAAAGCAGAAATACCAGCCTGGCAAATGACAGCTATCCACTGTTGCTAGCCACACTGCACCTGTGTCTGGGGGTGCTGCTGGGCTGTAGATGCCCACAACGTTTACTAATATAGCGAAGGTCCAAGTCCTGGATTGACCCTGAAGGTGAGTATGTCTGAGAAATACACTGTTTGTAAAGGTACTCGTCCATTGTACCAGTAGTACCTCTTCATGCTCATAGTGCCATTGCTGTGATACGCCTATCTGAGCTTTTTGAAGTGTGCATGTAACTCTCTTGGTCACCATGGTGGGGACCTCATTCTTGTTAATCTTTTTGAAATGAGAAGGTTAGCTCAATGCTTTATGTCTGGATTAGAAGGCTCTAAAATTAAGTTTGTGATCTTTGAAGCATGGGTCAGACTGAAGAACACCGAAGTTTCTCCCTCGGGACTTGATTAGCGCGGTTTCAGTGAATATGTAGGATCTAGATGTTGGCATTATCACCTGCTCTTTCTCAAAAATGAAGAAAAGTAGCCTTTTATATTTAATGTTTATTGCGTGTTTTGTCTGATGCTGTATTTCAGAATGAAATGTGCACGTATTATTGTAGTTCTCAGTCTATTTTATTTGGAAAAAGTAGCTTAACGTGCTTGCCTCGTGACTTCCCCCAAGCCCCTGTAAAGCGTGTCTGCGCCACACTTAACTGTGGCTATAGCTGAGCCACTCTCAGAATTCACAAGCGGCTTTCCAGGTGGCTTGAGGGTATAGTGGAAATCTTTGTCAACAAGGACAGCTGCTGGGTTAACTCCTCTGCTCTCTCTGTCCTACTGTAGTCATAAAAAGTACTTCTATTATATCTTTTTAATCCCTGTAAAATAGTTAACCTTTCTGAGGCTTACAAGGTAGGGTGTTAGCTAGTTCAGGTACGTGCACAGTTTATCTTGTCCCAAGGTCCTTTCTGACATCGTGCTTTTAATACTTTGTAGGCACAGGCTGTCTCCTCTTCCTGGTGATTATTTGCAACCGGATGACAGATCCCTAACTGTTACCTTGTATCACGGTTCAGTTGCCCATAAAGATCCTTGCATGCTCGGTTTTGACTTGGTAACATGTATCGAACTGTGAGTATTAGGCCAAAACACTACATTTTCCTAAGTTTATAGAATCGCAGGATGGTTTGGGTTGGAAGTGAGCTGAAAGATCATCTGGTTCCAACCCCCCTGCCATGGGCAGGGACACCCTCCACTAGACCAGGGTGCTCAAAGCCTCATTAAGGTTCGTTAGGGTTCAGCTTAGAATTCTGTCCGTTCTCTAAGCAGCCTTGATCAAACCTTTCAAGGAGAAGAGTAGCAATGTGGCATCTTCTAACTTGTGCTTAAATTAACCACACTAAGAAATTCAAGTGGTGCTAGCTCGTGGTGGAGGAGATACAAATGAAAAAGCACAACGTGCAAGAGGAAATTTTCTCACACAAAAATCTCCAAGCTGCCACTCGGCCACTGTGCCAGTGCTGATACCGCAGGCTTAAAATTACAAGGTACAGATACAGGTTTGGGGGGTTTTGGCTGGTTGTGAAGAAGATTAAAATATAGTAGGGTGTTTTTAAAGACATGCATAAACTTACCCTTTACAGAATAGAGCACCTGGAAGAACTGGAACTAAAGAAGTTTCCTGAAGTGGTGTTTGGTTTCATGGCTCCAACCATAGTTGTGATCAGTACTCCAAATTCTGAATTTAACCCCTTGCTTCCAGGAGTGATGTTATTCAGGCATCCAGACCACAAATTTGAATGGAACCGTGCGCAGTTTCAGAGCTGGTAAGTTTACTGACCGTCGTATGTAGACAGCTTCGAGTGCTCAGTAATGTGAGACAGGAATAGACAGACGTTTTCAGAGTGGTTTGTGTGTGGTTTGGTGTCAGTGGAGTTTCACACATGCTGATTTGGTGAAACGTTTCTTTGCTGTGTAAGCATGCTCTGTGGGTTTTGTGTTTCATGATGACTGAGTTGGCTTGCTTTTACTGTAACTGCTCTGCAAAAAATACCTGAAACTTTTACTTTCCTTTTTATATATCTTTTACTACAATTAAGGCATTTGAAGTGCAAGGTATTAATTAACCTTTCCACAAAACAATACCCTGCTATAGCAATGCTTCATAAACCCCTAAGAAATGGGCTCTGTGTGTGGTGTGTCACCAAAGCACTCAGTCTGGACTTTTCTGTAAGAGAAATCTGCAAGCAGATTTATCAAATAATCACAGTAGTGGAGCCTGTTGAATAAAGTTAAGGATAGTTTAGTGGATTGTGGCACAATGAAAGATTTTATGCAAAACATACGCACATGACAGAGGGTTGCACGAGATGGATCTTACTCTAATATCAGTAGATGTAATAAAATAAAGGAGGAGTGGGACATATACCTCGTGATGCCATTTCACTGTCAAGCAGCTGTGGGAGAAAATATATGGTACAGTAAAGGATGCCATACCTCAGTAGCCAACTCTTGGTCAGAAATTGTATCCTGGAAGATTTGTCCCTGGAATTAGGTTGGTTTTGCCATAAAGTATGCATATGCTCAAAAACCACTTTGAGTACATGGTTTGGCAAAGCTTGAAGCATATATTTTCCCCTAAATAATGCCACTAAAACATGCCTGCATTACTAGCTAAAGGATTAGAGACAATTTATATGATTTAAAGTAAATTTAGATTCTGCTTTTGGATATAATCAAAGTAAAAATACTGATATTGCTTACAGTGACATTGTTTTGAGCTGTGGGCACGAGAGTCTTTGCGCTTCGTGTTGTGAAACACAACTATTGCGATGTTCTCTAAAGCATGTGAGATCCCAATGGAGTTGACTGATGTCTCATGGAGAATGATGAAGGCATGTAGTGCCAGTTTAGTTCCCTGCCCCATCACTCGTTCCCTGCTGACTGATGTACCGTACTGCAGGATCGGTTGTCATTTCGCTGTCACGAACACTGTTGTAATCTCGATCAGACAGACTTGGCTCTTTATGAACTTACAACAAACCTCACTTTTCTGTTAACTGGTCTCTTGTGGTTTTGGGGTGTGTATGTTTCTATGGGTTCTTTGATAATTTTTTTTCCTCTAAACCTGGTAGTTTTTAGCTGACTTTCAATGCATTTAAAATAGTGAGTAAGCAACTGTGAATTCTACGCAGGTATTTTGGAAATAATAGTAATGTTTGGTTGCCTAAATTACCGATACTGTATGATTCAGAGTGTTAGGCAAATGATTACAGCTCTGATTCAGCAAGTTTTGACAGTACTTCAGGAATGTGAGTATTACAGAAATTATGCTCAAGGATTCAGAGGCTCAGGGTCTTGCATCTATTAGAAAATGCATCTTTATCACATTAAAATATGAGTGTTTGGTATGATTGGAATAATTTATCTTTCTTAGGGCTCTAGAGACTGCTAGACGCTATGATTACTCAGTGGAATTTACTGGTGTAGGGCACCCACCATCAGGAATGGAAAATGTTGGGTTTTGTACCCAAATAGGTGTGTTTTTTAGAAAATACCCTCAAACCAGTGAATCTGCTCAGTCTGAGAAATCCACTGAAGCAGTATACAAAATGGTAAGTATTATTTTCTTCCTTTAGGAGGATGAATAAAGAATACAATTTTCTATGACCTGCCTGTGGGGGTGTTCTTACTATGGTCTACTACTACTATGCAGTCTTAGCTCTGATTAACACACCCCATCAGATCAAGAGAGTCTGAGTCTGATTTGTGTTTCTCATTGTATAAAGGCCTTTAACTTTTAGGTTGTTTGCTAAACAGCAGCATGGACAATCATTCTTAATTCAACGTACTGTTATCCTTACAATGAAAATTCTCCTTTCCACCATGTGTACTGTGATGCGATTTTTATAATTGTACCTCTGATCATTCATCCTTTCATCAGGTGGTTGTTGGCACCGACACAGATCTTCTCACATGAAAAAGCATTTCTAACAGAGTATGTCTTGAGTAACTGCATGGTCTTGTCCAACAGATTATCAGAAGGAAGGCCTTTCTCAGAAATTGGATCGATGGGACCCGTTTTGTGTGATTCACCTTACTCAGTAGCATGTGATGTCACACCCTAATCTTGGTGTTTTCAGGTAGCCAGCTCTGGTGTTTGCAGAGGCATAGGGCCTTGCCAAGTACGCTGTTCTCTGGTGGTGCACGTTAAACCCTTTTGGTATTTAGCACGTAATGGCTATCACTTTAGGTAACGTCAGGTAATGTTTTTGTAACATACTCTGCTGTGTGTTCAGAATGTCACGTGGACAAGGCCTAATGCATCTAAGTGCCATGAGGTATAAATCAAAGGACGTTTTTATCAGCGATAACATGAAGTAATAATGCAAAATAATAATATAATGCAAAAAGAGAAATATATTGGGTGGGTTTTTATCCATCTTGTAAGGCCTTAGATTGTTTCACTGAAAGTATTCTAATGTTTCACTTCTTTGTTTAAAAGATATATACGAATCTTCAAGTGATTTGTGACTGGAAGTGTAAAGTGATGTTACGGGAATGTCTTTTGTAGTTTTCAAGCTATAAAGACATTCTGTACGTTTTGAAATTTCGCTTTTCAGTGCTCAACGAACTTGGAAATGCATCTAGCTGACTGACATGTACTAGAAATTGCTTTTGTTATCTGCTCTTACAGGGTCATTATAGAGGGAGTTTTGACATCGGTATCCTTTGAGTTCAAACAAGAATGTTGTATCTCAGGTGTTTCTTACCAAACCTGGATTATCAAATTAGTTTTCATTTTATAACTAGTTTATGTTTCAAGACTTATTCAGAAATTAAGAAGAAATACTTATAGACTGTGGAACTTCAGTGGTAGCGTGTGTAAAGCACTTCCTAGTAAACTAGTGGGAATGAGATTGCCTTCCTAGTTTCCTTAAGTGCCTTGGAGTACATATAGTTCAGTGTAGAACATGCAAGTTCACAGATTTTGATGTCACAATTTACTACTCAGCATTCTCTGCATCTTGGAGAGCACATTTTATCTCCTATTCTGAAAACAGAATGAAAGACATAGCTGCAGGCCTGGTTTCTAGGTGACAGTTCACAAGTAGTGTAGAACCTATGTAGCTGTGGAACTGTCACCAAAGCCTCCTGATGAGTATTGTGAAAAGTAAGAGAATGATTAAAAAAAAATTAAAGAATTGCAGGGCTTCACCTTGCCTGATCGACAGGTATAGCTTGCAGATACAAGCCTGGCTTCTTGGAAGCTCCGTTAACTTTTCTTACTGCCGTTAGAGTTGTAACAAATAAAATCAAGTCTAGTTTTTGTGTTACCTGAAAATGTTTAAAGTTAATAGGCAAAACAGGATTGAATCAAAAATTGTAACTTTTCAGAAGCTCTTTTTGACAAGCAAATGTTGAAATCTGAGCCTACTGATAATGAGAAACATTTTATATGTGTTCTTGTACGTTATAAAGGTCTTCAAAGCAGTGTATCCAAGTCTTAAAGATGAGAAGTACCTGCAGAGTGCAGTGGTCAGTGAAGTTATTTTCACAGCACAAATGATGAAGCGACGTCTGCTGGACCGTTTAATGTCAGAACATGAGGAATATAATGATGATCCTCCTGAAAGGAAATCCAAATTCCAACCTTCAGTGAACTGTTTTTCAGAAGATCTTGGAAAACTCGTTGTTGAAAAAAGCCTGGAACCATTTGTTCAAGCAAATGTGGTTTATGTACCTCTTAGAACCATTTTTTCTTTTCCCAAAGTGAATCGACTTTGTGGTACCTTTGAGAAGTTATGCAAGCTTATTGCTGGCAGGGTCACACTGAGCAGTGATGGTTCTGCTGTGATGCTCGATGCTGAACATGAAAACGAGGAGGATTAGATCACAGGTTTCTCGTACAATGTTCAGTTAAAGTAATCAAAGCATTTTTTCAGTAGCTGTCACATGGTGTGTTCTGTACGCTAACGAGAACCACGGGCTCTTTTCTAACCCTTCCAGTATTTATCCATCGGCGCCTCTCTCTGTTAGTGAAGATGAGTGCTTCTGACAAAGATCGCAGTCACTTGTAGGGTTTTGAAATATCAGAGGCTAAAAGGAAAGAATTAATTCTTGTGAAGAAAAATCTGTAAGGATTTCTGTTGGTGTTCTGTTACCACGCTGTAGCGATCATGACTAGGTTCGTTTTGGTAACCGTTGTTATCCCCAAGGCTAGCTGATGATAACACAGAACTGCGTTGTTGTGCTGAATGAGTCAGACACAGGTTTGGGGCAAGGTTTTTCTTAACAGAGTAAAATGTATAGCTGCCTCTTTCACGAGGAGCACATACCCAGCCTTCATGGAAAGGAAGTATTATTCCAGATAAACTGGAATAGGCCACAGATGTTTCTAGCTCAGTACACGGAATACCGGGGGAGCGTGCCATGATGTTGGATGTACGGTGGAAAGAAAAAGCTGGATTTAATCCGTGTTACCCAGTTTCTTGATAACTGCTGCTTGGGCAGTAACTTGCATGCTATAATTTTCCAGAAGCTGAATTTAATTAATTTGAAACTGGTATCTAACTATTCTGTTTTTGAAGGGGGGGGGGGGGGGGGATGTGGTGGGGAAAAGAGAGTGAGAGTCTGTCATTGTGAATGCTAACCTGGCCCAGGTGTACCTGAACAAAAAACTGCTCAGTTTCCATGTGCAGCTGTTGTCCCGACAGCCTTGTTGACGCCTTCAGCAGAAATGAAAAGCAGAGGTGTTACAGATAATGGAGCTCACTGGCTTGGCCAGGATAACTTTTGCTTAAGTAGAGCTGAACTGTATGCGGAGTAAGCAAACGTTAGACAGTGGAATTACGGAGATTTTGAAGGTTGGTATGTTCATACAGGATTAATGAAGTCACACACTGCAGCTCAAGTTTCTTTACATACCCCATTTTTTTTTAACCAATAATCCTAATGTCTCAACTGAGTATGAGTCAAGAGCTGGCTAATTAAAAGGCCTCAATCTGTGTGTGTTTCATGTCACTGGCAGCTTTGGATGAGCTAGTGCTACCGGAGCTGACTTCATGTTTGTGAAATGTGAAAGTTTCACAGCTTTCTGGAAATAAATAAAAAATTCTGTGTAAGGGCTGACTGTTTCTTAAAGAAGATGATTGCATTCTACCTGCTAAAGTTTTGGGATTCGCTTGAAATGATGAGGGTGAAATATCAGACATAAAAGCAAAAG
Source organism: Rhynochetos jubatus (assembly GCA_027574665.1). Lineage (NCBI taxonomy): Eukaryota > Metazoa > Chordata > Aves > Eurypygiformes > Rhynochetidae > Rhynochetos > Rhynochetos jubatus. The sequence goes on from CM050656.1 coordinate 23,952,751, forward strand.
GCAGCTCTGAGGAAAAACGCTGAGAAATGGTAGAGAATCTGTAACAGGTTGAGTTTCAGGAAAGAAGAACGATCTGCAGTGCTCCATCATACCTTATGAATAAAAATGCTTACTTAATAAGCTTTGTCCTTTGTGGGAGATATTTCCTACCATAAACAGACATGGATTATTTAAATTTAACATTATATTTAGAATCAATTTTAATATTTCTATTAATCTTTAATACGATATTTAATGTCAGTTGTTTTGACATTGTGATACGAACTTGCAAAAGCTGGTACATTAAAATATATGTAAAATTCAAAATCGGTAAGTATTGTTTGGACACTAATAAGCATAGCGGTTTGAGAGCAGCGTTGGTTTGTTACTAGAAAATAGCTCTGCAGTTCACTATGTGGTTTGCTATAGTGAGAAGACTTTTGCACCACAGGACTTCTTCCTGTGTTGTTTCTCCTAGAAACATGATGTCAGATTTGGAATGGTTATTTGCCTTGAATGTTGTATTCAGGTAACATCTAATTACAGGACTGTCAGGTGCAGACAAATATTTACGAATATTTGCCTGTTCACTCAAAACTTTGTTAAGGCCTTGTAGCTACATTTGGAAAATCGTTTATGTGGTGGACTGATGGGAAGGGGTTTACACAGCTGTGCTGGTTTTGGTCAGGACGGAGTTCATTTTTGTAAGAGTGGCTGGTATGAAGCTATGGTTTTGGATTTGCCCGAAGAGTACTGATAAGGTGGTTTTTAGCTGGTGCTGGGGAGTGCTTGCACCACATTCAAGGTCTCTCTCGGCTTGTGATGCTGCAGCTGCGTTCCCAACTCTCACTACAGGCAGTGTGGGGGACACAGTTCAGACAGCTGACCCACACTGACCGAAGGGGTATTTCATTCCATAGTACGGCATGCTCGGTACACAGGCGGGGAGTGGGCTGGGGGGCCATAGCTCCTTTGCTTGCTTGCTTGTTCATGAGTTGGTGGGTTGGCTGACTTTCCCAGTCCTACTGTTGCTCGTGGGCTCGCTCAGACGCTGCTGCCATAGCGCTTGGGCTCTGACTCTTGCTACTTGGGACCTGGCTGTGTATCAGGTCGTAAGCAATTGCATCATGTTTTATCTTCTATTATTTTAATTATGTAGTAGTAATGTTACCATTATTAGTATCACAATAATATTAATTTATATTAAATTGTTCTTATCTCAATTCCTGAGCTTCCTTTTCCTACGATTCTCCCCCTCCACTGGAGGAGGGGGGGAGGTGAGCAAGCGGCTGCATGGTACTTGATTGCTAGTCAAGGTTAAACCATGACAACAGGAATCCAGTTTTAACGGGATCATGCATCCTCTCCCCCTTCTTTGTAACAGGGTTTGTTTTTTAATGACAGCTAGGGCAAACAGCAACTCTTACATTCTTGCTTCCCTGAGGAAAATCTGAAGTCAAACAGCAGAAGTTTGGCTCCATCTGTTCAGTGTTCCTTAGTGCACGTGTGTATTGAAACTGAAGAAGCTACTGCGTATCATATACAGAAGTGCTATTTAGAATATATACATTTTAATTGAGACCGCTAGTTTTTATTAGAACAAGCTATGCTGTTTTGTGTGCTAGGCTGTCACTGGCTTAAATAACCTTTAATTAAGATTTTCTTTAAAGTACTGCAGTAACCTTTCAGGAGCAGTTAAAACCCTCTCACGGGATTCATGGTGCACAGCTCTCCATTATCAGGTTGGTCTCTTGATTAAACTATTACACACATTTGTGAATAAACACGGTATTTACTGTGTCCCAGTTATTCTTGCAGTTTGAAACTGAGCAAGGTCCGTTCTGATGTCGAATCAGGATGCTGAACGAAGTTAGCGAATATGAAATGTTTCTAGATTGCACGTGGCAATATCACTGGCCAGGAGGTGGCACACGCATCTCAAAACAGATCAACCTTGGGTTGTTCAAAACTCTAAAATCCAAATAAAGTATATTATATTAAAAAAAAAAAAGCGCCAAACCCAACAAACAAGCAAAAAACCCACCACAAATCAAAAAAACCCTCAGTGCAGTATCCTGAATATGAGGGAAATAACTTCATAGCTATTGAGCAAGTTAGCTGGGATTGATTACAGTCAGAATAGCTGAACAGAATTTTTATGATCAGTGTTTTAAATTAATAATAGCAAAGTGAGGAAGTGGTAGAAATATATTCTGAAAATATCCCCTCACTTACTGTAATAAATAAACCCAAACTGCCAAATTGTGAGAGCTGGAGGAGGTAACTGTCTGTCTCCTCAGAGATTTCTCAAACAACTGGATCTCCTGGCTAATAAACTTCGGGTGCGTTTCAATCCTTGTCTCCCATGGGTTTCCACGGTACCAGGCTCTATTCAATGCTCACTGCCTGTAAGTTAAGAAATGAGGTTTGGATCATTCAGTTACAGCTGGCTTATGTGTGAGTTGTTGGGACTTTTTTTTTTCCTCTTTAAACTGAGTAGAAAGAAACACAGGAAGGGGCTTCTGAAAGGACAGAAAAAATCTTCGGCAGAAGTCCCTTGCACTTTTTCCTGCATTCACAAACACGTTAATGCAGTTCTGTCTGCAAGCCGTTCACCGGGAACAGCCCCAAAATAAAGTGTGCTGATACTGGGGAAACGGCAGTAGATCGTAAGAGAAGGCAGTTTAAAACCACCCAAAAAACTAGTGCTGTCTTTACATGGTTATGACCAGTTTTAGCTGTGACCGGAAGGCAGTGCATACAGTTCTGAACTTAGGCTGCGCTGGCTTGTGCTTAGAGATTTCCCTTCACATAAAACAAACCCAAAAACCCAAACCAGTTTTCTAGTTTTTAAACAAGGAAGCAGCAAAATTTTCATGAGCTCTCCCACAGAAACATTAACAAATATATGAAGATGTTTGCTTTTCCCCTTCTTGTTGGCAGATCCCGCCGTGAGGCAGGCCACACGGGGAACTGTAGTGGTGCCAGAGGTGGGAAGAGGAGAGCAGGCAGAACTACTTACTTTGCCTCAAGAACTACAGGTCATTCTCCCCATGCTAATCTTTGTGATGTTTTCCCATGGCAGAAAGTCCAAAACCCATGCCCGAGTGTTCAGTGACAGCAACCAAAGGTCTGGTACTTCGCATCTCTGCTGTTTTTTCCTGTAATAGTAAAGGAAAAAGCTTTTCCCATACCCCAATCACAGCTTTACCTTGCTACACTACATACGTGTATGCAGCAGGGGGCATGGCCTTTTCATTCATGAGATGTTTCCGCGTCTAAATGGCATGTTTTCCTTACAACTTACATATCACTAAAACTCTGAAAACAGAGTAGAAAAAGCAAAGCATTTTAGAAACAATCCCCACGTGATTATGTCTGCAGCTGCTGCTGTTCACCATGGGGTCTAGCACCTGTGGATGTTGATGTATATACAGGTATGCTTCCTGTTTGAGAACTCCGCACTGTGCAGTCCGTAACCGGCCTTTATTCTGTAAGGAAACACTTGATTCGTAAAACCAGGAGAGAGGCCACAACCCAGAAGAGAAATTCCAGGATATTCTGCTGAAATTCCTGAATAACTTTCAATTCAAACAGGAAGAAAGACAGCTGAGGCTGGAGTTGGTTATACACAGTGCAGTTACTTCTCTGAATCCTTACTATACAATTAGTTGTTTACTGAACTGATCTGAGTGCCAAAGTTTGTACTATTATAATAATAGTTTCATGTAAACGATATAATTAGCTGCAATTTTCACCAATCTAGATTTTGTTACTTAAGAACTGCAGTACCAAAAAGCTTGGTTATTTTGAATGGATTGATGAGGAAAGAAATATATATCACAAATGGTTTTGTTAGAAAAATAAGGTAGTTTACAAAGTTACTATATGAAAAGTTAAGGAGTAGTAAGTCTTTACACTCAACTGTGGAGCATTTGTTTTATCATTGACAAGGTACTAGACACAGTGCCCTCGCTTTCCCTAAATACGGCTCCTGTGGAGTCTGACTAATAATTAACCTACCAGCAGGCCTCACATTTTAAATTGATTTTCATTTGCACAAGACTGATGAGCTGCAGAGGTAAAACTTGAAAAGCAGTAGAGAATGTGAAATGGACACAGGCTTCCAGTTACATCTGTCATTTCTGCATTGAAAAAAAAGAGATAATTGTGTAGAAACATATTCCAAGCTGAAGATATGAGTTTATTGGATGTCTGAGACATGTGCATTTAAATACAGTAAAAAAAAACCCCAAAACAACAAAGCCAACACCAGCACATCCCGGACAGTTTATGAGTCTCCAGTATTCGTGTAACAGTTTACAAAAAAGAAAATACTACATATCTAAATAGGAAGGTTATGTTCCACTGAAAATATGCACAATTACAGAATCATTTCCTAGAGAGTTGTAACTCAGAGTGAGAACATTAAATAACTAGATTACAGTTTTAATAAAAGCTTGATTTCCATGTAAACTTCACTCCTATGTAAAAGATCTGCTCAGGCAAGAAACTAACAGGCTTCTAGTAAACAAAATACCTACTCCACCAGTTAGCTGTGTCTTTTAACACAGAATGCAAATCTGGGCTGTGGAAATTCCCTTAATTACATTAGTAGCTGTACAATGTTTTTTAAAGTCTGTTTTCCTCAAACCATGACTATTTTTTTTCTAATAAATGTAAGTATCCACTACCATCTATTACAGTTTTAATACTCGTCAACAAGTGTAGCAGTGTTAAGAGTATAGAAAGCAACTTAATTTATTCAAATTTCATGCATCTTTTTGTTTGCAGTAGTGTTTTTTGGTACAAATTAGTCATGTAACAAAAGGAAACTTGTGCTGAGAGACAGTCGTGTACTAGCAGTTGTGTACTTTCTGTTGAAAATTCTTGTGGAGGACAGAACTAGATAATACCACCTTCAATTAACAGCAGCTAAAATATCATCTTTGTGTTAATTCTTTTACCCATTAAAACACATTGAAGAGATCATAATTAACAGTAGGAAATAAAAGCATTTAGGTACCACAGCTGACAAATAGCTCATATTAGTGATATTCAATAACAGTACTCAAGCTTTAAAATCTGAAATTCTGTAAAAAAAACACAAATAAAAATTAGCTTAACTCTACTATGGATTTATGGAAAACGAACCCTGCTTTTCCTAATTTAACCTATCAAATATGTCCTACTTATACTTCAATAAATCGATGTCAAACATTGAGCAGAATTTGAAGCATTCAGAGCTTTCAAAAACGGCCACACTTTGTATTTTTATTTAATCCAAGCCTTGCTGATAAACAATGCAACTTATCATAACAAAAATAAGGTTATTTGCAGTTTACAGTTAAAAACAGCAGAGACAAGCCTGAATTAGAACTGTGTCACCTGACACATCCCTTTAAAAATGCATTCTTTCGTAATTCTCAATGAAAATTTTAAGAGCTCCTTCTTGCCTGTCAGGCAAACTGCTATTTGTGCAAATTTAAATACAGTACATCGACCTTAATGGAACAGCGGGCAGACAGCGAAGGAAGAAGCGTTCAACAGATCTGCTGCACAGCAGGACTTTTTCAGTGCAGAGGATGTCTACAATAAAGTGCTTCTCTTAGTAAGCTGTGCTGATAATATTACACACGTTTACCTACTTTTAAAGCTTAAATTGCTCAGTACATAGTTTAACCTCCCGGTACCTCCCCCGTCCCACAGGGCACGTTCAGAACACAAGCAAAGCACTAACTGGCTGTGAAGGATTAAGCTACAATACAAAGTTCTGAGTGGTGGTAATCTAGTGACTAGGTTTGTAAACAGAACCATCCCACTGAGCCTCAAGGCTCATGCACTACTGAAGGGGGTTTCTTGGCAAGCAGCTTCTGAACTCCAGATTTAACAACCAAGCCAGCTTTCTTGATAATACACTACCGTGCCTTTAGTATTTTGAGGTGGAATCCTGCTTTTTTGTCACTTGCACAAAACCAGATGTCACGTTTGATGCGTTTAAACCTCAAGGCATCATTTACATTACATTATTTACATTACATTAACACAACTGATCACTGGCTGGTTTAGGTCTATTTAGGTTTTTTTTAATGCATGTGAAGGTCACCTCCACAGTTCAAGCTTACGATGAAGTTATGCTCAGTACTCTTAATGAAGGGTTTGGTTATGTTAAAACATAGCTGGGCTGTTTTGTGGAGGCCTTAACTTTTGATATGAATTTTGCCTTGATCGAAGTAATTAGCTTCTGTATGACTAAAATGGCAGGTAGGATCAGATTGAGTGAGTAATTATTTCTTTGGGTTCATTTAAGACCAACTTTTAGAAGCTTTAGAAAAGAAGCTACACACACAGTACATCACCACAAATGATCTCCTGTTTAAAATACGGAAATGGGACTCAATCATGCTTCCAAAAATGTTTCTCACAACTTAAAAAGCAAGTAATTCCACTAACATCAGGCAGAGCTTACAAAAACAGTCCAAGTGCCCACACCAGGTGTACACAGCTAGATATTGCCTTCATACCACAGAAGATGAAGCTCTATGAGCAAGAGACATCTGGTTACTTTTCAAAAAAGGATCACATTGAGCTAACTTTGGCTTTTGCAACTCTTGCAACAGAGTGAACGCAAACAGAAGTATCAATGCCAGAGGTCCAAGTTTTCCACGTTTGTCATTCATCTAGCGTTTTATCACCACCTGCTCATACGCTCCAGATCCTGCTCTGAAAGAATGTTTGACAGAAGTTAGTTCCATTCCAGTTTAAATCAAAGCTAAACAGCAAGTGTCGCAGATCAGCAAGTTTAGTATTTAAAAAATCTCCAACCAACCAACCCCACCCACCCAAAACCCCCCAAACAAACAACAAAACCCCTCTCCATCCGGACAACTAGTAGCAGACCAGCTAGACACGAGCAGTAGAAAGCATGCGTCATTCACACGCCACTGAGTAACCTGCGGTTTAATGCATTAAAGCGTTTTGTGCTAACACTGCCGTCAAAATGAAGAATGATGAATAATGCTGCTGAAAAAGAAAGTACTGTTGGACTTCTCTGTAGGTCCGTAAACATCATCTGTTGGGTACCTCTCCCAACCCAGCCATATCACACGCTAATACTTGTTATACACATTTAAACATAAATAGATAAATGTCTCTTAAAAAAACCCACTAAATCCTAGTTTTCTTACATAAAGGTACCAGAAAAATGTATTTCAGTCTTTTGTTCATGCTGAATTGTACATGCACTGTTACAAAACTGTCTCACCGCCAACATGACGGTGCTATGAGTTGTTAACAACTCAATTAACAAGGCAAGCTCTGCTGCACTGCAATATTCTGCCTGGACTGTTCTGGCAGCTGAATTAGGACAGATCTCTATATACCGTTGTAGCATGCTCTGCAACCCATACCTGCTATCCTAGATAGAAACTAGTGTGCAGATAAACCAATGAATTATCTTTTACCATCAGTGTTGCCTACTTGTGTAAAATACAATTGTTTTGTAACTTTCAGCATACTATCAGCTGCTTTTATACCTAATTATACCTAATTCCAGAAGTACTTGCTGAAAGACAAAGATTGCTATGCTAATTTCTTGAGACAAAGAACAATCTTAGGAGTTACCCTGGAGTGCAGAATCATGGGATTCTGGTTTTAATGTTTTCTCATCTGAGAAGACTAACACATTTAGGTCAATTCATGTATCAGAGTGTTTGAAGAAGATTCAGAGAAGAAATCTCCGGTTCAAAAAAACAACTACAAAAATACAATGTGAAGCAGATTATCAAAGAAGAGAATTTAGGGCTGCAAAGACTTGAGTAAGCCACTGAAACGGGACTAGCGTAGTGTGTGGAAACGGAAGGAGTTGTGAGCAAAACTGTAGTGAAGAAAATGAGGCTTGTTATCAGGAAGTCATAGAAAAGTTTTATGCAGTAAAGTGTAAAACACTTAAGACTTTCTTCCAGCTCTAGGGAGTAACCCAGTATGTCTGCAGAGCTGAGATTTCAAACGGGTGCCTATTTCCTGTGTCCGTGCTCCAACACTGCTCATGTCTGAAAACTCTGGAACTGAGATTCTTCAGAACCTCCAAAAGTTGTACTTCCTACGGATGACACTTCAGTTTTGTTTTGGAACTACCCTATGTGTTTTGGTTTAAAACCTGACAATCTAGTTCTTTTGGTGCCTTTAAATGATACAGAATAGAAAGACAGAAAGATGAAGAATGTACATACAGAATAAGATGCACTTTTGTTTAGAGTTACCTATGGATTAGTTACTCAGGCTACATACCTGCTAGGCAGATGATGGCTTCCGAAAGAAGTGCTTCCACCAGGGCCCACAAATAATCTTAAACCTTCTTCTAAAAAGCAAGGAAATTAACATGTTGTCTTCCTTTAATGCTGTCCTAGCTAAAACCAAGTCATTTTAAATCTACCAGTTCTTTAACTGATACTTTCAGATTCAAATGTAATGAAGTAACCAACAGTACAGGTTGGAGGAACTACCTTCCTCATCCATTTGGCCCTGCTCTTTTCAGGCTTAACGTAATTCCCTGGGAAAGCTACCCGAGTCATGCAAGGGTCTTTTCAACTTCTGGGAGACAGGATAAAGCAGAAAACATCCTTACGATTACAAGCAACAGGGACTATGAAGACAGTGGATTTTCCGAAGGCCTGTCATGTGCATCACTCTTCCCTAAGCTTCCTTATTTATCTCCATACCTTCTGCACTTGAGTCTAAACTGAAGTCTTGACTCTGGAGTATTTTTTCAACTATATCATCAGCATCAACTCTGGTAGCATCGACCCTCTTCAGCTGTGACTCCACAGAGTCTTGCTTTACAGGATGTCTGCAAAACCAAATATATTTAGAGCTCTCAGAAGTGATAGAGTAAATAATGTTTTACTTCTGCTAGATAAGGCTTTCAGGTGAAGTACCTGCAGGGTTTTTCTGATGGTGCATCTTTAACAGGTGTATCAGTATTAGCTTCAGTTACTTTTGGCTCAGTCTCTTCACCTGGCTCTAGAATACTTCCAATTCCTGTTGAGGTACTACCCACCGAGGTGCTTCTCCTGTGGCTGAATTCAGACAGACTGGCTGATCTAGAGTGACATGTGCTATATCCTGTTGGGAAAGTGCAGAACTAGGTTAGGTATGTCGTTGACAGCCAAGGTCATTACCTGTATTTTGCCATCCTGAAAGCAAAATTTGTGTTTTGTCTTTTTGAAAAGAGACTTCAAAAACCTAATGAATGTATGTACATACATCAGTGAGGCAGTTCACTTGGTTTTTTGTATTCTAGCATGGTGCTGTCTTCTTTTTGCTCTAATTAACTCCTGCTTCCTAACAAATACAATGAGTTGGTGTCATTACTTCCCCTTCAGCTTTTAGAGCTAAGTCTCCGTTTGTAAGTTACTCGTTTTTACACACGGAAGAGGTAAAAATCTCAGTTACGTTAATGGGAGGGAGCTAAGGGATAAAGCTGTCTCACATCTGAACAGATAATTAATTCATTGTGCTTTTAAGAGGAGAAAACCATTACCCTCCCCACACCTGAAACTCCTAGGAAAATGCTTTCACCTTCCAACCATTTTTTTAAACTTTTTAATAAGTATACTTCATATACTTATTTTCTACCATGAAAGTAGATAAACCTCCACAATTCATAACAAAATTGTTAACAGCTACCTGACAGTTTTGACTGCTGACTTGCGTAGCTTGATGTTCTGGAATGTCCACATGCACCAAGCTCATCTGGGACCGAGGCACTCTTTGATGAGAGGTCTGCAACACAGGGAGGTCAGGTGCTGTTGCTAAAGCCAGCTTTGTCATTACTTTGCCTGTAATCTTGATCAGACTGAGATGTCAGATTTCCCAGTGGGATTAGGGACTTGACACTTAGGTTTTCTACAAACCCTTTGGAAATTCAGCTGCTGCAAAAATACCACGTATGTTAATGAATATGCATTCCTTAAAAAACCCAAAGTCTCATGTTTCTGAGTAAAACAGAGTACCATTGGGTTAGAAAGGTTTGTATGAAATGTGGGGTTAGATTTGCCTACACTGTAGACATTAAAGAGTTCACCATGGATTCCACAGTACCGCAGTAGAACAGTGTGCTAGGTTATTTTCTGCATAAAAAAGTAACTGTGGTTAAGATAACTTAAGCTGTGCTTAGGGTGGAAATTAATAAGCTATGTAGGAGCCTGAAGCTTGTTAAACAACCCCAAACAACAAAACAACCAACAAAAACAAGCAACACAAAAATAACCTCCAAATCCTCCTCCAAACCTATGAAAACCCTCCAAATTTCAACCTGTAAAGTGGTTTAATAGTATTTTTTCCCTATTTAGAAATCATCTACATTTCAGAGTAACCACTTCAATTTTAAACAACACTTGGAACTTTGACCGCTCAGAATTTACTGTTATACATGTCCCTGTGATTTGTAAGTTGAAAATCAAGGGCCACATTAAATACTCAGTCAAACTACAAATCCAGAGCAAATCAAGAAATGTGTCACACAGAAAACAAAAGATTTTAAATGTTAAAAAGAAGGCAGGCTATCGATCCGATTTCTGTTCTTTCTTTCCATTAAACGAGCTGTTATGAAAGTAAAAAGGAGAGATTCCACTGCAGTTACCTAGGAAAGTGTGTCTCGGCAAATAACCAAAGGTCCCCCTGTGGGCCAACTGTCAGCATCCCTTTAAGGTCCGAGGTGGTTTGTACATCCCCTGGAAGCTATGAAGGCAGTTATGAAAGGCTTGAGAAATTAAGAGCATCACGTTATACCTGCTATTCCCAGATGCACTACTTTTGAGTCTTCTCCACCCTTCCTGTCCTCCTGCAAAGGTTCTGATTCTCCAGAAATGGCTATAGACGTTGCTGTCGAAGGAGGCCTGGAAGAAGGTGGTTAAGATTTGCTGTAAGCCCTGTAATTGGTCAGCACAGATTTTTCTCTGCAAGTAAGGTAGCATCATTCATACTGTGCTTCAAGTGAATAGGCTTGCAACTTCTTTTCTGAAAACCTGCTGCCTAGAGCCCTGTTAAAAAGGAGGGGGGAAAAAAAAAGGCTTTTGCTACTTAGCTTCAGGCCATTTTGCAGAATCCATCTGCTCAGCCCTCAGGCCTTCAGGCTTCTGCGAACTTGGGGAGGCTTTTCCTTTTTTTCCAGAACTGGTGATGTGTGTTTATTTTGAAGTGCTTAATTATTTTTTTAAGTGGATGAATCACACGGTAATTTATGTGCTAAGGATATACATGATTCAGTACTTCATGGAATACAGGGTACGATGGTAAGTTAAACCCGCAGGACGACAGCTGACCTACTTGGCTTGCGCACAGTGACGTACTCCTGGCTTTGTTCCACCTCTGTCCCAGTACATGAGCAGATTCTGTGCTGATAACCCTCCCACCCCTAACTAAGGCGCCTACGTTACTGTCTCCATGTATTTCCCTCTAAATTCTACCTCCTGCAAATTAAAAAAAGTATCACATATGACATAAATTTAAATTTGGTTCAATATTTAAAAAGCTTTTAATAAAGCTTAGATGCTTGTTTCAGTTTATACCCAGACCCAAAAGGGTATTTTATTAAAATGAATAATCCTCTAAGTTTGTGTTTAGCTAGTGCAAAATAAACTAATTAGAAAATGACAGAGTGAAAAGTAATCTTCTCTTGCAAGCAAATACAAGTAAAATACAGTTCAAGATGTAGCCTAAAGTTTTTTTAATGCTTTATTTTTGACTTAGGAACAGATTGTTGGTCTGCATACAAATGGGTATTTGTTGACATTTTTAGATTTGACATCTTCAATAAATTAGTCACTGGCTTTACGTACAGTCACATATCCCCTCTCATGTTTGAAAGTAAAGGAGAAGGAGGAAAAGCACTTCTGGAAACATAATGCTTGCGTGACTTAATTGCCCAATGTACTTTTGGAAGCAAGAACTGGATGCTTGCAGGGCTGTCTCCCCAGATCAAACATCAAGCCTTCTAGGCTACTTCATAAAATATGCAGCTGATTCCAGATTGTGAAATTGTTTAAAGGTTTACTTTTCCTTCTCCAAAGAACATCTGGATTAGATAAGTTGTTTTGTTTGTGTGGGAAGTTTACGTTCCAGGAAATGGTTACATCATCAGTTTGGCAGAAAATCCCAAGTCTGAGTAACTTCAGTTAGAGATTTTTTCCAAGGGGGCCAGAAAACTGTTTAGGTACTAATTTCAACTGCTTCGGTACCAGTCACCAAAGAGCAGAAATACATTGTTTCATGTGACTACAAGACTAATGATTGGTTATTGCCTCTGAGAAGCTGATCATCAGTGATGTATCTGTTAACAGGTCTGATTCAAAGGAAATCAAGAGGTGCTGAGTACGGGGGATGCAGGAAAGCTTTGCCCAATCACATTCAGAGAATACCCTCTTACTGTTTATTCAGTCGGCACAAGATGAGATTTCACAGTGTTCTATTCTTCTTATTGAAGGTCAGAGGAGGAGAAAGGGTCTTTAGTGGTGCAGAGGGACATAGCTGTTTCTGTGGTGAATCATCTGAGCTAAGACTGCTGGAGGCAATGGTCTCAGATCTCCTCAGAAACAATGGTAAGGACGCAGCCACAAGAGTCATGCACAGTCTCCAGCTGCTGCAGAAAACAGTTCTCGAGTGTCCTAATTACACCAGAACCTACCTCAAACCAGCTAAAACCTCCAAATCATGAGTTACTTCATATCTGTTCCTCAGACCGAGTTAGGAGATCAGTGCTGCTTTTCTTGGAGCCACAGCCTCGTTTCTCTTTAAACACAATCTTTTTCACTTAAGGCAGACTTCAGTGTACGTTTACTGCTCCAGATTAAGCCTGTATGGGATTATTATCCCTCTTCACTGGGTTATTCAAAGGGATATAGATAGCCTACATTAATCTGATAAAAGATGAGTTTAAATTCAGTTTATGAAAGTGTTTTGAATTAAAAAAACCTCTAATTCGTGCTGAAGTAAAAGTGTTTTAGTGTAGCAGTTTGTGAGGCAGTGCTATATCTTAGCGACCGAAGGTATCTTTGATCCAACATAAGTTCTGAAAGTATGAATGGAAGTTGAGAACCTGCACAAAAAGCTGAGGTTGACATCACGAGTGTGAAGCTAGCAATTTTTTCCAGATTGTTTTCCTTAAGCTCATTTTTTCTTTTCCAGTTATATGTAATATCTGGGAGTCTGCCTTAGGCTGTTTTTGAAAAGGCTAACATGAGAACAAGCAGGTTGTCTCACACCGAAGGTGTGTCTAGCCTTGCATCCTGGTTCTGTCAGCGGCAAACAACAGATGCTAAGAGAACATGGCACACACAGTAACGTGTCCCCTGAATACTCCTCCAGCATCCCCTCAGCTGTTGCTCAGGTGCTTCTTGAGCCTCATGAGGGCTATCAAATATGAAACACCTTAATTTTTTTATTCAGGAATTTGTCTCAATTCTTTCTTGAGCTGTTAGTATTCACAACATGTAACTGCGAGGAGTTTCACAGCTCAATTGCATGTTGTGGGAACAAAATACATCCTCTCGTTTTGATCCCTTCTCCTACTAGTTTCAGTGCAACAACTTGGTTAGTGAAGAAAAAATTGAGTTAAACTAGAACTTAAGGGATCAAATTTATTTTTAAGGAATTATTTCATCAGCCACTCACCCAAACATCTTGTGACAAGTAAAATACAACTAAGTTGATTTAAACCTGATCCAGACAGAAATGCCATCTACTGTCGTGCAGAATTAGAGAAGATTGGCATTAAACTGAAGACCACATACACTTCAAACCACCCAGTCTGCCCACATTCTGAATTACAGAAAAGCAGCGGCATTAAGGGTCTTGGCGAGTACTGAGGAATTTTCCACACTGCACGCATGGAAGCGGGTTTTAGACGTATCTCTATGCCTATCCTTACACTGAATGGCTTCCAGGCTATTATAAAATATCTCTTTCAGTACAAATGACCCATAAGAGTCCTTCACTTCCTCCTCATCAGGGGAATGAAGTCAGGGTTAGCAAGGCAGAGGTGTTCTCTGCAAACAGGAAGCTGGCCAATTGTGCCATTTCGATTTAGTTACCCACTCAGCCTGGGTGCTTCGTAACAAAACAGCTTATTAGTCTAGAAAGGCAACAACAATTTCATCCTGCTCATGACTAGGTTTTTCCCTAGCGTGTGTGCTTCTTCTGGCCCGCACTTAGAGTGCATTAGCTCCCGTAAAAAGCCATTACATTTCCTTAACTACAGATCCAGGACAATGAGACCATAGGATCCTGAATATACAGCAGTGTATTTTTCTAGCTACCTCCCCCCTCAGATGCTACCTCCTGCATCTTTTACTAAGCTGCATAATGTCTTTACTAACTAAATACCTGTAAGTGCTTTCTCTTGTTCTAAGTCCTAGCACGCTTCTGGTTTTTTTCTTCAATAAATCTTTTAAAATAATCTGAGACTTGTGAATAAAAGGTGTGACACGTATTCCAAACACAAGTAGCAGTCAGATCACCCCATACCAAGTGTATTTATATAAACTTGCTGCAGGAACAGTTTCCCTTAAGTGTTTCTTTGATTTTTTTTTTAATTACAGATGTACGGGCTAGTATTCTTTGCTTGAAAACGTACAGAGCGTTTAACAGCAAGGAGAACTGTAGTACTTCTGCTGGTATTTTTACCATGCTAACCGTTACTCAGCTACCATCCCGTTTGTCTGTGCCTTTTTTTTGATATCGTTGCCAGATTGGAGAGTTATAAATGCAAGTTAGAAGTGTAATTCTGAACATGGAACGTATGACCAAAGCAGTGTCCCACACAGATTTTTCAGAAACTTACATTTTAAAGCATGGGTCTCCAGACATGAGCTGCATGTTGATCAAAACCTACACATGAGGAAAACAAAACCCACTGTAAGAAAACAAACGGAACTGGTCTGTGATACACGGTCATGTCACTAAGTTATACCTGCCACAGGTCTTACAATTACGTAAAATAAAATGGCATCATCACACATGCAAATGAACACATGCAAAAAACGGCATCTTTTTTCTCACTACACGTGCAAACACCACAAAACAGCATTTAAAGCCCATACAAGAGTCCGCAAAAGATACACAGATCAAGAAGAATCTTAGAATCATTAATAGTTCAGACAGCTTCAAGGGAAAGAGAGAGGCAGGAAGTGTAAAAGATCAGTGAGCAAACCATGCCATTTAAAACGGTGGTTGCTGAAGTATGTTCTTTGCCGAGTGTTTAGCCAACTGCTAACATACAGGAACCGGTTGTGCTAACAACAGAGATAAAGTGAAAGCACGAAAGATAAACAATGCCATGAGACAACAGTGTTTGTTAGCTGGGTCAAAGCCATCAATTAAAAGCACAAAGTCTGTGTCTGTCTAAAGAAATCAGAAAGTGCATGCTTAAACAGTATACTGAGTAGTATCAGAAATTAATTTAGTGTCTTGGTAGGAAAAGAAATTTCTAAAAAATTTACTGGTAACATTTTGCATGTAATTATTTTCAGGTTTATGCAGCTTTTCCAGTTTTTAAACTCCCTGGAGTAATGGGAGAGGACGGCAGGGTGGGTTTCATCCAGCAGGGCTCACCAGTTGTTACACTGATCGCTACCAAATGAAGAGGGAAAGTTCCAGGCGTCACGGAGGTGCTGAAGCTGGCTCATACATAAATAAGCCAACTAAGAGATTCCCTCGTAGAAAAGCTGCACAGGAAGTTTCACAGTCTTAAAGATATAATTGCTACACTTGTACAAATGTATTAAATTTTTCATTGTGCCTCCCTACTCCATTTTTCAATTCCTGCTAAACTAGGAATACCTTTTGAAAGCTTGTCTTTTACAGCTATCCCGCTCCATTTCAGAGAGCAGGACAAATTCTGTTACTGACTGCATGGATTTTAGTGATGCTCTCTAAACACAGTTTTCCTTCTAGAAAGAGGTTCAGCAAATATGTTTTAAATTTCATTGAGTGCTTAATAATACCACTTGTTCTCAGCTTTATTAGTTTAAGTATGATAAAGGAAACAAATTACTTTGAGAATGGAATTATCCTGTCTTGTATTTTTGGTATCATAACCTTCCAGTAAACAGCGACGAGTGGTATTTCCCGATCCAGCAAACTCTGCTAGATTTAGATCTGCAAATCCCAGCTGTTAAGAGAGAATGACAAAGTCAGTCGTAAGCATATTACTGAATGCAGGTACTTGCTACACGTGCCGTACTGAGCGCCACTCGACAGCAGTTTCTCTCACACTGGAGTAAGAGGATGCCCTTTAAAGGGAGCGGCCCAAGGCAAAAAGCAGAAAACAAACTTTAAGTGTCAAATTCCGCATAAAATTTTAACTGAAAATACAGTCTCCAGAGAGAAAAAGAACGAGAAGAGTTTTCTTTATTTTTAGAAGTAAGCACATGCAGAAGGATTTAATTTAAGAACCCTCTCAGCATACTAAATTGAAAGAAAAAAACGTTCTGGTGGTATAAACGTTACTGTATACTTATTAAACACCCTGATCACGAGTTCCAACACCACTGTGTCACTATAACGCGCATAATGAAATCGTGGGTATCAGAGTACTTGTCTGGACTCTAATTACTTTAAAAAGGCATAAAATGACAAGAAAGAAAAGCTAATTCATAGGCTAAATTAGATACATCTCAACTTACCTTTGCATATGCCTTTCCTCCTTTTAACTCCTAGAAAAAGAAGAAATGCCATTAAGCCGTTGAAGATACTGACAGGGGTATTTTTTTATTTTATTTTATTAAGAAAGTATCTATCAAGGGCTAACTTTATAAGGACTGATGAGCAATTCCTTTGCTGTCCTGCTAGAATAAGTGTTCTTTTCAATAAGAACATAACCCCCCATGAGTTAGTCAAACAGAGGTCATTAATAAGAGTACTATGAAATTTTGACTAGAACACCTGGCATGGTTGCAGCTAAAGTTTGCTTTAGGAGGTTTATCAGACATTTAAAAATTAAACCCAAACAAGTGAAGAGCGAGCAGGGAAAGAGGAGAGGAGGGAAAAGGAGCTACTTACCTTCCGTACAGACACCCGGCAAACGCAAGCGTCCAGAATCCCCGTTGTGGCACTGGCACTGATTTTACACATAAATAAGAACTTTTTCTTCCAGCGCACACAGTTCGCCTGTACTACCTCCCTGCAAACAGAGAACAAGTGCTTAGCAGCAGCTGCAGACACGTTCAGGACCATAAAATGCAGTAGGACTGCTCAAGAACGAACGCTGGTTCCACTGCAGAGCGGTCACTTCAGGCCTTGGAACAGATTTTGTGTGAATAATGATCCTTCATTCTGTCTTTTCTTTGTGTAGCAAGACTAGGAACTGTTTCAAACCTTGAACACAGTATTGACCTACAGAGAAATTCAACAGCCACACGTGTTTGCAGATGAGTGAAGCGGTGATGTCTCCAGTTTGCCTCAGGAGAGTGAGGTCTTCCTGAACACCAGCTCCCGGGCGCTGTGTCTTCCAAGCCGCTCAGCTTTGGAATGCACTCAAGCTACCTCTCTGTGGAGTAGCTTTTCAGTGCAGAAAGGGAGCATCACACAAGCAGAACTAGATAAATTTGAGGCCTGGAAAAATACCAAGGGGTGATGTGCAATAACCAGATTCAAAGTCACGCACCTGGGGCAAACGAGTTTCAGCTACGTATCGGGAGCCTGCCAATTGAGGGCAAAGTTGAGGTGACTAGTATCTGAAGGGGTTTGATCGCTGCGGGAGGATTACAACCTGACAATACGATGCAGCTGAAGAAAAGGCACAATGTAGGATGCTTCCAGCTGTACTAATGTTGTTACTAGCTAAGGCTGAAAAGGAACACATTATTCTTGGGTAACTGTGGTTGAGCAAGAACAGACCCCAAAATGGACACGTACAGAGAGGACAACTAGAAAACTCCTCAGTAAGAAAAAATTACACTAAACACTTTAGAGATCAACTCATTTTAAGTCAAACGAAAAGCAGTTTAGACCAAAATAAGGCATAAACCCATCTGAAACCAAAAATTACAAGGTCTTGAACCACAGAGCAAGTTTCTAAACCCACCTTCAAATAAGAGAAGTAGGAGCAAAAAAATCTTAACGCAGTTGAATTCAACGTTGGCCAGTTTGCCAGTAACAGGGGACATCAGGACGGTGATCCTGAGGGACCTGCCTCAGGGATCAAAAGCTCTTTTCTAGTCCCACGTTTCTAAACTCAGGACTCGGAACTATGGAGAACCTGCGCTAATTTCTACTGCTCTAACTGTTCAAGTACAGTCTTCACAGGTTAAAGCTCTGTTTGTCCTTTTCTTTCTCTTGCATTTTTAATACCTACGTTCCTGTTTCATATTAACTTCTTACAGCAGCTCATTATTGAAGATCCAGTCTGACATCTTTAACAGAGGTAGAATTCTATGGTTCCACATAAGCCAGTCAGAGTTTACCACCGTGGAGAAACGATGAATCGCAAGACTCACGCAAAAGCTCCAATCTGCTGTGCTGGTGAGACTGCCAGCTACAGCGCTTGCCAGCAGCGTGACTTCCGAGGAAAAAACCAGCCTGCCTAAAATGAGTCAGTTTAATGACCACAGCAGGCGAACGGATCCTGGTGATACAACACTGAGTCATATTCAGGCATGTGACCTAAAAGGAACAGGCTCTATAAACCATGAGCTATCTACCTTTTATCCATTATGGTTCACATTGTAAAGTTTCCTGTGCTTTGGAAAAAAAAAAATCCCAAACTACCAGTATATGAGTTATTTAAATCCCAAATGGAACCTGGATTCAAAAAAGGCAAATTACCAACAGTTAGTGACATCCTCTACTGTAAACAGGCTGAAGCAAGAAGTCATCAAGTAAAACATGACCTTGCAGGGGTATCTGGTAATTGCTAACATATTACACTTAAAAGTCCTAGGAGTAACCTGTAGCACTGCGTGACAGTTGCCCAACCCTCACGCAAAGGAACTAGTCAATGAGACGTGCGCTGCCAAGCGAACACAGCTATCCAAATGCATGAGTATCTGGGGCCTGGTACTGGCAGGTTTCGTACGCTGTGCGTAAAGATAACACGACTTCCAAGAACACCCTTTTTTGTGCGGATCACAGTGGTGCAGTAACTTAGAAATGAAATATCCACAATTTTTTTTTTTTTTAAAAAGTTCTTTTGTTTACAAAGTAACATTTTGATCTTATCCAAAAACCAAAACCAGAGTCCCTCTTCTCTCCTAAAACACCACCACACCAACATCTGTTCTACCTTTTTATGAGCTCTCTAGCTACAAACTTTTCCTTCAAACAGAGAAGGGATATTTATGTCACTGTCTTACGTCATTAATTCTATCATGCTAGACTGAGAATGGTAGAAGATCTAACGAAACGATCCCGCTGTCCTCTTGCGGGCACTGGGAGCAACGCGCCTGCGCTGATGCTGAAAGATGGTGCTCGCTCACGGCCTCAACCTGCCAGCAGTGACCCTACTTTTCAGCATGGACACAAAAAATCCCAGAATCAGATTTTACACGTAGTTGCAGCACAGCGCAAGGATCTCAGTTTTAACACACCACTATAATTAAAAATCCTCTGCATTAAGAGGATAATTAAAAACGCTGTCACCCAAACAAAGCGAGTGTTGTAGCCGGCTGTTTTACTGGACTTTACAGAGTTACTGAAATTGAATCTTACCAGAAATGTCTGATCATTACTAGAAGGCATGCAACTATACCAATTGCTGTTAAGTTTCAAAAAGCAAGCCCTCTCCTTTGACACAAGCTCTGCCTGTCACCTCAGATCGAGGCATACCAGTGATGGCCATGAATCCACAGGGAGCGTGCATTTATTTGCACATTACTGTGCCTCCACTAATAGCTGCAAAACAATCCAGTCTCAAGTCTCCTTGTGGAACCGAGAAGCAACGCAGATTATCTGCTACTCATTATAAGGCTAGAAACAATGCTACGAGACTGAAAGTGTTCACGTGTCACCTGTAAAGGTCAGAAAATCCCTTCCCATAGCGTCTGCTCATCATACAAGTCGGACAGTTGTTGTCACCCTTCCCCTGTCTCCCAGGACACCACAGGGACCACCGGTAGCAGTCACGTCTCCTACTCACCATGGCACTAAGTTCTTGCGGCGTTTCTACATCTGTAATGTTTCTGGTTATTAATCATGCCTTTCCTACAAATAATACCTTTGATTTCCTCCGTGTTTCTGTAGACTCTTAAGGTCAAAGTAATGTGCCGAAACCTTTGTACAGCTCAGTACTATGGGTCAGGTTATGTTTCTGCTTTTCAGAACAGCTTTCCACCTCTACAGCAAACTACAGCCAAAGCAGCTGTACAGTCATACAGTGTTCCAGATATCACTAACATTACAGTAAAAGATAATTTAGTGAACATTAAATGAAGTATTTTTGCTTGTAAATATAAGTAATGTAAGAACTGTGTCATTAAAACCTTTAAGGATTTTGAATTCATTTCAACATACCTATACGTGTAACATTGCTCAGGTAAGGGAGGTAGCACAAAACCGCTATGCTTTTGGCTCAGTCCACTCCTATCACAGGTCAGGTCTTATTCAGGCAAATAATTTTATAAACATTAAAGAGGATGATCAGGTTTTAAAGTTCTGTTAGAAACAAGAAAGTAAAAGTTACAGTCAAAATGCCTCAGTTACAGCTACTGATGCTCTAATTCCTATAAAAATAAAATCAAGTAAAACTAGGAATAACCCCGTCCTCCTCTTAAGGACATCAAAAAAGTATCATTAGTTTCTTTTACTGGCACATTGTGTTAAAAAACAAGCTCATTGAAACAACAGTACACAATCTACAAAAAAAACCCCAACCAAGCATCCCTCCCCCAGTTCTTCTAATTCCATTCTACAGACAAATTTGAGATATTGTAATGAAGATAATTTTTGTGCGAAGAAAAGCACCAGCAACTTACTCCCCTCGTGCTGATAAGAAAACAAGTCAAACAATTAGCACATTTTAAAGAGTAATATCCAAGTTTCTGAGCTTCTTAGTTCGAGTGCAAGGGCTGTAGAAATGATGTTCTATGGATTGGTTTCTATGGCAATGAACCCAGATAACTGCTTGGCCCTCAGGCTGCAGGGCAGGCTGGGGAAAGCTTTCCGCTCTGAGTCAGCTTCCTACAACAGTTGGGGTATGAATCAAAATATATCCCAGTTACTAAGAGGCATTAAAATAGGTCCTGGGCTGTACTGCTTTGGTCAAACTTCACAAACGCTGTCAGCAAGACCTAGCCAAGAATAAACTGAATGGACAGGTGTTTTAAAGTGAACTGTACCTTGGAATCAAATTAAGTTACCTTCAGTTTAACAAATGGTTTTTCTTCAGAGGGACATTTCACATGGACTGAATTTCAAAGGCGAGGTTTCAGCTGTGGACACATCTTTTTCTGTATGTATGTTATGGACTGTACACAGCTGCAGCTGATGAATAAGAGTCTTGGTTTTTCCCTTCCGATCCACAGAATAGAAAATCAACAAAACCAACAAAAAAGTAACAACAAATCCTAATCTAATCAACTCCTCATCCTAATTTGTTAACAAGTGATGGTCACTTTTATTTTTTAAAGGTGTTTATGACCAGATTGTTTCTTCATTTCCACAGGGCTAAGGGTTATAAATAATGGCTTCTTCCAGCAAATAGCCACAAATAAAAAAAAAAAAATCACTTTTAAGGACCTTAAGTATCATGGGAAAAATCCCTCCTTGCCAAATGGAAAAGCTGCAGCAGGAGGCTTAGAAATAAAGACAAAACTTGTGCACATTTACCCAAATACTGTGTTCCATTCGCGAGAAAATTGTTATTCAGGTTTTTATATGAATTATTCTAGACAGCCAGTGATAACACAGAGCCATATATGGATGGTTATGTTGAACGGATTGTTTTCTAGTGCAAGTATTTTAGAATCATTGTTCATGGAGGAAACTAAAAATGGGGAGCCTTTTTTTTTTCTCCAGTTTTAAGATGCCATTCAGTCTTTATATTACACTACTTTCATATGAAACTACTTCTAGAAATACTTCTGGAATCAGTTGGGTCAGTAAAGAATCACAGAATCGTTTAGGTTGGAAAAGACCTTTAAGATCACCAAGTCCAGCCATGGACTGCCAAGTCTACCACTGAACCATTTCCTAAAGTGCCACAGCCACAATTCTAAAATACCTCCGGCGATGGTGACTCCACCACTTCCCTGGGCAGCCTGTTCCACTGCCTGACAGCCCTTTGGGTGAAAGAATTTTTCCCAATATCCAATCTAAACCTCCCCTGGTGCAACTTGAGACCATTTTGTCTTGTCCTGTCGCTTGTCACTTGGGAGCAGAGACCAACCTCCAACTCTCTGCACCCTCCTTTCAGGTGGTTGTAGAGAGTGATCAGGTCTCCCTTGAGCCTCCTTCAGGCTGAACACCCCCAGCTCCCTCAGCCGCTCCTCACAGGATGGTGCTCCAGACCCTTCCCCAGCTCCATTGCCCTTCCCTGGACACGCTCCAGCCCCGCAGTGACTTTCTTGCAGTGAGGGGCCAAAATTGAACACAGTACTCAGGGTGTGGCCTCCCCAGTGCCCAGTACAAGGGCACAATCCCTGCCCTGGTGCTGCTGGCCACACTGTTCCTGATGCAGGCCAAGATGCCGCTGGCCGCCTTGACACACTGCTGGCTCCTATTCAGCTGTTTGGTCAACAGCCCCAGGTCCTTTTCCACTGGGCAGCTTTCTAGCCCCTCCTCCCCAAGCCTGTAGTACACTTCTTTATGTTAAGGAAAGGGCTTGTTGCTTAGACAACTTAAAGTTTTTGTACAGAGCACGAGTTACCTAAAACCTCATTCTGCACAGCTTGAAAAAACAGCTTTTTTACTGCATGAGGTAAATGGGAATATTGTTGTTAGAATTATTATTTCTTAAAGCTGGTAGTTTGATGGGAGGGTTGCTTTGGACTTCTCAGAATTGCTGAGGCCCTCTTACAGTCCAACACACAGTGAATAAAATGCCTTTAGAAAAGTTATCTCTGAGTGCGTGCAAGCTTTGCAGTATTGCCTAAATGTTGCTTGCTTCTTTTAGGGGAAAGCGTACCATGTTGATCAGAGATCCCGAGAGAAGCCAGGCTGCTGCAGGTCCACTGCCCAGACCCAACCAGTAGCGATGCTTAAGATACATTCCCGGTGAGCACCCACACATACATGGGTGACACACGGAGCGCGCACAGAGACAGCCAGCACCAACAGCTGAACAGGACAGAGCTCTGCTAGCAAGACCCATATATATATATATATATACGGCTCCCAGGCCACACCACCTCCTTGACAGCTAGTCCGGCCCGATCCCTGACAGCATTTACTCACTCGCGCAGCAGCACGCAGTCCAGGTGCTGGCACCACAGGCACACAGGTCTCCGACTCCTGGTCCCACCCCAGTGGCTGGCACTTGGTTTCACTCCTCTGGTGTCCACAGATTCTGGCACCCAGGCACGAGGATGCTCCGGCCCATGATCCCAGGCCAGTTGCAAGACACTTCAGCTGGTGAACACACAGGCCCCTGTGACCCACAGTCCCGCTCCCATTGCTGGCACCACAGACACTCTCAAGCTCTCGGATGCACAGCCTTGACTCCAGTTTCTGGCACTCAGACCCTCCCCCCCCAACTGAACAGAAAGCCCTTCACCCAGGGAAGAGTTGAAAAGTAGTTTAATATGAAGATACAATAGACTGCACTGATTAGAAGCAAGGCATGGCCAGACGCATGTACCAACCAGCAAGCTACTTATACCTAACTGTCCCTTTCATCACCTTACTGCTCTATTCCCCCCCAAATCACCTAAATTCATCCCTTTCTCCGCCTTTAGTTCTCCCCTAAACATCCCATAGTAAGCCTCTTTTCCTGCATCCCATAACATCTCTCATAGCCCTGTACAGTAATTCCCCTCCATCCAAAAGGTGCTTTAGTATCAGCTGCACATGATGGGTTTCCTGTCTGGACAATGGGGCTGAGGCTGTCCTGGGACAGCCCAGGAGGAGCCTGGACAGGCTGTTGCTTGCCCAAGTCCATGATTTCAGTACCCACCTGCCTCTGTGTCACTGGGCCTGTGCAGCTGGACCTTGGATGGGCTGATGGCTCCTGTGACAGGCCTGGGCCTGTCAGGGTATTATCTGAGGTATTATTTTTTAGGGATTATGTTAGCTCTCTCCTCTGCCTTTGTTTCCTGCGCTCGTTTATGGGTGTGCATATGAACTTCTATCATCTAACCAAGCAGATTCCTTTGATCACCCCTTGGCTGAATAACCATAATACCGTTAGCTCTGGACTCCTGATAGGCTGTTTAATAGACTGGAGTAACACAGTTACTTTTAGCGTAGGAAATAGGCTTTTAAAATGGCAACAATATCCCATATAAATATATATACACACTGATTGAAACATACGTATATACATCTATGAAACCTCAAAATCTATCTTCAGCAGAATGCCAGCGCACCTAACAAAGAATGCCAGTGCCATTATCCCACCTTACAGAGACAGGAATTAAGGCATTAGCCTATAGGCTAGCAGTTTGTCAGCCACACTTCCAGTGCCCTCAGTGGTTCAGGTACTTTACAGTAAGATTTGTCCTTTCCTAAGGTATCTTTAGCATTAGGAAGGTATAGCTGGATAGAGAGTTCTTATTTATTAAATATTAGGGAACGCATAACTGTGTGGCAGGCATGAGAAGAATGCTCTTTTGCCACCCCTCTTATGCAAAATCTACTTCCATTTCAAACTTGTGCAGTCTCACAGTTGAGGGAAAGAGATAGGTACCCATGCAACAGGCTCCCAGTGCAACTGGGTGGCTGTGTCTGCACTTCACTTTCAAGCAAAGCATTGTGCACTACTATCCAGTCTCCCAAGATCTGCCAAGCAGCTTGGTATTTGTAAAGCGGTAAGATCCTGGGAAGAAAATTACTCCTACTGCACAGAAACGTGGCCTTCTTGTTTGGTTTGGATCCACACAGCTCAAGTGTCAAACCACGTGCTTTACTCATGACTTTTAATATCTCTACTGTACACACAAATATAAACAAGATCACCCAACAAAGAGATCCTTCACTTTCAAATTAAACTAAAATCCTTTCTGGTGAGTTGATAATGGAAGTAGAAACAAACATGCAATTAAGCAATAAAATAAGAGATCTAGCACCAACACCAGTACGATTTTTACTCAACTGTATTCTATGCATCTAATACTCATAACTTAATACCCATAACATACATGCTGCCCATTCACGTACCAATTCCAACCTCATCATCTTTAAAGAACACTGAGCTGCAAAGGAGCAAAAAAATTTCAATAGAACTTTTCAAATGCCAAGCTATACTTTAACTTGCTGTTTGATAACCAGGATGCTAAATTTAGTCTTCACACAGAAAGACGCATCTCTTGAAGTCAGAGCTCAGAGCATGTTCTCCAAAGCACACACTTTAGTAATAAAATAAATTGAAGCTTTGTGTAGGTTCTTATACTCGGGAAGAAATATGGCTTATTTTTCCTTTAATATTCTGTGTTTCCTCCATGTCTGAGTCATAAAAGATACATTCCCTCCAACAAAAACATTTTTCCCTAAGCACTGCAAGAAAGGGGAACAAACACAGTCATTTACAAACAGAGCTTCAGTGTTTCACAAACTCCAGCACCAAGCAAACCAGCACCCAGCTGGCTCCGCAGGAAGAGCTCCACTCTGTACAGCGCACACCTCCCCAGCTAATTTGCTGTTAGCACATGCAAAACTTTAAAAACACGTGGAATAGAAAATTACTGCTGTTACTCATAAAAAATAAATACTTTTACCTATGAAAAATTTCAGGTTACAGGCGAATGCAGAGACCCAAGAAGGAATTAGCACTGTGAAGCACAAACTGCATTCGCAAGACTGTAGCCAGCAGTTCAAAGGAGGCGATTGTTCGCCCTGTCAACACTCGCGAGGCTGTGTCTGCAGCACTGCGCCTGGTTTTGGGGCCCCCTCGGTAGAAGTAAGGTGCGGGTAAACTCTGGTAAAAAAACTGGTAAAAGGACGGGAATCCCCATTCTTACAGCTTTTCTAAAGCTGACGGGACAAAGCTCTGAACTTCCTGAGCTAACTGAAGTTGGTCTTGCTTTGCGCAGGAAGCTGGGCTATGGGATCTCTAGCACGATCTGTCTTCCCCGTCTGTGTCTCTCGCCAATACTTACAGAAGTCTCACAAGAATGAGACTATCCTACCTGCAATAACCAGTGACATCCCATGCAAAATGCAGCCTGTACAAACGCTTTCTCATCTCCTGCGGTAGACCAAAGATGACTCTCTTCAGATCTGATTTTCTTTACCCCTTTGATTAATTCTGGGATTTTTCTCCAATCTTTCAGAAATTTGATTTCCTCATCTCTCATATTTCCACACTGTTACTCTTCCACCTTTATACAGGAACTCTCCCATTAACACTTCAGCCTCAGTTTCTTCCCCTTCAGCCCTGTTCAGAACATCCACACCAGTCCTGGCACATCATGTTACCTTTCTCAAGCATATTCTCTAAATCTATTGATCAAACACGTTTTATTGTAACTATTAAGGAAAAACTGAAGAGGTACAAAGACACTATATTAAAAAATAAAGTTATAACTTGTGTAAGAGAACTTCCCCTTCTTACCTCTTCCTCTCGACAGAGAAGGGCAGGGCCTGGAAGCTCCTCAACCAACAGTCTCTTCACAACTGAGAAAACACTAAGTGGATATTCAGGAATCTGAAAAGAGCAGCTGCAAAATGGCAAGCCAGGATTTTTATCCCACCGTCAATTTGCCTCACAGCACTTGAACACAACTTGGTTTCAGACTGTCCATCTGCAAATCCAGTTACAGCTGAAAAGCTATCAGAAGTACCACAATCCAATACCAGCCATGAAGACTGCCAACAGGATTCAGACATCATGCAGGAAGACTGGAGTGATAGGGACAGTAATTCCATGTGACAGGTATGTTTTTCTAACAAGTACTTTGGTTTAAAAACAGAAAGCTCAGTAAGCTGTGTTACTAGCAGGAGAAATTTTCCCTTAAATGTAACAGCAGCAACAGGGAAAACTGGTTAAAAAGCAATTTGAAGAGTCCAGTGAGGCAGAAAATGAACTTGCTAGCGAGTCACATAAACCAAATGTAGTTCTAGTCAGTCGAGAAGGAGGTAGCCAAGCATCACTAGAAGTAAGAAGTACTTATTATCTGAAAGATAAACCAATTTCTACAGAAGGCAATTACATACTCTAGCCTGTATCTATTAGGATGAATACATTATTATTCTAAGTAATGCGAAATCTTGGAGACTGCCTCTTGGGACTCAAGAGGGTGCTGCACATAAAATATCTCCCTGGAATCTGCTGGAGAATAAAATGTTTTGATGGAAAAGTTAATAGTTCTCAGCTGCCCCTAATCTCTACCTGTCACACAGATCCTGATCATAACCAGCTTAATCACAGAATCACAGAACCGCTTGGGTTGGAAGGGACCTTAAAGATCATCCAGTTCCAACCCCCTGCCACGGGCAGGGACACCCTCCACTAGACCAGGTTGCTCCAAGCCTCATCCAGCCTGGCCTTGGACACTTCCAGGGATGGGGCATCCACAGCTGCTCTGGGCACCCTGTGCCAGTGCCTCCCCAGCCTCTCCGGGAAGAATTTCTTCCTTCTGTCCAATTTAAATCTCCCCGCTTTCAATTTAAACTTGTTATCCCTTGTCCTGTCACTACATGCCCTTGTAAGAAGTCTCCCTCTGGTATTCCTTTAGGCCCCTTCAGGTACTGGAAGGTGCTATAAGGTCTCCCTGGAGCCTTCTCTTCTCCAGGCTGAACAAGCCCAGTTCTCTTAGTCTGTTCCCACAGCAGAGCTGCTCCAGCCCTCTGAGCATCTTTGTGGCCTCCTCTGGACTCGGTCCAACCAGTCAATATCCTTCTTATGTTGAGGGCCCCAGAGCTGGATGCAGAACTCCAGGTGGGGTCTCACGAGAGCAGAGCAGAGGGGGAGAATCCCCTCCCTTGCCCTGCTGGCCACACGTCTCTGGATACAGGCCAGGATATGGCTGACTTTCTGGGCTGCCAGTGCACACTGCTGGCTCATGTCCAGCTTTTCATCCACCAGTACCCCCAAGTCCTTCTCCTCAGGGAGAAGGATGGAATGGTCTCGATTGAATGCCCTCGATCCATTCTCTGCCCAGCCTGTACTTGTGCTTGGGATTGCCCCGACCCATGTGCAGGACCTTGCACTTGGCCTTGTTGAACTCCATGAGGTTGGCAGTGTCTCACCTCTCCAGCCTGCCCAGGTCCCTCTGGATGGCATCCCTTCCCTCCAGCGTGTCGACTGCACCACGCTGCCTAGTGTCATAAGCAAACTTGCTGAAGGCGCATTTGGGTAATTTCTGCCATGGAATAATCTTCTGTCCTTTCATGGTGCAACAGACATTATGTGCACAATACTTTATGACCAGGCTGTGTATAGATACAAAGCATCCTGGAATCTGCACATGTATCCAGAATTAATGTATCCAATTTCAAAGAGATCTATTATCATTGGCCCAAGGAATTTGGAAATGTAGAAAGACACCTTTCCACATAGGAAGCCAGGCTTAAGCTAGAAAATTTTCTAAATGAAAACAAGGTTTGTTAGCATAACTTTGCATACATCCA
The DNA here is from genome assembly GCA_027574665.1 of Rhynochetos jubatus. Taxonomy (NCBI): domain Eukaryota; kingdom Metazoa; phylum Chordata; class Aves; order Eurypygiformes; family Rhynochetidae; genus Rhynochetos; species Rhynochetos jubatus. Next base: position 23,981,446 of record CM050656.1, read on the forward strand.
CAGTCTATTTTCAGTCTATCTGCTGAAAATCCATCCTTCGTTATTATATCTAAAAATACTGCTGTAAAGATCCAGTAAACATATTAGAAAGCAATTTCAAAAAGAGGAGGGCAGGAATTACATAGTATGGCTGACTGGCAGTTTACGAAATAACCAAACCACCTCCCCTCCCCAGCCCCACAACTTCTTTCAAGGTTTTCCATGTTGTAGAGTCAAAGCTTATAACCCATTCATTCTCCCTAGAATTCCAAGGCCCTGTTATACAATGTCTGAGTTAGTATGTTACTTTCTGAAACACAATGGAGTTCTTCAAACATCTCTATATAATGCTATGAAGATCACTTCTCTAAGGATTGGACTGCCAGCTGGGACTGAAACTAATAAATGCTGGGTTTAGCCAGGGAAGAGTTGACTGTCTTCACAGCAGCTGGTATGAAGCTGTGTTCCTGGATTTACCCTGACAGAAGTGCTGATAAGGCACCTTCTAGGTGCTGGGGAGTGCTTGCACCAAATTCACGGTCTCTCTCAGCTTCTGACACTGCAGCTGCATTCCCAGCTCTCTTGCTGCAAGCAGTGCGGGGGGACACACAGTTCAGACAGCTGACCCACACTGACTAGTATTTCATTCCATAGTATGTCATGCTCTGTATGTAAGCAGGGAGTGGGTTCAGGGGCCCTTACACTTTCACTTTCTAGCAGTGGCTAACACCCTCCCTAACTCCTTTGTTGGCTGCTCTGCTAACTCCTTTGCTGGCTCGTCCATTTGTGAGTTGGTGGGTCTGCTAGATTTCCCGGTCATGCTGTCACTGATGGGGTTTGCTCAGACTCCGCTGTGATCGTTCTCGGGCTCTGACTCTCACTTCTCGGGACCGGGTTGCACATCGGTCGGCGGGTGGTGAGGAACTATATGATATTATATCATATGTTTTGTTTTCTGTTATTTTAATTACTTATTATTGGTAGTATTTGTATATATTAATTTAGATTCAATTAGTAAATATTTTACAAGCTCCCTTGTTTTTTTTCCTCTGATTCTCCTCCTCTGCAGGAGGAAGGGGGGAACCTGTGACAGCGTCTTTGTGGTATTTTTGCTAGCTGGAGTTAAACCACAACAACATGCAACCAGAAGATGATGGCCATAAAAACAAGTTTGCAACTGACAAGTTCTGAAATGCTGCCACTCTTACGTTAACTGAATTTCTTCCGTATTTATTCAGACCTTTGCTGAATCACCACTGTGAAAATCCATGTTAATTCTTAAGCCAAGAGCAAAGGCACTCCCTAAATTGGCGCTGAAGGATCACTGCAGAGGAATTCTTCACCCCCCTACCAGCACACCTCAACACATCTCAGATCAGTTACACTCCCTGGGACTTCGATGCACCAGCATATGTTTCACTGCTGTTCTTATTTTCAAGCCATACTCCCGGGAGACAAAAAAAAAAAAAAAAAAAAAAAAAAAGGAAGAATTTCAAAGTTTCTTTGGCTCCAACACAACACTTCAACACAATTTTTTACATCGTCACACTTCCACTGACGCGTCCTACATGCACGTATTACCTCCTATCATGCATGTTGTACTCTAATACAGTTTTCACATTCATAAAGATACGGATGAATGCTTTCAAGCTTTTAATTTCAGCGTCATAAACAGGCAAGGCAAAAAGGGCTAAGATGATAATCATCTCTCAAAAACGTCAGGTCTGCTGAAATAATCTCCTTCAAAATAGAGATATCGTTCAGAAGATGTATGTATGTCAGCCTTGAAAATTACTTCAAGGTGGTAAGGGCTGCATGAGGACAGTGATGGCACGTTAGTGCCTAAAATCATGATTATCATCATCATCTACTATTACTCATGAAAAAGTTCCTCACAAGAAAAAATGTTAAAGAAAAAGAGAGACACACAAAATGAGAACAGAACACTGATGAGTTGGAAGCCCTCCAACCATACAGTAGAAGAATTAATCTTGAATTATACATACTAGTATAACAGAATGGTTAAATAAGGAAGTTTTAGGTCAAAGTTCCTATTTTATGCTCTTTATTCTCCTTGATTAATGCTATGTATAGAATCAAAAGCAGATAATTTAGCAAGTTCTGTAACAGCAGTATTTTGATAGGCAAATAACTGAATATTCATAGATCTGCTACTGATTCCTCTCTGCTCCCGAATTCCAAAAGACATTTTTCAATAAATCCTTTCTGTAATAACATGAAAGTAATATAACAACTCATACAACATTAACAAGTACCACGGGAGGGTGGTCGTCTCCTCCCCAGACCTGAAGCCACAGCACACCCTTCCTACTGACAAGGTTCTGCCTCTACCTGGAAAAATTTAACCCACTTGCACTCTGTTCACCCATTGCTCTGCTATCAAAGGATCGGGAAGCCATGGTCACAGGAGATGACGGCTCTATGGCTGAGGGACAAAAGAAGAGGGGAAAAAGGAAAAAGACACCTGTCTACTGCTGCACTTACACTGCAGAATTAAGCAAAAGTCAAGCAACGCATATGACCTGAATGTGTACAGTTAATTGCAGAGGAGTTTTCCATGAAACTGTTTATGTTAACTCTCCACGTAAATACCCACAGAACGTAACACAGTGAGCCACTGTCCAACACACTGAAACATTAAGGCTGCACAACTCTCATTCACAGCGAACAGCTCTGACTTCAGGCTTGGCGACAAGAAATTTCTTCCCCTCCTGTACCCACGCGATCAGCAGGCTTGGCACAAGCGACTGGTTTCTCTAGGACAAGCCTCACCCAACTCATGGGTCCGTCTCCCCTGTTACTCCGTGTTTAAGAGCCTCCATACTGACTTTAAAGTGTTAGGACTCCGAGCAGCCACGCAGACGAAGAGTCCGTGAGCGCTCCCACATCGCTTCTACTGCCGTAGACGCTGGTCCCGCGGCCGGGAGGAGAAGCCAGCCAGCCTGCCTGCCCGGCGGCAAGCCGTGCCCCCTTCCCTTCCGAGGGGAGCGGCGAGCAGCACGCCCGCAACCGCCAGAAGCCCCGGGGCAGTCGCCGGCGCGGGGAGCAGCGGTGCGACCGCTCCCTCCCCCGGGCCCCGCCGCCCAGGGGACCCGAGAAGCCGGCGGAGGGGGCTGCCGAGGCGGCCCGGCCCTGCCTGCGGGGGAGCGGGCGAGCCCCGGCGTCACCTACCGGGAGGACTCGCCGCTGAAGCTGCCCCCGTCGAGCAGCCGCACCTTGCAGAAGAGGATGCCGTTGACGAAGGGCACGGAGGAGAGCTCGTCCAGCTCCAGCTCCACGCGGAACTTGAACTTCTTCTTCTTCATCATGCCGAAGGCCCCGGGCCGGGGGCTCCCCGGGGGCCGCCCCCACGCCCAGTCAGTGCCGCGCGGCAGCTCCCCTCCGCGCCGCCCGCCCCGCTCCGCTCCCATGCCCGCGGCGAGGGCGACAGCGGCGGGCCGGGCCGCAGCGGGGGCCGCTCCCAGCTCAGCCCGCGGCGCCTCCCGGCCAGCGCCCGCACGGCAGCCGGCGCCTCCCCGCCAAACCCGCCCGCCCCCGCTGCGCCCGCTGCCGGCGGGGCGCGGCCGGCGGGAGACGCCACCCGCGGCGGGAGCCACCCGCGGCGGCAGCGCCGGTCCCGGCCCCGACGGAGCGAAGGCTGCACGCCGGCGCGTCGCTGCACGGAGGAGTTGGCCGGTCCCGGCGAGTTTGGTAACGGGAGCCTGGCGCGCCGCTGGCCCGCGCAGCGGAGGGCGGCCGCGGGAGGGACGTGGCCGCGGCCCCGGCGGAACGGAGCTCCAGCCCCGGCAGCTGTCCCCGCTGGGAGCGGAGTCCGTTACCGGTGTTGTTTGAAAGGACACCGGCAAAACAACGCAGCGGGCGGACGTCGCAAGTTCTACTCTGAATTCAGGTTCCTTCCACTGCAAGTCAAACCTTATCAGCGTCCTTCACAGCAGCTGGGCCAGTCACTGACCGAGCTCCGCTTCTGACACGCGCAACGGATGCTCACGGTCTTCAGAGGAACCACGTCTACAACCGTGTTTACATTTCAGAGCGGTCCTGTGGCACATACGGTCACGGTAGCACACATGCAACGCTCTTCAGTATAATGCACAGTTCAACACCAGCATGTGCTCTCCAGGGAACAGCTTTGTCTCACAAACCCATGCCGGGAAGACTAAAACATAAAGCAAGAGCAAGCTCCGTCAGCACATCAGCTTCCTCTTCACCGAGCGTTGCTTAAGAAAACCCTAACACACAGCGTGTCTTCCCACAACCAAGCGTTTATTCATGATAAGAAAAAGAATGTGTAAGATCATGCGTGCAGCATGATGCTAAGCCCCTGCAATCTTGTGGCAGCTTGTGAAAGTACTGCTGCCTCTCGTTCAGGATAAACCAGTAAAAATGCATTTTTCATGGAATACATATCTGAGGAATACAAACATCACAAATGATGGCTGTGGCTAAGTATACCCAAATGTCAACAACTCTCCTGTAGCATAATCCCAGAAAAAAAAGTAGTAGTAAAGAGCAAAAAAGCATAAAAATGGAGTGCCTGGACGAGAAATGCTCTCAATTTTTCCCTCCTACAATATCCAGGGCATAAGAAGTACTTACATACAGTTTTTCCAGTAAAAAGAACTATAAGGGTAGTTCTGACTCCATTATCGGTGTCACGTTCCTAACAAAAATGTGCCTCCAAAACGTCAAGTAAAGTCTGGCTCTGAAAGAAGCTGTTAAGTACAGTAAAATTAATATGAAGACATCTTTGAAAGGAGGTCTAGGCATTTGGCCTTGACTTAGGAATTCCCCCCCTCCAAGGACACGTCTTCAGTCTGCTCTACAATAACTCTGAAAGTCCTCTCTCTCCAACAGACTGCAACAGCCTGCAATAAACCATCCAAGGCAGTTCTGTGGGTACTTCATTCATTGCTTGTTAAAGAAATGGAAGGTGAAAGCTTTTCAGCACCTAAGGGAGTTGGTTAGTATTTGGTTGGTATCAAGTCAGACCAAGATGCTCCTTTCTTTCAAGGCTAAAGAACCAATTCCAGAGTTTTACTAAAACTCTGTTTCTTGTTGATGGCAGGGATTACTGTGTTTAGCTGGGAGGTCCTGTGTACTAAGATCTAGGAAGAAAAACAGGGCTGAAGAACCAGGGGAAAAAAATAGGGTTGCATACCAGGTGAATTACCTGGTGGAAGTTTGATACATCAACTGGTCCACCTATTATACGATACCTTAAAGAAAATCTGAACTAATTTACGCTTAGTTGGAGCAGAAGTAGTGTTATAGGAGTCCCTTCCCAGCTCAGTCGGAATCCACTGTACAGCAGTAGTGGAAAGCCTTAGGCCACAAGCTGTGGACTTTCACCTAGACACTGAACTTAGGCTGAACTCTTAATTGCTCACAGGAGGGAAGGCCCCAAAACCGGTGTAAACCAGCAAGATAAGATGGCCACATCCATCAGCAGAAGCTGCCTCCTGGAGACAAGAAAAGGAACAGCCTGCCTGGAGACAGAGAAAGCAGCTCATTCCCAAATACTACGCGTGTGAAGGGAGTGGAATTTAGATTGTAAGGGTACGATTGCTCAGGTATCCCCTTCTTCAGAGTCTCTCCTGAGAGGCGCCCAGCTTGAGCTGTTTGTCACCGCTGTACCACTCAACACATTCATCTGGTGTACGCTGTGTCGGAGATTCTGCTTTGGGAAACCACGGGTTGAGCCTGAAGGAAGAGGAAGCGCCTGAGAGTGACTGTGTGTGAAAGGAGTTGAGAGGGGCACCCCTCAGCTCACTGGTGTCACCTGCTGCCAAGGGATTCGGGTCCCAGCAGTTAAAGTCTTGGGTGGTGTGTGTGCAACTCTTGGTTGGTGTGTGAATGCTTGGGCAGCGGCTTGTCCCTTCACAAGTAGGTCAACACCCTCCCTAAATCGTTAAAGCCTATAGGTTAGTATATGCTCTTCAAGTAGTCTCTAGTGCAAGCAGGTCCTCTGCGAAACGGAACGTCTCAGGAAGCTGTCGGAGTTTATACACTGAGTGCACCAACAGGCTGTAGCAGCCCTGAGCAGCCTCACTTGGCTCCTCACCCACAGCCTGCCCGAGGACCCAGTTAAGCTCAGCTCTGAGCCATCAGGCCCTGTTTGAGCCCTGTTGTAGTTCTGTTTGCCTGTTGGGTGGTTATGTTGTAGTCCTGCCTGCACTTGTCACGGACCCTGACCTGCAGGCTGACTTCCTAGCTTGATCTGTCTTTTTGTTGCAGATGTGTCTGACTGCAGTTGCTGAACTGGACTGGATCCTCAGCTGTGCTCCAACTGGCCTCGCTGCTGTGGGTGCCTGGTTTCCTTGCTCCAGTACTGCAGGATGGCCCCTGCCCTGCCACCCTGAGATGGTAACTGCTACAACAAAGAAAGGGGTGGCTGCCCAATGACTTTAGTTGGATTCAAATGAAATCCTCATCAAAAAAAAAAAGCCCAACTCTTTCAGGGACTGTATTTACATTCTGAAACTGGTGACTTGAAAAAGTCTTCTATATTGAGTATAACCTTCTTGATCAGAGAGAGTCAAACGTGTCAGAAGCATAGACTGCTAAATATACTTAGAATCTTCAATCGAAAGATTCTCAAAATAGCAGGGGAGTTTTTCAGAAAGATAAACACTGTGGGTAATGCAATAATCCTGTGTTGTCATTGATGTAAGGCTTTGGCAAGTTTAAATCACTGGAGTTTTATTTTAGGAGGAATTAATAAATCTTTAAAGAAGTTGGATGTTATTCAAGCAGGTACAAAAACTCAAGAGATTTAAGAAAATTCGGTGTTTTTAAAAGAATACCACAGTTACACCTGGATAAAAAAAATCATTCAAAAGCTGTTTGCTCTCCCAAAGAATCTAAGATTTTGGTCACACAGCTGCAGGAGTTAATAGGGAGCTTCCTCTACAGAGAAGTGACTCCATGGACAGGTGAAGCCTGGCTCTCCAGGATGTGTAAATCCTCCAGGGCACCAGTGTTGTTGGAGACGGTACCAATGTGACCTGTGTTCATCCACTCAGCCTGTTCGTTTTCTGCAGCACCATTTCCCTGCTGGGCACTTCTGTTTCTGACCTGTAGCTCTTCCCTGTGAGCTGTGGCATCAGAAAAACTTTGACACAATCCCTGAGTTTGGCTTCAGCTGGATCACTGCTCTTGATCCAACATAAGGTCTGGGCTACAACCTGTAGTCAGATCAGTGCTTCCAGCAGCATTTTACTGTAAGGAGACTATTTTGGTCACCAAAGAGATTCATTTGGATGTCTGAAACTAAATTAAACTAAAACGTGAACTCAGTAGGAGCTAAATACAACCTGGGTAAGTAAACTCTATAATCACGACACTTCTCATGCTGCTTTAAGAAATACATGGTGAATTCTCAGTCCTCCAAATATGTCTGTACACGTTTGGCACAAACCCACAGGAGCAGTCTCTCTGATTACTCTCTGAACCATCACTGCCTTCCTGTGGCATGGCTATTTCAAGCTGTGCTGTAAATAAAGCTCAGGTAACAGCCCCAGTTCGAGGAGGTGTTCCGTGCCCTCCAAAATGGTGATGTGAGGCAGGAAAAGTCAGAGCACAGCTGAAGCACACCCACCTAAACCTCCACTGACAAGATAAACTTGTGATTTCTTAATTTGTAAACAACATTTATTACAGCACCGATCTTTCTGAATTAAGACATAATACCTTTTTCACACTAAACCAGGCCAATGCTGTGTGCCAGAAAAGACAAGTACCAGTAAAGAAACTTATGTGAAAAATAATGAAAGGATCTGCATTTACTGTAGCTTGTTATTATATATTAAGATTCCAAACTATGTTTGGTTTTGAAGAATTATTTTATAATGATAGTTTAAACTGAGCTAATTATGTCTATGTAACAGAGCCTGTACTAATTTTACCCTAAAACAAGAAAAAACACTTAACTTCATCTGTTGCCATTTAAATATTTATTGCTGTTGTGTTGTGTAACTATACCCTCCCGTGTGTGTCCTGACGATTGCTCCTGCAGGTGACATAAAATTTCTAGACATACTTAACAGACAATTTTTTAACTGTGTAGCTGAACTGGAATTGATCTTTTAATTTAAGAATTTGAGTAATTTAAAAATTACTCAACTTCACTGCAGTCCCTGGAGTTAAACCAGAAATTACTTTTGGCGCATGCAGTAGAGTATTTTCATAATTTTAAGATTGTTTCCTTGCTCACAGAAAAAGAGCTGCTGTATCTAGAGCAGACACCGAATCACACAATTCAGCTGAGTTATCTTTTAGTCTATTAATAAAATATATCAAGTCTTCTTCTAGCCTCTGAGGTTTTGTGATATTTATAGTGCTTCCTCTAAGTGGGTAGCTGTGATGTAATGCAAACATTTATTGTATATGTATTGATACATATACTAATTAAAAGCTCTTGTTTTAGTAAGTTAAATGCATATATTTTTCTGATATGTTTTTGATATTGATACTAATCACTGTTGATATCAGAAGGCCTTGTAATACTCAATAATAGAAATGCTACAGAACTTAAAAATAAAATCTTATTTTAGATGCATAGCTTGGACAAAGATATTTCTTGACTCAGGTGTCCTTTGTGACTATGCAGTTCCTGCCAGCACGGTAAAAACTGCGCTGCAAGATGATGGACTGTTCAGAACTCCGTTTTAACAAACAAGGACTCTATAAATGATACAGCCCCAAAACCTGTAATTTAAGACCATTTGTAGAAGAACTGATAATTTTGGTAGTGCTAGCTTCCAAATAACAGGAAGGTCTTATTTTCTTGTTCGAGATGTAAATGAGGTGGAGTTCTGGAGCTGTTTGTGGTTACTGTCTCAAATATCACTGCAGTAGGTCACTTTGGCTTGACTAATGTCTGTATCTTTCAACAAGGGCAATGGCTTCCTCACAGATGTGTATCTACTAGTTTATGGATGCAGTGAACTCAGCAGCATTCCCTTTCCTTATTCCAGAAAGAAGAAAGGATGTTAATGTATCTATCAGTTAGGTGGAGGCAGCAGATGCACTTATCAAGTTTCCAGATGACCCCAAACCGTGGGGGACCTGCCTGCCATTCAGAAAGGCTGGAGGAACAGGGTGACAGGCTCCTTATGCAATTCAACAAGGACAAACACGAAGGAAGGAATAGGCCCTTGCAACGATACAGGCCAGGGAGCAGCTCTGCTGAGAAGGACCTGGGGACCTTGGCAAAGAGCAAGTCGAGCATGGGCCAGTGGTTTGTCATGGCCGTAAACAAGGCAAGCTTCCCTGGCCGTGTTAACAGAAGCATGGCTATGAGATGGAGAAGCGCTTATTCCCTTTGACTCTGCACAGGCTAGTCTGTGGTTGATACTCTAGTCCAGTTTGGGGCTCCCTGATACCTGAGAGGGATAAACTACAGAGTTCGGCAAGGCCCACCAAGATGCCTGGGGTTGGAGCACTTGCTCTGTAAGGAGTGGCTGAGGAAACTGAGCTTGCTTAGCCAGGAGAAGCAAAGACTGTGGGAACCTAAAAGGAGGCCTCCACCCTCCCGGTACCTAGAGTTTATAAAGAAAATGAGGTCAGACTGCTTGTAGTGGGGCATGGTGGGGGGATAAGAGACACCAAGTACGAAGTCATATGAGACAGGCTCAGAGGGAATCAAAAGAGAAAAGCTTCCTCACTGTGAGGACAGCCAGACCACAGAGCAGGCTGTCTGGGGAGGTTGTCCAGCCTCCATCCATGGAGGTGTTCAGGACTGAATAAAGACCTAACTACTCTGAGCAAGGCTACTAAGTCCTTGCTATAAGGCTGAAATGAACTTCCCATGGTTGTATACTGACTGAATATGTGCCAGGAAAGCAAGACTCAGTTCAGTGGCTCCTGCTTTTGCTGCAGCTCTCTCACAGGCAGCCTACTTACTGACATTTTCTATCTGTGCTTATACCCACCTGTCTCCTTTTTCATTTACTCTACTGATTTACGAACCAATTATGAAGCAAAGCAACTAGAAGTGACACGGGGCGGGGGGGCCAAGACCTGCTTGTGACAGGCTGTGGGGTTGGGCCTCACAAAAAATGCAAAAATGTCCAGCCTATGACTTAGATCTTGCAGTGAAGTCAGAAAAGACCTCAGTGTCACACTGAAATCACACCCCGATCATTGCAAAGTCTTGCTGTATTCACACTGCTGTCATACTGCTGGCAAGCCACAGAGACCAGTAATGACAGTACTTTACTACTAAATTCTTTTCTCTTGTGCTTAAAGACAAAGTTCTACAGGCTCTGCAACTGGACCAGCTCCCTTCATGCCAGTAATTACCTCCTTGGATAGAGACGAAGTGGATGGCACACCACTGCAGAAGAGATGCACAGAAACAGTCATCTTTAAGTGACTGAACTTCTTTCCTTTAAAAGAAGTGGTTCCACTACTTGAGCCTTTTCAGTCACCTTTCATTTGGCACAGCACCCCTAATGCAGCAGTCTATGTTCATAAAGGCACACGCAAAAGAAATGCTATGACATCAAAAGCTGCATTTCTAACCACGCTAGAAAATGCTTCTCCACATGTGCTAGATATTCCTTTCCCCGTCCAGCCATTCACGGTAAAATAATGAATGTTGGTGTTGTCATTGTTTATCAGACAATACAGGCAATGAGGCTAAGCTTTCTCCTGTTGCTTTTGCTATGCTGCTGTGGTTCCTCAAACAACTGCACAGGGCTTTACTTTTAATCCTAGAAATAACACTTGTCACTCACAGGTTTGTAAGCTGTATTTAGTTTTACACAAACACAGCACAGTTTCAGAATGATTCATTGTCCGCAAACTTCTCCAGATGCGTTCATGCAAGAAAAAAAGGCAAACAAGCAGGAAGAAATAAACAAATACTGGCTAATCTGATTGTGATTTCACAGGGAAGGAGGGGAGATACTATCACATCAGATTCTTTATGAGGGCCAGAGATAATGAGTTTTTTTTTAAACACAGACTTGGAATAATTAGTTATTGTCCTTCGGCTGCGAGACGTATTTTTACATGCTTCAAGTCTATGCTGACTTCTGTAGCCTGTGAGGTAGCTGCTATGTCAGAGGAGTTCTTTCCCATTTATGTGCACGTTAGTGTCAGACTACAAACACATCACAACATACCAACAAGCAATGCTTTTTGCTATGGCTAATTCTGAAAACATTCCTGTTTCCACTCATACAAGATCATCTTGGGTAACAAATCACACTGGTGCCAGCCATCCTCTTCTTAAGTACATTCTCATTTTACCTTTAGAAAGTATTCTAAACAAACAATTTGAACCTGCTTGCTTCTGAGCTCCCCTTGACAACAGCAGAGAGATATTTTTTTGAGAAGGCCACATCTTATAGACTCAGCTTTAGACTGAGAGGTACAAAAGAAAGCCACGCAAGAAGCACAAGCTTAACAGTGGAAACTACTAACAAAATCCCCAACTTCTATTACTTTAATTAATTGCACTAAGTATAACTTTGTTCACTGATGCACCAGACAGAAAGCAGAGACAACCTCCGCCCACTGCACCAGCTTTTCAAGCTTCCAAAATAAAACACAAAGATCTTGGAACAGACTGAGCTCTCCAGAGAGCCTGCAGCCTGATCTTTCTCATTTGGTATGTGCAGAGGCTGGTCCTACTCACAATAATTAACTGCTGCCAGACAAGAAATCCAGCAGAGTTCTTGTAGATAACATGTCATTTTAGAGTTTTAGGAATAATGCAACCACTAACAACTCAATGAAATGGGTAACAGAGAGCATTTGCTTCTAGTTTTACAGACCAGGGAAAACCTGGAGCACCTCTTCTGGGTTCAGGGCAGGGGAACACCACTACAGGGACAGCCACCAGCACAACAGCATCTGATGTAAAAAAAGACCAATAAAATAAAGTGCTTTTACAGGTTCTCCACCATATCAGGCAGTGGTAACATAGGAACTGCCCCACAGCCGCTGCCTTTTCAAGGATGGACCATCACATTTGTTACGGGAGGGAAAACAAGATACTGGCTGAAGTCATCTGTGCTCTGCACCTCTGAGCAATTATCATTAGATTACCAAGACACACATGAGGGAAAGACAGGGAAAAAGATAAAACAGAATTTCCACTATTTAGGTGCTGATCGAGAGATGAAGCCTGACAGCATTTCGGCTGGGAGCCTAAACAAACGAGCGCCCGCTCACCTAGATCAAGCTAACTTCGAAAGGTGACATGCCAGGGAGAGTCTGAGAAAGAAGGGGAAAACCAGCGGGTCCTGTACGCTGCCCAGGCTGCTTAAGATCCTTTTTATGAATAATAAAGGTGCCAATTTAACACGCTCCACTAAGTCTGGGGCGAGCGGACCCGCTCTATCAGTACCTCCCAGGCCTTCAGTGTCCCGTTACCGCTCAGCAGAGCCGGCGCAGCCCCGCGGGCGGTCGCACCCCGTACTGAGACTGCCGGCGGCACGAAGAGAAGCGGGTCCCCGCCCGGTGACACCGGCGCGTCCTGGCTCCGGCCGCGCGTAACGCGGGGCACCCCGCACCCCAGAGGGGGGGTACCGGCGGCAAAGGGGCTGCCAAGCCCCCGGGAAAGAGGCGGGGTGGTGGGGTGGGTTAAGGAGACTCGGGGAACCGGGAGCTTCGGCGGTGGGGGAAAGAAAAGGAGAAAGAAAAAGTTAGGGCCGGGAAGTTACTACTCCCAACTTGCGGCCGCAGCCAGCAACGGGGCCCGGCCCTACTCCCCAGCGCCCCCTTACCGTAGCCGCGGCCCCGCTCCCGGCAGCCCGTCCCCGGCAGGACGCGGTCCAGCGGGCCGCTCGCCGCCTCCAGCTGCTCCGAGCCCAGACCCGGCTCCACGAACGCCGCCTCCGCCGCGGGGGCGCCTCCATGCTGAGGGGGCGAACGAGGCGCCTCGCTTCGCCTCGGCTCCATCCCCTCCCACTCCCCGGCCCCCGCGTCAGCGCCCGGCGGCGGCGTCCCGGGAGAACAGGCGCGAGCAGTGGCGGGCCGAGCGCCCGCGCGGAGGGCGCAGGTGGTGGACGGCGGGGCTGGGACAAGCCAGAGTAATCGCCCGCCGAGGCGGCGAGCCGGGAGCCCCCGCTTTGCCGCCGCTTCTCTGAAAGGGCGGCGGGAGATGGCGGCGGTGCGGGGCCGGTCGCAGGCCTCCTTCCCCTCGGGGGCGCGGGCAGCGCTCTCCCCCGGCCCCTCAGCCTCACCCCGCGCCCGCCTTCTGCTCGGGACCGCTTCCCCACGCCGGCTTCTCGCCGCGGCCCCCGAGGGGCTTCATCCCGGCCGCCGGGGGCTTTGCCCTCAGGCCCCGGCCCCACGGGTGCTGGAGCCAGCCGGGCGCGGGAGGCGGGAAGGGTGGCTGGAAGTGCAGTGTGTGGCTTGATGGAAGCATTCCCAAGGAGGAAAAGACCAGGGGACGTACGCCACGTGCTTCTCACGGCAGCCCCTTCTCCGAGCTGTTAGTAACATCGGGGGAATCTGAAAATGAGGATTTTAGTCTCAAAAAGCAGTATGAGGCGGGGTTTCCCAGGGTCAGAGCTTCTGTCACACAGCACTTAGAGCACACCGAGTTGGGACCATGAACTGCTCTGGGCCCTCTCAGGCACGTGGGAAGGAGGTGTGCTGGAGAGAAAGGAAGGGGACCGGCTTGATTACCTGTGTTTAAGGGATTTGCTTTTGAGCTGACCTTCTTCCAGGGGAGTGAATTCATGTCTTCGGAAGTTAACAGGCCACACTTGGGTGATCTTATCTCAGAACACATAATAGAATGAGGAGACACCTGGAGGATGGTGATAAGACAATGGAAGTGGTAGGATAGGTACCATATGAGGAGGAAAGGCTAGAAAAATGGAGAGACTCCAGTTTGGAAGAACAAAACCTTGGGGCAAGCAAAGACAGAGAAGTCTGAAGAGGTCAGAGAGGCCTGGTGTGCACCGGGAATTATTTTTCCTTGTTCCTCTCAGTACGAGAGCGAAGGAACGTGGAGAGACATGTTCAGCAGCTGGATCTAGAGCAGACAAAAGGAAGTACACAACACATAATTACATTGTGGAACTTACTGCTACAGGATGTCATGGAGGCCAAAAGTATAAATGAATTAAAAAAAAAAACAAAAACAAAACTAGACAAATTCATGCAACCTCTGGCTCAGGAATTCTCTCAACTGCTGCTTACCAGAAGCCAGGATGGTGTACTGGAGGAAGGATCACTTTGTACTCTCCCTCTTCCAATAACCCTTCCTCAGCTGGCCACGGCTGAGCACCGGTTATTGCCCAAGGTGAATATTATTCTGAGCCAGCCTGGCAATGCTTATGTCCTCCTGGTAACTCCCTGTGTATGGAGCCTTAGGGACAAGAGGTGTCTTCTGGCCAGATACGAGACCGACCCCTGATTTTGTTACCTCCAGCCTGACGCGACCTTAGCGAGGTCCATCATGGCCACTCTTTGCTGATTCAGGCTGGTGTAATTGAGGCCAGATTGAGCCCTGAAACCTTCAGAGACATTCTTCTGCTTTTCCCCTGGGATTAAGTGTTGAAATCTCTGGGCTAAAACCTCTTTGAACGGGGATGGCAGATAATGCATGCACTGACTAAAAAGCCCCAGAGCTGGGGAAGTTAAATGTTAAAGAGCCAATGCCCAGTTTTAACTGCTGCTGCTGTCCCTCCTTCATCTCATGCCAACTGCCTTCAGGATACATATGCTGACACTGAATTTCTACCTCACAAAGGTGACTGCAGTTTGGGCTTTAAACTCAGGCCGTTAATGCTGAGATAGGAAGCAGAAAACTAGAACAAAGGCAGTGAAGGGCTCCTGCAGCTTGCACCCACTCTGACCATGCCTGATCCATCCCTGCAGCATTGCAGGGTGGCTGCCCTGGCTCCCACTGCCCCAGTGAGGCATTTTGCTCCTTTGGTGTTACCTTTGACTTCCCAACATTAGTAGGTCTAAAATATTTTCCTGCCTGCTTAGCCCTCTTGTAACTAAACTATAGTTTTCATTATCAGAGAAGAGAGATTATGGAAAAAACACCTGGTCTCTATTTCATCAGGATGACAGCTCTGTCTCTATACACACACCAGGGCGGTTGTAGCTCTCAGATGTTTTCAGTCGACAGCCCCTTTCAAGCTGCCATGTCCCATTCCATCAGGGTGGGTGGCAGGTCGAGGCCAACCTGTTGTGATGTGAAACAGAATCCGGCCCTAAAAATGGGGACTTGGGAGAACTTGTCCTCTCAACACTTGGTGCTCGCTGTCTGCCGGGCTAGTGACAATGTGCCTCAGTGGACAGCATTGCTCCCTGACCTTCCATCCTGGTGGAGAGAAAATGGGGAATAGCTGTCTGACTGGGAAAATTTCCTCAGAAATCCTGGAGGTTTTGCTGCTTGGGGATCAGGTCTGCAATGAGCCAACCTTGTTGGTGTGAATTAGCCAATCTTGATAGTTTGAATTTTCCTCCAAAATCCTCAATGTGAAAAGTCAGACCATCAAAAAGAGAGTGGCTGGCCCTGGCTTTTCTCTACAAGGTGTTAACAAATAAGCTGTGACCCTGCAGAGACACAGGAGGGTCAGAGACTCCATTCAGGAAGGCAGCATGCCCTTTAATTCACCACAGGAAAAATCCCTTCTGCTGCCTCCACTCCAGCGCTCACAAGATATCACATCTCATTCGACATGGTTAAAAATCCTCCAGTCAAATATCCGAGTACCTGGAAAATTACCAGAATGCATGCTCAGCAGGGCAAGTTGCTGTATAAAAGGAATGCTCAGTTCCTGAGTGACGGTGGTGTGTATGGTGGCATTAATCATATCGAGAAGGTCTACCCCACTGCCCCACTCTTCCCTCAAATGGGCTGTTCCTCTCCTCCCATCCTGATCCACTTCTAGGCCTGCGTGCTCCTGAAACACAGCTATTTTAGCATCACTCCTCATTTCAGGCAATCTGGACTGTTTATTAATTATTTTCTGATACATGGCTATGAAAGGACAAAACACTCAGAGACACAGATTTTTGCAAACCAAACGAGACAGGTGTTTTCAGATGCTACAATCGATCGTACGGAGGTTGCAAACTCCCTGGAGCAAGACTGAAATTCACCCTGTGTTTGTACCGTCTGGTGGGATCCTGCCCCTTCAATATATTCCTGCAAAACACTATTCTCAACAGTGACCTGAGGTTGGGTAGATCAATATTTGTTTACTCAGGTCAGGTGGCAGCAGCCCCAACACCTCCCCAGGCACCCTGAGGGACACTGAAGGGTCTGGAAGGCCCTGAGGCACCCTTTCTTTTTCTCCCTCCCCATCCCCATAAATGACCATTTTTATTTCTCAACACTGGTCTTCATGCAGGTCTTGTTGCCGAAGGGCTGGTTGATCTGGGCTTGGTGAGAGTGCTTGCATTGCCTTGCACCCCTGAGCCCAGAAAAAAGCAGAGGGAGGAAAACCCCCTTCCTGAGCCTGGGAGCTGAGAGCAGGGGGAAAGAAAAACTTCCAACCACCCCTTCCCAGAGCAATTTCCTTGACCAAAGACACTACTTCTCTTATATTTTGATGGTCTTTTGGCCTGCCAGGGATTGTATCAGGAAAAACATCCTTTTCCCCTTCACTCCTGGAAAGCTGGTGACTGATCTGGACAGAGAGGCTAACAAACATGTATGACATTCTCACTGGGAAGCGGAGCAGCCCTGAGAAACAAAGGCCATGGCAGGTAGAGCAGAGGCTCACTTAAGGCGTCTTCTTAGAGCCAACAAGACAGCCACATGTTAACATCCTCTCTGATGTAAAATACTTTGCCGTTTCAAGGTGGCATGCAGAGCACTCATGCTAGTCTGGGGAGAGCTACAGTAAATATTAAGCTTGCATGAAAGTTAAGAAAACCAAAGCACAGAGTGGGTTCGGGCAGGGCTGGGTCCTTCTGTCCTAACCCCAGAGCTCCTCAGTGCTGCAGTAATTCACATAAGCACATAGAATCACAGAATTGCTTAGATTGGAAAAGACCATTAAGATCAAGTCCACGAGTAAACCACGTCCCTAAGTCCCATGTCTACATGTCTTTTTAAATACCTCCTGGGGTGGTGACTCCACCACCTCCCTGGGCAGCCCGTTCCACTGTCTGACAGCCCTTTCAGTGAAGGAATTTTTTCCTAATATCCAATCTAAACCTCCCCTGGCACAACTTGAGGCTGTTTCCTCTTGCCCTCACTTGTCACTTAGGAGCAGAGATCAACCCCCACCTCTCTGCAACCTCCTTTCAGGGAGTTGTGGAGAGCGATGAGGTCTCCCTCGAGCACGAGACAGCCTAGCATCGTGGGTAGGGGTGCCGGTCTGTCCTGGGCAGACATGCCACCCTGGCATCTACACAAGGACTGATTCCCTGCTGAAAAACCCCCTCTGTCTCTCAAGACCCTGCATCTTTCAGTGCATGGGCGATGCTTACGCGGTCCTTCTCACACTAAGCCCTTCAGGCTGAGCCATCTCTTTTGGCTTTGCCAGTCCAGGAGCATTGTGTCTTGTGCCTTAGATCACAATTCTGATGTCCAAAGGCGTGAAAATTTCTCCTTTCCTCTGCAAAAATATAGTAGTATTCCCAATTCAAAGAGGTCCCTACCCAGTTCAGCAAGCTGTTCCTGTCTGCTGGGCTGATGCTGCCATCTTCTGCCATCCTGGTGCTTTGCTGCCAAAAACTTCCCCAGCCCTTGGCCCAGGGACCAGCCCCATGTGCAAGGTAAGGGAGATAAGAAAAATGCAGGAATGTCAGAATTTAGGAATGGCCTCATGGTCTCTCATCGGTCACTGAGGGTGGAGATCCAGATATGCGTCGTGGGGGTTGTCCTCTTCAAACCTTTTGCATCGTGGTAGTGGATGCAGGAGAGGGGTGCTGAGTTCTGCTGGGCGGAGAAGGCTCTGCGTGAGGAAGCAGATTCAGAAGATGAAGGGGGTATAAATGTGCAGTTAATGCAACTGCTAAATGGACTGTTATTACACACAGCTTGAGCTGTTCACAGTTCTTCCTGCAAACAGGGAAATCAAATGCTTAATTCAGAGAGAACAGCAGGACTCTGTGATTTCTCTTGTGACACCCGCCCAATAAGGTTTTTTTTGTCAGGGATACAGGGTAATTGGTGTGACTGGCCCTAAAGCAGTGGTGGCAGAGTGTGTTGCTGATCAGAGGGTAAGGTTAAAGAGCATTTGTTTTCCAAAAATTACAAGACTTTTGCCTCTTTGTTCAGGGCTTTAGTTCTGCCAGAGCCACTGCCTCACAACCCTTTATTTACCTTTTTCCTTTTCCTTGGCACCACTGGCAGAGTAGGATGCTCAGGACGAGTTTTTCCCACAGAGTACGCTGTTGAAAGCTGTAAAAACTTTCAAACCAAACCTTTTCACACACCAAGCCCCCATGACACCTTGCAGTGGGTTCAGTTCAGCAGAGCTTCAGCCCTGTCCCTCCTTGGGATTACTTGTGTTGCAAATCTTTGTACGCAGATGCTGTGACAGATCCTTGAAGGTGTCATACAAGGATGTGGTGGCACTGCTGACCACCATAGCACAATCTTTCTGGTTCTTGACCATCGGGCACGGCTTCAGCCAGGGTAAGTGGTGGCAGTAGCAGCTCAGAGGGCAGAACATGAATCGTAACCCCAAATCTGGGCATTTCAGCTGTCAAAAAGGTTATGGCATCTTGTCTCTTTTGCACACATCTGTATAAGCTGGGTCAGATCATTTCATGATTGGGTCTTGATTTACGTGTGTGCAGACCCTGTGGAGGTGAGGATTGTGCAACATCCAGGTGGGATGCAGCGATCAAGAGATCATAGAATCTTTTAGATTGGAAAAGACCATTAAGATTATCAAGTCCAATCGTTAACCTGACACTGCCAAGCCCACCACTAAACCATCTCCCTAAGCACCACGTCTACATCTCTTTTTAAATCCCTCCAGGGATGGTGACTCAACCACTTCCCTGGGCAGCCCTTTACACTGTCTGACAGCCCTTTCAGTGAAGAAATTTCTCCTAATATCCAATCTAAACCTCTCCTGGCACAACTTGAGGCTGTTTCCTCTTGCCCTATCACTTCTCACTTAGGAGCAGAGACCAACCCCCACCTCTCTGCACCCTCCTTTCAGGGAGTTGTGGAGAGCAATAAGTTCTGCCCTGAGTCTTCTCTTCTCCAGGCTGAACACCCCCAGCTCCCTCAGCCGCTCCTCACAGGATGGTGCTCCAGACCGTTCCCCAGCTCCATTGCCCTTCTCTGGACACGCTCCAGCACCTCAATTTCTTTCTTTCAATGAGGAGCCCAAAACCGAACACAGGATTCAAGGTGCAGCCTCACCAGTGCCAAGTGCAGGGGGACAATCCCTTCCCAGATGTGGTCAGCAGCCCCAACCTGTTAAATTGTTAGGGTCTGCAAGGAAAGGCAGCTCTTCCAAACTAAACCCACAGGTACTGTGTGAGTTTTAAAATGGTTCAGTGTGAACTTTCTACAAAGAATTTGATGTTCTAGGGAACCTGTTGAGCACCCAGAGGCTCTGTATACCACAGGCCATGCGTAGAGATGAATAATTCCCCAGTGATCTTGCTGGCAAGTATCCTGAGCAGGCAACGCTGCCTAGCTGTCTCACTGAAGATAAGCATGCTGTCCATGTGTGTCTCTCCTGATGTTACTCCCGGGCAGCAGCTCTGTTTTGGAGGAGCAGGGTCATACTGCTGTGCCTTGGCTGAGGAGCTGTGGGGGTGATGTCTGTAACTCACTGGATTTTCAGTAGCAGCTGCCAGCTGTAATGCAGAGCTCTCCGCTCCTCTGAATTACAGACATGTCACCAAAGCCATAGAGGTTAAGCAACTTCCTGACATTCATACAGACAGACAACAGCAGAGGTGGGGACAACCTGCAGAAACCATGTCTACACCTTGACTCATGCAATCCTCCTCCCCCGGCCCCACAGCGGAGGTAATTACACGGTCTGTCTGAACGGTACAGAAGTGACATTTTCTCTACAGCCTGCAGTTAATGTACTTCTGCTTGTAAAGTCAGCCAGCAAATGTGGATCCTTGCTTAGCAGATCATTTCACTTTGCTACATCAAAGCTTTGTGCAGGGACAGAGCCGGTGCCTTGGGTTCAGCTGTGCTGGGGTGGGGACAGACCTCCTTTCCAGAGGGGCCTTTGGTACCAGCACATCCCTGACTGGGGCGGGGTGGGGAGAGATTCTCCTGACCTGGAAACATGTATGACACATTTTAAACATGTACAGAGAAAGAACTGGGTCACTGGCTCAAACTTCCCATTTGCTATAAATAAAATAAAGAAGAAATGTACCTCCAGCCTGAGATGCTCCGTGCTTCTCCGAGCAGAGCAGCTTTTGCATAGGGTGGTGGGTTTTCCTTTGGTCTTGGGTGATAGTGGCAGCTGGAGGTGACCCCATGCTGCTTTTGAAGGTGTCTGCCACAGGAGTATACTGAGTTGATACTAGGAAGATGATTTCCCTGTTTTTTCCTTTATCTCCTCCATTTCCTGGTATTGCTGGGGCAGAAATATCCATCTCCACGTTGGAGTAATCTTCAGATTTTAAGGGGTAAGTGTGGAGCACATTCCTCAGGATTATTTTAGCAAAGCTCTTTTTGTGTAGGTAGAAACATTTTTGTGTGTGTGCAGTTAGGACCCTGGCACAGAAGCCTCTAGAGTTCTGCTTCTCTAAGAAATGAAAATATTAAATCAAGAAATCCCATTTTTCCCTTACCCATTTTAATCTTCTTTCATTGGATTTGAGGCAGGCAGCTGTTAACTCCTGGTTCAGTACTGCAAGGCCAGCATTGCATGTGTTCAATGGCAAAGTCATATAAAAACCACTCACTTCCATATAAAAGAGTTTGTGTTCTTAAAGAATAATGTGCTGGGACAATATTTTAGAAGTGGATTAGTGGATCCTGATGTGCCTTCATTTGCATTTCCCCCCCCAAGCAACTCTGAAGGTGTTCAAAACATTTTTTTTCCCCTCATTTGATAGTATTTTAATCATTAAGTAATGTCTCAGCTCCTCAGAAATATTTATGTAGCCACCATCCAGCACATTCAGGAACCTAAGGCAGAGGAATACTCAGGGGCTTGTCTGATCCTGGGTTATTTCAATCCCAACGGTGGATCCCAGGGGTGTAAAGCCCAGACTCAGATGCAGACTTATCCTCCGCATCCTTGTTCTGCCCTTCCTTCCCTGCAAAGCTCTGCCCTGATGGACATCGCCCTAGATACCTGGGGCTTTGTGTTTTGCAGGTAAACCAGGCCTTCAACCAGTGCAATCCACAGGAAAGGTCATCACCTCCATGAAGTAAATGTGATCTTTCTCCAGGACTCAGCCTCTTGCTCTCTCCCTGCCCTGAAGAGGAGACCCTCCAAGCTCCCACTCCAATTACAGACAAGCCGAATGAGTCAGGGACACAACTTGGTTATGGTGGCTTAAGAAGTTGCTGCATGTCAGCTGGACAGGGGTAGCTGTTGGTATGTCTGTGCTTTTAGCCTGTCCCTTTTCTGGGGTTAACCACCAGCTGGAAAGGCTCCTGCCAAGACTTAGAGCTCTGCAGCACAAGTCAGAGGAGGAAACTTTTGCAGTCACCACCCATTTGAGTGACTGATGATTTGCTTTATGCCTTCACACGGCCCAGCAAACCGCATAGGGCTGTCAGGCATTTCTTCCTGTGTGGTAGATTGAGGATCCCTCAACGTCAAACATCACCTGAGAGTGCCCTGTATCACCACAGCTGCAGGAGCAGTAATTCTGGCCAGGTTGTCTGGCCTCCCAAGATCTTGAATAAATTTAGCCAGGACTGAAAATCTGACCCCACAACATTTCTCTGTGGCAGTCACATACATAATCCAGGTGTAAGATGACTTCTTACACAGCTTGTCCAACTTCATCAGTAGGCTATTCAACATTTTTGCCTTATTGACAACAGCCTATTATCATGTGTTGGTTTTTAGTTGGTTCCAGCTGCTTTTTACAGTTTCAGCTTTACAAAGAACAGCTGAGGCTAATTGGGGTCCCACTGATGGCCATTTGGGAGCCATTGCTGTAGGACATTAGAGCAGTGCCCCACCGAGCATCCAATTAGCAGCATGACAGAAAGGTCCGATCTGAAACAAGGACCAAAATGAGGAAAACACGGGTGGATGGATAAAGGTTTGAATGTATGTTTTGAACAGGGAATGGAGTAACAGACCCATCCTTCCTCCAGAAGTGACCAGCAAGGGAGCCTGCTCTACCATCTTCCCTCTGCTTTGCCCACCATTTCTGCCTGCGAAGAAGGAGCATACTCTTGACCCTGCATTAGCCCGGCTCCATCTCAGGAAGGGTGATTACAAATACCGTTACCTTCATACGCCTCACTGCAAACGAAAGGAACCTGAAACTCTGGTAACAAGCTGATCACACTCTTTGAAGCTTAACGAGAGCGACTTGAACTGCGATGAACTTTGGAGACACAACAGTCAAACCACTTCATGTGTCAATAGGCAAAATTTGTCTGTGTGCTTCCCTGCTGTTCCAGCGTAGCATAGACTCTGGATACACCAGTAACTTCGTGTTGCCTCTGATTACAGAGTGCTTCCTCTGCTGCAATAACCCTCTTAGCTTTCTTAGTGTGCCGTTATTACAGCAGCAACTCCATTCCTGCTTTGCAGTGCTTTAGAGCCTGGAGGAAGTTATTTAACTCTCATCCATCCTTTAAAACCTCTGCAAATTCATCATGGAATGCACAGCTTCTCATTGTAGAAGAAAAGAAGTGGTGTTTTAGCTTATTTCACTGGTAATAGCAGAAAATGGTCTATTGCAGCAAAGAATTTATCCAAATAAGCTGTGAGCTATAGCTGTCCTGTAGATAACATCTAGCTCATTTTAGTGTCCTGGAAGCACTCTACAAGTATCCACTATTAGAGCACCACTGGCTTTGGATAAATGTGTTGCTGAAAGACAGCAGTCAGCATAGATCACTGAACAAATGGTTTCATTTTATACATTCAAGCTGTCCCCTAAGTTAGTGGCAACATCTAAATTTAGTAGTCTGAAGGTAGTAAAGTAGATAATGCTATGGTGGAAGGGCAGGACCTTCACCCTGTTGCACCCACTGAGCTGCCAGCAGTGTTTAAGGACTTTGGGTCATACATTACACCTAGGTTACCCCATTTGTTAGTCTTCAGTCATCATCCTTCCATCAGTTTGCTTTGTTGAAGCAGTATCTTTGGTGTCTTCAGGTCACAACACAGAGGGTTCCACAATTTAGTTATACAGCATGCTTACAGAAAACCTAAACAAACTGATATTAAATCCACCGGACAGTACTTCTAAAATATATATAATTGCTATTACAATAAGCCCTGAAGAAACAAGTCCCTCGCCACTGAGTGCTGCTCTGTCCCATCAGCTCTTGATCTTCCTTTGCCCAAATAGAAGGGTCTTCAGAGACCTTCACACCTTACTGTCTTATCTCTTCAAGGACAGAGAAACCCGGGGGCCCTATATAAGCTCAGCCTGGGAGCTTCATTTCTTTTCTGCGCCGTGTTGGAGAAACACCAGTCTCCAGCTCAGCATAGCCAGTCTGCTCTTAGGCTCTGTGTTCTGGCCCCAGCCAAGTGTGTTTGACCTGGGTACTTTATCTGGGCTGGGTTCTGACCTGTAGACTGACTTGCCAACTGGACTTTAGACCCACCTTATCCCTACAGAGATGCATGATGCCTGGACCTGGGGCCTTTCCCATGCTTTTCTTTCTGTGTCTTCCAGCTCATACCTTTAGCTTTGCTACTTATTTTTATAGCCTACTGTTGGCAGTTGAGTGCTTGTTGTTCTTGCTGAAGATCTTCCACCATCCAGATGGTTCCTGTATGACAGCTTTCCTGCAGCAGCACTGTTTGGCTGTCCCTATGTCTTCCATTTGCAGCAAGAATTGTGGTGATGCTGGGCTTTCCCTTGCCTTGGCTCTGTGGGGCCTGCTGCCCCTCTACACCCATTACTGTGAAGTGGAAAGCACCCTTGGGACTTACTTCCCGGGTGCAGCCTAGTCCTGTCACCCCACACTGAAGCTCCTGGATGCTGTGAGAGGATTGTGCATCCCACCCAGCCTTGATGCAGCTGAGTTTATAGATGTCAATAAGCTGGTCAGGTGCAATGGTGGGTATCTGCTACTGCTTGCTGAGTAATTTGTTAATGCTTTCTGCTGAAGAGATGCTTGTCAGCCTCACGCTGGGGTAGATGAGCAATTTGGGAAAGGAACATGTTGTTGGCCAGGGTGTATCACATCTCTGCTAGGTAGAGTGAAGTGAGGGGGAAAAAATTATGACTACCCACAGGGTGTTGCCTTTCTCGGGAACTGTGAAGGATTTCTTCAGCTCTTCAAAATGTCTGGAGTTTTAGTACTTACAATCAGCAAAAATTGGAGTGGAATATCAACGGAACACAGCTTTCAAAAACTCATTTTCTTTTTCCTTTCAAGCTGACAATAGGATTTTAAGAAAAACTTTGAATAATGGATACACTTTTGAATAATGGATGTTTCACGGCCAAAATCCCTTGACTTTTCTTTCAGAGAGAGAACGAGAAGCCTTTTAATTGCACAACACGTGGAGAGGAGGTACAAAATACTTTGTGTCTTGTGCTGCTGATTAACTGATGTGTACACTCCCATTAAACATTCAGAGATGGGTAAGTGTATCCCAGTCTGAAGATGTATGTTACGCACATTGGTTTTTTATCAGCTAAGGATCTGGCACGAGATATTTTGCATTTTTATTTGTCTCTGTCATGGCTGCTCATAATTTTCCTCTTCTTTTTGGGGGAGGTTTGGATCTTTCCTGCTCCTTGGGTGTTGTTCCACATGAAGAGCTGGCACCTTATTCATGCTCTGGGCTTGTGTGACGTGGTGTGAGGTCACTCACCTTGTGAAGCAAAGAAGCCTCCTGAGCTTAGGCCATGGAACAAACTTTTAAATAGGGTTTTCCAAAATAGCAGGGCTTATTGCAATGGTTTTGCTGACAGATGATTGTACATGGTGAAAGAGTTGCCCTGGTGTCTGTTCCAGACTGGATGCTGTGCCACAGTGTGATGGTGAATCTGCAATGCGTGGAGCAATTTGAGCCTCCTGCAAATTAGCTGTGTGGGATGCAGGGAGGGGAATTAGAAAAAACAGCAGTGGTACAGCAGGGTCTTCCCTGCTCTTATGCTAGCATGCTGCTGTCTGTCCCTGGAGATGGCTCTTCTCCAAATTAATTCAGCTGTCATGAAAATTTAACTCTGTTGCAGAAGGGAAAAGGCCTGTGAAAAGGCCTGTGCCCCTGAAAAATGTAAAGGGTGGGTTTGGGGTCAATGTGTTTTGTGCTCAGGTTCCCCAATCCTTGGTGCAGTGCCCAGCACTTGCAGTGCACCCAGATGGGCTCAGTCAAGTGAAACCCTGCTGTGTTAGTACTTCTCCAACTATTGTCTGCACAAAAAAACCCTTAAAGCAAGAAGCTATGATCCCATCAGCTCCCCAGTTTTCTTTCCAAGTACAAATCCAGCCCAGGCATGAAGCCTCAATGGATAAACACTGCTGGAGCCTGGCTCTGTCCTGCTCCAAGCCCTCTGCATCCCAGTCGTGGAGGACTGGAGGCTCAGCTCACATAGAGAAATCCTCTGAGTTTGGACTATTTTAGTTACACATTGGACCACAGAAGTACCTACAGAGGCAGTTTGGTGGGGTGGCACAGAGGGTCCCCTGGGCTCCCTGGTATCAGGCTTTTCTCTTTCAGTTAGAAGTTTCTCGTCATCCTTGCCCCCACACATCACGGGAAGCTGCAGGCCAGGTTTCTGGCTTTAAACAGAGCTTGTTCTCTCTCAATTTTACAGCTTCTTGCCTTAGAAGACAACTGCAATTTAGTTTTATTTCGCAAAATTTGACATGACTTGAGACTGTGATTTACTGGCCTTGAAGGATATGGTATATGTAACCGTGGAGAGCGTAAGTGGCTTTTCATGGTAGAGGAGTAATAAATTGAGATGAAAAAAAATGAGGGAAACATCACTGTCCAACTTTACAAGGTAGCACTAAGAACAGGACACAGCAAAGCCATCTGTAACTGTCAAGGGTCTTTATTGTCACTGATTGTGTGTAATAAAACTCCTGAACGAGACCCATGGTCTCAAATATGAAGGCAGCCAACGTTCAAGTGTCTGTAAAGACACAAGATGGCAATCTTTTCAAAAGGACACCCTGGATATCTCACGGCTAAAGATTTCTGAGCTATCAGCTTTCCTTCCTCTGGCACTTGCTGGAGACCCTGGGAAAGGGTCTGTGTCCAGCTTGCTCCCTCCGTGGCTGCCAGTAAAAGAGCCTGAAGGTGTGTGGGGTGAGGTTGAAATCTCCGAGGGCATCAGCACAAGCAGGGCTGGTAGTCCTGGCTGCACGTTCCGATCCAGACAAGAGCTCAGCATCTTTCTCCTGCTGATTCATGTCACATACACTGGGTGGTGCAGCAATTGTAGCTGCTGGTGTTTCTTCTGGGTCTTGTTTTGACATCTGCATCCCCCACTTTGCCTTCTGTTCCCTCTGTTCCCTGCATATCTTCCAATGGACACAGATCTGACATAAGAGGGACATTTCATATAGCAAGGAGATTTTAGACAAGGAAAAATAACCTCCTCTTGGGTTTTTTGCCCCCTTTTTTTGTATGTATGAGGGTTTTTTTTGTTTGTGTGTTTCTTTTGTTTGTTTTTCTTAATACCACAAGAATAGCTTCAAAATTCATCTGACTTAAAAATTAATTTTCCCTGGTTGAGCAGGGGGTGGTGTGGGGTGGGTGGAAGAATTACCTCTGCCTGGTTTTCAGCATTTGCCTGGCAAATATTTCCAGGCCTCTTGGTTTTATATGTTAATTTTCAGCTTAAAGGTTGTAACGCATTGCAATATGGCAAGGCGACAGGGGTGGTGTGACAGTTTCCAGGCTGCCTGTGCTCGTTTTATCTGCAAATGCTTGAATTTGCAATGTGTAATGATCTCTGTAAGGCAGTTAGCAGTGAGATAAACATCAATTTTATGGCTGGGAAAACATCAGGGGTGTTTCACAGAAAAGTGAGAGGACCTGAATACTGAAAGCTCTCTGACCTACTCATCACAGTTGGGTTTAGCTCTGTCTTCTCCGTTTGCCCTCGTGCATCCCAATCCCCTCCCATGGTGGGTCAAGCCAGGTGAGCTGCTGTGGTAGAGCCTGCCATGATGGGATGCAGGAGCAGCACAGACATTCCGTTAGGGATGCGGGATGCAAGTTGCAAGTATTCACAGCCAAAAGTTAAGAGGTTATGCTGAAGTGGGAATGAACTAAGGCAAAGACTCCAAAGATTTTTGGGTCTTGCTTTGTAATAGGAGCTCCTGCAGGAGGCTGGACTTACCTTCCCGTTGCAGCCAGATTGGGGACGTGTACAGTATCCTGTACATATGTGCTTGGATTTTCACAAATAGCAGTTTTTTGCAGCTCTGTTTCTTCCTTTGATACAATGGGGAGTGTAAAATGCTTTTTCTTAATTTGCTGTATGCTGAATGTCTCTGGAATGCAATCAATATTCTTGCCTAAGTCTCAAAAGATTAATATGCATGCCTGGATGTTGGTAAACATGACTGTGTAGGGGGGCGGGAGGGATGGCTCAGTCCCTCAAAGCTGGAAACAACCTAACATGGGGACAAAAGGTGCAAAACCACTGGTGAAAACTTAAGCACAAGAACTGGCTACAGGAAAACATGAAGCGGTGCCAGGGATGGCCAGATCAAATCCACACTGTGGTGCAAACGCAGCGGCTGCAGAGGGGGGCAGCCATTATCTCAGGAGCCCCCACCTTCCACCCACCAGCCTCGGAAGACTGACCCTGGCCTAGGAAGGCCCCAGATGCCAACCCCAGATGCCAGCCCCAGATGCCAGCCCCAGCTGGAGCAGAGGCTCTTACCACCCCCTAAGGCTGGGAGAGATCAAATTAAGTAGTTAATTAGCTGGCATTGAGACTAATTGAGGGTGAGGGCTCTCCCCATGCCCCTGGAGGTGCTCAGCCTGCCTGGGAAACCTGAGCAACCAGGTTTCCTGGGTGATTTTAGTTTTCTTGGTCTGTGTGTGATGTGTAATAACGTGTCAAATGTCTCAAATGCTATCAGTGTGTTCAGGACTGGTGTTTTCACTGTATAGAATATTTATAATGACTTTTCATGTTTTGTGTAGCTCATTTACTACTAACATTTTCGCCCCACATTGGTGATGAGAGATAAACTGCTTTCAGTTTTCTTCTCTCTCTTGACTGTAGCCAGCCCTTTCAAACTGTCCTGTGCTGTGACATAATGCTTAAGACATCTCCACTCCAAAAAGTGTGTGTCCATATACATCTCTCTCACATTTCTAGGGGTCTAAAGCTCAGAGATGAACAAAGCTTCCAATTGATGCTGGTTAAAAAAAAATAATCTCATCTCAGAACCAATTAGAAACAACGAAAATCACCTAAAAATAGCTTCAAGTACTGAAGCCACATGGATTTCTTTTATTAGGTTACAAAGATTTCTGATGAGGCTTGGCTGATGAGGTTATTCTCACCTGTTGGGTTTGGTGTGAGGGGCACTGGCCTGAGCATCCAGGGCTGGCTGCAAGCAGAGCAAACACCCTGAGGACATGAAGAAAAATGTTTTCCACCTAATCTTGTTACTGTGACAACAGCAGTGAAACCTTTTAAAGTGGAAAAATATGATTTTTTAAAGAGAGATTCCTGTCCCTTCAGCTCTGTCTGACAAATGCTTTCTGTAGTGTATGCTGCCTGATTCATAATAGTCTTGTAAGATGGCTGTCCTATGGCATAGGCTTGTATTTCAAGAAAGCTATGGATCCCTTTAAAAACAGACATTTCTTGGCTAGACTTGTTGTACTTAAAGGGTTACCCTTTTCTTTCCCTCCTTCTAGCCCATCTGGCCCTTTTGTCTCTGTTTTTTTCTTTCTTCACTTTTAATTTCCCAGCTCCTTCCCCTAGCTTTCCTCTTCCAAAGCACTTTTCTACTTTTTCCTTTAAACTGAGGTTCCCCAGCTGTCCATTTTAAACAACTTCTGCTCAAAGCTCGACTTTGCTGGTGGTGTTTCTTTCGTATCCTTCCCTAGCATGGGCCGGTACAGTTTTCACTCATCTCAAACATGAGCATCACAAGTTGCAGCTGCTTTTATGCAATTCAAGCTCCCAAGTCTTCCGTGCAACCCAAATTCCCCAGTTTGACTGGCAACAGCAGCTTGAGAAGCTGGGGCTGCCCTCAGACTCTTCATGCAACACTGGCCCAACGCTTGCAGGTTCCCAGTATAAATTTATGTGATTGCTAGAAAACAGTTTGGAAACATCCAGCAGTCACCTCTTGGCTAGAAACCTAAAATTATTAGCCAGTAGCTGAGTGGAAGTATGATATATTAAAAAGATGGGATCCTCATGGTCTCTATGGAACCTTTCTAGCTTTCCCGGGAGACCTGTCCTGTCCATAACAGACCTTTTACTTTGTTCAAAGCCTCCTAGAGTTTTAAAGGACAGCTGTGAAATGGGTAAGAGATGCTTAATTTCATTCTATCGAAGCAGCTTGGCATCACAAAGACAATGCTTCCCTGGTTTGCATTTCTTCCAGTCAGCTCTTGGTGCAGCTGAGTGCTAAGGGTATTTTTTAATTTGAAACCTTGAATTCTGCAGAGACTGAGAGCTTATTTCTTAGGATCACCAGGGAAAATTTCTTACTCTCCCAGAAGGATGGAAATTTCAAGCTCTGAAGCTATAATATATGTAGTCTTCCAACATCATTAAAACAGCATTTTTCTGACAGTGCCACTGTGATACAAAGAAGATCTTGCCTGTAAATCCCAAATCAATCAGTGTTGCAGTGTCATGGCAGAGGTAATATGGAGGCGATCACGCAGCACCAGAGAAAGCCATGACAGTGAGGGTGTGGGAAAAGAAGAAAAGAAGGAAATAAAAGCAGTTTTTCTGCTGGTCATTGTATGTTCCCCTGTGCTGCCCTCGGGCTGAGATCTGGCTGCTCTCACTCAGCAAATGGAGGTTTCAGGGGTTAGGGAACTGTTCCTGCTTTCCCTGGCAAAAGGGGAGAAGATGGCATGTCGCTAGGCTGCTATACCTGGCTTTTAGTGCAGTTTTCTATGATGCCATTTGCTTTAGTTTACTCCTTTTTTGTGTCTTAAGGTGTCTGGGGGCATTTGGGAGAGGGTCTTCAAGCAGGAATTGCCAGTTGCTTATAGAGTGGTGCTGTTATTGCACTATAAGGACTTAGATGAGGCAGTGCTGAGGTGAACCCCAGGTCCATCCTGCCCAAATTCTGTCCCAGGCAGCGGCCGGTGGGACAGATGTTATTTGCTTGAGCTGCAGCTGGGTCTGGATTAAACCAACAGCTCAGCCAGCAGGTTTAATTTATTATTACTTAGGAAGTGTGAGGATGTATAGAGAATAATACTTATCTCATGGCATTACACAAAAAAAAAGCACATGAGAAATATCTGGCTTTTTTGAGCTCAGAGGGTGAGAGGAGGCACAAGTGATGGAGAAGGTGACCCTCAGGGATGCAAAGAGCAGCACAAATTCCCCTGGAAGCCGAGCGAGCGGCTGAGGGGGTCGGTCTGGGGCGGAGGAGCGGAGGCTGCCCTTTGTCCCCCCGGCAGCCCATGTGGCAGTGGACTTTGGCAACGGCGCCCGGGGAGCGGAAGAAGGGCCCTGGTGGCCTCCGAGCAGGTGTGTGTGGGGCGGATGGCGGTGGGAACCCATGGCCAAAAATTAGGGGGACCCTTGGCAGGACCAAAGCAGTGGCTGTGTCTGGATGCTTTTGCCCAGGGGCTGTTTAGGGGAAGGATTTAACCTAGATTTCATCTAGAAGGGGCATAAACTGAGCTGCGTCTCTTCAGACCTGAGTTTGTGTCCCCCACCCAGCCCTGAAATGACCCCAAAATGCCTTAAACTTTGAGTGTGAGAGGCGCGGCAAGTGGTTCAGACAGCATCTGGCCATCTGCCTGTGTCTGCGAGGTTTGTGAGCCTTGTGGGGGCGGTTTGGGTACTGATGCTACAAGAGGAGATGTGGGGGGCTTGAGGGTGGCATCCCCTGCCCTGACAGCTGGGGCTTCACCACGTGTTGCCCTGGGCTTTTCTTAGTGTTTCCTCTTCTGCGTGGGACTGTTACAAGTAAATATGGTGTCTGTTTGCACTGCTGTATTCTTGCTGGCGCTGAAAGCCAGGAAGAAATCCCTGTTTCCATCCCACTTCATGGCTCACATGAGGAAAGCTCATTTCTCCCTGCTACTGCCCCTACTAATTTCTTTAAGGATAACTCTCCTTGTGCTGCTTGTAGCTTTGCCAATCTTCCTTCCCCTACCACGTGAAGCAGGAGGTTTCACTGCCTTGTTACAGAGGTAAAGCTGATCTGTCCCCTTCCTGGGGAGGCTGTGAGCAGTGGTGCTTTGCAAGGCTGGGGGTGCAGGAGGTTGTTACCTCTTGCTCCGGGAAGAGCTGGATGCCTGTTGCTTTCAAAAATGGACCATTTCATCCTGCTCTTTTAAGGGGAGCTTCATGTTTAGGCAAACGAGGAGGCAGCTTTTCCTTGCCTCTGGGCATTTTGGAAAGGATGAGTGGGTTTTCAACAGGCTCCCAAAAGTGGAGAGCAGGTGGCAACATGCTTCATGGGGGGCTTGGAGGGGGGTGAAAAGCCGCTAATAAAATGCACTGTGGTTTATCTCATTGCTTGCAGGCCACTAAAGCTGTTTGGGGTACAACCCCTGCCCTCCCACTCCAAAACCAGGAAAGGCTCTTGCTGGCAAGATTGTGATGGACCCCTGGGCCCCTGCCCAGCCACCCCAGCTGCGGGAGAGGCAGCTCCTCCGCTCAGGGCCCCCACCTTGGCCCAGCTCCTGGGACAGGGGCCACCTCCCTGGCCACTCCTGGGAGGAGGGCCACCAGCCCCGAAGGGAAGCTCTCAGACCAGCTTCCCGGGTTGAGTACTATGAAAGTGGCTACCCCAACAGGCCATACTCCAGGTGAGAGCTGCCTCTTTTTGCGATGCTCACCCTGAGCCACCTCCTTGTAAATCCTTATAAAGTAAGATTCGACCACTTCACTGGCCTCTTGGGCTTGCAACGTGGGTGCTGCCCTCGGCACAGGAAAAGTGGGGAGCAGTCAGGGGTTCCAGCCTTGGAGAGGCAGTGCCTGATTAGGTGATGTCCAGCTACTAAAGCAGCCGATGACTTCTGTATTAAGGCTGCAATGTACTTGCAGCTCTGATTTCTTCTTAGAGCTGTGACTTCTGTGGTTGCCATTTTACAGCCTTCATCTTGGTCCCAAGGTGCATTTTTCTTGAAGGTTTGATTAAATGCAGTTCTTTTATACCAAGGGCAAGGTGAACAATAATACAGATGGTAATATGTAGGGAGCTTGCAAGCTCAGCTGCTGAAATGGCAGATAAAATATGGGTGAGGGGATGCTCTTGGTGCTGAGAGCGAGTTTCAAGACCAAGTCATTGTGCTCAGCGAGTTACGGTGTGGATATGCAGGGTTTTGTGCAATGCTCACACTGAGAAGGGGGATGTTGCACAGGGCTGACCAAATCACTGTGCAAATTGTGAAGGGTTAAGGCACACGAGTGCTGGGTGGGCAGGTTAGGCTGGGGCTGGGCTCCTGGGCAAGGGGAGACCTGCACCAAGCTGTGCACTGGACATGGCATCTCTGGGACTTAGTGAAGAAAGTGTATTTGAGGGAGTTCTCCTAGAATGTGAGTGAAAGTTGATCCCCATGATAAGTCCACACCACTGAGCTGAAACTGAGCATCTCCTGAAACTGCAGAGCAAAGCTTGCTTGTAGATGGAGATGGGAAAGAATCCAAACCTCCTGCTGCTCCTCTGGTATGTGATGCTAGATCCATTCCTGGTCCTGTCACTAAGCGAGCACTTGAGCAGAGGACCAGGCTTTATTTCCATATTTCCATCACGCTTCCTGCCTTCAAAGATCTCACCTGGAACATGAGTCTAACCCTAGGTATGGTGTGGTCCAGAATCCTGCGTGGTGCCCTTTCTTAGATTAAGTACGTTGTGTTACGTTTCAGGCAAGGATATGAAGATGCCTACTGGCAGTATCCAGCAGCCAGCCATGGGGGTGACTATGCCTATCAAAGCCACCAGTGGCATCCAGTGGCCTGGAAGGATGACAGAGGTATGGGTTTCTCCTTTCAGTCTGTGGATGGAGGCAACTTGCTTGCAGGAGAAGAGGTGATGCTTTCTCCAGGATGGATTGTTCTCCCAGGACTTGCTCCTGGACCTCATGCACTGCCTCAGTGCATGAGCCTTAGTGCAGCACTGCCACGAGTTTGTGTTTGGGAGATGTGAGCAGAAGCTAGGTGCATCTAAAGGAACGTTTAATCTTGATCTGCATGGCTAAAAACCTGTGTTGGTTTTTTCACAGTTCCAGGCTGAACTCGTTGCTGATTGCACTGTGTGATCAGGGTAGCTGGGGCCTTGTTTTTGCTGTTTCTGGAGTTCCTGGGCTGAGGAAAAGGGTAGGGAGGAAAGAAGAAAGGACATCGGTGCTGTGTTGGCAAACACGTACAGGGCTTTATCATACCTCCAGCTTGCTGGGTTAATTTGGAAGCAAATGGGGTGTGCATGGCAAATTGTCTGACTCATTACTTTTCTTTTGCAACTTCATTACGGCTTGTTGCTCTGTAGGGGGAACGCTAAATCTTGATTCTCCCTCTAGACCTGAGACAAGGAGAGCCTTACAGAAAGAGTACCAATTACTGGAAGCAGCACTACTACAGGGGCTACCACCCCAACTTGGCTGTGCCCCGCCTGGGGCACGACAGGTAAGGGTGGGAGGACTGGGCGCCACCTGCTGCAACCACCTGCTGCAACCACCTGCTGCAAAGTTTGTGGCTGGTCTAGAAATCTCTGACCTTCAGGGTTTCTCCTTTTGCTCCCGTCTGCAGGACACAGGCCTACAACTCCTATGAGGAGAGCTACATCTCAGTTGCCCAGCGGGAGTGGGCAGAGGGAGAAAGCTTCTGTAGCAATTTGGGGGACCCCAGCAGCCAGCCCCAAGAGGTAACCTCAAGATGGGGAGGGATTGAGGAGGACAAAAGTCTTGGGGATCTCCCAATGATTTTGGGAGCAATCCGTGTGCCCCTTCTCTGGCTGGGAAGGAGGCTTAGGAGAAAAGAGCTGCCTTTCTATGTTGCACTCAGCACTTAATGGTCTCTGGGGATTATTGTAGTGGGTTATTGGTATTTATGAACTGGTCATCTGCTGGGCTGTCATTCCCCCAGGCATGGGGCTTCACACTGCTCCTGCACAGGTCCAGGAGCAGGACAGAAATCCAGGTTTAATGGGGTGCTCTTCTGTGTCCTCCATAGGTAGCTGAAAGCTGTGTGGTAGTGTCAGCTCTGTCCACCAAGGTCTGCTCTGTGTCCCAGTGACTGTGTTGTGCCAAAGAGAAAATTAAAAGGTCAAATCAAAGCTGCCGTGGTGGTTTCACTTCTGGGCAGAGCTTTTTCAGGTTCCCAAGACCCATCTGCTGGCTGTGTTGAGGAGTCTCTGCTAGAGCTAGGAAAGCTGTTGGGATAGACCGGTGACTGATGTCAATTATTTCAAAAGTCATTGGGTATGACCAGGGAATCTGCCACGATGAACCAAAGGTGCTGAATGGTGTGAGCTGCTCAGGTGGGAATTGGCAGTGCTGTGCTTCTCCTGCTGGGCACTTTCATGGAGCAGCAGAGCCTGTCCCGCTGCCCTGGGAGTGGAAAAACAGCGGATTCCCTAGTTTCTCAGACAGGTTTATGTTTTCACCCTTCCTTGCAGCCCTCAGGCCAGCCCAGCCTGCTCCTGCAGTACCGTGAGACAGGGCTCAGCTCCAGCAGCTACGAGCTCAGCCAGTACATCCGTGATGGTGCTGACCACTATGACCCTGTTCTTTCAGGGACCTGGAGCCCGGCAGAGGCAGGTGAGGTGTCGGACAGGGGAGAGCAAGGAAATAAATGGCTGGTGTTAGGAGTTTTGCTGCTTAGCAGCTTGGTTCTTTCTTGGAGGAGGTTGTGCAGGTGCAAGGCATTACTGGGGAGGCTGTGGAGTGGGTGCATGACCCAGCAGCTCTGCCCTGGTATATGCAGGAGCTGTCATGCATGCCTTCTGCTTTAGGGGATAGTTCTTGCATAGGGGGGTCAGTAGAGGGTTACTTAGGTTGGGACCTGGTCACGTCCTCCATAGTGGAGGTGGTGTGGGGTCTGGGCGAAGGGACTCACGGTGGTATGTGTGTCATTGCAGGGGGGCCCTTGGCATCCACCCTGGCCCCAGAGGTACCCCTCAAGTTCTTGCTGCCACATGTGGCAGTGTGCTTTGGAGCCAGAGGACAGCTGGTGCTGGTGTGTCCCCACCGCCCTGCCGAGGGACAGCTAGCCCACGTCGAGCTACATAGCCTGGAGGTATGCCAGCAACCCAGACCCCACCTTGGTTCCCTTGCAGGTGGCTCCTTTTGCCCTGAGGGATGCAAACACTGTTCATCACTCAGACTCCTAGCAGCCTTCCTGTCCCCTACTGCCTTCTTATCTTTAGCCCACATGGACTCCTGTGCCTGGACATTGCTTTCAGCCTTCGGGCCCTGCATCCTCCTCCTTCAGCTCTGTGACCCTTGTCATCTGTGACCTGTTCACAGTGATCCCCTCTGACAGGGACTGATGTGGTCCTTGCCTCTCTGAAGGATAATTCTGCTCACCTTGCTGAGGTGCTCCAATACAGGGGCTATATCCATCCCCTGAGTGTTCCACAGCGTTTCAGTCTCCTGTTTTGCTTCCCAAAGGAGGCAGATGCCATCTCAGCAGGCATTTCCTTCCTGGACCTTGACACTGGGGTCCAGGTGATGGTTTAGTGTCTATGCATTGGGATTACTCTAAGACAGCACAGAGAATGGGTTCACCAGCACTTGGCCAAGGCATTAACTTTTGGCTAGCCCAGCTGGGGTTGGCCAGATTGATGGGGTCCAGCTGCTGAATTTGCTATTTTGTTTCAGGCAGTCCTTCATGACATGAAAGAGCTGGAGGAGCTACAGGCCTTCCCGGGGCCCCTGGCCAGGTAAGCCACACCAGCAGGTCCAGGAGCTGTGTCCTTCTGGCTGTGCCAGCATGGCCAGCCTGGGAACACCTCTCTTTTGAGAGGAGACATGAGCTCAAGGCAGACTTTAAGGTCCCTATGGTTTTGAGATATCTGCAAAGGCCAAGTCTAGGTTCAGATTGGGAGTCCATCCTCTTTCCTCTGATGTAGGTTGGTTTGGATTGAGGAAGATGTGGGATGCCCTGTGGTTTAGCTTTTTCAAAGGTTTTTGTCCCCTGAGGCTGTTGAGCATGGCAGGGTCAGACCCAGTATGCACCTTCATCCAGAGTGAGCCTGTGGCATATTGCGTCAGGTTGGCTCTGTATTGTACTGGTTACGCCAGCATGTCTTCTGGTCACTCATAACCGAGGCAGGGAGCAAAAAGGAGCGTGCAGAAGGGAGAAAACTATTTACTGAGGAAAACCATTTACTGAGCAAGAGAGCTGTGTATGCCCAGAAGCTGGGCAGAAGACCTAGAGGCTACCACTTGTGCTGAAAAGGACATTGGGAATCTCCATATGACACGCTGGTGTGATTGAGTCAGAATCAGCATCTCCATCCCCAGTCCCTCTCCCTTGGCTGATGTTGTGTCTAAGTCACCTTTTCTTTCCAACTGTCTGGTATTTTATTGTAAGACAGCAGTTCTGCCTAGCTTGCTTAAAGGTTTCTGCTTTTGTTTCAGGGTTTATATGGTCACAAGCACAAGCAGGGCTTTCTCCCTGCACTATGCCCATTAACCTGATAAAAGATACTGCCTGTATGTGTGCCTGCTCCTGCAGCCTTGGACATCTACGGAAGTAACAGCAGCACAGCAAACCAAAACTGATGTTTTTTGCAGATGGATGGATGAAAATATTATCAGGAGGACAGAGAGAGCCTTTGAGATGCACTCTGTATCCTTGAAACACAGAAATCTGTCAAGAGTCATAATAAT
Organism: Rhynochetos jubatus; assembly: GCA_027574665.1. NCBI lineage: Eukaryota > Metazoa > Chordata > Aves > Eurypygiformes > Rhynochetidae > Rhynochetos > Rhynochetos jubatus. Next base: position 24,018,498 of record CM050656.1, read on the forward strand.
GATAAAATCTAAGCATTTTTCAGGTTGGCGTGGTCATTGGCACTCGGATCTTCTGGATCTTCTTCTCCTCCATCTCTTACTTTGAACCTTTGGCAACCCCATCAGTGAACCTGGGGATGCTTTGGGTCTGATGTCCTAGGTTGCTTTGCCTTGGGTTGCTTTTGATGCCTCTCTTTGCTGCTGTAGGGAAGATCTGCACAAGGTGGATGTGATGACATTTTGCCAGCAGAAGATAGCCACAAGCTGTGATCCTTCAACACAGAGAGGCAGAGATTCAGCTCTTCTCTGGAAATTCCTGGTCCTTCTCTGCCAGCAGAATGGGGTAGGTGTTCTGTGGAAGAGGCTGGTCCTTTTGATCTTGTAAGACAAGTTATATGGCCCTTATGTGCCCCTTGATCCAGTTGCTATTCTCAGGGGAACATACCCTTAAAAGCATCCCATTCCCACAGTACCATCAATCAGTTTGGTACTGCGTGGGTATTTGGAGCAAACCCTTCTCCTGCATCGCTCTTCATCTTTGCGAGCTACCAACAACCCAATGCTACAGCGCCTCTGAAAGAGACTGTTGCTGCCTTTATCAAGGAGCTAGCACTTATGCTTAAAAGGGGGTTATTCCTTGAACCCAATGAAGTCCATCCAATCTGATCTGTAGCTGCTTGTTGGAAGCAGACGAATAAGATATTCGGAGTGAGTGCTGTGAAGGTCTTGCTAGTTGTGCTGAATCCTTTGCCCTTCAAAACTTCATGCTGGCGGCCAAGGCTGGTCCTGTTGGGGAGATGTGCTAGGATGAGGATACAAGTGTTAAGGCTGTTGGACTGGAAGTGACATTAGCCTTTGCTTACGGGGGCAGCCTCCATGGGCCTCACTCCTCCCCTTCCCTATTGCAGTCTATGGTGGGCTCGGACACAGCTGAGCTGCTGATGCAAGACTGCAGGTGCCGGGAGAAGTACAAGAAGCAAATCCCTGCAACAAATCTGAACAGCCTGACGGATGATGAGTGGGTGTCATATCAGCCGGGGACACTGGACCTCATCACAGGGGAGGTCCCTCCCATCGTGGAGACGCAGGCACAGATAGTGGAGAAGTTCACAAAGCTCCTCTACTATGGCAGGAAGAAAGTAAGTGGTGCGCAGGATCCAGGACACTGGGCTGACTTTTCTTGGCCTCTCTGGCCTCTTCAGGAAAGTTTTAGAATGAAAAGTGGTCAACAGGTGCCTTGTGCTTGTGGGATCAACCCTTCAAGTTGTTTTTGTACAACAGGGCTTATGGCAGTGATTTCCCACCATTGAGATGGGGCCCTGAGTGAAGACAAGATGCAGAGGCTTTTACCAGCCTGGTGGGCTTACGTGCAGTTATGACCTCAAGGGATACAAAAGGCACAGGGAGAGCAGAGGGTTGGATGCAGAGAAGCTTGCATGCCCAGGCTGGGGTCCCAAGGTGGTGGCTTCAAGAGCTACAAGGCAGCACAGACCTGGAAATCCAGGAGTGACAATATTGCTGTGAAGGTCCCAGTTCTTGTTATTGTACAAGACAGAAAGATAAAGAGACCTTTGTGAATGTGGAATTGTTTTTTGGAGGGCATTAGTTAAAGCCAGAGCAATCAGCAGAACTCCTCTGAGCTGGGTGAGCAGAGGGTACCCTGGCAGAAGAGGAGGGCAGGGAAGTGGAATTAGTGCAAACCCTTTCTCGTCTCCACTTTGGCTGCAGGACGCTCTAGTCTGGGCCATGAGAAACCAGCTGTGGGGCCATGCTCTCTTCCTCTCCAGCAAGATGGACCCTCGGACCTACAGCTGGGTGCTCACCGGGTAAGTTGGAGAGGTTCTAGCAAGGTATGTTGCTCTGTGACTGGCTATGCCAAGCCTGTTATGACTTCGGGTGCCCTCAGCCCCAGTGCAGTACAAAAAGAGCATTGATTTCAGCTGGACCCTTTCAGAGAGGGCAAAGGGGAGAGGGGGTGTCCATCTGGATGGGCCTGATTCTTTCAGGCTTCCTGATGGACAGGAGAAACAAAGTGTAGGCTGGAAAGCAGAAGGAAAGCTGTTCACTGGAGGTGTGGGGTGGATTTATTCTGAATCTTTGGCTTTGCCTTTGCTGCCCTAGCCTGCACACCTAGGCAGCTGCTGAGGTAGGGGGAGATGAGCTATCTTCATCTTGATCCAGCCTGATGATCTGAGCTGTTCATCCCACTCATATGAACATTTTCTCATGGAATTAACATACTTAGTCTGGATTGGGTCTATCCCTTCAGGGAGAGTTAAGCATAAATCTTCTGTCTTGTACAACCGAAATCCTTTTAAGGAGATTTTATCCAGCATTGTCCTGGAGACTTGCCTGCTCTGGAGGTAGTGTTTTCTGCCTTCTGCAGGAAGTCCTTCAGGACACTGCCTTCCTGGGGCATTTGGGATGTACCCTTGGAGATGAATTGAGGGTTTGGGGTCCTGGCATGGCAGCCCCATCCCTGCTGTCTCCTCACAGGTTCACCAGCACGCTGGCCACCAACGACCCTCTGCAGACCCTCTTCCAGCTCATGTCAGGAAGGATCCCCCAGGCAGCCCTGGTCCGTGAGCAAAGGCTGGCCCCAGCACATGTACCCCTGTGGTGTGTCACCTGTCTGACACCCACCTTGTGGTGACCATCTCTGCTCACCTTTGCGCTCCTCTTGTCTCCCTCCAGAGCTGTGGGAATGCCACATGGGGAGACTGGAGGCCCCACCTGGCCGTGATGTTGTCCAACAAGGTTGGAGACATGGAGCTGAACCACCGAGCCATCGTCACCATGGGAGACACGTTGGGTGAGCTGAGGCCATTGTGAGCAGTTATGTCCCTGCTGTCTTATAGCAGATGGGTGGACACCTGCAGCGTCACTGTGAACAATCACACTATCACAAATGTGAATCGCTGTTGAAATGGGGTGTGCACACCTGTACCCCTGGAACTACAGTGCCTGTGCAGTGGCAGGGATGGGGCGTTGATGGATCCCACTGCTCTTTGTGCTGACAGATGAGTCAGGCTTGGACACATCCATTAGCTTCTCTTTTGGAGACAGCCAGAGGAGCTGGACCCAGGGAGGGCATATGTAACTGCAGGGACTGAGACCCTCTCCCAGTGGCAGGGACTCCCAGGGATCTCATGCCAATAATGACACCATGCAGACTCAGAGCTGGAGCCTGCTCAGGCTTCCCAGTCCTACCACTGAACTGAAACCCTCTCCTAGGTACAGAAACCAGACAAAAAATGGGGAGAAGGGAGGGCTCAGGGTCTGAATGGACAGGGAAGAAAAGTGGGGTGGTTGGGTTTGGGTTTTAATGTGAGCTTGGGGGCCTCCAAAGCAACACTGGCCATGCAGTGACCTCTGTCTCAGGACTGTTTGTCTTTTTTACTCCTGTTCAGCTGGAAGGGGAGCAGTCGAAGCAGCTCATTTCTGCTACCTGTTGGCAGATATTCCTTTTGGTTACTTCGGGGCAAAGGCAGATCGCATGGCTCTGCTGGGCAGCAGTCACCGGTGAGTGAGTCCAGGCAGGCAGTGCCCTTGCCAGGGTGATGAGTCCCACCTTATCCCCATCCTGGGAATTCACTTCCTCATTTGTGGGTTTTTACTGCTCTTAATATGAGCTTTGCTCTGGGCCTCTCCTGCTGCAGGTTGGCACAGTGGTGGAGCTGTGAATCTGTGTGTGGGGCTGTCTGGGGAGAGAGCTCTGCTCCTGCTTGCTGAACCTACCCCTCTTCTCTGCAGTCAGGCATTCACCCAGTTTGCCAGGACAGAGGTCATCCAGCGGATGGAAATCTTTGAGTACTGTCAGCAGCTACGACAGCCCGAATCCTTCCTGCTCCCCTTTCAGGTAGCATAGATGCACAAACACATCTGGTGTAGCAGCTCAGACCTGCCCCAAAACATGCATCCATGCCCCTGAAGTCAGGGATTTGGGCTGCTCTCCAAGGCTTTTCCCTTTGCTGGGCTTCAGGAGCAATGTGGAGGCTATCCTGTCTGAGGGTCTCCTCCAGCTCAGGGCTTTGGGCAGATTTTGGGGCACGGTGTGTTTTACTAGTGCTTGCTCAGGTCTGGTTGCTTTCCTGTTCACTGGCAAACGGATAGGCTTTTCATACTGCAAATACACACCCAACTGCCGCTGCCTCAGGCACTTCACAAATGGGGTGGATAAATCAAGGTGGTGGGCTGATGTGTTCTCCCCACTGCCTGTCTGCTGGTTCTGGGCTGGGCTCATCTTGTGACAGTGCTGTGGCTTGGGGAGCGAGGCCGCGTGACCCCATGGGGAAAGATGGGGTGTCCCCAAGATGTGGGTGATCTCTGGTGTGGAGACTGATGACCCAGGGTGCTCTGAGTCACGCTGGGGTGATGTGCCAGGGGACTCATGGGCACAAGCATCTCCTTGCTCACCTGTGTCTCCTCTGCTTCCCTCCCCTGAGGCGTACAAGCTCCTCTATGCCTCTCGCCTGGCCGACTACGGGCTGCCAGCTCAGGCCCTGCAATACTGCGAGCAGATTGCCACAGTGCTCCTGGCCCAGGATCCAGCCAGCCACCCTGTCCTGGCCCAGCAGGTGATGAAGGTGAGTCTCATACTCCCCTTGGGTGTGATAATCATGCAGGACCCGGTGTGATGGGAAGAATCCTCCAGGATTTCCCAGGTTTCCCAGGTGGGGTGCTTGGCAGCTCTGAGCAGCCCCAAAGAGTTTGCTACCTGACATGTGCTGAGTTTGGCAAAGCCAACACCTCAGTGGGGTCTCTAATACCTGGGGATTTAGGGTAGAAAACAAAGGAATGGTGTTGATTGCCAAGAAGGAGAAGAGCTATTTGGAAGCAAAGGACATTATATTTTCTGGAGGGGCTTTTTGAACTTCTAAATGGCACGGACATAAGGAGCTGTAGTGTGAGTTCTGGGTATTTCCCCGCCAGCACAACATCCCACAATTGCATTTACCTGCTGGGGGCTCTTTTGAGGTGACAGTGAACAGGAGCAGGTCCCAGGTTGTAGCATTAAGTCCAGCTCTGCTGCTTCATGAAGTGGGGTGCTGGAGCAGGGAGGAGAGAAGCAAAGTGTCCCAGGTCCCCTAAGCAGGTCGGACTCTCAGAAGAGCGGGTCTGCACACTCTGCTGTGAGATGAGGGGCAGCAGGGAAGCTGGTCTGAAGCAAGTGCTGTAGAAATGGCCCAAAACTTGGCGGGTGCAAACACATATACCCCCTCCCCCCCCCATCATTGAAACCTATTTACTAACAGCCTCTGAGATCTGCTGTTCTGCTGGGGATAATGCTTCTCCTGGGAGAACACGCTTTTATCTGAAAAGCTAGTGCATTCGTAGACTCTCTTGTCTTTGATGTTTTAGACTGTGTTACAAATGATGATACACATTAGTGTTTGATTAAGACTTCCCCTCTTTTGAAGCTAGGGACGATATACAACCAGGTGCTGGTTCATTAATATTGGATCAAAGTGCACATTAGCTTTTGGATTAAACATTCCCCCCGTTTAGGAGTAATCATGCTTATAATTTCCTCTTTCCTGTGATTGATTTAGGATGAACACACGTGTGTTCGCAGGAGGATGGGACGATGGGTCTGTTGGCCACACAAGTGCCTGGATGGGTGCTGGGTTACTTGACTCTCCATGGCTGTCCTGTGTCCTGATCCAGGCTCCAGCCGTGAGGGTCCTGCACATCTTGCTGTAGCCTCCTGGGGGTGGTTTATACTTTGTTTTAAAAACCCTTGGAAATAGGAAGAAATGGCTGATGGGAACAGGTGCTGGGGGGATAGCTGAAACCTGTGTGGCTGCAGAGGGTGGCTGAGCTGTAAAATCACCTCTGGACAGCTTTTGGTGGCCTTTGATGCATCAGCCTCGTAGCAAAGTGTAGAAGATAAATGAGCGTGAGGGAGCTTGATAAATCCCCAAGAAGTGGTCGATATCAGTAAGGGAAAATTCAGTAAAGACTTTGGTGAAGAGCGGTGCTTTTGAGTGTCATCTCCTCTCATCCAGCTTCTGTAAAACTGGACCCTTGCCTAAGCAATTTCTTCAGACTGGGATTTAGCTCTGCAGGGAGCCCTTCATCACATCCTGGGCCAGTGGGGTTGGGTTGCCCCAGAAGAGCCTCTTCCTCTGTTGATGGTAGCCAGAGACCCATGTGATTGAGATGGCTGCAGCCAGGGCAGCACAGACCCCTCTCTTGCAGGAGAAATTAAACACGCAGCAGCAATACTGCAGAGAGGGACCTGGGGGAGATAGTGGAGCATGGAAAAAGTACTGAGCAGCAACATGATAACAGGATGCTGTTGCAAAAAAAGAAAAAAAATTCCAATGTTATAATGTTATTCTGGGCTGTGAGAGCAAGAACGGCATGTGAGACAAGGAGGTGATAATCCCCCGGTGCTCGGGTCTGAGGGGTCTTGGCTGGGGCACTGTGCCCCGTTTGGAATGCTGCGCTCAGAGCCAGGGCCAAATTGGAGCAAGCGCAGAAGAGAAGCACAGGGGTGATAGATTGAGAGGAAAATGACCTCCAAAGAAGGCCTCAGGGTTATTTTTTTCCAGGCAAGATATGCTGGGGAAAGAAGAGGTACGGGGGATGAGACAACTGTCCTGCAGCAAACAGGAGGCTGCTTTTCAGGGAATGGTGCCTGGCTGTCCCCACAGCTTCTGTGGGAGCAGAAACTGAGAGGCTTAATTTGCAGCAGGGAAGATTTCACTTAGATTTTAAGAAAATACTCTTTAGCTCTAAGGATGTTAGGCATCAGGACAGGCCTGTGTAAATCTTCTTGGAGATTTGTAAGTGCAAATCAGACAAACAGGCTGCATTGGCTGGTGTGGACACACAGGATTTTCTTGAGCATTGGCAGATGGATCAGGTAACCTCAGAGCCCTCCCAGCCCTGTATTTGGTTTTGGTGTGGTTATTAGTAATGGTAATGCGTGTTGCAAAGCCAGGTGAGGAAATGGCCAGGTGGGCCCTTAGCTCAAACCCTATGGGCTTCTGTCCATTCTTGTAGGTTAGGTATGGGCTTGGTGCACAGCCCTGGGACCTGAGCTGTTCCCAAGGCTCCTGGTAGGGTGCCCTGCAAACCTGCCAGTGCCTTGGGCTGGCTGTCAAGTGGGATTAAAGGTGCTCATTTACCTTGGAGGAGAAATGGATGGTAATAGTTACCTCTCAATGTGAAGAGCATCTTTGACATCGGTACTTTGACATCTCTGCGGAGGTGGCTGAGATGGTCCTGCTGGGAGGCTCTCTGCAGGGCATGGATGGGCCAGCACCTCTCCACAGCAATGCAGGAGAAGGAATAAATCTTGCACAGGAGGCTGGTATTACTTTTACCCTCATATTGTGAAGAATGATTTCATTCTGGGCCTATTTGTCCCCGGGGCTGTGTGCCTGGCCACGGGCAATTGCTGCGAAGGTAGGTCTCTTCCCCAGGGAGCTATGTGGAGAGCCCCCTTGCCCTCCTGGTTCCACAGCTAGCCGAGCGGCTGAAGCTCTCCGACCCGCTGCTCCTGGAGATGCCAGAGCAGGACCAGATGCTGGAGCCCGACTGGCTGGTACAGCTGCAAGCCTGCTGCCGGGAGTGGGAGGTAAGGTGGAGCGGGGATGCTGGGGGGCAGCCAGTCTGCGCTGTGGTTCGTCTGCAGCAGCATCCTTGTCCTCTGCCCTAAAGGCAAGGAGAATGGGTATGGAGATTTGAAGGTTGTTACCTGGGTGCCTTTCCCCTTGGCTTGTGAGCTTAGAGGTGTGGTCTCTGCTGTGGGACCTGCAGCTTCTGTGGGAGCAGAGTGGGGTTGAGGGCCAGAAGATGTGAGCAGTAGGGGCTGCAGAGTTTCACACAGGACAAAACACTCCTTGTCTTGGCTCAAGGAGGGTACTCAGGGGCTGGTGGGTGAGTGAAGATCTCCTCTTACAGCGAGGGTATTGCAGCAGACACTGGTGGGTCATCCCCTTGCAGATGTGCACTCTCCGGTCCCTTAACTGTTCTCTGGTCCTTGGATTAATTCTCTTTGTTCAGGTTTCATGTCTGCTTTTTTGGTTTGTGCTCTTTTTCTCCAGCTTCCCCTCCTGCTTGCTCTCAGCAGGGCAGCAGTGCTGCAGCCCCTTCACTTGATGGGAAAGAGCTGTGACCGTGCTTGTACAGGTCTGGCCTCTAGCCTGGGCTCCTGAAGGTCAGGGAGAGTTGTGAGCCCCAGGCCCACCACGCTTCCCTTTACATTGGCTTTGTGCTTTCCTTAGTTTTTGTCCTGTGCCATCCCTTTGGGAAACGTGTTTTATCACATTTTCCCTCTGATTCCTTGCAGGTGGAAGATGACCTCCTTCCAGAGGTAGCACTTGGTCAGCCAGGGCTCTCCTTGGCTGCTGCATCGATGGCAGGTAAAGAAAATGAAGCAGCAGGTTGTAATCACTGCAGTGGGCTTCTCTGCACGTGGAGTTGTGCTGCCACGTGGTGGGAGGCAGCTCCCTGCTCTCTGGAGCACTGCTCAGCAGCTACTCCTTGCTCTTTACATCCCTCCAGAGCTCAAAATTTTGCCCCTGCCTGGATGCATCCCTGCGGTATGGGGCGGCCAGGGATGGGCTGCAAACTGAGGGGTTGAGTTTGTGCCCTCCACACAAAATCTGAGCAACTGGGCCTAATTATCACAGCCTCAGGGGTCCCTGTGAGCACTGTGGGAGAAGAAGGGAGGCTGGAAGAAACATGTCTCCCAGCCGACCCCTGAGGGAGATGGCCTCGTTCCCTGGCAGTCCTCTGAGGATGCACACTGGAGCTGAACTAAAGGGCTTTCACACTGGCAGAGCTGAAGATATGAGAAGGGGCTTGCCCCTCTGTGTTCTGGGCTGCAGCATGTTGTTGGAGGCCCAGTGTTTCCCCTTCCTTGCTGCATCTTTCATCCCTTTGCTTTGCTTCTTGGTGACCCCAAGAGTCCCTTACAGTGCTGGTTCACCCAGAGAGTCAAGAGACACCAAGATAAGGGGGGTGAGCTTCCCCTGGGTGGCTGTCAAGGGAAGGGCTGGAGAGTTTTTCCTTCCCAGCCAGCAGTGCATCCATTAGGATGTCCCATCAAGAAGTCAGGGGCTGGTGACCCACTGGCATTGCTTTGCAGCTACCTCCATCAGCAGGACACCCTGGCACAGCCTGCTGCTCCTCACTGCTGCTCAGGTCTAGCTTTCTGCTGGGAATGCCAGCACTGATGGGTGGAGAATAAAGGCTGGTGCACAGGATAAAACATGACAAATTTCTCCAAGCCATTTCTTCCTACCAGCTTCCCCTTCTGCTGCCAAATTCCTCTTCAAAGAGCTCTCCCAGGCAGTAAAAAGGATCATCAATCCTGATTGCCTTCTGCTGCTATCAGGGCTGAGGCTATGAACATCCTTCTCTGGAAGAAAGTCACAGGTATGATGGGATGGCTTTTCCAAGTGGCCAGGTCTGCTCCACATGGTCCCTGCAGCTCACTTTCTGGATGCTTGGCACTTTTGTTCATTGAGAAGGCCATCAGGAGTCACCATCTGAGGGACCTGCATATGGAGAAATTTGGCTTGGTGCTGAATTCATCCAGCTTAGAAAGACAAAGCCCAAAGCAAGAAGCCAAGCTGGGATCTGCATGGTCACAGTGACCTCCCACTCCATTATTAGAGCCTGGGTTTTCCTCCCTGACTTTCTCTGGCTGAGCTTGCTGGGCAGCGTGGAGTTGAGCATCCATCCTCCTCCCTGTGGATCTCACCGCTGCTGCAAGATCTCCAGGCTGCGTGGGAGCAGCTCGTGGGTGTGAAGCCGACCCTGAGTGGGCTGAAGGCGATGCCGGCAGGCAAAGGGTTTTGTAGCACCACATTCAAGAGTTGCTCTAGTCTGTCCCTAGGCTCAGAACCACGGGGTCTGGGTCCTGCCTGGCCATGTCACATGGTGATGGGAGAGAAACTTCCCAGTGCCCAGCATGTTTCTGGCCAGAGGCTGTAGGGCTGGAACAAGCAGGACATGTACGTGGGATGAACAGCAACCTGCTGCCCATGCTATGTCTAACATCAGACAGAGCAATGTGTGTGTGTGTGTGTGTTAAATAAAACAAAGCCCACTTGCTCAACCTGCCTTTCAAAGACAAAAACCCAACGCTGAATGAATCTGCCTAAAGCAAGAAACTCATCCGTGGGTGCTCCTGTGGAGCAGGAATGAAGGCTGCAGCTTCCTGGTGAATTTTCTTTTCTGTTCAGGGTGTGCAGCAGGAGTGGAAGAAAAGGCTGGCGGCCCTGGGCTCCGTTTGAACTGCTGATGCATGCTGCTTGTGCTTGCCTCTTCTCTGCCATAGCATTCCCCTTTGGAGTTCATTTGCAACCTCACGCATGTTCCCAGGATGTTTTTCCCTGTTGTCTTTCCCAGCCCACCTTCCTTGCAGCCTCTGAAAGGTCCTCTACCGCGCTGTACCCTACCTCCCCCTCATCCCTGGGGTCCCTCCTCACCGCATGGCTCCTGGTGATGTACAGTGGAAAAGGGGAGAATTCTGTGCAACAGCCTGATGACATTTTAAATGCCAGAATAAACTCCTGAGGTGTGTGGTTTTTTTGCAGATGGCCATGAGCTTGCCCAGAGTGAAGGCTACCAGTGTGATGAGTGGTACCAGCCTATGCCACCCCAGGCACCCAGCTCCCACGAGGATGTGTCCGTTGGGCCCCCAGCACCCACTCAGGTTGCAGCATTGCCGCTGCTTGGTGTCGGGCAAGAGCCGCAGCCCCCCACGCTTGGTCCAGGGATGGCTGCCCATCTGGGAGGGGGTTTTGCTGAGCCCCCTCCGCAGGCAGTGCTGCTGGCAGGTAAGTGCTCCAGCGTTGTTCCTCTGCACAAATGCCTGTCCCCAGTTAGTAGCAGTGGGATGATGTGGTGTCCCTCAGGGAACTGTGATCCCCTACGGCACTGTTGCCTTCACCCAGCGCCTTGCTTCCCTCCAGCCTTGCCTCCTGGCTGCTGGCAGGCACAGGGACTTGAACTGCCTCTTGCGTCTCTTGGAGGGACATCTTAGCCACGTGGCCTTGCTCTGGGGTGGGATGTTAGAAGACCTGAAAACACCTCTGACAGACATGGCAGGAGCTCCCTGGGCCAAACCCTGACGGTGTCCCTCCCTCTGCTCCATAGGAGAAGATGGGGAGATCCAGGGCACCTCGCTGTCCCCCGTGGGGGTGCAGCAATCCCTCCCAGCACAGCAGGTGAGTCAGAAGGGTCAGGGAGACTGTCCCATTGTGGAGCCCGGGGGAATTTGGGACTTGCTGGCTCATCCTTCCACACGCTTTACTTGCATGGAAGCCCCGCATCATGGTGACAGATAGCCCCCTGGGGAGCTTGATGGGTTAGAGTAGCCCTCTGGAGGGCTCAACTGCCTGCTGCACCCCACTGTGAATGCTGTTCCTCCCCACCTCCTACCTAAGGGATGTTGTCTGTGAAGCCTGGTGTGGAGGCGTCCTGCGGGCACTCTGACAGTACTGGGGGCAGCTCCTCCAGGAACACCATGTAGCAGCTCCTATCTCCATGCCAGGGGGAGTTAAAGGCAAGGGCTCGAACTGTCTCAGAGAGCTCCACTGTCTCCTTGGAAGATGACAGCCAGCCTTCCTCAGACAGCACGTCTGAGGACACTGCCGAAGAGCTGTCACCATCAGAGGCGGTGAAGCCGGGGGAGGACAAGGTGGGCATACCAGAGCTGACGTGAAACCTTGTGCTCTGAGCTTGTCTGTCCCTGATGCCTGTTGTGCCTGCCTTGCCCCTGGCAAAATGGTGCCTGTTCCCAGCAGGCATCAGGGCAGCCATGGCATCCTCTCCTTCTCACCCATTTTCACTGTTTTCCTTTGTGACAACCTCCATTTCCCAGAGCTTCGGATTCTGGTGGTTTGGCTGGTTTCGGTCGAAGCCCACCAAGGAGACCTCTTCTAAAGCTGTTTCTGAGAGGCCCCCAGACTCCCCCACGCTAGGACCACAGGTGACACATCTCCCCTATCACCTGCTATTTCTCCCTCTGACCTCGTGCAGGCGGCTGGGCCTTTTCATGTCCGTAGTCACTCTGTGTGGGGACAGAGTGAGACCAGGAGCCCTTTTAGCCTGGAAGCAAATCCTTGATTAATAGTAATTGTAAATTTATAAAGCCTCTTTGATCCGGGAGGTCCTCTGAGTGCTCAGCCAATTCTGTGGGGATCGCTTGACCTCTGCTGGAGTGGAAAGCAGCAGCTGCAAGTGGCACTGCTCCAGCGGGTTTTAGGAGCTTGAAGGGAAGGAAAAACCTCTTTAATTAGAAGAGCAGCAGAGACAGGGAAGCAGCTATGCATGGTTATCCCAGTCCTGGCTGAGTCCTTGGGGTGTCACATCCCTCACTGCAGCTGGTTGGTGGCCTTGGAGGCAGATGTTGGAGCGAGATCCTTCCCTGGAAGTTTTCTCCTGGTTGAGAATGACCTTCAGTCCCAGAGCAGGAAATTTTGGGATTTTCTTCCAAAGGTAGCAGGAGATGAGGAAGAGAGGGGGACCCGTGAACCCTGGTGGCCTCTTACACAGGCTTGGTGTCCAGCCTCCTGCCTGATTTTGAGCTCTCCGAGTGGTTTAGCTTTGTGACAGGGGTTGCTTGCCCTCACCCTGTAGCCCCTCATTAGCTTGGCTGCCTGCAGCTCTTGGGGTGCCCCTGCAGAGGACGGGTGCAGAGTGGTACCCCGATAGTGTGGTGTGGTATCTGGTGCAGAGGTCTTTTTGCCATGCAAGGAGCTTCTGCTCTAAATGTGTGGCTGTGGTTTCAGGAACGGATGTCTCCATCCCCACCCGATACCCCTCTCACAGCTGGGACAAGCCCTTTGGCTCAGCCTCCATCCCGAGACCCTGGTAAATGCCGCATGTGTCTCCTCACCCCTCTCCCTGTCAGCTTTGTAGAAGCTGCTCCTCCTAATTTTAGAACTTGTTTTGGTTGTATGCCCCAGGAGGAATGCAAGGTGCTGTTACGCCAGTGTCCATTGAGATGAAAGGCTCGTGGGATACGGACAGTGGGAAGTCAGCAGGAGAGCAGGTGAGGAGAGAAGGGAGGTGTATTCGTGCAGGATGGGGGAGTCCAAGACACCTCTGCTCTGGCTCTGAAACTGAGGAGTGACGGTTAAGTTTCTCTCACCCCTTCCAGACCAGCTCCCACGAAACTCCGTCACCGGTGGGCACAGTCCCTCTCTTCAACCCTATCCAGTTCTCTCAGGTGAGACCATCCTCCTGGGGCCTTGCTGGATAAGGCTGGGGGTGGCTTTTGGTTTTGGGGGTGATGCCAGATTGCAGGCAATCTGCTACGGGCGGGGGGTACAGAGGATGCCAGCCCTGGGTGTAAGGGTTTAGTGCTTAGAACTAAATTAGGGTATGACAGGGATGGGGTGTGAGGTGGGTGATGGAGGAGGGAAATAGGGAGGGATGCTTGTGACCGCACCCTGAGGACAGCAGGTCCATATTTTGGGGTACAACTCTCTCTCACATCATCTCTTTCTCCTTCCCAGCTCGCCGCTACCGCTCGACCCAACCAACCCAGGCTGCTTTCCCAGCGGCGCTACCCCAACCCACTGTGAGCCAGAGTTTGTGGGGAGGGGAACGGCAGAAATCAACAGTGCTATTTGCAGAAAAAGTGATGTCTGTGATTATTTCAAAAGGGGGGAGGCAGAGGCTGGACCTGCAGCCCCTGACGATGATCGTCCCACAACGCAGGCCCAACCTCTGCCGCAAATTTTTTGGGGGGTGGGTGGGCTTAACATCGTGAAAGTGGGGTGATGGGGGGGTGAAAAGGGTGTCCAGGGGAGAGTAGTCTGAATTGGGTTGTAGGGCGGTGCCCCACCTCACCCATTGGACTCAACAATCGCCGGCCGTGAGTCTGTCTCAAAGCACCGCGGGGCCCACGAGCATCCGCCGGGGTTAACCGCGGGTGAGATTATTCTATTCCCCCGCCCGGGAACCAGCTCGGCTTCTCCTGCCCAGGTCGAGCCCGATAACACGGCGCCCCCCCTTGCTGGTGGCTCACCGGCCCCTGGCGGGCTGGGCTCTGCTGGAGCCGCGGGCGGCCCTTCTCTCAGACCTTCCCCGAGGCGGGGCCTGGGTGACGGACACCCCGTGCGTGGCCTCGGCAGTGAGCTTCCCCCGGACGCAGCACAGTATTGTCTTCCACCGCATATACAGACTCACTTCTTTTTCTGCTTTCACGTCAGGGTGAGCAGCCGGCGCTACCCAGCGTGCACCGCGCCACATGTTAATTTGAACCGCCCCTTCGCCGGAGGTGGAGCCGGGGTGGGCGGGGGGAGCGGTGAAACGCGGCCTTAGTGCGATCCCCCTCCCGCCCGATACTGTCTGGGCCGGGGCTGCGGGGCCCGATCCCCCTCGTGACACAAGTGGGGCCAAGACCTGCCTGTGACAGGCTGTGGGGTTGGGCCCCACTCGTGACAGGCTGTGGGGCTGTGACCTGCTAGTGACGAGCTGTGGTGTTGAGGCCCACTTGTGACAGACCACGGGACCAAGCCCTGCTTGCAGCAGGCAGCGGGGCTGGGGGCCTGTCGTGACAGGCTGTGGGGTTGGGGGCCTATCGTGACAGGCTGTGGGGCCCAGCACCCATCCGCAGCAGGCTGTGGGGCTGAGGCCCACTCATCATGGGCTGGAGGGCCAAGATCTGCCCAGGACAGACTGTGAGCCTGGTGCAGGCTGCCTTCGGCAGGCCCGGAGAGGTGCTGGGGCGGTGGGCGAGTGTGTGGGTGGGCTTGTAAATGCCCCCAGAAACAGGGGCCACAGCGCTGGGGCTGTCTGCCTCCCCCTTCCCGGGGCCGATGGAACCGCCGGGTGCCCAGCTGGGCAGAGGCTGCAGAGAAGTGCCCCGAGCGCTGCTCACCCGGCTCTACCCCTGCCAGGGCTGGGTGCCCGCGGGGTTTGGTTCACGGAGCTCACAGCGAGTGGCCTGGGATGCCACGCTGGGGTGAGGCTGGCTGATGGCAGCACACAATTCCCACAGCTTTCCTGGGGACGGGGCTGCTAGTGCTGGCATGCCTTTGTCTCTCCGGGTGTGGGGAGAGGGACCCCTAGGCTGGGCCGAGGCTGCGGCCCTGTGGGGTGTCCCCACAGCTCTGTGTGCTGCAGCCCTGCACCCAATACCAGTGCCAGGTGCAAGATGCTTTGGGCAGCTGTGCTCGTGGGGCAGCCCTCTGGGGGGGTTCCGTGTGTTGCTTCCTCGGCTTTCTTCAGTCTTTTGAGGTAGTTTAAATGGGCTGAACAGTATGCAAAGCCCTCACCTTGAGCCTTAAACATCCTGTTTTTTGAGGTTGAACGTGGTCTGTCCTGGTCCTTGGACATCTCTTTTTTTTTCTGAGCAAAATGATAAACGCAGGTAGCTGCTTATTTGTATAAGACTTCAGGCTTGGAAAATACTTTTAGAAATAATTCCTGTGGTTTTGGGATGACTTTTTTGACTTGGTTTCTGACTCCTCTCTTGATCCGCCTAAGGTTGTAAGGGGTCAGGTGGCAGTTTTTTTTCTGAAGTGAAGCATGTTGCAAATCCCCACAGGAGAGGCAGCTCACTACACAGCCGTGCGTGGAGGGGTGCACGAGCTTGCTTGCTTGCGTGTGGCCTGTTGCACTGTTTACAGTCTCTGCTGTGAGGGTATGGAGCTCAAGAGTCATGAAAGAGTTAAGAGGCTGAATCTGCCTTGCCTGGTGCACGTGAGTTGGGTGTCCAGCTCCAGTGAAGGAGTTAAAAACAGGAGAGGCTTTGGGTGATGTTGGTGGCTTCTGGAAGCAGGGAGGGTGTCTTGTTTTTGGTGAGATGTGACCTTCCATTCGATTCTTTCTGTGGAGATGCAGAGGTACAGCAGCTGGTCTGCTTGGACTAGGAGGGCTGGAGGAGTTTATTTTTCCTGTGCAGCTTTGGGTGTTTTAGAAGTGATGAATATTCTGGGGAACCTGGGAAGCTTGCCCCTGAGTTGCTTCCTTCTGGCCTCCCAGTGAACTCGAGGCAAACTAAGACTCCCTTTTCCTTCCCCATGTTCTCTGGAGAGCACTGGAAATGCATGAATCTGATGCTAATTGTTACTCTGCTAGCAGCAATTAAGGTCTGTAATCTGAGATCAAATCTCTGCTATGTGGAGTGCTGTAACGGCTGCCTGGGGGAGCTCCCTGCTAAATACCCTGAGCTGAGATGCTTCGAGGAAGCCTTGGGATGCTCCTAAATGCTACCGGTTATAGAGGGAGCTGAGCGTGTTCCCAATGAGCTGGGCTAACCGTGCCCAAATCACCGTGATTTATTTCAGAATTACATGCCTGATCTGCTGGTGGGATGCTGCTTCCTCGTTTCCCTGCTGCATGGCAGCGTCCCAGTGCCCAGCCTCTCCAGGGCAGGGAGGCATGGCTGTGCCCGGCTTTGCAGTTCAGGCATCCGCTTCCCAGATGCTTTCCGTCTCCTGTGGGTCCCGCTGGGCATGGCAAGGCCATGCTCATTTAGAACTGTTATTTATTAAAAGAAGTGCTGGGCAGTGACCCTGTCTCTGTCCCTTCAGCTCCTGATGACATCTGTGATGCAGCCAGTCTTAAGAGGTCACTCGTTTCTTCCCGCTTAATGATCTGCTGTAGAAAGCAAGCTTTCATTGCTTGCTTGAGTGTCAATGGGACATGAAAATTAATGAAACCTCGGTGGTCCTGTGGCGAGAACTATCATGCCTTGGAGGGCAGCTCCACAGCTGGGCAGTGCAGGGAGCTCTGCGACGGAGCGATAATAAGTGTTGGTGAACTCTGCTCTGAGGTGCTGCTTGGGACTTTGAACTTTCAGACTCCTGGCACAGCACAGTGGGACCGGCTTGGTGTTTTCTAAAGCAGGCTCTTGCACAGCAGCGTGGGCATTAGCGGAGGGGGGACTCGTGGGGACGCTTTCTGATGCTGCTGGTACAGGAGAGTTTGTAGGTTCCAACTTCAGGTGGCAAATGGTCTGTTTAGTGGAGCCTAATATCCTCCAAGGCCCTGGTCTGGGATCAGGAGACGGGCAAATGCAATACAACATCTATTAAAATGGCCTCTTTGGGCTGCCGGTACTGTCTGGGAATCACTGTAAGGAGTGGGATGGCGACTGTAATGTATGTGCGAGGGAAGAGTGTAATTTTGTCTGTGGGAAGCCGGCTCTTGCTGCTTTGATCCTGGCAGGTCCCTTCCAGCATCTGTATGGCAAAGTGGAGGTAACGACTGAGGTCTTGTAAATAAAATAGTTGTCTCTGGAAAAATGAGGCTTTTAACATACTAATCTGAAATATATTACACAGCGCACTGTGCCTTTAGATAGGGCATATTTAATACCTGTGCTTTAATGGCAGCAAAATTGCGCCCCAAAAGATTAATTTGGAGAGAGAATCCCAGATCTTGCTCCGAACCCTTATGTGTCTCTTGAAATGAGAGACCGGGGTCAGGCTATGTGGGGAGGGTGGTTGGTGACTCTTAGTTTCTTAGCTGTGAGAAAAGAATCTACTTCACGCCTGCAGTAAAGCAAACCTGGCTTGTTCTGCTTTTGCTTAGAGCAGTATCTTCTTCCCCTCCCACCTGAGGTGTTACTTGGTCATAGAGATCACAGGGGCCTGTCTGCAGGGATTTCTACTGGATCAAGGCTGTAGGAATTTGTCAGTGTCTGGTTGTATTAATGAACATTAAAATACACACATGCTCCCTCAAAACCTGCAAGAATTGCCCCTTGCTGACCAGCTATTTGCACCACGCTGTATTGCTGTGCAGCCTCTTGTTCCACAGAGGGACTGTTCCAACACCCTGTGATCAAAAGGAGCATTCCCTTTCCTGCAGGTCCTGCTGGGTATGGCACAGCTGAGCACATTCAGGTTTAAAAAAGAGGTGGGTGTTGCCTGTGTTGTCTCGGAGCTATGGCCATTGCGGGCTCTCATGTCTTAGCAGCGCAGAAAGCCCTCAGGGGCCAACTTTGTATTCTGTGAAGTTGCTCACCTCCTTCTTTTAACACCCAGGGATGAAATGCAAAGGTGGGAGCCAATGGCCATGTTAATTGTTATCACGGATTCTGGCAAAGCCCAGTCAAACTGGCTTCCTTTCACAGTAAGCGAGGTATGAATAGATCAGAAAGCTGATCCTTCCCTTCAGCTCTCCAAACACTTGTGGAAGACCTTGGCTGGTGCAGGAGCATTATGTGCCCTAGGGAGCTGGCAATCAGCTCTGTGAGCTGGTTAGCATGGCCTGGCAGGGTTGTGGCAGAAATAAGAGGAAAAGGGATGTTTGCTGTGTCAGGAGGACCAACAGGCTGCCTTTGTGAAGGATGCAGGATGGTTTCATACCTCCCTGTCTTTGCTCAGATGCACTGGAGATCCTTAGCATCCTGATGATGGTAGGAAAGACCGACCTACAAAATCCTCTGAACCTGTGCCCATGCACCAGTGTTTCTGGAGTATAATCCACGTGAGTAAGAATCAGGAGAGGCTGCTGTACCTGCAAGCCCTCAGGGACCTATGCCAGTGCTCTGGGAGATTTAATGTTCTCAATCCACATCTTTGAGGTGTTATTATATTCATGGAGGGGAAAAAAAGCAAAAAAAATGTTAGAAGCCTTTGCCGTGTAGGGTAAAAGCGTCACCTTTCTTGACGTGTTTGTCTTGAGCAGAGATTGTACCTGGTAGTAGGATGACAGAAGCTGCATACTGTCTGGTGTTAATTACAGAGGGAAAACCACATGAAAATCAAGTGAGCTTGAATCCCACTGCATTTGATATTCTTAGAGTTGAAGGCCTCAGTGCATCTCATTAGTTTGAAAACCCTGGTGTAGAGAGCTCAGCTTCGAACAGGAAATTGATATGACATTGAGACCTGGGAGAGGATTAGCCTCCTGCCTGTGAGCTTGTCCAAAGGAGTTGAACATGTAAATGTTCCCATGGAGCAGCTCCCCACGAGAAGGCATGCCGGTTAATTAAGGCCCCCGGGACCACACAGTTGCAGCGAGGGAGGGATAAGGTCTGTATGTGTGGAAAGTCCTGCTGCCGTTTTCTCTCTGTGGTGGCAGTGCTGTGTGGGCTATACAGACAGGCCCAAAGCTCTGGGTGTGGGGGCTCTACTTGGATGCTGGCAAAAGAGATGGCTTTGTTATACTTCTCAGTGGGCTTTGTGGGTGCTGGTTTAGGCTTGAACTGAAAGGGTATGGTGTTCTGGGACTAATGTGTTGGCCCATCTGGCAGAGGTGTCTACAGAAGGTGTGTGGCTGGGATGCAAATTTGGGTTTTGGCCACAGGTCACTTGAGGACCAGCTTTTGTGCCAAAGAGTTTGGCTCTGTTTTGGGACTCTGCAGAGGTGCTGAGGGCCTAGAGCTCTGTGGATCTCATGTTGGATGCCAAAAGACACCTGTTTGCTGTGACCCAGTGTCTTTGCTCTAAAAATATGAGCATGGCAACACCAAGGCGGTGCCCTCACTGTACATAGAAAGCTGCAACTGCTTTCTTCCTTTATTTTTATTTTTTTTCTGCTGAGAGCTTGAGCTGATAGGAGATATTTGCCAGGGAATGAAGGCCATCAGATACACCGTGCTTGCCAATTTGTACCTGTGAACCTGTCTGCTTTGGGCCCTGCTGGATTTACCCTGCTGATGAAGAGTATTATAATGGCCCTATGTGAAGAGAGGATATTTCCCATTTTCTCTTGCAAACACCAGCCATGCTGTCTGCAGTCCTAAGGCAGGTGCTAATGATGAGGAATCCATGGCTCTGCAGCACACCAGGTTTTTCAGCAGTAGTTTGCTCCTTTTGAAAATGAAATGTGTTTGTGGGCTGTGATCTCTGGCAGGTGGAGTTTGAGGACCATACTGGCATCATTGTGCTTCTCCTGTTCTTGGAGGACAGTTCTGGCTGGAACATTGCAGTCCCTGGGCAGGATTGCTGGAAGGAAGGCTGGTGGAGCCCTTTGCTCCCAGCGAGGTGAAGGAGGCTGTGGAAGCCTGCTGGGATCTGACTGTCAGCACGATTCCTTCTCTTTGGACAGAAAGCCCTGGTCAGGAGGTGACAATCTCTGCATCCCTCCGGCACGGGCCTCTGGAGGGGAAGATCTTGTCTCTTGTTGAAGCAGTGGCCTGTGGCAGGCTGTGTGGTGGTGTAGAGGCGGGGATCCTTCTCACCCATCCTCTGCCTGTGCATCTCTCAAGCCCTGCTTAAAATAAACAGACCTTCAGGTTCTCCATCGGAAGAACAGCTCCAGTGAGGTAGCCCCAGAAGAGAACCCTTGTCCCAGCACAGTATATCGCTCACACTGACGTTGCTGCTGGAGATGTGAAGGTGATTGGGAGGGAATTGTTTGTTGTTTCCTGCAGGGCAAGAAGCCAGGGCTGCCCACTGAAAGTAGCAGGCTGCAGCTTTAAACCAAACAGCATTACGTGCTGCGTGTTCTGGGGAAGTAATTCAGACCTGGAAACTTATTGTGGAGGCCAAAAAAAATATCATGAACCTTTAAAAAGGAACTTGGCAATTTCATGGCAGATAACTCTTGATGATGGGTCCAAACACAGTCTTAGAGTGATTTACAGCTTGGGAGTTTGCAAGAGCCAGGCTGCTAGGAGCTGGGGAAATGTCCTGGGAAAACACCTCCATGTTCCACCTTCTGTTCAGCTCTTTCCATGAGCATCAGGCTTGGTTGCTGTTGGAGACAGGAGGCTGAATCAAATGGGCTGGCAGTCTCTTGGCTGACGGCTGTCATGCGTGGACAAAGGTGGGTAAAAGACCCTACCGCACATCATCTGAACTAAGACCCTCCTTTTTGGGAGGCTGTGATCCAAAGAGCTGTTTCAGGTCTAATGCTGGTGATGCGTCTTCCTCGGTACAGGCAGATGCTTGGGTGACTCCTCCAATGCCCACACCTGCCTGTGCAGCAGTTGAGGCTGTGTTTAGGGGGTTGCTTGGTGACAGTTCTTCTGGGCAGGTTTAGGAAATTAAACGGTAAGTAGGATTAATAAAAAAAATGTATCAAGATATGTAAACATATGTATCACATCTCTGTGATAATGAAGCAGTAGTTAATAAGTATTTGCAATCAACATTCCTACCTGGAAGCTTTCTCTGAAAGCACTTCTAAGGCTGCTCAAACAACCCATTTATTTCTATCATTTTAACAACCTGTTTTCTCAAGGCAATTGAAATGATTTGTTCAAAGAGCTGTCTCCCCTCCTCCCCACCTACGACATGCTCCGTTTTACTAAGCCTTTTTTCAGTCTGTGGCTCCTGGCTGTGTCCTGAGCTGTTGGAGCAGATCCTGGACCTACCACTGGCTGGGTTCCTGCTCTGCTGGAGGTGTCGGCAGGGCAGGTGGGCAGGCTTGGGTGACGGTGAGTAGCTGGCTCATAATCACTCATGTGGAGATCCCTCCTCAAAAGCCAACACAGATGGGGAGTCAGGAGCTGCTTTGATGCATGGCTGGGTGTGTGTGGGCCACTTGGGAACACTTGTACCGGTTGGAGGAGCTCTTGGTTTGGCAGCTTTGGGAGCAGGGCACTACTTCTCCTCTCTTACTGAAGCAACACTTCCCACTCGTGTCCTGGGGACTTGTAGAACACTGTTTCTCTTAGTCACCCAAGTGCTAATGGCTGTGCCTGGTTCCTACAGTGCCTTGGCCAGCTGTTATCTACATTCTGCCTCATCTCTGGGGTAGAGAGATGCAGGTCCCGAACTGCTGCTTCCAGGACGTGTGGACATCATGTAGGTACAGATGACTACTTTCTTTGGGCTGTTGGAGAATATTTCTTCATAGATGGCAGCGTGTGTGTGGGTGGCTAGTTCCTAGGGCATTGATGGGCTGCCTTGAAGACTGTATGAATAATTAGGGGTGGTGCAGGAGTAGTCTAGATCTCCATGACACCAGTCCAGCAAAGGCACAGTGTTGTCTTGGTCCTAGCAGAGGTGAGTGTTCAGCCTGTGCCTCTTCCTGAAAGAGCTCTGGGGCTGCAGTGTGTAGCTTGGTTAAAAATATTGCTGTCCCACCCTCCAGCCTGGGGACCTTCTGGAACAGGGCTGGAAAAATCAACCCAAAAGTGGGGATGACCCCTGCCCATTTAGAGTGGTAACGTACTCTTGGCTAAGGAAAGATGGCAGATGATGAACTTCCAGGACTCTTCCCACATACTTCTTGCAAAGATTTCAGAGCTCAGGCTGTGCTGCTCCTTTGCCTTTCCCTGAGGTCTGGGTAGTCAGAAGCCACGTGGTATCTGGTGTTCCTCTGTTCCCTGGGGTTATTCCCTGTCCCCCTCTCCAAGGATGTGTTTGGGCTCAGCTCTGTGGGATAACAAATAGGGCTGTCAGACCCCTTGTCCTGACAACCTGAGAAGATAAATAGTTCAACCTGTGCAGCCACCTTCGCAGGTCTCGAGGCCCCAGCAGGAACCAGCACCGTGACAGATGGGCTGAAAAGCGGGGCTGACACAACTGGGTCAACACAACTGTCGAAGGGGTGGAAACTGCATCTCCATCTCCCCTCTGCTTGGAGAGATGGTGGGACAGACGGTGGCCACTTAACACCACCTCCTTCAGGGACTGCTGTAAGCTAGTGGCATGAGAGCCTCATCTAGAAGACGGACACTAGCCATGGTCCTAACGCTGCTCTGTGGAGTTGCCATCTGTCCTCTCCCTGGATGCCAATTCCAGGGCAGCCGGGGAACATAACCCAGTGCTGATGCTCTGTTGGATAAGTCTCTGGTTAGACTGTGCTCTGTGCCTCTGCCTTCCCAGCACACTGTGGTGCTGCCTTCCTTCCAAAAAGGTGAATTTCTTGTATCTGCACATATAGGGGTGTGTATATATGTATTTGGGGTTTTTAGAGAGCTCCAGCTTTATGCTTTGCAGCTTTGTGCCTCTTCCCTTGCCTGGCCTTCTGCAGCCTCAGCACTGTGTGCCTCTCCTCGCTCATCCGGAGCCAGCCTGTGTGCTGTGGGAGGGGTTAGTTGTCTGGAGAGGATTGTGCAAATAATCGCTTGAGTCTCCTTTTGTGGATGGGTGAGGAAAATTTGGCAAGGCTGCTGTAAATGAGTCTTGTGAGCATCCTGAAGCGGTGAGCTGAGAGCCCTGAGCCAGTCTCACTGTGCAAAATCCATTAGCTATGAGCAGAGCTGCTTCTGGGCTCAGCATTCACTACCTGTTACGGGTTGAATTAGTCCCTAATTTCTGTCCCTTACAGTTACAATGACTCAGACATTTCTTTTTGAGATGGGGTATTGCTTCTGACTAAGTACCCCACAGCCATGGCTCTACTGACTATTAAATTGTTCTCAGAAATGCAGTGATCGTCTTATCTTGGGGTCAGAGTAGGCTGGTGCTGTCACCTGCGTGTTGCTGTGGGGCTAGAAGAGGTGCTTTGCTTTGCTGTAGGAAAGCAGATGCTGAGACACATCTGAGGACTCAATGGCTGCAGGTTTAATAAGATCAATACCACCTCTGCAAAAGATTACATGGTATAATAGGCAGCAAATAGACCACTTCTGCTGGATTTGGAAACCATTTATAGAGTCTATTAGCAATGGTAAGATAGAGGGGATGTATCCGGAGTGAATTGCACAGATGCTGCAGTTGAGTCTCGCACATTAAGGGTTTTGCAGTCTATTAAATAATGGAATTAGAAGTAAAATAAATGAGGGAGTTTTGTCCAAGAAGTTTTACCTGCAGCCACATCAGCAGCAGATGTGGTAGAGCTGGCCTGTGGCACCCTTCTGGCTGCTTCTGCTGCCTACAGAACCTAAAGCCAACATGGTGGCTTGACTCTGCCTGAAGGCTGAAGCTTCACCCTTGCAAAAGAAACAGAGGAGAAAAGAACTGCCCAACACTCAAAGATGAGTGTTTGCTGCCATGTCCATTGGCCACTTCTGCCTCTCTGAAGCCTTGCCAGGTGGCAAGAGTGGGATGTCTATCAGCCTTCTGGCATGACAGAGAAGAGCCAGTCAGGGGCTGAGATCCTTGTTGCTCACACCCAGTGAGTTTTGTGTCTCGCACTCCACAATTGGCAGGTCAAAAGGTGTCTGATGCTATGGAGCATCCCCTTTTCCCTGCTTTATCCCTCGTCCCATGCTGCATGCTCTGCAGCCAGTATAAATGCTGCTGCCATACGTGGTCCATGTGAGTAGGCTTGAGTTGAGCAGCAGCTTATAGGAAGAGCCTCTCTGGGCCCAGGCTGCTCTGTTGACCTTGTTTGAGCTACCCTTGTGCTGCCTTCACCTCTTGTGGTGTGCCCTCAGAATAATTAAGTCTAATAACACATGAGCAATAGCCTTCCTGGTCAACCTGCCCGCTCCTGGGGAGCGAGGCAGGACGGTCGGCTCCTATCATTTCTCTGGTGCTCTGTCCAGTCTCATTTGAAATGCCTCACAGGATGAATTGCAGTGCTCTAAGGGAATCTGCAAAATAGGATCACAGGCCAATTGAATCCATCTGCAAAGTGCGGGAGGACCATATATCACCCTATGGATGGATTCTGCCTCCCCCTTTTTTATTTTAAAACTCTTGAACCTAGTAAGAAAAACAGAGCAGCAAGCTCTGTGGTGTAACAAGGAGCTGGATCAGGCTGTGCTGACTGAGGGTGGGTGATGCAGAAGGGAGGTCTATGCTGGGGGTGTACATGGCAGCAATGGATAGGGAAGCAAGGCAGGGATTTGTACTGTGCTGCTACCTGGCCTGGTTCCTCCGAAAGCAGAGCAGAGAGCAGTGTTACGTGAGTCTCTGGGAGCGTGCCAACAGGGTAAAGTGTGCTTCGAGAGGCAGGAGTGGAAAATGTTTCCCAGCCATGGGAAGCTTTAGGGACAAATAACA
This sequence comes from Rhynochetos jubatus, assembly GCA_027574665.1. Lineage (NCBI taxonomy): Eukaryota > Metazoa > Chordata > Aves > Eurypygiformes > Rhynochetidae > Rhynochetos > Rhynochetos jubatus. The sequence goes on from CM050656.1 coordinate 24,043,256, forward strand.
ACCTGCCCAAGCAGATGGAAGCAACCTCACTAGGAGCCATGCTGGTGCTGTGACCGCATGAGGTCTCAAGTACCTCAGAGCATCTCAAACAGCTCTGCATGCTGACATGGGGGCAGCTGAACGCAGCCTGTAGGGTCCAAATTAGCAATTCCTGGATGGCTGGCCTGGCCATGCTCCCCAGGGAGTGCACCTGGGGTCGCTCACCTCCGATCTTGGCCCTGGTGTTTCTGGACTGCCGAAGAGGGATTTAACCCCCTTGCACTTTGGGTCGATTGGGGTTGGGCTGGTGTTAGTTACCAAGCCTCTCTTCTCCTCCAGCTGGGATGCTCCAGCCATTGCCCGAGGGGGAAGGGAAATGAGTTAAACCCATCTTCAGACACGTTTGTATTGATTCTGTCACTTTCTTGCTGCTTGCTGACAGGTGATGGATGGCTCATAATGCGACCGGCACAGTACATTACGTTTCCCATCCAGGGACTCCTAAATCATTTCAAATTTTCAAATTCCCTAATCAATATTTTATCAGTAGCAGAAGAAAGCGGAACGGACCCATTTCTCAAGAGGTAGAAGAGTGAGCGTGTGTGGATGCGTGCCTGCACATATATAGGCATGTGAGTTTGTACATTTATAATCTCAACTAAAGCACTGTTAGTACAACAGTTATAATACCTGCAACCATAAAAATAAATACAGAAGTAGGACCAGGAGTGTTGCTTACATTTAAGTGACTTCAGGATGAAGCAAGCTAGAGATTTATGTTTCTGATTTGAACGTGGATTAATGCTTAGTAGGGTTTGAACTGCCAGTCACTCCATTCTTAGACAGGGTGCAGGGGCATCAAGACAGATGAAAACATGCCTAGTTTTTGGGGGCAGGAAGTGGGATTTGCAACCTCTGGTAGTGCAGCAGGGGTCAGATGTGTCACCCGCTGCCAAAGCAGTAATGGGGAAATGTCCCAAGCAAGCCTGTCTGCTTTTGGGTTATGTGGCCTGGGCGTTTTTTTTTTTGCGTACGGTTGTAACTGGTTAAACAGAGCACAGTGATGCTTTCTTGGGACCAGAGTGCAGTGAGCAGCAGGAGAAGCTACTGCTACCATGGTGCGCCGGCTCTTGGCAGGACACTGGAGGACTCAGTGGGAATGTGCTTGCCATCACGTGTGCTTGAGCTGGTCCCCAGCGAACAGTGTGTGCCTTCCTACTCCTCTGCTGGCGCTTGCTGCTGCAGTAGGATGTGGTCCAGCACCAGGTGTGGTGGGACCTGGTGGGTGAGGCTGAATGAGGCTAGGGAAAGAAGTACCGGTGCTTTATGGAGGAGGCGCAGGTGGGCTCAGAGATGTTAGGCTACTGTAGGAAGCAGCTAGTTCCAGACTGAAACCCAGACTTAGTGATTTTGCATGTCCTCTACATTGGGCTACTGTCCCCAGCAGCTCCCAGTTCCTGTCTGGCACCTGGCTTTCTGCCAGAATTTGGGATGGAATTGCTCACGGGAGAATGGGGCTAGTTCCCACTGCCGCAGGAGGGGAGACTGTGAGAAGCGGAGGTGGCACAGGGCTCTGTTCTTTCCCCTGCAAGATGATCCCGATGAGACAGCCAGGCAGGGGGAGCAGGAGCTTGCCTGTCTGCCCCGAATATGGCTGCTTTCCCCAAAACCTCCCTGTGCAGGTGGTCCTGCATGTGTGCTCCCTGCTTCCCCTGACCTCTTCTGGTCAACAGTCTTTCTCCATTGAATTATCTATTCTCTTACAGTGTGTGGGGTTGTTTTTTTTAACTTCCCAGGCTAAATGTTTTCCAAGTAAAAGATTTATTCTTAAGATGCTTCCCCCTCCCCCTGAAGAGAGTCTCCAGACAGCACAGATGTGCAGCTAAACATAACCCTCCTTGTTACTGTCACCTCTCCTCAGCATTTGCCTGGGTGATCTTTGCTTGCGAGTATTGTTTCACAGCTCAGTTGTAGCTTGCTGCTGGAGTATGCAACACGGTGTAGCTTGCGAGAGAACGCAGGATTACTGGTCTTGGAAGCATGCAGCTGGAGTGCAAGTGTGGCACTTGCAAAACCTGTGCTGACTTTCTGGCCCTGTCCCAGGCTGTGTGGGGACCATTAGCCCTTTCAGCTAGTGGGGTGACATAGGCTGTGTAATAGGAGAATCAGACTCTGCTGGTAGAGGTAATTTAAGTGAAAAGCTGTTGTTTATTAAAATAAACAGCTTACTGCCTTTCCATCCTGACCTCCGCACAGACTCTCTTAGGGGGAGAAACACATGCTCTTTCCTCAGTGCAATAGCTGCCTCACCACCAGTGGGGAGGTATTGTACTACTCATTTTTGTACCACTACTTTTCTGTATATTCAGAGTTTTCTATGGGGTCAGTCTCAGAGACTGGGTCCCAGCTGTGCACTGCTGGGTGCCCATAGGTAGGTAAGGTATGCTGCTATACCCTTTTCTCTCCCCATCGTTGCATACTCTGTCTGGTTGTTGCAAGGATGAGGAAGCTCTTTGGGTTGTGCTGTCCAGACTACTCCCTTCCCCAGAGGCACTATGCATAGTGGGAACTAGCTCTTGGGTCCCTGGTTGGTCCTTGCAAAAAGATGCACGGAAATAATTGATTTTCCTTTTCTGAAAGCCTGTGTCTGATCTACAGGAACAGGAACCCTTTTATGTCCATCCATCCATCCATCCATGAGCAGGAATCCTTCTGTGTCCATCCATCCTAACTGCATTAAGTCAACAAAGCCAAGTGCAAGGTCCTGCACCTGGGTTGGGGCAATCCCAAGCACAAGTACAGGCTGGGCAGAGAATGGATTGAAAGCAGCCCTGAGGAGAAGGACTTGGGGGTACTGGTGGATGAAAAGCTGGACATGAGGTGGCAGTGTGCGCTGGCAGCCCAGAAAGTCAACCATACCCTGGGCTGTATCCAGAGACGTGTGGCCAGCAGGTCGAGGGAGGTGATTCTGCCCCTCTACTCTGCTCTGGTGAGACCCCACCTGGAGTTCTGCATCCAGCTCTGGGGCCTCCAACATAGGAATGTGAGAAACGCTTACAGGCCAATAACTTTGACTCAGGCAGGATCTTGGTGAAGCAGCATTTTATTTGCTCCTGGCGGCCGTCCCCCCCAGCAGGAGAGAGCGCTTCATAGCAATAGAGTACACAATATATATCCTAGTTCCCGATGTATTTAGCCCCCTCCCCTGTTTCCTCATTGGCCGAGTATTCCAGGTTCACAGCCCACCTGATGCCTGTTTCTGTACTTTTGTACAACTTTTAAATGTTTTTAAGGAAAACACCTGACCGTTCCCGTTCCCTTTTTAACACTTCAGTATGTCTTTGTTATATCTTATTCTGTGATTCTTCATCTTGTTCCCACCTGTTATTTTTATGTTTTCATTCTGCTGAGGGGTGATACTTCTTTATTTATTTTTTATCTGACCTTGCCAACTAGCCCTTTCTCAGGATGGTTAAGAAAAACAGTTCATACAAACATATGAAACATACAAACATACAAACATACAAACAAACAGTTTGGAGCAAGTCCAGAGGAGGCCACGAAGATGATCAGAGGGCTGGGGCAGGGGAGTGGGAACTAGATGATCTTTAAGGTCCCTTCCAACCCAAACCGTTCTAGGATTCTATGATTCTGAAAGGCTCACATAGCTGTGCAGGGAGTTTATTCCAGAGCACCAGCTGGTGCCAGCACCCACAACTGTTCATCCTCCAGAGATTAAATGGCTCCTGCCTGCTTCATGCCCATCTGTATCACTAGAGCAGAGCAGGAGAGAGGAAAGAACCTATTGAGCTCCTCCCAGAGGTATGAAGTGTTTGTCATGTAGCTGTCACCAACCACTCTTCAAAGCAAACGTGGTCACCCAGACTACCTGCTGCCTTCTCTCTTTAATGTGCAATAGCATGAATTCCCCCACCCCTCAGCTTTGGTGTTAACCTTTGCTTGCTCTGATGCTATTTGAGGATACGTCATGTGTTGCACTGTGAGCGGGACAAGACTCAACCCCAGACCTTGGTGCTACACAGCTGCTACCCTTGCCACACACGTTTGAGTCCCTGTCAGTAGTTGATCTAGACAACTGCTGCACTCGGCTGATAAACCCAGTCCTTCAGCAGAGGAGATGAAGCCCATTGTTTGGGGACAGACATCCTTAAATACTGTCTCCCCAGATGAAAGACACTATGAAGCATCTGCAAAAGTTGCTATGGTGTTGTGTTGCAGTTTTCATCTTTATGGTTGTGCTGTGCCCAGGAAAGAGGATTGAAGCTGGGAAATTCTCTACAAACAGTACTCTGGAGAATAGCTAAAACAGGAGGGGATGGTGTAAACTAACTCCCTGAAGGGCAGTGCTTAACCTTCCATTTGTTCTTGGGGTAAGGAATGTGTCCAGCCCTAAAGCTCCAGGACACAGCTCCACCCTATATCTTGCATGCTTTAAACATACTTGCGGGGCCTGGAGGTGTCTCAGGTCAGGAGTGGGGTTTATGTCCCACAGAATACAACCCTGTGGCAAATACTGCTCAGCTTGGCTCGACATCTCTCTTGGCCAGTGTATCTTGCCCATTGTCATGTAGGACAGCTGCTGTTAAGGGCAGAGGCCTATGTCTTTCTGAGTTTTCCCTGTTCTTTGCTGTGCTTGGGCTATGAGGACATGGGCTGAAGACACCCACAGAGTTCATGACAGAGCTGGCAGTTTCCAGCCTGACCAGAATATCTTGCAAGGAAACAAATGTTGGGTAGCTTAGCAATGCAACATAATGGCTCAGCATGGCTCTCAAATGAGCTGTGGTGGCATGAAGGGGAAATGTCCAGCTGGTTTTAATAGCTGACTTAAGGGAAGTCCTTTTGTTCATTTAGTCTTTGTTTAAAGTGGTCTGGGGAGGTGAAATTCTCCTGCCTCATCTGCGTCTGAGCTGGGTGCTGATATGCAAAGAGCTGTTTTTCCTCACCAGCCACTTCTGCCAAGCCAGAAATAGCCTGCTGGAGTAAGCTCACCATAGCGGCATTTCTCATTCAAAAGTTAATAAGCTTTGAAATTGGATTTTAATCAACTAATCTTTGATCCTAGGCACTAGAGCTCGATTAGGAGGGTCTAGTAAACCAAGTTTCATCTTTCTTCCATGCTGTCGTTTTTTTTTTTCCCCCACATCTAGCAAAGAAAGGGCTGGAAAATATTTTAGCATTTGAGGACCTGCATGTTTTAGGGTTTGTGTTGCCCCTGCTTTTTTGGTCTGATTGATCCCATGGACGAATGAAAAACCTGATCTCTGGTGGACATCTATTCTTCCAAGGCTGAAGCCTGTAAAATTTTTTTTTTTTTTAAACAGCTCCTTTTGGGGAAAGTGCTGGAGCTTCTTGAATCCCAAACCTTTAAAAGTCAGATGAAGCAGGACAAGGGATAGAAGATCTGCTGTGGCCCTAACCACATTCCTCCTATTCCCAGCATCAAAATAGGGTACCATGAATCCAGCACCCAACAGAATCACAAAATAGCTGAGGTAGGAGGGACCTCTGGAGATCATCTAGTCCAACCTGCCTGCTCAAAGCCAGGGTCAGCTGAAGCAGGCTGCCCAGGACCACATCCAGTCAGCATGTGAATACCTCCAAGGATGGATGCCTCTCTGGGCAACCTGTTAAAGAGTTATGATTGCCTTTACAGTAAAAAAAAGGGGCTTGTGTTTAAAATGGAATTTCTTGTATTTCAATTTATGCCTGTTACCACTGAAAAAAGCCTGGCTCTGTTATCTTTACTCTCTCCTATGAGGTATTTATGCCTATGGGTAAGATCCCCCTGAGCCTTGTCTTCTATGGACTAAATAGTCCCAGCGCTCTCAGCCTTTCCTTGTATGTTGGCTGCTTCAAGCCTTTAGTCATCTTTGTGGCAACCATCTGGTCCTCCCCAGTTGGTATCATCTGCAATACTGCTGGAAGTGTGCGGTGTCGTGTCATCTAAGACACTGATGAATGTCATTAAGGGCCCTTTCCTCTCTTCCTTTTGGGGATTTTGTCCAGGCAGCAAAGGAAACTATAGCTGGACTTCAGGGTTATGTGGTTACACCTCCACTCAAGGGATGCATTCAATTCAGACCTCTCCAAGTTGTTATTCAGCCTCTCCATAAATATGAGCGAGCACTCCTGTATTGGTTTACCCTCCACAGACTTCTCTCTTGATCAGATGGAGTAGAGGCTGATTCTGTTTTTCAAAGCTATGTTTAGATTCTGGTGCACAGGCAGAAATATGGGCTTAGTGAGTTCTCTGGGGACCAAACACAGTTCCTCCCTGTGTTTGTGTGATGGTCAAATCAAATGGGAGAGGGCTTTTTTTGGCAGCAGTGACCACACAGAGGCACTGCGCTGCCTGCATGCTGTAGTTTGGTTATCTTGAGAGCAGTCCCAGGCACTGCTGTTTGTTCAGGGTCAGGGAATAGACTCTAACGATTACCTCTTTCCCTAACATCTCAGCACCCAGGCTGCTGGGAGAGTGGTACAAAGGCTCTATAGTGTGCTTGCCAGAGGTCGTTTGGGTTTGATAGTGTGCTGGTGCAGTGTGGGGCAAGCCAGTTGTGCTGTCTTTGAGCAGAGTCCCTGCATGTCTCTGCTCTCCAGTACTTCTAGCAGTTACAGAGGATGTTGTCTTTCCCTTGCCCTTGGCTATGAACAACTGGATAATCTTCCTTCTCCTGAGGAAGGACAAGACAGGAAGCATAATGGTCCTTGCAAACGCGCTTTACAACGTAGACTATCTCTATCCAATATAAAACTGCCCTAATGGCCAGCTTTTACTATTTCCAATACTTTTCAGGGGAGTTAGGCCCTGCAATGGTACTTGCCAGGAATATGAACTGTGGTATGTTAGCTTTAGGGGACTGTCAAGCCTGTGCTAGCTTGAGAGGTAGCTTGAAGGGAAGATGGTCTACTGGATAGTACTTAGCTGGCCCTATGGAAAACAGCACTTAGGGTGAGTCAGCTTCCCCTGGAGGTGATGCTTTCAACCAGCCACAGCCAATTGATAAATTTAAAGTGACATCAATCTAGAAAACCCCAGGCCAACACAGTTAGCAGAGCTGATCATACCAGGTCTTGAAGAGGAATGAAGTTAGCATGGTAACCACTGTCTAATGGCTCTGGATCTTACAGATCTGAGGGGTACCAGTCCTCAAAACGCTTCAAGCTTCAGGTGGGTTTTAGAGACCCTCAGCTAGGCTGATCTTCAGAGGGAGCCCAGAGCACGTTTGATGTCCCACAGAGTGGCAGACAGGGTCTCAGCTGCCTTTCCCAGGGCATGCTCAAAATAAATAGAGGGGTCTTGCCTTACATAGACGCGGCGGTGAAGAGGAGATGTCTGCATGAGGCAGTCTGCAGAGCCTTTCTCAGGTTTCCTCCTCATTTGTTTTTCCCTTCTTATTTGCTCTTTCTAGCTTGGGCTAGTTTTCTGCTTCTTAAGCTCAGCTAAAGAACACCCCCAGCAAATCTCTGTCCTTTCTTCTATTACCAAAGACCAAAGCAGTCTTGCTCTTGTGGCATTTGGTGGTTAGTTATTTTGCAAAGCTTTTTGGAGAGAAGCTGCCCAATCCCATAACAGAGCAACAAGTAGTCTTGTGTGGCTAAACAGTGCCGCATGACTCAGCTTGTCTTCCAGGCTCTGTGGAACACGTGAATGAGCTGCCAACAGATGTGGGGTGGGTGCAAAGGCCAGATTTGCCCGCTTTGGGGTGCATGAATGTTGTTTTAACCTTCTTAGGACTTCCCATCATGCTGCTTTAGGGCCTCGTTTCTGACAGGGCTCTGCATCTCCCAGTCTGTATCCAACTCACTTGTCTGCTTGACCCCATCAGTGATGGCTGAGCATGGAGCCAGGTTTGGACACTTCTCCATGTGCTGTGGCAATTGTTTGCTTGGGTGAAGAGAATGGGCAATGCTCAAAATAACTAGAAGTGCCTCTCCCTGTCCCTTCCTCCTGATCCTCTTCTCTAGATGCTCAAGATCTTTCCCCCTTGTTACTGCCAGCCACTGGAAAGACTAGAGTCACTGGAGGTGCCCCTCGCTAGTGTCGTGGTTTAACTCCGGCCAGCAAAATACTACAAAGCTGCTCTCACACCTCCCCTCCATCCCTCCAGCGGAGGGGAAGAATAGGAGGAAAAAGACAAGGAAGCTTGTAAAATTGAGATAAGAACTATTTACTAATTGAATATAAGTGAATAATATATAAAAAAATGAATATATAACAATACTACTTCCAATAAGTAATTAAAATAATAGCAAATAAAACATGATACATTTGCTCACCACCCACCAATCAGTACACAACCAGATCCTGGGAAGTGAGAGTCAGAGCCAGAGAGCCCGAAAGCAATTGCAGCAGAGTCCAAGAGAACCCCATCAGTGACAGCATGACTGGGAAAACTCAGACCCACCAACTCATGAATGAACAAGCCAGCAAAGGAGTTAGCAAAGCAGCTAACAAAGGAGATAATGAAGGAGTTTTAGTGAAGAAGTTAAGGAGCTAAGAAATATTAAGGAGTCAACAAAAGAGTAGTGGCCCCTGAGCCCACTTCCTGCCTATGTACAGAGCATGATGTACTATGGAATGAAACACTCCTTTGGTGAGTTTGGGTCAGCTGTCTGAACTGTGTGTCCCCCACACTGCCTGTAGTGAGAAAGTTGGGAACACAGGTGCAGGCAGTATCAGAGGCTGGGAAAGACCTTGAAATTGGGGCAAGCACTTCCCAGCACCAGCTAAAAAGACACCTTGTCAGTACTTTTCTCAGGGTAAAGCCAGAAACATTGCTTCATACCAGCTACTGTGAAGGAAGTTCCTGATTAAACCCAGCACAACTAGGTATGTGTGCGTAGGAGGCACTGGCTTTAGGAGAATCTGTGGTGTTCACCTGCCCCAGCTGGTTAAACTGCCCTTTATTTATAATCCATGTACAGCCACAGTGTAAGTCAGAGAGGTGGTATTTCATGTCTGCCATTACGACAAGCAAGGTGATGCAGAAGCTTGCCAACAAAAGCAGCTGCTTTCTTTTAGAGAGTGACCCAAGTTAGAGCTGGCTGGCAAGCACAGCCCCATTTACTGCAGATTTCAAGGGTTTGAAATTTTCCAGGTTGCATTTGGATGTGAAGGCTTCATATCCAGTGAGTTGTTTTCTTTTTGGGTGGTAGGAGGGAAAAAAGAAAGCTTAAAGGATTGTGTTGTGCAGCTAGAGGTAAGCAGTCTATGGTCATGAAACTTAGAGGCTACTGGTGTCTGAGACATGAGTTCAGAGTACAATTTTGTACGAAAGATCCAATTTTGCCCCTTGCCCCATTTGATTCGGAGCAAACTTTAGCTTTTTCTCCCTACTCACAGCTTAGGGAACCTCTGATTTGATCTGTGCTGTTGGTCGCTTAATCTTTCTCACCTAACTTTACGGATACTTCTCCCTGAGAAAGGTTGGCAATATTGAAATAGCACCTTTAACTGTCTTTTTTGTGGTTGGGTTGTATTGTGACAGATTTGGATATGATTGTGGTCACTAGTAGGCGGATGCTATAGAAATGCTATGTGCTGTGATTGGGCAGGGGGGAGGAAGAAGGATGGAAAGCTATGGTAAAACCATTACTTCACAGGGAGATGAGAGTGTGTTCCTGGGACTATTCCCAGTGACTGGTACTGGTCCAGCCAGGGAGTTGCCTTATGTTAGCAAAGTCCTGCTCTTGCCAACACAACGCTTGCAGGGCATCGCTTATATGTCTGTATTGGTCAGGAACTAGATGAGCGATCGAGTTGACGTGTTTGTCCTTCTCCCTATCTCAGCACAGAATGTCACACTAGCTCAGGGAAGGTCCCTAGTGAAGGACGGTCTCATCAGAAGGAAATCCTGCCCTGGTGACAATCCCCAGTGACTACTTTGCAAAGATGTGCCAGAGCTGAGGGGGCCACAGACTCACTTAAATTCCAGCAGCGAGCTCATTGGTGCCAAATCCCATTTGCATCACTGTGAAAAATGGTAAAATCATCATTAGGTGTTCACTAAAATACTCTAAATTTTGCAGAACATGAGGCATGAGTCAGGCATTGAAACCAGCATCCAAAGGAGGGAGAGAGTGGGGAGAGGCGGCAGGAGTGCTTATGAAATATTTTGTTTCACTGGCAAGAGGACAAGAAATAATTGGGCCCTAAATCAAGGAAATGGGAGAAAAGGAACAGCAAATCAAGGTAAATGGTGGAAAATTAGGTCTTAGAGTAGAGAAATGTGTACACATGATCACCTGGTGGTTCTGGCAGAGATATATGCTCATAAATCTTCTCTTTTTAACCTTTTCCCTGCTGCTTTAAGGGGAATAGTGTCAAGTTTCCTGACTTTGTTCATCTTTTCTAGAGACTACTGGATGTGGCTTCAATTTGCCTGGTGCTGAACACCCACTGAGTGGCCTGAACCCCCTCCAGAGCTGGAGAAGGAGCTCCAAGGGTGCCTGGACTCCTAGGGGCAGCCTGGAGACTGTTACCCTCAAGAGAGGGTCCATCATGCAGACCCATCCTGTGTCTGGGATGGGGTTGGGGGGATGTGGTGAGCTACGGAGGACTTTCCTCTAGGGCTGTAGTGTGTGCGTGTGAATACCTTGGGGTTCATGTTGGCAGGAACGGCTGGTGTGGTCTGCTCCTCCCCTGCAAACTGGAGCAGGTTTCAGTTTCTAGAAGGTGAGGTGGACCTTAAGCAACCGGGGAGAACATGTTTGGCCCATACCGCAGTTGCATCCCCAGCAGGACCCAACGATGTAGTATGAGGGATGTCTCCCTTCCAGACCTGGAGACCTAGAAGAGCAACATGACCTGTAATGTCCTGCATGGAGACCCAGGCACCTCCCTTCTATTCACTTCTGAGCACAGGATGTCACGGCAGGCTCTTCCAGCAGGAAACCTGTCATTCTGCTATTTAAAACAAAACAAATCTACTTTATGCCCCCCTTAATGTCCCTGGCTTATTTTTCTTATAAAAATAATGAAATATAAAAATAAAGCTTTCCCTGTTTGCTTTCTCTCAGCCCTGCCTCCCACTGCACAGTGCTCATTAACTCCTCTAATGCTCCACTCAGACACGGCCTCCAGTTAAAAACAGCAACCGCCTTCATGCCTCTCCTGTTTCCCAGGAGCTGGGAGCCAGACAATAACACCGATGGAATCGTCTTCATCAGGAGATGTCAGCCCCTCTGTGAAATTTAAGTAACTTGGAGTTGGGGAAGGGGGTGGGAGGGAAGGAATAAAATAATAATAAAAAAACAAATGCGGGAAAAAAGCAGAAAGGAAAAGCTGTCATTTGGAAAAGGCTGCTGAAAAACCTGCCTCTCTGCCTGTCCCTGCTGGGGGCTGTTTTGGGCAGGTAGGAGTTTCTGCTTCTGGGATCGCAGGTGATGTGAGTTCTGTTGCTGCATTTTTACCCCCCTGGCCTGTAAAATCAGCATAGTGTTTCTGAACTGCTCTGATATCTGGGGGTGAAAGTACTCTGTGAGAGTGGGGTATTAAATTATTCTGTTGGAAACAAAAGTCTCAGCTGAACGTTGTTTTAAAATAGCCAGCCTAGGCCACGTGGCTGTGTGTGGTTTGAAGAGCTTTATTAAGCAGATAAAAACATTGTCTCCTTGCTTGATATTTAAGCATAACAGGGGTTTCCAGAAATGTCTAATGCAAACACAGCTCCTGTAAAGCCTTAAATCTGATTTTGTTTGGATGTTGGTCCATCCTAGTGGGAATCTGGTGTCAGCCCACCACTGGCTGCCCTAGGACAGCTGCTCAAGGAATGGAAGCCCAGCGCACAAGGACTGAAGAAATGCTGTCAGCTTGAGTTAGGGTGACACTGCTGATCCCCAGTTTCTGCTTGAAATGCCTGCATGCCCAGGGCAAGGCTTCCCTGTGGCACCCCCTGGGGTGTCCCTGTAGGGGAGGAAAACTGTCACCCACTGCTTTGGTGTGGAAGGACTTGCATCTTCTTTGGACACTTGGGATGAGGGTACAGAGCTGCTTGGAGGAAGCTCCTTCACCTCCATCTGTCAGGGGATCTTGATCTGCTGTTACGTGATGCTGGGGCTCAGAGTGCTTTAATGCTGTTGTTGATCCTCTTTCAAGATCTGTACTTGGGTCTTTTTTTAGTTGCCATAGCTCCTAAGGCTGCAGTGGCGCTGACATTTGTGCCAACAGCAGTCGAGGGTATTGGTAGCTGTCTGGGACCATTATGCAGAAGCTCAAGTCCTGGCCAGAGTGCTGTGTTGTAATGGGCCCTGGCTGAAGGCATGTCCAGGAGATGTCAGGCTAAACATACAGCCTTTGTTTTCTGCCTTGTTAAATGTGGAAGCTGCTGAAAGATGCTGTTGTGTGGGATGTGTGTCCAGGCACAACGGCATAGCTTGTCATGCCTACTTTTCCATCACTCAGTCTCTGCTTCTTTTTTTTGCTATTGTTGTGTCTGTAATTTTTTTCCCCCTCCCCCCCTATTTCATTTCTAGCATAAAAAGTTATTTAGCCTGCAAGTGCGCGGGAGCTCATTGTGCATGGAGAACTGCAGCACAAAGGATTCCAGAGACAATCTTGTTTCCTCTTGCCAGCACAAGCCGCCCAGCCAGATGATTCAGAAACACAACATCTGTGAGTCTTAAAAGGAGTTATGCTCTGTTTGACTGCAGCTTAAAGCACAGGGAATGGGGGGGGGAGAAGCCATTCAGAAGCCTGGTGGGTTCTATCAGATCATTCATGGTCCTGTGTCACAGCTGCCGCCCAGCCTGCACAGGTATGTTAGTGGATGCCTGTGTTTGAGCTGGGGCTTCAATTTGCAGCTGGTTTGTAAATTAGTGATAAGCAGACTTCCATAGAATCATAGAACTGTTTACGTTGGAAAAGACCTTTATGATCAAGTGCCACCATTAGCCTAACACTGCTGATACCACCACGAAACCATTTCCCTAAGTGCCACAGACACAGGTCTCTTAAATACCTCCAGAGATGGTGACTCAACCACTTCCCTGGGCAGCCTGTTCCAATGCCTTTCAGTGAAGAAATTTTTCCCAACATCCAATCTAAACCTTCCCTGGTGCAACTTGAGGCCATTTCCTCTTGTCCTATCACTTGTCACTTGGGAGCAGAGGCCAACCCCCAACTCTCTGCACCCTCCTTTCAGGGAGTTGCAGAGAGCGATAAGGTCTCTCCTGAGCCTCCTCTTCTCCAGGCTGAACACCCCCAGCTCCCTCAGCCACTCCTCACAGGATGGTGCTCCAAACCTTTCCCCAGCTTTGTTGTCCTTCTCTGGACATGGTCCAACACCTCAGTGACTTTCTTTTAGTGAGGGACCCAAAACTGAACACAGGATTTGAGGTACGGCCTCACCAATGCCCAGTACAGGAGGACAGTCCCTGCCCTAGTCCTGCTGGCCACACTGGAGCTCTTCCATCTCTCCTTGGGTGCTGCTGGAGTTTGATGCTGCACCAAGTGGGAGAAGAGAAGGCATTCAAGCAAATGGCACAGACAAGTAGCTTTAAAAAAACCCTTGTGTTTGCAGTCCGCTGTTTCTTTTAACCTCTAAAGTATCTACTTTGCTTCCTTTCAAAGCCTCCTGCTTTGATTTCCAGTTCACAGTTGTCATTCTGGCAGCCCCTAGAAGAAAGGAGATGCGCATGAGGGTTAAAGAACAGCTGCAGGAACATAATTAATGCTTTGCAACATTTCTGAAGGCCTTTAGCACCTTGCCGTGACCCAGCCTGTAACATCTGTGCATTGGCAGCAGCCAAGCTGTAAAACTTCCCTCCTCCAAGTCCTGCACAAAGCAACTGTCGCCTGCCCGAGGCGTGCAATCAGGGCAAAAATTTAACAAATCAGTACAAAAGGCAGGCTGCAACACAGATGGCAGGTCCTTGGGTGCTGGGATTGGCAGTTGCAAGGGGCTTCCAGCTGCTGATCCTTGTAGGTGTCCAAGGGGGGAGGTGGAAAACCACTGCTTTTGTAGAGATTTGATAGGAGAAATAGGACATATCCAAATTGGAGTGTAACACAAGTCCCTTCGCTTGCTCTTGTTCTTACCCACTGAATGGGTCTGGGCAGAGGCCAATGTCCAAACCCTGCCCGAAGCTGTCAGGATGATTGTCTGCACAACTGTCATGTACCCCAAGGGATGCTGAACGTGTCCCCATTTGGATTGTGTTTTATCAAGGTTTGTCTTTTACAGCACTTTTCCCTTTATGTGGATAAAGGGCACCTTCAGGGCTTGCCACCCTCATTTTTATGTGAGCCATAACTCTCTACAACGAAGATGCATAAGTGACTCCAATTCTCAGGAGCTCCAGCTAGCGTTTTCCTTTCAGTCCCAGAATGCAAGTCACAGCTGGCGCTACCTTGGTGACCAAAGAGAAGACGAACGAAAACTCTCCTGGTTTTGAAGATTAACCTTTTTCTTCTGCCATATCTCCATTTTCCTCCCTGTTTCGCTGCAGCCAACGCCGCAGTGTTTCCAACCTTCAAAGCCCATTGTATCCAGCTGGACAGGAGTGAGCTTGCCAAGGGGAAGTGTTCATATTTTGCTCTCTTAAGTTTTATGAGAGGCCCATGACTGTAACGGATGCCAAGCAGCCCTGACCTTCACCTGACTGGAGTTCCCAGCTGCTACTGTGTTATTACAGCATCTCTGCCTGATACAAATTTTGCTTGGTTCCTCATACCTCGAAATTTTATGACAAATGTGTCTCATTTCTGATTCTAGTCTCCCTTTGATGGTCCAGACTGTCTGCTACCTGGGAGAGGTTTGTTGATCTGAAAGGCTGGAAGGAAGCATTACATTTCTCTCTTTTGTCTCCTATTAACAGTGTGCCAGAGACACTAATCCAGCATTTGAATTTCAGCCAGGTAGCTGTAAGAGACTCTATCTTGGCACCTTCTCTCATGGACTACCCAGCATTGCTTCTCTTCATGCCTTCCTGTGATTCTTTTGCTTTTGGGCAGGATGAAGGTGTTGCTGGAGAGAGAAACTTTATTTAAAGAATTCTCTTCCTTCACAAGTCAGATCAGGATGTTTTGCTGCATCTCTGATGAAATTTCTTCCTTTCAGAGGAAAATGTGGTTGAGTTTGCAATTGTGTCCCTGCTGGTAATAAAAATGATGGGGTTACTTCAGGGACATCAGCTAGGGAATTAGGGCTGAGTAACAGTATACTATAACATCTCAGACCTCTTTGTTTATGCAGCTTAAACAATGCATGAGCCATCATGTCCCTCTAGGCCAGCTGAGCACTACAAGCTGCATGGCCATCTAGGGCAACTGTGAGACATATCTCTGGTTTTGCAGTATGGTGTGTGTCTATTACTACATGCTCATGTGCCTTGCTGAGATGCAGCTTGTCTATGCTTAGATTCCAGGTTCTGAATTATTTTTCCTTTATCTGGCATTTGCAAGGAGACATTGGGATTTTTTTCTGGTGGTAGTGCCTTAGGGTCCTAATTCATGACCAGCTTGTCTTGCTGGATGCTATGCAGTCACTTCTTCCTCACCCTACAATCAGTTTAAGGGGACTGAAGGAAGCAACAGAGCGTTATTTTACTTTGGGAATTGCAGCTGAAATGAAGTGCCTTACTCTGTTGGTCAGTCTAGTATCAGGCTTGTCCAAGCTATGCTGACTGGCAAATGGTAAGCAAGTTGCTGCAGGCTATATGAAGGTGAAGAGAGCATAATCATGGGGGAGTGAAAGCTGAGATGATTCTGAAGACCTGATATCAACAGCCAGAGTATGGGGGATCCTTTGGGCCCTGCAGCCATGGCAGAGCTGAAGTGGGAGAGAACAGGATGGGTGCATCACCACCACTTGCTTTGTCACCAGGGATATCCATAACAGTTTATTCAGACACAATCTCTTTAAGTGCAGAGAAAGAAGCCAGAAGCCGGTTATTCCGCCCTGCTGGCTCTCAGCTGGAGTCCCTCGAACGATTGGAGGAGAACAGGTTAGCTGTAGCAGCAGGATGAGGACCAAAGCAACCCCGTTTGCTAGCTCTTGGTAAGTGCCTGTGCCTGGTGACCACAAATGCAACATAAGAAGGATATCGACCAGTTGGAGTGAGTCCAGAGGAGGCCACGAAGATGATCAAAGGGCTGGAGCACCTCTCCTGTGAAGAAAGGCTGAGAGAGCTGGGCTTGTTCAGCCTGGAGAAGGCTCCAGGGAGACCTTATAGCAGCTTTTCAATACCTGAAGGGGCCTACAAGAAAGCTGGAGGAGTATTTTTTACAAGGGCCTGTAGGGACAGGACAAAGGGTAAGGGGTTTAAATTGAAAGTGTGGAGATTTAGATTGAATGTAAGGAAGAAATTCTTCAAAGAGAGAGTGGTGATGCACTGGAACAGGTTGCCCAGAGAAGCTGTAGATGCCCCATCCCTGGCTGTCTGCAAGGCCAGGCTGGATGAGGCTTTGAGCAACCTGGTCTAGTGGAGGGTGTCCCTGCCCCTGGCAGGGGGGTTGGAACTGGATGATCTTTAAGGTCCCTTCCAACCCAAACCATTCTATGATATGCACCTGCAGCAGCTGTGCTGCCTGGGCTGGCAGCCCACTGTGCCAGGGGGCTGCTGCACAATTCTCCCTGCAGGTCTTGCTGGACACATAAAGCCTTTGGATCACAGTGGAGGGCCCAGTCTCCAAACCACCAGAGCAGCCACTGGAACATGGACACAGAAGACACCTGGTACCCTGCTGAAGGGCCAGTGCAAGGAACGGCCAAGCCTGCAGCAGCTCTTTTCCAGGCGTGCATTTTGTCTGGGAGGGGTATTGTAGAGGCCTACTCTCTTTCCTTGTGTGTGGGCAAAGCTCTTTTCTCAGATTCATGGCTCTTCCTGTATGAGCTGTTCTCCATGACAAGCAGAAACAATACATGGTGACCAGATAAGAAAGGTCAGAAGAGAGGATGCTACCTGGGGCTCCCCACTCCCACCTGCCAGTTCAGTCAGCTGCCTCCACTATTGCTTTTGGGTGGTGGTCATCTCCCTTTGATTGCTAGGCATAAATCTCTCAGAGGTTACAGACAGAGATAAATATATCAGTGAGACCGTAGCTGCAGAATCAGAGTGAGTGTCTGAAGCATTGCTGGCGTGTTTGTTCACAGTCCCATTGATGTGGCAGGGTGCAAGGGACTAGTTAATCAAACTGGAGAAATTAGGTGCCACCCAGTCGTTTTTCAGTTGTCACCTGGTGATCTGAGGCAGCAGCTGCTTCGACAGCCCCAAGCACTCAGATGGTGGTGTTTGACAGTGAATTAAACAGCAGGACCATGTTCTCCGCTCCTTTGCTCTTACAAATTGGGACTGAGTCCTCAAAACCACCATTTACCTGCCTGTGGGAGGAGGAAAAAATGCGGTTGTAAAATAAAATGAAACAGACCAGTCAAGTAATTTAATTCTTAAATCTTGTCTCCCTTGGGCTAATCTCCTCCAAGCCATTCTTTGCTCAGGTCAACTGCTTTTAATTAGCAAGCCTCATTGATCAGGGCAAGAGTGGGAGCTGGTGGGTTGCTGTCCAGGTCTTTTTAATTTAGAGGCTTTTCTTTCTTGCTGGAGGGATGGTATTACCCAGAGAGGAACCTGGCAAGAAGACCCTGGAACTGTTTGACGGAGGCTGACCTGCAATTGCCTTTGCTGCATCTCTTCTAGCAGTGTCAGGGGTTGGCTAATTTTCAAGTGGAGAAAGGGGTGGGGTGGAAAGGAGAATTAGCCTGAAAGCAGGTTTTGGTAATACTGGGAATTACTGTATGGCTATAATTGTAGGCAGGAGTGTGTGTATATGTTTTTTGTTCTTCCTGGGAAAGGCACAAAACTCAAGGATCATTGCAGATAGTACTAGTCTTCCCAGCTCAGGAGGATGCTCTTCTCCAGTCTGCTTTCTCACACATGTCTGCCCAGCCATATGAGGAGTACCTTTGTGAGAAGGAGTGACCCATACCTGCTTCCTGCCTCGGTAAGGGATTCCCTGCAGTCTAACAAGGTAGAGGTTCCTTCCATGGCTTTTCAGCCTCTTACAGTGGTTCTCTGGTCTGTTAATGCTAGGGATGAGGCTCACCATGTAACTGTGCCTGTGGGCAGGGGTGGTTGTGGTGGTGCTGATTGGCTTCTCTAGCTGGTGTTTCTTTAGGGTACAAGGCTAAAAAATGCACCCTAGACTCTCTTCTACTTTCCTGAAGGAAGACACTTTACTCCTTTTTCCTGTAAATGGGAACCAGCTGTATACCTGACACTATTCCTTCTTTATTCCATTACCAGAAGTGGCTGGACCCCTCTGTATTAAGTGTGGATGCACACCCTGAAAGGATGTGGATGAACTGGCACCTCTGTTCTGTGCCAGATCCCCTCATGGTACACTTGTCCTGCCTTTTAGATGAATTCTGGCACTGTTAGTTGGCTGTGTGATGACTGTACATGCAAATCTATGGGCTGTTGTTACATGGTCACTGGGTAATTGCTCTCTCTGCCTCTGGGACTCTTGCAATTCATAGATAAGGAAAATATATCTGATTAATTAATTAGCAGAAATTTCTAATTTTATGTATTTAATCAACTAAGTAATGAAAATTCTGAAATGCAGTTAAATCAAACAGAAAGGAAGTGGCTTTGTATCAAACTATTGAATTAATATCATTACCTTATTGATTAAATCATCAAATAAACCTATAGCCCCTTTATCTGCTTTACTTTGCCATTTGGGAAGACAACTGCCTTGTTCAACTCTCAATCCCTGCCTGAAGCACCAGTCTCGATGCCCACAGCTGCCTTTATATTCTGGTCAGATAGCTGATCCCACGGAGGTGATCTCTGGCTGAATCTCCCACGGAGAGCAGGGCTCTGATGTCCATTATAGCTGTCAGCCAAAATTACATATATTTGGTTAAGAGGTGATCTCTCATATGCCCACTCCATTGTGAATCACTGAGCCTGAGCTGGCATTACACAGCTTGTTACCTTTCCAATTACAGGAGGAAAACGCTGGTGAGTTGTGACTTTTCAGGGTTAAACATGCCACAGGAACGTGGGCACCTGTCTGGCAGGCCAGGGGCTACATCAAGGGCTGCTTCTGGGGCTGGGGAGATGCCCTTGAATTGTCTTCTCCCAATGTGTTGGGCGGCTCTTTTGCTGTTATAGGCTTCTTGTTCTTGCATCTTGAGGGCAAAGTGTGTGAGTAGAGAGGTATTAGTATTAACAAATACTAACATGGACTGTCCCTAAAGGACTGATGTTCTGCTGCAAGTAATTTTAACCCATCACTTTTAGCTGCTCAGCTATTTAATGTATCAGACTGGTTAACTGGCTGGAAGTTGCTTTCTTAAACCTGTCAGTTATGAGACCCTGCTAATGATCCTGCTTCTTGGTGGCTGGCCAAAAGAGAGAGAGGAAATAGCTATGTCAAAAAGAATGCACGTAAGGTAGAGCCTAGCAGCTGTAAAATGTGGGCTTGACTTTAGATCAGGGTCAGCTTCTCATTGGAGTAATCCAGATCTTTAACCAGGCAGCCAGCCAAGAGCTGGGTGTGATTAGTTAGAGACATTATGATCTGTGAGTCCGCCTCCATTGACCCTGCAAGACTTTTAGCTTGAAAACGTTAAGAACTTGCCCTAATTTGATGCTAACATTGTCACTGAGCTGCCTCCCACCCCACCCCCCTCCACCAAGTTCTCTTCATAGGCTGTTGCTGTCTCTGTGAACAGATGTTTAACTTGTGTTGTGGTTTAGCCCTGTTGGGCAATTAAGTACCACCACTCGGTCTACCACTCCACCCCCCAACTCCCAGTGAGGAAGGGTCGGAGGAAAAACAAGGGAGGCTTGTAAAATTTGAGATAAGAACTATTTAATTATATAAATGAAACGTGGAGTTACTAACAGTACTATTGCTAATAAGTAATTAAAAGAACAGGAAGATAGAACAAATGATACAGGATCTCAACACCCATGGATGGACACCGATGGGTGCAGGACACCAAACAAAAATAAATCCAAAACCTCGAGAACAAAAACCCCCTCCCTGAGTCCGGGAGCCGAGGGCAGGGGAAAGAAACTTCCAACCACCCCTTCCCAGAGCAATTTACTTGACCAAAGGCACTACTTCTCTGCTGATCACCCGCCACGAGGTCCAGACAAAGAAAAAACTGCTGAGAGAGAGAGAGAGAGAGAGAAACCCCGTGCTGCCTGCAGGAACATCCAGGCCAGCACAGCCCCCCCACCTTCCACTTTCCTGGTTGGGCCTCTGCAAGCTTCCCCCCAGCCTGCTCCCAGCACCACGGGTACAGGGGTGACAGCGACCACTCAGCTTGATGTATTGTGGAATGAAACACGATCTTATAGACTGGCCCCAGGAGAGCAGCTCATCGCTGCTGGGGAGCAGGACAACTTGGGTTTAGGCTTTCAAGCAATGCTGAGCTTGCATAGGAACTGGGCAGAAGGTTGGGGATTTTGAGAACCTCCCTGTTTTGGGCTCAGTTTCTTAATGCAAACCTCAGCTGGTCTCACAGGTCCTGCAGCCACCTCCTTGCTGGCTCATTGCCGGTAAATGATGCAATTTCATCCTTATCATTCCAGCTGACAGCAGTGAAGATGACTCATCCACAGCACTGTTACTGGAGTGTGAGTTTGGCCTCCAGTTGTGCTCTGAAAAGAGAAGCAGCAGCAAGGGTTCATGAAGAGGTCATATTCTTCCTTCCAGTTTAGGGTTCCTGGCTTGGGGCTCAGACACCAACAATATTGATGGTGTCTCTGAAATCTCAGTCCTAATGTGCCTCAGTGGGGGAGAAGTGGTAAAAACCAAGAGGCACAATCCAGGTTTGGCTTTCTGCTGTGCTCAACTTCTTCATGATTCCTCCTTCTTCAGGAAACAGTCACTCTGCAGGTGAGGCGTGAAATTTGTCCACTGAACAAATTGAAAGAGACTGTCTCAGTAGGGGAGGGATTCAAATAACCTTGTACTTCTGTCAGTTTTTGGGGGGAGGTTTCCAGCCTTCTTTGGATGCAGATTTCCCAGGGGTGATGCTTTTCGTTCTGCATGTGATTTTTGCTTTTGGCAAGCTGCCCTTGGCGCTGCATGTTTCTTGAGATGAAAAACTGGAGTGAAGCATGTTCTTAACAATTAGGAAGGCAATTGTGGTGTCAGATTCACCTTGAAATGCTGGCAAACAGCTTTGCAAGGTCCAGCATCCATATAGCCCTGCATTGTCAGGGCTGATGTGTTGGCTGCAGTCTGTAGAGGTGAGGAAGACCATGGCCTCCCTTACTGGTGGAGATAGCAGCAGAAAATAAAGTTGACTGAGGACACAAAGGGGGAAAAGTTTGGTTCAAGCCTCAAATTCTGAAAGTCTGGTTCAGCGTTTGAGATGGTACCCTGTGCTGATGTCCCCTCTGTGACGTGCCAGTCATACCTAGGCTGTCTCTGAGAACATCATTTCTCTTGGTTCCCTCCTGGAGAGCTGTCATGGTCACTCATTGGTGTCAGTTGGTGGGACCTTTGTGTTGTCTGGCAGGATTTGCCGTCCTCTGATGATGATGTGATGTGCTAGACACATCCCTGGGCCCTTCACCATGGGGAGATACTTTGGAGTGCCCAATCTCTAGGTACAGGTGGATGGGAATGGTTGAAGAAACACCTGCTTGAAAGTGCTCTGGCAGTGCCTGACCTGCTTGCATCCTTGGCCTACATAACTGGCATTAAGGTCAAAATTTCTGGATCTGTACCAGCGAAGTGATGATGGATTGTTTATTCCAAGCATTTGCAGGGTGGGGGAGATCTTTCTGCTGGAGAATGTCTGTAGTTGGTGTATGTTACTGCTGGTGCCTGGTGTGGTCTGTATGCTCTCGATTTATAACCCTAATGGTGCTACAACACCCATGCTGCAGTGTTGTGGGACCTCACTGTACAGATGCCTTCCTCTTCTCCTCTGATGCCTCACTTGCTTTGGACTGACACATTTAGGGGCCAATCCTGTAGCTTCATATAAGGCCGAATGCCCTCTCGTCATCCTTCTCCTCGCTTGCAGTATGCCTAAATATTGTGTGTCTGACAGGTTGATCTGCTCCGAAAAGACCTCCTGTCTGTTCCCTATCAGACATCAAAATCCTTCCTCCTTTGTTCCTATCAACCAGTCAAGGTATGCGACAGGGGAGTGCTCTGACCACTGGACCGTGATGGTGCTCTAGTGTTGCTGGGCTATGTGTGAGTTGCAGGCAGGAGGGTGCCCCAGGTTGCTCGGTGCCTTGACTTCCCGTGCATGTCCAAATGTGGCATCTCATGAGGATGTAACAGGACTTTGCTCCACTTCCTCATCTGTATTCTCTCACCTAAAAGCAGATGCTTCAGCCCAGCATTTGGTGTTGGTGCTGGCATCTCTTTCAGTATCACTTGCAGTATCACATGTGGTAGCAGCTCTGAATCACTTCAGCCCTGCAGCATCTCCTTGAACTGCGTATGGAGCCATAGCCATTTGCCCTGTGGAAGATGCTGAGGCTGGACTGCTCTTTTTTTGGCAGAACAGCAATCTGTGCTTAGGTCAGCCATAATTTAATCGAGTTGTACAAAGGATTTAGTGTACCTTGCAGATGGAAATTGCCTTGGGCTGGACAAAAGAAATATGCATGCTGTTCCCTTTCTATCCTCCTGGACAGCTTAGTCTGTGGTTGGTATGTTTTTTTTTTTTTCCTTCCCTGCTTTACAACATACAACTCAGAGGTAGTTTGCATCTCAGTGTGTCTCAAAACGTTATGAGGCTTCTTCCCTAGCAATGACAAATTCAGTGTATAAAGCCCAGAACCGTGATTTCCCTCAGGGTCCTTTGTAATAATAATTTCTGTAAATAAATGCTGGAATCAGGATCTCTGTAATGGGATTTTGCTTGTGCAAGGGCTGTCCCCCTGACACTGCCCTGAAATAAGGTTGTGGGCTGGGAGGGGCCAGGTGGGTGCAAGGCACCCTTGCAGGCAAGGAGAGGGCTAGGATTTGTATTTGGGGTGTGTTGGGAAGTTTGAAGGCTGTGAACACAGAACTGATGGGCACCTCCCACGTGTCTTGAATTGCTTGCCAGGCTGGTGCAGGGCTCTCTGCAAAGACCTCATGGCTGAGGTGAAGACCCCATTCCCTGTAAGGTGCCAAAGCCTGTGAGCCTTGGAGGAGAGGGAAGAGTCCAGGAGGATGAGGTCTGAACTGGCTACAGAGTGCTCTTGCTGCTGCTGTAACTGCATTGATCGCAGAGATATGCTGCAACCTCTTAATTCGTCTGTGGGCTCACAGAGCCTATAGTTCCGTGTGCTGGCTACCCCAGTCACCTGCACCCCGAAGAAGCTGCCTTCCTGCGAAACCCAGATCTATAAAATACATAGCATTGCTGAGAGAGCAATTTGGCAACCTCCTGAATGAAGGGCACAAGAAAATGATACGCTTAATTACGCCTGCTTGGGAGAGAAGTGGGTGAGGAGGCATGTGCGATCACAAGCCTTTGGGGCTGTTACATTTTTTTCTCACCTGCGCTAGCAGTAAGAAGTGCACGGGGGAAGCACGCGCTTGTTCGCACGTTCACGCTGCTACTCCTGCCAGGTGCAATAATTCTTTTTCTGGTGGTGAACGGAAGCTGATGGAAACTTTTCCTCAACAGGAGGAGCGGTAGTTTTGCTGGAAATGCTGGGTATCTTTGTGTCTGGGCTTCTGCAGCGCTGCAGAGCATCATTGCGGCAGGATCCTAAGCAGCTGTAGGTGAAGGGAGGGTGTTTTGAATATACACACCTCAGACACATTGGTAAATTAAGATTTCTAGCCTTACACAGGTTGTGTCTCATCTCAAAAAGCTTGCAGCCTGAATTGGTCCTGTAACCAGATTAGGTGGGCCTGGTACTACCTGGTGATGTGAAGAGAAGCCCAACTGTTTCTATGCTACGGAGGTGAGAGACCTTTCCCCAGGCAATCATGATGGCAAAGGGTTGGTACAGAGTTAGGTGTCGGCAGCAGCAAGTTGTGTTGTTCTCAAAAATAACCAGTTGCCAAAACCGTTTGTCACTGCTGTTTTGTGAAAGGTGTGATGGCATTTCGCATCCCTCCCCGGTGTCATGGGGAAAGGCTCAAGTTAACTCTGACAAAGTCTGCACACCATTCACAGTGTAATTAGCACCACAAGTCTTGCTAATTGCTGAGGGTTTTTTGTCTCCCCCCTCCTTTTCTCCAGCACAAAATTTCTCTAGTTATCTTGGGTTATCATCATGGTAGACAGCGTGCTAAGCCTGGATGCTCCTTCTGAGGGCTGGTGTCAGGAATAATTACTGCTGTAGTAAGCTGATCAGCCCTTCATTATTAGCTGCTGTTGTTGTTACCCGACATTGATTAGTAATTTGTAGCTGCCAGTGCTTTCCTCTGCCTTCAAAGCTGTTTGCTGGTGCCGTGGTGCTGTTCTGCCAAGGACAAATAAACACCTTCCCCCTTGCCACCCCTGTGGCACTTCCCTAGCTGCACTTTGCTTTTTAAATGTACGGTTTGTGGCTGGGAGAGCAGCACCAGTGGTGCTGGAATGCTGACTTTGCAGCTGAAAATCACTGAGAGTCCCAGCTGGCCAAGATGATGGAAGATCCTGTGGTGGAACAGTGTTTGTAATTTAAGGTTGAGTGCCTTGCAGTGATGCCCTCAACACCATCACATCAACACCCCTCTCCCCACCCCCCCATCATCCCTGGGTGCTGCCAGGTACAGAGAGCTGCGGAGACGCCACCATAAATATTGACTTGCTCCAGGGAGGTTGGTGATGTTTGTAGATGGCTGCTCACATGTGTTCATGTCTGGGCTGGTGAGCAGTGGCGAAGGTGGGGTTTGGAGGGCAAGAAGGAGAAAACACAGCAATAGACCCTGTCCTGTTGTGAGATGTTCAGGGGTGTTTTAAAGTAAGGCCATTTAGTAACTCGAAACTGCAAATGCTGGGAGAAGGGGAGCTTCCCAGCCATGAGCTGGGATGGCTGGGGGTCCCGTCTCTGCAGAGCTTCCCTGTTGGGTGGTGCTGACTCCCTCTGCCCTCTCCCTGCGGCTGGTCCTGTCTCTCAGGTGTTCTGGCTGTTCTTCCCCGGCTCCCTGAGGCACATGCTGTTGCTTGTTTGTCTGACCTGCTGATGTGTGGGCTGTCAGAGTGGGGTCGGAGAGCAGAAGGTAGGTTTGCAAGGCTGTGCTGGGGCAGGGAGGGAAATTTAGGAAAGGAATGTTGGGAATCAAGTGCCTTCCATGTGATCTGTGTCCCAGCTGTATCTTTTGCTCTGGTGTGTTGCTGGCTCCCCTGTTAGCTCAGGATCTCAACAACAAATCTTTGGAGCGTTTTGTGTTGTCCAACGTGGTCCATTGCAGAGCAGCATCCCAGGACAGCATCCTAGGAGACAGTTGATCTACCACATGCCAGTTTGGCATTGCTGGCAGGGTAAGAGGGATTAGTTCTCCTCCATGGAGGAGGTCTTGAGCTGTCACAGCACAGACCAGTCTCCCCACCCATCTCTGTAAGCCATGCTGCCACTGCTGGGAGGCAGCATGTGCAATTGCGCCAATGTATGTAAATGTCTGTCTGACACAGCAGGTATAAATCATGCATGGGCAGCCAGAGACGGCAGGGGATGCATCTCCTGTAACCCCTACTCTGACTAGCATCCTTGTGATGCCAAGGGGGTGCAAGGGGCAAAGCTTGATGTCACTTCTTGGCACTCCAAGAGGACGTTATTCAAAGAGATGGTGACCTCTCCTGGTGCTCAGAACACTGCCGGGGACCTCCGGCCCTGCGTCTGCGGCAAATCAAATGATGTGCTGCGGGAGAGGAGGGCTGGGGCTCGGACATCCATCATCAACCTGCTGACCACAGAGGAGAGGAAGAAAAGAACACCAGGAAGCTTCCCCTCCCTCAGTCCTCGGAGGCGCCAGTAGTTTTGATCCTGGGGTGTCTTCTTACTCATCCATTAGTGGGTACAAACTGCGGCTCTCTGCACAAGCACCTTAATGGCTGTCTGCTCTGGACCAGCCCTAATTAAGACTGAAGAGTGGTTTCTTTTCAAAACCCCCATTCAAATGTGTATTTCTAGTCTCTCACCTTCCCAGATGAGATTTCTGGGGCTCAGGGTGGGTGTTTTATTCCTACAATTCAGTAGTTCCAGTGATTCTCTGGTTTAAAAATGTGAGAGGACTGCAGGATACCCAACCAGATTTTCTTTCTGATCAACACATTCAGGGGATTTTATTATCTTTTTCTCTTCCTCCCCAGACAGCTCAAGCTCTGAGGTAGCTCAGGTAGAAAGCTGTAAACCGCAGAAATTAATCTTTGCTGACAAAAGCTTCCCAACTAAGCACTGGTCTGGATTGAGGATGTGCTTGAAGTTGCAGACACTGTGTGAGAAGGGCACTCCCAGGTGAGTTTGAAGAGGTGGAGGTAACACCAGGATGTGTCCCACCCCCGTGGCGGTGGATCGCAGTGGGGTGTGTGCTCCCCGTGGGGCAGAGGTAAGGGTGTCTAGGCCATTTTCTGGGTTTGACAATGACTGCGTAGTGTCACAGCCCTTGCTATTGCTAGGGAGTGTGGGGTGTGAGACCAGAAGCTAAAATGCTAGCCTGCAGACATCTGCATCTTGCTTGAAAGCTTCTCTGTAAGGCTGAGAGGGTTTTTTTCAGCTTGGAGACAATGTGCTCCGGACCATGTCCTTTGCTCGTGCAAGCCAGCCCATGACCACTGATTTCAATGGTCCAGCCTCAGTTTACCTGAAATGAGGAAGTTACCTTGATGTCAGCTGAGTTCCCTGGCACATCCTCTCGCCTGTTGTTTTCCCAGACCCCTGCTTTCCTTGCCTTGCTGACCCCTAGCTTCATGTTCAGCTTGCCTCTGTTGTCAGGGCCACCATCTCAGCCATAGGAGCAACTCTGACCAAGACCTTCCACAAACAAGGGAAGGGGCCTCTAGATGGCAATGTTTCTGTTCTGGAATCCAGCAGCTGCTTTTCAGGCAAAACTGTACTGTTCCCTTTCGTGCCAAGCTTTGGAGAAGCTCTGAGATTTATGCTGGGCTGAAGTGGACAGCTTAGCACCCCGCTGTCTCTTATCGCTTTCTCATGGAAAGTGGCTTGGATTTTGTGACCTCAGGGGACCAGCGACTTTAGCAGGATGGACAGTAGTTTTCTGACTGTCCTTCCCTCCATGTGATGAATTTGGTTCAGGTGTGATTGCTCAGACAGCTGCCCATCAGTCGGGGAGGTACTAGGGGTTTTGGAGGTGATGGGAGTCCCTTGCTGTGTCTGGGAGCTGCTGGTAAAGGGTTTGGCATTAATGATGTTCAGCTTGTTTCACACGTGCTTGAAGATGCAGACAGAGGACTCTACTCCCTCTGATGCAGTTGGTGTGTGTGGAGGGTGTGTGTGTGGAAATAGGGCCTTTCTATTTGTCTGGAGAAGAGTTGGGAGGCTAGGGAAGGAAAATCTTGCTGAAGAGAGGACTCTAATCACTCATCCAAGATTAGAGCTGTCACTTGTTACCTTGTCCCTGTACCTAGCTGTGCTTGATACCCTCTGCCTTTCCCAGGGCTCCTGATGTGACTCTGGATGGAGACCATGTCTCAGAGGCTGTGCCTGCATTTATCATCTGTCATGGCTTAACTCTAGCCAGTGAAAATACCACAAAGCTTCTCTCACAGCTTCCCCATGCTTCCTCCAGCAGAGGGGAAGAATTGGTGGAAAAAGACAAGGAAGCTTGTAAAATTGAGATAAGAACTATTTACTAATTGAATCTAAATGAATAATATATATATAAATGAATATATAGAAATACTACTATTAATAAGTAATTCAAATACTAGAAAATAAAACCACCATGATACACCATGATACAACTGCTCACCACCCACTGACCGATGCACAGCCAGGTACAAGTGAGAGTCAGAGCCAGAAAGCCCAAGCACCACAGCCCACGAGCCATCGCAGCAGAGTCTGAGCAAACCCCATCAGTGACAGCACGACTGGGAAAACTAACAGACCCACCAACTCACGAATGGACGAGCCAGCAAAGGAGTTAGAGTGTTAGCAAGTGTAAGAGTAATGGCTTCCGGACCCACTCCCCACCTAAGTACCGAGCATGACGTACTAATGGAATGAAATACTCCTTCGGTCAGTGTGGGTCAGCTGTCTGAACCGTGTGTGCCCTGCACTGCCTGTAGTGAGAGAGCTGGGAATGCAGCTGCAGTATCAGAAGCTGGGGAAGTCCTTGAATATGTTGCAGGCATTCCCCAGAATCAGCTAAGAAGACACCTTATCAGTACTTTTCTCAGCATAAATGCTGGAACACAGCTTCATACCAGCCACTGTAAAGAGACTTAACTCTTTGCTGACCAAACCCAGCACATCATCTCTCCTGGATGCCAAGGTAACAGGTACTTTCTTTGTCCATCACTGTTAAGGAAGAGAGGATGGAGGGAGGCTTTCAGGTCTAGCAGAAGGCTCCTGTCCCTCACAGCGTTACTTCAAGCAAAATAATTTTGGCTCACACTGCAGGACCCTCCATAAGCAGTCTGGGTGATGGGCTGCCTGAGGAGCCAGCTGCTGCATGCCTTTGGCCTCTCTCTGAAGCCCTTGCTGATCTTCCTAGAAGACCCAAACAGGGTGGAAAGAAGCAGCATGTTCAACAAAGGTCTGAGCAAGAGATCAGGCAAACATTTTTTCACATGTTTTGGCTCTCTGGAGTTTTATGAATCCAAGTATACCAATCTTGAGAGGTCTAGATGTGTTTTGCAGACCAGAAATAGAGGCTGGACCCAGATCTTGCTTGAACTTGTCTGGCTTGGTGATAACAGCTGATGTAGGATCCGGTGCCACCTGCTCTTCAGTTTTTGGTGGTGGTTTAAGGTAACTCCTGCTGATTCTGCTGAGGTCTGTGTGACAGTTTCCCACCTATGTGGCAAGAGTGGGAGTAGCAAGCCCTGCTCCTGAAGCTCTCCCCTTGCTCTTCATCGCTTCCCTCTCCCTGCTTTGCCTGGGCTGGCTGTCCCAGCCCTGGCCCCTCCCCTGGGGTTGCTTGTGTCCTGCTTCACCAGTGCTGTGGAGGAGCCTGGAGCTGGTCCTGGGTGGTGGAACAATGCTGATTTAGCAGAGTGTGGAGGAGGTATGGAGTGTCAGGGGCTGCAGGAGATGCAGATTGATTCCCAGCTGTGCTACAGCAAAGGAGAAATCCTTCCTGTCTCCCTGAGCATCATTTCCCTCTGCATAAATCAGAGAAAGTGATCTTTTTCTTGCCTCATTGAATTGATGCCAAAGGGGAGAGACTGACTTCCCCTTGGTGTTTTTCCCCTTGGCATGGATAAGTAGTCTCTTTGGAGCTTGCATGCTCATGCCTGGGCACTCCAGTCCCTCAAGAGACCTTGAACCCTGGCCTAACAGGAGCGTGGCAGCATGGGCTGGCTGCCTCCTGGCCTCTCCATGCACTTAAGACCGTGTGAGAGCTCGCTCTTGTCTCTAGCCTACGCAGAAGCTTTCTCTGCTAGTCCTGCACCTGCAGCCCTGCAAGACCGCTACAGTCATGCTGCAGCAGGCGTGGACAATTGATTATAAGTGGTTGTAGATTACCTGGAGCAATGCTATTAAATTTAATACAGTTCCCCACTGGCTCTTGGGCCACAGCCTTGGGTTGTGTAACTGACATCTTGTTGCAAAGCATTTTGGGGATGTTGCTAGGGGCGTGAGGCAAAGACATTCAGCTGCAAAGTGGGAGAAGAAGATGAGTTTCTGTTGAGATTTATTTCCTGCCCAATAATTGCCCAGAAAAGCTGTGTAAACCTTCTCTGTTTGTGGAACAAATACTGCAAGAGTTACTGCTCTGACCTCTTTTTTCCTGTTCCACCGGACAATTGCCTGTGCCCTTGCTATTCAGAAGCCTTGATATGCTGCTGGCAGATTTATGCCATGTTGAAACCCACCTCTTATTGCCTCAGAGTTGATTGGAAGAAAGGAAACTTGTTTGCTGAAAAATAAACCCACTGCCATGCACCCTGCATGCCAAGCTAGGGTTGAAGTTTAAAACAACAGTTTGGAGCACTGACCTCTTTTACTTGTCAGCTGCATGTCTTCTGTCACTGTGTCATCTGTGAAAGGTGGGTGACCGGCTCCGAAGAGGATCACCACTGGATTTAGTCAGGAGTGAGATGAGCAACCCATGCTGTGATAGAGCCAGGTCACTGCTTGCTGTGGGCTTGATGCTTTTCGAGGGAAGGGCTGTTCAGCGTTCAAGTCCTGCCCTGTCTTAACAAAAGCTTGTGGCAAATCCCCATGTGAACACTCTCACATTGATTTGGTGGCTGCTATATTTGTGAATAAATCCACCTTTCTTGGCAGCAATAGTAAATCAGATGAGGCATGTCCAGTGAGGGTTTGGAGTCCATGGCAAAATGCACTTAGTTTGTGTGTGGTTCAGGGCTTGCTCATGCTGAAAAAGAGCTGGGCTAAAGCTCTCTGGATCAAACCTCTGAGTTGAAATCCTGTCCTGGGTGAGATCCCAGAAACTTGTTGGTGTTTTTGGGGTCTTCATCACCCTGTGAGCCTCTGATAGTAGTGCTAAGTGGCTCTCTTCCTCTGTATCAACACAGAGCTGATAAGCCAATAGCGTTGACAGTAGCCAGACAGCCTGGAGAGGCTGGATGAAGGCCACTTAGAGTCATTGATCCTCCCCTTGGATGCCACACAAGCGTGGATGCCACTTGCAAACCCAGCCTCAGCTTCTCATATGTGTTGGGTGGCCGTGCAATCCCTATATTTTCTGCATACTGTCGTGAAGGGGACCATTTGGAGCCTGTGCCCACCTCCACCCGGCTGGCTCGCTGCCAGAAGACAGCCCTGTCCATGCAGAGGTGGTTCTGCCTGTAAGTTTTATTCTTGGTAATGTAGGATTTGTGGTAGCTGGTAAATGTCAGCCCTCGTTAGAAAATATATCTTGCGGGTGTGTTTCTCCTTGCGTACAAACCTGTTGGAGGCTGCTGGTATTTCACCAGGCGTCTGAGTGGAGAATCAGGCCTATGTGTATGTATGCATGCCCTTCCTCCTGCAGGTGACAGAGGACTGGAGGGTGTGGGCTTTAATCCATGTGTGTGTGGGCAGCTTTGCTGATGCTGTTTGTCAGCTGGAATCCCAGCACAGGGCTCTGCGGCATCAGCCACAGCTTCCTTTTTACCTTCTGTCACATTTGGAGGGAGGCAAGATGTAGCGGAGTCTTGCGATAGTAGGTCAAAACATACTGCAGCACTAAAGATCATAGCAAAACCTTTCTTGTGCAAACACATGGTTTTATTCATCCTGTTATTTTCTTTATCAAATGCTTACTTGCCTTTACAGAGCAGCTTTCAGCCCTAGGGAAAGCAAGAGTCTCTTTGGAAGGGAAGCTGGGCTAGTGACTGGGCTAGTCACAGTTATGGAAGTTGTGTGATCAGGACTTTCATTCCCGGCTCTGCTGTGGCCCCTTGTCCTCCAAATCTCTCTGAAGACCGTAAGAAATGAAGAGCAGGGACTGTTGCTGCATGTATATGCAGCTCATAGTGTGGTGGCACCCCCAGAGCATCCCAGGCACAGCAAGAAATGTGAGTCATGACAATCACACTCTGAACAAGGATTGTTATGCTACTGAAGTGCAGCAGTTTCTGGGTGGGTAGCAGTCTGGTTAGGGCATAACCTGGTTAAGGTGCTAGAGTGTGCTCTTTTTTTCCAGACAGAGCTCTGCCTGGGAATCTTTAATGTCCAGACATGCAGACAGCTTATTTTTAAGGTCTCGTTTGAAAGATGTCAGCTCCCCCTCCTTACTCTTCCCCAGGCAGTGAGAGAAGAAAACTAAATTTATCTGCATTTGGACAGAGAAAGCTGGAGTAAACCAGCCAGGCGCTGCTCCAGATCTGCTGGGTAGAACCACTGCCACAGAGCTGTCTGTCTGAGCAGAGGTACTTGGGTGCTGCTGATACTGGGGTGGCGGTGACGTGTACACAGCACTTTCCATTCCAGCCCCTGGGTTTCAGAGTTTGCTGGAAGTTTGCCTTGTTGGGGTGATTTTTTGTCTGATTCAGTCCCTGGCTTAATTTATTTGTTTATACATGAGGCAAAGCGGTCTCTCTGCTTTCTGGGAGAAAGGTGAGGAGCTGCACTCCTTGCCTTCCTTCCCAGGACCTTGTGAGGATGCCATTATGGAAATGGTGCTGGAGAAGACGTTGAAGTGCAACCTGCGAAGAGCCCTTGTTGCTCATGGGTATTTAATATCCTGTAGGTAATGTGTAGGAATGGGACTTGTAAAGGACTCAAATATTTTCAATTTGAACACAGCTGTCCAAAGTTTCTTTTTTGGGGTCATTATTGATTGACACAGATTGGTGGAAGGGAACACAGGACAGATGTTTGAATGGGTGTGTGCTACACTAGCTGCTGTGTGCCTGAATTAAAGAAGAGGGTCTTCAATGTGGCCCCTTCATGGGGCTGTCTAGGGTATGAGCAGGTGGGGATGCAGTGGGATTTGTTTTTCCTTTTTGTCTCCTAAATCTGGAGCATCCGTCTCTGTCAGGCTGCTGCTAATGAGTTAGTTAAACAGCATCTCCTTACTGGAAACTCTTTTCTGTCCAATTAAGATCTTGCAGCATGTCAGTTGTGACAATAAAAGTGAATTGAGTATCATTTCTCCTTTTTTACGATGTTTATTAGAAGATGGGAATGCTCATTTAGAGGAGCTAATCATGATTATTCATTTGGCAGTGGTACCAAGAAGCCCCTGCTCAGGCTAGGGACCTGTTGGGCCAGATGCTGTGTGCGCTTATGGATGGAATGAGAGCCGGCTCTAGAGAACGGATTGACAGTGCGGGAAGAGCCCAGGTGAGGTAGGCAGAGCACCATGGCCATTCAGCCCCAGCTGTGGGACTTGCTGCTGCTTGGAGACAGAGAGCCACTGGAGATCTTTCTCCACCACACTGCTCAGCAAAGACTGCTTCGAGCAGCAACAGAACCTCTCCTCTGGCTACTTGTCCTCCTTGATGCAATACCTCTGCCTTCATCAGCTGGTCCCAGAATTGATGGGGAGCATGTGTTGGGGAGACAGGTCGGCAGGCATGGCTGTGTTTAAACTTCTTTGAGGAAGCCAGGGTATAAATAAAAATTGAAAGCTTTAATGCCAGAGTACGGCTTGATGGGAGGGATAGACTGTGGCAAGAGGAGTATCTCACAGTCCTGTGGGTCCCTTCTGTTTCAGGTGGCCTCTATTCCTCACCCCCAGACCTCTGCGGGAAAATAGGAGAATGCTTAATTCATCTTCCCTCTCAAGCTGTTTTGATTCAATGGCTTGTACAAGACTTAAAGCAAGCACTTCCAGGGACTTGGGCTACTAGTCAAGATGCTTTCCAGGACATCTAGTAGGGCAAGAGTTGTTATTTTATTGCTGTGAGGAACCCAGGCAGGAGGATGCAATAGAAAAGGCCTGTAGGAAGGTTTGGCGCACCAGCTTGTTATCAAGGTGAGTTTGTTTGGTGCTTCTCAAACCCAGTTAGCTCCATCCTTAACTGATAAGCTTAAAGGGTCCAGCAACTGGGAGCTGAAGTCGAAGGACATGAAGGCACAGGGTCTGAGAAGCATGTCAGGAGGGAGAAAACCATGTGCCAAATTGCTGATCTTCTCTGGTCTGTCTTGCAGGGAGCCAAGACCAGAGACAATCCTCAATGTCTCTCCCTGTGAGGGAGACCCCACGCCATTGCTAGAAGAAGGGCTAAGGGCCTGGCCTCCTTTGCTCTGAGGTTTGGCATGGTCACATGGGGAGGAATGTGCCACAAGCAGACTTACTGAAGGTAAAGGGGAAGCATTGAGGACAGCGAGACAAATTGTCCTGTGGGTCGCTGCCGTCCCATGCTGGGAGCAGCCACGACTGAGCTGTTGGCTGCTGGTGTCTGTCCCTAGCCTGTGATTTGGACTTCCAGATGTCTGACTTTCCGCCTACTCTCCTGACCGGCTCCTGTGCTCCTTTGACAGGACTTTTTGCTTTGTGCTGTTGATGCTCATGAGTGTCATCTAGCCTCCAGATCCATCCTTGGCTCTAGTCTCGTGTAAGCATGGGTTTGTGTTGCTTGTGAAGGCTATAATGTGGAAGACAGAAGCAGGGCCTTTGACGATCATACTGGAGGTGAGAACAGAGAAAGCTGGGGTAGGTGAGGCTGCAGCAGGATGTGCTGACTGGCTCCTTGACTCCCCTGACAGGATTGCTAGGCTGGGGTGAGCAGGCAGCAGCCAGTCTGCATGGGGGGGCTGAGACCTCCAGTCTGGACTCCTGCCTACTGCCATGCGTACAACACACTGGGGCTCTTCTCTGCCCACCAAGCTGCATCTCAGTGGGCTGAATCTCCATCTGTATCGAAGGGAAAGCATCGTTCTTCTTCTTTCAGTCCTGCAGCTGTTGATGTTTTGAAGTTAAGAAAACATTTAAATGATTAAAAAAAACCCCAAACCATCCCAGCTTTTGCTTATCAAGGGAGCTTCTAATGAGCAGGAGGGGAGGGGGAACAGACACAGGAAGGGCAGCAGAGACTAACAGCCTGGCACAGCACTTGTCATCTTGACAACACAATAAGTTTCAAACTGGGCTCGCTCTTGACATTTGCCTGAAGGTATATTTAACTAGTGCGGGAGATGCTGGAGCAGAAGTGTGCACCTTTGAGCCCAAGGAAGCCTCAGTGGGGGTTAGCTGGGTTTTGGAAGGGGGAAGATGGGCTCTGAATGGAAAATGTGCCTCCTTCCTTCCCTCTCTGTCTGTGTGTAGCCAGACTGAAAGGCTGTGCTCACAGCTTGGTGACAGAGGATGCTAATGAAGCATGAACCGGCTGTGCTCAGTGGTGGTTCCCGTGCTATCTGCCACCAGCTTGCCTGCCTGCCCACTTCTTCCTTTCATTCTTTTGGTATTTGTGTGTTGTGTTTGATGAATGGAAACGTAGGCTTCTCTTTGAAGCAGGAAAGATGGTGAACAAGCAGATAGGTTGGGAGCTCAAATTCTCCTTTTTCTGGGGCTAGGCTAAATTGCTAGGGGATGCACAAGGCATTTGGGCGTGGATTTGAAGTCTTTGGGACCTTGGGGCTGATAGGAGACCCTGGGTTTTTCAGGTTCAGTGGGGTGCAAAAAGGGGGTCTTTGAGTGGTTCCTAACTCTGCCCAGAAATCCTTACTGGGTGGTCGTGGGTGTGTTTGTGTGTGGTTTCCCCACCCTAGTCCCTGACCACAGGCCCTGACTTGGGTTGCTCTGTGCTCTAGGGCTTCTGCTTCTGTCTATGGGGTCCCGAGCTCCCAACCCTTCTCACTTCAGAACTTCCAAAATGCACCTCCCACCTCCCTCAAGCAAGACCTGCTCCATCTCTCCTTGTCCAGGTACCCCGCTCTTCTCTCTCATAGCCCCTGGCACTTAGCTCCCTTTCTTCTCCCAACTTTTGGTGCTTCAGCCAGGCTCTTGCTCACTTTCTGTCTCCATATCCTGTGCTGTGGGATTTCAGAGACTGAGATACGAACTGTGTTTCCAGAAATCCTAAAATGGTGCCTACAGACCACAGGCTTGTGCTGCATCCGCATTACATGAATGCAGGAGTGGAAGGCGTTCTCTCCTCAAACTTGCCTGCTACCAAAATAGTCCAGGCAGTCACAGGAGAGCAAGATGCTTTATGTTTGGTCCTGTGTCATGAGAAGTTTCTGTGGCAGAGGTTAAGGCTGATGCATTGACATTGGATGCTGCTGAAAATGGATGCATTTGGGTTTTTTTATAGTGAGTGACACTGGCATTTCTGAGAAGCAAACTCCCACCCAGGAAACAGAACAAGCTGGGCATGTGAGATGGGGCTTGTGCAATGAGCCAGAGCATCTGCTGCCTTGGAGGGGTCTGAACTGTGCTCTTATTGCTTTCATCACATCCCCAGGCACCTTATGGCACATCACCTGTGTGCATGGAAACATCTGGAAGGGTGCAAATACAAATCTGCATTTGTATTGGCCCTGCAGAATGAAACCAGCCACATTCCATCATCAGCTATAGCAAAGGGAGATGGATCTACAGTGTTACAAACTGGAGTGGGGGCCCTATCCAGGGGCCTTGCCTGGAAATGGGTGTCTGCGGCAGTATTGGGAATGGGCTAAAATCAGGGATGTTAGTCCACGCTCGTCTCTTGCAGCAGTATGGTTTTATCTTACTTTCCAGATTGGCTTTAAGATACAGGAAAGCGTTGACATTCTTCCCACAGGAGAGATTTGCTGAGGTCCTTAGCTGGTACAAATCAATCAGGCTCTAACTCACAAAGCACCCTATGGGGACACAACTTCGATAGGAACCTTCCCTCTGAAGTTTGATGTGATTTCCTTTTCTTCCAGCCACATATTTGCTTCTTTTCATCACAAAAATAAAAGCTGTGACAAAGCCTGGTATAGCCCAGGAGCTGGTCCCCACCTCTCTTGTCCCAGCCTCCGTGCCCTCCATCAGAAAACTGTGAGTCATCACCTCTTGGCTCCACCAGCCTTGTAATTTTTTTTTCTCCTCCTCATCCCCCCACCCCAGCTGGGGTGAAGAAGCGAGAAAGCAAATAGGAATAAATACCTCCAGCCATAAAAGTGAAATAAATCAATACCTCTTCTCTGAATCCAGAGATGCTTAATAGGCAAGGATCACTGCCAGATTGTAAAAAATGTGTTTAGTGTGCGGCTGGGGCAAGTTTAACCCTTGGACATAAACAGCTGAGCAGCTTCTCTCACCTCTGAATTAAATAACTTTAACTATGGAGGGCTGTGATTAATAGAGGTGCCTCTGGTTGGGATGCACCAGGTATTTCATGCCTGTGGATGATCTGGGCAATTGCCTGGGAGGGAGGAGAAGTTGCCAGGTCCCTTCTGCAGGCACAGCGAGGTTTTTTCATGAAGGGACAGCTCTGTTTGCGGGTAAGGTAGCTCCTGGGTCCTGGACTGAGCTAGTGGGACTGCAGTTGCCCTTCCAGGAATTAAGGACCTTTCCACCTCTCTACCCTGCCTTTCTGTGGTGGGAATGCAGAGGAGCAAAGCTAGGGTGAAGCAACCATGTCTAAACAAACTTAGTATTGCCCATGCTGGGGAATAGCTGAGCGAAATTCATGCCCCAGATGCCCGGAGCTTTCTCAGCACTCAGGTGAAGATGCCTGAGTGTCACCATGCTGAGAGAATGACAACAACTGCCCTGGAGGGATAATCTGTTTCAGGGGGGATATGGGAAGTTTATTCTGTTTTCTTTGCAGAGCCACTCTTCTCCAAAGCCTGGAGAGGGGTTGCTTGTTCTGCCCAGCTCTCCAGCATGCACTTCTCTTCACTTGGCCATCGGAGCTGGAGGACGGAGTACATCTGTCTCTCAAAGCTGTGGTGAGGGTGGGCCTGGAGTCCCAGCCCTATCTCCAGGATTTTTAAAATTTATTTGTTTGTTTTCCTTCCAGGAGAGCTCATCCTGGGACCTTCATAGCTTTCCAGTTAGAGTTTTCTTCAGAGTATGAGACACCAGGATGATAAAATGCAGCCAAGGTTGGAGGAACAGGGGTTGTAGGAAGCCACAGTGAGATGTTCCTGGTGGGCTGGGAGAAGTGTTAGCACTGCGGTCAGCTAGCTTGGTGAGACCACATCAGGAATAATGGGGATGCTCTGGCCACTCTTTCTGAAGAGCAATGGGAGCAGGTATGAAGGAACCCACAGAGAAATTCAGAGGTGCAAAGATCGCATCGTGTTTAGAGATTGGCTTCAGAAAATCAAGGCTTAGAGGAGATGTGCTGCATTTATATTGGAGCAGAAATAGTTGGTAGGGAGAACAACTATTTAGAATATGCAGATGTTGGCACAAGGACTAGTTGGCTAGTTATGAGCTGGCCACGAACTAGAGAGGCTGGTGACAAGCAGAAGGCTCCTGCCTGTTAGAGCAGAAAAGTGGTGATCCCTTCCAGTGGCCATGGAACAGGGAAGCACCAGAACTGGTTTAAAACAAAGCTGAGCAGGAGTGATTACTTGGTGTAACTCCAGCAGTGCTCAGAGGCTGGATGCAGGGATGTGGGGTTGGGTTCCTTGCTGGTCTTATTTATGATGGTCTGTGTTCCTTTTGTTGGGACTAG
Organism: Rhynochetos jubatus; assembly: GCA_027574665.1. Taxonomy (NCBI): domain Eukaryota; kingdom Metazoa; phylum Chordata; class Aves; order Eurypygiformes; family Rhynochetidae; genus Rhynochetos; species Rhynochetos jubatus. The sequence goes on from CM050656.1 coordinate 24,081,352, forward strand.
GAGCTCAAAGATAGCCAAGATATTTCAGAAGGGGATTGAGGTTAGTTTCCCACAAAGCATGCAGGTGCTAACCTTCTTGCACCTCTATAAGCTATTTGTTCTCCTGGCACGCAGACTCGCACTTGGTTAAGTGCTGCCTGGCACACAAATGTTTTCATGAATTACGGCAAAAGCCTTTTGCTGAGGAGAGACATGTGATGGAAGTTAACTTTGTATTTAGGAGCTGGGGGCATCTGGCACAGCAATTGCGAAGCTGGCTGGTTTCTGTGTGAAAGGAAGGCAGGCTGTACTGGGAAAGGTGATCCTGGACACAGTTGTATTTGTTTTGACTTTTCCTCATGGGTAAATCAAATTACATCTCTTGCTAACGTACCAGTGGCAAGCAGAGGTTATGGGAGTTATTAATGTAGCAATGGAAAAGACTATTCCAAACAGGCACGATTTTGGTGTCCTCCTGTGGAGAGTATTGCCCTTGGTAGGGACAGGACAAACAGGTTGAAGTCATGGTTGGCATAAAATGGGCATGCTTTGTCCCATCACTTGTGCCAGGCCTTCCTTATGGGCAGGAGGGGGGAAGTCTGGTTCTTAGGCCAAAACCAAGGGTTTTTACTGACTCTTGATGCCTTGCCTCTGCTGTCTGTCAGGCAGCTCCTACTCCTCTTTGCCAGATTACAGGCTTTCCAGTTTGGGCCTGAAAGTTCTTGCAGTTAGAGCAGGTGGAGTCCCTGGTGGTTCTCTGCACCAAAATCCACTTCTTGTTCTCAATCTCTCAGTCCCCTCAAAGAGATACGAAGCTCGGACAGCATTGCCTGACTGAGGTCTGTAAAAACCTCCTGCCTCCAAGACCCCATTTTTTTGGGTGAGGTGTTGTCCCATAGGCATAAAGCATCTGCATGGCTTTGTGTGTGTCATTCTTTCCTTGCATCCCCCTCCAGCTCCAAACATGGGAGAAAATACTCTTGGTGATGCCTGAAGAGCTGCCTGTGAAAGTCAGGCCACGGAAGAGCTGGTGAATTGCTTTTATGCCTAAGGCGAGTGAAGTGCTCCCGGTAGGGTAATCAATCTCCCCGAGAGCTCCCCCAGCCGAAGGCGATCGCCCTGACTTTATGGAGTGTGTAGTGTCTCCCCTGTGATGGCCGTGAGTCCCCCTTCCTGCCAGCAGCATGCAGCAGCTCACCTGTGGGATGGAGAGCATATGTGCGTGTGTTTAAAGGTGGTAAAATGCTTTGTGGAGGAAAGCTCTGGCCATTACACGTGCCAACAGGAGAGCTCCCAGCACTTCAGCTTCCTTGGCATAAAATCACAGGGGCGGGTAAATCCTGGAGAAATAAAACAAACCCAAGTGAGTTAGCCCAGGACCGTGTGCCGGAGGTGGGAAATGTTTTTGCGGTGTTTCATCCTCTATTGCAGGTACCAAATCGTTGCGGGTAATTTTTGAGCTTGCTGAGGTTAAACCAGCAAGGGGTCCTTGTTGATTAATCCTAATGAGGGAGAGAGGCCAGTTCTTTGGCCTAACAGTACTGTGTTATTGTGTTTCCTGAAATGGTGAGAAAAAGCACCGGTTGTTATTTTGGAGTGCCCTTTAGGCTTTCTGATGCTGTGTCTGAAGGCGCATAGGGTTTGGGGGAAGGATGCTCCCTAATGTCAGTCGGCATTGGGCTGGGCAGGCTCTGGCTTGACAGCTCCCCCAGGGCAGGAGCTGTCACCCAGGCTGGGATTTCTTCGGAGGCTGGGAAGTAGCTGCCAGCCAGGATCTGGGATGGGGGAAGGGAAAGACTTAGTTTCTTTCAGCATCTGAGGGTGGATTAAGTGGAGCATTCCTTGTTAGCTAATTGAAACAGTCAAAATGTCAAATAAGGCATTTCAGTAATAGTGATGTTAGGAGCTTTAAGTTTTTATTTCTTTCCCCCTGCATGTGTATGGCACTTTCAAGACACAGGGACCTAAGGCCTTGCCTCTACAGAAACCCTCCTAAAGAGGGGCTTCAGGGGGGGATGGGGCAAGCACAGAAGCTGTTTTAATCCCCTCCAATTCCGACATTATTGTGTTTCAGCAAATATTTTGCAAAAGGATTTTCAGGCTGAACTTCAAACAGGCAAATGCCTCACTCCAGTGACTTGGGGAGCTTTGCAAATTTAGAAAAGAAAATGAAGATTGTTTTAGCTGACATTTAAACCTCTTCTCTTTTCCCAGCCTGTCAGGAAGCTTCATACACTTCGGGTCAGACACTCTTACCCTGAAGAGGAAAAGGATATTTATAGCTGAGTAGGACCATAACGGGGAAATCTTCAGGCTGCAGTACCTGTCAGATGAGGTTACTTATGGCCCCAATAGTAACAGCCAGCCTGGAACCCGCCACAGGGAAGCAAAAAGGTGAGGGTCCATCCCTGGGCCACACTGCAGGGTCTAGCCCAGGTAATTTGGCTTAATTCCTTGAGAGTGAAGGTAGGCTTGTCTGGAGAGTGGTGTTTTCTGGGCAAATGTTTCCCTTACGGCTCACTGTGCTGTGTTGCCCTTATGAATCTTGGGGAGTGCTGATACAGAAAGATCTTGAAGTGTCGTCTTGATTTTTCTTGTCTTTTGGGGGAGGTAGGGAAGGGGTTAACTAGAGATGCCAAACACAAAGAAAAATAGCTTATTGCACAGAGACTGAGGCTTGCTTGCCCTGTGTGGTTAGGAGCTCCTGAGGGGCTGATGGAGTATCTGACTTGCAGGTCTTGGTTCCTCCTTGCTCCCTCTCCGTCAGGGCTGAGGCCAGGCCAGCAATGCTGAGCAGTGAGCAGCTGTCTGGTCTGTGGTTGGAGCAGTTTACTCACTGGGATTAGAGTGATCGGGGCTTCTTAAGGTAAAGACGGCTTGCAAAGAAAAAGCGGTGTGTCTGGGCACTGCAGAGCTCCGCCACAACCTGCTCATATCCATGGCTTTTTCTGCACAAAGGGTTTGTTTGCACATCACCTCTGATCCACCACCGGTCAGACAGGAGGGAAAGGGGCTGGGTGGCTCTGCTGCAGCCTGTGGGGAGCTGACTCTGTGGGGCCAGGGCTGTGGTGTGGGGTTGTGGTTGTCCTGTGGGGCTCATCGGTCTGCATGGGAGGCTCTGGTGTAAGTGTTTCTGCAACTTGAGCCCTGGGACTTACTCTGAAGCCCCAAATGGGAGACTGAGGACATTTTGATGTAGCACAAGGTAGCTGGAAGGTGGATGGTGGTTGGTGTCATGTTAGTCCTGGGGCTGTTATTTCTGTGTGGTGTTGGCTCATTGTATCGTAGTGTGGAAATCTCTGATAAGCTTAAACTAGACCTGAGAGCGTGTCCCATGATGTAGGTCCATACCTTCCCCTTTTGATTGGCATGGGACAATCTCTCTGTTTTCCCACATCTCCCTAGACTTTAAGGGAAAGAAATCCAAGTACAGGGCCTGGAGAGGGAGCCATGATGTGGGCTGGCCAAGAGTCTGGGTTTAACCGTAAGGGTGTGCGGACCAATTCTCCATGGAATGGGGGTGTAGGTAGGTAGCACACAGCGTTGTGTGGGGTGCTGCAGGCACGCTTTTATTGTAAGAAAACCTCCTGGAGTGAAGAAGTAACAAAAACCCCTCTTACAGACCATGTCTCGTGGAGGTAAAACACAGAGATCTTTCCTGGGGATCGCAGGTGACTCTCGGGTGATGTTTCTCCTCTGGACTCTGTAGAAGTGGAAGAGCCCAGGGCACTGTGCAGGATGATGTTCTGGGGGACATCGAGCTTGCTCTGGCCACGCTGCTGGCTCTGCTGCCATGTCCCTTCCGATCCCCTCCCCAGCAGTGTGGTCCTAGAGCCAAGCTGCGCAGGTTTTCACGATCCCCAGAAAGGAAAGCAACAAATCTTGTACAAGGCGAGCTCTCCACCATGGTTTTCCTGCCATCTGCCTGCCCACCCCAGTGGATGTTAACAAGCTAGTAGATCTAGACCTGCTGTGCCTTGATAGAAAGATTTATTTTTAGGACCTTGATATTTAAAATGATCTGTTATAATTTCATGCTTAAATAACACTAAATAATGTTCCCTGTTTGCACAGTGTAATTGGAAGAGGCGAATAAACCAAACAAACCAGCTATGACTGAGCTTCCTAAGTATTTTCGAACTGAAACAAATGGCAAAAAACAAGGGCTTGGCCAATTTAACACTTTGGGGGTATTTTCTAGTTGGCATTCCACTTTTTCATTTTCATGGGCCAAGAAACACAGGAGCTTTAAAGAGCCAGTGGCTTCTTGCCAAAGAAAACTCATTGGGCCTTAGATTGGAAAGAAAAAAAAAATTAGAAGTGAACTTATTGTTTGTTTTTTAGGAACTGGCAGGGCTGATGACTCTGGAAGTGCCATGGGATTTTATGAGATCAGAAAAGACTTTGAAAATATTCAGCAAGTTCATTTAGGCTCCTTTCATGCTTCTCAAATCCTGAGGCTTCCTTATTGCCGCTTTATGTCAATTTGACACTGCTTGATTTCACTGTCACTCTTGATTTTACTGCGATGGCATTGCCGTGCTTGATGCGGAGTGGGTCCTGCACTGATCACATCTGTAACATCCCGTGTAATCTGCATGGGCTTGTAGATGATTGAATTAAAGCTTTGGGATTCGGATGACCCTATTTGGGGATAGGAAGTTCAGGCCAAGCTGACGTTAGCTAGGTGCAAAGCCGCAGGCGTTTCATTTAAGTGAAGAGATTTTGTGATTAGTCACGAATGTGTTGTGTTCCTTTCTGGAAAACTGCCATCAGAGAGGGAATATAGCCCAGGCTTTTGAAGCTGCTGCACGTCAACTCATCAGTGCATCTTTAGTTGGAATGATCCCTCCCATTAGAAGGGTGAGAGTAACTTTTCCCTGTGCTTGTGCTTGTGCTTGGATGCCCTGTGGAGCAGTGTTCCTGCAGGTCCAGGTTGTGACAGGGATGGTGCTGAGACCCATTAGCAGCCCTGTGTCCTGCTCTGGGTTTTTCCCTTTCCCTCCAGTGCCCTGTCCTCCCTCTGTCCCACCTGTCCTGTGGGGAGCTGGCTTCCCCCCAGTGCCTCCCTTCCTTCCAGGCTGGCAAAGTCCTTTTCCATCTTCCCCTCCCTCTGCTTCCCCCTCCATCCCTCTGCTCCGCACAAGCCTCTGCTGTGTTTGTGCCCACATTAGCATTTCTGCTGACTGCAAGGATTGGTTTAATTTCATGGGTGTCATTTCCTTCAAGAAATCTCTCTCTGAGCAGCAGCCCGACGAATGCCTGATAAAACATATTTTCCTACGGTAATGATTTTATGGACCCATAAGTCATGAATTTATTATGATCTCAGCCCCTGCTGCTGATTGCTGTAAAATGCAAAGTAATTAACAGCAAGCGGTAGCAGCTATTCCCACCTGGTAGCATGTTCTTGGGTATGCTGATGGGTTTGATTAAAGTAATGGCTAAAGTGTACAGCCCGGCTGTAAAATATTAGCATGATTAATGCAGTATCCTAAATAAGAAACAAAACTAATGGGCATGGTTTAAGAAATTAAAAATATATATATATGCCTCTCCCTCCCTCTAGCTATTGTTGTGGCTCATTTATGCTTTCTTTTCTGTTAAATAATGTATGGGCTTGAGGACCAGGGGGCAGGCTAGAGATGCATATTGCAGTTTCATAACATCTTAAGTGCTTGTGTTAATTCTTCACTCCTCCCTTCTCTTTCCCCTCAACCTGCCATCCCATCTCCCATCGGATAGGGGGAGAAAGATAATCAAGTTTCCTGAACTTGGCCTGAAGTCAGATGTGATTTGATTTGGATTGCAGACAGCCTGGGGAAAGTGGCTTAGAGGCGACTTGGAGAGTTGGACTCGGTTTCTGACCTCGCAGAAGAGAAACCCTGACGCTGTGTTCGCATTCTGATGGCTGGGGGTGATCTCCGGTCTGTCTCAGCAGCCTGGAGCCGTAAGTTTTCCGTACATGAAGAATAGCCATGTCTGTCCAGAAGCTGCAGTGCTTCCGCTGAGAAAAGAATGCTTTTTCTTTTATTCTTTCTGAAGAGCTTAAAAAAGCAGTGACTGAATTTGAGTAAAAGATTAGCAAAAATAAGACAAGGTAAAATAACCCATGTCAGCTTTTTCCCTCTCCCCATTTATGTCTGGCATTTTTCAGTGGGAACGATCAGAAATTACTTGGGTTTGGGAAGGAGAAAAAACCCATATAAAATAGTAGTGTGGGTCGTGTACCCCCCCCACCCCCAGTGTCAAACACCTAGAAAAATTTATTTGGAAATGGAGAAAATACTTGATTGAAAAAAAAAAAAAAAAAGGCTTTTTTGACCTACATGTTTTGATCAGCTTTTCTCTTCTGATTTCTGAAGAGGCATACACCAATGTCATCTAATTTGCTCTGATCTGCCTCTAACTTTTCAGGTGTATTGATCTGCTCTAGTTTATGAAACTACCAACTATTGGAAAGAAGGGTTTATAAATAACTACAGAGAAACAGGCTGCCATGTCACGGGATTTCCAGCTGTGCTGCTTTTGTTTATTGCACAACACACGTTTTCGGATCTTTTCTTAACCAGGAGATTGCCAAAAGGAGCTCAGCACGCCAGTGTCACCGAGAATTTTTGTGTTGTATTGTACTGTGAAAATGGTGTTTTCTCCCTCTTGGGATGGAGAGGTTTCTGGGTTTGTTTTTGTAGATAAGATATACATACTCGGTAGTGGTTCTGCTAGTAAACACAAGTAGCTCCAACCTCCAGAATATGTCTTGTTGGTCCCTCCAGTAATTTGAGACAGTATCCTTCCAGCAACCTTCTGAAAGTACAACATGAACATGAATTTTCAGTATCTGGAGTAGTCGTGGCAAGGGGATGCTGGGCTCTGTCAATAGCTCTGCATGGCAGCCAGCTTTCTGCCAGCATTGGCATGGGTTTTAGATGTCTTGCCCATGTTCAGTGGTGGTCAAAACAGGAATAGATGTGTTACCATGAGGCTGAGAATTAAGTTCTCTCTCTAAAATTGCCACCACTGGACTTGTGACCACAATCTCTTGGGAAGGCTATAGGAAACCCGAAAAAGATACAGACATGATCACAGGTACAGGGGAGCTTCCATGGAAGGAGAGGTTAAGCAGATTGAGATGCACAGATTGAGTAAAGCAGCAGCTGGGAAGGGGGTATGATCAAGCCACGTACAGTCCAGAGTGGAGTAGAAGAGGTGGCACAGATGGTTGTTTGCAGTGTCTTGTGATTCAAGTTCTGAGGGTTACCTGGTGAACTCATTAAAGAAAATGGAGAAGTCTGTTTTTCTGAAGTGCATAATTACGTATGTATTTCATTGCTATGTGCTGCCCTGGAGTCCAAAAGAGAATAGATGTGAAGCAGGACTAGATTGTCATGGAAGGCAGATCCCTGGGGGTGCTAGCTGCAACAAGAAGAGGGCCATAGATATCCCATCGCTCATTTGCTTCCTCCCTCCTCCCCTCGGCAAAGCTGTGGCCATGTTCTTATGTCCACTGTGTCCTCTTGTCTTAAACAGGGGCTCAGGTGCTGAGCGCTGCTGGGTGCAGCTGCTGTGCTTTGACTGACAGCACTTTCTTTCCTCAGGGATGGATCTCTCAGGAGTCTTCTCTTCCTATGTGAAACCTTGTGTACGGGATGAGGAAGCACAGGGCAGGTGATGAAGGAAGGACGATGATGCTGGGCTACATCATGGTTGTCACCAGAAACATCTGGGCTTGGGGAAGTGGAAAACACCACAAGCCCATGAGGCTGAGGCCTGGCAGTGGCCTCGAAAGGTAAGAGCCAAACGTGTGAATCTCATCCCAGCTACGAGACGTGACAGTGCTGCAGCAAACACTGGATGATGATGATGGTGCATGATGGCTGGGCAAGGGAAGGCAGATCCTTTTCATCTCTCATTTAGGCACTGTTTGAGTCAGCTGCCGCAGTCAGGCAATGTGGCTGCGGGGTCATATTTGGAAGGCTTTCTCAGCAGTGCATACATGTTAATGATGTTTGAGGAGTAGTTTCTGTGGGAGACCTGGGAGCCAGGCAGCTCTGCAAATCAGCCCATTAGTATTTTTAAAAGAAAAACTCCATCCTGTAGGAACTGCTTTGGCCTCTGGAGATAAGCCAGAACTGTATCCCAGACTGCACTGCATCTGCTTCTCCTATTAGATCTTTCCCTCTTTCCTTTTATCCACCTCTTTTCTTTCCCTCCTGGCTAGAGCTTTCTATTACTATTCTGTCCAAAACACACTCTAGCTACTGCCTTCTGTGCTTTTCTTGCCTGGAAGTTTGCACAAGGAGAGGTTGGTGTTTGGTTTGGGTTTCTTTTTTTTTTTTTTTCCTCCTCCTGGAGCTAATCACAATGGTGAAATTGAGCTGTAATGCAGTTGGCAGTGGTCAGATTGAGCTGAACGTGTGTGCTCCAGCACATAACCAGATTCTTGCATCAATAAAAATGAACACAGACAGCCACAAAGCGAAAGAGATATCGCATGGCCTTGTTTAAAACACAATCGCGCAAAAGCGTGAGCAACCTGAACAAAAGCTGCCTGTCTCCTCTTTTGAGGTGGGTGAAAGAAGTTATTGGGCTTGATGTGTGCCGAGAGAGGGGGAAACCACGTTTCCCCAGCTCCTCCCCTGCCACCCGCAGCCATGCAGCAGGTAGAGGAGATTGCGTGTGGTGGGGAGGATTTATGTCTGTCGTGAGTCAGTCAGAGTGTCAGGGTAAATCAAGCCTGTCGTGTTTAACATCTTCCCCACACAAGGGAGGGGTAAGGGGGAATGAAGGAAGCAATTGTAATTTTATGTCTATATCCTGCTCAACTAATCAAGGTGAGCAGGAGACATGCCAGCCAGAGGAGATTTTCCTCTTATTAGCTTGATCGTTTCTTTGTTTTGGCTTTTCCCTTCCTTTCCTGGACTGCCATAGCAATCTCCTCTGTGGGGGAAGAAAGATCCAGCTGATCAGTGTGAGAGACTTGTAGATAAATGGTTCTTGCTCCTCCAGACTGTTTTGTGGTAGATGTCTAATCAGGTTAGTTAACTCATAGAAAACCACCTTTTGGCAGAGGTTTGGCTACCTTTGGCCCTGTCTCCTCGCTCCTATTCAGACCCCAAACCTACTGCTAGCCCTGGAATGGCAGTGCTGTGGTGTACCATATCCCCTCCTTCTCCCTCCTACCTCTCTCAGGAGCACCTTGCTCAGGTTGGACAGGCCTACAGGTGAGCTATGGAGAGAAGGAATGTCTGTATCATGACGGGAAGCTAATTCCAGGGGATTTCCAGTAACAGCATGGTTTAGGAGTCGTGCTTGGTATGCCTCTTGTCTTGCCTCAGGCATGTGCTGCTGCAAAGCCTCCCGGAACCTTTTACCTTGCGGCCAGCACAGGCTGCCTCCTCCAGGGTCCCAGGTGGACTAATTCCCTCTGGTGAGTACGGAGTGGCAGGGAGGTGAAATTAATACATAAATAGATCCCCCGTCCCTCACTCTTCCTATGCTGCAGTCCAGAGTATCAGCACAACATACCTGGAACAGCCCAGTTTGAACACTGGGATTGGCAGGGTGCTCTACCTTTTGCTAGAAGTGAAGATCCAGTATACCTCATGGCCAAGGAAAGGTTTGTGCCCCAGAAAAGGACTCTGGCAGCTTCGGTGCTGCCTTCTAGCTCGTGGCATGGGATGCCCTGAAGGTGAATAAGGTGGAGCATGCACAGTCCTTAGCTGGAGCTGTTGAACGGCCTTAAAAGCTGCACGCTGGGTCCATGTGTCGTAAAGGCAGGGCAGCATCGTTAAAATTCCTTGCGTGTATAAAAGTGGGCTAAGTCATCAGTGGAGGGCAGGGAGCCTCTGAGCTCTGCGGGCTTGTGCTGATTTACACCAGCTGGGGAACTGGGCCAAATCTGTCTCATTCAATGAATGATCATTCAATTTTTCTCTCTGCTATCAAGCCCTTAAACAAAAGCCAATTGAAATCAATGGGAGACTTTCATCATTTCCAGGGTTATAGGCCTAAAAAATTGGATGCCTGGGGAAAAAGCAGGCAGGGGAAGAGAAGGGTAAGTGAAGAAGGAATAAATGCAGCTGTAACATTATGGCTTACAACGTAAACAGATGCGAGTGAGAAATGCTTTAGTTATGATTCTCCAGCAGCCCACAATTCAGAGAAGCTGTACATGGAAATGTATACATTGAAGAACATCCTTCATTATGTAAACCGCTCTACGGGAGCAAGGGGAGTCTGTCCCTCTGCGAATTCTTTCTATGCACATCCTATTTCTTGATGTGATTAAGTTCTCTGGACTCCCGTTGCAGTTAGGGTTCTTATTAGTTGTAAGCACATGCTCCACAGGATGGCTGTTATGCACAGAAATGCAGGAAGAAGCACTGCCTTCTGCTCCCAGCAACCAGCAGGATTTTTTTTGCAATAGCTGGAAGAGAGGAAGTTTAATATCTCATCCAGCCTCTGGCTGTATTTTGATAAAACCCTTTGTCCAATGACTGCAAAGTATTTTGCACGTACGGCAGGGTAAATCCCCTTCAGACAGGTATTATCTGGCCTATTTTTACAGCTGAGAATTTGCAGCCTTCGGAGCCATCGAGGCGATGGTGCTGTCTTCACCTTGTGATCTCCTCGGCTGAATGAATATGTCAGGATCAGTCCTTTCAAATCCAGCCCCAGTTTGAACACAGCCCTCCAGTATGTCTGGGTACAGTTAGATCCTTCCTACCTCAGCCTCCCCATCCGTATAACAGGTATGACAATCATCCTTTCCCCCGGGTAAACATTTCATTATGCGATGCTGCTGAAGTACCTCGGAGGGGAGAAGACCTAGAGATAAGTCTGCGTTCTCATTTTGGCCGCATTTGTGTGCGTGTTTTCTGCTTTAACTGCCATTCTCTTGCTTTGCCTGCTCATTAGTTCTGCCTGAGTGCAGGACCTCTCCAAAAAATGCAGTGTTGGCAGTGGGCATGAATTCTTAACGACTCCTGTCTCTAATGACAGAAGCCGGGGCCAGGCAGTCAGTTTGCTCGCTGAGAGAAGGAGAGGCAGACTAGACCGTAGCTTGCTGCCGCTTTCTCTCATCGTGGAGTGAGTTTGCAAAATCACAGGAGGATCTGCAAAATATGCTCAGGTGTTGGTCTCCTTGTGCTGCAGGGAGAATTGCTTGGGTTGACAGACGGAAAGAGATGCCTCTCAGTCTGTGGAAGGTGTTGAATTTGTTTTTAAAGTTCACTCTGGCCTCTCTCTGCTGTTCTACCCAAGAGATCAAGAACACATTTTGGCTTTTGACCCAAAGCTGGAAATCTCAAGCCTGACTCGCCCAGTACCCTGTTGTGCTCTCCAGCTTAATGAAGAGGGAAAACATTAAATTGGTTTTGGGGAAAAAAAAAAAAAAAGGGGGCAAACAAAACAACACAGTGATCAATTTGAAGAAAAAATGCCAAGGGTTCCATTGTACCAAACAGGAGAAGGACCTCTCTTAGAGTTGGACTCCGTGATCCTTATGGGTCCCTTCCAAACTGAGTTATGCTATGATTCTCTATTTCGCTTAATGGGAGGCTTAGTAAAAATAAAACCAATATTTTTAGTAATGTTTTTGTTGTCTTTCATTTCTATTCTGTACTTGCATTCAAAGATTACTTGATTTTTGCAAATGCAGTTTCTAACATAAACTAGCTTTTCCTTTCACAGACCCTTTATGTTCTGTTTAAAAAAGAAAGAAGTCTTGGCAAGTTAGAATAGGGGGAAGGGAAAGGAAGGTGAATCCTGCCTGGATGCTATTCATTCAATTTTCATTTAATGGCAGGGGTAAAAAAGAAGAAAAAAAAAAACCCCATTCAAAATCTTGGCACTTCTTTGCTTTTTGACTCTTAAATGCCAAACCAGAGAAAATTACAAGTGGTGGTAAAATCCTGAATTTTCATTTTGCTGGATTCCTGCTGAAATGTCATTTGGTGGAATTGGTTTGTTACTGATGAAATCTCACCATGCACTGAGAATATTTCAAGTTGGTTCTGGGCTGTCTGTTCCCTCTTAGAGCTCTGGTTATTTCTTTGTATTTGTCTCTGCTTCTCCTTTCCACCTCCATCCTTGTTGATGCCTTTCTTCTACTCCTGTTTCACTAAAATCACAATCACTGAGACAGTTAAAATGGCCATGAGGTGTTTCCTTCCTGGATGGACTAATTGGAGTTGAGATTTTTGTGATTCCCAGTTCTGTTGTGTCAGGCTGACCACATTGCCTCTGTTTCACACACCGGTGCTGACACGTATTCTTTCTTCAGTTCAGGGTACCTCCCTTCAATTCTAACATATGGAAAGGCAGATTCTGGCACTGGGATATTCCACGTAGCCCATGGAGGTCAGTCAGGTAGGCTGGATCTCTACCTGTGTTGATTGGAGCATCATTTTGGCCTTGCAATGACTGAAGTTCAGCTTCCTTCCTAGCTTTCTGCTGCTCTGCAGCTCAGTTCAGTTAAATAAGTAAATAAATAATAATGGTGGAAGCCATTTGGGGAATCCTTGGAACCACAGGTTGATCTTTGATTTGGAGGAAAGGAAAGAGAAAGCTGGGAGGTGTCCTGGCCATAGTTGTACACTTTGGGCTTTGCTTTCTCTCTCAGTCCCTTCTGTGTCCATGGCCCCAGGGAAACAAACTGTTGTTGACCTGATAGACAGATTGTCTATCAACCTGATGTTCTGATAGACAAGAGCATGCTGAAACACCAATGTTTTGCAGCTGTGTTGGTGGTCTTGGCAGAGTAGTCTGAAAATCAAATGGTCTCTGGAGTCTGGAGCTCTTTGCAGAGCTCTGGGGGAGCTGCTTCTACACGCAGTCTATGACATGGAGATGTGTCCTGCCCATCCCTGGACCAGAACGGCGTGCAGAAGAATGAAGCCACTGCTTTTTGTGGCATCCTGATGCTCTAGAATGTGATACCTGATGGTGCTATTTTGCTGTGTTTGTCCACAACCTTCGTTTGTTTGATGGGGCTGAGCTACAGATGAAAGTACTGGCTGTGTGTGTTCCTGGAGCCAGAGAGTGGTTTTGACAGAGTGCCACCCAGACGTGTGAGGTATGGCTGTAGCTCCCAGTGGGGCTTCTAGAGCTACCTCAGCCCATAAACCTAGTGACTTCTCTAGGCACAGGCTGAAGTTCACTTAGAACAGCTCCAATCTGTCCCTAAAATGTGTCAAGCTGTCCTGTCCATTGAGAAACAGAGGGGACGCTGGCTGGGAGGAGAACAAGAAGTCAGAATGTGTAGAAAAGATGCTCAGCTGAAATGTTTGAGAAGATACTGGAAGTGGCAGGGATCTGGTGAAGGTGCAGTACATCCCTGACATGAGCCACAGGTCCAACTCTGGGATGAAATGACTGTTGGTAACAAGGTCTTTGGGGCTCTCTGCTCCATGTCTCGCTGGCAGGCAGTTCCCTTCTTGCCTGTGTACTTCCAGTCCTTCGAGAAGGCATGTTGATTCCACATTCCACTTGTTCTTGAGGGCGGCTTGTGAAATCTTGTTGCAATTATTCACGAGCCATGATTGGAGCCCACGCTCAGAAGCAGTATTTGCATCCAGGGAGGATCTGATTATAATTGTCGCAGGGAAGTTTGTTTGAGACTGATTCTGTGTCAGCTCAAAATTTCTTGATGATGCTCCTTGGGCAGGAGACCTGTGCAGACACAAGGTCCACAGAAGGGTAGTGGAAGGGACTGAGGGTGTCAGACTTGGGGATGGAGATTGCTTTTTCTTCAGAGAAGATGAATGTGGAAGGACTGCTTAGCTGGAGAAAGAGCAGAGCTGTAGGAACTAGAATTACGTGGCTGATCTTCAGGGTACCGCTGCCTTCTCCACCCTTAAGACTTGAAAGATGCATGTTTTGTTCAGGATGGTTGATTTAAATCACCCATTTTAATCATGATTTAAATCAACAAGCAGGAAATCTTGATTTAAAAAACACGTTTTAATCTTGTATTTTAAAGTTCATTTCCTAATGAAACATAGTTTCTCATTGGTTGGTACAATTTCGTACTATTTTTGGCAAAGCAAAAGGAGACGTGACACCCATACATATTTATTGGTGTGACTGTATAGCTTAACATATATCTATCCAAATTTGAAACTTTTACATCTTTTTATTACATTGAAGAAAGGGAAAACATGTAATTTCTGATATATTAGACAGGCTTCTTTTTTACACTTGTCTCAAACTATAAGAGGATAAAAATTAACATGCAATTAAAAATGCATGAAGAAAGCATTTTGAAAGTTTGTAGTTGGTATCAGAGAGCAGAGGGCTGGAACAAGCCTCTGCAGATAATCTACTCCGTACGCTGGCATTGAGGCAAGATCAATTACACCTCTTCCCTCCGCACAGGTGTTTGTTTAACCTTTCTATCGATGTCTCTGGTGAAAAATTCTGCAACTTCCCTGGTATCTGTTCTAGTGAGAAAGTCTTTTTTAATGTCTAAACTTAGGCTTACTTTGCTCCAAGTTAAATTATTTCTTCTTCTCCTGCCACTGTGAACACAGAGAACAATCGACTGCTGTCTTAATAACCTGCTAGCTACTGGAAGATTGTTATGCCTTCGTGCTTAGTCTTCTTCTTTTTTTTTTTTTTTTTTTTTTTTTTCCCCCCATAGGCTGAATGAACCTAGTTCATTTAACCTTTCCTTGCCAGTTCTTCTTCCTAAAGCCGTGAGGGTTTTATTTCTTCTCTTCTGGACTGCCTTCTGCTTTTTGATCTCCTTCTGCATCTGCAGTGAAATTACTTTGTGGATGCTTTGAAAGGAGAAACTGCCTGTCATGGCGCGTAGGCAAACTGTGGAACTCATTGCTACGGGATACTGTGGATGCTAAAGATTAAATGGGTTTGGAAAGCATTTAAACAAAGTAATAAAAGATGTTCCTGGACTGTGTGTTGCTGGAAGGCCTTGTGAGACTGGGATAAGCAAGACTCAGAGGGAGGAAGAATAAAATACTGCTGCTCAATCCCATGCTTTCATTGTTGGTTTTGGGGTGCCACGAGACCTGTTGGGGTCATACTGCCACTGGTGCACTGCTCTGCATCTGTGCTGGGCTATTGTGACAGCCCATCCCACTGCTCTGTTTCAGAGAAGTGCTGGGGCATGCCTATGTCTTTACCCCACAGCTCCTCTTTACAGCTTTTCTACCTTCTGCCCTCCAACTAGCTGTAAAAATGGGGCTCAGCTCTGACTTGAGCACATTAGGAGTCAGAGCCTCAGAAAACCTATATGGCAGAAGGGTGTGTATGTTTGCTGGGATTTGCGTGTTAACCATAGGCTGTTGGAATAATGTTCTGCTCTTTCTTATGACAAATACGAACATGGGATGGTGATGGTAACTTTGCCGAAGCACAACGGTAGTTAATACTATTGCGGCCAGGCTGTGCTAGTGCTGTAAACAGCCGTCGGGAAGGAAAATCTCTCTCTTCCCCAGAATTTACTGGATTCGACAGCTCTCCTTTTATCTGTTCAGAAAGTGCTGAAGTGTTTCTAGCTGCTCTTCAAAAGCAATTCTGCACTGCCCAGAGGGGGCTGTAATTCACATGGGGAGCCAGGAGAAAATGATGCTACTCATCTCAGCAGAAGTGTGTAAACCACTTAACTTCTCTCTTCAACTCCTGAGTGAGATTTAAATGTAAGGATGGGAATATGGTTACAAGGTGTGCTGGTTTTGGCTGAGATAGAGTTAATTTTCTTCAGAGTAGTGGTATGGGACTATATTTGGATTTGTGCTGGAAACACAGGGATGTTTTTGTTACTGCTGAGCAGTGCTTACACTGAGTTAAGGCCTTTTCTGCTCCTCACACCACCCCACCAGTGAGTGGACTGGGGATGCACAAGAAGTTGGGAGGGGACACAGCTGGGACAGCTGACCCAACTGACCAAAGGCATATTCCACACCATACGATGTCATGCTCAGCATAGAAAGCTGGGGGAAGAAGGAGGAAGCGGGGGGACATTTGGAGCGATGGTGTTTGTCTATCCAAACAGCCGTTACACATAATGGAGCCCTGCTTTCCTGGAGATGGCTGGACACCTGCCTGCCCATGGGACATGGTGAATGAATTCCTTGTGCTTTGCTTGCGTGTGTGGCTTTTGCTTCACCTATTAAACTGTCTATCTCAACCCATGAGTTTTTTCACTTTTACTCTTCTGATTCTCTCCCCATCCCACCATGGGGGGAGTGAGTGAGCGTCTGTGTGATGCTGAGTTGCCATCTGGGATTAAACCATGAAGCAAGGACTCTCTGGGTCACCAGCAGGGTAAAGGTATGCTGGGAAGACATCACTTTTGGAAAGGAAACGTTTGAGGAGAGCACTCCTTAGTCCTCTAGCATCTTCCAGGTTGTTCACAAAGGTAATTGCAGTCTTTGGCTTTCCTGTTTGCTGAGACCTATTATTGAAGGTCTTTAGAGAACAAGCCCCTCTTTGCTCCAATCTGTTTTTGGGCTTCCAAATCCATTTTTCCTTTTCAGTTCACTTGGTGGAGGAGAACACTCTCTAGAAAGACTTTATCTGGTTTTAACCCTGCTGAGGCCACTGGAGCTCATCACAGATGGCGTAGGTCCACTGTTCCTCGTGTGAGAATGAGGCCACTTCAACATCTATGGGGAAAGCTGGGATGTGGCTGAGGATGGGCAAAGCAAAGAGTTGCTTGTCATCTCCCAGAGGATGCTCCCGAGAGGAGGATGGGTCCACGAATGACTCGTCACAGGTATTGCATCCCTTTCACCTCTTGAAAAATATTGGCACTAAGTGATGTCTTTGTTTCAAGAAATAATAAAGCTGGGCAGCTTGCAAGCTGTGGGTTTGTGCTTGCCTTCTCCCTGGTGTTCTTGTGCTTGGCAGTGTCTTTGCTTTTGCTGAAGGAGCATGGATTTGTTTTTAACTCTTGCTGCTCTCTGAAAGTAGATGTTTGCATTTTGCAGGTAGGCAGAGGGTGGGCACTGAAACCCACTCCTTTTCTTTAGTCTTGGGTGCTGAAGGTGATCAGAACTTTTTTTATAGGCCTTTATCTGTAGGCAGCTTGATTAACTAATGGTCCCAGAAAGCTCTTACGGAACAATTGATTTTATCTGATTCAGTACTGTTATCTCAGTCCTACTGGCATCCAGGCTGTAGCGCAGTCAGTCCTTGGGTGGTGAAATCTGGACATGGTTTCTTTCTCAACACTGGCTTTTATCCATAGGTTTTTGGATTAGAGATTTAGAGAGAAAATAAAATCCTTTCTGTCTGTAGCTGTGTGAGGAATACTTGGCTGCAGCTGTAACAGCCTTAGAGTATGAATGACACAGGGCAAGGAAAACATGATCAGCATTGTTTCATTGCTGCCTTGCCTCACTGTCACTGCTCCACACCTGGCCTGAGGACACACGTGAGAGCAATACAAGATGTTCAGCCCCTTGTCATGTTGTGTCTTTTCCTTGCCTCTGGCCTGAACCTAGGTCTTTTGGTTGCTAGTTCTTGCAATTTTACTGGTAGCCCTCCTGGTGATACATGTCATGTTGAACTCCTGTGTCATGGGAGCATGTGACAGAGAGAATCACAGCCCTTATTTTAATAAAATTTAATTCCCCTGACTCCATAAAAATATCTATGTAAGAAGACATAGCTGGGCCCTTAGGTCTAGATATGAGAAGGTAGAGGGAAGGTCTCCCCCCAGGTGGTGTGTGTGTATTTAAGTGCTTTTTTGGTGCTGGGATATGGACTCCTGGGGTCGTTTGATTCACTGAGGCCGCCGCAATGGGGATTGCTGGGGTGAACTGGGGTTTGAAAAGAATTGAAGTTGGCTGTGGAGGAAAAAAAAAATTATCTGAGTCCTTTTCCAACTTCATACTGTGTTGATTTTTGCATCTTTTTTGACAAGGGTGGACGAAATTCATAATGGCAACTAGGGCCAGAGCAAACAGCTTTAAAACTCGATGCAGAACCACCCCCTCTCCCATCCCTTCAGCTTTCCCAAATATCTGCTTGCTCCCCTTCCACCCACCCAGCACAGAGTCCACCATCATCCCAGTGACTCATCACTTGGCCAGTTAAGCACATCACCTCTGGTGCCTCTGTCTGTCCCTATACCCTTCCTTACAGCATCCATGACCTTATAGGCATCATGGCAAGCTTCTTTCTGGAGCTAAGGGCAGTTGGGTAAGCCCCTCCTGCACATGGTGCTCTGTAGCAAAGGGAACTACTTCTCTGTTTATTAAAGAGTGATAAAACACACCAGCATACATGGTGACATTTCCATACATGAGTTGATGTTCACTCAGGCCTGGAAATGAGCTGAACTCCCCCCTCAGCCCCCACAAACCTTGGGACAATCAAAGTTGACTTTGTCCTATGTTTTACACTGGCTTAGTACCTTAGTGGGCCGTTCTGGGCTGCTGGTATTTAGAGAGATGATGTTGTTTTGTTTGAAACCCAAAAAAGGGTCATTAAGTCAACCAGCTTGCCTTCTTGCATGGCTAAGTATGAGAGCCCCAGAAACGTAATGGGCTGCTCTTGTGGGCAACAGCTCATGCTTCGTATTTATAGAGAAATGGTGCTTGAAAAGACCCCATTTTTTATCCTCTCCTGCTGTTCTCTAGGTAGGGCTGAGCCTTGCTGTTAATGAGGGAAATGCAGACATCTCTTCACAGTAAAGGCAAAAAATAAAACCCCTTTGCTTTCCTTCCCATCTTGTCAGGAGCACCCTGCTGTTCCCCTCCGCTTTCTTCCCATCTCACAAAGGGAGTGGATTCTCTCTCTCCGTTGTGGTCCTCACTAGAGGACTGGTTGCTGAGCGTGTCTGTGCAGCCATACAGTATCCCTTCAGCTGGCTTTTAATAGCAAGCAGAAAGAAAAGTGCAATGGCTTGGGAGAAAAGGGGGAGTTTGGAAGATTTGGGGTTAAAACTCTGTTGTGCTTTGGATTTATTGTATAGCTGTGGAAAAGTCACTTCTGTGCATCTTCTCTCTACCTGTAAGTGTAGCCTCTGTCTGCATCGATGTGGTCTGGTTGACTTATTTAGCATCAAATGGTCGTCATGTGTCGCTTTTAACCATATTCCATCCATGGAGGACAATATGCGGGTATTGAGACAAGGGTCACTTTGCAGCTGAGCCTCAGACATCTCTGTTCCTCAGGTGCTTTCAGTAATATGACCCATGCTTCATGTTACAGGCTGGAAATACTGCAAAAAGCTATTCTGAGCGCCACTAGCTTTGATTGAGATCCAGGCTCCTACCAGTCCTTGCAAAATGAGCCTGACACCTTGCACTGTGTTGTTCTAGTGAAAATGCATTTTTAAAGTTTTTTGGTTGTGCTTGGACAGACATTTGTGGTCTGAGGTGTGCGTAATCTCTGTCACCAAAAGAATGAGGGCTCTGGCTCTGCAGGACTTGTCGGGTGTGTATCGTAATTCTGCTTTCATTTTCTGCTCTGGAAAATCACTGGCCGTGCGAGGAGCTCCGATGAGAAAATGCTTGGTTAAAAATTTGGAGGGCCACTCCATAAACCCATGTGAGAATCCAATTCCCAAGTCTCCTCCTGTCTGCAGGGGCTATTAGGAGATGCATTTATTCTGCTCAAAGCCTGCAGGTTTATAAACACGGGCTCTTTTCTTCAGCTGAGTTGAAAGGAACAACTTCCATTTGATTTCCTTTGGGACTGGAGCTGGCTGTCTCTATTCCTCAGTCCAGCAGTAGGAAGAAAGGGGAGGGAGGGAATGCCAGGAGAGCACTGAGAGGGTCTTGGTTCATGCTGCACTAGGAAAACCTGCATTGTGTTGAGGATGGGTAGCAAATCTTGTGATTACACGCCCAGTAAAACTTGTGCTGCTGCAGTGGCGGTTTCTTGCTAGAAGCATTAGCCCCATTAGAGCTATTGCTGCAGCATCCCTGGTGTATGTGGGTGGATGAGGGACTGAGGACATGATTTTGTGCTTAGGGTGAACTATTTGGCTTTGGAAGGTGGGGGCAAGGGGCAGCTTTCCCTGGTGCAACACTCAGAAGAACACGCTGGCAGTTCTGGGGTCTCCAAATATCACCAGTATGTTGAAGTTGGTTTTGGGCTCATGACTGCGAGATCATAGAATCCTAAAATGGTTTGGGTTGGAAGGGACCTTAAAGATCATCCAGTTCCCACACCCCTGCCATAGGCAGGGACACCCTCCACTAGACCAGGTTGCTCAAAGCCTCATCCAGCCTGGCCTTAAACACTTCCAGGGATGGGGCATCCACAGCTTCTCTGGGCAACCTGTTCCAGTGCATCACCACTCTCTCTGTGAAGAATTTCTCCTCATATCTGGTCTAAATCTCCATGCTTTCAATTTAAACCCATTACCCCTTCTCCTGTCACTATAGACCATTGTAAAAATTCCTCCTCCAGCTTTCTTGTTGGCCCCTTCAGGTACTGGAAGGTGCTATAAGGTCTCCCTGGAGCCTTCTCTTCTCCAGGCTGAACAAGCCCAGCTCTCTCAGCCTTTCTTCACAGGAGAGGTGCTCCAGCCCTTTGATCATCTTCTTGGCCTCCTCTGGACTCGCTCCAACTGGTCGATATCCTTCTTATGTTGAGGGCCCCAGAGCTGGATGCAGAACTCCAGGTGGGGTCTTACAAGAGCAGAGCAGAGGAAGAGAATTGCCTCCTGTGACCTGCTGGCCATGCTTCTCTGGATAGAGCCCAGGATATGGTTGGCTTTTTGGGCTACCAGCACACACTGCTGGCTCATGTCCAGCTTTTCATCCACCATTACCCCCAAGTCCTTCTCCTCAGGGCTGCTCTCAATCCATTCTCTGCCCAGCCTGTCCTTGTGCTTGGAACTGACCCGACCCAGGTGCAGGCCCTTGAACTTGGCCTTGTTGAACTCCATGAGGTTGGCACAGGCCCCACCTCTCCAGCTTGTCCAGGTCCCTCTGGATGGCATCCCTTCCCTCCAGCGTGTTGACTGCACCACACAGCTTGGTATTGTCAGCAAACTTGCTGAGGGTGCACTTGATCCCATCATCCATGCCACTGATGAAGATATTAAACGGTACCGGTCCCAAAACTGACCCCTGAGGAACGCTGCTGGTTACTGGTCTCCGCTCAGACATTGAACTGTTGACCACCACTCTCTGAGATGCTATCACATGGAAACACACCGTGTCTGAGCGTTGGCAGAGCTCGTTGCAGAACTGAGGATGCAGAAAAAAGGTGGGCTGGCTTTTCTTTCCTATGTCCTACTCAGGTAGATTCAAATACTCCTGGGACTTGTACGGATTTGAGGCTGCTTGGTCACTCTGTACCTCGTGGCGTCACTTTCACTTTGCAGAATGGATTGAAAGGCTTTTCTCTGGAGCTCCTCGCCCTCCTGCACAGGGGTCAAAGTGTTGTACTCTTTGGCTTGTGAGACAGAATGACTGCAGTTGCTGTGAGAGAGCAGGAAATCATCTCTGTAAAGCTGTCCAGAAGGCCTTGAATTCAGGTATAAGCCTCATGTTTATAGGAACATAAAAGGTGTCATGGAAATTAAATATGGGTCAGAGTACCTGCATGTAGAAAAATCAGAGGGATTGCAGAGTTATCCTAATTTCTCCGTCTTCAGATTTGCTGTGCTGGTTTCAAACCTGCCTGGGATCCTAGGCTCTGAAGGAGTCTGTGGGATCCATGTGAGGAAGGAATTTTCCAGGGAAGGCAGCAGGCAAAAGAGCTTGTCAAAATGCCGGTTCCACTATGGTCACATTCTGCTCAGTGGTATATGAGATGCTGCTGGCTGAGCCCAAAGGAAGGTTAGGTATCTGGAGAGGAATGAAGAGATTTACATGTGTTGTTGACATGGAACTTAAACTTTGCTTCCTCCTGCTCCCTTACCTAGAGGATTACCTCTCTAGTGTGGCGCTGTGTGCCCTCCTGGGCCCTTAGCAAGGATTCGGCTGCTCCGCAGTCCTCGGCTTGATCACAGGGAAACTTCATAACCTAGCTGCTGCCAGCATGCTTTTGGCGACCCTGGGTGTCCCGTCAGCTGTTACAGGCCATTAAAGGATTTGTTTTTCAGTGTACGAGAAGGCTTAATTCAATTCTCATTCTCTCCTGGCATTCCTCGGAGGTGAGTGCGTCCCCTCGGCATGAATCCTCCAATGCCGCTAATTGACTTGAAAGTAGCTCGTGTCTCCTTGGAAATGTCACCCAGCACTTTTCAAGTGCAATTCCAGGCAATCAGGATCAATATGTTTCTTTAGCTAAGGGTATTAGCACATGACTGACAGCCCTGCAGCATTAGCTTATTCATATGGAGTTCCAGATGCTCATTTTTCTTCCCTGTCTCAGCTCCTGTCCCAGTAAGGGGGGGACAAAGCTTGGAGTGGAGCCATCCCCGAGCTGCAATTGTTCACAGAGCACTGGTGTGTGTAGTGCTGGCTCTCCCATGTCTGCCCTAAACCTATAGGGTGCTCTTATCGCCCATCTCCCAGTCAAAATCAGACTACATTGCCAATCCACTTGTTCATTGCATCACGGCCTCAAGATGTTTTGGAAAGGCACGGGCTAAATTTTTCTGCCGTGTTAATCAGTGTAGCCCTTCATATTTTTGCAATACCTTTGCACAAAGAATACTGTCAGTGTAATTATCTCTCCTCAGATCCCCACCCTCTCGTGCTCCAGGGGAGGCTGCCGTCCACAGCAGAGGACTTCTCTTGCTTTCCTTGTGTGGTGATGCTGGAGTGGTTCTGATGCCCAAAACATTTGGGTTTTTCATTACATCTTTTAGCAAGTATACATTCAGCTGCTTTCTTGCCTCAGAAATGTTTGTAAATCTGCCTTCCCATCCCTGTGAGGGAGTGCTGCTCTCTCTGCTTAGAGGTAGAGGGGTGAAAGCACTGGGAAATGAATTTAGAGGAGTTTACAAAAGCACTTGAGGCAGTGCTTCTGAGAGTGAATTCAATCCTGGCTCAGGTGCTCTGTGCTTTTCTTGCCTCCTTCTCTAATAAGTCTACCACAGCTGATGCACCCGCATGACTCCTCTGGAGAGACCTCACATGCCTTCTGCACACTGACTGTGCCTCTTTACTTGGAAAGCAGAGCAGACCTCTTCCCCCACTTTGGGAAAGACTGGCTCAGGGGACCTAGGAGCAACAATTCAGAAGCAGATCAAAGAATATTTCAATTTTTCAAAGGAAGAAACTGAGCTGCTGAGAGACCAAGAGCCATGTCCTAAGCAAGACGATGTTTCTCAGACACAATTCTTCTGGGTGCCTGCCACCCTGCTTCGCAGATAGCAGTGCTCCCAGCTCTGGAGAACAGCTCCCTGGCATCTGTGCAGGCTGGAGGAAAAACCCCAAAGTTAGCTCCCAAGCAGCAAACATTAACACACAGAGGAATGAGGTGTGCTGCACTGTGGCACTGGGAAAACTTTGAGGGCTTCTCTGCTATGCAGTGAATTTGAGCGTCTCCCTTGCAGCGCTGGTGAAGGCACGTCACTTGCTGCTGCCTGGAATTTGTAACTGCTATAGAGGCAGAGGGGGGGAATCTGT
Source organism: Rhynochetos jubatus (assembly GCA_027574665.1). Classification (NCBI taxonomy): domain Eukaryota; kingdom Metazoa; phylum Chordata; class Aves; order Eurypygiformes; family Rhynochetidae; genus Rhynochetos; species Rhynochetos jubatus. Next base: position 24,104,841 of record CM050656.1, read on the forward strand.
GTCAGGGAGCTGCTGAGAGCATGTTCCCAAAAGGCACTTCAGGAGATAAATAAGAAAGTCTGGAAGTTTTTTTCCGTGAGGCTGCCTGGATACCTGCAGGTGTCTCTGAATTTTGTGTCCTCTGAAATTAGTCAGGAAGGAGTTAATGTGCATGCCCTGTGAGACAGCCAGAACAAGTGCATCCGAAACTCCGGCAATCAGAGGCAAGCAACAATTATTAACGCCTCGGCATTTAATGTGGCACATCGCTTACGCCCCCAGTTATATTGTGTGTTCAATTCCACAGCACTCGGAGTTGTCAGTCAGAGAGTCTATAGATCACGGCGACCTTAGCATCATGTCAAGGGGCTTCGCTCTATCGGGGATAATGAGCATCTCCCACCGGTTTCTTTCCCTCATTCATTTGAGATCCAGAAGTTCATCATGCAAATGACAAACAATGTTAATTTTCTGCAAATAATTCCTCCAGATGTCCATGGGATTCCAGTACTCCTTGCCCAGAACAGTAAAATATGTTTGTCTTCCTCCCTATAATTCATCACCAAGCCCACAAATCTCCCCAAACTCTCCATAAACAAAGCGGGAGGCAGAGCACGGAGGATAATAGTTCACTGCAGATGTGTCTTGTGGTCTGTTGGGGATGCACGTGGGGAAAGGAGTGGTGGAAGAGGTCAGGAAGTTTCTACTCGGGTGAGCTGACTGACTGCACTCAGTCTGGCCAATATGGTGAGTGTGATGGTCTGAGTCAAGCCTCACACAAACACAAGTCAATGTGGGAGGAGGAACATAGGAGGAATGTTTCTGGGCTTAAAATTTAGGCCTGACCTGCAGGAATGGCTGGATCTGGAGTGAGACCTGCTGCAAACCTTGCCTACGTCACTAGGGGACTCTCCATCGGATGGTCAGGCTTTATCATGTATCTGTATCGAGCTGTGTTTTCAGATGAGTATCAAGGCAAATAAGCAGAGTTTGGGTTCTCCAAGCATCTCTCAGCTCCCTGAACTCCAGATGCAGCCAAAAATGTATTAAAAGCTCAAATCCAGTAGGGTTTGGAGCGCAGAGCACAACTAGTTGTTTTGGCTTGGAAAAATTTGGAGATATAGTGCAGGAATTAGCTTGAGAAAATGTATCTGGATAGGGCAGGCCCATGATGAGGCAGCCAACAAAATGGCTGTGATTTTTACTTGCACAAAGGTCAGCAGGAAGCCAGGATAAAAATCCAAGGAGGATGGTGTGAATCCTGGGCTCCTGCACATGTTCCAAGGAAAGTAAAATTCGGGAGAGTTTGAGGGCACCCAGGTTTGCCTCAGGCTTGAAGAATTCCTGTATTTATGATATATTTGTTTGGATATATAAAAAAACATATTTTGATGTGATTGGATATGTATAAATATATGTAGTATTTGGTTGGACCTGGACAAAATCATGGACATCCCAAAACTGTGTCTCCTCTGGCTGCTGAGGGCACCCAGTCACTGTGCTTCTCCTTGCATTGGCACCCATGAAGTGCTGGAGTCAGTACGGAGTTACAGCATGGCAATGGCCTGATCTGGAGACAGGACTGTCTCAATTCAGGTGAACGATGGAGTGGCCAGCTAGAGGCATGTGCCAGAGGAGAGACCTCCCGAGACTCCATGGGAGGTCCTGCGATGGCACAGGACCCCTATTGCCTGTGGCAGAGCTATGCGGTGTGTGGTCGGTGAGTCACTGAACAGAGTACGCTTTGTACACTCTTGGAGCACCATCTCAGCTTCAGCAGGTCTTTGCTTTGACAGGTGGGTATTGCTGCTCTGTTCTTCTTGATCTTTGGCCACAATCCTAGCAGGCCCAGCTTTGCTGTAGCTTTTTCCTCTCCATTCCCCCCACTCCCTCCCTTGCTGGCCTTTTCACACTGGAAGGGTTTTTAAAGGTCCCTCTAAGCAGCAGATGCTGTGTGGCTTTTTGGTTTGGTTTTTTTTTTGGTAGGTTTTATGATGAGCTGGAAATTAATTTCTTTTTCACTGGCATTGGACTATCCATTCCCCACGTCACAGTGCAGAATGAGCTCGTAACTCTCGGCTGCCTTGTGGCTGAGTTATGGGGTCTTCTACAGCATAGCCCAAAGGGTTTAATTTAACTGTGGATGTTTTGAAGAAAGCAGTGGGGATCTGAGAACTGTCTAGTGCTTTTGCTGTCTATACACTTGGAAAGCTCTTCATAATGTTTGACGGAATGGTTCCTTGTTTTAAATTAAGCTTAGGATTTCTTGTCCTTTCCACAAGTGGGGAAAAGTGTTTTGGTTTCCCCTACCCCAATTTCCTTTTTTTTTTTTTTTTGTCTGAAGGCTGTAACCATGACTCCATCCTCTCTAGACTGAGCATCACAAATATTTTCCATCTCTCCTTGCTAACCATCTCTTATAGATTTCCAGTCACTGTTATCTGTCTCCTTTGGACTGTCTCCAATTGTTCATACAGTCTTGGAGAACAGCATCCCAAACTGGACAACAGGTTCCAGCTGAGATCTCAACAGTGCAGAAGATGTGTGAGGATCATTTGGATCAGTTATGCATGACCTCTTTTTTGTGCTTTGACCTTGGTTGCCCTTGGGATGATCTTGAACCTGTTCTGGGGCAGGTGGGGTAAAGTGTTTCAGTTACCGTCTAGGCCACCGGTTATTGTCTCCTTGTCACTACACACAGACATTAATAAGACCATCTGTTGTAGGAACCTGTGCCTCGAACTGGGGATGCTTGGGTGAGCTAATATGAAAGGACAAAAGATGCAGTCTGCTTGCAGGAACTGAAGCTCATTAACCTCCCTGCAGATGCTCCTCCATATAGGCTCCTTCATGAGGCTATTTATGGGGTGGTTTAATATGCCTATTAATATGCAACGTGTGTTGAGTCCCACCTTAGCTGATTTGCCATAGCTTTCCAAAGTGTCTGCTTGCAGCTGGATCGATGCCATGTGGGTTGCTTGTCTGGCAGGTCTAGAGGCTAGGAGCCACCAGCGATTTGGTTTTAACCCCTCTGAAGGGTTTGGGCTCAGTCGCTGAGCATGAGACCAGGGCCTGTTTAGTGCTTCTTCCATATGGGAAGAAATTGATGGGGTTGTATCCACTGGAGCACTCTTCTACTTACAGAGCTGTGGAGGAACCACAGGGAAAGAAACAAAGTCCTTGCTCTTTCCTTATCCCTAGCTCTGCCTTTTTGTATTTTCTCCTTACAGCTATCAACTGACTTCTTTTTTTTAATGCCCAGCCTGGGTTTTGTCCCCTTAATGAATAATATCTCAATGATACTGTCCCATGGCTTTGTCCCTAGCAGGACAGCATCTAATCTTGTAATATGTCATCAGTTAAATGGGTCACTGGTTTTACTGGAATTGCATGAAAGACGCAATGTGGATCCAAGTGCGGTTCAGGGGCAGAGGTATGTCTTGGGCTCCTGCAAGAGGGTGATTATATTTCCTCTAGCTTGACTTTGGAGTGTGGAGAGCAAAACTGAGACATTTAGTTGTGAAGCATGATGGCAATAAGTCATGAGCAGGAGAAGACTTGATCCCAGCCTGCCTGCTCATAAGCTGACCCAGCTGGTGGTAGAAGGGAGGGCAGATCCAGCCAACAGCTGGGAAAAGTGAGAAGTAAATCTCAGCCTCCTGAGGGAAGGAGGGATTGAGATCCTCAAGTTGTTCTCCTCCTGTTCAGGGCCTTAGGACCTAAGCTAGAGTGTGCTTCAGACAAGTTCTGAAGACCTTATGACGTTCCAGCAGTAAGGATGGAAATGCAGATTTAGTGAAATGCCCTGGTGTAGCTCCTCAGCGATGCTTGCTAAGTACGAGATGTGCTGCCTTTGCTTTAACCTCTCAGTGGAAATGACCAAAGAGAACCTGTGAAATCCATAGTGTTTCTCAGGAGTTTACCCCCAAACATGGAAATAAATTGCTGTAACTGGCTTCTCTTGCCATAACCAGAATGTTTTAGGCAATCATCTATTTCTGGCTTCACTTGGACACTATTTGCAGTCCAAATACTGACAGGTTCTGTGGGACAGTCCCCATCTCCACCTCAAACGTGTTTCCTGGAGCCAGGTGATTAGATGAGACTCTCTTTCATCTAAGTGCTTTTTTTATCTTGCTGATCTGTGGAGGGAAGCTGGCAGATATCATCTTTAAAGGTAAGGAAAATGGAGCCAACATTTTGTATTCCAGAAATCTCATTATTTTCCAACTAATATGCTGATTTTGGATTCTGAGGTTTGGCAGTGACACAGGGGTCACTGCTGAACAAAGCAGAAGCAGGTCTGTCCTGGAGAAGCCTGCATGGGTAAAATCTGAATTTTCTATGGGTGGAAAATGAATTCTCTGTGTCATGTCAAGGAGCGAAGCATTGTGGGTAATTTCCCTTCACCTCTGACTTGATGGTAGCTTTCACAAGAAGAAAAAGTGTGTTTTAAGAAGTTACTCGATACTGATCTGTCCAGAGTGCTTTTCCCAGGCTGGATTTGGGGAGGGATTATCTCAGATTCTCATTTAGTTCTGAAATCCTGGGTATTGGTTTTACAAACTAAAGCCCCTTCACAGCAGGTTGCTTGTTCTGTCTTGTTGTTTTAGCTTGATGCATAGGAAGGAATTTAAATTTTCTGAACGGATGGGGCCAGTGCCTCGCCAGGGTAAATCGGCATCGTTCAAATATTTAAAGGCAGATGCATCAATACTGGCAGCTGAGGATCTGGCTTACTTTGATTAAAATCTGACCAAAATTACTCAGCCTTACCAAGGGACTTGGATTACTAGTCTATAAAAAGAAGAGTAGGAGAGGAGAGGACATTAAATATAAAAATAATCCAATGAAGGACATGAAGCTAAACTCATTGCAAGTTGTACAATAATGAAAACACTCTCCTTAAAGAGGTGGAGGGCAGCAGGGCTTGCAGGTGAACACTGGGCATGGAGCTAGATCTGAGGTAGAAATACTGCTCTTGGGTTTCTCCTGGCCATAGCCCTGTCTTTTAAAGGCAGTGTTTTTTTCAAAGGAGAACTTTGCTCATTAGAAAGTTCCCAAGGGAGTGTTGTGGGAGGAGACGTGGGTGACAAATCCTTTGGAAAACCCTTGTCTCTGCTTCCTCAGGGGACCCGGGCTAGTGCCAAATCTCACTAGAAAGTGGTGATTGAAGCTGGGGAACAGAAATTCAACTCTCTTACAAATTTCAGAATGTAAAATGTGCATTTGTTTTTAGCGTTTCTTACAGTGTTTGAACTTCAACGCTTCCCTTCCATCACAGCATTTTTTTTCCTCTGATTCTTCATTTTTTCTTAAATGTAAAATGTATTTAAGGAATACTATTATGCTGTGGGATGAGAATTGATGGCCAGTGACTGATAGGGATGCTGCACCAAGCCCTTTGCTTCCTTGCCAGTCAGCAGAGTTGGCCTTTTTCATGAGTCTGTCAAACCACTCAGCATGTGTCTAGCTTTCCCAGGACTTCTAATGCATATGTCCCCTAAACTCAGTAAAAATCTTGTCTTCCCTGTGCTCCTGTGAAGTAGTCATGTAGCTACTGGCAAGGAAGCATATTTGGATCCTAAGCCTAAAATGGCTTTTGGAGCCCCCAAGCCCTGTTGGAGGCAGCAAATTTCTCTCTTCTCATTATGGAGCATACCAGCTTGCTCAATGGCCTTGCTTGGATGGGAAGAACATCCCTTGGTGAGCTTTGTTAAAGATGTGTGGAAGGAGATCTTCTATGGGAGTTGTAGGACTTGTGACTAGACTGTCCTTTTGTGTCCAAGACCGGCAACACTGAACAAGATTCACGGTGAGCTAGCCAGTGTGGGAGCGAGTCTGGGGTGACAGGAAGATGCTTTGACTATGTCAGAGGACTCTGGGAGCCTGGAGAGTGGGGCTGAGTGGCCTTAAAAATAATGGTGACTTAAACTGATGGATCTAAGATTGCCAGAGGAAAGGTGAGAGGGTGGTTGTGGGACCTCCTGGGCAATTATATACATGAACGGTCAGTGATATCGCCTGAATGCCCCAGCAGTGATGCCAGTCTGTCCAGTTTTCTTTAATCAGCATTAGGGTCAGATGAGGATAAGACTGTGTTTTAATAAGTATTTCTTAGCAAGTGCTTTCCCTTCCCCCTCCCCCCTAATATTGTTAATTTTCCTTGCAGTAACATGTGCGTCGTTCAGCTTCTGTTGCTCCATGTGTCGTGCTCTGTTACTCCTTCTCGCTCAGAGCCGCAGAACAGAGGGAATGCTGCCAAGGCTTTTTCTGGGAATTTGCTCTGGTCCTGCTGCTTCCCAGGGAGTGCTCAACTGTTGTGGTTTGTTTGCTGGGGGAATAAAATGCTCAAATGTCAGCTTCTAAACAGACTATCAGAGACCAAGGCAAGGACCAACAGCTCCTTTGTCTTTGTGAGCAGGTGCCCACATACACGTAAGCCACAGTAAGTTTTGGGCAATGACTTTTTGAGAGAGAAAAGTTTCTAAGCAGTAAATATGACCTTCTTGCCCTATTTCAAAAGATGTGAGACTTTGCTTAAGGCAGACTTAGGATAAAGGTGCTTCCCCCTCCACCAATCCTTTCCAAGGTGCAAAACGGGGGGCTACAAGTAGCTGTGATACCCTGTGGAAGGTCATCCCTCTCTCTCTGTCTGAGATGCAATTCTAATTTCACTTGGCTGGGTGTGAAAGTGTGTTTAAAAAAAACCCCACTGTTAATTGAAATGCATTGGTGAACACATTTATAAAACACCTGCTTTCTTGTTGGAGGCATGATTATACTTACCCAGACTATACTGCTGCAGGGAAGGTAGAGATGTGGTGCTCTCTGCAGCTGGCTGGCCCCTTCATTTGTTAGCATGGGGATGAATTTCTGATGATTCGGGGATGAATTTCTGATGATTCAGAAGGGAGCTCGGCTGCCCCTCAGCTGTTTTCAGATCTGAAGGTACTGTGGTTATGAACCAGGGTTCAGAGTATTGCATTGAGCAGAGCTGGGACCAAAAGCCACCTCAGCCTCAGAGTGTGTATGAAAACAAGCAGCTGAGGGTTCCCAAGTGTCAGGTTTGCACAGGGCACTCGCAGGCAAGACCCAGGAAAATAATAGGATAGATGTTATTTATTCTTGCTGCTTGGCTCAGTTTCTTTCAGGCCATGGGAAGGAGCAGGGGGAATTACAAATTTCAAGCCTCTATTTGAACCATCTGAAGTAGATTAGGAATGAGAGATGAATGTTATGCAAAACAGGGGCTTTACTACTGCAGGAGCTGGTGATACTGAGTGCCTTATACTTTCTGATTTATAATTCCTTCCTCATCTGGAGTCTTCTATGAAATACCTTTGTATGAAAAGCCTGAGGAATGTTTGATGGGGAAGTCCTGCTTCTTGTGGGACATGCCTGTGAGCCTTCCTTACCAGGTAACAGCAACTGCAGAGCTCTTGGCCACCAGAGTGGGCCAGAATTACACAGGCACGGGACTGGTAAGTAGTGGTCACTAGTTTTGTATAGCTTCATGACCCTCACCTATGCCTGCAGCACCCTGGGTTGCAGAGCCTGTGTGCTCACTCAGCCTCTGCTTTGGGTGCAGTAGGTATCTTCAAGCTGTTCTCTGAGCTCCTGGGCTATGCTTGATCCTCTGTCCTACCTGGGTTTCCTCTTTCTGAGGTCTTCAAAAGGTGGACAGGTCAGATGCCCACACCCAGTTCTAACACCCTTCCTTTTTGCCTTTCATTTGCATCCCTGAGAAAACAGGGTTAATATGGTTTTGGCTCCTTTTTACTCACCCCTAATAATTTTTCAGCCTGATGACTGATTGCAGCTGTGTGTGCCAGAGATCTTAAAGATAACTAGTTCCTACCAGCTTGATATAAATAGATGGCCAGGGAGAAGACTTTATCTTTGCCTCTCTCTGCCAAGGAGTTCAGTCCTTATCAGTCCAAGAGCATCTGTCTGTGAGAGAGCAAGGAAGAGAGATGTTATGAATGCCTATGGGGAAAACTGCTTGGAACTGGTTTCCTATTGCATCCTGGAGAAGCCCCTTGTGATGTGTAACTCCATGGGAAATGGAAGTATTGCTGGCCTGGCTATGGGCTGAGCACTGTGTGAGGCTTTCTGTTGCTTGATTTCACCGCAGCCTTGTATCAGAGGCTAGAAGCAGCAATGTGTGTGGGGTTGCTGGCCTGACTCAGCACAGAGCTTAGGGACAGGAGCCTGGTACTGGAGCAGAGGGTTGCAGCCTGCTTTCCCAGGGAAATGAGGCTCTTTTAGCCTCTGGCTGGTTGATGAGGGGCAACTTTCCCCTGCAGTAGCACTTTCTTTTTCTGAGCAATAGCTACTATTTCTAGGATGGTCCTCTGGCTCATCACCCAGCTTCTTTCCTGCCCTCTTTCCCTTCTGCAGGAAGCTGTTTAATCAAGGGTGTATCAAAATCCATCTGTCTAACCTGGTGTCAACAACTCAGCTTCAGGGACATTTGAAACAATTATCTTTCCACACCCTGTAATGGATTTCACAGCCGAGGGGATGAAGAGCAGGGCAGCGAAAGTATTTTAATTACATCTGATTGTGGCATCTTGCAGGCTTGCCCTGTCAGTTGTTCTGGCACAGCACCTTTCAGAGCCCACTTTTGCCAGCACAGGCATGTTAACCGGGGGTTTGCTGGTCACAGAGGAAAATACTGATATTTCACTCCTGACATCGTCTTGAGGCTGTGCCTTCTTTCTCTACCTTGCTTTTGCGTATCAGCTTTTTCCACATTAGAGGATTCCAGTCCTTCCATATCATGTCACATAGAAGCGGTAAAAAGCACAGTCACCTGCTCTATTGTGCGGGCATCATATTTGGGCAGAGCAGACTTACTTCGCTTGCTCTTAAAAGAACCTGCCTTACTGCAAGGGAAATGTCCCTTTGCACCCTTTCCCTAGCTCACATCTTGGTTTTGCAGCTTCTCAGCATAAAAAGGACTTCCCTTTTTCTCAGTCGAGCAGGGGAAGATAGAAATGCTGTCTCCAGCAAGACTATTTGGAGGAAGAAAGAGGGAATGAGACAGGGAAAGCTGCTAGTCTCGCTGGGCCGAAACACCCAGATCAGACCCAGGCGGCTGGATCAGTGAGTGGAGGAACTCCTGGGACAGGCAGGAGTGTGGCAGATGCAGTAAAGCACGTTTTTGGAAGCGCCTACTCACCAAACAAGAGGAACTCCAGCTGCGTGTGCATTGAAATGTCAATAACTATTGCATCTTTACATAGCTTTAGGTCTATTTTCACTAGCACTCTGGGCTGGTGGTATCTGCAATGTTGCCTGCGTGATTCCTGGAGCATTCAGCAGGTCGCAGTGCCCACACTTTGACCTGGCTTTTCCAAGTGTCTAGCATGCAAAAGGCAGAAACTGAATCTAACCTGGAGTTTGGAGGAAGAAAGGGTCCAAGGAGTAGAAGGAGGGCAGAGTTAAGGTCACTGTTTTTGTATGATAACTAATATGCATTTCCATTCTTGCTAAAGCTTTTAGTTCTGATTTAATAGGAAATTTAATCCTCAATATCCCCAATTTTTCAATGCTGGAATGTGTTTGTGTTCCTAACAACACTCATCTGTGTAATTTCCTCCTCTTAACAGGTATAACCTCAGCTACAGATTAGAGAAGTGTTTTGTTTGTGACTGCTAGGTGCTCTACACTTGATGCATTGTCTTTTTACAGCTGCAGGGCAAACTTTGCTCCTCCCTTGTAGCCTGGGTTGCAATGATGGATTAAGTAGGTAAGTAATAGAGTGGTAATGAGATAACCACTGACATCAAGCATTAACGTGGGAATAAATGAAGTTACCATCCAGAACTAATGGCCTGAACTATCACTGGGTTGTAATTAATGTATGTGGTGGCTAAGATTTACAGGATATTTTAGGATGCTGCTTGCATGCAGCGTTGGGTTTATGGCTTGGTTGGAGAGAAATCAATTAATGACAAGAACTTAATGAATGGGCAGAAGCTGTTCTTTGTCAGTTTGTAGGGCCCCTTTTGTGGAAGAAGCTAGACTGGCACATATGGAGTATCTGCCTTTTCTGCTATGGGGATGGAAGAAGGTAGGATCCTCTGACCCTGTGTCACTCACCCTTTAGTGCCTAGTAGAGGTGCTGCAAAGTATCTTGGAGGTTCTGTCCCTCTTTCTGTTTTATTAGGGCAGAGTATCAGGAGTCTTTGTGGAAACAGCACATTTGAAGTGAACCCATAAAGCAGGCTGCAAGTTTGCTTATGGGTTTGCCGGTGGTGGGGATTCTCCAGCTAGGACCTCTGAGCAATGCCAAGCTGCCCTGTTTTGCCCCTTGAAGGTAGGACATCTAGTTCCTTCTTCAGGTCTTCTCCTCCCCGCAGCTGTGGCTCTGCCTCCTGCATGTCACCCCCTCCCTTGCCCTGCGGTCTCTCTAGTGTGTCCCGTGTGATCCGATGACTGCCGGCACCTAGTGCGTAAGCCTCCTGGAGCAGGAGTTTGAGGTGTCCAAGCTGCGTACGTGCTGTGTGCCCATGCTCAAGAGGCCTTGTCTGGAGAGCTATCCCTCCCTGCTCGCATAGCTTGCTAGGCATGTGACCCTGCTAAACACTTCTCAGATGTATGAATAACACTTTTGACGTGGTTGCTAGGCTCTTGCAAAAAACACGGCAGAGCAGTCAAAATTCTTCATGTTAATTGGTAGGAATACTCCAGTCATCTAACTGCTGCCTCCCTCATCTTTCCATGGCAACACTCTCTCTACGGCAGCCCAGGTGCTTGTGGTTAGATATAGTGGCATTTTTTGAGCCTTCTGTCTTTCAAATCGCCCCTTGGAGCATGGAGGGAACATCTGTACTTTTAAAGTATGGGCATCATGTGATACATCAAATAGCTTCCCTCGGTGTAACCATATTCCTTTTCTGTGCTCTCAGAGACAGAAAACGTTGGAAACATGCCCGAATTGAACCCTTGTGTTTCTTTGGTAGAAAGAGCTGTTACCCTGGTTTTTTAACAGGGAGAGAAAGGTGCGGAAAGAGTCCTGAGTGTTTCTCTTCCTTCCCATGGTCTGACTCATCACACCTTTCTATCGTGTGGAGAAAGGAGAAGGGACCACAGCTCACAGCATCAGGTGAACAGAGGGAAGAATGATCTTTTCCTCTCCCGCAGAACCCAGCCTGGGTGGAGCTGTGATATCTCCTTCAGGAAGCCAGCATGGTGGCTGGAAGGAGCTGGAGGTGAGAAGGAGCATGGACAGGAGGAAGGAGTGGCTCAGGCATTGCATCGTCTTCACCTCTGATCCTTGTTGTGAATAAAGGTGTGTGGGACACATGGGAAGGCACAAATAGGGCATGGGTGGTGTTGGGCATTGCAGAGCAGAGGGCTGGTACAGTGAATAAGGCATCCTCTATTCCTGCTCCCCACTGCTCTGAAACATTCTCCATGCCTATTCTAGCACTGTAATCTCTTTCAGGACCTATTTTACAGGGATTCTTAATGATATCAGGGGAAAATGATATGTGGATGGCTGGTGATGAACCCAGCCCAAAGCTGCCTGGACTTGGGGAGGTTGGTGCTTTGCCTGAAGCATTAAATTTCCTTGGTGCAGGCTTAGTAGTTCCTTTCCACAGTGAACAGGAGGAAGAAATTTCCACCAGTTGGACCAGCACAAGCCGAGACCCAAAGTGAACAAAGAACAGATATACTATATTTGGGGATATGTAAATCCTCCTCCCCCAGCTTTGGGAAGTTTATTGCCTTCACAAAGCACACAGTGTGGCTGTCACTCCTGGGGAGCCCAGGCAGGCTTTATGTGACAAGGGAAAATTACCCAGGCTGTTCTCCAGAAGGCAAGTGAGCAGGAATTTTCCTCCGACTGGTTCAGGACAAAGTTAATGTAGGGAAAGCCATTAAAATTAATGCTGGTAAACAAGGATAAAAAACAGCAGGGCTGTAACAAAATTTGGACCAAATAGGGTTTCCCAGCTGTCGTGCTGCATGCTATCTTAAAGGCAGCAGGCAGAGGGAGGGTGTAAGCTGAGTTCAGAAAGCTCTTGTTGGAGTGGACTGTGAGGTTGGGGTTGGGGGCATTTGGGCTTTAGTGGCACCAGCTTCACGATCCAACAGTTTAATTCTCCTGGGCCCACTGTCTTTTTCTGGGCATGCTGTGTTGTCTAATGGTGTTATACCTCGTATCTGTTCAGGTTATCTGCTGCCCTCAGAATTCTGCTCTAGAGTTCTGAGAACGTGCCTGCATGTGGTCGCTGGCTACAGGAGTTTTGTGTGAGCATGTCTGGGAGCAGATCTTAGGGTGTTGGGGCAGTGACTTGCTCCAAGAAGCTGATCCTGACTTCAGCTGGAAAAGGTGCAAAGGGGCACAGTGATTCACTTCTCCGTTTCATCTGCTCCAGTGTGAGCAGGAGCGTGCTCAGTCTGGGCAGAGTGAGGATGATTAAGGACATGGGACCACTGAACTGGGAGGAAGGCTCAGATTTGACACCTTTTCTCACTTTGGTGGTGGGTACAAGCTAAATGAGACCCAGAGTATCCCAGGGAAAATACCCTGGCACAGGAGCCGTTTGTTACTGCACAGATAAATGGCTTTTTTCAAACCCATAGCTAGTCACCTTCTCCAAAACTCCTGGCACCAGATTTTCAACTGACTTGATGCTTTGGGATAGGCCAAATCTAGTATAATCAAGCCAAAATTTCTAGCCCTAGAATTGAAATAATGGCCTGTATGTTCAAGTATGTTCACTGATTTGATGGTAGTGGTGAGAAGGAAGAGGTACAAAAGCAGTTAGCCACTTTCTTGCAGTGCCTGAGAGACTTGGACAGTATGTTTGAAAAGAAAGAAGGCAACAGTCTCATCTCTGAGCACAGCTGTCTTCAGCAGAGATGAACAGCATAGATGCCAGTAGCCATAGGAAACTCCCCAGTCCACCAGTCAGTGCACGTAGCAGCAAGTGACACTGTGTTTGCTCAGATTTCAGTGATTTTGATGGCCCTATCCTGGATGGTCAGGTTTTCCAGGACAGGCTGGGTTCTGGTAGAGTCTCCATGCAGGAACTTGAAGAGTGAAGTGAAGCTGCTGAGATAAAGTGCTGCAATGTCTCCAGTCACGTGCAGAGAACTGGAGTTGGATGTCTAAAGTCACCCTCATCAAAGAGATGAAGGAAAGTCTGGGCAGGTCAAGACTGATGCTGGAATGGAAAGCAGCTTGTAGAAAGCCCCAACACGTCTTCTTTTGGAGCCCTTATTCCTAGGGGAAGCCACCGGCTGCCTCTATGGGGAAACATCAGCCCCTTTACTCTAGTCAAACTGCTGGCAGGTTACGGTCTCAGAGGTAATGTAGGTGAGGTGGGCAGAGGAGGAGAGCTTTCTCTTGTTTTCCATGAGACATCACCAAAGAATCAGGGTGACAGAATTATTTTTGTGGAAGTGACTATGTGAAATATTTTTTCATTTTGATTATTTGAAAAGCAAAACTGTTCATGGGTTTTAAAATTCATGTCCCCTCCAGGTTGTTTTGTTTTGTTTTGTTTCTTATTCCCTCCCCCTTACTCCTCATAGTGAACCATCCAAACCTACACAGTGTGTTATTTCTTGAGGAAATGCAATTGTTTTCCAGTCAAACCTAGGCTGGAGATGCTTCTGGTGATTCGTTTGTCTGAGAAATTTAAAACACTTGAATGGAGGAGAAACCAGGCTGGTTCAGGGAGACCTTTCTTGTGTTTGAAGACCAACTCCAGCAGGGGACTTGCTTCAAAAGCTTTTTATTGGAAAAAGAAAATTTTTATAAGCTTTGTTTGGGAGGCTTGGGCTCCAGCCATTTTTCTGTTGCAGCTTCTTGTCTGGTACCAAGATCTGGAGCCTGCCCATCCCGGCCCCAGTTTCCCATGCCTGCTTCATTGCAGAGCTGTACCACCTCTCACAGAGATCTGCGTCTCGAGCCCTTTGCTCTCTAGGGTCACTGCTTCTGCAGGGTGGGATGAGGTGATGCCAACTTTGCCATGACTTCACTTTGTACCAAAAGTTTTTCCCAAGAACGAGCATTATATAGGTGCAGACCTGTGTCTGGAGCGCAGCAGGGACCTCCTGCTGTCACGCAATGAGGGGTCCATGTCCTTCATTCATTGTTATAGTCTGCTCAAGCTCCTCAGTACCAAACACCTCTTTCTGAGGTTTCCCAACATCCAGTGAGTTCAGAGCCAGGCACCAGAAAGGTGGATTCAATGGTAGTAACCACCACAAAGTCCACTGCAGAATGTCTCTCTTTGGCCTTTTGTTTTCCCACCTATAAAACAAGCATGTGTAAATGGTGTGCTCTTCAAGACATATCTTTCTCTTCCCTCATACGACAAGGAGTTGTGGAAAACCACCAGGCAGTGGCTGAAATCAGATGAGCTGATCTGTCACATCCCAAGAGTAATCCTGGGTTTCAAGGGCTGTTCTTACCAGCTTCATGGGATGTCCCAGAGCTGTCTTGATTGGAGACAAGGTGCATCATGGAAACAGGACTGTGCTGGAGAGGCTGGGGATGCTTCACATGGTACAGGAGCTGGTGGCAAATTGCCTGTGTGTCTGGAAGTACAGCAAGAAGTGGGCTGGATAGAGGAGACCACCTACTCCTGTTGTGGACTGCTCTGCGAGCTGACAGCTCTGCTGTCTAGTGCTGGCCAGATCCACAGTGTAACTGCTCATCTCCAGTCCCTGCCTTCTCTGTGCCCCACATGCTGCTTCTCCTATAAATAGCCCGGTGGGAAGCAGAGCAGAGAGCCACCCCAGATGGCCCCCAGTTCCACGTGCAGTCGTGTGTGAGATTTGAGAATAGGGGCTGTCAATTCCTTGCCTCAAGCCTCCTGTGAAACCTCATTAAAAATGGTGTCCTCTTCCTTAACCCCCACCATCCCCTCCCTTCCCACTTCAACTTGCCTGCATTCAAGCACCCTTATTAAACATGCACTTCTAAGCAAGGAGCGCTGACTTCCCCTTAATTGAGGCATAATAATTAGAGCATTAACACATTAGGAGGGTGAGACAGCATGTTTAGCTTTTGTGATTAATTATCTGAGGATTGTAATAAGTTGTTAAGACATTAATTACTCTGGCATGTTTATTGCTCTTTATTGCAGAACAGACACTTGGTAACAGCAAGTGCTGGTGCGTCTGGAAATGCAGCGAGAGGCAGCTTGGAGGGAGGAGATCACCTACTGATCCACAAAACAGTGAGGTGCTGGTGGTGGGGACATCCTCCTGGGTGGACCTAGGTGACCAAATAGATTTATTTCTCTTCCATCTCCAGGAGGCCACAGATGGATAGAAATGGTATCTGAGTCCCCTAGGACAATCCAAGACCTGGAAGGTCCTTTTCCATCTTCTCATCTGGATTTTTCTTCTCTTTGAAATGAAGTGTTTCCTTCCTGATGGTGTGAACTCCCCCTCATTTGGATATTTGTTTTTCCAAGGCTGGTCAGTGTGGTTCAGTCTCTGTCTGGATCTTACCAGGAAGGCGGTCTGAATTAAAGGCAGGCTAAAGTTCCAGGTGTCAGCAGTGATCAAGGAATGAACCAAGCCTCCAGTGCCTTCCCTCACCCCTCCACTGGATGAAATTTCTTCTGGATAATTGGGAAGTAGGTTAAGGAGGGGTGTTTCTCCAGCAGCAGGAGAGGTTTGGACTTCTATAGCCTGCTCTTCACACAACAAGCTGCTCTGTGGTCCCTAGACAACTCCGTGCTTGTTGGCCAGGTTGGGTCTAATGGCGAAGTTCAAGCCTGAAGGATGAGCAGGTCTTGTATGATCCTGAAACTCTGACAGAGAGAACAGGTGGCCAAATTGGCAGGAAGACATGGTTGGCCTGTTCCTAGCTTTCTACTCTTCCCATAAAATATGCATGGTGTCAGACCAACTTCCTTCTGCAGTTATCCAGGCTGGGGAGAACACGGGACACATGGATAAATAAATATGGGAAGATGATGAAAGACAAGAAGGTGGGTAAGCTATGGGTGCTGCATGTTGATATGGATCTCCTTTGGGACCCCTGGACCTGACATTTCTGGTTTCTACGCTGTTGCTCTGCCCTCACGTTACTGCAACATGAAATGCCCCTGTCTTGGGGCAGTAAATGACAGATGCAAGGGGAAGGAATGGGGTCTTCATCTGTTGCCTCTTGTTGGAATTAAAACACGAGATGGTCCTGAACAGTCTTTGTCCCCTCAGGACTGGCCCGGTGGTCTCTTTCCCTGTGGCTTCTACCAGCTTGTGCCGGTGTCACTGTCACTCAGTTGTCTCAGTGTCTAGGGAGGAAAAATCCCTTCCTTGTGTACAAGCTGTGATCTGTCTTGTGTCAGCTGAATGCAATCTTCTACCTTCAGCCCCTTGGAGCCCCTGCCTGCCTCTCACTAGCCCAACCTGGATTTGGCATTCACTATCAGGTACCTGCTTTCTGCATTCAGAGTATGGAAAGTGTCAGCCTGGCATTTCCCACTCAGCTCCTAGGGACAAGGCAGGTCATGGCTTATGCGTTTTATCATTAAAAAGATAATTTCCTCTAGATGTGTGCAATAAGACAGTGGCACTGACCTGTGATCCTGGCATTGCGCAGCATTAATGATTTCCCTTTGCAAGTAAGAAGCAGCAAATGTACACATTTTGGGGAGATCTGAATTATTATTTTTTGCTTTTAAGGCTGCTGTCTTCCTAGGCCAGACTTAATTAGCAGACCTCATTATTTCCTCAAATGTAACTTGACTTCCATTGAATGAGAATTGTTCAGTGGATGGGGAGCAGCAGAGCGATGCTGCAATATTCATATTGTTTTAATTGCAACATTAACATTTCATGCCGCTCTTGGCATACTTTCAGGTGCGGTCCTTTAGCTCAATGCAACACAGTGAAAGGTTGGATCAGAACAGTTAGGATAAAGTGACTGGATTTCTGGATTTTCTTTTTTTTCTTTTTTTTTTTTTTTTTTATAGTGAACGCAAGCCTGGATTCAATCCCCGTCACTCCTTTTGTTGGGCAGAACAGGGTGTCAAACACCCCTGAAGTGTAAATCCCTTTTTCAGAATAAAGGATGTGCTGTAGTGCATGTTTAAATTCTCTTTTTGCAGAGATGAAGCCCTGCAGCTACAAGTGATATGTGATCCACTGGGCTGAGGGCGCCTCCTGGGACTTGGCCTTTACTAGGTGAATCAGAGAAGTCCCAAAGTGTGTCTGGCCAGCTGGGCCACGGTCACATAGGAACTGGCGGGGAAGAAGGGTATTTCTTACTTCTCCGTTACTTCCAGGGTTGCCTGGGGCTGGAAATGGCACTATGAACAGATGACAACTGGGTCAGTGCAGATCCTAAATGAGCACGGGGGTTTCCCTGCTCTGTCCCCACATTGCATATAGGACTTGGCTTTCTTGCAGGGGGCTCAGCCTTAGCAGTCTCCAGTGACCGTCACTGCCTTGCCGTGTACCATACGCTTGCCGCTAATCATTCCTGTACTGGAGAGTGGTGATGAGTGATGGGAGCTCCTGGCAAGAGTGACTGCAGGTTCCACCCTGGAACAGTCTAATGAGGGTGTCCTAACTGGGTCACTGAAAGGATGTAAGCAAGGAAGGCCAGACAGTAGCTCTAGTAAATGGCTTCTTGTTATTACTTTCTGAAGGCTGTGTTGCACTGCATGACGTGTAAACTGTTTAACTGACTTTAAAGGAGAATCAAGAGGCTGTTGTGTCCCCTTCAGCCTTTAGAAGAAAGAGGAAGGCTGCTGGGTCTCTCTTTGTTCTGCTGGGGGAAGGCTGACCTTCGTATCCCCGCTGCTGCCTGCCAGCTCCGTGCTGGCATTGGCTTGGTGAGTAGGCCTGGTCTGCATCAAGGAGCTGTGTGTAGAGGGAGAAACTCCCTCTCACTTAGAATAACAAGTGCTACTAATCAGTCAGCCCGCTAATGGGTAGCTTGATGTGTAAGTGATACTGCTGTGAGCTCCCTGGGTGGCCGCTCAGACTCTGGGCTGCCTTCCTGGCCTTCACTGGCACATGAAACATCTTGCTGGAAGGTAAAATCTCTGTTGGTGTGGTGGAGAGGCAATGGGAGGGTAGTGGGGGCAAGGGGGCTGCTCTGCCCGTCAGTGTTCCCTCTGTCTCTTCCATTTCAGAGAGCATCTGAACTCATCCATATGGCTGGGATAGCAATTCAAGCTGGAAATGCAGTCGGACCTTGGCTTAGTCACTGGAAAAACAAGGCAAAAGCACACAGTCCATTTCCAGAGGCCTTCCAAAGGCTAATATGCCATCTTAGCTGGCTGGCTCTCCTATCAGCCAAGCATGCTTGAAATGTTGTCCTGTTAGTACTGTGTGTAGTGGGATCCATGAAGTCTTGCCTCCTGTGGATATATAGCTTGGGTTTGGATTCTCTGGTGTCTAGAAAGCTGCTTGTGCTGAATGGAGCATCTTCCCTTACTGGTATATTTATGGCATGTCTCTCTCTCCCACGCAAATTGTCTGATGTCTAATAAGGGATGATACACTATGGTTTGGAAGGTGCTCATAATGTCTCTCTGTTTGACAGTCTGTTCCCATGAAATTTATAGACTGACTGTCTCCAAGACCTCTGTATCTCTGTCAGATCAGGTTGGAATCTGTTTGCAGTGTCAGAAGTTGCAGGGGAGTGGGCAGAGCACAGACTGATGCAGCAGGATTGCATATGCTTTGCACTACTTAGGAAATTAGGCTGAAAATGTGCCCATCTCTGTTTCCTGCCGATCTGGGGAGGGGTGTGGGGAAGACAAGCAGTCGTGGCTCTGATCACCAAATTGCGAGTTTGAGAAGGCAAGGTGGTTGTGTGGGAGGAAGGCGATGAGCTCAGAGACTACCCAGGAGAAGAACTGCTCTGGCCCCAGCCATCTCACACTGGCTGCCATGCTGGGGGCTCTTCAGGCACGTTCGAGCTGCCTGTGGTGAGGAGCGCAAGTACGGAGCATGGCCTCTTGTGGAAAAGAGCCTCTGAGGACGATAAACGAGCAAGCCCAGAGCTCCTGGCTGGTGTGAAGAATTGCCCGGCTAAAGGATAATGAATGCCACAGCAGGAGACAGAGCATTTCTCGGAGGCGATTCATCCCCTTTATCACCCTGCTAACAAGCCCCAGAGCGACTTGAGAGAGACTTCTCTGGAGCAGCACCATCCCTCAACCATGCTGATGGCTGGGTGCTGGGGGTCACAAATACATCCTGTGGCAGGAGTGCT
Source organism: Rhynochetos jubatus (assembly GCA_027574665.1). Lineage (NCBI taxonomy): Eukaryota > Metazoa > Chordata > Aves > Eurypygiformes > Rhynochetidae > Rhynochetos > Rhynochetos jubatus. Next base: position 24,124,036 of record CM050656.1, read on the forward strand.
CAGCAGGCAACCACAGAGCATCCCCACCCCCCCCACCCCCCACCCCCCCCCCCAAATAACAGCCCTGAGTTGGGGCGTCAGTGGTAGGGACTGCAGAGTGACTCTGGCTTTGCTGGTGTGGAGAACATACCCTCCTTCGGGCCATGTGTGGTGCCACCTGAGAGATCCGGATGTAAAAGCCAAGCATCTGTCTTTTTTAAAGTACTTTTGGGCAGTGAGGGCCCTGCAGCACTCTTAGGATTGCTCTAACCTAACTCCCAGCTTGTCTAAGATTTAAGATTTATAACATTTATACAAGACCCAACAGGAGTTTGGGGCTGCCGGCACGGAGGTAAGTTAGTTCTGCTTCACTTGCAGCACAGCTGAGTCTGTGCCTGAGCCTTGTGCGGGGAGGAGAGGGCAGGAGTGATGTGCTCTTCGTAAGAGCTAATAAAAGCTAATTCATCCCCTTGCTCCAAGACAGTAGGAAGCATTAGTGTCTGCATGAGTGCCTCCTCCACTGTTGCAGTGTGCTGGGTGCCTCCACCTTCCCTCTGGCTGGGAGCAAAGCATGTCCTCACGTGGAGGTGAAGGCATCTCTGTCAGTAAGAGCTGACTGTGACAACAGGCAGCTCGTGGTGCTGTCAGTAGCTGGCATCCCTCCTGGGAAGAAAGAACAGACAGATAAACCAGGCAGGTGCGTCTGGGAATGAGGATGGACATCCCTTGGACAACTTCCTATGCTCCAAGCAAGTGCTTCTGCCTCTTCCCCAGGGTTTGGGCCCCAGCTTGCGGGAAGAGGGATCAGTACCGTCCCTGATTTGGCTGGGCAAAAGGCAAAAGGCCTGCAGCCATTTCTGCCCAAATAGGTGACCAAGTGGACTGGAAATACCTTCAGCAATCACCTTGTGTGCTCACCTGTGCAGTGTGTGTGCAGGTACGTGGTGTGCCACCCTGCGTGCTCATCTACCAGAGTGATTTGTGTCTGGGGCACAGTGGGTGAGCATTAAGTAGAGCTAATTGCCAGTAATTGGAAGGGTTTTTTTTCTTTTTTCTCCTGTCTGTTTTCTTAATTTCTCCTTCTCCTCCAGGTTTAGCTGTCGGAAGATGCATTTAGTGTGGTCTGTGTGTGCACCCCACATCCAGTGTCAGTGGTAGGCAGGGCTGGGAGAAGATAGGGAGAAGGGGAGGAGAAGGGAAAGCAGACAGGAGTGGTGGTGTTTGGGTGTCCTCAACAAATGCTGGTGGTTTTGTAGGGACAAAAAGGAGGAGAAAAGCTGCAGGTGGAGGGTGCAGAGTGCACCACGATGGGTAATTGGGTTGTTCCAGGGAGGGCAGAAACAGTAGGAGAGCAACAGTTGGTGGGGATAGTCTGGAGTGTGTTTGTAGAGCTATGGCTCTGGAGCAGGGGAGAAAGATTGGTGGGTCATGGAGAGAGGCATCTCCTTGAGGATGAGCAGCATACTAGCAAGAGAGATTGTAATCCTAATTTTTTCTTTCTGTTCTTTATCTGTAGATCTCCAGGCATTTTAAAAGGAAGTTAACACTGCAGACTGGAAAACTTCACATCTTGATGCTTCAGAGTGTAGTTTAAAGCCAGCCAGAGGAGCCAAGGCCACTGCCTGTGAGTTCCAAGCCCCTGTCATGTATTCTGCTCCCTGGGCCCCGGTACTCTGCACTACAGACCTTGGACTTTCTCCCAGGCCCCTGCACTGACCAGACTGATGATGGGGAGCTCGTTGGAGACCAGTCATGTCTGAGTGGCTGCAGGACATGTTGCCTCCCATAGCCACATGTGATCAACTGGACTGCCTGTGGGAGGGAGGCATGCTGGCACATGAAATGGCCCTTCAAATCATGGTTGAATTTATAGGGGTGCACTCTGGTCCCAGTCTGTACTGTCCCATTCTGGACCCAGTCTGGTCCCTGTTCCTGCCCTGCCCTCTCTCTGTGTTATGGGAGGAGTTCACTCACAATCTGGAAACATCTGGCACTTTTTCTTCTTTTGCCAGCGCCATTAAATGTCGAGTTGAAGGGAAATACAATACATCACCTTCCTTATGGGCTGCCATTCAGCTAATAGTAACAGAGATTAGCCTTCAATCACACAGGGGCTGGAGCTGAAGAAAACCTTCCTGAGGACACAGTGGAGAAACATTTTCATTAGCAGAGGAGAACCTGACAGAGATGAAGTGTCCCTTCACCTCAACTGCCGGACCTCTCCCCTGCCTGATGTTAACAGGATGAGGAGATGGTAACTGAGGAGCTGGTGCCAGCAACACTTTAAGTGCTGTCTGCATCCAGATGTGAGAAACAGCTGTGACACAGCAAAGCAGCGCTTTCATAGTCTGGTAGGGATGGCTTTGGTTTTTCTCCTGCCTATTGATGAGCGCTTGCTTCTGGAAACAAACTGTCTCTCTCCATGCCTTCAGCTGAATGGAGAAAATGGGTATTGGGTCATAAGCCACCCTAGCACGGGCCAGAAAAAGATGCCCTTGGGTGATAACATCTATAGGTCCAGGTGGTATCATGGGCTCTGCCTCCTGCAACACATTTTGCAAATGTAACAGTACTGCCTTTGGGGTAGCAGAGGCTTTTTCTGCCCCATGGAAAGCTCTTCCAGAGCCCACTATCAAAGGCATCTATTCTTAGTCTGCATCCCCCAAGGGCAGTTGAGATGGCCAGGACTCACTTCTGCTATTGATGTCTAGCTTGTGTTGAAGAAATACACCCTGCACCCCAGCTGGGAGCCTGTCACAGACCTGTCCATCCTTGTTACTGGGAATTAGTCAGCAGGATCCCTGCAGTTCCTGCCTGCCATCCCCCACCTCATCTCCCTGGGGCTGGTGTGCTTCTGACAAAGGCAGGCTCCATCTCTTTCACTCACAGCTGAAGGATGCCTTGCCTGGTCCTATCTTTCAGGTTGGAGGGAAATTGTTTTAATTTGTATGGCACTTTCCTTTGTGGGGATTAAAAGAAAGAAAAGAAAAAAACCTCACAGTAGAAACTATGATCATTCTGGGTATTTTTAGCTCTTTGCAAAGGACCATTAACATCTCTGTCTCTGAAGACTGTCCTCACTTTGGGGCTACCTGTGATACTGCATTAACTTCACATCTCTGCAGTGAAGGTAAGCCAGTGCTCAGCACTCCCCAAGACTCTGACTTGTAGCGAGCCTTATCTCCTTGCCTTGCTCTCTGTGTGCCCACCATGTGCACAGCACTCTGAGAAGAGGCTCCCTGGCCGAGAGTGACAGACTCAGAGATGTTCATGTCTTCTGGGATAGGTTTTATCAGGAATCTGATCTGAGCTTCAACACAGCTTGGCAGCTGTGTTCTGTCCCATTGGTTTGGGACACAAAATCAGGTGCCTTGTGGTCTTGGAGCATTCTCATGTTAAAGTACCTCTCACTTCCCCCTCCTCCCTTTCAGAACTGAGAGTAGCCAAAACCATCAGAAAACCTGGCTCCTGAGCTTTTTTATCCTGAACCCTTCACCTACCTTGTTTTCTTTTTTTCTCCTACAGTCTCAGCTGGCTGAGTTACAGTGCCAGCCTATTGAAAAGAAAGGCACGTGCTGGCTTACAGAGGGAGGGAGACCGGAGACAGGATAAATCTGGAGGCAATGAGATTGCGGGGAGGCAAGTCAGCTGCTCTTGACACTTTTATTATGGAGCCAGGCTGCTTGGGAATGAATCTTTCTTGAAGCATATGTTGCTGGATGACATTTCTACCAGGTCCCGGCAGTAACCTTCGCCAAGCCTCACTGCCCAGCCCTGCACTCGCCTGTTCCTGGGATAAGGGGAGCGAATGTCAGCTGGAAATGCCACAGGCAGCAGGGCTTGATGGTACTCAGTGCACCTCCGATGAGAATGAAAGCACTTGCACTTCTGCACCAGAAACTTGAGGCTTTGGTGACTTCAGTTTACAGATGCATGTGTTGTTTTGCAAGGTAGATGTTGGCTTCTGTGTGTGTTTCTCATTACAGAAATGAAGAGGATAAAACAGAGCTCAAAATGAAACTCTCCTTGGAATTTCCCAGAAGGATGAAGCTTGCTCCATGGCTCTGAAAAAGGACGGTGTACTTCCTTAGTAACCTGCTGACGAGGTACTCGTTCTGCTTCACACAGAGGCTGGAAGCCAGAGGAGATTTTGGGTTGCAAAGAGGGCTGGGCAGAATTTGCTGCCCTCCCTGCTCCTTTTCTGTATCACTGTCAACTTAGATTTCACATCAAGAGGGTGAAGTGATGGCTGGCAGCAACAATACCAGAATGTCAATGGCAAAGGTGAAATCTTTCCCTCTGTGGGGGTACTTCTTCCTTTCCCTTCCCCTTGACTTACATCAAGAACTGCTGGCTCCCAGTGCCAAGCAGGGCATACGTATGTGCTGCCCAGGGAACAGTGTGTACTGCGCTATCACTTTTCTTGCTGTGTTGGTAAGGAGCTCTGTGTCAGGGATGCCTCTTTGCTGTGTGGTGACCTAAAGCAGAGGGCGAACCCTTGTCACTGTCTGAGACAAGCTGGGGCCACTGGGAACTGCCATGTTTGCGGTCATGGAGCATTGCATGGAGAGGTCCTTTGCCATGCTGGCACCCTTGTACTGGCAAGAGGTCTGCTAGGGATGTCCCTTCAGAGCTCCAGGGGCCATCTGTGCTCTTTGAGGGCCAGGCCTGAACCAAGTCAGGGTCTGAGGGCAGACAAACATGTGTTAATGGTTAATGTTCTCCACAGGCTGTCTCTCACCTCCTCTGAACATGAGCTAATCTCGTAGAAGAGTGCCTCTGCCCACACTGCTCTGGCAGCCCCTCTGCCAGCCTTCTGTCCTTGAGGGCCAGTTCAGCAAAGGCTCAGTGCTGTTCTGGGTCCAGCGTTCATTTTCCAGCTGGTTACAGAGGAGAGAATGAAGGTAGCTGCTGCTGCCAGGCCATGCTAGAAAACAGAGGGAGAGGATGGGCCTCTTTGTGCACTTAAAGATCCAAGAGTTCAATCTGATTCTAGTTCTCTATCATCAGCCTTGATCCTGTCTTGCATCATTTCCAGCTGATGCCTGAGCCTGTTTTTGTTTTATTTTTTTTTTCCCTTTCCCTTTTTCCCCTCACCTTATGAAAAATGGCTTTGCCATCTGCATCTGTCAGGAGTCCGCCGAGCTGCGTGTATGGCTCAGTGAATATACAAATGTGCGGTTGGATTGTGGCCCCTCTGACAGGCCGGAGATGAATACCAAACGTGAAGGGAGAAGAGTGTGTTCCCTTCCTCCACTGCTGCTGCCTCTGATGGTTGTTTTTCTTATCTCAAGGAGGTGTGAGAATCGCCTTTGGGAGCAGCACTTCCTTCTGCTCCTGTTCTGCCTTGCCAAGGATCAGTTCCCTGCCATCCATCATCAGCTGAGTCCTCTTCTCGCTCCCACATCTCAGCTGCTGATGGGAATGCTGGCGAAGGGGTAAGAGTTTTACCCTGGTTTTTGCTACCTACCTTTACCCTCTCCCTTTCGTGTCTCGTCTGCCACACCCATTCCAAGCCAAGTGCCAGACTGGGGCTCGAGGACACTTGCCTTTGCTTGCTGGTCTAGGCAATTTCTGAGAGAGGTAAAAATGAGGTAGAGGGGGGAGGGGATTGTCTGACCTTACCCATGTGGCTTAAAATGTAGTTTTGAATTGAAGTTTTCAGCATACTGTGCGGAACTCCACATGTAGAGTGCTGAAAGCACCCAAGTGCTCCTGAACATCTCAGCCTCAATGTCTCTGCTTCCCTGCTGTTGGTGACCAGAGCCATGGGGCTCTGCAACGAGGAATGCACCAGCCATGAGATGCTCAGATGCCATAGCTCCCAGGGATTTTCTCACCTCCGCCTGCCTCTTGGTTTCCTGCAGTCTGGTACCTGAGCTGCTTCCCTGGCCTTGATGTACCAAGAAGCTTCCAGCCATGTGGGCTCAGAGGAGCAGGCAGGCAGAAAATGAAATGAGTCTCTCCATGCTCTTGCCACAGCAATCTGGTCAAGGAGGGGAAGTTTCTGGGAGGGTGGACCCCCGCTTTGGCAGGAGGAAAGAGCAGGCAGCTTGAGCTGAGCTGGTTTTTTGACAAGCAGATGGATGTTCAGCAGGGGCCCAAGAAAAACCCTCGAGTTTCAGGCTAGCTGCAAGCCCTCCAAACCAGAGTGTTGTGCTGACACAAAAAATAGCATCACTCCATTGATGCTCGGCCTGAATTACCCCTTTCAGGTGCCTGATTCGGGGAGCAGTGACCATCCTTTCCTGCCACTGGCTCCCAGGATGAGCCAGCTGTGTGCTTGCAACCAGGCAAGGATGCAGCAGAGCCCTTGAGCACAGTGGAGGGAAGAAGGCAAGCGATGGCAGATTCCTCTGGCGTCTCCACACCGCAGGGCTCTTGGCGAGTAAGCACTCATCTGCTTTGAAAACTCTTAGTGTTCCTGCAGGTGGGAGCCAATTTGTCTGCTTTCCTGCCCAGGTGCCATCTGTTTGTAGGATCGCCTGTGTGGTGGATGAGCATAATGGAGACAGCAAAGAGAAGGGGCTGCCAGGGTGGGAAAGATGAGCCTAAAACTTTCCTTGGGTAACTTGAGTGTTTCTGGCTACCATTGCTCCATCTCCTCAGCATCACGGCAGGGAAATCACAGCCTGTCATTTGCTGTTCCTGGAGCATGATAGCGAGCTGAGGCACCTAATAGCAAGCTATCATTTTAATGCTAATTTCCTACTGTTAGCTCAGGCTGGGGGAGGCTCAGCCCGGATGGAGGCAAGCCATTAGCAGATGGAGAAGGGAGGATGTGTGGGGATTGTTCTGCACCTCGAAAAGGGACTTCCAGAGGGCAGATGATTAACCACCACTGGGAAAACTGGTAGCAGGCACTGGGGTCAGTCTCTGGTTGACAAGGGAGGGAGGGAGAGAGAGGGACACTTTGTTCCTACTCATCTTCCTGTAGGGATTTTTTGAGTGCTTCAGGCTTTGGCTTGAATTTGTTGCTAGCCCTCAGTGCATTGCCACCACGGGGATGCTCAGAGTGCATGGCTGGGCTGCAGCTGGTGGTATGGTCATTCTTTTAACAAAGGGGCCAAGCAGGGTTGCGTTTAATTACTGTCTTTTTGTGAGGAGCTCCCCAGTTCAGGAGCCTGGACATCCATGTCGGGTGATGGGCTTCAAAGCAGGGAAATTTTGAAGCCATTCTCAATATACCCAACAGCAAAAAAAAAAAAACAACCAACTTGCTCTTTTGCCACGTGAACCAGCTCGGTTGCCCCAAGCTGGAGACCTGGCAGCAGAAACCAGTAGCTGAGTTTGGAGTCATGAAGGAAACTAAACCATTTCCCTGTGCTTTCCAGAGATGGGAGTTTCCACAACCAACCTCTTGATCCATCTTCTCTAGCCATATGTACCAAGCAGAAGACCCTGTGCTGCTCCCCATCCTGGTGTAGTTGCCTGGGAGTTCCTGGGGAGTTTGAATGGAGATGACTGGTTGTGGTGGGAGTGTAGGGCCTGTTGGGGATTGTGTTGGTAGCAGTCAGAGAGGTTCCTCTACCATTTCTAGACCTGCTTAGAAACCTTGGTACTAAAGGGATGTGACTTTGGATGCCATGCCTGGCTGGGAAGAAACTGGTTGCCTGCTACTGAGGGGTGGCCTTGTTTAAGGCAAGGGCCCCGTAGCCTCCTGGTCCTTACTGTGATACACGTCCTGAAGACCCACCAGCTGATGTTATGGTTTAACCCCAGCCAGCAACAAAACCTCACACAGCTGCTTGCTCACTCCCCCATGGTGGGATAGGGGAGAGAATCAGAAGAGTAAAAGTAAGAAAATTTGTGGGTTGAGATAGACAGTTTAATAGGTAAAGCAAAAGCCACACACGCAAGCAAAGCACAAGGAATTCATTCACCATTTCCCATGGGCTGGCAGGTGTTCAGCCATCTCCAGGAAAGCATCTCTCTCCCTGGAGACAAACGCCATCACTCCAAATGTCCCCCTGCTTCCTCCTTCTTCCCCCAGCTTTCTATGCTGAGCATGACATCATATGTTATGGGATATCTCTTTGGTCTGTTGGGTCAGCTGTCCCAGATGTGTCCCCCCCAACTTCTTGTGCACCCCCAGCCCACTCGCTGGTGGAGTGGGGTGAGGAACAGAAGAGGCCTTAACTCCGTGTAAGCACTGCTCAGCAGTAACAAAAACACCACTGTTATCAACACTGCTTTCGGCACAAATCCAAAACATAGCCCTATACTAGCTACTATGGAAAATATTAACTCTATCCCAGTCAAAACCAGCACACTAGAGCATTGGCTTCATCATTTTATATGGAAGCATACATGGATTTTTTAAAGATCACTTAAAGGCCGTTTTCAAACCATTTTGCCATCTAGCAGAGAGGCAGTGGAAGGACAAAAGCAGCCATTGTAACGAGGATGGTAACTGGTTAAATAGCAGAGGGGTGGGAATCCAGGAGGGGACCATCCTGCCAGGAGGACATTAACACAAGGTTACATTAGCACAGCAGCATTGCTTGCTGTGCTTCCCAACTACCAGATCTGACCTGGGGTGGAGCATGATTCACTGTTTTTAGGGAGCTATTTCCATCTGAAAAAATGGCACCTATTTTTTTTCTAGAGCCTCTTCCCTGTCTTCGTGGTTGAGGAGAGGAAAAAAAAAAAGTGAAGGGCTATTTTTTCTTAGCTGAGGAAAATCAAACAAACTTTCCCCAAAGTAGCTGAGCGAGGAATTCAGCACCTTATGTATTCCCAAGAATAATGCAATCAAGTAGTTGGGGAAAAAAAGAAAAAACAAACCAAAAAGTCTTGCTTTTCCCAGTTCAGCACTCTGAATAATGAGCCTACAAGCTGAAGGGAGAGCTCCTGGGAAAGGCACCTGCGTACAGAAGATGGACACAAGAAATGTCTCGTATGGGCCGATATCTGAAGCGATCTCTCTCTAATTTTCTACATCAGTGAGAACACAGCACGATACCATCAATCATAGTCAACCCCCCCTCAGAAAGCCACCTGCTGCCTCACTGTGTTGCAGTGTCCCCCCTCTGCTTCTGCCCCTGGATGGGGACCACAGGTGTCCCAGCCAGCAATGCCTGCAAGCATATTCTCTCCCAGGGGGTTTCTTCTTTGTCACATCTGAGCCTGTTTGTGTTCGTGCCTTTCTCCTTCTTCCACCCCTGGCACCTGTTTCTTGCTGGTGCTTTATTTCCAGATGGCCTTTTCCCTTCTTGGAGTCAGAAAAGGCCAAATACTCCTTTTATCCCCAAGGAGGAGAAGGTGCGGAGCCACCTGCCCTGGGATAACTGCCCTGGGATAACTGCCCTGGCCCGCTGCCTGGAGGAGGGATGGGGGTGGTTTTGGTGCTTGCTCATCTGGGGTTGGGGAGGTTGGCTTCACAGCTCACCTGATGGTGCTCCTGCAGTAATGGCCATCAGGGCATGTTCTGGGGATTGCTGGTTCCTTTACAGCCCTGGTTCTGGCCATGGAGCAGTGAAGGGAGACATCATTCACGCTGGGCTTGTGGTGCGATGCAGCATCTCTTGGTGTCTCGGTTTCTCCTTTTGTGAAGTTCTCTGCTTCTTCCAGGCCTGGCCATTTTTTCAGCAGACCGAGGGGCACTTTTTTGGCAGAAGCACCAGTGGCGGATGTCCATGTCCTCCTGAGCCCGGGCTAGATGTACTCCTAAGCTGGACAGAAGGTTGGTGAGACACGGAGTTGTTCTCATGGCTGTTTCTTCTACTGCAGTGTTGGACACTGCTGGTGGGTTGGATGGCTCTTGCTTCTCCATCTCTCTCATGTGCTAGGTTGTTTGCTCGTGCTCGATTGTGGTGGCTCTTGGACCTACCAAAGCCTGGCTAATTGATGCTATCTGTCGTGGCACAAAAGTGGTCTGCAGTCCCATTTCTTGCTCCATGGGCTCAAGCACCAGCTAGAACCAAGAGTCGTGCTTCTTGCTTGAGTACAGTTCCAGTCAAAAGCATCTTCTGAATAAACCAATGCAATTGCCATCTGCCTGTCAGCCTCTTATGCAGGCTTCTCAGAGCTGCCATGGATCCTTGACCTCTCTTTGAGCCATGATTTCCTGCATGTATCAACCCTGCTCCGGTGTTGTGGAGCTATTGCTGGCTTCTGTAGTATATGCTTTGTTTACTTCCCAAATGCCTGCCCTTTCTGTAATGAGCTATAATTCATCCTGGTTCATACAGTGCTTAGAGATACCTGGAGCAAGGAAGGTGTTCCATTAAACCACCTTCTAGGCTGCTCTCTGGACCGGAGCTGCTGATCTCCTGAGGATGTAAAACAGGGAGGACAAGGGGGGTGAGATCGAAGTGGGGAATAATTACCTAGCAGGGTAAAAGGGGCTGACTGGGTTGGAAACTACTGGGAGCTGACATGCAGGTGCAGATGAATGGCTACGGGAGGCAGGGCGGAGGGATGAAAGATGGGGTTTTTTTAAAGCATCTGCTTTCCTCTCTTCCTCTGCTTTATAACCTGTTTTTATAGAGACTGCATGAGGAACACATTTTTTTATTAGCAGCTTGGGAGTGGAGAGTAATAAAGATTAATTTTTTAAATAATTCCTTGCATTATCTTTTAATTTCCTGTGGCAGGGTTTGATTTTTAAATCTGGAAACGGAGTTAACCGCTAACATGCTCATCAGTTTGGAAGTGGCAGCTGAGGGAGCTGTGGGACTTGGTGATGGTGGAGACTTCTAAAGTTGAGCCTGGAGTCCCAGCCTCTCCTGGGCTGTTTCCTGGCCATAAAGATCTGTTCAGGTCAGCAGGGAAAACTCAGAAAGATCAAATCCATAATGCAGCTCCTGGTGTCCATTTTGCTTCCTTCCATTGATGGTAATGACAAAGCTACCCTGAGGAGGAAGGAGGGAAATGTGATGGCCCTGCTCTGCTGCTTGGGGCAATGCATCCTTGTTGGCCTCCACCCAGAACAGCCTGTGCTGCTGGGACCTGTGCTGAGCCATGCAGGACTGTGGGAACCTGGGCTGCCCAGACCAGCTGGGTTCCTCAGTGGTCTTGCTAGGGGAGGTGGTTGCAAGACTGGGAGGAGATGTTAGGGAGAAACAACAAGGGAGTAGTTGAAGGAGAAAGAGATGAGGTGAGAGAGAAAAGTGGCAACACTGGGGATCTGATTGAGGAAGGCTCTCACTGACCCCTGCATCTGACCTCTCCAGGTCTTCTGGGCTTCAGCCTGCTGGGGAGAAGGGCCCTGAAGGGTACCCACAGCACTGGAGATGGGCAGAAACCATGCCCAGCCTCAGCTTACTTTGACCACTGACCTTCTTTTCATAGCTTGCTCTTCATCATGTGGCCATGCTGGCTGCTTAAGCTTGCTCTAGAGCAGTGAGTGAGTGGTGGAGGCAGAGAGCAGCCGTTCTGGAGAACCAGCCACTATGGACAGGAGCATTTTGGCTCACACAGCTATGAAAGCAGCTGTAGCTCAAGTGCCTGATGTGGGCCTTGGGAAGGCAAAGGGGAAGCTGAGCAAAGCAGGGAACACAGTGGGAGTGTTGACCGTGTCATGAAAGGCATTTTAATGGATTACATCACTCCTGTGTTGGAACCAGGACCAGGATGAGGGGTTTTGGAGATGTCTGGGGATGGGGCAGAGCCAAATCATGCATGGGGAGTGCTCTGACCCAGACAGTTCCTGGCTGCCTCTGACAGATGCCATTTGGAGCAAGCTCTGTGCACACCTGGGTATCTGTGCTTGGGCAGCCCCCCGATGGCCAGCTCTGCTGACCCAGCATGGGAAGATTGTGGTCTCCCTGCTCAGAGTCCATCTCTGTGTGGTTGGAAGATCTGCTCTACCTTACGGCAGAGGGGCTGCAGGCTCGATCCAGCCTCACAGCTGTTCCCACATCTCCCCTTGCTCTTGGGAAGAGGAGAAGCACAACTCAGCCAGTTCCTAGGTGTGAAGGTCAGTTGTCCCATGCCAGGTCATCTCTGTTTGTTGGCATTTTGCTGGGCCAGGCTGTCCCTCATGAGATCTGTGTTTGCGGGCACAGCGCAGGGGATGTGGGTTGGTCTGCTCTTGGAGGCCGTGCGACTGCCTGGCACCAGGCATCCCACTTGCAGCAATAAATGTGGTTTGGATACTGGTTTTGTACTTTGGCAGCAGGCTGAGGTCTCATTCTGCTGGCCAGCCTTCATCCGACCAAGTCCTCTGGTGTTCAAGGGAGCGACAAAAAGCTTTGGTGCATGTGGCTCGTGCATGTTTTGGGTGGAAAAACACATTCCTCAGCTCCCTTTTTAGATTCTCCATTTATTCAAAACTTGGACAAAAAAAGAAAAAAAAAAAGAAGGGACCCTGTTGCCTGCCAGCAGAAGATGACAGAAATGCCTTATGGACGCTCCTGATCTCAGGAGGGAAACTAAGGCACAAAGAGGTGGCTTGCTGCCTGTGCCACCAGCACCTCAGTCACATCCGTCCCTCTGTGTACAGCTGCCAACCTTGGTGTCCCAACATGATACAAATAATCACGGCTTTGAGTTGTGCTTTTCAGCCAAAAGAAGCATACTTTGATGAAGCTGCCGGGTGTCAGGAAAACCGGGGGGCAGTTCCCAATTGTCAATATCTGTCCAAAAGCAGAAACCTCTCCTGTTATGGTGAGTTCTTATTTTTTTCTTTTTTTCCTTCTGAAGTCGCAGAGAGAAAAATGGAAATAAAGAGCAGCAGGGAGAGAGCTGTTAAAAAGCTTAAAGCTGTCACAAGGCATTGGTTAGTTTATGTGCAGTGAAGTATACAAACAAGTTTTCAGCTTGTTGGTTGGAGCCAAGGAGCGGGGGATTTTTTGTGTGATAAATATGTTTTATGGGTCTTTTATGGGATTTTTTAAAATGGCTGTCCCGATAAATTATTTACCATGGTAATAAAAGATCAAGGAAATTGGCCCAACAGTATCACTGAGCATCTAAATCTCAAACTTTTACTGGGGTGGAAGGACCCTCTGAATTCCAGGGGCCTTATAAAAGATTGTCCAGGCATACTGTTTTTCTGTGGTGGTGTTCTGGAGGCCAGGTCCCCAGCTAGTCCCGGCACTCGGCGTATCTCCTGGAGGTCCTGGAGGCCTAACTCTGGTTCTCAGCCCCACACCATCTACTCCTGGAGATGGATAGTGTTTCCCTCCACTGCTGGCTGTCATGGCTACAAATCTTTTGATAGTGTCTGACTCCCTATTTAAGTTTCCAAAAGGTCTCAGAAGCATAGCGGTCCTTCCTGGTGTGAAATGGGAGGTAGAAATCACTTAGAAAGCAGAAGAATTTTGACGAATGGCCTTATTACTCTGCAGTATGGGCTGGAAAGGCTGCCACGTAGTCCTGCTATGGAGATGAGGGACCTCCTCCCACCCCAGATATCTGGATGTGTATGTTTCTCCTTGCTTGGTGTCAACCACTGTGTGAGGGAAAGGCCAGGTTCTCCTCACCTCTGGCCTGGTCTCTATGGCAGATGAGCCCAAAATAGCCTTTGAAGAGACAAAATAAAAATTTATGGTGTTCCAGCCACAGAATCTATAGATACAGCTTGGTCCAGTGCCCCAAAAGATGTAAAAGTTTGGTCACTCGCTCCCTTCTCCTCCCAGGGGGATGGAGGAAGGAGAAGGATAGAAGTCCTACCAAGGGTCAGGACAGGACAAGGCAGATACTTGGCTGCATCCGAGAATTTCTGTAGTAAGTGGGATTAATGGCTAAATGGTAGGGTTTAAAAGACATCCAGTAGTTAATGTGGTGGCTTTTGTAAGGACTGTGGTCAAGAAAGATGCATCCCTGTGCTGTAAGCTGGCCATAAATAAACTTAGATGGGATTTTAGAAGCAATTTCTGAGGCTTGAAAGAGAGAATTCTGGAGTGGCCTTCAAAAAGGATGGTGGGTGGGAAGGGACAGACACTGTTTCAAGATAGCTCTCAATATTCATGGGAAGGATTATACATTCAGAGCCTTTCCAGAAGGGAGAGTCCTTGGGTATCTGATGTGTTGAATCAAGACATCTTTGTTCATGCAGGTTTTAGCTTATATTAATCTCATGCTTCAGGGCATCTGATGTCCTCCACAGGGTCCAGGGAGGAATCCTCATCTTCATTGATGCTTAATTTGGCTCCTGAGTTTGGCGGTGGTCCTGTCTCTCTCTGAGGTGGTGGAGAGTGGCCACAGCTGGAAACACATTGGGGGACAAGGAGAAATTTCCCTAGTCAGCCAACAGGAAGCACAGGGTTTTATTTGGCTTCCTTCTGGTGCCTGGAGGCTTCCTCAAGTCTTACAATTTTCTGAAATAATTCCTCTGCTGTTACAAGGCCATAGGAAATTCACAGAGCCACTCATCTTCCTCATTTGCTTACCATGCCACGTTACAGTGGTGGCTTTTGGGCTCCCGTTGGACAGGTCCTGCAGCCTGGGGCATGACCATGTCTCCAGACCCTTTGGTCTAACAGAAGCACTGTGATGGAGATCCTTGGCAGGTCCTGGATGTCCTAGGCTGCTCTTCTGAGCTGTCCTAAGCCTGGGGAGAGGGCAGGCAGTAAAAAGTGGGGCTTGCTCCTCTAATCTGGGAGCTGGGCCAGCAGGAACAGCCTCTTAGCAGGTGGCTGCCAAAGTTTTGCTATATGTTGGCTGCACCCCAGAGGATATCAGTGCTGGTGCCCACTTCTGTGGTGCATCCCTGAGGAGTGGGCTAAGCCAGGCTGAAGGCTCAAAGCCCATGAATCATTAAGGCTCTAGCCTCAGAAAGATTTAAACTAGAGCTGTGTGTTTTAATGGGTAATGTTTGCTGGGGTCAAGTCTGTGTGGTTTGGCTTTTAGGCTGGCAGCCAGGGACTAAGTTTCAGAGCAGGCTTTTCGTTGCAAGGAACAGAGGGTGGTACAGTATCTGATGTTTGGCTTCAAAGAAAAAAGGACACATCTCCCCCTGTCCCTTGTATTAATTGTAAACACATCCTGCCAGTTTGGGAATGGATGACATAAATTTAAGTGAGGATTGAGCCACTGTGGGGCAGGCATAAGATGTGTGCAGGCCAGGCTTAGCATCTCCTCCCACTCGCTCCAGACTATGCAGCACGACTCCGCTGACTTCGGTGGCATTTCCTCCTGGCTCGCCTCCTCGTGATGGGAATTGGACTGCACGTAATTGAAAAGGATGGGGCGTCTGCCAGCAGACTGCCAGCCACATTCCCCTTGGCAGCTTGAGCTTGTTGGTGGAGGACAGGGGAGACAGGCTGGGGCAGACACCTGCGTCAGGGGGGAGGTGAGCAGCTTCAACATTGTGGGGATCCCAAATCCATGTCCATCTGAAGCGCTCTGGATGCAGCTCCCTGTTGCTCAGGGGTTGCCCATGCCCAGAGGGGGACTGATGTCTCCAGCTGCTGTTGCATCAGCAGTAATTTGCTCTGAATCCTGATCTCCCCCTTGCTGGCACCAGGACAGACATGTGAATAACTGCTCCTCCGAGCAGCTTTCTGAACCAAGGACTTGATCTTGAAAAGCATCCTGTGATCTGGCCAGCTGTTGCTGACCTTGGGCTTTGAACTGCCATGTCTCCCTGCCACAGCATCAGTCAAGAGAAGCTGGGGGAGGTAAAAGGCTCCTGGGGTTTGCATGGTCTGGAACGCTAACGAGAACTCGGCTTACACGGACGGTATGGTGGGCCTTGGTGTAAGGCCAGTGATCAAGACATGAGGGCGTTGTAAATCCGGCACCTACAAAGATGCATGGAACAAAGTGGGGGCAGGATCTGCATTTCAAAGAGCGCTTTTTCTGTAACAGCGGATGTGCCTGCTTGCCACCAAGGTAGAGAGAGATGAGGCTGTTTGAACTACCGTCTCTGGGAGCCTGTAACCACCAGCTCCTCATTCAGGGCATGGTTAAATGAAAGCTTTATAACCCCACACTAATTTGATGGTGCTGAGCATAGGAGGTGATGCCTGCTGGACACAGCTTTACTTAACATGGACTGCATCGGATGAACATGTCTTGAAACCAGGCTTTGCTCTTGAGTATACGTGGTCCCTCACCCAGCCGCTGATGACAGAAATGTCCCTGCGGCTGAACCAGGGCTGGCCATACCAGTGCTAGGAGGACTGCTTAGGGAGAGCCAGGTCTTACCTCAAAAAGCCTGTAGTTCAGGCAGGAGAGGCAGCCCTGGCAGTAGGAGGTGAAAGAGGATCCAGTGGTGACTAAATGATTTGGTTTTGTCTTCCAGTTATAGCAGGGATTAAGTCAGGAATGACTGGATCTGTCCATAGCTCCTGCCTGGCCACAGTTGCTGGACAAGGTGGCTTCCTTCACTGCATACAGCTTCTTTGGGAAAAAAAAAAAAAAAAGGTTTGTTTTTGGCTGTGAATTGGATTTTTGTTTTGTTGGTATTTTCTGGAAGGAGAAATTCTAGACATTGGGTGGGTTTGGGCAGTGCAGCACAGTTTTCATTTCTCTGTGTGGGCCGATGCGGTGGGAGAATGGAGCACCTCCTCCGCAGTGCTGCTAGCTGCCGTCACACTCCCAGGCCAACTGTTTCGCTGGGGGAAGAGGGACCATCAGCAAATCCCAATTTCTGAGTGACTCCAGCCTGCCCTGCCTGGCATGGGGTTGTGACTGGCTTTGTTCGCAGATGTCCCTGGGCAGTAGGCCAGCAGACCTCTGGATTCCTTGGCAGCCCTGCTGACATCCAGACTCTCTGAGCTGATGCCTGGCTTGTGTTGTGTTGAGTCCTTGCATGCCTCAAAGGGGCTGGAAGGAGGAGCAGTTACAGGGGAGATGCTTCCTCTAGGATGCAAAATAAAATAAAAAGCAAGGTGGTGGATGGAAATAGCACATAAGACAGCATAATGTCCATCCCTCATCACCAAATTGAATGGTTAGTGAGCATGGTTTTTATGAAGAAAACTCTTCTCCTGTCTTTGACCAGGTCAGTCACCTGTCTGGGTCACCAACGTGCCGTTATTTATGTCTCAGAGGGCACTGTCAGGGCTAAAAAAAACAAAAAGAAAGAAGAAAAATCCCATCCTTGCCATTCAGAACACCTCTGTTCACTTGGGCTGTGGTCCAGAAAAGCACTTAAGCATGGGGGAACGCCTTCCTGGGCAGCAGCGTGTGGCATCCTCACCTGGGGCAGGACAGCAGGGGCTTTGCTGTTGACACTGAGCCAGGCATCATGGCGAGGAACCAGGAAGGACCTTGCTCTTGACCCCTGCCTTTGCAGGATACTCATGAGACTCTCTGCAAGGTAGATCCTCCTGATGATTCCTAATTTCATTGCAGCTGAACCTGGGCTGGGAAGTTAATATATTTTAATTTTTATTCCTTAATCAGGTGGCCCTGTCTGTGAGAAATTGAAACTTTCCTGGAAATGAGGACTTGCTCCTTCCTACTGGGATGACTGGAGGCCTGAAGGGTGTCACCATGAGGCAGGACATCTTTTCTCCAACAGGTACTTTGGGGTTAGCAGGATGTAAACGCAAAGTCCTTTGGTCACAGGTCTGGCCTTAGGCCAGTATCCCTTTCCAGGTTGCATTTATGCAGTCTTGCTTCTGGACCCATGGAGACCTCAAGCCCAGTTGCCAGCATTGGTGTGGCTGTGGGACCTGCGAGGCTCTCCTGGGAGCTGCAGAGCCCTCTCTTGACGTTCCTCTTCAGTAACACCAGTGTCAGCAGGAGGGCGGGAGTGGGGTGGGCTTCTCTTCTGGCTCAGAGGACTCGTGCAGAGAGCAGAAGGATGGTGAGCAGCCCCATGGCTGAGACGAGAGCTGGACTCAACCTGATGTGGTCATCACCATCGCCAGGCTGCCCTGGCCTGCTGTGACAGGGTGTGGGGCTGAGGACTGCTTTAACCACCACAACCTTAGAGACATAGAGGATCCCACCTGACGCTGGCTGCTGGCGTGCAGGGCATCACACCATCAGCACGCAGTTGTGCATTTGCTGTTTTACAAACCTTGGCTGGGTCATTAACGGAGGAAGGAAATAAAAAAGCAAGGGCTCCAAATGGATCCCAAAGGGATTCCCTGTAGCAATTAGCTTTATACTTGAAAGCATATTTCCAATCTTTACTGCCTGCTCTCTGTATTTGAAATAATTTTCTACCCAATAAACCTTAGTAGCCCCCAAACATAATTTTAGCGATGCATTAATTAACAACAAGGCGACCCAATGGTTCAAAAGCTGAGCAAACCCCAATGCATATATTAGGCAGTGAGGCAGTATTTCTGCGATGCTCACCGAGGCAGTGTGCGGATGCAAGTGCTTTATATAGGACATTACCTAAGGGCCGGTGGGCTGGCTGGAGCAGAGGGCAGTCTGGGTTCTCGCTCGTGGATGGGCATCTTCTGCACTGGATAACCCCGCTGGAATTTGAGAGGAGAGGTACCTCTTTCTCTTGCAAAGCTCTTGTCTGTTTTTCAGTTCTTCATAAGGAATGACTCTGGGTATCTGTTAAGCTTAGGAAGGTCTCCAAACCTGAAGGAAACCACTTAACATTCCTGGTGCCTTGTGGCAGGGAATTTCTGAGGTTAGACATTCACAATATATCTCTTGAGCTGTCGTGCACTCGTCCTCCTTCCCTTTACTTTGATTTACATCCCCATGGGTGCATTAACCGGCAGGGCTGGCTGAAAATCCCTGGTGACTCCTTACCCACAGCTCCCTTGGCAGTAATTCATGCTGGGGGAAAGCACAAGCCCTGAGGTGTCCAGCTGCTTCTGGAGGTGCAAGCCCTTCGGTCAGAGGCTGTGAAGGCTCCTGGGCTGGGGAGGGCATTGGGCAGAGGGCTAATATGGATTCATTGCACCATGCAGAGACGATGCACATAGAGCTCTTCTGAGCCCAGTTAACCCAGTCTCAGGTCCCTGTGGGACCTGCTTCTGTCCAGCTTCTGCAGAGAGTGGGCAAGGATGCGGGGAGCTTTGCCAAGCAGGTTGGATCTGCTGCCTGAGGGACTTTACCCAGGCAGGTCTGGAGCCTGCTGTGGATGGTGGAGTTTGATGCACTGATGTGATGCCTTCATCAGGTCTCAGCTGGCCACCTGTGAAATGGCCAGCTAGTAGCTGGCAGTGTCCATTAGGGTGGGGACCCTGTTGGTTGCCATCATTGTAGAGGCCATGGTGGAGTCAGCCAAGCACTGATGCAGTGTCGCCTGGTCTCTGTGTGAAGTACGCTTGTAATCTCCTACTTAACAAAAGATGGGAGGTAGCATTACAGGCTGCTGCTGCTATCCGGGTTTTCAGCAATCTCAGGCTCATCCCACTTTATCTGTTGCATGTGAAATATCCCATGTAAAGCTACGCAAAGCTGCAAAGCTACTGTAATCCTTCCTAAAGCCACCCTGTCCCTCCGTGCGAATATTGTGTTAGATGATATGCTTATTAAACGCACTCAACAGAAGTTTTACTTCCAGCTGGTGATGATAGTCTTGAAATGCCATTAAGGTAATAATTATATTGCATTGTCCTTGAACCAGATTTTGGGTGGTAACATTCACACCTGCTGCCAGCCATTTAAGTGATAGTAGATGTACAAGAAGAGTCATGTCTTAGAGGGTGGTGTGATCCCAGCTGGGTGATGAGCGTGGGAGACCTATGCTAGCACCTTGAGGAAGTTTTGTCCTCACACTTTGCCTTTATGCTCATCCTGGTCAGAACACTGTTCTCAGGCCACTCCAGATCTTCTCCAGAATGTCCAGTAGGATGGTTTTTAAAAAAGGGAAAAGACATAGTGCTGTGTGGAGATGGGACCTGGTACACCTCTCTGGCATGTGCTCTCTGGTGGAGGACCATCCTGGCCACATGTGAAACAATGCCTCTGTCTGGGGATGGATGATAGATGGCAGGTGCCCTGTACTGCCCTTACACATCTGGGTTGTCCTCATGACCTGGAGATTGAGATGGTGCCATTTAACACCTTCATAAAGTGCCTTGAGTTCTGCTGGCAAACTGAGTGATGGACTTAATGAAACTTCATGCTCAGAGGAGGAGAAAGGGAAGTCTTTGAAATGAGACTGCTGTGCTCATTCTTCATGTCTATGGTACTGTTGGAGCCAGGTTCCTCTGGTTTGCCTGGTCTATGAAAAGCAGCTGGTTCACCAAACCCCTGTGCTGGAGATCAGAGACAGAGCCATGGATGTAATTTTGCTCCTGGCTCCCTCACTAAAATGGAAGGCTGAATTAGCTTCAGTTATTTCTGTGAAGCTTATACGTTATATGGGACTCACTGCCAGCAATTCCACTTAAATCTTTGGGGGGGGAAAAGGTTGCAGTTTCGAATTTAGCAAAATTGCAATAGGTGGTTGTTTTATGAGTTGAGTGAACTCCGTTTACCCTTCAGTCAGCTGTAAACCCAGTGTCTACCACTCACCTCACTCTTCCACAGCCTTACTGAGATGGTCTGTTTATCTATAAGCCCCATGAGCCTAGAATGTATTGCTTCCTGGGTTATAATTGGATTTAGCAGAGATGAAAGCTTCTCCTCACCTTGTTGGTATCAAGAAAGAGCAGAGCACAAATTGGCATCTAGGTCCAACAGGATTTGTAAGGCTACAGACTCCAAAGGCTTGTTGAGGTAGGTGTCTCCCTGGACTGCAATGACCCTTTACTTCAGATTTGGCATAAAAAGTGATTTTTCTGAGTGACTTTTGTTGCCAGCCCCAGCCAAGCAGGAGAACTCCTCCTTCTGCTTTGGCCTCAGTGAGATACTGGGGAGTCTGCTAGGCTGCTGGCTAGCTTGGAGAGAGATCCCTCCTCTCCTGGGGTCAGGGGAGGAAGCTGTGTGTGAGCACCTGGTGCTACGCAGAGGAGGTTGGGACTCTTGAATATTAAGAAGGAGGCCCAGTAGGACATGGCAACCCAACCTGGCTGTACCCCTCCTTTCAAAGATGGGATTGTAGTCTTTTCCCAGAAGCCATGACAATCTTATTCAGAGCAGCATTCTCCACCAAAGCTGGGCCTTGCTCTTGTGCTGTCTTGGAAATGCTGTCAGAGTGTGGACATGTTCTCAACCACCATGAAGTTAATAAGGATCATTGTCTCCTTTCTGGGAACTGGATCAGGAAATGAGGGGTTTATTGCCCTCCTGAAGAGGGTAAACCAGGAGTGACAAGCCAGGAGAGTTCCTTATGGCTGTGGGATGAGGCAGCACTTCACTCCAGAGGTCAATACAAAGTGCCACATGTCCCTTAGTTGGTATGACTCTCTTTAGCTGTGGCAGAAGAAAATGAGTTAGTAATTGGTTTTAGCATGCAGCTGGCTGGATGGACACTGAAATCATTTAGAGGGCAGTCAGACCACCTTCCAGGACCTCAGACCTCTCTGGCACTGGTGGCTGTGCAGCTGGTACAGATCCCTGTCCCCATCGTTAAGGCCAGGTGGAAATGGTGGCACCTCTAGGTGGGCCCCAGCTCAGCAGAAAGAATTAGGCTTTAGGATTTCATGCCTTTGCTAATGTGTCCTGCTGCCTCCAAGGCTGAACCACCAGCTGAAAGCAATTATCTGTGCTAACACGAGGTAAACAGACGGCATGCCGTGGCCCCGGGCTCCAGCGTTGGGCATCTGGTCCTCTGACTTGCACTTCCCACCACTCTGAACCTCCTCAGAGCAAGCTGCTGGCAGACATCTACCATCAGTCATGGGTGGGGAGCGATCAGCTGAGTTAGCATGACACTGATGTAAATTTATATCCTTCTTTTGCTCTCTCCACTAGCAGTCCTGTATTTTCAGGAAGAAAGAGAATGGGAAACAACTTTTTTAATGAAGTAGAGCATTTAAATTCTCTTTAAATTTAGTTCTATCTGGAGCTCTTTACCCAAATGAAGCAGAAAGCATTTACAGCTGTATTTTCCATCACACCAACCAAGGAATATATTCATTTGCAGTAACATGGCACTCAATGAAGTGGAAAATAAGCTCCCAAAATTGCTTTCACTATGAAACGGTCTCAATGACTAGGAAAGGCCCGTTTCGATTCCACTGACCAGTCACTTTGGTTATGATAAAAATTAATTTGGTCAAACACCTGAACTGTGGCAGAGTAGATGCTTGGCCCTGAGATAGCTCTGCTTGGGACCAGGCTTGGGGCTGCCTCCTCTGCCTCAGCTCCCACCATGCCTGCTCTTGACTTTGCTTCCCAGGAGACGTGGCTGAGACCCTGATGAGCTGGCCATCAGTGGCACGTGGATGCACAGCAGCTGACGTCCCACTCCACATCTGCCGCACGACCGCAGGAGGGGAATGCCGGCACTGTGGCAGGGCTGGGCCATGGCTCGTGGCAGCATCTCTGCCCACGGCCACCACATGCAGGCTTAGATGTACAGGAGTCATGGCAAGTGTCAGGCTATGAGCAGAGATGTAAATGGTTCCTCCTTCCCTCTACAGAGACCTGCGGGGGACGTGAGCAGACTGTTAAGCAGGTACGAACTGAACACCAGTGGAGGGGTCTGCTAATTGCTTGTGATGTGTAATCCAACTCCATCGGCACAAGCAACAATTGCTACTGGAAATACGATTAATAATTAAGCACCCAACACTGGCAGGTGTCAGTAGGAATCCACGGGGCCTGGTATCCCCCACATCCACACCTCCCTCTGCCTTCACGGGAGCAGGCGGTGCCAGGCAGAATGCAGCCCTTCACCGCCTGGATCAATACTGGGTAGGATACAGATTCATGCCTTGGAGAAATAACTTGCTGGTGGTATTTCCACAGCGTGGCTGATGGCTGCATGCTGTTGGGGCTGTGGGCAGCGAGAGCGGGGCTGAACACTGCCTGCCAAGACGTCGGGACCTGTGCATAGCCCCCAGTTAGCATTGCGGTGGTGTTTCCTGGCTCCATCAATCCCTGTCAAGGATGTTCTGCAGGTGCTTTCCATCCTCACTGTACAGAGTGACTTTGGCTGGAAATGGCTCAGCAGTGCTTCTCTGCAGCGTCAAGGCCCAGGAGTGTCCCCTTCCCAAGGGCTGGCACAGCCTCCTCAGGGGTGACCAGGTGCTGACAGATGAGCAATGCCCTGTCCCAGCAAAGGAGGGGGCTTGCTCTGTCCCCAGCTGGGGACGATGGCACACAGTGGAGCCGTCCCGGTCCTGGCTGGCAGAAAGCAGCACCTTGGTGCATTGAAATGTCCTGCTGAGATGTCTTCCTGGCTTACTGCAGCCTCGGTACTCCTCTGCGTTCCCACAGTCAGCTCAGCCAGCACCACTTTCTCTTGCAGCTTTGGCTGCTGCTTGTGATGACTTAGAGCCTTCTTCAAGCTGGCTTGTATTTTTAATTACATTTTGCCTCTGAAGATGGGCTGCTTTGCTGGTTGCTTTTTTTTCCCTCTGTTCTTTTTTTCTTTTCTCTTTTAAAGGCCAACAGGGTTTAGGCTCATTGAGAAATTGCTTCAGCTTTTAGGAAGTTGCAGAGCTTTTTCCCTGGGTAGCAAAGTGTTGCTTTCCTACCACAGGGCTGAGTGATGGTGATTCCCTTATTAAACTGCACTTAGAGGCAGCGACTGTCAGGCGGGGATGGAGAGCTTCTCTGATAAGTTGGAGCTATTCATTATTAAATTATCTTCATTCACTTGAACATCTCATTTTCATTGAATTAGATGAAAAGTGCTCAAAGGCAGCTGCTGCGGCTGCTTGGAGGCTGCCAGGAGCAGTGTGCAAATGTCACTGCTGGCCTTTCCTCCTTCACCAGCTGCATCTGAACCTTTCCATGGGATGGCCGGACCTCGCAGCTGGTGCAAATCTTCTGGAGGTATCTGGGGAGTTGCACCGACTTTGAAGATCTGGACTCACCAGGTCTGAGAACTGGAGCTACCAGGGATTGACTCCACCAAGGAATAAGGTAGTGTGGCCCAGGGCTGATCTCTGCCAGCTTGGGAGGGGTGACCAAGGTGAGTGTCCCCAGTAAGTGGGGACTGGTCTGACTGCTGCAGGGGCCTGCCCCAGTATTTCAAAGGCTGTATGTCCTGCTGGGGGCCTGCTGCTGAGTTAGGCTTTTGGTTTGGCTTAAAAGACCCTGCAAGGCATGTGAGCTCAGCCAGGGTGCCTGGGGAGCTGTGCTGCTGGCACAGGTGAGAAGCAGGCAGGTAGCACAGGTGCAGGCAGCAGTGAGCTGGCTTTGCCTGTGCCCATCTCAGGGCAGAGGCAGTGTGTGGCATGAAGGGTTTCATCACCTCCATCACCGCAAAATGGATGCAGGAGCTGCCTGGGGCTGAGCTGGTCTCAGCCTAATTAGAGGGGTTTCCTCTTAGTGTTGGGTTGTCTGGTTGTCTTTACAACTGCAACAACACCATCCTTCATCTGTCACCCAAGTAAGAGGTTTCTTCTCTTTCCACTGCCCCTTCCCTACCTTCACCCCTTTTTATTGCTGCCTTTCTTGGGCAGCATGTGCTGGGCAATCACAAGCCAGGCATAAGGTCAGGGCTCGCACTTAAATATGAAGCCAGCCAGACTCTGGATCCTCTTGAGAAACACCAGAAATGGCACCAGCTCCTGGCCTCCGTACCCCTGCAGATGGCTTTACCCTGCTCTTGCTGCCCCCCCCGCACCTGGGCAGCAGTGTGTTCCCCCTCGGGGCAGCCACCGGCCATATCAGGCCCAGCTTTAACTTTAGCCCTCAATTGCAGATGAGCCGTTGAATATTCTTGTGGGAAGATGCCATCTGGCTGCCTGATCTCTCCGCTTTCACTTTGGCATGAGTAGCTGGCACCCAGCCCCATCACTCAGCACTGAGCCAGGGGGCTGCTGGCTGGGCTTGCCAGCCCGGAGCTCTTCAAGGGGTTTTGTGGAGCCTAAGCTGGTTTAAAGCTGCCCTCTAGGAACAGGAGGCTTTTGTCTCAAGGCAAAAGACCTCGAAGATGGCACACTGTGCCTAGGTATCACTGAACTCTTGATCCCTGTCCCAGTCCTATGTACAGTTGCGTCTTTCCCTAGGAGAGCTCAGAACTAGGACACCTGTCTGCTGCTCAGTCCCAAACATTTCAGGAGCAGGCAGTGCCCCTCTCGTCTGGTGGCAGCCTACCACCTCACCGGTCAGTGAAAATCACTTCTTTGCTGCCCTGGGCACCGTGAAGTCCTTCGCACCTCCTATCTGCCGCTGCCATCTTGTTCCTGGTGAGGAACCGCCAGCCCCTTGGACCAGCTCACCAACAACTGTTGCATTTCCTCACCAGTAAATCTCACCCAAGGAAACCGCTTTGATCAATGTGCTTGGATTTCAGCCTTCAGCCTTGATCAAGGCAGGGGGAGGGATGAGGGCGAGTACTCACAGGCTCTTTGGGGATAGTCTAGGAAATGAAGCTCATTCTTCAAGAAAAATCTGCTTCAAAGTAAGAGGCGGTGCTGTCAGAATAAAAGTGAACCAGGTAGGCAGAGGAGGAGGATGATGAAGGCTGCCTGGTTTCCAGGGCCCCAGCTGGGCTGAGGCAGGTGTGGGTCCAGCGAGAATGGTGACAGTGGCATTGCCATAGGGCTGGAGCTGCTGCTGGGTAAGGGCAGGAAACCACAGCTTGGAAGCAATGGTGGGGAGGGGGAATCTATGCCTTCCCCTACCCTTAATCCTGCCACAAGCCTGATTTTCTCTGCGCATTAGCTTTTTGGCCCTCTCTCCTCTGTCGCTGGGGACCTGGGGCCAATAAAGTTTTCTGAGCTGAGAAGAGGTCTGTATTTGCTTCCTTGGGTCAGTGGTTTCCTCCCAGTCTTTAACTGGTGGGGATGGTGCTGCAGGGCAGGTACTAAGGATGTGAGGACAGTTCTGGGACAGAAGCAGAGCATTTTCCCACCTGGACAAAACAGTGTCCCCTCCTTGCCAGCTGTGGTCTGAGCAATTCAGCTGTAAACACTTTCCGCTGGATGAAGGGATACATAGCTCTAGGTTTGATCAGATCAGAGCTCCTAGTTAATGGTAATTAAAGGCCAGGAGGAGAATTCCAGGGGCTCACCAGCTTGGTTTCTCCACTGGTGCACTAATACTGTGTAAGCAGCTCTGTGGGACACATTACCCGTGAGGGGAGCAAAGGACCGAGCAGAGATGCAGCACCTGGAGATCCCCATGAGCAGGGGAAAGCTCTGGCCAGATATCGCCCTCTAGCACTGACCTTTCCCCCTCCAGCAATCCTCTTCTTCCTCTGATCCTGCTTCCGCTCCCTCTGCTCCCACTGTCGCCTTCCTCAGGTGCTCACACATGCATGCACCCTTGCCTTTTGTTTTGGCTACAGATGGTAGGCAGAAAAACCAGCCAGCCAGATGTGTTTTTCATAGCTCCCAAGCCAGGCATAACTAAACATTTACATTTATTACCAATTAGAGGGGAAACAGACTGGAGTTTTATGTACTGTATGTGTCTGCGTATATTTTGGTTTGTGACCTTACTTACAATCCCCCCCAGCAATGAAATCTCTCTTGGCTAGGAGCAACCCCCTGGAAAGCACCTGTGGTACTCAATCGCATCCCAGCATCCCATCTCCCTGTGATTAGGAGATTATACGTGGATGCTGTAGCAGCCCCTGACACTCGGTGGGCACCAGCCGCTTTGCAAGCAGCTGCAGAAAGCCTGAGCTGGAGGTTTGCTTTGGGAGGATGCTGAGCATCCCTAGGGACACCCGCCTGTCACATCCCTGGGGCAGGGATTGCCATGGTGCCTGGCCTCCAGCGACCATTAACCCCGTGTACGGAATTGCACACAGCGTGGCCGTCAATTTATGGCTTGCGAGTGCCTGAAGCCTGCGGCTCCTGAGCCAACATCATAGTGGCTTTTTGGTGATGCTGGAGCCAACAGCAAAATACAAACAAATCCATAAGCAGACTTTGGGCCTTGCTGAGAGTGGGAGAAGGAGTGGAATAAAAAATGCATGGTGGCAGTGATGGTCTCTAAGGGACTGATGTCCTAACAAAGACCAGATCATGTCTAGCAATGGTCCGGCCCCAAGGTGGCCACAGCAGTGCAGTGCCATTGCATGGCTGCTTGCTCACCTCTGCAAGGCCAGCAGCTTTAAGTAGAGCTGGTTCAAGCCACAGGAGCTCAGGACAGGGCTTGCATGTGACCCACTAGCCTTGGACAGACTGACGGACTTTCAGCCATGTGGGGAATGAGGGCTTACTAGTTCTATGGGGATGCTGGGTTTGCTCTACTGGGACATTAGCTCTTGATCCTGCCTCAGGGAAATGGTTAAATCACAAAGAAGGAAAGTCTCTGTTACCTTCTTCAGGCCACCATACCCTTGGTAAGAGGGGAAGGGAGGAATGTGCGGTGAGGCCAGGACATGTTGGACAAGAGTGCTCTTTAGACAAGGTTTTGTCCCACATCCACCCTGATACTGGGAACAGGCTCACCCAGTGCAGCAGCCCAGCTGGGATGCAGGATGTCGCAGCCACTGACCCCCTGCTCTGCCTGCCCCATCTTCCCCCCAACTCCCTGCAGGTACCACAGTCATCAATTCAAGCTGCAACATCCTGATTCCTTCATCGCTCTTGCTTTTTTCCCCAGAGGGTGCCCTGAACCCTCCGGCAATCGTGTCTGAAGCTCACCTCTGACTGCATTGTCTGGATCCCTGTGCTCACCTCTGCCGTTGCTCAGGCAACAACCTCTGGGTTGGATGCGGGGTTTTATTTCCCCCCTCTCTCCAGGATGCTGCTGCTGGGGAAGCAGCCCAGACATGGAGGGAAAGCCATGGGCGATGCAATACAGCAGTTGTGTGCATCCCTCTGGCTGCTGCCGGGGAAGCCGGAGGGATTTATTCCATCACTGGGAGGCTTTAGAAATGCAATATTTTATTAGAAGCTTATTAAACTGTTCAAACAGGTAATAAAGAGTGAGGCAATGTTGTGGGGTGGGGTGGCAGCCGGTGCAAGTTGAAGCTGTCCCAACTTGTTTCGTGTGCCCATCTTATGGCGGGCAGCATCCTGCCTTCCTTTAGCGGTACAGGCAGGACTGCGGGTGCCACAAGCCTTGGCCACCAGCCTTTGATTCCCTCTAGAAAGGAGCCAGCATGGGGACAGGGCTGCATCGGGAACCTTTATCTGGCAAGGGCTGGAGCTTGGCAGCTGGGATGTTAAATGTTTTTCCACATGGTCTCTCGATTATTAATGGATTTTAGCACTTGACGAAGTAGAAATTAGGAGATAAAAGCTATTAGAAACTAATTTGGATAATCACTGATTCTATTCCCCCAGGAGCCTTTCTGAGAGTGCTGCTCCCAACACCAGTGTCAAGGCTCAAGAGAGAAGGAAATCTCTTTTTAACTGAGTTTCATGGGCTTCGGGAGAGCCCCCTGATTTATGGCTGATGAGGAGATAGCCTGGATGGAGCAGGCGTGATCCCAGCACCACTCTTCTCCCAGCAGTCTCCTGGAATTTATAATATTTCACATCCCTGGACACTATTTGGGGTGGTTTAGATGCCGTATTTTTTTACTGTTATGTCAGTAGAACAAGAAACTAGAAACTAGTTTGGGAAAACAATGTGGGAGATAAACCCTCCATGGTGTGGTTTCTCCCAGCAATTAAATGGGCTGCAGGTGTAGAAATGGGTTGCTGAGACCCTTTTCTCCTTCAGTTCCCATCTCCCTGAGTGGATCAGTAATGCTAAGGCAAGGAAGTGTCGTGGGGCATCATATTAAGGGAAAAGCTGGAAGGTGTCAGCCGATTTATTAACCATGGCTCGTTTGAGGGCAGATTGGCTGGGAGGATTTGTGTATCCTCATACAGAGCAGAGGCTGCCTGTATGCTGGGAGACCACTTTTAAAAATTATTTGACTGATGTTTCTCCTTCTTTCTTTCCCGTCCAGTCAAGCTCTGCTCCCGGCACGCGTATCAGGAACAAAAGGTCTGGCTCGCAGCTTTGTCTGGGTTTTTTTCCTCAGATCTTTGCCCTCCATGGATATCCCTCCAAAATTCACTGACTGTCTCAATGCCCAGTGTAGGAGCAGAGCCAAGATGTCCCCTGGGAGCCTTGTCCCAGGGGCAGATGGCCCTGAGGGGGTTAGGGTCCAGACCGATGAGGTAAGTCCTCCAGCCAAGCTCCTGGTCGTGAATCAGC
This sequence comes from Rhynochetos jubatus, assembly GCA_027574665.1. NCBI lineage: Eukaryota > Metazoa > Chordata > Aves > Eurypygiformes > Rhynochetidae > Rhynochetos > Rhynochetos jubatus. Next base: position 24,153,007 of record CM050656.1, read on the forward strand.
AATGTCCCTGGCCCCAGCGCTGTTGATTTACACCGGCTGTGATGGCAGCCTGTGGCAGGACACCCATATTTAATGGATGGGGGTACCACTGCTGGCAGCAGCAGCTCCTAGCCCTGAGCTCGGGGAGGAGAAAGCAATTTGCTATTGACCTCCCAGGTCCCCTGTGAGTTTCTCTGTTTGCAGAATGGGATGCTGTGAGGAGATGTTATTTGATGGTGTCTAAAGAGATTCTCCTTGAGAGCTGGGAGCAGCTGGGGGGTACTTCAGGAGGTCAAAAGCTGGTGCAGGTCATGGGGTTGGGTAGGTGAGATTATGATTTTCTATCTTTGCATATGAAGGAGTTGGTGGGGAGGAAAGAAGGAGCTGAGGAATTGGGACTGTAGCCTCTCGAGGTCCCTACCAGCTTGAGTCATCCCAGCTCCTCATTAAGCTCATGGAGAGCACACAAGAGGGTGTCTGGGATCTCTCCTGCATGTCTGGGCTGGCAGCAACCTCCCCCTGTCTCCTCCCTGCCTGCCCTTTGCAGCATCTCCTGCCTTCTCCAGATGCCACAGCAGGAGGCTGAGGAGGAGGAGAAGGGATGAAGAAGCCAAGATCTTCATCATTTCAAGAGCCTGTTAATCGTCCCCCCATGCTCCCTAAGAAGTGGCCATTTACTGCAGGGCCTGTAAATCCTCTCTGGAGAGGGAACCCCAGGGAGCGTGGTGTGGGAGGATAAGAGCCCTCGATGGAGGGAGAGATGGAGCAGGGAGACAGAACCCAGCCCACTGTTGACAAGGGGAGAAAATAGACTGAAAGAGAGAGAAACTGGAAATGTGCTGAAGCAGCTGATGACAACCCAAACAGCAGGAGAAGGCTCCTGGCTGCCAATTAACAAGGCTGTGGCACTAATTTACCACCTTGACTGCACTTCTGAGCTCAATAGGAGGAGGAGGGGAAAAAAAGATGAAGCTAAAAAAGATGAAGCTAAAAAAGAGACGAGGTTTTGGCTTGCCTCTTGGCCACTCGGATGTCACTGGGCAGGGGAGAGGAAGGAGGAAGCAAGGGCAGTGCATGGCAATCCCCCCACTCTCCGAGTCTAGAGTGAGAAGAGGATGATAAGTCTCTGTGGGCTTGTGGTGGCAGAGCAGCTCCAGACCATGGCACTACGCGACCTGGGGATGCTGGTTTGCCCAGGGATTGCATCCCATAGTCTGCTTGGTTAGTTGGGAGAGTAAATGGTGATCCTGTGCATGCCCAGGAGCATCTCTGGTACCTACAGTGAAACGATGTTATAGAAGACGGAGCAGCCCCATGGCAGGGCGGAGAGGTTGGCAGGCAGCTTGCCAGACTCCAGAAACACTGTCAAACAGCAAGACGGCTCTGCTGGGCAGCTGCTGGTGGTTATGTGCAGCTAAGGAAGCTGGAGGAGCCCTGAGCAAAATGCTCGGTGTGAAGCCTCCTGCCAAGCGGAACATCTGATTTCCACTTCTTGCCCATCTTGCATCCTGAACCATGAGGGCAGGGGTGAATTTCAAGTGAAATATGCACCAGCATGCTGTTTGCATGCAAAGAAAAAGGGTATTTGCCAGCAAAGCAGTGTTTTTTGGAGCCTCCCCCAGCCCTCCATCCTCCCCTTGGGGATGTTTTACCTCCTGTGCTCTTCTCCCAGGCTGAAACTGCATCAGCTAGGAGCTGGAGGGAAACCGAGGCAGGCTGGAGCAGGGATGCACTATTAGCCCGATCACCTCTCTCCATCCTGGCTCTTCACAGCAAAGCTGTCCTTGCTACTTGGGCACACCCTGATGCGGAGATGCTCTTGGCCATGAGGCCAAAGGCACCACCTCATGGCACGCAGGACTGGAGGCTCGGAGGGTGCTGCAGAAAAGGAGCGAAAACACAGGAGGGGAAAAAGAGTGTAGGTGAGACAGCTGTGAGCTGTTTGGTTCAGGTGTAGCCGATCACAGCCCATCACTGTCTCAGGGCTGGGAGATGGAGGTGGGACCAACCTGCACCTGGGAGCTGTGAGCAAAGACACTGGGGGAGAGAGAATCCCATCTTGCAGGTGGAGCTGGGGGTGAAACAGCCCAGCCTTTCTCGGGCCTCCTTTTCCCGAGCAGAGCTGCTAAATAAATGTATCCAGAGGGAACCAGAGTGGCTGCAATCAAGCAAGAGAGGAGCTCAGCTCCTTGTTTAAGAAGTAGCTTTCTGGCTGCAGAGGGGAGCTGTGTAAAGCGTATAAATGCAGGGGCTTGCAAACCAGTTTTGCAAACCCAAACATACCAATTTTTAAAATCTATTAAGTCTGACACTGAATTCCTGGTTTAGGGAGGCCTGGCAGAGTAGCACCCTAGCTTTTTGTGTCCGAGGCCAGATCCTGCCAGGTCAGCTCACAGCAGCAGCTCGCCAGCCAGTGCCGCTGGAGTTGGTGGTGTTCTTTGCAGGGAAAGTGCCGCAAGGTAATCAAGCGCTGACCCCCAGTTATTAACCTCGTCTTCTTAATCATCTCTACTGAGTGCCTTAATTGCTGAACAGGGATGGGAGGACCTGGCTGCTTCCACCCGAGATTAACATGCAGTCTGGCAGTCCCCTCCTGTCTGTCCTGGTGAGGGGGCATGTGGAAGTGGTTCTCTTCCAAAATACAGCAATTTATCAGCAAAACTCCAGGCACCACCCCTTTCTTTTCCTCCACTCAAGTCAAAGAGGCAGTGCAGTCCCACGCTGTGGGGAGCTGGTGGCCAGGGATGTGCTTAACATTGCTGTCGCTCCTTGTCTGCGTTGCCTGGTAGGGTGCTTTGCTGAGTAGGTGCTGTGCTGGCTGCTGGGCTGGGAATGCCACGCATGGCCTCGTTCCTGATGGGAATCAGCAATTTGGGCCAAACACGGTGCTTTTGGGCAGATACGTGATGAAACCTTGCTGGGGGTAGGTGTCTCCAGTGCTGCTCTGCCAGCCAGCCCCTGGGGGGGAGCAACCCTCAAGGATGCAAAGAGTTTATTGTGCAGGCATCCCTTCAGCTACCTTTTGTTGGCATTAAATTGAAAGTAAACTGCCTTCATCCACCTCTATCCCTGCACACGGGACCGTTACCCTCAGGGCATCACCTGCCTGCCTCTGAAGCCAGCATCAAGGCGGAGAAGCCCAGGGTCAGTCCCCTGCCAGGTGGAAGATGCTCCACCAAGTCTTGGCCAGTGACTCCTCAAGATGCTGCCAGACATCCTTATGGCTCTTGCATTCATGTTAAGGTGGCTTTAGGAGGCATTGACTGGTTTAGGGTGCCCAAAAGTATAGTCAGAAACGCTCTCTCTGGGGGACACAGAGGATGGAGCTGAGGGACATTAGCACAACGGCATGGCCCATGTGATGACTGGGAGAAGTGGTGATGTGTCAGCCCAGAAAGATGTGTAGCAGAAGCCAAAATGGGCTTTCTAGCTGGGAAGCCTCCCAGCAGCTCTGCCTGCTCAGGAGCAGGCAGCACTGCTGGCCCTCCTGCCTATACCTTCCTCAACCCCAGGCAGATGTCTGATGGCTTCCCCTTGGGAGCCAAGATGATGGGTTTGACTTCTCATTTCCTCCTGGTGTGTTTAATTGCCTGATTTCTTTTCCCTTTAGCACTGGGAGACAAGGGAGGAAACGTGGGCAAAGGAAGACAGATGTATGGAGAAGTCCAGGTGACAGATTGAAGGATGCTATAACCACAATAGCTGGCCTGATGGATTGATAGATTAGACAGGGAATATAAATAGCAAGCATGGTTTATCTACCCCTGTTTTATTTTCCTCTCACTTATCTCTTTATCTCTCCTGGTGTTATTTTCCTCACGCTTATCTCTTTATCTGTCCAACCCAAGGATGGACGAGGGGGGAACAAGTGGCTGACAGAAGCAGGATGGATGAGTTTGGTTTACCACTGCTTTTGTAGCATCCAAGCAGGTAACTTTTGCCAGCCAGGGAGGATTAGGAACCAGATCAGATCTGCACACCTATATGCTTTCTAAATTTTGCTTTCCCCTGTCTCCTTTTCTCTGCACCTTGCCTATCCCTTCTGCCCGCACTCCCTAGGGATGCTGTGGTTTGGAGGGTTGGCTCCTTCCTCTCTCTAGCCTGTCCTCAGCCAAGAAATTTGGGCAGCTGCTGAGGCGGTGAGCTCTGCTTGTCTGGATATCCAGTATTTCCATTGACACTCGGGCAGCACCGCTGCTTGATATTCTGGTCAGGTGCCAAGCACGGCAGCAGCACTGGGGAGGGAGGGAGGGAGGGAGGGAGGGAGGGGAGCCCAGCTCTGCTGAGCCATCAGCTGCCAGCTCGCTTGTCCCTGCTGCCTGGCTCTTGGCCCCAGCTCACTGGGCTGAGTGGGTACCAGACAAGTTGGAGGCAGTGGAGCTGCTGGAGATGCTGGCTCCAGGGAAACCTACTGCCCCCTGATACCTGCACTGGATATAGCAGAGGGAGATGTCCAGGATGTGTTGCACCTGATCTGGGGGACATATCTAAGTGGGTGATGAATGAGAAGGTCAATGATGATACCAGTAGTATGGATCAACCTACATATATGGACTGCACAATGGAGCTAGGACAGAGAGATGACTGTCATACCTGCCTGTACAATTGTAACTGGCCAGAAAGAGTGACTGGGGGTAAGGTGATCCCCCATCTCTTCCTGTACCAGAGATAAGCGTCATCAAGTGAAGCTCCCAAGGTCACACTTGACATGTCCAGAGACATGGTACATGCCACAGCACTGCTCACCCTGGGGCATGGTGGATGGACATTGGACCAGGAGGAGGCTGGACATGGGATATAGCTGGTGCCACGTAGGTCCTTCTGCCCCCCAGTTTGAGGAGCATCTGCTCCAGGCACCTCGCCGGGAGCAAAGACCACAGCTAGGGTGAGCAGGCAGGAGCTGCCAGCTCCAGAGGTGGGCAGATCCCTCCTGCCTCCAGGCACATCTGATGGTCTTAATGGGCTATGCCTCCGAGTTAATGAAGATGTGGACAGGAGACAGATGGCCAGCCCAGGTAGTGTCATCTATCCTCCTTGGGAGGCTCAGCTAAAATCCAGAGACCAGGACGGTGCAGAGACACTGGGGAGGACACCGTGGTCAGACATACACAGGAGCCTCCTCGCCATCCCCTCCTGCCACTCAGCAAGGGAAAATGCAGCGCCAAAAATGACAGTAACTGGGGTTTGTTTTTTTTTTTTTTTCCTCATTTGTTTTTGGCTGCTCTTTTGCTCAAAAAAGGCATTTTTTAAAAAAATATATTAAACAGATACATTTTACTAAGATGTCTCTTGGCTGGAGCCACTGACAAGAAATGACCCTCCCCAAATAAACAGGCTTAAAAAACCCCTCCCAAACAAAACAAACAAATAAATAAATACATAAATAAAATTTTTTTTCTTTTTTTCTTTTTTTTTTAGGGTTTGTTTTGTTTTGTTTTGTTTTTTAAGGAATTGCGGCCCAGACATCTCTGCCGGTGTCCGTGATAGCAGCATCCACAGGGCAGGTGCCAGGTCCTTGTCCACGCAAGGGGTGATGAAGCCTTGGTACCACAGCAGACATGAATTGCTCATGGAGATGCCCCAGGGGAAATCTGCTGCATCTCAGGGGACTATGGCGTGGTCCCTCCCCATGCTACGTGTGAGGGCACGGCCACAGGAATGATCACAGCAGATGTGAAAGCGCCAGTAGAAACCTCTCTTAAAAAGACTACAAAAGTTGGGGAGCCGAGGAGACTGATGCTGGAGAAACCTCTTGGTGGGTTGAGCACCTGCTCCAGCAGGGCCAGAAGCTGCCTCTGGCCAAGCCACTTCCTTTCTTGGCCATCGGCCACTGGTGCTCGAGCAGAGGCCATGATGCCACAGCGTGGCCGTGCTGGCATCGTCCCCATGCTTGGACACAGTCTGCACTGCATGAGCCATTCCTCCTCCGTAGTCCTGCTGGCGTCCTCCTCAAGCCCTGCATCTCTTTAGCCAGTTGCTGGGTGTACCATGGAAGCACACGGTTGGCACTAAGGTAAGGCCATAATTTTTTTTTAAGGTGGTTATATTCTGCCCCTCCTCCCCACCCCCCAGGAGTTCTTTCTCCTGGCCCCCTCACTCCAAGATCTGAGCAGACCCAGCTGTTAGCTGCACAGCTTGCCTGTCTCCTGCTCTACCGCATTGGGCAGCTTGGCGTTGAAGGCCCTCAGAGAGGATTGGATCCTTGCCACCTCGTTGTTGGCCAACTTGAGCCTGTGGCGGAGCAAGCAAGTGAAGAGGTCAAGATGGATTTTGCCAGGGGGTGACAACCTGTTGACCCGGTCCCTGATCTCCAACAGCTGGAGCATAGCTGAGTCCTGGGAGCCCTGGGTGTAGGGATAGTCCAGCTGAAGGATCAGATCACGAATAGCATCTGGTTCAAAGGGCAGGCTGTAGCCGAAGACTTGCAAGCTGTTGATTTTCATGTACCCCAGGTTCTTGGAGGGATCTGCCATCTCCAAGGGTTCGTAGTAGATTGTCTCATTGGAGTTGTCATCCAAAGACTTGATGCGGCTCCGCAAGTAGACATGGACCGTTTCAAAGAAGGTCTTCCACTTGTTGCCCAAGGTGAGTGTCCAGTTTTGGCACTGGGCAGAGGCATCTACATTAGTCCTTTCCCAGTCTGGGAAACTGCCCTCATTGACAGGCATGAACCAGCTCTCCGAATGGCTTCCCCCGAAGGGGTTGACGTAGATGGCCATGACGGGCTCCAGTGTGCTGTTCTTGGTGAGGCAGATCTGCAGGGAGAGCGCCAACATCATGTGAACCAGCCCAGGCTTGTACTTGTTGCTCTTCAGAGTCAGGAGCATGCGTTTCCTCCAGGAAGGGTCAAACCAACTCCCCAGGCGCATGTCATTGCTGATGAAGATGGAGTGCACCTCGATGCGGTTGTCCCGTTTTTGCAGGAGGTACTTGAGCTCCAAGTCTTGCAGGTCCGTTTCCAGTCCCAGGTAGTGCTCCAGCGAGTCGGCCACCTCAGGGCGGCAGAAGCCCTGGGTGAGCACATAGCCGTGGTTGCAGGTCCCACAGCGGGTGCTGTTGTCCTCAGCACAGCTGGTGCAGGCTGGCCCCTCGCCCAAGGCACATGGTATGGACCCCTGGCAGGAGGGCTGGTCGGAGGGACACGTGCAGCTGTGGCTTTCTTCCAGGAAGGTCCCAGGCACAGCGGTCTCGCTGCAGTACAGGAGCGACTGTGCACGGCTCCACCAGTAAGAGAGGGACCTGGTGGAGAAAAGACATGGGAGGAGAGATGGATGCTTACGTGTGCTTTTTTTGGGCATAACCGACTTTTCCTAGGGATGGAAGGAGTGCCTGCTTTGTGTTCATTTTTTCTGCACCACTGGTGGCCCTCCCATGAATTAAGCCCCATTTTCCACCTCCAAGCTAGGACCCAACCTCTCAGGGCCATATCCCAGGGTGACATGGCTGCCCCTGCTGCCTGTTCACCCCTGGGCATCCCTCCAGTGAGGCAGGCACTCAAGTCCAAGCTACGGGGAGGTGGGCCATGAGTCTGAGCCCCCCCTGAGGCTCTGAGCAGAGGATGGAGTGGAGGATGTGGATGCCGTGGCACCCTACCTCTCCTTCGGGAGTTTGAAGCGAGGTTGCCAGGGGCAGTGTTTGCTGAGGTTGAAGAGCCGCCGGATGAGTCGGTGGGTTTTCCTGGAGAGCAGCTTCAGGCTGGTGCCCAGCTGCTGATAGCGATGCTGGACATCCAGGTCCATGGCCCAGAAGTGGGAAATGGCTGTCCTGTTCAGGAAACGGTCCCCAGGGAGCCTCTTAACCAGGGCCTGAAACTCCTCTGCGTGGGGAAAGAGGTGATGTCAGTGGACCCAGAAAAGCAGGTAGGGCTGGAAGCAACCTCCCTCTCCCCATGCTCTCAGGTCTTCAGGTCCTGAAGACCCTGGACCCTGCTCTGAAGCTCCACTGCCCAGCCTGGGCTGCTCCCAGAGGAGAGGGTTGCAATGAAGGAGATGCTTGGTGGGGTTTCCCCAGCCTCACCTGACTCCTCAAACTGGCCGTGGTGGCTCTCCCAGGCTCGCCGGAGCTGGGCCAGGCTGCTCTCCAATGCCTGGACGTCGGCCTCAGGGCAGTTGCAGCGGGGGAAGGCGGGCTGACACTGGCAGCGACAGTCGCTCCAGCGGCACACCAGCTCCCCAGCCGAGCTGCAGGCGATGTAGCTGAGGGCAGCCGCCACAAATCTCTCCCGCAGGTAGGAGGGGAGCACTGTCTGCAGACCTGCAAGCAGGAGGTAGCCCCGAGAACATCAGGGCATGCGTTGATCCCCTCAAAAACACCACCTGGGGAAGGAGGAAGCAAGCCTTCACCCTTCCCAGGCTCCCACCCTCACATGATTTTCATATCAATTTGCTGTGGAGCCACTTGTCTGGGCTCTGCATCGATCTTGGTTCCTCTTGGCAGACAAGCAACAACCTCATCCTGCCCAACTTTGATTATTTTCATCTCCCCTCCTCCCCAGCCCCTAAATTAAAAGCAGTGTCTCAAAGCCAGCATCCTCCCCTACGCACCCGTGAGTGTCCCATGGTGGCACTCGTCTGTCACCCTGTTCCTACAAGCCCGGTCCTACCTTGGAGCTGCACTTTGTTCTCAGGGCTTTGCACCAGGACGGAGCTCACCGAGTCCAGGTTGTCGTAGTTGCTGCAGCCGAGTGGCCCTGTCCGTGTTTCAGTCACCTAAGGTGGAACCCACAGGTGGTCAGGAACAGAGGAGGGGACCCAGGGTGCGTGCCACCCCACCCAAAGTGCTGCAGATAACCCCTGGCCAGGCTTGCAGTGCCTCACTCCCCGTAGCAAAGCAATGCTTGGAGAGGAGAACTAATTGCCTGCTAATTGGCTTGTTGACAGGCAGCAGCCCTGCCTGTGGCCCGCTGAAAAATGTGCCTTCATTAGCGTGCCCAATTTCCCATAAATAACATGGATGTGCTAACTTTGCATGCTTTCCCCCTCCAGCTCCCCTCCCTGGGGTGTGTGATGCTGCGTTTAGGTCGCAGCCAGCTTTGAGGGGCCACTGTCTCTCCATGCTGCCCTCTCCTTTGAACCCTCACCTACCTTGATGGCAGCCGTGGCGATCTGGATGTGGTGGAGCCGGCGCAGTGTGCTCTCCCGGTCGATGAAGTAGGAGGCTGCCAGCTGGTGCAGGGTCTCCAGCGAGACCCCCGAGCTGTTCCCAGCCCCCCCAGCAGACTCCATCCTCCGGCTCAGCTTGCGCTTGTCCACAAAAATGGTCAGGGACTCCTCTCCTGGGGGGACACGCAATGCTTTTGAGGGGCTGCTGGGCTCCCCCCCATTCCCTTTCTTGGACATATTTCTCCCGTGGTGATTGTTTCCGCCCCCCACTCCTTTGCACACTGCCTTGTGCAAGGGGAGTGAGCAGGGAGCGAGCACCCACCAGCACTCACCTCCCAGCGTGGCGGCGAGCAAGAAGTGGGTCCCATACTTTTTGATGAGGCTGTCGGTGATCTGCTGGGGGCTGGGTCGGCGTCCCAGCAGACGGATGTTGCGGATGAATTCAGGGGCCAGGGGGAGTGGCAGGCTGAAGAAGTCTTTCCTCTCCAAGGCCAAATTATTCACCTTCCAACGAGCAAACTCTCTGCGGGAGGAGAGTGATGGTGGGGAGAGGGTTCAAGCTGGTCCAGCCATACCGTATGCACACTCTCCCCCTTGCTGTCCACCTTCCAGCAGAGGAACAGTAGGTGGAAAAACTCCCATTCCAACCTTCCCATCGCTGTGGTGGAGGTGAAGGACCCACTACGTGTGCTTTAGATCCAGCCAGCATGAAAGCGTTGTCCCTCTGTAAGCCATCAATGGCAATAATGAGCTACAAGCAACAGAGATGCCTGATATTGATTAATCAGGCACCTCTGGCGGGCATTAATCACAGCCCAGGGCAGGGCCAGAGCCTTTTTCTCCTCCATCCCCATGCCTACTGATCCTGGTGAAAATCCAGCATCTGGGAGTTTCATGTTTTTAAGTATGGGCAGCGTTTCGTAGGATGGGGTTTGGCGTTGGGATGTGGTGAGTCCCTTTGTAGCCCTGGAGGCTGTGAATGTGCCCCACTGGCACCCCAGCATCACCCAGCCCCCTCCTGCCACTGCCTCAAACCACCAACCGCCCCATAAACAACCAGCAGCTGATTTTAGTCTAATCTTTGCATTTTGCTCTGATTAAAACCAGGCAGCGGCTTTCCGACAGTTTAATTAGGGCTGGTTAGGAAAGGAGGGAGAAGGAGGGGGGAGGTGGATAGGTGCAAAGCAGCCAAGAGGTTCAGCAGGTGCTGGGTGGCTTCCTGTCATGATTTTGGGGCCCAGAAATTGGGGTGTTGGAGCCAGGAGTGAAGCTGGGGGTGAAGGAGAGGAAGATGCTGCCTCTCTCCTTGCACACACTGTCTGTGGGTGCGTGGGGCCAGGAGTTGGGTACCCTCACCCTATTCTGCAGTCACAGCAAGCCCCGAAGGCTGCTATCAGGCTCTTTGCCTCCGAGGAGGCTCAAGCTTGCTGCTGTCCCTCCGGCTGCTTCTTCCTGTCCCACCACCGTCACCAGCAGCATCCCCAGAAGGTGGGATCCCTCTGCAGGGCAGCATCAGCGAAAGGGGGTGAGGGGGGAGAGGAGCTCTCTGGGGGTGCTGGGCTGCATAACAAGGCACCCACATCAGCTCCTCGTGGGAGTGCCCAGGCTTTGCTCCACTGCTGGAAACCCCCGGGGCTTAGTACCAGCCAAGGAGGAGAAGAAGGGAAAAGACCTCATTAGCAGGAAGGAACAGCCCCAATTAGTGCCAGGAGGCAGTAGGTGGCCCTTTGCTGGTGTCAGTAGATGCCACCACTGCCAAGCCTGGTTCTCCATCAGCAAGAAATGCCCTCCAGCATCGGCCCCCACGCACGCAGCATCCCACTGCTGTGTCTGTGGGGTGACAGCACTGGGGACATGGCAGGGGGTTGGTCAGTGTGGCTTTTTGTGAGACCCAGCAGCATCCCAGCCCCAAACAGCTGGCAGTCTAAGCAGGCTCAGTAGTTCAGCACAGAGAAGTCTTTGTGCACGGTAAAAGGCCAAAGCAGCATCCCTCTGTGGCTTCCACCAGAAGGATTGATCCCATTTCAACTTGCACACCAAATCACCCCTGGTTCAGGGCAAATCCTGCCTGGAGCCCATCCCGGCTATGCCATAAGCATCTTTTGGGGGCTGCTATTCTATTCCCTGGGAAGCAACATCATGCATAGACCCACCTGCCATCTCTCATGATGGACAGCCTCCTCTCACATACAGGTGTCCACTCATGCAGATTAAAGCAGGTCTGTTTCCACTCCACCATGCCCCCTGCTCTGCCATGGCCCCCACAGCCTCCCACCCCATATCTCCCTCCTGGGGCACCTATGGCCTCTCACCTGTAGATCCTGTACCTGGTGGTAAAACCCTGCCGGTAACGCTCCATGAAGTCCACGTACTCCTGGGCTCGGTAGAAGGGTCCCCGGTCGGTGAGGAGCCAGTCAAGGGGTGCCCGGCCAGAGGAAGAAGAGGAGGAAGAGGAGGAGGAGGAAGGGGTAGCGGGGGCGGCATGCTGCTGGGGCACCGTGCCACCTGCTCCGCTGGCCACCCCCCAGTGACAGCACGTGCTCAGGGCCAGGAGGGTCAGTGGCCACGGGAGCATTGGTGGGGGCCCGTCAGTGCGTGGGAGGTCCTGCCGCCCCATCCTGCTGCTGCCCAGCCGGTTTCTTCATTCTCTCGCCCCGCAGCGATCCTCTGGGACAGCCCTGCCCTGCAACAGCACCGCACAAAGCCCGTGAAACTGGTAGCACAGGGTGGCCGATTCAGCGTGGATGTACACCAGAAGCAACCACAAGCTAAGGGAAGGCGAGGTTTGCTTTGGGGAGGCTGCTGGGATGCTGATGAATGGGAAGGAGCAGCAGCCAAGATTTTTACTGTCGTCCCCCCCCCCCCTTTCTGCACATCACCCTGGTTTCTCCCAGCCCTGCAGGCAGCCACATAACACCCTGCTTGTTGCCTCCCGCTCTTGGCATGTGGAGTCCCCCGTGGCCACAAAGTGGCCAAATCCTGGCCCAAACAACCAGGACCCCATGCCAGGATGGGCAGGGGGACCAGCAGTGTCAGGCTGGCTTCCTCACGCTGTGTTCTGAGTGTTGGAGGGGGCATCTGTCCCCGCCAAAACGTGGAAGGACCCGATGCCGGCTGCTCACAGAGTTGCTCGTGTGCTGCCACGTGTGGGTGATGGCTGAGCAGCTGAGGCACTTCGGCTGCTCTGAAATCCTCTCTGCCTGCTTCCCTGCTTGCAACCGAAGCTGGGCCAGGGGATGCAGGCAGCCGGGATGCAGCAGCTGCCTGAAGCAGGCAAACACCTTGCTCTCCTCCCCAGGAATATCTGGGGGATGCAATTAAAATTGAGGAGGCCTGGGGACTGAAGGAGCACACAAGGCTCAGGATTAAACCCTCCTGGACCCCCCACTGCCTTGCAACCATGGGTCCTGCTGCTGTTCTGGGCAGGGTGACCCAGGGAGCTGGGACAAGCTGCTGTACCTGGGAGGGCATGGTGGAAGCTGAAGCTTGGCAGCAAACCCTATGGATGGTTTAGATGCCAATCATGGGCTAAACCCTCTGTGACTTGGTCCCTCTCCTATGTAGCAGGGAGCAAAGCAGCACTTTGGTTCTCGGCTGAGAAGCTGAGGTGAAAACACTCCTTGAACAGCATCTTTCCAAACCCTGCTCATGGAAACACACTGCTTGTAGCATTAAATATGGCTGTGCCAGCAAAACACCTTGCTTAAATAGCCAATGTGCTAGGTAGCCTGCCTGTTGCACACAAACAGGCTTGGCATGGCTGATCTCCTTGTCCCCTGTCTGTGGCTTTTAGGTGGTGAGGCTGGGCCAGGGGACAGGGACTGCTCCCTGGCTAGCCCCCCCTCTCCCTCTGCCCAGGTCTGTACAGCCAAGGGAACACTTTACCCTGAGTGCTGTGGGAGACTAGCCTCCTCCATCGCCGCTTCACACCACCACAGACTGGTAGGGATGGTAACTCACACCAGTTACCCAGCTGCCCTTGACAAGGCTTTCTTGGTGTAAATCAGGAGGACGTGGGTGCATCCTTCCCTTCATTTGAAGCACAGAGTGAATGTTTGGTGGGGAACCAGGCGCTGTCTCTTCCAGCACACTATTTTGGGTGCTAACCACTGACCAGCCCCTTGCCACTACCACATGCCTTTCCCAAGAAGGTCTTCCTGTGCTGTGCTTCCCCTCCAAACCCTCTCTCCCACCTCCCCTCCCAGCACCACAGCCCAAGGCAGCAAACCTCTTCTGGGTGACCACCATGGGGACAGATATTAGGGATGGAGGCACATTGGGCCACCTCTGGCCACCTCGTCCCTTGGGCTACAGTCCCCAGACCAGCTAGCAACCATTTCAGCCTGCTGTGCCGCCTTCCCTGGGGAGCTTCTTCTGAGATTCATGGCTGAATGCAAGATGTTTCCTTGTGACTACCTCATGCTTTACTACAGAGCAATAAAAATAGTCGAAATTGGGTATTTCCAGTGCTTGACTGGTGCAAATCAGTGAAGGTACCCTCCTGGCATGCAGACTCTCATAAAGCCACAAAGTTTCCAACCTTGCTAAATGAGCTCATAATTACACCTGCCTCTTATTTACACCTTGAGTGCTGGCACCTCTGAGTCAGGCTTTTGCTTGGGGACACGCACTGACGCAAGCAAGCATCCTTGCCAACAGAAACTTGAAGCCCCAAGTCAGGCCGGAACAGGCAAGCCACCGCAGGCAGAAGAACCTGCACGGGGGAAGCTTATCCCCCAGGAGCAGTTTTCCTGCACCATCATTAGCTGAGCTAATTTATTTGCTTGTATTGATCAGGGGTTATATAAAATAAGTACACGCAGAAATTGCTCCATATAGTCCACACAGCAGGAGGATGGGGTAGGGCTCTGGTTTTGCTGGGGGGCTGCTGCCACTGCTCTGCAGGGTTCAGGGCAATGTTATCAGGGTGCAGCTCTGCCTGCTCACACCAGCATCCTCCTGGGATGTTGGATAGAGCAAAGCTCTTTGGAAACAAGTAACCCCCTTGACCTTACTACTAGAGCAGGAAATAACTTTCTAATCACTTTTTCTTGATCGAAAAGAATGAAGATTTGATCAGAATCATCTGACTATTCTTTCTGGTTTTGGGTTTTTTTGATTTAGGATTTTTCATCACACAAGTTGGAAAACTCCCAGTTTGTTAATTCCCACCCCCTCCCCCCCCAAAAAAAACCCCTGGAAGCAAAGGGAGAAGAGCGCCAATGCAAATATTCTTGGCAAACTTTCCCAGGACCACAACCTTCTTTCCTGTCCAAGTCCTCCTGATCTTGTTGCAGCCCTCTCTGTCCCTGCTGCCCACTGCAGAACACCCTGGCGTCCCTCCTGTGACGGCCAATGCACAGCCCAGACTGTCACTCGTCACGAGCTGCATCTTAAAAACAGCTTGTTGCAATTTCTAGAGGTGCCTTCCCAGCCTTCAGCTTCAGATGGCAATGGGATTGCTTCTGTGGTGGGTGTCTTCATCCAAAATAGCTCGAGACACTCAAGGCAGAATGGTGCAACGTGTGGACAGGGATGCAGGGGATTGGAACTAGATGATCTTTAACGTCCATTCCAACTCAAACCATTCTATGATTTTATGCTTGAGTGCCCGGCAAGCAGCTTGGGTAAGCTGCAAAAGCCTTTCTCTACTGCCCTTAGAGGTGATGGTGACAGCAACAACATCCTGCAGAGCTATGCCGAGGTCCTGCTTGCTTCCATGCTGATGGCATCTCTGGAGCCACACGCTTTACCACTAATCAGGCTGAGTTCAATAATTAAGATGTTAGCTAATTGTCAGGGACATTAACATTGATTTCTGCCCTTTCATGCTGCAGGAGCAGATCTAGAGATACATAAACTGCAAAGTCTGCGCTGGGGAGAGGCTCTGCTGGTATTTGCTGTGTGCTGTGAGGAAGCACAGCATTCTGGATGGGCTCTGGCACTATCCACTATAAATACTGAGCCGAAGCTCAGAAAAAAAAGCAGCACCTGACATCTGCGCCAGGCAGAGCGATACCCCTCGGTGACAGAGCTGTGGGACATGCCCAGCCACAGGGGTCTGGTCCCTGAGGCACGGCGGGAGCAAAGGTGCATCCGTACAGGAGCAGAGAGCGATGGGGACAGGTCTTGAGCTCCCTGCAGATACCTTTTGGAGGGAACGAACGTCAAATTTAGCAACTGAGTCACCTTCTCGTTAGAAGTGGGAAAGCTTTATCAAATTAAGGCCACTTAAAAGAATCTGGGCAGAGGCTAAGTGCAGTTCAGTTTCTGAAGTGGATTGACTCAGCTGAGCTGTGCTTATGTGAATTCACGCAGATGCCCAGGGAACCTCTTGCTCTGCCACTTGCACTCGCCCGAGATAATCTCACAGGGCTTAATCCTGCAGGATGCTCAGTCCCTTGCTCCAGAGCCACCAACCTCGCGTGAGGCTTCTTAGGACACAGATCTCTTGCACACAGCCCTGCCTCTCCCTGCCTGGCACTGCTGCCTCCTCTGCTCACCCCACTGCTCTGTCACGGTTTGCAAAGAGCAGCTCTCAGCCCCATGCATCGAGTCGCCAGGCTCGCATCCGCACGCTCCCAAGGAAGCGGCGAGGCCTCATTGATCTGCTGGGGTAATTAAGAGAGTGAGCCAGGCACCGCAGGAGCGACAGCGGCACAGTAATCGCTGGCAAAGCGGGCGCGGCGGGGTGCTGTCAGCCACCTGGCACCCAGCCTGCGGAGACATGGCTCTGGGCGGGAAGCATGGGGACAGCCACCTCCGAGCCTTCCCTCCCTGCCCGAGCAGCAGTGTTAAAGCTCACAATGGTGGCTATGAACCGATTCTTGCTAGGCTCCTGCAGGCCACCCTCCATAACCCATTCAGTTGCTATTGGTAAGTGACTTTACATCACTGCCTTCACCCTGTCCTCCCCCCGGCCAACTCATGGGACTGGTTTAAAAATCTGCAAGACTTGATGACTTGGGTTCCTTTTATTAGCTTTTCTTCACATCCTTAAGAGCAAGACACTTGAAGATGAGAGTAAAAGAAAATAGCAGAAAATCCCAGGACTCGGGGAGCTAAGGATTTGCATAAGACATCAAATGAGATGAAGCCTGGGCTGCCATCAGGGGAGACAGCAGCTGCGTACACCGTGTAGCACCAGTGCCATGTGCCCTCCGGCTTTGCTCACCCAAGACTTTCACACCCACCGGCAGAAAGCCTCTTAAAAGAGCAACGTGCAAAATACCACTCCCCCCAGGGTGGCAATGGCAGCAGCAGTGCTGGCTTCCCCCGCCTTGTGCTGAGCTCTCAGCCCGAAGCAACCCTGCAGACGGGTCTCTGGGGCTGTGGATGTGCACCCCTGCAGCCCCCTCCCCAGAGAGGGCAGCTCCTCCCCCCCCCCCCACCGGCGCACCCCGCTGTCAGAGCAAGCCAGGACCAGCCTCATGCAGGAGCTGGAGGCAGTGCAAGGTGAGGATCGGTCCCTTACATCTCTCCCTTGCCTTCACACCGTGACAAGTGTCACGGGTGGGCAGCGATGCACGGCAGTAGCTCAGTGTTAGCAGCACAGGGTAAATAAGGTGGTGGGTGGCTGGTGCTGGGCAGGAAACCAGGAGGAAATTTGGGAAGCCCTATACTTCCCAGGTCTCAAAACTGTCACTGAACCCCCCGCAAAACCAGCTCCGCTTGGAAAAGTGCAGGGGGCTCTTTGCAGCATCTCCGGGGCTGGTACGGACCTTCCCGATTGCTGAGGGAGAGGGGACACTGACATCTGCCGGCAGGTCGCACCCGGCCCCGCGGCACCCACGCTCCCCCGGCCCGGCTCCGAGGACACGGCGAGGGGCAGCCCGGGCACTCGCCAGCCCTGCTCCAGGGCAGCGGCATGCGGGTCCCCCCGGGAAAGGGCAGGACAGGGTGGACATCACTTTGCCGAGAGCTGATGCGCTCAAGCTCGGTGCTTTAAAGATGCAGAGTTTTGTTTCCTACTGAAAAAAATAAGCCGGTGTTTAGCGAAGGGAAGGGAGCCTCACAGCCGGGAACCCCCTCTCCCAGAGCTGCCGGGGCTGCTGTCACCAGCACCACGCTGGTAACCCCACGCAGCATTCGAGGAGAGCAAGCACCTTCTGACAGGTCACCCACTCCTCACCTCGGCCCGGAGCTCCCACGGGAGATCCGGTGGCGGCGGGGTCCTGCGTGGCAGCACGGGGGATAGGAGACCCCTCGTGTGTATTTATGTACGGCCAGCAGTAACGTACTTGTCTGGGCATTCTAGGGGGCATCTCGCCCCGTCCCTGCAGTCCCGAGGCATCTCACCGCGGCATCCCCCTCGGAGCAGGGCGCCTGCACAAACTGCAGCAGGTTTCCTGACTCCCGGGCATCTTGTTTTGCCCGACAGCCTGCCAACACCCGGTTCCACCGGACCGGTCGCACCCCGCCGACCTGCTGGGCCTCGCACCTGGGCACCGGGGTGGCTCCGACACGACATGGGCTCGTCGCTTTCCTCTACCCCCGTACTCGCCGGGAAGGCTGCGAAGCGAACCCGGAGCAGGGAGGCAACTTGACCAAGGTCACCGAGCGAGCCGGCAGTGGCCGAGACGCGTCTCCACCGTCACGCACGGCGGTACCCGGGATCTCCACCGTGCGGAGCCGCGGCTCCCCCGGCACGGCTCCTTCTCCATCCCACCCGCCAAGCCGGCTCACCCCTCCTTCCCGTCCTACCCCCGACACCGCAGACTTACCCCAGGCTCCCGCTCAGCGCCGGCGGGGCACCGGCCGCCTTCCCGTCCCGTCCCGCTCCGTTTCGCCCCGCTTCAGCGGCCCCCGGTCCGGGCCCTGCCCCGCCGCCGCCTCCCGACCGCCCCGCCGCGCCCCATCGCCGGGCGGGCAGGCGGCCCCCGGCGGCCCCACCAGCATCCCGCGCCCGCCGCCGCGATCGCGCTGCCGCTGCCGGCCCCGCTCCGGGTCCCGCCGCGCTCCACGGGCGCCGCCGCCGCCGCCCGATAATATATGCAGGGGCGGCAGCCAATAAAAGGCGCCGCTGGCCTCTCCACGCCTTCCCATTGGTGATACCGCGGCCGGCGCGGGGTGGGGCGGCGCGGCGGGGGACACGCGTGGACCGGCGCGGGGGTCGCGTTGCGCCGGGGACCGTGGGCGCTCAGCCCGGTCACCGGCCTGCACGGCCGCGGGGGGCTTCCGAGCCTCGCCGGCTTCTGCCCTCCCTCCCTCCCTCCCGGCCCCCAGAGCCGCATGTCCCGGCAGAAGAGCCGCGTGGGTATCCCCACGGGGGCAGTGCCGGGGAGGGGTCGCTGCCTTTAAAAGAAATCCCGGTTGTGCCAAATTGCACCATCAATACCAGTAACTGGTTAACGAGGTTGGGGGTGTCTTGCAGCGGGAGTTCCCGGTGATCGGTAGGAGCATGCTGTGACGCCAGATTTACCGGGTCTCTGCGGTTTTTTTAAATGCTTTATTTTTCTGTTTGTATTATTGACGCCTCCTGCCAAGCCCCTGCTTCGCTCCTCTTCGCGTGGTGTTTGGCCTTACAAGGGGCACCGCTCTCGGGAGTGCACCCCATTTCCAAACGGCAGCTGAAAGGACCTCCTTGGCAACCCCTTCTGGATAATGCGATTGCATCTTTTTTTTTTTTTTAATTTATTTTTTTTTTTAGGAAACCCCCTCTTTTTAATGAGTTTGTGTCCCCTGGTGAAAGAAAAGCAGTGAAAGGGCCTGGTGGAAATCCTCCAAAGATTTTTCCCTGTGCTCCCTCTCCCCACCCCCACCCAAAGGGAAGGCCATGCCCCATCCAACAAAACACTGCTGCTTTTTTTTCCTAATTTTCCCTGGGTTATTTTTATTGTTTCCGCTGGCAGCTGCAGCTGACTGGAGTTGGCAGGGGACGGTGCTGCTGAGACACCTTCCCAACTAGCTGACTTCTGAAAACATCATCACCATTATATGTCTAGTGCTCGGCTCTGATTGTTAATAAGGCTGTTGTTGAAAATGGGTAATTTCTGGTGAGCATGGCTTTTCCTCACCAAAATGTGGTGAGGAACTGGGGGGGTTATTATAAATCTGAAATGGTTCCCGCTATGGCTCCGCTGCTCAGCGTGTTTGTGGCACAGCAGTGTCCCCTTGCGATGCCCATGCTGGAAGCACGTTAAATTTCATTGCTGGCATGGGTGAGGGAGGAGAAATTTGGGGAAATGCCTGCAGCTGCTGCAAGGTGAGGGGGGAAGCTCCGGGGAAAAAAAAAAAAAAAACCAAAAAAAGGCAAAAAACAACATTGCAAGATTTTTTGTAAAGTCACATGTATCTACTGTGTGCGGTTTTCTTTGGAGGCACCAGATGGGATGGAGATGGTGTGCTGGGAGCTCCGCTTCCAGGGCAGTGATGCCTCCACACCCTTACGCTCCATGGGTGTCCAGAGCCTCCAAGGGGATAAACCAAACTGGCGTGGCTGTGTGTTCCTGCTGGGGTGGCGCCTGGGCCTTTCACCCCACACTGGGACCATCCGAACATTGTGGCTGCAGACCCACGGGTGTCTGCAGGAAGGTTTGACAGCCGGGCAGATGCTACTTTCTGTCACTTAGAGCGAAAGCAAGAAGCAGCTGGTGTAAAAAGAACCAGCAGGTTTGGGGTTGGCTCTTATGCTCCCAACACTGTGGTTTTGGTTTTTGTTTTTTTGGTTTTTTTTAATACACAGGCTTGAGGGCTTTGGAGGTCTGTGACTTCTCTTGGGATTTTGGAGGGCTGGCGCTTTGGAGGTCCATGATTTCTGGGATTTTGGAAGTCTGGGTCTTTGGAGGTCTGATTTCTCCTGGGATTTTGGAGGTCCTTGACTTCTCCTAGTAAACTGGAGGTCTGGCACTTTGGAGATCCATGACTTCTGGGATTTTGGAGGTCTGGGACTTCGAGGGTCCGTGATTTTGGGTGTGGGGTGTGTACCTGTAGGTTATTCTCAATGCAGGAGGAGGCAAAGGCAGCCGGGCCGGGCAGGGCAGCACCGGGACCCCTCCCGCCACCGCACTGCTCCGCAGCCCTCCCGGTTTTCCAGAGATGCGGGAAACAGACGGGGGAGGCAGAGGAGGGGGAGGCAGAGGATGGGGAGGCGCGGGGCCGTGGAAACCGAGCCGCGCCGTGCCGAGCCGCACGGGGAGGTGCCGTGCCCCGCGTCCCCGCCCCTCGCCGCCGCCGCCCGCCCGCCCGGCCGCCCGGCGCTGGGAGCGCGGCGCGGGGCTCCAAGATGGCTTTGGCCGGGCTGTGCGCCCTGCTCGCCGGTTGCTGCCTGGCGACGGGCAGCGGCCCCGCCGAGGCGGCGGCGGAGGCGGCGGCCAAGGAGCTGGAGTGTAAACTGAAGAGCATCACGGTGTCGGCGCTGCCCTTCCTGCGGGAGAACGACCTCAGCATCATGCACGGCCCCTCAGCCGCCGAGCCCAAGCTGCTCTTCTCCGTCCGCAACGATTTCCCCGGCGAGATGGTGGTGGTGGATGACCTGGAGAACACTGAGCTGCCTTACTTCGTGCTGGGTGAGCTTCCCGGTGGGCCTGCGGGCAAAGCCGGTGCGCGGCGGGCTCCCTCCCTCCCCTCCCGGCAGCGGGCCCCGAGCATCCCCGGCTGCGGGGCTCCTCCCTGCGGCACCGGCGTACGGGTACCCTGCGGCTTCTCTGCCCCGGTACCGGTTCACCCCGCTGCAGCATCTCTCCCTTGCCCGTGGCACTGGGCACCCCACTGCAGCATCTCGGCCCCAGAGCTGGTTCACCCCGCTGCAGCATCTCGGCAGGGGCTGCAGTGCCGGGCTGGATGCCGTGGAGATGCTGCAGGCCTGGGTTGCTTGGTGCATTCCCGAGTTATCCGTGGGGCTTGTCTCCAGCTCAGTGCACGGTCACTGCTTGTGCTGGCAGGAGGTCCACAGTCTGCTTTCAGTGTGCCTGGATAGAGTTGGAGGTTTCTGATGTCTGCCCCCAAGCAGAGTCACTTTTCCTGCAGCCTGGTGGAAAAATACTCTGGTGCCCAGCATTTCCTGTCCCACCTGTGTGTGCTGTCTCCAGTAGTCCTCTCCCCGGGTTTTAGGCTTTGGCCTGCTCACATGGTCCATTTGGTTCTCACCTGCTCCAGAAAGGCCTCCATACTTCACCCACTGGGTGAGGCTCATCTGCCCAAATCCAATGGGCTTCTTTAGTTTTGTTCAACCAAAAAAAGCCAACAATTTTCTCCATTGTTTATGCTGGGATCAGAGCAAGTCCACTCATGCTCAAGGACCTGTTTCCCTCCCCGCCACCTAGAACAAGTCACTGAGATTTTTAATTTTTGGTTCTGGTGCACAACACTGGTTTCCTACCACCAGCTACATGGAAGCCCCCACCCTGGGCAAATGCTGCCATCGCTTTCCGGACAGCCCCTCAGGGGCTTTGCACACCTCCTGCAAGCCTTGTCCATCCGTTGCTGAGGCAGGAGCACCTTGGATGGCCTGTGAAGCTTTTAAAATGCCACCCTTGTATGCATGTTGACCCCAAAATGAGACACTGGCACGTTGCTTTGCATGCATTACCCCTCTGTGCCACCCTTGTGTGTGGGCAGAGTATAGTGGTGGCCCCAACCTGAGTTTTCTCCCCTGTGCTTCCTCACCTTCGTGCCCCTAGACCTCTGTGTGTGCAAAAAAGCTGCCGCTCCTGGGTGCTGCTTGGGCTCGGGGCAGGGCTCCATGCTCTGTGGGCATCCCCCTTCTCCGGTGAGAAAGGCAAAGCCAGGTGGGGTGGCGGCTGTTGATGCTGGGGAGGTGGGAGGGGGGTAGTATGTGGGGACATGGTTTGGTGGAGGCCGGGCAGAGGGCCGTGCTGCCCCCCCGCCGGTCCCTGCTCCAAGTCCTGTGCTGCGGGATGCTGCGGCGGAGGCCAGAGAGCGTTGCTATGGCAACGGGACGGCAGCGCGGCAGATGCAGCGGACACGCAGGCATGGCCGCCAGCCCCGCGCCGCATCGACGCCCCAAAGGCGACACGGGTGCTTGTCCCCTCTGTCCTTCTTGGATCCGCTCCCTGGGAACCGGGCCCCGAACGGCCCTGGGGACTGGGAACCTGCCGGCAGGGGAGCATTAGGAGGAGGGGGATGTATGGCTTTGATCGGGCAGGGGTCCTACACTCAGGGGTTTGGGTTGTGGAGACACCGAGGTGGTCTCTGTACAAGCCTCCTCCCTCCCTGGGGTGCTGGGGATGGGGGCTGGGCTGGCCGGACAGGACACCTCACAAGCCCCCTGTTTGCCAGGGTTTTGGCTTGGTGACTCTTGGGAAATGCCATGTTACATCTCCCTCCCGTGAAAGAAGGGCTTACATTGCCACTTTGCCACGTGTGGGTATTGTTATTGTTGTTGTGCTGCTTTGCCATGCGTGGGTGTTTATTATTATTATTACTATTACTACTACTACTATTAGCCGGGGCACTGCTTTTGCATGACAGAAGCCATAAAGTGCATAGAAGTCTTTCAAGACCCAGACATGGTAACTCAGAGGCTGCATCCTCTGAGGCCAGAGAGGCCCCAGCCCAAGAAACCCATGGGACACAGAGCAGCACTGCTGGCACTGCACACTCAGCGGGGACATGGCCACATCAGGTCGATGTGTGGAGCCTGTGTTGACAGCTGTTTGTGTTTCCACAAGCCCTTGTGTGTAGGCTGGAGGGGTGTGTTTGAGCATCCTTCTAGGAACTTGGCTTCACAGAGTGCTGATTGCACCATCCCTGGCGAACCCCAGACCCATTAATTGTGCCCATCTTGTTGAGTTTGAATGTATAATACTGTGTCAGAGTGGTGGATAATCCCCACATCCACCTCTGTGCCTCTGAGCCTGGTCTGCTTCGGTGTCTCAACTAGAGGGAGCTGGGCAGTTGCTCCTTTTTCTCTTCGTGGTCTTTGGATCCAGGCCCTGTGTACAGGAAAGGGGCTTCTGAGGGGAGGGAAGATGCCCTGCTGGCTGGTGGGGGCTTGGACCAGACCCCTGGGTGCTGTCCCTGGGCCAGGGAGGACCTGGATTTGGGCTGGGAGCACCATGAAGGGCAGGTGGTGCCAAGGCAGTGGCACCTTGGCTCTGCCATGTAGGCTCTCGAGTAACTCACTCGAGGTCACTCTCTACCTCAGTTTCCTCACAAAGAGAGTGGAAGCCTGGAGGAAAGTGGCCGCGGCAGTCTGGGACCATGGCAAGGCAAAGGTTGAAGGGGAGCAGCCAGGAAAGGGTCAGGATTGGGGAGCTCAAGGGTGGCTGGGTGTTGTCCCCCTCAAACCCTCTGTAAATAATTCAAGTGCTTTCAAGCTTGGTGAACGTTCACAGAGACTGGCATGTGTGGTTTCCCCTGCCTTGCTCGCACCTCCCTGTCTTGGTGGCACCTTCTTGCCACAGTGGCCGAGCTGAGCATCCCACTGATGGGCACATGGGAAAAGGCTTTTCTCCCAGCTAGAGATGTGCTGGAATCTTTGGAGAGTATGGGGCTTGCTAAAAATAAAGTGACAGGGCTGTGTGTTGAACTGGGCACCCCAAAAATTACTGTCACTCCCAACCCCTGATGAGACATTCCGGTAACATAATTAATTTAATGGTGAGCACGGAGATTGTCAGCAGGTGGCAGGGGCTTTGATGGACTCACCCCCAAGCCAAGCTCTGCTGGGGTTCACCTGTGCCAGCAGGGGCAGTGGGGACCTGGGGGATGACTGCCCAGCTTAGGGGTCTGCGGGGGGTGGTGGGAAAGTCACGCAGGGGGGCTGGCATTTATCCCCTTCGTGCATTTTCTTCTCCCTGCTGTGGGTAGCGGTAAGCTGCAGCATGGCTGGGGGCTTGGGGGGGATGTGCTTGCCTTGGCTTGCCTTGATCCATACCCCGCAGCTTTAGCTTTATATTTATCTTTACCCAAAAGGTGAGGCATTGCTTGCTGCTTGCTTTCTGTGCACCATTTTTGGGTCTCATCCTTATCCCTGTGTCAGAGGTGGGTGTGTTGTGTGTGTTGGTGCTCAGCCCTTCCAAACATGGGGACCCTGCAACTGCTCCTGTGTTCCTCTGAAAGCAGAGGGATCATTTCTGGGTTTATTACCCCTGATTTAAGGAGAAGGGGATGCGCTTGGGCAGGGCTTTCAGCTGCTTCCTAGCTCCCTTTGCTAATGCATGGAGCGTGTTTGAATTGTGATGGCCACCTTCTCGTGCACGTGCTGCTGAGCTGCTCCTGAGCAGTCCCCACATGCATCACCTTTCGTGCTTGTAGCCGTAAAAACCCACATAGTTTTATATGCATGTGCTCAAAGGGACTCCGACACCATGGCCCCTGTTTTGCTGCAAGGGTTTTTTCCCAACTCTTGGACTTTTGGGAAATGGTGAGGGCATGGGAGCAGGGAAGGGGCTGCACGTTGGGCTGCCTGCATTTAAAAATCACACGTTTTTGTCCTGCTTTAAAACAAGGAAACCTCCATTTGAAATGGTTACCTTTCATCTTGGTTTGTGTTTGTTGCATTAGTTCTATCTTTTCCTGAAGGGAGGCTGAGTTTCGCTGGTCGGTGGCCATTAAGGAATGCTAATTTGCAGCTCAATATTCCCTTTCCACTAACCTTCACACCCCCTTCTTCCTCGCTGCCTGGTTCGGCAGCATCCAACCGCGCTTGATATGTCATTAACTGGATTCACACTCCTGCAGGCTGCTAATTTTTTGGGGGCCCATCCTTCTCAGGTTATAAACTGGAGAGCAGGGTATATATTAGCATCCTGGTTTCCCACAGCCCCTCGGGCTTGGCAGAGATTTGCGATGCAATTAAAAAACACGCGAAAGATGGTGTCTTTGACTGCTTTGCTGTCTCTGTAAGGCACTAGATATTTGAAAAGTGAAGTCTTGAAACATCTTTTTGTGTGTAAAATGAACTTGAGGAATGAGAAAGAGGAGCTGATGGAGCGTCTTCTGCCTCCTTGGTTTTTAGCCCAGCTGCTGTGCTCTGAAATTGGGGCAGTGCAGCCCCTCACTCCCTGACTTCCCCTGCTTCCCATCACCCTCACGGGAGCCTTGGCAGCAGAGGATGGGAGAAGGTTCTTAACTTCAATGACTTTAATAGATTATCATAAACTCAGGCCTTAATACAAGCTGTCATGATTTCAAATTATCTTACTTTTAAATTAAATAGATTCCTTTTTAAATACAAAATCAATTCTAATTTTTTAGAGGGGTGAGGTTTTTCAAAGGCATCAATGAGTTGGGCATATTTAACTGCTCTCGAATATCTCCCCAAAATATCTAATCAGTTTTTCTCAGCTAAGCTCTTGGCTGTGCTGGTGAATGCTCTGGTCATGACTTCCCTCCATTAATAATGGGATAGCACGGGGGGGCCATGGGGATGTGCGACAGACCACCACGGGGATGTGGGATGCTGCTAATTGAGCTGACGGGCCACTGGCACACCTGCCTGTCCCAGTTCTCTTTCCAGGCTGCACAGGGAAGCAGTGAGATGTGACACTCGTCAGCTCTCATCCGTGTTCTGCACATCTCCCCACGGCTGCAGACTGCGGGAGGTGGTCCATACCTCCCCGCACCTTGCCCCTGGCTCGTAAATGGCTCCGGAGAAGGGGAGCAGGAGCCAAGGGGCTGCAGGGTTGTGTTATGCCTATTCTTTCTCACTTCCATGTCAAGTGGGAAGAGCATGCCATTGCGTTTTGTTTGGGAGTTGCTTGTCCCTGCTTCTCTCACCTGGGTCTTGGTGCTGGCAGTGGGTCCCAAAGCTGGTGGCATGCAGGGCAGGTCTTTGGTCCTGGCACTCCATGACTGGAAAGCAGGGCTTGGGGCGTTGCAGTGCTGGTCCCCAGCTCAACCGCATTCCCAAGGGAGGCAAGGGTACTCCAGTATCACCCCTGGAGCCCCACTTCCCCATCCCGCGATGCCTGGGAATGGCAGAAAGCTGCAGTGGGGCTGGTCCCACTGTGGGACCCACAGCATCGCTCCAGTGTGAACCTTGCACCTGGAAATAGGTGTAATGGTAAAATGATGGAGCAAATATTAAGAAATTCTTAAGTACCTAGAGAATAACCAAGTTAAATTATACTAGAGGAGCTCAATTGCCTTGCTTAGATTGATTGAATTACTAAATGAGCCTGACTAATGGAATGGAGTGGATATATCGGACTTTTACTCAAGATCCTGAAATAATTTCTCTAATAAGATTGTGAGCCATTAATTGAACTTGGCTTTGATCCTGGACACTGTCACATGCACTGAAACCCAGTGGTATGATCTATGTTCCTGCATGCCTGGCCAAGGGGATGGCCATTGGCACCTTCCAGCTGGGTGGTTGGAGGGTGGCCAGAGTGTTCGCTGGGGTGGTCCCAGTGCACACATGCCAGGGCCTGCGTTGGGGAAAGGACCCCAAAACACTCTGTCTTGGCTGTCCTCCTGGCCACTGGCAAAACTTATCCTAGCAGTGGGATGTGCTTAATTCCCTTCTGCAGCTAGCAGCTGATCACCTGGCTGGGGTCCTAACCCCAGTTCCCATTGCCACAGAGTGAATTTGAGATGGATGCTTTGGGTTTTAGATTTTCTGCAAATCCAGGGATGCCACTTTCTTCCTAAGCCCTCCTGAAGTGTTTGGTGCTGGTGGTGGGAGATTGTCCATAGCATCCAGAGTACTGGTGGCTGCCCAGTCTGTGGTGTGAGATGTTTCCCTCCCCTTTGCTTGCCCCCTCCTTTTATCTTCATCAAACCCAAGCCATCAATGAGACCTCAGTGCTACTGCACCTCCTTCTCCTTCTGATGCTTTGGTGCTTGCTTTTTGCTCTGGAGGTGTCCTCCTGGGTGTTGGCAGCAGAGGTTAGCGTGCCCCAAAGGGTGCCACCAAGGCCTGGGGGCTTGCAGAGCTTCCAGCAAAGCAGAAAGGGACCTGCTGTGGGACTTGATTATGTTAATGGTCTTTTCCGATCTAAAAGCTTCAATGATTCTACAATGTATCCTGCCCTGGACCTGCGCTGGAGCACTTGGTGGGATAGGACAGGCTCATCTAATTGGGTTTGGGTACAAACCACTGGTGGAACCCTCTTGCTGCCCTTGCTTTAGGCCATGCAGTGCAAACCTGACTTTTCCACATCCCTTTTCCACCTGAAGAATGGGGCCAAAGTGGGCAAGGTGACCTGCTCAGAGCCACTGAAGCACTGAGTACACCCCTATGCCTGGTCACACACCCTCCTCCAGGCAATGGAACCCAGCACCAGTCCCAGCTGAGAGCCAGGGCAGCCCCTTAAAACCCAGCAGCCAGGGTGGAAAATGCTGCAGAAAAGTGGGCAGCATCCCTGTGAGGGGCATGGCGTCCCTCATAGCCAAACTGGGGATGACCAAAGCTTAGGAGGGAGGCACAGTTTACACATTCCCATCCTTAAGGACACCTTGCCCCCGTGCTGTGCTCACTGCCGACCTGTGTTCTTACTGGGAGCGGAGGTTTCGGTGACATGGCAGATGTAAAGGGCTTCTTGTATATTTTTCTCTTAACCAAGGGAAAAAAAAAAAAAAGAAACAGGGATTTCGTCTCTGGGAACCCGTTGCCACAGCAACTGCACATCCAGCTGGCTCCAGCGGCAGCGGGGCTGTGAGGGGATCTTGCTGACCCAGAAAGCAGAGGGGGGAGCAGGGCTGTGGGGCTGTGTGGCATTTCAGTGGTGGGTATCGGGGTCTAGCAGTGAGCAGGGCACTGGCAATCAGCCCAGGGGGCTGGAGGGGGCCTGACACCCTGTTTTGGCTGGATGTGCAGAGTGATGCTCCTGGCTCCTTTTAATCACTTCCAGAATTAATTTCTCACACTGTGTCCTGGCAGAGATGCTTAGGCTCACTCTTGTTCCCGCCCTGAGACCTGTCCCAGTTTCAGGGTCCAGGCTGCCTGCGTGGACACTGCTCAAAGACCCCCAAAGCTCTGTAGGCAGGTTTTACCCCTCCCTGTTTTCACGCCTCCCTGATGCTGCTATTTCACCTCTGCTCTTTTCTCCCCACTCCAATGGCATTTGCTCCTGGGCTCCATCCCATTTCCTACCATTTAATTTTATTTTATTTTATTTTATTTTATTTTATTTTATTTTATTTTATTTTATTTTATTTTATTTTATTTTATTTTATTTTATTTTATTTTATTTTATTTTATTTTATTTTTATTGTAGTTCTGGTTTGATTTGGTTTATTTTATTGTAGTTCTGGTTTGATTTGGTTTATTTTATTTTAGTTCTGGTTGGGTTGAGTTTGGTTTATTTTATTGTATTTCACTGTATTGTATTCTTTAAATGTTTACTTAGCCAGCTAAACAGAGGCTCTGAAATCATCTCCCTTAGAGTCTCACTGCAGAGCAGTCCTTCAAATGAAGGAATTTTTGCCTGGAAGGATTAAGGCAGCGTCTGGATGGTGACAGCTATATCGTCTAAGTCTGGTTGTCCTTTTACTTGCAGACTGCTGGGCTTTGGCTTCTCTGCAGCCAGCCTGGCTGCAGCCGGTGGCTCACCCCAAGTAGCAGTGCTCTGAAGGCTGGGGGATTTGTCTAGATAAGGGAAGATTTTTGATTGCCAGTTTCTGGCTGTCCTGCTACAGTTTAACGCTGAAGAAGTGCCTGGAGAAGAGCATCCTCTGCTCCCACATGGTGTGTTGATATTTCTGATCCTCTTTGCTGCCTTGAAGCTGGGGGTTGGATGCTCATCCCACAGTGCTGGGCTCTTTGGGGGTCAGGTCTAAGCTGACACTATGCTTTGCTTTGCTGTGGGGTCCTGTTGACAGGTGACAGGTTCAGGCAGGGATCTGAGCCTGCCCCCTCCGCCGTGTCCTGTCTGCAGAGCCTGAGATCTGCTGGGGAACGAGCAGGGTCTTTTTTTAACATTTGCAATTGAAGGAGGGGTAAAGGATCCTTGAGGGACCATCTAGCACATTGGTCACAGATGTTTGGGGCCCAGGGCCCCAGTGGAAGAATCCCTTTCCTGGCTGGCTCTGAGGCATTACAGTAATTAGGATGACTAACGAGCGTAGCAGAACAAGCAGCTATGGGGGATGCAGAGAGCTGGCTTTGCTCCCACAGGAGCTGAAAACTAACCTGGTGGAGGAAGGAAGTTGAGGAAGGGTTGGAGAAGGTGGCAGATGTTAAGGAGAACCTGCGTGTACCCTTGTGTGGACACATTGCTCTGCTTGTCCTGGCAAGGGCTGTGTTGCCCTGGGAGTGCTCACCAAATTGGGTCTGTGGTCCAAGGGAAACCATTGCCCAGCTGCCAGAACCCTTTGGGATGGAGGTCTGTCTGGTGAGCAGGGAAAAATGGGCACAGACAGGAACTTGATCTTGGTTTTTGGGAGCAGCACCTCTTGTTCCTCTCTCTTCTGCCCCTACACTCTTCCCCTGCCAAAAAATCTGGCTGCGATGTCACCGTCACAACACAGTGGCTGCCTGGGAAAGCAGATATTAGCAACCCCAAAATATCCTGGGGACAGGCTCTTGTGTGATGGGAGACAGTTACCATGGAAACTTCCTTCAAATAAAGAAAAAAAAAAAAGAAACAAACCCGAAATTTAAAGCAGCCCTTGTAGCTTAGAGGAACTGTAGACCTTATTATGGGTTTTAGCACAGCGCCCCCCCCCCCCCCCCCCCCCCCCCCCCCCGGTTTTTCTTTTATTTGTTCCAGCTAAAAGCTCCAGGAGACAAAGCTATTAATTTGAGCATCCCAAGGGGAGCAAGAGTGTGAGGGCACAGTGCTGGGAACCCCCTGCCTAGGCTGGTGGGCTCTCAGTACTTCCTGGTGTTGCCCTGCAGCCACCAAATGCCCTCCTGTAAAGGGATTTCTCCACCATGGATGAAGAAGCAGGATGTTTTATTTCTTTGGAAGATGTGGCTTAAGGCTTAAAAACTCCCTTCCTAGCTCCCTAGGTGGAGGTTGGTGTGAATGAAGAGTTTGGGGCACTGCGGAGGAGTGGGGATATGGGAAACGACTATAGGGCACAGCTCCAGCGTGGGCATGGGTGGCGCGGTGCAGGATGGGGTGATTTGTCTTTACATGTGTGGTAGTGCCCTTTCTCTTGCCGAGAAGGGCAGCATCATGGTAGGGGGTCCTGTGGGGATCGGTTGAGCTGGCTGGCTTCAGTGGACAAGGGGAGATGCTTGGGAGAGGAGACACTGAGCTCCTCAATTTTCTTGCCAGGATTTACTTTGCAGCTGTGGTCACAGGGTCCAGGTTGTCTAAGTCCATCTCAATGCAGACTTTCAATTGCTGTGGTGTTCTCAGTCTGTCTGCTCCCCTAATGATGTCCCCAGTGTCTGCAGCCTCTGGGAAACCTCCTGGAAATGTTAGTTTTGGAGCATAGAGCCTGCCATGCCTCCCACTGCACTGGGACAGGACTGAGCTATTCTGGGTGCTGCTTTCCTGGTGGCAGTTGTGCCGGGTGTGGAGCTGTTTTCCCATCCCAGAGCTGCATCTTCCCAACCTTTCCTCTATTGCTCAGCAAGGAACGGCTGGGGTCTGGGGGGGATTAGAAACAACTCTGCCAACCCGTGAGCAGGGAGCTGCAGGGGTCTTATCCCAGCTCAGGCCAAGATGCAGCTTTAACCAGGGTGGGATGTGTGTCCGAGCATCAGCACGCAAGACAGTGCCTGAAACATCCTTCCAGGGAAAAATCAAAGCAATTTTATTACCTTCTCAGCAGAAGATGCTCTCTTCCCAGGTGTGGGGTGTTCCTGGCACGCTCAGACCTGGTGGGCAGGAGAAATAGCGCAGCCTCCTCCGTGGTTGGTGGAAACATCTGTGTGTTGGGAGGGTAGTGCATCACCTGCATCGAGCCTGCTTAGGCAACGTTGGACCTGGGCTGGCTGCCACAGCTTTTTATTATCACGTTTTCTCCCTTTCTTGCTTGCCAAGTAAGGTGCTTCGCTGGAGGACTCAGCCTCCAGCTGCCCACCCCAAGCATCCCCCCACAGTCTCCCCAGGCACAAAGTGGGGTGAAGGGGTGTCCTGCGGGCACTTGGGCTGAGGCTGAATGAGGGATGAGGAGGTTCCTGGGATCACATGGTGCGCATCTCCACATGGATGGGGTCAGCCCGGGATGGATCCAGCCTCCTTGCAATTAAAGCTCAGCACTGGGGAAGAAGGGCTTTTCACACGCCGTGGGAGGAAAGGCAGCATGCATGTGAAACACAGCCATACCAGCAGCAGGAATGCATTTGGGTGATGGAGGGAGGGCAGGAAAGGAAGGACCATGGGGTGGGAGGAGAGGTGTAATGGCAGGAGGTAGTAAATAACTGGAGGAACCACGTGAAGGCTGAGGAGCAGTGATGGAGGGTATGAGCAGAGCTGCTCACTGTGGATGTGAGTTTCGACATCCCGGGTTGCTTCTTGAAGGTGCTGTGCATGGGGCCCAGTAAAGCACCCTTTGGAACTAATCACAGCAGGAATTAATGGCTGGTTTTGTACCAGGTGGCAGCATCCATGTCCTGGGAATAGAACTGCGGGGGCCACGCCTGTGTGTTTGGTAGGTTTCTGGCCAAGGAAGGGAGAAGGTGGCAGCCTGGCCTGTTAAGCCCTGGTCTTGGCAACAGCCAGAGTCCATGGGGTTAAAGCAAAGATGTGGCTGTAAATGCAGGAGTTTGTAGTTACCCAGTGCTCAGCATCCAGCAGGGCACTTTGCTCTAGAGATAATGAAAATGCAGCTCACTCCTCACATTGATTTAATTTTGTTTGCTTACGGAAATGCTGTTTATTTGCTAAAACGGGATGCTGCTTCCCTTTGGTGCAGGAGGAACAAGCAGCAGCAGCAGCCTCTTGCTCAGAAACCTCCCAGTCGTGGGAGTGCTGCCCTCGCTGGGGTGACCCTCAGCACTTTGCTGGACTGGAGCATCCTGTCTCCATCATCTCCTTTTTTCTGGTCATTCCAGATTTCAGTACTTGACTAAGAAAATAAGTAGATTTTCTGCTGTTTTTTATCCATGCAAATGCGAGGAAATTTTCTGCCTGTGGTTATGACATTGGTATTTCCTTTCCCCTACCAAGGGCATGGCCCTGCCTGAAAAAACAGGCAGGTAAATACGGGCAGGGCTGTACCAACTTGCAATCACATTAAAGTTGATGGGTGCTGAATCCAGAGAGCAGCGTTACATAATTTGGACTGCAATGCAGAAACGCTTGCTTAATTTTTAATTATCCTATTGCCGCACGTACATAGCGCTTGATCTAGGAAGCGGGGTTGGCCCGTGGGCACGTGAGAGGGAGTCTGGCTGGCAAAGATGATGGGAAAGCCTTCCCTCGTCTTCCTGTCCCTCCTGGCATGGTGGGAAGAAATGTGTCCCCATGACACTGGCATGCATGGCAGGAGTGTGGCTGAGCCGTGACAGCAGGGAAGGATGCTCTGCAGCCATGTCAGGGACTGAGGGGTATCCTGTGGAGTGGTGGGAGAAGGGATGCAGGTCTGCAAAAGTCTTGGAAATTTCTCTGTGTCACAGTGTTAGATAAATAGAAGCCACCGTGGTAGCTTTGCATCCAGAGTTCCTGTAGCTGATGGTGAGAGCCCCGAGTCCCCCAGGGCTGGGTTTGGTGGGATGCAGGAAAAATGTTGAAAGAGCTGCTGTAGACCTCAGCTGTGAAGCACCATTTTTCCCCCTCCCCCACTTTCAAATCCCGCTCTGCACTTTCTGTCCTTCCTACAAAGGAAGCCACCTTGGAGCAGCTTAGGCTTCAAAGTTCCCAAAATAACAAAGGTTAAAATAAATGAAAAAAAGAAAGTCACTACAAGATCAAGCCAGTGCCCCATTTGCACCTGGGTTTGGAGCTTCAAAGTAGCTACAAAGAGCCCCCTGCAGTGTCCATGGTTGGGCATCTTAACGCTCAGGGTCCCATCTTCATCCTCCTGAAGTCACGTGAAATTTGGCTGTAGCCAGGATGAGACCTCAGGTAGTTGCATCTCTTGAAAATGGTGGTGGGTCTTGTTGCTTTTGCTGCCTGTGGGGGTTATTTGGAGAAGGTCTCTTTAGGAGGAAAGGGTTGTGGTGGCTGTGGTGGCTGTGGTGATGGGCAGGTCCGTGCAGGTGAGATGGGTATCCCCAGGGCTGTGCCCTGCACCTGGTCTCCTGGCCAGGCAGGTGGGCAAACAGCTTCTCATGGGGAGGGTCTGTGCTCAGTGCCTCTGCTGGCTCCACTGATTTATATGGATCATCAATATGACAATTATATACACCTGCAGATTTAATTACCTCCATTTTCATCAGGCAGCGACAGATTTATGCCTCTATTCAGTTCCTGTAAATCTGAAACAAGCTTGACTAGACCCAAAAGTCCTCCCATTGATCACTGCGTACTGGCTGGTCTCTGGCCCTCTTGACAAGCTTTTCTTTCAAGAGTGATAAATTCAAGATGCACAGTCAAATTTTCCCCTTCTACATCTTTCTTCTTCTTTTTTTTTTTTTTTTCCCCTTCTCCTCGTAATCTTTCAAAGCCTCTCCTCAAACTTGAAAATGGAGCTTGAGGTTGGGTAAGAGCTCCTAAGAACTGAAGAGTTTATGACATTAAGCTGCAGTTGGTGGTAACCCATGCCTGCCTTCTCCATCTCAGTATGGAGCTACCAGTGGGGATTAATCCTGCCCCCAAGACCAGTCCCAGTCCCTCTAGGGGAGGTGGGAGGAAGTGGAGCACCACCTCTTGGAAAAACGCTTGGCTCCACTGCTGACAGGAGAGCGGGCCAGGATATTTTTGAGCCACCTCATCCCTCCCACACCCCACAAGACAGGCAGGTCCTAGTTCTCCCTCTAGGAGATGAAGGACGAGTGGCTGTGCTTGTTTCCTGTGCTGAACATAAGAATGCCAAAATAACGTCTAACTTGCCTGACCTCTTGGCCTTGGCACAATGAGCACTTAAACAAATTAGTCTGCAGGAGCGGGTTGAAGTTTACCCTTGAAGTGAAGTCCATGTCATCACTGTAATGCATCCCCTCACCTCCCCTACCTGTCCCACCACGCCTGACCTCGCCTGTACGATATGCTCCGATGTCTTGCTAAGTGCCTGGCAGATGGGCTGGAGTGGCTGGCCATTACCTTCCCTGCCAGCTCACGATGGATATAAATAACCCTTTGACTCCCCATTAAAACTGCTGGCTAGTTTGGAAAGCTGAAGGTAATCTTGGCAGGCATCTTGGGTCTGTAGTGTCTGACAGCATGGAGGGCTGGAGTTTGGAGGGGGGAGTTGCTGGCTGGGTGTTGAGATGCTGTCTTAATGGGAGAGAGTTGTCTTGGAATCTCCTTCCCACAGCGAGGCAGTGTCTGGAGGAGCAGAGGGTCTCAGCAGCTCCTGAAGGAATGTGTGGTAGCAGAGACTGGCTTTGCAGCCATCCTGCATCCCCAAGACACTGGGCAGTGTGGAGGACAGTGGGCTTGTGTTCCCTCAGCATCTCCAGCCATTGCAAGTAGCTGATAATTGGGGAGGGTGGGTGGGAAGATGTCAAAAAAGGCGATGTATATTGGGTGGACCTTTCCCTACTGCTGAGGTCTGTGCTGCAGGGATTTCTTGAGCTGGGAATTGCCTCTAGGCTGTCTGGCTCGATAGCTGCTGATAGTTCTGCCTTCCCTGGATTCTGTTCCTTTCTGAGTGCTTTCATATTCTGTGGTGGATGAAACAGAGCCTTTTGTTAGTTTTTACAATCCTAATTCTTGCAAAGTGAAGAATAGTGAATAACCATTGCCTTTCCCATTGCTCCACTGGCTTCATGATTTTATAGGCTTTTATCATGTCCCTGTTCAGTTGCTTATTTTCCTTGCTGTGAGGTCCTAACGCAGTTGGTTTCTTCTCGCCACAAAGTTGTTTTTCCTCTCCTCACCTCCCATGTACCCCTCCTCCAAACCTTCCTAGCTTCACCTCCTCCGTTACGAGATGGCTGACCTGAATATCGCTTGCAGGATTTGAGATCGACTTGCTTTCACCAAAGTTGAATTTCACCTGCTCACTTCCTTGCCCACTTTCCTCCAGCACTTCCACAGCTTTAGCTTTGTGGAGACTAAATTTAGTGTTGGTGACCAACTTTGTCGTTCGCCTCCTCTTCCAGAGTGTTTCTGAACAGCTGAGGTCCTGACAAAGATCTCGGTGGGGCTTCTTGGTAACCTCCTTTCATTGTGAAAACTAACCTCTTCTTCCTCCCCCACATGGTGGGCTTCAAGAGGACTTTCCCTCTTGTCCCAAACCCACTTCAGTGCTCTGGAAAACTTTGACAGTGGATTTTGTTAAGGACTCTTTGAAATGAGTCCATTAAACTGGATCACCCTTCTCTACTGGCTTGTAGTGTTGAGTGACCCATATTTACCCACGTGCCTACCAGTTCTTCTAACAAACTGGTCAGGGCAGAAGCAGGATTTACGGGTCTGTAATTTCCATGATACACAAGAGCTTTTTTAAGAGATTGAGATCTCCTCTGCCAAGTTTTGCTCCTCTGGTTGCTCACACTTTTTGAGTGATAGCTGTTGTGTTGGTGGAGTTCAGCAGCTGTTCTCCTCTGCTGCTCGTAGGTGAGCACCATCTGGGCTGATGGGTTCATGCTCTCCATCTCACCAGTTTGCTGGGAGGGTGATTTAGTCAGGGCAGTAGTTTTCCATGGTTGACTGGGAGCTTCTCCATCATTTGAGATCTTTCTGTGGAGACCTGGGCTTCCCTCTGGAAGAGGTGATGTGCTGCCATTGCAGGGTGGGATATCAACCTTGAATGTGGTCAAAATTGAAAAATACAGTGGAAAAATAACCTCAGATGGAATGTTGCACAGGTGTGTCTGGGCATGTCCTTGGGTTCACAGGGAAGAGTGGGGCAATGGAGCACATCGTGGTGTAAGGTCAGCAGCTGCAGAGCAAACTCGGTCGACTCAGACCCATTAATGATGAATCAGTGTCCTTCTTTCTCTGCAAATGGCCACGTGGCATAATGTCACTCCTGCAGTGATGGAGGGTTTTGTTGTTTAAGAAAGGGACAAATTATGGCCATGGCACATTCAGAACAAAAATCCCGTTTCAAGGCTAAAGTGTGGCTACAGCTTTGAAATGAACTCCTTGATGACCTTCCCAAAAGCAAAGGCACCTTACATTTCAAGGAGAAACCTGTTTCGCTGTCAGCCTTGCTACGACAGCCAATGGCTTCACATGTACCAGCCCCACGTGCAGACATCACGGTGGGGTGATCTCTCTGACCTAAACAGAGAGTGGCTCCAGATACAGTGGGTGCCTTTTCCTTGAGCCTTTAGGTTCTCCCATGTCTGTGGGTCTTTTGGAAATTTTACCCAAGGTGACCTCTTCTGTGAAGCTGATTCCTAAAAGATAGAATGAGGTTTGTGTTTGCTGGTATGGAAATGCTGGATTGTCTTGTAAAGGCAGAATGACCTACAGAATGAGGTGGTTTTCCTACCTGAGACTGGAGACAGGGGGGAAAAAAACCAAATAAAATATGGATAGTCAGTGATGAATATGATTTTTGTAATGGGGCCATAAAAATATGAATATTATCCCGTGAAAGATGTTTCACTAAAATCTTAGAAGTAAAAACTAGTTAAATATCAGGATATGCCTTTTGACTTCTGAAGTGCTAGGAATCAAGCTGTGAAGTCCCAACAGAAAGTGTGAGTAGCTCGTGGTGGGAAGGTCTCCTGACTTACTGACTCTGGAGACCTTCGGAGGAGTGCAAGGCCAGGGCTTGCTTTAGCTGAGTTAGAGCCCCTTAAAGGACATGTGAGGTTTAGCCACAGAGCAAAAGCTAATGGGGAACTTAAATAAAAACACAGTCAGGTTCCAGATGGAAAATAAGCCAGGTTTAAATGTTAATGAGGAAATACAATTCCAAGTCAAAATCTGGACTCTGCTGTATGAAATGCATCTGCAGAGACTGGCATTGTGGCAGAGTTCATTTGACTAATCGGGGGCATCTATTAGTGAAAAATGCCTCCAAATGGAGAGAAAAATTGGTTTGCTGTTTTTTTTTTCATCAAAATGTTGGCATGTGTTTTTAAGGAGAGTTGCTGTCTTTGTGTGTCTCCTGCCACGATGCTGTGTCTCAGTGTGGGGAAGAGGACATAGGAATGGGTTCATGTTGGCCTCTCCTCTCCTCTCCTCTCCTCTCCTCTCCTCTCCTCTCCTCTCCTCTCCTCTCCTCTCCTCTCCTCTCCTCTCCTCTCCTCTCCTCTCCTCTCCTCTCCTCTCCTCTCCTCTCCTCTCCTCTCCTCTCCTCTCCTCTCCTCTCCTCTCTCCTCTCTCCTCTCTCCTCTCTCCTCTCCTCGCAGATGGACTGGGAGGGGAGCAGCCGTGGCTATTATGTTGAAAACATCAGCCAGGGTCTTTGGAGGCTGCTGCTCCTGTAGATATGAAAGACCTGGGCCACGTTTGATACCAGGCGAACGCGGCACAGCCTAATTAGTGGTCTCCTACTGTTATTAACCCCTGACTCAGGCAGGCTATTTTTTAACAGAGGTGTAAGAAGTTAATACTAGTGCTAATGGCTTCATATCCAAGGCCTTAATGAAAGCCATGCAGGGACTAGGCCTATCATCAATATCTTTCAAACTTTGAACTTGAAATTTTCCTCTCCCTACCTGCCTTAGAGGATTTTTTTGGGGGGTGGGGTGGTGGGGGTGGGGCTTTCTTCCCACTTTCTCACCTCCTCTGGTGTCTCCTGGCCTGATGGTACAAACTGGTCAGCAAGGTTGGCACCCACCAGCCCCATGGCAGAGCTGAGCCCCTGCAGCATCCAGATAAATGGCTCTGGTTGGATATATGGATCACTGTAGCATCTTCATCTGAGTGATGAGATGTCTGCATGGAGAGCAAGGGGGATATAAAAGCGGAATGCTTTGAACTGGGAGAAGAGAGAGTGAAGAGATGCTGTGTTAGGGAAGAAGAGTGGTCTTGTTCTTGCTTGAACCAAATTCCAGGAGAACTTCATGGGCATAGGAAAGCACTTATGTGTATCATTTTTTCAAGTAGAAAGAGAGTGGGATAGGGTCATCTGGAGTGTTGTTAAGACCCTCAAGGAGAGGAAGAGGCGGTCCAAGAATGATGCTCACTCATCCAGGCGCTGCCTCAAGAACCTTTGCCCAGGGCAGGAGCAGAGGTGTCAGAGCAGACTTGTCCTGTGGTGTGAAGGAGGGGTCATACCCTGCAGATTTGGGGTGATGTGGGTTGATTTCTGGGGTGTTTTATTCCATTTCTAGCACTTCAGACCTATGTGCAATGCAGCTGCAGGATCGCATCGTGATGTCTGGTGGGAGAGGATAACACACTTGGGTTCTGTGGCTGGACTGTGCTCTTTTAAAGCAAGAATCCATTTTTTATTGAAATATATTTTTCATTTTAAAAATAAGCCTGTTTAAATAAATTTGAAATTATGACAACCTATTTTAAGGCTTAAATTTACTATAATCTATTAATCATTTAAATAACTTCCATCAAGGAGTCCTCCTCAAATATTAATAAGATGAAGGGTGCTGCTTTTTCAATGATATGTCAGATCAGGGAGAAAACATTTTTAACTCTAGCTTTCTAAATGTCACAATGTCATATACTTAGTATCTATTATTTTCACTCTTTACAATGGAGCAAATGCTGGTATTTACATTTTTCCAAATGTCAGTACATTGAGTTCCTGTTGTGCATAAAAGCTCTTGCCTTAATTACTCCTAATTTCACGTTAGCAGGCAGGTGCGGGAAGAATATTTTCTTCCATTTGAGCTAGTTCATTTGAAGTTGAGAAGCCATGGGGAGTTGGGGAAGCAGGAAAGCTTGTTTTCCCTTTTCAGCCCATGAATAAAGACCAGGTGGGAGAGGAGAAGATCTGCTTTTTCAAACGCTCCCTTCTCCCAGGACCGTCTTTTCAAAGGGGATCTGTGTGCCTAAACATGCAGCTCAGTGGTTAGAGGGAATTTCAAAAGTGCTTCTGGCTTCCTAGATGCTTTAACTCCTTTCGGTTTTGCTTCCCGGTGGCATTGAGGAGTGCTCAGCATCTCTCTGCTTGGGACACTCAAAGCACACTGATTACCGCCAGAAAGATGGCACATGCTGAGCAGAAACAATCTGTCAATTCACTTGCTGCGGCTAATGTTTCTTTTGATTAATCAAATCAGTTTGGGAGGATGAACCTGGTTCCTGATGCAGATTCCGCACCCTCACCCCCAGCAGCAAGCTCACTTAAGGCAGCCTAATGAAATTAATTAACAGTAAATTTAAAATGTTGTTTTTCAGCAGGGTAATTGAATTCCAGTTTTCATTTGAAGGCAGCATGAAACAAGCAAAATAAAGATGACAATTTGGAAAGTGAGCTGGGCTCTTTCTCGCCATCATCAAAATGCACGGCTACAAATGGGATGGAACAAACAGGTCTGGATAGACTATTCCCACAGGGTAGAGACAGGAGGGAAAGCTGTGTCTTGCTGGGCAGCTCATCACGTTTTTAGTGGTCTTTCCAACAAATGTAGTTGAAGCTTGTATTTTAAGGAAAAATAACTAACAGGCAAGTGGCAGGCTCAAGATGATGGTGGATAGGAAGGTGATTTGAGATGGTGATCAAGGTGATTCTGGTCTGAGACAGAGGTGGTGGTTAAAACAGTGCCCATCTCTCCTAGGGATATGCTGGCATCATCCTCACCTTTTGCTAAGCCCCAGACATGGAATGTCCCTGAAATTCTGGAGTCAGACAGGTGAATTTGGTTTGATTTGGCATTTAGCATCCTGCGGTATGTGTTGTGTGCCCAACCTCAGCTCCTCCTTCTGCTTGGGTGTTCACTGCTGCTGTTGATCCTTAGCTCAGCTCTCTCCATCTGTCCCACTGCCCACAAACCCTGAAGTTAAAGGAACCTGAGGAATATTGGGGTGTTTGGGCAGAAAGTATAGGTACATCTGCGGATCTCAGAGCTGTGTCCTGTGTGGAAAGCTACAAAAAGTGGCTGAAGACCAGAAACCTCTGAATGTACCTCAGAGCTGTGTGATCACAGCCATGTGCACGTTTCTCCATTCACAAAGGATGGACAATACTTTCTGTCTGCAATAATTTGCAGCATGTTCCCAATGATCCCATTAGCATTGCTGAGAAGTTGTCATATAACCTTCACTCCTCATGGCTGGTGGCACGTTTAACAGGAAGCACATGGGTGAAAACAGCTGAGTTAAGGTTGGAAAGATGCTGCCGGGCTCCCCAGCACTGGTCCCAAGATGCTGACAGTAAATGTTCTGTCCCTGCACCACATCTGATTTTATCC
The DNA here is from genome assembly GCA_027574665.1 of Rhynochetos jubatus. Lineage (NCBI taxonomy): Eukaryota > Metazoa > Chordata > Aves > Eurypygiformes > Rhynochetidae > Rhynochetos > Rhynochetos jubatus. The sequence goes on from CM050656.1 coordinate 24,193,276, forward strand.
AGAAATATGATTTTACTCTGCTTTTACTCTTCAGGTTGTGGGTCATGTAGGAGCAGGCGTGGTGCTGACAGGGGACGTGACTGGAGGGAGCCTGTTGTGTGTCTCTTGCTCCCTCCAACCATTTTTTGGGAAGAAGCAAACACCTCCACATCACCCTATCCTCCACTGCATTTCCCATGTGATCAGCTTTGTTTTTGCAGAGATCTCCGGCAATACGGATGACATCCCGCTGGTCCGCTGGCGGCAGCAGTGGCTGGAGAATGGCACATTGCTCTTTCACATCCACCACCAAGACGGGGCCCCCAACCTGCCTGGCTTTGACCCCACAGATGAGCCCCAGACCGAGTCGGCTGAGGAGGAGCTGAGGATCCTCCACATCTCCGTAATGGTAAGTGATGGGAAGGCAGCCCCTGTTTAAGTTTTCTGCCCCCGTTTAAGTGTTCTGAAACCTGTAGAAAATATAGGGACTTTAGAAAAGCCATGTATTTCCCCATCTGGCTCCAGCTGTCCTAGGATGGGAAGCTGAGTCCACCTTTGGGGGCTGCTTGAGGTGCCCCAGGTACCTCTCTGAACAATGCTGCATGCAGAGTGCTTCAACATTGGGCTTCTTTAAACCTCTCCCTTAGTTGGCATCGCTTTGCAAACATGTTTGCAGGGCTGCCTTTATCCCTGGAGGGTGCTGGACTTTGAAGGTCTCAACCCCCTTAACCCAGGGTCAATTCTCATTGACTCTGTCAGGAGCTCTTTGCCCAGTGGACGGTGCCTGGCAGCGGCGGGTGTCACGGTGCCACCGGTTACTGTCACCACCACTTTTATCAGGATGGCAGCCCCGTGGCTGCAGTTTCTCAGCATGCAGTAAGCAAGAGCATCCCATGCATGAAGGCTGCACAGCTCTCCTCCTCCTTGCAGAAACACGGGGACAAGGTTTTTATGTCAGAGAAAGGAGGGCAAGACAGAGATCTGTGTGTTGGAGGTGGATCTGTTGGGTTTTTGTTTGGTGTGGTGGGTTTTTTTTTAATGTTAGAAAAAATCTGAAGAATCTGACAATTTTTGTGCCACTGGAAGATAATTAGCCAGAGACAATGTGTTGCCACGGCTGCAAACAGGCTGTTTAATGGTGCCTACCCTAATGAGAGTGTCAGTAGCTCTTCCAGATTGCAGCCGCAGGCCAGGTTTCCTCTACATCATTTGTGCTTGATTAGTCTCGAGGAAAAAAATTACTGCAAAGCCACCCCCAAAAACATTTTGGACCTTTATATTTTTTTTTATTGTCCATTCCCAGCTGCTTCTGACAGGATGCATCACCCTGGGAGAGGCTGGACCTGCCCTGCCAGCATGGTCTTGGATTTGATGGGCACTGCTGAATAGGGACAAAGACAGGAGTGTCTGAAACAAGGCTTATTATTGAGCTGATGAAAAGGATGTTTGCAACTCATTGCTCTTTTATCAAAATTTGTAAATTCAGATTGAATCCTCCCTCTCTGCTTTCTTCCCCATCACTCTCAGCTCTGATCTGCCGGCATCCTTACACCCTGACAAATCAAGGTTGGCTTTTGTGCCAGGAGTCAGGATCATGTGGAGGTTTCGAGGCTGATTTTCTTTCTTTCCCATGTGGTTGCCAAGAGAAGAAGTGTGAGCAAGGGGCTGTGTCCATCAGGACAGCACCCTGCATGGGGACTGTGCGAGAAGCTGTGCCTGGGCAGCGCAGGGCTCCTCTCACAGCCATCGTACAAGTGGTGGGGGATGAAGGCATAACAGGATTTCTGTGATCCTGTGGAGAGGAACTGGGGGTCTGAGATCATGCCCTGACCCTCTCCAATGAGCAGTGTGTGAAGGGGACTCCAGTGGTGGTTTTCATCCTGTCTCTTGACATCTCAAGTAGCCACAGGCTGCTTTTCCTCAGGGATTGTTTGACCTCTCAGACTATCAGGGCAGAAATTAAATATCAGTTAAATAACAGGTCTTTTTTGAGAACCCACAGCCACAGTCCTAAACAAATGAGCATCCATCTCACTTGAGCTCCAGCCTGGTCTCTCTTGTTTACCAGCACAGGCATATGGCAGAGGTCTCTGGAGTTTGGGGGTTTAATGTGCATACAGAGGGCAGCAAAGGAAAGCCAGGAATGCCCTGGTATTAATCCTACCTGCTTGTCATCCCATCTGCAGATGAATCCTTTCCCAGGGTGATGGAGAGCCATGACATGGAAGGCCATCCCCACTTATTTATGGATCAGAGGAACTCAAAAGGATTTGAATGGGATACAGAACTGACCCGACTTTACCATTAAAAAAGTCACTATGAGCATGGCCAGGCCCAAATCCAGTGTCAGTTTCCAGCTTCAGTGAGTGATTTCCTTTCCTCCTGGCTGCAGGCTCCTGGCTGGAGAGAGGCTGTGTGGCAGCCAGCCTCGCCCCGCCCCTCCTCTCTGCTGGACTGCTTGCCTCCTTAATCCCTGGAGTTTCTTTGGTTTTTCTTTTTTTTTTTTTTTCTTTTTTTTTTTTCTTTTAAAGAAAGTTTGGAAGGAGACTGAGAGTGTGCATTGCAGCTCCATTATCCTGGGAATGAAAGAAGGATAACCCATAATGGCCATTTGAGTTCCTTTTCCAGCTGCTTCTCCTCCTTCTCATTCAATAATTCCTTTAATGTTTTGTCCAAATGGAGCAGATTATTACTATTATTTTATTTTATCAAGATCACCTATTGCATAGAAAGGAGGAGGGGGACTGGAGCTGCAGATAGAGATGGAGCTCTTAGCTGGCTCCACGCTGTTGTTGTTATTATTATTGTTATTATTATTATACTGGGCTTAAAGGGCCAGCTTGGACTTCCGTCTCACCACCTTCATCTGTGTGCAGTGATGATGTCTCTGCAGGAGGATGACCCTGGGGAAGGTGACGAGGTAGCAGGGTTGGATGCAGTTTTGGAGTCAGTCCCTGCGGGGCAGAAGCTTTTTCAGTCTCTTCACCCAGGCATTCCCCAGACAACCCTTCAGTCATCTGGCTGTCTTAAGACTTGATCTCCTTTAATCTGTGCTGCAATTTCTGCAGGATACCCTGGGAAAATCTTCCAAGATTGAGAGTGACAGCACTGAAAACGGTTGGAAATGGGTCAGAAAAAGTTGCCTGTAGGGGCGTTTGCCTGGAATAAATCTGATCTCTGCTTTCAAAAATGTGTTGTGGGAGAGTGAAACAAAACACTCTCTGCTTTAAATGCTGCTTTTTTATGCCTTGGTGGTGACTTCAAAGCCAGTCCAGCTCGAGGCAAGCTTCAGCCGGGAGCGCTTGGTTGGTGCTGGGCCCTGCCTGTGCCACCACCCCCTTATTGGGCAACCGGGCTCCTCTCACCATTGCCTTTGTTTTGGCCACCATGAAGCATTGCATCCCTGGGGTGACTGGCACTGGTCACCAGCTGAGCCCTGCTTGTGTTTGTGCCTGCAGGGAGGGATGATTGCCCTGCTGCTCTCCATCCTCTGCCTGGTGATGATCCTCTACACCCGCCGGCGGTGGTGCAAGCGGCGCAGGGTGCCGCAGCCCCAGAAAAGTGCCAGTGCTGAGGCTGCTAATGAGATCCACTACATCCCCTCAGTGCTGATTGGTGGCCATGGGCGGGAGAGCCTGCGCAATGCCCGTGTGCAGGGCCACAACTCCAGCGGGACACTCAGCATCCGTGAGACCCCCATCCTGGATGGCTATGAGTATGATATCACTGACTTGCGGCATCATCTCCAGCGTGAGTGCATGAACGGCGGGGAGGACTTTGCCAGCCAGGTTACCCGCACCCTAGACTCACTGCAGGGCTGCAATGAGAAGGCCAGCATGGACCTCACACCAGGTGGGGATGGGACAGCAGGGTAGTAGCTGAACTGGGTCCTTTCCACTTCATCTTCTCTCCATTGTTCCACACTTTCCTTTGAGCATTTTCCTCATTTCTCTGGGTTTTTGTTGTGTGTGAGATGTTGGTGGCCCTCTGAAGGCAATTCCATTGCTAGGAGACCTTCTCCAATGGTGTCGCCTCTGATCTTCCCCATGGTGACCCTCCAGATTCCCTTCTATATCTCAGGATTTCTGGTCTCTTCTTCAGCTGCCATTTTTAGTAGCACAATTACACCTGTCATCAGTATGATTCAAGTTAGCCCTGTCTTCTGATAACCAGCAGGGATTCTTCAAGCCCTTGTAACACATTAGCTCATTGTCCATACTGCCACCTGAGCCACCCAACTGGCACCTTTGAAACTGAGACAAGGTTTGGGAAAACTATGGTGTGGTTCCTAAAGCTCTCCAGGCATTTTCTTTGTGGGCCTGGGTATACAGAAGTGTCCTGAGAGGCTGAATGTTAAATCTCAGCTTTTGGCTAGGCTTGGAGGAGATGCTGGTCCCCTTCAGGCTTTAAAGAGCTCAGGAAGGTTCATGGGGTGTAGCTCAGCTTATTTGCCATGGTACCCTGGTTGCCTCATGCAGGTGTGGAGATGGATCCAAGGAAAATGCTCTCTTTCTTGCCTTTCATTTTTTAAATCTTTATCCCTGTAAGATTTTGCCTTCAATTCTATCTGCTCAGGGAGCGATAATGCCAAACTGTCCTTGATGAATAAGTACAAGGACAACATCATCGCCACCAGCCCCGTGGACTCGAACCACCAGCAGGCCACATTGCTGTCCCACACTTCCAGCAGCCAGCGCAAGCGCATCAACAACAAGGCACGAGGTATGGGGTGGTCCTTTGGCTGGACGGGATGCTCTGGGCTTCCACTCATCTATAGCTCCAACCACTCACCCTCTCCTGCGACGGAGAAATAGGGCCAGCATTGGGTGAGAACATGGGAGGGAGGGTTTTGGTGGGGGGAAGCAGAAAAGGTGATATCTGCAAGGATGCAAACGGTGTTGGGTTGGTTGGTTGCAAAGATGCCGAGGGTCCTGGCCATGGTAAATATTTTATGATACCAGCATGGCCACAGGGAAAAGTTGCAAGGTAATGGGAGCTGTGACAGGGGGCATCGCTGTGCATGGTGGGAAGGGGAGAAGATGCTGTCCCTGCAATGCTTGGCAGACAGGGCTCCTGGTCCTCAAGGCAAGGCTTGCCTGAAGGGATGATGTAGGATGTGGCTGCTTGGGACGGCGCAGTGCTGGCCCTGCCATGACCACACTCAGTGTCTCCTGCAGCTGGCTCAGCGTTTCTCAACCCTGAGGGGGACTCGGGGACGGAGGCGGACACTGATCCCCAGCTGACCTTCTACACGGACCCCTCGCGGAGCCGGAGGCGCAGCCGAGGTGGGCACGGGTGAAGAGGCGGGTAGCGAGCTGTGGCTCATCTTGCTTTGTTTGCCATTACCTCTCTGAGTTTGGAGACTTTCATAGGATCACAATATCATAGAATGTTTTGGGTTGGAATAGACCTTAAAGACCATGTAGTTCCAACCCCCCTGCCATGGGCAGGGACACCCTCCACTAGACCAGGTTGCTCAAAGCCTCATCCAGCCTGGCCTTGGACACTTCCAGGGATGGGGCATCCACAGCTTCTCTGGGCAATGTGTTCCAGTGCCTCACCACCCTCTCTGTGAAGAATTTTTTCGTGATATCTAATCTAAATCTGCCCTCTTTCAATTTAAACCCATTATCCCTTGTCCTGTCACTACAGGCCCTTGTAAAAAGTCCCCATCCTGGCTTTCTTGTAGGCCCCCTTCAGGTACTGGAAGGTGCTATAAGGTCTCCCCGGAGCCTTCTCTTTTCCAGGCTGAACAAATCCAATTTTCTCAGTCTTTCTTCATAGGAGAGCTGCTCCAGCCCTCTGAGCATCTTTGTTGCCCTCCTCTGGACTCGCTCCAACCAGTCAATATCCTTCTGATGCTGAGGGCCCCAGAGCTGGATGCAGCACTGCAGGTGGGGTCTCAGGAGAGCAGAGCAGAGGGGGAGAATCCCCTCCCTCAACCTGCTGGCCACGCTGCTCTGGATACAGCCCAGGATACGGTTGGCTTTCTGGGCTGCCAGCACACACTGCTGGCTCATGTCCAGCCTTTCATCCACCAGTACCCCCAAGTCCTTCTCCTCAGGGCTGCTCTCGATCCATTCTCCGCCCAGCCTGTCCTTGTGCTTGGGACTGACCCGACCCAGGTGCAGGCCCTTGCACTTGGCCTTGTTGAACTCCATGAGGTTGGCACAGGCCCCACCTCTCCAGCCTGCCCAGGTCCCTCTGGATGGCATCCCTTTCCTCCAGCATGTCGACTGCTCCATACAGCTTTGTGTCATGAGCAAACTTGCTGAGGGTGCACTTTCTGTCAGCAAAAGATGGAAACACAGGTGCAGTCCAGGCTGCCACAGGCAGGCAGCAGTCCCTGTTCCCACAGTGGGCTGCCGCTGCTCTCCAGTGGAGTTTCTCAGCAGACGATGAAATATATTCTGATTTTTGCTGTAGGCTTCTGGTGGGCTTTGGTGTGTATTAATGAGTAACACACTTCAAAGGCTGCCCGTGAACTCCTGCACATGCACGTATGAGCTGTATATGCAAAGGAGGATGGAGACAGACTTGATCCCTTGGCAAGGGTCTCACTCTGCATCATCCCTTTTGGAGGTTTCCTGCCCTGGGGATGCAAGTTTCTCACTGTTTTCCCTCCTTCTGTGGACAGTGCCTTTCTTTTCTGGGAGTGATGAGCCTGGAAGCTATCATCTCCTTCGCTCCCAGTGCCCATGCTGGGACTCTGCAGGGTATAGCTCAGCCCCCAGCCAGCATTTTTTGTTCTTCTTCTTCAGCTGAGAGATGAAATGTCAGAGACCTCTGTGCCCTGAGCAGTTATGGCTCTCAGGTGCTTTTTTAAAAGCATCCAGAGGCTGTTATCATGGCAAAATTAACCCAAGAGAAGTGCTAAGTGGAAAAAAGAAGCCCAGATGTTGCTTTTACCTTTCTTCTACTCAATATCTCTGCTCTCCTTTAAAGTCCTGCTTTTGCCAAGGTCTCAGTGTGTGGCGATGCAGGGGTGTGCAAGAGCCCAAGCTGTGGGAGCTCAGGGAGACCCTGGCTGCAGCAGGCAGGATGGAGAGGCTGCTGCAGAAAATGCTGCTTCACGCCCTTGAAAATCCAAAGTGACTCCATTTGATTGGGTTGATGCTGGATTTCCAGGGATCTGGACAGAGTCTCTGCACCCCAAGATCTTCATGGGTCCTTTGGGCTTCAGGTTTGACTGTGCTTTCGTGTTTTGCAGTGGGTTCCCCCCGGAGCCCTGTGAACAAGACCACACTGACCCTCATCAGTGTGACAAGCTGTGTCATCAGCCTGGTGTGCTCTTCCCACATGAGTTGCCCCCTTGTTGTCAAGATCACCCTCCACGTCCCCGAGCACCTCATTGCCGACGGTGAGCACCCTACGGTCCTACCCCCCAGCCTTCCCCCTCCTGCCCAGCTGTGAGAGCTGTAATCAAGAGGAGGAGGGAATGATGGAGAGGACAGATGTGGGACAAGTGCAGGACAGAGGGAACAGGAATGGGATGGAGGGGAATGCATGAATGGGAAGACACCAGTGTGGAACAGACAGGACGGGTGTGGGACTGAGGAGATGGGTGTGGCTTGGAGGTGGCCATTGCGGGACAAAGGGGACAGGCACAGGATGGTGGGAACTGTCACAGGGTGGAGGACACAGGCATGGGATGGAGTGGGCTGTCACAAGGCAGAGGGGATGAGCACAGGACAGAGGTGCTCATTGTGGAACAGAGGAGGCTGTCATGGGACAGAGGACACCGTTATGGGACAGAGGACACCATCATGGGATGGGCATGGGAAGGAGGGATCTATCATGGGATGGAGGGGACCATCATGCGATGGAGGGGACAGCAGCGGGTCACCACCACTGACTCCCCTCTTGGTGGCAGGGAGCCGGTTCATCCTGCTGGAGGGGAGCCAGCTGGATGCCAGTGACTGGTTGAACCCGGCACAGGTCATCCTTTTCTCCCAGCAAAACTCCAGCGGACCCTGGGCCCTGGACCTCTGTGCCCGGCGCCTTCTTGACCCCTGTGAACACCAGTGTGACCCTGAGACCGGTAGGTGGTCAGGGGGTTGGAGTGGGTTTGGAAGTAAACCTCTGCCTACTCAACCAGGCTCTGATGGGAAGATGCTTTCTTGCCTTGCTCCACATGCAGAAAGGGAGCTGCCAGGTGTCCTGGGTGGCTGGAGGCTGGGGTCGGCAGGGATGCACGTGGAAAGCTTGATCCTCCTATGTCCCCCCTCTCTCCGTAGGTGAGTGTCTCTGCTATGAAGGTTACATGAAGGACCCCGTGCACAAGCATCTCTGCATCCGCAATGAGTGGGGAACAAACCAGGGGTAAGTGGGCCTGCTGTAACATGCCCAGGCTTGGACTGTCCTTGCATGAGCTGCTGGGCTTCAGCAGCAGCGTAGTAGGGTTGTGGCAAATCCTCGTGGGCAAAGGAGTTAGAAGCATCTTGGTGAACCATAAGGTCAGTGCATTGCTGGGCTCTGCAACAGGCCTTCAGGAGGCGAGGATTTCTATTCTTTAAAAATAATCAGAGGTCATGTAGAAAGGGCCATTGTTGGGTTTCAGAGTAAACACCCCTTAGAGGCAATCGAGGCTGTGCCTCTTCCCCTTGCCAGCACTCGCCTTGGTATCCTGTGCTTTGCAGGGCTTTCAGTTTGGGTGTGCAAGGAGTTGGGAGGAGGGCTGAGGTCAAGCTGGAGTCCCTGGCAGTGGAGGGACACTGCAGGGTTGGGCTGCCTCACTGAAAATTAAGCAAATTAAATGCTTTGATGCCATGGCCTGAGGGAACAGAGCAGGTGCCGTCTGCTCTACAGCTTTACACCCCTGCAAGCGCAAAGAGAAATTTTTCTGGTGTTTCAGCAGCAATTTGGTAGGGGATCCCAAACATTCTCATCTCTCTGTGACCCTCGGAGGATGCTTCATCTGGTCCTTAATGCTTATGGGTCTCGGATGTGCAGATGGGGACTTCCAGAGATGCCTGGAGGTAATGTGCAGAAAGCCAAACCCCCAAAACTAGAGGTCCCCTGTGCACCGGCACCTCCAACTCCCTTTTTCCTTCCTGCATCTCGTTGTGCCACAGCTGTATCCATGTAGTCGGCATCCCCAGGTGTGGCAGGACGCCTTCTCTGAAGTCATTAGTTTTCACAGCAGTAAGAGAAAATCATCAAAGGCTGGGCTTGGCAGCAACCCTGCTGTGATGATGTGTGGAGGATGGCAGCCACAGGGGGCTGCCTGTGCAGGCTGTGGCCCTTTGAACTGGGGTCTGGGGAGAGCACCACTGCTCTGTCTCCAGCCCCCTCTTTGTGTTGTTTTAATTTTAAAAGCAATTTAACAGTTAAACCCAGCGCAGAACACTGGCTGTGGAAGATAAGGGCAGCTGCTGTTGTGGTGCCCGGAGCCAGGCTGGGGACAGGGCGATGCTCGTGAGACATGTGGCACTGTGCTGGGGACATAATAAGTGTTGTGGTCAGGGTCCCTAAACCACTGCGAGGTATCACTGCTGGGGTGGGAACATACAGGCAGAAATACAGGTCCCTGCCCTGTTTGTCCCTAGGGAACAAATGTCCAGCAGGGATGTCCCCAGCTCCTCTGTGTCCACCTAATTAGAGGTACCGAGTGATGGGGACTGGCACGTGGGAGGGAGCATTTCCCCTGCCAGGGACTTGCCTGTTTTGGGATGTGTTGGGTTTAAGAGTGTCTCACAGTGGGTTGGAAAGAGTGCATGACGCCCCATGACCACACATGGCTTTGGTGCCAGCCTATGCCTCAGTCAGAGCTACTAGCAGTGTGCTGGACCTTGCAAAAACCAACAAGGCAAATTACTTTGTCCGTTGAGGCAGGCAATAAAAATGGATAAGCACAGGTGGAAGAGCATTTGCTTCCTTCCCCTCTGTGTTTCCTTTGCTCCTGGGTGCAGCTTCACAGTTTTCCTCCCAAGCACATTGCTCTTCTCTAGCTTTTTCCTGATATTTTTAGATGCTCTACTGTCTAAAGAGAACATGAGAAAAAGTTGCTTTCGGGTGAATCAGAAAAAAAAAGACATGGTAAGGAGGAGGAGAGAAGCCCAGGACAGGAAGAAGTCCATTCCTGCAGCCCTCTGGAGCTGTTCACAGCTCTGGACCCAGCTTTAGTCTCAGCATTGCCAACCCAAAAGGTGTTCAGGACCCACTCCATTCCTCCAGCAGATTTAAGGCTGCTTTTCAGACCCAGATCCATCCCAGTGCACGCATGGGAGCCCTTCCCATGCTCTTGCTTGAGCCTCTCTGCCTTTCCTCCTGCAACAGTGTTCATACCTGGCCAGGATACATGTTATCTTGGGTCTCTTCTTATACACCAAAGTTAGCTATGGCAAATTATATGCAGCATTTCCAACCTAATTTTCTGTTTGTGGCACAGAAACCTATCAATCAGATCCCTTTTTCCCCAAAGTGCAATAACATCTCTGGACCACAGTTGGGCCATCAAAGTCCTTCTGCCCTTCTCTGGGCTCTTGAGAAGACTCTGACAGACTCTTTCAGTGCCACCCTTTGAAAGCTCCTCTCTAGTTGTTTGAAACCGGGGTCATTTTGTTTCTCTTCCTTGATCTTGTCAGATTTTTGTCTCAGAAAATGGTAGCAGCTGAAACCACACTCATTCCTGCCTGCAGCTTCCACAATTTATAGGGACTCTTGAAAGCGTGTCCACACTAAGCATCATGATGCCGAGGCCAGCTTGATGTTTAATGAGGAGTTTTTCTGCTCTGTGATCTGTTCCTGATGTTCAGGTGCTGCTTTGTGCAGCTCTGCCAGCAAGGGCTTGTGATGATGGAGGCCTCTTCTACCTGTCCAAGGTTTCCTCTGTGAACCCTTGGCCTCCACAGAGTCATGTCTCTTTTCGGTCCAGCAGAACCAACTTGTCAGAGCCCATTTAACTGAATAACTCATAACTTTAACCTGATATTTATGCTTTTTTGGGGGCAGAGGTGGAGCTTCCAGGCCATGCTCTCTTTTGTGCTCATCGGATCCCTCCCAGCTCTAGCCTAACAAGGTTGCCTGCAGGCTCAACCTGAAAGAGATGTCTGCAAATCCTCTACTGTCTCCTCTCATCCCAAGGCGAGATCAACTGTGCCTGAATTATTTCTGACCATTGTTTGTCTAATATGCTCCCAATTCCTCCAGTATTGGAGTGATGTGCTGCAGCTGCAGGTAGCACAAGCCAAGCGGTGAGGCAGTCCCCGAAGAAGCCACGTCAGCTCTTAGAAAAGTGAAGGTCAGCAAAGCAGGACCTGGGGGCTCTGCCAAATCCCTTGGTGAGCTTGGGAGCGACCTGGTCCAGCTATGACCTCTTTTATTTTCTTAGGGGGGTGTTTTTATCTGAAAACTCCTTTCAGCCTGTTGGTTTGCCATTGGTTTGTTTTTATTTACAGTGATTGTAGGTTGTCTCGGTGTCTATTCACCCAGCAGCATCTAATTTGGCTCACAAAAGCAAAAGCAAGCTCATCTTTGAACTTTATTGACAATGGCTTTGTGTGTTATGTGTATTTCAGGTACCATGCTGAGATCCATGCCTCGGTGGTACATCTTTTACCCAATGAATCCAGTCCCTAAGTCTTCATAATTTTTTTCAAAAAATAGGATCTTTTTGATCATCGGTAGCAAATACATTTGATCAGCTGCTTTTTTTTGTGCTGCTCTTCAGCTGTTTTAAACAAATCTGGCTGGTGCTGTTTGTGTGTTCACAGTCTGTCTTCCTACTTTGATATGCATTGTTAATTAGCTGCTTTTCAGCTCCTACTCCAGCAGTCCAGCAGTCCAGCGAACCCTGCCTTGACTTTGCTCATCAAACCAAATTCCTGCTGTTATTTCATGGTATGACTTGACCAAAAGTCAAATCAGATCATTCTGCCTTTAGTTAATAAACTGTTACCGGCCCACATTTGTACTTCTTAATCTCAGCCCTTAGATCCATTGTGCAATGGCCTGTGGCTTTCTTGTCTCCACATGCTGTTATTACCTTGGTGCCATTTTCAGACACCACGATGAGATTTAAGACAGTCTGCATTTAAGGAAAGGTCTTTATCTATGTGCCCTTTCAACTTGTAATGGACTTCACCTTGGCATGGGGGATTTTAGGCCAGTTTAAAGCAATTTGGTGAACGCATCTGGCTGGGTGCTCTCATCCTCTTCTGGCAGTTGGCAAGCCAGGGCCACTTCAGCCCCCTTCCCATGCGGGACAGGTTACCCCTTTCTCCAGCTGGCAGCCTTGCAGCCTTGTTTTCCAGCACAGGACCCGAATGAGTAGAACAGCCCATGCCCTGCGCACCCACCTCCCCACTTGACCCCGCAGTGCCTCTTCTCTTTTGCACACAGTTATCCCCCTCCGTGGCAGTGCATCTGCTCCTCCTGTCTCATCCCCGTGCACCATCCTCTCCCCACCCCACAGAGGAGCCAGGGACATGCTAAAGTGACAAGGACAGCACTTTTTCCTGCTTAAAGTATTTTTTTCTCCTCTTTTTCCTTCCCCCCCCCCCCCCCCCCTTTTTCTATCTTCCCCTCCCCCTCACCCCGCCTCTCTTCATCCCCTGCTGTGTGCCTCAGCTTTGTGAGCTGGAAGGACGGCCAGATAAAAAGCTCCTCTTTCTTTCAGATCCTTTCACCAAACCACCCATCCGCCTCCTGCTCCCGCCCCATTCTCCTTGCAGATTTACGGGCAGCCCAGGGAGAAAGTGCCAGCATTAGCATTTTTAATAAAGAGCTGCTTGGAAGGGGTGGCAGGGGGTGGGGAGGTAGGAAGGGGAGAGGCATCAGCAGCTGAAGTCTGAGAAAAGCCGTTGCAAAGCAAAGCGAAGTCAGAGAGGAGCCGGGATGCACATTGCTGGTGGGAGAGTCGGCAGCCTGGTGCTCATGTCACACCTGCTCTCTGCTCACCCATAGTCAGGGTGGTGTGGGTCTTCATGCATCCCTACTCACTCTCATTGTGGAGAGTGGGTTCTGGGGCTGCAGGAGGGGTGTAGGCACTGCGGGGATGCTTCTGGTCTGTTCCACCGGGCTTGAACTGAGCTGCTAGTGAAGGGATGCGATGAGTGCCTCTGACCGTGATGCTTGGTGCCAGTAAGCACTTGGAGCTGATGCTTTGATGTCATGTGGGGTTCAGCATGCAGGGTTCGTGCTGCTCACTGGGTGGAAATGCCCAGGAGCACAGGGTGTCAGGGAACCAGACATGAAGTCACCTATTTCAGGGTGTAACTGCCAACCACCTTCTCTGGTGGCATTTCAGCCACACTCACGTGCAGTGACTTCTCAGTGCCTTCTGCAAAGACCCTCTCCCACAGCCCCTCCGACCTCCCTGGCAGCTCCCCTCAAACAAGCTGCTCTGGTTATCTCATTGTGGTCCCATCCTGCAGGCACCGGGCTTTGATTCCTCATCCCACCCATCTTGTCTAGAAGAGCTTTGCAAGGAGCAAGGGCCATCAGGAGCACAGTTCTTGATGCTGGAAGTCAGTCTGGCCTTGGCCCCCTGGCCCTTTTGGTGTGTGTCAGAGCTTCACCAGCAGCACCAGTCTGGAGGCCTTAGCGAGTATTTCTAGAGCTTCCACTCAAGCCCAGATCTGTAGCAAAGTGTAGCTGGTGGTCTAGCTGGAAAAAGCAAAGAGGCCTGAAGATTGTCTTGGGCATGCACTGGCAGCACTTTGGCTGTGGGAACTTGCTGACTGAGTGCAGGGAGTTTGCTGGTTATCAGCTGCCCTGGTGATCCCCTCTTTTGCTGTTTCAGATGCCTACCTGAGTGCCAAGGCTTGCCAAGAGCTGTCATTTCTGGCTTATTTAATCCAACCTGATCAGGCAAAGAGCTACTTCTGATCAGTCCCACTTTTCTTTGTGAGGTTTGAAGACTATGCAAGCAAGATACCTGCCAAGAGCAACAAAAACTAGAGCAGCAAGGTGCCTCCAGTGATCACAGAAAGGGAGGAGGGAGACAGCCACATGGGCACACGCTTGCATGCACAGGAGAGGAAGGAGGCGGTGAGACAGCGAGAGAGGCACAGGGGGCCAAAAGCAGCAATGCAGGAGGTGAGGCGTGCCTGGGGGAGATCTCGCCCTGTCCTCTGCAGCAGAAGGGACAAGTCAGCAAGGGTCTGTGGGTGGAAATAAATATCTGTGCTGAGCTCCTGGAGAGCTTCTTCAGAGATGAGGATGGATAAGCGCCTCTCGTTGAGCTGGAGGTCTTGTATGTATATCATCTCAGAGCTTACCCACAGAAGGTACCATGTCCTCACAGGCTCGGTGCTGCCTGGCAGCATTGGTTGTTTTTTGCCAAGTAGGCACATATCTAAGGGCTGAACATTCCTTTTAACAGGTTTTTTTGACCATGAATAGATGGAAAGTGAGGCAGGCTGGGGAGAGGCCAGACAGTCCCTTCCTGAAGCACGGAAACCTCTTCCCCAGCTCAAAGCCATCATCACGCGAATTCTAGCCACAGTTGGAAATTGCTACCTGGGTGGATGCAACATGTCCTGGGTGCTGATTTCCATCTCCCAGGCAGGTCCAAACCCACTGACTGCATGTCCCAGACGTGTTGGCACCCGTGGGCTGCCAGGTGTACCATCCGGCAGAGGTCTGGCAGTCACTATGCCTCTGCAACCTGCCCCTGGCACTGAGCTCTGCCACAAGCCAAGAGCGGCTCTTCAAAACTGCTTTTCCACCTGAGTCGATGGGGAACAATACCTTGCCTCTGCTTTTGTTCCTTGCCTGGCGTGCTCCTGAGAAGCAAGAATAAAACCCATCTGCAGGAGCACTGGAAGGCGGAGGCATGAAGCATTCAAGGCGTCGGCGAGACGCAAGGAGCACATCATTTTCCAGCCGAAGCTGACCTCATTCAGGGCAATCCGATCTGCGGACTGAATGTAATCCTCCGCTCCCAGACGACTGGATGGGAAAACGGCATTGTGTCCCAACGAGGAAATGAGACGGCAAGCTGTAATCCTGCAATCAGGATTTTTTTTTTGTCCTAGCTGAAATAACTTCAGATTAGAAATTAAAGTGCTTGTGCAGGAGAGCTGTAATTGCCTCTGGAGAAAATCTCTGGGCTTGTTGGCAGTACCCGATGCTCTCACTCTGAATTTTAACAGCAGTCATGTGACAGGATGGAAAATCTTTTTCTCCCAGGCTCTCAGCTCTTGCAAAGGGGATTTGAAGCTTTAGTGTTTGGAACCGGGGCTCATGTTCCCCGATTCAAAGCCCACTGCAGTTGGGTGTCTGTGCCTCCCTTTGCTCTGCCTTGTTAGCCTGGCTCTGTGAGTGATGCTCTGCCAGCGGGGCTGTGCTGCGGGCATGCACATCCCCAGGTGTCTTAGCCACAGGCATCCCATCAAAGAGCACTGACCACTGAGTTGTGGCTGCACATCACCCTGTGCTACCTAGAACAGCAGGGATGTAGGAGATGGGGCCATCAGGTCTCCAGCCTCCTGATCATTTCCAAGCTTCCAGTTTGTCTTCCAGATCCCTTTTCAAAGTCCCTCCTGAATCAATGAAACCCAAGGGGAAAAAGGCAAGTGGTGAAGCTGCTGCACTGGATCTGGCGTGCTCCCTCACAAAAGCCTTGCAGAGAGAGGGTTCAGCTGCGTTTTGGTTTTCTTTTTGCGATTCAATAGCTCTGACGCAAATTCCTAAAATGGGAGCTGGGCAGGTGGCAGCCAAGTATGCAGAAGCATGAGGCTCACAGATGTGGGGAGGACTGGAGTGCACTGTACCCCAAAATAAAGGATGCAATACACCACTAACCCATTGGCAGTTTGGGGCTGGGGTGAGGACCCGATATTGTAGGAACCCCAAAATTACGATCTCAGATGTGGGGTGATTTTATCACTTTGTCCTGACTTGGTTTGAGTCATCGTGTCTCAGGACCCCTCTGCATGTAACTTGGGGGGATGTGGGATCCTCCAAAGCATTTTGGGCTGTGAGTTGCTGTGGAGGCATGATGCTGGTGTGATGCTCCTGAGATTCTCTTCCAGGCCTTGGCCATACACCATCTTCCAGCGCGGCTTTGACTTGGTTCTGGGTGAGCAGCCATCTGACAAGATTTTTCGGTAAGTGGTAAAGGCAATCTGGTCAGCACATTTTGGGGCTCAAAAATAAGATGGGCAGGCTGGTACCCCAGGTGGCAGAGGTGAGCACGGCTGTCCTGTGCCACCTCCTGGGGACATGCGAGCATGGCTGGGAAGGTCCTACTATGGTTGCTATAAGGGATGCTAGCTGCCCAGCAGCCAATTACCTCTCCATTCATGAGAGCAAAGTTTATGCACTGAAGGATGATTTTGACCAGAAAGGAAGTGCCTTTTTTTAAATTATGCAAATTATATGTGTTTTTTGGGGGTCATTTGGGTGCCTTTGGAAGAGCCACCCCAGCCTTTGCTTGGGCTGGCATCCCTGCAGCGCAGGGAGAAATTTCTAGGACTTGGTTTTGGGTAGGAGCAGTCGCCTGGGCTTGACGTTTCCCTCCATGACAGCCTTTGCTGCTCTCCCTGGCAGGTTCACCTACACACTGGGGGAAGGCATGTGGTTGCCACTGAGCAAGAGCTTCGTAATCCCACCGGCTGAGCTGGCCATCAACCCCTCAGCCAAGTGCAAGACCGACATGACGGTGATGGAGGATGCAGTGGAGGTCAGGTAGGTGCAATGGCAAGGCAAAGGCATTTAGGAGGTGTTTCAGTAAGTAAATTGTCGGTGCCTCCCTGGAGTGAGAGTACGAACCCAAAGCACGTGGTGGTTGATGAGAGCTGAGACCCTGCCTCACATTTTGCATGTGGAGATTGCTACGTCCATTAACCTGCCCTTCTTTAATGCCTGCAAAGCTGAGCCTTTGGAAGTAGATTTCATCATCTCAGTAGTCCATGTATCCCCCTAAAAGCTTGACTGCCATTCAGTTCTCCATCAGCCTGAGGGAAACCTGAGCTTCAGAAGAACCCACGTGGCAGCTGCAGTTGTGCATGCATTCATGCTGTCTCATCAGAAACACCTCCTCCTCCTTGCAGGGAAGAGCTGATGACCTCCTCCTCCTTCGACAGCCTGGAGGTCCTCCTTGACTCCTTTGGCCCTGTACGCGACTGCTCCCGGGACAATGGGGGCTGCAGCAAGAACTTCCGCTGCATCTCGGACCGTAAGCTGGACTCAACAGGCTGTGTGGTATGTGGTCCCCTGGGGACCTGCAAATCTTCATCAGTGGGAGCAAGGAAGGGGAGGGAGGAGGGGGAAGGTCACTTTCCTCCTATCTCATCTCCTCAGGATGTACATTTTGGGGTTGGTTTTGCAGTGGGAAGAGATGTTTTTGGATTGGTCCCTGCCCCTGCTGTGTGCACACATGAGGGAGCAAGAGCCCATCTGCTTGCTGGCATTCCGTGAGGTCCCACCTCACTCACGTGTGCCCCCTGTCACTGCTGCAGCTGCTTTGCTGTGCAGGGAAAGCGCATGTCCCGAAATGGTGGGGTTTGTGGGGCTGGTGTGTCCTGCTGCGATGCCACCAGAGCTAGACATTGGGGTGGGGAGGCTGTGAGCCTGGGACAGCTGGTGGGTTTGGAAAAGGCAGCATTGCTTTGGTGGTCACCGGAGTGGGGTTCCAGTGAGGGGGGTTGATGCCAGCACATTACCTTGAGGGGTGCGTGTGTGTGTGCAGCTCAAGGTGGTCCCACCCCCGGGTCTGCACTCTGTGGGTTCAGAAGAGGCAGGAGGAATATCTGCAACCATGGGCAGCAGATATTCCATCCTGCGGCCCCCAAACATTGCTCAAGGCTGCAGTTTCCAGTGGAAAGCAGTGCTGGAGCCCTTCCCATCATCTTATCCCTGGGACCAGATTTCTTCCCTGTGGGCTTCACCTCTTGCTTCCCCCCCAAACCAGTGCCCGACAGGGCTGAGCCCCATGAAGGATGGCACAGGCTGCTATGACCGTCATGTTGGTGTGGACTGCTCAGATGGCTTCAACGGGGGCTGTGAGCAGCTGTGCCTGCAGCAGATGGTTCCCCTGCCTGAGGAGCCCCTGCTCTACAACATCCTCATGTTCTGTGGGTGAGTGCCCCATTACTGCCCTGGCCACAGGGACACCTCTGAGGTGCTGCTGTACCTTGCCGCTCCCACCCTGAGCTCATAGGGTCGGGTGGCTTGGGAGGGAGGTCCCCTCCACTCCTGGTGTCCCTGCTGGCGTGGCCTGGTGGCCCCAGTCCCTGCTAGTGGAACTGCAGTTGATGGTGGACCCCGTTCTGGCTTCCCAGGTGCATCGAGGACTACAAGCTGGGCACAGACGGGCGGTCATGCCAGCTCATCTCAGAGTCGTGCCCTGAGGCAGGGGACTGTGGTGAGCCCCGTGAGCTGCCTATGAACCAGACACTCTTTGGGGAGATCTTCTATGGCTACAACAACCACTCCAAGGAGGTGGCCGCGGGGCAGGTACTCAAAGGGACGTTCAGGTGAGTTGGGGATGTGGGGAGGTGACACCAGCAGGGTCAGACCTTGCTGTCCACTCCAAGAAGATGGAATGGGAAGCAATCTGAGGCTGGATCTTAGCAGACTGCCTGGTCCATCCACACCTGGCTAAGCTTTGCAGGAGATGGAGTGGCTGGTGGGGAGGACACATCTGAAGCTTTCCATTGAGAGCAGATATCTTTGTAATCCATGCCCAAAGGAAAGGCTTGGTGCTGGGTGGATTTTTTGGATAGGGTACCAGCTGGTGGGGATGATCTGACAGTTAGCCTGTCCTCCAGCCTCTCTCTCCTCTCTGCAATTCAATTCCAGGCAGAACAACTTTGCCCGGGGCCTGGAGCAGCAGCTGCCAGATGGGCTAGTGGTGGCCACAGTGCCCCTGGAGAACCAGTGCCAGGAAGAGCTCTCTGACCCCACACCTGACCCCGAGTTCCTCACTGGTGAGTCAGTCTGGCTGGACCCACACCTCTGCCAACCGGGCAGCTGCCAGCATGTTTGGCTTCAGCACCTAGCCCTCCCAGGGAATACATCTACCATGGGATATGTCTAGTCTGGCCTTAGCATCCTGTGCTCACCTGCAGCAGCAGCAGCAGTGAGAGGAAGACATTAAAAAAGAAAGAGAGGGAGAGACTGTATATTAGTTGTGTGGCACAAAAGCTCAAGCATCCATTGGATATTTGGGATATTTGCAAAAAAGGATTTTTTTTTTTCCCAAGGCAAAAAAGGTTTCCAAACAGCTTTCATTCAATTTCCAAATCAGAAATTCTTCGGCAGCGTGATGAAACGTTCAAAACCTACGACAACCAAACCACAATGTTTTGGTTTGTCTTGCTAGAGCATCGTGGGCTATGAGCGATAGGGTTATCATGGATTCTAGACAACCTTCAAGGATTTAGTTCTCTTCCACCAAGTTTCCAGCACCCCTAAATAGCCTTTGGTTCCTTGGTGCTTGTTGCCATTGGCTGAAATGGCCAAGGACACTGGGCAGCTAATAAATGAGGGGTGAAGATAGTAAGGTGTTTTGGAAGGTGTCTGCAGGGTGGTTTCATACAGGACCTTGTGCATTCATCCTGTTTGGTAGAGCTCCCAGGAGTGTTTTGGGGAGCACCTGTGGGCTGCACCCAGGGTCCGATGGGTGCTGGTTGCCTGGATGGGGTGCACGGCAGTGTAGATGTGTGTGCAGGCAGATGCAGGCAGAGAGTTCTGGTGGGTCCTGGCAGGGCTGAGCTCGCCCTGAGGAGTCACATCAGTGGGTCACCCCTGCAGCCATGGGGATGCTTGGCCTTGCCGGAGGTGCTGGAGGACACCTGTCTCCCGATGTGATCCTGCTTTCCTTCCCACTGCATTGATATGGTTACACTGACATAACAAAGGCAGTGCTGTTGTGGCCTCAGCATCACAGCATGGTCAGTGGGGCTGGGACTCTGCTGGCAATTACAACAGGGAGCCAGAAACTAGAACATTATCCAATTCATTTCCCACTGCTCTGCTGGCTTTTTGTGGCTGATTAAGGGGAAAAAAAAATCCTCTTTTGCTTGTCAGTAAGCAATCTGGATATTGTCATGAATACAGGAGAGGCAGAGCTGCTGAGTAAGGAAGGACTGTTTTTGCATAAACACTTCGCAGGCAAGAGCAAGTCTTTGAAGCTGTAGGTAGCCAGCACCAAAGGGAGAGGCACTGGAAGGCAAAGGATCTTATCCTCCTTATCCTTCGCCTTCATTTCTTGCTACAGAGGGACAGATGCCTGTTGTTATCCTCCTGAACTCCTGCTGTGTGGCTCTTTAGCAGCAGAGTTTGCCGCTTCGCTGCCAAGCAGAGGCATGACGTTGACTGTATGGCAGCAGAGCTGTGAGGAAGGAGGTAGCCATGTCCCTGCATCCTGCTGTGGCACACTGAGGAATGTTCCAGTCACCAAAAATCAGAGCCATGAGCATCCTTCAATTTCCTTTCTGGGGCTTTGTCCAAGGATCAGTGGCCTCTCTGTCCCTCTGCTCCTGGAAGATGAGCTGCCATGCACCTTAGCTTGTGCCTTGGATGGGATGAAGTGGCCATCCAGTCCTGGTCTCCATGAATTTCTAGCTCCGTAATGCAGTTAAATGGCTGGAGAATAGGATGTCTTTGCCCAGAGAAGGGAAACCCCACGTTCCACTCAACTCTAGCATTGCCATAATGTCCTGAGGGAGCATGAACACTGACAGGTGTGCAGTGTTCCCCATATGCCTGTGTCCGACTTGACTCAGTCATGGTTGAAAGGGATCCAAGGTCTCTTGGTGGGCCACACTCGGGTACACGTGGCATGACAGTGACCACTCCCTGGTTTGCAAACAGCTCATTAGAAGCTCAGCTCTCATTAGTGAAGTAATTAGCACACCTGAGCATGTCTTGGGAGCGGCTGCCAGAAAGGAAGCAGGAGGGGATGCAGGAGGAGGCTCGTTATCTCTGACACAGAGCCCCAGACGGCAGGATGAAATGAGCCCGTGTATTTTCCTTCAAAGCCATGATTTTAATTGCCGAGGAGCAGCTGACCCTCAGCTCTGAATGTCTCGCCACCTCCCCAGGGGGACATGATGTGTGCACAGTCCTTTCCTCTGGCTTCTTCCCGCCCAGCTGGCTGCATCGCCCCAGACGTGGCACAAGGGGCTGCAGGATCCCCCTGCGAGGCATTTCTGCGCAGTGGTGCTGACCCCCTGTGTCCTTTCTCCGGCAGGGATGGTGAACTTCAGCGAGGTGTCCGGGTATCCCCTCTTGCAGCACTGGAAGGTGCAGTCTGTCATGTACCACGTCCGCCTCAACCAGCTGACCATCTCCCAGTGTAAGCATGCGGGGCCAGGAGGAAAAGGGGAAAAACGGGTGGTGAGAGGCCACACAGCCTTCTTCTGGCAGGTGGTGGGCTCAGAGGTTGGTTGCCCATCACAAGTGTGTAGGGAGGTGGTAAGACCTTGGGGCTCTCTGGGATCTGACCACGTCTGATAACCTTCCTAGCCTTCAGCAATGCGCTCCACTCTCTGGATGGAGCCACCTCCCGTGGAGATTTTGTGGCACTGCTGGACCAGTTTGGCAACCACTACATCCAAGAAGCAGTGTATGGCTTTGAGGAGTCCTGCTCCATCTGGTACCCCAACAGGCAGGTCCAGCGGCAGCTCTGGCTGGAGTACGAGGACATCAGCAAAGGTAGGAGCCCTGCTCATCCCCAGGAAGGGTCCCCACAGCCACCCCATGGGAATGGGAAGCTGGGTTTTCTTTTGGCATAACAGGGAAAGTGCCCAGCTCACATCAAGGCTGATTCCCGCCTCATCCTCTTATTTATGCCCTGCTCTTCCACCCTTTGAAGTCAGCTGAAGGACTCCTGTGGACTGCAGCAGGTGTTAGTCCAGGCCAGAAAGGAAGATAAATACCCACATCCCCAGGGAGATGAAAGATGAGTGCACTAATCCCACCAAGCCGTCCTGCCTGATTCTGGACTTAAATGTTATTTTTCTTTAATCCTGTTCCTTCCTTCCTTTTGTCTCTGCCATATCTGCTCTCTTCCACTTGCATCCCATGGCTGGACTTTTCTCCCTCTAATGTGTTTGTTTCTAATGCCTGCCTGCTGCAGGACCACAGCGTCTCTCGCGCTGGCTGTTGCAAAGCTGCTTGCAGGTGTTTTGCTGCCTGTGCTTGGGACATTCGGTTGCACCAGCCAGGCTTGGGCAGCAAGCAAGAGACAGCTCCCAAGCCTGGATGCAGGGGATGCTGAGCAGAGCTGCTGCTTTTTAGGTGTCCTTGGTTTGCCGCCCACTGCCCCCGGGTGCAGGCAGTGTGAGCTTGGAGCTCACAGGCACCGTGACCATCAGGAAGCTTCATAATTCTCGGTATTGGCACCAGCCTACAGTGCTGCTCTCGCTGTGCCCTGGCTGCGGGGACATTTGTTTTCTCACCAGGGGTCTTGTGTGGGAAAGGCTTCTTTCTGAGTCTGAGTCTGCATCCTGCGGGCTTGAACCTCCTGGAACCTGGATTTCTTCCCAAGCCCACCTGCGAGAGTACAGACCCGTTGCTGTTTTGCTGTGGGCTGCCTCCAGATGTAGTGTCTTTTGATTGCAAGTACTCTGTTTTTCCTCCTGCAATTTCCTCCTCTTTGATTTTCCTGCTTGGAGGCTTTTCAGGTCTGGCAGTCTTTTTCCACCCACGATATCACATTTCGAGTTCGCTCTGGCACCTGCCACTTTCCCTCCTTTGCTTTTTTTGTTTGCAAACGTCAGGATCTGGGTATCGATTGAGAAATTGCAAGAGACAAATCATTCCCTGGCTCCTCTGCTTTCCCTCGGCGCCTGTTAAGCTGCAATTCGCAGCCAGCCCAAAGCGATCCATTTCTAGCTCGCTGGGAGAGTGGAGCTATGCTCTTGCACCCTGGGTTTTGTTTAACAGCCTTGCTTTCTTCGCAGGAGTCTCGGGGATATGCTAGCACTGGCCCTTTTCTCAGCAAACCCATGCAATAGGAAGATCTTCCTATAGAGCCGTAGATGTGCTCTACAGTGGCTCCCTACAGCAGCCAGCCCATACCAAGCCACTGCTGGCAGCGTGCTGAGCCCGTGCTGGGAACAAGGTTTGCCTGGGCAAGGTTTGCCTTCCTCTTCCCCCACCAGCCTGCCTTGACCACCATCCATGGTCCCACTGGGCACCTCTGAGCTCCTCTTTCTTTGGTGCAGACCCAGGGACATCCTTTGGTAGGGCTTTTGGGTGAAAAGCACTGTTCCCCTGCACAGTAAGGCTCGCAGTGGTGGGATGATGCTAGCCAGGGCACAGCAGTGATGGGCAGATCCCACCTTCTTGACTGCTGTGTTGGGACTTTTCCTCTTGTGTCAAAATATTTCTGGCTATGGGAGTGCTAGAGAAAAGCCCACCAAGCACAGGGTCTGGCTTGATGCCCCATGCGGTGGGGCCATGGTGACACCCAGCGTCAGGCACCTTTGCAGGGAGCTGGGAAAAGCATAGCCCATGGCAATGCTTTCCTGCTGCAAATCTTTCTTCCTAACCTGTTGAGTTGAAGCTGCCTGAGACTTGGCAGGGTAGGACCTGCCAGGTATTCCTCCATGTACATGAGGCAGAGGGTAAACAAGCCTTCAGCCTCGGTGCAGTCCAGCTGGGGGTCTGCAGTCCCAATGATATATCTCCCTCAATCTCACCATTTTCCTTTGCTCCTGATGGTGCTCTGTAAGCTAAGCCCTTAGGGATAGACCCTCTTGCTTTGACCTGCTGCAACTTTGCCCACTTCCATAATGCCCCATGACACTGCAAAGAGGCAAGAGGAGGTGGTCTTGAACCAGCTCCTGCAAGGGAACTGCTCCCCATCTCCCTTCTCCTATGTGGAGACAGAGCACGGGTGGGGTGGAGGGGCTTGGTGGCTTTGTAGACATCTTGGGAACTTTCTGGGCATCATGAGGCACCGGCAAGTCTTCCCTGCTCATTCTGAGCTTGTTGGTGCTGCTGGCCGCAGACCTTTGGGAAAGGGGGTGTGTGCACTGCATCAGCATCATTGCTGTGCACCATGGTCTGAGGCTTATCCTCTCTGCTCTCCAGCATACTCTGTCATATTGTCTTCGA
This sequence comes from Rhynochetos jubatus, assembly GCA_027574665.1. Lineage (NCBI taxonomy): Eukaryota > Metazoa > Chordata > Aves > Eurypygiformes > Rhynochetidae > Rhynochetos > Rhynochetos jubatus. Next base: position 24,217,273 of record CM050656.1, read on the forward strand.
TAAGACTCCTTGGGAACTGAAGGAGCTGAGTGAAGGAATCAGCTGTTGGGCCAGGAGAACTTTTGCAGCAGAATGGTTTGGTGGGGTGTCAGTGTGGGGTGAAGGTGTCCAGGCAGGTCCTTCATGAGTCTCCAGCCACAGGAAGAAAGCTCCCTCTTGTGGGGACCTGCTGCAAGGGTAGCCCATCCCAGTGCCAGGTGAAGGGCTGGGGAAACTGAGGCACGGGGAGACAAAAGGACCTGCAATGGTCCTTTTGTCCAGGGCAGACTTTCCAGGCCTGATTTCTTCTCTGAAGATCAGTGAGCATTTCATCCCTACAGAGCAAGCAGGGTGCTCTTGAGGATACAGGGGGGGGTCTCTGGGCACCACTGCCATTCTTCTGGGTGCAAGGCAGGGGTCTAGCTCCCTCACATCTCCTCAGTGGTGGCTTGGAGCCCACCGCGGTGCCCATCTTTTCCCCTTTTCCCAGGCAACTCCCCCTCGGATGAGTCAGAGGAACGTGAGCGGGACCCCAAGGTGCTCACCTTCCCTGAGTACATTGCCAGCCTCTCCGAGTCGGGCACCAAGCGCATGGCAGCCGGTGTGCGGATGGAGTGCCAGAGCCGTGGGCGCTGCCCCTCTTCCTGCCCGCTCTGCCACGTCGCCTCCGGTCCTGATGTGCCGGCTGAGCCCATCCTGCTGGAGGTCACCAAAGCAGCTCCCATCTATGAGCTGGTCACCAACAACCAGACCCAGCGGGTGAGAAACCACTGGCTAGGGGTGTTGGGGTGGGCATGGAGGGTGGTAGGACAGCATCAGGTTGGTCTTTGCAGGCAGCTTGCCCTGATAGTATCATGCCAAGCCATGGTAGCACTTGCTTGTTGGATAGCCCTGTTCCCCAGGGTGAATGGACTGTGCTGAACCATTTTGGCTTCACCCACTTGGAAGTGGATGAGTGCTGACTTGAGGGGCAGCAAGATGAGAGCTCACCTGCCTGGTGCTTACCCCCTTCTCTCTCCCAGCTCTTGCAGGAGGCCACCATGAGCTCACTGTGGTGCTCGGGCAGTGGGGATGTCATCGAGGACTGGTGCCGCTGTGACTCGAGTGCCTTTGGAGCCGATGGGCTGCCCACTTGTGCGCCTCTCCCACACCCCATGTAGGTTTCTGTGCATGCCCAGCCTGGCCTCTTGGTGTGATGGGCCTGGGAGGAGGCAGTGGCAGGAGGTGGTGGGGCTGGGGTGCCTTTGTGGGGCAGGTTTGCAAGCAGATGGTGGAGAGATGCAGTGTCTTTTCTAAGTTCAGCTGAGGACTGTGGAGCTGGTTTTGCACCCATCCTGACAGAGCAACCCCAGGGAAGAGGAGCCCTTTGGGCTAGCGTGCCCAGAGGGTAGGGAAGGGAGAGTCATGTTTCTCCTGAGCTTGCTCTCTCCCCTGGGTTAATGGCTTTGAAGCCCTTTTGCTGTGAGGGAGTAATGCAAAACCTATCCCTACATACTACCTTACAAACCCCAAATAATTGCTGGGACATTTTCATGTGGTCCGCACTGCAGAGCAAGTGGCACTGGCAACCATGGGCAGGACACACTCATGCTGCCTTCTGCACCAACCATGGGGAGGTTGTCTTCAGCATCTCTCCCACACTGTGTGCCTCAGGCTGGCAGTATTTTTGCCTTTCTATGGAACAGAGGAGCAGCAAGGTGATGATACACATGGGTGAGGATGAGTGTGGACGGGCAGTGAGGGTGGTTGGCAGACCTTGCCCTCCTGAGGTTCTAACCAGCTGGCATTGCTCCCCAGCCTGAGGCTTTCCACCGTTCATGAGCCCAGCAGCACACTGGTGGTGCTGGAGTGGAGGCACTCAGAGCCCCCCATTGGGGTGCAGATTGTTGACTACCTCCTCCGTCAAGAGAAAGTCACCGACAGGATGGACCACTCCAAGGTGGAGACTGGTGAGTGAGGACTTCACTGGCTCTCTCTGGGGAGGATGGGATGGAGATGTTGGAGGATAGCCTCTGTCTCCCTCTTTGTAAGGGAATGCTGCAACATGTCCCTTATCCTGTGGAAGAGAAAGCAGCCCCTCCCCTGCTTGGCATGCTGCAGAAGTGGCAGCTCCATGCCATGGTGATAAGCCTTGCTGGAAAAGCAGTGGGTCCATCTCTGTACCAATTTCATGCATGAAACTTGGTCCCACTTGGCCCCAGGCAGCGTGGTGGCAGGCACAGCTCTCAGCCCCGGGTAAACCTCTTTCATCACCCGTGGTGCGTTCTTCTCTCTCTCCCTAGAGACAGTGCTGAGCTTCGTGGATGACATCATCTCCGGAGCCAAGTCACCCTGCGCCATGCCGGCCCAAGTGCCTGACCGTCTCTCCTCCACCATCTCCCTAATCGTTCGCTGCCTGGAGCCTGACACCACCTACATGTGAGTCTCATCCCTCATGCCCTGCCCGTGGCAGTGCCATTGCCCTGAGTGTGTTGCTCCTGCTTGATGCTGTCTGTGGTAGCATGAGGACTTGGGAGTCCAGAGCATCACCTTTTCCCTTTTTGGTCAGGTTCACACTCTGGGGAGTCGATAACACAGGGAGACGCTCCAGGTCCAGTGATGTGATGGTCAAGACTCCCTGCCCTGTGGTAGACGATGTTAAAGCTCAAGGTGAGATACAGAGCTGCTAGACTGTGATGCCTGAGACCAGAAATAGGGGTATCACCATTCAGCATGTCCCTGCACACATCTCATGTCCTGGCTGTAAAATCTCCTGCACCAATGGTGGCCCAGGTGCTGCCATGTGATGTGGAGGGTGGCAGGAGACACACATGCTCTCTGCAAACAAACAGAGAAGCACTATGTGCTGGTGGGAGGATGGGTGGAGGGGCAAGCACTCAGGTCATGCTGAAATAGCCAAGAAGACCTGCCTGTCCTGCCCAGAAAGCAACTGGTAATATAGGTGGTCTCCGTGCTCCAGAAACACCAATTTTTGCCTTCTCATAAGTAAATGATATTTCACTAACAGCACCTGATGACCCACCTGCTTTTTTTCCTAATTGGACCAAACTATGGGAACTTGACATGCCCCAGACTCAGTCCAGGTTATCTGCTCTGTGGCTCCTCCACTGGAATCTTGTCTTGATATGACGTAAATCATAATTCTGGGGACAAAGCTTGGCTCTGGTCTGGGTTCTACTAGAGTTGAGCTTTAGCCTGCTGGGGTTTGTCCATGATTTACCTTGCAATCCACTGAATATCCCCTGTCATTCTGCCCAGAAATAGCAGACAAGATCTACAACCTCTTCAATGGCTATACCAGCGGCAAAGAGCAGCAAACAGCCTACAACACTCTGTTGGACCTGGGTTCCCCCAGTCTGCACCGAGTCCTTTACCACTACAACCAGCACTATGAGAGCTTTGGGGAGTTCACTTGGCGCTGTGAAGATGAGCTGGGGCCCAGGTAGGCTAAGAAGCTGGTCTGGCTAGGCATGCTTATCACTTGTAGATGTTGGTCACCAGGAAGGTGTCTCTCTGTCAAATCTCGTTAATTTGTTTGATGATAGAGCTTAGAGTCTCACAGTGGGGTTCCTGTTTTGCTGGATGCTGTGCATACATTTGGGGTCTAGCCATCTCCCTTGAAGGACTATAAACATTAAACAAGGTGGAAGGTGGTAGACCACTGTCAACACATCATCCTTTTCCATCCCTATACTGTCTCTAGAGTTTTGCCTAGTCTGTTCATGCCATACTGAGTGGGAAAGGGATGGGATTCCCATTTTTTTTTTCTTTCCCCCATCACTGGCTGCTGCCACTGGCAGTAGAGAAGAAGGTCTTGGAAAAATTGTGCACCTTTGAGGAATGGAGGTTGTTGCAGGTGAGAAGGGGAGGGAGTGGTTGAACCGTGTTGCTAGAGAAGGGACCAATGAACTGATGGGGAGGAAAGTACAAGGAGATGGTCTACCTTCAAGTCTGCTGGAGAAAGTGGCACAAAAGAACTTGGTTGTGGAAGCTGCTGGATGAAGTGCATGCAAACGCACATATATGTGCTGGGCTATGCCAAGATCAGGCTTGGCTTTCCTCCTTTTCTTGCATTTTGGCTTGAGTTGAATGCATCTCTGTGTGTTGAATTCATTGTCAATTGTGGTACAAAGCAGGCAGTAGATTGGCCTTGGGTCTGAATTGCACATCTTCCCTTCCTTTTGATCCATGTTTGTAGTCATGTGGAGTGATAGGGACATGAGTGTTTTTTGGTGCCCAGGCAGTGCTCAGCTAACATGGCACATTTTGAAGGAGGTTGCTCTGAGCCCTTCCTGGCTGAAACAGTACCTTCATGCTTCATTGAGCACTATGTCCTCTCACTGGGCTCCTCCAGGTCACTGCAGCCCATCCAGCTGCCTGGGAATGGGGTGCCCTCATGTACATTGCAGAGGTAGCCAGATGTTCCCTTCTGCCCATGTTCTTCAATGTCTGCTTTTGTCTGCATAGTTTCCCAGTAACGTGGATGTTTCCAGTCAGTTTAGCAAGCTGGGCTGGGAGATTGTGTGGGCTGCAGTGATGTTTCATAGCATCTGGCCTCCAAAGAACCAGAGCCTTGAGCCCATCCGGAAATCAGGATCACTTCAAATGTACGTCAGTTACAGCTCCTGTCTATGAAATGCATGGCCTCCACATTACCCCCTTGCCGCACACCTCCTCCTACTGGTCTCACCACTATCAATCTTCCAGTCCTGCTTCTCCAGGTGATCACTTGTGGATTTCTAGCAGAGGATTGGATATACTCTGTGTACCTTCTCTGTCCTCCAAACCTCTACTAAGGAGTCAGAAATAGCTGGTGGCTGTGCTGCATTTAGTATCTCTTAAGCATGTCTTCGAGTTCAGCTTTGGTAGGAAACTCCCAAGAGATCCTCCAGTCCCTGCGGCAAAGCTGTGGTCTCTCCTCTTTCCCCTGTTCCCATTTACGTTCTAAGAAATCTGAAATCTTTGAGGCAGAGCCTCAAAGCTAAGTAGTGACACCCCAGTGCGTGGAGGCTTGTAGTTAAGGCTAAGGCTCCCACCAGCTCCTCTGCCTAGGGTTGCTTCATTCCCACGACACTGATTAGGACCATCAGGCTTGGACTTGCATCTCATCTTCATCTTGAGCCCAGCTGTGGCAATGCTGCTCTGTCTCCACTTCCAGATGTGAAACCCAGCTCCAGTTTGCGCAGACCATCTGACATCTGTTGTGATGGTTTGCATAAGGAGTACAAAAATTCCCTAAGTGGCAGACTGGAGTCGTCACACAGCCACTGCTATTGCCGAGGCTGAGCGTTGCTGCCATGGCTTGCTGCCTCAGTGAGGAGGCCAAGGACCATGAAGAACATGGGGTGGAAGCTGCCTCCTTGAGGTCCATGAGGCAGGGGTACGTTGGCATGTAGTGGCCAGAAATGCCACTGAATTGCCCAAATTTGCTGCGTGAATCTACGAGCTAGAGAGTTAATTCCACCCTCTGGAAATGCTGGAGCACTTAGGATGGGATGACGCAAGCTGCTGATGAAGTGTTTGCAGCTCGCACTACTTGGAAAGAGACATTTAGGCAGCTGCAGTGGGTTCTGGTGATGACAAATCTTGGAAAGCAGACCTCCTGTTTGATCGTCTGCGAGGGCGAAGCATCCAGACTGGTGGTGACAGGACAAATCACTTGCAGATGACATTATTTAGCCAGCAGACAGAGTGTTTGTTTGACTGTTGCTGATGCTCCTTTGAAGTCCTGGAGGTGGACCCACACAACTGGCTCTACCACGTCCCTCCTCCTCCATGCGGCCATCCTGCCTCCTCGCTCTGCTTGCCTGGGGTGTGCCCGCCTCCCTTCTTGATGATGCTGGCTGCTGGACAGAAGGAAGTGAGGGTGCGTGCAGATGGTGTGTCTGGGGTTATGAAAGCACATCGCTCCCTCCCAGTTTGAGAAGGGCTGCAGAGAGCCTTGGTCTTTGTGTAAGGACAAGGAATGGAGGGAAAGGCAAATCATTTTCTAGCAAGAAATAAGTGAACATAGGATTTGATGCAAAGCCTGGTGGTGCCTATGAGACAAAATCTATGGGCTCATATTCAATGTTTCTGTTAGGGTACCTGTTATTCTGGAGGAAGAGAGGCATTTGCGGCACCTTGCCTAGGTGTCTAGATGCAGGGACCAAGACAAATGAGAGATCGGCTGACCAGGTTGGGTGGTTATCTCCACAGTCAGCAACATGCTAAGCACCTTCACCTCTCTGCTGTGCTCTGGAGATGAACCCCAGGGCTGTGTCATGTGACTGCAGAGCTGGACAACTTCTGTGTGGCTCCAAACTCATCTCTTGGAGCTGCAGCCACCTCCGTGATGGACCTCTTGAAGGTTTTCTCTCCAGGAAAGCCAAGGTTGGCTCTGGATGAGGCTGAGGTAAATTAATTCCTGTCCAAGCAGCTCTCCCATGGTGCACCTGGCCTGGAGAAATGTGTGGTGGGGCTGTGGATGTTCTTCTGCAGTCAATACACGTACCCTTGAGCTGTCAAACCAGCCAAAACACAGCCATGTGCTCCACCCCCAACCCCTGCTTATCCAAGTAAGCACGTGAGAAAGAGGATTTTTCCCCCAGCATCACGATTTGTGCCTCTGCTGCATGCTCTGTGCTGAATAGATGCCTAGTTACAGCTACCAAGCATATGTAGCTTCTCTTCTGTGTCTACACCAACCCACAAACTGTCCTTGAAGCTGGCTGGCTAGGAAATTTAGCCTGGTTCAAGACACTTAAACTTTTGTCTGGGTTCCCAGGCACATGCGATACTCACCTGCAAGGCACTTTGTCTGAATCCATTACCTCTACATTTGCCAGATTCCCTGGAGATCACCCAAAGTGCTAGACAAGTTTAAAATGAGCATAATGTGTTTTATCTGAACAAACTGTTTTTCTTGACAAAAGCATTAGTGGAACAATTTTAAGAGTGAAGAGAACACAATTTAGGTCATATTTGGCCAGGATCCCCTGTGCTCTTCCAGTGTCTCATCCAATACAAGGCGTTCGTAATTTAGTGCTTTCTCACTAGCAGAACAAGCCCACAATGAGGCTGTGTTGCCCTGGGAGTGCTGCAAGTCTGCCTTCTGCCGAAGATGGATTTCTCCTTGACCTCCTCTTCCTCTACCACCCCACCTTGTCTCCTGGCGTCCTTGGCTGGGTTGTGAAGCCCACATGATCTCTTTACCAAACACTTCTGCTGTGATCTGCCTTTCTTTATTTCGTTGCAATTGGAAGATGAAAAATGCACATGCAAAGAACTGGGGAGGTCCACCATGTCCCAGAATTTTTTGGATCAAACTTATGTTGCATGTCTCAGTATATGCCTTCTATTTTGCATGCTGTCCTGTGAGAAACGTTTCCTAAAGTGCTACTAAACATTACCAGTCATGTACCAGGAGTGTCATTCATTGTACTTTTATGATAGTGCACCTAAGGAGTATTGTAATTTTTATCTCACCTTCAGCCTTCCATACAGAGCCCCTCCAAGCGAGGCATGGTATTTTGAGTGTTGTTTTCTTTTTTTTCCTAAATCTTCTTCGTGATCAGTGTTGTCCCAGCATGCTGGCTCCAAATACTCCATCGTGTCCCTCTCAGCCACGTGGTGGCAAGGCAGTGATGCTCCTGATATGCCTGCCTTTTCCCTGCTCTTCCTGCCATGTCACTGGAGGAGTTCTACACCAAGCTATGAGTAACCACTACAGTTCCCAAACATGCAAGACATGCACTTCATGGAGAGGACACACGTGATGACACTGTCTTGGGCTGGCCACACGTGTCATGCCTGCTACCTTCTAGAATTTGTACCCACTGCCTGCAGTGCTGTTGGCTCCCACTGTCCCATCCTATTATATTTGGGGTCTGGTAGCTGCAGCAGTGACTGGTGATGCCATCTGAGTCATTGATGATGTCCGTTTCAAGGGGTGTTGGGGGTTTCACAGCTACGCCTGTGATTGCCCCCTCACCAAACCCTCAGAAAACCTGAACCTTGTTTGGATGATACAGGCTGGAAGAAGAAGGGGTGACTGGGAAAGAAAGGGTAAGGTGAGTCCCAAGACCAGTGCAGCAGGTCCAGCTCCATCATGGTGGTGTGGGCACCTCTGACCCAGATAGGTGCTGCTCCTGCATGCATTTAGACTGGCAGTGCTACCACGGGGCCAGTGTGTCCTCCATCCTTGCTGTCCCTCCTCTTTTCGGTGGGGTCAGGCTCTGCTTGTCTGCTCTCCTTGCTGCCTGACTCTCACGTTGTGTCTTCTCCATCCAGGAGCTCTGGCACCATCCATAACCATCTTTGCTCTTCTCTCTTCATACACTCCTCCTTCCCTTCCTACCGTCTCCCCGTGGTGTCTCTGTCATCCCTGCTGCCCCCTCATTGTCCCTCTGTCCCTGGCATCTCCCCCTGCCCATCCTCACTGTAGGAAAGCTGGCCTCATCCTCTCACAGCTGGGGGACCTCAGCAGCTGGTGCAACAGCCTCCTACAAGAGCCCAAGATCAGCCTCCAGCGCTCATCCCTCAAGTACCTTGCCTGCCGCTACAGCGAGATCAAGCCCTACGGGCTCGACTGGTCAGAGCTCAGCCGGGACCTCAAGAAGACCTGCGAGGAGCAGACACTGAGCGTCCTTTACAATGACTATGGCGACAAGGACTACTGAGCGTTGCAGGCACCTGCTCTCGTGCTGGCCTTTCCACGGGTGTTTGTGAGGGTTTTATACAGGGACCCATGGCGGGGGGGAGGTTGTCACTGATGTTTCTGGAGGCAAAAATTTGGACTAGGGAGAAAAACCAGCTGCTCTGTGCAGGACTGACTCAGTATTAGTTTCCTTCTTCAACTTGGCCAAAAGCCTTTCTAGTTAGAAGTCTTGTGGGACCCAGTTTTCTTGGTTTTGTTTTATTCATTTTGCTAAGAGGTTCCTCAGCATCAGTGGAGAGGACAGGTTGGGAGGGCACAGACTTTTCTGCCTGCCCCATCCCTGCCCTGGCTGTCGGAACCATACCTAAGGGTAGGGGACACCGGTCATGGGAGAAACACAGTGACACAACCATGAAGGGAGAGCAGATAATGCAGGTTGGGAAAATATAGGCAGAGAGCATGCAGGTCAGGTTGAGATGCTAATGGTGATGATGGCTGAGCAAAATAGCCACTGGGCAGCCAAGAAGGTTGGGGTTTTTTTTTTTTGTAACTGAAAAACATGAGGTATGGATGAGACCTGGCTGAGCAATGGTACCTCTGCAGGGCAGGGCAGGGGCACCATCAGCTGGGGCAAGGAGAGAGGGGCATCAGTGACCCCATCTCATTAGGTTCTTCTGTGATGGTCAAAGCCCACGTTTGCTCCAAGGTGCAGAGTCCTCCAGAGCAAAGGCTGCTTGGGCCTCAGGAGCAGTGGTCAGCTGGACATTGTGATCTTTCTTCTTGTGGGATCAAATTCCGAGGAAGTTAACTTAAATATACCTTCCATTATTTTTTCACCCACCATAATAAAGTCTTTGAAGCAATGTCAAACTACTGCTCAGCAGAGCCCCAGCCAAGACAGCAGCACCCACATGGCACAGACGAGGCTGCCTTCAACACCAGCCACCCTGTAGCTGTGTTGTAGCACAGGCTCTGCATGGTGAGGGGACCAGGGTGTAGTGTACCCTGACACGGCAGTGCAGGATGGTTGCAGAGGTCTTGGTCCCAGTGACACCACTTGACAGGCAGGCTTCTGAGGATGTTGCTTGGCCATGTTCAGGCTCACATCTGCGGTTCTCACTGGTGACTTTTTTTTAAAACCAGAGAACTGGGGTTGTCCTGGGACACTGGGCTCGGTTAGAGCAAACTGTTCTCTAAAACCCTGTTACCACTGACAGTGTTGGAAGCAGCAAACAGCTTCCTTTTAGCTTCAGCTTCCAGCCTGGTTTGCAGAGGAGGCATCTCTGGACTTGCCAGCTGTGCACCTTTGATCTGGACAAGCTAGGAACCCTACAGTGGGATTTTTACGATGCCTCTTCAGAGAGAAACTTTCTTTTAATTTTTTTCAGCCTTGGCAGGAGCAATCTTCAGCCTGTCTCTTATGATTTTCTGCCTCATTCCTCCTGCTACTTGCCAAGGACACGGCTTGAATATTTGCATGGTGCTGAGAGGGAGGCGGCTGTGGTCCGCAGCTGACAGTGCTGCACCGCAGCATTTGCTCAACAGCAATTCAGTATCTTCTTGCAGTACCACACAGTGCTTTGTTCTTCCCTTCTCACAGGCAGACCTCTCCTCCAGGGACACCTGGCTTGGACTGGGGAGCTGCTGGGAGCAGCCACCAGCAGTCGGTATTACCTGGGCATCCCAGTGTCATTTCTGTAATGAATGTGTCTGGCAGGGGTCTTTGGGCAAACACCTGCTCTTTGCAAGAAGGAAGTCTACTGGGTCCTCTTGGCTTTTTCTCACATGTTTCTCCTTATATTTTAATGTGCCTGATGCTGATGAGGACTTGGGACTCAGAGCAAAACCAGTGCAGTCTCTATGTGCCGGTATATGTGGGCAGGTGATCTGTACTGAGCCATCATTCCTTTTCCTTTCAGCCACTGGCAATCTTGGTGAAGACACTTCAGTTTATCCTCTTGCTTCTCCCAGTGGACACTGAGACAACTTCTAACTTCCAGACGGGCAGCCATCCAGGGATGGGCAAAGGGGACCTCCGCTGAACGCCTCGGAGGGATGCTTGAATGAAGGCTGCTCTTGCTCAGACGCGAGTTGGTTGCTCGCCAAGTAATACTGCTTACGTGGCCTTTATATGAAACGCAGACTGTTTTCCTTTGGGTAGCAGACTCCTCTCTTTTATTGCTTACTAGGTGCAGCAGCAGGGATGGGAGCAGTGCAGTCTGCCAGCCACTTGTCATGATGCTGCCAGGAAAACCCCGGATGCCCCATGAGTTCATGCCTGCCTAGGCTACTTTTTTGTCCAGCCCCAAGATTTGTGCTGGGGCTCTGCAACTATTTTTGTTCTGCCTCTGTACTCACATTTCAAAGCCCTTGCATGGTCAACCAAAACTCTGCAGCATCATCAGCCATGGGCTAGGAGATAGACCATCTGGAGGGCGAGGGGAAAGTGTCCCGTCCAAGGTCCTTCAGCAGCACCCTTGCACAGTTGGATGGGACTTGGCATCCCCATCCTGGGACAAACCACTGTGCCAGCGGGCCTGCCAGTGTGGCATGTCTGCAGGGCCATTTTCACAATGGTCCTGGCACTGTGAAGGCTTCCTTCTTGGTTTCCTTGCTCTGGCTTTGCAAGTCAGAATTTTACCCAAACATGGATTTTCTTGCCAAAATCCCTCGACTAACACATGAGCCCATCGCAAACTAATGCCAGCAACCTGGCACGGGGGCCCAAACCAGAGGGGTGGGTAGCACCATGGCTGCAGACCTGGCCATGGTGAAATGTGTTGTATGGGGCTTGCTCACCCAAAACAGCTGTGGGTGAGCCATGAGCTGTGCCCTTCCCTGCACAGCTGACACCAACCATGTCTGCTGCTGCGTCCTACTGTTGGGTCTGCACAGTATTTTCTCTCTTGGACTCCTGGTTCTTGCCATGCTGCCAACTACACAAAAGCTGGAGAGGACACTGGTTTTCATCCATTTCTGCAACCTCCCTCACCCCCCTGTCCTCTCTTCTTGTTTTATTTCTGAATTAATGAGCAATCAATCACCTGAGATGAACCTCTGGGTTGTTATCTTTTCTTTGCTACACCTGTACCTCTATAATAGCATCTCTACCTTTTACTTGTCGTGGAGCTATTTAACATATAAAGATGGTTTGGTCCTTTTCTTTACAAAGGTGGCTACAATTCATGTTCCTTGATGTTCTATTAAAACTCTAATGTGACGTTTTACTACTGTAGATTGAAAGTAGGGTGCTTTAGGGTGAGATAGCCATGTGGCAAGAAACACAAAACCATTCCAGATTACTTAAAAAAAAGTTTTAAACAACAGCAACAACAACAAAAAAAAATCATTGTAACACTATGTAAAACTCCAGATGACAATTTAACTGACTATTAAACGGAGCTGTTAGTAATCCGTGGCTCTGGCAAACTGGAGTGTTTGTTTATAGTTTTGGTCTAGCTGATGTCATCTTTTGGTAGCAGATGAAACAGTTCCAGCCTTTGAGCTTGGGTGCGTCTTCACAAAACATTAGCATTAGCCTATCATCTGCCCACTGGGCTAGCCAAGTCCTGAACCACTCACTACACACAGCTGGAGCAGTGCCCTGCGCCTCGCTTCGCTGACCTGCTCTGTCAGCGTGGGAAGGTGCAGATGTCTGCAGGCACCTTTGGTTTTTTTGGGGGGGAAGACTGCATTTACACATCTTTGGCGAGGGCCTCCGAGTCCTTGCTTTGCAAACCTTCATGGATGCTGGGGATTTCAGGACAGAGTCCAAAAAAGTCCAGTTAGCCTATTTTTAGTATGTAAGGTGGACAGGATGGTGCTGTCTAGTAGTCAACCACCACCTGAGAACTTTCTGGTCCATTTGGCAGACTTTTGACAGAGGACTAGCCGTATCACGAATACTAATATCCTATAAATGATGGGAAAGTCAGCACCTGAGCAGAGGTGAGAGCTGCAAAGGATGCCTTAAAAGTCACTTTGTAGTGCAGTGTTGTGTCTAGTGCTCAGGCCATCAGTCCTTGTAGGGGCTGGCCCCTCAGCCAAGCCTGGTGTATATTGTCATCCACCCTGCCAGATGGATGGGAGACCTGGGGAGCGGTGGGGATTACTGCAGGCAGGCAGACAGGATGCCTGGGAGGACAGGGGAGAGGGGCGATTTAGGGGTTATAGTGCATGAATCCATAGGAAACCAGACTTCATTAAGTTTCATGGAACAACTTGATTTATATTTTTTTTTCCCTTCCCACTACTAAATTGCAGGAAAATAAGCTAAAAATACACCCAATACTTTCCTTCTGCTATTTTCCATGCTGTTAAGTTCTGTGGCTGCCACTAGCTCATTTCACAATAACCTGTGTCTATAGAACAAGACGTGAGGAGAAGAAGGAGGAGGACGAGGAGGAGGAGGATGAGAAGGAGGAGGAGGAAGAAAGTGGCCGCATGGCAGTGGGGTGCGCAGTCACAAGCCTGAGCTGCTGTGTAAGGAAGTCTCAGCACGGCTGGCTTATCACACCTTTGCCAGAGCAAGATCTCCTCTGGGGTCACGTGGCTTGCAAGCAATATGGGTTTGGAGAAAGGCACCCCAAAAGGGGTGAAGTGGACTGTAAAGAATGCAACACCAGCACAATTGCAGCTTTTTAGGAAGGGTTTGATAATGTGTGTGTTGGAAGGGTTGTTGTTCGCCAGCAGTCCCTATTCATCCTCAGAAAGCAGGTACCAGCAGGGATTGCTGCATGTCAACACATGCAGGAACGATGTGATGCCCACACACATCGTGTTCCCATGGTCCTGATAGCTGCCCTGCTTCTTAATGACTGACTCTGCAGTCTTCTCCATCGTAAGGGCTGACACAGCTTTTCAGTTCCAATTTGTGTTGTTGAAAGAGCCAGCACACTGCTCAACTACGTCCTCACGGTCTTGGGGATGCAGGGGTTGGCGTCTCTTGCCTTGAGGGTGGGTGTTTGGCAGAAAGGAGGGTATGGGATTGGAAAACAGCTCTTCACTTGGCTACTGCCATAAAGAGCTGCTCTTTTTGTTTTAAATTCAAGACATACAACTGAGGTCCTTGTTGCTTGGGGCTGTGGAGCCCCTTAATGTGCTGTCCTTCATGGGAGAAAATCTGGTGCTGATGGAAGTGCATGATTTGGGGACTTTGCCCCAGAGAGGACATCCAACATCATCGATAGATGCTGTTTCTCCCCTGGGGAGTGACAAGAGAGTTCATGCAAATACCAGAAGTGAAGGAGAGGCCAGTGTGGAGAGGCATGTGGCTGTCAGAGATGGCTGGAAGAAGAGGGTGTGGGGTTTAAAGACAGGACAAGGGAAATCAAAAATAACAAGGAGACAGAGTTAGTTGACTGTCCCCTGTAGGAATACACTCCCCATGGTTTTGGGCATCTGTCATGGCTTAGGTCCAGCTGGCAGCTTAGCACCAAGCAGTGGCTTGCTCACTCTTCCCAGTGCGATGGGGAGGAGAAAATATGTGGGAAGGCTGGTGTGTCGAGACAAAGACAGGGAGGGATCACTCACCAGTTATGGCCATGGGCTAAACAGACTGGACCTGGGGAAAAATATCAGTTTAATTTGTTACCAATCAAACCAGAGTAGGGTAATGAGAGATAAAACCAGATCTTAAGAACAATTTCCCCCCCCCTCCCTTCTTCTGAGGCTCAGCTTTGCTTCCCATTTCTCTCTCTCTCCCCTCTGAGCAGCATGGGGGGATGGGGAATAGGGGAGTAGGGGTTGTGGTCAGTTCATCACATGTTGTCTCTGACAGTCCTTCTTCCTCAGGGGAGGATCCTCACACTCTGCCCCTGCTCCAGCATGAGGTCCCTCCCACGGTAGACAGTCCTCCATGACCTTCTCTGACAAGAGTCCTTCCCACAGGCTGCAGTTCTTCACGAACCGCTCCAGCATGGGTCCCTCCCATGGAGTGCAGTCTTTCAGGGGCAGACTGATCCAGTACAGGCTTCCCATGGAGTCACAGGCTTCTCCAGGCAAAGCTGCCTTCTCCAGTGTAGGGTCCTCCTTGGGCTGCAGGTGAGTCTCTGCTCCATTGTCACTGACTGGTTCGGCTGTGGCCAGAGGCAGGTACAGGGGAGATTCTCGAAGCTTCTCACAGGGGTCACCCCTGTAGACTCTCCCCTACCAAAAGCCTGTCACACAAACCCAATGCACCATCCCAGCCCCGGCCCCTTAGACGTGGTGCAACGGCCAGCACTGGAGGCAGCCCTGCCGGCAGCCCTGCCTGCACGCTGCTGTTCTGGCATCCCCAGCTGCTCCAGCACAGGCAGCCAGAAGGACCAAGGGCTCACTGGGGCCTCAGTTACTTCCAGCAACACCAAACCAAAGCACCTCAGCTTGTTTCCATCAGGGCTGGGTACATGTGGCTCCAATTGCTGGTGATGGGGTCAGTTCGTTAACCCCAGATGCTCCCTGCTTGCCCAACCACCAGTGCAGCACCAAGCACCCCATGTTAGGGGCTTCCTTTCCATTTTCTCAGCTCATCCTTCCTCTGTGGGGCCCACGATGGACCCACATCAACCCAGCAGGAGGAAATTTGAGATTTTTATTGCTTTCCATAGCCTTGGCATTGCCCTGCAGGGCCCAGTAGCCCTCTGGCCCCCAACCCACTGCAGGTGCTCGTTTTTCAGTCCTTTCCAATCTTTCTGCTTGCTCAGCTGTGACTCACCTTCTCCACCACTTGCAAGGGAAGTGTGTGGCTAAGGACAGAGAAACAGCTCCTAGCATGGCTTTGGCCTTTTCATACGCTGTGCTGAGCTGCGAAACAGCAAAGGAGGTCCTTGAGGGACCATGTTTCCCCTGTCTGATGAGGGGGAGAGGCTTGAAATGTCCCCTGAACTCTTCCATCAGAAATGCAGCCTGGATTTTGTTAGCTGCCATTCAGGTTTGCTTTCTCTTGGAAACCAACATGACTTTTTTTTTTTTCTTTTTCAGAGCCATTTTATTTGCTCAATTGAAACGCTCTTAAAATTGGAAAGGGGCTAAAACCATAACATGGACACCAAAACACTTTAACAATGGAAAGGGTAGCGGTGGGAAGAAAAAAACCTCTGTAATCCCCTTTCCCCAAAGTCTATAAAAAGCAGTATTTCCTCCCAGTAAACCACCCTGTGGGCCTGAGGAAGTGGCCACAGGGCAGACTGGTGACATTGCCGATGTAGCCACCAGCTGTGGCCACCACAGGCCATTGTAGCTTGGTGGCTCTGTACCCAGCACCACAGGACACCTGGCCATCTGGGGACCACTGGGAATCAGGAATTGCAATAGGGAAAGCTTCCTGGGGGTGATGCCAAACCCCAGCCTCATGTTGTCTCTGCTCATGCCACTGGCATGAGAGCCTTCCAGTGTGGGGAGTGGTGGGACTTTCAAACCTGGCCCAGATGCTCCAGGTGTCTCTGGCCCAGAGAGAATGCTCAGGTGTGGCTGAGAACATGCAAGGCTGTGGCTGCAGCAGGCTCCCCAGTGTGGGTAGCTTCATCCAAAGCTGCAAATCTCATTTTCCAGAGCATCAGGAACACTGATTTGACCGAATGGATGGAGCAGGGCAGCTGTGGGCATCTTCGAAGCGAAGTCCTAACCCGGGAGGGCCCTGTGGATGCCCCCTGCCTTGGTGGCACAGGATATTTGTGGGATGTGGGAACATCCACAGCAGACAGTTTTGCTGGTACTATGGCATCAGCTTGCCCTAGTCCCCATCGTGCTTCATGCTGGCAGTGCACTGGAGATCACTGCCTTGGGCTCACCACCATCCAATCGGGAGGCTGGAGCTGGTTGCAGGGGCACTGTGGCAGGGCCACCCACCTAATGTAGGGCTTTTTTGGTGTTTCCCAGTCCGTATGTACAAAGCTTATCTGGTTGCTTAAAAAAAACAAACAAACAAACAAACGCCTCCCAAAATCTTGAAGCAACATTTTGATTGCCTTTAGTTTTAACTCTCTTGCCAGAGTACCACATGGTATGTCCCTCTGGCTCTAGTGCCAGTCACCCTCTGTTCCCTATCCCCAGGGAGGTGGTGTGTGAACACACAAGCACACACACATTTTCCCTACATTTAAGGTGGGCCAATTACAAAAACCAATCTGCAATGGACCAGTTTGTGGCATAACCAGCAGAAGAACATCTGCAAAAGTGTGCTTGCAGATGGTGGCACAGCAAAAACTGCATGGGTGGCAGCCATAAGAGGGAGGGCATTGGAGGTGTGTGTTTCCCCAGTGCAAAAAGGAGCTCTCCCACTGGGCCGGGGCGGTGCTGTGAGAGTCCACAGTCCGGGGCAGAGGAAGGCATGTGGGACTGAGTGTTCTGGGACCAGCTGAACTACCTCCCTCCCCCAGCCTGACCCCCCTTTGGGTGAAGCAAGGAAGCAAAAGAGGAGGATGATGAGAGGATTATTTATTTTTCATAGATTTTTATAAAAAATAATTATCAAATACAAAAAAATAAAAATAGCAGCAGCCTCCATTGTGAATAAAACCCTAAAGGGGACAAAAACCGCTCAGTGTCATTATAGAAGAACAATATTTTGGTATGTAGAAGCTATCTGTTCATGAGAAGCACAAATGTCTACCAGCCAAGCCAGCACCTCTGCCCCACCCCCAGTTCCCCTGTCCATGGGTCACAGTCCCTTTCCTGTACCCACTGGTGAGCAGGGATGAGCCGTTGCTGAGACCAGGATTTTCATGCCAAAAGGGTAAAATTTTGACATCTAAACACATCGGCATCCAGGTAACACTGACACCAGGAAGGGAAGGGTTTGGCAAGGTAAGATGCCAGGACTTGAAGTTCTCCTGCTGCGTGTCCCCCTCATCCTCTGTCCCCATAGCTGGGGGTTGCCTTGCCACTGTGCCGGGACCCCTGGATTTTCCCTTTTCAGTGCTGGTGCAGCAGGACGGACTGTGTGAGCTGCACCTCCTGTGAACATTAGGGCTACAAGAGCCTCAAAGGGCTGGGTGTTGTGGTTTTGGTTGGTTTGTTTGGGTTCCCCCCCCCCCCAAATTTCCTGGGTTGTTTGAGGGGTTTTTTTAATTGAAAAGTGGATCTCTGTCAAAAATCCGCAGTGCTCTGCCAAACTGATAGTGCATTTGGGTGAAAACCCAGGGTTGTTGTCACTTGTGCATGATGGGAAGAGAAAGGTCAGTGCGCCGCTGCTTGCCAGAGGAGGTGGGGTCTGTCACCCCCTGCTTCCTAGAGCAGGGCAGGCAGGAGGTGAGTTGCCGTGGGGAGATGGGGACACTGGGGATCAGGAAAGGGCTTGGAGAAGGACAAGGCATCTCCTGCCTGAACGCTGGTGAGATGTCCAGGAACCCCTGCCCCTACTCCTGTCCTCCAGTGAAACACAACTTCAGAAGAAGCCTGACCAAAAGGGTTGGGGGTGGGGCGGAGCTAGCAGAAGCCAAAGGATGCCTTGAAAATTCCCGGTCTCTCCACACTGTGTCACCCTCTCTCCACCACTCCTGCACCCGGGCAGCCTTGGCTCTCTTGGTCCCAGCCTGCAGCTGCACTCGGGTACACCGAGGTCCGTGCTCCTACTCTGTGGTCCCTTCTCTGCTCTCCCTGTTCTCTGCCTCTGCAGCACAAAACCATCAGCGATAACCCCATCTGGAACCAGGCACATTCCCTACCTGGTGCCTCTATGGGGCTGGGTCCAGGCTGAGTTTCTGGGAGTCAGTTGTGGGGGATAAAGTTTCAAGTTGGATTTCTGTGGGGCTGGAAGTGAATCCAAAGATTTTCACTTAGTGCCTACAGGAGCAAGAGACTCATGAAAGTCAGCAACTGTATGTCCACTGCAAAGGGCTTGGCCACAGAGACAGTTATAAGGAGAATCTCAAAGGGAAAGACAATGCTCGAAGTCTCCTGACAGGTCCTGCGGGTCCTCTCTCTCTTCTTGCATTACAGGGTCTGGGCTCCTCCGAGAACTGCTGACACTGTTGAAGCTCATGTTTGGAAAGGAGACGTGGGGAAAGAAAAGGTCCACCTTATCGTTCTTCATTCAGGGCATCACACAGGTACTCTGGGTTGCCCACTACATCCCTTGTCTAGTTGGGTGCACAGTGGCCAGGGGAAATGAGGCAGAGAGGGGCTGTTGTGTGTCTTTGTTCCTACTGACCACACAGTGATCCCCATGGACACCTAACCCTTCCCAGAGGGCTGTGAAATAACGGTTGATGGGTGTCTGCAGTGCCCTTCGGGGAAGCGGCGCTCACCGAGCCTGCTGTGCTTGCTGGGGTGGTGCAATATTTCTTTTCAACCTCAAAATCCCAACCCAGGACCCCAGGCAGAGCAAGGCAAAGCACCGGCAAATCCCAGGGGCAAATCACTGTGCCTGCAAGATGCCAAAAGCACCTTGAGGTCGCAGCCTCCATGCTGCCTGCCTAGGGAGCTCTCTCCTTGCGTGGCCTGGGTGCTTGGCTTCTCTCTGTGTCCTCCTTCCAGCTCCCTCTCAGCCAGGAAGGGGAAATTCCCTGCTCCTCCTGCCCTGACCTGTGCTTTTCCCAATGGTTTGTACTTCACAGCAGCATGGGTGTGTGACAAAGGATATCCCTTCTCAGCTTCATCAAGAGCAAAGAAAATATAATATATATTTATATTATATTATATATATGTATATATATATAATTAAGTTTAAATATTTGCAGAGAGGTCATAACTACCTCGACCTTGCTAAAAGAAGCCTGTACAGCAGAGGGGGCTGAAGAGTGACAAAATCCAGAGCAAAGACAGACACCCAGACACCAGACCAGGACAGACAACCATGGCAGTGCCTGGGTTCTTGGTGTGGATCCCAGACCAGCGCATGGCCAAGGTGGTGATAGAGCCTTGGCTGAGCTCCTTGAGCATGCACCAGGCCCCGTCTCCTGTCTGGGTTTGGGAGGGAACAGCAATGGAGAGTGGACCTTCTGTGCTACAGATTGGTGGCTGCTTGGGTGGCCTTGACCTGTCCCCTCCATACACACTCACCATCCCCCTGCCTGACTCTTTCTCACGCCTCCTGCCCCCTCATACCCTGCCGTTCCCTGGCATCCCTAGTTGCTGCTTCTCCAGCGCTTGTCTGACTGAGAGAGGTCCTTCGTGGTGCAGCTACTGGTTCTCTTCAGCTGCTGGGTCACGGCACGTGCATTCGTCCTGGTCGCAGTCAGCAGCAAAGGGGATCACCTTGGAGGGACCAAAGGGAGATGTAAGCCTCTGCTTTGAGATTCCTGGCTCCTGGCATCCCTGTGCCCCTGCAAGCCCTCTCTGCCCCGGTACAGACAGACAGACACTTTGGGCTGCACCCTGATGTTGTTGGCATTGTGGAGACTGCCAGAAATGGGCTCTGCTACAAGCTGTTCCCAGCTGAGTTCTGTTCTTAATGCTTTCCTTTTTGTTAACCTGTGTTTCAAGTTTTGGAACCAAGGATCAGCTTGAGTCTTGTGCCCCAAATGCCAAACCCTGAAGGCAAGTATCCCCCGCTGGGTTTGAGACATTTAGATAATGGCTGGAAGTGGCAAGGCACCTCTAGATTTCAGTTTTACTTTGGCCCCTGTTAGAAAGCTCCCCTTGTCCATGTCTGAGCCCATGTTCTTCAAGCTACCTCTGGCTGTTTCAGCCTCAGCAAAGCATTAAGGTGGTATAGCCTCATCTTCTGCACCTCTTGGAGGAACTCAACCAAGCTCCTAGCTGCAAAGGCTGGCCTCCACACTACTCAACACAGGAGACAGGGTAGATGCATACAGTTCTTGAGCATTATGGGTTAATAAAACCCAAGCAGGCTGCAGCTGTGTGAGCAGGAAAGACCTTCACTGGGGCAGGCAGGGGGTCTGTCTAGGGCCACCCACAAGCTATCTGTGCTGCTTTGAGCCATCCCATGCAGGTAGAGGCTCACTGCACATTGCTTTCTCTACAACAACTGTATGTGACTGAGCAAGCTTATGTCACCTTTAGCTGGTGGCAGCAGAACAAGGTGGGAGGGCACCAGCATCAGGCTCCTGGTTGACAGTTGCCCAGTCATGGGCCATGGGAGCTGAGGAAACAGTTTCCTCCAGGGGTTTTATACACATCAGGCTCAGAGCCAGAAGTCTTTCTTACTGTGGAAGCATATTTGATTTTTCACAGCCTGGACCAGTAAGAGGCTAGAGTGGTTTGTTTTTTGGTTTTTTTTTTTTTTTGGCATTTAAACTCCATATTCCTGCATCTGCCTTAATAGAGATGCATTGGAGGCTTATGCCATGGGGGCATCTGGAACCTGTGTGGTATGAGAGCTAGTGCTGGGTCCCCTGAGAGCCATGGGACTGAATCCCCGCACCTTCCACTGCAAACGCATCCTTTATTTTGGCCAGAGACCCAGATGTCTCAGGCCTCCTGAGAGCCATGCCTTGCTTTGAGATGTCATGATATCGCTGTGGAAGTTTCACTCATCACTTGGGTGTAAAGCCTTTTCTCTCCTATCTCAACTGGATCTTCCCAGGATTTCATTTTTCCTTTTCTCTCTGTGTGTATGCGTGATGAAAGGAAAAATTATTCAAGCTCCACAACAAAGATGAGAAGATCCAAATTCACATATTTTTGCAGTGAGAAATTATCTCATGCCCTATGATTTGTTTTGCTGTTGGATATGTTTAGGAAGGATGGGCTGTGAGTGCTGGATAGCAAGTTAGGTGGGAGGGGAGGTTGTGATAGGAGACAAAGAAGGGTCTGTGCAACCCCAATGCCAAGTTGCTCCCTCTACGCTATTCCTCCCTCCTTCCCTCCCCAGAAGAATTGGGAGGGAAAGACAGCCCATAGCAGATGTCAATGGACCATACCAAAAATCCCCTGAGGTTGCTCAATTTTACAACAAGGTGACTTCTGACTCACCCTGCCAGCACTACATCCTATGGAAGACATTTCTTTGGGACTCATTTCCCAAAATGAGAGGGAATCCTGTGGACTCAGTGGGAGCTGGGCTGAGCTCTCAGTCCCACTGGCCCAAGTCCAAAGTCCGCTATTAATCAGTGGGATGTTGTCTATCAGCTTCAGCTGGCTTTGGTATAAAATCATGGATTTGTTCTCCATTCATGGGAGAATCACAGTGCAGGCTTGGTTCCATGGCCAGCAAAGCCAAAGAGCATAACTAGCGGCCACCACTTAATTCTAAATCCTGTCCAACACCACAGAAAATGCTCACTTACCTTCTTGGAGGACAGTGTGGAGGAGCAGCAGTCACCCCCATCATACTGGCAGTATGCCCGGTTGTTGATGGTGTCGCACCAGCCATCTGCTTGAAAGGGCTAGGCAGAGAAATGATTTTTTTGGTGAAAGGCTTATTCAAAATCATAAATTTGCCCCCAAAAGAAGATATCCCAGGTTCTCAGCAAGGCCCCTGTGAACCTCTGATAAGGGCCAAGGCCTGGTTCCACTACACAAAACACCCTGTTCAAAGCCAAACGGCACCAGAAGACTGGTCTCCTGGCTGGTACGTATGGAGTAGTGGGTGCTCAGGGGGCAGCAGCTGTAGCTCAGAGATCAGAGAATTGTCTCAGGAAGTGAGAAAGCAAATCCGCATTTCTAGAGGGGGCCCCAACCTGAATCTTACAAGTCCCAATTTCCACCTCACTCAGTGCTTCTCCACGGAGTCCATTGCCACCCAACTAGGAGGCAGTTCACCACCTCATCAGCTTTTCCACACCTTCTCACACCACTCCCACATGTCTCCACTGGAGTCCAGCTCTCTGCATGTTCACAGCTGGGACAGGGCTCTGTAAGAAACTCACCCAACTCCTCTCCAACACTTCTCCTTCCAAAGAGCTTGGCTCTGAAGTTGAGCTTGATGACCTGGCTTGGGCATCTAAGTACAGAGAGGCTGTTACAAGCGAGGATCGACAGAGCATCCTGGTAGAGGAGTAACCTCAGGAAAGCGGGTGCTTGATCTCCCTTGCAATATGGTGAAGGTTCAGCAAGGTCAGAAGTCTCCCAGAAGTACTTGCACTCAAGCCAAGACAAGCATTGACAAGAGCCGGTTGCAAGGACTATGCCTTTTCCAGAATGCTCTTGCTCTGATCCCAAGGAACAAGTTCCCAAATTCCTCTAGCCTCTGCGCTGGAGGCTCTATCCCTGTCCACAGCACACGGCTCCACCAAACCTTGCCAGGTTGGAATGTAAGGCTACTTATCTGCTGGCCAGCTAGGACAAACAGAAGAAATCTTCATTAAGCACTAGCTCCCTGCAGGAAAAATTCAATTCTGGATTAAACAGAGAGGGTCCCAGCCTACTGATAACCAGAAATATTGGCAATGTGGCCACCTTCCAACTTCAGTTTTGGTCATCTTCCTTCCTTTTCTTCTTTTTGGCCTAGATTTCACCCTCTGTAAGGAAATCGCATGGTTGAGTAGTAGGGGATTTTGCATTGTCGAAATAATGGTGGCTCCTCTTTGCATGGCACAGCCCAGTGCCCTTTGCTGCTCTCCTGTTAGCCACTGTCAGGTCTGCCTGGACAGCTGGAGATTTGCAGAGCCTGTCCTGCCTTGGTGCAGCTCAAATAAATGCTCCATCACTAAAAAGCCTTCTGTACTTTCAGCTGCAACATGGAAAAAGAAAGCAATTGCAGCAGAATAGCTTTCTCTCCAGAAATGTTAAATGGCACAAGCAGCCATTCAGAAATCCATTTATTGTTGTTTAGTTACATGAGTCATCTGATCAGAGAATAAAAACAAGGGACTGGGGCTGAGAAGCAGCCAAGTAGGGCTGAGAATCAATGCTGTGTGACTGATGCAACCAAACAACGTGCATGTGAAGCACTTGCAATGAACAATCAGGAACAATCTGCAGCTGAGGTTTATTTGTCACAGATGCACATCAGCACTGCCAAGCAACAACTGAATGTGCTAACAGAATGGAAAGGCCATTCATTAACTGGGTGATTAGTAATGAAATGCTTCTCCTGCTCCAGGCTCTGTGATGGTAGCTACTGGCCCAGCAACCATGGCTCAACCTCCAGGACTGCTATCATCAGAAAGGGTTCTTCGTGGAAACAGGACCACCTCTTTGCTCATGGAAGCAGCCAACCTGTTTCACTGGATCTGGTGGCCCCAAATGACAACTGGGCTTCAGAAAACACCCAGACCCAGCCTTTGATGGACCCTCATCCCTAGCACCCCTAAACTGAATGACAGCCAGTTGAAAAATGTCACTGTACCATGATAACCCTGCATCCACTGTGCCAAAGCCAACATGCAGGACTGGTGATAATGCCAATAATTCACACAAAACAGCCATGACAAACCAGGGAACTTATCTGGCTTTTCATCATCGTGACTCACAAGGAACAGAAATGGGCTCAATGCAGGCTAATGTAGCTTTAGGAAATAGCAGCAGGGATCATGGCAACCCACGGAGTCTGACTGTTCCATCAGCACCACAGCCCCCAGGCCAAATGCAGGCAGCCAGAGAGAGATTGCATTTACCTGGAAGATCTCACAAGAGAATAAGGAAGAGCGTATCTACCTACAGCTAGGAAATCGAGGCACAGCTGGATTAGGTAGCTCCCTCAAAAACAAGAAGGGATTTGTCTCCCATTGTTGCTGTTGCAAGCCATGTCTAGAGGAAACCAGGGTGCAGTTTCACCAAGGCAACAGGGTTAACACTCCTATTCTATTGAAAAGCATCAGTGAGTCTTAAATGATGGTGATCAAAGAAGGTGTCTGAGACATGAAGCTGCTTTGAGTGCTGGGAGGGCCAGGGCAGGGATGCTGGAGCCAGCTGGTACAGGGATGCAGGCAGGGGACCGGCCAGGGCCGCTGGCAGAGAAGAGCTTTTCTGGGTGTGATTTGCTTCTGCAGCCTTCCACACGGTGGAGTTTTTCCTTGAGTTTTGCTCCATGTGTCATGACTCACTGGCAAAACAACACCCGCCGCTTCAGTAGTTTCCATACAATTATGGGGAGGTTTGCCCATCCCGGCTGCACAGGTCTGAAATGATTTCCAGATCTTGCGTGCAAGGTGGGGGGATGACAGAGGCAGGGACAGGACTGGGAAGGAGAGGCTCTCAGTTGCTCTCTACACCTATCAGGGCTAATTTCCCCCTCCTCTCAACCCGCTGGAGCCCGTACCCCACCCTAAACAAATACAGGCTCCTATGGCAACACTTGTTGGGGAAACTTAACAACTCATAATCCAAATTACATTGGAAAAACATATGAGGGGAAAATAAAAAATGACTAATTGGACTTGAGGCTCAAGACAGCCAGGCACAGCATTTGGGGACTGGTGTCCCTGCTGCTCACCCAGTACCTGGAACACACAGTGACTCCTGTTGCTTTGCCTTGTCAAGAACCTCTAGCTGGTTTCATCTTTGCAAGCAGAAAGAGCAAAGTAAGGTGCTTGGCGCATCACCCGTGAGGGCACAGGTGCCCTCGTACTTACATCTGTCTCATTTTGGTCTTGCAAGAGTTGTGGCAAGGGAGGACATGGGCAATGAAATGTACTTAGAGCAGGCGATGTGAGAGGAAAACCCATACAGACGCTGTTCAGCCTGCGCTCGAGCCATGTGGTTCTACAAAAAGCAATGCCAGCAGTGGGAGAAGGCAGCTTTGCCCACATCAGTGGCTCGCAGAAACACCCAACGATGTTTTAAGATGCTGACAGGTTAAAAAAACCCCACCAATGTCCAACCATGCCATGCAAAGGCAATGGATGTGATCCAGGGAAACAGTCAGTGGGTTTCAGACACCAGAATATCCATCCTCCAGCATGAGATGGGGGGGAAAGGCTGGTTGAAACGACTTGTATAGATTGGGAAAAAATGAACAAGGTAATTGCTGCGGCTGCTCCACAGCACGTTAAGTGATAGGGAACTTCTCAGCTAGGCGGTGTGCCACTGAGGCAGTCAGAGAACCGGGCTGTGTCAGCAAATCTCCCCACTCACACCATCCTTCTTCGTTGTTTGTTCAGACAGGAGCTTCAGCAGGCCATATGTTATCATGTGGAGGTGCAGCATCTAGCACCACTGGGCCCAAGCCCTGTGCTACCAGCATAAAAATAGTGACCACGAACCAAGTTCTTGGCAACTTAAATAGGCTGAAAAACCCACAGTCTCTCAAAGCCATAGGTATGAATGAAAAGAGAAAAAAATAAAGGGAAACAAAAAAAGAGAGAAAAATATTGCAGGCAAAGGAGGGATGTGAGAAAGGATGGGTTGGATCCCACCACATCCTAGGTAGGAGCATCTCAGAGGGCTTCACAGTGCAGTTTCTCTCGAGGCTGCTGGGACATGCCATGCAGAGAGCAGCATCTGTGCACAGTGTTTTTCCACTGTTCCTGCAGAGTCCCTGGGGCTGAGAGGCTCCCGCTCCCTGGGACTGGTGTCCTGCATGGCACTTTGCCCCCAGTGCCATCAGGGAGGTGGGCAGGGTCCAGACGCTTTTCATCAAATCCATCTTATATGTAGGTTGATGCACTGTGAACGAGCATGAAAGGGTGCAACAGAGCAAAGGAAGGATGGAGCATGAAGAATATATCACAGATGCCATTGATATCATACATATTTTGGTGCTGCATTACAAACGCTTGATGATCATTATTTCGCAGAAATGCATGTTTTACTCTCATTGAGCAGACCTGAAGGTCCAGTACCTTGCTTTTGGCAATGACCCCATCTGGACGCTTCAGAGGAAGGTGGGAATAAAAGGAAAAAACTAATTCAGCATGCACCTGGCCAGCTGCGTAACTGAAGAGCTGAAAGACTCTCCTGTGCTGCCGCTAGGATGGAAAGCGCTTGAGATTTCAATTTGCCCATAGCTAGAGAAAGCCCAGATCCCAGTGTCAGGGGATCAAGTCCAGCCTTAATAAGCAAAGTTTCTGCCCAGCCTTCCGGAGGCTGTGCAGGTCCTGGGCTTTGCGATTGTGCTGATCCTATCGAAACAGAGTGCTTAGTTTGCTTTCATTCTGCTTCTAAGCACAGATTTTGCTGTTCTTGTATCCTTCCCTTTGGGCATTGGTACTTGGGGCATTGACCTCAGGCTCTTCGCATGGTGAGAGGACCATGTGAGATCCTGCAGCTGAGGAGATGCAGGTGTCTTCGTCCTTCTCAGCTGTAGTGTTCAAAGCAACCGCAGAGGAAGCGGGGAGCCATCATTCTGGCAGGGGAGACAGGCAGGGATCAGCCCTGGAAAAGCTGCCATGCTGTCAGACCCACCCCTGGTACATCAGCTTCACCACTGCTGCTCTTGTGATGGATGAGTCATTAGAGATGGAAAGATCAGTTGGAGGAGAGAGGAGGGAGATGGTGCAGCAGGGAAGACAGGGCCAGATGATAAATCTCTGCCAGGGAGATGTCTCCATTCACTGTGCACATGGTCTCCTTGCTAGGTCTTCAAGAGCAAACGCCCAAAAGGCACCACAGTGTGCTCAGCACCAGAAGAGAGGAAGCAGTCACCAGGTCCAGGCTCTCACCTAGCATAGCTGGAAACCCCTGCCCATTTGACAGCAGAAGGTTGTCAGCCCAAACCAGGGCTTAGAGTCAGAGACCTTGCACCCTGAGCTGCCCCAGGGCTGGAGGCCACTGCAGCTTCAGGGCTCTAAGATGTGCAAGAAAAACAGCATCCCAGTTGAAAGCTGCTGCATGTAGCAGGGGGGAGAAAGCAGGGGTGTGTGGGGAACAGAAAGCACGAAGGGGATGCAGCAGCCCTTGGCCAGGGATAGGCAGAGGACAGCTTCTCCCTGCTGGATGCTTTTCCTTCCTTCCCACCTCAGCCACTAACCAAAATGTTTCAGAAAGCTCTGGGAGGTCTCTGGGAGGAATTGAAGAGTACCCAAAGCCTTGTTAAAAGTCTGGTTCACTTAAAGCCACTATGCATCCACCACCCCAGTGTTAGGTCCCTGGCAATTCCCCCTTCTATCCCTGTCCGCATCCCACCAACATTGCTCCAAACCACTGTTTCCCTACAGAAAACTCAGGCTGGTGTCAGTCCCTTCAGCCACAAATGTGGCAGGAGGTAATTAAAGCGATGCTATAGCACAGTGTCCCCAGGACACATCCCTTTCACACACACACACACTCATGCTGGTGAGGCAGAGAGCCCGGCCATTCTTGGCTTCCCTGCTTGCCCAGGGAAGTTGACTGGGAATGCAGACTGTGGGAGGAAGCGACAATGTTCATTGTTTGGATTAAATATTTGTCTTGGCCCTCTCTCTGTTGAAGTGTGTGTCTTTTATTTTATTTTTTTTCCCCCACCCCTCGACATCCCAAGCACATTCACTTTCCCTCTCTCCTTCCTGAGGCTCTCCAGCACGCAAGGAGGAAATCAGCTCTGAAAAACACAGGGGGGGATGGAGAGGGAACAGGGCTGGCTTCTGCTCAAAAAAGCTTTTTAGGATGCCTCGCTGCCCTGAGCCACTCGGAGCAGCAAGAAAGCACTACCTGGTCCGTTGCAGTGAGGGAGGCAGGGCCAGCACTGCTCAGAGGAAGAGAGCTTTAGAAATTTGGCAAGAGGCACCTAAGACCAGGTGGTTTGAAGAAAAGAGAACCAAATTCATACAAACCCAGTGCTTCATCCACCATTTTTGTGTCCCCCAGTTTGTGCCCCTGAGCATTCCCTCCATTCCCATCCCTGGAGCCACATGACTGCAGGATGACTTCCATGGACCTGCCCCATCCTCTCAAACACAGCAGAAAGCAAAATGGAAAAATGCCAGTTGTTTCTGATCTTGCTGGTATCCCTGAGACACTTGCTCATCAGCTCAGCATGCAGACTGCTTTCATCACATCTCAGGTCTTCATGAACATCTGCTCCAGCCCCAACATCAGTCTCCCCAGGTCTAAAAAAACAGAGGCTTGTTGCTTGAGAAAGTACTCCATATACTTAAAGGAATGCTTCAAGGAAGAGGCGACAGGTTGGAAGGCAGCATCCTGCTGTCTGGTTTCAGCCTATGTGCCATCACTTGTACTGCCGTGCCCAAAGCAAGCGGCAGACCAGCTCCCAGCAGTCTTGGTATGCAGATCTAGATGTTCTTCAGGACAATGGAGGTTCCCTTGGACATGGGTTTCCTGCAAACATCTGGGCCCTGTTTGGAACAGTCTGGATTGAGTTTAGACAGGATCAGTTTATGAAGGGGGCTGTAGAGTGCAGACTGCTGCTTGGTCTCCAGCCTGAATGTTGCTCTAGATGGCCATACTAGGAGAGCATGTCCTTGCCTTCTTGGTGTCTGAAAGTGCTTCTGTGTCCCAGGCCAGGATTCAGTTTGGACACACTTCTGCTGCAGAAATAAGTATGTGGCACCTAGGGCTACTGGATGGGGTAGGACTTCTCCCCTGTTCTGCTCTGTGCCTTGCTCCTCAGGGACCATTCTCAGCAGACAGCCATCTGGAAAGGACTTTGCACAGTCCACAGGGTCAAGAAAGCTGGTGTATATGAACACCACATCAGAGCAAGTCTTTCCTTCCATAAAAACATCTCTGTCCATGAACTGTTCACAGAGGGGTTCTTAGCCTCACCTTTTTTACACCCTGATCTCAGTGCTAGCAGCAGAAGAAAACCAAAAGCAGGAAAGAACAAGCCCAGGGGAAAATACTGTGTGTTGACAGTGCTCCTGGCAAGAATAGTGGCTCACAGAGATGGGTCCACAGCTCTTGCTGTTCCCAGGGCTGCTGCTGCACACACTCAAGAAGCCAGGATTTCCCATGCCACAAGCACCAGCCTGTGATCCTGCCCTCAGCAGCTCGCCTGCTGCCATGGATTAGATCTTCTGCCAAGACATTAGTGCAAAATATGTTGCAGGATAGAACGGGTTATGGAAAACAAGCCCTGAAAACCAAAAGGGCCTCCTGACCCACTTGTATCTGGTTTCTGCCAAGTTCTTGTTACAGATCTTAAACAGAAAGAAAAACAATGTACAAGGGATGAAGGAGCTAAAGGGGAATGAATATTCGTGTTGGAAGAGCAGTTGGCTGCGTTATGCTTGGGGATGTTTGTTTATTATCAGAACCAACTCATTGATTTTATTTCAGCGAGTGCTTTCAGTGGCTTTCCACTCCTTCTGTGTCACCAGCTGCATGACTGTGACTTCTGGGAGAGGGGAAAACAGGACGTGGACAGGGATGGAGTGATGGCACCTGAGCTGGAGAAGGCAGAGAAGCAGCCCTAGGTCAGGGCATTCCAAGTGCCTGTCAGCCTGCACAATACGGCTTGGGGGAGCTGAGGCTGCTTCTACCCCTTTGGGTTTCCACCAGCACTGGTGCTGTGGATGGATGCTGTGGTCCTACCCGTGCCAAAAGGCCCCCACCTTTAGGGGCTCCGTCCCTCCAGGTAGGAAAGCTGTCCCTGTCCTTGCATCATGTTGGTGTGTGATCATTTTACTTCCCTCTGCTTTGCCTCTGAAGAAAATGAGGTTTCTATAATCACACTCTAAATGCATGCAGGGGACCGAGATCATCTCACAGTTTGGGAAAAGTATGCCTCAGCTGAGATTTTTGGAAGAGAAATCGATTTCTTTGGGCTCATCCCGTGGAAGCCTGTATCTCACACAAAGCAGCCTGTGCTGCTCATGCCAAGAGCAGCATGAAAATGTACCCAGCAGGTAGGTAGAGAGCTCCCCATCTCGCCTTCCACCCCCTCAGCATGAAGAGCTTTGTCTTAACCAGTCAGGGGCCAGGACTGATCCAGAAATGACCGCTATTCTTCAGTCCATGCTCCTCATACTCCCCCACCATTTGCACTTGCTACATTAAGCACTGTGGAAGGTATAGCCCTACCAACTCCTTTCAGTATCTGTTTGTGGCCCTGACACCCACTAATTTGTTTAATCCCTTTTTGAATTTAAAGCTACCGTTCACCCCTGCAGCCTCACGTGGCAGCCAGTTTCAAAGGCCAGTGCTCACTGTGACCAAAGCACTCTCCTTCACCTGTTTGAAACAGACCCCTTGCCACCCTCAGTGAGTGCTCCCCAGTTCTGTATCCATCTTACCCAGCACCTCTGTGACTTGGCAAACTTACAGCAGTCTTCTGTCCTCCAAACTGAAAAGTACCAGCAGTTTTAGGGTCCCCTGGAAGGGCAGCTGTGGCATCCCCTTCATCATTTTGGTTGCTTTTTTCCAACTCTGCTGCATCCTCTTAAGATGTGGAGGCCAACATGTCATGTACTATCCCAAATTTGAATGGACCAGAATCTATGGCAACTCGTCAAGTCCTATTTGGTCACCTGGATCACCTGGACTTTGGCACTGGTGAAAATCCTGAAGGAATAGCAGTCACATGATCTGTCGCTTGCCTGCTTGCAAGAGCAGCAGTCACATCCAGTAGGATCCTCTGCATTTTCAAAGCCAGATGGCAAACAGGAAGAGTGGAGGCTGGATAAAGGTGTCATGAATTGCTCCCACAGTGACAAGAGATGAGGGAGTGATCATGTGAGCATTGTGAGAGCGTGACTAAACTTTGGCTGTGCTGTGATAGCTCGTTGCTCTGAAGAGTCTCCTTGGAGAAGCTGGGGTGCCTGTAGTCCTCATTGTCTTAAGACCCAGCATCCTGTTTCTGCCTAGTTTTCTGTGTTGAACTTTGCCATGGTACAAAATCAGAGCCCCCCCAGGCCTGGGAGGAGGAACAATCAAGGGACCCCAACCCCACTGATGGTGAGGTGCAGGGGCAGCTGCCTGCAGCTGGACACAAGTTGCAGCACTTTGCCCAGGGAGCAAGTCGCAGCCTCTCTCCCATCACATTAAAGCACAGCAGAGCCCTGATTTCAGATGAGATTTCCCACCGTCCCTGTTGCATATGCCTTCAAATGGGTTAATTCTGGCTGACAAATGCTGGACGCAAGCCACAGATGTGCCAAGTGAGGGTTTTGTGCATGCTGGTGAGAAGAGCCAAGGATCCATTGCGATCCATGACTACTTGTTGGATCAAGAGACTTGAGAACAACTTGCAGCCACAAACACACTTCAACCCCTACCTCATCATTTCCAGGGGCAGTGAGACCTTGCCCTCAAGCGGGGAAGACCTGAGAAATTCCCAGCATCTCATGTTCGTAACAGCTTTCTGGTATGGTCCATCTTCACCCAGAGACCTCAAAGCAAAGTCTGCATTTTTCCCCAGCACACAGGCAGGGATGCTCAGAGTAAAGTACAACAAAGCCAACCTCATCTGGAGAAGGCACTGCTACATCAGGAAGGAATCTCTACCCCATGAGGCAGATTAGAGATGTAGTAGCACTTATCCAGCTCCAACCACAGCAGTACGAAGCTATGCCTGCCATTGGTCTGTCCAAAGCATGCTGCCTTAAATTCCTTGCAATTAACCCCTTGCTACCTGAACGCAATGATGAAACAGCACTGTAGGTGGGGGTGAGGTCAGCATGCTGCACAATGCATTGGCTGCCCAGAAAAGCCTGTCCACGTTCACTCTTATCACTGCAAGAGCAGCCTGCCTTCCTCTGAGTGTATTTGAGCAGGACAGTGGTGGTTACTCCATCCTGTGAGTAACACTGGGTAAACATGATGACAACAAAAAATGTGAATGTTTTCACCTAAACCACAGTCACAGGAGCACCTGGGGTGGAAGATAGAGGGATGCCGAGCCATTGAGTTGCACAGACTAGGAGATGCCCTATAGCAATCATGCTCGTGCATAGACCGGCATGACCATGGCAGGAATAGTCCAAGGGAGCAACCTGGATCACTGTCCACACTGTGTCCTTCTCTGAAGTCAACAGCCACTCTTGCTTCTAGGCATGGAAGGATTGTGGCTGTGAGAAGGTCACCTCAGGATGGCTTGGGAGAGCCTGTCCCAGACGCTGCAAACACCTCCCTCCCAGCTGCTGAGCACGCCACAGATTCACAGAGTGGTAGGGGTTGGAAGGGATCTCTAGAGATCATCTAGTCCAACACTGCCAAAGCAGGACCACCAGGACCATGACCGCCTTCTCCCAAATCACAGCAGGAAGAGGTTTTTCTCCTCCTCCACTTCCCTCTCCACCCAGCCCCAAGCCCCCTCCTCTTCCCCTCTGGTGTTGCCATCTGTTTTTCTACTGATGGCAGGGGATGAGATGTTCCGCTGGCCCTCGAGAGGCAAAGTATGCTCAGCGCTAACTTGTATTCCTGACGGGCTCCTGGAAGAGTCTGCATCCCTCCCTCCCTCCCTCACCCACTGAACTACGTGCCTCCCTGCTCCAGGGATGGGGAACTTGGCAAGACACAGGGAGAGACCGAGAGTAAGATGGATGACCAGATTAATGGAAAGTGAAGGGAGGGTGGGGAGAGGAGTGAGGGGGATGAGCAGGCAGGCTGATCTGCCGCCAGCATACAATCACAACGAGCAAGGATCCCTCTAATGTCATTGCACCGTGGCTTGAGCTTTCCAATGAGGCAGGGCTCCAGCTGGGGAGGTTGAAGCTTGACTACTGCTGCCATGCCCCAGCCTGAAGTGACTCCACCAGGAAGAGAAGGTATGAGCAGCCAGGTGGCCTGGATTTCTCTTACGTGGAGTTGTTCCCCTCACTGAGGTGTCCAGATAAGAAAGCTTCCTCATCCAACATGTGCTCCGCATGGAGAGACAACAGCATCTCTGAGGGGTAGCTTGGACCTGAGAACAGAGGCTGGGCTCCTAAAGGAGGTGCCTCCAGTCAGGGATTATTGTGAAATGAGGAGGAATCCGGAACTAAGTTGTCCCACAAACATGGCAAGTCAAACTAAACCACATCAGACCTAGCAGAGGCTATATTCTGCAGGGGCAGAACATTTCCCAGGCAAGTAAATGAAGGGGAGAACAAGGAAAGGGACGGGAAGAGGGGGAAGCACCACACAGCAAGGACAGATTACAGGCTATATTCCATCTCTACCCTACTTTTGCAGTCTGATGTCCCTACATCCCACCAGAGACTGGGTCCCAAGTGAAACGGCCTCTGAGAACTGCAGTGCTTTTGATCACAAGGACAGAAGCAGGAGAATAATAGGAGTGAGAGTGGAAGCAAGCACAGATAAGGTAGAAACAATATTCATGGCATTTTCTGTGCTCAAACCAGGGACCTGGTAACACCTCCCTTCTCCCCAGTGCTGAGCAGCAGGTCCCAGAGTAAGACTTTGAATGAGATACCTTTAGGAAGAGTTATTCTTTATGGCAAGACAATGACTGCTATAAAACACAAGTTAAAAAAAAAGAGTTATCTAGGAAGACTTGGCTTATCAGTCCAACCATAATAACCTGCAGCATTGTAGAAGAAAAAAATAATCAAGAATGCATACATGAGAAGTGAGAATAAGAAGAACAGGGAGGAGGCAGCTGTGAACTCTTTCAAAAAAGAGCATATTAGGGTGAAAGAAACAATCTGAGGATGAATCTTTATTAGTATTACAATGAGTGACTGTGACCTTAAAAATAGGCCTGCGCTGATGAAATTGCTAACAAGGAAGAAGGCATTGTTCCTCAGAGGAGTATCATGATATCTGACAAATAGATGACCCAAAGGACTAGAGGAAGAAACAGGATGACATTCACTTGTATAAAATGGAAGGGCAAGCTCTTGTACTGATAGTAAAACATCTGCTGTTAGCTTGGAGCTCATCAGTTGGAAACAAAGGAGGTAGAGAAAGATCTGGGTGTACTTGCTGACCTCAGGATATCTCTGAGCTGCCAGACTGATGTAACTGCAGAAATAACAGATACAGTCCTGGGTCCCATCAAAAGAGACATTTCCAGCACAAGGAAGCTTTGTGCAGGGCTTTGGTGAGACCTCAGCTGGAAGAATATGTACTGCTTGGTCATTCTTGATGAAAGGTTAATTGAAAACAGAAAAAGCACAGAAAAGGCTACAAGGGTGATGAAGAACATGAACTCTCCATCTTCTGGTAGGGCACTGCAAGATTTTGGCTTGCCTAACCTCCTGCATGCTAAGACTGCTGTCTAGGATTTCTTTCTAAGAGTAAATGGGGATGACAAGCATCCAGGAGGATGCTGTCACATTGGCTGTGACTATGTTTGGGTGGCTAACGAGAAGACGGTGACTCTTACCATGAGATACTGTATTTCAGGTAGTTGGTCCCTGTCTCTCACACACACATGCAAACAAGCTGACATTTTTCATCATCACCTACCAGACCTCTTGCTGAAGCCACAGACCTAAAGCAAGTTGCAGGAACCAAAGAGTAGGAAAGGTTGGGGTGGTTCTGGTGTACCTGAGCCTAAGGGAACATACTCACACCTGTGTTGGCTTTCTCTCACTTGAGCTGCACAGGAAGGGAAGAAGGAGCACCTCATACCCCATCTGTTTTTTTTTTTTTGGAAGGACCAACTCCCAGAGAGCACAAGGAGTGGTCCTCCTCTGCTAGCAGGAGAACCTCAGAGAGGATCACCAGAGCCATCTGGACTGCTTTTTCACATAAGCCCATCCTATTTCAAAAGCATTCTGCCAGACCTGATATGAAAGATGTGATTTAGAAAGACCTGGAGCGCCCAAAATCCTGGAGGATCTATCCCTAAGCTCTGGTACTCAACCATCAAAGACCTCTCTGGCACACAGCACCTCATTGCTCTACGCTTACAGGCCATGCCTCGCAGTAGAGACACACAACACAGCCATCGAGTTTGAGAAATAAGTGCTGCACCTTCTGTTGAGCATAACACTTCCTTCCTAGGGACATGCCCCCTGCAACCTCCTTTCTCCTACACTCCAGTTGACAAAGAGCTGAGCTAGGCAGAATCGTTGAGCAAAAATGATCATTTGCATTGAAATAAGCACATTAAAAGAAAGCAGCAAAACCAAAAGCTATTTTTGGTGTGCAAACTTCATCTGCATTTTCCTTTTTGGTAAAAATCCCAAATTTTCAGCATAAAACATTCCAAAATGCTGCCCCCTCCCCTTCTTTTTCCTTTTATCCTCAATCATAATAACAACTAATGTTTGACAAAGACTGCCTATTTTTAATTTCCTTTGCGAACTGACTCCAAGCTGCCTATGATTTTTCTCCTGCCTGGTCATTATTCAAAGCAAAATGAGCGGCTAACCAATTTCTGCAAGGAATTCTTTGTCTGCAGATTCTTCAGGAGTGGTTTGTTTTGCATGTTCAAGGCTGGAAATCCTAGTTGTTTTGGTTGGACATGTGAGTCACACAGGGCTTTTCTGGATCCATGTTACTCTAGAACTGCAGTTCTGGTTAAGGAAATATTCGGGCTTGGAGTCAGCATGGGCTTTTAGGGGATACCCCTTGCCAGTGAAATCATTATGCTAGAACATTCTTCCTGGGCTGGCCAAGAAGAAACAGGCAAGGAAGGAAATGGGTTGTTCTGCAGCTCTTGTTCCACAACATTGCCCTGGCTATAGGGCACCATACCTAAGGATGCTTGCTCTGGTCTGCAAAACATGGTCCAGCTCAGAGCAAACATGAAGTCCAGGCCACCTGGCTTTGTACTGGAGTGAGTTTCCTTGCCAGGAGCTCTCCTGCAAGGAGCAGACAGCTCACGCTGGGGGCAGGCAGCAGGGCTTACCTCACACGACTGGATGCAGTGAATGACGGAGGGGTCTGGATACCACCGCAGCCTACCCGTGCACACAATGTGCTGAGGAGGGAAAGAGAAAAGAGGTGTTAGGTGAAACGGCAGAGGTAAGGCTCTCTGGAAGTGGAGGGTATCCCACAGCACTGCCTTGCTTGTCGTGGTACAGAACAGCAGTGGCACCCCCAGGACCCTCCCTGCACCTGTGCCCAGTGGAAACCCTTTGAAGCCCATCAAACCCAAGGCAGCTGCACCTGGTTCACCTACAAACAAGGGTATGTTGTTCAAGGCAGGGACCAGACATGTGTGTGGGCATATGTAGATGTATATAGGTACACAACTGGGAGAGGGCAAAGAGAGATGGCAGGGACCACCACCAGAG
This sequence comes from Rhynochetos jubatus, assembly GCA_027574665.1. Classification (NCBI taxonomy): domain Eukaryota; kingdom Metazoa; phylum Chordata; class Aves; order Eurypygiformes; family Rhynochetidae; genus Rhynochetos; species Rhynochetos jubatus. Next base: position 24,253,720 of record CM050656.1, read on the forward strand.
AAGTGGGTTTTTGTCTGTGACTACCACCTCAAGGCTGATGTGGCCATCAGCTGCTGGGAGGAAGCCACCTGGGGCCACAAACTCCGGCCAGTTGTCACTCAGTGCCTCCATCAATAAGCTAATTCATCTGTGCCCAGGGTCCAAGAACCAGGTCCTGGGAGGACTCACCTTCCCAGACTTAGCCTGAAGCAGATACACCAGAGTCATGTTCACCCCTGGGGCTGAGGTTATGGCTGGTATTTATGAGACATGAACTCGGCTGTTGCAGCCAACTGGACACAGAGCAAGATGTGAAGGGCTTGGTGGTTTCACCGTGCTGGAATGCACTGTCCCACTCATTCAGCAGGGGTTTGTGGGGAGCACACATGATTATACAGGGGGAAGAAAAGCCCCACTGCACATGCAATTTCCTCCTTGTAAAGCTCAGGCAGACTCTGAGATCTGAGGCCTCATAAAACAACGGCTGGCCTGTGAAAGCGTCCTAAGATGACCTGCTGCAGGTCCTTCTGCTGCGTGTTCGGTAGAGACCATGATGAGGCTTGGGACAGGGTGAAGTCCTGGCCAACTTCAGCCAGTGCAGGGAAGGCAGACCCAGAGCAAGCCGCCGTCAGATGGGGCAGAGTCCTGGAATGCTGGCTGAGCTAGCCGATTCCTGCTCAGCCCAGAGTATGTTAGCATCCTAACCCCACTGGGGTGTTTCATATGTGGTTGTTGTGCAACTTGAATGGCATTTTAGTATACTCATATTCCAGGCTGGGAAACAACGGCAGAGGGATAAACCTGCTCGGCTGTGGGATGCAATGAATCAGAGCTGAAACCAAAACAGGACTGTGCTCTCCCAAGTGGCGTCTGCAGCTCCCTGTGTGCTTTACCCCATCCTCTCCATCACCTTGGAACACAGCAGCTCCTGGGAATGGCAAGCTCTTAGAGGCTTAGAGGGGCAAAGCAGGGAGCAGAGATAGGAGCTGGGGCAGAAATGAAAACAAAACAGTCCAGGGAGAGAACTCCTGGCAAGGCAGAGCACCGCTTCTTAAAATAACACCTCCCCTCCCTCCTCTCTTCAAAATGCTTCCCTTGCATGAGAGCCCACAGCGGTGGTGAAAAGGAAGCTGAATGCCACTGGCTCCATGGGCCAAGCCATCTGATCCTTCAAAGGCAAGGACTCCGTCCAAGACTCGTGCTTAACCATTCTACACAGCCTGAGTGTACTCACCCCCCCAGCAGTGATCCATTGTGGGTCTGATTCAAGGACATGTACAGTAGTATCCACAGGCATGATGCTGGGCCTCCTGTGGGTTCCCAGGAGGTGGGGAAAGCATTTGGATGGGAGCACTGTCTCCTGGGAAGACTGTTTGCTTTCCTTTGTTCCACCTCCTTCCTTATGCATTTCATTTTTATTTTAAGAAATGTTACCCAAGCAGAGCTGTTTTTTGGGAAAGTTGTGCCTTCAGGATCCAAACTATTTGAGCTATTTGAGCTGTTTTGTCTACAAAATGAGTAAGAGAAGGGGAAGGAAAGGCTCCCCTATTCCAGCAGCAGAGGCAAGCGGCTGGCCAGTGGATCCTGGCAGCCGGAGACACCTTTGAGCTGACAGAGCCCTGCCTCCTGGGGTTGCATCTCTGCTGCCAGGTAATCGGAGACCCAGGCTCATGATGTGCCAGGGGCAACTTTTGCTCTTCCAGCTGACAATAACAGCAGTGTAGCAGGTTTAGGCATGCGGCACAATCTGTAAAATCAGCGGGATTCCTGCATTTAACTTCATTCATTGCAGTATCCTGCAAGTCCTTGAAAGCTGGCTTGGGAGCTGATAACTTATGCTGGACTTTGGTATGGGAGAGCAGGAGGCCAAGCAGTAGTGTCTGCAGTGGAAGGGAGAGGAGGAGGAAGTGCTGGGAAGGAGGAGGATCTCCGCACTGGAACCTAGTTATGGGAAGCAGCAGGTACCTCCAGCAGCATGCAGCCTGGGCAGTTCTTGGATAGGACCAGACAGCCCAGAGCTTACTTATGGTGCTTGTCTTGCCAAACTTACCCTTCTTGACCCAAGGCAAAGAACTATTTGCTACAAAACACCAGACAGAGAGGAGGAAGCCTCCTCTCTATGCTGCTAATCAACCACCCCTGCTAGAGGAATGCCACCTTCCCATTTACCTGGACTCTGGTGGGCTGCAGACGGTGATCCATAGTCTCAGCAGTTACGTTTTCGGGCAGTATGACGGGGTCACTGGGAGGTATAATACAGGAAGGAATGCACACAGCACCTGCAGGAGGAGAGACGGCCTAGGCAACTTCCAGCCAAAACCAGGCAATGATGCTTTACAGGAGGGCATCAGACACGAATGTGCAGGGTCCTCACTGAGTGTAGAGATGACTCAGAGGAGACCCTTTCCCTCCCAACCTGGGACTACAGTTCCTTCCCCAAGTCCTTAATTATGCAAGAGGAGTTGTGGTCAATTCTCTTGTCTCAGATGAGAGGAAAATTGAACATGCCCTAAGAGATGGAACCAAGCCCTGATAGCAGAACATGGGATCCAGCATGAAAATAAGTCTGGCCTAGATGCTATGAGATGTTTATTGACATGTTAGGAAGCATCTTTCTCATGTTTTCTACCATGCTAAATTCCCACTGCCTCCCTATGGCCCAGAAAGAAAAAAAGCTGCAAAATCCACCTTGGAAAGACAGGTGGATCCCAGCCCAACATAAAATCTGTCGAAAGCTTAACCTCAGCAGGCCCTGCTCTTAGACTCGCCTCTGCCTGTTTTGATCAGACTTGGATGACTGGTGTGTTTGCTTCGAAGTGATGTGGGCTTTGACCAAGTGTCTGGTCCAGTGGGATACCAGGTGAGATGCAACAACTGTGACTGAGCTTTGCAGCTTTTCCTGAAAGCACAAAGCGACCAAGTTCTGGAGAAAGAAATGGATGATGTGGTCCCTCATCTGGTGAAAGCGCCCTGTTACACACAATTATCACTGTGGCTTTTGTCTAGGACCTAGCACATTAACCCTGCAAAGGTCAGCAGTAGTAACAAGTGGAGAGATCTTAAAGGGATGGATGGCTAGAGATTAGGAAAATCTCTAGGCAAAAGGCTGGGTTTGCCCTAGAGATGAATCCCTGCTCCTTCTGAAAAGAGAGGTACTTATGGTGGACCCAGCTTTAGTTTTGAGTCTTGCCCTTGTGCGTACAACCAGGGCACACACAGGGCTAAAGCCACCCATGGCTCTGTGTTCAGAAAAAGGACAGAAGAGAAAACAGGATTTTTAAAATAAATCTAGTGGGGACTGGTACAAGAAGAGTCATCACAGCTTTCAGCTAGCTCTCTAGGAGGACTAAATCAACATAAGGTTTGGGTTTCTGTTTAGCTTTTGTCTGCCCTCACCTATGCCGTGCCCTTGCTCGCACTTGTACTCCACGAAATTCAGTTCTGGGGGCGGCGGGCAGGTGCCCTGTAAGCTCTTGCACAGTTTGAACTCCTCTGTCCATAATCCCTCCTTAGTGCAGACGATGGGAACCTGCAAAACACAGGGATAGCAGCTGTCATTACCACCTGCAGCAGCAGGGCTCACCTTACCTGGCCACTACTGAGCCCCAGGGTGGGCAAAATGCAAGGATCCCCCTCCTGCCAGTGAAGTCCAGAGGGAAGTTTTCTGGGGCAGCAGATCTGCATCTGGTCCAGCCTACCTGTGCTTTGCACTACAGACCAGAAAGCAATTTGTTTTCCAGCTGCCACTGGATCTCACCACAGGGAATTTTGACAAGACCCTTCCAGCAGGTTGCATGCAAAACCTGGGTGGAAGAGCTTGGCAGGCAGCAGTCTTCATCCCCAGGCAAGCCTGCTGCAGCAAGGTTGCCCATCAGCCCAGGTGAATGCATCTGCAGCAGCACCCTCTACTTTTGCCCTCTGACCTTTTTCACTCAAGACAAGAAGGCTAGCTTAGGACCACCACTGTTTAGCAGGGTCACCTGGGAGCAGGAGAGCACCCCCAGGCAGGGCTGCACCTCACACTATAGATAGCTGCATTGTCATCATGAGCAGAAATGAAAAGAGATCCAGGTTTGCAACGTAACCACTGTTTGCTGGTACCCAAACACCCTGGGTGTTTGGCTGAGCTGCCATGGGCCCATCTGCACAGCAGGGCACTGGGAGCCCTGAGGCTTTCAAGTGCTCTGAAGCACAATGCTTGCCCGATCTCTGCCTTCCTCCCAAGTCGCTCACCTGTTGTCCCTGTGGCTCGCAGTTGAGGATGCACTGGCTGTCCAGCTCAAAGCCCTGGGTGCAGTTGTACATGCCCTTGAAGACAAGAGGAGGGGGATCGCACACCACAGGGATGCAGTGTCCCTCTTCCCACTGCCCGCTTTCCAGGCACTGGACCTTTAGGAATTTCCTGTGGAAACACAGATGCCAGGCTGGGCTGCAGCCCCCAAAATGCCCCCCACCTTAGCCATACCAAGCATCCCACAGAGGCAGGAGCAGCTTGGAGACATCTCTCCTGGAGCACAGCCACGCACCATGTTTGAAGCTTTCCCATGCCATCCCACCCCTCACCAATGGTAGGTTCTCCTGAAGAGAAAGCACATGCTCAGCCAGGACCTTTCCTTCCTCTTGCTGGGGGATCACACCGATTTAGGAGCAATGGCCACTTTTTCCTTGCACTCACCCTGCCATTGCTCCCCGCCTCTCGCGGTACCCCTAAACCATTCCTGTCGGCCCCACAGCCCCTGTGGGTCCTGGGCTGCTTTGTCCCGCAGCCAGTAGCTACATACTTTGCTGAATGGAGTAAGCCTCCACCAGTAAATCCTGCTGGCCTGAGCCCAGCTATTCCTGAGGCTCCTCTTTGTACTCCAGTCAGATCTGTCAATCCTGCTCTTGCCGAGGAGCTGTCATACCACAGTAGACCAATACCATCCTGTGCTGCTAAAACAGCCCAGGCACAAACTGCTTGCCAAAAAAATGGTGAAAAAGAAAGGAAGAAAAAGTCCAGGAGCAGAGCCCACACACATTTCAGTCTCCTGTCCTTGGCAGCAAAAGAGACACCGTGTCTTTTACATAGAGGCATCAAAAACCCCCAAGGCATGGGGCTAGCTGGGGACTGCTCTCCCCAAAGAAGGCATGTCACCATGACCCCCAGCCAAAAGAGATTTTGACAGTGCTAATGGGCTTTATTTGAGCCAGTTCTGATTGCTCTGTCCTTAATGAGACTTCACCCCCACCATCCTTTACTAGACAGCCTGCTCCAGCTGTCTGCTCCTGCCCTCTCCCACCACCAGTGCCAGCAGGCAGGGCTCCAGGTGGCACCTTATGGAGTTTATAGCACACCACAGGTACACAGATAGGGGTTTAACTGGGTTAGAGAAAACTCTGAGCTAAGAAACTAAATTGTGCCTTGTTCTGAGCCCCAGCAGGCGTTGTGTGGGGCCACCTACCTGCCCCCCTGCCCCAAAAAATAGAGTGCAGGGTCATGCAGCCAGGAGCAGCAAGGGGATCCCCTCTGCACCCCATTGCCAGACCAGGGGCAGGAGCTGGTGTCCACCCCCATTACATTTCTGCTTGGAACTCCTGGATGGGAAATTTGAGATCTTTTTGAAACTGAGCCATCTTTTTAAATATTTGCAATTCTTAAAGATTTCCCTTCTCCTTTCAGAAATCAGGGATCTGTTTTTCCTAGAGACTTTATAAAGGGGACTGAGAGTTCTTGCTGTTGTGAATACAAGCATCACCAGGTAAATGGAAGCAAGCAGGAGAGGGGATGGGAGGTGGCAGGTCCCCCCCAGCGCAGAGCTCTGCACAGTATTGTCCCACCAGACTATGGGCTGCTGCAGCGTGAGCCCCTGAGCAGCAAGTGGTGCTGCAAACTTGCCCCAAGAGCAGCAGGGGATCAACTGAAAGGAACTACAACCAAGTAAGACTTTGGAAGGGCGGTGAGGAGGAGCAATTCTGGATCCCATTGTGGGCATCTGTGGTTTCAGCCCCCCCCTAATTTAACTCTGTTGGTTGCTCACCCTTTCCACTACGATGATGGGTACTGCCTTTCGAAGATGCCCCCATCAGACCTTGCCTCCTTCCCTGCCTGTTTGATCACTTTGCCCACATCTAAAGGTGAACGAAGGTGCCCAGTTAGTGTTGGATGTCCAGATCCTCAGCAGCATTTTTCCCTTGTGGAATTGCCTGGCACACAGGGTGTGATCCAACTGTACAACTCTCAAGGGGTAAATCACTGGGGGTTAAGCTGATGGCATTGCAGCAGTAGGAGCAAACCAGCAGTGTAAAGCCTCACTGCAACATCAAGGTCTGGGACACTGAGCAAACTCCTTTACAAACCAGGAGCATCCCAGCTACATGCTACCTATCACTCCCCCACCAGGGTATAACCACCCACTGAACCTCCCTGTTGCTCCTCCATATCATGGCAGAGGCCCTTTGCCTGGGAGCCTGAGGAAGACCTGGGGAGATGGGCCAAGTGTGGGGAGGGCATGCCGTGGGAGCTGCAGTTTGCACAGGTGCATGCTGCGGTTCACAGCCTCATCATCTTCACCAAGGCTTCTTGTCTTGATGTGGTGCTGGAGTGGACCCAGCACCACGCACGGCCTCTCCCACTCCCCTAGACCTGGGCGGGAGAAGACACCTTGCTCTGAAAGCTCACCTCACCACCAGCATTCGTGCTGGGGAACTTCAAACAGGGTTGGCCTTGGCTGACCCTGGGGTAGGTGGCAGCATGTGGACCACTGCCGCACGTACGAGGTAAGCAGTTTATATTAAGGCATGAAGAAGGGAAGGGAGCAGCTTTTTTTAAAACAAAACAAAACAAAAAAACCCCAACAACAAAAAAAACCCCACACCACCATAATAAAAACACAACCTCGTAGCAACTTGAAATTTCCAGACCCCATGACTTCTTCTGATCTGGGTTAGCGGCATTTCTTGAGGATTAACAAGGAAGCCAGGAAAATCAGAGTCAAAGCTTCTCCCTCCAACTGGGCAAACGGATACCTAATGTGTAGAGGAGGCAGGGGAGACATCTGAGGCCAGCAAGGGCTGCATCTGACGTGAAGGCATGAGCACTCCCCTGGCTCTAGGAGCTGAGCACACAGGAGTCTGGCTGGGATCCAGCCACGTATTAGGGCAGCCAGCTTGGGGGGATTGGGTCTGCCGCACAGGAATAGTGATAAATGAGCCTAAAGCCTCATCTCCCATGGCAGGAAACTGACAGCTTCAAAAAGAATAAGGGGGATGGAGGGACATTTGCCAGTAAATTGAAAGAAAGCAAATTGAAAGAAAGCAGTACCAGCTTGCAGGACCTCTGCTGCTGTGCTCCAAACAGCCTGGGCAACCAGGGCTGTAAATCTTCTTCAGGCACCTTAGAGGTGGAAGTGTCACAGGAGGCTGGTTGACAGCCTGTGTTTTCATTACCTGGCTGCTTGTCTCCCTCGGCTGCCTGGGTGTTTGCCTTTTACCTTGAAGGGGCCCAGCGTGGGCAGAAACAGCAAGCATCCCACGCTTTTGCACCCATCACAAATGTACCGTGTCCCAGTGCCCTGCTAAATGCTGATGCTCCTGGGTTAGGCTGCCCTGCTCTGCCTACTGCGATCTTTCCAATGTGTTTCCAGCCCCTGTTCTGCTAACTCCTTCCAGTCCATTTTATCCTCCATGTTCTCCTGTCTCCTCTCTCTCTCTTTCATGGTCTCTGCAGTCTTTGAAGGGGGAGAGGAGGCAGAAGGTCTGACATCTTCCTGATGACATCATCAGGGAGCTGGGCTGCGCTCCCTTGATCTCTGGTCAAAATGCACGTTGAGACTTTCAAAGCTGCCTGAACAGTCCTGGGTGTCCAGTTCTTCTTTGCTTCAATTCCCTCAAGCTAGCAGAAGGGGCTCAACCCCTCACAAAGACACTTTGAGATCCCAAAATCTCTTGTCTTCCAAGGAAATGTCCTGCATTGGGCAAGTGAAAGAACCCCTCTGCAGGGTCTGATTTTTTCAGCCCCCAAACTGAGAGCATCCGCCCAGCCATAGAGTGCTCATCTAAAGGATGTCCTAGATATTCCTGTTGGAGAGCTGCTTCAGATAGTACTTCATGGTGGAATCACAGCAAGGACCACTGTGGAGGGAATGCCCATTTTCTCTATAGTATCTGACCTCTGACATTCAGGCCAGCTCTTTTCAATGCCGCAGTCCTGAGCAATGCCAAACATTGCTCCTTAGCAGTGCATTTCTCTCTGTGATACAGCTGGGTGGGTTGGTGCTGCCATTGGACAGGTGCTGCCCAAAACCAGAGAGGTCCCATCACAAAGCACAGATACACACGCTAAGTGTCCCTTGTTACCGTTATTGTGGGGTCAGATATGAAACAGCTTGGCAGCTGGAAACCAGGCTGTTATGTGAACTGTCCAGGTGGCAAACAGATTTCCTTGAGGAGTCAAAGAAGATTTACCCTTCATGTCAGCATCATCAGTCAGATAATCCTGCCAGCAAAAAGACAGCAAATCTCTGGCAGGATCTTGATTGCATAATCAACATTTCCTAGGGGATCCCTTGTTGACAAGCAATGATTTCTGAAGGGCCTTTCATCACCCAGGTTAATAGATAAAAGCATCTTCTCCAAGACAATGGATTTCTTCATCCCCTTTCTATTCCGTTTATGCTAAGGGAAATGAATTTCAGCTAAGATTGCAGTAGCTTTCTAAGCATCCTTACTGCCCTTGCAGTAAAATTCAACTGAGGAAACAGAAGTGAGGGAGTCATATGAGCATCTGTGTTCAAGAGCATCTCAGCTTGGACAGAGACAGCCGGATCCCAGCCACAGCTCAGGCCTGCATAAGATGGGCTCCTGCCACATGAGAGGCGAAGCCCCAGGACTCATACCCCCAGTCCAGCTGTAGCAGCCATAGTGGTTTATGAGGTGCAGGAGAGAGGAATGCACTGCAGAAGGCTGATCAAAAAAGGAGCTAGTCAAGGAGGTGATGCTGATCCTTGGCTGGGTTGGGTTCCTGCTTGTTCACATTACAGCTTAACTGCCCCTGTCCGTGGGGGATCCAGTGCCATCCCTGAAGGAAGGTGACTACAAGCAGCCCTTGGAGAAAACTATCAAGCTTCTTATAACAGCACTGTGAGAAGATGAGCATGTCTTTCACATAGTAGCAGAGTGGGCTGATCCCTTGGGAGCCCACAGACACCCAGAGATGCCTCTGCAACTTTTCTGGAGAACAATCCGAGTCCCACAGCTGTTGGTGAGGCCAGCTACGGGTTACACTCCTTCCATCATTCCCCTCTAAAAAGGCACAATCACTAGAGACAGAAGAATAATTCAAAGGGATCCTAACTATATTTCCAAGTTAGATGACATGGGGAGTCATCAGTGTCAGCTGTGGATCATGCCTGAATTTTGTCCAATATCTAGTACACAAAGGGTCTTGCTTTCTTGTGCCCATCAACACCTGTACAACACTAAATTCTTTAGCAAGGCTGGTGCTCGCTGGGTTAATGGACAACAGGGAAGCAACAGATCAAGAACTCAGCTTGCTGAACCCAGAAAGACTTCAGAAGACCCCTAAACCTGATGTCCAAGTCATCAGCTGAGACCCTGCTCCTTCACCAGCACATCAGCAACCTGCACCCCACTGGTGCTGGCCCCTTCCAGAGCTCTCCATCACCTCTCTTTCTCCAGAACTGGCCTGAACAAAGAGTGCAACCTCTCTCTCTGGCAGCTCCCTGCCTCTGCCTGCCAGGGCTGAAACACCAGAAGGATTTCCAGCAATCCGGCAATTGACTGGCCCCGCTTACTGACTAGTAGCTGCTACTCACTACACGTGCCAAGGGGTTTGTACTCATGCTGAGTATACACGCAGAGCTCCAGATGAGATGATACACTGGCATTTACACTTCCAAGGAAAGACTTTTGCTTTGAATCAAGCCACTCACATAGCAGTTAATCTGCATGATAGGAAACTGATGAAGTTTCTGCTTCTGTTAATGTTTTTTATTGATTGCCATTACAGGATCATACTCTACCATCAAATATGTTAGATGAATTAGTAGCAATGATAATAACAAATGTGAAAATACTATGTCAACGTTCATTACTATGAATATGTAATCCACTTTGCATGATTTTCCTTGGCTTGTCTCACAGGCTGTTCAGACCCATGGGGAAGTTTCATACACATTTGAGGAGCCTCAGGAGCACCCAGAGGACATCCTTCTCACCAGCAGTTGCTGCAGCATGACTGAGATGGCCTAACTTTGCAAACTGCGTTGATCCAATTGCACATCCAGAGCCTGAAATGCCACAGGCATGCAAGCTGCTCTGCAGTTTGCAAAGCAGTCCATGTGATCGTACCCATAATCATAATTTGTTTAGCTCCCCCTTGGCCCAAGAAATGCTCTTAACACTGTGAAAAGCTGTTTACAGAAACCACTTCCTTCATTACGAGGCAAGAAATTTGGCAACTGCTTCCCAGTGCACAACAACCCTACCCCAGAGCAAAGTAGGGATGAAGTCTGCATCCAATTAAAACTGGAAGGGGGCATTAAACAATTAGCACATAATTACCCGATTTGGGCTAGTATCAAGACTCTGGGGAGGACCTGGCCAGTGCCAGGGAATCTTTAGTGACTGTACCCAATGGGGACTTCAGCTGGAGGCGTTGCAAACAAAATGCTGCTTTACCCCCCAGCGTCACGATATTGGCTGAGTGCGGGGCTAGTGAATCACCAGGAATTTCTCCTTGAAGCATCAAGAAAAGTCTTCTGCAAATGAAATGCCAATGTTTGAGATTAAATTTAGCCAAGAGGTGCAGGGGATAAAATGTTAACCCTGACAAAAGCCAGTCATTCATTCTTACAACCCCCAGTGCCTTGATCTATGTTTTATCACTTTCAGTAAAGACAGCAGCTCCAGGAATCTTCAGCATCTTATTATATCTAATTACCTGAGAGTCCACAAACACTTGTGTACACGCTTAACTTTCAGCAACTGACAAGCACTTTGAGGCACGCAGAAAATACACATGCTTTAAGTTAAGGCACTTAACATACATGTGGGTGCAACAGCAGCTTGCATCTTGTTCCCACCTGCTTTCACCTAAACTAGGGGAATGCCTGTTGTATCTCAAGAAATCTGCATGAGCAGAGCAAGCTGCTCTGCCTTGTACCTCTCAAATCAGCTCATCGAGACTGCCAGTAAAGCACCACCTCTCCTCACTCATATTGGGAAAAGAGGAGGAAGGAAATGATAACAACAGTTCCACCACAGACTTACTTCTTAGGCTTGCCTGCTGCATTCTCAGCCACGTGGTAACCAGGCTTACACTTGTAGCGACAGACGGAGCCCACGTCATGGTTTCCGTGCAGGCACCGTGGGACAAGCAGCTTGGCATTGGCCACCATGGGAGGTGCGTCGCACTCCAGCTTGCAGTAGGCTTCGGGCAGTGACCAGAGACCATCCTCCAGGCAGGTCAGCCACTGGTTTGTTCCTGACCCCAAAAGAGAAACAGCATGTTGGGGTTACAGCTGACCCAGGGATGGAGTCCTGTTGAGGGAAGCTCAGAGCAAGCAGCAAAAGCCCTCTTGTTAGAATGGATACTGATGCCAAGGGTGGCAACAAATATGACCATGGACTCCATTGCATGTGTAGGCAAGCTAGGGCAGAAATTCCTCAAATGCGGACAGAAGCAGGGAAGGGACAACTTCCATGGGATGAAGAAAGGATCTTGGTTCTGCAAATCTCTCCAGAACTCTCACTTAAACTTCCCCTCTCTGGTGATGCCTCAGTGGGCTGGGGGCTTTTGTGTAAGACAGCTATCTGTTATATTTAGCTTAGCCCATCTTCATGGTCCCCAGGTGCTTTCTGCAGCTTGTCTTTACCTACCCTTCAAGCTGTCAGACCCTGTGCTACACGTGCAGCACAAGACAGGAAGTGCCAGCAGGACAGACGTGGGATCCTTAACTGGTGTGACTTGGAATTCAATCCACCCGTTACCGAAGGCTTGGGTTGAGTATTACAGCCCAACTCTTGGTTGTCCCTCTACAGAAAGGGGCGTTTGGTAGGACCAGATAACAGGTGGCCCAAACCGCACAGCTCTGGGTGCCTGTGGTGAGTGTCCAGGGCTGCATCACCCACATGTTGTGTGGATGATGGATGGTTCACTGGGAACTGCTGAGCAAGAAAAAAATCTGGACTGGAGCTAGTGGGACTCTTCCTACAGAGGGCTTTGGACAAGCAAGTTCCTGGTGTGGCCAAACTGCTCCACACTCCCTTCAAGCATAACTTTCTTTTTATGGGATTGCTGCTCTGCCTACAACTGCTCTTGGACCAGGGACAAGACCATGCCTCCACTCAAAGCCTGAGCTCCTGACGGGCTAGCACTGCCGAGGGTCACCTCCCACCTCTGAGTGCCATGCAGCCGTGTCATCCTTTCCTTGCCTATTCTTAGAATTTATTAGCCTTGAGAGTCTGCCCACAAGGACGCGAGCCTTCGGGGAGAACAAGCATCAGGCACGTCCCTGCACCGACAGCTCAGCCGAGTCAGCTGGACCTCTGCGAGTTTACCCGCGTGGCTCAGCAGCCTTGGCTGAGCACCACCAGCCATCGTGTCAGCCGCTGGAAGTCACCCAGGGCCCTCCACCAAGGGGATGCCTTCCCACCAACCAATGGAGCCCATGGCAAACCTCCCATTGACTTCAGCGGGAACAAGAAGCAGCTGTGAGTAAAAGATCAGATTAAAGTCCTGCCCTCAGCTGACCCACCCAAGGCAACGGGCATCAGTGCGTGCAGAATTCGGGCTGTCAAGTTGACATTCGCACGCTATCCTTTGATCAGCTCACACTGGGGATCTGTTGGCATCCCTCCCATCATGAAATGAGACCTTAATTCCCTGCAGTTTTTGGTCCTTAAATTTAACTTTAAAAAAAAAGTAAATTATTTTCATACGCTTCAGCTATAAATGTCTCCATAAAATAGGGCACCCATTAAAATGATTTGTTGTATGTGATTGTTCAGAGCAAAGGCGCTGGTGGAAACTCACATAAACCCCCAATGCTTGAAGCTGTCAAGGCAATTACCCCCAAAATCCCATCCAGCTCAGCCTTGAATAGACAGGAACAGTAGCTCTCTTTCTCCAACTTGGCTTAAAAACATTCCTGCGGCTATTGATGGAGTCGGCAGAATGAAAGCCAGGCCATAGCATGTCTGGGGGACTGCTGTGTCTGGGTGGTGAACATCTCCCAAACTGCTCTGCAGCTGTGGGCATCAGTCTCTATGGCTTTATACAGCCCCAGACCTCCTGAACCACAGGCTTTCCCACCACAGCCACTGAACCACTTTCCGCTCTCTAAAGTCCTCCCTGTCTGTCTGTGCTGGATGCCTGCACACTTCTTGCCTCCCTTATCCCCATAATGCTGGAGGCTGCCAGACCTTGTCAGTTATCAGAAGACATCCCTACATCCTGATGTGGTTGGATAAGGGCTGCCAGCCAGGGGATGGGGGTCAGAGGGAGTATCCTCATACTATGGTGTCCCCATTCAAGGGGGATGGATGTCCACTATTTCGGGAGGTATCTCAAGAGTTCACCTGGCTGGCAGAAGCAAGGATAACCAGGAAATTCAAAGGTGCAATGCTGTGTTTGAACAGCTTGGGACAAGCATGTAAAAGGTGGCAACAAAAAGGGATTTAAATCCCTCAGCACTCCAGACCATACCTTGAAGCTTGGCTGGGTGGATACAGGAGAAGGAGCATCTCTTCAGGTAGGTGGTCCCCTTAGGGCAGGAGAACTCAGCATAGTACACGTGTGACTGGCCAGGGACACCACAGTCGACAGGGTCACAAGTCACAGATCTGTCCCACTGTCCCAAACTGCACGTGAGCACCACATCCTGCTGCAGAGGAAGCAAAACTCCGTCAGACCCCTGCAAGTGAGCTTCAATCTACTGCTTCTCCAGCAAAGCAGAAAGGGCTGACCCAGGTTTCAGGACAAGGAGAGCTTTCCCCCATTTTTCCTCTTCCACTGTACCCTTTTCTCCCCACTCTGGACAGAGCCCCAAAACCCCTACCTGTTCACCGAGGGGTGTTTGGGGTTGAGAGCAGTGAATAGGCCTTGGTGTAACATCCACATTACCTGCACGAGACTTTCTAATGCTTGGTCTGTAAACATTTGCCTCAGGAAAATGCTAGCTGTATGCACGCTGTCTGAGCAGTGCCACAGCACATTAAAGAAAAGGAAAATCTCCTCAAGATACACTACAATTTCCTGAGCTACAAGTTATTCCCAGCTCTGTGCACACTGCAATTTTCTCCCCTGCAAGATCAAGTTTTACTTCAGCTGTTGACAGGCAGCTCTCCTGTTGATTGTTTTTCCCTAAATGCATCGATTCTCTCATGCCTCAGCCCACACACCACACAGAAATCAGAAGTTCATATAATCTCATTTACAAATCCTAATTACACAGCTCCTCTTACACATCTGGGGAACTGCATGAGAACTGTCGTGGTTTAACTCCGGCTAGCAAAATACCACGAAGCCGCTCTCACAAATCCCCCTCCCCTCCTCCAGTGGAGGGGAAGAATCGGAGGAAAAAGAAATAAGGAAGCTCGTAAAATTGAGATAAGAACTATTTACTAATTAAATCTAAATCAATATATACAGGTACTACTGCTAATAAATACTTAAAATAGTAGAAAATTAAACATATAGTACAATATATACAATATGATACAATTTCCCACCATCCACTGACCAATGCACACCCAGATGTTGAGGGATGAAAATCAGACCCAGGGAGCCCGAGAACCACAGCCCGAGAGCGATTGCAGCCCGAGAGCCGCGGCCTGAAGGCCGGAGCCCGGGAGCCTACGCAGCAGATTCCAAGCAAACCTTATCACTGATAACACGGCCAGAAAACCCAAAACAATCCACCAGCTCCCACACGAATGAGCCAGCACAGGAGTTGGCAAAGCAGCTAACACAGGAGGGTTAGCAAGTGCCCGGAGAGACGAGCAAGGGAGTAAGGGAGAGAGAGAGAAGGGCAGAGTAATGGCTACCGGACCCTCTTCCCCACCCAAAGAGACCGGAACATGACGGACTATAGAATGAAATACTTCCTTGGTCAGTCTGGGTCAGCTACAGTATCCGAAGCGGACAAAAGACCTTGAGTTCAGTACAGGCCATCCCCAGCACCAGCTGAGGCCTTATCAATGTTTTCACTTACTGTCCAGCAACATAGTTTCTTGGCAACCAGAGTAAAGGGACTTAGCCCTTTCCTGACTGAACCCAGCACAAGAACATAACCCCCACTGGCCCCACCATTAAACGTGATCAACATGTGCCATGGACTTCAGAGTGGTGGATAACAGCATGGCATGAGCAACCTGGTCTAGTGAAAGATGCCCCTTAGCCATGCAGGGGGGTTGGACTAGATGATCTTTTAAAGACCCCTTCTAACCCAAACTGTTTTATGATTTATGCTCTCAGACCACTAACCCCAGCATGACAGTCCTCTCGCAGGGGCTGTAGCCCAAAGAGGTGTCTTTCAACTGTTCCTGATGTCCCTTCACTGTCTGAGTACAACCACACTCCTCGTACAGTCAAATGTGTGACCTGTCCTCCCAGCCAACACGTTTTGATTGAACACAGATGTGGTGGCTCCGAAGGACATCACTAAATTGGAGTCTGGTACTCTTGGGCATGCAGCAGGATCACGGTGTAGCTGAACCAGGAAGAGATGATGCTCAGGGGAGAGCTGTGTGCATTTTCCCAAAATGCCTCAAGATACATAGGGTCACACAGCCAAACCAGTAACATCACTTTAGGGCTCAGGGCAGGTCACCTGCAAGATGCCATCTGCTCTAACAGCTGCATGGTGAAGCTCTGTCCAGAAGCTTCCGGTCTCTGCCAAATCCAGAAAAACTTTCACCCAAGGCAGATTTATTTTGTGCAGTTTCATTTCAGAGGAGAACAGAAACAATTTGTTTTCCCTGGGCATGGCTTGGCCCACAAAGCCATGCAGCTATGTAATTAATAAAATCCCCAATCACGAGGGGCCCAGCAGAACATGCCCTGCTGCCCCACTGCACTTTCCAGTGTACACCTGTCCTTTGGCCAACACCGATGGCTGCAGCATGGGAAACCTGCCTGCCAGGCATCACAAGCACTTGTAACTCGCCAGGGGTATGAAATGTTCATCCTGCTGACATAGTGGATAGTCCTGACTTCACCTCCACCTGCTTCCACCCTGTGTGAGTTCACGCTTTTGCTCAGGCTGGCACAGGGACCAACTCAGCCACAGACACTCCTGTTCCTCTTCCAGGAACAGCCTAAAGATGGGACACTGTGACCACGACACTGCCAAGGTGACTACCCAGACCCAAAGTAGCTCAGCTCCCAAGAATACATGAGTTCCAGGCCTCCTTGCTCAATAGATAAGAGCTGTGCTGTCTTGTGACTTTTATGAGGCATTCCCCAGCCCTCTGGAAAGCAGGACAAACTCTTTCATGGTGACCTCTGTATTGCCCTGCTGGCATGGGCAGTATTATTACAATGCAACACAAAGGAAGAAAAGCTCTTGGCGCTGTCGGCTGCCTCTAAATATAGCTGCTCTGCAATGACTTCATTTTTCCCCTGAGCCACTAACTTCACTTTTAAGAGAAAAAATGTCCCAGGAATATTTAACCCTCCCAGCAATGTCCACCTGGAGAACAGAAATATCTACCTCTTCAGGAGCACATCATCCTGGCTTGGGACATCCCCTGCAGTGGCTTTTTGGCTGGCAGAGCCATGGTTGGCAGGCAGCTAGGAGGACTACAGCACGAGAAAGAAAGAGGTCCCCAGAACCGGACCACCAGCCACTGGCACAGAGGTCCATCACCAGAGTCTCCATTGGTCTGAGGTTCATTGGAAGAGCAGTGAGGAGATCAGGGATAGAGGAACAAGATATTCCAGGGTCACTCCAACCACCTTGGAATGGTTAAAACTTTCTTAACTAGCACTCAGTCCAATGGGCCGTGAGGTCACCCCCACCCTGAGGTTCACTCACCTGTGTGGAGCCCAGGCTCTTCCCCTTGTCAGAGCGGAGGACGAAGCCCTTTTCACAGGTGACAGTGCACACCATGTGCCTTGGGCCCTTGGACGTGCAGTTGAGGGTGGCAGTGTGAGAAAGCAATGGCCGCGTGCAGCTTCCCGATCCCTCACAGGTACCATGGACACAGCTGTGGAGGAGAGGAATGGGATCAGCAAACAGGTTCCAGGGATTCTGCAGCAAGGAAGGGTTCTCTCCAGGTGGCACCTGTGTGAGATGCTCAGTGAGTGTCATGTGCCTACAGAGGTTCACACCTATCTCTCAGCTTTTTACGGGCTTGAAGTCTCCTGACAATGATGCTAGGAAGATTTTTTCCCATCTCTGCATTAGCTGGACCTCCGCCCAGCCCCAGCCCACACCTTCCTACAGACCATCATATCCTTCCAAGCTAATGAAAGGAGGCACAGACCAACAATGCTCCTCCCAAAATCCATGTTCTCTGGTGGGTCTGCCCCAGGTGGCGGAGACTGCATTACGCAGAACCTACGCACAGCCTGACACCAAAGGGGCTGGTGGTGTTTGGTGTAGGTGGACCAAGGCAGCAAGCGGAATGGGATCATGGGAGAGGACAGGCAGGAGCTATATCCAGCATGGCCACAACTCCCATGGCCAAAGTGAGAAAGTTAGTATCAGATGGTCCTATCAAGCAGTGCTCCTGAATGCACAAGGAATAAACAGCTGTCATAGTAGCACCTTCCTAAGAGAGATGTAGCTTCTCCGGCAGTGAGGCAATCTCTACCACATGACAATTTCTCTTCAACATGCTCAAATCATACTGGACACCAGAGAACTTGTGGCAAAAGACCTCCTGAGACTGTGCTCTGTGGTGCCAAAGGTAATACACAGACTCACATGTGGTTGCAGCCACTCACACATGTCCTCCTGTATATACGCTGTCCGAGACTCACACGTCTCGGACACGAGCGTGTGGGGACAGATGGTGGACAGCAAGAGACCTGCACTTCCCAAAGGCAACAAAGCCCAGACAGTAACATTGGATGTTTCTCCTTCCTGGTAACATTTGAATCCACACCTCAATTTCAGTCAACCTTAGACAGAATAAGTCCAGGTTTGCAACAAGGGATGGTCAGACAATAAAGATGAAGAGGCCTTTTTAAAGTCTGTGCCAATAGAAGGGTAACAGATATGTCAAAACCTGTATTAGGGAAAGGTTTATCTGGAGAAGGAACCTCTGCAGATACTAGGAAACCATCCATGAGACGTTCTTCAAACTACACAGTCTCCTGTAGACCTGGCAGCAGAGTTGCCCAAGCTTCATGTCCACCACAGCCTGTGGTGGAAGGGAGAAGCTGAACATGCTGCACCTCTCTCCTCCACCCCATGCTGGTCACCTTCCCACACTGCTTTGATGACCTTCAGCAGCTCTGCTCTTTCCATAGGCTCACACAGCATTTCAAACCTGTGCATGTTGACATCAAGCTCTTTGGGATCAAGATCACCTCAACACGTCCCTGTCCAGCTTGAGAGACTCAGCTGTGGCCGTCAAGGTGGGATGCAGCTACAAAGAGGAATGACCCTCCCCTGTACATCACCTCAAGTCACAACAGCTCCTGGTGAAGCTTGCAATGTTCACCCATCTCTGAGAAATAAACAGCCACCTCCTCAACACAGCAGTTTCCCACCAAGGACCAGACATTTGGTACTGATTAATTAATCATCACAAATAATCCCGTAGTGGTCTCCATCAGTGAAATGCAGCCAGTAGATTAATTACCTGGGATGGAATGTGGCAAAGACACAGGGTTGACACAACAGCTCCCACAGGAAAATGCCCTGGTTATCTGGCTGTCAAGGCTTTATTTTTTTAGCAAGTGGTATAGGTGCAAAAACTGACATCAACCCTCCTGAAGCAGGGGGAGAGGTGCTGCAGCTACAGGTGATAACTGGCCAGAGAAGGGAGGAAGTTGCACCCAAACAGCACCCCCCCACCCCCACCCCACCCCAGCTCCCTGCTTTGCACAAGGCTGACAACTCTTTTTGTGCACTGCATTTCACTCAGGAGAGGCAGAGGCAGCCTTTGCCTCTTGCTCAACCTTTCCAGCCAAGGATGCACAGCTAGAAATCCCACAAATGATACTAACCAAAAAAGAAAAAAAAAAATTAGTGCTGACATGGACATTAAGGGAACACAATGTGCTGTTGACTCTGGACAAGTCCACTGAGCCAAAGACATGGTGGAAACCTGCAGGCCACAGCCCTGAAAGAGCTAGTGGGCACGGGAGGGGACCACAAAGGAGAACAAGAAGAAAGGGACTGTTTTTTCAATGCAGACCTGTTTATGAAGTGAGAAATGGTTTCAGGGCAGCTGCTGCAAATTCTTTCACTAGCTTATATTTCCATTTGCTTCCTTTTTAAAGAATTTGTTTTATGAGCACAGCGTTTGTCAGGTCATTAGCTTCTGAGGGCATCTGGTACCAATTGTACCCCTCTCCCCTCCCCTCCTGCAGTCACCTTCTCCAGTCAGTTGCTTTGCTCCCTCCCTGTGCCCCCCCCCCCCCCCCGCCCCCGGCACATGCTTCCGTCCTCAGTCCTCAACTCCACCTCCCCATGACGGAGCCACTCTCCTAAACCTCCTCATGTGTGTGTCTCTGCATACATGTGTGAAAGGGACTGACCTCCTCTTTCCAGCCTTCCTCTTGCCTCCCATCCTCTTCCTCATCAGGTAAGAACACATAGGGAGCTGCAGTTGGTCCACAGCATTCTTCCTACCATGATGCTTGATACTTCAGCAACACACCACAGCAAGAAATTCCTTATCACTGGGAACATGGAGATTATCTAGCCAAGTCAGAGCCCACTTGTTGAGAAGCAGGGCTGGGAGATGAGTGGAAAGTTCACCAATCCTTTTCAGCACTACTGAGCCCATTTTGGTTTTCCACCAGTTCAGAAATGTAACAGCAATGATGGTATAAAGTAGATCAGGAGACCAGCAAGTTTCTTACTCTGTTATTATATATACAAAATGCTATATAGATTAGTTATACTTAAGGGATTGATAATTATAGTTCATAATATCAAAATCTCTCTTTGTATATACACCACGTGTATGTACACTCATGCACACATTCTTTATGTGTGTATGGATACATCTTAGAAATAATTAGCTTTCCCTTTGCCCCAAAAGATTACTAACTTATTGCCACTTTCTCTGTGACTAACACCACACCCATCCCACAAATACCCACTAGGTTTTATTTTGGAAATGATCCAAGACCTATCAGCTCAATTTCTAAGAAGCTGTTCTCATCCCACATGTAGTTTTGAAGTCTGTTGCTGCTATACCAGACCTGAATAGGGGTACATGTCACTGAAAGCCATCTGATTTTCTCAAATATATCAGTACATTTAAAAATATATATATAGTCATCACTACCTACAAATTTTGCCTTGGTCACTTCCTTTAACATCATCAGCATCATCATGACTACCACTGCAATACTCTGGACACACTTCAGCCTGATGCTGTACAAGTGCAGAACTCAAAAACCCCCAAAGCCATGTGGCCTGGCCCCATTGTGATCCACATGCCTTACGAGGGTTTGGGTAACATCATGGAATAAACCATGGCTCCCAGCCACTGGAACATCCTGACGAAGGCTGGATGAGGAAATGGTGGAGTTAGCCCAATTCTGATCTCAGCATAAAGGAGCTCTTTCTGCTTTTGATGATAAATGAAATTCCTGCATCACAGCTGCAAACTCCTGACATTTGGCCATTTCTGATTCAGGCAGTATAAGATGTGGGACGACGTAAATTTTTTTTTTTTTCCTGCATGAAACATCAAAAAAATTTTTCATTTTTATCCCAGCATCTTTTGAAACTCAAACTAATGATTTGTCAACAACATTTTCACAAAATGCCATGGTTTTTATCCTAACTTACTCCACGTCAGCACCAGCCTGCATGATTTTCTGGGCTCAGTTACCCCCATAACTCATACATCAAAGAAAGTTTCAGATCTGGAAATTTGTAAAATTCTGCCTCCCATGACCCTAACTGCTCTTTAACGATAAGAGCTTTGTTCTGAAATGGGACAAATCCTATGAACCAGAGCAAAGGTTCCTTTGGGAACCTTCACCTTTCTATAATAAAAGCAGGAGGCAACTGACAGCAATGGAGTATGTTGAGCCAGTGGTGAAAATGCTGGTAGGAAGACATCGTTTTGTTGTGACAAAGCCCAAATTCTGGAGAGCTGAAATTTCATATTTCATGGCAATTATTTCACAGAACTCAGAATATACCAACAGGTTTACCCAAGTCATGCTAAGGCAAGCAAAATACAGTGCAGCTGACTAAAGTGTAATAAATCATCTATAAATTGCTGTAGTATCTACCCAAGCTTTTAACCCAAAGATTGCTGCTAAAACAGCCCTTATCATCAAGCTCCAACTCTAACAGGAGAAAATTATTATGCAAAGTTCATCTCACGGTGCAAATTTTTGGAGCGAGGGGGTTATAAGAGATGTTGATGGAAAGGTAAAGGCTTCAGCCAAACATCCTGAGGTTAAAAGTAGTCACTCCACGTACCCTGGTGGAGCTCAGATTGTAACACTGAACATCACTGAGATAAAAGATATTTACCCCAATGTGGTCTAGCAAAAGAGAATAGCTAGGAAATGAGAAAAGGTGTTTTGGAAATACTTGGGAATTTCTCCCTTCAGGCATGTTTCTTGTGAAGGGGAAAGGTCTCACTTTTCCAGTAAATCCAATGGCAACCATCCTTGTGGGATCAGACTACGTGTACAGACCCAACGGTGGTGATGCTTCTTGATTACTATCTTCATTGAGGTTGCCACCTCAAGAAAAGATGTTTGCTTCTGTACAAGACTCCCAAAGAAACTTGGCAAAAAATAACATCCCTGTGAGTCATCCACTGTCATCTACCTCACAGACAGAGGGAAAGGCAGCAGTAAGATGTCAAATGACCTGTTGGCCTCTCCATAGCCATAGTGGCAAAGAAAAAAAAAAGAAACAAGAGTATATCAATCTTAATATATTTCCAGTCAGTTAATTTCCATCGTTTTCTACACCAAAATAGATTTATAGAAGGACAGAAAATGAGGCTGAAGGGGATGTCAAGTGCCATCTAGTAAGCTTCCCAACCTGAGGCAGGATGGATCATACCTTCATCATTCCTGAGAGGAGTTGCCCTGACTCCTACCTGAAGGCAGATAGCCCACCTCCCCATCGTGAGAGCAGCATGCAGGTAGGATTTATCTGTCAGGCTGCGTGCTTTCCTAGCACTAGAGTCCAAATCCCTCCCAACAACTCTGCAAGCACAGGGAAATGGTGAAAGCCTGCTCTTGTAAGAACAGTCTGGGGCTCTCTGCACTCTTGGCTGCCCTGGGTGGAAGCTGTTGCAAAGCCCTATGTCATCTACCTGCACTTGACCAGAAGTCTCTGACCTTCCATGGAGAGGTAACAACTTCAGTAGTTATTCAGGCTCATATAACAGCACCAGACAGGCATTATCATTTACGTTAGTCTGTCTAATACCATACAGATTCATCAATTTGTCCATCCATGACATATATTTCTCCATGCATCCATGACATTTGCCTGTCAATCAACCTGCCAACCATTGTATGCACACCACATTTCCTAACTGTAGGTTCAGCCAACAAATACCTAGTGTATTCCTCAAGGGTGCGTATTCAGTTATCCCAATGACAACCTTTATCCATATCCCATCCCCACAGCAACACACTGCACCTTATTTCTGCCACCTTCTCTCTTGTCCAGAGGAATTCACTTCTGACCCACATCCACCACCAAGAAGGATGTAGAAATAGCAGAGGGATTACAAAAGGAAGCTGCAAACAGAAGTCACAGCTAGACTGCAAGACTTATGCTATGAGATTTAAGGAGGAAGAAGTGTTTATCATGACAGAGAGAGTGAGAGCATTTGATCACTCTGTACAGAAACATACACGCAGCAATGTCATCTGCTGGCAGGAGGCTTTTAGATCTTTCTGACAAGGATGGAACAAAAGCAACAACTTTCATACCAAAATCAGAGGCAACTTCTCAGCAGAGAGGGTTATGAGACACAAATATAGCTCAGCAGGGGAGATGGTGGGCTCATCACCTCCTGCAGCCTGTAACATGAGATAAGAGAGCCTTCTGAAGGATACGTTTAATCCAGTTTCTATGAAAAATGCTAGTGCCCGTATGTGGCATTAGGGAAGGTAGGGCAGCACAGGGACAAGCCGGCTGCAGTAGTATACAGAGGGGTCTGCAGGCAAACCTCAGGGCCTCCCAGCGCTTGTTGTCTTCTTCACTGGGCATGGGAAGGACACATAATGTCCATACTGGTAAGAGACTAAAATAATCAAGATCAAGCTTCAGGGTTTCACTGACAGCTGTGAAACTCTGGGGTCAGGAAGGAAATGGGATCTTTGTTGAAGTTCACCTTCCGTCGATGTATCCAGGGTTGGCCATGCTTAGAGAAAGTTTATCAAACCGAGTGGGCCCTTCCCATGAGGTGACGCCAAGCACCCTGTTTCTAAAGCTGTTGAGCTGCTGCATTTGACTCAATATCAAATTAGTGAAAAATTTCTGTTGGTAGGTATTTTTTTCTAGGTGAGATTGGCTAGTCTCAGGGAAAAGCAGAAGATTGTCTTGAGCATCCTAAAAAAAAGCCTGTATAAAACATTAGATTGAAGAAGCTGACCAGGCTGCAGAAAGCGAATGGAGTGGGGCAGCCCATGAAAATGGTCCCCGTGCCTCCAAAAGCTTCCGTTGTCACCTCCCAGCTCGACAGTAAAGCTAGCAGTGGAAGTGAATGGCCAAGTCCTACGGTAGAGCCTTGGCCACCGCTGCCTGTCAGTCAGTCAGAGACCTACACGAGAAGCACCACAGGTCAACAGGGGTTGCTGCCAGGGGAGAGGCACCTTGGTAGATTCTCAAGGGCACAGACAAAGGCTGAAGTGAGCTCATGCCCTTGGAAAGGTGGTGATCAGGATCCTAGGCTTAGTTCTTGAGAGTTTTTTCTCTCCAGGCTGAAGAGAGAGGATGCACAAGGTGCAGTACAGACACAACCTGCTCAGATAGGCCTCATGCTGCCCATGGGAGACTGCGTTTGCCTGGGAGAGGCAGGGAACAGACATCCAGTCAATATGTGCTGTCCTCACAGCAAACAACTCGCAATGCATGCTGTGCACTCACAAAGAGCCTGATCAAACACTAGCTGGGAGGACAGAGTTGGGGATGGAGGCACATCTTGAGCTGGACATTTCTCAGCCCATCAGGAAAGACTTTGGGATCCCAACATAACCATGCATCCACATTGTCCATGGTCCCTGAACATGGAGTACCCTAGGCCACTAGGAAGGAAAGGAAACACCAGCATCTTTACCCCAAAATATTCACGCCAGCACAGACGCAGCTCATAAATTGACCCTGCATAAATTTAGCACCTGGAAGAAAGAAAGCAAACCAAACAAAACCTGCTTGGGAAACAACCCTCTTGAATAAAGTTTAGCAATTGAAAATATATAAACAACTCATACGCGCCCCCATCTGATTTTCTCTCCCTGACACCTACTTTACACATAAAAGGAATCCAAACCAGATGCCCCTTGATGCATTAAAGCCACTTTTGGGGGAGCGGAGGATGGCACTCACACAGGAAATAAAAACACAATGCCGGTTGCATTTTGTAGCACCTTTCCTGTTAACTCATCAAGGCATTTCCCAGCCTGTGCCAACAGAAAATAAAACACACTAAAAATAAAACCAAGCTAAAAATAAACATAACAGAGGAAATTAACAATGTTCCCCTAGTTCAGTATATAGCCTGTACAAAGGAAAACAGGAGTGACTGTCTATCTTCCCGGAGAGGGTGGTGAAGCACTGGCACAGGTTGCCCAGAGCAGCTGTGGATGCCCCATCCCTGGAAGTGTCCAAGGCCAGGCTGGATGAGGCTTGGAGCAACCTGCTCTAGTGGAGGGTGTCCCTGCCCAAGGCAGGGGGTTGGGAACTAGATGATCTTCAAGGTCCCTTTCAACCCAAACCATTCTGTGATTCTATGACTGTGGCTGTTTTAAAATACAAAGAAAAGGATGAAAGCTGGAGAATTTGAGCTTCCTGGATGGAAACTCGCTAAGTCTGATTTCTGCTTGGGTGACTAGGTACAGAAAGCAGAGTCTTGAGCTGCTGGCAGAGACAATCAAGAAAGGTTCCTGATGCTGGTAGCGAGGTGGGAAGCCCAAACTCTTTGGGTCTGCAAGTGCTTTTCCAACCTTCAGTGCCTCAAGACAGTCCAAAAGCAGAAGGCAACTCTTTTTTCCAAAACAAGGATGTACTTTTCTACTACCAAATGCCTGCTGCATCTTGACCTGGAGACGGCTGCATTTCATCAGCAGATACATGATCTCTTTGTCTTCTCCAGCCTGCAAAGCACTTTAAGATCCTTCAAGACACAAGATGCCACAGAATTTCCAAGCTGTCATATATTTATTATTTTGGCAACAAGAATTTCTAGACTGAAGTCAGGAAATCTCATTTCTTTGTTTCTTTTGTTACTGTCCCTTCTTGGGTTATTCTAGAAAAGCGCTCACATGTATGCACTGTGTATGTATGTACAGGCTCTGTGTGTGTGTGTGTGTGTGTGTGTGTGTGTGTGTGTGTGTGTGTGAACAGTCATTTCCATTCTTTACAGGAATAACACAGGTCTTCCATGATTTCTAACAATCAAATGTCTCTAAACCTCTTAACGTTTTATATTTTAGGATTTTTATAGAGGATTTTTTTTTCCCCGACTGCACCTGCCTTATATGAAATGGATTCATAACCCTTAAAAGATGAAGATACTGCTGTTTTGTAGATGAAATAGATTTAAAAAAATATAATAAGGGGGGGTGATATTTGGATGTTTCCTGACTTAAAAGGCAGATTCTTTACTATTAGTGAGACTACTGGAGACTGTAAGCATAACTCCACTCCAAATATTCAAGCCTTTTGTCCAGAAAAGCAGTACTATAAATAGCATTTCCTACTGCAAAAACTCTAGGGATCTGATTGACTCCGAGTGTTTGCTACAGGCATGTGCGTAACCTGCAATTTGGCATAATGCAGCTAAGCCAAGGCTACAGGGAAAGCCTGCAGGACAAGTGAGAGGAGAAAGAAAAAATGGAAGGATACTGCAGGGTCCTGCTGTGCCCATGAGAAGGGGACAGCACACAGCTCTGTGTGCTCTGGCTGTATAGGAACTGGCTTGTGCTTCAACTATAGCGAGACTTTCAAGAGAAAACCATCTACTTTCCCATCTATTTGTCCCTACATGGTCTTGTCCCCATCCATAGGTGATGCTCAGCTGTGTCTGGTCAGTCTATTCCTCCTTGCAGTCACTTCTGAGGGGGAGGGGAAAGTTCTTAAGCAATGGGAGCGCAAAATTATTCTAAAGGATGAGAAAACGTAATTGAAAAACCACATCAGTTGGCTGGGGTCTTAGAAGCATGTGTGTACATAGCTGTAACAGCTACCAGGAGGAAACAGACTGCATTTCAGGTGGACACTGATCCTTTAATGTAAGGCTGAGAATAATATTTATATGCTGACTCACTAAGATTTATGTTTCTGAATAAATCACACATGCATTTAAAAAAAGAAAAAAGAAAGCAAAAAGCAACAGCAATATATTCATGGCTTCCAGAACTCTGCATAAATCAATTGTACCATGATCCCACAAGCTTTTAGACACATACACATACTCATTCATTATCGGGGATGTTAGTAAATCCAAGGCCATCAACAGAAGAAAAATGACAGTAGCAGTGACTCGATGACCCTAGCCAAAGCCTTTTACTCTTAACTCCACAGCTCCTGCAAAGTTTGGACCCAAAATCAGTATTCCCAGTGGTGTGGTTTCAGTAACTGGCTGAACCAGAGCCTTGGATCAGCACACTTGTAAGTTCAGGGAGCCTGGGAGCTGTAAGCAAAGCCAGACTTGGCAGATATGGCTGTTGTCAGCCCCACTACCCGTCTAGGACAGAGCTGAGCACCATCCTTTCATTCCTCCTTCGGCCCGCGCCTCTGCTTGGCACACTTTCTGCCTTGTTTATTTTGTCTGTCTTGGACAACAGTCCTACCCTGTCCCTTTGCCAGCAATGACCCACTCAGAGCAGGCTCTTGTTTACCGCTTTGTGAAGACAGGCAGACACTTGCAAGCGCCGGATATCAATAAATCAAAGCACTGTTGCTACTGTTATTGTTATCGCTGCATTATGATGGGAGTGGTATGAGACTTGGTGAGGAGCCTGCAACAGATTGGGAGCCAGCACAGGGAGGAGGAGGAAGAGCTTCATCCCTACCTCCTGCAGTGTGGGGAAGGCTGGGATGGAGGGAGATGGAGCTTCATGCTGAAGAAACCTACATTTCAGCTTCAACGGCAACCCTCAGCAATAAGTCCTTAGCAGAGGAAGCTTGGTTTTCTCACCAGGAAACAGTTCTTTAATGCAGTTTTGTGCAGATGCACAGGCTGCACACAGAACATATTTTCCTACCTTACCCCCTGCAGCAAGATAAGCAAATCAAGTCTCATTACACTGCATTTTCCAATAGAACCTCAAAACCCACCTGAGAAAAGCCATGAAAAGGCTCAGTGAGTAGATTAAAAACCTCTAGAACTGAAGCACAAAGTCCAAGAGGAGAGAGGGGCTCTAAGGGCCTGTCAGGAAGTGCCCCAAGACCATACCTGTAGGGCTGGTAGCCATGTCCCTCTTCATGTTGTAGGAGGCAGGTGGCGGGGTCAGAGCCAGGCTGAGCTGATGTCCGCAAGGCAACAGCTGCAATGCCCACGAGTGGGGAGGAGAAGTTGAGCCACACTGAAGCAACCTGGTGGGATGGGTCTTCCTGGCTCCAAGTCACATTGATGACAAGTGGGTTGTGCTGGCACGACAGTTCATACATCCCTGCAAGATGTGGCAAAGAAAGAAGACTCTAGCTCAGCTCCAGGGAAATTTTCTTTGCTTTTGATTTACATCTTCTGCTCTCCCACACATCCCAACAGACCAGCTTGGGAAGCAGAAGATGCTGCACCGGGAGACAGGACACCAGCACCCAACTCAGTGAGAGATTGCAGAAATGGTGAGGGCTCCTGGTGCACCTACTAGGACAGCACAGGCTGGTGTCACAGCCCCTAGGATGCTCACCCAAAGAGTGGTTCAGCCCATCTACGTCACTTAGCTGTACGGTCACCCTTGGCTTGCGCTGGTTGCTTGGGATGGTGCCGTCAGAGGCCAGGAAGACCAGAAGTGAGGTGGGCATCATGGGTCTCTCAAAGCACACCTAGGTAGAAGGGCAAGAGAGACCCTGAGAGTGTGCATACCAAATACAGCCTTTCTGATCCCACACATGCAAGAGTGCATGTGAGGAGAGAGGAGGAGCAGGGTTAGGGGGTCAGAGACTGCAGATGTGCTGGGCAGCAAATCAGTGGGAAAGAGAAGAAGGAAGGACAGGTGCAGAAACACAGTCTTTTCCCTCCTATTCCTCTTCTCCCTTTCACTAGTCTTCCCCACATGTATCAGTCCTGCCTTGCCATAAATTTATGGCATCTACCCAGCTTCTATATTTGCTATTCTTAAAACTGAGCAACACCTGACCGAGACCTGGATAACCCCTTTTATGCCCTCCCTTCACCAAGCTCTGACTCCCACTCCATGCATTGTTGGCAGGACAAGCAAGGCACCTAGAGAGCACAGCTACCAGTCCTGACACCAAAATATTTCCATTTAAAAAACAAAAAACAAAGAAACAAACCACAAAATAAGAAACAAATAACAGAGCCAGTACCCAGAATAACTGCAAACAGTCCACCAGCCAGCATGTGGAAAGATTTGTGGGAAGAAGCCCTGCCTGCTAGGAGACCTGACAGTTCCCCACTTGTCTACAGCCCCGAAGGCTACAGGAGACATCTGGGAAACTCACAGCATCAGTCATAGCAGGGCAGATGTTCTTTGGACGTAAGATAGAAATGTTTTTCTCCCCCACCCTGGTACCCCCCACCCAGTGCTGAGAAATATTTTGATCAAGATCCACCCTATGGAGTGTTTTTGTTGAATGCCATCATGGAGGGAGCCCAGAAATTCACATGAAGGTGTATTTTGGAGGAGAACAAGTCCCAGCTGGCCAGGCACAGCCCAAGAAGCAGACTGCAGGAGTGAAGGGGACAACCACCTGATTTGTGATGGCAGCCTAGCCTCAGGGTGGTTCATGCCACACCAGATATTGCTCACGCACTGGAGCAGGAGAAAACCTTGGGCTTCAGCCCAGGGCTCCCACACTTTAGGGTGGTTCTTGGCAGCAAACACCCTAGGAGCAAGTCCCAGCTGCTGCCTACATGCTCCCTTGGCCAGGGCTTGGTCTCGTGAAGGGCCAGCATGGCTGGAAGGGATGGACCAGGAGGCTCAAACATTTTGGCATGTACATCCCCACTATACCCCTTGGTAAGAAAAGTAGAGGGAGAAAGGAAAAGGAACAGGAAAGGAAGAAGGGAGGAAAAGAAAACAAGAAGAGAAGAAAGATGAAGAAGAGTCAGCAGTGCCCACACGTGGTTCCTCAAGGAAGGAGAGATGGTTGGAGAAGTCAGGGGAGGATTTCCCTGGACTACACTGCTTAAGGTGAAGGATTTAGTCTTTCCCTTCCTACAGTGCATCTACTTGGAGGTAAAGGACAGTGTTCCCTAGTTAGACTTAAAAGCAGCTGACTCGACCAACAACCCAATTATTTTTTTTCTTTTTAATACATATTATGTGCTTGGCCACAGCAGGCTATCTCCTGAATTCTTCTCCCTCCCTGTCCCCCTTTCTGCTTAATTTCCTGCATGTTACGCATCCTGACTTGCTTACAAGTGATTTTGATTTCTCTCCTCCTCAGATGTGTTAGAAACAGAGAAAAAAGCATGGCTGGAGATCTACAAATCATAACGATTCCCATCTGCAGGCAGACCCAAGGTGCACAGTAGATACCTCGTTAGTTGGCACAGACACACGCTCTCTTGCCCCAGCCCACTTACAGCATGAACCAGCCTTTCTCTTGCTCATTGGTGCCACCTCTTGAGAAACGCTCTAGGAAGTGATTCCTACTGCCCGATGAGTTTTGTGGTGTGGCGCTAATCCAGGTGACACAGGTGCAATAGCTTTAAAACGGCCATGGGAGTTGGTGGCCACAAAACACTATGCACACATGGGTATGCATGTGCATGAGCAGCACCATTCCTGTCCAGGCAGGCGGGTGTGCTAGGCAAATTGTCAGCAAGAAGTTGTCTTTCCTAACCCAATATGTTACCCATCAGGCAAACCCTATTAAAAAAGGAAAAAAGAAAAAAGGCGTATTTATTACTAGTCCATAAATAATTTTATGGGCGGAAAATAATAGCACTCCTAGAGAGAGCACGGAGAACCAGTAATGAAAGTCTTTAATATAAACATCCATGGAGGAAGAGAAGTGACCACAAGCTCCAATAAAACTGGAACATGCTTTAACCCCTGGTGAGAAGTGGAAAGCAAGCTTTCATCTAGGTAGAGCAGAGGGGGGAGATTGCTGCTTTCTCGCTAGCAGAGGAAGAAAGGAGGCACATTTGTCATGGCCAGAGACTGAAGCCAGAAAGTAGGTTGTGAGCACACAGACAAGAAAAAAAACCCCAAAACTAGTTAAAGGAAGTTCTTTGGAGAGACAGAGGACCTCAGAGGCACTAGCCATGTTTATTGACTCAGGTTTGACAATTCACCAAGTCACCTGAGCATCTTGGGAAGGGATCCTCTCTAGACAGCCTTGAATAAAGCAGGGCAAAGTGCCTCAAACTGCACACCAGAGCCCAGCTTTCCAGTAACACCAAGCAACAACCATGAAACCCCTGAACTGTGTTTGTGGTCAGAAAATCACTGCTGTTAAAAAAACAATAAAAAGAAAAAACCCTGCTTGCCTAACCCTCTCCTCTGTCACGCTCCTCTGACGGCTGGGACAGTTTTGACCCTCCCAGGTGCCCTCCCAGAGGCAACCCCTCAGCCCCCATTGGGCTGGAGGACCGGCATTTTGAGCACAGCAGTGTCTCTCCTTCGGTCTGGAGGCACTGGGGACAGGACCACCTGCATGCCACAGCTGATTGCTGTGGGCTCAGGGTGCTCAGCAATCACCTGGAGCACTCAGGACTGCTCAGGATAGCAGAGTACTTCCAGCTACCCTCTGTCGCTCTTCACAGGCATGGGGAGCAACGGCAACTAGGACTTTAAACACAACTTGTGCACACCCTTGTCGGGTGTAATGGCACAGTTCGACTGCAGGGAATAGTCTGGAGCAAATTGTTTCTCAGTCTCAACATATTTCCCTGAGCTTCTGGTTTCAGGCACAGCTCTTTTCCTGGCAATTTGCCCCAAGGTGGGTTTTGCTGTTCCCAGTGGGAATGGGGCAACTTCATAAGAGCCAGTTGCAGGCATTTGGGATTTGCTAGGACTTCATAACCTACTGAACTCTTATCTGAGATGTTTTTAAGCTCCTACAGGCCAGAAAAGGATGGGTCTTTGTCACCAAAGGCCTGGGGCAAAGACAAGCATATCCTTCTGTGCCTAACCACACATCTTCACTTACCTTGAGCCAAACTCGCTCATCACCCAGCAGCATCCTCTCCTCGTCTGGATCCTGAGCATTGGCTTGGCTGGGAGTGCAGGGGAACCAAGCAGCCAAGGAAAGGTCCTTTGGCACATGGTGAAGGTGGGATTTACATATCTGAAAGGAGAAATTTATTTCACCCCAGAAAGAAGCAAGGAAAGTGAGAGAAACAGCACCTACAAACCCTCAAGGTAGATCCAGCAAACACTGAGAAGTATCCCAAGTTTGTTCCTAGCATGAAGACAACTAGCATGTGTGTTTTTAAGCAAGAATGTCATGTCACCACCACACCTGTGCACAGAAGGCCTTTGGCATTTTGAGGTGCTGTAAGTACCCCATCATGTCTGTGGGGCTGAGTAAGGAATAATGAGCCAAGCTGTGAAATGGTAGGTAACACCACAGCCTCCTGATTTTGACTGGGCTGGTGAGATCTGAAAGTCTGATTCACTTGCCTGAATGCCAGTCTTCTGTGCCATTCAGTGCCCTATGGTATCTCACACATTGCCATAGGCCTGGCAGACAAAACCTGGGAGATATGTGTGTCATTCTAGAAGAGTGGACACCTGAGACCAAGGCATCTCGTTAGACATGTACATCTGGGCAATTTAATCCTGCTGTAGGTCTCCAGAAGATTGCTTCTTATGTCAGGATCAACAGAAATACATTTGTAAAGGGCTAAATATGACCTCTCTACATATTTTTTGCCCTTCTTCATATTGCTAGGAAAAAACATACTTACCCCATGTTAACATCGATCAGGTGAAATCCCATCCTAGACCTCCAGGCCCTGCTCCAAAGCCCATATGAAAGATGGGAATTCTCCCATTGATTTTTCCTTGGCTTCAGATCAGACAGTTTGAGAGCAGCACAGATGTTGATGTAATGCATGATTTTATCTTTTCAGGCCATGACCTTATAAGGTATTAGACTTATGGGATTTTTTTTTAAAACTACCCACATGCTCTAAGTTGTGCATTTAGCTTGTGCGATGGGGGTGGTAACTGTTTAGCAAACTGCATGGTCAGGGGAGGTGCTTCCTACCCTGATGAAACACCTCAGTTTCTGGACTTAGGGAGTACTGGAAGAAGAGTGTGAGGAACACCCAGGTCTTCTACTGGCCCCCTTCATGGGAATATAGTAATCAATGAACTCTTCCACAATTGCTCTGAAGTCTTTGCGTTTGTCTAAGTAGACTCTTGCAGCAGTGGCTTCCCAGATTTACTGCATGGACTTTGCTAGGAAAGTTTTGGTTTGGGTTTTTTTGCCATGTCTTTACTCACCTTCACAACAGGCTCTCCAGTGACCAAGGAAGCAGGGCAGGACTTTGTGTCCTGGTGGGAGGCATAGGCTTTCACTGCCCACAGATCCACGTATCCATCGGGTGTGTACAGACCACAGTCCAGAACACTGCTTGACTTCTCGAATGGCTCGCACACACCGTCCCCATCATGGACGTAGCACAGGCTCGGTTCCCCTGCAAGAAGACCAGGGATGACCCATTTACAAACCAGGCTCCAGGCACATACATCTTCTCCTGTCCCAGGAGGCATGCTGGCTGTTTAGCCTTAGGATTTTCCTCCACAGGAGTCTGACAAGCTCCACAGACCACTCCAGCTGCAGATCCACAGTTTGTTGCAATGAGGTATAACACTCCCTGCTCTGAGGAGCAGTGTGAATAATGTACAGCTTTCACTCCTGCCTCAAAAGAATGTCTCAGTTCATTTGGACTCACCAACACAGTTGAAGCCTTTTTCCATTTTACACTTCCTGGAACAGCCATCTCCATCCAGCAAGTCCCCATCATCACATTCCTCCTCCAGGCTTCTAGGAGGACAAAAGACATGTTAACACCACCCTTGACTCAATACTCCTGTGCTTCTGCCTGATCATGGGTGAACATACCGTATCTTGGTTCCATTTCCACAGAAACAGGGAGAAGAGGAAGAACCACATGTGCAGGAAGGTAGAGGAGAGAAAACACCATATTCTTTCCAGGGCATGAAAAGAGGTTGAAAACACAGCATATGGGAGAAGGCATGATTGTACTGTGACTTTCTCACAAGACCTGAGGCAAGTACCATGGGAGAAAACTAAGCTATGTACAACGGAGGAAACAGAGAACCAAGCATCAGGAAGACTTGCTGCTGGAGAAAGCAAGTGTTGGAAAGGGCAGGAGATTCTGAAATGGGGCTGGTGTTTCAGTGGGAGCTGGAGAAGGGGAGGCAGGAGAAGGGAGAGAGTTTAGCCCAAGACAAGAATCAGCCTTCAGATGACATGCGTGCCATCTCATGAGGAAAAAAAGCCCATGCAGTTTCCTTGAAAAAGTTCTATCCCCACACGCTGCAGAAAATAGACTTGATAAGAAAAGCTAGCAAAAATGCCTCAATTTGTACCTATTCCTTTGTGCAGTTACGTATTCCAAACCACAAGGATTAAAAAAAACTTCAGACATACATCTTGTGATGCTCACCAACCTCCACCCTCATATAACACAAAAGATCCACTGTGTCCCATCTTCCCACCTTTGGTTCACTGTTTCACACATGATACAAAGGGGAAAAACCCCAAAACTTTCACAGGCAAAGCTTCCTGCCTGGCCTTCCCCACAACAGCTCAGGAAAACAGGAAAGCATGCCAAGCAGTCTCAGCTGCTATCTGCCCATTTCTGCTCCTCTTCTCCACTTGCCTCACACTGTTAAGCAAGCTGTTTTCTAAAGAAAGTGATTCTGAGTAACCTAGAAGTTGAAGTCTGAAAAAGCTAAAATATGGAAATTTGGCATAATTATCTCCAGAGGGAGCAAGTGAACCACTAGAGTCTCTCAATGTAGAGGTGGTACATCCCTCATCATTTGGGGTCTCTAAAGAGCTATTTGGACTCTGCTCAAATCAGGCCATGTGTGACTGTGTTTGGTGTGGAACCTACTCCTGCAGGGCCACCACCATGTGCCCTGTGCAAAAGGTTATATTGGCCAGTTCCAGTCAGACTCTGCAACAGTTTGCTGAGATGGGCCAGAATCCAAGGACTACAGTCAAACATGGAGGATGTTCAGATCCATCTGGACCCTGCTTCTCAAAAAGACCATCTCAATCTCCTGTACACACGGAATTTCACAAAACAAGCTCTGTAGTCCAGTCTACCAGAGGGATTCAGTGCAACATCTTCAGTCAAGTACCCATGGGTGGAGGACCAACCCAGTGCTTGCCTGTGGAGCAGGATGACCTGACAGCTTAAAGAACCTCAGCTGACAGCTTGAGTTTCTTGACTTACATGGTCACCTTCCCATCCCCACAGTAGGGTGCTCCATGGACATGGACGAGTGGTGGGGACGCTTCTCCTGAGGTTGTCCCAGAGACTGCCTGCACCTGATAGTGGTACACCTGCCCAGGCGTGACTTCCCTGCAGGAACAGAGAGGACTTGAAGAAAGAGCAGGAGGGAACAGCCATACATCTGCAACAGATTTGCTCACCACAGCTATAGAAAGCACGTGTGTGTGTACCCATGCAGTATCACAGTTTGATATACGTCTTCATACTTGATCAGTCATTTTACTGGTTGTGCTGATGTTTCTGGGTTTAATAAGCTCCTTCTAGTTAGCCTGGGGTCATGGGCAGGGACCATGTTAGCATGTTGAGTCTGCAACAAGCTTCCTCAATGCTGAACACAGAATTCGCTCATGGCATTGAACATGGTAATTCCTAGGGAGGAGGCTGGGTAGGGAGAGTGGGGAAGAACAATAAAACACAAGCAAAACGATCTAGGCGTTCAAAGGCAGGACCTGAGGTCATCAAAACTGTCCCAGCCACCCACTCAGCATGAGACAAAGAAACCTCATTACTCACTTGTCCACAAACTGGCGGTGTGCTTGTGCCGGGGCAGCGGGGGATCCATTTGCAAATGGGGGGTCACGAAGTACTCGGTACTGGATCAGCTTGCAGGTAGAGCAGAGAGAACTACGGGGCATGGAGGTCAGCAGGGCCGTGTCTATCTCCATTCTCTCGTCAAAGGTGTAGATTTTGACTCCAGACACCTTTTTAGGTATATTGAGCTTCACTGTAAATGGGACATCACAGAAGGTGTCCAGGGGGCCCAGATGGATGGACTCCCCCTGCTCTGTCAGGACTTCAATGTCAGACAGAGCCTTGGGAGAGCCTGTGGAGAGGTACGTGGTCCAAAGGGTGAGGGAGTTGGGGTAGACAGGGTGGAGGAAGCGCAGCTCCAGGATGCAGCCGTCTGGCTGAGGGCATGGCACCGTCATGTTCATATGGTATAGGTGGAGCTCCGGGCTCCAGGCTTGCAGGCTGGGCTCACAGGGCTGATCCACATCTGGGGGCCCTGGGAAAGAGGGACAAGGAGGCTGATGAGAACCAGGGGACAGGTGACCTCACAAGGGCAATCCTCCCTGCAGTACCCCACAGGCAGTTATGCATCTCTGCTACGACTGCACACCCATGTGGCTTTGCACCCACTACAAGCATGTGCCAGAGCTGGTGGCATCTGCTGTAACTTCCTAGAAAGTAATAAGCACTACTGGTCTCCTAGCTCCTGGGAGGCCTGGCAGATTTGCTGTCTTGCAGCCCATAAAACAGAGACAACGGTATCCACTCTGCAACTGGTCACAGTGCCCAGCTCTAGAGACAGCCTGGACACAGCTTGGGGACATGAAGCGTGCTCTGTAGTGTCATGGACACAGAAGGCTTGCCAAGGGCACATCAAGATCCCTGTGGCTCCATGGGTGTGGACATAGCCTAAGAAGGGCAGAGACCAAAGCTTTCCACAGACACATGCTGAAACAGGTCACAGGCAGGAAGGGACCACTATGTCCAAAGCAAATCAGGGAAGCAGCTCTGGAAGGCTGTTCTTCCACTAGGACATCCAGGATGGTGCCCAGGCTGACCTCAGGTGCCCAAGCCTGCCTCCCCTGGTAGTGGATGAGCACTCAGCAACAGAAATGTCACACTGGGGTTTCCGGCTGAGAAAGCATCGTTGGAATTCATCATCTTGTAGTAAAAATAACCTTGTCTTCATCAACGACTGAAAGAATTTCTTAGGACCCAGCATCAATTCAAAGCCTGCATCCATTTAATCTTCATCTTCTAAAATGCATAAAACCTGTGTCTTTTTCACCCGGTCAAACATGCACTCGTGATAACTGCAGGTCATGCATAGGAGAAAACAACATCTAATAATTCCAGAAGCAGTTTTATTTTGCCAGTCAATCAGACAGGTGAGGGAAACAGGAACCACTGACAATAAATGAGCTAAGCTGTGATTTGTTTGGTGTCACTGAATAAGCACCAATTTGATTATTTCTCTAAGCTGATTCCACCCCGGCCTTTAACTTTCAAAGCTAGCAAGAGATACTTAGAGTTTTCAGACACAAAATTTCAGCTACATTCTGACACTCCTCAAAGCATGGGCTATGTTCCAAAGGTGTAATAATGT
The DNA here is from genome assembly GCA_027574665.1 of Rhynochetos jubatus. Lineage (NCBI taxonomy): Eukaryota > Metazoa > Chordata > Aves > Eurypygiformes > Rhynochetidae > Rhynochetos > Rhynochetos jubatus. The sequence goes on from CM050656.1 coordinate 24,290,849, forward strand.
CCAAACTGCACTTTTGCTGCGATCACACTGTTCACAACTTCATTGGCTCAAAGGTGCAGATGCACAGAACTGACAGATCCTCTGGCTCCAGATGGCTGTGCACTCCAGCAGCATGTGCACTACATCCAGCTCATGGAATTATTTCACCCGGTCTCCTGTATCCTTTACTTTACACTTGGAGAAGTTGAAAAGCTCAACAGCTCCTATGGCAGCTGCATGACCGTGAAGGCTACCACCATACGCACAAGGTGAGTCTCTAAATCAACATCTGGGTCTCAGGTCAAGAGAAGTTGTGACACTCTGCTGTTCACCTTGCCAGCGAGGAATTGGCATTCAGCCCAGATTGGCCAGGACTCAGTGGGACTGAGCAAGGAGCTCCTCTTACTCCCTTTGGACAAGGCTGCATCAAAGTCTTGGAATGCCCCTGAGGTTTTGGATGAGGTCCCAAGATGTATGTTGTAAGACTTTTTTCAATGAAATGCCCCTCCCTTTTGACCAGTATCTCTTATTAACACCTTCCTGGGCAACGACTGGGGTTAAAATTAGGGTGTCTGTTTGTTCAAAGCCAACTGGCAGTTACAGGTATCTCCTGGGCACCTAGAATTCCTTCCTGCACTGAAGAGCCTCCCCAAAGAGGACACATCTCACTCTCTACAAGAAAAAAAGCTTCTTGTTCTTTTCCCATCTCTGTCCAGAAGATTCACAGCCAGAGCAAAAGAGGTGGTTTACCTTCTGCTTCTTCTGGGGTCCAGTAGCCAGAAGAATCGCAAACCCGAGGGGAAGAGGCCTCGTGCACATACTGACGGAAGGTGCCATCCTCTGCACAGTTGTCACAGAGTGTATCCTGCTCCCTGCAGGCAGAAGACAAAGGCATTGCCATGTCTGATCACAACTGGTTACCATGTTTATCCGGGCAGGATCAGATGGGAATTTGAAAAAAACAAAGCTAAGCAAGCTCTTGGGAAGCCCCCAGGCATATCATCCTGCTTGGAATAATCTTTGTCAAAGACAGGAGAAAAAGAGTGACCATGGGACAAGCCAGGTTTATTCCCTCCTCTTCTACAGGCTCTCTGGGTAGTCTTGGATGAGCCATTGAATTGCCTGTTCCCTACCCATGAAGCAGAGTTAACAGACTGCATATTTCCCCGGAGCAATGAGTCTGCAGCTGGGTGGGTGCACTTGGGTCTCCCTCTGCTAAACCCCAGAGTCAGGTTTTTAGCTTTTGTCACTACTGCAATACAAGACAGTTACAATAATGCCAATTAAAGAAGGTATCACCATGCTCTCCAGGAAAGAAAAAAGAGACTTTCCTGTGATAAAGAGCAGCCTCAGATCCTTTCCTTGGGAAGCTTGTTACAGAGGATGCAGAACTCCCACCGTGGACCAGCTCCTGCAATAGTTATGAGAAAAAGCTGGGGATAGATCTGAAAACCCATCTGCCTCCTAGATGTGTGTTTTCCCACTCCCAAACCACTGCATTCCCCACCAAAACTGTTTATTTGGATGACTCAAGGGCACTCAGCACTCAGAGACTCTCATGCCTTCAGAGATAACAGATTCACATTTTTGTTATCCCTGGACAAAAGGCCTGTCATGGGGAGCATCAGTTCTTTGATGAAGCAGTAAACGTTGACCTAGCGTTGTCCCAGCCACCCTCAAACACCGCTTTTCTTTGAATTGCAAAAGCTTAGTGAAGTAGGTTAAAATAATTTCAAGAGCTGTTGAACACATACTTGTGGTCCCTTAATAAAAGCGTAGACCTAAAACCTGGTGGTGACAGAAATGTTTTAGTAAGAGTCGATGCTGTATAGAGGCATTGGTGGTGTATCCAGGTCCTGGTGAATCCCCAGTGTTAGGGAAAGGAAGACAGCCACCCAGTGCTTAGGGCCACGCACTGCTTGCCAGCCAAACAACTCTGGTTCCTCAGCACCATTTCTCTGGCTTGAGAAGTTTCCTTCCCCATTAGTTACACCACGAATCCATGACAGCGCTGGGAACGAAACCCAGCTCTTGCGGTTCAAGCTCCCTGCCTTAACCACAAGGCTGCATTTCCTCTTGCTAAATGGCTATTTTATACAATAAGTGCTAAATGAAGCTCATTTTTCATTCTGTGATTGCACTCTGGGGTTTAAGAATTGGCATTGCCTCCTGACTCTCTTTAGCTTCCCCTCCCAGCACCCTGACAGCAGAAGGCTTGAAGGAGAGCCCACATGCCAGCAGGACCATCCCAGCAGCCAAGCTCTTGTGTCTGAGGGCTCTGCTGGAGATGACCAAGGGGGAAAGGGGAGGGAGGGTCTGCAACATAGGGGGTCTCTTGCCCCTTCCAGCAGGCTCCTGTGCAAGCCCAAGACCATTGCAACAGTAGATCCCTTACCTCTCGTGGATGACACTGCTGATGGGAGGCAGCCAGTAGATGCTGAGGGAGTCCTGCATCTGCGCCGTGACCATGGGAGGGATTGGGATGGGCACAGGCTTCTTGCTTTGGCCCCAGCGCTGGTACACCAGGTCCAGGTAGCAATGCATCCGGGCCACTTGATTGGGGGTGAAGGTATTGGTGCAGTCATCATCTGGGAGGGAAGAGATGCCAGGCTGAGGGTGGCAGGGGTCGGCTAGCAGGGCACAGCAACGTGCACCCTTCCTGACCTCCAAACTCTGTTTTGGGGATCTCTAGAGAGACACCAGCCTGTGGTTGCTCTCCTGCCAGGACTCTCTGGTGTCGTGTGTCCCCAAAGCCACAAGATGGCACTGCCTCAGCAGCTCCACATCGACGGACCTGCTCAACGTTAGCTCTAACGTCCGCGCACTGCCACTGCCCGGAGACTCCCACTGACCATGGGGCTCGCGGTGGGTCAGCATGGGGTGACAGAATTGTTCTGCAGGTTTTGGTCCTCCTGGGTTGCCAGGAGGAACACCAGCCCTCCGTGACATGCCTTTGGAAACCAAGCCAAACGGGCTCAATTCAAAGGTTCAAAGTTGTAACAGTAGTAGTAGTAGTAATAGTAATAATAAAGTTATTATTGCTTTGGGACTGCAGAACAAAGGCACACCACCATGCAGACAAGAACAGCCTTGGTGCATGTCCAGTGACAGACTGGCAGGGACAGAGGGATGGAAAAAGCCTGCCACATCCCAAGGCACCAGGAGGGACCACATCAGTTAGTGAACAAGGAAAGGGACTATTAATGGAGGTGGAAGAGAGAGAATCCCATGTTCCTAGAGGAGGTGACCCCTTGAGTAATCAACGTTAGACATTTTGTTACCTGTGTAACTCATGTAGTTGTTGAAGGGTGTTCCTGTGAAATGCGTTTGGCCGCAGGTGTCATTGGTAGGGTCTGGATCCCGACAGAGTTTACTCTTGGGAGTAGGGGCCGTGTCGGCACAGAGGTCTCCCGTCTCCATAGACGGAGTTGTCTCCCTGCAGGGATCGTCACAAGATTCCCGCTCGCTCACTCCCTTAAAGACATGGTACAGTCCCAGGACATGTCCCACTTCATGGATCATGGTGTTTGTATGGCTATGCATACCATAATAAGCAGGGTTGAGTACAACTCCACCTAGAATTGCAAGTATAGAAAACATCATCCAAAGAAAGAGACACCAGGCAGTCACAATTACTCACCTGTGCTAGGCAAAACTCCTCTCATTGTGCTTCCAGGTCACAAATGAGGTGCCAGATAGAGACCTGAAGATGGACATATTCACCCCCTTGTATGATGGGAAGAGGGCTCCTTTGCCCTCTTGGAGTAGCATGTGGTGGGTGGTTTTTCTTCCCCTCCTGACCACACCATACCCCCCAACATCGTCAGTCATTTCAACTACCATTTCCCTCTGTCTTTTCTCATGTTTGTATTTCAGTGTTTGCATTGGTTCACACTTAGAACTCCAAATGAGATTTGGAGCCAGTGAACCAAACTGAGACGTGTTGCTAGTTTACAGGGATAATCTTTTGAATCAGATGACAGAAGACCTTCCCTAGCCTAGACAGGTGGCGAAAACATGCCAGCTCCCATGGCGGGTGGGAACAACAAGGTGCACCTTCAAAGGGGTTTGCATGCAGGCAAGGTGCACCAAGTGAACCAGGTCAGAACCCTCCTACCCATCACAGTCCTACTCCTCATCACTGGGGCAACCCAGCCCCTTGACTCAAGGGGGCACAAAGGGGCAGTTCAACCCCAAGCCAGTTTGGTGAAGGTCCAACTATCAGAAGAGGCTGGAGCATGGGTACAGACCAAGTCCCCCAGAAACTGCCCAGAGCTGCCACCTCATACTGACAACAGGTGCGTGAAGTTGGATAGGACCCATGCTGATCCTGCCCTAAGCTGCCCCTTGGTTGCAGGACAAGGTGCTTTTCCTCTCCTGCCCACCCACCTGCAATGGGAAGAATAAGGATCAATGTTGCTGAGGAAAGCCAGCTTCCCTTTGCTCACAGCCAGTGTCTCCAACTCCTGACCTGGGATGTGCATCCCATACCAACAGCTCTGCACCACATCTCCTGGGAAACTGCCCACAGATGATCTCAAACCCAAAACTTACCTCTCTTCTCTGGCCTCCTTTTATTTATTTATTTATTTTGCTCAAATTAAAATCTCTTTGGAAACTGCATTTTTCTCCCTGCTTTGAGGCCTTTCGTTGCCATTTCCTCTTCCTGCTTCCTTGCTCCATCCACTTTTCCATGCTGCCTTACAGCAGCAAGGGCTGGGAAATATCAGGAAGATGAGGGGGCAAAAAGCAGACTCCAGCATGTGCCAAGGCTGACTCTAGGCAATACCTCCATGGCATAGGAGGCTGTTTTTATCCAACTGCTTTTAACCCAGACAGTTTGGATGGCAGTGCGGTGAATAGTTGGCTCCAGCACAGCTTGCTCCCTCCTTTGCAGGGCCCTTGAGAATTTACTGCGCCAGCTACCTCACAGCAGAGTCTCTGCTACTGCATCTCTGCTGCTGATTGCTGCCCCTGCCAGCAAAATTAAAATTGGCAGAGGGCCACCGTGTGATCCTGCCTCCAGCCACAGCATAGACTGCTTGAAATCTGCTCCTGGATCAGCTCCGTGCACTACTGGACTACCTCATGTCCTCAAGTACAGGGAATTCCTTCCAAGAGAGGGCTTTCTTCAGATCACAGTGTCCCTGGCAGGACACCAGCAGCTCTGTGACTCCTCTGGTGGAGCCATGCTGGGTGAACAGTGGGTTGAGGCTGGAAAGGGGCCTTGAGAGATGCCCTGAGCAATTCTCTTCAGCCCAACAGGGTTGCAAGAGGGTGAAGAAATCAGGGTGGCATTTTCTATGGAGCATCCTTCTCTTTGTGGCTCATGTATGGCCTGAGACACATCGGTGGCCTGTCAGGTGACACCATTTCTTAGCTAAAAATTCATGTTTGTTATTTTTTTTCCCCACAGTGTGAATCTTCTGCCCAGGGCAGCTTGGCTTGAGGCAAAAGATGGGTCAAAAGTAGCTGTATTCCATTTCTCCCCAGCTGTAAAACACCAGAGCAGAGGACCTTGCGTCGCATCTGTTAGCTCTTGCCACTTTAGTTGACTGGAGATGGGCCACAAGAAGGTAGAGAGGTTGAAAAATTCTTTTGGGACCTTCATATTGTCTCCTGTCAATTATTAGGTTTTTGCAAGCCACCTCCCTCTCAATTACCAGGCTGGTAAATGCTATAGACAGCAAAGGGTATCATATTAATGGAGAACAGAGCGGGGCGGGGGGGAGGGGGGGGAGGGGAAGCTGCTTCTCACTTTAATCAAAACAGGGCATGAGAGAAGAACGAACAGAAAGAAAAGGCATCTCTGCAGCCAAACCCAAGCCTGAGTAAGACAGGGGATTGCCTGCCCAAAGGTCTGAAAGGAGGAATGCACACACAGAAAGAAAAGAGTGTTCATAAACAATTGAATGAGATGTGAAAGCCCTGCACACATCCTGTGGCACTAACCACAAGGAATGGGTCTGAGCACCAGGGGCACAGGAGGCCCTGTGACCAAGCAGCCCTCCTCCCAGCAGAAACCCATCACTCTTCCCATGCCAGGGAATAAACAGGATTGTACTACAGGGAGGGAAAAAACTGTCACAGGGGAGGGATGCCATGGCTGGGATACCCTGTCCCCCTCCTCTCTGCTGGTTTCCCCTATCCCATTCCTCTCCCACACCCCACAAGGACAATCATACTTTTAGTACTTTTTTTTTCCCCAGCTAATTAGATGGCAGGATTAGAAACGGCATGACAACTTGTGCCTTCCTTCGGGAATGTCCCTGTCCCCCCATTCCCTGTACCCACAGCTCTCTGATGAGCTGGGACAACTCCCAGCTTTGGACCAGGAAGCTGTTTTTCCCCTCTACAGGGTCCTGGCTGTGAAGGCAAGACATGGAATTGTTCATAACATCCAAAAAAACCAGCCTTCCCTCTCCCTCCCTGCAGATCAGGCTTTCCTTCTCACCTCTGTCTCCTCCTGCCCTGGGAGATGGGCTAAACTGGGCTTTATTTAAACTCCCCCATCTCATCCCTGAGAATCAGGCCAAGGAGAACCTGAAGGTCAGCATTGACACAAACAAGCTAAACCCCACACTGTCATGTACCTGTGACATCAAGGAAGTCCAGCACTCCAGAGCCTTCCTTGGACTTACTCACCAAACCAAGACCAGGCAGCTGGAAACCTTCAGGTCTGGCCTCACAACATCCTTCCCCTCCAGACCAGACCTACCAGCTACAGCTGCAGTGCTGGTAACATCCCCAAGGTCAAGTTTAAACTCTGCTCAAGCAACAAGGGTTGCCCAGTCCATAGTGAATGGTTAGCACTGTTGTGGACCCCACTTCACCTTCACTCACACATCCCTTGGAAGCTCCTGGGTCCCAGAACGTTGCTCTGCTTCTGGCCATGACCAACAGCAATGATGAAGGACTGTGCTTCAAACCAGCACCCAAGAAACTAACCTGTTCCAGGATCAGGGCTGTTGTAGAGAATGCATGCTCAAGCAAGTACAGGATCCTTAAACAGCAAACCACTAAGCTGAACCTGTATCACAGGGCCAGTCTTCCCCAAACACTGAGTCACAGCAATTAATGGAAGAAACGCATGACAGTTAGTCAGACAGGAAGATGGCCATTGCTTAAGGTACCTTTGATGGAATGGCTGGCCCTCCTTCAGGATCCACTGACCTCTGCCAGATATATGAGCTGGCGTCAGCTTATATAACTGCAGAAGGTATTTATAACACCAGATATTCACAATTCCCTTGCCTTTCGACCATGTTTATGCAAATACAGTTCACATGCAGCTACACATGAAGTTTAAAGCATCTGCATTATTACATTGCTAGGGCTTTTGAGGCAAGGCTTTCCACTGTGGAAAGCTAAGTTTTTTATAGAAGAGGAGTTCTTTGACTCCTTGTGTTTTGTAGTTAAAAAGATTTACTTCTAAGTTCTCAGAAAATTCATTCCAGACTCCAAGCAAGAATGGAATTTGAGAGGAACTCACTGTGATTATGGCTTAAAGACTGAGACAGACTATAGTTAGAGGTAGCGGTGCAAACAGACCTGAGATGATCTACCTCTGCTGCTAGCTGGCTGCAAATGGTCTCTGTCTAGGAGCTCTACAGCAGTTGAAATACTCCTATAGAAGCAACACAGACCAGTTCACCCTCTCCTAGTCACTAATTATCTCTTATGCGTCAAGGAATGTAGTTGCTGTTGGTTGGTATTACTATTTGTCTAAAATAGTAAATCATCCCTCAACTTTCAGGAAGGCTTCCTGAAATTCAAATTTACTCAGGCAAATAATCTGGAGGAGAGAAATAGATCTGTAAATCATCATCATAGGAATGGTCACTTAATTTCTGGTAATCCAGAAGCACAGGTGAAGAGAAGGGGATGAAATCCAAAGTTCACTGAAGACTTCCAGAAAGTGAAGACACCAACAGGAAGGTGAGGATGAGCTTCCTGAAAGACACACTCAAAGGTCATGGAAGAATGGGTTTGAAGGAGTTCAAAGTCCAGATGGCAGATTAAAAAACATCTAGAGAACAACTGATGGAGAACAGTTGACAACCATATTTAGTGAGCTTTGGGGTGAGAGGAATTGTTAAGATAAAAGAAAGGAAGGCGGTTGGAGAGAGAGTCTCATGGTACTTCTCTTGAAAACATCTAAGGAAGTTAAATTCAGAGACAGAGCAAAATCTGACCAAGAGGCTCTGGAACAAAGAGGTTAGCTTCTTGGAGAAATCAAGTCAAACTCAAGGAACCTATTTGATTCAGGAGGAGAATCAAAGCATGAGAGGTTCTATAAGTGTGTAGGGAAAAAATCAGCATGGTATTTCTGCCCCATGGTAGCAAATAGTGACATGAGGAGAGCAGGGATTGTGTGCTGACCTTAATATTTTAAAGTCAGGAAAGACAGGAAATTAGCAAGATTCAGTGCAAGGGAATGAGTTTTCTTAGGGACAGACCCCTCTCTTGTGTAAAGACCTGCCTCCAGCCCTGGTCACTGTTAAGTCCTTAAAGCTCAGGATTTTTTCTCAAACTACTTTTCACTCCTCCCAAGGTTTTCCTTGCTCTTTCCTCACTGCTTTACCTTCACAGCTACTCACATTCTCCAGTAGCCTCTTATGAGAGGTTTTGTCAAAAGCCATATATACATGACCTGCTCAGCCCTAAGTTTCTTCTGTGCTGGACAATAATATACATTGTGCGTGGTACAAAACACTTGATGATGTGGTGAAGCCTACTGTTTACAGAGAACAGAGTCCGCCACCCGCCCTCCTGAGCTCATTAAATCTAAACCCAAGGAAAGACTTGAACCAAAGTCTTCAGTCTGTGCCAGAGCCTCAAAGTTCAGATCCAGCTTCATACTTCACAACTCTGGCACCAGAGCCAAGACAACACCCTTTCTCTCCTGGACTCTGTGGTAAACCCCTGATCCAGTATTTCCAGATGGTGCCACTTCTTGTGTCCCTGGCTGGATGCAAACTCTGAAACCAAAGCTAAATGCAAGCGTTTGATGAAACCCTGATTATCCCTCCACACAACTCCTTGCGAGCCATTGGGAGGGGTCTGAAGAGAACATGTGTGGCTGAAGCACTTGCTGTAGTAAGATAATTGTCAAGCTGAGCCTTGGAAGTGATTTCTGGAAACTGAAGGAATAAATTTCATGGAGATTTGCCTTCCTCAACAAGCAACTGTAGCAATACACTATTGAAGAAACAGTCCTGAAACTCATTGAGGGAGGGAAACTGGCAAAAAAGAACATTAAAACAGGTCTTTAACAGCAGTGTAAAACTTTTAAGGGTTGAACATCACGCACTTGTAAAAGCAGAAGGTCTAGGTCTGCTCTGCAGGTGTCAGGAGTAATTATTTCCAGTTACTTATTGAGAAACACTTCAGATGTTTTGACCGCAAAGTGTAAAGGGCTTTGCCAGAAAAATCTGACATTGAAGAGATGGAGGGAGAGGCAGGAAAAAGCAGAAATAGGAGAAAACACACATACTACATTTACATTCTAGTGAAGCAGTTGCCATTTTTACTGTTTTGTAGCCTGCCAGGACTGATGACCTTAAGGGTCTGCCTTGAATTCACTGAAGCCAAGGAGAATCTTGCGTACAGCAGGCAGTAAGCCAAGTTATAAAAACATGATTTAATTTGATAGTCATCTTCACACTCGCAGCTAGATTCGGAAGTGGACAGTGCTTGCTGCCTGCTCAGATCTGGAGTCACTCAAACCTGGAATCTTGGCTCTGACATCAATGACACTCCTGGTTTATCTGTTTGTCATTACGTGCTGCAAAGTGAAGTTCACTGTTTCCAGAATCCTGGAAGATAGACCTGGAAGGTCCCAGAGAAGCCAAATGTCAGTCTAAACCCCTCTCCAGAGCCTGCACTGATGGTGAACCTGCAGCTCTCCCCAAACTCTGTCCCACTGTCTCACTGTCCTCACCATTAAAAGTTTCTCATAGCAACCTGGAAGTCCCTTGTCAGGGTGTAACCCCACCACCTTCTCCACATGGACACAGGGAACAGACAGCTCCTTTCGTTATAGCAGCAGCGTGTACACTCAAGCCTGTTATCATGACCTTCTTATTAAACATCCTCAATGCTGAGCCAAATCATGGGTGTCTTTTTGCCAAGTCAACCGAGAGAGAGGAAAACAACCAGCCTTGAGACCCCATGAGCGAGGTAGTTTACTTACCCAGGTGACTAAGGGCCTCTTTATCCCATGGCCAAGTTGCAGCACCAGCCAACTCTTCCCTCACCGAACTGGCAAAGTAAACATTGAGGAAATGGGTGCTGTTCAGCTGCAGTGCCTCCTTCAGCTCCTTCACACTCATGTACGCCCTGCAAGGACAAGGGAGAGGAGATAGACCTCAATGGTGCAAAGAGGAAAAATAGGAGCCACCTGTAGATATTCTGGAAAAGGTACAGCAAACCTGGAGACCCCATCCTCAGCTCTCTGAAAACAACAGCATTTGGTAAAGCATGGCTAAATTCAACAAGTTTCAATATGATGTCCCATGACACTACTAATTCTGCCCTGTAAGGTGCAAGTTCTGATAGTGAGGGGTTTGGGAGGGAGGCAGTCATGTAAATCTGAAGTTTTGCTAATTATAAGTAGCAACTAATTTGTTGATGAGTTCTACTCTTAAAGAAGGTTTTCCAACAACAAGGAGAGAAGAGACACCAGGGAAGAGGATAAAAGGAGACAAAATGGGAGGAGAAACAATGAGAGAATAAACGAAATGCAGACATGAGTCCTGCTAGGGAAAAGAGAAGGGGGTTGGCATCAGAAAAGTGGAATTTGAGGGGCAGGGTGGGAAATGAGTTTTCCCCAAGGTGTGAGGAGAGAGAAAGGAATCCAGAACTCCAGCTGGTTCCAACAAGGGTTTTCAGGGGTCATCCTTGACACAGGTCAGGGTAGGAATGGACATCAAACCTTATTCTTGGAAGCAGAGAGAGTTTTGCAGCTGAGTCCAAGAAGTCTCTTCTCCAGCTTCGCTAGTCTGGCTGGAGAAGCTCATGACCATGGCCCTCCAATCTATCCTTTTCCCCAAGACAACGAGTATGCCAGAAGTTTCAGGTTCAAGGGGTCACTGCAGAACACAGGTACATAACACATGAAGGAACATGCTACCTCATCCCCATCCCTGGGTATTGTATAAGGAAGAGCATGAGCAAAAAGTATCTCAGAACTTGCTCCAAGAAATCTCTTCTCCAGCTCTGTTCAAAACAGATCTTGGAGAAGAGTGCCTTCTGGGTCACCCCAGCACTGAGCCAACAGCAGGGCCCTCTTCACATGAGTGTGTCTCTGCTTGTGATCTGAATCCTCTCTGAGAGGAGGTCTAGGATGTCTGCAGGAGCCAGGGCAGGGAAGCACAGGAGCTCCCAAAACAAGATTAATGGGGAGATAAGGCATTTCTGGAGGCAGAACCATCAAAGGGCATGATTCGTGGGGAAAGCATCCTGACAACACTGCTGGCTATCTCTCCTCCTTTGTCCAGACCTAGGAATAAAGAGTTGCAGGAGCAGAAACAATAATGGAATGGGGACATCCAAGACATCCATTTGTAAAGGTAAGGTAGTGGGTTGGGAGAAGTGGGTAGGCAATAGGCATTGCAGCAGAGCAGTAACACCTGCTAGTATGTCTGGGTGTCCACGAAATGATCCTCACAACATGGCATGTCTCTCAGCACTGGGAGCGGGGCGAAAAAAAAAAGAAGTCAAACCACCAACCAAAAAAACACCCAAAACACAGCACTCAGGAAATTCAGGTTTCACTCTCCCCTCTGCATGGTTGTTCCTGCACAGGTCAGAGGTCTATATTGCATTCACTGCTAGACCAACAGTCCCAGTATTGATCTTTAGGCAGTTCATGTCCTCACTTGTGTAAAACAATCAGGATCTAACTTAATAATAATAATAATTCCAATAATAATAAAACTGGGATTGTAGGGCCTTGGGCTGTGCTGCAAATGCCAGATACTCTTAAATCAAGTACTGCCATTTCCACTGTCAGTGCAATTAACCTTATAGGCTGAGACAGCATTATGACAGGTAGCCCTAGAAGACATTGTCTCTGAAAGTCTCTAAGACTTGCCTCTAAGTCTTCAAAATCTGAAGACCCTGACTCATGGTTTGTGAAGTCATTAATTTAAGAGATACACAGCAGGGGGAAAAGGAGTCATGGAAAGGCTTCAAATACTTCACTGTGGAATGATGATGGAAATGCACCATTGTGGAAATGTGTCATAAGAATGACTAAACCTGCAGCATAAGGCCAACAGCAACATTAAGGTGGTGGAAAGCATTTCACTTATTCCCATGCTTCCAGGAGCAGTTGGCATCTTTGAGCCACATGGAGAGATTATGAAGGGAATGTGATCATTTCTTTACACTGGACTAGCCATGAAGGTACCCCAGCTATCCTTGAATGAGCAGCTTCTGTAAGAGTGGTGTCCATTAGTGCATTCCTCACTGAACTGAATTATAGACAAAAAAGAACAAAAGGCTGACCATGGGCTAAGGGGGAAAAAAAACCCACCTTCTCATCTGAGATGTAAAGTGAGAAGGGAAACTAGTGAGAGACATGCAAATACACAGTTTGAGATGGCAAGATCACTAGTCAAGTTGTTATACCAACAGGCATTAGAGAGTTTGCTACAGCGAATGGAAGAAAATGAGGAAAAAATGTAAAAATAGAATAACAGGATTCCAGAAGTAGACTAGAGCACAATAGCATATGGAGCAGAGCTCAGTAAACCCAAGGGTGGGAACTTCCCCAAATTTGAAATAGCGGACTTTTAGAAGGCATTGCTGACTTGGCAGGTGTCAGATAATCAAGATGTGCTGACTACCTCTCTCTTGCCAGTCAGCCTTGACAGGCCATCCCTGGATGGAGACATGTCACCCACCTTCCCAGTGACAAAGCAGCTCCAAAACTTCAGTCGCTTCAGAAAATCTTGGCTGGACTCTATGGCAGCATTTAATGGTGAGATGATATGACCAGCTTGTCTTCACTAGGCCCCGAGATCTCCCACCACAAAGCAGCATTCCCAGAACACTTTCCTCAGCCACATCAGCTTGCAGGGAGAAAACTCTCCCAACCAGAAACGGCAAATTAGGAGAATATGATCTCTCCTCTGTGATGTCTCGCCTGAGCATCCCAGACACGCGCCACGCTGACGCCATCCCTTCAACCCAACCAAGACAGGAGCAGGCCGGGAGGAATAGATAGGGAGAAGAATAAATAAACCTGAAGGACATATTTGTGGCATGACTCTGAAGGAAGAGAAGCAAAAATTTCATAGAAATAGAGCATAAAGGAGTGGGAAGGAAGAGAGACAGCCTCCTTCATGCACCAGAGCTGCTCGGGGGACACAAACTTAAAAATAACATTGATTCCTGAACTATGATATCTTGGAAAAATAGCCCCAAACCCTTCCAAGCTGTCCAAATTCCAAAAGCTGACATCAGCCCTATTCAGAGGGATATTCCCGACGCCCCTCTTCTGGAGACATTATGTTTTTCTGGCTGTCGCCTGCCGTTCCCTTGACATTAGCAACATTTTTGTCAACCCTTAATTATAAATAACTGTAATTTCCTCCATTGAGAGATTTGAATCCTTCAGGGCTGTGTCAGGGGTAGGGGAAGCCGTGCCAGCACCAAGATGCTGAGATGGATGGAGAAGGAGAGGAAAGGACCATGATTTCACCTGCTACAGCATGGAAAGAGCAAATATCCTCCTGCTAGCATCCCCAAAGTCACCAACAAGATCAGAACAACTCTAGAATGGGCAACTCTGATTCCCCTCAATCCACATTTCCCATTGGCATCCCACTTAGCTTAGACAAGGAGCATGTTACTGGCGTCTTCGCCTGTTGCTTACTGCCAAGGTCATGCTCTCCCTCTTTTTCAGCACTTCTGTGATTTTCCCAGGGGGCAGGCAGAGCAGTCTTTGGTCTCCACAAACAGCTTAAATGACAGCCCTCTCCTCTGCTCCCCAAATAGCTTCTCAACGCCTACAAGGCCAGAGTATTCCAAACTAGATGGTATTTACAGCAGGGTGGGCACTGCAAGCCAACACACTAATACAAATAAGGTCAGAAAGACACATGAAGGCACAGCTATCAGTGAAGCATCAAGAAAAACACACTGAAGAATAGGGCAGAGGATAGAAGAGACAGAGAAGGGCCGTCAGGTTTTCCAGATTCAAAGCAAATGTTTTTCCAAGAGCATCCAAAAACTCATTGTAGAGCAGCTAACTGCACAGTAATACCACACTGACCTGGCGAGTATTTGCAATCCTGGGAGAGTGAAGGTTGCATGAAGAGTATAGGCAATAGTAGAGATAGATTAGGGACAGGAGGAGTGTTGTTATTAGAAATGAGTGTGGGCATGAACACCATCTGAAATGATGGTATTTGAGGGAACAAATCCAGGACCTTCCTCATTATGGTACTGAGCTGTGATACTGTTAAAAGTCCTGCTGAATGACAGCAGCTGACAATCTGACTCTAAAGCAGGCTTAGGTACCACACTGCATACTACTTTACTGGTGAGACTCGTGGTTGGCAGAAAACAAGATGGGGAAGCCTGGACCTTGTATTGCTCTATAGCAGCATAGTGAAGCCACACTGATGCTTTTGTGGTCCTGGTGCTGGGTTAGAAGCACATGAATCACAGAACTGTTTGGGTTGGAAGGGACCTTAAAGATCATCTAGTTCCAAGCCCCCTGCAGTGGGCAGAGACACCCTCCACTAGACCAGGTTGCTCAAAATCTCATCCAGCCTGGCCTTGAACACTTTCAGGGATGGGGCACTCACAGCTTCCCTGGGCAACCTGTTCCACTGTCTCACCACCCTCTCCAGGAAGAATTGCTTCCTGATATCCAATCTAAACCTACCCTCTTTCAATTTAAAAAAATCTGCATGGGACTTAATGATCTGTTGTCATTGTGTGACATTTCAGGCTATCAAAAAAGGAAAGAAAGATGAATAAAAGAGCTCAGAGTTGTGGTCAATTGGGCAGTCTAGTTGGAGGCCTGTGGCTAGTGGCATCCCCTAGGGGTCAGTGCTGGGTCCAGCCCTATTCAATATGTCCATCAATGACCTGGACAAAGGGCTGGAATGTCCTCTCAGCAAGTTGGCTGACAATACCACACTGGGAGGAGTGGCTGCCACGCCAGGAAGCTGTGCTGCCATCCAGCGTGACCTGGACAGGCTGGAGAGCTGGGCAGCGAGAAATCAAATGCAATTCAGTAAGGGCAAGTGTGAAGTGCTGCATCTGGGGAAGAACAACCCCAAGGATCAGTACAGGTTGGGGGCTGTTCCCTTGGAGGGCAGCTCTGGGGAAAAGGACCTTGGAGACCTAGTGGACAGCAGGATGACCACGAGCCAACAGCGTGCCCTCGCGGCCAAGAAGGCCAATGGCATCCTGGGGTGCATTAAGAAGAGCGTGGCCAGCAGGTCGAGGGAAGTTATCCTCGCCCTCTACTCTGTGCTGGTGAGGCCTCACCTGGAGTGCTGTGTCCAGTTCTGGGCTCCTCAGCTCAAGAAGGACAAGGAGCTACTGGAGAGGGTCCAGCACAGGGACTCTAAGATGATGAAGGGCCTGGAGCACCTTCCATGTGAGGAAAGGCTGAGAGAGCTGGGGCTGTTTAGCTTGGAGAAGAGGAGGCTGAGGGGGCATCTCATCAATGCTTATCAATATCTAGAAGGTGGGTGTCAGGAGGATGGGGCCAGGCTCTTCTCAGTGGTGTCCAGTGACAGGACTAGGGACAATGGCCATCAACTGGAAAACAGAAGGTTCAGCCTGAACATGAGGAAACCCTTCTTCCCTGTGAGGGTGCCAGAGCACAGGAACAGGCTGCCCAGGGAGGTGGTGAAGTCTCCTTCTCTGGAGACTTCCAAAAGCTGCCTGGACTTGTTCCTGTGTGATCTACTGTGGGTGATCCTGCTCTGGCAGGGGGGGTGGACTAGATGATCTCTAGAGGTCCCTTCCAACCCCTACCACTCCACGAATCATTAAACAATATTTACATGAGCATTTCTCATTTAAGTGCAGCACCTTCAGTGACCGTGTCACCACAGACATACTCTGGAAAGACAAAAAACTGGCAACAATTTCAGACAGCAACAACAGGACGACTGCTTGTACAGAGATGGAAGAGAGGAGAGGATCTGCTAATCTATAGGGGAGTAGAATGTACAATCAAGCTGTACCACAAGATTGATGTGGTTTAAGGTGGGCCAAGAGGAGCAAGAGTGGCACTTTCTAGTGACAGCTATATCATAACAGGAAGCCTTGGGGCCACGAAAGTGGCCATTACTGCTGAAAGGCAAAAGGTGGCACTTCTGAATGGAAAGCAAGGCCATTAGGTACCCCATGCAGTACCGTAAATCAAACTGAATTCTCTGGGTACTGCAAAGGATGTAGTGTATAATGCCACAGGAATTCCACTGCAATTCAAAAATAGGAGTCTTTTCCCTGTAGACGTTTCAGAGGGGATGTGGGAGTGGGGTTGGATGGAAGCTGTCCAAGTGCCCTCCGTGGACAGCTGGAAAATACTTGAGACCTAGCCACCTCCAGCTAACCATACAGCCTAATGAGTCACAGGGGATTCCTGGCTCTGCTTTCATGTCCTTCACCCTCCACAAGGAAATTCCTCTTCCTACTACTCCCAAGTAGGGAGGGTCCCTTTTTCCCCCCCAAACTTCTGCTTGACAAAAGAGGAATCCCTCAGACTTCCCAGGAACAAGCCCCAGCCTGCCACTAACATTTTTGGTGTGTCGACAACACGTACTCTCAAGGATGCAAAGGGTTAACACAACACACAACAACCTTGCTTCTGAGGCACCAGCCAAAAGTCCAAGAACCACAACTCAATCCATGAAGACAGGTGCTACATCAAGTGGCACGAATATTTTTGGAGAGCAGACACTAAACTCTCCCTACTATCAGTGACGAGAGATGCTCTTCCAGACAGCGAGCCAAACTGAACATCTTCCAATTCACCCCTGCCAAGGACTCCTCTCCACGGTGACTCTTAAGGCGGTCTCTGCTTGCATACATGAATCCTCCTTACTAGAATTTGTGAAACCTCATCCCTGTTCCCAGCACGTGGGTTTGCAGCTGATGCTCAGCCTTTGCCACCCTTCTGCCCTGCTGCAGGCGAAGCCTACTACCATGACATAAGCAGGACACAGTACCATGTTGGCACAGCACACAAGGTGAGTTACTTGGTCTGTCTCCAGACTGAACTGGTGGTTGTTCTTGTAACTGCAGCTGCCTCACACTCCGGGTTTATCTGCCCTGTAATTTCTGGTGTTGATGCAGCTGGGGGTGGGGGATGCTGTATTTTTTTGGCAAAAGCTGAAGTCCTTCTGTACTTGTTAAGACTACATGACCATGGTCTAGGAGCTCTGACCCCAGTCCAGCACTGTGCTGGTATGCCACAAACATTATTGCCAGCATCATGACAACTTGAAAAGGCAGCAACATCCAAATGTCTCTCATATGGACAGGCTTCGGTAGCACAACCAGATACAAAACACAAGAGGTGAAAAGAAGTCTAAGGAACAGCCAGACATTACCCTGGGATCACAGGAGGCCCAACACTGCTGGAATAATACCCTCTGTAGTCCTTTGGAGACTCATCAGCTTCACTTGGTGCTGGAATCCAGCCAAAGAGCACTGGAGTACTCAAGGGATGAGGGCACCACACACCTCTTGGACATGTCTGGAGAAATCCACCTCTGAGCCACTGACAGCATGAGTAGAACAGCCTAGGAAGCAGCCGTCACTGGCAGAACAGCTTAAGAGGCAGTTTAAAATTTGCATGCGTGGCTGAATATCAAGATGTCAAAGAAGGTGGCAGGACAAAACAGTCTTACATAAGGCCCTTCAAGATCAGGGATTTCCCTTATGCATCAGTAATTGCTGTTGAATTCAGAGGTAACCCTCAATCTCCATGCGAAAGGTGGATTTGGCTTTGGGACTGAAGCAGTAGCAGATGCTGCAGGGTCAGGGACTTGCACTTACAAAGCTGCAGACAGGGTCAAAAAGACAAGCTGCCTTCTGCGACTTTGACGCTTTCATTTGCTAGAGAAAGGTACTAAGGTGGCTGCAGATCACTAACACACAGCAGGCAAGCTCCCAGTTACATCAGATGGTAGTACTCAAATTCTTGAGGTCAAATTTGGGCAAGACAGACCGTAACATCAACATTAAACCAGAAAGCCCTGCAGGGTGTTTTGCCCTGAGATAGGCTGAAGATTAAGTGCTGCAAACAACAGCACAGCCTAGCTATTCCTGGAAGTGTTTGCTAAAAGTTATTCACTAAATCATCACTGCACCAGCCAAAGGCAATGCTATTTTAGACCCGGTTTTGGTAAGAAGTGTAGAAATTGTGGAAGAGCTGATGAGAGAAAGAAAACTTGGCCTGACCTAATGATAAACTGATTTAGATTAACTTAAATGGAGGGATAAAGGCAGGTCTTGAACTAAGAATGGAAAAACAGGACTGACCAGCAGGTATCACTGTATCTGAGATGCCAGGGAGAACAGGGTGAAATGTGAATTCCCTGAAATCTAGCTGACTCCTGTGAAAACAAAGAGGAAAAGACCCTGTTAGAAATAAAAAGAGCAAAGGAAGGAATTAACAGATCTGCTGAACAGGGGAGGTGGAGCTGAGTCTCAGCATAATTGAGATGCATCCCTGGGCAAAATTGATGTATGATCTCCACCTTTATCCAGGATCATGAAGCAGAATTCAAGTTCCCTTCCAGTGGGGTACAACAGCATTAAAGGCATGGTACTAGAGCAGAGTTCAAGATAAAGGAAAAAAACAATGTGCCAGCATTTAGATGTGGGCTGAAGTGCCATTTGGATGGGTGGAAGGGAAGATCAGCCCCTGGGGAGGTGGCAGCAGGTCCCAGCTCTAAAAGGGGCAGGATGTAGACATACAGAACAAGGGACAAAAAGGAGGAGGGAAGAGTGCAGAAATAGAAATGTTCATAGATAAACCAAACTCAGTCAACATAATACATTTGCAGCAGATGCCTGGGGGAAATGCCACTCCAAATCCAGGACCAATTGCAGGGCATACAACTGGAGAACAGCTAATATGATACATGCAGCAATGTCTAAAGGGTGAACAAAGATCATAACAAGACAGGCTGATACCTGAGCAGGTAAATTCACCTGCAAATTTCAGCAGACTTTCAGGTATAAAAGTCTCCATCTTATTACTTTCACTCTCCTACCCCATCTTTCAAAAAAAAAAAAAAAAAGACCAAAAAACCTGCAAATACTTAAACACAGGGACTGATGTAGATGTGATCACCTGAAGGTCAGTGAAGGATGTGCAATGCCACCTCTGGGCTGACGCTGAATGGATTGCCACGAATGCCAAATTTTTAAGCCAGCTGCCTGCACTGACAGATCCCAGACCCTGCTAGTGTGAACTCAGGCAAAGGCGTACTGCCCTTGCTGGCCTTTCTCTTGGGAAGTCACAGTTAGGAATCAAGGACTTGTCTTTTCCTCTGGCATTATTCCAGGACACCTGACTTTAAGAAACCCATGTTAATTCCTTCCCACCAGCACGTTCAGAGTCTGTTTGCTTTTCTGCTGCATGCTGTTTTCCTCTCTGGATCTTGTTATAGCTGTGTTGACAGCTTACATGCAGGGAGGGGGAGCAGGGACCTGTTTTAAGGCTGGCACTCATGTTTAGGGGGTTGAACCAAGGATGGTCACCCACTTGTGTTGAATACATGAAAATAAGCCTCAGGAGAGGTTTGCCACCAGTCGTGCTCTCGCAGCAGGGTGGTCACCCTCAGGACACCCATGCTGATGGGTGCACACCCCCAGCAGATTTTTGACCTCCTCTTCCAAGGCTATCTTCAGATACAGCCTCCTCTTGTGGCTTCTTGCTGGAGGGTCTGCCAAATTCGTGGCTACTCTTGGAGGATGCTAAAGCATCTGCATCATCAGTCCTGAGCCTGTGGGATTTCTAACCAGTGCTGCAGGAGTGGGGAGTTCCCACTGCTCCTCTGAATGGACAGGGATGTTCAGTGGCTCTTCTTTCAGCACAGATTAATCACATGTGCATCAGATGCTTAGATATTTGAAAAACACTGGTTTCATGATGCGTGCGCCCTCAGGACAAGGCTGGCTTATTGACTCATACAGTTACTAGCTGCTGCGCACATGATGTGCACCACAGCCTGTCTGAGGGCCTCTTGGGATGGCGCTGCTGGAAATCCCAGCACATCTCCATGTACCTGTGTAGGTTTCATGGCTACAACTGAAGTACCACCAGACATAGGACATCTTAGGAGGAGGTAAGTTGTTTGAGAACCACTCATTTGGACCCAGGCACCAGAATTTTGTCCAAGATGCATTTCAGTTTCGAAAAAAAAAAAAAAAAAAAAAAAATCCAATGGCTGTGGCTGCTTGATAGACCTATAGTGTCTCCTGAGTTCCTGAAGGAGTGAGTCTGGCACTGCAGAAAGCACCAAGACCAACCATCACTGATCCCAAATAGTCAAGCAGTCCTGGTGTCTGACACAGAAGCCATTACATTATGATGCCAGGAGAAAGTCCCACAACACTTGCTCTAGGGATAGATGTCCACAGTCTCCCCAGGGACAGGAATACACATGTTCCCCTTTGCCTTCCTCAAATTAAATTCCCTTAAGAAGGGGGACACCAATTCACCACATTTCCTTCTCCATTCCCATCACAAACACCATCCAAATCACCGTATTGCTGGAGGGGAAGGAGCATCATCTTCTCACGGTGGCCTCACGGAGGAGGCATCTAGACATGGCCCCATAGCACAGACATTATCTGCCAGCAAGAAAGGGCTCAGAGAGGTTACAGGGCAAGGGGAAGAGGAGTACTGGGTCAGGACCAGGCACACAGAGCAGAGAAATCCAGGCCTGCAGGAGGGAGCAGAGGGCTGCGGTGAAGCTGATTGAAGGAGGCATGAAAGGAGACAAACAAGGGAAGCATGGCCTCTGGCTCTGCAGGGACTACCTGACCTCTCCTCCAAGAGGGCACAGCAGCTTTCAGCTGACGCCAAGAGCTAGCCCATGTCCTGAGAGTTGTTGCTGTCTGGCAGAGATGGTAAGCAGCAAAGCCCTAATCGGAAAGGACAGCTGGATTACAAAGCTCGCTCCTGTGCTTCTCTGCCAAGTCAAGACATGGGAGCCGGGGTTGTGACACCTTCCTCCTGCATGGCTGTGGTTCCATCCTTGGTGCATCCCCTGAAAACTGAGGGTTGCCTTCAGAGAGGGCAACAGCCACACCAATGGGTCACAGCCCTTTGGGTCACCTCCTGAGGTGGACCTGCCAGAGCTGTAACCCTTCATCACCAGTGCTCAGCAGAGACACGCAGGATCTCTTTGCTGCAAAATACGTTTTAGGACTGGCACAGCTCTCACCTCCCACACAGGGAAAGAGCCACCAGCAATGTTGCAGTGGGGACACCCACCCTTCCCATCCCTTGTCCCCTACGTCACCAAGGTTCTGGTCACCAACCTTCCATCTCTTGAGCTCCTTCTCACCCACAGGCAAGCTTCATAGATTGCCTGCAGTCCCACCACATTCAACCCCTCTTCCCCAGCCTGCTTTAGGGTCCACCACAACACCAGCAGCCCCAAAGGGCTTCCTTCACAAGGACCTCATGTTTGCAAGGTCATCATCCCAACAGCTTTCCTCATACCACCTCAGAAGTGGTATACACTTCTGTATAATTCAACGTGGAAAACCCTGTACCATCGAGAATAAACCCACAAAATCAGAATTTCTTACAACACTTCAGCCCTAAAGCATCATTTGGTTTGGTCAAACAACCAAAGCCTCTACACACTCGAAAGTTAATATAAAATAAGCCAAATGATTCCCAAAATGCTCTCGTAGGAGGCTGGCTTTAAGCTTGTGTTAGCACTACTGATTCAGCCCATGAACCTTCCTTCTTACCCCTTCAGGGAGGACAAATCCATGCAAGTCCCATAAACTTCCTGGCTTATGTGACAGTTCTTGTGTTGCTTAAGCATAATGGGCCATCAACTCTCCCCTGGGATAAATCTGTCCTGGCCATCTCTGTTTTAGTGCTCTACATCTTGGGGAGTTGATAGCATTTGGGGTTTATTTTAATGGGAGTTGGTAGCCATGATCAATTGTAGAATCTCTATTTCCACGGAAATGGGTATTTAATAGATTTTTTGAAAATGGTGGTTATTGACCCAATGGGCCTTAATGGTTTAAAAACTGATTGTAGTATGTAAGAGTAAATGCATATGATTTTCAAATGCATACTAGAATAGGTAGTAAAAACCCTTTTAAATTGTAGGGACCTGGTCAATAGGGAGTTTCCATTTGCTTGTTCGGCCTTTCTATTTCTATCAGCATGAATCATGCCCATCTCTGAAGAAGAGAGGCTTACCATTTCCTCATGGGTGAGATCATCTTAAAACACACGACCCGTCAAGGTACAGGGAATGTCTTTCATTAGACTGGACAGCAATGCAGAGACAAGCTTTCAGAGCAGCTGGGCTCCCATCTGCTCTTGTGAGAGCAGAGGACACATGGACCACTTCTTGCCACTCATAGACCATGCACTCTGTTGCTCCCAGTGAGAGCTCCTTGGGAGTTGAAAAGCCACATGTGCCCCAGACTCCTGGGTTTAAATTCAACCTACAGTTGGAGATCCTACAGTGAAATTCCCAGGCAGAAGTCCTGGTCTACCTGGAGTTAACACCTACTGAAAATATTAATAGGAGCGAGCTCCAAAGGAATGTACTAAGACGTAATCCTGAAAGCAACAAATAGACCCAACCCTGATATTTATTTAGTGGTGTCAGTGAGCACTGACTGAAGCCCTCCCATGACATCAGGCATGTATTTAGGGTTCTCACCCTCTTCCTCCAGCTCTCCAAGGCCTACAAAAGCTCAACACCTTATGCTCACCACAGGGGCAGCTCCCCTCATGAGCCTGCAGCAACACAGATGTCCAGGATTTTTACCTGGCTGTTTGAAACCAGCCTGTGGGTTCAGCCATTGCAGAGAAGAGCCCAAGATATGTGTGTGCAGGAAAGCAAGACTGGGTACATGCCACCTCTGTAGAATAAAATAGGAAAAAAAACCAAGGACTTGAAAACTCCCAGATTTCAAAGGCATATCTGTCCTTCTTCTCACTCTTACCTTCCCCTTCAAAAATCCAATGAAGCTGGAATTAGAGAGTTCAGAGACACAGCCTGTTGCTTCTCCTCATCAGTGGAAAGGAGACAAATATTGCAGGTCATGGCCTGCTTCTACCCCAGTAAGATGTCCCCTAGTACCATCCCCAAGTAGGTCCACATCACTGTGCCCCACCTGCTTGCAGCAACACACACCTCCACCCCCACTGAGCCCCAAGACCATGTAAGGAAATAGCAAAGCTGCTAGACAAGTGCAGATTCTGGGTGCAAAAACCCAAGGCTTGCACATGCCTGAGTGATTTGACCCCACTGGGTTGGACTTTCCACCTACAACCAACACTGACTCCTCACTCTCAGTGGGCATGAACAACGGTCAGGCCATGGTAGCCTCTGAAAACCCATTGTCATTCTGCCAGAGCACATCCCTGGCCACCTGAAAGAGCATGTGCCCAGTAGCATACTTAGCAGATCAGGAAGCTACGGCACATCTGAGGGGGCTGGCTGAAAGCCTGGCCCTTGAGAAGGGGACAGAAGCTGCTATCACTAGGTATCATCCCTGAAAACAGAGAAACAGCAGTGACTGGGGGGAGTTAACTGGAAGAACTGAAAAGAAACAGAACTAAAGATACAGTTTTGAACCATTTAGGTGAAGGAAAGGAGCCCTGGCAGGGAAAAAGGCAGTGAAGCAGCAGCCTAGGGAAGGAGGGGACCCCAACATTGCTCTGGGTGGCTGGACTCCAATGCTCAGTGCAGACAGCATCCAGTCTCTACCACACAGCAACATGCTTCAGATAGGCTCACCATCCACAGCACAGGGTAAGCACTTGCCTTCTTCTGGTAATGTTGATGCTGGCTGGCAAGACACTAGCATTGTACATAACACGTGAGAGAAGGTGAGCGAGAAGCACTGAGAGAAATGGAGAAACATGTTTGCAGCCCCATGTAGCTTTGCAAGGCAGAACTCAACAGTGGCAAACTATTCTAGCGCAGATCCCAAGCTAAACAAAGCCAGGTGTGGCTCACTTTCTGCCTGGCTTCTTTGTTTCTAAGCAAAATAAAAATCTTCCTGGGCCAGGACCAAGCACTTTTTGCCTAAGGTGGCACAGATAAGCCCTGTCCCATCTAACCTACAAAAGTGGATCTAGCATAAATCAGCTTTCTCTTACCTTTTTCCTGCAACAAAAATACGAAGTAACATTCCAGGTTTGGGGAGGTCTTAAAGTCTCCACAAATAAGTCAGTGTCCCTAGGAGCCTGAATTTCACTGCCAGTCCATGATCTGCTGAGGGAAGACACAGGGGATAACATAGGTGGGTGCAACACTCCTGGTCGCCCCTAGCACTGCATGGGCTTCACATGGCTGAGCAGAGTCTCAGGGTCAAAAGGTTCAGCAAAGCACTCTGGACAGA
Source organism: Rhynochetos jubatus (assembly GCA_027574665.1). Lineage (NCBI taxonomy): Eukaryota > Metazoa > Chordata > Aves > Eurypygiformes > Rhynochetidae > Rhynochetos > Rhynochetos jubatus. The sequence goes on from CM050656.1 coordinate 24,315,437, forward strand.
GTAGAATTGGGTGAAAGCATAATTTTTTGCCTTGCATTTAGCCAAGACTGAGCAGCTTAATCTCCTTCCAATAAACATGTCTTTTCCCCACCCAGGAACTGGAAGGCAGAAGACCAGAGCCCCAGTGCCAATGGCAGCACCACATTGTTGGATGACTGGGTAACAAGATGCCCAAGACTTCCATACCTCAGTTTCCCTGGCTGAAAAGCTTGGCTTACCCTTACTGACAGCACAGGCAGGTGCTTGCAAACATTTTAAAAAGCAGGATCTTTGTGGAGTTTTCAGAGGAGCTTAGATAAGTCAGTCACCCACATCCCACTGCTGTTCAATGGAAAGCAAGTGTCCAGCTTCTCACCAGATGCCTCCTCCTTTCCCACCCATCTTCCACAGCACACTCCTCTGTAGGACAGATGAAAGATGGTGACAAAGAGGGAAAGCTATGGACTGACCATGGTGACAATGGCCCTACAGCACACGTGCCAAAGTAGACATGCCACACTTCTTCCTTAAGCCTGTCTCCAGCCAAAGAGCTGGGACTGATGCACATCACCACCAGCACCATCTCCGGATCCAGGTCTCAGGAGACAGAATGCACATGGAGCTCTGTGCTAAGATCGATCAAGGCTGGAGGGAAACATGGACAAACAGGTATCAGGAAGCAGCTCAGTCCCCTCCTGAAAGGGGGCATGGTTGGTGCAGAGTGGCCAGACCACAAAGCGGTTTCTGCATGGCTGGGGGAGGCCAAACCCCAAGCTTGAGGTTATTTCCAGATACTGTTCTCATGAGCACGAGGTGACAAGAGTCAGTCTCTCCTTAATTCAGCCTCCCTTACTAGTAGGTCTGCAGAAAAGGAAACAAAGGCACTGCAAGGCTGAGGAAGGTTTTTTTATGATGCTCTGGATGAGCCCATAGCATGCTGCAATGCACATGGTCATCAGTGAGGCTGTACGGCCTGGCATTACAAGTCAATGAAAGGGTGGCAGGAGACCAGCGTGACACCTTTCCAGTCTGGCCTGCCCCATCTGTTCAGACTGAAAGCTTCTGGGCACAGACAGGAGAAGGACCCTTTTACAGGGCTGACAACAGTGGGTGAATTTGCTGAGCAAGGATGACGCTCCCAGGGACACTAGACTAACAGCTCCCCTTCCTTTGCAAGGGGAACCACACATCTCTGTGTTCAAATAAACCCCCTCAGGCACTCTTCACTGTGATGGTAGTATCCAGTCTTGCTACAAGATCCAAAACATTGCTACCTTCACCCTGAATTTCTCAAAGGGCAAAAACTTGCAGCCTTGATACTGGTCAGGAAAGGGATCAAGAGAGAAGAAGACAAAAAGAAATCTATTCAAGCCAAGTATCTCACCCCTGCCTTTTTTTTTTTTTAAGGGAAAAAACAAGTCCCAAGCCTCCAGCTTATTTTTAGGTCCAGGCGATCGGGTCTCCCAGCCGGAGCACGGCACACGCAATCCAGCATTCTAAAAATGCCTTCCTTGCGGATATAAAAAGGGCACAAGATAATTTATTGGGAAAGTTTTGTAATGTAATGATCATACATTAACCACAAACAAACAAACAAAAAAATCCAAGGCTGCCTCTGATCCCCAGCACAGCCCTTGGCAGGCAACAGTTGCAAAGGCTCAGCATCCTTGCCTTCCCCAAAGCCTCCCAGCAAAGTCCTCTGCATCGCACTGTCTCAGCGGGTTTGTGCTCCTTGGGACCCATTCCCTCTTGCCCCATCACCCTTTGCAAAGGAGCAATTTGATTTCCTAAATAACTGCGGCATCTGGGCCAAGGAAAACTAAAAGCAGTGTGTTCACTTAACTCCAATGGTCATGGCTCAGCCTGCCAACACAAATGTGGGATAAATTGCCCCAGAGACCCCATCAATGCTGAGCAGACGGAGCCCCACCAGACGTCTGCTGAGAGCCTCGCCACCCTGCCTTTTCAGTTCCCGGGGTCTCGCTATCCTGGCCAGGGTCTCAGCTGTGGTCCTCCACCCACAGGCAAGGGATGAGGAGGAGCCCTGGGGAGGGCTGAACATCAAGACAAAGAGTGACACTGCCCCCCAGCCCTCAGACACACGCTGTTCCTTCACAATTGCCATCCCGATACAATCAGCCCCCTGTAAGTGAGCCCCCGGGACAGTGGTTGCTAGAACAATAGCTCACATCTGGGACAGCTGTTTTCCCCGAAAGCACCCAGGCTGCCTACAGCTGCAGGACAGGGATCCTCTCCCCTCACACGCAGATCGTGTTCTCCCTCCCCTGTGGGGATGCAGCTGCCCTGGGGGGACCTGGCAGATTTCTCGAGGAACACGCTGCCTAGCAGTTCAGTGCCTGTAGGAAGGCTTATGGGAGAGAGTGAGACACGTCCTTCAGCTGAAGCTTATTGGAAATTAACTCCCAAGCCTTGTACCTTGGGAAGAAAAGGAGTGCATTATTGTAGGTTTTATTTCCTACTTTTAGCACCCCAAAACGCATGGAAGAAGACTTGGGCACATCAGCCATATGCTGCAGTTTGCTAAACAGAGCCAGCTGCTTTGGCTAGTGCCAAAGCCAGGGGCTGGGAACCAGTCCTTGGACACTTCTATACTCTCGTGCTCCTCTCCAGTCTTGCTCTTCTGCTCCCTGCGATAACAAAACAGGTCCCATCAAAAGCCACTGTGACGTGGAGCTCCCTGCTCTTGACCAGTGCCCCCAAGACATTGCACAATCCCTTGGACAGAAGAACTTCAGTACCATCTTCCCCCTGGAAAGAAGTAGCTCCCACAGGCCCGCTAGCCTGTTGCCATGTGGAAGTGGCTGAGTCAGACCCTGGTCTTGCCACGTGTCTCTTAGAGTGTGCCTCCATGCTATAGCCCCCATCACCACCTCCTCTGCCACTCCCAACCTTCTCCTCATGGATCTCTCATCATTTGAGGTTAGAGCCCACAGCTACCCTTCCCTTTCCTCTATCAGCTCACACTGAAGATTTATAACCTCCTCACCTCACACCTTTGTGAGAACAAAAACCCCAAAGGGACCTTCTGGGTGCCCTCCTCATTTATGATAAAGTTTGGAAGACACCAAAGACACAACAGATGAATGCATCACACGGAAGGAAAGGAGCAGCCTTCACAGCAAACAAGGAACCACAAATAAGAAATAAGAAGACTAAACAAACAAAATACATCTTTCAGAGACACCAAAGGCAGCAGCCAGAGGCCAAGGTGTGCAGTTCCCTAGTGGCATAAACATAACCACACTGTGGAGCCTACTAAGTCACACCAACCAAACCCACAGCGCATGCATTATCTCACCACCCCAAGTCCTCCCTATTAGGAGCAAAACCACACAATTGGGCTCACCTTTGGCACAACACACTAAGGGGTAGTGACATGCCAAACACTCTCAAACATACTTTGAGAAAGTCAAAAGAAAGTTTGGGGTCTTCTCCCCCCAAGTTAGGGGTCTGGAAGAGCTGTCACCCAGAGGCACGTTCACATAGGTACAGGCTCCCAATCCCATCATGAGCAAGCAGCTTCGTAGACATTCTGCCTGCCTTGGGCTCTACCAAGGACAATCCCATCAGTCTTTTCCAAGTTTTGAAATCAGTAATCAAAGGGAAACCCAGAGAGAGTGGGGTTTCCAACAAGGAAAGAATAAGATTTTTTATGAGCTCAAATCCAACCACTGTCATAAAACTTTAAAGCAGCCACCAAGAAATCATCCGGCTCCAGAGAGAAAAAAAAAAAAGAAAGTCTTGTTAGTTACTGGACCTCCTCAGATCCAGCAGGTCTACTAGAAAGGAGAAGCAACAAGCTTAGAAGCCAGTAAACCTATCACTGCCACCTTTGGGGCCTCCACAGCACCCATCTCCTCACCACCACACTTACAAGCCCTGAGTCCAGCACTTGAGGCTTATTCCTTCAGGAACACCAAGCCAATACTTGGGTACAGGCCAGTGGGACTCCAGGAGATACCAGAGGGAGCTAAAAAGCAGCCAGGACTCAGGCCCTGAGCAGAGGCATTTCCTAACCATGCTTTCCTCATCATCATCCATCAGACAAACAGGTTCATCTGGATCTGCTTTTGAAGACACTCCTTTAACAGTGGGAGGTTCCCACTGTTAACATCCTTAACCCAATTAAGCATCCTTCCCTTAGGATGGGAGGCCCACTAAGCTTGCTTGTAATGTTAATCAGATACACTTTAGTATCACAGCTGTGGTCATCCCAGTAGAGGCCACCCAGAGGCTGGAGATGCCTGGTCATTTTTAACCTCCTTTTGTCACTTTGGTTATTTCTGCTGTTACTTTGGGTACTGAGATGTAAGGCCCAGCAGCTCTGCCCTTATCCATTGCTCTCCAGACTCCACTCCAGTATTTCTTTTCACATTAACTGTGTCACACACCAGACTCTCATTGACTAACTGCCCGAGGGTGACCCTCACTGAGTGTTAATTGCTGTTAATAAGCTGTTGCTGCTTTCCTTCCAAGAGCACCAATTATAACAGCAATGACACTGCAAGAAGATATGTGTCTGCAGCAAATCAAGGCAAATTTTACTCCAAAGCCTAGCATTACACTACCAGCAAACCCTGGAAAACACTTAAAAACAGGATAAGATTAGGTGAAGGATGATAGCAGGCAGCTTTCCTGCCACTGCTTGTCCCCTTGCTCTTCATACATTGGATCAGGGTGAATGAGAAATCCCTGGCTTGCTTCCTATGGCTCCAGTTGTGATGTCTGGCAGGGATGTTTACACTCTGCTGTTTCCCTCCATCCACAAGCCTGCGGTCCCACCAGTGTGTTTTACACAGGGGTTGTGGCCCAGCTGGTGCAGAGTACAGTGGGTCTTGTCCCATGCAGAGGAGGTGCAGAAAGGGCCTGACAAGATGGCCTGACAGATTTGCATCGTGCACAGTAGCGCTGCCATTGTTCCAGCATCACCTCCTGCCTGCAGCTGGGTGCAGCTCTTGCCTCGGCTACAGCGAAGTCCGTCCCCACCAGAGCTTTAAGATCCTTCTTTCCAAACCTTGCTTCTCTCCCCTTCTAAGAATGGGTGAGGTTATATGGTAGCAACAAGTGTGGCCCTGGAAGTACACCGAGATGTCCACCCGTTAAGAAGCTGCCACTGTTCTTAAGGCTTCTCTCTCTGGAAATGTAATTTGCCTTTCTCAAAGCTGCAGCCCAAGGGAAAAAGATTTTACATGAGGGATGTGCTAAGATGGTAAGAGCTTTTGCATGAGTAATTAAAGCTATGAAAGTCAAGACAAGGCATTGAGACCCTTCACCAAAATGGACTGTATCTGTCTGCAGTGCTAGTAAGAAATTGTCCACTGTCTCATTCTTTCTCATTTGGGTCATTTTTGGCCCTACTAAGAAAATTTCGCATCCAAACCATTCTTTGTGAGAGCCTTGAAAGGAAATACAGCAGAGATGGTTTAGTCCATGAAAAAGATTCCCAAATTTTTGTCTTGACATCTTGATCTGAAAGGAGATTTAGAGAGCACCACCTGAAGCGGGGTCTTCCCTCTCCCGAGCTCTCCCAAAGCTTCAGCTCCCTCCTGGACTCTGGCATGAGGTTTTCCAGCAGGTATGAGAAAGCACAGGCATCTCAGTGGAGCAGCAGCCAGCTCTCCTCCAGTTACAGACAGAAAGCTGCTGTTCACATCGAAGCACCTGGCTCCTACTGTGCCGCCTTTCCGCAGTTTGTTAAATTTTATTTCGCATTATTTCTCCTGTTCTGGCTTCCACCCTAAAAATCCTTCTGGACATTCCCCAGCTGCCCTGCTTCTCATAAATGTTCATTTAAGTATAATACCTTACGAGCAAACCCAGAGGTACTGGGTCAACAGGAGCTCTGCCTGAACAAAACTCCTTGAACTAAGGTTGCCTGCTCATGTATTTTGGGATTCATCCACTGACTTTGGGGGAATGACACTGATCTGGCCATGGCAGCCCCCAAATCTGTGCTCAGACTCACATTTTTTTTTCCAGACTCATGGTACCAATTTCCCAGCGATCTTCCAACAAACATATATATTCTTCCCCAGGAGCCAGGGTACCCTCAGCAGGGTACCAGGGAGCTAGGGTATGCTGGGCAGGGATGAGCTCAGGGAGAGGGGATGTCCACCAGCATCTCTGAAGGGACAGACAGCTCAGAATAGCTCAGCAGCAGCAGGATTCAACTCATGCCCCCACATTTCCCAAATGCTGGGCACATCGTATTTTGTTTTTCAGAGCTTAGCCTACAAACAATCAATCTTGTCTCCTGCACAGGCCAATGAGGTCTGCGGAAAGAAAATTGCAAAAGATTTGTTATTTCCCTAGTGTTCCCATTTTCCCATTCCTTTCCCACAGAGGCAAGGTTTTTGTTTTGGTTTGGTTTGGGTTTTTTCCCAACTTTCAGGGGAAAATCCTGACAAATGGAAGCCCTGATTCATACCAGCAAAAATTTGGCCTTTTTTAATTTAAGGTGGAGCTCTTGTCTGAGGATAAAAACATTTCTCTTACTACACACAGAGGGCAAGGATTGAGCTTTTGCCCTGCTGAAGCAAAGGCATTGGATGCTCATGGCCACCATAAGCGGAGAGTTGTTGTGCAGGCAGGAGAGCTTCTTATCTCCCCACAGCTCAGGAAAGCTCTGCCCGTGCTCACTCACAGGGATGGGAGACAAGGGGACAGGCAGGCACAGGGTGGTGATGTTGGCTGTCACCAAAGAGTCTTCCAAGGAAGGGGATGCTTGGGCAGAGGCAGGTGTGTGGCTCCATGGCCAGAGGGATGCATTGGAGGAAAGGCTCCCCATCCTCCTGTGTTTCCTCAGGCAATTGAAGGGGCTCAGGAAGAGAGGAAGGGAAGTGCTGCTCCTCTCCCATTACCACCACCTGAGCAGAGACGCCTGCTTTCCTCCTCCTTCTGTGCCCCGCCTGGGAAGCAGCAAAGAGAAGAAACTGGCTTGGGAAAAAGGGATTTATGGCCACAGCCTACCTGTTCCCACAGCCCAGGGAAAAAAAATGCAAAGGAGAAAGAAAAAGATCGAAGGAGCAACATGTCCCTAAAACCCTCCCTTGCAATTTTTCTCCCCAGATGCTGCCATCTGCGCTGCACCACTCCCGCTCCAGTGCCCATCACCAGGAACAGGCAGCAGGGAATGAGCAATTTTCTCTGACACTGAGACAGAAAGAGCTTAAAAAAAAAAAAAAAAGGAAAAGCCATGACTTTTTTTCCCCTTCCCCTTCTCCAGCCAGAAAGCACATTTGGCAGAGCCTCAAGTGCTGGAAGCCATCAGCAGGGCTGCCGGCACTTCAGAGGTTCCGGGGAGGAGGGCAGGCATGTGCCAGCCACTGACCGCGCTGTCCCAGTTGCCCCGGGGTGCCCCATCACGTGGGGGGTCCCCCTTCTCCATCCCATCCCAGATTCTGCCTCCAAAGAGCCCCAGGGAGGGCAAGGGTCCCCTAACACTGCGCACTGATGTTCCACGGAGCAACGTGGGTTTTGCAGGGCATTTTGCACCTGCAGCAGGCGGTAAAGGCTTACATCCTCCTCTGGCACTGAGCAGCCACCCCGTATGTCTGCCTGAAGGGGGGGATTTGCTCCCCAGAAAGCATTTGGCTTTGAGATGCAGGGTTTGATCAGCCCATGCTCATGACCAGCCAAGACCATCTCCCCATAGGCATCACTGCCCAGGCCAAGATTTGGGGAGGCTCATGCACACCAACCCACACCTTACCAAACCCTGCCACTCACACCTAGCAGCAACACCTCCTTCGCCCCACGCCAGCACTCAGGAAAAGGCATTTTGAGTACAAATTAAAAAATGAGGCTTTCAGACACATCAAGGGAAGGTGGGGAAGGGGCAGTAATCCCCCTGCTGCATCCCGTGCAGGGGGGTCGGGGAAAGCAGCACCCTTTGCATGGGGCCACCCTGCCCACCCTGGATGCCCAAGGACACTGGCATGTCCTTGGAGACCCGCAGCTCTGCACTAGGAATCCCCCTTGGGGGAATTTCTCCATCACCCTCCCTCGCTCCTTTGCAGGGTGAGGGAAAACTTAGCAGCAGGGTGTTGCAGAGGGACAGGACTCAGTGCCATCCTGCACTGTGGGATTTACATGCCCCCAGTGGCACAGAACACCCATCCCACGGAACACCCCTCTGCCTTCCCACACTAGGAAGTGGTGGGTCAGAAGCAACATCCAGGTGCAGAGCAGGCATCAGGGAGAGGGTGCACCCCATCCCTCAATATACCACCCCCCTCAAAAGCCCTGCACCTACCGATGGGGTGAGTCGGGGTCGAAGCATGTCCTGGCCACGTCGGTGGCCCGTGGGTCACAGCAGTCACCATCGTCAAAGTCGTCCAACATGTTGTTGCACTCCATGTGGCAGATGCCATCACGGCGCTTCCAGGAGAAGCAGCGGCCGGGCCGGCGGCAGTCCCCACCATCGTAGCCCGTCAGGGGATGCTCACACTCAGGGTCACAGCGCTCGTTGCCCACCTTGCTAGGCTCGCAGCCCAGGAGGACGGCACGGCGGCGCAGGGAGGAATTGCGTACCTCCAGCAAGCTGAGCTGCCAGGAGATGTTGTAGGGTTGGAAAGCTTCACTCAGCGCCCGGTGTTGCCGCCAAACCTGTTCCCGGCTGACCGTTGGCCGCCCGCCATCATCCTCCAACAGGTTCACAACCCGGTACCGCACCACTTTTCCAGTCCGCAGCGGCCAGTGCCGGTTGTAGTGGGAGACCAGCTCCACATTATCACAGGCAGTCTGCCCGCAGGCAGGGGGGCCCAGTGGCCACAGGACGGGAGATGACGGGGATGGCAGCACCCGCTGCCGGGGGAAGGCGCTTTCCCGAAAAGGCACCCAGCGCTCCTCTGGGGTGGCGAAGCCAGCATCCAGAGCCAGCCCTGCTGCTCCCTTGGCCACCCCCTGAAGGAAGAGACGCTGGAGATGGGATTGGGGCAGGGCATCCCGCCACAGGGCCAGCCCAGCCAGGTGTCCCCGGAAAGTGTGCGTGGTCCCCCAGGCGTCACCCCCCAGCAGTAGCGTGCGGCAGGAGGCCATGAAGGCGCTGTGCAGGGGTCCCTCCTGCCCACCAGCGTGGCCCACCCGTGCCCCGTCCACATAGAGGGCCATCCAATGGCCGTCGTAGCTGGCGGCCAGGTGGGTCCATGCCTCGGGGCGGTAGCGGTGGTAGGCGGTCACCTCAGTGGTGGTGGCCGCCCGGTCCGTGCGGAGTGAGAAGAAGAAGCGAGCGTCCTTCTTGCCACCAAGCTGCAGGGCGCGGATGCCCAGTGCCCAGCCCTTATCGCTTGCTGTATGTGAGCAGTTGTCGAAGATGCCTGCAGCAGAGACAGGGATGGGGATGGAGAGAGAGGAAAACTGGTGAGGACCAGAGAGCATCACTGCTCCTCCCCAGGTCCTCCGTGGCAGGATAGCTCTTGGCAGGGCTGTGGGGAGGCTCCCCCTGCCACTGCCACAGGTAAACACAGGTGACCAGAGGCTTAGCAATGGATTCCTCTACAGGAAGGACACCCCAAACCCCACTCAAAATCATTTGGATGAGCAGGTGGAGTAGCCAGGATAGATGGCAGAGCCAGAGAGGTGGGATGAAGTGGGGAGGAAGAGCATGGACACGAGGAGAGGCCGAAGAGTGATATGTTTCTGAGCTGCTCACTGTAGGAGTACTCCTGCAGGACTGGATTAGAGGCTAAGCTTTTTATCTGCGGGCCAAAGCTTTTAAGAATTAGAGCACAGCAACCCAAAGCAAAACAGCCTCCTCCAGGGACTGCTTCCCCAACAGCTTCCAGGCAGATTTACAGCTCTCCTTTACGCTCCAGTTTTCCTTCCAGTCCTGCATCCAGCGCAGGCAGGCAAGGGTCGGAGAGGGATGTGCTGCCTCCAGCCGGGCGGGTGCACTCCTCAGCCCCTAAGGTCTCCTGAGCATAAATCCATCCCCAGGAATAGCTTTGAGGTCAGCGTCTTCCTGTGCACCCAAGCATGTTGCAAACCTGTTTTTTAGTCTGGGCAAGACTGAATGTCCTTGGGAATCAATGGCCATAAGGCACTTAAATACTGACAAGGGCACATGGACCTGCTGCTTGCAATAGATGCTTCTAGGATCCTAAATCACCAGTGCCAGGATGTCCACACAGGTCATCGGCTGGGGCGAGCGAGCTCAAAGACATGATTTGAGACCCACCAGTGGCATCTTCTGGGAGTCCCTTGCTTTCTCATTCACTGCCCCAACAAATCACTTCCAGATGCAACAGTGTCCCGATACTGCCAAAACCTGCTGCTGCTGTGCCCGGAGGCCCTGTTTATACTCCTGCTGCAGTACTTCTTATGCTCCAGACCATGTTTCCTTGCTGTACAAGTTCTCCTGCCCTGCTCTGTGCCACTCCCACTGCATGCATTACCTGCCCATCTTAGTGGTGTCGAGGCATCATGTGCCAAAACAAGGCAATCCTGCCCTGTCCCTCTGCCCAGCCTGTCCCTGGAGATGCTCAGCATGACACTCCAGGGAAACTACCTTCTGTCAGGATTGCCAAGAGGCCACTGGAGAGAGGCAGAGGTGTAGAGGAGCAGGAGCTCCAGGAGAAGCAGGACCTCCTGGCTTTCTTCCAAGGGATGTGACTGAAGTCATGACCCCACATCTTCCCCACCAGCCCTCATAAACGTGGCTGTCAAGCCCCACTGCACCCCAGGAAGCAGCACTCCTCCCTCCATCCATCCGTTTCACCGAGGGCAAGAAGGGTGGTGGCCTCTTGGCTGCTTCACAGTCTTAACCACCCCGGGCACGGATCCGTGACACCACTCACTACAAAGGCAGCTACACACAAAACCTCCGTGGGTGGATGGGTTTGGACAACTCTTGTTTTTTGGTGGACTGTGAAAGGGAAGCAGAAAGACCAGGGGAAGCTGAGACAGGGAGAAGCCAAAAAGCAGGAGGCAGGCAAAGGAGACGTGCAGGTGTGAGAAGCCAAAGCTAGAGAGTACTTTTGGGCTGGATGCTGGCTGAAAGGTGCTTAGACTTGCATGCCTGAAAGCCGTCTTTTAGTAGTTGGTCCTCACTGAGGTTGAGGAAACAGGGCTTGGTACCTCTTCTCTTAGGAAAACTCATGTATTTCACCTTGAAATGGTTTAGCATGCCCCAAATTTGATGTTTAATGAAATGTGCTAAGGAAAAATCAGGACAACCAGAATCAGGCTTTGAACAGCCTTCTGGGGTGAGCATGAGCTAGCATCCTCACAAACCCATGCTTGAGCCAAGCCAAGCCTGGAAGTGCCTCACAAGTTCAAAAATGGCCAAAAGAACCTTAAGCAAGGATAAAACCAGGCCTGGAGACTTCATCAAAAGGATGCAAATAAGGCCAAGGTCAGCTCTACAGCAGGGGCTGGAAAGCCACTACAGCAGCTGCTGGTGCTTCCTAGACATGGCCAGGGATGTCATCTCCAGTGCAGCCATTGAGCAGGCAGGCAGAGCAGCACATCCCACAGCCAGTAGCTACTGGAGAAAGTGAAGCAGAGCTGCCCAGCACCAGGTCCTGACATCTCTTGAGGGCCTGCACAAGAACTAAGCAGGGGACCAGTTTCAAGACCCTGGAATTTGCCAAGGAACTTGGTATTTTGTCCTGGGGCAACCCACAAGGAAGGGTGGGTTGGCCATTGATTCCCAAGGGCATCCATTTCAAGAGCTGTTTGCAGTGGAGGTACAAGGTGATATCCTCAGCACCTGTAAGTGCATCCCGGCTTCTGGTCCATCAGGTGGGAAAAGGGAGCTCTAACCCAGCTTGTGATGTTCATCAGTGGTTAAGGTGATCACTTTGGGGTGTAAAACAAGAGTGGTTGGCAACAGTGCAAAAAACTGAAGAGAATGGTGTCTGCCAGGAAAGGTGTCTGAAGAAGAAAAAGCCTCTGAAGACATGAAGCACACACTGTTGTAAGGACCACACTCGAAGCAGCATCTTCTTCTGCTGGGCCCAGGAGCTTTGCAGTACAAGGAATAGCTCAGCCATTCTTTGAGACTCAGATACCAGGGAGAAATTAGCTTCTAAAGCTGTGGAGGGTCTGACACCAACCAGTACACCCTGTGTAGTGAGAGCAGCTGGCCCCAGAGGGTGGTCACCCCTCCGGGTGTGCAGTGTGAGCAGCTCGGGGACCCGAGGAGGACACCCAGGCTTAGACACAGAAGTTTGGGACTGCTGCTGGTGAGGGATCTTCTGACCCAACAAAACCATCTTTGATCTGTGTAAAAACAAACCTCAGCCCTGCACAAAGGGAAATCTCCTTGGGGTTTATCAGAAGCAGAGCAGGTGTGGATGAAGGGGAGACAAAGAAGGTAAAAAAAGAAATGGCGTCACATGAAAGGACTCTCATCTGCTGCCTAAAATGAGAAGGACATGGAAGAAGGACCACTTTCCTTCCCTGGCGGTGGCCGTGGCAGGACATTGGAGTTATAGCCCAGCAGATATCCCCCTGTGCAATAGGGGCTAAGAGGGATGACCGGCCCTCTCCAGACTGATCAAATGTTACATCTACAGGAACAAAGCCAACTCCTGAGCCTTCAGTCCAAGCAGCAGTCACACCAGCTTGCTTTGCCCAGAGTTGCTCAGCCTGGCCTTATTTCCCAGGCAATGATGCTGGGAGATGTTTAGCTCACATTCCTCTCGCTTTCCCTCACACACAGACACCTGGAGTATCTCCAGTTCCTCCACAGCTATGAACCACTTCACGTCTCGAGACTCTCTCTACGACCAGTTCAGAAGCAGACTCGGCACCTGCCGAAGGGCTGGCAGATGCCTGCATCATCTGCTCGCCTGAAATGCCAGCAGTTGGTCTTTGTCACCCGCACCTGGCCCTGCAGTCCCAGCTGCTGGGAGAGGGGTGGGAAGTGGAGAGTGACTCAGGCAGACAGAGGTGCCCGGGCCTGACTGAAACCCTGGAGCATGGCAGCTGGGGGAATATTACCCAAGTGAGTGCCAGTGCTCACAGGCAGCACTTTCAGTGCTAACAACCATCCCACCCTCTGCAAAGACATTAAAAAAGAAAGTAAACAAGCAAACAAACAAACCACTGGCTAGCAGGGAAATGTAAACCAAACACCTGCAGGCTGGACTTCCAGATGCAAACAGCTATGCTGCCAATGCAATGGCTGGGAAGGGTGTTCCATGCATCCCAAACCATAGTCTGCCAGCAGGGAAGCAGCACGGACCCCAGTGGGAAGCCAGATGGTGAGGTGAACACTAGGTAGTTTCCTTGTACACGGCTGCTTTTCCCCTCTGCCACCCAGTACCCAGCCTGTCCTTCCTCTCTCTTCCGCAGCAAAGATGTGGCTATCTCCCCTGAACCGGGGAGGTAAATTAATGAAACGGGCCAGGTGGTGAGCGAAGCAGAGGGAGGTTCAGTGGAGCAATTGCAAGCGGATGGAGCATTGGGATACAGAGAGGGTTTCCCCAACCTGTCAGCTTGGCTGGATCAGCATAGAAACACAGCAGCCCCCTCTGTGGGGACCCCAGACATCCCATAGGAGCACTGCCACCCATTCCCAGCCGTGTGTTGCCCTGCCACGCTTGTGCCCTGCCACAAACGCCCATCCTGGCACAGCTGCGGGAGGTGACATCTGCCCCACTCCGTGCCCTGTGCCGGCCCTCTCTGTCTCCTCAGGCTCTCCATCACCTGCCCGTTTCTCAGCGCGGCGGGGTGAACGGGTAATCCCCGGTAGAAAAAGCATCTGGAGCCGCCCTCCGCCCGGGGGAAGCCGCTCTGCGGAGCCCTGGGAGCCGGGAGCCCGGGGGATGTCGCGGCCGGGGCCGTGCGTGCGGCGCGGCTGCCACCGTGCGGCCGCCCGCCCCGGGGACCCTCCGGGAGCCCCGCCAGGGCGGGCCGGGAGCGCGGGGAGCCGCGGCCGCTCCGCCCGGCTGGGAGCCCCGGGAAGCCCCCGGCGTTCCCGGGGGAAGTAGGAACGGCGGGGTGGGGAGGGGTCGGGCGGAGCGTGTCTCCCAAAGGGACCCGCCAGCTCCCGGCGGGAGGAGAGGGAGAAACCAGATAGGAGCGGGGGGGCCGGGCTGGAAAGACGGGGCGGGGGTGTGGGGGAGACACCGAGATGGGGGAGGGGATGTTTTAGGGTTTGGTCTCGAGGGAAGGAGGAATATTTCACGCCCGGGGTGCAGAGGACACGGGAGGGGGCGCGGGGTGTCACCTGCCACAGCGGAGAAAGCAGGCGAGCCCCCCCCCGGAGGTCTGGGACGGGGACGGCAGGGAGACTCGGGTCCCCATCCCTCCCTGCCTGCCTGCCCGCCGGTGGGACGGCGTTTACCTGCGATGATGGCCGGGTTGCTCTGTCCGCCCTCCGCCTTCACCCACACCTCCAGGGTGAACTGCTCCCGCGGGATGTCGGGCAGCGCCTCCGGCCGCGCCGCCAGCTGCTCCCGGCCGCCCGAGAAGTACAGGGCAGGCAGCGGCCACTCCCGGGGGGGGCTCGGCACCTGCGTCTCCCGGCCCCGCAGCCTCTCCCTCCGGACCTGGCCGTCCGCCTCGCCCCCCGGCTCCTCTCCGCCTCGCCCGGCTCCCCGCGGTCTCCGGCCCCGCGGTCGTCCGGAGCCCGGCGTGGCTGCAGCGCCGAGGACCCCGTGAGCTCCGGGACCTTGCGGGTACAGCCCGTAGGGATGATGCGGAGGGACGGCACGGCGGCTCGGCGCCTCCATCCCGCAGCCGAAGACCGGCGGAGGGTCGGGGGGCCGGGGATCCCCGCGGGTCAGGCTGAGTGCCGCCAGCAGCAGCGCGGCCAGGGGAGCCCCGCCGCGCAACATCCTTCTTGGGGACGAATTTGGGGAGGGGGCTGGGGGGGTCCGGGAGAAGGGGAGCGATCAGGGGGGCGGCGGGCGGCAGCACCGGGGCATCGTCCCCCGGCCCCCGCCGCAGCCGCTGCCCCCAACTTTTCCCCGGCACCGCTCTCCTCCCTCTGCTCCTGCGGGAGAAGGAGGAGGAGGAGGAAGAGGAGGAGGAGGGAGAGAGCACCGCGGCGGGGACCCCCCTTCTGCCTGCAGCCGGGGTTCTCGGGGCACGGCGGCCCCTGCGCGGCTCTGCGCTGGGTGGGAGCCCGTCTCTGCCTGCGGGAGCGGGCGATACGCTAGACGCCCTTATCTAGAAAGCCCCGAGGAGCTCCGCTCCCCCCCCCTCACCCAAGGAGGGGTGTGGAGGGGGGGCTGCCTTATTTAAAGATGATTATGTCCAATCTAATAAACCCCGAGCGGAGCATCGCCCTCCCTTCCCTCCGCCCTCCCGGGCTCTGCCCAGGATGCTGGCGGGGAGGGGATGCAGAGGAGACCCAACGCCCAGAGGGTCCCCTCCGCATCCCCTCCTCACCCCCGGGACTTTGGGACAGCACAGGCAGCACCTGCCCTGTCCTTGCCGTTATCAGCGGTTTCACCCTAGGCTGCTTTTGGCGTGGCCCAGTAGCCTTCCCCGCAAGCCCCACTCGCTGTCTCTCTCATTCCTCCGCCCGGCACTTGGTCTCTTTTCCTTTCTTATTTTTGTTTTGTTTTGTTTCCTTTCTAACTTGAAACGTGCCTGTGTTTCCTCTTGTTGTAGCTCAGGGTGTGATATCTGTCTGCCCACCTTGCTTCCATCTCCATCACCTAAGGAGGAGGAAAGGAAGGTGAGAGGAGGGGACACCCCCACTCAGCCCACCCCCAGTGAGGGGAGAGGTGACCTTGGACTCAACGTGTGCAGAGACTCAGGGTTCCCCCTCAGCCTGAGATTTTGCTGCTTTTTCTCTCTTATATGGTTTTTTTCCTCCCACCATGATCCCATCTGTTTGACATGTGCAGAAAGGTGGGCTGGAGGCACCTTACCTAAGCAAGAATCACATCCAATAGATCAAAAACTCCCCATCGATGCACCAAGGGAGCAGGCAGCGGTGGGAGACGTATCTCACCCACCACACTGCCAGAGGGTATGGCACCAACCCTGCCAGGGGAGAGCCGTTCACAGCATACGGGTGAGAAAACAACCCCCAAAATTTTCCTGTTGGCTTTGTTGCACCAGCACGTGGCGTGGGAGACTAGGAAAACTTCAGCACAGAGAGGTATTTTTTTTCCTTTTCATTATTATTATATTATATATATTTTTTTTTCTTTTTCACTCCCAAACACTATCTGTGGCGGTCAGTCTGAATCAGGGTTGCCAGCAGAAGCTGGGAGGCCCCTTCCAGGGTACAAGCTTTCAAACCAGTGAGGCAGGAGAGGAGGGATTTAAGAACAAACAGCAGGGGCTGGCTGTGTGGGGTTGGGGTTGGGTTTTTTTGTCTTCTCAAGGTGGAAGAATGATGGCGGGGGGTGGGGGGGAGAGGTGTGCTTTAATGGGGGGGAGGTAGAAAAAAATAGCAGCAGTGGAAAAACTGGAGGGTTAGGGGGGGTGAGCATTGCGCTTTGCCAAGGGAAGGAGGGAGGGAGGTGTAAGCAGACGGAGAGGTAAGGGCATGGTGAGGTTGGAGGTGCCTGGAGAGGAAGAGAAAACATGCAGAGTGTGAACAAGGCCAGACAGAGCAGGGATGGCTCATGTGAAGGAGCTTGAGCAGCTTCTGAGGACCTTTGAGGTGTGAACCACATTCAAGAACAACACGAGAGCCCATGGCTCATAGGGAGGCAGTGAGAAGAGGTCTGCAGCTCTCCTGCCTGCACTGAACATACTGGTGCCTGTCCACCAGTGGTTGGGATATAGAGATAACCCAGCTTGGCACTTGGCACTGGTGAGGTGGCATAGGAAGAGTGTTGTCCTCGGGCCAATGCCAGCAAGCATTGCTTATAGTGCGTATTCATTCAGGAATGAACTGAGCTCCTGATAGCCCTGTCTACCAGGGCCTGATAAGAGATGATCCCATGGGATGGCTTATTTGGAATGGTGGTGACCTTATTAAGCAGTTATTAATCATCTTGCCACACAACACCCTGCCCTACCCGGTTGTCAGATCGAGAACTACAAAGAAGCAAGATCACAAGACCGTCAGCAGCCTGTGCTGCCATCCAAGAGGTTCTGCAGCGCTGTCTCCTCTGGGACAGCTTTGCTGGGATGAATCCAGCAAATAAAACCCTTCAAAAATGCACCCAAGTAAGGCCTCTATATATAGGCTCTGGCCTGGGTTAAGCCACTTGTTTGACAAAATGACACCCACAAACAAATAATTCTGCTGGGCTGGTGTAGAGCAGGAGCTGCAAAGGAGGACTAAAAGCCCACCAAGGAACCCTCTGTTTTTTTTTAGGGGGGGGGGCGGAGGAGAGGGAAAAGAGCAGAGTAAGGCTCCCCATCATGCCAGGACCCCTGTCTCCCCCTGCCCTGCCTGGCTGAGCCCAAGCCTGTTTGGATTTAAGGAGCCAGCCGTGTGCATTAATCATTACCCCACGCTGGCTCAGCATGCTTTCCATCCCCATGCAGGCAGGTTCCCCTCACAGCTGCTTAAAGGTGGGACACTTGGAGGAGGTTGGAGAGGATGAGGAGGGCAGGACCATGGGGGCACCCATCTGGGTTGGGTCAGCATCTGGGGAGCAGAGATTCCAGGATGCTGTTCCCATCCCAGCGCTACTGCCAGCTGCAGAGTAAACCCCCATATTTTGCATAGGGGTTTTTTGGTTTTGTTTTCCCAAAAAGGGGCAATTAGTTTGACCAATGTAACGATGTCACCACATGTAAAGGAAATACTGGCCCAAGGATAAGGCAAGGAACTTGAAGATGTCAGAGTGGTGGCAATACACCCTCAGCACATTTTCTGTCTTTCTGGAAAGCAGGGCAGGCATCTGTTAGAGGTCTCAGCTCACAGCCAGGCTGCCTTGGCCAAGGAATGCAACAGTCCTGCATCTTCCAGGAATCCCTGCATGCAGGATTGGGATGGAGATGCTTATGCCAGGCAGGGTCCAGCTGCAGTTCAAATCTGCAGATACTCAGGACTAAGAGAAATGATGCTGGATGGGAGGCAGGAGGACAAGTGGTAGCAGAGGGGAGGTTTGGCTGGATATTCCTCTTTCCTTCCACATGCGTTGTCCTTCCTGGCTTATCCCTGCTCTTTGGACTCTCTGGGCTGCAAGCCTCTGTAGTCAGGGTTATTGGAGTTGGGGGGACACACACAGACTCTGAATCAGGCAAGCTGCATGTGCTGGACAGGAGCAGGGGCCCCACAAGGGGCCTTCCTGTCCAGGAGCATCGGGTAAGAAGGAGAGGGAAGAGGGAGCCCCATCAAAGTGAGATGCTGAGCTGGGACTGTGGGATGAGTCCAGCACAGGAGTGGGACTCCCAGTGCAGGCTCTGCTCACACTGGGGGAAGGTGGAGAGTGGCATTTTAGCTGGAGCAGAGGCCAAGCCGTGCTTTTCCCCACGCCTGTCAAAAGTCATCAACAAAACCCTTCCTCTCCTTCCACTCCTCCTCGGGAAACCACTGGCAATCTCGACATGGGAATAAAGGCTTCGGGAGAATCCAGTTTTTTTGTTCATGGCCAGGCAGCCAAATCCCGTGAGTCTGAGACAGCAAGCCTCAGCAATCAAAGCCACGAGTGACAGCCGACCGTGCTCAGGGCGCAGCCCCAGCCCTCCCTCCCCTCCTGCCCAAGTTTGCCTGCCTTTCCCAAGCAGATTAGGAGCCTGTTCAAAGGCGTAGGACTCCAGGAGGTCAGAGGGGCTGTCCTCCCGCACCAGAGGTTTGCTTGGGAACTCACTGAGTTCCCTGCTTCTGGTAGGTCTGAAGATAAGCCCTGGTTTGTGTGTGCCACTGATGCTAGCAGCCATGCACTGAAAATCCAGAAGTGAAACCTCTGGAACCGTGTCTTTCATGCGTTTGTGCCCTGCAGTTGGTCATATCCCGTAAGGGACCAGAGACAAGTGGGGAGCCCTCCCACTGTCTCTTTTGTCTACATTCTTCTGCTGGTGTGAGCCCGTGGAGGAAGCCAACTAGCCAGGCACTCACTGGGGCATCAACTAAGGCACTTTGAACCTGGTTTGGTGTATCACCATCAGGTGCAGCTATTTCAGAGCAGCCTTGAATGTCACGCTGGAGTCCCAAGCTGCAGCAGACCTGTGCTTCAAAGGGCTCTTGCAAGCCTCCAGTAAAAAACATTTATGTCCAGTCGGGAAGTGAGCAAGATGCAGATGCTCAGCAGCACACTCACATATCTACATAGGGAAGATGTTCCCCACACAATAGGGTCCAGTGGTCTTTCTGCACCCTGGAGTTTTGCACTTCACTGGGAACTTGCGGGTGCTAAATTAAGACCATCTAGAGAACAGAGCATGACCTTTGCCAGATGGGGTGTCTCAGATATTGAAAATTATTCCAGCTGCTCACAAAAGACAGGACTTATCTGCCTTTACATAACGTAGCTCTTCTAGCAGCCACAGAGGAAAAGCATACATGAAAAAGCAGAAAGAGAAAGGGTATCAGCCTTTCCCTTCCATTCTGCCACTGTCATTGGGGAGTTTCAGCCCCATTACCTCAAGATTGTTCAACTGCATCTCCATAACCCAGCTGGGTGGGGAGCATCTGCCAAAGAGAAGAGATGTGAGAGGCACGATGCCGCATGGCTCCTGTGCCAGTGGCAGAGGCAGGATCCTGGAAGAGGACGTGAGCTCTGCAGGCAGTCGTGGGAGGAGCATATTGATGCAAACATGGCTCAGGTTTCCAAAATCCCACCCCAGCAGAGCTGAGGTCTGCTGGCAGGAGTTTGAAGAGAGCATCAGGCCCATGGCAGCTCCAGAGGTAAATCCAGGTGGAATAATTACATGACCTTACGCATTTTCACTGTCTCCATGCCCACGCCAACATCTTCTTGTTAGTCCCCCTTGGATGTGCCACTCACGATAGCATCTCTTCCCTAGCTGAGCATGACTTTCTTTGCAGAAGTGTCTGAGCAATTACTTGTACAAATACACCTCACCACCTCCAGATAGCCTTTGCTTTGCCTCTTGTATTTATATACGCTTTGCATGTGTTGCCCAGGCAGAAAAGCCGTTTGCTAGAGCCAGTCGATAAGATGTAGAGCAAACATTTAAACTGGCACAGGTTTATGGCCATCAACTGGAAAACAGAAGGTTCAGTCTGAACATGAGGAAACACTTCTTCCCTGTGAGGGTGCCAGAGCACAGGAACAGGCTGCCCAGAGAGGTGGTGGAGTCTCCTTCCCTGGAGACTTTCAAAAGCCGCCTGGACTTGTTCCTGTGTGATCTACTCCAGGGGATCCTGCTCTGGCAGCGGGGTTGGACTAGATGATCTGTAGAGGTCCCTTCCAATCCCTAACACTCTGTGAATCTAAAGGACAAGGGGGCTCATGTGATCCTGGCACAGAGGCTTTGCAGATGCAAAGCTCAGCAGCTCCTCAAACTCCAGTTTTAACATCTCTCCATCTGACCCAAGACAGGGAACAGCTGCTGCAAGAAGAAATGGAGCAGGAACAAACAAGTACATTGGGCATAGGTGAAGGGGCTGTATTTGTGAACTTTCATGCCTCTGTCCTCAATGTAAAGCAGGATTTTTGGCACTGGTTGGCACTGGGAGTTAGAGGTGCCTCCTGAGTGCTGGTCTAAAACACACTGTCATCATGACATCCTCTATGCTGCTGTTGGGCCAGTGGGAGAACCTGCTCTATAATTTGGCAGCGAGCAATGAAAGGAAGAGTGAAAGAGTTTTCAGTATTTGGGGTTTGGACAAGTTCATCACAACAAGGAAATATCTCTGCTCTCCCCACTCATAGACTTGTCAGGAGAGCCACAGGCAGGGCAGCAAGGGGTAGGAAATCATGTGCCAGTTGCTGAGGCAGCTCACAGCTTCCAGCACGCACCTGCATCTTCAGCCTGTGCCACCCGGTTCGTTCATGTCCCACCTTGGGGCAGGTCAGATCCTTGGTGAAAAGGTGGAGGAAAGGATGAGCATATGCAACACACTCTTCTCAAGCAAGAGGAAAAGGCGGTTACCCCAGGCTGGGTAAAAGACACCTCCTGGTTTTTGCTGGACCAGGAAAGAGCCCAGGAGACAAACTCTGACAACATCAGCACCATCCAGCAAGTTTTCAGATGCTTCTTAATTTGGTTGCTGAACATTGCCTGTTGAGACTCTGTGGTTTTGCACCCAGGTTGTTGGAGGCGCTGGCAGCCCTGGGTGTGCACTCCCAGGCATATGGATGCTCATGCCAGTTGCATCGTGGTACCCGTGAGTCTACGCAAGTAGTGGGAGTGGGGGGCACGAGGAGCATTGGTTCCCCCAACCTTTGCAACCAGAGCAGGTACCTCCTTTTGCTGGAGGACTGGCACTAGGACATATCCTGCCATACTGTGCTTTCTGTTTCAATTAGCTGAAGATCACATAAGCCCTTGAATCTTTGGCTTCATGTTCTTGAGCCCTTAGCAATCCATCCACAGCAGACTCGTGGCAGGGTGCTGCTCCTAGTCAGAGCATGGGTCTCTAGCACCACCGCAGGGGACTGCAGATAAACATGTGGCTCCACAGACTAAAGACAGCTGGGATGAAGGTGGGTAAAGCTAAAGTTTCATCTTTCTGGGACACTGGTGTGTCCTCAGGCCAAACACATCCAGCAAAATCCCTTAGTATAGATAGAGTTGTCACCATGAGGGGCCATTTGGCAGCATCGCTGTCCCACGCCAGTTTGAGGGATTAAAACAGAGAAACCTTTTTGCTGGTACAGAAAGTCCCCTGTACTGGTGGCCTTATTCCTGGGGAAGATGGTTAAACAGTGCTGGAGAAAATGTGCTTTTCCACCTGCTGCTGCCTATGGGCTGAGACAGGGTCTTGGCTAGATGGGTTCTTTGCCTAACCCTGTACCCTGGGTTAGGCATCTAACCTGTAGGCTGAGATGTGTCCCCAGCCCATCATGAGACCACCGTGAGCCCTGTGGGAGGTGGTGGAACACTGCAGCAGGCTTGCTCCAACATGAGGGAAATCCTTGGGCACCTACGTCTGAGGTGGGCAGTGGTTCAGGCACATAGCATGCACCCAAACATGATGGGGACCCCGGCACCAACTCAACACCCTGTGAAGGTGCTGCAGTTCTTGGTCTCCCCCCCCAGTGACCAGACCACATATAACAAAGTGTCATGGTTCATGCACAGGAGGTTTCCAGCGCCAGGAGCAGAGATCCCATCTCTTGGAACAGGCGTATTATTACCAGGTAATTACACTAATAAATATTTCCCCAAATCCTTACGGTGAATGAAGACCTCTTACTGGTGTGGTGGCTTGCTTTTACAATTTTGGAAGCAAGACCC
Source organism: Rhynochetos jubatus (assembly GCA_027574665.1). Lineage (NCBI taxonomy): Eukaryota > Metazoa > Chordata > Aves > Eurypygiformes > Rhynochetidae > Rhynochetos > Rhynochetos jubatus. Next base: position 24,337,673 of record CM050656.1, read on the forward strand.
TATTTCCCCCCATACACCAGCACCCAAAATATGTATGTTCATTCATTAAGGAGCACCAACACCACTGCAGCAAATGACCTGTCAACAGATTTACAGCAGGAAGTAAGTCACTGTCTCTGAGCCTGCGCTCTTAATGTAATTAAAGCCCTCTGTTTGGAATTCATTGCTAATTAATATTCATGCTCTGTTTCCCATCTGCCATTCCCACATTGCTGGTTCCTTCTGAGATTGATCAGAGGGTTATTAAGGCAATGAGCAGACAGAGAAGGAGAGGGGGCAGCTGGTGGAAACGGGTTGGATCAGCTTTTGGTAAGGGAGCAGAATTGCATCCAGGACCCCAGCTGCTTTGGGAGGGGATGGTTGAAGCATCGTCCCGGCTTCCTCCATTGCTAGTGGGGAAATTAAAGGGCTGGTGTGAATGATGGATCAAGGGACAGACACTGTTGGTTGTCTCGGGTCTTGCTTCAGCCCTCAGAGGTGGGCAAGAAGCATCTCTGGAGCTGAGCTGCCAAGGACAGGCTGGCAGCTGCTGGTGTGAGTGAAGCCTATTTGAGATAGAGCCTAATGTCCAGGTCTCATGGCTTGACATAGGGGTGCAGCTATGGCAGCCTGGCAACATGAATCAGAACCCCTGGTATACTTATTCAGGGGTGGAGGCTCAGGGGAAGTTTCTGATGAAGCTGTACTCACATGGACATATGTGGGGAGGCCACAGATGTATGGAGGGTTGATGGGCACCAAGAACTTTCCAGGACACCCTGGACAGATGTTTTGGGTGGGCATTACCCTTGTAGTGACAACACACTGGGTGCTCCCATTAAAGCAGGTTGTGGGCTGCTCCTTGTCCTGGGTGGGCACCGGGAGCTTGCCCCATCCTTACACCAGGATGGAGATCTTATTCTCTTCCTCAGTCCACAGCTTCCATGGCATTTCCACATGCCAGCAGCATGGATCCTGGCAAGATCATACATTCATGGGAACAGCCACAACTCCTGTTCAAAGAATGTTTTCTGCCTGAAAGCAGGCACATGCAGGCCGTCACTTTTGGGTAAGAAATACGTCCCCACATTAGGGGCTGGGAGCCCACTGAGTACCACCTTGCCAAGCATGTGGGTTGCTGTGAGTAAATGCAGCATGAGGAGGCCAGGCTGGAGACGTGTCCCCAGTGGTGGCCCTATATCACCCCACTGCCCCATGTGTCCAGATGCTGGAGATGTGTCTCTCATGTTGACCCTCTATCACCACACTGCCCCATCTCCAGATGATGGAGATGCCAGAGCATCCTTTGAATTTAAGGGCGTTGCATGCACTGCAAAGCCTCTTGAAGAGTCTTCCCGCTCCCAGGATGCCACTCAGGATAACTGGTGGTCTGTGGCCAGTGTAGACAGGTAGGCAGCTGGAAAGTATGTCTTGCAGCCGGCCTCCCTTGGCAGAAGGACGCTACCCCTCTCCCTCTCCTGGGCCCCACATATCCCTCAGGAAAAGTGGCATGGGGACATGGCATCTCAGGACAGAGGTTCCCAAGGGACCAGAGGGACTAAGTCTCTCAGTCAAGCTCTGAGTGCTGAGTGACCCTCCTCTGTCACAGGAGAACTGAGTGGGGTTTCCTCAATTAACAAAGCCCATTTCAAATGGCTTTTAGATCTTTAAACACAATCGTAGGGCTCAAATTGGATGCACCCAGTTTGAAAGCTGAGTCCCGCTGGCATCTCCTGTTTATATATGAACAATCAAAGTGATTTATTCATCTGCCTAAAGCACAGTTGCTCTTTGACCATCCATCCATTATCCTTATCTATCTGTCCTAGTTAGGAGCCGAGCAATCCATCTTACCCAACCTAATGTATGCCAAATGACTCCTCAAGCCTCCGTGCTCCGAGCAGGCTCTGCCGGAGCAGACGACACAGGCCTGATTTTCAGCAGTGCTAACGCAATTGCACTGACGTCAACCAGAGCAGCCCACCATCACACTCCTAGAAAATTAAAGCCTAGGATGGGCAGACCCGAGGCAGGCGCTGAAGGGGTCTGTGGTTGTAATCGGGACCAGATCTGCCACCGGGCTCGCTGTACAACACGTGTTCCATCAGTGTGCAAAGAGCCCATTTAACCTGGACTTCTTTTTTCTCCTGATTAAACTGCAAAAGGGGTGAGGCATTGCAGGCCTGGGGAAGCATCTTCTCCTTCGTGTTGGAAAGACCCTGCTGCTCCTGTACCATATAAGCATACATCAGGGACAGCTGCAGCCAGGGTCTCCCGCTGTCCACACCTAGGATGCTGCAGAAGGGCAGCACCTTCTGCAATCATACCTCAAGGCAACAGCGGGCTGTAGACCCTCTCCTCGTGAGAGAGATACACGTTGAAGAAAAGGAGTAAGTGAAGCACCGTGTGAATGGTCCCTCCCTGGAAGCATTCAAGGCCACGTTGGATGGGGATTTGGGCACCCTGATCTAATGGAAGGTGTACCTCTCCATGTCAGGGGGGGTTGGAACTAGATGATTTTTAAAGTCTCTTCCAACCCAAACCATTCTGTGATCGATAATGTGTGGCCATGAGAAATTAGATCAGAAAATGCATTGCCACCTCTCTTCTCAACTTTTGTCACGTACTAGTGGTTGTGACAGGCTGAAGGTGCCTGCAAGCCCCTTCTCTGCAGCAGGCAGGTGCCCAGCAAAGAGAAACCTGGTCCCTGCTCCCTGTCGCACTGTCTTTCCCCATCCTAGGCTCTACAGGGACTGGTCAATCCCACAGCCATGAGAGGGAGTGCTGTGGTTCAGTCATGCATGAGACGTGGAGGGTCTCCGCCCTGCAGAAGATACAGCCCAGAGAGGATAGCACTGGAGCTGCTCACCATGCACACCACCATGGTGCTGCCTGCACCTCTTGGCTGGCAGCTCAAGTGACTACTGCTGAGACTTTAACTAAGAAAAACAAGTCTACAAGCTTAAATAAGCTGCAAAGGGCATCAAGCTCCTCTACAGAAACTGGGAGGCTTTTGCAGGTAAAAAGTGTTGAGAACATGGTCCCATCAAGAGGGACCAAATTTCGCCTCCCCATGTGAAGCACAGCGTGTGACAGCTTTCCAAAGGAGGTTTGGGAAGGGTGTTTGCCCACAGGCAAGCCAAAAGGCTTTCCCTTATCTTTTCTCCTGGAAAAAACAGAACCAGTTTGGCTGAAATTTTCCAGAGAAGTTCAGGCTGAGGCAAATCCCTGTCAGATAATTTCTGCCTAATTGTTCACATTTTGGTGTTGTTCTAACAACAGCAGCCCTATAATACGATGTACCGGGTAACCTCAGTAACAAGCAGTGTTACCTACCCTATCTACAATAAATTTTTCATTAATTTTCCCTCTTGGACTTTGAAGAGGACTTCCAGACTGGAAAAGAAAAAAAAAAAAAAGCAAGCAATGGAATTAGCCAACCCCCTCTGGACTCGAATCACTCCAGATCTGTGACAGCCTCTGGCAAAGCAAAGAGAGATGTTAAGTGTTGGGGTTAGCAGACCTCTGAGCTCATCTAATAAACAAGAAAAAGGTTCTTGATGCTGCCGTCCCTGAGGGGGACCTTTGACAGTTGGGTAATATCAAAGGAAGCTCCTGGGTCATGGACGAAAAGCAGGGGGTGGCTAGAGTATGGCACCAGCACTTCCAAAAACAGAGCTCTGGAGAGGGAAAAGCAAGTAATTTCATGGTATTTGAGGGACCGTTTTCATCTGTTCAGAGTGGGCAAGCAATGTTCTTGCATCAAGATTCTCTGTAGCATTGGTGAATGGGGTTTACAGCAAAAATCACCGAATCTTTATGAAAAAGCCCAGTTTGGAAAGATGTCCAGCCTGAGAAATTTGTGATAATGCAGAGAAGTTCCAGGTAAGCATCTAAAATATAAAGAACCAAGGAGACCCAGACTCCCGAGGCCAGTGTCCGTGACTAGGTACCAGGATGCATGGATTTATTCCCAGTTCTATGGCCAACTTGGTGGGTCGAAATGAGGTCAGATGACATCCCCAACCACACTCCTTCTCCACTGTTGCACTGGTTGGATGGAGATACAGGTACTGAGCATCACTGCTGCCAATACTGCTGCAGCACTTGTACAGTCCAACCCAGCAAGCTGCCAACACGTTTTGAGCCATGGCCAGTTGTTTTCTGGAAATTTCTGGCTGGGTCATGACAAAAGATCACACAGATTCAACAAATTTAGTTTGCTGTAGTGTCAGATGACTCTGTTTGCAAGCCAGGGTGACTTCATAAGCCGGTGTGAGTGTGGGGGCACTCACCATGTGCTTGGAGAGAAGTCCACAAGATAAAGAGGTGCTTTTGTGCAGTGAAACTATTTTCACCGAGCTTAAGTCAAGCAATGAAATATTCATAGGACACTAAAGCGTTGGGCTCACTGGCTGCCTTCTTATGGGAATTCAATAATACTGGAGACAGCCTTAATTCAATATTCGAAAAGTCTCTTTCTCTTTCCCTCTCTCTCCATTTCCCGCCTGTCTCTTTGTGTTCAGAGATCTTTTCAGAAACCTCACTTTTATGTGGTGGATGCATTAGTGGAGATGATAGAACCAAGAGTTGGATGGCGGAGAGGAGGAATGGGGAGAGAAGGAGTAGGAGGGCAAGGATGGGGACCACACGCAGGACAGCTAGGGATTTCTGGTCCCCAAGCAGTCTCATGATGCTTGGCTGGATGACCTGAATCAGTCTTCCTAAAGGCACACCTGCATGACTTTTTAGTGGCCAGACCCACACCTGAGCTCAGACATGGCTGGTCAAGAGTCAGCTCTGGTCCAAGAATCATTTCACCATGGTCCTATGGTCCTGTGTTCCCACCGATAGACCCACTGAGAAATGGGCTGCCTGGGTTGGCCATGATGCAATGCTAGTGGGACCGGGGCCATTTTTGGCTCAGTATCTCTCCTGAAAATAAAAATAGTGGAGATGGAGAGTCTGTCTACCACCACATACTGGAAATCAGGAGAGCTGGGACTCTACACTCAGGAGGAGTAAAGCCCTGTAGCTGCAGTGACATTGCTGCTGCTCAGGTGGCTGCACCCATGGTGCCAGCAGGGCCCTAATGAGCCATTTTGGTGCTTCTGCCTTGCCTACAACTCTCAATCCCTGTCCTGTAGGAGCAATACTGATGCTTCCCTCCCCAGTTCAGAGACAGCAAGAAGCAACCTGTGAATCTCTTTCCAGAGACCATGTTTTGGGTAGAATTGCACTGAGCTACCCCCCAGAAGCCAATACTGACACACAGCTACACCATGCCAGGAGATGGGCACTGCTTTGTGCTGCAGCTGGGTGGGAAGGAGCTGTGGTTCTGCCCATGGTGGGGAGGGCAGACACTCAAGGAGTCACCAAAGCTCCTCCAGCCATTGAGGGGCCAGGGGACTGCTTTCTGCCCATCTGAATAAAAAAAGAGGGAGGCACCAAAGGATACAAGCAGCAGGAGGTGGCTTTCCACACCATCTGTGGATGACACAGAGGCAGGATGCCATGGATACTGAAGCTGAAGTTTCACATGGTTCAGATAAATTCAGGGAAGAAAGTTCCCAGCAGTGACACAGTTGTCACCTGTAGCTTTGGACAGAAATGCTCTCTAGGTGCTACAGCAAAGGGTGGATTTAGAAGAGCAAGAGCTTTCCAAGCACTTACCAGGGTTTTTTCCCCCCTTGTAGGATCCTTTCCCAGAGAGTATTTAAAACCAAATTATTTGCTTCACAGTGCCCTGGTTATTTGGTTTCTTCTGGCACCTCCTTGTCACAAATATCCTCAAGCAGATCAGTTTCAACCTTCAGAAAACCTCTCTATTAGCATTTGATCTTGTCAAGCTCTTTTTATAGCCACTCTTAAAGCTAAGTGGAAGCCACTCATTGACTATCTGCCTCACTGGGGTGTGCAGGCAGATGCCAGCTAGCAGCAGCAGAGCACAGTCCCCATGAAGGAGGCTCTAAAATACCAATGGTGGTACAAACAATGCACAAAAATTGGGAAAGATGCACAAAAATTGGGTCCAGATTCATGTGCTGGGGTGAGGATGGGGATCATAGCAAAGCTCTGAGCTGCTCTTCATCTTTAAGACCAGGTGGGAGCTCTTGAAGGAAAAACAAGATGCTCCATCCCATTGCAAGGACAGGGCTTGGGTGTTTTGTGTCCTGGCTCAGTTGGAGTGTCCTGCAGGAGAGGGTGAGCAGGATGCCTCCAAGTCTTTCCGCATTTTCTGCAAGAGGCACTGCCCCAGCAAGACCTTGACATGCTGCCTCCCTTTTCTGCACTTGAAAAAAAATAGTTTCTTTTTTCCTCATTCTAGCATCTCCAGGCCTGATGCTGAACATGCAAATGCAGTTAGGATACTCTTTCTCCCTGATGATCCTTTATAGATTCTGGTTCCAGCTGTACTTGGAATTATTTTATTTTTTTAAGACTTTCTGGCAAATCACCAGTCTCACAGATGACTGTTTTGGAGCAGATTTCCCTGTGCATTTGGAGCTGGTGCAGGCCTGCTGATGGGGTCCCAGGAAGCTCTGTCTGTCCCTTTCCTTGCTGCTGGTGCTCCAGAAGCACTCCAACCATGCCACCCCGTAACACTCACTTCTCATCCCAGCTGCCGATGGCTCAGGGCCTCCCTTTCCCCTTTACACCTTTGAGCCAGGTGGAACAGCTGGACCACATCTCCCAAGGGACATGGGGACCTCCTTTATCTAGGACACGTGGGACAGCCTGGAGTGACCTGGCCTGTGATAGCAAGCTGAGGTAGAAAGCACTAAAGGAAGATCCACAGAGGCACTGCCAGTTCACTGAGAAACAGAGATTTGATGGTGTTGGGCTCAAACCTTTCCCTGTCCAAAGCAGTATCTCAGATACAGCATGGCAAACCACAACCCCACCATAGACACAGCTATGGTGCCATAGCACCAGCATGCATCTGGTCTGGAGGGTTGAGGCAGTTATTTTATGCCATGGCAAAGTGTCACTGGACGTAGGTATTTAGCTATCAGAAAACTGGCTGTTTTCTGATGAACAGAGCTGATGAAGCTTGGCTTTCTCACAGTTTTGAGTCTTATACATCAGTTCTTCTGCGTCTTGTGAGACCCCACCTGCAGGACTGTGTTCACCTCTGCAGCCCCCACATAAGAAGGACATTGACCAAGTCCAGAGGAGGCCACGAAGGTGGTCAGGGGGCTGGAGCATCTTGTCTATCAAGACAGGCTGAGAGAGTTGGGCTTGTTCAGCCTGGAGAAGAGAAGGCTCCGGGGACACCTTATAGCACCTTCCAGTACCTGAGGGGGGCCGACAAGAAAGTTGGAGGGAGACTTTTTACAAGGACCTGTAGGGACAGGACAAGGGATAATAGCTTTAAACTGAAAGAGGGTAGATTCAGATAAGATATCAGGAAAAAATTCTTCCCAGAGAGGGTGGTGAGGCACCAGAACACGTCGCCCAGAGAAGGTGTGGATGCCCCATCCCTGGAAGCATTCAAGGCCAGGCTGGATGAGCCTTTAAGCTCGTCTAGTAGAAGGTGTCCCTGCCCATGGCAGGTCGGTTGGAACTGGATGATCTTTCAGGTCCCTTCCAACCTTAAGATTCTATGACAGGGCTCCAAGCTGAGCATTTTCTGTATTTGTGGTGTTGGTTGTTTAATGACTGTTCCACTCTCAGTGAGCATCAGAATATAGTTGATGGCTGCTGGATCCCACAGATCACATTAGGAACTGAAAGCAGAGATGTGCACTGATGTTTCATATGGGAAAGCAGATTATATACTAGGTCTAAACAAGGTTACATGGGAGGTTCATGATGAAACAGGGACAGAATGTGGGGTCTACAGTGATGCCCCACACTTCACCTTCATCTCTTTCCTCTCAAGTACAGCTTGAAAAATTTGGTCTCCCTTTGCCCAAAGCACATATTGCACCATGGCTCCTGGGCCAGTGGTGGGTGAAGGACCTGCTTTTCCTCCATACAGCAACACGTGCCAGGGTCCCTGCACAATCCTGGGTGCTCTCAGCATCTCCCTCAATGAGGCCCCCAGGTGGAGTCACCCACAGACCCATAAACTTCCCAAGAAGACCTCTGCAAGGAATAACGTCACTGATGAATGTTGCCTGTCTGCATGAATCGTCTACCAGTAGGTCACAAATTACTCAGATGTGCCTGTTATCCCAAATTATTCCCTGATTCACACAGCAGCTTACGCAGGAGCTCCTTGATTAGATTCCTCAATATCAAACGCCCGGCTCGTTGGCCTGACCTTCTCATCCACATAAGCCTCCAGGCCATAAACCATTCTTATCCAAAATCTTGACCTCACGTTTAATTTTATCTCCAATGACGTTAACAGAGATCAGTTAGGCTCGAGCATGCACTGTAGGTTAAGCTTTCCTGTACCAGGGCCTCCGTGCGTTTGCCTATGCTGACTGATGACCCAAATTCAATGATGCCTTTTCCCTGGCTTTGACGGGCTTCAGTTTGGCACACACATAATTCCTGGAATCTGTTCTCCACCACCGACGATGATGAATCAATCATTTGCTTTCTGAACGTGTTCCACAGAATTCCCTCAGCTTTCAATGCACTGGCAGGTTTTCCCACCAGAAAATTAGTTGGCTCAACAGTTCTTAGGATAGTGAGCACCCTGAGCATGATTTCTGCCTGGAAACAAATGGATTTAAATGTTTGAAGTAAACTTTTGTGGGATGACTTTTTTCAGCAATACCCCAACCTTGGTGAGAACCACACTCAACAAAAATAGGTTTGTGGGCAGAGGGTGGTTGAGGAGAAGGAATTGTGCACAAGGGTGGGTGGATGGACATTGGTCAGCCCGAAGCACTCTAGAGAGGGTTTTTAGAGGTTCAGCAAACTCCCAAGTACCTCTCCTCACCTAGGCAGCCCCACAGGAAAAATCCCTGTAACCTTGAGGTTTAATTCACCTCACCTCACACTGAATATCTGTAAGGTTGATTTGTTTGCTTTGTTGTCTAAAGCAAGTAAATCATCCAGGCTCCCTCTCTGGTGAGTGAAGAAATGAGCAAGTGTTCAGTCCAGAGGTTGACTTATCCCAGGTAAGTGAGGCAACAGGCTTAGGTAGGATGAATCACTCAGTTGCTCATGCAGTCCTTTGACCATTGAGGTATCTTGGACAACAGATAGCTTCTGGATGACTGAAGCTAGCTAAAGCGAATCCTACCCCTCGATGCCTACTGTACATTTGCAAGTCTCCACTTTCTAAACATCCCAGTCTCCAGGGTCCACTTCCACACGCTGTTGCATCAGGAAGGACAAAGCACCTTCAGCGGGCAGTGGGAGAGGAGCCAGAGGGACATCCTGGTTCATGGGGAAATGAACCTTTGGTATTTCCCCTGTAGCTGCTTCAGAAACAGGGCTGGATTCCCTCTGCCAGCAACAGGGACTCCCCACAACATCAAGTGCTTCACATTTTTTCCTGGCAGAAAGGGGTTTCCTCAGGTCTTGCCTAACTTTTTCTACAGTTTAAACCAATTACTCTTGCTCAAGGGATAGTTTAGACAGATACCTCTTCTTTCCTAAAGATGCCCAGCTCCGAAGGTTGGTAAGGGAAGCTCAGTGGGGCAGGGCATCCCCAACATCTGACAATCATCACATCCCACCAGCTTGAGTGCCAAAACGGGGCTGGAGGAAGCTCATATCTCAATATTGGGCCAGGTGTGGGTGTTTATGTATTGGCATGACATAGAACATGTTTGCAAAGAGGAATGAATAATTTTTGCCTATCAGTTTAATTGTTGAACACTGCCTCTCTCTAAAAACTATTCATGAATAGATGACAACTTTCTCTAATTTAGTCATTAGTCCTAATTATTCACTCCATCTCTCCTATTAATAACATGCAGGCAGCAGTTTGACTGTAAACAGCTCTGTGCAATTATTTTGCTCAGTGAGGTCTGAAACGCGCTGTGCCAGGTATTTCTGATGGGGCACAGATTGCATGGCACATCTCTGTCTACTCACCACGTGGCTATGAAATCCTAGAACTGCATTTCTGGTGTGAATGCCCCTGTTTGCAGAATGAACACATGCCAAAAAGCTGCTGGTTTCCAGGCTCAAAGGCATTTGTTTGAATATCTGTGAAAAGTGAATACAAAGAAGAACTAAAGCAAATACTTTTTTAAACAGCTCAATAAATCACCAGTCTCAACTCTGCAGTAAACAGCTTTCTTTAGGTCCACGGTGTGTCTGTATATTCAATGACAGTGAGAGAATATGCCACCTGAAACTGAATGATTTATTGCAAGGCTACATGAGGAATACTCAATATTTAATTAGCACAGTGTTAATTAGCTACATCACGTTGCTTTCCTCCATCCACAACAATGGTTAAGCAGAGTCAGTCACCTGAGCAGTGTGTGCACCCTTCCACCTTTCTTCCCCTGTGCTTTCTGAGCAAGGATCCTGGCTGTCAAACCATCACCAAGTTACTTACTCCTTAAAAGTTTAAAGGCCATTTGAGGCTGTAGCCCTAGATCTCACCCTTAGCAGGGAATAAAAGTGGGAATCTCCTTTATGCACAGAGACCTATATTTAAAGCCCCATATCAGGCAAAAATCAACAGCTCACAAGCACAGTCTTGTTCCCTGGAAGGGGCGGCTGCAGCATTAACTCCAGACAAAAATCCCTGCTAGAGAAAACATATCAACTTCTGGTGGAGAGAGCTCCTGTCTTGGTTTTAAATTCACCCGAGATGCAGAGTTTATTCAATTATCAGACATCTAGAGAATGAAATGTGGCTTCACTCCAAATATCAACTGGGCAGGGGAAAACATGACAACCAGGTTAACTCTTCATTTACCTTTCAGCTAGACAGAGGCTAGGCAGCAGGATGGCACCAAGAGATCCTACATGCATGCATCATGCATCTCCAAGGTTAAAGCTATTGGCTCAGTCCCCTGCATGCAGAAAGGGCTTTTACACTGGCTGTGTCTAGGAGGGCAGGTGGAAAAAAAAAAAAAAACCACAACAGTTTGATGTGGTACCCAATGGGAGGATGCTCTGTTCACAAGCCCCCTTTTGTGAGGGGACCCCATGTAGTACAAAGGGCTCTCTGTCCTCAGGGGAGACCCACGGCTGTAAAAAACAAAGAGAGACACCGGGAAAGCGTCTGGTTCATTATTCTCCTCTGAAAAGCTCTCCAGCGTCAGGCTTTTTAAAGGAAGACTCTGGGCAATGAGGGGTGTGTGGATTAAGACTGAGATTCATTGGAAGAGGCAAAGGGGGGAGCTGGCAAGATGTAAATCCACACCAAATGCCCAGGGAAATTCTAGAGGGTCTCAGGGTGGCAGCAGGCACCACATGCCAGCACATGGGTCTCCTGGGAGAGGTCAGAGCTGCAGTAGCATAAAGCAGTTTTCCATGCTCCCCTGGGATACATCTGGAGCACTTGAGGGGCATCACTCCCAGAGGTTATCTTAATGCCACTGGTTGTGCTGGGGCTGTGCAGCCACACCGACTGGCGGCTCTGGACAGCAGCAACATGCTGGATAGAAAGCAAGTGCTGGCCAGCACAGCTTTTCCACATGCTGCTCAAAGTGTTCTCAGTGAAAAATACAATTTCTGCTGGAGGAGAAGCTGGGGAAGGTTATACTGTATTTGGGATGGTAAAGCACAAACCCGCTGCTTTCTGGGAATCTCTTCTGCATTAGGCTGATCTGACTTGGCACTCAGCATCATCCTGGCCTGCGCTGCAGGCTGGGATGTTCCTGAAAAGGGAGATTTGCTCTCGGGGGGACGGGGGAGAGGAGCCCTTCTTGGCAGCAGGCAGAGATGGGAAGCTGGATCCGTCCCCTGCGAGAGGGATGTAAATGACCTCCCTTTCCTTTGTCATTACCTGGCAGGAATGGGTCTGGGAAGCAGCAGGCTGCAGTAACCCGATACAGAGCATTCTCACCTGGGCTGAGCTTGCCCTCTGATGGTAAACGCTGGTACTGAGTCGAAGCGGGTCTCTCCCAAACCCAGCCTCCCCTTGGACGCAGGGGAAATTTCCCCCACCCGCAGCTGAGCCCCTTGATGCTAATAAAGCATTTCAGAGCGCTGCTGCCACGAAAGTATTCTCAGCTCCTCGGCTGAAGGTTGTCCCAGTGAGGTCAGCTTCTTCAGGCAGTCCCTGGGCCTGTACAGCCTAAGTTGTGTCCTGCCTGAAGCAGGGCTTTGGGAACAGGGGCTGGCAGAGGGCAAGCAGGGCAGGGGTGCTGTGGCAGCTCAAAGAGGGCAACAAGGGCACGGAATGCTTTTTTTAAGCCTCAGTTTGAAAGGGGAACCAGGGAACACAAAAGAAGTCAAGCAGCTTCTGCCAACCATTTATCAGTTTACCCAAACACAGCAGGTGACAAGTTGGGAGTGGGGGGACACAGGGGTTTGCCTTGCAGCACTAACCCTTGTGACCCACCATCCACCTAACTTAACAAAGAGAAAGCAGCCAGGGGAAGCAGCCAGGGCATAGGCACATCCACGGTTGCTAATGCCACAGAGCAGAGAGCTACCTCACATGGGGGGACAAGCCAGGAGCCAAGGTTGACCCCAGCACAGCAGGGCACTCACCAATAAGGGTGCAGTCCTACAGGACCTGAAGACAGCAGGCAGGGCTGGGTGCTAGCAACAGGGTCCATCAGCACTCTCAGATACTGCAAAGGAGTCAGGTCCATGGATCCAACCAGGAGCAGCAGAAGATGAGGCAGAACTGGAGACCAGCAACCTACAGCACACAGACCAGGTTATCCTAGGAATAGGTACCATATCCCAAGCAAAGGAAGAAGCCCAGGCCTGAACTTAAATGCAGCTCCTGGGCCCATGGCCAGATGATGCTTGGGTAGACAGTCTCAGATGAAGCTGCTCAGGGCAATCAAGGCTTTTTGGTGACCCCAGAGTCCTGGCAGCTGGCAATAATGCTTGGACAGACCTTAACCCCAGCCCTTTTTCCTGCCTCTCCCCTGCTTCTCTGCTGAAGGCTAGATCTCGGGGCTCACCGTGATAGTACTGTTGGCTCTTTGCTCTTTAAGGGAATTTGTTTCCAAAGCAGGCAATAAGCAAGGACTTTGCTCCCCTCCACGTTCCTATGTACCTACCAGTCTTTCTCACCTGTTTCTGATCAAAGGAGCAGCCATATGAGCATGGAGGTTGCACAACCAGGAGAGAGTGATATACACACATACATCTGGGGACTCTAGAGCTGGACCTGGGGAAGAAGAAATGTATAGGGATTAATAAAAATGAGGGTGTCTGGAGTGCAGATCAACAGGTAAGGACCAGGGCTGGTGAGAACTTTAGGTGCTACATTTCATGCTTAGTCCCTGGCATCCAGCCTGAACATCACACTGCATTTCCTGGGCCACGTGTGCAGGAAAGGATGAGAGCAGGCACAAGTTTGTGTCTTCTTTTAATCATGACAAATCTGTATCGTATCTGGGCTGTACCCATTAATTCAAACACAGGCAATCATGTGCATGGATCTTTGGGCTGGTTCAGACAGCAACACAGATCCTGCAGCAGGGCAACTTGTATTTGCCAACTCCAAAGGCCTTAGGATAAGTTTTCTAACTAGATAACCAGCAGAGACACCATTTTACTTCCTACGTGAAGGAGGAGGTGCACCAGGCATTTCCTTGTGCCCAGCACGGGTTTGATTTGGATAGTGAAGAGCAGTGCAAGGACCAGATGGAAAAGCTCACCTGTGCAGGCAGACTTCATGTTGGGCAGAGGCAACAGGCCAGTGTGAAATTTCCCAGGCTGGAAACCATCAGTGGGTTAGTGGCTCACGCACTGAAATGCCCTCGTGGGTAGCTGCCTTCCATAGAAGGCTAAATTTTTCAAAACCCATTCAAAACCAGGAGAATCAAGCCCAAAGAAAGTGGACTGGAAAATATTCAAGCTAGTCAGCCCTAACGTGGACACTCAACAGGCTTGAAAATACGGAGGTTTGAAATAGATTTCTCTATATGTATTTCACTTCCTGATTTTTTGAAATCTTACAGCGCACTTTTTCCGGTCTTCCCCTATAGGCATGTGGGCCAGGCACACACTTCCCTAAAAACACCGCAGAGCGAACACCAAATCTAGGCAGGCAGAATTACAAGAAAGCATCAACTCTTGCAAGTCACACAGTAAATCCTAATGGGTAGCAACACTAAAGACAGATGACTTTTGCTGTCCACACCATAATGGAGAGAGTTCACTGGATATAGCAGCACATGTTAATGCTCAAAAAAACCCAGTTGCGAGCCGTTAAAACAGACCTGTTCCATGCTAGAAGGGCACATAACTACATCAGTGTCAATCATACTGTGTGAGACAGAAATAATCCTGGACAGAGATGCCAAAGCAAGCCTTATTAAAATTATTAGTACAGTACATGAAGAATGAATTTGATCATGGCTGTATTTAGGCATGATGCATTAGCCAAGAGTGGGAGTAATAGCTGGGGCTGTTTGGCCAGATTTGGGGGGCGTCGATGGGAGCAGGTACGCCAGGCAAGGAATGCCTGAGCCTTGCTGCTGTGCTGTGTGGGAACCAGTGAGCCTCAGCAGAGCTGCAGTGTCCTGAGACAGAGCCGGGATTGCACAAACCTAGGGCAGGCCAAGCCTGTGTGAGAGAGAAACCAGCACTAGCCCAGCTTATTCTGTGTGGAGGGTTAAGTTAATATTTGCCCAGAAAGCACAGTCTTTGAATACAAGGTCAAAGACTGAGAGCAACAGGACATGCCATAAGGTAACCTTCACTCCACCCCCAGGCACACACATTACAGTGTAGTGGTTAATAACAAGATGGTATCGCTCTTCTTTTTCCCCTTGTAAAGGGAATTTCATAATTCTGAGCAGTGAATCAGGCATTTCTGCCTGTGTAGATCAGAAATGAAGTCAGGCTCCTCCATAGCTTTGTTTCAGTGCACACACATTTGAAATGGCAGTTGCATGTGCATTTCTCTGTGTCTCTGCAGCACCTGAAAACTCTGTAGACAGTATTTCAGCATTACAGAAGAATCGCCAGATGATTTTAACCTTGTTTAGTTCAATCAAGTTAAATGTCTCTTCAGAAGGCCTGAATGATGTAGTTTTCAGTGAAGAGACGACACCTCTCCCAGATACCCTTTTTTTTTTTTTGCTTTGAAACATCAGAGCTTTTTCAACACAGCAGTAAATGTTAATATTTATTTTGCTGATTCTTCATTTCTGAAAATTCTTAAACAACTTTTGCTCAAAATCTCTGCTAACTTGGAGTTAGGCTAAGGCTGATGCATAAAATTGTATCTGGGAGCGGCAAAGGTGTTGTTAGAAAGGGTTGAGAAAATCCTTTTTTTAATAACATTGTATAATCCTAACTACAGTAGATGTCACTAAGCACCCTCCTTCCTATCTCTGCTTGCTTCTGCACTACTGAACTAGAAAATAAATTAAAAAGGAAAAAGCAAGCAACCAAGCGCCCCACAGTTCCTGCTGTACTCATATCCCAAGCATTCTGAGTTAACCTAAATTCTGCGTTTTAACAACTAAACCTTCTTTCACAGTTAAGTTTCATATGATGACCAGAAACATACCTGAATTGCTGTAAGAGCAAACATGGTCATTAAGTGCATCATGACGCTTCCTCGGGTGTTCTCCCTTGTACAGGCAACAAGCACATACCACTGCCCTCAAGAGGGAATGTCTGCTGTGGGCAAGGAGTGCTGAGATCTCTTCCCTTCTCCAACTAAGCCCTCCAGATACCCATGTCTCTATGTCTGACTGCAGGAATTGAAATTCAGAGAGATGTGTCCAGGTTTCTCCCAGTAAACAGTGGAGGGAGTGTACCTGACGAGAAAGAGCTGGGTCTCCTGGATAGCTTTGCTGCAGGTCAGTTTTAGGAGAAGTTGCTGACAACCTAATTTTCAGATTTATGGAGCATTAAGAGCTCCCATTGCCTCTGTAACCAGGTGATGAATCTGTCTATGCTTCATTTTTCTCAGCTATAAAATGGAAGAAATGGCATTTCTGTCACTGGCTAGCTGGGAGGTTAATGCAGTGATTATTAATAAAGCTTTCTAATGACCTCTGGAGCAGTGATTCCCAAGCCAGGTTGGCAGTTCCTAGCAGGGGTTGCTGTGCTTCTGTATGGACTAACGGACCCACTGGAAATCAGGTGGCGGCAACAGACTCAGAAACAGAAACAGAAATAATTTTCCTAATAAGTCACCATCAGTCAGGACCAGAGCCCAGGAGGTGACTGTCACTTCCTCCAAACCTCTGGCTCGCACATCACTCTGCATGGAAGAAGTCACAGTCTCCCAGTAAATGGAGCTGCAGTCATAAAACCCACAAAGTCAGGGCTTATAGTAACTAGGATTTATGCACTCAGAACAGCAGAACCTATATTGCTGTTAAGGTTTATTCATCTATAGACAGTACTTGTCTGCTCCTTCCTTAATATCAGGGTTAGCGTGCCATCCCCACTTGCACAGGATCAGAACTGTGCGTCACTGTTCAGGACACAGTCAGCAAGCAGCTTCAGAGGCTGGAAAATACAGAAAAGTAAGAGCATATTCCCATAGCCAGTCATCCAAAATGTACATCTGTCAGAAATATCAGATTCTTTGCATGAAATAATCACTAAGGGCTATAGCTGGAGACAGCTTACCCCACAGTAACTGATTTGGTTTCAGCCCAACTTTCAAGCCAGTTGGGAACAGCTCATGTTTACTGGCTGGGTAGGAGGTGCTCACCTTGCTGTGCTCCACATGCTTTTGAAGGCAGACAGGCATAATATCTCCTTTAAGAGGAGATGAAATACCCAGATTAAGTGAGCAAACACAAGCAATTGGGGGGGGGGCAGGTTTGAACCTGAATGGGACCCTAGGAAGAGCGTGCTACATGAGGGTGCAGGCATCCCCACGCCAGGACTCTCTCTTCTGTCCTGAACCCAGAGGTGTGCTTCAATACGGGATCCTAGTCCCAAGGCAGTGCAAGCAACTGACATGCTGCTGGATGGAGGAGACAGAGATAAACCTCTTACCACTGATCTATCATGTTTCACTCTTGTATCCCTGCCATTAAGTCTAGTAGCAGCGTTGTCGATACTTGCATAGTGGCAAATTAATTCTTAGAGTTCATCTCGTACTTACAGAGGCTGGAACATGACTGATGTGTCACTGCTCCAGCTGTGGTGAACTTTAAAACTAGGAGACTTTATCCATGTCCTTTATCCCAGTACAATGCACAGGTATCTCCAGGAAGTAGCACCAAATCTTTCCTTAGGCTGCATACATTGATCTTGGAACTGGTAATGCAAGGTATAATCCTAGAATGGTTTTGGTTGGAAGGAACCTTAAAGAACACCTAGTTCCCACGCCCCTGCCATGGGCAGGGACACCTTCCACTAGGTCACGTTGCTCAAAGTCCTGTCCAGCCTGGCCTTGAACACTTCCAGGGATGGGGCATCCACAGCTTCTCTGGGCAGCCTGTGCCAGTGCCTCCCCACCCTCTCCAGGAAGAATTTCTCCTGATATCCAATCTAAATCTACCCATTTTCAATTTAAACCTGTTACCCCTTGTCCTGTGACTACAGGCCCTTGTAAAAAGTTGTGTGTGTCCCCCCCCAGCTTTCTTGTCAGTCCCTTCAGGTACTGGAAGGTGCTATAAGGTCTCCCTTCAGCCTTCTCTTCACCAGGCTGAACAAGCCCAACTCTTTCCACCTGTCCCCACAGCAGAGGTGCTGCAGCCCTCAGAGCATCTTCGTGGCTTCCTCTGGACTCGGTTCAACTGGTTGATATCCTTCTTATATTGAGGGCCCCAGAGCTGGATGCAGAACTCCAGGTGGGGTCTCACGAGAGCAGAGTAGAGGCGGAGAATCACCTCCCTTGGCCTGCTGGCCATGCTTCCCTGGATACAGCCCAGGATATGGTTGGCTTTCTGGGCTACCAGTGCACACTGCTGGTTCATGTCCAGCTTTTCATCCACCAGTACCCCCAAGTCCTTCCCCTCAGAGCTGCTCTCAATCCATTCTCTGCTCAGCCTGTACTTGTGTTTGGGACTGACCCAACCCACGTGCAGGACCTTGTTGTTGAACTAACACCAGGAATATTTCCAGAAGCCAGAAGCTGTTCAGTATGCATCAAGGCAGTGAAGAGAAGGTCTTCACTTCCAGGGCCTCCAAGAGCACATGATATCCTACACCTCAGGTATTAGGGAGTTGGTCCTTGGGTGCTGAAGGTGCTGGGTGTCACACCCACTGCCAGGCCTGTGAGTGGAGGTGGTGTTCTGAAGGCCAGTTATATACAAGCATAAGTGGACATATATTTGTTCTTTAATAGCTTTTACCTGTGTCATTTTTCCTTCCTGGAGCACAGTCAGTAATGGCATCAAAGACTATCAAGGCTTTTCAAGGACCAGCTGGTATTTCAGTAGGCATGAAGCATGTAGACATGCTATTGCCAGTACTACTGCTTACTACTACTTTGGTCTTCCCTCGGAAACCTAAAAGGTTGCAAACATTCATACATAAAGCTTTTGGTCCCTCTGGAAGACAAGGAAATGATGCTTTCCTTTCTCTTGGCAATGGGAAACATGATGCACAGAGACACCAACAGTCAGGCTCAAAGAAAGGTATTTTGGCACTTATCTTTTGTACCACTGTGCTGGGTTTAGTCAGGAGGGAGCTGACTCTCTTTACAGTGCCTGGTATGAAGCTGTGTTCATGGATTTATGCTGAGAGAAGTGCTGATAGGGTGTCTTTTTAGCTGATGCTGGGGAATGCCTGCACCACATTCAAGGTCTTTCCCAGCTTCTGATGCTGCAGCTGCGTTCCCAACTCTCACTACAGGCAGTGTGGGGAGACACAGTTCAGACAGCTGACCCAGACTGACCGAAGGAGTGTTTCATTCCATAGTACGTCATGCTCCGTACACAGGCGAGGAGTGGGTCTGGGGGCCATCGCACTTTCAGTCTCACACTCCCTGGCACTTGCTAACACTCTCTCTAACTCCTTTGTTAGCTACTTTGTGAATTCCTTTGCAGGCTCATTCGTTCATGAGTTGGTGGGTCTGTTAGTTTTCCCAGTCATGCTGTCGCTGATAGGATTCACTCAGACTCTCTTACGACAGCTCCTGGGCTCTGGCTCTCGGGCTCTCTGGCTCTGACTCTCACTTCTCAGGATCGGTCAGTGGGTGGTGAGCAACTGTATCATATCGTATCATATGTTTTATTTTCTATTGTTTTAATTACTTATTAGTAGTAGTATTTGTATATATTCATTTAGATTCAATTAGTAAATAGTTCTTATCTCAATTTTATGAGCTTCCTCCTCTTTTTCCTCTAATTCTTCCCCTCCACTGGAGGAGTGGGGGGACCTGTGAGAGTGGTTTCATGGTACTTTGCTAGCCAGAGTTAAACCACAACAATCACTGAAATCAAGGGGAATTGATGTGTGGGGTTAGTCCTGAGACCTGCTAAAGTCAGAAGGCTATTTATAGAAGGGAGTGTAACACCTTCTTTGGCTCAAAAAAACCTCCACCAGCAAAACAAACTCCCAAAACTATAAAGGAAACCTTTGAACAGCAGCAGTGAAGGGTTAAATAATGGGAGTGACTATAATGGCAGATGTCTGCTTGTAAAGGTGAGACTACTGACCTGTATCTCAAAGTGAAGTTGCCTTTGAATTTCCTGGTTTGCATCCATCCATATTTCCACACTAACTTTCCTCAGAGAGACAGTTTGGGTTTTGCTGACTGTGTTGGGTTGGGGTTTTTTTTCAGCATTAGGGGTAAATACACAGAGGCAAATACCTGATGGTATTCAGGCAGAGTTGAGAGGGGAGGTCAGAAAGAGCGCTCCACAGCTCTCCACATGCAGCAGCATCTCCAGAATAAATCAAGAACTGTGTTTCACTGTGCTCTCTTTGGGACATTTGTGATCCGGTGTTCCTGCTGCATGCCAGAGAAGTCTCCTGACCAACGGTGCCTTCCTGAAGCCACCTTTTCTTCTCCCAGACCAGTTTTACCAGCTGTCATACTAGTTTTACAGCCCACTGAAGGTTCACTCTGCTGTCTACTGGGAGGAGTGCTGCAGAGCTGATCTCTTTGGGCGTTTTCCAGTACCTGGGTTTAGGATTACCATCCTCAGGGAATGCCCTAGTGTTTCACCACCTGCCTCTTTAACCCTAGACAGGTAGAACTGCAGCCAATACAGTTACTGAACACAAAGCAGGCAATATGTTTCTGTAGAAATGAACGGGAACAGGTATGTCTCCAGTGCTGGCCAAGCTGAGAAGTTGGCAAGGGCTGTGTTTCATGAGCCCGTCAGCCCGTCTCGCAAAAGTTTGGGGGCGACAGAGGTTGCGGCCTTCACTGGGGCGGGTACGGGGGAGCGCGCAGGGAACAGCCTCCTGGCCCACAACCCCCCGTCCTCCGACATCCTATCACACGGCCCCTAACCTGCTGCCGAGCCTCCGGGAGCACTCGCTCGCCCGAGGGCGGCAGCAGCTCGAAATGCCCGGCCTGAGGGGCAGCCCCAGGGCAGCCGGGAAGCGCAAGGCCCGCGGTGGCGAGGGGAGGCCGGGCCGGGGCCCCGCCCCGAGGGAAACAGGGCCCCGCCCCGGGCCGCGCATGCGCGGCGTGCTGTCCGCCTGTCAATAAAGCTCGAACCAGCGCTGGGCCGGGGACGCGCGGGCGGGCGTATTTTTTTTTTTTAATTTTTTTTTTTCTTTGAACGAACTTTATTGTTCCCGCGGCGCCGCGCGCGCGGGGATGCGCTGAGGCCGCTCTGCCGTCGGCCCCGCTCCGCCCGCCTCGGCCCGGCCTCGGCATGTCGGGCAGCCGCCCGCCGCCGCACCCCGCCGCGCCGCCCGCCGCCACCCCGGCCTCCTCCTCTTCCTCCTCCTCCTCCTCGGCGGCCATGGCGCCGGGCTCGTCCTCCTCGAGCGGCGCGGCGGCGCGGCCTGTGCTGGTGGCGGCCGCCGTGTCGGGCTCCGGCGCGGGGCTGGCCCGGCTGGCGGCAGCGGCGCGGCCCGGCGGCGGCGGCTCCTCCGCGGGAGGCGGCGGGAGCGGGGCGGGCGGCGGCAGCAGGAAGAGGCCTCTTCTCACCCCGCTCTGCAACGGGCTCATCAACTCCTACGAGGACAAGAGCAACGACTTTGTTTGGTGCGTGTGATATATCGCGATAGCGGCACCCCCTATTCCGGTGAGGGTAGCGGGGGCGCCGCCCTGCCGGCGGTAAGCTCGGGGGGTGTGAAATACCGGCGGTTGGACGGAGCAGCCGGCAGCGGCACCTCCGGGGCAGAGGAGGCACTGGTACGACTACCGGCCCCCCAGGCGTTATGGCTTTGGGGCTTTGCCCCCCGCTTTGCGGCTCTCTGCTTGCTCTTGGGCCCGTGTAGTGGCGTTGCTTTCACCCCCTCTGTGTTTAAGCAAAATCAGGTTATTCCCAGCAGGTTCCTCCTTGGGTGCGCTTCGGAGGAGCCCAACTTACCGGAAAGGACCCACAACCCGAGGTGTTTCCTTACAGCGTCTTGACATGGCAAGCGACTGCCCAGTTCTCCTGGGCGGTGTAGCCTTGGCAGGGGCTGGAGGGGCTGTGGCCTGCGGGCTGTGAGCTGACCGCTCCATAGCCCTCGCACGGCCCCACTCTGACCTCCGGAGCCAGCAGAGGATTTTGTGCTCCTGTGGATGGGGATCTGTGGAGTGTTGTGGTGGCTGATAGATCCAGCAAAGCTGGCGTGTGTTTGCATCTCTTGCTGGGAAAGACTGGCTAGCTTGAAAAGGCAATATAACGTTTGTGTAAGTCTAACACCTAAAACCAGATGAGTGGGAAACATCTGTGATGATGGGATAAAGGTTTTTCTTGAAGCTGTTCAGGTGCTGTCTTTCTAACGTTCAGCCACAGCTGCACCTCGTAGATGGAAATAACCTTTCAGCAGAAGTGGTAGGCTAAGGTCCACTGTGATTTGTGTGTGGTTTGAGGACTGTTGGTAATCTGCAGTTTTAAAGAGAGCCCATTGCTGATGGGTTTCAAACTTCTGAACATAAAGACTGGGTTTGATTTTTATAGCTGACTGGATGTAGTAAAATGTGAGAACAGAAAGTGGGGGTAAATGTTTGCATCTGAGAGGCAAACGTTGAAGAGATACTGGAAAAAAAAAAAGCTGGAGTTGTAGGAAAGTCGTGTTGAAAATAACCAGTTTAAAAACAAAACAAAGCAGGAAGATAAATGGGCCACAGCTTCCAAGATGACACTGTCTGACAGCTCTGACTTACAGGTGAGGGTTGGATGTTTGGCATCGCCACAGAACAGGCATTGTCTCAGAAACCTGTAGTCTTGATTTTACAGCTTTGTAAGCTCTCTGGAAAAGGAAATATCCATGTTACTGAAGTGAGAACCTGAAGCTGCTAAGAAGTTAATGGCAGAAAAAATCGTAAGTAGTAGTAGTGACTAGACCCAGCACAGCTCAGTAGCAGAAATGGGATGAGAGGACAGCTGTAATCTGCTGATGTCCTGCTCTGGCTGAAGGCTCTAGGCCATGTTAGGTGGATTTAAGGGCACTTGCTGTGGGAGATAGCTGTGTTGCTGTTGCTTGTGGGTTTTTCTGGTCATGGGGGATAATGTGGTTGCAAATGCTTGTGCCCCTCTGTTCCCCCTACAGTTATACTCTGGCAGTAGTGGTCTGCAACCATCATTCCCCATCCCTTTCTAGTCAGCTGACATTTCCCATTTTGTTGTCTGTCATAGAAATGACAGTGTCAGAAGCAAAATTATGCCCATAACAAGTTTGTAGGTCAGTTGAAGTATTCTAAGAAGGCTCAGATGGCTGGGTTTCTTGGTTCTTTTTTTTCCCTGCAGGTAAGTAGTGTGTGTGCTTCAAGGAGAATGTGTAATTAGCTGTTTTCTCCTTGTTGAGGAGTGATGCTGGCTGAACAAGTGAGAGGAAAAATTAAAATCAACTGTGTATTAATCAGGGAAAAACATAAATACCAAGAAAAGGTGGACAAGAAGAGATGAGCCACATTGGGCATATTGAAGTGCAGATCAGAAACTTTAAGAGGAGACAGTCATTATATTTAACTTACCTGGGTTATTCCCTGCTGTATGTTTCTGCAGGCTGTAGGCCTTGGTATTGCTTATTAACACTAGCTTCAAATTATAGTATTCCTGGGTTTTTTTGAGTTGGCAATACAGTTAAGCAGTACAGAAATAAACTCAATTGGCCACCTCTGGAATTTTGAGCAATATCCAAGAAGACAGGGGTGTGTGTGGACAGGTTTAAATACTTGATATAAACAAGCTTTGGTTATCTCAGTTTGAGAAGCAGAAGCTTTCCATATGCTGTTTTTCTGGGTTTGTTTTTTTTTTTTCTGTAAGGATTCTTTCAAGATAATGCCAGCTGCAGGGAACATCTGATAATTTTCTGAATGTGGGTTGTGAGTTGCTGTAAACTTAGTAGTAGATTCTGCTTGTACCCGACTGAAGGTGGGAAAGAGAGTGAAGAAGTTTGAGTGAGTTTTGAGTTTTGGACATCAAGTTGCAAGTGAAAATCCCATAAACAGTGTTAATGTGTGCAACCTCCCTGCCTGTCTTCTGAAAGTGCTGTCTCAGCAATGTGAGGCCTAGGCTTTAACATAAATGTTGGCATAGGTTGCTAGTCAGGGTTTTGAAATGTTCAGCAAGTGTATACTGTTTGTGGTATGTATCAGCTTCTCCCTGTAAATGTGTAACTGTTCAGGAAAGCAAATAGGCCTGACTTACTGGACAGCTTTATTATAACAGGGGAAACTTTTTCTTTCTCCTAGTGCAGGATGTAGAATTTAAAGGTAGTTTGTGCTCTTTCTGTAACCAGGCTTCTTTCCACTTGCCTGGAGAGTATCTGAAAGGGAATCTCCTGATTAGAGGATTTTCTCCTGTCCAGCAGTGTAATTGCTTACAATTTTCCCAGGCCTAACATTAGCCTTCCCAATTAGTGGTTGACTAAACCTCTTTAAAACCAGTTACTGTCTTCGCTCCCTGGGTAGAGATGATCTTACCAAAGACTCTCTTCATTGGCTGCTTCATACCAGTGCTTGTTTCTGAGCCCTGCCAGAAGTAAGTACATACAGAAGAGGGGATGTTGCATACTGACCTGGAGAGGTGCACCCAACAAATTTGGGTGTGGGAGGAGCTGTGTGCTGTCATGGTTTAGCCTTATCTAGCAATTAAGTACCACACTGTCGCTTGCTCACCTCCTTCTGCACCTCCTACCCCCTGTCCCTGGTGCAGGAGGAAAAGACACGGAAAGCTCATAAAATTAAGAACTATTTAATAATATAAATGAAAAGTATAGTGATACTAACAATACTACTGCTGCTACTAAGTAGTTAAAATAATAGAAAATAGCACATATGATAAAATAGCTCACCATGTGCTGACCAACACACAGCCAGGTCCCAGAGCAGTGAGCAGTCCCTGCCTGAGAACCCCAGAGTAGGGAGAAGACCAGCAGACCCCCCAACCCACTAAGGGAAGAACCTGCCCCACTGCTAACAACTAGGCCACCAGCTAACAAAGGAGCTAATGACACAGCCATCAAGCTAGCAAAAGTCTTAACGACCCCCCTCCTCCCAGGCCACTTACCACCTCAGAAGAAGGCATGTGCCTTGAGCTGGAGTACCATGGAGTGAAACACTCTCCTGGCTGCTCTGGGCCAGCCAACAGCACTGTGTAGTAAAGGAGCTCTTTCCTGTCTGAAACCAGCATAGAGCCATGTTTAAAAGTGGACTTGCAGCCTCATGGGTTTTTTTAAAACAGTTCTTTCCTCATTAATTACCAATTAATGCCAGTCATGGACTGGGTGTAATTGTTCAAGTGTTTGTGATCTGGCAAACTGCTTTAGTAAGGAATACTGCAAGTTGACCCTGGAGGTCACCATCTAAAACCAGCAAGCTGTTTATGTACCAAGTACAATTTTATAATCTGTTGTTATATTGGAGCTTTATATTGAGTAGACAGTAATGGCAAGTGATCTTCAGCCTGGCCATGTTCGGAGTGAAGGACAGAGCCTGCAGCAAGTCCTGCTGGCTGCTTAGACCAAAGAGGAGCAGAATAGGAGGGAGAAACTGTCATGGGTCTTGTTTGCTGTGGAGCAGAAGGAAACTTGAACGTGTTTAAATTCTGTAGTGACCACTTCAGCAAGGTGTTTAGGTAGCAGCTGGGTTACAGTAGCACTCTTGAGAGGTGTCTTGAACATAGCTGGCAAAACTTACAGGCATTAACTTGGTTAAAATGGTTTTAAAAAATGTTTGAGGTCTACCCCACAGAGAAAGACTTACCATTCTTTGAGGTGTTGGATAAATAAGGCACTAGTAATTGGTGAAGAACAGTGACATTTTTGGATTACTAAAGTAGCTTGCGTCCTTTTTACCTGGCTTTGCTGCTTAAGACAATGAGTAAGAGCAATCTTGTGCAGAGAAGACTTAGTTTCACCACACCTTAACCCCTCAGTTTCGATGTAAGTGGCAAGTTGTAGTATGTGTTGAAGTCTCCCATCACTCCTACTTTCTTAACCCTCCACTTGTGTTAGATAAACCAGCTGGTGCATAGCAACTTTCATGTGTTATGGCCAGCTTGGCTTTAAGTATTAAAAGACATAAATCTTGTTTCTGCTTGTAAATCAGTGAGCATTTCATGGGAAACAGCTCTTAACAGAAACTTCAGGCTCTGTTAACGATGACCCTGGCACTGAATGGCTACATCTATTGGCTCTGATTGCTTTTTCTCAACTATTTTGTCTCTGTTGTTTCTCCAGTCAAAGCAGTGTGAAGAAGAAAAAGTTTGGGAACCATGGTCTTGGGTAACTGTTGTGTTAGGAAGTAATCTTTCTCTTTTAGCTCAAATTTGTGATGACCTGTTGCAGACACAGGAGCATTACAGCCTTGTTGATTGCTATACTTTTTGGAGGCAGGGCATAAGGCATGTACACATCTGGCCTTGTAGGGAATAGCAGTTTTTAGCACTATACAGAGGGTGGGACTATGTTATACAGCATGGCTAGAGGAGGATGATAAAGTGGTTCATCACCAGTGGGGAGAAACCAGCCTCAGGCACTGATATAACCATAAGTTTTTGATTTTCTTTTTTAAAGGCCAGCTAATAGAATACAAAGATTCCTAATTCTCCTCTTATTAGTCCACCCTTGATGACCAAATTTAGCCAATTCTCCTCTTATTAGTCCACCCTTGATGACCAAATTTAGCCAACACTTATTCTGACTAAAGAGTGCCTTGAAATTAAATAACTTCTGACTTGGGCGCAGTGACTTTAACTCCTGAAATTGGTGCTACTCAAGACAAATGATGTGCAGAAAGGGTTTCTCAGGGTGGAAGAGGGACAGGTGGATGTTAATTATTTTTGAAGTATATTTTGAGGAACAGAATTGGTGGCTTAGTTCAGAGTAGCATTTTAGTTTGATTCGTTTGCCTTTATGTTGTGTTTATAGAGATGATTTGTTGGAATATTTCATCGTAGAATGGTTTGGGTTGGAAGAGACCTTAAAGTTCATCTAGTTCCAACCCTCCTGCCATGGGCAGGGACACCCTCCACTAGAAGACAACCTGGTTTGTATGTGAGGTTGGACAAATCTTTCAAGGCATCCATGTTTTCCAGTTTAGTCATTTGGAGGTGGATTTATTGTGGTTTAATCCCAGCCAGCAACTAAGCACCACAGCCATTCTCTCACCTCTCCTCCAGTGGGATGGAGAAGAGAATCGGAGGAAAGGGCAAGAAAAGTTTCGGTTTGAGATTAAGAACGGTTTAATAATTGAAAATAAATGAAGTAAAATAATACCAATAATACAAACAATAATAATACTAATAATAGGTAATCAAATTCTACTACTATCACTACTAATAATATGTGATGAAAATAATGGAAAGAAACCAAATGGTACAACTGCTTATCTCCTGCCAACCAATGCCCAGCCAGTCCCTGAGCAGTGAGAGCCAGAGAGTACAGGCCAGAGCCCGAGAGCCATACCCCTGTCCCACTTCCCTCAGCTTATATACTGAGCATGATGTTTTGTGGAATGTAATATCCCTTTGGTCAGTTTGGGTGAACAGAACACAGTGGCAGTATGAGAAACTTAAGTCCTTGGCTTAATGTAAACATTGCTTGTCAACAACTAAAAACATTAGTGTGTAGTCAATATTCCTCTCAGTACAAATCCAAAACACATACACTGATGTTTTCAGTATGAGGCTATTATCAACATTCTTCTCAGAACAAGCTCAAAACAGCCTCATACTGTGAGGAAAATTAACTATCCCAACTAAAATCAACACAGGATTGCATTGGCAAGGGCTACAACTTCCCCTTTAAGGGCTTGAAAACAAAGTGCCTACTTAAGAGGTTTCCTTCTTCCTAGTTTTAAGTGCTTAATGGGGTAACAAATGTTAGTATCCTCAAAAATGGATGAGAGTGAGTGGGAATGATTTCTGTAGGGTGTTAATGGGGGGAGAAATTGAGGTGCTTCCCTTCCCTGCTCAGCCAAGCATTGCTTATTTTGGTCTAAGACCTGGGGGTTTGATCTTGGATTCAAAAAGATTCATGCTTTTCAAAAGTGAAGTTTATTAACAGCTCATTCTGTGGGAACTGTCTTGTTGGCAGAAGGTGGGAGGAGGCTGTTTCTGAAGATAACAAATGCTGGTGAAAACCTCTCTGAACTGAGATTGGTGTGGACTTGTGGGAGAGAGGAGGGTATTTGGATCTCTCTAACGGCTTGTGATGCAGCACATACCTGTGTTATGTGGAGAATTTAGAAGTTGCTCTCCACAGCACTTCACTAGATAGTTGGCCAAGACCTGAAGATGAGTGTTTGACAGCCTATCTTACTAGCTATCAGGAATAGCAGCCATAGGAATCATTGAAGAAAGATGCATCTCTTCTCTGCTTTCATTTGTGTTTCATTTTCCTTTCAGACATATCGCAGCCATGTGATGAGACAGATTTCTGTCATTACCTATCTCACTGAATTCCTGTGTCTCTTGTCTTGTTCAGGTTCCTGTGGTGCACTGCTTGCTTGCACATCCTTCGCTTCAGCTCCCTGCTTGGTCTGTGGTGATCCCTCTCAGCTGGTTGTGCTTTGACCACTAACTAGTCTTAGGAAAAAAACTAAAGCTCTGATTTCTATCTGCATTCCTCTGTCTTCCTTATGAACATTCCCATATTCTACCTTTCCTGTATTCTCCTTTGACTTTAACACTGTGCATGACTGTTGGTTCCCTCTTTCGATTGCACCGTACACTCATTCTGCTCTTCAGCCTAAGCCCTTCCTGCTGCTTGGCACTGCTTTGCAGGCACACCCTTTCATTGGCATCTTCTCCTTTTGCTTCTTAATTCTTGTTCTCATAATATTATTACTATTTCTCTTCTGCTTGGTCTCTTTGTATCATTTTTTTTTTTTAATTATAAATAGCTGTTGGCTGGAAAAAAAGGGAAGGATAAACAGATTTTGGTGTAATTTATAAATACCTGATGTCTGTTCATGTGAAAACTAGGGGTTTTTATACTTTGTGTGAGACCTAGTACACTTGGTTAGAAAGTTCTTCAGCAGCCTTGCTTGTTGAAGGTACTCTGGTTTGTTTAGGTGGTTTGCAACTGTTGGAAGCTTCAAGAGTGAATACTTACCTGGTGTCTGATTGTCACAAACTGCAGTATCATTGAGTTCACGGAACTGTTGATTGCCCTTTTGATCTTTATCCTGCCTGGTTGCTGTTGCACTGTGTGTCCTCTTTCATTTTACAAATAGAAAATATTACCTAAGCATGATTAGATGGCTGCTTTGAATTAATACTTTCATTCCTTTTTTTAATATGACATCTTAGTGATTTTCTTGTTGTTTGTTTTGTTTGCAGCCCCATCTGTTTTGATATGATTGAAGAAGCCTACATGACGAAATGTGGACACAGCTTCTGGTAAGCTTTTTTGTATTGCGCAAAATGTCTGTCTCTTATGGCATGTGTGAACTGATTTTGCTGTGAATACCTTTCCTCCTGAGTTTTTGTTACTCTTCTGTCTTCTGAAGAAAGAATTTAATTTCAAACTCTAAAAGGTGGGTACCAGGTAGAGTAAAAGAAGTCATCTTAGTGTTTAAAACAAAAAAAAGTTGTGCCACAGTATTTCCTCTGTGAAGAAATAAAATGGTCATAAGCTGCTGGCAGCATCCAGTGCCCAGAGTCAGAACGGTTTGTCAGCTTATCTCTGCAGGAGATGGAGGGTGCCTATTGCCACCCAAAGCAGTGGGTTCCACCTCTGCAGAGGTTGATGGGAGTGAGTATGGTATGACCTCCTTGCCTTCTGTGCAAGGCTGTGTACGGTTTGAAGTGGCTGGCACATTGTCTGTTGCAATTCTCTTGAACTTTTTGCGAGAGGATATGCTTCAGGCTTGTTTGTTGTGTTGAACTGGCCTGAGGTATTTCAGTATCTTATCCCTCGCTGTCATGAGGAGCACATGTTTTGTGGAGAAGTAGAAGAACCCTCGAGGGGCAGGTATGGAACTTTGCTATTCCTGCTCTCAACTAGGCCTTGGAATAGATGTGGAACCATGTTTAAATGTTCTGTGCACTTTATACTTTTGCAGTGTCTGTTTAAATCGCCTACCTTTTACAAGTACTAGTATTTTAGTAGCATGCTGCACTTCCTCAAACATCAGATTTAGTTAACTGACTGCAAACAGATCACAGCTGATTTTGTGCCCTCTATGGTAACACTATCCCTATGATTTTTAACTTTTTTAAAAGTCCAAGCTGAGAAGCATTCAAATTATTTAGGAAGAACTGAGTGATGTTATCGCATGCCAACTGCTGGTAGATACATCAAGCTAGGTTCTTCATGAGACGCTTAGACCTGATGCTACGGTGCATGTTATAGTTTACACTCTCCCTCAAATAGCTAACAGCTCAACAGAGAGCACCTCTGAAGTCACTTTCTGGTGAGAAAAACAGCCAGGGGTGGGGGGAAATGTGAGTAATTGAGCATATAGGAAACACCTTCACCAATTTCTTAAGTGTAATAGCTTTTAATGTTGCTTGCTAAGTATTTGGCTAATCTAGAAAAGTTGCTTTTGAATAATACAGTCTGTATTATCTACTGTATGTATATAACAGTGCTACCTCTAGAAGAGGGGAGGCATGAATTAGAGATACAAGCGTGGCTGTAGCATCCACACTGCCACAGTCCTTGAGGAAATAAGAGTCAAGTGCTGAAATATCTTTTGTAATTCTTGCCAAGAAACTTTGCCATCTTTCTGCTGCAGCATGCTCTGAGTTAATATTGGAATGTTCTGACTCCACTGTAGGATCTTGACAATGCACTGTTAGTTAGCAACACAAATAGAGTACACATTATCTAAGGTTGATAACTATTTTCCTTATGTTAGTTCATGTTTGCTCACTTGTTCTTTCTTGTATTTTACGTTTTTAAACAGCTATAAATGTATTCACCAGAGCTTGGAGGATAACAACAGGTGTCCCAAATGCAACTATGTTGTGGACAACATAGATCATCTTTATCCCAACTTCTTAGGTGAGCTCTAGGCTTGCTTGCATGAAAAACAGTTGTTAAAGAAGGCAGGCACTTGTAAATTCATCCTATAAATAACAGATTGTGGATATTGAAAATAAAATCCAAACATCAGCCCTGTGGTCAACTGTGGCTTTTTTATAAAAGTGATTAGTGTAAATGGTTGGTACTGCACTGTCTCCAGCAGTTCTGTATGCTGGATTACAGTACTGAGACTGACTTGCTGGTGTTAGCATACTAAGAAAAGCAAAATGAAGTTTTTTTTCTGATGACTAGAGATTTGAGTCTCTATTTACATTTGTTTTCTTGTGCTGTTTTCTGTCTAATAATCAAGAACATGCTTTGTTTACAAAGCATGGACACTGAAGGGGGAGACTGGATTACATACTGTACTGTTTTGGCTACTGTGGTGAGATCCATGTGCTATGTGTAAATTGGATACAGATAAAATTGATACACATACATATATGCAGTCCTCATCAATGCCTTCTTAAACAGAGGAGGGAGATGTTCCTGACTGGAAATAGTTTAAAACTTTGTTATGGAGAGGAAAGATCAAAGGAAGCAGATTGCAGTGTGAAATATCAAAATTAAATAAAAATCTTGTTTTTGTGTGCTTGGGATATCCATTTAATAGTAAATAGATTAAAAGCCACAGTAGCCAAGGAATACTTCAGAAAGGGGCATCCTGGTTTAGACCCAGGTGGGTTTTGCCAAAGGTGGTGCTGAGGCAGGTCTTGGAGAATGTGTTGGACTGTAGCAATTGACTTTCATACAGGGAATGGCATCTGTACTGGAGGGGCGGGAATAACAGATATGAGGAGGGAGAAGAGCTTGTATATGTGTGGTGCAGAGGGCTGAGGTTATTCTGTCTTTGTACCACTTGCTAAATTGATATGAATTTAATTTGTAGCAAAAATGTCTTTAAAAATGCACACAGTGATTCAAGGACAAAAAAATGTTCTATTTGGCTGTGCTTGTTTTCAGCCTGTAGTAAATCAGTTTATGTTTTATCTCCCTCATACTCTTCTGTGATGTACTTCTGTCTTGGAGTTGAAAAACTTTGTCGAAGAACCATGGGTGCTTAGCAAAAGAACTGCAGCAATTTGGGTAATGTGTAGGCATTGTATTGTTTGATTCTTTTAAAAAAAAAAATAGTCAAGGAATGAATTGGTAATGGGGGAAAAAAGGAGACATCTGCTTTTTTAATTACTGTGGAGTTAATAACTAAAGTAAAAGTATTGAGGTAGAATCTTGCATACTTTTTTTTGGAACTTTTAAATCTACCTCTTCTCTCTTTATTTGTTCTTTTTAGTCAATGAACTTATTCTAAAACAAAAGCAGAGATCTGAGGAGAAGAGACTCAAACTGGACCATTCAGTGAGTAGCACCGTATGTTCCAACTTTCTTTCTTCATATTTATTTAATGGTTCTCTATTGCAATTGTATCATTATGTGGCTTAATTTAGAAGACATTATAGTGCTGAGCTGATGCTTTAGCTGGCTTTACGAGGGGATAATAACAATGTCAGTGGTACTAGATCCCTTCAAGTTTGTTAACTCTCGTTCTTCCTGACAACAATATATGTGTAGAGGCAAGGTGTATTAGGATAGCTGAGTGTCATATAATGGGTTGAATATAACCTGGGAAAAACTACCCATGGAAGCACACTTGTTTAAAGGTAACTTCCATTCAGTGTTGGAAATTACAGCTACAATAAGAGTAATGGATGATTAGAATTGCCACGGGCTTCTCTCTTCGCATGCAAGAAGCTGTGTTCTACAGAGAAATTGGAGGAAAGTTGATACCAACCACAAGAGGGAGAAAGATGTGTTGTGGCTCTATTCATAGATAAAACTGCCTGGATATCCTCTAGGCTCACTTCACGTCACAGAATCAGGGCATGATCTGTGCTCTCAGTTCATGAAAACCCCTGTACATCAGCAGTGGATGTTCTTATACATTCAGATCAAAAAGAATATATTACATTAACCAGGAAACTTGCATATTTGTTTTGCTGTGCCTGGCTTCCTTCCTTGGCTTCTGTTAATTCATGAATAAGGTTGCAAAATAATATTAAAAATGGAGCCCCTCTTTTTGTTAGTTAAGAAAACCCAAACCTTTATTGAAGTGCTACTAATCTAGGGGCTGCATTGCAGAAAACAGTGCTTTCAGCAGTTGTATGCTTTAGAAAAGAGTATGCTTTAATGATTCATTGGTTTACTCACAGTAAGCTTTTATATTCAGTACAAGTATGTATGTACAATATTCAGTCTAAAATATGCATAAACCTTATCTGGTTTAAAATGCATACAATTGACCTGAAGGCATGTACAGTAACTTCTTGGAAATTGGTTCTACTCTTTCTCATAGCATACCTTTTAAAAACTATGGCTGTCAGATAACTACCAGTAAGTGGAAATCTACCGTGACTTCATGCCCAAACCAGTGTTGTGTCTACCTTCTGGCAGCAAATAAAAAATAGCAACATTTCTAAAAAGGAGATAACTTGCTGTTGTACCAGAATCACAGAATACAGTAGTGGTTGGAAGGGACCTTTGGAGATCATCTAGTCCAATCCCCCTGCCAAAGCAGGTTGGACAGCAACATGTCCAGGCAAGTTTTGAGTATCTCCAGAGGAGCCTCCACAACCTCTCTGGGCAGCCTGTTCAAGTGCTTTGGAACACGTCAAGTGAGGAAGTTCGTCCTTGTGTGGAGATGGAATTTCTTGCATTCCAGTTTGCAACCTTGTCGCTGTGCACAACAGAGAAGAGTCTGGCCAGATCCTTAATGTGCCTCTTCTCCTTATTTTATTATTTCTGGTATTAAGCAAATTCATTCAAAAGACATTGCAGCAAATGCACTGTTTCTTGGTCATGGATTTGTTTCATTAAGAAATCATGTTAAGGCATCTTTGAAGCTTTCTGAGTTAGTTTAGCTGTAGTACATTTAACTATTACATTAGTATGCTTAAAATCTTGTTGACTTGCTTCAAAATTGCATTTTTTCCAATTGTTCCAGATTTGAAATTGAGTTTTTGCCTCAGAAGTTGTGTTCTATATGGATGTTACTTTTTTTTCTTAATCTAGCCAATACAAACATGCTGTGACCTCTTAGAAAATGCCTGGTTTGGACTGGGTCATGTTTCCAGTTCTACAAAATTTAAGTATCTTGATTTAGTGTCATAAATCTTACAGGGCAGGATGTCTTAATCCAGCTTTGTTTCTTAGAAGTACTAAAGACCTTTCAGCTGGTCCTGTTGGTTCCTAAAGCTTTTTAATGTAAGGCTGTGTTAGCATTAACTTATTCAGGTTTTCCTGTGCTAAAAGATAGTGTGTTGTGTGGGTTTCTTTTTTGTACTGGCAATGAGTAAAGTAAACAGCCTGCAGGGAAGAATGGACTACTGGCTCTCTGAGGAGTCCTCAGCTTTAACAGTTTGAATGAGATGATCACCCTGATGAGCTCCATCCTTTTTTCTGCTCTCACATTTCCCATGAAAATACTCTTAAGAGGAGTAGCGTGGGAGGTGAGAGTAGAAAAAATAAGCTGATTCTACCTTCTTCCATTTGAATTTGGCATGAAGGCTTTACCTATTGGTTAAAAAAATTAAAAGGTATTACCACTTAACAGTATTTCAGATAGATGGAATCCAACCAAGCTTGGATAAACATGGGGGTTTTGTTTCTTCTCTTAGAAATATGTTCTCAGAAACTAGGGCACAAGTCAGATAAAATTGTGGCTGTGAAATAATCTCTTCCTAGCAGCAGCTATGCTCTCATAAAGCACAAATATCTTCCAAATAAGATAAGCAGTTTCACAGTAGGACAGAAGAGCTATATCCTGTATATGTAGGAGAACTGGGAATCCTAATTCCTGAAAATTGTTTTGAAATTTTTAGGAAGGGATGAAATACTGCAGTGTTGCTTTTAATATCTGTTGCTGGATATATCCCTGGATGGCTTGAACTCACTGTATATGCAACATCTCTTGTTTTCTTTCTAGAATGGCCATAGGTGGCAGATAATTCAAGATTTGTTGGGAACTGATCAAGACAATCTTGACTTGGCCAATGTCAACCTGATGCTGGAGCTGCTGGTGCAAAAGAAAAAACAGTTAGAAGCAGTAAGAAGTTTCTCTTGTCTTACTTAATGAACACTGTCTCATCAGCACTTTTTTCTTTTCATGCTTTATCTTCTTGAAGTAAGATGCTGTTGCCAAATTAATTGCTCAGAATTTTCTCTTGCATTTTGGTGTTAGCTGTCTATCTCGCTGACCTTTGTAGCAAACTGTGATGCCTATAACATGCTTATAGTGTTGTTGGTGGCAGGGTTGTATAAATGGAAAAGGTTAAGAGAAAGTGGCTACCAAAACAGAAATGCATATGAAGATGTTTGCTAATTGACTGTTGCACAAACAAATACCAGATCTCTGTAATAAGCATGAAGTCCAGAACATAAGTTAAGGAATAAACTCAATGAACATATGGAAAACAAATAACACCTTTTAGTTTATACTGGAACTGCTAGAACCTGAATGACTGCCATCCCGAAGACTTTTTTTTAAGCATTTAATGCTAGAAAGAAAAGTTCAGATGTCTTGTTTGAGGTTGGTTTGAAGATCTATACAATATGGAGCAGGCTGTTCCTATGGTTTAGCTGAAGTGTAGTTGGCTTGGTATCGTTCTCATGGATTTGGCCATTGCAGGCGGTTGGTCTTGGGTGACCACTTTCCAGTTATGAGAGCCAGACCTAAATGAAACTGGATTACAAAATTTGGCCTAGTGAACCTCATGTAGGAGGATGGATTTTGATGGTGCTTTAAAACAGGTGAGGAGAAGCTCTATTGGGAATGGCTTATCTTAATCACTCTTACTAAATCAGTATTCACACAACTTGTGGTTCTGGTGGAAGAAAAGTAATACAAAAATGTTTATTGACTACTAGCAAAACAGCTCAGTTATCTTATTGTGTGGGGACTTTTTAATGTTGGTTCAGTGAAGATAGACTGGAAGTATGGTTTCTAACTTTAGAGTAAAAGCGCTCTCTCCCCCCTCCCCGCTAGCCTTTTTGTGTTTGACAGATCTGAAACAAATAAGGCACAGGATTGAGCGTATTGGTACTTCTGAGAAAGAATATATTCTAAGGATACTAAACCTTAAAAAACCAAAAATACCAACCCCAACATCTGCCACTTAAAGAACAATTTAAGAAGTTTTCCTTTTTAGTTTTACTTGGCTTCACTTTCATTGTAGTCTCAGGGATGAGGAGGAAGAAAATAATCTAAGAAAAGTAGTCTTGCATCCTCATCTCCTTACTTTTCCTGTCCCATCTGCCTTTAATGTGTGTTCCTATGTCTTTGAGTGTATGTTAATAGTCCTTTAAATACTTCGGTTGGTTGTGAAAATAAGTCTCAGAATGCTGGTATAGGATTAGGGCTATATTAATGCTGGAATATAGGCTTTACTTTTCTTTCCCCTTGTGCTTCTCTTATCTTACCCTTTCAAGCTTTTCACCAGTTTCAGTGAAAACACTAAGCTGATGGTTGAGGTAAATGACCTGTTATGGAAAGATTTGATGAAATGAAAACATCCCTTTATGTGACTTTGTCTTCCACTCTGGAGAGATCTGCAGCAGTGATCTCTTGGCATAAACACAAATCTCAATTTTGGGGAGAGATGTTTTTATAGAAATACTTCATGCTTTAGTATGTTAATCACAAAGTAGATGCTAATGATCTTCCAGGGTAGAAACAAGTCTATGAGGAACCTGTACTCTAAAAACAATTTTGGATGCAGTAGCCAAAAGAACTGACAAGCATTTCAACTTATTAGTAAGTCTTCAGTAATGCACAAATGAGCTGTTAGGATTTCTGCCTTCATGTAAAAACCTGTCGTGAGCCAAACAAAACCTTAAATCCTGTGAGGCAAAGTAAAACTACCATTCTTCAAACTACCTTAAGCTACCTTCTCTTCCTCACCTCTAAATGAAAGCGGTTCCTGGGTTAAATGTGAATTTCTGTATATAAAATGCATGTTTGTTTCTCTTAATGTATGTAGAAGAGTTACACTTCCTTATTTACTGTGTTACAGGAGTCCCATGCTGCCCAGTTGCAGATCCTTATGGAATTTCTCAAAGTTGCCAGGAGAAATAAAAGAGAGGTAACTCGCATTGTTTCAGTGGGTGAGGTGTTGTCTGCTGCTTTCTACCAGTTCATTTCTATTTAAGTGATGTGTTAGCCTGGCATTATCTCTGCAAAGAAAAAGACAAGGCGTGTTTGGGGAAATCTCAGGCAGAGGACACGTGGGTTTCAAGGAAAATTAATCTCTTTACATGTGACAGCTTCAATTTCTAATGGCTTGCATTTTTGTCTCCCACTGGTGAAGCACGTGGGAAGAAGGAAACTTGAGGACAGACTTGCCACTGAGTTTACTTCAAATCCTTGAAACAGGATATTTTTTTTTTCCCCTGTGTTGGAAACACTGAAAGAAGGGGAAGGAGTGAAATTGTCGAGTTTTTTTTCTTTTAGTGTATCAAATGCCATGACTAATACTATGTCATAAAAGTATTCATATTTTGTGCTTTTTCTCCATTTGTCTCAAAATGAGTGTCTCAATGACTGAAAGGGTTCCATAATCAGTCTTTCATGGTTTGGGACTTAAAATTTATAATGTCATGCAGTGCATAAAACCTGATATAAGAAATACCCAGAAACCTAGAAAATGGTTGTGAAAACAGCAGAAGGATAAGCTTTCTCTTGCAGGTCATGGTTTCTGATAAGAGACGTGGAGAACATAAGACACAGCAGTGTGACTGTAAGGTCAAACTTGACCCATGTAAAGGAGACATGTGTAAGAAGCCTTCTCCACAATGGATTGTGGGTCTGCTTCTAGAGTCATCCCAAAGCAAGTTAGTCTGTCCACCAGCAGATACTCGTGGCCTTCTGACCAGAACTGACAGGGGTGATGGAAAGGAACTAACCAAAGTGGAAAACGGAGGCCAAGACAGTTGTGTCTGTAGGGTGAGACCTACTAGGCTAGGTATGGAATCCCATGAGAAGTGGTGAAAATACTGATGGTTAGAATACTTAAATGTCAAAGGAGAATGTACAGTAGAGAATATCTTGATTATCACTGATGGGATTGGTGAACACAAAATGGCATTCTTCTGCTTCTGATTCTGTTTAGTATGAGTCATGCGATCTGTTTGATCCTTCAGGGTTAGAAAAAAATGGAGAAATACATATTAGTGTTGGTTTTTGCTTAAACAGCAGACACAAGCATTGCTGAAAACCATTGAGGCATCTTTTAGCTTTCATTTTTTTGAGTGCTGGTAGATGTTACTTTATGGCTTCTCAGTCTATGAACACCTCTCAAATCTTCAGAATATTTACTTTTGTTTTCTCATATTCATAATATTTATTATTCTGCACAGAATTTTAGAAGCTTGACCCATCTCCACTGTGGAGCTAATGCAGGCTCTGGCCATTGCCCATCTGCCCTCATTAAATATCTCCCATCAGGCTTCAGTGCAGCTTGAGGGACTGCTAAGATGTTGGGGAACTTTTCTGGTAATGCTGCTGTTGTCTAGGAGGTGATTTGGGAAGTAGATGCATCAGCTTAGCTAGGGTGCTCTTCCTTGAGTAATCTTGTGGTGATTGAAGTGCTTGGGGCAGTACCATAAAGTCACTGATTTTGCTTTCTCCCCCCCAGCTGAAACTGAGTTAGAGCAACTTTCCTGGAAAGGGAAGCTGTTGATTACCTACTTTAGCTTAAATGTGTTGAGTGGGAAGTATGAAGGGAAGAGAAACTGCAGAGCTTCCTGCTTTCAAAATATGGTAGCAGAGTGTTCCACCACTGACTGATTTTCAGCACCTGGGAAAGGTTTCCTATCTTATCTGCATCTGCTCTTGGCTTTAGTAATAATATAAAGAAATAGCATTTCTTACAGGCTAAAAAAAACCCTAATTATGGCTGCAGATCATCCAAACATGGCCTTGGGAACATCCTGAAGCCTTTTGGGATACATAGCTTATTTCAGATCCTCTCTGTTCCTGCTTATGTGTTCCCTCTGTTGCCAAAACTTCCTCTGATGTTATTTCTTACCCCCCTTTATATTCCAACATGAAATGCAGAATGTCACATCTTAAGATTTTTGTGCAGACCTGTCAGTTCTGTCCTTGCCATAGTAGTTAGTGTCTGGCCTTTCCAGCTATTTAGAGGGAAATGAGGACTTGTCAGACTTGCTGCCAGCAATCTTCCTTTTCACTTGATCAGGATAAGAAAGATGAGACCTAGTGGGTAGAAGCATGGAAAATATAGACCAGTCAGTAGGATAGTTTTAGGAAGATATCAGAATATGCCTTCAGCAGTCAAGCTATACCCATAGAGTAAATTAAGCCAGTTGATGCTTCCCTTCTGGTAAGTCCCCAGGTTCTCCCTGTAGCTGGTGGAGTTTGTGACAAGTACCCCCCCACACACACTTCCTGCAGGGAGTTTTCTGTGTGGATAGTAGAGGAGCTACTGTTTGGGAGAGGGCATGGGTTGTGTTGGTGGTGAAGGTGTGTCCAGGCTGCAGAAGGCCTGAGTTGCTACTTTGGAAGCTGTGAGAAGGGATTTAGGGGGCCACCTTAAGGCAGTAAAGCAGAGGAAGGTTGTCAGAGCTTCAAAGTTTTCTGTAGCTTATTTTGGTGCTGTAGTAGGTGACTTTAAGATAGAAGGATGGAAATCAAGGAACATGTGTGGATCCTGGAATGCTTCTATGATGTATTGCACATATAGCTACGAGTCATGAGCTTTATGTGGAAGAACACTACTTTTTTCTTTTTCTAATCCAAACCTGATTCTAGTAAAGATGACTGCAGAGCAGTTGCGATTTCACTCAGTAAGCCGTAGCTGTAACAAAGTTCTTTGAAAAGAAGCTTTTTCTCTTTTTATCATTGTGTGGCTGAGAGTGCCTGATTCAAATCTTTGGCTTAAATATTTAAAGGAATCTAAAATTGCCTGGTAACTTTGTTTCCTAATATGCCTTTGAATATTATTTATTACACAATTTTATTATCAGGTTTTATTTGCTACATGCTGCAGGTTCTTACATGGAGACTAGGTACTTTGTTAGTTAATACAGATTGCCTTAGTGTCCCTGTATAATATTTCATAAGGTGTTCAGAGCATATAATTAACCACCTGAAACCCTCCTTGCTTACTTCATGCTTACTCATAAGTTTTACTGGCTTTTTATTCTGTCTTAATGAAATAGTGACTTCTGAGCTTATTGGAGGGGGTTTATATATAGAAAACATAGACTTGTGCTTAAGAATTCAGAATATTGCTCTAGTCAGGTACTTTGAGAAACACCTTTCTTGCACTTTCATCACTTCTCTAGAATATAAATGTGAGGTTCAGCACCTGAAGAAGTTTCTATTAGAAATCCTGTTTTCATGTGTTCATAACTTTGCAAAACATTGATCTTTCAAGCTGAAATTTACTATATGATTTTTGCACAAAGGTATTTGCAAGTCCTTTTTCATTTATGTATTTTGCCATAGCTCAAAAAGAAAGCAATGTGGCAAAAAACCCAAATACTTGGCAATAGTAATAGCAAAAAAAAAAAAAGTCTTCCTTTGAAAAAGATTGAAAACAAATGGCTAAAGCCTGAAAATACTTTTTCAACAAAATAGCAGTTAGTTTTTGGAGGGGAGAAATGTATTGATCGTTCAGTGTCTCTAAGGCAAACTTAGTATGGCGGTGTGCCTTTCTGTGTGTGTGCACAGTTAATTGAATGCACACGCTCAATTTTTTTTTCCTCATCCAGCAGTCTCTTCTGTTAAAATCAAAGATCCAAGGAGTCTGCAAGGTCAAGTTTAATAATGAAATACTTGACTTTGTGGGGTTTATTACTGTTTTTGAGGGAAACCAAATACAACCACTTCTGACTTAAATTAATGTGTTAGCTTAGCTGTGTAACATAAATAGTTTTGGAAATTTAACTTTGTTTACTTCTAAATGATCACATGTTCTTTCATTTTTGTGGGAGCTGATATCAGTTAGTACAAAAAGTTCTCCTCAGTTTTTATATTCATCACCTGAAAAAGTGGCCATCCTAATTGTCTTGTCGGTATTTGAATGTGACCAAACAAAGTTAGACACCACCATATATATAATTTGTCCTAAAACATTCTTAGCTAAGCTACCTGATGGAGGGTGCTGTTTCTCTGAAGTAGCACCATTGCTTAGTGAAAGATACTAAGCTTAACAATGAGTATCACAAATCAAGTTCAACAACATAGAGGTGATATTTTGTAGATGAATTCATGCTTATCTTGGCAGCTGTCACTTCATTTTTGTTTCATGACATTTTTCTTTCTAATAATGGCATATTAAGTTTCGCATATCTAACAAACAAGACCTCTTTCATGTCTGCTAATGCAAGGAGGTTATTTTCAGCTGGTAGACATCCTGAGACAGAGAAGTAATTCTGAAATACCTCAGGTTTGCTGCACTGAGTGCCTGCTCAGCATTTTGGAATCATCATCACTCTTTTCAGCCTCAAATGCATGTATCTATCCAGCTGTCTTCACTTACTCCATATTGCGAGCATGTTAAATACTAAAAATAAGAGGAGTTATTAGTTATTGTGGGATAATTGCAGGGAATTATAAGCATGAATTCTCCAGGGATGTCATTACCTTGTGTTAATCACCTCACCTGTCAAGGCTTATTGTTCTGTGCATACACACATGGATGAACTAATGAGTAAGCAAGAGGAGGTGGCAGAACTAGAAATCAGTCATGCTCTTATGTTGTCATATAGTCTTGATTACATTCCAGGACTCCTGAGGTGAATTTATAGCTATACTAATCTTTTCTATCCTCTGCACTTAAATAATAGGTATTTTAAGTCTATTTGCATGTCTAAGCTACTCAGTGAGAGAGATGAGCTCTGACTGCACTGATAACCCAAGGATAGAGCTAGTATATGAGCAGCAAGCTGGAGATTATCACATAAACATCATTGTATAATAGTTGGCTCTTCTTACTGCAGCGGAAGGGTCTTTCCAATGCAACCTAGTACTAGGAGTGAAGTAGCATATACAGTGATGTATTAAACTCTAAGGCAATTAATCTAAACCTTTACACAGTTTTATTCCCTGCCCCAGATCTCTCTTGTGACACTTTTCTGTCAGACCTTATCAGTAAGCCTTCAAAGCATTACTCCTACAATGCAAACCAAAGGATTCAAATGAGGTCGAGGAAGACTTGAGATATGAAACAGATTTTTGATCAGTCAGGCATGTCCTTCCTCCTACCCTTAGGAATTCTGTATGTTAAACAACTCAAATAGGATGTGTTTCTCAACTGGGGAAGAGCTGACAGAAAAGTTAGAGGAAACACCATTTGAGGAAGTATCGATAAGAGAAGAAATATTCCCTGCAGATACATCTGTTAAAGATGGACTGCCCCTGTGTTTAAAAGGTTTGGATACCATATTTCGTCAAGGAAAGTAACTTGTGAAGTCTCAGGTGTTCTTGTCTTCATACTGAAAGAAACCTTGCAACTCCTTCCACTTGTGCAAAGATCTTGTAACAGTGATGTGTTATGTCAAAATAAGTGAGATTTGCAATTAATTTAAAAGGCTAAAATCTCTCTAAACTCTGATTATTACTTCCTTACCGTAGTTGCCCTGTATGTTGTAACAGACTGTATCCAAAGCAATAATGAACAGAAAACCGAGAGACAGATGAGACTTCCAGCTGGTTTTCAGAGAGAGAAGTTGAGTTTAGCTGCTGTAGAGTTGTTGAGGTATTGAGTTCTATGAGAAGAAATTAATTTTGCTGGGTATCTTTTAGGAGATGTTCAGCTGTTGATACTTAAGTTACACTCAAGTTTTAGAGGATTGGTTGGTGGAAGAACAAGAAATAGGAAGATATTGTGTTGGATGAAGTTGTGGGATAAAATGAAGGGATTATCTACAGACACTACTTGACTTATCCTCCTCAGCTGGACAGATGATAGTTTTTATTGACCTGGTTGGTGCGATGGCTGTGTGTCTAGGAAAAAAGATGCCCCCTCTGGTGGTAATCTTGTCTGTTTATCTTGATCTATGGTGTAGACTGTGAATGCATGAGAAGTTTGGATCGGAGCCTTGAAGGTGTGTGATCGAACATAATGTGACTTGTGAGCTTTCAAAATGTGTGAATCCAGATGCTTTGTTTAAGCCGCTTGGTGGAATAGTATTGGTGACTTCACAGTATTTCTGTAGAAAATAACTTCTGTTCTTTGCTTGTGCTTTTTCTAGAATTGGAGAGACAGTTGGTCAAGGGTGTATAACTCCTTCCCTCATGCATTTTTCCAGGCAGTTTTTTTCTAGGCTGTTACTGTGGCACTGGGAGGCTCTGAGCTTCTAGTTTTTTGGCAGACCTTTAGAACTGGCACCAGGAGACCCAGGCAGGACCACTTCTTGTCTGTGCTGTACAAACACAAAGGATGAAGCCACTGCTTCCAGAGAGGCCTTTGGTCCAGGAAAATCAGCAAGTCCAAGGATGAAACCTCAGCATTGTGCCCACCTACACTTGTTAGTAGATAGCCAACTGAAATCAGACTGACTGTGACTTGGTGTTTAAGATTATATAAGATGAAATTAATATTTCCACCCAACAATCTTGTGTGGAAAGTCAGTGATGGGATGTCTGTGTCTCTGAGCAACTCTAACCAGGGGATTTCCTTCCATCAACATAGTCAGGGGCTGAGACTTTTCTTTGAAGACCTCTTTGTACATTCATCTCAGCTTCAGACTCAAACTAGAGGGTTTTGGAAGGGGCTGCCTTGTTGGGTGTGCAAGGGGTTTGTATCTGAAAGGTTACCTAAAAAGAATGAT
Organism: Rhynochetos jubatus; assembly: GCA_027574665.1. Lineage (NCBI taxonomy): Eukaryota > Metazoa > Chordata > Aves > Eurypygiformes > Rhynochetidae > Rhynochetos > Rhynochetos jubatus. The sequence continues at coordinate 24,381,074 of CM050656.1, forward strand.
ATAAAAGCTCATGTTTCCTACTGTAGTAGCTTCTTGACTTGAATGTCTTAAATCCCTTTTCCAGAGATTGAGAAACATAGGCTATTCTGAGGTCATAGGTTTTTTTGAATGTGTTTGTGTGTAATGTGGCCAGAGCATCATTCACCAACTTACTGTAGTTCAAATGATGAAATTGAAATGATGAGGTTTAACTGCTGAATCGAAGCTTTCTCCTTCTCCACATTGGCCTCTTTAGTTCTGAGAAGAGAGTTTATAGTATGCGATTCTATTTTTGTGTACATTTCAGCATTCATTCTAAGTGTGTTTGCTGACTTAATCTGAAGTTTGATAGGTGTGATTCTGCCCATCATTGGGACAGGACTTGGCTTGCTTTCTGTGCCCAACATGATGAAAAACTAATTAAGGGCCCATAAATCGAGTATACTGCAAGGACTATAATTCATTTAGCTTTCCTTAAATGTCCCTCAATGGCTGGCAATTATAAATCACTAGTCTAATTTTTCAAAGTTTAATTGGAATGAATGTGGACTGATTTAAGGTCTTTGATAGATTAAAGCTAAACCATGAAACACTTGAGCCAACCTACCAAAAAAATGTGTCAATGCAGGCATTAACTCATTTGATACTAATGGAATAAGAAGACTCTTCCTAAAATAAGCATTTAACAAGCTCACCTAGTTTTTAGACGTACTGCCATCAGATGAGTTTATAGTATGTTCAAATTGCTTGCCTTAATGTAACTCGAAGGAAGAATTAGTAAATGAAGTCCCTGGCTTCGTACTTTTGAGACTGTGCAGTAGATAGTAAAAGCTAGCCATTAATAAAAACCTTCTACTCTTTTTGCTACAAAAAGGTCTGTTTGTGATGGCAACAACCGTCAATTATTTTTCAGTTGTCCAGTTTGGCTGTGAGCCCATACATAGTAGAATAGCTGATTTCCTTGCTGTAATTTTGGAACTTCTAAGTGGTTTTGTAACTTGTTTTTTTAAATGGGCTTTATGAAAGAGGGGGACTAATGGTATTCATCTGCTAGTGCTGAGTACAGGCAGGACCTGTGCTGTGCAAGTGTCACTTAAATTTAACACTAATCTTGGAGCTGTAGCACCACCTGTTACTCTTGCTGTAGGTTTTGCAAGTGAAAATGGAATTATCTGTTCTGGTGTAGTCGTTGTAAATTATCACTGGCAGTCTAGTTTTTAACCATTAACCTTATGCTGTCTATAACTCAAATATAAACTGAAACCTTCAGAGTAGAGAGATTAAGATATAAATACTGTGTCATCTCATTACAAGGAAGAAGCCATATTAGAAATAGGTGTGGACCTAGCAGTCCTTTCTTCTCTTGTCTCTAGGGACAGAAGCTTTTTTTTAATGTTGAAAAGGTAATTTAAAGGGTAGATTATCTAATGCAGAGCACACAGATATTTGGAATGCTGATTGATAGTGGGGCTTTAAGTCCTGAGTGTGTTTTTGTTTAAGCAAGACTTTCTGCCACTTAAAGGAACAAGCTGAAGTACTCAAATCTTTGGGGGTAACTTGCCAAATGTTCTTGTGAGTATGTCATACTAAGAGTAACACATACTGCAATGCTGGTAACTTTGGGCAATTTGATATTCCCTTGTAAATTCAAAATTACAGAAGTTTGTCTGGCCTTCAGAGAAGTGTTGTGCTTAAGCTTTCAGCAGACTTGCCAACAACTCAATAACAGCTTCTGGTCTCAGGTCATAGTGCTAGCTGTCCGTAGGGAGAGTGAGGTGGACTTCCAGTTCTCCATGTATTCATTAGATATGTGGGTCTTAGTGACCCAGACTTGCACTGGAGCTGTTTCGTCTGTTTATGTCCAGACTTGGAGCTCTCAACTAGAGAAGTGCATGTGTTTGAGTCTTGTAGGGCTGGGTGTAGTCTCTGTGGGTATTTGGATGGGACATGTCTGCTCAGTGAGGGTGGGAATTAGAGCTGGTAAGTACATGATGCTCTTGCTTAGTGGTAAGCAATTGTCAAGTCTGTGGCTTCACAGTTGCTAGAGATGAGTGAAGCCAGGTTGCTGACTGACTGAAAAGTAATTGAAAAACCTGAAAAATATTGTGTGACACAAAGGAAAGGGGATGTTGACTAGTGAGAGGGGAAGTCCACTCCTGATTATTTCAGGGGTAGCCCTCAAATTGACTGGAGTTTATAGTGTAATCCAAGGAAAGTATAACACCTTTGAAAGAAACGCCATATGGTTCCTGCTTAGTGCCAGGAGAAATTCTCACTGTGGTCATAATAGGTGTGGTTTTGCCACTCCAAAAATTTTATCAGTAAGTTTAAATGGGAAAATCGCAGGTTAGCTGCTAGCAAGAGAAATATTCTTAATATCTTTTAGCAAAGCATCTTGTGTTTTGTTGAAGGGTTAAATGATCAGTCTTTCATGGTGGTGGTTTTTCTGATTATGTTCAGTGTTTGTAAAGGTATAAATAGCTTGCGTGAAAGGTGCTAGGGGAGCATAATGGTATTACTTTGATATCAGTCAGAGACTCACATCACTCAAAGTACCTCATGCTCTTGTTTTGCACCACTTCACAATAACAACTTTGTCTTGAATATGGTTTGTGTGCACACTTGTGTTAGTCTATGCATGTGAACTTCCTGCCTAGTAACTTTAGAATTATGTAGTGTGCCTGTTAAGAGAGTTCAAGTTCTTTTCTGAAAAGATGGTAATTTATCTTGTTGGTGATGCAGTGCAGATTGATTTAGACTTCTCCTGTTCTCTTATACACAGCAATTGGAGCAGATCCAGAAGGAGCTAAGTGTTCTGGAAGAAGATATTAAACGAGTAGAGGTGAGGTGCCCAGACTTTGTTCTGACTCTGGCAATTTTTCATTTTCATCAAGCTGTCTGCCTTGCTGTGGGGCTGCTGTGTTAAATTTATGGCATTTGAGTCAGTAATGGGAAGATGAACAGATGATGCTCTTTAACTTGTTCATTTAGTTGATGTGTGCAAGCTGCAGGTTGGTAAGAGGGGGCTTTGTTGAAAGCTAGCCCTGATATAATCATATCTTTTCAATTTCTTTGTAGTTAGTATTTTAGAATAATTGCTTGAAATCGTCAGCCAGCATATTGATCATAATTTACCATTTTTGTACATTGCAGTGCTCTGGCTCTTTGTGCAAGCTGTTTAAATCTTAGCAGCATGCCACTCTTAAAATGGAGAGGTATGGGGGGGTGCACAAGAGAATCATAATGCAGACTGGGTAGGAGCACAACCAGCTCTTACTGCATGTCAAAACAGAAGTAATCTGCTACCTCCCAGTATAGTTGTCTTCCTTAATGATGGGGATCTCTTGAAATTTTTAAGAATTCTCTGTATTTGTAAACCTATCAGCCCAGTCCTTCTGTCCTTGAGTCCTGAGGTTCCCCCTGGTCCTTTCTTCTAATCAGCCTAGTGTTTTGATGTTGGAGTAGGAAACTGGTATTTCAGGAATGCATCAGACCTCTCAAAATAGCATTCCCTTAAAGCTTCTTGGGAATCAGTTTGCAGATCTTTTTCTCTCTTCTTGCTTGTCTTGAGCAGTCAGCGTGAGCTCCCAACCACTGCCCAAATTCCTTTAGACATCTTCACTTCCAATTTATATGCATGCTGATGAACTACCAAAATATAAATAGAACTGACAAGTGCAGGAACTTCCCTTCAGCTGATAGCTGTGCAAATTGTGTATATAACCGTGTTTTTCAGACCTATTTCCCTAAGTGTTTCTGTGCTCTTGGGAAATAAATACACCTTAGCATGTTTTCTTGAGACTGGTAAAATAGGTATTCAGATCTAGGAGAAGCTATTCCCAAAGCTGCGGGATCCCTCAGAGAATATCCAGCTATCTGCTTTTCTGCTCTTTAATCAGGCACTTCAGTGGACTGCAGGTGGGGTACATACCTGGTGTGTGATAGTGACCTTGGTTCTGACCTCTAAAGCCTGGGATTTCTCTTGTCACAGATATCCTGCTTTCTACCTAACAACTAATGGGTGCCTAGTGGGAGTATGAAAAGCACCTGTAATGTTGTCCTGGAACACTTTGCCCCTTTAACTAATGAGCTGCAGCATCCTGCATAGCTTCCATTTCTCAAACAGATGAAAGGTATAGTCTCACACTGGGTACACAGCAGTGATTTAGTCTGGTGGTGACAAAGTCCAGTTTATGTGCAAAGTTTCTCTTGTGCACTTGCGCCACGGAAGACTGATAGATCCTCTTTGAAGTGTGGAGCACAATACCACCTTTGCCCTCTCTTCTCATGGCTCTTCTTGCCTTGACCCATATCCAGCATTACTTTCTAGCTGCAAAGGCTATTAGGTAAAAGTTTGAATGCACCTCAGAAATGCAGTTACAGCTTGCTTGTTCTGCCATGTTTAAGGGAAGTGCTGGGTTAGAGCAGTTGGATGCTAACCAAATCCATTGATTTTGAGTGTAAGCTCTAAAACTGCCTCTTGTGGGGCAAAAAAGCAGTGCAGTTGTAGTATTTGAGAGACAGTTGCAATGATAACTGAGAGGGAGAAAAACCAGTCAAAATCAATGTTTCTTCAGCATAGTAGAGACTTACAGGTTAGAGTTGAATAAATGTAGATACAGTTGGTTATGTGCTTGGGAAAAAAAAAATCAAAAAATTACTGTGTGAACATCATATATTAGGTACCTGCTATCATGTTTTGTCAGCTTTGCTGTAATGTGACTTTCTGTTTCAGGAGATGAGTGGCTTGTACTCCCCAGTCAGTGAGGACAGTACGGTGCCACAGTTCGAGGCTCCCTCACCTTCACACAGGTATGCATCTTGCAACTCAGAACTTGGATTTCAAGCTATGCATATTATACTGTACTTGCTAGTCCTCTACATGCCATGCCTGAAACACAAGCAAAACTAGTTTTTGAGTGCTGTGCAATAATTTCCAGTTCTGTTTTTCATTGGTGTAAGTTTTATGTGAACAAGGCAATGAAGAAAGATATTTGAGTCTACAGTTGGATGAAAAGTCTACTCTAAACCAGATGGTGTCGAAAGCTGATAGTTTTAAATGTAGTGTAGATTAACTTGAGTTACAAGCCTTTGCTGTGGTGTGACATATTACTGTTAAATGCATGCTACCTTTTCTGAATGTTATGCTGTTCTGATTGGCATGTGAAAAGTCTTAATTTTGTGTGATACTGTTGTCCTCTGGCTTCCTCACCCAGCATGAATGGCTAAAGGTATGGGCTCACAGGATCAAAATTTAAAATACACAGCCTATTGATTCTGTTTATCTGCTGTCTATTTTGATTTAACAAAATGCTTTTCTAATAACGTATTTTCAGTGGGGGTTTTTTTTGTCTGGAATATTGCATAGTCTGTTTTCTTGATGATAAAATTGCAGATGCCTCCTGTGTCCAAGTGGGGTGTGCCAGGGTTTGAAGTGCTCTGCTTCTTTATAGCTGTGCTTCTTGCTTTTAAGAAAGCTCTCATTTCACAGGGCCAAGTTATGTTACTAAATGATCATCCTCCTACCTCTTAATAAAGTTCTCTACACTGTTGACTTTTGTTATGAAACTGTGTTGGTACCTTTTCTGCAATTAGCAGCTCTAAACCTAATAGCCCAGAAGTAAGTAAGAAAAAATGGTCAGATTTCCAGAGACTTTAACCAAAGACTTCTATACAGTGCTGTGGTTAGGAGTCTAGCAATATTGGCTGGGATTTTTTACCAAGATGCTATTTCTGGACACTAAGACCAGAATCTCTCATATTTCCATGAAGGTCTACCTGTCCCTGAGGGAAAGGACAGGAATATGGCCAAGGTGGATGGGAACAGTGTTTGTTATTCTGCTCTTCACTGCTTGTTTAATTTTTTGGGTGTAGGTATGTTATTTTTGACATGGGTTACTGCTGTTCTGCCAAGAAGCAGTTTTGTGGAGCTGATAAGATTCTTGTCAGGTTCTACTAGTTTTCTGGTTATTGGCTATTAAATAGATTGCTTGTTCTTTGCATCATGGTACTGCTGCTTGGGGAAAACTTGCACACTAGTTGGGCTGAATTTGTTGCATGTTGAATGCCTTCAGGCTAGAAGCCTTTTTTTTTTTTTTTAAAAGGAGATTGCACTTATGTGTAGAAATGTATTTGTTACTTGAGCCAAGCTAACAAGCTCCCCAAGAACTTTATCTGTTGATAGCTGGACTAACATTTTAAGCCTAAGAATTTTGGTGAAAGAGTTGGAGGAAAAAATAAATATGCTCTGAGACTTACACTGATTTCAGTCTACTGAGAATTTCTTACTATTCCTTTATTCCTGTTTATTTCACATTCTTGGGTCAGTCATTCCCAGATCTTGCTTTTGGAGATAGTGTCTGAAATATTTTAGTGACTTTGGATTGACATGCTTCATTTGAGGTCTCCTGGGAGGTGGTGGATTAGACCATGGTGGGTGCCGAGAACATGGGTTTTTGTTCAGTCTTGTTATGCTTGTCTGGTTCCATCTCTGCTGTTTCTTGAGCTTTTAGGGTTTTTCCTCTGGTACAATGTTCCAGGGGTGTGATATAATAGGATATTTAGAGGTTTCCTGTGGTATGTGCCCTTTCTTTCATCTTGAGAAGACTTCTTTTCTGTTTCGCAGTGATGTTCCTGCATTTAGAGGTAACCTTGAGTGGCCAAAGAAAAAATGGTACATGAAGAAAGTGTCTAAACAGACATCTGCTGTTGCCAAACTCTTGTAACTTGTCTCCACCCTATCCCGACAGCTTTGTGTAATTCAAGCAACTGAATTGGTTTGAATTACCAGAACTTGCATCCTAGAAAGGTCTACTGCTTGAAACTTGTTTTCTTTCAATATTAAATGAAAGATTTTGAGAGTATCTCACACTGTAACATTGATTCCTCTTAGAAAGAATCCTGTTAAAACAACTGATAGGAGCTTTAAAATATGCTGATTTTTATTCAGCTATGTTAACTGAAATGTTTAATCTGCAAAGTGCATTCTAAAGATGCTGTGAACTACTAAGGATGAAATAAAAATATAGTTTGAGATGGCTTCACTTCCATGTTAAAATGTTATTAAACTTGCAGACACTTTTTAACTTATCAGTGAATTAAAATGGTACATTTAAATTGGAGTATAACTTGTTAACATGCTTAACACCCTGCTAATGAAATATAATTTTACAAATTCCCACTAATGTGTCTTATAAATAGTACAAGGTTATCACAGACCCGTGCTGAGATGAAGAAAATATCTTTAGCCTTTGAATTTAAAGTTCAAGAAAATAGACTTCTTTAGAATTTGGTTTTATCTGGTCTCTAGTGACTTGGCCTTATTCATCTACTTCCTCTAAATCACAGGCTTGCTTCATTAATTCTCTGTTTCTTTTCATTGTTTGCAGCACATCCCCCCCCGCTGCCCCAGCCCCAGTATCTTCAAAATGTGAAATTACTATGCCTCCCCACCTTCCTTCCTAAGTTCTTTAGCAAAAAAAAGTACAGCTATTGTGTTCAATACATTCTTGGCTTCAAGAAACACATGTTTTCTCTTATGCTTGTACAGGGTGTGATGAAATATTAAATTGGGTAATAGCACAGCGCTTGTTTACAGTGTTGCAGATTGCTAGGCTTCTATACTAATAGAGAACAAGAGGGGTAGACTACGGGAAAAGAACAAATAGTTCTGTGTAGGGTTTTTCCTGAACAGGCGCACATGCTATTTTTGCTAACAGTAAATGGTGCAAACAGGAGATACAAATAAGCAACTTCTCCATGACTGCATATTCAGGCAGTAACAGCAATAATAGGAGTTTCTGGGGCAAGATTCTGATCTAAAAATTAGTTGCCTGGTAACCAATTCAGTTATTGAAATTCTGATCTCTTTCCTCTCCATTTGTGCTAATTACCCCTTCCCACTCCTCTGAGGGTATAACGAATGGGGTTTATAGTCTGCAGGTTGCTGTGGTGGTGGTGTTCCAGGTTTTAAAATGCATCGTCTTAGTGTAGCTAAAGATCCTGATTGAACTTAATGTTACAGCTTTTTAAAAAGAATTCAGAGGGAACTTCTGTAATTCTCTGATTATTTGTTCTGTTGTTTGAAAGGGAAAACATTCAAGTATATGCCAGTTAACTCAGCTACAGGCACCACACAGACATGCCTTTGAATTTGTATTCTGGTTAGGGAGGTGACGTCTGCACTCTTGAAGGCTTTACATCACCAGACAACCTGCAGCAAAATGGGACCAGACGCACTGAGTGTGTGTGTTTTGCTGTTAATTGCCTCTGTACCTGTCTGAGTGGAGTACTTTTTCATTCTTTCCAGCCGAGCATCTTGTTCATGCTGTTCCTGGCAGGATCTGCTCTATGTGTTTCATTATTTCATGTGCCACATTCTAATTTAAAGTTCATTGTCCCTGACTGTGCCTGAAACAGCTCTGCTGTTTTCTCCCTTGCAATAGCTCGCAGCAAATGATTTTTATCCCTCTGGTTTTCTTGGTTTGCAGCTTTTGTCTTGCTTGTAACAGAAGCCAAATCAATCTCATCTTACAAGTTAACCACTAATGAGACTTTAAAATCATCTCTCATCTTCTGTTTCTACTTCTTTCCACCTCCAGGGGACCTTTAAAACATTCAGAGAAATATCTAAGCACTTCTACTGCTACTGCTTAAATATTTCATCCTTTTAGACTTACAGGTGCTCTGACCAACATTTCAGCCAAACCACTTGTTTTATGACCAAGAATGTCAAGTCTGCACATCAGTTCTGGCAGGTGTTACATAAACATCAATAGGTACAGTCATCTTTTACAAATCTAGGATGTATAGCAGCGTTCTGGTACCTTTTTAAAGAAACCTTCAGTTTTCCTAGAGCAAGTCTAAGGTTACCTCATAAGTAAGACTGAGAATAATGAACCCAGATAGCTTCTTCTCTGGCAAGCCAAATGACAGAAGCAAGTGAGTGTTAAAGAGTTTTAGAAACAAATTATGGTGATGCTTGTCATGTCTTCTCCATAATTAATAAAATGATGTTCTTGTGTACTAACTTCTAACTGTCCTAAAAGTATTTCAAATTTGAGTGGTAAGGGTGTTTTAATCTAGTTCTGGTATCTTACTGTGAGAGCTAAATATTTTGCCCATATGTGCAAGAATACTGAACCACCTGTTCTCTGCATGTATCAATAGATCTGCTTGCAGTTTTGAAAGTTAAATCTCTAGAGTTTGCATATGTTTGTTGTGTTGTGAAAACAGTGATTTAAGGTATGTTGTGCTATTTTAGAGACTCTGTAGCTATATATGGTGTAGCATTTTCTCATAATAGTAATCCTGGCTGTTGGTATTTTTTAGTTAATTTCTTTATTTCATTACTTGTGTCTGTTTTGTGTGTCTTCAGAGATGTCTGGAATACTAGTGTCTGTCTTAAGCTGATTTTGTTAGCTTTCCCTTCACAGTGCTGCTTCAAATGCCATGGCATTAAACTTCTCTTTTTTTCATTTCTTAAAGGAACTGAAAACCAATGGTAGCATATTATTTTCAGAATGTCTTATCCTGCATATTTCATACAGAAGATATGCTTTTGCATTCTAATTAGAAATTACTAGATTGCACTACACAATTGTGTGTGACAGTATTCTGCTCTAGGGGATGCTGTATTTAAAAAAAAAAAAAAAATTCCGTACCTAACCCCCAGACAAAAAATAACCTTGTGTTTCTTGTCTGTAAAATGAATGTCAGAGTCAGGGCATAAAGGGGGAAATAGCAAACAGGTTAAGAATGATAAAGGATAGTTGTATGGTGACTTAAGCAGACTGTTTCTTTTGGTTTTGCAGTAGTATTATTGACTCCACGGAGTATAGCCAGCCTCCAGGCTTCAGTGGCAGTTCTCAGGTAAGGTAATACAGTGTGTCTGTGCACAAAGGGAGTGGGAGAGCGAATGTGGAAGCTGGGCAGAGATTAGGCACAACTGTCCATCTCCAGCTGGTTACATGGGCAAACAGAAGCCAAGACTACAGCTGAAGGAATGACTGTATGTGGTTGTAAGTGTCTGTGCTGACACCTTCAAAGAAATCTGGTGTAATGTATTTAGACATCTGACTTTATTCCCAAAGCTGACTTTTCCATGGAAGAGGGGATATTTTATATTCTACATTTCTTCCAAGTGGGCAGCATTTGGGGGCGGGGGTAGATCTCTGACTCTTTGCATGGACTTAAATAGCTTTGGATCAAGCTTGACTTTGAAAGCATTTATTCTCAAAACATACAGCTGTTTTGTAGTTTGCCCTGGTTTGAGGCCTTACAAAACTCTATTATAAATTCACATAGAGGGTAAAAAGTTGCATATACAGTGAAGTCATTTGGCAGGCAGCCTCCAAACTGTGTGACCCACTGTGCCCCCTGAATGCCACAGCACTGCCATAGTCTTGCAGCTTAGAGTGATTCAGCTGGGAAGATGACACTGATATCCAGCTCACAGTTTCAAAAAGATTAAACAGATCAGCTGTAGACAGCTGGACTCTTGGTTCTATGCCAGCCTGTGCCTTTGGTGCTCTCTGGTGGTGGGGACCAGTTGTGGTGCACAGCCAGCCGTGGCACACAGCAGTACTGAACGGGTAAATTAATAAATAAGCAGGAGTGCTGTTGGATCTTATTTGATGGAGTAGCCATTGTACAGAAACACCTGAATTTCAGGCTCTGTGCATGCAGGTTTCTGGGTTTGCAGCTGTAGAACTAATTAGTAATTAGAAAATTTTATCTATTAGTCTGTAGGAAAATGCTTGTTATTCCTGCTACTGTAGTCTTGCACAGCTTTTGCTCTCTGAAGTGATCTAGAGCTACAGTTCTTTGTTCAAGCAAGTGAAATGTGGGCGGAGATTTTATGTTCAGGACTCATAGCACAGTGTTTGTTCTCCACTGACATTACTTGTCTCTACTTTTTTTTGTATTTCAAAGACAAAATTAATAGCATAGCTATACTGCTGGTAAGAGCACAAAACAAATAACCTAGACTTCCTAGTCATTCTGTATGACAGCCTTATTTGTGTGAGAATAATCTCTTTTGTCCTCGGATGCATTTTTTGTACTCGAGTGCAAGATTTGTACTCTTAATTCAAAAGTTTTTACTAGAAACTTTAATACATGTTTGGATGAGGAGTTCAAAGAGAATTCTTGAAGTTAAACACTTACTGAAACTAGATTACCTTTGAATGAAGATTTTACTATAGAAGTAGTTATAAGAATATGAATTCAATTGTGGTTTTTTCTAATCACAGAATGGTTTGGGTTAGAAGGGACCTTAAAGATCATCTAGTTCCAACCCCCCTGCCATGGGCAGGGACACCCTCCACTAGACCACGTTGCTCAAATCCTCATCCAGCCTGGCCATGAAGACAGCCAGGGATGGGGCATCCACAGCGTCTGTGGGCAGCCTGTTCCAGTGCCTCACCAATATCCAACTGAAGTCTCCCTGCTTTCAATTTAAACCCATTACTCCTTGTCCAGTCAATACAGGCCCTTATAAAAAGTGTCATGTCCCCCCCACCCAGGCTTTCTTGCAGGCCCCTTCAGGTACTGGAAGGTGTTGTAAGGTCTCCCCAGAGCCTTCTCTTCTCCAGGCTGAACAAGCCCAGCTCTCTCAGCCTGTCCCCATAGCAGAGGGGCTCCAGCCCTCGGAGCATCTTTGTGGCCTCCTCTGGACTTGCTCCAGCCACTCAATATCCTTCTCATGTTGGGGGCTCCAGAGCTGTACACAGTACTCAGGGTGGGGTCACATGAAAGCAAAGCAGAGAGGGAGAATCCCCTCCCTTGCCCTGCTGGCCACGCTTCTCTGGATACAGCCCAGGATACGGTTGGCTTTCTGGGCTGCCAGTGCACACTGCTGGCTCATGTCCAGCTTTTTATAATTGTTGTGCCAAAATCGTAGATTGGGCACTGCTGGCAGTAAGAAGATATGCTGGGATGGACAGTGTAGCTTTCTTAATATAATCACTTTGTGCATTGCTCATAAATGTGTTCTTAGGGAGGAATTTATATACAGCAAAGCCACAGGACAGTTTTCTTCCAGAAATTAGTTTCAGAAGTAAATGGTGGACAAGTTACATAGGCCTTGGGGAATTCTTCAGGGAGGATTTAGTGGCATTACCTTTCTTTTCTGCTAGAAATAAGGAGCTTGTGCGTAGCTATGAGGTTTTTCGACAGTTATTAGCTCTTTAGAGGACCTGATGGAATTCAAACAGTAAAATTGTTCTTGATAACAGAGAAGTCCAAACTACTGTCCTGAACTAGGACAACCACAGTGATTTTAGCAGTTGAATAAAAATTGCTTGGTAAGTTTTCTCTCATTTCCCTTAATTTTTTTTTCTCCCTGTTTTCCAGCATTGCTTAATGAGTAGCCAGGGAGCAGACATTATAGAAACTGGGTAGATGTTTTGGTAAAACATGAGCAGTTTAAAATGCTTAGCTAGGGAGAATCTGATGAAGATGGGTTAATGTAGATTGATTCCCAGCACAGCTGGATCACTATGAGCCAGCCTGAGACCTGCTCTGGGGACATTTTCCTCTGGACACCCAGCAGGTAATGGCACAGCAGGCAAATACTTACCATGATTGATTCTGTCTTGATATGGACTAGGCTTATGTAGCAGATTAGACTTGGGCTTGGGTTGTATCACTCACCATGTCACAGGTGGCTCATCTTAACTTGAGACTGAAGTGATTTCTTTTAGATGTGTGAAGTTGTCTTGAGCCCTAATCACTACCAATATGCTGAGACAGGCTGGAGCACTTGCAGGCTGATGCACAAAATTAATAGGAAGATACTATGAAAGTGTTCTGTTAAGCATTTCATAAAGCTGTGAAATTTTAGAAAATTGTAGTTAAAAGGTGTTGAGGTAAGAGTACTTTTCTAGTGTTCTAGTTGTGTGTTGAGACTGGAGTTGATTTTGACATGAAAGAAGCTGTGTAGACCATAGGTGCTGTCAACATGCAAGTGAGAGTCACGATGCCCATGTATAGTCAGGACCTCATGTGGGAAGCAGTGTCTGGAGGTTTCATTGCTTGGGGCCTGCATTTTCCCAAAAATGTTAATTACTGTTTGTACATGTATAAGCAGACTTTGAGTGGGCTGTAAACTTTGGACTGCCCTCACTACAGCCATCAAGCAAGTCAACAAGAACATTCTCCTGTGTGGATTGAAGGAGAGTTGTACATGGAGTGTTTTGTCAGTGCTGTTGAGTGACATTGTGAGCCTTGTATGTGGTCAGGGATGTTGTTCATTAGGGAGTTTGGTGGTTCTCAAATCTTTCAAAGTTTCTTCATTAGTTTTGCGTATGTGATATGTGAGAGCTCTTAAATATAAACTAAAGGAAGGTTCTCTTCACGATTCTTGTGTAGTGGAGGAATTTGTTCCTTTTCCTTACTAGTGATTAAACCAGAAAGTACTCTCCTGTTTTGCTTCAGGAGGAGAGTACATAGTTTCAATCCTTTGCTGCTGCCTCTCACTGTTACTGCTTGGGTAGGTTGGGAAACTACTTTAATGATGAGTTTCATGGACTTCTTTTCAATTAACCTTTGAACTTCATGGTGTCTTCTGCTTCTATCTGTATTTGCTTAGCTTTATGGAGAGTTAGAGTTGCTTCAAAAGAAATAATTTGGCAACTAACTCTTAAAATAAACACCTCTTCTTAATGAACTGTCTGTCAGGGATCTAGGAAGTATTTGAACAGTCTGTTTTCTTTGTGGAGCTGGAAGCCCAGTATCTTTGGTGTCTGCCCTCTATCTGTACAAAAGCAAGGTGTGACTCACCGAGGGTTATTGCTCTCTGTCTTGCCTGTGAGGCTGGAATTGATAAATTTGCAAAGGTTCAGGAAATAAGAACTCACTAAAAGCTGCTTCTTTTGCTCGTTGAGTTAAAGGGTGCAACATAGGACCCTAAGAATAACTGTTGACAGTTGCAGGATCTTTATTTTTTTGTCACTTTACACCCTTCACACAAAATGTATAAGCAATTTATCATTTGGCAAAATCTATTGAAATGAAACTCAGGGCTGGCTTTACCTTTCTGAAGTGTTCTCTCTTTTCCGTTCAGACCAAAAAGCAGCCGTGGTATAACAGCACGCTGGCCTCACGACGCAAGCGGCTCACAGCTCATTTTGAGGACCTAGAACAGTGCTATTTTTCCACCAGAATGACACGTGTCTCAGGTGAGTTCCTCTTGTGTGGTCTTCAGCTTCTGACATGAGGTACCTCTTATAATGCCTAGTCAGAAAAGACTTGCTTTCGAGAGAGTGGCCTTCACTTCTTCCTTGCATGGGAATGTTGCTATAGATATTGATGTTACTTAAATAATCCCATTGTGCTTTTCTTGACCAATCCTTAAAGTTGCTAAATTTAGAAAATTTAATCCTGTTGCTTTGGAGGAGCCAAGTGTATTGCTTTATAATCCTGTACTGTGCAGGGCATAACCCACAATAAGCAATTGCACTGATGTTTGTTCTGAAGATGCAAACATTTGAAAGCAGTGGTTGGGTTGTCTTTCTACTAGATGTGGTATAAACACAGTAGTTAAACATTGCTATTGAAGTACTACAGAGGTATAAACATAAATTGATGAATTCTCTTGTATTTAGCATGCAATAGGACACCTGTAGGTTATCTTATGTTGTGTACATGGAGTCTTGGTTAACAAATGGGTTGGAGTATAGAAGCAGAGTGTGCAGCTGTGTTATTGTCCCATGGGGCACACCTTAGATTTAAGGCTTGTTTTGTAGAATTAGAAGCTGTTTTCACAACTGCCTAGATTGCCTCATTCATAATTGAGTAGCAGTGTGACAGCAGCTAAAGTAATTGTTATGTAGTGGATGGATGGTTCTTAATTACACTACAAGATTCCCTTCAGAAACGAACAGGTCGAATGTCTTGAGGGTGAAGAGGATTGCTCTGCAGCCCTGCTAGGGAAGAAACCAGCTTGGGGGAAAAAGTTTCAGGCAATGGACAGTGGCAGGCAAGAGGTTTGCTGCAGCTTATATGAAGACTGACAGACTGCAGTGAGGAGCAGAGAGCAGCCAGTCCTCAGGGGATGGGAGAAACCTCCTAGGACAAGAGGGAATCAGTGAGATGTTGCTGCAGCAGAGTATCTTTACCCTGTAGCTTTGGAAGACAAAGATGAACCTCCCAGAACACAGGTCAGCAAGACAGCTGGGGTATAGAAACCCCTGCTTTTTCTTCTCTCCATGAATTTAGTTCAAGTTTTATTCACTTTAAAATGAATAAAAACGAGTCTTGTGGGTTTTCTAAGTTTTAACTTAAACTCAATATTTTTTTTTTAAGGCTGCAACATGTTTTAGGATTGCTCACTCTTCTATATGTCTGTTTTCTACCTGCTTCAGAGCTGTGACTGACTCTGTTCTTGTCATGCACAGCAAAATAGGTTTTAAAGAATGCAGCATGCTGAGAAGGTGCTTGAGTAGCTGGAAGATTGGAGAAGCTGGTTATATGTGACCAGCCAGTTTCCTGTGAAATGCTAGCAAGTACTTTTGCAGAATACAGTACTTCACGAATCACACAGATGTTTTTTTGCAGTGCTATCTTGGTGATGCATAACTGTATAACTGTTTATGTTGAAATAATACTTATTAAGCAAGGATAACAAATGGGGCTCTTCTCAGTATTCGCTTGTAGAAGACCTCTTTCTTCATAATTGGAACTATAAATATGGATGCGGTGAAACTGGTTATTGTATTCGTATGTGTCAGCCACTCCAAGAGTGGAGGATTTGCAAGTGCAGATTTTTTCCTAAATAAGGGATAACATGTGATCCTTGATGAAGTTTTCTCAAGTTATTCCTGTTTTTTGACACATTTCAAATAGGATTTAATGTGGATTTAAAGTTTTTTTGCAAGAACTGACTGTTCTACTAGGGAGTGGAGATGTAATATAACTGTAATCATGAAATGGCCTTGCACTTTGGGGAAAATGTCTTGAAGTAACATTTGGTTTTCCAGGCACAGATACAGAATAAATTATAGGAGGACTGTGTGCTTGATCTCTTAATGAGGATAATGGTAGTGTACCAGCTATTTGTTCCTACCATGCTGTCAAAGGAGGAAACAGTATTTGAAAAACTCTGTTAACATGCTTCTCAAGCCATTTCCTATAGTGGTCAGGTGCTGATGATTTTAATTTGGAGCAGCACTTTGTTCATTTTGCCCCTTTTGATCTATCTGACATGGGTAATGTATATGCTAGTACCCTTAAACATGCTAATTACTAGCCTTCACTATTCCTTTATATGATCAAACATTAAATAGCATGTAAGGGACACTTCAAAATGCATTACAAGGGTAGAGCAAGATAATAATTTCTGATGGTAAGGAGTTACCAGGGTGCAGAAAGTGATTATTCTTTCTGTTTTCCCACAAGAAATGACAGCTGTAGTTTGCTTTTATAGATCAACTTATTCTTTTTTCACCCCAGTATTTCCAAAGCTTTCTAGTAAGTGGAGCTTTGTTATTTCCCTATGCTGCTGATAAGGAAACGGATAAGGATAACTTAACTAGTGGGTGGAATTTGATTTCAGCTGTGTGAGCGAGTTGTATGTATGGTTTCTCTGCTGCTGCAGTGGATGCTGGGATTTAACAGGAGACAGGGTGTGCAGTACCTGTAAACCAAAGTGCTCTGTGTTGATGCTGTGAGAGCAGCAATAGATGCAGGTCTCTTAATTGCACTGGTGTAAAAAACCAAAGTTAAGGTTGGGAACATTGGAGGGGAAAAGAGGGAATTGATACGAATTCTGGGGATTACTACAAAGCTAGAAGGCTCTACCTAATGTTTGACTACAGTTGCATGATTGTATTAGGAACCCTGATTTCCCAGTGTGGCATCACTTTAAGTAAGGAATTTTTCCTTGTGTAGTAAATGCTAAATTTTATAATTGTTTAAATACAATTCTGTTCATACCAAGAAAGTTGGGACTTCTGAGGAACAGGGGAATGACTTTCAACTATCTACACTGCGGTTTAGTTTTAACTTTTGTAGTAAGCTGTTCCATTTCCAACAGAATTATTTATCATTATTCAAGCTGGCTCAATTTTGCCTTGTCTGCTGAAGGTCATAATTTTCACAAAACTTACAATACAGGGAGTCTTCTGGCTTTGTGCTTGTCTTCCATCTCCAGCCCTGAAATGAATCTTCCTTAGCTCTGTTGCTTTTGGAGTAACAAGACAAATACTTTTTTAGTAAAATAATTTTGAATGTAGTTGACACCAAATGTAGGCATATTGTAACAGAAGTATAGGGAAAGGAATTCTTGCCTCTGTAGTAAACTAGATGTGTTCTTCACAGTGGTTTTAATACGCTTAAAGGTTTTCTGTTAATAATCTATATGGCCAATGAGCTCTGAATTTGAATAAAATGAACTTACCAGGAAGGCTGTATTTGCGAACCCTAGGCAGATCCTCAGCACAGCATGTTCACCCAGCATTGCAGTGGAAAGACTTAATTTGTGCTCTCAAAACTCATACTGTCTTTAGGGAATACTAGAGGTGAGAGGGAGAACCTGTTTGGCCAAGAATCCTCCCCAAATAACAAGCAGTGGTAGTGTCACATGGAGATATACTTCTTGACTTTTTCTTTTGTTTGCTGTTGAGTTTATCTTCTCTGTTTCTGTCCTCCCCAATGCTGCTGTGTCTCCCTAGATGACAGCAGAACCACAAGCCAGCTGGATGAATTTCAGGAGTGTCTATCCAAGTTCACACGCTACAATTCTGTCCGACCCCTGGCAACGCTGTCTTACGCTAGTGACCTCTACAATGGATCCAGCATAGTATCCAGGTAAGACATGCTGCAGCTCTGACAGTGCATCTCACGGTGATACAGGCTGCTGAGGCTGAGTTGTTAACCCATATTAGACAAGTTATGGTCTGTACATACATAACAGCTTGCAGTCACTTCCTGAAAATAATTTTGCAAATGTGTGATTATCACTGATCTGCAAAGGCACTCAGAGTATCACAGTGGTACCTTTCATTCCTGTTGGTGTTGGCCAAGACTGAACACAGAACCTTTGAGGTGCCAGTGAGTAGCTGCAGCTGTTAGGATAAAGCACAAAGCCTGTTTTAAGCTCAGTCTTCCTTGTGTTAGTATAGTTGTGCTGTAAGTGATGCAGTTCTAGTATTTTAAGAAACATCCATCTTACTTGGTGTTGGTCATTTTAAGAATCAATGGTGACTTTAAATACTCTTGGTAGATCCAATCGTAATGGCAAATATTATAAAGCAGGGTTGTCTTTAACTGTGATTGCTTGAACTCTTGGGCGATGGAAACTGTTTACACTGCTAAACGCTAGGGAGGGGGGGTGGTTGTGGTAAAGCCAACTCGACAGCTCTGTTCTTGTCAAAAACTACTCCATCCCCTGCTGTGTGGGGTGGTAGTGTCTTGTGCACTGCTGTGGAAGCTCATCTGAGTCTCCTGTGGACTGCTTTGGACACTTAACTGGAGAAATGCTATAGACTTTTGGCAGAATTAGTTTCTTCTAGTTTAGCTCTGTGAACCAGCTCCCTTAGGGATTGGACTTAAGGGAGCTCATGGCATAGGGGGAGGCAGGGACCTACCAACAGCCCTAACCTTAAACTGGTTTCAGCAGCTGTGAAAGCATGCCCTGGGGGGTTAAATTAGTCTGTGGTAGCTTGTTTGGAGCTCGTTGTGGTGGAAAAAATGATTCAAGATGTTAACTGGGAGGTCTTTTCTGCCTGTTGTATATGCAGGACCCATTAGCTTCTTACAGGCATGTTTCACAAATTTAACTGTGTTTGTTCACAGCAACCTTCTGAGGGAGAAAAGTAGTATCTCTGTTTTATACACGGGGAGCAGGAGGTTCAACATAACTATACTTGAGGTCTTGAAAGAAACATTACAATAACATGATGAGTTGAACGTGAGTTTTGAGTCTTGATCTAATGCCTTATAAAGGAGCCATTCAGACAGTGAGAACAGCTCAAATGTTTGTTGAAAGACCCCAAGAAATTTGTACTATGTGAGGAAATGAAGGCATGTGTAGCACGTAATACTTTTTTTAAAGCAGCATTGATTCCTTTACTGCAATATGTAGCAGGAAAGTATAATGTCCGACTTTGGCCACAGAGGTCAGAACACAATAATCGCTAATCTGATGTATATTTAACCTGCACTGATTGGGTTCACACTAGCTGCAATGAAATGCAGATGGGAATCTCACTGCAATGTAGACAAACTTCCTCTGCTACCAACTTCAGCAAGGATTGGATTTTGCTCCTTTGCCCTCTCTTCTCCTTGACATTCTGCAAGTGCAGCATTTTTGTGGTATTTGGTTAGAAAGTGCTGGAAGGGCAGTAAATCTCGCTCGTGTTTTGAAGACATTATAATTCTTGGGTGAAATATATGTTTGAAAAGTATGCGTGTGCTGTTGTTAAAATGAAGATACTGTGGGGCCTCCCTCCAAGGCAGTGCCAGAGTCGGTAGTTAAGTGCATTTAACTGAGCTGGAAGCCAAGTCGTTTTTCAATGTTCTCCCCTGCTCATGCTTTTTATTTATCAAAGAATTTATGAAATTTTTAGGGGTTTTAGTATGTGGTCTGAGTAAGACAGTTTATATCTGAGTGTGTCCTTAAGTGCTTTACTAAAGTAGGACTTCTGAATGTGCTGCTGCTGTAACTGTTAGCTTCTGGCTATTTAAACTTCCTTTAAAGTTGGAATTTGTTAATCAAGTGTTTACATGTAGTATGTGTTAGCCAACATTTGTGTTCACCATTCATCTTCATCCAAATTAATAGACTCGAGTTTAGAGAGAGTCTGAAGCTAAATGAGTTGTGTGTCTTGGTGATGGCAGTGTAAGATAATAAGAGCAGCTTTTAGGTACCTACATATGGGCCAGATTAATTATTGGGGCACTTAAACTTTTTCACAGCATTTAAAAAAATTTTAAAAAATAAAGTTTTATTGTTTATTTGGTCCACTGCACTGATTTCTAAAGGTGCTCCTGGGCATGCAGTAGGAAACTGATGAAATGACAAAGAGTAGTAACTCTTGCTGTTTAGCTGTTGTTGTTGAGACAGTTGTATTTAAAAACAAAGCAAATACAAGGCTAATTAGTAAGGAATCCTCAAATGTTTTAGCAAGTATTTTGAAGGGATATCTTAAGTGTACTTAAGAATAAAAGTGGAATTGACAGGAAATTAAACTTCCCTGTACTCAATTTAGTTTATTTTAAAAACTGAACTGCTGTTAACAAATGGACAGAATGAGTTTGGTTTGCATTGCTTTAACCCTACATGAAGTTCACAAACTGGACTTGGAAGATCTGCTGGCTTAAACAGAGATTTTTAAGATGTATTAGCTTTGTTTGCAAGGGAAGATGATGAAACATGTTCCTTATCTGCAAAACCTTGATGTTTATTTAGAAGTGAAATAAAACTGTGTTTATGGTGATAGGATGAAAAGTGTAATTAAACTGTTTAGAAACAGGCTGAAGAAACACCTCAAGTTGAGCAGCAACAATACTTTCTTGAGCACATTGTTACAGGCATATTTATGAATGTCTGGACTACTTAGGAACTAATAAAAGACCATAAACAATACTATATATGCTGTGCTACTATAACAATTTGAATGGAATATTTAGGAAAGCTACGGGTGCCCTTTGGGATGAAGGGACAAGTCTGTGCTTGGCTTTCTAGTTCAGGTTTGCCAAGGCAGGCTGTCAGGGGGACTGCTGCTGGGCTGGTGGCCACACAGCATCTGCAAAGCGGCAGCCGTTGGTTGCAGTGCTGGCAGCAGTGTGGGGCTGCAGGTGGGCAACCAGTGCGGGGTTGGTACCCAAACTGTGCATTTTCCATCATGGGCTTACAGCCTTCTTTAGAAAGGGGCATGCAGTGTGATCATAAGCCCAGTGAGGGGCTTTGCTTACCGTGCTTAGAAACATGCTCACAAGCAAAATTTATGACCCTTAGTCCTCTTTTTCCCTTATTTGCTTCAAGAAAAATCTATTAGCAGAGAAAGATGTTTAGTGAAACGTGATGCTCTGCAATTGCAGGTTGCTCAGTTTTGCTTTAATGTTAGGGGGACTTTGAACATGCTTGCAGTAAGAATGTACGTGTACCTCAATATGCTAAATGGTTTTTTATACACTCAGTTCTCTTTTAGGAAGTATTTACGTGGTTTTCACAAGTATATTAAGTTTTGTTAGAATTGGGCCAAGGAATAAATTTTCCATTTATTATGCCTCCAGACAGAGCAGTTGTCAGAGCTTAACTTTACTCTCCACTTGCTGTGGCAGTAAATAGTAAAGGCTTTCTTTTAAAGATGAGTCTGTAAACTGCAGCGTTAGCATTACAATGATTTATGTAGAAAATTGCTTTAGTGCTGTCAGAGGCCTTCAGAGAATAATGTGGCAGTCTTTCATATTTCAAAAACACAGAAAAATCCAAGAAACAGACTACAGCAAGATGTCTGTCTGAAACGTGGTTATCAGAAAGCTGGTTCGCCTTGCCGAGTGGTTCCCAGGTCTGGTGGAAACATGAGTATGTCTGCCCCAGAGGGCCTGAGGTTTGGGGGCAAATGTAGTGTGGGTTTCTGTCATCTGCTCAGATTTCAAATTCTTCTGGGTTAGCTTACTATTTCTCTGAAAGGTCTTAAAATGACATCGGAAGGGTGTTGGATAGCCAAGACTATATTTATCTAAAGGCGTAGTGATTTACAGAGAGGGAAAGAAACAACTTAGGTTTTGGCTACTGAAACCTTACTCATCTGTTGAATCTTGAGACAGGGTTTAAAAACGGGATCTTACCTGGGGGGGAGCATTATTTTTTCCCATTGCTTGCTTATGAGTAATGCCTTTGAGTAATGAACAAGATAAGAGGTTTCTCTTAGCATTCAAACAGTACAATTAAGTCTGCTTCAAGATCATATTTTAGTGTTGACACTTCCTGCAACATGACCTGAAATCTTTTCCTCAAAGGTGAGCTTAAAAGAAAAACCATCCATTAGGAGCATATTTTACATCTGTTCATTGAAACATCTGATCTCTTTTCTTCCCCTTTTTACTTTGGCCTGTAATTACTTGTCTATATAAATTCTCAGATCTGGACTTGAACAAGGTACCTTTTAGTTCTGTGTCCACCATAACCACCCCCACCCCCCCCTTTTTTAAATGCCATGTGCTGGCTAGGTTTACGTGAGCCAGTTTATTACATTTGTGATCAGCAGTGCTTCTGTCTTGGTGGTGAAGATAAATGGAAGAAATGTGAGTTTATCCTTTGTGAGGTTGTATCTCAGAGTACAGTAGATGCTGCTCCTTGAGAAGATGAGGAATGATGAGGGTTGAATTTTTTTTTTAGGCTGGTAATTGATCATCTTTTAAATGGACTCTTATTTACAAGTGGCAGCTCCAAACTGCGGATGGATCTGTCTTATTTGGATTGTTCCCACAACTGGAAGAGCGAGATGCTTGGACAGGGACTTACACTGCTTTGTGGCCAAGGAAACTTTAAAGTATAATACTCTGAACCTACTTGAAGTTTGTGCTGCTCCTGTGGTTCTCTTACCTTAACGCATCTGTGGTTTTGGCCCATAGACCAGAGGTTGTCTGGGGCTGAAATGGGATTTTGTTTAATTAGAGCTGGGTAAAGTACAGAGCCTTTCCCTAACTTTCCCTTCTTCTCTGGAGTGTAGAGCTGATACATTTTCTAGTACATAACTGTGGTCTGGATTCCTTGAGCAGAAGCTAAATATGACTCGTACCCAGCATAAGGGTTATACAGATGTCAGTTCAGAATTCAGAGTTCAGAGGTTCTATCTACTCCAACATCCCCAGGATGGGCTGCTGGTACAAAAAGGGACTCTGAAACCAGAAAAGGGCATGTCTGCTTGTATCTCTTGTCTTGACCTGAAAAGTAAACCTTGTGACTGCGCAGAGTCTGTTCTTCCATCAACATTAGTTTTCACTTTTAGCCCTAAAACTTAAATAACTTGAAATTGGAATGTTAACGAATGGAAGTTGCATGGCTACAAGTGGGACCTACATTTTTTTTTTCCTAGTAACTTCAGACTGTTTGGTAGTAAGAAGATCTTTTTTCACATTCAGCTCTCTTCAGACCTGTCTCCATCTGCAGATCATGTTTGATTTAAACTTTGTGAATTTTTAAAAATGTTCAGTTAAAAGTATTGAACAGTCTTCTGATGAATTCTGGAATCAGCTTTTAAACCAAATGTATTAATGATTGCTCTTCATGTTTTTCTTCTGTCTTGAAAAACCTTTTTGCAGTTCATGCAAGCAGTTTCCATTTCTTGGCAAACATCGTGTAGTGGTCACTGGCTGCAGAGTAGGGCAGTCCAGCATGGGAGCAGGCTTCCCAAAGAGGTGGTGCAAGCTCTGTCCTCAGGTATTCAAGAAATGGCTGGAGAAAGCTCTGAGCAACCTGGTCTGACCAAAGAGCTGTCAGCTCTGAGCAGGATATTGGACTAGACAGCTTCAAGTCTTAGGGACTATACTCTTGTGATAAAGGTACATAGTCAGCTCATTAGCACCTTGAGGTTCTGTCCCCAACTTTCTGCTGAGTGTCTTCCTCTGACCTTAGGTTTTAAGGAGAAGTAATGTCCTTATGCAGCTTTGCCATGTACAGTGCAAAGTGAAGTTCACTTTCTATAAACTTTGGGATTGTCTACTTGCAAGTGGAGGTTAATTTAAACAGGACTGTATTTATTAGCATATCACTGGCCTTTTTTTTTTTTTTGAAGAGCAGCTTTTTAAAAGGACAGGAACTTAGGAAGCTATAGTGTGAGGAGTGTCTTCTGAGGGATTAATATTGAGGGTAGGAGGATGCTACCATGTGGAAGTTGCATTGCATCATTGCATCCACCCCTTCTTGATTGATCAGGACAATCTCTTCTGTGAGGGAGGCTTCAGGTAGCTGGCCTTCTGTTCCTCCTGATGTTCATGGAATAATAGCTATCATCAGGCAGTAGTGCTGTGTCTTGGCCTCAGGAACTGGATTTGCGAGCCATGAAAGCTGTGGTTTTGCAGCATCTTATGCACAGACCTTCCATGCCAACAGTGTTGGTAAAAGGCAAAGACAGATTTCCCTCAATTCCACCCCAATATTATTGCTTTCTTTCAATGCTGAGTGTTGACACAGTGGATTTTTGTGTCTGCTTGAAGAAACAAGTGTGTTCTATTAATACAACACTAACTTCTGTAGCTTATTACAATGTTCTCTTAATTCTCTAGCTGTATTTGTTGGAAATGCCGGAACTTGATAGGAGATTATCTGAAAAGCAGTAGCATGCTTTTGGAATTCTAGTGTGTCTTTTTTTTGTTCCTTCCTTGTTAACTAGAGGAGTTATTCTGTTAAGTGGTAGGTAGTTGGAAAAAGAAATATATTGAGGTGGTGTGTTAAGCCCACACCATACATCTTTGCATGCCTTAAACAGTTAGGGGATGGGGGGAAACCTTACAAACAGCTCAGCCTGGAGAAGAGGCTTGAGGTAATGATTATTAATATTGTCTGTATTAATACAGACTCTGACAGAGATGTTTGGGATTTATATGCTGCATGGGTGTCTTGCAGAATAAGTTATGAAGTGACTTATGTTATTACAGGATTATATGCAAGTGTGTGTATATATTTCTGTAAGTGAAGGTGGAAGTCAGATCAAGCTTCTCTATTTGAGACTGTGTGAAATTAAGGTTATTCCTAAGTACCTTTATTTTTTGTAGAGAAAAGGTTAAGGATAATATATGAAATGATGACCAAAAAAGATTCAAAACACTACCAAAACAATCTCCTGAAACAGATTTTGCAGTTGAATGACAAATGCTTCAGATGGCATTTTAACCTCACTCCATCAGCAGCAGGATGTTTGGAGTCAATTGCACTGGCCTATTCTTTGGCTCCTCCCGATGGCTCACCTGCAGCATGTGGACTCAGTATTTATTAAGGCTGGTGCCCTGACTTGTGGTGCCTGTTGGATTGAGCTGAGGTATCTGAAGATGTTACTGTCTCCAGCTGTCCCTGCTGATGCTGTGCTGCAGGGGTGTCTGGCAGAAGAGCTGATGACAGTGTCGGAGGCTTGAGTTAATACAGCAGGCTGTGGACTGGGGCACTGGGCTGGGCAGTGATTTGTTCTGAGAAATGGGACCTCTGGCCATGTGGTCAGCTGGAGACAGAAATGTCATTAGCTAAATCATGGTGGAATCATGAAGTGGAGCATATGGGTGGACTGTTGTTTACAGTCCTGGTGTTGATGGAGGTTTCCTATCCTGAGCTCTTTCAGATATGCTTGTTCCCCTGTCTCCTCAGTTCTTTCAGCAGTTACCATGCTCAGTTTTGAAGAAAAAAATCATTCCTGGTGTAGCATTAAATGTGGTGGCTTGGAAACAATCTTGCAAGCTTTTGAATGGCCTTACTTAGAAGGTACTTCAATGTGTATCACAACTGATTGAGTTCCTTCCTATCCTGGCATAATCCTGATAAGACGGTACTGCTGTTCTCACAACCTTGCAACTCGTGGAGCAGAGTTTTCTACCTCAAACCTGCTCCTTACACAGCTTGGGCTGAGGCTGCCACCTTCCTTTCCAGAAATGTTTCCGAAGCTTGAAGGCAGCTGAGTGTGTTTGGAGGCGTAAAACCTCTTCCACCTTAGTATTTTGTAATACTGAGGCTGTGCTCCTGCTACTCTCAGAGCTGTTTGTAACCTTCTGTGTATCAGCCCAGCTGGGAGAAATGGCAGATTTGGTTTTCAAATATAGATAGGTTACCCAAAATATTACAGCAGGCAAACTGATAATTTGGCTTGAATTTTAGTGTCGTAAGAAACATTCTGCATTTAACTGTTGGCATTTTTAGCTAACATTTCCCTACTCTGCCTTATTTAAAATGGTGTTTGTGGAAAAACTGAATCTAATCCTCATTAACTTGCATGGTAGTTGTTTGCAATGGCTTTGGCTCATTATATTTCTCTGTATCTGGCATATAAACCCTGGATTGTCATCTTCTCTTCAGCATGCAGAAGAGCATTGCCTAGCAGTAAAGTGACTTTTTATCAATAAGCTTTATGTTTGGTTGCTTGCAAAACACAGTAGTTCCCTATAGATTTCCTCATAATTAGTGCTAATTAAGACAGGTTCTCCTGAATATGTGTTTGAAAAAAAACAACTTACGCGGTAGAAAAGGATGTCTCTTGCTGTAGTCTTCTCGACAAGGCTTGAAGTCTGCTACGGCTTCCTGGAGACTTTGGGTTTTATTTAGAGAAGAATAAGGTTCAGGATCACTTTGTCCTGCTTCCCTTCAAAGTGGAGGGGATCCTGGTTCTGAAATTTGAGCTGTTGCAGGAAGCATAATTAATCTCTCTCAGCATAGTATATTTTCTCATTGGGCTTCAAAGAACAACTGTTATCTAGCAATGACAAAGCATGAAAGTAGCTCTGGTTTGATTTCAGAGCTGTGAGATGGAATTAAGCCCACCAAACCGCCTCAATTCAGATTTAATATTCTCCTTTAAACAAGCTCTTTATGGAATGAGAGTATTGCCAAGTGGTCTTTATTAGAACTGATGGCATTTCATTACATGTTAAAGGATTTGTGTAAGCATGAAGTGGGCCTGGAACTATGTCTAATGGCATTACTTTGTTAACATGGTACATTTCAGTGCATTTCTTCCTATGGAGCATGATGAAATTCCAGGCTGCTGTGGCTGCAAGAAAGAAGCTGAAAGTGTGGCTGCAGCATGACTTGTGCCATAATGTCTTCCTAAGGAAACCTGGAGCTGAGGACTGTGTCCTTCTGTGCAGTGCAGGCTTCGATGAACTGTTGTAACACCCTTCCGTGTTTCCCAGCTTGCGGGAAGGGGGTGGAAGGACACAATAATCGACACACAAGGCTGACTTTCTAGTGTTGTCGTCTTAGGCTTCAAATAGAGATTTGCTTAGGAGTAGTGGATTATCTTCTCCAGGATTCAAATGTCAGATGAGGTGATGGCAGGGGAGGGGTACCCAAGGTGCATTCAATAGCAGCTGGTACTGCTGAATCTGGAGCTGGAATATCCCAAACAACTCCAAGGAATGGGATCAAACTGAAAAGCTTGGGGTCCTCTGTTCCATGGCTTTTGTTAAACATCCATTAGACTTGAACCTGGTACGCTGAGAGTCCATAATTATGGTAGCCAAGACAACTTTACCATGATTAGAGGACAAATCTGGTGGTTTTCTGGTAATCTAGGGCTCACATCTAAATTAATGTAATTTTTAAGGATGCGAGTGTTTGCTCTCTGACAGGATTGATGCATTTAAATGGAGTCTCATTTATACAATTAATTTATCTATGCATATAGCATTCTAGAGAATAGAAGAGGGGTTTTCTTATGTGGTCCTTTCCAAGTAGAGATTACATAACCTGTCTGAGATTGTGGTATGCTTGCTCAGTTCATGTTTTGGAAAACATTTTACAACACAGGGGTTTGAATCAGAATCTATATTCAACCAGCAGTGGTCCCTGCAGCACAAGTTAAGGACTTCAGAATAGCAGTAGTGTCCTTATTTGGATGGTGCTTTGGAGTAAGGAGTAACTAATGCAACTGTTGTATTAAAAACAAGAAAAAAAACCTCACATGTTTTTAATGTCAGCCACTCACAGCTTTAGCAAAGCAGTCTTGATACTGAAATTTCATATGCTTTGTCTTGGTAGCTTTTGTTTTTTAGATGTGGCAATATACTGACTTTGAGCTGATGGGGCACAAAAGCTGAGTGGTGGAATAGCTGCCTGAATATAGCTTTGTTTTTAAAAACTACAAATCAGTATGCTAGTGCATGCTTAGTGACACTAATTACTTTGCCTTAAAATATCAGTCTGCTGTAAAAACAGTCTCTCAGGTATGTGAAATTAATACCAATTTCTGTATTGGTCCCAGGAGCTGAACAGTCTGCAGTGGTGGTTGTGGTGTTGGATTGTAACCTGGATTTCTATTCTTTGGCTTTGATGCCTCAAAAAGGGCATTGGAAACAGGCAACCAGGTTACAAGATGGGGGACTTGGGATTGTTAGAGGTGACAGGATATCCCTCAGAGGCCAGGGAGTGGAATCACGAAGTGAAAACCACTTTAAGGAGGTGTAAGTGAAGAGCAAAAGCTGCTGTTAATCTCTCCTTCCTCCCACCAATTAAGCCCCCTAAAACTGAAAGCAATGTATCTATGTTGCAATTAAATCTGTGGCCATGGCAAAATAGCAGTTGGGGTTAGATACGGAAATAGGAACAGCACCATATTAGGGAGAAGTAGAACTGAAAGGCTTTGGTATATTTGTGGAGGAAAATACATATACATAGTCCCATGGGAGGGACTGAGTCATCCACTTTGTGGAAATGGCAACTCCTGTGGTCATAGATCTTGTTAGCAAGTTGCAGCTGAGGCATTTATGATTATAGTAGCAATTGTGGAGTGTGTATATGGAAAGGAGAGAGGAGCAGTTGGCTGCAGACCTTTAATTGTAACTAGTGATGCAGTTAAAGGCAAATGCAGTTAGATGCACACCCCCCACACCCCCCTTTTTCTGATTTGAAGGAGTAGATATAGCACATACCCATTTCTCACAGAAACCGTGTGGGTTAGGTGCCTCTCCAGTCTGACACCCAGGGTGTTTCAACCTGCATGCTTCACGTACCGTATGAGCTGCTCAGGAGTCAGTTTGGAATGCACTCAGCCCTGTGCTGCCCCTGCAGAAGATGACAGAGCATGCCAACCTGGTCACTGTCCCTTTTGCATCCTCCCAGCATCCATGATCATTACAGTGCAGGTGTAAAGGGTGTATACATGTTTAATTCTGTTAATATCTGGTGTGGACCAGTTGTTCATGGATTATTGTTGATGGGTTCATTCTGCTGTCATGTCTTGCAGGAGCAAGTACCTGGAGTGTGTGTGTGTAAGTTTAAAATCTTTAAAGTGTGACTGGGAGGGGGGAACCCATGTCTGTCCCAAATTAGTCTTCTGGTGAATGCCTCCTAGTTCTAGTGTGGAGTGACTAGTTGAACACCAGTCTGGCTGTCTGTTGCCTTGCTCATAACCCTTATGGTAAGGCAGCTGCTGCATTCCTTTAATCAATTTAGTTGCCCATCTGTATGCATTCTCTATCCCCAGCACATCCTCCTGGGATGTGGAGAACAACTGCATGCACCATCAGGATGCAAATGTAGCAAGGCTTTATACAATGGCAGAACTGGTAAATAGTTACTTTACTGTTTCCCTACTGATCTACCTTCAACACCAAGCCTAGCTTCCAGACATGTTTCAGAGGCAATTTATTTTGTAATTCCATTTGTTAGCTGCAAGTGCTCTCCAAGGTTGTAGGTTTTAGCATGAAATAGAGCAATTGATTTATAATCTTACAGATTGAGAATAAAGATAAGCAGCAGAGCAGCCAGAACCCTTGGATATGTTTACTTTCTAGCAGCTCTTGGTGGTATTTCCATAAGACACTGGTCATTAACTTCTTAGGAAAAAGAAAATGGTAACTTGGGAATGGAGATTTCAGTCTTCCCTGAAACAAAACAATCAGTTCCTTTCAATTTGATTTTTGTAAGTAAATTCTGTTGCACGCTTACAAATCTTCTTCAAATATCCAGGAGTTTTTGTGTCCTTGAAAGATTGCTTATAAAAATTCAGCTAGTCTTTGTTGGTCAGAAATATGGAGTTTAAAAGTAGGTTTAAAAAGACCAATTGCTAATTGCTTCTAACCTACACATCTTCGGGGAGCAAGGACCACTGCTTGTCTAAAAAGGAACTTCACTGGATGTTCAAATAATTTAAAATAATGGCTTAGCTCCAGTGCTTCCTTAAAAAATGAAAATGTCTCAGCTGGACTCCCATCTCTGGAGGAGGTTGCTTCATGCTAGGACTGAGGTAGGTTTGTAGCACCTGGACAGTTGGTGCTTCATCTGCCCTCCGAGATGGTGAAAACATTCACTGTCAGTCCCATGTTAAACCCACTTAAAGTAGTGCTACCAAAGCATGTGGCTCTTATTTAACAGCATGTTAGTAGCTGTTGCATGCACGTTTGTGCTGGTGACTCACTGGTGGCACTGTGCCCCTCGCCACATGTGAAGTGGATGCTGTTGTCTTGCTGGTTTCTCTTGACTTGATAGCCATTTTGGACAAAAAGGATCAAGTATTTCCTATTACTCTTTTGCATGTTCTCAGTGTGCTAGTGACTAATTTACTTGGACTGTAAAAATTTGTCGCCTGAAAACCAGGACGATGTTCTTCAGAGCTTGGCCTGTTGTGTCTTTTGACAAAATAAAACTAAGTTCACTTGTGAATTTTCATATAGATAAGCTTGTGCATAAGCAAGCACTTACACCATAACAAAGACTTCAAGCAGTAGGTGACAGGAATACCATTGAGCTAGTTAAATGCAAGTAAGCATTGCTTAATATTAAATGTATTTAGAAGACTTGTGGGAGAAAGCATGAAAATAACTATTGCTATACAAGTGGACTGCTTGTCTTAATCGTGATTAGTTCAGGGGAAGCAGAGCTTTGCAAATATTAGGACTAGTTTTATATGATAAATAACCCACTTGATTAGCTACTTAACTTGTTCATATCTTTCTCTGTAAATCGCTTACTAAAAGCCCATTGGCAGAAGGTGAGAACAGTTCTTGTATCAGGACTGTGCATAGATGATGGAGGCCAAGGTGCAAGGCTGCATTAGCATTGCTGTGTTGGGTTTGCCTGCTCTCATAGCCAATGAACATCTGTATGTGTGGTGGTTTACTTCTGCGTCCATTTTCTCCCTGCAGTGTCTTTGCTGTTTGAAGGTCACTGGTCTGGCATTTTCATTGGTTGATGCTTTTTATTAATTTTTTAATATGTGTTAACTTTTATGGACATATTGAAATACTCATTTGTTATGTCTCCAGCATGTCCCTACTTAAAAAATGAAATTGAATTAATGCTAGAGAAGCAAACCCACCCCAGGTGAGAGAGGTTCTGTTCTAATAACTTGGCTTTTTACCAGACATTGTAATACATTATTTTTCTTCAGCAGCAGAAGGCTAACGGTATAAATTGAATCCAAGTAGATGAATCACTGCCATCAGTTTAGTTCTACTTTACCTGAATCCACAGGGCAGTGAGCAGGAGCCAAGACAGTGGTTCAGTTAAGATTGTGATATGAGTAGATCTATTGTATTATAGAGGCTTTGGATTATAAAATTCTTCCATAGAATAGGGTGAGCTGACAAGACAGGCCTGAATGGTGCTTTCATCCCACTTGTATAAAAAGTGATTAGAGGAGGTTAGGTCTGGGGTGTGAGGAGAGCAGTCTGGCTGCTTAGATGACTTCTTTCTCTCTCCTGTTTTATTTAAATAGGTGCATGCTTGCTTGCTCTATTCCCCAGCTGTAAGCATGTTCCTTTTCTTTGCCTTTTGGAGGTCCATGATTTTGCAGGCTTGAACCAACTAGCTTGTTTCTGGGAAGTGTGAGTGGTACTATTTCTTGACACCACTGTGGAGAAGTTGAGGTGCCCGAGTTAAAAAGCCAAGTTGCAAACTGTTCTATTGAATTATTTTGTACTGTCAGACTGTGTATCAACAATCCTTTCTCTTCATGGTTTAAAGATCATTTGGTACCTCCTTTACAAGGACTTAAACTCTTTTGGCGTTTATCTTCCCTTGAAAGCATTGCAGTGCCTTCAACTTCTTAGTTATGTTGGAGGGTAGAAAACTCTAGCTGTTATAT
This sequence comes from Rhynochetos jubatus, assembly GCA_027574665.1. Lineage (NCBI taxonomy): Eukaryota > Metazoa > Chordata > Aves > Eurypygiformes > Rhynochetidae > Rhynochetos > Rhynochetos jubatus. The sequence continues at coordinate 24,412,786 of CM050656.1, forward strand.
AGCTATGGGGGCAGCATAAAGAGCCCTCTTTTCTTGTAAGTGGTTTAATGCTTTCTAATTGTAAAAAAGTACCTTAAATACCCCTGCTATCAGGATTTTTCAAGTTACACGAATGTGGAATTAGTGTAAACTTGGTTTTCTCTGCTGCTATTCAGAACTTGCTGCCTGATTCACAAATGCTCTGGCTTCTCAGGGGGAAAAAAAGTGATAGGGATAGCTGAGATTGAAATGAGTTACTGAGTGAAGAACCCCAGAAGATGCGTATCAAAGTAGTAGACGGGTTGCTTAGCCAGGAGACTTGAGGAGACCTGGTTGCTGACTATAGAAATCTGGAGACTGAGGGCAAATGCTACCCCTAAACCCTTTCTGGGAGGAGTAGCAAACTGGTGTCTTGCTGAGGCTGATCCTCCTGAAAGGAAGCAGGTCTATGGGCACATCTGCCCTGCCTGTGGTGACCTAAGTGACAGGTGGATAGGAGCTCCATGGAGCAGGTTTACTTCCCTGACTGCTAGATGCCTTAACGTGTTTCTCTTGAGCCCTCCCGAGCTGTGAAGGTAGCAATGACATTAGCTGTTTATAACCTGCCTGCCCTTCTCTCAGATGTATTTTATGTACAACCTCAGGCTTTTCTCATTTGCAGCTTAACTTTGTTATAAGGTGACTGCTTTTACTTCCAACTTCATAGATATCTATTACAAACTTGCCCTGCAGTTCAGGAAAGAAGGTGCCTTGGTTTCCATGAGCAACTCTGAGTGGAATTCACAGTGTGCATGGTTTTTACAGTACTGATGATATATGTTTTGACCCACTGTTGTTACTCAGGGAATTTAAGTGTGTGTTTCCACAAATACTGGTTTGCTCAGCATTAACACTTAAAAGTTCACCAGGCTGCTGTATATAGGAGCTAAGAGATGCAGCAATGCAACTGAAAGGAATTGGACAGTCATTCTGTAGCCTGTTGATTGTTAAGTGTGTTTCCAGAGCAAGCTGCCAGCTTTGACATTTGGGTACCACATGGTGTAGATGGTGTAGCTGAATTGGAAAACCTCTAAAGCACCTGAACGCAGATCCTGACTGCAGGAGGAAGATTGTGCTACCACAGGAAGTCTGTTTCAGTATATGGAAACATGGGCATGTTAGGAGGGGATCAGAAAATAGTGCCAAGAGCAAGAACTCCATGCTGTTGGCATGTGTGCCAGACCTCGCCAAGGTGTTCTGAACAGGGTATTTGCTAACTGGAAATTGTGATTCTCAGCACTGCCATACAGAGACATTTAGGTGTACTTAGCAGCGGGGTATCTTACATGTGTTGTGTTACACAGTTCTCAACCTATGCTTTTGTTCCTCAGTATTGAGTTCGACCGAGACTGTGACTACTTTGCCATTGCTGGGGTGACAAAGAAGATTAAAGTCTATGAGTATGGTACAGTCATTCAGGATGCGGTGGATATTCACTACCCTGAGAATGAAATGACGTGTAATTCCAAAATCAGGTAGGTGTTGACTTTGCATTTGAACTCTGAGGTCTTTTCAATTTGCTTGTTTATATGCAGTAGCTGTTTTGCTCTCTTTATCCACTGTGGAGTAAGAGGGGAAAGGAGGAAAGCAGGAGCTGATGGAGAGCTTTGAACTCTTGGTGGGATCAGGTGGCACAAGCTCTGTTACTCATGTATGCCGGCTCATCCAAGATATTAGCAGGCCCACATAACTGGAGGATAAAAGGTATAGGATAGTAAACTGGTTTTGTGCTCCTTGCAAATGCTGTTGGATACCTACTCAGTTAAAAGGAGAGTAAAAGTGGAGTAGTCGATATGCTGCAGGTATAGTCTTCGATTGTCTCAAGGTAACTTCTGTGCCTAGTTCTTCATAATAACCACAGATTTCTTCATGCTCTTTTCTGTTCATTGACTGGATGCTTTCCATTCTGCTGAGAGGCTGCTAGCCCTCAGGGAATGTCCTCATTTGCACCTTCTGCCTAGGAATTAATAGAATCAGAGTGGTTTGGAAGGGACCTAAAGATCAAGTTCCACTCCTGCTGTGGGCAGGGACTCCTTCCGCTCGACCAGGTTGCTCAAAGCCTCGTGCATCCTGGCCTTGAACACTTCCAGGGAGGAGTTCCACTGGGACTCATAATATCAAACTCTAGGGAAAAGACCTTGCTTTATAGCTGTGCTATCATTACTGTCTATGTATGTGTGTTTGGTTTAAGTGATCTAAAAAAACCAGAGAAATAGACCACAGTGTCAGAACTGCAGTTGAAAGAATCCAGCTAACATAACTTAAAAATCCTAATTCAAAAATTCTGTTAAAGCTCAAAACCAAATAATACAGGGAATCAAATTAATTCAGTATTATAATACAAGTCTCCAGTGTCTCAACTTGTTTTTTAGTACTCTACATTTTAAAACAGTAAAACACCCACAAAAGTGTAAGTAATAAGTTTATATAACAGCCCAGCTCCCTACAAAAACAAAATCTTGTGCAACAAGATTAATAATGTTTGCAAGCCTACTTTATAGCATAAATGTCATGCTTAGTTTTGTGGTTGACATGTTTTTTAAGATAGATCAGTCAGTCTTCTATCACTCGTGCTGATTATTCTCGGGAGTTGTGTAACACTTTTATGAAGGAAAATATGTAAATGCAACTGATCCTGAGTCTGGCTTTAAAGATGGGTATAAACAGTGTAAGAGATTTATATTGATAAGCCATGCTGATTAGGGAGCTTGTGTTTTGCTGAACATTTCACAAGTCCAGCACTTTCGAGTCATAGAACAGTTCACACTGATTGTTATTCTAGAGAGAAGCGCAGAATAATAGGAGAACCATCTAGCAGTTGATTAATACCTTTTGCTTCTATTAGAAGAGGAAAAGCAATGTTTGTTTGGTATTTCTTAGTCTGTCTGAGATGAATTCCAGACTTACTACTTCAGATTTGACAGGACTCTACCCTGATGAACCTGCCAGGCATTAGAAGTTGGTTGTTCTCCCTTCTGTGGCAGCCTCTGGTGAAGGGAGCCATGTCAGCACCTTCACTGATGTTACTCTTGTCAACTTTGTGCTCTAGACAAGATACTGCTTGCATTCGAGATTTCTTCTTTCTCAAATTTCATGCATATATGCATTTTATATATGACCGTGGTAAATAACATTTTCCTCTGATATTCTGTGCTTCAGTGGAGGTGGATGGAGTCCTCTTCTTTCTTCTTTCATTTCCTTGCCCTAGTTTCTCTCATTTCTCCCAAGAAATGTCTTTCCCCCCCCACCCCCATTGGCATCTCCATGTTATATCAACCTTCCTTCAGCATGTGGGTGCTTTGGGTTTTGACAAATAAAGTTAGGCTGTTAGTCAAAAGCATCCTTGCTATATCCATTAGCTGTGCTGCCAGTCACTGGTTCTGGGGCCGGCTGGTGCAGTGTCGAGCAGCATAATGACTTGCTATTCTGAAGTGGTGTAGCTTGAGGGAGAAGTTCTATATGAAGGCCGTAATTTCATTACAGAATATTGCAGTATGCGGAGAATGTGCCTGTATTATAATAAAAAATCTAAACAAGTGGAGCCTGCTTTTTGTGAAAAGCCTTGGCTTAAAACTAACCGTAATTTGGGTGGAGGTGCAGCTGCTTTCAGAGTGCAAGAGTTACTCTGCTTGCTAGTGCCCCTTCTGCTGTCAAAGACATGTATTTCTGCTGTGGCACACGGGTTGTACCTCTCTTCCCAGCAGAGATGTGGGGGTCTGTGTGCAAATAGGATTTGGTGACTTGTCTCTTCTGTCGAAGCTGGCATGAAACAGTGGCACAGCTCGTAATGTCCCTTCAGTCCTCAGGCGGCACCAGAGCTCTGTCTGCGGGTGCTTTGTCATGGGAAGCTCACCCTAAACTGTTCCTGGTTAACCTTGTTCAGAGTGATGATGCTGGAACATAAATCATTAGCAGTTATGTTGGTGACTCAGCTTCGGAGGAGCCACAGCTCTGATGGGCTTTTATAAAGGCAGACAGGTGACAGCATTTGTGAGGAACTGTCTGGCCAAGAGCAAGTCTGCTGGCCTGGAGCAGCTGTGGGAAGGGAAGCCCTTGCCTGGGACAGGGCTGGCACCTGCCCAGCCCTGCTCTGCCGTGTGCCAGTTGGGCGCCTGCTGAAAGGTTGAGCTTTGTGCCAGCAGTAATTGATTGTAGGCTTTTCTGGAGCAGAGCCCTGGTACCAGCTGTAGCTGAGTCTTTCTTCTTCTTTTCCAACCCCCTTTTTTACACCCACCTGCTTCTTAAATACATTCTTTTTTTCATCATCTGCTGAGCTCTCTCATCCCTATTTTTAAGAACAGGGAGGAAGTTGGTGTGTTGGTTTCTGGTAAATGTGCATCGCATCCCCCGGGAAAAACAGTGGCATAAGCTTCCAGGAAAAACACAAGATGACACACAAATCCTCATAAAAATCCTATTTACAGATTCATAGCTTCAGTACAAGAAACAAATCCTGGCATTGTATAGTAGCTATAAACAGCACCCTGTGAGCTAATTATGACTTGCTGTGTCCCTAGCTATGGCAGACAGTCTGCAGCTCCCCCTGTTCAGGAGGAGATGGGGAAGGAGGAGAAAAGGATGAATGGCTAGCAATGACCCACAGCTCTTCTCTGATTTATTCAAGAGGCAGATTTGTTGTTTTGCCATAAGTTGCTGTGGGGGGAGGGGTGAAGAAAAATAAGGAGCTCTAGTGTTTAGGTCAAAAATTGGCTTTAGGCCTCATTCATCTACAATAAGTGATGTGTAAGTGTGGTTAGGTAAACATGCTTTTGAGATCCATATTTAGTATTCTGCGTGCTCACTGTGTTTGCAGCATCTGTACTTCAGTGATAGATGTTACCACAAACCTCCAAAATCAGCTGCATCTGTTTAGTCAACTGCAGTAAAAGCAAAGCATCAGTAGGCTTTTTTTAGGAGGCTGCTAGTATTTTGTTTTCATTTTTCGGTGTTAATAAATCAGATGCATGATTGCTCTATCCTAATAGCAGTTCAGGGGTGTATTGCTGTCAGTTTTTTAACATAGCAGTGAGTTCTCACTATTAAGTTTAAATTAAGCAAAAACTTGCCTTATGGTGTTTTTCATTGTAGAGTCTTTGCTATTTGGAGAGGTATGAGCTGCTTTTATGCTGGAAAACCTCATGAGTGACTGTGGTGTATGCCCATATTTCCAATGCAGAAAGTGTCTGACACTGAACAGCTTATAAGGAAATATACCTTCAGCTTTCCTTAATTCAATTTTTCAGAGTAACTGCTTCACTTTGCAATAAGATGAAGTTTTTCTTTAAAAGTATTGGTCTCTTAACACTAGTAGAGATTTTCTGTGGATTGATTAGAAAGAGGGTATTTTCTAAAACATTCATAATGATAGTGTAATTCCTTATGTCTCTCAAGTATTTGGTTAGTGTTGTCATTCACATGGATGTTCCTTGTAGTAATAGATCACAACATTTCAGTCCTAACACTACTGGGCATCAGTTGACTCATGGTAATAGACTGGATCTGAAGCACTTGGCTTTCAGAAGCAGGTCAGACCACAGCAGTTTGTGCCTTACTAAAAGCTTTAACTCCATTTAACTTTCACTGCCAGAGGGGCAGTTGACAATGGCTAACTTGATCCTGAATTTGAGACATTTCAGCCATAAAAACACTGGCTTGTGAAAGACACATCAGCACAACTGACAACACTGAGCTGGCTCACGTGTGTCTCCAGATAAAATGAAGGATGCACATAAATCTTTATGGGATCAGGATTTCTGTGCATCTGGGTTGGATGCCAAGGTTAGAGTGTTTCAGAGGTTGGTGATTAGCTTTCAAGCAGAGATTCTCTAGGCTAATCTCCTAGGAAGGAAAGCTGTCACAACTTATGGCAAGATTAAAGACCAAAGCAAAAACTGAAAAAAAAAATACAGCTACTAGTATTTAAAATAAAAGATGGCCTTGCATAACTCCTTTTAATCCAATGCTGAATTATATATTATCTCAGTCTTATGGAGCTATTTTTGGTATTGTATCTCTCAGCTTCCACCTTTCAGTTTCTTCCTACATGTGGCTGTGGGCAATCTAATGTTCACAAAAGGTGATTTTTATGAACTTCTGGGGATTCAATGCTTAACCTGTTTGAGGACTGTGTAAGTTACGTTTTTGGTCAGTCTCTCACCTTTGCGCCCTCTACTTTCTCCTCCTTCAGTGTGCTCCCCTATGCATTTCTGAGTCTGTCATTCGATTTGTTAACCATGGGAACCCAACAAAAGTAGATGTCTCCGAAACTTAACAAAATTGCCTGTGTTGGAAACACTCACTGATCTTTCTTCCATGCCCCTTGAGGGGAGCATGGCAGTAGCTTCTCAACCTTTTGTAGATCCCAGGGAAGCCACATGGCTGTCCTGGAGCTGGAACATTATGATGTTCCTCTTCCTTCTTTCAAGCCTGTGTTGCTGCAGATACATGCAGCAGAGAATGCAACCAAAAGACAGTCAAACCTTGGTAAAAAGCATCCTTTACCTGGATAGGGAGCTCCCCTCCACCTGATCCAACCCTGAATTGTGCTCTACAAAGGTTACTTTTGAGGATTTAAGTCATGAAGAAGCTCAAGTATTGCAATGTCAAGGAGAAAACTCTAGTTTCAGACTTTACAAAGAGAGTTGGGTGGTTATGAGGGGAGAATTAAGACAGAGAGCTGGAACAGGATTATTTTTCTTATTATGATCCTTTAATCATATTCCTTAAAAATGAAAGATTTATGGTGTGTATGACTTAAAGGTGTTAATTGAACTACTTAGTGATTGAAAATCCCTGAATGTTTTTTACTTGTCAGTTGTTTTCCCCACTCAGTCTATCTACAAATGCTTACCAAGTGAGTGTTAACCCCTTGTTAACACTACCGTACTTTAGTGGGACATAATGGTTAGCTTGATCTTTGCTGTGCCAGACCTAATGGATGTGCTTTTGGGCACAGAAGTTCTTAATTTTTCTCCATTTATATTGATTGATCTGGTACAATATTATCTCTGCCTACAAACCTGATACTTCATACATCTTTTGATCTTTCACTTCTCAAGCAACACTGTTAAATTCTGTCCTTTCTATTTTTCTGCCTCCTTAGTAATACCTAATTTTCATTGTCTGGGGTGATTTTTCTTTTGGGACAAGATACAGTTATGTGATTATCCTCTTCTCAGTTCAGCTTGCAGTGCCCAGCTGTCTTCAGACAGTCATATGTGGATCTTGTGCTCCCCTAGCATAGAGCATCCATCCTCTAACCAGACAGGGTGGCAGCAACATGTCTGCCTTTCTGTAGCACCCTCTCCACCTGCTGATGTTGCCTGATGTACTCTCAAAGCCATTCAGATAGAAGACTGCCTAAGATCTGGCCTGGGGCTGTATTCTTTCTTCCTCCTTTTGTGTGATGGCTAAACTTACAGATTATTTTTTGCTTAAGCTGTTGAAGCCCTCACTTGAGTGGTGATAAGATGGCAGGGAGAACAGGTTTGAACTGATAAATGTCTAGTGCAATGTCTACCCCACTGCCTTTAGTTGGAGACTGCTCCCAGCCCAGAGCATCCCTGTGTTGTAACTCTAGGGCTCTGCACTTCTTTTGCTTATATCAGTGATGACTGTTTTTCCTGGAAATGAGACTCCATATGTCAGATGTAGTTATCTCTGGACTGTTGCAACCTTCACCTCTGTGGTGGGCAGTGCCCACTAGCTTCATTTGGTCATCAGGAAGCTACTTAAGCCTCTCTGAGGCTTCTAGTAATTTCTAGACTGTCAAGACCTTTTCTGCTGGTACCTAAAGGTAGTAGAGCTGGTGTAATGATAGCTCCTTGACAATACATTTGTGCACAGCACTGCTACCTACAAGGGTTGAGTACAGTAATACTTTCTAATTAATGACATATCGTGGAAGAGGTGAAACCAGGGAAAGCATTGCCTGAGCTGAATCACCTCAAACATCCTTTGATGTTTAGCAGCTGATAGTTAAAGCTGATGATTTATGTTGCCTAAATTCCAACCTTAGTGATTCTGTGAGAAAGACCTATAAGATCATCTAGTCTAACTTTCAGCCCAACGCTACCATACCCACTAGACCATGTCCTTGAGCACCATGTCTACACGTTCCTTGAACACCTCCAGGGATGATGACTCCACCACTGTCCTGGGCAGCCTGTTTCAATGCCTGACCACTCTTTCAGTGAAGAAATTTTTCCTAATGTCTAATCTAAACTTCCCCTGATGCAACTTGAGGCCATTTCCTCTTCTCCTGTCACCAGTTACCCAAGAGAACAGACCAGCACCTGCCTCCCTACAGCCTCCTTTCAGGGAGCTGTAGAGAGCGATTAGGTCTTCCCTCAACCTCCTCTTCAGGCTGACGAGGAGCCTCCAGACCCTTCCCCAGCTTTGTCACCCTTCTCCAGACACGCTCCAATATCTCCATGTCCTTCTTGTAGTGAGAGGCCCAACACTGCACACAGTACTCGAGGTGCGGCCTCCCCAGTGCTGAGTACAGGGGCACAATCCCTGCCCTGCTCCTTCTGGCCACACTGTTCCTGATACAGGCCAGGATGCTGTTGGCTGCCGTGGCCACCTGGGCACACTGCCGGCTCCTATTCAGCTGGCCCTCGACCAACACCCCCAGCTCCTTTTCTGCCTGACAGCTTTCCAGCTGCTCTTCCCCAAGCCTGTAGCGCTGCCTGGGGCTGTTGCGACCTAAATGCAGGACCTGGCACTTGGTCTTGTTCAACCTTATACAGCCCATCGATCCAGCCTGTCCAGGTCCCTCCACAGGGCTCTCCTTCCCTCCAGCAGATCAACGCTTCCACCCAACTTAGTGTTGCCTGCAAACTGACTGAGGGAGCGCTCCATCCACTCATCCAGATCACTGATAAATGTGTTAAACAAGACTGGCCCCAGAACTGAGCCCTGGGGGCTGGCTGCCAACTGGCCTTAACTCCCTTTACCACAGCCCTCTGTGCTCTGCCCTCCAGCCAGTTTTTAATACAGCAAAGAGCACATCTGTCTACATTCAGAAGTTTAAAGTTTCATTTAAAGTTTTAAAGCCAGGAAATGCTGTTACATGAAAAAAATGTGCAAGTGTGTGAATGGACTATAGGTAGACAGAGGTGTGCACAGGGATTAATGTTTGACAGGTTGAAAACAGTGTCATGAATGTCATCATTCTGTACTGGATGTAAAGAAAGCTCCCCATGATCCCCTGCAGAAGGTGTGTCCTGAAGGTTTTCTCCAAGCGTAGTGCAGTGCTGTGAGAGACTTGCAGAAAGTTGCTGATGCTGGATGCCTTTGTCTTGTTTCTGTAAGTTACACATTAACTTGTGCAAACAGAGGAAGTCAGAGCTGGTTTTGGATCACTCAGTGAAGTTTCCTGTTGATGCAAGAACCCATAGCATGTTGCTCCTTTCCTGTGTTACTTCAAATTTGTCTTAAAAACCAGTTGAGTTTCTTGACTCCCATTATTTGGCGGCTCCAGAACCTCAAATAAGCTTGTTGATTGCACGCAGCTAAATAGTAGTGAGCTATGGTTAGAAGTTGGTGTGCACAGTCTCCCTGCAGTTATAAAACTCACACCCTAGTAAGTTAAGTTCCACTCAGTAGCAGAACACCAGTGCTGCTTGCTGTTATTCAACTGATTGAAAAATAAGTTTTTACCTTAAAGACATTTTCATACTGTGTGTAAATCCCTAAGGAAAATAGGATGGAAGTGTATAGTGGAACCAAGAATTTGCCAAGGTATATGTTCCTAAATCAGTATCCATGTATCTATATCAGTGTGTAGCAGCACTGATCAAAGCAGTATTAAAAATTACAGAGTCATGGACTTCTGGTTCATATTGTTGGTTAAAACTTGGCCCTAAGGCTGCCATAATCTAGTTAACTGTGTCAGAGCTGTTTGACCTGCGCGAATTGGATCTGTCAGTTCAGCTTCTACGTGCATCACAGTTGATACCAACTGGCATGCTTTTGTGCCAGATGGTCCAAAAATTGGTGAACAAATACTACAAATTTTCTTACCTCTCACATTTTTCTGGGAGTCAGACTGGAGGCATAGTGCCAGAATACTACAAATGTAACTTGGCAATGTCACTGCTCTTGTTTTGTCCACTGTTGGTTAGAGTTTGTTGGTGGAATTGTCATTTAATTTTGCACAGCCACTTAATTCGGGTTACAAACTCTCTCACTGCAGTTCTCAATCAGAAACATCTCCTAAACTGCCAATAGCAAACAAATGACTGTTTCCTTCTGGATATGAAGTGAGGGTGTCTGTGTTTGTTTACAGAAAGCTGGAAGTAGTTTCTCAGAGGCCAAACTTTCATTTGCATGGAGGTACAGGTATAATGTGCTGAGGAGAGGTTGATTTGCCATCCCTGCAGCTGTGTGTTTTACATGTGTAGCTTCAGTTAGATAACTACTTATCTTTGTAGTAATAATAGTAGTAGCTATTGGCAAGAGGCTAAGGAGTCAAACCCTGAGCTCTATTCGAGAATGTGTGGAATTCAAATACATTAAAAAAAAAAAAATCCCAAGCACTAGCACTTCATATTGAGGGAGGCAGTGTCACTTAAGCCAATAAAGCTTTTCTTTTGGCCTGGGGGGGAAGGTTTGTTATGTTTCTGATGGGTTTTGGTTTTGTCCTTTCCTGACTGTTTCAGTGGGGTGGCTTGATGAAATGCCACGTGCTTTGCTAAGACTTACTGCCTGACATATTGCGGAAGTGATTTCTGTGTTGTAAGGTAAGACTGACCTCTTTTTCTTTTTAAGCTGTATCAGCTGGAGTAGTTACCACAAGAACCTGCTAGCCAGCAGTGACTATGAAGGCACCGTCATCCTTTGGGATGGATTCACGGGACAAAGATCCAAGGTGTACCAGGTAACATGCAATCCCACACCATGGACCATTTTGAGGGAGCGGTATTCAGTCTGAGATCTGCTTCTAGTCCAGCTGTAGGCTTTTGTGTTCCTCAGGGTGAAATGGGTGCTCCTCCTGTTTAGTACATGTCTCATATGCACAGCTTTATTGAGCTGTAGCCCTCTGTGTGAGGCAGCTATATCTTCTTGATACAGTCTTGAGGCAGTTGATGTTTTCATGCTGCCTTTTCTAGGTAGGGGATCTGCACAGGAAGAAACAAGTTTCTGGAAGTTGTTTCTCAGCTTTCCTGAGAAACCTCTGTCTCTTCATGCCTATTCCACTTCTGTCTTTATCAAAAGCTTTTTGTAAAAACCTGCAGTGATTGCTGCAGGTGCTCATAAAGCAGAAGAGTAAAATGCAGGCTTAAGTGACAAGGCTGGGAGAATGGAGTGATAGGCAGAACCCTTCCTGGTACAGTCCTGTGCGTGGGAGAGAAATGCACATACGTAAGTGGGATGAGCTCAACAGCAAGACTGGTTTTAGGAGAACTTCTTGGTATTTTGTCTCTTTGTGCAATTTGTGTTTCTGTATAATGGATTCTGAGAGGCTTGTGATCAGAACAAGAGGTTGTAAGGGAAGATGGTCTGTTTGGGGAGAGGCTGGAAGCGCCACAGGCTGTTGTGTGGGTAGCATAGTACGTTGAAACTCGTCAGTGATAATAAACTGTAGGCTAGCCCTCAGTTCCCCTTTCTTGACAGTTCAATGTAAATTTTAATTCCTATTTAAGCCCTTTACTTTTTTCATTGTGTTTTGGCCATTTTATATTGATTGTTTTCACTAATCCTTTGCATATTTCAAAAAAATTATACTGGTCAAAATAAATCTTGTCTATTTTCCTCTCAAATATATTTTGTGTTTCTTTGGGGCGGAATAATGAACCTAGAGAGGACCAGCTGTTGCTTATGTTAAAACAAACTCATTTTGCTTCCTATCAGATTACTTGAATTTTTTATTTGGATTTGCATAGAGGCATGTATACTGACATCTGCTTTGCATGTATTAGAAATCCTTTAGTGACTTTATCCTGGCGAGCTTTTCATGTCATCATCTTGCAAGCCTGTATCAAGGCTTTAAACAAAGAGTTTGACTCAATTTTGGGTTTCATTCAATGCAGTGTTTTGCTTCCATGTGGGATGTGCCAGCATAGCAAATAGAGCTTTTCTGTGTTTTGAGGGACTTCAAGAGAGGAAATGTTTGAAATGGCTTTGAATGGGCATCTCATCGGTATGGGGAGATAAAACTGTGATCTGCTAGAATAAGAAGCAGCACACAGTGGAACCACAGCCAGTCAAACCATGCTGCAAAACCAGGTCCTTAATGTGTATTTCCTGAAATTTTTTTGTTTAAAAAGTCAGTTATAGCTTTAAAAACTGTCCTTCTACTGTCTTCCACTTTCAGGTCTAGCATACTACAAGCATTGGTCTGTTTGGGAGACAAAGATATTTTTTGATAAACTGCTAAAACCAGGAAGTTTCTCTGTCCAGGACTCAGGACAATTTATACCAAACAGCATATGTTCTTTCTTCTACTGTTTTATCAGATTACATCTCAATACCTTGCAATATTTTTCTTGTTTATTTAAACAGGAGCATGAGAAGAGGTGCTGGAGTGTTGACTTTAACTTGATGGACCCAAAGCTATTGGCTTCAGGTTCTGATGATGCCAAAGGTATTATTTTTTTCAGTCTCTGTGCAGAAGGCTTACACTTTATGTATTCCCTTTGAGAAACAAAAATGTGATATTTCAAGTAGCTGATTTCCTGAGCTGCCTCCAGTATTGTAGTTGAGATGGCAATGCATAAAGATATTACTGAACTGTTCAGATCTTAGAGAAGGAGAGGCTTTATTTGGACTAAGATTTCTTGGTGTGATGTTCCCATTTTTTTGGGTAGCGTACTCTAAGTAGTGTTTCCAGGACACTAAACAAAGCACAATGTGTTTTAACATTAGTTAAGCATGTTGAAGTGAAGCCTTGGGGCCTTTCAAAAGCACAGAATGTATCTGTATTTCAAAAACAAGGTTGTTGGTGAAAAAGTCAAAGTTAAAAATGCCTGGTGTAGCTCTGAATGTTAAAGACTGCACACAATGAGAAGCTTCCCACTTTCACAAAGGTGCAGTGTGTTTTTTGGAGCTTAACTGTTGGGTGGTGGATTGAGTGGGAACCCTGGGAGCAACTCTCAGCTTTCCAAACTATGGGGTCCCATTTGACAAAGGGCTTTTGGAGAGAACCCCAAAGACAAGCCTTTTCCCAACATACTGGTAGAAAAATCTTCCTTTTCTATTACGAAATAGAGAACTTTGAAAAGAAAAGGATAACACTGAACAATATGTAGTATTTCTTCATCCATAGTGGACAAGATTCTGTCTATAATATGTTTACAGTATCAAATTAGAGTTACTAAGCAGTGAGAGCATTAGAGTTCCTTTTATAGTCAGTGGGGGTCAGGTCTACCAGAGGGGCTGATACAGCTCTGGACAGAACTCTTCATGATTTGCTTTGAAATGATAAATTAATTTTTCACAAACATTAAACCTTGCAAGCTGCTCCCCCCTTTAAAATGCTTTTACATTCTGTTGCAAAGGATAACTGTGTTAGTGTTACTAATACACTAATTGCATTTGGCAGCCTTAATGCAGCTGGTAATTCCATTTACAAAATGCAGCTTTAATGATTATTTTATATTTGAGGTGGATCCTAAATGTTTTTGAACCACTAAAAAGGGGGAGGAAGGTGTAAGTCAAGTGTGTTCTGTGTGTTTAAATGCAGCAGGAGTGAACATTCACCTTGTAAATTATCTACCTCTTCATCACATTGCTCCCTGCTCATGCTATGCATTTGAAAAAGCTTATCTGCCAGGTAGACATGCATTTATTTGCATGTTAACAAGTTGTGAAGTTTTGCAGAGCTCCTGTCTCTAGTTTAACAGTTCACTTCAATAATAGTTTCTAAAATCATAGTGTTTACTTAAATTATTGTAATAAAGTCAGCAGATCTGCATAACTTGCATTTTAATTCACAAAGTTCTTTTGAAGGTGTATTGGGGTTTTGGTGACTAAAACTGGGCTGAAATACTTTTTCCTTCTACTGTGGTTTCCCTGTGACTTGCATATGTAATAAGCCCATTAGAGACAAGGGAGTCCTGTGTGGAACTGTTTGGAATAAGCACAGATTTTAGAAATCTTTAAGGTACAGAGCAATAGTAGCAAAAATCCAAATGTTAGTGTCTACTTTCTGTTTCTGTGGTTGCACTGAAGAGGTTAAATGTGAGGAAGAGGTAACACCTGTGAGTTGTTGTATTGATTCAAACCTGCCAAACTTGAATTTTTATCTTTTTACTTACTGTGCTCAACTGTGGTTGAGTTCTGGCCAGCTTTGGGTACATATAATACATGTTTGGCCAGGGACAGCATCTGCTGGGAAATACAAGTTCTGTGTACCCTTCCTCTTGTCCTATTTTATTTCTCCGCTTGTGTGAGGCCATGCTGGGCTTTCTAACAAGAAATCTCAGTGCTGATAGATATTGGTGTGACCAGAGCACAAGAAGGAGCTAAACTCACCACGTTTCCCTGGAAAGCATGGGTATAACATTTTCCTGTCAAGTGATCAGGACAAGCCAGCAAAAAAGTGACAGCTTTGCAAGTTCTTCCTCCTTGCCTGTCTATCTGCCTGTCTCTCCTGGTCTTTTCAAGTTGGAAGCTAATTTTTAAAGCACTTGGTATGCTCAGTAAGCTTGTATTGGAGAACAAGCTTTTAGATGAAAAAATCCTATCATCAGTGCTTCACAGCTCTGCCAGCCACAGCTCAGGCACAGCAAAGGGGGGTGCTAATGAATGGAATGCTATTAAGGATAAAATGATTCTGATACAATTAGAAAGAGTGTCCTTGGGCCTTAGGTCCTGCGCTGTCCTCCTTGCTAGAGGAAGGTAATGCAGGATGCTTATTTGGGGAAGATCTTTCTACTTTAATAGCAGATAATGAGAGCATCAATGCATTATTGTATTTGAAGTAACTACTGTGTGTATGAAAACCTCACTTTTATCTACAGTTGTCATGCCCCTTCCTTTCAAAGGGGCAAAGGTAGTTGTGTATGTCTATAGGGACCCAACAGTGTATGCCAACTAGACAGCAGTGGGCAAAATTAAAGTGTTTACTTGTGCTATAAGCAGCTTGGGAAAATGGCACAGTCTTACTTTATTTCTTTTATGCACATAATAATGGTAGGAGCTATGATTGTCATGGAAGTAGGAAAGAGTGAATTTCTGCTATTGGAGGAGAGAAGATTATTTAATTTTGTGAAGGCAAAATGATGCTATCAAGGTGCCAGGATAGGGCTGCAGCTGGTGCACTTAGCTACTGACTCACAGCAGCTTCTCAACCCAACATCCCTGTCTGTTCTGTATTGGGAATGTAGTTTAATGGCCCTGGTAAAGTTACCAAATGAGGGATGGCATCACAAAGTATTTTGCTCTGTGGGTAGAATTTAAGTCTCCATTGTGATAGAGACCTGTTTTGGAGTGATCAAGCATTTGTTCTCTGTTCTGGGGTTGTTTTTGAAGCTCAAGGAGATACAAGCGATGCTGACAAATGAAAGAGTCTTGTGTTTATGTCCTTTCTGTAAGCTGTGCTATCTTTACTACTCCTGGCTCAAAATGCAGAGGTGGAACAGAACAGGACTGCCAGATTACTCTGAGCCATAGCAAGAGGTTACTTTTCATTCTCCCATGGCAAGGAGGAATGTAACCATCTGTTTTATTACATCTAAGGAAAGTAATTTCTGTGCTGCCTTGATGAGACTATTGGTACCAGTCCTACAGATAATTATTTTTTTTATAGTGCCCCTGAACTTGGAGGGACAACACAGATTTGTAGAGATGGCTTCATAAACAAGAAGCATTGCCTTCTAGAGAGGGACCCAGCCTGCAGATCAGTTTGCTGAGTACTTCCAGAGGATTGTTTGGGGCTTCATTTTCAGTGCTACTTAACTCTTTCAGCTACTGCTCACTTTAACTGGAGGTATAGGTGTTTATTACTCTTAAAATATCAGGTTGAACTTTTAGTTTGCTCATTTTCCTGTCTAAAGGAAGTTTGATAATTACCTAGAGATTTGTGGGGTGGTTGGATTCAATTGGGAATACCTTGAAAGGACAAGATGTTGGTCATTTAAAATAACAGCCAAAATATCTGTCTAGCTGTGTCTTTTATGCAAGGAGTACCCTGCGGTCACTGCCTGCCAATAGTCATCAGTTTACACCGTCCTCCTGACCCACACAAGGCAGTGGATCAAAAATTTTTCCTGCCAGGACAGTTCAGCATCTTCTTCCTTTCCTGGGGATTCCTCTCTTCTGTGCAAACAAATGTTTTGGTAGCAATATCCTGTTCCTGGTTTACAGCTTTTTCAGAGCAACAGCAGGCTGTCCATCACATGAGCAGATAGGAATTGCAAGAATGACAGGCTGGATGGAATATCCTTACTATCAGTATCCCAACTGTGTGCATTGACACCTTCAGCTATTGCAGTACAGGCTTCTGCCTCTTTCAGTCAGTGTTTAGACACATAACGATGTATAGGAAATTAATACATAAACTTAAAACATTTGATGTAAAACTCCAAATAAATATCTTGAAAAGAACTCAATGTTGTAAACAGAAAAAGCTGTTCTGGAGACATCTTTTTACTACTTTAGTGAGGGGTAGACATTTGTCCACATAGAGATGTGTCTCTCGGCAGCTGCAAAATTAGGAAACATATGCTTTGAGAACATGTGCTTTAGAAATAGTCAATCTCAGATGGTTGCTTGTCTCATCAACACAATTCTAGGTGTTATCAAGACATCTGTACGTTGTATAATTACTGCCTTGACCTCAGCAAAATTTCTGAAAGCTACAGTAAATAAACTCTACCCTTATGAATTATGTTTTATTAACCTGTCAGTTCTTTATAAAAAGTAATGGGCAGTTCCAGGTAAAACTTGACATGTTTCATTACGTGTTGTTATATGTCACATATATCCTTTTTTTTTATGGCACTGACTAAGATGTAATTGGTGCACAGCACATCCCACAGCAGTTAGATCACAGAAATTGCAGACTCTAATCTGTGTCTGTCAGTTGTTACGAATATTACGATGGCTTTGAACACACAGGTTGACTCTTCACTAGATTAAATGGCTTCGCTTATGACCTGAAAACTTGAATGAAAAAAGGAGCCAAGTTGAAACTGAGCCCTCAATTAGCTTTTGCTACAATACTGAAACCAGATGGCAGTTCATTTATTAGAGGTGATGTCAAGGAGAAATTTGGCTGCTTTGGATGCAACTTTAAATATTGATACCTGGTTGGAAGGCTTGAAGACAAGCCTATGTGGTTTTAGTACTGGATTTGAGCAGGACATTGCGCTGAACTGTGAGATCATGTAACCTCTCTTCATGGCTCAAGCTGAAGCAATGTTGTCTGCCAGTAGTGCCCCCTTGTAATCGTGGTATTTGCTTCCTGTAGCATCTCATCCATAAACCTGATGTTCTCTACTGCCACTGCAATTAAGACTATATGTCTCTTGGTGTCTGTTCATTAAAGCAAAATGCTAATGTTTTATTGTTTTGCAAAATTGGCTTCCTGGCTCTGTTCCCCTCCCTGCCCCAAGCGCAGAACACAACAGAAGAGGTATATCATCCAGACTCGAGAGAAGAGAGCTTCTTAAGCCTTGCTTGCAAAGCTGTTGGTTTCATTTAGGAATTTAGCTAGCTGTTTCAGATCAATATCATAGCTCTGGCAAATGAGAAGGGATTTTGTTTCTGAAAACCAACAACAGGGTGGGTGCTGTTTTCATTGAATTTTACATAATGCTTACATACAAACACTGATGCATACTGTATTTGTACTGGGGGTGGGGGGAAGAGGGGGAAGTGTGCTGGTTTGTAGTGATTCCAGGCAGCTGTCATACCCACACAGTGCTGTATTTAAAATGATTCCTGGGTGAGCTCGGAGCAGTTATGTATTGCCTTCATTCTTGAAGCAGCCCTCCTAGGTGTGGTCAGAAATAGTGCAAGCACTGCTTTTTGTTGCTTGCTGTGCTATTAAGAAGTAGGTGAACTAGAACAAACCTACCAGTGTTCCTCCTTTTCCTTGACTGTCTAAAACATCCTTGAGTAATCCACATAGAAACCTTGCTGCTTTTTCAAAGCTCCTGGGAAAAACTGACCAAGAGGTGACACAGAGGAGTTCTCCAAGGGTGGGGAGACACATTCTAAGACTGCTTACCTCACGTATTGACCACAGTGGGTAACAAGATTCCTGTTTTCTTGCCATTTTTTCTCATTTCACCTCCAAAGTGAGCTTTCTATAAAAAGGCAGCGAAGGACCCACTGGCAACAGATCTGAAGAAACCCAGACAGCTCTTGGGAACTTTTTGGGGGATTAAGCATTCGTGTAGCTCCTGCAAGTTCAAACACTGTCTTCACCTTGCTCTGCTTCCTGCCTCAGCAGTACAGCACAACCCACTCTTCAGTAAAAAGAGGAAGGGAAAACATTTAAGTCTGTCTTAAGGTGCACTGTAGGCATCAGTGGGGGTTGATGCCATTGTCCTGCCCCTTCATCTGGATCAGGGGCAAGTGTTTCACCTGTAGCTTTTAATAGTAAGGTTGGCAATGTGGAGAACACCTGTCCCTCTTAAAGGTTAAATGAATTATTTGTATAGGATGAGGAAGGCTTTATTTTGAAAAGCTGCTGGTGTTTTCTGTTAGTTGTTCTGTGAAGCACTCAAGAGAGTACTTGGGGGAAGAGCTCATTCTGTACCACAAAGTTTAATCAGTGTTTGCATGGTAGTCTTGTAGAACAGTAGTTTCTTGTACCAAGGAAATATATCATCATAGGAAGTCGGCATACTGATTTCTTTCCTGTCTGTGCCAGTTTCCTGAGAATAAAAGTAGTTCTCTCTCACTGTGCTCAAGCATACAATTAGGTAGTTTCTGTGCAAAGCAGTTCTGCTGTGGAGCATGGAGTTCTTGTATCCCAGCTAAGGGACAAGGAACAGAAGGATACAAGCCTTCCTGCTCTTGTTCATATGAATCTGCACTCTAGTAGCCTTAAATGTTGAGATTCTCACATGTGGTCAGTCACCTGCTCAGAATTGTTCTCAGCCATGTGGGATGTGGACTTTCAGCATCTCCTGTGTGTATGGAGGTGGGCAGAATATTTACAGTGAGTACTTGAGAATGCTCTCAAGCTTAGCCAGCCATCAGCAGCAACTGGCCTTTTCTAATTGCTAACATGTTGGCAAGTGAGGCTTTTCAGAATCTTCTTTATTAAATAACTTTTACGCCTTTCAGATGAGGTTGACTTTTTGTGGGGTTTTGTGTTTTGTTTATTCATTTCTCTTTTTCTGTTTCTCTAGTGAAGCTGTGGTCTACCAACTTGGACAACTCAGTAGCAAGCATCGAGGCCAAGGCTAATGTGTGTTGTGTCAAATTCAGCCCCTCTTCTAGGTATCACCTAGCTTTTGGCTGTGCAGGTAGGTAAAGGGGTTTTGGGGGAAAGAGATACTGTTTCTTCCTTTGTTTCTTATTCCCTCCCAAAGATGTGAGGTTGGCTGGTGTGCCCAGAAACTTGAAGTGGCTTTGTAGTTAAAATGCCTCTGAGTAAGACTTTTCAAGCATGCAGTTACCCAGAAGACATGATACCCAAGTGTCAGCTTCATCCTGCAGCCTGACTTTTTAATTTGGGTGCCACTATCAGAGATAAAAGCTCCTGAAAGCAAGTTGCCTAGTGTGTTTATTGAGATCACTAAGGCAACCAGGCAAAGCTTAGCTTTGAGAGTCTCACAGCAAAGTTAATGTGTTAACATGGTGATAGTTGTTCTTTCTGATTTGTAGTATTTATAGAGCAATGCTACAAAGCCATACTGGGAATTTTAACTGGTTTTACCTGAGGCATGCTGTAAAACAGTGGCTGTGCATGCTTCCCATAACTGCAACTACAATACCCATGGGTGGGCTCATGTTTTCCTAGGTTGGGCAAAGCATTGCTGTTAATGGGTTTTTTTGAAGTAGTCAGTGGGGAAGGCATGATGAGCCTTTTATTCACTTAGATTAAATAGTTCTTTGTGATAATACAACAATTTGAGAGCAGCGTGGGTATTGCTTTGGGAGGAAACAGTATCAGGCTATGCATGCAGCAACTGAAACTCAAAGGTACCTATAAATGTTTAACCAACTCTGCATTTTCTTTCTCCTTGGGGAGTTTTAATGCACTAGTAACTAGATGTTCTGATGACATTTGCTGTCTCTGGACTTCAGGAGATATGTTGATCGTTCTTGCAACCAGTGGTTTGCCATTTCATTTAGGTGTGTTCCCATTTCCAGGCTGATTCTACTTAGAATGTGACTCTTAAGAGGAAAAAATAAATTTGCATTTTGATACACTGCAAAAGATTGATTCAAGTTGGAGTGTAAAATATTGACTTGCTTGACAGACATCTCGCTAAAGTTTAGTGAATTACATGCAAGAATAGAACTGAATTACAATACCTACTAGCAGCATTTGAATGAAGGGGGCTATGTGTGAAAGGCTCCAGGGAAAGATGAGAGCACCAGCTCTAAATGGATCAGGCACTGATTAAAATAGATATGTAAAAGCACCATGAAACAGAATTCTTCCTAATAAATCAGTCACTGGGATTCCTTTCCACCTGAAAGGCAGAGGTGGGATAAGGCACAGATAAACCTATGAAGACTTTTTGGAGCTGCAGGGCTCTTGGGATGGAAGCAGGTAGGCACGATCATGGATAGCGATACTCCTAATACACTGTGATGGGCTTGTCTTCAACAAGTATGTTTGGGAGAGAAGCATTAGTGAGCTATAAGAGTTACACGGAGTTTTTAAATAGCTACGTGTACGTTTTCATGATTTAGATAGAATGCTGAGGGGTAAAATGGTATTTGTACTGGGGAAGAAGGTGTAGGAGGGAGAGAAGATGATAAAATTTTAAGTGTTTACATCTGCTTAATGCTTGGTAATTGAGTCTCTAAATAAAAAGTAAAATGGGTATTTAACTATGATTGCTAAAACAATTATATGGAGTGATTGAACTGATGGGGATAACCTCCCACAAAGGAATTATAATTGATCTTTCAGCCATAAATACATGTGAAAAAATGGCCTATGAAATTAAAAGCAATACTGGGGTCTTGAAAGATGTTATTTCTGAACTCCAAAAAAAAAAAAAATCTGAGCAAAGAAATGAGTTAGGGCCTACTTTCATCTAGTTGAAGATATCCCTGCTTGTTGCAGGGGAACTGGACTAGATCACATTTAATGGTCCCTTCCAACCCAAAACATTGTGATTCATACTCTGTATAGTCAAACAGTCCTGTTTCATGTGTTATGATGGAGACAGCAGCTTTTCTCCTCTATCAGTTTCAGCTAGTCTTGTTTACTGATTTTATTTAGTCGGTGGAAAAGGCAATGTAACTCATAGTGTGACTTGTCATGTGGGCTTTAAATTAATAAAGGAGTCAAAGCTGGTTTCCTTGACTGGTATTTAAGAAAAAAGAAGGTGGGGAGGGGGTGTGCTTAGAAAGATACTCTGCCTTGGCTTGTTCACACACTCAGAGGTTTTTTCAATTTTGAAAGTTAATGTTTCAATTACTTTTTCAGTGATTTATTCAATGGTGAAAGCAGAGATTCTCTAGCAGTGCACACCTAACACTGTTTCGTACAGTCTCTAGGCAGAAGTGCTGCTTCTGTACATAACCTGTTTTTTTGTTGTTTTGATGGAAATTAATGCTACCTTTGTGTGTATATAGCTTAAGACTTGATGAGAAGCAATTCATGAAATGGTTGATGTGTGGAAAAAGTATTGATACTTAGTATTTGAGATATAAAAGGAGGAAGTAAATTGATGTACCACTATTAAATTACTGAACATATATGTTGCAGTTCCTGCCTTTTCTCTGTATGTAGAATAGCTTGTCAGCTAGCATGCCTTGCTTCAGCAATGCAGTTTTGACTACAAGCCTAAATTCTTCAGTGTTCATATTTTGAAATTACTATTTTCAATTTTCATTTCCTGTTTTTATTTTCTCTTGTTGGTCTTAACTATCCATGAAGCTGAAACACCTCTTAATAAGGTCTTGTTCTTTACACCTTTCTTAAAGAAACATTTTTATCTGCCCTTGACAAATGCATCTTGCCCGCTTGCCATCCATCTCTTCAGGATGCGTCTTTGAAGTGGGTTTTTCCTAATCAGATGCTTCAACTAGATCAGCATCTCTGTGAGTCTCTGTGCTGCTTGTCCCTTTGCATTCTCCACAGAAACAGGATGGCTATCTTAAGATCCTTTTTACCCTGTCTCCAGTTTATGTATCCCTTCTCATTTGTTAGTAGAATCGACTGTTGGCTCACCTCTGCCAGTGATGCTACATTGCTGTGCATGAGTAAAATATTCAGAGAGGTATCTTTCTGCTTTCTCTGATTTTTCTCTCATTCTAGAACAACTCCCTTTTACAGAAAATCAGGAAGATATTTAAAAGTCCTGTAGATGTCTACCAGCACTTGACATGACTGCTGCAGCAGTGTATTGAAGTGTTTTCATTGCCTTTTCATTCCTGGTGTGCCTCTATCTGCTGACCACCTCTGGTCCTCAAACCAGGGGCTCTTTGGAGTGGGGGTCACTTCTGCATGTCCAGTTCTGAAGGTGATAGCTGCTTGCCCCTTAGCTGTACTGCGTTGAAGGTGTCCACAGTCATGTACCCACAGCTTCAGGACTCTAAGTAATCCTGAACCAGAGATCTTGGATTTCAAAAAGCGTGTCCACCTGCTCTCAGTTTGTGTGCTGTATTGTCAAACAAAAGGAGTGAACCAGATGACTGCAGTGATGGAGTTTGGAGCAAGGCCAGGCTGCAAACCCTGTGGCACAATCAGTGAGATGGGGATTATTGCTCCAGCAGCTTTGACACTGATTTTCTCCCTGATGAGACTGACTCTGCTAGACTGCTTGCTGTTGTTTGTGTCTCCTCTGTGGAGACCATCCCTTTCTTCCTTGTGCTGAGTTCCTCTGCAGGTCCCTGACCATCATTGGCAGCAGCAGGAGAGCATGAAGCAACTGGCTTGAATGATGCCTCCTGAAAAATGACATATGGGTTGGAATTGGGATTTATGTGGATGTCTTGGTCAAGCCTTCTGTGCTTCATTATACCTGTTGATAAACATGAATAGATATGATGGAAGGAGTTGCTGTGACACTTTGATTTAGATGTAGTCAAAAATGTTAGATTACGTATCTCCACATGGAGAACTTTCCTTTAGTAGATAGTACTGGGTTGGCTTCAGATGCCATAGAAAACAATGCTTTAGTTGCTACTGCAGAAGCAGATCCCAAGATTACTGTCTAATATGGATGATGTATGTAGCTTTTCTGGGCTTTTCACTCTGAAAGCTTTTAGGTGACCAAAAGATCATTTTGGTAGCTTAAAACAGAACAAACGAGCAATAAACTGGAAATAGAGCCCTATACAAGGGGGGAATGAGTGTTTGGTTTGGGAAATAATTCTCTTAAAACCAGACAGGCACTTCAGGTGAAAGGGAAGCTAGTGTGTCTGGCTGCAGCCTGATAAGATCTGTTGCAGGGAAGAAGGCACATAAAGAAAAGACCCCTTTTGTCTGTTACTTTAATAAAATATTCTATTTGCATGCTTACTGAATTGAAACATTGGGCAGTATAAACTGTAATCACTGTCGAATACAAAATCAGGTAATTTTGTGGTCTTTGCCTGTTTTTAAAAATAGATAGGGTTTTATCCTGAAATTAGCTATATAAATCATGACTGAAGTTGTTATTGTTCTGCCTCAGCAATAGCAATGATGCCCTCAACCCATATATTTTCTAGCAGTACCATTTCCCTGCTTTAAAAAAAAAGAAGAAAAAAAAAAAGGCTGAAAATGCATGCAGTTAGCAGCTTGAATGTCCCACGTTGGTGCAGTCTGGGTGAGATCAGCCTGTCTGCTCACTCCGGTGAGCTAAGCGTAGCTATTGATAGTAGCAGTGCTTTATGCCCAGCATGCTGTAATACTGTCAGCAGCTACCACTGACCTTTTATTTCCCATATATTATACAGACATCATGTAATCAAAACTTCAGATTCCTTAGTTCTTACATTAGATGTATCATCTTTTCGCATGCTGTATTTTTTTCCCTGTAGGACCCACAAATCTTGCCGGTGGGGTTGAGGGATGAGAGGGGTTCCTCGGGGCTGCAGAGATGCAGGACAGACTGCCTGCTTTCCAGGAGCTTCACAAAATAAGTGGAAGCAGCGGACAGGTACGGATGGACAGAGGAGAGCAACAGAACATCTACAACCTGGTCAGAGCTTAAGGCTTTGCTGGGCTAGTTTCAGCCTTGATCAGGTCTCCAAACTGCTTTATTGTGTTGCCACAAACAGTGTGGGTTCAGATGAAGTGACCAGGGCAGGGAAAACATGAGGCAGTGCTGATGTAAGTTGGTTTTACTACTTACAGCCTCAGAGTTTGAGACTACCTGCACTGAAGATACTGCACTCCCTCCTAAACGTTCCCAGTTTGGCTTTTCCACCTCTTCCTTCTTACTGGCAATTGTGTAACCAAAACTGAATTGCCTTTTTTCTGGATCAGTTCATGCACTGATCATAGGGCAGCACTGCCAGCCCCAGACAGACTTTTGGCAGCCTGAACAGAGATCAACGTTAGCACCCAAGGGGTGAATACTCACTCAATATGAGGTCTTCTCCCACTGCTGAGGCTTCTCCCCTTTCTTGCCTACTCTGTCTCCTCTCATTCTTTTCCCTACTTGCACAGTGATGCAGAGTAAGAGCACTTCCCAGAAAAGTGCTCTTCCTTCGAAGACGTTTATCCCCTTCCCCAGCAGCTTTTGCATGCTTTTCAAAGGTCTTCCCTGTGCACTATCTTCAGCATTACAGAATGGCATTGTACTCTGGCTTTGAAAACTGCTGCCTTTCTTTCATTGTTGAAAGGCCACAAAACAAACCATGCCGATTCACAGCATCCAGCATGCCAAAGGACTCCTGTTGCTATATCAACAGTTTTGTTTTCATTTGCAACTATTTACCCACCCCTTAAGATCTCTGCATCACCCTGATGCACTTACAGTTCAAGGTCATATGTGGCTTCTTTGTCAGCATCGTTCAATTTTGCTAATATACCTGATGTCCGAGCAGGACCACTTTGGAGACCATCCTTGTCCAGTGAAATATTGATTTTTCTGCTGCAGTAACTGGAGCAGTGATTTCTTTTACAAACGTGTCTCTGTAGAGCTAGCCTTTCATGCTGCCTCAGATCTGGTGGCTTGCCTGGCTTGTCACTCAGCTCAGAAGAATGATGTGATATTAATGACCAAAAAGGCAGTGTGCCTTTTTGGAAGAGAATTAATGTTTTCCAGCTGAAAGCAAGGTTGTACCTTAATAGATTCTCATGGGTAAGTACTCTGCTTTATTGAAAGCTTGCAGTGACTCAGAAAGAATCTATTTGTGTGAATATATGACATGTTTAGGGTGGAGTTAGGCAGCTTCTTTGGGCTTAAACTACAAGATTACCTTTAGTGTCTGAATTAAGCGCAGTATTCAAGGCATAGATGAAGGTTAGGCTTTGAAGCCTGTGGAAAAACTTCACAGCAGTGCTCAAAATTCAGTCTTTATGAAATCAGAATGGCATGTATCTGTCCAGGACTTGCCTGTTACTTGTATTGGACTTTACCTGCAGGGTGTCTTTTTCTTTTTGTGGGGACTTCCTCTAGTCCATGATCTGAGTCTACTGGCAGGAGAAGTAGGGGGCAAAGTCCATGTTTTGGAAGTGCACACTTGTCACCTTTCATTCCAGAATTCATGACAAATGTTTCGTTTGTTGTAACTGTTGAAAGCATTTACAGCACTTCAGTCTGTTGAGGGTCATTTGGAGGAATCTGTGGTTTTGACCAGTGTGGTTCTGATCATATCTCTGTCTCAACCGTACTTAATGTGGAAGGAGCACTGAGTTTAGTGGTTTTGTTGAAGTTAGAACACCATCTTGAAGGTTTGACTTAAATTATCCTCCTTGGATGCTGGGATGTAACAAAGTGAACTATCAAACTATACCTTCTGCTTTCCTGGTGAGGACACTCTTTCTGGCACTGGTAGGTAGATCATGTTCTGCTTCTGCTCAGGACTCACAAGCAGGAGAACTGCAGCTATGCCATGTTATTTACATCTGCAATGCTTGCAGTTAAGTTGACTTGCCTGTATCTGCACATCAGAGAGAGTACCAGATCAGTCAGACACTGCACAATGTCATCCTGCCTTGCTGCGGCTGATTCAGAGGAAATCAGGGAGGGATGTGAAACCACTCGTAGGCATGCAGGACATGTACATGCAAAATTTCTCATAAGCTTCGGAAAAAAGCCTCTAACCTTTTTAGTTGCACAGGAAAAATAGTATCAGACTTGTATTGGATAAAGCATTTTGAATGAAGAGTGAATAACAATATAAAGAGCTATTGG
Source organism: Rhynochetos jubatus (assembly GCA_027574665.1). Classification (NCBI taxonomy): domain Eukaryota; kingdom Metazoa; phylum Chordata; class Aves; order Eurypygiformes; family Rhynochetidae; genus Rhynochetos; species Rhynochetos jubatus. Next base: position 24,439,242 of record CM050656.1, read on the forward strand.
GAGTTTCTAAACTTTATCACGGAGGTCGTCACACTTCAGTAACAAGTGAACGAATAAAATGAACTTGAAAAGCTCCATTTGATTCTCTGGAGGAAAGGATAAATCTGTCATTAGCAGTAATGTGTGCTAATTGTTTGCTTAAATATTCTTTTCCTGAACATTTTCTCTTACGACTGGTGTAGAAGTCATTTAGTCAATGTTACAAAATTCCAATTAAAATTGAAATGAGCCTTGAAATTCAGGAACAGAATAGGCAACTCCAAGATGAATCTTTTCTTCAGAATGCCAAATTGCTCTTGATACTAGCTGTTGCTCTATTCCTTGGAGTTTAATCCTTTCCAAACTCACCAGTTTCCAAAGCTGCAGTTTTTCTGGTAGCTCATTTAAATGAATTGCTTGTTGGAATGACATCGTCTGTAATAGTTTCCTGTGTTATCTCCTGTTCAGACTGCTGCATAGATCAATTATTCCAGTCTTCTTATTTGGGTACTGTGCACATCTAAACTTCGTATAACATACACTACTCCTTCCATACCACCTGGTGAAGATTGCCATATTGCATAGGAAAATCTGTAACCTGCAAATGCTATGTGGGCTTTCATCAAAAAGGCATCTTTTTCGTAGTGTCTGAGCATCTAAGCATTGCATGCATTTTTAAGAGGAGTTCTTGAACTCTTGGGCTAAGTTGAGAGGAGTTCCTCTAAAAAGGCCGTTAGCCATTTGAATCTCAAAAGATGACAAAAAGTAAGACCGTACATGTGTGCGAATCTAGTCTGTCTTCACATGAAGTATTTCATTGCCTAGCTAGTGTGCATTGCTTCTTTTCCACAGTGGGTACCTGTGTATTATTGTGTACTTTCCCATGCTTATTTCCCTGTCTGCGTAAGCCACCAGACCTATTGAGTTTCGGTTTAAGTGTTCTTATCTGAAGCTTGGATATTGGAGATTGTGACACTATTTAATGTCAGTTCTCTTTCAGTGGACTCTGCCTTGTGAGCAGTTTAGGTAATTAATCAGATCGCCATCTCCAGAACCTAGTAAAAGAAGGCTTGTATCTCCTCAGGCTGATGAAGCAAAATGGACTTCTGGACTAAAATTAGGTTTGACTGGTAATTTGGCAAACTTGAGTCCTCAGTTGCACACTGTAATGTATATGGCGACATCTCACACTTTCCCTACAGCCAGTTTGAGTGCTCTGAAGCCTGCTTGGTTCTTTTTGTGTGATGTTTGCTGAGATGACAAACCCTAAAGCTTTTGCTTCATAAATGTATGCTTGCAATCTTTGGGAGGATGTTCCTCTTTGTATATACATTTCTTAATATCTTAAGCCCTTATCTACATGATTTTGGCCTCTTGGAGCATGTGGTCCCTAGGAGCCAGACTGTGCTGCCCCTTCCCTCCATCTCAGCTCTGTAACTGTAGAACCTTGAGTCATTCAAGAACCAGAGCTGACATGCATTTTCAGAAAGAACAAATATTGTGTGCAACAAGTATCTTGAATCAAGAGAGATCTGCTCAGCAAATGAGGTAACACTTTTGGCTTTCATAGATGTATCCAGTGACTGTTGTACAAATAAGATTCCTGGTGCTCACGTGAGAAGTTTCAGATCTTCAGAGATGTAGTCCATGTAGACAGTATGAGTTAAAGCAACTTTTATTATAAAAATTACTGTTCTTCGCAGGTTCTTGGTGTGTCTTAAAACTCATTTTGGACATTGGCTGAAGTGTACTACTTGTACCTGTTGCATAGTCAAGCAGAAAAGTTGGATTAAGAGTCTGAACAGTACAATTATTTTTTTCTTTCAGACATAACTAGTTAATTCTTCCAAAAGCTGCAGGTTTACTGCTATTGTCTTCATTGTCTTTGTAACATTAGTAAGCCTTCCTTACGTGTACTGAATATTTTGGTTCTCCAACAGTCTGATTGAATGTAATATTTGAATTGCACAGAAACCAGCTATCCCTTATTCCTGTGAGAAATTTCTGTAGCTCTTTAAAACCATATAAGTCAAAGTTTTAGAGGAGTTCTAGAGAAATGTTTTGCTTCCCCATCCTATCAGAGACCTTTTCTCAACTGATTAAGATCTCTAATGTTTTATGCCTCTTCCTTCTCCCCTTAATACAAAACAAGTTATTTAGGGTGGAGGTTTTACGGGCTGCTGTGTCAAAAGCTTTAGACAAGTCAGTAAAAAACATCCCCAGTGTGTAAAGACTATTATCCATAACCTGGCAAATGTCATCTGTAACTTCAAGCCATAGGGAATCTGTTGAATACAAAGGTTAAAAACCCAGTTGGCACTTCCCATCAAGGCTGCTGTTCCCTTCATCTGTTCAGCAGAGGGAGATATAGATCTTCAGTGAAATGCTAGTGTTGATATACATTTTAAAAAAAGTACATGTGGAGTTAGTAAGAGATGAAAATCACTGGCTGAAGCAGGGTATAGTCTTCCCTGCAGAGCCCTGTCAAAATATTTCAAGTGCTCTTGAAACCTCTGCTGTTGCATCCCTGAGCCTGTCCTTGGTAGAAGGAAAGGTGGAAGATGTTTATTATGCTGTTGGTTTTGCCAGAGATTAAACTGAGGCTGTCAGGTGTGTTCAGTCTAACCTCAGCCCTCTTTATTTCAGTTTTCATTGAGCAGACTTTTCTCATATTACTGCTTTTTGTCATCCAGTCTGTTAAACAGAACACTGTTAGGCATTTTCCTTCTCAGAGCTGTTCTCTTCCTTTATTTAAATGAAAACCTGGAATGGATTTGTGTGCATTCCCTAAATATTTTTTGGACACTAGATTTTTATTGGATTCCCTAAATATGACTTTTTTGGAGACTGTTGGCCAGCATCTGTAAGGCAGTGTAGGAAAATCAGGTTGAGTTGTCATTCCCCAATATCCATGTGCCTTCCTCTGTTTTAGAAACTACCTTTCATCTCCTCACTAACATCGTATGCTCTGTGGCTTCCTCACTTAAAAGCTTTTCTGGGGTTTTTTGGGGTAAGATTTTGCCACCAGCAAAATAAATCATACAGACCTTGCTTAATCTTGTATAGTCTTCAGAGCATGCTGTAAGGGAAGAACACATGGGGAGGCTTTGACATGCAAAGAAAGCTTTTCCAAAAGCCCACTGCCTCTTTGGATGGCCGTTGAATTTTTGACACCTATGAAGACAAGGTGTGCAGGAGCTCCCTGGGAGTCTGGTACTATGGCTTTTGAGACCACTTGTCTAGACAGGACTCTGATAGCAAACATGAATGAAGTACTGCATCCCAAATCATCTCAGGCGCACATGTGAAATACAAAATAAGGGCATTGTTCCAGTTTGCAGCTGTGGACTGGAGTGGTGTTTCCAGAAGAAATTGCTGAGATTCCCCCAGAGCAACAGGAGATACTTTTTCAGAGGGAAAACTCTTCTTTTACTGCAAAGGGAAGTCCAGGTAAAAAGAGGAGGAAAACGCAAATGTATCACATGGGCAATTTTGTGTTAGTTACAGAAACAAAGTACTTGCAATTTCAGCTGGAACATAAAATTGTGAATACAAAGCCATATCCAGCAAATATTTTAATGTGCTTGTAACAATTGCTGTTAGGATTACATTTTCTTGTGTTACTTCGTTGAGGTTTGGTTTTTTTGAAGGGAAGGTATGTACAGGAAAAATTTAAAAAAACAGCTTTGTCTGTGCTGTAATGTTCTACAGGCAGATGTTGGGGTAAAATGAATTTATTTCTGCTCTCCTCCTTATGTGATTTTTTTTTTTCATGCTGCAAGTGGAAAACAGCACACTGCATTCTTCAGCAAAATGCTCTGGATAGTTTTGTCTGTCAAAGGTTCTTTGCTTCAGGCTGTATCAAACCCATTTTTAATCTCATTCCTTACAGTAAGGGAAATGGTTTGTAAAGAGGGCACTGATGTCAGCTCACTGCTGTCGGTATCTAATTTCTTTCTCAGAAAATTCTTGTGTTAATTTGTGGTGCAGGGCTTTGTTCGCTTGAATTCAAGTCCACTTTGTTTTCCTTCCCTAATGAATTGTTGCCTTTTTTCCCAGAGCATCTATTTCCTTTATGTAGTGGAAACTATCACACTGTGTTCTCTCTCTGAAATGGCTTGTGATGGGCAAAGTCTGTGCTGATCATAGCCCATCCCAATATTACTCTGAAGTGAAATATCTTTATAGTGTTTCATTGACTGGAAGGCTTTCTCACCATTTTTTTTTTGTTGAATGTCCAAATGTCACAGTGCATTTCTATTGCTGTAATAAAGACACACCTCCATTCCCCCTCTACACTTTCTTCTGCCTTAGAAGAGACCCAGGATTAAAAATACACTTTTTTTTGCGGTCCTTGCATGAAGGTTCACCTGTCTGAGTTGAATTATTCCCAAAGATGGAGTGTTCAACTGTCCTGTATCCCTGGTCTCCTGTAGAGAACAAGACCCATGTATGGATGCTCAAACTCCAGACTGCCTCTCTGCTGTATGGGAGATTAAATCTGCACCCTAATCTTTTTGAACAAAGCCATTTCAGTCCTGAATATCTCCAAGTGCTGTTCTTCAGTAGTACAGGCTTGGCAACAGTTGAAGTTCAGTGTTTCTCACCTCTTTCTTTTTTTTTTTTCCCCTTACTAATAAAAAGGATAATTAAGTTGTATGGTAGTGCCTTGTGCCACCCCCATCATGTGTGAGTAGGTAGACAAAACCCCGAAGATCTAAGAAACCACAAACTTGTGCAGCAAAACACAGCCTAAGCATTAATGCTGTAATGCTGAGAGGTGGGCTAATGCCTTGCCTTTCTTATGTCAAATAGCTTAAGAAAATTTGGATTTAAAAAAGAAATTCTCCTTAATCCTTTGACATGAGTACTTTTCACGGAAGCTGAGATGAGGGAAGAGCTTACAGAATCTGTCTTTGGAGGTGCTCAAAGCTTTACTGAGTAGGACCCTTGAACACAATTATTTAACTTGGAAGTTGTATCCAACTTTGAAGTTGTCCCTTCTTTGAGTGGAAAGTTGGGCTGGCTGGATTCCAGAGGTCCCTTCCAAACTCTTAGTCTGTGACTTTCAGGGCCCTTGAGTAAAAATGGATTTCAAATGATCTGTACTCTGCATAGGATTAAGTTTTAGTTTTGAGCTTCTTCGTAATCAAATCTTGTCTTTTGACCAGCCTTTGGTATTGCTGGCTTTCTGGGCAGTTTCTGTTGCCTGGTGTGGAGGTCCATAGAAGAATCTCTGGAGAGGTTCCACTTCCTTTATTAATAGCTTTTTAGTTAGTCTCTAAGTATGCAGCTTGTTAGATGGCTTCGAGGTCAAGAGTGTGCTGAGGCTTTTGTAGGTCTCCTCTCAAATTAAAAGAAATCTATTTTAAAGCATTTAGTCTTCAAGGTTTGGGTTCTGCTAGCAGCTGTGTGTGTTTTCAGGTTTCTGAGAAAGAGCAGCACTTGTTTACCTGGCCCTTGTTCAGGTTTCTGTAAGGACAGAGGTAATGTGCCAAGTCATCTTCAGTGTACTGCAATAGAGTAGTACAGTGTACTACTGTTGATTTGAATTTATTTTTAAATCAGGATGTTGTCCCTTTTTATCTCCTTCCTCTTTCTCCTCACTAACAGATGAAGAAGAGTTTTTAACTGTGAAAACTGAGGTTGCATGTGAGCCTTCTGATTCTGTTGCCATTTTTAGTCTAGCCAAAGGTTTACCTCTGAAGGTGCAAGCATCCTTTTTATAGCAAGCAATCACACCAAGCCTGGCTGAAAGAGATGTTTGGTTAACTCATCTTGATGGTAAAGTTATGTTCTTTTACTGCTTTTTTTGTCTACGTTCAACAAAAATTCATTAAGGTGGCTTGCCCTCTCCATGGAATACTACTTTGGGGAATGCAATGTGTACTCTTTCCTTTCACCTGGAGACACTTGAAACTCAAACTTTGGTTTGAACCTTTGAACACTTGAAGGCATAAGGATATGATTTTATTTTGCTGCTAAACAAGTTGCCTAGGTGCAATTCTAGGTATCTTTGAAGGCTTCATTCTGTCCACTCTGCGTGCTGAGTAATTTTGCTTACACTTGGTATACAGAAGAGAAACAAGTGAAAGGAAAGATCAGTTTCTATAAGTAGATGTTTAAATATAAATAATTGGATTTCTGCTAACCCCTTCAATATGTATTGAGCAATGTTGGCTTCCTTCAGGATCTCTGAAATGATTTTTTAATCAGTGAAAGTAGAAAAGGAATCAAACTCCTCATGCCTCTCATCTTTCTTTCTGACTAAAGATACTTTGTGGGCTTTTTTGTACCCTGCTGTTTTGTTGCTCTTTTGGTTTCTTCAGGATAATTTGACTGCAAGCGAACAGAGGTATCTTGCATGACGCTTGCTCTGGCTCAGTTTAAACCTTGTTAAACAAATCATTTAAATACACCCCTTAGATTATAAATGGTCTCTTCCTCTTACTGCTGATGCACGGAGTTTCACTGGTGAAAACAGGCAGCCTTGATCCAAGCTTGAAGTTCACTTGGAGGAAAACAAATGGATGAAGTGGAGGGAATCATCAGCTGAGGGCATGAGCTGCTAGATAGATCAAATCAGATCGTCATGGTCGAAGAAGCACAAGAGAAACCCGTTTAAAGGATATGCTTTAGCCTGGGCTTCTGTTTTAGTAGAAGAGCTGTAGCATGAGGCATGCAGGCTGTAGCCAGAGCAGTAATATGTGCAATTAACTTGACACCTAAGTTTGGTATTGAATATCTTTCATTTAAAAAAAAAGTCTAAAATGTGCTTTGATAACAGAAGACTTGTAACAGAACACTTAATTAACATCTTTTCTTCTGCATTCAGGCTTAATTGAAATATATATGAGATAATGGGAAAGAACATGTATAGATACCATAACATAGATCCCCACCCTGCAACTTGGTATTTGAATGTGGGCATCTTCTTTGCTGTAACATTAATTTGACATGTAGCATTGAGCACCACTTGCATTCTCAAGTCTATAAGCACTGAAAAATCTCAGAGCAATGTAAATTACTTATTTTTTTGACTGGATCAATAATCTAAATATTGAACAGTTGAGAAATAACGCATTTCTAAATGATTGAAATAAGAAAAATGATCATTGATTCTCTAGCAATTCACTTTTCCAGGGGAGGGCCACAGAACCTTTGTATGCAGCTCTTGAGGCTTTCTAGTGGTTACATCCATTGAATATAAAACTGTTGCATTGCAGGTAAATTTTTATTTTGCTGTCCTTGGCTTAATATCCCTTCAAGTGATTCTTGGTAGAAAAAAGGCTTGGGGGGGGGTCTGTGAGTTAGCTTGTGCCATAGACTAGTTAATGTTGGTGGTGAAAGTGGTTGAAGCATATGACCTGGAAGGGTTGGATGTTACTGAGAATTTCTGGGTACCTGGAGAGTTAAATCACCCTGCTTTTGGAGTTGTGTGCATTGCTGCTCTGGATGTAGTGGTATTCAGTGAAACAAACTGCTGCTGCTTGATGCTCTTTCCTAACCCTTGGCTATTCTTTCTGGAGTTGCCGCTCCTCAGTATATTTTAAGATCTTTGCAAGAGGTGATGTGAACCTAAAGCCTGCTAGTAACCACGTTTTGTGAATTTTATTGACAAATCTAAGTATAAGGAGAATCACCTTTGGCAAAAACAGACTTTGCTTTTTTTTTTTAAAACAACTGAAAATCCAAGAGTAATTCTGTCTTTCTGAACAGCACTGAAACTACCTAAGATGTTAGTGGCTACATTAGCAATTCCCAGCTCTCCTTTACAAGTTTTTAACCTGATTTTCTAACCACATCATCAGTTCATTTGCTGTGTCCCTATCCCTGCAACCAAACTGAGTCTGAGGACTGAGATTGAGAAGGTGCTGTTCACTTCCTCATACACCACAAAAGCATCTTTCCCTTTCACCCTGCTCCTGCTGGCTAGAGTCTTGTGAATTTATGAGCTGCCAATCAGCAAGGCATACCATCCTTTGCTGATGCAAGTTATATTTACTGAAGAGGCTGAGATACTTCAAGTTTGGGAAACCCTGAATTCTTGATTAGTTATCACTAGATGGCTCAAAGGTGAAAGGCAGTGGCATCTTAAGGGAAGTAAGCAGATCTTGAGCATTCTGGAAGAGCACGATTTAAGAACTAAAACTTGTGGCCGGAGACCTCTCAGCAGCAGTGGCAGAGCTTAGCTGCCCTCTTTGCCTTCTGAGATCACTTAAAAAAAAATAAAATAAATACAGCCTGCCAGCAAACATTTGAATTCAGAAGGCACAGCAGCAGCATTCTGTCATGCTCAGCTTCTGCAGTGACATTGAACTAGACAAGAATTGCTTCAGAGCGTTTAATTTGTTATGGTATCTATACATGTTCTTTCCCATTATCTCATATATATTTCAATTAAGCCTGAATGCAGAAGAAAAAGTAAAGCAGCGAGCTGTTGCTGCCCAGGGGTTAGGCAAGAGGCTTTTAACTGTGAAAATGTCATTTCCAAGTTGAAATTATTCTAAGTGAGCTTTCTGGTCAGGGTGGAAACTGTAGAGCTGCAAAAAAACCAACCCCAAATCACTATTTTAATGAGCTCCTCATGTTTGAGGAGCAGAACAAGAAGCAAATACCCCTGTGCATGGCTGGGTAGCGGTGGAGTATACTGAGGGCAGGAGCCAGCAGTGGGATGCTGGATGAGCTCATGAGCTTTTGTAGAATTCAGGAAATGTTTGATTCCCCTCTGCCCACTCCATTTTCCTTACCTTCAGCTGCCTCTTAGGATTGATTCTTTTTGAAGCACCCTGCCACCTCCCCTCAGACCTGCTGGCATGCCTGGGATGCTGCTGGTCATGGACAATTTCAGCTCATCAACTTCTACCAGGCAAAGCTGCTGCTGGGGTACCTGGGAGTTGTATTTTTCTCATTTAGCTTCATTTCTGGGCTCTCTGCTTCCTCAACAGATGGCATTTTTATCATGTTTTTGGAAAGTCCATATGGCCTACAAGAGAGAGTATCTCTTCAATTGTAAAACAAGACCACCTGTTCTGATTTTAATGAATGCAGTGAGCATTTGTCTTCATATATCTACTTTAAGATAGCTACTGCAATTGAATTTAAAAAACCCTCAATTGGGTGCCAACACTTCGGCTGCTGAAATAATCAATTAATAATTAAGTGGCTAATTTTAGAACCCACTGGTCTTGCCCATTCCCTTGGACTTGTGATCAGAGCAGACAGTGATTGATTGCCGAGAGGCACACATGGTGCTGGGGCCAGCTGCTGGCAGCCTTTGAACTGTTTATTGTGATGCTTAGAAGGTGAATGCAACTTGGTGTCTCTGCTCTGCAAATGAACTTGTCTTTCCTGGTCTAGCTCTTTCCTCTCAGCATTGCTCCAGCTGCTCACACACAGCTGTCCACAGGTCCCCCTTTCTCTGCCACCCTCTGAAGGATAAAATCTGGTGCTCAAAAGGTATCCTAATGATGGGCCAGCTGGAGAGGAGGTTGAAAATGTGAGCAAAAATAGGCTTGAAAAAACTTATCCACTAATTTCCTGTAAAGGGTTCCTAATAGAAAGCCCTACTAGAATTATTCAGCTCATTAAAATAACAGTTGCCTGTTAACTGTTTCATAGCTGCTGCAGCAGGTATGGCAGCCAGGTGAGAAAATGTGGGGTTTGGCTCAGGAGAGGTGGAAGGGACCAGGATGCCTTGTTAAAGGGGTGTTAACAATTCAAAGTCTCTTTGAAAATTAACCCCTTTATTGAATAAGCCTGTTGTGACATCATCTTGTCTAAAGCTAATTAAGGTACCCAAATGGTAGGAATGTGCTGGGATTTTGGTTGATGGTGTCAGTTGTTTAGAAGGTTAATACTTGTGACGTAGAAGAAACAGAAGCATTTGAAAGAGTGCCTGGGGGGTACAGCACTTACCAGCATTTCAGTGCCTAGCAGTAATGGGTACAGTAGGTGCTGGGCTTCAACACAACAGGGTAATTTGGCAGTTTGGTGTAAATGGTGGAGAAGACTTGGTGTGGCTGCTTGGAGTGTCTGCTTTTACACAGTAAGGAGAGAGAGGCGGAAACCTCTTATTGGAGAAGTTTCTGATCCCATCTTATGCAGACCACAAAATGCTGGAAGCAGTTAGACAGGAAGGTGTCTTGCCTGCTTGTCTTGTTTTACTGAAGGTATTTTTGGTGCAGCCCCCTGTCCTGCCATGGCCACCAATTAGCCCGTTAATATGAGGGAGAAGCTACCCTTGCTGGTCTGACAGCAGTTGCTGTAGCCTGATCGATGTAAATCCAGTTATCTCTCAAACCACATGGGATTCTGAGGCAGCTGGGGGTTGTTTGTATGATTGAAAGCCTGGCTTTGAAACACTGTGAAAATACAAAAATAACTTTAGCTATTGCCACTTAAATTCACTTCTATGTAATTTTATGATAAACTTATATTGGGGGGGTGTGGGGGTTGTATTTCAGTGGGAGGAGGGTCAGAGCAGTTTTCAGCTGACATCTGGGTATGGCAAGCTGCTTGGTGAGAAACTCATCTGGCTCAGTTTCCTTGCATGTGTGGCCTTCCCTCCCTGTGTTTCCAGAATAGTAGGGGCTCATTAAATGAAGTTCAACATTAAGCTTCTCCCTTCCTGACATTCAGCCTTTATTAACCTTGTTGAGCTTGAAAGAGTGCTGGGAATGTTTTAGGTCTCGTGGGATTTCTATTCTTATTTTTCTGTTTTCTTGGGAATTGACAGTTCTGCAGAAAATAATGTGTAATGTTAATTCTGTTGTGATCCCTTTAATGTGGTTGTGGCACTGCAGCATATCTATGAATTAAATCTCAAGAAGAACTGGAATTTAGTCTGTTCTTTCATTAGCAGAAATGCTAATTCTCTCTTGATTGGTAATAAAATCAAAGGAGAGAAGCAAAAAAAAAAACAAGTATGGAGGTTACCCATTTTGGGTAAACCTGAGAAATTTAATCCCTGTTTTCCACAGTATCATTTAAATAACAAATAGACTAGGTTTTCAGCCTAGGTTTCTTCATCAGTTTTCCAAGAGGGAACAGCTTGAGAAAGGAGAAAGGGGTGCAGGTAATTAGAAATGGTAGTTGAGTAGTTGGGCAGGGAGCCAAGAAGGCAGGCAGAGGAGGCAAGAGTCCTTTTAGCTTCTGGCTTGCACATGGGCCAAATGGGGTTTGTGGGAGGACACGTGTATGTGCACATTCTCCCCTTGCTGACTCTTTGAAAGGCTGCTTGGACCTGTAAAAACTGAATTTTGGACCTATTCTAAGAAACCTGCTTAAGCACTCCTTGGCCATAGTGCAGACTGTTTATCCTAGATGAGGCTTTAAGAGAGATGTGGAAGCTGCAAGCAGAACTTCCATTGGGAGCTGACTGTTGGAGGTCTTCTGCATCCTTCCTAACTGATAGAATTTTGCCCCTTTTCTTTCTCATCTCCAGATCACTGTGTTCACTACTACGATCTTCGCAACACTAAGCAGCCAATCATGGTATTCAAAGGGCATCGCAAGGCAGTCTCCTACGCAAAATTTGTAAGCGGGGAAGAAATCGTCTCTGCGTAAGTATTGCTTTTTATGTAGGCTAAGAACTTTGTAACCCTTGCTTTTTGGAACTCAGCGGGGCCAATGTGCAAGTTCACCTGCGTGGGTGAGTACGCACTCTAGTTGCTGTGCTTTTGAGAAGCAGTTCACTGCTTTTTGTTCTGAGACAAAAATAAAAATTCTGTCTTGGTGTCACTTGGCTCTGCTCTGTCTTGTAGAGCTGGAATGCTTAAGAGGAATACAAAGACAACTAGGCACAGCTCCTGACTACCAGCCCTGGCTTTAGGAAGCTAGAGGTGGACTCTGCTTTTATGAAGTGCTGTTTGTGCTGAGGCTGCTCTTCACCAGAGCTTTCCTGTAGAGAAGGCTGCTGCCAGAGCCCTGAGGATAGTAATCTGCAGTAAAACAGAGCTGATGAGTGACAGAAGTGATCAAGTGGTACTGCTGTTTCTGAAGATGAGGTTTAGCTACAGCCTGAAAGCAACTAGAGTAGGACTGACTGATCTGTTCTCTGGTAACTTGTTAATCTGCTCTGTTGTTTTGTGCTTCTAATGGCGTGCAGCTTTTCAGCCAGGGTAGACTATAATGTCTGCTATGGAAGCCCTGTAGAATAATATTCTACAGGTTCTGTTATGTGGCCAGATGTGGCTGCCCCAAAGCCAGATGTGGCTGCCTCAGTCCTAGGTAGGTTTTCAACCACATGGGGATGAGTGTGTCCGTCAGATTACGTAGTGAAAGGTTTGAATGCTGGCTAAAAAAGCTTCTTCAGTAAACCAGAGGTGAGTCCCTCTTAGGTGGGAAAAATGCAAACAACCTTGGGGGTCTGCAGGGGGATCTTTGATCTCAATGTGCTCGTGTAAAATGCCTGAGGGCAGCAGAGATGGATCACAGGAGTAGATCTAGTCCCAGAAAGTATGCCTGCTGCCTTGTACTGAAGCCGATGATCATCCAGGCTGGCACTGTCCTGCTCTTTCACACAGTTTGATCTAGAAGCATAGAGTGAAAGCAGAGCATTTTAAGGTGTGTTCAGGCTGCTAGTGAGTTAACCTGTGTGATGGAAGATTCCCTGGTGGGTTCTGGTACTGTTTATATTTAATCAGCTCTTCTCTTCTTACTTCCATTAACATTATAACTCTATAAGGGTGCAAATTCATACCTAGAACACAGAGAAAATGAAATTTAATGCTTTGAACCAAATATGGGTAAGAAGAAAGTGTTTAACAGAAGCAGGAGGAGACTGAGAATATTTTACAGCCATCATCAAGTGGAGCATCATTTATAGGATGTTTCAGGACAGAATGGCCCTGTCCCACTTGAGCCAGCCATCTGAGAAAGCTTATCCCACAGTCCTGGGAAGAATATTGATAGAGCTGTCAGACTTGGACAGGCAACAACAGGGTGAGGGGACTAACTGGAAGGTTCACATATCTTTGTGTGAACAGAAAGAAGTGTCAGGGAGAGCAGATTAATTTTCATGTCTTTCTTTTGCAAATTGAGGAGAGAGGAGACAACAGCAGTGACTCCCAAAAATCAGGCACTGATTTTTTTTTAAGGAAAAAATCATACGTATATTCAGGTTCTCTGTATTTCTAGCTAAAGCTGTTTTATAGATTGCATTGATTTACTTTGCCTTGTAGAGTTAGGTTTTGACCTCAAGGGTGTTCAGAACTGCCTGCTATTTAGCACAACACATTGATTGCAGTGCTGATTTACAGAGAGACAGATTTAACAGAGCAGTGCATCCATGATATTTTTTTGGAAAGACAATGAAACCAGAAGAGCAGTGGAAACACCAGCAGGATCAGTGGCCTTTTCGGCTCCTTGCAGTCCAGTGATGGATAATTTTCTTATTTTATAGCGTGCTTATCCTAAGCGATGCAAATATGCCTAGAATTTGTTAAAGTCTGTTACTAATGGAATAATTTTACTATTAAGTATTTTTATTTTAATGAAAAGATCTAGAATTTATGCCACTAAAACATAAAGGTTAAGTGCCTATATATATGAGGTCTTTTTGGTGGGTTAGCTAATAGCAGGAGCTGTCATAGAAATCTGACAGCTTGTAGGCCAGGGGTTGGTGTTTTGCTGCCTTGCTCTGCCTTCAGAAAAATTTAGTTTCCAGGCCACTCCGAAGCTTTTAGAGGCAGCATTTTAAAAAGTATGGATACCCTAATAGCATAGAAAGCACCTTCCTGTACTTGTGGGCCAACAAAGCAGTACTGTATATCCCTTTGCCCTTTCTATGGGCTATGCTGCTACTGTGGTGGTAAGGACAAGAGAAGGGAATGGAGCAGCAGCATACAGGTCAGAGATGGATGTGGGACAAGCAACAGGCAGACAAGCTGAATACTTTTATTTTAGGGCTCCCCTTGGTCAAGACTGGAGATGAGGAAAGCATTCCTGCTTAAGTCACAGTATTACAGATAAAGTTCATACCTTCATTCTGATTTGAACTCATTATTATAAATGACTAACAAATCTTGCTGCAGCTCCCTTATTGCTCCTTTGTTATTCCAGCTGTCATTGAGGGCTGAGGTAAGGTTTTTGCAGCATAGCACGAGGTGCATCTCTCCTCTTTTATGCTATATTTGTAGGTAAATGTGACATTGGTGCAGGACTAACTTGTTATATCGTTGGTCATATTTGATTGATATTAGATGAGGTTTTTTTTCCCTTCAGCTATTAATATTCAGAAAGCAGCAAGGGTGAATGATGTGACTTGTTAGAGGTGGGTGTTACCTACCTCCCTTTCCTCCCACCCAGGAGGCTGACAGGTCTTGCTCCCCATCTCTTTCAAATTTAAGATCGGAACAGTACTACCCACTTCCTCAAGCATGGCTTCACAGGGCTTCAGTCCCACCATGTTAGGGTTTTCTTCACCTACTGTATTGCTGTAAATCAGTGAGTGCCAGAATATCAGAGCCTGGCAATTGCCAGAGAATAATGCCTGGGAAGTGAGAAGAGCTTGTGTCCTCTTGCATTTGGGGGAAGAAATTAATCCTGTATTTCCTGGAAACCTGGGATCTTCCTATTTCAGTTGAGCTCTGCCAGGCAGAGGGGACTACCTCTACCTCCTTCCTTTTGCCAAAGGTAAAATGTTTACTCATGGTAAATAGAAAAAACATGTTGAAGGCAGGTATGTTTGCATGTTGGGGAACAATGGAAAACATCAATTTTGATTTAATCCCAACAGAGTTTGTGTATTTTTCAATAGCAATAGTTAGCTTTGCTGCCAGTGTGAAAAAAGTTGAAGTTTTGAGAACTGTATCCATGCAGTCTCAGTTACACCTGAGCAAACCACATCGATTTAATGCTAATAGTAACTCTCAGCTCTTGGTATTGGGGAGGAGAACATGCTTTCAGGCAACTGGAGGGGAATGGGGCTGCTCCCTACCAGATTCCGATAAAGACGTAAATGAGACTTGTAGCCAGCAGAGAGAAAGGAACAGATTTTGTCTATGCTGTAGAGGTTTAAAAAATATATATATTCAGTCTGTCCTGCATCTGCAAGGATACAGGGGAGACAGTGATGGCCCTAAGGCTGTACGGTTCAGTGAAGGACTCTGCAATCGATAGGAGCAGAGTAACACTTTGGGGAATTTTTTTTATCCAAACATGTAATGTGTTTTGACAGGCTTCTAAAATAACATGTTACCTTTCCAAGCTCAAGCCAAGTTGCATATGACTGAAAGTGGAATAAATCTCCTGGAGTGCACTAAGACTTCCTATGTTTGTGTTGCAAGTAGGGTGTTAAGGAGCAGCGTTGCAAACAAGGAGTACTTGCCATATGGCAGCAGGGTAACTTTAGGTATTGTTTTCAGGTCAACAGACAGTCAGCTGAAGCTGTGGAATGTAGGGAAGCCTCACTGCTTGCGCTCCTTCAAGGGTCACATCAATGAGAAGAATTTCGTAGGGCTCGCATCCAATGGAGACTACATCGCCTGCGGTGAGTAGAGCAGCCATCCTGATATGCTAATGGGCCTCCTTGGAGCTGGTGCCACTCCAGTTGTAAAGCACACCAGTAGTTCTGCTATGTAGCTGCACAGGCTTTTTAATAGAGGATTATTCTGAACTTACACTCTCCTTACCTTCTCTGGGAATGGTGTAAGGAGCCCTGACCTAGGGGGTCTGTTCTTGGTTTTCTCCCATTTCAGATGAGTTCTTTGTTTATGAAGATTCAGACTTGCTGACACCAAAAATCAACTACTAATGTAGTTGCTGTTGATATAACTTATGTTGTCCAAGTTTATCAACTGACGCATCCTCCTGTGTTTTTCTGAGGAAGGGCTGTAGCCCAGACCACACAAAGTCCTGTACATGTCACTTGGAATGACATTCTGCATTGCGAAGCACTAACGCCCTTGTTGTGAACAACTCCCTAGAAGACTAAATCATCCTTAAGGACCCTTTGGCAGTTTGTCCTTTCACCGCTTAGATTGGACTGTTGAACCTCCCTAAATCCACAGGTTGTAGTGGGAAAGCAGTGACAGGCTGATTGCTGTGGGATGAGCAGGACAGCTGTGCCAGTGCTGGAGGGAGGGCCTTTGCTTGGGTACTTTCTCATCTCTGTACAGCTTGCAAGGCAGAAATTGGGATGGATTTCTAAATAAAGTCTGCACACTGTCTAGTCTCTTACTTAAACCTCCACAGACCAAACTGTCATGCATGATTACTGCAAGCAAAACTGTGACAGTGCTACCTGTCTTGGAGCTGTAACGCCAAGCAGGCTGGGTGTAGTGGTGTTTCATGTGGAAGTGTAGATGCTCTGTGCCCTAAGGACGTTATGGGGGGCGGTTGAGATCCTGTATGTTTTGCAAGTGCACTAGATACTGCTGCTGTTGTCTTGTAATAAAACCTGGTCCTGTTATTAAGCATTGTGAAAGTTTGCTGTGAAGCACTCCCAGTTGCCAAGGCACCACAAGCGTGATAACTACAGGAGGAAATGTCTGGTCTTGTCTTAAACAATGAAAGAGCTAAGAAGCCTTGTTTCTGTGCCTGCTCCAGAACCTAATCTCGTGTATTTTTTATTTCTAGGAAGTGAAAATAATTCCCTTTACCTATACTACAAGGGCCTCTCAAAGACACTGCTGACGTTCAAGTTTGATACAGTCAAAAGCGTTCTGGACAAGGACCGGAAAGAAGATGATACAAATGAGTTTGTGAGTGCTGTGTGCTGGAGGGCACTACCAGATGGGGTAAGCTTTCTGCTCGGGCACCCAGCCAGGTGCAATAGGAATGCCTCCTGCTTTCTCACAAAATACAATAGCTGAGGGTTTGACTGCACTTGATATTTTAACGTTTATGGATGTTGCAGATCAGTGTGAGAATGTGAAGATCTGCAGGTTAACTGAAGCACTGTGGGATGCTGGGGGAGAAGGGACTGCTGTGCTCTTAACTCCTACACTCGAGTGTTTGAGTTTTTCTACTTGGCATGTGAAATCCCAAAAGCAGCATTGTATTTCTGGCACTTAAAGTTTTTGTGGGTGCTTTAATAGGCTTTTTTGTTGCTTTAATGAAGACACCTGCAGATGCTGACTGTGGAGCTGAGCCTTGTCTCAATGTTACTGTGTCTGTATGGGCTTGCTCATTGAAATACAGCCCCCATGTTTTGATGAGTAGATATGTAAAGGAGGCAAGCCCAGGCTGCAGTCACCTCAATGACTGTTCCAGTGACAATTCATAGGCGTAGTGTGTGTACTAATGCTGCAGGCAGACCTGACACAGCTTTTGTGAGAGTGGCCTTTCAGCACGAGGTTGCTCTGGAGAACAAAATTTTGCTTTTAAATTTAGAGTGCTCTTGAAAACCTTGCATTAAAAAAAGAACTTGAGCAAGTAACTCCTGTATGTATGTACAAGGGTTTGCAGATCAGATACCTAACGGGCTTGTTGCGAGTAGGAAGAAAGCTCACCCTAAATAGTCTTCCATGTAGCTAAATTCAAATGCTTCCTAATTGATGTCCTGAGATGTTGCATTTACAAAGATAATGTTTTGGGAGGGTAATGTCTACCAATCTGTTTCAGTATGAAGAAACTGCCCCCACAATCTTGATTCAGCTGACACTGGCATAAACTTACTTTAGATAGATGCTTCTGAATCAAAACAAAAAATAAACCCAAGTGTCTGAAACTGCACTTTCTATTTAAAAGTGGGCTGTTGTGGTTTGAAAGGTGGGCATGAGACTCAGTGATGTAGGATCACCAACTTTTCTGGATGGGGATTTAGGAGGATTTGGTATACACAGGTGTCATCTCAGATGAGGAGTGTCTGTTGGAGGTTGCATAATCTGTCTTTCTGCTGGATAAAAATATGCTGTGGGAACCTGTTTGTCCAGAAATTACTTTTCCCTGAACTGCCTTCACTGAAGTGTTTCTGTGTTGGGCTGTCCTGCCTGCTAACCTCCTGAGCAGCTTTTCTACAGTCAAACTAACAGTGATGTCTCACCCCTGGTATTATTTCATGTTGTAGTCTGGTCCTTATCAGCTTTTTCTCTGATTAATGTGCTTTACTCTGCTAGACCTTCTGCTTAAGTGACTGAGAAACTTTTGAGCAGTCACCAAGGGCTGTCAAGCAATTCTTCATAACCAGTATGAAACATGTTGTGCAAAAATGTAATAGTTAAATCAGGCCCATCAAGATTACACCAAATAACATTCAGGCTTCGCTCCATTAAGCAGCACTCAATCTTGTCACTAGTCTGATTTTTTTTTTTTACCATTCCTCTACTTTTCCCTGGGCTGCTTCTAAATTAGCCCGTTTCTCCCATGGCAGCCACAGTACCTGGCTCTCATTTGGAAAGAAAGCAGCAAAAAGCTGCCTGTGATCTCAGAGCTACTGGCTAAGTAGTTTGCTTCTGTGTTTTACCTCTGCCTGTGGTGCGTGCCATCCTGCTTTACATACTGAGCAAGCAGCCTCACTTGCTTTTGCCAAGAGGCCTTAATGCTTCCTTGCACTGTATCTCCAGTCCCCCCGAGATGAGAAGTACTCTTCACCGATGCAGACGCACATTTCTTTTCCCTCTTGTATCGGCACAGCGGTCCTCTCCGACCTAATTGAGACTTTGCTCGTGTTCTTAGGAAATTAAATTACTGCACAGCCAAAGGTCACTTATGTCCACAGAGTCTTGCTTGAACGATGAAACAGTTTTATTCTCCATTTTTATAATGTTTCTTAAATTTGGCATAAAATTTTTCAAATGAGCTTCATATATACAGGCTTCCCTAAAAGCTGACGTGTTTTTTAATGCTATTCAGATGAACTAGAGAAGGCCTTTGCCTTGTGGTGCTGTCAGCATCTATGGGAATCGGAGAACCCACAGTCTACTTCTGGTTTAATTGCAGACTTTGATCCAGGGTGAGTCACTCTGCCTTCGTTTCCTAATTATAAGTTACCACACCTACCTTTCACTGCTGGCAGCAATCATGCCTGCTCTGCTGAAGGGTGTGTGTGTCAAAGCAGTTCCAGCCTAGCAGCCGTGCAAAGCCAGGCATGAGCTGGGAAACCTGCCCCAGAGCTGCAGGGAACGTGGCAAAGCTTTATACTGGGGTGGGCGTGTGGTTCTCCATGCCTTGCTGGGGTGTTCAAAGTGGTCTTGCTTGTCTGTCTCATAGTCGTTGGGTAGTAGTTTCAGTTTGCTACCTGGAGTGTTGCTAAGAGGGGGAGATGCAGGTGCTGTGTGCCAGCCTTTTCTGAGGGCTCCCAAATGGAGCAGACTCTCCTTGGTTTCCCTTGGGTGTTGCTCTCAAGGATTGTTCTTTAATTAACCTTTCGAGATGAGATGAGTAAGTTTCAGATCTGTCAGTTATCTTGGGAAGCATGAGTACATGTACTCCTTCACTTCATGCACTTAAGTGCAAAATCTCAGATCCTAATTAAAACTTGACTAAAACTTTCAGATGAAATGTCATTGATTCTTTCTTCAATCTATTTTTGTGTAATTCAAGCTTTTACTTCCTCCTGAGCCAAAGTCAAGCTGTGCCAGCAGCCGTTGCCAGAACCCGTGTTCCACACACACCACGCCCCCTACGTTGGTTTTCCTTCACTTTACAAAGACAGAGGGACCTTTCTGCTAGAGCTGTCACCTTTCCAGCCACAGAGGTCCAGCCAGCACCTTCTTTCCACCTGTGTCAAAGCCATAACAGGGGAGATAAATTTGTCTCTGTGAGTGTTTTAGTGTTCTGCATTAGGCTTACTTGCTTTTCAGCTCTTCAGTAATGTTCAGAAATAGGCACTAGCTTGTAGGCTAATAGTTTTGTTAGACTCTTTGGAAGACAACCAAGCAAACAAAAAAGACCTTTCAGTAGGTACATTGAGAAGCAAACCTTTGCTCAGCTTCTTTTCATCAGTGTTTTGAACAAAAGTAAATAGGCTGTTTAATGTTTTTTAAATACCACTTATTTACAGTTTGTGGGGAAAACAATTTCTCACTTCTTAATCTAAAAATTGATCAATATTTAAATATAGAGAAAGCTTCAGGACACTTTTGGCTTGAGCGACCTGATAAACATGAGTTAGACACAGAGATGCTTTTCAGATCTTTCCCTGAACCAAATGCTTTCATTTCCCAGGTCAAGAATTTTATAATATAGCTGTGCCATCCTTTATTTCTGGCACCTCATCAAGTTTTAGCCAGCTGTTTTTGAAATATGAATCTGATCTTGAGATTGAAATATACATTCTTCTATTTCATTACATGTAAGCAGACGATGCCCTTGCATGTAGGGAAATTACAGTAGTGATAGTAGCTCACTGCAGCTAGGTGGGTAGAGATGTTTTGTTTGCCTTGGGAGGGTCATTCCAGGTACATCTAGGTACGTGGATAGTAGCTGGAGCAGATTGGTTTGTGCTTTGTTTTCCCTTATGTGTCCTACGTGATGTTTTCCCCTTCCCTACAAGGGAACACCTTTCATTTGGACCTGCTTTGCCATATTGCAGAGTTTGAGATGTGCCTCATACAGCTTTGTTAAATAATTGCATCTCAAGTAGCCCCTTTCCCAGTCAAGGTTAGTGTTTCTCAGAAAGAAGCTGTCAAAAGAGAAACCAAGGCTGAACCTGCTCCCAGGACAGCAAAAAGGTATTACTGCTGCACACAGAAGCAATTTGATTATGTAGATTAAGCATGGTTCAATCTATCATAATCACTGTAAAGAAGCCATTTAATTTTGTACCTGTTTGCGTGAGTATTCATTACTCCTGATAAGCAGGTTAGCCAGGGAAAGATTTCTCAAGCAGAAATGTCGAGGCTTTGATACCAGTAAGGAGATGCAGATAAGAGCAGGAGAATGCCATGCAAATCAGCTTAGGTAAAACTCTTGGTTTTTTCCTTTTAGAGGGGCAAGGAAGGGAAATCCACTGAGAATAGTGCTGCAGGCTTTAACCAAGTCATTTTGCCGCAGCGAGCGGGTGGGTGGTGGTAGATGCTGGATGGATGCAGAGGTCTCCTGGCACTTGGGAAGACAGGTCTCAAAGCGGTGGCATGGCAGTGCTACAAAAGCAGCTCCTCTGCCTGACTGGGGAGAGCAGAAACCCCTGTATGTGTTTTCTCACCTCATTGTTGCTCTTCAAAAGTCATTTTAATTTAAGGGAGTCTCAAAATAATCATCTAGCCTCTAGCCACGCATGAGAGCAGCAGGCTCTGGGGCTTCAGGCTTCAGGTTGCCTTTAGGCACTGTCATATGATGGAAGTATCTTCCTAATTAGTCTTGCATCTCTGAACTTCTCTTTGTTAATCTAAGAAGATGGAAATGCTCCCTTTGAATAGGTTTTTGGTGTATCTCTTCAGAAAACAAGCTTTCTCCCATTTAGTTTTCCTTTCCTCTCAACATCCAGCTTTGTTTCTTAATGATGTCTGGCTTGAATTCTTTATATATAAGCCTATAATTGTACTGCAATAAGCTGGTCACTTAATAGGGCTGTAATCTTGTTCGCTGATGAAAAGTAGCCATCCTTTGTCTCCTAATAGCCTAATAAATGGTACACAGCATACACAGGAGCTAGTCAGGGACTTTGAGAATTTACAATCATCAAATTGGATCCCTTTGCTGGAATTAATTTAGCCAATACAGATTATTTTGGGAAGTGATTCATTGCCATTTTAAAGCGCTAATTAATTTGGATGACTTATGAACATAAAAAATGAAACCTCCTTTGTCATTCCCAAATAACCAAATGCTTATTCAGTGTCATTCTTAAGTAACTTGTAACTTGAAATATGAATTCCTGTGAGATTTTGGGGGAAAAATAAGTGCAAGACTTTTTTTTGTTGTTGTTCTGCTTTGCTGCTGAAATTTTAAAGGCTCAAAATTGGTGAAACTGGAAGTCAGAAGTCTCAACTCAGGGTTGTTTTATTTTTGCAGCATCCTCAACTGGTTGCTCAGATGTCAGTTAAGATGCACCTAGGTAGTAATCTAAAGTTTATGGGATAAATGCCTGCTGGAGTGATCAGACCCAAGCTGTCCCTTGCTTGCCTCTGATACCAGCTGCTGGCACAGGTAGCAGCATGAGCAGCTCCAACCACGGTATTTTCAGGGAGGGTGCCTGCTGTTTTCTGACTCATTCTTCCTTTCCTAAACCAGGGCTGGCTGGTAGCATTCCTGTGCAGCATCTCCCAAAACAGCATTCTTGCGGATTATTCTCTGGTGCAGTACCACTTCATCCTGGAAATGTGGCAGTCTTCATCTTTTCTCTCGTGATTGAAATGCACAGGAGTTTACGGGAGGCTGAGAATGATCAGCTTTTAAGAAAAGCAAGGAGATGTGACTTTGATTGGGCTGATTCTAGTGGTTTTTCTCCCCCACCTGAAAATCTTCAAATATTTTTCCTCCCTCCTGTAGAAGCTGTCGAAGCCCTGTAGCATTGCATGCTGTGAAGCTCACAGCTCTCTGTGATGGCTTCTCACTCTTCTTCACATGCCCTCTGCTCTCTGGCCATTGGCAATGCTTTAAACAAGAAGTTTTCTTCAACTTTTATTACTTTGCTGCTTCACACTTTAGGTAGTAAATATATTTTATTTCTCTTCCATCCTGCCTTTTTCATGTCTTCCTTATTCATTTGAAAATCTCAAATTCTTGTTAAAAACAAGTGGAACCCAGCATATCAAAAGTTACATCATATATCATGCATGGTTGATTTCCCCACCCCTGTCCCCCAAAAAATTAGCATATTACTTATGTATACTGACACACACTGTATATATTGTTTTATATGCTGCTTGAAAAAAATATTTTCATACACAAAATCACTTCTGCTTTACAGATAAAAGCTGTCACAAATTCGGTATGTATGCTTCTTTGTGCTGAACATGCTCATATACTCTGTACCTACGTATCTTCAAATGCTCAGTTTGGGCTTTGGTTTTTTTCTGTGGCTAAGGAGAATTAATTAAAAAATACTCAGGTGACTAACAATATCTTATTCCTCATCGGAACCCTCGGAGTCCAACTGCAGAGAACTTTGGTGGGGGGAAAAAAACCCCATACTTTATTATTAGCAGTTCATGCATTATATTGGAATCTGTGGTGACACTTTGGTCCTGGTGAAAGACCATCTTGATAATGTGATTATGCAAATGACAGAAGAAAGTGTTTAATTTTGAGTCTTCTGTAGAAAAAGAAACATTGATAAATGTTCTTTCAGTATTGCTTCTCCCTGGTTGCAGGACACCCTCTGAGCTTCTTCTGGGGGAGGGCAGTCCCTTGCTGAACCACCCTGCTGCTGAAGGGGAGTCCCTGATAACTCCAACTGCTGTACTCCTTCCATCTAGTGTGTTTGGGGGGATCCCGGGGGGTGGTGGGGAGTGTATTGCACCATTTAACTGGGCTGGTGGTGGCATGCCTGTTAACTCTTCCTCTGCTAGAGGCAGAGCAGCTGGCCCTGCTGCTGCAAACTGGGGGGATGAGTCTGTCGCATTTGTTCAGGTCCCCTGTGGTACTGCAGCACGCTGATATCATTCTAGCTTCTATTTTAAGAATAGCTTCTCCAAGAGATGTAGGTGGATCAGGTTTTTTTTTCTTTGTTGGTTTTAAGTTTACATTTGCAAACTCAACTTCTCTCCTTCAAGATGAGGTGTTTTTTTTTTCCCCTACATAATCACAGAAAATTGCCATGGGGTTGATGGGTTTGCTTTTTTTGAAGTGAAGGCAGATCAAAGTCGCAGATGTTTTGTGAATGAAGGCAGTGTTTACTCTTTCAGACTTTTACAGCTGATAGTTGTTTACCAATGTGTCTCTTCTAATGCCTGGAGAAGTAGATAGCATGCTGTAGATAGGCTGAGGTCCTCCTTAGTAGGGTCATCTCTTTCCTAAAGCAAGTGAATGACACATTGGTCAACATAACTGAGTACTGTTGACATTACAGTTCCAGTAGTTGATCCCAGTGGTGCAGCTGGACAGATAATGGATTGCAGTTCAGTGCCGGTGCAAGCAGAGGTCTGAGCAGGTTCTTCTGGTTTCCTAGGCTTTAAAAAAATAAGAGCATCCCAATGCAATCACAAATTGTATTGCTATGTTTCCTGCTATGAACTGGGGACACAAAGAAGTCTCAGTGCTGCTGTCATTAAACTTGTAAGTGAATATTTCTCTTCTGTTGGGGCTCTGCTGGTTTAGTAACCATGAATTCTTTATTCAATGATGAGAGTAATTTTTTTAGTGAATTCCAGGTCAGGAATTCACCTGGAACCTGGACTCCATTCGTTACTCTATCCCCAATTCCCTGCTGAACCATAATGTTACAAGGTACAAGGTGAAGTGCAACAGTGTGTATTGTGTAGCCCTTCACATAAGTTGTACTGTTTGGGAAATAAGTTTAATAGAAACTTATTTGTGTTAGGGTGATACTCAGGTTGACCCTTATTATATATTGGGTTGGCAAGAGAAAAAGACCAGGCTTGTGTTCAGAGACATTTGCTCTTAGAGTTAAAATAA
This sequence comes from Rhynochetos jubatus, assembly GCA_027574665.1. Taxonomy (NCBI): domain Eukaryota; kingdom Metazoa; phylum Chordata; class Aves; order Eurypygiformes; family Rhynochetidae; genus Rhynochetos; species Rhynochetos jubatus. Next base: position 24,463,686 of record CM050656.1, read on the forward strand.
TTGCACAACTGTGTCTTTTCATTTTCCCACCCAACATCTGCAGTGCTGCTGTTGAGCCCCTTGGTCTGAACTCTGATATGTATCTTGCTGGGTTCTGGAGATGCTGATTAAATAATTGATGAGGCTGTTGTAAAGTTGGGGGTGGGGGGAAGGGGGGATGGTGTTCAGATGATGCCTGGAGACATACTGACTGTGAGTTGTAAGCCCCTTTCTTCCTATGCTGTTCTTAGTGTTGTGCCTTTGGCTCATGAGCATTTTGCCCTCTGTTGCCCTAGGGATTAGAGGTGACAGGTGTGTATTCTCTCTTCCCCCACAGTTCTTAGTCTTTGTGTAGGAAGGCTCAGCCCTAGTATTTTCGGGGGGGTTTATAATGTATATTATGTACAGTGTCCTGGAGCAGAGCCCCTTAAAAACATTGTAGGAACCTGTCAAGTTTTACAGATACTGAGCCAGCATCCATTACGAGATCCCAAGCTCCAACCAAAGCTGGTCTCCTCTGAGTCAGAGCATCTCCTATGTGAGCAGTCTTTGCTCTGCTTTCCACTGCTAAGTTCATACTGTCTTTTTTTTAAGTGGCACTGAAGTGTCTGGTTGGCACAAAGTGCCAGTGAGATGAGATCTGAATGCTTGGAGCTAATCTCAGTCGGGCAGTATTCAGTTTTTTATAAAGCTGATGAAGGGGCTCATTTAAGATAGGAGCTGCAGAGGTAAAGCTGCATTTCTCAACTCTTAATGCTAAAGGAAGACTGGTTTCAGACCAGCAAGAGCAAAGTGAGAGAGTGTAAAGTAGGTTTTGAAAAGCTCTTGGGCTAACCACCGTCTCTGAAGCTGGCTTCAATGCAGCAGCAGAATTCCCACACTGAGGGTGTTTGAAACCCTCGCTGCTGGTGGTCTCCTGTCATTGCTGTTGGAAGATGGGTTTATAACCTTATTCCCACTAACAAGTGACACTGCCTCAGTTACAGTCAAAGCAACCTCACAGTATTCTCTTTCCCCCAACCCCTGCATTCTTCAGTGCACCTACTGATGGCAAGTCCTGCCAGGCCACCACCAGTCAGTAGTCACAGCTCATGAGCTGCATCAACCTTTCACTCTAGTGCTCTTAATTAAGCAATTTTAATGACAGGATTTAATGTTTTACAGAGTCTAAATGAAGTGGAAAAAAATATGAACTTTTTTTACACTTCCAGGACAAGATTTTGATCAGATAATTTAACCTCTGGGTGAAATGGAAGTAGAAGCATTTATGCATAGGTGGTTTTCTCTGCAAAAGCTTTCTTTTATGTAGGTCTCTGCATTAATACAGTTACTGCTTGGCTTTGGGCAACTGTTCTGAAGGTTTTCATATGCTTTTGGCCCTTTTGTTGTCAGTAGCAAACCCCCAAAGTGTCTTGAAACACAGTAACTTGTGACCAGCTTAATGCTAATAATGTTGCATGCTGGTAAAGCAAGAATTAAGGCTTTTATGACACTTGTAGAAAAAACTGCTCAGACTGGTTTTTCTACTGCAACATGGACTTGTATCATTTTAACCTATTTAAATAAGACTTAGATTCCTTTTGGTGCGGTTCTGATCCAATTCCAGCTAGTGCTAGATAAGCTAGCTATGTGCATGGAGTGGAAAGGGTTTGCTCCTTTGAAAGCAGACTTGTATCTGAATTGAAACTACCTGGATATGTACTTAGGTTCTATAATTATTTTTCATAGGATACATACAATTATAACGATCGGTCCTTTCTAAGGAATGGAAAGCCAGTATGGCAAGAAAATTGTTTACTAATTTAATGAGTACCTTTTAAACTGAAATTATACTGTTAAATTTGGGGTTGTGCAGCTGAATGGAGTTGCATTCACCCTTGCATGAGGTGTTCTGAATTCCTCAAGGGAAGTGCTGCTTCAAACAATTACATCTCTTATATGTTATTGTATATCATAATCACTTCCAAAATTCTTATCAGGTTGCTAAAGCTGGAGAGAAGTGAGCTCTTTGGTGCAGTACTGGATTTTCTAGTTTTACTTTATGTCTGAAGTGAATATTAAGTTAAGCAGAGAGGTATAGCCAGGGCAGCCTGGGGAGCTGGCAGATGAGACAGTGCGTTGTTTCCCATTTACTTACAATAATGAGAGATACTGGAGGGAAGATAAGCAATATTACATATACTGGGAAGAAAGATTGGTTCAGATCCATTAAATTAAAAAAAAAAAGTTCCTTTTACCTGTAATCTGCAGATAGCACAAATTAACTGCAGCAGGAGGAGGAGAGGCTGCATCCTTCCTTGCTACCTACCCTGGCAGAGGCTCAGCATCACTAGCCAAGTCTCTGAAAAATTATACATTATTTTTTTTCTTCCTAGTTTCTAGGTTAATCTGATGAGGCCTCATTGCCTTTTTCTTCCAGGAAAGACCTTCTACAAAGCAAACTGTTCTGCCCAAGTTTCTTCTGACCACCAAATAATGGCAAGCCTGTCTTGTCTGGGGAGTATGTGATTGGGGGAAGACTAGACTTGTTTAGAGTGAAATATTCTTGATTAAAATAGGAGGTTAATAGTGCTTCTGTGTGTGCCTTGCTTCACAACTTGCGTGTTAGCGTCAATGTTTGAAAAGATAAATTTGGGCCATCAGGAGTATGAAAAAAGGAGAGAAAATGAGCTGGAAGTGAAATACAAATGTCCTTATTTAGTACAAAAGGATTCATCTAGCTGTCAGCTTTCTGTTTTCATTAAGTTCAGGCTTGACTTGACAATGCAGAAGTAAAACAGGAGTCAGGCAGCAGCCTGCACTGGGAACTTGTGAGTTTTTGTTTCAGAACTTAAGAACATATATATTTACCTTGCCAAAAGTAAGCAAAGATCCACACTGTGAAAAATCACTCTGCTGATGCTCAGATGTTTATATAAGAATAATATTGCTTTAGAGATGTCATTTAGATAAATGTTTGGATAGATGTATGGTTGCAGGGTGAAGGGATGCAATTTGGCCGCTGCTTTCCCAGCTTATCCTTGAATGCAAACTCAGACCTTCTCTGTGTCGCTTAGCCATCCTCTGCAGCTATCCCCCTTCTTCCCATCATAAGGCTCCTTGCTTTTTACACTAAAGCAGAGCTGTCTGAACACACAGGTGAAGACAAGGACAGTGCCCTCCTCGTAAGCCCACCACAATCACTAAGTCTTTGGTTTTTGCTATTCATTGTGAGCCTGGAAATAGCTCATTCTGCAGTGGGGAGGGGAGCTGTGAAAACTCATTTTTGTACAGATTTTTGAAGTTTCCATTGTTTTCCTTTGCAAGCAGGTTTGAGTTGGGTTTATGAATGCAGTCAGGTGTATTCTCAGCCAGGCTGAGGCTTCTGTATTGATTTTTGGATAACATAAGAATGTGGAATTTGAGCCCAGCTCACTACAAATCAGATAATGAAGTAGTGAATGTGTTGCATGCCAAGCCCCATCATCTCTGTCTCTCCTTATCCTGACAACTCATATTGTGTGTGCCCTGTGTGTGGCTTTTTTAGAGACCATTTATTTATACTATCATTTACTTCTTCCTTGGAAGCTATAGCTGGGGCAGTAGATGATCATGAACTCTTCACAGGAGATTTTCTGCTGATGACTGTAGCAGTACATTGAGTTGGCTGTGACAAGAAATAAGTCGAGTCCTGGCAGAGGACAGTTGTTTTTATTTTCCTGTATTCACTGTACTATGTCCTTTGCTTCTCGCTATCTCTGCTCTGAAATGCCTCAAACGAGGCATCATCAGGCTAATAGGAAAGCAAGGGGTACATGTTTTGTGATCCAGCTCCAGCACCACGGTGTCTGTTGAAGAGCGAGTCAACAGCAGCATCACCTCAGAATATCTAAAATTGAGGGAGAATGAAGCAGATTAGATAAATAAATAAATGCCAGAAATGTTTGTTTTTCCTCCCCCTTTGTCAGCAGAGCTCGGGTTTGTATTCTGATATTTATGTAGCTGAAGGATATTAGAAAATCAGAGGTACTATGTCGCAACACCGTGGGGTTTTGTTCACTCTTACAATCCCAGTAGGTAAATGATGTGTTTTTCTTTATACACTTGAGTCTTTGTAAACTCTTTTTTTGCTATTAGTGTTGTTGGTAGCTTAATGGATTTCTTGATTGTTGAGCTTTTCTTGTTGATACAGTATTGTTAGTCTTTGCATGCATTCAAAAATGACAGGGAGCGTTAAAAACAGTCATTTCAATTTGAGATATCTAGAGATAATTTTTTTTATACCCACATGAAAATAACTTGAACAGTAGCAGAATTATCCATTGTAAGAGAGATGATTTTACTTGTGAATTGGGTTTAAAGATAAAACCTTTCCTACCTCCTGGGATGTAGATTTCCTATTCATTGCTCTGTTAAGATTAATCGGGAGCAAGACTTTAATCGAGAACAAAGATGATTGAATTGTCCTTAAACAGTGATGTAGAACATTACCCAGATCTCACTTCACTGAAAGCCTTTTTTGGACTTACAGTGCTGAGAAACCACAAGTGTGTTAGAGCTATTTGTGAGTACATACGAAGATAGATGGTTTTTCCTTGTATGATGGCTCATTAGAAGGTAAAATACTTTTGTTTTCTTTGAAATAAAGTTGTTAAGAGGTGTTGTATGGAATGGGTTAAATCTTCATAGTATATTAGCTAGAAATTATTTTGGTGTGCAATAAGAAAAAGGTTTCATTCCACCTGCAAAAACCTCTGATGGCTTAAAGGTCTGCCATTAACTGAGCTGCCATGGCCTTGTGGAGTGGCCAGGATAGAAAATTAAGTACTTTAATGCAGCTTTCTTTTCTCTTTGGGAACCCAGAGAAGGATAAGTTCAGACTCCAGCTACCTGAGTCTGTCAGGCAGTGTGTCTGGCAGAGCTGCAGGACGATCCACTGCTCCCCGTGCTGCCACCAGCCCTGACTGTTCACTGCCAGAGCAGCAATGCTAACAACAAATCCGTGCTTTTAAGAATTAATGTCTGGGTTTTAATCTATTCCAGCAGAAGTGTGTAGAGCCATCAGGTTGTCCTAAATATCTGGTTACAGCCTGGAATGGAGCAAGGATGTCATCTGGTTTTCACCCTTCTAGAGTACCAAGGAGAGAGCATGTGGGGGAAGCATTTCGGTCAAGGATTTCCAGGCTGTGATGTGTGAGCTTGACAGCCCCTCAGTTCATTTTGGAACTCCTACCTGAGAGTGGGCTGTGATCAGTAAAGTTTGGGAGCTGACAATACTTATTTCGGATGCATGTACCACATACAAAATTAAAAAAACAAGGCAGAAAAAGCAGCTTGCTGTTTAATGGCCTTGCTGTAGGGATGCTGGCAGGCAGCACACTGTTGGCAAGCTGTTCCATGGAGTTCAGTAGTATATTCAAGGCCAGGAGATTTAGGGACTTATTAATGGCACTGCAGCTTCAGGCCCCGCTGTTAGCTGGCTGTCACCAGTCAAGTAGGAAAGGAGCTGTCGGGTATGTGTGCATGCCCCATGCAGCATCTCTTTCTTCTGACTAGAATGGTTTTGACCTTCTGAGTTAAACTTTCCTACTTAATGATATTTTCTTCTTATTCAAATCCTCTTTACAGTTTATTTGCATGTGTTACATCATGTTTCATTTAGGATTTGATATGGTCAAGCCTGGGATAAAAGACATTGTAATAAAAGACTTTTTTAATGATGACATTTTGTAGGACTGGAAGGTGCTGGGACTCGTTGTGGGCAAAAGAAATGTTTTGTCCACCACTGCAGTCTTCCTAGAGTAAAGTGGAGGTCTCTGTCTGCTTTAGGAGAGCCAACCAAACCAGATCGTTCCCCTCCATACACATGTATTATCCTGTAATATGCCAAGACAGCTCCTGCAGTGTCTTTGGCAGTAACTCTGCTGCTGAGCTGCGATGTCCCACCACGTGGGGACAGCCCGTGGGCAGGGTTTTGTCTGCAGCATCCAGAGCCAAGTATGATTGCCAAGAGTTAATACATCTTGGTAGTTTAAAGCCAGACTGTAGTGGTAATTAGTGGGTTTTCTATTAAAATGCCCTTTTAAGTCCTCGTTAGGTTTAGCAAACTGGCTGTAGAGGTGTTCTCATTCTAGTTGAAGAGTTGGGTGGAGCAGGGCTGTGTGTCCTGAGGTTCTTGTTCCTCTCAGGTTGTTCTTGCTGCTTCAAGAAACAGTCACTTGCTGTAAAGCCAGGTTTGCAGCTTTGAATATGACTGTTCAAAACCCCATCAAAGCTGTCCCCACCTTAGAGTCATTAAAATAATAAATAAATCTAAAAGGCACCTTGGGGTGCGTGAGGTCCCTGCCATCACCTGTGGCTTGCTGGCATCCCTAGGCACAACCTAATAAATCTTTACCCAAAGAGCCCAGGAAAAAAAAGGGATGAAAGGGAGAAAGGATGAAATTGCTCTCACTGAGGCTTGCGAATGATTATTAAGCACTGACCCGCTGCTTGATGACTGTCACTGGTTTGCAGAAGCCAGACAGATCTGGGAGAGGTGGCTGCAGCTGTATAGCTGGGAAGTTGTGCTTTTAATTGCTAAAGTTACCTTTTGTATTTGGGGTTTTCCTTTTTAAAGACTGGCATCATATTACACAAGAAACGGCTAGCATTGTTTGTTTATAGCATGACCAAACTGGCAACTTGCTCTTGCTGCTTCGCTGGTACATCTGTATTTCACCTACTGCCTGCTTATGTTTTCCCATCTGGTTTTTTATGACTTCTGTCCTGACAGCTCTTGTTCTTCTAGTCCTTGACTGCCCTCCCATGCAGACATACGATCCCATAATGTTTTCCCTTTTGTCTTTATAAACAATAGGCAGGCAGTCTTAATAGCATAAGTCCAAAGTCAAGGGAGCTTTGCAGATTCAGCTTGACAACGCCTCTCTCTGAATTATTTAAAGGCCATAAACAAAAGCGAGCCCATCCAGAGCTTCAGGTGACTTCTTATCCAGTGTTGTAGAGAATGCCTGATAGGCACGTCTTGCTAACTTTGCCCACATAAATCCGTGGGATTTAATAAAATAGCAAATGCAATTAGAATTCGGGGGCAACCTCCTGGTGTTCCTTAGGGGAGGGTGAGTTGCAGGGAGGTGAATGAGTGCATCAGGGAGAGGGAAAGTGGAAGGTGAATGAAAAAATAGGAAATTTCTCTCTAGTTGAATTGTGTGTCGAGTTTGAATATATATTCACTCCCCCCAGTCAATGATTTTGTCTAAAGACATCCTATGTTTTTCTTCTGACTTTAATCTTAGTCCTTGGTGGGGTAGTTTGCGTTTATTTTACATCCTTTGTTTTTAAATCTAAAATCCTTTTCAACAGCTGAATGATCCAGTGATTTCTGATTTCTCAGGTGCATTTTTGTTGCTGGTGTTGCTCATCCTTCTGGATTCAGGAGTATTTTAGATGGATGGGATCAGGGAAGCAGGCAGCAGAGCACAATTGAGTCCTTCAGATGATGCAAAGTTCATTATTATCTCTTGAATAGTTCATTCTGCAGAACGAAGTAGGGAAGATGTCATGCTTTGCATTTATTGTACTAAAGCTATAAAGCTGTACTCTCATCATTCTTAATACCTAAGGCATAGCTGTCTTCTCTTCCCACTCCCTTCTCCCAGGTAAATACAATGGAGAAAGCATCAGTAGTAGAATATTAGAGAAGCAACCTCATATGTCATCTATACTCTGTATAGTTTTGTTTAATGAAGTTCTTCACCTTTTATGTACAGAGTTGGATCTTACTAAAATTCAGTTTTACGGTACTGTCGTTTTCAATACCAGCCATGCAATTTGGTTATAAAAGCTGCTATTTTGTAGTGTGGCCTTACTTTGAAAACTGACCTGCATAAATGGTTTGTGGGCTTCAGTGTATCTTCTTTCAGGGATTCCAGCATCTCTTTCCGTTTACAAACAAAAGATCACTCTCTTCCCAGCAGCCTTGCAGACATGACCCAGCTCAAAGGCCAGTTCAGCTCCCTTTTGTATACTGCCATAACAATAAGGATTTATAGATACCACACAGGCTGTGAGCCAGGTCAGCTCTGACCCTGTTCTTGGCTGTAGGTGAAGAGATGGTTGTGCTGGCTGGGGGGGTGGATGCCCAGCTCTGATACCCTGTCCTTACCTCTGCTTACCATGTACCACAGGAGCAGGACACAGTAAACTTTTTTTAATGTGACCTTATGGCTTGAATTTGTGCATGGAGGAGATTGAAGTATAACTGAAATTTTACCTAGTTACTGCTCAAGAGTAAACTTGTGCTTGTGAAGCTAAAAGCAGTTTGGCTATCACCAGAACCTGCTGCCTGCAGGTATAGGCTCTAGCTGTTTTTCATGGCCCATCTCAAGTTTATCAACATCTCTTCTCCTTCATAATTTTCTCTCCATGCCCTGGCTAATGAAAATATTTTACCACTGCACTTGGGGCATTTGTGAAACCATATTTTGAGGAGAGAAAGCTTCCCTTTTCTCAAGAATAAAGAAAGCCGCATAGTTTGGTACGACTTGCCCAGCCTTGTCTGCATTGCAGGAGGTTTCAGGTACGTAGTGCTGCGCTTGATCCTGTTAGAACATTAGCTGAATTGGATGTTGAAGGAGAACAGCAGGTTGTGAATTCTTTCAAGATTAATGGAAACTTTTTCTTTTGCCTTAATTAAACTTCTATTCCTTAAATCCCCATTCCCAAATAGGTATATGTTATAAATAGCATTAGTATAGGTATAATTTCATAACCGTATATCTATGCTAATATTAATGTTTGTGTCTTGGTTTTTCTCTGCAAGAAAAAATTTTCCCTTATTTTATCTCATCAGATCCTGGTGATTTCACTTCCGTGACACATGTGTTGCTTAGAAAATAAGATACCTATTTCCTGTAGTGACTTATACAGCTACAAGCTGGACCACCTTGCAGGCATGTACCCTTCCCAGTTCTGTTCTTACCACCAGGCATCTGTGGTCCTTTGGGTGGAAGTAGCCTCCAGGGATGAGACACTTTTGTTCTGCTGTGCCTCACTTCTGTGCTCCTTGCTGTAGCTCTGCTTGCTATGCAGATGTGTAATCCCCCACACTCCCTGCCTGCAGCCGCGGTTGGAGATGCAGCATCTTGCATAATCTGCTGTTTTCCCCCCTGCCCCCAGACAGCATTTTCAGTGTTGACACTTAGACCCATGACTCTGTTCCTGTTGCTATTAAATATACTATTTCTGGCTTAAAAAGAAATGAAGGCTTTGATTTCCATGGCTGCCAGACTTCTGGTCCGTCCAGTAACACAATTAGAAGGCTTGTAGATGCAGTGAAACAGTCATCCTTCTTTTCCAGCTGGCATGAGCAAAAAATTCAGAATAGTTAATGTGTTTCACAGATACTGAGCACTTGAGCCCCCCTGCAACGTTATTCCAAGATCTGTTAACTTAAACTGTCAGGATTTTAATGTACATCCAGAATGTTCGAAGTGTGTTGGTTTGGGATACTGTAGTATCAGGGTTTGGGTTTGGTTAGGTGGAAGGATTACACTTTAAAGTGGATGGATATGTTCAGGGGATGTTGTTACAGTTAAAGCATACAAATCCGATGTCAGAATTCAGGTTGCTTTAATGTGACCCTTTTTTTGCATCTCTGTCAGGCTAGTCTTAAAGGTGGAGGTGATTTTCATTAGGATGGTACAAAGAAGCTATACTTAGCAGGAGATCCAGTTTGCTGGGTGTTGTCTAAACAGACAGCAAGTGACAGTTTCCTGCCCCAAATTGTTGTCAGCGAAACCAAATAAAATGAACAGTAACACAGTATAAATCCATTATCAGTTTTAAATAAACTGATTTCCTCAGTCCATCAGCCGTTTCAGGAGTGTGTGTCTAAGTGTTCCCCTCTTGCTGACCTAGCCAGCCTGGCCTGGCTTGGCTCCCTTCGTCATTCTTGACATCTCCTGTGTTTAACTGATTATCCCATGTTGGTTGCCACCATCTTTGGTTGTAATGTGTTAATTCTTCTTTCGTGTCTACTTTGAGGGGACAGTATCCTGTGAGGAGTTTAGTAAGGATTTTCTTTCCAGCCTGACCCACTAGCACTGGCCAGCTTGTGTTGCCACCAGTTACGTGGCTGCAAGACCTCTTTTTCCAGAGGAAGAGTTCAGGGCTTTATATGACCTGTCTTAAGCCTATGGTAGCTTTAATACCTTAATATTAGTCAAGCTTTTCTTTCTCTTGCTTTAATTAGGTGAGATGAATTCTGTGTTATTTCATCTTCTGCACACCCAGTCTCAGACTGGGAGCTGTGCAGGAATTGGTGACTTTGCAATTACTGTCAAGTAAGTAATATGTTGTATGTCCTTCTTCTGGGCAAAGGAAGGCCATCCTGCCATCATGAGAGAGACTTGACATCAATACTGATGTCCCTTAATCATAGAGATCCGGTTACCAAAGGCATTGAGGAGATAAGTGTCTCTTGGTTTCAGGGGAACTTCTGAAAATCCATCCAGCTTTGCTGAGAGGCACACGCTTGGGTTAAAGGGACTGACAGTAGGCATCGTCTGACTCTGAAACATTGCATCACATAATTGGGACTTGAAGTGTTTCCACAGCATGTATTTTGCATGCAGAGGAGAATTCATGATTTTTGGAAAAAGCAAGGCTGGACTTGCCCCAGTATGGGCTGTTGGATTGAATGGCTGCCAGGCACTATCAAAAAAAAAAAAAACAACCACCACCATCACTGATACTTTGGACAAATCAATTTGGCTATCAGCTATAGTCTGAGTCCCAGGAACTGGTGTTTTCTGTACCACATGTGGGAAGCAAACAAAACTGCTGCATCTAGAACTGTAAGTTGAGGGCTCAGAGGGGCATGTCTTCAGAGTTGCTACGGTTGTGTGGGTGCCATCATTGTCTGGGATTACTGTGAGGGTTCTCCTGGGTGTGGGAAGGGAAGAGGAGATGGCAGGATGGGCTCTGCATGGCCTGGAAGCCTGGTTAAACTATAGGTTTGTAGAAGAGTGAGGATTTCAGGACACCTGATATTTTCCAAGATTTATACTTGTTGTGCTGTGAGCAGAGTCAGTGTCTTTCAGGAATTTCTTGCTCTTCTCCCATGCACCTGGCATGGGAGCCTGCTGTGAAACTCCCCAAGTGTTGGATGAGTTGTTGGAGCACTTGAGAGACACTGGACACAGATGTAGGTCTAGGAGCTATGACTGCTAGGTAAGTGCCCTGCATTCCATGAGCTCTGGATGTATGCATAGTGAACTGTGAGGTGGGAAGCGTCATTAAGTGTTCTTCCAAAGCCTTGGCTGGGTATCATGTTGGACCCAGTGTGTTCAGCCCCACCTCATAGGCTGTTGCAGTTTAGGGTTGATTTTTATCATGCTTGATAACAGTGGTTTGTGCCCCTAGTCTGTTTGGGAGGGGAATGCAGCTGGAATGGATTTATCATCAAAAAATAAGCCAATACTGCAGTTTAGAAAAGGTATGCTTATTAGGAGAGTTAAATCTCAGTGGTATTTCTCCCTGGTTTTTGTCTTCAGTGCCTCATTGTGAACATCTGGATTAACCTTGGGCAAGTCCACTGAATGTGTTGCCTTGGTTTCCCCACATGTCAAAGTAGGATAATACTTGGCAACCTCACTAGGGCATTTGTTACACTTAATTAATGTTGTAATGTGTCTTTGGTTCCTCTGATAAAATGTGCTGTGCGAATGCTAAGTTGTTTTTACTGATTGGATTGTTAATTAAATGTGCACATATAAATGATTTACTGGCATTAGAGAAGTAAGACTTAATGTAAAATATTAACGTCAAGGTGGTTGGGTCAGTTTTAAGCCTGTATCATTCAGCTATTTAGAGAATGAAACTAGTGGCACTGGGAGAGGAAGGGAAGTAGGAGTTGGACCAGCTACCAGCTTATTTTGTGGTATTTCTGTGGGGGAACTGATTTAATAACAGGATCCAAACTCCAGTGCCTGGCCCAGGGAAGCCACTGACAGCATCAATGGTGCGCTGAGCTTCAGAGAGCACAGGAGATGTCACCTGGCAGTGATCTTTCCTGGCACAACTTAGAAACCATGTCAACCTTCAGAGGAGTGTACTCCAGTTCAGCATGGCAGCAGATGTGCTACATCAACTCTTGCATATCAGGAAAAAGTATGAAAGAAAGGATATTTGGGGTACGTGTGCATCTGCAAGGCTATTGACATGGATCATCTTTCACCTGTTGAGAGCTGGTCCAGTGGTGGTTTGTTACCACAAAATAACAGTGTTTCAGTCTCTAACCATGAGACTTCTACCTCCTTATATTCTTCTATCCTGGTTTTCATCTGGGCAGATGTTTCTGAGGTGGATGTGGGACTGAGCTATAGCTGACAGCCCAGGCAGAAACCAGAGGAACAGCTTTGTCATCCTAGTGCAGTAATGAGTTCAGGCACCCAGAAGTACAGAGCTAAGAAGGGAAGGCAGCCTGTGGGAGCAGATACAGTTGTTTGATTGGATACTGGGACAGAGAGGAAGGTTAACCCCCATGTATTCCCTTTGTGAGCCTAGGAAGATGTGCACATTGGTGTTGGTGCTAATATACTGGAATCAAAATAGTTGGAAAGCAAACCAAACTGTTCTGTAAGCAAGATTTTCAAAGGTGGATTAGCAAGGGTGGGGAGAAGGAGATGGGAAGGCGTACATGGTGCTGTAGAAGGCAGTTGAAACTCAAGAACAGAGTGGCTGAAAGTAGGGTTTTGATGAGAGATGCCGTGCAAGGAACACTCACAAATACAGAAGGCCCCAGAGGATACGGGACAGATGGTCTGGGAAAGATGGAAGTGTTCTTGCACAAACTAGGCAATTGCTGATTCAAGTGTGAAGAAGATTTGAAAGAGGGAACCGAGCAGCTGAAGAGTGTTGGATACAGTTGAGCTGGAAGAGAAAGCACTGGCTTGGCAAAAAGAAGGAAGACTAGAGAAAGTAAAGAGGAATGGAAGAAACATGGAGTGTGAAAGAAAGGGGCATAAGAGAACCGACTAAACATAAAGCAGGGCTTAGACAAGTTGGAGTTTGCCCTTCATGGTAGGACAAGGAGCATCTTGTAAATTAAAGAGGAGCTGGGAGATGTGGGAAAGGTGTCTTAGAATCTCTGGGGAGAGCTTCCCAGCAGCATCCATTCATTCCCAGCACAGTAGCTGGGAGTATTTCAGGACTGGGCTGTGTAGCACTTGTGGCAGGCTGTGCTTGTAGGGCAGACTGCTTGTCTGTCTAATTCAGGGTGGCTTGGGCTGAAAAGGCTTTTCACGTTCTACTGATTTCTGTTTACAGCTCTGATCCTGGATAGTTTGCTTTTGGTCTGCACAAAACTAAAATCTAAGACTACCAGATTTAGGCCACTTTTCTGGATGATCTCATGTGGATGGGTGGCTGTTTCTTCAGATGGCACATCCTGTTTCTGATGAGGGTTTGGAAGGGAAGCATAAGAACAGTGATAGTAACGGTAGCAGCCCGGGGCTTGGGTTTGCCGCGTGCAGCACCAATGAGCAGGGCAGCATGACCTTGGCTAGGGAGAGATGAAATTCATCACCTCCAGCATGATGTAATGACTGACTGCAATAAACAATAGAAGAGAAAGGAGGAAAATGTATCGGCAGTAGGAATGCACATCTCAGACTGTGTAGCTGTCAAGCGACATGGGGCATTGCATTATGTAGAATTGCCAAACAAATATTTGGGAGCTCTAAGTATTAAGAGAATAGATGCTAAAAGCTGTTTTCACTTAACTAATGCCTAGCCATTTCCTGTGGTTTTGAAATATTGATGCTAATGTGTTGCATGTTTATGTATACATTTCTTGTAGGCTTATTGCAAGCTATATTTATATACGGCTGCTGTGTTGTTCAAGGCCTTGAGCTTACTGTTTATGGGGAGCATCTGAAATCCCAGGATATATGACCATAGGAACAAGTGACTTGCCCTTTGGGGGAGGGGTGGGGTGTTAATGCCAACATAATTTGGTTTTAACATATGTCTCCCTACCTTGCCTGATGGGGAGTGTGCAACAGCTGTTAGAGCTGTGTACTTCGCGTTGCAGTAGATGCTGAATAATAAGTGTCTGAGTTATTCTCATCTTGAATTCTAAATAAATTAGGTGCTCATCAAAACCAGTTTTGTTCCAGAACAACTAAACTAGTAATATAGCAGCAATTCCTGGGGTGGGCTTTGCTGGCTGGCTCTTCTGCCTCTTCCCATCAGTCTTGCTGGCCTTTGTTTCCATCTTGAATTCAGAAGACTCTGTAGAAACCAGCAAATTGGTGCCTGTGTGGGCACCGTACACTTGTGTGCTTCTGTTTTCTTCCAGCCTGGTCTTCAGTTGTCTTGTTGATCTTGTTTCCTTGAGAGCTACATGCTGAAAGGAAAGATCATGCTAAGAAAACCTGATTTCTCACTTGGCTGAGAGATAGCTTACTACTTATTTGGGTGTGTCATTGGAGCAAGCCTTGGACTGTTTTCCTCTGAGCACCCATGTGCTGTGAATACAGAGACCTGGGTATATATGATAGCAAATAAGCTTCCAGTTATACAGCATCTTCTTGTTCTGAGTTTGGTCTGAATAGGAGTAAAAAAATACATTAAATGTAAAATCCAAAAATGAGAAGACTGTTTCTTCAGGGAACAGGGGTGAGAGAGACCTTGATGTATTGAGAGTTGCTGTTAGAAAATGCCAGGTGTGGAAGTGTCAGAAAACTTGATAAAAGCATCCCTGGTACAGAGGTTAAAGTCTGGTATTGCAGAAAAATGAGGGGAGGGATTCAAGTTGTTGAATTTCTACCCGTGCACATTTCCTAGTGAGACATGCTTCATCTTGTACAGAAGCTGTAGACACTGCGTGATGTAGGATGATGAAAACACTAATTTGTTTGAAAGCTTTTTTTCTCCTTTATAGTGTGTCCATGAATTCCTACGTGAGAAGAAGCTATAGACGTGTGCATATGATTGTAGGCAAGTCTTTCTACTGAAAACCAAAGGAGTGCTGTCATCTGTAAATCTGTGCATTAATGCATTAAGAAAATATCTTCGTTATGCTGTGGAGGTATAATTGTGTAGCTTTTAAATACTTAAAAAACCACAAAGATTGTGTATTTGTAGCTTGATCTAGAAAGAAGCACAGGTGAAACCTTTTTCGGATATATCAAGTTCTTGCTTTTGTGGGGGTGAGGGACCCAGGCAAGCCTAAGGAGGCTTTATCTCTGTGTGTACAAAGGAGAATTACCTTCAGAATGAGATAAAAATACAGCTTCTAGGGATTAAAAGACACAATTGAAGCATGCACATCCTGTTCCAGGTTTAAAACCTAAAGAGTTGGGTGTTGCTGCTTCTGAAATGTCTTGCTATGACATCTTTTGTATGGAAGACCTCGTTATTTAAAGATGTGCTCGGTCTAAAGAAGTAATTAATTTCTACTTGGGCCTGATATTCACAGTGTAGATAATATTCCCTTAAAATTTTTCAAAAGGGATTAATGTTGAGTGTGGTAGCATAGAAAGTAAATTCTGGTACACAGGGAGGTAGAGGGTTGTGTACCACTTCAACCATCCCACTGTTTACAACTTCATTGGTAACGGTTGTATTGGAACAATGGAAAAAAGAAAATATTCCCCGTGTACCACGTTGTCCTGCTGGGAAAAGATCTAATCTAGCAGTTTAGCTTGTAAAAACCTCTTGATTTTTGTACACTGGAGGCTCGTCACGGTTCCTAGGTTAGAATTTATAATTTTCTATCAAAACCAGAAGGTGACTTGAGTCATACAACAAGAAAATGACCAGGTCTTGGGGGAATTAGAATGAAAAGACATTGCAATCTGCTAATTACAAGATGAAGAGCAGTCAAGCAGTGGTGGTGTGTTAGGGAACCACTTTCATATATTTTGATGTATGAAAAGACTTCGGGCACAATGGCGATGGGAAAAGTTTTGTGAAATATGTCTTGCAGGTAGTCTGCAGCTCAGTCCTAAAAGCCAGCACCTGAGTAATAGTTGACATCTTCAGTAAGGACTGAGTAGTTTTATTTGAAGAAAGGGCTTTCTGTACAAACAGCACTAGATTTAGTTCAACTATATACTTTTATTCTGCCAATAAATATCAAAGACAATGGCCACTTGAGTGCAAGCTTTCTCACCCAGTATATTTTCCCATTGTATCAACAACTTTGCTTAATTAGGCTGCAGTTCCTTTGAGTAAGTGTTCAGGGTTTGCTGGCAGCAAGTCCGTCTGCTTGAAAGAGAATTGCTGACAAACCAGCCATTCGTTAGCAAAAATGTCTACTGGGGTGGGAAGGTGAGAAGTTGTTAATTTAAAATAAGATCTTTAAGAATCCTAACTGTGAATCCATATAACAAACCTAGCTGAAAATCCAGAAAATTCACACTTACCTCAGTGACGACTGTGCTGGAAGTTTGAGGCTAATATGCTTTATTTGTGCAGAAAAGGTTGGGGATAGCAGAGGCACAAACTTCATAGCCTGTAATTATTTCTAATAAGGTGAAAGTCCCAAATAAGGTTTCCAGTCCATTTTGTGATCACATGCATGTATAACTTGTCATCTTTATAATCCTAAGGAACAGTTTCTTCAGCTGGTTTTGTTATTGCTGGTATCTGTAGTAGGTAGGGGGAGCACAGAAGTAGGAAATAAGTCCATGTTCTATCATCTCCCCTTTAGTCAAACTTTCTTCCCTCCTCAGCATGTGCCTTGCAGAAAACTGTCAGGTAAGTTTGTTTAAAGGTTAGCTCTGTTGAGCTATATCAGGTTTGTCAGAGGGAGTGTTGCTGCATCTTTTATATGTTGGCTTATGTGGTCAAAGCTGTGGTTGTTAGCTACCCACTGTAGTTCCCAGCCTTCAAATACTCTGACTCTGTTCCTGGTAAGACCAGCTTTTACAAAACTAACTACATTTATGAACTAGAAGAGTGTCAGATTCTTTACATATAGATGTTCTGATTCACTGTTTCACTCCCAACAAAGGGACCAAGATGTTCCAGAGTCAACATCCAGGCGCCTCCTCTTGTGTAGACGATGCTCAAGCTTTTCCTTCAGTGTGAGCTTATTGATCCTCAATGTAAGATTCAGATATGTGGGATAACAGAGGAGGAATGGCCTCAAAGGATTATAGGAAAGGGGGTGGCAGGGAGCTGTTTGTGTTCATCGTGCCTCTTTTGAGCCCCTGTGGAACAGGGGTTCTCTATTTTGTGTCAGGAAGGGAAGGCGATAAAATACTTGGCTGTGATTTTGCATTAGCCCGCTGGAAGAGGGTTGCTTAACTCATGGGAGCACTGCAGCTTGGTGTCTACAGTGGCTCTGTATTAGTGGAGAGTGATGACTGGAGATGAGCCTTGCACTTACTGGGTACAAGCGTGGGTTTACAGCTTAGCTAGAGGGTGTCTGGAGCTTTCCTTTGCTCCATAATTGAGTGTGCTTGGACCATCAGTGTGTGTCCTTCCAAGGAGGGATGTGTGTGTGGTCTTAACAGCTGTCTGTCTCTGATGTTCACCTAGTTCTGCTCCCCTGCCCCCCTGGTTTCTTGCACCAAGATGTAAAACATTGGAAGAGCTGCAACCTCAGCTGTCAGAGCTTCTTCAGTGTGATAGGGAGTAAACAACAACTTTTGAGTTGTTCAGCTGTGTTTCCTCAAGCTTCACAAAACATCCAGAGCATTTCTGATTCTCTTAATGCCAACTGCTCCTGTATGAATACCAGCAGTCAGCCAGACTTTCCTTCTCCTCCCTTCTTTCCCTGTACAAATTGTTTCCCCAGGGCCATCCAAATACAGGGCTCATCTGGGAGGGAAGAAAATCCGTGTGCTTCAAAAACCATCTGTCACCGGGTGAATAATTCCTTTGAATGATGAATGTAGCAGGCATCTCATCTACTCAGGAAGGTCCTAAATTTTATTTTGTTTTTCTTTGCTATCAAGAATGTGCTGCAGAAATTTCTTCTTCTGGTGCAATCAGTGAAAGTCCCTTCAAATCCCAAGGACAAATGCTTCTAAGTTCCTGTAGGTGGACCAGTCATGTTCACCCAGTGCCACATCTAGGAGATTGGATGGTTCTGGTTCAGGACAGAGTTGCTTCTCTCTGGTCTGACTTTCTCAGGACTGATTTAATACTTCATTTTGCATAATGCCTACCTCTGTGTGAATATGTGTCCAGTCTGTAGGAATAACAAAGATTTGTGGTGGAGTCAAGTCCTTCCTGATGTCAAGGAACTGTCCCTTCAGACTTCCCATAATACTGTCACTGCAGTCAAGGAAGAAGTTGGCATGTGTGAAAGGCTGTTCATCAGTCTTAGCACAGGACTTCAGCCCTGGAGCATGTTAGAGCAGTTCTGGACCTGCACTCTATGTTAATCTTAACATGAGTCCTGAGATTCACCTGCACTTGGCAATTATCTTTCTGTATTTGTATGTAATGCCAAGAGACAAGAAGACGCATATTTTGGACATCCCCAGAGCCTTCCTCTTTTCTGTTGACTTAACAAGACCAAAACTCTTAAGCTGTCTCCCATCAATCCTGTGGCTGTCCCTGGTTTGTTGAGGTGGCATGTTATCTCATCGTAGGGGACCTGAGCGCTCCACACTGCATTTCCACCATTTGCTCCTTACGTGTCTGGATGTGCAGAGGAGAGGTTGCCACATCCCATCAGGTCACAGTCGGCTTTCTAGTGGGATGCACTAACACTTGAGATTAGCAGCTGCATGGACTAAAATGCTGTTCCTTTCCAGGCAGTAAACCCTCATCTCTTTATTTTTGTTGTGTTTGTCCCTGTGTGTTTTTCCTTCAGTCTTGTTTTAGCAAAACACCTTCTCCCTTTTTGTTAAGAAAGGCTACAGATGCTAACTACCCATTGGAGGTGCATGCATAGAAGTGTCACTTTAACTGATTTACACCGTGAGTAGTCTCGCTCTGAATATCTCCAACATAACCCCTGCCTCTGCTTTGGGAGCTTCTGGCTCCTGCAAACAAAAAAATCTGAGCAGGATGAAGAAGGCCAGCCTTCCAACCCTCTTGCCCTGCATAGCAACACCAAATGATTATGGTAAAGTAGAACATTCAAGTGGATGGTGATACTCTGTTGTTCTTGTCCAAGATATACAGATGCTTGTAGAGGTGTGGTAGGGAAAATAAGTATTCTGCCAGTTAAGTGGTCATGGTGGTTGACTTTGAGGATGTGATGACTCCACTCATACATGTCCTAGCAAAAATTGGTTCAGCATGCACATGGCTGTGGTGAGTTAGGAACCTACAAGTCTAAGCAACTTCGTGACTTGTTTAGGTGTTTAATATGTTGAATATATTGACTGTTTTGTAGGCAACACAAAAGGAAGAGAATTGTTTCTTTAGAGGATTAAAACCAAGTCACTTAGCTGTGTTCCTGGATAAGCAGTGCTAGGGTGCCTTAACAAGCAAGTTGTTGTTTGGTCGATGACAGATTTGGTGCTAATTTCGCTGCTGTCTGCTCCTGTTTGTGTCTCATTGTTGTAGATGAAAGCAGCAGAGTGGTGATTAGCTCAGACTCTGCTGGAAAAAAAAAAAGCCACAGTGGCTTCTGAAGAACAAGGGAGTGAGAGTATATTACCCTCTGGTGTTTTTATTTTATTTAGCAGGTAAAACTGTTCATTGAACCAGAGTTCATTTACAGTGGTACCCCAGCAGACTGCAGCAGCAGGATGAATTACCAATCACTCATAGTGCAAACAGGAATCATTCAAACCCTGAATCATCTCTACTCAGGAGGTCAAGTCTCTTGCACTGTACCCTAGATAGCTGCAACTGTCTCTCCCTTGCCTCCAAAATCCTATCTGGCATCTCAGTGTCTGTTTTAGTCCTTGAATCACATTTATATCTGCACTCCCCTGGTGGGTTTTGAGTCTAATGCTGTTAACCAGAAGCTGAGCTGTTCACAGCATTAGACTCTTAGCCACCACATTAATGGAAATTGGAGTACATGCTTCCTTTGAGGATATACTTTCTTTTCAGGAGCTTTGACTTGGAGGATTGTTGGTGAGATAATATCAGGAGTCTTCACTAATCCCGTAATGATTGTACTGGGCGTAAATAAATCTATCTATAACAATTAGCCCAGTGGTTCACCACAAGGCTACTTCTACATAAGTGGCTTTTTGCATGGAGAAGGGTTTTTCTCTTTGTGTCGAAGCTGGTGGCTGTGCAAAGTCCTGACCCTTGTGGCGAGGCAGCATGCAACCCTGTTGCGGCTGGGTCGAGCTGCCTTTCTGCTCCCTTTAGAGTGGGGCATGTTCTAGTCACCGAGTTTATTAAAAATGCATGTGTTAAGTGATGAGATAATTAAGGCAAGTTTGAGGATGGACAGCAGCAGTGAGAGAATTTGAAAAATGTGTCTGAGGAAAGGTATCGGTTGTCTTTAGAGTAAACAGTGTGTGGCAGACGGTTTGGCTTTGTATGCTACAATGGCTGATGTAAGGATGGATGCAGGACACTTGTCTGGGAGTGGTGGTTCAATCTCAGCATCTCCAGGGCTGTTGCCAATGCCCCAGCACTTACATGCTTTGGGTTTATTGGCACCATACTGTTCCTTTGTGTTTCCCCTTGCCTGAATGATGTAGTTTGAGAGGGTGTGTCTGCACTTGGTGGTCACCTCGGGGATGCAGTCTGAAGAGCAGAGACTGTGTCCCCCAGTTTTTGCCTAAGGGTTGCCTGACTGAATCAGCAGACCATTAATTTGCAGACAACCAGGGCATCTCCAAAGGCAACTCCATCAATTGGCAGGAGGTAAATAGATGCTGCCTTCCTGAATAAAGCAGGGCTGGAGCCCTCTCTGTTTATCTTCTTTTACAAACTGAGTGTATCTGCTATTGCTCTCTGATCTCTTCTCTTTGTTTTACTTGTCTGAAACCTCTTGGCTGTGGGAGTGGCCTCAGAGCCAGAGCGGTTTTGTCATGGTGAATAGTTCGTTTGGTTAGGACTCTGGAGACCTTTGTCCATATGCTGCCAAAAGATGAAAATTATTATATGACTGCTTCACAGAGAGACTGTGAGGATTAATTCATGTTTGTAAATTGCTCTGTAGATTTAAATCTCTGTACAAGCACAAAGGATTATTGCTTTCTAATTCTTCAAGGTAATATAACTTTTATAAAGACTTTTGGCCTCGAAAGCATCTTGGAAAATGGAAGAGTTAAGTCCCTTTGAAACTGGATACACTTCTAATGTTTAAGATAAAAATAACTGCTTAAAAAATAAATTTTTAAAAGGCAATGGCAGATTGTGATTGTGCCTTTTTTTTTTTTCCAGGAGTCCAATGTGCTGATTGCTGCTAACAGTCAGGGTACAATTAAGGTAAGTTATTTCATGCATCTCCTCTTTAAAGGCTTGAATCTGTTGTTAGTAAAGAAGCAAGGTCAGAGGAACTGTACAGCCAGGAGAAACAATCAGAGGAGGTCATCCCAAATGTGGAAGTTAGTAATTTAAATGATGCATTTGCCTCTGGCACGTGGCAGAGCAAGCAGACAGTGCACCAACAACAAAACCCAGCTAAAGCAAGGTGCAGCAAAGCTGCTGATGGCTGTCCAGCACCCAGTGTGCCTCCACAGCTCCTCGGGGTCATGGTAGCCTGGAGAGTCTGGCACAAGCATCTCACCAGCTCCATGCTAGTTTTGGCAGCGGAGGCTGCGTGTTAACTCACCGGTGTTAACCAGAGCCTGTCCTCCAGCTGCTGCCGCTGACATGGGGCACAGCAGAGCTGAAAGCAGAGCTCCTGATGTGCAGCCAGCTGGAGCAATGTTTGAAATGAGCAGGGATGCTCCCTTGCTTTGGTTGCTTACTCCTGGTGTCCTGACAGGCTGTAACAGACAGCAGCTGGCAGCGCAGGGTTTTGTGAAAGCAACAACTTTCCCTGTGCACCGAGAAGCCAGCATTTTCCTAGGTTTTCACTTGAATTAAAAGTTTTCCAGAGTGTTTGTTATTTCTATCCATGAAATGTCAAGTAATATGGAAAAGACTGTCCTTTATGTGTCTGTCAGACAGCCAAGCAAAACCAGTACCCAGACCCAGGCTGGTGCTGACCCTCCAGAGAACTCTGATGCTATCCCAAATGGCACACAGCAGTATTCACCTCCATCATTCTTTTTGAGATTTGGTGGATAATGCTGAAAGCTTGTAGCCCAGAGCCATGGCACCTTTCTGTAGCTGCTGATTTTTTATTTTTTTACTAAAAGGTCACTGTTTGCAAAGTTAGATGCTGGATTATTGCTCATGAAGCTGAGGTCCTCATCCTGATATCCCTTCACATCCCTGTGACAATAGCAGCTCTCTGAAACCAGACCAAAGTTGCTGGTCTAAACAGTCCTGGAAAAATCACCAAAAAAGCAGGAATGGGGGGAGACCCAAGTGGTCTGTGTTTGTATGTCAAAATCTTTTTTTTTTTTCCTCCTTTTTAGGCCATGGGTGGCCTTGTTACTCCTGTTGTGGGGTGTGGTGCTGTAGCCTCTCATTCATAGGCTGTGGAATTGGTTGCTTATTCCTTCGGCCACTTCATCCTTAGTAAAATGGGGAAAACACACAAACACTTTTGATATCTTGAAGTGAATCCAGCAGCACCAGGAGAATGATTAGAGAGGAGAGGTTTTGCTCATGCACTTTGCTTATTAATGAGACATAGTGGAGAGAGAAACGTGCAAACAGCCAGAGCTGTCAGAGCTCTGGTATTTCCATTTGCCTTTGGCAGCACACAGGAGGAAGGTGGGATGGTCTGCGAAAGGACTGGGCTTGCAGAAATCCACTTCAATCTGGGGGCAGATGCCATGCCAGACAGGACTCATGGACTAAAGCTCTAGCGCTTTCCCCAGTAAAACCAAACCAGGTCAATACAGGCTGTGACAGCCCTCATAGTCACTTTTCTACCACCTCTAGACTATGCCTTCAGATCTGCTGCAACATATTAGTGTGGACAAAGGGAAGTGTGAATACAGAGAGCTGAGAGGACAAAATCTGATCTTTGCTACAGGATTTTTCAAGAGCTAGTTGACTGGGATGAGTGGAAGTTAGGTGACTGTGGATGGTTTGGCTTCATGCTGTAATTTATCCTAGTGAAAGCAGACATCAGAATCAGGATCCTTGCCAACTGCTTAGCCCATTTGTGTGGTATTATTGCATGCTGGTGAATAAAGGGTAAGGGGTGGAGACAGAAGGGTCAGTCCTGTCCTAGTGATTGATATGCTGATGTAGGAGATAATGAATGTCATAAATTCCTATTCTAAATGTCTCATCTTCCCTGCTAATCAGGTACTGGAGCTGGTATGAAGGGTTTTCTCTCAAGGCATGGGGTGCTTGGTTCTGCTCATATGCTACAGTATTCATCTGGGATCCTCAGCAGGACAAGAAGCTGAAACCACCTTGATGTTCCTCCCCAAAACCATCATGTTTGGGTTTTTTCCATTTATGGACGTTCTAGGACATTTTGAGACACTGGAAACACCAGTGAACTGTCTGCCATCTACATTAACTCCACAGACTTTGCTGCTGCTGGTGATGGTGGTATGGTTGTCTAATTTTTATGATAGGAAAACAAATTCTTTTAAATAAAAACAAAAAGGAATAATAAAATTTATTGAGCCACAAGTTGAAGCTGGAAGATTCTCTGTTGTTGCATATGGGAACAGATTTACTTGGGAAGGGAGCTCACAGGACCACACAGGGCTGTCCTCAGTTGCACATCTACAGTTATTTTCGTCTGGACTGTTCCTTCATCCCCATTGCGGGGAAAAAAAGGTGTCTAAGCCTTACCTGGACATTCAAGCAATCAGCTTTGAGAGCCCATAATGATATGGTTCAGTTGTTCCTTTGATTTATGGTGGTGGGGTTTTTTTAGATACGTTACATACTGAGAAATGTCACCCAGTTTGACACCTCTGGAAACTGAAATCCTCTGGTCATCAAGAAGAGAAGGGCAGCTTCCCTTCCTCCTCTCTTTATGCCCTTGCATCAACCTCAAGGGGCAGCCCCAAAGGAGAGGAGTAAGTTGCTTTTCTGTCAAGTCAAGCCTCAGCCTCTCTGCTGCTTGCCACCAGCAACGTGTGGAGATGAGGTGGCCTGCAGTTGCCTGGGACCTGGACTGTCCTTGCCAAGATGTCCTGGGATAACGATCTCCCTCCCCACTGACCTGGCTCCATTTGACTCAACTAAAGGAGGAAGCTTCTAGATCCAGTTACCAAAGCCCTGCACCACTTAATCGCCCGTGTGGTCTGGTTGTGTTTACCCTTCTCTGCACACCATGGAAGCCAAGTGTTTTGAATGTTGTAACAAGAGAAGGGATGCAGTTGGTTTGTAATGTGTTTCAGAGCCATGATATAAGTAGCCTTATTTTTAATGGTCATGCATACAGTTAACTGTACATATGGAGGGGGAATAAACCATGATGCTAAGAGTTGTTGTTGCTTTGTTGGCAGGATAGCAGGAGGGGTAAGAAACTGCAGACAGTCTTAAAGAGTAGCAGTCATGCTGAGCTGTCAGGATTGCTGCCAGAAATAGTTAAGCTTGAAAGAGGAATTGGTGGGCGCAGCATCTTCTTCTGTCTGCGGGTGGCAAAGGTGCAATGTATACAGTGATACTTCTAGGAAGCGTTTCGGTTTGCAAACAATCTCTCTGCATTCATTCATCGCGCTATGCACCTCCCTCCCATCTCTGCGGCCAAGATTGCTGCAGGGATTTCGTTCTCCATGTCAGCAGAGTAAGGCCCTGTGGTAGTATTGGGCCACTCATCAAGCAGCAGTAACTGATTGTGGCATGTGAAAGGTATTTCGCATCCACCAGCTGTTAGCAGCCTGATTTTGATCTTCCCAATGGGTTGTGTGATCTTGTGACATTCTCTGGTTACAGGGCAAAAAAGAAAAAAAAGGATGCTCTTGGGGGTGTGAATAAAGGAGCAGGGGTGAAGCCTTACAGCAGAGTCAGGGCAGATCCTGTCCTGATGTAACAGCAGTGCCTCTTTCCAGTGGAGCTATAGGGGATATATGCTCCTTCAACTAACGGCTGTAGCTCTCAGCTAGAAGGGTGTGGGGGGCACTGAAATTGTTGTTGGCTTCTGGAGGGTCTTTTCCAGTAAGTAGAAACATGATGCTCAGCTCCAAAGAGGGGTGTGGATGGCACTCAGGTGCTGCATCCTTTCTTCCATGAGTTTTGGCATGCCAGTACTGGGTGAGAGCAAGGAGAGGAGAGCGAGCTAGTCTTGTGTCCTGCTCTGAGGTGCTGTCTGCAAGTCTGTCATATGCGTCATTCGAGTCACTGTGGCAGAAGGAAACGAAATAGGTTCCTTCTGTCAGATGGCAGCTGTCTGGTATGTCCTGCTGAGCACTTGCTTGATTTCCATTTTGCTGCATTTTAGGAGATTTTGGTGCATGGTGACTCTGCTGGGTTGTGTGGAGCATCTTTCCCAGCCAGCCACCCCCAAAGGCAGAGCTGATATGAGGAGCCATGGCTATCACTCTTGCTGCTTTCCCTGGATTCAGGTGTGGATCTCCTTCATTCTTTGATTTATTTATTGATGCCTACTGACTTATTTTGCACGCTGCGGTGGCTTCTGTTGCACCCCTCCTCTGTGCTACACAGCCACTGCTTGGTAGGTGATCTCACTCCTCTCCCCAGACTTGAAGGTCTTCTCTGTTTTAAATTGAAATCACCCTGATGAATTTGAGATCTTAAAAACAGAAAAAGAAAAAACAGCTATTTTGAATGCCATAAGGTTATTCCTTGAATTACACAGTGAAAACAGTTGAACATCAGCCGCCTTTATTTTTCTGGTTTGCATTCTATTTCAGTCAAGATAAAATGCAAATTCTGTGTCTGTCCTTAATTAGAAACACGGTGGCTCATAAACACAAGCTGATGGCTTTTTTTGGTTTTGTCTCTTTGTCACAAGTGGTACGCTCCTTATTTTAATCCCCTTAATTTTCTTTCCTTCAGGTAACTCTTTGCAGTTGACATACTAAGTTGCATATAATTACTTACTGTATTTTTATTTTAAACAGTATTGTGTAGTTTTTGTTTTTATTTAGTCAGCTCCTCAACAAATGGTTGCAATCAGGTTTTCAGTATTTTCAGAGTCAGGGGAGTGATTGACTTTTGGGAAGGACCTCTAGAGGTCTCGGGTCCAGTCCTCTTCCCAGAGCAGGGCTTGCCTCAAAGTTGGATGAGGTTGCTTTCGGGCTTGGAAATGTTCACAGCTTAACGGAGCAAGGACTGGAGATTCCTAAGTCCCTCTGGGAAACTTGTTTCAGTGCTTAACCACTCTCCTTGCAAAAATGAATTGCGGATTGTGGGCACTTGGAGTCTTAATTCTCATTTTCTTCTTCTTTTGAAAGAACAGGGTTACAAAGCCCTTGTCTGGAAGCTGCCCCAGAACAGTTTTGCCTCCAGCGCTCATGTCCCTGTGAGAGGTGTTGGGTGAGTCAGATTTTTCTTTGAGAAAGGGAATTTAAAACCCTGCCTGGTCATCCAGCCTCTTTAATGAATTTTAAAGCATTTAATGGAAGAGTAGGAGGAACATACCTCAGTCTTAAAAAGAAGTTCAGTGCTGGAGGGAATTGAAAATGATGGTCAAGGGGAAATTCAAATTAATATCAATGTGTCAGGTCTCTTCAGCAGTGAGTGCGGATGCAGTCCAGCGTTCGACCGGAGCGCTGGAGCCTTGTTTGTTTAGGGTAATTTTGTTTAACTATGGAAGGTCATAATGACAGTAGCAGATAATTGGAAAGGAAAATCTAACTCCATCCTTGCTCAAAAGTCCTCTTGCTATTCTTGCTGCTTTTTGGATGACAGAAATGCCCAGTAAGGACCTTCAGTGGTCTGAGGGTAAAGTAGAGCGTTCTCTGTGGTGTTTGCCTTGAAGAAATCATCTTTTCTGTTGGCAGCATCCACATGTGCAGGTAGCAGTGCTAACTCTGGCATCCCACAGAAGTAATTGGGGAAATTACAGCTGCTGCCTGCAAAGACTTTCTTGAGGTCAACCTCACAAGACCCTGCTGACTTGCCCTCCAAGAGGGGTTTTCCTTCCTCTCAGCAGTGCAGAGACTGCGTGCAGGACTTGGTCATGGGTGCAGGGTTATTACTGAGTGTCTGTAGGAGCTCGGGAACTGTCACCCGCTTTAAATGTTGAGGAGCCAAGGGATTTGGCTAGCAGGGAGTGGTGCGTAAGACCATGGGAAGCCATGAATTGTAGCAGGATTCCTCAGATAAGGACCAGAACCCACATCTGTCTTTCAGAGAAGCACTTGTAGCCCTAGTCCCCACAGCGTTCTGGTAATCATCACTACATAGTTTGCTTTAGTCTTGCTTTCAGACTGAGCTGTAAATGGGTTCTTGAAGTGAGGGTCTTCTCAACCTTATCTCTGTTCACTGTAAGGCAGTATTTGGGTATTCAAAGTCTTTAACATCTCCATAAATGAATTAAAATGGTTGGCTGGGGTAAAGTAAGATGACTTCTGCTCCACATGTTAACCAGCTATTTGAGTTGAGTATGTCTTGGCAAAAAGCTGTTTTAAATCTTTCCAGCTTAACTTTCACACCTTAAATCTGCTGTGACTGATGGTTGGCCGCTATTACTCACGAGAGGCAGGACAAGAATTCATCCTCTAACATCAAGCAGCAGGAAAAATTACTGCGAGGGGGAAAAGTGAGGGTTTTCACATCTCTTAAGAATAAATGATGAGAGAGAAAACTACGTATGGACTTTCCTTGGCCAGTCTGCAGTGCAAGGGCTGAAGGTGGTTCTGGCTCTTCCAGGACTGCAGCATCTCACAGGGCTGCCTGCTTCATGAACCTTTCAAGTGAAGGAGAGCTCCATGCACCCATCACGGCCTCTTTTAATCTGCCAGGAATAGCGAGTGTGCGCAACATGCTTGCTACCGTCAGCAGGCTGCAGTGGAAAATAGCTCATTGGTTTTTCCCCCCTCACTCTCTGATCTCATCTGTGGTAGCTGCTTGCCCAAAGCCTCTGATCCATGCAGTGGCACAGAGGCAGGCTATTTTTTTCCTCTTCCAGTTTTGCCTTCTCTTAAAGTCATTACTCCATGGTCTGTTCAAGGAGATGTATTAACCTTGATGCTCGTTTGACTCCCAAAATGTGGGAGGGAATGGGGGTCAGGACAATAGAACTGCCTTTCACCTAGAGACTTGCCTGAGTAGCAGAGGGGTGTGAGCTCCATGAGCATCTCTAATCCTGTCATCCCTCCCCTCGAAATCCTTCCTGTGTCTCCGCAGGCTGGGGAGCACACTGTCACTTAGTGTCTTAAAATCCTTTCAGGCAGCCAAGGAAAATAATTTGGAGACTTTCAGAAAAAAACCCAAATGTAAAGGCCATCCTTGGGAGGCAGGAGTAATAGCATGTGACAGCTGAAACCAAGCCAGCAGCGCAAGCTCAACACGAATCCCAAACCAGTGAGCGCTGATGTGCCCTTCCAGCCTGCCTGCCTTCCTTACCATTGCCCCTCTCTGTGCTGGCAGCCCTCCTGGGAAGGAGAGCAGTTCTGGTGGCTTATAATGCAGAAATTAAATGTGTTCATTTAAAGGTTACCTTGTTGTAACCCCCTCAGCATCATGAGCCTCCCTGAGGGGTCTGACCAATGCCATGGGGCTGAGGAGAGCCACGAGCACAGTTCTAGGTTCCAATGGACTGAGCTACAGAGGTGTGAAAGCACTGGAGCATCCGATATCTCCCTATCCCTGGACCCTGCAGTGAGGATGGTGACTGGCAGAAGATGTGCGACCCCATCCCACCACCTGTTCCTCTGCCCATGAGATGTGCAGGCTTGGGTAGGGAAAAAACCCAGCAGTTCTGATTTGTATTCAGGGGACATATTTAAACAGCAAGTTTGTCTTGATTACAGTGCTTAATCTGACTTGTCAAAATCCCCGTAAAACCATTTAGGTGTTTAAGAGGGAAAACACACTCTCCTCACCCTCCAAGAGCTTACCATAACCTGGTCTGAAGCCACCAGCCCAGCTGCTCCTATCCCATCGCCAGCGTCCCAGGTCAGAGGCACATGCTGGGGGTGCTGACTCCAGGGACCCTCACCCCCCAGCCCAGTGCCAGAGCTCAGCTACACATAAAATATAGACAGTTATTTCATATAGGAGGGTTATTTCATGTATTTTCTAACTGTTACTGAAACAATTACTAAGAGCCGGTGGCTCTTCCCCCCTCCCATGGTGACTGAAAAACATCCTGAAGCTGGCATTGATCTGCAGAGTGCTGAGCGACCCGTGACTTGATGTGGCGGGGGTGTGTAGAGGGCAAGCAAGGCGGGGCTGACCCCTCAAAGTCACACAGGCATCACGCTCTAGCAGGCGCCTGAGCTGGGTGAAGTGGGCCAAAGCCCAGCAGACCGCAAGGACACAGCCCCGGGCACGACCCTGGCAAGGGCAAGCAGCAGGCTGGGGGCTGTGAGTCCCGGGGGGGGAACATGGGGCAGCCCTGCCCGGGGCTGGGGGAAGGTATGACTGCATCCTGACCCTCTCCCCTGCTCCCTGCAGAGGAGGGGAGCTAATTTCCAAACCCTCTAAACTCAGTGAAAAAGGATGGGTTCATATTGCTGGCAAAGTGTGGTGGGGCCGGGAAGAGTAAAGAGCATTGCATCTATTCTGTGAGATACTGAAGAGTGGCTTATGTCTGGATGTTGTTGGAGAAGACATCCCTGTGTGTCCCAGCTCACCCAAAACGAGGAGAGGGCAGCATCAATTACAACCCATGTCCCCCCTGCTTTTCTCCTGTTCATTTTTTTCCCCGTAGGAGATTAATGGGAACTCTTTGTCTTCTAATGTGACTATACCTTATGAATTCTGTCTCACCCTCATCCTTTAAGTGATCCACATCATAAAATATGTATTCAGTGATTTCAGGTCATAATTTGATCTGCTTAGGGAAGAAAAGGAATGATGGAAAAGGGTTGCCAGCATGCTCTGCTCTCCTCCATTTATCTATATTTATCATCTTTTTTTCCTAACAACCTGTGTGCAGCCAAGTGATGGAAATACTGGTACATGTGTGTTTGTTCCTTCCAGAACATGTCTCCTCTGACACCCCCAGCTTGGCAAGACCTGGTGAGCCACCCTGGCTGCCCCCACCCCTGGTCTGTTGGCAAAAATGGTGTGCAGGGTGGACAAAGGGCTGAGCCATCCCATAATGCCTGCCTTGTCCTTGCTACTTCTGGGCTCGGTTTTGCCTAGCTGTAAAATGGGCACAAATTTGCCCCTGTAGAAACTCCAGGTACGTGGTGGTTCCCGCAGGAAAGCAGCTCTGCACAAGCAAGCTGGGGGGGGCGGACACAGGAAGCAGCCAGGATGTGCCACACCTGCTGACAAAGGCAGGGTGGCATGTCCTCATTGCAAGACAGAGACATGGAGTTAAAGATCCTTCATCTGGTCTGTGAGGCAGCTGTGGGACTGCTGTACAGCGCTGGAGCTGCCAGTTTGATTTTAATGTGAAATCCTAAGTCTTAACATGGATTTTAATTACTTTAATAGACTCTTGTGGCATCTAAAAGCCTTATGCGTGGCAGTAGCACTAAAGGGCATTTAAACCCAGGAACCTGTAATGCCCTGATGTCACTGTGGGATGCTGCAATTCCCACCACAGCTGTGAAGCTGCCCTTTCCCCTCTACCCCATGGGGACAGGAGGAGAAGGAGGAAGGAGAGGGAGCCCAGCACTGAGGGGACACCCCTGCACCCCTCTGTGACCCAGACACAGGGTACCCCTGAGGCCCCAGCCTTCTGTGGGAGTAAGGAGACAATTTTGGGAGATTCTTGGCCTCTTCTGCACAGGGGGAAGGAGACCCTCCCTGCTTGGCTGCAGTCACACTGAGAGTGTGTTAGGCTTGTTTGCCATAAAAATCAGGGTTTAAAATCCTTGCATTCGTAGCTCTTGGACGACATCCCTGGGTGCCAGTTTTCCCCATGGCTGTTTACATAGCTATTTGACAGGCTTTGCAGGCTCACAGACCTTACGGAGATACAAAGCCCGTTTCAGCAGCACTGGATGGTGCGTCAGTGCTGCTGGGATTTGGGGCAAGATTTCCAGAAAGGAGGATTTGGGGGCTTTTTCCCCAAGGGTCCCCCTGCCTCCACCCAGAGTCTTTTAAGGGCTGTTTATTCTGGTGATGGAGATGCTCTCTGCATGGCCAGCATTGCTGAGAGATGAGAAAGCAAGGTCTCATTACAGCAATGATGTTTTAATGATGGTGAAGTGTTAGCATCAACATCACTTAACTCAGACAGGTGGAGAGAGGGAGAAAAACCACATCGGTGTCACCCACCCAGGGCAGGGACCCGACTGCCCCAGGTATTTCTGAGCAGCTAAGAGTGGCCTGGCTGCTGCACTTTCTGCTGCAAGTAGGGGTATAGAGCAGAAGAAAAAGGTGAAGGCAATGCCCCAGAGTCTCTGGTGTGACTTGCAAAGCTGAGAACCATTGTGCTTTGCCAGGATGAGAGCAGCTGTGCTCAAATAAACCCTCTTTTTGGCACCCTTGCTTTGGCCCTGGGAGCAGGGGGAGATCTCCAGCTTGGTTTTCCTGGAAGAATTTTGGTGTGCCAGATGCTGGGTTGTATTTTGCCAGTGGAGAAGTTGCTCAGCCTAATGCCAGGTCTTGGCTCCTGCCTGCCCATATCTGCTGCCTGCAACCTGCCTGCTGATGTCCCCTCACCTCGAGCCCTGTGTGCAGCTCTGGACCCCACCAGAGGGGCGGGGATGTGAAGGTCCTTGAATGTGTCCAGAGGAGGACAACTGAGCTGGTGACAGGGCAGGAAGGCATGTCCTCTGAGGAGCAGCTGAGGACTCTGGGCTTGTCTAGTTTGGAGAGAAGGATGCTAAGGGGTGACCTCATGACTGCAGCTTCCTGAGGAGGGCACGTGGAGAGGGAGATGCTGAGCTCTTCTCCCTGGGATCCAGGGACAGGACATGTGGAAATGGCTCTAAGCTGTGCCAGGGGAGTTTAGACTGGACATGAGGAAGCATTGCTGTACAGAGAAGGTGGTCAAACAGTGGAGCAGGCTTCCTGGAGAGTCAGGCCTGTCAGTGTTTGAGGTATTTGGCCAGTGC
Organism: Rhynochetos jubatus; assembly: GCA_027574665.1. Classification (NCBI taxonomy): domain Eukaryota; kingdom Metazoa; phylum Chordata; class Aves; order Eurypygiformes; family Rhynochetidae; genus Rhynochetos; species Rhynochetos jubatus. Next base: position 24,495,764 of record CM050656.1, read on the forward strand.
CTTAAAAAATACACTTCAACTTTTGGTCAGCCCTGAAGTGGTCAGGCAGTTGGACTAGATGGTCGTTGTAGGTCCCTTCCAACTGAAATAGTCTGTTCCATTCTACAGGGAAACACCTCCAAGGTGCTTTACTGTCTTTAGGGCCCATTGAATGCACTGAGACATAGTGGTGGGGAGGGGCAGGGAAATTGCCTCCAGCAGTGCCCTGAAACCTAAGGATAGGGCATGGCTTTGCAGCTGCTTCCCCCCAGCAGCAGCAACCAACCTTGAAGCTGCCTCATGGGCAACTTTTCTCCTCGGGATGGAGAAGGATGCACATGACCAGCACTCAGAGCCAGGAGGTGCTCCATCCTCACTGCTTCTTGCAGTGAGCAACAGGTCTCCATGCTCTCAGCAGCAAAGCCGTGTCTTTCCCTAAAACATGAAATTAAAAAATCAGTTTGGTTTCTCTTGTGCTCCCGGTGATCTCTAAGAATGGGTTTATTGGATGTTTTCCAGAGCTCTTCTCTCAAGCATTTTATATACAGCTGTGTCAGCTGCCGCTCACCAGATGCAGTATTTGGACATCATGGTGATGCCATATGATAATATTAATATTTATTATTTGCATAGGGAATGTTAGACAAACTGTTTTGTCATCAAAAAAAAAAAAGACAGGCTTCTCCCAGTTTCACAGTGAGGCCATTTGCTGCTCACCAGTGAGCTTCAAGACGGAGACACTGCCGTGGGCAACACAGGTTGTAGCTGCCACCACATCTCCCACCTGTGCTTGGCTACATCTCCCACTGCTGGAGAATTTCATGGTAACACAAAACCCTGCAGTAAGGGAGCTCTGCAGTGAGCTGGGGACAGGCTTTCCCTGCCCATCACCAGAAGGACTGAGGTCTTGGTGCTATGGACTGATAAAGTGTCTGGGCTGCCTTGCCCTAAAACTCATGATGATTTTGCAGGTCTGTTTTCTGTCTCCGCCACCGTGCTCCATGCCCCTGCCAGTGCTCACCTGCATTCAACCATTGCATGATAGCAGATAATTTGGGTGCTTTGACTGTAGGATATTAGATGGATTTAAAGATTTGAGTTTATTGCTTTCATGATTACAGTCAAACCTTTTTAATATTGCTCCCAGTTTACAGTAGGTTCCCTTTTACTATGCACCAACCTACAGCCCTGTGTGTGCTGCAAGCTACTGGGGAAGTGGCTTGGGGTGCTGCCAGTCCCCCAGGGCCCTGACCATCTCCTCCATGGGGCTCACTGAGGCTGCAGTGCCTGGGCTTCTCCCCTGTCAAGGGAAAGCCCTCCCAGGCTGGAGACCCCTCCGGAGTTATTCACCCTTCCTGGGGTCTCTGTTCAGGAAAAGCAGCTCCTGCCCTTATCTGTAATTGAAATAGATGGAATCAGGATGGATCAACGTCTAATTCTTCACCTGGGTGAATGGAGACATATGTTTTAATTTTTTGGTAATTCAGGCTGGGAGCTCTGACTCGTTCTTCTGAGGGCATGTAAGGTTCACCGCTGCCAAGAGGCGGTTTCGCTTCGTACACGTCAGTCTGTGTAAGAGATTCTTCCTGGGGCTGCCATCCCCACTGTCGGTGAGGGGAGAAGAAATACAAGTAATTTCCCAAACTTCTGCAAAGGCAGAGTTCCCATCACCCCGTGCACCCAGGGGATGCTCAAAGCCCAGGGATGCAGGTGGGTGCTGGCTGCATTTCCATCCAGGTTTTTCTGAGGGCTGTGCCTCCTTTCCTTCACTGCCACAGGAATTAAAGCGTGCCAGTTTTACCCAGCCACCCTGCCCTGTGGGACTTGGGCAAGAAACTACTCCTTCAGACATGGCCATGGTCAAAAAACTGTGATTTTCAGGGAAGTTGCCCTTTACTTTGCCTTACAAGCTTGTCATCATGGCAGGAAGGCGAAGGAAAGCAGTCACTTCCTCTTCTCCAGCTGCCATGATTTCAGCATCTGAGCATCCCAGCCAGGTCCTTTTGCCCACCACAATGAGCCTGGGTAGAGAAAGACAGGAGGGACTCATCAGATGTTTTAATCTATTGCTTGTGTATGGTTTTGTGGTTTGGGTTTTTTCCATCAGCACAGTCCAAGGAATACCATTTTTATCTTGATGGTACATCTGTAAAACCAAAGAGGGAGTTTTCTTGCAGCTGAAATAGCTCCTTTCCAACTCAGGCTTTTGCATTACAGTTGGGAAGGTTGCATGCCACCTCACTGGTGGCACCTGTTGACTGTAGCTCAACCAGGTTTCATTAGCTCTGGTGTCTGAGACCACAAAAAAATCACTGCCTACTCCCTCGGAGCTGTGGGTTTCACTCCGTGGAGGATGTCAGGGCATGTAGGTGCAGGTGTATGACTCCGTGTACATCTAAGCGGACACTTACCTACAGAGCTGAAGCACCTCTTCATTATCAACGATGAGCTTCCATTTACGGACATAGGAGGTAGATTAGGCAACGTACCCAAAGTGACCTGGGGAAATCAGGAAATGAAATCGTATCGCCGGAGTCACAGATACTTTTAGGGCCACCTTGTTACAGTGAGGTCTGGTTTAACTCATCAGGACTGGAGTCTCTCAGCTGATGAAGCATCTAAAATGTTTGAGCCACTGATGGAAACTGTGTCTAAAGCTGTATGCAGAATGAGACTGAATTGCCCTTTTCAACTTCGGTTCACAAGCTCAGCTGGAAAAAAAGAACCAAACTCTACCACCACCAACTCTACTCATCATTGAGCAAAAAGCTTTGGGAGGCTCGTGACTTCGAATATTCAGGTAAGTTCTGATGTTAAAAGGAATTAGAGCACTCTGAGTATCTTAAAATATAACATTACAGTCTCTTCGGCATCTTTCCCCCCATTATTTTGGTTGAGTGATGGTGAATTTGCCAGGAAATCACAAATGGCTTCAGTGGCTCTCAACCTGCCAGGAGAGAACTTGATTGAAAATGTCTCCTGACTGCCTTTGAGGCAGTGACCATGGGGGCTGAGGCTGGTTTCTCGTGTTCTTGGTGAGGCCGGTCTCTGGCTCTACAGGAACAGTGGCGAGTGCTGAACTCAGGTCTTTTTAACCAAGTTAAGTAAGGGTGGGTGTAAAAATACCCACTGCTGGCTCGATCATTTATCCTTCCACTTCTCAGAAGTTTGACAGCTGTTTGGAGGCAATGTGTAATGCCAGTGCAACTCTCTTGGAAAGGGAGCTCCATCCTGCTTGGAAAGGGAGCTGGGTGTGACCCTCAAAATGGGACCAGAGTGAGGAGGGTCCTCAGCACCCCCACTGGGGCTGAGGCTGCTGCCTTCTGCTCCTGAAGCAGCTCTCTTCCCCTCCTCAGACAGTGATGGATACCCCAACCTCCCGGCTGGGTAGGAAATCCTACTCCAGACTAGTGACTGTTAATTAACCTCTGGAGGGGCAGGCAAGAGCCAAACTTTGTTGTCTGGGGTCATAGAATCACAGAATGGTTTGGGTTGGAAGGGACCTTAAAGACCATCCTGTTCCAACCCCCCTGCCATGGGCAGGGACACCCTCCACTAGACCAGGTTGCTCCAAGCCTCATCCAGCCTGGCCTCGGACACTTCCAGGGATGGGGCACCCACAGCTTCTCTGGGCAGCCTGTTCCAGTGCCTCCCCAGCCTCTCCGGGAAGAATTTCTTCCTGATATCTGATCTAACTCTGCCCTGCTTCTGTTTAAACCTGTTACCCCTTGTCCTGTCCCTACAGGCCCTTGTAAAAAGCCCCCCCCCCCCCCCCCCCCCCCCAGCTTTCTTGTAGCCCCTTCAGGTACTGGAAGGTGCTATAAGGTCTCCCCAGAGCCTTCTCTTCTCCAGGCTGAACACCCCCAGCTCTCCCAGCCGGTCCCCATAGCAGAAGTGCCCCAGCCCTCTGACCATTTCTGTGGCCACGCAGGTTCGCAGTCACAGCCCCGTGAGGCTGAGGCCAAATTCAGTTGGCTCTCACTTTGTTTTGCATCCCATTTTCCCCTGCTCCTCTCCCTTCTTTTCCAGCTCCTTCGCCCCTTCGGGAGACGACACACCGCGGCGGGAGGTGCGTGGCCGTGGCGGGGACACGGCGGGGGGGGCCCGCGGGGCAGCCCGGGGGCGGCAGGGCGGGCCGGGGAGGGGGGGCGGTGGGAGGCGATGCGGCGGTGCTGCGTGGGTTTGCGGGTGGGATTTTCCTGCCGCCTGTGCCCACTAGGTGGCTGCGTGCTGTGGGAGCCCGGAGCGGGGAGCAGAGGGAGCAGAGGGGAGAGCAAGGGGAAAAAACAAGGGGGAAAAAAAAAAAAAAAACCAAGCTGCTGAAATTTAAGCCGTGGAGGGAGCGGCAGCGAGGCAGTCCCGGGGTCGCTCCTCTCCGCCGCAGCACCCAGCCGGGCTGTCGGCGCCAGGCAGGGCGCCAGGCCGAGCCCGGGGACCCCGCCGGAGCGGGGCCGCCCCACTTTCCTCCCAGCGGCGGCAGGAGGCGCCGGCCCGGCCCGGTGAGTCTCCTCAGCACCGCGGACAGCTCCGCGCTCCGCGCTCCGCGGACGGCCGCGTTCCGCGCTCCCGGCTGCGCGGGCGGCCGCGTTCCCACCTCCGGGCTCCGGCTCCGAGCTCCGCAGCTCCGAGCTCCGCGCTCCGGGCTCCGCGGGTCGCCACGCTCCGAGCTCCGCGGGTCCGGGTTCCGCGCTCCGCGGGCAGCCGCGCTCCTAGCGCCGAGCTCCAGGTTCCGCGTTCCACTTCGTGCTCCGTCGCTCCGCGCATCCCAGCCCTGCGGGCGGCCGTGCCCCGGACCGCCGGTACCGTGCGTGTCTGTGTGCGCGTCCCCGCTCCAGCCGGGTGGCCGGGCAGCGAGGAGCGGAGTTGGACGCGGGGGAAGGCGGCGGTGGGAAGGGACCCGCGGTTACCTAGCCGTGCTGCGGCGTCTCTCCGGCCCGGCCGCGGCGGGCTAGGAGAAGGGGTGGGAATTGAGGAGCGGTGTGGGGCAAAGGCTACACGTACTTTCTGCAAGTTCCTTTTGTTGCTGGAATGAGGTTAAAGAAATTTGGCTCTTGGCACCTGCGTCATGCGGAGAGAGGAGACAGCTTGGGGAGGGGAGGAGGTTTCTTGCTGCATACTCGCAGGCAGCGCTGGGGGGGCCTCATTCACACCCTCTCCCCATCAAACCCATGCCTCGTATCTCCTCCTCACCCCGTTCCCTCCCTCCTGCCCGCGGCTCCCCTCTGCGAAGGGCTGAGCACAGGCCGATTCCCCCCAGGGCCGTGGCGGCAGCCGCTGGGGAAGCAGCATCCCCAACTCCCAGCGGGGTGGAAACAACCCTGCGCAGCCTTTCCCTCCCACACCCGGCTGCCGGCTGCCTGTAGATGCTGCTGGCAGAGGCGAAGACCACCCAGGTCAGGCCCTCTGCCTTAACCCCAGCTTTCTGCTTCAATTCACCAAAGTTTGAATGCGATGTTTTCCTCCTCTCCTGCCTCTTCAGGAGTACCTTGTGGGCAGAGACGGTGCCTTGCTCTAGGAGAGCTGAACCCTGGAAGGGGCTAGCTGAGAGCTTTGGGCTGAAAGATACTCCCCAAACCTTCACTGAGCTGCGACTTGTAAAGCCAGGGAGCACTCGCTCGGAGAGGATGCCGCAGAGCAGAGGGGTGGCTGAGCATCTGGAGGAAGGGACGGTGAGGGTGTTTCCGAGGCACACGTTCATTAGGCATGCTTTGTTAGCAGTTACCTGTTACGGCTTCTGGCAGAATCCATCTGGATTCTGCAGAGAACTGGCAGGAGGAGGAGGCCAGGCAGGCAGGCAGAGGGGTGTGAGGGGGTTTCCTGCACCATTGCTGGAGCCTGGCTGTTTATTTGGCCCTCAGTTCCAACCTCACAGCAATGGGGTATGAACCCCCAGGATGGGATGCTGGACAGGCAGGCTTGGTGGGAGAGAGGGCTGTGCAGCATCTCTGGCCCCAGCAGCCTGCCAGGAGGGCAGGTCCCCCTCAGGGTACCTGGGCAGCAAGAGGGGATGGCTCCTCAGGGGCTGGGGCTTTTACTGATGGCACAGGGCAGAGTTGTGCCCTGGGGTGCTATGGATCCCTATGTAGATCCATACTGCCAGGGCTGGAAGAGATAGTGTCTGTTGCCAGGACTTGTCACGCTGGTGCTTGGGGGTGATTTGGCTGCAAATCCTGGAAAACCAAAGCTGAGGATACGGTCTGTTTTGGGCTGAGGTTGGGTTTTCCTCTGGGCTCAGCTCGTGGCTAGTGGAGCAGGGACAGGCTGTGCTCTGCTGTGTCCAGGGAGCTGCTCATGGGCTATGGCGGGCTCAAGCCACCCCCTTGGACATCTCCCTGCCCTGCCTTGCACCCCAAACCCACTCCAGGGGCTCAGCAGGGATGGTTTGTCACTGCAGGGCAGCAGCCATGGAGAGGGACACAGATCTCTTGCTGTTCCACTGACAGTGATGCTCCAGGCTCCCCAGTCCCCCCTAAAGCAGCTCCAGAGGCAGAAATAAATCCTAAGGGAGCCCTTCCCTGACACAGCTGCAGCATTGGCTGCCCACAGCTTCATCCACAGCTCTGGGAGGATGGGACAGGCACCCAAACCTGCTGGGCTGGGGTGGGCTGGGGGCTGCGGTTCCTGCCCTGGCACATGGTGTCTGTAGGGCTCCCAGCCCTCTCCCTGCTCCTGTTCATCTTGCTGGAGTGCGTAGCGAATGCAGTAAATGCCGAGAAAGATGCTAATTAGCGAGTACAAGCGTGCAGGGTGTAAAGTAGGTGTTTAACCATATTATATAAACAAACATAAAGGAGCCATAAATTAGGCGAGGGAAGAAGTCGATCCATTGATGGAACTGCCCAGGCAGAAGAGATAAAGGCAGCGCATGGCAGCTGAGGGACGGGGACACGATGCAGCCGTCCCCTATAATCCTCTCTCCTTTTAATTGTGCCTGTAATAAGAAATGAAATGTCGATGTCGTTAGATGCTGATTCTCCCTGTAGGGTGGTCCCAGACAGGGGAGCAGCATCCTACAGCCAGGTCAGGGTTAAAATCCCAGCAAGGGCAAAGCCTGGGATCTCTTGGATTCTCCTAGCTTTTGGGAACTGGTCTCTTACCATGCCAGCAGGAGTTACTGGGAGGCAGCTGCTAAATTTGATGTCATTAAGTGCTTGAAGCTCTAGGTCTCTATGGGACCTACTCAATGGTGTGATCAGTTCCTGGTCTCCCCTAACCCACATCACTGCTCGCAGCCCACTGTCACCCTTGCTGTGCAAGAAATAAAATAAGGAAACACAAAGGGATAGGGATAGGAAATTAAAAAATAAAGTAGAAAATATGGGGCAGGTTCAGCAGATGCTGGTAGTCCATCCCTTTTAGAAGTGGTTTTTCCCCCAGCACTCTCAAGGCAGTTTTGAGACTTCCTTACTGAGGCACCTGGTATGAATCCGGGGCTGCCCAGCGCCATTTCAGCTGACCTTCCCCATCGGCTGCCTCCGCTCCCACAACCCCCGAGGGGAGCTGCTTCAATTGAGTTTCATGGAGATAGAAAGGGACTCCCCCCTTCATCCCTCCCCACTATTCCCTGTCCAAAGGAGGGGGTCATGAGCCCCTGACCGCTGAGGCAACAGTGTCCCTGCACACATGAACTGATGATGGTATTCCCTGAAATAGCCCCTAAGTTTGGAGCAGTTGAAGTGCTCCAGCCCAGGGACGGGCAGCTGAAGCCAGCAGCTGGCTGGGCACCGCCACTTGAGACATCACCTCCCCTCCCATGTCTTGGCCTCCGAACCTGCTCTGGGAGTTTCCAACTGAATTAATATTAAAAGGAAAATCCTTCCTCAACAAGATCTCAGCTCCAAACCTCCCATCCATGGGCTGCTGCAGGGTGCTGCCAGCCCCTCTCCTCCTGCACCTTCCCAGTCCCCTCCAGCTTGTCATCCTCATCTCGGAGCTTCATTTCATTTTCCCTTTATAATTACCCATAGCAATCTCTCCTGGCAGGTCCTTGATGAGACCCAGGTAATTGTTTGGTTCTTTTTTTCCCACCCCTCTATTTTCCTTGATGCTTTGCAATGTCAAAGCTTTGTGTTTCCATAAACCAACATGTTTCTTCCCAGCAAAGCACCTGCAGGGTGGCGGGTACGAAACAGGGAGCTGAAAAGCCAGAGCAGGTGCTGGCAGCTGCCTTGCTTACGTCTCCCATCTTCAACCAGCTGCCTTCAGTAAAACAACACTTTTAATATGCCAGCATGGTGGGCTCGTCCTGCCGGCATGTAAGCATCCAGGTCAGCAGAGGTTGGGAAAACATGGGGTGGGTGGAGGTGTCACGGCTGCAGGATGTCACATATCCCTGCTCCTCTTCCCTGCACTGGGGACCCTCATGGGCTGTGATTTGATACCCTGTGGCTGGTTATGGCCAGATTTGCTGGCGGGGTGGAAATCCCAGGGACACTAAATTCTCCCCCCACACGGTCCCTGGGGTGGCTGGGGGGAGGAAGGGGTCCAGTTTCCCCCCAAAACCCCCATCAAAAAGGACAGCAGAGGCAGTATGGGCTTGCTGAGGTGCTTGTCTCGGAGGTTTGGTGAGCAGAGATCTTCATCTGAACATTTCCTCCTAAAAACCCATGTGTTTTGGGGGCAGCATGTCCCAGGACAAGATAGGAGCCATCCCAGCTACCACATACTGCCTCCACCCTGCCCCATTCTTGGCTTTTTTGTTAAATAAAGGCTTTTTGGCAGGATGTCTGCTCCCCATCTCTTTTCCCAGAGTGGGCAGAGCCCCAGAACTTGTCCTCTAGGGCAAGCTACCATGGGAGGATGAGGTTTGAAGCCTCTTGCTAGCTTGTGGTCATGTGGGTTGTTGTTAGAAGAATTATTGAGGGGTGTTTAACTGGTACTTGGGTGGGTGTGGGATGTTGCCAACCCACCTTGTTTCCCTTGGCCTGGCCAGACCTCTTTCTTCTTTTGGAGGAGACCTCAAAATCACCCACGCTTTGGAAAAATTAACTCCATGTAGCTACTACAAGTGTAGAAATGTCCTTTGATAATGGCTGTCCTCCAGGAGAGGGGTCTGGCAGAAGCAAGGGGTTGTCTCTCTCCTTCCCCTCTGCTCACATGAGACAGCATGGGAAGTAGAAATTATTTCAGCTTTCTGTCCTTCATCCCTGGGGCAGTTCCCTCCTCTTCTCACTTGTTTCAGGAGAAGATTCTGCTTGTGGAATGTGAATGGGGATGGAGAGGTAACTCGAGAGTGGAGATGCTCCAGTTGGTGCTGTTTTTTCCCCCAAAATGCAAATATCCTCTCCAGAGGAAGGAAAACAGCCTTAACTCTGCTCACCCAGCCCCGCTTTCTCCATCCTGGCATGTGCAAGGGCACGCTGATGCAGAGACCGTGTCCCAGGGTAAAGCTGCTCTGTTTGCATTAGCTGGGGCACATGGCTGGCTGGCGTAATTACTCCTCCTTGGCCCGGCTGCCTGGGATTTGAAAATTGATTGCCAAGTCAATACAGATGCATTCAGACCATGCTGGGCTGCTGGCGGGCGCAGGCAGGCGCTCGAGGACGTCTGCCCCCACTGACAGCTGGCATGGAGAAAGGCTGGGCTTTGGCTTTCCGAGTGCATCACTAGCAAGTAGCAAGGGAGGTGACCCCTGAGCCTTGCCTGTACAGAGTTTCCCAGCTGGAGCCGGGTGGTGGACATGGGATGGGTGAGCAAGGAGGAAGGGCAGCGCATGCCCTGGGTCATGCAGCCCCTCATGGGCCCCACCCTGGTGGGTCAAGTCCCACCACTGTGGTCCTAAAGCATCATCTCCAACAGGGAAATGTTTCCTGGTGAATCTCTCAAGCCGTTTCCTCGCCAGCTACCTTTGTTTCAGCTGAAATTGTGTTAGCAGAAATCTCTAAAAATGTGGATTCCTACAGCACATTTTTTAATTTTCCTTTTTTTTTGGTGGATGAGGCCTCTGATGCCCATGAGGTTTTGCAGCCTTGCCTTACCAAGCACCCCATCTGGGAATAGGTCCCGTTGATGGAGTACATCCATGTCCCTGCTATATAACATGGGGGACAGGAGCATGGAGCTTCACCAGAGGCGGTTTCAGCTGCTGGCACCCGCAGACGATTCAGCATCCCTGCGGCCAGTAATTAAAATGCAGATTGATTGGGTTTGATCTGGTTGTTGTCCCTTGGGGAGCCCCTTTGCCTCCCCAGGGGACACACTGGAGCTAACGGGACCTGAGGTTTCTCGGGGGGGGGCTCTGCCCACAGTCATGGAGCAGGGTTTAGCCCCTCCTCACACGACACTCACGTGCATCTGGTTTTAGAAAGGATACTTATACTTGCACAGAGACTTAAAAGAAAATCCCTCTGCAAAACACCAGCATTAAACTTATCTTTAATTACACAGTTAATTTATTATATAGCACTAGTAACAAAGTGAACCGGGCAAGCGGCTCCAAGATAGCACTCTGAGAATTGCCTCATTTAGTAAATAATTTTAACTTAAGTAATTATCTCCTGCAAGGGGGATGATGCGGGACAGCCCCGGGTTGATCTTCGCTCCTGGCCACAGGAGGGATAAACCCTCTGTGTAATTCCTCACTAATCATTCAGTGCTGTCATCGCCTCCTCCCGACATCTGGCTGACACGCACCCATCACCCTGTGCACCCTGGGATGGCCAATGGGGTCCCAGCCAGGGCTTTCAGTGCTGCCCATGGGTGCCATCCTGGCAGCAACCCTGGGCAGAGGGTGGTTGGGTTTCCTTTGCGTTGGGTTTAGGGTTTTTTCCTCCCCAATCTTAACCCATCCATTTATCCTGGAGGCGGGTGATGTTAACAGCATCCCTGGTACCCAGCCAGCCTGAGGCCCTCCAGCTGCCCTGGTTTGGGTAGGAAACGATTTATATGGAGCTACTTTGTATCTGTTTTCCCCTCATCATCTTCCTCTCCATCTCATCCTTCACTCCCCCCCTCCTCCCCTGGCTCCGTCCCCAGCTCCCTCATCCCTCACTAGCTTCACCCACACACTCTTCCCCGCTCCGGCCTTTTGTTTCCCCCTGGGGTTTCATTTAAAAGCACTATTGATGCCGTTAAGCGTTAATATGAAGAGAGTCTCTCTCCGACTGCCCGTCGCAGATGGGAACCTCGGCTCAATCCATGTCCTGTTCTCCACTGGGGAATAACAATGAACTCCAGCACCATGGAGAGATGGAGAAAGAGCAGCTCTGTGCTCCACGAGACAGCCCTGTCCCCAGGGCCAAAATAACTCCACTTGTTTTATTTATCAACTCCGGGGGGACGGGGAGTGAGTGGCATACAGATGTTTCCACAGCTGGCTCTGCCAGCCAGACGTGCCTGGGACTGGCCTTGCCGCGGGGTCCTGTGTGGAGGGGGGATGCTCTGGGGTGTTCCAGAGCTGGAGAACCACCTGTGGGGCGTGTTTTAAAGTAAAGAACAAGATTTGGGTTATGGGCATCTCTGGAGGGATAGATGGATGCCAGCTGAGCCCCAAGCAGCCGTCAGCTGCCAGCATCTGACCTGCCGTGAGTTTCCATCCTCCTCTGGGCTGGTACCCCAGTGATGCTCACATGGAGCCTAAGACAGTTCAGCATTTGCCCAGGGGCTCCAGTGCTTGCAAGAGGAAAAGAAAACAGGGACAAAATATCCTTCTTCATCGTTGATACACAGACACAAATTGAAGGGCGACAGCAGCTGAGCTGATTTTTCCCCATCCCTTGCTCCCTCCCTGCCGTTGCCCCCCACACGCAGGCAGCCTCCCTTCCTCCCGCTCCTCTCTTCCTGCGCTCCCATGAGTGAATTGGATTAGTCACCTTCTTAATTAACTGTGCCGGTGTGAGCTCTATGAGGTATTAAATGTTTGTCACAATCCAATTAAAAAAATTCATCCCAGCAGGGCAGGCTTTCAGAGACACTGGGAGTTTGCAGCCCTCACACCGGGGACTCGGAGGCGTGAAGCTGCGTGGAATTGGGAGGCTCTGGTGGGGTGTACACCCCCCACCCCCATCCTCTTCCCTCAGTTTTTGGATACCCCAGGGGCTTGTTCTGCCTTCCGGAAAGTGCATCTTTGCCCTCTCAGCAAGGGGTAGACCCAAAACTGGTGCCATGAAGAGAACATAACACCTCCAAAGCACCCCCTGAGCCCATGTGGGTTGAAAATTGGGATGGAGCCGGGTGAAAATCCACAATGTAGCTGTGGTACACAGGCTCTGCCAGGCAGCGGGGTGCCTGGCAGCATTGGTAAGGCTGAGCTGGGGTACACCCAGCCTTTTGGAGGGGGTCAAGGGCTGTGTGGTTAAGGTGGAGGCTGGATTCTGTCAGGAAAGTGATAGCATCAGCCTCTTCAGCACTGAAGGCAGCTTTGCTTTTGAATGAACACCCACATCGGGGATGAATGAGGTTTAGCTTCTGCTTTAAAACCAACCCAGATCCTGAAGATGAGCAGGATCTTCCTGCAGTCCCCTGTATGGTCCAGCTGGCCCAGAGCCTCTCTGGGGCATGTGCCCCATAGATGTCCCAGGCTCTCCACCCCATTGGATGTCTTCATCACTGTTCAGCTCTTTTATCTTTTTCTCAGTCTTCTAGACTGTTTTTGATCCGTAACAAACTTTCACCTCTTGTCTTAGTTCCCTTAATAGCCTCTGCAGAAGGATTTTATTAAAACCTGGTGGAAACTCTGAATTCATTACAGCTCCTTATGCTCCGCCACGCAGAGCTTTGCTGGCTCCCTTGGGTCAGGGCTCTGGTAGTTCGCAGGGGCCATACAAAGTACTTGGGCTGCTTTCTTCCCAGCTCAAATTATTATTAATCATTTTTATGTATTTAGCAATTATTTATTATGAATTATTTATTTATTATAATTTAATTTGTTTTCTTTCCACACCCAATGGTGAGGCTTACTGGGCTGTGGTGCTTCCCAGCATCATCCTGTGTGTTTTGCTGTAGAGGAGGTGAACCACTCACTGGACAGGTGGGTGAAGCATTGTTTTGTGCAGTAGGTGACATGTCAGTTGGCATTTTTAGTCTAAAAAAAGCCTCTCAGGTGAACCCTGCAGGTACCCAGGTGGTCTTGGTGGGTACCCACTGCCGCATGTCTCACCTGTGTGGTCCCACAGCAGCTGATGTAGTCTGGGAAGTGAGATCCCCCATGAAGAGCATCTCGCTGGCAGCAGAGGCAGAAAGCTTTAATCCCTTTAAATTTCTCTTTATCGATTGCGGTTTTACCGCTAAATCACTTGCTCTAGCGACGCATGAGCTTCCCCATCACAAGTGCATTAGCTGCCGGCGAGACTCCAGCCATTGCACGGTGCTGCACGTCAGCGCTTCACCTGCCAATCCCAGCTGCAGGGCTTGGCAGAGGCGCTCTGTCAGTGCCTGAGCATCCCTGATTTCCAGCATGGAAAGCGAATGCTTGGGCAGGCCCGGGGAAGAGAAGCGGGATGCAACAGGTTGCCTGTGTGGACATGGGTGCAGGTGCCAATGTGTGGGGCTACTTGCCTGGGAAAGCATCTGGAGGTGGTTTGTCACCTGTGGGCGCACACGGAAGGGGTCAGCACTTCGGGTCCTGCTCTGAGTCTCCCAGGTGCCTTTATAGGTGCATTATATCATATATCTGCTCCGGGTGTGATATCTTACATCCTGTACCTGCAGGGGGGGTGCCTCCCACCTCCACTCTAAGGGGATCCCCAAAACACATCCTACTCACCAGGATGGAGGGCTTGGGGGTGGGGGGATAAGAGGGATTTGGAGGTGTTATTGATCCCCAGAGCAAAGAATCTACTGCTCTGCAGGATTTTTCTTTCCAGCAATCAATGGAAATGCGTTTATCAGGAAACTGTGTTTGACCTGGACAAGTGTTTTACTGATGTAAACAAAGCTGGTGAGAGGGACAGGGGAAGGAGAGATAAGGAGGGCTGGGAGAGGAGACACAGGCTTGGAAAGGACTGGGAGGGAGGAGAGGAGATGAAAAGAGAAGGAGGGATCCTGCCCTTCCCTACCCAAGCTGCCGGAGAGCTGAAATCAGAGCAGGCGCCAAGCTTTGCACAGACCCCTGTTAGTGGTGGGCAGGGGATACCAGGTACTGCTTCTCACCCCGGTGGGATGTCTCCAGCTGGTCCAGGCAAGTCCTCGGAGACCAGAAAGCAACTGGTTTCCTTAAATTAGTGGGAGTGCAGGCAGGGGAAGGAGCAAGGAGGGCAGGTTTCCATGGAAATGGGAGCTGGCAGGAGAGGTAGCTAAGGCAGAACAGGCAGCAGTGAGCCCTGGCAGGTGTGACGCTCTGCCTGCCTGCCCCTTGCTGCCCAAGGAAAGACTTCTCCCTGTCGCTTTATGCTATTAATTGGAGCAAAAAAATTAATCTCTTCGTGATGGAGACATGCTTATGCCTGATGCTTTAATAATAGGTCTTTTTTTCTTCCTCTGTAGTGTCATTTATGCTCTAAGGTCCTGAGGAAAGACAAGAAGCAAATGCCCAGCCTTGAAATGTTGGGCTGGGAAGCGAGAGCAGGCAGTGGGTTTGGAAAAAAGAGCAGTTTCAAATGTCAGGGGAATTTGTGTGATGAGGATGCAGTTAGCAGAGGGCAGTCAGGCCAGTGGGTTAATGTGCCTACCTTTTGCAGCATGAACCAGGGGACACTGAATGACTGTAAATAGCAAGGGCTTGGGTTTTAGATCTGATCTTAAAGATACCCGTTAAATCCCAGGTGCAAGCCCAGCCTTCCTGTATTTTAGAGCAAGTTTGACTTCACCTCTCACTCATCCATATTTTGGCCTCGGTCCGTATTTCAGCTCTTAAGTAGGAGTAGGGCTGCCCTTCGGTCCTTGCCCTTGAACATCCCCTTCGGGTCCCAGCATAACCAGAGGAGAAATCCTGGTATGAGAGCCTATGAAGCTGATGGGAGCGCAAGATCCAGAGAGGAAAAGTGGATGTCTAATGCCACCGGACTGTTGTGCATGGGGATCCTGTGTAATCAGCAGGATGAGCATCCCAACAAGCATCACTTGGGAGGTGGGGAAGCCGTGTGCCTCCCTTCAGCCAGGAGCAAACCTCTTTACTGGGCTGGGTAAAAGCAGAGCAGAGGTCAGGCTGATCGCACTGCAGAGAAGAATAAGGCATTATCTTGATTTTAAATACAGCTGGAGAAGGGGACGTGTGTGCTGTCACTGCATCTCGCATGTGTGAGCTGGCAGGCTCGTTCGTACCCAGCTCCTGTGCACCCAGGGTGGGGGGGAGGTTAGGAACCCATTCAGCAGCCCCTGGGTGATGTTCCTTGCATGTGCAAGCTCTGTCCCAGCACTAGCAAAATGCTCTTCTCCCAGATTCAGTGAGATTTGAGGCAAGGTAGTGATGCCACCACAACGTGCTGTCATGGACTACATTGCAGAGCAATGTTCTCTTCCCCCAGCACTGATCCTCATCCCCCCAGTGCTGATTTTAAGCCATCCAGCCCCAAGTGCCACCACCCTGCAGAAGGACCTGACCCACACCATCAGTGGGAACACATCCCTCTGCCCGTATTTGGGCTGCCTGCTCCTGCCAGGGAGGATGCATGTGTGGGACCTGTGGAGCTGGCGTGGAGGAGGCTGCTGAGATCCAGTCCAACATGGGGTCCCTTCCTCTTAAAATAAGTGTATTTGGGGAACGTCCTGCCACAGAAACCAGCAGGATTGTACCTTTACCAGGTCAATGCCAACGCTCAGAGTCTTATTAAATAGGACACCAAGGGAATTGGAACAGATCTAAGTCTTTGGGGTATAAATCAAACCATCCATTAAAGGATGCTGAGGTGAAGATGCTTTCTTCAAACTTATTTTCACTCACAAACATTTTTGCACGTGAAACTCCATGCCTCTCCACCCAAACTGGGGAAAACCTTGTCTTTGCTTCTAGGGAATGGGCAGGCACTGGCTGCTGGCTGTGACCACACCAATTTGCTGGCAGCATCCTGCCCGCAGCCATAAGTCACCCTCCCAGAGGGAAACTGCCTCCCTGACTCTGGGCAATTAGTATTTGCCTTATTCCCTGATGCGCTGGGGGCTTTCATCCTCTCTATGCTTTTATCCTCTCTTGTTATCCCCTTCGGTGTCTAATCCTCCCTTGGATCCCACTAAGCTGCTGACGTGGCTGTGTCCAGTCTCTGACAGCCATCCAGGGATAATTCCTGTATCCGAGGGTGGGACGCTTTGGGATGCTCTGGACCAAAACCAGAGCTGACGCAGGAGGGAGCACTGGCCACCCTCAACGAGCTAAAAATTAAATTGGAGTGAAAAATCAGCATTGGGGCAGGGAGTGGGAGGGTGGGGGTTGTTTTTCCCAAATCCTGCAGACAGCTACAGAAATACATTCCCCGACACTTGACCTTGATCAAAGCATTTGCTCCAAATGAGATTGGAGGCACAAATGCAGTTAATTGCTGGCTGGGGCTCCACTCCTGAGTTGTGGGGATCCCTAGGGCTTGGTGAGTGACAACACGTGGAACACCTCAATTACATGGACAACAGTGGGTGGTCCCTAGCTAGGGAGCTTCTTGCCTTGCCACGTTGCTTCCAGGGCTTGGCAGAGAGCAAAGTTCTCAGCTCTTCACTCTTCCCCTGAACTGGGGCCGCCCCAGCCCTGGGGTCAGCCTGGCAGAGGCACTGAAAACTCATGACACCTGTGGGTACCACCAGCCCTTCCCTGACCGTCGTATCCAGGGATCTGCATCCCTTTTCTTCCCTTCCTTTTTCCCTCACCATCACTTGGAGACAAATGTTTTAATGCAAAGAACAGAGAAAAAACTCCCCAAACTTCTATTTATGCCCTGGTGTATTTGGTATGAAAAATGGTACCTGGGACAAGCCCAGAGCCAGATCTCCAACTCCCAGCCTCCAGCCAGAGCTGGTCCCAGTAAATAGCTCCTGCTCACATCAGAAAAATCTTTAATGTCTTGTTTGCCAGGGTGGAGGCAGCCTGGCAGCTGCCTGCACCCCACCATGCCACGGTGGGTCCCAGCGTGGCCCCACTGGCGCCCCATGCTGTCCCAAGCCCACAGCTGCAAGTGCCACCCATATCTTGGGGCAGGAGCCTTAATCGTCCCTCTTGTAATTACCCAGTAATTACTGTATTCTCATTCCCCTGCCTGCCTCCCTGCACCCCGCAGCCGCATCCCCATTAGGGGTGCCTCTTGATTATCCCTAATGATGGTGATGCAGATGAATGCCAAAATCCCCATTTCCTTGTAATTTGCACGGCAGCAGAGCAGCCGGAGCTGAAGCCACCACGATTTCGTGACTGTGGGGCTCATTACTCATTATCCTCTGGGCTCGATAGGATGATGGGGGAAAGGGGAGATGTCCCCCAGGGTGGTCACAGGGACCATGAGGGACACAGAGATCTGCTGGCCTCAGGCAGCTTGGTGGGGTTTTCCCATCCCAGACTGAGCGAGCAGGCAGGGGACAGGAAGCCTTTGCAGGCAGGAGAGCAGCATGGGGAGCACACTGGTGTGGCTGAGATCTTGCAAACTCATTCCACCCCATGAGGAATGACTGATGGGCATCCTCTATGATACAGGATTTGGAGAGACATCCCCCGGATGCCTGCAGGGACCCTGCCTGAGCTGAGCAGGCAGCAGTGCTCCTAAGCCAATCACAAGAGCAAGCCTTTGCCGAGTGGGAATTGTTTGGAAATGCTTGGATTGCTTGGAATTGCTTCCCGAGCAGCGAGCTCTTGCGTGGTCCTATTATACCTTGTGGGTGGGAGGCAGGATTACTTCTAGGCAAGGGGGATTGACAAGGATGCAGAAATTAATGGGGTTTGGGAAGGAGGTAGCTTGGATCAGATGCTTCTTGAGCCTTTTTAATAGGAAAAAAAGGAAAAGACAGCCTCTCAGGATAGAAAATAAATTGTAAACCCCATTAAATGTGCCTGTTGTGGCATGAGACGCTCTGTTCAGCCAAGCATCCTTGGGTTGCTGCTGCTCCTGCTGGGCAAGAGACCCTTCTGCAGGGAATGGATCCATTTGGGACAGAATGTGGAGGGAGAAGGGAGGAAACAGAGGGGAAGGGGAAATCCCCAGCAATGACTATCGAAAGGTGGCATTAGAAGGGGCAAACATCCAATGGGGCTGTTGAACCTCCTGAAAAGGGTCTTGAGGGAGACCTGGATGCTCCCCCTCCCCAAAACCCTTCTGGAGCTGCAAATGACTCCAACCCACCAAGGTTGCAGGTGATGCCTATGGGGCCGTGACCAACCCCTCAACCTTTTTATTGGTAGTCTGATGGCCACGTGCCTGTTCAGAGGGCACAGCAAGTAAATTGTCACATTGAAAAAAGCCTTTTTTGAGATCTGAGGTGTGCGGTCCCCATCACAGGGACTTGGTTGGGGGCGCAGAGCTGGGGACGGTCAGCAGGGACTTCCCCTGAATGGAGGACAGCCCTAGGAGAAATGAACCCCCAGAATTTTTCCTATCAGTCCCCGACAGTGGGAGAGGTTTGGGTTTGCTCAGCACAGGTGCAGGGTTTTGGCTGCATCCACAGCATGTGGCTGGCAGAGGGCCAGGCCCCGAAGCAGCAGCTTGGGATTTTAGCCTTTTCCTGGGGTGAGCACAGCCAACGTCAGCACTAAAAAAAACAAACGTCGTGATGGAGGTGTGAATCAGCAAGAGGAAAATTCCCAGCCTCTGAAGAGGGACAGGAGACGGAAAAATTACAGGCAGAGCAGTGCTGGACTCTGCGAGGCAACTTCATAGGATGCAGTGATGAGGTGGGAATAGGGAGGTGGAGGAAAGACATGGAGCTATGGTCCTGGAAGAGACAACAGGGTGAAGAAATGGGGCAATGTATTGGGGATTTTCAGATGGTGATCCTCTGGGCTTGAATTGCAGCTGCCAGGAAGCTTGGGAAAGCTGCCCTGGGTGCCAATCTCACAGCATCACTGCAATGTGAGCTTTCTTCCCAGACACACTGTCCTCTGTGGGGTGGCCAGGTCTCAACCATCCCAGGACAAAAGGATACAGGAGGTTGGGTACCCCTGCAACGTGTTCACCAGCCACAGGTTTCTTGATGCCCATGTGCAGGGCAAAGCCTCTCCAGTCATAGCCTAATCCCAAAAATGGGGTGAAAAGCGTGTCAAGGAGGGGAAATATCCCCAGGGTGGGATACTGAGGTTCTGTGTCTTGTGCTCCCACACCAAAGGATCTTCTTCCACCATGCTTTGCTGCCCAGAGGAGCTAGAGCTGAGGATGGCTTAGCGGAGAGGGCACAGAGATGGGGCTGTGTTAGCTCGCCGGTAATGCACCCAAGATGAGCAGCGTGATGGAGGCCATTAACAAGATTGATGCACGGATTAAAAAGACAGAGGAAAGAGGCAAAGGTTAGGAATATAAATAGATAAAACTCTAACCAGGAGGGCAAGGTAGAGGCTGGGCAGGAAAGACAGTGAATAAAGCAGGGACTGAGTGGCTGGAGGGCTAGATAAACACGCAAGGGATGGGGGGATCAAGAGAAAAGCTAGGTGGATAAATAAGCAGTGAGATGAGAGGAGTATCAGAGATCTGGGGGTTAGGGAGAGCTGGGGTTGTGGGGTGGGGGGATGAGGATGTGGTACCTGCTGTGCCTGGGTGCTTGGCAGCTCCAGAGGGGAAAGAAATACAATCAATCAAAATCCAGCATCTCACAAATGTGGCTCATCTCAATTCTCCCATCAACCAAGTTACTTTATACAGCTTCCTATTTTCCCAGCTATCTGCTCAAACATTAATTTTACAGCCCAAGTCAAAAGAGCTATTGGAAACAATAGCACCTTGATGCTAATTCCTGTCAGCAGCCTGCTAGGTTTAGGGTGCCTGTGCAGCAGGGAAGATGCAGAAATGTCCCGATGTTGGAAAGCTGGAGAGGGACAGAGCAAGAAGGAGAAAATCTTGCCCATGCATTTAGGCATTTTTGACAGCTATACATCTCATGAACAAGCAAGCCTCCCCTTAAGAGGATTAAATGCTCTTTTTATGGCATGGCTTTAAAAATGAGCTGGGGTGGAGAAAATGCCCACCCTGGTGATGCCTTGCTCTCCATGCAGCCATCGGGTCCCCATGCATTCCACGGGACTGGATGCTGATGGGGGAAATCATTTCCTGAGGATTGGACCTGACAGGAATGCTCACACCCCACGTCAACCCACAGCATTCTTTCTCCCTTCACCATTGGAGACAAGTTTTTACAACTGTTTGGACAGAGAGTAGTTTTTACAACAGTTTTTACAACTTCTAGAATGGCTGAGTTGCAGTTTTGGTGTCTCAAAGTAGGCTGTTGTTAAAGTGTCAGGATGACAGGTCCTTTTGATTGTCAATTATTCTTCTTTATTATATCAAAGGCACTTGCTGAAGGCCAAAAAATAAAATAATCTAGGTGATTTACTTCCCTTTATAATTAGAGTTAGCAATTAGACTGTCTTTTGTAACATGGCAGGTTTGTGTCCAAGAAGCATTGGCAATGTGGATTTTTTCAGCAGCCCTACCCAAGACCCAAAACTTTCTGGCTGGTTCATGTAGGGGGACCCTGGGGACATTGCAGCAGTCACCAGCATAGCTTCAGCCAGGGATGCACCCTCCAGTCCCCCAAATTTTGAGACCTTTCTCCTTCATCGCTCCAGCTCCAGGACAGCCACCCACATCTGGGATGTCTCTTATTCAACCCCAAGATAGGGAGCATCTCGGCTGATGGGTCCTGAGGAGACTCAACGACAGCTACACAGTTATTGGGAAGAATTGAGAAAATGGAAACAGCTGAAAAATAAGTAGCACAAAAAGGAATATTGGAGGCCTTTCCATTACTTGGAGGCTTTCCTCAGGAACTTGCTCCAGTGGGGAAGGAGGATGTCTGTGCAGAGTATCAAGTGCAGGGTTTGCGCACCTTTTCCCCTCTCCTCGGTACTCACTAGTGGTGTTGCTGGGAATGTTTTCCCTAAAAGCATGCTGGATGGGGTTTCACTGTGTGAAAGAGCTTCTCCCGTTGGCTTTCAGTGCTCAAGTCTGCTCCCGATGGGATAGAGCTACTCAGCTGATGCTCAAGATCTGTGACTTTGCAGTTTCCTTTGGATATATTGACCACAAGGGTCTGCTGGGCTTCCTAAAAATAAAACAAAAACAGGAGAGAGATGTTAAAAAAGCCACTTCAGCTGACTCCAGTCATCCAAAAAGGGGTCTGTTCAAGAGTCAAAAGGACTGGGTAGCTTGTTTAATTAATTAATCCATATCAGTCTCCCCTTTAACCCTTGTCACCCTTACACCTCGTCCTGCTGCCTCTCTGTGGGGTGACTGTGGCCAAGCCCCCAATCCCATCCCATCCCATCCCATCCCATCTCATCCCATCCATGTTCCCATCACCTATTTCATCTTCAGGCTGTGGTGACTTAGGTCTGCATTTGCACTTGGGTGTTATAGGGTTTATCATTATTTTTATTTTAGCTTTGAATTGGAAAGGAGAGAGAAATGGGAATTGTTTTCCATTTGGTTTAATTCATTTTTAATCAGCTGACGGTAATGATTTGATACAGACAATCTTCCCCAACTGAGGTTAATCAGGATGGAGCAAGCCTTTCACTTGGCGTTATTTAGAGAGGCATTTTATAGAAATACTGTTAAAGAGGTTATTTAACCATATATTTGTTTTCATTGTGTACACAGCTTTTTCATGGGCTTCCTGGCATTTAATGCTGAGAGATTTTATTTATTTTTGTCATTTGGAAGGAATTCAGGCTTGCCAAAGTGCCCGGGATGGATGGCCCCGGAGGCTGCAATAATCTGTTCAGACCATCTGGGCTCTAGCTCCCAGAGCAGCCCTGAGGGAGCTGGAAAGCTTTAACAGGCCCCAGCCCCATCAGCCTGGAAAGCCAGGATTTTTTGGGAGATACAGTGACAGAGAGATACCCCAATGAGGACATGCCAGCTCTCGTCTGTCCCTATGACGCAGTGCTGCTCCCACTGCGGCATCTCCTTGGAGTGAGCAAGATTTAGTGCCTGGGAGACTGAGTTTAGCTCTGGTGGGTTGGTGATGGGTTGGGGGAAAAATTAGACCAGGAGATGGTGCCAGCCCCACGAAGCTTGGAATTTCAACCTTGAAACAGCTGAATGGTCCAGCAGCCAAACTCCAGAGCAAAGCGTTTTGGCAGGTGGAAGTGAGCATCCATGCTGCCTCAGAAAAAACTCCCCGGGACAGTGGGGAGCAAACCCAACCCCTAAATAGCAGCTGAGAAAATATTAATTTACTCCTACAGGTAGGCCATACATGGTTATTCCTAGTCCAGGCACACATAGGAACCTGCTTACCAGCAAAGCCCCTGGGGCTGATGCTTTGCAAGGCAACACCAGCACTATCAGCAGCAGTTCTTGACCCATCGGAGATGCTTGGGGACCGGAGAGTCTCCTGGTATGGACAACGCCTGCATGGGGATGCGCTCGCTTTTGTTTTCATCTTGTTACAAGGAGTAAAGCATCTGTCTGGAGATGGTAAATTATCCCCTTGGCTGGTGTATAGCTAATGTAATTAAGCTGCATTTAAAGACTCCCTAAGGTGCTCCCTTCTCAGCCCGGTGGTTTGCTGCGTGCTCGCTCCTAACCGCAGCCCATTGCATCCCAGCACATCTCTCTTGGAGGCACCAGCATCCCCGGCTGCTGTTTGCAACTGCTTTGCACTGGGGGGCTGGTGGTAAAAGCTGTTCTGCCCAGTCCCTGTCGCAGCCAGGAGGTGATGGATTACTTGCAGTCCAGAGTTTTCTGTGTGCCACGGAAAGCACCCACTGTTAGGGGATGAGGGTTGCTAAACTGCAGGATCCCACCCTCTCAAGGGGCTCTGTGGAAAACAGGGACACCCCACTTCAACCCCAGAAATATTTACTGACCTCAAAAATTTCCAGCGCGTCGAAGCTTATAAACCCGTTGGTGCTCTAATGCCTATCATAATTCTGCATTTTACAGCAAGGAAATCTGTGTTTCTTTTGATTATAAAAACTCCCAGATGTTCTGGTTCCAGATGTGCAGCGAGCAGCCTCAGCAGCACAAAATCGCTAGCAAGGGTTTACTGGGTGTGTTATTTTAATCCCAAAGGTGTTTGCCACCACACTGCCTGCTTTCTGCCAGCTTCTTGCTCTTATTTAGTAAAACAGAACAAGGTTTAGGTTCGAGCTGGCAGCAGGTCACAGCAGCAAGGCAGCTCTCTGACTACTCACTCACTCAATCCCAAATTATGCTTTTTAAGAGATGATCTATGGCTATGGATTAAAACCAAAAGCCAGGAGAGCTAGCTCCATCCTGGTGCTGCTTTAAATACACCTGTATCTACCTTCCTGATTATTCAGTCGTATCCTTCCCCTTGACCCCAAAAGAGCATAAATGTCCTGCCGCCCTGTATTATACTCAGCCTTCCTCATACAATCACTGAGGTGTGGACAGGGCATCGCTGGGTGCTTATGTGCTCTCCTGAAATCCCCATGGGAATGGCATGGCCAAGCAAGAGTGTCAGATGTCCCCATGTCCCTCCAGAGGGGGAATGCCCCATGGATTGCACCAAGCTCAGCTCTGTCAGGCAGCGAAGCAAAGAAATAACAGGAGAGGGCTACTAACTGCTTTGCCTCCCCTTCTCTGGTCTGCTTTAACCAAGCCAGAATTAGGAAAATCTCCCTCAAATCTGCAGCGTGACACTGGGGCTGTTATCTGCCCTGTGCATGGCATGACTGGATGACAGCTTGCTCCCCCTTCATTAGCTTTTAATTAGCTTTCCTCTCCTGGTGCTCCCCAGCTGCATCTCAGGGGGGTGGGGGGATTGCAGCAGCATGGGACTAACCCCCTCCCCCCCTTATTTATGTCTTTTATTTTTCCCTCTGTGCCATATTGCCTCTGAGCATTGCTAAACTAAACAGAGCACAAAATCTGACAAGCACAAGGTAGCATTTTTTTCCCCCTGCGGGATACATTATTTACGAAGCTTATTGATTGTGGGAAATAACCCAGGGGCATTCGAACATGAGCTATATCCTCTCTTACACCAGAGATGTTAATTACCTGCAAGCCGTTACTGGTTTGTCTGCCACCAAGCATCACCCGCAGAGAGATAGGGTTCGGCATGCAAGGAAGTATCACTCACAAGCTATTGTATCTCCTCCTTTCCAAGAGCCTCCTGGAGTTGCTCGAAATGGGCATCGCTCTCACTTTAAACCCCATGTGCTGCATCAGTCATCCAAATCTGCCTGCCTTAGCTCCCAGTCATCGGTCCCGCTCTGCCTTTCCCCACTGCCGTAAAGAGCTCTTTAGTACCTTCTTTAGTGTTTCCCTGCCTTGACAGTTCTTATAGGAAGTCATGAAGTCACCTCTCAATCTTTGTGATAAACTAAGCATACCGAGCTCTCTAAACCTGGAAGTTTCCCCATCCTTGGGGAGTTTTGCAGCTCCCTCTCTAACCACTCCAATCCCTCGCTGTCCTCTTGAGGAGGGTGGTCACCAGACCCGCTGGCAGAGCACTTGTGCTCAGCTGTATCAGTGCTATATAGGCGATAATATGGTACCCTACTCCTCCATGGCACCCTAAATGACACCCTGCTCCTCAGTGGTACCCTAAATGATACCCTGCTCTTCCATGGTACCTTAAACAACACTCTGCTCCTGTATGGGTGAATCAAGACTCTCCCTGTCCTCTTCTCACCACGTAGCTCCATCACTGCTCCTGGGATGGAAGAGCCTATGCCAGTACTAGTTTTAGATGCACAGTTTGTATCTTTAGTCCATGATATTTTGTGCATGGAGAAGGGGTTGTGATTAGATTATAAGATCTGGTCTACAATGCCCTGAGTGTGTTGGATGAACAAGGCAGACTCATTCAGAAACTATCCATAAGACTGGGAGCGACATGATGCTCCCAAACCCCAATAACCAAGGGGGTTTGGGATAGCAAGGGGTGCAGTGCTGGTGCAATCTGTTCTATGCTGGCCAAGAAGCTTTTCCCCTTCTCTTAAAACTGATGAAAGAGCTTCCAGGTGCTGCTCCTGAGCTACCAGTGTGGTTTCTGGAAGATGAAGGTGGAGACAGGGTGGTGCTGGCAGGTCTGGCGGTGCAGCTGTAACCATAACAGTAGGTATGGGGAAAGCAACACTGACAGGATGCAGTGCTCAGGGCTGTACCATGAGAATGTATGAATGTTAGTGCTTTTGTAATAAAAAAACTTATTCTACTAATATCACACAGGTTTTATTTTCATTAAAAATAATAAACTGTCCCTAGATTCATTGCCCAGCTCTAGGCATGGAAAATCAGAGAGGGTCAGGGATGCTCCTCCATGCAGGCAGGAGAAGGAGCAGCACCAGCAGGAGGTGGTTGTGCCAGTCAGGGAAGCTGCAACAGAGATGATGGACTGAAGGATAACGCAAAGATAATGTCTGTAATCAGGGCTGGATGGAGATTAATTGCTTGAATTGTAATGGAGGACATGGATGGGGTGAAGGTACCTGCTCAGGGCTGGTGCAAATCAATATTATATCACTGACCTGAGTCTGAGCTCACACCCCAGTACCCATCCCAACTATGATACTTCAGGGAGAGGAGAATGGCCAATGAAGGAAGCAATAACAGCAAATGACTATAAAAAGGTAATGAAAACTAATTAAAATACAACTGTTGGTATGGGGATAATTATGGATGCAGGGAATGTGGCGGTGACTGTGCTAAGCAATGAAGGCAATGAGGAGATGAGCGAGACAGGAGTGCTGCTGGTGATGGGGCTGATAGAGACGCCGAGATGTCTGGATGGAGACGCAGATCTCAAAACTGTAATGGGAATAATTATGACTGTAATGGGGTGGTAATAAAGATAATGGAATCGTAATTGAGGAGGGGATGGCTGTAAAGAAGGAGGTGCAGATAACAGCCTTGTAAAGGAGATGATAAGAAAGATAATGGATGGTAATGGAGTTGTTGTTAAAGGTAATGGAGTTATAATGGGGTGACAACTGCAGCAGGTAGAAGGGATGGTTGGTTTAAGAAGGACTAGGATGCAGAGAGGACTCTATTTCTAATTCGCCATGACAGGCAGTGCTGGAGGTGACCATGAGGCTAATAGTAACTGAAGGGGTCAATCGTTAAGACAAATGTAGCCGTGCAATGAGCACAGCAGGGTTGCAGTCCCTGGAGATGCAAGGTGGAGGTACAGATCCTAGGGAGGGGCATGCTGTGCTGCAGGATGAGGTACAAGGCAGAGGAGATTATAGAAAGCACCTGGGCAAGTCCTGTGAGGTTTGCTTTAGGGCAGGGCTGCTCCTCAGGTTCTTGAACCCAGGAGACAGGGATGGGGCAGGGGAAAGCAGCTAATGCGGACCATGTGCCCCCAGTGAGGGCAGCCCATGGGCAGAGATGATAGTGATGGGGATCAGCTGATGACTATGGTGGGAATTAGCAAGGGCAGAGCTGGTCCTTTCAACACTGGGACAGACACACAAGAGAGCACATAAATGACATCTTGCATCAAGGCTCTCATTTTCACTACTGCACAAGGCATTTGCTCTTCACCTCCCCCTGAAGCTCAGCCCAAAGTCCCCAACACTCCCTGCAGAGCAGATCACCCTCCCATGGCTGTTTGCCACACCACCAGCCAAGCCCAAGCCCTAGCCCTAGCCCTAGCCTGCCTGCCACTGCTCCCCCATCCACAAGCCAATTATCCTGTCCAAGGAGAAGATTAAGTTGGTTTCACATGACTTGTTCTTGACAAACCCATGTCTGTTGGTTTCTTTCTAACCTCATTATCCTCCAGGTTCTTACAAATTGATTGCTTAATAACTGCTTCTTGCATCGCTCCCTCTTTTGAAGCCCCTAATTCCTGGGTTTGCCCTGCTGCTGCTCTCAGCCTGCCCTGGGCTCCCACAGCACTTGGAGAAACTCTGAAAGGTTAAAAAAAAAAAAAAAAAACCAAAAAAAAACAACACACAAACAAAAAACCCCCACCAATCAACCTCAAAGTGGGGTTAGCTCTGGAAGTATGCCCAGAGGGGATTTCAGCAGCCCTGCCAACACAAGCACACCTGACTGGTCTAAATACCCCAGAAGGTCTTCTACTCCCTGTCCAAGTTGGGCTCCTGCCCAGTATAATCATCCTATCTTAATTACCTGGGTGTGAGAGAAGGCTGAAGCAAAGCCCATGCCTTCCTCCTACCTTGAAGAAACATGCTAGGATTGTCCTCAGTGCTCCTTCTCTGTCCTACATGTTTACAAAAGTTCTGTGCAGTCTTTAACTGGACAGCCCTTTAACTGGACAACTGGAGCTCATGCTGCACCTTCACATCTATCTGCACAGCCGCCACTCTGCTCTCCCCATCGCTGGGCCTCTGGCCTTAGTTCCCCTTTTCTGCAACTCTGCCTTGTGTCTGAGGTCCATCAGGTCTCTGCACTGCCTTCCTCTTGTTCTTCTACACAGGGATGGGTTGTTGCAGTGCCCCTAACACAGTCGCTTTAGATAATTGCCAGCTTCCCTGTGCTCTTTATCCCTTGGATTATCTTCCCTAGAGATGTTATCTACTGGTGCCCTGAGTTTTTTTGCAGCCCATTATCCTTACTCTACTGTTCTTACTCCCTTTCTCTTGGCACTGCGGGCTCCACTATTTTGTGACTTATTTCCTGAAATTACCTACCACTTTTTTCAACCAGTTCTACTCTATTAGCCCAAATCAAGCTCAAAATAGCAGCTTCTCCAGCAGCTTTTGCCATCATTGGAAATCAGATGTTGTGCTAACACACTCAGAGAACTGAATGGCC
The DNA here is from genome assembly GCA_027574665.1 of Rhynochetos jubatus. Classification (NCBI taxonomy): domain Eukaryota; kingdom Metazoa; phylum Chordata; class Aves; order Eurypygiformes; family Rhynochetidae; genus Rhynochetos; species Rhynochetos jubatus. Next base: position 24,523,501 of record CM050656.1, read on the forward strand.
CTGTCCTGCTGCATCACTCTCCCAAGAGATGTCGTCAAGGTTTAAGATGCTGTTAACACCACGCTGTACTGTGTGTGGAGGTATCCTGGGTTTGAAGAGCCCCTCACACTCACTCACCTCCTTCTCATAACTCACGAGGTCTGTCCCACCACTGTTTCACTCCTTTTAAGTCACCCCTGTTGAAGTAGCCTGCTCCCAGCCCTTTGCTAACCTTCAGGACAAGTGTGCACCATTCTTGGTGTACTTCTTCCCTTCATTGCCAGCTTGCTCTTCCCCAGCAAGCCACACCGGGTCCTGTTGGCCCCACCAAGTCCCTCTAATATTATTTAAGCCCTGCTCTGAGCACGGTACTAAGATGTCTACATCAGCCTTTTTGTTTGCCATGCTCAGCCACCTGTGTACAGACACATTCATGCTGTTTACTTTCTCATCCCTTTTCTGATCTCACTGCCTTTTTTTTCCTGCCATTTGTTGGTATTTTTTCTGTTCATCGAAGGATATGTTGCATCTCCACTTTTACAGAAAGCTGGCATGACTTATTAAGGAGATCCTTCCCTTATTAAGGAGATCCCACCCTCCCCCCAGCAAGGACCCCCCATGCACAGCAAGTGTCTCTAGCTCTGCCGATCTCCAGCTCAATGGCAGATGGTAGAATTTACGGACTCCTCACCCAAAAGCCACCAAGACAGTAAGCCTGTCTCCACCAGCCACCTCTCAGCTTATTGCACCCAGAACTCCCCAAACCTTTTGCAATTCTAACCCTGCTTCCAAGAGACAGCTTTTAATGGGTTTAAAGTACCATCTGCACATGCTTGAGGAGAATGGGAGAAGTGTCCTTCAAATGCTCAAGTACCTGCAAAATAAAAAAGAAAAGCTAACAAAAAAAAAAAAAAAAAGGTGAAAAAATAGAAAAAGAACAATGCAGGAGATTGCACCAGCCTCAGAGATAACCTAGGGACATTTTTTTATCACCAGAAGTCCATTTTCAGTTACAGATGGGACGACTTCTAAATCACTTTCCCAACAGAAAACCACGAAGTCACAATAACCTAACCCACCAAAGGACAAAGCAATTGCAAGCCCCTTCTCTCCTGGCCAGTCGCCAAACCAAACTCTGCTAGATACAGGTGAAAAAAAAAATACACTACAACAGGTCTCCCAGAGGGAAAAGAGGGAATGAGAGTGAAGGGTAGGAGGGGAAATTGGAAGAGAAACTTCAGGATGAACTTGTGCACAGAGACTTTAATGACTAACTAGCCATGGCTGCTCAGGGAAGTTGGTAGAAAAAAAATCCCATTTTTGTCATCACCAGAGGCTCCAGCTCTGATAAATAACAAGTTGGAAAATTTGTGAACACTGTCACATAGTAGAAATCAAGGAGGGCAATGGAGCCTTGAAGAGAAACTGTAATAGTTGTCTTTCACATGCTGTTGCTTGGGAGGTTTGTACCGGGAAGATGTCCCACATCTCCATTATAGGGCTGGCCAGGAAGCTCAGGAGGAGTTTGCATGAGGATTTCACGGGATCAAGATATTTGCTGGTCATTTTGAAACAGAACTGCTTGCAGCTGCCTGATGTAGAAGGAAAACACTGAGAAAAGCCAGAGCAGAGGAAAAAATTCAAAACCCATGCTAGTGCATGGGAAAGCACCAGTGACACGAAGCTGGAAAGGATCAATGCCTTGTCCACCAGCATTAATATAAAGCATTTAAGCCGTCTGGAGCCTACTTTGCCACAGAGCTCTCTGCTTGAACGGTCTTTAAGTGCTGCAACAATATTATCCACACTGAGAAGTGCCCAGGGTTGAGATCTCCCCCCAGCCCAGGTCCCCATCTTTGCAGAGAAGTGGCTGTGATATCCCTTCAGGGATGGCAGGATAGAGACAAAGAACAAAAGTAAAGGCTGGAGGAAGGGGGCGGGGGGAAAACTCAGGGACTGACATGATGCTGGCTGCCAGAGGGAGACTAGGAGCAAGACTTCCCTTCCTAGTTAAGGGAAACCCCACGGAACAAGGGCTGAACTCTCCCTTTACTCACAAGTTCCCAGTCTGGTGTCTTCAGAGCCCCTGGGCAGCAGCCAAAGCTGCTCCAGGCTCCATAGGAACCCAGATAACTTTGTCCAGGAGAACAAATGTGGGTGCTGGGGTGAGTGCTGCAGCAAGGTTTGGAGCTATGGCAAGGCGCTGTGCTGGGACCCAGAGGAACTGGAGTTTCTGCAGCAACGGGATCCAGTTCCTGTTGCTGGCAGTGTCATTTGCATCCTCACACCTCATCACAGGGACACAACCTGCCACTGAGGGATTCGTCAGACTTGATGTTTGGCAGGAGGGTAGAAAATCCATAATAGACACATGGTAATCCCCCAAGGAGCTGGCTCCAGCCACAGCTGCCTGTCCCAAGCTTGGACAGATCACGTTAGCATGGCAACGCACAGCAAAAATAATAAAAATAATTAAAAAAAATAAAATCAACTTTTTCAGGCATTGCATGTTTGCTTTGATCATGCCCTGTGCTCAGCCTTACCCCACATAAACCCAGCCACCCAGGCTGCTGAAGGGGAAAGCCCACACATGCCCTGTTGCCTGTCTCTGATGTTTTCCCTCTGCTCAAGTTCAGGAGGGTATCAGCATCTGGGCATAATCTCAGGATGTTTCTGGAATAGGTGGAGAGAGAAAAAAATAAAAAGGGAAATAAAATCCCCATTATGCAATAGAAGAAACTGTGTTATTTTGGTTTTTGTAGATGCTCAAACGTCAGCGTATGCAGTTCAAGCTCCCTGAGAAACTGTGGGAAAATCCTATAGGATGTAATAGCAGGGCAGCTAACAGGCTTACCCTGAAACCTGCAGGATTTAATAGCTCAGGATGCTCTTTCTAATAGTGGTTTTAACCATCCAATGTGCTGCTTTATCGCAGGGAAAATTATTCTTGCCCTTTCATAGAACATGATCTACAAAAACCTGCAAGAAAGCCATTTACTATTAAACTCCGTATTACTTTCAGGGGGGCAAAAAAGCCAGGAAATATAACTTGTTGTGTTTCCCCAAAGTTACAGTTTTTCCTTAATTCTTCGTTTCATTTTAGCAAGGATTTGCGAGTTGGACTCTCAGCTCCTGGCCTTTGTAGCTGTTTAGTCTGGAATAAAACTCAGGTATGTCACAGCCAAGGAGCAGGAGCTCATGGGTCTCACTGGGACACAGCTGAACCCAAATGTACAGGTTCCAACCCAGGGTTTGCCAGAGAAACTAACAGAGGGAGTTTTCATGGCCAGTGTTGCGGTGTCCAAGTAGTGAGCGATCCTGACCCGGTGTTTTATAAAAGTCATAAGCAGTTGGCAAAAAATCTATTGATGTCCATGTGAAAATTGAGAGGTAATAATTTCCTACAGGCACAGGCTGATCCTTTCCCCTCACCTTCGGGAATGACTCTGCCAAAGCCATCAGTGATGATGCTACCTTCACACTGATACATTGCTGATGTTGTAGAAATGGAAAATGTTCTCTTTGGACCCAGAGGAGGTACACTCAGCTGCTGTAGAGAATTTGCATGGTGGGCATTGCTCAGTCTGTGTGTGCATGGATGCATGTGTTCACTCGTAAGTTGTCATGTCATCTACATGTCTAAAATGTTGAAGTTTGATTTCTTGTGAACTCTTGGGACAACTAGAGATATAGGACCTGCCTGAGAGATCTGGGGTAAAATGCTTGGAGGAGAAGAAAGGGAGTTCTCTGATCTAAAGCAGTTGTCCTGCAGAGATGGGGCTGCTTCATCCAGATCCTGCAGCATCACAGGTCCCCTTATGAGGGGAGACATGGTGGCACACGTGGTGGGGAAGTCTTAGCTATTAGGTTTGACATCTCTTACTTGAAGTTGCTCAGAGGTGTTAAAGCTGAGCACAGACACACACCAGTCACACCCCCAACCCCCACCACCCTCTCCTTCAAGGGATGCTCCTTTGCAGCCTCCTCACTTAGAGGATCCTTAAAATAGATGTTGCAGCGAGGTCCTGGGGACTTGGCACTCTCCCACCAGCACCACGATCAGCCTGCAGCACCAAGAAGTGGTGCTGGTGTGAGCAGGGTGAAGACACCACAGAAGCTGGTTTTGGTGCAGTCAAGGCATCTTTACTGCCCTTGGCCACCTCTGCCTTCAGGGAACATAATTTTCCCCACATGAATGGTGCAAAGCACTGGTGAGATGCAAGGGTTGCAGAGCACCCATCACTGCCAGGATATACCCTAGCTGAGGGAAGAGGTTGTCTTCCCCAAACACTGCTTTTGAGTCCAGAACCATGACATCATCTCCCACTGCAGACTGAACCACCAGGACAGTGCCTTCTTGGATTCATGAGCTGTTTCACCTGGGCATCAGCCCAGTCTGAGTCAGTCTTCAGGCAAGTGGCAGTAGTTCTGATGTTGGACCATCAGGGTTGGGCCTAAAAATAAAATCAGAAACAAAACAAAACTATTCTTAGCCCCAGCCATGTCCCAGAGCCTCCAGCTAACTATTCTCCTTTCAATCCCAAAGTTCAGGTTGGGAATACAGCTCTGGATTGAACATGCTGGGCATGCATCAGCTGCCTCCCACAGCACACAGGGCATGATGACATCTCCTTCCCTCATTTTTAACAGGAAAAAGAAACTAAGCAAAGAACGCATCCCAAAGGCCATGCTAATTCCCAGGTGACCAGTACATAGTGCTGCAACTGCCATGAGGTAAATCCTTACCCACATCCCTGCAGGCCTTGGGTTTCATGTCACTTGCTGCTTCCTTCACAGTCTTGGCCACTCTCTCTGGAGCAGTGTGTGTGGGCAATTAATCCTCTCCTGGCAAGCTTAGCTCACAATCAGCATCTGACTCCCTGCAAAGGTCACTCTGCTTTCTTAGCATCAGCCCTCCTGATGGGTTTGGCAGCAGGACACTGAGGCCCACCAAAAACCCAGCTTTGCAGCCATTTCTCCCCCCTCCCCTTAACACAGCATAAGATTACTTGGAAAACAAGTTATCCTGAAATATGGCTTGAGAGATTTCCTTAAAAATAAATATTCAGGCTTCAGGGTCATTTTTCATCTACAACCATACGAAGTTAACTTTATACAGGTTTGCAAGCTGTTTTGACATGCCCCAGTTTGCCTTTGCCAACCAACACATTACTCCAGCAGCCAGACTGAGACTGAAGCCAGGAGCTGGAGCAGAGCCCCTGGGATGTTCTACTGCCCTCAAGAGAGCTCACAGACCTGCTGCTCACAAGCAGATTTTCTCCTTCACTGCCTTACCTTGTCCCAGGTCCCAGTTTTTTGTAGACTTTGCAATATCAGATGATCCTTTCCGGCAGCCACAGTACCGCCTCCCAGACCCGAGAAGCAGGGACTTCCACAACCCATACAATTTTATGAATATTTAAGATTTTATTTAAGCTGTCACAGTCAATACAAAAAAAAAAAAAATATTTTTAACGTTCAAAGGAAGGCTGACATGAGATGTAGACAAGTTTCTATCCCCTATCCCAGAAACCCCCCATGCTAACAAGAACATAACTGCAGACCTGAAGCAGACAGCCAGAGGTGTGCAAGCACAGTAGAGCCACTGGATAAATGTCAGATTAATGGATCCTGTCAGCATCAGAACTTTTGATCTAGTATTTTGGGCTTCCCCAGCTGGTAAAGACACTTTTTTTAAAACTCAGCTCAACATGAACATTCATTTTCTTATGGTAGAAAGTACCCACTGAGACCATGAGTAGTCTGCCACAGGATGGGTGCACCTGGGGTGATGGGCCAACACTGAAGCATTTCCAGAGTCTGGTTACAAGTCATCATCTCTCCCCTGTCTCTGAAGCCTGCGTATGTCTCACACAGCCATAAATCTATTTCCAGGCTTTTTCAGAATTGGATTCATAACACTGAAGCTTCGGGTTGCACGTACTCAAGTGCTCCATGGGAATTGAAAGGTCGCTGAAGTGCTTTTCGAAAAATATAACTTAAGCTCCTCGAAAAGGCAGGTACTTCAGTGGGGGCTCTATCAGGTTTATAATCACATAGCAGAAGCATTATCCCATGGTTTAAGTGTAGCAAAAATGCAAAACATGACATCCAGCAAGGAAAAATAGAGTTTGGTGAGTTGTTGACATGGTTTTAAGATAATCCAGGAAGAGAGAGAATTGTAGCTCGTGGGGAGCAGTTCCCTATCTGGGTGTCCAGCCGCTTCTCCTCATCCAGATATATTGCATCCAGCTGGAGTGAGACCCCTCTTCCAGCGCTAACAGCTACAATCGCTGCTTCCCGGGGCAATCATCCAGGCAAAGCACCCAGAAGAAGCCCAAGAGCATGTGGATTCTGCTTGCCTCATTTGCTCAGACAGAGGATCCCAGTGTCTCCAGTAACCCCAGCTGGCGACAGCCCAGTTACACTGAGAGTGGGGCAGCACCAGGCACATAGCCCTGACTGACTTGCCACTGCTAGTAGGACATACATTGTCCCCATCCTCACAGTTGCACTGCATCCCGAGATTCTTTTAGGGGTGCTCCCACTTTCATTGTCTGGCCAGCTCTTATGGGAGTAGTTTTCACTCAAACCCAGAACACATGTAACAGAGCAGCTTTATCTAAAAATAATTAAATTATAAAAACTTACACCCTGGCTGTGGTTGTACCAGCTCAGGACTGTGCACTCTTGTGACTTCAGAAATCACTGATTTACATGAAAATTCTCAAAACCAGAACAAATATTTGATTTTTTAAAAATAAAAAAATAAAGAAGTGTTGCCTCCTGGCTTTGGCAAATAATGAGCATCTTACTGCATTCAACTGTTCCTTTAACTTTCATTTATATCATGCCAAAGTCAGTATGCTCCAAAGCACCCACGTTTAGGGGGATGGAAAGACTCTGGGATCATCCAAGAAGTGCAGAAAAGCCTGCAACAGGCATACTCAGAGCAGCGGGAGCAGCACAGAGGAGATCTAAAAGCTGCTCTGAGAAACAGAACATCAGCCAGGCATGCAAGTCCTGGCATGAACCAAGACCCCTTGAAACCACCAACAGGAAACGTGGAGTGCAGAGATGAGTGAAGTAATGAGACCTTCCCACCCTATCTTCTCCCATCCTGTGCTTGATAGCCAGCTCTGAGGAGCTTCAGATTGGATGTTTGCTTTTAAATATCATCCTACTCAGGATGTGAAGACTTAAAGAAAATACTTGAATCACTTCCAAACTCATGTCTTTCCTTAAGAATAACTGCTATGCCCTTTCAGCATCCCAACTTTGCTTAGAACAGACGTCCACCACACGTCCAAAAATGGAGCACATATGTATATCTATATATATAGATGTAAACTTTATATATATATGCACACATATATATATAGATACACACAAAATACCCCAGGAGATATGAAAGACACCACAAGACACAGCATTATATAGAGGAAGGCACAGAAGAAACCCAACACAATAAGCACACCTGGACTCCAGAGCACAGGACACAGCAGATCTACAAGTTTCTGCCTCCAAGGCTCCCAACAGGGCCATATTCACACTTCTCAGAGGCCATCAGATGGCAGACCAGCAGCGTGCTAACATGTACACTGGAACAAGACAGAAATAGCACCAGCTGTGCTCTGGCTTTAGCGCGTCCATCTGCTTGTGCAGAGCACTCCTGCAGGAGGAGGTCTGAGATGTGTATGGGCAGTCCTGGCCTGCTGCCTGCCCCTGGCTGCATGGTTTTGGCCCCAGTGGCTCAGGCTGGGGAGGTGATTCATGATAAAAGTCCAGAACCTGGCAGCAGAGCTCAGCATTTCCATGTTCTGCATGAAAAACAACATTTTTTTTCCCCAAGCCCTACAAAAGCAAATAGTAGACAAAAATACATGTGAAGCTGCTATTGCTTTTCCATCCAAGCTTTGTGTTAAAAGAACATACTTTTCTGCTTACTTCACTTATAAAAGAAGGTGAGGTATCAGAGACATCACAGTTCAGTTTTATCTCCTAGAGACCAGCCAAACACCATGCTAGAGGTGGGAAAGGCCAGCCAGGATAAAAAAAGAACCCACCCACATTTCAGACCAGATTGTAAAATTGATCTTTTTCCATAGTGTTGGCGGTGGAGTCATCCCTGTCACCTAAGCATGTGTCTGAGGGGTCTGTTACAAGGCTTTCTGTTCTCCTCTCTTACGTGCACTTTAGTAGACTATTTTGGACTTTGTGGAAGAAAAGTGCTCCATAGATAATCCTACCGGAGAAAGAGGACTTTGGGTTATTAAATATCTATCTAGAGTGGAAAATCAGATTGGCACCTCTGCACAGAAGTGAATTTCCACCAGCCCGGGGTACAGTTCATTAGAATGTCATCTCAGCATTTCGTAGGGAAATAGCCCTATATCATCCCCACTTTCCAAAGGGTATAAGCAGCAGTGGCAGCAGTGAGACGTATTCACAGCAAAATAGCACGGCCAAGCTCAGGGTGGGGGTTAAATGCCTGACTGCTGCTGCCCACCCTACCTGCTTAGTCACACCAAATTATAACCCAAAAGAGTCAATCGGAAGTAAAAAATTCATTCTAAAATTGAAATAGCTGTGCCAGAATATAAGCCTGCTTGACGACCTCCTCCCACAGTGACCTCCTCCTCCCTAACCCACTGCAACATCCAACTGGAGACATTGTACATGTGTGCAAGTGTTGGGATGTTACAGTGTCATCATCCCCCTCTTAAGGACAACCACTCTGAAATGTCAGTGTACTGTCCCTTGCCGTGAGGAACCATCCAAGGCTGTTCCCAGGTGAGACCCTGCTTTGCCAGTGAAGGTGAACAGTTTCTTCTGCTGTTTTCCACTCCTTTTCCCATGCAGAGCTTCTTGCACAAATCCAGGAGGCTTCAACCCCAGAGTCTTTGCTCTGCTGCAACACTTTGCACTACAGCAGAACCACGGAGATCCAACCAGTCCAACTGGTGATACATCTCAAGCCTTCCCAAGTTGTGGCCTCACCAGCAGTTTTCCAAGGATTCCCAACTTCCAGACCCAGCAAAACAGCCCCATTCCCTGCAGTGCCATCCTCAGCAGTCACAGCTCGGCATCACAGGTAGCAGAGGCACCACAGTGCCTAATGCTTCTGATTCTGAAGGGAAAATTGCAACTGTATAGCCCTCATTGCATGGCCCATTACAGGCTGGCGGTGGGTGGGAGAAGCCTGGGAATGACCTGGTGTAGCCATATACCAAGACATCTCTCTGAACACTGTCCTATTTGCTCTGTTTAAGATGCGTGAGAAGCAGTCCATGTCCATCTCAATCAGCAGGCTGAGTCTGCCTAATTCAACAGGTCTGTCCTCCTCCCAGCAGGAATCAAGGGGCATTTGCTCCTCACTTTCTGCAGGAATAGGATGCAGCCAACAATCCCTCACTTTCAAATTACTGCACTCCGACTCCGCAAATATTTTTGGCTATATCCCATTTTTCCACACTGCTGCAATTGCTGCCCAAGTGGTTTCATTTCTCAGTACAGCAAGACCTACTCAGATGGCCACAGAGTGGTTTTTAACATCATTTATCTATCATCTGTTTGATCTGAAGTGAAGGAGGGCAGCTAATGCAGACAGTAAAGGGTGTTTCAATTGACTGTGGTTAATTTTGGCTGAGAAATTCTAAAAGTCTCAGAAATACGAGGTGCTGAACCAGCCTTCCGGGCAACTGGGGACTGCGGGAGTCAACCCAAAGATGAATTTTGACCCTTTCATGAAAGGGGTTACATCACATCACTGTCTGTCACAGGACTAAAGGGGGTCTTCTTCATCCTGGGTCTTACATCTCTACACAGTTCTTCAGCATAAAAACACAGCCTTAAAATTGATTTCAAGTGCTCGCTTGTGAACTGTCTAACCCCAGCACTTACAATACTAGTGGGACAACTAAAGCGAGCAAAACCAAGTTTTAGCTTACAAAATATCACAAAGCAGTGGCTTTGCTTCCATGCTCCCATGCCCTGCACTGACTACAGGCTCCATGAAATTATGTTACGCATTTATATCCACTCCTTAATGAGGTACTTACCTATTATAGAGCAATAAAACCCCAGCCTGACTCAGATCTTCAGCTGGAGCAAGCCCATGTTGACTACAGCTATTTTCCCTTCCCAAGCATATTGGTTTTCCCTGAAATAAAAGCACTGAGGCTCTTTCGTGTTCTTACACAGGGCTGTAAAGCAAGGAGATATGGTTTTTCCCACTCACCTGCATTAATATGGTAGCCCAGGTCTACCTCCAAAGTTCAACAGAAGCAAATCTATTTTTAACCAAATTGCTCCAGTAGAAATGTTCAAAGCCTGCCATAAAAATGATTCAAGAGAATTCTCTGGCGTGCCTCGATTAAAGCCATTTTATATACCTCCAGTGGCACTGGGGGGTCTATGCAGGCACTCAGCCAGCTCCTCAGCCCCAGACATGTCCGTGGCAGCTGTCCAGCAGGAAGGTATAACCTAAGGGACTCTGGGACTTTGACTGCACATCTCAGCATGACCTATTGTGGTACACCCATCCTAAAAAAACAGACCAGCCCCATCCTACTTTGTGAGTCTCTCTTGCTACCTGGGACTGGGTAGGCCCTTGCAGGTTAGGAGAGCCTGAGCCACCATGGCCTCCAAGACTCAGTGGGTGGCCATGGTCCTTTTCTCCCCTGCCCCTCTTGCCCTTCTTCAGAAGCCCAAAAATGAGCCCTTGAAACATCACGGGATCTGGAGTCTCAGCTTATCCTTCCAGGAAGACGCATATTTTTTCTTACTTGTTGTGAAACCAGTTTTTAAGGGTATCAGGGCAGAAAGCCGGAGGGGAATTTCTTCCTCTTTTTTCTTGGCTTCCTAAAGAGACCCACTCTCAGCCTCCATTTTCCCATCTCCACAACTTGACATGCCAGAGGACGGAAGATGAAAGCCAAACTCGCCAGTTGGGTTGCCCCACTGTGATGGCTATTATGGCCAAAGGGATAACAGACTGGGGAGGGGGGGCAATGTGACCGCCTGTGGTAACAGGAGCATGGGACCGCAAAGGGAAATCCTTGCACCCCTAGCTGATGATCTTCAAGGTCCCATCTTTCCTGTGGGACCCCACTCATGAATGATGCCACGTGTTCTTTGAAAAACATGCTTGAAGCCAAGAAAGAGATTTCAGAGGAGGACCCCAGCTTAGCAGGGGAGGGATTAGAGAGGTGGTGCTGGGATGGAGAAGTCCAGCATCAGGCTGAAGCGGGACTGGCAGGCAGGTCAGGGTGCAACATCATGGTGTTGGGGCAGCTGGTACCCACCTGCCTACCCAGGGCTATACGTCTCCTGTTGGCCATATGTCTGTGGCACATGTGAACAGGAGCTTTCCTAAACGCTGTATCCCCAGCACATCTCTTTCCTCCTGCAGTGCCTGGAAGCACTGCCTCCTCTCCACACACACACGCACGGTTCATCAGAAGTGAGAAAAGCCCCAGATGATTAACCTATCTGACACGACAGTCTGTCACTGCCTTCCCCACCATGCAAGCAAGCACCCATCATTCGATTCACTGCCTGGAAGGAGAAATACATCCAGGATGTGTCAAACCCAGCCTGGCTGCCTGGGTTGGAAAAAAGCAGTTATTACTGCAAACTCTATATATATTATTTATCAAATGAAGTTTCTGCAGCAGGACTACAATTAATTCCTCTGCTCTGGTTTGCTCACACTCTCTTTGGCTGCCTTTTTGATGGGAGATGATAGAAAACATTTGCAGGCTTCTTGCAGTCACCACCACTAGGCTGTCCCCCTCAGGGAGACCCTGCAGGTGTCCATAATGGACCTGGGGCAAGTATGCCCCAGAAAAATAGCAAGAGCTACAACAGCGTGGCAGCTTTGGTCTATCCCCAAATCTATTGCACAAGTATCCTTTGCTGCTCTGAATATTCAGGGGAAGTTACAATGGGAAGGTGGGTAGAAAATATCAATTATTGGCAGGTTCACAACGCAATCCCTGCTGCTACCTGCCAGGTTGCATATGAGTGTAAATCAGCTGTATCATGTAATTCAGTTTGAGCAATGTATTTTAAAGAGGAGAAAAAATAGTATTTTTCCAGTATGGGGGTTATAAAGCAGGTGGCGAAAGCCACAGCGTGCACAACCTCACATTCACATCAGCTCTGCTTCATCTTTGCACTGTAAAAATGCACGTTAGGGGGAAAATGAATGCTGAAACGCACCAGATGAGCATTTCTTTACCATTCCCTCAACTTCTTGCCACTCTGTATATGACTAGACAAACGGAAAAGCAAGTTAAAAGTAGTGCTCATTTGACTTCAGCGGGTGATTTTGCATTTACCAAAAGCAAACTGAATTCCTGGGTGCCCCCACACAGGGTTCCCAGTGGAAAATGACACAACTCCCTAATTATGGGTAAAAAAAGCTGTGATAATAGCAGGGATTTTCCTCTCCTGGTCATTATAAGGGGTTATATCCATTATATCCTGGTGATTATATGGGGTGATGGATGTCATGGCACATCCAATTTCTTCAATGTGACTTTGCACTTCATCGCACGCTCCTTCATCTTCATCAAGCCATACGCTCGATTCGCGACAGGGATAATGGGTGGTCACTTTTTGTCAGCAGGGTATCCCAAGCTGAGTAGTTTGCATCCACTTCGTCTAAGCCCCGAGGAGGTATGGGTTGACTCATAGACTCTAATGCAACATGACAAGCAAGCATCAGCTACACGAGCATGAGTACTTGCTGCCGGCTCCCAAGCTGTGTGCTGGGAGCAAACAGGGGGAAACAACCTCATGCTCATGGTCAAGAGTGATCCGAATCCCACTGGTTATGGGCTGTGGGTTTGCAGTGTAATTCAGGTGGGATGAATTAGCCAGGGAGGCTCTCACACTTGGCTTTCCTCATGCTGGAGGATGAGTGTGAACCCCATCACTGCCTTACCCTGACATCCACAAGTCTCTGCCTATGCATGGATGGACAGAAGGAGGGATGCCGCCAAGGAGGGAATAAGAAGGGATGGCAAAGCCATGGCTGCTGGAGAGGGAAAAGGGAAATTTGACCATCCCGGGTGGCAGCACCTCAGCAGTGCTGGGGGTGGGGGGATCCACACCACGACTGCTTTCAGCTGGGTCCTATGTTACCCTCCAAAATTAATTACCAGTGTCCCTACTGAAGATAAAACTGAAAACATATTTATTTTTGTGCTTATATTCCAGTTGCCATGTAATTAAGTGCTACCACGTAATTAAAGAGGCTTTAGAGGGTGTTTAGGCCCTGTGATGCTCCGTAATTATGGTTAATTCTTCCTTTACGGCTTCTGAGCATCTCCAGCAGAGGTCTGCAAGCCAGTGGGGCAGGCAGAGCGGCCGATGCAGGACTCAGAAATGCAGCATACAGCTTTAGCACTGAAGGGTAGCACCTTAGAAAGGCCTGGCCCTGTCCAAAAATCTTTCTTTAGAAATACAGTCTCTTCCCAGACATGGGACAGGTGCGATGTCCCCAGGGGCAACATTATAGGCAAATGGTGATGGCAGCCGAGGCCACCTCCAACAGACGTCAAATCTTGGTGCTCACCAAATACTCACCTGCCCCAACTCAAATCATACATCCAGCCTCAGAAGTAGGTATGGAAGAGCTCAGTTTTAGCAGCCAGTGACTTCCATTAGGAGCTGGGAGTTCAGGCACTGCAGGATCAGGGGCTCACATATAGACCCAGAAAGGAGTGGGTCACCCTCTTGCAGGACATTGGACACCTTGTGTCTTTATATTGGTGTTAGAGGCTGGAGGAAAGTGTCTAATGATGATCCGTGACATGCTGCACTGTGGGCTTGCAGACTGCACCTGCATCTCAACGTCCACAGAGCGCTGGGGACGAACACAGCAAAGAGGTACTGCCTCTTCAGTACAAGCCCACTGCTAATGGCTTTCATTACAAAATTAGGTGTCCATCTTGGTTTTCATTGTAAAATTAAGTGCCCTCTTTTGCAAGCCAGTCACACAAGTGAATTTTGCACTGAGCAAGCGTTTTTCATGGTGCGAGGTGGAGTGCAGTTACTTTGAAAGCGGAGCTGATAATGTACCTGCTGCTGCCTGTAGATATATATAAATTAAGACAGCCAACACCACCATTTGCTCAGTAAAATGCTAGGATGGGCTCGGATTAGAGCTGCCACCCTTGCAAAAATGAGACTTACCCCAGTGACTCCCCAGGGTTCCAAAGGGAGCAGGCGGGAGGCAGCAGTCGAATGAGACAATGTGAAGTCAGTCACACCGGATCTGGGCTTCACCTGTTAATGGGAAAATGAAAGGAGATTCCTCACCAAAATATTTGTGCTAGGCTGCTGCCTGCTTTCCTGTGGGAGCTTGTAGAGGGTATTGATATATGCTGTGGCAATCCAATAGAAGAATATGTAATGAAAGCAAGATATAACATAGGCTGCAATCACAGAGGTATGCATGAATTATTAAGTTGGCAGAATTTACAGTCAGTTGTGGGAACTATAGATTTCTTCTTCCACATATAGTTAAGGAACATGGTAAAAGCATCCAAGTATTTCATCCTTAAATATGCAATTAGTCAGCAGGGTGAAAATCACTCCTTCCCCAAGGGCTGCTTGGTGGCAGCATGAAATGACTTGGTCAGGTTTCTCCAGCACGTTGCCGGTGTCAGTGCTGGTCCTCAGAGTCTGCAGAGTCTGGCCTTCAACTAACCGACCTCAGGCTGAAGTCCAGAATTCCATGGAATGTGATGCTTTGCTCCTCTAAGCTTTCCATCTCCCTTCATTCCTCTGAAAGCCCACAGCAGTTGTGTTTAGAGGGGAGACAAGGACTGGAATTAGGCAGAGGGTGCTGAAGGAATTGATCAGGGAGAGGACCATGTTTGCTTGCACATAGCAAGGACCTTCACTCTGCCATGAAGCCCAGGGAACTAATGAAATGAAAACTATTTTAAGCAGACAAATTGCACATTATTAGGTTAGTAATAACTGGAGCTAGTGCTCTTCAACTCCCCAGAAAACTGTGGGAGGGAATGAGGTCTGCAGGACACGCTGCATCTCTACATCTGCTCAGGAGGTTCCTGCTGGTGCAAATCAGCCTCACGACATCAAAGTTTCAGTGGTTTCAGGCTGCTGAGGAGATGACCCAATTATTTCCACTAATTCTCTGTTAGCAGCTGATGTGACAAGTGCTTTTTGGTGAGATGGGCAAGCCACAAGTTTCTCACCGGATCACGAAGCAAAGCAAAAACAAGGTGTTTGCCTTCCATGCACACGTCCTCGCCTGCTGTGGCACCCAGCAGCAACTTCAGTGCAGAGCCAGTAACGATGCTGAAGCACAGGAGCGATGGGTTGCTCTAAACCAGCAAGTGCTGCACCCTCGCTTGGGAAGTCTGAAATAAGACAGGGTTGAGCTTCAGTGCTTTCAGTCTGCCTTGTTTATCCAACTGTGTGGTCACTTTGGAGTGAAAAGCGTGTGGCTGGGAAGCTGACCAAGGAAACCACAGAAATTAATTTCCTTCCCACCAAGCCCAGCGAGTGGGAGGAAATCTTGCACGGAATGCATCTCGCCGCAACACGGAGCAGGCATCATCTGCACTGAGCACTCGGGTATCTCCAGGGTGGTTTTGAGAGCTTTGAAAACCATCCAGCGGGGGGTAAGGGAGGGGCTGGCTGATGAGAAAGCTTCAACCCACTTTTCAACGTAAAAGCCCAAATAATATGCTAGGAGGGCTTCCCACCTGCTTCATGCACCACCATGCACCAGGCTTGCTCCCATTAGTTCCAGCAGCCAGGAGAAAATCCATCGCAGTGGTCTGGCTCCTGCCAGCCAAGCTGCAGCAGGGAACACACCAAAGCTCCCATCAGACAGCCCCGACACGGCTTGGGGACCGCTGGTTGTTAGTTAACGTCTGCCTGCTCCCACCATGCCGAGGAAGCAGGCGGCAAGCCCCATTTCTTGACGGTTTGTTGGTCGGTGTTAAGGACTTGTCCCGGTCCAAGCTCCAAATAAATCTGGTTCTTCCAGTTTGCCATCTGCACCAAAAAGTAGGGCTTGTAGTTTGTCTCATGTTGAGGAAAGGAGAATGTAATAAATGCATATAAATATGTATATATGCACATATACATCTATGTGCTCTGGGTAGATTAAAGTGTTTCTCAGTCAGAATAAAATTTTCACTTCATTTTCACATCTTTAGAGATTTTAAAAACATTTTAATACACAATATCTGGCTGAAGAAAGAAATGCTTTAATTTTTCAAGCATCTTTCCAGGCAGCATTAGGCTTTTTTTTTTTTTTAATGAAAGTAATTCACTAAAACTGACACAAAAATAAAAATTTTGTTGGACCATCCAAATATTAAATTATCTCCCGCAAAATACTGGAGCTAAAACTGCTGGCATCATCCCCATTGTGTAGATCTGATGTCCCTGCGCCTGTCCCACAGCAGCCCCTGGGGCACAGTTTGCATTTGCTACATTGATATTGCTAAGCAATAAAAAAGGGGGTGCAGATGCTGCTGGGTGACATGGCACTGCATTTCTGGGTGATGCTGCCCCCCAAAAACCATTGCCACTCCTTTAATGATTTTCTTGGCACAGCTGGTCTAAGCATCACTGCACACAGGTTCCCTTCTGCATTCCCAGCACCATTCGCTTGCACAAACACAGCCCATCAGCAAAATGTAAAAATAGCCAAAAATATATAATTAGGGTGAATGTGCTGTGGATTTAATAGGGTTTTTCTATTTCTTCCTCCACTGGCCCACGAAACACAAGGCCTGGATGAAGAGAGGCCATTCAGGAGAGAAAGAGTGCTCTTTGCTGTGGTATATATTTGGCAAAAGCCCTCAAATATTTTTCTCAGTTTTATATGGTGTGGCTTTTTATTGAGCACCACACAGAAATTGCAGCAGATTGATTGTTTCACAGCTCCCCAAAGTTGAAATGCTTTGGAGCTGAGAGCTCAGTGCCTGCCAAACTTCATAATTAACTTGAATAACCCTTTAATTTTAACTTTAATTCAAACACCCATGTTTCTGAGGGACTGTAGGGCAGGGGGGGAAGAGCAAAGCAAAGCAAACCAAGGGAAGCCAGCTCTGGTGAAATAACATAGCAACCCCAAGCTTGTGCTGTGACAGAGGCAACTGAAGATCAACTGACACATCCTGAGTGTGAGCAGATGGAGAGGTATTGCCCCAGCCTGCTGGAAAGCGAAGGAGAAGACATCACCATTGGATGTCGGGAAAGTCCCAGGCTCAAAGCTGCCTTTCTGCCCCAGCTAGGAGGTTTTCCAAGGCCATCTCTGAGGACAGAGGGACCAAAGCCACTGGGAACACAGGTTGGAGTTTTATCTGAACTTGATGGCAATGAAGGTGAAAGAACAAAAACAAAACAAAACAAAAACAAAACAAAACCACACTAAAAAGCACCCCAGATAAATTTGCCATAAGGCAACTAATTTTATGCATGAAATTACCACAGAAATTTGCTTCTTTTTCCTCGTACTGGGAGAAGGAAAAATATATAGTCCTGGATCTGTTCACTCAGTCAATGGTTTCTAATGGGTGTGTTGCTGCCCATGGGCAGTGTTAGCTGGGCTGGGAAGCACCAGGAGGGCGGGAGGATGAGGAACCCAAAGCAGGAGCATTAATGTAACTTCTGTTTCCCGATCGACAAGCCTCATGCTGTCAGACCATGCACGCAGCCCAGAAGCACTGCCAGACAAATTCCCTTAACCTGCCCCAGCTGAGTTCATGGTGATAGGGTCCTTCAGGAAAAAGCAAATCATTGATGGGAGGAGCAGGAGACAAAGCAGGACCTGATCGGGAAGGGAGATGACACCAAGAAGCATCCTTCTGCTCTGTAGGACCCCATGGATTCAGCCTGGTTTGCCCTGGGGACAGCTGAACCAGGGTGATGTTTCACTGTTTCACAGAAAAGAGGTGTCATTAAGCTTGACTCAGCACCCAATCAAGGCAGGAATATTTTTTTCTTTTGTTTTTTTTCCTTCTATTATCCTGTTAATAATAATAATTAAATAAAGAGAAAGCCCCCTTAGCACTGTGCCGTGGGGATGCCACCACCCCCGCAACATCACCCCCTGCCCAATGCCACTGCCTTGAGCGGGGCTGGAGGGGGACACTGTAACTTGCCACTCAGGAACGAGAGCTGGGCAGCATCGCTCTGGCATCTGCTGTGATGAATATACTGATAAACAGATTCAGATCAATGAACCTGGCGGGTTCTACCAGCAAATTAATGGCTTTCAGTGTATGGGTTAGAGAGTCATTAACTACCCAACCTGCTCGCTGTCATTAGTAAGCAGTCTCTGCCATGCGTCTGCTCGCCTCACCATATCCACCAACCCATGTCCTGCTCCCTGGTCCCTGCATCCACCCAGAGCCCTTCCCCTATCCTTCTGCGTCGGTTGTGCTCATAAACAGTCTCTGGTGTCTCTATTGAGCCAGGCTGGATCTGAAGAGCAGGCAGGAGGAGGATTTCATTTCCCCATGTCTAAGCTGCTCCTGTAATCCTGCAATGAGGCTTGCTTTGAAGCTCTGGCCCGGCTCAGTGAAGCTGGCTTACAGCCACAATTACTTCCACTCGGAACACACATAAAAAAGGCCGAGCGAGAGGCCAAGGAGCGGATAGTTAGCCTCGAACACCAACATGTCAATCAAAGGCAGCCAGCACTAATTAGTCCCTGTGATGCCTTCTGTCACGGCTGCCCCATTAAGCAGGAACAAGAAGTCTCTCCATGGGTCAGCTGGGGCCACCCAGGAGCTGCTGGAGAGCCCAGAAGGCAGAAGAGGATTGGAGGGTGTTCAAGGTCTGACTGCAGCCCCAGATTGCCACTTATGGAGCATCAATCCCACCACTCACTCCCTCCCATTGTCATCTCAGGTGCCCTCCTTCTTACCCTCTTCTGCAAGCATGGCCAGAGCAACTGCAGGGACCAAAGGGAAGAAGGAGGCCACCCCACCACAGAGTTATTTCCATTTTTCTTGCTTTTCCTAAAATGAGGGAAAAGAAGAGACAGCCTACCAACAGTCCCAGGTGCCTGCTCATGAGAAGCAGGCATTGAGCAGGGAATCAAGAAAAAAAAGTGCAGCAGAAACACTGCAGTAATATGGGATAATAACCCTGGGAATTCTGCAAGGAAGCTGAAGAGTGCTATTTTCTGGAGTAGCATGGTATTGTAGGAGAGAAGGTAGTAACCAAATATTTTCATTCAGCAGCAGGGGAAGGAGGGAGGCACGGCTGTTCCCTGGGGAGCTGGAGGGCAGCTCCAGAGCAGAAAAGTCATTAGAAGTAAGGGAAGGCAATTGCTTATGATTGTGGCACTGGCAGGTACCAGCAAAGCCAGACTCAGCAATTGGCCCCAAGCGCGGTTCAGCTGTGGATTGCAGCCGAGCACCACACTGCTATTCTTTCCCACTCCCCAAAAACCAAATCACCAGGGTATCACACCCACCCTTCTGGGTCAGCTCCCATGACTTGGAGAAGACCCCACATGGATAGATTGGAAGCATCCACCAAAAGCCACTTGTACATCTCCCCCACTGCCCTACAGCTCATGCTTGCTGTGGCCAGCATGCCGTAGCATGAACCAGCTGTGAAATCCCAAGCTTGGGAAATTCCCATGCAGCTTGGGAGACTTGGCTTTAAGCAGCTTGTTGGAACCACTCAACTAATCACTCCTTCTCACCTCCATTTCCCTCTTATAGGAACTGGTATGAGTGTTCAGCTAGGGCCAGACAGGGTTGATGTCCCATTTCCTCTTGCCACCAAATGTCCCAGAAGAAGGAGCACATGGCAATGTGGAAAAAAAAAAAAAAAAAAAAAAAATAGAAGCTGGAAGATATGGCAATTTGCACCTCTCTACACAGTGGCCCTTCAAGGCAGGTCCCATCCAAATGGGTCACCCAGCACTCGGAGGTTTTAAGTCTTTCTTAACCCACACATTCCCATGTGTCATAGTCTTCAAACCTGAATGAATGGCTAAGTCCTCTTAGAGTCTGAACAGAGAGCTATTAATGGTACTACATACAGACTTATTAAAGTTAATTATTAATTAAGGCTGGACACTACAAGAGCCATGTCCTGGTTTTGAATACTTCCTGGCAAATGGATTGGCATTAAGTATTGGTCAGTACACAACAGTCCTGACAAGAGTAATGAGGATGAATCCAACCCCAGTGCAACTAGGCTGGCACTGGTGATTTTAGGTTGGAGATAAATGTGGTTGTTGGAGGCTGGATTACCACCTGAGAGCTCAGGATCAATACTGGAACAAGAAGCTGTGTTGTTCCAAATCAAGGCAAGGTTAACCTGTAATCCAGAGCACAGCCAGGGGGTGAAGCCACTTTAACAAGAGGGATTTGTCTGCTCAGAGCATCAACCTGAACAAGCTGGAGCCTGCGTGGTGTAATTTAATGGTGTTTAACATCAAGGCTGCCGTTCCTATAGCTACTGGAAGAAGCTTAGCACCCCTGAGCGCAGCTCCTGGGGCATGGGAGACAACCAAAGGAGAGCACAGGGCTGTGTCACCATCACCCATGTATTAACCCTTTGTACCCTACATGCCATATAGATGTGGAACTGAAGGTAGATCCCATACAGGGTGTGCCTCTTGAAACACGTGCTTTGTGTTTCCTTTTTTTTTAAAAAAAAAGGAACAAGAATCTGCCCCTGTCACTGATCAAGGGCTACGGCAGGGTCTCCCCACCAGCCATGGCCTCCACTCAGGGCTGATTTAGGCTTCACCAAAGCCAGCAGGACTGTGCACGGTTCAAGTCAGCCCCACATCTCTCTGGATGACTTGGTCCAGAAGGACTTGCCTCTCTAAGCTGAGCACAGTTTCAGGGCTAACACCAACCATGCTCTTTTTCTTCTGTGTCCTCAGGTCCTCCCCACATTTGGCTGACCAAGGCTGGCTTAGGAGGCTCTTCGCACTCCCAAGAAAATGGGGACTGACAGTGAAAACCCATTCCTGAGGAACTTGCTCATCAGCTTCAACTTACTTCTGCTGGGTGCTGTCCTCAAACCATTCGAGTGCCGGCTGGAGGTGACAACAGAGCCAGCTGAGAGGCCAGCCATGGATGAGAAGGGTGGCCTTGCCAACTGCAGCCCACCCATCAAAGAGCAGCCCATGGTCTTCCACCACATCTACAACATCAACATCCCGCTGGACAGTTGCTGTTCATCCATGTTCAAGTCTTCGGCTGAGGAGGTGAGTTCAGAAGACGACCGGCTGGCGGAGTATGCAGAGCAGACCTCTGACAGCGAGAGCCAGGTCACCTTCACCCACAGGATAAACTTGCCCAAGCAGGCCTGCAAGTGCTCCACCTCCTTCCCGTCCCTGCAGGAACTGCTGAGCAGGATTGAGATGCTGGAGAGGGAGGTGTCCATTCTCCGGGACCAATGCAACTCCAATTGCTGCCAAGAAAATGCAGCCACAGGTAGTAATGCCATCCTGTTAGCTCTTGCTGGGGTCTGAGGGCGTGAGTGTAAGGCAGGAGAAATAAATACAAAGCTGGTGATGCCACTCAGAAAGGCAACAGAGGAAAACCTATGTTCACCCATGGTGTGGTTGTGGCTTTAGGGAAAAGCCCGGCTTATGTCCTCCAAGGCAGGAAAATCCCTGGGAAGTGTTTGGTCACTTGAATCCCATGCCCTTCTCACTGCAGAAACCCTGTAGTGGCCAGAGCTAAGGCCCCATTGCAGAGAAAATTTCCACTTATAAGGGGTGAGTGGAGTGATCTCCCAAGCCTGCAGTCCATCTGCCACTATGTGTGGGACAGGGAGGAGAGACATAGCTGCTGCTCTCTTAATCTGTGCCTGGACTGAAGACAGCACCACAGGAGCCGGCAATAAACCTCTTTATCTTCTCTGTAGGAGGAGTGAATGTGTATGAAAAGCTGAGTTAAAGAAAAAAAATTAAAAAAAATAAAACAAAACAACAACACAGGGCATCTTCTGTTGCATGGAAGATGCAAAAAAAAAACAAACTATAAGAAAGGCACAAAACTATCAACAATATACTTCATCCGAATAACAATATGTGCGGTTTGTGAAGCTCTCCAAGAGCCCGTGTTAGGATTACCCCATCAAAGACAGTCCCTTGTTTCACCATGGCTGATCCTCAGAGCCAGGGAAGCAGCATGCAGTTGAAATGAGATGGGTTAAGAAGGGTTTGGACTAGAAGCTGCATTTTGGCAGTGGGGGAGCTAGCACGCTGCTGGTTTTCCTTTTGGCTCAGGGAAGTCTAGTAAGAGTGGCTGTCCCAAAGGGCATCCGTCCCTCACACAGCCCAGCCCTGCTTGGGGCTCCAATGCACCAGGGATCCTCGCAGGACAAAGCCACCAAGCAAGGACAGCCACAAAGCAGATGTTTTGCAGGGGAAAACAGCTTTTCAGGCCAAGAACAACAACAGGGAGGAAGAAAAATTAAAAGCAACCCTTTTCCCCGCAATGCCTGCTGCCTTGTTTTAAGTTTTGCAGTTGTTAGTGGGAATTTTCTGTTGGTACCACAATTCCTCTATGTTGAGGGCACATTAAAATGAAATGGGAGCAATCCACACATAGGTCAACAGAGTTGGACGAAGGGTGTGTGGGCTGGGGAGAAAGAAACAGGGATGACACAAGCAGCAGGGTGTCTGGGGCTGACATCTCCCGTGCAGCTGGTGGAAGACGGTGCATTTCCAGGCACAGACTCAGCCTGCATCCCTTCCCGATGCAAGACTTATCAGCTGCACTAAAATAAAGATGGAACAGAAAACACCTGCATTTGCCACTGGTGTGTGCAAAGCAAGGGTTAAAATCAATTAGAAAATGCAATGGGAAAAACCTGTTTTAAAGGAATTATTTTGAAACTCTATTTGGGTTACTTGCAACATACACAGACAGTCCCATTAAACATTCATCCCTTGGTGGAGTCTGCACCCTGATCACAGATGTGCCAAGCTAAAACTGGAGTAATTTAATTTATTTCTACAGGAGTTGCTTTCAGTTCACTGCACCACAGAGATCAGGATCCCTACCCCAGCCCCCAAGGCATTTCCCCAAGGAAAGCTGCTCTCTTCCAACACACATGAACATCCTCTCTCCTCTTTTGATAACTTAACTAGAGGCTGAGTTCTGAAGACAACCTGATCACCATTCCCAGTATTCACAGTTTAGATGGGAAGCATCCTGCAAAGTAACCCAAATGGGTCTGTCTGGCACAGCCTATAACTGAACCCCTTCTACATGTGCATCTGCCACACCTGTCACAGAGAGAGCTGCTCACATAGCTCAGCTAGGATGGAAAACTTAGGGGGGGAACAAAAAATCCTGTGGCTTGGGGTCTTCATGATGCAGAGGTTTGCCAAAGGTTGGAGGAAGCATGGAAGAGATTTCTGTTCTTCCTTCATTCATATCTCCAGGCTGGAGCTCTGGGTACATGTTGAGAGGCAAAAGAGGGGAATGTTGGCAACACCAGTGTGATTGGTGACTTCATCCCTGTGCATCCTTCCTCAGCCCAGAGCTTTCTGTGTAAGGCTGACAGGTAAAGGGGGGACATTAGAGGTGTTGGTCGCATGTCTTCCCCACTTTCCCACAACCCCAGCACACCCAAAACAGTGATACTTTGTGCAAAGCCAGTGGCTCTGTCTCAATCAGGCTCACCAGGACAGGGATGGAGATGATGTCTTTGGGTACATGCCTGTTTCTTAGAGAGAGCAAGTGGACTGGAACCTCATATCTGTAAAAAGGAACAATGGGTGGAGAGGAGATACTAGGAGTCATGGCTGGGCAGAGGGCTTGACCAGGGAAGGCATCTTCCCAGAGAGAGGTCTGGGGAGGTTCCTGTCAACTGAACGCTAAGCTGAAAAAAAAACCAAAAGGAGCACTTGGACCCCAGCAAGGCTGATGGCACCCATAGCCATGGAGGCCAGTGCTCCCAAGGCAATAGACAAATTCCTGGGGACCAATCCACGCCCCATCATGAGCCCATATCACCAATTCTGCCAGCTCTAAAGCCACCAGCTCCCCAGAGCTGGGCGTGTTCAACCAGTGGGAGGATCATCCCCTACTTGGCCCACATCTTGCCATCCTTCCCCACATCCCTTCGATGGGTTGACTGAAGGCCAACCCTGACCTTTTTCCACCTCCCATCTGTTAGGCTCTGACCCTTGATCCCACATCCTTGCAGGGCAGCTGGATTACACCCCACAGTGCAGCGGCCACGGGAACTTCAGCCTGGAGTCTTGCAGCTGTGTGTGCATGGAGGGCTGGGCAGGCACCAACTGCTCCGAGCCCCGCTGCCCCCGGGGCTGCTCCAGCCGAGGCGTCTGTCTGGAGGGCCAGTGCATCTGCGACAATGACTATGGGGGCGAAGACTGCTCCCAGCTCCGCTGCCCTGCCGGCTGCGGCTCCCACGGGCTCTGTGTGGACGGCGAGTGCATCTGTGAGGAGGGTTTCACCGGGGAGGATTGCTCCCAGCTGCGGTGCCCCCGCGACTGCTCAGGGAAGGGCCACTGCACCAATGGCACATGCATCTGCCAGGAGGGCTATGCCGGGGAGGACTGCGGGTGGCTGCACTGCCCCAATGCCTGCAGTGGCCACGGGGTCTGCCGGGATGGTCTCTGCGTCTGCGAGGAAGGCTATGATGAGCAGGACTGCTCAGCAGGTAGCGGGGGCATGCACAAGGAGAAACAAACCCTAATTTAGGAGTAAGGGCTTCAAGATGACCACAGCCCCATAGGAACACCACAAAGTCTGGGAGAAACCCATACCTGGCAGAGCATGTCACATAAGACCTGCTCAGAGCATGTCACATAGGATCTGCTCAGGCCCCACAGTTTGATGGCCTCCCTGTTGTCCCTGTCCACAGAGAGACCATGGACAAAAGTTTGGGAGGCAAGCAAAAAGCCAATGAGGTACATCCCAACTTAAATGGTAAACCTTGGTATTAAAAGAAGCTGCAGCCAGGTTTTCCTGAGCTTTTACCTTGCTATAACATTTGGTAGAACAACACATAGCACATAACCCCCAGCCCAAAGCCTGAATCCGTGTCCCACTAGTTGACCCACACACCCTTCCCTGTGGCCAGGTGGGAGAATAGGCTACACACACCCTGATACTCTCCTTATCTCTGTCCTTCCCATCAGTGGCTCCTCCCGAAAATGTGCGAGTGACAGGGATCAGCGACAGCTCCATTGAGCTGACGTGGGACAGCCCAGCTGCAGTCACCGAGTACGTCGTCTCATACCAGCCAGCGGGACCAGGGGGGACACAGCTCCAGCAGCGGGTGCCTGGGGACTGGAGCAGCATCACCATCACAGAACTGGAGCCAGGGGTTGCCTACAACATCAGCATCTATGCAGTTATCAGTGATGTCTTGAGCATCCCTGTGACCTCTAAGGTGATGACCAGTAAGTATCCTACTGCACTTGTTGCTTGGTACCTGGGTAACCAGAGGTGATGCTCAAGCTGGCACACATTTTCCATGAAAACCTCCTAGCACCAGAAAAAAGGAGATATTTTGATCCACATTTATATCTGTATGGGGATATAAGAAAGGGGGAAATGTGTCCACTCTGCATAAAGACTCAGTCTGAATGAACACCCAAATAACTGAAAATCAAAGAAACTTTCAGTGACTGAAGCCCCCAGAATATGGCCCAAAATATCTTATACTTTTTTCCTCATAGAAAATACTGTAGTGCATCACAAAAGTCACAGGTTGTCCTCCCAGTCCCGGATGGGTTCCCTGTGACGAATCCCAAAAATATGGGCGATAGGGCAGCAAGAGGGGATGCTGCTGTGCATCAGGAGATATGTAGTCCTGACAGGGACCGTGATGTGCAGAGGAAAACAAGACTATTAAACTGTAACGGCAGACTCCTGAAAGGATCCTCAGAAACTGAAAATACAGAGGGCAGTGGGAAAACAAGCTATCCAGACACCCTTTTGCAACCCCATCATTTTGTTTGCATGGTGCGGTTAGGTGCAATGTGAAGGGATGCCGTGATATACAGCAGCCCCAGCATTTCCCTCCCCTCCCTCCAACCTGCCTGGAGAAGGGACAAAAGGGCAATGACTCTGCTAACAGCTACCAGAAGGGTCCCATTTTTATTGTCCAGATAATGAAATAGCTTCAGGGAGCAGGGTGGGGGCGGGCAGCACCCACACACCTGTCCTGCTCTGCTCACCTCCCCCTGTTCCCTTCCAGACCTTTTGACACCACAGGGGCTGAAGTTCAAGACCATCACAGAGACGACGGTGGAGGTGCAGTGGGAGCCCTTCACCTTCCCCTTTGATGGCTGGGAGATCAGCTTCATCCCCAAGGTATTGCCGCTGCATGCATGGCGTCACAAGCTATACCTGGTCATCCTAAAACACTGAATGAGCGGATCTAAATTAGTTTGCAATTATGCCCCCAAAAATACCCAAGCTGTGCTTGCAATTTGTGTGCCTCACATGAGACAACCCCAAACACCACAACCTCAAATTGCCAGCTTGCATTTCCCCAGTAGTCTTTGGTGTCAAGACACACATCTCCTCAAAGAAATTCCACAACAAAATCAAGAGATGAGCGTATCATTTCCCCTTCCATCTCCTTTGTTGTGACCTCCCCTCCTCCTCCTCTTCCTCACTTCTTCTCTCTGCACTCTAAGCTAGCCAAAGCAGCCCAGATGGAACTGAGCAGCCGCCTGCTCTCACACAGCAACCTTCAGCATCCCCAAGTCACATGCACAGCTAATTCCTGCCACGGAATTTTAATTGCAGTGATGAACAGGTAGAATTTGTGCCAGAAAAGATGAAAGGATGAAAATGTTGCCCTAAAAATCACATCGTTTCTATATGTGTGGCAACAAAAATTGTACATCAAGTATTTCATCTATATTCATAATTTCTACACCATTTGGTCATAAGTATAGATTCAATTGTATATGGAGCCTCTTTACAAGAGCTTTCAAGCCCCAGCAGTAAAAGAAATGCTGATTAAGGGCTCAATTATACCGTTTTCACTGTACAAAACCCTTGGTGGAGTCAACGGCAGCTCTAGGCAGTGTAGAACTGCAGAACTTGGCCCTAGATTTTAAATGCTCTTAACCGTAAAGTAGCATTACACAGCATGAAGCAAGAGCCCAAATGCTTAAATAACTCATTCCATCACTTCCAAAAAGGCTGTAAGGATCTGGGTACAATTTTGGGTACATCCATACACAAATAGTGTCTGAAGTCAAAGTTCGGGTACTGCAGGTATAAACCCTGGGGCAATTTTCATTCACCATTGGGATACAAGCCGAAACAATAAGGCAATGTCAGGGAAGAGCTTTTAGTAACAAAAAATAGCTATCACTGACACTCAGGAATTAAGCTCAACAGCATCCCCCTGAAGCAGCTAAATGGGGATATATCCATTTTAGGGTGAGGAATTGCCAGGATAGAAGCAAACCTCCCACAGGGTCATCAATGATAGGTTTTCCTCACTGACAAATACAAACTCTTGGCCCCATTTCTGTTTTTAACCTTAAAACTTAAAACCATGCAGAAACATTTCAGGATTTAAAGGAAGGGATAAAGCACAAAAGGATGGCCGTTCCTGGATGCAGGTGTTTGAGGGGGGAAGGGATGCAGCTCTCAGGGCTTTGAAGTTCTCACATCCATCAGTCAAGCACAAGGTCCTTCACCACACACGGTCATGTTCCTGCCCGTCCGCTGCCAAAACGGGACGCTTCAATTCTCCATCACCAGCTTTTCTCCTAAAATAAGGCAGAGGGTGCTGTCTCCTTAGCTGCCTGGAAGCCACGGTCACCCGGGCAAATGCTAAACCCCTGCTGCACCCTAATAAAATCAAAACCTTGTCCCAGATGCCTCAGTGTGAAAAAACCGGTTGTAACAGCAGCGTCATAAATAACCTCCACAAGCAAATTGCTCTGTCTTCCTGAAAACTGGGTGAGAGGATGCTAATTTGGTCCTCGGCGTCCCCGCGAGGATGCTCACACCCTCCCGCAGAGCAATCCTCCTGCCGTTGTCCCTGCGATGCTCTCGCCCCCCGAAAGCGGGGTCGGGCGGGGATTGCCCATCTGCTGCATGCACTGAGGAGGAAGAAGGAAGAAAAGACGGATTTAGAAAGGAAAATTAGGAAAGGTAAGCTGGCAATTCATGGCTAAAATGGAAGATTTCCTGTTTAATGAGAGAAGAAATGAATATGAATGAAGAGCTATGTGCAAAGATTTGTTTAGTGTGTTATTACTGAAGACAGAATCGAGAAAAGATCCTTTGTTCAAACACTGGCAGGAAAGGTGACATTTGCAGTTGCTTAAAACCTTACAGTTTTTCAGAGCAAAACCACAAAGTATAATGAGTTTAATAAAGATATTTAAAGAGCAAGGGATGGCAAAATAAAGACCTTAGAGTTTCATACCTATATATGAACAACAGAGGCTCCTGGACTTTCATACCTATATATGAACAACAGAGGCTCCTGGACCCTGAATAGCAGGGAAAAAGCATCCAGCCCAGGCTTTGGGTTTATTATCTTCTGGAGAACAGCAGACACACAGATGGCAAAATACAGAAGAGGGGTGGAGGGGGAAGAAGGAATGGGGGAGGGTTTCTCAGCCCAACAACATGGGTGCTCCACGCTTGGTGGGTGACTTCACCCTGAGTTTGTGCACCCCCATAGTGGGATGTGCCAGGGTGAGGATGCGATTTGGGATTGCAGGGCTGGGCATGGAAGGGGATGCAATGTGTGGGCACCTCCTCTCCCTGCATCAATCCCCCAAAACACCTTTTTTTTTTTTTAATGATTATTTCCACTCCCCAACAGAACAACGAGGGTGGTGTGATCGCCCAGCTCCCCAGCACTGTCACCACCTTCAACCAGACAGGACTGAAGCCGGGGGAAGAGTACACCGTCACCTTGGTGGCCCTGAAGGAACAAGCCAGGAGCCCTCCCACCTCTGACAGCATCTCAACCCGTGAGTGAGCATAGTCCCAGCCAGCACAGCAGTGCCGGTGGCTTGGCCCCCAAAACAAAGTCCCAGCAGCGAGAGTGGCCCAGCACTGCATGGGCAGGGATAAAACAAGCACCACCCAACTGCCGAAGCTACTGGTGCACCACAGCAACAGCTTCTTCACGCAGTACTCTATCCCTCTCCACCTCAAGTTTCTGTGAGCACAGAAACCATGGGAGGGGTTGGGAGTGAAGGCTCAGGTACATTTTTATTATATACTTGGATAAATTCCTCTTCTCTGCTAATTTAAGAGGCAGTACACACCCAAGATACATCTCTGTAAATGTATTGCCTATTCATATACAACAGATTAAAACTCCCACCTGCTTTTGTGCCACTAAGTACCCTCTACTCTCAGCAATTCAGGCAAATCAGGGCAGGGAGCCAGGAGCAACTGCACGTCCCCTCCTGACTGACTTTTTCGGCTGGTCACTGGTCCATCCCATAGGGTAGAGGAAATTCAACTGGGTCTTCTCCTCGATGAAGGAAACACGGTGATGGACAAAGCTCACTGGGGAAAAGAGGCTCTCCATGACAGATCTGCTGCAATCTGCTTTGGCAGTCAGGCAGACGTCTACTTCCATCCAAGCTGTTGCAAACGGAAACGGCATTTAAATAGCTGCCGGAGGGTTATAGCGAGGTGATGGTCTCTCCAGGCTGCTAATTTGAAGCAACGGTGAGAGCGAAGGGAGGGTCCCTCCACCAGCAGCAGCTTGCCGTGGGTCTGAGCTTCCTTAGCACAGTCCTCCTGCTTTGCCTCTGCACTCAGCTCAACGTGGCTTAACAGAGACATCTCCTGGTCAAGCCCAAATCGTCCTTTCTCTAGGAAGTCAGCAAAAAATGAGAAGTTGGTGCTTCAAACTCAGTGGTTGAACTTTGCAGGGGAGCACAGATGGAGTGGTGGGCTCCTAGCTCTCTGCTCTGTGAAGATGTCCCCACGCTGGCATGTTTGCCTTCCTCTGCGGCACCCCCGTAGCTTTGCCCTCATCGTCCTTGTTCTGCCTCAACACCTTGTGCCAGGATCGAGCAGCACCAGCATGGTTTCATGCTGCCCAGCTAAGTAGAACTTGATGCTGCCCAGCATCACCTGGGTTACCAGACAACTTGAGGTAGTTGGAGACTCAGGGTTTGGATAAGCATGGCCAAGGTGGACACCTAGTTCCTACCTAAACACCCTGCTTCCCAGCTGTCCTCCCTTCTCCATTATTGTTTTGTCCCCAGTCCTCACCCCACTGCTCCCAATTCCCCCATAGGTCTTTTTCTAACCCTCCCTGGTCCTTCCCATCCCTGCCCACACACACCTCCCCCAGAACTTCCCACCCTGGGATGCAGCATTCAGCACATCCTTATTGCACAGTGTCATTTTCTAATATATATGGTATAGTGGATGTACTTGCACGCAGTATAGCTTGAATTACAGAACCAGTGTGGGGCTTTTTTTTCACCCACCTTGTGATCAATTAAGTGTTAAAATGGGCTGCTCAGGATGCTCCCTGCATCAACACTGCCATGGCACAGGAGTGATGGCCAGGCTTAGCCCATTGTCCATCCGAGCAGCAGTTAGGTCCTGCTGGACTCAAAGTGTCCATTACCTGGGCTTGAGCCCATAATTTCCACAGATCAAGTGTTGGGGGATGTGGAGGTGGGAAGGGCCCAGTGCTCTATAAAAGAAAGCAGAAATGCCCCAAATGGTCTCCAGTAGATCTCTGGTATGAATTTAGCTAAAAACCTTTATCTGAGAGGGTTTGGTGGACACCCACCATAGTCCCACACCCAGCTAGCTATGAAGACTCACCAGAGCAGTTGCATTTTCTCCTTTCTCCCCACTGCTAAGGCAGATTTATGAGCTGATCCCTCAGCTTAATTACAAAGCAGGAGCTGGCACCAAAGCAGGAACATTTCTAGAGATGTTCCTCAGCTCTTGACGCTTTGATCAGTCCTTGGCCCCAAGTTATTTAACACATTGTCAACGCCTTTCAAAAGACATAATATCATTGCTGATATTTTTTGCTAGTGACGGAAAGGCTCAGAAAAGAGTAAATTGAGTGGAAGGAGATCATCGATAAAGCAGTTTGAATGGCTCAAGGAGCCGAGCATGAAGGAAAACTATATTTTTCACTTCATCACAGTTATCTAGGAGCAAAGGAAGTGGACTGCAGTTAGACATAGGAGGTTTTATCCTGGGAGATGCACCTGAGAAAGCCAGGGAGAAACTGTTGCCGATACCAGCTTGAGAGAAGGGCACGTGTTGCATTATAGCTTTAATGGGCAGTGATGAGAGAGATGCTGGGTGCTGCTCTGGTGCCCACAGCTTGGGAGAGACATCAGTGAAATAGACAGGGTTCAAGAAAGAACTGGGAGATTGGGAAAAGGGACTGGGAACACACCAGGACCAAACCCCCTGAGTACCTTGGGGTGGGGGGTCATGTCTCTTGCCCACGCCACCTCTCTTTGTCCCCAGCTACTAATTTGGGCCACTCTGAAGGTCAGGTTGAAGCATCCCTAAAGCTTGGTGTCTCCAAAGTTGCCACCTTTCCCCATCCCAAAATAACAGGTGCCTGTTTCCCCCCCTGCTCCACAGTTATCGATGGCCCGACGCAGATCCTGGTGCGGGACGTCTCCGACACGGTGGCCTTCGTTGAGTGGACGCCGCCACGTGCCAAGGTGGACACCATCCTGCTGAAGTACGGGCTGGCGGACGGGGAGGGGGGGAGGACCACCTTCCGCCTGCAGCCCCCCCTCAGCCAGTACTCCCTGCAGGCCCTGCGTCCCGGCGCCCGCTACCGCCTCGCCGTCAGTGCCCTCCGGGGTGCCAACGAGAGCCAGCCAGCCCTCGCCCAGTTCACCACAGGTAGCTAGCTGGCTTTGCTGGGAGAACTGGCAGGAATTTTTAAGCCTCCAGCAAGCATGGGCAAAATGGCTTGCTGGAATCTGCAGATGGGCTGTCCTGCAACAAGTATGGGGTTTTGCATATTCAGAGCCAAGACGGGGGTTTTTTAGCATCTGGGACTTAGCGGTACCTGTTTTATCCCCAGCACGAGTGAGCTGGGGTTTAATCCAGTTTACTGGGAGGAAGCAGTGCAATGAAAATATGGTGGTTAAGATGCAGGTCGAAATGAAGATGCCTGAATGCAGGTGTCTCACACACCATCACGATCCTCATGCAGAACAAGGCAGAGCAAATGATTCAGCTCACCCTAAAACACACATGCACAGCTCAAACTACCCTCTGACCCCCATCCACTAGTGCCTACATTTTTGTTTAGTCCCTAAACCTCCAGTACAGTGGGGAGATGCCCCACAGGGATGCTCACATAGTCCTCATGGCATCTCAAGTTACCCCAGATTCCAGCAATCACGCAGATGACCCAAACCCCACACAGTTAGATGACAACCGCTGAGGAAACCTCACCTTGGTCATATCATGCTGCAGCACCAAGGCTGAACCTGCTGCTGCCTGTGACACACATCCCCACCACCTTCAACGCCTATTCAGACCCACAGCTTAGCTTGAGCCCATGACTAAAACTTTACAGCCCAGCAGATTACACCCTTAATAGCACCTGTAGATCAATGTGCAATTCTCAAAAGCACCAAAATAGCAAGCGCAGGTCTGAATTTAAGATGATGCTCGCTCCTATTCGGGCTCGAGAGCCAAGGCAGATGCATCGCCCGAGGAATCAGCCATCAAGCAGCTGAAAGCAGCCCAGTCAGAAATGTGGTTATCTTATTTTATGTCTTCTCTGAATACCCTAACTGGTCGGTAAAACTTTAATTAATGTTAAGCCTGCAGATAGCTAACAGGTTTAATTTACCATGCCATAAAGGAGGAGGTAGAGCACGTATTTCAGTGCTGGTTTATGGTATATAAATTACTTGTCATGTACATTACTGGTGGATACTAGGCTCCTATTACTATAACTGCAGTGTGTGAATTGTGTGTGTATATATCTCTATAGATATATATTTCGTACTAGATGTTCACCCTGACTGATTTGTTGCATTGTCCTTCCTTGCTTTATTTCTAAAAGGCAACATTAAAAATCCCCTCCCAAACCCAGATCCGTCAAGGGGTAGTAATTATCCCCCACCTGCTGCTGCCCAGCCCCTGCCCAGCACCAACCTGTCGCTCACCGGAGAGGTCTATCGTGCAAACCAGAGCAGATTCAGTGCACAGTACTAATAAACAAATCCTTTGGGCAACGTCTGAGTGTGAATGAGCCTGTAAAGATGCTTGAGATCCTCTAAGAGCAGTTTGATCCAATGCGTGACTGCTATAGAGCCTTTTTCTCTTATACACGCTGCCTCATTTTCCTTACTCTAATAGAGGGGGAATACACTTTTCATTTTCAAATGACACGCAATTAGCTCACAAAGTGACTTGCTGAGGGATGCTGTGAATGCCACAGACCTCACGTTGGTCTTGTGGGTGGCACCTCCGGGTCTGTGCTGAGCAGGAGGTGAGAGCAGATGCCCCAGCCCTTTCTGTGGGCACAAGCCCCAGGAAGAAGGAACTGCATGTGGGACCTGACGGACATCACACCCGGGTATCCCTCTGCTGCTGGTCAGCTGTGCCAAGGCTATGGGGCGCATTCCCAGTGCCCAGTGGTGAGACAGCCTCTCTCCCTTGTGTCATGCAGAGATTGATGCCCCCAAGAACCTACGGGTGGGCTCGCGGACACCCGCCAGCCTCGAGCTTGCCTGGGACAACAGCGAGGCCGAGGCACAAAGCTACAGGGTGGTCTACAGCACTCTGGCTGGGGAGCACTACCATGAAGTCCTGGTGCCGCGGGACGCTGGTCCCACCACCCGGGCCACCCTCACAGGTATGCATGCACCCATGCACCCTTCCTCCCCCTCCTCCTGCTCCGTGCAAACAGGTAGGGCAATGAAGAGCCAAAATCAGCACTGATGCTTGGTTGCCCTCATGCTGGAATACATTTGAGGCTGTTTTGGAGTTTACTAGTTACTGGACAGAAGGTTTTCTTTGGGATGAAGCTCATTTTCCCCTCTGCCTGGGTCTGGATTTGGGCACTCCTTATCCACAAGCTGAGTGATGCACCTCTGACCAATACACATCAAACTAATGCACCTCTGGTAAGGGTCTATCCAGCTCCCAAATAGAGCTGGCAAGGAGCAAAGTGAGAAATGGGGAGAGGAAGGCTTTTTGGGCTGATCTAGGGGAAAATATTATTTAGCTGCAGGAACCAATGTCCCGTAGGCAGCAATGGCAATCCAGGCTGCCTGAGTTTGTTGCCTTTTTCCAAATCAGGCACAAAGCAGACCTGAATCCAGGGATGCTATTTTTGAGCAAGACCCTCCTGCGGTATGCTATTCAGACCAGCAACCGGGGGTGCCACCGGGGGCTGCAAACACCACCAACCTCCCATTGCCAGGAAAGACTCAAACACCCTTTGTAGCAACACCACAAGTAGCACGTGAGGTCTGGTTTCCTTTTTTTTCAACTACAACCTCTTGCCTGCTGGATTTGCAGCTCCAATGGCATTTTTTTTGAGCAAAGAAAAGACTTACACACATACAAAAAAAGATCACCCATTCATACAAAGCTCTTCAGTATGGCAGGACACCAGGTTCCTCCACATTGGTTCTCTTCGCCCTCCTGGGACCTCCAAAGCCCGAAGAGGGTTCAGGCATCTCTGCCATATGAACCTATAAGAATAAGTTTAGTGGGAAAGTCAAATGCCAAGTTACAGATACAGCGGCACAAAGTCATGAGAAAGGCTGGAAGGCGGGTAAGCAATTAGAGGAGTTAGCTTGAAACATGTGGTATGTGAAAAAAAGCAATGTATGGGATAGCTTTTGATGCATTCATGATGGGGATGCACATGGAGAAGTGGGATGAGGTGGAGAGGGACAGCAAGGGATGGAAGACCTGGTGTTGGTCCCCTGCTACCTTTCCTCTAGGCATTTACTGCCTTTCTGCATGAGAAAGATAATTAAAAATGGGCCAAATCCTTCTCCTTGGTGCAGAGGTTTCATACTACCCCAGTGACCTGAACTGTGATGACACCCATGGCAGAGCCCGAGATTATCTCGAAGCAAAAAACAGGGTGAAAGCTCTCTTTTCTCTCAACAAAAAATTTTTAAAAGCTGCCAAGTCTCTACCTGGCAGCACCAGTGCTGTCTGGCTTCTGCCAGACTCAGGCAGAGGCAAGAAACCCCCCCAGAGCAAGCTCCAGAGATACAGAGGCTTAAGTCAATAGTGGTGAGCAATTTTTATATAGTGCCCCCATCATCACTTGAGTGCATTGCTTCTAGCTCCCAGGGTACTACGCAATAAACATTTTTTTTAAATCTAATTATAGCAGAAAATAGCCTAAAAAACATTCTGCTGGGAAAACTAAAAAAGCCAGGATAGCCATAGTGTAGATGGCACATGAACCTCTGCTGTAGCTCTGCAATGCACACGGTAGCCCTGTCCTCCAAGATCTTGTTGCATGTGGTGCAAAGGCAGCTGGGTGGGTTTCCAGGCACCCAGGACCTGGTGGGATCCATGGTGTAAAGGCAACCAGTGATTCCTTCAGCTGCCCTCATCTGCCTGCAGGAAAAGCAGTGGGGAATGGCGCTAAGCAGAGCTTATCGAAGATTCAAGCTCAAAAATACAGCAAACCTTACCCCGCCCCATACATGTCTCTTCAAAATCAGCATTTGCACAGAAATATCCATAATTTTCTTTTACCCAAAAGAGCTGAGAGAGAAAAGGCATCATGTTATATCTTCCTGCTCATTTCCTTCTTCTCCTCCCCCTTTCTCCCAGCCATTCTCCTCCTTTCCAGGATACTTCTGACACTTATTGGACAGGGGCAAAGGGTGTCCATCTCCCTCCCCCAGCACCAAGACTGCACCGTAACAAGAGGAGAGAAGCAGGGAACGAGGTTTCCCTCCCTTCTGGCCTGTAGGGGAAGGTTTTTGCTGGCTTCAGGGAACGCTGCCCTTGGGCAAGGCAGGGTGAGGCCAGACTGGAGGGTTTATAGCTTTCTCCAACCCCATGGGAAGGACTATGAAATGTAGGGAGGAGGGGAATAAAGCAGCATCCAGGCAGAAGTGACAGGCAGAAGCAGGAGACATCCCACGGAGGTATAACAGCCATCAGCAGTAGCTGTGTGGGAAAGGAGTGGGAAAGGAGTTGGATGAGCTTGACTCCCATGTCCCTTGAGAGAGTCACCACAGGATACATCCAACCCAAGAAGCATCTCTTGATTCGGGTCCCAGAAAGACTGTGCTTTCCTAATTAATGTGTGTTTCATTTACCCTGCATAATTTATTTCTCTTTGAGACACCAGCCCTGTGACAATATTTGATGTGGAATCACTTTGGAAACAAATATAGCTACTTTATCGTTCCCATCTCAGCTCACACACACATTCTGTCTCGATGCCAGCAATTACAGCAGACCTCAGCAACAACTTTTTAAAATTGCTTATTCCTGAGCTAGAATAAATCCAAATTCCCCATCCAAAGGCATCCACCGAGCTTTTTAAAAAGGCTCAGCTCTTCTCCAATGTGCAGAGGAACTGCTGACTGGTGGGAGGGCTTCTCACACCATGGATGGTCAGGCCAGTCATCCCCATTCCCCGCCATGGAAAGTGGGGGGGTGTCGCACCCCAAGGCCACACAGCCAGGTGCTTCTCTCATGCTCCTTTGTGTCTTTTGCATCCCCCGGCAGATCTGGTGCCAGGGACAGAGTACGGCATTGGGATTTCGGCCATGATGGACAGCCAGCAGAGTGTGCCAGCAACCATGAACGCCAGGACCGGTGAGTTTGGCCCCATTGCATGCTTCAAGCATTGCCAGCTTCTATGGACCAGACATCCCCATGGGATAGTCCGTGCATGGGGACAAAGGTCTGCACCAACCTTCTCCCACAGAGCTTGACAGTCCCCGGGATCTCCTGGTGACAGCCTCCACAGAGACATCTATCTCACTGACCTGGACCAAAGCCATGGGTCCCATCGACCACTACCGTGTCACCTTCACCCCTGCCTCAGGGATGGCCTCCGAAGTGACAGTGCCCCGGGATGTGTCTCAGCTCACCCTCTCGGAGCTGGAGCCTGGGACAGAGTACACCATCTCTATCATTGCTGAGAGGGGACGCCAGCAGAGCCTGGAGGCCACCGTAGATGCCTTCACAGGTAGAGAAAGACAAGTTGGGATGAGGCCCAGGGCTCCACACTGGCATGTGGTCCAGCCCACTACATCCCCAGCACCAAAACTCTTGAGGCAGTGATGGGGATGAGAACTGGGGGCAATCCATCCCTGTGGGAGGAGGGCTGTGGAACTCAGAAGGATGGCCCTACCAGTGTGGGGATCTCATTCCCCTGGCCACCAGCACTGAGCACATTTGTTTGGCTGGAGAGTCCCATAAGGAAGAGGCAGGGTTGGAGAACAGCCAGCCCCTGCTGTCCTCTATGGTCAGGGTGGTCTGTGTGTCCATAAGGAGAAAAAAACAAGCCTCAAGGGACCTCACAAGCACTTCTGGGTGAAAAGCCTGCAGTCGAGAAGCCCAGATGGCACATACCATCCGTAGTGGGACAGCCCCATCACCCACCATTTGAGTCTGGGGGATGCAGTGTCTTTGCAGGCACAGCTGAGAAAAGCACAATTTTTCTCCTCCCAGTTCTGCCTCTCAATCCCAGCACAGTTTCAGATCAATGGGGAGCCTGGAGCTGCAGCTTTGCCACCTCTGTTGGGTATTTCCCATACAATTGCTGGGAACAATGCCGAGGCCAGGATCTGCAGATGGTCGGGGTTACACCTCCCCTCTCCACCTTGCAGGGGTCCGGCCCATCACGCAGCTCCACTTCTCCCAGCTGACATCCTCCAGCGTGAACATCACGTGGAGTGATCCATCCCCACCAGCAGACCGCCTCATCCTCACCTACAGCCCCCGAGACAAGGAGGAGGCACAGCAGCTCACACTTGATGGCACCCGCAGGCATGCCAGCCTGACGGGCTTGCAGCCATCCACCGAGTACCTGGTGTCGCTGGTGGCCATTCACAGTGCTGTCAGCTCTGAGCCTGTCATGGGCTCCATCATGACAGGTACCATGGGACCCCTCTGCCAGGCATAGGACCCCGCCAGGAGGGCAGGCAGGGGGATGGGGAGCGGACCTGCCTCCCACAGCTTTGCTTTCTGCTCCATCTCACCAGGGATCGATGCACCGAAGGACCTTAGGGTGGGCAACATCACCCAGGAGTCCATGATTGTCTACTGGAGCCCTCCCATTGCTGCCTTCGACCACTATAGAATATCTTACCGTGCTGCAGAAGGTAATGGGTCAGACCACTCTTGCTTGTGCCCTAAGCTCGCAGCTGCCCAACCCTCCCTCCATCTGTGGGCACAAGCAAGCCACCAGGTCATCCTCACTCCAAGCAGCATCCCAGTGCCCCAGGAAAAGCCACCAACAGCTGGGATGGACCAAGAAGCTGCAAGGATGGAGGATAGGGTGTCTGGGATGAGGAAGGGCAAAGACCACTGTAGCCAAGGACCATCTCAGCACAGAGGGACACAGGCATTGACCCCCTGCAGCGTGCCCTCCCCAGCTATAATCAATTCAGGGCCCAATCCTGAAATTCCCACACCCCGATTCATCTGCCTTAGCCCCAGTTTCACCTACAACGCTGAAAAGTTCAAGCCAGTAGGCACAAAACAAAGTTACCCCCAGTATCAGCCCTGGAGAGGGCTTGTGGAATTGACCTCCCCGCCCAAGCACCTCCTGTAGCCCAGGGAAAGGGCCAGACATGATGTCAAAGCTCTTGGCCATGTCCCTACAGGGAGAACAGACAGCACCTCCATCGCCAGTGATGCCACCGAGTATGCCCTCCGTCGCCTGCAGCCCGCCACCAAGTACGAGATCGGGGTGAAGAGTGTGCGAGGCCGGGAGGAGAGCGAGGTGGCCTCCATCACCGTGCACACAGGTGGGAAGGAGCTCCTCGTGGGCAGGTAGCCATCAAGCAGTGACAACCCCTGCTTGCACTAGCAAGCAGGCAGCTGAGAGAAAGCTGAACCTCATGCCAGCCTGACTTAAGCTTCAGGTGATGAGCAAGGCTCATGAGGGCCCAGTATGGACTTCTGAAGATGTCTAAGCAAAGTTTTCCCTGTATATGCCTGGGTTGTCATGGGGGAGAGTGATAAATCTGTGTACTGGGCACAGGGAAGCCAGGGATATGGTATTGGGCAACCATGACAACTTTATCCGAAAGAAGTATAGACTTTCAGAAACAATCCCTTGGGAAGCCATGAAACAAACAGCATCTGCTGCAAGAATAAAACCCTTTGCTATTCCCAGACTCCTCAAAACCTAAAAAAACCAACCCTAACATCCCAGTCTGAGGAACAGGAAAACAGTGGAAGAGCAGATCAGGTAGCAGAGTAGAACAAGCTATGACATCTCTGCTCTCTGGCTAGGGCAGCAATAACTCCTCTGCAGGCACATGCACCTGAGCAGCAAGGTAGGATCACGAGGGATGGGTCACAGGAAGCCCTTCCAGTTCATAGACCAGTCTTTTAATACTTCTGACTCTCTGAATCTGTCTCCTGTGCAGCCATGGATGCCCCCTTGGGGGTCACAGCCACCAACATCACTCCCACCGAGGCACTGCTACAGTGGAACCCACCACTGTCAGAGGTGGAGAGTTACGTCCTCATCCTCACCCGCCGCTCAGGTACGTCAAAACCCTGTGCCACTCTGCCACGAGATTTGCTGGGGCTCCATTCCAGCTCACTTCCACTTCTCCCCTATCCCAAAACCTGGGGCTCATTTTTTCCCCCCACAGAGGGAGTAGGGAACAGCCATTGCTTCGGAAGGGCAGTAGCTGGTAGGTGGCAGAGCTGTACTCCATCCCCAGACACCAGCTTCTCCTGCACACGTTCCATGGCAGTGCCTCTCACCAAGCTTCAGAGCACGGCAGTCCATACAGGAGGGGATTAGGATGCCCCAGCTTTACTAACTGGCCCACCAGCAGCAACCCAGGGGCAAGAAAGTACCCATCCCACAGAACCTCAATATGCGGCAGACTCCATGAAACCCACTACTGAAGGATAATAAAGCATTAGGCAAATACAGGGACTGTGGGAAAAACAATACCATCCTTCAGACCAAACAACACCACTACAGCTCAGCTGCCACACAATAGCTTATCGTGTTTCAGCAGTATAAGTGCTTTTGATCACAAAGTCATATCCACAGACACATTTTAGAGAACCACCAAAATGTGGGAGATGTTCAATCTGTCCTGTCATCTCTTTTGGCTTACAGTTGCAGGAGAAACAATTCTTGTGGATGGAGTCAACCAGGAGTACCAGCTGACCAACCTCCTGCCCAGTACCACCTACACAGTCTCCATGTATGCCACCAACGGGCCTCTCACCAGCCAGACTATCAGCACCAATTTTACAACTTGTACGTAGTCACCTCCCCACTCCCTGTTACGCGCCCTTAGCCATACATCCACCCCAAGAAAAGCAGCCAGCAAGGTTGAGTCAAAGCTCTTGTCACATATATATGGGTGTAGAAGTAACCATGTGTCAATAGGACATCCAAATACCAGTGTTGGGCACAACACAAACCCAGAATTTTAATCACAAGCATCAATCATTATTTTCACTCTTCCAGCATCCATCCACCCTTTTCTTTGATTTCCCCTGGATGTGGTTTCCCGAGAAGACCCTTGACCAAGTCTTTTTCTTGCCCAAGGCCGCAGTCCAGAACAGCACTACAACCCATTTTGCTTACAGGAAGCTTGAGAGTTCTCACCACACATGAATTTCAGAGCCGTTACCCGTCAGAGAGCATGCATGTAGAGGAAGACCTTTAGAGGGTTTGCAGAGCTCTGCTCAAGGCTGGGAACATGGTGTTGAGGTCTGGAGCTGAGGGCGAAGATGGACTTTGGGCTGTAGCTCAGATTGGCAAGGTTGAATTCTGGTGCACTGAGTTGGGAACCAGCTGCTTGTGTGTGTGAGAACTTGCACTTCCCTGAGTCCCTTTCCATCCTTGCAGTTTTGGATGCTCCAACAAATCTGACCGCCAGCGAAGTCACTCGGCGAAGTGCCCTGCTCTCCTGGGTGCCTCCCATGGGAGAGATCGAGAACTACATCATGACCTACAGATCCACCGATGGCAGTCGAAAGGTGGGTGCATCCTCACAAAGAAAGAGGCTCATTAAGTCAAGAAATAACATGACAGTGGAGAAATGAGCAAGAGAAACCCAGCAAAGTGAAAGAATGATGCTCACTAGGTCAGGGAAAGACCAGAAGGGCAGATGCTACTTTCTGCATAAGCAATACTTCAGATAAACATTTGGAAAAAGCAGGGTAAAGTCTTTGTGCACACCTGCAGGTCTGGGCAAAGAGGGCATGCTTGGAAAGTTTGGAGAACAGGGAAAATTCACAACTTATGAAACACAAGGGAGCTGAGGCAAGAGAAAATTATCCCACGAACAGTGATGCTAAAAAAGCTATTCACCCTTCTTGCAAAAAGGAAGATAAGTACAGACAGCTAATTAATCCAGCAATACAATATATTTGATTATTTAATGAGTGTGTCCATATCTGCCTGCCTGGAAGAGCTTCTACAAACGCTATCAGGAATATGTCATTGCAAACAGTCTCATTTCCTTTGCCGGTGTGACTGGCTCACAGCAGCCAAAGGATAATAGCTTTGCAGAAGGGGTTCAATATAATGCTATGTGGCATTGGCTGGTGACCAGAAAAATTAACATGACAGGAATTGACAGAGTCAAAACTGGCTGATAAGCATGTTTGGCCAGCTCTACTCCTTGTGATGCTTGGGTAATCTGTCATGCCCTGTATTGAGAGCACGCTGATCTCAACAGGGTTGGTAAATAAAGCACACAGACTGCAAATATTTAAATCTCTTGGGTCCCAACCAGCTAGGTTTCTCCCACCCAAACCATCCCAAAAGGCTGAATACGCTCATTGACCTCATGTTGACTTAGTCCAGGGGTGTAAGCAGCTATGCAATGCTTCTCAGCCAGGCACCAAGGGCTGCAGTAGTTTGTGGCTTCCCTTCCCTCCTCGCTTGCTCTTTAGGCTCCCCATCGCTTTTCTCATCTGTTGCTCTTGGTGTCTACCTCCTTCTGGGACCCATGTACAGGAGCTGATTGTGGATGCTGAGGACACGTGGATCCGCCTGGAAGGGCTTTCTGAGACCACAGAATACACTGTGCGCCTGCAAGCTGCCCAAAACACCATGCGTAGCGGCTTTGTCTCCACCACCTTCACCACAGGTGAGCACCTGCACCGTGTTCACTTGGCCAGGCAAGACTTAGCCCACATACCATGCTGGTAGAGACAGTGCAGGGCTTTTATGGACTTTCCCTCCTCAGGCAGCATTTCACCATGATCCACAGAGAGGTGCACTCATTTCCACCACCCACAGTGCTGCTCTGCTACAAAAATTTAATGGCTGAAGGACTCATAGTACAAACACAAGGTGCAGCCCACAGCAAGGGGATTTGAGCTTCAGACCAGGAGCCATCTACCAGGCCCTTTTTGCTTGCCCTTGCCCCTCCTCAAATGCATAAATAGAGGGGAAAACCCCCACAAAAGTCAACAACACATATCAACTGGTATGCTCTTGGAGTGAGTGTGGAGGTACCCAGCTGATCTCCCCATGCTGTAGACATGGTCTGATCTCTCATGAGTATCAAGCAGGTGTATCTCCACCACCGTCAGTGGAGTCACAGACAGCAGAGCCAGCATGCCTACAGGACTGTGGTGCCACCAGTTTTATCTAATCACATTATTCCTTCCCGCTCTAATTCTAGAGAAGTCACGATTCACTAAGGCAACAGGAACAGTTTCTTTTCCAAGTCAAATGGTGGGCATCCACAGCCACCATAACCCTCACAGATGGAATGCTTACACTTGCAAGAATGAAGCTGGCATCAAAATGTCACCATTGCTCCCACACTTTGCAATCATGCAAAGCAGATCCCACCCTCTTTGAAAAGCCTTGCTAGGCCAGGGCTCTTAACAGACAGTGCATTTTGTTCAGGGCTGAATCCAATCACATTTCTCCTGGGCTTCAAAAGCACTGAGAAGCCTGAAGATGATATCCACTGAAATTCCTCCCATCTGCACTGCCAGTTCAATTAGAAGAGTTTTCTTTGAATCTGCTGTGGATACACTTCCCCATCACAGTTACATGCAAAGGTCCGTTCACCTGCTTTTAAGAGATAACAGAAACAATTTATGTCAACAAAAAAAGACTCTAA
Source organism: Rhynochetos jubatus (assembly GCA_027574665.1). Classification (NCBI taxonomy): domain Eukaryota; kingdom Metazoa; phylum Chordata; class Aves; order Eurypygiformes; family Rhynochetidae; genus Rhynochetos; species Rhynochetos jubatus. The sequence goes on from CM050656.1 coordinate 24,566,759, forward strand.
TGCATCTACAGATCAGGCTTTCCTGTTATTTGTGCCTCTTACGTGAGCACATAAAGCCAGTGCAATTCAGGCAGGTGATGGAAAAATGCGTGTAAACTTTGAGGTTGTTTGGGAGCCAGGGATGAAACTGCACAGGAATGGCTTCTCAGCTGGGATAAAGCAGCAGAAACCCACTCACACTGGGCAAGGAGAGTGCTGTTTCCGTTAAATACAAATATCAGACCTCAGCAGCGTTAGAGACACCATTGCCAGCTGATGCAGCATCTGAACACAGGTTTAATTTGCTTTTAAGATGAAGATAGGCATCAGGAACAAACCAGTTTCTTCCCACTTACCCCATATATCGATGAGACAGAAGCACCCAGGAACTAACATGGAGGCAACACAATCCAGGGGCAGCATCCCTCAGCAAAGAATAGGGGTCTGAGATTCAGTTCACTCCAGCAGCATATCGGGGCACTTTGCAGAGAGAAGAAGGACTTGTCTTTAAGGAGACAAAAAAAACCAAAAAACAACAAAAAAAAACAAACGCTAAGAAAAGAAAAGAAAAAACAGGCTTAATTTAAATTGTTTTGCTTCCTTCTACTCACAGTACACATCCCGGGGTTCTTCTATTCCCTCTGACATATTAATAGCTCAGCCTCTTTGTTTCATGTTTGCATAAGGTTCTTGGGGAATTGTATACAGATGGGACAAAAGGAAGAAACAGATACAGTATTTATAATTTATAGTAGTTTGAAATGTCTTTCAAGGTCTCCTTGGCTCTTAAAGATATGAATATAAATTAAGAAACAAGTGATCTCCACAGAGCTCAGGGGAGCCTGAAGTGGTTGTCTTTGAAGCAGTTTTTATTGTTGGATACTATAAAATGCAAGCATTGTCTTACCAGACCTCACGCTACGGACCATGGAGACAGGAAAAAATAGGGGATCTTCAACATTTGGACAAAGCAATGACCTCTGAGTCTTCAGGTTGCAAGGCTGGGGGGAATACGCTCAAATGGGAAATTACAGACAAGGCTCTGTACCCTGGTCCTACAGGGTATCACATAGTTGTGATGGACATGCACAGCTTGTCTTTCACACCTTCTCAATGTGTAACTGAAACACCCTTGAAAGTCACATCCACATTGGCAGCTCTGCACTCATTTACCCCATCATCCATACACACAAACAACAAAGATGTATTTCCCACTTTTGCGTTAAATGAGAAAAAAAAATTAACCAAGAGTTGTGACCCCAATACTGTTGAGATCTCATAGTTAAGACTCCCTTAAACTCTCACACCCAAATGAGATGCTTCTTCATTAGAGGACAGCTGAAACATGGCCACGCTGCCCATCTCTAGCATCTTGCACGGCCTAATTGCTGCTCGATTTGTGACAATCAGCCTGGCATAAGCCCACCATCATTTCCAAGGGCATGGGTCAGGAGAATGTCCTGAATCAGTAAAGTCATAAAAATTGCTTGGAGTTGGCAATCCTGAGAAGAGAACAGGTTTTGGTATTTTCACAGCTGTCTAAATACACCAGTGACAGCTTAAACCCCAAGGTTTCAGACACGGGGCAGAAAGATGATCCAAGAAGTGACATACCTCATCATTCATAGTTATAGATGTTACCAAGTACCTTTCCAATACAGGACATTTGGGAGATTAATTAATATGTGCACACATTTTTTGCCATTAAATCTTCTGGTGTTGTTGTCAGATGTGAAGTCCCACTGCCTTGCAGAATAACTCAGGCCACAGAAGACAAGTTAGACCCACCCTGGATTGCAACCAGCAGGGCTGGAGACAAATGGGAACAGTGTTCCTCTGCTTAAATTTTACCTCTTTTTTTTCTTTTATAATTTCACAGGCGGGCGAGTCTTTGCTAACCCTCAGGACTGCGCCCAGCACCTGATGAACGGAGACACACTGAGTGGTGTCTACACCATCTCCATCAACGGGGACCTCAGCCAGAGGGTGCAGGTGTACTGTGACATGACCACCGACGGAGGTGGCTGGATTGTGAGTAGCTGTGCAGTTGTCCTACACATTTTCCCCATCACAAAGTAACCCAGCTTCATTCTACCAGCAAAGCCAAGCACCATGCTGCACGGGAACGACAAGCAGGCTTAATATCACACGCTTCATTTCCCACGCCATAGGGAATGGCCCACGCTCCAGTAATAATAGTTACACTTGGAGAAAGGCCCTTTGATTTATGTGACATGTTTGCAGTGCTTCTGGAGAGCAAAATCTGAGACTGAAGATGATTTATCGTTCTAGAAATGAAATTAATGGCCAATAGCTTTCACGGGGAATGATTCACACTGCCTGCAGTAGGAGGGTGTCAGGCATCACCCCGATTGAGTCTGCACAGGAGCATTTTAGAGGCAAATGCCTGTTTGGCTTTTGGATTGCACAAACATTGCTTGTCTTGACATAGATGGACTGACAGCTTAAGTAAATAATGCCCTGGTGCTTTGATTTTATGCATGTCAAATGCTTACTTACACACATTACACCAAAGTCTGCTAGTTGTATAATCGAAACAAAACAAATGAGCTTCCTCAAATGCTGATTTCTAGCATGGAAGTTATTTTAGCCAGGAAATTTCCCTCCATCTCACTCTGCCTCAGAGCATCCCCTCAGATATCACAGAAAGAGACAGTCAAAAGCAGAATCACATGCTAGAAAACCAGAAGCAACATATGTTAGGTAGAGCAGACAGCTTAAAGGCTAATTCCTTCCTATTATAACATTGATTTGTCTTGGACATCATCTAACATCTCTTCAGTTTTTCCACTTGCACAGGAATTAATTGCATGGCTGCAATTAACACTAACAGGATGGGCACTGCAATTGTCTCCCCAAAAGGTGCAATGGAAAAACAAAGTATTGTCTTTATTTTGTGTGCCCCAAAGCCTGTCAAGGCCGTCCCTCTTCTCCCTCACACTGATTTTCCCCTTGGTCTTCCCCCATCACAGGTCTTCCAGAGGCGGCAGAACGGGCTGACTGATTTCTTCCGGAAATGGGCAGATTACCGGATTGGCTTTGGAAACCTGGAAGACGAGTTTTGGCTGGGTAAGACCTTAAGCACTTGTCTTTCATGAACTCATCAAACCCAAGCTCCCTGTACACTGTGCTGCTCACCTGTGCCAGCTGTTGACTCTCGCCTTTCATCCCACTTCTCTACAGTCTGCCTTGGACAGTTTTCCTTCCCTTGCTCATTCCCTTCCCCGCACATTGGAAAGTCACTCATGGGCACATCACATGAAAACACATCATGAAGGTCAGCAGCTCCCTAGTTTGCTCCTCCTAGGAGAGAAGGGTGTACACTTCAGGGCCTTCATGGACCAAAACACATCATCGTCCCTTGGATGACTACAGATTGCATTGTGGCATCTACAGCTCACGGACCTCACCTGGCCTTGGCCAGCAAGCCAGTTGCTCAAAGAAAGTAGGAAAGGGGTGAGTGGGAGACCCAGCATGGCTCTGAAACAGAGTGTGCTCCCCCAAAACCTGAACATGAGACAAGGCCAGCCCTGCAGCGTAAACATGCTCTGACTTGTACGGGAGCTTAACAGCAACATGAGAAACACCAGGGCTCCACAGCTATATGCCCCCAGCTCCAACAGCATGGAGAAAGCTGAGCCTGGGCCTTCAATTCACCTCTCGTAGCCACAGGGAGGTGAAGCTCGAGTGGGGACAGAGAGCTCAGTCCCCACCAGCGCCAAGAGATACAAAGACTTAACCAGCAGTGCTGTTTCTCTTTGATTCCTCTCCTCGTTCTCATTTCCCACAGCTTTTTATTTGCCCAGAGCTTGCTTTGTTTGCTCACAGAGCGGATCCAGACACCAGGTCTCACAGTATGTCGTGCTGCTTGTCTCACCAGGCTTGGACAACATCCACAGGATCACATCCCAAGGGCGCTATGAGTTGCGAATAGACATGAGGGATGGGCAGGAAGCAGCGTACGCCTACTACGACAAGTTCTCCATCGGTGACTCACGGAGCCTGTACAAGCTGCGAATTGGGGACTACAATGGCACTTCGGGTACGACCTAATTGCTAGGAAGTCATAGGGAAATCCTGGGACTGGTGGGTCTGAAACTGTAAAGGAAATCCTAATATCAAAGCCTACTTCTCTGGAGCAGCAAGACACAAACCCATAGCCCTTTCTGCCTTCCTGCAATCCATCATGTAAACCAGGCTGATAAATCCCACTAAGGACATAGGGAATTTTCCACTGGGGATTAGATATTTAATATCAGAGGCATTGCTGTTCAAATAACCAGGTCAGTCATCAGAGGTGTCATTTCTCTTGGCAATAACCACAGCTCCCTATTGATGCCATGCTGGAGGGTGTATTTACAACCCTCCCACAACAATGGAAAAATCTGAAGTCCTCTGCACCATTTCCTCAGGCAGAGGCCAAACACAGTCTGGTTTTGCAAGGACAGTCACACCTGCTTGCTCAGTTGATGCAGCAGCAGAAGGCTTTGCCCACCAGAAGAGAGTGGGTGATGGAGGGAGGGCACGGGGGTCTCTTCCCCAAGAATGGAGAGAGGGGTACAGCTGCAGACCCTTTAGCTGGGATAGACATGCCCAGTGCAAGCTTCCATGATCCAAACAAAACACCGCCATGTACTTAGCAAAGAGCCCCACACCACATCTACAACGCAAGAATTTTCCTATACAATATCTGGTAGTTGCCTCTGGAAGAGAAGCGACAGGGATCTTGGTGGTGTGCAACACAGCACTTGCTCTGACCCTAAGTCCCAGGGCACAAAGCACCCAACCTATTGCCAAAAATGCCAGTTACACTGCTGCAGACACAACTGACCCCTTCCCCATGCAAGCTCTTCTAGCCATCCGACCAAGGAGCCTCTGTTCCACCTTGAGCAGAGCAAGCCAAGACTTGCCAAATAGATCACTGCCAAGAGGTTTGCTAGCAAGCACCTCAGTGGCTGAACTGCACACAGCTTGCATGTGCCCACTTTGTATTTTCTTAGGGACTGTCAAGGAGCATACTAAGACTGTTTCCTCTAAGTACATCACTCAATTGCATTAATGACCATATTTCTCTTCAGCTTTCTCCACTAGCAACTCACTCACTTGTTCCTTAGCAAGGAGGGGAGATGACGTCAGTGGTTTTGATGGGAGAAGACATCACTTAGTTTCCAAAAGCTTCTTCCCCCATTCAAAGGGAGAAAAGGCAGACAGGCATCTTGATTCCAGACACAAATGCTTGGCCTCCTCTGGGAGAAAAAGCTCTTTTTGGCTAACAGGAGGGAAGGAGGCTGAAAACACCCTGACGTTATCTAGCAGATCCAGGCTTCAGGAAAACAGGGATGTCCAAATCTAGGATTTAATTAATTTCTGAAACACTGAAATTCAGACACAAAACCATACGGCATTTTATCTACCAAATCCAAGCAGCCTCTAAGATCTGCTATGGTGTGTACTGATCCTAAACCAACAGGAGAGGACCTCAGGTGAACCAATTGTGAGCAATTCCAGCTAACATTATTCCCAGACCTTCAGCTGCTTGCGCTGTTGATTGACAGTCTAACACATATACCAGAATATCCTAATTTCCTTGTGAAAAGACCAGATGACTCAGGTTTCATCACTCCTAACGGCACCTCTTTCTGCAGGGGATTCCCTCACCTATCACCAAGGCCGCCCCTTTTCCACCAAGGACAGGGACAATGACGTCGCTGTGACCAACTGCGCCATGTCCTATAAAGGAGCCTGGTGGTATAAGAACTGCCACCGCACCAACCTCAATGGCAAGTACGGAGAATCCCGGCACAGTCAGGTAAGGGCAGAGCTGGGCTGAAAGCCTTCAAGTGTTTCTTCTAGCAGTGCGACCAAGCACGACAGCAAGCCCAAGCTAGGGCTGGGGCTGCATGGTCAGCGCATAACGGTCAGGAACACTGCTGGGGTGACCCAACACAAGGTGGATCAAAGGGAACCACCTGTGAGTCATCTGGGGTGGTGCTTCATGCCTCACACTGACTGCCACGGTCATTTACATTGTTAAGTTGCACTTTAAAAGAACACATACATAAAATTTGATAGGGAGCCTTTGAGCAATGGGAAAAACCCATCAAGCCAGAGCAGCAGAAGCGTTTTTTGTTCCCACTGGAGCAAGTTCTTCATTCTGGCTTCTCTACAGCAGTCAAGGTTTTTTCCTTCCTCTCCCACTCTAGTTTCATGTCAGGGTGTTTCTTTACACTGGGCCTTTCTCTCCCTCCTTCCAGGGAATTAACTGGTACCATTGGAAAGGCCATGAGTTCTCCATCCCCTTTGTGGAAATGAAGATGCGACCTTACAACCACCGTAACATCTCTGGGAGGAAGCGACGGTCCCTACAGCTCTGAGCCAGCTGAACCCCCTCTCGCCTCCCATCACCTGACCTTTTCTGTCATTTGTTTGTATTTTATAATATGAAAAGGGAAAAAAAAAGAAATACTACTCGTCTGAGATAGCAACTTGCCCCTCACAAGTGCTGGAGGGTACCATGACATAAGAAAAGGCTGTGGGCAAGGAAAGACCTCATTGCTTTGCATCTGTCCCAGAGAAACACCAAATTTCCAATCTCCCTGCCTCAATACTCTGGCCCTTAACGTAAGAAGAAAGAGAGAGAAAGAGACAGACAGATTTTTGATATTTTTTTAACAGACTTTTAGAAATCCCCAGCAAACCCTGTTAGAAATGTTTGTCATGGGGCTCGTGGCAGAAACCTTCCCCACAGGGACCTTAGTGTGGCCATTTCCACCCCAGTCATGGCCATGGACACCTGTCCTCTCCCTGCCTCCCTGTCTCCTCTTGGCAGGGAGGTCCTAAGCTTCATGCCATCCTGTAGACACCAACTCTTCCAGCAGGCAGAGGCCCATCTCTCCTTCTGGCCAAGAGCACACAGCCTGGTCACCCCTCCCCTACGTGCAGGCATTGTACGCATGGGGACAGAGCAAGGATGAGCAAACACAAGGCTCATCCCTTCCCCAGTTTTCACAGATCTCAGCCAGGAAGGCTTGGTGAACATCTGCAAGTGTAGGCGAACTACAGAGAACCCACAGCTCATGTGTTGACCCCACCACAGCCAAAGTCATCCTCGTGTACATGGGGTGCAGGAGAACAAGAGCTGCTCCACAAGCCCCAGTGTGTATCATCCACTCCTCCAAGCTGAACTCATCCCACTTTAGGTGCGTGACATTTGCCTGGGTTATGCTGAACTGGATGGAGAGAAAGGAATCAAATTAGAAGACTTGTGAAAGAAATCTCTGCTCGTGGTCTTGAAGTCTAGGGTCTGTTTCCTCTGTTCTTTCTGTATGCCACCACACTGTCTCTCACAGAGGTCATTGGTCCCAAACCAAAGAGTCTCAGAGAAGGAGAAGCAACCAAAAGAGCTGTCACACAACCACAGCCTGGATGGCAGCCAGCACAGCCCAGGTGCTCTTGTTCAGGGACCTCCATGAACACAGGGAAGGATGATAACGCAGCCGAGGAAAGACAAGTGCAAGCTGAGAAACATCCATTCTCTTCCTTCTCCTACATCACCCCTCTTCACCACCATCACAAGAGGGACACAAATCTCAGTGCCTTGGTATCACCATCTCTATAATGGGAAATCAACTGTTTCCCTCCTGGAAGGAAGGCTTAGTGCGTTCAGATTTTGGAGTACTTCAAGACTCTTGGAAAAACAGATGAGTTCACTTTTCCCATCCACAACTTCTCCCATCTTAAGGATGATGTACCCTTTCAGACAGCTCTGGCTGCTCCCTGTTAACAGTCACTGATACCACCTCCATGAAGCCCAAACGACCACCATGTTGGAGTCACTTCTCTGCTGAGTGCTCTGATCAATGCTGGGCATTGTCTCTGGCCTGGTCTCAGAGAAGGGACTCAACCCCATGTCCAAGGACAATGCAGCTCATCGCTTGGTTCGCAGCCAAGGGAACGTCACAAATGCTAAACATTGCTTTTTGATTTTATCACACTGAAGCAGCTTTGTCTCAAGAAACACCTTCCAGATGGCAACATAAAGGCATCTTTGCAGTAGCTTACAATTCAGGCCAGTGTCTCTTCCATGGTCATGCTCCTGGATTTTCTGACATTACCACGGCTGCAGAGCTGAAGAAGGGCATTAAGAGGGAAACGCAGCCTCATTGTCCATGCCACGTGTCAGCATACAGAATCATAGCTAACCCCAAGGTCGGGATGAGACACAGGGTCCAGCCCTCCAAGTGGTCATCTTGCAAGCTGCAGTCCGACCTGGAGGAAGGATGCTTTACTCAGCAATAACTCATATGTAAATGAGGCATTTCTGCTTACTTCACATCAGTATCAAATCAGGCAACAAGTCAGCCAGTTGAGGAACAGTCAGAGAGGCTACAGACGATGGGATCTGTTGCAAGACATGGCCAGTGTCATGGACGGCAGCACATCAAACCTCCCAAGCAACCCGCCCTATTTTAGGTACCAAAAGCCAACAACAAGCAGCAGACAGAACTGATTTAAATATAAGAAGCCTCCCAGTAGACCAGCAGAGTAATATTTTCCTCAACATCACCAGGAGTTTATAAGCAAGAAGCGTCCTAACAAAAGCACTATAGTGCAGCGGTTATAACAGGAGCACAGATTGGCAGTGGATGGCATTCACCGCCTGTCTTGGATGGTGCTGTTTTCTTACCTACCCAGGTGAAAAGAAAAGACATCAGAGGAAACACAGAAGCTCATCATTCACAATCAAGTGAAAGGCAAGAAAATTCTCTTTTCAAAAGTATAAGTCAAACAGAAAATCAAAACATCCCAAGCTTTTCCAGGAGGTTCAAAAGAAGAGTCTCAAAAAGACTGATTATTCTCTAAATACATTTCCTGATGCACATGTCTCCCTCCCTGCTCAAGTCTGTCATCACTGTTATAAGTCTTGTAACTGGGATGAGAGAGCCTGATTAACACAAGTCCATCATTGAATCTGAAGGACACCTTTGGAAATAATGCATGACCTTGTGCTGCCATTATATACCAATTCTGGTCCCTGATCCCACACATGGTACCAGGGTGTTGCCTTTCCATTATCCTGGTGAAACACAGTTGCTAAAATCTTCCAAAGTTTCCTTTGGAAAGAAGGAAAGTTTCTTCACATGGTGGTTTTGTTCTCCTGGTGGTAACCTAACCCAAGCCTAGGCACACAATCAGCAACAACAACCCAGTGGTTGTTCACATTACCCTATACAAGATACAGTTTTCCAGCAATTTATTTTTCTTCATTGCCTGATAACTTTTTTCGCACAAAGCTCCAGACAGCAGTTTCAAGCAAATTTGCGCTTAACATCGATGCTACAGAATGGTCAAATGATTAAGTACAGCCTCCCTTCACCCACCATCACTGGTCTGGGCCAGCCCTTTTTCTGAATGCATTCTCCAACCAGTGCAAGTTTGGCCCTGTCCCCCATCAGCACAGCATTCACACAGAATGAAGTCTTGGCAACCGGCACAAAATTCCCAGAAACCCAGCCTGCATCCTGCGCAATATTAATCTCAAGAGACCTTGGCTCCAGCACAGCTCTGGTGGCTTCTCTGCCATCCAGCTTGTATGGCTCAGGCTTGCCCCAGATCCCAAAATGAACCTGAAGCTGTTACCAAAACCACACTATCCACTGCAAGATGCCAAATCCCCTAACATCAAGCAGGGAGAAGCACATCAGGTCCTTCAGCCAGCAGAGCAGTGTGCGTGCCCAGGACTGCCATAGCCCTTCAAAGCCACCTCTTATTTCTAACCTCAAAATCCTGGAAGGAAACACCAAGAGACTTTCTTATCTCTTGCCCAAGTCTGATTTCATTCTGTTTCCATTCCTGCCAGACCTTCAAGCCCACCTTCACACTGCACTAAAATGTAACCAAAGGGGGAGAAAAAAATGCTTGAAAGGAAAAGCTGCTTTTAGTAAAATGATCCTTAAGACAGCATTTATAAATTAATAATCTGGGGAAGGAGAGAGGCCAGGCTCTCCCTAAAGGTAGTCAGGTTTTGGCAGAAGGATGCTGGAAGAGTGTCAGAGCCACACAAAGGTTGGGGTGAATCCTTTGCTTCTACTCCTGATCTTTGCATTAATTTACCGTGGGCATCTCAATGCACAGTACCAGCCTAAACACCCTCTTACCTCCTTTCCATGTGATGCTCACCCTGGGTGAAGCAGGGGTGAAGCAGGGGTGAAGCATCATGCTGGGGAAAGCACAGCTCAGACCATCTTCGTCCCCAGCACTGCAGCAGCAGAGGGCTCGAGCAATGGTGTCCCTGTGCCAGAGTGCCCTGTGCCCACAACAGGCTTAGTGACCTGCTGAAACACAGCAGGTGTCAAAATATCCATCAAACCGAACTGAGCCCCTTGAGGAGACCAGTACCCTTTGGGGTCACCTTTCCCCTTCCTTAAACCTGATGGTGCCCACATGGTGGTGGCAGCTCCTTGTCCCTTCCAGGGGAGAGGTTTGGGGTAAGGAGAAGGGAAAGGCTCTTCCCTGGGGAGATGCTGAGTAGATTAAACATCCCAGATGTTGGGATGCCCAGACCCACCTTGGTACCCAGCCTGCAGCACTCCAGGTGTCAGTGGTTTCTCAGAAGGATGGTGACACAGAGACATAAACAAACAAGCAGTGCCCTGTGTACAGGTGTTACCCTGAAATTGTGTTTAGTACTTTAAAAAAAAATTAAAAATATAAATAAGAAGGAAGAATGGAGGCAACAAAATCCCTTGGAAAGGTTCTGATGAACTCAAACACAAACCAATGCAACCAAATGAGGGGGGAAGATAAAAGAAAATAAAAGCATAAATAAAATAAATAATATAAATAAATAATATATTAAACAACCCTCCCCACCCTGTAATGAAAACGTAACTCAGAGAATGGGATCAACGCTTGTTAACCATTGTTAACTAGTATTTTTAGTCCTGACCGCTCTTAGGCTATGTATAGTTCCTTTTTTTAATGCATTTTCTATACATTAATAAAAGATATCGAAGGAGCGAGCTGTGTGCTTATCTGGGAGCAGGGTGGGAGTGGAGTCTGGTGCATCCAAGTCCAGCACCATCACAGCCCCGACCTCACACCAAGCAGGGATGCACATCCCCTGTCCCTAATTCTTGTTTATCCCCTGGGAGAAGCCAAGGGTGGCTCGCTAGCAGGGATTCACATGCTCTCACCATCCTGCAAGGGCATGTTCTGCCCCACTGGAGCTCAGATGTTTTTTCATCTGAAGCAGTTGGCCATGGAGGTTTGGTTTTTTGCTCAGTGGTTTGCAGCTGAGCTGCAAGGTGTCGTGCAGCCAAGACAGCCACCCTGGCGAGGCCAGCAGCAGCTGGAAGAGGACACACTCCTCATTTGCAAAGCATGCCGAGAAACACGAACCAGGAGGAACAGAGCAGCTGAGAGACAAAGCACATTCAGCGGGATCAAAACTTGCAGAGGGAAGACACTTTGGGTGCAGCCCAGCATTGCTGCAAGCTGCCCAAAGAGGCACTGCCATCTCCATCCTTGAAGGTGTTCAAGCCCAAGCTGGAGAAAGCCCTAAGCAACATGGTCCGACTGCTGAGCTGCGTAGGGCAGCAGGTCGGACCAGAAGATCCCAAGGTCTCCCCTGCCCAAGATATCCTGTTAAAATAAATAACAAAAAAGTGACCACCACAGCACAACCAGTCTTTTAACCCCAATAAGGCAGGGGCCTGTGCTCTGGCCTCAGCCCAGCATAAGATGTTTTGTTAATAAATTTAGCTGCTCCCATGAGCTAGAGGGGCCCTCAGCTCTGCATTTTGCAGCCAGAGAAAGCAAAGCCACAGTGTAATGCTCAGGAGCAGAGTGAAACAATCCCAAAGGCTTCAGTTAAAGCCGTTCTCCCGATCTGAACAACAATCTGTTCCCAGCATGAAGGAAACCCCACTGAAAACCAAATTGCAAGACTATTTCCAGCAGAACAAGCTCCCCAGTGGAAAACAACAACAACAACAAAAAAACAAACAAACAAACAAAAAACCCACCCAACCAACCCCAACACTGACTCAGCAAAAATCTCTGGGACAAGTATGAATTTCAGAGGATTTTGAAAGTCTCCTCTCGTTTCACATGCAGACTTTATTTAGACCTAGTCTTAAGTTTTCATGTCTGACACATAGCCAGGCAGGATGAGAAAGCCCGAAAGAAGCTCTTCTGCCAGACTGCTTCAATATTTTTCTAAACTTAACTTCAGAAAGGCAAAACAGGGGAATTTGCTTTGCATCAGCTTCTCAACTTCTCTTTCTTGCTCCGATCCGAGAGCAAAAAAAATAAGCAGAAGTCTAAGTGCGGGAACCCCCACCTCAGCCACAGCCACCAGCACAGCAAAAAGCCAAGCCTGAGGCCTGACGGACTCAGCTGGATTAAATTACATTTTTCATGTCTGAAGGGAGTAAATGCCATGGAAGACCCTTCAAGGAAGCCCAGGGGCTGTCCCCTGCATGAAGAGGAGCTGAGGGATGGGGTGGGTTTGGAATGGGGAGGAAGAGTTGCCTGTGCCAGTGCTTGTCATCCCAGTCTCACCCCGCTTGGCCAAGGAGTTGACCCAACATGGTGGGTCCCTTCCTTAGAGAAGGGCACTGCCCTCCACTGTACCTCCCATTCAGCATGTCTGGGACCAAGGGGGGCCTCCAAGATCTCTGTTCCCTGCAGACCACCCCAAAAAAGCTCACCTAGAAGAAACATGGCCTTCCCATTGCAATAACCAAACATGAGAGGTGGGAACACACACACCGCTCTGAGGCTGGTACCCCAAGAATGCACGTGCATGTGGAGTGCAGTATCCCTCTGGACCATAACCCACCTCCCAGAATCAGAGCCATAGCCTACCTCCACGTTTCAGGTGGAATGAGAAGGGGTGAATGCTGGCACAAGCCCTTTCCTAAACTCTCCAAGCTTTGACTTAAGCCCAGGGAGGTGTTTTGCTCCCCCACACCAACCCCTGAAGAGCTTCTGCCCCATCACCCATTGCAGGTGCCCACCACCATCATTGGTCCAGCCTCCTCTGCCCTTGCACAGCTCAAAGCCACCTGTATACTCTAGACACAGTCCTGCAGTATCACACATGACAATATCTCACATTTTCAGCCTCTCCAAGGAGCACACATCCTTGTGCACACATCCAGGCAATGCAGGCAGTACCCACAGGCAGCACAGCAATTCTGTGGGCAGCCATGTTCCTCTTTGGGCACTTCCAGCCACCACAGAACATCATACTGCCAGCTCCCACCACCACCACACCTCCATCTGCACTTTGTATGGAGATATTTCATCACGGCCCTCTTACCAAAGTCCCCTTCTTGCATGAGCGATGCTCGGGAACTTTGTCCCACCAGCAAACATCAGGAGGGTGTACAAAGGTCCTCAGCAAGGGCGTTGGGCATCCATCCCAAACCTGGAGCTCTAGCAACGCATTCCCGGCAATACACCCTGCAACCTCAGCCCAAAAAAACCACACAAGGGGAAATGCTTGCCCAGGAGCAAGCAGCACCATGCAATACCTGCAGGAGCAAGGCTGGAGCAGGTCGATGAAGGGGCATCCTCATTCCATGAATTCTCAGCTGCTTTATGCCTTGCCTGATGTGATTTTTATAGCACCATCTTTAACATTCTTAGATTTTAATTCCCCTCTGTGCACCTGGATGTGCTCACCATCCCTGTAAAACCCTCAATCCCGTTTTTTATATTTTCAACTCCTGTGGCTACAAGCTCTAAAGTTTAATTATGTAGAGAGTAAGGGGAAAAAAACCCAACCCACCCCTTTTAATCAAATTTATACACAGGGCTTTTAAATTTCATTGATTTGTCCCCTCTGTCTGGGATGAGGAGCACTGTGAATAGCAGCCTGCAGGCTTATTCCCCCTTCCCTTTGCTACATCAACATACAGCAATTTTTCTGCTTCCAACATGCTCAGTAATTTTCCCCACCAAAACCCCACATATTCTATACATTCTATGTGAGGCAAGATCCTAACTGTGATTAGGAACTTTCTCATAGCAGCACTTCTCTCCCTGCCTGTATTTTCATTGCTTTCTGCTGTTGGTGGAGATGTCGGAGATGTGAAGCCCGGCTGTAGCACACGCCATGCAATGTCTAAGTACACTTATTGCCAGCAGCGTGGCTAATCCTCTTGCTCCCACCCAGGTTATCCCCCCAGTGTCACTCCTCTGCAGGCACCAGTGCCCGGCATGGCTGCCGGAGCAGAGCACACCAGGATGCCTGTGGGAACACAAGCATCCCTGTTCACCACTACTGCCCCTTGTCCCCATGCTGTCCCCTCTGTTTGGTGTCATCACAACAAAAGAGGGGTTTGAAGGAAGTAATGCTCCAAATGTTTACAAGAAAGATCCTCCTAAGAAGTGAGAGAAAGGGGGAAACCCTCCTGCTAAGAATTTCAGGAGCTGGAAATGGGCAGCTGGGAGAGGAGCATCTCAGTGTAAGGAGCAGCAGAGGGGACAGGGCTGGAGGCACAGCACAGGCAGTCAGCATCCCCCTGCTCCTGGGGACAGGCTCTGGTCCTCCTCCTGGTCCCACATCCCCTGCCACACTAGAGTCATGCTGAAAGCAGCCAGCATCTGCTCATTCACTGTCTCGTATCGGTTCCTCACCCACAACGCAAGGCCACCTCTCCCACCTGCCTGAGGGGGACTTTGCCTCTCCAAATAAAGGAACCTGCTCTCCTCGAAGGGGGCTGAAAGCAGAAAAACACCCCCAGGAGAAAGGCTTTTGGCATGTTTTTCCTCCTTCATCCACCACAATTTGCATTTCATTCTCAGTTCCCTCCTGGGGCTGGGTGAGCCTCCCTGCCTGAGTCCTGGAACCCAGCTGCATCCTCCCACCCCACACACCCTGAGCCACCATCAGCAAACTAGATGACGAGGGGGAAGACTTTGAACCGTGAAGAGCAAGGGTCAAATAGTCCACATGCCCAGCCAGGAGCTAAGCCCCAAGGGCAGCACAAAACATCCTGGCAGGAGGGCACACCTTGGCCAACCACTCTGGTGGCACAAGCCAAAAATCTTCACGTGGCCCTGAGCTGATGGGCGTCAGCTCACCAGAGACCTCCAGGAACAGCTTCCTCAGTGGAAGCAGCTTACAGTGGGGAAGGGATAATAAAAACATTATAAAAAATTGGATATCCTTGCCCACCTCAGCTGGGCTCTGAGGAAAGCTGGCACCGAGGCATGGCCACTGATTGCTCCTCAGCATTGCAGGGCTGAGCTGAAGGAAGATAGCGCCGGAGGGGACAGCCAGCACAACTTGTCTTTCATCTGAAAAGCAACCTTGACAGATCAGATCCAACAACTACCCCGTGCGGGAAACCCCAAAAGTGGCTTTCCACTACTGGGGGTACACGCTGGTCCTTGGGGGCACTGAGGCCATGCCCAAGCATCACTCGCTCCTCTGCCTTTGGATCCTGGAACTTTGCAACCTGCCAAGGTTCACACTTCCCACCAATCCAGCCCTTGGGAGGTGACAGCAAGATGCTGCCAGTGGCCCCATTTCCATGCCAGGGGAAGGAGCACTCCCATTCACCGACAGGTTTTCATCCCCTGGCCTTCACATAACTAATCCTTGAGCTGTTCCTAAATGGGACGGCACCACGTCATGCTGTCAGGTCTTGCCTGGCCCCAGCGTTTTCCCCACCTCCCGGCACATCTACTCTCTCCCTTGCCTACTGCCAGCACTGCCTGTAGGATTTCTGCAGGAATGAGCTCCTGAAGGCTCATGCACACACACACACAAAAACCATTAGCTCTAAGCCCTACCAGTTTCTTCCCAAACCCTACAACACACACCAAAACACACCCCAAGCTGCCATCTCTTGCTTGCACTCCCCCCGTCAGGTACAAATACACACATACCCTCCTCCCAGACACACTCGGGTCCCTGCACCCCATCTTGCTCAATGCAAGCACCAAGCAGGACTTGAGGATGCACTCGAGGACCCCTCCTCACTCCCCACACCAGCCCTTTCTGGACCCTAAGCACCAGGGAAGGATGATCCAGCAGACCCAGACCCACTTCAGCTTTCCAGGTGAGGAAGAGGCATCCCAAAAAAGCCTCACTGGTTTTGGGGCACTTCCCCATTTCCCACCCCACCCCCCCATCACAGCTCATGTGGGACTGACCCCCAGGCACTTCAGAGCAGACACAAACCAGTACATCAGCACCAAGGAGGGAGCCAAATGGGACTGGGATGCCCGAGCCCAACCCACCCCAGGGCTCCCCCCTTCCCAGAGGGGTGAAAGCTCCACAAGCACCAACTGAGGGAGAGGAAGAGAGGGAGCAGCTGTCACGGAGACTTCCAGCTCCAAAACCACCAGCCAGTGTTTATCCTCCACCTCCCCAAGGGTCACAATCCCATCCTGCTCCTGCCTCTCGTATTCTCCGCCAAAGCCGGAAAGCCAATTGCTGCTGCTAAAATAAATACCAAGGGTGGCTATTTTTATCCAGCCCACGACCAGACACGCTTTATTTCTGGTGTTTAAACTGCAGGCTTTTTTGTGGGAGGGGGAGAGGGAGGGGAAAAGGCAGAAACATGAAGGAAAAATGCAAGGAATGTTTCTCCGGGAGCAGAGTTTTCCATTGCTTACTTTAAGCCCGCCAGCATCTGCAAACAGAAATCACAACCGGAAAGCAGAGCAAGCAGCCAAGAAGAAAGGTGTGCTTATGGCTGCAGTCATTCCACATCTCCTCCCATCCCACCCGTCAAGAAAAACCCAAATATCCCAGCTCTGGGTACCAGCTGAGTATTGTCAAGGCAGGAGTGAAGCTCCCAGCTGTGTAATGGGACACACTGGTAAATAACGCAGCTGAATCCAAGGAAACAAGGGGGAAACAAGATTGTGATTCTATCTTCAGTGTAAAATGAGGAGTGGTTTTCAAATAAAGTTAGGGGTTGATGGGTACCTTGGAGGAAATGGAAGTTATCAGTGGAGCTTTTCAGCAAAAGAAAGGCTTTGAACTCACAGGCAAATAAGGAGTTTTGGAAGGATGGATGGAAAACAGGGGCTGGAGGTGGGATTTGATTTCCAGCTGGTCCCAGGCCTGGGCTCAGACGGACATCCCATGATGTAACAGGAGCTCGTATGAGCCTACTTGGTTCCTGTGCTTGAGGGGCACCAGCAAGCAGGGAGACACGTAATCTGGAGCAGCAGTGATTCATCAGTGGCTGACTCACAGCTTCCTCTTGCCCATTAAAGTTTCTGAAAAACAAAGCACAATCCCTTGGAGCCCAGATATGCCGGATGCCAAACAAAACTGGGAGGTTTCAGGTTCAAACCCCTCTCAAAATGTGCTTTTTTTCCCTACACTGCCTGTGAGGGAGCCATGGAACTCCTTGCTGCAGGAGACATCCACAGGGTCAAACATCAAATGGCATTTAGATTCTTTCAAAGCATCTCCTATGGATGACTGTGAGGAAGAGGATGCCAGGCTAGACAGAGCCATGGTCTGACAGAATATATTTGTATATTCTTGCATTAATTCTAAGTTTCTTTAAGTCTACCTGATGCTTCCCAGCTCATTTTAATGATATTGCTATACTCGATGACATTGAGACTCTACAGGAGCCAAATCACGAGAGATTTAAATGCTGAAGTCAGCGTTATTGGTGCCCACCACCTCCACCACTTCATCACGATGCTCCCCACCTGAAGCCAAGTGGGTGCTCAGAGAGGCCCCTGAAAAGCCACGGCAGGTGCCCAGACCAGCAGCTCCTCCCTCAGCAAGGCCTCTGCCAAATTAAATTAGCCCCAAGAAAGCTCTGAGCCCCGGTGGGGCTGTTTGCCCAGGGAACAAAGCAAACCTCCCAGCTGCCACCGTGGCAGTGCTGCCAGGGATGGGCAGGGCTTTCATCCCCCTCAACCCTGGCGATGGGCACTTCTGAGGGGGAGAACTCTGGTAATTAACATTTCCAGGCAATCCTATTAAGGTGGTTGCAAAGGTGATACTACGCTATCTGGTGCTGTAGAGCAGCTGGGGGGACCCCAGGTCACTGCCAGCACCCAGATGGCTTCTTCTGGATGCCCTGGGAAAGGTGTTTTTGAGGGGGGGTGGTACCTGCAAATGAGGAAACTGCTGCAGCTCAGGGAGGAGGGTGAGATGGGATGCGTTGAGCCAAGAACATGACACAAAGCTCAGTGTTCTCCATCCTGTAGCATAAAACCAAGAAAAAATTTCCTGGCATTAATAAGCAGCAAATCTTGAGGTAAAAAGGGCTTGGTGCTTCCTGCAGCACACAAATGCCATGCCATAGGCTACTAGCAGGCACTTAACACAAGCTGTAGCCTGCAATGTGCAGGTTTTAGGGTCTCTCGCTCCTCCGGCCCCAGCGCTAGGATGAAGGCAGCAGGAGGGAGAGCAGCAGAGGCAGTCGGGGCTGTCAGGCAGCTTGCCTTCACCCCTGCTCCTCTTTCCTCATATTACCACCGCAGCTTTGCTCCGGGCACTGCCGGGGCACGGCACCAGGAGCACAGGGCTGTTTTCCAGCAGCTTCCAAGGGTCAGGCAGCCCCAGCTACCCCAGCTCAAGGAGTTAGCACCAAGGCCAATGTGGAAAAGCAAAGCTGCTGGCTCTGGAGCATGAAGGAGCACAAGTAGCGTGAGCACAAGGGTTTTGTAAGCCAAAAGGATTCAAGCTGTCCAGAAAAATTCCAGCAAAACATTTTTCTAGTCACAGCTTGCCCAGCTGTCACAATCTCAATGCTGCGTGGAGAGTGCTCAGCCCCAGCGTGGAAAGCAATTAGGATCCAGTGATTCCTGGATATCCCTCATAGGGAGATAAAAAAGAAGTAAGATGGAGAGAAAGCAGGAAGTGAATATTGGGGGGGCAATCCGAACTAAACTGAAATCAAATTCTGAAAATATCAAAACCCTGCATGACTTGGAGGGCCTTCCCCTTGTCAAAACATCACTTAGGGTGCATGGCACCCACAACGTGAGCAGCCCCTGGAGCAGCCCCTGGAGCAGCCCCCTCCTGGGCGAACGCTCCATCCCCTCCCACCCTGCTGCAGCACCCCCTTGTCAGGGGCAGAGCATGGGCATCGGGGTGGCATGGGGGTGACAAGGTGCAGGGTGCCCATCCTGGCACTGGTTTTTTGGGAGATGGAGATCTGCCCTGTCCGTAAAAGCCTCCAACAACAGAAGCAGCATCACTGTCCCCCCCAAAAAAAAGCTTCTGGGGAAATCTCTGCTGCACCAAAGCAGCAGCCTCCTTCCCGGCGAGGGAAAACACTTTGTTCTCTTCCTCTTCCCAGAAACTTTTGGCATCCTTCAGGCCCGGGTTTGTCCCTTCCCCCCCTCTCCCGCCCCTTTTCTACACTAAACAATTCCAACTTTGCCAGCCCGCCCTGAGCTCCCGGGGCCGGCGGGGCACCGGGGTCCCCCCTAGTGCCCCCCGCACGGATTTGGGGTTGTGTGTGGCGGCTGGGGCGGGGCTGGGGCGGGCGGGGATCCCCAGGTGGGGCAGGGAGGGCGGCGGGGCCGGGCCGGGGGCGGAGGCAGGCGGGCGGGACGGGACGGGACGTCCCATTTCCTCCGGCCGCCGGCAGCTTGTGCTGGGGGTCTCCGAGGTAGGTTGGTCGGCGGGGTTGGGGGTGTCCTTCAGCCGCGGGGCATCGCTTCTCTGGGCGTTATCCAAGCCCAGGGCTTTCTCTCTTGGGTTGTTTGGGGCTGTTTTAAGGCCACATCATCCGCTTCCCGAACCCGGGCGGGCGGCAGTGGGTGTTGGGATGGGGTTTGGGCAGGGGCGGTGGGGCCGTGGGGGGCAGGCGCTGGCAGAGCCGGGAGGGGGGACGGGCAGTGGCACCAGAGAAAGGGCGATGGAGAGCCACCAGCTCTCAGGGAGGTTCTGGGAAGAAGGGGATGCGGGTCGCGGAAGCTGGAGGTGAGGCTGCGCCGCCAAGTTTTGCGGTCATTTCTCTCGCTGGGGAGCTGCAGGTGGATTCCCAGCCCCCTGCGCCTCCCGTAACCGGAAACGTCTGGGATCCACCCCACGCAGGGGTGGGCTGGGGGGCTGCCTGCGGCCGTACCGAAGCGGAGCCGGAGGTGGCGGGCGGCAGCAAACGGGTGCCCTGGCCGGGAGCTGCGGCGCTGCCGGGGCCGGTGGCAGCCGGGCGTGTGCGGAGGGCGGCGGCGGAGCGGCTCGGGCAGCGGCTTGCAGAGTAGTTTCACTTTAACCCTGTCAGCTCACCTCCATAGCGGTAGTTTTCCAAAGCGCTCCGTTTAGGGGATGAAAGCGTCTGCACGCGGCTCCTGACTGAAGGTTTGATGGCGGTGGGAATAAGATGAAGCTTTAGTTCGTTTTTCTTTGCTGGGTGGTGGCTTTCGGTGTTTGTTATTTAAGGTTTGAGGAAGGTCTCTGGAGCCTGCTGTGTGTTCTGGGAGACCGGCTGCAAAACTCGCCTTACTCACCATTTCCAAAACAGTAACGTGCTGTCCCAGCTAAGGAAACTGCTCGCCCTCAGTGACAGCTTTCATCCAGTTTTCCTTTAAGTCTGCAGGTGCAAAGGGGAAAATAGATGTCACTGGTGTGTGTATGTGTGTAGCTGTGTCTCTGCTAGTTGTATTGGAGAGCTCGCAGGCTCCGACAGGGAAGTCGGCCTCTTCTGGCCTGACCCACAGCTATTGCTGCCACTAGAACGTGGGTATAAAGCTGATATAAAGCCAATAACAGAAGGAAATGGTCGAGTTTAATATTGTGATTCCTGTTGTGCACCACTTTGCATTAACTGTGTGAAGCGAGGTCCCCCCAGAAACGAGGTCTCATCCTGAGCTGGGCTGCGCATCAGCCACGGAGAGTGGGTTGAGCTTTATTAGGCTGGAGGGAACTTCATGCCTAAGAGCCTGCTGAGGGTGGAGCCTAAAAGACTGAACTTGCAAAATCGGGTCCTCTGCCATGGTGACCTTGTGCAGCAGTTTCCAGCCCTTTGCCCCCCGTTTCCAGCGAAGTGCAACTTTTCTGCGAACTCTGCCTCCATCCCCAGCCATTGCAGTAACTCTGCAATGCACAGGATGTGGGCAAGAGAGCATTGCCAAGGCAACCCCTCTGTTTTGAATTCCCCTGCTCAGGCTGGCAGCCTGAGCCCCTCTGGCCCAGCCAGGCAAGCCGTGAACACCGGTGGCTTGAGGTGCCATCCCACACTGGCCCTCAAAAGGAGCTTGTTTTCCAGCCACGGCCGCCTGTAACTCTGGAGGAGTGGCAGATGCTCCCCACCCTTGAAAGAACCGGCTCCTGTGGAGCCAGCGTGGATTAAAGAACCTCGTGTTGGATGCCCAACTTCGATTAAAACTTACACAAGCTGCCACGCCACAGCCATGCAGAGCTGCTGTCAGACAGAGCTGTAGGTCCATGGCCACAGGATTTCCCAAGTGAGTTACCATGTCAGCTTTCCCCTGAGTTGCTGCCAGCACCAGCCACCCAAAAACAAAGGGCTCATTTAGCAGGGTGCTTAGCAGCCCTCCCTGAGATGCTGCCCTGGCTCCCAGTGCCTCCTTAGCTCCAGTTTTTTGTCCTGTATCTTGTCCCAAAAAAGCCACCATCCCAGCTACAGCTCCACGTGCATTGGACACATGGTTCACGCCCATCGTGGACCACAGCGTGGATGCAGCTCTTCCCGTTCATCCCCTCTCTAAGGGGAGATGGTGCTGTTGCACCAAACTGAGCAGCAGCACAGATTTTTCCTAAATGCAGCTCCTTGCTGTGCACGCAGGCTTTCAGCTGGCAGTGGGTGGCCTTGGGTAACCCCTCTGCTCTGGGAGTTGCTGGCTCAAAAGACACCAGTTCTACTTTCCCCTCCCCCCTCCCTTTTTTTTTTTTTTTTATAATAAACTGAAGAACCCCTTTATTTAGCGCACAGACATCCCTTCATCTACAAAACAAAAGGCGATGCACACTCCAAAAAAGAAAAGGCTTTTGAAAACCAGCTGCATAGCTGTGCTGAAAGGTGGGCCCGGGATTTTGGTGCTGCTTGCCCAGGGCAGTGGCAGGTACCTCTGCCTTCCCCTTGCAAGGGATGCTCAGCCGCATCCCTGCTGCTCAGGACTTGCCCAGCACAGCCCCACATCCCCAGGAACAAGTAGCCAGGGCCTTTGTAGCACATTCAGCTCCGGTTTGAAGTGGAAACATCTCACAGGGCTCTCGGCTTTTCTTTTTCTTTCTTTTTTCTCTGCACACAATTAATTACAAGTTTGAAAGGAAGTTCCAGCCCTCGTTCCCTCCCCAGAAGCTTAGAGGCAATAAATATAAAGCAGCTCAGCGCAAGAATAAAATTGTACATCCTGTTTTGTCTGAAATTAAGTCGGTTGTTGTTTTGGGGCTGGGTTTGGCTTTTTTTACTTATTTTTTGGAGTGAAATGTATCATATGCATCCAGTGTTCCTGCCTGGATAATGAGCTGTTAGGATATTTATGGATAAATGGCAAACCTGCTTCACGAAGATGATTCAGGCTGAGGAAAAGCCACTGTTTATTTGTGTTGCAGTTTAACCTTTGGTACAGCTGTTCTAAACCAAAACAAACTCAGTGAGGATGAAGGCTGGGACAGGGAGCAGTTTTAAGAAGCAGGCCTTACTGCTTCCCCCCTTGCCCTTTACTTGTAATGCCTGTGGGCAGCAGAGCCCAACACCCAGAGCCCTTGCTTATCTCCCCTCTGAGCAAAAGCAGATCTGTAACTCACCGCCGGCTCTGGGCAAGGGGGAGGAAGGGAATGGATGGGATTTCAGTCTCTGAGCCCTCCTTGGTAGCCTGTGATTTCTCAGATGGGGGCGGCAGTGATACCGCCATCCTCTGACGGATAGGGGAATGAGGCAATGCAGGTTTCTTGAGGCTGGGCAGCTGAAGTGGGGTGGAAAAGGCTCTTCTGCCTCTTGCAGAACCATCTCTCCCTCCTGAAAACATGCCTGGCATCCCCACCATCCTACTTGTCTACCTCAAAAAAACCCAAACCCCACTATATATCTCTCTTAATTCCCCTTCTAGCAAGCAGATACTGGAAGATGCAGCAGGCTGGACAAAAATCCAGCAATAAAACATTAGCTACATACATCTTTGTTTAGCCAAAGCCACCTCACAGAGTGTTGTTTCGTTTGGGAAATCTCAGATGGGAGTTTTTCCAAGGCACCCACAGAAATGCGTACGTCCGTTTTCATCACGTTTCCCATGCGCGTGTTCCAAAAAGAAGCCACCAGCTAGCTGTGGCCAGCTCAGCTACGCTCTCATGCAGATCAAAACAATAAATTCACAGCGGTCAGTCTGTTTCTGTGGGGGGCAGGGAGGATAAACCCTTCTCTTTACATAGGGTTTGAGCACATGGGAAGTCCCAGATTGTGACCTCAGTATCTACACTGAAAGATTCAGCTCTTGGGGTCGTGGCAGTTGGGTATGAAAGCCAGCAGTGGGGGGCAGCTGTGAAACAAGACCCTGTACAGCTTTGTAGGTCCCAGGACAGAGTTGCTGAAGGCAGTCTTCCTCCCCAGGGTATCGGCAACAGCATGAGGGCTGTGGTTAGGGTTGGGTGGGACTCACAGTTTCTTTTTTGGGCAAGGCAGGTAGCTTTGCTGTTTGTTAGGACATAGGGCGTCATTGCAAAGCAAAGTGGGAGGATGCACGGTGGTGCCAGATCTTCCTTTTGCCTGGGACAGGGCCCCAGCTCCCAAAATGCTTGGGACAAGATAGCATCCCTTAGGAGGTGCCGTAACAGCAATAAACACAATTCAAAGCGAGGTACAGTAGTGCTATAGACAAAGAGGTTTTAACTGAAACCAGCTTGGGTCCCCTCCTGTTCCTCCCTAGAGGCGCTCGGGCTCTGTGAGAGCTGCCCGAGGGAGAGCCAAGGAGTGGGTGGTCACAGGGGACAAGTGGAGCAGCCCCTCTAGGACACCTTTGGACGTCAGCCTATGCCCCCTAAGATTTTGTTACGTGGAAGTGTTGGCTTTCCTTTTACTGTGTTGTCTTTTCCCCTCCTGTGCACCTGGGGATTTCGACATTCCCTCACGAGGCTGCAGGGCTTGAATCCCAAAGGCTGGCAAAGACACTGATGTAAAATGCTGAGCAAGGGTGAAACGTGGTATTAGAGCATGATACTGCTCTTGATAGTTCTTCATGTGCACAACCCAGAATTTGGTGAACCCGGTGTTCAACCAAAGCTGCAAACCCATAGAACAAAGCCCCCTGCTCTACTGAATACCCTGGGAACTTTGGCCCCAGGAGAGGAGGAAAGCCGTGAGCAGAGGCAGCAGCTCCCTACCCCTGCAGAAGGGCTTCCCCGGGAGCCCTGCTACTCAGCAGCACCTCTCCCTCCCTGAGGGAGAGGAAAACCTTACGTCAGGCTACAGAAATGCTCCTCGGCCCTACCCAACCCTTGGAGCAATTCCCAGGTGAGGCACAGTGGAGGCTTCTCCATCCCCAGCCAACCCTCGTCCTCCCCCACGGCTGCCTTTGCAGCCAGCTCCAGGTGCAGGGACATGGCCAAGGGTGCCTTACCACCGCCTGCGAGTCCCACTGACTGTAGTCCCCATCAAAAATCCAGGTGGATTAACTGCAGCCCCCCCCCCAGACCTGTGCTCTGTGTGCCAGAGCAGTAGGATCAGCCCCCAGCACAGTGCCTGGGACAGGAACACCTTGAGAAACAGTCTGTTCAAACCAGACACCCTGTCCTAGGTGGATCGGGGGTAAGGAGAGCCCTGTGACATGTTGACTCCTGGCTCCGATGGCAGCAGTACTGCTCTCTGCAGTGGTCCCTTGCCTGGACTAGGCAAGTCCCTTCCTGGACAGGAAACATCCTGCAGACAATATTTCCTCTACTAAGAAATAAGCCCTACAAAGGGCTGTTAAGAGCTCCATGATGTGTCTGCCAAGCGAGGGCCAAGATGCATGTCGAGGGGGCAGGATTTGTGCTCAGCCAGGTGCCAAGGCAAGTAGGGATGCCGAAAGCCCTTCTCGCATGTCCTGGCTGCCGAGAATGAACCCAGGAGAGGTTGGGAGGCAGCGTTTCCTAGGTGGGGACACTCAGAGGGACGTGGCCAGCTGCATGGCCCAGCCCCTGTGACCCCAGACTCCTCCAAGGCAGCAGACCTTTCACCATGTTGAGGCTTTGGTTGTGCTAGCAGCTCGATGGAGAAAATTGCTTAGGGAGCAGGCACCTGATCCATATGGTTTCCTGTCTCTGCAGGCACCATCCAAGGACGCTTGTGGAGCCCACTGGCTGCTTACAGGAGCTGACTGTATCCCAAGGGGCCTTCAAGCACAGGGAGCAGCCCAGGCAGCCTGCCCAGGAGCTGACATGGAGCAGAAGATCAGCTCTTTCTTTAATTCCATCTTGGAGCTCATCCGTACCAAGCATGAAGAGGGTGTATTCAACACCATTTGTCTGGCCGTGCTAATGGGTTTGCCCTTCGTAGTCCTCATTGTGTTCATTTTCATCTGCTGTCACTGCTGCTTCTGCAGCCGGAGGGGAGAAAGCAGGAAGAAAGGTGGTCCCAGAAGCAACGGGCAGCTGCACACCGAGAGGAACAAGAAGAAAAAGAAGAAGAAGAAGGATGAAGAGGACCTGTGGATCTCTGCTCAGCCCAAGCTGCTTTTGCTGGACAAGAGACCGTCCTTGCCCATCTAGCAGACAGGAGGGCCTTCAGGCCCTCCCCTCTGAGACGCCACCAGCCCTTTCAACTCTGCACAATGGGAGGTGAGGAAATGCCAAAGCTGCTGCCACTTTATGGTGACTTTCAAAAGAGGCTGAGCCCAGCAGCTAACCAGTGTGTTGAAGGGCCAGCAGAGACCAAGGCAGTTGGGCACAGGTTTATGCAAGCCCCTTCTCCCCCACCATGACAGCGTGCCCAAGGGCAGAAACCCCTGCAAAGGATAGGCGTGCACATGGGCACGTGCCCTGCTGAGCAAGGAGGATGGACCTGCCACCAGGCTGTACATACCTCCCACCACGAGCACAATGCACATGCACTGGGCTGGCATGCGGCGACTGAGTGCAGGGCTCTCCCTCTGCACTCGTGTGCAAGCGCGCACGCCATCGCACAGACAAGGGTGCGCAAGACCACATGCACTTAAAGGCTGAGCACCTGCACGGTCCCCCTGCACAAACAGCCAGCCACATGCAAAGCAAGTGCAGGTACACCTCATTTGCTTGTCCTTCCGCAGAGATGGCAGAACTTGACCGTCTAGGCTCCGTCCAAACCCAGCCCATGTTGGAGACACAAAGAAAACCGAGGGGAGTTACCCTGCAGCTCAAAGATGTGCCATCTTCCTGGCCACCAAACCAAAGGCAACTGAGAGCATCTGAAGACAGGTGCCCTCAGCCCAACTTCAGAGACTTCAAGACACCACCTTAAGGCAGAAAAGCAGAAGGACACGTTGCAACCCAGGCTAGAGGCAGGGAGGAGAGGAGGCTGCAAGACTGGCCCTTTTGCACCAGCACTTATAAAAAAATCTTCCTTGAAAGACTATTTTATACAGACTTGCCTTTAGAGAGCCCAACATGCTACTGCAAGAGCGGAAACACAAGCTGAGGCTGCATAAAGGCTTAGCTATGGGCATTAAAGTTGTTTATTGAATGACTACTAAAGAAGAGCAGGACCAAAGGGCTGTCTTTGTTGAGGGCTAGGCACACCACAGCAGCATGGAAGCAGCAGATGCTTTCCTGGCACACTCGGTTGTCCCCCTCTCCCTGCAGCTCTTGTGCACATGCAGGCCCCCAAGCACATGCTGTCGCCAGCTGATGCCAGGCAGGCAGCTCTGTCTGCCATGCAGAGGGCTTCTGTACGGCTGTCAGGCCAGCCGGCTCTGGGATTTGGGGTGTGCTGTAGGAGTAGAGGGGAGTTCATGTCCACGGTCGTCCCTTAGCCAGGGACGCATCATGCAGCTGGACCCTGCATCCCTCTCCATCCTCATCTCCCTTGGAAGCGTGACAGCTTGGCTGGGTGCAGCAGCTAACGAGACCACACACAGCTCTCACCCCCTACTCTGGTTTTGACCCTCTGCTCCCCCTGTGCCTGCATGCCCAGCTTACCTCCTGAGGAACTGGGGGTCTGCTCTCCCCCAGCTTGTTCTGCCAGCGAGGGGTGCACACATGTCATGAGGAGGCCCGTCACATCTGGTCTTTTGCCCTGGATCTGTACACTGGATGTTTTTCTCCTACTTTCTTCCACTTTTAAGCTGTTGGAGCAGCCTGGAGCTGCCAGCCAGAGCCAGACATCTGGAGGACATGCAGCCAAACCCACGTGGGCAAGCCTGGACGGAGCTGCCGGACATGACAGCTTCCAGCCAGGGAAATGGTAATTCTGCCTTCCCCCAGCTCTCAGGACACACACCAGCTGGGGCAGCAAAGCCAGCAGCTAGAAGCAGCTGCTTGTGCCACCTAGTCCCAGTGCAGCCAGTTTTGTCCAACTTGGCCAGGGTGGTGATGTTAACATCACATCACGGGGCTTGGCTGTGTGTGGCTGTGCTGGTAACAGCTGGGAGACCAGGCTCCTCCTCAAACAGCCCTTTAAATTGACCCCATATGTGCCTTCTTTTCCAGCTTGCTTTGTTAGTATTAAAATGAGTGACTCCTTTCTCCTCCAAACCAGGAAGCAACATTTAACGCTATAAGAAATTAGGAATTGCCACACCTAATCCTAGAGAGAAACATGCAGGAACAGCTCTAGCCTCTGTCCCAAACCCCCAGTCTAGCCAGGACCCTGGAGAACCAGCACTGCACTTGTATTATTTCTTCTTTCTGCTCTCCTTTCCCTCATCCAGGTACTTTTCCCACACTATTGCATCCAAGCTCACCAGGTGGGCAAAGAAGCCTCCTCCTGCAGGCAGGAAAGCTGCCCACGCAGGTGCTCCTGCTGCAATCCAAAGGCACCAACAGCCCTGGAGGAAGGGCTGAAAAAAAATCAGAGCAAAGGGAAACACGATGGGAGGCCAGCGGCTTACCCAAACAAGCAGGGGCACGGAGGCAGCCAGCTCCAGGGGAGTACAGCCTACCTGGTGTGGAGCTCCCCAAAATAGTCGTTCAAACCACCCCTGGTCTGGGCAGGGAGGGAGCAGGGTACAACCCTGCCCTCATACATCTGACCAGTGGATGGTCCAAGCCTCTGAACCCCATAAAGCATGGGGGATGACTTGCTCTAGGGCTGCAGTCTTACCCAAACCATCCACTGAATCAGCTGCTTCTTGAGACAAACGCAAAAGCGCAGCGACAGCCTGAGGTGCACCAGGACCCATCACCCAGGCAGCAGCAACCCCACAGCACCCGCACTAATGAGGTGGCAGGAGATGCATGGGTCCCCGTTCTCCAGACACCTTTGCACTGCCTCCCCCCAACTGCGTATCAGCATCTTTCTGAAACAGTCCATGCGACAGGGAAGAAAAAAAATTTTTTGCAATGTTTCTTTTTTAAAACAAAAATAAATTACTCTCAAACTCCAAACATGCCATGTCTCAAGCTCTCAGTCTTGTGTTTATTTTCCTGGGGAAATCTTTCTTGTATCTGCCTCCTGGACCTAGATAAGACACCGGGAGAGCTGTGCAGACTCTGCCTGCCACCAGCTGTGCAGCTCGGAGAGACGTTTTCTTCAAGAAACAGCTTAGCTGAAGTTTAAGGGCCTCACCTTGTTAATGACAGTCAAGTGCCTCTACCCATGGGCAAGAAGTAGTGGGAAGAAAAGCAGCATTCTGTACTGTATGACATGGGCTGCAGAGGTTTTCCCTTGCAGAGGGTCAGCAGTGCAGACTAGTTATAGCCAGTTA
Organism: Rhynochetos jubatus; assembly: GCA_027574665.1. Lineage (NCBI taxonomy): Eukaryota > Metazoa > Chordata > Aves > Eurypygiformes > Rhynochetidae > Rhynochetos > Rhynochetos jubatus. The sequence continues at coordinate 24,595,544 of CM050656.1, forward strand.
GTTTTGACCAGACAAGTATTTCATGGTGTCTGCATCTTGGACACAGCCCAGGACCAGGATGGGCAGAGCCTTTCCCAAATCGTGCACCACTGAACTCTTCCTCCACGAGAAGAAAAGCCTCTCACCCAGATGATGCACCAGGCTGCACCTTGCCCACTGAGCTCTGGAGGAGACTGGTGGCAAGAGGCGTGCAGGACGGCAGCAACGGGCAGCTAGAAATGGCAGAGACACGCTTTTTGGGGGAAAGAGTGAGCAGTGCCCACCTTGCTTCTCTCCAGACAGCAGCCCTGCACTGAGCTGCATCAGGTCCCTGAAGCCCCACTAGAAGGGGAGAATGGGACATTTTCTGACTATTGCTGTATTCATTCAGGCAACAAAGCCTAGAGCAGCGACCAGAAGTAACATTGCTGCTTTCCAAGCAAGTGCCCAGCGCAAATAAAGCTCTCCCGTCTTCTCTCCAAATTCATTCAGAGAGCATCATCTCTGGGAAGAGGCATGTCTTCTCCCTCCTTCTCCTGGGTAAGTGCTGGGACACTGGGGAGATGAGTGAAGAACCCACTACTTCTCCCCCTGCAGCAGCATTTTGCTGCCGTCCCCACACAGCAGCACTGGCCATGCTGCACCCCAGATGTATCACAACAGATAGGTCCTGCCCCCAGAAATGGCTCAGTCCCCATCAACACTGTGATGCCAAGGCAGGGGATCATTCTGGGATTCAAATTCTTCCCCAGGCACATTACAAACCTTACTGGCTATAAAATTCAAGTGATCTCAGGGCAAGGCAGAGGTTTTGACAATCTGTTTTGGCCCTACAGCATCACCATTACAGGGTTACAGCAGAAAAACAAGGGAAGTAAGAAGATGTGAAATCTTTATGGGACTACCCCAACCAGCCTGACCCTTGAAACCAGAACAGCCAGTTCCTGAAGGCAAACAAACTGCATTATATGAGCAGTCACAGCTTCTAAAGCTGTAGCACGGACTGGTTAACCCCAAAAAGGTCTTTCCACAGAGTTCAGATGGATACAGAGAAGTTGCTCCTATGCTAGCATGAAGAGATGAGGCCATCCTGTGGCTGTTCGGAAATACTGACTTCCCAGCAGCCACCACTTTGCCCCTCCTGGTGAAAGAGGGGCACATAATTAGGAGGGACAAGTAAGCCCTCCTCAGAAGCTGCAGATAAGATGTCTCATTTGCCTTTATCTCTGAAATACAAAGCTCATACCGCTTAAGAGAATATTCCCTGCTCTCAGGGAAGATTCAGCTTTAGAGGTTTGCCCAGGGAAGAGCTGCTCGGCACAATCACACCTGCTGTTTTTAGAGCATATGCTTACTTTTTAGAGTGGCTGTGTGTGAGGCTAGTCTGGTCCCCCTCAGTCACCTTCCTCCTGTTGACACTGTGCCCTTTAACTGAACACCACCGTGAAACCTGTCCTCGCCTACATACAGTGGGCAATGGGAAGAAATCACTTCATCCCAGTAAAGAACCCTCATCGCTTTCCTGTGTCTTTCTCTCATGCTCTTACACAGAGCCTGCAAAACACTTTAAGGGCAATTTTCCCTTCTTCTCCTTCCTCCATTAATCTCCTCCCCCCATACCAGGGCTTGGATATCCTAGCACAGCTCTGATGAGTCTCTGCCTGCCCACCCACGAAGTGGCACAGAACTAAAAGTACTATGAAGAATTTAGTACTCATCTTTGAGTGACAACTCTCTAGCTAGCTCTCCTCAGCCAGGTCCTAGCAGCCACGGATCAGTCAATTGCTTTGCAGTATTAAATCATGAAGAGATCACATAATCCCCATCCCTGGTTTGGAGCAGGCTCCACAGGCCTTATTTTCACAGCCATAGTCCAGGCCTGGGTATTGCTCAATCTCTGTAAAGAAGGCTTAGTTTAAATAGTGGGAAAAAAATCTGCCACCCAAAGCAGAGAGAAATATTTTAAGATCTTCTTCATTTGCAATTTTATTCTTCCCCAAATTCTGGGAAGGATTCTTTAAAGCCTATTACTCAGTGCTGGGATAGAAAAGGCCATTAAGACATAGGACAACCATGTTCCAGTCTGCTCAGACAAGGAAGCCTTTGAGCAAGCATCATTTGGCAAGATCATACTTCTTCCCTGGCTGTAGCTGGTGGTTCAGAATTTTAATATCTGCTCAGGGAAAGAAAATAAGACTCACCTTTATGGTTGTGAGGAAAAAAAGTAGCCAAATGTGAAATCATGCCACTGGAGCCCACCTGAATCTGCAGACATCCTGAAAGAAAAGCCTGAGGGAGAGGGTGCAGGATTGGTTTAACTCAGAGATGCTCATTTTAGAGGCAGATGACAAGCAGCATCATTTCAGCATCACTAGCTACCACACTGCTAACAAAAAAGCAGAAGGCAGATGGGACAGTTGCAGAGAATTTTGTTGCTGGTCTTAGGCAAGTGGTATGCAGAGACAGGCTTGGGATGGTGAGCAGAGCTTGGAGTTGTATAGCCCTTACACTCACCCTGATCTGGGCCTCACCCAGGAGCGTGAACATTAACTCACTGCACATCTCCTCTGGCTTTTCTTTGGGCTGGGAAACAAGCAAAACAGAGAGCAGGATTTTAACCTAGCGAGATGTGATACTGGAGGTTGAAGAACCCAGACTACAGATCTCACCTGGCTTAATAAGCCTTGCCAGCAGCCTGACATTTCCCAAAACCCAGCTCTTTGACTGCAGGAAGAGTAGGGAAGTTGCCCCAAATGATGAGGGGGAAGGAAGAGGACCCAGAGACCAAGACAGAGAGACGGGATAATCTCAGGAAAGCTCTCTGATGTAAATTAGGGGCTAGTATTTTTCAGGGGGTTCAAATTTAATTTTTTGAAGTCTGAAGTGGATGGCACTGGAGGACGACAGAATTAAGAGGAGTCAGCAGCTTGAATTTTGAGAAAGAGCAGCATGTGCTAAAGCTTGTTTTATGTAAAGTTCACAGAATTGGCATACATTGGATCAAGCAGGTCCTTGTGATGTTTAGCCAACCGGGTTGGATGCTCCCCACAGGCCCCTTTCCCCATCTCTAGAAGACCATTCAGCAGGAGTTCCAAAGGCTGGAAGCAGGCTGGGCTGAAGATCCAGAGGCCTCTGGGTGCACACATCAGCAATTTTCTCCAATGTATTGGAGAAAGCTGTCTGAATCTAACCTTGTTAACAAATACTGAATCGTTATCTTCAGATACTGTCCTGCACAGAGTTCGATTTAAGCCCTGATCAGCTTCCTCTTCCCTGATAAAGACCTCTTCTTCCTCCCCAGGATTGGCTCATTACTGGAAGACTGAGGACGGATCTTCATCTCGGTAAAAGGGATGGAGAATTCATGGCCTTTCCATGGCTCCCAGTTCACCCCCTGGGAAAAGACCAAGCAATTTACAGATTAACAGAATGGTAAGGGGTTGGAAGGGACCTCTACAGATCATCTAGTCCAACCCCCCTGCCAGAGCAGGATCCCCTGGAGTAGATCACACAGGAACAAGTCCAGGCGGCTTTTGGAAGTCTCCAGAGAAGGAGACTCCCCCACCTCCCTGGGCAGCCTGTTCCAGTGCTCTGGCACCCTCACAGGGAAGAAGTGTTTCCTCATGTGCAGGTTGAACCTTCTGTTTTCCAGTTGATGGCCATTACCCCTAGTCCTGACACCACTGAGAAGAGCCTGGCCCCATCCTCCTGACACCCACCTTCTAGATATTGATAAGCATTGATGAGATCCCCCCCTCAGCCTCCTCTTCTCCAAGCTAAACAGACCCAACTCTCTCAGCCTTTCCTCACATGGAAGGTGCTCCAGGCCCTTCATCATCTTAGGGGCCCTGTGCTGGACCCTCTCCAGTAGTTCCTTGTCCTTCTTGAGCTGAGGAGCCCAGAACTGGACACAGCACTCCAGGTGAGGCCTCACCAGCACAGAGTAGAGGGGGAGGATAACTTCCCTCGACCTGCTGGCCATGCTTTTCTTAATGCACCCCAGGATGCCATTGGCCTTCTTGGCCACGAGGGCACACTGTTGGCTCATGCTCATCCTGCTGTCCACTAGGACTCCAAGGTCCTTTTCCCCAGAGCTGCCCTCCAACAGAGCAGCCCCCAACCTGTACTGATCCTTGGGGTTGTTCTTCCCCAGATGCAGCACTTCACACTTGCCCTTACTGAATTGCATTTGATTTCTCCCTGCCCAGCTCTCCAGCCTGTCCAGGTCACGCTGGATGGCAGCACAGCCTAATAAATTTCTTTTACTAAAGCATACAGACCAGGTGTTAGAAGTCTACCACTGCCCCCTCTAATACTATTTAACCCTCCAATAAACAGAGACACTGTTGTTCACCAGGTTTTGACTGAAATTCTCATCAGTCTTCCAGACACTCCTATTGTAAATCAAGTATCTGTCCAGTTTGGAACACAACAGGACTGAGCCATCTTCAAGTACCTTCATGGTACATAAGCCTGTACCACGAGATGCACACCAAGGCATACACTGAAAACCAAGGTATAGACTGCATGAGTCAGCATCCTATTGTGGCTCCTAGCTAGCATTCTTTTACTCATTCCCCTCAGAAATTGAGACAGTTCCACCTCAAGTATCTCTGCCCACAAGAGTCAGGAGCCAGGAGCTCAAGTCCTCTGGATCCAGGGGGGATGACAGAGTAAGATCTGCAAGTTTCCTTATGGACCATTTTCCTTTCCAATTAAATTATTTAGGATAGCCTGGGAAATCTGTCCTGCTCCAAGAGGAGGCATGCCCCCCACATGTTTTCTCAAGGCTAGGGAGAAGAACTGACCACCAGACAGAGCTGTGCCACTCACCTTGCTGTGCTTGCTCTCCCCATATCTCCCATTGAGGTTGGCCAAGTGGCAGTTCTTGTACCACCACGCACCGTGGTGTGTCAGAGCACAGTTGCCAAGAGCCACATCATTGTCTCTGTCCCACGTTGTGAACTTCCAGCCATTGTGGTAGGTCATTGCATCCCCTAAGAGAAGGGATGAAACACATGAGTAAGATATGAGTAAGATACTGCAGTTGCTCAGCCTGAGGGCTTATATACCCTTCAGGCAGAACACAGCAGGCCTGTCAGGGGAAAAGCAACAGCACGGGATAGCCCTGGACAATAATTTCTAAACAGCTTCTATTAGAGAGCATATCCAAGGCCTGGATCCTCCCAGCTTAAGATCTAAACTTTATGGCAAGAAGATATTATAGGATAAGTGGGAGACTATGGACAAAACAGCAGTGGTAAGGATTTACCAGAGGCAGAAGCCAGCACCAGAATAGCTACTGCTGTTGAGCAAACTCCCATCCTGAACAAAACCACTTTCTTTGCACTTCTCAGCTGGGGAGACCCCAGAAGTTGCTCCCCCATCAGCACAGGTTACCTCATGGAGATGCTTCCCAGTCTGCCTTTTCAGCTGGTGTTTCACTGGGTTACAGAGCCCTCTCTTCCCCATGTAAAAGCAACTCTTTTTCCTGAATCCAGCAGGAGACAGGCCTGTGAGCACACTCTCCTCAGTCTTCCTAGGAAGTACAGGCTTGTCAAAGAGAACCACATCTGATCTAGCGAGCTCCCACGCTACTAGCAGAACAAATACACAGCTCCCAGTATTTGCTTCCCTCTATGAAGCAGAGACAGCAGAAGTACAAGGCATTCCTCACCAGCATTGCCTCTGTAATTCCCCACTGACAGCCTGTATCTGTCCCTGCTTGAGGCAACCTGAAAGAAGTTGTAGACAGCATAGACAGATTCACTGTCTGTCCGTAAATCCACACGGAGCTCATAGAGGATGGGGCTGCTGCTTGTGAGTTTATGCAGCTTGTCAAGACCTAGAAGAAGAAGAAAGAATTACTCTTAAAAGAGAAAAGCCTGTTCACCTTTGCAGTCCTAGACCATGTGACCCTGTGGCCATTTTGGTTAAAAGTCAGCTATTTCCTGCCTCCCTCCTTCCCTGCTGATGCTGTGGTGACGTTTAGCCAAGTTTATGCTGTCTGTCTTATCTCATTTTCTGGCCAGGGACAGCAGTATCAGAAAAAACAAACAGCCTAAACCAGCACAAGATGGGCTGTGGTGCAATGTTATTGTTCCCAGGCCATTTAAAGATGCTTGCTCCAAAGACTTTGACCTATTTAGTGCTGGATTCTCTGATCCACACAGAGTTCAGTAACAGAACAAGACAGACAAAAAGTTACTGAGAACACCAAGTTTTGTGTAGTATCCTGGTCTTTGCATTTTCACAAACACAATTTCTTTATTTCCTCTTTCATAGGAACACACAAGTCTGAAGTAAACCTTTTCAGAGCTTGGCTTGCTCTGGGACTGCTCCAAAGCCTAAAGACATCAGTGGAAATACTCAGTGAGCCTTTAGAGATCCCTCAATGCTTCACTGGCATTTCTAGAGAAGACACAAAAGCTGACAGTTCAAGACTACAGTCTCCAGGGGTTGGATATTTCAACATTTAGGTGCTTCTACAAAGCTAAACTTCAGCTCTTCATTGGTCACACTGTTGTACTGTACCAAGCCAGAATTCCCCAGTGGGATCTCCAAAGCCTTCCACATAATTTTTCCAGCATTTGTAGAAATCCACCTCGCCAGTGCTCCGCCTCTGAAACACCTGAAAAGCAAGGATTGCTGAGTGAGAGTTCATGACAGGCTGAAGAGAGACAAGGAGGATGGGAATGAGAAACACTCATCCCAATTCAAAGGCAGACAAGAAGGTGAAGCATTCAGGAACAGACAACACTAGCTGATGGTACACTGCACCTGTGAGCAAGGTACACACACAAATCCATTTCCATTTTCTGGCTGCTCATAAGCACTGGGGTGAATACTTAGTTGTGCAAATTTTACCATTTACTTTCCACAAATGCCTACGGACAGCACAAATCTAAGTATGACCTAAACCCTTAAAAAACAGACCAAACAGGCTTAGAGACAAAATCCATGAGTCATTTGGGTTTCTAAACTTCACCAAAACCAGGGGGACTTGGGCAGTAACACACAACTGTTCATTTTGGTAGAGAAAAATCACTTATCACTGAAAGGTGAAAAAGGGAATAAAGATATTTTTACTTGGTTTAGGGAGACAGCTAGCACAGAACCTCAGATTCACTCCTTCATGTTCATACACACTCCCCACCTCAAACCATCTGTGCTTCTGCCTCCAGATTCCCTTGAGCCACTCAACAACTACTGTGCAGTCCGGGTCCAGGTGCATGCAGGCATCAGCTGAACTGCATTAACTGTCCATACATGTAACCTGCTATGGTGGTCAAGGTGAGATAATATAGCTAGTTAACTCATTATGAAAAGGCAGTTAAGCTAAGCTGTACTACCTCATCTTATGACAGGGTTGAATGCGCCCTCATAAATAACTCCCAACTGGCAAGAGGTGACACATTAAGCTGTCATAACTCAGTCATTGCCCTCAATCAGCAATAATATGTCTCTGTGGCATTTGTGACCAGACAACAAAAAGTCTAGTATCCCACTGTCAAGCCTTTCAGCCATTTAGCCTCCCATAGCATTCCTACTGACAGTCTGAGAGGGTACCTCAGCATCCACCACCCTTCCTAAACATGCTACTCCATCAAGGCAGGAGCTGAAGCAGTGCTGCAGTAGAGCAAAAGGAGCCTCAGCTAACACTGGTACCAGGTCCACTTGATTATGTTCATAAAAATACAACAAAGAGGAACAGAGAATCACTCACTATCCACCCGCCTCCATCAGTGGTCATGTCGCAGTACACCTGCACCGGTTTGCTGCCATCCCTGTTCAGGTAAATGGTGTATGTGCCGCTGGAGGCATTTCCGTTTTGCAGCATCTGGCTGCAGTCCGCAGGATATGGGTAGAGGAAGCTAACTGTGAGAACAAAACAGCATATCAGCAAAGCAAGCCGTAGAGCTGGAGGAGGTATTTCATACCCTTAGGAGATTCCTAATTGGCAACCCCTGTGGGCACTGGAACAGTACAAGAGACTCCTACAACAAGCTGGTATGAGATTTTGTTTGAATTGCTGCCATTCTGGTGTGCATTTCCTGACCTCTGAAAACAACCTGGGCAGTTACCCATTGCCATGGCAGTACTTACACAGCTGTGTCCTACAATTACTTAGATGGTAAAGAAAGATCTCTAGTGTATCATCATCTCTCCTGCCCACTGGCAGCTCACCAGGAGGCTTTGTCTTGCACTTGGGTAGCAAGATTTGCCAGCAGCACTGACCACTGTGGGCAAGTTCCACTCACACTATCCCGCTGTGTTTCCAAGCCTCCAGATGGTGCGGATTAGAATGGACTCCCAGCCAGGAGACACATCATGGACTTGCTAGATGGTTTGCTTATGATCACGTAGTTTCCCAGTGCATCTGTAGAACATGAACTTTTATCCCTGACCTCTGCCATAAAGCACATCAGCTGCAGAGCACAGGGAAAAGTGCAACAGCCAAGGTCAAATCCTACCTGTTGAGAAGGTACTGTCTGTCTTTCTGCTCTGGCGATCTCCCTTATAGGCCATCACAAAGACGGTATACCTGACTCCTTGTTCCAGTCCTTCCAGCACAAACCGTTGTTCACTAGGACCCAGCTGTACTTCCTGCTAAATAAAGCAGATCAAAGGTTAACCCAACTCTGAATAGCATTTAGCTTTTCTGGACCACAGTGCCTCATACTCCAAATGCATTTACAGGCATTTCTTAGAGTTCAGACAGGCTCATTCACTGTATGTCCTTGAGACATGGAGTCCGTTTCCACAGAAGGGAGATCTGGGGCAAGGTCTCAAGAAACACTCTTAGGATACTGATGATCCCTGGTGAGTGCTTGCCTTTCCAGGTAATATCAAGTCAGAAAAGAGAAGTGAAGAAGCAAACGTTCTCTACACCTGGAGATCTATTAGGAAGAGACATTCCACTGTCACAAGGGTCTCTGCTCTGCACCTGGAGTGCTGGGTCCAGCTCTAGAGCCCTCAACATAAGAAGGATATCGACTGGTTGGAGCGAGTCCAGAAGAGGCCACAAAGATGCTCCAAGGGCTGGAGCCCCTCTGCGATGGGGACAGGCTGAGAGAGTTGGGCTTGTTCAGCCTGGAGAAGAGAAGGCTCTGGGGAGACCTTATTGCAGCCTTCCAGTGCCTGAAGGGGCCTGCAAGAAAGCTGGAGGGGGACTTTTTACAAGGGCCTGTAGGGACAGGACAAGGGATGAAGGGTTTAAATTGAAAGAAGGTAGATTTAGACATCAGGAAAAAGTTCTTCCTGGAGAGGGTGGGGAGGCACTGGCACAGGCTGCCCAGAGAAGCTGTGGATGTCCCATCCCTGGAAGTGTTCAAGGCCAGGCTGGATGAGGCTTGGAGCAACCTGGTCTAGTGGAGGGTGTCCCTGCCCATGGCAGGGGGATTGGAACTGGATGATCTTTAAGGTCCCTTCCAACCCAAACCATTCTATGATTCTATGAAGGTCCCTCCCTGGCTTCTACTCATGACAGTAGCACACCTCCTTCTGTAAGCTTTCCCTCCCTGGGCCGTGTATAGCATAAATCCCCCTCAAAACTGTTCTTCTGTGGACCATATGTCCACAAGACCCAACTGGCAGAGACCATAATCATAGGGGTGATTTCAGTGGGGCCTGCAGGGCTGAGGAATTCACTGTACCTTGCTCACACCATCCTGACCCTGGTAGGTCAAAGTGTAGCCATCAATCTGTGCTGCAGGAGGAGTCCAGGTAACCACACCAGTAGAATGGGTCACATCAGATACACGGAGGTTCTTGGGAGTATCGATCGCTATTGAAAGAGAAAAGAATATTCAAGCCCCACTGCATAAATGAAAGACAGCAACTGCAGTGCAGGGCATGGGCTGAGCTTTCAATGCCTCATCCTGTTAACCGGGAATACTGAAGTCACACAGTGACCTTCACAGCTAGCAGGAAGCAGCTGAAGCCTAGACCAAACACGGCAAGGTCTGCCACAGATCTGGCTTGCAATGTTCTGTGAGCCCTGCAATTGATTCAACTGTACAGGGGTCAGGAGCTCCTGACAGGTCTGCCTGAGAAGCCTCCATCAGGCTCATCTCTAAGGAGCATTCACAGGTAGGTTAGGTTTGGTCTCGATGTCCCAGTCCTGGAGCACAGTCCTAGTGTGGCCTCTTGAGAGCCCCTACCCATTGTTTCCCTACTGCAGATGAAGAATGGCTTCACAGGCTTTACTGTCATGTTTCAGTCTTCTTCAGTAAATGCAGGAATACAAAGAAACACACAGCTTTACAGTTTAGTCTGTGCTGTATGTGTCCTTCACTGACATCAAAGGCTTAGCCAGACTTTTCCTGTGCAGTCAGACTGCTCAAGTTCAGCACGAGAAAAACAGAATTATTTTTAAGCAATGCCAGTTCACAACAGTTGTTGAAAAGCATCTGTCTTATGAGATACCCACAACAGAGCTGCAGTGTTTCCCTCAGGATAAAAGCTATTTCTGAAGCTCAGTTGGAAGTAACAACAATGAAGAAGCCTCTCCCTAATTTTCATCCTGTGCTTGCTATATTCTGGTGTTTGGGGAACATTAAGGAAAACAATTTAAGTAGTAAGGTTTGTCTGTCTTTCCAGGTTTTAGACAGAAGGTTCTTGGTGAGCAGTGCTGGCCTGCAGGGAAGAGTGCTCCAACTCTGAAGTACACCTGAGTTTGTAGCAAACTACAAGTGAACTCATCATCTCAGTTCCCTGCTCTTCCACAGACCTCCCTGGGGAACTAAGGGTGTGTCATTTAACTTTTTTCCATTGATTCAGTTCTTCTCCATACAGACCAGGCAACAACACTTCCTAGACCTTGAAGAGTGCTATGAGGATAATTGTAACAATTACTATAATGCATCAGTTAAATATTACAGTTGTGAAAAGGCCCCGGAAGAACACAAGGACACACGATGTCTGTCTCTGATAAATGAGCAGAGTGGAACAGTGTGACTTCTCAACACTGCACTCCTTGCATACAGGCTTACTGCTTAAACCAGGTACATGGGCATTTGAGAATACATCAAAACACCAGAATATAAGGAGAACAAGAGGGACATGAACACCAACATTCACACAGCATGCTGTTTAAAATTCACTATAACTGAAGACCACTTTTCATTAGGCTTCTGACTTACTGCTAATCAGCAGTTTTAAATAAAAGGACACAGAACTGGTCTTCTGCAAGTAGCTCATTACTTGTATAGCTCCCGCTGGACAGAAGAGGGAGCTAAAAGGTACCAAATCCATCACGAGAAGCAAGGGATGGGGAGGGCAGCCTTAGAGAGACTCCTACAGTTTCACAGCACTGTTCTTAAAGGCCAGTCAGCAGTCTTCATGGATGCAGAAGACCACCGCAGAACAGCCCCCTGCCAGAGCCGGTTTGAATGGTAGAGAACAATCAGCTATCCTACTGAGTAAGGCAAATGTTTGGGTTTCCCACCCACCCCCCACCCCCCCATTAGAAGTTGTATTATTTTAGCAGAAGTGACATTACATTTGGAAATATAACACACACACAAAAGGTACGTTTCAAAAATATCCCTACAAATGCCAACTGCATTCCCCCTCCCAGCAGATTCAGTTCATGTGAAATTTTCATGTGTCTCAATTTTCATTCCAGTTCAAAAAAACCTTTCAATTTGCTGAACCTCTTTCTGCATTCCTAGTTCCAGATAGGTTCAGTCTTTTGGCCTCAAGAGAGGTTCACTTGTCCCCATCAGCTGCCTGTGACCTCTGTAAGCACTGGGGGACTGCTTCTTACCCTAAATTCAAGCTTCAACTCTTCTATTTCACACCAGCTAAATTCATAAACTAAGAAAAAGTACATTAGCAAGGCCAATGGATAAGGAGTGACCCTGAAATGTTCCCGGTACACCATAGTCCTTATGACTGACTGAACAGGAGAGATTTAAGCCTGCTTGGCAGTCTCCTAGGACCAGTCTAAGGTCACGAGTCAAAGGGCAGGCCATTATTTTTAACTGTCTACAGTTCTCAAATGGTTTAACTTTGGTTGTTAAACCACTGTTACTGTTAGGCTTGATAGCAACACGTGAAGCACCACATATGCTTTTGATTAAGGACTAGTGAAATAAGATGGGTACCATCAGTTGACAGCACTCTTGTATTACATCTGCCTCTTCTATAATCATCTATAGCAGCAGTTTCTGTTATACCCATGCACTTACTTCCAGAATGGGTTTGCCACTGTGCATCTGCATTACCCAGTAATGCAAAGAGAGACCATGAAACGTAAAATATCAAGAAGCAGGGTCCTTCTACCCCATTTCCTTTCTTCCCACAGTTACCTGTTAGCATGTCAGTGCTTGCCCTCTTGGTCTGCTTGCTTTCCAGCTCTGCCCAGAGATGGATGGTGTACTTCATGCCTGGTTTCAGTCCTGTCAGGGTGGTGATGCTCCTGCTCTTCTCCACTTCCATTTCCTTGGTGTCCCCATCTGCAGAAGTGTAGCTCACCATATACCTGTCTATGGGAGCTTGGATGCTGTCCCAGGAGATGGTGGCTGAGTCCTCTGTCACTCGGTCAGTTACCAAATTCTTTGGGCTGTCCATTTCTAAGAAATAAAGAGTGAAGTAGAAAGTATGGGTAAAAGACACACATGTTCCCCTTAAAAACTTTAGCTTTCTAAACCCCCATGATCAGGAAGCAAAGGATGACATGGACTAACTCATTTGTAGCTTTACTGGGTCTCAATGGCTAATCACTGCACTTGCTATTGACAATGCAGAACTGGAGTAAGACAAGGTAAGGCACTTAGGCACAGCCATCTTCAGTCAGAGGCCTCAGGAGTAAAATATCAAGTAGAGATATGTGAAAAAATTGTTGTGTGGAAGAAGGTCCAACTGAAATTTAACATTCATAAAAATTTAGGTCTGACACAGCCTCAAGAGAGATCCAGTAGACCAGCTAATTGGGAGCATGCACAGCCCTGGAGTCCTGGCTGACACTGGGTACACTGAGGCTAAGAAAAAGATGCAAGAGACTGAAGCAGCACCAACACTCTGTTCCCCTTTTTCAGCCTGCCCCACAGATACCTCTTTTTGAGCTGTGAGGTGCTAGCAAGGTGTAACGCTTCTCTACAGTATGACTGAGGGAAGGAGGCCTTAGCAAAAAAGGTGGTCAAAGGAGGACATAATCACAGCTAATTCATCATGTGAAGCTACATTCCTCCTTCCATAGCTGCGGAATCACAACCAAAAATTTCCACAGGTCACCCGTAAGATTGGTTGTGCCCGCCCGCTTACTCTGCTTGTTTCCTTTCCCTGCTCACATACAGACGATGTACACCACGTCTGGCTCCAAACTAATCAGGGTAGTAAGACCTGTGTTCTACCCCATCTCTCCTTCATTCCCAGGAAATGCTACAGTGTTCTCTGCCTAGCAGTCAGGCTTCAGCCTAGCTAAGTAGCCAACTTCTGTAAACAGAAACCTTGACTGTACAAAGCGAATTACTAATGGTTAAGAGACTTTTTCTGGGCTCCAACTAGTTGCTACCCTTTTGTGTTGTGAAAGATGACAACTAAAATGTTTCCCTTCAAGCCTTGATTCATTGATAAACACCATTCTCATCAGTGGCAGTAGGTGAACCATCCTAAGTTTAAGCAGGGTTCAACAGCAGTAATGTACACTGTGGGGTAGAGCACTGCCACACACGCAGAGCTTAGCATAGCTGAAGACCGCAAACAGCAGACAAAGCTAATAAGTGAGGATCACAGTGTTTTAGCAAAGTGCTGTGAAGCTCAGAGCTTCTGAACTAACAGAGCAGTCAATAGTTCGTAAAAGTTCGCTAGATGTGGCAGGAGGCACCATCTCTAGCTGAAGCTTGAAGGTGCCTCTGGCATGCGTGTCTCCATATCACAGGTGACCACGAGACAAAGTTCTGCCCAGTATATGCTCTGCAACAGGCCAGAAAAAAACAGGACAGAAACGGAGATCACCTACACAACATAGTGTCATGTAGAAAGACAAAGATTCTCCTGGAATACCTGTCACTGCCTCAGTGCTGGCCCTCTTGCTCTGCCGGGCTCCCTTCTCTGCCCAGAGGTAGATGACATATTCGATGCCAGGTTTCAGTCCTGTCAGAGTTGTGGTAGTCTCGTTCTTCCCCACTTCCATCTCCTCTGTGTCACCATCAATGGAGGTGTAGTTCACCATGTACCTATCTACGAGAGCCTGGACCCTGTCCCAGGAGATGGTGGCTGTGTTCTCTGTCACTTGGTCAATCACCAGGCCAGCTGGGCTGTCAATTTCTGCAGTTGAAAGCGAAGAACACAGGTTGTCAAAGGCTGTATTGTGACACTTCTTTCCCTCAAGGGCCTCGCCAGTTTTTTCCTTTTTCAAGGCCTATTTCCAATCAGACACTGGTTGAACCTACAAAGCTGGGAGGCACCAAGGTCTGGAGTCTGTCCTTAATCCTTATAGATGCTTTCTAAGGGAACAGCACAGCCAGTCATGACCTGGATAGAAGAGAGCCCTTGCAAAGCAAATTGCTACTTCCTTGTTTTCTCATGGTCACAAGCCTCTGAAGCTCACACAGATGTCATCTGTCCAGAAAGTGAGAGAACAACCAAAGCTCCTGTTAAGAGATCAGGATGATCCAGGTACACGTTTGCTCACCTTTCTTCAGCAAGTCCCTAACCTAGAGCATGGATCTTGTAAACACTTGCCACAGCTTGCAATCGATTCAGACATTCAGCTTTACAATGCTGCTATAAACCAGTAACCCTCACACTGGGCAGATCACTACAACTTCTTAACCAGGACTGGCTGCCCAAGGGAAAAGGTCCTGGTAAGAACAACTGAGGAAAAAGGATTAATCATCCTATTGCAAGAAAATACATCCTGCGTGCTGTTAATCTCTCTGCCCTTCAATTTCTTCATCTGCAAAAAGGAACTGAGCATTTCCCTATTCCATGATGAAGGACTAAAAACAATTAATTATAATAAAACAAGACTGTACAAATACATAAGAAACACTGATGCAAAGGCTTAACTTTCCCTAATCCCTATTACTAATAATAACACAGCCCATTTGTAGGACATACAGGTAATCAGAACCTCTCTGGATGATGCCAAATAGGTTTCAGAGCAAGATGCACTAACCTGAAAACTCGATCAGTTAAGCCTGAATGTGAAACTGTCTTGGGTTGGACTTTTTTAGTGTTAAGGCAAAGATGGGCTGTAACTTATACTCTTTAACAAAATCTATTGCCCTCTTACCTGTCACAGCCTCAGTGTTAGCTCTCTCGCTCTGTTGTTCTCCTTTTTCTGCCCAGAGATAAATGATATACTTCATGCCTGGCTTCAGTCCTGCCAAAGTAGTGACATTCTTGTCTTTCTCCACCTCTCTCTCCTCTGTGTCACCGTTAGCTGAGGTGTAGCTCACTCTGTACCTGTCTATTGAAGCCTGGACTTTGTTCCAGGAAACAGTAATTGCATCCTCTGTCACTTGGCCAGTCAACAGCTCAGTTGGGCCATCAATTTCTGTAAGCAAAATCATAATTTTTAGAAGTTTTAGTAAAGTGCTGTGGTAATCACAGTGGTCTAAAGACAGACAATACAAATGTTATAGTCAGAGGTGGTATGTTTTATTAGACTATCAAATATATTTGGAAAAATAGATGAACTTTGGGAAATGTTCCTGTGCCCAAAGACTTAAAAAAAGGCTTGTGTCCAAAAGCTTGCTTATTTTTTTCTCCAGCTCAGACTAGTAAATCTAATAGAAGTTTTATCTTCAGCTATAAATAGTGAACTGACACTTAAGCGAGTCCCATTGGATATCACCGTCTGGGGCTCCAGACAACTTTGTACTGTTGGACACAGTGCAAGGCAGGTAAAACAAAGGAGTTAACTGCTTGCAAGTCCTGCCATTCTTGACACATTGGTATGTGCACTTGTATGCCAGTGCTGACGTAGCTGAGCCTTGGCAGGGCCAGTCAGCCCTCTGCCCCAGTGCCAGGAGAGCTAGGCTGCCGAGTTATGCAGGAACAGTTAAGAGTGAAGAACACAGGTTGTCCCAGTGAGACTACAATTGCTCCTTCCCCACAAGGGCCCTATCAATTTCTTCCACTTCTCATGCTTTATTTCATATCAAGGATGGGCCTGAACTACGGAACTGGGACGTGCCCAGTTCTGGAGTATTTTGGCTGAGACCTAGGTCAACAGCGAGGGCAACAAAAGCACAGCCAACCCTGCACAGGCAGAGAGGAAGGCCCATACAGAATGTGCTGTTACTGTCTCTTGCCCTCTGAAGATCACCACTTCTTGTCTGGGTTGCTCTGGGAATTAACCCAAAAAAACAAAACACCTGCTCAGAATCTGTCTGAAATGCAGCTCTTCTGGAATAGGATTATTTCCTAATGAAGCAGACATCCTACCTGTCACAGCTCTGACATCTGCTGGGCTCCTCTCTCTGCCCAAAGGCTGGTGGCATACTTTTTGCTTGGCTTCAGTCCTGTCCGAGCAGTGACACTCTTGTCCTTCCCCACCTCCATGTTCTTTGTGTTGCATGTCACCAAGTACTCAGAGGCCAAACCCTAACCCAGGAGATTGTGACTGTGTCTTCTGTCAGCCATCTAGCCACTACATGGACACTACACTGGCAGTTTCTTAGGAGAAGGTTTGAAGGTGAAGAACCAGACAATGACACTAGCAAGAACTATGTTCACATTCTCCGCTAGAAAAATAAAAAGCTACCACTTCCAATCTCCTCCCATTGTCACAATCCTTCCCTTGCCCTTTTCACAAACAGAAACATGACGCTAGACTTCGCCAGCCTTAAGTCACTATCACAATGCAGCCTGCTAAATACATACTGCTAAATATAGCCTGAGCAACGAAGGACTTGCAGATGCCTCCCAAAATATTGGAACAGCATTCTGGCTTATTCTGCTGCAGAGTCTAAACTCCAGGGCACAAATGCACAATCATCTGATAGTCGCACTGTTAATTTACCACACACCAGCTTAGCTTCACTATGATTTACTACACACTAACTATGGTAAAAGTTGTGATTTTTCACCTGTGTATACTATCTCACCTCTTTTGTGAGATGAAGATTACTTCTTATTTTAATGAAAGATTCTGAGGTTCATTTGCATCACCCTAGAGCAGTGCACACTGGGAATGTGTATTTGAATAATCACAGCTCAGCTAGTTAGCAATAGAAGATGCCAACCTGTGGCACGAAAAATCAAGTGAATTATTTTCTTGTGTGATATGAAAATCAAGTTTGTTCTTTTGTTATAACTGCATTGCAGCTGGGTGTGGGCTGTGGTTGCATGCATATGCAGTGCGTGTAACTCCTTAACTCCCTGGGTGGTCCAGGAGCTGCTCAGGCAGTTACCTGTGTCAGTGAGAACACAGGCTGGCTTGAGACAATGGACCAGCCTGAAAGTAGGCAACTGGCCACACCAGTCACCCAAAGAAAAGCTTAGAGGTGGTTTATGGCATTTTAAAGGCAAGGCATAAATTACACGCTCCAGCTACGAGGCTTTAGTTCTGGCTGTACCGATATTAACTGGTGCCTTGCCATAGAACTTCTCCATAACAGGACTCAACACAAAGAGCTTTCAAGCTAAGCTGGAGACCTGTTCAGCCACGTTAGTAAGACTGCCATAAATTTTTTGCCTCACTAAAAACCTGTGCAAAGCAGAATCTATACTGAAACAAGTGAAATTGATGAAGGAGTTGAAATTCAAACTCAGCTCCCTCCACTGCTGCTGCTACAACTTACCTGTCACAGCTGTGGTGCTTGCCTTCTTGCTCCGCTGAAGTCCCTTCTCTGCCCAGATGTGGATGACATATTCCATGCCTGGCTTCAGGTCCAGTAAGGTGATGGTGTTATTTTCACTCCTCACCTCTATTTCCTTGATGTCCCCATCAGCTGAGGTGTATCTCACCAGATATCTGTCTACGGGAGCCTCAACTTTATTCCAGGAGACAGTGGCTGTATCCTCTGTCACTTGGTCGGTTGCCACATTGGTTGGGCTATCAACTCCTGAGAACACATTTCAAAGTGCAGGATTAGGAAACGCCAGCTGAATTAAACTGCTACAATACCTGTCACGACATGTGCACGTTTTTGCTTTGCTGCTTTGGCCAGATAAAACAGTCACCTAGGTTCTCTCCCTACAGTCCCTTGAGAAAGAAACACATCCATGACAAACCAGCATGGTCAGAGTGGGGAGAAAGCAGGACTGTTGTACTATGTAGATGAAACGTTACATTTTTTTCCTGTGGGAAAAGCTTGCAAGCTACCTGCCTCACCTTCCATGAGCACCAACTTGAACATGACCTCCTCACAGCACCAAATATAGGTCCCATCCTTTCTCTGCCTCCAGTATCAGCCATTTGTCACTCCTCCCTTTCTGCCTACCCTGCAGACCTGTCTCTCAGACTCCCCCAGGGCTTCTGCTATTTCAGGTGATGAATCAGAGTTTACTGGTAGCTCTTGCAATAGCTGGTATTTGTCTTAGTCAAAGCTCCTAAGTTCCAGGGGTTACATAAAAATATGAGCAAGATGACTCATTGTGGATTGGTTTTTCCTTTCTAAGAAGTTTTGCAGCTCCCAGGTCTGTGAGGAACAGCTTGAAAAGACAAGTCATGCCACATAATCGGAATCCATGCAAGGAAGAAGAGCAGCCTTGCAACGCCATTGTAGAGGTTGTAAGATTTATTCTATTAAAAGAAAATTGATTCAGGACAACAACTGACAAGACAACATCAGGAATGTCAGGCCTAATCTGGGATTTGTCAGTCTTCGGATGCAGCATGCCTACCCTTCAGTGAAGGGAGCTGAATTTCAGAGTTTTCAGAATCTTACAAGTAGAACAAGTGTTCAAAATTCTTCAGGTTCTGTTTTTCAATATAATAGCTCGAAAATATTCCACCATGTTTCTGAAGTGCTTGAAGCATCAATGAACCAACAGGGTTTCCAGGTCTGCTTTAGCATTCAGGTCAGGAATGTCTAGGCTGCCAGTTAGAGGAATAATAACAGTCAAGTAACAGTAACATCTGCCAGGTGTTCTGAGCTGTACTGAACACACAGTTGGAGCCAAAGTCAGCTTAAAGATGCTTCTGTGCTCTCCCCATGCTGGCGATGACTACGTTTGACTGGGGCTCTGTTACAAGATACAGTCTAAAGCTTCAACCTCCAAGGGCCAGCAAGTAGCTGAAGCCTCTTCAGCCACTTCACATATAAGAGGCAAAGACTCAAACTACTGCAGAAATGGCAGGGCTTGTGCCACTGTGCAGTCCACTGGACAAGCACAACTCCACCTGCAGAGGGGCAAGTGTATCAGACCACATAGCAGGCTGGGACTATAGCGCTGTGGAAATGCAGGCCTGGAAATGATGTGCTACTCCGCTCCTCAGTCCAACTGTTCTGTTCAGTCTGAGGAACATAAAAATAATGCTGGAGGCCAGGCAATACAGGAAGGAAGAAGAACATGTCCTCTTCCTTACTGCTTCTGGGCTCAGAGACCAGACAAATCAGCAGCAGCTAATAGCTGCAAGGCAGTAAGCAGCTCAGAGGATCTGTGAGGAAGGGCCACACACAGACCTCAAATCGTGTGTGCTAGGTTTAACCAAGGTCATTCTGTCAGTGATCTAGTTAGGGAAGTCATGAACCAGCAGACTTTGAGTTGCTGCTGGACCTAGCGCTGAGCTTGTTTGAGGGCTGTTATTACATACAGAGGCCATCTTACAATGCTTAGCCTGTGTCTGGCTGGAGCTGTTAGTCAAGTT
Organism: Rhynochetos jubatus; assembly: GCA_027574665.1. Classification (NCBI taxonomy): domain Eukaryota; kingdom Metazoa; phylum Chordata; class Aves; order Eurypygiformes; family Rhynochetidae; genus Rhynochetos; species Rhynochetos jubatus. The sequence goes on from CM050656.1 coordinate 24,615,294, forward strand.
AAGGATCAATGACTGAACTAGGGCTAGGTTAGACACGCTTAAACATGATATAAGCAGACCTGACCGCAGGTCATGCATAAAGAAGCAGCCAACTGCGCTTTTCATGCTGTGATCTTAACAGATCTGTCCCTGAATGCTGTATTAACATCACTATCATAAAAGAAACTTTCCACATACCAGTCCTACCACTCACTGAGGATGGTTTCCCCTCTGTATTGTCTTTCACAGGTATGACAGTGACCTTGTACTCTGTGCCAGGTTTCAGGCCTACAAAGAGCAAAAAGGAGGATTATAGACAATTAGGGAAGACAGTAATGGTTATTTTTGTTTGTTTAAAGAAAACTGTTTTGTTTAGTCTACCCAGTTCTTGGTTTGTAGCAGAGATGAATTTAAAGTTTAGATTTCTATCTAACTTCCTTTTGTTTTGAGAATGCCTTGGTAGCACTTCTGCTCCAGGCTTGCCATTAGGGCATACACAGTAAGTGGGGATTTCCAAAACATGAGTGTTGACAGCTCTGAAATAGAATATACTTCACTCCTAACAAGGACAGAATGAAAGCTGAATTAATATGCCTTGAATCTTACTATCCACAGGCCATAGAAGTTTTCTCTTTGTGGAGAGACCCATTATTATGGGATAGGGGAACCCCAATAGATCTCACCCTGGCCTACAGCAGGCATGAGGTGAAGTAGAACTGGCCATCCACACATAAGTGAAGAATTCTCAAGACTATGGTCTGCAAAAAATTAATCTCTCCTACCACTTCTTGCCCTTGCCCAGTCTGGAATACCCACAAGTACTCACCAGTAATGATGTGTCTGCTCTTAGGGTAATTACTTTTGGGCACCATGATCTGCTTCTCATCCATCTCCACCAGGGACCTGAACTTCAGCTTGTAATAATCCACATCTGTTGGTGGGTTCTCCCACTCCACTTCCAGGGAGTGCTCCATCTCCTCCGTCACCCAGATGGCACTGAGTGCAGACAGGACTGGGAAGGACAGCAGAGGGCCATGAGGAAGCAGTACCAGCACCAAAAGGTGAATTTAAGATAGGGAGTTGCTAAACAGTCCCCCTCCCGCCCCAGTCATCTGCTCTGAGACCCAAGACGTTTTCCTTAGCAACACTCAAGAGTTAGGCAAGTACAGAACACTCATTATTTCAACAGGCTTAGTTTTATCCATGGTAACACTCCAGCCTGAGAGTTTTCTGGCTCTCTGCTCACACCTGTTGTGCTAGAAGGGGAAAAAAAAAAAAAAAAAAAGTCAAAATAACAAAAACTTTCACTGTTTTTGCCAAGTGCAGGCAGATAGCATACTATCAGTTGCTAACAAAATGGCATTTCACTTCTAGAGAAAGAATACGTCAAACATGCAGTCTTTCCATACCCAGCCTCCTAACCTCAGTAGCATCCGGCTCATTCAGTCCTGGGAAGAGACTATGAGGAAAAGGGGTAACAGGTTAAATTGAAAGCGGGTAGATTTAGATTAGATATCAGGAAGACATTTTTTGCAGAGAGGATGGTGAGTCAGTGGAACAGGTTCCCCAGAGAAGCTGTGGATGCTCCATCCCTGGAAGTGTTCAAGGCCAGGCTGGATGAGGCTTGGAGCAACCTGGTCTGGTGGAGGGTGTCCCTGACCATGGCAGGGGGGTGGGAACTAGGTGATCTTTAAGGTCCCTTCCAACCCAAACTGTTCTGTGATTCTACGAAAACTCACTGCTGCCGGCATGTTTGGCAAATTAGTACCTAGGAATGACATCCTGCCTACTTTAATGTCCCTTCTGCATCCAGTCGAACAGTGCAATTATTCTTAATAACATGCTGGCCTCATCCTGCATGCTTGCATTCCTGCTTCTTGCAGTAGGCAATGTTAGGAATTCCCTGGAATTCTGGGGTGTCTGTGCAAATAGGACTTGGACAAGATAAAGGGAGAGGTTGCAAATTTGCAGTATGCTCAGCCCCAACAATACATATCTGGAAATAGATTCTCCAGAAGAGAACAATGGCAAAAAAGAATGCAGCTAAGACTGGGAAGAGAAAGTGCTCTTCAGTGCTCAGACAAACCTGAAGTTACAAACCTGCAAAGCCAAACAATTTACTTCACTTGGTTGAATCTAACTTTAAAGAACTACAACTCTGACACGAAAAAGACTTCCTGCTCCTACCTGTACTTGCTTCTAGATACTTGGGGTCACTGACAATCCCCTTCTTCACATGACGAAGCATGACATTATATGTGGTGCTGGGGTGGAGACCCACAATCTCATAGCTGAGCTGCTCTTTGGGCACGTGGACTTGTTTCACCAATGTCTCATACCCTACTGGATAATAGCTAATGAGGTAATTATCCACATCAATCATTTGATCCCAGCTGACAGCCAGAGAGTTCTCTGTGGAGTTCAGCAGCTGCAGGTTCCAAGGAGCAAGCACTAGAAGAGAAACAAAGAAAAGCATTGCAATGAAGATGATCTTTTAGCATTTGGTCCAGGGCTCACTGGCCAAGCAAGAAATTTTTTCAAACCTATTTTGAATACAGGGAGAATGCAGCACTGGAACCCTGAGTCTGTGGTCATCTTGGATTTGTCCATTTCTTTCTGCCCAACAGCTTATCATTAAATACAAATGAATATTGCAGTTAGTAATTTCCTGGACTTTTCTTTACAGCTTCTAAACCCACACTGGCATGAGGAAAAGCTCATAAAGCTGTCCCTTCCAATGCCTCTAGGAAGAGAAAGACAAGCCAAAACCTTCTTGCATCACTGTCAAGAGTTATTTCAAAATGTCAACTGGTCTCCAGAACTGAGGAACACAGCTTCTCTATGGCAGAGGTAGAAAACTGAGCTTTTGTACTGATGGAAGCTTAAACTTGGTGTCTGGAAGAGACCTGGGCAAGTCTGTGGCACATAATAAATTTCAGGACACCAACAGTGTCATAACCTTTTTGCCACAAGACAGACAGCTCATCAAAATCTTGAAACAGCCCTTGAAAGCAGTCACATAGAATATCTGTCAAAATATTTACCTGATTTTAATTACAACTAAGCACATCAAACTGTTCAAACTGTCTACCAGCTGCATTTTATTAGCAAGGTACTAACCAATAGCAAAATATAGATAGCAAGTGCCTGCAAAACAGCACGCGTCAGCAGCATTAGGTCAGATAACATCATGAGATTCTTCTCACTTAAAAGGCAATATTCATTCCCTTGTGTAATTCACAGCTCTCACCAAATCCCAGCCTCAATATGTGCATGCCATTGCTTTTGATGAAAACTTAATACAAAATGTGAGAACATTCATCCTGCCTCTCCTTGTGATACAGAAGCTGGATTTGAATAATCCAGCTTTGCAGTAAAATAATAAAGAACACATGGTGTGGTTTATGCCTTGTCTAAGCACAGTTCATAAAAGGATTGTATCTTCTTTGAAGAAGAGAGTTGTGGCATAAGAAACCAGTATCATCTGTCTAGGACAATGCCTAGGACCATTTGTGTTTCTGAGCAGGATGTTTTGACAAGGGGTTCTTGCAAAGGCAGCTACTCTCTAGCCCAAGGGCATCTTTGTTTACAACCTGTTTTTTGCTCTACCCCAAGATGCACCGTAGCCGTCTTCTCCAGCCGGCGTGAGGAACCCAGGCACTTCGGGACTTGACAAAGACATGCCTGGTCAGAGGGCAAGGAGGTGCTGCCTGGACCTGGCAACCTTTGGAAACCTCCTCCTCTTGCTCTCTGACAGCAGAGGAACTCCCAGCCTGAAGCGAAAGGGATCATCACAGGCTCAGCACTGGCTGCTGAGGGCAACTTGGAGGAGGGGTGGCTGCGGGCCATGCCAGAGTCCACCTTGTGCTGTGCTCGCTCTCATCAATCTCTCTCCATCAGGCAGCTTCTCCTCCAGACACAGGCTGAGGCTCCGATGGCTGATGCAAGCAGGAAACGAGCCGCACATTTATAGGTCCAGCACTGGGCTAAACGCTCACACAGGGGCTCGTTGGGAACCCTAGCTCCCTGGGAACAGCAGCGTCCCTCTATATTCCTTTCCGATTTCCCAGACTTCCTGGTTAAACTAATATTGTGATGAGATACCAACCGTTTTTGTGGATAGTCTTGTTTTAAACTGCTGGTTTATTCATCTTCAGCTATCCCACAGTGCTATTTTGGAGTGTCAGTAAACAAAGTCCAGAAAGAGCAGACAAATAACCTGCCATTCAATGTATCGCCGCCCTCTGGTTCTTTGCAAGGAATTGCAAGACATTAATTATAGTATTGCATGCTTAATAGTAACTTCTAGATGTTCAGACATTCCAGTTACCATGGCGATATATAACCAAATATGTCATTTCATAAGACACATAAAAAAACCATAGTAACAATAATAAATAAAACCAGTGCTCAGTGTAAATCTCCCAAGATGCAGAAATCTAACACAAATTAGAACAGAAAGGCCAATTTGACAGCTATGGGAGAAGAGCACGTGGATACAGAGGCTGAAACAGGAACCATTTGCCTTTGAACTTAAAACAGGCAGGAGTGGAGGTGTAGTGCTCAGAAACAGTAGCAAAATGGATTGTGCAATATGCATTAACTCTGTAGTGCTTGCTTGCTCAGATACTCAGAGAACAGAGGCCATTTTCACAGCCTGTAAAACAGCTGCAGATGTGTAAGAAAGAGAATCCAAGGCTGGAGCCAACCAGCCCTTTGGGAGAGGCTGGCTGGGCAACAGTTCTCTGGGACAATTGTTTCTGCCCTGGGAGAAACTCTTGTGCTTGCCACCTCTGTAAAGGTGCTGCCTCCTGAGCAGCAAACCCCAGTTTGCTGACAGGAGAGAAGAGTGCTGGAGCCACGGAGAAACATCCCTGAATAGCATGGAAGGGGTAGGACTGAAGTCTTGACACAGAGCTCTCGTTTGGGTGAAGAATCTGAGCTACAAGTCTTTTATTTAAAAGGCGAGTCTCTAAGCAGATAGATCAAGCCTGGGAGGTGAGAGATGATCCAGAGCAGAAAAGACCTGCCAGAAAATTCTTGCTGAGCAATATCCAGTGCTGTAAGTGTGGCTGTTACCTATTTCTCCTTCATGAGGAGCTGTGAAAGATTAGACCAAGCAGTGATGTGCTGAGAAAGAAAAGCAGCTTCCAAGGTAATAGGCCGAGTGCTGAAGCCTGGAGTATCAGTTTGTGGTTATAGGGAGATTATAGGGCTTTCAGAATTAAGCGGAAACTGCTGGACATCCAGCATTAAGCAGAAACAGCTAGACATGCACCTCAAGGTCAGCTCAGTTAGGTCTTCTCAGGAAAATCCTACTGCCTTGTAACAAAGTAGGATAAGGAAGGGTTTCCCCAAGACCCCACTTGAAAGGGAGGTTATTTAAAGGATTTATGCATCCTTCATCTCACATATTTTATCAAATTAACTACCTTATCAACAAGCAGTGCACATCACAGCAAACATGATTTTACCTTCTATTGTCTCATCTGTATGTCAAGAAACAGACTCTGGTTCCCTCTTTAATTACAGACTCCATACCCAGTTTTGCTCTCTCCTTCAGCTGCTACACACAGGCTTGTGCTAGTGCTACCTTTAACTATGTTTTCCAGGCAATTCTTGAAGGCAAGGACCAATCAGCAATCCCTAGCCCAGCAGAAACTCCAAGATGAACATGGTGACCCCAGGCTTGGTTTACCTACAGGATTATCCAAATGTTTATAGGAGGTAGAGAGAGAAACTCTGAAAGAAAGAAGGGAGAAAAAACTCACAAGCATGTCTTACCCTGGGAGCAGTCAAGGCCAAGGAATCCATCATGGCAGTAGCACTCTCCTGTGTCACAGAACCCGTTGCCACTGCAGTCTCTGGGACATCGTTTTTCACTGCAGTCCCCTCTGATGAATTCTTCATAGCACTGGCAGACCCCTTTGGCTGTGTCACAGATCCCATTGCTGCTGCAGTTCTCAGGACACAGCTGCTGGCTGCAGTCCTCACCAAAGTAAGGCTCATCACAGACACACTTCCCACCATCACAGCGTCCGTGGCTGCTGCAGTGGCTGGGGCAAGTGGGGCGGGAGCAGTCACTGCTCCCCCAGCCCTCGGCACACTTACAGCTGCAAGTCTCATAGAGGAAAATCCCGTGGCTGCTGCAATGCGAGACACCTGGCCAGAGCAGCACCAGGATGTACAACAGCGAGTGTGACACACAGGTGAGAGAAAAGACAAAGAACAAATGAGGAACAATGAAATGGACAGGTAGTGCAAAGGCATGTTCTAGGTCATTAGAGGGAAAGCATAATTATCACTGGAAAGTATGGGCTGAAAAACACCTGAAAGCATCTGCCCCTAGCCCAAGTAGGGACCAGCTCCACCCCTGCCTTTCCCCAACACATTTGTCCATAGGCAGGAATACAGATTCCACGACCACCCCAGTCAGTTAGAAAGCTTTTCACAGCCTCTAACCTGAATCTTCCTGGCTGTAATTTAAGCTCACCATTCCTCATCATAAAGAAGGAGAGCACATTATTCTCATCTGCTATACACCTTTATTTTTCATGTAAGCAAAGACTTGGCAGTTCTCCTTTTCTCTGTTCCCCAAACAGCATCAGTTTGTCAAATCTTTTCTTAGAGGGCATGCTGTATAAACCTTTGACCACAGGCAAAGCCAATGATTGCCACAAAACATCATCATCAACTCTGCTCTTCTTTTAGTCAGTTATCAAGGAGCAAATAAAAAGATAAATTGTCAACAACTGCAAAATTCTGGAGGCACAAATGAGAAAGGAAAAGTCAAGAACAAGAATTGCTTCCCTTATCTTCCACCCTCCCCTCCCCCAGCAGTTCCTCCATTGAATCCTCCTACCTATGTGGAACTCAGGAACCGTTCCCTTCCTATCCTTGGAGATGCCTGGGGAGATTCCCTCATGCTGATTCCAGAAACAGTATGTACTACTGTATTTTGGGACCTTTGAATTTCCTTTCACATCACAGAAACCAGAGCATTAAGCCATCTGTAGGACTTGAGCATTTTGCTCACAGAGAACCCACAATAACCCTGACAAATGGATTCCAGTCACCCAAATCTCTGCAGTAAATAGGCTGTCTCTGGGATGTAAGAACATATACTGCAATTGTTACTTACCTTGGCTGCCCCCACAGCACTTCTGAGGGCTGGAAACCTGCCTCAGCTCCGCCACCTCTTTCTCCAGCTTCTCCATCCTCTCAACCAGACCTTTAATGTGGGTCAAAGTTTCACAGTCCACTTTGGGTGCATGCACATGGATATTGTGCCTAAAGACAATATTCTGCTCCTCATTTTCCTCAGCCTCTCCAGGATCTAGCTGCACCTCACTGTGGTCTTCATGCTGTAATGGATCTGCCTCCACCTTAATCTGGGAGGACGTGGGCAGGTCAATCTCGTAGGATTGGCTGAAGGATAGTCTTTGACCATTGCTGGTGCAGTTGTGAGATGCAGGTTGTTGAATGGCAGATGTCTGAAGAGCACAGCACAACAATACTCCCACTGGGAAGGCAAGCCAGCTCTGGAAATCCATCTGGTAGGCTTTCAAAGAAAGCACTGACCCCTCAAACAGCAGAGCTGCTTTCAAGAAGAAAAATGTAAGAACTGTGATCATAAAACTGGTTTTCATGATTTCCTAAAAGACAAATTCTCTGGTTTGCCCTGATTTAATACTAGGTTAATACCTGGAAAAGAGTCACACTGGATAAACTACATTCAAAAAAGCTTCTAGACTCTGCTTCCCCCTACCCCTGACCAGGAGCTTTAAGTTTGCAATTTTCAAGTGAGATGTAGTATCATGACCCATTGCAATTATTAATCATGCCATAGCACTTCTCACTCCCCCACAATTACAATAGACACTGTATCAGTCTCCCGTCTGTGATCTGGATTACTGATCATCTTTTTGCCCACAGTAATCTCCAGCAGTTTGCAAGGTTTTCAACCAGAAGCTTGATAACTGTGCTGATGCTGCATGCATGAAAATTTCAGAGAGCTGACACTGATCTTTTGGTATAAGGAGATAGTTTTTCTCACTTTACATCACCATGCCATGAGATAGCTTTCCCAGGACAGCCACATTTCAGGCATGGGTTGAACTGTTTTCAGGAAGGTGTTGAAGAAGAAGCCAAGAGTCAGTTTCTACAGGGACTATAAGTGTAGAATGCTTTCTAAAGGAGGGAGAAAGTAGACCTGACCAATGTCAGCCCCAGCCTCAGAGTCCCCATCAATGCCTCTGCCCACTGGAGACAGAGGAGAGGAACAGAGTTTTTGTGGAGCTGAGGAATCTGCTCTGTAGAGGCAAGACCGAGATTCTCACCTGGCTTTGCATGTGTTGACTTCATGTCACAAAACCCCCACTTTGAGTACAACTGTCCTGATAGAGAGCTGAAACAGCTGTCTTCAGCTTCAGGGTCTTGAGTTGACGATTTCTGATTTAGTCACCACTTCAAAAAGGCCTTTTAAATTATCAGGTTTTAGTCACATGACTCAAATGATGTCTAAAATTAAACCCATCCTCCTCTTCTAATATAGCACATAGCCTATACTTACCTGAATTGGAGAGAATGAAAACACTTCCTCCATTTGGAACTAATGTTTTGGCATTTTGTGTGCCTGAACACTGGCTTCACTTGAGGGCTTTCAAGGGTATTTTGCTTTGACTCATTTATCCTATTTGTTATCTCCACATTGGCAAGGTTCATTTAGAAGCTACTAGAGCAAATCTGTTAACACATGCAGCAAGAGGATGTGTTGTAAACCCATTTGTTTTCCTGTACTTTTATTTCAAAAATATTCCCTCTTCCCTACCCTACTGACATAAATAGGATGAGCTTGTTTTCAGGCTGATTCAGTCTCAAAACTAACTAAATAAAATTGTACTGTTTAATTGCATTGACATTTACAGGTCAAAGCTGAAGACCAAACATTTAGTTTCTGTTAAAGACTAGCTGAAGACTTTAAACAAGACTGCTGTAAAATTTTTGTGCCATCAAGCAAGCAGAAATTTTGGACTTGAGAAACGAACAACTGAGAAGCAAGAATAACAGGAAGGAAGAAACTGAACATGGGTGGAAGGATAAAAAGTAAAGTTAGAAACCTAAATTTATCTGTTGGCTTAATCTGATGTTACAAACTGAATTTTGGCATCGACAGTAGATGCCAATCTGTACAGGAGGTGATACATACTTGGCTAAATACTTAGAACTTCTTATCACAGGATGCAAATACAAAATGCCACCATATGTGACTTACTAAGCAGTCATGTTATTCATTGCACAAGCAGAAGAAAAAAAAAACCAACACATTATTTAAGTGTTAAATTAGCTAATGTGATAACTAGAAACAATTCGGCCTATAGTAACCATAGTAACAGCACATCTGAACCAAGATAATACTCTGAAGTAACAGAGCACTCCACTCCTAAAGAATCATACTAAGTTTTGCGCTTCTCTGCTATTTCCATTATAATCACCTTTCAGAAAGTCTTACAGTCCTGGGTTATGATGAAAGTTAACTGTTTCTGTGAAACAATGTTATACATTCTAAATGTCTCCCAAAACTTTGGAAGTGTTCCAACCACTAGATTCATGCCCCACCCTTGGCAGCACAGCTACAGGAAGGTGTCCTTCATGCTCAGAAACATGAAGCTTTGGTTACAAGAAACAAAACCACACCACCGTTGGAAATACATATTATACATGCTTATACCTATATATATCACTCTAGGGCTAGCTCATCTCTTTCAAACAAAATCTTCACTGACATCAAACAAAATAGGGTACTGATTTCAAGACTCAGTCTACAATTCTTTATCTCATATGAATTAAATAAGGGAGTTATTGCTATTGCTCATTCCCAAGCAGTAATTTGTTGGGTTTGGTTTCATCCATTCAGCACTTACCTCCTACCTTTAACTTGCAGTAAGAGAAAAGGAGGGGGGGAAAGTTTGTTGCTTTGTGAAGGCAGGACTTCTTCCCTGTCTCTGTTGCCTGATACTTTGCAGATACCTGTTTGTGACTAAAGATGCAGTTTTCCCACCCAGGCGATTTTCTGTTTCCCAAGTCTCCTCTCCCTCAAAGGGCCACAGAAAGTAACTATACCTTTCTTTTTCTACCATGCAGCTTTCTGAAACAAATCACGTCAGAGATTGCTTCAAAGCTCTGAAACTCTACAGACTCTCAGCACAGGCCACTGCAGGAAACCCCAAAAGCTTTGTTTTGTGGGGTTTACTTCCAATCCCCTAGAGCTGAGGGCCCCAAACCACCCCCAGCCACATACATACACAGAATCTTGTCTCAGCACCAAGTGCTGAATAGCATTCTGTTGTAACATGATGTCATTACTAATTAGGGCTTCACAGGAACCACAAATTGATTTCAGATTTTCCTGGGCCTGGAGGTCATTCAGGAAGAAAAAAAAACCCTGAACATAAGCATTTCTGTCAAGCATAATGAAAGAAGAGGACAACTTTTTTGGCTTCCTCATCATGTAATAACGCATTTTCCCCCTGCTTTTAAAAAGAGTGGGTTTAACTGATTCTCTGCGGAGAGTATCACATCATAACACGTAGCTGGCAATAACAGCAGATTAGAGAAATTACTGATTTAGGAAAGAATGCCTAACAGTCAGATCTACCAGTCACAGAAGGAAAGGATCTCAAAGGAGAGGGATGGAAGAAGCCCGGCTCACATCTTTTCAACCTTCACAGAGGAAGGCATGGGATGACCAAAACTGGACAGAACCTACAGTATTTATGTGAAATCTAAGCCTTTTTCCATCCTACAGGTCTGTGCTTGAAGATATGAGACATAGGCCTTCACGGTATTATCTTCTGCTAGCGCCCAATCAGCTATAGTAGATGCATGACTAGAAACAGCTTCTATCAAGGCAGATCAACACATGTATGTAGATACTTAGCTGGGTGCCACCCAGGCAATGTGGAGCGAAAGGAGGCCTTGTAGTTACAGAAAAAAGGAAATGCAGATCTAGGACAACTCCAGGGTTGCAGGAGAGAGACAGAGAGAAAGTTATAAGACCAAAGATTGAGAAATGAGGCAGAGTAGAATATGTATATATCCAAGCAGAAAGAGTTATACAACACTAGAAGCCACACACATTAAAGTTGAAGAAAAATAGCCAGAAAAAAAGGAGATGCAGTGAAAGGAGATATGGGCTAAGACATGAGCTTTCTAAGTAAAAGGGACAGTACATTGTGCAATTTTTAATTTTTATTTTTTTTTTTTGAGTTCAGCACTTTGCATGTTAGGGCTAGAACAGAAGCCACCAAGTTGTACCACAGTACTAGAGATAAGAGAGCTGGCAGTTTCCTAAATGCCAAGTTAGAAAATTGGCATGTTTAACCATCCTAAAGCCAGAGGCTTTATTGAGAAACACAACAGAAATAACAAATGACATGTCAAAGTCCTTAGCAAGCTCACAGAAGTGCTGTCGACATCCAAACAGCCATCTCTGACTTGATTTACTCCCGAGAAGAGCAGCAACAGACCTGTCTGACCAACACTAGGAAGCTAGCATCAGGCTCAAGAGACACAAGCATTACCCGTGATGGATATTTATCATGCACTCTGCCCTCAAATGGATGTTGACTGTAGAATGCCATACTGTTTAAAGCATGGAGATTGCAATGTGGAAGCAGGGCAGTGTGTAGCAGCAGCCTGCAGAGGCACATGGCAAAGTTGTGTTCTTAGATGCAGAAGATGTAGCAGCATGGAAGTTGATAAATCAGCTCTTCTCTGAGTAAGTTGGAATACAGTTGCGCTCCTTACATCTCACAACACTTTTAGTGATAAAGAATGACACCAAAGAGCAGATCTCAGTCATAGGGGCTACTATTTTTTGTTAGCAGTCTGACAAAAACTAAGGGAGAGTCAAAACATGCACAGAATTAGGATACTAGTACTCAGTTGCTAAGAAGTCCAGTCCATTTTACTTCTGCTTTATATATTTTTCTCAGTGAAGCATTCAGCTGGAACAAGCTACTAATTTTACAGACTTTCCACAAGTATAATTTAGTTTAAGCAGTTGGATTACTTGTGTTTATTTTCTGTGGTGAAACTATTCTACTGTTCCAATGCTCATCTGTCTCAGAAAGCTCTGTATCAGACTTCCTTCCCTCTGGTATCAGTCACCAAAGTCAGTCGATGCAACTACTGTAATAAGCCAGCCAGCAGTCTTTATGCAATTAATGGAACCAGTGACTGCCAACAAAAAACCGTGACCATTAATTGCATAAAGGTTGTTTCTTTTATAACTACCTGCCTTTATTTACATCCAGACTGAATGAACCTTACCTAACACTACAGAAGTTTGGGACTATTTGAAATAATGAACAGAAAAACAGAATTATAATCAGCCAGGTAGATACTGTGCTTCTAGATTCATCCTTACTTTTATTTAATTCCGCAATGTCGGATAAGCAAGGTGTATTAACTGCTTATACAGGAAAGAGAGATTGCTTCTGAAATCCTACATATTCATTACAAAGCGCAGGGAGGCTTAATAGTGTTTGCACATTTGCTAGTTAGCATAAATATGCATTTTGTAATAAATGACCTACCTCCCTTTTTGTTAAAAAATCATTAGCTGCCCGTTTAAGACAGTCAGTCTTTCCTGAAGCAAATCTTTGTTCTGTTGCCTGCACAGCTCAAAAATTTTGTAACTCCTGTATTTGATCAATTTTACTTATCCAATTAATTACATTTTTATTATAAATAGTCTAAACAATAAAGTACTTTTAATGTGGAAATAGTGATATATTTCATTTTATGCGGTAAATAACTTCTACTGGCGTCCGCCACTAAGCCTGTGAAAAGGTGTACCAGAAAGCATAGAAAGAGCTTTTGGGTGAGAAAATACTGAAAAATTACTAAAAGTGTTTGTTGCAATGATAAGATGTGCGATCAAGTTCCAGCATGATCTCACCACAAAAAGAAGGGCTTTTAAAACAACCAGTGTCACACAGAAATCAGAGCGTAAACCAGAAATTACTAGGAACAAGCATTCTAAAATAATTACCTTCTAGGTTAAACCCTAGCTCCATTAAAGCCAAAGGCAAAACTTCTAGTTACTTCAGCAGATATGTGGTTTCATACGGTTGGAGGAGACAACCTGGGAAAGCTTAAGCCCTTCAAAACGGAGCGATGTTAAATACGACTATGGATTTTGTAATAGTAACACATGCCCATAATACAGAATTACTGATGTTTGTGTAAGGCTTTCAAAGCCTTGGAGGGCATCTGCTATCAGAGAAATCAGAGAAAAAATGGCTGTGTTTTTTCTTCAGAATAAGTAACAGGAATGTCAAAGGAAATAAAAATATTTTTCTCTTACCTTTCAAGTACTTTCAGCTGCCTAGTTCAGAGCCCTTCTGGTACAGCCACCATCTGCAAAGACAATTTGACCAAGCTGAAAGGTGACCAAATCCTTTGCTTTTCCCAGTACAGCTACAAACCAGCACCCGTCCCTGCAGTGAATTTAAGTCCCCGTGGAACAGATGAAAGGAACCAATAGAGGCTTCAGGGTGTTTCCCTCCCACAAACCACCTAAGGAGCATGCTGGGTTTGGGAGCAATTGCCCCTGTATCAGTCTTGCACACCAGCAGAAAAAAAAAAAAAATTCCTATTTGCTTTGTGCTCCACTTTTGTTAATAAGCCAGAAAGTCTTCCCAGCCCTGTAAATCTGGCGGCAAACATCCCAGAATTATCACCAAACCCAGTATTGACAAGCACATTTTAACTATTAATGATATGAAATTCAGGTGGAGTAACACAGGAAGTAAATATAAAATACCTTTTAAAACCAGCTGTTGTTAAACACAACACTACCCTTACCCAGCACAATACTTTAAAAAATCTCTTGAGAACTTAAAGGAAATGGTGTGTTGTAGGCATCGGTAAGGTACCCACATGATTATTTTAACCACGTACATTAATGAGCCCAGTTTTTAGCTAACAAACTGTCTCAGATTCTCACCAGTTGCTTTCCTTTACTCCAAGCGGAAGCTGTGCTGGGGGAGCTGAAGATAGCAGCAGCCTAAGGGCTATGACCACGCATCATTAGCCCTTGCCAATCTCAGCCAGGGCAACAGGGTGGTGAAGTCAAACACGTGCTTACCACACCGAACACTGCACACACCACCAAAGGCTCCAAGTTTTTCGCTTAGTATTTTTTTTAACACTGTAAGCACTAAACACTGTGTTCTGAAAGATCGTACTGCAAGGCGACACGCACAGTTCCGCTGCTGGGGAATCCTATTTGATGATATCTGGCTCCCTATTTTATTTGCTCTGATGATATTCTACAGATTGCTTTATCAGCTGGAAAGCTGCAAAAATAGCAAGTTATAGACAATAACACCACGGGAAAAAGCTTGAAATTCTCTCCCTGCAAACACCTGAAACCTACTTCCAAGCCAGTCGTACATCAACACACCACATCACTGGGAAGCACAGTGGCAAACAGCCTGAGTTTTGAAGACTGGATGCTCACAGAAGGGTTGCAGCCCTCAGGCTTTGCAGGCTGAGCTTTTTCTGATGCTGCACTTTCCCTCTACAGACAGGCCCTCACACAAGTTTAAGAGCAGCCCTTTGGCTTCTCCAAGTACGACGGGAGCAGAGAGATGGGAAATGAGGTCAGTGACAAGCATCTCACCTCTCTGTGGGTCACGGGACCCATTTAAAGAACGAGTGAAAACAGCTATCGCTCTATACCAGCTAATGCTCTGTGTAACAGGTATTAGTCATTCCAGGCACATCCACAGGACAAAACCCTTCGGGTAGTCAAGGCCTGGCGAGGCAGCCAGAAACCAAACAGGGTGTGGAGAATGAACCATTCATCAGCACCAGAAATGGCCTCTTCCCACTGATCACCATCACCTGCACCATCAGCCTAGGTGAGCAAGTTGTTGTGGAATCTGTTGCTACCGACTGCAGAGCGGATAATAATATTTGATTGCGTTACCCTGCCAATCTGGCCGCTTCTTCCAGATTGCGCCTAGGAACTTCAGGACTGGCGCACCAGGCATCCAAGTGAAACGCCTGGCGCTCAGACAACAAGCAGCATGGCAAACTGAGAGCAAATCCAGCTTCGTGCACGGCTTTGGGCGCCGCCGACAAGCTGGTGTGAATGGAGAAATTGATCAAAATTATTAATTCAACTTCAAAAACATCGTGTTGTCCCTAAAATCAGGACGTAAACCGGTTTCACACACTAAGTGAAAGCTCGGTTGGTAGGACAGCCTCTCTCACGGAACAATGGGGCAGTTCACTGACGCAGAATTTCCCATGTATTTTTTCATTGTTCAGAGTTATGATTATTCCATTTTGCCTGTACGGTGCCCTAACTTACCCAGAACTAGTGACTTGGAAAAAAAGCAAAAGGCCGGTAAGAGTTCAGGAAGGGTCCTGGGTGATAAGCAAGTGGGCAAAGACCCCGCTGAGAGAAGCCCCCCGCGGAAAGCCGCCCCGAGAGGGCCGAACAGCCAGCAGCGACGGGCGAACGGCACAAACGTGCTTCTCTGGCCAGGGACCGCACAAGGCGGTGCCATGTCTCCGCATCACGCTTTCCCGGCCGGGGCTCTTTCCCCTCCTGTTTTACAGGCTTCCCAGTCCAACCCGGGAACCCCTGGGGCCGCCCGCAGTCGGACCCTGGGATTTCTGGGCCAGATGCCAGCTCCCCCTGACGACGGCGGTGCCACCGCGGCTGACATCAGCACGGCCACACACAGCACAGGCCCTGACGGCGGTTTGGGTACTCCGGGTTCTTCCACCCGCAAGCGGAGCGGAAGCCAGCGCTGGAGGGCTGAGGGCTGCCCGGCGGGGCGGGAGCACCGCGGCCGCCCTCACATCCGGCACCCGCCCCGCCAGTCCCCGGCGGCTTAGGCGCATGCGTGGCCCTGCCGCCGCGCACCGGGAAGATGGCGGCCTCCGTGCTGGGCTGGGCGCTGCGGGCCGCTCGGCAGGTCAGCCCAGCTTTCCCCCACGCCCCTTCCCCTTCGGGGCCCGGCCGAGGCACCGGGGAGCGGGCGGGGCCCGGCGGGGGGGTCGGGGGGCTTGTTAGGGCGCTAGGGGAGGTGGCGGCCGGCTCGGCCCCTCGTTAGCCCGAACCTCGCGTAAGCCCCGGTGTCCGCCGGCGGCGGGAGCAGCCCGGGGCGGGGACATGGATGTGATTTGGGGATTCGTAGTGCCTCCGATACCGTAAATTCCTTCCTGGCTTTTGAGAACTGAGCTGGATTGCACCCTGCGTTTGTGGGGCAGGAGCTGCGCTGCAAGAAAGTAATTTGGAACCGTGACAAAGAGGCGTTCCTGGGAATAACTGATCCTCGGGCTGGGCAAGCGGCACGTGCAGCAGGTGCGTATCATAAACCTCACTTCTATAACCAGGTTCTCCCCTCGCCGTGCACAAAGCAAGCGCGGAGCTACTACGTGGACTGGAGGATGCTGCGGGATGTCAAGAGAAGGAAACTGGCGTACGAGTACGCGGACGAGAGGCTGCGCATCAATGCCATCCGGAAGAACAGCATCCTTCCCAAGGAGCTGCAGGTACCGGGCACCCAGCCAGCGGCCTGCCTGTGGCTCCTGCTGCTGCGGCGTATGCTGGGCCGCAGCGGTGCTCGGCAGACTCGAGCAGCCATGCTGGGTCACGAACACTTGCCCTTCCCTAACTCACGAGCACAGGGTCACGTAGTGACCACTAGTGCCCGGGCACCTTCACAGCCTCTGCGTTTTGGGGGTGTTTACAACAACAGTGTGTTCCCACTCGAGGTTGTGTGTGTTGGGTCGTGGGTTTTCTTGAAGAAAAAGCAGCAGTGCTTCTTACGTAAGCAGTACATGTAACACTATGGATGATGAAGTCTCATTTTTTTCCCTTTGGCTGTCACTAGTGTACATTCAGAAAGCTATTTTCCTTATTTCCATAATATGAGATATGACGTGATTATAGTTTCCTAACTAAACTTTAGATTTTTTTTTCCTTATTTAAAAGCTTGGAAGCTGATCCAGCCAAACCCACCAATTTGTTTAATTAGAAATACTTAATTTTACTCCTTGCCTAAGCTACAGGCATGTACAAGCTGCATCAGATCTGGGTTTACAGCTGTTCTTAAACAGACACGTATTTGCAGCCTTGCTCTCAGTCTTCCTTAGTAAGCATTAAACACATCTGTCAGTAGCAGAAATATTCTTACAGTATTCCTGTATGTATTTAATCTGGCCATATGTAGTTGTAGGGAGATCCTTTCGCCCTTAAGCATTCTGGGAGAGAGAGTGTAAGAATCTGGGTTTAGGTATTGATTTTACCATTCTCTTGGCAAGTCTAGTCTGCGCTGGATGCCCTTGGGGGGGGTGGGCGGGGAATAACTGCAACTGGCTTTGCTTTTGGTATTCCTCAGCTGCTTTTGTCAACCTTGTGAAGTGACAAAGTCAAAGCAGCAGTTAGACTGAATAAAGAGACCTCTGGAAAGTAATTTTTCTCCCCTACAAATGTTATTTGGGCTCCAAAATAAAGTTTTAAAAATTAAGCTACAAGTCTTCTCTCAAAGTATAGGCCACCTTCTTAATAAAATCCTAGGAATCAAATAGACTAAAAAAATTCTGCAAGTGCTTAGCTGTACTAGATACAGTGTATATATACAGCTGTATGTGCAAATGAGATGCACAAGTGGACAAAACCATTAACTGCATTATGTTCTGAAGACAGGAATTCCCACTGACCTTGCTGTTACTGAAGCTGAAACTCACATTGCTGCTGTCTTGGTGCCATCTTCCTTTGAAGGCAAACGCCCCTTTAGAAGATAGCCTTATGCTATTGCTTTTCAGCACTCCTGCAATATAATGGGAGTTTCTGTAGTCTGGCCTCAGACCTTCCTTTTACCTCTACTTGTGACTCCCTACCCTGACTGAACACAGGATTCTTTTGGGACCTTCTCTCCTTTAGAAAATACATTAAGAATGCTGCAGTTAGGGATGCTTACCTAGCCTCAAACAACTTCCTTTAGGCTGCGTTTCCCTGCTGAGCTCACTTGTTCATCTGAAACTCCATTTGCTGCTCCCTGGTGCTTCCTGAAAACTGTTGAGCTCTCTTGTTGTACATGGAAAGACCTTTCTTAAGCCTTCTCATTGGAATAGAGATGCTTTCCGACTTGTCCTCCTCTGCCTGTAGCTCCGTCCGAAGCATGGGTGAGACTCCTTTTACTGCCATCAAAGCGCATTGCCTGGGAAGGCAGTTAATAAGGAACATGTACTTCTGTTCAGCTCATCTTAAGGGCCAGCCCACCCTGCAACATGGACATAGCCAAGCAGGCTGAGACTACCGAGAATTACTGGCATGAGATCGTTCAGTCTGTGTAATACGGTTACCTTTGAGGCCTCCCTGTGGATCAGTTCACATGCACTGTTAGGATGCTCGGAAAGAAAGAGTCAGGTGAGGAAGACAGGCACAAGTTCCCTATCAAATAGCAAAGCATGCTCACGAGGTGGGAGAGAAGCTTGTGATGGTACCTACTCTACAGCGAGATTTTGGAGTCTGGCAATAAGCCCCCTCAAAGTCCTGGGGAGCACAGATAAACTCTGTGATGTGCTTTTCTGTTTTAGGAAGTTGCTGATAAAGAGATTGCTGCCTTGCCCCGGGACAGCTGCCCTGTGAGGATCCGAAATAGGTGTGTCCTGACATCCCGCCCTCGTGGGGTGAAGCGGCGTTGGAGGCTCAGCAGAATCGTTTTCCGCCATTTTGCTGACCACGCTCAGATGTCTGGGGTACAGAGGGCTATGTGGTAGATCACCACGTGGATATACATTAGGGCAAAAAACGCAAAACAGGCTTAGTCTGTTAAGTAACTGAAGGAAGACTGTCCTAAGAGTCCAGCATCCATATCAAACTCCTAAGGGAAGGATAAGAAGCCGTGCTGATTCATAAACCTCTTACTGGATTGCAGCTGGTATCAGCTAACTGACAAGAAGCAGCCTAACTGCACTAAGGTGGTATGACAGGCAGGTTTATTTGGGGGGTGGGGGGGTGGTAATCGCTGTCTGACTTTTGCAGACTTAAGCTGAAGTTTGTCAGAAATAAAGACAGAGACATGCAGCACAAAGCTCATTTAAGCATTTTTTTTTTTTGCCACCATACTGTTAAGTTCACCATGGTAATCTGGGTAAAACCATAAATTGTACAACAGGGTAAAGTAGTATTCTGCCATGAATAGAGATGAGCATGAACTGAAAGTGAAACATGGCCTCAAGTTTAGATACTCTTGCTATGCAAACTTTATATATCTTAACAAGCAGACAAAGTGGATAAAGGACCTATTAGAAACCACAACGTGCTAGCATTTATCTCCTACTTGTAGTGCAGTGCTTGGTCCAATGCTTTACGAACAAGGTAGCAAGTTAAGTCCTAGTCCAGACCATAATAGGAAAGTAATGGCTTCCTTAATCCATCAGGTAACACCAAACAAATCTGTCCTTGGGTGAAGACATGAGAAGGAAGCGGGAAGGAACAACACTAGCAACAAGCCTGCTGCTAAGCTCATGTTTGCCCTGTACTCTTCTTCAAAGCAGGGCAGCGGGGGGGACACGGCTGCTCTGCCCCCTCCCTCGCAGCGGGGCTGAGAGGCTGCAGTGAACAGGCCAAGTAAAACAGTGCTGGCACCAGGTGGGAGGCACACCGGCAGTAAACTGACGGCAGCCCACCACCCCCAGCTCGGTCAGGGTTTGGAGTATAAGCTGTCTGAATATGCCGCTTACTGGTACCTTAAACCCCTTGACAGTTGATACGGGAAAGTGGAGCTTTTCCTCCTACACTGCAAGAACCAGGGCAAACTCACTGTCCAGCATCAGCAGCTCGCTGCCCTCCTGGTGGCACATGCCACCTCAGAGACAGCCCAAGGAGGTCATAGTTAGGTGCTAACGAGCTGCTTTCATTTACAAGATTAAACTCTGTGAACAGCCAGTAATGAAGTTGAGAGTAATCATTAAATGAATACCTCATTAAATTAACACC
This sequence comes from Rhynochetos jubatus, assembly GCA_027574665.1. Lineage (NCBI taxonomy): Eukaryota > Metazoa > Chordata > Aves > Eurypygiformes > Rhynochetidae > Rhynochetos > Rhynochetos jubatus. The sequence goes on from CM050656.1 coordinate 24,635,308, forward strand.
ATATTGTTTCTGCTCAACCAGCAAGTGCTTGAGGTGGTGGTTCTACTTTCTTCAGCTTTTCTCCCTCTGTGACATGCTCTACAGTTCAGCACACTTTCCCACACCTCATAAAAAAAACCCACCCCGCACCCCATGTAGTGAACATGACATTAGCCCCAGCAACTATAGGGGTACAGCCCTCTCTTGCAACAGAGAGGCCATGACCCATCCTACTTTATGCTTCCAGTAACACTGTTTCACAACACTCTCCACTCAGATGCTTTTTCAGGGAGGGGTAAGAATATACCTATGCTCCACTCTCCAGGAAATGGTGAACAACTTGACTGAAGGAAATGCTTTATAAGCTATTTTATTTAAATATTTTCTCCAACCTGAAATGGCAAATGACTGTCTTTGCTTGGAAGAAGGTTGTGTAAACAGTGATCTTTGCAGCACAGTGTGTCTCACATGGAAGATCAGTAATAAGGCGGCTCTTAAAGTAGGTTCAAATATCCATTGGCATGTCCCCTTTGGACTGCTTTTCTCTGCTTTCAACCCAGGCCTTGTTGATGGTGCGCTTCATTTCATCATCCCCTTCCGCATACATCTTTTTTAAAATGTTCATAAGCCCTTCACTAGGATCTGAGGTGTCATAGGCAGCCTTCCTGCAAGACGGACACATAGCAGAATATCAGGTATATCCAACAATTTGGTGCAAAAAATTAAACACTAGTATTAGTTAGAAGCATCCTGGTAACAGTGAGGATTTTGATTGGCGAAGTCTTCAGACCCTGGCAGACCTCAGTCACGCCTCAATCAGCTTCCAAGTAGACAGAATCCTAAAGAGTGCACTTACACAACTTGCACTTAGTGTATCTAGAGCTGTCCCGCTAAGGATGACTGGAAGCATTTTCCAGTAAACATGACCCTGGAAGCACCACCCAGAATTAATTTTTGGAAGCAGGAGTGGAATATGACAGACCCAGAAAGTGCGAACACCTGCCTGTGTCATTACATGAAGAATAAGAATAGAAAAGAGACCAGCTGAGCTCTCTGAAGTGACAGCATTCACAGCCCAAAAGGCATTTTCCACTTCCCATTCGTTTAGGTTATCTCCAGCGGTTAATTGTCTTGGTTGTTTAATGCCTTGCATTTCAAAGCAATTTTCTCAACAAGAAGCCAGCTGACAAAGTGCCACCCGTGTGGTGAACACCTGGGTCTGACACACCCTATGTTATCAGTCTGTACATAATGCCCTCTGGCAAAATTGCCTTCCTATCCCGTTTTCTAAAATCCCTTAGGTAGTTACCAATTTCTGCAGGCTACCGTAAAAACCATGCGGCTCAGAACAGATCAGCAGAGGGAGCAAGTTCTCCAAGTACGGGCCCAACCACTGGTCCCACGGCTCTGAGCACGGGTGTATTTCTGAAGCGACTCATCCATCGTACTGTAAACCCTCAACACTTGGATTAAGGCGGCCAGGACTTCTCTGTACCAGGTGCAGATGTCACAAAATGACCCTGTCCCTCCAGCAACGTGCATCAGTATCAAGTCACCTTCTCTTAATCTCCAGTGATGCCATTTGAGAGGGGAAGGTACTTTTGCTCTACATTCAGGTAGGGTTAGTGAGGGCTAATCAGTTTTAACAAGTCATCCTATCAACATACACAAAATGAATACTTGGTGGCAGGCAAAACTTCCTCAGAAGTGAGTGTTTCCATGCTGCAAGGTGGGTATACACATTCTCTTCTGGAGAAGAACATTGTAAAATAATATGGGAAAAATTATGTAATATACTACGGTTTATATATAATGAACAATATAGTGGATTTTCAGTAATTGCATTTGTATGAATTTCTATTCACCTAATAAATAATTCTGTAATATCTAAAAATGTCTCTTGTCCCCAGGTGTTCCCTGCTGTAATTTAACCACCCTTATCTATCTGGTGCCTAAGCTGGTTGTAGGATTGCTCCCAAGCTCTTCAAGTGATACAACTTAGCTTGAGACTTTGTGTAACGATCTACGTAAACAAAGACCTGTTCTGTCCAAAGCACACTGGGATCTTTGTGCACGTACTTCATGCACAGGTGATGATGATTATTTCGACCAGCACAGCTGCAGGAAATACATATGTATTTCTATATAATATACACTTAACCTTAAAGTCAGTGTCACTGTAGCATTTTTTGCGATGAATGCTGCCATCAAAATATAAATGCCTCTTTAATTGGTTGACTACCTTTAGCACTCTCACTGCAGGTCTCAGCTATCGCATTTCTTGTGATGCAGCCTTCACTGTTAGCAATGACAGTAGAAAAGTGGCAAACAGCTACTGAATGTGTATCTCCTCCACTGCCTGTCCTACTAGTACCCAAAAAATCCCAACCTAATGATTCTCAAACATCTTAGGGGCTCGTCCCTCAGCACAGCAATTCTCACAGGCTGACTGCCCAGTCAGTACAGTACAGATCTGCTCTCCTGGCAGTCCTGAAGCAATCTGGGGAACAAGAAATGGAAAACGAGATGGAGGCTTGAAGAGACACTTACTCTTTCTCTTTGCTTTCTTTTTCCACTTGAGTGAGACATTCCCATTTTTCCTCCTGCTTCTTCCTACACATCACGAGGACCATGTCTGTCTTTATCTGCATGGTGAACAGCAAGGCACAACCTTAGAACGCTTTGTAAAGGGATGTCACTTACAACCACAGTGAATAAGGTTAGCTTATCACATAACACTCGTTCCATAGTCACAGATTCCTGAAACATTTATCTCCGCTACTGATTACGCACCACATCGAAATCATAGTATGTACTCAGCTTTGGGATATAAAGCATTAACTTCACTGTGGACAATTTAAATGGCATGATTAATATAATACTAGCACAGTACTATAGTACCAATACAGAAGAACACGCAGTGCTGCGGAAACACCACTCGGTGATGCTCAGGATGCTAAAGGTACCCAGGGCAATCTGGTACAGGGTTGCTGTATTCCCTAGACCTCTCCAAGAATACCAAGTTCAGGCAGAGGCTCTTCCAATTTATTTCTCCAAGGATAAGAAACTATTTTTAGGGCATTGCTTAATCCTGCTGTAAGTTCACATGTGACAAGAACATTTAATTGCAACCCTGACCTAAATTTCACAAAGAATTCCTGCATGCCACAGCAGACGAGTCTGCTGGAGCTTTAGTTCAGCTGAGCAAGTACGTGACCACTGCTCACTTTTAAGATGCAATAAAAATCACCAGAGCACCACTCTCATTTATCTCGGTTGTTTTAATTTTACACTGTTCTAGTGTTAGGGAAGTTTCAAATTGTACCATCATTTCTTCACATCTGATGTCACTAAGTGCAGCACACACGGCACAGAACGCACACAAGGTATTTGGGACACCCCTAAGCCCAGAAAGGTGCTCTGAGTAGCAGCATATGGGCACTATCACCAGTGGCAGCCATCAGCCGTGAAGCGCTACTGGTGTTCAGTTCTGGAACAACACACCCTTACTAAAACAGAGGAGGTTTCAGACTTGCTTTAGGTTTTATGCAGACTGAAGCTTCCCAAGATTTCAGTCTGCTGACACATCTCAGACCTTAAAACTGCAAAGAATTTCTCAGAGATATTAAAAGCACGAAGATGCAAACGGATGCTTAGTGGAATTTTCAGCTTAATTAGTTCTGAAATCCTACTGGACAGCTATTAAAAAATAAAAATAAAGCAAACAATACCCAGACATAATCTTCTGAAATAGAAGCCCATAGATTCCAGAAAATAATTCCACGATTATGTAAATTACAGATTACTAAGAACCATGTTCGCAGTGAAGAAACTTCACACACATAAGGGAGGGACTGAAGGTTAGTACGGAGTCTCTTGAACTGGAGTCAGGCAATGAACATCGTACTCTGAGGGACCTAAATATCTCTAGAAGACAAGGTGCACTGACCTTTCTAGAGCTGCCTTCCACAGAGATGGGTTTCAGGAGGTTGTTGAAGGTCATGGTGTAATTCTTCCCGTTCAGATTCTTCACTAGCAGATCAAATGACCTGGAACCAGAAAGTAGAGGGAGGAAGGGCAGAAATATTCCAATCACTGCAGGACTTTTGTGCCTTGCCACTAAAAACAGTGTCTGAAAGCCTTTTAGCAGGTGTATTTCTTGGGAAAGCACGTCAACAGGCTTGAATTACTTCCTTTCCAGGGCTCCCAAATGTTCAGTTGGATTTAATACTAAAGACTTAAAAGGAACTATCCAGACTTCAAAACAAATCAAGGGTTATTTCTACCTCACTGATCTCCCTCAAACTTGGAAAGGCAGGTTTACTGAATGCACACTTCGGTTCCATCACCATCAAAACCCAGGGCTAATGCTACATATCCTGCCAAATGTGATGAGATGCAACAGCCATCCATAAAAAGAAAACACCCTGATATCCTCTAAGTACAGCCATACCTAAGGGTATGTGCTGAGTGCTACTAAAAGCTAATATTGCTCAGGTTTAAAAAGAAAAAAGGGATGAAGGGATGGGGAGTAAGGGCTAATCCAGGACAGGACTCAACACATGGCTGCACTTTAGATAGTGTTCATCACCAATGATGTCCCCTGTGAAACGGTGCAACACAATGAACTCACCTCTCTGTGAAATTCACCTGCACATTCTCAGCTGGAAGCTTCTGGACTCCATTTAAAGAGATGTAAATCTTAATAAACTTATCTGACTGATCCCAACCTGCAAGTGAAAAAAAAAGATACTATATTCTACCTTTCCTCCATAACCTTCATGCATTCCACTCCAATTCCCTCTGCTAAGTCTCCTAGAAACGACTAGGATTTCTGCCTTATTGGAACACTCTTCAGAGGGATAAGGGAAAAACATGAACTACTCAGGAATAACTTGAGAGCAAAAGGAAGTCCTCACATGCAGCCCTGTTCCCCAGTGCCTGCAACTTCCAAGAAAAAACACCTCTCAGCTCAGGTAGAAGGAGAGCAACCCTGTCTGTGCAGGGGGAGTCAGAGGTAGCTATCTACTTTTGCTGCAGTTTCCCTGACCCACTTTTTCCCCTGCATGACAAGTACCTTGAGCAATTCCCTCTCCTTTCACCTACATGGTGAGCAGAGAGGCCAAAGCTCCATCTTTCATTCCTGCTAAGCACTAGGCAATGGAAAAACAGTAGTTGTTACACCAGGAACCATTAATGCACCCCACCAGTGCTACCACACAAACACACTGTGGCTGCGATGGCACTGTAAGCACGTAGTAGCTTTTAAAGTGGGACCTCCAATATGAAACAAACACTTAAAGAAGGCTTCTCTGTAATGCAAGTGGCAACCACAAGCCACATTAATGCCACGCTGCCTTCTCTTCAGAGAGATGCTGGAGCTATAGTAAGCACTCAGAAAAGTAATCCTACCATAATTGTTTATTTTCACCGTGTACCCTCCCAGCGATGACTTTTCTTCCTCTACCACGTCTTTTGGCTTCGGTGAAGGCTGATTCTTGATTTCTAGCTCTAATTTGTGTTTCTCTGTCATCAGGACATCACGAAGTCGCTTCCTCGTGGCTTTCGTAAGCAATTCTTTAACCTCTTCCAAATCTTTCTGCAACTGATTCAAAAATAAAGATCGCACTTACGTATTAGATACACTTCCTTTTGCTCAACGTTCACAGCTCAGCTCTTTGAGTTACGGCGCTTTCAAATTTCCCAGACGGAGCAGTTGCAGGTTTATCAAGTCCCTGGTTTCCCTTCCCGTGCCTCACTCCCTGCCCACTCTGCTTTCACCTGTCGGCCAGTATTTCAAGGTTTAACCTTTCCATCAGATGCGGCAGGTCCTCAGCAGGGCCTGCACTGTGCTGGGATCTCGGGAAGAGACACCCACGGCGCTCGCTGCCGCCACGCCGCCCGGCCCCACGCTTCCTAACCGCGGCCAGGCCGCTACCCCTCGCGCCGCACCGCGAGGCCGGGCCCAGCTCGGGCCGGGGCCCGCGGCTTCCGCCGGCGCGGAGCGGCGTTGGTCCCGGTCCCCAGGGGCGGGGGGGGGGGGGGGGGGGGGCGGCTCACCTCTTCGCGCGCTGCGGCCATGTCGCGTGCGGCGGCACCTCCGAGCGGCAGCGGCTCTCCCGGCCTCTCTGGAACCTTCCGGCCTCCCACCCCGCCCACGCACCGCGCCGCGGAAGCGACGTAACGCCGCCGCCAGACACGCGCCGCTGGCCTCACCCCTTCCGCTGGGTGAGCGGAACAGCTCGTCCGACCGCCCCCTCTCTGCCCTGTCACCCGCCGGCATGCCATGGCGACAGGCAGCCGGGGCGGCCCGCCCCCTGAGGCGGGCGGCCCCCTGAGGCGGGTAGCGCCCGCTGCTTTGCGCGTTTTCTGCCGCCCTCGGCCGCGTCTGGGAACTGGTGGCCGAAAGGAGCGGCGGTGTGGCCTGAGCCCGGCCGTGCGAGCGGTTCCCCACGCGACCGCAGTCGTTAATTTTTCAGAGGAAATTCGAAATGACCTTCCCGAGTACCGCCGCCCCGGTTGTAGTGGCCCAAGAGAAAAGCAGCACAGGGAGGCGCTTCTCAGCACCGTAGCTCAGTCAGCGTACTGAGTAACACAGGGTTCTGTATCCCGGGGCCCGGTCGGGCACCAACGCTTCCCAGCGGGAAAAAATACAAGGCAATCGCGCTGTAGGCAGGTAAGAGTCGGGGTTTGCCTCCGATGTCTCATGCACAAGGGAACCCAAGGCAGGTACAGCCCTTCGGGTTTTCAAAAACACATTTCTCTAAAAGCAACCAGTTACACTGGTCTGGAAGATCCTGGTCTAGGCCGTAGCAGGCAAAATGCATTGCACCGTGCTCTTCAGTGTGCCTCGGCTCCGTGGACGGGGAAAAAGCATCTGAGAGGGCTTCAAAAGGATGTGACCTCTTCATCTACCACGGGGTAGCCATTCCTTCTGCTTCTGTCCACAGGCATTGATAACAACTGACGACAAACAGTTTGGATAGTGATGTGGAGGTAAATCAGTACAAAACGTTACGTCTGGTAAATTTAATCTTCAGTTTTTCTGTCTATGCCTTCATATTTTCTCCTGAAGTGCTGTGGTCTTTTCCAGTTATCTGGGAACAGTGGCTGTTCATCTCAATTAATAAACAAGAAATCCTAGAGCGATCGCTCACATTGTGAGAAACGCTTACAGGCCAATAACTTTGGCTCAGCAGGATCTTGGTGAAGCAGCATTTTATTTGCGATTGCTATGGCGGGCGTCCCCCCCCAGCAGGAGACCGCTTTGTAGCAATAGTACACATCGTTACCTATCCTAGTTCCCGACGCATTCAGCCCCCTCCTGTTTCCTCGCTGGCCGAGTACTCCAGGTTCACAGCCCACCCGATGCCTGTTTCTGTACTTTTGTACAACTTTTACATTTTTGTAGGGAAAACGCCTGACCGTTCCCATTGTTCCCTTTTTAACACTTCAGTATGTCTTTGTTATATCTTATTCTGCAATTCTTCATCTTGTTCCCACCTGTTATTTTTATGTTTTCATTCTGCTGAGGGGTGATATTTCTTTATTCATTTTTTATCTGACCTTGCCAACTAGCCTTTTCTCAGGATGGTTAAGAAAAACAGTTCATACAAACATATGATAAAACTGAGGCCTTTCTAGGACTGGAATTTTCCTTCTGTAAACCCACAAAAAATTAGCTCTTACAATTCCCTCCTTTTCTGACCTTTATTGTTGTTTTTGCACTTCCTCACATTCTTCTTTTTCCAGTTTCTGCAGCATTAAAGCCACATATTGGTCTTCTGATAACCCTTTTCTTGAATGTGGACCTTTAATGCACATCATGCAGGGATTATTACACTGGATTGGGAGACAAATCAAGATACATAGTCTTACTATTACCACTATTCCCACGAATAATTGTTTTGGCCAACCCCATTCGGGTAACCAGGAGTTTAGTTTATCCCAAATGTCCCAAGACGTATCATCTTTAGCAACCTCATGTAAGACATTGGTTTGTTCCCAAATTTTATGCAAGTCAGTTTCAATTCTTCCTGATTGATCCACATACATGCAACAGCTGGTATTGATGACAGTACATACCCTGCCCTGAGCGGCTAACAATAAATCCAACACCATTCTGTCTTGAAACACCACCTTCGGCAGGCTGGTTCCTTCTTGCAAAGCCTGGATTGCATCCATAGTATGATTTTCTAATTCTTCAGTATCAGCAGAGACATTAACAATAGCTTTCTGTAATTCACTTACTCCCAGTGAAGGGATTAACCACCTTACAATACTGTGGAATACTATTCTTCTTTCAACTAGAGGATCATTAACTCTCATAATTCTACAGAAGTGGGTTCCCAAGGGGCTGGTGCTGTGGGTGGGTATGTCCTCAACAATGGCTCGGTTCTGAACTATTGCTCCCAGAGTGCAGACTCCCTTCCACTCCAAGGGCAATACTTTCCTAGCCCAAATTCCACTCAGCCAGTACCAGCCTTTTCCCTTTGGGACAAGTAATCCAGTGCAGTTGAGGCTTTTGATCGTCTTTGTCAGTTAGGGTTTCCATTTTTGCACAGTTTCTGAATGTCCCTACATCTGTTCCACGTTCATTACTAATTAAACAAGGCCACCTTTGATTAAGCCATTCCATTTTAACTTCTATTCCCTCATTAGTAGGTCCCTTCCACAATATAGTATTCCAAAGCATAGATGTTACTGGCTTATTCCATACACCTTGAACTAATTGATAGGAGCCCGAAGGTTAAGGGGACCCCTATCAAAATTATCCTTTGGCTTGAGTATTTTGGAAGTTGAGTACAGATCCAGGTGCTGAGAAATGAGAGTCAGAAAGCCCGAGGGCCAGAGCCTGAGAGCTATCGCAGCAGATTCCGATTGAACCCCATCAGTGACAACACTGGGAAAACTAAACAAACCCACCAACCCCCTCACGAAGGAGCCAGCACAGGAGTTTGCAAAGCAGCTAATGAAGGAGGCAGGGAGAGTGTTAGCAAGTGTATGGGAGTAAACGAGCATGAGAGTAAGAGAGTAATGGCTCCCGGACACCCTCCCTGCCTATGCCCCAAGCATGCCGTGCTATGGAATGAAATACTTCCTTGGTCAGCCTGGGTCAGCTGTCTGAACTGTGCGTCCCCTGCACTGCCTGCAGCGGGACAGCGAGAGCTGGGAACACAGCTGCAGGGTCAGAAGTGGAGGAAGACCTCGAATTCAGGGCAGGCATTCCCCAGCGCCAGCTAAGGCCTTATCAGTACTTCTGTCAGTGTAAATCCAGGAATACAGTTTCAGGAACACAGCTTCATAGCAGCCACTGTAGAGAGTTAACTCTTTCCTGACTAAACCCAGCCCAGAGCTCTAAGAAGGGCTATTGGTTGGCATTTTGTCCAAGAAAGTTTAGTTTCCAAATTTAATTTTGCTGACTTTCTTCAATGTTTGATTCATCCGTTCCACCTTCCCAGAGGCTGTGGAATTCCCATCTTATCCCCAGAGTTTTCATTAACCCTTGTAGAATGTGTGATGTAAAATGACTTCCTTGATCAGAATCTATATTCTCTACAATCCCATATCTGGGGATAATGTGTTCCAGGAGGACCTTTATCACTACATTAGCAGTTGCTGATACTTGAGGAGGAGACTTCCACCTACCCGATTAGGTGGTCTGCTAATACCAGCAGCTATTTGAATCTCCCGACCTTAGGTAACTCAGTAGAATCTACTTGAGTACTCTGAAAAGGTTGAAGTCCAGGCTCCTGCCCACCCAAAGGTTGTTTTTGTATCGCTTTCTTATTGACCTTTTGCCATCTCACACAGCTGTTACACACTTGCTCAGCTGTGGGGTATAGCCCTATACGTATCTATTTTCTTAGATATCACACGTTGTCTGTGCTCCCCAATGGCTTCCTTGATGTAGCACAGCCAAAATCTCTCTCATTATTTGCTTATTTATCATCTCCTTACCATCAGGGAGAAACCATCTTCCTCCTGATTCATTTGCTCCCAATTTCTTAAAGGCAACTAACTCTTTTTCACTAAATATTTGTCTTCCAGGTGGACTCCTTATTAGAGGCACCAAAAGAAATTTCACTTCCAGGTGTAAAGCTGCCTCTTCGGCTTTTTCATCCGCCAATCTGTTCCCCCATTCTTGTAAAGGATTTCCTTTCTGGCGTCCCCTACGTGTACAACAGCGATTGCTTCAGGTAATAGGTAAAAGGCACCTTCCTGCCTTTTGAGTAAGGGTTGTTCTTACCTGATGAGCGGTGACAATAATCAGTAGCCCCCGCAGGAGTAATAATTTGGTCCTAAGAACTGATCTAATTGTTCTGCCAGTCCAACGGGGTCCTCAGTCAGGGACTTCATTTCCTTTTTAAAACTCCTCACCCCTCCGCTGGTAAGGAGGGGAGCTTACCTGTCCTATTTCCCCTTGTCCCATCGGAACTTCCCTAGGTGGGTACGTAGGAGCATTAGTATGGTTAGTATTGGGAAAGGGGAAGTTCTCAGTGTCTCTTTTGCATTGTTCCAACTCCCGCCGGAGCCCGGAGTGCACTCCCCTTCTAGGAGCGGTGTCTGTCACGTAAAAGGGTAAAGTACTTTGGCAGAACACAAACCCCCTTGTGTTCCAGCTTGTCCTCAGATAGCAGAGGGGCTGGGGGCAGCTGGGTTTCGATTCTGAGTGATACCCAGTTCGGCACTATTAGTCCGGCTGTGTTCAGTGTGACTGAACTATCACGATTCCAGATTCACCGATAGCACGCCGCACTCCCGTCTGGTGGCACTCCACGGTATCACGCAGCCAGTACAGTTTGTGGTGACCGATAAGAGGCCTCTGCGGCCGCCTGCGCACCAGCGCAGTTGAGTAAAGCATCAGAAAGACAGGTCCTTACCGATTGCCGGTGACAGTGCACCGGCTGCAAACCATGTGCAAATATTGAAACTGGATAATCCAGCGCGCAGAATCTAGTCACACAAAACTACTCGAGTGATACAGCAGCATAAAATACCTCTATATAGGGATTTCTAAGTTTCCTAGGAAAATACTTGAGAGTTTAAAGCTCACCCAAGGTGTCCCGATGGGGGCGGGGGGGCGGGAAGAGAGGCTCAGCCCGTCGTCTGACCCCAGGAGTCACAGGCAGTCTGTGATGGGATCTTCCCTGACTTGTTCACAATAGCATCCTCCCTCACATCCCCCTGAAAGCCCCTTCAATACCACGCCTTTCCTTAATGTGGGAACAATGCCAGGCCTTTCATATAAGCTCAGTTTAAGTCACCCCCAGTAATTATTCCACACTGTTGCAGTCCCCGGCTCGGCTGGGCTATGGGAAGGGAACTGCGGGGGGAACCATCCTGGTGCCCGTGCCTGTCTCCGCAGTCCCTCACTCTCCCTCCACTGCCAATGCAACATCAGGACTATAAAGAGGAGGTAAATTATCGAAGGGGTCCCATTTACCAACTTTTTGTTCCTTGTCTAAGGCCTGGCTCTTTTCTGTGAGAAACTGTTTTGCCTGTTGTACCCAGCAAGCGGCACACACTGATTCTTCCTCTGAGAAAGGAGTTTTACCATTTACATACGTATTTAAAGCCTGACATACCCAATCTTTGTCAGGCCCGTATTTTGGCCAAAATACTGATGTTCCTTTCATTGGTTCTTTGGGTCACACAAGTACACAATACATAACCATTTTCTTTTTATCTTCTTCTTCTGGCTTTGGGTTGTTTTCCCAATTTCTTATCATTCTACCTAAAGGACTGACTGTGGGCACTACCTCCCTAGGGACCTTTTCCCTGTCCCTAGTTCCCCTGGAGCCCTTATCCCCGTTTCCCCTAGTTCCCTTTAGTCATGCTGCTACAGAAATCCACCTCCTGCAGGGTACCACACCTAAAATCCCGGCTCTGTAAATGGGGTGTACTGCTGGACGCTACCGTGTGCGGGGTACCGTGCACCTAAGGGTTTCTCCAGATCCCGAGACTCTTTCTCTCTCGATCACACGTTTCGTCCGTCTCCAGCCGTGCCCCTCGCGGGACAACGGAACCGCAGGTCAGGACTCCGCACTCGCTTCGTACTGAAGCACGTCTCAGTCACACATCACACCAGAGTCTCACCCGACCCCAAGGCAACACTTCGTTTCTCTTACATTTTTCTTACCTTGGTCTGTGCGCAGTTGACAGGTCAGTTTCAAACCCCAGCGTGCTTACTGTCCTTTCCTCCCCAGCTGTTCACGGAGCCTGCTTCTGTAAAGTCTCCATCTGTCAGCTGCTCGCGGAACCCGGCTGCCGCTGCACAGGGCCGCTGACATCAGCAGGGTGCACCTTCCTGCTGCCGTGACAATGTGAGTCCCCGGGGGGTGACAAATCCCGCACAAGCCCCCAAATTGTGAGAAAATGGTTTATGAAACATTTGAATACTTTTGGCAGCTGTAAATGCCCTCTGCCCTGTTCACGCTCAGCCCTGCGTCTGTTACGAGTCAGTTTTCTGTTCCTGTGTCCTTCTGCTCCCTATTGTTACAAATAAACATCCTTTAGGAAACGCACATTTACCAACCAGTATGTTCTCTGTGCTGGAAACCTCAGACTAGCGTTTGGATCAGAGGAGCAGGGTGACCCGTTAGCTCTCCGGCACAGCACCCGTCCGCAAGCCTCCTGCCTGAAAACAGCCAGCTGCGGTGAACTGTACCAGGAAACCTGACACTGCAGCTGTTTATTGCTGCAAACAGATTTAGGGCGTTACTTATTAAATGGCTCACAAAAATAAGCACCTTATTCCCATTTTGTTTGCATTTCCATTTATTTTACAAGGCATCGTTCACACAATGATAACAAGGTACTGATCCAAACAATTCTGTAACAATTAAAAAAGTAAACATTTGTTGTGACCATGTACATTGAATTGCACTTTTAATAACAAGCATTACACTTATATTTCCATATCATACTTTATATAACACATGGATCTGTTACACCACTACTGGCAGTACTGAATTGTTCTCAGTTACGAGTCTGACATCGCTACGATGCTTTTTCCTAACTCCTCAGGAAAGTGTATTTTGCACGCTTGGGACACGCCCAGATAACAAATGCAACTCCAAACCTACAAGTCCGAGCTTTGAAGCTGCTGTTTTCCATGTGCTGAGGTGAATACACCTGAAATGGCAGACTGAGGGATCTGGATCATGCTTGATGAGACCCGTGTCTGCATTCACGTGCCATCTTTTCCCAGTTCAGAGAAGCCAGAGAATCTTCTTCCATGGGAAAGCAACAGTTCTCGAAGCTCGAGAGAGCTCCTGGCACAGCTTTTGAAGGTGGTGTGAGTAGCGGTGCAAACCCAGGGAGGGAATTGGGATCTGGAGAGAAACCTGAGAACATCTGCTCTTGTCTGCATTGGTAGTACCGTCCATGTATTATATAAAATACAACAGTAAGAGAAACTGAGAGGAAATTAGTACAGCCCAGGATTCTGGTGGTATCAAATCACAAATGAAATGTATGATACCAAATCCTTTTGACGTATTTATCCCTTTGTGATTCAGTTTCCTATATATTATTCTATATATAAGAGATAGTTTTCCAAAGATACATATATGTTCCTTTACAGGTTAAATAAACGCAAGTCCCACCGTATAAGAAAATAAGAGGAAGTAATGTCCTAATTCTCTACCCATATCTTTTTTTTTTTTTCTTTTTCAGGTAAAAATAGCATGAAATACATTCAGTAGCAAAGCAGTTGGAATTCAGGGGAAATGGAGAGCCCTGTATTCCTGGAGGATTAACCTGTACATGTTAAGACACAATCCTGAAATAAATTACGTAGACTTCTGACTTGAGAAAGATAGGACCTTGATCAATACTGAGTATTATTTATCCAGTTGCCAATTCTTTGAATTTCCCCAAATCTACCTATAGATTTGCCCGGTTTTACAGGCTGCTGTGATGTATACCTCACCTAACCTGAAAGGTCCAAACTTGACTGCTTCATTGCATCTCCCTTTAGTATTATTACTTGGAAGGAGGTAATGGGACAGCTCCCAGTAGGATATTAGCATAATAGATGGAAAAATAATTTAGTTCAAGCCTTTATGTTTGCAGGAACAATGTGATGCTTGGCGCTGGGTATGCTCATAGCCCTGGATATACACGGCATTACAAGTCTAGTGCAGCCAGCTGTTCGCACAACAGCCACCCCGCAGGGTTCAGCTCTGACAGGGCTCATCAGCCAGAGCAGTCCCTCCACCGTGAGAGAAACACCTCTGCCCTCATCTTCACATTCCGACAGTAACACGTGCTAAGGTTTTCTTTCTAGCAGTTGGAAGAAAACCAGCGTTGTAAGGTAAGAGTGTTTCAGATTTCAATGCCAAAGGTATTTAGGCTTATCAGACTATGCACAAGTATGCCAATTATTCCTGAGTCAACAGTGAATCAAAATCAGAGGTATAGTTCTCCCACACATACAAGTAGTTTCATGCATTTCACTGCAACTACTTAACAGAAGGAAGGTAACAGCCCTACTTCTAGCCTGTCGAGAAAGTGTGACTTACATAGCTTCCAAGTTTTGACACTTCAGTGCCACTAAATTCCAATTTTTATTTACTCCTAAACTGCCAGTCAGTCAGTGAGTGACATCATGACTCTGAAGTCAGTGGAATACTTCATGCTTTGTCAAGGGGCTGAATTCTTGCTGGTTTTGACTTTATCTCCCTCTCCCCTTGTGAATGGCTGTTTTAGAGTTGTTTTTTTAATATAGTGGCACAGATGAAATCATCTATCTTAAAGGCAGTTTCAAAGGCCAGCAAAGAGAAGGCCTTTAAAATGTCTAACAAGGAAAACAGAATTCTTCCCTATGTAAGCAATGTTAACTTAGCCGTAGCAAATTACATACTAATTAATGAGCAGGACAAGGACAGGTTTGTCAGCAGGCAGTACTGACTGTATGGCTGAGTCCCTTTCCTGAGACTGGTTTTACTACACATCAATGTACATGAACCTCAGGGATTTTGCAGTTTCTTGGATTAGTACCATGCATGGTATTTGCTATTTTACTGTTTTTAATTCCCTCTGGGTACATTTAGAATTTGCTAAACTAAGTGAAATTAAGTCGTATTACTTTAGAATATTGTTTGATTCACAAAGATAAGACTAATTCACAGATGTACCAAGTAACTGAATCAGCCTCGCTTCATTTATGCTGTACAGTCAGAAAAACCCCAACTTATTTTTAAAGTGAAAAAAAGTACTTTTTCCCCCCATATTGGGCATCTCAGGAACAGATTAGAATCCAACAAGATAAAACAGATGTACTAAAAATATTCTTTGGAGGCTTGACCCTAATCAAAGTAAAGGCTTCATTTCAGAACCGGGCATTCTCAGTAAAATTTAAAAATAAGATTTAGTTCCACATATATATCTATAAAATTCAAATTACTTTTATATAAGTTTGATGTGGACACAGTTTAATGCTGATTAAGGAAAAACATATTAATCCAGACTTGGGAGCTATGTTAGCTGTTCCAGTGCCACATGAAAATAAGAGTCTCGCTGAGACTTTGATGATGTTTCCTGCTGAAAAGCTAAACAATGACCCAGCTCTCCCCACAGATCAGTTGGTCTGGGATGCTTGTGCATGTGGCTCTGTCACACACTGCCCAAAGGGCTAATTAAAACCCAGATTTTTTTTTCTCATGGGAAGCTGTTTCCCAGTAACATGTAGAGTCAGCAGGTAGAACTTCAGCTTGCCTGGGTTAATCCTGCAGTCTCGCTCCTTTCCTTGCTTCTGCATATAACTATGCTTATTCATCAAGGTGATGCCATAGAGCTATTTTCTTATTATTTCAGTAATTCTGAGAAGACAGTTTCCACATAAATACTACTCTTCCCAATGCCACCGCTACAAACACTACCTTGGATCTACAGATGGAAGGTGAAAGTTGTTTACTGCCTTTATGTCATTGTCAGGAGTGATAATGCAGCCACTGCCTTCTGAAACTTCTTTTTGCTGATGTAAGTCAGCTTCCATCCTACAAGGGTTTGAAATCATCACGGCTAGCAGGCAGCAAACATGTCACAGAAACTCAGCTTCCAAAGTCAGAGAGCTGCTACACTGACAAAGATGATGTGTCAAAGCCAGTTCCGTGAAACGTGGTGAGTGTATTCATTTAACAGTTCTTTTTTGATGAACTGGGGAAGTCCCACTCCCATGATCACTTGCACTCACTGGACCCTTTGAGATTATTTAACTCATTAATTTGGCAAAAGACTAACTGGGGGAGGGAAAAACCCACCCTCACCTTTGTTTTATTTTTGATCATCTCCAGTAAGTGCTGTAACAAGGACAGGGACGTGGACTGTACAGAGGGGAGCTGGAGGGGCAAGATCTTTGAGCAGCAGTGAGCTGTTCTGTTAACTCAGCTGCTCAGGGAATCACAGTCTTAACCTTTTTTCTCTTTATTAGTATTCCTGCATTTTTCCAATCAAGGTTTTAAATCCACTTCCAAGTATGATTTAAGATAAACGAGAAATTCGGACACTTGTCAAACTGATCATCAGTGTCACTCCTTGGCACGGTGCTCTCAGATGTAACAATCAGGTATTCTTAAATGTCACTTCCAATTCATTATGCAGTTCACTCTGAGTGTGAAGCGGTTCTGGTAAGTGAATGACTAATGCTAGATTTAGACAGTCAGAAGAATGGAAACATTTATGCAAATATTATTAGCAAGAAAGTGACCCAGGACAAAGACCTTTGTTAAGATCTGCAAAAGAAACCCCTTCTGCTTTCCCTCCTCTTTTTTTCTCATTGTATAAATATTTTCAGATAATCACTGTTCTTGCAGGTACATTTAAAAATATTAACTTTTTTCAACTCCTTACTCTCATAAGAGATAATTTCGTTGCAGGATAGTTGTGTGAGGATAGTGATTATATTTTGATCTCTACTTCAAACAGCTGCCTGTCTTTCAAAATCATTCCTTTGGCACAGGTAACAATAAATTTGTACTACCCTGTTCAAAATAATTCACAATTATGCTTGACAACAAAGCACAAGATGGGTGTCATTAAATTTTATTGTACAAAACCGACAAGATATGGCATTCCTTAGAATCAAAAAAAAAAAAGGTCAAAACACAACTAATGTCCCTGGAACAATTTTGTAAATGGAACAATTAACACACAACCTTTAGTCCAGCAATGATATTTACCTGCAAGACCATCGTTAGATATGACAGGTATAATTAAAAAAATATTAATCAGTTCAAGCAATAGTTTAATTTTCCATGAAATTATTTCTATAAACACTTTAGGTTAAATCAAAACAAATGCTTTTGAATTTTCTTACCTTAAGAGATATAAAACAACCAGACAGGTTTGGGAATCATCAGAGAAGTCTACCCCACAGGAAAGTCTTAAGTTTTGTAATCCACTTGAAAATGTTTGTTTTTATAGAAAAGTAATACCAATGTAGCATTTCCTAACCAAATACTTCTAGTAAACAGATCTTTCTGTGATGTTTTGTTCATCAGTGCAGCACAAGCCTTTCGTTTTTTTATCTGATACCTCATTTCTGTGTTAAATTCAGAATTTGAACATAGACCCAGGGAAAGGTTTTCATTCATTTCATTCATAAAACCTACCCTTTATTGCACAGGATTCACAAAAGGTCAGAACTAGGCAAGGTCTTCAGTCTGCCTCTCAGCAAAAACATCACAGAAACGTTGAGCGGTTTTCCCTTTACCCCAGTGGAAGGAATTATTTCTTAGAATTCTTAGTATAAACATGAAATAAAAAAAGGGAACTAGATAACTTTATGTTAAATTCCAGTTCAGCTGTAAATAGCCTTTAAACAACAGTGTTACAAAGAACTGCACTACTTGCATTTCTGAACAAAAACCAATCAAAACTAAGAAAACACCAGGGAAGCTCATAAAGGATTGTGCCAAGAGAGCACAAGACTATCTTTGCTATGGCCTAAGCTTTACAAAAAGTGCTTCTCTGCAGGACGCAGTCACTGCGCTGAACTTCTGAGATGGTCCCGGGGCGTACGTTACCTTAGACACCTGCACACACACTAGTACTCATTACACTGTGCTTTCTATGAAGAGATTATGCTTCAGTACTTTACATTTTTCATTCCCTCGCTTCCTCCAGAAGAAGAAAACCCCTTCTATTTAAGATAAAAATAATTTTGAATACTTAGCCATGTATTAAAGACCTAGTTTTTAAGTATTTATTTAACATCTAGTCATATAAAATAAAGTGTAAAAGTATGAAGGTATCAGAACGTGGCTTTCAGCAAGGCAGTTTGGGAAGTAAGAATTCAACATAAAACAGGATTTATTTTTTTCCGCCCCTTTGGAAAGGGTCACATCAGAATGAATGAAAAACACCGAAGAAGTTCACTTCAAGCCTGCACTCTTGCCTTTGTCCTTTCCCCAAGAGGAGAGACCACTGGAAGAATCCTCCAGGGTTTCGGTTGTGTTGTTCCTTGTGCTCTTGTGTCGGGGCTGGCTGGAACTATGTGCTGCCCTCCTTGGGTGGCAGGGGCGGCTGAGGCTGCTGCGGTGGCTGTGTGCCTGTGGCCGTTTTGATAGAGTTCAGGGTTTTGCTAAACCAAGAGTTTTTGGCAGCTTGGATTTCATTCATAAGGGCTCCTCTCTGGTGCTCCAGCTCCTAAGAAAGCAGAACAGTCAGAGTTGATCAAAATCCAATTAATTAACAAAAAAGCACCTTCAAACTCAGTCCCTGCAAGCCACCACTTTCCTTGGAACCTCCCAGGCACTGGGGATAGAAGACTGAAATTACAGAAACAGCAAAAGATATTTAGATATGCACATAAAAACCCTCTTATTTGCTTTTTAGGTGAGAAAATCGTTCTGGAAGTTCACATATACAGTGGTGCAGGTATATGCTCCCTTTTGGAACAACATTTTGCATGACTCAGAACTATTTTGGACTCAACACCACGAGGTTGGATTCCACATACCTGAATTTTGCACTTGGCTTCCACAAGCTGCAGTTTGGTCTGTGCAAGTTCCAGCTCCATCTCCCTCAGCTGCTTCTTCAGTGCATCCTTCTCATCATCTGTTTCTATGCCTTTATTCCCCGTGCTTACAGCAGGCAACTTCAGTGCCCCCTCCTTACTGAAAATCTCACTGCAGTGTTTGCAGGCCATCACTTTACCCTGAAATACCGAGAAAGCTCATTTTCAGTTCATGTTACAGGAGTTTGTGTGCTTCCTGGAAAAGCCATTTTTATGTTGGATTGCCTTTTGGTCAGTAATCCTGAACTATCTAGTACTGCCGTTTTCATATCTGACATGAAAAGAATTTGAGAAGTTCACAAACAATTTCCAGGGTATATCAACCAGTATAAAAATTCCTAAAATCTGCTTAGCGTGCTCTGTCTCAGCACAGAGACTTTGCTCCCAGATTAGAACTACTCCAGCCCTCTTGCTACAAAGCTTTGTAATGTTTTGCTGTGTTTATGCCAGCACAATTCAGAAGAATAAATTACACTCTAGGGACTTCTTGTCTTCTATAAAAGCACTTGACCAAATTAATACAGATTGTGATATTTTGAAGGATGCTGGGTAGCTTTTCCATCTTCCCTGAAGCAAGCAAGCAACCTGTGATCACTGCGAGGGCCAAGACTGTCCTGTTGGTGCTTGTTCGGCATCACAGGGGATGGCCCTGTTTGCCAGCGACGCCTGACATACAGCGGTAAGTTTCTGATGCTACCTGGAGAGGTGAACCAGTTACACGTGGCTGAAGATGTAGCACAGCTGGCCTGGCTCACACAAACTAAAAGGGGGTGTTGAGCTATTTCAGCAGATTATGGGAACATCAGTCCTAGAATTACTTCTTTATCAATACATGATAGTCACTAAAAAGCAACAAATCAGGTTCAGCTTGAGCACTACAAGCTTCTAGGTGAGGAAACAACAAGCTCTAGCAGAGAGAAAGCTATTCTGCCCACTCTAGTGACAAAGCAGAGGGATGGAACTATTATCTGATCAAGAAATGTTTAGCTCTAGTGCAGATATTCTGGGTAAGGGGGTTTAGAGAAGGGAGAGGAACTGCGATGGAAATTCTGGGGGGGTTTCTCTACATTTTACAATAAAATAATTTAATATACATTTCAACAGCACTATATGCACTTCAGTTTGAGAGTTCCACCCTGCCTGATGCAAGATAAAGAACTGTGAAAGGACATAAACCCTTTAATTGTTTGCATCCCATGAAAAATGCACGTGGGGCTACCAGTGCAGCCGGGTGGACCCCGCTGTTGTTACACGAACCTTCAATTCCCTTTTTGTTCTGCATCCCTGGCATTTAGTGATACTCGCGTTAGAAACATCGTGTATGTTGAGGCATCATTCTCACCTTCACAACTTCCAGTTCATCTTTACTGGCCGCTTGTTGTTTTTCCAGCCTGGTACTCAGCTGGGAACAAATCTGGAGCAGAGAAAGCAGCCTCTTAGCTGAAGTTTACTATTCTAAAATATAATCCACCCCTTTTAACATTTATTTTTGTCAGAGCCAACACTTCGTAAATTCTGCTTTCGGGTGTTTGCATTCCCCTTTAACAAATCCCCTGCTGCTGCTAATGAGACTGAAAAAACAGCCGTATTCAATACAGAACCTGAAAACAGAGACTGGAACATTTTACGGATTAATTGGTTTATAGTGTTTACACCATGTAGTGTCACAGAGCAAAGAAACATTCACCCTGCAGCACTAGCATTAGTTGAGAGACAGGTTATTGCTGATTCCCTAAATTAGGAGGCTATTAGGAATACCACAAAAAGATTTATGGCAAGTTACAATGTTTGGTTTCTGAAAGCCTGAACCGTATCTTCTTTAAGGGATGAGACCTACCACCCTGAAAATTCACCTCTCAGAAGAGCCTGAAAGCAGCTGACAAATATGAAAGTGTCTCTAGAACGGTACCTGTTTGTACTCTGCAATAATGGCTGTGGTTTTCTTAATCTCGGATTCGGCCTTCTCTAGCTGCTTCCTGAAGACTTCCTTCAGCTGGGAATTGGAGGAGAGAAGTCACACAATACACTGAAATAAGTTCTCAAAATGCATCACCAGATTGTTCTCTCCGTGTTTACAACAGTTCTACAGCTTTTTACTACCAAATTCCATTTCTTCAGGCAAAAGTCTGATTTACTCGATACACAACCACTTACTATGTTCAGTTACAACTACAAGGTCTATCCTGTGATACCGTGTATCCCTGCTGAGAGAATTCTGCAGGGTAATTCCCTTTCTCTGCCTGAAATGCTGGTACAGCGTGGCCCAGAGAGCACAGAATGAGCATCACTATTAAGTGGGTTTTACTTATTTTGTTTTTCTGCACACTGTCACAGCAGGTACGGGCAGACAGATTGTTGTTTGTTTGGCTGGAACAGGGAGAACAATCTCTTAGCACTGTCACCCTCATCTGTGTAATGGGAGAAAACAATCAGTTTTGGTCTGTGGCACTTGTTAAAACAGACCTAACTCATTCCTCCACCGTTCAGAACCACTAGATTTTGAGAGCCCTTTCAGCAGGAAAGAGACCTTCCCTGCCCTGTTTATAGCCAACAGAAAACCTGGTGACCTCCACTTTAGAGAGACACAAAGAATTACCATTTGGTTGCTGCAGTCACTGTTGTCGAACGGCAAAAATAAAGATCGGGGTATGACTCTTGAAACGTATTTTCGTGTATATTCAGCACATCCAATATGTAGGATTAAAAAACTAAGAGGGAACATTTTGCGTATGAGGGTGAGGCCAGATCTAGTCAGCACAGTTCTCCCAACCCTCAACTCTGCTGTTGGTTCTAGCTTCAGGCAGGAACGGTCACAGCTTGCTGTCGGTGAGCCAGCTGAACCCAGAACGGCCTCTCACAAGGCAACAGCTCCTCCAGCACCCTGTCTAGGTAATTAAGAGAGGCCTAATCATGTCTCCTGAGTCGCGATTGCTCACCACCAGTGAAAATGATTATTGCAATACTGGGAAGAGGATAAGGTATGGCAAACTGAACGTTCACAGCTCAAGTAAAGGAAAACACCGAAAAATATACTTTTTAAAAAATACATTTATCCTGGCACTCTACATTTTTACTTAAAACTGCACTTTGAAGACAAAACCCTTCACGCAATTGCAACACATTCATGCTTTCCTGCATATCCTTCTGCTGCCCTTTAGATTCCCTGCTAAATGGGAAAGATTGGAGAATGCCTTACCTGAGCAGTTTCCTCTTCCTGCTTCCGTTTCTCTTCCTCAGTCTCCACTAGCTTCTGTTTGGTCAGGAGAAGTTCCTTGTTCAAAACATCCGCTTTGTCTTCCGCCTAGAATTAGAAACACCGGTGTAAACTGGATGTTGTCTGTGACAATACAAATGTATTGGCATATACATCTCGGAAATATTACAGATTCCTTTTCCTGCCCTCTGCTGGCTCACCTAAGATTTTTCTATATGAAATTCCCTTTTCAAGTAGCTATTTTCTACGTTATTTCATTGTCTTTCAACAACTGTGCAAAAGGAACCTTTTGCCAAATGCTCACCTGTGCCCAGCTGGCAAGTAAGCAGAGACGCTATGTCCTAATACAAACAATGAGGTATGTTTTTGCTGGGAACAATATCAATCTACGTGAGGGCATCATGAATTAGCTCCTGTGTAACCTAACTCATTTCTGTACCTGTAAGCAGGGAAACCAGACAGTGCAGAAAACGCTGGGTGCCCGCGCTGTACCTTACAAAGCGTCCAGGCGAAGACAAGCATGAAAGGGACAAACAGGACCACCAGTTAAAACGGTTTATCAGTGCAAATAGGTATTACCTGGAGAAACCCGATACTGCGTGTGTACCGGAGAATATCAATGTGCTCCCTGCTTTGAAGGGCCAAGCTTATGATGAAACACACTGGCAATGCTTTGTTTTTGTGAGCACTGCCCTCACCGAGCACCAGGAGAGAAACGTGTTTCTCGGTGTCCGGATATATTCTGTTGACCTCACCAACCGGGATACACAGTGCATCCCACCACTCCTTTTGTTCAGTAACTAGGGGCTAGAACAGGCAAGAGCTGTGGTCAAACTATCCTTCAGCTTGCTGAAAATACAGGAAGGAAAATGGCAGTGTAAACAACAAGTAAAGTACGGAACTTTGTCCGAGTTGCGGTTGTTTTTCGAACAGTACTGGTGGTATTAGCTAATCTATCTGCCACAGCGTTCATTATTAATGAGGGTGTTAGTGGCGACCGTGTGCAGCAGAAGCAGCTCCACCGGGGCCACAACTGAAGAGACGGGCTGGGGATTCCTGCACTGCTTAGTGTGTGTATGGCTGTATGGGAGAAAGGAAAACAAGCCGGGAAAGAACGGAATTGCTGTCTTAGAACAAAGGAACTCAGGGATGACAAGGATATTTTTGATGAAAGACCTGTTTAAGATATGCATTGAAGGAACTACAAATCTCTCCCCCTTTTATGTATTCATTCCAGGTTCCACAAGCAGCTGCAGTGCTGTACGCCGCTGCCTGTCCTTGCAGGTGAGTGCAGCAGCACAAAGCTTTTCGTCCGGTGCCAGTGAACAGAGGTGGGGCACAGGAAAACTTAGGGAGCCACTCTCCCCTACAGAAAGGCTGCTGAAACGCAGGAGAGCAGGGAATGGGATCGGCAAAGGTATGTGCTTGGCAGCCTTGTCACGATACTGGGGAAAAAACAAGCACAGGCAGCAGCAGACATTTATGTACAGCTATTCCCGGGGAAGACAGAGCACCTCAACATGTTGCTTTTGGCCTTCACACGAGATTGCCCACTCTGTCGGGCAAAGCACATCTCTGCCTGTGTTTGCTCACCAAGACGGCTCAGATTTTTAGAATCACATGGATGCAAGTCAGCAGAGCCTAACCGTCAAGGATGTCACTAAACAGAAAGACAAACGCATAGCTGTGGTCGGTGATGTTTACAATTCTGAAGGTAGACAGAGAAAGCCAAATAACTACGGGAAATCAAACTGAGAGGCTCTTGCAGAAGAAGACGGTACCTTGTAAGAGGCACTACAGCCCTCCCCAAGCAAGGCATCACAAAAGTGTGGTGGCGTATGGCCCTTACGTATTCAGTACCTTAATGCCAGCTGTTAAGGAAGTTATCACTACTACGTAAAACTCTCCAGAAAGAGGAGACAGTCATCTCTGAGACAAAGGGCTCTGAATGCTGCTGCCCTCCACATTCCAGTCTCCACAGGAAAGAAAAACAGTTATCAAAGGACAGTCAGGAGCCCTTCTTTATTTTGGTGCCATGCCACTTCATTATCTCTGAATTTTGTTGGCTGTACTGAAACTGCTGTGAAAAACAGATCCATGTGAGGTGGTAGATATTCTGCATGGCAACCTCCCCTGAAATTAATCTTTTGAGCAGTACGTGTTAGCTTTTTCAAGGAAATGTTCATTCCTATCTGCCTAAAAGTTATGGTCTACATTTTCTAACCCAACCCACAACAGAGAAGGTACAGTCAGCGTTGGCAAGACACCACTGTGAATGCCTACCACTGCATGCCTGTGGAAACACGGCTTTCTGACTGCAACTAGAAATGAGGTTGTCAGGAAAGTAAGGACACCAATAGTAACGCTTTTAATGTTGTGTTCGTGCTTTCACTTGAGCACACAACAGGGCTCCTAGAACTGGTGTTACCGAGCTGAGCTGGGACCCATCTCCATTAGCATTACCTGGTCCAGGTCATTCCGTAAGGCAATTTTGCTTGTCACAAGCTCGTGGGCAAGGTCATCGTTCTCCTGCTCCAGCCGCATGCTTGCTTCTTGGAGCCTGCGGTTCTCCCTCTGCAGAAGGAAAGGAACAACCGGAAAAGGCAGTTAAGCCTTACCAATATGGAAGAACAGTAAGCGAGTATATTGTGTGCGTAAAACACCGAGAAGGCAAGAGTGCACATTAAGACAGGACTGCTGCTCTGGGAAACAACAGTGAATTAAGCCAGCAGTGCAAATGCAGCAATTCCATTTACATCCCAATTACGTCTCTGTCGCATAAATGACACACTGATTGTAGGGTTTCTCTGTCAAAAGTCAACACACTCCTCTCCACAAAAGCACTTGGTTTCTGCGTGCTCATCAAAAGAAATCAGGCATATAAAATTCCACCCAGCAGCAGTGAACAGGGACCAATATAGAGGTACTCATAATAATGTTTCCAATCGAAAACAGAATGCTGTCCTGCCTGCTCCACTTCACAAAATTTTGTCTGCAGGAATCCATAAAAATGGTCCATTTTGTAGATGATGCAGTGCCAACTTCCCATCTTCTGCGGGACCAGCAAGGAGCAGCATTTAGCAGGGAACTCCCTACAGCTCATACGATCTGCATCGCCATTTGTGCGCTTTCTGTAACTTGCGCCAGTGACAACAGTGCATGTTTTACAGGGTTGCTGCTGAGGAAAAGTGCTAGATGGAGAGGGGACCTTCACTCCGTGAGCACAGGCCCAGAACCTGCTCAGTGGGCAAAGCACAGCAACACAGAATGCAGAACTTCGAGACTGCAGGCGCTGGTCCTCGCTGCACTGCACTCCCTGCCCACTCTGCACAGGCAGAAATGGGTACGAGACATGACTAGAGCACTCACTAGAGAAGGTAAGCACACAGGGAGAAGAATGCACAGTAGTAATCCATGTGTTTTAAAAATCCGTTGCAGTGATTGCTCTGCGAGGGCTGATGTCTGTGGGTCAGTGGACTTCCAGGAGTCCACAGCAGAGACTCATCTTTATCTTCAGAAGAACACATCCAGGAGGGACAGATAGGGGGGCGCTCCTCAAACAGATTTTAATATAGAAAAAGATGCGCTGGCCTTCAGTCACACAATGAGCGTGTGTCTTCCACAGCAAAAGAGACTGCGAAGGGCATCTCTGCGCTACAGAAACTGAAGGAAAAATACCAAGTACATACGGAAACTCATAGGTGGAGGAACAATAACCTACATGCTGAGATTTCAAAAAGGACCTGTGTGCACTTGAAAGGTAAATTACCTTCTCTAAGAAAACAGTAAAAGTGAAGATATATATCAGCATTAAGACAGCAAAAAATTTCCAAGAGTAGTTCAGTGAACGCCTTCCTACAAAATCCAATTTCTTTGCCCAAGCACGTTATTCCCGTCTTCACTTCCTCCTGCTCACCAGCTATGCTCGCTATTTTTTTTTACAAACTCACCACCATGAAACGGCAGTTTTCATTTCTGTTGCAAGAGATTTTGCATGCTTGTCTAAACAGGGACAACTACAGCTCTAAGAGGATGCTAAAAAAGGTTCTCTCTGTATGGGAGCTTCCTCTGTGGCAGGAAGCAGAACCTCTCTGCAAATATGCTCTCCTTAATGTGACCCTATTGTGCAACTAGAATATGCACTGCCCTGTACAGGAAAGGGAGTTTGTTTCCTTTCCAAAAGAGCGTACTTTAAATAACTTGATTTGTGACACGGACACTCTAAGTAAAATACTCCTGGTTTAACACAGTTAAAATAACCAGATAAAAGAGGCAGAACTTTGGGGATCGTTTTTGGTTTAATTGCACTATACTCTGCTTGGAACAAGGGATTTTTAAAAGTAAAATTCCTCTGTAAGGATAATACAAACTTTAACGTGAAAAACCAAATTGCAGTCTTTAACTATCATCATAATTTTAAAAGGCTCTATTGCGTCTTTATTTCTGTATTTCGTTTAGGCCATCTTATTGGTGTTGATTTTTACAGACACAGCTCTGCCAGTGAGCAGCTGTCAGAAAGAAACTTCACCTAAAAACTGCGACCAGCTCAGGACGGTATTGCTGCCAGGTGCTGCAGCACCAACACGTTTTCATAGGGGTGTTGCTTAGAGGGAGAAATGAGAAAATTCTCAGGACTTCCACAAAATAACCCGGAAAGAAGTTTGCTTTAACATTTTAGCTATGCTTTTGCCAAAAGCTTCGGTGTCCGCAAAGCAAGCCGCACAACGTGAAGTTCGAAGTTCCTGCTTCGCATTCGCAGACAAGTGGGTAAGCAAGCTGTGTGGCTGGAAATGCACTATCCTCCTCTTAAACTAGAATTCACACGGCACGTTTTTAGCAAGTTAAAGATCTCTTACCTTGGGCATGCGGTCAATAGCTAAGAGACGCGTTTACCTCGTTCACCATACTTTCCAGCACAAAGTCTCTTTCAGGGCCACCTTTACTCTTCCTCCACACAGGGCAGTATGTGCGACTAGACGCCTTGTCTTTTCCAGCTCCTCCCCCCGGCCCTAGCCATCAAAAACTGCCTCCTTCCTCAGGAGGAAACTCTTAGTCTGCTCAAGTCTAAATAAAACCTAACGTTACACAGTAAAGCCAAAAATAGCAATTAGCGCTTTTCATATGTATCAAACTGTTTGCAATGGCTCTGAAATCTTACAGGGTTTTATAAAACACCACTCGCAGTGGCATGAAGTTCAACAGATGGAGCTGGTTCCTTACGTCAAGGCTCGCATCGCAGGCAGTATTTTGTAACCTGGCAAAAGCCAACTCGTCAGACCTGTCCTTGGTGTAAACAGACAGCTTCCGGTCTTCTCGCTACACATCACTAACCATTTACTGTGACAACCATTTCCTTCTCTTCGACATTGCTCAGTTTCTACAACCACTAAAATAAGAGATTCCTCTTTCCCCAATTCCTCCTTTGGGATACGAAAGGCAGCTGCTGAACTCTGGTTAGCTTTTAAAAGGAGGATACTGCATTTCCAAAAGGGACAGACACCGCTGATACGTACAAACACAAATAAACTTACCTCCCGTAAAGTCACAGACCAAATACTGCTTTCAACCATTGGTGTAAAGACAGTGAAAACAGGATATAAAATAATTTTTAATACCAACAAAGGCAGCCAAAAAAACCCCCAAACGCTGATTCTTCAGTGGGGTTTTGGTTCTGATTAAAGAGGATATGCTCCAGCTTCCATCACACGCTGGACGGAAAGAAGGCAAGCCTCAGCTCAGGAGGACTGAAAGGCTGGACCCCACCCTCCACTCCCGTCCAGCCAGCACCAGGGAGCAATTCCTGACAAGATTAGTGGCGATGATGCATCCTCTCTGTGCTGCTACTCAAGCGGGTGTAACGAGTCACAAACCCTGTTAAGCAATTCAGTGTCACGTTTTCTGGTGAGCAAACACCCAAACCCCAGACGGAACAGATCCCCAACGGTGGAATGAAAACACTGAGTAAAAACCACTTTTCTGGATGTGAGCAAACTGAAGTCTTCGAGACCCCAGGAAAGGGCTCCTGATTGTGGAGGAGCTCTGAAGGAAAACCCTGTGCACCTCCATCTGGAAACCCGAAAGGCTTTTACAGCAACCTGTCCAGGAAAGCCTCTCATGGGAAGCAACACAGAGGCTCCTGGACGTGGTCTGTGTTTTCTGTTTGTTGACTCTGAAGAAGCATTCCCAGAAGTGCCCCAGCAGGCTGCTTTTAAAAACCACAAATGACAATCCACATCGAGTTACCTTACGTTTTTCCTCACGACGGTTACCACCCAGTTACCATGACTCTGAATAAAAATGACCAATATATCAATTTTTGCTTCCACTTCAAACATGCAAAAGGCTATTATGTCCAAATTACACATTTATTCAGAGACACAACTTCTTAGTTGCACAACAAGGTCCACAGAGGAAAAGGGCTTCTACCCTCAGAGCAGGTCTGCTTGCAAAACTCCATCCCTTCTTTGTATGGTTAGAGCCTCTTTTTCTTAAACCAAGAAGTCCCAAGCCCAACGCTGGCAATTTCCCTTCAAGTCCACCACAACATTTGTTACATGAGATGTTCTCAAACACAGAAAAAACCCCCCATAATATATATAAAAATACCAATCTGAACCATATTGCTTTTTTTTCTGCACATGCAACTCACTTTCTGGCTTCTATTTGTAATTTATTTTAACCAAAAGTCATGAAATTTGATGACAAGCAGCAACGGAACATACTTTCACACCTTTTAAAAATGTGACAAAAATGTGTGATCATTTGTTATAAGCAATGGAAAATGAAGTGAAAAGGTATCCGTAAAAATTACACTTTTCCTAAATACTTGTGAATACAGAAGAAAACGAACACCAAAAATACTGGCACGCCTTAATACTGTTCTTTTGGTAAGTCAAGTCACAATCAACATGTAAAACGCGAGCTGGGCAGGAGCTCCTGTGGCCTGGAACACATGAATTTAACCTGTCCAGAACACGCGACTGACCAGTGGCAGGCCAGAGGTTGCAAACCCAGCCCTTTCCTGGAGCCTGCGGAGAGCCTGGGCTGGTGGGGCTGGAGAAGCACGCTGTCTGGGCACACCCGGCTGCACTCAGGTAGGAAACATCCTTGTCCTGCTGTTCCAGGAGAGGCTGCTCAGCCCCACTGGTCCTTCCCTCCAGGCCCTGAGAGGTGGGGAGGAGAGCAAGAAGCTCTCAGCCTGCTCTGGCTCAGTGCTGGTCTCCCCTGGATACCCAGGTGAGTCAGACCAGCGTGGGAGAGCTGCGCCAGCTCCCGGGAGTTCGCTCCGCACCCCGCAGCACAGCAGGGACAGAGCAGGGGCTCTGCCATCGCAGCGGCTGCTCCCACCCCAGCCCCGCGCACGGCCCATCTCCTACTCTCTCGACAGTCCCCCACGCCATTTCCACTCAGGGCTGCGTGTCTCATTCACATCCTCACTGCGACTCAGAAGTGGCCCTGACAAACCTCTGTTGGCAATAAAAATGGCCACACACTGCAAACCACAAAAACCCTAACAACTACACCTAAAAACTCACAGGCTGAAAGCCTGCTTGCTTCTTGGCCTGTAAGAGGAATATTCTGCAGGGATCTCCACTCCAGTGATCCCATCCAAGAAACACCCCCGCCCTGGGCAGTAACCCAAACCCTCGTTTTGTTCTGGGAAGAGAAACTGTACAAATGACAGTGACGCAGGCCCTCAGGGCACGGCCCGCACAGAGAGCGCGCGAGGCCAGGGGGAACCAAGCACCGTGCTTCGCCCAGAGGCTTTTCAGCGGCGAAGGCTCAGTCATTTCCCAAACCAAGCCTGGCTGGGCAAAGGCTAGCAAGGATGCTGCCAAAATGAAATGCATTTCCAAACACCCAGGCTGCAGAGCAATCATTTCAGGAACAAAGTTGGCTCTCCCCTTTCTGCCTGTTGGGGATCCACACAGCTTGTGCTTCTTGCTGCCCTTTGGAGACACTCTTGAAACGTCAGTTACTGCCAACCTCAGCTTGACACACAAATAAAATCAAACGAGCAAGGCAAGGAACAGAGAGCACTTACAGTCATTCCTCCGTGACACCCATCAGCTGAAGAATGCATCTGAACTTTGAACCTAACGTGCAACTAACCAGTTACGGGGACTGTCAGAAGAGGATCAGACCCGATTTGGCTTAATACAAAAACCACACAGTTTCACAGAGGCAAGCCCACAGCCCGGCTGCGATCCTGACTGTGACAGTGACTCAGAACCAGTGGCTAGAGAGTCACTTTCTAGATCCTCATTTGCAGCTTGGGGATGATGCTCTTCACCGTCCATCGCCCAAGATTAACTAGTTAATAAGCTTCCAGAGAGCTTTAAAGAAGCTTTATTTGTTTTCTAAGTATTATTTTAATTCCTCAGCACTATAAGCGAACCCCTGGAAAAATACTTAGTCAGCAGCACGTTTGTTTCTAAATAGGTCATACTCACTATTGGCTCTCCGCTGCTGCAGCAGTCCCAGTTCTCACAAACAGTAACATCTACACCCTTTGACATCACACAAAATACACTCAAAAGATACCTTTTTGCAGGTAAATACTTTAAAAAAAAAAAAGAGTAGTTTTGTTGTTTGTACCTGTACCTGTTTCATCACGTTTATGAGTTATGGCATCGGCTTTCACTGCAAATTTTCATCTGGTGGTTTTGTGAACGTGGTGCGCTTCCCTTACATTCACAGACCACGTAAACCTGTTGCACCCTGTATGATTATTTACTACTCCACACTCCTGGTGGACTCTGTGCCAACTGCAATGTCACTTGACATACTAAGGCAAAATGAAGAACATCAGGAAAACAGGACAGGCATACATAAGCAGTATCAGTCCCCAGCTAAGCTGGGCAATGGGCAGTAAAGTGCTTCACCTCTGGCAGCTTCACCTAAAGAAAACTGAGTTTTTCAAAACAGGGTAAACAATAAATGGATCCTGAACACTAAGTGAAGTATATGCCTAGATGCAGAGCCTCCATCACACAAAAAGCTACGGCAACAGAATGTAGCAGTGACAATAAAAGCAAATACATTGGAAAGACAAGCAGTGCTGATCCAAAAATTAAACTATTCTTATTTGGTTAATTATCAAGCTAGCATATTAATAACTGAGCCTTTATTTCTCTGCTGCTTTAAAGCAGGATAGTTATCACTATTAATTCTATGACAGTAGTACCTTGGCAGCCCAGGAATGCTCAGGGTCGCACCATACTAGGCATTCTATTAACAAAAAATGACTAACACTTAGTATAAACAGCGATGAATAACAAGGATTCAGTATCAGTCAAGGAAGAGTTCATCTTCCAAAAGTCTCTGCGGATGCCACTGCACACAGCTTGTGCTACAACAATGTGTATTTTCTCCTTTTTGTGTATGTAGCTGAGAATCACCCTTTGTTTCTGCGTCTCATGAAGATCTCCCGTAAAAGTGCAACAGCAGGAGAGTTACCTACAAACATATAAACTGAAAAAAGAAAAATATATTATGTGGCTACTTGCAGATGTCTCGAGAGTTACAAACTGTGATTGAAATATTCCTGGGAAAAACACTTAGTCCACGTACTCAAACTGCTTGTTCAAGAAAGGGGATGAGTTTCACCTACCACTTAACTGCCCTAAGGTCTGCATCAGCATACCCAGAGGTGAGTGCAGTACACGCACCTCTGCTTAACCACTGGAACCGGGTCACTCCTCGTGGGATAGAGCCAACGAAACTGGTTCCCATATAGTATCTCCCGTACCTTGTATCTGTCCATAGGATCTTCCTGCTGCAGCTGACTCTCTCGCATCGTTTGGTACTCTCTCTCATATTTCTTCAGCTTTTTTGTTGGCACCTGTGGAATAGATTTGGAAAACATGCATATAAAGATCAGAGGAACACCGGAAAGGCTGTCTGAAAGGTCTCTTTGCAAACAGGAAGCCAAGGAAGTGCTGGAAAGCCGCTGCTGAATAAAGTCGCTCCTCACTGCTCCCCCTTCCCTACTCGACAAGCCATGTCAAACGCTTACCAATACAGTTCACAGACAGAAATCTTTCTGCACCCACTGCTGTTAACTATTCAAATATTTAAAGGAAAACAGGAGTGAATTAGAGACGTTTTAATGAGTAACAAGGAGGGAAAAAAGCATGAACAACAGGAGTGAGAGAACAGGGAAGAGGAAAATAAGCTTTGATAGGTATGATTCACCAAAACAATGCCTTACAGAGAAAACTGTTAGAAGCGAGATTAGCAGAAAGGCGTGTTGATACAGGAGGACCAGACAATCTCCTGGTGGAGATCCGAGTAATGGTTGTTATTGCTGAAGGAGTACTGATGTCTAAGCTTGTTCATTAATGTCTACGCTGTAGCTTGTGGCCAATGCCCTCATGAAGTCCGGCCTCAGACTCCTTCTAGGCAAAGGCGGAGAGGCTGCAGTGCCCGCGTCCAGCCGCAGCAGGGAAACAGTGAGGCGCCCACACAGAAACCACTAGCAAGTTCGGTACACAACCATGCAGAAAGGTCAAGTCCCAGAGAGCTTGATTTCTGGGAGATCACAGCTGCAACTCAAACCAAGGTACACAAAGAACACCTGTGTTTTTGTAAACAAAGCATGGAGATCCTCTGCTTTACTTTCACCTTTTAGTTGGGTACACTGTGCTGTATGAGCGACCCCATCCCTCTTTGGAGGCCTCTGATAGCATTTGTGCCCAGCGTGCAAGAAGTCACCCCTGCTAAGTGTCGGGTCATCTGCCGGCAGCCGGAGAGATCCCTAATGCCATGTACCATTACAACTTGTGAACGTAACGCTTTTCCTGGACCTGTTACGTATCCAACTGTTCCTCTTGCCTACAGTGATGGTGTTGAGCTGACACCTGGTGTGAGGACATGCCACTGTCACCTTGCCTTAGGGCAAAAAGATACTGCTGATGAGCAGAGATAATGTGTTTGCATGTAGTTTTGGTGTTGTTCTCCCGTTACTGGTTTTCAGCCCAATACCTCCTTCCACTGCAGCGCAGGAAGGGACCAAGCAAGTGCTTGGTGTCGCTGCAGAGGCCTCAGGTACAGGCAGAAGATGTGAAACCCATGATCTGCCAAGGACAGCGCACAAGGGGCACTAATAAAGCTGCACTAATGCCCACAGTCAGTGATGAAATCTTAAACCAAGTCCCCTAAAGAAAGCAAAGAGAAGAGGATAAACATAAAAATGTGAAGCACTTTGGACAAACATACATGAGAATTTCACTTTGATGACTCTTAATAGCAAAACCACAATGAAATGAAAATTATTACATCAGAATTGCTTTTTTACGTTTCACCTGAGCAACGCTCAGGGTGCAAAGCCAGTCTGTTTTGTCTTAGCTGCAGCTTGAAACTGTTGAGGCTACTTAATGTTCAAGAGTAAGAGCTCAGTTCAAAGTAGTACTCTAAATGAAGAGACCCAGTCACTCATCCAAAGCTTCATCTATTCCCTCCTTCCACACTGCTTACAGGGGTCTTACTCCGGAACCAGATCAAGGCTCCCCGGCTGGGGTGTTATGAGGACACCCTCCAAACCTAGTTCTCTGTGCTGTTGTGGAGCTTTGTGCCCTAATAGGCAACCAGCAGAAAATGAAGATACACGAGGGAGGCGTTGTGGCACAGTATGGCAGAAAGGTGCAACACAGCTGTAACTCAGAAGATGATCTGTTCAACCAAAGATTGTCTTGATGCTTTTCATTAAAGCCTTTGAAAGTACACTTAAGAAATAAGTCTCGCTACACAGAGAGACAAGCCTCCCATCCGCACAGCCGCACAAACACGTCAGTAAGAATCCTGCCATCCGAAGGAACAGGAGATGTACCACAGATTTTTTTGTACGTAAATAGGGAGAAAATAGTGGAAAGCGAAGGTGAAAACTGCACAGTCACAATCCTTTTTCCCCCAGCGGTTCCCCCATGTACTGTCGTGTCAGGGACCGCCTCCACTGACCACTGCAGTGGCCCACCGATGGCTTCACCCCTACAGCTGCCTGCAGCAACCACCCCATTTCGCCTTTAAGCACAAGATTTGCTTCAATGACTTGTGAACAGAAACCATAGCGCGCTCTGTAATCCAGGAAATAAGGGCAAAATACAGCATGAAGGTGATGGTGTGAGTAACCCTTGCTGGGAGAGCAAACGGGATACAGAGCACTGCTGAGACCCAAAAGCCTGCGCAGAGCACTGTGCCACAGCTGCCCCTCACCAGGCTGAGCCTCCGCACGGAGAGATGACTGCTGCTTCCTGGT
This sequence comes from Rhynochetos jubatus, assembly GCA_027574665.1. Classification (NCBI taxonomy): domain Eukaryota; kingdom Metazoa; phylum Chordata; class Aves; order Eurypygiformes; family Rhynochetidae; genus Rhynochetos; species Rhynochetos jubatus. The sequence goes on from CM050656.1 coordinate 24,669,781, forward strand.
GACACAACTTCACGCGCAGCAGCCAGCAGCTCTCTTTTCCTTGCTTGTTCTCCAAATGTTAATTTTTCAAGCTGCCCAAGAGCAGCCTTATTTCTCCGGTTTCCCATTGTATTCTCTGTTGAGACAAGGCAGAATTTAACTTGCGTGAAGTCCATTTGACACAATCATCTGCCTCAACACCACCAGAAACTAATCTGAACACAACACATCAAAGACCGTATGATGAGCAGGGGACAACCAGAGCCAGCTGCTTTGTTTAACTCTGCTCTCCACTGTCTCCACAGTCCCTGTTTCCCCTCACTGCCAATTCACCACTTCTTCATGCCCAGAAACCCTTCCCACCAACCATTCTTACCTACACGTTCTCCTTTGCTTTCTTAAATTCTAATTCACAGCAGCGAGTAGGATCGTGCAAAGGTTCTCTGCGGCTGTACGAGGGTAAGGTCCCTCTCACCACTACAGAAGCTGCCCCATGAACACTGTGGCCGTGCCTGGCGTAAGGGGCATGCCCGGCACGCTCCCCAGCAAGCAAAGAGTGTGGGAATGTTTTCTCACCAGCGTTAACAGTGAGTAACATCCAAAATGGGGATCAAATCACCAAGATATAAGCATCAGGGTGCAAGGGAGTACGTTCTATGACACACAACATAACTTCTGTGCTTGCTGGAAGCGAGCATGATTTATCCATGTTCATATCTATTTATGCTACAGCCTTGTCTTAATTGGAAAGTGGTACTTATATACAGTGAAAGTCTCTTTTAAAGGGCTGGGGAGAAAATTCCTATTAGAAATCCAGTCCATACTAATCCACTTATCCCATAAAATACAAACCTGAGCACGTATGCTTAAGAACTCTGGCATGGATTATGCTTCCCTGTTAGTCTCTACCCAGCCACATTACTCAAAGGAGTTTGATAATTTATTACAGCACTTTCTTCTGGGTACACACTGATAAACAACAACAAAATCATTTAAAAGCCCATTTCCATATTCCCCAATTTAATTCCCTGAAACAGTCTGTGAATTCAACAGGGACTTCTCTGTAAGCCCTTTCGTAAGTGCGTGCATAGTGCTGGCTATGCTTCGGTCTTCGTGGATCGCTCCTGAACAAAGTGTGCTCATAAATCTTCTGTAAAAGCTTCTGCAGTATTGATTCCTTCTTTCTTTAGCACCATGAAGTATATTGGCTAGAACTGATGGTTATCAAATTTAGGAGGCTCTTATGGTTTATAAACATTGCTCATCTGTTTATCCCAGTATCTCATCTCCTTGACTTGTTTTATTTTATTGTGTTCAAGCATAAACACGTCACAACTAGTTCTATGTGGAGAAAAAGCCATGCAGAGCATCTTAATAAAACATCGACACAGAAGAGCTGAACAAGCAAAACCTTTTTCTGAAAAAACCCAACAGACTAGTGCATTGGAACGCTTGAAGGATTCGCTGCAATGAGGCGATAGGTGGCAGGTAGGAAACAAAATTACTTTGTTTTTAGCTGCCCCCCTGTTCACACAGGGCTGGAAGGGTCTGCTTCACCTTCTCTGGCAATCCTGCGCGCTGGCAGCGTGCCGAGCATCGCCGTCCACTCGGCTCTGGGAGACCGTTCCCTCATTTGCCAATTTCTTTAGCTGTTTACAGACCGTTCAGCCTGACCTCGCTGGATTAATAAATCACACATCTGTGACTCCTTCCTCTGAAATGTTTTATTGCTCTAATGAAGCACGAGCACTCAGAGGAGGTAGTTATCATTCCGTTCATTTGACAGCCAAGGAAATGGAAGCAGAGATGTAAAGTGATTTCCTGAACATAGTGGAGACAGCCAGAGGCTGATCCAGACGGAAAAATCCTATTACCTGATTTTTAATTTCTAGCACTGCCACAGTGCCAGACTGAGCAGAGTATCGCTTTCTCAGGTTCCTACTTCTTTTCTCTATCTAGCGCTGCATAAACGTTCAAAAAATACGTTGTCCCATTACACTAAAAATGTAACCAATATTCTGTGATCTCTGCTTTCTTAGTATTTTTTATTTCCTGGTTCTCACCTCAACGTGGAACAAAAAAAGAAAAAAGCCAATGAAACTCTGCAATGCTTCCCTTCTCCATTTTTTGAAGCAGGTGACTTAACTTTCTCTTTCACTGGCAATGGATTTGCTTGGTACGTCAAGACTGAGGCGGGAGACTTGCATCCCTCCAAAGATGGGGTTACACTCTGTGCTCATGACTGATGTGGGAGACCCTGAGCTTGCTTTGGGCAATCACCAATACCAACCACACACACTGGCTGCAGCCCAGCTTCCCTCTTATCTATCTATCTATCTATCTATCTATCTATCTATCTATCTATCTATCTATCTATCTATCTATCTATCCACCCATCCATCCATCCACCCACCCAACGCACCTCAAGGCTGGGATTCCCAGGATAAGCCCAGACTCACCCCACTGCTGCAAAGCAGGAACATTTCCAAGCACACACGATGCCTGGGAGCCCAGCTCCATGGTGACGGGACCAGCCTGCGCTCACTCGGATGCGGCTCAGCCCTTGCGCACAGCCAGCAGTACCGGCTGGAAGAGGCTCTCACAAACCACTGCTATGTCTGCCCCTCGTGAGGAGATCTGAGTTACTCCTGTGCAGAGTTCATTTTCTTCATGTTACGATTTAAAACAGTATTAAAAGCAAGTTAATTTCAAAATGATGCTCAGTTCTGTAAAGTGTCATGTGAAGACTGTGAGCTTTGAACAGAATCTCAGACAGCAGATCAGCGACAACGAATTTCAGATCACATGCTCTGGCTTAGCTCACACTCAAAGTTCTATCAATGTAACACTTCATACTTAAAAGACAACTAAATCAGATTCGAGATATACCTCTATTTTAAACACTTTATTAGGCCAAATTAAGGCTTTAATATAAAAAAAGACATAAGAAGAAACTAACCCAGTGCTCTACCGGTCTGTGCAGTCATGGATCTGCACAGCTGTATCTTCCCTTTCCTAAAATACGGTTGCCAAGAGGCCCAAAGAAGTATCTTGCAATGTATGTCACTGTGAATAAGATTCAGAAGTAGATCAGCAATTCATTTTTCTCTTGGGAGGGGGCAGTGATAGAAAAGAAAGAACAAAGCCCCCAGTAACATGTTGACACAACAGACTCATCTCCTGCATTAGACTTTAAAGGGGGTGAGTGGGATGTCAGATTTAGATATTACGCAATACAATCTGAACAACTGTATCTCCAATAAGGCATTAGCCCCAAGCAGGAAATCTGGGAGGAAAAAAGGCAAATGATAATTTCTCACAACAAGTTTTGCGCTGGGTAGTCTGCAGCAAAGAAAACCTGCAGCATTCATTGCCAGAAAAAAAAAAGTAGGGATTAAAATCAACTGCTACCTAAAGAAAATTCACAAGCTGGAACTCAGTTTGAAGAATTGCCATTTCTCCTTTGCCACCATGTGGAGAAGGCTCCCTGATAACAAGCTGTTTCACCACAGGTTTGAAATCAGGTGGAACTGCCCTCATGAGTGTTTCACCTAGCTACGGCATCGCATTCAGGACCCAGACACCCCCCCAAATCAACACACCTCAAATCTCATTAAACATTGTCTAACCCCTGGGCTTGGGGCAACGTGACCAAAAGGTTTGTGAAGCAGCCTTTCGGACATCGTCTGATTCTAGCGTCACCCTCACCGCAGCCCGGCTTTGGGCAAGCTTGCAGCACAAAGCCTGCGGTCCTCGGCTGATGAGCCGCCTCATCGCAGCGGATAAAGGTGGGTCCACGGTGCCGTTACTCTGCTCGAGCGCGGGTGTCGCATGCAGCACAATAAAAGCCCTGAACGTCAGATGCTATTTTACCATCGACATCGGCAGGAAGCAGATGTTCCCTGAAATTCCTTGGAAATGTACGCTGTGCTGGAGAGGTACACTGTGTCGGAGAGATCGTCTGCTTAATGCGTGCCTGTCTGAACACCTGCTGCAGAACAGCGTCACTCGCCACCTCACTTTTGGAAAAAAGAACTGACAGGAATGCTGTTTTTATACAGGCAAAGCAGCTTGCTCCACACCAGCACACCTACACATCCCCTCCTTGCAGGGGGAGAGTTCTCCTTCTGCAAGTCACCTCGCTGCCAGCTCTGCAGGTGTCAGACCTCCTGAAGAGAGTCTTCAGGATAACACCGATCTAATCTGAAAGATGGCTGGAGGCAAAGGAAACCAGCTTTGCTGTGAATTTTTATTTAATTCTCCCACATCAGTCCATTATCAAAACTCAATTGCAACTGAGACACCCACAAGAATTGATAAAAAGAAGGGAACGGCAGGCTGCAAAATTTACAGAGTACCTGCACAGCTTGGCGTGATTCAGCAAGGCACTGGCCGCCGGCAGTGACGCAGGATGATTTCCAACACCAGACCCCTTTGTCACATTTTAATCCCATTCATCTGACCCCACTGAGCCTGGCATAACATGTTACCCTTCCGTGCCCCCGCGCGCAGTTAGACACAGTTAACTAAGCCCAAGGAGTAAGCTGAGACCGAGAGATCCTCTGCATAAGCCTCACTGTACAGCAATCCAGCGGCAGCGCAGGAAAAGGCGGCAGTTCCGATTCCCTGAACCGCAGCTCCGAACACCGGCTGTACTTTGGCACCCACCCCGGCGCTGGCGTTTGGGAGGCACATACATTGACTGCAGGGGGCTCTGCATCTGAAAAAAAGAGGCTCAAGGAAAGGATGCTCTGCCTTCTGGCAGAGATGCTTCAGCACACTCCTTGTCACATCCCCAAACTGCTTCTCAGCATTCAAAAATTCATTTTCACTTTGAGATAAGGAGAGCTTATTATCCACTTCAACTCTTATTTGTTTTAGCAAAAAAGAGACACCCTGGGTGGCTTAAAAGCAGTGCTTGGAAATGGCCGATTATTTTATATACTGCAGCTGACGTCTGGCAGCTCAGCCAGACAAGAAGTGCTTCCTCTGGCGCACAGATAAGGGCGTTAGCATTGAGATGCACACCGCGGAAGGAGGCGGCTACAGCACTCTGGCAGCAAGCACCCATTGTGCATTTCAATTGGCTCTGGTCAACAGGCATACTGTGGTTAAGGGTACAAATAGCTGGAACATTCTAGACAGAAAATACCTGTATACAAGGTCATTTTTATTATGCGGCATAACTTAAAGAATGCCTGAACAATGAGATCTCTGCTACGAGACTATATAGGCTAAATGAAGCTACCTGTATATCCTTAGGACACAGATTAGGATCAGGTAGCTGTGGGAACCGACACCCTGACCAACCACCTGGGACAGGCCCTGCTCTGCTGAACACAGTTACGAACAGCAGTTCCTCCATCGCGTGATTTATTCTGTGGTTTGCACCCTGTAACAGCTCCAAGTGATTTTGTGTTTCTTACACACGTACACCTTTTGGTACACGGCATTTGGTGCTAAAGGTTTTATACGTGTCCTGGGTGACCATACAAATCCACACGCTCAGCTGTTCCCCACTGTCAGGAACATCATCCATTTTGATTTAGATCTGCCCACAGTTTTAGAGCTCTGGCTGTATTTCGTGGCACATCACGGCAACAGAAGAGCAGGGTGAGCAGGAAGACGAGCGAAGTCTTCACCACCATCCCCAGGGCAACAGAATCCAAAATGCAGGCGCAAGTCCCCAGCGATTTTCCTGCATCACACAGCAAAGAAATAACCTGCTGCCAATACAGAGTAGCTCAGCTGTGTCAGAGTTCACTTCCCAACCTTGTTTATAGGATGCTGAAACTAGCACAGACCTGCCTCACTATCACACTGATGGAAAATTACCCACACAAGGCTAGAACTGGTCAGTAGCCAGGTTCAAAATACTTCATTACCACAGCTGTAAACCCTGTCCTGTGGAACATACCCAGTCCACAGAGTCCATAGCTTTCAGCTAATAAACCCCCGGCTGAACACAGATTCTGAAACTTACCCCAAGGCTGCTGAAACCAGCTGTCTGTCCTGACTGCTGAGCTATCCAGCTGTGTCTTGTCCCCTGTCACAGCTGTGTCCAGCACAAGATCAAAAATAATTTGCCTTCCTGAGACGGAGGATGGGTGCTAGATCCCAGCTCTGAACCATACGCCCAGGTAAGCCATATTCATCGGTGTTCTCTGAATACTCATGCTAAGTGTTCATTCTTGATCAATTCTTTGTTGCAGTATCAAGAAAACTGTAATGCTGTCACACTTCAAATTTGCAAGTCTTTAAAAATCACAGTCAGGCTACTCTGACGTGTGGCGAGGTCCTCAAGGCTACACCACCTTTCATTATTTTTACAAATATTTCAAACCCACAAGTTACTAAGAGCAATTACTTTTCTGTGCATTACTCTGCTAGCAGAAAATACATACCTTTTCTGTATTAAAGCTGAACCACTATACACTTGCATTCAAGGCTCCACAATCCCTTCTGTTATATCATTTATCTGTATTTCAGCAACTCACACAACCTTTACCACGTCTCCAAAGCCCTGCCTTTATTCTGCATGCCCAGCTCCATAAACACTACTGCTAAAACAAAGATTCAATGATTTCAAACTTCACATTAAATGATCAGCATTTTGAAAATACAAGTGGGAGAGTGTCCAACAGCCAAGGTATCAGAAACGCTCACTGAAGCATTTCACTGCAATAACTAATCCTTGCCCTGCTCCGTCATCTCCGTAACCCTCCATCTGCCGAGGTTTCCTCAACGCCTTTAATGAGGCTCCAGGTTCTGCCATGTTTGCATCTTGCATCACCTGAGGTGCCTGCAAAATGCTGTGGCACGGAGCTGGCAGGCAACTGGGGAAGGGCAGGCCAGGAGGGTTTACAAGCACCATCAGCCCTAAGTGCAGCGTAAGCAGATGCTGGAGAGGATCAGAGGCATAGAATGGTTTGGGTTGGAAGGGACCTTGAAGATCATCCAGTTCCCACCCCCCTGCCATGGGCAGGGACACCCTCCACTAGACCAGGTTGCTCCAAGCCCCATCCAGCCTGGCCTGGAACACTGCCAGGGATGGGGCATCCACAGCTTCTCTGGGCAACCTGTCCCAGTGCCTCACCACCCTCTCCAGGAAGAACTTCTTCCTGATATCTGATCTAACTCTGCCCTGCTTCTGTTTAAACCCGTTACCCCTTGTCCTGTCCCTACAGGCCCTTGTAAAAAGCCCACCCCAGCTTTCTTGTAGCCCCTTCAGGCACTGGAAGGTGCTATAAGGTCCCCCCGCAGTCTTCTCTTCTCCAGGCTGAACACCCCCAACTCTCAGCCTGTCCCCATAGCAGAGGTGCTCCAGCCCTCTGAGCATCACAGCCGCCCTGCACGTCCACCCCATGAGACACAAAGCAGGCATTCCGATTCACAAACCAGCATGTACACGGCTGCTTTCTGATTGTTCAACCTTCTGCTGTTGAGTGCCCCAGCTCTGGCTCCACCACCCCCCTCGCACTGCCAGCTGAGCTTGCTGCTTCCCCTGTGTGGAGACCTGTGATGGACGACATCGCATCTAGCTGAGACTCTGTGTCGTGGTTTAACTCCGGCCAGTAAAACACCACGAAGCTGCTCTCACAAATCCCCCCTCCCCTCCTCCAGTGGAGGGGAAGAATCAGAGAAAAAAAAGAAGCAGCTCATAAAATTGAGATAAGAACTATTTACTAATTGAATCTAAATGAATATCTGCAAATATTACTAAGTAATTAAAAGAATAGAAAATAAAACATATGACACAATATGATACAATTGTGATACAGTTGCTCACCACCCACTGACCAGTGCACAGCCAGGTGCTGAGAAGTGAGAGTCAGAGCCAGAGAGCCTGAGAGCCGCAGCCCGAGAGCCACCGCAGCCTGAGAGCCATCGCAGCCCGAGGGCCGCAGCCTGAAAGCGAACCCTACCAGTGATAGCATGACCAGGAAAACTAAACAAACCCACCAACCCCCTCACGAAGGAGCCAGCACAGGAGTTTGCAAAGCAGCTAATGAAGGAGGCAGGGAGAGTGTTAGCAAGTGTATGGGAGTAAACGAGCAAGAGAGTAAGAGAGTAATGGCTCCCGGACCCCCTCCCTGCCTATGGAATGAAATACTCCCTTGGTCAGCCTGGGTCAGCTGTCTGAACTGTGTGTCCCCTGCACTGCCTGCAGCGAGACAGCGAGAGCTGGGAACGCAGCTGCAGGGTCAGAAGCGGAGGAAGACCTTGGATTCAGTGCAGGCATTCCCCAGGCCAGCTAAGACCTTATCAGTACTTCTGTCAGCATCCAGGAACACAGCTGCATAGCAGCCACAGTAAAGAGAGTTAACTCCTTCCTGACTGAACCCAGCACACCCTGTCAGGATAATCCATTACCAGTGAACTCCAGACCTTCTACCTTATCATCTCTCAGGGAGAATCTCAAGAGCATCTTAAGCCCTGACAAAAGGAAGAAGCTTGCATTAGGCAAGAGGGGCTGAAGGCAGAAAATGAAGTGTGGCTGTGGAAAACAGCAACATTTTCAGCTGGAAAGCCAAGCTGCTCCTGCTGCCAGGAAGGGAGAGCCCTACAGAGGAAAGGGCTCTTACACAGGGAAAACTCCCACTTTCGGCAGAAAAGGAAGCCAGTTCATACTAGCAGCAACATCTAGCTCCCACTATCTTCACCTCCGGTGCCAACAGACCCAAAGAAGCAGTCAGCCCAATTTTCTTTCTGACCTCTCTGTCCTGTTCCTCTTGCCATGGAAAGGAGACCCTCAGCTTTGGGATAACGGAATTCAGTGTTCCCTGACCTGCTATGGAAGGTTCATCCTGAGTCCGGACAATCTCCGTCTGCTTGTTCTTCCCTACACACTCCGCTTCCGTGATCTCCATGGTAAAGGACAAACAAACGCCATGATATCTTAATTTGGGATTACAGTAGTGACTCTACCTTGTAGCAAACCTACACCACTTTGTATACACGGTGAGTTTTGTCTTGGCGCAGCTAAGAAATCTGCAATCAAACCATCTGGATTTTTCTTAGCACAAAAGACAAGCCCTACAGCTTTAAATCACCAGCAATCACTGTAACCAACATGCCAGTCAGTGTAGGGCTGATTTTTTCTTTGGTGTGAGTTCATGTTGACTCAGCTAGAAGGAAGCAGTAAAGAAAAAAATGTGCGGATTGGATGGTGCATGCAAGCACAAACTAAACAAGATAAAGAACACTGAAATGCATTTTCCAACCTCAGCACTGAATTTATGCCAAAATCTTCTGAGAACTGGGTTTAAAAAGAATTGCAGTAGACAATGAAGACAGAATATTTTTAACTAATACATTCACCTACACAAACTTTCTAATCCATCTTTCATTAATTAAGAAATTAGGCTTCTATAAAGAGATTAACCGCCCTTTCATGTAGTTCTAGGACTCCTCGCAAAGTGGATGAACATACTGATCACGGACACTGACAGAACACCAACAAATAACATGTACTTTGCATTTGCTATGATTACACAGAAAACTTTTGGGTTTGTGTATGGCTTTAGTAGGGTGTAATACATTCTACATAACAGCAGTCTACAAGAAAAGACAAGTGAGGTAAGAAAGCTGAAGGATTAGAATTCAGGAGCTTCAAATCGTTCATTTAACCCGCTTCACTTTCTCATCTTCCTATGACTGCTGTATCTAACGGATCTGAAGAAGTTGTATCAATCTTACCTGACCTACCTCACCTGTGAGGACAGAAAGAAGTTAAACGTCCCTTTATTCTAATTTAACCATTTCTGCATTTAAATGTTGAAATATGGCCTTACAAAGTAACTCAGCACCTGCTCTTCGATTGCAAAGGTTCATGCTGATACACAACACGTTCAAGGTCATTAAAACTAAAGACCTAATGAACCAATAATGTCTAGAAACTTACTTCAAATTTCTACCACCAAATGGGCTTGTAACAGCGACAGAAACAGAAGCAGAGTTTCTCAACTACCCAGAAAAACTTGTGTCAAATTTCCTGGAGTTCTTTTTAAGAAGAAAATGAGGAAGCTCTAAAATACTGAAATGTCCCATTTCTGAATCTTTACTCACAAAGACCCTGCTCCTATTTATAAAATCTCCATCTGAGACATTGCTTAAATAATTCCCTCTTGAGCCAATGACAATGAAAGGGCAGTAAAAGAAATGCTTTCAAACATGAAGAAAACAGAAAATAAATGGAAAATTATACAGGTAATTAATTAGGGACCAATAAAACAGTAACTAAACTAATGCAAAAGCTTAAATTCTTTCCTGAGTTTCGTTAGGCTGGACTTGATTCTAGAGCATACTGAAAACAAGAGGATTCCTAAGCATTGCTCATATGCATTAGTAATTAGAGCTCAAATATAATTATGGTCCAGACGAGTCAGAACTGTCTAGATAACAGCTCCGCTCTGTTGGAAACCGGGCTGCAGGTTTTTATGCAGAGCAGAAGTGCTGACAGAACTGGCAGATGAGATCTCTGGTCCACCGATGTTCATTTTTAGAAAACCCTTGAACACAGTGGAGATTCACTTAGAAGAAAATCCTGTATTACTAATATATAAGAACCAGCAGTTGAACCATCTGGGTGACTTTGGATAGCTGAAATTCAGACACCCACCCACACGCTCTGCAGAGCTGGTAGGGATCCAGCTGATAACTAGAGCAGGAATGTAACTGGTTCCACAGCAACGTGATTATAAACTGTAGGTCCCATTTTATTCTTTATCTACTGGCTTGACTGGTGAAACCTTCTCTACACTGGAGTCACTACCACATGATAGATTTATTTTAAAAAAAAGCAACAACAAAACCCCCAGAAGAGTATCTGATAGCCATAAAACATGAATTAATGGGTCATAAAGCCATTGTCCAAGGGAACCATTATTCAATGACATTTTTCATTTTTGGTTAATGACATCCTGCAGGGTGCCTTCTGGGACTCGTGAAAGGTCCAGCACTCTCAACCGTTACACCAGTGGCCTGGCAGTAAAAAATACAGTCCCGTTAGCAAAATCTGCAGATGACACAGGGACAGAAAGAGCAGTAAAGGACAAGAAGAACGATCAGAAAATTTGCATGCGTCGGTCTGAATTCCTGGAAACAGTCACACCACTGTGTCAACTCCAGACCAAACCTATGCAGGGCTTAACTACAGCACGGAGCAGCAGACCTCTGGCTGGGGTAGAACCCCACGAAGAGATGGGATCAGGCCAAGAAAGCACCATTTGGGCTTTTCCAAAGGTTTGGAAACATTTCTGCTCTCTGGGAAGAACAGGGGATGGGGGAATGGAAGGCACAGGCTGTGAAAGCAGCTTGCCATTGGCCGGGCAAGACCTAGCTCTTCCTCTGCAGCCCTCTCCCTCTCACCTCACTGCTCCATGGCAAGCTGACCAAAAGAATCCTTCAAAAATATGCCAGTGGAGTTTTTAAAACTTTTAAATGGTAACAGTACTATTCATAACAAGGCCCCACGAGTAGCTGCATCGGCACTGCTGAGGGGGCCATGCATTGTGGTGTGGGACTGGGAGCAGACTGGTGTGGAGGGAAGGGCAAGCAGTAACAGACCACCTTTGCAGCAAGAGAAACTTCACAAAAGGCGAATAGGAGCCCAGGGTGCACAAGGATAGGAAAAAGCAAGATGACTAGGTAAGTTTTAACCCTGGATTGTCACCAAGACCAGTACTGGGCCAGTGCTGTCCCCAGCCTGCGCGGACTATGGAGTTACACTCAGGGAGGAACCCTGGGTTTTGCATTTGCCTTTGCTGGACCTCAGGAAGTTCCTTTCAGCCCACCCCTGCCAAGGTTCTGGATGAGCAGACCTGCCTTTCCACCCGCCCACCACTCACCCTCCAGTTTTTGCCATCTGAAAACCAAGTTTTTGCCATCTGAAAAACAGGGTGCATCCCTTTTGGTGTCTAGGCCTGATGATGCTGGACAGTATCAGCCTCACTGTCAACCCTCAAAAACCATGTAGCCAGCTGCCAGCTAGACGTCCACCCGCTGACCACTACGCCCCGTGCTCCTGCCAGGCCACACAGTTTTTCCCCCGCTTTGCAGTTCACCCACCTGCTCTGAACCTCCTCAGTTTGGCTTCGATGGGAAACTGGGAGCCATTATGGCAGGATCTGATAACTCCCCTGAACACAAGACAGGCAGGCAAACGAAAATACAACAAAGCTTTCCAGAAGAAAGGATGATGCACTCGGTATACCATTTCTGTAAGCCCGTGGGTCCAAGTTTTCTGCAGATAAGTTGAGAACTGAGATTCCCTAGAGTAAAGCTGCTCACTTCTAGCACAAACTACACAGCAGTCCACTTGTACATGCTGCTTTGCACGTCAAGCAGTTTCAGGATAACTGAAAATCTTGAAAGCAAGACCACACAGCAAAACAACCGTGTGTCATGGTCACACTGCAACAGGACTAATTTTATTAAAGCGTACGGAGGAGGATTGCTATCATACAGTACTGCTTTGGAGCCTATTTAACGAAACCTTATCTCAGAGCAGCTACGTCCTGTCTCATCGCCCAGCGTTCATGTGCATCAAAGCATCGCCGCAAATCCACCCCTACACTTGCCACTGAAAAACTCACATTTTCCATTGAAAAATACAACTAGAATTGATGGGACCTGGACAACAGCAGGTGATTCTGATTTTCCTCACGAAGGTCATTACCCATGACGAACCGGACATGTCAGAAGGTTATGCAGGGCTGGCCTCAAGCAGAATAACCCCCAGCAGCTATCATCTGGGCCTGGTTTGGTTTCGGCGTTAACCCTTCACATCCTAACACGCGGTGCTCTCCTCTGTGCCAGACAGACTTGCGTGCCCTGACCTACTGCACAACCCAAATGAACTGTGATGAGTTACTACCTGCAAGGTATCTGGAACTACAACAACAGCATGCTGGCATCCAAACTGCGCAACAGGGTGAAAGCCTTTAAAGACTCCTTTTTTAACATCTTTTCTCTGCAACCAGAACAGCATACTAGAAGCTCCTTTAAAAACAAATGAAACGTGGATTTTGCAAGCCAACGGGTGAATCCCAGATTGCAAAAATACCTGTGACATTAACACAGAATAAATGAAAACTCTGCAAACTCTTTCTGCAGAACGTCACTTTCTGTACAGCACGTACCTTTGTAGAAGCTGGTAAAGTGACCAGGCCAGAATCAACAGGATTTGCCCCAACTTACCCTGATTGGCAGCTTGTCCCATGATTAAACTTAGCAGCAGAGAACTGAAAGAAACTTTCCGAGTCACCAGGTCCCGTCCCTGAGCAGTGCAGGCTCCCATACACCGTCTAATCCTATCATAATCCTGTCCAGCTTCATCTTAAACCTCCTCTGGTTGTTTGCACCGTTATTTGCTTAGTTCATACTTCAACACCATTTAAAAGAGTAGTTAGGTATTTCCTACGTAAACCCTGCAAACCCCCACATAACTTATTTACTAGTACATAATGCACTGAAACACGTTAATACTCTTGATTCAGGGGAGGAATTCAGGATAAGAACACACACACTGAAGTAAATCATTCAGACCTTACAAATAGTAGTAATAGTGACACTTTCCCCGCCATGGTTGTTCCATGTAAGTATCTCTGTTTACTAGGAGACAAGAGTTATTGCATAGAGATTTTTTTTAATGTTATTTCACCTTATTTTGAGGATGGTGAAAATCAGCTGGAGCTGTAACATGGTGCTCGTGACACCAGCTGCTCCTTCCTCCAGTCCCTCGCAGCTGCTCTGGAGGAATCTAGGGATGGGTAACGCCACGTCCGTTACTTTTGCTCTGAAGCTGTACAAAACGTAAGAGATCATCACCGAGCCCGTTCAAGCAGCACCCTTCAAAGATTTAAATTATAGGGTGAGCCATCCATGAAATGCTTTCTTACCACAAGGATTTTGATGTAAACAACTGCAGCACTGGCCCTAGAGCGTGTTCAGGACAGGAGGCATCCAGGAAACCCCACTGTCATTTGCTCAGAGAAACGGAGGAGACTGGCGGCTCCGGAGCCCGTGGCAGATACCTTCTCCACAGGCACCTGTTGCAACAGTGGTACCTGCCTGAAGGAAAGGTACTGCTCTGGGCTTCTAGTCAAGATAAGCTGAGTGCTGTGACAGCATTTATAAGGCAGAAAGAGAGGAAAGGCTGTGGCTGGACAACGAATTAGTGTGGGCCATATTTAAAAATAACTAGCATGGAACAAGTATGCGACTCCCAATATGCTGGGTGAGTTAAAGCCTATGTGGAGCACAACCTCCAACCAGGTCATATAAAAACACTCTGTACTGGATTTCCAGATTTATTAGCTAACTGTTCTAATGGTTTAAAAACCTCTCTAGAGGTTTTTACACAAGATGCACTAAAGCTAACACCTCCCTTTGTCACAGCTTAGTGACCTACCTGGATACAAACACACATACAGGCCAAACTCTGCAAACAATAATGCTTAACTGGGCTGCTAAATAATTAGCCTGATTTGTACTGAGACGGAAAATTTAACTGTATCTCCTTTCGAATTATGCTCAACACCTATACATGCGTTTTTATTTTCAGTTGCTTCTTTTGACTGCTTCTGGGAGGACTGGCTCACACATGGGCTCTTCTGCAGAATTTGAGACCAAAGATGGACTTGGGCACCAAACTTCAGCCTCTAAACTGCTGACCTGAATGCAGCTCCCTGCGGGGCTGGGATCGCCATGGGGGAGGAAGCTGAGCATTTACGTAAAGATGAACTCTATTTAAGAAAAAAGGGAGCAGTTGTTTAGCTAAAATGTTTTTACAGGTATTTACGGTGATTTCAGGAGAACATACAGAAGTGGTAAATCACCATTCCCACACAAGGGACAGATCCTCTCAGATTCCATGATGACGGCGACCTACACCCCAGATCCTTGGCGTATCCTGAGCATCTGGCCTGAACTTTTAACGGTCATGCTAAGGCACAGGAAGTGTTTCCATCATTTAGTGCTGATTCCATGGTTAGATAAGTTCAGTCTGTTGCCAGTTTAATTAATTATTTAAAAAATACTATTGTAACTATTATCCTACTGAGCAAATCACCTTCTTCTAAACTTAGTAGCCCAGAAAGAGATTATTTTAACAATCATCTTATCTCTTTTGAAACAAATTATTTTAATTTTAAGTACGCATGGCAGCAGATTTCTGAGAGAAAGTAAGTAATAAATAGCTTTCAGCAGAAGGATTTAAGTACTGCACAGAGCATAACCTTAAGCATTATTGGCAAAGAAGCAAGAGCAACACCTACCACAGACTTGGGCTTGCTGACTGCCACCAGGTTGGCCAGAAAGTCTTCATCGTACAGCTGGCTAAAAACATGGGCATCGTAAGCCACCATTATGGAGATTTCTTCCATCATTTTGCCAGCAAGCTGCCGTTAGAGGCCAGAGCAGGTTGACAATCCAAGGCTGAACCTTGGCTCAGTTCCGTGTCAGTTGTTCACACCCACTTGAAGAAGCTAATGAGGAAGGAGTGTCACAAGAGAAAATATGACCCAGCAAATCAGCTCCGTGTGGGTTTTCCTCTGAGGGTGCCTTTTATTATCATGCAAAGTGTAGGTGAAACACCTGCTCACACTCCCAACCTTGCAAAACCTTGCAGAAGGTATTTGCTGAAGTTTGGTGAAAGCCAGGGAACCTGTTTGAATTCCAGTATTAGGCTGAAGATGAAAAAGCAGTAGCCAAACCAGATCAGTATTAAGCAAGAAGAGATCCGTCAGTGCTTGACAGCAGGAATGGAATCACTTCTGTTCTGCTCTAACTTCATAGCAATTGTTTTATTCTTTATATCCAGTTTTCTCCCACAAAAGCTGACATATCTTGTTAGCAGTCTCACTTTCCAGTGAATTGCTTCTTCTGGTTTACTTGTAAATTCACGGAGGCCGGTGTAACGATGATTTCCTTCAGAGATTCCCTAGAACTTTTCACAAGTTTCCAAATCTCTCCTTTAAAATACCTTCAAACACTCACTTTTGCTTTTACACAGATCTGAATTGCATTTGTGCCGTGTAGATTCTTTGGTTTCAGCAGGAAGGTGATGGCATCAAGTCACACCCCTCCAAACAGGGCCCTTCAGCTTCCATTTGTAACACAGGGTAGAACAGCCACGCAGGATGCAATGAAGGCTCCAAGCTCTCCCTTCAATAAAATCGCACCTCCACAAATGAAATAAACCCAATTCACGCCACTGAAACTTTCCACGGTAGAAGGTCTGTAACACAAATCTGGGACGGGTTTGCTTTACACCAAGAAGTGATATCTCTTGTCCATGAGTCCTAAACAGTGCAGCTGCCTTCCAAATCGCTCCTGACTTCCCAATTCATCTGTTGTAACTTCTGACACAGAGAAAAAGCAGCGCAAGGAAAAGGTTTGGAAAAATCATTAAAAATCAAGATTCTCAAAACTAGAAATGAAAATCTAGAAAATAACAAGTGATTTGAAGAAACAACAACAAAAAATAGCCCCAACAGAAGCTCCTTTTGGAAGGCAGGCAAGGTAAAACTCCTAAGCAAATCAGCATTTCCGCTTAGACTCATCCACTATGTTTTTATCTTCTCTGGATGCCTTTTGTTCTTCCTGGTGAAAAATCATACCTGCCTAGGAAACATAAATCATTTCAGACGTGGATTTGCCTCCAAGAAGAGTGTGTGCTGAATGCAGCAAATCTGGTAGAAATCTCCGGTTCGGGTTGCCGGTCGCATCTGGTTACGCTCCCGCTTTCCAGAACGAAGGGGGTCAGACCACCTCGCTTTTCTCTCTTCCCTGTGCTCCCAGAGTATCTTTATCAAAGATGACAGGGATATCTAAACAGCACCAGGTGCTATTTGCATCTGAATAGGAAACTGGAGCAACAGCTGTAGTACAGGATTAAAACCCCAACACCTCTTTCACTTAAGTAGGGGGCGAAATTACATGTTATTGCTAGGAAACAGAGAGGGTTCTAATAGGCTTATGGAAAAGGAAAAATGCAGCACTTGAGGTTAAATCCTTGAGACTAAAGCCAGTTCTGATCACGCTTAACCCTTGAGGCAAGGAAAGGTATTTTTAACTTGAAATGCATCTATAGTGCATTTTAAAAATTTTCCTTCAAAGGCTTGCAAATTTTTTGCAGTTAATTCCCACGGTGGAAGTACTTTAGATCCCAGTCCCGAAGCTCCACGCAGCTCTCCGTGTCACCTGTACAAAACCGTACCTGCTACGCTAAATCCTGCTCAGGTCTCCCAAAGCGCTTTCAGTGACCGCTTCCTCTTCGCTTTCATGGCCTTGTGGGGTGGGTATGACCTTTTTTTTCTTGCAGCCAGAGTTAAAAGGAGAAGGTTAAGAGTGGCTCCTCCGAGGCTGCTGACAAAGGTACCTGTTGTAAGAGGTAAAGCGAGTCCCTCCCCACAACCCCTCCCGCCCTGCTGGCACCTGCTCGGAGGCTCCCAGCGGGGACTGACGTGGTGTTTGAACAGTCCCGCAGGCACAGGGAGAGAGCGGGCGGTGCAACAACAAACATTCCCCTGTTAATGAGACACCAGTTTTAATTCTACAGTAAGGGCAGGAGGTGGAGAAGGCAAATCATCAGAGTACCAGCAGCTGCAGCTCCTCAGGTCCCTTCCCAGATTTAGCCAACAGGCATTTCTGTTTATAAGGAATTACGCACCAGAGCCTATATACCCTTTTTTTTCAGCTTAAACATAATGGTTGCCATGATTTAACAGAACTGAATCTACATGCTACTGCCGTATGATTACCCGAATAATTCTTCTCATATTTATTCTTAACAGAGGGCTTGTAATTTTGGCATGTTCTAACTAGCAATCACAAGAACTAATAGCTGATTTTGGATGTTGGCTAAATGCACCTTTACTTTAAAAAGGATGTTTTTCAGCTGTTACTTCAAGCTAATGGAACGAAGCTGCCCACAAATCCCTACAAACCTGCATTTACATCCACGTTAACAGGCTGTGCTATGCTCTGCATCACTGCAAGAAATTACAACTATCAAGACGCTTAAACTAAATCTTTTGAATTAAACTGACTGAAGCAACTATGTCCATCGTGGCAGCATGCCCACACCCGGGGAGCTGGAAGGGAAGGGGAAGCAGAGATGCCCTTGGCCACCTCTTCAGGCTGCACTACACCCTCCTCCCAGCATTTCAACACAGAGCCTTCCCATCCCAGGGTTTCTGAGTGCTGAGGTGATGAATATCCTATCAAAAGACAATAAAAAACACATAGTGCAGCTTCACAGTTCTTTAAATCAAATAATGTTTCTCTGTGCAATGCCATGTCTACCTTGCAGCAGCGCTCCTCAGGGAGCAGAACGCAGTCCCCTCCACGACACGGTTTTTGAAAGCATACCTCCGAAGCAGGAATTTTTGGAGAAGCGGTTCAACCAAGCAGTCAGGACAACAGACGAGAGCCAGCAGAAGGACAGGTGAGCTGCAGAAAACTGTTAACTAATTAAGGTAAGTAGCCCTAATTACAGTTGTTGGGATTTACATGCTGGTGGATGGTAGAAGTGAATGGAAAATTCCTGAATTGAGCAAACCAGCTAGCTTAGCAAAGCAAAATCCTGCTCACTCCCAAGATAAAGTCACTCTCACTCCACCCCCAGGAATGTCTTGCTGCTATCTGACAGGGATAGGATCTTCTGATAGACGGGAAAGCGTTACGTATGTGAGGTATGTGCAGCTTCTTGCTAAGCCTCCATTCCTGCCACCCTGTTTCTGAAACACAAAGGCGTTTTCTGCGATTTGCTTTTCATGTATTAATGAACCTGAGAAGATCACAGCAGTCTGCAGATAAGGAAACATAAAACTCCTTTCAGAGCACTTGGAATGGCATTTGGCAGCTCAAGATAAGTTTATGGGGTTTTTTCCCCAGATGGGAATAAATAATGGTAGTATCACTCTCTTTTTCACAACTCCCTCACCCAGTAATGACCTGTAAGACCTATTTCCAGCATGACCAGCAAGCGAAAAACACGTGGTTACAGATGAAACCCTGTGAATCCCAAAGCAGTGAGGTTCTCTCCTCGCCCACTGAGGGCTGGCTGACCACCAGAGAACACATCTTCCGCCCCGCAAGCTGTCAGCTGCGGTGCCACCGAGAGCCCCCCGCAGACGTGGCTGCTGCCCTTGGGAAGCTGTCCTGGAGCCCTCAGCCAAGCCTGTGCCGGCGCCAAAGGCCGGGAGAGGCTGCCTGTCCTTCGCACGAGCCGTTATCCCACGCGGTAAGTAAGGAGCAAAGCATTCACTGATGTGCTGGGGCAGCCTTCGAGAAACCAGAAAACTGTTCTGGTTTTAGGCCTCAGAAGGGAAATACCTTTAGATACGGCTGAACGCTACACCGCTGCTCGCAGGAGTGCCCCCACCAGTCAGTAAAGGCTCAGGCTGAGCTATAGTTCAGCAACTGCTTCTCCAAGGTTTATTTTTTAAAATGTCAAATAGCTTGGCCTTTTTTTTTTTTTTTTCCCAAAGAAGTGGGTGTAGGCACCTGTGCTTCTCCTAAAATAATCCTCCAAATGTGTGGAAAAATCTGGGCTTGGTGTGCTTGAGTGCATGTACTTACACGGGCAAATCCTCCCCATCTGCACCCACACCACATTCTCCCGGGTTGAAAGCAGGCAGGGCTGTAAACTCATGTTGGCAGATTAAAGCCAGCAAAGCCGTTGCGCTGGCGAGCGCGCATGTTCCGCTCCCAGCAGCGCAGAGGTCAGCGTAGCTGGAATTGCTGAGGCGCAGGCGTTCCCGACAAACCGGTGACGCTCCCCCTCGGTGTAGCCCACCGTAGGGAAATGCTGAGGACTTCCAAGTCCTCAGCGTAACGTTGCCAGCTCTGCCTCTTCAATTATTCACTGCAAGCAGAATGATAGCGGAGGGCGCTACTGTTGCCCTGCTCTCCTTCAGCCTTACGGGAGAACACTACAGCAAAGTCACTGCGAAAGCAGGAGGAACCCTTACAAACGTCATTCAGCGCTTCTTTATGGATTAAAACTAAATTCCCCTCTCCCAGCCCCCCCAAATCAGCTGTGTGCCACACAAAATGCTAGTCCTGCTCCCATGCAAAACTGCTGTGTAAGGATTCTCTTCCACAACGTTCCTAGATGAACTTTAAAGCTCATGAAAAGAAGGAAAACTATTTATTAGCCTCACCCCTAAAACTACAAAAGGTGGACGAGCAGGGTGGCTGATAGCTCCCCAACCTGTATTTTTAAAAGCATGTTCTCAATTAGTTCTGTCCTGTGTGTTTGTCCTGTTTCTCAAAGAGATGGCTGTTAATGCTTGCAATTTAAAGGGTGCAAATTTGCACTTCATTTCAGGTTTTACATTAACCAGAAACGACAGCTAAACATGAAGCTGCCTAAAATGAATCTGCCCCTTTTGATTTCTAAAAACCATACAAACCTGAAAAAGATTAAACAGGAGCACAGCTGAGATGCCAGCCTACAGGTACACACGCATTATTATTCAGCTCAGTCCCTTCCAGAACATGTTGCAGCCTTTTAAATTAACTCGTGACTCTCTCTTGATTTTTAATTAATTAAATTCACATTGTTAATTTATGTTTTCATATTTCTTTTTCATGCTGCTCCTTTCACTTTCTAAGCGCACTAGAAGTTACTTCCTCTCTTCAGCTAAGTTCCCTCCAGATGTCAACTGTCTCGCCTCGTGAACTTCTTTCTTGCCTGCCGTGAATTTGCACTAGAGCTGGGATGACTTTTTGCTTCTTGTGTTTTTCCAGAGGCAAAGGCAGCCCAGGGCTCCAGCCAGTCCCAGCTGCCGGCGCATGGCCCCACAAAGAGCTGTGGTGTGCCGAGCCATGGAGGCAGTAGGGCAGAGGGCCAAGGGAGGAGCCAGGCATCCCTGAGCCGGTGTTGCAGCCACGTAAAAGGAATACTGAATCTTACTGTCATATAACCCACTGAGGTTTAAACCAGAGCTGAGCGTGTGTCTTCCTCACCCATCCTTTTCTTTTAGCAAATGGGGGGGTTTGTTTCTTCTGATTTGGAAAGGGAAGGGGTGGTACTGGTGAGCTCCATGACACGCAAACGGCTCCTCCTGCCGTAATGCACTGACGCTCCGCAGGCATCGCTGCAGAAACTGCTCAGAAGGAAGGGACAGAAATTCCTAAACGTGACTTAAAGCACAATGTCCTGAACAGCAGCAGGCTTCTGCCACTGTTCCACCCTTCCCTTTGGGTACCCATTTTTTATCCCCTCCCAGTTCAGCGACAGCAGACACCCACGAACACCTCCACACCACAAGCTGAGGGAGGTGGCAGCAGTTCTGGAGCAGGGCTGTGCACTGGCACCTTCCTACCCCTGCCCCAGCGCCACGGTCAGTGTCTCATGAATCGGTGCCCTCAGAGTCCAGGCACTACAAACAGGTCCCTCCGGCTGCTCAAGGCACAAACATTAACAATCTGTTTGCCACTGTAAATGTCTCTGATATATATTCCCTGGGGCTGTTAATCCAACAACTGAATAATGTGTGCGTGGCATTGAGACCATGCAAATGCCCTTGAGAGCCAAGTTCCATAATCAACTGATGCTAACCCAACACTACCTGTGAAATTGATTTTAAACTTCTTGCATTTATCACCTCAACTAGAATTTAAAAGGGAAAAAAGATGGGGTCAAGTGTATTTTTCAAGAAAATTAGCATAGAAGTTGTAGTACGAGTGGTTTGAACTACGATTTATATGGATTTCTGGGCTGATTTCTGTATAGCTCGATTCAGGGATTTCACCCAAACAGCCCACAAGCTAATGCAAGCAGAGCCAAATTTTATCAAGCAAAAGCTTCATCAGAGGAACAGAACTAATTCAGGCTTCACACAAACAACAATCATACAGCAAGTATATATCTGTATTGCTACCTTCACCCACAGTCTAGTGGCTTTTCATTTAGAGCAAACTAAAGATATTAGTGAACATCAAGTAGCACATTAAACAGTGACATCTGCCTCATGAAGAGATGCAGACAGGGGCCCAGGACTTGGAACTTCTCATTCTAAACCCACACCTGACTTTCTTTCTCAAGGCAGATACGTGTTTCCATATTTATCTTTCCCTCACCAGAGAGAGATTAGCAGTTCTTATCTACCTCCCAGAGAAAGACTAATAATGGCAAAATTTATGAAAATTGCAAAACTATAAGTGGTCTTATTGTTGTTGTTGCTGCTGCTGTTATGATGTTGTCTGCCAGGTTCTCTCCAGAGCGTTGCTAAATGCCTTACGAAGTCGCTAAGCTGCGCAGGGAGGTGGGACCCTGCGGAGAGCACAATGTTCACCTGGATGACCTGTCTGAATTTAGTACTGCCAGTCACTTTGCACCTGACCTTTAGCCTGGAGTAAGAAAAAATGAGAAAGAACAAAATGCTGGAGAGCCAGGCACTATGAGAAACTCTTGTCGTTAAATAAAAGAAAGAAAGTAAAGGCAAGACGACAGCACATCCTCTGTCCATCAAAACCACTGGAGCTGGGCAGGCACAAACCCACCGTAACATGCTCTGCTCTGCACCCCGGCAAAGCCTCCGCAAGGTTTGGGGCAACGTTTTCCACGTGGACCCCCTGACAAAGCCAAATGGAAAAGGTGTGACATTTCTATGTGTAAAGAGCACAACAGTAATGGCATATTCCCCAAACAAAAACTAAATCCGCAGTATAATTGCTTGGAAGATGAGAGAAAGAGTAATTAGGACTGAAATGATGCGGGTCAGGAAATGGCACATGGTGCTGCTAAACTGGACTGAACTAGACAGACTCGTCCAAATATCTCGGTGGCTGAGGTACAGAAGTCAGGCGGTTTGATTGTGAGACGCAGTCTAGACCGAGGCATGCTGAAAGGCTCTGAAATGAGATTATTTCATGCATTATACATTAGAAGTACCAACTAGTGACACTCTCCTGGAGAGCAGCCACGTCCCACAGTGCTAGAGTTAAAAATGCAAGCGTTAACCTGGAGGTCAAAGGACTGAATGTAGCCCAAAAAGTCCAGAAAACAGCAC
The DNA here is from genome assembly GCA_027574665.1 of Rhynochetos jubatus. Classification (NCBI taxonomy): domain Eukaryota; kingdom Metazoa; phylum Chordata; class Aves; order Eurypygiformes; family Rhynochetidae; genus Rhynochetos; species Rhynochetos jubatus. The sequence continues at coordinate 24,692,787 of CM050656.1, forward strand.
GTGCTAGTGTATCTTTGGTATAAAGCTGAGTAACGGGATCTGATACAGAAAGCGTTTGACATGAGATCCATTTGCTGGGAAGGATGGAAGGCATCCATCCTGAGGTCACTGCTCCCCTGGACAAATTCCTCTGGAATTTGTACAGGTCGACTCCAGAAGAAGAAAGCAGCTCAGGACCGTGCAAGCTGATCCGTGTTTAAGACTTCCAGCAGCACCCACTAATCTAAGCTTTACACTATCCTTTCGCTAAATCCCTATTTATCACCATACAGTGCAGTGAAAGGGAAATTCTGTGCTCAGAAGATGATTTGGAGACAAGCTATTTCAGTGCTTAACCGTGCTGATCTAGTCTCCCACTGTGAAAATCTGCATCAACGCTCCATGCTTCCACAGACCACAATGAGAAAAGCTTCTGTATTTACATATGATTTAAAGATTAACCTGCCTTGATTTGACTGCTAATAAGCTTATTTTAAGAGCTCAAATGGTATGTATGAAGGGGGAGAGAAGGCAGGTTCTTACACAAGTTATCCAAGAGCTCTCTATGTGATAATGAGGTATTTCTTCAGACATCAGAGACCTGACAGATTTCCACCTACTATTCTACCCTCCCCATTTTGCCCTTATTTAAAATCTGGACTACAGGTCTCGCATTACTGCTACCATTATAGCTATGCAACTGAAATAAATGAGACACTTCTCCCCCCAACAATCAGGAATGGTTCCAGCTTAGCACAGATGTCCACAGGGCAGGAGAACATTTTCTCCTTGCATCCACGTGCTCAGGCTGGGCACAGTGTTCTGCTCAAGCTGAGGTCAGCGTTTCTGCCATGCATGCAGGGGCCGTGCTCCCCTGGAAGCTCCCTCCCCCCCTCCCAGCACTCCTGTTGACTCCCCTCAACATCCAAATAAAGGGCCGTATTTAGAGAGAAAATTAAGCCCTAACTTCTAATCTGTTCTTGATTTTTAACATGCCTTTTATATAGGGGAAGTGCTTAAGCAAAATTCCTTCGGCAAGGAAGTGCCTGGAATGAATGAGAGCTGATTTTTGCTTAATTGGAAATACACCCTAAACCCCACAACAGCAAACAAAGAAAAACAGAGGATGCAGTAAAATGTAGGATGTTTGCAAAAAGAAGTTTTAAAAAGGAGATTTCTACCATAAAATTCCTCAGTGTATTTCCAAATCATACCTTTTATATGATGAACATAATTATTTTCACTGTTCAGAAAGTCAATCCCCGTAATGAAACAGGAAAAGTGTGCTGAAAAATGGTACAGAACCAGGGAAAAGTAAGAGATACCATCCTTTGGCTCTTCTCGGTTTTGGCTACGAACGATAAGGCAGCAGTCTCTGCCTGCTGCCCATTGGAATTCAGGAAGGACACCACCTACCGAATGCCAACCCTGTGTTTCGTTCACAGTTCAGATGAGTAGGGGGGGAATGCAGTGTCTGCACCATTCACTTGTCTGGAGACTGCAGAACAAACCCCTGGGGATTGTTCTTTCCCCTACAACAATAGTGCACTGCAGCATTTAGTCTGATGGTGTAAACATGATGCTGATCTGAAAATGAAGGAAACATTTAAAATAAACTAGCAACTAACATGAGAAAACCCCCCTATATTGCTGTCTCCACGTGGACATTATATATAATATAAATCCAGGTGATCTATGTCATGTTTGGAAGGTTATAGATGTCTTTGCTGCATTTGTGGGAGAGTAACTCAGTTTCTAATTACTCCTTAAAACGAATTACTCTCTAAAAGTGGTGAAGGATTCGATCACCTTTCTCAGCCATATGACGGCTGACTTGCAGAATGACACACCATTTTTTCTCTTCTCTAGACACATCTCGCTGCAGAACTTTGCAATAACCCGGAGAACTAAATACGGACTCAGCAACACGCCTGGGACTGGAAGAGTTGCCTGGGCACTGGTAATTGATTTAGCAGTACAGTAACTGGGCTACCCCCAGTTTTAAGGAGAGTGAAATGACTGAGTCCCACTGGTGACCCTTGTGCATACCCCTACGTGGCACAGCACTGGCACCACCCAGACAGGTGGTATCTCTGCTGAACTGTCTTGCGGAAAAAGTAAAAACAAAAGGATGGTTTCCTTAACACCACTTCAGACTCTGAAATTGAGACAGACCAGAAACATCGGAGTCGGATTGTTCTCATCTCTCACAATGGAGTGCAACGGCAGCAAGAGAAATAGCTCCCTGTGAGCTAAAGATGGAGCGCCCGCCCTACCCTGGTGTCTCTGCGCTTTGGGCCATCTGTTATCAGCAGCACACCGCACACAGCCACGTTGTCCTGTTGGGTCATATACTGTGTTATTCTCACCCGTGAGCAGACACAGCCACAGGGCAGCTACGTCTCCTTTATCAGCTTGGGTATTACTTAACCTGTCTTGGCACTGCAGACCACCCCACATTTTCCCAGAGCTCTGAAAGTTCAAGAGCGAAAGTACATCAGGTGGGAAGAGCCACCCGAAAGGCTGAGATCCCCACCCACACGAGCCACCTGCCTGCCTCTGGGTGTAATTCAAGGTGTTAGTCATCATCTTCCGCTCCCTAAACACCCAACATCTTCCCATATGAAAGATGCTTTTCTTCCTATCTTCAATTAATGAAATTGCCATCTGTTGACTCAATCTGGTTAAAAGTACCCGAAACAACTTCTCAGGGCTGTAAAAGTTATTCCTGGGCATGTGAGCTGGTTCTAAGCCTCCTGGGTTTTGTTCACAGCTCAGCTTAGAGAATACCTGAGATAACTGAAATAATTGCCCGCGCACCGAGCACATTTCCGAGCTCTGTGTGAGTAACAGCACCAAAACTTACACGCTAACATGAATAGCGCAGCTTGGCTTGTGAAACCACAGCTGTATTTTAAAAAAGCGCAGAGCTGCGGGTCTGCAAAGGTTTGATGATCAGCACTTCTCTGCATCTACTTAAAAAGTGGACATCTGTCGTGGTTTAACCTCGGCTAGCAATCAAGTACCGCACAGCCGCTCGCTCGCCTCCCCCGCCTCCTCCAGTGGAGGAGAAGCAGAGGAAAAGACAAGGAAGCTCGTGGATTGAGATAAGAAAAAAATTAATAACTGAATACAAATGAGTATTATAGCAATGCTAATATGTAAGGAAAATAATACGATAGAATGGCTCACCACCCGCCGAACCGTACACAGCCAGGTCCTGAGTAGCGAGTGTCAGAGCTGGAGCCCGAGAGCAATCGCAGCAGTGTCCGAGCGAGCCCTATCAGTGACAGCACAACCAGGAAAGCCAACTGACCCACCAACTCACTAACGAGCTAAACGAACAAGCCAGCTATAGCTTTTATACCTGTTTGTTCCAAATAACTCTCTACAGGATTCATCCTTCTCTTTTTCAAGCTACAGCATTGTGCTGGAGAAAAGGTATGAAATACTGGAGCTTGTGAGAGCATCTCCATTGTTTCTGGAGCATTTACTGGAGAGCGTGGCCGTTCCCTCACCAGAGTTACCATCGCAGTCTAGCACTGATGCTGATGTGACCAGTGCTCCCGTGACAAACCCAGCCAGGCTCTGCTGTAGTATACACACTCAGTGCCTTCCTGGCTGTGAGAAGTGATTCAAATCAGCGTTTTGCTTGGCAAGGAGATTCTCTGGGCGATGCCCACCATCTTTTAGGTTGGAAAAGACCATTAAGATCATCAAGTCCAATCACTTCCATCTTGCCCCATTTTGGGAGCACGTCTAGAACAAACAGCACTCTACCAGCTTCCTTACACTTCTGCCACCCTCCTCTACCCCCGTGCAACCACTAGAAACGCTCTAGCGGTTTATCTACACATCAAATACTCCCTCAGCAACCTGCTCCTCTCCTTGAGACAACTTAAGGCCAAACTGTGCGCTGGCGGAGATCCCAACCCCACCCTGCAAAAATGCCGTTGTTCCTGCAGAACTGCCTCTACATCAGGGGTTTTCCCAGCACTGTGGGCAGGCAAAAGGTATCGTCTCTTCCCTCTTTGCCGATCTAGCTGGGCTACAAGCAGCCTGGAACGTGGATACAACTGAAGTTAAAGCAGCCAGAAACAAAGTAAGCAGAAAAATGGCTTAAAGCCATCTTTGTTCTGACCCTTTCCATCAAAGACTGTGGGGACCACACAGATTCTCAGCTGCTGCCTCACCCTGGGTACAGCTACGCCTTTAAAATACACTTTCGGTGAACTCCCGGATGCCACCCCAGCTTGACAAGTATCATGAGAAGTTTGCTCAGCTGATGAACAGGAAAACCAGTAAAAATATGGTAGAGGGTGGTGTTGGAGAGAAGACAAACAGCTATGCAAGTAAAGGCACCCTGCTGCAGCTCAGAGGCTTATAGCTCTGCTTCTGCATGCTGGAAGAAAGCTGTTTAGCTGTATAAATAAAGAAGATGTATAAGTAAATAAGTAAGAATAAGAGTGGGCTGCAGGAAAGCAGCTAGACTGGCCCCTTCAGTATTTTGGACGTTGCTTAGCAACAGGCTGGCTGCTGCAGGGCTGAAGTAGCATGAAATTAGCAGCTTTTCGGCAAATGACAAATTGAATATAAAACCGGGGAGGTGGCCTTCGAGTGGCAGCGAGGAGAAAAGCATTAACTGGCGAATCTGATACGGTGGGCAGCTTTTAGGAGGGTTTCCTGAGTGCAGGGATCTTTAATTACTGCAGCCAAGGGGCTTTGTCCTAGCTGGGTCCCGATAAATTCCAGAGCGTGCCTGGTAAGTTAATAATTCAATCTTGATTAAAATGATGTCCGTTACAGTCACCTCATGGGTTAATTGCTTATTAGCGATCTTAAATAGGTCAAACTACATCAGATCAGACTACCCTTACTGTATCAGTGCCAGCTGACTATACACCACGTTTCCAGGTGCAGAGTTACAGATTTCCTCATCGTTTCAGGTCTGGGTGATCTTGGTGCTCTCTCTGCTTTCCCTTTGGGAATTTGGTCCCTGAGAATCCTTCAAGTAACTGAATCTCAACAGCACAGATCCACTTGTTCTGGTCAAATGATTCCTCTAAATCATATTGCTTCTCTAGCCTTCTGGAACAATCCTGTGTGGACATGGAGGATCAGTATATAGAGAGCAGCTATTAGAGAGAACTGAGCAACGATAACAGCAAGAACATGTGTACACATTTCACGGAAGGCTTAAACAGACGTTATGAATGAAATATGTTTCTGGGTCGCTTAATCTGAGGCCAGATTGTACCAGTTAATGGTTTCCCACAGCTAAGTGTGTGTGAAGCTGGTCCCTGGCAGCAAGACACAACTAGGGACCCGTATGGCACACGATCCATCGGAAGGTGGTGTACAACGGTGGCTGGGTCAGGAGAGATGTTAAGTGGCTTGTCCAGGCATTAAAGTGGAGGAGGAAAAGGAAAACACAGTGACCCTTTTCCCTGCTTTTTACCCACACTCAGAGCAGTGATAACTTATTTTACTCCTTACTTACAGAGTAGCTTCTATTGGTGTGGCACTTCAGCAACAGAGTAAGACCTTCCTGTGGGCCTATGCATGAACGTAATTTGCTTGGACCAAGGAAACTTCTCACCTGCACTTCATCCTCCTCAGTGCCCCAACACAGCCCCTAATTGTTCCTGCGACCGGCGTGGAGAGTACCCAAGCCACCACCAGTTCCATAGGCAGTAAATCACACATTGTAGAGCAGATTGGCTTTTTTCAATCCTCATAATTTTCAGCCCTTCTGGGCCCTTGGGAGCTGCACACAGAGATGTCTCTGGCAGTGTTTTGTTTTCCTATTTGTCTGCGGCAGAAAAGCAGGCAACCCAGGCTCACTGATGTGGCAGGCGATTAGGCGAGATGCCCTCCATTTCCTTAATGAGTCTATTAAGTGAATCTATCAAAGGTGTAACGACAAGTCTCAAAGGAAGGAAAGACAGAGATAAGTGACTGTCCTGAGATAATCCTAGTACACATACACAAGAAAACAACCGATAGGCTACAATAGTTAATTGGGAACAATGTGATCCCATTGCTGGAGAAGTACACCGACGTAAACCACCTTCACACCTGTTCTTTCTGCATGGCCAGAGTTAGCTGTGCCTTAGCGTGCAGCTTCACCTCTGCTTCGGCTTCTCCTCCTCTGACCAGGACATGATAAAATCCAGCTTCACGGAGCTGCTGTGATACATTCATCTCTGGGGTATTTGGAGAGTCAAGCGTTTGGTGAAACTGCTAGTGCTCCCTGAACCTGAACTTGTTTTGGACCACAAGACCCAAAGACTATCAAAACTTAAAAGGAATTTTATTCTCCAGGTCCCCAAATGAGGCCTTGCAGATGTGCATCCCAGTACTTGATGTCCCCAGAGAGATTAAAAAATATTGCTATATTAATACAAATATACCAGTTACTGGGCATACACAGCAATTGGCTGACATCACTCCCCCCGATTTTATTGAAAAGGTTAACTGTGACCCAATACTGCCCATTTTCCAATGCTCAGCTCCATTTTACAGGGGTGGTATTGCTTGTGGGGCTGGCAGCTGTGTGCATCGCCTGTTAAAGCTGGCTTACCAAGGGTGTACACTTGCAAACACAAAGCAGAAGGCTCAGCATAATACCGATGGGCTGCAGGCTCGCTTGCCCTGGAACTGGCAGTACCAGCAGCACAGGTCAGAGAGGGATGAGCACAGAAGCCCTTCCCTTCCCCTTCCAGGGGCAGCTGCTTAGTGGGACTCGAACTGAGCACAGTAGAGCCAGGGGAAGTCTGGAGTACTGGATTACCAGGGAGAAGAGCTTTTAGTACGTGAAGGTGCAGACAAGCCTGAATCTTGCATTCTGATTGTGTATGAAGAGCAAGAAAGGGGAAGGGGGGAGAGCAAACAGCATTAGCAATGTTGAGGAGTTTGAAAGAGAAGATGTACTAACACACATGCCTATTTCTCTTGAAACAGCACTCTCTGTTACTGCTGCCATTTTGTGGATGTTATAATAAAGATGAAGGAAAATAAAGGGACGCTGCTGTTCCCAGGGAGCTAGGGTTCCCAACGAGGCCCTGTGTGAGCGTTTAGCCCAGTGCTGGACCTATAAATGTGCAGCTCGTTTCCTGCTTGCATCAGCCATCGGAGCCTCAGCCTGTGTCTGGAGGAGAAGCTGCCTGATGGAGAGAGATTGATGAGAGCGAGCACAGCACAAGGTGGACTCTGGCATGGCCCGCAGCCACCCCTCCTCCAAGTTGCCCTCAGCAGCCAGTGCTGAGCCTGTGATGATCCCTTTCGCTTCAGGCTGGGAGTTCCTCTGCTGTCAGAGAGCAAGAGGAGGAGGTTTCCAAAGGTTACCAGGTCCAGGCAGCACCTCCTTGCCCTCTGACCAGGCATGTCTTTGTCAAGTCCCGAAGTGCCTGGGTTCCTCACGCCGGCTGGAGAAGACGGCTATGGTGCATCTTGGGGCAGAGCAAAAAACAGGTTGTAAACAAAGATGCCCTTGGGCTAGATAGTAGCTGCCTTTGCAAGAACCCCTTGTCAAAACATCCTGCTCAGAAACACGGTCCCAAGCAAGGTGCTACTTTCTCACCCCATGTCCTTTCCTCCTCAGAAAGGAACGCACCCTGCGGCAAGCTGGAGGTAGAGAAGGAAAACAGAAATTAGCTGCTCTTGGAGAAAGTTCATTACAACACAAACCTAAATTTCACTTTGTGTTACAAGAGAATCAAGGGCCAAATTTGCCTCTGAGCTTCCTGCTGCTATTAAAAACAGGATTTGTGTCGCTGCAGGCTAATGGGAGCATGATGGTCTGGATGAGCTGCTGTAATGAAGAAAACTCTTTCCTGGGCTTTATATTCTGCAGGCCCCAAATTGCAGCTCCTTCCTGTGCGAGAGCACCCTTTCATTTCTACCTAACCAAGAAAGAAATTGCACTTACTGTTTTCAGGACTATTTAACATTTGACAGCAATGCAGCAGCGGTGAGATGATGGGGTTTTTTTTCTTGTTTCTGACAGGTCAGGTAGATTGCCAAGTCATCAAAACCAACAGCCTGACACTACATTTTTCGTGTGTCACTGACGGTGGTAAAAGAGCCCAAAGTCAGGAAAATGGTTTACCAGAAGGCGCAGATAGTGTTACAGAACACAGCAGCTTGCAACAGGCTGCCTTCGGGAGAGCAGGAGCAAGCAGAGCAAAGCATTCTCGATAGGCAGTGAGGAATCAAAGCCCTGATCCATTTCCGATTCCTTCCACTGCTCTGGACTAGCTGAAGTATAATCAATATTCCCTACCGTGTAAAGATGGAGCATCCCAGGTGGCACAATCGGGTGGCTTACTCAGATCGCCATGAAATTGCTCCTCATGAGGATGCACGATAAGGTCATTGATCTTGTGCTCTAAGCTACGGGGTAACAAAAGGATTTCTGAGATTAAGAAGCAGCTGCTCAGATAATCACTTCACCTGCTAAGGACTTGGGCTGCAGTTTAATTTTTTTTCCCCGGAGGTCAAGGCCTTCACCCCTGAGCCTCTCCAAGCTACATCAACCACAGCATATTTATGTTAGTGAAAATACACTTGTGCTTCTTATTTGGTAGAGGTGTGACGCGCATCCCCTCCAGGCTGGTGCAACGTGCAGACGCAGCTGGGCTGAGATCTGGGGAGGCTGAACACTGCAGCTCCGTTGTCACAGTAACTGGGTGACTGGCCCGACACGCCGTCGGTGGGCCTGAGCTGTGCAGGCACACTGCACTGGGGCATGTACCTCCACATGTGAGAGATCATTTGTTACGCTGATGCATGCCTTGGGGATGAGATTTTGGTTTTGACTAATTCCACTTGCAGAATCAAATTTTCGTTAAGAATTATTGTCAAGGAAATTGCATTAATTAAGCAAAGGAAGTTGAAAGAACAATTAACAGACACAGTAACATAATGAGGATTGGGTCTTCATCTGCAGCTTGAACTGAACAGAAAAATGAGAAACACGATGAAGGCTTCGCAGTGAACAGACCCACAATAATCACAGAATCAGCCACCAATATGCTTTTTAACTTTTTTCCTATGCTTCGTTATTTTTGTTGCTGAGATAAGGAACGTGGGGAAGTGAGAGCAAAAAGAAGGAACCTGTCATCCCTCCCCGGCTTCCAGAACTCCTCAGAACGCCTGTGTGGCTGTGGGGGCACACTGGAAACAGCAATGAGTGTAATAGGAATGAACTTATGCAGACGAGGCTGGTTGATGTGGCACAGGGTTGACACCTCCCTGCCCCAGTGTTCACACCACTGCATGGGAAATCATCATTTACAGAGGAATTATTTCAGACTTAAGCAATGTGAAACAGCCAAACACCACAACACTACTTAAAAATTCAGGAAAGAGTAAACCCTTAAGAATTGTCATTCTTAAATAAAATGAAACACCTCTACAAACAGGGATAAATATACTAGGATGTTTCTATATAGCACTTTAACTGGCTTCTCCAAAGCCTCTGGCATACAGCTCTTCACCTCCATTTACCCGCCTGATGTAAATTATTTATGCCCAAACACAAACAATTGAAACAATATAAACAATTTAACCTTACGTTTACTACACCACTTACTCTCCACATGAGGAACAAGGCTATAATATGGTAAAAATAAAAATGATCAACTGCAGAAAACCAGAGAAGAAATCCTGAAGCAAAGCAATAAGGAGATCCTAAAAATGTGAATATTGCCCTTATGAAGCCCCCAGCTAAACTACTACCTATTGCTTAGGTAACAGCCAAGTAACCACGCACTGAATTTAACTTCCAACACTATCAGTAATGGCAAAACGAAGGCCTGGGGTTTGTAATGGAAAGTTATTAATAGGGACTTCAGTTCTAAAAGCTACCTTCACTGCAGAGCTCTGCGTTTATAAAATGCATATGGCCACCTTTCTATATTTAGATTTGTTTGTTCATTTATTTTCAAAGCGGAGAAACTGAACTGCAGGTGACCGAGAAATCAAACACTGGAAAAAATGTGCAAAGACACTGTCCTCACTGTCTTTTTTTATTCGCAAAAGCTCGGGGGGGGGGGGGGGGGGGGGAAGGGAACATTGTTTGGTTTTGCCTGTTTTTCTTTTTCCCCCAATTATTTTTAAAAGTTTAGCTTTAGGTCTCAGTACAGCAGGGTGATTCAGAATTTGTCACCTCGTTTCATTTGTCAAAAAAAGCAAAGAAATGTCTGTCCCAAGTGTTCTCTGCACTACACTGAGAATGGATCACTGGTTTTTTCCTCAAGCCACTGCATGCAATAGCCACTGGCTCCGGATTACCTGAGCTTTCTGTAGGAGTCACGATTTGTTTCCAGCAACTTCAGTTTTAGATTCTGTAACATCTGCAGAAAAAATATAACCAAAGCATTTCTGAGGAAGACTCACATCAGAAAGGCTGATCAAATACCACAGAAGGCAGCTTGAAATCTTTTGCCCAAATGCAATCTCTTCCGAATGCATGTATTCTGAGATCTCTAGGCTTAAAAATAAAAGGTAATTCTGTGTGTGTGAGCTGAACTCTCAGCAGACAGAGCTGCAGACACAGGGTTGCAGCATCTTGACTGCAGGGTCTTTTGTATGTGAAGAAATCAATTTCCTCTGAATTACCACTATGCCACTTACTGCTGACTGCTACCTGTGTCCTCAGATCCGACTGCTTGAAAGGGGTCCAAGAAAATCAGAGATGAATTTTAACCTCCAGAGGGATTTCTCCATCTTAAGCCTCAACAGTCTTGTTGATGCTGAAGACAGTATCAAGGAACACATCTTGGCCATTGTAAACACGGGGCACAGAGCTCATTTCTAGGCATTTCTGCAGCTACACTTGTACCTGCGTGTCCTTCTGCACAAAATGTGAAAGCCTGTGGTTTTGTTCCTTTCCATTATGGTTGTAAGTGCTGATCCTGGGTTACATTTATTTTTCCTCTACAGCCTTTTTTGCATCACAGAAGCATCTTCGAAAAGGAAAGCATCCTACTGTGAACAAGAGGTACTGCAAACCTGCTGGGGGCATCACCACAGTCTTTTTCTATATTCAAACTCTAGGCATCCATCAGTAAATCAGTTACAAGTTACTGTGTTTGTTTCCTTCAAAGGAAGGACTTTCCCATCCAAAGAACAAGGCTGACGATGGTAACTCTGCTACCACTGCTTACAGACCACTGGAGGCAGAAAGCCTTTGATAGAACATGGTAACGTGTCACCTTATGGGACGTCAGTCAATCCTCCAGCCACCCTGCATCTGGGATTCAAATGTGCCCAATTCAGCCTGGGAAACATTTTCACTTCCTCTTTCTCACAGAGCAGAGTTATTTTAGACAAATTGTGGCAGAGATGGCAGAAGACAGAGCTGTCGAACAGTGTGACTCCCTGCTACCTTCATCTATTGCTCTTCCTACTATTTTCAGAATCAAGGATGGAATGGAGCTGTTATTCACCCAGAAGGAAAGAGCCAGATTCAAGAAGCTGAAGCCAAAAGACCTTCTCAGTATGCTTCCCTTTCCTGAATGGAAAACATCTGCCATCCTGGAAATAGTTTTCTGATGTCACCCTCACCTTACTACCTTAAGTCACTAATACTTTTTGGGCAAATCTCTTCGCGATACATGCTGCGATAGAATTGCTGGGGATACAGACAATGAGTATTTCTATCCACTTTCCCGCCTCAGACTTCCACAGTTCTTTAAAGATCCTTACCTTCAACACTACCCTTGCTGATGCCCTTACTCACAGAACCACGAGAACGTATGCCAGCAAACAACTACAAGGACACCAAAATATCTGCAGTCAGGTTGCAAAACTACTGGTTAAAATGCGATTATATTTAATTATTAATAATACAATCACCGTCCTTTCCTGTTGATGAAATGAACAATATACCTGCTTGTCATGTACAATGCCAACTCACTGCAAATGAAAAAAACGAAAGAAATCAACTGAACAGTTTTACTAACGTTTAAACACTATGAAAATACAACCTCGCGACTCAGCAACTTGTCTGCGCGCTGGAAAGCCAGATATGCAGAGTTCATGTAGAAAAAGTACTTCATAGCCGAAACTGTTTCTCTAAATGCACAGCACTTTCTATGTTGCTAGCACTTCTCACAGTAACACTTAACGTCAAATTCCACTGCAGGCACTTCAATCTGGTTTTCAGGTGGCAGTTCACGGCACTGTGTTATCCCACAAAGCCAAGCAGAAAGAAAGAAGCTGAAGCTGCAAACAGAGCTGGCATTAAAAAACATGACCCTCCTTACAACAACAATGGGATCCTGCTCCTTGGAGATAACGGCACAGACACGATAAGCGGAATTGATCATTGGCTTTTAATAAGAAATCCCATACAAGCATGGCAGGGTTTTCTATAGATCTGAATACAATTATTTTCAATTTGGTTTGGCCTTTTCTTGAGAGATTGATAAAAGAGCAATTTTTTCCCTGGCCTTTATATTGGAAGATTAATTAGATACGTCACAGGTAGAACCAAAAGAATAAAAGGCTTGTGCAGTTTCAGGGCCGTTCTGCAGTTGTCTCCTTTGCTTTTCTGTTGGATTTGCGTGGTCTTATCACCTCTTGTAATAGCAAAAATCCCCAGGTGTCTAGATAAATACACACATGTGCACATAAACACAAAGAAAGAGAATGTCTGTTGTGGTTTAACCCCAGTCAGCAACTACGCACCACACAGCCGCTCACTCACCTCCCCTCCTTATCGGAGGAAAAAGGTAAGAAAACTTCTGGGTTGAGAGTAGTTGTTTAATTATTTAAAATAAATGCAATAAAATAAGACTAATAATACTAATACTACTAATGATGTCATGAAAAGGAAAACAACATAAAAAAAAAAATGATACAACCACCCACCCCCTGCCACCCAGCCAGTCCCTGAGCAGTGATCCCCCTGGCCAACTCCCCCAGCTTATATACTGAGCATGACGTTTGATGGCAGGAAAGGTCCCATTGGTCAGTTGGGGTCAGCTGTCCTCCTGGCTGTGTCCTCTCCCAGCTTCTTCCCAAGAACACAGGGGCAGTATCAGAAACTGAGGAAGTCCTCGACTTAATGTAAACATTGTTTAGCAACAACTATATTGTATATTCTCTGCACATATCCAAAACACAGCTTCGTATGAGCTACTGTGAAGAAAATTAACTCTATCCCAGCCAAACCCAGCACAATGCACTAGTGAAGAGAGAGAGCGAGCAGGTGAGCTGGTTTTACTCCTTTCCATTGAAACACATCAATCAATATATAATTCCCTGTTAAAACATGCCTGCAAAAAATTCCTTCCAGATAAAACAGCAACAGACTGTAAACAAAGTAATTCACCCCCATCAGTAAGGTGTGAGCTTCAAAACACCGGTTTGAATTCAAAACATGTAAATAGCAACATTATCCAAGTAAATCTGTTTTAAATCTACAAAAAGAGCACTTCTGAAATGAGAAAAAGCCTAGCACAGCTCCTGCTACCTTAGCCTTTTCTTTTCAACTCCGCCAGCAGACCTGCTCTCCATGAGCCACACAAGGGTCCTGGTGCAAGCCGTAACTGTGGAGGCACCCTGGAGGGATCGATAACCTTGTCAGCACAGTGACAGGTGTCAAAAATGTGTGTGTTTGCTTTGCATTGAAAAAACCACATTTATTTTCAAGGCTGTTTGATTCTCTCATGTGAGGTGCTGAAAGCAGCAACCCTGTAACACCACTGGGTCTACTGGGGAGCCTTATCTCCTCCAAAGCAGGGAGAGATTCAGAGAGTTAGAAAGAAGCTTCTCTTTGAAGAACTTCAATATACCAGGTCATTCCTGCCACCGATGATGCTGGAAGATGAGACAAATAGTCGCCGTAATACCTCAGCCACGCAAAATACGGTATCATTACAGACACTGTCCCATAAGCAGGAAAATCCTCCCTTCAGGAGCCGTTACCCAGTTCCTGTATAGCCCACCCATGCGTTCCACTGACCTTCACTGGGCACAAGGGCTGAAAACCCACGCCTAAATTCCCAGTATCCCTCCACCTACTTGTCTGCTACACCCAACTTCACGGCATTCCTAGATCTGCAGTGGAACACATTCTGAATGTGTTAGCTCTGCTCCATTTCCAAGTATCACCAGACAGTCACAGAGAAATGGGCACAACTCCTGGAATCTACTTGAAAACTGTCAAACTAGGAGAAAATCTCCAGCAAGACTTACTTTCTCCCACTCAACTGACTGGTCAGGTGTAAGGATAGAGGTGATCGGCTTCCTATATTAAAAACAAAGGACACTACCATTTCTTTATGACGTACGCAGATCTCTATGAGAGAGCATGCATTACGAGGTGGGAAAGGCAAGTGAGGTAGATTGAGTAAGTATGCAGAATGTGTTTTAATAAAATAGCACCATTAAGATTAACCTTCATTAATCTACAATAGGCTCTTTCCCCATTCTTTAGTTTATCAAACATCACAGACAAAGAAAAACCTCAGAAATCCGTTGTAAAAAATTAGGAAAAAAAGCAATGCAGCTTTCCAATGCAGCACCTTCAAAATCCAAGGTCCTGAACTCATGAGTGAAGTGTTGTGAAATTAAGGAGGAAAAACATCAAGTATTTTTTCATTTGCCTTCCCTAGAGCAGTGTCAGGTGGAACTCAAGAAAAAAGTAAAACACAGAAGCAAGGAGAAGTGCATTATTATTACATGTTAAATTTCTGTTTCGTGTTGCAGTAATGTGGGAACAAAACAAACACTGGAACAGATATAGTGAGACTACAAAACCTGGCCACACCATGATTCTATTTTCAGGTTTTATGCCTCAGTAATTAGCTTGGAAACCTAAAGAAAACACTCCCTGGCACTTACTGTGTGATACTTACTCTAAAAACATCTGGTGTTTCCTCTACAAATACTAATACCGAAGTGAGAAGCAGTTGAAAGATGCACAGTACCTCATTCATACAACAGAAAAAACCCCATGTTTAAGGGTCTTGTTCAGGGTTTTTTTTTAACAGAACAAGTTTTGCTGCATTCAACAAGACAGACAACTACTCTTCATATAACCTCTGCACTCCCTGGGACCTCTCCTAGTGATGATTATCGAGACTATAATTTCCTATTTGAGCATGTCAACTCCTGCAATTATTAGATCCTGTCTGTAAATAAATACCATTATTATAATATCTAATTACAGAATCATGGAATAGTTGAGGTTGAAAGGCACCTCTGGAGAGCATCTTGTCTAAACTACCCCTTGAATCAGGGTTAACTACAGCAGGTTGCTCAGGGCTAGTTTTGTTTTTAGTATCTCCACAGATGGAGATTCCAAAACCTCCTTGGACAACCTGTTCCTGTGTCTGATTATGACTTAAGTTAATAAATAAATACATTATTTTCTTTCATTTGTGCCCACTGCCTCATGTCTGTTCACTGGACACCACAGAGAAGAGCCAGGCTCCCTATTCTTTAGCATTTACACACAGTGGTAACGTTCCCCTGTGTCTTCTCTGCTCCAGGCTGAACAGCCACAGCTCTCCAGCCCTTCCTCACAGGAGAGATGCTCCATCCAGTCCCTTCCTCATCTTCACAGCCCTTCGCCAGACTCTCACCATTGTAGCTCTGTATCTCACCACTGTAGCTGTGTCTCTTGCCCTGGGGAGACCTGCCCTGGCACAGTACTCCAGATGTGTCTCACCAGTGCTGAGCAGAGGAAAAGGATCACTTCCTTGACCTGCTGGCACACTCCTCCCAGTGGAGCCCAGATACCACTGGTCTTCTTTGCAGGAAGGGCTGACGTTCAACCTGGTGCCCACAAGGACCCCCAGGTCCTTTTCTGCCAAGCTGCTTTGCAGCCGGCTGGCCCCCAGCAGGTCCTGGTGTATGGGGTTGTTCATCCCAGGTGGCAGGACTTTGCACTTCCCTTTGCTGAACTTCAGGAGATTTCTGCTGGCCCGTTTCTCCAGCCTGTCAAGGTCCCTGTGGATGGCAGCACACCCATCCAGTCCACCAGCCACTCTTCCCAGCTCTGTGTCACCTGCAAACTTGCTGAGGGTGCTCTCCGCTCTGCCATTCAGGAGAAGCAGTACTGGTGACAGCATTAACCTCTGAGGCACCACACTAATAACTGGCCTCCAGCTGGACATCCTACTGCTGCTGACAACCATTTGAACCTAGCAGTTATGCCAGATTTCAACCCACCTCACTGTCCACTTGTCTAGTCCATACTTCATCAGTTTGTCTACAAGGTCATTATGGAGACAGTGTCTCAAGTACTCGCTGTACTTGAGCTAAACAGCATTCTCAGCTCCCACCTCATCCACCAAGGCAGTAATTTCATCATAAAAAGTTATCAGATTGGTTAAGCACGATTTACCCTTCATAAAACCACGTTGATTACTCCCAATCACAATCTTCTATGAGCTGATCTTCTTTTCTTTCTATCCAATAGCTAACGTGCCATCTCCAGTCAGAGGCTATGTTGCTGTGATTCAGATTTGGCTCCCTAAGGACGTTCTAGTGGGCAAATGTGAGAAAAGTTGATCCGCATAAATAGAAACTGGGAACGTGAAGTCAGTTCAACCCCTGAGCGTTTTAACTGAACGTGGGACATTGAGTTAACAGAGTCAAGGCATCACATAATCCCTCAGGAGGGGTGTGTAACAGAAACCCTAAGATCAGGCTGAAAGAAGTATGAATGGAAATGTCTGCATGCACAAGCACCAGAAGAAACAATACAGGGAAGGGGTGATGAACACGGTGTGTATTGATAAGCAAGGACACAAGTGACAGCAGTCAAACCTGCAAACGATGAGAAATGTCTTGCTACATCTAGACCCGAAGGCTGGCATTCTGGCGAGGCCACACTAGGGATGACCAGCCCGTCAGAGCCCTGCAACAGAGCTACAGCATGTCACCTCTCCCAACAGGAAACCAGGCTGGAACCCACAAACCCATCCACACTGAGGGAAGAGGCACAAAAGGCAGCAATGACAGGCTGAAGCAAACAAGCTTCTGAGGAAAGGATCACACCTTTGTGTTACTAACCATCAGAAGGTAACTTAAATCTTCTACTTTTCCCCATCCCTGATAATCCCAGGTCTCAGCCCTGAACTCTCCTTCCATTCCAACAATCCCTACTAGTCGTTGTGTACTTCTGTAACACACAGGAGAGTGCCTTGACTCCACGTCTGCTGTTCTCATCTGAGCTTTTCTCTTAAGGGTCGGAATCCAGAACATGAGAAATCCTGCACAGGCAGTGGATTCACTGTCAAATCCTGCAGCTGCCCTCCCATTCATGTCAACAAACAGTCCAGAATTGTATACTCTGCTTTTAGAAGGCCCCACATGCTGAGGCCATAAAACGCACCATGCACAGAACATCTGCCTCAAATACATCTCAAAATACTTTCCCAGCAAAAGACACCATATCCATACAAAACACAAATTTAAAAAATTAATAAAAAATATTACTATGGGGCACACAATCTATTGCACAAGAAAATGAGAAAGGTAGGCTCAAGAAAACTGACAAATATTTCTTCCAAAAAGTACCATGAGGACTTTTAACCTCTCATCAGAAAAATACACACTGAGTAAACAACATAATGTTACTGTACTTGGCAAGTTCTTAAATGATTCATTTTCAAGAACTTAGTAAAGAACTAAATATTAAGCACCAAACTATAGTTTTTTACTCCCAAATACTCTCTTTCAGCAGCAGAATTGAAATCCAAATCCAGTTTTAATAAAACCTTTGCATAGATCTTTTTTCTGATTGGAATAAACATGACTATGGCAACCACCACTCTTTCAGTTTTAACCAGTATGGAAAAAGCCCTTGCTTAATAAACTACTAAATTAAGCAACACAAAAGGAAATTGATAAATCTATTGAAAGAGATAAAATAGGCAGGGTGTTAGAGGAGCATTCTTTCTGATGGGATGTTCTCAGCCCATTACTGGGCCACACCAAACACACATTTCCAATCCGTGCCCCCACTCCAACAAGTAACAAAAGCAGTTGTTTTCAAGATCTGATGTTAAGCCCATCCATAGCTATACATATTCCAACAAAACATCCTAGAAAAAAATAACAGACCTTTCAAATGACAATTTTATGAACTGCTGTGGCCATTTGTAACAGAACATTTCCATCTCAGAAGCTTACACTCAAGCTCCTCTAATTTGCCATGATGTCCAATACTTGTGCTCTGGATGCTCCAAGAAGCCTGTCTTTTGACAGTCTTGGATACAGTAGAACATAAAAAGACGTTCTGTCATGGTAAGATTGATATGCAAACAAAACTAAGTTTATACCCCAATACAGCTGTATAATATAGCAGCACAACATATAAATGGCTTCTGAGCAAAACAAGTAATATCTGACCTTTGGTTGCACAACTGTCACGTATTTGATTAACTGGTTTAGTGTAATCATTGTTTATAAATCCATTAATGAATTAGTGAGTTCTGATAATTGCATTTTTTGATCATGCATCAATATTTTAATTATTAACTTGTATCGAAGCAAAGAGGGAAAAGCTCAGCACTTTATTTAAATATAAAAAGCATGTGTCTATAAATACACAAACATAGAAAAAGTAATAAACTAATGATTCCATTACTTCACTTTCCATGTGCTACCGCCACTCTTAACATTGTACCTTACTTTTCCTGTAACAACCCTGGGTGAATGAGAGGAAGACTGTCCTTACCTTAATGTTGCAAGCTTGTTCCATCAGTCTTCTGGCGTTCTCTTCAGCTCTGTACCTCTTGGGCAACTGAACCCTGAAGAATTTTAAAGCTCCTTCAAAATCAGCTTGCAGAAGGTCCTCTTTTGAGGTCTGAAATTAAATACAGGGAGCGACTGTAAGCACTGAGAACATGCAGTCATGCTCTTTTACTGGATGTCATTTACAAAATGTATTCCAAACCACTGTTACTCACATTAACTCAAAAACATCCTCCTTGAAAACAGCTCTCTAAGCTGTATCTCAGAAAACAAAACAGAGGCTAAAGCGTATCCAAGGAATCCCAGGCAGAGCAGCAATTAATATTTTCTAGAGAACCTGTGCCCTAGACCATTGCTGATTCTCACAAAGCTGCCCTAAAAAGACAACATATATATAGATATATATGGGTGCAGACACGAACAGCAGAAGGAGAAATGCGTATGACTCATGAGAGGCATCAGCAAGTCAACGTGCAGAAGTCTGTGGCACAATTTCTCAAAGAACACTGTGCCAGGAAATGTTTTACACGCTTATCTGTACGTCTCTCATAATACTGTACCGCACAGTGTAGTATCAAGCATAACAGGTCAGAAAATGTCAAACACTCAACATTAATCCAGTTCTGCTACTGACGGAGTAATATGATTCACAGGGACAAATGGATTCATTTTCAGATTCACCCAGAGATTTAGCAGACACAATTACCAAACCTCGGGATAGCTCCTTTAAAAGGTTCACAGAAACTGTGTGTCTAGACAAGACATTTAGGACATCATCTCAAAAATGTGAATTTCCAGATCTTTAACTGAGAAAGAGTGAACAAAAGTGTGTCAATGTACAGACCAGTCTGATGGAGACCGGTGCTGTGTGTCACTGTATTATTACTACCAATACCTCAGGAACAGCACAGGTACCTTTGATTAAGGTTAATTGCTGAGTTAATTGTTCAGGTACCATCACCAACATTTTCACGTCTGCATACTCCACTTTCTCATGCATAACGCCCTTTGTAATTTTTTTGGCCTTGTTATATACATTAGGTATATTACACACACACAGTTGCAGAGTTTGATTCTTAATTATACTGTCATCCACTCCAAATCCTTTGCTGTCTCTGATTTCAGACATCTTTCCAGAAAACATGCAAGAGATTTGGCTCTACACTGGAAGAACCGGGAGGACCTGTATAGCCCTTGACATGCAAGAGGTACGGCTCAATGATACCATTATTTCTCTTGGGTGCTAAATCCGTTATCAATAAAAATAAATAAAATTCTTACTACAATGCAGAGAAAGTTTTACTTTTATTTACAAATCCTCCCTATGCACCCTACAAACTAGCATCACTAGTCCATTTACATGAAAACAATTCAATCATCTACTCTGTAAAAGTCATTCTTGAAAGTATAGAAATATTGTTTCCCAAAGCAAATTGAACTTGAATAGGGTACAGATATTGGACACAAGTAACTAATATTCAAATGTATCTTGACATATTCCACACTTCTGCCAAAAATGCTACAGCACCCTACACAGAGAATCTATAAAAAAAATCGCAATTTACCCAAACTTGTATTTGGTGAGGGGAAGGGACAAGGGTTTTCAAAGGGATTTTAAATCATGTACCAAACTTGGAACAGCAACAGAAGTTCAGGGGGTATTTTCATAGTTATCCAGCATCTTTGACAGTGGAGAGCATGAGCTGCCATTAGGGCTTTGCCACCTAAACACTGATAACCAGCACTGCTCTGCGCCCAACCTTCCACTTTGGGGACAGGCACAGCAGTATCTCCTTTCATGCCCTCAATCAAGAGCCTGTAAGGACAAAACCTACATTCTGCATGTTTACCTATCACCCTGTGTATCTCTGGAGATGATTACACTGCATACGCTTCCTGGGCACTGCACAGTAGATTTTTCTACCTTAATCACAAGGAAAGCACTAGAAAACTCCAAATACAACTGGAGTTGCTTCAGTGGATCCATTTCTCCATGACTGCTGCATTTTTAAGGCAGACAACCTTCTGTCATCAAAATCCACAGAGTTCTCTCAAGAAAGACCTATTTGATCCTCCATTCACAGCCAAGGAAGATGCTGGGTCATCACTGCAGGGACGCAAGAAAAGCTGCCTTCAGGATGCTGATGAGAAACGGTCAGTTTTACAAACTACCACATCTGATTCTGTACACAAAAAATTTGGCAGGAGGACTCTTTGGCTGAGACTCAATCAGACAAGCCCGATGTAGTGTTGACAGAAAGCTGGTGCAGTTGGGTGTCTAATGAATCAGACCCACTCCTGTACAGAGCTATGGCCAATGCGTCCGTTTCCTCTTCCTAACGTTGTACTGAGGTTATATATATATATATATGTGCTTTTCAGACTGGATTACTGTTTCATATCCACCACGGGCTATGTTTCAGCTTACCTGCAAGTTGTAGACTGTGCTGGCAGCAGCCCATGACACAGGCAGCACACAGCATTGCTGCCAAAACCCGTGCTGGCAACCAAGCTGCTTCTGGGCAAAGTTCAGCTGGGTAATGGGGATCGAAAGGCAGTGAATGGTTTGATAACCAGCTTACTTGAAAGCAATTTCCTCCTTCTCTCTCACTGATGCTGACAGCTGTGATCACTATTCAATTTCAATAGATTTCCCTATTACATTGTGAATTTGCCTTCTTTGGAGGCAAGCTCTCCTGCATTTCCAGTCGCTTCCTCTTCCTCATGCTGTGGCAGCCTCTTCCATCCTCCTTGGAAACCGGGCAGAACACAGCTCCAACCCCAGAAGCAGAGGGACACCAACCAACTTGTAAAACCCATCTCCCCACTGTTCTTGTTGGTTTTACTCGGAGATGCTGGGCTACGGCAGTGCTGAAGGACGGGGTGATCTCCAAGCCAGGCTGGCTGGTACGGGCTTCCAGCAGTGGGAGGGGGTTTTTGATCAAGCCTTCTGGACACTTGGTCCCAGCAGAAAGCAAACACCAAAGACCCTTTTGGCCAAAGGTTGAGCATTTCATTAGGAGCTAAGCTATCCTAATTTTAAGCTAGTAGTCTTCCTAGAGGTCCTGGCTAGATATTTTTATTTTAATTTTGGATTAAATTTTTCTTAAATTAACATAATGCATTGAGTGTTTTGGAATTTATTTTAGAACTCAGAGACATAAACTCTTAAAAAAGGTAATAATCAACAATTAAACTACCCTGCCAAACTTTAGAAAAGCAGATGCATCTACCTGTTATGTCCATCACACTTCATTTAAAAATAAATTAAAAATACTCCCAGTGGCAAATATGTCAGAAAACCAGCAGCTGCATGTAAAACATTTGAAGTTACTTTTAATTCTCCTAGGCTTCTGCTTTAATCACTGTTGTAATAATATTTTAACAGCCCCCAAACAAATCACTCCCATAAAATTGTTACTCCTTAGAGTTTCGAGGTCTTAACCCTGAAAAACTCTTCGCTTACGAAAATCCCATAAGAATAATGGTGAATCATGGAGATAAGAATTTATGTGAAAGAGTTTGTTGAACTAAGATTATGGTTATGAAATATTATAAATCATCACATTGTATAATTTGAGTAAACGAGTGGTAGAGCCTACACTGTTCAGCTCTCTCTACTTTGCTGAATATTTTAATTTCATTAAAATAATCTGTTGATAAAAAAATTAGTTTCACTATTAAAACCACAAGAAATCAAAGTAACATCTTGAAAGCAACATTAACCAGGTTGCATACTTGATATATTTTCTGCAAACTAACCTCTTCAGGTTAGTTTAAAACCAGGAAGCAACATAAAACCAGTGGTTTATGTTGTGTTATATTACAGATACGTATATATATATAAAAGCAGTAAAAAAAAATCAATAAAAAAAAAGAGGCAATGTTGGCATCTGAAGATTCACATTTCCTGACATTTTGTGATTTTAATCAATAAATCATAAAGTCATCTCAGAAACCTTCGGGCAGCTGTGTGACAGATAGAGATTTGTAAATTTGCTGGTCACTCAGCTTGTGGAACGCATCAACAACTTATTTCACTAAACGATCCGTAAGTTTAATGAATCAATAATTGAAGTTTGGCAGGTGCATTGCATTTTTGTGCACCCAGGGACTTCAAGGCATTTATTATTGTTCTAGATGTAATTTTCAAATAATCATAGTTGGTTAAAATACATTTTTAAAACTGGGCAAAAGAGTAACTATGACCGTAACATGAACTTTAGAAGCCTCAGCTTGCTTTTAGGGTTTGGCTAAATATGCCCTCGAATGTCCTTCCCACAACACTGAAGTACTTCAATATATTCATAAAATTATCTTATGTGGATTAGTTCAAAGTAAGGAAAAGCACTTTCCCAGAAGTACTAAGGAAGCTTTCAAATCTAAAGGTGAAGTTCTGGAAAACTGCAAAGGTTCAGAAAACAGGAACAGAATTTGAGAGACTTAAATGATGTTAATTTTTTTTAAAATAAATAATGTTACTACTACTTCCCCAAAATATTTAGGAAGATGTGATTAAGACAAAGTACAAAGCCTTGGCTTTTTTCTTTAATTTCTCTGTCTTCAATGATTAATTCTGCAGTCTCATCTACTACTGACTTTATCAACTAAAACTCCTATTCCCACCTGGGAACCAATACAGCAGAAGTTTCAGATCAACCACACTACCCTCCATTAATTCAATTCTTCCTCCTTCATACAAACATATAGAAATTACTAATTTCCATAGAATTCTATGTATACGGTCTATATATTTAGAATTTCTACAGAATGTCACTGAGCATAAACTGTTTATTTTACACTTTAATGTGTCAGGAAAAAGACCAAGTTAAAGGCTGAAAAGAATCTGGCCATACTTGGCTCCACTGTTTAATTTGTTACTGGTAAATTCAAAATGTTTACAAGTATCCTCACGCTGATTTTTTCAGAGCATCAGATGTAATCTACAACACACAGAGATGTGGTTTTAAGGTCTTTTAAGAAGATATGTGATGCAAAATCAAGGTTTGTGAGCTATTCTTTTCCTAACCTGACAATTCCTCTTCCACTGGTGGCAACATGACTACAACGCTGCGTGTTGCATGACTGTGCTCTGTGCTGCCCTAAAACGCGAACCACAGATTTGATCCCTGTTCGGTGACTCCAGGAGGATGAAGCTGACCTTCTGTGGTGCCAAGGAGCATGAGTGTGGATAAACTTGGGAGCCAGGCCTGGGAAAGTTTGATGGGTAAAACTACGCTGCTACAGTTACACTGGCAGGTGCGTCTAGCACAATACATCAAGAGGCTCCTTTTACGGGCATCGCTCATGTCCGTTTCTTTATGGTGAAAGCTGTACTGTCCAAAACATCTTTTTCTAAATAAAATCTCTGCTCCCTGTAAAACGCTACTTGGTACACACACAGTATGGAAAAAAAATAGCTTTGTTTTTGTGCGCAGTGAGCTGGCACCCATCAACATGGCAATACTACACCCAGCAGTATCCCTCTACCCAAAATTTCACCACTGTGTTTCTGTGCAGCTCCAGACGTACAAAGGTAATGTTCGTTCTGCCACATAAAATACTGATGAATGTGCGTAAACACAGAATCTGCTAGCTTCATCCACCCGTAGGCATCCCAGAGGAGATAAAGCCACACAGAATTAGTGCTGTTTCACTTGCCCACCATCACAGTTAGCTGATGCAGTGAGCAGATGATCTGAATTTTTCTAAAGCTGGCGTAAAGGTTATAGATTACATTTCTCACATAACACTACAATGGCACATATTCCCCATGTCCTAGGCATTTCTTCCCAAAACCATGGCAAAGGGAGAAGCTTATGCATCAAAAAAGGAGTATAGCTCTTAATTTTATGAACCGCCGAGGTCTTGAAGTACTTTTAGTTCTGCTTAAAGCACAAATTCTTGGTCCTCAGGGATTTCTCATTTCTAAAAAATCCAAAGCATGATCTCTCCTCCTACATGGAAGGGGTATATGTCAAAAGGGGTCTATGTCAGAAGAGGTACATTTAGCTAACAAAACCTGACAGGAAATCACATTGACTCCACAAGTCAAGACTCCCTAATAAGACAAGCTTTATTTGTATTGTTTTGCCTTTTTCCCCTTTTGTATTTTTTTTTCTTTTTCTCCTTTTCTATTAAGAATATTATCTCATTCAGCAAAGCCAAGCTGCCTGGGTGATGAAGTATGCTAAATTTCCTGGTATTCTCCATCTGGAGGGCCCGATATAAGCCTGATTAAGTCAAGTGAAAAAAGAGCCTAGTGGTTTTGTCTCTGCCTTCCTTAGAGCTCATCACAAAACAATTCAGAATGATTTGGCAGTCCTTGCCCAAGAGAGCATCAGCAGGATGGGACGGAGGAGTGTTTAGGTACACTTGGAGGTAAACGGGAATAATGCTTACACATACAACGCATTCAACCATGCCTTTCTAGCCACTATACCCAATTCTACAAGTGACGGCAGAGATCCATATTCATCTGCACTTTACTAGCAACCCAGGCTTTTTTATTTTCATCTAACATAGTGCTGGGACACAGTGGTTCAACCACCGACCTTTTTCTTTCTTTTTTCTGCTTTTTTTTTAAACACTGAACATCTAACAGGCAGAGCACAATCATGGATGTGAGCGTACTGCAGAACACAGAGATAGGTTTCAGCAGCACAACAGAAATGCTGAACAGGCCACTGTATAGAACTACAATACAGGACTGCACAGAGTATGGAAATAAAGGAAAGGCAACATCCCACTAGCAAACGGGATGGGATCAGTGAAGTACTGTCTTCACATGCATCACATAAAAATGACATCCTGATGTGCAAGGCCCTCGACCAAGGGGACCTCTGAGCTGCTGCCAGGTTTAGTTACCATACCTCAGAGCAGACTCAGCCAGGACTAGGCACTGACTTTTGGATTCACCACTGTTTTGGGGGTTTGAGTCTGCTCTGTGCAGCACTACAAATGACAAATGCACACTTCTCTGTACCATAACATGCCATACCAATTTCAGGCCATTACCCATGCAGACATCATTTGCTATGACAGATAAAAACATCTTTAACAACCCATTTCCCAGATAATTCTACACATGTATTTTAAACTTTTTTACTTAGCATCAACTGCCTCTTCAAAACCAAACACAGAAACAGTAGAAAACCAAAATACATCAACATAGCTTGAATTTTTAGTAACGCTTAAAACTAACCTTTGATGTCACAATTATAGAATCTGAAATGCTGAGCATTAATGCACTTTCCACCAGTATCTAGAAGTAGACCAGGCATGCTGCTTATCTGGAATCATTACAGGACTGAGAACAAAAGCATTCATGGCTTTAGGAAAGAATTTGTTTTTCAGCGCAGCTCGTTAAGGAGTGGCATCGATCCCCATTAGCAGAACGAACATCCAGCCCTCCCGAGCTAACATCGAAAAGAAAGACTCGCTGCTTAGGAGATGGATTATGAGAAGCCGAGAGGAAAAAATAAGAGACTTCTCACGCCTCCATTCAGTGTCAAGAATCCTGGGGGAGGGAAGCAGGTTTGGGAGGGAAGATAGCAAATTCGCAATGAATTAATTTCAAGAAAATGTGATCTCACCGCAAGCAGCCGAGGCACGAATAGGCGATGCCCCATTCCCAGAAGTTCCAGCACCCGACATGCATACTCATTCACCAGCTTGCTTCTCTCGTCATGCATGTCCTGGGACTTTTTGACAGGTGGCGTGAGCTTGGCAGCTGGGGTTTTGCAAGGCACCCCTTCTTCCATGAGCAGCAAGTAATAAGTATCCAGAGTGAGAAGAAGAGGCTTTGAATCGCAATTTCAGAAAGTGCAAGATTAGGAGAGCCAGCCTCAGACCTCTGAAATGGGCTGGGATGGCTGCCTACAGCAACGCCCGGCGGTCTCTCAGAAAGAGAAAAGCATCTTTGCTAAGAATCAAGGAAAAATATGATCCACTGTGCTGGCTCAGCCAGAGTCCAAAGCAGATTTGAAAAACAAACCAGAGAAAACATGGATCTAAAAATGTACCTAAAGAGCAGGAAAACGGCAGAAAATGAGTGCAGGAAAGCTGGGATGGGAGAAAAGCAATGGAGAGCTTTCAGGGCTCAGCGTCTGTGGGTGTGTGTGCCAGCAGGCAGCAGCAGCAATAAGAGCAATAAAGCCAGGGCAGTTCTGAAGCTGAAAAGAGAAAAGGATGAGCTCATTGCAATCTCTGATTCGTGACAAGCGTGGTGGCTGCCGCTGCTGCCGCTCGCTGTGAATCAGTAATGAAGGGGTAGGCAAGGAGGGGGCTGGGAGGAGGAGGGGGGCTGAATGAGCATGCAGAGAGCATCTCGGGGGAGAATGTCGTAATAAGAAGCCAATAGTGAGCGGCTGGACAGCTGAGCTTCCCCTCCCTGTCTACCTGAAATCAATTCAGCTGTGACGCGTTTTGCTGTTGACTCCCAGGCTTACGCTATCTGAACCGCATCCTCCATCGCTCCATGGCTGGGCAGCGGCCGGCCTGCCAGCCATCATGACGACATCTGCCCCGAATAATGCCAGTCACAATGCTCCATGCAACCCAGAGCCGGGCAGGTAAGGCAGGAGACTCTCACCCCTCCCGGGTGATGAATGGGAGAGGGGCAAGGACATGTGATGGACCGTTGGTGAAGAAAGCAGCCGGCACCCTCTGAGAAGCAGAGAAGCCACAGCCCAGCTCTGCACAGCTCAGGCAGGATCAAATTAAATAATTGAAATGATGGTAATTTCCAGCGCTGTGTTCTCAGGAGGCATTTCTAAATCCGGAGACGATGGGCAGGGAGGGAATGATGTCAGCACACGCATTTGAACTGAATCTAGAAATTAACTGCACGTTTGTAAGGGAAATGCTATGATGTCACACCTCGAGTTGCCTCGCTTTGCTCCCGTGCAGGAAGAGGCCAGGTGCCTCTGCCATCTGGGTGAGGAAGCCATGCGGGCATTACTTCATTTCACTGGTCTGCGTTTTAGAAAGCATGCTTTTCTGCTGCTTCATTTCTGCACCGCCTCATCAGCAAATGGGCTAGGTAACAAAGCAATGCACACTGCCGATCGGAGCAGACTAATATCCCATACCCATAGGTGGTAATTTAAAATATTGTGAGTAGCTGTATGGAATTAAAACACATTAATTGCAAGTACTTCTGCAAATGTATATTTAAGCTCCAAATATAATTTGTCTACCATGTCAAGTAAAAACATCTTTAGTTAAAATGCTACTGTTAGGTGAAAATCTGTAGTATGAGGTCATTGAATTGCAATAATAAACATGTTCATGAGTAGTTAAAATATGAAAATAATTTTAACTTACCATGAACAAGCCTAGGCAAGTACTACCAAAACCAGAAGGAAATTAGAAAAATAAATTAACTGCATTCAATCTGATGCACCACCCATACTGGACTCCTTT
Organism: Rhynochetos jubatus; assembly: GCA_027574665.1. Lineage (NCBI taxonomy): Eukaryota > Metazoa > Chordata > Aves > Eurypygiformes > Rhynochetidae > Rhynochetos > Rhynochetos jubatus. The sequence goes on from CM050656.1 coordinate 24,720,912, forward strand.
CAAATACATTTTCTTGGACGAGGACTTTTTTTTAAAACAAGATATTATTACCAAAAATAGCCCCATACAGACAGGTCACCTTGGCTCATGGTGACAGGCAAAGCAGGTGGGAAAATGGATAAAGCAGAACCAGCGGAAGTCATAGGTCAAAGATGACAGATGATGACAAGGAGGACTGAATGACTTCAGCTCTGGCAATATGGGATTTAAGTCAACTAAAGCACCTGCAAATTTTGTGCAGTATTGAACCGAATTTAATACAAGCGGCCTTCTGAAAGCTCAGGTTGTGCAACACTATTTTTGCAGATGAAAATCTTCCATATCAACTAATCCAGTGAGCAGGGCTCTGAAGAGGTGGAAGCTGTAGCAGTTCTGTCTAGGCTGAGATGAGGGATGTTTACTGAGCTCCTTTTCCAGAGAAAATATACACAACTCTTGTAAAAAGAAAAAAAAAAAAGAAACCAGAACAAACACAGGTGTCGTTCCAGTTTAAGATTACAGTGAAGATCGTGACATGAACTCTCCTATACTCTCCAAACGCCCTAAGCATGCAGCTCCAGAGATTCTGGTTTATTATCTAGTTTGTTATTACGTGTAAGAACACCACAGTGCTGATCAGTTCTCCATCACAGGTTATTTTTCAGCTTACCAGACTCTATGTCTGTGGGGTGAAAGGGTTTAAAGAAACGAAGTAGCTCTTCATCGTTTTCCTGAATTCTTAGTGTTTACATCTAATTTAAACACATGCTGGTAAATGCGATATTCTAGAGACATTATGTTCTATCTTCCACCTGAGAATGAAAACATTGCTCAAAACACTAAAAAGGAAGAAATGAGAGCATTATACTGTCCGCACTGGGAAGCAAGTTACAGAACTGACTAGAAGCGTAAGGATGAACGGGCAGAGTCACTGGTGACCCGTGGGTGCAGTAGGGCAGAGGACAGAATTCAGGGCACTGTCTATGCAAAAAGTCTTAAATTATTTCTTGCATAAATCAGACTTTAGCAAGCTGATAGCTAACTCTCATCCTTATAGAAATTCAGGTTTGGTTCATCTTGGGCTGGGATTATGAAAAATGGAATGAAGTGATTATTAAATAAAGTCTTAAATTCTAAAAAATAATAATAGAATCCCATAGTTAGAGGCTAAAACCAGATGAATTCGGGTTAGAAATAGGGTGCAAATTTTTAGGAATGAGAAAAATTAATTACAGGATTAGCTTCCCAAGAGATGTGGTCTACTACCATCATTACAATTTTTACATCAGGCCTGGATTTCTTGTTTAAAAAGAGGTCTCTAAGATCTGAAAAGTTCCAAGGCTTGAATAAAAAAACCTACTTAATTACCAGCTGAAATCCAATGTTCCGTGCTTCTCAGGAACTCCTTTCACGTAGTGTAACAGTGCACCGTCATTCAAATTTGCAGTTTGAGACTCTTTATACTCCCTACCATTCTTAGGTACTGTTACAACCTCACTGAACACCACATCTTGTTTTTTATCCACGCCTGACCAGGAATTGTGATTTTTCCTTTATGTAAACTTCACTACTTATCCATGCTGTTAAATTAGTGTCCTGTACTCTTTAGAAGGGCCTGACTGAAGTCAACTTAAAGACTAAAAATGTCCCAAAAGACAGTAACTGAGTGTCACAGGGTAAACGTGTATTCCTCATGCCTTAATTTCCATGTTGTAAACTATATGTTTTTTCAGTACAGTTAAATTCTGTTTCTGGCCTTCCTATCCATGAAATGTCTGTTTGGTCACATGGTACTAATGCAGTTAGGATCTGCGCAGATGTACGCAGCTGAGGTCCAATGAATTCAGAAGAAGTGGGTAACGGCAAAATATTCTCTAAGCAAACAAAACCATATAGAACTTGATTTGAAATTATCTGTATTTTCTGAATTATGTAGCAAGATACCAAGGATATTGATGGGGCATCCTTTGTAAATCTCTGTACTTTAAAATATAACAAATTAGAATATATGGAATATAAATACATCTATACACACTCACATATATAAAAACTGAGAAAATATTTGGGAAGGCTCAAGGGATTCCAAGGAAAATGATGGCTTTCTATCTATCACTTTATGATGGTCAAAGTGGAAGCTCTGTGCTTCTTGTACTGTTTTCTATGGGAAAAAAAGTATGCGCCATCGTGTCTATTGCAGCTTCTATCTTTAATATTTTGCCAAGAGTGCACAAGGCCCGAACACAAATGTGTTCGTTTTAGGCGTTCAGACAGGTTTAATTCCCAGATAACAGTATCCTCACTTAAATGCTTAACAAGGCATGACAACTTGCTGCGAAAACTGGCAACCTGCCCGCCTTGCTTAATTTTAAAATTATGGCCCTGCGTGAGCACTATAGATTTCTTCCTCCCTCTCTGTTTCCTCTTCCTGCCCACATTCTCCCTGTGTGAGCAGCCCAGCCTTCTGTGTCCTCCCTCCCCTCCAGTCTTTCCTGCAAAAGCACCACTAGTCTCGCCTCCTATCCTGCGCTTTGTGTGGACAAGAATATCAAATCTTTACGATAATGTACTGAAAGGTCAGCATGGAGATAAACTAAACATTTTCATAATTGCTGTATCAATTGCCAGTTGATCAATGCCTATTTATGACAGCATCTCTCCTTCATATGTCAAGTGCTAAAAAAAAACCCAAACCAAACCAAAAAAGACTTGGATTGCCTTGAACATCTTAGTGGCAAAAAATTACTGACTTTGAAAAGCTACATAGAATCTAGAACTGGAAGAATAAAGAAGAAAGTTCTTTTTCAAGTTTATTCCTATAAAAGGATAATAGCAATTCTGCACCAGAAACAAGTTTGAAAATCTATCTGAATTATATCATGCCCACAGTAAGAGCATCAACTCTTACCTTATCAGAAATTACTTTGTCTCTTCTATTCTTCAGGCCTAATCACAGCTGTGCAATCTGGATTTAGTGAAGTGTACGTCTTTATTATTATTAGGGAGAACACAATGAACCAATTAATTTTCACAGTAGATTCCTGGTTGGCGTGTTCTTAAATGGCTTGGAAAAGGGGCGAAACTCGAGGTGACAATGTCTGGAAACGCTACTAAATTATTCAGGGTTTTAAAGACAGCGGCTTACAGTAAAGAACCGTAAGAGACTGAAAGACTGGGCAACAGTACGGTAAATGAAAGTCAATGTAGATAAATGTAATTGCTGCATACGGGGAACAGTATCAATTTTACATGTAAATTATAGACTCTGAGTTGCCAATTGCTACTCAGGAATGAATCTTGGAGTCACTGTGGACAGTTCTATGAAAATATCATTGGAGTGCACAGCAGCGGTCAACAAATACATCAAATGTCAGGAACTAATAGGAAAGGAAGAGAGATGTAAACAGGGAATGCCATTATTCTACAGTGTAACTCCGTGACGTTTTGTCATCTTTGATATGCATTACTGTGATCCTCCCTTCTCAGGAAGGACGTAATAGAGACAGAAAAGTATATAGAGAGGGAATAAGGCTCATCAGAGGCTTACAAATAAGGACACAAAAACCAGACTCAGATTATTAGGCCTGGAAAAGAGGCAGTTGATGAGGGGTATGGTAGACCTAGAAAATCGTGAGTGGCATGGAGAAAGTGAAGGGGTACCAATTGTCCAGAACGCCTTCTAGCACAGGAACCCGGCATGAAACTCACAGGTGACAGGTTCAAAGCAAACAAAATGAAGCCCATCTTCATACAACCCATAATTAAGCTGAGCAAATCTCTGTGGCTACTAGTTTACATGTGTTCAACAAGTTACTGGACAAATTCATTGAATAACAATCCATACAGAGTTACTAAACACTACACTATTCGTTCTCAGTCAGTCACTGAGACACAAACTGCCTGAACTGTAACAGCTTTTCCTGTGTATCCACCGTTGGCAACAAGTGAGGTGGGTAAGCCTACAAGTCTGATCTGGAATGACCATTGTCATGTTTTTATTTACTTTGATTACATACTTAAGAAAAAAAATTGCCACAGAATCACAAGATTGTCTAGGTACATAAGCCATATACAGGATACGGGGGGGGGGGGAAATCAGAACTATATGCAGTCCTGAAAACTCCCTTTTCAGTTTCTAATATATAGAAATTATAGACAGCATAATGGGGAAGTGCCGTTAATATATAAACCAGGGTTCAGTGCTGCTAAAGAAATACAGTCCAACGGATTTCATGTTTTGCTGCTTTAAGCCTTCAATTCCTTTAAAAAGAGAATGCCTCTTCTTGCTCAAAATTAAAAAGTCAGTGAACCTTCAGCTAATAGAAACTGAATTGATTTTAGATGTGTCAGGACAGCATAGATTTTTAGTATGCAAATAATGGTGGACATTTAAAAACAGAAAACTGGTTATACTGGGGCTGGAAAATCAATAGTCTGGAAGTTGATTGATTCTGGACATTTTTGGGTACAGGCTGCTCTTTCTGAAGATATCATCTCCAACAAGTCACCAAGTACTGGTTTTTGCGGTAGGGTAAGCAAAGTTCTTCAGCCCAGCAAAACCTACAGTTTAAGGACCTCCTCAATTTAGGAACTAGAAATATAAAACCAGTCAACTGAGAGCCTCTTAGAAAGTCAACTTCTTGTCCTGTGCCTAATGGAGAAGACCTTGAAAAGAGAACAGTTGGTTCTGAGCTCTAGCACCAAACAGGATCCACTTCTGTGTCAGAAGCTTCAGCCCTGATCTGGGATCAGCTACATAAAGAAGCTATAAAAAAAATTGGTATAAAGGGCAACATCAATTTTACCTTAGATTCTAATGTGGACAGTTGTTTTTCTCATCTTGAAAAGAGCCTTTTGAGGATTTAATACACTTCCAGGGTGGACTAAACCAAATCAGCTAGAAACAAAACCAGTTTAGGTTGGAAAAGAACCCTGTATGTCACTTCATCCAACCTCCGACTTAAACCAGCGCTAATTTAAAAATCAGTTCAGGCTTATCAAGTCACTGCAATGCAAAGTAAGAGTGATGACATGTTGAGAGAGAAGGAAATAGCTGTTTTAGCTCTCAGAGACATGGCCTAAGCTCCACTGACTACACACTCAGTGCACTTTTCATGTGATAACTCTCAAAAAGTTACAATAATTGTTCCAATTTCATCCCCAACTGAAAGACAATTCACATTTAATTACCTGCATTGACAATTTTTAAAGTTTAGCTAGTAAGATTATACAAAATATCAGTATCTTATTTCAGTAAGCTATGGAAGAATTCGGTTGTTCAACTTTACTATTGCTCTTACACTGTTTTCATCTGACTGATAAAACCTTTTCCATTACTTGCTGTCATGACTTGAACCCTTTGGCTTTCTCCTTGTTTGTTTCCTTAAAAGACTGCACTACTTTTGGAATGCTAATGCCCCAGGCCAGATAGTGGCAAGTGATAATTCTAGAAGCAGGGGATAAAGGGATTATCACTGGCCACCTCCTTTACACTGCGGGCTGCACAGCTCCCTGAAGATATAACTCACCCATGAATAGCAGGATCTAAGATGCACAAAAAAGGATGACTGCTCTGGCTATCTTCAGGTATGTCCTCTTCTCATGTGCATAAAATTTTGAGCTATGCCTTTAACACAGAACAAAATTTCAGATCTGATTTTAAAGTTCTGGGTTGGTGCAAGCGGTAGTTCAGGAGATAAATGATGGACAAAATCCGAGTGAGGTTAGGTCAGATGTCTACCCAAAATGATAACGTCTTGAAAGCGAAAAAAGAAAACCTACAATTCACTGTATGTTCATTAAGAAGTGAAATGTAAATGTATACAGAAGTACAGCATCATTTTATTAAAAATTTGTACCCTTACACAAATCCACATCTAAGGTGGTGAAAAAGCATTTGTGGAACTCCCTGGTTAGTCAGGAATACTATTCCATACAAACATAAAAGAACAATCCTCATCGTTATCAGATAAAGTAGATAATTTAAAAACAAGAAAATACAACATTAATGCAGAAAACACAGCGTGCCCTTCCTCAGAGATCCAGTCATTCACCTCTAAAAAGCTGAACAGAGAATTGAGAAGATGCAGAAGAGAACTACTAAGCTACTCTAGATGCTCACGAACACTAAGAATATTGGTTTACTTAGTGAACAATAAGAATGGTGTCTATAAATACTTCAAGGTGATAAACACTAGTGTGAGTGTCACTGGAAGGAAACTAAGATAAAGAACAATGCTGATATAAGAGGAGTGTAAAATGATCAGTAATAAATTTATACTGGAATAAGGGGATTGGCCATCCACCAGCAATGCTGCTGCTGTTTACGAAATGGGTGCCATGTCACACCAGGTCCTAATATAGCAGAGAAGCACTTCTTTAGCCCAGGAGGCCCTTTTCAGTCCAGATACAGTATGATACAAAGATAACAAACAATTCCCCTCACCCAAGGTAATTTTGACACTTCTGTTTTTTAATCTAGGCAGCCTCTGTGTCATAGCATCACCTGCCATCCCTGCCACTGTAACTGGTATTCTTCTCCCTAACCTCTTTGGCACAAACAGTGTTGAGACTAAAAGGTGGCAACAGAAATAGCCAAGCAATACAACTGCCTTTGTGTAATACACAGTTACAACTCGACAACGCGCAGTGGGAAGGAGTGAAGAACTTGTAAGCGCTGTTAGAAACACTGCTCATGTTCACCTAATTTCAAGAATGATATACAGAAGCACTGTTTAAGAGAATATATGTACAGAAGTGAATCTCTAAGATAATTAGCACACTGGTTGGCAAACACAAGCAGTACCAAATACATTATTGTTTCTCACTATTTTCTTCCCATTTCAGTTTGAATATTAAGACCTTCCTGATCAAAACTATGGCTTTCCTCTGGTATTAAGCAGACTGTTATTAACAGTCACAAAGATGAAAGCTCAACAACCTAAGCGCTGACCTGAAGTGTCATTAGGAATCACAGTCCATGAGTAAGATAAAGCCTGTGGTTCATTCTTGCACTTCCAGTTAATGTGTACTCTTCCCTGCCTTTTCAGGAGTCAGCAGCTTAATCCAGAGCTTGATTTCTCCACAATCACAGATTTTAATACTTGCCTCAGCTTGCCAGTTCCAAAATAAAGCATGCATTTAGCTGTTTTTGCTGACACAGCAAGACCAGAAACAGAAGATGAAGGAAATAATTACTGAAATATTACAATATGAAAGAAATCTTACCACTGATATTGTTTTCCTACCATATGTGAAGATTTTAATGTTTACTGTATAATTTCCAACACAGAAGCTAACTAGTTGATGACAAAAGGGATTCTGAAGTATGCTGGCACTGGACATTTTCTTCTGTCATTCTCAATTAATGGGATTTTAAAAATGAAAATATCAATGTTTGTTGAGTTGTTCTAAATCACAGTTTCCTAGGCTGCCTTTTCCAACACTAAGGCTCTTTTCACACCCCAGTGCTTCACTGTATTTTCCGATGTGCAGAAAATGAAAGGAGAGGGATTTGATTTTCTATCAGCTCAGCTTACGAACTGTTAATTCAGGTTCAGTCTGCATGATGGAGCTAAATGATTAATGTCAAACTCTAAAATACTGCCACCAGCTGGACAGCCTGACAGATGGGCATGCCATGGAGTACAGAAAAGCACTGACATGCACTGAAGTGTAACATTTGGATGCTACAGGAAAAAACCTGTGCTTTCCCTTCATCAGAAATCAGATTAATGCCCTAATACAAATTATGATCTCCATAGCAAAAGAACTTTAATCCTTTACCTGTTCATTGTGACAAGCATGCTAAGAATGTGGGAAAAGGGAAGGGAAAAGATTCCCCTCGTGTCTTAAATATAGTTTATTTTCTGATACTGCACCGAGATGTCTCGGGTGGTTGGTCACAGAAGTAGTACTGTCATTTCAAAACTAACAAGAATTCACTGTGAATACTAGCAGCTGGTTGTAACTGAGACACTGCATTGAGTGAAAGGGAGTTCACGCTAAAAGCTGCTACTCTGTGGGTATTTAATGAGGGGTTGTGAGCCACACGCTTCCCAAGGAAGTGAGGAAAATGGCTTTTATACAGTAAAGACTCGCTCAGATATTCCACTGATGAAGGACTTTCATCCAAACTAAAAATAATCCAAAAGATTATGGATGAGAGAATAATCACTCTGTTTTAACAAAGAACAAATCCTTAGGAGTTGTTCTCCTTTGCTTCAGAACCAGAGAGAAACAAGACCTTAGAAACACACAGCTTTTAAAGTCATCGTTCTGCAGCATGCACATTCAGTTTCTGTAATTTAAAAAGACCGGTACGCTAAACCACTCAGCTTCTAATGATCAGGAGAGATTACAAACACATTTGAATAGGGAAAAAAAATACTTCAGGTCTCAGAGTATAAAATTATTTTCTCCCTAACAGAACAGCAGTTCCTGATAAAATCAAATCATATGCCAATTCAATTGTATATAATGACCACCTCCATCTTGGTACCACTATGGAACTGTGCTCTTATGCAAACGTTTCTGACTTAGAATCTCATCTTACTCATCTGTATTTGTTTTGTACTTGGTTTTGGCTGCAATATAGAAATACCTTCTCATGGTAACACCTTTCTTACCACTGAGAGCCTATTACTGCCAGAACTGGCAGATACAGCATACTGCATATATATATGTATGTAAGAAGAACTGATATAAGCACAATTAAAACCAACTCTTGAACTTAGAAAACAGTTGTAAGACAACTCACAAAATATTTTCTTTAATTTTATTCTCCTGGAACAGCCAAAGAGAAATGTTCAACTGCATAAGCACGTTGTGTAGTATATATAAAATGAAAAGACTGTGCACTTTCTGTCAAAAATAATTGGGCTGATCATTCAACACACGCACAAAAAAATCCTTTTTTGCAGTGTGCCATCTGTGGGTGAAGGATTATAGTCCTTTCCGAATCTTAGCACATTTCTAAGCAGTTGTTCTGCTGTAAACCTCAGTGCAAGTGTTCCCACTAGCAGCAGCCAGAATCCTACGGAAAACAGGCCCTGGGTATAATACACCCATGGTCTCAAAGCCATCCTTTGTAACCCAATTGAACCAAATTCTCCTTTCCTGAAAACCTTCCCAGCCATTTTCAGTTCAAGGCAAGTACTCCTCCTTTTCTTTCTTCTTCTTCACTTTTAAGATCTATAAGCTGTTCCTACTACTATGGCAGCATCCTGTGGGGTGTCGCTTGGGTGTTTGCTTTCACTTCCGTTACTATCTGTCATGCCATAACCTACGTTTCCCGTTATCTACACTGGCTTTAAAAAAACCCAGAACACGAACAAGCCTCCATAGCTGCAGGAAGAAAAGAATACAAGCTTCCCTCCCCCTTTTTACAAATTTAGGTATGTGTAGGAGCACTTCCCTAGAAACGTACATTAAAGAAATTTCCTGTTTATAGGCGACCTCATTTAATATACCCATGAAGAAAGTCACACCACCATTTGACACATCAGCTGTTTTAGTGTAAAACACAAGTTACTTTGGATAATTCCTTACCATAAAGCTACATGCTATCTCATACCTACATTGGAGTACTTCAGTGAAGCTACCCCACCCTCAGTGAAAATGTATGTATTTTGAAATTTCCAATTGCTCTGTTCACAGCAGCAGCAACATATATATATGGGTTTTTTCCCCCTGGTGTGGAGCCTTTTGCTGTAGGAGTTTGTGCCGCAGAAGTTGAGTCTCTGAGAATTATTCTTTACTGAATAGCTCAATTAGCAGCTGTCTTCCCTTTCTAGATAAATAGTAAGGAAAACACACAGGAGGACTAGCAACAGTCAAATGATGCTAGCCTGTGTCCACGTCATGGGGTGGTTGTGTTAGGAGTGACAGCTCTTCTGCCTTGAGCTTTAGCCTAAATGATTTGATGGGAATATCATTTGAATTCAAAGGTGGCATTTCAAATTCCATACCACATGCCTGTACGTGAACTGGATTTGAACTGGCACCAGCTTGGGAAGGTCCATATAAGTTAACTGAGCTATCTCACTGGCACCAAAAGGGCCAACGCGTTACTCACAGGTTTACTTGTTTGTTTCTTTAGGTACATTCTGTGTCCAAGCCAAAGACAGCAGTTCTCCATATCAAAACAGGACTTCTGTTCCTCTCTTTCCATTACAAACACAAGGCCAGGCTGGATGAGGCTTTGAGCAACCTGGTCTAGTGGAGGGTGTCCCTGCCCATGGCAGGGGGGTTGGAACTGGATGATCTTTAAGGTCCCTTCCAACCCAAACCATTCTATAATTCTATGATTTGATACCAAATACTATTCAATCACGTTTCTTCAATTTATAGGAAAGAAGCCAGCCAGAAAATATATACGCTGTGAAATGAATCATAATAGTTTTCTTAATAGGAATTACATGAGACATTTAAGTTCTTAGACTGCATTCCTTGTTCCAGGAACTTTATGACATGATTAAGTTTAATAAACCAGATCAACCGTAAGTACAATTCTGAAGACATCTCTGCCCAAATGGATGATATTTTTCTTCTGTTGCCTTCTTCAGAAGTACCACTATTATTGTTCCATTAGTCATGATAGATTAAGCTAAGAAAATATTCCAAACACTTTAATAAAATATAATAAAACAAATCCCTTCTAAATAAATGACTTACCTTTAAGAGAGCCAAGGCTACATGGAAGATTATGTTCATACCCTGAAAATAAGAAGAAAAACATTTCAACCAGTCCCAGCATACCAATCTCTCTTCCCTATTAACTTATCATTATGCAGCATCATAACTAGATGCTGCAAACCTCTAGGGAATGCTTCCCTTTTCCCTGCCCTACTTCAAAGTTCTTTAAAACCCCAAGGCACAATTTCCAAAATCCCATCTGGGGAAGATGATGGCTCTCTGAGCTTCTGGAATCTCAATGTTCTATTAGTGAGGTGCTACGGATGTGACAGGATATCCCTCCATCATTTCAGGAGCTGTCAATGCTGGTTTTCATGAACAGTGCAGAACAATATTGTAACAAGCAGGGCATCAAGAAATTTAATAAATATGATAGTTGATAGGATTTTTGCCTAGTAACTGATCTTAGCTATGATTAATCATGTACAATCTTTCATGCTTAAACTGTAAAAAAAACCCCTCACCCAAAATAAAACACACCCCCCCCCTCCCACCCTCCAAGCACATAATGCACCTTTCTTGCTGTTATCAGCCAAAAATCAAAACTTGTATAAGTAAGCAAATTGATGTCTGTATGAAATAGTCTGTTTTCTGGTTCACAAAAGCTTAAGTGTACAGAAATCCATTCACTGAATAATACCATGACAATGTCCAATTACTTAAAAATCACAGAAAGTAAAAAACCACTCCACTGACTGCCTACAGAGGGGTGAAAAAGGTGACATTTCCACTTACATTTGATATAAAACCCTGAAATACCATTCCACTGCTTTTATTCAACTTTTTTATTTTGCCAATCAAGACCTTAAGGTTTTCCTGGGGGGAAGGGGAACACAGACCCTGACTGAGGGTAACTGAAACTACTTTGGGAAAACCAGCCAGGGGTGGCTCAGGCCAGAGGACACAAGATGACAGACTTGCTGGCAGCACACACATTGCTCTGCTGATGGAGGAGGCTTTGCTGTCTGTAGCCTAAAAATCTTGCTTACTTAAGATTATAAATAGCTTTCTGTTCATGCAAATATGAAAAATACCATATGCAACCCTCATTTACTGTACCATGTACTTTGTGTTCAGACTGTTTTCCAAGATTATAGTTTACAAAGCTTCTTGCCTGCTTGTTTAATGGCATGACAAATCCTTTCTTATAATGTCTTTCAAAGCTTATATCTAAAAATGTCTCAACATATTTGCACACAAGTAATACTGTCACTGCAATACATATTATTGTGGGATAACAACAGGACTCTGAGGGAACCTTCTCCAAGAAATTTCTGCTTCTGTAATTGAGTATTTTTCCAAGCTTCTTCCTGAAAGCCTGACAAAACGTTTCTATAAAAATTAGCTTTTATAAAAATCTGCAGAGACTTTTCAGACACATTCTTGGGAAGAAACAGTATTTTTAATATGGATGCCTTGAAGGGATTTTACCATTAATGAGTCTTGGAAATGCTAGGACATTAGACACAGTGAATACTGCAACACTCCATGAATTACTTTGCTATTCGACGCATAATCATTACAATAACAAACTAGATTTTTCCACTAGAGGTCACAATTGTAGCAGGACTGAACCTTGCTTCATTAACAGGAAAAAATTCTTCCAAATAGGCTATCAAATATTTTAAATACAACAAACGTTAACTTGCTTTTTATACCTTAATTTAATAGAAAAAAATGTCTGGCTGTGAATTTCAGTCATGACAGTGATAATGCCAGAGAACCAGCAGCAGTAAATTAAGATCATAATACTCTCAATTTTATTTCAAATACCAATCTGAAGCCAACAATTCATTCCATGCAGTCATGACATTAACAACCTTTATTTCCTAACAGAGAGGATGTGGTATGAACATGCAATCTATAAATGAGAGTACTAACTACAAGCCATCACAAACAAGGTGTTTTCTTCTTAATTAACTGATCAATCAAATTTTGTTATTTTATGAGTAGGACTATTATGTGTCATTGTTGGATTACTGAGGAATTAGTGCATTTTTTGGCACTACCAAACAAACAAACAAAAAACCCCCAAAACAATCAAAAAGAAAGAAAAAACCAAGTTTTCATTTATTTTCTAAATCATTTTTTCCTGACCTGCCCAATACTCACATCACTCCTGAGTTGAACCTAGTCAAACTGTCCTGGTACTCCTCTTATATGATCACTCTTCACATGAGCAGGAAGTGAGGCAGAAACAGGTTTCCTCGTGCCTTGAGAACCCCCAGCTTTTTCCAGCCCCACCAGGCACAGGGCAGCTCACAGACTCCCTCATGTTACCTGAGATAACCTGTTCAATGCACCAGCACGCTAAAATCTTTGGATACAGCTGCCCCGAGTGGCACTCCACGACTCCTGGCAACAGAAAACAATCTGCACTTTCATTTTTCCTCAGTGGGAAAGACAACACCCAAATCAAGGCAATATTTTAGGCCTGAGGCATCAATTGCTGCAGTTATATGCTGATCAGCTTGGGCTTTCTGGACCTGAAGGACTAATATACCCCTCGACAGCTGAGTGGATTGGACGTGGCACCTGGCAATCTACAGGAAGGCTTCTCCTCATGTTTGGGTTTATAGCACAATGCTTTAGATTTCAAACGTGGTGCTTTACCCACACATTTTATAACCGCTAATCTACATACTTGAGTTATTTTTTCCTAATGCATGCAATACTATTCTGACATAGCCAAGTTTCACGATTATGATTATGAAAAACAAAGCTCATCTCATTTTTCCACAATCTCTTATTTAAAATTCTACTTCATTTACCACACACTGATTTATAAGATTCAGCTTACACTTCATCTATTTTAGAAAAAGGACCAAAAATACCAGTGTGCACCACACGTATAAATCATTGCTAGCAATATCCCTCCAGCAATTTTATAATGGAAACATGAAAGTACATACAAATCATCCACAGTGGGAAAGAGAAGGGACCCCATATGAAATAAGCTTTGGATAATTACTTTTTAAAACCAAAGGTCATATGCCTAACTAGGCATTTGGAAATAAATGATTTAATATCATGCAGATCTCATCTTGCTATTAAAAAAAAATTTGCAAATGTGAAAGTTGTCCATAATTACCTAAAAACTTGTTAATATACAACAGCTAAAACTAAAACTATACACTATGACTAAACAAGAACCATTATAAGAGCACAGGAATGGTTAGGGGCTTATCGTCATGGCATCTCATTTCTCAATCATGGGGCCAGGCTCCTGTTTTTCAACCTGAGAGGCTTTGCTGCTAGTGAGTAAATGAAGGAGTGTGCAGCCTGCACAGCTCACAGACGTTAAGCCCACAGCCAAAGATCCCAGAAATGAGGCATGTGGATATCCTCTTCTAAGGAGCTTTCAACTAGTCTTTTGCAGAAGTTTCTATGACAGCCTGTCTTGGAGCCTGATCTGCCTAGTTAAGCATCTGCACAGTACCTTCTTTTTTCCAAAAAGTGTTATTTAAGAACCCTCTTAAGCTTGTGTAGTGGCCTAGAGCATTTGAACAGATCTCATCAAGCATTTTGGAGAAGGAACAAGCCCATCTCAAAGCAGGTAACTCAACTGTTCTACAGCCAAGATAAGAGTCAGGAAAAGGAAAATTTTAAGAGTTTGTGCTATGATACAGCCTCCTTATGGCTCCTGCTGACTGTCATGCTGACCATCCTCTGCTTTGCAAAGACCTCCACAGGACAGCACTTAATCAAGAAGAAGGAGCATAGTTTCACAGAAGAACCCTTCCTACCTCCTGAAATGACAGTATCGGGGTGAACACTGGATGAACACATCTGGTGGGTCACCATTTAACCTAATGAGTCAAGTAAGACTGCGCTTCACAGAAGCGTCTGCTTATTTGAATTAGATGTCAAAAGACAGTAATTTCTGGCAGATATTGCAGGTAACATTCTCATGGGTAAAACAGTGAAACTGTATCTCATAAGACTGTAAAAATGAAACACTTCGACTGGAAATGATAGATGTGCACTGAAATTCAGGCTGGCTTAAAATAAGTAGAAATCTCACTACTTTAACTCTGTTCTAGTGAGACATTTTCACAGTCCCTTAACTCCCTCTTGAAGCCAAGATTCCTTCTGTAGATAGAAGCACTCTTCGAGGAGTGAGTCCTCACTCCGAGTCCCTCTGTTCTCTGAAACAAGATGACTTTCGAAAAGGCCTGAAAAGATTGGGAAGAAAGAATAGAGAATGGTAAAGATCCGATTTTGTAGCATCCAGTTTTAATTCAATGAGACCTCTGTGACAGAAAGGATGCTCGTGGCTTCCTTTAGAAGAGAGGAGGCAGATGTATCCATTTGACCCAGAAAACCAACCCAGAGATCAGTAAAAGGGAGTTAAGGAGGAGCAAACACTCGTTACTGGCAAAGCTCAACAGCTTGGAGCTGGCAAAAGAGTTAGGCCAAACAATTTAATCATCTAGTAACTGGACAACGTTTACACCGAGGTCAACTTTGGAATTTATCCCCCCTTTTAAAGCTTTTCTTTAATGACAGAAGCCTTGTGAGAAGGTAGGCTATATTAAATACTAGTATCTCTACCTCTCCAACCCTGACCACCTGAAGACCTTCCTCCCGTTATAGGTCAATGCCCTCTGCATCATTTTCACAGATAAAAGGAAGTTAATATCTTAAAAAATATATGGAAAATTCATTTAATATTAGTGTCCTTATCTGTGGTTTTACTCCTAGATATGCATGACATGTAAGAGGAAACAGTGAAGATATAGAGACGATACTCTCTAATGTCCAGCACCAGGCAGAGAAGATAAACGTGAAAGTCAACTGAGCACCTGCTGATGGTCTGGAGAAGTCTCAAGACTCATATGCCATGCCATCAGGAGAACAAGTTCATCTGTTCCAGCTTTCTAATAACTGAGTTTGCCTTTTTTTAAAAGAGAGATTGGCTATTCAACTGAAGTTAATTTGACATTGTTTCATAATTCGAAAGTGTTTCATAATTATGTGTTCAGTTGCACACTCTTTCAAATGAGCTACAGAGGGTAATTGGGGTTACAAACTCTAAAGGAGAATTAAAATTCTATTTATGTTTTGGATTGCTTCCAGCAAAACATTTGTTTGGCAACTCTAATATGTTGAGAGCACCCAATAACTTTAGCAATGTCACAAATGTATTTATTTTGCTGACAACATAAATATATGGTCTGAAGCTTAAATTTCTCTTTGTAAGTAATGCAGGCTTGGAGCATGCTCTGCAGGGATATGCATGTTAATTAACATCTTTTACTCAGTAGAGTTTGTATAGCTTGCAAATTTATTCTTGTTCAATGACAAGACAACTAAGGAAACTAAAGGTTAACTCTGATTCAAGTAAGGCACAACACAGAACAGCAAGCTTTGTCTAAGCAACAGACACAGCTTTCTCACTAAACAGTTACAACAGAGAGAAAAAAAGAAAAAACAAATTGCACTGAGATCTTACTGCTAACGTCTGAGGTATAGTCAAGCTCTTAGCCTGGGCTTCCACCAGTGACTCTAAGTACATTGCCTACTACAATAATGCAGAAAATGCTTTAACACAAGAAAGAAGAAAACACAGAAACCTCCATCCTGATACTATGACGCTGTGAGTAATACACAAACGCAATTAAACCCAGTTGACTGAATTGTTAGATAAACAGGTACCAGGGAGATGGTAAAAATGGCACCACAGGTTTCAGGATTTGTTGTACCCCTTTTCTGTATTTTGCAGCATAAAAAGGCCCACAGTGAATACTACCAGGCAACCATGAATCCATTTTCGCATGACTTCACATGAAATTTTGTTTAGCTGGTTGCTTTTAACAGAAATGAATGGGACGTAGGAGTGCTAGTGAATATTTACATATTGGGGCAATTTTCACATAATTTGCCGAGATGTTGCCGTGACTGAATGAAGGTAGAGAGTGCTATGAGATTAGCATTTTTTTCCTTCCAGCTTCTGTGACTCAAAGAATAAAAATTAGAGCTACGAATTTTAAGTAATTTCCGCATATCAAGTTGCTTCCTGACATCAGGTATTTCTGCAGCGGCACGTTCCTGATTCACAGGCAGCTGGTTATGGGCCAGCAGCATGCTTTCTCCATTTGCTTGACCAAGCCACACACTAACATTATTTTTCTACTTTTCAGAGGTTTAAATTACAGGGTTTTTACACATTCCTTTCAGTCTTTCCAAACCTGATTAATATGGGGACAAAGAAGGGGGCCTGCATCCATACTAGGTATCAAGGGCATACAATCACATACATATGAGGACAGAAAAAGAGGCTTCAGATCTCTGCAGGTTAGACAGGGCCTCCAGCTCCCATACAGAAATGGGTAATGGCTGTTAGACATGCTCAGAGGAGCAGGAATCTTCTAGAATCTTCTTTTTTGAGAGAAGACAAGGTGAGAGGTTCAGAACATCTTGTGACGGAGGGGTATCTCCTTCCCCATCTGCATGTGGTCATGTAACACAAAGAAAAATGCATGCCCACGTTGACTCAATGCCCTGCTTCCCTGCACTCCACCTGATCACCTTCCCAGTGTTCATTCTTCATCTTCTCCCTTTCTCTGCCACAAAACATTCTGCCCTTTCTTTGCCTCTCTGCACCCTGACATTTATTTTCCCTTCCCAACAATCACTTGAATGCAAAGTTCACGTTTTGATTTTATGTACTTAGAAAATTCAGTACAGCCTCAGATTCCAAGCACGAAGGAAAGTGTTTTGACAGAGGCAGACTGCATCACCCTCTTTTTAAAAAAACAGTCCCCAAATTAGCTTAGCTTCCTGGATTTGCTCATGGAATATCGCTCTCTCATTTGTGATACTTTCCTTCAGTTACTTCTGAAGCATTTTTGAGGACTGCCAAGACTGCTGAGAATATGCTGCTATTCAAATACAGCAGATGGCACTGGTGTTAAGTAAGCATTATGGAAATTTACTGTATTCCTAGAAAAATCAACCAAGTGAACATCAACGAGTAAGTGGCTAAAATATTTCAGTTGCAATGGGGAAAAGTAATTCTGAGCCACACATAACATGGCATCAGACGTCTCTTCCCCCTGAGGCACAAACCGGGTCATTCAAATAGGTCCCTCATCTTGGGTAACTTTTCACCTGTATCTTTGAACATTTTCTGAAACAGCAGCAGCCTCAGCATTTTAGGACCACAACATTTATCAACATCACTGAAAAGGTACCTTCTGTTCACATAAGTTATCTTGAATTGCAGATTGTTGTGAGGCTGCTTTTTCTTTGCTCATGCTGAGCTTTTATCACCAGCCTTGTTATTTTTGGGATAAACAAGCTGCAGCTATGAATGGGAGATACATAAATTATGGATGCTCACAGGAACAGCTGGACAACCCAGTGTAAAGTGTTATGCTAAGGCCTATGGCTCTCCAAGTACCTTTTAGATGTACTCTATTAAAATACTGTTCTCCTCAGTCCAAGTTTCAATTCTTATAAATTCCATGTAGCTTTAGAAGTGAATAGAACGTTTTGTGTGCCCCTGTGCCTGTGGCAATACAGAACACTGTATTACATGCCTCCAATATTTCTGCTAAAATTACCTTTAGCATTGATTTAAATAACGCATCTACATATATGAAAGCACAACGTACAGGGACAGAAAACCTGGGGGTACATGTGAAAAACTTTGGTGCCTCAGTTATCTTTTCATCCGTTTTACCAGTTGTAGGAAAGGGGACAGCCAGAAACAAGACAAATAATGCAAATCAACTTTTGCCTACATGGTTGGTGCCATCACGAGCGTTTTGGCTTCTATGACAATGGAACATTCTTTGGGGACTATAACCTGTTAAGGAGGGACGGCATTCACCTGTTTAGAAAAGGCAAGAGGATCTTTGTCAGCAGGCTGGACAACTTAGTGAGATGGGCTTTAAACTGAAGGACTTGGGGGGTGGGGTCAAAAATGGCAACGCTCATGCCATTGCAACCATCTGGGAAATAAGGTGGGCCAACCAGAGCAGTGTCAAAGGTTCCTTAGTTGCCTCCCATGATGAGAACCAGAAGGCCAACCATGTCAAGGGTGTGCATGGCTATCATGAATTCTCTTTCTCCAGGGAAAACTACATGCCCATGAATCTGTAGCCTTCTACAATGGCATGACTAGCTGGATGGATGAGGGGGGAGCAGTGGATGCTGTCTACCTAAGCTTCAGCAAGGCTTTTGACACTGTCTCTCATAACATCCTCATAGGTAAGCGTAGGAAGTGTGGGTTAGATGAGTTAACAGTGAGGTGGATTGAGAACTGGCTGAATGGCAGAACCCAGAGGGTTATCGGCAGTGCAGAGTCTAGCTGGAAGGCTGTGGCTAGCGGGGTTCCTCAGGGGTCAGCACTGGGTTCAGTCGTGTTTAACATACTCATCAATGACCTGGATGAAGGAACAGAGTGTACCCTCGGCAAGTTTGCTGACGGCAAAACCGGGCAAGAAGGCTGTGCTGCTTTTCAGCGAGACCTGGACTGGCTGGAGAGCTGGGCAGAGAGGAACCTAATGAAGTTCAGCAAAGGCAAGTGTAGAGTCCTGCACCTGGAGAGGAATAACCCCAGACACCAATACAGGTTAGGGGTTGACCTGCTGGAAAGAAGCTCTGCAGAGAAGGACCTGGGAATGCTGGTGGACAGGAAGTTAACCATGAGCCAGCGATGTCCACTCGTGGCCAGGAAGGCTAATAGTATCCTGGAGTGCATTAAGAAGAGTGTGGCCAGCAGGTTGAGGGAGGTTATCCTCCCTCTCTACTGTGCCAAGGTGAGGCCACATCTGGAGTACTGTGCCCATTTCTGGGCTTCCCAGTTCAAGAAAGATGGGAACTACTTGAGAAAGTCCAGAGGAGGGCTATGAAGATGATTAGAGGCCTGGAACATCTCCCTTATGAAGAAAGGCTGAGAGAGCTGGGTCTGTTTAGCTTGGAGAAGACTGAGAGGAGATGTCATCAATGCTTATCAATATCTAAAGGGTGGGTGTCAAAAGCATGGGGCCAGGTTCTTCTCAGTGGTGCCCAGTGACAGAACAAGGGGCAGTGGGCACAAACCGGAGCACAGGAAGTTCCACCTGTGCTTGAGGAAAAACTTCTTTACTCTAATGGTGACAGAGCACTGGAACAGGCTGCCCAGAGAGGTGGTGAAGTCTCCTCTGGAGACTTTCAAAACACACCTGTGTAATCTGTTCTAGATGAACCTGCCTTGGCAGGGGGGTTGGAGTAGATGATCCCGGGAAGTCTCTTCCAACCCTCACCATTCTGTAATGCATGTTCAAATTCTGGTCTTCCATCTGGAGTCTGAGACAACCTATTCTCTTTCTTAAATTAATTAAAAGCTAGTAGTCTCAGAAAGAAATCCTTTCCAGCCTCTTTGCATGAAACAGCAGTGGCTGATAAAGACTTCAGAGAGAGTCTTAGCTCTCTAGCAGGCATAATGCAAAGAGCAATGGACAGGAGGAAAGACAGTCTAAATGCCAAAGTCTAATAGTGTATATTCATACGAAGGAAAACAAACACAACCCACATTCTTCCTCCCCTCCCCCCCATCCTTTTCCAACTTGCATGTATGGCATTGACTTTACTTTTGTAAATAGTACTGAAATAATGCAGGAAGCTTCAGCACACATCTGTACCTACATGCAATTTAACCCCAGCTTTTAAGGTGCTGTTACTAAAAAATATTGTATTTCTAGCAAGCTCAGTCTGCTGTTTTGTAAGATTTATTAAAACATTCCTTAACTGGAAGGGTTAACAAAAGAAGACAACATGTCAGCAACAGGTAATTCTAAACACTTCTACTTTTCTTCCCCTATAGATCTACAGAAGATAAACAACAGTATGCAATATTTTACTTAATTCAAATTCCATCTGAGTGCAGATTTACAGAGGAAGTGAACTCGTTCCTGACTCTATTCGTGAGGAACTGTAATAAATGAAAATGTTAATCTGTTCTTTCTCAAATCTGTTGAAGGCATCACAGAAGTATCTGATAGTGACAGATAAAAAATAGCAGGCTATTATGGTATCTACTACTCAGTTAGTGCTAACACGCAGAGTCTTACCATCTGAGTGATACCATACAGCGAGTGTTTCCTGGTACATCCATTCTTCAGCAAGACACACGTAAGACAGAAATCAAACCTGCAGCGCCAATAGTTATAATTCTTCTCAGATATTCATTATTTCACTAGGAAGCAGTGCTCCCAGGAACCACACCTACCCATCATGGTGCCACGTTTTTACTATCACTAGGTGCTCATTACCAGCACCAAGTCACGCACATTTTAAAAGATTTTTAAAAACACTCATAGGTGTTCATTATCACAGGTCGTTTCTCAAAACTGATTATAAACGTATTTGATACAAAGTTCTGAGAGCAACAGTTGATAAACAAAGGTCAAGGAATGGCAGTGTCTGGATTTCAATTGCCATTCTCCTGCTGTGCTGCTGTGAAATACAGTTTCAATTCTGTGTTATTAGATGTCTTAGAAAACACTATATTATTTCATCTTCAAAATGGATAGATAACCAGTTGCATCCCTTTCTATTCAGTCTTGATCACAGAACGGCAGGTTAGTAGTCAAAGTATTAATTTTTGTAACAAGACTATGTAAATACTGACACTAAAATACACAAATAGCTGTACCAGCCCAGAAAAGGCATGTAGTAGGGTTTTTTATACACTCTTGGAAAGGAGAGAAACACAGTCCTTAAGTATTTTATATCCACAAGAACTGCACACAAAACCAGCCAGATTGACTTAAAATGGAGGTTAGCAATAGCGTATCAAAACCCTGTGTTAATAATGAAAAGACAGCTTGAGGTCTGAACCTCCTTTAGGTTTGGCAGAACTGTATATATCATGACTGATTATTCTGTTCTTCCAAGCAGAAGAATTCATGAAAATTTAACAAATACTTATAAATTGTCTGCCAAGGGGTTTGGGTTTTTTCCCTTCTAAATGCCTAATGAAGGTCACTTACTTTGCGCTTTTAAAAAAAACACATTTTCGTTTTAAATTGTAAATTTTAAAATGCAAAACAAAGTTAAATGTCAGCTCTTTGGTATTCTATAGCATAACCTGTGTGCAGTTGTTGCACTGGGGCAGCTCTAAGCTTTAGCTAGATGAGTCGCTATTCCTGAGCATGACTTGAAATAAATAATTTAAAATAGAACAAAAAGAGACAGCAAAACAGAGCAGGCTCACAAAGTGTTCAATAACAAAATGTCATATTGATAGATAAGAGTGACAACTCCAAATACAACTCTGGATTTCATCAACAAGGTTCTTCTTCAGTGCAAACAGAAATAGAAAAAGGAGAGGAGACAAATGAAGCTGTTGAAAGAGGCAGCTAAAAGGAACATTGTAGAAAGATCTTCAGCTGATGCTGACGTGTTAAAATTCATCTACGTAGCCAGGCTCAAACACACACAGTTTGCTGTAATCAAAGGAAAACTGGATCAAGAAGTTTGTGTTTTTATTACAGGCAAAGTATTAAGCCCTACAATATGTACCATGGCATAGGGAGTACCTGCCTGCAAGGCCAAAATTTTCTGTCATAGGAAAGACAAAGAATTCAAAAATATTTCATTTCTAGATAAGGATGGGTGACAGATTCTCTCCTACAGTTACTGAGTCAATATTATAAGGCAACCAGAAATTTGGGTAATTTGGATGCTGAATCACATCCTCTACAGCCTGAAGACAGCTTAAAAATAAAAAAAGGTCAGAGGAAGACAACAGAATAAAAGAACCCCATAACACAGAGGCCACAGCAAGTTCCAAATTTGTATGAAGTGAAATGGTTCTTTCTATCAGTGTGAGAATGATGAAAAGACCTCACCTTGAATGGCACACGCTTTGACAGGATTTTTAAAATTTCTCAATAAAACTTAATTCCCACCATAAACTGAACTAATTTTTCACAGAATTCCACATCCCTGGATATGTTCCTGCCCAGGAGGTCCACTCCTCCAGTGTGAGGGCTACCGTTTCACCATGCATGCAAGGGAAGGGAACATGCCCCCCTGGCTGGCTGCAAAACTACAGGATTTCCAACAGGTATTCCTCCTCTCTGGATTGAGACTTAAAACAATTATCTACAAGGACCAATTTCACTCCTCCAGCCACAGTCAAAAACTAAAAAAACCCCTCCAACTCCATATAAAAAGGCTTGGTTGACACAAACTGTTCATCCATAATTCAAATATTTTCCTGGGAACCAGAGAAGCTCCCTCTGAATGACAAGTTGGCAGCACCCATTTAGCAATGGTTTAGACTCTTTTTTTTCCCCTAATATTTCCTTTCATTAAAGAGTTGCATAAGATGTAAACATTTAGGGAGAGAGACACAGGACAGGGATGTGGAGAAAGCACAGTCAGGAAGGAAGTCGAAGGCTGTTTAAAATTCATCTGTACCTATGACAAATTACTGAGAAGGCTGGAAGCTTGTTTTAAAAACACAAGCAGTTCACTTCAAAGGCTTTTTGCTTTTTTTAGGATTTTTTTTGCAGAAGAATACATTCCATGGTTAGCAGCTGCAACTGTTTTTTCTCCTTCCAGTTGTATTCTGTTTGGTCAGAGATAAGTAAAGAACAATTTAACGCAGTCAAACATCATTTTTTGACTGTTCTGTTGCTCTTTCTGACTAGACAGACAGCTTCACAATATGATTTCAGTTCTTCATTAAGGAATGGTTGCCTTCTTAGTCTGTCTCTGGCCACAGGCCTTCAGGTTTTATTGTCCTTCTATGATGAGGGCCAAGTGGATTTTCATTTTAATACAACTGTAATCTACGCCTCTCCCATAAATTCTCAGAAGTGCCTGTCACTTCAGACTGTTGACTCATGAGTCTTAGGAGCAGTTTTCTGATAGTCTACACTGTTGCCTCAGTATGTTGTCTACGCTCCACTATTTCTCAAGATGTCTGTAAATATATTCTCAACTGAAATCCATTTTCATTCTATTTCTGGTTTACTTTTAGCTGTCATAAAGAGGCTCCTTTGGCTTTATGAGATTACAAATGCTAACAAGTTTCCCTTTCTCTAGCAGACTCTAGTGTTGCACTCTCACACTTTCTCCTTGCATTCTTTCACCTTCTTTCCCAGAGCAATTCCTTCAGACATGCCAAGATAAATGCTGCCAGATGTGAGATGAATGTAAACATTTCAAGAGTTGTTTCTTTTGTCATTCTAAATACGAAATCTGTATTAACCATGACTAAAAGACTTCTTTAACATATTTTATCATTGAGCTTAATATAATAAAAAGGGCAGAAGCTTCCAACAGGATGCAACTATGCTGCTATTGCAATAATCACATTATGAAATTATGTTCTATACTTCTTGAGAAACAATTAATGAGAGCGGCTGTACATCAAGATCAGAATGAAGTAATAAACTGAACTGACAAAGAACGATCAAATCCACACCAGAAGCCCATTCTGAAAATTAACTCACAATTCAAAAGTGATCAAGGGATTGTGTTCATCTATGCATGACCATCTTGCAAAGAGGACAAAGTCAGAAGAACTAACAACCCTTCTGCTTTTTCTATTTGCTTACTTAAAATAATGCATACACTGCAAAAGAAACAGAGCTCAAGTATTTATATGGAAATGTGAAATCACTTCACCATTACTACCTTTCACACCCACTTGGATATCTGACCGTACTAACCTATGTCTTTTGATAACTGAGCACCAATAAGCAGAAGAAGCAACACCTTGAAGGCAAAAATATTGAGTTATGAGTGGTGGACAATATTTGTTTAATACTGAATGGTATCAACGCATGTGCAGCAAGTCTGAAAGTAAAATACTTGACACTAAAAATTAACAAAATGAACTAGAGTCAACAGTGCTTCATACTCATGAAGGCTTTGCATTTAGATTTCCCAATTATTTTATTTTTTTATATCTTTTTTATATATGTGACCTGTTTAAATCAGAGAGGAAACCAGTGGCAGGTTCAAAACCAGTATAATTCCACAGATGCCCTGACTTTCTGGCTGCAAAAGTACGTACGAGTATTTACCAAAATAAACATTCCAGACTATCAATCTATTCTATCCCTTTTTTTTAAAAGCAGTGTAGAGGTATCTACAATACAGAACCATATAATTTTGTATCTGGAGTAATGCATTTCTTAGAATAGTAGAGGAAAAAAAAAACCACCAAAGAAAAGAGCTTCATTCAATTGCGCTGTTTGGCATCTCTCACTATTTGTTTGATACAGGCCCTCAAAGCAACATGCAATACCCTTACTCTCTCTGCGCACTCTGAGTCAGACAATCTGGACAGCTTTCCCACTAAAAGCCTGCTAGGCTTTTACTACTAGGTATCTTCAAGAAATTAGACTTCTTAACTTTGAATAAATTATTTAACAGATTAAATGAAGAACAGATGTGTGCATCAGATTGTCTTAATTAGATCCCTTAGCAAAGAATGAGGCAATCCACAAGTCTAATTTTAAACCCAAAACAATACTTCATTGAACATCTCCTCTTCAACGTAACCATGGTTTCTACAGAATTTAGTTACACAGATTTTGAAATTAAACAGTAAACGACTCCAACAAAACAAAACAAAACAAAAAAAAGAAGAAACATTTGTGGGGTGGAGGAAGGACTTTCTGATTCGTTTTTTTACCTCACAGAGTAGTAAGTCAATGATGTGGAAGACCATGCAGAGTGGAAACTTGGCAGTAAAAAGAGTGAGGAACCACTGAGATGCATACATATGAGCTTCCAAATTGAGGTCTGAGAAATGGCTATACAAGTCTGGTAACTGCTCCTAGAGTAAAGGAAAAAATAAAAGCCTCAGTGTTACTCATTAATCCGAGTTCATCATCTACACTCCCAGTAAGCATCAGTTTGCTAAAACCAAAGTGAAATATTGGCTTCTTCTGAGCAATGGAAATATGTTTCTTCATAAATTTCAGTGCCGTGGTTACAGTTTTCAGTAAGATATCCGCTGTGGATTCTATCATGGTATCAAATAATGTACCGAGATTATACTGAGAAATTACAAAACCTTCAACAGTTGAAAGAAAGAGCGGTTGTGAAATCTATGTCTTGCAAGGTGTGTATTTTAAGTTATTCCTTCATTGTGTCTTGCTATAAATGCCTCTGCTAAAAAACCAATGGATACTAGATATACAAGCATGGTCACTTTGCAGAGCTTGAAAGCAACAAAGCACACAACTCCATCAGACAATTTCTCTAACTACATAAGGAACACAAAATAAGCACTGATAAACCTACTGTACACTGATGATATATTCACATTCAGTTAACAAAGCACCGATCTTTGTTAACAGATGAAATGTTGAGAAGACCGTATGCCAAAGTTAAGTATCAAGTTAATTAGTATGCAATTCTACGTCATCAAGTAGGAAATACGTGTAATTTGACATGTGAAAAAAAATCGTTAAATTAACTGTGGACTGTTTTGTTTGGTTTTGATATATCTCACAGAGGTATATATGGTCACCTATGGTAACTGACTCCATCAGCTAGCTTTCACGATGCTAACAGAAGTGCAGGTCACAGCTTAATGGCCTGTCAGTAATTGGTTATTAGTCAGAACAACAGTGTGTAAAACTTGCAGCTGTTTATTTAAGTTAAATTGCTCTGACTATGAAATAATACTATCTGAAAAAGGAGAAACATATTGAAAACCCAGTAAAATCTACAAAATTACATACACTTGATTTGTATTTCATAAGCATCAGGATGTCCTGATTTGCCTGACCTCTTAACCACCAACATAATTCATAAAAAGTAGGACACTGGTGGTGGCAGTTCAGAAGATATTCTGGCCTTAATAGAACAGACACATTCTCCAAGCAGCATCACAAAATAGGAAAGAGAGAAAGTAAGCAGAGAGAGATAAAAACCCAGATACCTACTCTGCTTTGATACAAAGATTAGCAGCAAGATTGGTATATGAAAGACAAAAGAAAAGAGAAATAAATCTGACTCATAATATTTGGCTCCAGATATTAAACTTCCCTGCTTTGGTTCTACCCCACCTCTAAAAGGAGAGGCGTTTTCTTGTCCAGTAGCTTATGGAAGCAAAGTATTATTCTCTTCTTCATGCCAGTATTTCCAATTATGAAAATAGAAGAATTTGTTACCCTGGCCTCACCTGCATTAACTTCTCCAGCTGGAAAAATTTGCAATGGAGATCTTCAAAGTTATTTCTGTAGAGGTCCCTCAAGCCATAGTCATACATTATTTTCACAAATACACAGAATGCCTGCTCCTCCGGCATCTGTTTGGAAAAACACACAAACATAATTTTAAAAACCAAGCTGAGGCTGGAAATTACTTACACAAATACACACCCTTAAATACCATATGCACCACGAATTCAGAACCAGGGATATATTAAAATTTTCTGCAAAGCACTCTGAATGTAGAATTAAGCAACTTAAATCTCATGGGACTATTCTCCTTGATAAGGACCCTGATTTGGCTCTGTAAGACCTTCTTTGAAGAAAATGTGGGATCGTGTTAGGTTCATGTAAGCATACACCCCTAGAGCAGCACAAGTGTCATCAGCACTCGTTCTGCAAAATAGATATGAGAACAACCAGTACACAGCTCTCAGCTGCAGAGCAAAGAAAGAAAAGGAAAAGACAACAACTCATTACAGTAATTTCTACTGAGAGACTTGGTTAAAAGGGAGAAATTCAGGAGAACTGGAATATAACCAACCCTTAGTGTGAATAATGCTTATCTACTTTCATCCAAACCCCAGGACATCAACCTTTCTGAAGTCAGGTTTCCCATGATGAAGAAGGAAATAAGTTTTGCCTTCAGAACCTACTTGTGAGCTTAGAAGGGCTGATCCCATCTATTAACATCATGACTTTTTCAGAAGCCGTATCTCCCTAATCTCTGTTTCATTTTGACCAAAATTTCTCATCCAACAGAGTTTTAGAAGGCGCTACTAATGGACAAGCTGTGTGAGCCTCTCCAAATTCACATTTGTTGGCTTGAGCCCACTGCAAGTCAAATTTGTGGGAAGCGCTGCGTTACGAAACCTCGACTGATAAGACATCTCCTCCCCACTTCCCCCCTGCCTTCAGATAACACAATAACAAGATGGGCACAGAGTCGCTGCAGACCCCAGATCAGCTTTTCGATCACATTTATAAACAACCTTTCTTTTGCAGGCATCAGATTATAACAAATGAAAACAATTATTGAGTTTCGAGAATGACAACTCGACCTTTTAGTATATTCACTCGTTCAGCCTCTTGCCAACATCATACCAAATATCAGCAATAGATAAAAACTCTGTATTTTCTTCAAAGAGAATTTTAGTCTCTTGATATTTACCTCCAGGGTTTCATCTTTTACAGTTCAGCCTATGATTATGGACTGTCTCCAGGGCCATGGGAGACACTTTCATTTTCGTTTTCAGACAGCATATATGAAAGTAACTAGTTAGCATAAGGAACGGCCAGATCAGCTGCTAGCTACCTGTCCAGGCTAGATTCACCTAGGACAGGCTCTTAGGAATCTCAAGGCTCTTTATCACAATTTTATCTGGATGGAATGATCCCCATTGACAGCGGATAAAAGCTGCAGACAAAGTAAAGGGAAGAAATAGTTTTATCCTGACCAAAAGCCTTGAATCTGCTCTATAATAAGATGAATGCAAATTTCTTTTTTTTGTAAGGTAACAATTATTTCTAATAAGATGACAGATGTTCATGCATAAGCACACCTACCTTGCATGCTCAATCAGACACACGTGCACTGACAATCATTCCTCCCTCAAGACAGGGAGCGGGAACAGAGGTGAGTGCTAAGCCAAAGTTGTTTACAGGCAGAGGCCACTGAGTCCTCGGTCTCAGCGCATGGAGGTTCTCCAACATTACCAACCCCAAGAATTCAAAATAGTAAATCAAGTTTTCATTTTTCATGTATTTTAAGCAAAACACCTGGTTTTGGCACTTCCATTCTGATTTTTAGCATTTAGGTATTTGTCCCTTATTATATTTTCTTTGGAATCACAAAACCCAGAAATTTACTGGGTTTTAAAATTAAATTTTAGTTTTTTCACACAGCACTGACTCTAAGAGGTAGACAATAAGAAAAAAGTCAAACACTGTGAGCCTTACAGTATAACAATTAGAGTTGGCAACACTGTTCCCCTGTGATTAGAAGTTACCTGCTCACCTTTGATGGGAATTTCATCAAAGCAGCAAAATCACAAAAAGCCAGGATGGAGGTTCGAGCTACCCAACCATCCCTGAAACATATCTATACTGAAGAGAAAGTATATCCCGTCCCAGTAAAAAGGGAAAGTAAGGGGTCTAGAAAACCATGCAAAGACAGAAGAGTGAGAGAGGGTCTTACAAGCATTCACAGCATACAGATTGGTTGAAGAATTTGAGAAAAACAAGAGTTTGAGGACAACCTGGGAAGCTCCCAACTTACATGAGCTCAGTGAGACTGCTTCCCTTCCCCCCTCTCTCTGATTATTTCAGTTTAATCTCCTATTATGAAAGCAAATGTTATAAAGGGCATATTAAAATGAGCATAATTGCCATTTAGTATTCCCTGTGTACAGGGCAATTTCTTCTAACTCCAGAAACACTAGAAACAGAGGTGATTCTCTGTGGTAATGACAGCATACAATACGTGAGAGGAGCTGAAGTGTTAGTCCGATGGTAAGAATGCGACACCCACTCATTTCTAAACAACTCTGGTATTGAGTTGTTTATTGGCTTATTTTCTACCAGTGCAGCTTAAAAATCCTTCTTTGGGTAAAAAGTTTTTTGCAAAATAACTGTTAGATAAGCTAATTTGCAGTGTATGTGGGATTGCAATAATGTGACTAATTCAGGTTTATCCTTAAAGAATCTAAAGCTTCTCTGTAACACTGCCACTGTGTATCAGGCTCCTTAAGTCTACAAGGAGTCATAAATCTCACTAGGAATTACAACTTCAATTAATCTGATTTTGAGTTCCAGATGCCTTAGGATGAGTATGCATAACATACATGCTACCAACCGCTGACTCAAAACCACAATCTGAATTGTACTTCAATCATGATTAATAATCAATTAAAGCCTGACATAAAAAGCAGGCAAGAGCCTGAGTAAGAATTGTTGTTGGGGTTTTGGGTGTTTAGTTCAGATACTCCTTACGATGTTCACACTACCTGAATCTGCCGCTTTTGCACTGATACATCAAAACTAAAGCATCTCGCAAATATGAAAATTGTGTATTTATCTACGTATCTGTATACATGTATGCATGTGGAGATATATATAGGAAGCAGCAGATCAAAGTTTGCACAATTTTTGGTTCCAGGCTAAAATATCAAGTTGAAAATACAGCTTTCATTTAAGAGATATTATAAAATGTCCCTAGAAGAAAAAGTCTCACAGAAAATTAATGATACTGCTTGCTCAGGTTAGCTACTCTGAGAATATCTCCCAAAGTTAAATTCCCCATAAACACAATGGGAGTTCACCTACATAATAACTAAATTAATAGAAAATATTAATATGTAACAAAACAGTTTCAGGTTTTGACACAGAAGTTCTTGACAATCTAACAGATTTCTCCTCGATAAAGAAAATCTACATTCATACAGACAGAAGCCATTAGTCACTATTTGCCAAAAAGCAACAAGAGGAAAATGAACACAGACAAATAAACAACAGTAATTATCTGTCAAATAGCATGTTACAGTATTACTGATTTTAAAGCTGCTTTGGTTTCAAATATCAAAGCCTTCATTTTGCAATTAACTCACATGAAGTAGAAGCACAGCTGCAAGGAAAGACTGTCCTTGGCAATAGCCGATGTCTTCATCATAGACAGAATATGCCTAGAAAAAAAAAGTCAACATATATTTAAAATGCACGCAGGCATTACCAGAATGTGTTATAATCAATGAGCTATTCAGAACATGTAATACTATGCAGGCTAAAATAATAAAGGGAGGGAAACTGTAGCAGGTCTCGCATAGGCTTTCAGGACACTCAGGAAAACATCTACTGGTCATCCTCAATGTTACATAGATGCTGGGTTTGTAAATTTTTATTTTTCATGCAAACAGCATGAAAAAAGTTGGATGCAATTTCTCTTCACCTAAATGAAGCATAATTATGCTGAGGTCAGAAATTATGTAACTTTAATCATGTAACGAATATGATATAAAACCAGGTTAGTTTGTGTGGTGAGGAGGGTGCCTGTTTGGTTTTGGAAAAACAAGTTCTGACATCATTAAAGTACAGGACCTGAGGTTGGTGGTTAGAAAACCACCGAGAACTACTCCAGCCTGGCAGTTTCATCAGAAATAGTTTTTCCATGTCCCTTTCATACTGAAGAATGAACAAGACTCATTTTCCTATGGTTTGACTGACATACTACTTTTTTCTTCCTCTTAAAAAAACAAAACTAAAATAACCAACCTTTCCTTCCCCTTTACTTCTCCAAGACAAGACGACAGATACTGTTTTTAAGGAGATGTCAGAGGATGTTAAGAATTTGAGGAAACTTGAGACAGCAGCAGAATTGACATCGGGGAGAGAGACATCCTGAGAGAATAAGCAAGGTACTAAGGTTACAGCCAGGGAAAACTAAAGTCCAAGGTCAGACCTTCAGGGAGGAACAAGCCACATGGATCAGAAAATTCGCTTTGCCCCTACACGGCCTCCGAGATTGTTTACAGATGAGAACGTTTCAAACTGGAACACCATCGTTATCTTCTTTTTTTAAGTCTTGACTGAAATCAAGACTGCAGATGAAGGGAAGCGCAGAAATACAGTGAATAAACAACGTCAGGTGTGCTGAGGAACCAAACCCACCTGGGTCTACCATACAGTATTTGAAAGGTGGCTAAGCTGTCTCTTTCCAAGGTACAAAGAATTGTGATTCAAAAAGAGATGCAGTTCCTTTCCAGCCAGCAGTATTAACATAATTGCAAATAAATTCTGCCAGAAACGTTGAAATGGAAGCCAAAACATATTTAAAGTCTTTAAATCACCTTTCCTTTTTTATTCTGATGGACAAAAACTAAGAAAGAAGTATTTATAAGGACTTCTGTAATGATTCCAGAAGAGACTTTTGTATAGAATATAACCTGAGTCTTCTTTTAAAGGTCACTTGACAAGCAACTCATCCATACATCTTCTAATACGTTTGTAGCTTTGTGACTTAGAGTTCTTTGCTATTTGTCTATATTGCTTATCATTCTTTTGAAGCAGGTTAGATGGGATTAGTTAGAATCTGAGTGAAAATAATCTCAATCCACTGCTCATTTTCAGTGGTCAAGCAAGCAGAAGACTTAGTCACGTAAATTATTGAAAAAAATTAATAAACCATTACATTTGCTTACTAGTTTAAACCAGCTTTAGCCACAAAAGTAAATATAAAAATAACCCCAGGAGTGTACAGTAGCTGACACAAACTTTGAATTGGAAAAAAGGATGATTTCTTGGAAAAAGTTAATTTAAAATTACTCTTTAGCTACTAAGCACTGAATTAACAGAAATTACATTCAACATTTAAATTAATATTGAATATGACTAATTAGAACCATCCACTGGTTAGTCATCATCATCATGTGTCCTTATCTATTTGCTCCCAAAATCTACCAGTTTATGGATGCCTAATATTATATTTCTGTAGCATTCCTAAAAGATGTATTATTTCTGCTTTTGAAAGGCCAGCTCCCCTAGAAACAGATATGCAGAATTACAAATAATAAATCGAATTTATGATTTCTTCATACTATCTATCAACATTTTTACCTTACTTAAAAAAAAATTATTGACAAATTAGCAACACGTGGGTGTTCTCTGATGTGAGAAAAAATTATTAGCACAATAGGTAATACTTCGCTGGAAACAGCAATGAATTAATCCAAACAAATTTTAAAATAACTATTGAGAAACCACATTGGAACAAACAAACTGCCTCCAAAACTGACAGAGATTAAAAAGTACAGAAAGTTATGAGAAATAAAAAGAAAATTCCCTTTTAAGATTGTGAAAGAAGTTTAAATTATGGCAAAAGAGGGGAAAAAGGGACAGGTGCAAAAAAAATCCTTACTTTGTGCGTTAAATAAAAAAATAGCAAGGAAGACCAAGAAATGTTCTAATAACCAACTTCCTAAATACATTAAAACTAGTAAAAAATCTGTTTCAAACATGTCCAGGAAGGAAACTATATGATAAAGGTAGAAAAGTTGTATTTAAACTATAGCAGAAAATCCACATGAACTTTCCTTGTGTCTGTTTTATTATAGAACCACCACAGGGGTTGTCATCCTGCTGGAACCATTTCTAACAGGAGATGTGTTGAAGGTTCTGTCTCCAACTGAGTATCAAAAGAGATGATAAATTAAAAGGAAGAAAAATACTAAAAACGTATTAAGAACAGACAGTATTCACCCAAAAAGCTTGTGGGGAAAAACCAGTAAACTGGTTAACCATTAATTGGTTGATTAAATCAGAGGAATAAACAACGTATTTGAAACATTTGTAAAAAGAGCTGGTCTATAGACCTACAAATCAGTAAGTACTGGATAACTTGTTCTAAAAAAAATATTCCAAATGAATTAGTGGACACAGATACACATCGGATATGTAAGAGAAAAATATCTGAGGGGCCCAATAAAAGGATGTCATCATAAGCAACCCACAACTATGAGAAAAAAAAAGAGTATTAACTGCCTGACCTGCTTGCTTTTTGAAATTAATTTCCACTAGGTCCTTCCCCAAAATCTGATCTTCACAAGAAGCTGCTATCAGATACTTAGATACTAACTTCAGTTCTGCATGAGAATTAGATCTAACCAAGAAAAATTCTGCTGTTAAATCAAAGCATCCTAATCCTGGCAACTAAAGATTTATTTTTTAATCAAGTCCCTAAAGCCTACAGGATTTCAATTGTATTTGCCCAAAGCAGAGAGATGTTTGAAGCTTCATGCATATTGTGTTTCCAATTATACTTTTTTACCTATGGGACTTGATATTGCTGAAATATGATGTAATTAACCAAAATAGCCTCAAAACCAAGGATGCTGCCTACAGATACCACCATAACATCGTATAATTAATAAAAAATCTAAGAATAATTATTTAAGATTTATCCTTTTAAGGGACTGAGGAGCCTTAACTTTGTCTTCCACGTAACATGCAAAAACAAAGCAAACCCTCTAATCATCTACTGCCATTACAGTCATTGTAACTTTGTAATTTCAAGAGAATGGGATTTTTCCCATGACAACCTGTGACAATATTGCAGTCTTTTAAGTCATTATTTTCTTAAGCTCTTGGGGAACCTCCAATCACAATACTCCAGTTAACTGAGATTTTAAATATTCTCTGTCTCATAAATGGGACTTAATGAAGATTCTGACTTGAAGCCTAATTTCATTCATTTTAACTAAATGAAGATCTCACAGAATTAAAACGTCTTTTTAATATTTATCTCCCTTCTGAAGAGAAAAACTACTGTGCAGTTATTAGTCCATCATCATGAGGAAGTGAATGCTTTGGAAGCAACAGTCTTCTCAAACAAAGTAGATGACAGAGAACTGCCTGCATGTTGAGAAAGTGAATGAAGAATCCACAAATGAGCAGAGATTCTTCTCTAAAATATTAATGGAGGAAAATCTCCCAAGCTCAGAATCTTCTGTAAACAGAAAAATTCCAAGTAAGTAGCATTTAAAAGACAAATGGAAAGGTTGCTGATTTGAATTTAAAACCTCAGATTTGGGATTTCTGCAACTACCATGTATGAGTCCCAGCAGTACTAAAAAAGGAAGAGTAGAGAGCACGTCTCAAATTACAGAATGAAATGTTTTTCAGCATTTTGCATCCTCATAAGCATGAAAGCAATTGCTTACATTGCTGAAGGTTCAAATGTACTTAAAACAACAAAATGCAAAACACTAGCAAATATCCTCTAACAATCACACTGCCAATTTGTCTTTACCACAGTACTCCATGACATGAGGAACTAAACAGTACAATTCTGTTAGTAACTATGAAAAGTATTTTCTGCCTCATACAAAGGTCTTACATTTCCAGAGCTTTCGTTCCTCCCCCCTTCTCGGCAATGCAGAGGGAAAGGTCTGAGCAGAGGCTCTACAGATCTCCATCTCTCGTCTGCAATAACAGTATCTCTCTTGTCAGTAATAACGTTTTCTGGCACGGGAAATGCTCACTTCTCTGGAAAAGTGACAGGCACACTGGCACAATGCTTGTTAACAGCCATACGAGAGAGAGATCCAGCATCTGTGTCCCAGGAAAAAGGAAAATGTAACAGGCATGGAATGCAAGTTTTTTGGGGGAGAATTACCAGCCTGGTTTGCTCTCATTACTCACCTCTGTCTCGCTACCAAAAGGATAGAAATGATCCAGGGAATCTACGCCCTGTTCGATACAGACATAGCTCTTGCTGCAGCCCGTTTCAGTTAAGAGACTTACACAGCGTCTGAAAAACAACCTGTCTCAAGAAAACTTCCATCCGTTGATGCAGACTTCTCATGCAAACAGGTATTTTATGACAGGCCTGGTCACTGAATAATTTTAGTGATAGTATAATATAGAACTCCATACCTCCCTTTATTATAAGGCTAACAGTCTGAGAGTAATAACACTCCTGTGACTGCAGCATTTAGGATGTATCACATTATATAAGGAATTTCTGTGTTAACTGAAAACTGTATTTTTAGAAATTACTCATTTACTGAGTATGAGGAGAGGCACATGTATGTTACACAATATGCCTCCTCCAGAGCTATAAGGGCCAAGAGAATGAAGAAATCTTCACATTTATCCAGGCAAGCCCCCGAACAAACTGAAGTCTTTACCTTCTTTCCAGCATTCAGGATTCACAATCCTGACCTTTTCACTAGTACACTCCCAGCAGAAACCCCATATGCAAGAACAGTACTACTGCTTCCTTGCTCAGCACAGATAAGGAACCTTATTAATATGTAAATGGAAGAAGGCAAGATAACATTAAAAATCCTTTGCATGAAACAAGACAACAATATTTACTGAAATTGCTCTTCAACCCAGGAGCAAAGAAAATAAACAACTAAAAATAGACGAAAAATAATTCTTAACTGATTCTGTTTAGGCTCCTGTGTTTATTCTAAAATTGGCAAAGAGACTCTTGTAGGAAAGAGACATCTGCTCTCCGACAAACAATTAAACCAAAGTGGACAAATACTGAAACTTCCCATTTGTAAACCTGAGGAGATACTAAGGATTGAAAAATGTGGATGAATACATGCATGCTAAGAAGAGGTGATCACCTGAAAAAAGAAATGGAAATGAAAATGTAAATAAAGGATGAAAGTTAGACAATGAGCTTACAGGACAGCACTAAGCAGCAGTTCTGCCATGCTGAAGGATGAGCCAAGGGGTAACCCATCATTCGCAGCTCATGATGACCATACAGAAGCTACTGGTCACAGAAGAGCAACTCAGAGACATTTCCACATTTCAATTATACAGCAAAGAAAGCCAAAAAACCCCCCATATTGGAGCTCATTCGCTATTTGCTTTGCTAGAAAAGCAGTTTGCTATTCCTTCTACTAATGTGGGTACCAACAGACAGACATTGGAACGACGACTAAAATGGAGTGTTCCGTTTCACAGTAAACCAGTTACCACACTGATCCTACGCATAAAACCTTCAGGTAAATATGACTGGGATTAGGAAAAAACTACAAGTATGATCAACCAAGGAGGTTAAGTATTTAGTAACAAAATATGCCATGTTAAAAACTATTCATATCCTTCTATAATGCCTTTGTTTTCTGGAAAACACACCAACTTTGAATGTCTGAAAAGCAATTCAACCATTTTCAGACAAACAGGGAAGCATGGGGACTATTTTTCCAGTTGGCCCAGTAAGAACAGTCACCCAGCTAACCTGATTGATTTCCCTGCAACATACCCCCTTTTTCCTATTAAAGTCACAGTGGTTGTTTGTGAGTCAGCCAGAAAATAGAGAAAACACATCTCATGTTAAATTCTGCATCGTATACACTCCAGACAGTTGAGAGGACTATTTCTGCCAAGTGTTTTGATTCCCAGGAGCATCGAGCGGTTAGCTGCACACGCAGGCTCAGAAGTAGGTCGAAAGTACTATTCTGTTGTGTATTGTAACGCAGAAAATGAGCTCTTTACATAAAGCTGGAATTCACATAGTATTTAAACAGAACATGTGCAAGAAACAAAACTATTTTCCCAATGTCCCCAAGTGAAATCTCCAATCCAGAGTTTGGAACTCCTTCCATTCCTCATCACTACTGTCAGCCTTAAAGTTTATTTTTAGATACTTTGTCACATAAATGTTCTGCAACTGAGAAAGTTTCCATCTTTCCCGATTTCCTACTGTTCTGAAGAAGAGATTAAGAGAAGGAACTAAAACTGACAGACCCGTTAAAATGAGGCAGTGAGCTTTTAATGGTCTTCCTTTTTATCTGACAGCTCAGATCATCTCTCATTTCAGTGGGGAATGAAGAAAATGCTCTTCAGCTTTTTACCCTCCCACTTGAGGACAGACCTTTTCTAGTTTTATTCAATAATCCCATTCTTCAAATATCTTGCTTTCATATTAGAAGGGCATGAGTGCACAGCACCTCTGTTAAAAGTTATTCTAGTAACATAAAGCAGCCACAATATTACTTTCAACACAGAGTATTTTTTTTTCCAATGGAATGACCAGTTTATAAGCAAATTAATTAGCTTTTAACAATAGTTCTCTAAAACTCAGTACATTAATCATAAACTCAAGGTCTAGTCAGACCCAGGCATGGGACAGGCCATGTGTAGAACACAGCCATGGCCATTTAAGAAAACAGTGCAAGGATGAAGGAAAAGTTGTTGCCTAGAAATCTACACAGCATTTCCATCTGATCTCAATACTGGCAAGTTGGTAGAAACTGCCAAGAGCAAAATCAGTAAACTTATGAATAATTCACTGTTGAAGATTGGATATGGCTGTTCTAACAGGAAGCAATGCTTCCCAAATCCTTCTTTGAACCAATGAACACATAAAAGAATGAGGCAGTCAACAGAGTCTACTAGGATTTTTAGAAAAACTTCAGCAAGATCCCTTCCCAAAGGGTTTTCAGCGAACTAAGATGCCACAGAAAGTCATCTCATGCACTGAAATAATCAGTTAAAGGATAGGAAGCAAAAGGTAAGAATAAACAGTCATTTCTCAAGCACAGAATGAAGGTGAGGTCACTCACAGAACCTCACAGAAAGACTTGCTAGGGCTGATGCTGTTGAAAATATTTGCGAATCATACGGAACACACAAAACCAGCACAGTAACAGACTGCTG
The DNA here is from genome assembly GCA_027574665.1 of Rhynochetos jubatus. NCBI lineage: Eukaryota > Metazoa > Chordata > Aves > Eurypygiformes > Rhynochetidae > Rhynochetos > Rhynochetos jubatus. Next base: position 24,758,930 of record CM050656.1, read on the forward strand.
ATGAGACGAAGCTGTTTGGACCAGTAAATTAAAAGCTGACTGCAAAGATGCTATGCTGAATATGTTTGTATCAAGAGAAAGTGGCAAAGCAGCAGAGGTCATTTAACTGTAGATAAATACAAAGTGTTTCACAGGAAAAGCAGTCTGCAACTTACGCAGACACTGACAGGCCTCTGATCTAGATATCTCAAAAGAAGAGGACCAACATCTGCAGCAACTATCTCTGCAGGATCAGTAGAGGTCCTGAGAGCAGGGAAGGCTCCCAGCTTTGGAAGATGAAAACAATTCTTCACTTTTACTACGGAAAACCCAGTAAGGTCTGAGATCTCTGCTAGACAGATAATTCCTCTAAGTTGCTTCTAGTTCACAGACGTTCATTCCTTTATCTTCTCATTATTAAAAAAAAAAAAAGACTGAGATACTCATTCATGAAAAAGAGTTTTTCTTTCCAAGGTTATGTTCCCAAATCCTTTCATCATCCTCATGGAACTTCTACAGATTCTTTCTCATGCTGAAGTAGTCATCTTTAATTCTGGACACAGTAACCAAAAGCAGCTGCAGCAGCTGTGAACTACTGAGTTACTGAAGTCATTCTATTCCTACATAAGATTCATCTACCTACACAACCTGTAACACCTCAAGATTTACCTTATTCTCTGTGTCATCAAGATATCTTTATCAGAAACCATTTTTCTGTTTTCTTTTAAGTGACTAACCAGAATGCATCGAATGATGCCTTGTTTGAAATACATTTATTCAGGGCTGATGTTTAGTAACCTGCTAGCTAGCCAGTTTTTAATTCTTTAATGTGTAACTTGTTCATGTTCTAACTTGTCCAGCATTTATACATTTATTGCATGGCAGACTACATGATCTACAGAATTTTGATAAAATTACCCTCACCAATGAAACATGTAGTTTGGTTTTTTTTTCGTATTAGCTTGTGAAGATCTATTTTCAGTAAACTCATAGGCATTCATTATAGAATACTTCTCACATTCAGTTCTTGATAAACTGAATGCTATTCCATCATTTTTCACTTAACTGATATCAAACTGACAAGCCCACAATTACCTGCATTGTCCTAGTTATTCTTTTCAAAGATTGACACAGGAACAGTTTTCTTGTAGTCATCTATAGCCCTCCAAGATTAGTGAAAAATCAATATAATTGGCTCAAAGTTCTCTCTGCTCCTTTATTTTTTACTTTTTTTTTAATGTGAATTACTCATGACAATGAACTTCAATATATGCAACCTAAGCAGCTATATTTAACTGTCACCCAAATTGTTTGAACAGGAGTCTGTATCACTGTAGAATTTATCTGGAGAACAGGAATATGTATCATTATACCCCAAAGGCAGGACACTTTTCTGCTTGTTATGACAATTCCATCATTTCTGTCTATTAATCAATGAGAGGTGGAAACCGAGTAACAAAAAAAAAAGGAAGGGAAGTGGAAATGGCTTTGTCTAAGGCAATAATTTATTCTACACAGAGTAAAAAAAAAAAAAGTAAAACAAAAAATGTTTGCTAGAAACACAGTAAAATCTGCAACTGACAGTCAGAGAACTCCCCATCTAGCTGCAATATTCTGCCTTCTGTATCTCCCCTGAGCAACAAAAATCTGCCTGTACAAGCTGGACAAATCTGTTCATTTAGTACTTCAACTTCCCTGTGTGCAAATTGGAAAACTTTAGATTTTTCTTTGATTAGAGATGATCTGAGAGCTATGAGTGAAAAGCTGTACATATGCATTGTTTGTGGAAAGGTCAGCTACCTTGTTCTCTAGGTAACTGTCTAGGGACATTCTCAATCTCAGAGCAGAACTCGGTCTGAGGGTTTCTCTTCCTCTGCAAACATCTCTACCAGGAGAGCAAAAAAAGTTCTACTCCACCAAGCTCCTACTGAAGCAGGCTGAATCTACCAAACTGCCCATTCGTAAAGCTAGCCTGGGCCTCGCTCTACTCACATGCATCTTAGGAGATCCAAAATGCAAGGTTACAAAAAGTACTTCAGGATATCCAGTACGGCAGGAACACTACCCCCTCCCCATGTAATCTAAATAAAACTTCAAAATCTTATTGATTAGTGACTTGGATCAGAACAGGGTTAGCAGGGCAAAACACAGTGATAGCAAAATATGGAACACACTTTGAAATGCAGAGTACTGACTGTACCTTACAGATTTTGTATAGAGATTCCTGACCATCTCCTTCTGTATCTTTGAAATAATCATGTGCTGGAAACGTACGATGAATATCTCGTGTAATGACACTCTCTTGAGCAGAATCCTGTGGGAAAAAAAAAAAAGAAGGAAAAATTCTGAAGTATTAGCCTGGTAACAGTGTAATTAAACATAACAGAATATAAAATTCTATGTGCAGTCAACGTGGATACATTAGATAACTGCTTTACTGACCCATCCTCTAAAAATGCTCTGAGAAGAAACTGAAAATCCTCCACTCACATACGCAGTAATAATTTGACAGTTTAACAAGAGCAACGTGGCATGTTTTCTACCCTTCAGGCTTACAATTCAACTTTAATACTCAAAGGAAATTACTATTTATTTAATTGTAGGTGCATTGAATTGTAGGTGCATTTTTACCACAAAATATATGCTTACCGTATTTCTCATAAAGGAAAAAAAAATTAGACTCTCTTGCATGCTCAGAGTGCAATTTAAAATGTGTATCGATCTACCATAAAACCAGTGTTAATTACAAATTAGAACTAGTACTTAGAAATGCTCCAAGTTTACCATTAAGTGGTCTTTAAAAGAAGAAAACCAGAAGAAGTACCACAAAATGTTATCGTTTCAGATAAACCCCATACCATCCCTGCTACCATCTCCAATTCAATTACACTTTTACGTGGACTAGCAACTAGGAATAAGTTCAGGTGCCTAAACCTTGTGTCCAATGCCATTTTAGAAGGCCGAAGATAATCTTGCCTGGTAAGCAGCTGCTACTGCAGAAGAATACCAGTCTGCTGTCAGTGCTGCATCATCTCTGCAAGCTCCCTGTGGATGACCTGCATATCCAAAGGCAGCTAAAATCACACCAAATGCCCACGTTCAGGCAACTGAGTTGTTCCCTAGACGTACCTAGCTCCGTAGATAAAGAAGCAATTGCTTACGATACTGCATTTCTATAAAAAGATGGAAATCATTGCAACCAGACCGGAGAAATACCGCTTTGTGTATGAGAATGTGGTATCAAAATGTCAGAGCTGGAACTACAATAGTTATTCAATTATCTTCAGGTTCCTGTTATACTCAGCATGAGAGAGCACCTTTAGGTTGGTGCTTTTCCGTATTACCTGTGTAATCCTAAAGGAAAAACCAAGAGAGTCCTCAACTGTGACTTAGAGAATAAAACCTTCATAAATACTTTCACCTTGAAAACAAAATATCTCTCTTATAGAAAAGCTTCCAAATCCTCAGATTGCGGTTTGTAATCCAAGACTCTCCATAAAAAATGTTTCTTTACATGTGCCAGAGTCAGCAACCCGGTAATCTCCCAACTTGAGGTGGTTTCCTAACGCCATAAAGCCCCTACAGTCAGACGATGCTATACAGTCATGCAGCTGTCTGGGGGGGCTTAGCAAGAAGGCCACAGCAATTCCCAACTACAGTTCCCTTCTGGGCCCATCCAATACACACGTAGACATCACCCTGGGCTCTGCCAGGCTAACCCAGAGGTGACAACCGATCGCTGTCACTCTCCGTTCAATTCAATCGCAGCTAAGAAAACAGCTGTAGTCACTTTCATACCCCTTCTAACAGCGCTCAACTGAGTATCAAGGAGAAGTAAGAAAAAAAATGTTGTGGGTTTGTTTTTTCTTAAATCTAGTTATCTTCCGTTCTCATTTCCTTCAGTCTCTCAACCCTCCATGTTAAACCATGGCTTCATCTTTCCTCCACATCCCTCTCTGCACTTGGCACAACTGTCCAGTTCTTCCACACAGAAGTTTTCCTCCTTCTCTCTCAAATCTCCCCCCAGAGTTCACGGCTTCTCTGAATCTTCACTATCATTAATGATGTCCTGATTGTCAGTGATCTCAACTGTTGCTTACCCTTCGCTTGACAGTAACATCTTCAGTACAAGGCAGTAACATGATCTGTATTTGGTAAAATACCAGGGATATTGTTATGTGCCAAGAAGAGGAAAGCTTACAGAAAGAGGCGGGTTTTATTACGCTAACCAGTACTGCTGGAGAAAATAAACGTGCTTTTGCACTTTCACAAGGTTACCATCATGTTTTTCAGGATACACAAGCATCATGCAACTATTAGTGACCAAAACTAACCACACAGTCTAAATCACACGCAACGAAACACAGAACACTAATAAAACGTAGTAACAAGCAGTTCTTTAACCAGACTTCTTTAGTGAGTATTTCCATCCACATGGCTTTCAAACACAAGAGAGGCTAAATAATTGCAGTGTTCCCCCCAGATGATCTGACAATTTAGCACACTGTGAGGAAACACCTTCAACAGCATTTAAGATCTGCTGGTACAGCCTAGTTACAGAGTCCACTACAAAAATCTGCCATGTTAGTTCTTCAGCACAAATTTGAAAAGATCCAGGCATTTTACAGAAAGTTAGAGGAAGGCCACACGTCCAGCACACACACGGCTTTTCTGTCAAGCGTGTTTGGCTTCCCTATATTTCTGTCTTTTCTCGAAACGAGAGGCCAACATACGACTGAGCACATAGAAGTAGACAAGGGAGATACCTGAAGTAGAACCAAAAAAAATTTGTTTAAAGACCCACATGCAAATTCTCTTTTACTGAGCTAAAAGACATCTGAAGCAGTCTTCATTTAGCATTATTAACAATAGATTCTGCTAAAAAACTAGAAGAAAACAATTAAATGGACCCAAAGTAAAATTTAAGTTAAAAGATGAGAGAATTGAAAACTTCTCAAAAGACTACACGCATCTGAAATATGATAAACCCATAATTAAGAGAAACAAGAAATGAATCTACAGTGAAGAGCAGTGTAGAATTACTTCTTCAAATATATGAAAAATATTTTGGTTAAGTTTCCACCTTTTTCAAGAGAGAATTTGCTGATAGCGCTGTTCTCCGGAGTACCACAGGAGGTGAGTTTACAGTTATCCTAATTCAGGTTTTCAGAGGATTTTTATTCTTCTGAAAGTCACGATTAGTTAATTTCTTATGAAAAAAAAAGCTAAGCTCAGATGGTTATCAAAGCATTCAGAGTTTTAACAATCTTTCTCACTTCTAATCATCATTTCTGTGCTGCCAACTCAGAGAAACAATATTCTACTGAGGAAAAGAATTATCTTCGTATGTCAACTATATGACAGCTGACATCTACTGAACAAGCTCTCTGCTGTGAGTCGTCTCACTTTTAGAAAAGCTAAACTTCTGACCATGAAGCAACTGCATCGGGGTACTGACTGCTCAACACTGCTGCCATTTCAAACTATTAAGCTGCTGCTGAATGTGGACATTGGATGCCGGAAGGCAGACTGAAATTGAAATACAGAAGAGAACAGAAAACTGGTCATACTAAATAAATGTTTCAAGAAAATGAATGGTGCAGCAGCACTGAAAATTAAGAAATATAGGGCAACCTTTATGCACATACATCAGAAATTATTTTTTAATTAAGAACATTTCACACACACTGCAAAAAGGACCTCTGCTCATTTGTCGTCACGAGGGTACCCATCCTGGCGACGAATGATGGTTAGGGGGTGGAAGAGACTGCTATAAGGTAGGCTTTGCTTCCTTTGTCACACGAACTGGAGGATAAGTACAGTATGAGCCAGAAGAATGTAATAAAGAAAGATCTCTTGGGTTATAACATCTCAGTGCTGTGTTAAAACTCAGATCCTTTCCCCACTTTTGCCCAGAAGTTCTTAACGTGAAACCAGGCACATCACTTATGCAAAAAATTCCATGAGTGGTCACCCAAGTTTGCCTTACTATACTGCTGCTGCTATTACAGGTGCCGACTCAGTACGGAGAAATGCAGAAATACTTACACTTGCAACCGAAGGAATTCAAGACTATTAATTATGTGAATACTAAGAGAAATAATAAAGCAGTCTACAGGTGTCTCAAACCTGGCATTCAAACTGAGTAGTATTTCTGACCTCAATCTTCTTGTGTTCCATTTCCCTGGTTAATGATAACTGCCCATCTCAGTAGGGTGTTAAGAAAATCAATTAACATCTGAAGCACTGAAATACTGCAGCAATGTGTCCAACAGAAATGCCAAAGAGGAAAATAATAACAAATCCTGATCTGAATGGTATATAGTAAGGCACAGGGTTACACAATGAAAAATAATAAGGGTGGAGAACGAAAAAAGATAAGTACTATTCCTGCTGTACACAACAAGGCAGAGATCCTGGGAAAAAGACAACCCAAATCCATACAACTGTGTGTAATCAAGAATATATCCTTGTGAATATGAGTAGGCAATTTTCATACGCTACTTCTTAACTTCCACAGGCTTATGGCTAAACTTAAACTCCTTCACGTTTGGTTTTACACATGTGTTTACATGCAAATGTAGTATGATTTGTACATCTTAGAGTGTACAAGTTCACCTCACCGGACCCATTTAAAATTCTGCAACTCTGGTGAGGTTCAAACAGCGGATTTTGCATCACATTGTCCCACCTATGCTTCATCTCTTCAATAGCTAAAAATAGGCAGAATCCAGAGTACCAAGGAAAGTAAGAAGAAGAAAAAAAAGAAAAAAAAAATCAGAACAGGCTTTCAACATCTAAAATTACCATGCCCTTAAAATCCGGTGTGTTCCGCTCCTTATGGATTAGATATTGCAACTTTTCTATATATTGTTTAGAAAGCAAAAACTCTCAGTCCACCGCAGATGGTCACCACTCTTATTCAGCTGGAGATGTATGATGTGGAAACACACCAGCTGCCGAGAGCGGGAGTTAGAGGTACCCTCAATAAATCCATGCCTCTTAATCCTGAAAAGCTGTACATTTAAATACTGTCTTGCCAAGTGGATATTATTAGACATTATGACTTTGTTTCAGTATCTTAAGCATTCTGCTGAAGGAACACAATTTTGCATATTGCTTATTTTGTTCCTTAAAGTTCTTTGTGGTCTTCTACATTTCCACACATACATACATGGGAACGTGAATAGTAAGTTTAAATTCTCAAAAAAACAACCACAAATAGTCAGCAAATACAAAATACACAAAACAGATGGGGTCAGTATGGGTTTGAAACGAGGTGTGTAACTGGCATGGAGCTTTGCCCCTCATTATTAATGACATCCTCTTAAACTCCTGCTTTCAGGGAAGCCTGACAGCACCGTGTGCCAGCTACAGACATCATCACGGACCCCCATCCTCCCATCATTTTCCACACTCATTATAACCTCCAGTAGAATGTATGATCTGAGAAAATCCCAGGTTCCGCACCAATTGGCATTTGGGGGGGAGAGGGCGCAGATCCATAACTCTGCCTTTTAAATATATTGAATAAAAACATTTGGCTTCTGCTCAGTTCTTCTGTAGCATTTTAGTAACACACACCTTGTAGCTCAGCTCTTTTCTAAAAATACATTTTCTTTCAATCATCATCAGCTTTTATTCAGCTGAGAGCATCTAATACTCAAAAAAGTACTAATTAACAGAGAGACAAACAGAAAAAACCAGGGGATTATTCTGTAGAGACTATTTTTTTTAACAGTTACATATCAAGATATTTAAAGTGAACATAATATTTAGGTTCGTTCAGTAAATATACCGGTCAACTGACCTTTGCAAATTCTGGCTCACTATCAGCTGTATGTATCGCTGTTTGGGCAAAACCATTCCCTGCAAGCAGAAAGAAACAGCAGTCCTAATCGAAATGGGGCCAAATCAATAGCTCAAATCTGATCAGCCATGGGCTTTTGGCAGGTCAGACCCAGATCTAAATTTAGTATGAGAGGCTCTCTTCTCTTATCAGTGTTGTATTTTGGATTACTAATACAGCTCTGCCCAAGGAAGTAGACATCATCTTTTATCAAATTATCAAGCTGTGTTTGACAAGGTAGTGGGCTGCTGCTCATGCCTCATATTTTGAGGAATTCCCAAGACAGGATCCTCAGAAAAGCATCTACAACATGCCCCTTTTTAGACTAGGAATGCAAAATTACCGATGGCTTCTAAATACCCCATTCTCTAACTGTTAAAAAGCTTGTGGGCAGGGACCCTAATCCTTTTAGATACAGTACCACTGGGACTGGCCATTAGCTCAGCATGTTGTATGATCATCCATATGAGTGCCAAGGAAATGGGGAACGATGCTCATTTTGAAAGGCTGTCCCGGTATTTCAACAACTTAAGAATCAATCTTAAAACTACTGGAAGGAGTCAGAGTCCTGATGAGGACACACTGACCAACTGCCCAGAGTGAGGTTTTTACCCTCCCAGAAGCCGGTGCTGATAGCTTTCAGCTATGAGATGCTGGACACGGTAGACTTGGATGGGAGAATGACAGCTGCAAGATTCTTAAGGACTGTGCAGAAGAAAAAGGCAGTACTAGAATAATGAAGATACGTATGTAAATATTATTCTGTATGTAGCTATAAAAAAGAAACTGATATTGTAGTGGTCACAGAGTTAAGGTGGAAACAGCTCAGATCTTAATAGGGTTGAACCATCAATCAGAAACTGAGCAGGTGACATTTTTCTGTACAAAAATCACAGCAAAGGTAGGTTAGAACAAAATGATCAATTCTGCATACATTCTCTCGTCCTGAAGAACAAAGAATATCCATGACCTTTACTATCTTCATGTTTCATTTTCCTTCTCCCTCTCCTATTTTATACACCCTCCCTCTCTTGTATGCTACTGATACATAATTTATTCACCTTCCTCTGCCACATTCTTTCTGAAAGATACTGTCGAAAGAAAAATGCTGTTTGTGCCACTGGGCAAGAGATCAACTCCTGAAAGCACCAGGGTCAATTTTTTGCCATTAGCATGGCACACTGTGAATTCAGAGTTACTCCTAAACATTTCTCTTGAAAGCTCCCTGGTCTCCCACCAGAGGTAAGGCACTCTGTACACCAGCAGGTGGGGTTTGGGGTTTTTTCATATGATGTATGAAAAAACATACATCATATGATGTACAGCTGGCATGAAGGGCCACACACATCTGTTTGCAGATATCACAGTAAAATTTCCATTTTATTAGGTATGGGGCTTTATTTGGATCACATGATCTTTAGCAGCTAGGACATCCAGCATTTTTTTGTTAAAGGTTGGAGAGAATTTTTAAAGCACTGGATTTTGTCCTAGGTTTGTTCCTGTTTTTAATAGCTATTTCTTAGGACAGTTGGCCTCTCCAGAGGACATGAAGATATATTATAAGAAGTAAAAAGGCATGCTATCTGGTTTACTCACCATCATTTCACCTTTTTTCTCTCAAATGCGTAGAGGCACTCTGTCATTAACAGACAAGTAAAAAGGTAACTCACAGATTTATCCATTGTAGCAAGTTAAATTTGTCCAAGTCCTTTCTGGTTTGCTGATTTTTAGATTAGGTTTCTGATTATGTCTTGTCTCTTAGAGACACAACTGCATTTGTAAAGGTTGGAGAAAACGTTCTTGTGACTAATCTGTAACTTGAAGTTCAAATATTTCTGACTCTACCACCAAGTCATCGGGCAATTTCCTGAAGCAACTGGAAAGGTAAGGCTTGCTTCTAACAAGCAATACTTAACTGCGCCAATATCAGACGGCTGTGGAAAACTCATGTGAAACCATTCACAGAAAATAGTGGCATATTTGAATCCTTCACTCCTATTTATTTACCTTAATTGATGGTGCTACACAACTTCAATTTTAAACAAGTACCTAGAAATCTTCACTGCATGAAGCATAAAAAGAAAAATACCGTTACCGCTTCAAAAAACATCTTTAAAAAGCAAACTTGTCAAAGAAACTAGGTCTTAAAAGACAAGATTCCTGCAGCATCACTGATCAAGTAGATGTCCATCTAGTCAATGCTTCTTTCAACACATTTTTATGAATTCTGAATTCAAACCTAGGTTTGGCAGCAAAAGATTATATGATCAATGTAACTGGTCCATTTAAGCATTTAAAGTGGTGTTTTCTAGAGTTGTTTGACTTTTCCTTTACAAGCCAAGTTACTGTAGGTCTAATAAAGCTATGAATCTTGTTATAATTCTATGTAGGGCCTTCTAGCACGCCCTAACCTTTAGCATCTGTATTCCTTGCTGCTGGCAAAATGTTAATAAAAAGAGAAAATGCTGTAATACCAAGGAAGTTGATGTGGTTCAGCGATGCTGACTTGTAACAAGGAGAAAATGCCTTGAAGCACTATGCAGAGAAAGATTTGCCAATACATTGATTTAAAAAAAGCTTCTTAAAGCTTGTAGTTGTTGAAGTGCGCAGGCTGTTTCTTCAAAAGGGAAATGCCTATCCCTCATTTCCTTAAACAATGTAGTTCTTCCAATAATCCAGACAGAAACACTTCAGCAAGACCTATGGTCAGCTGTAAAAAACCACTATCTCAGTTACCTCCCAGGTCTGCTCCCTGACAACAGCTACATAATTCAAGCAAGCATTTGATATCCTGGATGCTTTCATTTTAATACTTGCTATGACAGCGCTGCCTTTACATTTTCTTTACTGTGAAAGCACCCTGTTATTTGGAAGTATGGACTTTTTGAACCATTAATTTTCCAGAACTTTTAAGATTAACAAGCCCATTATAGAGTAAATCTTCTCTTAGTCTTTATATAACAAATCCAAAACCTGGTGTCTTTACAACCCTTTGTACCACTCAGCATTGACATCAGACTGTAAGACCAAACACTCTGGCTCTTTGGGAACGTAGAAGACCAAAATCACTTTTCAACAAGACCTTAAAAGTCTTTACTCCAGCTTCAGGAAACAGTGCACCACAGAAGATGAAAGCTAGTCAGACAGACAGGGAAATGGACAGAAATACAAGCACATGGTTTTCATTCCTGCCTCTGTCAGAACAATTGTGGATGCACAGAATAGCATGTATTATTTCTGAGCATCAACTCCTTCACTGGTAAATCTAGAGTGATAACATCCACAAATAAGCAATTTATGTGAGTCAAGCACTTTTATACCAAACATAGAAGTAATTACGGAGATGCCAAAACGTCGTACTGAAAGGAAAAGTTATATAAGGCTAGTATATAATTGCCCATAACATTTTCTTCTATTTTGTTGCTGGTTTTTAAATAAATTTATGAAAAAGAAGTTCTATTAATCTTCCGTAGAGCCTCCCTCCAGGTATTTATACACACTGATAAAAACCCCGAAGCCTCTTCTGCTCCAGGCTGAACAGTCCCAGCTCTCTCAGCCTTTCCTCGCAGGAAAGATGCTCCATCCCTTCACCTTCTCACTGGCCCTTTGCTGGACCTCTTCAGTATGTTCATGCCACTCTCACACTGGGGAGCCCAGAACTCGACACAGCACTCCAGGTGTGGCCCCATCAGTGCTGAGCACAGAGGAAGGATCCCCTCCCTTGACCTGCTGACAGCACTCCTCCTAATGCAGGAGGATGATACCACTGAACTTCTATGCAGCAAGGGCCCAAGGCTGTCTCATGTTCAATTTGGTGTCCTCCAGACCTGCAGGTCCTTTTCTGCAGAGCTGCATTCCCAGAGGTTTCTAGGGTGCTAGAACCTACTGCATCAACCAGCTCATTCTAACTGTGTCTCTAATTCTCAAGCAGATCCAGCATTTTCGGGCTGCAGAGATGTACTTAATTCAGCATAAGTCCTTAGTCCCACTCTTCCCACTGAGAGAGCAGTGTAACCGCTGCGTATGACACAAAGGGCCATGCTGCACAGCTCTGCATGTCATTGGGACCTATGGGGCTGTGTGTGAATCATCAAATGAAGCTCAATTTTTGCCTTTATATATCGATCTAGTTTATTCCTATTGTTTGAAAACCAAAATTCATTTTAGATTTGGTGTCTCCTAAGATTCAGATCAATACGGTACTGACATTAGAAAGTATTTATCTTATTTATGACATGTGAGTCATAACAATAAAGACTAAACAGTGCAAAGACAGCACAGTCCACAAAAATAATCCCAACTTTGTTTCAAATGTTATCACTTGTCTATGTACTACTTTTCAGTGTATCTGCAACATTTCTCAAGCATTTTATATAGGCACTGTATAGGAAGAAGCAGATTTTGAAGATACTTCAGCTGTTCTCTCTCCCTGTAAGAAACCAAGGAAATCTATGTCCACCTCTTATTTAATGATTAAATTTAGTTATTCCAAGTATTCTGATTATGATGGGGAGGTTACCTGAGTATACAGATAATACTGTTGCGTTACACCGTACTGTTACTGAACCCCTTCATTTTCAGAAGGAACACACGAACGACATTTCTGTCTGTGCATACACTCGCCATGACAAAACAAAAGAGAATGTGTTTAAATATGCTAATTCTAAGTCAACCAACACTGCCCTTCTTGGCACCTCTGACATGTATGCCAAGGAGCAATACAAATAGGAAAATCAATCATTTCCTGTCCCATAAGAAACAAAAAACACCAAGAGACACATGAAAACAGCTACGTTCAGCATCATAGGATGCAATTAACTTAGTTCAGTGTAAACCCTCAGGCGTGGAAGAATAAAAGTTATAATGCTAACATGAAAAAAACACAAAGAGATGTTAATTCCTTCATATAAAGGATATTACTGAAAAAATACCATGAGACAACACTGGTTTTAATGCTACAGAAGAACCTTCCACACATTTACAGTCATAACATGGCTCAGCTCGGCTACTCACTGATGCAAAGGTCTACACCAAAAGCCAGCAACCATGTAACATGTAAGTAAAGCTAAATTAGTGAGGTTTAAACACTCCCCCACAAGAAAAAGTCAAGTGTACAGCACCAATTACACAGAATTTTATGTTTTGGAGGGTTTGTTCACCATGTTACTAGATCATAACATTTAACACAAAGAAAATGACTTCCCCATTTTTAAGATAAGTTTGCTTACACAGTTAGTTAATTCTCACATGTCAACTTCTACTGCAAAGTCTGCCAAAACCCAAAGCCCACCAAGAAAAAGAACAGAAAATTAAACTGACTTAGTAACTCCCCTGTCAACATATCCTTTTCACCTCTAAGAACATCTAAGAAGACATTGGCAGAAGAAGTAACAAAATGGGCATCTTGTAATCAGGTATGACAGAAAGCTGGAAAGACACAAAAGCACCTCCCACAGAGCTCAGCAGGTCTGGCTGGAAAGGAAGGTATGGGGCCCTTCTGAGGCCTCAAAACTGCCAACAGAAACGGCTCCTCATAAATCAAGACTGATGAAGTTAAGCGGCTATCTGCAGATGCATCCCTCAGAGCTGTGTAACTGCGGGCACGTCTTTGCTGTATCATGAAGGATAACACAGAGACAAGGTTACAGCGATGGGGTAAACTTGATTTCGCTTTTCCTTCGTTTTTCCTCCTGGCTTTGCAGACAAAATACTTCTGATGAAATGTTGTTACTTCATTGTATGTATATCTGCCTGAGGCAAAGAAGAGTCTCCAGCTTGTGGTTAAATGACCTCCACTGCTTTACACATATGATTGGAACAGGCTGGTCAACAGCAAAACGGGGGAAAGTGTTCTATCAGACTCCCACTGTGCAAAAGAGTCAATGGACAATGAACAAGCAGCAGGGACTGAAATACAGGACAGAGTGAAAGCTAAAGCGAAAGAGGGGGCAACACAATTCAACAGAAGGGGCAGAAATGATGATAAGGAGAGGTGGTGAAATGGAGAAGACCAAGAAGAAATACAGCAAGGCAAAGGATGGGAGATAAGAGAGAAGTGACAGATAAATTGTATTTAGTTCGCATCGACTCACAGAAGGAAGCTATAAATCAAATATCTTCATTTAAATCAATTTGAAAGAAAACCTGAATTGGTCTTATACTATGCAAACAACAGAACTTTACAAAATCTTGTTATAGCTATTAGATAGGTAAAAGGGTTTTTTTCCTTTTGAGTATTATAAACATATACTAGGGTATTAAAACAACCCTACTGTTTCAAGAGTCCTTGAACTCATACAATACACAGCTGATGTAGGTTTAAATTGAAACTTCTTAAAGCTGCTTATCTACTTTGCACTTATTTAAGTGCTATTGATATTGGTTTTTTGGGATACTACTGCTCACCTCTTGTACTTAATTACCGCAGCTAGAAAGCAAGATTGAAGAAACCATTGCATGCACTGCCATACTCTCTAACCTGGGTACTTACAAGTATTACTGAAAAGAATACAGATAACAAATGCTCAGTCTTATTTTCATTAATCTTTCTGACAAGTACTACTGTATCTTGCATTATACGTTACCATCATGTTTCTTAATAGACACTTTCAGATCTCATTTGATTATAATGTGCAATTCCTTATCTATTTGACCTTAGCTTAACCTACAGAGTTTTGATAGTCTATTTGCCACTTTTACCACCATGTACTATTGCTAATTTGCAAAGAGAAGGAAATAGTAATTAAAAGATCTACTTAAAAGTGTATAAATGTGTATCAGAGAATACTGCAAATAAAGATTACTTCTTACTACTTCTGAATCTACATTTCTAGAACATCACACATTCATTTCTACATCCATTCCCCTGCATTTATATGTAACATCCATATTCCTATGTAGGCAATATTTATGAGTCACATAACCTTTGTATTTTTTCTATTTTCAGAGGGGTTCCTTCCAGAATACTTGGTCACCTTCAGGTACCTATGGGTTTACAGACTAATAACCTATATAACTTCAGATCATTTGGCTTATAAAAATGAGACCTATCCAAGTTTTAGAATGTACAACATACAAAGCTCAATCCAGAAGGTAAAAAGCAATTTATTATGTTCTTTTTTTGTAAACTGGCATTTAGTACTGTTTTAAAACTAAATTCCATGTATGTTTATAAGAATGCATATATCACCACTTTCAAGGAGCATATTGCATGGTCAGAGGATTAAATAAGCCCCAAAGAACATCACATGCTTCTCAAAAACATTCATTTCCTAACAGCAAAGTAAGGACAAAACTATAAGGACAAAACTATTTTACACAAGTTATTCTTACTGCTGAAAATGTACGCAAGTTAATGTCAAAAAAAGAAAGACCAACAAACAGGACAGCTGATACCCTTTCCTTAAAGTATGATGTGCATCTGAATTTAGATACAACAACCAACCATACGTACCAAACTTGCGAAATTTAGACTCTTCTGACACAGATAATGGCAGAGTGGCTAAACCTTACTTTGGAAGTGCTTTCACTTCAGATCAGGCAAAACCTGCAGAGTAGGTGACCCCCGCTCAATCAAGAGGTCTCATACTTAAGCATTTGCTTATTGAAAACTGTATGTGTTGCTGGCAGGTGCTGAAACTTTGGATCATGTATAAGAAACTGGAAAAAAATTAGAAAAAACCTAAACAACTGTAGTAAGTCCTCAAAAGAACTATAACACAGCTGTCCCATGACATTAATGTAATAACATCTGATCTTTGGAGAAAAAGGATGATAGAGCTGCACAACCCGTTCTGAATGGTATCTCATTTTGCTGCCTCACACAGGCATCTAACGCTTCTCATGGTAAAAACAGCATTTGAACAATGCCCTCAGTAATATGCTTTAACTTTTGGTCAGCCCTGAAATTGGACCAGATAATTGTTCTAGGTCTCTTCCAACAGGACTATTCTATAGCAGTTCCATGGTTTTGGGCCCCTCACTACAAGAAAGACATCGAGGTGATAGAGCATGTTTCAGAGAAGGGCAACAAAGCTGGGGAAGGGTCTGGAGCACCATCCTGTGAGGAGCGGCTGAGGGAGCTGGGGGTGTTCAGCCTGGAAGAGGCTCAGGGGAGACCTGATCACTCTCTGCAACTCCCTGAAAGGAGGGTGTAGCAAGGTGGGGGTTGATCTCTGCTCCCAAGTGACAAGCAATAGGACATGAGAAAATGGCCTCAAGTTGTGCCAGGGGAGGTTTATATTGGAAATTAAGAAAGATTTCTTCACCAAAAGGGTTATCAAGCATTGGAAGAGGCTGCCCAGGGAAGTGGTGGAGTCACCATCCCTGAAGATATTTAACAAACATATGGATGAGGTGCTTAGGGACATGGTTTAGTGGTGGTATCAGTAGCGTCAGGTTAACGGTTGGACTTGATGATCTTAAAGTTCATTTCTAACCTAAAAGATTCTATGATTCTCCTCCATTTTATTCTGAAACTCCAAAGATTGAACCCTTGCACCTCCACTCCTCCCTCTGATCCTACAGTTCCTGTCTAGTATCTTCAGTACAGCACAGAGGCTTACAATCACAGGAAACTATTTGAGGGCACACAGCCCATACAAGCTCAGAGTACAGAAGGACATTTCTACCACCTGAAGGACCAGCTTAGTGGAACACAAAGAGACACCCACTTAGGGAAAAAAATAAAAAAGCAGCACATTTCTTTTGGGATACATTGCCTACAACGGGGCAGCATTATGGAGTACATTCCCAATGAGGATTCTGCCATTGTAAGGCTCCTCAAACTGCTTTATAACTATAATCTAAAAGGCAGGTGTACATGATCTAGGAATCCATGTAAATGACTTTATTCTTACCAAAAAAAGACTGATTATCTTCATAGGAAGAACATACATTGATGAGGGCATTAGCAATATTGAGATTTACCAGCACTTTCACCTTCTCAAGATCAAGACAGAACACTGAATTTGCTGTTACAGAAAAGTGAGTTATAGCTTCTCAGGGAGAGATTAAGCAGAGGGAAAAGATTAGTGTCCCCTTATATAAATGTCCATCGAGTTAGAATATAGAAGATGGAAAACACCTAAAAAATATAAAACCAGATCTAAACAGAATATGATACGAAGTTTTCCATTAAATACCTGCAGCATTTTTGGCAAAAAATCAGTAAGCATAAACACAGATTGCTATTTATAGACAAAACAAAAATGTGTGTCCAGGAAACACCTGGAGTCTCTTGCTCTTCAATTCTGCTTTGTACTCTCCTATATTACAGCTACCATCTTCCTGAGGTTTCTCTTAATCAGAAAATATTTTATCTCCAATGAGTATTTGATTTGACACAAAATTTATTGCAAAGCTATCAGAAAAATATGGCATCTTATTAATAAGGAAAATTTAAATAAACTAATTACAATACCTGTCTTAGATTAAGGTAGGGAAACATTTATTTAAGAGATAATGCTAGTTTTATAATTGAAAAAGCTGTTATCTAACTTTTTTTAACCCCATTAAATGTCTCTGCACATTTTGGTCTTAAAAACATGCAGTGTGACAGTGGCTCAATCAGCAGTTAAAAACGTTAAAGTTCACAGCCCACTATTTTTAGTTCCATCTTGCTTTGTGTCATAGGAAAAAAGTGAAAATATAGAAGTCCAGCCTGAAGACAGATTTTAAAATTATCTCTACATTTTTCCTGCGGCTAAATTTGCAGTTTCAAAGCAAGCAGTAGAAAAATGACCTAGAAGTTCTGGTCAGTCTGAGAAGCAGTGTCAGGTACATATCAAAAAAAAAAAAAAAAAAGGGGGAGAGAAATTTAAGTGATATGAAAATTTAAAATAAAGTGTGCGTAAGGTAAGGTTCCGGGGATCTATCAAATCTAACATGTCATGACCGTAATTTTTAAGCCATCTTACATTACTTCGTATACTCTACTGTTTAAAGAGCTGTGCTCTGGTAACACACACAAAAACTGCAGGTTCACTATGACCAGGAGACACATTAACTCAGCGTATTTCTGTGCTGACCTAATGATTATCCCTTCCTACATGAAGCACATTTTAGGTTGAAATGGGGGAAAACCAATCTATTATAACAACACCATGAATCAAACTTCTTTTTATAAGAGAAAGGACTGCAATCTGATAGCACTGATCGACCAGTTCTTGGGCCCATCATACAGTTAATCAATCCATATTTTAGACTGCAATTACATTTGTGAGAAAATACTACTCTTTGCAGTGAAAATAAGTCAATTGTAACTTAAAAAGTAAAAAAGGCACAATATCAAAATAAAGTATTTCCTTTTCAGACCATTTGTTAAACTAGGCTTTTTTATTTCTAAGCACAGAATTTCTTGTAATTCTTCCTGATCTACCCTCTCTTGCTTGTATGTCCTTTAACATACATAGCCGAAACACTAACATATAAAATAACAACTTAAAAGAAGTATTTGACATTCCATTTGCAAATCACACAGTCACTTATCATTCCTAGTCATCCCAGATATGTCCCATATTGTAGCTCTGTAGAAGAAATATACATAATGCATAAAACTTCAAACAAAATAGCTTTTGCTTTGGATTGTTTTTCCCAGTGCACCGTTCCAAGAAAGCAATATAACACACTACAAAAGGACAATACATTAAATTTGCAGAGGAGTCTTTTATTTGCCTTTGAAATTATTCATTATGAACAAATGCTCCAAGAGCAGACCTCATCAATAATTGACAGAATGATAGGAGGAACCTTGCAAGAGAGAAATAAGCAGTACTGGGAAACCTCTTCAGGAAAAGAAGGAAGAAAATGCTCACAAACTACCCTAGTATGGGTTAAGATAACATTCCCACTCAGCACTGGCACTGTGACGGTCATGGGGTGAAGTAGTAAACCCAGCACAGTGTTTAGAGTTAGTAGAGGTCTCTGTCTTCATGAAATAATACAAAACTGATAACTGACACAAAAATGTTACAAAGTACACTGAACTTTATATGAACGCACTATAAATACAGACTGAAGTACATTATTCTCACTGCAGGTGCAAAGCAAATGCATTTTTCAAATGTATTTTTCACACTGATTTCCTAGTGGATTACCTAGAAACATGTCAATGATGTTGTGCAGTTGGTTTTTGAGAAGCCAAGCATGTGTTTCTAGATCTTGGGGGATGGGGGAGGGGCCACAACCCCTGAAGTATTAAATTGTTAATTTGTAGGTCAATAATTCTTCATGCTTTGTTAAGTTTCCTACTTATTTTACAGCTGGCTCACAGACAGGAGGAGAGAATCCCTTACCAAGGGACAGGCAATGATTCCAGCTTGATCACTGCAAACACGTGAGACTGCATGGCAGTTACCACCCATCACTACCAAGAGAAAGTGAGGGGGCAAGGAATGGATTTATTCCAGCTAGCCAAAATAAAACAGAAATAACATTATTCTTTGAATACAGGAATTGTCTAAAACTCACCTTTTAAGAAGACTTCAACACTAGGGAGAGCACCAAGGGATGACTAAAATCACTAAAGATACTGTCCAGGTTCTGTTGTTATTTTTTGTCAGCAAAACTACTAGATTTTTTCAAGAAGTCAAGAGGTGTGTGTAATATGAACGATGAAAAGTAATGTTTTCATTTATATCACTGCCATTATGGAAAAGCATGCATCTATACCCTGCATGGCCACTCACAAAAATGAGGGACAGTATGTTGCAGAAGTCGGTTTTAGACTTCTAAAAATATTTTGTGAGGCAAAGTGATGGCAATTTAACTCTTAAAGGAAATAATAATCCTATTTCAAATTAAGAGGATCAAACATACCGAGCATCACTTCAAGTCAAAGGGCAGGTTAACCTCTGCCTCATTCTAAAACACTATCACAGTTTTACAGCATATAGGAATCACACTGTATGCGGTTTAAGGCTGCCACAGCCTTGTGCCACTCCTCCCTTCGGCTATGCATCCACACACACTCCCTTTAGCCACTACCAGCATTTATCTGATCCTACGCTGAACTAATCTGGACCACAGCCATACCAGAGGAAAATATAGCATTAATTTCCATCCAGGTCAGCTCCCTGATGTCTCTTCCTGGCTGCTGACATGAGTTCCAGCGGCAGTGGACAAGCAGAGGTAGGAACAGTCAACTGGGGCAGGCGAGAGGTCAGGGCTGCAGCCTCCCCAGTTTAGATCAGCTTAAGCTATCAAGGCACTATCTATCTGTCAGCTTTTCAAAAAGCAGCAGTTCTGTGCCAAATAATATTTCACGTAGGACAAAGATCCTTTGCAACTGAAAGTACTGGGAAGAACATTTAGCACAGAAGCTGGTTCCCAAAACAAGAGCTCAGGCAGGACCTGGCCCGATTCATTACTGGGTTTGAGATCGAATTGTCCATCCTATGAAGCACTATAGGAACAGGCATCAGTAAACACTAATGAGACCGGGTTGGTGATCACATCTGTTGAAAGCTGGTAATGAGTTCTATATGCCTCCAACCCAGTGTTCCCCGTAACAACTCTTCTTTCACTAGTTAGCTCAAGACACTTGCCTGCATCTCTTCTATCAATACTGGTTTATTTTCTTCCTTTAAATCATTTCAAATATATTTCAGTATTATCTCACACAGTGGTATTTTTAATGTATTTCTAAATGTAGTGATGACATACTGTGGTATTTCTTAGTTTTGAAAATGCATTGCAACCAACAAACTTGAAGCTTTAAAAAAAACCTACATGGTAACCAGTCAGGCACACAAGATCAAAACTTGGCCCAAAGACTCCACCACCAGGTAACTCTAGCCAAAAATAAAAAGCTCAGCTACAAAGAAATGGAATCCAGCCAAGTTAATTTTGTACGAAACCACACAAAATAAGAGGGCAATACACCATGAGAGAATTGGATTTCAAACCTCTCATCTTTTCTGTGAAAGATGTGCAATACTGACAGCACAGATGGCACCGACTCAGTCCTAATCAAAACTAATGAAGTTGAACTTGATACACAACCCTTTAATGAGCAGAATGTATTTTTGTTTTCCCATCCATTTGAAAGCTATCACACAGCAATGAAATCATTAAGTCAGCACATTAAATGCACAGTGTTTCCTAACAGAGGTAGTATTTTGTGAACACCTGAGAAAGTTAGTGGCTAATGATCAAATATATATAATTGCATGGGTTCATGAAGGGCAGTTCCTGCTTGACCAACCCAATCTCCTTCTGTGACTGGGTGACCCGCCTAGTGGGTGAGGGGAAGGCTGTGGATGTGGTCTACCTAGACTTTACTACAGCCTTTGACACGGTCTCCCACAGCATTCTCCTACAGACGCTGGTGGCTCATGGCTTAGGCAGATGTGCTCTTTGCTGGGTTAAAAACTGGCTGGAGGGCAGAGCACGGAGGGTTGTGGTAAAGGGAGTTAAGGCTGGCTGGTGGCCGGTCACAAGTGGAGACCCCCAGGGCTCAGTTCTGGGGCCAGTCTTGTTTAACACATTTATCAGTGATCTGGATGAGGGGATGGAGCGCTCCCTCCCTCAGTTTGCAGGCGACACTAAGTTGGGTGGAAGCGTTGATCTGCTGGAGGGAAGGAGAGCCCTGCGGAGGGACCTGGACAGGCTGGATCGATGGGCTGAGGTCGGCTGTATGAGGTTGAACAAGGCCAAGTGCCAGGTCCTGCATTTGGGTCACAACAGCCCCAGGCAGCGCTACAGGCTTGGGGAAGAGCGGCTGGAAAGCTGTCAGGCAGAAAAGGAGCTGGGGGTGTTGGTCGAGGGCCAGCTGAATAGGAGCCAGCAGTGTGCCCAGGTGGCCACAGCAGCCAACAGCATCCTGGCCTGTATCAGGAACAGTGTGGCCAGAAGGAGCAGGGCAGGGATTGTGCCCCTGTACTCGGCACTGGGGAGGTCGCACCTCGAGTACTGTGTGCAGTGTTGGGCCCCTCACTACAAGAAGGACAAGGAGATGCTGGAGCGTGTCCAGAGAAGGGTGACAAAGCAGGTGAAGGGTCTGGAGAACAAGCCTGAGGAGGAGCAGCTGAGGGAGCTGGGGGTGTTCAGCCTGGAGAAGAGGAGGCTCAAGAGAGACCTGATCGCTCTCTACAGCTGCCTGAAAGCAGGTTGTAGGGAGGCAGGTGCTGGTCTCTTCTTCTGGGTAACTGGTGACAGGACAAGAGGAAATGGCCTCAAGTTGTGTCAGGGGAGCTTTAGATCAGGAAAAACTCCACTGAAAGAGTGGTCAGGCATTTGAGCAGGCTGCCCAGGAAGTGGTGGAATCACCATCCCTGGAGGTGTTCAAGGAGCATGGGGACATGGCGCTTGAGGACATAATCTAGTAGGTATGGTAGTGCTGGGTTGATGGTTGGACTAGATGATCTTATAGGTCTTTTCCAACCTTAGTGATTCTGCGAACTGAACTGTAGGTGGCTTTCCTGTCCCAATATGAAGTTTAATTGGTATCACATACTATTAATCTTTAAAGGAAGAAGTCTTGTTCAGTTCTGTTATTTTTATAAGGAACTTTACAAGGCAACACACTTTAAAAAAATCCACTCATTAGCATTTAAATTCATATATTGCAAATACCCAGCAAAAATCATGGTAATGAGTTAGATGACATTTCACTTTACTAGCAGCTGCAGCATTAAAATCTTCATGCTTGACAGTCAGAGAGAAACAAGGAAAATACACAGATTAACTAAACAGACTTACAATGTCTAGATCACTATGTCAGTGCTGCATTCAATTCAAAACTAAAACACCTGTATTATTTTTATTGGGTTGTGTTTAATTTTTTCTAAAATAAGGGTATAAAATACTCCACAATAAACAATATTAACTACTCACACGAAGACAGAAGTAGCGCATGGCTTACAGTCAAAAAGGCATTAACTAAACCATACAATACACTTTGTCAATAAGATGAAGAAACTTCACCTCCAGCCCAGATTGCGTTCAGTGCATTATGCCACCACTTCGAGTTATCGACAGCATTGTGGCTCCAGTTCTGTGCTAGTCTATGAAAACACGGCTGTGCTGCAGGATGCACCGAGGGGAGAAGAGGGAGGCTCTGGCACATGGTGTACTGGCACAGCAGCCCAGGCGTTGCACTGAGCACCTGGCAAACACTTGCACAACACCAAAAATGCAGTAGTAACTGGGAGGTAAGATAAGTTTTCCTGCATAATAGACAAACTTCAAGTAACCTCTCCTTATTCTTCTTTTTCACAGACTCCTATCAGCCCAAACCCTGAATTTTAAGGATTGCATGCATCTGATTGCATGAGTTCCACTGCTTTGGTATGAAATACTGTTTACAGCTTCTGATACGAAAGCCATCAAGTCCAAACTCAACCATACATATCTAGGTTAAACACTGAAAAAAAAATATTTCATCTGGTCTGATTTAAACAACCAAACCAAACCAAAACAAAATTCACAATGAAAACTAAAATTAGTAATTTTAAAAAACCCTGACCCACTTAATTCCTTTTTGCAAAAAAGCAAAAGTGAGAAGCAAAGTACAAAAGACACCCAAAATGTTCTTAAAACATCCCTGTTAGCATTTTTATTAATTATTTTCATAAACATATATTGTGCTTTGCAATTAAAATTCTGTGTGCCTGAGTTGCCATGGCAGCACAACTTCCCCAGAACAATAAATTCTTCCAGCTCAGCCGCAAACAGTGCTAGAAAGCTGCGAGGAAGGCTGTATTTGGAAGGTTTGTGGGGCGCCCAGGGGAGACAGGGCAGAAATCAAAAGGAAAAAAATAGCTTCCACTGTTTAGAAAATGCAGAAATCAATACTATGCAAGAACTTCACATTTCCAGGGTGGCAAGACTTTCACATTTCCGGGGTGGCCTCTGGTCAATGACAATTCTGACTTCTTGCCTCCCCCTAAAATTGTCTTTCAGACCCCTAATAGCTGCAAACTATCCTGACAGACTATTTCAGCAGCGCTCACCTCGGGCAGCTTGGCCGGAGCTATAAATAGTGCCTGCTGCCATCTGCCATTCTATTCCCGTGCCGACGGCGCTGCTGGCACCAGGCTCACACCGTGCTGCCAGGCCTGCGGCTGGGAGCGCAATCGGAGTACAAGGCGGGGAGATAACGAGGTGAGGAACAAAAACGGTGCCACCGTAATCAACTGCTGCTTTGATATTCACTACTGTAAAGCAAGCAGATGAATTCTAAGAGAACCTTAAAAAGTATCATGAATAATACTGTGTAGAGTCCACAGGTAATTTTCTTACTGCAACGTTCAGAGATCCTCACGATGACGCCATTCTTGCTTTCGGTTTCACAGAAATCAGTAATAGATAAACCTCAAATATCAACTGCAGTAGCCAAAAATAATCCAGCTGGGGAGCCAAACTGAACTTTCTTACGGAGTCAGCACCAAGAATTTGAAGCGAGTTGAGACACCAGGATTTGTGCTCTCCTCCCCAGACCCTCCGTTCTGTCCACCACCACCAGACCAGTGCACAGGCCCTGGGGACAGACCCCCTTAGTGCTGTTCCCAGATTGAAGAACGTCAAAAACCATCTTTTCACTTCCAAGGCAACCCAGACAGCTTGGATTCTCAGAAGCTAACCATATAGCACTGCTGTGCCTGTAGTTTAACATCGTTCATGCCAAACCACCACGTGGAACCATGTGACACACACATGACCACCACGGCTGATCTCACCACACAGAATAGATTGCAATGAAGCACACTACAAAATCACAGTCTGCCACTGCCAAATAATGTTGCTAATTTGGGAAAAAGACATGGTATTTGGGGTTTTTTTCCTGATTTAATACTTTGGGGCTTCATTCTACTTTCACCATGGTCAGAAGCAGGCCTGCTACTGATTTCAGCACTGATCTAAAATAAAAGCTCTCTACACAAAGATCTTGACATCTTTGACATTCACAACTTACACAAAATTCAGCTATGATTCTCTTATAAATATAAATTTATGCTTGTAGAGTTACCAATAGATTGAGCAAACATATTTTGCTCATTTTTTTAAAGAGTGTGCTTCTGAGTACATTTGTTATAACCCACATATTTGGTCCCCCAATATTCTTAATGCTTTCAAAACAGAGCTCTTGTTTCCTTGCTGGTTTATGCACAGGTTCCATACAGCAGATCAAGGGAAGGGATCATTCTTCTGTACTCAGAACTCGTGATACTGCATCTCGAATTCTGTGCAACCGGTTTTGAGCCCATCAGTACAATCAAGGTATCAACAAAGTGGAGAGGTGCACCAGAATGGCTTGGGGGCTGAAGGATATGACATGGGGAAAGGCCAGGGCTGCCTGGTTTAACCTGAGAAAGAGAAGGTGTAAGCTAGTTGCAGTCTGTCAAGAGGGAGGTTACAGGGAAGATGGAGGCAAATGCCTACATTTTTCTATGATTCTCTATGTTCTATACTTAAAAAATCTCAAAGGTATTTAAGTCGAGAACTTTTTTCCCACAATTCAGACATGGATTGTTTATACTGGCATGCTAGTATTTCGTTTAATACAGAAAATTTTGGTTTTCTATCATTTTTATACAAAAAATGGTTTGACATAAACAGTAACTGCCTAAAGCCTTTTCATTTAGAAAAAAATAACATAAAGCCATGACCTTGTTTTGTTTACTATGTCACGATTTTTGAAGAGTTGACTGATTTTATAGCCTGTACATAAATGTCTCCAGCATCACTCAAACCTATTTTTTAAGCAGCCCACCATCAAGTTGAGCAAAATTGTTCCTAATATTTTCCTAAAGTATCATGCTAATTACATCATTCTATGATAATGCATTATAAGCTCAATTTAGCCCGCGGTCTTCCAGCTTTTTGGAATCTTTCTAGTTCTAAGGAAAATACATATTTCTCCTACCTGCAAAATCTAACAGGTACAGAATGATACCGGGAATTGGAGTTTCAGACTCATTTTTGCTGGGACTGAAGTGCCAGGTAAGCGTCAGTGAATTGCGAGCACAAGAGCTATTCACACTAACAACTGCTTGGTCATGGTTACACTACCAGTACTGCCACTCATCTTCATGAAAGAGGTGCAAGAATAATGACAGCTTACTTACCTCTAACTTTTTCTTTCAGATGGGTTCCATACACGTAGGTTCACCCTGTGCGACGATGGCACACCAGGAAGGCAGTGCACCAGCACAGCAGGTTACCCGGAGAGAATTCAGACCTCCGTCCTTGGAGGTCTGTAAGACATCGTCAGATCAAGGTGTAGCTGCCTTGATTTAGTGACAGCAACAGTCCTACTCCAAGAGAAAGGATTGACTAGGTGACCTCTAGACATCCCTTCTCCATCTGTGCCTCCTGGAGGGGCCCTTCAGACATACACTGTAGCTTATCCTGTCTCTGCTTCTAGTTAGGACCTCTGCTATAAGGATTACAGTTCTCCAAGAAGACTTGGAGAAGGGAAGAAGAAATCCATAACTGAAGACCCCAATCAGGAATCAGGCTCCTAACTTCGGTTGAAAGTCACCTGCTGTGGTGAGCATGTCCCAACTCAGCTGTCTGGTTCAAAAGGAAGGCGACTGGTGATCAGCATTTCTTTCCCTGACAGCGTATTTCCATCGCGTGAGCGTATACGAAGCCTGCCTCCACGCAAAGGAGTTCAGTTTGCAAGTAGAGTGAGGCAACTAGCAAGTAGTAATCGCTTTAATATCTACAGAGCAAGTCAACAGTGGGGAGAGAGCAAATATTCACGTTCACGTTTTACAAGGTAAAACATTTCTGACAAGGTAATCTCTAACGTACTCTAACCCACGTACTGTTAACTTGCATGCTCCTGACACTTTACATATCCACTTTTCCCTCACATGGGAATTTGCCTCAGCAGCAGAGCCAATGAAACAGGAACATTCAGTCCCTCTTTCTAGGCAGCCAGCAGAATTTTAGTTTCTCGTAAGTGACTATCAATGATTTTGTTTCAATTATGTGTTCAGACTGCCAAACTGGATAAAACACAGCCTTTGTAAAATATTCATCTCATGCCTGAGAAGATAAATTCACCTGCCTGAATAAGCAAAAAAAAGCACGGAAGAGGTTTCTTCTAAGCACAGAGAAATACTAATCCATGGAAAACTTCAGGTATAATCAACATAGCTTAAAAATTATCAGTACAGAAATATATAGGCAAATTTCTGCAATTTCACAGTTCTTTGACTAAAACAGAATCACAGAGCTGTTGAGGTTGGAAGGGGCCTCTGGGTATCATCTAGATCAAACCACTGCTCCCAGCAGGGGCAGCTACAGCAGGCTGCTTAGGACCATGATCAGCCAGTGCTAGAGTATCTCCAGGGATGAAGACTCAGCAAGCTCTATGGACAGCCTGTTCCAGTGTTTCACAACACACACAGGAAAAAGTTTTTTCTTATCATTAAACAGAATACCCTGTATTTCGGTTTGCACCCACTGCCTTCATCCTGTCACTGGATAACACCGCATCTGCCTCTGTCTTCTTTAACACCCCCTTCTTCTCCAGGCTAAATAATCCCAGCTCTCAACCTCTCCTTGGATAACGGATGCTCCAAGCCTTTCAACTTCTTCATGGCCCCGTGCTGGACTCAATTCAACATGCCCATGCTTCTCCTGTGCTGGGAGCCCAGCTCTGGACGCATCCCTTCACCTGCAGACAATGCTCGGCCTTATGCACTGAGGAGGATGTATCTGCTTGCAGATCTTCATAACAGCTGGTTACCAGCACTTTCACATGAGAATATCCATTGAGCAAGCTATGGTAACCAGCACCACACTCCATATATTTATATTTAATTTTTTCGCCATTACTATTAAACCTATATACATGAGCAGTTATGAAAAGGTCACTTTTTATTAACGTGTCACACTCTCTGACTGGGATGTCTTCAAAAAATGCAACATTGCACATATAGAGCTCACAGACCAATACCTTTTGAAATAGTCTATTTCTTTATTGATGTATATATTTAGAGGAGATTAGCAATTTATTTTCCCTTTCTGCAGCAGGCTCCAGGCCAGAAACGAGTGTTTTGTTTGTAAAACATTAAGCCTGAAGCACTACAGGAGAGCAGCAGAACAAAAGGTTTTTATCATTACTCTTCATGCTTTAATTACCTTTACCAAATACCATCTGAGACTAGTTATTTTTAAACCCCTCCACTGATTCTGTAATTATACCAACAACACAGATTTTATTCTTCTCTACTTATACAGCTCTATCCTAAATAAAACTTAATATATTTGTGTAGAAAGTACCATAGGATATTTACACACCAATCAATCTGAACACAGTAATTTCCAGAAACAATTCTGGGTTGAAGTTGTCAGTTAAACAGAAACTACAAAAGGGAAGCAGAAGTGATATACTGAAATGATTCAGTGCTACAAACCACGTGAGTAGCAGAGGCAAGTGGTCATTAGAAAATTTGCCTTTTTGCAGTGGAAATAAAAGTTGTGACCATTCAAATAGAAATCAACGTGGTCTCGTTTATTACTATTTATGTGGTATCATTTTTTATGGATCCATTGGGACAATAAAACCCAAAGTGCCTGTTTCATTTTTATTTATCATCATTTTCAGTCTCTTGCACTGCAATTAGTGTCTGTCACTAGAAACTGTAGTATTTGCCAAGAAATGAGAGACTGTTAAATACTTTTATTGGATCATAATTATTAATATTAAAAACTTTCACTTTTACTTATCATCAATTCCTAGCAGGCATCTTTACATTAGCTAAATCTAAATTCTGAGTTACAGAGAAGACAAGCCTCTGCAGAGGCCCTAGATTAAAAGGTGTCTAGCACTGAAACCATCTTCATCACCGAACTGTTGAAATAAATTTAGAAAAAAAAAAGCTACAAAACCCGAAAACAAGCGGGATAGATAGGCAATCTGTGCACACAGGAACTGAGAAAAGGCAGGAGAATGGCCCACTGGAAAGAAGGATAATGTTCCCACTGACAACTGGAAGGAAATGCTGCTCAGCAAAACCTGACACATCCATTACATCCAACACTTCAAAAATTAAAGCAGAGTAACTAGGCATGGAGGGGGAAATTGAGTAAACTGTCATGGGACTAACGCACACAAGCAGCACTGTGAATTGGAACAAGAGTCAGAAACAGCTTTCGAAAATTTCCTTTTCCAGGAAAGTGCCCTAAATTACAAGGCTTCAGAGTCACGTTCAGGCTGCCTTCTCCTGGCCAAACCAACCTTACACTTTTTTAAAGCGCAGTGGCATACCATACCACACCCATCTCGCCTCTGCTGTCTACCTCCAAGCTGGGACCTGGAGATACGAGAAACGTTATTTAAATTCTCCTTAAACCAAGGACAAAATTTAATCCGATTCTTCCACACCCTCCCCAGTGAGCAGGCAAAGGGAGCTCTCTATAAGCTCTTTCTCAAACATTCAAAGAAAGCAGACTATCATCACAAGAGGGGTCAGATGATGGACAAAAAGGGAGCGCTCCTCCAGCAGAGAAAAAGAATCAATATGTTACCATGAAAACACTATTTGTAATAAATCCAAATCTTGGGAGAGAGTCTATTAACACTATTTTAAAAGGTGAAGAACAGAAAGAAGGAGCAAAGATCCCAAACCATCAAAAATCATGCTGTTTGATTTAAAAAGCTTCCCTCTTTAACACATTTTGAACTGGATCAATAACTGCTTTTGAGGAAGCTTCTTAGTATTGTGTAACTTGCACATATGTGTTAACTCAAAATATAATGCAACTCTCCATTGTTCTGGAAAGCTTAAGGAGTGCTAAGTATAGCTCAAATCCTGACAACATTTTTAAAAATACCTAATCTGCTCATTCTGTGTTCTTCTGCTTTGATAATTATTTCTTTTCATCTCTCCCTGACTCACACACTGAGGCGACCAAAGGAGAATGAACAAATAGAGGTGGGAGGAGAGTGGAGAAGTGGCACGGACTTGAAAAGCTTTGAATGCCTTCAATCATCTGGAAAATCACAAGTACCAACCTTTTAACTTCAGTAATTAAAGACTCATGACATGTAGTACTGAGCAGCTTTTAGAAGTTCACTACTAAGTACAATTACATTTTAAAGGCTTTTCCACATTTTTATCCTGCTTTTGGTTTCTAACACAGTATTTAAACAACTGTTCTTTGAATTTCCTACTGGAAAACAGAACCTGACTTGCAGTTGTGAAGGACAAGAAAAAGCTGAAGGGGAGGCGCTGGAGAGGAGCCAGAGCTCTGCCCTTCTCCAGCTATGCTGGCTGGAGACATCACTACGTAGCTCCTCATGGAAAACTACATCTTGATTTTATGGGAGAAAGAAATGACTGAAAAAAACAATGCTGAAACATTTAAGTACAACTGAGTAGAAGTTACGTTTTACCCACAGTGAAGCGTGATCTATCAGCAGTTGCATCCTACGTCGCTGCCTCTGGGGCTACCAATACTTGGATTCTCCTTCCACAAAAGTATTTGGAAAATATTGCAGCATTCATACAGGAGTTATTCACCTTGAATAAGCCTTTGAAGGTAGCACCAGAAAACATCAGACTTTCTACCTTTATTTCCGTTTTAGAAATTAAATCTTAACTTTAAAAAAATAAATCTGAGCGCATGCAGCCTTTTAAAATACTGTTAGAAAGACAAAAGCCAAGAACAGATGCAATCTTAAGAATGGGGAAAAAGGATATGTATGATTGTGTCCATCGTGTTAAGATTTTAAATTAAACTCATTTACAAATCTGTGGCAAGTAAGATTTGAAATTCTAGCTTCGAGTACACTCAATTTTATAACTAATTTTGGCAGCTATTGTCAGCAGGTATTTTAGAAATACAATATATATTCCTCAAAAGGGAGATCACACATCACCACTTGCTGTGCCATGTTCCATGCAAACCCACACCCACGAAGAATTGTATTAGATAATTGGTCACATTTGAAGAATAAGAAAATGATTTTGTAAGAACTAAAAATTGTTCAGCACTCCCTACAATTAAAAGACAATGGCATGTACAATATGCTGTATTTCATCCCTCAATTTAGATAAATCTAAATCAGTATCTTCAAATCCTACACAGAAAGTCTCAAAGAAATTACATGTATCGAACATACAAACAGCATTGTAGTTTTAAGAGAAATAAGTGAAATACAAATTAAAAAAAAAAAGGTATTTTAAATCGAGTTGAAAAGCATGAAAATAATGGTGTAGACAGAAAGCAAGGCTGTAAAATAAGGAGCTCCTTTCTTCAAGGTTCTTTTTTTTCCAAAGAGAAAGAGCAATAATTATATCACTGCTCAGGCCCAGGAGATGAGAATCAGGACAAAGAGAATGCATTTGAAAATAATCCTTGTCAGACCTGTTAATACCGCAACATAGATCTCTCTGACATTAACAGAGAGCAACAGACACAAATAAAGTGCAGACAGTGGATAATCTGTTCATATTTCTACTCTGCTTTTTAGCTAAGAATGGATTTTGTGAAATGAAAGTGTTTACTGAAAGCTATAGGCAATGTTCTTCTGCTGTCTTTTAGTAATTATCAAAGAATTGTTGCAATTAAAGACACAAAAATAGTGACTGATTATTTCTCCTGAATAAGACAGCACCCCTGTTGTTATGAGAAAGGTGCTCCATCACTAAATGTTTAATCCTGTTTATCCTATGCAAATGGGTCTAAGAAAAATCAAATAACTATTCATTTTTAACTCCAGAACTGCAAATTTTATCAAGGCCTTATAAATAAAAGCGTTCTTAAATGCTGAGACCTTGTGGATTCCAATTCCCTTTTTTTTTTTCCAGTAATATAGCCACAATTTTTTAAATCATATCCACAATTGGTTTGACATGTAAATGTAGCAAAATCATATGTCCAGAATCAGGTTGTATCTACTGATCTGGGTATGTAAATAAATTTATCTTTTTTCCCCCTCCAATATTTTCCAGCAGTGGGAATGCTTCTAAGTCCTGCAAATAAAACCCCATTTCTTTCTAAATAACCAATAGCAGAAAGAGCAGACAGCACCGTTCAAAGGACTGCGGATACAGACTGGCACTAGTAAATCCTACCAAGACAGACTTTTTCCCCTCCCATACTGAGATGGGACAGGCAAGCGGGTTGAATTAATTTGTCACAACAGTGAAGAGATGGAGAAAGGTATTTTTAGAAGACGAAAGAAATATACCCAAGGTTAGTTTTTCATCTTAACTCTCCTAGCAAACCTTCCCCTTCCCTGCCCCCAATCCCTTATTTTTTAAACTGATGTCGTTGCTTGGAAGTTTATAAATCTTAAGTTTCAAGAATTTCTTTACACAAAGAAATACACTTCCTTTATGCAAATATATGCCTAGGAAAAATCTAAAGCCAAAATAAAGGATTAGGAGAAAGGCAAGACCCTGGGCTGGTTAGGAAGTTACACAAAATAAATTAATTACACTGTACATTCTGGAAACCACAATATATATACCCAACCAGCAGAGTCTAGTATGCAATGGCCCGTACAAATGGAACTCAATTTATCTTTCAGAGAAAATATGACAAATGGTTGGGACTGAACATGAATATCTAAGTTTGAACAGCAATGCTATGGTCATGTTGGGTACTGTAACCGAGCAGATTAATGACCAACAAAATACGGGCCGATGTTTAGAAAACTGAAAAAAATATCTGAAATTTTTCAGAACAGAAAATACTACTCAATCACATTCATCATTATTTAAAGATGGGGCTTTTTTGCGTACACTTGCATAAAGGTTCAAGATATCCCTTACCTTAAACAGCAAGCAAAGGAACACCCTTTTATAATGTACTGTGTAATTCGACAGCATCATTTGCCTGTTTCTATGCAACTACTGAAAAACATTCAATTTTAGGGAGTACATTACTCAAAAACCACTTGCCATATGAAGTCCATTTCTTGTCTATTGAACAGACTCACTGAAATCTTTTTGTTGGTGAATCCTCTTATTCACATTACTCACATAATAAACAACTATACAATACTTAAGGAAAAAACCACCAGAATCTGCTGTATAAGCAACCCCTTATGAAATAATCACACCACTCCTAGTTCAGTACAAAGAACTAATTCTTGCCTACTAAGCAATTAATTCAAAAGTTTCCATTCCCTATAGTTCCATATGAAAATTACATTGCAAAACACCACTCCCCTGTGAGTAATTCACTTAAAACGGAGCCATGGCCCTTTGCAGGGGAGCTGGGACACTGAGGAGGGTGGATGCAGGGCAGGAAGGAAGGTGGGAGTTAGGCAGGGCAAGGAAGAGGGTGCTGGCTCTTCCCAAACCTCTCAGAAACAGCCTGGCAATGGGTTTTCTGCCTTTTTTTACCTGGTTCCATGCATGTAGCACAACTCCACCTGAAGCTCTGAGACACACATCCCTGTTTTAGTGCCAGTATTCTCAGCAGTCTGATTGAGTAGCCCTCTAAGTCATCATTACTCTTGGCTTTTACGTTTAGGTTTTAATTTTAACACAAAATAAAATTACTTTGCTAAGAACAAATATTGGTTTTCCACGCATCCATCACAAAATATTTTCCTAGCTTCTTGGCATGATGGGAAATCAGGACTATAAAAAGATCCATGTATTACAGAACAAGTTCGGTAGGCAACTTAATGAACATAAGAAAAAAGTTCTCAGTGTAAATGGGAAATACAATAATAACTATTAACATACATTCAAAAGTTGTAAGATTTAAATTGTATATGTATATATAAGGCTCTAGATACTAAAAGAATCTGTACAGCAAAAAACTTATAAAGCAAACTATATTAGTATTTCACTTCTAAGGAGAAAATGACTGACTATAATTAAGACAAATGACTACACTACATACCCTTTTAGCATACAGAACATTATACATTGTCAATGGATTTGGAACATTTTGTGCTAAAAACTTTCTTAGAGCAGACAGGTGTCATTTCCACTTAACTGTTGCTAAATCTCTTTGCAATAAGTACATGCATTAAATATGACCAATGTTAACTAGAGTGAATGCTTTTTTTTTTTAGACAGTGGCATTCAGAAGAAGTAACTTTGTCTCGTTCGCTTTTGCCTACTAGCACCTACACAGCTGAAAATTAGAGAGGCGAAGAAACGTTGCTGCCACACAGTACCCTGGCAATGTAGGCTGCTTATGACGAGAAATCAAGATGACAGACATTTTAGAGTCTACGGACGCTCTTACAGTCTGAGCTGCAAACCAATTTCAGAGAAAAACTGAAGTTACTTTGAACACGTACTAACATAAAGTCATAAAATCAAGGAAGATAAATTGAAATTGATAAATTTTATTTTCCTGCCTCTCCTTAAGAACTTACTCCTTAAGAAAGGTAACTGTAAACTAACAGGAACCTCCTTTGGTTTGACCAAGTGCACAGCCTCTGCTTCCCTTTGTCTTCTCAGCAGCAGCCTGCTAGCATCCCGACTGGCACCAACTCTGCAAACTCTTCTTTGCATTTTCTTGGCCAAATCAACAATCCTCTCAGATAAAGAACAGCCCCATAGCCATCACCAGCATCCCCAAACCCACTCCCTGCTGCAGTGGGAGCAGAGCGCCCAGCACAGCTTGGCAGCCTCCATCATTTGTCATCTCGGTAAAAATGGACACGTAAGTGACAAGTGCAAGACGGAGGCAGGGTCAACCGACCAATTTAGGGGCCTCCTTCAGACCTATGGTCTATCAGATATTTCCCCTGAGCAGAACGACAAAAATAGGCTTAGGCAACAGGAGGAACTATCAGACTACTTGCTGTGCCTGTGCCTTCTCTTCTGCCCTCAGTCCCATGCTTTTTCAAAACTCTGAATCAATAGTATAATTTATATTTCTGTTCTGTATACTGAAAACCACTGCATCCAAAGTTAAGACAGTAACGTCCAGAGGGCAAGAAAATCTTCACATACTGCTTCAGACAAAAGCAGTCTACTATACACTCCACTTTGAATACATTTCTTATCCATTCTCTTTATTTTTTCTCAAGTATTACGTTGTTGAATTGGTTGAGCAGGCTTTATAAAACTTTGCCTACCAACCAAAAACATGTTCTGTTTCAATAACTTTAATACCGCTGACTAAACGTTAGCACTGATACCATTCATATACCATCTCGTCATTAAAAGTGTTTATGTGTATTGTTTCTGTTTTAAATCTGCTTTTAAAAGCTTCATCACCATTCTGCGACCTCTTCTTTATCTTGTCATTTCTCCGGTATTTGTTGCAACAAATAACGAGGCCTGCTTTCAGTACCCAATTACAGGAACAATGTTATCCTGTAACTGCATGAGACAGCTTTTCATTAAACTCGCTCTCGCCAATACATCACTATTAGCGATGCATTAAAATGTATTTTTAGCCTCGTTTCTTATGGAAATGAATCTTTCCCAGCTACTCCCTGGGTTCCAGCTTTCTCTCAGTTTATGTCTCCTTTCCATATCCACGTGACCGGCAGCAGGAGAGAATTTTCATTGGCACATAAAGGAAAGGTTCTTGACACTTTCAATTGTTATCCATTTTATTAATTGTAGACAAACTGTTTGACTGTCATGGTTTAGCCCCAACTAAGCACCACACAGCTGCTCACTCACCTTCGTACTGCCCCAGTGGGAAGGGGGCGAGAATTGGAAGAAAAAGGTAAGCAAACTCAAGGGTTGAGATAAGAACAGTTTAATAATTGAAAATATATTAATAGTAATATTAATGATTATATTAATTCTAATAGTAAATGCAAATTATATTACTATTACTGCTACTGCTGCTGATGGTAATGATATGTAAATAGAAGGTAAGCAGCAACGGAAGAAAAAACAAAGAAGTGATACAGCTGATCAGCAACTGCTGACAGACGCCCAGCCCATCCTGAGCAGCAAGAACCAGAGTGCAAGATCCCCAGCCGACTGCCCCCAAGTTACATACTGAGCATGATGCCTTATGGCATGGCGTATCCCTTTGGCTAGTTTGGGTCAGCTGTCCTGGATGTGCCTCTTTACAAAAGAAGCCGCTGGAAGAATAGGGGCAAAACGAGAAACTGAAAAAGTTTGGCTTAATGTAAATATTGCTTGGCAACAACTAAAAATACTGGTGTGTTATCAATCTTCTTCTTAGTGCAAATCCAAAACGCACAAATCTATACTGCCAGCAGGGGTTGCAAATGCGTTACTTTGTTGTATCTATGAGTAACTACCTAGTTACTTAACAACAAACACCTTCATGTTTCTTAAGGGCTAGAACATTACATTTGGGTTGGGGTTTTGGGTGTGGGGGTGTTTTTAGGAGGGTAGAGTGTGGGTGGGGTGTGTTGGTTTTAGTCAGGACAGGGAGAATTTTCTTTCTGTAGGGTGAGAAACTGTATAATGTTTTATTTTCTATTCTTTTCATTACTTATTATTAGTTGTATTGTTAATATTATTAGTATCAATATAATATTAATTTATATTCAATTATTAAATAGTCCTTAATTCATGAGCTTGTGTTTTCCTCCAAATCTCTCCTCCACTGGAGGAGGGGGGCAGGTGAGCAAGCAGCTGTGTGGTACTTTGTTGCTAGCCAAGGTTAAACCATGAAGGAACACACACACACCGTATGGTGTCCTGAGGGCTTGAGTAGGGCAGGATCGGGAGATCAACATCCTTCACAAAATCTCTCTTCACTTGTTTTAAATTTTGGCCAAAACATTCATCTTCATTATGATGCAGATATTTTCTTTGAAATTTAGGTAACTCTGAACAAGTTCTCATATCAATTTCTTCTCTGTTGTTCATTTGGAAAAAAAAGGGTTGTTATTTTCTAACCTTCACATTAGTTACCCACACAGAGAACACCTTCATTTGTTCCATGATGACGACCACGAATGCACTTGTTCGCCTGTCCAAAGATTTGTACGTTGGTTTTTTTTGCTTTTGGGGTCAGCTGCATTTTGATCGTTATTAAAGCACATCCATTCTGCTCTTTCCTTGATAACAAGCATTTAGTTTTCTTTCGGGGGATGGCAGGAGGGCTGAGACCTTTGATTCTATACAGACATAGAGAACAGTAACAGGCTTGTGATAGCCAACTGTAATCGGCATCATCTCCAAAGTGAAGAGCCTGAGAAACATCCCTTCAGTACTTACAGATATCTATTTAGAGTAATAGTATCTTTTCTCAGCTCCCTATTTTGAATAAAGCATTGTACCTTACCGCACAAAGAGCAGCACTTCAGAACAGTACCCTTAGTTTCACTGTTAATATTTCATCCCCAAATGCACTGGCCATAAATACACTATTAGTACAATTTACCACTCTCATAACCTTCACATAAATAATGCTACAACAACCCTATAAACTAATGCTTTTAAGAATCCACACATAGTGCATCCACATAAGTATTAGAATTTATCCTGCTATTTTATTCAGGCTTAAGAAAGCCAAATATAGTGGGGAAACATTATATCCTAATGTTTGGGGGTTTCTGTGCTAACAAACTAGACTCTTACTAGAGTTTACCGCTCTGTCCATGTGTTTTGGGTATTATTCATACCTTCTTATCCACCTAGGAATACCATCAGCATGAATAACTAACTGCACTTGGAAGCATGAAAAGCATGACAAGGTTGGCATTAAAAAGTTAAATTTTTCATTGTACAATATTTCTGTATATAAAGTTCTATAATCGTAACAGAATGAAGCTCAGTACAGACAGTGTATACAGTTGCCTCTGCAAAAGGTTACAGCATCCATCACATTTTAGAATACTGGCTGTAACAGAAGTAACTCCTAAACACTTTACTCCTTCACACAAAAATTTGAGGTGTGTTCTGAGGAACGCTGACTCTCTGGGATAAGGTCTTCTAAAATAGTACACCACTCTTCTAATTCTTCTAATTATTTTATGGAGACAAACTTGCCACTACTGTCAGTGTAAGATTTTTCTTACTGTTTTTGTTGTAAAGTATATTTGGGTTTGATCTCTAGAAAATGTAGCCTCATCAGAATTTTTCCAAATGCTGGAAACTGTCCTGTCTAGGTGTACTGAGAAGCGCATTTAAGCTTTCCCAAAAAGGCTTCCCCAAGCTTTCAGTTTCAGCTCCATAAGGCCTGGGAAAATAATAATACCAATTCCAGCAAAGCCCTTCTTCCTCTAGTGCCCCATTAAAGGGACCACATAATTCAAGAGTTCACACACAAGTTTTGAAATTTTGCAGCTGGTGGGAACAATTTTAAGAACTGCAGTTCTAAAGCCAGATTTTCTAAACCATGTCATTCATCTCAATAAAAGCACATCACTAGCCCACTAAAGACATCATCCCTTAGCCAACCGATGCTGCTAATCTCTCTGGTGTAATTTTGCCTCACACCAGGAATTACCAGGGGGCAAACAAACAAGGTGTTCCCAAACATCTGTTACTTTTTTAATCCTGTTTTACAGTTATTAATGCTCAAATCAAGATAGCACATACAATAACAGTGCCAACTTCTAAGAAAACTCTTATTTCTAACATAATTATTTTGTTACACAAACTGTGGAATTGGAAAAAACAGGGTGAAGGAATGGATGTTGTCTACTTCTTGGCGTTAAAAAGATTCTCTACCGGATGATGGGGAGAGATAGAAAAAACAAATGCTGTTGGTTCCAACAGAACAGAAATGTGATTTATTCTTGCCCACCTGCTACCACCTAGCAGTATTTTAAAACAACCTTGTATATATCAGATGAAGAACAGCATAAGTCACCCACCCTAGACACTGGACAAAAGTGTGACTGCTGGGTTTAAGAGAGCAGCCCAATTGAAAAATAAATGGCATCGAAACGCAGCCAAGCAAGATCAAGCTCTCCAGTAAGCTCGCAATGGATGCTACCCACCGTGAAAGCGATGGAAAACACAGACTGAAGCCAGTTATTGTTCCATTTGATTTCGTTTTCCCACACACTGTTCAAGCTCTAAGTCTTTTACGCAGTCAAAATCTCCTTTTTCGACTACAACTCTGAATCTTGGAAATACGTTTTCATCAATAAAAACTTACTTGGTTTGCAGCTGCTCTCTATTAAGTATAAATTGTTCCCCGGAGACTTCCATTTCCCAATTTAAACTAAAAATAGTAGTATAAAATGTGCTATTTGACACCAACAACATAACCCTAATCCATGTGCAGATAGGTTACTTAACTTTTCTGCTCCCTCCTGATGGTAACCAAATTGTAAACAAGCACCAGATATGAAAGGCAAGGCCATGGTATCCTATCATGTATGTGTGAAGTGCTGCCCCCATCAGTCAGGAGAAACCACCTAAACATGGCTTTGAGAAGAATTCAAACTACCAGTTACTGTCAGTCCCCTCTTACACAGCTCCTGCTCTCCTCCAGTCTGCTTCCATTCACAACACGCTCAGGACAACGCAGAGCACCACTTATTAGAAAAAGACAGAAAGCACTTGACTGGTAGGACATGGAAAAAGGGGAATCAGAAAAAGAGAAGACTGTCAAAATAAATGGAATTTAATAAATTAATGAAAAATAGGAGGAATGGAAACAATCCCTTACATTGATGGATGCATTAAGTTTAACTCATAGTAGTATTTATGTCAGTGGCATAACCTTCAGTTCCAGGAAGACAACTCAACAGTCAGAAATAAAGAAAATCTAGGCTAAATATCCATAATCCCTAACATGGCTAAAATGAGTATTTAGGAATGCAACTTTAAATCCCCAGGTTTCCAAGTGCTGTTCTATGTCTTTCTGTTATGCTTCAGAAAACACCACAATATGCAAAGCTCTAACAGCCATGAGATATAACTTTTGCCTCAAAAAGACCTAGCTGTTCTTGATTATTTATTGCCTCTCTAATAGCTATTTGTGAATGACCTTTAAATTTAAAGACCTTACCCTGTGGGTATCTACCATATAATGCTGAGGTCAGGATGATAAACACTGATCTGTGTCTGGGTGGAAGACTGAGAGTCTCCATTCAGAGCATCATGGCTCCTTCTAACACCTTTTCGGAGCAGGTAGGAGTTTTTCATCTAAAAGACAGGCCTCAAGTAGAGATCTGA
Source organism: Rhynochetos jubatus (assembly GCA_027574665.1). Taxonomy (NCBI): domain Eukaryota; kingdom Metazoa; phylum Chordata; class Aves; order Eurypygiformes; family Rhynochetidae; genus Rhynochetos; species Rhynochetos jubatus. The sequence goes on from CM050656.1 coordinate 24,798,770, forward strand.
ATTCGTTTTATACACAGTGCGTTAGAAACAGAGGAGTGAGGTTACTGATCAGCATGGAAAAGGGAACCTCAGAGAGACCATGATAAAGAAGGATGATCAAAAAGTGCAAAATTAGTTAGAACCCATCTGATCAGCTCTTGGTCATAACTTAACAACTGGGGATTTTTTTTTTTTAAACAGACTATATATATTTATACTTGGTGTCAGGATTGAAATAATATTACTTGAATTTTAGGTAATATAAACAGAACATAAATTTAGAGACTCGGAACGCCCTGGAACAGATCAAATTTGGAACACTGGGTATTTTTTTAAATTAAAAAAATTATGTATAAACACAAGAAAAAATATGATTCTAACCATCCAAAAAAAAAAAAAAAGGCAACAGAAAAGTGGTTCTTGCTTTTCTAAGTAATCTTCCACTTCACAGGTCTACGAAAATGACTTTTCATGGAAAAAAAAAATCTAAATTATAGAAATCAAAACTAGTAAAGATAAGGATGGCTGTTAAAACTTCTTCTCTTTACTTCCACAATCAGTCCTACTGAGAGAAATAAATTAACTAATCAGAAGTGTAAAAAGCCATTGCTCCAGAAGCCAGTATTTGATAATAACAGAAGAAGAAACACCCCCAAAAATAAGGCATAAGGTTTCAGGCAAAACATTCTTAAAACACTTAAAGCTTACACGTTTGCAACACTTCCCCCCACTGACTGGAAGAAATCGATGCTTTGTAGTATCACACACATTAAAAAATCGTTGTGTTCTGAACGCATGGCTGTTGATGAAGGGTTTCATTTGGCTATGTGGTGTTCTGTTTGCTTCAAGGTTTCTGTAACATTTACTGGATTTGTTCCAAGTCCGATCTGGAGTTCATCCCATAGCCCCAGATGGTATCTCGGCATGTGACAGGGTGGGGAGGAAGGACGTCCTCCTTCAGCTCAGATTTTATATAAAACCAACAACCATCCTACACCGCATACATTGTTCAAACAAACAAAAAAATTGAAACAGAATTACAGTGCCTTCAGGCCAATCCGCTGATCCAGGGAGAGCATTACAGCCTATTTACAATCACGTATCACACCACCAAAATGCGTTTGGACCGTAACACATGTACTTTCTGCCTTGTGGGAATGAAATCTAGTGTATGTGCTCACACTCGGGCGTTCTCCAACGGGATGTAACTCATAAGCATACGCAGCCTTAAAAAGCCGTAACTTCAGGCATTCGTTTTGTGAGTTCTGGATGAGTTTTAGATTTGAAACCTTTAAAACCAGCGCTGCAGAATGTCAAGTTAAAAAGACCTCAGAATAGCTTCATGCCTTTTCCTATACATAATTGTCTCTCCTGTGAATTATCTAGCTAGTAATGAAATGAGAGTGAATTGAAAGCTGCCCATTTTACGGCCTATAACTGTATGTTTGATCAAGATCCAAGTCTTTAGAAACAAGAGACCAATATAAAAATGAAAAGAAGAAAAAAAAAAAATCTTTTCTATCGCTGTTGAAGGTGAGCTTACAATGAAGCTGGTTACCAAAACTACTGATCATTATGAAAAGTAACCAACTGTTACTTTTAACGTTAGTTACATTTATCTAAGTGTTAACGCTAAAATTATTACAAATATTATAAATATATCTTTTTATTAGGGTTCAGAGCCAAGATTTTGCTAGAAATCTTCTGAACCACTTTTAAGAAGTTGTAATGGTTACCCAGACGAGATACAAATCCATTGGCACAAAATACTAAAATTCACATTCTAAATCTAACTGTGAATTCATGGAACTCCAAGAACAAAATCAAAATAGACCACAATATATGCTAATATTGACCTAATTTTGACAGAAAATTATTAATAAGAAGCAGGTCAAATCAAATGCATCCAGAGGTGCTGTTGCAAAGAACCAGAAAGAACTGAAGAGACTGCACAGATAAATCATTTTGTCCAGTTATAATAGCACAAGATAACCTGAATTTGATTTATACGCATCAGATTACTTTGTTGTCGACAATAAAGGCGGCCTGAATAATAAAGTGAACTGTGACCAACAACATTCTGTTATGCAGAAAGTTCTTGCAGGATGAAAAAAGGCTTCTTGAAGCAGTAGTGAAGGAACCATGTTAAATGTTTAACAAAAGTTCTGTGTAACAGTAAACAGTTAAATAACTTTTTAAGACCACAGTCTCGCATAAACAGAAAAACATATTTTTCATTAAAAGAAAACACTGAAACAAAACAAAAAACCCCCACGCATTCCCTACTACAGTATTTGAGATTTCCACTCTAATTTTGAACATTCCGTCAGACAAACTGGACAGTAACAGATGACAGCAGCAAAAAAAACGTAAAATTTAATCTCAATTCAATTTTAATCTTTAATCTACTGACGGTACATTTTAATGTCTTTTATGTGCATATGTTCATGGTTCATTTCAAGGAAATATGACCAATATGCTGTTAAATTAAAAAAATAAGAGCAATGCAATGCAACTGGGGGGGGGGAGCAAAGGGAGGGCTTGATGAAAAAATGTAACAACATTCAGCCAAATTCTTTGGTGTTCAGATACAGAAGTTCTAAAATAATATCCTAGAGTTATATTTTTAACTTGTCATCCGTTTACCATAACAATCTATATTGAAAGTTTTTTAATAATGTGAAATAATATAGCTTCATATTCTTACAACTAGCATTTTAACACACACGAAAAAATAACATTGTTTTTAAACCCTGCCAGTCAATCTGCTTATTTGTAAAATAGACCGAAAACATTGAGTGGAATGCAGCAAACTGGAGCCAAGCATTCTCTCCCTTTTCTTTGTCATGGTCTATGCTTTTTAGCAGTATTTCTTAACAGAGATGAGAAATGTGATTTTTTTTGAACATACTTCAATACACTGTCTTCAGTTCAGCACCCGAACACAGATGCACACTTTTTTCATGTGAGACTAATGTCCTCATTAGTTATACTTCTGCTGCATCCCCTTCTACTGTAATGGAGATACCCATGAGTCATGTTCTGCACTTGCTGAAAAATCAGAAGTTTAGGGCTTTCCATACCTCTGCTAGATAGAATATAGAAACCTGAGCCAGGCTTCCTTAAAATTCCAAGGTTCCCCTGCAGTCCATGGGAATTCTGCTTGCAGCAGGGATTAAGGGTTGAACCTAAGTGTATATACTTAATAATATTAACAAGTTATCACATTTAAAAGCTGCAAAAATGTTTTTAATTAAAATATTACTAAGTTTTGATAACTTGTAGACTGCAAACACTGTTAGGAGGCATTTTAGAACTGCCTTCTGGTGCCCACACCTTCATTTTTTAGTATTTTAAATTACCAGCAACAAGAATGTTTCTAATAAGATAACAGGAAAACAACTCCAAACCTGCAGTATAAATAATAATTACTTCATAAGGAAGAAAAATTAAAATACCCATGGTCTTGCTGGTTTTTGCAAGTTCAATTAAATTCTCCTATAACAAAATGAACAAGATATATTCAATCATGAAAATAATTTAAGCGCTGACATCCAAGGCTACAATTGTGCCTGACATTTCCCCATCTTTTCCACATCTGGAATCCCTGAACAAGAGGAAGAGGACTCAAGCTAGCCTGAAGATGCGGTAGTGCAGGGAGCTGCAACACAGGAAAACAAATCGGAGCATGGAGAATCCACTTCATAATTTAGCCACTTAAACACAAGGCCCAAGCACCTAGCAAAGAAAGGACCAGAATGCATCCTAAAAATCACATTTTACTTGCAGGACATAACTACTGATACTGGGTTTAAAAGAAAAGGAGAAACTGTTACTAGAAGCAAACCAGCATTAACTGATCCAACTGCAAAATGAACGGAGTAGGATGGAACTACTAAAAACTAACTAAGAATATGTAGTTGAGGAGATGTGCTGACAGCAGAGCAAACTACACACCATTTCCAATTCTATAAATTTATCAGCCCCAGTGATATGGAATCTCGTTTGAATGCTGCTTTTACTTTTCAGTGGATAATGCATTATTTCAGAAAACAGATGACATGCTGCCGATTAGGAGTGGAGCAACATGGTCATACTCAGTCTTCATCACAGCTTGCCTTGTTCACTACTGGACTTTGTTGTTAGCTTCACTGTCAACATTGGTTATTGCAGAAATACTTGAGAAAATACCAATTAGTTGTTGGAAACCGCTAACTGTATGTCACTAGCCACAACAGGCTGTCAGGGAAATTTTCTCAAGGATTGAGTCCCTTACGAATACAATATTGCAGTCTCTGCACCATTAGTGACATCCATATTTTTTATCCTATTAGTATGATAGCACAAGTTTGCTAATGGAGTGGTAAGTAGAAGACTTCCTGGACCTCTGTTGAACCAGTTGTAGCTTGGCAAGACTAGTGTAGGCATCCCCACTTCTGCAGCATCACTTTTTATTTTAAAAAAATTACAGTATTTAGATAGGGTTCAGAAACCCTTTTTGCTGCGGACTGCCTATAACAACAGCCTGGCTCTTAAGTACTATAATTATTGATTAAAAAAAATTAACGTGTATCCCCCATGGCCTGATAGCAGAACTAACAATATAGTCCCCTGCAGGATGGCTTTGTTGGTGTTCCTCCAGAAGGTATTTTGCTTTAGTAGCAAGAAAAGACGGGAACAGTTGATCATACTGTCACTTCAGCTCTCCCAGACACCTTCCACACACACACAAAGATGTGCAGCCCCAGATGGTCATTTTTCACTCACAATTTTATTCAGAAAAAAACAGCTGAAGTAAATTGTGCATTCTTTTCCTGACACATCAGATATGAAAAGAAATGTCCAGAGTTAGTATATGAAAAGTAATAAAGATGTAACAACGCAACGGAGCAGGAAGGGAAGAGCAAACGCTTTAGGTCGGCCCATAGTTCCTCTAGCATCCATACTGTCTGCAACAGCATCTAGTCACAGACACCTAAGGACAAGTATAAGAATAGGACAAGCATACCGTGACAATTCCCCCATCACAGCCTCCCAGCCTCTGGTAAGCTGCCGTGTACGGACTGCCAAGCCAGACACACCATGACAGCATTTCATACACTATTCCTCTTTGAATTTCTCTGATTTTTTTACCCATGTCAGCTTTTGACATGCAGAGTGTCAATGTATTCCACAAATCACTATATACTGCTACCTTGATTTTAATTCCTTTACACTGGAAGAGAAACAGTGAGTAATTATACCCATTTCTCCTCCACGACATTTACAACCTTACAGACCTATCATACTCCTCGGCACTTTCACCCTTTCTTTCTAGCATTAAAATCCTCGAGACTTTAATTGTCCCTTGGAGAAGAGTAGTTTCTTTGTCATTTCTCAGAACTCCTTCCAGCTGTGCCACCATGGACCAGTTCCCATGAGTATTCAAGGTCCAGAAACAGGATGGTGATGGCAGTGATGCTTTCTAGTAGTTTTCTTTAATTGCTTCTGTAATTACTAATATCTCAATACTTTTTGGTAAGCCGTGGCTCATTTCCACAGCGATTTATAGCAACCCAAAATCTTCTTCCTGACAGGAAACAGATACAATTAATTTTATTATATGAAAACTAAGGGCTGCTTTACTTCAGAATCAGTATTTATCTTTGGAATTTCATCTGTCACTTGAAATTCAAATCTTTCCCAAAATAAATTATCAACGGGTATTTCTCACCTACATCACATTTCAAATCTCTTTTTACCAGTGTAGAAAAAAACAAGTTTGCTATACATTTATTTTTAAACAAAATCAATACAATTACTACAAGAGCACTTAGCTATGATTTTTATTTTTAAAATACAGGAATTATTAATGCAGTGAAATTCACAAAATAAGATGATCATCAAAGCACAATTGTATCAACAACCAACCATTACAGACATACTTTTCCCCAAAAAAGCTTCTCAAGCCAGGATAAACCAGAAGAAAGGAGCTACAAATGCATACATGGACAAAACTTCCAGCTGCACTTAAACAATAACCCTCATATACTGCCATCAGAATCAAAGGAATTACAATAGAAAGATAAACTGTCTCCATAAATCCCATCCAAAATACTGATTCACCACCAAAACAGAGCTTCTTTAGTTAGCAGCGTTTACAAATAAATTCAGTGGCAAACAACATTTCAGCCCAACAGAAGAGGTTGGAGAACCTGTCATCTGTCGATGAGACTTGTTGCCAAGACACCTGAAATCTAGTAAACAAGGTACAGCAACAGCTTTTAGATACAATGAAATCCAGCCTAAACAGATTTGAGACTAGATAATAGTTCCCTTCAAGGACATAATCTTTCTAGTATTCTCATCAAATTTGTACAAGAGTCAAGGGAAGAACACATCTAAGTAAGAGCAAAATTAAATTGACAATTGAACTTTAAAAAACTCAAAAGCCAGAGATCAAGTAAAGCACAGCCAGCAGAGGAAAATAATTAATTGGTTGCAAGTTCCCAAGGTAAGAGATCACAGAAAATATGGTCTCCAAAAGTCCTGAGTTGAAAAATCAAAAATCTCAAAAACCATTTCATTATGATAGCATGCAGTTACGCTTACATTCATTAGTTTTCTTGCTTTTCTATATGTCATCTTCATAAGCCAACGTGAGATATTGCCTGGGCCATATTAAGTAGCCAGCACTATGGAAAAAGTAGTTTTGAATTAAGGTGTTTCATTTATAGCCTGGTGTTTGCTGTTTTGACTTCGATAAGTTTAGCACTTACCCAATTCTGGCCACAAAGTGGTCCCCAAAGCCCTTGGAATGAAGAAAAAGCTGCCACAGAAACCTTGCCATTACATGACTCTTTACAACCCTTATGTACATGCAGTTGCATTAAAACTCATTAAAAATTGTAATGTCTAGAATCTACTTGATTATAACAAAATTCTGTCATGAAGATCCTCTTCACCTAGATGAAAAAATAGACTAATGTTTTCTAGACCTAGTAACAATTCATTACCCACAGGATGCAGACCTCTTTTTTTTTTTTTTTTAATTATAACAAATTTCTGTACCATTAAAAACCCTAAGAAACAAAGCTCTGCTAAAACCTTGTTGAGGCACATTAAGGCACTACTGCCTTCAGTCATCTATACCATCCCTTCTGTGGAAGATTGTCGTAAAAATACAAGCAGAGGACACACACATGCTTCAGCCACGCCAGCGTTCCCTGCCGTACAGCCCTACCCACTGTCGAAAACTGGTTTCCGCTAAGCTGCCAAACTGGCCTGAAACCACCAAGGGAAGAGGAGGCGAGGCATGTTCATTCTGCTGCCAGAATGGTAACAACTCAAACCACCCCGGGTTTAGTCAGCGAGCATGAATCACAGGTTGAAATGGCATGTCATCCTGAGAGCCCATCATGAATCTCAGCAGGAAACAACGGGGTACGCATATCCCAAAGTGATACAAGTCTGTAGTTCACAATCCTCATTTAAGCATAGATGTGAATGCGGAGATAGAGCAACATAATGGCATTAAGGTAAACTACTGAAGCAAGTAAATAAAGGTCACCCGCTCTCAGTGTTTGGCCCTTGAAAGACACAACCTCACTGGGGCTCATTGCATGTAATAATTTCATGCAACACATGAGCAGCAGTGCATCTGAGGAATAGTCAGGTCTTCTGCCTCTATACACAGCTCCTATATTTGTTTCCCCACAATAAGAGAGCTAATGAGAACATATATGTTATAAAATTTAATAAAAATCCAAAAACCTGTGGATTCGGCGTGTCTTCCCTAGGTCAAAAAAAATTTGGCTGATCACTGAAAATATCATTTGTCCATTTACAATTCAAAATTTAGATGTCACATGAGAACTTCTTTTAAATAAACACACACACAAGCACAAAAAACCCTGGAGAGACCACACAGGGACTAGAAACCCTAACCTGGTACAGGTATTTGAAGAACTTCCTGCTTAAAGTGTATGAAAACCAAAGTAGTACATGTTCCACAAGGAACAGACTTTGTCCTCTCCCAGGGATGCTCTATTATCCTTTCCCAAGCCATTATCCTATTCTTCATTTAAGTATCTCATAAAATGAACTTCTTCTATGACTAAAACAATTTGTGCTTATTCAAATAACTTACAGAAGAAGAAAAAAAGACAAGAAGGACAAGAAGCATTATGTATTCCATTTAAAGAAAACAAAGAAACATGAAGCAAAGATGCCAAGATGCAGAAATGCCCTCGCTTGATTAACACCAACATCTCTGAGCTTCCCCTTCTCAAAACCTTCCTGTTTTGCCACTTCTTCTAATACTGTCGGTTGTAAAAATCAGATTGAGAGCTGTGAGGCAGGGATGAATATCGCATACAAAAAGTGAAACGCTTCTCCCTGGTAAGCACTGCACTTAACAAAAGTTTCATTTTGATCCGATTCGGATCACCTTCTCTTTGTTCAGTCACACAGTGATGAAAACAAAAAGCCTTCAGCATTGCTCTCACAGTCTTCTAAAGAGGGTTACGTTTGGCAGCAGTCAGCGTAAGACTGATAAAATCCCAAAGATCTCCAGGCCATTTTACTGCCTGGAATTGCTTTTCCTAGCCTCCCATCAGCACAGGTAAAAGCACTTTATATTTTTATATATAATTTCCTTATAGTCATCCTACCTTTCACAGTACTTGGACAAAGGAAAAATCCACAGAAATTATGGATGTAAAAGTGAGGCTTTGTTGGTATTTTCTCGAGGCTGTGCTGGGGCCTGAGCCATTAACAGCTTCTTTTTCATGCATATACTGTTCCTTTAGCACTTAAAGCTCACACAGCTCAGATCATATATTCTGGAAGGATTTTCCCAATATCAGATGCAGAAAGCAGTCATTTTATTTAAGGTTGACTAGATAAATCTCCTAGTAGGAAGCCACCCTTATCAAATAGCCTTCTACACTGCTTTCACCCCACTGATCTACAATAATGTCATCGTCTTGTTAACTCTTAAAAGTCTTTAATGACTGCAGAGATCTATACATAAATTTAGTATATAATTAAAAAAATTAAATGTGCCTATGTTAAATAGGAAAAAACCCATAGATTTTACCTGAACTTAGTATTTGGTTTAGCAAAAATCATGTAAGCTTTGGAAAATACTACCTTTAAGCAATGCTCCAGGCAATACTGCAAGCAACAGGAAACCACCACTTCAGTGATGCTTCCATTTCTGGAAAGGCTCAAAAAATAATCAGCATCTAGTTAATGAAGTAATGTTTGGGTTTGCCACTCAACTGACATACATAAAATATTTTAATCAAAAGAATTCCAACAAAGCGAATCTAATTCAGTTCTTCAGCAGAACGATGCACCACTCCATCCACAAAACAGCCTAAAGAGAGACCGAGGGGAGAAATTAAAGGCTTAAACTTATCCTTTTGGTGACAGTGACAATAAAATTGAAAGATCTGCAAATCAGCTGATCCCAGAGGATGACTGCAGAGGCCACTGCCACCTTCACTGACATTTTTCCCCCACAGCAGTGTTGGCCTCATGAACTTCTGGCACTGCTCCTTGGCAAAGTCAGCTCCAGGACCATCATGTTGCTAGGCATGCTGCAACTGAGTTTGAGATCTGTTAAAGGGATATTGCCACCATGAGCAGTGGCTTGCACTGAGAGATACATACACATCCTCAGCATTCAAACACCTCCACACCCAACAAAAGAAACTTAGAATTTATTTTGAAAATTTTGGGGGAAAAATGATTGTTATATTTATGTGCTTGGCTACAACTGTAATATGAAAAGATAGAATAGTTTCATGTTGACAACCAACTGTGAGATAGTATTAAATCTGATGCATTTCCCATCAACTCGATATCCTGTTGCAACAACTATCTTTTGTTCATAGTTAATAGCTAATGAAACAGCTAACCATTACACTGACACGCCCTTCTCAACACCCAATATCTAATACTGACTGCTTTTTATCTAACACTGTCTTTTTACCAAAAAAAAGACGTTATTAGTTTTGCTGAGTGTAAAAACTAAGTGTGCTTATGGATATTCATTTGTCAACATTAATGGATTAGAAATATTTATAAAAACAATATAAATGCTATTGTTCAAATGTCATAAACTCTATCTATGAAAGGTGGCTCAATAAAGCAAAACACTCCAAGCTTCTCAGCAGAGGAAGCACAAAGATTCTACACAAAAATAAACCTAGCATGATACCTTGTGCTTTACCAAGTGCAATTACAAATTGGATTCTTAAGAAGAAATGGGGAAAAAAATAATCTTACTATAAGACAATAAGTAAACTTTTAAAATATAGCATTGTGCTTTTCATTACTACAGTTTTTAAGGAGGCATTCACTTAGCCATTCCAGAAAATAAGGAAACACACAGAACTTGGTGAAGAAGAAAATTACTTTTTGGGTAGTGCTTTTGCTGCCGTTACACAATTTTTTTTTACTTTTCCTTAGGCTGAAGACATGAGGTTCCAAAAACAGTAACACAATTGACCTTGACACAGCCTCTCTTACACCACAAGCAGAAGTATTCAAGAGAAATGTAACAGCACAACAGCATCTACCTGCTCAAAAGAGCTTTATATATAAGTGTATTTGTTTTCCTTACCTATTAGGCATATCTCTTCACTTCAACATTTTTATTTAATATGTCACATACATTTTCTTTCACTTTTTCTTTTTTAAAGGAACCTAAAGTTTTAGCCACTCAATGTATCTGTGTATGGAGATACTTTATTATTACCTATATTATCACAAACGATTTTTTCATTTCTTTGGTCAGTGTCTGATCACCTATTTACCAGGGATTTCATAATCCATAAAGATCTTTAGGCACATGGAAGTGGGATATGTACTCCAGATGCCAGCTATAAAACTCTCATTCTTCAATCAGATTCTTCATACAAAAACATGAGACTTTATAAAATGACAGAATGAAAATCAGAAGTGACAGATTGGGTGACTGGAATTTTTATTGGACTTTTTTTATCCATTAAAATGTCCAGCCTTATCATTTTGGAAGAGAATTTAGCACCAGCTGGAATCCTCAGACAGCATTAGTAAAACAACAACAAACCTCCCTCAAATACAATTTTAAATCATAAGTTTAGAAAACATTTATAAAAAATGAAACACACTAAATTTAAAAGTTCACAGACCACAGGGTGAAATCCTATCATCTGAGAAACTACAAGAAGAAACACAGTATTTAACTCTGCTGAGGATGTTTGATTTGAAAGATTGCAGGAGACTCGGGTTTACGGAGAGCAGGCTGAAGTGTGACTTTACAGCAACTGAAATTCAGGGTGCAGATAAGCAAATTAGCGTTCTTGCACCAACAACGTTAAGCCAATGTTTAAGAAACAAACAAAAGAAGAGCAGGGAACCTAGAAACCTACAATTTGTTTGCAAGATATTGGATTTCTACTGTATTCCCTCCCTCCAAAGACAGCCTGAGGAAAAAGTAAATCTTCAGTCCTACCTGACAACTCCACAAGCTTAGCGTGACGGGAGAGAGGAAAGTATTGCTAACTCTGCCCTTGTGGGCAAGAAGCCGGTGGGCTGGTGAGTAAACCTTTTGCTGCAGCCTCTGAAGAGAAGCTTCCTCCCTGACCTACTGTTCGCAGGCAATAACACTTCAAGTTGCTGTACATCAGCTCCGTTCGTTGAGGTTATACAAGCAGGGTTCAACTAAGGCACTACCAATACAAATGAGTTAGCTAGGTATTTCTACATATTTGTAGTTACAGTAGCATGCTAACAATGCATCTACTGCCTCCAGGCTGTGTTTAATATAAGGTTAATTCAACTTCAAGCATTTTCTAGAACTCTGTTTAAATTTCAGGAGGTCCCACAGAAGCTTGTTAACAGGAACACCAACAAAAACCAGGTGCTGTACACAGCTGGTTCTAGAGCACAGATATAAAACTACTGTACTGGTATGAAACCAGGACCACGAGTTGTGAGAAATGAGATGTTTTGCTGTTCCTCATCTAAGCCTTGCGGGCTGAGCACCTACTAAGCAGGAAACAATGACAAAATAATGACAAAATGAAATTAATCCAAGTCGTGTTTGTAAGAGGAGACAGGGTTACACAACCTTACAGAGCAGCAGTCAGTCAAAAAGAGCCTTCCTAAAGAAACAGCCACTTTTCAAGAGAAGGCAGCAGACATTTCTGTAGAAACGGGGCATTACAAGATATGTGCAAAGCCTACGACTCATTTTTCCTTAATATCTATCAGGGCTAATTGTCAGCAATAGCTCAGCTTAGCTAGCGGAATGTTTCAAGTCCTATTTCAATCTACTTTTAAGATTGTACAATGCTAGAAACCAGTATATAAACATTTAAGATGGCAAGTAAGCAGCTTTGATGTTTGGATTTTACATCATTCACTCTTGAGTCCTAACCCAAAAGAATTTTCATGGAGAAGAGAGTGCAACATCAGGGAACTAAAGCCAAGGCTGATTTTGATATACATAATACTATTTTATTCCATTGTTTCAACTTTCATACATGTTTTAAAAAAACATACAGGGGTTCAGAACCACCTCAACAGAACAAAGAGTCAAACCGCATGTGTGCAAGTGTGGTTAGCTTCCATCACAAAAAGTAATAGGCATGATCTTTACATATGCATTTTGGTGAAAGAAGGAATAATAGTGCAGTGTTAAAAGGCACCAGTAATCAATAACTGGGCCTTTTTTAAAAGCCAATAACCATCTAAGAGAATTACATTTGGTTCAAAATAAGAATTTAAATATTTTATTGATTGGCATGCATCTGAACCCCTGGCAATTTATGACACAAACCTAATGTGCACTCTTGTAAAATAAAAAAGATTTCATCAGTGGACCTGAAAGTCAGTTCAGTACAAAAGGAAATACTGAAGCTCTTTGCTTGTATTAAATACTAAACCATCTTGTTCCCCTCCTCCAAGAACACTTGTCTAACAAACAGCTATTCAACAACTGCACAGAAGTACTTCTCTTAAAGCAAGTGTAATTTTTTAATCCTGTAGCACGTACGATTCTGTGTGCTATGAAAACATTAGGCACAGACCACAATTTACGTCTTCTCTAAAAAAAAAAAAACCCAACAGTATGTGCTAGCTAGGTTCACAGAACAGAGTGACAGCTACAACAGTAAGCTATTTAGACTTCCCAAAGAAAAGGGTTAGTTACTTTGAATTTTCTAAGCAGTGATGCACACCGCTGTGTGCGATTATCATATCTGCATTAGGATTATCTGTGTTGCCAATAAAGGAAAAGCTTTAGTACACCCTAAAGGACACTACATTGATACTGTCTGCTAATTTAACAGGATCAATAGAATGAAAGATTGAGGAGGTCATTGTACATGGGCAGCTGCAGTCACTCAGCCAGCCAGGAAGGGCTATTGCTTTCTGCAGGAAGAAGGCCTTGACACTCAGTTTACCTCAAAGGTACTCTCAAACTTAAACCGCTTAGTTGCGATGAAATTTAGGGTTGCAGAGTACAGGGCAGGGGGAAAGGGAATGAGAGGGACAGCTTCTGTGAAAGTTGTACCAAAATGTGCCATTTTATCCAAAAGCATCATGCTCAGTGTAGGTTGTATGCATTGCGGTTTGTCTGTACAACTGAAAATTGTACAAGATGTGAGCAGAGATGGAGCTGATTATTAATCTGCAACGTCTAGTATAGTCCTCAGGTATATAATTTATGGATAGCCACTTACTGTGTTGTTGATTGCTTCCTCTTAAATACACTTAAATTCAGAAGGCTACAGTATATTCTGACACCAAGATAATAAGACAACTTTTCTACAAGGGGGAAATATAAGGTAGTAACTAACTTATTTATTTTATGAGGAACCTCCTCTGATGTGGTAGTTATTTCATGCCCTTTGGAAGATTTTTAGTTCAGACTTTCTTCATCTTCTCTGTCAAATTGCTCTCCTCACAATTTCACAAGAGCTATAATCCAGTTCAGCAACCCCTCTTACAGCAGCCTTTTCCTTTTCCGCAATCACTTTTGAACTCACTCTAACATCATAGCAAGCTATTTCAAGTAAACATTTCTCTTCTGGAAAGTTTCCAGATACTGCAAATACTATCAAAATTCCACGGTTGAGTACATGCGCCACTTTTCTTTAAATGGAGCAGGAATTAGCCCGTTTCCTCGGTTTAGGGTCCGGTACATCCCTGTCTTTTAAGCACATACAAGATGAACATATTGTCTCTGACAGTCTCCGCAGTCCCAGCCTGAAAACGCTGTTGGAGAGGCTATATATCACACAGTTGCAGAAACTATTGCTTATAGCAAGCCATGTCGTTAAGAAGGAAAGCGCTGGGTTTTCCAACACCCTAGAGCTCTCCAGCAGAAAGTATATGATATATGGGAGCCACAGCATGTAGAACACACTGGTTATCCGAAACAAAACCATGGCATAGCGGCGATCAGGGCTGTGCCCAGTCTCCCCAGCAGCATCCACTTCGTGGCTAGGAAATCGAGCTCTCCGATCATTTATCTCTTTGGTGTGCTGCCGGCAAATTTTAAAGATGTGGAAATAGGTGAAACATATGACAAAGGCAGCAGGAGCGTATAGTAAGCACACGATAAAGCCAGTAAAATAGGCATTAGTTAGCCAGGAGGTAGCACACCATTCAAAAATATCTCCATGGTAACCAGGTTTCCCCCAACCAAAAAAGGAAGGCAAGAAGATCAGACAAGAGTATATCCAGATCAAAATGATGCAGATTCTCAAGCGACACGGTGTGACCAGTTGATTATAGGAGAGAGGCTTTGTTATAGCAAGATAGCGATCCACACTGATGCAAGCAAGACATGCCATAGATACGCTTTTTAGCACAGAGATGATATATCCAAAAACTTGACAAGTCAAGGACTCGTGGACACCTGTTGAGTAGTGGAGCAGTGACAAAGTAGGAACCAAGCAGCTAACTCCAACGAAAAGGTCAGCATAGGCCATGGTCTGAATAAAATAGCTGGTGGTATAATGATGCAGAAGTGGAGCACAGTGAAAAACAAATATCACAGTTAAATTACCCGCAATAATTAGGAATGTTAGCAAGACAATAACAACTGTCTCAAGGATACAGATGTCAACTGCATTGTAGTGACCAAATCCAAGAGGGCAGGAGAGATGCTCAGATATGTTCATAACACTACTGCTCACATTCAGAGTCCGCCATTCAATCCATCGGGACTGGTTCATGTTTTGTGTTCAGGGAACACTGCAATCTGAGCCTTAGCGAGCAGATGACCTGCTTAACAGCAGCTAAACTCTGCTTCAGCGTCTCACGATCTCTCTTTGTAGACACTGCCAGTGCTTACATTTGAGAGGATTACAGTCCCATAGCTGTTGATGCCTCCTCAGCATCAGTGCATCACCTCTGGCACACCTTAGCTTTAAGGAAAGAAAGAAAGAAAGAAAGAAAGAAAAGAACGAAAGAAAGAAAGAAGAAAAAAAAAAAAGCCAGAAAGAGAAAGGCCACTGATCAGCTCCTCCAGTGCTCTTGAGCAATCTTTAGCAAACACAAGGCACTTCTAAAACAAACAGGTACTGTGAAATACGGAAATAAGAACTGACAAGACACATTCATTTCCCAGGGAAGGGAGGGGGAATCTTTGACTGCTTATTTTCTGAGAAAGTCATTTACTTTGGAATATAATGGGAGTGAGGGGGAGGAAGGGAAGGAGGAACCTCAGTACAGCTCAGGTTTCCCAGACCAGCAGTTACTGGAGACAATCTTTTTAATGTCTCAATTTAAATCACAGGCTGACTGGAGAGTAAAGGAAAAAGTTCATCATCTAATTCTGCCTTTTCTGACTCCATTCAGGAGATGGTACTCCATCTTATCCATGCTATTCATTGGAAAGGTAAAGAAAACATTTTTGTCAAGGTTAATTCCAATAGACTCACCACTGTTTGGGTATGAATAATGAATTTTATTTGGAGGGAGATGGGTGGGGGACAAGGCAGATTTGTCCTCTGACTCCCAAGAAAGAAAACATACATCTTGCATACAATGAGTAAGATCGTGTCTATTCATTTAAAAATGAAAATAATTTAAGAATAGAATTTGGAGATTTATGTCAATATTCACAATTCCTTCAAGCAGTTATAGTCCATTACAATTATTAATGCCAGAAGCATAATTCAAGGTCCCCACAGACAAAATAAATCCTCTTGAATTTAATTTCAGCAATGGTAATTTAAAATAATCATCTCTGGAAACTGCCATATCTGCTACAGTGGATCAGTACACAGGAGTTCATAGGTATATCCATGACATTGCTCACCTCTGTAGCAACACCTGAATCATTTCACAAACCCCCATACAACGAGAACAGAAACTTCCATCTGCATTCTGCTGGGGAGCTAATGAAGTGCTGATTTGACTAGAAAAGCTGCCATTGTTTACTACTCCATAATTCTGTTATTCAGCTTCATCTTCTACGTAGTTTTAGGTTTTCTGTATTTATTAGACGATCAGCATAATAAGTAGTTGCTTTAAAAAAACGTTCTTCAAATTGCAGGATATTATCTTGCTCATTTTATTTGCAGTATGGAAGAAGCAAACGTTAAAAGAAAGCACCTTCTGTGTTCAGTTTTAAGTAAATGCTTGATTAGTTCAAGAATCATTAGGCAGGTAATTAATTGTATGCAATCTTGCTTTTTGGAAGGCCCCTAAAATGTTAAAACCATCTTTAATCCTAGAGTTCCTGAGACTAGAAGACTGGCAGTGAAAATTAATGAATCCACATAAAATGATCTCCAAGGTCATTCAGATATTACGCTGGCATTTGCTTTAAGTCTCTTTAAAAGTACCAGAATCTCTCTGATGTTTTTGATAGTCCTTGCTGTGTCTTCAGGAGAAATTTCAGATACTAGAAAAGAAAAAAACCTCAATGCTGTTGCAGCAGTTTGAGAGAAAGCATTCTTTCTGGAGTTAATTTCCTGCCGTGCATCGCCACGCTGTACAGAAAGTCCTTTTGATTTTATAACATCCCAGATTATTTCCGGCTATTCATTCCCTTCGTCTATAAGCAACCGAGCACGTACAAAATTACTACTTTCTCGCATTCTTTGTTAAAGCAATATAGCAATCTTTCTCACCTACACGCATCCTTATCAGCCGCTATGATGAACTGCTTGACAGGGGAGTCCTATTTACTGTGGTGCGGCTAGAGCTTCTGTCGCTCTTCCTCTCCTTCCCCCTTGAAATGATTGCTTACACCTGAGTCCGCTCCTCCTCCTCGCCCTCCTCCCGGCCGATGCAGACGAGCCGGGCGCTGGAAAGGTGACTGCCTGCCCCGGCCCCCCGGGCGCAGCCAATGGCCGCGCCGCGCCGCTGTCACTAGGAAACGGCGGCCGGGCCGGGCCGGCGGCGCCCCCCGCAGCGCGGCGGGGGAACGCAACGGCGGCCGCCGGCGGGGGCAGCGCCCGGCCCCGCTGTAGTGACCGCCGGCCGCCGAGCGGGTACTCGCCCCGGCAGCCTTCAGACAGGCAGGTGATGGCTCGAGGGTGGAAGCGGCTGGGGGAAGGGGCTCGGGCGGGGCAGGTTCAAAGTCTTGGGGAGCTACGCGTTCGGACTGCTCAACTCCCGGTCGCTGCGGACAAGCCGCCCGGAACGCCAAAGAACCGAATAACGTTTGAAGTCCGCAGGATATGCAGGAAAAACCCAAACGTGTAAATCGGGTCCTTGTATAGCCACAGACTGATAATTTTAGAAACCGCCATCATCGCTTAACTAAAAATGTTTAGGGAAAGTTATTCTCGGATCACTAATTTCGCACCCATCTTTCATACACTGTCTGCAAATGGTTAGCTTTGTAAAATAGTTGTAGTTCAACACAAATTTTCTTGTCTTGCTTACAAGACAACATTACGGTCCCCTAAAAATTAATTACGTTCATACTTACGGCAGATTTAAACTCATCTGCAACCAGTTTCAATACTGTACCAGTTTTTAATTGCTCCGACCGATGGCAAACACTGGGTTTAACACAAACACTCGTAACACACGACTTTTCAAAGCACAGACTTTTTAACCCAATTAACGGATCTCTCTATTCATGCAAATGGACACTGTTATTCCCTGCTTAAGGACTCAGAACTTTTGTTTACTTCATGCTTCCTAAACATAAAACCACTAACAGAAGTACAATCAGCGTTATCTTACACAGACGCTCCATACGTCCTTAGGCAGAGAGAAAGAGCAAATTTAAATCCCAGCGTACCAACCCTGAAACAGTATTCTGGGCTATGGATCAGCAAAACACACGTATCAAGAACCGTATCAGAGCCTTTAACAAACTAAGTCAGTAGAAACTACAGTGATTTAAACTCTTTTAGTTCCAAGGCAAACCACAGGCAAAATTTTAATAGACTGATCCCGGGTTAACATCTTGTATTTCGAGTATAGCCTGGAGCAAATGTTCAAGGCTGAATGACAAGTCGGTAGAAATGTGAAGCAGCATAAAGTGCATCAGTGTGAGAGTGGTTTGCACTAACAGTGCGTGAGAATTCCAAATTCTTCCATGGAAGGATTGAAGAAAAAATTAAAATCACCCCGAGAGCTCGAAACTGTAAATGGCTGCGACAACTGCCTTAATGCCTAAGTGGAGTCCGCGAGTACAGCTTTAAGCCACAGCTATCCATACCACAGGCAGAACAATAGGAAGCAATTTTTATTCCTCCACTTCCCACTCCTCCTGTGGGGGAGGAGAAACGACGGTGCACAGGCATGACAGCAACACGCATTTCTCCCTCCCCTCCCTGGGCCAGGCTGTGGTGGGCACCAGAGACCCAAAGGGTCAAAATATCCTAAAACGGCTGTCTGAAAGACTCAAAGACACGAGGGTGTGTTACATAAGCAAAGGTAAAGCCTAGAATTAAGTGAACCAGAGAAACTACGTGCTCAGAGCATCCTGCTCGACAGAGATCTGAATAGTGGCAAGTACTAACGTTTCCAAATGTTACAGCCACCACCGACTCGCCTTGCTGACAGGTCAGATCCAGCTACTGTACGAAACCGCCGTGGCTACTACTCAGCGTACCAAACTCTGATAACAAGCACTCATGGCAGCCAAATGTTGCAGGTCTTGTACAAGGAATCCAGATGCTGCTCCGCAGGTAACAGAGAAATCAATGGCAACCTCTGCTGGTTGGTTTGCAACGCAGGTAAAATGCTTCCCTGGCATGAATCGTGATTAAAGGGATGAAGTGATTCAGAAGTAAGGAAGTCTGATTTCTTTCTTTGTGGAAATAAGAGCAGGCTTCCTCCACTACCCCAACAAAAATACATGCTGCAGGCTGCCAGTGGCTTCATCACCTCAGCTACTCTGAGGCCCAACTCCTGGTGGCATTTTCTAAGCAGCAGCAAACTGCAACAGACTGATCGCACTAACTTGTCCTGTATTTTACGTATGTTTAGAGGCAAGTGACTATTACAGCAGGTATCAGGTAGTTCTGATGAAGCAGTGCATTTACAGACAGAATTTTACAATACTGGAATGTTGTATCAGAGGCAGCACATTAAAGATGCTTTATGGAAAAAGTTTTCTATCTGTAGATTAGAGATACATTATGGCCTCTGGCACAGCTTTAAACAAAATGTGCTTCAGGTTTTTTTTTTAATTTGCATATAAAGAAAAGGAAGTGAGAAAGAAAAAACAGTCATGTTGAAAGAGTTTAAAGGCAGTACTTCACAAGGTGCATAAATTCCATAGCTGGCGACATCCAGGACTAGGCACTCTTCTTCCAGCTGAATAGAAGGAGCAATTCCACACCTTCTTTATGAACCATCAGTTAGAAACAACATAAATCACCATCCAAAACAGAAGACTCACACCATCTGATCCTTCTGAAAACAGAGGAGATGGGGTAGGAGCTTGAGCTGCATATGTGAAAGGAAAGCCTGTGAAAGCCGTGGTGCTGTGTGTGACCCTGTGAGGAAGTGGGATAAAGCTGCTCAGACAGAAAAAGTCCATACAGAGGTAGATCCAGAAGCTGTAAGCAAGGAAACAATCTATTCCTCATTTCTTCTACTGGGAAAGGAATAGGATTGTTTTCTAAGTATTTTTTTGTAAGCCAACAGAACTGACAGAATCAATTCCTGCAGTGCACAAAGCAGCACCTCAGTCGCACCACTAGTTTCTAGCCTGAAATCTTTCAAGACTCTCTTTGTTAAACAAATGGATGGTCAGCTGGATTAAAGGGACAACAATAATTTCTGTAAAATCTCTTAAAAAGCCACTGATTAGAGCAAGGAGATGCAGCTGAGAGTGGGGGATGAGGAACATAACAGTTATTTACTTAGATGCAGACCTGAATGACAACGTTGAGACATATACCATCTCCTTCTCTTATTTTCTTCTGCCCAACCCTTTTTCTTTTTTTAAAGTATTATTTTATTTTACCCACTTTCTCCTATACCTGTAGAACAAAGGTGTTTCTTCAGTTTGCTATGTTTTTATTTTAACTACCTCTGGAATTTACTAGTCTACCACAGCACACAAACACTCTCGTTCTAGTTTTAATGCCTCCAGAAAAATTCTGTTCTATAAAGCTTGCAGCTTGTAGTGCAGCTGAAAGAGGGAAAGAAGAAAAATCAGTAGTTGCCTTAAAAATTTTGTGTGCATGCATGTGGTTGTTTTTTACATCAGACTAGTGTTTGAAGTTGCTCTCTAAAGTCATATTGGTGCTGTATTTAAGGCAGAAATCTGGTTTTCTTGTTATTTGGAATATAAAGCCTCTTCCCAAAATCCACCCACCACAGCTGTTTAGTTAAAAAAGTGCCGTGAAGAGCTCTAGCTTACGCAGAACACACAGGACTTTTCACCTGAGTACAAGCATATAGTATCAGATACACCAGGAATACATATATATGTATAAAATCATTGTTTTTTCTGAAATTAATCTTAAACTTGTTAAACACTTTATGTTGGAAGGCACCTCTGGATATCAACAGCCTGCTCAAAGCAAGGCCAACTTCAGAGTCAGGTCCAATGCCAAATTTAGGCCAGGTCGAGCTGGGTCCTACCCAGCTGAGTTGTGAACATCTCCAAGGATGGAGTTTGCACAGCTTCCGTGGGCCCCTGCTCCAGCATCTGACCACTCTTACTGTGACTCCTAGTATCAGCTCAGAATTTTTCTTGGTGCAGTTTGTCTCCATCATCACCAAGACTAAACACACTTGGGCCAGTGCTAAAAACCCAGAAATGTTAGTTCTAAAGGAAACTACAGTATCCTGTGGAAAGTTTAATCCCATGACGTATTTTTCCACCTGATACTTTCATTTCTCAGTTTTGCTATGACAGATCCATTCCCTTCTGCCTCCCACCCCACATTCATAAAGAAGGCTATAAATCATTTTATGATGCTGTATCCCACATACCCCCAATACACAGCCACATTTTTGAAATGCAGGTGCTCTTGTGGTGCACTCCCCTCACTGTTACAGGAAAACATTGTCCCCAAAGCCTACATAAGCCTTCTCTCCCTATTAGAGGTGAAACTGAATTTTATGGCAGCAACAGAGTAGGTTCTATAAGGTGGGGAAGAAGGAAGGGGTCAGTATAATTTGGAGCGGAGGGAGTTCAGGTTAAGAGGTTGGAAGGGGACGATAGCTCTTTAAAAGGTCAAGATACTGGAGGGATGTGAAAGAGAGCTCACGATCCCTTTTCCATTTACTACTATTGCAGCAGGCTCTGTTTCAGCTTGCTCTTCTACTGGAGTCACAGCCCCAGTGCTTTTCAAATACTGTTTCTAATGAGGCAAATATTAGCCAGTATCATATAAATATTAGGTAATTAGGATGCTGTGATGCAAAACAAGAAATTGGCAAAAAATGATTCTTTTTTCTGTGTTGCAGTGGATCAGTAGAGAAAGATGAGCATTCACATTCACAAGTTTATTGTGCAATCCTTTCATCCTGTTACTTAACAATTACACCAAACACTTCTAAAGTTTGCAATTTTTAAATTTGCTACTAACATTGTTAATGTATTAAATAAGTATTAAGCAAGCTTTTGCAGTAAATTGCTACAATCTTCCTTTAAAAATTACTACTGTGATCTCATGGACTAGACAGTTACTTTTCTGAATTTTACATGAAAGAACATTTTTCTTCAGGAGGAGCTTTCCTCAAGATTATACTGATGCTCCTACGACAAATGTAATTCACTTTACAGGCTCAATTCAGAGCGACAAACACCACCAAACTTCTGTGCCTCAAATCAATAGAAATAAAGCACCCTGCAATAAACTCTCTCTCAAGAATGGAATTTACTTTAGGGAAATGCTGTGAAGTGTAATGGATGGTGGTAATTAGCATATTTCAGGAATTAAACATAGCATTTGCTTTAAACAAACAGCACTTAAAACCAGCACTATAGCTACATAAGGATGCTATTTACTAACTCGCCACATACGGTTAAAAAAAGCTCCAAAATTAATTTAAATGGACAATGGAAAAACAACAAAATATCTTCTGATGGTATAAAAATAAAAAATTAAGACATGTGGCCTCTGTTTCATTGCCTGCCACTAAAACTAATCACGTGCACTTAAACTAGCAGTAGTTAAAAAACCCCCATACCCTGCCAAAAGAATACAGGCTTACTACCTACCACTGCTCCAGGCATCCTGATAGAGGGCCTTGTTATTCTCCTTTAGCTCCTGCTTTTGACTGCATGACTAAAGTTTAGTTTGTAGTTTGTGAAAGCATACTGACAGTCTAAAAGAAGGTGCATTTTCTTCACAACTGTCCCTCTGCATTTCATATAGTACAATAAACCCACGTCCCGTCCATGCAGCTAACGTAAATCACAGCCTCTACGCACGGAAGTACATTCAGGTGATGGGAAATGAACTGGATGTTAATTACACTGCATTCAGGCGATGATTGAAATTTTCACCTCTTAAATGAAAGGACAAAAGCCAGCAATTAAGAGACCTGTAAATGAAGAAATGCTGACATGCAGAGAATAGTCTGAACAGAGCAGGTACTGTCACCCTTTCTTTTCCTGTGGGAACCATTGCTCGTATTTTATAATAATACTTAAAAGATTATTTTAATACTTCATTCTTTAAAACTTTTTAGAGGCATGTTTTGACATAGTTGTGTTTTTGCTAATACTTTTGTCTATGTCAAACTAGGAATTACACTCCATCGATACTGGTATTCTAAAAGCATATCACAAGTGGGCACCAAGGAAGTGTATGTTGAAAAGGACTCCCCCGGTGACTTGGCAGAGGCATAAACTCCACCAGCATTAGTTGTAATTTCATTTCAGCAGAGCTAGAATAATGGATTTAAGGCTACTAAAAATAAAATCCTGAACACTATGATCACCAATGTTGATTTTGCATATACTGCAAGCCAAAGAGTTCCCTTAAACTACAGCATGACTTTTAAAAGGCAACAAATGTTGATTTAATTAGTTCAAATGATGAATAATTTATTGTAGCCTTAATTAGGGAGCCAACTTCTCAGGCCTGTGCCAAAGCAACTACTAAGATATGAACACACGGATCACAACCACGTACTTCTGTCAGTCTTTCAAAATCACAAGTTTGGATGCACCACAGGACGAAGCTGAAGCACACGCAAATACGACTTTCATTCTTCACTGCCTTCTAAAAACAAATGCAAACAGTGGCACCCAATATTATTTGTTCAGATTCTCCCAAGAGCATCACTTGTACTTCATCTTCAAAGCACTCCTCAGAACGCAAACCCCAGGCCACATGTCCATAAACTACCACATGATCAACACCGCACGGGCTTCCAAATCCTCCTCCATCTCAGTACCATGCTCCTGAGCGTCACGACAGCAAACCTACATGGCAAAAACCTCCCCACCGTAACGTTTGGCAACTTACTTTTAATCTGTGCTGAAAGCTACAACACAGTGAATATTCATATGCATAATTTATCTTCTTCTCAAAACCAGTTTGAAAACAGTCAGAATTATCCATTTTTCTAAAAATCGTTAACTGGCAGCTAGCATTATGTGACAAATTCATGGGAGCGTGTCAGGAACAGACTGAAATCCACTTTTCATGGATGCGGCTTAGGTTAAATGGTCACAGTACATTTTCCCAGAGCATCTAGTCTAATCTAGATGGGCTGGCTGAAAGCACGTGCCTAGTCACATGGACAATTTACGTTTTGATTTGCATACTTAATTGCCACATTCCACCCTAAACTTTTCCTTTAATAGATTTTTAAAAATAGTGCTTCCTCAAGGAGAAAGGAGGTGGCTCAGAAAAACACCGAACAATTAGAATCATTCAAGAGAAAAAGTTATAGCTTCAAGTGTTGCTGTAGACAAAAATCAGTTAAAAACTAAAGATTCACTATTTGTTTTAATGCAAAAACTATTGAAGAGCAGGTGGTACTGATCCCAGACTTGGACTAGTAAACCCAGTTCCACTATTTAATAAAGTTGAAAGCAATCAAAGTAAATTGTGAAGTTTAGAAGACTATCTTTAAACAAAGAGTTACTCAGGATTACTGTTCTACCACTTTTGTGAAGAAACGGAAAAGACGAACATGGCAAGGATATGGCATGAAAACTATGAGCTGAAGCGTGGCACCATTTCTTTTTATGGATTTTAAGTTCAGCTTCATTTAGAGGAAATTTTTCTCCCAGCTGGAACTGCTGAAGAGGTATCACTTATATTCTCTTACAGCATGGAGTCTCTATCAGCACACGCTTGCATCAATAACCATATATGAGAAAGGACCAGGAATAGCTTCCTACCAAGAGAAGCCTAGGGGGAAAATTTTGCAGTAAAGTAGACTCCTGGGTAACTCAAAGACATGGAACCCGGCAATGATAGATTTCTGGAAAATGCTACTGAAAGCAAGAGTTACTGATTTATTTTTTTCCCCAGAGTTAAAAATTATCTAATTAAAATTTATAACATCATCTCGCATCTGATAACTATATTTCAAGATTAATAACATCTAAATACATTCAACTTCCAGTAACAAGCAAATTTTGTCTTATATTACTTGGATTGTATTAGATAATGAGGACATATTTATAGCTAGAAATTGGCACATGTAAAATGTTATGTGAGCTGTGAAATTTTTTTTATTCAAAAAGAAATACCAAACCTGATATTATTTGCCACTGCTAAGAAAAAAAATTAAACTTATTCTTTATCAGTATTAAAAATAGGTTAAATATAAAGACAGCATTTTTGAGAGAATCTACAAGCCCTTTTGGAAAGGATGCTATCAGGGAATACAGAAGTCAAGTCTACAGGTTAAGTCCAACTTCTTTCACCAATATTAAATTCACATGCAAACCTTTCTCTTCTGCTCAAAATTACGGTTTGAAGCAAAATGTCTCTTCATTCATGTATTTTTCAGATACATCACATATGACTTCCCAAAACTCAGCATATTAACACACTGAACTAAACACTGGCCTCTGACTAATTGACAATATGCCAAAGAAGGGCCATACACGAAGAAATGGAAGCGCTGGGTCCTACCTGCAGTTTTTGCATGGCACGCTAGTGATCATCATTTTTATATGGCCACTAGAATTAATTTGGCTTGAAAAGGCATGCAGCATGTTTCCTGAACACCCTTCTCCCCAGCACGTCTGTGATGTCTGCTGCAGAAACAAACTGAGCATAGTTTGTTCTTATACTTTTAATGAAAGATAAAGAATGACACGACAAAAATGGAGTTACTCCCTGCAAAACTTAAACAGTAACCTTTAAAGCCATCCTGCAGAAAGAAAACAACCACACAGAAAGAGGGACAGCTTCCAGCAGCATAAAGAAAAATGCTTCCCATATCAGTGGCAGTTGCCTATACCTTATTTACAGCCATTCCATATAATGAAATAAAGATACTGGAAGCGACTCTCAAACAGTTACAGTTTTCAAATAAACCAACTGCAGCACATAAGAATGAAATCCCGACAGAAATTTCCTACAAAGGAAAGGCTCTATACAGTGATCTGCATTCATTTTTCTGCATAAGTTATGAAAATACTCAGTAGTCAAAAAAACCCTAAAAAAACTGCCACAGAAATGGAATAAGGCTAGGCTTAAATAAACAAGTATTTTTCAGCTTATGTTCTAACCAAGGTGCTCACAGGGGAAAAGCTTTGCTACATTCCCCCCCACCCCCCAAAGGTTCTTTATAAAACAAAGCAAAAAAAGTGAGGAAAAAATGGTTACATTCAAAAAGCTACATTTTATTGTTATGGCAACTGATGTGCTAAAAATAAAGAAATAAAGTTGTTATGGCAACTAGAATTTTAAAGGCAGTCAAAAGTAGAATAATCAAACATTCTGCTGGCTTAAAATGTAACGTCTATGACTCAATTTTCGGAAAGAGCTTCAGAGACAAGTAGTGGTTGGGGTTTTTTTTGGACTCTGCCTTGGAGATCACAATTAGTACAAGTTTCCAAGAACTCTACAAGAGTGCAAGGAAGGAAATCAAAGTGAACAGAAAATTAGCCATGTGAAGTGCTTGTGGTCAGCAGGAAGAAACAGACACCTTACACCACTTAATTAATGTCCTGGCAACCTTACCTAGATCCATAAAATGTATCAGCTTATTAAAATAAACAGCAATAGGACAGTATTTGTGTCACTCATCACAATGACAAAAAGACACTGAAAGTTCCTTTTAAAATAAGTACTGAAAAGTTAGGGCATACCAAAATTCATCTGTCCGAAGAAGCAGAGTTCTCTCCCTTTATATGTATGGAATTACAAAGGTGACTATAATTACAAGATCTTAGCATATTTAAATTTCTGATACGTGCTTGATCGTCATTACAGGGCTCCTCGCTATGCAAACACTTCCACTACAGAACTCGCTGTTTCCCATCCAACACTTGTCAGACTGTCAAAATTGCTACTTTAATTAAAAAATAAATAGAACCGTGTGCACTGAGAAATGTTCCAAAGCCCATACTCAGATAACCCTTAATTAATACTAAGCAAAGTATTTAACAGATACTTCAGAGAATTATGACTAGAAACAGCAACTTATACTGGAAATATTTGCACTGGAGCCATGTACGTAGCATGTGCTAGCATCTCACTGTAAGCTAATATTTCAACACAGTACGTGACTCGTATTTTGTCTTCACTGCACTTAATCAAGGTTCCTACTAGCGTTACTCATAACTCTTTTCCGGCTCATATGAAGAGGCCATGAGAGCTTTTAGCGTGCAGGAGCAGCATGGCCAAGAATACAGATACAAGTCCAGCTCCTCCTTCACTTGTACTGAAGGGAAGAGAATCAGATTAACTACTTGTTGCAACACAAAAATCAAGAGATGTACACTGGAAAGTCAAACTACACACATGGGGATGGTGGCAAGGTTAGCACAGACAAAAAAAATTAAGTCTATTTTTGTAGTTTTGCTTCCCCGTCTCAGTATTAATCCTTGAGGCTAGATACACACACACAGTTAACTCATTCCCTCGCAAGCCTCACGCGAAGCCACAGGTAGTCCTAGACGTGGAAATAATGCAGCAAAATACATTAACTGATGAATCTGTGACAAAGTCAACAGCTTCTGCAAAGGAAACTCCATGTATGACGGTCACTACACACAACTTCATCAGGCAGGAAAATCTTAGACATATGAATCTCAAGGCTTTAAATCAAAGTTTGAGAAGTATTCCATTTAATGCTTAGGCTAAATGAGCCAGGCTACATATTCTCAAGGTTTGTTGCTGACTCAACCATCTACTAAAGACAAAACGTGCTGTTCTGAGCTTTCTATGAAACTAGTTTCCTCATTGTATAATATTCTAAACATAATCAAGTGCATGGTTGCCTGAAAATATGTCTAAGCTCAGAGAAAATATGTAGCAGTCACAGTATCACTCCACTGAACTGACAGCTATGTAAACCTACTGCTGGCATTCAGCATCCAGGGGTCACACTTCTCTTCATATCAGGTATAGCCATTCTGCGCTGACTAGATGGATGTGTGTGTATGTGTGTATATATATAAACATTCCAAAATAATACGTAGTCCAACATTTGCAGACACATTTTATCCCTAACATGTGTTTCTATATTTTCAATCTTCCATAAAAAAAGAATTTGAGAGCAAGCATTTTCATAAAAAGGTAAAGAAAAATCTGGAAGGCGTGACAACAAAGACCAAAAGTGCTTTCTGAAATGACATTCACAGATTCACAAAAGAAAGGTGGCATGGTTCCAAAAGGTACCTCTAATTCGTTGGCCACGCAGGTAACGAGAAGCACGCTTAATCAGACTGCTGCCTTCCCTTAACCTACCGCAGGCTATCTGGAGGCAGCCTCTGAAATGGCCTGAGCCATCCTTCCTGCCCTGCGCCAGCAATACGCTCCCGCCTCACCCCCAACACCACACCCACACACCACATCACTCTCATTGCCGTAAGGGAGAAATGGAGGCAAGGAAGCTTTCAAAAGAAAAACCTACAAATTACTGTGATGTACCAGCCTTGCAGTCGCTAGATAGTGTGCAGGAGAGACCAAACACCAAGAAACGGCCTCTGGCAACCACATAGCCTGGATAAAGCACAGCCTGAAACTGCACCCCCATATATGACCATTTAGTTTTAGATTCAGGCTGTATAATGTATTAACTAGTCAGAAAAGAAGGTTGTGTTTTGAAACTGGATTGCTTTTGAGAGAAACGGGCCATATGAGGATGGCTTTGTCATATGCAGCATGTGATTTAAAAATGTGAAGCTCCGTATCATCAATATTCAGCTGTCAGTGTAAAAAACAACTGCTGAAAATTCACAAGAGAAAAAAAAAATTCTTAGCTGCCAAAATACTTGGGTATGTCCACAGAAACCTACATAAAAGATTACTAGAAAGAGTATATGCACTAGCAGACTACAACTGATCTCCTTTTGGTTAGTTTACCACTGCAGCCACAAATTTGCTTGCTGATAGGGGAAATTACTCTTCATTGTTATGAGCAGGGTCATCACTACAAAGGGAAAAAACCTGTTTAATGGATACAGGCTGTAAAGATCCATAGGTCTCCCATCTCTTCTGCACTGATAACTGTAAGATGTACTTAACACAAGCTCAGCCCCCTAAAAGCATATCCTAAAGAACATACCACATTATCATTTGAGGTTTTATCATAAATAAGTCATACACAAATTAAGGAAGCAAAATGTATCAGAATGCACCCCTACGTTAAATTCCAATTTGAATTCAAGTGACGTATTTATCACTTATGCATGCTTTAATTGTTCTCCTGCACAGGCAGCTCAAGCCTTTTGTTTTCTGTTACTAATTTCAGTTACTGTGAATTGCCCACTGCTTGCTGTACACTGCTGTGGTAGAACAGGCTTTAATAAAACATTGACCACCAGTAGCATTGTTAAAGGTATTTTAAGTGAGTTTAAACAGCAGCTGTGATTCCTTAGGAGAAATAAAAATCAAGATGTAAAGTATGCTTTTGGATCCTTTAATTCTTAAGGGTTCTTCTCTAAGCATTTAGAGCCCTCTGCTTAATTCTTATAGCATTAAACATTAACATATTGAAACCAATAATTAACAGTCAGGAAAAGGTGGTTTGCTCTCTTAAATAAATGTAGTTGAGATTTTTTGAAACGTCAACTTCCAAAAATAGTCAGAGGCAGTACTGCTTATTTTAAAGACTGACTTCTGCATCTTGTTCTGTGGAAGCAAGTACAGGACCCCAGATTGGGCTTTATGAGAAAGCAGTTCCTGATGGTTTCAAACAACCTTTCAAAAAATTCCATTTGTCAATGTACAAGGAGGTTGCTTTCTGCTTTAATTCAGACACAAACGACTCCAAATACAAAATCACAGCTACTAATTCAGATTTGCAGGAGACATAGTCAATTTTTAGACAGAGTCACTGCATTTGCACATGCCAACGTGGCAGTTCAGCAACCCAGTGACACAGAAGCGACCTTATTTCAAAGTCAGACTGAGGCTGGCCTGAAATTCTATTGAAGGCTAACATTAGTGTTTATTTACATGTGCAATAACAGAAATTTGTCAGCCTTACAAACAAGACACTTAAAACCCAATTACTCTGATTTTCAGCACAGTCTTCAGATTTCCAGAATGTGCATGTTATATGGATAGTATCACCTAAATCCTTTTGTACTGACTGCTCCATTACAGTACCACACAAAACCCCAGGTTTTGTCTCTTCCTCTCACCTTTAACGGCTCCAGCCCTGGAATAATGTAGCCAGTTATGCAACCTTTGTTGGAAAGCAAGGAATAGTTAGAAGTGAGTTTCAGATGAAAGAGTAATACCAAGAGAAGATTGATTGTTTAAAAAAATACGTTCTCAGGAATTGCAGTGGTCCACATAGGTAACCATTTGCTTCATCTGAGCAGTGCCCTGTGCTGTAAGAGATAGACACATACGCATAGAATGAAATTGCATTACGTAAAGACACACACTGCAGAGAACTTCTGGAATGATCCAGGTTTACGCAGTGGTGTAGAACACCATTTGTTGAAAACGTTTTCTTACTACGGCCGCTCTTTCAGTATCATTACTTCTACAGGAGAATTGAACACCTATTAAAAAACCAATATTCAAATTAAATTAGGATATCTATTAATGTTTTATCTAGGAGGGAGTATTGTGGATTTTTAACACAAGCTCTGAAGTGCCAAGCATTTACCACACCTACCAGCTACCACTGCACACACTGCTGAAAGAGACCACAAGACACTGAGATATCCCTGCTCCACTCCACCTAACAAACCCCTTATCTGCATCAATGGACATTTATCCATAGTCCATAACACTATCAGTTGTAACACCAGTTCTTCCAGTAACCACCATTTAAACCTATTCAGGCCGTAATACCAATAATACACAACGTCTTATCATTCTGTTTGAAACGACGGACAACTGTGCTCCCCTGGTTTTGCAGATAACAGATTCTAAATTCACACACACAAAACAGAGTGCGGTCTCCAACAGGGCAAATGCAAATCTCATTTGCACTCTAACCTTCACAACAAACGTTTCAATTTACGTGACTTGTAGAGCTGATGGGTCATACAGGGACCCAAGAGCCAGGAACTGTGAGCGTCATTTTAGTGCCATCCTAAGTGGTTATGTACAGAAAAGAAATTGCAGGAAAATTCTTAATGTGGCAGAACTTTTTCTAATGTTATGCAGGCTCTGGAAAAATATTACTGGCGTTATTTTCCACCTCAAATATCACACATAAAAGTTAAAATTAAGATGACATAAAAATAAAAGTTACTAATGGATGCTACTCCTTTTTTACCTGAAAAGAGCTGTCATTAAGTTGAAGAATTTCTTTGAAGATTAAAAATGAGCACAAGGTTTTTCCCTTTTGTGCACATAAAACAGAAAGATTTTCTCTAGATGAGCTCTAAATGAATCAAAACTTGACAAATTAAATTCACCTTGGGGACATTTTATTCCTGAGTTTGTAGAAGTAATATTAACATTTACTATGAAACTAGGTACTCCAATACATTCATCATAAACTAAAACATTTCTCTGAAGTCTGAATTTAAATGACACTATTTAAAAAATTAAACTTCTATCAACTTCTGCTCTTCAGGGACAATACATTTTCACTAATTTCTAGTAAGTTATTTTCAGCTTATATATCCTTTATTATTCCACAGCATGAAGTGCCCCTAAAATTATTCAAGTGGAAGACTCTATCTGTCAGCACTACAGCTCAACTCATACCAAAAATGAGGCATCCTATTGATCCAACTAGCATTTGACCTGGTATTTCTATGTAAACCAGATTAAATTACAAAAATATCAATAATCTAGTAGACACTAAATGAATTCTCTCAGTTTAAAAGAAGAGTTAAGTAATAGTCATCTTATCCTTACTCTTTCAGAAAAGGTGGAGAAAACTAAAACTTAAGAAACTGCCTGTGGATACTGAATTTGAAAGAAACATGAAACTAGAAAAGTTGCACATACATCTTGTAGCAATTAGTTCGTCTGGAATTATTTTACTTAAATTCTAAGTATCTCATTCAAAAAGCATTAAAACTGCTTTAAAAAAATTATAATTGATAAGCATATAGATATGCATTGTTGATATCAAATCCCTCTAAGAGTTAAGGGAAGCCGTTCCTAATTAGTGTAGAGAACAACTGAAGGTGTAAACCGAAAACTGGAACAACAAAACTATACTAGATCAACATTTACGAAACTTTTTCACTTTTACTGCTGGGAAGTTTGTTCACTGGAGGAAGACGGGAACGCAGTGTTTCTGGTATTTGTAATGACAAATTGGGCAAGGTAGCATCTTCACAGGTTTCAGGATGCTTCCTTGCAGAGGGGGGACCATGATCATTTTCAGTAGGCTATTTGCCATAAGCATGTGTGTCAAAAGAAGAGGCGGTAGTCACAGCCATTTGGGCTGCCGCCCAGGAGAGCATACTACTTGGAAAGATGAGAATGCTTCGTTTCATAGACACATTTTTGAAAAACTCCTGCAAGAAGAAACCCACCCGTTACGTGCTACTCTTGATGCTCTCTCGCACTGTTCTCCTTAACAGACCGAGTTCTGATGAAATGGGTCGCTCCCCACCATACTTGGCAGAGACCAATCAAGTTATTCCTATCTACATGGACGCGTGAACTCCCCCATTTTCAGTCAGGGCAAACAGATGCGGCATTCTGAACACAAATATTTGCTACAAAAATACTCTAATGTTTCAGTCCATTAACCAACCTGCTGTGGCAGCTGGTGAACAGTCATCTTTTTAATTAGACACCCTTACTGATTAATTAGTCTCAAAACAGTGAGCAGCAGAACCCTGCACGATGCCATTGGGGAAAAAAAATTGCTCTTCCTAGCACTAACTTAATATCCTTTGTACTGCTCCAAATAACAAGCTTGATTAATTTTCTACTTGAACTAAAATAGCCTTCCTATGTAAGTAATTCTCTCAACCCACAACTAAACTGTTTGAACCCAACAGCTTCACACAAATAAATAAATATTCCACAAACATGGCATCAAGACACTAGTTTCCAAGTTAAATGCATTTACTCCTGTTTGCCTAGACACAGTGGCTCGTTTGTAATCTACTCCACTTCCCACTTACTGTGTGAGAAAACTAGCAATAAAAATGAAAAAAGCCAGGTAAATATTAAGTATGAAGCAAAGAAGCAAATATCTTTTCTTGTTTGAACAGGTTTGGTAATTTCAAATTTACCATAAAAAGTAAATACATTTCTATGTTAGGTTTACATGACAGTTGATCTTCACTTCAGACCTCTAAGATCAGTTTGCAGATAGATGCACTAAGGAAAGCAGATAGTTAAAGTTAATTCAAAAGACAGAAGAATGTACTTATGCAGGTTATGAAACTTCACAATGATACTTGTTGCTATTTTCAGCTACCCTATTTCTAACTTTCAGTTTTGGACAAGAGACCACTACACCTTTGGGGGAGGAGATGATACAGACATCCATTCGTAGGACTTCTCATTGTCATACCACCACACAAAACTTTCTGTTCCCAGAAAGTGCTCATAATAATGAACTACAGCTGTTAAAGAATTTAAAAGATTTTTCTCTACTGTGGCTCTTTCTGTAGTGGTTTGTAACAGGAGTGTCAAGATTGAGACGATGACCTGCCAGTCGGAGACCCTCAGCAAAGCTCCAGCACGTCACCTCTGCCAAGAGGACAACAGGCTGCAAGCCACAAACCCACCCGCGATGAGGAAAGAGAGACAAAAGCGCATCAACACTGTGTAAGATTTACACAGGCCAGCAAGCTTCTTAGGGAAAAGACCAGATCATGAGAATTATTTGGCTCCCTAACAGTACCAAAAACTTACCAAAAAAAGTGTTTGTCGTCACTAACCAAAGGAAACCCAAGAGGCATAGGGATGGCTTTACAGCCAGTGTCATGCACAACTGATCCTGGCCAAGGCCACTGAACACATGCACTGTAGGGCTTGTGACTACACTGATACAAGAAAACCAATGTGCAGCATGTAATTCCATCAGTGTATGCTGACTGCTCCCATTTGCCATCATCTACTGTTCTTTTTAGCAAACAGGTGCTAAAGTTTAATTTTTATCTGGGCCTGCAAAACTTCTTAACCTGAGAGATCTCGAAGAATCTGAAACATTGGTTTTTTTTTTTTCTTTTTGCTTTATAATGAGAGGATTTGTCTTGTAGGAATCAGAAATAATAATGCTGATCCTTTTTCCCCTTTGAGACAGTTGCACGCCATCTGTCACCAGCAGGCCCGGTGCTGTATAAACCTCCTCCTCATCAAAAAACCTAGAACTCCACCGTTCGCACCAGCCTCTGAGCTGTATATTGATCAGGTGTGCTTTCCTGTTCCTCCCAGTATTCTTCCCAGCCGCTAAGGGGACTGAGGAAAACGCTACCTGTGCTCCTGATCCTGAAACCAATCGCCCCAGTGCCCTGAAGTCCCTCTTGATGGCTTTTGAATTCCCCTCCTCAAGCTCGTCACTGCTCACCTCCATTACCAATAGTGGGTAATAGTCCAAGGGCTTTACCAGACCAGGGAGTTTCCCAGTGATGTCCCTAGCCCGGGCCCAGTGATGGGTCTGGGCGGCATATCAGGCCCTCTGTTCCCCTCAGAAGGGAATCGCCTACAACGATGACCCTCCACTGTTTCTTTACGGAGGCAGTCATAACATGGACTAACGGAGTCGGTTTGGGCAGCTCCCTGGATGGACCTTCCTCTGATCCCTCTGCTTGTCCCTCGAGTTCCAGAGCCCCATACCTGTTTTGCAGGGGCAACTGGTAAGAGGAGGAAGGGCAGGAGGGGATGCGCCTACCTCGCCGAGCAGGGACCCATTTCCATTCCGCTCCCTCTCTTAAAGTTCCTTCCATCTGCCTGATGGCAAGAGGATACGGGATCCACTGTGAGCTGTGGGAACTTCATCTGCTGCCTTTTCCTCAGGGGTGGTAGGTTGGTGGAATGACCTCTCTCCTTCTCACACTCCCTCATACCCCTCAGCCTCTCCACTTCCTCCTTCAGCTCTACCACCATGCTGAGCAGATCATCAACCTGTTCACACCTCACGCAGGGGCCGTCTCTGCTGCCCTCGGGTACGAGTGACAGGCTCAGGCACTGCCTGCAGTCGGATACCTGGAGTGCAGCGTCCCATCAGCACTGTCTGGGTCACTGCATTCTTCCTGGCGATGGCTTTCCTCTGAGTGGCCACCACGGCTGGGCCCTGCCTGCCCACCTCACCTGCTCGCCCTGCCTGCGCGAACTGCTGTACCAAGTGTCACGCTCTGTTCACCGCAATTCGCTGGCACTCCCCAAGGCCGTTTAAATCTCCCGCGGTTGCTCCTGCCAACGCCCATGCTTTGTCAGCCACTCACCAGAGCTGCCGCCTCTGGGCAGGTCTCTCGGAGCCCCTACGGGGTTCCCAGGCTCTGGAACCTCCGTGACTGCCTCAATTTAGCACTCAGCCACCCAACTGACCGCTGCTGGGCTCATCATCAACAAGCCTATTATCTCTAACAGTTCTGGGCACATCCTCATTGCCAAAGGAAATTCTGACAATAAACAGACCATCTGACTTTTGGTTCTCCTGCAAGTCATTTGGAAGGACAGCCACTTTTAGTCTTTAAGACCTTTGACTCAAAAGCCATCATCCATCTCGGAACCAGGCATTCACATTCATATACAAACTCTCACTGCTTTTGAGTAACTCGGTATTACCACACCTACGTTATCAAAGCCAGGTTTCTTTTTCTGATCATACTTTAAAATAATAATATTAAAAGATTTTAAACAAGTTTTGTTTTCTTAAGACAGAGCAGCAGCAGCATTTGAAAGCAGTCTATGTAAGCTGTCAGATGAACTTTATACATACACTCATTTCTTAATGCATATCAGATTGCAAACTGAAAGGCTTTTATAGAGAAGTGATAGATTTAATGATCATAAATCCTACCTTAAAATGGTCCATCCTAAAGTTTTCAAACTACAGAATGTGAATGACTGTCTCCTTTTTCTGTTTGCATTATTTTACTTTACATACAACCCTGGCAGGTGGTCACTTTTCCAAGATGACAAAAAAGGACTTTAGCATAGTTAATTTCAAGAGTAATCACAAACAGCACTACAAAACAGGCACACTGAAGAGGATGGAAAGAAGTCTCGCCCTACCAATTCAGCAGTGAGAACACATGCAAGAATGCAACTAACTAAAACGCAAAAGCAGAATGTTAATAACAGGCAGCATAAGATGCAATAAATAAAACATCTGTCCCAATTCAGATGTAACGTGTTCTACAGTGAGTTGCTTCCCGACTGCTGTCAAACGACAGCAGATTTCTAACATTTTACACACCGACAGCGCTTGACACCCCGTCTGAAAGGGACAGTGTGGAGTAAGGGCAGAAGAGAGGGTCACGGTGGAGTATAACTACTGCTGAAGACGATTACCAGTTACCTCAACTGTGAACAGGGTAAACTGCGGTCTGCCAATGGGCAGTTTATCAGAGCTCAAAACATACCTCCTCAAGAGAAAAGTTCATCTGAGTCTCTTGAGAAGAACCAGTGAAGCTGAACATGAAATAATGTCAAGTACGCAGGAGAAGAAACTCTATCAATGAAGTCACCCTAGCTTATGTGATTTTCTACTTATCTTCTTTTAACAAATGGTTCTGATATGCTTTTACAAAAGCTCTACATAAAAGTATCAGTACTACCCCTTCATTATCATCACACAAGCAGATTTTTCTCACTCCGATTTGCATCTGTATTTTCCTTAAAAATAGAAGTAAATATAAAAATATGTATTTATCTCTGCTGGTGTATCATTTATTTTCCCCTTTCTTCACTACGCCATGTGCGGCAAGGTCAAAAGCCTAAAGTACACATGACAGAAAGGTAACTAAGGCACATTTTGACTGTCATACAGAACAGATTTACATATATGTCAGAAACGAAGCAGCTGCCAAATCACAACTCCTACTCTCTAAAATTGTATGCAAGACCTACTATTGTGCTCCAGTCAAAATTTCTGAAGGCTCATGGTAATCACCAAGCTGGAACTCAGCAGGAGATGTGAGCTATAGCAAGGCAGAGCTCATCAGTACAAAAGTATTTATGAGTGCAGAAGTATTTCTTTCTCCCTTGCCTCCTGAACTCCAAACTCGGCTAATGATGGGGAGTGTATTGGTGTATGAATGCTCTAATGTGAGAAAGGAAACACAGTTCACTAGATCATTTTTGACAGACTGTTGACATCCAGTGCGGAGGACTAGAGGACATGCTTTTTGGAGAAAATAAGTATAGCATTGATTTTTCTAAATAAGACAGGGATTTTATTTTGCTTTCTGTGCTGAACCGAAACATTAAAACAAGCCCCAAATTACTCTCTCCTACAGAACACATCAAACGAAACACTTCTACTGTAGCTCTCAGAGCTCTGCATACAGACGGCTGGACACAGTATAACGTGTACTGGATCTGTGATGCAAATAATAGTTGGCCAATCTAACATACTGCTTCTGCACCAACTGCACACAACCGAAGTAGAACAAATGTGTCTATTGTCAGGGTCTCTAAAGACAATGTAGATGTTGAGGGTCTGCTATCATTCAGTTCATCACAAGGAACACATTTTTGGCCTGCCAGCAACAGAATTCTCCTTCACCAGTGAGCACAGTTTCACCATGAGTTAACCAGCAACACTGGTACGGAAGTTCCAGTTTTTACCACATCTCTCTCCGTTTCCCGTAAGAGGTAGTCATAAATTAGTTATTATTTGTTCAATACGAGTAATTCCAGCTATCGGATTCACCTTTTAATCTATGATAATTAAACAACAGTTTCACTATTTGTTCCTCAAGTTAGCCCTCATAAAGGAATGTTTTCCTAAAGCGAATTTCAATCTCAGAACCAAAGATGTCAAAGACGCTTTTCAAGCCAAGCCCCCTTCAAGAAAACTGCCTGGCATTCCGTACCTTACTGCTAAGGACTGGCTCTACAGTACACTCTAGTCTTCACTACAGTACTCTACAACATTTTGCTACAGCGTTACTCTGTCCAGCCATGTTATTTTCATCACTGGACAAAACATCCCAACTGCACCTCTATAAACTTACTTTCTTACAAATCTCTGGGTGCAGATTTTTTTTTACTGATTTCCAGGTCTCTCTTCCTCGCTGAGGTACTGCAGCTGGCAATGTAGCCAACCAGTGCAGGTAAGGCTGGATGACTGGAAAGGGGAAGGGGCTGCGGTGGTGGGAGAGCAGGCTGGAGGAGTTGTTACAGTGAGCTGGGAGACAGAGCAGTGCAGGGCAGAACGTTACAAAAGCTTCAAGACAACTAGGCAGTAATGGGGAGCTGCTTAAGGGAGAGAGCTGTACGGGCGAGTTTTGTATGAGGAGGTAGGCAGGCAGTGGGCCAAGTTTGCAGACCTTACTACCATCTCCTACTTCTTGTATCTCTGCACACTTTATTCTCAGGACTGCAAGCGCCGAACACTGCCACCTCTAACCACCTGGGAATGTCTTACAGAAATAGGCTTAGAGAATCCACTGCTAAAGTGGTCAAGGCACCCACCAAATTATCCAGCTCCCAGAAGTGAGCCTAAACAAGAGAGAAACGTTAAGCAGAATGACCAAAAGACAAGGAGATAATGAATTTGTGTAAACACATATGTAAACTGAAAAAAATCAAGACAAAAGGTCTGTATTTGATGGGAAGAATACATAATCATGGAAAAAATTAAGTACCTGTTGTTGGTATACTGCATGGTAGCATATGAACATGCAGAAAAAAAAATCGGTTCTGCTTTTTCATACAGGAGAAGCAAGCGAACAATCATTAATACCCAAATAACTCTGAGGTTTAACATGCAGATTATTATCCACACACAGAAGATAACAGTTCCACAAAGGATTTAGTAGGGTTCAGAGAATCATACATACATGTCCCTCCCTCTAAAATAGCTGAATTCACATTAGCAACACGTGAAATGAAACTGAAAAGTTCTGTTCAGACATAAGTATCAGATAAAAATTCATAACAACAAAACAAACTAACAAAAAAGCGCTGACAACTTTTTCTGGAGCACTCAATATTAAGTATTCCTAAAAACGGGCCGTGGCTTTGGTTTGGCATAGACCCTTCTCCTGTTAATTCCTTTTCATGAATCCTTTCATGCAAAGTATGCCAAATCATGTGACCACCAGCAGTTAGATACAGCCAGAAGAAATTTTATGATTTCAGAATAAAAGTGACTCACTTCAGGAAAAAAAAAAAAGTTTGCATTAAAGCTTCAGTTCAGAATAGGATTTAATTTTCTAGTCCATACCAGTATAATATTTCATATTAAATACTGTACGCACTATCATCTTCCAAAATACACGTCACTGAAACATTTCTATCACGAGAAGGCCAAGTGCAGCAAGGTATTTTTAAGGCATGAGGCCCTAACGTCAAGACAAGGCTTGCATTTTAGAAGTTTTCCACTCCCTCCTCCGCTGTGAAACAAACATCTTCCCCACTTTTGGAAAGCAAGAGCAAAATAATGGAGGTGGTTTTGATGCAACATACAGCTGACAGATGTCCTGTGAATGGTTTCTAAGGAAAATATAACCCAACTACAACGTCAAGAAGAAAAATTTACACTATCAAAACATCCTCCTTTACTGGTAAAGGAAAAAGAAGCCATGAGGACAGCTCTCACTCTGGGGATGCTTTTAAACTTTATACACATGGCAGCTAGGTCAAATTAAGAGGACAAGCATCAAAAAGATATGACATTACAGAAGGAAAGTTTTACTAACAACAGTTACCACAGAACTTTCATATGGACAGATGATTCATTCCACAGATAACAAATCCAACTCTTTCTAAGAGCAAGATATAAAATTATCTTCATCCATTTCTACCATTATGACCATTTTGGAGAACGCCGTTTTTCTCACAGTGCATAACTACCCTGCAGTGGCAAAAGTTTCACAACCCCTGACACTGCACAGTATATTTACTGCCCAAACACAGTGGTTCTCAACCTTTCCATCACATCTGTAAGCAGTCTGGAACATCCATGCAGACTGTTTCTTACAAGGTTTACTGACCGCATTGATGACATTAGGATGCAGAATGGGAAGAGATTCCCAAAAGGATTTTCCTCTCAAATCACCCATACGTCAAGAAGACTGGTTTCCTGCTAGGTAAAAATGTTTTCAATATTCTTTTTTAAAACAAACAACAAAACGAGAAATACCCAACTTTGTGAGGTTTTGTGTGGTGGGTTTTGGGGGTTTTTTTGAAACTAAAAACCAGAAAATTAAGGCATACAGAGAACATAAACTGTTGAAAAAAGAAAGCAAAAAAACCACAAACTGCCACCTGAACAACAAGCTGATGTGCTTATTACCATCACAGCAAGCGAACAGAAAGCTAAATGTCAAGCATTACTACAGATATAGGTCAGCAATTTCTATTGTTAATGCCATTCAGCAGGTACACATGGCAGGAGGTAAAGTCACCTAATCACAATTTCAGTTGCTTAAAACAAGTCACACTGTTTCACTCTCTTGCTACTTTTCTACTGAATAAAACTGCTGCTCAGCAGAATTCATTTTAAGTAAAGGGGAAAAAAAGAAAGGAAAAAGAAAGCCACTTACCATTGTGATGAGAACTCTGTATTTATCCAGCATTGCCTGGTTGTCATGGCATCGTGCCAGCAACTGCCAAACCTCTGCCCTCAGTGCTTCTGGAACACCGCTTTTCACCAGGGTAGATAATCCATTTGGTCTCACAACAAGATTATTGTGCCTGAGAAACAGACAATCATTTGACTATTATACTTCAACTACAGGAATAGAAATCAAGATTTTAAAAAAATATACATCAAAAAGTTTTTCAACTTTCCAATGTTATACTGAAAAGTAGAGAAAACTACACCATCTGTGCAGATAATTCAATTTCAGTATTTGTTCAACATATGCGTTTAGCTTAGGTTAAGAAAAGGAAATAAAAATAACCTAAACCATATAGAAAAATAAATTCTGGAAAACAAATAGAAGTCAGTTTTGAGACCACTACATGAAGACTGAAGTTCCAGTTTTACACTTCATGCCAAGAGTATGTTGCCAGTCCCACAAAACAGTAACACTTGCATGTATCTTGGTAAAATTGCACCATTCCAAATAAATCTGCCTGTTGGTCTGAGCTGGCGTTTTACTATCTGTTTGTACACGCACTAATAAATGTAGGAAGACCACTGCAGGGTGACTTCTTTTTCAACACTGCGTAATTAATCCTACTAAAGTTGGTATCTAGAACTATGAAGAGGCTGTCTTCAGACAGGTGGGATACTTAAAATGTGTTTTTCAAGATGAATCCAGTCCTGAGACCATCCGTTGAGGATAAAATCACTGCACGTGCACAATATTGTAAAGCTGTCACAGTTGTTTAAAAATCCTTTTTGAGATAATAGTGTTAACTGATCTCGATTAAATCTCATTTTGACTTACTACGGCAATTTTCATAGCAATGCAGCAGGAAGACTGCATGAATGGACTCCTTAGTCTTTCTAAAAGGAAGTGTTTTGCACTGTTATTGTTTTGACTATTATGTTTTTCAACTCTACTGGTAGAATAGCGAGAGTGGAAGTTTAGCCAAATGCTAGCAAGCTGTGATTAAATTAAATAACCTGCAATTTGACCCTCAATTTTAAGTAAATGTTTAGAGTACTCATTCTTTGAAACAGGTCATTAAGATGTGAACAGTTTACCACTACCTGTTTACATTTAAAAGGTCTTGTAAATAAATTTCTTTTTCCTATACTTCCAGGATGATATTCCTGTTTTCCAAATGACTTCAGAATAAAAAAAGGATAGTGTGACTACATGATGCCCTTATTTCTTTTAAGCACAATAATTATTTTAAATTTTCGATGTGTAGTGCAATACAAGGCATTCCAAACTTTATCATTCAGTTAACCAAATTAAAACCCAACCAGTCCCTTTTCTCTTTTTCATTATATTTTGCAGCAAGCCACCTTACACTAATAATTTTGTCACGGGGACAAGCTAGAAAGAAAAATGAATATTCACAGAAATATTAAAGAGACTAAACACTAAGCAGTTACAAAATTATGGAATGTACATCCAGGAATAAATAAATAAATAAAATACACCAAAAACTTAAAGCTCAAGTTGTGTGAAAATGAAGCATTCATAGCACACTCCCAACCAGACTGGTTTGGCTATTATGTGGATTTGGTCATATGTGTTACATGAAAAACATAGAAGGCCTTCTCTGAGGACTCAGCAAGCAGGTAAGATAAAACAAACAGCTAAAAAGCCGCATTCTCTGAGAAATATAACAGGGAAATTTTCAGCAACACCAAGAAAACAATACAAATAGCATATGGCAAAAACTAACGGAGATGCACATTCCATGCTGTAATACCATCCTTACTACAGAAGATATTCACAACTGAGAATTAAACACTCTACAGTACACCAGACTGTACTAGATTTGTCATCGATTTAGATAGTTTTACGGGAGAGGTAATACTTTGGCAACATTAGTCCATGCAGTAAAGCATAACTAACAGACACCTACCCAGTTTCTGAATGTCTGTTTGGAAAAAAGCTCGATCATTGATAATCCTTGCTCTGTATTCTACAATACTGAACAAATAGGCATTTTCCCCTCCTTTGTGTAGAAACCCAGGCACCTTACATGCCGAGACACTTTCTGACACCTCTCTGGCCAGATTATAACAGAAACAAGCGTAAAAGAGAAGCTTGTCTTATCCTAGTCTTATCCTTTAGCACGTGAGGAAAAAAAGGTGTCATTCATGAATGCTGACATTTTTAATTGATTACAAAGTGCTGTAATCATCCTGTGCAAAATTCAAAGACATGATTTGAAAACATCAAAAAGCAGGGATAGAGAACAGTAGTGCATAGACTATGCTCCAGCTTGACAAAAATTTCTGAACTAAGACAGATACTGACCATTCGTACTTTTTAAAAAACTATTTCCAATGTGAGGGTTTTTAAGTACTCAGCTAAACTAGCTCAGCCTGCAAGAACAACTTTAATGCTGGGGATGCAGTAAATAGTAAAATAACTTAAAAGATACCCCATTACTTTCCAACTGTTTACTGTATCTTTTTAGTAAATTCGCTTACTCTTATTCCTGTTCCTACGTCTGAAGGAGACTCCTGGAGCAATGTCTCTGCTGAGTTAAGTCTGTTAGGTTACAGTGACATTGTAATGAAACGACAAGATGAAATAAAAGTGCAAAAAATTTTTCATCTAAGAGACAAATCAGCACAC
This sequence comes from Rhynochetos jubatus, assembly GCA_027574665.1. Lineage (NCBI taxonomy): Eukaryota > Metazoa > Chordata > Aves > Eurypygiformes > Rhynochetidae > Rhynochetos > Rhynochetos jubatus. The sequence continues at coordinate 24,842,085 of CM050656.1, forward strand.
CAGTTCTCCAAGTAGAAATGTTATTTTTTGTTTATTTATTTTAAAAGCGCACAGATATTCCACTAGCATATGCCGCAGTTTTCAACACACTAGAAGATTTCACTTCAATCTAATTTTAGTTTTCAAATTATTAACATTTTTCATCTGTTACTCCTTCCAAGCTTTGTTCTTGAAAAGTAATATAACGCTATTCAAGAATTCCAAGGGTTTTTTATACACTTGAATTTATCTCAAGGTGAGACAAGGTGCTTGAGACACTCCTAAAGAAAATCTTTGTTACTGCTAGTCTTCAAACTGGCTGAGAGCTCACCTTTCTAATCCCATTTTAAACTCATCTGAATGAAGGCATTTTAACTGTTTATTGATTCTCTGAGTTAAGTGTGTAAGTTACGTTAGGGCTTCAAAATAGTTAAGTCTAGAAGTCATAAATGTTTTGCCTCATTGAACTGTATACATGAGTGTATGAGCTGTGGGCAGATCTTTACTTCAGCATGCTCATCCACAGCAGTCCACGCATTTCCCAAGGGCAAAAGTTTAAAAGAATCAACTGCCAGATTAATTAAAAAGCAAAAAAACAAAAAAACACTTTTTTTTTTTTTTAATTAGCATCTTCCAATGCAAATGCAATACAGATTCAAACAAACCAGCCACACAGTTCTTTAAGTACTCAGGATGGCCTTCCTTCTTGGCCTTGGGGTGCCCAATATAAAATTGCAAACAATTTATAAACCCTCCTGCGATGTCCTTTAGAACAGGCTTTGGAAAGTTCTAAACAGCCTAGAGCGGATCTGTTCACAGTCTTTTCAGGTGAGGAAAACACACTTGTCTGTATGGATCAACCGAGTTCCACACTTTTCCTTAGTATTTTCTTAATTGTCCAAAATCAGAATATTTGTACAATCGTGCCATTAAATATTTGTGCTTCTCCAAAAAGATCCTGCATTAAGGCCAGAAACTTGGATGACAGTTAAAAACAAGCAGGAGGGAAGGGTTCTGTTAGGTTCAATAAAACCTTGTGAAATCCTTTAGTAACTTTTGCATGACATCTCCACTAAAGATGAGGTCAGCAGCAAGAAGCTGTGTTTCTCCAAAGCTACAAAGTGGCCAAGTAAAGGGAGGAATGGCTTGAATAAATCCTTAAAAATTTTTTCAGCTCTCTTTTTGGATTTAAGAAAAGGAAACAGCCAATTCCAGATAGGGCCTCTGATTATTTTTGTCTCAAGCAGCAGGAGCTATTACTTACGAAGGAAAAACCAAAGATGTGGTACTGGCATTTGCTAATAGTATAAGGTCTCTCAGATGCAGCAAACACACAGGATTTTTCCTCTCTTGGCAAAGCATACACAGCTACTGAAGCACTTAATTAAACCACAGAAATAACACTGTTGTGAAGATACTCTAGGCTTACAAATATTCTTCATTTTACTCTCAAACAGAAGCAGTATCAGGAATTCTAGAAGGACTGTGAACCTCACTTTTAAAGTGCATATATAGAGCACTTGGAAGAAGAAAAATATATAAAAGGGTGCTTCTAAACAAATCATTAATTAAATGTATGTCAACTAGCACAAATGGCTTAGAGAGGACAGACTGGAGTAGCTCTGTCTTTTATCTCCTAGTACTACAAGGCACTGAGTTTCAGGAGAGCTTCGCATCCAGCCCTGAGGAACATGGGTGGCCAGAAAGCCTGCATTTGAAGGCTCACACCTGCAGCGCGAGCATACACAGACACGTGCTCAAGCCCTGAATGAAACAAGACTTTTGCGGATGCTGTGAGAAAGATACGTCAAATAACTGCAAGTTAAAATAAGGGATTTACCAGTCCCTTTAAAACTTGGTTTCAAAAAAGATTTTTTTGTGTATTTCAGTTTTTAAACTGTGTAACCTGAAGAATTTCAAACCTCCTGCTCAAGAGCACATAGTCTCATAAAACAAAGAAAAGGTTAGTATTTAAGATCTAAATTTAAGAAATGAAGCATTACCATCTCCCCAGTAATTCTCCCCAGGAATATAAAATCTTCTCAGGACAATCCTTTGACACATCACCAGTACCACTGGAGAGTTCATTATCACTCTCTGGAAAGAAAAAAAAAAAGACAAAACAAGAAAACAAAAGCATGCACAGATTTACCAAAGAGAACAGACACTGAAGATGCATACATGTAAGTCTCAGACAAATTCTTCTCACATATCAATTTAAAACCACAAAAAGACACAGAAAATATTAGTGGAACTGTAAAGAATGTTGAGATGTTTAGCAGACTTGACGGAACAAGTGTATTAATAAAAGTTACCATAAACTTTAAGGGAACAAGACGGAATAATTCACAGCACTGTTGTAGGAAAAAGCATTATGTGAGGAAAGATTCAAGGCCGTCCACTATCCATGTAATGAAATCTCACAATGCAGTAATATCTAAAAGTCACATCCACTCCAGACTTCACATGAAAAGACCTCTATTTTAAATCACTGTGGACAACGCCAGTTCATTACACTGCATCCCTTACATGCCATTCTGCTCTCTTCTGGTGTTCTGATCGCAAGAAGCCTACTCAGAGCTACAAAACATTGGGTTTTGTTGGTTTGTTTTACAGAAACAAGTTCATGGATGAGCAGCAAAACAATACTGTGACATTAAAGGTCCTATTGCATGGAACAGAAAAGAATGCTTCAAATGGAAAAGGAACCTCAGAAGTATTAAGAATAAAGCACTTCCAGAGAGCATTATGTCATTCTATGACTAACACACAAAACCAGAAAGGATAATGTGAGCCTGGGACAGTGTGCTCAAATAACCATCCAACCCAAGTAACCATCCAATTGCCAAGTGTCTTACGGGTCTAGGCAGCTGGCCACAGTACGCTAAACAGCCGAACTCTTCAGAGCAGCCCCTCATGTGAATATGGGTCTGCAGTTATTTGGACCTTTCCCAGTTTTGTCTGAATAAAATACTGCTAAAAATTAAACATGGGTACAATTTCAACAGCACCAAACACTGACAGGGCTCCAATCCTCAGCGTCTTCACTATGAAACACAACGTAAAAAGAGAACTGCAACAGCCCCATTATCCTCAGAGACAGTTGAGATGTTAGAGGGCCTCCGAGGCTGCTCTTTCCTACAAGCTGAGCTGTCTCAAAAAGCTAAAATAAGAGAGGACTGAAGCTACATCTGCCTCCAAAATCCCTTAGATACTCTCTTCAATACAGCTCAGTCACACCTGATTGCTGACCTAATCTCTTTAATTGCTCAGAGACATTAAAGATTTCACCTTCAACTTCACGTAGACAACAGCAGTAGTTCAGGTAGGAGAGAATCCAGTACTTGTACAATTATCCTCTTAAGTCTTCATCCTTGTCATTCTCGCTTTAATTACAGGTTTCTAATTTGTAGTTTCACCAATTGTCAAATACAAGTAATTAAAAAATATCAGTGCTTGAATTTGACAATGAACTGTGGGGACAAAGATAGCATATACTGTATTTCAAGCACAATTAACAGCAAGAGTGCTGCCCTGAGAGAAGACAGATGCATATCAGAAATCTCTTTGTATTTCAAACTGAACAGTAGATTATTGAAACCCTTTAGCTTGGAATCTGTTTGCACAGGCCCCAAAATACAGGAATTTAAATACTTCCCCTTAGAATTAAAAAACCTCCAAACATAAATCTAGAGGAAACTTGCTTTTAACATTTCCCAATGTTTTGTACACACTCATTTGGTCTAAAGATGGAAATATGAAGATCTAACCCCCCCAAACTTATCGTTTTAACTAAAATTTGATGTAACTATAAAAGGTTTCCCAGTAACCAAAGAACCATAAAGCTCCAGAGGGAGGGGTGAATAAAAATAAGAAATCTAAACATTCAACTTTACTTTCATTTCAAAATTATTAAAAATACCATAAAGGCACATCTCCTCACTTACCACCCAGGCCTGTTAATAACTAAAGGAAGTTATAAAATGCATTACATTTTTGAAATTCTCTCCTCATTTGTCTAACCAGGTCAAAGAGATCAATTATAAATGCAGCCCCTTAACTTCCCATGGAAACAAGGAAAAAAAAAAAAAATCAAGGAAACCTGCTCTGGATTGAGTATGTTGGCCATACAGAGACACGAGGTTAATAAGTGGTACATGTTAAGAATCTCAAGAAACCTGGTTCACACCAGAAATTTACCATAAACAACAATTTCAGAAAGGTTTCACACATTCAAATTAAAGGAAGAGAACTTGGCACAAAATTCTGAAAGGTGATATTTTAATTACTTTGGAGGGACTGAAGAACTACAGTGCATCTGTCTCTACAAAAGCTACAGGGGAAAATATACACAAACATATCTTGCAGTCTGAAACATCTGGTAAATAAAATCCCCACCCAGACCAAACCATTTAAAAATAAAGCTACACTGAATACTTCCAGGGGCAAAGCACACTAGCTGTTAGCTGATACAAACCTGAGCTTGCCAAGGAATACTAACATCAGACAAAAGAAACAAACCCCTTCTTTCTCACTACGCTGGCATTCTGTGCAAAATTCTTCGAAGTTCTTAAGGAGATCAGTGTTACACAGCATACATATTCCAGCAAGATAGATCACAAAGCTACAGTGCTTCAGCCCTGAAAATTATTTAGTCTAGAAGGCTTAACAGTATTTGGAATGTATTATTCAGTTATATGTCATAAAATCACAGGCCCTAATTAGAAATGTCATATGTTCCCTTTCATAAAATGATAACGTCAAACTTCAAAATAGAATAGGGCAAAGGAGAGAGAATAAACAGCTTTAAAAACCTCTACTTTGTTTCCACTCTAAAAGCTTTACATATTCTAACCTGTGTAAGGTGTAAATTTGGGGGGAGGAGGGGGAAAGGGGGAGCCATGAGAGGGATATTTAACTCTAGATGTTCTTCACTGAAGTGTAATCCTACTTTTTCCCCACATTCTATAGCCTCTATAAGCCAGCATCCTTAGCCAGAGCATGATTTTATCCACCCTTATTCCACTGGGAATGTGACAGACCCCTTCCTCTAAAGGAATTGTGTACTTCTCCCTTCCTCTTTTGTTTGCCCTGACCTCTCAGAGCCTACCACCTGGACAATAAAGTTTATGCCTCATCGGAATGACAGGAGGATGGGAGATGCCTCAAGGGAGCAAACCTGAGGCTGGGTTGGAAATATATGTACACACCAACAGCCTTTAAGTCTTCTTACAGAACACAGTAAGCCACTGGTTTTTTTATTTATTTGTTTTGAATTGCAATGTAATTCACAAAAAATTCCCTTTGTGGACGCCTCATGAACCAATTCCCTGAACACACAGTCTCTGTTTAAAACAAGCCTGAAGGGTCGCCCTTCCCCAGCAAGTGTCGCTCTGCACGGCATCAGCACTGAACCACAGAATACTGGAAGAGACCTCTGGAGATCACCCAGCCAGACCTCCTATTCCAAGCAGCTCTAGTTAGATCAGGTCACTCAGGGACCTAGGCAGGAGGGTAGTCTTGGAGCACCTTCAAGAAAGGAAATTGTAGAATCTCTCTGGACAGCCTGTTCCACTACTTGAACATGCTCATGGTTTAAAAACCCAACCAACCCACCCACCACAAATGTCCTTTTATCTAACCAGTATTTCCCAGGTTCCAACGTGTGTCTGGTGTCTCTTGCCTCTCAGCCTATTATTGTGCACCTCTGAGAAAAGTCTGGCTCCATCCTGTCCGAGTCCTCTGACGCAGTAGTTGTAGACAGCAGTAAGATTCTCCTCTGCGCATTTTCTTCTCCAGCCTGAACACAACCCAGTTCACTTCACCCCTCATTGTACATCATGTGCTCCCACCACCTCACCAGCTCGGTGGCCTCCGCTGGACTTGCTCCGGTGTGTCAGTGTCTGTCCTGTACTGGGGAGCCCCGAACTGGACACAGTACCCAAGCGCAGTCTTAGAGGTGCTGGATGGAGGGGATGGATCGCTTCCCTGGAGCTGCCGGCTAGACTCCTGCTAATGCAGCCGGGGGTGCTTGGCCTTTGCTGCGACAGTGTGCCGCTGACTCTTTTCAGCTTTTTGGCTGCTGGGATCTCAGGTACTTCTCCGCAAAACCTGCTTTGTGTCTGCTTAGTGTCCAGCCTGTCTTGTCCCATGGGGTAATTTGGTCGCAGATACGGGACTTGGTGCTTGCTGCTGTTGAATTTCCTGAGGCTCCTGCCAGTGCAATTCTCCAGCCTCTCCAGGTCCCTGAGTATGAGCCTGTGCTCCAGCACTAGCAACCACTTTGCCCAGTTTGGTGTTGTTCACAATTCTGCTGAGGGTGCGCTCAGTCCCATCACGCAGGTGAATAATAAAGACATTTAACAGCGCTGATCCCAGTAATGATCCCTGAACGATACTACTACTTGTTTGTTGCCAGATGGACTTTGCACCACTGATTATTTCATCCCAGCAGTCCAGCCAACCTTGCAACCCACATTATTTTTCACTTATACAGTCCCTATCTCCTTGATGTCATGAAGTCCCCGCTAAAATCAAGGTATACAGCATCCACCGCCCATCCCATCCAATGATTTGCCCTTCATAAATTTTTGCTGGCTGTTCCCAATGACCTGTTTGTCATGTGGTTAGAAATCACTTTTGGGAGTATTTACTCCATAACCGGTCCCATGGACTGAGGTTAGGCTGATCTGGAACTTCCTTCTGGCCCAATGACATTCGCTTTCCTTGTATTGGACATTTGGATAAAAGTGGAAGCCTGTACAGGTATCGCTTAGGTTGGGGGAGGATCTCTGCATGGTAGATTTTGCATATAGTCTGTTTTGTTAGTATATCCATAGAGAAACGTGTGAGAAGTGGCCTCTTTCTAAAAAACAGTAGGGACAATCAAGACACTAAAAAAAGAATGAATCTAACTGAAAAGAAGATTGGCAGCCTATCGGATATACATAATTTTGTGCCTACTACATTTAGAAATACTCATTACATATGTTATTCATTATAGGAGCAGACTATTCACAATAGGGCACAAAGAATTGTATTTTAAGTGGTTCAGCACTAACATATATTATGTAACAATAGTCTATTGACTGTGCTCAATTATAACTTCCACCCCCTTTAGAAAACAGACTCCAACTTACAGAAGTATGACAATTAGTATGACAGATCTCTTAGCACTTTAGCAAAATGAACTATGGCTCATTATTCTCAGTACCCAGTAATTTGGAAAATGCTTCCCAAAGTGGCCCATTTCCCACATAGCAGAGGCACCTCTTTGGACTTAGTCTGGATCTAGAAGAGCCTGAAAGCCTGTTTTTGGTGGAAAACAAATTTTTGGGTTTGGAGGGGTTTTTGTTGTTGGGGGTTTTTGTTTGTTTTTAATGGGCCTTTTTTTGCATCTTCAAAAAAATTTTCCTTTAAACAATACTCCCCTCATCCACATTTAACACCAAGTCTATAGCTACAGAGCTACTTTTCTAATAGATTCAGTTCTCCGCAAAGAAATCTAGTAGATCCTTTGAAATATGACAGTACCTTAGAAGTCAACCTCATTTGTCAGTTAACAAAAAAGGCCAACAGGGGGGAAAACTACACTGTTGTTTCAGAGAGTTCAAGCATGAAAGTAAATAAGTGAAGTACATCCTAAAATGAGTAGGAATGCATGAATATAGCAGATAAAAACGAACAGGTGGGATTTGAGCACTGACGTGAAGAAGAAAAAAGGATTTTTAATGAGTTTTAATTGAGAAGCTGTTACAAGTGAAATAATGAGTAGGTGGCCCTGAAAAATAATATAGTTGGAGCAGCCTGAAGGAGAGGGAAATCAGGTCATGAAGATAGGTGGGAACAGAATTGGAATACTTCAAAAATGAGAAGTTTGATTTGTATGTAGGAGAAGAACAAAAATGAAGGGGGAGCTGAAGTTGGCAGCATATTATCAGGGCAACAAGATATAGACGTTACTGACATGGAATCATTCCATACTAGATAAAAGAGGATTGTGAGAAAGGCCACAAAAAAAAGCAAGTTTCCATTTATAAGGTAACAGGAAATTATAGAGCTAGAACTATAGTTTTGTGAGGAAAGATAGGAGTGAAACAAAGTTTAAGTCATGAACTTCATTCTAGTATTAAATAAGGTAGATTTTCAGAAAGGTCCAACTTTTCAGTGCATTACAAAGTATTTTGATGAAGACAAAAAGATTTCAAAGTACCTTCATATATATATATTTCATACACTTATGAAATGAAACTCCCCAGTATATTATCTAATTTAAAAGGAAGAGCAATAATCAGGAGCAGAAAAATAAGGATTTATTAATATGAACAGAAGACTTGCTTTGAATTCTGCTCACAAGAACCTTCTGTTTATATGTTACATAATCAACTTGAAGAAAAATTAATGTGAGAGCTACTGAAGTACATATAAAGAGAGTAAAACGAAAAAAGATACCTGAATTCTTCACTAAAAGCAAACCAGTTATAGCAAAGAACTGCATTTTTATTCTTACTCCTTTTCATGAATTCTAAAATACATCTTTTTCAATTAGAAACATACTAGCAAAAGCTTATGCTGACAAATCACAATTTTGATTACCCTGCAAACAATTTGCAAATTTACTGGCTTCTCTCTGTAACCAAAAACCTGGAACCCAAAAACCCCTACACCTGACAGGGTGGAACAGCATGGGATTAGATGTCTTTCACTCCCTGCATACAACAATAGTTTTCATGTGTTATAAAGAAGTCTCTGCAAAATCTCTCAAAGGACCCACACTTCTACTTTGAAACAACTCTGTCGGTTGTGTGAAAGGGCTGGCCAAATCCACTTTTTCTTTTTAATATAACAAACATTTCTACATTTAAAAAAGTATCTTAGTTATACGTCATACAGCTTCTACACAGGCCCTGCATTACTGCCATATTACACAAAAATTATTTAAAAAATAATCACAAAAATAAACCTTAACTGTGTATCCAAATCTGAGTGTAAAAACATCTGCAAAGAGACAATTCTATGCTCGTGTAGTGAGCATACAAGCGAGCCACCATGACATATCTGAATTTGAAGCTTAAAGCTGAAGAAAAGATGAAGAAAAATTGTCGCTTCAGTTTGGTAGTTTTGCTCCCACACAGATGACAAAGCCAACTAAATGCTGCACAGTGGAGGTATTCTTGTAAATACAAACATCTTCTGCAAGTACTGTGCTGTCTGAAAACTGACACCTTCGAGAACACGCAAGAAAATCGAATTTCAGAAGCTGTCACAATTCTGAAGCAATGCAATTCTTTACTCTGTTTCAGCAATTTACAAATGTGTAGATTAGTATCTACTGCCATATATTGATGTAATTGAATGCAAATTCTACTAGAACAACCTGGTCTAGTGGAGGGTGTCCCTGCCCGTGGCAGGGGGGTTGGAACTAGATGATCTTTAAGGTCCCTTCCAACCCAAACCGTTCTGTGATTCTAAGAGGGGAATACAATAGCTCAGACTAAGTCACACTCATTTCTTAAGGGCCTACCCTGCAAACCCATCTTACAATTGACCTCCAACAGCAATGTCGCTTGCAGCACAGGAAAGAACCTGAGCCCCAGCTAGGTGACCTTCCCTGTGCTTCCATCTCCCTATAAACCTGGAACAGAAACCACCCTAAATTTCCCCAATTTTCCATTTCATGTACAGCTCTGCAATTTCATTAAATATCGCTGTAACCCACAGAAATGCTTCAAATTCAAAACACTTCAAATACCTGCCTTTTAACAGAAAGGCCATACTGCATGAACAAATTTAAATACAACTGTAACTATTAGCAAGAACTGCCATCATTCAGGGCATATTACAAACAACAGTCTTCTGCACTCAGTATGTTTTAGTTAAATACTAAGATGGTATTCTTACTGGTAGCACAACAGTAGCCACAGAAGCCAACTGAGTGCATTTTCAATAATATAAGTTAACTTGTAAGGCATGACAACAATCCAGTGCAAGAGAATGGATAGTAGAGTCCATAAATTAACATGACGCTCATCAGGAATATTTTCCTTTCACTTGGAAGCTCCACATCTGCATTCTTCAGAAGTGCTTGTATCTTAAAACTAATCTCTTTAAGGAACTACAGCAAAGGGTTCATGTCTGAAGACAGCCACTAGCCAAATAACCTCATGAATTTAGGATTTATAAGATTTTAGTCCATTTTCATGGAGATAGCAAAAAGACTCCAATACAGATTTAATTGATCTTGTTTAGGACTTGCCCACATTACCCTGTATTGGATTAATGTAACAAATAATACCTATTAATTACATAAAGCTATTTTTAATTTGGCTAAAAACGCAGAATTGACTATTTCCATACTACTAATGTCATCCTTCTCACTCAGTCATCCTCATTTGTTCACACTATCCCTCATCGTAAACCACTATTTTATCACAGAACACTCTCAATAGCTCTGCTGAGTCCTAAAACACCACCTCCTCTACTCCTTTACTTTTTTGAATCCTGAAAACAACCTCTACCCACACACAACATTTGACACAGTATGCTAATTTGGTCTGGCTGATCATCTCCGATCATGTAGTTTGGCCCACTCTTATCTACTTTTCACACCACCCTTTTGTGCTGTCCAGTACATCACACTCAGGCTTCTTTGAAGCTTTCAGGGTCCTCTATCCTTCCATTTCTATTTTGATTGCCAAATTTCACCATCTCCACACTGAATTTCCAAACCTATTACGTTAATTTTTCTATCGTATAATATCTTTCTTTTTGTTCTCACAGTTAAGACAGCTACACGGAACACAGAGATAAAGGTTTACACTCTTTAAGTTTGTGATTTCTTCTGTTTTGCTGCCCTTTCTTACTCCAACAGCTTCAAACTTATATATATTTCTACTTATTAAAGGCCAATAACTAAACACCAAAGATATTTCAATAGGATCCTTTTTGGTTTAAGCCCACTGCTTATGGATCAGTATCCACGATGCTGTCAGCTGCATCCCTGCTCAATTTCCAGCTGCCAGAACAGAAATTGACTGTTGCAGTAAACCACACCATAACGCCAAACACTACTGCATTCCTAGAAGTCGTTTGAGAGTGTTCTAGAGGCAATCTACAACTCATGCCCAAAACCAACTTTTTGGAGACTGGGTAGGCACGTTATCTTTGCCTGTCATGCATCACCTTTTCAGGATGTCTGCTAAACATCCCCTGTTCACTCTGCATTCAGTCTGGGGGTTGGAACAACAGCTAGTAACCAGACACTCAGGACCACATAAAACTTCAGCAAAAAAAATCTTCCACTGGCAATCAGTTTGAAGACGACTTTCTCTTTTCAAATAATTGTTCCCACTTACAGTGATCCTTAACCTCCTAATGTTACTCTGATTCAAGAAGAAACTCCAATGGAGTTATCCAGTATTCTCCTGAAATACTATATTATAATTAAAAAGAAAAAAGAGTATTAAAATATTGGACTCAAAGGAAGTTTGTCATTTCACGCACGGTCTGAGCAAGCACTGCTGCTAAAAGAAGCCAGCCTATTCTTCCCCTTCTCCTTTGCCATTTGTTTCTAGGACTACATTTCAAGGAAGCCCATTTTCCTTGCAAATGCTTCTGTGGAAAGCAATTTTCTCCAATCATTAGGAGCACACAAGCAGCCAGCCACCCCATCTGGCCAAAGCTTGACACTACCATAAAAACGCTCTGTGCAGCTTTGTCTTTTTTGAATAACGCAATATACAAGCCACCACTTCTGTACATGTTCTCACTTATTCTTAATGCTCCAAACAGGAGAAGGATTAGTTCAACCAATTGCGCTCTGCAGCTTGTTACAAGGTTCTACTCACAATTAAATATTAGCAGTGTACTTTTCTGCTTACTAACAAAAATTGATCATTAAATCTGTTTTATTTGAAATCTCTCCAGAAAGTATAAGAATTTCCTCATTATATATTTGAATCTTTCAAAATTACATTCTGAATTTTAAAAGGAAACTTCTTATCAAGGAGTGTACTTTACATTCTAGGTTTTGACAGGAAATCATTAATATTAATTATATTTTAAAATTATTATCTGCAAAGCAAGAAACCTTATGTGACTGCATTGTCAGAAATATCTATTACAATATCAATAATTGAAAATTTAAAAAAATTTAGACTGAAAGATCTCTAAGTATCTATGGCACAATCTTTGCAAAGATACTTTTTTATACGGCTGTTCAGATGAAAAATAAAGCTAAAATTAAAAATACTAAAAGCTAAGAATGTTATTTAGGGAATATATAATCTCAATTTTCTTTATGCAGTTGCTGCACATTTGAGAGGGACTACTCTTATCACTAGCATTGTAGTTATTTTAAACCATTTTTTGGAGGGTGGAAAAATAAAGTTTGGCCTTTCATTAAAACAAGAAGAACAAGAATATCAAAATAAATGCCTTCTTTCTTACGAACATCTTTATTCATATATTCATGACATAAGACATCCCACTGAGCTGTGTGTATGCGCACACACACCGAGTACACAGAAACCAGGTAAGGTGCAAGCGAGGCATGCATTCTTACAGCATTACACAAACAAAACTGCCACGTATGGTGCTTCTGAAGTAAATAAAGGAACATTCTGTGCGCACGTAAAATATTTAGGACGGTATAGCACAAAAATATAAAGCAAAAGATAACAATCCTCAATATCTGTAATGGAAACACCCGTCTCTGGCCTGTGAAACAGTAAAGCCTTTATAATGCACACCTGCCCTAGCCAGGTGGCAAACAGACAGAAAAAACACACCACTATATGGCCAGGTAGCTACCATCCTTAACTTTAAAGCAAAAGCCTTCTTCCAAGGCTAAGACAAGACATTATAAACTCAAGGTTTGGGGTTTTTTTCCATCATCTTAATTAGTATCCTGAAAAGAAAAAGAAAGAAAAAGAATGAAGAGATTTATTTAGAACAACTGCAAATGACTCATTTAACCTGCATACCCACTAGGATGGATAACTTCGAGGCAGATAACTCTAAATGCAGTTTCCATGAGAACAGAGTCACATCATGATATTTTTAATGTCTTCTCTTAGGAAGTAATCTACATTTAAAATATGGAAACTAGTATTAGGATACTAAACCAAAGTTGAATTTAGGTTCATACCCTAGTGGAATACTTTTACTCTATAATAAAATAAAGCCATTCTATAATAGTACCAAAAGGACAATATCCACATTATTACTGATTGTGCTACAACTCAACAAATTCTAGAACAGTGCTTTGCTCTTCCTAGTAAGAAGCAACATATAAAAAAAAATTTTCAAGTAGCTGCCTAAACCCTATCCTGACAAACAAGCTCCAGATCACATTCTGACTGCAGGTCAAACATCCAGCAAGGAAAAGACCACCCACAGATGCTGAACCACACTACACTGAACCACAAAACCCAAAGGTCAAATCTGAACTAATTCTTGCTATAAACAGTGAAGCAATCCCAAATACCAATTAAACATAAAAGCTCCTTTAGAGAAAATAGTACTTTTACTCTTCAGAAGTGGTACGTGATACCAAGGAGGGAATAACAGTGGTAGTCAATGCTCATCCCGCTTCCTCCCAGGAGTCAGTAGGCGGCTTTCAAGGCTGTGGGTTTTGTAAGCCTGGTGTCACCCGGTACACGTGGGGCTTTTTGTTTGCAACTGGAAGACAGTAACCATACCTATCTGCTCCCGATGGTGTTAATCACAGGGATCTGATTCATATTGCATAAACTAATAGCCAACCATTCACCTCTAAGTAAGAATCAAGAAGGAAGTTTTCCACTGCGAGACTTTTTCTACTGCTCACAAAACAGTGCCAGAAAGCTGAGGAGTAACTTTGTAAAGCTATCACAAGTCCTGGTATGTCAGATACTCAGATCAGAAATGGCACATAGAAAGCCTATTCTGAATGCAATGGGCTAACCCTCAAAGTACCAAGAGATGAAAGCTGGCCAAGGGCCTTCAAAATAAGAATGAAAAGCCCACCCCAGATAACAAAAACAGAGTGCAAAGACACTGAAGTACTGTCAGCTTTGGAAGGGGCAGGCAAATACGCTGGGTCCATGAAAAGCTGCCATCTCCAACAAGATCCCCAACTGAACCAGGAGATACTGTGGCAAGCCCTAGTTAACAGATGACGGAAAACAAAAATCACATACTAACAGACAGTTTGGGGATGAGGGAATTCCCACTACGAGTCTGTTCAGGATTTTTTTTCCCCCCTACAAACAGGCATTTAAAGCCCACCATTTCAAAGCACGTTCAAATGCTGTCCTTGAGCAGGACATTCAAGGCAAATGGCTTCTGATCAAAAGAAAACCCCTTTAGAAAAGGTTTTCTACCTTGTTAAAGCAGAGCACAGGTGCAGCAGTAACATTTTGAAGCACACAGTAAAATGGACATGCGTTGCCTGCTGCTGCTGCTGGAAGAACTCCAAATAATGGCTCAGTAAAAAGAATTACTAAAGAATTGCTGCTAGTGGAAAATTTCGTGTGACCTTTTTGTCCAAAACAGTTGTATTTCTAATAGGCACAAATAGGAAGAATTCAATGAGTAAATTAACAGCAGAAATATAATAGTATTATCTATGGGAACTGTAAGTCTGTAAGTGCTCGTTTATTCTTACCTTCTTCTGCCTCATCCTCCTGGGATGACACAGGCCCTCCTCCACTTGTTGGGCTGACCAATTCTTCCTCTCTTGCAGATTCTCTTTGTAGACTGACAACTTCATAAATTGCATCCCCAGCACTTGTGTGGTTTTTTCCTTCAGACTAAACCAAAATATGTGTATGTATTAGGTCCACACTATTGATAAACGCCATTCTAATAGCATGCCAAAACCACACCCAAACACAGACAAACAAATCTGCTGTCAAGGCTAAACGGCAATTTCCGCAAGAGTCCCTCAGATTTCTTTGCAACGCACACCCAGGCTGGCAGTAATTGATAGCTCTGTTTCTCTAAGTTTTATAGGTAGAAAATATAAATAAAACTGCATTATTTCCAAAGCGGTCTCTTAACAACCATTTTAAGTGTTGTTCAGCATGATGATAAAAAAAGCTTTTCCATTTAAATAGCTCGAATGAGATAAGGTCAAAGAGAAACTGCAGTAAAAGAAAAGAGGAAAGAACAAACACGAAATATATTGGAGTAACTGCCATCACAGAAACAGGAATCAAAATCCTGAGGGGAAAAAAGAAATTGATGGTAAGAGTTTTTAGTAGGTAAAGACAAGACTAAAGAAGAAACAAAACCTCATGCTTTTTGAAGGCCGTAAATTGTGGAAAGCTCCTCATAGTGTTTTACTCCTTAAAAAAAAAAAAAAAAGAAAAATTCATCTTTCTTCTAGAGATTGCAACATGTAATATATTCCTTCCCATGGGAAAACGTATTGTCTGTATCTAGCTAGAAAAATCTGTATTGTATCCTAAGCTTTATTTACCTCTTTACTTTCATATACGTATATGTATCTGTGTGTGCTTCTCTCTGTGCACACACATGCGCAAATGACGTGTACCTGTCAGTCTAACACTTAAATTACCTTGGAATTTGAGCGTGGTATCTGTGACAATATATATTTGAAGTTAGAATATATTCTGTGAAAAGCATTTTGTTCCGTAAAAGCAGGTTTTTTCCCTGATCTGTCTCTTTAGGAATCTGGTAACTTTTAATACAAACGACCTCAAAACTTGGGGGGCAGGGGGACATTGTTTGTTTTCATTTTACTTAAAGCTGGAAAAGTTCAGAGTTTATTCCAAGTCTTGCATGTTCAATGGACTTCTCTTTTTCACATGAAAAGAGAAGTTATCCATATTTTAAGTACTGGATACACAGTTGCAAGTTTCAAAATAAAGGGACTATGAGTTTTTCCTTTGAGCTACAGTTCTGAACACAATTCACTGACATGCAGTGATTAATATATTTGTAGAGAACTGTATGAAACTTCAAACTACTGATTTGTGCTTCGTGCATCTTACCTAATCAGTTAAAATATGCTCATTTTTTTTTAACATATTAAAAACATCAAATTAACCATGAAAAAGAACACAATTTCAGTTAGAAACTACTCATTTCACTTCAACCAAAATGCTGATAAAGTTGGAAGACTCCATGGCACCTTCACTGGAGATGCACATGAACTGCTAACCAGCACTTGCAATTTCAACAAGCTGGTGAAGTTACACAGACACGTAGCTTAAATAGGGTCTGCGTGTACCAACACAATGTAAGTAAGTTTATACTGACAAAATTTCCTTAGTGTATTTTATATTAATCCTTCAGATTTGCTTCCTTTAAAGCTGACACTCCCTGGATGCAGTGGTTCCAACTACCAGCCAGTATTGCTAACTGAACTTCTCATGAAGTCAGCTCAATGAACTTTGGGGTTTAGGCATAAATACCCTGCATTTTGTTAACATTTAGCAGGATGATATTAGAGCCATTATACCTGTCTTACTCTCACAGTACACCATTATCAAGTAATGACAACGTACTTTGTTAAATCCATCAAGTATTAATGCCACTAATATTATTAACCATCACCATCTATCTATAGTTTTATTTTTGAGGGAGTGAGGCATGAGGTACTATGGATTTTGTTGCATGTTTCAAGAGTTAAGTCTTCAGCTCTTTGAACATGTTGTGGTTAACTGTCAGACCCATCTCTATAAAATGCAAATCATTTGGTGATTTTTTCTTTTTCTGAAACACAAATTTGCCATCTACAGGTATCCACCTCTACAAGGATCATGTTCTAGCAATGAAAACGTGGATGAGTAACACAGTGAGAAAGATACATAAGTAGATCCTAAATCACTCAACTACCTGCATTTATGTCACTTCTCAGATCTGACTGCACCTCACCAACGTCCGTTCAGACTATTAAACCCATCTGAATCCTTCCTCGGGAGAGTTCTGATTTTTCTCTGCCAGTACAAGTCAGTCCCACTTAGCCCTTGCAGGAAAATGCTATTTCATTGCTTGCTTCCTTTTTGAACATCGGTAATGGATGCTTCTCTATGGAAATGGGTACCTTGCTGAGACAGCCCAAGTCTAAAGCTTGCTGCCAAGGACTCCGCATGCTAGAACTCAGAACCAGGCAGACCGCAACGCATGAATTTCTCACTCACATCACACACAATTGCACAATGACGGACAGCATTAGTGTCATGACACTACATCAGCAGGAAATTGTACCACAGGATCCACTGTCCTGCACAGAGAAGCCATCCATCTTTGGAGCTGAGGCTTTTGATATTGATCCACTGGTACATTCCCCAGAATATCCTTCAGCTTAACTGTTTTCCCCAGAAGGTCGCAAATGGCTCATCCCAATACCATCTGCAAAGTTTCTCCAAGGAGTAAGAGTGCCCCGAGGTACAGCATCTTTCAGAGGTATCTACAGGAACACCTATTGCAATACAACTTGTCCAACTGATAATTGGCTAAACAGAGACTTGCTAGAGGTCAACCAGAGAGATCCTGTCATTCATAATCAGGACCTCTTGTAGTAATATTACAAAGATTAAAAACACCCCTTTTCCAAAAATCTGCAGAAGCGCTCCTCAGAATTTTACAGCAGGAAGAAATGAATGTGTTTCTTCAGGGAGGGGAGGCACATGTATGTTTTCATATTATAAGGGGCGAGAAAGAAAAAAGAAAGCATCCATATTACTCAATTAAAAACAGTACGTTTGTAAATGATTTAAAAGGAAAGTTCAACTGATTATAGATAAGTATCAAACAGCTGAGAATGCAATAGCTTCAAACTTTTTTTTTTTAATTTAAAATACAGATATTCTCAACATTTGCATATAATGGTTTTCTCAGAGTTTCCTACATTCTAAGCTGCTATGCTAATCTCCAGAAGACATGCAGAAACAGCACTGCATGAGATTTATTTACTCACTAAGTGTTAAACACAGCTGCCCTTTTGCCATATAAGATCAACATAGCTTGTTTTATCGGACCTATTACTGTGCCTCACAGGAAGATGACAACTCAAAGATTCACATTAGGCTCAGTCAAATTAAATCCTGCTCTTCGGTTTCATTAGTCAGATGACAGACCGTTATTCCAATGCAAATGATACAGTTAGCCTCTGCTGTTCACTTTCTGAACCAATACCACAACAGAAGTCTTTGGAGAAAGCTGGTCAACAGCTGCTGCAGGAGGATGCAGTTGAGCATTATCCTACAGCAGACACACATACCTTCTGTACCTCACCCAAAGCTAAAAGCAGAAGGGACTTGAGCAATCTACTCAGAAGATAACTCTTCAACAAACTTCACCAGATAAGCTAGATATACCACCTCTCAGTACTTGAGGAAGAAATAAGTGCACATTAATCACATAAGCACAGGACTGGGAAAGCTAACACAGAGGAAATACACAACTATGCATTAAGCTTCATCTTAACCACTTCCTCCCTCTGTAGAATCAAGCAGTATTTGTACAACTTGACTTAAAAGGCAAACTTAAGGGACTAACAAACTGAAATACCTCAGAACAGAGTTTGCTAAAAACTATTATTTCTTTAACTGCTATTAGAACATTTCAAAAGGTTACAATCATCAACAAGAAATCACACAATCAGTGCTGATTTAATAAATCATTGCAACAATAATGCCCATAGCCTCACATTTCAAAAAGCCCTGGGGCAATTAAGGAGAACACAGTTAATTTTATACCCTCATCAGCAACCACGAGGGTGAAAACATGGCAACTTCTCCATGCAGCCAAACTTACTTTTCCAGATAATCTTCTTCCAAACCTCTCTTTTTGAAAACATGGAGAAATCTACCTTCTCAGATACTTTGAAAAACAACAGTAATAGCCTAACTCTTTTAAAACTCTGCATTAGGTTCTTTTGCCTTTAATTGATTATATTCTTACAGCCACCTACCTTCACATTTTGAACCTCAGCAGCCAGGATTTCCCTTTGTCAAATATTCGTTGATTTTACAGTGAACAATGAAAGAGTCATTTCCCAATTTTAACAGTCAAATGGACTTGCTTTAGATGTCTGCACAGAGGTCAGATTGTATGAAATTACAGTGGATTCAATAGGTAGGTTCAAAATTGTTTAAGCTTACAAAGCCATAGACTTATGACTTATTATGATGCAGTTTACAAAAGAATTGTACATTTATATATGCTACTTAACCACGATGCATATAAGCATCTCGGCAAGTAACAGTTAAAAGAAAAACTACTGAGGTGCAGGTGCCACACTAACTTTTATAAAGACCAAATTAAAACAGACAAAAATGCTCCCAGCATCAACATTTCTTAAAAAAAAAAAAAAAAAAAAAAAACGAATATGCAATACCTGTTTTAGCTTCATGTAAAAAGTCTCTGTGAAGGTTTTTCTGCTGAAGTACCAGAAGCGTTCATTGGCAGGATACACACGCACAACAGTCTCCAGCAAAAACCGCACCGGCTCTACTACTTCAGTAACAACCATATCCACTGCCACAGTCATGAACACACGCTTATCTAAAGCACAAAAATAAGTCACATACAGAGAAAGCAGTTAAAGTTTAAATTTCCCAAAACAATAAATGACAGAAGGAAACTGTTGATCAAACTGAAAACCCTTTCCATATAATTACTAATTTTACTGCACCCATTTTATTTATGAGTTCTACACCCTACTTGCCTGTTGAATGAGAGTATGCATTAAACAGAGTACCAGATAACTGATAACTTTTTAAAACAAAGTATCTTTGTTTCAAAGACAAAGGCAAAATGTCATGCAAAGAAAATGGCATTAAGACGCATGATCCCTATCAGACAAAAGGAACATGCAGAGGATAAGGTCATATTTTAAAGTGTAAACTTCCTGCTGAGGGAATATATATGTGTAGTGTCAAGGATCTCCTACAGCACCCTAAATCCTCTCATAACACTAAGAAACACTTCAGATCATTTTTTATGTCCATGCCCATACTCTGTCAGTTACAAGGACTCAAAACATTTTACTCCTCCCTGTCAGTAGTCATCTTCACAGCAGCAAAACATATTTTTAAAGCAAAGCATGGATCAGTAATCTTAGTCTGTAACAGCTCCATCTTCCTGATACCGAAGCATAACTCCAACTTTTTTAAGTAGAGGAGAATGCAGGATCAACTGACCAGAGGAGGAGACTGAAATCGCCCAAGTGTACCTTGCAGGTTTACAAGAAAAGGTTTGCTGCTTCTAGAAACATTCATCACAGAGAGGGGTAGTAACCATCACGTTGCATCACAGCTGATAATCTTTCTTGCACGAAGTACAGATTTTTCAAATACACATTTAGAATCAGACCTTATGGATCCCTAGGTTCCCTTGTCTTATCAGACCAAAGAGGCTAGTGGGCATTTCAAAAACCAAAAAAAATCAAAGCCACAAAACCAAACCACACCACACACAATGTCATATCATAAAACAAAATCTGTCAAGCTGCATAACAAGAGCTCTGCCTATATGCTAGCAGAAATAATATGAAAATCCATCAGCAAGAACAGTGACACTGACTGGATATGCCTTTAAGCAACTGGTGTGAGTTCTGCCATGGGATAGGAAACAAATTCCAGATTTGCATTCAAAACTTTTACATAGAACATCAATCCTAGTGGTAAGAAACTGTGCTATATAATCAAGCACATCAGTGCATCACTTGCAGCTGCCCCAAAATGAAGGGGATGTAATGCTATTTGTAATCAACTCACCTCAAAACTAACATCAATGCTTACAATTTATACTGGTTTGCTGAGTACAGAAAGTGGAAAACAACTTCTGCATACCCAGGGAACAGGCACATACGCCCCAAACACTAATGTAACGTCTCCAAATCAGCAACACACAGCTCTATGAACAATTCACATTTCTACATTGCATGTGTTTACACAGCAAAGTTCCAAGCCATGGACTCCTGGAACATAACGTTTTATGTACTCAGACACATGTACTATGATTTCCAGTACAAAATACATACATCATGTCACAGAATCATAGAATCATGGAATGGGTTGGGTTGGAAGGGACTTTAAAAGACCATCCAGTTCCAATCCCCCTGCCATGGGCAGGGACACCCTCCACTAGACCAGGTTGCTCCAAGCCTCATCCAGCCTGGCCTTGGACACTTCCAGGGATGGGGCACCCACAGCTTCTCTGGCCAGCCTGTTCCAGTGCCTCCCCAGCCTCTCCGGGAAGAATTTCTTCCTGATACCTGATCTAAATCTCCCCGCTTTCAGTTTAAACCCGTTACCCCTTGTCCTGTCGCTACACGCCCTTGTAAAAAGCCCCCCCCAGCTTCCTTGTAAGCCCCCTTCAGGTACTGGAAGGCTGCAATAAGGTCTCCCCGAAGCCTTCTCTTCTCTCAGCCTTTCTTCATAGGACAGGTGCTCCAGCTCATGTCAGGTAAAATAAATCTAGAAATTAAATCCAATTACCTTTAGGAGTTTCTTCATTAAGTACTAGAAACATGGGTGCATTAGGATTCCACATTCCAGTAATTACGTAAGCCTTCCCATCAGAACTCTTTCCCATGGATTCCTAAAAATAAAAACATACAGGATTCTATCATGATCAAAGAGACTGAATACAGGGAAATAGTTCTAGGAACTTCAGAGTAAGATTGTCTAGAGTGAACACAATCTAAATTAAGAATATGAATAATGGATTAAGAAAGGCTAGGTGGAAATAGAAGAGAAAGAAAAAACTAAAGAGAAGACAAGAAACATTATATAAGAAACTGAAGTCCAGGTGTTTATCCACATACTTTTTTTATGTTTATTGTAAGCATGAAACATGGTAGCATGTCTGCCACTACTTTCTGAGCAGCTGAGATGGTTGTTAGGACAGTATGAGTTACGGGAGAACTCACAAAACTAAACTAGCCCCACAGTATACACAGAAATAGTTCAGAAAACTGGAATCTTAACAGAGTAAGACCTTAACAACTCCAACCCAAAGATCAAGCTAATTTTCTCACCTCCATAATTATAACTCTGCCAGATTTTTCCCAGAGTTGCTTAGGGATGGACTTAGATTTGTAAGTATATCAATGGCCTAGGATTCCAGTCCATAGGAATTTGAGATTTAAAGAGCCCAATTTGAGGACAATATGCAAATAAAGTCAGAACAGCCACAGATGATAAAGTTAATACTAACAGCAATACCTCCATATGTGGTTAAAACAACCTTATGCTATACAACTGTTACTTCCACAAATAGTTTTTACAGACCTGCTAGGAATAAGCAAAGTACATGTTCTGCATATATGAACAATTACAGGGCAGGTACACGCTTCCTCAAGTTTTCTGGGACAGTCTCTGTGGATCCAACAGACCTGTATGGTAGCCTCTTTGTAAATGCAAGGAGACTAACATTTTTACTCTGCAATCCAATTTGTGGTGGACCATTAACAGTGACTGAGTTCTCCAGATTTAAATAGGGAGGAAGAGGGTTGAAAGGAAAACACAAATGTATACGTATATGCTGTAGCCAAGAAATGAACTAGTAAGTCATTACGTCCAGCGTTCCAATGTACTAGGAATGTAAATGTAAACAGATTTATAGATGGAGTAAAGACAGGAATTCAGATATACAGCCCATACAATATAAAGGTGTTATATAGATTTATAGAAGCTAATTCACTATGCTCCATAACTCACTATAATTTATTCAATTTTCTAATAAAATAATAAAAAAGGAAAATCAGAACTAATGTCAGCAAATAAAAACAAAAATGTGACCTAGTAAATACAAACATGCAAATAAACCAGTATTTGCATATTCTATGTCTGACAAGAGAACTAAAGATTGATAGATAGAATCATCAACACAAGTAAAGAAACAGACTAGGGAAAACTGCGATAACCATACAGCCCCAACATATCTGATTGGTTTAACACAAACACTTCCTGACTTGAAAATGGTTCTACTCTTATCCATGGTGTGAAAGTGAATTGTATCATCACAGAAAGTACCATATTATTTTGCACTCCTCTTAAAAGCAACTCCTAAGAAATGAAGATTGTTAAAAAAAAAAAAAAGTGAATACTTCAAGCTCTGAGCAAGAACTTAAATCCAAATGAAGCAAATAAAGGCAAAAGTTCTCAGCATCTTAGAAAAATAAGACCACTTCCCCAACACCCATACATAAAATCAATTATTTGGTCTAAATTTTTAGGCAACATGCTTACCACAATACAGAAAGCTTAGTTATTTGTATCAAGCAGCTGTCAGTGGACCTAATCAGTGTCTTCCCTAATTGAGCAAAAACCAGATGCCACAGGTTTTGACATTAATTGCTTTGACATTAAGTGTTTTGCCCATGGTATGTAACACATTTGTTTCTAGTTTTATAATATAAAAAAAAGATTTTAAGAAAAAAACAAACACACACACCCCCAAAAAAAAACCCAAACAAAAACAACAACAACAACAAAGAGTGAGAGATTGGTTTGTTTGTTTGAAATCACCTCTAGATTATTAGAGCTAAGTATTACCATGTCTAGTAAATGCATGTCACTGTTCTTCACATTTCGTCCAGGGCTCAGTAGCATCCCAAAGCATCTGTGAATTTGGTGGGGTTTTTTTAAAAGGAAAAAAAAAAGATAGATATTAGCTTTTCAAAATACAAATGTTATTTTCTTGAACATAATGGCACAGCCACCTACTGCTTCTAATTTAAAGAAAACCTCTCTCAGCAATGTTTTGTTAGTGTTATGGCAACACTCAGGAAACATCACAATATGTATTAAAGAAAAGACAATGAAATAAATTTCCAGAATGAAGATGACAAATTAGTGTCTGACCTGTGAACAATCAATTATTCTTAAAGACAACTTAGTATATTGAGTTTAAAGATACCAACAATTCCTATACATTAGTGATGGAGAGTAGGAAGGCGAAGTTCACTCCCCAGTCCATTTTAAAAATTGCTTTCATACAATCATGCAAAGTTACAAATCCACACACTGTATCACTCATTATGCCACTGGTGTAAAGCATCGTGTAGCACCATGTGCTCTTAAAAAAAACGCAATTTGCTCAATTTTTAGATTTTTTTTTTTAACTTTTGTATTGTACAGGGTCTTGAATTCCAGTTCAATCATTTAACAACAAAATGTTCTTGATACTTTTAAGAGCACAAAAAAATAAAAAACATTCTTAAAATATTCAGACTTCTGAACTTTCTGAATACTGAAGGCACAAATCCATTCCTGAAGATTCTGCAAATCATCTTTCTCTTTCTCTCCTTTGAGCATACTCCATTATGAACAAAAAAACCACCACCAAACAGAATTATGTATGTGTAACAGAAGCTGCAAGCAGTTTTGCAGACTTTTAAAACGTTAGATCTCAAATGAGGGGGAAAAAAAAAAAAAAGACAAAAAACCAACTTGAAGCAACTGCATCATGAAATGTTATGGAAAATTGGGAACATATTTCAGAGGATTTTTCTTTGAGAACTTTTCTCCTGCACAACTCAATTCTCTAATAATCAGAAATAATCAGAGATACCACTTTTTCTTCCTAACTCTCAGAAGAAAATAAACTGGAAGTGATCTCTACAAGCAATCTGACCCAATCCTCTACTCAGAAGAGGACCAACTTGAATACAATTGCCCTGGGCCTTGTCAAGTTCTGAGCATCTCCAAGAAGACAGAATGAAAGCTCTCTTTTGGCAACCTGTTCCAATGCCCAGCTCCCTTTATACTACAACTGGCCTAATTCAACAGAGGAATTTCCAGGAAAGTAACTTGTGTCCATTCACTCTAATCCTACCACTCTGCACCTCCAAGATGGGTTTGGCTCTATCTCCTCCATAACCTCCCACCAGCTATTTGAATGCACCAGGAAGAGCTTCCCATTCCCACGTTAAGTCTGAACAAAAGCAGTTCTGGCCTCTGGGCAACCCAAATCTCCAAATGAAAATTCAGATTTTTCAACAAACATAAATTGTAAGAGACTATTTAAACATCCATACTTTAACAATGAAGACAGAATATTTTCACCACTTTCAGGCAAGCACAATGTACCACCAACAGTGATATAACAGCAACTATCATTTCAGTAATGCTATTAACTGTAAAAGTCTTAAGAAATGTAATTACTACACCATCTAGTAAATTTGCCACTATTACGTTTGGGTACGTGATTTTCATTTTCCACTTCGTTACATTTAAACAGTAACTTATGTCCACAACTGTATTTTTCCTTCTTCATATTCTTGCACTACTAGAATCTTAAAAATTGAAGTGGTAAATAAAACGGTAGACAACAATTTTGATTCACTTATCTAGCATAATGCAGCGCCATGTAAAGCCACCAAGGTAGCTAGGATGCTAGGACTTCTAGTTAACCACCCCAGCAGTCTTTTCTGTACGACTCAATTAGACCAGGCAGTATGCTACAGTAAACTGGCTGACTACTTTTTGCTCCTGAGGTAGAAATAGCTCTGACAGGGCTATAAATTACATTAGTAGACTGGTCATTAGCTTCTGGCACATCTGCTATAGAAAACTGTAAGGCTAAGATTCAGAGGTAGGCCAAATATCTGTGCTTTCCAAAGACAACAGCTCACAGGTCTTAGCTCTGGCTGTGTTCCTCTCAGATGCGTGCACATTCTGATGTGCGCCAGCCACAGTTTTTGGGAAGTATGCTTCCAAAAGAATGAGAGTCAGGAACAAGTAACCTCTGCCTCTGACAGAAGCAGATACTTAGGATGACTGAGAGCAGCCTGCTACGAGAACAGTCCAGGCTTCTCTTTCCACTAAGTTCAAAGAGCAAAATGAGCTCAAGCGAGTTCAGGACCCTCACTTGCAGATGAGCTAGATTTTACACAAAGAGCAGTCAACATGTTCAGCCTCTGATCTGAGGAGTCTGAACCACATCGCCAGGACTCAAAATGACCTGCACAGACTGCAGGCCTCATAATGGTCCTCATACTGTTTTCTGCTCTTGCAACTGGCTACCAAGTGGCTATGTGCAGGTGCACCACTCTGGTTAAATTCAACTAGTATCTACGCCCTACGAAAGAAAGAACTGAAATTATTCTTCACTATTATGTATTTCCAGTTATATACATGCTAGCCACGGATAAGGCTTATAGTATTAAGTTAACATGGAAACATGATCTTTAAGAGTCTTTGGTACTACTGAGCAACCAGCCTATATTCCATACATCAGTTGCAAGTACTCCAGCCAAGACTTTAACCTAAGCTACACCTGCATAACTTGGTATTAACTCTCCTGTGTGACTCGCAGCATGCTGTATTTAAACACCACTGTACTGAGAACAGAACAAAAGGCTATTTCACTCTTCACAACTTTCTTAAAGCCCCTGATCATTAATCAGAATTTTCTTCTTGAATCCTGTAAACAACTGCAACTTGATATCCCACACTGTGGAAGTGAGCCTATGTAGTGTCGCACACAACTCAAACCTGGGAGACAGGAATGAACAACATTTTTTATCTAGGACAAACAGATAAAGAAAACAGGCAAAACCTGAGCCAAACAGGTCCCAAAGGTAGGAAGAGCTAAAGTAACTCAACTGAGACTAACCTACTCTGTCAACCTAACCCAGGCACAGGCCCTGTCTGAACTCCTAGAGGTGGCAAGTTTCTCTGAGTGATACCTGGTTTACTCTTCTCAGACCACGAAGAAAGATTCTTGAACTCTTTAGACCAGAGACCAAATTTCTTTAGCAACAACATTTATTTGCATTATAATTTCTACTTAGGAATACCTTTTTTGAAGACACATTAAATTGCTTAGGAGCTCACTCTCTGATGTAACCTGGACTGACCTTTTATACCAGTTTTGAATTTTAATGCTATGCAGTGTTAAGTACCTAAAATGACTTACAAGATGATGTGTCATGTCAATTAAATAACTTTTTATCAGCAAAGCTTGTGGTGATAAAAATAACATCCTAATTGAATATCCTAAACAACATAAAAATAAAAGCTATTTTCCAAGGAAGGTAGCTTTACTTTTTTTTGTTTGGGGGGGTGGAGGGGGGAAATCAACAATCAAATGCCTCTCAGAAATGCTTAAAAGAGTTCTTCATTCATTAACGGAGTTCTGAAGCCAATATTGTTTAAAAGTAAAAATACATTGAAGATAGGATTTTTTTAAAGTCAATGAGTAGCAAAAGCACAATTTTACAACATAAAAGAACGATGATAAAAAATTCTGCTGTATATTACTGACTTAAAAAAATGAAACTAAGATTTTAAACAACAGCTTGAAAGCAAGTGAAAACTCAATCATGGGTTCTGTGAGGGCTGTGGGGCTTTTTTCTTGATTTTCCTGTTATCCTGAATTCCCTGATCACTAAACTGAAGTCTCCTATTGTTACTCTTTTGATAAGATTGCCATCTGGTGGCATTCGCCATTCTTAAAAATTGAGCTATTGAGAAGGAATTTCCTAATTGAAATTAATACATTACCTACTGCTACAGTAGTAAAAAGAGATAATGTGTTAATGAACACATCAACTGTTACTCTTCACATGCATGGTCCACTTCTGGTGCAAATGCTTTGCACAAAAAGGTCAGATTATTCTGTCCAAAAGGGATTCCCCCCATGTAATTTCCAGGAGATAAAACAGAACTCATCAACCATTCCTGAGCTCTCCACGATCACTTCAAGATAAACATTACAATCACATTATAACAAAACTACAAAGGCATCCTACTCATCTTGAGGACTCTCCCAAAAGATTGCTCCTTCTAACCAGCAGATTGAGTCAAACGTGTAGTGTTCCAGTACACTGATCTAATAGATTAATGTTCTCCAAGGTTTAACATAGCTCAGATGACCTAACTTGGTTACTTCTACTAAACAATGAGATGCTGGTAATGTGGGATTACAATAAATGCCTGGTTTTGCACTACTTAAAAACAACAGAAAGCAAAATCAAAAGCATTTGAATATCATAAGTATCCTAACACGACATTTAAAAAAATAATTAAAAGGCAAAAACCCTAGAATGTTTGATTATTACAGGCTATATTTCTTATTTTTACCTAAAAAAAAAAAAAATTACATTTAAAACTGAACTGCGTACCTATTAATTATGTCGTGCAATTATACTTTCTGTGTTATTGTTTTATTTTTCTGTCACATGACTTGCAAAGACAGGGAAAAGTACATTAAATACTGCTTTCTCAAAAACTTAACCTGCATTATTTTTATAAGAATCTTACCTTTCAATGGCCAGTTCTTTGTTCGAGAGTTGCTGAACTGTAACCACCACTTTCTTCTCAATTCCCTGTTTAAGCTTGAAATACAATTTCTCTCTGTCCTTTGGCACAGGGCTAAAACAGTAAGGAAACAAGTTTCTTTAGCACAGCTACAGAAGATTGAGTGTTTAATACAGAAGAGAGAGTAGCAGCCCACTTAAACCATTAACGGCTCAGCTCATTTGAGAGACCTTCTCTTCCTTTATTCACAAACTAGTAAACCAGCACTGAACACAAACAGACTATAGGGTCACATGTAGTATGCTGTCTGGGGGATTTATCACACAAACGTATGCAAAAATGCATGGCGTTGGGCTCTAAAATGATAGAACATGCACTATATACTGGCTATAAAGCAAAAAATAAGAAAGACATTTTCACAGAATTACCTATTATTAACAACTTTATCTTCCATTACAAAAAAAAATCTTGTAGTTAACTGTTAGATGAAAAATAACTTTGCTCCCCTGTCCCTTGCAATGCTTAGAGAAGGTTACATTTTATAAATCTTCAATAAATTTGAAATTTATTAGCTTATTTAAAAAAAAAAGGCACCACTAGACTGTATTAACTCAAGAAAACTGGGTTTGATTAAGGTTTTTACAGACTTCCTACTATCTTTTCCGTTTACACAAGCCTACCTTGAGCATCCCTAACAGAAATTATGTATTTTAAAGAAACTAACTTGAAAAAGGTATCCTTTATCATTTTACAGAAAAGATACAGAGAATAATAACGTAAAGCAAAGCAACAGCTTCCTTTTCATAACTGTTTATAAACTTCTTATAAAAAGGCCAAATCAATTTTACTGCAACACAGTAGCTGTGCATTCTGCAAGTAGCTACATGCGTTTTTTCAAAGAGATTTCTACTTTTCTCTTTCCATTCACATTACCTAAAATTTCCTTTTCCATCATCTTCTTTGACTTCTAAGGAAACACTGAAAGTGTACACATCACTATCTGGAGTAGGAAGAGCAAAGTCCTTCACATGATCAGACGCTTGTTTGGAAGAACGTTTGAATGCTGTTGAGAAACTATACAAAATCCGGCTGACCTGCAGCAAAGCAAAAGAATTTATAGTTTTATAAAAAATAAAATAGAATTTTTAATGGAGTATTGTGATGTGTTTTTGAAGGTCAGAAAATTATTGTTGCTCATTTCTTGTACTGAACACAAACCGTGCCTCATACATCACAAACAGTTCAGACTGGATGTTTAATAACCAAGCAAATTCAGTAACAACATCTGTTTCCACATGTCACATTCACCACGCACGTAATGCTCGCTAAGTTGTTATATATTACAAGAATGCAACTCATTAGAGGGCCTGAACAAGGTACTTTTTCAGGTTGTGTACTCAACAACACAACTTACAGCTTGCTTTTGCAGAGGTCAAAAACCAAGGCAATTTCTTCTTTTTCAACCTCTATTTTCCCACCCTAGAAAATCCTTTGCTCCCAAATTATCGCACAGTTCTTCCTAAAGTATCTAGGGCAGAGTACTGTAAAATGATTCTTTGTACTCACAAGGTTTACAATGCAACTTTAGTCTGAAACCTACCCCTGTGAGGCCTGAAAAACATAATTATGTCTTAAACTTAGGCTTTCTAAATCTTCCCACTAAAGTGCACTTTGAAATTTTATTGCAATACTAGAAGAAAAAATAATTAATTTATATCAATATTCACATATGACTAGCTGCACATTCTGTGAAATTCATTATATATGCATTAACATATTTTTCAAGGCACTATACACCATTTCCACATCTGGAATAACTTCTTAAAATACCACTTGCATCCCTTTTACAAGTCACTGTACAGCATTCAATACTTACTGCCTCTTTAATTTCACAGGAGAAAACATGAATCTGGAAATCTTCAGTTCCACAGCTGCTTTCAGTAAATGCAAAACAGTCGCTTTCAGAAGTCCCATTTTGTCCACGCACACAAAACAACACCTTATAGATTGGAAAAGAGGCTATCTCCACGTTGCTTGATTGATCTATTATTCTGTCAAGGGAAGGAACAGGGAAAATCAAGGAAAAAGGCCAGTAAAACAAACAGGCCTACCTAAAAGACTCTTCTGCAATTAGATAGATATCTAAACTGTAACTACAAGTAAATTCAAGTACATAAGATCTGCAGTGGGAACGGAAATGTCAATGCAAGTAACAAAAGAAACACTGTTATGTTACCTTACAGAGCCTTCTGGAATGTTGGGAACATAAAGCGTTACAGGTAAAGGAGTCTGACTTGAGGATTTCATGTTTGTCATGGCATGTAGAGCTTCTGGTTCATTTCGAGGAGCAGACACCTTTGTGCAACCTAAGTAAGTCAGTTTGTTAAACAATACGCTGTCCTCTTCCAGGGGTTCGCTGGGAGAAGGTGGCCTTGGTGCACAGATTTCTGAAAACGAAGAAACAATTTCTTTAACCACGTGGGGTTTTTTACATATTTTTTTGATCAGTTCCATAGCAAATTTTCCCACTTTTTCTGAGAATACACATGGCAGTCAAAAGTCCATCTCCAATAGTAAGAAGTCCATTAGGCACCTTAATGTTCAGTGTATTCTATTCTAATGCATGCTTCCAACCAATTTTTCTTAAGCTCCATTCCCCAGATGTACTTTTAGTTTGTTTATACCTCTTTCTAATTGCTACTCATCATTTTGCAAAGATGCCTCTAATTCTCTCCCACGTCTTTGCAGCTTGTGTAATTGTGTAGAATTAAGTGTGGTTCACATTCCTGGGATGGCTATATTAAATGCAGGAAACCATAAGGGAGCTGGAGAAAAGGGGTATCTGTCCTCTACTCAGCAGAACATAAGAGTTCTTTTTCCACTATCACACTTGTGGAGAGGGGTGATCTTGAGGGAGCTTTTCAGAGTTTTGCTGTTGTTATTGTTTTCTGGTGGGGTTTTTTTTTAAGGCATTTTGACATTTAAGAAACAAGCGGAGAGGTGGAAGAAAAATTTGTTAAGTATGGAATCAGAGTAATCTAGGTTGGAAAAGACCTGTAGAGGTCATCTAGCTTTAACTCCTGCTCAAAGACAGATCAGGTTATTCTAGGGCTAGCTTCAAAACTGAATCAGGTTACTCAGGGCCCTGTCCAGTCAGGTTTTGGCATCTCTGAAGATAGACATTCCAAACCTCTTTAAGCAATCTGCTCTCTTATTTTTATTTCTTATTACTCTATTTAATATTTCCATAATACTTAAATCATAAAGGCTGCAAAATTGAATTATTCCTATTACGGGGGAGCAGGGCAGAATGTATCTACAAGTATTTCTTTGTTCCTTCATGCTAAGGGTTGTGTTCTGTTTGAAGCACGTCAAACAGGGAGCCAGTAAGGTAAGTTTCTCAAAAATAGAGCACACATTTAATTAAGAGAAGGGTTTTTCCATTATGTGTAAACAGTCTATCTTATTCTACCATTAAAACTTTTTTTTTTTTACTTCCCAAACACATGCCATGGGAATTATCTGATACAATCCACAGAAGCGCTCTGCATACTATTGATGAAAAAGAATTCTAATTCAAGGCCCACAGAGATGGCCACAGGCTTGGATTCCTAATACATATTTTTTAAAAAGCTACCATACATCTGACATAAAATATATCCAATATAGTTTACATAAGAAGCTTTCAGTCATCCCTTTTTCACCAAAACTTCAAATACCAGAAGAGTACCACCATCATTCCTAGCAAGTATCAAATCTAAAGCTGATACTTGGTGATAGAACCAGACCTGAAAAGTTTCAGGTTGCTCACAGCTCATTTGTAGGTAGTACCACCAATGAATGAACACTGCCCTGAAACTTCTCATACTCCACCAGTAGCATCTCTACCCTAACTACAGTCCATCCAGCAAGTTCCACAATACTTAGTCCTAAATCATCCACGGCTGGAGACAAAATGAAAATTATCTTGACCAAACCAGAGCAGCACAGGTCATCAATCTGATGACAAACTGTTCCTGTCTATAATGCTCAACTAACCAGAAAAGGAGAGGAGGCCCCAGGATATTCTCCAGTATAATTTTGGAATAAAGCTCCAGAATTGTATATATTCATATTAAGGTGAACTTGAAACTGCATAAAGAAAACAAACCACCATATATGATGGAGAGGGGAAGCACTTCAGCAATACCTGTAGCAGAAGGGTCTAAAGCAAGGTGCAAAGATGGCTGATTTGTTTGACCTGGTGACCCATCTCCAGCTGCCTGGCTGCTTGCATCACTGGAACCTTCTTGGAGAGCAGTGAAACTGTTCTGGTCTTTTTCAGAATCACCCAGTATCTCTTCCATTGCCTTCTCCAGCTGATCATCTCCATTTGAAAATACCTGTAAGCAGGAGATAACAACACTTTTTAAAGGTACTTGTAGTTTTACTTTCACCATGATTTTTCAAACGTGTGGTCTTAGTCATTGCGAAGTTAACAAATTTTGCTGAACAAGACAACACACTAAGAATCAACAAAAATAAATCAAATACAATCCAGTGTCCCATCCCATTATATATAATGCACATATTCTCACTGCTAACCCAACAACCATCCTGTAAAACTACAGACCCCTCTTAAAATATCAGGTTTGTGTGTTTAGATCCTGCATTCAGAACAAAGATCAACAGACTTTGTAATAGATTAAAGAAAATTTGACTTTTAGTCATATCCAATCCATTTCAGGTGTTTCACCAATTGTCCCACACATCAGAGGGGTACAGGTCTAAGGAAATGGCAAGAAAATGGCAAGTCACATTTCCTAGGAAAAAAAACCAACAGAACAAACAAACAAACCAAAACAGCCTTTCACAAGTACTAGCTTTTCAGGCCAAAAACCACTCACGGCCAATAATAAAGTTGCATCGTGGATCCTACCTCTGGTTCACCTGCCACTTTCCAGACAAAAGCAGCAGCTAGTGTTTTCTACAGACAGAAATCCTTGGTTGTAAATAACTGCCAAACAGTTATGTAGGGACAGACTAAGTACTTCTTGCCATTTCAAGGGGAACGAATTCCTGTTGTTCCAAGAGGACCAAGCTACTGCAACTCAAGTGGGAAATTTGTAATTAACCAATCAGCTATCACCCAAATGCTAAAATATTCTGCTATTTAGAGGTAGAAACGTTTTAGAAAAGGTCTTAGTCATGCCTAAAGTAGCACTAAGCAGGAAAAGTAAATTAAAAACTAAAACCCACGAGCCTCTGTGGTCTAGTCCTATGCAGCCTAATTACATGCTTTTAAGATAACATTTAGAGTCTCTGATCCCTAAATAAAGAGTATTTCCCAAGCTTTAATCTGAAGCTTATTCTTTAAAAGGAACTTTTTAGTCCTTTACTAATGTATAAATTCACAGAATACTAACAAAGCTGACTGCCGAAGAAGTTATTAAAAGAAAAACTCAACTACCACTTTTGGACAAATTTGCTTAATCTGAGATTAAGCATCCCGAAGAGTAAGAAATCAAGTAAGAGAGCTAGGAGACCTGCACAGATGAGCAGGGAATTAATGAATAGACTTAAGAGGAAAAAGGAAGTATATAGAACATGGAAGAAGGGGCTAACCACTTGGGAGGAACACAAAAATGTTGTCAGAGAATGTAGGGATGTGATAAGGAAAGCTAAGGCCTCCTTAGAACTAAACCTGGCAAGGGAGGTCAAGGACAACAAGAAAGGATTTTTCAAGTACAATAGAGGTAAAAAGAAGACCGGAGGAAATGTTGGCCCACTGCGAAATGAAGTGGGTGCCCTGGTGACCGAGGATATGGAGAAGGCAGAGTTACTGAATGCCACCTTTGCCTTGGACTTTACTGCTCAGACGAGCCCTCAGGAGTCCCAGAGCCTAAAAACCATAGAGGAAGTCATGAGAAAGGAAGGTTTTGCTTCAGTTGAAGAGGATTGGGTTAGAGATCAATTAAGCAAACTGAACATCCACAAATCCATGGGCCCTGATGGGATGCACCCATGAGTGCTGAGGGAGCTGGTAGAAGTCATTGCTAGGCCACTCTCCATAATCTTTGAAAACTCCTGGAGAACAGCAGAGGTGCCTGAGGACTGGAGGAAAGCCAATGCTACTCCAATCTTCAAAGAAGGCAAGAAGGAGGACCTGGGTAACTACAGAACGGTAGCCTCATCTCCATCCATGGAAAGATGATGAAAGAATTTGTTCTTGGTGCCATCTCAAAGCATGTTGAGGAAAGGAAGCTTATCACGACTAGTGAGTATGGATTCAACAAAGGGAAGTCATGCCTGACCAGTCTGATAGCTTTTTATGATGGCATCACTAGATGTATAGATGAGGAGAAGGCTGTGGATGTGGTTTACCTTGACTTCAGCAAAGCTTTTGACACAGTCTCCCATGGCATCCTCATAGACAAGCTTAGGAAGTGCGGACTAGACCACTGGGTGGTGAGGTGGATTGGGAACTGGCTGGAGGAAAGAGCTCAGAGTTGTGGTCAGTGGGGCAGAGTCTAGTTGGAGGCCTGTGGCTAGTGGTGTCCCCCAGGGGTCAGTGCTGGGTCCAGCCCTATTCAATATGTCCATCAATGACCTGGACAAAGGGCTGGAATGTCCTCTCAGCAAGTTGGCTGACGATACCACACTGGGAGGAGTGGCTGCCACGCCAGGAAGCCGTGCTGCCATCCAGCGTGACCTGGACAGGCTGGAGAGCTGGGCAGGGAGAAATCAAATGCAATTCAGTAAGGGCAAGTGTGAAGTGCTGCATCTGGGGAAGAACAACCCCAAGGATCAGTACAGGTTGGGGGCTGTTCCCTTGGAGGGCAGCTCTGGGGAAAAGGACCTTGGAGTCCTAGTGGACAGCAGGATGACCACGAGCCAACAGTGTGCCCTCGTGGCCAAGGCCAATGGCATCCTGGGGTGCATTAAGAAGAGCGTGGCCAGCAGGTCAAGGGAAGTTATCCTCGCCCTCTACTCTGTGCTGGTGAGGCCTCACCTGGAGTACTGTGTCCAGTTCTGAGCTCCTCAGCTCAAGAAGGACAAGGAGCTACTGGAGAGGGTCCAGCACAGGGACTCTAAGATGATGAAGGGCCTGGAGCACCTTCCACGTGAGGAAAGGCTGAGAGCTGGGGCTGTTTAGCTTGGAGAAGAGGAGGCTGAGGGGGGATCTCATCAATGCTTATCAGTATCTAAAGGGTGGGTGTCAGGAGGATGGGGCCAGGCTCTTCTCAGTGGTGTCCAGTAACAGGACTACGGGTAATGGCCATCAACTGGAAAACTGAAGGTTCAACCTGCACATGAGAAAACACTTCTTCCCTGTGAGGGTGCCAGAGCACTGGAACAGGCTGCCCAGGGAGGTGGTGGAGTCTCCTTCTCTGGAGACTTTCAAAAGCTGCCTGGACTTGTTCCTGTGTGATCTCCTCTGGGTGATCCTGCTCTGGCAGGGGGGTTGGACTAGATGATCTGTAGAGGTCCCTTCCAACTCCTTCTACTCTGTGAATCTGTGAGACGTGAATTTCACTGGTAGTAAGCAAGGAGAAAAAGTACAGTCTAAGAATCTCCTCAAGCACACAAAAGTATCTTTAACTAAATATTCAAAAGAAGTTGCAATCTTTTGATCAATACAAACTACACATTAAAAATAAAGTAATATCAAACCTTTAGTTGAGGTTCTTCATCTTTTCCAGAGGATTGCTGATGAACCAGGACAAATTCTTCATTAATCAATGTGGATACAGTTTCAGGAATCCTACTGGCTTTGCTAAACGATGCTTTGACTTCCATCTCAGGTCAGTATTTTCCTCCTGCCACAAGAACCTAACATAGATGGGAAAATATTAAATAATTAATTTTGAAGATGTAAACAATATGTTAATAGATGCAATGTGAAGTTATTGTGGGATAATGTTACACTAATGTATTATACTATATACTTCAAACTCCAATTTAATTGGTATAAGGAATCTTGTTTTAAATAGAAAGCATGACTTTGAGGGTCTGTGTTTAAAAATCCTATGATTTAACAGCAGTGGCTGTTATCTGTGTGTACAGATAACACATGAAGAAGTTTACCTTGGAGCTTCTACTTCCCCTGGTTTTCATTTTCCAGAGCCTGTTCCCTCTGCCTCCCTAGTTCCTACCCTCCCTTTGTTCTCGCTCATACAGGTTTATACTCAGGGTGTCATGCAGGTTATGTGAAGATTAACTTTCCAAAAACTGCATATGAAAGTGTACGCTCTCAGAATGAAAACTTTAGCCAACAGTTATGTTAGAGTTGGTTGTTTCATTATTCTTTATATGGGTGACAAAGACAAAGGTGATAATAAACCGCAATCACATCCTTCTCAGCAAATTTCTCTGAAACCACCTACAGAGTTAATTTTAACCATGCCACTTAAAAATAAATAATTAAAAAACCCCAACAAAAAACCCACCCCCACAAACCTATAAATATTATGGAAACTGAGAACAACTTAACAAGATTTGCCCTGTCTGCACAACAAAAAAATAAATCTAGAAACAGAAAAAGGGCAAAATAATGGCCAGCCTTTACATTGCAAGTTCGTATAAAAACACAGAATCAAAACCATTCCCAGCACTTCAGAAGGGGACAGAGATTGTAGGTATCCACCAAATAAAGATAGTATCACCTAAGTTAATTCAGAGTGTATGCCCTGATTCCTTGGAGAATGAAGAGCTAGAATGAAGAACACTGTATTAGACTTCTTGTACTTTACATGGACCAATGTTGTTATATTTTCTGTGTTAAAAAAAAAAAGACGTATTTTCAGAGAGACTTGATAAATAGCATGCACTTCCAGATATGCTTCATTTCCATTTCAGTTTCTTGAAAACTACTAGGCTGGCAGAGTGCTGGGATTTATTGTGGTTAAGACTCAGAGTTCAGAAGCACAGGGGGAAGCAAGCTGCTATACTGTCACATTTGCAAGGCTGGGAAGTGCCCAAAGAGGGGTAGCTCAACCAAACTTCTGTTGTGAGTGGTGAACAAGGACAGGTTTAGCTTCACATTGCTTTTCACAGAAGTACCAAGGCGCAGAACTGTGTCTTCTCAGGTTCCAAAACACTGAGCGATCCGGAAAAGTATGCAAATGTAAGTCTAGCTACAGGGAATCACAAACAGCACTTAAAAGGAGGCATGCATGTTCTCCACCATTCTGAACAGGCATTACTTAACGTGCTACCCACAAGAGGCAGTTTAGCAACTTCAGACCAAAACACAAGTGCAGGAACTAGACTACTTTCAATTCAAAAATATTTTGTAGTATCACTTTTGAAACTACAGTCAACAAGCTTTTGCTCTTTCAAAGACTTGGCTGGGCATAACCATTTACACATGCAACTCTACAGAAAGATTTTCCTTCTCCCTAACCAAGCCACAATGCTACCCATCAACCCTATGAGGGTATTATACGTAGAAATCCCAGAATAACTAATGAACTCAGGTTCTTCAGGTGACTGACTTGTATACAGCTTTATAAAAACTTGTTAGAAGCTTCACCTTGTAAAAAATCCACTAAGCAACAGCTGTAATATTCAGAGAATGATTACAAACATGGATTGGCAGTTTGGCCCTTTCCACTGTCTTTCACATCTTCAGACTAAGCATGAGTTCACAATTATGGCTAGTTTTCAGACAGATGATGTAATCTGAGATCCACCCAACCCTAAGCAATGGATTCACGGCTGAAATTAGGTTCATTTCAGTGTTTTGAAGCATAGTCACTTTAAAGATCTTTCTGGCAAGAGAAAGACAGTTCTAATGCACAAGATTTTAAGTATCTTACGAACAGTTTATTAACACCATGTATTTTTTAACAAATGTGTATTATTTGCAATAAACAGTATGTCCAGGTCAAAATTAATATTAATTTCAAAGTACATATTCAATATAAAGGTGAAGGTCCACTATTACAGAACAATTTTATGTCTTTTCATTGCCTTCAAATAATGTTCCCCAAATTCAGCATATCCTGAGCAATCATTAACTCTGCAGTTACACCACTCGTGGAAAAAGGAGCAGATGACTGTCAGTCCCACTGGCCTCATCAGGAGCAAAGATCTCATCTACCAGAAGCCTCTCTCCCTCCTACCCCATATCTACTGCTGCTGGACTTCCTGAAGACCACACCACACCTGAAACCTCACCACTACTTCTAGCACATCTGCAGAAAGCAGGCATACAAGATGTGCTATTTTGACAATTTTTTTTGGTATTTTAATCTATTTAAGGGTTTCTTTGTGCTTACTTATGGGAGAATAACACAGAAACTCCAATGTAAAATCCTTCTACCATATTATCAAAACACAAATGCAAGCTGCTAACATCAGCTTATCACCAGTTCTTTCTGCAGCAAAGTAAGAACCGACAGGCACACTGTGAACTAGGAAAAGTTTTTTGTAGCGATATTTTAATAATAAAATCAGGGAAAAGCCAGAGAAAGTTAAGACATTGAAGTTAGGGAAGCATACTGATGTACAAAATATTTGTTCTTGTGTGGATAGTGGCAGCTTAAGAGAATTCCCACTTCTTAAATCTTAATCAGAGAGACAAAGGAAATATTATAAACATTAGATGACTGCCAGGAGCTTGTCATTCAGTATGGTATACTTAAAAGCATTCCACACACATTCTTGCAATTACATTTGAGTTGCAAGGCCTTTAATGTCCTTAAGAGTGTACTCCAAGCTTGTCTTACAATCAGCTTAGGCCGCCACATCCAGTACAGACACGTCATACCCAACTTTGTTTGCTGAATAAATTACCACCCCAGAGCCCCCTAATTCCAGCCTTTCATTATAGCCGGCTCCAACCTGTCATCAGTGTTACTCAGGTGAATGCCCTCTATCCCGTTCCAGTCAAAATAAAGCCACAACAGTAGTTTCGGTTCAGCAGTAAAACATGAACACAAACAGGTCAGACACGAAGAAGCGAATGCCTCAGCCAGAAGACTGCAATTCCACACTCTTCAGGCCACACACGTACAGTTACAAGAAGTCTACGAACTGCTCAGGTCTTCTGCTAAGGCAATCACTTGATGTCCACGCTAGAGGACTTGCCACATAATTAAAAAATAATAATAGCAGATTAATTGCTATTAATGTGGTATTGCACATCACAGAACAGTGCTCTAGATCATTCATGGAAAATGTATTAAAACAGAAAATCTCAGAGTGAACAGGCTGTTCATTTCCTCCCCCAATCTAGTCACAAGTTATTTAGAAAGCAAAAGCTTTCACACAATATTTTATGAACAATCTTTAATCAAAAAGTTTTTAATGCCAGAGAAAAACTAAGTACCAAAAATCATTATCTAGTCATTTTTCAAATTAAACAACTTTACTCAAGTTCATGTCAGAGTTTAGGAATATAACTAAGTCTCATGAAAACTATTGAGATTTATACCATCTTAAGTAGTAAGCTACTGAGAGGGAAAAAGTTTCTGGTTTTACATTATAAAGGAACATGATCTAATACTTCAGTTAAGCACTTTTGAGGAAAATCAGTAAAAAGAATAAAAACCTCTCTGAAAGAATCATGAATTAAGGTTATTTGGGGAAGGGAAGGAGTAGAACAACTGAAGGGGTTTTTTTATTCTTCAGTAATGAGAGACGCATTCTGGACTTTCCAGTCACCTCCAGTTAGTAGATGGTTATGTCACTTCCTTTTGTCGTTATCTTTAGTCCTTTTTTTGCTCATTACTGAGGTTATACATTCGAACACCCTTTTTTCCTATGAAAGGTAAAGAACAAATGACAGTGTCACCTGTTAGACACATACAAAATCTAAGAACAGACCCCTACTACTAAAGTCATAAATAAGCTTCATTTTTTTGATCGTCCTTTCTAACGAAAAGCTGAAAGTTAAGAATGTAAGAATTTATTCTTTTCTGCATTAATCAGAGAATACAGACAGTTGTACAGCCTACAATCATGTACATTCCCTGAAGTTAGCAGCAGACAACCCTGGAGCTGCACACTGTCTCAGAATACTGATGAAGGAGGTTTAGCATTTGATTTATCAGTTTTTAGTTACTAGCAGAGAGGGGCTGACAGTCATGGACAGGAAAGTCAGTGCCTTTTGCACAAAGCCCAGCGGCTTAGTTTAAGCTGCTAGTGCAGTTTAGTTCCAAATGAAAGAACATGGCCAAGGTGGGAATACACCCCCTCTTCTGCCAACACTGAGCCTAGGATTAAAACCTCAGACCAGACAGTAACTTCCCAAATTACCAGAGCCAAGAGTCAGAACCGTTCTTCCAACAACGCCTTCAGAAAGATGACAACAAAACGTGCTTTGAAAGTTCTCTTCACAGTAAGAAGTACTAGGAAGTGTGTATCACTGCTGCAAGGAAGTAATTTCCACAAAAGAAGCATCTTGAACAGTCATGTTCTTTCCGATAGAGAAGATTATTTTTCCTCCACATACTGACAAACAATACCACACAGACAAAAAAATTCAGAAACCCATCAACAAATATACTGGAGGAAATGTTCCAAAACTTAGCTAAATAAAGACAGCTATGAGAAAAGGATTAAAGGATTTTGGAGCTACATAGTAATTAATCATGCTTACTTAGTAAAAAAAAAAAAAAGGGGGGGGAGCAGGACCTTGCTCTGAAGACTGTCTTAAGTTGTAGTAATGCAAGTGTTTTTTCAGTCATTGTAGTCTTTTTTTTTTGTTTTACTTGTGTAGTTTTGGTCAAGTCACTTCATCTCTCTGCTATACCTCAGTTCCCAGTGTTTTGCTTATTTATATGAAGTCCTAGATAAAATCAAACCCATACTACTTGAAATATAGGTGCTTTGGGACCTGACACGGGAACTGACTACACATACATACAGTACTAAGCTTTAGGAGGCCCAAACCTAGCATTTTCCCACTCCATTCCAGAAAGGCATCCCAGGTTCACTGCAGCTCCCTTTATAAAGTAGCTTAAGTCGCTGAAGAGCAAAAGAAGCTGAAGAACAGCAATCCTGAAAAACCTAGGTGGATTCAGGACTGTATTAGAATAAGGGACAAAGGACAAAAATGCTCCTAAGTCCTTCCCTCCTAACTCTCCCACATATTTCATACTGAATGAAAACTTGCAAGAACACATCACATTCAGAAAGACAAATAGCTAGGTAGCTACGTATGCCCGTGGGATTGCTGGGCAGAGCAGCTCAGGACAGGGCACTGCTGGCAACAGGCAGTCACTGTCACAGGAGAAAAAGAACCAAAGGTAGGGTCACTGATTTACCAGAAGGGTGCTGCTTTGCAGACCTGATTGGATCCAGAAATTTCCTCAAACTGGTCCCCTAAAGTAAATACCTATTTTTACATGACCCAGACTTCTGAAGCAGTTACAAGATGTTTTTGGGGTTACTTCCAGTTTGTGTTCTACAAACATTTCAGTCTTACTGTTCAAGTTTACTGCTTGGGGGGGTGGGGGGTGGGGTGGGGTGGTCTTTTAATTTTGTTCCAGCATTATAACCAACAAAACCAGCAAGAAATTGGTAAAACGGAGAGTTGTGTAATAAAAGGAAAAGATGACACAAAGCCAATATAAATGTTGATCTGTCTTTTTTCAGGAAGCACCAAGAAGGTCCTGTATTAAAGACTGGCTTTCAAAGCCATATGGTTTACCTGACAATCTCAACCCACAAACAAGATACTGGTAAATAAGTTCCACTTATTTCAGAACTAAGGTTCCTCAAGTGAATCACTGGGAACTTTCTGAAAAGGAAGGTCAATACAGCTA
Source organism: Rhynochetos jubatus (assembly GCA_027574665.1). Taxonomy (NCBI): domain Eukaryota; kingdom Metazoa; phylum Chordata; class Aves; order Eurypygiformes; family Rhynochetidae; genus Rhynochetos; species Rhynochetos jubatus. Next base: position 24,884,044 of record CM050656.1, read on the forward strand.
TGCAGAGATTCCTCTTCTGCTAACAGATGTCTGAAGTGCAAGTGCAGATTTAAAAGCATTATTTTATTCCCTTTTTTTTATTCCCACACAATTCACTGTCCGACAGCAAAAAGAGCATTACGTTAAGTGAACTTGAAATCGTGGATGCGAGGTGACTCAGATGTTTAGGTTACCAAAATGATGTGGTTACATTCTAACTGGCTGCTTAGGGAACTGGAAACTGGAGAGACACTGACAAAGACACACACATTCAACTGAGCGCCTTGACCACAGCATCTTACTTTTAAGAAATGTGTCAAAATTACAAGTTACTGTAGTGCTGTCACCATGAGCTTGCCAACGTTAATGAGGTAAGACAAACAGAGCTCGCACCCCTAAGTGTTTGCTAACATTGATAAGGCATCCCTTCCCCAGAAAGCTAACAAATGCTTCAAATACACAAAGCTTTAGCCTTTACATGCTTTCTCACTCAAAGACTAAACAACCTTATGAAGTTCCTTATTATAGTGTAAGTTGAAGCAGTACAGTTAACCATCTTTCCCAAAACCCTTTCTTCTCTATTGATTGAATCATAGAATGGTTTGGGTTGGAAGGAACCTGAAAGATCATCCAGTTCCAACACCCCTGCCATGGGCAGGGACAACCTCCACTAGACCAGGTTGCTCCAAGCCTCATCCAGCCTGGCCTTGAACACTTCCAGGGATGGGGCATCCACAGCTGCTCTGGGAAGCCTGTGCCAGTGCCTCACCACCCTCTCCAGGAAGAACTTTTTCCTAATATCTGATCTAAATGTCCCCGCTTTCAATTTAAACCCATTACCCCTTGTCCTATCACTACAGGCCCTTGTAAAGCCTGGATACATACGCAGAAGAAAATCCTAGATTTCATAAAATCAGTTTGTTTCAATCTCACTGACACAGCAGCACCATAATTTTATCCTTAATTGCAACTTCCCTTTGTGTAATCTTTACATAAGAAGCTCAGTCTCCATGCTCATACTAAGTACTGGTTAATTACCCATAAACTGTTTCCCAGTGTCTTATCTCTGGCAATGAAAGACTATGTAAAGCACATACAACAAACAAGCAAGCATTAACTTGGCTTACTGATACTGTTTCCAAGATTAAAATCAACCTAGTACAGAGATGAGTGCTGCATCACCATATTTTAAAATACATATGCATACATGTATATAAAGATGCTTCTAATTTCCATGAAAGCAAAGTTAAGAAAAAAGCGTCTGTCCAAAACTGACAACCAAAACCAAAATTAAAATCAACCCCCCACAACTAGAAAGTAACCACATAGCTTATTTTGGCAACATTGTCCCCTCTGTGAAAACAAACAACTACTATGTAGGCAACCGCAAATTAATTAGTCTGCTCATGGACAGCAAACTGCTTTTAATTGTTGCACTGGGTGCCTAGATACAGAGGTTTTGAAGACGGTTTTTACATGTCGATCTTATACCCAAGGAATAACAATTAAAGGAAAACAGAATCAAAAGAGAACTACATAAACAAGAAAATGTCTGCTGTCATTCAAAAACATGCTACAGCTACATCTTCTCCACTAAATTCTAAGCAGCACTTTTTAAACACATTGCATTAAGAATACTGAGACATTTATTACAGTGGAGAGAAACAGATTTCCTGACTTTAATCTCTGGATTACATGTAAGGCACTGAACCACTTAAATACTAGAAAAATTCATAGTTTGGAGTTGCTTGGGGAAAAACACTGGTTTTATTAATCCTGAAGTTAAGATCATCAGGGTGAAGAACCCCTTGTAGAGGAATGTTAGGCATGTGCTTCGTACTTAAGAGAAGCATGACTTGGGCGAGGAAGCGGCTGACATTTACAGCCAGAGAAGCACCATCTCTCTTCAGCAGGTCAGTCACTTCAAGTCAAAGACATGAAGGAAGATGAGAAGCAAATTTAAAACCAAAATAAACCCACTGATCTGAAGCCCTATAATGTACATACTGGGGGAAGAAGTATCATGAACACTAGATGAAACACCAGTCCAGCTAAGTGAAAAAAATGTCAGGTAAGCTGCTAGCTATAAAGGCAGCCTCCCCCCAACTTGAGTACTTCCTTTTTTTTTTTCATTTGTGCAGTTTGAGCAAATAAGGGTCATGGAGGACAAGCTACACCCTAGACAAAACAGAGGTAAAAATAAAGTTGCGGGGGTTCTTTTTAACAATTATTTAAACAATTATTTAGGCCTAAGGTTTTTCTACACACAGAAGTCAATGGCCTAAGAGGTGTCAGATTGAAGAACAGATTACACTGGCATACATGCTTCTTGCTGACACATTAAATGTATGCTGTTCACAAGTATAATCAATGCTAATCTAATTAGTGTTTACCCAATTTAAGGAAATATATTTTATTTTCTGCCAATTTAAAGAAAAACCTCTGATCGCTATCCCCTTCCAAAAAGTACAACTTCAAAATAAGCGTAAATAAGGCGGCTTCTGATATGCTAGAGATGTTCACCAGTCTTCATGTGCCTCTTATTTAAAAAAAAAAAAAAAAAAATCAATCACACCTATATGCCAAGTTCTGGCAAACAGGTTTACTCGGTAGCCTTCCAGAATTTCAAACAACTAGCATAAGCACAGTAGCTCATTCTGCCTCAAGGACAAAGCAAACAATGCAAATAAAGCAACTCTAGTACACCTTCACAATGTTTCTCTGTCATCAACTAAACACTAACACTTCAAGTTCTTCAGCCAGCAATTAATTTTTAACTTTGGAAAATATCAAATAGCAACAAAGAGTACCCAATTTTTCATAGCTGGAGTCTGATAAGCTATTTTTTTACATCGCTACACGATGCTTGCAGGCAGCATTCCAACTGAAACCAAGCACCAGCCAATTTATTTGTTTGCACGGCCACTCACCCACCAATATAATGACCTATATTCCAGAGGAAAGCAGTAGCATAAGACAACCATTATCTTAAAGAGATTATCTTATGGTTTACACCTTAATAGTAAAAATAACAGTGCTGATCTAAGTTAGCCAGTGGAACAACCTCTCTCCACTAACGACATTGCGCAGTTCTACCAGGTATTTTCTCTACAAGCTGTTATTTCAAGCAAGAATTACATGATGTGAAGCAAATGAGACCATATGGAACAGCAGCATGACACAATGCAGTAGTGATGCGGGGTGCCAATCTTTCCCCTCACCAAACAAGTTCCTTACAAAGTGTCACTTCTGACATCACTGAAACACACAAGAAATCTTCATGTATTGCCTGGCACCAACTACCGTCAACGTTAGTAAAATCCTCATTCCCCAACACCACAATTGTAAATCATGACAACTGTTATCCTGGGATTTACGACATGCCTTTTGGGAATATTAGGTTTTGCAGATTTAGCTTGAAACCACAATGTTTTGTTCTTAACCTCAGAAGTTGCCTTTACACTACCAAGCACAGACAATGAGATTTCTATTACTCATAATATTGCTCAAAACCTGTTAAAACTGTAGTCAGTCAAGCTCTACACTGTGGGATGGACCAGATAAACAGTGTTTCATGCTCTCTTCTAATATAATTTTCTTTAGATTTTTTCCTGAAGTCTTTCATTCTAGTAGTTGTCAAAGGCAATCATGAGTTGTAAATGAATAACCACACATCAGACTTTTTTTGGTATTATTCAGTTACAGATTTTCCAAAACTGCAGGGACTGAGTTTTTAGTTGACAGCCATCTAGACTTCCACAGATTTTGTATGAAAACTGTACATTTTCAATAGTGGACCCAATACTTTATAAGAAAAACGTTTCCTTTATAATGCAAAACAAAACCAAGCTTCTTGTTAAAAATAAACACTTCCACATGCATTACACACTTAACACCCTTCAGGATCCAGGCCAAGATCTTAAATTGTCACTTGAAAATTTAAATGTTTAGATATAACATGACAAGGTGGAGAGAGAAATCACAGTTATTTTAAAGACCAAGATTAACTGAAAGTGAAACCTCCTGAAAGTTAGCATAACTGCTTGAAATTGAGAAATATAGAAAGGTGTACAGACACTTCAAAGCCACACCAAATGACCCTCTTTGTAACTATTGCTTCTCTTAAGCCACTACACTTCATCATGCACAGGACTAGCTAGCATTCTAATTTTCATTTGATCAGAAAATTCTTAACACCCACTGCATGCTGGCATTTATCTGCTGCCATTCCACATTCCTAGAGCAAGTTATAAACACATTCTGTGAAAAAGCCTTGACAGGTTAACAGAAAACGGAGAATGGAAATTCATAAGACAATAAAACTGTTTCCTTAATAGAAAAATGATCTTCCATTGGTAAGAACAAGTCAGTGTGTAATCTGATATAGCCAGTACTAATACACCACTCTATCCCCACTAATCACGTTAGAATAAAAAATCCTTCACTTTCCGCTTTTTCCATTTGAAGTCTGAAGAATCAAAACAACTTGTTCATGTCATCAACCAAGAGGAGAAAAACAAGTTTTGGCCTCCACACATGCAGATTGCTGTTAAAGTTTCTCAAGGTACCTAAACTCTCCTTGGAGCTGGTATGAGATGCATATATGAAAATTCCCCAAAGCCATATATCAAGGAACATTGCCTATCTGCCTTAATCGAAACAGAACTTTTTTTTTTTTAATGACAGTGTGTCTTTGAGAAAATTTCTCTGTGTGATTTTTTAATAAATAAACTTAGCTTCTTGGCCAGATCACCATTATCTAGATCTTATGCACCTTGTTTAATAAACTGAGTGACTCTCATTGATTATTTCTGGTGTAGGCCTCAGGCTAATCTATAGCAGTCTATAAACATCACGGAATCAGCTCTTGCTGGGGGAAAAGTATCTAAAATAATACAATATAGTTGCTTACGTCATCACCAAGTATAACCATAAAAATCTGGCAAGAAGCTATGACAGAACTCTCATTAATTTTCTTGATGCAATTTTCTTGTCTAACATTACTCAACAAGCATGAACAAAACCAGTATTTGTCTGTTGAGACAGGCTATCCAGAGTGTCGTATCATAGTTATAATTTGATACATTCACCTGCTTGCATAAAACAAGAAATCCTGAGAAGCTAAAAAGCTGTAAAATTGCTATGCCTTTTTTTTTTTTATATCACAGTCTCCCTCACAGTTTAAGATCACTTCCCAAATATAAGCATGCTGTACTATCAGTTTCATGCTGTACTATCAGTTTCAACACAAATGAAACATGGTTGTCATTAAATGCAGATATGGACGGTTACTATCAATGTTTACACACTAAATACTTCCTCAAAACATTTTTACTTCTGAAAACAAAGGGAGGAAGTTGCAGGCAGCTAATCTAAAATTCACAGAAATGTGAAGAAGTATGAAAGGTCATGCTCTGTGAAGTAGCTACATAAGCATACCCTTTCCACAACAGTATGTCCAGCATGCTCCCTTGGCCTCCACGAAGGGACAGTATTAAGGGATGAAGTCCCTAAACAGAACACAAGCTACCAAGACAACAAACGCACAGTTGACAGATTACAAGTAACAAAGGTGGGCTACCCCAAACAACCTCAGAGACAAACTGGGTAACACTGGCATCACCAGGGACAAGCCCATGGAGGAAATAAGCCCTTTACAATACAAGGAGTCCAAACCCAAAACATGAAGTGCAACCTAGAAGAGCACCAGCACTCCACCACACACCCAAGCCAACGATGAGTCTTCAACAAGCCCAACAAAGCACCCAAACCCAACCTGAGCAAATTTAAAAAATTGGCTGTTCAGAAGTCTCACCACAACAGACAGTACTAACTGCACTTCTGCACAGCGTAAGAATGTAGTCTTATTATGGCATCTCACATGAATTTTCTGGGAAACTTACAGAATAATTCTACTGCTTTTTCCATACTCCACAGTAAGACCCCAGAAGTTCACTTACTACCAGAAAGAACAAAAAGCAGAATCACAGAGGCCAGGGAGAGAAACTGGGAGGGTCTGCTGGAACAAGGATCACTTGTATTTTCTTATTATATCTTTTGATTTCACTGGCTACTATCAAAATTTAGATACTAAACTCCACTTCAGCCTGACCCCTTTATAGTCAGTCTGACTTTCTGATGTCTCAATACAATGAAAGAAAATAAGATTCAGAAAAGGGAACCTGTAAGGGGCAAAGGCAAATTAGCACTCACAACTACAGGGAACTTTCAACTTCATATTACTCTTTTGGGGCTTGACAAAGTATTTTCTTGGACATTTTGATCAACATTTTCTCCTCTCCCTCCCCTGCCCCCCATTTTTTATACATCCCTAAAGCAATAAACAGTAACGACATTCAAAACAATATAAACATCAGTCACTGACTTTTCTACTGTGCCACCACTTTCATTCCTTTCTTGTTTCCTCAAAATAAAATCACTTATCTCCAAGAAGAATTCTAGCTAGCAGTTCCCAATTTCTTCGAAGTTTATACTGCCCACACTAATTATTAACAATTAGGATCAAGTATAACAGGAACAAAAATACCTTTTTATGATAGAGGTGTACACCTATGAGCAAACACAAACTGTCTACATGAACAGAAAGGACTAATATCTCCAAGGATTAGTCTTCACTGCACTGCCTGATCCAAGCTGCAATTCAAGTTTTACTCCCAAAACAACTGCTGGCACATACTAAAAGCTCTTTCAACTTCATGGCTGTTTTGCACTCCAACACTCACAAACACTTAAATTCAAGCCGAAAACCTTGATACTTACAAGGTACAGATATTTCAGTTCTATCTTCAAGATGCAGGAGGTGAAGAACTGTCTAAAAATGCCGCAACTCTTCCCACCTTCTCTAAGATTGCCCAAGTACCTGGGCAGTCACAAACTGAAAGAGACCAGACAGCTTAGGTGATCACAAACCCCAAAAAAAGGAGGATTAGAGCACTTCTTCAGCCAGTACAACACTTGACGACACAAGCACCTGTGTTAGCACAACAAATGCACAGCACACAGGCAAAAACAAACAGCTAGGACTGGGACAGCTATTGCTTATGCAGCACTGCCACCAAGAAGTTACTCGGGAGAATTCCCTTCAAAATAACAGGAAATAATGAAAGTATATGCCAGTGGAACAAAATAAAACAAAGGGTTCACAGAATGGGAGAGGGGAAAAGTTCTTTTTCTGCCACATGCATTTCAGATGGCTCAGTCTAAATCACGTTATCTAGTTGGGGTGGGGGGCAGGTGGTGTTTCTCAGTAACATTAAAAAGAAAAAAAAAAACACCAAAACACACCACACAGGCTCCTATGGAAAAAAGTATCAATTCGCAGCATTCAAACACCCTTCAAGAGAAATACACTAGTATGTTATTCAAGTACAAAGAAAAAACTCCAAATTATATTTGCAATTTTATTTTAGAAGTTTATCCAGTCATTGAATCTCTCAACCTACTTCTTAATTAAAATTCTGAAACTTGTATTTTGTACCTAAATATGCACACACACACACACACACAAAGGCAATGTATCAGATTAGGATTATTTGCATTTTTTTTTTCACACTGATTTGCCTGCAAAGGCTTGAGAACTGACAAGGCATAGCAAAGCCTTAATCCTAAATTAAAATTCTGGGAGGGGAATAAAGAATTAGACAGCAAAGAGGAAAAAATAACATACACACATCTTTTTTATTGTAACAGATTTGTTAGCAATACAAATATATGTATACAATATGCTTACACAATACACAAATATGTGTATTGGAACAAACCTGTGAGTCTCAGCAAAAATGTTTTGTCTAATTTCAGAAAAAAACACAGTAATAGTTTGCATACACAATAGAAGCACAAATTATAACCATCTTACTTATTATGCTGAAATAGTAGGTAACAAGATCTCTGCCAAATGCAGCAATCAAGTCAAGATCTGTAAATGGAATTACTTAGAACTGTTTTCCACTGTAGAAATTTCAGAAAGTGCACATTGCTCTAGAATTTACAATCAAAACATACAAAAATACCTGGAGACATGCCACTATGATACCACCATAAGGCCGTAAGACCACACGAGGAACTACACCGCATAGGAGAGCAGCACATTTAAATGTAACTACTTTTCAACTAAAACATCAGTGGGAGGGGAGGGTGGTGCATTTCTAGTTAAGATAGAAACCTTACAATAAAAGAACCCATTTCCCTAAATAGTAGTGAAGATGATCAAAATTACCTAAGCAATTAGTTCACACTAAAAGTCAATCCTTAGAATAAGATTCTCAGGAAAAGCCTTAACTCACTCTTTTTCTTACCAAAAGGAAAAATTAGGTTAGCCTATCAAATGCATGGATAATTGCAACAGATCAGCACCTGGAATATGCTTCCTAGCCCCAAAAATCTGGTTGCGTGTCTTAAGCTGCATACATCAGTCATGACCCAATCAGAAAGGTCAGCTATGCTTGAACTGAAAGTATACTTAACTTGGTTCAGCACCCTCAAAGTACAGAGGTTTTGAAATCATTTACGGCTGACAAGAAGTGTAACTTCAAGACTGCTCTGTAACTACTAAGTAACTGTCCTTCTGAAACTTACACCTTTACATCTCGCAATACAAAACCTGCCATGTACAAGTTTTGGTAAGGAAAGGCTAAAATCCAAAAATGAATAGATGGAGTAAGAGACATTCTGCCAACCATACTTTCTTGGAAGAAAGCGCCAGGTCATGAGGGATGTTTCTCAAAGCTGGTATCTTACATTAAGTGGATTACTACTACTTGGGCTTTATAACAAGTACTGAGAAAGGACTTTGTTGCCCTGACGTCCATTTTACTCCTCACTGACTTACTATGTGATGTTGAGCAAGTGACTTCACTTCTAATCCCAGCAGTAACACGGAAATCATACTCAGCCACTCAGCAAATGGCCTTCAAAATCCACTCGTAAGGTTCAGTCACTGACTGAATTCCTGTTCTAAGTGGCAATTTACTGTTTCTTAAAAATACCTTTCACTTTTCTTTTTTCTGCCCTTTGACCTTTTCCTTCCTACTTAGAAATCATATGGGAGATACTAAGAATTCGAGCAATTAAACCAGGGAGTTGTCCACCCTCGTCAGTAATGAGCTTCACTATTTAAGTTTGCCAGCAGCCTAATGTAAAATGAAAGATCACATTCGAAAGGCAAATGTGCAGACTGCAATTTCACCATTAACTACAGCAGTTGCTGAGCACTGTTTTGCACAGAAGTGTAACTCTACTCAAATACCTTTCTACTGTACCAGAAACCAACTCAGAACTCCCAACCATGCTCAAGAACTTACTTCCAGTCCAAACAGATACAAAAGACCTAATTAGACAGAAAAACTAGACCAGTAACCGACACACCTGAGCCTATAACCAAGGCTTTGTCTTGGTACCACTAAGTCAACAGAAGTATGTCAGCACAAGTCACAACATTTATACCAATTAAGAAACTGCAGGCAACGAACGCCAAGCACGTGCAGTGCTGAAAGCAACTAACAATTTTGTCTCAAACTGCCTGCACAAACTGTAACTCAACAACTCTCTCCCTTATTTTTCTTGAATAACTGAGAAACACAAAACTGAGAGACAACTGAGGGGTTGAATGAATGCATGAAACAAATGATCCCCCACTACTCATTTGAAATGGCTCAACTTCCAAAGTTTTTGGGTTATTTCAATGATTTCTAAAATGGATCTAGGCATTGATAGAAAAACATAAAATTAATTCCAACTGAAAACACTTATGTACAGACTGCATGAAGTGAAGTATTTATCTGCCCATCTTGCTGCTAAGTATCAACAGCTGTTTGTTTATCTGCAATGCACAAAAACGGGAAGGGCATACACTGAAGCTGTAAATCTCTACCTGGAGTTAATTATTTCAGTTGTGGACCAAAAAAAAGCGGTGTGGTTCATTTTTCTCATTGTTTTGTCTCCTTGACACTACAGTACAAGTTGCATTCTACATTTTACACCGGACTTACTCCCTTATCACAGGAGCTTGATAACGCTTACTGCTTGCTTAGGAGGAACCGACATCTTTCATTCAAACATTTCACGCTCAAGTCAGAGTAATTTCTAAACCAAGACCAAAAAGTTTCCTTTTTTTCACATTTCTAGATATGAAAGGGTAAACTGAAAGAGTTTTGATTTCTGCTTCAGAAGCAGACACAGGCTACCAAAGAAGAATAGAGATGCAGCCTCTGCACCCAAGGATGGCATTAGGAAAAATCAACATCCAGCTGGAGCTATAAAAAAAGGGATGAAGGGCAACAAGAAAGGATTCCTGTATCAGCAGCAAAAAGAAGGCTAAGAAAGAAGCACTCCCCCTGCTCAGTGGGACAGGGAACCTTATAACAAAGGGCATGGAGAAGGCTGACAAACTCAGTGTCTTTTTTCCTCAGTTTTCACTGGGGCACTTGAGAGTCCCAGGGGAGCTGGCCAATGTCACTGATAGACTACACTCTACCATTTTTTGAAAGGCCACAGGGTTGGAGAGGTCCCTTAGGACGGGAAAAAGTGCAAACATTATACCCAACTTCAAGAAGAGCAAGAAAGAGAATCCACGTAAATACAGATTAGCCAGCCTCAATCCATGAGAGGATGATGAGGCAAATCCTCCTGAAAGCCATACCCACACTCAAGAGGGACAAGAAGGGGATCAGGAATAGCTAGTATAGCTTTACCAAGGGAAAATAAGGCCCAGTGACCGTAAGGTTACTGCAAGGAGACAACTAGCTTGAAGATGATGGAAAGGCACTGACTACAGAAAGCAACTAACAAGAGTCTCCCACAGTACCCTTACAGCCAAACTGGTGAGACAAGCACCAGGTAAGCGAGCAGCATGGTGTTCAGGAAATGGACTGGACTGATGGGCTGAAAGAACAGCAATTAGCAGTACCAAGTGGTTCCAGACACATTCCTTGAGGATTACCACTAAGACCAGTACCATCTGATGTTTTTGTTAGTAACCTGAATGATGGGACGGGGTGTATCCTCAGCAAGTTTGCCAATGACACCAAATTGGGCAAAGTGGTCACTAACGCTGGAGCACAGGATCGTACTCAGAGGGACCTGGAGAGGCTGAGATCCCAGCAGCCAAAAAGCTAAAAGAGTCAGCGGCACACTGTCGCAGCAAAGGCCAAGCACCCCCAGCTGCATTAGCAGGAGTCTAGCCGGCAGCTCCAGGGAAGCGATCCATCCCCTCCATCCAGCACCTCTAAGACTGCGCTTGGGTACTGTGTCCAGTTCGGGGCTCCCCACTACAGGACAGACACTGACACACCGGAGCAAGTCCAGCGGAGGCCACCGAGCTGGTGAGGTGGTGGGAGCACATGATGTACAATGAGAGGCTGATGGAGTTTGTGTAGCCTGGAAAAGAAAAAGCTCAGGGGAATCCTTATTGCTTTGAAGTACCTTAATAGAAGGGTGCCAAAAAGAGAGAATTGGATTCTTCTGAATGGTGCACAGTGACAGGACAAGAGGCAGAAGACATAAGTTGGAAAGTAAATTCAAACTAGCTTGAAGTGGGGAGGGGAAATCATCATGAGGGTACTCAAACATGGAAACAGGTTACCCAGAAAGGTATTAAGGGCTGGAGCAATCTTATCTAAATTGATAAGATAATTGATTGCTCCTGCTTTAGTGTATGCAGGGAGCTGGATTAGATGACCTTTGGAAGCCCCTTCCAACCTCAGTGATTATATTTTATGAATTTCTTATTTCATCGACCTATGATTCTATTTCTTAAACTTTCACTCAGCAATTTTTGCATCAGCTTTATTACTTCTAATAACATATTAAGAAATATCAGTTCTCCTATACATATAGTAAGCATGCATCCAGTGGGGAAAAAAAGTAAACATCTCTTATCTACTTGCCCTTAGAACTTCTTCCCTTCATACCACTGAGCTTCTCCCATATCTAGGGAAAATAAGTTTTCAGCATCAGAACAGGTTGTACTTTTAAGCTCACTTGATCTAAAAAAACACTATACCTGCTTTGATACCCTGAGTCGTGTTTCAGGGATGCCAACAGTAAGAAAACAGAGGGCTGTGACTCATCTCACTTTGTGGCAAAAATGAATTTTTTCTTTTTCCACTTAAAAACATTAGAAAGACCTTTGTCCCGACTACTCTTTCCAAAGAACAAGCAATGGCCCACGGAAGAAACAACACAGTAGGGGTCTCCCACAAAGCCTTACCTTTCAGAGTAAGCTATTTAACTAAGCAAGTTTTGGAAACACTTTATTTAGGTACTGTTTACAAACAGTCACACATACACACCAACCAAACTAACTACTTTTTCTCTTTCAGCTTCACAAAGTCCCCTTGTGGAACCTTTCCGATATTCAAATTGAGTAAACACTTAAAACCCATGGAAGTATTTTCTAATAACCTATACACAGCCTTTGTTTCTTTTCCAAGTTAAGAATACAGAAAAAGGGAAAATAAATCAAACTGTTCAAACACATCAGGTTTTGCTTGTGAGCCATGACTCTGTCAAAGAAGAAAGAACCCCTTGAGCAATCTGGGTTACAATAATGGCTCCTTTAATAGCTCTACCAGCATAAGAGTAAGATCGAGGCTGGAACAAACTGCCAAAGGTATGAATTTCAAAAAAACACATCTTATTTTAATATATAATTAATCTCCATTACAAGGACACCTCTATAAAGCTCAGTGTTAACACCCAAAATGTGCATTTTAATATTCACTTAGAAGGTCAAAATTAAAATTCATGGGGAGAAACTGAGAACTACTACAGGAAAGATGAGTACAGCTGGAGGGCAAAAGAGGGAAGAAATGTTCAGCGTTGCGCTTAAATAGGTGCAAAAATGTGTTAAAGACTGCTGCTGCTTTTGATACCAAGATCCAAGTGCTAGTATAACCTATCAGTCTACTGGGTACCTAAATGGGTACAATCCAATAACAAATTAATCTAGACTGGATATCAGAAGGTGTGTAATTGCTAACGTCAGTCAAGTTTGAAATGGCCTTCCAGTTACCGCAGAGGTAATAACAATATAGAATCATTATTTCTAAATTAAAACTGAATAAATTAACAAAAGCCCCTATCTAACAATGCCCAGATCATTCCTTGAAATTAATGAATCAACAAAAAGTCTGGAGAGAAGAAAGGGTATGCAAAGGAGGGAGCAGGAGAAAACCACAGCTATTTCTCTGGACACATGGAAGAAAACTAGAGACACAGAAGTGGCTCTTCAACGCAGCAGTCCATTTAATGCTGCCAAAAGTAAATTAAAAAAGACAAATGACACCCTGGCTTCATAATCAATATAAGCCAGTACTGATAGAAAAAGAAAAGCCCCTACCAGCCTTACTATCATTCACTACCTTCACAAGTGGCATAAACCAATCAAACAGTGGCAGCGCCTTCTTATATTAACTTACTGAGCATAAAACCATGACCCAGATAAGTGCATCACCCATCACAACTTCACGTGACCATAACAGGACTGCAGCTATGCTCTCCTCCCTACCAACACACTTCTCCTCCAGACTGAGGACCAGGCCAGTGAGCTGGTTCAGGAAGTTGCTCTAACCAAAAAGTAACTCCTGGAGTTAAAACCAACCAACCAAACAAAAAAAACACCTACTTTTTGACCCAATTAGTTCTCTTTCACTTCCTGGCTGTGGAAGTCCCATTGATGACAAAGGGAAGGAACAGCCACAACTCAGACGGTCTTCAAATGCTAGTGAAATATGCACCAGGAACTTGGTTTCCACAGAAAGCCACATTATGCCCTGCATCTTTTTGCAATCTCTTTACAAACATTACCAAATCTTAATCTGTGAATCACTTTTTAAAGGACGAAATGCTATTTTTAACCAAGCAATACATTCATTGTAACCATCTTATAGACAACACCACAGAGTACTTCCAATACTGCTCCAATTTAGCTTCAGTTCTTACAACACCGGAGTCAATTTGTGCTTACTGCACATAACTATATTTGTAGCCCTTTCAAATTTAAACTGCAAAGTAATCTCTTAATTAGTATCATTAATACCATATAACCCAAATAAACAAACAGTACAGGCTACAATCCTACCTAAAACCTAGACACAGGCATAACTTGCAAAACTAATCTTATACCCCCAGTAAATCTTCATAAGATCTGGAGCACGAGTCAGTCTGAGGGGCACTCAGGATTTTGGCCTGTATCACAGAGATGTGGTCAAATAAAGCCACAGTACCTTTCCTGAATTTAAAGGGGTAAGAAAAAGTTGCCTGTAACATCACCAAGATCCCTCTTTGGAGGCAAAAGGACAGTTGCCCTTCTCCAAAGTTTTATTTGAAAGGTCACCAACATGGTTGTATGACATGGAAGCTTGACAGCGAAAGACAAAAAGCAACGCTTCCTAAGCAAGCTATCTCTTATTTGTTGCTGGATTTGTTTCTGTTTTAAAGAAGAGCTGACACCTGAAATCATTTTTTTTCTCCTTCCACAAAAGGAGGGATGCATTCATGCATGCAGCCACGAAATGTGATGTTATGGTTTATTTACAACACTATCAAAACCAAGCAATCTTAATAACACAGCTTTGGAAGAGTGACAGCACGAGCGAAATGCATGCCACGCTGCAGGCACTTACAAACAAGCAGAGTAGCCACGTCCGTTTCGTTCAGCGGGCCGTACCCACTTCAAGTGGTTTCTGAAGGTTTTTAAGTATCCTTTTTTGTACCGGAACCCAGTTAGGAAAGGCCTAACTGTGGAAGAGGGCTTGGAAAAAGTAAACTTTAAAAGCTAACGTAAGAAAAACCCCTCACACACACACACAAAAACAACCAGGCGATGAACCTGAGCCATGCAGACAGCACAGGTTTAGGACAGCGGTTTGCTAGTTTGGGATCCTGGGAAGTGACTTCACTTTTCCGAAGGAGGAGGGGAGATAACGCTTCCACAACCCTGTCCCGTCCCTCATCAGGAAAACAACTCCAGGTTTTAACCCCTCCTTTCCCCCAGCCCCGCTCCCCCCGAGCGGCACTGCCCCGCGCCCAGCCGCGCCCAGGGCACCCCCCGCACAAACACACCACACGAGGAACCGGCGCCGTTCCCGAGCGGCCGCGCACCTCGCGCCCTCCTCTTCCTCCCGCCGCCGCCGCAGGCCGTGCCGGCAGGGCCCGCCGAAGGAGGAAGCCACCTCGGGTCACCGGGCACTGTCACCCCGTGAGACGGGGCGAGTGCTTCGGCAGGCGCCTTTCTCCCCCCTCCCCCGCCGGTTCTCCTGAAGCAGCGACGACGCTTCGCGCCCCCCTCACCTCGCCCCGACGACGGAGGCCCGAGGCGGCGGCCCCCTCTCTCACCGCCGGCAGCCGCGCCGTCCTCCCGGCTCTGCCGCCACCTCCAGCCCGTGCTCCGCCCGCCGCCGACTCTGCGCAGGGGAGCGGGGAAGGGGAGGCCGGGCGAGAGCGCCTCGGCGGGCCGCGCAGCCGCCTCAGGGCCGGGCCGGCGCCGTCCACATTCCGGCGGCGGGTGGATGGCGGAGCGGGCGGGGGCGCGCGCGCGCACCGCTCCCTCCCCCTGCTGACACGGCGCGAGCACCGAGCGCCACCGGTCGTTCCCCGCGGTCGCTCCGGGCGGGCCGGCTGCGGGGCCGAGGCGGGGGAGCCGCCGTGTGCGAGCGGCGGCGGGTGCGGGCTGCCCGCGGCCCGGGGTGTCCCGAGCTAGGCCGCCGCCCTGCGCCGGGGCCGTCCCGAGGCGCGCAGTCAGCCTTGGAGGTGAGCGCGGCCGCCGGGCAGTGCCTCCTTCGGAGCACGGGCCAGCTCGCAGAGCGGCGGACGCCTACACGTGTCGAAGCCCCTGGCCGCGGCGGGAGAACAATGGAAGTCACCTACAGATCGCGGTACTTCAGAGAAAAAGAGTGGTTTAAGTTTGCCTTTTGATTTCGTACCGCAGTCTCACCAGGCGGTGGGTTGTGCTGGCTTATCAGCAGTGCTTCTGTATGGTTAAACAAATATTTAATATTTAAATAATAAATATATGTGTATGTTCAAATAAATATCAGCATTGCTTATGTTTAAATAAAGTATGTTTAACAATGAAAGGTTGTCCTGTTGGTTTTGGGGTTTTTTTTTTTTGTCTTGTGTGTGAAACAAATTACATTTAAATTAACCACAACATTTATACCGTGTCGTGGTTTAACTCCGGCCAGCAAAACACCACGAAGCTGTTCTCACAAATCCCCCCTCCCCTCCTCCAGCCGAGGTGGAGAATTGGAGGGAAAACACAAGGAAGCTCATAAAACTGAGAGAAGAACTGTTTAAAAATGGAATCTAAATGAATATATAGAAATACTACTAATAATAAGTAATTAAAAGAATAGAATTATTATACAGTTGCTCACCACCTACTGACAAATGCACAACCAGGTGCTGAGAAGTGAGACTCAGAGCCAGAGAGCCCGAGAGCAGTTGCAGCCTGAGAGCCACAGCCCAAGGGCCGGAGCCTGAGAGCTGTTGCAGCAGATTCTGAGTAAACCCTATCAGTGACAGCACTGGGAGAACTAAACAAACCCTCCAACTCCCTCACAAACAGCCACCACAGGAGTTAGCAAGTGTAAGGGAGTAAACGAGCAAGAAAGTTAAGAGAAAGAATAATGGCTCCTGGACCCATTCCCAGCCTATGGCCCAAGCATGACATATTATGGAATGAAATACTCCCTTGGTCAGCCTGGGTCAGCTGTCTGAACTGTGTGTCCCCTGCACTGCCTGCAGCGAGACAGCGAGAGCTGGGAACGCAGCTGCAGGGTCAGAAGCGGAGGAAGACCTTGAATTCAGTGCAGGCCCTCCCCAGCGCAGCTAAGACCTTATCAGTACTTCTCTCAGCATCCAGGAACACAGCTGCATAGCAGCCACGGTAAAGAGAGTTAACTCCTTCCTGACTCAACCCAGCATATACTGCTTGTTTGTGTTCTTTCCATTTCAGATGTGGATCAGTAAAACCTTAAGGAATGTCAGACCACAGCCTTAAATAAAATAATGCTGTTGTGTGCCAGACAGCGGGCTGTGCCCAGTCACACTGGGATGGCTGGGCTCCCCGTGCAAGCACCCTTCATAAGATGCTTTCCCATCACTGGGAGCGCTGTGCTCCTCGCCACAACAGCAGGACACCAGCTCCGCTCGGACAGCATGTCTAAATGATGCGGGCATTGGAGTGCAAGCAGGCTGGCCATAGCGCTGCCAGGCTCCCTCTCCCAGCATTGCTACCTGCTACAGAACTGCGCTGCTGGGAAACTTCAGCGTAAAGCCGGAAGCACAATTACTTGTGGCAGCAAAACCACAGAGGCCTGATTGTGGAGAACTTTTTAACATACGGTAAGAGCACAGCTACGGAAAGTTGATCCATCCAAGCGTTTAGTACTCCCTAATGCTCAGCTGTATGCTGTAAGAAGAGCAAAGCAAATCCTGAATATGCAAGCGGGCAGAGAGATGGTTTATTTGTTAGATGGTCTTCTTGCATTGCTGTGCGGTAACAAACCAGTCTCAAAGCTGGCAAGGAGAGCATTTCCCAGGGACTATTTGGCCAGTTGTGTCCTACGCCAGTCCCCCACTTTGCTGTTACTATTGTGTATCTTTCCTACTTGTCTGCAGCTGGTGTATATTAAATTATCTTCAGATTATTTTTAACACACCACAGGGTTCAGATAAACCACAAAAGTGTGGAGAAAGAAGAAATGCTAAGGGGGAGGAGGGGAACAATTTTACTGAGTATTACGATAGAGGAACAATAAGAAAAGTTTCCCTGTCATACTCAGATGTTGCATGCTTAAGTAAGGATGCGGGTAAATAAATAGGAGGAACTGAAAGTCATTATATTCATAACCAAAATGATGAATAAATTGCTATAACTGGCTATTGTTATGGAAATGTAGTTCGCTCAGGAAGCAGAGGTAGGAGAAAAGGAACATAAGATACAGAACTAGTGAAAATAAGGTCAAAAGGGGAAGGAAAAGAACAGTGTCACTGCAAAGACCCATTAGCGACCCACAAACAAAAAAGATCAAGTGTATCGCACTTTAATTTGAATAAAACCATCCAAACATAGCAACTACTGATAATGAGACTAGAAATAGCAAGATGCCTACTCAGAAAGACATTTGGGAGACTTGTGTCCCAAGTTTACGTGAAAGATCACCAGGGAAGAACTGACCTGCTCCGGGGTGAAGAAACTATCACCAAGTCATGTGAGCAAGACCAAAGCCTCTTTCTTGCTTTGTTCTCAAAAATGTCAGCTGTAGTCTGATGGCTTACACGGTTAACATTTGCAACATAAAACCAAACTAAGGAAACAGAATCTATTCAAGTAGGATGCTTACAAATGTCATGTGCCAGGTAAGTTTCAGCCAACATATTAAGTGAAATGGCTAAGCAATCTCAAATCTATTAGCCATTACCTTCAAGAACTCAGAAAAGATAGCTGAGGTTCATAAGATCAGGAAAAAGGAAACAGTGCCTACCTTAAAAAAGAAAGAAAAGGATGGGAATCAGTGGCCAGTCAGCTTTACTTTATATCACCCAAAATACTGGAATAAACTACTGGTAAGGCCTTAGATGATAAGATTAATAATCAACAATAACATCTCAAAACCAAATCATGGAATCTTGACTTCAGCAGGACTTCTGATCATGTATCAACTAATACTTGCAGATAAGAAGGACAGAGGAGCATTGGCTACACAAAACTTAGGTGAAATGGTTAGAAAATGGCACTCAGAAGTAGTGTCAAGTGTTTCACAATCAGATCAGAAGTTTGTGACAAGTGAGATTTCCAGATACTCACCCCGAGCCCTGAACTGCTTAGGTGATGCAATAGCACAGAGAATATTTTATCATATTTGTGGAAGATAGCCTGTTTAGGTGAGAGCTGCAAGCATTTTCTAAGATATAATTAGAACTGAACGAATCATGATGAGTTGGAACGAAGATCTGAAGTAAATAGGATGTAATTTAATAAGGCAAGAAACTATTACGTATAGCTGGGAATAATTGACTGCAAAAATGTAAGCTGGACACAAACTGGCTGAGCAGTTACTTTACAGAAGTCTTGGTTCATAGCAGTTCACAAATAGAAAATGAGACAACAGGGATTTGGTGTTGCAAAAAATGTGGCTGCTTTACTGAAATGTAAAAGAAGACTGCCAAATACCAGAAGAGCAAAATAGTTCTCCACTCCACTGGGCTCAGAAAGGCTTTCAGTGAAGAACAGTTCTCACAGTCTTGGGCAGCTCCTTTCAATTAGATCTCCATGGAGAATGTAAAGAACTACCAGAAGTCTGGACAACTTGAGCTTGAGTCATACTCAAGTATGACTGAAAGAAGTTCAGTCGCACACCTGAAAAGTCAAAGGCCTATGAGTGCACAGCCTAGAAAATGATGAGAATTTGGCATAAAGAAAGCAGTCTGCATGTGTGTGAGGGAAGTGAATATACATACCACCCCATCTGTTTCATAAGAGAAATAATCTTTTGCTGCATGATGAACTCTCAAGCTAAACCACTGAGCCTTTCCTTTTTAGCATACTTAAACCTTCACATCCTTAATATCCGGTGAGGTGTGATAAAATTCCTGAAGACGTAAAGAAACCATAGACCGGGGCGGGGGGGGAGAGGGGGGTGGAATGTCTTCTTTAAAATCCCAAAAGAAAACAAGTCAATGCCAGGCCTCTCCTGCATTATCCACTATGGGGAGCTGAAGCATAATACCTGGACAGATGGTGATAAAGGAATCCAGTTGTGCACTTAATTGGAGATATAAAGGCCATGTATTAATTTTCACAACCTGACCTCTACAGAGCTCACATTCCTTCTTGATAGAAGGAATTCCATTTAACCTTCCCTGAGGGATAATGGAAAGCCAAGGTTGTTCGGCGCTGAATGGGCATCTCCCGATACCAGTCCGGCTGCTGCCAGCAACCTGTCTGTACCAGAAACCCTGTCTGGGGTGGTCTGAAAACAGAATTCATATTTAGGAGGCAATTAAGCCTATCCCCATAAATAATAGGAAGAACATACATAGTTCACAATAAAACTGCCAAATTTGGGGGAGGAATGCTGGGAATTCATATTCATCTACTTTAGAATATACTGGAGTGCAACCTGTATGGATGATATGGTCCTAGCAATTTTTTGTAGGTTTGTATCATTCTTGTGAAATCAGAATGTCTGAAATAAAAATGACACTTTAGTGAGAGTTCATAACTGATCCCGCTGTGGTCTTTTCCCCCTGCAGCTTAGGCATTAGCATTAGACCAGGGCTCTTGCCCCAGGTCTTCCCAGTATGTCTGAGCACACTAGCCTAACTCATTGATCTAACTGCTGGAATAAGCTTTACAACCCAGAGAAGTGACTTCTTACAGCTTTGGAACTAATAGCTTTGGAAGGAAATACTTAGGAATAGCTCATGCAGTGACTTTTCTCTAGGGAGGCTTGATACCCTTAAAAATCATAGGCCTGGTGCCAAACATCCTATGCCAGAGGTAAAATGGAGTCAAATTCCCTTCAAGAGGTAATTAATCAATACTTGAACTTTATGGGAAGCATTTCACTGTTTGAATACTTACTAAGACTTTCTTGGTTGAAACTGGAGAAATGACGTTCGATGCATTAAAGCTGTTCAGCACATTTCAAATATTCTAATTAAACAGTGACACGGCCGTAAATAAACACACTGTCCACATAATCAGGAACAGAATATAGATAATCTATTTTATAATGTGGTTGTTAGTTTCCCATGTTTGGTGGTTCAATAGCACTGAAATGAGTTTGCAAGTTATTTCTGACAGAACAAATCGATAAGAATCTGACAATGGTTGCAACTGAAACAATAGCTTATTTTCAGCAGTATTAAGAGAAAACAGAAATACTCTTTCTACAGTTCTTAAGATGCAAATGTGGCCTTTGTGTTAAGTTAAAGCTACGGACTGAACTTCCAAATTCTGTCACATTTAGCTGCTTCAAAACCCAGTACTATTCTATTTTATAGACAATAAGTTGAGATCTACACTACCCACTGCCACTCAGAACTGACACAGAATGGAATGTCGTCCTGGATTCCTAATGAACAAATATAAAGTATCTTGACATTTTAATGAGATAGTGTATAAATACATGTTGTGGTTTAACCCTGGCTAGCAAAATACCACAAAGCCGCTCTCTCACACACACCCCCTCCTCCAGCAGAGGGGGAGAATCAGAGGAAAAAGATGAGGAAGCTTGTAAAATTGAGATAAGAACTGTTTACTAATTGAATCTAAATGAATATATAGAAATACTACTAATAATAAGTAATTAAAATAATAGAAAATAAACCCACACAATTGCTCACCACTCCACAACCAATACACAGCCAGGTCCTGAGAAGTGAGAGCCGGAGCCCAAGAATGATTACAGCAGAGTCTGAACAAACCCCATCAGCAACAGCACGACCGGGAAAACTAACAGACCCACAAACTCAGTCACGAATGAGCCAGCAAAGGAGTTAGCAAAGCAGCTAACAGGGGAGTTAGTGTAATGGCTCCCAGACCCACTCCCCGCCTATGTACCGAGCATGACGTACTATGGAATGAAATACTCCTTCGGTCAGTCTGGGTCAGCTGTCTGAACTGTGCATCCCACACACACTGCTTGTAGTAAGAAAGCCGGGAACGCAGCTGCAGTATCAGAAGCTGAGAGAGACCTTGAATGTGGTTCAAGCACTCCCCAGCACCAGCCAAGAAGACACCTTATCAGTACTTTTCTCAGGGTAAATCCAGGAACACAGCTTCATACCAGCCCTTGTAGAGAGTCAACTCTTCCCTGACTAAAACCAGCACAATATATAACCATACAAATAAATTTTAATTAAAAGTGAGACCGTATCTACTGAGATTTTTAAAAATTACCAATATTCTTTTTGTAGAAATCAAACAAATACTTGTAATTCTTACATAGTAGTGCTATATTTTAACAAGATTTTATATGAACGTTTTGTATGTTGCAAATTTACAAATGTAGGGCTTAAGTTCCATGCTACTTTTGCATGATTCATTTAGCAATGCAGTTACTCTCTAGAACATTAATACCTCATAGACATAAGATATCATAATAACAGAAATATAAAGACCTGTGAGGAATTACTGACAACAGAAGACTTGTGTAACTTAGCTGAACTATATATCTGGAGAAGCAATAGAAGAGAATGATATAGCCTGAATGATAAAGAGCATTATAACAATTTTGTGGATTAGACATAATTCAGTAGTTGAGAACCAGTAGAAAACTACATCCAGAAGGACACCTGTGGTATATAAATGTGTAAGTTTGTAATACAATTTTAATTACAGGTGCAAAATCCTTTATGCTGAGATTCTAAATGTTTAAAAAGAGCAACAACCCTTTTATAGCTACACACTTTTTAGAGCTGTGATCTGTAGTTTGCAAGACATAGCTGAAGACATCTGCATAACACCATCAACATGTAAGATCCTTTGCTACCTGTCAACACGTCCTATGCCTGTGTGACGAGCCCTGTCTCTCACTGGGCTTAGACGTAGAACTAAGCTGTTAGATTCCTGATGGGAATAAGGTTTCCTTTCACTCTTAAACTTCTCATAATAAATGTAAATTTTTGCTGTCTTTCAGCCAAGTTTAACTATTTATGACCTATATGTATAGAACTGCAAGCATGGAAAGGCATTGTGCTGGTCCTTTCTGTGTGTCAGGAGAGTGACTGGGCTGTTTGCAGCCTTGGCCCTGCCCTTTAACACCTGAATTGAGTGTCAGCCTTCAAACGACATTGCTAAACTGGTGGGCTTAGCTCAGTAAATGGTCAGTAAAATGAAAGGAGCATCCCTTCTCCTTTTCTGGGGTGGGGGGTCAAACAGGATAGGTATCAAGGAAGCTGCTTCCTTCAGATAATGTGGGTTTGATGATTTAATTAGTATTGAGCTCGGATTTGATGGAAGAATCTGAGAGAAGGGGCCATTTTTACACTTTTAAGTATCTCAGGGTAGAATTTTTATACAAAACGGGGCTGGAAAAAATAGGGCATTTTTATGCAAAAGCTGATAAAGATTATATTGATCTTCTGAAAACTTGCAGAGACCTCGAAGTAGAGATAATACTGGTTCATGTAAGCTATCACTTCACTGTGTATGTAATAAAAATTCACCGACAGTGTATGTTTTCTAGAGGTCTTATCACTATGACTTTTATTATTTCTCTCTCTTTCTTGTACACAGCATTATGAAAATGCAACAACAAAGTCTAAATCTATATCAAAATTACCAAACCATTAAAGAGAGTGTAGGGAAGTCAGATTAATTTTCCTTATATATTTTGCATAACTGTTGTATGTGTTATATGTAGTGCACAGCTTAACCTCAGAGGTGCTCAGTCACATGCTGTAGCCACTTATTCATCAGTCAATTAATGCAGACTATAATTGTGCTTTCCTTGGGTTGCTAAGGTGGTTATAGCTCTCACTAAAAAAAGAAAAAAAGTAAAATCTTTTATAGGGTCAACAATGATTTTTCTTTTTTCTGGTACTTATATAGTTCCAATGCTCACATTTCATGATGCTGTGTTAGAAGACCTTTATCTTGTTTTAGGTATAAGAAATAATCATATATGTACTCTAAGTATATCTATACATATCCATATATATACACATAAACATACAGCCATACCCACATAAACACAGTATGTATTGCACACTGATATAGGTATCTAGAACCGTTCTGTCGCTACATCTATACACTCCTGCCCTTAAAACCAAGCATCCATACAGCCAAATGTGCTGACCTCCTTCAAAAATGTGAGATGTGCCTAAAAGCTGCCTTACAAAAGTGCTCTGAATCTTACCATCAGCAAAGCTTCTGTAACCTTAGGCCCTTCTTTGGTCAGCAACGGGTAGGCTTTGTTAGGGAAGCCCTACAAAGGTGTAAGTACCAAGAAAGGAAGTCTGTCTTGACATGCTGCAGAAGGCAACGGGTAAATAAAACCTACCCTACTGTCAGCATGTCTCACCTCAACACAGTGTGCATCTATTCTGAGAACCCCTGACCTTCAAAGCAATCCCTTCATCTGCAAGTTCTGAAGAATAAGAAAATGAGAAATTGTGTGAGAAACTGTTTTCTGAGGAAAATATCCATCACTTTGCTGTTGGTAAGATCTGATACCTGAACAGACAGCTGAGCAGTGATGGCTACAGGTCAAGGTTAACAGAGCACAGATCTCTTTCAGGCTTCAGAGAAGAGCTGAAAAATGAAAAGCAACCAAGCAGCTCTATTCTAATAAAATAGTAGATTCCTGTGACAGAGAAATACCAAAAACTTGAGAAGCAATAATTTACTATCCTATACTGCAACTCAGTAGTTAATAATCATATAGAATTACAAGGACAAGTTGCAGATTTCAGGTGGGAGTGGTGGATCCAACTCAGTTTTCCTTCCACCTTTACTAATGAGGAAGGTTAGTGATACAAAAAACAATCCCTCCCACTAAGGAGGTATGTTATCCTTTCCTTTGTGCACTTTTACCAGGACAGAATCCCCTAGATCGAAGGGGTGCAGAGCCCCTTCTAGAGGTACTGGTTGTTTAAGCTGTGCCTGGGCCCAATTGCATTTTAAAAATCTACGAACCTGTAAAATACACTGGGCTATGCTTTTATCTCCTGCTGATAAACTTACATGGGCAGGTACATCAGTTCCAGAGAGTTGCATTGATCTTCCGAATAGTATTTCATAGACAGTTTCGCTGTTTGTTGAGGTATTTGCCAAAGATACATTAAGGCTAAAGGTAGTGCATGCAAGATGGTAATTTATTTGCCTGCAGCATAAATTCCTGGTGCAAACCAATTCTTCAGCACTGTCTGGGCTAGTGCAGCAGTCCTGAAATGCCCTGGATGGTGACGCATTTTTGCTGTGGGAATTAGGTATTGCTTTGGTACAATAGGAAAGTTTCCCATACCTGCTCTCCATATTCCCTGGACATCTTTGGTTGCTTCATCCCTTTTCCTTTCAGCAGGAACAGTCAGATATAATTCTTCAGGAGCAAGCAACGCCAGGTCAGACCGTTGCACTGCTTCTAAGCCTTGGTGGTTTGTATTGTGGTCGTGCTGGGCTTTAGCTGCAACATCTTGCTAGACCATTTCCTACTTCTCTCTCTGTCCTTTTGCTGGCTGACGAAAGATAGCTAGCTTCTTTGGCAATTGCATGGCTTTTAACAGTTCGGTACTTTACTCCCACTACAAGTTACACATCCGCACTGCTTCCATAGTGCCCACTGGCATGGCACACTCCACATCCTGAGCGCCAGTCTAAGTATTTACAGCCTTTTCTTAGGACAGCTGGCAAGCTGGCAGCTTTGTGAACAGGATCCATTCTGCTGCTTGAGAGCTCAGCCTTGGACTGAGTGGTGAAGCCTCCACTGCTTCATTCACAGGACTCACTGAAGAATCCGTAGCCCCACAGCCCCCACCTGCCTCCGGCCCCACAGCAGCCCTGGCACAGACACTGTCAGCAGGGACCTACAGGGACACCAGCCCCACAGGGCCCTGTTAGGGCTGCCCCTCAAGGGTGCATTTACCCCCAGAGGGATTTATTGCCGGGGGGAGCATTTCAGTATTTATCCCCCCAAGCCAGGAGGGGATGCAGAGCCAGCATTCCCTCTGGGAGGAGGCGGCCGACAGATGGTTGGAAAAGAAGCTGAAGATCATACAGAAGGAAACTAGAAATTCAAAATCTCCTCCTCAAGTGCCAATCGTGATTCAGGATGACAGCCTTCATTCAGGTCCTCCCCCACAGATCTGGATCTTTCAGAGGCTGACAACAAACGGCATGCTTAGTAATCCAAACTCAGCCAGCAGACTGGCCTTCCCCGTGAAATCCTCGGCACAACGGGAGACAGAGTACACAGAGGCCAGGAAACAAATACTGGGCAGCAGGAGCCCTGAAGCAGAGCAGGTGAAACCCATTCTGGATAGACTGACAAGGATCTCCCGGACAGAAGGCACCAGACAGCCCAATAATGTGACCAGGCAGACTCAGTGACCTTAAGGGTCTTTTCCAAGCTAAAAGATTCTGTGATATGGTTTGTATCTCTCTGGCTTTGTTCTTTTAGCAGCTAACATTGAAAGGTAGATTGTGGGTCAGATTTTTGGAATTTTAATATTGCCTTCCCAGGATTCTCCTTTAGATTTGTCAGCCTGAGAAATGTAAGACAAAGCCAGTTTGTTTCAGTCTCTGCCTCCTGACACTTGTGAGTTGTAGCTGTTAACACCTGAGAGATTAGTGAATGAAGATGTTTGCTCTCAACTGGTTTTCAAAGTTTGACTCACCTATGTAGGGAAGGAATAGCTTTATCTTGTCTACTTAATATGCAAGCAAGTGTATATATTCGTATGCGCTTCCTGTGGAAGGAAATCTAACGAGAAGGTGGAGTTTTGAGTATGAAAAGAGAGGACACTCCTCTTTTTTCCTTTTTTTTTTTTTTTCCCAGAGCACTGCATGTTAATGGAAACGTTGATAAGAAAAGCTCCTGCCTGGGACAGACAGTGATAAACTGCAACATAAACAACCTCCTGATAGGAAATTGCTGAAATGAAATTCAACTACATTCAAGTTGTAAAGACTGAGGACTTCACAAGGAAGACGAATAACTAACTTTCTGATGCCTGTTTTTACGCACAGGCAGCACGTGCAGTCGAGCAGAGCCACCAGAACACCGAAAGCTTCGGGGACAAATAGACTGGAGATCCTGCGGCCTTATGCGTGGGAAGGAGAAACTTTCCTAACAGAACAGAAAGTGTGCTTCTCAAAATATTTTGGTTTTGTTAACAGGCTAAAACTTTTGGCCATACCAAAGCCTTTCATGTGCCTCAATGAGTCTGAAGTAAATATCCATTAATCTTTAAGAAACTGATGTCACTCTTGTGAAAATGAAATTAACTGAATGTCTTAAAAATGTACAAACAACGTCAGCTCCATCTGTGGGCACAGTACACTGATGCTTTCACTGTTGTTTCTTTAGCAATTTTATCAATAGCTTGTGTGGAAAAATAACTTCAAAAGTAGTTAACTAGCCAAACCACAAATACTATCTCTTTCTGTCTGGTAACGACAGCTAATTCCACTATTAGTTACTATGTTTTTTCCCAAATTACTGATTCTCTTTAGTGAATTTCTTTTTTCTTGTTCTGTAAATGCTGCCTCCTTCACCTGCTGAAATCAAAGAGGAATAGGCAGCATCACATGGCACGTCAGATTATTGTAGCCTTCAACCAACAAATCACCATGTTTGAAAAAATCATTATTTTATTAACAGTAAAAGATAGAAAATTCTTTTTACAAAACTTGCATTCTTCTTAAGCAAGTTTAAAAATAAGTTTAATACTTGAACTGTTAAATAATAAAAATAAAAAAACCAACACCAAACAAACCAAAAAAACAAACAGCCAAACTTTCAAGGTTAGCATTAGGATTAATGATGCAATTCTTGCTGACAATTTACCAAAAATAGATGAACACACATCAGGAACAAATTATACTGTTCAAAAATTTCTGTGATTCCTGCTGAAATTGAATTACTGGAATGGTGTGTAACAGCTTTTTTCCAGTACAGTAATGAGAGACAGGAAACAGAGAAAACTGCGTGAAAAAGAAATTTAAAAGTGAAAGAGGAAATTCTTATCAAAAAGGTAGGGATTTGTGTCTGTGAGAATTCAGCTGTCAAAGTAGAC
This sequence comes from Rhynochetos jubatus, assembly GCA_027574665.1. Taxonomy (NCBI): domain Eukaryota; kingdom Metazoa; phylum Chordata; class Aves; order Eurypygiformes; family Rhynochetidae; genus Rhynochetos; species Rhynochetos jubatus. The sequence continues at coordinate 24,911,788 of CM050656.1, forward strand.
ATATGTAGAATCTGCTAAAAGAATAAAGGAAATTACCATACAGCTATGACCTCCGAAAAATCTCAGCCTACCCAAATAAATCTTACATGTTTCCACTGAAAATAATCTTTTTGCAAACTGTTTATCAGGATGTACTGCAGCTTCATGTTATAAAATTGATTTTTGTTTATAGATCTCTTCTCAAAAACCACTGAGGGATGAAATGTAAAAAATGTCCCTCTGCAACTACCTTAACAATATACTTTTTAAAAACTGCTAGAACTGAGATCTGAATAAGCAGCAGCTACTTGAGATTCACACTAATATAAACCCACCTAAATTTATGTTATGCAGTTATTCATACGTTAGCATTACCTAAGGCTTACTTGGTGCTTTACTTTTCTTTTTGTGTGGGAATTTGTAGTCCCATTTGTTGGAAGATGCACTGGGGAAGTATTCTATCAGGTGTTCTCAAACCAAACCAGTACAAATTTTTTGAGTCCTTATGGGTGACACTAAGCAAGAATAACTCCAGGAAATCTTCAGCCTGTTGTCTTTTATTGCAAAAACGAGACGTGAGTACAGAGATCTAAGACAGTCCCACTTCTTACTTTTAGTAAGAGCGCCCTACCTGGGAAATGTGATTGGAAAAACTACACAGATAGTTTAGTCGTAATGTCATTACTGTAACTGCTGTAATTTGCACAAAGATGGAGGATGCATAAGGTGTAGTGGTTGGAACAAAGACTAGTCCATGGGGTTTATTCCTCATCTTGCCACTGCTTGCGATGTGAACATGGAAAGTTGCTTAACCTCTACAATTTAGCTTCCCCCACAAAGTGAGAGTAAGGCTGTGGTTTTACATGCAGCTAAACAAAGGTACTGACTTGCTGTAGAAGACCCATCCTGACTGTATTGCTCTCCCTGTTTTTCATTTTCCCGCAATTTTACAGTACATGAGGAATCTACCAGAAAGGAACAAAAATTACATTGCTCATTTAGGTAGTTCTCGGTTTTATATACACACACCTGAGATGGAATTCTTATAAAATGTAATTTTCTTAATTCTTTCACATCTCAATTCATACGTATGTTACTTTCTTAAGCTCAGTAAAAGGCTGTTGTAAAATGCGATGCAATAACGTTACGAAAGAAAAGAACAAATTTCAACATTTAAGTACCACTGGCGGAAGGAAAGGAAGTAACAGGTCATACTTCTGCTTTTTCTTGAGACAGAATAAAAAAGGAATTAAATCAAGGAACTAATGTGCGAGATAAAAGAGGTGACAGCATATAGCACTTCGCACAGGCTCTTGACCCTCCCCGGGGGACGGTTCAGAAGCCAAGCAGATGGTGATTTCAGCAGAGGGCACCAGAACAACAAGTATGTGGCTGTGATTTTGACTTGCTCTGCCCAGTGAATATTAAATCTCCGATATCCTCACAGACTCCAAGTGGGTCTACATTCTTGTTATGCTGTGAATTCTTTCTAATGCTTCAAGTTTTTTGTCACGCTTACAGAAAAATGTTACTGAATGACACTAGAAAATCTGGGACTAAACCAAACCAGGCAATTACATGTAAGTAGACAGGCAGTCAGGAGTACTATGAGAATCTGTGGCAAATACCCCCCAGACAGCATCTCGCATCTGTAAATGCCAGTGGGACAAGGAGGATAATGAGATGGGACAATTAAGTGAAATTTCTAATGAGAAGTCATCAAAGGGAAGTTTCTTACCTTCCTTATGGTTTCTTCTTTTTTTTTTTTTAACAGCAACTGCAGCCACAGGGTATATTTATACAGATTTTTTTGCATTCCTAGCAGCCTGAAAACACAAACGTCAGTTACTAACTGATATTCCGCAAATCTATTACGTATAGCACCAAATAACTGTAAGACGTTTTACAGATTTTTAAACTGATGTCTGGTGAGTTATACAGCATTATTTGCTTGTGCAAATCGAATGGGTGAGAGAGAAGCATTCATGGAGGAATATTAATTTTACACTTACGCACATCACATTCCTTTACATCACTCGTGCTTCTGCTGTATAACGGAAATCTAAACCTTATATTTTACAGTCAAGATACTGAGCATGTCCTTCCACAGTGGAAGGCTTTATTTTGCTATCATCCTCTTATTATTTTAAAATAAGCATATATAACTAGTGCCCAAAGTTGCATCTGAATTCCACGAGCTTGGATGATAACCAGCATACTCTTTAACGAGCATTGGGGGTTTTGCAATGATTACATTGGGCAGATATGCTTCAGTCTTCTGCTTTTGTCAGTGGAATTTTACAAAAGTGCAGGAATTTTAGGTTTTGTGGATATGATGGTCAAGCACACAAAAGGGCTAAAGATTTTCTTTTTTTTTGTTATCTTTTGGTTTATATTATATATGCAAGAATCTTGGCTGTGTGAAATAACAAAAAGATTTTTTAAATGCTGGCAGCCGGTTGGAAAAATATTTAATTCTTGCCTTTCACTCTGATATCACAGGTTTCCAAATGAGAAATTTTCCATTATCATCAGCTTTACAGGTCACGTAGGTAACTAAAATAGCAAACTGAAACACTGCCAACGCATTGCAAAGAAAAAAAAAACCTTTATGAAGGCAGCTATTCTGTTACCACAGTTTTATACAGAAAGAGTAATATAAAAATTGAATCATCAAATGATACCATTTGACAGTTACTTTGATCTTTTACCTGTTTCAGTCATATGGGCTAAGGGGATTCATTCCTAACGTACAGTCTGAATAACGTGTAAATGTAAAATCCTAGAACCATGCCTATACATTATGTCTTTTTGGAACGGAAAAAAGGAAAAGAAGGAATAGAAAATTGAGGTCATACATTTTAGACTCAAAACTAATTCCCATCGGGTTTTAGGACATGAAAGAAAGAATAATGTGAATAACTGGACATAAATTACAGCAGATTTAATAATAAGCAGAAATGAGATATGAAAACAATAATCCTAAAAGCAAATACTGGTTTGTGTTTCATATACTAAAGCAGTGTGTCATGCAGGAAGAAATGCTGGATAACTGGAGAAAGTATACTTTAAAAATGACAGAATAATATAATGGTTTGGACAGGACCTTAAAAGATATCTAGTTCCAACCCCCTTCCATGGGCAGGGACACCCTCCACTAGACCAGGTTGCTCCAAGCCTCATCCAGCCTGGCCTTGGACACTTCCAGGGATGGGGCACCCACAGCTGCTCTGGGCAGCCTGTGCCAGTGCCTCCCCACCCTCTCTGGGAAGAACTTCTTCCTGATATCTAATCTAAATCTATTCATTAAAAATAACCAAGGTAACTAGTGGGATCAATTCAGTTTTGAAATTTAGTGCACTCATCCTTGCAGTGTTACTTAATAAGAACCACAGGTCATTTCAGACCCCACTTCTTTAAATCTAAACAATGCAGTACTGTGGTAAACTATGCTAAAATATTGAAAATTGTTGTTAGCAAGTAAGCATTGATAACAGAATTTACAAAGTGGTAACAGAATTAAAAGTTGAGGGAAAATGTAAGCTACCTGAAAACGAAAAACTTTCAGCAACATAGGAACCATATAAAGGAACCGAGTATAGGAATGGAAGACGTCTTCGCACTGGAGTATTAAAAATCACCAGAATGATGTACCATGTACAGCCACCTGCTATAAACTAGGAAGTAAGAGGACATCTTCAGGCCTTGACCATTTCTAGTTTCTGTGACTTTAACTAAGGTTGCAAAGAACATCTACCATTTTAGCTCCTAATGCTGGCTTCTGCATCTGAACAGGATACGAATAACTTCAATAAGGTTCACATTTCTAGCATAACACTTAGAAGAGGAGTCTGCAGAACATGGCAATTGCGGTTGAAAATTTTCTGTGGTATGTACAGTTTTAAATTAGACTAATAGGATGAAGACAATATTTAAATTGATCTAGAACAACGTGCAGAGATACTGCTTAGTAGTTCATTTCCAAGAGGGGAGGACTAATGAGACAGGAGTATAATGATTTTTTTCTTTAACAAACTGCTGCAATTTTGCCCATTGGTTCTATGGAATATTGTGCTTCAGGACACAGACTCTTACATTATTTATACAGTCATTAAAAACAAGTGGCATTAATGTTTCATTGGGGCATTGTAGGAAACATTACAATGCCAATATAATGATAAAAATATAATAATGTACCAATCTCTGATCATCCCTGACTTCCAAATCTGGTTAACTATGATATTCTTGATTAAATCATTCATTCAGATGTTTCATTGTGTAATGATGATAGTAAGGATTCTGATGCTACATTGATTGTTTTAGATTTCTGTTTGTAGACATTCAAATCTTTCCCCTTATTCTCCTGGAAATAACAGTAAACCAGCCATAATGCTTCAGATCCACATTTCCATGTTAAACTTCACAATTTACGCTCCTTTTGTGATGCATAGTAAGTTAAAGTGGTCTTTCTAAAGATCTTAGCCTTCTGTGTTCATAAGATTCCAAATGCCTATGATATGGCAAAAAACCCACCCATCTTCAGACTTTCTCTTAATAGATGTTCTTAGTATCATTTTATTCAAGCACTGATCCTCGACAAGCATTAAGCTTAAATGTTTTGGTGGAAAAGACTAAATAATAGAGACAATTTCTTTAGTAAAACTGTCAGAAATAATACATTTAGCTACTATCCCCACATTTATTGTAAAATTAACATGAAAATCTATCTGCAATCAATGCAAGAGTCACAAACAGAAGCTGAGGATTAAACTCTCCCTATGCAGACTTTCCTTTCTGTTCAAGAGTTCAGCTTAGTTGTTTCCGTGTTTCTCTCTGCCTGTCACAACCCACAGTCCTTATGCAGGTTGCTGTCTCAAGACCTTGGCTCTGGGCCTGGTACTTCTGACCTGACATTGCACTGTTTTAACGGTATCTTAAGGTCATGTAGTCCTATGCAGTCCAGACACTGAACTGATAATACAGTGCATGCTCCTTACAGTGTTATAAAGTGTGTAGAAGTGCAGTGATTGCACATGCAGCATCCTACACCATGACCCCACATCAGCACTGATCCTGCAGAGCCTCCAGCTGGGCACCTAACATATCTGATAAAATATCTGGGGAATAGGATGGGACCACCAAGCCCCGTTTTTGTTGATAAAATCTGGAAATACATTTTGGACGAATTCCTTAGTATTTTACACCACCGTTCATGTTCTCATAAAACAGCAGTCAACTTGATGCTACCTCAAGATATCCTGATACCAACTATTTGGCTCTCATAACATTTTAAAACTAACAGTCAGTACACGCTAACTAAATGCTGAAGTCATTATGAATACTTATAAGAAATTGTCTAACTTTCAGTATTTCTTCAGTAGCCCAACTTTAGTTTAGGCACTGGGTGATACAGGAAGGCTTGGTGGGGCTCCCACACACCTTACCTATGGTGTTGGTTGTGGCTGAGAATGAATTAAATGTGTCCTGCAGCAAAAAAACGCTGTGGGGGACAGCTTCCAGCAGCAGGCCCAGCTCTGCACCTTCCTATGGGCCTGGGCCCGGTGGGCAAAGCAACCGGGCCTTTGCCCTCCGCAGCCGCCTAAGTGGGAACAGCACTCATTTCTGTTTTCCTCCCAGCAAGAAAATAAACCAACCCCCAAACCCTCAGGCTTGATAGCATGAGGCAATCACGGCGGGGAAGAGGGAAACCACAGCGTACCCCGAAGCGAGGAACCCCCGCCCCCGCTGTGGCCGCGGAGGGGGACAATGGCGGGCCGCGGGATTCGTGGGCTCGCAGCGCGCAGGGGGCTCCGCTGAGCGCGTGAAGAGCCACGACCCTGACCCTCGCTGCGCCCACCATGATCGCTGTCGACAAGGAGGTAAGGCAGGAGAACAAGAAACCCACCCGAAAGGCACGGGAGGGCAGGAGGGAGCACACACCGCCCCTGAGACGCTCCCCGACGCTCTCCCCGCAGCGGGTGACACCGCCGCCCGCCCGACGCCTCACCCCGCCGACCCCGCCCGGCGCTTCACGCCGATGACTCGGCTCTTTTCCCCGCGTCCCGTCCCGTCTCGCCCCGCCCCGCCTGCCGGGAGGGCGGGCGCAGGAAGGGGCGGGTGGCGGCAGCGAGGCGGTGCAGGGAGGGAGGCGGCGAGAGGAGGCGGCAGACGCACAACATGGCCGCTGCTGCAGCGGCGGCGGCGGCGGAGGGGCGGCGGGCGGCGGCGGTGGAGGGGGAGCCCCGGGGCCTGCGGGTGCTGGTGGAGCAGGGCGCTGTGGCCGCCCCCGTGTGCCGCAGCTGAGGGGGCCGGTGGCCGCTGCGGGGAGCCCGGCCCGTAGGGTGAGTGCGCTGTCTTCTTGTCCCCCCCCTCCTCCCCCGCCTCGGTGCCGGGCTGGGCTGCGGAGAGCCTGAGGCGTGGGGAACAATGGGGCTGGCCTCGGGCACGCCGGCGGGAGGGCTCCGCTCCCCTTCCCGGGGGCGAGAGGTGGAGGGGCGGGCGCCGCGCTTGCCTGCGGGGCCTGTGCCGCTGCCTGCCGCGCTAGGCCTCAGGCTCCTGCCGGGCTCGATTTCTGAGCGCCCCGGGGAGGGTGGGGGCCGCGGAGGCCGCCGTCCCTGGTGTGGGAGAGGCGGAGCGGCGAGGGCAGGGCCCGGCGGTTGGGTCCGGTCTGGGGGGTGGGGAGAGGCGGCATTGCCTCAGGTTACGACGGAGAAGGGACAGGCGGCTTTTGTGCGTGGCCTGCGTCTGCTGTTGTTTTTCCAGGGGCTCTGCGTGCCTGGGAAGAAGAGAAAATTCACCCCCGTGTCGCACTCCTCGGCACACTTACAGGCGGGGGGTGGGTGGGGAGGGCATAATGAAAGGCTGGAGACCCCCCCCCCCCTCTTCCCCCGGTTGGTGTGGGGGCACACGCACCCCCCCCCCCCCCCCCCCCTGCGGGTTGTCGCTCTTTTGTCTGTGGCGCCGGAGGGAAGAGCGCGGTGGCCCCCGGCCTCCCTCGGCGCGGGGAGGGAGACGCCGTGATACAACAGAACCAACTCCACTCCCCCTCGCGGGTGCTTCACCCTGGCGTTGTTGTAGCTGTGGGACGGGCAGGGCGAGGAGGGGTGAGGCTGCTTGCCGGGAGTGCGGTGTCGGTAGAGCTGCGTTTTGATGTGCTTTAGTGGTTGGGAATGGCCTGGTGTCAGGTTTTGTCCTCAGAAGCCACCGTGAGGGCCTGTGCCGTTTTGAAACAGGGAATGGTTGCGTTTTGGTCTTTTTTCTTCTTAGGTACTGGGAATATTTTAATTTTCTCCGCACGTATGTATGGCTTTTTTCTCAGAACAGCACTCACTTTTTATTTCAGTCAAGTATGAATGAAAAATCTTCTGTCGCTCGGGCGGTAGATACTGTTTTCTGTGTGTTTTTACTATACTGAAAATGGCCGAAGCTTTAAAAAAACAACAGAAAAAGTCAAAAATTATTAAATAGTCCAAAGTAACCCGGGCTGTTGCAGAGCTGCTTTAATCATGGTAACTGCTTTAGCAATGCTGTCTTCTAATGACTCTGCTTGGAAGAGGAATGCAGTTGTGAAATTCAGCATTTGTACTCTATTCACATCACCTATCTATAGAGTTATTAGCAAACTCAGTAATACAATGAAGCAGAAATTAATGTGTTCCTAAACTTGTATTTGTTTACCCCCCTTAAGGCTTATAAGGATGTGGAGGGCGTTAGTTTTTATCAACTATAGACGTCTGTACTTCTGTGTTTGAAGTCAAGGAAGCTAAGAAGAGGCTTCATAGTTGTATAAATAACCTAGTGTTCCTAGGAGTGTGTACCTTACTGACAGTTTCTAAGCTTCCCCACTAGCACCATGGCTTTCTTCAGTCCATTAACGAACAGTGTTGATATGCAATTATGGTTTCCACTAACATAAATAGAAACTGACATTATCAGTTAGGCACCTTTTCTCTTCCCTGTAATAGCTTATTGCTTTACCTTCCTGTCCTGGAAAAGGTTCTGTCAAAGCAGACTGCTTGACAGGCTGCTTTGAGGGAAATTTCAAAGTGCGGGTACCATCAGTGCTGTCTGTTTTGACAACCGGAGGTTTGAGTGATGCGCTTGTCAATCACTTTTGAGCAGCAGTAACCTTAATGGAGATGAGTGGGAAGTTACTTGTGTGTTTTCTGGTGTTTTGGGGTTTCGTTGTCAGCTTTGTATCCAAACTAGCTTAATTTAAAGGAAAATATTTTAGGAATTTATGATGAGGTTTTTTTGTACTGATAATTTTAAGAACTAATGTTCCAATGAACAGATGAATCGGATGAACGTATGAGTCCAGATGTTGCATACATTGATATGTCAGGGTTTAATTTATGGGCATCTCAGGCCATGTGTATTATTATACAAAAATGGTCATGATAAAGCAGATGAACAGAAAGTAACAAGATGGCAGAAGTTTCCAAAAGCAATGTTGCCAGTGATTCACCAGCAATCTGGGTGGGAGTCATTGTTGAATTAAGCATCGCAGAAGCTGAGATTCAGTGAGTATGTATATTAAAATATTGACTTAATTTCTTGTACATGGTAAACCAAACGTCTTGGGTGGTGCTGATGGTGGTCACCAGTGCTGATGGCAAAGACTGACAGCCTGTTTTATTTAGGGTCTATATCTCATAACTAACAAGTGCTGTAAAAGGTGTTTTCATTATACTGAGGAAATTGACCTTCCCCATTCTGTAATATGTAGTAATACAAAGGATAATTATTGTTTGGGGTTTTTTATTTAACCCAAGAAATCAAGTGGTTTACATGCTGTATGCCTGGAAAAAACGCTTCATCCATTTGAAAGAACTTGTGGAATCGTAGCTTTCAAACAGTATGAAGTGTAAAGCTGAGCTAGAAGGAAAGAGCTTACCTGCATTTAGGCTCCCAAACATGCAGAGTATCTCAAAATAGCTATGCATCTGCCACTGTAAGGTACCTTTTAGGCAGCTGACCCTTTATAAAACTTTTTTTTCAAAGCCTGCTCATTGTTTGAAATTCTTATCCCCAGTGAATTGACTTAATAATTTTGCAGATGAAACCAGGTGTGTCTGTGGTTCTTCTCCCTGCACCCAGTAAATGAGGTGGTAGTTTGCTGGAGCATCCCAAATAACATTGGCTCTTAGGCCAAAAAAAAAAAAAGTCTGGCTCGGAGTACATGAGAGGTAAGCCATAGGGGAATTTGAAGTTAATGCCTTGGACTGCACTTGGTAATGAATATGAAACCGTTAGCATACAGGAATAAAGGTCTAATACACTTCTGTTGTGAAACATCATTATATAAACATCCTGTACCAGCTGAAACTTCAGTGTGACGTTCAAGATTCTGTGTAGGCTATATTACAGTAATGCAGTCTGAAGTCTATGGACTCACGATAACTGAGAAAACCACAGGTGTTTACTTCTGTTGTGTTACTTTCCTCTCTGTACAGAGATATTCCGCAGTGCGTGCTGAATTAGGTGCACTTCCCATCACTTAGTTTGACCGCTTGTTTTTCTCAATATGTGTGTCTCTTGTTGGTTATCTCTTGCATCGGTTTCATTTTCTTGGTTACCAGTACGGTAAAAGTTGAAATGGTATTAGATTTCAAAGGGCTAACTGATTTCTAATGGGGGTTTTTTAGTTGTGGAAATGCGTAATAAACAAGAAGGTGCAGAAGCCCTGTCATTTTATTGTAAATAGAGTTTTCCGATATAAAAAGGCTTTCTGGTTAGAGTGCTGGTGGAAATAGCTTTCTTGTTGCAGCATGGTAGCAACGTGTTGTGCGCTGCCAGCTGGAGAAGGAAGAGGCTTTTATGGTAGAAATATAAAGATTTCTAAATAATTTGCTGAAAATTTATGTTGTCAGAAGGAGTACTGATAGTGCATTGCTCTGTGTTTGAATTTGAGAGGAGTGTGTTTTCTGCAAGTGTGATGGGGGTACCCCTGTTGCCCCCTTTGAGATTTCTTTGTGATGGCTTATTATATATGTCAGAAACATCTTGCAGAAATCTCATGCAGGCAAACTTTCAGGAGCTGCAGTAAGACTGGCAGCATAACCGGGAGTAGGTATTGCCGTTACCTTTGCGAAGTTGGCTCTGGGCTCAGGCTCAAGCTTGAGCTTGGTGTGAACTGTTGCATTGTCTAGATGAAAAAGTCATGTTGTCTAGTTAACAGCATCACCTTATCACCAGCCATTGATATTTGGAATATCTAAAGAATTTATCGTTAATTCACACAGAAAAAGGACCTGGACATCCTTTGCAGACTTTAACATGAAAGCTTCTGCTCAGCATGCTTTTTTTTGTTTTTTTTAGAGGAAAAGAAAAAAGGGATCTCCAGAAGCATAAAGGCCACATGTAGAATAATACTGGAAATCTGTGTTGTGTGCCTTTACCTAGAGTGTTTTATCCGACGTCAGCTACACTGTTAAAGAAGAGGAATTACTAGGAACATGGAGAAAAATCTTCGTATGAGAGGTGGTTGGGAGCAGAGAGGAGACAAAGGAAGAGGATTGTTTTGATAGACAAAAGTCGATTTTTCCTGTTTTGCACTGGTTTTCAGGTTTACTCCATTTCTTATGTTGCAAGTGTGGCTGAAGGAAGGAACAGATCTTTCATTTGCTTCACGTAGTGTGTGGCAAAGGTTGCTATGTAATTTGAGATCAACACGGAAGAGAGTATTTGTGTCAGACGGTAATACTGTGGTAAGGTGTCTTGAGTTCAGCATTACAAAAGCCGGAGGGTTTATTGACATCTATTCATTCTATCGTTGAAATCACTAAAATAGCAATAAGTGAAATGTTCTTGCTGTATAGATCCTTCTCACCACTGGTGTCCTGCAAAATTACTTTTTTAAAATAGTTCACGTAAGGCATTATTTCTTAATCACGTGAATGTTTGGAGGGGGTATGGGTGTCCTATCTTAATCTGAGACTTCTCTAGTAGGACTGTGCTTCAGCTACAAGGCCTCTGAAGAAACAAAGTGTGTGAAATAGCTGCAGTAACTGAAAAGATCTAGTCTGGGAGAATCTAGATCTTGCAGGTGGTTCCTGGTTTCTTTTTCTTTTTAACAAGGAAATTCTGGCTTGTCTCATTCCATCTACTATGCTGGTTAAATAGGTGCTTTTAAAATGATCTAATTAACTACTGTTTAAAAGCAGGCTGTTAACATCAAATTGGGCATTCCAAATATCCTTTTTAAGGATTCTAATGTGTTTATCAGACCTGGTCAGGATTAACTTTGAAGGTTGAGGTATGGTTGTTTCTTAAACCTCTGTTGTTCATAAAAAAAACCTGGTTGATAAGCTGATGGAGCAGTAATGCTGGTAGCCTGGTTCTAAAGGTCTTCTCAGAAATTCCTCCGGAAATATTTCTGGCAGTTAGTTCAGTTCAAATGGTGTGCAATTGGAAGGTTTTTAAATTTCAACTTTTAACTTTCCCACTGTTTTGAAAGGAGATTTCTACTAGAATAGCAGGAATCTTGTCTTTTTATTATGCATTCAAGGTCTTCAGGGACCTGCAAGCTAATTATTTTTTATAAATTGTATCAGGCAGTGTTGGTCTCCAACTCAAATTTAAGAGCTATCTTTTGGGCAAAAGGAGCGAGGATTAGGGAAGGTATTACAAAGTTGGTGAATTGAAATTCATGCTGAGGGGGGGTGGTTCTAATTACCTACATTTTAATAAACCAATTTCTGTGGAACACTTGGAGTATTCAGTAGCATTTCACTTTCTCTGTGCTTTGTTTTTAGAGTAAATGTTATTCATACTGACTTAGCACTTCACTGTTTGTAGTAGATGTACTTGAATGAGTAACTCCATGTTTACTACTGCGTAATATAAATGTCCTTCAAAACTGAGTGAAATAAAACTTACTGTTGACTTATTTTTCTTGTAAGTCACATTCTTTCAGCTTGTTCTCCCTCCCCCTTTTGTTTTCCGTTTAGAATGGAAGTGCTTCAGGTACCGTTTGATGTTAGGAACTGTACAAACAAATGAAAGTGTTAAGACTTCCTTATCCAGTGTTTGTATCTGATGAACCTGGTACTCACAGTACGACAAGGCTGAAGTGTTTTGTGCCCTTTATGGTTTGGGTTTTTTTTCTAGTTCTGTGCCAAGATGCAAGCAGCAAAGGAGAGCCCTTGAAATTAATGGCCACTAAATTTAAAAGAAATAGTAGAAAGTGAGTTTGATTAGCTTACATGGCATTCTGAAACTGTGACATGCTACATAAACATTATTTTATGACCATTAATAATTCTGGAAATTATGCAGGTCTAATGATAATTAAAATCTCAAGTTTCTGAGTGTAAGCTGTTCTCTGGGAGGCTCAGTAGAAAATTTTCCCCTGCCTTTACAAGTGAATGTTGTGCTAACGAAATCTGGAAGAATCTGCTCATGTGTCCGGTGAAGCAATGATCTCTGAACTTTCACAACTTAAAATTCCTATTTTGATTCATTTTGCAAAAGTCAAGCCTGAGTATTGTACCACAGTGAAGTGCTCGGAGTGGTTTGAGGAGATACGAAACAGCAAAATGCTGCCCTGTTTGAGGTAGGAGGTGTGGAAGAAAGAGTAGGAGTGAATGCATACTGTGAAGCAAGTCTAAGCCTCCCCTCTCTATAAATGAAAAAGCTTCCCAGTAACGTACATATTTTCATAGCTTAGGTATTTCTTGAGCTTTTCTAGAGCAATTAAGTCTGGTTTATGTGGCATTTGGGCAGTTGTTTTTAGACATGTCTGAGGAGCTCAGGTGCTTACGTGTAACTATCACATTGAGGAGGTACCTGTTGTAAACAACAACCACTTAACTAAACTCAAAATATGTTGCTAAATAGTTGCTTATTATAATACTGGAGTTGTCATTGGTCACCTGTATTGTTACTAAGTATTGTGTGAGTACAGATTAAAATTCAAAAATTCTTGGAGTCAGGAAAAGGATTACCTCTTCTTTAGCAGCTTCAGAAGGACAGTAATTCTTCATTTTGTAAAGAGACTATGGATTTTGTTTCAAAAATAGTTCTCTATATAGTTCTAACTATACCACTTTCCCATGTATCTTTTCAGTCTTGAAATTACTTTCCTGTAAGGAGTCTATTTCTTTGGTTGCTAAAATGCTTTGCTTTCTTGTAGGGTGATTTTTTTCATGAATACATGGGTGTCTTCACCTCTACTGTTCTCTTTAATGATATTTCATTTTCTAGTATTAGCTGCTTTCCTTCCCAAGTGACTTTTTTTCTTTCAACGTACCTTTGTTCTAGAAGAGCCAGTATTCAATTCAGCTAGCTAATGCAGGTAACAGGGATGGCATATTGCCTATTAATTTTGTTGCTTTGACAATTTGGACTTGCAGGATGGGCTGTTTGGATAATGGAGCAACTGTGGGACTCTTTGTTCTTGGACTTTACTGGCGACTGTCAAAATATCACTGCTTCCTCTGGAACTGGTGAGAAGTTAGGGAGCATTGTTCATAGTGCACTCCCTCGTGACTACTTGGGCTGTTGCTGTAAATTGGAAAGGAGAAAGATAAAAATAAGTTAGTCTAAACTGGCTTGATGGAGTGGACTGTGTAAGTTAAACCAGAGGCTAAGACTCAGGCTGGCCTTCCTGTTTATGAGTCATTCTCCTGTTTAATTGCGTGAAAAAGCCTCCTGTAGAATTAATTAAACGAGAGGTCTTAGTAGTGCTGCAAAAACTTGAGTTAAAATGGAGAATTTAAATTTTAGTCTTCCTTATTTAACCAGACTTCAGGGATGGAAGCCTGGAGACTAACTTCTTTGTAGGTGATTCATACAATGAGTGGAAAGAAAATGTTTTTCAGGGAAGTGAGAATTAGTTAAACTGTAGTTGCTTGGAATAATCCATACTATTTTAAATGCGACTGTTTTGTTGCCGGCTGTCACTGGATTCTGCAGAAAAGGTGTGAGCCGTCAGGGATGTCTTCTGGACTTGCTAATCCTTGTGCACAGTTAGGTTTTTATATTTGTGTCCTCTTGAATCATGTTGTGACTGCTATCTGAAAACATGGTGTCTGTGATATCTGTTTATGCTGTTTATCTACTGTGTTGTGCTTTATACAGAGCCTTTTCCTGACTTGAAGATGGCTTACTTCATGATTCCCTCCGTTTTTCTCTTCCAAATAATCTATTCGTCAGGTTTAAGGATGCGTTTGTGTTAAAGATCTTCGGGGGAAACAAATAGTTTGTTTTGCATTGATAATTTTGATTTAGTGCACAGAAAAGGTGCTTAAAATAAAGGTTGATGGTGTGTTTGGAAACCCTCTAAATCATCCATCTCTCTTCTCTTTCACAGAAATAATGGGATGCATTTCAATAATGGTAGGTGACTGGAGGTATTGGGAATAACCTTGTCCTGATTTGTGTCAGAATGCACTGAGAAATGTGGCTTTTCAGCTTTCCTTTCAGTGGTGCTGCTTAGCATTTTACTAGTGACTTGGGATGTAGAAATAAAAGGTCTGTTGGAGTGCAGCGTACTCTTATTTTTATTATTAAAATAATAAAGCGAAAAGCGATGGACAAAGCTCTCGTAAATCACCAGAAAGCAAAAAGACACAGCCCACTTGGTACTTTCCAGGCTAAGGACCTGTATTGCCATAAGCAGACCTTTGATGGCTTGTTTGGATTTTGAGCAGTGTTTCTGTTTCAGCCTCCTGCTCTGAGGGCTGCTGGAAGAAAAGGGCAGACTTCTGGCTGGAGCAGGAGAGACTTGACAGCTTTGAGGCTGCAAGGCAGAATAAATTCCATAGGTTATACTTGTACTAAATTTGTCCCTTTTTCCTAATTATTACCGGAGTTAAGAAGATGTACCTTCTCACCCTAACTTTTACAGAATATGTTCTGGGGGCAGGGGGGAATTTACCTGGCAAAATTTTCATCTTCTTAATGTGTGATGTTTGGGCTCATTTCTGTAGCATTTGCAAAAAAGGAAGGAATAAGAATAGGACTAAAAGGTGACATAAAAACTGGCAAGTTTCTTTCGTGCTTTTTTTTTTTTTAGCATTTATCCCTGTACCAGATATATTGGAAATTAATCTGTTGGGTTATTCAACATTAAGTGTCAAAGTCTCTGCACTGTAGTTCATAGCAATTAAATATTCCCCCCGTGGTTTTCTGAGTCTGAGATTTACATGGCTACAGCAAGCAGAGAGATCTGTAGTTAGCTTTTCTGGTCACTCCTTTCTTAGTGGAACTTCTCAGTCACATGTTTCTAACAAAATAGCACACAAGGATTGGGTGGGGATGTCTCCGGGTGTGTTTCTGAGGGGGAATTATATGATTGAAGCCATTTTTATGTGGGTTTTCAGCTTTGCTAGACCAGTTTAGAGTAGAACAACATGAGCTCTGTCAAGTTGAAGCTTGGGTGTGATGCAGATGTTTCCAGGACATGCCAGGAAGAAGGACAGCCACAGAAATATTTGGTATCAGCAAGGTAAAATTATACATTGGTATTTCACAGATTCACAGAGTGGAAGGGACCTCTAGAGATCATCTAGTCCAACCCCCCTGCCAGATCAGGATCACCCAGAGTAGATCACACAGGCACAAGTCCAGGCGGCTTTTGAAAGCCTCCAGAGAAGGAGACTCCCCCACCTCCCTGGGCAGCCTGTTCCAGTGCTCTGGCACCCTCACAGGGAAGAAGTGTTTCCTCATGTTCAGGTTGAACCTTCTGTTTTCCAGTTGATGGCCATTACCCCTAGTCCTGACACCACTGAGAAGAGCCTGGCCCCATCCTCCTGACACCCACCCTTTAGATACTGATAAGCATTGATGAGATCCCCCCTCAGCCTCCTCTTCTCCAAGCTAAACAGCCCCAGCTCTTAGCCTTTCCTCACGTGGAAGGTGCTCCAGGCCCTTCATCATCTTAGAGTCCCTGTGCTGGACCCTCTCCAGTAGTTCCTTGTCCTTCTTGAGCTGAGGAGCCCAGAACTGGACACAGCACTCCAGGTCATTGATGGACATATTGAATAGGGCTGGACCCAGCACTGACCCCTGGGGGACGCCACTAGCCACAGGCCTCCAGCTAGGCTCTGCCCCATTGACCACAACTCTGAGCTCTTTCCTCCAGCCAGTTCCCAATCCACCTCACCACCCAGTGGTCCAGTCCGCAACATTTGAGGGTGTAATGCGTGGCTATCGCGTTAGGCACTGCACAGTGAGAATGGGGTGTGATGTCAGCATTACTCACTGGGTGTTAAAACTATCACGGGCATGTTTTCTTCTGTGTAAAATCTGAAAAAAAAAAAAAAAAAAACCACCAGCATTGCACTGTGTCTTCCTGTGAGTAATGTTTGAATTCACCTGATAATTGTTAGTTGTCCTTTCCCCCACCCCCTTCCCCAGCATAGGGGAAAAAGAAAGCCTTAGACTGGTTAATTTGCCAGTTCATGTGACAGTAATTGGGAGCCTTCAGGAAGGGGAAGTGAGTGACAGCAATCCTTTCCTTCAGGCACATCTGATAAGTTCTGAAATTACATTAATGAATTAGTGTAGCTTCTGAGACGTGGGAATAGAATCAGTTGTTCATGTGACAAGCTGGTATGTGAGCTGTCATTACAGAATGAAAATTGACAGTAAGCCTGTGAAAATCCAGTGACGGCAGAATGCTAATAAATAAATGTAAATACTTTGTTCCTGTTAGGTTTTGTATATTACAGAAAATCATTCCTAGTGCAATTATGAGGGCTTCAGTAGTGCTCTTACAGGTGGCTTTGGTTTACAGGTTTTTAGAATTTTCTTTTTCTTAATTGCTTGTCATTCAGTTTTAGCTTATTGTTACTGCTTTTACTCCCAAAACAGTGAGTGGCTAAATACAGGAATGTGTCAAGAGATGTCTGCTGTATGGGTGGCGAGATAGTTTCAATGCCTAGTTTTCCCTTCCTGTGCCTTATCATACATGTAGATAGATACCTGCTGTTTAATCAGGAGCTTACACAATATTAGACAGAGGGAATTTAAATGATGAAGTCATGCAAATACTGCCTGCAAGAGGCTTACTTGTCACTTACCCTGACTTGGTCTGCAGCAGCAGAGGTGCGATTGGCAGCTAAGTGCACGCATTTAATTTTAGGACTTTGAAAGAAGGAAACTTAAAAAATAGTTTTCTCTGTAGTTCATGTGTGCTGTAACTGTACAACACCAGATTTATTGTCAAGGTACTGGAATAGGTAGTATTGCAGTCAGGGTGCGTGAAGATGCGAAGGCTTGCAGTCTGTGATGGTGTACCTATTAAAAGCACTTAGTGGGCTGTGACCACATCAAGGAGGAGATTGTTAATGGAAGTTAAAACACCCAAGTAATGTACAAAGTTGCACAATGTACACAGCTACTGTTGTTTTCTGTCTCTCTTCCCTGAGTTGAGATTTAATCTTTTGTGAATTAGGTTCATTATCAGACATTTAGTCTACCTTTTTAAAAGCAAAGAGTAATTCAGTGTGCAGTGGAGAACTGTATACTTTTTACTAATGGAACTCTGGCAATAGTCTGTGAGATGATAGTTTATGTATTTTATATCATTCCAGTTGCTGATGCTGCTATAATATAGTTGTAATATGTTTTCAGAAGTGAATACATCTTTTAAGACTCCATGTTATAAACTGAGAATGAGAAAATTGTTCTTAGTGGACTGCTCCGCTTAGAACAAGTTGCATTGAAAGTAAGCAGTAAATAAAAACTTTCTTCAAAAAGATGAAATTACATGTCTGGTGTAGAACTGCCTTTAGAAGTCAGGAGCAGCAAAAATTCATGAAGTTGGCAGAGGATTTTTAATAGGTACCTTCCCAGGTTTATTATGGTTTGCCCTCTTGAATGATTTTTCAGATTTTTTGTAATTTGAAACTTTCACAACTAGGGTTATCATTCAAAATAGATATTAAGGGCATGTAAGAGATTCCTCCTCCCCCCCCCCCCCCCCCCCCCCCATTTGAATTCAGGCTCCTGGCAGAAATCAATACAACTTTTATCCAGTAATGATAAGAGGATCAATAGGATGTTGGAGGTTTGGATTTTTTCTCTTATACATGACTGTCTTGCACTGTCTGCTCGCTCTCTCTGTATATGTATAAAAGGCAGCAGCTTTCATTTTTTTTGTGGTTAAGCTCAGAGATGTTTGTTATTGGTTAAGAGTAGGTGTTCAGTGGAAACCCTGAGACTTGAGCCTTTTGTTTCCGCTCACTAAAACCATGAGTACTGTTTTTAATGGTCTTGTAAAGCTGCAAAGAAAAAATGCTATTTTTATAAATCTGGAAGGTGAAACTAACACCAAAGCAGCAAAATACTCAAGATGTGTGCACACCCCATAATTGAAGGTTACATGAAAACCCTTATTCAAAAGGAATACCTTGATCCAGGCTATTTCTGGCCTCTGGAACTGCTCTTTTTAGCACTGCTACAAATTGAATCATCGGGTGCCAGTAGCATTTAAAGCAAATGAGGCTCAATTACATTCTGAGTCAGAAGTACCTGAATTAACCTGCTTTTCAGCAACAGATGTGTGACCTCTCCTACTGATATTTGAAGACTTTAAGCCCTGTGTGAATGATAATTTAACACTACTTAAAAGCGATGAGCAGTTTTCTATGCTGAGTAGTGTTTGGATTCTTATAACAAAACTATGCTCAGAGGTGTGGAGAAAATCTTGACTAGTGTGTTGACTAGCTAATTTTTTTTCTGTGCAACTGTTAGAACAAGAGCTGAAACTCTTCAGGCCCAATGCCATTTTTGCAACAAGCTGCCTCTTAACCTTGGATGACTCCAGGGCTTTAGTGTAGACTAGGTTACATTATTAAAACAATTGCAGCCTGTGTCATGGAAACAAGCAGAATAGTCATTCCTGGAACTTATGTTCTTTGTCTTAATATTCCTGTTGTAACTACCAGTGAAGATACTACTGGCCTAGCCAAAGGATGAGACCTGGCTTCCTTTGGTCCCTGTAAACTATCTTTGTATCAGCTGTTGTAGCATTTACATGATCGCTTCTTTCTTTGCAACTCTTGGCTCTTGTACCAGTAAGAAAATTTGGAGTTATGGATTGCTACAGCATTCTTTCATCTTTAGATAGGTTGCTCAGTGATGAGCTGAAAGGATGATTTTGAGTGGATTTGTCTTTCACTATCATGAAACGTTGGATAAATTCGGCTGTGAGGCATTGTTTTTGAAACACAGGTAATTTTGGGGTGGATTTACTATAAATGAATGATTCCATGGATTATTACTTCTTGGGTTCCTTATTCTATTTCACCTACCCTTGTTATTCCAAGCTGTTAGTCTAGTCATCCTCACTGTTAAGATTGCTTAATAGCATTTAAATGTGTAGTTAAAATTTAGCCAGCACTGCAGAGATGGCTTCCATTAATGGGGACATACTTGTTCTGTGTTGTTCAGGTTGTGCCCAAATAAGCTGCTCGTGAAACTATCCCAAAAAGCTTGACAAATCTTTGTTGATGCTAAAAGAGCCTTGAAGTTTCCTCCTTCTGTGCTTCTGCCACTCTTATGTTTCCACTGCTTGACTGTTTAATAGATTTGGAACAGCTTTTGGAGCCTGTTGGAAGCTAATGTGGGAAGGAAAGGGTTGTTTTTGACAAGCTTAAGTCCCTGGTGTAGATAACATGTCAGATTTAGAGCTGGCATGAGAGTATTTAGAGATGATGATCTTGACTTGCATCACTGTAAGCCATACATGAAATGGCACTGAAAATGCCAAATAGGTAAAGTTTCCTTATCTGACTTCAGTGGTGGTAGAATGAAAAGGTAAGTCTGGATGTTTCAGTCCTGACAAGGATAAGATGGTTAAGACGTTACCTTGTGGTAAGTAGTGCAGGTTATAATATCTGTTGTTTTAGTAGAGATGAGATCCTGTTGCTGTGGTGTTAAATCTTGTCTGGAGTATGATGCTTGTAGGTAGTGGCTGTGATTTGTACAGCTTGGGTGTTTTCACTATCTTAGCAATTTTCTTTTTAGTTATAGGCAGGATGAGTGCAGCTGGGCTGAAACTGTGATCTGGGAGAGTAACGGGGAAAACTTAGATTGTCTTCTATTAGAAACTCCTCAGTATGCCTACTGTCACTTTTTGGAAGTGGTTGTTATGACTGCAGTGTTGTGGTAAGCAGAAGAGTGTTTTGACAACTGTTTTCAAATGTGCACCTTGTATCTGAAGTTGATAAACAGGTGCCTGAAGTAGAGGAACTGAATTCTTGAAGCTGATATAGCTTAATAATTCTGTCTCAAAATCTTAGAGAGAAGGGTGTAAGAGAGTATAAATGACAATAAGGCTCAGAACTCTTGTCATTATGAATTCCTGCTATGAGGAAACGTATGTTCCAGCAAACAGGGTATTCCACTGCCTTTCAAAATAACATCACAGTAGTTTAGAGACTGTTTTGTATACATTCTTGTGATTATAATGTTTAAAATGAAGGCATAAATAAAAAACAGGGAGACAAGTGACTACATCAGTAGTTTTGTTTAAAATTCATTAGTTGTTTTCACTGCTCTTGGATGACTTTGTGCTTTTATTAAAAGATCTTTTTGATTTAAGTACCGTCTTCCAAAATAAATTGCTTTGAAGATGAATAGAATAACTGAAGCTTTATTAGAAACTACTGTTTATGTAAACAGTTATTATCAGGAAGCTGTTTAACATCTATTCTTAAAATGGGGGCAGCATCTGCTAAGTGACGAGAAAAGCTACCCACAAATCAAAGAAATTAAAAGGGCTTGGAGAAAAAAAAACCCCAAACACTAAAAAGGCATTGCTGAGACAGATTTCAAATGGACACTTAAAATACTTGCTTTCTGAATGCCTGTGAGGTTCTAGGTAAAATGGGATTTTACCTTTCAGTGACTCATTGAAATAGAAGCTGTTTCTTTCCTGTACTTGGCAGAAGCAGGTCTGTTCATTTAACACTGCTTTTACAGTGTATTTCAGTATTTCCTGACTATTGCATCTGGAATTTTGGACATAATGAGGTTTGGGGTTTTTTAAATCTACTAGGTAGCTTGGAAACAAACATTTTGGGGAGATTGAATAATGTAATGCTAACTCTTAAACATCAGGGGGAAGGAAGTGGGGGGAAGTTCAGACTAGAACTTGATTCTAGCCTTGTAAGTGTCAAAAATATTTTCAGTAATATTTTCACAGTACACTACAAAAATGCATGTACACACACAAAGCACCCAAAATCATCCAGCTTTGACAATTTCTGTGGTGTGTGGGGTTCTGGCCCCCCCCCTCTGACAGAGTCCTTGTTTTCTCAAAGTTTGCTGGGCCGGGGAGAATTATTACACCTTCTGTTGCTGTTTAGAGGCTGCAGAGCTTTTTTGGACAATGTTTGATCAATCTCTCCGGTCAGACTTAGTTCTCCCCAGTCTCATTCGTTTCACATTGTAATGATAACGTTAATGCAGCTGTAGTGTCACTGACATCAAAGCGGAATTGCAGCTGCTGAGTCAGGTTGGAAGATAAGCTCTTACTTGAGAGTGGGTGGAAAGCAACACTTTCTAATTTTTTAAGTTGTTTCTTTATGCTTTCTCTGTCACTGAATTGTGCTTGGCCTTAACTAAATGATTCCTGTCTACTTTGTCCAGGAAACGCTAAAGACATTGCAATGACTACAAGGTCTTTTCCCATTCCTTTCCTAAATTTCCTTTCCATCTACTGAACCCCTATAGTAGTAGTCAGGTAACTAGAATTTTTCCTGTATGAAAAGAAATTACAATGGCCTTAGTGATTTTGATCTTTAAGTTTCTCATTAGCAAATGCTGATCTTCTTACTGCTGTGATACTTTATATACTTCAGATCAATAAAAACTATACAGAAAAAAAGGTTTGGCTTTAGCAGGTTAGGACTCTGATTCCTGCTCTTTCAGCCATGTTTGTGCAGCTGAAGTGTTTGCAGTCTACAGATCACTCCCCACTTCCCATTGCTTTCTATTCTTAGGTTTAGACCTTATTAGACTGTTATTTTAGGTTCACTTGTGTGGCGGAGTTTTTGCACTGTTTGAGTTAAAATGAGGTGTTGGTTGTGTAACTGCTGTCCACCCACATTTCTGCCTGTGTTTATTAAAGACCTACATTTAAAATTGCTAGCTTCAATCAGGAGTAACTATGCAAACAATTCATCTGGAATATCTTAGCAGGGGACGAGTAAGGATGTGTAGTGATTTCTCTAGTTGACATCACAAGGCAATGTATGTCTGCACTCTCAGATTTGAAGACTTACAAGCTTGCCATGTTTGTCTTTACTATGTGTTCTTCCATGGGTGATCTAGTGGCAAGCACTATCAAATCTCCAAGTTTGGGTTAAAAAAAAAAAAACCAAACAAAACCCAACACCACAGAAAAACCACGAAATCAAAACAAAGACTTTAAGCAAGAGCCTGTATTGCAAAAGACTGGAAAATATCACAGGAGAGGTTAGTCCTCCTGGACACAAGTTTTAACCTGTTTATTCTGGTGATAAGAAGTTGTTCTTTTCCACAGTTACTTGGAAAAGGCTTCAGACTCGGTAATGTGAGAATATTCTTTAGCAGCACATTAGTTGCTTGATCATTAGCTCTAGTTTTCAAATTTGTGGTTGTTGCAGTACTTTTGGTTATTTGAGTGTTCAGACAGCAACTGTTCAAACATAGATTTGCTTCTGTGATAAGCAAATTATTTGCTTGCCTCCTCCAGAGCAGGATTGATAGCTGTTGGGTATGAGTGCCTTCTGCTTTTCCTCTGTTAATCTGTTTTGTTCTTCCTTGATGTTCAGTTGTGTTACTGTCTTGTGTTGGCAAATGCAAGAACTCTTGATGTGAAATGAAGGTAACATGTTCTAGACACGCTCGTCTGCTGTTAACTCCCTATAATTGGTAGAAAAGCTTTCTTAGGTAATAGGTCATGAAACCATTTACTATTAAGAGTTGGTCACTTCCTATTTCTTCTAAATAAGCTGTAACAAATATATCAACCAGAAACTATGAATTTAGTCACGTATATTTTCCCTGAAAATCTACTGTTTGAGCCATGTGCAGGTTCTATGTTTTGGGAGGTATGAGCAGGGATGTTAAAGCTTCCTCTACATACATGATGTCTTTTAATGTTGATGACTAATGGTGCAAGACTAGTGATTGAGTGTTAAATAAGTATAAGAAGCCAAGAAAATGATACTGGGTTTCTCCCCCGCTCCTGGGAAACACTAGATAACTTTGATTCAAAAGTTTTCCGTTCTCTAGTAAGACATTAGCTTTTGCTCCACAGGATTTTATGAAGGTTAAATCACTGTAAACTGCTTTTAGATCCTCTCTAGGGGAGGTACTGTGGTAGAGTTGAGATGTTGGTGGGGTTTTTTTTTTTGTTTCCATTGTGTTGGTACAAGCCAGGAAGTTTCAGGTGAGGGATAACATCTTGTCCTTAACTGGCCCCGTTTTCCTAAGTTTCCAAATAAGAGACTTGCATGAAAGCAGATAAACTTCCTCCTTTGTTTTCACAGTCAAATTAAAAACTGTAAAGGGTAAAAGAAAGGAAATCTTGAATATGATTTAACTGAGCTTCAGTGGTAGAATTTTGGTGGTGTTCATGACTTTCTCTCTTTAAAGAGCTGACTTACACATCCACTGAAGCCAGTTGGTGTTTATGCAGCTTTGAAAGAAGGGTGGGAACATGTGTTACACAGAAACTTCCAGGATTTGCTGTTGGGTGGGAATCTCTTTTGTTACAGAGCTCTGTCTTCTGGCAAGCGTTCAGCGGCTTGGGAGTGTGTATGGGAGCAGGCATGCGCCTGGCACGGGAATGAGGAAGTGGAGAACTTGCCGTCAGTTGACGGTGTACAGCCAAGTTTGAGAGCAAACAGGAGGGGAAAAAGAATCTCAGTCTATCGCAAACACTGTTCTGGGCTTATTGTATCAGTGTTGTTCATGGAGCTCCCTGGGCGGAGGTAAGAGGCTTTTCCTTCTACCTGTTCTTCTCTGATCGGGTATGGGCTTTCTCTCTCTCCTCAGCTTTCTTTTCAGTTTTTTCTGTGGAACTAGATACGGAAAACACAGCTAGCATGGTTTATCCTTTTCTGTGAACTGTGATGTTGGCAGTATGCGTTGTTTGTGTGTGTGGTTTCAGAGTGTCTCTTGAGAACAAAATGTTGAGTCTCTATAAACAACCCATTACTTCTGGCCCGTCAGGGTTTCCCGTGGCTTGTCAGGTCAGGTTTTTTGCTAAAATGAAACTCAGGTCTTTAAATGAAGTATTAGGTCCTGCACTTCTCTTCAGGAAAGAGAAGAGTGTTCTCAGAAATGCTGTTCATTACGTAGAGCACAGTGGAGTGGAAAACTTAATTAGGTCCTAGGCAGCACTGGTGAAAATTGGTGGTGTCTGTTTGTCAGTAGACAAGTATGGAGCTTTTCAGTTGTTGGGTAGGATTGCACTGTGGCTATCTGGTAATCCTGATGAGTTAGGAATAGGTTTACTACTATCTCTTAATTTCATTTAAGTTGTTGATTTATTTTTCATCAGGAGTGTCAGGTTTGGAAGTAGCTAATGTATCACAGAAGCAGTCTCACAGGGGAGAACTGCATCTTTGGCCAGGTTACCCTTCTCAGATACGTGTATGTTATTGCTAAGGAGTAAGAGTCTCAAAGAAAACGATATTTTCTTTATTAGATTAAATTATAGATTAGCCAAGAGCTGTGTTTGCGTGAGCAGATTGGTTGGCAAGCCTGAATTTGTTTCGGCAGTGAGGAGCTGCTTTAGTGTTAATTTTTGCGTTGAGTAGGCTTACTTATATGTTCGCTGTTAACTTACAGGAAGTTCTGCTCATTTTATTTCTGAGTAAGACTCAGCAAAAATAAAACAGCTTCAGGACTAAAAAGCAGACAAAAATTACTATTATTCAGTAGTTTGGTCATATATTAGTAAGGTGATGATATTGCTTGGGTAAGAAAAGCTGAGTGAAATGCCATAGAGAGATGTAAAAATACAGGAGCAGGCTGTGATCTTAAGAGCCATATGTACTGAAACGGCAGAAACTGAGCAGAGGGTGCTCGTAGGTGTGCTGAGTCATCTGCCTTAAACTGTAACATGACTTACTGTGCGCTGCTGCGGGGAAAGATCGGTGCTAACTTGTGCATGATAAAGTGGCACATGATATGTCTGCGCCAGTGAACCTAAGGTCCAAATTACATGTTTGTGAAATGTCAGTATATACTTGCTACCTGCACCGAAGGACTCGCAGAGTGCAATTAATTAAAAGGGAGTTGAATTTTAACTGACAGCAGAAGAGTTGTCCTGTATGTCATCGTGTATGAAACTTGATGCCAGTGGATATTGATACTAAGTGTTCTGCATTTGAAGAACATCTTATTCCCTAGGGTTGAATCTGCAAAGCTTTCTAGCTAAGTGTGGAAGACTCCAGTCATAATGGACACAGCACAGCTTGGGCAGGAGACTCTGTTACCCCTCTGCCTTGTAAAACGGCAGAGTAAGGAATGTGATAAAGTGTTGGGCAGTTGTCCTAGTGGTTTAGAGAATGATCCTGTCTTTCTCTGAAGCACTGGCAGGATCCCAGAGGAGACAGGTCACTGATCTTATTACAGTGTGACATTTCCAGTCTGGGTTGAAGGATGGAATTTCAAGGATTTTTTGGGGGTGGGAAGAGTCCAGAAAAGAGGATAACTTTTTTCAGGTTCCTCTAGTTGTAGATAAAAACCAGCTTACGCAGGGCCAATCAGGAGGAGGGGACTAAATGTCTCTGGTCCCAGTGTAGTATTCAAAGTTCGTGTCTTGGTACGTACTCGTTCTTAATTACAGCTTCTTGTCCTCCAATTTACAAACTGTGGATATGTCTCTTTGGTTGATGGTTTTCTTGGGTTTTGGCATATCTATCTTTTCCTCATGCATGAAGTGTGTGTATGTATATTTAAAGTGTTGGATGCTAACAGGTGTGAAATACCTAGTGAATGAGAGGGTGGGTTAAGAATGCCGTACCCTTATGGGAAGGGGGATGTCTTTTATTGATGTTTGCATTCTTGGCATTTGCTCATCTCTGGTGTAATGCTGGAGGGAAACATTTAAAAAAATAAATGTACCATGGAAGTGTGAATATGCTTTTTCTACCTTACCTATACAAGGAAGTATTCTCTTCTTCTAGTGGTGATGGTTCCAGAAGTTGACCGTGATAATGAAACTGCCTTGTTTCCATTGGTTTATTGCCATTTGTAATCTCTCCTGTTTAAAGTAGCTCTTTGAAGTTAGAGAATATTTTGTTTCCAGTATTTCGAAGGCCATGGCAAGTGGTAAACCTTACAAAAAGATGCACATCTTTCCCAGCTTCACTTCTTACATGAGTACCCCATCTGTATGCTTTGTGCCTATGAGATATTTATGTTGTATCTCAGTACCTGACCTTGCTTCCTTGTCTGAAGACAGAAGATCCAGCATGAAAACTCGACCATATATGTGGCAAGCTATGGCAGCAGTAGCAATACTTTGTTTGGTGCCGGCCTGCATGCATGCAGCTCTTGAACTTTCAGTCCCTGTGATGCCATTCCTGTCTTAGACAGGACCGGAGGAATTCCTCGGTTGTGTACTGATCTGCTTGGGAGATTTATTAGCAGAGCAGGGTTTGTTGCTCAAACTGCTATTCTTTGCTCCTGGGGGGAAAAGGTTGGCTGGGTCAAGCCAGTTAGCTATCTGTTCCAGCAGTTACTGTGCTGAAATAGATGATTTCCTGAGGTTTCTCCCAGCCTTATGTTCTATTGTCTGTGCTATCTATACCTTCCTCCAACCTTTAGGCACCAGTATGTGTCCACAGGTGCTGCAGAGTCTGATGAAATGAGGGGAGGAAAGGGTTGTGTCACTGGTAAGGGGAGCTGTCACCCAATGGTGAAACGTGCCTCTGTAGTGATTACACAGTCAGGGCTGTGGGTTTCCCATTCATGTGTGATGTGCCCTTCCATTCTGTTAGGTTGACACCAGGCTTGAGCTCCTTAGGACCCTTCTGAGAGTTGTACTTGTGTATTAGCTTTGTTTCCTTTGTTCTCCAGCCTTTTGAGACCTGCCTTGATAAGGGATCAGGGATGCTGCTAGTTACTCCCTCCCTCCCCACATTCTCCAAACTTCTCTTATCAACTGTTGAGATCAAAATAGGTAATATTTATTTACATTATGCCAGATGTCTGGAGTGGCCAGAGGTATGGGTAGGAGCAACATGTGTCTATTTTTTCTTTTAATTAGTTAAGTCCTGTTAAAGTTGTGTTGAACTCCTTTTTTCCAGTTCAGAGCCTGGGATGGTGGAGTCTCCATGTCCACATCTACTTTTTAGTATAGGTGGTATAGCTTCATGATAGTTTCTGGGTTTATTTCCTCAGTTAGTAAGAAATTGGTCTTTTCCTTAATGCTTGGTTAATAATCAGTGTTTCAAACAGACTGATCAAATTGTTTCTGAATTGCAGATGAGTGTGGGAAGTTGTTGGTGGGCATTTTCATTCCAGTGTGGTAGAAAGGAAGCGTTATGATTCAACTCTTAAAGTTTGAGCGTCAGATGGTATTTCGTAGTACAGTAACACATACACTACAATTATCGAGCTGTGTACTGCTCTTTGCAGAAGGATTTTTGTGGAGTTTCGAGGTAATTTCTATTACAGATTTAGGTTTACGAAGAATGATTCTTCCTGGGATATTTAATACCAAGGTTTACTTAAAAATATATAAAGGGGGCAGGGACGGGGGTAAGGCTTGCCAGTAAATTTCCTGGGTGTTTTAGGTGGGCAGCTCAATCAAGTAACTTACAAGTATAAATATTTTCCTGTGGGATATGTCACAATAGTAATGGGAATGATTTGGCTGTTTGCTTGCCAAAATGAAAAGAATTATTGGTTTGCTATTGAAGAGGTGATTTGGGGGAGAGGGGCAGGACACCCTGAACAACTTTGGCAGGTGACCTCGTTGTGGAGTGGTGGTGTTAGGGTTAACCACACACAGTGCCTCTTCCTCAGTACTACCCTGTCTCACTAGTATTGATTCCTTGTTGGCTGGTAAACAGTGGCTGTGTGGCATTGTACCTGTCTTCTGAAGAGAGAAGTGGATTTGGGGGTTTATTAGCCTTAGAATTAAGATTTAATGCTTTGTTGATGAAACACCGTGAACAGCTTAACTAACTCCTCATTGTTTGCCTTGGCAAAATGATATTAACTGGGAACAACTTTGCACTAAATTCTGGAACAAAAGCCTGAGGCTTTTGAGAGTCTGTTTTAGCATCAGGTTTTTGTTGCTGTTTTAAAATGCTTTGATTCTGAATTGAACAAGTCCTAACTTGGTTTCACTTTTTGGCTTTACTTAGAATTGAGATTTTAATTTTGAGGGTTGTTTTTTTTTTTTACTCTAAGACTTGATAACAGGTTGCTGTTTTGGCTTTGTAAGAACTTTCTAGCTGAACAGATGTTAGTGAGCAAGTGCACACTCCTTGGTATGAAGTCTAAGCCAGTGGTGTGTGGGAAAGCTGATCCATTTGGGTGGTTGGGGTGGTAGTTTTGTTGTTGTTTTGCAGCTTGATTTAGAAAAATTGGTTTGGTAGTAAAATGGTGTGACCTGTGCTCTTTTATGGTAACTTCACTGAAGATAAAATAAGTCAGACATCAGGTTTTTTTTAATTGCCAGGTTTTCTTTTGATAATGTTTCTTTCCGTGTCACTTAATCTATCTACTCCTATGTTTCTCCTTACATGTGGAGTTCTGCTTTTGTTTAATTTCTTGTCCCAAGTTAATGTCTTATCTTCCATTCCCTTATAATTACTAACATTTGATCCTCTTAGCATTTTGATTCAAAAGTGCCAAGCAATAAAGACCTCCTAGGTTCTCCTCTACTGTAGTGTTTCACTGTAATTTCTCAATGCGTTAAAGATTTTGCTTTCTCTGTCAGTGTAATCTCTAGGTAGACAATGAATGATACTAATCAGGGTTGGAAAAGAGTCCTTGAGAATCAGGTGTCATTCTTCCAGTCCAAAATGACTTCTAGAAATTGTCTTCCTGCTTTTGGGGGATGGAGCTGTTTGCTGAGCAGACTGAGGGCAAGTTGTCAATGCTGAATTATACCCAGCAGTGCATGGAGAATCCCACGGTAACAGATGTGACCGAGTAAGCCCATGTGGTACCATGCAGCTCTGTACAGATTGGCTCGTGTGAAGGTGCCGTGGTAGCAGTGGATCTGTGCCTGAGCTGTATTGCATTCAGATGGTGCCTGACTGTACCCTGAGCCATTCATCTGTTTGTTCTTGAGGCTATGGCAGCTCAGATGTCTCTGCGAGTCATTGTGTGCCAATCCAAAGCACGCTGAACTTGAAAACTCTGCTTCTGATAGAGGTTTTGCATGAAGCAAAATTATTTAAAGCTTACAATGAATACCATAAAAAATAGATGTAGTAGAATAAGCACAACAGTCCTTCAAGGATTGTCTTTTTTTAATTCAAGTTTAGTTGATGTTAATTGGCTTATGTATAAAGGAAAATAAAAAGAGAACATAGAAACTAAAAGGTAAATTATTCTTTTAACTTCAATAAGATAGATAGCTATCTTGATTTTTTTTTTTAAGATGCATAACAGCAGAAATGGTTTTTAGTGGCTTTTCCAATGCCAGAGAGTAGCTGGAATTAAAGCAGGTCATGACTCAGTCCTCTGTTTAATGTCAGAGCTGCACTCCTCGTTCAGCCATACCCCTAGAAGTGGTATTTACCTGGCACAAAGGATTTCACATGCCTGTTCCAGCAGAGAATGCTAACTTTCTGTTTCTGTTTTCTTTTAGGTTATGTTTCACACTATGTGCTGACTGTCTGTACTTACAGAAGATATTTAAAAACAAACAGACTTTTTTCAGATTTTGATTCCAGTGGAATCTGTGCTTTAGATTTTTGTCTTGTCAATTAACTCCTGAAGCAATGCCTGTACAAGCTCCACAATGGACGGATTTTCTCTCCTGCCCGATTTGCACACAGACTTTCGACGAAACAATCCGGAAGCCCATCAGCTTGGGTTGTGGCCACACTGTCTGCAAGATGTGCCTCAACAAGCTCCACCGTAAGGCATGCCCATTTGACCAGACCACTATCAACACAGACATTGAACTCCTTCCTGTGAACTCGGCCTTGCTGCAACTTGTGGGTGCTCAGGTATCGGTGTTCTTTGTGAAATTTTTTTTTCAATCTTTCTGTATTTTCCTTCTTTTAGGGAGGACAAGTCATGAATAAAGAATATGACTTGGTGTTAATGGTGTGTAGAGTAGACCTCTACCTCTTTGTAGACTGACTTTGACAAAAACAGGTTTGACACTTGTGATGTGCTATAGTAGAGGTGCCTGGAACAGCAGTCCAAATCATGATTCTGCTGGTTGCTGACTGTGATACTGTGTTACATCTGACTTAGTGTAACTGTGGGCTGTCGCCAGAATGGGTTGGTTCTGTTCCCTTCCTTCTCCCCTAACTCATATCTAGCCGTGCTCTGCCAAAAGGATGAACTGGGTCAGTTGGTTATCTGGTGGGAAGCCCTTCTTCTGTTGGAGGTGACTTATCTGACTCACCCTATGGACTTGTGATTGGATGTCCCAAAAGCAGGAGGGGGAGAGTAAGGGAAGACAGACCCATCTGGTAGCAGCCTTGGTAACTGCATTATGTTTAATTTCAAACTGTGCTCTGGAAATGGAAATGTAATTTCCTAAGCTGACATGTTCATCAAAATCCATATAGGAGAACAAGGGAAGTCTGCCCAAGATTCTCCTTTCCATTGGAATGGGTACTCATGAGATCAGCTGAACTGGTGGTCATGAGTTCTCCAGCAGCACTGGTCCTGATGGCAGCCGAGGAAAGGGGCAGGGATATGTAGAAGGCAGGATTGCCCTGTTCACCTGTAGCACAGACTTAAACTGACATAAGCTTATAATGGTTAGATCGCTGGTAGTTTCCTGTGATCTGTACCTCCCTAGGTAGGACAGGATTGTAGACCTGGGGAGAGGAGGGACAATCGTGTCTAACTTACGGGTGAGGAATAAAAATGTAGATGGGATGCAGTGGTCATAGCATGGTTATTACTTTGTTCTGCTTTCGTGTCTGGGCTCAGTTGAGTTGGCAGCAGCAGTAAACTCAATGAGAACCATAGCTTAGGGACAAGAGCTGTGTTGTGGAGGAAAGAAAGATGTTCTTAGGATTTTCATTAGGTACTGTGACACAGGGATCCAGACGTGGTTTTGCTGCTACTTTTTGTTTTGGTTGGTTTATCAAGTAGTATGGCTAATTTGTTGTTCTTCTGTGGTGTGTGGTGTAGAAGTTACTTCAGAAGTTTAAAAATTGAATTGTGTTTCTGGCTATGTGACTCATCCCACTCTGCAGGAGAGAGCAATGAGACTGTGCTTCCATTCCTGAGATACGTATATGCTGCCATCTTTGAAGAGCTTCTGAGCAGTGTGAAATTTGTGGGTGATGCCATAAATATTGTAATTCTCCTTCTTCCTTTTCTTCCTTCCTCTCTGGAGTTTCTAGAACAGTTCCAGCTATATCCAGATGTCCACATTTAGCATAAATGTCTTTTTCCTCCAGTGTTTTTTGGGTTGCTTTGGGTGCATTTCTTATGCTCTGTAAAAAGCTATGTGATAGCTTCAATTTGGTCTTTGCCTGAATTAAAATTTCCATAAAAACAAGATGATCTGGAATGAGATGGAAAATCGCCCTGCTTCTGTTACAGGTAACCAGAATTTTAGTCTGTTTTTGCTGGTTAGCCAGCTAGAGTTTCCTCATCCATATGTGCATGAGCTATGAAGAAGGAAGAGTGGCTTTGATAGGTTTGTAGTTGTCTGGGGTGCAGTCTGAACTCCAGGTTTGGACTTTGAACGAATGACGTACTACTTGTGCTCCTTTTTATATCTTAAATTTTTGTGATCAGGATTGATAGGACCTTGTTTCATGGTGACATTACAGCTGCAAGTGCCACCAAAAGAGATAGTATTCCCTTCCCTCTCATTTGCTGCTGATTCCCACAATGCTTGCTGCATTTTGATACCTGATTAGTGATCTTAGCTGGGTTTTTATTACTGACAGACAAACTTTTCCCTCCAGACAAATTTGCAACACCTCTCCTCAGCTCCTAATTTCACTGGGTGTGTGAATGAAATCAGCATTTGGTATAAGTTGCTCTCCTTTCTCTTCTTTCCCTTCCTGACACCTGTTAGAGTGTTTCCCAAACTACACTGTACTAGAAAGTAAGTACACTCCTTTACTGTGAAGGACAGGGATACAGTTGCTAATTTCCACTGCTCTCTCTCTAAGGCCGTGTTTTTGAACCTTTTTACTGAAAAAGCCTTGGTTAAGGACAGACAAAAAAGTACTTCAGAGAAACTACAGTAATTTGGAACCCTGTCCTGTTAAGAAGATGGGCTTTCTTTAGTACATATCAACATAAATGATCTGCAGCCAGCAGGGCAGTTTACTAAATCTTGCAGCTTTAGTGAAATGAAACCCATTTTCTTGTTCTACTTGGTTTAGTTTCAGGATGGTGTTAATGTTCCTAATCAACCCGCTGTACACCTTAACTTGAGTCCATGGAGATGTGTAATACTTGTTTTTTGGAATTTATCAGTTAAAAATAAGGCTTTATTTTTAGAAGGAAATACAGTGCAACACAAAGTGAGGGGGGAGGCGGTGAACAGCATGTTCTTTTGCCTTGGGGAGACTTCTGAGAACTTCACTCTAAGTCTTAAGCTCTTTTTTTACTGGAGGCAAAGGAGGAGACCAGGCAGTTTGAAGAAACAAACCTATTCTGCTGTGACTGGCAGCAGTGACAGGGTTCCACGACAAATCCTGTTGGTGGTTGGCTTTGCACAGGCACAATGGGTGAAATAAGCAGGACCACTGTACTGGTGGGGAAAATGTACTAAAGTTGTCACACACACCCAGGGAAGCAGTAACCTGTTTTTCTGACACCTCTCTGTGTAGGTTTGTCACTTTAATGGTGAAGAGAGTTGGTGTCTTACTTGAATTACAGGCTCTTTCTCAGTTTTCTCTCTCCCCACCCATTTCCAAAAATGAAACCTGTTGTCTAGGTTATAGTCACCCTCGATGTGAAAATTAACTGTTGCAGAGACTCAAATTTCTGCTCCCCCTCTGCAGTGTGGTACACATCAACAGTGGTTAGAGGGCCTATTCTTGAAGGCAGCGGTCGGGCAGTTCAGCCCACATGTAGATAAGTTCAGCTGCGTAAGACGATAGTGGGTGGGGGAGGAATGACATGTGATGGGTTTGTAAGGGGAGGATGATGATTATTATTTCTGGGAGAGCTGGAAGTAGCTGAGTGTTTAAGCAGGAGCTAAGTGTATTGTGAGGGAAGGGAGGTACAGTGACCTTAAACACAAATCAGAAAGGCGTTCGTGGGATACTTTGCTTTTTAAACTTTGTGTGAAGAAATCCCTTAGGCTAGTTTCTGTGGGAATGAGGTTTTGAATTACAACTAGTCATGCACCCACAGCTTACTCACTATATGCAACTATTCTAAACATTTGTCAGGCCAGTGTTTTGAAGGTGCATAATCATGGATATGTCATCTAGTTTCTTCCCTCCTTTTTTTTTTTAACACATGAAACAGCAGTGTGCACATTCCAGACAAGTGACATTAAGTGGCAAAAATTCTTGTGGTGCTTTAATTTGTTTCGTAGTCTCCTGCTGGACATGATAAATACAGTTCTATGCATGAGGCAACGGAATCATGTGTCCGAGGAGAGAATGAGTGCAGTGACCTTAACTCTCAGCCCTTTCAGAAGGGGAAGTCTGCAGTTGCAGAGGTATTAGCAGCATGTTTGATAATGTTGTATTGTGACTTTTGGTGAAATGAGATGCCACAAAAGAGGAATTATCTGTGAAGAAGTCCCTGGTGCAAATTCTTGAGAAACTGAAGACAGTAGGCTTTGGGTTTTGTTTGTGTGTTGGGTGTTGTTTGTGTTTGGATTGGTTTTGGCAGAAAGCAAATCATCTGTTCTCAGAGAGTGGAAAAAAATGTCAGGGAAAACAGTTTTCATACCAGACAAAAAGGGGTTTGCTCTGTTTAATATGTTTTCATGCTGTGCAATTAGATGTCTAATAGTAATTAGTGGCAACTTCAGCTGACATCCTTCATCAAGTTACGCTTAAATCACCAATTCAAAATCGCTGCCTGGTATGAGACAATGATTTAACATTCATTTCCAGTCCCCTTCCTCGTGCCTTGATAGCCTGCCTCTTCCTGTAGCTACAAGTAGTCATGCTGATGGGCGACATTCCACTGTCGGGGTGCTCACAGTCACTGCCGTGGCAGATGCACGCAGAATGGTCACAAATTTGAAGTAATTAAACGTCTGAGGTTATTTTTCCTGTCTTGTTCTACTCCCTGTGCTGGGATATCCCAACTAAAACCAACACAGTCCCCCTTGGGAGGTGTTTATTATGTTACATAAATACATTTGTGGTGAAAACTGTGTTAAGGTGCGGTGTCTGAGAGAATGGAATATTGGATGAGAATTACAGTAATGAACTCACTCTGCAGGGCATCTATTTTGAGGTATTGTAAACAGAAGTGACCATAGCATCCTTTGTGCTATTGCAAGGGTGTTTTGCAAAGGGGAAGCAAAAATGCTTGGAAGTTCAGTTATTTCTCCATTGTCCCTAAACCTGTTGTTTAAAATTCAGAGCTGCTGTGATTTTTACGAATCATGTCTTTACCATTTTTCTCTTAGTAGATGCGGTTCTTATAATCATTCTAACCTCAAAGTATTAAAATAAGTCTTGGAAGTGCATATAGTAGAACCAGCAAAAAGGGCAAATTATTAGTAAGTTTTACTGTGAGATGCATCCCATGAATGAAGGTGAAGCGTTTGTGTGTGTGGAGAAATACATTTGTGCTCCTGAAGACTCCTGAAACCACAACATAAGCATCTTGTTTTATTGTGTAGTACTACACTTGCTCTAGTTCAGAGTGAAAGTTAAACTCATGTCCCTTTAAGGCTCATTTTGCAAACAGTACAGTTGTGCGCAGCTTTTTGATTTTTACACTGATGCTTCCCTTGCAAAGAGAAGAAATGGGAATGATATGCAGATAGACGGTGTTGAATAGCTTGATTAAATCTTGGAAGTTTTTCTGTGCCAGCTTTTTCCTGAGAGAGAGAGCAGCTTGCAATTGCCTAGACAGTCCTTGTGTCTCTGTGGTGGAGTTGTGCTGTGTATGGCATTCCAAACCGCTGCTGTCAGTGTGTGCTAAACCTACCTTAATTCAAGATCGAAATCCAGGGCTGAACGTGGCTTCCTGTCCCACGGCTGTTCCAAGCCTTCTTTGTCTGCTGGGTGTTGAGATGCTGAGGTTGTATTTCAGGTTGTTGCCAGTGCCAGACTGAATGCTTGCAGGAGTAGAGAGGAATTTGCACAAGATACATTACGGCACTACATAGGGCAGAGACTGTGTAGTCTCTGTCTCAGCACAAATGCATGAGATGCACATTGTTTGATCAATAAGCCAGTTCTGCTTGTATGACTTCCCAGGCAGAAGCAGACTGCTAAAATGGCAGTGGCTTTGAAAAGGAGGTGGAGTAGTCTGTTAACATGAAAGCAAATACTGAAAGTGTTAATACTTGTTTCCCAAATCCCAAGAAACCAGTCCAGCTGAGGCTGTTGCAACAGTTATAGCTGACCACTGTAAGTATAGTCGCAAAATCTCATTTTGCTCAGAACTTTCTTATTTACTGGCAAAAAAATCCCCCCCCCCCCCCCCCTTCCCCAACAAAACACCCCAAACAAATGCTACCCCATCCCTGAAATTTAAACAAAGCCAAAAAACCCCCAAACCGTCACAAGTTAACTGCAGCCTGTGAAAAGCATTCAGGCTAACCTGGCTGTCTTGATGAGGTTAAACTTGGTTTTGTTTTTCCCTTTAACAGGAATCAAAGGGGAAGTGTCTTTGTGTCTATCGTAATGGTGTTTGTTTTAGGGTGGTATCAGCTCTCCTAATTGTGGCTTATGTTACACATGGAGATTTTTTTTTTGTCACCTACTGTAAAAGCAGGAGTTATGCAGCTAGTAACTTTTTATTTTGCAATGTTTGTCAAATGAGCAACTCGGCACACTGTCGCGTAATTCTGTAGGAGAGGTGTGATCATATGATTGGAACAGAGTGCTTCCTATTCAGATTGATAGGAAAGCTCCTGTCTGCATTGGTGATGGCAACCATTTGTATGAGTCTGTATATGTGTTTTAATATACATTCACTGCTTTTATTTGTTGCTGCCATCATAGTGTTAGTCTTTACATGGCTGGGTTAGCAAGTTTGTGGCTGTCTTCAAGTCAAGCATTAACGGCTCATGCTTTTGGGTTGAGGGCCTGGGTTGGCCCCTGTAAGCAGCTATGTGGGATTAGCATGCTATTGCCAGTGGGATAGCGATGGATTTAGAAAAAGAAATAAAAGTTGGAGATCTATTTGCACTTCAATAGCATATGCAAAGTGCTTGTGTTTAGTCTTCCGAAATTTGCTTAAACCTTTAAGGATTTAACTGGAGGAAAACAAAACCAAAATTATAACTTGGGGGTGGTCCAGTATTCTTAGAAAAATCCTGATTTCTGGTGAAAGCCTGAATGAAGAAGTAAATGACACAACAACAAAAAACCACCACCAAACAACCCACAACCAATACTGTAACTGGCCTGTGTTGTCAGATTAATACTTGCAGGTTGTGTTTTTATGCGCCGTGTAGGATAACTTGATTTTGCTGCTTGGTAACTGAGTCTAGTCAGAATGTGTTCCAAGGGTGTTCTAGTATATTTGTTAGAAATATTTTCTCCCACTAATCCAGGTAGCTCAGATCACTTATTCCTGGATAATTTTAGAGCTGTGAGGCCCTAGATACAAATCTGTGCTTACCAGACAGATCATGGTTTGCAGTTGTTTTTTGGCCAGCCAGCTTTGGAGATGTCTCTGTGTGTTATTTCAGCCAAAGTTTTATAGTTACAAGAAATGCCATGTATCTTGTAATATTTTATTGTCATGGAGTAAGCCTTCTGCTTCTAGTTCCTGTTAGCCACTAAATACAAGAAATCTGCTAACTATAAATAATTTTCTGTCTTCACTTCTGCTGTGTTTTTAATGCTATTTATTCACTAAAGCTGGAAAAAATGCTTACTAATACAGAAGAAGCATAGAAGGGGGACAAAAAGGAATTGCTTGATACTAACAATCTTGATGTGGTGTTTGTAAGCATGACTGCCACTTATTTATGCTTATTCATCATACATGTATATGTCATCTCTTTTCAGGTTCCTGAGCAGCAGCCAATTACATTGTGTAGTGGAGCTGAAGATACCAAGCATTATGAGGAGGGCAAGAAATGTGTGGAAGAATTAGCATTGTACCTCAAACCACTCAGCAGTGCAAGAGGTAGTTCCTGCATTGTTTCCTTTGAAAGTGAGAGCTGGAAACAAATAAGATTCTAAACTAACTATGCAATTAGTTAGTGTGTTTGAAAAATGGATATAACCCTGGTTTAAAAACAAATGGAAACAAATTTCCTAAGCATTGAGCTTGTTTTTGTGGGGGTGTGTGTCTGTGTGTCATTTAAAGGCATTATGTCAAAAATAATACTCAGAAAAGGCTGAGGTATTTGGCTGCAGTATAGTAAGTTGAGACAAACTTTGTAAGTTGAGTTAACCTCTGCAGGCTAAATAAAAATAGATAATTCTGGGGTTTGGGGTTTGGGTTTTGTTGGGTTGTTACAGCTGTTACAATTGTAACAGTTATGCTTTAACTGTAGTAATGCAGCTTGTTCGTGGAGGAGGAGTAAACTGAAACAGCAAAGATACTGCCTATATAATATATAAGAGAAATAAGTAATACTCTATACAATGTCTTATACAAGAGCTGGTTCAATCTGAGTAATTCTGATTTAGCAAAACTGCACTGGGCTGAAGAGTATGTCTTTTATCTGTATTACATATGGTAGACTTAGAAAAATCTGTCATCCCAAGCAGTAGAGGTGAACATCGTGGGCATCAGGTTTTAAAAAATGAATTTTTGCAAAAAGCTGTCTCAAGTGTGTCCTACTCCTGTAGTGTGATAATGTCACTGAGTAGTAATGACCCAATGTACCAGCTCTGTGCCGTAGAACAGACTCAGTATGGCAGCCATATTTCTGGTGAGTCACTTGTTCTTTAACCTGGTCCAAGTGGCTCTCAGCACATTTGTGAATCACAGTTTTTGCACATAATTAAACATCAGTCAAACAGTTTTGAACTCATAAGTTCAGTTTGGCTGGGCCAAAGAAGTGGAGATACCAGATACAGATAAAAACCCAAACATCTTCTGAAAACAGACAAATGGTCCAAGAAGGCAGTGATCCCTGAAGGCCCATGCGTAAAGGAAGGAACTGCATTACAATCCTACCCTTACCTGGGAATCCACATGGGAGGGTGCAAGACAGGCTTCCAACATGGAGAGAGAATTCATTAGAGGTTGAACCTTCTTAGGGAGCCATATCAGTTAATCCCAAGACTTAAACCTGTGGGAAACAGAAGTGTTGGCTTCTAAAGCTGAGTAAAACTGACGAAAATGAACATCTGATATGCCTCCTCTAATGTTCTGGTCAGCAAAGTGGACATCAGAGGAACTAGGTTTGCACTTTTACAGTACTTTTCACAGTTGAAGGCTTGCTCAAGAGGAGGA
Source organism: Rhynochetos jubatus (assembly GCA_027574665.1). Classification (NCBI taxonomy): domain Eukaryota; kingdom Metazoa; phylum Chordata; class Aves; order Eurypygiformes; family Rhynochetidae; genus Rhynochetos; species Rhynochetos jubatus. Next base: position 24,950,461 of record CM050656.1, read on the forward strand.
GATGAGGTAGTTTATTTTTTTTCCTGCTTAATTTTGTTTTAAAGGTGTGGGTCTTAACAGTACTACTCAGAGTGTGCTAAGTCGTCCCATGCAAAGGAAGCTTGTGACATTAGTTCACTGCCAGCTAGTGGAGGAAGAAGGGCGCATCAGAGCCATGCGTGCTGCACGGTCACTTGGTGAAAGAACAGTCACGGAGCTCATTCTTCAGCATCAAAATCCTCAGCAGCTCTCTTCAAACCTCTGGGCTGCAGTGAGAGCCAGAGGGTGCCAGTTCCTTGGACCAGGTAGGTAACATCACGGTACTACTTCTATGCTGGAAGCAATTCATAATTGAGGAGGATTGATAAATGGATTGTCAAATTGCCTGAGTAATTTTATTAGGCAGGGATTTAATTTCTTAATAGTAGGTCTGCAGAATTAATGATACATCTGTTGGGCTGCTCTCATGGACTTTCTCACATTTTTAGTGCTTCTGAAAGTCTTCTATAAAATTCAGACTAATGTGTGTCCTTTTGTTCTGGTGATAAGGTAAACTGGGAAGTAGTTTCTCACTTGCTGTTCTTTGAAGAAGAATACACTTTGAAAACTCTTATATTAATAATCAAGAGGTATAGACAGGAACAAAGAATTCTTCCTAGCATCTCATTCCCAAAATAGAACAAATAATTAAAAAAAATTGTAATAAGTCCTATTTTCTTCGCATTTATCCCCCACCAGCAATGCAAGAGGAGGCTTTAAAGCTGGTTCTACTGGCTCTGGAAGATGGATCGGCTCTGTCACGAAAAGTCTTGGTTCTCTTTGTGGTTCAGAGGCTGGAGCCACGATTTCCTCAGGCTTCCAAAACTAGCATTGGGCATGTTGTCCAGCTGCTTTACAGAGCCTCATGCTTCAAGGTACAAAGAAGACTCTGCTTGTAGAATTCATAATCCTATGAAAAGTATTGGTTTTAATTTTCAGTTTTCATTGTCCTATAATATTAAATGTGCCTAAAAATATGGGTAGTTAGAGAAAGTATTCTCACTAAGTCCCAAGTGTGTTTGGAGAGTTCTTTGTTGTACAGCTGTGGTGGTAATGTAGACTGAAATTGGAACTTTAATCTGTAAAGCTAAGTTTTGACTGTCCAGGTTTAATAAACCCACAGTAACAAAACCTGTATGTAAGACAGCATAAGAGGTTTAAATCTGGAAAATCCCCAGTTGTGTTAATTGAGTGGTGGTGTGGTTAGACATATTGAAATATGAGGCTGTTGGATATTGGAGTTGTAAAGAGAGAACTTAAGCTGCTTGTTGGACTTGACAGTATTTAATGCTCCATTCCCAGGTGCTCAACTAAAATGTTACTCACTTTTGCTAAATGAGGAGAATAATGCTTTGTTGCTGCTAATTGTACACTTCAATAAAATTCTGCAATACAAACAAAATGCCTTGATTGGAGAAGCAAGGTGTGGATGCTGTCAAGTTGTTCAGAAGTGTGACACTTCCTCCAGTATCTGGGCCAGAGTTATTTGTTTGGTATCCATTTCATAGCGGTTCCAGTTTTTGAAGAGTGTGTTATTCTAGTAGGAACTAGAGTTCACTGCACAGTATCATAATTCAGTTTAGTTTGGGAGGAAGAGCTTAGTTGTTGACTGAACATTTCAGTTCCCTTGGGCTTTACATAATTTCTGGCTTATCCTGCTTAACTGTATTTGGCTTGTTTCTCCCCACTAGGTGACAAAGCGAGATGAGGATTCCTCCCTGATGCAACTGAAGGAGGAATTTCGGACTTACGAAGCTCTGAGAAGGGAACATGATTCCCAGATAGTTCAAATTGCTATGGAAGCAGGTTTACGCATTGCACCAGATCAGTGGTCTTCACTGTTATACGGAGACCAGTCTCACAAATCCCACATGCAGTCTATCATTGACAAGGTAAAGCCACCTAAAATCAGCCCAGTCTTGTATTTAAATCTACTGCAGCTGCAAACTTATAACATGAATTTACAAATTGTGCCTATGTCTAATCACTCATTAATGTTTGCTCTGTTGCTTCAAAACCCACTATGGCCTAAATAATTGGAATATACATTTGTAATAATGAATCTTGCTCCCCCTGCCATCCTGCTGTCTTTCTACTTTACCTCTTTCTGCAGATGGGAAGCCACAAAGGTTAGCAGCACAGCTGATAACGGCCAGTGTAGTAATAGAGGTTAATGGTTCATGTTTCCAGACAGGAAGCTAGTGTGTAAGTTGAAAGAAAACCAGTCCCCTAGTCTATACGTGAAGTAAGAAAGGGAGCTGGAAGCACATTTATTAAAATTACTTCATCTCTAGAAAGCCCAGATCTCTCTTTGTTTAGAGGGAACATCGTAGAAATGGGCTTTTAAATTAGGGGGGCTCACATGTAAGTGCCTAATTTAGGTGGGATTGTTGAATGGTTACAAAAGCTGTGAAACAGCGGATTTGGTTGCTGTGCAGGAGAATTAACTTCAGAATTGGTCTGCTGTGTATTTGTGCATTTGCCCACCTCTTCAATTTTTAGTATTCTGTACTTTTTTCTGGGTGCCAGCACAGAAAAGAAATAGATAACGTTGCTGGAAATACCAGCCTCTATTTTGTCGATTAGAACAGTATTTTAACATGCAGTGTCAAAGACGTGTGCGTTCTTAATGTTCAAGGAGGAATTTAATAGAAGGTGCTGCAGTGTGCTTGTACAAAAAACATCTTACGCCAGTTTTGGAAACAGCTTTTGTGAGCTTGTGGAGCAACCTTCAGAAATCATGAGGATTGCTTTGCCTGTAGAAAGTTAATTATTATAATTTTTTCAAGTTGCAGACCCCAGCCTCGTTTGCACAGAGTGTTCAGGAATTAACTATCGCTCTTCAGAGGACTGGAGATCCAGCTAACCTGAATCGTCTTCGACCTCACCTAGAGCTCTTGGCAAATATTGATCCCAGTCCAGGTAAGTCTAGATGTTTTATAAAAACCTTTAACTTGCTGTTTAGCAAGAGGAGCTTAACACTGTTAAAGGGTTGAAAGCTGTTCATCAAGTGGAAGGAAACATCCTCTAACGCATTAACTTAAGATTCTTGAGCAGTACTCATAACCAGCCTAGGAACAGCAGTAATCTGTGTGAGGATTAACCTAACTATTCTGAAGGTAAAATAGATTCAGGAGTATGGCAGGAATAATTTTACCACTTTGCCGAAGAGACCTTTTTTGTTTGACAGCACTGGGTGAGCATGCTGAACACATAATTCTGTGGTGTACACTTGATACTGGGCCATGCTAAATGGAGGGAGTGCAGCAGTCTTAGCTTCTTCCTTTTCCCTGTTTTAGTACACAGGCTGCTATTTGAAACCAGATTTGGAAACAACAGGAAGGTTGATAGAACCTCGAGGCTTCATGAGGAGCCTTAGCTGTCACTCTGAGATTTCTTTCTCTCCAGTTCTTTACTAGAGCAAATAATTTGTTTACAAACTAGGAGGAGTCTTCAAGAAAACACCTAACAGATTAAGGACTTTGATTAACTTATCTGTAAATTGTATGTCTCTCTTTTTTGTTCTAGAAATTGTGTGTGTTAGTTTTTTGATCTGAGGTCTCTGGCCCACAGACATTGCACTTGGAAGACTCTGCGAGGCAGCTTAAAATCATAAGACATCTTCTGTGTGAACCATTTTGGATTCCAAAATAGAATTTTGATAGATTGAATAGACAGAAGCTAGGCAAAAATTAGTTTAAACAAGAAAGATTTGTTATCCTATGGAATTTAGTATTTTTCCTGTTAATGTGTAATTCTGTGAGGGTGTGAAAGCAGTTTGGGAAGGGGAAGTTAGTTGAAAAGAATGTAATTGGGGAAATAAAATGTAAACTGTTGACAGAGGAGAAGAAGGTGGAAATTGTTGAAAAAGTCAGCAGCACTTTGAGGGTGGACCAACTGCGGGAGAAGGGAAGGGACAGAAGGGAGAATACAGTGTCTGAACTTTTATTTTATACCCATTAGTATCTGTAAAATCGATATTAATTTCAAAATAGTGTGAATCCTAAACTAGGACTTAAGGAGGTGAAAAGTTGGAGTTCTTACTTTCTGTTTGTGTACATAAACTTACTTTCCAAATGAGGACCAGTTGTCCTTTACAGTTAAAGGAGACGTAGTGCTTTCATCCCAAATCTTTCATACTGTAACAAGTCAGGGACAAAACTGTGTGTGTACTGCGTATGTGTTAGCCAAAGACTGATACGGAAAGTGGAATCACTAGCAGCCTTGCTCAGTTTCAGTAGGGGAGTCTGATCTTGGTGTTTCTGTTCTGAGTTGCTCCCCTGCTGTTCTATAGGTATGCTGAAGTTTCTCTGGAAAATTGTAGTACGTGTGAGTGGAATAGAATTTAGTTGTGCTAAAGAACATGAAAGGTGTTTAGTGAAGCACTTCGAGGTCCCGTGTTTTGTAGCAGTGTGTGTAGGCACACGGTGGGAGTGTCGTCTGCTGGAACAGATTAGAAAAGTAAATGGGCTAGAAAGAACAAGTGCCCCTATAGAATTAAAACTGTAATTTATTCACACTACTGTATGTTAGATGGTGGTCTGATACAGAAATTTGCCTCGTGATCTAGGCCAGTAATGATGGCATTTGTATAGAATGTTTTTTTTTATCTACAGGGCTCTGAATGCACGAAAGGGTTTTCAGCCTGATTTTTTTTTAAATTGGCAGAGTTTGTACAATGCATTTACTCTGGAGTTCCTTTGGGATATGAAAGCGGTGGTAAAAGGAAGTAATTTGACATGCTATAATACTAGTCTTGCTGGCTCATTTGATATTTTGTGTGGTTCAATCTCGAGTCTCTAGGTAGATTTATTCTTTAAGTGGTACATATCCCAGAATTAAGGTGCTGAATGCTTTTTATATAATGACACATTTCCAGTACAATCTTTCTGATTGTCTAGTGAAGTTGTATGATACCTATTGTTGCTTTGTAACTGGTTTTCGAAAATCCTCCTAACTTTTCTTTTTCTTTTTTATATTCTCTTTTTGGTGTCAATGCAATAGATGCTCCATCTCCAACATGGGAACAACTGGAAAATGGACTAGTTGCAGTGAGGACCGTGGTTCATGGTTTAGTTGATTATATCCAGAATCACAGCAAGAAAGGAACAGATCAGCAACAGGTAAAAGCTAAATAATTTAAGAAATGCTTACCCCGAAATTTTATTGGCTATGTCCAGTTGTAGAGGTTTGCTGATGTAATCTGGAGAGATTTGATTTGATGAGGAGCTGATTAAAAATATCATTGCTGCATCATATTTAATCAAGAAAGAAACAAACAAGAAAGGAAAACACCCGAACCAACACTCCCCACCCTCTGCAGTACCTGTTAGGTTAATTTGGACAGCTCACTAGGATGAAAAGAAAACACTTGGATCCAGCTGCAAGCTTAGAGAAATGAATAAACAACCCTCTTGAACAGAGGGTGAGGAAGAGAAGCTGGGGTACCTGGCTCTGTGAGTTGTGGGAATTTTCAGGGGGTTGTTTAAATGTGACACATTTTGGCCAGGTGGCTCTGTTTTAATGGAATTCTTTTTATGCCTGGTTTAAGGGTCTGTAGAGTTTAAAGATTTGGGAAGGCTTAATATAAAGGTGCAATCCAAGTTCCTGAAGCTAAATGTTTTGTTTCAGAAATAAAATGATGTTGCCAAATATATATATATTGGCTTATCTCATAGTTATCTTCTCACATGTTCCTTTGATCTCATTTTTTGTATAGCTAAGTTGATGTAAATGCTAGCTGCTGCTGAGACAGAGCTGCCTATCACACGTTCCCACTCCCTCCCTTGCTTTGGCATTCATCCTCTTGGAGAGCTAGTTTGGGGAGCTGAACTAGTAGAAAGATTCTATCTGGGAAAAAAAAACCCAAATCAGAGTGAATTATTCCTGTTGTTTTACATTTTTGCATTTGTTGGGATGCCTAATGAGCACTGCTACCAGCAAAAGGAAAAGCAGTAGGAATACACAAGTGGAAACTGGGGTAAGGAAAACATTGAGGTTTTTTGTTCTGATGAGACTGTTGCCTAGAAGTGGTACATGCTGTGCTGCTTGGAAGGGAACCCAAAGCCTCCCAAGTGGGAAAGGGGACATCTGCTGGGCATGGGGCAAGGTTTTGCTGGCCAGCAGCAGAGGCCAGCAGAGAGCTATGCAAGTACACCCTGCCTAAATCCTTTTTTCACTACCACGTTGTGGCGAAGATGGCTTCTTACAGATACACATCCTTTGGCTGAGTTTCTCAGAAAGCAAGAGTTCACTTTTACACACGTTTCCGTTGGCAGGAACTCTGATAGGGTATTTCTGCCTTTGATTTAGTTCTGCCATAAAAACTGTAGGAACTTCAATGTCTTTGAGACCACCTCTGGCCTTCTGTCAAAATGTGTGTAGAGAGACTGGGGAATGGGCATACATGCTGACAGCGAGATTGCAGTAAGTTGGTGTTTCTTGGGAAACTTAAAAATATAAAAGACAACCCATACCCTGCTGAACTGTGTAGGAATAAGATTGCATCCTCAACTATTGATGGAAATAATTATCATAGATAGTTAAGAGATTTTTAGTCCAAAGTGAGGTAAAAGGGAACTTGATGAAATTTAACTCTTGAAGAGATCAAAGGGATACTCAAGTGCCGTTTTGAGCTAACTGAGAACAAGGCAAAAGTAACTGACTAAATTGTATTTATTTTCAATATACCACAAAGCTTGATGAGTATTTGGCAATTTCTGATTAAGCACGATTATTTCTTCAGCCTATATAAATTGTGTCCACTTAACTGTTTTCTGAAACATAACAGCTGTGTTCCAATCAAATTCTAGTAAGGAATTTGAATAAAAATGTTTTAAAAAACAGATAAAGTTGTCAAAATATTAACTCCTGAATCTATTAATTCTGTTGAAGAACCAAACACAGATACTCTCCAGTCATATATTTCACATTAGGTACTTCTGGAACATTTAAATTGAAGGAATTGCCAGCAGTCAGACATAGAGGGTACGTTCAGCTCTCGGTTAAGAACGCTTATGTTCAGGTATCTCACCTGGTTTCTTTAACCTTGTCAGCCTCCTCAGCACAGCAAATACAAGACATACATGTGCCGGGATATGAAACAGAGAGGAGGGTGCCCCCGAGGGGCCAGCTGCACCTTTGCACATTCACAGGAGGAACTAGAAAAGTAAGTGTACCTCTTTTGGTAGAAATCGGTCCCATCTTTGTTTCGTCTTATCCATATGAATTATTTATATCTAGGAGTGGGGAGAGGAGGCATAACTTGGCCATGCCGTTAGCAAGAAATAATGGGAAAACTTGGAACACCTCTTCAGTTTCAGAGATGTTTATTCTTAAATATGGGATATTTTGCTTTGCTCAAGGGTAATGCACCTCTGAAAGTTTGTTTACACGAGTGTAATTTGGGATTTTGGAGGTGGGCTGTTTTTCTTAAGTGTGGCTAATCTTACTGTTTGACCGCATCCATTATGGCCATTGGTTTGTGTGTATTTCTCATTTTGTCTTTACGTTCAGGTGGTTCCAGATGTAGGGATACTCTTGGTTCTTCTGTGCTGCTAGGGCTGTCCAGAGAGCTAAAAATGAGCGTGGCAAGGGTTTTTTCCTGTGACAGTTTCTTTGAAAGTTTTTGACAGGTTGCACATGCAGTAACCTTGAAGTGGTTGAAGCTATTGTTGCAGAGTTAAAAAATGGTGGTCAGCTGAAGTCTGCAGTAAAAAAGCTACATTCACTGCAGATTTAGAGTTAACCCGTTATCCAAGAGCAAGCTGCTGCTGTTCTGATGGCTGTTTTAATTGTGTGTTGTTTTTTTAAAGTGAAATGGATTATTTAAGAGTTAAAGCCACATTGTACTTATTTCTTTTATGCACTTTATATAACTTGTTACTTTTTGGGGGGGAGGGGGGACTAAAATAATTTGCATCTTTCAAAGAAAAGGTGCGCTTTTTTAAATTTGAAAACTAAAGATTTGGAAATGGTATACAGTCTGTCTCTTTTTTTCCCCTCTTTTTTCTTTTTCTCCCCCTTAATCTAAAACTTGACACATTGGCATGGCAGTTCATGGGTGGCATAGCCAGCATGCAGTGCATAGGCAGAACAGAAAGGAAGAAAGAGCAGAGCAGGGGTGTTCGAATGACAAAGGCAGTTGTTCAGATGAGCAGAGAATAGGACTTTGAGACATGTTCTGCAGAAACAGTTGGGTTTTTTCCTTTTGTCATTGTGTTAAGTCAATGGGGATTGGTAGTGCTGGTTTGAATGGTTAACAAGGGTGGCGAGTCAGTGCTTCAGAACTAGTTGCTTGTATCAAGGAGGGACTGTTAGTCAGCTTTGCAGGTAGAGGAGGCCTGTTCTATCCAGACTGGCTGGCACATGTTTGTAATGATGTTGTTGTGGGATCAAGTGAATGCTTGTTCTGTTTTGGGTTGCAACAGTTTCTGCAGATGGTTGGGGAACTTGGGGAACTTTGAGTTCTGATTCCTCCTTCTTTTAGCTTATTTAGTCTTCCTCCTTTTAAAAATGCTTAGTGTGAATAATAGCATTGCTGTTGCTATGTAGTTCCTCTCTCTCTCTAGCTGTAAGTTTGCAGGAAGGTTATGGGGAAGTATGTGGCATATAGATAGCAAATGATAACGTACGTGTGCCTAAACAGCAGCTGATTCCCCTCTTGGCAAGGGACAAAGACCCAATATGCATAGGCAAGTATTAAACTTTTTTAGATGATTTTTGTGTCCTGGACACATGGAGACTCTGACAAGGGCTCGTGAAATTGTTCAGAAAAATCCAGGTGGCAGCACCATGCAATTTTTATTCTTTCTTAGTATTTTATCATGGAGTGTGCCATACAAACTCTTCCTAGCACCTTTGTATGGGTGTCTACACATACGTGCCTGTCTTTCTTGAGTGTACTGTTGTGTTCTAGATGAAAGGGCAGGGATGGCCAGTCCTCCTCATGTTGCAAGTCATGTGCAAGCCTTCAGAGAGACGGGAGCCACTGGACACTGCACCTCTAAGAATGGATGGGAGGCAGATGTCCAGAAGTAATTGACAGGGAGAACATGGCAGTGCTTTCCCAGCCTCCTGCTTTGAAGGGAGAAACTGGTATTGAGTGGGATGCCAAAGTAAAAGCAGTAAATTCAGCCTGAGGAGCTGGGTTCTGCTCATCTCCAGGTGTCCAGCTGACATGGGATGCCAGAACAACTTCTGAGCAGCATGTGTTTAGAAAGTTGTAGCCTGTCCCTACTCCAGTGCTTCTACTGTGGTGATAAGCCTGGTTTGTTTACTTTTTAATGCATTCTGAATGATGCCTACTGTCAATACTATCTGGCTTGAATCTATACTTTGCTTATGTGAGTAAAGATGAATACAGCCAAGAAATTAGGATGTTGATGGAGAATTAGGAAGGGGGCTTGAAGACAGTCAATGAACTCTTACAGATGGACAGCTCAAATCTATATAGTAAGATTACACTTTGTCTGACTCAGTCACATCTAAAAAAACCCCACAACAACAAAAAAAACCCTTTCTGCCTCTGTTGCATTGCTCTGAGTGCTGTGTATGTGGGAAAACAAAGACTCTCAGAAGATGGAATATAACCACCCCCCTTTTTTTTGTCTATACCTTCCTAGTCTGTGTTAGCATCTCACTTTGCTTGTTAGATACGATATGAAAGTGTTGGCTTCAAGCCTGTTGAAACACTCTTGCATAGGAAATGGCCTTTTGTTCCACAGTGTAAACTGTGGGAACACTCCAGCCTACGCATACGCCTTTGCACTTGCATTATGGTATCTAAGCTGGTGGCAGGGTGTTTACTAGAGGACTTTCAACTCTGGAATTTGCTCGCTTTGTTGGTCCAGTACTGTCAGTCAGCTGATTTTTGTGGAACGTTAGTTAAGTCTGAACAAACACGAGCCTTTTATGAGAAGCAGTTAAATTTTTTGGTATTACAGTGTCTTCATAAGGGTTTTTATCTCTGCAATCACTTAATTTTATCAAACATTGCAAATGGTGTAAGCTGCATATTGGTATAGTAACACAGATCTTAAACTGTGCTTTGAGATACCACATGGCAATAAAGGCTTGGTCTTCTGTTACTCTCATTTTCTGCTATTAATTTTTTCTGTGAATAACATGAACTTTAATAGTCTGTGGTTCTTATTCTGAAGCTTCTGTCACTATAGGTAGTATTTTGTCATGTTTGCGTTTGGTTTTCTTCTGTACAGTTGAAATGCATATATGTACAGGGAATAAGGTTTTAAAGTTGCTGTGTGAAGTTTAGCTGTGAATTCTTTGTGTACTTGTCACTGAAAATCTGTTCTTCTGATGGAAACCCCTATTAACGGTTCAAATGGTAGTGAACTCATAGTCTAACAGATTTTTGTAGTAAGTTTCTAACAAGCCTTTAGGAAACTGGATTAAAACTTGAAGCTTTCAATAGCATCTGTGTTTGAAATATCTTGAAAATGCAACTTCTTTTGGTGTGTTGTTACAATTTTTGATGTGTGGTTTCTTTTTCTGAAGATTCCGTAAAATGAACAAGCGTTTGGTTCCCAGAAGACCTCTGAGTGCCTCCCTGGGCCAGCTAAATGAGGTGGGCCTGCCTTCAGGAGCTATCCTCTCGGAGGAAGGGGGAGTGGACTTGCCCAATAGGAAAACTTCTGCTCTGCCAAATGGGATTGTGTCAACAGGCAGCACAGTGACGCAACTTATTTCTCGAGGGACTGACTCCGGTTACGAAACTGCTCTGAAGCCAGGAAAGATGGATCATCTGAGTAGCAGTGCCCCTGGATCCCCTCCTGACTTGTACGGGTCTTGCTAAGTGTTCTAAGTGCTGTGTGTGTGTAAATGTGCAATAGAAACAAAGTAAACCCATTCTCTAGGAAAGAAACAGAACAAAGTTGTTGGGTTGGTATGTAGTTGTGTGGGGGCGTTTTGGGTTTGTAGTTTGGTTGTTGTGTGGGTGGGTTTTGGGTTTTTTAAGTGATTAAAGAGTAGAGCAGGAGAGTAGAGCTAAAATTCTAAAATGCTTCACTTCTCTGTTTGCTTTTATTTTCCACACCTGGAGAAAGTGATGTGAGCCTTCAGAAGGTGGCATATAGACAGAGAACAGTGTTTTCAAGTAGAGGGTGCTATATCAGGCCTTAATGAACAGTGCCATCTTTCTACTTTTTAGGCTGGAGTCTGTCCCCAAGAGCTCTATCTCTGCCTTACCAGTGAACCCTCATCCTGTGCCTGCTCGGGCACCAACAGATCTGCCTTCAGTGTCTGTCACCAAGCAGCTGCAAATGGTACCACGAGGGTCTCAGTTGTATAATACTCAGCAAGCAGATATGTTTTATCAAGATCCTAGAGGAGCTGCCCCACCATTTGAGCCAGCACCCTACCAACAAGGTAAGTTTGAGACTGAGCACTCTCTGTCATCTTCATAGTGATTTTATTCTTTATTCCTACTCTGATGTTTACTGAAGCTCATAAGTTGAAGTTGTGTTGCACAGCATGTGGACTATAGGCACTAATTTGGTGACGGCATAATAAAATGGAAGTTGGCAGGCCTCACTATCTTTACTGAGGGTTTCAGTGGAAGTGAAGACAGAAGTTTTGTATCCATCCAGTGTAGCAAATCCTTCCTTCCTTTGTTATTCCCAGCTGGGCCTGATCAGGGGTGTAATATGGTAAATCTTAATTCAATTTGACTTGGGAAAATGGAAGTAAAACTTAACCGGTGCAGGGATTTATGCTTGGGGAGTGAAAATATTTACTTCCGTAATGAAGACTGCATGAGTGTTTCAGAAACACATGCATGTGATGGGTAGAGACAAATGAAATTAGAAAAGGACTGGGCATAAAGAAAACATTAAAAAAAGAAATAAGATGAAAAATTCTAAGTATAAAGAGACCAAGTGGAGAAGAATAATACTGAAGCAAATTTAAAAAAAAAAAGGAATGGCTATATATAAAGAGAGGGAATGATTGTTATGCAACATAAGATTGGAGAGAGAAATTACATAAAGTAAAGTTAATATGAAAGACTGAAAGAAGTGGAAAGAAGAAAATGCCCTGGAAAGGAAGGGTGAAGTGGGGACAGGGATCATTTTTGAGAAAGCTGCAGAGCATTTTGAAGAAACAAAAGCTTATATTTGATTATTGTGTGCAGTGAAGGTCTGAGTTGTCCACAGAATTTCATGCACATGTCATTAATGGTGTGCACATGCTTATGCATATTTTTAAATTATCTGAAAACCCAGGTAGTTACATGAAGATTTTAGTAATCTAGGAGTTGTGATCTTACAAGTCTTTAGTGATTCACAGTACTAAAACTTCCTTCTGCTGTTTAAGAGGTAGAACAAATCTTTAGATAACTTTAGATTCCAAATTTCATAGCACAGGAAGTGGCTCTGAGATGTTGGGACAAATAAACAACAAATGTGAATGAATTTATACCATTCTTTTCATAATAGTTGCAGACTGGAATATTTGAAACAGTTTGGTTTTGTGGACAGTTGTGATAATCACTTTCTGTATCTTGTTTGTGTCTTTTTTCCTCTTGCCTTATTTCAGGAGTTTATTATCCCACTCAGTCCATGTCTCGCTTTGTCCGACCCCCTCCATCAGCTCCTGAACCTGGTCCACCTTATTTGGACCATTACCCACCTTACCTTCAGGATCGTGTGGTGAGCCCACAATACACGCAGCCGCAGCAGTATCCTCCTATGGGACAACCCATATACCCGCCACACTACGACAGCCGTCGCGTGTATCCCCCTGTCCAGCCATATCAGCGAGAGGATATTGTCCGAGGGAGCCCTGTACCCATTGAAATTCCACAAGCAGCTGTACCTTCCTACGTACCTGAATCCAGAGACAGATACCAGCAAACAGAGGGTTATTGCCCCGTGGCTCCACATCTCAGTCAGATCAGACCTTCATGCCACAGGGTATGGTTTTCGTATTGTGTTTTTGTAGTTGTTTCTGGGAGAGAAGATAGAAACTACTTGAGAAATTGAGTATTTTTGCAGTAAGGTGCTGATTTTTGTGAATATTTAAAAGTTTGAACTTTAAAAAGGGGCATATTTGTCAGAGCTCATCAAATCTGGAAGGCAGTTCAGTTACTGGTCAAATCTGCAACTGTAATGATGTTAATATGTAAAGGAGCGGACTGCCACTTAGTGCTCCACATAGAAAAATGTTGTAATTTAATTTTGGAAGTCTTATATGGCCCAGAGTTTTCCAACAAAGGTTGCACTGGAGAGGACCACGCTTCCTAGTGCAGATTAAATGCAGTGTGTGCCAGTGTTCCTGTGTGTGTTCTTGTGCTGCCCATCTGTGACTGATTATCATAAATATGCAAACATACACTCCATGATAAAGAAACTAAAAACTCTGCTTTTCCAAATTTTCTCTACTTTAAGATTACTAACTGGAGGGTCTTCCTAGGAGAAGTGTGCAAACCTGTTTTGGTAAATCACCAGCTGGAATTGAGTCCTGCAGAAAAGTTGGACTTACATAGCTGTCATTCAGATTAAAGGCTATGAACTATATTGCTGAGTCCAAGACACATTTTTAACATAGCTTATAGATGTTTTGAGTTTGACATATTTGTGCAATGTTTAATTCTATTGCAAAATTACTATTAAATGCAAACCAACTGAGACTAGGTTATGGTCTGCAGAGTTCTACCACTTTTCCCCATGTGACTGAAATGGGTACTTGCCATGCTTCAGTGGAAACTTTGCTAAGTTGGAACACAGAGTCATGTTAAGCTACTTGTGAGTTAAAAGATTAGTAGTTTTAAAGCTAGAAACACTGAGTTAGCTAAGGATCTATTCAGTTTTAGGCAGATATCATTCCCTGCCTTTGAGTGTCTTTAACGCTCTGGCCAGTGTAGGAACATGCACGTCCTATATTAAACATGAAAGTTAACAGACAGACTTGAACAAAGTGATCGTTACTTATTATTGTAATGATACTGTTTAATCACTGTATTTAACCTTTTCTTGCAGTATATGGTTGCCATATTTTGTTAGGTTAAACAAAATTTTTGAAATTACTAGTCTTGTGCATTAATGCTTCAGAAGCTGCGTAACGCATTTCTGTCTTCATTTCAGCCTCATCCCAGCCTGGATGAACTTCACCGACGAAGGAAAGAGATCATGGCCCAGCTAGAAGAGAGAAAGGTGATTTCTCCACCTCCTTTTGCACCATCACCAACCTTGCCTCATCCTTTTCATTCAGAGGAGGTAAGCCTATTTTGACAAAAATGTGACTCACTAGCATGTTTAGAAAATATTTTGGAGCTTGTATGTGCTGATAGGTGAACACAGGAAGAAAATTAGAACAGTGCAGTGTTGGCAAGTGTGTGTGGTTAGATTTTGTGCCCCTGGTGGGAAGCCCTTATAGTGCAGTCTCTAGTTTTCTCGGTTGGCTGTTGATTTCTCTGCTCTACTACTGAATTTAAGCTCTTTGTTTTTAGTACAACCAAGAGAGTTAGTTTTGAGCCATTATTAATTGAAGTAGTCAGTCTTAATGGTTACAGGACTCTCCTTCATTTGCTCGTTACACATTTAGAACTAAATAGCAGCTTGATAAATCTTATTTTGGTTTATTGTCCTTTTTTTTTTAACCAAGGTCAAAATACTCCTTTCATACTGGCCAAGTGACCAGTCAGGTCTGGGAGTGTGGCCAGGTGATGAGAATTTCACACATTTCAAGCTTGCCATGGCCCAATTCCAAATGGTGATGTGTTGAAAAATAATCCTGGTGGTGTTTTAGTTCAGGTTCACTGCTTTTGAACTGAGTAGTGGTAGCTGTGAAGCTGCTTCTTCCTTTCACTTACGGAACCAGATTTTTGTTTTTGTACAGTACTTGGATGAAGACCTGAAGGTAGCTGGGAAATACAAAGGAAATGACTACAGCCAATACTCTCCCTGGTCCTGTGACACCATCGGCTCCTACATTGGAACCAAAGATGCAAAACCCAAAGATGTTGTGGCAGCAAGGAGTGTGGAGATGGCGGTATGTAGGGATTAGGGCAGCTCAGAAGAAAAGTTGATGGCTTCTGTGGGTTGAGAGGGACCCTTTCATTGGCTTTCCAGGATGATAGCAGTGCTTGTATTTAAGCTCAAAAGTGCATTACAGTAAAAAAAATGCATTTGCAGGTGTGCAGAGTGCTTTGTTTTCAGTTATCAAGTCCTGCATCTGTGTAGCTGTTTTAAAATTCTGGATATAGATGTAGGCTAACCACTCTGCTCTAAAGCCATGGATAGCAAGAGAGATTTGGCTGTGATTCTTTACAGTTACTTGAAATCCAAAAGTGAGACTGTACTAGCAGCTTGTTAAAGATGTCCATCTGTTGCTCCTGTACTTCTTTGTCGGAGGGAGATGCTGTAACTTTGTGCTTATTAATTTCTTCTAAGGTGACTGTGACTGCTGTTAACAGTGTTACTAGTTTTTAACTTCAAGGTCTCTGTGACTTGTGGACACTAGAATACCCACAACTTGTGTGAGGCTTCTGAGAGAAGCATAGTCATAACGTAATACTAGGCTGATTCTTCTTGAGGGCAGTTTCTAACTGTACTTCTTTGGTCCTTCACTGAAGCCATGGGTGTCTGGCTGTGGTCTTCCATGGTCGGGCATTCTTGGTAGGTCAGTTTTGCAAACAGAAGGGGCTGCTAGAGGATCTGTATTGGGAGTCATGAATGTAGAGGAAAAGAAATAGGATTCTCAAATACCACCACTATTCTGTTTCTTCCTGACTTCTAAGCATTACTCAGCAGCAAGAAGTGTGCTGGTAGCCTATGCGGGTAGGAGGACATTGAAGTCTTCAAGACAAGGGGCTGTGTAGCCTGAGGGACTATTTTAGAGATGCATCTGTCTTTCTCCTTCACCTCCCATCTGTAAAAGTGTTCTATCATGTTTTGTTTATATGTTGTTGCTGTCATGGTGACCTTTTTTTGGCCTCTAAGTGGAGGGGAAGAAATCTCTTTCCAGAATTTAGTCTTCTGTGGACAGATGATCACCAGTTGCAGTCACTTAACTAAATCATAGCATTTTTCTGTCCATCTTCTCCCCTTTGCTCACAAGCAGGCTTCCCTGTTTCCCCTCTGCCTCATGGGAATGAAATGCAGCTAATTTCTGTCCACTGAATTGCTCTCCTGTAAGATCTCAAAGGCACCGTGTGAAATGGGAGCAAAAAGGAGGCTTTCTCCCAGAAAAGGCAGAGCAAGAAAAGACATTTCATCTGCACCTTTGTGTTGTGGTTTTTACATGTCCTTTTGCTCTCTGATCTACACAGCGTGTTTGCCTTGAGTCATAGTGCTGTCACGTTTGACTTGGCGAAGCACAGATTACTCAGAATCAGCTTATTGCTGTCCAAGTGGCAGCTTTCAGGAACCAACAAAAAGTTCTTGTCTTTCATCCCTGCTGCTGGAAAACTGTGCAAACAAACTGGAACTCAATTGAGAGGTAATAGGGTTCTGGAGAAGCAGCCTCCTTTTTCATTGCTCAACAGAGTGTTTCTCTTCCCCCGGAGCTAATTTTCAGACAAGCAAGTAAGATCTCTGCTGCTCTTCGGTTTTGTCTCCTCACAGGAAAAAATTTGCAGATGACCTTCACTGCAGATGTCAAGTGACTTAGTTCTTCCTTTTTTTATTGTTCATAAAATATTCCTGTTTTCAAGGGTAAGAATAGTATCATCTGAGAGCACACAAGGCTGGATTTTATACAGATTTATACAGAAGCAACTTCACTGTGTTCTTCCCCCCACTCAGGAAGTAGAAATAAATCAGAATTAGTACTAGCATCCTATGGACTCGAGATTAAAATGTCATTTTTGTCAGAATTTCCAAGTAGACACTGTCTGTTGCCTATTCCAGTTTCAGTGTCACATTTCTTGTGTTTAGCCTCCAACTGGGTTGTGACTGTCATTTTCAGGCCTTTATTCCTGCCTTAGCTATGCTGTCTTGTCTGTTTCCAGCAATCCTTATCCTCAGTGAAAGCTTGCAGTTCTACTTCAGTTTTGGATCATACTGATGTTTTAGCCTTTAGCCAGTCCTCTCTGTGTAGCAGCCCCACTTACCTTGTTCTGTGCTGTACACAGCACTGGGCTACAGTGTTGTTTCTTCAACGAAATCTTAATTCCATTTTGGCAATCTTTACCATGTTACATTTTCTGTCAGCCAACAGATAGCTTCCCCATTAAACCAAGTGCTTTTTCCCTTTTTATTAATTGGGTGTGGTTTATTTCTGTTACTGGTTTTGTTTGTCTGGATGTGATTATTTGGAGGCTTGTAGTGGTGTGTTTTGGTTTTGTTTCCTCTGTGTTGAGGGTGCTTTTTAAAAAATGACTTTTATTCATGGAAACAACCCATTGACTTGTGTTCTTAAGTTACTCACTCCAGCTGACTTCTCCTGTAACTGGCCTAACGTTATCTCAGGAAAAGCTTTGTTAAAAATCTTTGATAATCTGTTGTTTCTTCTTCTAAGTCAAATTGACTTACCCTGCGAAGTTGCGCTTGTTTTCTGTGCACATCTTTTCCTTTGTGATTGCTTGACAAAGCTCTTCGAGTAGAGCGAGAACATTTTATCTCTTCATTTGCTGATCCGTTACGGTGTTTGAATCTGAAACTGGGTTAGAAACCAGGATGTTTCAAGTAGTACTGCTGCTCAGTGAAAAATGTGCCTGGAAAGATGTATTAGACATGTCCAGGTAAGTGCTGTACTGAACAATTTCCATTTGAGTCATCTGCAGGCTGTTGGATGATATGGTTCTTAACACTGAGCTTCAGAAATTTCTCTTGGACTTGGGAAGGCGTATGTATTCCTCAGATGCCCACTGATCTCCCCTTTGACTTTATTCTGGACTCTGGGTTTTTTTTTTTTAGTCCTCTGTCCCATTAGACTTCTTCTGTCTTAATTTCCGTTTGCTGCCGCTCCCTTCTCTTAGATTTATTCAGTTAATCGTGCAGTTTTTTCACAGTGGTGGTAGTAATGGTCATCTTAAGTTAGACTGTTAAAGAGACATGACTCTAACAGTGGAGTTAAAACAGTTGAAGGGTGAAGGGAATGGAGAATACAAGAGAGACTTACTACACTGGTACCAGCTAGTTGTGAAAGGAAAGTGGTTTTGTCCATTTCTGAATACTTTTTTGACTGCCTTTTCCATATCTTGTCTAGAATGTAGATAGTAAAGCCATGCGTGACCAGCGATTAGACATGCAGCGAAGGGCAGCAGAGACTGGTGATGATGACCTCATTCCATTTGGAGACCGACCAACTGTGTCGAGATTTGGGGCTATTTCTCGTACTTCCAAAGCGATGTACCAGAATTCTGGTCCCATGCAGGCCATGGCTGTTCAGGGAGCTACCACCAAATCAATCATTTCAGGTACGATGTATGCTCTTGGATTTTGTTGGCTGCTGCTATTTTGTTTAGTGCTACAGTGTAGTGCAAACTGATGGCAACCTGTAAACTTGTTTCTGGCTTCAGAAATATGGAATAGATATATGTTATGCCACTAAAAATAACTAGGTAGGTCTACGCTGAGAAGCCTGAGGAAAAAGGGTGCTGCTGCTTCATGTTCCGCAGACAGGTTTGGGCACACATAGTGTATGTGTTGGTGATTCTGTTTGGAAAGAAGTTATTTTTTTTTGTGGTGGTCCCTCTGAGATGAGGCTTCTTTTAAATCTGTTGTAGTAGAATCCAGAAACTTCCTGCTTTCTCAAATATATGATGCAAAACAATTGTAACAAAGTACTGTATTGCTCTCCTACTCCATGGATAGTTGCTGCTGCAAGCTCAGTGCAGCCATTGCTTTGTGTACTGTTAGGCAAAGCAAATAAAGTAGGAATGGCTTATTTTCTACACATCTGTTTTCTAATCCCATGTATAGTGTGGCTGTACATCTTAATCCAAAAGATGGTCTTTTTCTTGAGATACACTGAATAATCTTAAAGATGATATTCCCCTAAACTTCCTTCTAGATTTTCTCAGGCATTATCTGCTGGAAACAAAACCAAACCTCATGTGCTTAATTGAAGCAATAACTTTGTAGACTATCACAGGTAGAACTCTGACTTACCAGTTTGAAGATCAAGTTTTCAGGGATTGTCTACATATCTCAGTATTATTAAATAAATTCTGCAGTATTTTGGAAACTTAAGTGATAAAAACAATTCCTCTTATAGTGGCTGTAAGATTAGTTTTGTGTCCCTGCGTGTCTGAAGGCCTTCACGAAGTCATAGACACTGGCAGGCTGGAGGAAATCTTGTTGGACGTGCAGGAAGAGTCGTGTGAGACTGGTTACACATAGTATTTTTGTGTTCATTTCAGCAGAAGGAAATGTTCGACTTCCTCACGGTTAGAGGGCTGACCTTCCTGGTTATTCTCTAATTTCTGTCCAGTTCTGTGTTGGCTGACCTATTGAAAGGATAGTTTAGTAGTAATGCACCATGGTTTTCTTTTTGTTCGCTGGCAGACTACAATCCTTATGGAACTCACGGTGGCTGGGGAGGCTCTCCATATTCTCCTCATCAAAACATACCTTCTCAGGGACGTTTCAGTGACAGGTAGGATTGCTTAATTTTTTTTTCCTTTTTCTAAGTTATCTTTATTTCTTTCTGTGACAGGTAAGTAAAGCTTTATTTGGAAATCTCCTTATTTTTCCTTTTCTGATCTCAAAGGGAGAGACTATCCATGTCGGATGTAGCTGGTCATGGAAAACAGTTGCCTTCAGCAGAGCGAGAACAGCAGCTGCGCATGGAGCTGCAGCAAGTAGACCATCAGATTAGCCAGCAGACACAAATGCGAGGACTAGAGGTTGGTACCAACATTTGGAGGAGTGGTGAGGGGTGGTATAGAGAGAGATGAAGCTAGTAAAGCGGGTTTTCATGTCTTGATGATGTTTCTCTGACTGTAATGATATTCAGTGACAATATTTAGTTCTTTGATACTGGGCATCTCCTGTGGTACAAGTGTAAACCTCTGCTTAGCAGCAGAAACTTCCCTCTGCTTCATATGCAAAGCAACACCATACTTGAGTCTGTGCACTCTGCTCATTGGCGTTGCTTTCATTCTCTCTCTGTTACTTCCCCTCTCTATTTATCTGTTAACTCAGAGGCAAACTTGTGGTGTAAATACCTGTTATTCTTGGCTTTACTGCCATTGAAAATGTCTGATTTTGTGTTCAGAAAGGTATGACCTTCATCTGTTTCATGTTTGGCTTTGTGTTGTACCTGTTTCTTCCTAAATAGCACAAGCCACAAGAGTCAAGAAAATAAATATTAAAGATATTTAGCTTGAAAAATTAAAGTTTAATATTTTGTCATCTTTCTCAGAAGAAATGTAGTCACTTGCAACACGAGGAAAGATAAGGAGCCTGCATTTCTCAGAGACTTAATGAGCTGAAATCTTTGTATTTACAGAAGTAGAAATGTTAAGGCATAATGAAAGGATTGTTTTAGCAAAGCTTTAGTTACTTTATTTTTTCCCCTCCTAGGAAAAAATCAGTAAATATTTACTGGAAAACTATTCTAGGTATAGAATCATAGAATGGTTTGGGTTGGAAGGGACATTAAAGATCAGCCAATTCCAACCCCGTTCCACGAGCAGGGACACCCTCCACTAGACCAGGTTGCTCAAAGCCTCATCCAGCCTGGCCTTGAACACTTCCAGGGATGGGGCATCCACAGCTTCTCTGGGCAACCTGTGCCAGTGCCTCCTCACCCTCTCTGGAAAGAATTTCTCCTGATATCCAATCTAAATCTGCCCTCTTTCAATTTAAACCTGTTACCCCTTGTCCTGTCACTACAGGCCCTTATAAAAAGTCCCCCTCCAGCTTCCTTGTAGGCCCCCTTCAGGTACTGGAAGGTGCTATAAGGTCTCCCCAGAGCCTTCTCTTCTCCAGGCTGAACAAGCCCAATTCTCTCAGCCTGTCCCTGTTGGAGAGCTGCTCCAGCCCTCTGAGCATCTTCGTGGCCTCTTCTGGACTCGCTCCAACCAGTTGATACCCTTCTTATGTTGAGGGCTGCAGAGCTGGACACCACACTCCAGGTGCTTCTCTGGATACAGCCTGGGATATGGTTGGCTTTCTAGGCTGCCAGCGCACTCTGCCGGCTCATGTCCAGCTTTTCATCCACCAGTACCCGCAAGTCCTTCTCCACAGAGCTGCTCTTGATCCATTCTCCACCCATCCAGTACTTGTGCTTGGGACTGCCCTGAGCCATGTGCAGGACCTTGCTCTTGGCCTTGTTGAACTCCATGAGGTTGGCAGTGGCCCACCTCTCCAGCCTGCCCAGGACCCTCTGGATGGCATCCCTTCCCTCCAGCGTGTCGACTGCACTGCACAGCTTGGTGTCATCGTCAGATTTGCTGAGGGTGCACTCCATCCCACCATCCATGTCACTGACAAAGATGTTAAACAGCACCAGTCCCAACACCAACCCCTGAGGAACACTGCTCGTCACTGGTCTCAAATCGGTTGCCCATCCTCTATCCACCAGGGTCCTGACCCCATCGTAGAAGGCCACCATATTCGTCAGGCACGATCTGCCCTTGGTGAAGCCATGTTGGCTGTCACCAACCACCTCCTCGTTTTCCTTGTGCCTTAGTATGATTTCCAGGAGGATCTGCTCCATGATCTTGCCAGGCACAGAGGTGAGACTGTCTGGCCTGAAGTTCCCCTTTTTTCCCTTTTTAAAGATGGGGGTTATGTTTCCCCTTTTCCAGTCTGTGGGAATTTCACCAGACCACCACGACTTCTCAAATGTGATGGATAGAGGTTTCACAACCCCATCCACCAGTTCTTTCAGGACCTGTGGATTTATTTCAACAGGTCCCATGGAATTCTGCACCTTCAGGTTCCTCAGGTGTTCCCAAACCTGATCCTCGCTGACCATGGGCAGCTCCATTCTCCCAGTCCCTGCCCTTGCTTTCCATGACTCTGGGGGTATGGAGTGTGCCCTTGGCAGTGAAGACTGAGGCAAAAAATAATTGAGCACTGCGACCTTCTCCTTATCCTGGGAAACCAGCTCTCCTGTTTCCTTCTGCAGAGAGCCCACATTTTCTCTGATCTTCTTTTTATCCCCTGTGTACCTACAGAAGCCCTTCTTGTTGCCCTTGATGTCCCTGGCCAGGTTTAATTCTTTCAGGGCTTTGGCTTTCCTAACCTGATCCCTGACTTGTCGGACAACTTGCCTGTAATCCTCCCGGGCTCCCTGTCCCTGCTTGCACCCACTGCACATTTCCTTTTTTCACCTCAAGTTTGTCCAGGAGCTACTTATCCACACAGACCTCCTGGTGTTGTTACACGACTTCCTGTTTGTTGGGATGCATCACTCCTGAGCTTGGAGGAGAAGGTCCTTGATTGCTCGCCAGCTGTCTTAGGCCCCTCTTCCCTCCGGGGCTTCATCCCATGGAACTTTGCCAGTCAGTTCCCTGAAGAGGCCAAAGTCTGCTCTCCTGAAGTCCAGGGTAGCGAGCTTGCTCCGCACCCTCCTTGCCTCCCTAAGGATCTGTAACTCCACCATTTCATGGTCCCTGCAGCCAAGGCTGCCCTTGAGCATCACGTTCCCCACCAGCCCCTCCCTGTTGGTGAGAACAAGGTCCAGCATGGCCCCCCTCCTCATTGGCTCCTCTGTCACTTGGAGAAGGAAGTTGTCATCGTCAATGCACTCCAGGAACCTCCTGGTTTGCTTGTGCCCTGCCGTGCTGTCCCTCCAGCAGATACCAAGGTGGTTGAAGTCCCCCATGAGGATCAGGGTTTGTGTATGTGAAGCTGCTGCTATCTGCCTGTAGAGGGCCTCATCCACTTGCTCATCCTGGCCAGGTGGCCTGTAGCAAACTTATGTCTCCCCTCTCCCTGCCCTCCCTTTAATCCTGACCCATAAGCTCTCGGTCAGCTCCTCATCCATCCCCGGGTGGTGTTCCACACACTCCAGCTGGACTCTGACATAGAGAGCAACACCCCCTCCACGTCTCCCCTGCCTGTCCTTCCTAAAGAGCCTGTATCCTTCCATTCTGACACTCCAGTCAAGGGAGCCATCCCAGCATGTCTCCACCATGCCAGTGAGGTCACAGCCCCTCGTGCGTGCCCACGCCTCCAGCTCCTCGTGTTTATTCCCTGTGCTCCATGCGTTTGCACAGAGGCATTTAAGACGGGCCTCCGATGGAGTTGGCTTGCTGACTGGAGCAGCTGGAATTCTCATTTTGCTTGCCAGGTGCTCTCCTGGTGACCTGTGATTCTTCTCCAGGCTCTGGGCATCTGTTGGTGGCACTAGCAGTTTTGCCCCCTTCCCCCTTCAAACCTAGTTTGAAGCGCTCTCGATGAGCCCTGCCATTTCACGGGCAAGAAACTTTTTTCCCTTTTGAGACAACTGAATGCCTTCTGTCCCCAGTGAGCCCGGTGCTGTATAAACTTTCTCATGATCAAAAAACCCAGAATTCCACCGTTGGCACCAGCCTCTGAACCACATGTTGATCAGGTACTTCAGCAACTATTCATATTAATGTTTTCCCTGAAGGAATTGCTGTGAGTAGTGGGTAGCAGCTTCTGCTGAAAGTCTGGTTACGTAAGACCTTATTAGAGTGGAGGGTTATTGCAGATTAGTTGTAAGAATTCACGGTTTTAAAGTTGCAACAGCAGTTACAAGTAGTACGTATTTGAAACATAACTTGTGTTCTTGTGCTCTTGTTTGGGAACAAGAGGAGAAAATGTTTTAAATATTGCATGTCTGCCTTTGCCATAATAGAAGAGTACTGGAAAGTTGCAAAACCTGTGAGTGGCCTGCCTCTCCTCCTTATTATTGTGATTGTGTCAGTGTTAAATCCTACATAGTTGAGTTTTGAGCCTTGTTTTTTACCAGAATTTGAATTTGTCAGAACTAACTGGTTATTTTGAATAATAACAGCTTTGAATTATCTCTTGTGTTCAACGCTGCAAGTAGATATTTGAAATACAGAAGGTTTTACTGATTTACTGGTTACAAGGTTGTAGCAATCACTTAATTCAGAGCATGAAGTAGTAGATTGTTTTGCTTTCTCTCAAATGAATGAGCATTTCTTCTCGAAGACCAGCCAGATGTTCAGTCGTGTGGAGTAGTAGCTAGTGTGTTTAAATGCAGAGCACACACTTAGGGAATTGATTCCCAAGTATTAGCAGGTTCTTGGAGTGGCTGACCTGGTTACTGCTTTTACTTGGCTGCTAGTAATTTGCACCTTGTGAATGACTACAGTACTTGCCCCTCTCTGCTCCTTTGCTTCCTGATCTGGGTCAGCAGTGTGCTACATATTGACACCCACATCTCTTAAGATATTTTAAATGATTTAGTAATAATACTGGCTCTACTGTAGAACCTGATAAATTCTACTTCTTTAAAACAAAGCAGCAGATTTGCCTATCTCCTGTTATCTTTTGTTCAACAAATAGCTCACTGTTTTTGTTCATGTTCATGTACTTAATCTGAGTTTTGAGAGCAGTATGTGGGGAACACCCATGCAAATTTATTTCAGTAAAAGATACTGAATGTTGTTTGTTTGAAAAGACTTGTCTGTGTGTAGAAAATGTTTAAATGCAATTGGGACGTGGTTAAACATGGAGAGAGAAGGCCTTGGTTTTGCAAATGAGCAATACTCTCGAGTTATGGCCTAGAGCTCTTCCTGTGCTTGGTGTGCTGTGTGCTCAGTTGTGTATGTGCTTGGCTTTATGCATTTAGGCTGTTAGTAACAGGCTGCTGTTGCAGAGGGAGGCGACTACCCTGGCAGGCCAACCACAGCCCCCACCCCCACCTCCCAAGTGGCCTGGGATGATCTCAAGTGAGCAGCTGAGCTTGGAGCTACACCAGGTGGAAAGGGAAATTGGGAAGAGAACCCGTGAGCTGAGCATGGTGAGTGCCATGGGGGTGGGAGGCAGAGAGGTGGGGAGCAGAGCAGTGTAGCTGGTTGCTACATGCCCTTGCAAAAAGGCTCTCTGCTGGGTGACCACCGCTGGAGTCATCCGTCTCCCCCTTCACCTCTTTATTCTCAAAATCTCCAGAGAATTTTTGGGTTCTTCTTTGTGAAGAATTGGAATTCTAGCCAGTTTAAAATACTCTGCTGTTGTTGTGTCACCATTTGAAAGTAAGTGTGACACTGAACTTGTTGAAAACTCTGAATCGCCTCCAAGGTCACTGTGCCATGAGTTGTAAAAGAAAACATCTGCAGGTACAGGCTGGCGTTCAAAGTCTGTGTGCTGTTACAGTCTCTGGTCTTTGCTTGTTGTTACAAGAATCATCCCTTCCTTTCAGGAGCTACTGTGTCATGAGAGGAGGAGCATATCTCACTGAGTCTGTTTTCTTGTCTCATGGCTTCTGTGGGTTACACTGTATGACTCCAGTTTACAGGCCTTCATCATCGGTCCCAAAGGAAGAAGTGTCAGAGTCTTTCAACACAGTGTTTAAGAATTTTTCCTCTGTCCTTTTTGTTAAAGGAGAGCCAGTCTTCACTGGATATAAAAAACAAACTGGGCACCACTAAACAGACAGAAAATGGGCAACTAGAACCACAAAGCAAGGTTCCAGCTGAGGACCTCACACTGACATTCAGGTAACATGAATGTTCAACCTTTTTGTGTAGCAGGAGAATGACTTAATCATGATCACCCTCAGTATATGAATACTACCCCTTGCCTCACATTGGTTCTGATGTGGAAGCATCTATACAAATCCACTTTTTATAGCGCAAGCATGAACTAAGGCCCATTTCAGCTGATGAGTGGGAGAGTGGAATGATGCTGTATATCTGTTAACACAGCAGAAGAATTGCAGTGTGTGTAAGACCAGAAGTCTGTCTAGTCAATATTGGATGACTAGGAGGGAGAAGCAGGAGATAAACAACAACCATAAAAGAAATCTTTGTCTGGTGGTTTAGTTTCAAAGAAAAGAAATGCTCCAAATTTGAAAGTTATTCCATTCTTCTAAGGTTTGTGATGTGGATGTTGTCTAGGAAGGTAGGTAACTTTGAAACAAAGTTCACTTTTATTTGTAGGCAGTAACTTTTATTTCCATAGATGCTGGGGTTGATAGTCAGTTGACATAAGATGTTGGCTGGGAATGTGGAAATCTACACAGCAAGCATTTTCAGATGGCCGCAAGCATTTGTGTCTGTACAGACTAATGCTTTGAACAGAAAAGCTCAGATGCTGCAGATGTTTCACTAAGTCAAGTTTACATAACTCCATGTGACCAGTCTGGAATCTGCGTATTTATTCAGAAAACATATCCCCCCTCAATTGCTTATGAAGTCTGCACTTTCTTGCTGTAAGCAGTGCTTGAGTTCTGTGCGGCACAATTAGAGAGAGGCCTCCAGAGCAGAAACTAGTTTTCCATGTGAAATTCTGGAAGTAATGAAATCGAAACAACTTTTTTTAATTAAAAGAAGATAAATGATCCAGTCAAGTTAAATATGCTGGAATGTGTGCGTTGCACAAATTGATACTGTACATCTTGTGTAATATACTGAAATCCTTCAACATAGAACTAATCTAGAAGCCTAAAACAATGTAGTTGTTTTCAGTTAGCTTTACATTAGTTCTCCTCTTTTTGGTAAGTACCTGCAGCATACCAGACAGCCTGTTTGTTACACAAGACCAGTTTTACATGTTTACATATGTTCACAACCATTCATCGAGATGCTGCAGCAACAAATATTGAAGTGCTTTTACTTAAATGAAAAATCTCAGTAATTACTTTCTCTCCACCCACCCACCCCTCCCCCTTTCCTAACTCTGTCAGCAGCGATGTTCCGAATGGATCAGCCTTGACACAAGAGAACATTGGCCTCCTGTCAAACAAGACGTCATCTCTCAGCCTCTCAGAGGACCCAGAGGGAGGAGGAGACAACCATGACTCCCAGCGAGCAGGAGTTACGCCCACATCTGCTCCATGAAGTGAGGCCGGCATACCCCAGAGCTTCTTTTGCTGGGGTGTCAGTAGCTTCCATCACCTTTTTTTCCAGGGGTAATTGGAGAAACCCAGGAGCAACAGCCGTAGCAGAGCAGCAGGTCCAGAGGCAATGTGCACAAACACAACTACTAGAAACAAATCCTGCACATAGTTCACATTAACGCATTTTTTAATTAAAAAAAAATGAAAATTAGCAGTATCTGCAAGCAATTCAAATTAAATTTGTTTTTGTTCTGTGAATGAACTTTATTTTAATAACTTTGGACGCCTTGGATCCCAGGGCTTAAAAAAAAAAGATATTATATATATACTCTGTTTGATTAATTGTATGATCTTAATGAAGTAGGTTTTTTCTTTTATTTTGGTATTATTACATACCCAGTGCATAATTCCTTCTTACCTTAATTTCTCAATGACTAAAACAACCTGGCCATGTCCTTGTGTTTGGGGGTAAACAAGGAATGAGGGTTGGACAGTAGCTGTGAATTGCAGTGTCAAAAGATGTGCAGCAAACTTAGTTCTTGAAACAATTCCTCCCGCTGTGGCTGGGAACTGAACCCTAGTTTGTGTGAGAATTCTTGCTTAAATTATTTAGGTTTAAACTACAAGGGACAGAATCTTTGCAGTGCAACAGGCGCAGTCCTTTGTGTAAGTCCCAGCAGAGCATGTGTGATTAAAGAGGATAACAAACTAAGTGTCCAACATACGTGATTTCATTTGAAGGTTGCTGGCCTTTTATTTTCTGTTGAGGCTGAAGAGGTCAGCAGAACCAGTCTACTACAGCAGTGGGTATCTCTGAGGCTGGTTAGCTGGGGCGTGTGGTACAGAGGTAACTAACCAGCAGAGGTTGTGCAGCCATGACCAAGGCAGAATCTCTAGGAATAGGAAGTAGAGAGAACATAAGGTTATACAGTTGCTGGAAGGACGTTAACTGCTGCTGAGCTGGCGAACCATGTTTCTTTATCAAGTTTTTGCTGGGTGGGGTTTGTTTTCCCCTTCTTGCTATGCATTTGAAACAAGCTCACCCAAAGTCCATACCATTAAGTTGATGCAGAGGGACTTAACTGACCTCTCTGCCTTTGAAACGGGTCTTTCATGTATGCCTTCTTCTCTGCAATGCTTGCCTTTGGTTTTTTCATTATTATTTTATTAGCATTATTATTAGAAACATCATTATCTCTATAACCTGATTCTTTTCTTCTTTCTTTTGTTCAGCGATACATCAGTTACTCAGTTGTAGTGCTGTTGTGTGGGCTGATTTGTGTAACTGAAGGAGACTGACATCTTTGATTTATGCTCATCAGTGATGGCAATGTTTAAAAAACAGAGGGCAATTCTTACTTCTTTTTTTGAGGTTGGCATTGTGTGCGCTAGAATTTGACACCCGAGAATCAATCTGCAGCTTTGCTGCTGCAGTGAATCCTTCCTAGGTTCTCCTTTCGTAGGGAACAAGTTGCATCAAAACAACCACCCAAGATACAGCATGGATCCTCTCAGAAGTGCGGAAAAGCAAATCTTGCTTGATAGATCTAGTGTGCTACTTATCCAAGTAGATGCTTTCTAAGCATACATTGGAGGAACAGTAAGCCTTTCTAGATGTTTTCTTTACAAGTTCAAGAAATGAAAGAGATTATGTTCTTGCTGCACATTTTTTTGACTATTTGGAGATGCACTGAGATGAGACCCTGTATGCAAAGAACTCTGGAGAGTGATTTTAAAGTGCTGCTTCCTCAGCACCTTCTTGGCCTGTTCTTGTTACATTTTTTTTTTTTTCCTGGCTTAGACTACTAAATTGGAAAGCACTGGTTATGTAATAAATTACTGCATTGCTTTGGTTGGGTAAAGCAAGAGTTAATAATTTTCTTGGGTTTTAGTTTTTTTCCTTAACCTTAACTCCTGCTGAAGTCATAGCAACCTTGGGCTAAGCTTTGCATTCATCATACTGTTAAATAAAACAAAACGGGGGGTGGGAGGGGATACAGTCCCACTATTGCCTACCAGTAGGAGAGTCCAAACAGAAGACTCTTTTGAGTAGCAATTATTTAATTTGCCCAGTCAAGGCACCGCGTTTATATACTATTTCACATTGAATTTGATTATGCCCTACAGACCTGGCTGGTCAAAGATTTGATACACATATTGGCTTGGGATTCGAGCTTTCTTTTTTATTTAAATAAAAATTTATATATAAATATATATATACATATATACATAGTTATATCTGTATATATATTGGGTATGTTTTAAGAATTTTTTCGCATGAGCGCAGCTGTTGTGATCAAATGTCTGGGAGGTAGAAGCACTGAATGAAAATAAAGGCATTTTTCAGCGAACACACCACACTTTCCATGTGTCTTCACACGGGTTTATTTTGCTCTTAGTTGAATTTTGGCCTCTTAATTGCCAAGAGTAACTTTGAAGCTTGCTTTTTTTTTTTTCTAACCCCTCTTAACTTTGGGCAAAGACTCACCTTTGCACTAGAATAGCTTCATCTATACCTTGCCCCCATCCATCTGTATCTCCTCCTTGAGGCCTAGTGTTACAGCTGCTCCCTTTTGAGCTGAGCAGCGCTAGGCTGATGCAGTTTTGAGCCTGTCAGGTCTGTTCCTCCCTTTACTGCTCTGGGCATGATGATTAACATGTTCCACTGGCAGCCTGCTCACAAGTCAACTGACACAGGCACTATGCCCTGTTCTCTCAAACTTAAGTGCAGAGCACCACTGTCAGGTCAGCTTTCTTGTCATTGTTTTTAATTACTTCTTCCTGCTGTGTCTTCATTAACACAGGGAGTTCATTTTAGTTGAGATAATTAGTGCAATATTGTAATCTAGGAGGACAAGCCCAAAATGTACCTTTTTTGACTGCAGTAATTCTTGATGTAAAATCAAGTTTAGAAGACGGTTATGTTTGAATCTACAGATTCATTTTCAACACTAGGAATGTGGAAGGGCAAAAGACACTTTACCTTTTATTATTTGTGCCAGCTAGTTTCCTTGCCAGGTTAGGGATTAGGTTTTTGTTCCTCCACGTTTGCTCTTGGGAGGAGTTCTGCAGTAAAAGCTATTCAGATTGCTGGCCTGTATATGGTGAATGCTTCCAAAACCTGTGGATTGGAAGGGAGACCTTATTGTTGAGGTTGGGTTTTTTTCTCCTTTATCCAGCTTTCCGTGCTGTACTTTGTGCATAGTGTCCTTGTTGTGATCAGTGTGTCCAGGTGAATGCCCTGTTTGCCCAGCATTATGGTTTGGCTCGTTAAAGAGTTTGTTTAATATCCATCAACAGTATTGATTTTTGGCTTGGTTTTTTCCCTCTCTTCCTCTTGTCTTTTTTCTGCCTTTTTTTTTTCCAGAAGTTCAGTTGATTAAACAAATCAAACAGCAGAATGCAGCCGCATGCTTTTAAGTATTTCTGGAAGCTGCACCTAACATTTCCCCTTTTTGTGGAAAAGCATGCTGATAGAACTGGGAGGACAGATAACTCTACATATAACAGAAGCATTGATGGTTAGAGCAAATAACCAGGGAATGAAAATTTCTGGAGTGTGTATACTGCTATGATCATTTCTGTTGTCTGTGCCCATTCTTGTCCCAGTTGTACAGGAATGCTGTCCTCAGTGAAACTGGTCTCAGCTAGAAAGTGGTTTAGTTCCTTCTATTTGGGCAAGAGGAAACAGTGTTAAAATGGTGTTAGGGCACTACTGCATCATTTGGTAGGTAGGTTAGATTTTCTGCTGCAGTAGATGACTTTGAACACTCACTGATACCTGGGTTTCAGCCCCAGCATGGACAAACACCCCAGAATAGGAAGCTTCAAGTGTTAGGTTAAGTTTTAGTATGTCAAACGGTGATTCAGTCAACCTAGAAATGTTTGTTTATTCTGCAGTGTTATTTTCCTTCTTCTGTCAGCATCTCCTTCCTTTCCTGTGACCTAGTTCTTTTTTCTTGATAGGAGAATTGTATACTCCCTTCTGCCCCTCTCGTATGCTGTTGGATCCTGTCCCGCTTTAGAGTAGGACTGTTTTTATTGAGATCAGAGCACCATTCAGACTTGCAGCACTGTTATCCCCTTTCTTCTCAAGATCTTCTCTGTCCAGTTTCTTCTGAGCCTTACTCTCTCTCTCCCTCTTGTCCATACCTTCCTTTCCTTCTGTGGCTTCCCCACTCGCCCTCCCTGATTGTGTAACAGTGACAGCTTGCTGCCTCGAAACAGAGCATTCAAATGAATTCGCTTAGCCAATAACTTCTGTGAAGTTGCCTTTTCTAATGGTGTTATTACTCAGTGATGCACAAATGTGATATTGCCCCTACTGGTAGGCAAACGAGGGATCTGTATAAACATGGCAAACTGCTGTTTTTCTTTAAAGGAGAGCCAAAGACTTGTGCTTTACTTCCCCCCCCCCGCCCCCGGTGTAACCATTTTGATTGTCAAATCTTAGAAGGGTTTTGTGAGTTGACTGTATTATCCTAGTAACAATTTAAAAAAAAAAAGTCAAGCCTTATCCATGTATTGAATTGTGGAAAATCGTTCCATTTAGTCATACAATTTGCATTGTCCTGACACGTATCTAAGGGGTTCTGACATGTTTTCAGTCTCTCATGCACTTGTGAAATGGCTCATTTAGAGAGGGAGAAGGAACATAGAAATTGTATATAATCAAAGAAGCCTTGTCTTTAAGTGTTTAAATTGAATACCGATTTAAAATTTCTTCAGTTAAAGGTAAATGTGTTGCAAGTGTGACTGACTTTTAAGCCCATTGGAACTGAAAAGACTTGTCAAACTGGAGCATTACATTAAATTAGATGTGGAAGAAGCAAACTTGTAGGATGATGTCTCTTGACAGCACAAATTGAGTAAGGTGGAGCAAATTCTCTTTTAGAAAGGGCTAGGAGTGAGGCTTTTCATTAATAATACAAGAAAGCCACTCGCATTTCCCTTCCTTGAGCTAACTTAAACTCTTACAGGCTTACATTAAGGTTTTTAGGTTCAGAGAGAAATCTGTAAGACAGCAGCATAAACCTTGATTTCCTTTGCCATTTCCATGTGCAAGTCTGGACTGTACTGAAGCAGGCGTACAGGGTGGTCTGGTCGTCTGAAGAACCTCAATATAAAGGATCTTTGACTAGCTATTTCAGACCCACTTTTATGGTCCAAGAAATTCAGTGCTAGTAATCAGGAGGCTCAGCAGCAGGAGTGCCAGCTCATCTTCTCTGTTCTAAGATGGGGAAAAAACCCACGTAAGCAGTGTGCAAGGTGTATGAAGAGGTTTTTGTAGTTCTAGAAGAGACGTAAGGAACACAGAGCAAGACTGGGGCATGATGTTACCTTCGTATTCAAATTTTGTCATCGTTTGCTTTCCGAGGTGCACGCTTCCTATTCCCATCTCCTAATGTGTTGGTAGCACTGGTTTCAAAACAACCCCAAAAAAGTCAGTGTGTTAGCAAACTAATGTTTTGTATCATGATAAATCAGTTCCCCTGGGTGGGGAAAAAAAAAAGGGCAAAAGTTCCTGCGTTGTCTAAATGGTAATTTAGACAGGAACTGGAAAAACATCTGCCTTGCTTGAGTAAATTTAAACTGAATTTACAAGACAGCGAAGCAACTCCTTGGAGCCACCTTTTAGGCACAGCCTTGCTGCTGACAGTCGCGTGGCTGTTATTACTTGTGTACAAGCATAAAGATTATGTAGCGCCAGCTGAGTTGTTCTCAGATCAAATATCTGAAATGTCAAAAACTTCCTTGGGGATTCCCTTTTCCATGCTCAACTGTTAACTGCATTATTTTCTCTTGAAATGTCAGGGAGCAAAGGAGGCTAGAGTAAGTTAGTTCAAGTTACACAGTGTTAGTAAGCGATGTGGGGGAATGTTATCCCAGCACAGTGTCCTTATACAGTTGACGTGGTCTTTGTTCTTGTGTAGGAAGAATAATGTGATTGCTTAGTGTTGTCAGTCTTCAAGGTGCTTCTTGTGATGCAGGTAGAGCCTTGATTAGCAGGGAAAGGAGAACAAACTTAATATTGATTTTCTTTATAATTCTGTTTTCCAATGGCAAGTGTAATATCGTGCCGTGGAAACTCATTGAACACTATGGTAAGCAAGGAGGGTGCAGCTTTTTCTGAAATCTCCCAATAAAAAGAGCATGTGGGAATGCAGATTTGTCTGCATCAGGAACATCACGGTCATTTGAAGCTTAAAATAGGTGACTATTGGATGCCTGTAGCTTAGTAACCTGATTAACTGATCTTTCCCAGGCAATCTTTGCAATTCCAGTGGGTTTGTGTATGGTTTTGGTGCGAATTGCCAGGTGCTCAGCATTTGGGAAAGTTTAGGTGTCTAGCTTCATCCGGCAAGGTGTCTTTTGGATATATAGGTTGGATGTTTTCATATTCTAGGAGACATCTGATTCTAAGAGCTGGAAGTTTTAGGAAAACACAGTTACCGACTTCAGTTTGCAAAATACCGTCTTAGGAAAGATGGAAGCAACAGGTAGTGCAGAGTCTCTGAAAATAAAAAAGCATTAGCGATTATGGGATTGCGCATAAAATATATATGAGGAAAATATATATCTGTAAGCAAAAAAAAATCTTGTGGTGTATTTGATGTTTCAGAAATTATTTGCTTCTTTGTAATGTTAAAAGGATTTATTAATAACTCTGTGGCAGACAGTACTCACAAGTCTTTGGCATCCAAACCAGATTGTGTATTGGATGGATCCCACAACTGGATGTGTGCACTGACCTTTTTATTTCTAGCTTTTTAAAAAGAAACTTGGTAGCAGCGTTTCATTAATGTATAAAGCAACCTGAGACAGAAGAGAAGAAACCCTGTTCACGTCACAGCTGCTGCACAGTTTGCAACTGGTACCTTTATACCGCAGCCTCTCCAGTGGAGCTGCTCCAGCACATCAAATGACTTTCTGTTCTCTCTAATTCTAAGGAGTTCCCATAACCCTTTGGCCTCTGCTTGCTGTGTAAGCATGCTAAGAGGAGCTTTCCTTGAAGTCAGCTTACCAACTGTGCTGTAGCTTTGATTATTTTTCCCTGTTTTCTCTAACTGGTAGCATAGTGTCGAGCTCTTGCCCCATTGAATTTATTGCTATGGGGAGGAAAAGGTGAGGCAAGGCATGCATGGCAGGAGAGAGGAAGAGTTGTGGGATCTTTTGTGTAACAGCTCCCACCCCCTCCCTCCCCCTTTGAAACCATCTACTTCCAGTTGTGGGATTTCTCTATAGATGACCTTTTTTTTTTCCCCCTGTTTTTTTGTAATCCTAGTTTTCTTTGATCTTGTTAGTTCTGTACAAGTCTCCCCGAGACATTCTGCAGTCATTATCACCTTTTTGGGTGGAGTTTATCTTATTTTTGGTTTGTTTGGTTTTTTAAATAACTTTTTAACATTGGTGCGTATATGCTTGGGATAGAGCTCATGTAATTTTCCAATCGTATTGATTGTATGTGATTGTGCCCTGCAGAGGTATATTTAACAAAAAATAAAAAGGATAGCCTAGGTAATAAAGGAGACCATGAGATTTGTTGAGTCAGGTTATGAAATTTTTTGAACTTGTTTAGGATCCTGGATAAGTGAATTTCCCTGTCTGCTGTTTTCATAAATCAGTGCTAATGTCATGAATTCTTTCTTCTGTTTGAACTGGTTATTTTCCTGCTTTTCTCCTGCTGGTTTCTTCCTTTCCTGCTTCTCTTGCCCATCAAAAAAAAAAAAACCAACCCCAACCAAACCCTTGAGCCTGTATGGGAATGGCTGACTGTGGGTTGATATTGTGAATATTTATTGTTTGTAACAAAACATTTTTAATAGGAGTAGAGATTAAGTAGAACATACGAGAAGAATTCCATGAACTGAATGCGCTGCAAGTTGAGGGGAATTCTGGGGGCTTGTACATGCAGGCCTGGTCATGGGGGAGGCATTCAGAGGCACACAAGGCAATGAGATCACTTCCTTTGAAAGATTAGATGCTTTATTACATTTGGAAAAGCTCTGAGATGACAAAAGGAGTAGAAGAAAGTTCACTATATTCTACTCCCTCTGTCTTTACTCCTGCAGCATACTTTCTAAACTTGACAGAAAAGCCTTCTGGATACTCTGCCGGAGTGGATTGAAGGAGGCAAAAGGCAGAGGATCCAGAGACCTGAAAGTCAGTATTTGTCTCCTTTAATTCTCTTCTAGAACTGTAGAGCCAGCAGTGTCAGTTTTGTGTTAAAGAACAAGGAAGCGGAGACCTATCGTGTGTGCATGGTGGTGATACAGAAAACGCCATAGGTTGAAATGCGATTTCCTCTTCCCACTTCACCTTGCTGTTCTCCCTCTTAAAGCTGGCCCAGCCTCACCTCGCTTCCACATAGCGTCTAAGGATCCTTTGAGTTGCAGATTCAGCAAAAGAATGATTAGTGGAAAGGTGGTGATTCACTAATTGGTCTGTAAATAGATGGAAGTATCTACAAGGTCTTATCTGCTTTTTCTGTCAGCATTTATATTAAATGATAAATTAACGGAGAACCCTTTGAAAGATCTCTCATTTTCTGTCTGGGACGAGTGTGCATTCCCCTCTATTTTGTGTGAGGTGGAAGCCTGGGTGAGACGGACTGGGTAGGACTTTCTACAGGTCAGAGACTGTCTGTTCTCTGCCAGGGTGGAGCATGAGGGGTGCCAGGCAGCAGAGAAGCCACGTGCCCCTGTTTGGGGAGCTCTGGTCTGTTCTCTGACTCTACCTGTAAGCAACGTGGCTTCTTCATGTGTTCACCCGGGGTGAATGAGAGAGGATACTCAATAATCAGTTTTGCTAATGGCCTGAGGACCATCTACATATTTAAAAGAACCCAAACCGGAACAAAGCCAACCCCTCAGAGTGAGAAGCACACAGCGTGCCTCCAATGTTGAGCCTTTTTGGAACTTGCTTTACAGTGAGAATAAGGTTTGCCCCACAGTCTGTAATCTTCTCTCGCTCCTGTTTTCTGCTGTTCTGTGGATTTTAACAAGTCAGTAGCTGGCTATAAACCTGAGACTGGCTGAACATAGTCTGATGTGGAATAAGCTGCAGCTTTGCTGAAAAACGGTTCCTTCTGTTCCAGGGCAAGCACAGCCTCTGCCCTGTGAGTTTGTGCATGTGCTTCGTGCTTCCATCTGTGCTTTTGAGCCCAGGCACCACGGGTCCAGGCTGAGGCGTGTGCTTTGCTGGGCTGAAGCCCGTCACTGCTGGCTCTTAGGCCCCTCACACTGCCACAGGGTTCTACCTTCTTGCTGGATGACCTGAAGCATTCAGTTCCTGCACAGGGGAATGTCTCCCTGCAGCTGTAGGCTGCTCTGGGCTCTTTTCTCCAAGCAGCAGAGCCTGTGATCTTCCCCCAGGGGTGGCAGGCACAGCTCTGCTGGCATGTGGGAAAGGCAGCGGCACCCCAAAGCCAAGGGGTCCCCTGTCCTGGCTGGGATGTCTCACCTTGTTTCTGTAACCTCCCTCCCTGCAATTGTCAGCTCTGACTTCCCAGCTCCTGGGCTGCGGGTGAGAGAACTGAGGCACAATGCTTGATTTCTCTTGCTCTGGGCTTAAAGTTGCTTTATGGTTTGGTCCCTGCCTTGGGTCTGTGCACAGCAGCTTTGGGAGAAAAATCGGTTCCTGCTAGAGCAAGCGAGGCAGCTAATGATTTGTATTAACACACGGGTCGTTTGGGATGCTTCCTTTGGTACGGCTCTGCCCAGGCGCGAGTGCTGGGTTGTTGGAGCTGAACAGCAGTAAATTGCCACCGATGTACTGCACTTCAGTCTATTTGTCAGTCACCCTGAAGGGTATGGCTTGGGCAGCCTACGGATCCCTCTGGCCCTACAGTGTCAGCTGGGGAATGACCTCCCCGTTAACAGGGCCGCCGCCGTGACAGGACACGTTTCCATGCTCGGTTTCAGGTGTTGGGCTCTCCCGCGCAGTGAAGCCAGCATGCAGTCGCAGTGCTGGTGTACTCTGTCACGCTGGCGAGAGTTCGTTCGCGTGAGCTTGAGGTATGTGGGATGTGTAAAATACCGTAGGTGTTTGCTCTTGGTTTTACTGCGTGAAACTACCGCTGAGCATTGGGCGAATGGCAACCTGTGCTTGGATCCCACAGCTCTGCGGGCTGCGGAGAGTCCTGGCTCACTCCAGAGACCCCGGGACCTGCAAGTGTTGGAGGTACTCTGGGCAAACAACCCCCCAGCCGGCTGGAGCACCGAGGTACGGTCCCGCACAGAGGGAGGGGCTTCACCTCCTGCACCGGGTTACAAATACCTAACCCGTGGGTTACTCACCCGCTTGGTTGCAGCCCTGGCCCGATCTGTGGTCAGGCAGAAGGCAGTTCCGAGGAGCAGGCGTCTGTGTGTGGCGCTGGGCAGTGTTAAGGGGACCGTGTAGATTTGGGCTTGCTTTTGAAGACCGCCCCGATTGAGAGCAAGAAGGATAAGATGTCGGGCAGAGGCAGCTTTGAAGAGCAGCGCTTGTGGTCCCAGGCTAGCGAGGGAAACCCACAGAAGCACAGTGGGGTCCAGGGCGCATAATCCTTTCTTCACGTACGTTCATTTCCAGGATCTCTGTCCTGTTGAATTACAGCCCTTCCTGGTATGGTAGGGGCTTTCACTTTCCCCAAAACCAGTTTGCAGTTGCATTTCCCATTATGATGTGGGCTCTTACTGGGGGCCAGTAACATGGCAGCTTTGGCACCTACTGAGCCAGCCAGCTCCTGGGTTCTGATTTTCAGGAGAAAACGCTGTTGAATCTGCAGA
Organism: Rhynochetos jubatus; assembly: GCA_027574665.1. NCBI lineage: Eukaryota > Metazoa > Chordata > Aves > Eurypygiformes > Rhynochetidae > Rhynochetos > Rhynochetos jubatus. The sequence goes on from CM050656.1 coordinate 24,988,155, forward strand.
GCAACTGCATGCTGGGTTGGAAACCTCCTCGATCCTGCATCCGCGGGGGCAGATGCTGCTAACCCTCAGCTTGCCAGTTCCCTGTTGTGCACGTGGAAGGGTGGGTGCAGTGAAGAGGGGGGTGTGGTTGAAATTGCAGAATGTGAAATGGGGCAGTTTCTGCCAACTTGTGCCTGTTTGGGAATGGGGGGTGGTGGGGCTTGGGGCAGAGGGAAGCGTTTTGCTGACCTACGAGGTACTGAAGGAGATCATCACGTTTTTATTTGAACTTTTGAAAGCCTGGGGTCTGTCTTTCATGGTAGGAGCAGTTGATCTTCTATTGGCAGGAATTGAAGGCATCTGGCACTGGTGGGTGATCGAACTTTCCCTTGTCAGATTGAACTTTAAAACCTTTTTCAAACTAAACTTTGCTTTTTTTTCCCTGCTCTTTGCTTAACCTCCTGCAGCCGGTCATCAGCCTTTGGCCTCAGCATCCTACTCCCCTCCTACCCTCCCCTGCTTTCGCCTCAGCTCGGCTTGAGCACAGAAATCCAGTGGGGAAACTGCTCAGGACTGGTTTGGGCTCAAGCAGGCTTGCCTGTCCTCTTAACGATCTGCGTCCACAGCCTCAAAGCAGAAGGCTGGAGGTACAGGGGCAGGTAAGAGAGATCCCACTAATCTTCCGTTGTTGGTTAATTCCTTGTATCCAGCTCGTTTCCTTTTGTAGGAGCCCGTTAATTTGTAGCTGCTGCCATTTCGCTCTGGGCAGGGCCTGAGGAGCCATTTGGCGAGGGCCCTCCCACCCAGCTCTCTCGGGGGCTTGCCTCCATGCAGCTCCCCAAAGTGCCACGCTTGCTTCTCATCCCCGGCCTGCAGCAGCGCTTCGCGGCGTGGGGAGCAACTCCTGAGCTCGGGCTGTCCTGTGCAGTCACTGACCTCTTGCTGTAAGAGCACCGCTGATTTGCTGTGCGCTGTTTTCGGCGTGGGGAGGGATGGGGAAGGCTTTTCTTCCCAGGGGTCGAAGCCAGTCTCCAAGTGTCTCAGTGTTTCCTGGCCTCTCTCGCACGCTCCGGAGGGGCTGTGGGACGTTCGGGCCGCCACAGGCAGCACCGGTAGGCTCGGTCGGATGGCTGCTGTATGGGCGGTGGGTCTGCGAGCCTGGTGAGCCCTCCTTCCCGGCAGTGCTGAGCGACAGCGGGATGGAAACGGCCTGCGCTGGCTGGAGCCTGGCTGTGCTGCGCGGCAGGCGTGGGATAGGGGAGTTTCTGTTCGCTTGCCCAGAACCTTCTGATTTTGAGCTGAATCAGCAACTTCTTTCTTGGCTTTCTGTGCTTGTTAAGGGGTGAAGCGGAGGAAAACAGCCCTAAGATTTGCAGTCCTCCTTGGCAGTGCTGTCACAGCAATGCTGTTGGGATCCTCCCAGGGTGAAAGCAGTTGGTGTGTGGAGCCAACAGCGGTTCACCGTCGGTCTCGCATCTCCCCTCTTGCAGGAAATGCTGCGTACGCAGACTGGCTCTGCCGGGGGCTGAGCCACCTCAGCACATCATAGGAATGCCCTCAGTCTATCGAGTCCCGTATCACTTCTAAGTTGACGGAGTCAGGACTTCACTGCGAGGTGGAAACGGGGAGTGTTTCCAGCTCAGTCAGGACAGGGTGAAGATGAGGATGAATGGCACGATGGCGGCACCACGCTCTGTCCAGCAGAAGCAGGCAGAGGCGCTTCTGCAGGCGTCTTGCGGGCACGCTGGTGGCTGGGAGCGAGCGGAGCGGCAGGGCAGGACTGCGGGGAGGTGGTCCTTCCTGCGGTGGCACTGGCCCAGGGCACGTCTGGGCTGCCGCAGCCAGCGAGAGTGAGGCTTGGGCGAGGGAGGGCTGCTGGCAGGCAGTGATGGTCGCCCTGCTCCTGGCCCTCGGGCTGTGGAGCACACGAGTGTGCCTGGCTTGTAGCCAGTTGATTTTTTCCTGTAGGAGTGAAAGGTTGGGAAGAGCAGCATTTCCTGAAGTACTTTCAATTGTCCAGATAGTTTTCCTTTCTCCTGCCCTCCTGCCCTGGGTGTTTTCTGTTTCTGTATTTGGCTGACTTCCCTCCCTTTCTAGATTGGTTTTTTTACCCTTTGTGGTGTTGCATCTGTCCTAGACCCTTTGAAAGATCATCTGTTGCTGCCAGCAAGAGCGGCGGCTGTGGCCCGAGCGCCCTGTTTAGCGTGTTTCCGCGCAGCACTTGTTGCTACGCTGTTAGCTTGTGCTAGAGAGGGCCCCTTAGGGCTCAACGTGCTCTTGGTGCCAAATGAGGTAATTTCTGGTTTTGCAGAGGAGCTGGGGATGAAGTCATTGCCCAAGAGCCCGGGGAGGGGGTTGTGAAAGAACCTGGAGGCCTCCTGCATCCCAGATAGTCCCTTGAGCCACTCACTGTTTTCCTCCCGGAGGTGTTGGCCCACCAGTGCTGGCCAGACCACGGACGGCCACGGTCCCCAGTGACAACCGCAGCTGATCTTGAATTGCTCAGGAGGCAGTGCTTGGTAGCTGTGGCCCTGGGTTCACGGGGGCAGGAAGAGACGTACCCAAGTTAGACAACTCTGAGAGCCTTCCCTGGCCAGCCAGCCCTGGGCGGGCTGCCAGCCCTCGGCAGTAGTTGTTTCCTGAGCTGTTGTGGCTGCGGTCCGTGAGCTTCCTCCCACGGGGTGTGCAAACAAGCCCAACGCGGAGTCACGTAAAGGGCATCTCAAAACCACAGCGTGCAGGAAATCTCCTGTGCCACTTGATCAGCCCTGGCGTGGCCTTGCTGCCCGCGCTGATGGGGCGTGCGCATCCCCTGCTTCAGCAAAGGTGGAAAAGGCGCATTATCGCTGCCTTACGGGGCGACTTTCAGAGACCTGCTTTTGCTGGAACGTGGTTATTAGCGTTAACCTACCCTCCTCAGGTACCGGGGCAGTCAGTTTGCACTGAGGGGTGTGAACTTTGGACAGGAATAGCTGTGACGTGCCAGCTCCACGTTTACAAAACACGCTTTTTAGGGACTGAAGATGGTCAATGCGTGGAGAGACCAATTTCCATGGAGATCTCTTCCTTGTCACCCCTCTGCTCTGCTGTGGTGTTTGCTGCATCAGCACCTTAAATAGTGTAACGCTGAGGTGAGCCTGAAAGCACAGACAGTCACTGCAGGGGGCAGAGGAGCTCAGGCGAAGGGAGACCAGGAAAACTGGGAGATTCTCCCAGGGAACAGGGGAAGGAAACGGTCAAAACCATTCAGTCTAAGGCCAACTGGTCTGTGGAGCCTGGGGGGTACCCAGAGCTTCTCCCCGTGAGGAAGAAAGTAGGATCTATCCAGAAGCATTAATGCACCTGGACTGCAGGTCGGGGCAGGCGGGTGGCTTTGGTGGCTCTGTGCTGGCCGCTGTCACAGGCAGGCCTGGGGACACGCAGCACAGGCAGGGTCCTTTCATGGCAGCCACCTCGGCTGGTCGGTGGGGAAGACTCGGAGTTCAAACCACGCGGTTTTGTACAAACTTGTCGGGGCTGAGCTGGCTGCTTAAAAAAAGAGGGTGCCTGGCGCTCTAGGAAAGCAGTTCGTGGTGCGTCGCAAAAAGCGGTGTGTGCTCAGGCCTGCTTGTCCTGCTGGTGGTGTCTGTCTGTCCTCCAGCTGTACCCCGCAGCTACGGGACAAAAGGATGGTTGGCGAGGACCGTGGGGCTCTTGTCACGCTGACGTTGGCTGAAATGGGGCTCAGGGACCCCTCGGGGGTCCCTGAGCCCCATTTCAGCCAACGTCAGCGTGACAAGAGCCCCGGAGAGCGTGGGTTTCCTGGGCAGGCGAGCGTGTACAAGCTCTCCCTTTCTGGTTCCAGGACAATGCATCTTTTTGTGGTGTGCCTCTTCAGTGTCTGGGGTCTGGCGGCCCCTGAGCACTACGTCGTGGAAGACATCTGCACCGCAAAGCCACGCGACATCCCGGTGAATCCTATCTGCATCTATCGCAACCCTGAGAAGAAGCTCCAGGAGGGAGAGGGGCAAGAGCCAGGGAAGGGCAAGCTCCCGGACTCTACTAACCCCCGGGTCTGGGAGCTGTCGAAGGCCAACTCGCGCTTTGCTGTCGTCTTCTACAAGTACCTGGCTGACTCCAAGGACAATGGGGAAAACGTTTTCATGTCACCCCTCAGCATTTCTACAGCCTTTGCCATGACGAAGCTCGGTGCTTGTGGGAGCACCCTCCAGCAGCTCATGGAGGTCAGTGGCATTTCTTCAGCCTTTTCCTGTGCCTGTCACCAGGGTCCGAAACGAGGGAAGGGCATGGGAACAGTTTGCTTCTCACAGACTGGGCAAACGTGTAGTGAGCCTTTTCTTATACAAAAAAAAAAAGGCAGGAAAAGCCATGATATCAAGTCCTACTGGGAGTTCTTTCACATATCTCCCTCTCCCTTGGGACAAAAATAAGCCACATGGGACACCCTGCAGTCCACCTGGCTTCCAGGTCCCTGCCATCCTGCATGGGAACATCAGTCCCTTCCTGAGGGCCTCCTTGTAGTAGGAGCAGTCTGAGTGCTCGGCCACGGATGAGCAGCTTCTGTCTGCTGTTGGGGCAGTGCTGCAGCAGCGCAGTGAGGGCCCGGGCTTCCCGTGGTAGCCTGTACGCACAGAGCCTCTCCCTCCAGCCGTGGCTGGTGAACTCCGAGGGGAGAGCTCGGGAAGCTGGGCTCAGAGGTGATCCTGAGGTCTGGCTCTTCGTGGCACCCCTTAACCCCTTGCCTGTCCAAGCACCCTTCTCGCTGTCGGACCCACTGGCCCGAAGGCTGAGGGCACGCACGGCGTTTGGTACTGCCCATACCTTCCTCGAAGAGGGGAGGCCGCAGCCCAGAGGGGCCTTTCTCCCTGCAGCGAGGAGGTGTGACTTAAACTGCTCCGCTTGTGCCCGCTGCCCTTGCGTATCCTGCCCGTAACGCTGGGGTCGCCCGCCATCGTCCGCGTGGCCTGGGCAGAGCAGAGCGGTGAACCGCGCCTCCGAAACCTTCACTGACGCCTTCCCCTCTGGGGAGCCCTTCCTGCTGGGCTTCCTTCTGTCGCTGAGCCGCCCGGGATGCAGAGCTGTGCTCCCAATCCCCCCTTTTCCCTACGAAAGGGCCAGCAACACCCCCTCTGCTTGTAGGGAACGGCGCCAGGGATGCTGGATGTTCGTGTGGAACGAGGTGAAATGGGACTTTCTGTGCCCTAAAGCCCCGAGGTCGGACAGTAGCAGACAAATCGTCACTGTCCTTCCGGCTGGGAACAGATAACAAAGAAATAGACTCTGCTGCAGAATCTACCCTCAAAACGACTGCTGCAGTCCCGTTCCCCTGAGATGATGTACCAGGATTACTCAGCAGGCCCTGAGAATCGCTCCTGGGAAGGAGCGGCCTCTGGCATCGTGGCAGGAGGGTTTAGTGCAAACCTTGAGTCGTCCCGTGACCCGCACTGACCCGCGAGCTGCTTCCAGGCCCCGTCGGCACCATCCTCACCTTGAGGCTTTCGCTGGGGCGTGAGAAGGTTTGTGAACAGTGTGCGTAAACGACGCTAAAATGAAGGGCGCTGGGGGAAGCCTCGTGGCTCATACACCAAGCCGGAACCCGTTCCCTGGCAGGGTCAGAGTGCATCGAGAAAAACCCCTCCAAAACCTTTTGTGTGTGTTCTGCGCTACCGCCCAGAGGGTTGGCTAGGCAGGCACATACAAAATGATGCGTCTCCCCCTGGCAGCTGGGGCAAGGAGAGTGGGTGGGGAACCGAGGCAGGGAAAGGCAGATCCAGGCAGGCTGCCCACAGCTCCAGGGAAGGAGCGTCAGGGAGCAGGAGCTGGAGCCTTCTCTTGGGTCAAAGACAGTCAGAAGCCGGGACTGGCCAAAGGCGGAGTATGGAGAGTGAGGGGGCCGGGATTAGAAAGAGGAGCAGTACCTCTGCGTGCCGAGCAGTGTTTAATCCTATGTTTTGGACCCCAGAACAGGGTCTCGGGCTGGTGTTGTGTTGCTTTTACGTAGGTTTGGGCTCCAAATGCAACGCGGAGGATGAAGCTCTGAGGGCCTGCAGGTTGCTGGGCTCCACGCCTGAGGCTGTTGAGCAGCCAGGGCTGCATCACCACCTGCTGTGGGGGCCCGGGAGCTGCGGGAGCACAAGAACCTGCTCATGGATTCCTGCTCGCTGTTTGGCTCCCCCAGGTCTTTCGATTTGACACCATCTCGGAGAAGACGTCTGATCAGATCCACTTCTTCTTTGCCAAGCTGAACTGCCGGCTCTACAAGAAAGCCAACAAATCCTCAGAGCTGATATCGGCCAACCGCCTCTTCGGGGAGAAATCTCTGGTCTTTAACGAGACGTACCAGAACATCAGTGAAGTAGTTTATGGGGCGAAACTCTGGCCCTTGAACTTCAGAGTGAGTTTGAACTTGCCGTGGCTTTCCCCCAATTTTTCTCCCTCTCCCCCCCGCTGTCCTTTAGCTGCATCCCCACCTCTTGCCCGCAGGGAGTGCCGTGCTCTGGGTGTGCAGGAGGCACATCGGGGAAGGCAGGAGGGAGTGTGGGATGCAGCTCCTCTCCCAGCTCGCTGTAACCAGTCACTTTCCGGCTTCTCATTTCCAAACGCTGCAGCGCTATGCTGGGAGCAGTGTCGTCCCCGAGCGCTCCCCCTCTTAATCCGTCCCCTGCAGAAGGGATAAAAAGAGGTGTTTCAAACCCTTGGCTTAACCTTTTTTTGGTCTATTCCTTCAGGAGAAACCAGAACTTTCCAGGGAGATCATTAATGAGTGGGTGGCTAATAAGACAGAGAAGCGTATTACAGAAGTGATCCCGGAGGGAGGTATTGATGATCTCACTGTCTTGGTCCTGGTCAACACCATTTACTTTAAGGTACGGCTAACAGCTGGGGGAGCAGCCCCTTTGGCTGGGGGAAACACGATGCTCATGTCTGTCTCTGTCCTCCCCATCTCCTCTTCAGGGGCACTGGAAATCGCAGTTCCCAGCTCCCAACACAAAGCTGGATTTATTTCATAAAACGAACGGCGAGACCTGCAAAGTCCCAGTTATGTACCAAGAGTCCCAATTCCGCCACGCGTCCATCCCCCAGGACAGAGTCCAGGTGCTGGAGCTGCCTTACAAAGGAGACGACATCACGATGGTGCTGGTCCTGCCCAACGCTGGCACGCCGCTGTTTGAGGTGGAGCGAGAGCTGACATCAGAGAAGCTGCAGGGCTGGATCGACTCCATGACGGAGGTCTCTCTCTACGTCTACCTCCCTCGTTTCCGTGTCGAGGACAGCTTCAGTGTCAAGGAGAAGCTGAGAAAAATGGGCCTGGAAGATCTCTTCAGTCCGGAAAACGCCAGGCTCCCAGGTCAGATGCAGAGGTGGGGTGGTGCAGGGTGGAGGCGGGGGGTGACCATCGCTCCGCAGGCACCAGGGCAGCGAGTGCAGCAGCACGTGAGGCTTTAGATACCGCAGCAGCCAGCGATGGGCTCTGCGGTCACGTCCCATCACAGACACGCAGCCCTTGGCGGCACCGAGGGCGTGGGAGTGAAGCAAGCCATTGCGGTTGGCGAAGGATGTTTTTGGTTCAGGGCGGACATGCCTCCTGCTTGAACGCAGGCCGTGAAGGGTGCAAGTGTGTTGTCTCTTGAGCTGCTGTCTAAAACCACAGTTCTAACTTTCTCCGTTTGCCGTGTCAGGTATCATTGCAGAGGGCCGCACAGACCTGTATGTATCTGAGGCTTTCCACAAAGCCTTCCTACAGGTAAGCCTGGTTTTGTCCCAGGAGGCGTCTTCCTCTTGGTTTCTAAAACCATGAAGCCTAAAAAGAAAAAGCAGCTGTGAACCCATAGCGTTCACTTCCTTGGCGATCTGGGGCTCTGGGGGGAGGAGGGAGCTTGGCACTCGCCTCCCGTGGGGAAGGAGGTGAATATTTTAATCCCATCTTCTCCTTTGGTTGGTAGGTGAATGAAGAAGGCAGCGAGGCATCAGCTGCTACAGCCGTCACCGTCTCCGGCCGTTCCTTCCCCATGAACAGAATAATCTTCAATGCCAACAGGCCCTTCCTGCTCTTCATCCGGGAAGCCACCCTCAACACAGTCATCTTCATGGGCAGAATAGCCGATCCTTGCTCCTAACGGAGCCGTCGGGGCCTGGCTTCTGCCCCTGGGAAAGGGCAGTAGGGGATTGCCACAAAGCCCGGGTTGCTCCTGGGGCGGTTGGTCCTACTGTTCGGTGCAAGCTGCAGGGAGGGACTGTATCCAGCCAGGCTGTTACCGCTCCTCCTCGCTGGGTCAGGCTCGGAGGGCACCTCACCAGCTCCATCCTTCAGTCAAAGGGAAGCTGAATCTTTCTAGCACCAGTTTTTTGTGGCCCCCAGAGTCCTGCATTGCTGTTCTTCCATCCAACCCTCCTCCCTTTCAGGCCTTACACTGTAACTCTGATCCCCTGGTACATTAAAAACGTATAGATCTGTACATAACGCGCTGATCTCCGGGCAGTTTTCACTGAGTCACTTCCCAGACTTAATTAAACTTTCCTTTCTCACCTAACGGGTCCTTCCCGCACGCCCCGATCCCAGCAGAACCACCGCGTGCTGGAGCGGTCACAGAACAGCAGCAGCCAGAGAGGGTCACGTGCTGGCTGGGCCAGAAACGCCTGGCTTCACGCAGCTCTGCGAGGAAGAGCTGCCCAAGCCCGGAGCCCGCCGGCCAACAGCTGCGGCGTGCCCCCGTGCCGAGCAGCCGTGGCTGTGACTTGGTCGCCTAGCTCTAAGCTAGCTCCGTGATGAGGCCCGGGAATGGTAACCCGCTTCGGTAACCCCGTTACAAGCCTGTTACTTCACCTGCGAGTTTACTCCGGAGCTTGAGGTGCTGGGTACGTGGTCTGACCTCCGGGCCGTGCGAGGGGGCCGTGCTGCTCTTGGACCTCTGACAGGGTTGTCAAAGCTGCCGAAGCCGAGGGGGTGAGCTTTCCTCTCGCCTTTCTGCATTTAGGGCAGCTGCTCACAACAAAAAGGGAGAGCGGTGAGCCCTGTCCCGCTGTCGGTGCGGCCTGCAGCAATGCCGTGTGCGGGCAGCTGCCGGCGCAGCAGCAGGCAGCAGTCCCCTGTGCGCAGTTTACTCTGGAGTTTGTAGGACCAGTAGAACATCTGCCTCTTTCTAAAGGTTCCTCTCAGCAGGAATCGCCACAGCGAGATGGGCAACGAGGGGGTTACATTAGATGTGCCTGTCCGGAAGAGCTGGTCCGAACAGCAGTTTGGTAGCTCCGGCTCTAGTTTGGAAGCCGTCAGGGGTTCTGCAGGGTTACCTCCTCTTCCCTGGGGGGAGGGTTTGAGCATCTGTGTGTGGTGCAACCGGTGCCGGGTTTGGCCGCGGAGTCGCCTCCTCCGTTGCGTCACAAGGCTGTGCTGATCAGTCCCCGCGCACACGCGACACCCGTAAAACACTCTGCCTTTGCGTGGAATAACGCCTCCGAAGGAAGCCGTGTACGCAGCCACCGGGGTGCGGATGCTGAAGAGCATTCTGGAAAACCGCTGAGTTCAGAAAGTAGCTCCTCTTCTCCCTGCCCTACTCTGGCAGTCACCGCTCTGGTTTTTCTTGCTGGATGTTAGTTGCTGCTTCCTTGCCTCGCTGTGCAGCTCCAGAAACACGCAGCTGCCTCCTCTGACCTCCGTGCTGGGCCTTGTGCCCTGGGCTGTGGAGGCTGGTGCAACGCCCGGGGGTCTCCCCAGCACCGTGCTGCACCGCAGGAATCGGGCGCTTGGCCGGCAGCGAGAGCATAGTGCGTTCTCCACCCGGTGAGAGCGAAAAGGGCTGAGCCTGCAGCAGCGCCGAGGCAAAGCTCGTTAAAGAAAGGGACAGCAGCCATCTGAGATGGCGGGAGAAGCAGGGGGCAGGCTCTCACACCACGGCTGATCTGAAGCGGGCAGCAAACTCAACGTTAGATCAGTGCAGTCAGCTACAAGACACAGACGAGGAGCTGAGTATTAAACCATTTAATTCTCAAACCACTCACATGCATAATGTTCTTTTACACAGTGTTAAAAGAAAGAAGAAAATGCGATTTGTTTATTTAATACAAACAGAATTTCAAGTATACATTATAGAATTTTCAAAGATTCCTACCCAAGTTGCTAAGTTTTCATTCACATTGTTCTTAAAGCTGTCCAACGAGAGCGCTTTTCGCTAACTGCTGTCGCTGCAATTGTACAGTCCCCTCTCCCTCGGTTTTATTTCCCCCTTCCCCGGCTCTGCTTCTCCCACCACCCCTGCCTGCCCCCGCTCCGGCAGCACGTGCCATCGGCCGCAGGAGAGCTGCTGCCTGCCCGCTCCCCCCTGGAAGGGGCAAAGGAAAGCGGTGGCGGAGGGGCCAGCTCGGGAACAGCTTGTAACGTCCTGCGAGAACAGTCTGATACCCACAAGTTACACCCAGCAGGCTCACGCTTCGACCTACCGCAGTGTGAACACTGACCTTTTTGCTGTTGTTGAAATAAGGATTGCAACCAAAAACAATAAGAATAATAAAAAAAGATAATAATTAGTACAGCAGGAAATTTCTTAACTGTGAAAGTAAGTCTTGAGTGTTAGGACAGCTGTCCTAAGGAGCTGGATGTGTAGGTCAACAGTTGAAGGTGACAGCACAATTTTTCCTACAACTGGTTACTCTGCCAACCGGCTCAGAGTAGAATCAATGTGGGACAAAAACTTGGACTTTTTAAAAAAAAACCAACAAAACTGAACTCACTGGGGCTCCGTAGCCACAGTCTGAACCCCCCCAACCCCAGTAACAGCTTTGCCCATGCAGCTCCGCTCAGCCCTACACCCGGGCTGTCTGCCGTGTTGCAACTGGGTGTAACTTCTGACCTACTACGAACGGGGTTTAAATACTCTTTACAGGCAAGGGTGGGGTTTTTTCTTGACCGATTACAAAAGTCTTCCAACAGGCCGGCGCGCGCCGGTCCTGTGGGCGCTACAGCACGGCTGAGCTGCGGCTGGGCTCGCGGCTGCGGCGGCAGCTCCGTCTGCAGCGCGGGCAGGGCCGTGCCAGGCCGGGAGGGCTGCGGGAGCGGGAGGTAGAGCTGCGGCAGTTCTCGGGCAGCCGAGGGTCCGGCAACGGCGCTCCCTCCGGGGCTCTGGCAAGAAGGCGCCTGCCTGACCAAGCTGGGCCAAAAGCCAGCAGCAGCCATACTCATCTCCTGATTTAAAGTGCATTTCTTCAGTAAAGGGGGTTTCTTTTTTTTTCTTTTTTTCTTTTTTTTCTGGTTTTTTTTTTTTTCTTTTTTTTTTTTTCCAAGATGAACCTATTTAAAGTGCTGTTCTAGTTTGGAAAGGGACTCCTTAGAAAAAAAATGGCACCTTGTCACAAGAGCGATCAGCTCTCTGTGTGTATATATATATATAAATCTGCAGAGTCAGATCTGCTGACTCATGACCAACATAGAAAAGTGTTTTTTATTTTATTTTATTGCTATTTTACTGCTGCCTGCTCCCTTAGAGGCAGGAGGAAGATGGATTCTGCTCTTACCCTCCACACCGTTGACTCATTTCCCAGTGCAGAAGGCTGAGCCTGCAGCCTCGCTGCCCCGGCAGCGGCCTCGGGCCTGCGGGACAGTTTGCTGTTACACGGAGTATAAAGTAACGCATCTGCCCCAACTGTCGCGGCCCCGGAGCAAACCTGCCGAGGGTCACAGCGAGAAACTGGCAGCAAAGAGGGATGATGGACCCCCGAAAGGCTTCCCCCTGCTCCTGCCAGATGCCATTTTCATAGAGTCGCTTTACAGAGCAGACCTGCATTTCTGAAACACAGAGGTAAGGAAAACAAATCTGTTCTAAGTGAAAGCTTTGCTGATAGAGTGTGTAGTGTGGTAACCTCAGCACTCCAAGAGAGAGAGGTAGTTACTGTCCTGTGAATCTTCTGCTGCTTAACGCAACTCGCTGTCTGGAGTGATTGCTCAAAAAAAAAAAAGAAAAAGGAAAAACTCCTGTGCTCTTTATTAAAAGTTATCCCAGTTCAGTCTTTCTGGTGAAGACATACTTGCCTATTCCCTCTAAGAGGCTTTTAGATTTTAGAAATTGATTGTCAGTTTAGCTCATTACGCAATCAAATTTGATTAGCAAATTGCTATACCAAGCTACTGCTCACTCGTTACAATACCCTTCTGCTCTGCAAGGAAGTGCTCGACCACCAGCGTCCCTGTTCGGGGGCTCCTGTTCAGCTGAACAGGGCTCTCGGTCACAGCTCGTCCGCTACAGCGTCACCAGGTGACAGCGTGGGACGACAGCATGTCATGCTGAGCAGTTTTAATGGAAACCTTAAAAAGAGCTACTGGTGTATTCACAGTGTTGTACAGGAACGACAGGGCGAGGCGAGGACGGGAGGGGGCAGCTGGAGACTCCTGGGGCACAGCTTGTGGGAGCTTCAGCTAGTGTTTAAGATACCAGAGGCTTGGGGGAAAACTGCGTCCCTTCCCTTTTTCAGACAAAACCAGCGCCTGGAACACCTCGTGGTCGTTTCTGTGAGCAAACCTCTGATTCAGTCTCCTCTTGTCCTCCGCTAACCCTGCCCGTGAGCGTGGGGCATGAGGAGAGGAATCCGTTACTGCAGGAACATACAGCTGCGCATTAGTCGCTTCCTAGCTCAGCTTTTAAAAGAACTTATTCAGAGAAGTCCCTGGTTTAGCACCAAGAAGGGTCACTCTCGCACACCTTGGCCTGCCCTAACAGTCAGCAGTTTGACGTACGAGGACACAGAAGACACATACCTTATTGAATGACAACACTCCCTGTTCGCTGCAAAGGACTTCTCACAGTCACTTGCCCTGTGACAACGTACCCTGGAAGCTGTCGCACGTCAGCCTTCTGCCCACCGACTTCAGGGGAGACAAAAGGAATTAATCTTAAGCAAAGGGTATGACAAAATTCTGCTCTCCATCCCAAATTCACCCGCAGTCCAGATCGGCAGCTGCGTCCCCCAACGGCAGAACCCTGGCTTGGGAAACCTTCTAACGCTTGAGAGAAGCACCTGCGCACCCCCTACAAAGTCATTCCCTGCGTCTCCCTCGAGACCCAGCTTGCCCTCGGGCTGTGAACACCCCCCCGATGACAGCCTGCGCCAAGAAAACCCCATCCCAAACTTCACACTGATTCACCTTGACTCTGGCCGACTGCGAGCGGCCCGTCGGCGGGGGAGAGCCGCAGGGGTGAGGAGGCTTCGCACCTCCCACCAAAACCGAAGCTGTCAGCGGGAGAATTGCGCTGCGTGCCTCTCCTTCGTGTAACCCGTGGCTGCCAGCCTCCACGACAGAACAGCACCTTCCTCCTCCCCACCGGCCCTCGCCGCTGTTAAGCCAAGAGCTGCGTTCCGTTACCAGTTTACACGCAACGACGTATTAAATAAAAGCTTCACAGTAATCCATAGTTTCCTTAGACGTGTAAACGCTCAGAAAACAGCATCGTGGGAGCACAAGCTCCCGCACCAAACCCATGCCCCCGACGGGCGACGGGCCCCAGCCAAACCTCCCGGCCTCAAGACGCAGCTTTGGAGCTGAACAAACGGGGAACCAGTGAAGTCACGCCGTCGGGTTAAGACTGACCTTCGAGAAGCTCCTCAAACGCAGGTTTGTGATTCCTCCCCCCACCCCCAGACTGAGTAACTGCAATTGTACTTCTCTTACGCTGCTACTTTCTGTATTTTACAACCAGTAGTAAACCTAACCAATGTAGCTTCATTTTTCATTTCTAATCAGTTTCACAGTTGTCTAGCCAATGGTATTGGGTCTGACTGCAAAGATAACGGGAAGGTTTAAATAAATAAGCTTCACTGAAATATAAAAATAATAAAGACATTTAACCATAGATCTGAGGGGGAGAACGTTAAGTACTTTACACAAACTGAGTAAAGCTGGAGGCTTAACACAGCTGACAGTTTGCAAAAAATTAATGCACTGATTTTTTTTGTAAGTACTGCCTTAGATAACTGCAGTAAAATAAAAAAACGGAGTATGTCAGGTTAAATAAGGAACTTACACAGCAGTATTTAAAAGATACCTGAATATGTTTCAAAAGCTTAACTGATATGAACTAGGAAGCCCATTAAAGCTGCCCATTTTTACATGATAATACTAAAAAAAAAAGTAACATAAATACAGCTTGGCATAGACTAATGGAAATGGGAACCTGGAGGCTGCACTCGCACGGGGAGCAGCTGGACTTCCCAGACCATGGCAGGCGAGATGGATTAATCACTGACAAATGAAAAAAAAAAAAATTCCTAACTGGAAATCCACTGATAGGACAAAACTCTGTATCCCTTGTTTGGCATTATGCAGTGCAGCCCACGATGGGCAATACTTTACACTCCAGGGGGAAGCCCCGAACAAGGCTCCCCGCTCCAAGCAGGGCTCACTTCAAGCAGGTCCCTCAGGGTCTTGCCCGGTCAAGTCTGGAGTATCTCCCAGGATGGCGATTTTACAGCCTCTCTGGACCACCTGTTCCAATACTGTCTGGCTACACTCACGGTGAAAAAATGTCTTGTAACACCTAACCTGACTCTCCCTTGCCTAAACTTCTGCCTGCTGCTGCTCCTCCTTCCCCCGTGTGCCTCTGAGTATGGCTCCATCGTCTCTGCACCTTCCCCCGTGGCTGCTGAAGTTAAACAGAAGAAAAGACAGAGATAAAGGAGGGAGTGCTGAAACAAAAGCAGTCTTCAACAGCTTAAACACCCTAACATTCAGAAAATAGCCCTCAGAAATCTGTCTGGTACTGCCCATTGCCAGCCTTCGCTTGTCACCCTCCAGTTCCTTCCAAGGGCACTCCTGAAATCCCCAGCGGAAATTCGCCCCCATTACAGACCGACCCAGTTTCCTTCATTACCACACGGCTTCAGGACGGAAACCACCGGTGACGCTTCGCTCTAACATTTTAGGACACGGGTGTAGGCACCTTTGCATGCCCCTCTCCCAAGACAGCAGGGTTTCCCGCCCGCTCCTGAACACAGGCAGGTTCTACAGCCGGCACCTCCCCGCCCAGAGCACCCACAACGTCCTCGATGCTGCACGCTTCATCCCAGGCACGCTTTGCTGTTGTTTCACCCATGCTACCCCACACCTCCCGTCGGCTCCCAGTGCCAAGAGCCACAGCCAGTGCTGAAACAGAAGAGATCTCTTCTTACTTCTCCCTCCTCCCTGCTAAGCCAACCTCCTTCCCCCGCTATTTCTGTTTGCGCCTTGCGCGTGAGCTCCCTGCTACAAGAAACGGCTCAGAAGGTGTGTCTCTGCCCAAAGAAGCTCTGGCTAACGTCGGCCAACTACCCGCGCCGTTGCAGCGCCGCTGTTTTCAGCTGTTTTGTGGGCTGAATCCTTTACAGCACGCACCAGGAGCCGGGGAAAGGGCCTCTTCCCGTTTACAGACCGCAGCGCGTCTGCAGCTGCAGGGAGATGTGCCACCGCTTCCAGCGCGGGGGAATAAGACCAGCTTTGTCAGAGGTGTGACGTGAATCACGCGCTAGATGATGTAAGCGGGTCAGATTAGAATTAACACTAATTTTTATTACTTAAAAGAAGTATTTTGCTAATTATTCTGCTGCTGGAATATACCCAGTAATACAGCTGGTTTCCTAGCAAGAACCACCCCAGTCTCCACATGCGTTTTTTTCCCAGCAGACACGATAGCTTCCTTCTAGCAAAGAAGTGGCCCCTTCCCCCGGTGACAGGCAATAGCTCTTGAGCTCTCTGTGCACAGGGCTAAGGGCCTGGGCTCTAGGTGGGGCCCAAATCCCTCCCTGTACCACGTTCTGCAGGGAAACACCCTCTTACTTCCAGAGAGAGGGTTTCAGCTTGGCCTGCTCCACCGACACTGCGTGTAGCAGTAGCGGATGAGCAGGGGGGCTCACGCAGGGCTGTGCTGGTGCAACGCAGCCCCGTGTCTTTGCAGAAGCACTGCCCAGGGAGTTCACGGGGAAATGTTTCCCACTCCTTTCCCAACACCAGTCCCCAGGCTCATCAGAAAGTGAATACCCTGCAAGCCCGATGGGCACGGCTCAGATGACTTTTTGGGAACACTTCACCATAGCACTGGTCTCGAAAGGCGCTCTGGGTCATCTCTAGCACAGGGCACCCAGCACCCCCGATGTAACACGTACTCCCGGCCACGTAACATGACGCCGCACCGCTCCCCCCATCCCTGATGGCATTGACACACCTGGTGCGGTTCGTGGTGGGAACCTGGAATGAGAACACGGGGTTCAAACGCTACCACTTTTCCTTGCCCACAGTTCTGAAACGGCCCATCACATCCTGGGAAAACAAGGATCTGAATACATGTTAACAGCCCCAACCCCAGGCCTGCTCCACCACCCTGCCCAACACGGCTTTGACTCCATTCGCAAAAACCTCTGACAGGTTCAGCTTCTTGGATGTGAAGGTGCGTAATTCCCCTCCAAAGATTCTCCCACAGGCTCCCCATGCACAGCCCCAATGCCGACCACATTCCCGATGCTGAAGGCAGCAGAGCCTGCTGTTCATCACTGAGGCGGGGAGCTGTCGCAATGGGAAGCCACGAGCAGAACACCCCAAGAAGATCCCACCTGCAGCTGTAACTTCGCAGACCCCAGCAAGCAGGCACCGGTGCCCAGCCGCTCGATCCACAGTGACAGAGACCGCCTCTCCGCAAAGCCCCTTCCTCATCCCTCCCAACCACTACAGCAGCACAAAACCCACGTGACAAACATCACCTCCTACAGCCCCAGGTTTTAAACCTCCCGTGATCTGCAAAGTCTTACAAAGTCCTACCCATGGGTGTTACAGAAACTGTTCTAGACCACAAACCAATGCCGGATGGGCTGACAAGAAAGCTGGGGGGGCACGTTTTATAGGGGCAGGTAGTGACAGGACAAGGGGTAAAGGGTTTAAACTGAAAGCAGGGAGATTTAGATTGGGCATCAGGAAGAAATTCTTCCTGGAGAGGGTGGGGAGGCACTGGCACAGGCTGCCCAGAGAAGCTGTGGGTGCCCCATCCCTGGAAGTGTCCAAGGCCAGGCTGGATGAGGCTTGGAGCAACGTGGTCTGGTGGAGGGTGTCCCTGCCCATGGCAGGGGGGTGGGAACTGGATGGTCTTTAAGGTCCCTTCCCACCCAAACCATTCTAGGATTCTATGGGAATTTAACTAAACAGAACATAACAATAACTGGGGAGGGAGCTAAGACTTTTCAACATTTCGATGAAAAGAATTAAAGCTTTAAAACCAAAAGAATCATTTTTAGTCTGTGTCCCAAAGCCATCAGAATGATTATAGGGGAAGACAGCCAGCAGCATGTATTCACAACCCCCTCAACCAAAGCCGCTGGCTTACATATCACAGAATCATAGACTCACAGAATCATTTAGGTTGGAGAAGACCTTTAAGCTGAAGCCCAACCATTAACCCAGCATTGCCAAGTCCACCACCGAACCACGTCCCTAAGCACCACGTCTACACATCTCTTAAATGCTCCCAGGGATGGTGACTCCACCACCTCCCTGGGCAGCCTGATCCAATGTTTGATAACACTTTCAGTGAAGAAATTTTTCCCAATATCCAACCTAAACCTGCCCTGACACAACTTGAGGCCCTATCTCCTCACCAACCCACTAAACTCCAAGGAGTCACTGAATGCAGCATTCTTACGCTAGTGCTACTTAATATTCAACTTGGGAAATTTTCAGTGGAAAGCTCTACCTTCTTGTAAAAAAAAAATAGATATTTCAAGAAAAAATGACAGAAATTCCACATACAGACCACTGTCTCAATCAAGTAACTTTTTTCTGCCTGGTTTATCAGAGCAACGGCTATTTGACACAGGGGCCAGACAGGATCTGCTGCTGGTATGGGACCAGTTTCTCCCAACAGCTGCAC
Organism: Rhynochetos jubatus; assembly: GCA_027574665.1. Taxonomy (NCBI): domain Eukaryota; kingdom Metazoa; phylum Chordata; class Aves; order Eurypygiformes; family Rhynochetidae; genus Rhynochetos; species Rhynochetos jubatus. The sequence continues at coordinate 25,006,004 of CM050656.1, forward strand.
CGAGAAGCACCTTTGCACTTACAGGATGCCTCCATCAAAAGGAGTTAGATGCGACGGACGATGCTCCCACGCACTGGTAGAGCACGCAGCACAGAAGGGGTCTTGTACTCAACTGGTGGTACAACTAGAAATAGATTCGTTTACAGTCTTTTTATATTTGCCAGATCTAGTAGCTAAAAACTGTACTGCATGTGGCTGGCAGAGGGTTTACTACGAGCTGTGAGTATGCACTAATGTCGCTGGGGTGTACTAAATGAACTTACTCGATCAACAGAGGCGGGCGGACCATCGCCCCGCTCAATATAAAGGACGCAGGGAAACCTGCTATAAAGAGAGACTCCAGCGTGCGGGCTGAGCAGAAGAGCAAGAGGAAGCACAGCCGCTGCCAAGCCTGCGGGAGATTATTAGAGGTGGATTTGTTCATAGTGTTTGCTAATTCCTCGGAAAGGCAATTAGTCCCTGGCACAGAAGAATCAGTGAGATTTTATCTCTGAACCCGTTTTTTTGTTTCCATCGGGGACAGCAGAGCACGCAGCTCCACAGAAGTTACTTAAAAGAAACCCAACCACCTCTGGACATCAGTAAATAGCAAAGGCTGATTTTCTAACACTGCAAATTAGACACTAAACCTATCAGTGGCTGTATTAATGGCCTCCGCTCTCCAGCTCCCAGTTGTGCCAGACTACAATCTGATTTGCTGTAATCTCCCTTTTTAGTCTGAGGCTTGCCAGAACATACTCGTTTACCTACCAAACAATTAAGTACCATGAAAACCACTGCAATTTCCAAACCTTCAGAAGGCCCCAAACCCCACGTCGTGGGTTACTTTAACGGCTCTGACAGCGACCAGGAGCACCCGCTGCAGTGGCAGCGGCACTCCATCTCAACAAACACGTCCCAGCTCCAACCCTTACTAGACACCACAGCAAGAAACCGCACACCAAAGGAACACCAGCAGAACCAGTGCCAGCACTGAGACTGCCTGTCCCGTCCTTTATACGCCTGTTTGCAAAAACCCATCCAAAGCCAGCATTTGTAAGGAAGGGGTCAGGCAGAGGACCATATGGAATCACTTTAGATCCATGTTACAGCATAGTCAGCAAATCCGTGTGCAAATTCCTGCCTCGTTTTCTGTTGCAGGGAAATCTCCTCAAGGCATTCTAGCAGGCAACTCCTCGTGCTTCCTTAAAGCATGCCAACTGAAGAGGCAGGGCGGCAGCCCCAGGATTTGTGACCAGCAGGGTGGCAGAATCACTCCAAAGTGATCCAAAGCAGCAGCGAACAATGGTGTTTTAAAATGGTAACTGACACTGCTTCCCCAACACCAAACTTCACCCAGCGAGTCTTAAATCATTCCAAGGCTGCAAATCTCTAGGATTCAGCAGCACAAGTTCTTAAGTCTTATTCATATCTGTGGTTTTGCCAGCAAAGATCTTTCAGAGCTCCCATCCAAAAAGGTTCCTCCTATTTCCGAGACACATCATTTCACAAGCTGTAATACTTTGGTTTACAACAGGATTAAAATATAAATTAAATAAGAATAATGCTAAATGAGTTTATATTGAAACACTTTATATAAGTACACATATATATGTATATACAGGTATGCGTGTGTGCACTCCCTAATGACAGCTAGAGGAAGCAAAAGTCATTCTCTAAAGGCTTCTACTCTTCCCACTAGCATGGTCAACTTATCCATTGCAACAATTCCCGGTGCATAAAAGCTAATGAAGCACTGGAGGGTGGTGCTGGTGAACAGCTGGATCGCACAGATGTTCAGGAACAGAAAGACAATAAATTATAAGAAGCAGTAGTAACATGTTCACAGTTGGGATGAGGATAATGTTATCGGAAACCTGAATTTTCTACAGTCCCAGGAATACGAAATGAAGACTGAAGATTACAGCTGGAGATATGTAGTTAATCCTAAAAGCAAAGATCATATCTAACACAAACACATAGTAGAAACCACATGAAATTTCTCCCAGCAGACTAAAGCCCGGTACCATCAGCTTCAGCAGGAAGATTTCCCATACCTCCACTGGAACCAGAATTCAGCCCGGTGATGCTTCTTTGATCACTGCCTCCATCCCAGCGATGGACATTTTCACAAGTAGGAAGGTTCCTTGAAGCCAACTCAATCCTATGTCCAAAAGAAAATGCTCCCAGTCCTTCCTGGATTCCACTTCTATCAACCCAAACATCACACTCAAATCCCTCCTAGTCCCAGCCTCCGTGTTTTCCTATGTTTCGCAAAAGAAAAGCCTTTCAGCGATAATACCAAGGCAGAAGGAAATATTTTAGCGATGGTAGGACCCTTCAGCTAATTTTATAACCCACTTGAGTGGGTTCCAGATTCAGAAGAACCTAAATTTCTAGTAAGACTAACTGCAGCAGAACTTTGGTCTGCTGCATTTTATTAAAAACAAAACAAAACAAAACAAAACCCAACGAATCTACTCCAAATCTACTCTATTCCAAAATGTTCTGGTAGATATTAGTTTCAAGCAGCAGCCAGTAGTGTTTGCATAGTTCTAGCTTTCATTTGGTTACAAATATATATATAAATGTACATACATATATATGTATGTATTTTATATTAAAATATCCTTTGACAATGACTAAAGTAAAGATACTGAGCTCCTCCTTCGGACCTTCCACGGAAAGCTCCGTGCATGGTTCTCACCTCACGACAGGAGGAACCTTATCTTCCTTATCTCCAGGAATATCGTTATCGCCGGGCAAGGCTACGCCGGCAGTCAGCGGCAGCTCCATCGAAAGACCCCAAACCTTCCTTCAGCATCCTGCCTACGGGCTCAGCTCCCAGGGGAAACGTGGCGCCCAAACCTTGAGCAGAAGGCCAGAAGTTTCCCGAATTACAGCTCCTTGACTTCTCCCATCCTCAAAATAGTTCTGATAGAGCAAGAACAGCATTTGGTGTCACTAATCTGCAGAACCGCTTGGGTGCTGGTGCGGCTAAATTGGCAGGCATGTCCTGGGTCAAAAAGGATCTTTATAAAGTTTAAACAGTAAGTATGAGGAGTGCTAATTTTCGTTGGTTTCAAAGATGCAGGATTCAGTCTGCCTCACAAGCAACCTTCCACCCAAACAAACTGCACCTTTTCAGCTGTCTTTCTATTTATACGTTGGGTTCTGCAGGAGAGATGAAGTCAGCAGCAAATAAAAGCTACAACTCTGCTCTTGCAAGTGCCTCAGCAGGCTGGAATCACCCAAAGGCAGCAGGAGGGCTCTGCTCGAAGACCGGAGTGCTTACAACCATTCACCAAACTGAGCATCTCACTGTTAAGTGAAATTACTACTGCGCAGAGGCATGGGATGGGATGGCCTGCCCTGGAAAACGTCACCTTGCTGTCACGAAGCAAGAGCAGGACAAGCAGGGAGACCTGTCCTGTCAGTTTATTTCAACCTTGTTCTCACAGAGGGCTGAGATCCGGGCTCCGTGCCCTCCCCACCAAGCTTGCCCTGCTACGCTTTTCGGCAAGACGGCAGCTTGTTCCAAATGCATTTCCAGCTCTGAATAGCTGTCAGAGGGGAACAGAATCGTTCCCGACCAACCTCGGCTGGATTTGAAACAGCAGCAGAGACACAAAACACTTGCTATTCTTCCTGCCCTTCAGCCACCCAGACTTCTGAAAGTTAAATTATACGGATCACAGCTTGAAAATGTTGTAGAGAAGATGTAGGTAAATCAGAGGACTGAACCTGATGGCCGGACAATGCTGGGAGGACAAGTGAGGGATCTGCATCGGGTGCTCTGACTCTTACCAGGCTGATATCCCTGGATCTCATCAAGCGGCATTAAGTGTCTTCTCAGCCTCCTGTTATAAATTCACATTTCATAAAGCCTCCTCAGTCATCCCTCTCTATCTAGCTGCTGGAAACAAGCAGCACAGTTTGCTTTCACATACTCCCACTGCAAGAGAGCAAAAAGACCTCCTGCCTTTTCCCTTTCCCGGCTTCACATCAGTCATCCTCACGAGAGGAAGAGGTTCAGCTTTTCCCCAAAGCAGCAGCACAGTATGAACACAGTTCTTGTTATTTTCACAGCTATTCACAGGGAACCTGGCAGCAGCAGGGAACGGCCACAGCAACCGTCACGTCACTCTGCTGTGACTTGGCACCGGGGCTTCTGCAGCCTGAAGGAGACAACCACAACACTTCACATTTGGAAGGTTTCTCTGCCGCAGCAAAGAGCGAAGAAACGTGGTCCCCTCCGAGAACTGCAGAAATAGCGTTTGTTCCCCCTGTTGCCTGAGGCAAGCAAACAAATGGGTTAGTAAGCCCTAACTCTGAAGCGGACAGAAATGTTACGTACAGAGGTATTAAAATACGACAGAGTTCTCTTCACATCCTCCTTAAATCACAGTTGAAATCACAGTTTTGGCAGAGGGGAAAAGCTGCAGCTAGACGTGGGAATGCAAAGCTGTGCCTCAACCCATCACAGAAGCATTCGCACTTGGAAAGTTGGCATCTGATTCTCCGCAGCTTCCGTGCCACTGCAGAGAGCTACACGGTTTGCCCATGGGGAGGCAATGAAAGGTGACATCTTTCTGTTATGGAAAGCAGCTCCAAGCAGCTACACCACTGCCTGAAAATTCACATGAGGTTTGTCCATACGATATACGACCTACAACCCCTTTTTTCTCGAACCTTGGCCTTGGCTGCACTGAGGAAGTCAACCAGGGAAAGAAAAGTTTAATAAACGATTCCTCTGAACTGGTTCCACCTTCTAGTGCGTGTGGGCCTAAACTGCTTTCAGCGCCCTTCAAGAGAATGTTGGAGACACCATGATTCCCACACATACATACACATACACATCCATTAAATGTACAGAAATAAGATTAAAATGAATCCCACTACCATACCTTATACTGACTACAAGCTATAAACTTCACCTCAGCGAGGCCCAGGCAAGAATATTGGCTCTTTTGCATGCAACCAGAATGATCGTTTATACAGTGGCAACCTCTGCACCAAAACAAACGAACGAAAAACAAACCCAAAATAACAACAACATAAAAGAGGAAAAAATAAAAACCTTTCACAAGCTTTGTTTTCAGACTAGACTAGTATGATATGAAGGACCAATGTCACGGTTTTCACCAGGCCAATTGAAAGTAGTGAATCAGCACAACAGGACGCACTGCTGGCATCCCGCACTGCTAGGGTGCTCCTCCGTTCACAGTATCGATACAGTAAAACAAAAACCTGCTCAAGAAACTCACAGCTATGCCATAAGAATAAAGGCCTTCACCATTTTATGTCAGCCCTTCATCACTACGCTTTGATGGGTCAGTTGCCATCTGTTTCAGGAAAATGTTGCTTGTATAGGAGTTACTGCACCTTCACCCTTCTCTTCACAGCAAGCTTAGCAGGGAAACTTTCCCACTATATTTATATATAATATATGTATAGAAATAATTTTATGCTTTTATAGTTTGGTAGTATTCTTTTAAAAGTTCTATTTTAAAACACTTAAAAATCTTTTAAGCAACTAAAAGTAACTTTTGATGCTCTCTAGTGTGAACAGGATAGAATTTCAAAGTTTTTAACTTTTCTCTGTTGGATTTTTGGTAACTTCAAAAGCTATGACTAAAGCAGCATACTCTGCACATCTCCACTCCTCCCCGCACCTCAATTGCAATGAAACCTACCTTAGCCCCCCCTCTCATCTCTCGTCTTCTGCAACTGCTCTCTGGCAACCTCACTGTTTCAGTACAATCCTGCTTGACCTCTGCCAGGAAACCCGACGGGGCTGGTCCCTCGGGCGGCCGCTTAGGAAATCATTCGCTGTGTGACGATGCACTTGACAGAAGAGGAGGAAGAAGGGACACAAGAAAAACGGAGGTGAAATCATCGGTTTTCCTGTTTGAAATGGTCAATGAAATTGTACTTTGCGGGTGCCCGGCTCAGAACACCTGCAAAGGTTCCTCTCTTAGGAGCACGTCCCCGTTTCACATGATCCCGGCACAAAGCCCTTCCCTTCCTCCCCCTCCCCCAAAAACCCCATTACAGCCACGTCTGCTTTTTGAGAGAGACATGGGAGGAACAGTGAGACCCTTCACCTATAAAAAGACAAAAATATATAAAGTGAGGCAAGAATACATCACCCATCTCCAAATTATTCCCTTTAAAGGGGCAGGAAAATGATCCCGAGTCCCAGTTTGCAGGGGGCTGGAGATGTTCCCACGTGCCCGAAATCGTGCCGTCAGGCTGCAGGGCAAGCTTTATTCTCACTGGGTAAATCTTCTGCTCGCCAAACTCACGCTCTAACCGCTCGCCCAAAGCAAGACGAAGCGCATTCCTTTTGCGGTGTCTCAGTGTTCCTCCCATCACCTTACGGATCACCACTTCACCCCTCCTTCTCGTGCACCTTACACATCCTCACGAGAACTCCTTCAACCGAACGTCTTCTCCCAAACCCAATCTGCGCAACCTGTTGTTCATTTCCCCCTCCGTCATGAACAACTCGGCATCAGAACCAGAGAAAACTCTTGAAGTATTGCATGTTTTTTAAAAGACTTCTTCAGAAGATGCCAAGATATTTGCACTTATCCACCTGTCCCATGCTCTTCCGTTTATGAAGCACGTAAGCACGTGCCAACACCTACAATACACAAGGCAGGCATGTCTCTCTGGGTTTGCTTAACCTGCTGTAAACATCAGAGCTGCTCAGAATACAAAAGTTTTAAGTCCATGCAAGGGGACAGAGTTGTGATTGCTCTAGGAACCCTTCACTTTTAAGTTTCCTGCACCCTTACGAGGAAATAAAGTAGGGTTTTCTTTTCTTTTTGCATTTCGTTGATAAAAAAAGTTATCAAACTAGTTTGTAGAAACGTGTTTAAAAGCAACCGCCCACGATTGCTCGGCTGGGACACTAGCATTGCAGTACACCATATTGCTGTTACGAAAGATCAAGTGCGTGTCGAGGGGGGAGTAGGGGTGAAGGACGACTTTGGTAGCCAGGCTCTAACTCCGCAATTCAGCCAGTCCAGAAAAACTCTTCCTAACGCTCAGCAACACCCGAAGCACGGCAGTGCACCGGTCAGGACATCAGAGTGCCCTGAACACCCCAGATCAGCCACAGCCAAGGACACCCTCCTCCAAAAGACCCCTCCAACCCTTCTCCCAACGCATCAGAGGCTAATGCAAACCTCACAGCTGCTAAATTTCATTTTCAGTAGCTGAAATGCTTCAAATTTTGCTGACCTCTAGAATATCGCTTTATAGCCGTGCCCACTTTGAACAGGGGGCGTTGAGGCCGCAGGCCTGGCACGGGCAAGCCAAAAGCCCTAAACCAGTAGTTTAAGGTAAAAAGAGACACACCAAAAATAAGACAAGGGTAAATACAGTCGGGCAAGGCAGGTTCCACCAGGACAGTCTTCTTCTTTTCTTTACCGTGGCAACTGCCTGGGGAAGGGAGAAAGGCAACGGCCCCTTGCCCCTGCTCTCCCCTTGAGCTGGACCAGCAGATATGGCGAGGAGCAGCCCGCACGCTGGGCTCACCCGGTCTGCACGGCCGGCAGGACCGAGCTGCCGGGCCAAAACGCTGTCGAGAAATACAAATGACTGCTTGTCCCAGGTCACTACGGAACATTAAAAAAATGTAAAATCCTGTCGATCCCTGAATAAGAAGTTGATTGACACAGTTGTTCTGTTTTTCTCCAAGAGGAGGAGGAAAAAGGGAGAAAAACTTTTAACACTCTACGTGTGTGTGGGGGTGTGTGAGAGAAAAGAGAGAGAGAAAGATTCTGCAATTTTGGCAACATCTTGGGAGCTTCTTTCTGTCCAGTGGTGGCATTGCACTAATTACAGTACCAGCCCGCCAGGTTGGTGCTGACTCTTCAGAGCCAAGAACGGGAAGACGGTCCTTTCTCCCCAGACTCTGCAGCCGTGTTTCAATCTGGCCCAGTTGTGGACACAGATCCCTGTGCCGTCTCCCCCACAGCGACAGCTTCCTCCTGCGGAGGAGATTCCTCCTCCGCCTGCCCCCGAGACGTGACGGTGGTCTCAGGAGAGATGCTGTGGGGCCCTTCCAGAGGCATACAGCCAGGGTGGTTCTTGCGAAAGTGCTGGTTGAGGATGGCCTGGAAAGGGAAGCTTTTGCCGCAGACGTGGCAATGAAAGGGCTTGTTGCCTGTGTGCTTGCGGATGTGGTACTCCAGCTGATCCTTGCGGGTGTACTTCTTCCCACACATGCGGCAGACAAAAGGCGTGATGCCCATGTGGAGACGCATGTGCCGGTCCAGGCTGCCTTTCTGGTTGAAGGACTTGGCGCAGTAAATGCAAGTGAGACGTGGGTTGTACCGGAACCAGCGCTCTGAAACCTCCTGCTCCCGCAGATATTCCACATAACCGCTCACTCCAAGCATGGCCCATTCCTCCCCCTGTGAAGGAAGCGACAGATTTAAATAACAAGCAGCCTAAAACAAATTGCAGGAAAGAAGATCAGGCCCCGGTCCAGGCAGTAAAGAAAGCAGTGAAGCATGTGCCAAACCTCGAAATCAGCAGCACTAATGTCTTCAACCTCAAGCACACATTTAAGTGCTTAACTGGAGCCTTGGGGCTGAAGACAAATGCGCAATCAATTAGAAACCTCTGCTATGGTGGCTCCTTCTGCCAAGTCATTTGCTAGATCCGGGGAAGAAAAGACAGCCCTTGTCAGGAGGGTGCTTAGCCACCAATTGAGTTGGGGATCAAATGTGTCAATACACATTACTTGTTTTAAAACTTGGGCCAGTTTGATTAGAATACTGTTTACCATGTTCTGTTTTACTTACTAAAGGTGAAAAAAAGAAGCCACTTGATGAGCTTTCAGTCCAACAATGATGGGATAAACTGAAAATTGTATCTGAAACTCTTCAGGTGTCATTTTACACAAGTATTTATTCAGGTGTCATTCAGGATTGATTTTGTAACGAATCACATTTGCCTAAATGGCTGTGGAACCCATCCCAGCCCCGTAGCACTTCAGGGCAGGATCTAGTAGCACAGCAAACCAGCACGACAGCCCGAGTCACACAACAAGGACTCACTGGCTCCTCGTTATTTTCTGAAGCCAGACAGACAAACAGCGAAGGGTAACCCTGAACCACAAGCTTGGGCACTAGGACAGCCACTTTTGGCTTCAGAATAAGCACAAACAGAGTCTCCTGAACGATTCTGTGCTGGAGGATGCAGTATTTGCACTCCCACATCTTACACCATTTCCTGATGATGCCAAACGCAGACAAGCAACCAGTGTAACAGCAGGAGGGCTTCTCCTCCAGCAACCAGGGCTGTGCACGCGTGAGCAGCGGCGTAACTGTGCCAGGTCCTGTTGAATCTGGCTGTACAGGCCCTGGTAAGCTGCTCAGGACTAACAGAGATGCACAAAGCTATGGCACTTTCTTTCCACTCTACCACTGCCACTGGGCAGGGATCAGGGCAGACTGTTTTTAGCATCAATATGGCAATAGCGGAAGGATGGAAGGTGATGATGCTTCCCTGTGTCCATGGCAGCCTACGGTTTTACGTTATGAGGCCATCTCACAATGGAGAAATAATAGCAGCTTTTCTGTACGTAGAGCTAAAATTGCTTTGTATGTCACATGTGCCCTGGAGGGTTGGTTTGACCTGAAATTTTCTAGATGTCTTCTGAGGACATAAAACAAAGCTTCGGCAAAATAGAACAAAAAGGTATCTTTTGTTTTATGGCAGTGTATTACAAAGTTAGCAGACAGCAATCATGATTTTTTTCCCCTTGCTTCACTTGGTCTTATTCAAGGGCAAAGCAGCCTGGTAACACATCACCTGCCTCCAGCAAAGTCATTTGGTTACGAACTGACACGTTACTCATCTGCCAGGCACACACGAGTCCTTTCACAGTGCTGGGTGATACACTTGCACTACGGTGCCACTGCAATACTGACTGTATGCAACAAAACCATGAGACCAAAACGATTAGGTGCAATTATTACTGCTGTGTCCCACTTTGCTGCACTCTACTGCCCACTGCATTCCCTTATTTCTGCCTATCTCTCCCTCCTACCCCAAAACTATGCCTGTACCCCAAAAAAACAGGTAATTCAGAGCTCCTTTACATTGCAAATTCTGCTATGCAACACAGTCCCTTGGAGACAAGACAGAGAACTCTGTACAAATCCACAGTCCTTTGATACTCCACCCTAAAGGTTTAGTGGTGTAGCGCCCAGAGGGCTTTTTGGAATGGTATTGGTACTAGCATGGGAAGGTTCAGCTGTTGTCACCCCTCAGTCTTCCACAGAAGCCAACTAATGCCTCCTCCCTCAGCTCAGGCATTTGCTGCCAGTGTTTTAGGGCAGACCCAACCCTGCAGGCAAGCACGGTTTCTACTCAGGAGCTGGTGGCCTGCCCAGAACGAGGGTTGACATTTATGCCCTCAGACAACATGAGAAACTCCTCATGTTTTCCAGGTATCTGACCAAAATCCCAAACGACAGCCAAAATCAGTTGGAAGTCATACTGATGGCATACGTTCTCAGTGTGAGCAACTAACCCTTTGCAGCAGCAGGATGTCCTTGTTTCACAAACAGTATTGCTTGCAAATAAAAAATATTACACACTTCATCACAACACAGTCCCCTTCACCTTCAATGCCCACATTTACTTGCAAACTTCTTGATCTGCCTACCTGCGAACTGGGCTGCTTGGGCTCATCCGTCCGCCCGGGAGACTCGCTTTTTGATCTGTACCGCTCAGTCACAGCAACCATGCTGCCAGAAGGGCTAAATCTGTGGGGTGGGGGAAGAGTGTAAATGGAGTTTTTAATGGGCATCAGGTCACTATGGTGTTTAGAACAACGGGTGAGCAATAGAGGCACCTGTATAGCATCTCTTCATCCTCACCAGCTAACACACAGGAGGCGGAACAGCGCAAGTATAAAGGAAAAACCAAGTCATACTGGTCTGTGGTTTCAGTCTTAACATCTGAAAAATAAAACTGAGTCATTTGGCTTCCAGTTCAGTAACAGAGAGCTTTTTGGTTGCTATCGCAAGTAAACCGATATGGGCCCAGTGACTCAGGAACTGTACAACAGGAGAAGAAACGATTTCTCCAAGGGCACCTCTCATTCACCACCCACGCCCTCCTCCCCTTCCAAGTGTGAAACAAAAGTGATGTGATGCACTCCAGGTGGGAAACAGTGGCTATTGAGTGCAAAAAGAGATGCTCGAGGCCAGCTGATCCATGGAAAAACGCTACGGAACTAGGAAAGGACTGCCCTCCCAAGGGCCAGCTCAAGATCATTCCCACTGACTGATTTATTAAGCGACAAGTGACGGAATATCCACTGCTTGCAGGTAGCTGTTCCCCCACGGGACCAGAGGGATTGAGCTAGAAGAGAGGCAGATGTGAGGGGAAACCCTACGGATACAAACCTCCCAAACACAACAGATCTGCCCCTTATCAGATCTGCTCTTCAGTCTGGCCTAAGTGCAAGAAAACAAATGCTGGAGTGGAGGGGAAGCAGATGGATGGAGAATCACCACAGCAGGTTTCAGCACCTATTTTCAATAAAGGCTTTCTACTCTTTCACACAAATCAAAACTACAGCAGATGCCGATGGGCTCCCATGTCAACTGCTTCAGAAGACATAAACCCATGACCCACTGCGGTACTGGATGGCCGGGAAGATGATTTCCTCTTGACCTACAACCAGCTTGTTTCTCAGACAGAACCACCCCCAGATGTTCAGGCCAGAATGCACCATTGCAATGATACTTTGCGTAACACGTATCGTACGTGACCTTAACTCCGATGCAGAGCCCGGTATCTACTGAGGCTGAACTGAACATCTTCAGACCAAAATCCCACCTCAGCTGAAACACCAAGAGGTAAAGATTACAACCTATGCACCTCTAAGTGCCAATAATTAATTTCCCAAGCTAGCCTCTACCTGGAGATCCTGGTCTGATTAGTACCCAGCCAAAATACTATAACCCAACTGGAACACTTCCTAACACCAGGAAAGAATATTCCTTCAGTGCTTATGCTTGGCCACAAGAAATAGAAGGGGAAATGTTCCAAAGCGACCAAGCCAGCCACGTGAAAATCTCTTACAGCCAAGGTCAGTAATTAAGTTAAAGACGACTCACCTATCAATCTCACTGCTGGTTGGCCTGACCACTTTGGCCCCAGAGGAGCCTAACACGTAAGCCTCTTGGCCCATCGATCCGTGGCCCGTGGTGTCGATCACCATAGCATTGACCTCCTCAGCGCTGCTCCCATCTTCTCCCGACGGCTGATGCTCTGCCCCGAGCCACTCCTCCAGGTTCTCCATTTTAATGCGTACTCCTCCCAGCACCCGGACATCGTCATCATTCCGGCCCCCGCGGTCTCCCATTCCCGTCTCAACGTACCACTGTCCCGCTCTGTTAATCCGTAGTATGGGCTCCCTGCTTTCCACATCTGAACTCTGCTCAATTATCTGGGGGCTGGTGGACTCCTCGGGCGGGCTGAGCTCCCGAATGTCCAGCACCGTGCTAACCTGGCCCAGGCGACTCCCCTTCGGGGTGTTGTGACGTGGGCTCAGAGGCCGGTTTAGATTTGGTGTCATCCGGTGAGACTCCGGTGGTCTCTCCTGATGCTTTGTCCTGGTCTGGCTCAATTCTGCTTCCACCTCTGCCACGTTAATTTTGAAGTGAATTCCCTCGAGAATCTGCGTGCATTTGTCTATGATGTGCTGCATCTGCAAGAAACTGGCGGCCGTTAGGTAACTGATGATGTCAGCCAGCTGCAGACATATCCTACCGGTGTAACAAAAGGAAAGGAGCTGTTCAAAAACCGAAGGGTTCTTGATGACAGAAATGGACACGGTGCTCATTTCGTTCAAGGACATGTGGTCGCGGAAGTAGGGAGAGCTGGCAGCCAGCACCACCTTGTGAGCGTGGAACGCTTGGCCCTGGACGTTGACCACGATGTCACACAGGCGGCCCTGCATGCGTAACTGATTCAGGTGGCTCAGGACAGAGTTACTGAAGTCAGGAATCTCCAGCTGTATGTTCCCACTCTTCTCCATGGCTGTCCCAGTTGCAGGTGCACAACTCTACTGGAAAGGGGGAAAAAAAAACCACCATCACAAACAGAGCTAGTCTATCATTTGCATTTAAAACATTTTTCACCTACTTTCATCCAGTTTGAAATACTGGGACTTTTAGAGAACTCTCTCAGCATTTAATTTACCAGCAGCTCACAGCACTTCTCTGGTCTTGATGAGCTGTGCACCACCTCTCACAAGAGTTATGTTAAACCAGTCCCCAATAGATCCCTGCTCCCCATTCCCTGTGGCTTAAGTGCTCGAAACAGTTTGTTCTGTCAGCCTTAATAAAACCACATTTGCATTGTAAAAGAACATTAAAAATGGTTCAGGTACTAAAAATAGGCAATTGATTGCACAATGGATTAAAATACTTAGCACATGTACCTTCTAAGCACTTTGAAAAGGGAAAGTACTGTTGTTATCAGAACAATATTACTGTTGTTAACAGTACTTTGTACAAGGGCCTGTAGTGACAGGACAAGGGGTAATGGGTTTAAACTGAAAGCAGGGAGATTTAGATTGGATATCAGGAAGAAATTCTTCCCGGAGAGGGTGGGGAGCACTGGCACAGGCTGCCCAGAGAAGCTGTGGGTGCCCCATCCCTGGCAGTGTCCAAGGCCAGGCTGGATGAGGCTTGGAGCAACCTGGTCTAGTGGAGGGTGTCCCTGCCCATGGCAGGGGGATTGGAACTGGATGGTCTTTAAGGTCCCTTCCAACCCAAACCATTCTGTGAGTGTATGATCCCTCCCTTTGTAGAACAGGAATCAGGAAAGAGATACTAGGTCCTAAATCCCCCTCAGAGACTCTTCAAAAGCTGACCAGCAAACATTTGACCTCAGGGAGTCTTAATGACATTGTTAAACCCAAGACATTCATCATAGGTGGTGTTCCTGACACATGGCAGAAAACAGATAACAGGACAGTGAAAGGACAGAAGCCAGTTCTAAACACCAGCTTATCAGAGCATCCACTGGGCACAAGTGACTCCCTGGCACAGAAGCTGACGTTTGTGTGGTTTGAGATGTTACATACAGCAAAAGACAATTTATGAACAATGGGGATTAACAAACTAGCTCTCCTACTTTTCCTTCCATAATTCATTTTTCTATAATCATCTTGTTTCATTTTGGCAAAGTTTGAAAAGGAGCCCTGACCATATATGGTAAAAATTTGGAATGATCCAAAATTAGATGTAAACTTGCCCAAAAAGAAAAAAAAAAAAAAAAGGAAAGTAAATAAGGTTATTAAAGACCACTCGTGGCATGAGCAGCTTCCAAGCTGGATGGCATCTGAAGTGTCGGCTAAGCAGAGTGCTGCAGATATCAAAACCATTTCAGGCAGGCTGGGAATACCAAGGCTCAGAGCGCCGACCCCAAGAAATCTCAGAGTCTAGCACACAGTAAGGCATGTGTGCTTCCAAAGGACTTTTTTTTCCTAACCTATGAACGCTGCAGGATAGCACACGTTCGTATGCCCAAGCAGACTTTGTGCAAACTTGGCAAAATATGTTACTAAACCTGAAGCTGCAGGACAGCCTGTCAATCTCGTGAAGCTGTGCAAAGAGATTACTGAACAGCCGGATGGCTGTATGTCTCTGGGGTAGGTGAGATCAGGGGTGCACAAAACTTCACAAGGAGCAGCTTAGCAGTGCTGTGTCTTAAGGCTTCTTCTCCCCTTCCCCTATCTTTAGAAGAAAGCAATAAGCCCCACAAAAATCAAGGAACTAGAGCACACAGTCCGAGTCAACGTAACGTTAAGAGCAGAACTTCAAACGCACAAAACAAGGAGAAACAGAAAATCTGACGTCTTACCTGTAATGTTATGAGTAACATGCAAAGGGGAGGAAATGGGGCTGGTATCTTGTTGTTTGCCTTTCTTCTTCTGATGTAGTAAGAAGGTCTGAAAACTTTTTGCCCCCTTCCCCTTTAGAAGGGAAAAAGGAAAGAAAGAAAAAATGTAGCACAGAGAAATAAGGTTCTCCCGAGCACAATCAAGAACACCAAGCTTCGTCATTCTTTGCTTTGCTGGAGGACAGAACAGCAGGATTAGCTAACCACTGCATGACGTCTTGTGCCAAACCACAGAGAAAGGCTGAATCTTATCAAATTGATCTTTCCCACTGTCTGCTCCCTGTTTGTGTTTTACCAATGGTCATTAAAATAAAAAAATGAAGTGCAAATAACCTGGATAAGTTGTTTCCTCTCTTACTGGGCTGGTATCTCTGGCACTAACCCTGCAGGCATTTAAACCCACACCGGGTTTTCCTCACGTGGGCAGTCTCTCTTGTGCCATTAGGAACACTCACACAGACAAAATCAAATGTTTACAGGACTGGGGAGCCTGTAATCATCATCATCATCATCATCATCATCATCATCTTCCCAAACCACCAGTTTCTAAAGCAATAAAGCCCAAAGCATTCTTTTAAGGAAGGCAAGCAAAGGCAAGGCGGACAGGCATCCTCTGCGAGGTGAAACGCCCCTGCTGAGGGCAGGGAGGTGAGGATGGAGGCAGAGGCCAACCGTTCATTTCTGAGGGGGTCGGCTGGGGACGTACAGAATGAGAAGGGAAAAAAAATAACAGATGCTAACTGCTGAGCATGGCTGTGTACGGTCCTGGTCAGAAGTCAGCTGCTCCCAGGGGAGCCCAAAAAACTATTTGCGAGCTCTGAAGGCAGGGAAAAATATGTCTGCCGCTGATGGCAGGAGAAAAGGCCCCACGCAGCTTCGTTTACCAAGGAAGTGGCATTTTATGATACGCCTTGGGGACAACCTCAGTCAGAAGCTGGTGAGGGGGAATCTTTCTTTTTGGTTCAATCTACCCTTGTCAGAAAATTATTTCTGTCCTCCCAGGTAGGGATCTATCAGAACCGTACACACCTCAGCCAGTAGCACAATGACATCTCAATTTTTGTCCTTCCTGGCACTGGACTGCACGTTCATCATCTCAGCCTTTACCTGCAGGATGAGCGGGATCTCCTGCTGAGCAATGCTCTTTACAGAGAACATATCGGGACACTTATCTATTTTTAATACAATTTAAAGTGCCACCAGCTGAGCCTTGGATTTACTTATCTCGGAAAACGCTTTCACCCCAGGAAGCAAGTGCAACTACCGAGACCAGGAGAAATTCTCTATCCATCAGGCCCTCATAAAATGCTGGGACAGACCATCTACAGCCAACGATGCTCTGAATACATCCCTTGTCAGAAAGCTGTCAAGCTGAGGAGCTGTTTAGAGGAGGTGGAACTGAAAGCTCTCGGTCTTTGGGGCTTTGGGAGATTTGCCACGGCTGGTCAACTTCACTACTTTCAAATTATGGTGGGACTTAATAAAGATGAAACCAACAGTCATTCTAAATTGAGATGAGAGATGCTGCCTTTCTAATCCCCTCCCCGCCTCAGCTAAAGGAGCAGATTTTACAGCGCTTGATTTCCCCCCCCACTAAATCGCTCCTAAGCGATGCCCCCGGGCCTTCGCTCCCGGCGCGGGGCGACTACGGGTAATTTTTAGCCCTGACAGCTGCGGAGAGGCGCCTGCAGACCCGAACCCGGGGGTGCGGGGCGAAGGCAGACCGAGATCCGGCCTCCCCTCACCCCCAGGGCTCAACCGACCCCGCGCTGTCCGGCCCGCGGGGCTGACAACGCACCGCTCCCCCCCCACGGGCAGAGCCCCGGCCGGAGGGACGCGCCGTGCCCGGGGCCGGGAGCCGCGGGGCCTCAGCGGAGAGTCGGGCCCGGTCGGCAGAGGCCCCGCGGCAGGGCGGGGGGGCGAGGCGGGGAGCGGACCCCTCGGCCCCACGGTCCTGAGGGGAGGAGGGGCGGCGGCGGGGCGCGGCCGCGCTCCCCGGGCCCCCCTGCGCCGGCCTCCCGCGGGCGTGACGGCGCCTCACGGGCGGGGCGGGCCCGAGCCTCCCCCCGCCCCACCCCGCCCCCCCCTCCGCCCGCACCGCCGGGCCCGCGCCGCGCCGGTACCTACCTGGCGGGGGTGGGAAGGGCCCGCAGCACCGTCCCGGAAGCGAAACCCCCCGAGCGGGCCGCACCCCGGAAGAAAACTCCCGCCCGTGAGGCCGCGGCGCGCATCGCTCCCCCGCCCGCCACCGCGCCCCGCCCCGCCGCCGCGCCCCGCCCCCCGCCGCCGAGAGGGGCGGGGCCGCGCTCCGCCCGCCGTGCCGTGCGTACGTGCCCGGCACCGGGCAGATATAAAGGGCGCGCGGGTCTGGGCCTGTCCTTTTCGCCCTGCGCCGTAGCGCGGGTGGGAGCGTTCGGCGCCGCCCTGCCGGTGAGTGGGGTGCTTTCCCACCCCCCGAGGCCCTGTGGCGCTCCGCGGGACGGTGTAGAGGCGCTGCGAGGAGGGGTTCGCACCCGATGGGCCCCGGCGGGGGAGGATGGAGGTGGATTGCATCGGTGGGGCCCGCTCTGCGGCCTAGGCCGCGGGGCTGTGCGGAGGGATCTTAGGCCTCGTGGCGGCCCTGGGGGCCGGGAGGGCGTGTGGCGGAGACCCCGCTGGGGGTCGCGTGGTAGAGGGCATCCCGTGGAGCCTCCGCGAGCTGCGGGAAGGCGCAGGCCCCACGGAGTTGGTGGGCCCGTGGGGCTTCAACTTTGAGGCCCGTTACTTGGCGGTGTGGGGAAGGCCGGGCAGCACCCTGGGGGCGAGCGTTCCGGGGAGGCAGAGCTTGCGGGCTGGGCTCGAGGGTGGCTGGTGAAATGCGGGGTACAGCTCGTCTGGGAGCGCTTTTCCTATGGGGAATGATCCTGGAAGATGGCGAGGTGGCATGTGCCTGCTGCAGAGAGAAGCGCTAGGTTTCCTCTTCATGTTTGCCCTTTATGAAGGTACTCTGACCCATAAATGGAAAGTGGTGTGCAAAATGTGATGTTGGGGTTGCGGTAGGATTGTCCTCTCCTCTGTAAATCAGTGCGTTGTCTGCTCCTCTGTAAAGCAGTGCTTGGGAGCAGATGCCAGGCTGGGGAGAGACCTTGTGGGGAAGGTGGAGCTTGTCCCCTGCAGAGTAACTTACTGGTAATGAGCCAGATGCACCCGTATCATGTGCTCCGAGTAATAGTTTCCGCAGTGTTACAACTAGAGGCCTTATGTTAACAAGGTAGTGTGATAGCTCAACTTGGACATCCGTGTGCCTGCACATGATGAAAACTATGTTGGTAGGGACATCTGAGAGGGTGATGAATACCAACATATCTGAGCTGGGCATGGAATAGTGTGTAGTGGTGTTATCTGCATGTCTGGAACACTACGTGGCCCTTTCAGAGCAGCCATTAAAGTTAATGGCTGCGGGACTGACCTGGAACTTCTACACGAGAAGCTGTAGAAAGTAAAGTTTAGTGGTTCTGTCCCGCTTAAAAATACGGGTTAGTGATTATTTTTGTAGACCTGAAAGAATGGAAGTGTAGGAAAATAACGGGTAATCTCTTTTCAGTTTAAGATGCATCAACTGCACTCTTCCCTCTCATGGCTTCAAAACAGGTAGGTGCCACTTCTGAAACACAGCGTTTTTAAATTGAGAATTAATGTCTAGGTACACTTAAAATAACTAGTCTGGAGTACTCTCATATCTCAGAAACTATGATCAGTGTGTGTAATCAGTAATGGTCTGTGGTGTCTCTCCAGGAAGTCCTCACTCTTCTGCTGTGATAAGTCATTTTTCTTTTGACTGGAAAACGAATGTGAGGCTCTTGTTGTTTCTGAACCACGAGTTCAGCCTCTAACCAGGCTACCACAGTATCCTAGATGCCTTTTTTCCTTTGTTACTGCTGTTTTACCATCCACAGTAATAGTTTGTGTGGAAAAACGTGCCTGATACATGTTTCAAAAAACTGTCAGGGTTGATGTGAACTAAATCAAAGAGCCTGTGATGGTTTCAGTATGAGAGTAGTGGACAGAAGTGATTTCTGAAAACTCTGTGCTGAGGCTTTTTTCTGTGTATAGTGTCACTGCTGGAGGTAGCTGTACAGGCATCTGAAACTGTTCTGACTCTTCCAGATCTACCACTGAATATGGAGATGATGCTACTTCACAAGGTAAAGATTATGTACTGATAGTTCAACATAAAATGGTGCTTAGTGTTTGTCTAGACAGTGTCTTTTGTTCTGATAACCTCAGTAGGCAGACTTTATTCCCAGAGTTTTCCCTCTTGTGCCACAATGATGACCGTTATTTGCTACTCTTGACCAAGAAGATGATGAGCACTTATACCACCATAACTTTCTTCTGAGGCACAGCAAGTTAGAATTACCCTTGATGTATTGAGTTCTGAATATACTGTTCACAAGCTCTTTTCCTTCTAGGATTTGAATTGTGCACTTGGAAAACTTGAAGAAGAAATGTCACCTGGTGAGAAGTGTGTAGTCTGTGCAGGGGTTTCTTCCATGGAGCCACTGAAACATTGCAGTGGAAAGGGTGGGATGTATTAAATGGGAGGGATTAATTTTCATCAATATGCAGAAGCATTTGATACTTGCTAGCATTCAGATGCTCTTAAATACTTGCTTTATTTGGCAAACTTCAGTTTTTCAAAGCTCTCACAAGAGATTACTTGGTACTGTTATTCCAAAGCAGATACAGTGATGATGGCATAGTTCAGCAGAATAACCTGTGATGAACACTTTTGTCTTTCGCTCCTATCTGATGTATCTAGCTCTTGTGATCTCTTGCTAGGAGGTGTAGCTTGGCCACCAAGGCTGAGGGGGATCTGATTTCTTTTCTTTATTTTGTTGCAGGCACTGGGAGATGAAGCTATAAGCTGTGCAAGGTAAATGCTTTATTGCCTGCATCCATAAAAACTAATTTATATGTCTGATGTGTGAAAAGGCTGTGTGTGATGACTGCATAGTTCAGCAGATAACCCGTGGTGATCATGCTTTCGCTCCTATCTGATGCAGCCTCCTGTACCTTAGGCTAAATTTGACAGACAATTCGTGTGAAAAGCTGAGGGTGAAACACTTCCTTTTTTTGCTCCATTAATGTGTTTTGAAAACTGTTTCAGAATATTAGTAAATGGGTTAAACGCTGAAAAACTGAGTAGGATGAATAAAAGGCTGGAGTCAGCTGTCCTTGTTGAATGAGGCACAAATACAGCAGAAGACATTTGCTATTTCAGTAACACAAGATTTGGCTGATCTGGTGTTAGTGGTCCAAGCTCTAAGTTTTGTTACTTTGCAGGCTTCCCTGGACAGAGGATACCTGTGCCACCAGTGTGAGAAGCAGTTTGACCCATGTTGAAGACAAGCCCTTCCTAATTAAAGGTAGTTGAAAAACTTTTCAGATAAATGCTACATCTGGCTGTGCTGTGTCTTCTTGAGCTTGGGAGTTAGCTTGTGGAGATAAGAGGGTCTGCAAATTCATGACACTAGTACCCTAAGTGTGCTGTCAGACCCACTTTGCTTCACAATAAAAGCATTGTCACTGTTCTGTAGTGTTGAAGATTCTAGACACTGACTGTTGAGGCTAAATGGTGAATGTGGCACTGCTGTGAATTTAGTATCTGAAATGCATTTCCTGGTTTCGACCAGCTTAGGTGCTTACAGAGAGTTCATGTCACCGAACTCTGCAATTTAGAGGTTTGCTCCTCTCTGCAGTTCCAGCAGTCTTTGGAGTTGAGGAATTAACATCTTCGGGGTGTTGTGGAGAGTGCTGGGAGGTGGCTCTGCAACCTGCTTGTGGGAAGGGGATGGGATTGTTGCAGTCTACTGTAGATGATGTTGAATCAGGTCTCTGATCCCAGTGAGGATAAAGTGACTAAACACTGATACAGTATTTCACTGGAACTGTTTTTAAGCTAAACCCTTCTGCTGGACCCTGTCTAAAGCACCTTCTCCTTTGCAGGTTTCCAAAGTGTTTATCATAATGATGTAAGTACTTGTTTTAACTTTGCAATTATTAACCTAAAACTACATATGCCTAGAAAATGAAGTATTTAACTAAATAAGCTGAGGAGGAGGTGTAAGGGGTTGGTGTTTGCTGCTGGCATCTGGGCCAAAACATGATTTTGCTTAAGGGGAGAACTGCTGGATAAGGGCCAGCCTCAACAAGCTGGTTTGTGCTTAACTCTTCACTGGGTGCTTGTGAAGGTGCTCAGATAGCACTTGGTGTATCAGCCCTCTTCCCCACAGTGACCTTAGCCTAAAGCAGATAGCTGTCTAGTGACTGACAATGTGAGCTGCCTGTGTGATGAGATGTGACTACCTTGACTTCAGCCATGGAAGTCTGCAATTATTAGCTCTATCTGACTTCAGGCACCTGCCTAGATTTCATCATTGTGTGCTTGCTTGTGCACTCTCCTCATACTTTGCTTTGTTGCAGGGCTGATGGAGCTGCAAAGTGGTGCGTTAGTAGTGCTGCCAACAAAAGTAAGTTGCCAGCAAATGCTTGTGACTGGTCAGAACTGTGTGATATGTGATGGGGAAGTTACTAGATGCTGGTCTTTAAGTGCAGTGTAGCTGCAGCATTAAGCAGAAGGTTCCTTGAGGATTTTCTTAGCCCTGGTAATAGATCACAGGCTACCAGCAGCATGTATGCTCACTTACCTGAGGTGCTAGGGGCTGAATCTCATACTTAAGAGACCAAAGACAGTGATAAGAAAGGGTAATGATTGTAACAGTAATGGACAGAGGAGTTACTGGGAGTCTTAATGAGACTCTTAAGTAACTAAACATGAAGCAAAGTATGTACTGTTGGTGATGATTTATCTAAGCAA
Organism: Rhynochetos jubatus; assembly: GCA_027574665.1. NCBI lineage: Eukaryota > Metazoa > Chordata > Aves > Eurypygiformes > Rhynochetidae > Rhynochetos > Rhynochetos jubatus. The sequence goes on from CM050656.1 coordinate 25,027,791, forward strand.
TGGGAATCTCTCTGAAAGAGGCTGAGGAGAACTCTTGCACTGAAACAGTACACGCATTCAAACCTGATTCCTGAAGTGCTGCCAAGGAGAGTGTGTTAACAAAATCTCGCTTGTTACAGAGTGAAGCTCATGGGGAGTTTGTGAGAAAGAAGCCCAACTTGAGTCTGAGGTAAGTGCTGGAATACGTGGGGTTACAATTACAATATGGTATTTGTGCTAAGTGCCTAGATAGTGGTGCCTGAAATTAGTCCTATAATAGATCTTCTGTTATGTTATTGCGATTCTCCCACTGTCGGCTACTGTGGGAATAGACATGCTCTGCAGCAAGAATGCACTTCTGTGTAGTTTTAAATTTGACTTGAAGGGCTCTTTGAGCACATACCCCACCAATTCCTCACCAGTAGTCAATGATAAACTTTTATGCGGAGTTCTGTCTGTGCGAACAGAAGATGTGACCTTAGTAACTAAAAACGGGGGTTACTGCTGGGTCACTTAGCCAGTAGAGTGTTGATAGTGTAGTACAGCAGAATGCACAGCAGTGGCCATACATCAGATAGAAGCCACGGCAGGAGTTACCAGGCTAGTCTGAACTGAGACTATAGCACTGCTCCTGTGAATTAAGGAAAAACTGTATGCTGTGGTTCTCACTACTCAGTTATTTCTGCTAATCTTGATGCAAAACTTGCATACAGCTGAGTTTTAGCTGATTGCTGTAAGAACTTGTTCCTTCCAGCAGACTGCTTCTCACAGATAGGCTTTCAAAATAATTCCTATGGGACTTGTATTCAGTGAGTTGATACACAGAATACAGCTTTGTGTGGGGAGAGACAGTATCACAAAGCAAGTAGAAGCTTTGTACTTGCCTGGATTCTTCCAATGTTAGTAATTCTGTATTTGTGATGCAGTTCAGATCTGCAAGCTTTCCTTGGAAAGATCCTAATGGGGTGTTGCAAGTTGAAGTGCTTAGTTGCCAGCTGAAATGTAGCCTCTTTGTAGGCAAAATCTGGTGCATAGGATTTCATAGGTAATTAAACGTGTATATTGTCATGTCTGTTATTCTGAAACAACTTCTCTCTTTCAGGAAAGGACTGCGCTGTCTTTAACCTCGCTGGGTAAGACTGCACAGCACAAGTTTTTAAAAAAAAAAACTTCTGGTAATAATGGTAGCCACTGATGAAATTTGATTCTGCCAAATGAACTACTGTGATATTACGATTTCCGTTCCACTTTTCTCTGAGGTTACAAAACTGTTGTGGAGCTGGTAGCAGTTGTGCTACTGCCTGTGTTAATTGTCTTTTCTTGCTTTAGGTGGGGAGGCGACTTTGAAACTAGTATAAGAAGAACTGAGAAGGTAAGTGTAACTGCAGTAATAATGATAATTATTTGCTGGAACAGGTGATGATAACCTTAGTTTGAACTCTCTCTCTGAGCAGAGATGAAAATCTAAGGTCTGAGTTGTTCCCAGTAAGCTTCTTATGCTGGCTTGGTGTGTCTTATAATGGTATTTGTCTGTCTTAACAGGTGGAAGATGGGAGAATAATGGGTTACACTTACATAAACAGCATTAAAAAGCCAAAGTTTTATTTACCACACTGGTAGTATTTGCCTGATACTGATTGGAACCAATAAATTCATAAACTCACTGGTTGTTGACAACTGCTTTCTGACTTGCTATCTTATAAAAGCTTCAAATGCTTGATTTAGAGCAGGGACTAAACTAGTTTAAATGCTACTCCTGGAAGTGTCTTAACTTAGATGTTAGGTACAGCAGTGTGCAGACTGCAGCTGACCTGACCTGACCAAATAATCGAAGTAGTAGTTACTAGTGGTGTGTTGGTGACAGCTAAACACTATTACCTGTGTATTTGCTCCTAAAATCTTAGGCCAGCAGTAAGTCTGTGCACACAATAAGCATACCACTTGGACACTCACTGTTAATGCTTTTCTACTCAACTCCTAGTCTGATCTGGTCACTGGTGTTAGTGTGGAGCGAGACTCCAGCCTCCATGAGGAAATAACTTGAGAGTTGGAGGACTTTGATACAATTTACAAAATGTTACTGCTTATGGGGCACTGGGGCCTGCTTAAGGTATTGCTGCTTCCCAAAACTCATTAATGGTAGGTTTCTTCTCTGGAAAAATTAATTTCCCTCATCTTTCTGTTGTCACGAGGGAGATTGATATGGTAAAAGTCAGCTGTATGAAGAACTTGTTAACACTTGAGCTGCTGCTGTAGCACTCCTACTAAGTAAAACTAGACATACAAACTGTTGTGCAGGAATATTTTCTGATTATTAGTGTTCCCCTAGAACCTTACTGGAAGAGGAATATGTTTGTCCTTCCCACTCCAGATGGTACAGTCTACTAGAATTCAAATTCCATCTGTGTCTTAGTCTGTATTTTGCTTCACCCCATAACACATCAAGCTGAATAGGTGGTGCCAACCCGGTGCCTGCAGCACTGCGAACTGGCAGGGAAGGGGTGGGGATGTGGATGGAAAGGGTTACAGTTGGGCATGACCCAGAATGGGGAAGGGTCCAGGGGGCTTCCTGCCAGGGGGGCAGGGGGTTTCTTTGTTGTATGAGGCCAGTGTAAGAGAATCTTTTCTCAGGCAGACTGATCTAGGAGTTAGGGCTTGAAAGGTTTTGGTTTTTTTTCTTTTGCTCTCCCTGCTCCTTGGGTTGATTGGGGGTGTGTGGGTGTGTGTGGGTGTTGCTCCCTTCGTTTGGGTGTTTTTTTTTTCCTTTCTTGGGGTTTTTGGATTTATTTTCCTGCCTCGCCTGGAATCTGGCTGTGTCCATCCATGTGTGGTGAGATCTTGTATCATTTGTTCTATTTTTTTCCTGTTCCTTAAATTACTTATTAGCAATACTTTGTTAGTAACTGCTTAAGTTTCATTTATATAATTAAATAGTTCTTATCTCAACTCGTATGGGCTTTTCCTTGTTTTTCCTCTGACCCTTCCTTACTGGGAGTGGGGTATGGAGGGGTGAAGTGAAGAAGCAACAACTTGTGCTAAAACCATGACAATCTGGTAGAAAGAGCTGAAATACTCTTTTAGCCACAATAGTATTTCATCCTAGAGCAAACTAGACATGATCTGGTGTCCATGTGTGAATTAAGTCTGTTTTGCACTAAAGCAAAAGCCATTAAGATCAGTTTTCATCCAGAGCTGATTAGTAGCTTCAATATTCTCTCCCACTGTATTACTTTTTAAAATACCACACTTCATTGTGCCTGTTAAAGAGCTTGAAGGGACTGTCATAGCCTGCAGTACAGAAGTAGTCTTCATGGAATGGTTGACCTCTGTTCCTTAAGATTCTGGCCAAGACTTCAGCTTCCTCAGCATATTTCTCTGGGGAGGCAAATCCACCAAAGGACCTGGTAGAAGTGAAAAGGGGTGGGTTTTTCAAGGGTTCAAGCCCCTGCTTTTTAGTTTCACAGAAGAGAACTTCAGGCTTGCAAAGCATGCAGTGTTGGAGCACTTCTGAAGCAATTTGTAGTTTCATATAAGCTGAGGACTAGCTCTAGGGACCATACAGCTATGTATGCGATTTTAAAAGTTAGTATTTAAAAAAATAAAAGCCAAAACCCATCTACTTCTGAAGTTGCTTGCAATTCTGAGAGCACTGACTGAAAGGGATGGTTGCCTGTGGCTTTAATACATGCAGAGAAGGCAGGTGTAGCTTTGTGTGCTTCTCCTGTAAGAACTGCCATGCAGGTGTCATGAAAGTGAGACTATAAATAAAGGTGGCTGGAAGAATGATTCGGATGTTCTGTAGCACAGAGGGCCCTAGAGAAGATGATTCTGTAGGCTGCATTTCTATAAAACCCACTCAATGCAACAATTGAGTGCTGAAAAATGAATGTTTTAAAACTTGGTCATTGCGTTTTGTTCTTCGGAAGAAACTCAAGCATGAGAACAATGACCAAATGCTTAGTTTTTGCCAAGTGGGGCTCTGAACAGCAGGATATAGCCAGTTAAAAATCAGCTGAGAGACCAGTCCAGACTCTTAACAGATGAACCCCTTGAGTAGCTGCTCTCATTCACCAGCTGTGCTGGTGCTGCTTACCGGACAAAGATGCCTGCTGCCTTCCTCTCCTCAATAAACACATCTGAGTCGGTGGGCTGTGGTGGGGAATCCTGGTGTTCAAAGGGCACAAAGAAGGAGATCTTGAAGTCTGCACAGCCAGATTTTATCAGGCATGTCACTGGCACGGTCATGTCCATCTTCATTTCTAGAGGAGAGGGAGAATGTTGTCCAGACTGCAAGCAAAGATTGCCTGGGTGCTGCTTTAAGGGGTGATGCAGATTTATCCTACAAGCAGATACTAGAGCAGCCTAATGGAGCCAGAAAGGTGTTAGACCAGGAAAGGGAACCTGCTGTGTCCTACAGCTTGTGTACTGGTTTATACTGTTCAGCTTCAGCTCCCATTTGCACTGCTTGCAGTTCAGAACCAGCACCTTGTACCTTTCTCGTTCTTCCCTTGGATGTAGTGGAAGAGTTTCCAGAAGCCCTGGCGCATCGCCTCCTTCTGGGTTTCTCCCCTAATGATTGTGCTGACCCACTTGGCTGTCTCATACTGACGCAGTTCATAATCCTTTGCCTGAAAGGTAGCAAAAGTTACAGTAGGCCATGAGATGAATATTCAAGATTATGTAACTTAATAGCTACTTTCTCCAAATGGGCATGAAAATATTGTTGCAACACCGGTCAACAACCTCTACTGTAGGCTCTAGACCGACCCCCAGTGTCAAACTGTGATGGCAACAGCAAAACCATGCTGTTCTGCCTTAGGTTGAGCTCAGAGTTTCTAAGTAAGTGTTCCTCACTCCGTTCACACAGCTGTGAAAAGTGACTATAGCAACACTTCCCGGCATGTCCATGCTCTCATCAGACTGGGAATCCCCAATCCACCTTGGCTCTTCAGCACCCTGGCTGTTAGCATTTACCATTGTTTCTGTTGAGCTCCACCGAGGGGACTGTAGATCCAGGGACAGAAATGTTTGCTTGAAGGATTTGATCATCTTCCAGAGCTGCAAGGCAGACACAGTTTATTTGCCTCCAGTTAGTGCAGTATAAATGGGGCAGAAGAAAACACTAGGGTTTTCCTGCCTCATGCTGAAGAGCTTTTCTTCAGCCTTTCAGTAACACTTCCTGCACTGAGAAGTGGCTGGGAAAGTTTAGGCAATAGGTGCTTTCTAAAGGCAGTTGCTTCTGAAATGGTGAAAGGCCTGGCTTCCACTGCTTATCGCTGATGATTCCGCAAGGGCTGAAAGCCTGAAGGAACCAACAGACAACCAGGACCAAGAAGCTATCTCTAGGCTGCTGTGGGAGTGTTCATCTAGGATACGCTGCCTTGCTTCTGGCTGCAAAATGGAATTTTTGAGATGCTGCAAGTGGCGGTTTTGTGGAAAGCTGTAAGTAAAAATGACCTGAGAAATTTGGCCAGTTTGTTGTGGAAGTCTGCCACCTAGGATTGCCAACAAAGATCACATCTGTTCTTGAGGTCCACAACAGTGTTTTGTGATAAATACTGTGTTAAATATGAATGATGAACCATTTATCATCTATAATAAGCATTTTTAAAGTCTTTAAGGTATGCCATCTTAAGCATTATGGTTTGTGAATGTGATACCACAGCTCCTCTGCTACCTGACTACTTCCATTTCTGTTTCCATTTTCTTAGGACATGTAGGCTACTGTGGAATACTGTTAGTCCCCTTCTGTGCCCTAGCTTAGAGGTGGCTACAAGAAGTTTTCTCCTTGGGATCTATGAGGTTGAAAAACTTGTAAAACAAACCCAACAAACACCAGAAAACCCTGCTGGCACTGATTGTTCATGTCATAGTGCACAGCACACTTGAGGTTTTTACTAGCAGCTCCTTCCGTTGTCACCCAGAGCAAGGGAAGATCAGAGAACCACACACCTGGAGCCTGATGCCAGCAGTTACAAGGAGGCACTGTCCCCCTCCATCCCAGCCTGGAGGTGGGACATCCTCAGCAGTCTGCCAGGATGACTGGTCATCAGGGCTGGTGCACACTCCCAAGCTGGACAGCTGTACTCTAACACAGTGCGGTCAGTAGTGCTTAGAAAGCAGTGAAGTGTACCAATAAAGCAGAAATCCAGTCGTTTTTGTAGAAGCAGATGTGAGCAATCTATACAGAAACCTACAGAAACCTCATTTACATTATCCATTGTCATTCTGAAGGCAAAATGCTGCTTTGCTCTCGTTTCACTCTCTCCTTGCTACAACTTAATAGAAAACACACTGTCCTCTTCATGTGCTGTCTGATTATGTTACAGAGCAGACAAACCCCGTTTCAACACCTGTTGTAGCTGCTGTACTAGCTACCTTACATTGGTGCTTGCCAATTCCAACCCCTCCCCAACACCCCTTTTTCCGGTGGCTGGTTAGATCTCATGGCTCTGCCTTTTCTAACTTTGTGGTCAGTACTGTTGGTGACGGATGTAAGAAATATTTTTGAATTATGTAAAACAATGCGCTTTTTTGCGGGGGGGGGGGGGGGGGGGGAAGGGGAGACAAACTGAGAAGCATTCTCCAAATATTTACAGCTTAATTGATTTTTAGACCCACAGGAAAGCTTAGCTTGGAGATTTCCATCTGTTAATATGACTAGGGTGTCTAGTCTAGGCTTTTTCTGCAGCTGTTAACACGTGGGCCAAAGGTACAGAAAGCATAGCAGGCATCTTCACAGGTTACACTGGTGCAGCCAGTAAGCGTAGCCAGAATGTGCCATTCCACAAGCCGCTGATTGTGTTAAGGAAGCGGAGAAAGTAGGCATACTTACATTTCAATCTGTCCTCCTCCTAGCTGTCTGTCCTGAGGCTGCGCGTACTCGCAAGATGCTGCGTGTCTGTTTATTTTACTGTCGAGCTCCGCCCATGCCTCAGCCCTGCTGGAGGGGGATGCCTGATGAAAACCAGAAGGTTGTAGCCTTGTCCTCCTCCGGGTGGAGAGCTCCCACACAAATGCCGAAAGCCCCACCTACTGCCCGCGAGGCAACATTGGGTCCAGTGTGTCATCTGGTCCGAAAACAGCTCTGCACCTTTGTGTAACTTCCCCTGCTTTCCATGGCTTTGTGCCTACTTCGTCAGGATCAGTGCCAGATTTTTTGCTCTGGGGAGAAAGAATTCCACATAAATAACATTCCCCCCCCTCCCCCCATCTGACTACGTGAGAGTGATGGTACAGAATGACAGCTTTTCCTTTTTACCCCTGGGGTAAAATGGTAGGTAGAAATCTGGCTGCAAACTAAGCTAAAACTGTCCTCACGAGATTTCTGCTGGCGTGTTATGAAAGGCAGACATCAGTGTTCTATAATGGCTGGCTGTTTTGAGCGGTATTTGGGACTAGTCAGCCCCCTTAGCCCTTGGATATCTGCACAAAGGGGTTATACAAAGCTACTGGGAAGTTCTGACAATACACAAAGTGAGGCTGGACTCTTCCTCTAAGCAGCTGCAGCTCCAGACTTAGGTACCAGCACAATAGGGCAGATTGAACCCTGCAGTTTGGATGCTGAGAACACCTCCTGTGTTTGTCGTGGTTTGTGCAAATCACTTGCAGCCAAATTCAGCGAAGCCGTCTGGGACATTCGAAATCAACAGCTGAGAATGACTTCTAACAGGAAACACACCTAGCTGGCAGAGAACCTCTGGATGCTGTGTGATACACTCCTATGCCAGAAGGGAATAAAACCTAAACCCATGCCACACAGTGATTGCAAACTTACCTCTAAAGCCCCAGAAGTGGGGTGGTGTAGAGTGGTTTGCCAGTGGAGCCTCTTAGAACATGCTAAGGCCTGAAATACAGCACCAATTCTGTATTTCAGCAGCAGAAGCTGCTACTTCATGGTCTTTGCTGAGAAGCTACAGGAATGTAATGGCTTGTGTGAGGTTTGCTGTTACATTACTCTGTCACCCTAACGTTCCTGTCAAGTGTGAACGTGTAATTTATGTTCTGCAGAGTAGAGAAGGCCATGTGAAAAACCCACACCCACCCATGACAGTTGGGCAAATCCTAACAGATCAATAACCAGCCCAGAGAAGTATTGCCTTGAAAGGGGGGAAATTAATGTGTAAACACAAGCCTCCTGTGAATTGTCATTTTGCTTCTGAAAAAGACCCAGAACAAATCCCCAGTCAGTTTGTATGTGTCCAGCTGATGTTTCTGTCCCTGACAAAGAGCTAACTGTTCCTGGTGGAGTAGCCCAAGGGTGGAGAACAATCATCAGTGTTTCCCCGAGAGGTTGTTTTCCAACACTCTTGTTTTCCACATAGAAATTGAGAGAACGTGTCAACAGTTGGAAGAGACAGCAGAGCAGATGTGAGGACATGTATTCTTTATGTAACTATAGACATACCCAAACCATATAGAATTAGGGGGGTGGGGAAGGGATTATGATGGAAGCTGGCACAGTCGCACTGGTACCTCCGAACAGGGGAGAATCTGAATATGTCAACTCTGCACCTCTTGCCCTTTACACAGGGAAATAACATGAAAGGACTGTTTTAAGGTGTTCTGCAAAGTAGTTTGCAGAACATATGGCAGGGAAGTTCACCAGCACACACCTACCGCTGGTTTTCCTGGCGGTCACTGCTGTGTGTGGGGAAAAAGCTAAACCAGGCAGTACAAAAGGCTCATGCTGCTTATATAAATGCCAACCTCTCCTTGTACACTGTCTCTAATGCAGAGTTGCTGCCCACAGAGGAGCCCTAAATATGCTAATTAAACAGCCAGTAATTAAGTCTCAAAAGTAGTCTATGACACCGCTGTTCAATGTTACATATATGTCTGGTATTTTCTAGAATAGCTGACAATGTTTTTCTGTACTGTTGCCTTAAACACAAGGAGTAGTGATGTACGTAAAAGCATATGGTTTGTAGCTTATTTTTGCTGCTTTCAGCAGGTACTTCCAGGCAGAACACTGTAACGAACTTGTGCTTAAGTGATCAGACTAGCAGCTTCTATTGGAGAAGTGTAAGGACAAGCCTGTGGTATTATCGCGTGTGATTTCCATTTTCCTCCCTGTAGCCTCTATCTGCTCTTGTCTCTAGCAAGCCCAGACAAGACCTTAAGCAACATGCTGTAAAGCGAAAATGCTTATGTCTGCTCTGTGGCCACGTTGCAATAGCTGCTGTCAAGTTCATGCGAGTGTGTTGTAGTTGCCTTTATCGTTGGAGGCAAGCACTGACTGCTTGCACAAAAAAGGTGAATCTTTTCCACTGACAGAATTGTGTCCGGATTGTAGAAGCCTGGGAAAAAATGGTTTGTTACGGTGTGGTTAATGATTACTTTGAGTCATGTTCTTGTAAGTCACCGGTATGTAGTGTAATACGAAAAACTGCGGGTGAGGGACAGAGGGATGCATATGTCTCTGAGTATGGCCACTAACGTGTTCTAACTGGTCATCTCAGCACAAATGCTCCAGGCAGTTTTGCATTTCTGCCTAAGCCTGTCAGAGCATCAGTTGGCCTTGGTTTGATAATCATTTTGATTTAAAAGAACTGAGACTCTTCAGGTATAAATGGCATTTGCTTTTGCAAACGCACACTTCGAATGCAGAAGCCCTTACTTCACAGAAGTTAAGCATGTGATATTACTGTAGTTACTGTAAGTAATACTCCAGGGCAGCAAAAATATCTTTAGATGAACTGTGGTTTTCTGCAATTTATTCTCCCAAAAGAAGCCTCTTATCTTCTTGTTATAAAGAAAGAGAAAGCCTTCTAGCAAATTCCATTTTGTATCTTATTCTCACTTCCAGCAAGGAACTGAAGAAGCATAAGCGTACCATCTTCTAAAGAAGCAGCTGTACAGGCTATAGTTCTGTTCCAAGCACATTCCATATTATCCTGTGCAAAATGTGGAAATGAAATCCCTGCCATCACTCTGATGAGACGGTGTTTAGACCTTGTGCTGTAACCTACACGTTTTATGTCAGCACACTGGTTTGTTACCATTGTGTTGGCCTTCAGCCAAAAATAATTGGCTTTTTGGAAACGCATGCTTGGATCTGTTTTTTGCCTGATGCCAGTTAATTTGTTGCAAATGACATATGAAGCTTCTGCATCTGTCTGCTGCCATGAACAGCTAACTCAATGAGAGCATTACCTAAAATCTTGCTCAATGAGTCACCCTTTGCTCACTTCATCAGCGATTGCATGGGACTGACTGCTCGTGACCAAGTAAAAAGCTTCCTACATCCAACACCACTCCAGAGCACTCTTGACGTGGCATTTTCCAAGATTTCTCTGCTGAAGGTCACATTTTGGAATCATTCTAGGTTTGGAGAATTAACCCTAAATTAATCCTTTCGTACACCTGCCATGAAAAGCCTTCCTGTCTTCTGTCTGTAAAGCCCAGAGAGGGACTGGAAGCTTTCTCAGCTTTATAGACTGCTTTATTCACAGAGTCACAGACTCGCTTCTTTCCAAGACAAGGGTTATTTTTAATATGTCTAGGGATCTAGCTTTCAGCTGAACTCCACAAGCAATTGTCTCTTTAGACAGCATTAATACTTAATTAAATCCACAGAAAACTTGCAGTCCTCTGTTGAGTGCTGGAAGGAGAGAAAGTGAATTCATTTTTCCCTGCAAATTCATGCTCATTGTGCTATTGACAGATTCTTCTCAGAATCAAGAACATGAAACAAGGTGAATTCTTATCTTCAAATTGAGAACATCTCATTCAGGAGACCAGAATTAAGGTCACATAGGTAACAATGTTCGATAGACAAAAAGCCTTGACACAAATCTGTTGTATTGCTATTTTTGGTTTTTTAAAAGTATTTAACAACGACTTAAGCTATAGCCTAAGCTGAGAGAGAATACACCTTCTTTGCAGACAGGATATAAAGGGAAAAGAGCCAGGCATCAATCGTCTGAGAACATTACTCGAGAGAGGGCTCAAAAAAACAACCTTAAGGAGAACAGGCATTCACTGATTGTTTCTTCCCAATAGGAAAGTCCAGTATTTGAAGTCACCAATGATCCGTACCACAAATAATGCTCTCAAGCAATGCGGAGGGAGAAGTAGTTAGCAACCACAGTGGCAGCCCAAGGCCTCTTCTATTTCACCTCTAGAGAGGCCAGGGTTTCCCTATGGAGTCTCAGTGAGCTAAAAACATGTCCAGAGATGATGGAAACAGGCCCAGAGCATAAGGACTAGTATCTTAGAAAAATGTTAAGGAAAACAGTCCCCTAAAATACTAATTTCTCAAAGAAGACATTGAAGAAATAACAAAAAATGGTGAGCTCTCTTGTGACGCTCTTCAGCAGTATGAGTTGAGGGCCACTGTGGTACGTCCTGGGTAAGGTGAAGCACCCTGAGGACTCCATCACAGAACTCTTGCAAATTAATTATGATTGCATTTCTCAGCACGCAGGCATTAGTGGTGTATGGCTGTAGGAAACTCTTTGCTTTCTGGCCTGTCGATCCAGCTAACCACCTAAGCACAAATCGATGGGTTATCCTAGCTGAGGGTTTGTCTCCCATTCTTCTTCCTGATCGAAGGAACGAGTATGGATCATATCAGAACTCCACTAACAGTCGGGATTTTGGTAGTGGGTGTGGGGTTTCGGTGGGCATTTTTGTTATTTAGATTATGCAAGTAAGACCTCCAGAGATGAGGCCTTTGAGAACCTGGTCCCTCTGTCTCCTTTCCCAAGATGGGCCGATGCTGCGTTCTGCAGCAGATGGCACTGTTGGCTGTGGTCAGAGGTGAGTTTCACTCGGACACAGAAGTCCCTCAAGCTCTTTTGGTTGCCAGTGGTCACTGAAGCTCACTGATGGATCCAGTGTACCGTGATGGTTCTTGCTATTTCTAAAGCCTTACTTTTGAATATACTTTAGTATCTGTTACTGAACCGTTAATGGGAAGATTAAACATTTAAGCATCTTAACGTCCTGGCATGTTAAACAACTTTTATGCAGCAGACACACCAGTCTGAATGTCTCTGTTAGGACATACTGAATTAGGAAAATCCTCTAGGTATGCTCAATTCTAGAAGAGTTAAACTGGCAAGCTTCCAGGTAGTGCTGATGTCCAACTTCACAGTTTAAAACTCATTTAAATTTTGAGAGGTCAGTATTTGTTTTGATTTTTGCACCTTCAGATTTAGAGCAGAGAAAATGAGATAGATGCTCTACAAAGAATGACATCACATCAGCTTCTCAGATGATGTACTTCTGAACACCAGCCAGCCAAGACAGTATTTAACAGAATTTCATCACTTTCACAGGTGGTGTCTATTTTAATTTCTGCCATCATTTAGGCTTGTGTACCTCGTATTTGTTCTGAAAATGACTTGGGTCCATCTTTGAAAGAAAATTCTACCTGGGTACATTTATTTATGGCAGAGAGAAACAGAAGCAAAACTGTAGTTTAAATATGCCCAACCAGAACTGCACTCATAGTAGCTTGGGAAATGGGAAAATCCAGTTGTCAAAACTGTGTATAGGAGAGAGAAGTGTGATTTGGGGAAAGTAGAAGTGAAGGACAGGGGTGGTAAATTGTAGTCAGTGTAGAAAATGGTTGAAGTGTTAACGCAGCAACAACAATTCTGGAGGTAACTTAGTAGTTAAGATACCTCAGCAAATCAGTTATTTGAGTAATGGATTTCTTAATAGGTATGTGAGTCTACCCTGCTGGCACATGGCAACAAAAAAGTGTGCCTGACACCCTATTTGAAATTACCTTATGGAGTTATTTAGATAAGGTTTTGATGTTCCTGTTCATTTATTTTCCATATAGAAAAAATGCTTAAATCTATAAAACCATATTTTTATTCCTATACTTGTTTTGGAAAAATAACAACTGATTTTTGTTGTTTTCACTGGTGTCTTTCTTACCCTCTGAGCTTTGGCACCACTGACACTTTACTGCTTATTTCAGTGGTAAGTGGGAAGACACTTTTCCAGTCACAGCACAGCACAGCTGCAACTGCAGACAGCCTAAACTCTTCTTCTGCATTGCCCACAGTTTATAATGCAGATTTTGGAGCCTGAATGTGAGTTCCTGTATGCAGATTGCCCTGAATATAAATTCCCACAGCCATTTAAGCCTTCCTAAATGTTTTTGGGTTTGTGGTTTGGTTTTGTTTTGGTTTTTTTTCCCACTGGAAGGATGTATTTGGCATTAAACATGCCTTTGAAATGAATATAAAGGAGAGGAAGCATTTTAAATGGCAACAGCATGCTCATTTCTTCTTTCTCTCATCCTTAAGACTCTGAACTCAATACACATCACTGGCACTGCTGATGGCCTGTGCTATGCTTGAACAGGAGCATAAGGGGACATGCAGGTATTCATTTGCTGACAACTGTAGGAGGAATGAAGAGAGTAATTATCCTCTCTTTTATGTAGTACGGCTGAACTGGATCTATGCTGTCCTTCAAACCTCTGTGGAATAACTTGTGTATTGGTTTTGGCAACAGCATGATTCTTTTTCCTCCTGATAATTACATAGGGCCTTATCAGTGTAAACAGCAGAGTCTTAGAATCTTTACCCTCATGTGTTTAATTGCATTCCTTCCAAAGGTAAGCAAAGATTGCCCTGAAACACAAAACCCCTCGCCCAGGGACTGGGGGAGAGGGGCACAGTGAGGAGAGTCAGAAATAGTGATCGTGGCTTTGCGGGATGTGGGAAGACAGTCCCAACCCTGAACCAGCCCTGAACTGGGGAGGGTTGAGGGCTGGGGCAACTCTAAAATTTCTCAAACTATCTCTAAACCTCTGTAAGATTTTAACCCCCTCCAGGCAGCTCTAAATCACTGTGTACCTCTTCTGAATTGTTCTGAATGTCCTTGAATCAGCTCTAAAAAGCTGTAAGGACTGTATTGCTTCAGTGAGGTAATTGCTTCAAAACAGATGTAATTTACACAACTCTGGTCTTTAAACCACTCTTAAAACTCTTCTAATTGGCTCTAAACTGCCACTAAGTGGCTCTAAACATCTCTAGTAATTTATTACCACCTTTAAAATACCTTTACTCTTCCTGCAGATGGTTCTAAAGATCTGACAAATAACTCCAAATTCCTCCAGAACTCCTCAAAAGCACACTCAGCAGTTCTGAGGAGCTGTAATATCCCTTCAAAGAGTGCTAGGGTCCTCTAAACTGCACTAACATCTTTCTAAACCTCCATTAAGCAGCTTTCACATTCGTCTGACTTTATCTAGAACTCCTCTATATTGATCTGAAGATCCCTGAATTTCCTTTGGGCCTCTTAAACCCCTCTAAGGGCCTCTAAAACACCTTGGAAGTGCTCTGAGGCACTCTACAACTCCTCTAAGATACCACCCACCAGGCAGCTGCAAAACACTTCAGATGAGCTCTTCAAGAGCTATTATCACACCCCCTAAATGACACCTTTTAAAATAATTTAATGGATTCTAAAACACTCTAGGGTGCCACTAAACCAGTCTGGACTTCTTTAAGCAGCTCCAGAAAACCTCTAAAATGCTCTACACTGCCGTACAGCACATCTAAACAGCTCTAAAACTCTTCTAATTAGCTGTAAACAATGGTGAGAAGCAATAAATTCTTCTAAAACCTCCACTACCTCTTTAAACATCCTCTAAACGCCATTAATATCTGAAATTCCTCCACACTGCTTTAAGCAGCAGTAAAATGCTTTGAAATAGATCTCAGACCCCTCTCAGTCACCATGCAACTGCTCAGAACTCCTTTAAGCAGTTCTGAAACTCCTGTTTAGAGAAACGGCATTAAAACTTCTCTCGAGTCCTCTTAAAACTGCTCTAAACAGCACCAAGCAGCTCCACACTGCTCTAAATTGATGTAAGTCCTCTAAAAACCATATAAACAGTTCTAAACAGCTCTGAAGTCCTGTAAAGTGTGCCAAAACTCTTGTAAAGCACTCCTAACAACAGAAAACGTTACCTATTCTAAAAACCTCAGAGCACCTGTAAACTGATCTAAAGCTCCTCTATGTTGCTATAAGCAGCAATGTCTCTAAATACATCTAAAATGCCTCCAGATCTCTACTGTGTAATTCTAAATTCCTCTACATGGCTCTAAAATTCCTCTAAAGAGCTCTAAGCAGCTCTAAAACCCGTCTAGACTAATCTGTAACTCCTACCAACTGCTCTAAGCAGCTCTAAACAACTTCCAAGTACAGTAGAACTTCTCATATGCTGTCAACAGCACAGAGTAGCTCTAAAACTCTTAAAATACCCAGAAAGTCTCTTGAACTGTCTCTAAATGGCTTTACAGAGCAATGAATTGTCTCTGAATCCCCTGAAATACACTGTTGTTCTGCTTAACCTCTTCATTAACGACCGGAACGATGGAGCAGAGCGCACCCTCAGGAAGTTTGCAGAGGGACCATACAGGCTGGAGAAACGGACAGGAACCTCATGAACTTCAGCAAAGGCAAGTGCAATGTCCTGTAGCAGGGGAGGAATAAGCCCACGCACCAGTGCAGACTGGGGGCCACCCAGCTGGAAGGCAGCTTGGCTGAAGAGCGTGGGGGTCATGGTGGACAACCTGACCATGAGCCAGCAGTGTGACCCTGCTGTATCCTGCGTTAGGAAAAGAGCTGCCAGCAGGTCAAGGGAGATCATCCTTCCCCTCTGCCTGGCATTGGTGAGATGCATCTGGAGTGTTGGGCTCCCTGGTAGAGGGAAGAAGGACATCCTCGAGTGAGTCTAGTGAAAGGCCTTGAAGATGATCATGGGATTGGAGAATCTGTATTACAAGGAGAGGCTGAGAGAGCTGGGACTGTTCAGCCTGGAAAAAGAGAAATTACCCATAGGGATGGAAGAACATAGAGAAGAGGGGATTTCTGAAAGAACAAGATGAGCCTCAAAAGAAAGAAAATACATGTGCTTTGTGAGAACCTGTTAATAAAGCCAAACCCCAGAGAAAGTGATCTCTGCATGTGACCAGCCCACAGCGAGCATATTTTGGAGTGGAGGAGGAATTCCACAAATCCAAACTCCTGAGATTATGATGTGACTACATGAAAAATGTGCTCCCAGAGCGCACAACAACGAGGGATTGTTCTCTGCTGCAGGCATCGGATGCTCTCAAAACGCGCTCTAATGGAAGATCTGAAAGTACACACCGAAAGCAAAATATTTGATTGCACCCGTTTTATGGATGGGTGTAGAAAACCCAAATGATTGTCCTCGGCAAGCAAACCAAGGCCAAACTCTGCACTGCACGTGGTACACATCTGGTAAAACCACATGTTGGAGAAGAAAACAGAAGCCACATGTGCTGCATGCGAGGAGTAGTTTTAGCTCCCCATGAGCCATTGTTTTTTGCTCGCTTGTTGTAGCCTGATCTCCATTTGCCTTTCTCACACAGTGCCATGGATCTTCCCAGCTCCCCACGACACGTGTCCCAGAGCCAGGACACTGCAGCGGTGTCGGGAATGCTTCCAGCACCGCAGTGGAACAAGAAACGGGCTGATAGAGGGACAGGAGATGAGGAAATGTGGAGCCAAAGCCTGTCCTGTCCTCGTTCTGTCCTGCAGTCCCCATGTAAGCTGCACCCAGGTCGTAGTGGTATACACAGCAGGGCCAAAATGGAGCAGGTCTTCCCCTTCTCATTGCTATGCATCTCATGGCTTTTAGTTTATGGCATGTTTTTCCTATTCATACATTATGTTTCTGTGTTACTGGTTTGGGTTTCTCTTATCCAAATAGTGGTAATTTCTAAGAGAACTGCAAATGAGTGGTACTGTGCAATAGGAGGTCTCCACCACAGCAGGCATCTGTCAGAAACAATTACTGTCTGCAGAGCTTGCAGCTACATAGCCATGGCAAGGAACGGAAGAAATAACTACAGCCTCTACTTTACAAAGGGAGGCTAAGGCACAGAGGTCAATGGCTGGCTCATTTCTTCAATGCCACAACTTTTAAATCTGATGCTTAATTCAGAATTGAGACCCTGAGGGTGAAATTTGCACATTTGTCACTTAAAAGAAATGCAGAGATGTAAGATGAGGTGGAATGATGCTGAATTTTTGGGGGTGTATGGGAATTTGTTTTATAATAATGATAATATTTTGATGCTCACCTTTAAATTTCTGAGCTGTAATTTTAGGTTTCATTCCAGTTTCAGCTTTGGTTTTGTCTGGGAAAGCAAAAAAGATCAAATTTGACTAATCTGATAGGAAAAATTACAATCTTTTAATCAGAGATGCTCTTTATCGCAACTCCCAGGCCTTCACAAGCTGCTGACATGCCCTCTGGTGCTCGTTTCCTTTACAAGGCAGTGTGGGTTTGCTTCCTCACTTACCACGACGAGATGTTTGAAATCCTGCACATTCCATGGCACCGAACTGCAGAAAATCTATCTTTGTTCCCCCTGCACCGTGCAGTGATGTGCCTCTGGCAGGCAGCTCCGGGAGGGCATTTAGACAGTGCCCATCACAGCCGCAGCATGACCGTCTCTCGGCAGCTCCTGAGCGCGTGGGTCCACAGCCTAAGGGGAGCTGAGCTTGTCCCAGTTGCTCCAGCTCCAAAGCAGCCAGGCTTCCCTCATGTTCAGCCATCAACAAGAAGATATCCCCTTTTTCAGTGACTATTGCCTGGGTAGAAATCCCAGCTGGAACTGATGGAGCATCAGCTCCTGCCCTGATGCACCGAAGCGCTGCGGTTCGCCAAGGCAGCGGTAAGTGCCGTCCCTCCGGCGTGGCGTGCGGTGCGGCTCGCCGTCCCCCCCACGTGCAGCGGCTCACCCTGTACTTCCTCGTTTTGTTTTGTAATTATTTTTAAAGGTTTTCACATCATTGATGATTGGAAGAAGCCTTGGATTTTAAACTTGGCTTGCAGACCGCAGGCTATGGGAGGCTGCGGCTCTTGTAATGGGTCATCAAGGGCGGCAGCTGGGGAGACAGCGGGCGAGGGGTGATGAAGGGCGGCTTTCTGCGGCGAGCTCTCTGCTGATGCCGGCTTCCTGCCGCCCGCCTCCGGCCCGGAGGAGCAGCGGCAGCCGGGCCCCGCCGCGCCGGGCCCCTCCCGCCGGGCCGAGGGCGGAGCAAGGCGGCCGGGAGGGCCGCCCCGGAGGTGCTGCTGAGCCGGGCCGGCCGCCGGCGAGGTGAGGGCAGCGGCAGGGGGGCTGGGGGCTCCCGGGGGTGGCGTCCGGGCGGGCGGGCTGGCTGGCTGGCCCCGCGGCTCGGCCGGGCGCTGCCCGCAGGTTTGGGGGGGGCTGGGGGGCTGCTGGGTGGTCAGCGCGAGGTTGCCTTTCCCGGAGGAAAGGCCTTGAGCCCGGCTTTCCGCGAAGGTGTTCTCCCTTCCCAGCTGCCAGGCGTTACAGGTGTGTGCGAGACCACGACCTGCAGTGGGAAGGAAGGGTAGGTAGAAGATGTACCCCCGTTCTGTCCAGGGGTGGTGCTGGCTGCAGTAAGCTGCTCTAACCAGAGCAACAGCAAAAGGCGAGTCTCTCTAACCAAAAATAACACCCTTCAAAGTCCTCTTGTGAACTTTGCCTGTCTAGCTCTGCTGTTAACAGAAGGTAGTTGAAACTGCTGAAATAAAGATGTCTTTCTTTTCCAAACAGGTCAGTGATGCCTGGAAAGAAGTTACAGGGTCTCGTAGCTGCTACAGTCACTCCAATGACTCCTGATGGGTGAGTATGACTCTATCACAACATGGCATGTTGTCACAGTTGCACTGCTTACCATTGCCTTAAAGCCCTATCTCCCTTCTTACTTGGACCTGATCAGTTTTGGCTTTGGGTTTTAAATCAGATCTCTGATGGGATGGGAAACCACCAGGTTTGCCACATTAGCTCTGGAGTGGGTTCCCTTAGCCTCCGCATCCTCCTGTTAGCCAGCAAGTGCTGTAGGTCTGGGTTTGGAAAGGTTGGATCAGTCTCACATCTCTCTGCTGCTTTTGTAGGTGCAAATTAAATCACAGTAAGGTTATACCTATAGAGTATTGCCGTATTTTCCCGTTTGCTAAGGCAGATCACAGTCCTAGTTAAAAGGAGTTCAAGAGCTAGAAAATAACTGTCAAAATCTGATGTCGTTTAGACTTCTCTGTACCCTAGCTCACTCAACCGTGCATTCACATGTGTGCATGGAATTAGTCTAAACCAGAAGAAAATATTGCAAGGACTGCACAGTTCTGAAAATAGTATCAAATCGAAAGCTGAAATTCAGCCTTCCTCAAAGCAGCGATGGTAAAACAGACGGCCTCCCTCCTGCATCTTGATGTTGCAAGACAGAGTTGTGTGGAGTCAGCAAAGGAGCCTGAGCTTCTCGGTTGAGGGATGTGTCAAGATCTGTGTGTGTTTCTGAGGGAGATGGTGGAGATTTGCTAGTACGGTCCTCTGAAAGTGAGCCTTTACTTTTGAAAAGTGCTGTGAAGCACATGGTACTGTCTCAGTCAGGAATCATTTGTGTTGCAGTCACTGCTTTGTTTCCTTCTTTAAAGGAAACTTATTTCTAATTTGATTTTTTTATTACTACTCAAATTTATTACAGCATGGTATTTGGCGAGTAATTTGGGTCCGCTGCCAGGCATGCCTGGCCTTTGTAAGATATATTCTGTCAATGCAGCTATGAAATTTTGGGTGATGTGTGAACCAGTCAAGATCCCAGAACTGACTTCCAGACTATAGAGTTGGTCTGTATGTGTGACAAATGAAAATAATGGTGAAATATTATACACTAATAAATAAAATAAATTTGTCCTGCAGAAAAAATAAACCTAGAATTCAATTTCCCTTGTTTGTCAGGAAAGTCTGTTATCCTTTAATGAGAGAGAGGTCAAAGTCACATCCAGCAGATGCCTCTTCATGGTCTGTGTCCAGCAGTTACAAGTATAGCTTAACTATTTGCAAGCATTTGTACAAATCTCTGTGCTCTCAAGAGGACTCCTGTTTCCCTCAGCAGTCAGAAAGGTTTGAATGCCTCTTGTTTGGGTTGGAAGAGACCTTAAAGACCATCCAGTTCCCACCCCCCTGCCATGGGCAGGGACACCCTCTACCAGACCAGGTTGCTCCAAGCCTCATCCAGCCTGGCCTTGGACACTTCCAGGGATGGGGCATCCACAGCTGCTCTGGGCAGCCTGTGCCAGTGCTTCACCACCCTCTCCAGGAAGAACTTTCTCCTGTTGTCCAATCTAAATCTCCCCGCTTTCGATTTAAACCCATTACTCCTTGTCCTATCAGTACAGGCCCTTGTAAAAAGACACTCCTTCCCACCCCCCCCTGCTTTCTTGTGGGCCCCCTTCAGGTACTGGAAGGTGCTATAAGGTCCCCCCGGAGCCTTCTCTTCTCCAGGCTGAACAAGCCCAATTCTCTCAGCCTGTCCCCATAGGAGAGCTGCTCCAGCCCTCTGAGCATCTTCATGGCCTCCTCTGGACTCACTCCAATCGGTTGATAACCTTCTTATGCTGAGGGCTCCAGAGCTGGATGCAGAACTACGGGTGGGGTCTCACCAGAGCAGAGAGGGAGAATCCCTTCCCTCGCCCTGCTGGCCACGCTTCTCTGGATACAGCCCAGGATATGGTTGGCTTTCTGGGCTGCCAGTGCACACTGCCAGCTCATGTCCAGTTTTTCATCCACCAGTACCCCAAATCCTTCTCCATAGAGCTGCTCTTGATCCATTCTCCACCCAGCCTGGAATTGTGTTTGGGATTGCCCTGAGCCATGTGCAGGCCCTTGCACTTGGCCTTGTTGAACTCCATGAGGCTGGCCATGGCCCACCTCTCCAGCCTGCCCAGGTCCCTCTGGATGGCATCCCTTCCCTCCAGCGTGTCGACTGCACCGCACAGCTTGGTGTCACCAGCAAACTTGCTGAGGGTGCACTCAATCCCACCATCCATGACACTGATGAAGATGTTAAACAGCACCAGTCCCAACACTGACCCCTGAGGAATGCCGCTTGTCACTGGTCTCCACTCAGACATTGAGCCATTGACCACAACTCTGAGTGCAACCATCAAGCCAGTTCCTTACCCACCAAGTGGTCCATCCATCAAATTCATGCCTCTCCAATTTATAGACCAGGATGTCCTGTGGGACAGCATCAAATGTTTTGCACAAGTCCAGTTCTCTCATATCTCCCAAAAGAAAGTTCTTTGCTGTGACAAGTCTGCAGTGGTTACCAATTGAGATAAAAGTTTGGAACAGTGAACTACTGGTCAGGAGGAAGAGGAACTGGAAAAAATAATTCAGAACTGAACTGTTACCTGAAATATTAAACAGATGTTGAGGGTGTCGTACTTTGGGGTAATTTTTGTGTGTACAAATGCAAGTCTTCAAAAACACGTCTTTTTTTTGCTTTCTTAATCTCTAAGTTTAAGGTATCTGTGGGTGGAGACTTACGGTTGCTGTGGTTCCTTTCATTTCAGACAAATTAACCTTTTGGTGATTCATCAATATGTGGATTATCTGGTAAGCAAGCAGAAGGTGAAGAATGTCTTTGGTAAGTGGGTTTTTTTTGACAGAAACTGTGTCACACCCCTTTTGCCTGGATGGCAATCCTGTGATATCTTGCCTGACAAGAGCTGTGGTGGGAGGGACTACATATGGGATCATCCTAGACATTTATATTCATTGCTGGAAGGAGTATAAGCAATACTTTAGGCATCTGCTTTTGCCTACATCTCATTTCTGCGTGGGATAAATAAGTGTTGCCTTCATACAGCGACATGAGATTAATAGATAACACTGTGTTGGCAGAGAAGATTCAACTGAATGATTCTCTTCTTTGTGTGGGCAAGATACAGTGATCTGATCAAAAAACATCAGCTCAGGAGTCCAGGGAATTCAGTGGGCTCATCAAAGCCAAATGGGCTTCTTTAGGAGACCTGTGGTGCACTGGGTGATACCGAGGTGGTCACTGTTCCCACCTCTGCTTTGCCTCTGCCTTTGGACTGCTGCGATGGCAGCAGGGATGGCTGGGTGGGGAATACATAATCTGTAAAACTCCTTCATTCATAGCCTGGAGTAGTTAAGTAAGATGATGTCAGTGATAAGATTTTGGTTCAAAACTTCAGTCAAGAGAGTGCCAAGATGCAGAGCAGAGCGTGGCAGTGATGTCAGCTGTCTCATTCTCATCTGTTGATTGTGACCAAACACACTGACATCTCATTGTTTTCTAGGGGTGCTTTAGTCTAGGTAGCACATATGGTTCAACTCACGACAGAGACGCCAAATTTCAGGTCAGGTGGTTTCCCTGGCATGGGGAACTGTCTGGCTGGCGGGGCATCCCTTGGTACACTCGTCATAGCCTGACTCACCTTGCTGTGGGAAGGAGGTAGCCTCTGCTGGGGAGTAGATGGGTGGGCGGTTTCCCAGTTTCAGCAGCTGATTCTGTCTCCTCCCTCCCACAGCTGGGAAACACACAGGTTTCCCACACAAGCATTGAGTGATGGTAACACTGCAATCCCCATGCAGATGCTGGTGTGGACCACTGCCATCTTAAAATGAGTCGGGGAAGAAATATTTCTGTTTAATATCATTAAAAGTGCTGGTTCTTCAGTAAAACCAGTGCATGTAGGCCAGGCCTCAGTAAGTGTGTTGTGATGTGTTGAAACAGTGAATGGCACAACAGGAGAAGGACTGTCCCTTAACATCCAGGAAAGGAAGCAGTTGGCGGAAGAATGGGTTTGCCAAGGAAAAGACAAGTGAGTAGCTGAGAGTGAACTGGGGAATTTCGAATCTCGTGTTACAATATAGGCATCCTTGACTGATTGCAAAGCCACATCTGCTGATGGGGGTTTTTTGGGAATGTTTTGTTGATGGGCTTTGTTCCCCAGCTCCTTCATCACAGAAGTCTGGTTTTTTCACTGCTGGTGTCCATTCCTGCTGCTTAGAGAGCTTGTAAGAGTGCTTGTCTTTGGTACACTGTTTGGGGGGGACATGGGTGGACAAAAATTGCTCTGGGGGAAAAAAAGGGCTGTGCCCTTTGCTTATTCTTGAGAAGAAATGAAAATAAAGAACAATCTGCTTATTTATGCCCTTCAAGCATTTCTGAACCTTTTAATATATTAAATGATTTGGTATGGGGGAAGCTAAAGTGTAAAGTGGTTTGGTGCTCCCCTCAAGGTGCAAAGTCAGTGGCAGATGAAGGAATTCAACCCAGATCTGCAGCTCTGTATGCAATTGCAGGTCCATTATCCATTTATCATACCTGTCATAGTCTTGTAGCACTCATCACTGCTGCCGCCTTGGTTGGTGTGTCAGAGGATGTGGAGAGGAGGAGGTGTTTGGGTGGAGGGATAGTGAGGAGAAATAAACTGGTATGAAGGCTCACAGTCTGTACAGATATAAAGGAGAAACCAGGAATGGGACTGATGGACTGGAACCTAGCAGGAGCAGACAAGCAGTCAAAGGTGCTGCTCTGAGGTTGAACTCCCCTGGTAGTTCTGTAGAGCAATAGGTTTAGAAAGCAAAGATATGCTTTACTATCCTTTCTTTTTCCCAGCTTTCCCTTAAATCTTTAATTTTTAACTTCAATTTCCTAATAAAATGCTAAAACCTGTCCCTCCTGACAGCCTTGCAGATACAACAGCAAGGAGTCACATACGATTTGTATTTGAAAGTGTGTGTTGTTTTTTCCTCCACCAGGAGCTTGCCACTGTCAGCATTTTCCCTGTGTGTCTGCTCATCAGGTCAACACGCAGGTTCAAATCCCTTTTAGGCTTAATATAGCTCTGTGAAGTTGTTCTTCTCTGGCTCCCTGGTCTGAAGTGAGTGATTTTGTCAGACTGATATTTTCCACCATCACTGAAACCTCCCCAAACCTTTTGAATTTGTTTTTGTGCAGGCTGGATCACGTGATCATTCATGTGGGAGCACTAAGTCTGCCAGAGTCCCAAGAGCTGGTATGTATAAGATATAATTCTTTTTCACTATCTGTGTAGTAAATATAAATCAGATGTACCTACTTTCCATTCTCTCTTTTATAGGCAAGACACGCAGCATCCATAGGTGCTGATGGTATTGCTGTAATAGCCCCCTTTTTCTTCAAACCCACAAACAAAGGTGAGTAGATATAATTGCTGACGCCCTTTAATGTTACCCTCCAAACCTCTTCTTTCTTTGAAAAGTATTCTGGTGATAGTATTCGCACGCCTGTCATGTCTGGTGCCATGCAAAAGCAAAACCTAGAAGAAGCATTTTTGAAAGATGAGAGCTATCGGGATTCTCCCAGTAAGAAGTGGGAAGGATGCCTTTTGGGATGTATTTTGTTAGCCTCTTGTAGAAAGAAGAGTGGCCCATGGAAAGAGTAGTTAACTGGTCTGTCTTCTGAATAGATAGTATGGAGTTCATGCTTGATCTGGGCCACACCAGGAAGCAGTTGGTTCCATGCTGACCCTTGCTGGCCACTGACCAAGTTGATAAACTGCTGACACATGGGCACGCCTCTTGTTATGGGGCTGGTCACATTTGGTTCTGTGCACTTAAGGTTACCTCAGAACTTAGGAACTGAGCGTTTTGATTTTGATATAATGAACATAAATAAAAGAACAACATGAAGTGGAGGTTTGTAAAAGAAATGTTAAAATTTGTGTGAATGAATTATGAATGGAAATGGTCATATGAAAGCACCAGAAGAGACTGGAATGGATTGCCAGAATGGCTGGCGTTGACAACCAAGGGCACAATCGCTGGCAATCAAACTGGTAAGCACAGAGGAGTAGCACAGAAGATCAGCAGAAAACCTTTGTTGATAGTAGCAGGATGGCAGTGAGGTTTCAGCGTGCTGCTCTTCCTGCTGTGCCAATGGGAAGACTGCCTAAGATTTATGAAGGATGCAGTGAAGAAGGCCCTCGGGAAGAATGTCAGCCATAATAACAATGTGATTCCTAAGACAGTACAAAAAAGTTGTCTGAAAATCTGTTCATCATCACTGTTGAGCAATACCCCAGGGAGGTGAATGTGAACTTGATGCCTTGTCCTCTGTTGCACACAAGTGGTGCTGATGAGACCACTTTGGCATACAGGTCTTGATGTTTGCATGTGTAAGAGCATGCATGAGTTATTTCTGTAAGAGAATGAGAGTTACTGAAATTGGTTTGGTTTAAAATAAATATCGTATAGCCTTCCCCAACATCATCTGCTGAGTTTTGTTGCATTTAATGTTTATGCTGTGTGAAGGGCTGTGTATGGTATGCAAACTGTAGATGGCCTCTCCACAGACCCTGGCTGCTGTGAATCTGAACTGTTTTTCACTATGCATGGTTTCCTTCTCTTACGGGGGTACTTGGTTGTTTCCTTCCAGATGAGCTGATTGTTTTTTTACAGAAGGTTGCATCTGAAGCCCCTGCGGTTCCATTTTATTACTATCACATCCCTCCTCTAACAGGTGTCAAGAGTAAGTACTGCTTAGTCAGCTCTTCCTGAGCCTGTAGGCTCATAGCAACCTGAGTAATCCCAGTGCTGGTGTGATTAGTCTGTCAGTAGTATGTGGCCTCTACTCCTGTCACAAGCAAGCTGTAGTGGAAAGGATCCTTTCTGAAAATGGGAGGCGAATCCAAGACTGGAAAATAAATTGAATTCCTTGTCACTGGAAAAAAAAGTCACAGTTTATGTGTACTGGAGAACTGGGATGGAAGCGATGCCGACCATGGCTTTGCAATTGGTGTGGACCAGGATAGGTAATTGCCTATCCCATTGTATGCAAGGGATATATATATATAGTTGGATCCCATTGTATGCAAGGTAGTTACCACCATCTCTCTTGGTGTAGGCTGACTGCATAGTCATGTTTGCTAGTAAATTACTTGTGAAACCACAGTGCTTCTCAAGTCTTACTATTTAGCAGAGGAATGAAGAGTAGAATACAGATCTTCAGTTACTGGCTCTAGACAGCAGGTTATGTGGTGTTTCTGTATGTATGCATTTGTATGTATTCTTAAATGTGTTGTTGCCAGTTCATTCCTAAACTTTCACTTATGCAGCATTTTTCCCTTCTGATCTGGTAAAAGGAATGCTTCAAGAGGGCAGAAAGATGTACTTTGTGTAACTCGGGGAAATAATCACACTGAAGTTGTCTTACTGGTTGTTTTAGAGCTATATAGTTTACTAGGCTTAGGCCAAAAGCAAGTAACTTGTAAAATAGTAAGTCTCTCTCTTGGGGACAAGACAGGGAAATCTCTCAGAACAGGGGTGTGTTTCTTCATGTGACGTTGCTGTTCTGCACAGTTCGTGTTGAAGAGCTGTTGGACGGAATAAAAGAGCGGATCCCCACCTTCCAGGGTGTGAAGTTCAGCAGCACGGACCTCCTGGACCTTGCACAGTGTATAAACAAGAATGAGAGAGAACAGTTTGCATTTCTTTATGGTGTGGATGAGGTAAGAGGCTCCTCTTAAAAATTATTTCTTCTATGGCATTCTCTTGCTTCAGCCTTTGGGGGTAAAAAAGTAACCCTGGACATTCAGTGCCAGGTAGTTTTGCTGCTCCCTCCCACCACCACCCTTTTTTTTTTTTTTTTTCTTTTATTACATGAAGTAAAAATGTTGTGTGTGTGTGTTTTTCTTTTTTCTCCTCCCACCCAAAACCAGCAACTCTTGAGTGCACTGGCAGTAGGGGCAGATGGAGCAGTTGGAAGGTCAGTATGGCTCGGCCTCCTTCCCCTAGACACGCACACCATACTGTTGTATCTCCCACTATCTACACTGTATTTCTCTCACTGTCTTCTGTCACAGGGAGGGAGGACTTTGCAGGCTAGGGCTGTGCAGTAGGAGCAGACCGACAGGCTAGTTCCAGTGCTGGTGATGGGACGGTCATGTAATCTAGGATTTTGGAGTATGTTAGTTTGATTATTGCTGCAGTCTGTAACCTGATCTATGATAATATATTTCTTTATCCTCACAACAACTTTTTGAAGTAGGGAATCCCTTCATTATATGGGTAAGGAACCAAAACCCAAAGAGGTTAAAATTGTTTGCCTTAGTTCACATGAGAAGTCAGTAAGGAAAAGGACTCAGCTGAGTTTTATTTCTGATTTGTCTTCTGCCCCTCATACCAGGCGGCTTAGATGAATTACTGTGCGATACCTGGGTTCTTTAGTAGATGATCCATTAAATGAACAAGCAGTTGGAAGATTAAGTGATTGACTTTCTGTCTTGTCTAATTGTTTCTTTTTATTTTTGATTTTGAAAAGCACTTCTGTTTGGAGAGAACTGGGAAGAGAAATCTGCTCTCTAAACTCTTCTGTAGGGTTCGGCATGCATCACATGCCTGACAGTATAAGCCTCACATAGATTGCTTGAATCTCTGTCGTAATAATGGCATTCTTACAACGTCAGCAGAGAAAGCCTGTGGCTATGTTTCAGTGGTCCTAAGCTCCCCCTTTGCATTTACTGATTCTGGTTTGGTTTTGGTTCTTTTTGGCAGTACATACAACTATTTGGGCCAAAAAAACAATCTGATGTTGCAAGCCTTCGCAGAGTCAGACCTCGCATTAGCACGGAAGTATCAGGTACGGTATCGGTGTTGTCACCACTGGAGCAGCTTGCTTTCTCTTCTAGCTTACTGAGGCTGTTTTCTGTGTGGTTTTGGCATCTGTGCGCTGAGGTAGCTTTATTAAATTAAACTTCTTTTAGCTCCAGCCCCCTGCTTGTTACTCATCTCACCTTTCTGACCAGTCCTTACTGTCTTTTAACCAAGATTTGCCTTACTTGTCCTGCAACTCTCTGATCTCACCTATGCAAAGTAAGCAATGGCCTGACGTTTCTCCTCAAACAAGCAAGCCCACAATGGCCAAGCCCCTTGACTGGGAATATTCTGGTCACAATGTAGGGCAGAAAGCCATCCCAAAGAAGCTCTGCCTTGACACCTCTGGGTTTTGAGCAGCGTGAAGATTTGTGAGGAGTTCTGAGCCATCAGTATACAATCTATACTCAGTGTTTTTATGGGACATTTGAGACATCCTCTATTTTTTTTTTCATTAAGAGAAGTGACTGCAAGATGAAAGTCTAAAAGACGTCAGAAGGATGGTCTGCTCTGGGAAATCTCCTCTTTAGGCAGTGAACATTCAAATTTGTAAACCTTTAGACTGGTACGAGACACATCAGCTCTCAGACTGTAGTGAGGGACAGCTTTAACATCAGTGATAGACTGAGAGGGAGTGATGGTTTTCTTCTGTCCGTGTCTCCCTCCCTCCCCTGTTCCAACTGGATTCAAGTAGTATTTCCCCTAGACTGTCTAGATGGCCAAAGGCTTTTTTCAAAGCTGTGCAACAATTGTGTAAAATGTAAATATCCTAATAGGTCTAGGTGCTTTTACATCTTAAAATTTGAGGGAGTTAATACTTTACTGTCTGTCTTTTCTAGTTTCTCACTGGGGAATTCCTCAACTTTGTCATCAAACTAGGTAAGTCCTACACAGCTTGTTTCCCTCGTTACATCTAAAAATGCAGAGTTGGTGCTCCAGAACCACTCAGGTTGCAGTACCTCAGAACTTCCTTCCTGAAAGATTTGGCAGTAAGAAAATGTGTGCGCCGTTTTTAAAGTCAATGGCAGCTGGGACCTCAACAAGCTGACTAAGCATCCCTGTCAGATTCCACTCTCATTTCCTTCCTTCTGTGAAATCTCATGGCTTTAAAGCTGTGACTCTTCCTCTTGTCCTGACTGTTTCTGTGGGTTGTCTTTTTTTGTTCTGTCTCCAAAAGCTCTTTTCTAGCTTTGTTTCTAGAGTAGTTTTGCTGAGGTGGTGGTGCTTCTGTGGGAAAACAGCTCTGATCCTTGTCTCTTCTGCCTTGCTGTAATGTAAGAGTAACTGTTCAAGGCTGTACAAGGCTAAAGCATTTGAAAATGGAAGGATTTTTAGAAACAAAATCAAAAGTTTTAATATAAAAAGCAATTAAAGCCAACTAAGAGTAGCGTAAGGAGACTGAATTAGACATTTCATGGTTTTCACTTAATGAACTGTTCACTATATTTTTGCCATACATATGCAAGCCTCAAGGAATCTAGCTGAGCTTTGGTGCTTGGCTGCGTTTATTGGGTTAAAAGTGAGAGGAAATGCATCATTATTTAGCTGTATAAACAAATCGGGAAACACTCAATTTCCTGAGGTACTTAAGGAGGCTTGAGCTATGGACAGAGAGGCCTCCTGAAGTTTCCCATGGTGGTTTAAGCCAGTACCCAATGTGATTGTCACGTGTTGGCAGGAAGGTACTGTTCCCAGGGCTTTACTTCATGTGAGTCTGCACTGGGGGGTAGCTACAAGGCTGCAAAGATTGGGTTGCTGGGGTGATGAATTGTCTGGGATAGCTCAGCCTACCGGTGAAGGTAAATTTGAAGTAGCCCTGGTTTTCCTTGGGTTACGTGTAGAGGACTCAACATCTTTTCTTTTGCCAGGGCTGCATGGCAATACATTTTTGGCAAGGAGGAAGGAACACAAACACAGCCCTGTGTATCTGTAAAACTGATAGAATAGTTTGTAAAGTGCATATCTAAGAAAATACTCTGCTTGGTGTCTTTAGGAGGGGAGCGATGATGGTATAATCTATAAATAAATGTAATAGCTAGGCGTAGTTTTTACTGTAGTCTTTCCTGTCTGCAAGTATGAACATCTCTTTGTAGCTACACTGTTCTCACTTCTGAGAAGTGCTTCAAGCCTGGTTTATGCTGGATTATACAGGAACTCCATGCTGCTGCTTTTATGGACACCTGTACATAGACTGTTTTAAGTGAAATGAGCTCTAAATTACCTGATTTTGCTTTTGTCCACCCAGGTTTTGGTGTTGCACAGACTAAAGCTGTAATGACTTTTGTTTCTGGCATTCCCATGGGACCTCCACGGCTTCCACTGGTTGATGTCTCCGAGGAGTTCATTGTCAAGGCCAAAGCCAAGCTGGATAGCATTGTGTGGCCTGATGGCAGCTGATGCTCACTTCTGTGTGGATCTGGGAGTGGAGGCCCCTTTTCTGGAATTCACTGTCACTTGGCACATTCCCCACATGATGGGCTGTGATTTCTTTCAGGGAATTGGCAAGGTGCCTGAGCCACTTCCTGTTAGGGCTGGCTTTGTTGGCACACCTGGAGGCACCCTTTTGTGTACCTTTACTCTGCTCCCCTGGAGCACTGCACATCCCAGGACTAGCTGGTATCTTTTATTAAAAACAGTTAAAAAAAAAAAGGGGGGGGGGGGGGGGGAATTTTTCCCCAGTTGAAGGATTCTGACTCCTTTTGTCTAGAAAGGAGGAAGATCTGTCTCTACCCTCCCTCCAGCTAGATCATGGTTTGTCCTCTCCCTTCCTAAGTATCTCTAGTACTACAGTGTGTTTTTAAATGTTGGTATAACACAGTCTAGTTGCTCTGATGGGTATTTTACGGTTTGTCACAAAGCCATTGGGACACTGACTTGACTACATGTGAAAATCCAGGTTTTGTCTGATCTCATTGTCTCTGTGCACCTCCACTAAATACAAAATTAAAAAAACCCACTCCACTTCTGCATCAGAAAGGTTTTGGCTCTCTAATGAGCAGATATTTCTCCATCTTTTTCCTTGCCAACAAAAATGATGGCAGAATTGAGCTGCACGTCTCCATATTGCGATGCAGAATACTGTCGGATGTGCACCTGCTGTCAGATCAAAGGCCTTCCTCTGCACCCTGGACTCGCCCCTCTCCACCACCTTCAGTATTAGTCTCTTGACAGTCTGCGTGGCTGACAACTGTGAGCTCCCGTGCCCTCTACCACTTGGCTGTACCTCCTGAGGGAACTCCTGTACGCAGAAATGATCGCTCGGGGGCCCTGGGAGGGAAGGAAGCGTGGAGAGGCACGTTGCTAACTTGTTGTAACACAGGAGCATGGCAAAGCCTACTAACTTCCTCTCGCCTGTAACCACTGAGCAAGAGACAGACAATAATAAAGGCTGCGCCCCACCCCTTCAGTTTGGAAACTTTGGGAGAGCTCTTTGCCGGGCGAGGGGAAGGGGGTGGAATCCGGCTGGGGTGCGCACAGAGACCCCGCCGTACCCTCAGCGGGAGGGGAGCAGCTGAGGCCCGCGGCGTGCCTCCTCTGAGGACACGGGAGTTGCTCGCTAGGCCCTTGTAAAAATAAACCCTGGCGCCGTCCTGCCAACGCTGTGGCTCCCAGGGCAGGGCACAGGTACGCGGTGTGCAGAGAAGGGGCGAATTTCCCGAGCCGGCCCCAGTTATTCTGCTCTGATCCGTCGGGTTTGGGACCGTTTATGCGGCGGAAGCCCGATGAAGCGCCGCCTGCTCCCGCCCTACGGCTTCAGCTGCCGGCGGCGGGGCTCTGCGCCCCGCCACCCCTCCGCTCTGTCCCGCCGCGGCCGCCGTAGCCACGCATGCGCGACCGCCGTCGCCGTGAGGCGCGGGAGGGCGGAGCTGCCCGCCTCTAGGCCGGCGCCGGGAGGAGCGGGCGGGCCGCGGCCTGGTCGGTGCTCGCCGCCGGTACTCACCTCTTGCCTTCGCCGGCCGGAGCCATGGGGGACGTGAAGAACTACCTGTACGCCTGGTGCGGGAGGAGGAGGGTGACGCCGGCCTACGAGATCCGCGCCGGCGGCGGCCGGAGCCGGCAGACTTTCGTCTGCGAGGTGCGGGCCCTGCCTCGCTGCCGCCGGCCCCGGGGAGGGTCCGAGGCCTGCCGGGGGCCTGGGGCCTTGTCGGGCCCACGGTGGGAGGGCGCTGGAAGCCATGAGCGAAAGGAGCGCTGGGGAGGAGGGGCAGGGGGCTTGGCCGTTTCGCGGTCAGAGCATCCAGGCTTTTTGTGCGTGGTGTAGTGGGTCTGTGAGAGTAAAGCAGCCTGGTACAAAGCTCTTCCAACAGGGAGGAATCTGTTTCTCTAAGGGTGATGTGTACGTTTACACCTTTTGTGTGACCCTTCTCACTGGGAAAATTGTCAGCGATGCGTACTGTGTGCACCCTCGCAAAAACTGATCATCTGCTGAACTTGAGTTGCGTTAAAAAATCCCTGCTGGATTGGCTGCTAGTGTGCGTGCTGTTATGATGTTGCTCCGTTCCTGGCTCCAGACACTGTGGATGTGCCAACTTTGGATTCAGGTTGAGTCTGGGAAGGCGCTGATGCTAAGCGTGAGGCTACAGGCAGAACCTTGTAAGTGATGCCATAGATTGGCACTGACCACCCTGAGTTTATCATTATACCCTTCTTCCCCCCTCATCTACCTCACCAGTAACAAAACTGAGAAGCACAGGGATATCAAACCGATTTTAAAGGTATTGTAACAGGAACTGAGCATTGCTCTGATGAAGCGGTTGTATGGACAGTTACATTGTTGACCCGTTCTCTGGTTGGTTTGTTGATGCCCTGTGAGCACCCCTAGAAACTTAATGGATAGATTTCATTAAAACGTTCTTTTGCTGTTTCCACAGTCTAGTACGATGGTTGTGAACCCAGTACAGTTATGTTTGGTTGGTGATACTGTTGTCCTGCTAGACTGATAGTCGGTACTGGAAGTGGAAGCTCTTTATTTGGAACCTGTTAAGCAGAATACTAACAAAGGATGTTGTTTGATGAGAAGATGGGTATTGGCTACCACTGTGATGCAGCAGTGAAGGACAGTGTAGTCTGGCATCAGCAGTGCTGTGCAACACCGGTTTGAGCTAGCTGGAACGTTATGTGCAAGTCTGCTTACCTTTTAAGAACAACTAGGTATAGTTTACGTGGTCAGCAGAGTGAAGAATGGAAATCACATAGTGGTCTTACCAAGCTGAAATGAAATGGAGTTGCTGAGTGTAAATGTGAAAAAAAGAGAAAAATAACTCGAAGATGAAGGGCAGTGGTTGCAGAAAAGTGTGTGTAAAAGTCTGGTTAGTCTGAATTTTGAATAAATTTCCTGTGATCAAGTTTTGCAGCAGCCTGTCAGTCAAGCTAGCAGGATATAAAGTTGCTGTTCTAAAGCTTGTCTCTGAGTTTGAAATACATGTTACTAGCTGTAATAAGGTAGCGCTACAGCAGAGGACACACAAAATCACTCGTCCTTGTTGTCTGAGGGTTTAGGATTAAGGTTGAGGAAAGTGAACCTGGGCAGTGTTTGCTGATGTGTGTTGGTAGTATCCCTTCCTACACAGTGTGTAATGTGTCCTACACGTGTCCTACACGTGTAATGATACTTTGTAATAATACTTTTCCTGTGGCAACTTATTTGCAACTTATTAGCAATTGATATTTAGTGTTTCAGTATTATTGCTTTTCAAGACCCTTTCACTCGTGGGTGCCACAGATCTGTATTTTTGTTTGCAGGTTCGAGTGGAAGGCTTTAACTACATTGGCATGGGCAATTCCACTAACAAGAAAGATGCGCAGAGCAACGCGGCTCGAGACTTTGTCAATTACTTGATTCGGGTGAATGAGATGAAGAGAGATGAAATTCCTGCATTTGGAGTAAGCTGCTCTTTCTTCTTACCAAAGGCTAATCTTTAATTGCAGTGCCATGCATCCAGCTGCGTTTCATCCCTGGAGTTCAGTCTGTGTGCAGTGAAGAAGACTGAAAGCGCGTGACCTCGTCTTGCAGGGCTGGATGGCTGGAATATAGACAGTGAATGTTGTAGGCTGAGCTGGTAAAAACAGCTGCATGTTTTCTGTGTAACTGATGAGGCTGGAGAGAATTCAGAGTCCATGTAAGCTGCAGCGTGACTTGGGTGCTGAGTACTGACACCTGACACTGGGAATGGGTTTAAATGCATGCTATGGTACATAATACTGTGTACTTAAAAAAAAATCACATCTCAAACCAGACATGGAAAATTTTTTTTAAAACGTAAATGCTTTCTGCCTTAGCTCCTTGTGTAGTAGGATCACTGCTTTTCGTGACATTTTATAAACCATGCAAGTATCAGTGATGACTGTCACATAAAAGCTAAGGAGGAAGATAACTACGGCAGTTTTAGAGAACAGTGAATGAAGCATGAAGCTACGTGTTATACATTGGCAGAGTGTTTGTCTGGTGCTTCATTAAGGATGTATCCATATAAGATACATAGTTTGGTCAGTGGAAGCAGTGTCCCTGCCTCATTAGCCTTGATGAAGCCTTGTGGTAGCAGGACCTGTATTATTTCTGATGTACCTGTTGGTTTTGTGGCAATGCAGTGTGTTGCATGGCTAGATCTGAAAAGGGATAATGTATCTTGAACAGAGCAGAGGTGGTGTGATCAGTTAGGTAAACGTACACATCTCAGAATGGTGAGGATTGACATTGTAATGGTTAACCATCATTTGATCATTTCCTAAGGGTATTCGTGTTTTCTTACAACAGGTTCTTGTACACAAAATGTGTGTTCATAACTCATTAATATTTGAATTGCCTTGGACCTGTGACAGGTACTGGTATCTGTTACTGTATCCTGCGTGCTGAAACACTTGATTTTATAATTACTGAACTTCAGTAAGTCAGGGCTACTTGTTGGTTGGAAACCTTGTTATGGAATGCCCACAAAAAACCAAATATTCAGCAGTTGTGTTTCTTTCACTTTTTAAAAGAGTGTTACTACTGGGGGTAGATGTGGCACAAGGATGCATGATCTCCTTAAACTGCCTGAACAGTTTTCAAGCTAAGTAGTAAAGAGACTTATTCTGTACGAATGTGCTGATATTTCCCTTCGGTCCTGTTCCTAGCCAGCACCTGGTGATACCCCTGATGGACAGAAAGCAGCTAGAGATGTTACTGATTCCAGCTCTGCTTTGGGTGGACCTCTGCCTCCGCATTTGATTATAAAGGCTGAAATAGGTAAGGCACTGAAAACTGTGATTTACACGTATGTGAATGTAATATATACACATAGATTTGGGTGGGGATTTTTCTCCTAAATAGCATTGTCCTGCAGACAGACAACAATTATAGGTCATTGTAGTTTTGAGGCAGAGGTGTGAATGACTGCATGAAATCTGAGGGACTGGTCATGTCCCCTTAAGGCTGCCCAGCTCTACCTCTCCCTTGCTAAGAACATGTTTTGGGAGCGTTATTTTGGCTTTGTCTTTTTTTCCATGCCATAGGCAATGGTGCAGGTGCAGCACCTGGAAACTCTGGCAGTCATGGAGCTCAGTGGGATCGGGGTGCAAATTTGAATGATTACTATTCGAAGAGAGAGGAGCAAGAAGTGCAGGCAGTAAGTCATTCTATGTAATTCTCCTTTACTTTTGTCCTTGAATAGGTGTCTTTTGTTCCCTTTCATTTGTTATTAGCATTTATAATCAAGCTTGCAGTTTTCATTTGATATTTTGCTGATGGTTTCAACTTAAGCTGCAGATTTACCTGCTGGCTTTTAGCAAAGGTGATTTGTTTGAGCTAAGAACAAAACAAATCACACTGGATACTGTGAATATCCAATTTATTATACAGACCCTTTGTTGTGAAAATAAGGAATTCCTGAGCACTTTTTAGCATTTTCTGTAATGTCTTCATTATTTTACAGCATCTAGACAAGCTATTTCAAATAGTTGTTGTAAAGTCGTTTAAAGCTGAAATCTGTTAGAAACCAGTAAATGTTACATTTTTTTTCAATGTTAGACCTCGGAGTCAGAAGTGGACTTGAACGCCGATCTTCATGGGAGCTGGACCTTGGAAAATGCCAAGGCACGTCTGAACCAGTTCTTCCAAAAGGAGAAGATTCAGGAAGAATATAAATACACTGAAATGGGGCCTGATCACAACAGGTTGGGTAGTTTTAGTCACCTTTTGTGTGTGAAGGGTTAGAAATATTTTTGGTGAGAGTGGCTAATCGCGCTTCTTTGCAGTGCTCCACAGTGCCATTTGAGAAAGCAGTGTTCTTTGCCAGGACCAACAACATCCCTAAATCTTGAAATGGGGGTGGTGAACCTTGGTGCCAAGATCTGAGTGACTCTGAAGAAATTTGTCTCATGTTTTTCATGGATGTGCAGCTTTTGAAATGATTTCTGTGCTCTAGGTAACCGTTGAGGTGTCAGTTTGAGAGGAAAGAGTGCTCAACTGCTTGTGGGAATTGTTTGTATGACTGCATTTGCCTTTTTACGTTTTGAGTAAATCTTAACTATGCTTAGATTTCCTTATGTATATATGTGCTTTAAGGACGTTTTATTTATATTTTTATTATAATTAACTTTTTTGGCAGAGGAATCTTCTACTGGAAAAATTAGTTTGGCAGAGTCATCCTGAAGGGGTTTTTAAATTTCAATTGAAACCAGCTGGGTATTACACTTTTTTGATTTTCTGCCCGTTCCATCAGAAAATTTGCATGTGCTTCTCCCAAATGAAAATAACGCATAGCAGATTGTGCATAAAGAATTTATGGGTTTGATTTTTTTTTTTTACCCTTGTTTGGAATTGTCTTTACAAATCATTAAAACTTCAGGAAATTGTATTATTTCTTGTGAAATATAATTGTGTTTTGTGGTCAGAAACAACAACATGCTGCTGCTGGATTCTTTTTGTTGGGGTTCGTTTTTTCTTGCATTATACAAATTTGTTTCCAATAAGAGTTACTTTTTTTAGAAAGACAAGTGGATTTCCTTACTAGTCTTCCATGAGTCTTACCTGCAGGATATCTAGTATTCTTTTGTTCTTAAATCTTACAAGCATTTAGAACATCTAAAATACATGTATTAGTATCAGAAAGTTCTAAATTCCCATTTAAAACCTATCTTCAAGTCACTTCGTCTCCATTTATGTTTTCAAGCAAGGACATTTCTTTCCCTTAAATGAATAACAGAAAAAGTTAGTACGGTGCTAGGAATTTGAAATACGCTTGTTGCAGATGTAGTTCCTGAACACTTCTTTTATTCTGTAACTTGCAGATTATTTGTGCAGCTTGTTTTGTTATGCCTTCTGCAGGTAAAAGCCCTAAGCCCTGTGTATTTAAATGCATATAATCCTGAGGAGAATGAGGTGGCCATCGATGACAGTATGTTTCTCAGCCCACTGCTGTTCTTCTGGGGAGCATTTCAGAGTTTCATATTTACCACATCCAGGAAAGCTTGTGTGAATTGCTCTGGATGGAATGGCAGAAGGGGGAACTATGTGCTGCAAAGGATCAGATAGGCATGAAACAATCCTAATGTCTTCTAATATTCATTGAGAGAGGGAAACTGTTGGATTTAATCCTTTTGGTATGTATAACAGGAGAGGAAGAATTTAAGATGTTTTTGGAGTTTTGAGGACAGTAATACAGTTTTGGTTTTTTTAAGTTTGGATTTTTTTGATGTAATGGTCTCTATAACAGAAGTGTCAGCCTTCCTCTCAGAGGTTTTTAAAGGATAAATGTATTTTTGTTGTCAATTAATCATAGTCACATGATGTAAGATCATAGTAATAGCTGGAAAATTTGGATTCAGAAGGTCTGCTTTAATTGTGACAGGAGGGTATAAATTGTAAACATAAGCATGGCTCTCCTAATACACAAAGTATGGACTAACTGTTAAGGGATGGGATGTGGCTTTTCTCTCTTGGGATTCCATTGGTAGCATGGGATGCCTTTGCCTCCTTGTGTTCCTGCTGCAAATGGTAGCAGCGAGCGACACCAAAGATCTCTGCGTGTTCACATATGGGCTGCTGAGGCTGTACTGAACATTCACATGGGATTCTGCTATGAACTGATTTCTGGTGTTGCTGTTCTCCCCTTAGGTGGAGGAGAATGAGATTGAATGCTGACTATAGGCCTGGCTGAGAAACATACTGTCATCGGTGCCTTAGTTGGCTGTTGTGTCCCTGAAAGCCAGTGGCCTTTGACCCATGAAGCCACTGTGCCTGAAGGTCAGTTCACTGGTAGTACAGGAAGGAGTTCTAACTTGAAAGTTAAATCCCTTACTTAACCTTTTTTTGTTTGTTTGTTTACAGCAAGAAATCCAGAACACAGATGCAAGGCTTTGCCTGCAGCTGTGGAAGTATCAAGGCATAGTTTTGAAAGTGGATCTCAGTCTGATAAAGCCCAGTTCATGCATCTTGAATCACATTTGCCAGTTTAAATCCTGCCTTACAAGAACTTAGCTTTCATTTCTTATCTGTGCAAATATGTGCTTAGGTTTGTGGTTCTTAAAAACACAGATTTTGGTTACCATCATCCTCTGTTGACATATGTCTCTCTTTTTAAGCCTAAATTAATATGTCAGTTGACCTTTGAATGGATTGGTTACATGCCTACTGGGCAAACTATTAATTTGCTGTGCAGAGTTACTTTTGACTGCTGTTCCCAGAGTGTGCCAATAAAAGCTTCATGAAAAGTCAAGTTTTCTGTCTCCTCCTGTGCAGATATGTTCAGTTGTCTTGGACAAAATGACCTGGTTTAGTTTTGTGTGTGCTCTGAGCTGGGCAAATGTGTGGCAAAAACCAGGGTAGCTGTATTAAGCATTGCATCTGAATCAATAAACCCAGGCTACTAGTGGGTTACATGAGTATAATGTGGGATAAACTTAATAGTACAGTGGGATGTGTGCTAATGTTACATTAACATGCTGTCTGCTTTATAATTGTTGCCTTAAACTTAGGCAGCTCCGACTGTATTTCCTGATAATGTGGCTTTAAATTTTGATACTGAATGGTGGCATTTGCAGGACTTCTTAACAGATCTGCTGGTTCTGTTGGTGGCAAGTCTGTTACCTACTAACTTGGGGTTCAAGGAACTAAAAGCAGTAATATTTTACCTTGGCTATTGATGTGTTGAGAGACTCATTGTATCTTTGTGCTCTGTCTTTCTCTTACAGGAGCTTTATTGCAGAAATGAACATTTATGTGAAGCAGCTGGGCAGAAGTAAGTGTTCCTATTTAGTTTTTATCTTAGCAAGAGATGGCTGTTGGTACAGAGGAATAGGCCATAGTCATGGGTGCAGACTTTCATAGTTACGTGTTGGAGCCACTTACGGTTGTGAAGGTTCATGTTTGTTTCCTGACGTGAAATCTCTTCTGTGTGCTGTGCTTGTTGCGTTCTACTGCTTGTCCCTTACAAGCTTCCACTTACCTTTCTTCTCAGCCCGAAGCAATGCTTGTGGGTATGGTAGGTTTTGTTTGCGTTAATTACTTTTCCATGTTCTGCCATACCCATTTATGTAGCGCTTGCTGTGAAATTTGTATGTTGCTGCTGGGTGGTGTAGGATAATCATACTTCCTTAGACACTGCATGCAGAAAACGCTTCACAGGAGCTCCCCAGGAAGTCAGTAAAGAACATTACACACCTAGTGTAAGTCAGCTGATGAATGGGCCTGGTTGGATTTTATGTTGGAGCTCTGGATTGATCAAGATTTGAGACTCTTTCCATAAAAGCCGGCCTGTGTGAACAATGACAAATTCCATTTCTGAGGAGTATCTTCTGTGCAAGCTGTTTGCCTCATTAGCTACTACAGCTCTTAACTTTATGTGCTGCAGGGATTTTCAGCCGTGAGCATGGATCAAACAAAAAGCTGGCAGCACAGTCCTGTGCCCTTTCCTTGGTTAGACAGCTCTACCATCTTGGTGTCATAGAACCTTATTCTGGACAGACAAAGAAAAAAGAAGCGGTGAGTTTTGTAGAGCAGTCAAAAATTGTTGCTTTCATTTTAACAACACACAGCACACTCTTATAAAGATGAGTGAGTTAAAGTTTGCTCTCAATATTTAACAACTTAAGAGTTGGTAATAATTTTGATTCTTTAGACCAGCAACTGTTTCTGGTCTGGCCGATGATTTGGATCAGAAATAGAACATCGTGTGTATGTGAATGGAGTAGTAACCTAGTTGTACAGTGCATTAAATTAAATAGGATTTGAACAAATGTTGTTTTCAGTATAAATTTTTTAGAAGCTTAAAGATTTATGTTTATGTGACATACAATTCTTGGCTATTTTGTTTCATTCTCTGGCATGTTAGCGTTTCTTTGGTATTCGTTGCAAGTTTGGGAATGTTTTCCTCTGAAATGAAACTCAGATATTTAAAAATATTCTACAGATTCTTGTTGGAT
This sequence comes from Rhynochetos jubatus, assembly GCA_027574665.1. Classification (NCBI taxonomy): domain Eukaryota; kingdom Metazoa; phylum Chordata; class Aves; order Eurypygiformes; family Rhynochetidae; genus Rhynochetos; species Rhynochetos jubatus. Next base: position 25,067,636 of record CM050656.1, read on the forward strand.
GAAAAATGTTTCAGGAATGTGACTTTTGAACTGATGGTACTCTTTGGTCTTGTTCCACTAGGAACTGTTTGGTGGCTCAGTGTACTCGCTGGTAGCCTGTAGCTCTGGCTTCCGTTGTCAGTCTTTTTGTGTATATTAACATGTAATTTTTAAACATTTAATAGGTGGAACCTTATGAGGTGTCGCTGTCTTCTGAGTTAGAAAATCAGCTGCAAAACACAGTACGGGAACTGTCTCTGGAGATTGTGCCTGTGGTGAGTGTGTAGTTCAGACACTCCAGTATTTAATATCAGGCCTGCTTGTTTAATACTTCTGTCTTTCTTTGCCCACTTGGCTTTTGGATTTATAGCCTGAAGATCCCAGTGATCCAGTTCTGATTAATGTTGGAAAGTTGGCCCATTTTGAACCATCGCAGAGACAAAGTCATGCGGGAGTCGTTCCATGGTCACCACCTCATTCCAACTGGAACCCTTGGACCAGCTGCAATATTGATGAGGGTCCTCTGGCAAACGTAAGATAGCTTAAGTCACTGAGTTGTTGTTTGTTTTCCCCATGCTTCTGGAACTTGTAAATGCTTTTTTCCCCCAGGATTTAAAGTATGAGCTATTTCAAAGGAGAAAAGAGTCCACTGATAAAATTTCTTCCCTTCTTGACCCGGAGGAAGGGGGTCTTTTAATTGGTAGGAGTTCTTTGTATTTAATTCATGTTTTATTAGGTTCTTGAGCAGCAGTGTCTTGGAAGTCCCAATTCTTTGCTTTGTTTCACTTTTTGCCTGCTATTGCCCACGCAAAGTTTTAATGGGAATTACAAGCTAAGCGTAAGGACATGTCACTTACAATGCACTAGCCTCTCTTTCCCATATTTCCAAGGTGGGACTTTCTTTTCTGTGAGGAGAAACTGCTCCAAGCCGGTGTCAGTACACCATCAGCCTGCTTGCTTTGTTTTCATTTCTAGTCCCATTCACCACAGAACAAATGAAAAGCAGCAATGTGGTACGATAAAATGAAGAAGAAGGGAAGAAATACTTGGTTGCCAAGTTCAGAGGCATGATTTGGCCACTGATATAACCTGGTCAGAAAAGACCTCAGGGCAGGAACTTCAGTTTCCTACCACAGGGAACCAGAATACTTATGACCAAAATAATAATTTCATACTACTTCTGACTGCAGGATTTTTTCCGTAAATGTCATTAATTTAACACTGATCATTGTATATTGATTTTAAAAAGATGGAATTGATGTAAATTTGAGTGTTGCTGCTTAAACCACGTAATCAGTATATTTATGGACATTGCAAATTGAGCTGGCTTCAAATCTCATTGGGATTTCTGTGTGCCAGTCATGGTGCAGCTGACTCAGTTTCTGTAAAGCCAGTTAGCCCTTTGGTAAGAAATTGGAATGTCTTTAGATTCCTTTCTTAGTTGAAATACAGTAGTTGCCTGATAACTTTCCCTCTCTGCTCACTTTTCCCTTTTCAGCTACTGTTTTGTGGGTGGTTATGTGCTTACGTTATCTTATTCTGTACATTCATAACTCCTGCGTGAATGATCATCTAAGTATCTCATTGGCTTACTATTGAATAGAGTGTGTTTCTGAAGCAGTCGAACTATTTAAATTGAAACAATTACTCTTTTTCAGTATATTGAATCTTTCTCAGAAACTTCTTTGAGGTTAGCCATTTAATTTCAACACACTGGAATGGGTGAAATAGAATAGCTCGTAGGCATCACTGATTTCAGGGAGTTATGTGGGAAATGATCCTTTACTGATAATTGGAATCAGTATGTTGGTGTGACTGATTTTATGTTGACGTTATGATATAGATAAGCAGAGGGGTCAGAAAGCTCCCGAACAGTGTCTTGTCTTTGCAGCTCACTCCAGAGCAAATAAGCATGGATTTGAAAAGCGATTTCATGTACCGTTTGGAGGAGGATGAGGAACTACAAAGGGTAAGTGCGCTTCCTGTAACATGGTGTGCTTGCACTAATCTTTTTCCAAAAGAGGTTGAACATCTCGTATACAAAGTGTATAAGACTGGGTTTATTTCAGTAGTCGTACACACAAAGTTTTCAGAAGTGCAGGATGTTACCCTGGAATGGATGTGGGGATGTGTTGTGCTGTGTAAGAAAAAAAAAATACAAACTATAATTACCCAGTTTTTCCTTTACCTAAGAAAAACTTACGTAAAAGAGTGAGACAAAATATGGATGTAGAGCAGAATAGGCTGATTTTGGGCATTTTTGGAAATGTGCTGGATTTTTTTCCAGGTACAACAAGAGAGAGAGGCCTTACCTGTGAAGAATTTTGAAAGTGAAATTCTGGATGCAATCCATCACAATTCTGTTGTTATCATTCGCGGTGCCACTGGCTGTGGCAAAACCACACAAGTGCCACAGTACATCCTGGATGAATACATCAAAACCAGTAGAGCTGCGGAGTGCAACATAGTAGTGACACAGGTGAGGGATATGTTAGAAATGCAACGGCTTAAGGTTTGTGATCGGATGCTAGAAGTCGCCTATTAGGATGCGTTGAGAAATTATCAATCCAGGACATGGTTCATAAAAGTACCTCCCCAGCACTACATGTAGGAGAAACCTCAGCATCCTGTATATTTTCATTTGGAGTGTTATTTTTTCATGGATCTGCAATTGGGATAATCTGGCTTGTACCTTGTGTGGGTGAAAACTTTTTGGCAGACCAAGGAGAAATGATTTGGCAAATGCCAGCTGGTAGTGCCTGTATATCCTTACCTCCCTCCTCTGTAATTTTACCTGCAGAATTAACCATTTCAGAAGAGGAAAGCCTGCTGCTATAGATATTACTCTTTAAGATTCCTTTACAGATTAGTCATTAGGGCAGGACATGTAGCTTTTATAACTTCTTGGTTTTGGTGGTGTTCTGATACACTTACAAAACTTCATCGTTAAGTTAGAGTAAATTTTTTCATCCCTCAGCCTCGGAGGATCAGTGCAGTTTCTGTAGCAGAGCGTGTGTCGTATGAGAGAGGAGAAGAACTTGGGCAAAGCTGTGGATACAGCGTGCGATTTGAATCTGTGCTTCCTCGGCCTCATGCCAGTGTGATGTTCTGCACTGTAGGTCTGTATGGTTTTGCTTATGTTTGGGGCTTAGTAATTATGGGTCTGCATTCTTGGAGTTAGCAGCAAAAGCAGAAACATGGTTACCTTCAAGTTTTTAGAAAGTCTGTTTAAAATATTAACATTTTTCCTTGATAGAATAAGTTTGCTGACGTACTGTTGTGCGGAGAAGGATTAAGGTGGTTGTTCACGAGTATGATAATGCAGTTCTAATACCACACAGAAACAGTCTCCTGAAGAGATAAAATTGCCATGTATTGATTGTCCTTAGAAGACAGAAGGGGAAGCAGTATTGGGTGGGAAAGAGGAAAGATTCTTTCTAGTAGTAAATCTTCATAGCTTCCCCATCACTTGCATAAGGAAAGCGTGGCAGTTAGGGATGGGGCTGCAAAAGGTGCTGTGCAGCCTGCACGTCTCTGGGGTTTTAAACCAGTGCAGCTGTTCTTGATGAAATGAGGTGGGGCGGGGGGAAGACTGAGCTGATACCTACACGCAACTGCTGTGTCTGTTTCAGGTGTTCTGCTGAGAAAGGTGGAGGCTGGGATCCGTGGCATTAGTCATGTTATTGTCGATGAGATCCACGAGAGAGATATTAATGTGAGTTACCTGGTGATTACAATCCTATTTCTCTGTGCTTCTGTTCTGTTTAACTCTTGCATGTGTTCTTGTGTAACAGTAAACACGTGAATGGAAACTGCATTTTACTAATTGCCATATATATAGTTTCCCGTTTTCAATAAGATTTTTATAAATTCTTCTCTTAATTACTCCTTACTTGATGAAAAGAGCAGTGACTTGTGCTTACTTGCTGCCCTATCTCTACTGCCTGTTAGGATCTCCTCCTATGCCCTGGTCCTTATGGAAAGTAGAATACCATGGTACAAGCACTTCTTGGCTAAATGTGGGAGCATGTTGAATGTCACTTATTTTGGAGTGCTTTTTCTACTGACACTGTTGTATTACTGTAACGAAGGGCAGTGGTATTTACAGAAGCTGCTGTCTTGGTAGTGGCATGCAACAATTTGGTTTTGACACAAAGGAAAATGCAACAAGTTGAAAATAGAATTGAGGGAGGAATTGTGTGTGACTTAAGAAATGGGAAGCCTTTTCTGTCCCCTTGACTCTTCCATATAGTTTTCAGCCTTGCCACACCAAGAGTGAGAGAAACTGCTAAGTTCTGACATGCTGTTTAAGCTTGTTTTGACAGAATTTAGAGACTCATTTAGATGGAATTGCAATGCAGATTTTTCTCATCTCTTCATCTATTAAGCTTGCATTAATGATGTAAGGTAGAAGTTTTCAAATTTTGCGTGAGATTGGAATTTTATTTCATGAACTAAGGGCGTGCCTAACGGCATGGCAAAACTAAATCAATGCCATGTTTAAATTGAGCTGTAAAACCTCACATACAATTGCACGGAGTCATTCCTATTTATTTTATCAACTATGGTTACTCTGTACATAAACGAGGTTTAAAAAGACCTTAGGTTGTAATGTAGAGTTAGGAAGGAAGCAAACTAATCTCTAATGCTTTCTTTTCATATGTTTCATTCTGGCAAAAGAATAGCTTTTCTTTACACTGGAAATCAGACAATTTGCTTATCCTGGGAATTGCAGGCTTTGCAAAATGAAGCACTGACAACCATTTCTGGTTATAGAACATTGTTGTGAGAATTGTTACTCCTCTTGCTCAGCAAAGCTCCTGCGTGATAAATGTGTATATCTGTAATTCTTTCTGGTCGCTTGGGAAGGTGTTGCTTCTTATGAGTAGGAAATGAATGATGCTTTTATTCTCTTTATATGCAGACTGACTTTCTCTTGGTGGTGCTGAGAGATGTCGTTCAGGCGTATCCTGAAATCAGGGTTATCCTCATGTCTGCCACCATTGATACTAGTATGTTTTGTGAATACTTCTTCGATTGTCCTGTTGTCGAGGTCTTTGGTAGAACCTACCCTGTCCAAGGTAAATCATTGATAGAGCTTTCAAGAACTGCTTTAGTTTTCATTTTATCAGTCGTATGCTGTAAGAATATGGGTACGGCAATATGCACATTTCTTTTGGATTGTCAAGTCTTGCTGATGTGGCTTACCCTGGGCAAAGAAGCCATTAATGCTGAATCGTTTCACAGCACCATTTGGTTTAAAACCAAAGCCAAACAAATAAACAATACTACTCCTGCCCCACCACCCACCCCCAAAAAAAACCCCCAACAAACCAATCCTACAACACAAAACCCCACTGCCCTAAAACACTACCTCTTGGGGGTAGTTTCTGTTGGAGAGTGACATAGTAATACTCAAGCTGTGGTCTTTCAGATCTATTGTCTGTAATGCTGGGAGTAATGGAAATAACTTTAGATGACTCAGTATTAAAAACAGACAAACAAGTCAGTAAAAAAATTATGTGGAAGTATATTGAATAGAGGAATAATCATTGGAGTAGTGTGGGAATAATTCTCATAGCCTAAATGACAGCCAAGGAGTTTCCTCCAATGTTGCGTTCATACTCTGAAACATCACGTTTACACCAGGAGAATCTCAGGATATGATCAAAAGAGTTGTGTTCCCTTACACACGCTCAGTGGTCCGTCGTGGTAAGCAATGCTTGTCTGTCCTTGCAGATTACTTTCTGGAAGATTGCATTCAAATGACTCAGTTTGTTCCTCCACCAAAGGAAAAGAAGAAGAAAGAGAAGGATGAAGAAAGTGGAGAAGATGATGATGTATGTTTGACTTGTTTAATTTTTCATATTAAAAAGTGTCAGATAGGACTCAAGTGTAACTCATCTGGCATTATTGAACTTAAACATTTTTAGCAGCTTTCATATTTTTAATATCTGAGATTGCCATTATCTTCAGAAATAGAATTGAATTTTCTCATTGCCCTTGGAAACTGAAATATTTCTTTTTTTATTGAAGCTAAAAGATGGAACTGAAATGCTTTTAAAATTGAAAACATTGGTGACCTTGGAAGAAGAAATAGATACAGAAATATGAGCTTGGTGGTACTTTTTAAGGTGGAAAACTTAGATTCTCTCCCTTCTTCTCTCGCAGTTGATAGTTTCTTGACAATGTATGTAAACACTATCGCTTTCATGATACAGCTTTTAATTTGTAGGTCTGAAACTACAGTTGTGGTCAGTTATTTGAAATTTTAAAAAATTGTTAGTTTTTCTTGGGAGAAGCATTTTCTTCTCCTGTGATGTTATACCCATTCATCTGAATGGAAGTCAGATTAGGTTGATAGCTTCCTGCTGCGAATTTGTATTGAGTTCTAACTCAATGCAATGGAATTATAATCCATTCTAGTGTTAGGACGCTGGGGAAGCAGGACTTGAACTGCTTGTTCAAGTCGTTCTGTGAGCTCTGCCTGAGATAGTCTTCCCTATCCACACATCTCGTTTTCCTCCTTGCCTCGCTAGCCAGTCTCCACAGGTTGAGTAAAATGAATTTGTATGGGTTTCTTTGGTTTGTTTATTTTGTTTTGCTTTTTGTTGTTTGTTTGTAGGCCAATTGCAACCTTATTTGCAGCGATGAATATGGCCCGGAAACAAAGTACTCCATGTCTCAGCTGAATGAGAAAGAAACTTCTTTTGAACTCATTGAGGCCCTGCTAATTTATATCAAGACCCTGAACGTCCCGGGAGCTGTACTTGTTTTCTTGCCTGGCTGGAATTTGATATATACAATGCAGAAGCATCTTGAAATGAATCCATGTTTTGGTACAAGCAACCGTGTTCTGTTACATTTGATCTCCTTTTCCAAGGGAAACGACTGACTGTGTGAAGATGAGAGTTGGCCGGGTGGTTTAGAGAGCTGGATTGATTTGCCATGAGAATGAATGGGTAGAAATCAATTATGTTGTGCAAAGAAGAAGTGAGATTATGCAGTAGTAGTTATCGACTTTCTTGTATTCATGTTGTAGGAGGCCGCCAGTATAGAATTTTGCCTCTACACTCGCAAATTCCTCTGGAAGAACAGCGTCGAGTGTTTGATCCTGTGCCTCCTGGAGTAACAAAAGTATGAGCGCCTTCTCTGTGCGGAGAGTAACACACTCTGTTCTGTTGTGCTTTTGTGGAATGTTCTGCTGACTTTTTTTTTAATAGAGGTTATGTAGTTTATCTTACTGTAGTTAATGTGGTTTATTTTGCAGTCTGTCCTTAACTTTTTCAGGCTGAATATATTTCTATATGCATTTCCTGTTTTCACAGGTTATTTTATCTACCAGCATTGCGGAGACTAGCATTACCATCAATGATGTGGTCTATGTTATAGACTCCTGCAAGTGAGTTCATGAAGCAGCTTTTTGTTTTGTACATCCTATTCTTTGGAATGCAAAAAAGATTTTCTGAATACACAGAACTGCCTTGTGTTCCCATGGTCACAGAGCTGAATCTGAGGTCTCTAACTCACTCAAGACAAGTTTGCATTGTCTTTAGATGTTCCACGCAGTTACAAACCCCACTGGCATTTCAGAGGGCTGGGTTTGGTCAGCTGCATTCACCCTGGCACTATTCATCTGAGGTGTCACTGGGTCTCCATGCATGTTTGAATATGTCATCTACCAAATGAATCTTACACTCAGTGTGTAGCCGATGAAAAATAGGCATTTATAGTCTGCCACAGATCCTGTCTTGCTATGCATGTTCTCTGACCGAATTACACCCAGAGATAGCACTAAATGCATGAGAATTTCAAGTTTTTGAGGCAGTCGTGAACACTTCATTCAGTGCATGGCTTGGGGCACTGCTTTATAAAGAGCACTTCAGCTTCCAGGCAGATGGCTAACTAGCCAAAGATTAGCTAGTCAAACAGAGGTGGGTTGCCTCTTAAAAGCAGTGTGGCTGTAAGGCATGCAGTAGGAACTGATTTGTAAGGCTTTCAGATGAAGAACATCTGATTTGAAGTTGGGTTTTTGTTTTCTGTAACAGACAAAAAGTGAAGCTGTTCACTGCTCATAATAACATGACAAACTATGCCACAGTCTGGGCATCAAAAACGAATTTGGAGCAGCGGAAAGGAAGAGCCGGACGTGTGCGTGCCGGATTTTGTTTCCATTTGTGCAGCAGAGCTCGCTTTGAAAGGTGAGGCTGTGTTCTTCAGAGGTGCAGTAACCTCAGAGACTTCTCCCAGAACTGCTGCATGCTACTTCTGATCAAACTGGGGAAATAACTTCAGAAAGCATGAAGAGGAGATGCATAAAGTCAGCTCACGCTGGAATATTGCAGTTCTGTTGTTTAAAAACCATTATACATATGTTCATATGCATTTATCCATAGTATGAGGCAGATAAATAATTCATGATTTATTATTATGAACTTCACTGCGACCTACAGAACCTCAGAAAAAAATCATGCTGCTTGGGAATTGAGGCAATGCAGGAAAGAACTTGGTAATGAGCATAAGGCTCTAGTCTGCCTTCGGACAAGGCGGACTTTGCTGACAGGCATCTTCACAAAACAGGCAATTTTGTCATGAAAGGGGTAAAAAGCAGGGAAGGCAGATGCTATTTTGCCTCCATCCCCATTTCGTGGCCAGAAAGCTCCTTCATGCAGCTGAACTGCTGCTCAAGCACCTTCCCGGCTGTTGAAGCTTTTGACCTGCTGTCTCTGCCAGGCTGTTTCTCAGTTAGTAGAGCCATGGAAATCTTAGTGCTGGTTGCAGAAGTCTACACAGCTGTACGCTCAGTATTTGATCTCTCGCATGAAAGTTTCAGTGCCCCTTTCTCAGACAGCAATTAGAGCATAGCTGTGGTTTGGTGTTCAACTTTTTGTAACCTCTGAAAGCATCAGTTGATGAAAAACTTTCCTTAAGTTGCTCAAATTTATTTAGATTTAGTACCATGGAGTGATTTTAATTAAGAATTTCTGACAGTGAACTCATTTTAGGCTACTGAACTAATTATGGCACTTCATGACTATAAGGTTACCCTCCCTCAAAAAACATAAAACCGAAATATACTAGCTCCGTGGTGCCTAGGAAGGAAGGAGTGTTTGTGGACTTTTGAGAGATACCGTCTAAATCTGGTGCCAGCTGAACCTGGGTATCTGTTCAAGGTGTTTTGAAACCTTTCCTACCTGTCTGTTGTTCAGTGCAGTCATTCCTGGGAGTTCATATTTCAGCCAGCAAGCTAAAGGATCGCTAACAATACTGTGCTAAAGACTGAAGAGCTCCATCTGTTTCCATCAAGTCTTTTTTCCTGCCAGAAAAGCACCTTTGGAAAGCATCTAGCAAAAAACACTGGCTCCTGTTAGTGATCAAAGCAGAAATGTGCAGGAGAAGTTGGGGCGTTTGGAGCTGGGAGAAGGACAAGTAGAGAAGTGCTCGTACCTAAGTCAGGCTGAAAGCAGGTTGTCTGTCTCAGGGGTGGAAGACCTTCTATAGTCATGTGGGAAATGATGGTGAGGGGGCAAAGTGTGGGGCTGGACGCAGCCATGCTGTGAATCGGGCTTCAGCCGTGCCGACGCTGTGGGGTCAGCTCGTGCTAGACACCACACTGGGCAGCGGTGAGGTGAGGGCTGTACCCTCTGTGCATTTCCGCTGGAAATTTACCCTGAGATGAGAATTGAGAACCACAGAAGAAAAATACTGGTAGAAGAGCTTAAGTTACAGGCACGCAATGAGAGTGGATGGATTGGCTGGGAGGCAGTATTCACTTTTGAGGGCGGTAGTTTATGCTGACACAATGACCCATGATGGTGATCAAAGCCTACGTTCAGAAAAATGTGGGCTCTTTTGTTCTTGTTCCAGGCTTCAGACTCATATGACACCTGAAATGTTTCGAACACCACTTCATGAAATTGCTTTGAGCATCAAATTGCTGCGCCTGGGAGGAATTGGCCAGTTTTTGGCCAAAGCAATAGAACCGCCGCCTTTGGATGCAGTGATTGAAGCAGAACGCACACTAAAAGGTATCGCTGTTTGTCGCCAAGACTGGATGTTAATGAAGCTGACGCCAAGTGATTTCCCATGTATAACGATCGCTTACAAACTGCTTTAACATCTCTGGTTAGATTGTTTGTGTAGTAGCATTCTGTCTGAAACAGCGAGGTGTTTCCTGGATTCATCGTGTGGGTGGCAGTGTCTTTGCAGCTGCAGGAATACTTGAATTCCCAAGTGGAGTGTAATTCCTTTAAGGAACTTGAGCCTTCCAACTTCAGGCTTGTTTTGTTATTTTACCAGTAACTTATGCTGGCTTCCAGCTTCCTGTTTCCCAGCTGTGGCACTGCAGTATGACATGGACTCAGGCCAGTGCCTAAGGCATTTACAGAGCTACTAGAAAAGTACTGAAAAAGAGAGGTTAGTAGTTTATGGTATAATTACCGCTTTGTACGGTTCGCTGACCCAAGATCTCAGTAAATCTCCAGTTTATGAATATGCAAGCATCAGTATCCTTCCAAAACAGGAGAAACCGAGGTGGGGGTTAAGCTGCCTCCCTAGTTTCTCCAAGGGCCTAACTGGAACGTGAGTAAAATGAAGCAGGGAGGAACGCTACATTTAGGCTTAGGTTTACTGCAGTGGTCTCAAACCTCAGCATGCTTTGCAAATGTCACTAAATAAGCACTTCTTAGGAATTTCTAAGGACTGAAACACCTATTTGGCTGTTGATTTTTTTTAAAAACTTGTACGTTGCTTGTTACACAGAAGGGAGAACTATGTATGTGAACTAAATACTAATTATTTTAATTGTGGCAGAGGTAACAAAACATCTGTAAGGCTAAAGGAAAATCTGTTTATTTGACCGCAGAGCGGTTTTGAAAATCAGGCTGGCAATATTGTAAACAACGTTAAACCTAAATAAAGGCGGAGTTCTATTTGAATTCCCTCAGTCAGTTTGCAGGCGACACTAAGTTGGGTGGAAGCGTTGATCTGCTGGAGGGAAGGAGAGCCCTGCGGAGGGACCTGGACAGGCTGGATCGATGGGCTGAGGTCGGCTGTATGAGGTTGAACAAGGCCAAGTGCCAGGTCCTGAGTTTAGGTCACAACAGCCCCAGGCAGCGCTACAGGCTTGGGGAAGAGCGGCTGGAAAGCTGTCAGGCAGAAAAGGAGCTGGGGGTGTTGGTCGAGGGCCAGCTGAATAGGAGCCAGCAGTGTGCCCAGGTGGCCACGGCAGCCAACAGCATCCTGGCCTGTATCAGGAACAGTGTGGTCAGCAGGAGCAGGGCAGGGATTGTGCCCCTGTACTCGGCACTGGGGAGGCCACACCTCGAGTACTGGGTGCAGTGTTGGGCCTCTCACTACAAGAAGGACAAGGAGATGCTGGAGCGTGTCCAGAGAAGGGTGGCAAAGCTGGGGAAGGGTCTGGAGAACAAGCCTGAGGAGAAGCGGCTGAGGGAGCTGGGGGTGTTTAGCCTGAAGGAGGCTGAGGGGAGACCTGATCGCTCTCTACAGCTCCCTGAAAGGAGGCTGTAGGGAGGCGGGTGCTGGCCTGTTCTCCCAGGTAACTGGTGACAGGACAAGAGGAAACGGCCTCAAGTTGAGTCAGGGGAGGTTTAGATTAGACATTAGGGAAAACTTTCTTACTGAGAGAGTGATCAGGCACTGGAACAGGCTGCCCAGGGCAGTGGTGGAGTCACCATCCCTGGAGGTGTTCAAGGAGCATGTAGACGAGGCACTCGAAGACATAGTCTAGTAGGTATGGTAGTGTTGGGTTGATGGTTGGACTACATGTTCTTACAGGTCTTTTCCAACATTAGTGATTCTGTGATTCTGTAAACACAATTATTAAGAGTCTGAATTTCTTATCTAAGGATTTCTGGGATTAGCTAACCGTCTTTGATAATAAGAGATCTTGTTTCAGAGCTCGATGCCCTGGATTCCAATGATGAGTTGACACCTCTTGGAAGAATCCTGGCCAAGCTTCCCATTGAACCTCGTCTTGGCAAGATGATGATAATGGGCTGTATTTTTTAGTAAGTTTAGTAGTCTCAGTGGTCATTTTCTTGTTTGTCTGATTTCCTGAGCCTCTAGACTTGAATTCTACAAGAGAAAAACCAGTATGTCTAGGTGAGCAATAAATGATACAACTGGGGATGGGAAACTGAATATTCATGAGAGCAGAGGATGCATAACGTGGAGTATAGGGAATAAAGTCGTCATGAAATTCGTAGTTAGCTGCAAGCAACCTGTAGTGGCTGAATGCTTATGAATAAAGAACATAACTCAAAATACTTAAGTGGGGAGATGTGAAATTTGACAGCTAGATAAGAAAAAAAATGAATCCGTATGTTTTGCTTTAGCAGACATAAAGACCTGTTAGTTGTAATTGTGATGGCTGTAGGATTCTTTCCACCAGAATAAGATGGTGTGTGGCTGGGGGGTAGCGGGGGGGAGATAAACAAAGGGCTTGTGAACCCTTGCTGTTGTGAAGGTATTGAAATTGAAGCGAATTTAACATCCACTTCCAGGGAAGTGTTTCTGTGAATAGCTCTGGTAGATAAGGGCCAGATGACTAAGGTCTGTAGCAGAGAATTTTTGACTAGTATCAACAGCCCATAGCAGCTGCTGGCAACTATACTGTGAATAAACATGATCCTGATACCTTTTGTGGTTTCTTTCAGTGTGGGAGATGCCGTTTGTACCATCTCTGCGGCCACCTGTTTCCCTGAACCTTTCATCAGTGAAGGCAAACGCCTGGGTTATGTCCATAGGAATTTTGCTGGGACCAGGTTTTCGGATCATGTTGCTTTGCTCTCTGTCTTCCAAGCCTGGGATGATGCAAGGTATACTGTCTCGGCACAAAATTTGACGAGAAATTATGGGTGACACAGGGTGAGCAGTTTTGTGACCAGACTAGATACGTCAGTGGTCGCTATGACAGCTAGATGGTTGCAGTTTTCCTTTTCTTGGGCAGCCTTCTGATTGACTCTGTTTGGTTTTTAGAATGGGCGGTGAAGAAGCAGAAAAAAGGTTTTGTGAACACAAAAGACTCAGCATGGCTACTCTTAGAATGACTTGGGAAGCAAAAGTCCAGCTGAAAGAGATCCTTCTCAGTTCTGGCTTCCCTGAAGGTGACTCTGCTTGGACATAGTGATTCAATGTTGCGTTTTTCATTCTGAGATGAGGAATAAATAATCACGGTAATATATGATGAACGCGCTAGCACGGAGGCTTATGGCGGATTTGCCATAGAGCTGTTGTGCTTTTACAGCTGTGTTCAGGTGAAGTGTTCCTGCTGATTCATTCTCTCCTGGTTGCCCAAACCAGAGAAGTTGTGATGGCCGTGGTGCAACACAGGGCGATTTTAAAGGCTCAGGTTAGGGCTGCAGGATTAAAAATCTGCTAAGTAATTCTCCTTAAGAGATTTACCTCTCTGGTTTTCTTTCTCCTTCACTTGTTGCATCTCCAAAATGTGCTGTGCTTCCCTCCACCTTTTCGTGAGCCTTAGGGAGAAGTCTGTGGGATCTGAACAGTGTGATGTGTGCCCTGTGGTATTCCGGGCTTGTGCTGCTGGAGGGATGTGGAGTAGTGTGGCATATTATTCAGTTTTCTAAGGAAAAAAACAAAACCAGCCATTCTTAAAGTTGACCAGGTTTTGAATTTGCCTAATGTTCTGAGGAGGTTGCTCAGTTAAACAGTATGGCTGGCTGGGTTCAGCAGATGTTCATCTCCCCCTCCTTTTTTTTGTTAATTACTTTAATTTTTTTTTCCTCCTCATGCTGCTAGGATCATTGCTGCATTTATCCTTAACTTTATTTCTGGGCAAGGTGACCTGAAAACAAGCCAACAGAGACTCTGGGGAGGTTTATAACAAATAAACTAGCGAAAACATCCATTCTGACCTCCCCCAGAAGATCTGCCTCCAAAACAAATGACAGGAAACACACTGTAGTACGGCACATTCTGGGCAAACCCGTCCTTGTTTTTCATGAGCTTGGGAGAGAAAAATATCTCTTTATAGTGGTACTTTCCAGCTTTTTGCTTTCCTTGAATAAATTGAAAATTGAATGTAGACCTGAAATGCTTTGAGTGCAGAGGTCAGTTGAGAACAGATGCACATCTACCGGTTGATTGAATCTGAAAATGCATTGATCCAGGATCCTAAACAACTCTGCTGTGCTGTCCTACGTGACCTGTGGATGTGAGCCAGTCTTCTGTTCTCTGTCAACAGAATGTTTGATGACTCAACCGTTTAACAACACTGGACCAGATAATAATCTGGATGTTGTAATCTCCCTGCTTGCTTTTGGGGTCTACCCCAATGTCTGCTACCACAAGGAGAAGAGGAAAATTCTTACCACTGAGGGGCACAATGCTCTCATCCACAAGTCGTCTGTCAACTGCCCTTTCAGCAGCCAGGACATCAAGTATCCATCTCCTTTTTTCGTTTTTGGAGAAAAGGTAAAGACTTTGAATTTGTTCTTGATCACATGCTGCCAGGTTGTCCAAGAGCCTCTTTTTGGTAAAGAAGCCATAAGAAAAAAGATATGTTGGGTTGTGTTTAGCTTATTTTGGTGTTGGTTTCCCAGAAAGTTGAACCTTAGGTGGTCAAGGTGTCTCTCAGCCCTTATAGTAACTGTCAGTCAATCCATGTCAGCAGAAGTAGCAGTCTTACCAGCATAGACAGTTCCTCTGGGTTTTGTGAAAACAGCCAGGTCATGGAGAAAATTCCAAGCTTTCATCTTCTTTAAGAGCTTGCTTTAGGAGCTCTTCCATACTAATTAGGCACTAGAGAATTTCTGCCCTGATCAGTCCTGCTACTTATACATCCAGAGTGAAATCAGAAACATGTAATATGGCAGCGGGGTGCTCCCTTTGTTGCCTGTAGGTAGTTTGCCTTATCCCAAGGGCAAGTCCCATTCTCCAAGCAGCTCAGAAACACCCTGAGATGCCTTCCTTAGGGTCCCCATCACCTTCTCCTCCATCCCATTAATTCCATGTACTCAGCACATGCTGCACATGTGCTCCAGTGATGGCCACCGCGAACGTGAGCTCCTGCTCGCCCTTCTCTTGAGCAAATGAAGGCAATGCCTTTGTGTAGGACGTAGCTGGGAGACAGATGGTGCTTGGGCTGCCAGCCTGCTTGTGCTGCCTGTGCCCAGTGACTCCAGCACAGTGGTGGTGAGGCCCTGATGTGCTCTGTCGCCTGTTGTTGAAACCAGCTGTGCGCAACACTGAACTTCCTTTTGCCTGGGAAGCGCGGTGAAGGTGTTTTGGAGAAGAAGCGTCAAATTAGTAAGGCCTCTTGTTGTAAGGAGAGCCTCCTAAGATCTTCCAGCAGAGGTGATGTTGTAGGGGTTTCTTTTTTGTCACATTGTCTACGCTGGTTAGTTCAGAATTACACTTTATGCTTACTTTTATATCCTCAGTCCTTTTTGCTGACATGCAACATTTTAATAATGACAAATAATCCACCTCGTTGGTCGTAAATGGAATTTTTACTCCTTTGGGCACTGGCTGAGGGCTCGGCTTGGTACTTGGGATTTCCATGTGTGTAGTTCAGAGCTATGGTGAGGCTTTGCCTCTTCTTCACCTTTTGTGATGGGATCCCAGGTGGGACAGAGCTTGGGTCTGTCTCTACTACCTCTGTACAACGAGCTCCCCTGAAAGACCAAAAGACTTGGAACTCAAAAAGTGGTGCTTTATCAAATTAAAATATCTATGGGAAACTAAGGGTGACTGAGATGGTGGCTTTGGAGTGGCTACCAGAGCGACTGGGTGAGACTGGATTTATATGCAGCTCTCTTGCTACCCGTTCTGTACTTGCTAAAAGAAAGCCGCGCTCTGAGGCCCGGTTGCCTGTTGCCTGCTGCACTTGGCGCTCTCTCTCTCACCTGCAAGTTCAATGCTCCTCGTCGTGGCCATTTTTTTGCCACAATTTCCAGCTTCTGGCAGCTTCTCTGATACGTGTGGTATCTTCTGGGCAGGAGCAAATCTTCTCCCTGAGGGCAAGCAAGTACAACAAATTCTGCCCATCACCCTCCATCAGGCGTCTGTGTGGAAGAAGGAAGGGACAGGGGCAACCGTCAGGGTGGGAGGCTGAAATCCTAAGTACCGCTCTTCTTCCTCTTGAAAAAGAAGGGCAGTAGCCTGTGCGGTCAGCGCTGTTATCTCTGCCTTAGGTCAGAGGGCTTGTTAGTGTCCAAGTGCTCACTTCAAGCACGAGCTTAAGGTCTCACTTCTGTAAAATGACAAAGTGGGCTGGTTGCACGGGCGTGTAGCAACTTCCACATCTGCAAGTGTAGGAGCCTACTAAAGAAGCACAAGAGCTTTTCATCACAGCCCACCCAATGCAAAAGGTGGGAAGATAATTCAGCTATGCCTTGGTCCCTTTTAGGTTAACAGAGCACAAGTGTCAGCTGCATAATCACAGACATGCAGCCATGGAGAAATGCTCATTTTAAATGGCAGGTAGTTGTTGCTCTTTCTTTATGCCAGCCAGTGCTGCAGCCCTGTTGCACTGCAGTCAATTTTGTGTGTGTGCGCGCTTGTAATTTCCTAACCTGATATCTTGATGGTTTTTTTGGGGTGTTGTTTATTTCTTTTACAACATTCCCTGGTTTCAGAGGCCAGAGGAAGGTGTAGGGATCTGTTTTCCATTTCAAGGGTCATATTCCTCTTCCACCTGCAGATTCGAACACGAGCCATCTCTGCCAAAGCCATGACGTTGGTGAGCCCGCTGCAGCTGCTTCTCTTTGCCTCCAAGAAGGCCCTGTCGGATGGGGAGCTCATTCTGGTGGATGACTGGTACGGACCTCCCTGGGGCTCGTAATGTTCAGGTCTATGAAAGGACACGGACTGCTAACACAGACACACGTCTCCTTAGGATAGGAGCCCTAGAGCAAGCTGTGCACTGCCATGGGGTAACTGGGAGGGCATTACCGTTGTTTCCTGCGAGGAAGGGAGGGGTTGATAGTGGCAGCACTGTTCCGTGCAAATTACCTGCTTGAATGGAACACGTGATACCGGGCAGTTTCCATACAAACTGCTGTTTTTTTCCTCTTTAACTGGGATGTGAAGAAGAGGTACTATGTATTCTGGACTTCCTCCTTAGAGAGAGGCAGAGAAAACTTGTTTTTGAGTTTCAGAAACACAGCTTGAGGAGAGAAATGGTTGCCTGTGGCAGTATATATTTTATGGCCATGACCAAATACCACCTGGATGGGTTTTTTTGTTTTGTTTTTCCCTGACCAGTAAAATGAGGGTGAAGAATTACTTAAGCTTTATTCACTCATATTTTTGAGGGTTGCCAGTAGCTTTCGAGCCTCATGTTCTTAGTTCACTTTATATTTTTGTCTGTTTTGACGCTAGGGGTTACGTATTGGTATTGTCTGAGTATGTTAAATCTCAAGAGTAAATACAAACAGAAGGATAGTTACATTTTAACAATGTCAGATTTTAGGGATCTTTCAAATCTGCCTCCTGTATTTCACACCCGTTCTTTGACAAATTAGAATTTGAAAGGTGAGAATGGAGATTTCTGGCTCAGTGCGCGCAGCACTCAATGAAAAGCCGCTCTCCAGAACATCTTTTGTAACAGGTTCTCTCCTAGAACTCGTGATACATCTAATATACTTCTTTGTGCTCTAGGATCAAGCTGAAGATGCCCCACAATGCGGCTGCCTGCATCACTGCTCTGCGTGCTGCGATGGAGGCTCTTGTTGTGGAAGTGACTAAGGATCCTGAGATCATTGGGCAGCTGGACCCGGCAAACGAGCGAATGCTGAATGTGATCCGTCAGATCTCCAGGCCGTCAGCCGCCGGCATCAGTCTCATGGCTGCCAATGCAAGGTTCGCTTGGCTCCGTTGGCTCATGCAGTCGGAGTGCTGGGGCGAGGAGCGCTCACCGCCTCTGCCCCCAGCGACACCGAGAGCTGTTGGCTCCGCTGCTCCCGCCCTGCACAGTGGCTGCAGAAGCCGAGCTAAAATCAGCAGGAAGGTCTTGTGCCACGTGGGCAGGAGTTCAGGCTCTTGTTTCAGTCAGTGGTCTGAGCGTGTGTAAAACTGTCACGTTCAAAGTCTGATATAGATAGATCACTGCCTGTTTCCACAGGAAGGACAAGCGGCTCTCGGGAATAAAAGCTGTCATCACCCCTGCCAAAACACAGTGACTTCTAAAGAAAAGATAATCCAAATTTATTTTGGGCAAACCAGTTCATCTCTGTCTCAGGAAATAAACCAGATACTGCTGTGCGTGCTGTGCTGCACGCCTCCATTGCCCCCAGTTTTCATGTCTTGCTTTTGAAGCAAAGACAAACACCTGTGAGCTGTTAGTAACTGAAGGAACAAAACAGAACAGCTTCGATGTACACATCACTGCGTTTTGCGAGGAGCAAAGTAGGGATCGCTGTGCTCCCGTAAACAGGTGTGGAGCTCCCCGCACATTTGTGTGAGGTGGAGAAGTGGGATCGAGGGCATGACTTATCCCAGGTGTAGACCTGGCTGAGGTGTGAAGAGGGACTGCTTACATGGCGCGACTGGCCCTTCCCAGCTTCCATTCACCGAAGTGGGAAAGGTGCGAAAGCACGACTGTAATTCAAACATTGCCTTCTATTAACAGAAAACAGAGGTGTCTTGACTGAGTGTCTTGGGAGTTGATTATTCCTTCAAAAAAATCCCTAAGATTACATCAAGTATATAACGTTTCTCTTTGCCAGGTTCGGAGATGGTCCTCGCCCCCCCAAAATGGCTCGCTACGACAATGGAGGTGGCCTCAGAGGCTGGGGAGGCTACCCATATGGTTCTGGCTACAGAGGAAGAGGGTATGGTGCCTACAGCTACGCCGGCAGGCGCTCAGGAGGAAGAGGATATCGAGGTGGCCTGGGGGGAGGCTATCGAGGTGGGGGTGGCTACCGAGGCGGAGGCTATCGGCGAGCAGGCGGTGGCTACAGAGGGGGCTGTGGGGAGCCGAGGAGGGGTGGGTGGTAGGTATGGAAGCTCCACAAAAGCGTGTTTCTCTCCCAAATCCCTCTCTTGCTGTTACCAGTCTGTTTGCCATTTCGGGTCCCTAGTACAAGTACAGCTCTGTAATATACCGTGCCCTTAAGGGATTCACTGCAAGTTGTATGCTTTTGTTCTTATTAAAGAGTTTGTTTTTAAAGACTTACATGCAATACGTTTAATTTTGTGTTTGGATTTAGATTCCCAAGCTGTCTGTTGTTAGTTTAGCTTGTAGGAGGCATTCTGAGGAAACCTTTTCAGTGTCTAAAACCGTTTTCTGCCAAGCAAATTTCAAATTCTAGAACTCGGGCTCAGTGGGGAATCTTTATTTGCTGTGTAATAAACTGTGCAAATAGGCCTTGCTGCGGTGGTTTTCTGTCTGCGCCAGGCAGCGCTCGGTTCCTCGTCAGCCTGCTGCTGGCCGCCGCATGCCGCGTTGCAGCTCTTCCGCTGCTCCAGGTGATGCGGGGCTGTTATATACCTTTCTCTGCGCTGCTGCTTGTCTCTGCAGAACCTGAGGGGATCTCGGAAGCGTGAGCTGAGCCCTCCACCTGTGGCAGCGTTCATTTACGTCGTCTCTCCAAAGTGGTCACGCTGCATCTGAGAGCGAGCGGGTCTTTAATGAGAATTCACTGAAACTGCAGCCTCTGCGTTCCAGGCAGGTGGAGCTCGGCTGGCTGCCTGCTGCTGGCACAAGTACGTGGATGCAGAGGGGATGAAGAGCCCTCCAGCAAGGTGTGCTCTCCTTCGTGTCCCTCCGACTAGCTCCAGGGAAGTGACCTGGAGCAGAGGTAGTGACACAGGGCACCCACAGGCACCCATGACTCTGGGTTCTGGAGTCGGGCTGTGTTGTGCAAGAACACCGTTGTGAACGAGATGAGGGAAGCGCTCCATTTTACACTAGATGTGTGCACGTGGATGGTTTGGGGCATTTTTTGGCCAAAACTCTTACAGCATAGCCGCAAAGCCAGCTGCGTGGGAAGCAGCAGGCAGACGCTGCTCCTCGCGCATGCGTACCGCAGGGCCTTGGCAGCACCTGTGTGCACAAAAAGCTGTGACCGAGCCTGGCGGGATTCACCTCCCCACTAATGCCACCAGAAAGCTTACTCAGAACAATAATGAGTTGTGCTTGCAGGGGTGTGGGAGATGCTGGTGGTGGAGTGAAGGTTAAAGCAAAGTCCAGCATTTTTTGTCCTGATGGGGAGTTCTTAACAACAAGGTAAGGGTGAAGCACTCTTTCGTAAATCAGAACTGCTAATCATTTGATCAACTGCCACCTGAAGCTTAGATATCCAGCTTGGAATTCCAGAGCAATCCTCAGTACCCTCAAGTGTATCACTGTCCTTCTCCAAGCTTAAATCTGGGATTACTTTGGTGAGTAACTATCTCCTGCATCACCTGGTGCACTAAACGCCACAATGCTTCCTCCTGATGCAGACTTGCCTGTAGATAGAAGGATGGTCACTGTGCCACCATCACTGAAAATGTGGTTATTTTTCTTCTCCAGGAACAGCCGGTTACGGAATCGGAAGGGCTGGACGTCGGAAGATGCGCTGCAGTGTTAGCTACCTGTCCCCTCCCATCTGTATTTGCTGCCTCCTGACAAAACTTGCTTTCCTCGCCTTCCCTCTCAAACTTTGCCTTCTCCCAGTTGTGCTACTGACACAAAACTGGAAACACGGAGCAGGTGTCCAGCTGTTTTCACAAGAACCACATACTAATTTCAGCATCAAGCCTACCGCTCTTGGATCCGATCTGTGAGGGATAATTGCCTCTCCAGCTGGTACTGGTCTTCAAAAGAAGTCAGCGTTTCAGCAGGAGGGATGGGTGCAAGGTGAGCGCAGACCAGCGCTTGAGAGGGCCCTACAGCAACAGGCCCTTCAGCACCGCCTCAGTCTTCACGTGGGCCGGAATGGGACTGGAGATACCGGGCAAAATTCGGATGGGCCACAGGGAGATTTCCACCGACGGAAATTCAGCAGAACTACTTGGCGAAAGTTTAAAGGAAGGTTAAGGGGTCAGTTGTGGCATCAGCATCAACAGTATCCCACCGATCTCGAGACCACTGTCTTGTAGAGGATGAGTCCTCTTGAAAGGAAATCTTTTCCCTGAAGCAGTTTCTTTATAGGAAGAATCTTTCTATGGGATTATTTAGAAACACCTGTGCTTCATCTGTGAAACAAGTGTTAAAAGTGTGCCTGTACTGCATTTCTTCCTAAGAAAACAGACCAAATTAGCCTTGCAATTAGCTAATTGAACTCTCTTCCTCCCTCCAAATCAAAAATGGGGTGACCAATGCCAGCCAGAAGCAAGCTCGTGTCTCAGGTGCAACTCTATCGAGGTGGGTGGCTTAGCACGCAGGATAGCGACGCCTTACCTGTCTCTGAGAAAGAGATGCCGTCAGAGCTCAAAAGCAGCAGCAGGAGATGAAGAGGTGAGTGCTTCTAATCACAAGCTCACCCTGGGCTTTGACAGGAGGAAGGCCTGACAGTGGCTGCCTAGAAGCACTTTGTTGGTTCAAACGTCTGTCGACAGCGTGTGGCCTTGCTGCACGCAGCCGTATCGCACGCCTCCCTGGGGCACACGAGCTCTCAGGTTCAGTGCCGGTTTCTATCACCTCGTGCCAAATCTCCCCCATTGCTGCTCCCTTCCCTCCTGGTGTTTTTCTCCTGATGCCACCAAGAGCTTTGAAATCTGTTGGGTATTTCCTTTCTGTGCTCTTGGCAGTAGCAGAAAGCTGCATTAAAGCATCCTTAAAATAAGTGGAATAAAAAGTCCTCACCGGTAGCTTTGCATGAGGCACTGGCTTTTCAAAGCCAGCCCCATGCAGGTTGGGTCTAGGAGGAGGTCACTTAAAGAAGCAAGAGATGCTGCCTTAGTGTTGGTGAAGGACATGCACTGCAGGTGTGTCTGGGCAGGAAACGGGAGCTAAAAGACTGAGGTGCAAGAAACGGTTTCAGTTTCTCTGTATTCCTGCTGGGAGCTTTGCTTTACCCGTTAGTGGGAGCCGTCAAGTCGTGAAGGGCCAGTTTTTGCAGGGTCTGTTTCAGGGACCCGTCTCCCCTGGAAGTAGTGCACATTCAAACAGCACTCCAGAACAGCCAGCAGCTGAAGAAGTGCTTCTGCATTGTTTCCAGGATACTAAAAAGCAGAAAAAATGGATGAAGTAAAGGATAACTCGGAACCAGATGCTGTATTTTGCAAGGTGTGAGGCCGTATGACGGTGTAGGCATCAGTGCGAGTGCAGGCATTTAGACAGTCGTGTTTGCAGGCTTTAAATCTGCTAGGTGTGAGTTGCTGAAGCATGGCTGGTGATAATTTCTTCTTAAACCCGTCACCTGTTCAATAGAGGTGTTAAATACAGTGCTGGTGTTGCTATTCCTAGCAAAAAACACCCCCAAACCCACACCTTTCAAGGACTGTCAGGGAAGAGGACCTGCCTACTTCAGTACTGCTTTAAAATACATATATATAGATATGTTTTATTAAATCTGTTCTTTTCACTGAATTCCTGCAAGACCATATTCCAGTATTTTTTTCCCAAGGTAGTAGCTGACAAATTATACTCTGCTGTTTATTTTCACATGGAAAGTTTTTAATCCCATTAAAAGAACTGCAAAACTTACTGTTCCTTATAATTTGCTAAGAACCATTAATCAGGCCTGCTTTTGAACTACAGTTCATAAAGACAGAGGTAAATTATAAGTAAACACAATACTAAGGTCCGATAATAACGTCTTCAGTTAACAGGGATCAGTTTACAGCCTCGTGTTCTCCTGGGAAAACGCCCGTGTGATCTCCACTGCACCAAATTTGTAAAGCCACGCTCAAGGTATCACGTTGCTGAAGCAAAGTGTCCATAGAAAAATATTTCAACCATATCGGAAAGAGTGAGCACCACTTCCTAGATTTGGTCAAACTAAATAAAAAAAGGCAAAAATAAAGTTTCAATTTGAAGAGCAATTAAAAAAACGTCTGCCCCATTCTGTTTCCTACAGCCAGTTCCTTTCACAAAGAGCTTTTTAAGTACCAGGACTGTATTTTCAAATTCCAAGTTTTCCTCCCACGCTGCCATCTGCAGAGACATTCAGAAAATACGTGAAGAACTGTGTTTTTTCCCTAGCTCCTGGTTTTGTGCCCATCTAAGCTCCTGACCTGTAGTCAGCATCTGGTGTGTAAGTTCCCCACTTACCTTCCACTAAAGCACTTAGTTGCTCAGTGCAGCCAACTCTTCTTCAGGAGGTGAAGACTTGTAAGACTTGTCTCAACCGCGTCAGTTTGCTTTCCAAGGAAAGAAATTGCCAGAAGAAGAAAATTCTCATAATAATACGTTTGGTCACATAGCTCTGTGCCAACTGCCACTATTACTGTAATCTTGGCCCAAAATTCTTGCCCAAGGATGGAGAACAAGAAGCTGAAGGTCCGGTCCTCCCTATCTAAAAAGATAGGTTGTAGGTGGGACTTACAAGTTTAGGAAGGCTTCCAAGGAAAAAGGTAAGATACCTCGAGTGTTTGGGGCTTTTTGGATGATGTTACTTAAAGTATCTTAAAAGATAACTCCTCTTTCAACTGACTGCCCGTTTTCACGCTGGACTGTGGATAATTCCAGCGCAATAATCACTTCTGTTGGTTATTCCTTTTGTGCTCAGAGCACCTGCTTGCCACATCCAAATCCTCAAAATAAACTCTAGCTTCGTGAGATGCCAAGGCTCCGGGCTTTGGCCTGTGTTTGAAAGTGAGCGCAGAAGTCCAAGCACAGCTCTTCCAGCGCAGCTGCCTTTGGAACTAGCACCACTCGGGCCAAAACTGCTTTGGTGGCGGTTCAGTAGCACATAACCTCGGTCACCGTTTCATGGTGGATGTCGTGTAGTTTTAATTCTTGCGTACATAGGAGCTCTGTGCCATTCCATGCACTGCTAAGGGACATTCCTGAAGATGTTTTCTACATCTGTTTTCTGCTCATCCTCCACTTTTCACCCCTTTGCTCTGCAGGCCTGATCCATTTTGGGGTTTGGAGGCAAGAAAGAATTTGAGGATTTAGGATCATCCAAACTCTGCAGGGTGGGAACTCTGCAAGCATGGCCTGCCAGATGCTCTCAGAGTAGAAAACAACTGTGAGAAACTCCCAGTGATGTCATATTTTCCAAGGCACCATTATAAGCTTGAATTTTTTTTAAATCTTGGAGTGACTCAGAAACCTGGCGCTGGCTGAAGTACGAGCTTTGCTGGTATGAAACGAGAATTTGCAGTGGGTGGAAGGGTAAACTTTGACCTTAGGAGTTCTCCTAATCCAACTGAAGATGAATTTAAAGAACCGAGGTGGAAGAAAGAATCCATAAATAGCAGGTGCTGATCAGCGCTCCGAAGTCTCAGGACAACCATGGATGTAAAGGTTAGGATTAAGACATGGTACGTTATCTAATACAAGGGTACGTTGTGGTAAAAAGCAAAAAAACGCTTTGTTATACTGTGTCAGATGATAAATAGAACATTTTGCCCAATATATTTCTGCCCCACTCCCCCTCTTAAAATAGAAAATATTTCTGGTCGTGAGTGCTTCTCATCATAACCACTCAAGTCATAATTAGGGAATTTATGTGTTCAGTGACATGAAAAGGGAGATTTTTCTCCCTGATACTGCCAGATTTCCCACGAAATTCCAGACAAACTTAAACCAGTTTCACATTAACTGTCCATTCTTTATATTCTGTGTGCAATGTGCAGGGCATCTGTACATTAGCCGGTGGATACACAGGCAACAAAAGCTGCAATTTCAAAGTACTTACTTATTTTCTTTTTTCCTTTTTCCCCTAATTTTTCAAGTAGCTAACGACCCAGAAGGGTTACTGGAGATGTAGGTGTGCCATTTCTTCAGCAGTTCACAGCACGTTTTCCAGTATTCATCAGCTTTTCCAGCTGTCGGTTCTTCTCTAATGCTACTTTGATAGCGAATCAGTTCCGAACGCCAGATTTTATACTTCTCCAGATGTTTTTAGAATGGTGACCCACTGCAGCACGAATAGTTCCTCCACCACAGCTGACACGTTCTCACAGCTTTCATCATCATCATCCCAGTCCCTCCAAATGAAGGCACTGAAGAACGTAAAGGATACCTTCACGTTACGGTGTGTGAGTGGATACAACAGCAACAGGGAGCAGGAAGAAGTTGTTGGGGTTTGTTTTTTACACAGACATGTAAAAGCCTGCAAATAATTTTCCTAATAGGAGAAGGCTGCAAAAATTATAATTAGATAAGATAAAATTCTGGCATAGCTATCATTTATGAGGGGAAGAGTAGGAAGCATTCCAGGACAATAGAACTTACCTGTTCTTGTGCAGAATGTAATCGGCAGCATACAAAACAAGCAAACCCTTCTTAAAGACAAGAATTTAAGATCGGTAGCATTACTGGAGGTTTCAAGGCACCTCCCAAACACATCCCTGCAGAGAGAGAAGGCTGAAGGAAATGAGACCATGTAAACACACTGCAAAACCAAGTCTGGAAGCAGCAGAAGGCTACTAAACTTGTAATACAAAAACCGACCCCAGCAATGGAAACAGCTTGGTTCTTCTCTCCGGAGAAGCCAGGCTGGAAGAGTTGTAGCGCAGCCCTGACTGTGAAACAACATTAGACTTGTAGATATTTACAACCTCTTGGAATGCCCCCATGCTTATAAACAAACAAATAAAGCCAAAAAGCCCTGAACCTTGTACAGATTTATGCAGGAAGGGCAGAAGGTGTTTTTTAAGACAAAGGTTATCAAGTGCTATAGGCCTTGGGACCAATCTCATTTGAACAACCAGTCTCAAACCAGATAGAACAACCCCAAATTAATCAACTAAGTTTTGCTAATTCTCTAGTTTGCAAGCTGAATCTTGAAGAGAGAGCAACCGCTTGCTTACATGCATACCACACACACCCCCAAACTCCTTGGATCAGCTGGGACAACAGATGAGCAGTAGCACTGGTGTTTACTGCGTGACCTTTTACAGCTGCCATAAAGTGGTTCATCCTCCTCCCTTAGGGCTAACGCAGACGTTTGGTTTGGCCCAAGGAGCTGTCAGGCGGCTCATGGGGCTAGCCAGAGACCCAGCAATGCTTCTGGAATGGAGTTTGGCTTCGCTCATCCTTTGGGCAAGGCAGCAGTCTGCCAGAAAAGAAGAGAAAGAGAACAGAGATTAAAAAAATTATCACACCTTTGTAGAGGCCAGTTCTTGTGGGGCACTCAGGTAGGAGAGATGCACTTGTATGAGAGCTCAACAGAAGCCGGGCAGCTCTGCAATGCTGGTAAAACAGATGAGCAAGGGCTGACCAAAATGAACGGACCAAAAATAGACTCCAGGAGGTCAGCACCTTCATCTCACACCGACCCTGCCCCCAGCAAAGGGAAAAAGTGCCTGTCAAAGAGCTTGCTAAGGAGCTTCCCACTTCTTGTGCCCAGGAGATGCACAGGAGAGCCCATCAGCCTTGGGAGCACCTCTGATGCAGCAGTTACCACAGGAGTTTGCTTCCAAAGAGCTCTTCCTGTTTTTCATTGGAGTGCCTGTGTTCTCGTGGTTGCAGTGGTAGTGGATCACAAAGCATCTGTAGGAGGATGTGGATATTAGGTAGCAGTTGAAGGTGCAGCACACGCTGATCTTGGTTTTATGTAAAATAGATAAGTCATGCCGAAGGATGTTCCTCTGCATATGCTAATGACTGCTAAAAAAAGGATCGCCATTGTCATCAGACAGTGATAGAATCAGAGCCAGAGTCTAGCTTTAGCATCAGTTTGCTCCCAAAACCCACAGTGAACAACCCCCCAGACAGCAGCAACCGTCTCACGAACATTGAACATACTGATAAAGCTGAAAGAGGCCATCTCACCTTGAAAGAAGAGCAAGCAGGTATTCCGTTCATTTGGAACCTGATCCTGCACGTTCACTCTTGGCAATAACACGATAGTCTTTTATCATCCTGAAGACGATTTACACATGATACTTTTAATATTATTAACAAGACAGACTTAAACAGCCAGGAAACTGTGCGAATGGATGTTGCTGTTTTCTGCTGGGAACCTCACATCCACTGGGCTCCCCTAATTGCATTGGCCTTCACCGGCTCTGCTGCTAAGGGTCTCTGCAATTTGTGAAGTAGGCTGTAATATATGAAGTGGGACAAACAAAGTCAAACCATTAGGGGAAATGTCTTCTTAGGAATTACAGACCGCCGTTTGATAATCTTTATTCTAAGGCTGAGGCACCAAAAATGAAGCCAAACAAACCAATGGCCAAATGTGCAAGCATTTTCATGTTTGCAGACTCCCGAGAGTTTCAGATTAAGATTTCTTTTACTTCCTTTGTTCAGGAAAAGGTCCAAGACCCAATTTTTCAAAACTCAGAAAGAATTTTGTCTTTTAGTCTTCCAAATCGTATTTTCTTGACAAAGTTTTTAAGCAACTTAGTCTTAATTCTTTTTGAAGAAAAATCTCTGGGATTCAAACTGATGGTTGCTTTACAAGTATCACTCAAATACAATGTTGCCCCGCCCCCCCCCCCCCCTTATCTCCCCAAGTCATTCTCAATGTTCCCTACCTGACATTTTGGACCAAAAAGATGTTTTAAAACATCCTGTCAGCTCGCAAGATAAGTTGATGAAGCCTTAAAAATGCCATGCACTGAGGACTGTAAAGCAACAAGGAAGAATGCCTCTGGAAGCAACAAGAATAAAGTGGAGGAGGACAAACTGCTTGAGCGAGGAGACTGAGTACCAGAGCTACCCATAGAGCCAAGAATGGGGCTACTAGAAGCTGATAAACATTTCTACGTGAGGTCAGCTCAGCCAGACAAGCTTCCTAGGAACGTGACATGGGTTTACCCCACACGCATTTCCAGTCTTACTGCACTTTAGATTCTAGTTTTCTGTAGGATTCCTCTTATTACCAAAGCCAAGTAGGCTTTAAAATATTCGTGCTATGGATGCAGCTCCTCAGTTAACATTGTCTCACCTGTGAATGGAAAAATAGTGCAAATAGCTAG
This sequence comes from Rhynochetos jubatus, assembly GCA_027574665.1. Lineage (NCBI taxonomy): Eukaryota > Metazoa > Chordata > Aves > Eurypygiformes > Rhynochetidae > Rhynochetos > Rhynochetos jubatus. The sequence goes on from CM050656.1 coordinate 25,095,629, forward strand.
ATGCCTCCTAACTTCCAATGCCTGGGCAATTTATATCCACCATCACGCTGTCCCGCTCCAGGCGAGGCTTCCAGCAACGTTATGCCAAGCTCCAGAACATTATCAGTTCTCTTGGTACATTTTCTAAATGAGAGGAAAATCCTTCAGCCAAAGGTACGGAGCCTTTGAGCTGGTACGGTGAACCCTGAGGGGGTTTGCAATTTAGACAAAAGGCCATGGATGTCCTTACATTAGCATCGTCCTGCGCACAAAGAACTAGAAAGGCAGATGTAGCTGTATGATCTCGTGACTCAACTCACAGAGCTACTTAAATAAATGGTCTATAATATTAAGCTAAAAATCACTGTTTGTGAGAACAGCTTCTTGTCTTCCTGTAATTCTTTCCAGGCAGAATCCTTCCGTGTCTGTGTGCAATATACGTTAAAACAATGGCCACCTCGGGTAGCTACAGTAACCACCATCCACAAGCGAGCAACACGAGTGTATTTAAGTTGTCCCAAATGCCGGATTCTGATTCTACATTTTAAAGGATAGTTCCTTTCCTCATTGCCTGTGACTCCTGTATTCAAAGTTGTCTAAACAACACAAGTGGCTTACTTAGCTTTCCCAGACTGTGTAACTTACTTCAAGTTGCTTCCAGCTTCAGAACTCTCCAGGCTCGGCCTTGGTGAAGGTGACCTTCAGACTCTGAGTGAAGACTCTCCAAAAGAGACCAGTGGAGGAGGAGTTACTGTAAACTTCCATACAAACTCAGGTCTGGTTTGTTTTGTTCTGAGTAAATGATCTTTGTCAGGAAAGCAAAACCAGATCTGCGCAGCTGACTGTGTAGAAAGCTCTCTCTGAGGAGGACTTCAAAGTCACTGTAAATAAATAAGTGAGCAAAAAGCTGGGAACACGTGGTGGCTGCAAAGACATCTGTGTATGAAAACGTCTATATTATCTCTGCATATGCTAATGGAAAGATTACTTCTAAAACCTACCCGATTCTCACATTCAGCATTTTTACAGCGTTAAATATTTGGAGAGAGTTCAAAGTGATCACAAAGTATTCAAGGCCAAAAATAGGTCTAACAAAAAGACTTAAGCCTACTTAGCTTATCCAAGAGAAAGCTGGGAACTTAATCTTGAGCTGAAAGTGTTTACATAACAGAAATCTTAAAAGAGAACATTAGTTGCCTTTCTAAGAAGAAAAAAAATCTTTAATCACAACACGCTGTGCTCAGTAATGTTCGTTTTATCCCACGGAAAGATAACTTCCCTCGCTGAGAGAGACCCTTGGTGAAATTCTGTTATATTAAATACACCATATAGGTCATTAGCCTACTGATTTAACATGAGTTTTCATGGGTCATCAGGATACGTATCATCATGGACAGCATGAAGGACACACGAGATAGATAGCTAGCCAGAGAAGTTACCTCAACAAGTATTCCAGCAGAAGGTGTAATTAAATCTTCTGAATCGACAATGAGACACTGGTTTAGTCTTGCAGATCCCAAGCTAGTTGTTTTCTTTCATCTTCAGTTTTCCCAAAAGCTATTTGTCCATTGCATTGCTGGCACCATCTGCCTATAGATTCTCTATCTTCTGCTGCTCTGCTGTTATATTAACCAGGAGGTTTCTAACTAACTGTTTTAAGACTGGTACAAAGGTGGGTTCTGCCTCTTGATGGCTCCAGGCCTGCATATACCTAACAAAGGTGCTTGTTCTGTGCCATCCAAGATAATGCCTCTTCAAACTAGGCATTTACTAGAGAATTCCAACTTCATAAGCTCCAGGAAATGTGAAAAATGCAGGGAGTTATGTTGTACAGCTACAGAAACCAGAACATGCTTGGAAGAGTCTTGACGGCACTATATAGCACCATGGTTTGAAAAAACATTACGGTCCAGGCTGGGATAATGACTAAATAGACGACTGGCTGGCTGGCCTTGTTGTGAAGACTGGAAATCTTTCTGTCAGATCCAGACAGCACTGGGGTAGAAAGCATGGCATTGTCTTCAACACAGCCCGTCTGCCTGCTCATCCCTGTATTCCTTTTCTATGTTGCTATATTCGACAACACATACCACGTTTCCATTACTCAAGATATTCAGCTGAACCGTATCAGCTGCTATCAGTATATTTAATTAAGTGTTTTCTTTCTATTACAACCCTATTAACGTTGCTCTGTAATGTTTCAGGATAAAGCTGTACATGTCTTATCTACCAAAGAACATTGAATTTGTCTGTTGTTGATCACACCAATCAGTTTATAGAGAACCAGCATTAACAAGTCCTGAAACGATCAAAATACATAGGAAAAACAAAAAATTAATGGCATGTTAATGTCCTAACAACGAGTATGAAAGGCTTTATCCAGTGCCCTTCCAGCCACGCAGGACAGCAGGAGGCATCCTTACTGAGAGCAATGGCCAGCACCTCTTGCTTTGTGCCACCAGGTCTGCTCCTCACCCCTTCACATTTTAGCTCCCCCGAAGCAGGACGCAAAGAGAAGCCTGCCAAATTCTCTCATGTCATTCGTGGTGGGATGAACAATTGCTTCATTTAGCTAACTCCTGTTTGTACTCTGGAACCTGAATAAATTGGCAATCCTGACCACAGGCTGCGAGGAGAATAACACACTGGGAGAACATCTGCCGTCCCCACTGTGCCCTGGAAGGAAACTTGGCTGTGAGTACTTGGATTCAGTATGAGAAAAATGCTGACTGCCCGTGGTACACTTCAGGGGACTAACGAAGTTGTGTCATCTGTTTGTGCTGCGCTGTTCACTCTTGATGCTCTGTTCAGAACGCCAGATGTTGCTAAACTCTGTCCTGACCACGTGGCTTCCAGTGACTGACTAGGTGGTGTTGCCTCTTGGCCCGAGAGATGGAATTTGTTGAAATGGTGGGCACCTGTACCTGTCCACAGTTGAGCTGGAGGTGAGGTGCATCCAAGGAAAAGCTTTCAAGCCTGACTTCTTTTACAGGCTAAGAAACCAGGAAAGTCTCCTCAGATCCAGGCAGGGCAAGGGATGGCTGGACGACATAAACATGGGGTGTGGGGGAGAGAGAAGAAAATGATTTTAAATGTTTTTGTAAATTAGGGCAAGCTGAAAAGAACACCTAGTGATTATCATCTGGCACGTACTGTGCGGGGAATTACATTTATATTTGCATAAATGAATGGGAAGGGAGTACCCTGGAGGGACACCCATCTGGAAAAACTCATTAAATCCAATTCACCCATTATGCAACCAGCTTCGTTGTAAGGAGAAACACAGGTGGCTCAGCAAAATGAAGGAGAAGCTGAATATGTCTGTGGGTTTGTGTAGCCCTCAAACGAGGGTGTAAAAGTCAGAATAATCGTATCTGCTGGTGTCTGATGAAACAGCCTTCGATAAGGCAGCCTTCCCTGCTAATGTGCACATCCAGGAACACTTAGTTTTAAATACACGAGAAGGCGGGAGTGAACAGACCTGTGTAAAGTTTCAGATACTGTTCTAGAGCACTGGGAGCTGCACTGAAGTGTAGATGAAAATGGTATGCTAGGTATGTATTACGAGGTAAAGATGTTTATGTTCTGGAGCCTTTTTGTTTTGTTAATCTTTGAAGTTAAACAGTTGGGGTGGCAAAAAAATCAGTTGCCACAAGCCAGTGGCTGGTGGGGAGGTGTGAGATGTGTTTTGAGAATAACTCAAGCCAAAAAGTGAACCAAAAAGAATTACATTCCAGATTAAAAAAACACTGGGCAGTCACAACGAGGTGCTATTTTAAAGAGCATTCTGTGATGTAAAATCATATAAGAAATAACTTTTGGGAAGCATGCTCCAGTATCTACCTCTGCTGTCATTCACTGCTAATCAAAATACAACAGCCTTTCAACAACAGGCATCAGAATCCTTGCGAGCAAACAGGAGCAGCAGGGACCGACATTATCATCCTATAAAGATGTTATTGAGAGCAGCCCCAAGGAGATGGACTTGGGGTACTGGCGGATGAAAAGCTGGACATGAGCCAGCAGTGTGTGCTGGCAGCCCAGAAAGCCAACCGTATCCTGGGCTGTATCCAGAGCAGTGTGGCCAGCAGTGCGAGGGCAGGGATTCTCCCCCTCTACACTGCTGTCATGAGACCCCACCTGTAGTTCTGCATCCAGCTCTGGGGCCCTCCTGACCAGCTGGAGCGAGTCCAGGGGAGGCGACAAAGATGCTCAGAGGGCTGGAGCACCTCTGCCATGGGGACAGGCTGAGAGAGCTGGGCTCGTTCAGCCTGGAGAAGAGAAAGCTCCAGGGAGACCTTATAGCACCTTCCAGTACCTGAAGGGGCCTGCAAGGAAGCTGGGGGGGCCTTTTTACAAGGACCTGTAGTGATAGGACAAGGGGCAAAGGGTTTAAATTGAAAAAGGTCAGATTTAGATTGGATATCAGGAAGAAATTCTTCCTGGAGAGGGTGGGGAGGCACTGTCACAGGTTGCCGAGAGAAGCTGTGGGTGCCCCATCCCTGGGAGTGTCCAAGGCCAGGCTGGATGAGGCTTGGAGCAACCTGGTCTAGTGGAGGGTGTCCCTGCCCGTGGCAGGGGTGTGGGAACTGGATGATCTTTAACATCCCTTCCAACCCAAACCTTTCTGTAATTCTATGATTCTATGTAGCCTATCCTCTGTACCCTCTCCTGGTGCTTACTGCGAGGTAACCCCATCGCCAACAATTACAATTCACTGTGTAATAAATCAACATGCTAAAGCTTGATTTTAACTTCTTTGTATGATTTTAAAATAACATGCTCATGGCTGGAGGTGAATTAATGTATCAAGAATGTCAGATAAATGTTGCAGTTGATCTACTTGGAGAAATCCATTTGATGTTAAATTCTCTGAGGTAATAATTTTCCTGAGCTCCAAAATGGAAGAAATTAATAACAGTTGAAGAGACTACAGATTTCCAATTCTTCAAAGATCTGACAAGTAAAAGGACAGGATACAGGTCTTAGAATTTCCCATCCCTTCACAATAATTGCATTTTTCTGAACACTTGACTTTTTCTGATACTACCATGAACTGAGTGTCAGGGCTAAAAACGTGGGTAGTATGTTGAAGTTCCCAGCAAGCGAAATGCAGCTTACAACTATGAAAACTATGGTTTTCTGGCCTTGTGAGTTCTTATTTTAATACATTTTCAAATCTCCTCTGTAGGTAGCTTGCTACTGGTACTTCAAAAAGCAAAAAAAAGGAGACATTTAGCAGGAAATAGTCTATTTATAAGGCATTTTAGACATTTTTCCACTGTTTATGGTATTCACTGATGAGTTGAAAAATGTCATTTCCTTCCCTGACAATCTTAATTTTTAACTTTGCTTTGATAATGCATAAGGAGCAGTGTGAGTGTTTACACAGCATTTTGCGTGCTTTAAACTGGGAGGATAAATTATCTTTTTAGTCAAAAAAACATGGACACAGAAGGATATGGGAATTCTGTTGCTCCCATTGGATGAGGTTCCAACAATCTGCCTTATGGATCAGGATTAATTCCTAGTCCCTGCAAAATTAGGGTATCTTCCAGGCCTGTGATACCTATGGGTGACAGGACAACCAGGGCATGGTCTTGCACATTCATATCCTTCCCAATCCCTCATTATACCTGCAAGATCGTAAAGACTTAACACTCCCAAGAAACTGTGACGTGCTGTCTGCTCTAGCTGAGGACTTGGTAGGGTGGACACAGGCCTGGCCGTGACCACTAGCCTCCACAGACTGTATCCTCTTTCCCACAAGACCCAGCCTTTTGGGTCTTTGGAGAATCTTTTGTTGACAAAGAAAAGGGAAGGAAGGGTAGGATATCAGAGCACCGGCATTTCTCCCCGCTCTTTGCAGCAAGCGTTGTGGCTGTTCTTCAGCAGCTGACTAGACCCACAGCTACCTTCTGTTTATTTATTTAGTACCAATAGAAGGCTTAGCAATGGTACAAGAGAGAGGAGTCATAAATCTCAACAGTCTAGAGACAGAGAAAGGAAAGGAAGAAACATAAAGTAACATTAAGTCAGTAACGTGTTATCCCACTGAGGTGGACCATCTTCTGGCTATGTACTACTCAGAGTTAAAGGCATCCTGGGAAAGTTCAGTGTCAAGAGATAGGACAGACCACGGAGGATGGCAAGTTTGACTTGATTTGGCCAAGAGCTCTTAGCAGCCATAGCGATGTGTTAATGGGTACGTATTACATACGCGTATAGTCGGGAAGAATGAGGAACGATTAATGCTCTGCCAAGGAGCAGGAAAAAGGTCAGCATTGCAGCCATGATGCTGGTAGGAAGGTCAAACCACTAGCCCATGCCCTCTTTGCTGCTGAAACAAAACCGCTGTTCCTTATTTTACTGTAGGCAGAGCTGGTAGCATTATCGAACATGCAGTGCGTTCAACCTTGATTTTTCCACTCTATAATTTTGCAAAACTGACTCTCTTATCCTACAGCAACCGCATGTGGTACGTCTCTTTATGTTTGTTGAGTTTGTATGTTCATTTTCAGCTGAGAGTGATTTGGATCAAACAAAAATGTTAGGGAATGCTACACTGTACAACTTATATCAAAGCCTCTGTATGTATTTCTCGTGATACTGTTCCTTCTGAACAGTAGATCAAGGGATTGAGAGGAGAATGGTCTTGATGTCAAAACCAAGCTTTTAGTGTTCTTGCAAACATCTACCTAAAGATAGCTGAGGTACAAACCTCTGAAAATTGTAGTTCATGTCTGCTTTGTAGCTTTGCAGAGACTCTATAGAGCTCAACAGCTATATTTCCAGAAGATTCTGTTTATTCCAAGTATTTTTTTTTTTTTTTGCTACAGGGGCTGAACACATTTTCCTTGAATTCCTTCTTTTGTCTATTAGTCATTGGCAGCAGGGGGCTTTGAGTACAGAGAATGTCTCTTCTGTCCTCTCCACTGGTCATCGTCTGACCATCAACAGACCCGCAGGCAATGCAGGGGAGAGCTGGGGCGTACCAGGGCTAGAGATGGGCACGCTTCCAGGCGGCCAAGGCCAGGCGGGGGCATGTAGCCCAAAGGCAGCTCTGTAGGTCAGACTCCTTGCAGCTTCTCACCATTTACTGCATGCTCCAAATCATGCCGTGGGGAAGCAGTTCTGCCTCAACTCACTTCCCTGTGGGACCAGAGACAAGTTGCTGAGGAGCTTTATGGGGGAGGAAAAAGCAGTTGGGGGAGATCAGTGAATCTCCAGATCCCCAAATTACATGCTAGTGTTGCCATCCTCCAGCTAGACATCCATGTGTGACTCTTCTGGTGTAACAACAAATCGAACTGCAGCTCACTAGTCAGGACAAACTATTTATGACTCTCAGTGGCCATCTTGTATGAGGAAAGGAAGGGGTTTACCAATGATAAAACATGACTTAATAGTAATAAAATAATGATCTTGGAAAGACTGATGGGCAGGCTGTGCTATAAAAATCAGGCTGTGACCATAAACGATAGTTAAGAACTAACTGGGAAGAAAATTTCAGCCCTGTTGGCAGTGGGCAAAAGCAGTTATCCAACTTTCTGTTGAAAATAATCTTGGGAATTCTGCTGAAAGTTCAGGAAGGATATTTGTTAAACAACTTTATTCTGGTCACACGGGTCAACACCCTTCATGGTGAGATACCCATGACCACCACCACCACCCGCACCACTTTCTGGGATAGCATTTTATCAGGCTTGGGAGATAGTTCTACTGGGAATGTTTTACAGTTAGTGTAAACAGCTCCAGCTCACACACGTAAAGGATTTGCATAGCTATGCAAGTCAGTGAAGAACAGGACTCACACGTAATCTAAATGGATCTGGGTAAATAAGTCCTGCTTTTTACAGGAAGAACTTCATCAGCACATCGGAAACCTAAATATTGCTGGAGTTTTCTGGTGGCAGAGCATCTAGCAGTGGACCCTGTAGTGCAAGGATGAAGGGGCACTGAGCCTGAGGCTATTCTCTGTGAATTTAGTGTCTCTATACCATCAAGGTAAAAATACCATACAGAAATAAATGTAACCAATTCCTCTGACACACTTTCATCTGTGCAGTGCGCCGCTGGTGTGTTGAGAATGGGAATGCTAGAAAGGAAGAAGAGGGGTGCTAGAAGGGAAGGAATGATGAGCAACATCTCATCTCCGAGAAGCTCATCGGATGTTTCAAGGCTGACTGCACCCATCCATGCATGTCCCCTTCCCAGTGCCATCATCGGCGGGCTTTACAAGGGCAGCGTTCACGGTGGTATCGGAGAGGCGAGCGGAGGTCCTGCAGAGGGGAAGGAAGTATAGTTAGGGCTGGCTTGGGTGCTTCTGATGTTACTGCCACGGTAGGCTGCAAGATGTGGTTGCTGCAGTTCAGCACAGGGCTACACCGCAGAATAAAAAGAGGGAGTAAAGATAAAAGATAAAAATTGTACCTTGGAATCAAAGATTACGAATTCATTTTGTATACACCACCAGACATCCATTAACATAAATGGGTTTTGGTTAAAAGGATGGGCTGTGTTTGAACCCACAACAGGAAGATGAAAAGCTGCACAGTGCTTTTATTTTTGGTTTAGCATATTTCTTCCCAACATTCCAGTCTTACAGAGAGAAAATGCAGATACACCCCAGACCTGCTTTAGAAAAGAGAGAATCAGCTTATTGCTTTCATTTCTCCTGTAACTTGCAAGAAGCAGATTACCTCTCGCAAACAGGTTCAGGTTTTTATTCACCTATCAATAGCTGCTGTACAGGATTATTTAGGATAATCTGCAAAAAAGCGACTAAAAAAGTCAAATAAACCATTTTGTGAAACACCTTCTGCTTTCGTAGCTAGGAGTTCTCTTTTCCAGTTTTATGTATAAGATTACAGTAACTTTCTGCTTCCATAAAATCATGATAGGTACGAATATGTAGTAACTAGCACGGCTCTCTGGTTTACTCTGTACTTTTACTGGTGGAGATAGTGGACAAAGATTGCTCTGAAACCTCAGACATCTGTCAAACTAAAGCACGTGCTCTGCAGAACTGTCCTTGATTGCAGAGGGTCTTCTCTAAACAGGATGGCTTTAAACCATACTTTAATTTTAAGACAGAAGTACATTTCTTACGGGTTTGTAACACTAGTCCTAAAATGCATTTGTTGCACTGCATGTGGAAAGAGATTATTCGGTCCTTAGCCTTGTTCCCCTGTCCTGCAGTGAAATAAAATGTGGGATGCTTTAACTCTGCTCTGACTTTTCTCTCCCTTTTTCAGACATGCTGGTAGGCCATTGCCTGGAGAAATTAAGCTTTTTCATCATTGTTGTTGACGCTGAGACAGAAGCAGTACCCAGCTGGTAAGAAGGGAGTTGAAATCCCACCTTGCATAGCACACAGGTGCTTTGATCGTTTCACTTTGGGCGCTAGAAAGATGTGACAGATCAGTCCATTAAATTGGCAGCCGTTTATATGCTTCAGTGGAACCACGGGGCTGGGACTGACTCAAAATATTTAATCCAATGTGGTAAAATAAAGTTTCCAACCAAGATAGAAAACCAAGTAAGCCTAATGCTTGGCTTTTATCTTCATGAAAAGCAACAGTTTAGAGCAGGCTTATTTCTGCATTCCCCAAGCACTACTGGGGACTGCAGTGTGGTTTAGTGTAGCACATACCTTCAAAGGTGACAAAACCTGAATTTTGTCACCCAGACGTTCTGAATTTTGACTCTTTGGCACTGACACTTCAGTGAACCTGCTGACTTTCTTGCTTTCTTCTAAATGTTTTTGGGTATTTGGTGGCCAGGGAGGGTATGTCTGCTGCCATTAGTGTTGTTTTGATTGTGTCCACTGAGAAAAGCAGCGGGGCCCGTGGGAAGCCCCTGTGTGATGGAGGGCAGGGCAGGAAACGGCTGGGCACTTCTTACATTGCCCAAAGCAGCCAGATTGTGACAAGTGACATTTCACAAGGCTGCGTGAGTGCCTCTGCCGGGAGCTGATAACTCTGTGAGGTGGATGGCGAGTGTGGGGCTTCTCTGTCCATTTTCTCGCATAACCCTACACGTGTGTACTGGTAATGAAGAGTTCGGGAGTACAGCAGTTTTCATTTGGGGATCCTCAAGCCAACTATTTACATTTATTAGTAAATGCGGGTTATTTTTCTCTGTGGGGGCTACTTTTTTCAACCCATTTTAATAATTGAGACCCACGGAACAACCAAGCTCTGCTATCGAAGCCAGAAACTTCTGAGCAGTTTTCCTTGGCATATGCACTCAAATTTTGTCCGTGAACAAGTGCTCATGCTAAATCGGTATGGGAAGACTGAAAAGTAAAGTGCTCACTGTCCCGTGACAGTTACTAAAAACATTCTGGAGCTCATAAGCCCCAAATAGGTCAAATGTCTTAGTGTATATGTGTGTTAGCACTTGGTTTGAGCTGCTGTAGTATGGAAACTAACTGTGCTCTTGTTATTTCAAACTGCTTGTGGGCTCACACCTCATTGTTGCTTTTTTTTTCTTTTTGGATCAAAAGGGAAGAAAATACTGCTTTTCTTTTTCTTTCCCACCCCCCCCCTTTTTTTTTTCCCCCTAAAAGGGTTCTATTTGAAGAGTGAACTGTGAACCTCGGGAGTTCTGGCATTCCGAAAGCTGACAGAATTTCCTGTAAGAGTTGCTTTTCTAAAAGCTGTTTCCTCTCAGGTTTTTATGTTGCTTTTCCTTTTTTGCTTTTCTTTTCTTTGTTCTTACTCTCTCCCTATTCGTTCTCATTCATTTAACCTGATCTGTGTACTTCCAAAAAGAACTGAAGTAATAACATGCCGTGTATATTTAAGTTCTGCCCTGACCACCTCTTTATTAAACAGAAAGAAAATGTTCTTGTTATCATTGCGATTAGCATGATTTGGGGCAGTAAAGGCTTGAAGACTTGCACCTGCTTTTGAAGCAGCAGCCAAGTCATTTTTTCCCTGTTGTTTCATTATGCCCGCGCTGTCTAAGTCCACCACAGTTTATGAAACTTAACCATAAATATTATTCTTATTTTCCAGATGGTTAACTGAAAACCTCCTTGTTGTTCCCATCCTATCTATCAAACAGTCCTTCCTTCCTTTCAGGCCACTCCTGCCATGCAGGATGACTCACTCCGCTTCGTGGGAGTTTCCAGTCGTAAGAATTTATCGATCAAGGTATTTTTCTAATATTCACCCCTGTAAGCATTGCAGATTTAGAGAGGTTATCCGGGTTCTGTGCTTTTGAGACACAGTTCTTTTACATGAGGATGCTTTTTTCTGTGTCAGGAAGGAAACAGGTTTATGGGGACTCTATAGGTCTATACTTTGATAGAGTATTTCAGTGGAAAAGACATTAAAAGGAAAGCACAGGTCATGTATTTATACGGATATGAGATTTAATTCTGGTTTTTGTTAGATGAGCCCAGGTTTACCGAATGAAATATGACTGCAGCACTTGATCAGTCTTTGTACTTTAAATATGTACGAATGATGAAATTTCAGTATGAAGTGGATTTTGATGGCAAATATCAGTTGGTATCTCTTTCTTGGGATTTCTTTATTAGAATCAGTAACCTGGAAATGACAGAAGGGATTCACATACTGTTAAGGAGGTCCTACATAAATACTTTAAAATGCTGGAAAATGATTAGCATATTACTGTTTTTAGGTACTAAAACGGAGAATCTTTAAACACACGAATTTTGCATTAAGATCAATTTTTTCCATTATCCATGGAAACCTCCCACACGTGGACAGACGATCCCCTTGCTCCCACTGCGTGGGATTTGTGGCACTACTCTCCAGTCCTGCTCAGAGTCCTTACCCCCTTCTCACTTCTCTCCTAATCCTTCCCTTCCTCACATCCATCTGCTCCATGTGGCTTCCTGCTCTCTTGTTCCTTGTTGCCCGCCCTGCCGTGTCCACACTCAACTGCCGGCATCGGCTAGGCAGTTCCTGAACCTGGGAAAAGCCCCATCCGCATGCTGTTTCCAGAGCTTCTGCCTTGATGGCATCAGCTCAGCATTGCTTTCACAGCAGCTGGCTCATTATTGGAAACTGAGGAAAAGGGGGTGGAAGCGGTGGAAATCAAACCTTCCGCTGGAGATGTGTTATTCCAGCCTGAACAAGAGCGATGCAGCGATCCCTTCTGCTGGTGCTGTGAGTGTTGGGGGGTCTCTCGGCACAGAGGCTATCTCATCGTGGCCAGGTTAATACTCTGCTGGGGAGGCACAAAGAGGAATCGCCGTACCAATGCGTAGCACCAGATGTAGTAACATCTACCAGCAGCAGGATAACTTCCAGGCTTGCTTACAAGTTATGTACTGTGGACAGTCTGACACAGGCTTTTAACACACGAAGCAAAGGATCGACTTCTATGGGATACATGTGCTTACTTCCAAACAAGAAAGGGCATCTTTTTCCCAGAACAGATGGTATTTTTTCTGCTCTTTTGGCCACAGGCTGCATTCAGGCTCTCTCAGAAGGTAACCAACAGCGAGTTTACAAAGCCTTCCCTTGACTCTCCCATCAGTTTCTATCTCGATGAGTAGATTCCTGTGTCCTGAGCAGGCTTCTGGAGGCACTTTCTCCTATAAAAGCAGCTTTACATGGTTGCTGGATTTTACATAAATCTGTTTCTCAACCTGAACGATACAGGGCGATTGTACGGTGATAGCTAAAAATCATAACCCAGTCTTTGGCCGTGTCTGACAGAGCCGATGCCTCTAAGCAGCGCAGTGATCAGGATTTAGGTATGAAAACATCCAGCAGTTCATTAAAAATCTCAGGAGCTGAGGTGGCAACGCAGGTCCCCCTCAGCCCCACGTTCAGGCCGGCGCTCGCGGGCAGCACACGGCCAGCCGCCTTCAGCACGCTCCAGCTGGCAAAGCGCAATCCCTTTTCTCACTGTTCTTGAGAAACTCCAATTTTTTCCCTATGAAAAGCCTTTAAAAGAAAGAAAAGGGTGGCTTCAGTTGGGTTCTGACGGGGCAGAGTCGGTGACTGGGCCCGGCGCCATGGGGGGGGGGGGGGGGGGGGGGGGAGGGCGGGCATTCCCGCCTGCGACGGGCAACACAACAGCGATGCTGGGGGTAGATGCCCCCCCCCCCGGCAGCCCTGTCACAGGGGTCGCTCTTCCCGTGGGACCACCGCCTCACGGGTGCGGGAGGCGGCGGCGCAGGCAGGCAGAGGGCGAGAAACGGGCATTTCTGCCGGCGCGGGCCCCACCGCTCCCATCGCCCCTTTAAGCTCACGCATTCCGGGCGGGATGGGAGGCTCCCGGGTGCGCTCCGCCGGCGGGACTCCGCTCCCGGCCTGCCCCGCGCCGGCAGCCCCGCCCCGCCTCGCCCGGGCCGGGCCCCATCCCCTCCCAGCCCGCGGCCAGGCGCGGAGCGGCAGCAGGTCAGCGAGTGAGCCCCTTCCGCCGGCCCGCGCCGCTCGGCCAGCCCCTCCACCGCCGGCCCGAGCGCCATGGGTGGCGGCGGCGGCCAGCGCCGGGCGCTGTGGCTGGCGGTGCTGTGGCTGTGGTTGCCCGGACGGTGCGACGGCGCCATGGACGAGTGCACGGAGGAGCGGAGCGGCCGCCCGCAGCGCTGCATGCCCGAGTTCGTCAACGCGGCTTTCAACGCCACGGTGCTGGCCACCCACACGTGCGGGACGCCGGCCGAGGAGTACTGCGTGCAGACCGGCGTCACCGGCGTCACCCAGTCCTGCCACCTCTGCGACGCCGCCCAGCCCCACCTGCGCCACGGCGCCGCCTTCCTCACCGACTACAACAGCCCGGCCGACGCCACCTGGTGGCAGAGCCGCACCATGCTGGCCGGCGTGCAGCACCCCGCCGCCGTCAACCTCACCCTGCACCTGGGTAAGGGCCCCGCGGGCGGAGGGACGGCGCCGAAGCCGGCGGGAGGGGGTCAGGCTGAGCAACCTGGCTCCTCGCTTGGGCTCAGAGGCAGTAAAGGCGGCTGTAACCCTGCCCCGGGGGTGGTTTATGACCGAAGCGGGTTTTTGGTGGGGGCGAGCGGGCCGGCCGTGCCGGATCCCGGCTGGATTCGCGTTGTCCCCGGCACAGGCGTGCTGCAACGGCCCGGCTGGGGCTGGGGGCTTGTTATCCAAGCGTTCGGTCCTGCAGGACGGGGCACGGGCTCTTCGCCGCTCGGCTGCTGGCGCTCCCTGTAAGGATAATCGTAGCGTCAGAAAGAGTGTTGCGTGGACTTGAATGTGGGCCTCCTCCAGGAGGCCCCGCGGGTCGCGCTGCGGGTTGGTTGCACGCCGCCGTGGTCGTGCTGTTGGTCCAGAGGCAGAGATCGCGCCGGGGCGGCGAGCGGGCCTGGCCCCGTGCGGCGGGGAGCTCGGATCCTGGAGTGTGCGGGCAGCCGGCCGGGTGGGAGCGGGTGGTTTGAAAGGGGACAAGCGCCGCAGGGAAACTGCGTGTGTGCAAGGGCACAGCTGCTCTGCGGCCTCCTGTGCCGGGGCAGCGTTGTCCTCCGCGTGCTGGGTGCGATGGGTTAGTCAGAGCGTTACTGCCGAACCCCTGACATCTTGCCGGGTAAGGGCAAGGTGAATTTTCTGGTTAATTGGCATTCCCAGAAGCGCCTTTGTGATAAAGTGTTTTGGCCTTCGCTTCGGTTTGTGGACAAGCTTTCATTTTCCTGCATTCAGTTATTCAAGCTCTCTTGACATGGGGCAGGGGCAGTTGGCTTGGAAGACAAGCCAGCCAACGGAGAGTCAAACCCACAACTTACATCCTCCCGTCATTAAAGTGAAAGGAACAACCCCCTCAGCGTAACCAGTCACAGTTTCTATTCGAGAGCTGCTGGTGAACCTTCAGTTTCAGCATAAATGATGCGTCTCACCTTCAGTGTAATTCAGAAGGAAAAAGAAGTTGTGTTAGGGGTCCAGGAGCTGGATGTTGGGTTTCGCAACCTGAGGACGAGTTGTGTGAATGCTCCCCACCCGCGTTCGTGAGATGAAGATGATGGTGCTTGATACTGTACCAGGGGTCGTCTGCTGACTGCGTCCATCTCTGCAGCCAGGGGCATCTCACTCCCTTAAAGTGTTTCTCTGCATTAGGAACTTCAAAATAAATCTACTGTGTAAGCATATATAATTATTTGGATAAGGGGAGGTAGTTACTAAGGCCTCTTTATCATCTTCTTGTACGTTTGGAATTTTTTATACAGGACACTTGGAAAAAACAGTAAGCTAAGAGTTGATCCCAATTTCTTTTTAACAGAAATCATCATAATTCTTCATTATCAAGGTAAAACTTAGCTTATAGGCGTGTCTGTATTACTGCTGGCCTTGATTCTATGCACCTGTGTGTATATATATTGGTGTTCTTTCAAAAAATAATGTTTTTCCGACACACTGGAGCAAACTGTGCTGTGTCCTGGGCTTTGAAGAAACGTGCATGTTTCTTTGGTGAAAATAACTGCATCTTCAAAATACTGTCACGTTGCAACGTGATGGTTGATGGTCACTTGGGTTTCAGGTTTGTTCATGAGCTCTTGTAGCTTTGTGAATTTGCTCTGGCATATTTTTAGGCTAGAGTACAATTTTTTAAGATGAAGCTGCTTGGCTGACTTTCAGATATTTGAGTGTGTTTTTGTTTCTCTTTTTTTCCAGTTAGGTTTCTGGATGGGGTATTTGTAGTGCCAAGCCTTTTAAGAATCGGAATCTTGTTATAGGTGTGGTGATGGTGGGCCGGAGATACTTTTAAGATGACTAACAGCAAAACATTAAGCTATCTATGCACGTGCTGTGCAAGCAGTCAGTATTCCTGGACGCCTTTGTACGCATCGCCCATCTCATTGCGCGTGGAAGAACTGTTGAGTACCAAAAAGTGCTGGTTTAGTCTCAGGTGCGCCAGACCCCGCTGCAGCATTGCTCTGCTCTTGTGAAGTCTTCAACCACCTCTGTTTGTGTGAGCCGTCGGGTGCCGTGTTTGGATTCTGTGTGCCCGCGGGCTGTTCCCTGCAGCACACCGTGGTCCGTGGGTCACTTTATAATTGATGTCAGTGAGGGAGAAGAGGTAAAAGGCTTGGCAAGTATTTGCCTACTCGGTGGGATGTAAAGGCATTCTGGGACACAAAGTCCTTTTATGCAGTTAGTTCTGCATGGTCTTTGGGGATTAGGCTGTGTGCTCAAACCCGTATCCTTGTTTGATGCTGCAGTTGCTTTTATTTCTAAAAGCAGTGGTATCTGCAAAGCGCTGCTTTGCACCCGTTCAGGACTGGCGGCATCAGCCCTGGGCTTTCAGCATGCACATGCTGCCTTGTGCTCGATTTTTGGCAGTTTGGGATGACCTGATTAATGTCCAGCAATGTTCGGCCCATGTAGATGAGTGTAGCCTTTTGGAGGAGCCTTCAAAAGGTCAAGAACCACCACAGCCTACTGCCAGCATGTGAATGTGGGTTTCTTTGAATATTCTTGCCATTTACAGTTCAAAACAAGTTTAAAAACTTTAAGCTTTGGACTAGGTGCTCGGGAAGAGCCTGATACAGAAAAATGCAGTGCAGGTCAGTATTACCGAGTCGAAGGCTTGGATCCTGGGAGCATTTGGAAGGGAGATCTGTGCTCACGGGGTAGGGTACTCCCTGGGGAGAGGAGAATTGGGGTAATAACCACTCCCTGCACAAGGAGCATCTGGAGTTAGAAAAGCTGTTTCTCTTTGTATGAGAGGGTATTAAGACCCCCTAAGTAAGACTCCTTCCTCGAGAGGCTTGGAGACATGAGTTTGCAGTTGTAAATCAGGACAAGGGGGGGAGTTGAACCCATTTGCAGGGGGTGTCTAGGTAATAGGGTTAGTAGGTGAGAGAAGAGGGGAGCACTGCTGTGTCCTTTCTACCACTTTTCTTAAAAGTATCCCTTCACTTTCCCCATTTCCCAGTTTGTCAGGCTGAATTTTTTCTAGTTTAGGCTTGACCCAACCAATCTTTTTTTCCCTGACACTGCCCTCCCCCCATGTTCCCATACATTCCAGGAATAAGGGACTTTGGGGAAGCTGTGCCAGCTTTTAAGTAGAAGATGGAAGCCAAGGCATTATGATATGTAGTTTGTCTGCTTTTTTTGAAGTCAGAGCGTCACGTTATTTTTACAGCCTGTGCTGTTCGCTTCTGCTGGGAGCACTGGGACAGTTCTGGCATCTCCCCAGCTCTTTGTATGCATACGTTTTAGCGCAGCTTTGCCCCTAGCTCACCAAAACAAAGCGGTATGTTAAAGATGTGCCTTTGAACACTGGAAGAAGGGGAAAAGAAATAGCGTGGAGGTGCATGGAGTATTTTGGGTGCCGGGCATTGTTGTTGGGCAAAGGCTTGTATTTTTTTTTCAGGTGTGTGATCTTTTTTCAGAGCAGATTCTCACTTCTTCCTTCTGCAGCTCTAATTTGTGCGTGCTTTCTGTTGTTTTCTACACCTTTTTTAATCCACTTTTACATGTGCCTCCTGTTCCCTTCCCAACCAGCCCTGCTAGGGCCACCTCTCTGTTTTTACCCCCACCACTTTCAGGCTCTGCCCGTATCCTGGCCTCGTCTCCACTCAGAACAGGCGTGCTCTTATCAACAAGCCTGTGAGCTGGGAGCGGTCTGGGCTGGCTTTCCGGGGGCCGGTGATGGCCCACTGTGTCTCAGCAGGGACTGTGTCCAGGAGATGTGCTTTGATCAATGACGCTGGTGGCCTCATCTGTGAGTGCAGGACTGTCTGGTAGGCAGGAAAGAACAATTCCCGTCTCTCCTCTCATTGCCTGGGAAGAGGAGCTGGCATTCGGTGCTGGAAGGCAGCCCTTCACTAGCCTGCCTTTCAAGAAGAAAAATTGCTAGCTGCCTTCGTTAAAAACGTGTCGGCTGTGTTTGTGGGCATGGATCATGATTAGAGCTGAGTGTCGCTGCTCTTGAATTCTTCTGAAAGCCCTACTGTAGACAGCCTAGAAACTTGTGTCGCCAATCTGGGTGGTATCCTGTATATATATAAAATGAAGAAAAACTTGTAAAAGCTGCTGGTTGTTAGGAGAAGTGGCTTGCCCGTCTCCTTCACCTCCTCCTTTTCTAACCGCTCAGTCCTTTATTTGGCTTTGAGGACAGCGGTGATGCTTGGTTATATATACTTTGTCCATGAACCGTAGTGTGGGGAATGACTGCCATTTGAAGGCATTTACAAGGAAACCCAGGCACGATGCCAGTTCTTATGTTCAGCCTCGACTTGATTTGTGGGTTGTTTGTAGCAGCTGAGACTTTTTTTGTACAGAAAAGCAGATTTTTTTTTAAGGGAGGGCTATAAAATGTGCCTTTAAGTATGTATTTATGCCACTGGGATGCAGTCGGTTGCTTTGTTTCATTTCGTGCAGCAGAACGAAGCTGTTGGTTTGCTGGTTATCCTGTTAAAACTTTACGAGGCTGTGGTTCCTTGCTTTCTGAGGGAAACACCGCGAAACCAACTGCGAACAAGCGGGGTGTACCCACCTGAAGTTTTGCATAACATCGCAATTTAAAAACTCTGAGAAATGGCAATTAAGGTGCTGGAAGAGTGTTTCCGGCACTGAGTCTGGTGGTTTGGGGTGTGTTGGGAAGCCCTGGCAGGCTGTTGAGCTGGGGCTGGGAAGGGCCGGCCCCGTGCCGCAGTGGCTTTGCTGTGGTATTTGTGGAGCCCTGGAGGGGACTCTATTTTAGTTGATCTAGTGAAGGCTTGATTTACATTTTGCAGGTTTCAACACGAGTAGTTAAGAGAGCAGGGCTTTTAGTGACCAGCAGTTGTTCAGTGCAGTTATATAAAGTTGCTTTAAAGCTTTTTATCCCTTCCCGCATACCTTTGGAATTCCCAGGTTTTCTCCAACTCCTCTGTTCTGCATCTTTCTTGGGATGCTGATGCCGCTACGTCATGCATTTGGGAATACTGTAAGTGGCAGAGCACTTATTTTGGGGGATGGAGAGAGCTGAGATGGTGTGGTATTTTGCTGCAAAACCAGCTGCTATTTGTAGTGCTTGCCCTGAGTTGCCAGAAGGATTAATCACTGGTTTTGAGAGAGTCTTTTGTAGGTTGCTTTTGTAGGTTTAAACCTTGGAAGCTGGCTTATTCTGTAGCGTTAGGTAGATTGTCTTTTATAGCCTGAGGCTTCGGGAGGCTCTCCTGGCCTCTCTGAGTCTGCAAGTGAAAATCCCAGGCTGCCACTTCCCATGAAAGCAAAAAATGGGATCACTGTGAACAAACCACAGAGAAAATAACTTCCAGTGCATGTGGCTGGTATGGGAAACTTGGATCTCTAGTTCAACGTCATTCTTAAAAATGTGACTGTGAGTGTTGTCCTTAATCATACAACCTTTGTCAGACTGAAACTTCCAGCTTATGTCCTCAGGGCCCTAATTCATCATTTACCCCCACCGGTGACACCGTGCTGAGTGATTTCGTGCAGGCTCACTGTCTGGCTCTGTTTTCTACCTGTGGATTAGCTGAGATACCAGGCCCGGCGTCTTAAACTGAATGAGTTGCATCTAACGTCACTGTCTCTGGTTTGTAATAAACTTTGGAAGCTCAGCCTGGGGCTGTGGCCCCGCTTGTAAACTCCTTCCCGAAAAGAACTGTTTCAGCCTGCTTTTACATACCTACAAGTGTCCAAGGCCAGGCTGGATGAGGCTTGGAGCAACCTGATCTAGTGGAAGGTGTCCCTGCCTGTGGCAGGGGGTTGGAACTAGGTGATTTGCGGGGTCCCTTTCAAGCTAAACCATTCTGTGATCTTTTAACCATGGAATCTTGCTTATTGGTGGCTACCACATTGTGTTTTGAACAGAAAATAAAATCAGTTTCGTAGTTTCCCAAGAAATTGTTGGGTCTGTTGTCATGCTGCACAGACAGAAGTATATTGGGTCCCTCCCGCCAGGTACAGAGTAGCTCCGTGTGTCTCAAATCAGACTGTAAAGACTTCAGGCAGGAATGAATATGGATGCTTGTGTTGAGGACCTGTGGCATCACTAGCTGTGCATAAAACCCTGGGAACATTACTTAATGCTAAGCCATCTGCAAAGGATGTACTTGGGCATGCTCTCATGGTCTAGCATCCCTTGAGCAACGTCGGGTTTTTAGCAACGCGCTGGTACGATGGTGATGCTGGCTGTCACAGCTTTGATGAGAGGTTCAGGACAGCTGCTGATGAAGCAACTGCGCTGTGAGATTAGAGAGCTGCTACTAGGAGACGTGCAGTTGTCAAATGGGACGAGGCATGCTGAGATGTGAGGCTGCCTTTCGCAGACTGCAGGTGCAAGCTACTGTTCGCCTTTGTGGGGTGTATCAGCTACTTTTGAGGTAAAACAATGATTTCTCAGAATTTTTCTTATGTAGGAGCTTGGAAAATGGTGAAAACTCATCAGCTGTAAAAAGGATCTGAAATGCCAAGGTAATTTTATTTAAATTTAAAAAAAAAAGCGTGCCTCTGTCTTTAATCTTTTTCTTTTACCAGTCCAGCCTTGTTTGAGAGATCTTTACCGAAAAAACCCAATCCCAAACCCCAGCTAACCCACTGATATATTATTCAGCGATTTTCAGCATTTTGTTGTGAAACTGGGTGGCAAAGCACGTCTCGTTTCCATGCTTCTACTCATTTTAGATATTCCAGTACGATAGTAATCAAAGGGCTGTTTCCAGCGGTAATCATGCCTGCGGTTCTGACACAACGCAGCTGTGTTCAGTAATGGAGAATTTCAAAATTTCCTCTTTTAGAAATAGTATCCAAAAGCTATTATTGGATTTTTCTTTGGTAGGTAAGCTAGTACCATCTTGTACAGGGGAGGTAGACTTCCAGTTAGCTCAAGGGCTTATTTGTATGATAGGTTTGGGGGTTTGTTGTTTTTGTAGGGGAAGGGGAAGATTTTTTTTTCAAGGCATTTGTAGAGATGATATATTGAGATCATGCAAAGACTCTTCTGTAACGTCATTTCTGTTGCAGACTTTGTGCTGGAAGAACTGCTTACCTGACCTGGGTTTGTAGCGAATCCTGTGTTTTACAGGAGGACAAGGCAATTCTCTAATTAGTCTTCAGGGGCTTGAGGTGCTCCAAGGGACGATTGGGGTGTAGAATTATTAAATGGCTACAGGAATGGCAGCTGGCCCCTACCAACCACCTGAAGTGGAAAGGAGGAAGGGTTGGCCCTTGCATTGCTCAGAACCCTTTGTAACGGAATGATCAGCTATGTCTGAGAAGTCTCTAAACCAATCAAAACTCAAACTCTTAAAACCTACGAAACATCAAAACCTGCTTGATAAACTGGGGTGGTTCTTCCCCAGCACGTGTGTTCAAGCGGGCAGTGACTGACTGCATGTGGTAGCCACTGGGTTGCCCGAAATGCTCATTCTCTTGGGTGCTCCAGGGCCGAGGGAGCACTGTGGAATTTGGGGTGGGCACCAGCACAGTTCTAAGCATGCTGCTTTCATCTTGTGAGCTATTTTTCAAGGTCTGCTTTATAACTCGGCCTACTCAGCATCAGAAAAGACCTTGTTCCTGCCTTGGTGAGCTGCTGCTTGTGTAGCACGTCGTGCTTGGACTAGTTTGGGTATTTTTTGGGGGATGGAGGGGGAAATACCAAGGATCCTGATTTTTTTTTTTCTTTCTTTTAATATTGTCTTTCCCTTTCTTCTATATTTTGTTTCAGGAAAGTGATTTTTTTTTTCTAATCTTTGAATTAGAAGATAATGTGTCTCAGATTCTTTAAGCAAATGATTGCATTGAACCTCTTTAAGAGGAATAAATGGGCTGTTTTCTTGGTGCTTTTTTATGCTGTACTTGCAAGGCCGTGGAGTGTAAGCCACATGCCCCGAACCGCACAGTTTGCACTGGGAGTGTCTCTTACTGAGATTAGTGGAATGAAAAATCAGTCCTTTCTGGGAAAACTACCATCAGATGATTCTTGGTATCACAGGGGTAAGTGGGACTGGTTGACTGAGTAAAAAGAAAATGTTCTTGTCCTCAGACTTCTGTGGTCCAATTCTGATTATGATGTTTATTTATAGTCCTTTCCACTGCAGCCCTTTATGTGCTCCCATCCAGTGGGATTTTCTTCCTGACAGCTTGCAGGGCTGGTTCCTGGGAAGCAGCCCTGGAGAGGCTGCCCAGCCTGCCACCCTTGCCTCTCAGCTTCTGAAAAAAAGTGTCTTCTTTGTGGGGATCAGGCGTGTCTCCTGGCTGCAGCAGTCGGGGTGCAGGGGTTGGTCCAGTAACTTTCGTTTTGTTACCGCAGCTGATGGGTTTCCCAGCTTTCACTAGCTGCCTTCGTGGGTCTCGTGGTCCTGTTCTCCTGGCTGGAGTAACATAGGACAAGTGGTTTCTCGACACTGAATCAGCTGCTTGAACTATTTGAGAAGCTGATGCATAAGGCTGTGGTTGCTCTAAGCTTGCAGACCTCCGGGTTGCTTTACTTGTGTTGTCTGGCCCCTCTCCCTTTCTTCTTCTTTCAGAAGCTCCTTGCAGCCTGCCTGGGTTTCACCTCCCTTCTGCTTCTGTTTCCCTGGTCCTGCTTTGTTCCTGTGCTGTGTCATTTGGGAAGGTTCCCCCCTCCCTGAGATGGGGTTCTTCAGCTGAGATCTCCCTGCATGTCTGGTCCCAGCAGCTGCCTCTCAGCCTGCATGGGTAGCATTGCTGCTCTCCTACGCTGACTGCTTCATACATCTCTTCAGATAAGAGGCTGGCGGTTTTCATGTTGGTCAGACTCCGGTGATGCTCAGATGAGGGGTACAATGCAAATTCAAAATTGTTGAATGCTTAGGATTATTCTGTTTCCCCTCTCGCATACATGAGGATTGAAGGCTGGACAAAGCCCCTCATCAGAGAACAGTTACAAGTTTTTCTGAGTTGAAGCCATTATTTTGTCATTAAAACCCAATGTTTTTCGCTGCTGATTCCCTGCAGGGTTGAGAAGAAAATGTGCAAAGCATGGAGTATAGAGATTTGTGGCTGAGGGGCTGCAGTGTCTGCTGCGAGGGCCACTGCCAGGGTGAAATGTGAACTCTAAATAAAGTGACGTCCTGCCATCATCATGCAGTTTCTTTTTAATGAAATCTGGGGTTTTTTTCCTACTTGCCTCCCAGCCTGCTCCCTCCCCTGTCCCCACTCTGCTGGGATTGCTGGTGGAGCTGGGAGGCGTGCTCGCGACTGGGATGGCGCTTCATTCCCCTCCATCCCTGCTCTGCAGGCATGAGTTAACTGATTAAATTACCGGCATTACACGAGTCACCGCGCTTCTGCTTTCTAAGCAGAGTGACTCTGCATACATCTGTACGTGCGTGCTGCCCCTTTCTCACACCCTTCCTCCCCACCCCCCCGGCGGTTCCCGCTTGCAGGGGGTTGTGTAGGGCCATCCCTGGTGCCTCTGCCATCAGGGCAGCTAAATCCAAATTGCTTACGAAATGAAGTGTGGGTTATTTTGGGAAGTAGTGATACAGAGATGAGCTTTTCCAAGAGCTTCATAGCACTTCTAGGAAATAAGGGTCTTTAACTTGTATCGTAACTGTTACAAGAAAGTGTATTTAGGGCTGTTTCTTTTTGGCAGTTTGTCCGAAAGCATTGCAGGTAGGGTGTTGTGGTGCCAGAGTCCCTGGTTTCTGGGGTTAGACAGGGAAGCTTCTGATGTTCGTGAAGGATATTTCAAATCATGGCAAATACCTCTAGGAAACAGTTAATTGACTGACTGAACTACAGCTCTGAAACCATGGTTCTCTTGCAAGTGACCTTAGTAATTCTTGTCCATTGGTGTCCCAGAAAGGCTGGAATAAACAATGACTTTTTCCTTTTCCAGAATTAAATTTTTTAAATCAGAGTCAAGCCTGTTGTGTGAAAAGAAGGTTGCTAGAAGTCACCAAGGTAGATGAGGAGTGAGCACCTGGCTGCAAGTTGTGGGCTGTGATGGTCTTGGTCATCTGGCCCTGGCAAGCAGGCAGGGGTAGCACTTAGGGGGTTTGGTCAACTTAAGGTATGTTTTCTCTGCTGCAGATTTCTTTGTAGCTTAACTTTTCTGTACTTCTGTGCCTTGTAAGACATAGAAGCTCAGTCAGGAGAAGCCTGTAACTTCTTGGAAAATGCTGGAAAGTCTGTAAATCCTGAACTTGGGGCATCCCTGCACCCCAGACTGGTTCTCCCTGTTTCCGGGCAGACTGCAACTGGTCTTTATTTGGGTACGGAGCACACAATTTCATGAAAAATTATCCAAGAGACACTCTTTTAATTTGGTATGCACAGATTTGTTTTAGAAATCTCTAGGAAAACTCATTTGTCTGCAGCTCTGAAAGTACATGGGTAGCACTGGGAAAGGACATCAGAAGATTCCCAGTCAGGTTTGATGCCTTTCCATGCTTCGATTGTCTGCGAGTTTGAGCAAAACCATGGCCGTAACAATCCTGGTTGGTTTTTTTTTTTGATGACAAGTCATGTTTTACTCCTAATTCATAGCACCTACCTATGGTGTCCAAAAAGTGCTTGGAGCAGCTGTGATGCAGCTGTGGCACTGGCCACTCGTGGGTACTGCAGTCATCAGCGGAGGTTGAGAGCTTTGGTTACAGCCCTTTTAAAGCCCTTATTTGTTTCGGGGAATGAACTGTACTGGTTTTCTGGTGCACTTTAAGTAGCTGGCTCTGGTCTCTTTGTACTTACTTATCCACCAAATTAACGGTTAATTAGCCGAGGATTTGGATGCACAGTTACAACAGTGCTGTTGTCTGGGCTGCAGACGGTGATCTTTGCCTGGATGGTGTCAGCAGCTGTTAAGTGGGTGAGGCTACAGAATGTTTATAGGAAGCACAATTCTTCCTATTGCAAAACCTCCTATAAAATATGTCTCCTCGTTAAATTTTTTTGTGAATTCAGCGCCATTTTCATGTCATCCATAGTCTGTTTTGCAACTCCAGGACTGTGACACGTTCTTTTGTGAAATGCCTGGTAGAAAATTAACATGCTGCTCTGGCAGATGGGAGGGACCCTGTCTCTCAGCCTTTCTGTCCCCCAAATCCCACTTTTTTTTTAATTGCTCCCACCCCTAAAAAGTCAACGGTAACTTGAAAACAGTGGGAGGGAATGGAACGTGTTTTGAAAGGGTGATCCCATTGGTGGGAGTGGTACTGGGTGCCTGTACAGGGTACAGAGACGGGGTTGTGGGAAAAGAGATGGTTCAGCAAAACCAGTAGAGTTTGGAGTCGTTATTCTGTGTCATTAGCAGTGTGTAGCATAAAGCTTAAACTGTGCCTGGCTAAACCACATGAGTCTTTGAGATTCACAGCAGTGCTGGCAGCCCCGCTGGCTTTTGTCCTTCCCAGGAACACACAGCTGCTTGGTCCGGGCATCCCCGCTGCTTCCTTGCTCCTGCCGCAGAAAGCCGCTCAGGGCTTTGGGGAAACCATGGGAAAAGAAACCTCAAGAAAATGAGTTGGCGTTGCCATTGGACCCACGGAGGATGTGCAGGTGTGGAGTGTTTGGGTTGCATCTCTGCTCTCTGCGCACGACTAGCGTAAAAGGGGAAAGTGTTCTTTATCCCCTCTCTGAGGAGTGATGCATGTCCAGGCTTGCCTAAGAAATATGCTGGTAGTAGTCCAAAGTGTGAGCAGTGCGTGCGCTCCTGTAGCTGTACCTCGTCTGCAGAAATGCTTGCTGTGTTCAGGTAGCTGTGCTGGCTGCTGAAGGGAACCTTATCTTAAAGCACACAGTGGAAATCTATCAGCTTTTGCTTTTTTCCTGCTGATGCTTTAAAGGTGACTTTCAGCACAGGTGACTCGGCAGAGAAAGTAATAGATTACTTTCCGTGCCTGCGGAAGGCTTTGGTTGGAGCCTGTGGAAGGTGCATTGTATGTAGCAGTTGATCAAGTTGTTTGATGCTTGGCCACCCTTGGGGAAGAAATGCCAGTTGCTTCAGGTGGTACCACAGGATGTCTTGCCTATCTAAAATAGGGACAGCCTTGCTGTGCTTGGAAAAAACAGTATCTGTGGTGGCTTTCTGTGACTGTCTTGCTTCTTGAGATAGATGCTGAGACCCCTTCTTTATTCCTGCATCTGCCCTCTGAGATGTGAGACGAGATGGGGAAAAAACAAGAACCTCCAGCACAAGGAATGATGGTTTTGCATGTTGTGGAGTGGAACATCATACTCTTTCTACCCAGAATTAATGATTAATTAATGAAGTTCTCATAGCAGAGACTTGCCTTGAAGTGTAGTTAAGAGTGTGTAACTCCTAGCTCTGTGCTTTACATCCTTGAGAAAGCCACGTTTAAAGATTTTGAAGGGAAGGATTCTTATTCTGTTGGAAAAGATTACTGGTCATTCTGGATCAGCAATTAAAAAGGGATTAATAAATATTTCATAAGGAATTCCTGGACCATCTACTGTGCCTAAAGGACACATGCCATTTTGTTTCCTTGAAGAATGTTACAGAGGTGTAAAACTCAAATTGTCATTAAACTTGTCCCTTTCAATACTTGTAAGCATTATAAGCTGGGCTTATAAGAAGGCTGGGGACAGACTTTTTTAATAGGGCCTGTAGCAATAGGACAAGGGGCAATGATTTTGAACTGAAAGAAGGTAGATTTAGGTTGGTCATGATGTGTTCAAGGCCAGGCTGAATGAGGCTTTGAGCAACCTGGTCTAGTGGAAGGTGTCCCTGCTCTTGGCAGGGAGGTGGGAACTAGATGGTCTTTAAAGGTCCTTTCCCACCCAAACCCTTCTATGGTTCTCCAAAATGGCATGTAAGCTGTAAGGATGAACTGTAGGAAGCTTGGGTTTTCATTTCTGGGCTTGACTAATGGACGATAGTCAGGAGGTGCTTGGATTCTTGCCGTGATGTACCTCTGTACCATTTTGATCTTGCGCATCTGCTGCTTCCCCTCTTTCCTCTTCCACCAGTGCTGAGGCTTTCATGGACAGTCGTGTGTTTTGTGTTCAGTTGCTGGGACAACAGATTACAAGGCAGAAGTGTTTTGTGTACGTGAATCGAACACTGTCCTTGTGGAATAGCTGTCCTGTGGCTCCATGGGGTGCTTAAGATTTGGGAGGCAAGGAATGAAGGTGTGGCTTCATCATCTCTCAAAGTGCACTGGTTGCTCTCAGCCCTACCCTCCATCGCAGCTGGGGGCAAGGAATCCTGCAGCCCTCAGCTAGGTATATTGGCTGGTTTGATGGGAAGATAACCTTTTGGTGGCCTTGGTGATAGTGGGATGTGCCTGGGGCCATGTAAGTGCTGGTTGGTTGGAAGGAGGCACTACAGATGCACAGCCTGGGTTGGGGGACAGACTTACACTGCTTACAGCCCATTTTGGAAACACACTAAAACTTTTTTTAGAAGGAGCTTTGTGATAAAATGAACTCAAAAGTGAGGATTTGGGATTATTGGAAGCTACTGCAAGCTTTTAAAGCTCAGACTTTTGTAAAAGGAAGGAAGTGAGCAGTCTGAAATTTCCACTTTTGTGCCTTGCACATGGATGCAGCTCAGTAGTTAAGTAAGAAACCTGAGGAAAAGATTGAGAGCAAGATTAGAGAGCGTTTCTGGGGGAGAATTTTAATACAGAAAGCATTCATGTATGTGTTCAACTTAAAACTGAATTCTTCTATTGGCTGTCCTAGCTCATTTTTAGCTGACTCTGCATAAGCAGTAATAATGAGATTTTTCTTTTTTAATTAATAATCCATTAAAATAAGTGAGCAAACTGGCATTTATGCGGCTGCTAGATTATCCTGGAAGGAGATTCAAGGGCAACAGATTGATCTATAGTGGAAAATCACTTGATAAACAGTCTGCTTGTCTTCCTTAAAGCTCTTTACCACAAAGAATTATTTTTAAAAAATCAATGTGAAACTAAATTCAATTTTCATAAATGCTGCTGAAGATTGAGGTGGTGCATCCCAATGCAATTAAATTTACAGGCTTACTCATTTTAGAATTAATAACACCATAATGACGTGCTTTGTGCGGGCTTGGAGTTCCTGTAGCAATGGATGAGATACAGCTGCTAAAGGACTTTTGTGCCTCTGATATTCCTTGCATATATCTGAGTTCAACATGCAGCCAAGGGAGAGAAGGTGGCTGAAGTGTCTTGATTTGAGTTAATTACTAGAGCAGCTCCTGCAGAATTATTGTTCTTTTCATGTCAGGTTGGCCAGGCTGATGTTGCATCAGCATTTCTTTTGTTGAAAAGCTTCCCAAGAGATGAAAAGTTGGCATATGTCTCCTAGGAGGAAGTTTTGCTGCAAACCATCTGCTACCTGCACAGAGCTGTAGAGCTGTTCTTCCAGCAAACAGTCAACCAATGAACAGTGAAAAATCTTCATAGAATATAGATACAGAAATGGTTTTACCTTCCGGTTTTGGGGACACAAAAAAGTGGTCTTCAGTCCTGCAAATGAACTGTATTCATTAGTCCTCAGGGAAGGGGTTTTTTTTAATGCAACTTTCACCTACTTGCTTAATCTTTGGGTGCCTGGAAGAACAGAAAATGAGTTTAGTATACCTGAGGGCTTTTCTTAGAGAGGTCTCCCTTTAGTATGTGTGCTGCCCACACAGAGATAAAGGTGAGCAAGAAAACCCCTAGAGCAATGCATTTTTTGTGTGGGTATGCAGCAGTTCCAGCCCAGGCTGGAACTCTTGCTGGAAGGATCCAGCCCCAGCCCATCTGCCAGCCTGGAGCTGCCTGTAATGTGCTGCGAAGAGGTATGGGATCACCGGTGGGGTGTTCAGGTTTTGGGGGTGCTTGGGCAGAGCATGCACAGAGGTAACTTCTATTTTATACCTGCAAGGGGTATAGAGGTAGTGATGCCTGAAAGCAGAGTACGAGGACAGATGCTCTTCCATCACATTGCTGAAAGCTCCTCTGCAAGTGCAGGCACAGTTCTGTAGTGCAACTTCATACTTTTTTTTTTTTTTTCCCCTTTTCTCTGCCATTTGGGGCAAAGGTGGTGAACAGTCATCTCCTTCCTCCCCAGATAATGCTTGAAAGCTGTCCAAAATGGGTTTGGTTTCAAAAGTACCGTGAAGTCACTGGGGTACGTAAGTCATGGAGTGCTGCGGGGGGTTTTGGAGTGCTCAGCCCTTCCTTCCTGCTGGGAGAGAGACTGAAAAACCTCCAGGTCGGTTTATTCTTCATGTTAAATGCATAGTTGGTTTCCAGTATAGCAAGTTTGTGACTGATTTGGAGCAGGGTTGAACACAAGCTGAATCCTGCCAGCAAGGCAAGCTAGGGCTTGTTCGCTAAAGATAGTGTGCACATGTGTACATAGTCCAGGGGCTTTTTAAGGCACTCTGTGAGTGCTTAGTTTTACAGTGCATTCCTAGGCATCCTAAAGAAAATTAAAGGGATCAGATGCATCTAATGAGTAATGAGCTATTTAAGGTCAACTTTATCCTTTCTAACGCCTATTCTCCGTGGCAGCTATGCCAGATGACACTCCATCACACCAGCATATCGTGCATAGACTTTTGCATGAGATTCAACTCTGTCCTGTACTGTTGTGCTCCCAGGTGACTGGGCATTGTTTTTTTGGCCTTTCTCCTGTCTCTGAGGTCAGTATATGTTGGTAATTCAGTAATCTCTGCAGTACATTTGGGCTGTCTGAAGTTATAGCTTGTGCTTCTGTTAATCGGGCTGGCCCTGAAAAAAGTTCAAGTCTTGTAGTTATGCTTTCTTTAGATTTATTAAATAGTTGTCCTTTGCATGGATGGAAAATGTTAAAAATAGAAGCGCTCCAGGCAGGGCTATTGTGTTGGTGTTGACAGGCTTGCTGGAAACTGAAGCATGCCTTGCATTTTAAGAAGCACCAAGTTTTGGAAGGAGTTGCTCTCTGATGTCCTCTTGACCCTGCACTGAGGAGCTGATTTGCTGAGCCTAGGAGAGAGAGTCTTTCGGGTAAATCAGGTTTGTAGTGTGCTAACATTCACTAGGCAGTGTGATTATTGCAAATAATAGACTGATCTTGGGATTTCTGAAGATACCTGTATCATGCAGCAAAGAAATAAGTTTATGCAATTTCCCTCTCATGGTAGTTGTAACCACTCTAAACCCCAAATTATTTTAATTTAAGGACCCCTAACTTTGTCAAGATTGCCTGAGACCAAAGGCAGGCTTTTTACAAGAGAAGGCAAAAGCATGCAGGACCTTTGGTGGGATTCTGTAACTATGGAGCTATGTCCCCAAATACAAACCTAAACTGTGAGCATCGCTGGCACTTGTGATTGCAGAGCCAAGCTTCCAAATGTAAACAGTGCATGAAATGATGGAGAACAGTTTCCTGAGCTTCCCATCTCAAGTTGGCTTCTTTCTAGCAGCAGCCAGCTGTTGGTATCTGCGTTTTGTCATCGTGGAGATCTAACGGTGACCACACAGATTTTATTGCACCATTCCTGATTGTGTTAGCAGATACACAAGCATATCTCAAGCCTGCACAACGCTTGCCAGGTATTATGCTGGATCCAACTGTCTCTTGTGCAGCTGTGAAAGTCATCTGTAACTGCAGCTCTGCAGAAACGCACATAGGACAAAGGTAAGGGTAAAAAAAGCTGTGGGGTTCCGTGGGGTTTTTTAGCTTTCCTAAAATGGTACGAACAAGGGAGGGGTTTGCTCAAGTTCAGGGCTTTACAATGTAGCAATTACTTTTTTCTTCCTTTGCACTGCACAGGTACATGTGACTTTTCTTTCCTCTTCTCTTCACGTGATTAGGATTCCCTCTGATTTAGTAGGATCATCTACTCTTCAAGACCCAGCCCAACAGGAGAATGTGTGTTTTGATAAGGAGCGGTTAATGGTGCTTCCTCACCCACACTTGAAACGATCCCAAAATCAGATCATGGGTCACTGGGAGGATGCTCGTCTCAATGCAGCTTTGTGCCTTTTGCAAGAGATGGTCGTAGTAATATATAGAGATCCTGAAAACTGTACATACATACATAAAAAACTCTCCACCTTCATAAAAATACCTGGGTTACTTCATGTCACTTACTGGCTGTGCCTTTATTCCAAATGTATAAAAGTTTTTATTGTTTTCTTGGATGTGGTAGGGATGTGGCAGCGCTGAGGCTGCAGTGTGGTGGGGAGCACCCCTCCCTAATTTCAGAGCGAGTGCATACATTTACTTTCCATCTTCAGAAATTAACTGTAGATGTTGGCAAAAGTTTTAAATGCTTGTGGAGGCTTTTACTTGAGCAGTAGTAGTTTTCAACTTAAAATAAAGGAGACTATAGATTTCTTTTTTTTTTTTTTTGTGAGAAAACACTGTTACGCCCTGAGACTTTTATGGAGTTCCAATGAGTAGCATGCTTCTATAATCCTTTTAAGTTTCTATTTATCCTTGTAGTTTTAAGTTATGAAATATTCACTGTCATAGATCACAATATTTGTGTGCTAAATTTGGGAATGTAGCTGGCAGCTTGCTTTTTCACTGGGAACCTTCTTGTCAGGTTGGTACAGAAAGCTTTAGCTACTTTGCTTTTGGAAGAAAGAGGTTCATAGTTTCACTCTTTTTTCTAAAATTTGTTTCATCTTTTTTGTTTCCTCTTCTTTTGTATCCTTCCCTGCCTTTTCCTCGGTCATGGAAGAAATCAGGATGCAAAGTGGTTGAGCCGTCACAGCTGCTTGGTTTTCAGTGCCATGTTTGCCTTGCCTCTCATGCACGAGGCTCCTTTCCTCTTTGCGGTTTTTCGTTATTTTCTGCCAAACCCCTGTATTTCAGAGCCGCTTCCTGTTTGTGGCTTTGTACCAGCTTGGGAATCTCCACATGACTTATTTTGCTTTTGGTGTGCAAGAAGCACAACTGCTTGGCGTGTGAAATTATAGGAAGTGATGAAAATCTGTCATCAAGTAATGAAAATCTGGAGTTTCTCTGTGTTTTGTTCCAGCATTTTGCATATAATTATTTTCTCAAAAAAAATCAAAAATCATTCCTTTTTTTTTTTTTACTCTTTTCCCTATGGTATTAGTTATCCAAACTTCTTATTTTAAAAAAACGAAGCACACCCAGAGATTAGTTGGACTTTAACCACCATGTCAAATGGTGTGCCTCCTCTTGCAAAAGCAGCAGGAAAAGCCAAGCTGTTCTTCGTACCTTCCTCCTTTCTTTACTGGCGTTTTTCGCCAGGATCAAACTGTGCTGACTAGAGGAAGTGCTCAGCACGGTGAAGCATGTGGCCCACTGTACCTGCAGACGATGGTGAGTTCTGCCAACTGCCCCTTAGGCAGGGGCCATGCAGCATGCCCAGCACCATGGCTGAGTGAGTGCTTCCAGCTGCTGCGTGTCAGAGGCACTCCAGACCCGAGCACCCAGGGTGTGCTTGTGCATGGGATCTTCTCAAGGGTATTGATGTGAATTTGTCATGTATGTGAAAAGGGTGGAAATGGTACCGGAAAACCACTGTCTCTGACTTTGTGCCCGAGCTGCATGGCTTTGAATGTTTAAGTGCACTTCATGAAGTTCCTTCTAAGCTTTGCTTGTTCCTCGGCTTTCCCAAAGGTGTCATCTTTTGGCTGCTTCTGTCACTGTGATGCACACCTGAACAAAAAGCACCCAGTCCCCCCAGATGAGGTTCACTTTATTGATAATGAGGTAAGAAATGTGTTAGTTGGCCTGTGTTAGCTGGAATGCCTCTTCCTGAGTTCATCTCTGGGATGACCCTGTTTGCTGATGGCTCCCGATCTTGCTTTATGTTGGCTGGTGGGTTATGGCACTTGGAGACTTGCGGGGTAAGTGCTCCAAGGAAGGGTCTGTTCTCTGGCCCAGCTGGTCTGGGATACTCCTGAGATGGAAGCCAAGGTGCTTCTCCGGAGGATTTCTTAAGCACATAGACATAAAACTTCTCTCCAAAAGCACAGGGAAACACTTGATGGTAAAACCCAGAAAAGGAACCTGGGCTGATTCTATTGTTCCTGGGGACTATGGCTTTCCTGTTTACTCTGCCTGGCTTTCAAATATTTGCCCTGCTCCTTGTGACTAAAGCGCTTTTGCACTCATCTGCAGGGTTCTTGCCTGTGTCTCGCCATGCAGCTTTTGCTTTGTCTCCTGTTTTTGAAAATACACCTGTCAGTTTAGAAGTATCTGAGGGAAACCCTCTCCTCCTGTCTTTGAGCAACAGCCCATTAAAAAAAAAAAACCAAACACACAACCCAAAACCAAAAACCAAACAAACAAAACCCAAACCAACCAAAAATGGTATTTAGTTCCTGCTCCTGGGGATTTTTTTTAATCTCAATATTTTGTATCCAAAGTACAGCACAGCCCCTTGGAATGAGAATTTGCAGAGGTAGAAATTGTCAGCCACTGATTATCAGTGTTCCTGTCTGATGGGGGCTTGCTGCCTTGGAAATAAGTTAAAAGGCTTCAAATCTCTCTGCTGGGTTATAAAACTGTGATATTAGTAAGTAGTAATTGATAATTGGGAGAATCCTACCTGCTGTTTTAATGTAAAACAACTGAAGGTATGTGAGAGAGAACAGAATATAAGCAGTAGTCTGTAAACCCTTCTTTTGAAGGTAATTATCAAAATATATATATGTCTTAACAGTTGACCTACAGATTCATTGCCTGTCCCTGCTCTAAAGTTTAATGACTGGACCGAGAAGCAGAAGATTAAATGGAGAGATGTGTGGTTGTGATGTGGAGGTGCAAATCCAACCCGACATGGTCGGCTGGCTTTATCTGCCCCGCAAAGAAGCGGGGCTGGCGTGTTCGGGGCAGAAGCACGGATGGGACTGTGCCTGACAGGCGCATTCACACTGGTCCCTTTGTGGATGCAGAGGTTTTTCCTGGGACCTGTCGAACCAGGAATCCCACTAGGATCTGGGGATATGGTTTGTCCTTTCACACAGTGTGGTGTCTCTGTAGCACACTGCTGCTTTCTGCCCTCCCTGGGTCTGTCTGAAACCTGGAGACTTACTTCTGTGTGTGCGAACCTTTGGAAAAACCAAAATCTTTCCATCACGACAGGTTGCTCTGGGTTTGGGTTTTGGCTCCTAGCGGAAGCGAGGGATGCATTCAAGACTGTCTAGTAAATTGATATCAAAATGGTCTTTGACCCTCTGGTGTACTCTGTGTCGGTGAGGCGAAGTTAGTGATGTCTTGGTGGAGCTGGGGGCGGTGGGCAGCTTTGTCGTGGGGAAGAAAAGCCCAAATCCTTCTGGGGGACTCCGCCGTGGGGCTGCTGTGGAACGATGATGTGGTCGTGCTGCTCCACACGGGTCTGTGCCAGGAGGAGCTGCCTCAGAGGGCTTTTGATGTCCATGTCTGCTGCAGGGGCATGGGCTTTGGGTGAAGAAGTCTGTTCCTCTGAAGGTGGTGCCTGAAGCTTCGTTTGCAGCACTGTTTATTCCAGAACTGAATTTTTTGCAGGGAGCTGTGGTATCTCAGCTAGATGCTTCCTTTCTAACCTCTCTCAAGAAGAGCAGAGTACTCTCAGCTAAATGACGCTTTGCCAAAATAAGTTTTCTTACTTTAAGTGGCATATCAGCAGGAATGCTTCTGGGTTTAAAGCTTTAAGAAGAGAATTTGGTCTGGACACTGTAGCCTGATAACTTTTTACTTAATTATTTTAAAGCACAGACCTGGATTGCAGGGACAGGGTGTCAAGTTCTTAATCTGTAGTGAACTGGTAGGGAAAATGCCAAATTATTTTTCTTGAATGTGAAATGTTTTGCATCTTTACCCAGCCCACTCATAGGGTGAATGCCTCTTGAAGGAGCAAGGTGGTGATCTCCAACTCTGGTAACGTGTTAGTTTTGTTCCTGAAAAATGTCAAGGACATTTTGTTTCTGTCCCAAAAAAAGTACAGAAACAAACTGCAAAACCGTGGAGGTTGCTATGAAACAGAACATTATTCCCCTTGGCTCTATTAATACAGCCTTTAAATGCACTCCCTGATGAGTTCCCTTGCTGCTGCTGGTGGGGTACAGTGGTGTGTAGGTATGTCTCTTGTAATCAAACACTTCCTTGGCTGTGGATTCATTGAAGTGTTTAAGACAGAATTAGGGTGCTGTCTGCCCTCTACCAATACAGTGCAGAGTTGTTTTCTGCTCCTGTTTTGGATCCTGTTTTCCTCCTGGGTGGAAGAAGATTGTTTCAAATTTCTAGTCCTTTGTGATTTTTCAAAAATATACTTATTTTAGAAAATACAACTCTCTTGCATGCAACACGTCCCTCCCCTCCCCTGGAGCTGGCTTTCAGGGTTTACTTAAAAGGGTTTCTGATTTCTTAGTGATGTCCCTGCAGAGAGCTTGATGCTGTTTGCGGGGAGGAGCATGTACCAGAGACCTTGCCCTGTCCGTTCCCTGGGAGGCCTGGGGTTAGCTGACACTGCCATTGCATCTGCCGTGCCTGCTATGCGCAGGCTTTGCGCGGGGTGCGATTGGGTTTGTACGTCAGAGATTAGTTGAGGGATGGGAGCCAGCGCAGAGGACTGCAGCATCTGTGTCCACCTGCAGGGCTCGGCAGCAGTCCTGTTCATGTCCGGTAATCTGTGTGAAAATCAGACTTGAACAAATCTGTGCTATGAAGGAAAACAGCCCAAATGAGGAAACCTCTGCGTGCTTCTAAGCTGGTTTGGACCCCTGTGTGTAGTGAGAAGTTAGTCTTCTGTATTGAAGGCTGCAGGAGCAAAGCGTGCGGTTCTCCAGCTGTAATATGCTCTGGCTGTGTCCCCTGTCAGTGCTGGGTGTCCATGTGGAGCTTGGGTGTAGCATTTGGTCTGTGAATCTTGAGAGCTGTTCACCTGACTGTCTTGGTGTCTGGATTAGTGTGATTGCTTTCCAAAGTCTCCTGACTGCTTTGATGTGGATGCCATTGACTACTATTGTGGGAGGTCTGTCAGGTATATTTAGGTGTCTGAGTTTATTTGTTGACACCCTGAACCTTAATCCCATTCTGCTTCTGCTCATAGAAGTAGTGAGGTTGGAAGGTACCTCAGGAGGTCCTCTGGTCCGTACTCCTGCTTGGAGCAGGATCAATGTTGAATTCAAAACAGGTTACTCAGCTTTGCCCAGTCCAGTTTTGAAAACTTCCAAGTCCTCTTCACAGACTCAGACAGAATCACTAGGGTTGGGAAAGACCTACAAGATCATCCAGTCCAACCATCAACCCAACACTACCATCCCCACTAGACCATGTCCTCGAGCACCACATCTACATGTTCCTTGAACACCTCCAGGGATGGTGACTCTACCACTTCCTGGGCAGCCTGTTCCAGTGCCTGATCACTCTCTCAGTGAGAAAGTTTTCCCTAATGTCTAATCTGAACTTCCCCTGACACAACTTGAGGCTGTTTCCTCTTGTCCTATCACCAGTTACCTGGGAGAACAGGCCAGCACCCGCCTCCCTACAGCCTCCTTTCAGGGAGCTGTAGAGAGCGATCAGGTCTCCCCTCAGCTTCCTCTTCTTCAGGCTAAACACCCCCAGCTCCCTCAGCCGCTTCTCCTCAGGCTTGTTCTCCAGACCCTTCCCCAGCTTTGTCACCCTTCTCTGGACACGCTCCAGCATCTCCATGTCCTTCTTGTAGTGAGGGGCCCAACACTGCACACAGTACTCGAGGTGTGGCCTCCCCAGTGCTGAGTACAGGGGCACAATCCCTGCCCTGCTCCTGCTGACCACACTGTTCCTGATACAGGCCAGGATGCTGTTGGCTGCTGTGGCCACCTGGGCACACTGCTGGCTCCTATTCAGCTGGCCCTCGACCAACACCCCCAGCTCCTTTTCTGCCTGACAGCTTTCCAGCCCCTCTTCCCCAAGCCTGTAGCGCTGCCTGGGGCTGTTGTGACCCAAATGCAGGACCTGGCACTTGGTCTTAGTAAACTTCATACAGCCGACCTCAGCCCATCGATCCAGCCTGTCCAGGTCCCTCCGCAGGGCTCTCCTTCCCTCCAGCAGATCAACGCTTCCACCCAACTTAGTGTCGCCTGCAAACTGAGGGAGGGAGCGCTCCATCCCCTCATCCAGATCACTGATAAATGTGTTAAACAAGACCGGCCCCAGAACTGAGCCCTGGGGGACACCGCAGCACTATCGTACTTCATGCAGTGATAGTCACTCACTGCACTGGCATTTATTTTGAGGACTTACCCGTGTACAGTTTTGCCTCTCGGGGGTTTGTATAGTTTCTTGTGCATAACAATCTTGATTTTCTAAGTAGTAATCACAAAATGGCCTGCTGAGCCCCTGGCTGTTAAGCATCAATTATAAGGTAACTTCTCAGAAAACAACTGTTTTGGGTGCTGACATCTATTTAACATGGAGATACTGCCCTAAGAATAAAAACATTAAGTGATTGGAGAGAAGAAAAAGGAGAAGCTGAGTTGGTGAGCTCTGTGCTGGCTCACTTATTTGCTGTAGCTGGCAGTTTGGGATTATCTTACTTGGTGACTGTGCAAAAAGCATGGGATGTCTTGTTGCTGTTGCTCTTGGTAAGATGTGCTTGCATTGAAGGTCTGTGGACTTGATGCTTCTCTGCCTGTAGACTTTCTTGTGAATTTATATTTTCTGCAGAACTCTGTACTTGCTTTCAAGAAGAAAACACCTAATAGATGAGGTTAAAGAACTGTGCAAAGAACGGACAAGTGTCCCTCTCTTTGGGTGCTCCTCAAGCCTCAGTTGCTGTAAGTGAAAGGTGTGAATTGTTGCAATGCATTGTTAAAACAGAGATCTGAAAGATGCCAGTGGTGTTTGGGCCCTAGAGCAAGGGACTGCTTCTGACATGTGGTAAAGACCAACGGGCAAGATGAGTTTTGCACACCTGAGTGTTATGAGAGGCCAACTCCATATACTCTTAGGTAAGTGTGATGGAACAGCTGTTGCGTTCTGCTGCAGGAGCTCAGAAAGGTCCTTACCTTCAGTGTCTTTCCTTAGAGTTTTGAAGTTTTAAAAAGGTTGAAAGTAAAAGGTGGTGGGTAGGGAAAAAACCTCAAATGAAACTTCCCCTTCAGACAGTTGTGAAGGCCTCTGCCTGCCACATGTTCCCTGGGCTGGTTTTTACTACTCTTGATAGCAAACTGATCTCTGACTTCAAGTTCTTCTACTGTTTTGTAAAGCAGAAATTGTAGTAGAAATCTCAAGAAAAGCAGGATGGTGGTTACATACACGTATGCACTAGCTGCCTGTGGATTTTTATATAAATTGCCATGTTAGGGTTTTTTTATCTTGATCCCAACAGTTTTTGGTTGTATTCAAAATCTGAAGACTGCTAGATTTATCTGTTTTAATCTTTCATAGTTCAGGATGTCATCATAGAAAACCAAGAATTAGGTCTAACATGCAGCTGAGGCTTCTTGTGGCTGATTTTTGAGTGGAGGAATAAGGTCTTCCTGTGGAATACTTGCTGTTCTACATCAGTTCAAGCAATTCAAAGAGCTGAAATCTCACCAGCTGTGTGACCCCTGCAGTTGGGATGTGTATGGCGCTTTCATTCCCAGTGCTTCCTGCATGGATTATTGGTCAGAAAAGCAGTTATTTTGTGTGTGTGTGTGTGTGTGTGTGAAGGGGAGGGTGATGCAAAAGGCAGCTCTCCACTCTGCATCGCTGAAGCTCGAAGAGCTTGCATGAGCTGGAGGGGCAGTCAGGAGGAACACATTTTCTCCCCTGCCCCCCCTCCCGTGGACAGCTGAAATGATTTATCTTAGTAATTCCAGAGACTTATGTAAACAGAATGTGTAAATACATATAAACATATGCTTGGTCCGCTCTGGTTTGTGTGTCTGGGAGCACTGGTTTACAAAACTTCCTCCTAGCCTCCAGGCAGAGGAGGAAGAGTGGGAGAAGGAGCTTGGGCATGGTGGCTTGCTACTTATTTTTGCTCAAGTCCACCTCTTTAGAGCCGGACCCTGAGCTGGTGCAGCAGCTCGGGCTCCTCAGGGCTGGCTCACACCAGCTGGGCTGGGAGGTTTAGTGCTTGTTTGCCTTTTTGTGGCTTGGAACATGATGGGCTGTTGGGGTGGAGATGAACCCTGGTCGTGGTTTCATCTGCCTTTCTAGATCCTTGGAGAGGTTCACTGCCTGCCAGTCTCCCTTTCCAGGGCAGGATCCTTGGTTTTGCTGATACTTTGTTTCTAGCTGGTGATGTTGAAGTCATGAAGGGTTGATGCCATCAGTTAAGTGGGTTTCTGCTACTCTGCACTGGAGGTGTTGGGAGGAGCCCCACCCGGGACAATGTTGGAACTGTTTGTATTCCTCATTTGGAATTGAGAGGGTAATTTTGGCAGTTGTCAGGCTTTCTGGGAGAAGGAGGGAAGAGGCTTATGGCTGCGTTGGACTGGGAGTAGGGTATAGGGCAGATCAGTGCAGTGGTGCTGCTAAACTCGGCACTCGTCGGTGAAAGAGAAGTTGTCTAAGGGTACATTCCTAGTATTAAAAATGAGAATACTTGCTAGAGTATGGAGTAGGCTTAGGAAGCTTTTACATTTCAGGATTTGCTTGCGGTGAGGAGGGGAAAAACAAGTGCAGTCACTCTCGATCGGAGGTTAGACATGGGATTTCTCAAGAAGTTCTGCTGGTATCTGTAGCTTTTAATCACTAAAAAGTGAAGAGATGTTTTCAGGTGACACAGCTACTGAAGTTAGCACTAATGAAGTTGGTTAGGTGGTTTCAGAGGGATTTCAAAAGGCTGCAGCAAGATCAGGTTATTCAGTAGCACTGGAGCAGATGAAATCCCCCCTGGATGTGGTTAGTACTGCATGGCGAAGGGGAAATGCTTGCTTATATTGATGAGATGTGAATTCACTCCGGGAAGAACACTTAGCCATGTGTTACTGGGTGCCTTTCCACTGGCAGGTGGATTAATTGTATCTCAGCTCTCATTTTAGTAATGGAAGGTATAACAAGTGAGAAGAGGAATGTCCCATGGCTACTAAGTCATTATCCCTGTGACTGCTCTGCGAGCCTTGTGTGCACTCTGACTCTCGAGGCCTAACTTCTGTGGAACACCATAGTGATGTTGGCTATCACTGCAGCTTCATGGCCAAGCTTATTGGGCTCTAGTTGCATTTAGCAGGAGGAATATGGTGCAAAATAATCTCATGAACCACTGCTGTAGATAATGTAAGCTCTGCTGACTTTATGCTGAATATGAGTTAAAGTGCTTTGGATTGAATTTTGAGAGAATATATATATATCTAGACAGTCTCAAAAACTTCCCTCACCCTTTTCTGAAATTGGGAGTGGGTGCATAGTAACCTCAATACTTAATAAAAAGAGCAAAATATTTTGTAACACAAGAATTCAAACTATTAAGCCATCAACACAATGCTTTAATTTACTGTTGGACAATGCCCTAATAAATTTTAAATATTCAGTGCTCAAATGAATACAAAAATCTTCCATTTATGGATTTTTTTGGAGGGTGGTCAACTCCTCCATCCCATACAAAGCCTTATCCCTCGAAGGATTTGGCCATTAATCATCAAGGGCGAGGACAGAAATATCTCGCTGCCGACCTGACACCAGTCTCAGCAGCGTGCCAGCCTGGAGCATGCTTTGTCTACCGCATTGGCTATTTTCCTTCCCTTGCCCCACAGCACCTTGCATGTTTGACGAGGTCCTGCAAGCCGGAGGAAGAAGATGAGAGAAGTACCAGGTCCTTTTCATAGGTAGGAGAGGTCTGGGCATGTCCTTCATGGTGCTATCTGTTTCATTTAATCCCCAGACAGGCTTTTTGGAAGCACAGGTGATTTATCTGTTGCTTACTTGGGTTTTTTTAGGTATTTTCTAACCTAAAAGATTCTTTCACTTATTAGTTGGCCTTTGAAATGTGGTCCCCTGCTGCCAGGGTGGACCTGGACCCTTGTGTGGGAAGCTTTGGACCTTGTGGCTTGGTGGGGTGTGTGCAGCTGTGGATTTGGGGCACTGATGTGTGGGTGTCTGAGGAATGGGGGTGGAGGAGCTGGACTTGCTCTGCGTGCTGTTCTGCAGCTCGTGGCCTGGTGGAGCTTCTGTGATGAGGAGGAGAGGCTTCCCACTGCAGCTGTAAATTTTAAGGAGTAAACAGGAGGAAAACCAAAACTACTAGTACAGTTTGTGCTTGATTGGGCTGTCCAGCTCTGAGCGATCAGGAGGGAGCAGATGTGACGTATCTGCTTTGTGTGGATCTAGCAGTACTTGTGCAGTACAGCCCTTGCGTAGGCTTGCAGGCTCAGCTCAGGAAGCAGGACACTACTTGCTTCCCCGTTTAGACCTCACCATAGCCCTGAGTTTTGTTAATCTGTTCTTTCTGTCTTAATGATTTCGCTTGGGGAGAGGGAGAATGGTGACTGTCTTGAGCAATGGTGGTGACTTAGCTGAGCAGTTTTCACTAACAAAAGCCTCCTAACCCAGCATCCCCAGACTGTGCAGGTTACCAGCGTGAGATGATCCCTGCTCTCCAGGCTGCGGTACTGCCAGGGGACTTCAGATGCAGTGCGAGTATTAATGCTATTCTCTCTGTTTTGGAGCACTTGGGCAGTTAGTGGAAATACTGCTGACACTGAAGATGTTTGTAGTCATGCGGCTTGTGGAGGAAGATTGGAAAAGTCTTGAAAACGTGTTATAAAGGGTGTGCTGATGGCTTTTATTTTGGAAAACAAACTTGGAGTTTAATTTTTGTGTTGGAATTGAAGCATGAAGTAGTAACCATGATGTGGAAGATGACACGCATACAGAATCACTAAAGAAAGAGGGATTCCTTGAAAAATCTTTTAATACCTTGACTTTAGCTGGGGGATGTTTAATTCCTCCTCTCTTTCCCTTTAGACAAATAAATAGATTAGGCCAAGGATTAAATGAAGTCTTTGTCTACAAGTTTGTTCCCAGGCTTTCACTGTTTTATTATTTCTTTTACATAGGTTTAAAGCATCTATTTTTTTTTTCTTCTGAATGATGTTTTGGTTGAATACACTTTTAAGTTTCACGGTTAATGGTGGGTATTAGGATTGAGAGATTATCTGGGTAACTGTTGTAGCACTTCATTGTTAGACTCGGAAGTGGGAACGGAGTGAATTAGCTGCTTTTAGAGGGGCTTAAAGCAGTGAAGCAGTGTGGGAAAAGGCAGAAAGCTTACAGCTCTTCCTGCTGGTGCTGAGCATCCACCCAGGCCTGGAGTATAAGCTGGAAGATCTCATAACCAGGACTTAATATTGGTTTGTTGTTGTTTGTTTTTGTTTGGTTGGTTGGTTTTTTGTTAGCTTTTTTGTTAGTTTTTTGTTTACTGCTTATTTAAAGAGTGTGGAGACGATCCTATACAAATAGACTTGGCACAGCTTCATGCTTGTTTGCTATAGAGATAGAAATATTTAGTGAAACTTTTCTTAGCAAATACATAAGTAAATCCACCTTTTTTCAGCTGTAAAAATGTTTGTGTCAGAACAACCTTGGAATATTTGAGTGCCCTGTATTTGGAGGGAAGGAGTAGACTCTTAAGAATAAGTGATTACAAAAAATGTATTTTCTGAATTGCAGTGTAGTACATGATAGCAACTAGACAGCACAGTGGGTTTCTTCTGCATCGTCGTGCTCACAGCTTTACCCGCTGAAGTTCGTCTTATTTCCAAAGCTTATTGGAATGTCCATGAAAAGGCTGGGAACAGCCTGGCTTTGTTTTCCCATGAGCTGTGGGAGAATGAGCTGGGAGAAAATAGATTACTCTTCAACCAGAGAGTCTGGGGGAGGATATGCTTATGTTAGCAATGTGGTTTAAATTTGAAGGCCATTACTATCTGGTCACTTGGTTAAGGAAGCAGTGAATAATTTGTCTGCTTAGTGTTCTGGGAGATTGAAATGCCCTTAAGAAAACAATCTGTCCAACTGCCCTATCTTTCTACAACATAAATTTAAGTAAAAATTAAGCAGACCTGGTTAGGTTGTGTTCTACTCTGTAATACGTAGAAAAGGAAGCAGTATCTTATCAGTGTAGTGACTATTTCTTTAGCAGTGACTCTGGTGTGGGTAAAAAAGTATTTTGATGTGCATGAAGATTTAGCTGTGCGCTCTCCAATTTCAGTGTTTAGTGGGCTGGGTATTTTTTGTGTTCCCTTCCCCCCTCTCCCCCCCCTTTCCTTCAGTAGTTAGGGCTATAGATAAAGGAAGACTAGGAGCAGGAGGAAGGAAACAGCACTCCTGCACCTGAAACAAGAGGTCAGAGGCAAAGCATGAATGTATCCTAAAACTCCCTGAAAGTCTTTTCCCAGGTCTCATCCAAAGTAAGCTTGACTTATTCTAGTAGTATGTTATTTTTAATATGGCACTTAAAAGTGTAGAGAAGGCTGCTTCTTTATCCTCAGCAAAATCAGCTATTCTGGGAAAATCCTTCCTCCGAAGTTGTCAGCATTATAAACTTCTTGTCCAGGACTGTACCTCTTGCCCGCCATCATCACTGTGTTTCAGAAATCAGCAGCGCAGATCTGGATTTCTTTATACACTTGTTAGGACATGTGCATTGCTGTGTTTCAACCAACTGCAAATTATCTTTTTACTGCTATCGTCCTTAGCTTTGCAAGAAGTACTTGAGATAAAGTTGAAATACCTACTTGCGGAGGTATCCCAGCATGATCTGGAAGTGAGTACGTTATTGCTGGTATTGATTTAAGGCTCTCTTCTTGCCGTCTGTGTGAAATCTAGTGTGTCGAATCATGGGTTGTTAGCTTTTTTTATAGCAGCACTTTTCTTTGCATCGACTTGTATAAGGAGGCCTGAAATCAAACTATGCTGTGTGTACTTGAACGTTTTCTTTCTTGTGTTAAGAAAATTCAGCAAGTATCTGAGTTAGCATGCTTATAGTGAAAATGTTCAATGAGCTTAAAGATTACTTTTTTCCTGACTTAAAAGTAAATAGAATATATATTTCATACGTGGGTTTTTTTTTAGCTAAAATAAGATTCTTATAGATACTGCAAATCTACAGC
Organism: Rhynochetos jubatus; assembly: GCA_027574665.1. Lineage (NCBI taxonomy): Eukaryota > Metazoa > Chordata > Aves > Eurypygiformes > Rhynochetidae > Rhynochetos > Rhynochetos jubatus. The sequence continues at coordinate 25,139,433 of CM050656.1, forward strand.
AAAATATAGGGTCATCAGACCTTGCTGAAAGGAAACCAGCATGTGTGTGCAATTTACCCATCTATTTGAAGTACTTCAAGTGATCGGGTTTTTTTGGGAGTAGAAAATGGTAATGAAATCATGTATTAAAACTGCTCTCCAAGTTTTTGGAGGAGTGAAACATCCAAGAAGGTTGTCACATCCATTTGCTCATCCAGAGGGAGGCTGTTATATCTGATATTGCTCCATTAACTTTGTATGTTAAAGCTTTTTTCTGAGTATCATGGGAGCTCATGGAATTCTTTGCAAGTTCTTGGGGAGGCATGGCTGTTAACTTTCTCTTTGCAAGCAAGAGTCAGTTATGTTTCTCTTGCTGGAATGCGTTGCCCTATGGAAGTGAAACTCGCCTAAGAAATTTGGTCTGTGTCCCATCATGTCCCACATAGTTTCTGAACCCTTTGCTCTTCTGCTTGGATGAGTAGAAGGAAGAAGCTCTCCACAATAATGACAGTTCTTGTTAGTGTTATGGAAAAGGTCAGCCAAGCAGGGAACCAGGATTCAAACATACATCTTCATCTCTCCTTTTTTTGGCTTCTGCAGTCAGATGTGATTCTGAAGATATCCCTGTAATGGGGTTGAGAAGATGCAAGACTTCCCTTCTAAAATTCAGCGAAGAGGCTCACGTATAGGAAGCCATATGCTATTAGTTCGTCTGCTCACACAGCTCGTTCTGTCCCAACCCTCCTGTTTTAGTAATACCAGGAATAGTATATCATTTTATGTGAAGTTGCTTCAAATGTCTCACTTGACCTGAGCAGATCTTGATAGCCATTACAGAATCACAGAATCACTGAGGTTGGAAAAGACCTGTAAGATCATCTAGTCCAACCATCAATCCAGCACTACCATACCCACTAGACCATGTCCTTAAGCACCATGTCTGCACGTTCCTTGAACACGTCCAGGGATGGTGACTCCACCACTTGCCTGGGCCATTAGTTGTCCTTCTGCTTGTCTTGTGTTCATCTGCTGCTCTATGGTAACAAAATGCCTTGCATTTAAGAGCAGCAATGAAGTCCTTGGTAGGACTTTTAATGTCTAGCAACTCTTAACTTTCAAACTAAAAACACTAGAGCACGGCTTTTCACTTTTAATATAGTGTGAAGTTCTATAAGGAAAAGTTGGGGTGGGTTTGAAGGTCGAAGGCAGTGTTGGTATCGCATGTGTTTCTCTTCTCATGAATGAAGATCCTTCCCCCCTGCTCCAGTGCATTTGCAGCATTTCCTTAACATGGACAGATCCTGGGTTTTACTTATTTTCTCCTTTCAGAAGCTCATGTGACTGCTGAATCTCCTTTGGCAAAATGTTTTGTCTTTAAATGTTGTGTCGGTGAAGTGGAGACCCAGCATGATGTGCATTGTGCCAGAAGAAGACAGCTGCTGTCTACTATGGCTGATGTATGCTGCTGTGGAGGGTTTAAAATTAGGTCTTCTTTTTTGGCCTGTGACTGGCCCTATTAATTGCTTTAAGGATAAGGACTAATGCTCATTTGGTATCAGAGTTTACTAGGAAATGGTGGACTTTAAAAATAAGATGAGGACATCAAGAGAGACCTTAACAGGCTTGAAAGTTTGGACAGTGCCAGCTGCATGAAGTTCAACAAGGTCAAGTGCAAGGGCCTGCACATGGGTCAGGGCAATCCCAACTGCAAGTACAGGCTCGGTGTAGAATGGATTGAGAGCAGCCCTGAGGAGAAGGACTTGGGGGTACTGGTGGATGAAAGGCTGGACATGAGCCGGCAGTGTGTGTTGGCAGCCCAGAAAGCCAACCGTATCCTGGGCTGTATCCAGAGCAGTGTGGCCAGCAGGTTGAGGGAGGGGATTCTCCCCCTCTACTCTGCTCTTGTGAGACCCCACCTGCAGTTCTGCATCCAGCTCTGGAGTCCTCCTGACCAGTTGGAGTGAGTCCAGAGGAGACGATGAAGATGCTCAGAGGGCTGGGGCACCTCTGCCATGGGGACAGGCTAGGAGAGCTGGGCTCATTCAGCCTGGAGAAGAGAAGGCTCCAGGGAGACCTTACTGCAGCCTTCCAGTACCTGAAGGGGCCTGCAAGGAAGCTGTGGGGGGACTTTTTACAAGGACCTGTAGTGACAGGACAAGAGGTAACAGGTTTAAATTGAAAGAGGTCAGATTTAGATTGGATATCAGGAAGAAATTCTTCCCGGAGAGGCTGGGGAGGCACTGGCACAGGCTGCCCAGAGCAGCTGTGGATGCCCCATCCCTGGAAGTGTCCAAGGCCAGGCTAGATGAGGCTTTGAGCAACCTGGTCTAGTGGAGGGTGTCCCTGCCCATGGCAGGGGGGTTGGAACTGGATGGTCTTTAAGGTCCCTTCCAACCCAAACCATTCTAGGATCAAGGAAGCAAGCCTCTGGCATTTGTACCACTCAATATCTACTGGGGTTTTCTCCATTCTGTTGCACTGAGTTATACAAGTCTTTCAAGGAGTGATAAATGTGTTGATTGCTTTAGCTGGATCTTGTTCAGGAGGGAGTGATGGCAGTTTTTAAGAAAGCAGAGGTAGGAAGCATGTCCTCCTGAATGAGGCTGAGGCAGAGTTCAAAGGCTTTATAATGTTTTGAGGAATGTGGGCTGGACACCTCCTGTGGAAAATGAAATCTTAGCTAGGCTTTGTGGGTTGTATGATTGTATCTTTCAACTGAAGTAGCTTTGTTTTTCCTTGGGCTGTCCATGTTTTGTAAAAATTTTGGTCTTTTACAGGCACCTTGTCATTTTAATAACGGTCATACCTGTGAAGATTAACATTTTGGGTTGTGTTGTGGTAGCTTCCCTTGACTTCTGAAAGAGGTACCTATCAAGGCAGCAAGGACACATGGGGATACTCTGGGGTCTTGAAAATCTGAGCAGTTGGAGAAGCAAATTGCTGTAACTCAATGGTAGTTTGCAGAGCATGATGTGTTTTGGCTCTCTTGGGGTGTCTGTAGAGTGAAGGAGGCACAGGTGGGTTGGTTTGTGTTTGACCTATCACTCATTGTAAGGGTTTAGTGAGAACAGAGGCTTGAGAGTGCTGTATTGTTTGAGACTTCACAAAGGCAGCAGCTTTACTGATGGGTTTAAGTGGCTGTTTTTCTCCTTTTGCCAACAAAATACTGTTAGAAAAGTGAGTATACATACTAAAGACCCTGAAAGCAGAGAGGGAAAGAAATATCTTGACCCCTACTTTATGGGCTGCCACCAATGGTCAACATTACTTGAAGTTTTACTGTGTGGTAGTTAATGTTACTAATTGAGTTATGAGGGTTATCTTCTGATTTCAAAAAAGGCATTTTCATCACCATTTAGGTATTTTAACTTTTTTAAAGGAATGTCACTGCCTTAGCAGTACTAATAAGAAAATTAATTTTTAATAGTCTCTCTCCTGAGTAAAAAAACCATCTGGTAGAGTTCATGTAGGCTTCACAGCAGTGTAGCATGCTTGAAGGAGATCTCATTGCTTGGCATTCAGTGCCAATGATAAATTTTCTGTACAATCACCCTCTTCTAGGCAGTGCTGTTACCTAAGGAAATCTTAGGCTGCTGGAGAATCTGTGTGCAACTGGGCAGGATGTGGTGTGATCTAACAAGTTGTACCATTTGCCACTCAACATGGGGCATGGAGACAGGTTTAGCTTCTGATGCGCAAGATCTTTTAGACACTGGCTAGAAGGCTGCTCGTAGGGGTCCTCTTCTGCAGCGACCTCACTGGAGATGTCTTCTACAACACTTCGGGGACTGATGAACCTACTTTGTGGAGAGAGTGGGTTTTCTTTTGCCTTGTCTGTACTTTGTTCTGTAAGTGTTTCTGCAGCTGTTCCTAATGCATAGTTTTTTTTACTTAAATGCAGATCTGAGCACCATGACCTCTGACCATCTGTGAATACAGTGTATTTCTTTGCGTATTTTTTTTTCTGTTTTCCACCAGATTATTTGGGCAGGTCTTCACAACACAGCTGCCTCACTGCTCTGCTGCTAACAAGGCGAATTAATTGCACACCCAGAATTATGAGGGTTGAGTTGCATTCCTGCTACTGGGAACCAGGCACTGCATTGCGTGTGTTTCAAGGCCAGTAGATAAGCTCAACAAATTAAAAGACCCTGTGGAAGGTCTTTTGAACATGTTCACATGTAATTTTTTTGTTTCTGCTGGGGCTGTTGTAGGACAACATGCTTTGTAGGAAACTCGTTTTATGTCATACGGTCTCAGCAGTGTCCCAGGAGGTGTTTGTTCCCACTTTGGTGGCTATGTTGGTAGCTTCTTGTGAATCCTTCCTTTACAGAGGAGAAGCGGAGTAATTCTGGGAAATCTCCCTCTTATAAAAAATTGTAAGGAAAAACTATGCATACATCTATTTTTCTTTCTTTTTCAGAGTTTTCTCTATTCCTGCATGGGCAGCCTTTAGCCTGGGTGGAAGGAGTTTTGATCTACAGATAACTTTCCAAATCTAGGTTTGGTGTGGATACGTTGAGGTGTTTTGGAGCCTGAGATAAAGCAGATCTGGCTCTGGTTTAGTCTGTCTGTGAATTAAACCAAGGGCTTTAAATTTTGCTGCTGGAAGTACTGAGAAGCCTGTGGTTACTATTCTCTTTGAAAGGTCAGCAGAAAGCAGCCAGTTTCATTCGTTTTGTTCATGATGTTATATATAATAATAATCTTAGAGTGGCTTCTGTGGATGACTGGTCATGCTAGGCCGTGCTACCCTCTTGAGTGCCTGTGGTTTTCTGCTAAACTCTTGCCTTAGAAAGAATTACTGCGTTTAGTAGTTCCTTGACCTTCATGTGTCTCCACACAGAACGTGTGGGTGACCATGAACTCGTAGGACTGTTTAATACACCTTTGCAGCTTCCATGGGCGCTTGTAGTTAGTGCTGTTTATTCTTCAGAGGCAGAGTTGAAGGCGTATGCTGGCTGTTACTTGTGAGTTGAGAACTGGAGCGCAATTCCCTCTCTGCTTCCAGAAAAATTTGGAAGAGCTTTGCTTCTGACTTTCCAAAACATATTTGAAACATAACTCAGTGGCAAGCTTTGTTTTGGAAATGGCCTGGCTCCAGCAATGGTTTTGTCGAGTCTGTTTATCCTAATTCCTTCCCTGGCTTAATAGGCTGAGAAAGTAAAACTGTTGTGTGGGTGGATGGTTGAAAATGGTCATTATGGATATTGCTGTAATTTGTGTTTCATAAATAATGATGGCTTCTGCATAAGCCTGTGATTAACTGTTAATACATTAAGAGATAGTGTGAAGGCATACAAACTGCTACTTAAAACCCGTGTGTGTGGGGGGTGTCAGTTGCGAGGAGGGGGAGATGGGAAGGCAGGAGGCATGCAAACTGGGCAACATTAAATGTTGTGTTTCAGATGTGCTAGAAGTTAGGTTTTTGGATGTTTATTGAAGAATGCAAAACTCCTTAAATCCTCAAGAAAAGCAAACTGTCTTGTCTGCACCGGGGCCAGGTGATGGATGCTAATAGCAACAGTATTATTTCCAAATAGTTGTGGTGTTGATTATGGCCTGTGCCTCAAAAAAAATCTGTGGCTATTGAGTGGGAGGTGGAAGGGCAGGGTCAGGAAGGAGATTAAACCATCATAATTTTGGAGAAATCAGTGTTCGGCATAAGGAATATTTCTGGCAGCTCCATGGCTCCAGCAGTGTGGGAGCTAGCCTGGAAGGTCGTCTTGCTCCAGGATTGCTGAAATTGCTGCTGCTCAGGGTGCTTGTATATAGTTGTATCACTTAATTTGTTCTTAATTAGGCTCAACAATGCAGGCTGTGTGGTTTTGATATCTAATTCAGATAGGAGCAAAGCCAGGCGTTAGAACTGTTGTGGACTATGAGTATATGTGGAGGAGGAGGGGGTGAGTGGGGAAAGGGCTGCCTTGCAGAATGGAAGGGAAAAGACTCCAAAATAACATTTAATAGAAGCTAGCATCTGACAATCCTGAGCGACGGAGCCCTTGAACTGGGCAGAGAGGCAGTAATCTAGTAGGAGCTGGCATACTTCCCTTCCAGGAGTGCTGGGGCTGGAGTGAGGGTTGTCTGGCATCTCACCCACACATGTGGACGCCATCCAGAACCACTTCCATGCTGCCTTTGGTCAGGACGTTTTTGACTCTGGCCATTTGAGTTTGTGGAACTGCTTAAAACTGAAGCATTGCATGTGCTTTGACTGTAGGTGTGCGGATGGAAAGTGTGCGAGGGAAGGGGATGGAGCTGCTGGAGAGTGAGGCTCCCGGGAGGGCACATAGAAGGAAAACAGACCTCAGGAAGGCCTGTTAACATTCCTGCACTAACTACCACATTTGAAAAATGAGTTTTATTTAAAAAAAAATATTTTTTTGGTCACAAGTTAGTAAAATCTGGTTGACCTTTAAATAAATGGCTTTGTAATTCTCATCAGATTATCTGATATTTAAATTTGTTTGCAAGGTACTGCACTGCAATCCAGTAAAACTGATTTTCTTACTACAAGAAGTCATGTGTTTACCAATTGGCCAAATACCGTATTTAAAGAAGGTGCAACTTAATTTTTGTTTAGCTATTTGAACTTTTGCTTTTGAGGCTGAAAGTAATTCTTAGTCTTTTTCTTTCAGTCTTTCTTCCATCCCCACATCTCCGCTTCTGAAAAGACACAGTTGGAGCTGAATATCAGGAATATTCCCTCTTATACCTCCTACTGGCAAAATACCTGGGGGGAAATTAAAACATAATGTGATTTGCTCTTTGTTTTACCATTTTAAGTTGAATGCTATGAGAATGACTTGAAGGTGGCTAAGAGTTGTTGGTTTGTTGTGATTCCTTTGGAGACGGTTTTACACAAGAAATGTCCATAAGCGATGTCTTGCTGTGTTGCCAAGGATGAGGAGAATCATGTTGTACAGTTCAGTTGAAAGCTTTTTGGTGAATTGTGTCTGGCCTGATGCTGCCACCAGATCTGATCTTCTGGGGGTTGCTTGCTTCAGTTTTTGCTGGATGATGGCTCTATTTCCAACACAAGGAAAACTCCTGGGGAAATGTAATATTGCTGGGGCCCCAGGGCCCCACAGTGACTTGGAATGGCTGGAAATTACTGCTTTTAAAGGGTTGTTATGACCTGAAGTCACCATTGGTAGTGTTGTCCTGGGCCATTGGTAATGAAATGATTATTTCTTGGTAATCACTGTGCGTTCTTCTGCTGAGAATGAAGGGCAAAAGACAGCTTTTTTTGGTTTGTCTTCTGGATAAGTAAACTCTTTAGATCAGTGATGGTGGTTTTTTCCCTTGGGTAAACTCCCCATTTTGGGACAGTAAACCCTGACTTTTTTTGTGTCCCTTCATTGGGTGAATGACTTCGTTTCACCCATACTTGTTGCATATGGGCCATGGAGCAGCTTCTGGACGTTTGATCCAAGCAGACAAACTTTCCAAGGATCCCAACCCACTGTAACCCAGATCCTGCTTGTCTTGGTGTTGACACTGGTGGCAGGAGGTAGTGTTGCAATCTGGATATGTGAGTGAAATGGAGCCCTCTTCAAAGTGGACCATGGTGTCCTTGATCATCTGTGATCTGACTGTGCTTGCCAAGTGGAAAGTGCCTTTTTAAAACGAGCTTTTATCGTTTGTGCTGAAAAAGGACTTTGAGGCTTCCTGTGCAGATAGGACTTTTGTGTTGTACATGGGATCTTTCCAGTCCCTAGTGAATAAACACAGCTGGCCGTTTCAGGAAACGGACTTCACATCTTTGCATCAAAGCTGTACAAATAAGGCAGCAAGCTGTACTGAATTATTAGACAACATTTTCTGACTTTTACACTGATTTAGGAGCGATCAAATGAAAAAATGCATTTCTTATGAGGCTGCCTTCAGCCCATGCATGGGGATAGAAGTTTCCCCTCCTCTTCCCCCCTTTGGAAACTTAGCTAGAACAAGCAACCTCGATGACTTATCAATGTTGGATTATCATGCAGTAATTTACTGGGCAGCCTTTTGCTGTCCGGAGCCGCCCACGCGCACAAGTCAATGGTGCCTTTGTTCAGCAGCGCTGGAAGAATGCATGATCTAATGGGGTGGTGGGAGTTCGCCTTCGTTCCAGCGTGCTCAAGGCTGCGCTCATTCCCCCAGTGTCCCAAACCCGTTTCCTTCCTCTGTCCCTGTCTTAGTACGGGTGCCCAGAAAAAGCAGCCCGTGTTTGTCTCTGTCAGGCTTTCGTAAATCCCAGGCACCCATCTGTGGTGTAGCTCTGCGTGCCAAAATCTTTGGTTTGGTGGAGCGTGGGTTATGATGAGACTGCGTTAAAATCCTTCAGATGTTTCTTGTTCATGACCGATGCACCTAAATCTCCAGGCTCGTTAGGTGAGGACAAGAAAATAAACCAAAGGTTTATTATTACTGGTTTGTGTTCCTGTAAGGGCCACCACTCAGCGTTTGACAGCTGTCACCCTGCTCCTGTGGACAGTTATTTTCCCAGAGAAGATCAGAAAATGGAAATCCTTAATTTTTCTTTCTCCAGATGCTGGACATGCCATTTGCTTGTGCAATACCAGTGCTCTCATCTTCCTCCTCCTCCAGAAATTTTCCCAGAAAAGCTAGGGTGTAGTTGTAAAGGACATTTGCTCTAGAACTACAGTAATTTCTTGCTTTCTGTCATAAGTTTGGCTTTTTCAGGCACATGTGGTGCCAGCAACATAACTTAGCACTTGTGTGTCTCGCAGGTGTTGGGCTGTTTAACAACTATATTTTTATTCCAAAAGAACAAGTTGCTCAGGATGTTTCTCATTCTCCTCCTCTCTTTATAAACACTGTCCTGCTCTTGTTGCCCATCTGCATGCTGCAAAACCTTGTCCCACTGCGTGGGATGGGATAACGCCTTCTCCTTAAATACTCCCCTCTCATCTGCAGCTCCTGTGCTCCAGGAGGGCAGCCTCCAGGAGGGTTTCCAGTATGGGAGGCTGAACACAATGCTGCAGTAGCTGAGCACTTGGAGGGGTTGGTTGACTCAAGAAGCAGCAATCAGTCATGGATGAGATCTTGTGAACTTGCTGGCCTGTCTGTTGACATCAACGTTTCCGCCCCGTGCAATTCTCTGCTTGTGTGAGGTTCTAGTATCTATGCCACCCTTTGCCTGTGGTGGTAGCTTAGGAGTGGGAGATGCTGCCTCCTGCTACATCTGGTAGCTCTTTATTTGTTGGAGAGAAGCAGGTGGCCATTTGTCTTGGAGCAGCAGAGTAAGTCTGGCTGCTCATAGCTGGCCCAGCATTGTGCTGGGTGGTGGGGGAGTTAAACATTCAAGAAGGGCAGAGTTGAGGTAGAAGTAAGGACAAGGTGGGTGAACAGCCTGGGGTGTGTTCCAGTCTAGTAACTTGGGAAAGCTGGCCTTTCTTCCTGGGAATGATGGAGAAACAGGTCAGACTAGAGCAAAAAGACATGCCAGGATAGTTGCTTGCCTTCTGTCTTCTCGCTGCAAAATGGAAATAACATCCAATAAAAAAGTGAGAAGTATGCTGGTATTTTTTACTGGTTTGTTTTCAATTCTTTTAATCTCTGCTTAGAAATAAGTTGTCAGCAGGTACCTGTGTGAAAAAAGCAGCCTTGAAACAGGACCCAACTAAAAGAAACGGAGCAAAGTTTAACCGCTTCATTACTGCTCACTGAATTTTACTGAAAACATCTCTGCAAAGGCTTGATTCCTTGCCCAACACGATCTTCTTGGGTGGATTTTTTTTTTTTTCCTAGGCAGCAAAACTCAACAGCTGTTATTTTAAAGCTCACTGACGGGAGGATGCCCCGAGGGATCGCAGGGAGTGCAGAAAAGGTAGCGGTTTCTTCCCGAATGCAGGGCATGCGGGTGGACTGGTAATGGAGGAGGTGGGTGTCTGGGCTTATCTCATCCAGGCATCTGCTCACAATTCAGCGCCTGTAGTCGTGGTGCCAGCTGGCAGGAGGTTTTCCGGATGTAAATTATCCATCCTTCTGAGGGGTCTGAATACAAGGAGACCTTTTGTGTGCGGGACAATTCCTAACTTGAGGGGGAAAGGGAGGAGTTTCTAAAGATCTAAATAGCATTTGCTTACGCTTTTCCAGTCTGTCTATAGTTTTCAGCATGGCGCATTTCCTGGTGGACCTTGGGATACAGAACTGGGTGATAACCCTGATGAGGAAGGGCTGATGACATCTGGTAATTGTGGTCAGCCCGGCAGTGTAAGCAGGTTGTTGGGGGACGCGTCCCCTGTGTCAAACAACACCGAACGTTTCCAGTGCCACTGGTGCTGCCTCTGCAGGCACCCAGGCTTGCTTGGTTGAATCTGCAATTGCAGTACCGTCTGTCTTGAAGGCTTATATTTGTGCTTGCTTACTTTAGAGAAAGATGTACTTCGTGATTTTCTGTATCAGCTAGAATTATCAAAAGGGGCTGTTTGTTTTGTCACCTTCTCACTTGTTGATGAACAGCTTTATGCTTAAGAAGATGCGCAATTTTAAAATGTGGGGCTCCATATTTTGAGCTCTGGATGCTTTCAAGGCATGTCAGGTTGCACTGGTCACTAATTACAGTCTTCTTCCTACTAAAGAACTTTTATAACAAGGCATCCGGAGTTCTTGCTGCAAAATAGCTCTGCAACTTCAGTGCACAGAGGGAAATATTATCTGATACTTGACACTGTCAGGCACTTCAAAGCCAAACTGAGATCAAAGTAATTACCAGCTTCTAGGAACAGGGGAACAATGATTTTTTTGTTTTCCAAATGAAACGTGTAAAAACCGCCTTTCACCCAGTTACTGCTGTCGCAGTTTCTCAGCATCATAGCAGTATATGCTTATTTAGCCCTGCAGGACTTGGAAAGCAACCTAGGCAGCATATCTTTGCTAGAAAAAGGCTCTGCTGCTAGCTGCCAGGCTGCTAAGCACAGTTTTACATTTGGTATGAACAGGGGGGAAACGCATTTCAACACTGCGTCAGCTGGTCTTGGGTAAACTCCATTGTTCCAGCAGTATTTACCCACGGTAATAGTGCACAGTGCTCTGTGTGCATTAACTGCATTCCTGCTTAATGCCATTAACAGGATTTCTCAAGTAGTTATGCTGCCAGCTGAAATCAATGTCTTTTCACCTGGGTTGCTTGGTCAGGAGGGCTTTGAATGCATTTTCTTTGGCCCGCAGTGTAAAACCAAAGATGACAAAGGGAGAATCCTTTCCATTTAGCACAAGGGATTTCTGTGGAAAATGCTTTTGCATTGCCCAGAGTGCACTTTGCACATGCGGTGCCTTTAGCTGAGCTGGAAGTTTAGCAAGGAGCTGTAGGAGACCTTGTTGGGTAACAGGGACCATAATCCAGTCCCAGTGGAGAGGAAGTGGAAGCAGGTTTAAGCATGAGGGAAAGGTAAGCCTAAGCTACGTTACAATGGTCGGTGTTGATCCTTTGGAGTTTCTAGCTCTTGTGGAATCAGTTTGGTATTAACAGTGTAATTGCTTCTCACTTGTCTTCTGTGTGTAAGAAGATCTCATTAAATAACTTGACTGCAGAGCAAAAGTGTGCTGGTATTGAGAAAGAGCTGCAGGTGGTGAATGTCTAGCTTCCAGTCTTGTGCTTAGGTCATCTGTAACCTCACATGTGATGTAAGAGTGAAGGGTGTTTTGTGGGAGGTACTGGGGGGGGTTGTATCCGTACAACACCCCAGCTGTCTTGCATGTCATGCAGAGATAGTACTTTGTGGTCAGTTGGGGTATTGGCAGATTTCTTTGGCTTTAAACACAAGATTGGGGTTTTTTTTACCCTTGGAACATGCCAGGTGTGTTTTGGGTGCTGTATGTCTTAATTTTGACTTTTTTTTTTTCTGGCACGTTGATTTCTGAACCCTTTGCCATGCTTCTCCTGTGACTTTGGTGCTTCCAGCAGCCAGGAAGGATGAAGGTTGCTCCCTCGGGCCAGCCAGGCTCTGGGCATGACATGCCTAATGCAGGCTGGTCCTGGTGGAACTGGTGGGTGGCCTGTGAGTGGGAACTGTGCTTCATGATTGAACCTGATTCATTGCAATCAGGCTTTGTGCCATGAGAGGCGCACTGTTCTTGTTGCCTGGTGCCATCTGGTCTGCTTAACTTATGAAGAGAGCCACTCTTGAGCAGGTGCAAAGCCTCAAGTTAAAATTTAACATGGTGGAGTTAATTAATTTTACAAGTTGAGGTTAAATCCGTGTGACTTCTGCAGGCAGAGAAAACCTGTTTCTCAATCAGTTGAAACTCTTCTAGTAGCTCTTTTTTTTTTGTGAACTAAGGGCAAAGAGGTGGGTTTACATTTGTCCTTCTAGGAGAGGGAGAACATGGCTAGTTTGTTCATGATGGCACTGATCTGAAAAGTGTCTTGGCAACTTTAATCTTATGGTCTGGGAAACAAACCTTGTTCCGTCTTTTCCAGGGAATGAGTAGAAAAAAGTGTACTCAGTAATTCACTGATGGAGGAAAGGATTCATGAGTAGTAGAAAGACTTTGGGATATTGTTTATTTAGGGAGGAAGCAGAGGTACAAAACAGGCTCTACAGTGGGACTCTTATCTCTCTGGTTAATGCTGTTTCTCCCATACATGTATTTGGAAGAAATGTTATCAAATGGCATGGTTAACTTGGACCTGGCCTTAGATACACACGAACTGTTTGCAATATCTCACCTGTTAGAGTAAGGACCTTGTTGGTGATGTTTGCAGAAGAAAATTGCAGCCTGTGAGATGTGTTTGGTTGCACAGAAGTCTGTAGGTCTGCTTATCTACTCAGCCTGCCCTCGACTTCTGCCTTCAGTTCCTTCATCTTGTCTTTGCCAGGAGATGCAGTATGTAGGACTAGGAGGAGATACTTCTGGTGCTACTGGATGGTGCTGGAGGAGATGTTTCTTCTAAAGGGAGAACTGTAGTGCAGCTCTTGCCATTCTTTCTGGTGTAAGTTGTTTGAGTCTTTCTCACATCTGTCTTCTCTCATCTGCAGGAAAGGCCTTTGACATCACGTATGTGCGTCTGAAATTTCACACCAGTCGGCCAGAGAGCTTTGCAATCTACAAACGCACCAGGGAAGATGGCCCGTGGGTGCCCTACCAGTATTACAGTGGCTCCTGCGAGAGCACGTATCACAAAGTCAATCGTGGCTTTATTCGGACTGGGGAGGATGAGCAGCAGGCGCTCTGCACAGATGAGTTCAGTGACATCTCCCCCCTCACAGGGGGCAACGTGGCATTCTCGACACTGGAGGGACGTCCCAGTGCCTATAACTTTGACAACAGCCCTGTCCTACAGGTACGTGAACAGGACTAAGTCCATCAGATGGTCCGAGCTGAGTCTGTGTGGTTGTTGCGGACGGTGGCTTTGTGCCGACTGTGGGTGCGCTACAGCCCTAATGCATACTGAAACACCCCTGCACGGGTAAGTTGGGATAGACAGTCCGAAGAGATGCTTTTGAAGGAAAGAGTTGAACTCTTGACTCTACTGTAAGTAGATTTATGGTACAGAAAGCAAAATTGGTGGCATTAAGGATGATTTGCCATTATTAGGCATCCATCTTCAGAGGATGGATGTAAATCCCTGCCTGCTTAGAAAGCAGCTGTGGGCTTTTTGCTGTTTCAAATAGAAGGGCAGAGAAAGGTGCAGTCTAAGCCAAATGAATATTTGAGGCATATGCATGTGTATTTTGAGCACAAAAATTTAAGAATCGTTAGATTATTTCAAACAAATAAAAGGTTACTGGCAACCCTAACCTGTTCTCTTACATGTGTGTTGGGGTGGGGGAGCTTCATTTTTATCCACAGCATGTATGGTTTCTCTTGCAAGTGGCGCTGGGAGAGGATTCAGTTGAGGTTGGTTTGCTGTTTCCATTCACAGTGCTGGTTGGGCAGCGGTCAGGAATGTACTGGGACCACCAGTTTATCTGGCTTACTTGCCACTTTCTATATGCTGCTTGATGATTTCTTCAGCTTATACTGCAACAAGGAGCTAAAGCTGTGGGGTTTGCACGTCTCCTTCCTTTCAGAGCTGTGATAGACACTTCTTTCTCCTTCCTCTTAGAGTAGCAGGAGCAGACTGAGATGTGAGCGCCCAGCAGGCTCGGGGCAGCGGGCAGGAGAGCAGAACCTGGTGGGGCTTGCTTCTGCAAATGAAAATAAAGATTAATGGGAAAGGAAGTGCTCCTCCTGCAGCAGAAAAGAACCAGTTTGGTCACCTTGTTCATGTAGCTAGCCAAGAACAGGGTCTAATCATTAGGGTGAACAGAGAGATTTCAAGTTAGCGATATGATGTATAATTTTCTGATAAATGTTTCTGTAAGGAATAGAGACATGACCACCGGCTTCCTGAAATGTATACGGACCTCTGACATTGCTTTTCAAACTGAAGTAAATGTGTATTTTGTGCTCAGCATTTCCATGTGTTTATGCCAGTGTCTGTAATTCAGCAGATCTTCTCATTGTACTGGCTAAGCAGCAACACAGCTGCAGTGCAGTTGTACGTACAGGGATGTTTTTCCCCATGTTCTTTTTTATGGCTTTTGAAGGAAAATGGCATTGCAAAAGCAGTAATAAAACCAAGGAGATACTACCAACTGTTGCTGGCTGAAGGTGATGTGAAATTTGGGAACAGGCTACATTTGCTGGCCGTTGCCGGAGGAGGGTAGGGTACTGTAGTGAAGATGCTGTGTAAATATTATGAAAAGCTCTTGTGTTCTAAGTCAGATCTGCCTGTCTGTTTTTCTTCCTCATCCTCTCCCAGCCTCATTCATCTGTCTGTGTCTTTTCATCTGGAGGTATATGTCTGCTGACGAGCATACCCTAAAGCTTTTCCCATTCTTGCTGTATAGCTTTGCAAGAAAATTGCAGTCAAATAGGTACATATGATTAGCAAACTCGCAGAATTCTCTCTACCCTGCTCTTCGCTGGAGATGTTACCCGCTGCTTCCCAGTTAAGAGCAGTCAAGATGCGAAGAGCCATTGAAAAGGGTCTGCAGGGATAGGAGCACGGTCGGGAAAACACGTCTGAACCAAGAGGATGCTGTGTAAGGCCTCTTGGGCAGGGATGTGTTGGCTTCCGAGGTGCAGAGGGGAAAATGATGAGGAAAGAACTTGCTGATTGATGAATGACTCTGTGAATACAACTACTTATGACACATCCCTGGTACATGCTGGAGGGGGATGTTTGATGTTTAATCTGATGGGATTTCTGTCTGCTCTAGGAATGGGTGACAGCTACAGATATTAGAGTGACCCTCAATCGTCTGAACACATTTGGAGATGAAGTTTTTAATGACCCAAAAGTTCTCAAGTCTTATTACTATGCAATTTCTGATTTTGCTGTGGGTGGTAGGTGAGTAGACAATAAACCTCTGTACTTATTTAAAGCTTTCAGTCAGGATTACTAGAGTGCTTTAAAAGTTTTGATTATACTCACATGGTACCATTAGGCTCTGAACTTTGACTGTCCTAAACCAAAAATGCAGTAGAATGAATCTTAGGAAGCTTGCAAATACTGTGTATAACCTCTTGTGACTATAATTTCAGGGCAAATAGAGATTGACTTTTTTTTTTTCCCTTGGTTAGATCCAGTGTTAAGTGGTTTGGGAGGGTGGAGGGTGAAAAGAATGACAAAAATGTAAAACAAGAGAAAAACCCAACTTTTCTACCCTGCGCTTTGTGTGTTTTAAACATGTTATTAATTGCTCTCTGCCTATATCTGTAGCCTAGAATAATAGTCAGTACAAAACGTCTATGTGTCTGCTTCACATATGTTTTGGGAGCCATCTCCTATGAAGATCCGAAGCATTGTATAACGCTGCGGTTGTCCGTTCCTTTTGCCAAAGTGTATTGCAGAATGCTTAAACCTGAAGTTGTTGACAACAAAACGTTTTCATAAACAGAGCTGAGATGGTGGACTGTTTGCAGACAGCAGTCCTGAGACCAGGATTTGACAACATGGGGATTTGCATTGGCTGCAGTACTGGTCTGTGGGTCCCTGGGCTTCTGTATTAGTTGCCTTTGTATTATATGTCTTACTGATGGAAGCACAGGGCCAGCATGCATGCCTTTTCCTGGACTCTAATGAGAGAGTGCCTTCCTGAAGCACGCTATGCCTATTTGTTTAACAGAATGGTTTGGGTTGGACCTTAAAGCACATCCAGTTCCAACCCCCCTGCCGTGGGCAGGGACACCCTCCACTAGACCAGGTTGCTCCAAGCCTCATCCAGCCTGGCCTTGGACACTTCCAGGGATGGGGCATCCACAGCTGCTCTGGGCAGCCTGTGCCAGTGCCTCACCACCCTCATTGTAAAACATTCCATCGTCATTTCCAGTCTAAACGTTACCCTTTCAGTTTAAAATCATTGTGCCTTGTCCTGTCACTACAGGCCCTCGTAAAAAGTCTCTCTCCATCTTCCTTGTAAATCCCCTTTAGATATTGAAAGACTCAACAATGCTCCCTCTTCTCTAGGCTGAACAATAGCAGTTGTGTTCTCAATCTTCTTGTGACCATCTACCTTCAAATTTCTCATCTCAGATTTTCAGATCTGGGCTTTGTTTTTGGGATTGTTCTGTGAGTCACCTGGATCCCTGGAGTTTAAATACCTGTTCTGTGTTTCTGTTTCTCGTTAACCAGATGCAAATGTAACGGGCACGCCAGCGAGTGCGTGAAGAACCAGCTTGGGAAGCTGGTCTGCAGCTGCAAACACAACACCTTTGGGGTTGACTGTGAAAAATGTCTTCCTTTCTTCAATGACCGTCCGTGGAGGAGAGCGACAGCAGAGAGTGCCAATGAATGCTTGCGTATGTGTGGCCACACTTGAGGGGAAAATGTGTCAGAGGTTGGGTCCCCTGCCTCTGTTGGCATTCAGAAGCTCACCCTGCATGGCTTTAATTTGCTTCAGTTGCAATTAGCCAGTGTTAAGCATAGTTCTGGTGTTTTTCAGCAGATTTCTGTGGGACTGCTGGTCATTCCACTGTTATCCTGTAGGAGCTTTCTGGTAGATCCCTAGAAAGGGGCATTCCCTTTCTGGGGAAGGGATGGGAGTGACCTTTAGGAAAGATGTGCCACAAAAATGTACAGACTTGTACTTTATGGGAACCATAACAAAAAATCTGTGTTTAGTATGCTGACATATAATTGCCCTTTAAAAAGCTCCTCAGTTAACATCTGCTGGTTTTGTCTTGTATTTGGATTATTGCTTTTTACAATTACTTGTCTACTATTTAATTCAATCTTGAAGCTGTTGCAACAGTTCTGGACTGCACATGCAGATCTCTTGTTACAGAACGGCAATTTATCTGGCTTGGTTTTGCACTGCAGACCACAGCTCCTGGTCGTTTACTTTATCGGGAAGCTTTTTCAGACAGAACAGCTTTCTTCCTGTCTGACCTCTGTGTGTGTTGATTGGTCCCAGCTGTCTGGTGAAGACCTGTAGCTTCCCTTGACCGCCTGGTGAAACCTCGCTCTCCTGCTCCCTACACAGAGGGGATTTATAATCTGTCTACATCCAGGGGAGAAACTCGCCTTACAGCAGGGAGTGAGCCCTTGCCGTTATTTTCTTGGGTTTGTTTGCTTGACCAAGATTGGCATTGCTGTGTGGGAGGGTGGTGTTTCAGCTACAAACATCAGCCCAACGTGGAAGGGAGTTGGGTAGAAAATGCTGGTTTTCTTCTGGATGTAGATGAGAATGGTCTCAGACCCTGTTCCATCGTTGCTTCCCTTTCCCCGCATTCAGCCACTACAAAAACATGCTTCCTCCTTTTTCTCACTGATGCATAAATGCCTTGGGGGTTCTGTGCATTGGTCTCAGGATGGTTCATGGGTCCTGCGCCATCTCGCCTACAACTTAATATCAAGCTTTGCATAGCGGGTTTTGTGACTGTCGGGGTCGGATGGCCACACGTGCTGATCACTGATGGCACCTTGTCTTTGCAGCTTGCAACTGCAACGGGAGGTCACAGGAGTGCTACTTTGACCCTGAGCTGTACCGCTCAACAGGCCACGGGGGCCACTGCACAGGCTGCTCGGATAACACCGACGGTGCCCACTGCGAAAGGTGCAGGGACAGCTTCTATCGCCTGGGGAGCGAGGAGGCATGTCTGCCCTGCAGCTGCAACCCAGTCGGTAAGTAGTGGCAGCAAACGCTTTGCTTGCAAACTTCCATGCACAGAAGCTAGCTCTTCTCTTGGTTACGCAGCTAATTGCAAGCTATAGGGTAAAAAGAGGGTGTCTTTTTTTTGGTTTCTTTTTTCCCTCATGTAGGAAATGTTTACTGGGTTGTATTTTGGTTTAAATTGTCTTTGGATCTAATTGGAATTGGGGTGGCAGGGATAGATGTTTCACCTCTGCAGCATTTACTTCTTCAAATGTGTTCTGAAATAGATTTTATTTTGGGGTTGGTTTGTTTTCCCCGCGCCACTGCCTATGTGTTACCCTGGACACTCCCAGTACTAAAGAGCTCATTTAAAAGCTCAATAAACAAGATGATGTGAGCAGATATTTCTGGAAGTTCTCCGTACTGAAGAATTGTAGTGAACTTTAGCTGCATCATTTTCTCCTACTGAGTATCCAAGCACTATAAATATAAACCAGGGAAACCTTAAACACAAAAGGGGGTGGTGGAACCAAAGTTAACTCCTTTTTTAAAAAAACAAACAAACAACAAAACCACAAAAAACCCAAAACAACAAACACCAACCAACAAAAAAAACCCCACCAAAACAAACAAAAAAAAAAACCAACAAACCAACCCAAAGCAAACCCTAAATGGAAAAAATTCTGGCAGGAGATCACATTTTCTGTTGTCAAGGGATCCGCGTGACCAATATGAAGTGATCCCGTAGCTACACCAGCCCACAGCAAATAATGGGGAAGAAGACAAAAGGGTAATGGATAGTAAGATATGATGTGAGGTTCCAAAATAGAGTAGCTGGAATAAGTAATTGCTTGCAGTATGCCCTCAAAGCAGCCAACAAGAGGTCTGCCAGGGTATGTCTCCTGTCTAATTTGGTCGGAGAGCTGTACAGTTGTGAAATTTTTGACCAAGAAAGGCTTCTTTCTTCCTCTGTCTGCTCTCTCAGGTCCTCGTGTCAGACCTTATTTTAAGAGGGGTGAGGGTTGGCATCAGCTGAAGCAGTTGACAAGAGGGGGTGACTTCTCAGGTCTTTAAGGACAAATTTCAGAGGGCTTTATAACAACTGTCAGCTTGTATCCCGTGGCACCTGGGGCATGTTTGAAGCCCCTGAGTTGATTTAGATTGCTATTTTTTGTCCAAGTACAGTTTATTTGCTAAATAATTATAAGTGGGACGGCAAAGGGGATTTGAATTTTGGCTGTATATGGTAAAGGTTTTGTGAGTTCTTCTGTCCTGTCCAGCCAAATCATCTTAGAACCCTTCACTTTGCTGTAATCTGGTGTGGATTGAAGTGGAAAGAAGTATCTATTTCTGTATGTTAAAATACTTTTCTCCTGGTAGTTAACTCTTAGAGTGCAGACAGCTTCTAGGCTGCTGGCTGCATCAGTGCTCAGGAGAAAGCATTTTGTCTGCCACGGATTACAGAAACATGCTGCTGCTGTTTGTGTGAGTCTGCTTGAACCGAACAGTGCTGAGGAACGTGTCCTTCCAAAGAGGAGCGTTTTGCTGAAGAGTTTGTTAGGGTTAATAGTGGTACATGCAGCCTTGCTCTGAGGAGGCGGTTTATGTGAATCAAGGAAGGAAGTCGGAGCATGAAAGGGAGAGGTCAGGATATGCCCTGGCAAAGGGGTGGTAGCGATTAGGGAGAACACAAGAGATTCAGGGAACAAAATCATGGACATGGTGCACTGTAGGGTAAAACAGGCATGGAATTAGAGGCACACAAAGGTAACATTTGAGGACAAGAATGCAACTTGTGTTGCAAGTTAGAATTACATATGAAAAAGTTGGTAGGAATACCTAAAAGCAGAATATAGTTTGGAAGGCTGGATAATGATTCATCTCTTGAGCTGCTGGGGAAAACCCCTGGTGAACTAGAGACAGTCTTTAGGTAAGCTGTTACTCATCAGCAGGGAGCTGTGCTTCCCATTTTTTTCCCCATATTTCTTGCCTGTTTTGTGAAGTTGAAAAGGTTGCAGGCTGATAGGGCTGGGGGTCTGCTGAGGTGCCTGTCCCCGCTCTCTCCGCAGGCTCCCTCAGCACACAGTGCGACAGCTACGGCCAGTGCAGCTGCAAACCCGGTGTGATGGGCGATAAGTGTGACCGGTGCCAGCCAGGTTTCCACTCCCTCTCTGAAGCTGGGTGCAGGTAAGGGTGACTGCTGCTCTCTAAAAGAAAAACTGGGTGTTCTTCTAAAGCTTTCTCTGTGTGGTTCTTAACAAGTTATTCTCTCTCGTGGCCTCTTTCAGGCCCTGTTCTTGCAATCCGGCTGGCAGCACAGGGGAATGCAATGTCGAGACAGGACGGTGTACGTGCAAGGACAATGTTGAAGGTTTCCACTGTGAGAGGTGAGTTTCTCTTCCTGTGACTGTTTCAAGAATGAGAAACATTTGACTGATGGCCCTGGGGTAAGCATCAGGGAATTTAATCTTTCCTTCACGTCTTCAGATGCAAACCTGGATTTTTCCATCTGGATTCCTTCAATCCAAGAGGCTGTACCCCCTGCTTCTGTTTTGGACACTCTTCGGTCTGCACCAATGCGGTTGGCTACAGTAGCTACAGCATCACCTCCAGTTTCCAGTTTGGTAAATTTGGGCCTTCTTTTGTATCTCTGATTGGGCTTTAGACTCAGCTCTGAATTGATTACAAACCACTGCTCCTTCCTCTCTGTGCAAGACTGCTAACCTTGGGCAGGCAGGTCCAGGATCCATCTTTTGGCAGTGCCAAATCACTTCTGAAGTGACTGGGAGCTTCCATGTCTGCAGCTGGTTTGTTCAGCTAGGGAGGAATGAATTCACGGTTCTGTCCTCAGGCACCCGGCACTCATCTGCATTGTGCAGGTGCAAGCAAGAATTGCGAGTATAAACTTTTTATAGCTTGAGAGAGGTGCTGGCAAGGAGGTGTTGCCTCAATTTTAGAACCAAATCAGGAGTTTGAAAGGATTATAATTGCTTTAGGTTTTGGGGGTTACATGGCTCTGAATAAAACACAATTGTGTTTCTGATGGGTCTGTAAGCTCAGGAAAAATCTTTTTTCTTACAGTCTGTTTACTGTTTTTGCATGTTTTCATGCTGTGTAGTCTGAAGAGAACATCGTCTTAATTAAAATTCTACCAGAGAACAGTTTGTACAAAGGCTGAAATTTGCATTTAGTTGAGGTGACTACAGGTTTTCTCATCCCTGAGTAAGCTCTTCAGAAAACAAGAGTTTGAACAAGTAGTTGTTGTAGGGCTCAACGTTCAGAGGGTTCAAGTTGGCACTCAAGCTAGGGGCTTAAATTGGAAAGACAATGTTTGCTATCTATGTTGTTCTGCACAGCTACGTTCTAATGTCTGATAGTGCCAGCGTACAGACTATAGATGACTTATACATGAGCAGTGCGCAGTATGACACAAGTGTGTGCAAAGCTGTGTCATCAAAGGGTGTCGATTCTTGCACGTTTGATTTTTCAGGAGAGGATGAGTGGCGTGCTGAGCAGCGTGATGGCTCGGAAGTCTTACTCCAGTGGAGTGCAGAGACCCAGGATATCTCTGTTATCTCGGACAGCTACTTCCCCATGTACTTTGTTGCACCACGTAGGTAGTTTAAGAAGTGAGGCTTTTTGTGCTGCTTGCACCCTTTCTGTTCTGTCCCCTAACTGTAAGGATTTCTTCCCTTTCCAGGAAAGTTCTTGGGCAACCAGGTTTTGAGTTATGGGCAAAACCTGACCTTCTCTTTCCGTGTGGACAGACGGGACATGCGCCTCTCCGCAGAGGACCTGGTGCTGGAAGGGGCTGGGCTGAGAGTGTCAGTGCCACTCATTGCCCAGGGCAACCCTTACCCCAGTGAGAGTGCGATGACCTACACCTTCAGGTGAGAGGACTCTCCAGGCATGGTGGGAGCAGCTGGGACCCAGCCTGTGCTGCCCCTGGCCTCTGAGCTCTTGAGAAAACAAACAGCATTCATTTTAGCTCGAAAGAGCGATCTTATCAGGTTAATTTGAAGCTCGCTGTCAAGCAGCGTTGCATAAGCGTAGGTGAATTATGTTGCGATAGCGTGCCGCTGTTGGAAAGGGTGCTTTAAAGGGGGACAGCTGTTAGCATCTGAAAGCTTTGCTGATGATGCGTGGCTCTTCTCCATAGGCTCCACGAGGCTACAGATTACCCATGGAGGCCTGCTCTTACGGCGTTTGACTTCCAGAAGCTTCTCCACAACTTGACTTCCATCAAGATCCGTGGGACGTACAGTGAGAGAAGTAAGTTGCTGAGCAGAGTGTCGCAGAAGAAAGGGGCAGACTCTTTCATCTAGTGCTCGGGTTGCTTTTACTGTAGGGCCTGGTCATAAATAGCTGTGGCAGGTTATTTGGCAGAGCCTGTGCTGACTGCTTTTCATTTGGCCTTCCTGTGTAACAGGAAGGTTTCCTGAAGAGAACATGGGGAAAAAAGGTGCTGCCATTGAGACTCTGGAAGCTGAGCACCTGTTGCCTGCTGATTCATTGTTTCTAAACATGGGGGTTTTGCTGTGTTGCACAGCCAGTGACTTCCATGTTGGTAGAAATACATGGCTCAGAGTCCTGAAGGATGCCATGGGAGAGGTGTAGGGAGTTCACAACATTTGGGTTCAGTTTCTGCTGTACTGGGAATGGTTACACCCCACCCTGTCTCCTGGTCTTGCCTTGGCATGACAAATGGGAAGGATGAAGTCTTGAAGGTGCTGCCTGTGCTGAAGTTGAATTCAGGTTCCTTGTGATGAGGTTTTCTTATAAAAATCAGGAACAAATTAGGAGCAAAAGTATCTGAGTCCTTGGATGCTGTCTTGTGAAAAAGAATTTTTGCAGAAAGAGGCAAAGGATGAATTTGCATTTGGGGAAGGTGGGAAAGCTGCAAGTGTTTTCAGTAGAGGTGGCTCTTAAAGAGGAATGTGGGGTTGTGAAATGGAGGGGAGGAGATGTGTGGAGCAAGCCATCCCCTGAGCCCTGTAGCAGCTGCTAATATGTGGGAGCTGAGACTCTGCTCAGTGCTCTGGAGCTGCCGTGGTGGAACAAACACTGCTCTAAGTTAAAAACCAGCTATGTTGTGTCTGGACTCGGTTCTGCTCCAGGGAAGGGGCTGGGAGGAGAGGGGAGGAAAGCTTTCAAATGCCAGACAAAGGAATGGCCTGAGAGGGATAGCTGAAGAGTTTGCCCTGAGGCACGGTTTGCAGACGCTGTGTTAGAGACAGTGTATTAAAAAGATGGTTTGTCCTCCCTAGAAAGACAAGAATTGATTTTGCTATTTGATTTGGAAATGGAAACCATATGTATGTGAAACATGACTTACTTTGGCTGTAGTGGCTCGCGTGCTGTTCTCTGCATCCTCTTCTGCGTTGTTTTTCTCAACTTCCCTGCCCTGCTTATGCCCTCCTTGAGCTGCTATTGCATCTTCTCTCATCTGTCTAAACCTTCCTGGAGGCTTTTTGTTCTTGGTTCACCTTACCAACTGCGAACATCTGCCTGTCTGTCTCTGGTACCATGCAGATGTGTATCTGATGGAGCAGTGATAAGAGCCTTTGTGGTTACAAAGCGTTTCCCCTCTTGGTGCTTTCTAGGTGCTGGCCACCTGGATGACGTGACCATCACAAGCGCTCGCCCTGGGCCTGGTGTGCCCGTGGCCTGGGTGGAGAGCTGCTCCTGTCCGGCAGGATATGAGGGGCAGTTCTGTGAGCGCTGCTCCTCTGGATACCGTCGAGAGATGCCGAGCCTTGGGCCCTACAGCCCCTGCGTGTCTTGCACTTGCAACGGGCATAGTGAGACGTGTGAGCCTGAGACAGGTAAGAGAGGCTGGTAGGGAGCAGCAAGATGGTGGAGTTTCTTTCTGGGTTGCACGATGAAGCAAAACACGTGTCACTCTCTCTTCCAGGCGTGTGCAATTGCAGGGATAACACGGCAGGGTCTCACTGTGAGAAGTGCAGCGATGGCTATTATGGAGATGCCACAGCAGGCACGGTGTCAGACTGCCAGCCCTGCCCGTGCCCAGGTAGCTCCAGCTGTGCCATTGTGCCCCGCACGAAGGAGGTTGTGTGCACCAGCTGCCAGGCTGGCACTACAGGTGTGTCTTATGCAAAAAGTCTTTTTTCTACACCCTGTGTGCATGTGGAAATGTGTCTCCTGCCAGTTCTGGGGCTCTGACCCGCAGCAAGCAGTGCTGAAAGCTGTTTTGTCTTATGGTTCAAATGCTTCTCCCTTTCTCAGCCCTGTTTTCTGACCTGTGTGAAGCTCAGGGCTACCCATGTTCTTTGTGCCTGTCTCTCGAGAACAAAAGGGAAACAAAGGCTTATTCTGTGCAGAGTCTGAATATTTTTGAGCTACATAGGTGAGCCATGCTAACTTCTAATTGAGTTCTGTTAATTGCATGGTGTTGGGCAGAAAATAGGATAGAAAAGGAGCCAGGAAGACAGGGGTCAGGCTGAAATAAAATTAGAAGATGTCGTTTGCCAGCCAGAGAGGCGCTTGCAGGGGAGGGCCAGTGCCCTCCCTAGGAAAAGCAGGAATGCTGCAGTGACTCACAAACACTGCCTAAAAAATACAAGACCAAGTTTCTGCTCAGCAGTTCTAAAGAGAAGCATGTGAACGGGTACAGATCTTTTCTTCTTAGCGATAAACCGTGAAGTCTGGGCATGTACCTGAGTTGTTAAGCAGAGCCTTTTGTTCTGCCTGCAAACAGAAAGGAAACCTTGGGTTGGTGGGCAGCCTCCATGCTTCTCTGCTGATTTTATGCTTGGCATGGCAGAGTCCAAAGCACAGAATACCTGTAAATGCTTAGAAAAGCCCCTGACCAAACACAGAGGAGGCTCATGGCGGGGGTTGCCATGTGTGCCATTACTTTGTGAACCATAGCAGGGTCCAGGGGTCCAGGTTCCCTGCAGCTCAGGTGTCTGTACAAGCTCATCTTGTAGCTATGTGGTTACATGAGCTCCTCCTGTCTCCCACTGCCCTCTTAAGACATGAGGGGAAAGGTGAGGAAAAAGAGGATTTGTCGTGTGCAAGAACAGCCTAAGAAACAGAGCTAACGGCTGGCTGGGGAGGTCAAAGCTACAGTGAGTATAGGGAGCTGCTGAGTTGGATGCTTCAGTGGCTGCCTGTGGAGGTTTGGCAGATCTCAGTGGCAGTGGGGCTTCTTGGGGCAGTGATGCCCCGCAGAGGTCTATCTGCTTGGACTCTTAAATTAACAACTAATTACAACAAATGGGTTTGGCTTAAAGGTGTAGGAGGAAAAGGAAGAGCTGAAATCATTCATAATGCGAAGTCCAGTGAAAAAACAACTTAACTTTAGAGATGGGAAGTGATCTGTGTGTGGTGTAGTGCACCTTTCCGGCCCCAACAGAAGGATGAAAGGGGAGGAAGCTGCAGAGTTTACTTTTCAGAAGGGAATGCAAAGGAGATTCTGCTGAGATGGCAGCAAAGGGCTTTCTGCTGCAACGTGTGCGTTTGTCGTGTCCCAGGCAAGAGGTGTGAGCTGTGTGACGATGCCTATTTTGGAGACCCTCTTGGAGAAAATGGTGCTGTGAGGCCTTGCCGCCTCTGCCAGTGCAATGACAACATCGATCCCAATGCCGTGGGGAACTGCGACCGCCAGACAGGCGAGTGCCTCAAGTGCATCTACAACACCGCCGGCTTCTACTGCGACCGCTGCAAAGACGGCTTCTTTGGGAACCCCCTGGCCCCTGATCCTGCTGACAAGTGCAGAGGTGAGGGCTGGTTCCTCTTGCATTTGGTTTTGTCCCCAAGAGCTGCCGTTTCCTGATGTGTTAGGATACAACATCAGGCCGTTGTTTGTGCCAGTCAGCAGCCATGTGTGACTTTATTCTGGTTTGGTGGTTGTAGCTTGCTAAAATGCTTGTGTTTGTGGGTGCTTACTGCCATCAAAGCAAAAGCATTGTGCGATGCAGGGGCTGGGCTGCCGTGTGTTTTGGATCCAGGCCCGTGTAGGGACTAGCCAGTAGAGTGCCAGCACCACAAGGGATTTCTAACTTTCTGAGTGTTTCCCCACCAGCTTGTCACTGCAATCCCTATGGCACCGTGAATCAGCAGACAAGTTGCAATCAAGTGACTGGGCAGTGTGAGTGCCTGTCTCATGTCACCGGGAGGGACTGCAGTACCTGTGAGCCCGGCTTCTTCAACCTCCAGAGTGGACGTGGCTGCGAGAGGTGATGTTCACCTTGACTGAGGGCAAAGAGCCTGGTGTGGGGCGGTCTGTGCTTACCTTGGGCAGGAATGTGATGTTTGTCACAAGTAACTGGAGTGCCTGGATTCTGCTGTGGGTGGGAAAGCGCTGCAGTCAAGGAGCAGCTATAAAGGTAGTACAAAAAGCCTGACTTATAAATAGCTTGAAATCAGGGTTTTAAATAGAGAAGTGCCACATGACTGCATGATCATTGCTAGCAGGGGCTCGTGGGTTCCTTTTTTAGTGCTGGCAGCAAGTGACCTTGTGCGGGTTAAATGCTCAGCACCTTGTCTCCCATGTCTGTATGGCGAGAAAAGCAACTTCTGGCGATTGGAAACATCAGGCTCTGCTGGCTAGGGCTCCTACGGAGAGGCGCTTCGCCCCTGCCTCCCCTCTGTGCCACCACCTGATGTCTGGCTGCTTCCCCCAGGTGCAACTGCCACGCGCTGGGCTCCACCGACGGCCAGTGTGACATCCGAACTGGGCAGTGCGAGTGCCAGCCTGGCGTCGCTGGCCAGCGTTGCGACAGGTGTGAGGCCAACCACTTCGGCTTTGGCTCCGAAGGCTGTAAACGTAAGTCTGAGAGGCTGGAGCGAGGCAGATGGGAAGGAGGTGGCACAGCCAGCCTTGCCTGTGCTTTTCTCCTGTCTTAGAGAAGGTACTTTCTCACCTTACTCTTTGTCACACCAGAAGCTGGCACTTTTGTGTCCACGCTCTGAATGGTGAAACTTGATCGCTGTACAGTGGCTTATCCCCTCTTTCTCTTACTCTTTTTAACTGGGGGTAGGAAGAACTCCAACTTATTAGATACCCACTTCTGTCTGGTGTAAACACATTCTATGAATTTTGTACTGCAACAGTCCTGTCTCCTAATGTTAAATCTCTGCACAGCTACTCTGCAAACGGCCTGAACATAAAGATTGTGTCTTGAGGAGCAACGTGATTGAAAAACACGATGTTCCAAACTTTCTTCCTCGATACCCCCACGTGTAAAGAGCAGAAAAATTAACTGCAGTTGATTACAATGAAATGGGGTAGAAAATTAAAATGCTTTGGGAGCGAGGCAGTAGCAACACTGTGAACACGTGCAGTGGATGTTATGTCCAGCTAGACAGTGCCCTGCTCTGCGTGGAAGCACCCGATGGGGAGTGGAGCTCCAGCTGTGGGTTTGTGCCCTGTTGCTTTTGCAGATATTTAAGGTTCTTTGAGGATATGCTCTTGCCCTGTGGGTTTTAGGGTTTTTCTGCCTCTCCTCCAGTCTGACTGAGGTTGAACTTCCCCACAGCCTGCGACTGTGATCCTGAGGGTTCGCGCTCCCTGCAGTGCCAGGAGAATGGTCGCTGCGAGTGCAAGGAAGGCTTTGTGGGGAGCCGCTGCGACCAGTGTGAAGAGAACTATTTCTACAACCGCTCGTGGCCAGGCTGCCAAGAGTGCCCGGCCTGTTACAGATTGGTGAAAGATAAGGTAAGACCACAAACACCACTGGTACCACTGGAGATGGTGGCATGTGCCCACTTGTGCAACAGCTTTTACACCTGTGGCTAGCTGACGCTTGCTGAAAGCAGAGAAGTTCCAGGTGCTTTGCTCTGTGTCGTAGCCATGCTCTGTCCCTCTCACGTAGGTGGCGGAGCAACGAGAGAGGTTGCAGGAGCTCGAAAATCTTATAGCAAATCTGGGCACGGGAGAAGACACTGTAACCGATCAAGCCTTTGAAGAGAGGTTGAAGCAGGCAGAAAGAGATGTTACGGAGTTGCTCCGGGAGGCCCAAAACAGCAAAGGTGAGTTGAGCTGATCAGACGTGGACCAACATGAAATTCTTGGTGTTCCTGTTCCCTCTGGACACACAGTGTGTTTTATTTCAAGCCTGTGGTGTGCGTCAGGACAGACAGCTATTTCGGATAGCACTGAAACTGTATATTATTAACAAACAGCGGTGGCTGTGCTTTTATCCCTGCAGTTCTCCCAGTGGTCTCTGTTGTACAAGCAGAGTAAAGATCTGCCTCTAGCTCTGTACAGATGCAAGTGTTTTATGTGCTACCCTCTCCTCCAGATGCAAAAAAGGTTTTTACTTGTTAAACAAGCCCAAGACTTTCCAATATACTTACTTATTTTGCTTATAAATTTGCTCACGCATCTTGGGATAAAGCAGTTCTTGTTGGGATATCATCAGAATATGAATGAAGGCTTCAAAATCCTGCTGGCAAGCTTAATGATCCCACCGCAAGGGGTGTGATGTTCTGAAAAGTGCTGTTGTGATAGCCTGTAGCTTTTTCCAGTTAAAATCTACTTCAGATTGATTCTTGTACTGCCACCTCAACCACAGGATGTCCATGAGCAGGATGTTAAGTACTGTAACAGTGGTTTGTCCTTAGGGTCTTTTCCATGTGTAAGCTGATGTGTGTTTTGGAGAAGAGCGACGTGAAGGTGACTGTTGATATTGCAGTAAAAGCTGTTCCCCTGGGAGTTGGTTCAGTGATTTCACACCACTTTATTGAAATCTGTCCCTTTTGCATGAAGCTGGAAAAAAGCTGATGCACATCTAATGTGTCTGCTTGGGAAGATTCCTGCCAGTGGGAATGATCACTGAAGCTCTTCTCAGTTCTAGTTGAGCTGGCTTTATGCTGCCTGCTTGGCACCTGTGCCTAGATAGTAGTGCCATGTAAGAGGATGGGGATTGGAGAAAGGTGAAGGAACACTTTGGGGTTTGGGTGGTTTCTTTAATCTTTCTGCCTCTTAGAACCACATAAACATCAGTTGGAACAGACCCTTAAGATCACAGAGCACTTAACCTAGCACTGCCAAGTCCACCGCTGAACCATGTCCATAAGCGCTGCCACTTTTAAATAGTGGTGACTCCACGACTTCCCTGGGCAGCCTCTTCCAATGCCTGGCAACCCTTTCAGTGAAGAAATTTTTCCCAATATCCAATCTAAACCTCCCCCAGTGCAACTTGAGGCCATTTCCTCTTGTCCTGTTGCTTGTCATCTGGGAGTTGAGACCCACCCCCAACTCTTTGCACCCTCCTTTCAGGGAGTTGTGGAGAGCAGTAAGGTCTCTCTTGAGCTTCCTCTTCTCAAGGCTGAACACCCCCAGCTCCCTCAGCTGCTCTTCACAGGACTTGTGCTCCAGACCCTTCCCCAGTTTCATTGCTCTTTCTTAACTAAGAGGCAAGTTAAACGCAGCAAAAGCTACCCTTGCAAAAATCTGTGCACATGTGTAGCATTGCTTGTGTTTTTCTACGTGATACATAGTCTGTAGTGTGCTTTTGAAATGTGTCATGAATATTTGTGTTCAGTACTTAACATGTGCTGTGAGGTCAAGGCAACGTATTTGGGAAAAATCTTAATTTTAGAAGCCTGCAGGCTTTAGCTTAAACTTCATCTCTTAAAAACACTCTCACCTTTTTGTAAAGTAACTGCCCCTGGTCATGAGGCACATACCTATGCTTTTATGGCTCTGTTGTTGAGACGCTGTGTGTCAATGATAGAGGTGAACCATGATTCTGAACACAAAATCCTCCATCAGAGTTGGTTCCAACTCACAGCAGGATTGTCGTCCTAGTAGTTAATGACTTTTCATTTCTCGTATTTGGTGCACATTCTGATTATGACTTTGATCTCAAGCTGACTGACTTACGAAACGGCTTTGCTGGTCCCCTTTCAGTAGGGGATTAACCTACCAACGTGTTGCCTGCAGTGGTAAGCTGCTGCTCCGGCTTCTCTTCCTGCTGTAATTAATTTTGCTTCCTCTCTTTTATATTGTGTGTTTCAGACGTAGATCAGGGCCTCATGGATCGTCTCAAAGACATCAATAGCACACTAGTGAATCAGCTCAACAGGCTGAGGAACATCCAGGACACGGTGCAGGAGACAGAGAACCTGGCGGAGCAAGCCCGGGTGCGCGTGGAGGACACAGAGGAACTGATCAGCTTAGCTTCCAGTATGCTTGAGAAGGCAAAGATGGCAGCTGCCAACGTGGTGAGTGTGCTGCCAGGAGCCCACCGGGTGAGGAGAGGGCCTTTCCTTTCTGTGCGCTGTGGTGTGTTTCTCTGCTTGGTGTCTCATATAGCAAATTCACTGTGGAAATACCTTCTCCCCTACCCAAGGTCATGGGAAATAAAGGAAGGTCACTGGTGTCTGTCACAGATGGCATCTTAGACCCTGCTCAAAGAAAGGAACACAAAACCACCTAAATAAATATCACCTTTGTTTTTAAGCCATAACTTGTGGTGCAAACTGCCTGGGCTTAAGAAAAACATAGAGAAGTCTGAAGTAGGTTAGACACATCTCTAAGCATTTAGATCATGACAATTAATATTTAAAACAAAGATGAATAAAAGATGAAAAAGTAGCTTTAAGATTTTTTCTTTTTTTTTTCTAGTCCATTACACCTCCAGAGTCAAGCGGAGACCCTAACAACATGACTCTATTGGCAGAAGAAGCCCGTAAGCTGTCTGAAAGGTAGGCTGTGTCAAGGCACGCTCCTCAGCCTGCATCAAGGCATTGCTGTTCCCTGCAAGGGGGAAGCAAAATGCAATTTGCTTGACACGAAACACCATGCCCTTTGAGTAAGAGTCTGGCACCGTGGGCACATGCCTGTGTGCCTTTGAGGGCAAACACTAGACATGTGAATGAGGGACATGAACAACCATAGTGGTGCCTTTCAGCTGATCTTGTGGGCACTGGCAGGAGTTATGCCATGGTTGTAGAGATAGTCTGAAACCACCCAACCTCAAACCTTCCATTGCAAATGTTTCAGCATTGGGTCTTGAAAGTATTAGTGGGTGCGGTTGTGAACCCTCTATCCATATTTGAGAAGTTGTGACAGTCTGAAGTTCTGACTGACTGGAAAAGGGGAAATGTAACACTCATTTTTAAAAAGGGAAAAGAGGATCTAGGCCAGTCAGTCTCACCTCTGTGCCTGGCAAGATCATGGAGCAGATCCTCCTGGAAACCATGCTAAGGCACGTGGAAAGCGAGGAGGTGGTTGGTGACAGCCAACATGGCATCACCAAGGGCAGATCGTGCCTGACGAATATGGTGGCTTCTACGATGGGTTCACGACCTTGCTGGATAAAGGACAGGCAAATGTCATTTACCTGGACTTGTGCAAAGCGTTTGACACTGTCCCTCATGACATTCTTGTCTCTAAATTGGAGAGGCATGGATTTGATGGATGGACCACTCGGTAGATGAAAAACTGGCTGGATGGTTGCACTCAGAGTTGTGGTCAATGGCTCAATGTCTGAGTGGAGACCAGTGACAAGCGGCATTCCTCAGGGGTCAGTGTTGGGACTGGTGCTGTTTAACATCTTTGTCAGTGACATGGATGATGGCATCGAGTGCACCCTCAGCAAGTTTGCTGGTGACACCAAGCTGTGTGGTGCAGTCAACACGCTGGAGGGAAGGGATGCCATCCAGAGGGACCTGGGCAGGCTGGAGAGGTGGGCCATGGCCAGCCTCATGGAGTTCAACAAGGCCAAGTGCAAGGGCCTGCACATGGCTCAGGGCAGTCCCAAGCACAAGTACAGGCTCAGTGTAGAATGGATCGAGAGCAGCCCCGAGGGGGAGGACTTGGGGGTACTGGTGGATGAAAAGCTGGACATGAGCCAGTAGAGTGCGCTGGCAGCCCAGAAAGCCAACCGTATTCTGGGCTGTATCCAGAGAAGCATGACCAGCAGGTCGAGGGAGGGGATTTTCCCCCTCTACTCTGCTCTGGTGAGACCCCACCTGGAGTTCTGCATCCAGCTCTAGAGCCCTCAACATAAGAAGGATATTGACCGGTTGGAGCAAGTCCAGAGGAGGCCACAAAGATGCTCAGAGGGCTCCCCTGCTATGGGGACAGGCTGAGAGAGCTGGACTTCTTCAGCCTGGAGAAGAGAAGGCTCCAGGGAGACCTTATAGCACCTTCCAGTACTTGAAGGGGCCGACAAGAAAGCTGTGGGGGGACTTTTTACAAGGAGCTGTAGTGACAGGACAAGGGGTAATGGGTTTAAACTGAAAGCAGGGAGATTTAGATTGGATATCAGGAAGAAATTCTTCCTGGAGAGGGTGGGGAGGCACTGGCACAGGCTGCCCAGAGAAGCTGTGGGTGCCCCCTCCCTGGAAGGGTTCAGGGCCAGGCTGGATGAGGCTTGGAGCAACCTGGTCTAGTGGAGGGTGTCCCTGACCATTGCAGGGGGTTGGAACTAGATATCTTGGTTTGGGTTGGAAAGGTCCTTTTTATGATTCTCGACATGCAAATCTGGGTGAAGGAAGGAAATGTAAGAGAATAAAATCTGGAATTGAGGGTAGAAACCACTGGCTGACAATTTGAATGGCATTGTTTTTCTTCTGTCATCTTGTCCAGACACAAGAAGGAAGCTGATGAGATTGTTCGCATAGCCAAGGCAGCAAATGATACTTCCACAGAAGCGTATCAGCTGCTGCTGAAGACCCTGGCTGGAGAAAACCAAACTGCAAGTGACATCGATGAGCTCAACCAGAAGTGAGTCAGTAACAGAAAATGGGGTTTATTTCCTGGCTTTAGAGTAGTGCGTAAAACTCAGATGCCTTCTATAGCATTGTACGCGTTGGGTTTTATGTTACTTGTCTTTCAATTTCCTAGCCTCTCTACTCCCCTGGTAAGTTCAGTTCTACAAAAAAGGAAATTGTAGCCTAACTGGATCTTTGGGGTTTTTTTAGGTATAATCAAGCAAGGAACATTTCTCGAGACCTGGAGAAACAGGCTAGTAAGGTGCTGGCAGAGGCTGAGGAAGCTGGAAACAGAGCCCTGCAGATCTACGCTAATCTCACCAGTCTGCCTACCGTGGATTCCACAGGGCTGGAGGTACGTGCAGGAAGCATCATGCACAGCATTTTCTAAAGATCAGTGAGGACAAGCATTATAAGTGTGCTAGGTTGCTGACATACCTTGCATGTGCTCTGCTAATGTTTCTCTGCATAAGAACAGTCTGTGGAATTCTTTTTTTCCTGTCTGCCTGGGCATAATCCAGCCTTGTGCATTTCAGCTTTTATGCTGGAGACTTGGCATGCAGGAAACTACACCTGCAAACCCCCACCTCCCCCAATCTCTGAAGGACAGAAAAACATCTTGGATTGAACAGAGAATTGCAAAAATTTCAGTTCCCTCTGAAGCCTGCAGAACCGCTCCCTCTCTAGTGCTCACTGTAGTGCAGTAGATCTTATTGCCCATGAAACTGTCTGCAACCCCTGTCCTTCATCACACTGACCCTTGTGGTATTCGGAGCTTAGAAGGCAAAGTTAAAACTGTAGTGGTAAGAGATGGGAACTTGTAATAATTTCTGCCTGACCATTAGAAACTGTACTGTGTTTTTCCACCTGTTGCCACCCTTCAGAAGTTTTTTTTAATGTTCAAGAATCTGCTTTTGTTTCTGATTTCCACATGCAGAACAAAGCAAATAAGATCAAGAAGGAAGCGGAGGAGTTAGATCAGCTAATTGCCAGGAAGCTGAAAGATTATGAGGACTTGAGAGAAGACATGAAAGGAAAGGAGCTAGAAGTAAAGAACCTCTTGGAGAAAGGGAAGACGGAGCAGCAGGTCAGTTCTGTTTTGTGCAAACGCTTGTTCTTCGGGGGAAAAAAGGAAAACAAAGTACCTGGCTAGGTGTGAAAGATTGGCTCTTATTCAGTCCTACCTTAGTGCTGCTTGTTACTTACGAGAATACTGAGGAGCGGTCCTAGGAAGGAGATGCAAAAAGCTGGTAAAAGGCATTGAGGCTCTATGGAAAAACAGGGGATGTTTGCTAGGTGTGGTGGTGTCTTTGTATTCAGGACAGTATTCCAACAGTACCTAAAATTCACCTGGTTTCAGAGAAAGCGTTGCCACTCGGGGATGAACGCTGTTCTGTATGGTGTTGACGTTTCAGGCTGAGCAATGCTTTGATACACCTAGATAGTACCCCTGCAAAAGGTAAGATGTATGTTGGTAATGTGTCATGTCTCCTTAGACTGCAGACCAGCTTTTGGCTCGAGCAGATGCAGCGAAAGCCCTGGCTGAAGAAGCTGCTCGGAAGGGCAATGGCACACTACAGGAGGCTAATACCATTCTCAGCAACCTGAAAGGTAAAGAGAAAGGAGTGAGTCCTCCAGTTCCTGTGTGACAAGTCACTGGGCAGCAGATTATATCAGTTGAAGGGGCTATGCTATTGCCAGTACCTGGGTGTTGGGTGGATTTGTCTGGCTGTTTTTTTCTTTAACGAAAAATAGTTTTCAGTAACTAGAAATCTACTTTTAAGTTCCTTATTTAGCTGCAGAAGATGTGTAACAGGGATAGCTGCAAGCATGTTAGCCCCCCTGCCGCCCCCCCCCCCCTCCAGTTTGCTCTTCATCCCTCTAATGTCAGGGTAAGTCTGGGTAGCTTGGACAAGGAAGCAGCCCAAGGTTCTTCTGGAGCAAGTGATAAGAGTCTGGTTTGCCCTTTCATAGATTTTGATAAGCGGGTGAATGATAACAAGACAGCAGCGGAGGAGGCGCTGAAAAAGATTCCTGCCATTACCCAGACCATTGCTGAAGCCAACAATAAGACACGCCAGGCGGAGCTGGCGCTTGGCAGCGCTGCTGCTGATGCCCGTGAAGCCAAGACTAAAGCAGATGATGCTGAGAAAATTGCTGGATCTGTTCAGAAGGTGAGTTCTTCACAGTTCTGAAGCCACCCCCTCTGCGATACTGATGTGTAACGGCATAAAATCCTCTGCTCCGGTATTTCCTGGTGAGCCCCACGTGCTTTCTCCTGTATTCCCCACTAGGGAATGCAAAATGTGGCATGGTAGGAAATTGGTCAGTTTTGATGAAAAGGATTGAAGGAAGTTCTGCACCTTCACCGGCTTTTCCCACCCTGTTCCCCTTGTTGGCTGTAGAGTGCTGCTGCTACCAAAGCTGAAGCTGACAAGACTTTCGCTGATGTGACGGGGCTGGCCAGAGAAGTGGATGACATGATGAAGCAGCTGCAGGACGCAGAAAAAGAGCTGAAGCAGAAGCAGGATGATGCCGAGCAGGATATGATGATGGCAGGCATGGTAAGTAATGCTGGCAGGTGGCAGCAGTGGCAAGAAGCTGCCTTCTTCCTGCTGTCCAGGCGATGCAAGCTTTTCTCCTGCTGTCCTCTTGCAAAGACAGCACTGGGTCCAGCCAATATTCAGTCTCCTCCAAGTTTCAAGTGGGATTGAAAACATGAGACGAGCAAAGGAGCTCCTCTGGCTGCATTACTGTAGCTTTCGTGCTGGAATTAGAGTGCCACTTTCCTTAATGCAACACTTCTTTACCTGAAACCTGACTGTAGTCCTGTTGACTGGTTTGAATTTTTCTGCAACGTTCCCCTCAGTTATCAGGGTTCCTTATCCTTAAATAATGAGTAAAGTGATTGTTTGAAGGTTGTTAGTCTTTGCTGGTGCTGTGATAAAGGTCTCAGTGCAGGGGAGAGAGGAGCAAGGAATGTGTGTGACTAACTCTTGGGCAGATGTATGAAAAGAAGAGCCAACAGCCTTGTTGTGTTCTTTGGTTTTTTTTTTGCAGGCCTCACAGGCTGCCCAGGAGGCAGAAGACAACGCAAGAAAGGCAAAGAACTCTGTGAACAGCTTGCTTGCTGTCATTAATGACCTGCTGGATCAATTAGGTAAGGCCTAATTGATGTAAGGCCTTAATGTGCCTTACACCTGTGAATGTTTTCCTGGTGCGTGCAGCTGGTGTGGTGTGCTGGCTTCCCTGCTGGTGCTGTGCCGCGAATCAAATGGATCCATTCACTTCTAGAAATGGAGTTTGTGTGTTTTCAGCAAGGGTTTTGTTAAGGTTTTTTTCACCCCTGGGGTGGTCCCAAAGGTGCTTGTGCCATGTTCAGTATCACTTTTCTTTGAGCTGAGACTGTTGTTAAGGCAGTGAAGGTGTAACCTGTTTGCTTGCTCCTGTTTTGAATGCTGTGGCCCGATGGAGATCTTGGTACGGGCTCAGCTGTGTAAGCACCCAAAACCAGCACATCTAAGGTTTTTGTTTAATGGACGTGACTGATTGCTTCTGGCCTTTCAGGGCAACTGGAGACGGTGGACTTGAACAAACTGAATGAGATTGAGAGTACCCTGAACAGTGCCAAAGACCAGATGAAAGATAGCGACCTGGACCAGAAAGTGTCTTTCCTTGAGAGAGAAGCCAGGAAGCAAGATGATGCAATACAGGCCTACAACAGGGACATTGAAGAGATCCTGAAGGACATTAGCAACCTGGAAGACATCAAGAAGACCTTGCCATCTGGCTGTTTTAACACCCCGTCCATTGAGAAACCCTGAGGGTGCACTGGGGTGGGGGGGTATTCCCCCGGAGAGCAGTGGAGCGATGGTTTGGCTGTGGAGTGCCTTAACACACATTACCTTCTTCAAATCCCCAACTCTTTGCTGCTCGCAGCCACTGTTTCTTTTCAAATCAGGATAAGTTGAAAGTTGTTTGTTTTTATTTTTTTTTTTTAAAGAAGCAAATTAAATATCCGTCTTTGGGCATCAAAGGGTTTTTTATATAAACTGTCTTCCTGAGCACTCCGCCTTTGCCCCTCTCGCAGACACAGTTTCCCTTTGATTAGCGCAAGGATGAGAGATGCTTTGGACTCTTTATACTGTGGTTCAGAAATAACCATGTGAGCTGTCTACAGCAAGGCAGAACTAACCCTACTTCTCTCCTCTTTTCTCCCTTCGACTGTAAAATCCTCTGTCCTGGAGCTCTCTGTCCCTATGAAGGAAGGGGATGGCTACCAAAGTATTACTGTAATGGCCAGTATAGCTGCACTCACTCAGATCCCTCTTCCCAACTTCTAACCCTGTGAATTTATTTTAACTGTTAACTAGTGGCCAGTCGACAGCGTTGGTAGCCTTTGACAAAACAGCCAAAGCCTCTTTCTGAAGTGCTTTCTGTGATGATGTGTCACTCTGAGAAAAAATGCAGCCTCTGGGAGGAGCTCTTTGGGAAGATGGGATACTGGTGGAGTGAGTGGTAGGCCTTGCCAGCCCTGCTCCTGGTCTGTGGAGAGGTTTTGGGTCCAGTCTGTAAGCGGCTGCCTGCTGGGGAGTGCAGAAGCCATGAGCTGTGTTCTCCTCTGTAGGTTTTGCTATTGAATTCCCAGAGGATCCTTTTTTTTTTCAGGCTACGAGTGTCTGATTGACAGATCAGTGTGCTCAAGCAGGGAAAGCGGAAGAGGAGAGCTGCCATCCAGAGAGCTCTGACAGCTGCCCTGGCCTTCATGCTGAATGTCTTTGGGTGGGGAAGGAAGAGGATGTGCATGTGGAAATGAAAAGATCTTTCTCCCCATCTTGCTGGAGGGGCACTGGCATTTTCATATCTCCTGGCATTGCTCTTGCCTTTTGCCTGTTTTTAAGCTGGCAGAAAGAGCTGGAGTTTCCTAGTGCCTTCCTTTCTTTTTGCCTACCCATCTCCTGGTCACTGTAAAGCCACCGCAGCACAGGGACCTCAGGCTGGGCTTGGGTGGCAGGTCTGCATTTCACACAGCTACTGCCACCCCCACCCTGCCCCGGCAGGCTCCCTCCCCAGGTAGCGCCTCCCAGCTGCTTACTGGTGCTGGGGGGGAGCGGCGGGAGCCCATCGCTCTTCCTCCAGCCCTCCTCTGAGAGCATCTTCTGTGGCTGCCTCCTTGCCTCCAGCCTGGCATCCCTCCTGCCCCCTCTTTGGGATCCAGTATGTATCTATCCTTAAACACTATGCAACTTTGTACGTTTGTGTAGCGGGGAAGAATTATTATCTGACACACACTGGTGCTATTAATTATTTCAAATTTATATTTTTTTGTGTGAATGTGATTTTTTTTTTCCGTTTTTTTATCATGATTATAGTGTGAGGAAGTCTCTCGTGTGTGCGTATGTGTGTGTAAATATACTCAGCCATATCTCCAGAGTGGCACAGCCTGGCCTCCTCTATCTGCTTTCCCCTGTAGCCATCGGGGTGTGTGCACTGTATATCATGCTTCTCTCCATATTATTCCCTTAGAGCTTGGTATTTCTCCTAGCTGGGCTCCCACTTTCTTCCCTCTCCTGTATCCTCAGCACCCCTATGGGCATCAGCAGTAACCACTTTGCCCTCCCTCCGAAGCTCACAGCACCCATTTTATGTCCCTTGTCCCCGGGGGTGTTGTGCTAGGAGGAGTGCAGGGGCTGTGGGGAGCTGTAGTGCTCTTGGGAGACCGGACCCGGCGTTGAGGAGGTCGGAGAGCTGGATTTGGGGACGTCTTGATACCACTGTGTGAGGTGAGAGGCTTGGTGCACCCTCGGGACCAGCACTGCTGGGCAGGGGGGTGTTCCCCGCAAACCCCGCATTGCTCCTGCACCCCTTCTCTTAGAGATTCTTACAGTTTATAAGCTTGGGATTTCCCCCTGCCTGCAAGCATGCCCAAGACCTGGAGGAGAGCTTACCTGTGCTCGCCCACACGCGTGGGACCTTGAGGCCAGTGCTTTGGCCGCTGCTCTGGTCAGATGGCTGGCTGTAACCGCGTCACCTCTCTGCCAAGGCTGTGAGAAGAGCAGATGCGAAGATGCACGCATGCCCTGGCTGACCTCAGGCCTAAGGTTTCCTGCTTTCTTCTCTTTTTTTTTTTTCTTAAGCTGTTTTTAACAGAATTTTATTTTTAAATAAAAAAAAAATCTTTATAAGCGATCTCTTAATCACTACTGCATTACAGCCATTATTCATTGTATAAGTCCAGTTATTTCTTTACGTAATGTGATGATGCAACAGCTGCTGGTGGAGTGCTGGATGTCACAGGCAACATGTGACAGTCCCTTCATCACCTTATTCCTGACTGAGGCCCCTCAGTATGTGCCTTCACTCCAGCTTTTTGCCTTAATCTGTGGTCTTGCTGTCTGGGGTGGTGAACAAAATGCAACACTTGCAGTTTTTATGTATAAAACAGTATTTCTTATTTATAATAAAGTCTGGATATTTGTAACCCCTTATACCTTGGCCTTCTTTTGAGTATTGCTTGGGGGGGTGGAGTGTTGATGGGGATGTCCGTTGTAAGATTTGCCTCTTGCTTAATTAAACAGATTGGGGTGGGAGAAAGTGAAAACTTGGAAATCCCTGTGGTGGGCTGCAGATGTCCTTAGTGATGATGGTTTCTGCTCCATTGCCATGGCTACAATGAAATTTTATGCTGCTGGTTTTCCAGGCCTTAAATAATACAATGATGTTGGTGGTGCTGATGCTGTTGGAGCTGTGCTGTCCCCCTGGAAAGCCCAGGGGAGTTGGAGGGTGTTTCTTTACAATGTAAGGGTAAAACTCTTTTTGCTTTCAGCTGAACACACAGAAAAGGATGAGGGTCCTGGGAAGAAAAACAAAAATGCTAAATAAAGAAGCTGAAACCTCTCTACCAGGAGCTGTCATACTTCAAGGCACTCTGTTCTGTAGAGTCCTGTCTGCCTGAGCTTGGGAGAAATTTTATTCCCAAATTAAGTTTTTAATGTCAGGACAGATTACTGTGATAAGAGTGGGCAGTTCTGCAGTCACATCCCTCTTACAGCTGCAGGCTGGATTTCTTTTATTTTTCCCAGCAGAGGAAACTACACATGTCTCATTAACTTGCCTCAGAGCTAATCCCTTCTCAATTGGTAAGCTCTTTTCGCTATTCTTCCATTTCAGTTTGTCTAGCTTCAGCTTTTTGTTCTTCAGCTATAATTGCCGCTAATGCATTTGGTTGCTAAAATATCCTCTTTTTGGCCAACGTTGCTGTTGAGCAAATCCTGGCTGGTAAAACCTGTCTGCTGTTTAGCTGGACTGCAGGTAGCGGTTGGGGAGCAGAGAACTGGGCGGTGGGACGGTGCTGACCTTGCATGGGCTGTAGCTTGATAGGGAGCCTCTCACCATTTTGGGGCTAAAATACTTGGGGACAGAGTAGTGTATATATTGTAGAATATAATGCCTTTGTTTTTTATCTTCAGATCACAGAGCATCAGGGCTTGTCCTGTGAAGCCTTGGCAAAATCCCAAATGAAGGTGAAGCTATAGGGTTCTGTAGATTTAGGCGGAGTCTCTCAAACACATGTATAATGCTTGTCTGAAACAGGAGGCTTTTGAGGGCAAGATGTGCTACGAACCTCTGCCAGAGGAGCAGACCCAAGGGAGCATGAGAACTGCTGCTTCCAGCTTGCTGAAGGGTTTTGTTAACATTTGGAAGTTCAGGTGAAAACACTTTCCTCGTGTTCTCTGCTTGGTGTGGGCTGAGCTTGACCTCTGGGTGGAAGAGGACCTTGCTGAGCAGTGGCGGAGCCCAGCTCTGGTGGCTTTTCTCCTCTTAGTGGCCTTTCTTACTGCCCAAGTTCAAGTGCTGTCACCTCTTGTGCTCTCTGGAGGAGCAAGAGGCTGGCAGCAGGCAAGGTGGCAATGGGAAGGAGTTGGCCGGAGCAGCACCGGTTATCAGCTGGTGTTTTTGTGGTTGGTTATAGATCGTTGAGATGCTTTTCCCAGTGGAGTGGGAGAGCTGCTTCGGGCGGGGGGGCTTGGAGGTTGAGGGTTTCACTGAGTTTGGGACCCTCATGGACTGCTCTGGGGAGGCTGGAGTTCAGAGGACCTGACCTTATGGGGTTGCTGAGCCAGGTTTGGGGAGGGTGAGGTATCCGCAGAAGAAGGTAAGAGCTGGGAGTGACTGCCTGGATGAGGCATCTCTGGTGATGCCACTTGGGCTCTGTTGGAGAGGAGGGCATAAAGCTGTTGAGTGCTGAGCTGGTGCTGTCCTGTGCTCCCCAGCTACTGCTGTGACATTTTGTACCACGTTTGAATTAGTGAGGCTTTCCAGTTAGCTGCTGGATCGAATCTTCAGCGTGGCGGCATCCCGAGAAACACCAGGGATGCCATGTAAAAAAAATCCCACTGGGGCCTTCAGCCAAACCCAACAGCCACCAGTGCAGGGGGAGAGGGGAAGTGCTGTCCCCTATCTCCATGTGTCTGTCTGTCTCACCCCTCGCTGGTACAGGCAGGGCACAGGCAAGGCAAGACGTGACTGCACTTCCTTGCTGTGCTGCTGTTGGGCCCTGCCCTGCTTGCTCACTGCTGCTGTGACCTGGGCAGGGCTGTGCTCCCCTGGGAGCCCTGGTGTCCCACTGCCTGCCTCTGCCCAGGTCATCTCCTCTGCTCCAGGTGGCCCTGGCTGAGCAGGGGCTGTCCCCAGCTCCCTAACTGTGCCTCTAGACCCACTAAAACTAGCCACAAAACCAAAACGTGCCAGGCAGCCATGTCTCCTGAAGGAAGCCCATGTGTTCCTGAGCAAGGAGAGATGTATTTATTTAAAGGATCAAGAGAATGTCACTGTGCTTTAAATCCTAGGTTATCACACAGATTACCTGGGAACAGCGCTGTATCGGGAACCACCTCCGCGCTGGCACAGGAAAGGCGGCTGGGTGTGCTGGCACTAAGCCTGCTGTGAGAAGCCCAGGGCACTCAGTCTGGCAATGGAGAGACCAAAGTCCAGGCTTTATCGCTACGCTGCGTGTTTGGCCATACTGGTGTGGCAGGATCCCCAATTTTCCATGCCAAGGAAGTCCCGGGTGGTAGGATAAAGGTCTGCTGCCAGACTGGAGGAGAAACCCCCTGGGCTCAAAGAAGCTGGTGCGCAGTGGTGGCAGGAAGGACTGTGGGTAAGCAAAGAGAGAAGAGCTCAATATAAGCCACTTCTCAACAACCCCTGCCCGAGATGCGAGGCCACCTGCAGCAGCAGGCCAGGACCCAGCTCCTTTTGCTCCCAGGAGCTGCAGGAGAATGTTGCTGCTCAGAAGGTGCCTTGTGGAGGGAGGCTTGGGGCTGCTGGGGATGAGCAGGGCTGTAAGGACACGTACAACGTTCTGGGGTTGTTTGTCGTGAGCCACCAAAATGGGTTTTCTCCTTTGGTGACATCAATAAGGATATCGCTTTGGGGCTTTGGCATGTCTGTCGCTTGGCAGCCATCAGCAAAACTCATGTTGTCTGGATCCAGACTGTCTTTGGAGTGGTTAATTCCCCCATGGCCACATCCTCAAGGATTGATAAACTTGCCAGCTGCTGTGGTGGTCTCCCTGCTGTAGCCCCTTTTTTAGCCCCATTATGAACAATAAGCTTAGGGCATCTTCAGAAGGACACTGACAAAGTTGCAGGTTAAGAGACCCAGGCTCTCCATTGAAGAAATACTGATGCATTGCAATGCCTGATGAGTGCCAACATTCTTCATGCCTCCCATCGCTTACGATTCTGCTCACTCTGAAAGGGAATGTTTCTGTTAACCATGAGACCTTCCCTAAACAGCGCTGCCACAGCGATGGAGTTGCAAGGGGCAATATTTCCTCTGTGAAGGGTGTTGGGCATCAGCTTGTTCCGCATTTGGTGCATTTAGAAATTCAAGGCCCCAGAAAATACATTTTTGGTAGCCTAATGCATGTATTCTTGTGGTTTTCAGAGGTGATCTTGAAGGATGGTGGAGGATGACGAGGTAAGAGTAACCTAAGTAAATACACAGGAATGAGAGAGTGTTGTGTTAGTGCCTTCTTTGCAGAAGTGAAGTAAGAGGTGGGGTGATAACAGTGAGATAGAATGAAAAACATGGAGGAGCCAGAGAAGTGAAAAGCTTCCTCATGGTGAGAGCTGGTCGTCCAAGAGGGAAATCAGCCAAGGACTTGGGCTGAGCAAGGTCCGAGGGAACCGCTGTACTCACAGTGCTGCAGAATAGGATGAGTTTCCTGAGCAGAGGGGTGTCAGTGAGTAGGAAGGATGCAGCAGATGTTTCTGGGGCAAGTCCACACTTTAGAGCAGAAGGGGTGAAGTGTGTTTTGTTAGAGGAATAAGCAGACCCCTAAGAAATGCCGAATTGGTGGGAGCTGTAAATAGTTTTGTCTTGCCACTTATCTGATTTTTAAAATTATTATTATTCTTTTAAGACAACCTTGGGTGCCAAAACCCAATGTGCCACCAGTGCATTTGTGAAGCTGGGTTCCTTGTTGTGAACTATGTTAAGATCCAGTGTGTGAAATTAAAAGGAAACTGCCTGTTTATAAAAGATAGTTGACTCAATCAGCGGAGGCAGGTAACCTTGGTAAAGGGAGGTGCAAAGACGTGGTGAATTCAGGCTGGTTGCGCCCATGAGATCACCAGGAGCCCTGGAGGAAAGCCCTCTGAGTCAGCTCCAGGTGCAGACTGTCTGGAGGCTGTTGGGCAGCCCATGAGGCTGGGGTGAGGACCTAAATGTTAATCACCCCAGGTCTGTTAGCACTGGAACGAGCAGTGCATCAGCACTGTTGTTCGTTGGGTTGAGCTTCAGTCCCCAGT
Source organism: Rhynochetos jubatus (assembly GCA_027574665.1). Taxonomy (NCBI): domain Eukaryota; kingdom Metazoa; phylum Chordata; class Aves; order Eurypygiformes; family Rhynochetidae; genus Rhynochetos; species Rhynochetos jubatus. The sequence continues at coordinate 25,183,018 of CM050656.1, forward strand.
GCAGAAGATGACCTGAAAGGCAACTTGTGTCTTAGAACAGGGCGAAATTTGTTAGGTGTCTTCATTCCGTCTAAAGGTGCTCGTGGACTGCTCGTAGCAGTAAGCAGGGGAAGATGCTGTGATGCAGCACAAGATCCATCCTTCCTTGTAATCCTCTGGTGGGCTGCTTTTCCAGGTCAGGTGGGTGTTCTGGCATCTCACTTATCCTGAGGTATACAGGACTAAGGAACCCTGCCTCCAGATTTCTCTCTTCCTCTGTAGAAGTGGTCATGTTCTCTTCCAAGGCAAAAGCAAGGAGCAAGGTGGAATTGGCCTTCATGTCTTGTATGGCTCGTTGGCTACGTTTGAGACTAAAATGCTAATGGACCTGCGGCTGTGGAGCCCGAGATCCTCATTCTGGCTGCATCAGTGACCTCAGGCAAGCCTTCTCCCCACTGTCCCCGCTTCTCATCCTCTTTCTAGTGTAAAAGTGGCTGTCCTAGGTTAGGCTGAGGACCCATTTAACCTCATTGTCTATCTCGGGAGCAAAAGCAAACAAGTGTGTGTGATAATTCCTAGCCTCCAACCCATTTCTGAGTCTGGGGATTTCCTGAAATCATCTAGTAAATCCCAATAGATCTGCTTTCTGAGTACGTGTCCAAGCTGTCCTCGGGGTCCTTTGCATCCCCAGCAGCCCTTGGCTGTGGGTCCCATTAGTCACCTTTTCTGGCTGGCTTTGAGCCCTGCTCTTGTGGGTGGGTTGGCTGGATTTGGCTTGTGAGCAGGCAGTCCCCATCCACCCTGCCCAGGCTTCCCCTGAGCTCATCGTGTTTCACTTAGCTCGTGCAAGCCTTCGGCGTGCCCAGGCAGCGCCGCTCTCCCCAGCCAGTGCCGGTGCCCTGCCCAGGGAGGCAGAGATGGTTGTTGGGATGGAGTCAGGTGAGCAGAATGGGCAGGAGGGCTATCTGCCAGGGCTGCAGCTACGTTTTGGTTTTGTGCCTGTGAGCCAGCACCCCTAGGAGGGTGCAGGCAGGGGGTCCCTGGGGTGCTGCGCCCCATTGACACTGCTCTCTCCATGGTGTGGGGCGGCAGCAGGCGGGTGCCTGCCTGCGCTCCCTGGGCTGGGCTCTCCTTCCTAGGGGTGAGTCAGCCCACGGCACACGTGCTCTTCCTGTTGGGAGTGACTCAGGTGGAGCAGCCGATAAAAAACACCCACAAAAGAAATCCAACAGGCAGCTGCCGCCAGCCCTGTGTCGCCTGCTGGAGTGGGCCCGTGGGCTCCTGGCCCTCGAAATGGCTGGGTGCTGGCTCCTGGCCCTGTGCTGCCTCGCGGCCTCCCTCCTGCCCGCAGCCCTGAGCACCAGCAGAGAAGGTGAGGCTTTGGGAAGGGTGGCCGTTCCCGCTCTCCCGCTGATGTGTGGGCCCTGACCCAGTGCCGGTAGCTGGGTGCTGGCTGGGTGCCGCAGCACCCTGCCATGGTGCCCTCCCTACCGCTTTCAAGTTGGACCTGGAGGTGCTCCTCCTTACATTTCCACTGGGGTTAAACATCCCATGAGCTTTTAAACTTTGTCTTTCTACTGACTCGCCCTTAAACTAACTTACTTATGTGCAATTACTTGGTTGCTTTCTGTACAAAGCCTTGCTCCTGGGGCGGGATCCAGGCGTGAGCTCGAGCATTGCCCGGGGGGCGGGTGGTTGCCTGTTGCTGCTGTAACCTAAAGGTTCCCTAAGCCTGAGGAAGAGCTGGAAGCATCCAGGATCCAGTTTGCTGTAGCAACATGCGTGGTGTTGGTATTTAGCATGCATCCGTGGGGTTTACGAGGTGCCCACGACCCCACCATGCTCCATGGGAGGTGCCGAGCGTCCCGTGGTATGTAGACAGACAGCAAACTTTAAAAATCCAGAGGATCCTCTGGCACATGCGATTGTAGGGGAGAGGGTGATGCAGGGATATTTAACTGCACTCAGCCTGGTGGTTATTCAATGTCAGGATTTCAGTCGCATTGGCTTAAGTCTGGAGATGGGTATGTTTGGCCAAAATTGGGTCTTTTTGTGTATTTTGTAAATATTGTGTGATTTCTATTTTTCTTGTGTTTGCAGTACTGAAATACACTCACTGTATCAGTTTTCCTTTGAGAGCAATGCAATTTGATAGGGGAATTAGTGCTGAATAAGTGTGTTTGGGTTTTTTTTTTTTAATAAAAACGACCTGATTTGCTTTACGTACAGCAGGCTTTCTGAGTTGGTGCAGTGGCATAAATTAGTCTCATGTACTGTAATTCCTCTGATCCCGGTGATAGATGTGTGCTTGTAATTTGCACGTGTAACCCCATTTTGCTTGCGGATGAGCTGCTTGAGTCAAACTGGGTTCACATATGATCTGGTCAAGCAGCAGAGGTCGGGGCGCTTGCACTCTGCATGGTGCAGAGCCTTTCCTGAGGAGGCGTGCGTTGGCCTTGGCAGTGTGTGCCTGAACGTGGTGGCTGAAGGGATCTCTTAGGATTCAGGAAAGAGCTGGGGTGTGGAGATCAGAGCTCCACCCTTCCAGTAAGATGTCTATCTCAGCACGTTGGAAAGGAGAAGACACTGAATGGCAGGTTTTGGCTCCGTGCTGATGTTGGTGGAACCCCAGGAGACACAAGCAGGTCTTCCTGCAGCAAGAAAGCTGTGGAGTTGGGTGATGGGGAAACCAAGGACTTGGGAGAGCAGACAGGACAGCCTTCTGAGTCCCTGGCCCTGAAGCACAGAGCAGGGAATGGCTTGTGTTGTGGTGGAGGCTTCGTTGCGTGCAAAGCTCTGTTGATTCCTTGATGAAAGGAGTCGTCTTTGCAGACCGACTCGTGTACGGAGCTGTCAGATCTGCTCCTCACAGACCCAAGGCCAACCACATTTTCTGTTTTTGTGAATTTAGGATGACAGTTTAAGAGGTCCAAAGCTTTCTGTCTCCTTCTCTGATGTGGGAATTTCTCAGCTTAGGCAAACAAGTGTCTTTCATGCCTTATTCTGATGGTCCGGAGTTGGGGGAATGATGTCCTGCTGTATGCATGCCTCGGACCTCCTTCATCCCAGCATGGCACTTAAGAAATCCAGATGCAAAAATTCTACTCTGTGGAACCTGTTCTTTGCCACAGCTGCCTGAGAAATGGATGATCTCAGGGCAGAGCCTCAGGGCACCTGCATACAAAAAGGATCCTCTCCTAGCAGCCCTGGAATGCTCCATCTCTTTGTAACTCCTGTGCCTCACTCTTGGTAAAGATTAACCTGCCTGAGCTCTCAGGTTTCCAGAAGACCAGCAACAGGAACAGCTGTGCTGGTGAGGTGGTGGCACTAATCTGCAACAGCATCTTAAATGGCTTCGGGTTAGCAAGACCTGAGTCAGTGCCAGGGTTGGAGAGCTGGCTTTGAAGGTGCTGCAGCCTTAGAGCAGGACCTGAAAAAAGGTTTTCATCCCCTGGGGCAGTGCTACTCATGCCTGTAATTTAGCAACCCAGTAAATCCTCTGGATTACATAGATGTAGGGAGGTGTATGGGTGTAGTGTGACAGCCATAGAGGGGAGGGATGAGGGGTGGGATTGATCCCAAGCAGTCCTGTTGTGGCGGTGAGCACAAATACCTTGAGAAAGTCCCACACTGCTGCTTTCGGTGGGTTGTTTGTATCGTCTCTCTGCCCTTTGATCACTGATGATGCTCACTGAGGCTCTAGAAGCTTTCTCACACCCCAAGAGGCAGGACTTCTGCATTCGCAGGTCCCCTCCCACCAGGCTGCGGTGGCAGAAGACTTTCTGCCGCTGGGTCTCGATCTCCTGGCAGCCGGGCTGCAAGGGAAGAGCCATGTTTGTGAGAGCCAGGAAAATCTCTCTCCCTGTTTCCTGGCGCATGAGGTCATCTTCCTGCTTGGCAGCTGCCTGCTGAGTGCCTTGTCTGGTATGTGGGTGTTGATGGGTGTGTGCGAGGGTGGTGCCCAGCGCTGGGCGCAGCGAGCTTGGGCGGTGAGTGCAGGCCGTGTGCGGTCCATGCAGTCTCAGATGCAGAGGATGGGGACCTTGTATCCTCGGGCTAAGCTGTGCCAGAAGAGTGCTGGGAAGGAGGGGCCACCAAGAGTCTCAAGCACAACCCGCTGTCCCCATCCATGCTGCAGGTTTCTGCTTGCTCTTGGGTTTCCTCCACTTTTGTGTGCTGTCAGAGGTGGCCTGAGCTGGGAGGGGGCAGCTGAGGACCGCTCTTCATGTCTTACGAGGTCAGCAGTGAGCAGAGTTTCTCAGAAGGAGGTCAAGGATCCCATGGCAGCATTGGATTGGTTTGGACCAGCTTGTCAACAGGCTCTGCACCCCTGTGGGACCCCATTTTTTCCCTCAGGGTGTTTCTATCTCCTGCCCATCTTTGCCAACCGTTCTGTCAAGCATGTCTACTCTCCTCGGTGGTGCTGAGCGAATCGCCTGAAATAAATGTCCTCAGGCTTGAACACTCTAGTACTGGCTGCCAAGGGCTTGGCAAGTAGATGAGAGGTGGCTTCAGGAGATCTGGGCAAGGCCATGAAGAAGAGTGCTGGAGCAATCATGTCTGGGAAGATGCCTGCCAGTCGGCTCTCCAGAGGTCCTGTTTGTCCTGGCTTTAGTGGGATGCATCTGTCATGCAGTGATGTTGACAGCTGCAGCTTTTCTTCTTTGGGGGGGTGGGGTGGGGTGCAATCCTGCGAAAACCTTTTTTTAATCTCCCTCTCAGCTGGCACGCTTCCACCAAGCTCCTCTGAGCACAAACCACTCCTCATCACCCCTGTGCTTGACTGGGAGGACACTTGCATCACAGGCCTAGATGGAGGGACCTGGTGGAAGTTGGTTGAGCTTTGCTTCTGGGCTCACTCCTGGTCAGAGACTGGGTGAAACCAAACATAATGTCAGGGATCTTTCCCTTTTCCCTGCAGTCACCAGTAAAGCTCCCCATGCTTTTATCAGGACAGGGTTTGGGGTTTTGTTTACCGTGTGTGTTTACACAAAGACCTTGTTGTGTTGGAAGACCTCTGAAAGGAAGGAGACCACCCCTGGTCATGCTGCGCTGTGGAGTGTGGCTGCGTGGCTTGGGGGTTTGTCCATTCTGGGCTGTGTTGGCAGTGAAACTTGGCATTGCTCCAAAGCATGAGGATGTGGAGCATGACATGGGCATTGGTGTGACATGGGTGGCTGGTGGACACAGACGTGCGGGCCTGGGCTTGTTCCTTGTGCATCAGGGTGGTCTTATAGTTTCATGGCTTGTGCCCTCAGCTGTAAGCATCATTTGAGATGTGTCTCTCCTCTCCCCAGTCTGCGACTGCAACGGGATGTCCAGGCAGTGTGTCTTCGACTGGCACCTCCTGAGGGAGACAGGGAACGGGTACCGCTGCCTCAACTGCCTGGGCAACACGGAGGGTGCCCACTGCGAGCACTGCAAGGAGGGCTTCTTCCGCCAGCGGGAGGAGGACTGCTGCCTGCCCTGCCACTGCCACCCCCAGGGTATGTGGCCACCCGCCGCGAGGGGATCCTGTTGGGTCAGGGGTGTTGGGTATAGCCTGGCTGCAGGTGGGATTATCTAGGGAGGTACCAGAGCCCAGCGCTGTGTTGCTGCACTGTACATCATAGGAGATCCTCCTCCTGGGTGCTTCACCACTCTGAAACCCACCTACGTCCCAAAATAAGCACAGACTCATAGAATGGTTTGGGCTGGGAGGACCTTCAGAGATCACAGAGTTGAATATCCCTGCCATGGGCAAGGACATCTTCCACTAGACCAGGTTGGTCAAAGCCCCATTCAATGTGGCCTTGAACACTTCCAGGGATGGGGCATCCACAACTACTCTGGGTCAACTGTTTCAGGGTCCCAGCACCGTCATCATAAAACTTTCCTATCTTGTGTCCAATCTAAACTTCTTTCAGTTTAAAATCTTGGAGCTTTGTTCTGTCACTACAGGCCCTGCTAAAAAAATCTGTCTTTGCACCACATCCCCTCCCCAGATGCAATGTTGTGAACTTGAGAATTATCCTTCTGCTTTTGCAATGCAGTTAAAAGCTCATCTTTGTATACTGAGTCCCCTTTATATGTTGAAAGGCTGCAGTAAGGTCTTCCCAGAGCCTTCTCTTCTCCAGGCTGAACAAGCCCAACTCTCTCAGCATGTCCCCATAGCAGAGGGGCCCCAGCCCACTGATCATCTTCGTAGCCTCCTCTGGACTCGCTCCAACTGCTTGATATCCTTCTTATGTTGAGGGCTTCAGAGCTGGATGCAGAACTGCAGGTGGGGTCTCACAAGAGCAGAGTAGGCGGGGAGAATCCCCTCCCTCGACCTGCTGGTCATGCTTCTCTGGATACAGCCCAGGATATGATTGGCTTTCTGGGCTGCCAGCGCACACTGCCGGCTCACGTCCAGCTTTTCATCCACCAGTACCCCCAAGTCCTTCTCCACAGAGCTGCTCTCCATCCATCCATCCATCCATCCATCCATCCATCCATCCATCCATCCATCCATCCCCCAGTCTGTACTGATATTGGGGATTGCCCTGACCCAAGTGCAGGACCTTGCAATTGACCTTATTGAACTTCATGGTGTTCATATGGGACCACTCCCCCAGCCTGTCCAGGTCCCTCTGGATGGCATCCCTTCCCTCCAGCATCTCCATCAAAAATCCCTGCCTCACCAAGAGGGACCCTGCTCTGGTCTGCCCCAAATTTGGCAGGTAGCCATGAACCTGCTGACACCTGCCGGGAGCTGCCCTGGAAGGAGCTGTTTGCCTGTCCTGGCTGCCATCCTTATCTTGAGGTCGGTGGCCAAACCCCAGTGCGTGAGCGGCGGCTTTCACTGGCTTTGTGAACCAGGCTGATGTTCCCTGGGTGTCACAACGTTTGGCGGGCTCCGCAAAGCCTTTTAATTGCCTCATAAAAGCAAAAGGCTAATTCCCGAGTTCACGGCGCTGTGCCTCAGGAGGGGAGGTTGTACAAAGTGCCGCAGCACTTGGGGCTTCGGGAGGCTTCAGCCACTCCTGCTCCCCCAGCAGCTTTCTGCAGGTTGCAGTGCTGTGAGATAGGATTTCTAGCTCTGGGGTGTTTTCTGTGGGTCTTGCGGTGGTTACGCAGTAGGTGTGATGGCTCCTTCGTCCTCATCAGGTTGCTCTGCAGTAGGTAGCTCATACCTCTTGTGCCGAGGTGCTGTAGATGTTGCAATGCCTGTTGGTCTTGGTCAGTGCAGGGAGATCACTAGAAGCACCACCCAAACATTAAAAAAAAATGGTGGCAAGAGGAGGAGCAATAGGTTTTGCGATGGTGGGAGGGAGAATATCCCCGTGGGTGTCCCCCACACTGGTATGCAGGCAGGCCCAGTATGGCTGCTGTGGCTCTGGCATCCTCTCCCCTCAGTGCTGGCAAGTGCACAGTGGCAGGTTAGAAATGAAAGAGCCTACCTCTGCCCTGTAACGCCCTTGTGGTGGCACCAAAATCAAGTTACAGGTGTCTACTAGCAGAGGGTCCAGCAAAGAAGAATCATAGAATCATTAAATCATTTAGGTTGGAAAAGACCTTTAAGATCATCGAGTCCTTACTGTTAACCCAGCACTGCTGATACCACCGCTAAATCATGTCCCCAAGTCCCTCATCACACATCTCTTAAACCCCTCCAAGGATGGTGACTCAACCACCTCCCTGGGCAGCCTGTTCCACTGTCCGATAATGCTTTCGGTGAAGAAATTTTTCCCAATATCCCACCTAAACCTCCCGTGGTTCAACCTGAGGCTGTTTCCTCTTGCCCTATCACTTGTCACTTGGGAGCAGAGACCAACCCCCAACTCTCTGCAACCTCCTTTTAGGGAGTTGTAGAGAGCGATCAGGTCTCCCCTCAGCCTCCTCTTCTCCAGGCTGAACACCCCCAGCTCCCTCAGCCGCTCCCCACAGGATTGTGCTCCAGACCCTTCCCCAGCTTTGTTGCTCTTCTCTGGACACGCTCCAGCACCTCAATGTCTTTCTTGCAGTGAGAGGCCCAAAACTGAACACAGGATTCAAAGTGCAGCTTCTCCAGAACTAATTCTCCACTTGGTTTGTGTGCCCTTGTCCATCTGGCCCTTCACAATGACATTTATAGTAGGGAAGAAGATCCTTATCCTGGGCATCTGGTCACTGCCTGCTGGGTTTGAACTCCTCCACACCTCCTGTATCAGTCAGGGAAGATGGAGACGATTTAACTGCCAGATTTAACCTGTCGCTGAGGCTGTATTACTGCTGCAGTGGTGGTGTGGTGCGTTGCTTCCCTGTCCCGCTGGCAGCATTGCCAGGAGGGCACAGGGAAGTGCCTGTCCGAACCTCTCTCCCTCTCTCCACAGGTGCCCTCGGCCCGCAGTGTGACAGTGATGGGCGGTGCAGCTGCAAACCTGGTGTGATGGGCAAGAAGTGTGACCAGTGCCAGCCAGGCTTTGAGTCCCTCTCCGAGGCTGGATGCCAGAGGAGCGGGCAGTAAGTGCTGGCAACCATCAGTGGCGTGGGGACAGCTGGAGAGTCAGCCTCCAGAGCGCTCCCAGGGGCTGTGAAGAACCTCTGCCGGCTGAAAACACCTCACGCAGGGGCAGAGGGAGCTTGTTTTGTGACAGCACACCCATAGCCCTAAGCTAACCTCGTTGTTTGGGGAGAGAACAGGCTCGAGCAGGGCTGGACCTCCCTTCCATCCCTCAGGGCTCTCTGTCACACCGTAGTGTCAAAATTGGAGCTTAACCAAGCTCCAAACTGATTGCTTTATTACCCAGATAACACCAAGCAGGCACCAGCCAGACTAGCCAATGTAAAATAAAACCTGTCCACGCACGGGTCTGCCCGGTGTCGGTGCCGCTTTGTAAGGTCTCTCCCCGTGCAAAGGCGTATGTGCAAAGATCAAGCTCTTCTTTTGCACGAAGCCCTATTTAAACACCTTTTGAAGTGCTTCTGGTTTGGCTTCCTCAGCGCTTCTTCCTTGCTTCATCCCACCTTGCTTCTTCAGGGCCTCCAGCAGACAAAGGGTGGGGGCGAAGGCTGGCTGCCTGCAGCTGTGCTGCTGTGTCTGGCCTCCTGCCCAAGCCTCCCCAGGGTGTTACTGCCCACGGGAGGTCAGCCAGGGTCTGTTAAGCTCAGTGGAGCTTTGCTTTGCTCTTGTAGGTGGGTCTTGCAGAAGAGAGGCTCCTGCAATGGTTGAAAGCTTGTGCTCTTGGGCATCCTGGGGTAGTAGCACTGGGCACCGTCTCAGCCTGGCATCCGTACTGCTGCAGCTAAATTACTTTGAGAGATGGCTCTGCTGATTATTTTTCTCTTTCTGGCATGGGACTGGCAACTGGAGGCCTCTTTTCTGCCTTGTATAACAGCTGGGGGCACTGAGCTTCCAAGTTGAGATAGAAATCCAGGTGAATGTTTCTGCTGTCCCTGCTGCAGGAGCCCGCAGTGTGAGTGCAACCCGGCTGGCAGCACGGGGGACTGCTTCTCCGGCCGCTGTGTCTGCAAGGCGAGTGCTGCTGGAGAGCGGTGCGAGAGGTGGGTGTCGAGAGGATGTGCCAGGCCCCTGCAGAGAGACTTGTCCTCCATCTCCCTGGCAGTTGCACCCCTGGTAGTGCCTGCACACCTGTCTCACCATCCTGGCCTGGCAGAGACCTTGAACCATGGTGATGGCTGTGTTGTGAGGCTCCCGTTAGAGGGCCAGTTGTTTTGGCTAGGAACAAGAGAAAACAGGCTTGAATGTTGTCACCTTCTTGCGTTTTCCCAGATGCAAGCGAAACTTCTATAACTTGGATGCCAGAAACCCCGCGGGATGCTCCCCCTGCTTTTGCTACGGGCACTCGGCTGTGTGTGACAGCGCAGACAACCACAGTGTCTATAACATCACCTCCACCTTCCAGCAAGGTGAAGCGCATGCAGGACACTCCTGTGGCTCCTGGGGGGGTGTTTGCCATCCCTTCTCTTGAATGTGCTGGAGGAGCTGCCTGGTTGACTCCCTGCTGGAAGTCCCTGTGCTTTGGTGGGTGGGGTGGCTTGATTGCAGGCAGAAGGTAAGGTGCAAGAGTTGGGGGCAACATAGGATTCCTTCATCATGTCTTTCCTGCCACTTGGGAAGGAAGCCCCATGCCCAGTCTGGCTTATTTTCAGATGTATGATCACAGGGTTATCTGTGCTGCCCCCTCAGAGGTCAAGGGGTAGGAATCCACAAGTTTTGATAAGACTCTGCTCCAGACAGATGCTGGAGTCCAGGAAACACCTTCCCTGTCCCTGCTGACTGTTCCTTGCTGGTGTTCCAGGTGCCGAAGGCTGGCGAGGTGTCCATGAAAGCGGCTCCCCTGCCCAGCTCCAGTGGTCCCCACGCCATCAGGATGCCTTTATAGCAGCGAGGATATCAGAACCAATATACTTTGTGGCACCTGGTAGGTGTGGAATTGGTGAGGGGGAGATGTGATGGTGTCCCCTTTGCTTGGTCTGATCCCATGAACTGAACCTTTAGGAGGAAGGCAAGATTTTAAGCCTTTTAATTTTCAACCTTCCTTCCCTTTGAAGTGAAATTCCTTGGGAATCAGCAGCTGAGCTATGGCCAGACGCTCTCCTTCGATTACCGACTGGACCGAGGGGGACGCCAACCATCTCCACATGACGTGGTCCTGGAAGGAGGTGGCCTGAGAGTCACTGCCCCCTTCTTGCCCCAGGGGAAGGTCCTGCCCTGTGGTGTCAGCCAGACGTACACCTTCAGGTAAAGGGTCATTTGGGTCAGGGTGAGCAAGCAAAGCTGCAGTTTAAAGGAGCTCCTGGATTCAGCTCTGATCCCTTGGAAGTGGCAAATGGTTGGCTGTTTTGGGCTGGATGCATCTCGGGTGCTTCCCTCCTAGATGAGGAGGTTACTTTGTGACAGGGACAGTAGAAAATCCAGGTTGAGGTTGGGCTGGGTGCTTTGTTTGGGTTCAGTTGCATGGGCGGAGGTTGTTCCCCAAAGTCTTGAGCTCAGGAGGGAGACAGGTGAGGGTTGCTGCATTTTCTTGATGAGGCATCTCATTTTCTCTAAACTGGTTCCACTTCTCCTCCCTCCCATGGGCAGGTTGGATGAGCACCTGAGCAGCAAGTGGAGCCCGAGGCTGAATCACTTTGAATATCGCAGGCTGCTGGGAAACCTGACAGCTCTCTGGATCCGAGCCACCTTTGGGGAGTACAGTAAGTGGGGGGAGAGCTTGCAAGCACAAGGTTGGCTTCTGATTGTTGCTGGAGACGCCAAGTCTCCAGATGGAGACACTTTTGCTAAAAGATATTAAAAAAACCCAATAATAATATTTAAAAGTGCCCTAAAATGGGCAAAATTAATTTATGAAGAGGTTGAGCAGATGGCAGCAGTGGGGACAGCGAAGCCTTGGCTCTGGTCCCTCTCTTTGCAGGCGTTGTAATGGAACATGCGACCTGTGCAAGTCCCAGGTGCAGGGTACTTGCAGGTGGAGCTGTTGGCCCCCACAGGTGACTTGGCTGTGTCTCCCTCCAGGCACTGGCTACATCGACAACGTCACGCTGGTGTCAGCACAGCCCATTGCCGGAGTCCCTGCTCCCTGGGTGGAGCGCTGTGAGTGCCCAGCGGGATACCAGGGGCAATTCTGCGAGAGGTGTGCCCCTGGCTACTACAGAGATGCCCCCAGCCTAGGGCCCTTCAGCATCTGTGTGCTCTGCAATTGCCAGGGGGGAGGAATTTGTGATCCTGACACCGGTAAGTGGAGCCACCATCATGTTGTGTTTGTAGGGTGGCTACACAGGACAGCTGCCTGTGTATTGAGCTCTAGCGGGGCACTAAGTGGGGCAAGATCCCTGGCTTGGGGGGCTGGAGTGAAGGGAACATCATGGGTAAAACTCCCCAAAGCCTAGAAGCACTATGTCCAAAAATACAGGGAAGATGTGTGGGGATCAAATTTGCCTTAGATGATGCTCATTGGAGAGAGAAAAAACATCTCCTACTGCTTGGATAGCAATAAAAACCTCTTCTTTTTGCCTTTTTTTTTTTTTAAAAGTAGGTGTGGAGTCTGTAGATATCAGTGATGTAAACATGTTTTACTATCTGCATTGTTGAAACAGCCCACAGTGTTGCCATGTAAAGGCAAAGTAATGTGAAGTTAAGCTGTCACTATTTTCCAAGTATGAATTTACAAATATCTGAGCATTGATCAGGTAGCACAAAAGGCAACCTGTGGCTCCTTGGGGGTTATAGGAGCAGTGAAAAATGAGATCCAGGCACTTTCGGGTGGTGATGGCCAGCCTCCATGCCTTGGAATAGGCTCCTCCACGGAGTCTTGTTGCAGGAGCAGGGCACATGGTGATGGGCCAATGGGCAGAGAAATGAAGCACGTATGAGAAAGTGTGGGGATCGCAAGGGCTTCGATGGAGGACGGTGGACCACGGGCACATGGACATCAGTGAGGGGTGGAGTGGTGGAGCATATCCCACCACTGGTGAGAGCGCACTGCCCTAAGCCCTTTGCTTCTTCCTTCAGGTGAATGCTACTCAGGAGATGAAAATGTGGGCAATAGCATCAGCTGCCCCTTCGGCTTCTACCGAGACCCCTGGCAGCCGCACAGCTGCAGGGCATGCCCCTGCGGCAATGGCCAAGGCTGCTCAGTGGTGCCAGGCGGTGAGGAGGTCATCTGTGACCGCTGCCCTCCTGGAGCTGCTGGTAATGCCCTCCTCCAGGTCCCCTGGAGCTTCAACAGGGAGGTGCAGGCATAAACGGAGCGTTTCATCCCTAAGGGCTACATCCAGGGAAAGGTTTTCATATAACATATAATGTGGATGGGAAAACAGATGGGAGGTGAGGGACTGGAATAGAAAAAATAGGGAAAAAAACCCAAATAGAAAACGACTTGCCTGAGATCAGTCGTTGCACCCAGCTTTAGAGAGCCTGCCCAGAGCATCGTGTGTTGGCTGCGGCAGCGAGAAGAGTGGAGGTGCTGTTATGCTGGCTCCAATGGGTCTGAATGCTCCCATTTCTGTGGGGTGGGGGGAGCAAGGCAGCCTCTGCCTTTGGGGAAAGAGGGTGAGCTTCTCCTCATCTCTTTTCCCAGGGGCCAACTGTGAGTACTGTGCCGATGGCTATTTTGGAGACCCAGCGGCTTCCCGGCCCTGCCAGCCATGCCAGTGCAATGGCAATGTGGAGCCCAACGCCGTGGGGAACTGCGACCGCCAGACGGGCGAGTGCCTCAAGTGCATCTACAACACCGCCGGCTTCTACTGCGACCGCTGCAAAGACGGCTTCTTTGGGAACCCCCTGGCCCCTGATCCTGCTGACAAGTGCAGAGGTGAGGGCTGGACACTGTTTGAGCTGGGGATGAGTAGGAAAATCTATGCTGGAGTGCTGAGCGGCTTGATGGGAACGGGATGCCACAAAAGCCAAGGCTGGAAAGCATGAGCAGAGAGCAGGAACTGAAGCACAGAGCTAAATGATGGGAGGAAAGCAGGGAAAGGGTGGATGGAAGGATGTGCTGAGACATGGGGTGGGGACAGGCTCCTTTGAACCTTTGCCACTCCAACCTGCAGCCTGCGCTTGTGATTCAGCTGGTGCCGAGCCCCTGAAGTGTGGGAGTGATGGGAGCTGCATCTGCAAGCCTGGCTTTGAGGGTCCCAACTGTGAAGAGAGTGAGTGCCCAGCATGCTACGACCAGGTGAAAGCCCAGGTGAGCATCTGTGCCAGCCCTGGGGCCACCGAGGGGCATGGGGTGCAGTGATACACTTACCCTCGGGCATCTCCTCCTGATGTCAGTGAGAAGTGATTTTGCAGGCTACACCTGAACTTTGGGTTTGTACCTCATTCAGCCAATAAAAACCCCCATGAGCTAGAGCTGTTGGCCTGCTGTGCCCCATCAAAAAATGAGCCTTTTCTCACCCAAAAATGAGCCTCTCCATGCTCTGGCCTGACTGTGGAACTGGTTCCCCCCCTGGTCTTTCCACCATGGGTTCGGCATCCCACGAGCAGATGTCCCGGTCTGCTGTGGTTGCAGGTGGAGCTGTACCTGCAGCAGCTGGTGGAGTTGGAGCTGCTGTTCTCGGAGGTGCAAGCTGGTGGTGGGGCTGAGAACCAGGAGCTAGAGAGGAGGATGCAGCTGGTCGAGGAGATGCTGTGGACCATCCTTGAGGAAGCCCTCAGCCTGCAAGGTACTACCCACCCGCTGCCCTCGAAGGGACCACCTGTGCCATATCAGGGAAGGGGTTTGCTCAGCGATGATTTTCTCTCCAATCTCTTTCCTTTTCACCAGCTTCTGACAGGTCTCTGGAAAGCCGTGTGGCCAGGATGAAGGGGCAAGTGTCCAGTTCCCAGAGCCACTTGGATGAGATCAAGGCAACGGTGGAGAGGTTGATGTCTCTTGGGAGGCAGTATAAGAGGCAGGTGCAGGACACCCGGCAGCTGCTGGATAGAGCCAGGCTGGACCTGGACCACAACACAGCTGCCCTGCGCCGGGTGGTAAGAGCATCCTCGTGTGAGACACGCTCCTAGTATAGCCTGGGACTGAAAAAAAAATCTCTGGAGGAAGCAAGAATTTAATGTATTCCAGTTACTACATTTAGGTCTTTTTGAGTGCAGAGGATATTCTGGTGGTCCTTTCTGTAGGGCTGGGACCTGGAGGGGTGCTGGCAGAGGTCTTTGGGTGGGCTGTGGAGGTTTAATATGCTGCAGTCACCTCTTTCACTGCTGAGCTGGATGGAGGGCAGGGAGAAGCACTCACGCCTCTCTTCCTCCTCAGACCATTCCCATTTCAAACCTTCCCGGGAGCTCGAATCAGTTCTTGATGCTGGCCCAGGAGGCTCTGAGACTGGCCAACAGGTGAGTCCCTCCCACTGTGGCTGAGAGAGGGCAGGGGGACTGAGACCCTGCTGGGTGTCCAGAAAGTCCCTTTTAGGGCGTCCTTGCCTCACACCCAGGCTGCAGCTGCCACAACTTCTGTGCCAGCCCTGGAGCAGGGGAAGATGTGGATGCTGAGCTGGCTTCACTGCCCTACAGAGCTGTCCTCAGGTGCCTCTGAGGGTGGTGTTGGGTGTATTTTGAAATTATCTTTGGGGTCAGAGTTTGGGCTGAGGATGCTCAGTGGAACAGGCAGCATCTGCCTCACTCCTGGTGCTCCTCTGCCCTTACCTTTGGGAGATGCAGGAGGGACAAACCAGGTGTGTGTCCAGTTCTCAAACACATTGTGTTTCCTGGGAGGGTCCAATCCAGCATTTCTGAATACAATGAAGTTAGTGGAGAAAACTTAGGTGGGAAACCTTTCTAATGAGCCCTCCCACCGTGCTTTGCAGCCACCTGCAAGCTGCCAACACCATTGAGCGAGCTGCAGAGGCTGCACAGGAGGACGCGCGGCAGGCGCTGCAGCTGGTGCGGGCAGCCACCCTCGGAGAGGCGGCTGCTTCCAGCTCCCTGCTCGGGCTGCTTGGGAGGTGAGTGGAGGCTGTGTTCATCTGAGTGTTGTGGGAGGACATGGGCAGGAGGATAGTGGTGGCCAAGCATCCGTGCCCCCTTCCATGCCTCCCCAGCTGAGTGCCAGAAGTGTGCGGTTGCAGGCAGGGACTTGCCTGAGCTTCAGTCACTGGCATGTCTGAGCAGTGGAAATGGAGGGCTGACAGCTCTGTGGAGCACCTGCTTTGCACCCACAGCACTCCTGGGGCCTGCCTGCAGCTGGGGAAGGGTTTTAACACCATGGTGTGAACAGGCTTCTCGGAGGGACTCTGCGCCTGGGTTGCAAGTCTGGGCTGGGTTTAACTTGAGAGTAGATTTAGCCCCATGCTGTCTGGTAGGGCTGGTGCCGCTGCAGAGCCCAGTGTGGTGCTGTGACTTGGCATGCCACTGGTGGGTTGTGAGCAACAGCCCCAGACAAAGTGAAGGAACTGGATGGGGACATGCAGGAGGAAGCATCCCCTGGTAGGGCAGGGATTAGCAGAGCCACTGTGGAGCCTGTGAGGGTTCAGCTGGTGTGAATCACCTTTGGATTTTGGAGCCATGACCAAGAAGCCAGCGGATGCTCCACTTGGCAGAGGGGCTGGGATGTGGGAAATATTTGCAGTTAGCTTTTCCAGCATGATTAATCTGTGTGAGGCCCTGGGGAGGGCTTTGGGAGCATGAACAAGTCAGTGTAGGAGGCAGTATTAATGCAGTGGCGGAGTTTGGCAGCTTGACTGATGCCATGCTCTTCATCCTCGCACACATGCAGGTACGAGGAGCTGAAGTTGCTGGCTGGAGGCCTGAAGACTGAGGCCAACGGGATGGCCTCCAAGGCAGACAAGGCTTACCAGGGCAGTCAGATGCTCCTCAACTCCATGTCCCGCCTGACAGCCACTGACATAGGCTCCTTTGAGGTGAGGTGTCTGCGGGACCAGGAAATCCCTTTTCACCCTCCCCTATACCCTCCCTGCCAAGAGCTCAACCCTTCTGAGGGCCCCAACCCTGTTGGAGAGCCATTGGATATACATCTTCCCACCCTTTTGCCCCCATAGCTGGCTGCAGCAAATGAAGCAAGAGACAAGCATCCAGTGCTGCTTGCTATGGTTCATGGCGAGCAGTGGGGAGACACTGGGACCCCCAGGCAGTCATCCCATCTCTGTGTTTCAGGAAGAGGCTGCCCGGCTGAAGCAGGACGCCAGCACTCTCCTGAGCCTGGTGGACACCTACATGGCACAGTACCGGCAGCTGCAGAGCCGCACGGCGCGCTGGGAGGAAGACATCAAGCAGCTGCTGCAGAGGGGAGAGGGCGAGAGAGCGGTAAGAGGGGGGCTGTCTAGGGGCAGCAGCTTGAGTCATCTTCAGCATGAGCTGGAGCCGCAGTGGGATGCCCATGGCACCCCCCACTGCTCCTGCATGCCGTCCTAGTCTGTTTGCCTTCCTCAGAAACACAGAGCTTGGGGCTGGTCTTCTGGAGCCGAAGGGAGACCTCACTCTGTGTGGAGCTGCTGGTGAAGGGTCTCAGCAGCACACCTCCTTCACATGAGGCAGGCTGAAGAACTGCTTCTGGAAAGATGAGAGCTAAGATAGCTCCTGTGGCTGGAGCTGGATAAGTGAATGTCTGATGCTCCTGTACTGTGTCCTTCATATGCCTGTTGTGTCCCTTTGGCCTGTCACAGACGCTGACGCAGCTGCTGTCCCGAGCCAACCTTGCCAGGAGCACAGCCCTGCAAGCCGTGAGTGCTGGCAATGCCACCTTCTATGAGGTGGAACAGATCCTGAAGAGCCTTCGGGGTAATGTCCTAGAAACTGGTCCTTTCCCTTCCTTGTGGGATCTCACAAAGGTAGCGTGGCTTCATCTGCACGTGCGTTCCTTTCAGAGTTTAACCTGCAAGCAGATGACAAGAGGAGGGAAGCTGAGGACGCCATGAGAAGGCTACCAATTATCAGCAGCATGGTCACAAGTGCCAGGGAGAAGACGGACCGAGCCGAAGCGACCCTGGGCAGTGCTGCTTCTGAATCCAAGGTGGCCAGCAGTGTGGCGGGGGAAGCAAAGGAGGTCGTCATGGGGATCCAGCAGGTAAGGGAAAGCCCTGGTGCTATTGCTGTCAGAAAAGGGTCTGGAAGGGAAAACCATGGAAGAAGAGGAGGTGGTTGGCACTCCAATGGGTCTTCATGGTGGACCTGATGTGTTGAGTTTTGGACCTGATGCGTTGACTTTTTGGCTGACGTTTGTCTATAGTGGATCCTGCAGCGATACCAGAGTTGGCTGTAGATAAGTGGATGTGTGGGGATCTCTATGGGTATGTTTGTCCCATGAAGACCTCTGTGGCATCCCACTGTAACTACCGTTCGGTTACCATGGGGATTTTTCACTTCCACAGTTGTTGGTAGGCTTGTGAGCTCCCAGACTTGGTATTGGGCCTGACTCCCAGACAGTGCTGTAATCCACAGCAATTCACTGATGTGCTCAGGAGGGGTTGAGCCATGGTCACAACTCTCTGGAGCAACTGGTGGAAGCACATGAAGGACCCAGGAGAGCCTGCGATAATTTTGGGTCCCTGTGGAAGGAAGCAGTTTCCACCAGCTCCATGCCTCAGTGCACCCAGACTGATTTTGGCCGTGCTCTGCCCCCTTTGCCTTCCATAGGACATTACACAGCTGAAGGTGGAAGCCAACAAGACAGCTGACGGCGTCCTCGCCCTGGAGAGGGCAGTGGCCATCCTGCAGCATAAGGCCAAGAAAGTGGATGATGAATTTAAGAGGAAGCTTTCAGAGGTTGAGGAGGATGCCGCTGTGATACAGGAGGTGGGTCCCCATTTCCTGCTCCTTGTCCCCTTCCCTGTTGACATTTGGGTGAGACTTTGCCTTATCAGCTGCCACCTTGCCTTCTTCAGACAGCTCAGGAAGCTCAGAGGGTCTACACCAAGGCTGGCCAGGCAGGAGTGGCTGTGCAGGAGACGTTGGGTGCCCTAGAGGAGCTGCTGCATCTGATGAGTAGGTTTTGCGACACGGCTGTAGGACACAGATGGAGACAGGTCCCTGCTGGGATCTAGGCTGGGGTGGTGGGAGTTGTGCAGAAGCTGCCTCAGATCATGCCTGTAAATGGGCTGGGCAGGAGGCTGGAGATAAGTATCTGCAAAGGTCTAGATCTCAGCCTCCATCCATGGTTACCTCTTTCTCGCTTTCCTCCTGTGCAACAGACCAGCCTGGTGCTGTGGATAAGGAGGGCCTGAAGCAACTCGAGGTGAACTTTAGCAAAGCCAAAACCAGAAACAGCCAGCTGAAGGATGAGTTGTTGGAGCTGGAGCAGACGGCTGCACTGCATAAGGCCCGGGTGCAGACGCTGGACAGCAGCATCGACGAGATCCTGGCGGATATTAAGAACCTGGAGGATATCCAGCGGAGTCTTCCTCCAGGCTGTTACAACACAAAAGCCATTGAATTGCCATAAGCGAGCTCTGAAAAGGCTGCAGCACCTGCCAGGCTGTGAAGGCAGGAAAGCCTGGCCCAGCCGCCCTCCCCAAACCCTGCAGGACTGGTTGCATTTGATTGTGTTGAACTGATCCTTACCCTCAGGTTCAGTGTGGCGGCTGAAGTTGGCATCATCACGCTGGCCCAGGAGAGTCCCTGATTTTTCAAAGTGGTCCGTCCCTCAGTCACAGGTGGAAGGAGATGTCTGCTCATGTGAAGGTGCTACTGGCTGAAGGATACCCCATTCCTACAATATTTCCCTGAGGTGCAGGTGGGGATTGCTTGGTGTCAGCCTTGGGAGTTTGCACTGTTCAGGGCCTGAAGTTCGTGTCTGAGAGGTTCTCCATCTGCTGTGGGTCCCCTCTCCTGGCCCACCACACAGAGAAGGACTGGAGTCTCTGTCCTTACTTTTGACACTGCCACCACCGTCACCACCTCCTTGTGTTCTTTGTGGGGTCTTCCTCACCTTCGGTAGCTCAGGAGGCAGGAGGTGAGCAGTGTGAAGTGGCAGCTGGAGGGGGGGAAAGAGTTTTAAGCCGTGCATCCGTGATGCTTTGTAGGATTTTCTTCTCACAGTCTGCCCAGTCCTTGCCTTCCTGAGAGTGGTGCTGGTGTGGTTTTGCTGTGGCTTGGAGATTGAGCATCAGAAGCTGCTGATGAACTGTTTCATAAAGCTGCAGGCCTTCCACAGTGCTTCCCAGTGAGGTGGTTACTGTTTTGCTAAAAGGAAAAAACAATGTGCCAGCTGTCTTTGAGCTCAGGGTGATGTGGTGGGTGGAGGAAGAAGGGTATCCCAGGCTAGCACGTTAGCAGAAGGAGAGAACGGCTGGGGCTCCTCAGCTGGAAAGTCTTTCCTGCTCCCCTTAGCTAGGAGGAAAGGACCCCTTTCTTTCTCCTGCACTTCTTTTTGAGTCCCAAATCCTCCTGGCTTTCTTGTCATTACTCCTTCTGAGCAAGGACAGGTCTCCATACCATCCCCTTACACACTCAAGCACAACCTTTCCTTCCAAGACCGGTCAGTTTGGTAGCAGGCAGTTCCCTGGGTCTCCCAGAGCTCAGAAGCAAGGTGGTGTCTCCTCTGCACAAGAACCCAGAACCCTGCAGCACTTGTCACAGGAACGGGGGCTTTCTCCAGGGGTCTACAGCCACAAGGTGTCGTGTTTTAGAGCCTGGTCCCATTCTGATTGGACCATCCCGATTTCATCCATTTAAAAATATTGATGATGTCTTGAATGCGTCTCCGCCTCTGTTTTGGTGCTTCCTGTTTCCCACTCCATCCCTCTCCCCCTCCTGCTTGGTGCTGGGTGTTTCTCGGAGGCTCAGATAGTTGTGTACAGGGTTTTCCACGGTACCCCTGAGCAGAGCTTGGAGGAGCTGAAGACTACAGTGCGCCCTTCGCCCACCCATGGCTTTCCTGGGGGTCCAGCTCCATCCTGACACTGCTCCCAGCTTCCTCTAGCTTCCATTTCAGGGGAAAAAAGAGCTAGCTGGTGCTGGAAATCAACTCTGCTGAAGCCCTCTGACCAGTGTGGTGGTGAAAGAGCAGGGCTCGGATGGAGCAGGACACTTTGGGGGACATGTACACCCCTCGTTAGCTCTGATTCTCTGACAAAGCAGTGCCCATGCTTTTGCTTGATAAGAATATACTGAGTAATATGTCTGCCTTATATTGTTATTTACACAAGGTGTAGTCTTGCCTCTGGCATGTTTTTCTTCTCCCATTGTACAGCATAGGGACAGGTATTATGGACCTGACTTTATTTTTCCATGAGATGGGTTTTTCGGAAGGGAGGAGGTTAATAAATAGTGAATACTTTTGACTGGATCTTGCCTAGTGGTTTGTTTTCTCTAGCTCCCTGTTTTGGGGGAGTTTGGCCATCACCTCCCCTCGCAGTGCAGCTGCTTGCACTCTTTGTGCTGACTCGGTCTTGGGGTGTTTTGAAATGACACCAGTACCAACTTTGTTTTGTTTTGTTTATTACATAATTTAAACATTTTGCTGATAAAGATTTTTTTTTGTCAATGACTGTTTTTTTTCATATAGCAACAGGAGAAGAAAAAAAAAAATTATGCTCCAAAACTTTTGACAAAGGTGAAATCGGTGGCATGGCAACTTCAACCCCTTTCCCTCCCCCCTATTTGTTTTATTTTTTTCAAAAGGCATTTGAAGTTCATTTCTCTTTCAGCAAATTTCACTGTTTAAAAGTGTAGGTTCAAAGACCAAAACCCATGAGCATCTTCCCACCCCTTCCCTGCATCCTGGAAACCCCGGTCCTCACCTCCCTGGCAGTCACATGGATCTTCAGGGATGATATTTTTTTTCCATACCCACCCAAAGACATTTTCCAAACCAGCCCCAGAGCTGAATGACCTGTTACAAACCCCCCGTCCCACCCCCATACTGTGAGTTTTACTGAACAGATACACGAAGGCGCAGGTTAAGACTAGTAAGACAGAATATACTCATCATCTGTACCACAACGCTACGTCTCTAAGGCATGCCATCCTAACCGCGATGGGACAGGAAGCCAGCTGGCTGCCTGTGTGGCCCATCTACCTGAGGGAGGGAGGATCTGAGATGGCTCTCAGATATGCTGCCTACCTTCCTTCTCCATCTCCTTTGTTTTATTTGTCTTTTCCTCAGTTAAACCCTATTGACCTTCCTCCCACTTCAAAGAAGGCATTGCTCTTCCAGGAGATTAAAGTCCCTCTCTGTGTGTATGTGTGTTTTGGAGACATCTGGCAAGGAGAGGAGGCTGCTGTCTGAAATAACTTCTGTGTTGGCATGAACAGGAAGGAGAGACTGAAAAAACAAACATGTGAGACCAACAGGTGAAGGGGAGTCTAGCTTCTGGCTGATGTACGTTTGGTGTCTCATGGATGAGATGTCCCACCAAGGGCACCTGCACTGTATGTTAGCTAAGGGAGCTCAGTAGGGTGTTAGTGAGCATCTCAAACTGGCTAAAGGCCTCTCTGGAGAAGAGGCATCCCTGAACCCTGCATGGTCTCACCACCCCCTCTGCTTTGGGGGTCTCTGTATCCCCGTGGGATACGTATGAAACTGCCTGGAGAGACCAGAACTGACACTGAGGGATTTCGCTGCCAAATTTATGACAATTTCCAAACAAGCCTCTCCATGTGGAGGGAAATCCCTGGCAAGGAAAGATCTCTTCTGGCCTTTGGGCAAGTCGCATCACTTCTGTCTTTCTTGCTTTTCCTTCTGGGAAGGGCTGTGCCCTCCTTGAGAAGTCATCAGCTACTGCTCATAAACCCTGCCGGCTGCAAGGTGCCTGTGGCTGTAGGCTACTTTGTTTTGTCCAAAGTTGCTTGTTGTCACAGAGATGCCAGCAGCATCCAGCGGGTCACCAAATTTAGCACAATGTTTTATCTCTGGAGCTGTCATGTGAGCAGCTTGTGACCCTTGCAGATGCTTAAGGAAAAAAAAAAAAAAAAGGAAAAGTAATTTCAGACCTTTCCTTGAAACACCCTGGAGGACCCTCAGCCTTCAGGTGTCTCAACAAAACCCCATCCCTTGCTGGGGACCAGCAGCTAGTCACAGTGCTGCTCTAGGAATGCCACAAAGCCAGCACGGGCAGCAGTCATGCTTTGGTGGGGGTTCTAGCCTGAGCCTAGTTAGCCCAAATTTGTGGGGAGTGGGCAGATGTCCAGAAGCTATAGGCAGCAGGGTTATACCTAAAGTGCTACAAGGTTAGATGGAGCAAATAGAGAAGAAAAGGTGAGTAAAGCAGTACTGTACCTTCCTCCTTGTAGCTGTGACCTTCCTCAGGGGCTGTGCAGGGTCCTTGCACCCTAGGGAGGCTCAGCAGGACAATGGGCTGCTTCAGCAACCAGAAGTCCTCTGCAGGACTTAAAAAATTTTCTTTTGCTCTGTGTCACCTGCCCCAATTTAATGCAAGAATCTCCACTAAGCTCCATCCCTGGCACAAGGGGGCACGTCACAGGCAGGAGAGCAGGAGGCTGGCTTGTCCCCAGAGATGTGCAAAGTAGCCACAGCCGGTTTGGGAGGGGGAAAGTATCATGCATTTAATAAACTCTTCAAGGAGAGGAAGAGGGTAGGAGCAGAGGGAGAAGGAGGAAGTTTACAGACAGAAATGGAGATCTGGAGGCTAGAGGATGGGGCTGGACCCAACCCCTGTGACGCTCAGCCAGGTTTGGGGCAAATTCTCACCAGAGGCTTTGAGTCACCATCTGCTTCTTCCTCTCTCCTTTTTTGACTTCATAAACAGCAGGTCCCTTTCTAGGTGCTATGGGCTGCCCCCTCCAACACTGCGTTGGAGTAGAGCATCACCCCAACTCCATTTGCCTAGAGGGTGGGTTGGGTTCACTTGCAGCCAAGCAATGTTGAGGCATGACATTCCCCCTAGTAATGCTTTGGCAATGATGCTTGCCAAGGCCTCTGCTCCCTTTCTGAAATGCCCTCTCCATTATTTTTCATGGCCAGGAGTAGGATTTTTTAGCTGAGTTGTCCTACTTCTGGCCTGAGGAGGTCCACCTGCCGTGGGGCACTGAGCCAGTTGAGTTACAACTGCCTGCTGCCAACCAGGATTTGTTTGGTCATCGTGTCAAGAGGTCCAAAGGGCTCAAGCTAAAACTATTTAAGAAAAAAAGAAAGTCGACCTGGATTTGCTGAGCTTAATTACCGTAAGATGATGCAGAAGAGGAACCCCCTGCTCTGAGCATGCTGGGAGGACGGACAAGGGGACCATTTCCCAGTGGCATGCTGGAAAGGGGGTGACGGAGCTGCCTCCCCTTGAGCGCACCGAGCACATCACTCTTACTGGTTCCCCCTCCTTCCCTGTGTATGAGGGGGAGGGTGGTTCCTCGAAGAAAGAGGCCAAACTGTTCCCCTTGGGGCCGTGCCACGATTCCCTGGGCATTGTTGCACGATGGAGCATTGGTGCCTGGGGTGAGAGGCAGACATGGGCAGGAGGCCATGGGGTGGGAAGAGAGATGGAGACACAGACTGAGAGAGAGAAAAGAGTGATGGAGAGCTGTAGGCAGGCAGGACATGAGGGCTGTCTCGCTGCAAGGCCTCTGGTGCTTAGCCAGAGGCGTTGATGTAGAGCTGGCTCTTGAGGATGTAGTCGATGACAGGCTGACAGAGGTAATCCACGACGTGTCCGTCCCCATGCTGCAGGGCCAGTCTGGGGGGGTCGGGGGAGAGAAAGGGGTCAGAATCCACTTGGGTGGGTCAAGTGGCCCTGCAATTGGAGGGGCTGGCTGGGGGCACCCCTCTCCTCTGCCCCATAGCAGGAGACCCCCTGCATCACCCACCTGCTTTTGGTGGAGCTGACAATCGACATGGGGTGGTTTGAGTCATCCTTCACCACCAGGATGTTGTTCTGCAGGGGAATAAGGAAGAGAGGAGTGACAGGATGACCCGAAAGTGGGCATCTGCCTCACCAAGCCCCTCTGATCTGCTGGCATGTGGGGGCTGCTGTGTGGTGGCCCAATTGCTCATTCCACATAGCAGCTGAGAGCTTCTGGCCTTGAGACATTTTGTGTCCCATGGCTGAAGTGCTACCCTGGATAAAGAGAGGCTGTGGGTCCTTTCATAACCTTCTCTGGCCATGCCTGTACCCACTTACTTTGTACTTGCGGAGTATGGAGGAGTGGTTCATGATCCGGTCGGGGTCTGCTCCATCCCGGGGCACCACCACAATCCCGAACTCCCCAACGATCACCTCCATCTAGGAGCAACCCAAAGCAAGGAGAGCTTTCATACCCAGACCATGCAAAACCTGCCATCACCTGCCAACCCCCCGCACCATGAAAGCTTGGCCATGTTCTGGGTGGAGATAGAAGGTGAATTTGAGGCTATCATCTGGACAGTCTTTAGCAGAAACTTGGATTTATCAAGGTGTGGTGAATGGTCTGTAGTGGGCAAAGTAAAAAAGGCACAGGGATCAAGCCTGTTACTAGACACTGAGTTTAGGTTTTAGAGAGGGCTTGTTGTGTAGGAAGAGGGTTGCACCAGAAGAGGTTGCTGAAAAAGGAAGCTCTGCCTCACTGGAAGGCTATATGAGCAGGATGAATGTGTTGGTCCTGACAGGGGTCTTTGTAGGGTTATTCTGCCTCAGACACAGGAAACCTGAACTTGTGCCAAGGCTGGTGGCCAAGTTTACCACTGCTTGGGTATGGCTCCTGTTGCCTCAGCCATCTCAGGACAAACTAGAATCACCCAAAAGAGCTCTGGGTTAGCAAATTTTATGAAGTGAAAGCTGTTGATTTGGCTGTAAATGTATTTAATTTGTAATGTCAGGACAGCTTTTTTAAACATCTCATTTCCTACCTCCATGCCTTGCTCTTCTGGGACTTATCGATGCTGGCTCCTTCCAAGGGACAAGTAGTTGGAGCGCAGCATTTGGAAATCCCTTGGGATGGACTTACCTTGCAGGCCAGGTGACATCTTCTGTGTGAGTGGGAGAAGGGCTTGGGTCTGTGGAAGGAGAGGCTGGGCAGGGCTGGTGAATCAGAGACAGAAGAGCCTGTCCCTCAGGCTGTCCATGTGCAGGGGAGGTGAGGGTCAGCGCTGGGATGGAGGCAGTGGTGGGGATGGCGGGCACAGCTCCTGCCATCCCAGGGGACTGAGGTGGCTCCCAGGAGCAGTGTGTGTGGGAAGCAGATGAAGAGGAGGGGGAGGAAGGGAGCCTGGGGAAGAGGAGCACAGAGGGATGCCTGGCGGTGGCGACTCACATCCGCCTCATTCCAGAGACCAGGGATGCAGAAGGACTCCAGCAGGTCGCTGCCGCAGAGCAGTAAGATGCGAAGCTCTGAAGAAAAGAAGGGGAGAAGCTCAGAAGTGGGTGCAAATGGGGCTGAGCAGGCACCTCCCCATTGCTGTCTCATTGTGCTGCTCGGGGGGATTCTCTTCCACACAGACCTCCCTGCCAAAACAAGTCTTACTAAAGATCCTGTGGTCCTTTCTGCATCCCTATTGCTACCAAACATAAAATACCTCCCCACTCTATTTCAGCTCATCTCCTGTGCTGCTGGGTTGTGGTCGGCATTGCTATGTTCTGTCAAACTACGGCTGTGCTCCAGCCTGGAGGTGGGGTATCCCTAGGGAAGTAAGTCACTGCTCCATGCTATAGGCACCAAAAATCACCTTCATTCTCCAGCTGCAGGGCAGCGAGGAGAGTCCAGGGGACTGCTCAGAGCTCTGGGCATGTCTGTGTTTGCTTTAACAAAGCTGATGGTGAAGCATCAGAGGTTTTCCTTGCTCATCTGGAGGACTTCCATGTCCTCCCTTTCTTGCCACAGGTTGTGACATGTGCTTGCTCTCAGCTTGCTTTGAGGGTTGGCTTTGATGCTCAGTAAAAAAGTTGTGCTATGGGAAGGAGCTTTCTGCACCAACAGGCCCATAAGGGTAAATTTATTTGCACAACCACCAGAGGAAAGGCACAAACCCACCTGGAAGGGTGGGAAGAGGTTGCTGCATGGGAAAGTGCCTCCCTGGTTGGCATTTCCAGGTGGCCAAACCCTTTGGACTCTGCATGGCTCCGGTGCTAGGCTGGGTGCGAGCTAGCCCATGAAATGGGTCTCAAAACCACCAGCAAGCTACTGTCCCCATGAAGAGACCTGGGTGATATACAACTGTGCCAAGCGTGTGGCAGCCTGCTGGGTCTAAAACTTATGGGAAAGGAACACCATGGCTGCCCAGGCAGCCAAAATTCCTCCTGCTGCTGAGAGCAAAGCTCAGCAGGGCTGTGAGCAACATGAGGATGTGGGTGATACTACTGTGGTAGGGCAGGTTTCATGGCGCTTGGGATGACTCTCAAGGCAGGACACCATGGCGCTGGGAGCCAGGTCCCCCTGCTCACTCCCTCACTTTAAGCTGCTTGACTGTCAACAGGAATGGGCTCAGGCCAGTTTAAGGCTGCTCCTGTTTGACCCCTGAGCCCTGATAGCTAGCACCACGGTGGGATGATGATCTGGCATCTTTTGTTCATCCCTGGATCTGTTGTGCGGATACTCCCAAGCCATGTAGTGCCAGCCTGGGCAGCCGGACAAACACGGAGGTGTACTCACCGATCTCCTCGTATCTCATCACTGTCCCCAGGTTGGCATTCTCATCTAGGGAAGGGAAGAGAAAGAGAGATGCTGGTGCCCGGTCTGGGAGGAAGGTGGGGGGCTGGCACCACAGCCTGAGCAATGCTGGGTCTTTACCTACCCACGAAGGTGAAGCGCTCCATGGGTGGGCGGACACAGCAAATCCGGCTCAGGCTTTCTCCCACCTTCCCCAGAATCTTTGCTAAAGGTGAAGAAGAAAAGTTAACCAGAGAGACAAGGATGCCCTGGCAGACTGAACCACATGAATGCTTCGGCCACTGTGATCCTGTTGGACACTCCTGTACTCAGGTGCAGGAGCTGCCGTCAGCATCCCCACAAAGCCACCTCCTGTGAGAGTGTAGCACTGTGCCTTGAAGAGACCAGCTGGACAGCTAAAATCACTAAAAAAAAATCTCAAGAGGTTTGTTTTTACGGGAATTAAGTAATCCCCCCTCTTCTCCCCAGCTAATACCTTCATGTCCCACATCCCGCCAGCTTGTGGCGACTCCTACATCACCTCTCCTGCCAGTTCATCCCTTGCGTGCACCCTGTGGGTACCAGGTAGCCTTCCTCTTAGCTGATCTCATGGCCTGGACATCATCCAGCTGAAGTCCAGTGAGATTTCACAGCCATTTTTAGCCATTCTTGGCTCTCCTTGCTGTGCTGGATGCTAAGTCCTCCATTGCATCTCCATCTGACCATGGGCTTGGTGCATGGAGCCCGATAAGTGACCTGACCCAAAAATAAGATGATGGAGCACTGTTCCTAACACTTGGGAGCCCTGGCTGGGATGTGAGGGATGGGTGTTCATCTCCCTCTTCCCTAACCCACTGCCACCTACCCGCAGTGGCCTTGTTGGAGACATTGTTGTTCTGGTAGATTGTCTGCGAGGACTCGTTCTGGGGCTGGCCGATCACAGGGGTGATGGAGGGTGTGTTGACATTGGAGAGGATGCAGCCAGTCACTCTCTGCAACAAGGGAAAGATGTAGCTGGAACAGTGCCTTCACCCCAGCTACCTCCCAAAAAATTTATGACCTTCATATTGAGCCTTCGCATCCCAGGCTGAAGGTCATCTTCAGCGATAGGTATGTCCAAGCTCACTTTAGGATCCCCAGTACCATCCGACCTCACCAGATGGGTCTGGGGACAGCAGGACCCTGTGGATAATGACTCATGGTCAAGGCTGGGAATGGTGGGATTAACTTTTGCTGTGGACCCATGAGGCAGGCAAGACTGTGGCTGTGCTGCCTGCAGGCAGGCAATGCCCCTGTTGCCTGGAGATGCTCATAAATTCTGCTGGATAAAAAAAATATAGCAAGTGATGTATCAGTTGTGCAAAGCCGGCAGCTTACACGTTATCCTGGGAGCAAATGTGCCCTCTTCTCCTCCGCTGGTCCCTGCAGAAGCAGGAAGGCACCTCCAGGGGCTCCCTGGCTTCAACACCATAGTCCCTGCATGCACAGTACATCCTCCTCGGCAGGTTAATGCTACTTCTGTGCCTCCTGTCTGAGCTGCCCGCGAGGTTGTGTGATGCTGGTTTATCCATCTTCTGTTCTTGATTTGCTTGCTATAGCTGACTCTTGGCAGCAGCCCTGCCCTCCCCATCCCTACGGTCACCCAAGGGCAGTCACCTTCCTCCTCCGCTCTGACCTGCCTGTGCTTTGGAGGGACTTTTTCTCACAGGTTTTGTGCTCCCCGGGGACTTCCCAGATGCTGAATTTTCCCACTGAGTCACTCCTTCGTGGTCATACAGAAGTTTTGGCTCAGCTGGTGAGTGGGGATGCCCATCCACCTCTCCTCCCCCTCAGGGTGGAGCAAGAGGTTGGCATTAATGGTTTGGCTTAAGGCCAACCCTGCCTTCACTCTGCTTTCACCCCTGCTCCCCTCCTGATGAGCGTGGGTCTGGGGATGCTGCTGGACCTGGCTGGAGTGTTCAACTTGCTTTCACCATCAGAGCAAGGAGCACAAAGAGGCGTGACAAGGTATCTCACACCTCCTCAAGGCAGGATCTCAGGTATGTTCCTGCAGGTCTTCTCTCTGTCTCAGCCATAATTTAGTGGTTGATGTCCACATGCTGATGCAAAAGCAACCCCAACCCAACGCTCTTCCCACGCCCTCGCCCCAGATGCACCCATGGCACGGGGCCTTCCTCACCTTCATCAGGTCGCGGTGGTGCTCCAGCACGCTGCAGGTGGTCTGCCAGGTGTCCTGGTAGCACTCCCAGGGGTCCACCCTGCGGGGACCAAAGCAAGGCAATAATGTTATCCAATGGCCACTGCTTGGACCTCCTGGCCATGCCACCCCTTCCCCAATGGACTGGCCAGCAGTGCCATGAGCAGCCACCATCACTTCTCCAGCTCTGCAATGGACCAAGTCCTTCCTTCAGTCCTTCCAATCAGCTCTCCTTAATAGCTATGGGGACCTGAACGTGTGCCTGGACATCTTTCCACTCTTGGTATCCAACTCACCAGTTTTCATTTGTCTTGGATGTAACTACATGTATACCACCCTGTTTCCTAAGGGCAGCCCAAGGATGTTTCTGATCCCACCACGGTTTCCCAACACTACGTGGCAATACTGTGAAGGGGAAAGTCTGTGGGCTGGGGCTGCAGGTGTAGGTGCCACTGCATGAGGCGGGGATGCGCTGGATGACTTAGAGCCCCACCCAGGCACCACTGGCTCACTGAGGGATTGCAAGACCCCCTGAAGCCAAAGGGTTCCCTTGAAGGACAGTGTAATGCTCCTCGTCCGTTCTCTGCAGGACTTGGAGAGGAACGCCTCCAGTTTTTAATCAAGCTTTGGCTGGGAGAGGAGAAATTCCATCCTGGAGTTCTAGCAGCTGTGGGCATCTCCACTTTGCATGCAGAACTTTGCCACCACAGTTCTGGGGAAGGGACAGAGCTGTCTCATGCTGCTGGTGCCACTGTTATGGCCTTTGCCACTCACCTAATCCAGTCGGAAGACTGGACGGCCAGTTGGCACATGGTCAGGCGGTGCCGGCTTGAGACCAGACCCTGCAAGAGAGGATGGTGGAGGAACAGTTATGGGAGGCAAGACTCGTGCCCTGGCCAGCCTTGCAGACCTTCCCGGGGCAGAACTCTGGCTTCGCTCAGATGAGACAGGCCAGAAAGAATTGTTCCTGCCCACAGAATTTTACTTAAGCTCCTGTTTGCCTGAGGAGATGAGTGCCTGCCTTGCTTCAGCCCCAATTATGCACCAGTCAGTAAAATTTGCTCAGCACCACTGCTGTCAGCCCTGTTTTGCAGTGGGGCCAGACCCAGAGATGGTGGTTTCTTGATGAAATTTCTCCAGCTTTCAGGAGAGGAGGAAAGTCTCTAATTCTCCTGATCCGGATTTCCCTCTGACCCACAAAGTGCCTTTAAAGGTCCCTGTCTGCATCATCGCCATCCCCACAATAAAATTGGCTTTGAAATCATTCGAACAAACAAACAAAAACACCAACAAGATGACCACCACCATTTTGGGTGAGAACGTTTCTCTTTGCTATCAGTACTTCGGCTGGTGGTAAGGTCTCACTGCAGTTTTTATCTAAAGAAGAGTGGTTTCATCTTCTCTCTCCTCTCAGAGACTTTCCCATGGTCAGAAGCTGCCCTGGGCAGAGCAAGTCCATGAAATGACAACGGGTGCAGGCAGCACTGCTCAGTGCTCACCTCTGGCTTCAGAGATACCATTGCACGTAGGATGCAGAAAGGGAAAAGGAGGATGACCCACCGTCTTCCCGTAGGAGTCGTGCACAGGTGAGACAATGCCACCGATGACAATGAAGCGTCCAGTCTTGTGCAGGTAATCCCGGGCTCGTTCTGAAGGAGGAAGACAAGAAAAAGTGTGCAGGGGTATTCAGCTGGACCCACCGACCTTGCAACGCCTTGCTGCTGCCCATCAGCTTTGCACAACACCCATGGGCTCGTTCATCCCATCTCAAGCAGCGTTGGGTGGGGAAGGCAACCAAGGGATAGGGCTGGCTCTGTCTTTACTGCCCATCTCATCCGGTGCCATCCTTGGTGGCACTGAGCATGGACCTTCCTGGGGACCCCAAGCTTTTTGGGAAGGAGGGTTTGGTGGAAGAAGGCAGATCTTCAGCAAAAGCTAAATCACATTCAGACCCCAAATCACCTTCAACCACCTCACCAGGGCACATGAGGGGCAGCTGAGGGCCCGCACCAGCGATGAGAGTTGCTCAGCAGAGACGTGTTCTTTCAGCAGCACTGAAGGAGCCAGACTGAGCTCATGAGTTGATGTATGAAGCTAGTTCATTCACTGCCTGCAGACAAATCCTTTCCTTTTCATTTTTCTCTGCCCATAAACTATGCCCACCCTTTCTTTCCTCATGACTTCTCCCTTCCTTCCCTGCTACAGTTTCCAAAACCAGCCAAAAGCTTTCTTAGCAGGTGGAAGGTGACTGACAGCTCTCCTAGCCTCAAGCATCATTTCTGGCAAGGACCCCTTAGATATGGACAAGATTAAAAAATCAGGACCATAACAAAACTCAGTGCCACCACTGGGCTGAAAGGACAACCCCATGGTTTTATCAGCAGAAAACTTTTGCCAGCTCATGCATTGGCAGCTGGCTGTAACTCTGCAGGAAGATATCAGTACCGACTGGGGGTGGATGGATTAAGAGCAACCCTGCTGAGTAGGAGATACTGGTGGATGGCAAACTGGACACAGGCTGGCAATGTATGCTTGCAGCCCAGAAAGCCAACCGTGTCCTTTTGAAATTTCTACTAGGAAATATCATTGGTTCAGTTAAAAGTCAATTAAGGAATTATAATTGCCATGGACTTTTTTCCCCCCTGAGGGCACTGAGCAGCCCCAGGCCCCCATGACAGTCTGTGGGAGGTTTGCCAATTTCAACAAAACCTCTTCCTCACACTTACCCAAAATCCTTTCTCTGGTTTCCTTCCTAGGTCTTGTGCCCTGGTCATACCAGCCCTCGAACAGAGAAAGATGGGCTTAGATCATTCTATCAGATGTACCAGAAGTTTCATTCCCTGCCTTCAAAATCCTGAGCTCAAAAGGGTTCACTGACAGTTTTGTTCAAACTATACTTTTTCACCTTTTGTGGTTATTTATCTGCTGCCATCCATGTGGAAGGATCTCCTTCTGCCAGCAGGTTTAACCAGGGTGGTGAGGGGACCAGACCCAGCCCTGTGTGTGACTATGGCTGTCTGTGCTCCAAGTGATACCTGGCAAAGCATCCTATGAGAGAGCGCACACAGAAAAAGCAAGATTCTTGGGGGGTTTCTTTTGCATGGGCAAGGGAGTTTGAGGTTGAACCAGCATCACAAATTAAAGCCCAAAACTCCATGGGTGGTCGGATTCCCTTTGCAGCCCACCATGACAGCCCTCTGTAACCACATTCCCAGAGAGCCAAATGTGCAAAAACATCCCCTTTCTTCTCCATGCTGCGTTTTAAAGAAGAATCAGGGAAGCATTAGCACTTCTCGCTCTCCAACCCTCTGTGCTCTCTTTATTGATGCTACTGGTTTCATCGGTACCTTCAGGGTTAATCAATCAAGAGGGAGAGAAAAAAACCCCTTTTTTTTCCCTGATTCTGCTCTTTTTGACATCTTACACACAAACCATGTCCTGGAACCTCTTCTGGATTATAAAAAAAAGGACTGAAAAGGACTGATTTAAAAAATAACCCACCTTTTCCAGCAGAAAACAGCTCATTTCCTACAAACGCAGGCAAACCAAGCAAACTTGTATAATTCTTGTGACTGCAATTAGAAAAAGTATTTGCCTCTTTCTACAGCAAGGCCAACAGCTTCAGTGGGACAGATTCTGATGTGCCATTGGCCTCGCAGCACGCATGGAGGGGTGTGCTGCTGGGAGGGGATGGATGTTGCTGCTCTCCATGTCACCATCAAAAGTGTTCATTTGGTTTTTGACTTGCACAATATTATTTAGAGAAACCTGTAAAAACAGTGCTGCTCTCCAAAATACACATATAAAAGTTGGGGGGTCTGCATTTTCAAGAGTTTGTTGTCTACATCAGAAATACCAAACAATTTAAATATGTATGTGAAAAGAATGTATTTATTGACTATTAAATGTCTGCAAGGGAAGTATTTGGGTAAGCATGTGGGATATGAAACAGTAGTAGGGTGTGGCAAGCAGAGGGCTGAGCCAGGAATGAGAAGCTCTGCCTTGCCTATGCCTTGCAAATCATCTCTTCACATCCCAAAGTGGCCCATTCTCACTTCGTTTTGGGGCAAAGCAGGTCTGTTTGCCTGCAGAGCTGCGTGCGTCAGGCATCTCTGCCCACTGGCTCACGACTATGTGGTCTCGCTTGTTTGTGTAACCATCAGCTAAGCCAGACCTTCACGGCCCTCCACTTCAAAGAAAAAGCCTTTAAAAAGATTGTTTTCTTAAATGACATCTCAAATCCCATTTGGAAAGGAGCTGCACCACTAGCGGGGCCAGCACCAAGGTGGGAGCAGCCACTCTCACTGCTGGGATGGTGACAGGATTCGGGGCGGGTGGCACCATGACTTCAGGGTGGCACAAGATCACAGCATTAGTCTGCAGCAGCTAGATGCATCCGCACTGCAATCATGATGATGTGTTTAAAGGTTCTTTCTTTTTTTTTTTTACAGACTGAATCTTCTTAGACCGGCGCACTCTTTGTTGGCTAAATGGAGACGACGACAGGCAGCCGTAGCCAAGCCTGTCTGAACGTATTAGCTTCATTGAGCTTTGAGTCTCATCCTCTGCACAAGGCGAGACAAAACTGCTTTTGGCTCTTGTGAGAGACCCCAGGGATGTTGGTGGGTTGTTCCTCACAGTGGGCTGAGGCTGCAGTGCTTCCTGCCGTGGCGCCTGCTTCTTGCAAGCACAGGAGGAGGTGTGCCTCAGCATCTTGAAACAATGGGTGATCAGCGATATGGCTCCGTGTGAGGAGCAACTAGGAATTTAGCGGCAAGGGCAAGGAGATGGGATGGAGGTTATGGCTGGCACAGAAAGGGCAAAGAGGGTGAGTCTCCTGTTTTCGTGTGTCCTTCTGTCCTTGGGTCTCCCAACCCAAAGAAAGCAGGGCTGTACATGATCTGGGGCTAAGCTGAGGAGCTCTGCAGCCAAGAATGGCACTGGACATTCTTCTGGGTTTTTGGAAACGGGATGCTGCGTTTGTTGGGTCATTGCTTTGAACTGCTGTGGCTGCTCTGATGTTGTAGTGCTTCCTCAAAACCCCCCAGGTCCATGTCCTCAGAAAAGACCTTTTTTTACAAAATTTGTTGCATCTTTCATGCAAAATATGCTGTTTGTGGGGACCAGGTTCATGGTGTCCCTGCACGCATGGCGAATGCTAAAGACACTGCAGTGAATGCTAAAGACACTTTGCATTCCTCTTCTCAGCTATACTCCTTACCGTCAGTCATCTGCACAGTTCCCAACCTTCCTGCCCTGCCTGTCCAAAGATTTTTGCCTGGGAAAGAGTAGATTTTGGCCTGAAAAGCTGCTTCTCTGATGGTTTATTAGATTTCTGGCCCATTTGTTGTCATTGAGCTCAGACTTTGATCATGACTTCCCAGCCCTTTCCCTGCCCATTTCTTGCCTGTTGAATACCTGTGATGTCCAGAGACCATGCTGGATCCCAGAAAACACCCTCAAGTATTTTCATTCTTCAGCGCTTACACCACCAGTGCAAGGACATTGGGTTGGAAGAGAAAAATAATTTCTTTTCCGGTGTACATTGTCCTTAATGCTCCAGACAGCCTTGCATGGCTTTTAAACATTGTTGATATAAATAAACTACCACTGATGGACCCTACCAAGACATGCATTAGCCCACTGGCAGTGTGCTTGTGTGGTGAAAAGCTTTCAACTGCGGGTCCCCAGCTCCATGCCTCCCAGCGCAGCCCCTCTGCGGCGGCTGGTGATTGACCTTAGCCTTGCTATGTGGGGAAAGGAAGGGACAGGGTAACACCTGAACCCTTCCCAACCACTCCCTGCTGCCCCAGTCCAGCTTTGCTGCATCCCCTGCAAATACACTTCAAATATTTTTGGCTTTACTGCTTTCCTTTGAGATGATGGTGGGGAAAGACCAGTCAGAAGATATGGTCCAGGGCTACAAAAATGATAAGTGGTGATTTTGTCCAGATTAAATGAAAAAAATAGCATCCTGCTTCCTCATTAGGAAATCAGTGCTTATTTAAGAGACAGTTCTTTTTTGTGGTTCTCACTGAGTATATTTAATCGCAGCGTTTTGGCTCCTCTGGCACTGCTCCATCACCTAAATTGATGTTAATGAAATCAAATATTCCTTATGTTCAATTTTTCAAGGTGTAATTTCAAATTGTATTTGCTCGGCCTTTGTACCTGGTACATCCACACCCCTGAGAATTCCTTTTTTTTTTTTTTTACAGAAGAATGCCATGGGCCAGCTCTCATTTATGTCCTTCTCACCACAGGGGATTGAAGCTGCAGTCCACTATGCTCTGCGCCAACCCTCTGAAAATAAACACAAGGTAGCAGGGAGGCAACAAAGTTTTGCACAATCTTAATCACTCTTCCCTGAGAGCCAGGGCAGCGAAGGGTGCACAGCCACAAGTGATGGGGAAGGCAAAGTCATTTCTCAGGTGCCTCATTTTCATTTGCAGCAATTTGGCCTCCAACATCCTTAGATGGGAGGTGGGACATGGCCATGAGGTGACGGGAGCAAGGCAGGCACATTCCCGCTGTTTAAAATACCTGCTCCTGCAGGGGAGAGTGACCCAGATATGCCAGCACACTTTGTTTTATTCTCAAGCCAGCAGCACTTGCTAGGACCTAAATGTTGCTTCTTATCCCGAGCCCAACTCGGGCAAGAAGCCAGCAGTTATTCTCAGTCTAATTCAGCATGTGTATATATATATTAAAAAAAAACTCCAACAAAACAAACAACCTCGCCTCTGAATGCCAAACCAGGGATGTGTTCATCAGAGATGTACTCATCTCAGAGCCCAGCAATCCTGCCTGCCCCAGGGCCACTTTCTCTGCCTCAACCAGTGTCTTCACCCACCCATCACCCACAGCCACACCTTGGTTAGAGCTGGGGAAGGCATTGGCACCTCTACTCCCTGGACTTCCTGGGAGGACAAGATGACATTTCTACTACAAGTAGAAGCCCTGACTGCTCTTCAAGGGAGGTTTCTCTTTTAGGAAGAAGCAGGAGGAGGGACAGAGAGTGGTGGTTCATCATGGGGTTAACTTTTCCCAAGGCAAGCCTGAGGAGATCCCAGTGAGTCTCACTGACTCAAACAGCCTGTCCCACCTCAATCTCAGTGCCTCTTAGACAATCTCAGTCAGATCCCCAGCACTTTTGGTTGGTAGAAAAATCCCATTAAGCCCCCTAATGCTTAATGATTTTAATCTCTGAGCTAATTGCTCTCTTACACATTTTCCCCAGCATCCTATTAGTCCATAGCTGCACCCAGGCATTGTAGAAGTAACAAATTTGGAAGGAACTTCCATGCTAATTGGCTTCAGGCATTGCTGCACGTTTGTTTTAACAGTTTTTATAAGCACAAAAAAGCATGAGCCACCAAATACCTCAAAACTCGTGGTGGAAGCAGAGGCTATGAAAGGCCCCAGAGAAGTGATGCTTCAGCACTTGACCCTTCTACCTCCCAGCCCACCCAGGCCCCCCACCAACATCCAACTCCAAGAGCCACCCAAGTGATGACTAACAAGGCTCACGCTATCACCATCTGTTGACCACTCGTGGCTTCATGGCAGAAAAGTGAAATTAGGTGTTTAAAACAAACCAAAAAAAACCCCCAGTGGTTGAAGACTGAGTCACAGAGAGCTGACCTAGAAATAGGTCAGAGCATTTGCTGGCTGCTGGCGACTGAACAAGACAGGGCCTGAGCATAGGACCTGGCTGTTCCCAGGTGATTGGGATTTCTTAGATGAAGCTGTAGAGGAACAGCCTATTTGATACCATTGAAATTTAAATTTAAATTGAAGACATCCTATTTTTCCCTCTTTTTTCAGAACCGAAGTTCTGCGAGGGGTGGTGCATGTGAGAAGGCACACAGGACCCCAGGACGAAAACCTCCAGGTCCCAGAGCTTGATAAGAAGCATCTGAAGAGGAGCCTAACAAAGCAACACCAGGCCAAAATGCTTTCCCCCGCAGGAGCATTCCCACCCTGGTGTGGTACAGCAGGTGGGAGCAGGCAATGCCCATCAGGTGAGCAACATGAGGAAAAGTATGGGGAGCTGCTGCTTGAGTTGAAGCTGCTACCAGCTCCTCCTTGTAGGGATTTGATCTTTTCTGTCAGGCAGGTGATCAGCACAGCACTGTCACTCTCACTGTTTCTGAGGAGAAGCAATATGATTTATTGCCTAGAGATCTCTGTCCTGATGTCACAGGGAGAGGAAGAATGTGCTCAGCACCTTGCTGGGTCTCACCTGAAGGAAAGGCAGCTACATCTAGACAAAGTGGACCACCTTCCACCTGGTATTTGACACCCAGCGCTGCTGCCTGGGCATCTCGGAGATCTTGGGGCTGGCAAGGAGAGGGGAAGAATCTTAAAGCATCAAAACACCTTGCTTAGAAGTCCTCAGGATAGCTTGCTAGGTAAGATGAGTGTCTGTAGATTTTTCCTTGTTTTTCAGAGAGAAATGTGTCAAAATATGCATTTGCCAGTGCTTGGTGTAAAGTATCTCTCTGAGCCCTGAGATTTATTTAAGTACAAACAGGGGAGTGAACATCACTGCAACTGGACTGGGCAGAAAGTGATTGGAGTGATTTTGGCTGAAATCTATCTCTCCCATAGGGATTTTGAGGCTAACAGCTCTTCAGCTGGTATAAAGTGATGTAACTGTGTTGCCTGCAGTAAGGTGACATCAATTTGTGGAGTGAATCTGACCAGGAGCTGGTATTCTGTGGCTGTATCTCAGATCTGATAAGAGTCTAAATACTAGGAGCAAAAATAAATTGTTTGGCAAGCAAAGGGGAGGGTGTTCCAGATAGTCCTGACTGCTCTGTTTTGAAACAATTTTTATCATCCTGGGCCCACAGATCGTGTCAAACAGGACAAGGGACCTGGCAAATACTTTCATTATCCTGCTATGGTCCTACATTTTGTTTCCACCAGGAAATGGGTGGCATGTCTGAAGTAGGACAGATACCTCAGTGCTCATCCCTGGAGAGGTCCCGGTCCCCATCTCTGCCAGCCACAGCCTGGGAAATCAATGTCACCAACTCCTTTTTTAATAAAAAAACAGAGGGAGAAAAAACTTCAACGGATTTCCATGCTTGTTTCCCACTGCCCTAATTTCCCCATGCAAGCGCTCTGTTTGTTTTTATTTCCAAGCCATTGTAGCACATCAAAGGCAGCGCTTTGTACACCCCAGTGTGTGCAGCGCTGCTCCTTCGGGCTGGCGCACGGCAGGATCACAACCCTACCAGGAGAGGAGGATTTACAGTCCCTGGCTCCCCACGGAGCAGAGAACTTCCCACCTATGGAGTCCAGAAAGACTGGGGGGCTGCTGGTGATGTCATGGGGTGGCAGAGGCAGCCAAGGGAGGACTTCAGCCTTGTGGTGACACCAAAATTATGACACGTTCCTGTTACTGCAGACGTGTCTCACCTGGCTGCAGAGCTCAGAGAAACCCTCCCTCTTTGCAGACCTATTCCCAAGACCCCATTTCCCCCAAAAGAACCACTGACGTTGTCTTTGCACGAAGCAAAGGCACCAGAAGCAAAACTATGCCTTTCAGCATCCGCAACCCAGCTCGTGAGATCTCACTGGGAAAACCAGATTTTTTACTTCTCTTGCCAATAAGCCTTAGCAAAACGTGATCTCCTCAGGGGAGGATAAGCTCAATTAGAGGCTGTTGGATTTTCAATGAAAGCAGAAACCTTTGTGGAGCAGGGGCTGAGCAAGTCCTTCCTTGCCTGGCTCAGAGACAAGCCAGTGGGGAGCTCCTCTGCGTTTGCCCCCTACTCCAGCTCCAAAACAGACTTATCCCAGTTCATGTCCTCCTGGGGCAAGTCCTATATAGTGGCTCTTAAAAATACATATTTCTAAATACTTTAGCTTTTTCTGTTCCCAAAATATGGATTTAGCAGTTTTCTGCTGGTATGACCAAGCTTCCTTCAGTAAGCCTGAGCTGCTGTATGTAACTAGTTGATGCTGGAAAGGGAGAGGAAAAAAAAATGTATTCCCAACCTAGGTTGTCTTCTCCAGGTGTGACTGCACACCATCAACATGTGCTGCATTGGGGACTAGAGCTGTGCCCTGGCCCTGGTTTGTTTTCAGGGCTGTGATGAGCCCTACAGACTTTGCCTGACTTTCTCCATGCAGGCCACCCTGAAAATCCAGCCCTGCTTGGCTGGGAACCAGTGGCACCATAGGAGCACTTTGATTCAGGGGTTATAAATACCAGAGAGGACATGTCCATCTCTAAATCCAGTGGTGCCCTGGCTTTATCTCCATTTTAGGCTGATTTTTCTGTCGTAGAGATAGTTGGGTGTTTCTGTAGCTGCTCTGTGCTCCCTGGTCCCAGGTGGAGGTTAGGGGTAAGGTTAGGGTTAAGGCCACTTGTGCTGCAGTCCACAGCTGGACTGTTACTGCTCGCCCCTCGCACCCTGGCTGCAAATGGTGTGACACGGTCTCAGACCCATCTTTGATGCAACTCTATGCCACCTTCTTCAGTTCGGGGGACACCTCACAGTGCCCCTGTCTTGCTGCCAGCAAGGATTTTGGAGCCCAGAGCAGGCAGGGATGAGGACATCTATTTTGGGCCAGCTGCTGCTCAAATGTACAAAGATCGGCCTAATCACAAGCCACTCCTACTTGTGTCCCTGCCACTGCAATACCTGACACAAACCCACAGCAGCTTGGCAGGGAAAGCCAAGCCATGTGTGTGTCCCCCCCGCACTACCTTGTACCAGCCGCGAGAGATTAAATGACTTTCCCAAGGTCACATAAGCTGCCACTGCTGAGGTACAGCTTTTGGCTAATGGACACTCTCAGCATTTCACAGGCTGCTGTTAAAAAGTATCAGAGTAGACGATGCGGGAGGTGAGAGCATCTTAGAGAGCACAAACGGTTCTTAAATAGAAGGGGAGCCCCTGGTCATTTCTTGAGTGAGGTTGTAGGACTGGATTTCTCACTGCCAGGTTTGTTTATAGTTGGTGGAAGCAAAAGAAGATACGTGGCACGTTTTGGGAGGTGGCATTGTCATAGAGACAATGTAGTGTCTCACAGACCATAATAAATACTGCTAAATATTTAAGAGGTTATAAATATTTTAAAAGAATCCCTGAGTAGTTCTTGATGGAGTTTAATCTGGTGTTTGTGAAAACTCCTCTTCTCTGTGGGTCATAAAAAGGAGATGAGATGCTTGAAATGCAGGAAGTCAGTGATAAAGGCCATGGAAAAAGGAGTCTGTATGGAGTGCAATGATGGGAATGTGACATGAACAGAGCTATAACAGCACCCACAAGAGCTGTGAGTGCTACAGTCCTACCAGTGCTCTGCTGTCCTCCCAGCACAGCACCCAGAAAACTGCAGTTTTGGCATGTTTTGGGAAAGTGCTGGGAGAGGAGGTGTATCAGTGACTCACCCTCCATGGCACAAGGCTGGGCGTGTTCTGCCGTCTGCCACTGCTTTGAGCCAGGAGCACTTGACCAGGCTGGGCATGTCTTGCCCTTCCAGACCCCTTGCACCTATGAAAGATTTTGGCTGTTTGCTGTGTTTTCAGCAGATTGGGTGTCAGTGGAAGCTCCTCTATGGTGTTGCAGAGCCCAATT
The DNA here is from genome assembly GCA_027574665.1 of Rhynochetos jubatus. NCBI lineage: Eukaryota > Metazoa > Chordata > Aves > Eurypygiformes > Rhynochetidae > Rhynochetos > Rhynochetos jubatus. Next base: position 25,223,717 of record CM050656.1, read on the forward strand.
AGAATTAACTTAAAAAGATGCTGAGAGGTGAGTACATATGCTAGAACTACCCATGTCCAATAAGTCACCCAGGCTGTTATAAGTGATGTCTGTCTTGTCTCTTCCCTGGGTCAGATCCTTCCTGCTGCCACTCTGCCTGTGCTGCCTGTGCTCCTCAAGCCCCACTAATGTCGTGCGGAGCAAAGCCGGGGCTGAATCTGGCCCTCCCTGTCCGTCATGTCCTCCTGGAGTCCCATTACCCAACCCTTGCTTCATCGATTGCTCCAGCTAATTATGCATTCAGATTTCAGAGATGAAATGGAAACACGAGGCAGCCTTGCAGAGGCCTTGACTTCTTACTCACATTGCAGATGGCAGAGGCAAAGCCTCTCTCAAGCTCCTGATGAGCTTTTGCTAGATGGGGTGGGGGCGGAATTTTGCTCCTGGTCATTTGCAGATATATTCACATTTAAGCAAAAGGGGAAAGGGCAAGTTGTCACTCTGCTCACGCATTTCTCCGAGCTCTGTCCCAGGCAGTGATGCTCTCAATAAACTGCTCTGTGGTTCAGTCATATCAACAAAACAAGAAAAAGTGATTCTTGAAATTCAGGATATTAAAACAATACACCATAAACTAAAGCCTCAGCTCCTGACTATTCCTCCCTCTTTACTAACAAAACTCCATCCCTTTATCTCAAAAACCTGTGATGTGATGCAGCAGACCTCAGTGCTGCTCCTTTTGAAGGACTGCGTTGAATAATCAAAGAGCAGCCTGCTGGGATTTTTAATTGCACAAATTTTCTTAAGAAGCCATGCAATGGGGAGTTTTACTTCTGATGGCAGAATCCTCTTTCATTGTTTTCCATCAGAAACATTTTTACCCAATTGTTGGCTGGGATATAAACTCTTCAATAACAGATGCACATAGGATATAGGGAAAATTTAATTCTAATTAGACAGAAAGAGTGGGGAAGGGAAAAACAGTGGAGATTTGCTGAATTTCAAGATTCACCCTATCTGCGAGCTATATTTTTTTGTGCAAGTCCAGGTCCTGGCACTGTTTGAGATGAAGTGGGTGGGAAACTCCATGGCCAAACAAGTTTAAACCATTGAAGGTACCAAGACTCCCTGTGAGAAGGCCACATCTGAGACACTACAGATTTGATTAAAATCATGTATTTGCTATCAAATACTTGACAGTGCCAAAAAAAAAAAAAAAAAGGAGGTCATAAAAAGGCAGGTGCCTCTTATGGAGTGAAATAGCAATATCCCAACCCTTTGCTTGGGGGCCACCCAAACTGTGGCCTCTGAGCATCCCTACTGACCCTGGCCTCCGTGTTGCTGGACCTCGTGGGCACTGTGCAGCCAGGAGAGGGGAAGGAGAGCTTGAAACCTTCCTTTGCAAGGGCAGGGAGATCCCCAATAAATCTCTGCTAATCAAAGGCTAATGAACAGAGGTGGAAAGGGGGATGGAGATGTGTCAGAGAGGGTTAGGTTTGCTCGGTGACCCAAGCCCCAGGGATGAAGCTGTGTCAGGCTGCTCTTAGAGCTCGGCAGAAATAAAACTGCGTTTGAGGAGTGAGGCTGTTTCCTTGAAGCCAGAAGTTTGCATGTGAAAGGATGGGTTGTGAGGAATCTCAAAACTTTAAAAAGGCAAGAAAAAATGTCTAATGTGCTAAAATGGGTAATGTGGGCATTTGCAGGAGCCCTTCTGCAATTTAAGAAAAATTAAACCAAAGGAATTAGAAAAAAAATCAATATCAAAACACCGTATCTTGATTGACCTGATATCATCTCTCCCCAGTAAACCCCTCATGTTTCAGTTTGCAGAAATCATCAGATCAGCCCTCCAATTCTCATGTATATCCACAGGACAGGACAAACCCTTTCCTCCAGAGCTATGAAGAAACTGACATCTTCTCTTCACCTCTGGCAGTTTGTTGGCTCCCTCTCCAACCCTGAAACACCAGGAGGGAAAACCAAGCAAACCCTGGAGCCTCTGACCTTGCACGGTAATGCCTTGAATCCCAGCATTTTACCGAATGCTGCCTTCAAAATGAACTGTGGGGTTTTTTGGTTGAAAAAATAGGCTTTCTACCTTGCTCTGGACCAGCACAGGCTTCCATGCATTAGGAGGGCTGCCTTGCTTAGATTTTGCTTTTGACATTGGTTCATTGGCTTTCGTCCTTAGGGTGGCATCGCTTGCATGGGAAGGAAGGTGTAGACAAACTGCAGTGAGGCCAAGTTTGAGAGAGAAGGCCTTCAGGCAGCAAATCCCGTGGCCATCGGTGCTGTGCCACTCTGCGTGTCCCCACCACTGAGATGCTGAAGCCAGCACGGGGATGTCTGGGAGGTTCCCCTCCCGAGCCAGCTGCAGGGGAGGAGGGATATGCACCTACCCTGTGCTCAGTGTTTTTCCGAATGTCATCAGGAAATTAAAGTGAATTGGTTTGAATTTGCGTGTCTGCTGGCCGTGCCAGCTGAGGTGAGCAGCTGGGCTCCCTGGCACCGCACAGTGGTTGGGGTTTCATTTGGCTTTAATGCAGGACTTTGTTTGGAATCTTATTTTTCTCCAATTATTAAGACTTTTTGCATGGGATCAGCCTTTCCTTCTCCGTGGTTCTTTAGGATATAAAGGAAATAAAGTTTCATTTCAGACTAAAGCCCACTGATGTTCACGTCAAGTTTTAGAAACAATTTCTGCCCTCTTCTCTCCTCCTGCCTTCCTTTCCCCCAAATTAGTATCCAAAACTGTTTCTCATAGCCACATAGAGCTGGAAGATACAACTCAAATTTGTGACTCAGAACATACGTATATGTCAAAGCACATCTGATACCACAAATAACTCAGTGTTTTCAAGGCTATGTGGGTGTTTGTCTCAACCCCTTGGTTATGGATGGCTGTACAGAACCACATCTCACCTACTTTTTTATTATATGCCATACATCTTATGTTAATTATTAATGTACATGTATGCTATTTGTTTTATATACACAGACACAACTCAACCTCATTTGGTGAGCCCCAGTGACCCAGCCTTGTAGCCTGCAGAGGACAGAGCCCTGTTGCAGTAAGTTCAGCTCTACACAGGTGCGAGGGTCAGAAGTGGGTTGCAGTTGCAGGTCTAGGTTGTAAAAAGAATCTCAGCTTTCTGGTAACCCAAGGATAATGATGAACTTGAGTCTTAAATTCACATGACTGGTGGAAAAAACAACCCAGTGGGAACCTTGTCCCCACTAGAATAGACTTTCAAATAATCAACCCATCTCCTATTCAGGCAGGAATCCTGTGGGAAAAGGTTGGCTTTTGGCCTGAATAAAACATGATAAGATCCATACTGAGAAAAATTATGGTTGGCATACAATGGTATGTCTACAGTGGTATACCAGTGCAAATCTTATACTTCCTTTCAGCTTAATTAGTGCCATGTGTTAAATAGATAAATTGTATCTCTCTATGTTAAGCAAAAAAAAAAAAAAAAAAAAAATCCTCCTATCAGGCTCACAAAGCCCAAATATTTGTCTGAAAGATAAAGACAATATTTTTGCACAAATTCAGCTGTTTGAAATGCAACATTTACAGGATGGAGTACTGTTTTGGTTGGACTCGTATAGTACAGATTTTGGTTGAGATTGCCATGGCTTCACATGATCATTCTTTTAGACCTGGGGGAAGATGTTCCTCAAACAAAAATGAACAGGAATTTAGAAGCTAAATTCTTTGTCCTTTCTTTGTGAAAATATCATTTGTCCCTATCGAGTATCTTATATTCCAGGATGTCTACAGGACATATGCATAGAAAATTTCCACATTAAGCCATCCTCTTTGAGCTAAAACATGCCTTCCTGAAAGACATCTAAGACTTGATTTACAGCTTTCAGGTGACAGAGAATCCACCAGGTACCCAAGTACCTTTTCCTACTCCTTGATTACCTTCACCCAAAATCACGCACCGTATTTGTAGTTTGAAGGTGTGTGATATCCACACCTGCTCCTGGCACCTCACCAGTCCTTATTCTGCCAAATAAAGGAGCACCCTTTCATCACATATCCCCTATCTCTCCAACAATCAGACACTTAAAGGCCATGACTATAATTGCTCCTTAACATTCTTAGGAATGGATCTAGACTCAGCCTCTAGATTCTTGCTACAAAGCCCAGTTTCCAGAGGTAATTTTTGTTACTGTTCCTCCAAGAAGGGTTTTGCTAATGCTGTACATGAAAATTATACAACCTTTCTTCTTCTGCTTGATATTCCCCTGCTTGTATCTACAAGGATTGCATTTGCTGCTTTATTTACAACATCACACAGAGTTTGTATTCAGTGGGCTACGTACAATCACTCCTCAGTCCCTGACACAGTAGCTCTTTGGCAGAAGACATTTGCCTGTTGTTTATATTTGACGTGCGTTCCTTCTTGCTGGACATATGACTTTGCATTTGACTTCACTGTTTGAACAAGCCCTTTCTATCAAACAATTTGAGTCGGGAAACACAACTGACTCGTTAACATCATTAATTGTTATTCTACCCACTTTGGGGTCATTGGCACTTTTTACCAGTAGGGATTACGTACTTTCTTCCAGGTCATTGATAAAGATACTGAAGAGTATTGAGCAAAACATATCTCATTGTGAGTTTACTAAAAACACCCACTGCATAGCAATGTCTTGCTGATCCTTATTTTCTAAATTATATCTTGTTACTGATTTTTAGTCCACTGAATATGGGCCACGCCAATATTTTTAGTATTACTTTTCCTAAACAAAATATCATCTAGGACTAAATAATGTGAATTACAGAAATCTGTTTCATTGATAGTCACTTCTATCAACCAAGACCCTGTAATTTCATTTAATTATTGTTTTTAGTTTTAAATAATTCCTCTTTTTCCTTGTTTGCCATTGTTTTTGTCTCAGGCAATAGGATTTATTTTGAAGTTTAAGGTATATTGGTGCGCACAACTACATTTTGCAGGCACTTATGAAATGGAATAACAATGTGAACATTTGCACCTAGAAAACCATCATTTTCTAGCCTGCTACCCAACTCATTATGATCTATGAAAACAAGGTCTGACGCAGAAATACCTCAAGCTGATTTCAATTATTTTTTGCACTTAGAAACTTATGTACAGTGTTTAAAAACCCCAGGGATGCTTCTCCAGTTGTATCACAAGGCCTTCAGCATCTGCTCCTCAGCCCCAAATCTCCTATCCAGACATCCAGGATGGTTTCTTTCTCTGCACTCCAAGAAGGGCTATTAGAGGAGCTGATTGTTCTACTCCTTTTTTTTTTTTTTTTTTTTTTTTTTTTTGCTGGTCTGCAGTGGACACCACCATCACAGGACTCCTCCCCACCCCAGGTAAGTCACTGTTTGTATAGGGGTCCCCAGGAATTTCAAGCTTTACCCAAACCGTGAGTATTTATGGCATGTCAGACTGCCTTTGACAGAGACTGCCCTTCCTCCATCCCTCTCTCCTTCCCTCCCTCCCTCCCTCGTCTTGCCTGAACAGGCTGTAGCAGAGCTTCTAGCATCCCCGTCATTTGGATCATCTCATGAATGCTCAGTAATATCAATCATCTCACACAAACATTTCCAATTATTTTGACCTATTATGAATCTAAAGATACGATTATCAATCTAAAGGTTGGGTATTCTAATGTTTCAATTAACTGCCTATATTTTTGTTCACTTCTGCCATACCTGGCTTTAGCTGCTTGGCCCGGTCCCTCCCTCCCTCCCTGGTCAGAGAGGATATAAAAGTGCTGCAGCAACCGCAGACTCGCAGACCCAATGGGCAAGCGGCAGCTTACAAATACAGCCAGGAGCCCTTGCCAGGACCGAACCCGGGGGGTTTGTGGGGGCGGGAGCATGACCAGGTGAGTGAAGACGGGGGGGGCACCCCGCTGTCTTAAGGGAAACACAACCCAAGGCAGGGCCCGGCCCTTCTGCTGTTGGCTGTCGCTGTGGCCGGGGGCCGAGGCTCGGCTCGGCCTCCGCCCGCGGCCCTTTCAGCACCGCCCGCCGCGGACAGCGCCCGGCCGAGGCGGCTCCCGCCCCCTCCCCGCTGCGGACCCCCGGGAGCGGGGCTGCCGCTCCCCCGCACTGCTCCCCCACACCCGCGGGATGCAGCCCCGATCCCCCCTCCCTTCCCCGCCCCGCTGCCGGGGGTCCCGGCGGGACTGACCGAACATCTGGATGTGGCCCTTGGTGATGGGGTTGAAGCTGCCGCAGGCCAGCAGGATAACGTGGGTCTTGGTGGTCTCCGTCATGGTGCCGGCGCGGCCCTGCCCGGCCCTGCCCAGCCTTGCCCCAGCCGCTTTTTGTCTCTCGGTGCGGCTGCGGCGCCGGCGGGAGGGACGGAGAGAGGGAGGGTGGGAGGGAGCGGAGCCGGGGCGGGAGCAGGGGCGGCGCCGCGGCTGAGGGAGTGGGGCCAGGGCCGGCGCCGCCCCCCGCCACGCACAGCCCGGGGCACGCACACCCCGGCGGGCACTGACGGGTGGCTGGGCACGGCTGCACGGGCGGTCGGGCGAGCACGGGCAGATGTGGCACAGACAGGCACGCACGGGCAAGCAGGCGGTGCAACCCCTGCCAGGGGCTGGGGGGGGAGGTGCGGCCAGACACCTGGGTACGCAGAGACATGGAGATGTGTATGTACACATACGCACACGAACACGCACCCACATGCACGCATCCATCTCCGCGGGCACAAGTATGTGCACGCACGTTTGCAGAGAACGCACCCGCACACACGCGCAAACCCACACACCCACGCGCACCTCCCCTGTATATGCACACACATGCACGCACGTGCACACATGTGCACACGTAAACGACGAGGGCAGGGGAGAGGTGATAGAAACCCACATGCACATACGTGCACACACACAGGGGCTGTACCCCCCTCTCCCCCAAGCAGAGGTGACACATTGGCATCCCCAGGGTTGGGGAGACATAACACACCCCACCCAACTCAGTGTGGGAGGGCAGCCCTCCTCTGCATGTCCTCCAAGTCCTGCTCAGGTCACCCCAGAAAGCCCAGCCCCAGTGCCCCCAACCTGTCCCCAGGGCCTCCTGGCTGCCCCAGATCCAGTGCAACATTGCTGCAACACTCTTTTCTGAGGCCCCATGTGGAAACTGTCTTGGAGGGCTTCAGCTTCACACACCACCTCCATTTCACTGTCTGAAGGAAGTGAATGTCACATAGATGCTCTGGGTGGACTGAAAACCAGTCCTTATGGCAAGGTAAACCAGTACTAGACTTGTCTGACTTACTAATTATCTTCATTTCTCATTTGTGTCATTGCAGCATTGCTGTTCTCCACTAAAACAGCTCCTCTCCCTGAGAAAGGGCCGACAGAGCTCTGCTCACAGACACCGCAGGCAGCTGCCTTCAGCTGCTTCTCAAAAGCTGCCTCTGTCCTGTCACGTCTCTCCATCTCCTACATGCAGCCTTTCCTCCTGGCAGGGAGTTATTTGCCACCAACATGATTCCCTTTTTCTTCCTTCATCTGCCCTCCTCTCTCTGTCCTTTAGAGGTACCAACTGCAGCCACCCAACATCTCCCCTCTGCCTTCCCCAGGGCCTGCAGCAGCAGGGTGTATTTCATGCTGACCCACTAAGATAAATTATTTCCAATCCTTTGCTTGAAGAGTTTTGCCGTGCCAGCTCAGACTGGTGCTGGGATGCTCATCGGTCCTATCCCAAAGCAATATGAAGGAGCAACACTCCGGGATGAAGAACCCAGGAAGATACTGGGTCCATTTGCTCAGGGAACCCTTAAATGCTGGCTGCAGTCATACCTTCAGGAGCACATGATAGGAACTGCTGGTCTCTCTTGCCACATAGGGGTGTGGAACATATTCTGGTGGATTTTTTTTAATGCTGATTTTTAATTTGGACTAAGCTGGCCTAGAGGGAGAAGGATGATGAGACAGACACTGTGCTCTGCTTCTTGCTCCCTGCCTCTCCCCTTCGACTCCATCCAGATTCGCTGGGAGATGTGGGATATATTAATGGGGTGCTTCTCTTTGGCAACAAGCTGGCTTGAAACCCGCTGGTGTTTGGGCACTCGCAGCCCCCTTTGAATAGGCTTTGCAGGATGAAAGCTGCAGGATGGGGCTGGAGAGGAAAGCAGATAGAACTGGCAGAATTAAAACAAACCATTAAAAAACCCCACCCATACTGCACATGCAGCATGGAAAGGAGAAAGCAGTTTAATGTGTTACCCAGAGGTTCTTACAGCCTTTACAAGTTCTTTACAAGGGAAAAAGAAAAATTAAAAACAAACCACTAGGAAAATGCTCTCAAATAGGAGAAAAAATGGTATTAAGGGTGTAAATGTCTTTCTGTAGCCAAAAATCCTTCAGGGAATCTTGTTTTCTCACCAGCAGAAATCCGGGTGGGGAGCTTGCTGCTGCAAACACAAAATTATTTGGGTTCTCTGACATTCAATCTTGGTGTTAGTCTCAAAGCCAAAAAACACACATGACAATGGGCTGGTAGGTGACATGGATGTGGCAGACTGGCTGCAAGATGGGCTTGGCTGGGGATGAGATGGGATCAAGAATGGCAGCCTAACCACTGCCCTGCTGGAGGTGGTAGGTGTGCTGTCCCCACTGCAAGTTCCCTTGGCCCCTGCCAAAAGCCAGTCCGGTGGCAGTGTGACCCAGGTCCAAGTCTGGATGAAGTCAGCCGTCAAATTAGATGCAGTCAGTGGCCACTAACCCGTGCAAAGTGTCCTAACAGTATCCTAAAAACATCAGTGGTGCATTCACTTGTTTGGCTCAGCTGCAAAGAAAGGCATGGGGAAGCAGATCCATCTCTTTCCATCAGCGGTGTGGGGAAACAGTGGTAAATAAATGAACAAATAATGGCAAGTGAGGAAAGGTATGGTGCATTTTTATGTTTTCTTGTGAAGTGGTGCCTTCTTACTAGCTCTGTTCATCATTGGATGAATCAATGGGATGACATTTTAGGGCTTGTGTTGGGACTTTTTTGTGCTGCAACTCCAAGCTTAGCCTGAAAGGGAGAGATTCGCTGTTTTAGGAAGAGTTGTGGCATGCTACAATTCAGCACAGGTGCTGTGCTCGATATAACTCTGCCTTTAAAACCACAGGCTTTAATTAGCATTTACAAGCCTTGGGGTAACAGCAGAAAAAGAGAACATTCTTCAAGGCTGCCTTGGCCACATGTGTGTGCTACTGGCCGGCCTCTGTGTGCATGTGCACACTCCGCCCTCTGTTTTCACAAAATCTATTCTCCAATTTTGTTAAAAATTAACAAGTTCAAAAGCAGGAGTCTAATACACCAAGAGACAGAAACTTTTCATTTGGAAACTAGGGAGACATGATGTTTCTTGGTAAGTTGGTTTCCACACTGGCAAGGTGGGGATACCTGTGTTTTTTTCCCATTGCAGAGGCTCCAGTGTCTCTGCCAGAGGTAGTAATCATTGCTCGTGTGTGATGGAACACACTGCAAGCCACCACAGTTCCTGCACAAGAGCCAACCTTGGGCTCTTCTTGGCTCAGCTTTCCCCCTGGGCTGAGTGATGGGCCCACAGCTCCTCGGCTCATCCAGCCAGGTGTCAGCATGGGTTTCAGAAAGAAATGGCTTTGTGGCACTACTGTTTTGGCTTCAGCTCAGAGCTGCGAGAGGTCTTGTCAATAGGTGACGTGGGACTTCTAAGACGGTGTCCTACCCCTTCCCTTGGTGCAGTAAAGCTCTGCACCCAGATGAAACTGGGGGTTTCCCCTTTATGAGAAGACTCCTTCACTGACTCCTTCCATACAAAACAGACTGAATCTCGGTAAGACACTTGAAAACTAATTTTTTCATTAATCCTAACCCCATTCCTCACTAATTTTGCATCTTTTTCCTTCAGCCTTCTGTAGGTTGTACCAACTGCAGCCATAAGAGCATCAGGTGCTGCTGTCGCAGGACAAGGCACAAATGGAGAAAACGGCGGGTGGCCAGGCTCTCCTGCTGCTTGGCGATCCCCACTGCAACCCACTGGGCTCACCAGCTCCTGATGTGCACAGCCCAATCTTTCTGCCTGCTCTTTCATGCCGGGGTTTGACCTCAAACACTGGATAGTGAAAGGTTAAGGTGGCCTGTCCGGATGTGGGTTACGTGCTGCCTGGCTGTGGTGGGGACGAAGTCTGGCCTGTGCTGCCCGTGCCTCTTCCTTTGCTTTCCTGCTGCATGCCAGGGTGGGTAAGTGATGTGGTACAGCTGTCACTTAGCAACACTGTCAGTTCGGGAGCGACGGCAGGATTTGGCGGACTGACGCTGGTCAGGCTGTGCGGTGGGTCAGACACAGATACGCACCCAGAGCCAAGTGCCTGGTAGAGACCAGGGTGCAGAGGGAGCTGTGTGCATGGGGAGAGGTTCCTCACCTCCAACACAGACTATGTGTGCGGGAAGAGGTTATTTCACCTTTTTTTCCCTGCTGTGTTTTCCAACCTAGTCTTTATTTGCTTTTCCTTTTGTTGCTTTCCCTGAACACGTGGGTGCAGACTTCCTGCTGGTGAAGAAGACAGCCCCAGTTGCAGGAGCCAGATGCTCCCTGCCAGCCCTCGCTGTGATTGCCATGCAGCACTGGAGCACCCCAAGACCCCCAGCCGATTTGGGCTCCAACCCAGCCTGTGGTGGCAAGCAGCCATCTGCCATCTGCAGAGCTGGTACAGTGGGACAGACAGAGGACAGAAGGAAGATTAGCTTGGTTTTATCCTCCAAGGAAGAAAATAGCCCTGAGAAATGCAGTGACTTGCCTACCCCAACACAGGGACCTTGTAGCAGCCCTGCAAAATCACTGCCTGTGGGACTTGAGAAGCAAGGCTCAACCTGTTAAGCACACCTGAAACATCGCCTGTGGTCCACACCAAGGATATTTCTGCACGCATATCTGGGCAGCTTTTTGTTGTCTAGACAGCCAGGCCCCACACTGGGGATGCAAGGAAGACAGGAGGATTGTGCCTGTGTGTGCTGGGGTGAGGGATGGAGGTTCCTTGCTCCTCCTGGCACTGCCTTTCACCTTGTCTCTCCCCTGGGGCTTGGGAGGAGGAATGGAAAACTTCCAGCTTAAGGCTTTTAAACTGTCAGTTTGCAAATTCTTTTAAACAACCCAAATCTATTGAAGAAAGGGGCAACTCCTGCTGGGGAGCCATGACAGTGGGCTGCTCTGCAAGGGCAGGTGATCAGGGAGCCGAGTTTAAAAGTCTCTCTCAAGCAGAGGATGGAGGCCATGAGGAGGTTCCTTATGTGTCTTCCAGCTCTCTTCCCCAGGGGCTTATCCCAGGTGGGATCTGCCATTTGGGAAGTGACCCTGAGCTCAGGCACCCTTTCACTGCCCCCTGTCTCTCTGCTGCTGGACCCAGCAAGCACAAATCAAATTGAGTTCTCTGGCCATGAGAGATTGCGAGATCCAGCTGAGGAGTTAGAGGGGCTTAAACCAGTCACGAACACACCCTGGCACAATTCAAAGCCGTTGCTGTCTTAGAGCTAACAAGGGGGTTCAGTTCTGCTCCCCGTGTCCTGGCCCTATAACTCTAAGAAATTTTTGTAATGCAACAACTCACATTAAAAAAAAAAAAAAAAGGCTTTTCCTTGGGAATTAAGGAACAAAAGATCTTGATTTAAGGAGTCAGTCACTTCATGGCTCAGTTAAAATAAACCCTTTGGTTCCCACAAAAGCAGTTTTTTAATTTACACCCATTTTTGAAATATTATCTGAACGTATCTCAACGAAACTCAGGCCTGCAAATGCAGCCGTGGGAGGGGAAGGCTTTGAAAATACAAGGAAGACAGACAGGACTGACAGATTGGGCCTGGCTGGACCGACCAAGCTGAATTAGTTGATCATGAAGCAACTGCACAGGGCAGTAAGTGGAGGCTCATGGGCAAGGCTCAGGGGTATCTGCTATGGCGAGAGCCAAGTTGAGCCGGAGGGAGCTGCCGAACCTGCGGCGACCAGGTCTGAAGCCATATGGGATGAGGCAGCCTGGTCCAAAGTGAGAAACCTTCCATTTCTGATGACCTGAGGTATGAGCATTCAAACAAGGAAGGAACCAGCAGGGCTCTTTAGCTGGTGAAAGAGATGACTTATAACTGAGGTCTGAAAATTCATGGGTAGCCTGGAGGGCGTGACCAGGGACCAACTGGTGACCACCTCTTCCAGCTCAAGAGCTTTTCTCAGGGAATGGTTCCTCACATCCTGGAAGAAGCTGCCTAAGAGTGTCGTGGGATAAAGCTCCCATGGGCTCCTGGGGTTGTGATGAGGTTGTGGACCTAAGACCCCACTGTGTTGGCCCCTGTGAACCATCCCCAGGCACTATGCAGCGTTTCAATGACACTGGACTGACTTTTCAAGCTATCTCCTGAGGAAGGTCAGCTTGGCAACAGATTCCTCTCTTGTCCGTATTCAGCAGCTGAGCGCTGGCCACAGATGCAATTAGCTCCATAGGCATTTTCATGTCTCTAATTCTGTCTGAGGTTACAGCTCAGCTGTGCAGACTAGATCGATCTGCTCAGTCAGGATCTCAGCTGGGTTATGCAGAATGGGTGTGCGACGTGGAAGCACTCAGAGTGGCTCCCCAGGAATGGCTGCTTTCTCTTTCCCTTCCAAGAGGGATTTATCTTTTTTAATGTGAAAGTGTACTTCTTTCCAGAATGTGCGACACTTACTCTTACAGAATGAAAAGTAAATCCATTAGATACTTCATGAATTACAAGGATTAAAAGGGATTTATTTAAGAGATGCAGCCTATTTTACAATTTTTTCTTTGTCCTGAATGATATTTGCAAGGGAATAATTAAGACTTACCAAACCTTTACACAGTCAAAATTCCTGAAGTTTTTCATATAGGCTATATTTGGAGAAATAAGGTTATAATTAGGATAAGATGGCTCTTTTGTCACTAACAATTAAAAATCTAAGTGGTATAATCTGGGATAACAACAAATAAATTTTAATCACAGCACCATTATTACTGAAAGGGACCAAATGCAGGGCAAAATTAAGATTGTTTAGGTATCTTCATACTTTGTTTCTTCCTTCAAATTCTTCAATTGCTTTTGAGTGCTAATTTCCTGCATTCACAATATTTAGATTAAGTAATCACCAAATCTGCAGAGGATCTGGGGTTTTATCATTCAGTTGTTGAGCTGTACTCTCAACTTACCTTGATCCCAGGTTTTCACCCTGAGTAGCAGGAACACATGATTTCTCAAAGACCTAAAAGCCAAGGTTTGTCACTGAGACAGAGGGCTGTCCAGGGGCCACATCTGTACTTGGAAGCCAGGAGGAGGGTTTACACACACACAAGAGAGACCTTGGACTCTGAGATGCTCACAGGATATTCCTGGATAACCAAAGATGTTAGTGTTAATGAAGAAGGATGGGAGCAAGGTCTGATTTGGCCCACTTCTCCCTTCTTGTCTTAAATAGCCTTGAGGAAATCTCTTCTGCTTCTCTGGCTGTGGAGATGGTCACTCGCTCTCCTGTTAGAGCAGGCTGGATAAGTGTTTTGAGGATAAATGTGTTAAAGGTCTGTGAAATGCTGAGCTCCTATGGTAAATGGCTGTAAAACAGATTCACAATTTGGGATTGTGAGATTTTCTCTCTGGAGAACAGAGCAGCTTCGCTCCTGAGCATTTTGGCTGCACAGCTGGCAGAGGGCCATGGTTATTCACTGGGTTCACAGGGTCTCTGTCCTCCTCTGGGGATCAAATCCTTCCCAATGCTCTGTAATTATTAAAATGGTCAATCACAGTTTTTGGCCCGTTAATGATAAAAATGATAATGTGTTGAACTCTACAAGAAATCTGCTTCTTTGAAGATAAGATTTTTATCACAAATCTCTTGGAACAAAACTAAGGGGAGATTGGCTTGTGGCTTCCCCTTAAATGGAATTAAATTAGCCCCCTTGATGTGTGCACCAAAAGGTTTGGAGTAGAATTTCCTAAGAAACAGAGCAGAGCATTCAGCAGCAATGCCAAGTCCTCAAAAATGCCATGTGGGAGAAACTGAGGCCAAATCCAGAGGCATGGGGATGCAGAAGAACTCTCTGAGAGGCAAGAAGGGTGGGCTGAGGAAACTCATGGACACATTGTCCTCATGGAGAGATCTCTTCCAACAGCGCAGAAACTCACAGGGAAGTGAAGACTCCACAGCCCGGAGAAAAAGCCCTTAAAAACAGAGAAAAACCTTTGCAGGGTCTGACATCCTTTTCTTCTGTGGCTGGAAGATATTCAGCAGGAGTAAGAAAAGGCAAAGGGAAGTTTGTGGCTAGGCAGCTCACTCTGGTAGGTCATAGCTTCCCTCATATAACCGCCCCGAGGTATGGCTCCACTTGGCAATTTATATCGGCCTTAAACAGGCTAAATAACACCGTCAACAACACTCATTAGACTCTTTTGAAAATACCTGGGGCTGCCCATTCCCCACTGCCCAAGACTCAGAAGTCAGTTCTGCCCCATGTGAACCTCTTGGATGTTTTGGGGTGGCTCTGGAAGTGGATTGAACGCAGAGAAGACCAAGCAAGACAGCCACTGTGTCAACGCTGCCCTGCCTGCTCCCATGCCTCATGGGAGCACTTTGTGGCCTCTTGGATGAGACCTGTGTTCGTTGGCCAAAGGGATACTGCAGAAAGCCAGGATTTGCCACTCCCTTCCTGGCCAAAGTGTCAAAACTCAAGCTTCTGCTTTCGAATTACCCCTCTGCTATCGACATGCAAACACAGAGGTCAGGGAGAGTCAGCCCTGGATTTGCACAGATTCAACCTGTTGAGCTCAGAAGTACATGCGCCGTTGCAGAGAACAGCAGCCTGCACCCCACTGACTTTGTCTAAGGTCCAGCACAGTGTTGAAGTGGACTGAAAAATAAAGAATCGCCTTTTATTTTAAGCAATAACAGTGCAGGTTAACACTAATTTTATTTTAAGCAATAACATTGTTGCCACAGGGGTGTGGAGCAGAGGATGTGCCAGAGTGCTCTTTGGAGTTTGGTGGCTACCTTATAGTCAGGCTGTACAATATCGTTCATCCTGGAAGGAAGCCTCTAGCAGAGGATCATCCCCAGAAAACAAAAAAAAAAAAAAGGTGTAAAAGCAACAGTTTGTTTGGCCAGGAGTAAAGAAGGGAGGAGTTGTCCCTGAAACAGCCCCTGGGAGAAGAGTGATGGAGAAAACTGACAGGAAAATCTCCTCAGGAGGCAGGAAGGCTCAAGGGGAGCCTGTGTTTTGGCTTTTGCTGCTTAAGCCTGTGTAAGCTGTTCTCAGAGCACCACTCTGCTGCTGTGGGATAGGGCGAACAGGGGACTGTTAAAGGGTCTGGCTGCATACAGAGGGTGGAAGTGAGGGGCTGGTGGCAGAGGAAGTGGCACCAGCTTAAGGTGCTTCTGCGTTCAAAACTTCTCTTATTCAACTCCTCCACAGGGGGAAGAAATGGATGGAAAAATACGTGAAGAGTAGAGGCAAGCACTTGAGGCACCTGTACAGTAGCTCATGCTGCCTGGGAAAGTCCTGGACAACGTTTCCTGAGACTTGCAGCTCCAAAGAGCTGCGTTTCTGCATTGATACAGGAGATACAATCTCAGAGTCTCTCTGGCAGCTGTGCAGACTCAACCTGTCTGGTTTAGCCCAAGAGAGGCTCTGGGCAGGCAGAAGCAGACCCAGTTTGTGCTGCACTGAACCAGTTTGCTCCTGCTCTGCAGCTAAGAGCCTGCGGGATGGAGGCTGAGCCCTGAGCCCTACTGCGGTGCCGGAGGCACAGCACAGCCTTCCATGGGAGGTTTGGTGGCATGGCTCACTGCCCAGCCCTGACTGCTCTGAAACCAGGAAACGGATTCTTGCAGCCTTGATAGGCTTCTGTTTAAACATGTGGGGTGCTGAAAATAATTTCCCTAAACACGTTCTAGTTTCAACCTGAAAATAATGCAAGGGATTTCTTTTCGAAATTTGATCTTTCATTTTGTCCTTGGGGTCACAATTTGCATTAGCCAGCCTCCTTGGTGCTCATCCGATCCCAAATTGTCTTCTGCTTCGTTTCTTCAGGCTGGCCCATACGGTCAAATGCCTACCAAACTCAGTGGGACTTTTCCTGCTCCAAAAGACAAGTTTGAGCATAAAGTAAGTCATCAAGTCGGCACAGGAGGCTGCACCACGTGCTGTAAATATTGTAAATATTTAGATGTGACAGACTGCTGTACTGGGGCACAAGGTTACCTCCTAACGCGCCTGTGTCCCAGCTCCATGCTGGGACCTGCTGGCTGCCGTGCTGACTCTGGGACTGTGGGCCACATCCCCGGCGTGGGACCGCTCCGTGCCTGAGCTTGCTGCCTTGCAGGCGCTGGGGCTGCCCGTGGTTTTGGGTAACGGAGGGAATCTGAGATGAAGGCTGTTTGGGACACTTTGGGGTGACTCTCAGGGCTGGACACCTGAGCAGCCAAATCCTGGGGATGCTTGGGTGCAGGCAGGCAAGCAGGCCGAGAGCGGGCAGCCCGGTTTATGCGGGAAGGCCAGACCCACCAGCGTTGCTCCTGCCCAAACCTTTTCTGTCCGAAAAGCACGAGGCTGCCGTCGCTGCCCTTGCGCTGAGGGACAGGAGTTCCCGCACAGCACCGCGGGCCAACACCTCTCGGCAGGCCGGTCCTCTCGCCTCCCGAGCTCCGTGAAGGGGCGTCCGTGCCGTTGCGAGGGGCCCGGGGCGGGCGAGGACCCCCTAAGGCCGCGGCTTCAGGCCCGGCGCCGGTCCCGGCGGGCGGGAAGGCGCCGCGGTTGCCGTGACGACGCCCCGCTCGCCCCTCGTTTGCCATGGCAGCGGGCGAGCCAATCGGCGGGCGGCGCCGCGGGTCGGCACGGGAGGGGGAGAAGCGCGGGGGAAGGGTTTCCCGGTGGCGCCGCCGGAAGTGCTGGCGGGGCGGGGTGGGGTCGGGCCCGGAAGCGCGGCCGGTGCGGCGGGAGGGTCGGGGCGCTTTAGCGGGGTGGCGGGAGGGCTAGTGAGTAAGGGACGGCGGCTGGGGGGGCTGCTGGGGCCGCTGAGGTTGACTGGGACCGGCGCTGTCGGGGCCGGCGGGGCGAGGGCGGTCTCTTCCCGGTCGGAGCGCAGAGCGGGGACACTCCCGCCCCTTCCTTCCTGCCGCCCCTCCCCCGTGGCGGCAGGCCCTGCACGGGAAGATGGCGGCGGCGGCCGGAGGTGGCAGCAGCAGTAGCAGCGGCGGCGGCGGCGTGGGGGCGGCGGCGGGACGGCCCGGGCTGTGAGACCCGCGGCGGGACGGGGCGGCGAGCGGCGGAGGATGAGCCTGCTGTGTGCGCAGTATCTCCGGTAAGAGCCGGCCGGGATCGGGGGGTGTGTGGGTTGCCGCCTGCCCGGAGGCGAGGCCGCGGCCAGCGACCCTCAGGCGACGGGGAGCATGGGCAGGGGCTCCCCTCGGGCGTGGGGAGTCCCTCCAGCGGCAGCGAGGAGCTGTGAGGGGGGTGTGACCGGGGCGGGTGTGGGGGACCCCGCCGCCACGTTACCGAGCCCCGTCCCGCTGGCGGGGAGCGGGGACCGAGGCGGGACGGAGCTGCGTGCCTGCAGGCGGGCGGGCCGCGCTGCCGCTTAGCTGAGGACGGCCCGGCGCGGAGAGGGCTCCCCAGCAAGGTCAAGCCGATGCCTTAGAGCCGCAAGGGGAGCCCACCGGCTTCCCTACCGGAATTCTCTAGCCCCTTTCGAGTAGGTGCCGTGATAACCTGACGCTGCGGAGCGACTGGGAAGTTTGACCCCGTCGGTGAAGTGCAATCTGCGCTCGCAGCCCCGTGAGGTGCTCTGGAACCGTGCCGCCCTCACCCGTCAGCCCGTGGCCTGCCGGAAGCCCTCTGTTGCGGCTAGTGCAGTTGATGGGTTTGGGGGGCGGTCAGCTCAGGGTTTGGGAGAGAAGCGACTCTGCGGGGGTGGCGCTTTGAAACGCTTCGCCGAACGGAAATGCTCCTCAGCCCCTGAAGTCGAGAGCGCTAGGTGCTGCACATTGAGATGAGCAAAACTTTGATGGGCTTTGGGGTGAAATTATCTTTTGGGTATAAAGTGCTGTTTCTCTAGTGGTTTTGGAAAGGAGCATTGCGACATACAAATGGCTTTTCTGTAGCTGTAAAATGCTAAATAACGTGTTGTCCATGAGATGTTGCCCCCCGCCCTTCCAGAGCACCTCATGGAAAAGGTGTAGGCATGCCAGAAGGGCGTGCGTGCCCTTTCTGAAGCGTTCAGGGCTGGCGAAGGATTTCTAGGTGAATTTAAGGAGGCTTGTAAATTTCCAAAGCACTTTCTATCCAGGGTTCTGAAACGATTCAGCTGTCTCCTCTTACTGATTTTCCAAATCCTCTTTTTCCTCCCCATCTTGTCTTGTCCCTCTGTCCACCTCCTTTTGGTAGTCCAGATCGTGTCGCAAGTTTATCTTTTAAAGCGAGAGAATAAGTAATCCTTTTCTCTAATAGCAAGCTTATGAGCCTTTTTCTCTTCCAGATTGCTAACCTATGCTGTGTTAGAAATGTCTTCATCCTTTCTTTCCTGTTACATTATGGAAAAATCTTTTAAAGACCTTGTTATTAGCTCTCCTCTACCAGTAAAAGACTTGCTTTTGTATTGTAGTATATGTCTTACTAATATTGTAACCTCTTGCTCCCTCCTCCCTCCCTGATATTACCAGTCTTTGTAGGCCTTGTGTAGTTCCAAAGCAGTACTGCTGAAGTCGTGCTTGTCCTGCCCCAGTCACCTTCCTGCACCACCGTGCTCTTAGCATTCTGTGTTCTGCTGCATCAAGCTCAAGATCCTCCTTGCCTGCAAGCAAGTAGGCAGTAATCACCTACTGCTCCTAGTTTTGTTCCTTCTGTAGCTTATCCTGGGCCTTTATCACTTTTTCCTGACTGCCTCATTTGTATTGTGTGTAATACAACAGGACTGAAGCATCTGGGGACTAATGCATCACAAGTAGTGACTCCTCTCTTTGTCATCAAGAATCTTATCTCCTCCTAAAAAAAACCCAAAACCTCACAACATAAACAAGACAGTCCCCCTTCCAAACTTTTCAAGCACTTTGTAGTTGGTAATTATCACCTTCTCCATCTAAAGAACATTTGGGTTCCTATGTGTAGAAGGTACAGCTTAAAAGCTGTGAAAGGCTTTTTACAACAGAGCATATATTTAAATTGTTCAATTTACACAGTGCAGAAATGGAGCTGTGGATTACTGCAGCCCAAGCTCAAAAAGAGAACTGGGAATAGAGTCTCAAACTCTGAGCCAGTTCTGTTACTCCTTTGCATTAAGGAGGAAGGCATCCTCCTTACAGTAGCATTACAAGCTCTAGCTGAGTTGTAATGGTGAAGGAGTAAATAGACACAAGTATAATGATGTAGAAGGGCAGTTTAACAAAACATTGTGCCAAATGAAGACGTGGAGCAATTAGTCTCTGCTAGTCTTCATTGTCATTCAAAAACTAAGGAAGGACAGAAAAGTTTTTGTGAGAAATCTTCATCTGTATTTTGAAGTTTGGACAGAAGAGAGCTGAATTTCTAAGGTGACCATGTAATGGTTGAATAACTAGTGAAATAATGACTCTGCAAGAATCAAGATGCTGAAAAAATGAGCAGGGAAGAAAGGGCTTTCAGCTGGACTGCCTTAACTCCTCCACTACCAGTCTCTTGCTTTCTGTATAAATGTGTATGAATCGGCTTTTTTAAAATGCTGTCTTTAAAAGATTGAACCCCTTCAGTCCAAGTGCAAGAACTGAGAAACACCCGAGACTCCTACAGAAGTCTTCCAGAATGAATGAAGAAGGTCAGACTTCACATACTGAGTCTTTCAAAAGTTGCGGGAAAGTCTGGTTTTAGTCATCCTTGTATGTTGTAAGAAAGTGTTTTGGGTTTTTGCTTTCCCAGTCTTACTATCCTTTTCAAGGTCACCTTTCAGGAGTACTAGCGTGTCTTCTGTCCCACCTAGTTTCCTAGATACTTCTCTCGGGTCGTAGTTTGAGTAATTTCTCAAAAGATTTGCGTTACATCTGGTCAGGTGAGTAGACCTTGCAGAAGGTTTTTTCAGAGAGCTCTTAGGAAAAAGAGGCATGGTTCATATCTCTGCTCAGGTGAACGTCTCATTTGGCTAAGAATTTGTACCCATCCCATTTGTGCCGCTTTGCGAATCTACATGTACTCCCCACAAATCAAATTAATTTTGTGGGGCAGGCATGTTACAGTAAACGTTTCTTGTATCCTGCTAGGTAGAGAAGTCGCCATTTTTAAGCAAAGTATCACTACCAAAAGGATTTCTAACATAATACCTCAGAAATTTTGGAGCGCTTCCTTTTTATAAGACAGTTTTAAGCTTTAGTGCACATTTGTTCACTTCAAGGAAGTTATCTTCATTGCCAATGTCATGTTAATGTTCAAAATGTAGTTAACTTGGATTCAAAAGTTTAGCTGTTTGACAGAGATATGACTGTCTCAATTGCATTTCACAAAGATGTGAACTCTGGTTACTAGTTAAATGTAGCATTACCCTGGTAAATTGTGGCTTTGAGCACTCTGTAAACAGAAAAAAAAGCATTTGAATTACAGGGCTTGAACACAGCTTAAATTCTAGTGCTGACAAACCAGTAGGTAGTTTCCTGTAGTCTTATGATGAGGCTATAACCAACTTCATTAAAGGTTTGTCTGCTTTAATAATTTAAATCGTGGCTCTTTTTTCAAAGACTCATCAGTAGCTCCATTAACTCCTGCATCTGATGCGTGTCTTCACAGTTGCTCCTTTGCTGTCTGCCAGTCCATGACGCACCTCTTGCAGTGTTTCTTCACTGTTAATGGAGGAGGGTAGAGTGGAGATAATTTAGAGCCGCAGTCTGTGGGTGTGAGCATGTTCTGGTACTGATTCCTGGTCAGGATGATGTAGAGTTGATGTTTGTCAGTGCTAGAAAGGCGCAAACCAGCGTACTGTTTGAAATCCAGAATGAATCGTGACAGGACAGGCAGAATAAGTTATTTAATTACCTTGAGGGTACATGGAGGAAAAAGTTAGTAAAAGTAACTGCAGTGTTAATAGGGAATCTTGTAATTCATGGCTGCAGCGTGCTGCCTGGAGCTTGTTGGTTTACCAGGTGTCTTGGGCTGGAGGGGCCCTCAGGAAGTCCCTGTCCAACCTCCTGCTCAAAGCAGGGGCAGCTCTGCGTTTGGACCAGGTTC
The DNA here is from genome assembly GCA_027574665.1 of Rhynochetos jubatus. NCBI lineage: Eukaryota > Metazoa > Chordata > Aves > Eurypygiformes > Rhynochetidae > Rhynochetos > Rhynochetos jubatus. Next base: position 25,244,903 of record CM050656.1, read on the forward strand.
CTCAGGGCTTGATCCTCTCAGGTCTTGAAAACCTGCAAGGATGGAGACAACTCAGCCTTTTAGGGTAGCCTATGCTGCTCCTTGACTGTCCTTGTGGTGGGAAAGATCCTCTTTACATCCTGTCTGAACCTCTCATATTTTAGCTTATGCCCATTCTCTCATCCTCCTGCCACACTGCGGAAAGCCTGGCTCCGTTTTCTCCATCCCTTCCCCACAGACATGCAGCTGCTGTGGGTGCCCCAAAGCCTTCCCTGCCCCAGGCTGACCAAGCCTTGCTCCCTTTCCTCCAGCTCTGGAATGGAAGTGCTCCAGCCTTGACTGCCCTGGGGGCCTCTGCTGACCTTGCTGTGGTTGATCTGCATCTTTCTTGATTTGTCTTGATATGTGGAACAAGACCAGTCAGTCTTGGAAAGTATTCCCTCTAGCTTTTTTATGTTCTGAAATGATTAATGCTACTTTCATCATTGTTTACTCTTGAATTTTAAACAGAGGAGGGGTAATGGAGAGATCAAATACTCTGTTGGCCTTTTAGGAGGCACCTCTTAGCACAGTGTTTTCTTTGGGGGAACATAAGAAAAGACACTTTCCCTTTATAGTGTCTCCTTTTTTTTTCTCTCCATACAAGGTGTTCTTAGCATCTGATAACTAGAATTGCTGCCGGTATTTAGTCTGAGCAACACTACTTATTCTTCTTTAAGGGTGAGGGTAATGATCTGAAAAGACAGATCAGATTGATGGAGAGTACTACTTACTACTGATCAACAAGCTTTGTGGTGACCTATGAAGTAAAAATAATTACAATTTAAAAAATGCTGAGCAGTTTCCCCCTGAGCTTTCTGCTGAAGGAAATCCATCTTGCTGAGAGCCCTGAGACATGAATCGTACCCCTCGGGTCTCTGCAGCTATTAGTTGCTCCCTTCTTCCTGTCATGGGGATTTGGATTATTGAGCATCCTCCTGCCACCCAGGGACAACTTGTGCTAAAGTCACCAGTTGGCTGGATGTACTCTCATAGCTCTGATACTTTTTTCCAAGCCCAGATTCCTAAGGAAACAAGGCTTGTGTGAATATACTGCTTATCATCTTTTTCTCCTCTTTCTCAAATGGCTTTAACAAATTCTAGCAGTCTTCTGCAGAGTGGTAGGAGTTTCAGAGTTGATTGCTATTAACTTTGTGGAAGCTAATTGGTTAGAAGAGTGATCCAAAGGAATGTGGCTGTTGAGAGAGAAGCAGTAGAGCTCAGCTGGTGTAAATCAGCACATGCAGAGCTTCACGTCAGCGGTGGTGCGTGCTTTTCTGTGCAGGGAACTTGAGTTTGCTCCTCTACAGAGTTTGAGTGCAGCTGGTGCTGTATGTTAAGAGTGGAGAGATTCAAATCCTTAATAGCAAGGATTTGAATGTATGTGCAGTTTAGCAAGCGGTGAGCACTGTTTTCTGCTGGAGGGGCTGGCAGAAGGGTGACTGTTTGTGTGCTGGAGGAAGAGGGCTGCAATATTCAGAAAACTTCACCCTTTTTGCTTAGTATACTTGTCAAAATCTTGTCCATATAGTCAAAGGATGTGTTTAAACTTGAGCTGCTCCCAACAGACATGTCTCACTCTTCCTTTTCACCCTTGCCTGTTCAGCCTTGATTTGATGGTGTAAGTTTATGGCCAGGTCTTCAGTGAACTGGACTGGGGAACTACATGACATTAAAACTGCTTTAGTTTTGGCTTTTTACCCACAGAATTTAGCCTGAGTTAGTTTCCTGATCCCATTCATCATGTTACCACACACGCAGACAGAAGGGGTGAGGTGGTGTGCAGCAGGATTGAAGCACTAATTGTCAGGGTAGGGTGGGACTGCTTCTTCTAGTGATGGCACTCATTATCATTACAGTGCTCACTGACCCATAACACTAGTAAAAAATGCCCTATTTCCTAGAATATAGCTGTAGTTGTGTATAGAATATAACATACAAGGACTGTAGCTGGTCTCACTACCACAAGTAGTACCCCCTGTTTTTTCTTGCTGCAGAACACAGCTTATTGTGGATGCTGTTACTGTACTCCCTTTATATTCTTGAGGTTACTTGCAAAACAGTGTTCCAGTGACCTAGAAGTGCAGGTTAGTGTAAGTAAAGTTACAGCTGTATTTATTTATTTTTGATGGCAGAGTTGATTTTTGTAGCAATTAGTTCTTCTTGTAACGTGCATATTCTTACCTGGTTTGATCTTCATTGAAAAGGAGAAGGTTCTGTTGTGGCCCTGAAACCTGGTGGTGCTTATCTGAAGTTTTGATGGGGCATGTAAGCTGCACAAAAGCATTTTGAGAAGGCTGCCGCCTTTCCTGAATATAGGGGTTTGAAGGTTTTTTTTTTTTACAGAGTTCCTTCATTTCAGTGCATAGTAAGAAGATACATTTGTTTGGTGAATGCTTAGCTCTTTTATTTAAGTACTCAGTGTAAAGTATACTGTGAAATTCAAGCTACTTGTAGAATCTTTCTCCTGACCCGAGTGCATCTTCCATATAGTGGTTTCATAACCAGTAACCTCAGCCTGCTCCAGTGAGATTTTTTTTTGCCTCCAAATGAGCTGATGTAGGCACTGAATTGCAACGCTAACTTTTATGTCAAGCAACTTAAACCTTTATTTAAATCAATCTATATGGAAGGTGAAACGGCCATGCTTTTCAGTTTGCCACGTTGGCTGTCGCGTGCATTTTCAGATGTCTTGGTGCTTCCCACTTGAGAAGAGAAGGTTGGCTGAAGTCATTGCTCAGGGTTGATGGGAGAAGATAGTGACTTGATGGATAGATGCCTTGGCATCTTCCCTGCTCAGCCAGCAAAAAATCAGTATGGAAGAGAAGTAATTGCAGCTCAAGTGCATGGTGGCTGGGGAGGAGAGCATAGTTTGCTGTGGTGTCTGATTCTGTTGGATGAACAGCTGTGGGGGGTTGTAGAGTTTTAAGGGTCCTTTAGCACTGTCTTTGGATCTTCACAACAGCAGCAGAGGTTCACTAGTAGGAATAGACTCCCCAGTGAGAAATGGTGGAAGAGCAGTTAAGGAATGTAGCTATAACGTGTAAGGAGTATATGTGGGAGGACATTAGTTATTGCTTTTGTTACTTTGAAGTTGAGGCTTGTCCTCAACTCACTTGAAAACTGCACAGCTGCTGTCAGGTAGGAGAGGAATAAAATCACAGATTGGTTTCCTTAAAATCATTAGCAGAATTGCAAACTTTGCTCCTGTACATTTTTTTTTGTAGTGTATTACTAGGGACGTCATAGATTTCAGTGATGTTTGGTGAAACTAAGTTTTCCTGTGCTCAGACAAGGGTCTGGCATCTTACCTCTATTTCTCCATCTTACTGCAGTGAAAAGAATAGACTAAATATTTATAGTGGAGTGACAGGAGGACTTGTAGAGCGGGTTCATGGGCCATAGTTTCTCACGGTTTCATACAGGAGGGAGAGCTGGTGGCTTTGGTTTTTCGTACGTGTCACTCGAGCCCTTCTGTTCCATGCTTTAGTTGTGCTGGTTTCCTCACCAGCTTCTGCTTGTGCAGTTGTGCTCAGAGTCCTGCCCTTAGGCCACGTTTCTAGGCTGGTCTGGCCACTACTTTTCTTTCCACTTGAATTTAAGAAGTTGTTCTTATTGTAAGCTTGGGGACTTCCTAGACAACCAAATGAGGGGGAAATGGCTTAAGCAGTGTTTTGATACCGTGTATTTCAGTTCCTCAGAGTTAAATTAGCAGCTACGTGCTCAGATCAATGTAATGCTGGGAGTTGGGGTGGAATAAGAGCTTTCTGAGTAACATTAGGCCTGCTTTCTCTTCTTTCTGTATTTCAGTAGGACTTTTCTCGGATTATTCACACTGGCTTCTGCACTCAAGGGATTATCATAAGGAACCAGAAGGCTGACGAGTCTCGGGATTGTTACACAGCCGTGGGCGACAGACTGAATTTCACTGATGGGACTCAAATCAGAGTTACCCTTGAGGTACTTAGGAGTCCTGCTAGAGTTAATTTTCTCTTCCACCTTTAGGGAAGAGAAATGTCATTTTTCTGAAAGTGCTTATGATGTCTAATACATCAGCAGTTTATTTCTCATATTCTAATTTCATTGTCTGTGGTGTTGATAGTATCCTCTAGTGCTCAGTCCTACTGAACAGTTTTCTGCTTCATCTAATATCGGTATGTGTAAGCCTATTTTTATTTTCTTTCCTCCGCCCCATCCTCTGAAGCATTGTCTGGTTTGAGTCTGCAGGCCCCACTTGTTGTATGTCTGAATTATCTCAGAGAGCTGCATTCTAGCTGTTAGGAAGTGAGAAATTAATTCTGAATGTATTTCCAGTGAAGCCTTTAAGATTTATTTTGCAAAGTGAACACAGGGAAAATTTCTTGAATCACTTTAAGGAACCTTAGGCAGAGATTAGACTTTTTGTTTGGACTCAGTAAAGCAGACCTTTTGGGCATCAAGAGCCTTTATTCAAGGCTGACTTTGGTGTTTCTTGGTGCCTTGATTTAATGAGGCCTTGTTGGCTGTTCCTGTTTGATCCAGCTACAGCAAAGGGCAGTTTGGAGCCAGACTGTTCTAGGGCCCCCTGGACTCCCCAGTGATATGTGCTATGTTATTTATCACCATTTCACTTCCCTACAGGTGTTGTCAGGAATAGAAAGAAAAGAATTTTTGTAGGAAAGACCACTTTTCCCCCTTTGTTTTATGATGTAAATTCTGCTACCGCACTTTCAGTTGCAATGAGTCTCCTGGTATTTGCTTTGTTGTGTCCTGTGTTGGTCTCACCATGATTTGAAGAAAGTATGTGGATATTGCTGTGTGTCAAACAGCTGCTACTGATAATCTTTTTTTAAACCAGGGTTTCCTGTAGCCAGCGAGGAACATTTGACAAACTCCAGCTTCAGTTCCTTCTGCAGTCAGTACTGGGTTTGGCATTCGTACTCTTAATTTGAGATACGCTTGGCCATTCAAAGCTGTCTTTAGGGTAGTTTTTCCAGACTAGCCTAATAATAACTAAAAATAGAAATGCTAAATCATCTGTGCCTATGAAAAAGGGGAGGAAGAAGGATGGACAAGGCTTTTGTCTATCGAATAGATGCTAGTTGTCTGTCTTGAACTAGTGTAAACACTTGTCAAGCACAGTGCTGTGACTGAACTGAGCATAGAGGCTTGATGTAGCTATCTATTCCTGAAAAAACCCAATCTACTAGCGTGTCTGTTTTTTGTGAATGGCAAAAGATTTAAGCCACACTTTTTAATATTAAGGAAAAACCCAAACTCACTAAGAGTGTATAAATCATGAAAACTGTAGCAGCTCTTAGAGCTCCAACATCCAAATGCAGTTACTAATAAAACAGAGGAAATGTTATTTCACTATGAAAAGGTGAGATTTCTGTTTGAGTTAATGATTATAAATTCAATTATTAAAAGATGCAGAGTAAACTCAATAAAAATATAGAAAGTGTTTCAGTTTGTCTTAATACCATATACATGAACATATGTGTGAAATCTTTAACTATGTGAGAAACTAAGTGAGAAACTGCCTAATATTCATTGTCGACATTCATTTGATTTAATACAGAAGGCCTTAATTCAGGTGTATGTTGCATAGATTATTCTAGGGCGTGAACTTCTGGCAGTTTTTCCACCCAGTTTGAACATACCCTAACTATTTCATGTTGGAGACTTACTTTGTTCTGAGATACAATGTAGGAGTTACAGGGTTTGAGGCAAAGACAGTTGTAGGGGATTGTGGTTTGCTGGGTGTGCAGTCCAGCTTCAGCTGGATTACTCATCTTCTTCTGGTTTTGATACTGAAGACTAAAATAACCTCTAAAGCTTGAACCTATCAGCAAAGAGATTTCCAGTATCTTCCTAATGAAGATGCACAAGCAGCATCAGCAAGCATTTGACAACTACAGACTGTTTTGGTAGCTTCCATCATAGATGAATAGGTAGAAGTGAACACTAAAAAAAAAGTGATATGTCTACTTGTAACATGACGTTATGCAGCCAGCATTTTGGGATACTCATTCAAGATTAAGTTCTGCACCCTTTGCATTAAAGATAGAAAATACATTTTTTTATAACTGTCACCTGTAACTGATTATATTAATTCCTGAAATAATTTTTTGAGGACTACAAAACTAGAAACTCATATACTGGAGTGTTGGGTGATGTGGTCCAAGAGTATCTTGTCTCTAGGAATGACAGATCAGAAAGACATGAAGATCATTGGGCCTTTAAGGACTCAGCTGCAGGAAGTGTTATTTGTATGGTTGAAAATGCTGTTGAACATATGGATTTCAGATTTTGAGGTTAAAGCAGCATGATTTATGTAGTTTCTGTGCTTTATTGTCAAATGCTGAAATACAGTGCCAAAATTATTCTGTTTTAAGATTAGTTTTGGACATGCTGGTATACTATACAAAACACTTGATGACGAGATCCAAGCTATTGTGGTGGCAAAGTGTAATGCCAGGGCTGAGTTGGCTTGTGCAACCTGAGTAATGCACAAGTGCTGGGTTAGTAACTGGTAATTGTGTAGTCACATGCTGAATTGTTTCCCAGCATCATCCCTTTTTGCTTAATATGCAGCAAAGATACAGAAAACTTCTTCTTGGTCTAACCAGGTGAGGACAGCCCCTGCCTCTTCACCGTCTTATGAAGGTATTGGTGGGTTGAGCGAGGCTGCTGATGTTTGCTGAGGGATTTGGTGGGAGGAAGGAGCCAGAGTGGGTGAATCCAGGGCATACTGTAGTTCTTAAAAGCAAGCCATAGTGCCATGCGGAAATGGTTTAGCAAGGTGGCTGGGGCAGGCTGCTTTGGGGTGTGAAGGTGTCTGCCTCTGGAGGATTTCAAAACCAAGCAATGCAAATGTTTGTCAGGAATAACATCAGGGTGAGGGAATAGGCTACATAATCTTTAGAGCTCCTTTCCAGCTTTAAGATTTGATCTTTGTCAAAGTCTATTGCTATGGAGCCTGTTCCTCAGCCATTGCAGAAGGTAAAATGAATGTAATGAACAAGTCTGGCCTGACTGTTGAAAGGGAGGCTGCAGGCTGGAATATTGCATTTGGGTTTATGTTCAGTAAAGATGTGCTAAACCCAAAAAATTTTCCATACCCAGTTCCTAAAGCAGAAACTGATTTGCAGTTGGCTGAACATTGTGTGAACTTCTTTACAGCAGAGTCTCTTTTAGTTCTGCAGCTAAGGTATTGCGATTTAAGTCTGAAATAAAAATGTTTTTATAAAAACCATTTAATCCCCAAAAGCAGAGTTAACCTTGGTAGTTACAAATTTGCTCAGGTGCTTGTCCTTAACCAGTTCATTAGTAGGTAGGTTACTGGTTAACTGGCAATACCCCAGAGCGCTCTGCAGGGCAGTGGCAGCTCCGTTTGGAGGCAGTTTGGACTTGAGGCAAGCAGAGCTGCGGAGGTCAGCTGGATTTGGCCGAGTGAGCTGCACCACCTCAGCCAGGTTGGTTTTCCTCAGGACCTGTTTGTGTTTGACAATGCTCAGAAGCTTCAGGCTGCACCCTTCTGAGAGAGGGGCAGTTCTTGTAGTAGTGTATCTATGCATCTTCACTCCTTCTCAGTTAATAAAATTTGCTACATCTGAGCTGGTTGGATTGGTCATAGGTTTCTCCTTCAGCTGAACACAAACAAGAGAGTGTCTTTTACATATTTCAGCAGTACATGTGTGCTGGTGGTGGACTCTTGGGTTTTGTAGTGGACAACCCATCTGGATGAGCTGCTTGCAAACTGAGAAGAACCAAGAGCAGAGGACTGTGGGAGAGTTGTGTTGATGAACCTGAATCTGAGGTTCAGTAACAAACTCTCCTTCCTATCTCCATGCAGCTCAAACAGGTATCCTGGGTACCTTGGGTCATGTTTATGCTTTTGTTGAAATACATGGTGAATATTGCTGGTTGTGTGGTTTGAGGTAAGAATTTAATGATCATGTGGGGTCATATATTATCAAATACAATATAAATTGTATTTGATAGAGCTGCATTAAGCCTGTGGTGGTAGAGGATTTCACCTCTTCTTATTTACATATGTTTTGGGGGAAACTAATTCCTCAAATATTCTCTAGTTGAAAAGTAAGTATGTTTCAGAGCAGTGTTGCCTGTGTGATTCTGATAGAGGATGGGGAGCAGCTAATGAGAGTTCATTGGCAATGATGCACTGAGTACCCATTTAATTATCCTAAATGGCCAATGTTATTCTCTGTGACTGGTGTTCAGCCCTCATGTCATTGCTGTGCTTTCAGAGTGTGGCTTGCATTTAGTTTCAAGAAGGAGAAATGAAAATTATTTCTAAGATGCAGCTTGCAATTAGGATCATACTCGGATATAATCTGAGTGTTATTTATCACGGCTTCTCTAAGCCATGCAGTGTCCTTTCACCACACTGGAAAAATCTCTTAGTTATGAAAAGCTATTTTAAAACTTCTGGGTATGTCTCAGTTGTGCATAGATATCTGTTTTGTGTGATGTTTACATAGTTGTGAGTTGATCAAAATAATGGATTTGGGCAAAAACCAGCTTAATACAATTGTTTGATGACAGCAATTAGTAACTTAAATATCGATAATTTTGCTTTAGGCCTGATATTTTTGAAGGTCGTGACTAACTGGGTGTAGGTCTTGGTGCTTGGAGAACATGTGTTCAGAATGTTGAACTCCACTGTATCTACTGTGGTTAACTTACTGTGTTAACTGATATGCTACACAGTATGAGGGGTTACTTGCCACCTCTGGTGATTTCCGATATATTTGCTCTTTTTCCATCTGATGCTTAGCAAGGAAGATTGTGATTCTGTGAATTCAAGATACTAAGTTTGGAAAAGACCTGTAAGAACATGTAGTCCAACCATCAACCCAACACTACCATCCCCACTAGACCATGTCCTCGAGCACCATGTCTACACGTTCCTTGGACACCTCCAGGGGTGGTGACTCCACCACTGCCCTGGGCAGCCTGTTCCAATGCCTGATCACTCTTTCAGTGAAGAAGTTTTTCTTAATATCTCATCTAAAACCTCCCCTGACACAACTTGAGGCCGTTTCCTCTTGTCCTGTCACCAGTTACCTGGGAGAACAGGCCAGCACCCGCCTCCCTACAGCCTCCTTTCAGGGAGCTGTAGAGAGCGATCAGGTCTCCCCTCAGCCTCCTCTTCAGGCTAAACACCCCCAGCTCCCTCAGCCACTCCTCCTCAGGCTTGTTCTCCAGACCCTTCCCCAGCTTTGTCACCCTTCTCTGGACACGGTCCAGCATCTCCTTGTCCTTCTTGTAGTTGGAGGCCCAAAACTGCACACAGTACTCGAGGTGCGGCCTCCCCAGTGCTGAGTACAGGGGCACAATCCCTGCCCTGCTCCTTCTGGCCACACTGTTCCTGATACAGGCCAGGATGCCGTTGGCCTTCCTGATAACTGACTCCTCTTTAATGGTAATTATCTCCTGTGTCAATGTGAGTTGTTCTCAACATTACTGAATATCAGGATCAGTGTTTGCCTCTGGGTGATGGGAAACTTCAAGAGTTTAAGAGGAGAGGCGTCCACAGGAAACACCGAAAATTGGCAGGATATCTGAGTTTTATATCCTGAGCTATTAGTGTAGGCTAGAGGTAGCAGGAGACTGGAGGAGCTGAGAGTCAGGACTTAGAAGGCTGCAGGTATTGTCCCCTCATGCGAAGTGGGGTGGACTTTCTGGCAAAGTGTACGTCACCTTTGTAACCAGCTCCTAGCTGCAGGTACTCTGCTCTCTCGCTCCACAGGCAGGCAAGAAGGCATATTTTATCTGTGTTGCAAGAGGGCAGCACTAAATTGACTATGTAATTACCAGCCTTTGAACTGAATAGTGTGTATTTGCCTGGGAGATCTCACTGTCCAGGGAGGGTTGGCATCTGCTGGCTGACCTTAGCTGATCTGGGCTCTGCAAGGCAGACTTGGTTGCAGAAAGCTGTGCTATTTGATTTGATAAAATCCTTCTGAAGCTGTTACTGGTGCTCTCATTTCTGCATTTTCCATAATTCTGAACATGGCTTTCATAATGCAAAAGCTGTTATAAAAAGTTAAATAATGTTCACTTATTTTATCACCTATTGTCTGCAGTTTCCAGCCCTTAACACAAGTGAAGATTTTTCCAAGTCAGGAGTTGTGATGTAACAAATGAATACTGGTGTTACTCTATATTTATCACAACTGAAACCTGATATTGTGTGCACTCTAATCAGGGTGGATTTGAAAGCGCAAAGGATAGTAATATTACAAGGGCATAATATTTGTTGGAGGGTTTTTTTTTGTCTTGATTTTTGTTCAGAAAGTAATCCTGTTTTTCCTTGCTCAGTCTCAAAGCTTTTTGGGAATTACCAAGGGAAATAAGGTAGTTGAGATGCAAACCTCTCACATCCCGCTTAGCGCCGTAGTCATGGGAAATAATAAACCTTCTGTGTGCTACCCAAAAGTTCCTTGTTGTGGGTAGTGAGCGAGCAGAGCTTTATGGTTTTTCCTCTCCAAAATCTGTGTATTTTTAAGGGAGTAGGCTGTCAATAGTGGAGTGGATTGCAAGGCAATCTTGAAGTTATTGTCTTCACACCTTTAAGACTGCTTTAGTTTTTAAAACTAACTTGACCAATGGATAGTGTCAAGTTTAAGGAGTCACACAGAGAGATGATACGTTCTATGTATCACTTTGCCATTGACTTGTTCTCAGGTCAACTCTAGAGCTGACTTGTTGTCAGCCAACGCAATAAATGTGTTACTGTATGGATGCTGACAAGGAAGCAGTGTTCCATAAGTGTATTCAGTTGAGTGTGTCCTATTAGAAACTTTCATTTAAAGGTATTCCATAAAATAGGAGAAGTCTTGAAGTGCCGCAAATAGTAAATATCTGTTCGTTCTTTCCTGAGTGTGCCTTTTATAGTTACTAAATTGTTTTTATTGTTACTAAATTCCAAATCCTTTGATAATTTGCTCTTAATTTTTCTATTCTGAAAACACTGTCAGGGTTACCTGCGGAGCTGTGCTGTCAGCTTCTGGAAGGTAAATGAAGTAAAGGTGACTAGAGTTTTTATGCTTTTCTTTCACGGACAACATCCATTTAGAGGTTAGTTTTCTTCTTTGTCTCCAGGTAAAATTCCAGGTAACTAGTAGGTCAAGATGGAAGGTTAAAGAACAGCATAGTCAGTACTTTAAAAATATCTTTACAAACCAGTCACTATGGAAAACACAGCTGAGCTTTCCTGATCTTTTTCTTGAGACAAAGAACTGACTTCCATGAAAGAAAAAGAGTTTGAATGAAGCTGACTGCGAGGGTACTCTTATCCAGGGAGGAGCTTTGTTCGTTCTGGTCGAACTTGGAAAGGGTTTCTTTTGGTGGTTGCTTTTTGAGGATGATTGTTATGACTTGCTTCCAGTAGAGCCTGGACTAGGAGAAAGGGGGAAGATGGGTTTAAAAAAAAATTCTTTTCCGTGTCCCCATTTCTCACCATCTCTCTCAGCTGAGGTGGGAACAAGAAGGTGATAGCGCAGGATTTCCTGTGAGAGAGGGTTTGGACTCAGGTGATTGCCTGGCTTTAGCATGTGCTTGTGGAGGTGATAGCGCAGGATTTCCTGTGAGAGAGGGTTTGGACTCAGGTGATTGCCTGGCTTTAGCATGTGCTTGTGGAGGTGATAGCGCAGGATTTCCTGTGAGAGAGGGTTTGGACTCAGGTGATTGCCTGGCTTTAGCATGTGCTTGTGGAGGTGATAGCGCAGGATTTCCTGTGAGAGAGGGTTTGGACTCAGGTGATTGCCTGGCTTTAGCATGTGCTTGTGGAGGTGATAGCGCAGGATTTCCTGTGAGAGAGGGTTTGGACTCAGGTGATTGCCTGGCTTTAGCATGTGCTTGTGGAGGTGATAGCGCAGGATTTCCTGTGAGAGAGGGTTTGGACTCAGGTGATTGCCTGGCTTTAGCATGTGCTTGTAGAGATGTGTGGGGTTTTTTTTTTTCCACTTGCACAATTGCACTGATGCTGAATTAATTGTTTGTGGGGCTTTGATCTACGGCTCTAATCTGATAAAGCCACTGGTCAAAGAAATTAGCTGTACCCTGACTTCAGCTGCCTGTAACAGGAATAATAAGCTTTAAACTAGTTAGGGTATAAAATTGGCAATAAGGTGGTAGTGTTGAAGGTGTTTTTACTGCCGTATCTGTGAAGACTGTCCTTTCAGTGTAAAAGGCACGTGGAGTGTTCAGCTTGATGACTCACAGCCTGAAGATCTCGTGCTATGTCAGTAAGAGCTGACATCACCCAAACCTGCCTACTCCCAACGCAGACGATTCCAGCACTTCATGAAAACGATGGTCATTTAAATTATGTGACAACACTCACAAGTTTGAAACATTGAGAACTTATTCCATAAAAATAAAGCTGCTTAAAGAAAGTTGTTAAACAGTGCATATGTGATGCACAGGTGAGTAGGTACAGTCTACTTTACAAGTAGGAGCTACATCGGGCTGCCTATACTGCTGCAAAATCCTGACTCCATCCAGTTACCCTGTCAGGAAAAGCTGTGTCAGACTGTTAACTGGAGCTGCTCTCTGATGCTTGTTATATTCAGGTGATGTTGAATTAATAGATGAAGGAATATCAAAGATGAAGTTTATCCACAAGTTCTCTGCTACCATTATTCAGGTATGAAATTCTGTGTTTGTGCACAATGTTAAGATTGCTGTAAAAATATTTCCCTTTGACACGTGGTAGTTAGATATACAGTTGCTGTGTACAAAATAGTTCAGGGGAGTTGAGTTATTTCAGTATCTTCCAAAATCCAACTTTTAGCAAAGTGTACCAGCTGTAAAGGATTAGTGCTGCGCAAGTCTCTAAATACTGCTAAAGAATGGAAGGAAGAATGCTTATTTCCCATAAAGCTGTCAACCATTTATATCCAACCGTACTTTTTTGCTCCGTGCGGAACTCCAGGTGTGAATGCTGTCATGGGTACAGTGTTTAGGGACTGCTGAGCAACCCAACTCTCCCCTAAATCTGCTGTAGAATAGTCAATGCCTGTGCTGTTGGTGCTTTCTGCTGTTTTCCCCTGCCCTTAACTAGCATGGGTATACTTAAATACGAACAAACAAACAAAAAATCCACTGAGGTATTAAGCCATTATGAAGTTTTTGTTGAAATTAACTATTTTTGAAGAAAATCCGAAACAGTAGCTGCTGGATGTTGCTTTGGAGTTCCTTCTGTGTGTGAGCATTGCCAGGTATTGGAATGATTGAAATAGCACTTAAATACTTGAAGTATTAATCTAACTTTTTTTTTAGTATGCTAGCATAGAGAATTGACCTTCCCGACTCAAAGTGAAAGATTGCTGACACTTATGCTATATATATATATATATATATATATATTCTATATCTTCTTACTCCCTTTCAGAAGAAGGAAAACTTTCTGGCAGTAACCTTGCTGAGCCTTTGGATCAGTCGCCTCCTGCTAAGTCTTGCTACGCTGCAGACACTTTTCATTGTGGTACAATTTCTGCACCTACCTCCAGAAAAGAGAAAAGCAGAAATATGAATCCCTGCTTGAAGTGAAACTACCCTGACCATTTAATATGGCTTTTAGTTTGTAGAATATTCACAGAACAAGTGATTGGATTTTGATTGCTTTTATAAGCCCATCTGCCTGGACTTGTTGCCCATTTTAGTACTGTAAATCCTCAATTCCTTATCTCAAGGGCTCTGTGCTACTGAGATTTGATAAAGGAACTGATAGAGCTGCTGATGCTTCAGGGTTGCCAGGGGAAAACCAAGTGGAGTTCCCCTTTAGGCATGGTGGAAAGCAGAGTGTTGTGTTCAGTGGGGTTTTTTGTGAGGTTGGGGTTTTTCCAGTTTTTTTTTTGTACAGCTTGTGTGCCATAGCATATCATGCCTGGCTCATCCTCACTGTGTAAATGAGAGGAGTGTGGTGTAAGTGACGCTTGACTTTGACCTGCTGGACTTTCAGAAATAGTGGGTGTAAGCTGGATACCACAAGACTGCTGCTTTGGAAACTTGAATGTAACTTTATTTGCTTTTCTGTGCTTGATAATGAAGCTTGTTAGCAAAAGTGCTTCTCTAGAACTGATAGTGTCCTCTTACAGATGCAGCGTGGTGTTTGCAGAACTGAAAATTTGTTATTATGCATGCTTTGAATTATAACAGAACTGAAAAATATGCAGTGAAACAGAGGTGAGCCGTTTTTGGTGCAACAGTAAAATAGATCCATTGGTTTAGTGATACATGAATGGAGTTTGAAGTCAGGTGGTGGCAGTAAGAGGATTAAAAATCTTAATTTATGAAGTTTGCCATTTTAACCTACAAGGGAGAACTGATTGTTCTGGGTATGTGTTTAAGTCTGGTTTTCCAAGTGTCTGTTGTGCAAAGGTAAGAGGTAAATCAGTAGCTCTGCATGGCAGTTGGACATGCTGTGGGGACAACTTGGTTTGCAGCAGAGGAGCCTTAGGTGGGTGTTTCAGAAAAAATTTCTGTTGGTGAGAAATAGAATAGTTAACCAGGGAGGTTGTATGATCTTTTCTTGTGGGATTTTAAGAGGAAGTTAAGCAAACTTGTCCTAGTGTAAAAGTGTAAGTGGGACTACATCATCTTTCGTTGTACCTTTCAGCCTCTCAATGTCATGGTTTAAACACTTGAAAACATGTATGGGAGAGACATCCCTATATTTATGGGGTTTCCTTTGTGTAGTGCTTACCAGCTTAAAGGGGAAAATGTGTTTTCTTTTTCTGATTAGGGAAAAATTAATTGATCAAGAATGGTAAAAACTTGAAAATCGAAAAACAAAATGTGTCGGTCTTCCTCTGCTAAATCCAGTGGTTCATTCCAGGCTAAATATAGTGTCTGTGTTCCCCTGAGTTACAACAAAACAGGACTTTATATGCTGCTGGGTTCTTAAAAGACTAAAAACTTCCTTTGCTGTCTGTGGGTACTTAGATTGTAATACATGTTATGCCTTCAGAACTTAAAGGAAGTCCTGACTACTGTGTTTTTAAAGTTTTGAAGCTTTTCAATTATTTGAATAAAATGAAAATTCCTTTAGCTGTCAAACTGTTTTACTGAATTGAGTGGAAGACTTCAGGATTTGAGTTTCAAGTTCGACTAAAGCACCAGGCTCTATATTTGGTTAGCTAACACAGTATATCAAGATGATGGAGATGCTTGACATACAATTTTTTTTTTAACTGTGATTTGTGCTTATTTGGCTTTGGACCAACAAGCTTGGGGAAACTTGACTTGAAGAATGAACTCCTGAGTCCAACTGGGCAAGGAGGTGCTTGAGGATATTCTTGAAATCATGAAATGTGTAAGCAAGTTGTACCAAGTTTGCTGGCAGGCAACATATTTTTGCACCAGAATGAGTCATTCTAATGCAAATTCAATATATGAAAATATTCTTTGGTTCAAAAAAGTAGATTGACCAAAAACCTTCTTTTAAAAGATGCTTGACAATGTAAGGAGAAACTGTCAGTAACTCTTGCTGTTATCAGTGAACTCCGATTTGTGCCAAGAGTGTCTGAGCACCAGCAAAGGCTCTTCGGTAAATTCTGTTCAAGGAACAGGCAATGCATCTTTTCCCCCTCGATGCTAATACTTTGCCACTGATGCAGAACAAGTCTGTACCCAGGCTGCCCTCTCTTACCCTGGCTAAGCCACCATAGATGCAGATGTTTTACTTAGAAGTTGGTTTTAGGTGCAACAAGAAACAGCAAGCTAATATTAAACCTGACTAGTTCCCTCAGCCTTTAGGAAGTATTTGGATAACTATTATACATTTTACTAAAAATTGTAGTGATGATCCCCTTAGTGTAGCTTTTGCAAGCTAATAAAATATAGAAGGTAGTTTGCTTTACGACTAGTGAAGAAATTGACGCTAATGGCTCTTGTACTGTAAGCCCATGAGTATTGTCTTACAGAAAAAATGTTCTAAAAACCATCTTTTTGGTAAAGGTTCAAGTACAGCCATATGGTTAGGACTATGCATTTACAGAGCATCGGTCAGCACTTGCACTGATGTATGGGTTGAGGCTCTCCTATCTAAATTCAATAGCTGGTCAAAACTATGAAAAGAAAGCCTTTAAAATGGTGCTATTTGTATTTCCCCCTTAAGAGATTAGTACATACCACAGTGGAAAGTAGTTCAGCACAAGTAATTTTCAGAGGAGCAGCCCTTGGCTTTTAAAGAGCAGAGCCTTTTTGCCCGGAGGAGAATTTTGGGCTCATGTTTGCTGAAGCAGTACTGCATGTCCCACTCAGGCTGAGCCTCTTGGTAGGATTCATGGCTTTGGCGATGCAGATCGTGTTCTCACCTCAAAGAAAAAGTTTGCACAACTGGCAGGTGTTTAAAGTGTGAGCCAAACTGTATTAACTTGGCTGGCTGTTCAAAAAAGAGACTTCTGCACCTGAGTGAGTCAGCTTTTCCTTCTGAGCAGAAGCATTTCTAGCTGCCAAGTCATAGCATTGCAGAATTCGCTCAGCTTTGTGCTTGACTAGACTTGCAGGACAGTGTCGCAGAGGCTCGGAGGTGCAGCGTGCAGAGGACATGGCCATCCTTCGGCTCTGTGTGTGGGAAGGTCTGCTGTTTCCTATCCTGCTAGCTGCAGCGATGGCGACAGCATCACTGGGGTGCCTTTTGTTACTTCCATGTGGATGAGGCAGAAATGTTTCTTGGGCTTTCAGCTTTGTTGTGACACAGTATCTGAATTTTTCCTTGCTTGTCTATCAATAATAATAGGTTCTCTCTTATTGTACCCTGTTGTTAGGAGTTGAAAAAAATGTATTAATGCCTTATTGAAAGAAACAAACTAAAAAAAGTTACCCAATAAATAAAACTTGTGAAGCAGTTGAGGAGCAGGCAGATTTACTTCTGGCACGAGTTAAGATATTCTTAACTTAATTAAAGCCCCTGGAATATCCCATTGCTTCTTGGATGGTCACTGTGGCGTGTTGTTATAGATAATTCTTGCGTTTAATAAATAGAAATTTTATGAAGGGACTTTCCAATATACATCTTCCTAGTGAAGCACTGGCACTATTATGGTATGGTTTTAATCCTGATGTGGATCTCAAAACCTTCCCTATAATTTGTGGCCAGTAGGTATGTGTTGGATTGACTGGGGCTGGCAACCAGGTGCCCACCAAGCTGCTCTATCACTCCCTTCCTCAGGTGGACAGTGGAGAGAAAATATGATCAAAGGCTTGTGGGTCAAGACAAGGACAGGGAGAGGTCACTTACCAGTTACCATCATGGGCAAAACGGACTCAGCTTGGGGAAAAATCTAATGTATCATCAATCAAAATCAGAATAAAAAGAGAATTAAAACCAAATCTTAAAACACCTTCCCTCACCCCTCCCTTCTTCCTGGGCTCAACTTCACTCCCCATTTTTCTACCTCCTGCTCCCCAGCAGTGTGGGGGAACAGGGAATGGGGGTTGTGGTCAGTCCATCACTTGCTGTCTCTGCTGTTCCTTCCTCCCCAGGGGAGGATCCTCACACTCTCCCCGTGCTCCAGCGTGGGGTCCCTCCCACAGGAGACAGTCCTCCACCAACTTCTCCAACGTGAGTCCCGCCCATGGGCTACAGTTCATGAACTGCTCCAGCATGGGTCCCTCCTAATTCTGATTTGGTCAGGCAGGCCATCAGCACTGTCCCTTGGAGTTTTAGGTACCACTGACGCAGTGCTTTTGTAGCATCTTGATTGCCTGCTCCATCCTATTGATGACCATTTGTAAATATTTATTTAATGAGGACTGTATCTTGGTGTTCCTCTATTGGAGAAACTGTTTGCCCACCTCTACCAGCAGTGGGGGTTGGCAGAGGATGTTCAGTGAAGGAGTGGTAGCTGGTAACCTGTAGTTGCCATTCCTTCTCTATGTTCTGTATGGTTGTTTTCTTGAAAACCTGATCAAACCATGACTTCAGGGAGACACTGCACAGAAAAGAGGTAATTGGGGAATCCATAGTCTTCTTACTGCCTCTCCGTAAGGAATGCCAGTGCAGTATGGAGGGGCAGGAGAACTGTAGCAACGTGCAGACAAGCACTGCTGGGAGTTTGCTTTGCTCTGCCTGTATTGACTACTGCATTTCACGTGTGACAAGTTAAAGTTGGTATCAAATTCCCAGTTATGGGGTACACAAGTATCACTAATGTGGACAGGATAATACTGACAGGTAAAGCTTGAATTATAGTGTAAGGAGTTTTTAGTTTATATTTTTTTCTGAAAGAGGCTTAAGCTAAGCAGGGAAAGGTGAGCAGTTGACTTTTGTTATGGTATGAATTAGAAGAAATTGTACTGTTAAACAACAACATCTCAAATTCATACTGCGTGGGGCAGACTGTAGAGGTGTCTGTTGTAGGCAACCTCTACAGAGCTGGCCCCATTTTCTATACTCACTGTTGCATGAATGTGCTTTAGCATAATTAAATTATTTTGATCAGCCTGTTTCTAATTTATTGTTTTATTGCTTTCTTACAGGCAGGCAGAAGTCCTGAAGGCTGACATGACAGGTATTTGCCTTTATTATACAGTTGATCTAGTTGCTAATACTTGATTCCTGTTTCTGTTTTCCTTTTATGTGTTCCTTATGATTGTTGTTCCTAAGAATTCTCTGGAAAAATGTGTGGTGTTATGTTAAAGGTTTGTCTGCTGTATATAAATAAATAGTCTTTTAATAACTGTGCCTGTCTCTCCTGCATCTAAAAAATACAGGTGTTTTTAAAGCTGACTGTGGGTGTTGTAAAGCATTTGGAGATGGAGGTCAATGCCCCTACTCCTCTTCCACTGTGTTTTCCTTTTGGGAATGAGAGACTCCTGTCCAGGCTACCACAGGAACTGCTGCACTTGGAATTAGCAAGGGTCTGGATGGTTCTGAGAAACTTGGGTGATGGAAATGTTGATCTGAACATTACCACATGTTTTATGAAAGTTCAGCCCATGGATGCTGAGAAATGCTACAAGCTATGTTTTAAGCTCTATGTATTTAGCGAAAATGGGAATGGTTTATATTAATGTGTTGGCCATGCAGTATAAGCAGCTTGCATAATGAACTTATGCTCAGCTGTGCTTGCCACCTGGATCTGTCTGGCTAGGCAGGAGTGGCTGCACCAGCAGCAGAATAGTTTCCCTGGGGTGAGGCCCATCCCTCATACTCCTGCCAGCCCCAGCTCAGGTGATTTTACAAGGCATGGGGAAACTGAAACTCAAGATAGCAGGGAGCAGTGTTTGCATTCACACTCAGTGATGGAAAGCAGATGGCTACCAAAGAGTTAGAAAGTGGCAAGCATGCAGTAGTACTTGCCCACAATGTTCTCCTAAATAGCAACAGCGGTTGACTCCAGGTACTGCCCTATTTAGCATCCCTCCATGGATTTCTCTTCTGATAATTTTTTCGGGCCTCTCTGGAAACTTTTTTTCTAAATTCATTATTGGCAAGAAGTTCTGCAGCATAACGGCTTATAGAGAATCACCTCCTTCTGTCTGTTTTGTTTTTTTAACTTGCCAGCTGCTGACTTTGCTCATGTCTAGTTATGGTGTTGTAGGAGACTGACCAGTTGATCAGGGATCAGTTAATCCCCAATTCTTCTGTAGTTCTTGTGTTTCACTCTTCTGATGAATCTGATAAAAGTGAGTGTTTGGCATTGGATATCGTACACTAGGCTATGTTCTTTCCTTTGGTAAGTGAGTGAAAAATCAGTTGGAATAACTCTGTAAGTCTGAGTATTACAAAAACTGTTGTGCCTCTTTGTTTTTATTTTTTGTTGCTCAGATTCGAAGCTGGGTCCAGCAGAAGTCTGGACGTCCAGACAGGCTCTGCAGGACTTATATCAGAAAATGCTAGTGACTGATTTGGAATATGCTTTAGATAAAAAAGTGGAGCAGGACCTGTAAGTACCTCAGTGAATTTGTATGTATGTAATCTGGGCTGATGAGCAGGAAATCCCAAGACTTGCAGAAAAGCGATTGTATCCTATGAAATGGTCATCTTATTTCCTTTAAAATGAGCTGTGCTGTGGGTGAAACATGAGAGTGCACTGCAGAATTGAGGAAGAGCATTCAATAGGTTAATATTTTACCTTTGGCAATTAGTAGCAGCCATATCATGCCAGAGTGGGTTTTGGTGAGCAAAATGGAAGGGAGAGAGCTAAGAAACATCAATCTTCTATGCTGTCAGGGAAGGGGTGAAATTTGGAGTTTCCAGAAAGCAGGAAATTTGCCTGATGTAATCACCTGGAGCTTTGAGCTAAGTCTAACAGGAATTGAGTAGCTGCTAAAGCCCGTTGCTTCAAGCCCTCTGAGGTCCAGCTGGATAGAGGGAGGAGTATCAGGAGAGAACTTTGTGCCGGGAGCACCCCAGTATCAGGAAGATCCTGCTGGATTTTCTTCATGCCCTGAGTCCATTCCCTGTTATGTAAGATACAGATATAGGTTGTAACAGGTTTAGTTGAGAGAAGCATGTGGTTCTTCAGCACTGGGGGAAGAAAGATGAGTATGCTGACTGAATTGTCCTGTCCATGCCTCCAGAATGATTTTTAGTTGACATTTCTATACCCCACAACCTGTTCTCCGAAGACAGCTGTGCTGCCTAAAACAAAACAATTAAAAGCAAATCCTAATGCTAACAGTGTTAGCTATACAATATCGGGATTGGTTTCTCTAGTTGTGAGAAGTGGGGAAAGGTGATTCTTCCATATTTAATTTTAATTCTAATCTGAATATTGCCTGAATTTGAATATACTTCATTTTCATGTCTGATGCTATGTTCTTTCCTGTTGCTTATGCTATCTGCATTGACACTTCCATAGTAAAAAAAGGAAAATGCTTATTTTCTTTTCAGTTGGAATCATGCCTTTAAAAATCAGATCACAACACTGCAGGGTCAGGCGAAAAATAGAGCGAATCCAAATCGGAGTGAGGTTCAGGCGAACCTTTATCTGTTCTTAGAGGCAGCTAGTGGCTTCTACACACAGGTGAGTTGCAAAAAATGTGTTGGTTGTGGTGTATTTTGCATAGTCTGGAGGCAAGTGTGCTTCAGCCTTATGCCGCTTGCATGTGGGTCCTTTACAAAGCTTTGACTGTCACAGATGCTGCTCCAGCAGCTGCTCATGAGATGTGAGCACCAGTATCATACCAGCATGTAACCTCCTTGAGGAAAGGACAGGAAGATCGGTTTCAAATGGGTAAAATGTTCTTTTCCCTTAGCATAGCAAACTGTTGCTGCTCTGGATCAAGCAGTGTATCTTGCTAACACCGCTGTTCTCAGTAGAACACATCTGCAGGGCTGGTAATGTGCTTTCTTTTGATCAGCCACAGCCTTGAGTTGATCTTAAACTTCTGTGAACCTGGTAGTTGTTTTGGTTCGCTATAAAAACCTGGCAATGAAGTCTGCTCTAAAGCCCAAAACCTCACTGCTCTGGGTAAGATTAAAGGTCTGTTTAGCCCCATATTTTGTCTCTTACAGTAGTCTGCTGTAACTGCTCAGAGCGAGCGTTAAGCAGCAGGAAAATGTAGAATGATACTTCCTTGCTCTAGTCTCTTGCTTTCTGGATGATCGTCTAGTTATTGGCTTTCATTGACTGTCCAGTCCCTCTTGAAGCTGTTTACTCTGGTCTCTGCAGTGATCTGTGAAGAATTCAGTATTCTAATTGTAATGTCTAAGAGAAACAACGACACAAAAAAACAAAACCCAAGCCCAACAAACATGTCAAGCGATGGTTTTGTTGTACTTAGTTCTTTTTTTTTCCTACTGTTTCTCTAAAAATTCCCATTCACCTTCTCATTACTGCGCATGAATTTGTGGGCCATTTTCATCATTTCTTTCATTTTGAAAAGTGTGAGACTTGCTCTATATAGCAAAGATGAGCAAAGAAACAGTTTTTTTCTTGGCTCCAGTTGTTCAAGAACAGAAATACGTGCAGAATTCCAAAATGCAGATGCACTGATGATGTGTGATGCCTCAACGTTTTGTGCTTTGTTCTGTGTCCCTTCCTTGTAACTCTGAACGCTGATGGTGAGCGTTGAGTTAATGTTTTCTAAGAACTGTATGTACATACTATGTACATATTTGACTACAGCTAATTTCTGAATAACACCTAACTTAGTGCCCACCATGTTTGTGCATTGAAGTAAGGCCATTGTCCCCAAGAGTATTGTGTAGCATGTACAGCATATAATGGCTTGCTTGTGTTTTTATGAAGACTCACAAGCACATTTTCAGTCTTAATTCTAGATTTTTGTCAACGATTATTTAGTATTGCAAACTTCAGTTACTGGAGCTTTCTTCCCATTAAGCAAAGCTGTATTGATGAGTGCACTTTGAGCTGTGTATTTTTTCAGAGGTTTTCAGTTAATTGCAAAAGGTGTGTGATACCTGTTCATGTACTTATTCCTTACTATAATTCCTTTTTTTGCCCATGCTCTCTTTCCAATGTTAGATTTCAGCTTGTAGATTATAGAGAATAAGAGTCGGTGTGTGATAATGGCCTTAAGTTAACTTGCTTTTGCTTCCTTTTTTTCCCCCTGGTTTGGTGCGTGCTGCAGCAACATTGTCACTGCCGAAGTGTCTATCTCAAGTAGTGATCTGACCGAGATACTTATCGACTAGCTTGCACCAGGTTGAGGTTACAACACGCAGTAGTAGGGCATTCTTACTGTATCAGTTCCTAGTTTGATTCTGAATATCTGCAAGGCAACCCCATTTTTTATCAAAATCTCTGTATTTTTTTTTTTCCTTTGGGGACTTTTTTTAAATTTCTTATTTGAAGCAGCCACTTTGAGAGGCTGTGGTGTGGTTGCCAAGGGTTTTCTACAGTCTATACAGTTTGTCTTGCAAAAACCTTGTTCTTCCCTGCAGTGTATCAGGGAATTTTGCTGCTCTTGTCTATGACACCAAAGACTGGGTCGTTTTTCAGTTTGCCATGATGTTAATTGTCCCATTTTTAGTCTAAAGATTTTGCTCAGGCAAGATACCTGCTCTCCAGCTGCAAGGCCTGTATAAATGACATCTTTGAAAGAGAGCATGAATTCTCATAATTCAGCATGTTGGAAGATGTCAAGTTTCTCTTTATCCCGCTTTCATCTGTGAGATTCCTCTTATTTGTGAATTTTTGTCTACTGTAAAAAAGCCAGAGCAAGAGGGGAGGGAGGTGTAACACACACCTTTTTCTGCAGCAGGCAAAAGCGCTGCATTGCACGTTTAGCCGTGGATGGCGTGTGCATCTCTGTCAGCTCTGGGCTTTCTATATGCCTTTAGCTGGAAGTAGAACCCTGCTGCAGGTCTGTTTTATTTGGAGACTGAGTATGTTCCCAGCTGGGAGAAAGTCTGTCAATTCTTACTTGTGTTTTTAACCCTGTAGCATAGTAGAACAAACACTTTACATTGCTGCTCAGTGACTGTTACTTTCCAGAGTATTTGCTGGAGTCCATTAGGAAGAACTTCAAAGGCACTAATTAGAATGGCAAAGTTCAGGTTTTCCTTGCATCAGCTTTTGAGATATTTGATCAAGCAGCTGATTCCTTGTTCTTTGAAAGAGTCTGTTAGCTTAGCACAAATATTTACTGACAATTCAGCCACTGAACTGTTAGCCGCTATTGCCTTGTGTTGCCAACAAACCTGGCTTTGCTCAGGCTTCTCTCTAAAGTTTAAGTCAGGTAATGCTATTCCTTATGTTGGAACAAGCTTCTTCGGAGAATGAGTGGCATTCTTTTCTCTCATTTTTAGAGTGGCGTCACTTCATCTAGGTGTAAAAAAGACTGTTCCTCTTAAGAGTGGTTTTTAAACAACAAAAAAAAAAAAGGCAGGAAGATTTTTAGACCATTGAGAGTCAATCACCACTGATGCATACTTGGTAATTAAAGTGTCATGGGAATAGAATTGCTTTGTGGTTTGGGATGCACAGCTCTTTCTTACAGAAGGGAAGTAAAACTTCTCTTTGTGATTCCGGGCAGAGTAATGCAGCATGGAGCTCAGTGACTTCCATAGGGAGAATGTAATTTAAAGTTTCATGTTCAGTAACCTAGGCTTGTTCACTTCAAGTGTTTATCTAATCCATGCCTCTGAGTGCTGACCTGCTAGTTTTGTCTGTTGTTTCAATACTTTTTGAGTAACTGTCTCTAGCTGCTACTAAACTAGATCTCTTCTCCTAGTTATTACAGGAATTGTGCACAGTTTTTAATGTAGACTTGCCATGCCGTGTAAAGTCTTCCCAGTTGGGAATCATTAGCAATAAACAGACGCACACCAGTGCCATAGTGAAGCCGCAGTCTAGTTCCTGCTCTTACATCTGCCAGCACTGCCTTGTCCACCTTGGAGATATTGGTGAGTTTTTGAAGGAAAAAGGTAGGACATTGAGTTCTACACTGTTCAGCCCTCACAAAGAGGGATCTGTACATACCCTGGGCAACTGCTAGACAAAGTGTGCTCCAAATGAGTAGCTAGTAGCTGATTGTATGTTTGTTTGGTGGTTGCTGCAGGGGAAGAGCTCTGGACAGCAATGCTATTAGACTTTTCTAATGTGTGTTACACATTAATGCATGGAGACAGTTAATCACTAGCTTTCTAGTGATTTGCTAGAATCTGTCTTCTAGCATACTAATCATGTTATAGCTGGTAGGCATAGGGAAATACTGAAACCGGTAACTATTACAAAAGCTTGTTGCAGCAGGCTAGCATTACTTCTCCATTTCAGAAAATTACTTTTACATCTTATGCAAAGGCAACAGTTAGAAATCCAGCCTTTCATAAGCAAGGCTTTTTTACGTTAAGTTCAACAGGTTTATGTCTTTGCTGATTAGAAGTATGTATTGTAGAAAGTTCTGTTTTCACAGTAATCTGCAATTGCTTTTGGAACAACCTAAAAGTAGATTGAGTTGCTGATTGTGCAAAGAAGTGTAAAAAATATTTGTAGATCTCTGGATGTGATGCTTTTGGCACAACATCTTTCTACATAAGAACTGATAAGCTGTGACAATAGGATCTGAGGAAAAACAACCACCTCAAAATTCAGTGTGTTGAATCTTGGTGCTGTTTGGTCTAGTTGTATGTTCTTCTGATGTTTATTTCTAAAATAATAATAAAAGGCTCTTCAAGTAAACTGAGTTATATTAAAGACAGTGCAGGAGTTGAATTTTATGTCTCAACTTTTTTGTTTGTTTTGATTTTTGTTTTGTCTTCCTAGCTCGTTACAGGAATCAGACCAGCCAGGCAGAGTCTTACTACAGACATGCAGCTCAGCTTGTCCCTTCTAATGGTGAGTCTGGGACATTATAGGTTCATAATTCCAAAGGAAGGTATGGGGTATTTTTTCCTGTGTGGCAGTTGATAACTTGGGATTTTATATAAACCTTCCTTTCCAAGTGATCAAACCAGTGGTGCAACACAGCCTGACCTGTCAATAAATCATTTAGATAATAGCTGTGTACTTCATCTGTGTCACTTCTTTCCTCTTTGTGAAGATTTAGAAACAAAGTAATGCGCAAATTCACTCCAAGGCTTCACTGCTGCTACAATATACTGTGTTTTACATTCATATGTTATAAAGTACAGTTAATGAAAACTTGCCTATCAGCAGCAGTTTTTCTTTTATTTTGTTCACATGCCATTTTGCAAAGTTTAGAAGCTGAAATTGGATTTCTCCAGTTGCTAGTGCAAGTTAAGAGCTGCATTAGTTTAGGGATCTAGCTCTTTCACTGTTGGCTTACAGTGGTCCAAAATGTAGGGATGGTGAGAGAAGGATAAATAATTCTTGAACCAGGTGGCTGAAACTAGTAGTTCAGTTGGTTTAACCAGTTATATTCTAACTGAAAAGTTGTCCACATTCCATCTATAGAAATTTTTACTTTGTAGGCAAAGAATATGCACAACTTTTGACAGATTTGCTTCATGAGGTAAAACAGGGCGAGATTTTGTCCAAACAGATGAAGATAAATATGTTGGTGGCAAAGGCTTGGTTTTGAGACTTTCTTCTTACTTAGGCAAAAAAAATCTTACAGCATATTTGTCCACTTTTAAAGGATATGTGCGAAACAAAAAAAAATCTCACACCAAAACAAAACAACCCCCCAGAAAAAAATGTACCATGTTTGGAAGCTTTTTCATTTGAGTGGTACTGATGTGAGGCTGGAGCAAAAGTGTCAGCAGATAAATATGAACCTTGTCTGTTGAATTTAGGACTTTGTGCTCCCTTTTGAACTTACCACACTTCATTCTGAAATCCAGCATGCTTTACTGCATTGACAACTTGCGTTTTCTCCCTTAGGTCAGCCTTATAATCAGTTGGCTATTCTAGCTTCCTCCAAAGGAGACCACTTGACCACAATTTTCTACTACTGCAGAAGCATTGCTGTGAAGTTTCCTTTCCCAGCTGCCTCCACTAACCTACAAAAAGCACTTTCTAAAGCACTGGAAAGGTAAGTCTAAGCATAACTTTTATCTGCTCACTGAAGATGGAGACTTCTTCCAAATATTAGCTCCCTTGCAAGAAGTTAGTCATATTCAGTAGTAGAAACAGAAGTTCCTCGACCCCTGTCCAGTCAGAGCATCCTTACACCTGTATGGAACAAAGAATAGTTTGTGTCTGGGATGCTCCTCAGTGTGAATAGTGAATGCAGAAAATACACATATTGTGCCAACATGAAAAAACAGCTTTTTCCTCCTTTCTTGAACTTCACAGTAAAAGTATGCAATGTTATGTGCAGCTGTCTCTAATTCCAAAGACTGAAGTAGGGTGTTTCTGTTCTGAATGTAGTCGTGATGAGGTAAAGACTCAATGGAGCGTGTCTGACTTCATCAAGGCGTTTATTAAATTCCACGGCCATGTGTACCTGAGTAAGAGCTTGGAGAAGCTGAGCCCTCTTCGAGAAAAGCTGGAAGAACAGTTCAAGGTTAGTTCTAACAACATACTAATTAGTGTATTGAGGAGAGTATTTTTAGCAGTTGAGTTCTGAAATTACAGTCCAATAATAACTTTTTCCCGTGCTAAAATACAGGAAGCTCAAGTAGCCAGTTATGGAAGTTTGGCATTGCAGCTAACACTGGATAGTTCTGTTGACTTCTGCAAATAGTAGGAATTTTTCCCATTTGAAATGTGCTGCATTGTTGGTGGAAATACAGGAGAAATCAATGGCTATATTTGATTTTTTTTTCTGCTCTTTAACCTGGATGATTCTTGGATACCTGTGAAAAGCAGTTGATTCATCTGGGAAGCCTTGGCTCAGTTACCTAAGGAATTTTGAGATCTTCATTTTTGGATGGCGTTCATTCACTCCTACTGATTATTAAGACTGCTTTTAATCTTCCTCAGACAACCTGCCTGTCCTGTCAGTGGTTTGCCTTTAAAAATAATGTTCCAGTACAACCTTAATTTGTGTGTAGACTAGAACTATTCAGAACATGTTTCCTCTGGAAAATCCAGGAGTGCCCATTAGTTATGTAGCCAGCTTGTTAAGTTGGACAATATAGCAAAGACTGGAACAAAGAGAATTTTGTATGGTATTTATGCAAGGTAGTACAATTTCAAAGTGGACATTATTAATTAGGGACCTTTTGGAAGCTGTTCTGCTTCAGCATCTTCAATTGTGGAAAATGAGCAGGTAGTATGGAGATATTCAACAGAGCAAATGTAGTAGGTGCTGTTTCAAATTAAGAAAAGGGAAGGTAGTCTTGATTGATGTAAAGAATTACAGATGTTCTTTACAGTGCCTGTTGGCATTTTCGCATTGAATTAGGCTGCTAGAGCTAGGTCCAAACATTCCTTAAAATAAACAAAAACCCCCACAACTTGTGAATCGTATAAGCTTTGAATGTGAGCTGTTTGAATGCTGGGAGTTAAAGTAATGTTTGGAAATTTAATAATTGTATCTCTTTCTGTCTGTAATGTTGGCGGCTGAACAAGTACTGCTTTTTCCATAGTGCTTATAATCAATAATTATGAGCATTGCTCAGGCATGTGAAACAGTCTTATTTTTCTGAACTGATCCAGGGTGTTAAAAGAGAGCTAATTGAGCCCTGCTTTGTTGTTTAGATTACTTTTTTGTTTGTTACGCAACATAAGGCTTAATTTACTAGAGAACAACTCTTTTGACTTAAATGGGTTGAATGTGGGTGTGAAATTGGCTGTATGGTGGATAATCATTTTAACTGTGTGGCTGATTTTAACTCTGAAGAGAGCAGTCGAAGGGTTTGGAGTGTTCGGTCAGGCCCACAATTTTGCTTCTGACAGCTCTGCCAGTTTGAGTTGTCGGTTACAGAGTGCTTCATGCCCTTAACTAAAAATCAAGGTTGAACACAGGGCTCAGACCTTTTCCTGATGTTCATGGAGGTTAATCCACTTGCCTCCCTGACTGTTGTGTCTGAAGGTAAGTTGGTTGTGGTTTTTTTCCACAATGCTTCAGAAAAAGCGTTAGTTTCTTTTCTGAGAAATGTGTCTTTTGCAGCATAGGTACGGCAATGCATTTGTAAACAGCTCGCACTTTTAATCCACCATGGCATTCCATGACCCATGAAGTCAGATGTGGAATTAGTCTTTAATACATAACCACACAGTAGTTAAGTTTTCCTGGGGTGTGTTTTTTTTTTTTAAATGTCACCTTCTCCATGCTGTTTCTTCAGAAGACTGAAAAATAGAGTGGATATACATGCCTCTACGATTCTTGCAGTTGCATTGCAGTGCTGTCATGGCACGTTAAAGTCGTGTTTGCTCTGAAAGCGAACCATATCCAAGGGGGTGTTGATTTGTTGGGCTTATGGATTGGTGTACGAGCAGAAACCTTGGACTTAACAGTGGGTCTCTGCCCACAGTCCTCCTGGGAAGCCCAGTGCCATGCTAATAGGTAGGACCTGAAAACAAAGCCTAGAATGAACGTTGCCTTAAGGGCAGAAGTATTAGTCAAGCAGTGAAGTAGCAGCTACTAATCCTTTCAAGCGTGAGCTTTACCATGTAAGAACACATACATTGCATGTGTGTCTTTGTTGCAGAGGTTGTTGTTCCAAAAGGCCTTCAATTCTCAGCAGTTAGTACATATTACTGTTATCAATCTGTTTCAACTACATCACCTGCGAGACTTCAGCAATGAAACGGAGCAGCACAGCTATAGCCAGGATGAGCAGCTCTGCTGGACACAGCTACTAGCTCTCTTCAGTGAGTATGAAAACTAATTGATTTTTGTGCTTCTCTTCCATTTTTGTATGGAATCCATTATGTATGGAATCCACGTCAGCATCTAGCTTTAATGGTTGTGTGGGACAAGTGCTGACAAGGGACATTATGAGAGCAAGTTAAGAGAGGAGGTTGTTGCGCAGGATTGTTCATGTCTAGCAGTGCTAGCTAACACTGGATTTATGTGCCCTGGACTTAATCCATTTGAAGCCTTACAGAACTCTGCATCTCTTTCCTAGTCCTAAAAGAACATTTTGACTTGGGTGCACAGTTGGATCCCACTTGGCGGTGGGTAGTACCCTGCTTGTGGGGCTCTGCAATTGGCCGCAATGCAGTTTGAGTTGCTTTGAATGGAGCTTGTTCTGGTTCAACAGGACTGATGTTGAAGCTGAACCAGAATCTAAACTGCTTCTGTGCTCTTGATAATACCAACTAGGTGATAAGTGCAGGACATTTTAGACTTTAGCCTAAGCAAATCTTGTGCTGATTTCCTTAACCTGATCTGGCCCATGATCAGCTTGGCCTTGTTCATAAACACCTAAATTTTTGAAGAGCTGAGTTTCTCCAGGTTCCAGCCTGGAGTCAGTTCTGAAAGCACTGTGGTCACACTGGTGTGGTTACTGTTTCCCAGCTTGTATGCCCGAATGGGTCTGGGCTGGGTGCCTACCTGCAGAGCTAGCTTTGGATTTGTGTGCCTGCTGACCTGGGAAGGGGGATAAAATGCAGAGAGACAGTTGAGTTTATCAGTTCTAATAAATAAATGAATGAATATTTTTGTAATGGGCTTGTCTCAATGCATTTTGTTAATTGACCAAAATGGTTTGCTGTAACACTGAAAAAGGGGAGAAGAGGGAGGGCTGGGAAAACCACCAAGATTCTGCTTCATGGTAAAAAACTATTGAAAATAAAATCATCTGATCTGTTCATGGATTTTTTTAAGATAAGTAATTGGGCTGCTTTGTTCTAAAGAACTAGCTCTTAATAATAGGGGGTTATGGGTGGGATGTGTTTGATTAGGTTATTTGGTCAACTTTAAAGTGTCATTCCTGTCCTGTATTGTTTGTTAATGTTTTGGTATGGTTTGGGATTTTTTTGTTTTGTGGTGGGTGGGTTTTTTCCCCCTGCCTTTACTTAGAATTCCTTGCTCTGTTTCTAGTGTCCTTTCTTGGAGTTCTGTGCAAGTGTCCTTTACAAAATGACTACCAGGAGGATTCTGGAGCTGCATATCCTCTTCCAGCTGTGAAGGTTTCAATGGACTGGCTGAAACTTCGGCCCAGTGTTTTCCAGGAGGCAGTTGTTGATGAAAGACGGTAGTGAGTGTTAATTTTTCTTTTGATACATTTAATTGCATAAAGTAATAATAGCTGATGATACACAAATTAGTAATGGGAAAAGTGATCATAGAACTTGTTATTACAGACATAAAAATGATAGAGAACGTATGTGCTAAGAAGTTCATAAAGCAGAACATGAGACTTGTGGGCTACATGAACAAATTCACATTCTTATTTGGCATTAGGTTTGCATGTAACTTTATTAAGGACAAATGGATCTACTTTATAATGTCTTGACTTGAGCATAACTACTGAGTGTACCCTTAGTCTAATATTTTGTAATGATTTTTCAGATTTACTGAGGTAGGTGGCAGGAGAATACTTGCCTTAATTTCATGCATTAAGCCATCTCTTGGGCAGGCCTGGAATCCAGTTTTCCTGGTTCATCATCCAGGAATTAAATTGAATTTAGTAGACGGGGTCTTTAAATGTTAGCACCAGTGTTACTGATCTGGACTGTTGCTCTGATTTTTCACCTCTGCCCCTAATTTCATAAACTGAGGTGTAAGTAGTTCAAAACTCACCAACTTTTTTTTTTTTCTAGACTGTTAACTTTGCATGAATTATAGCAATCCAGTAAAGTGTTTCTGACTGGCAAGATGTTTCTTCAGATCAGAGTGACTGTTACTGACACGGTTGAGTATTTTTCCTAGGATGGCCGCTGTAAGGAAAACAGCGTGAAACCAGCTTGCTTAGCTGACCTTGTGCGATGTGCCACAGTGGTGTCAGATCTCTCAAGGCAGTGTGTGCTGTCAGATGCAATTGTGGCCAAGGACTGCATTTTTTTGTACATTGATGTGTGGGGAAACAGGGCTCCCTATAAACCTTAGTTTGCTAAATGAGTAGTAAGACTCATTCAAATGTGTGCAAAATCCTAAAGCCCTAGAACTTTGTAAACTTCAACTCCAGACCTCTGGTAGGCAAGTGAAGGAAAATGAGTTCACAAGTTGTTTAGAGGTGGTAATAACATTACTGTATGCATATTCTGAAGGAATACTTTATATCAGTATTTCAATACAGAAGATTATTGTTTGATACAAAGTAGTCCTCACAGAGAGGAGATGCAGGTGGTACTTCATGGAGTATCAAAATGAATCTTCAGGTGTGAATATATCTATTTTGAGTTAGCCAGAGTAAGTCCTTCTGCCCTCAAAAACTATTAGGCTGTCTTTAAAGAACATGCCTGGTTTTTAAATCTGTGGTGTGATAGCATAATGTTCTCAGGTATTCCTCGTCCAAAGGAGTTACAAAGTGGGCAGCAAACAGCCGTAAAATTCACAGGTGAACTTGAAAATGAAGATTTGTCAAAATGGGCCATTACATTGTTGGCTCTAAAAAGTGGATGTGACTGTCCATCTTCCCCATTATTTGAAAGGAGGAGAGTTTTTATTTCTATTGGAAGAGCCTAATGAAAGTCAGTCTTTGGACCGTGCAAACACACACGCCTTCATTGGCCTCTGTTTAATCACCTGATTTCTGCTTTATATTGAAAAGCCTTACTCTGAATTCATACTTAATTGTGCTCTTGGGTCAAGAAATAGTCCTTTTTAAACCTTCTGTTGTCCCTACTGTGTTTATTGTTTTCCTGTGGGTAATTAATCCTACCTAAAACTGGATAAGCATCAGAAGTAGGAAGGAAACGTGTTTACCTGGAAGAGTAGGTGAATCTGAAGGCAAGAACTGGGGACAGAAATCACTGTATTGATACTAGTGTGTGCTCTTTAGACTTGAGTTTTCCAAACTTGCCCTGTGGAAGCCACGTCTAGGTATAGATTTTCATGTGTCACTACATCACCTCTCTTATTATGAAATAATAATCTCTTATTATGAAATCTCATTATTTCAAATGTTATACGGGAAGGTGGTAGTTTACTGTAGGTTGCAACAGACTTGCACTCTCCCTTTTTCTCTTTCTTCTGTGCCTTGTCAGTCATGGGAAGGAGCTATTGCTTAGTTTAATGTAGAGAGTAAGCATAAACAGAATATTTCCAGTCCCTGCGGCGGTGCAGGAAAGCGGCTGACCTCAGGCTTTCGGGTGCACATTGCGTTCTCCAGTCATGGGTGCCGGATGGTGGCCTTGCTGAGGGAGGACAGATTGATTTCACTAACACTGAACACAGTGGGCACTTTCCTCAAATAGTTTTCTGTTGCCTCCATGGACTTGATGCCCACCACTACAGAAGAATGCTTAGACTTTTGGACTGGAGCTTTTGAAAAATTGGAGGAAGCAGGCTGTTGATGGCAGTTAAACGTTAACCGCCTATGCAGAGATTGTTGTGGTTTTTAAATTGTTTGCTCCAGGGCCTTTGTAAAGAATTTCCAGTTATTGCCTTGCACTGGCAATACCAGTACAAGCAGAGAGACTGCCAGTTAACCTCTAGTTTAATGGTGTTCCTCATTGCAACCCTTACTTACACCTTCTTGCATTTCTGGTAACTACTTTGGTACTACGCTACAGTGTTAATGTTCACAGAACAGAAGTACTTCTGCACAGCTTTGTCTTGATAAATTGTTTTGCTTCCCAACTGATTAATTTACTGTACCTTGAGAACAGTTGGTTTTGGACTGAAAAACATGAATTGCAATCGTGCTGTGACCTTTAGTTTTGCCTAGTTAAACTCAGTAGGCTTTCTGATTGCTGGACAATCAGTGCTACACTGTGAGAGCTTGACTTCCATGGTAACTTTACTCTGACTTTTTAAAAAACTTTAAATTCTTCAGGAAGGTGCTCTTTTCCCTGACACTTGGGAGAAACTTTTCTTGGGAATCCAGGATTAATCAAGGTGTGATTGTAACCTAAGAGTTCAATGTTTTCTTACTAAGGCAGGTAGATTCCATGTTTTGTAGTTTGCACTTACAGTTTGTGTGTTTTCTGGTTTGTAGCATATGGCCCTGGCTGATTTCTCTTCTAAACAGCTTCCAGCCTCATGAAGATGATCTGTCCAATAATAATGGTAAGGATGCTTCTAGTCTGTGCTGTGAAGAACTGGGAACAATGCATGTTTGTCTTATGTTGAGGGGAATTGCAGTTGTCTTCTAGTAGTTATGCATACGAATACTTTGGAAATGCTGCTTTCTTGGGCCCAGCAGACTTTGCTGTACTTTATCATTCCTCAGGTTGCAGGGTGGACCAGTACAGATGAGCATTTTAATAAAACTCTCTAATGTGTATAGTCACCTGGCTGAAATATCTGCTTACGATACTGTACTCAATGTGGTCATGCTTTCCTTATGCTGTTTACTGTCTATTCACCAGCAACCCCCCTTCCAGAAGAATTTGAGTTGCAAGGATTCTTGGCTCTGAGGCCCTCGTTCAGGTGGGTGACAGCTGAAGGAAACTGTACTCTTGCTGATGTCACTGCTTTGATAGACGTTGGTCTGTTCCCTACAATATTTTATTGACAAGTACTTACTGCAGTATGGATTGATGTAGGTATCTTTGCAAAGCAACAGACAGGGCAACATAGTAAAACTCTGGGGAAGGTCATGAGCTTATATTGTTGCTCATAACTTTTATTTTCCTTCTGTAGTCTTTACATCAGTAAATTGAAAGGGAAAAATGTAAGTATAGATGCATCTTACCAGAAGAGAATTGCATCTGTAAATCAGACCTCTGTAACAGTCAGGTTTTGAATAGGATTTCACATCTTGTAATAGAGTAGTGCTGACCAGTTGTATTTCTAAAGAAATATGATGTTGTAGAGGGTAATGGTATAATTAATATTATTCCCTCTCCTATGTCAAAATTAGGAACTTGGATTTTTCCAAAGGCCACCAGGCAATTACAGGAGATAAGGAAGGGCAACAGCGTCGGATACGGCAACAGCGTCTGATCTTCACAGGCAAATGGATTGCTGATAACCAGCCGAGGTAATTGCAAGTAATCTGTGTGTTTCGGTTGCTGCTGTAAGCTTAGGGAATGCAGGTGCCTGAGTTGACCTTTGTTTTTCTCACTATTTGACACAGCAATTAGATACAGTGTGAATGAGATGCTGACAGCGCTGATAATGTGTTCTGTGGGTCAGCATGCCATTACTTCGTAGGCTAATTATGATAGGGAGTGTGTTTGAAGTAAAGGATCATGTTTAAGTCCTTTTTAATGATACTGCAGCACAGCTAAATGGAAACAGTATTTGAAGTGGTATTGAGAGTGTTAGCATTTGAGCTTACGTAATGCTAGAGAATGCCCTTAGCTGGGAGATGTGATCGTAACATCTTGTTGCTGGGGTGAGTTGATGCATGGGGAATAGGTTGACTTTATGCTTTTATACTTGGGGAAGTGGGCTACCCTGCAAAAAACTATTTCTACTTGCTTTTCAATTCTGTTCTGTCTTTTTCAGGTTGATTCAGTGTGAAAATGAGGTAGGAAAGCTGTTGTTTTTGACGGAAATCCCAGAATTACTACTAGAAGACCCTAGTGAAGCCAAAGAGAGTCTCGCCTTGCAGGAAACATCTGTTGCAGAGCCACTATCTACAGATGGGAGCCCTGGACTCAAATCAGTTCTGTCCTCTGGCAGAAGCCTGAACAACAACTGTGACTCAGGAGAAAAACCAATGGTCACGTTCAAGGAGAACATCAAGCCACGGGAAATGAACAGAGAGCAAGGGCGAATTTATCCCCCTAAAGATGTAGGTAGGGAAAGACGGGACTATAGCAAAGGAATAGTAGCCAATAAGAATGATGGGAAGAAGGATAACAATAAAAGAAAGAATGAGACCAAGAAATGCGGCTTGGATAAGATGCAGGAAGCAGGAAAGCAGAATGTGGCAGT
Organism: Rhynochetos jubatus; assembly: GCA_027574665.1. Classification (NCBI taxonomy): domain Eukaryota; kingdom Metazoa; phylum Chordata; class Aves; order Eurypygiformes; family Rhynochetidae; genus Rhynochetos; species Rhynochetos jubatus. Next base: position 25,280,201 of record CM050656.1, read on the forward strand.
CCAGGTAAGCCTTTATATCGAAGGCATACTGTGTCCTAGGCAGTATAGTCTTTGTGTCAGGGCAATAACTGCTTGTATAGGGTACAGTAGAGTTGAGGTCTCACTGTGGGCCCTCCATGTACAGCTAATGCACAAAAAAAATAGAAACCACTATCTCAAAGACTGTGTCTCTGTGATCTTTGAACCTGTGCCCATTTCCTTGATGCTGTCTCAGTTTGTTAGGGAGAAAAAAGTAGGGAGCAATGAAAGGTGATTTTGCTATGTTGTGTCTTAAAAAATGCAGCCTTTTACCTGTTGTTCCACAAATTGTTCAGGCTACCAAGGCAGTTGGGATGGCTAGGTCTTAGTCATACTCACTGTCTGTTGTGAAGGAACTGAGTATCCTGTGTGTTTGGTTCAGTTGACTTGGGAACATTCAATAAATTAAACACATCACAAAAGCACCCAGTGGAAGAAGATCCTCTGAACTCTGCGTGCAGTCAGGTGGCCCTCTGTGGAAGGAAGGAAGGCCACACTGAACTTAAACCATGATTCTGTGCTAGGACACTTGCTCAGAATTGTTGGGGTTTCGTGTCAGCCGCTCTTTTCTCAGTTGTATTTTTGAGGCATGCTTTTTTTCCCCCTATTTCTGTGAGCGTTGTGTACAAAAATGCTCACCTCCTAAGTGTAGATAGTGAATTTACTGATCTGGCTTCCATTGAGCTGTGGTAAATAAGGGTGTAGAGTTTTGGGGCTGATCTGATCAGTACCTGGATAGTTTAGCTGCAGCTCAGTCATAGCCTGATGATGTCTGGAAGCATTTAATGATAGTGATGGAGACTATTATTTCTCTTGAGAAACTATGTCAGTTCTTCACCGTTCTTGCAAGTGGAAATTAGTTACTAATGTACTTCATCCCCTTTGCCTCTATGCAAGCCTATTACTGCTTCCCTGGGCAGGTCTGCAGAATAACTTAAGTCTTCCACTTTGCAACTGCTCTGAAGGCCTGTGTAACTGAGGCCTTGTTTCCCTAGTCTAGACAAACCAGCTCTTTCAGTCCTTCCAGCTTGTGGTGCTAGGATCCTTGGATTGTACTTGTTCTCCTGATTATTTGCTGCTAAACATCGTTATGAAATGGAAGGTCTGAACTGGCAGTGTTATGCAGCTGGTTTTGCAGGGGTCCTACCAAGGAGGTTAAAGGGGAGTAATCTACAGAAACCATGTTGCAATCGTTCATGAGTCACTGAAAAAGAGTCTGGTAGCTGAAAAACAACTTAGGTAGGTGAGTTAGAATAGCAGACTTCCTATTTATTTGTTGAGTATGTGCTCAGGCCTGCAACCACATTCCAGTTAACTACCCGTTTTCAGTGATCGTGCCCCTGTCTTGCAAAATAAGGTCTTGAGACTGATAAAGCCCACCAGGTCTTAGGAGAAGTATGTGTAATGTTTTGGATAGGGAAGGTATTTTAATTTTAACCCAGCTGAATTATCATAAAATTGAATGTCTCAGTTTTAAGAGATACAAAACACATGACAATCTTCTTTCAAACCCAGCTGTAGCAGAATCTGTTCCGATGTGGTTGGTCACTCTTCTCTTGTTGAATAGAAATTAATTCTGACTCTTTAGTTCTATCACCTCTATTTGTTGTGGCAACTATTCCATTGAAATGCCTTTTGTTTTGTATACTTTGGTGGACTTACTTATCCAGACCTACTCTGGAATATGGGGCGGGGGGGGGATGTATTTGCTTGCCCCGCACTGATGAGAAACCAGTGTAGGTTTTGTATGGATTGGTGGGCTGTTAGTGCTCTGCTTTGGCCTTCCTGGGAATCTGAGGCTTTATCTCCTCCATAGCTCATTACCTTCCAAAGCCTAAATACTACAAATGTTGCAGCTCCTACTTGGCAAAAACGTTAAGTATATTGTACAGAAGTGATTAGTCCTGTTTCGCAGAGAAGTGGAAAACTTGTATGCTCAGACAGGATCATGAAAGTCTGACAAGGATTGAAACTCTGCTCTCTAGGAAAATAACGTTAGGTGCCAAGGAAGGTTTAATGCAGACCTAATCAGGGTGTAACATGTCACTGTGGGTCACTGTGGTGAAGTGGTGCTTCTCTCGAGCACTGTGTAGCAACCCTCAGGACCACTGGGGGAGTAAGTCTTTGGTAGTATTGACACTTTTGAGGTGAGGTCAAGTAGAAGCAGGGAACCAACTGAAATTTGTCTGTCTTGATTAATCAGTTTGTTATTTAGCCTTTAAAAGTTAACTATAAATCATGAGGGGGCGTCTTTTGGAAGACATCTTTGGAAATGTGTTAAAATAGCTTTGAGGTTATGATGGACTAGAGCTCATGTTTTAAATTCTCACAGCAGGAAGAGTGTCTTTGAATTCTCCACCATTGTTATAAAAGAGCGCATAGCTCTTGATATGGGTTGTGAAAATGTTTGGCTCATTGTGGAGAAAAAAAGGGACAGCATGATACAAGTCAAATATACAGAATGTGCTGAAGGGCCAAGGTGGGCAGTGAACAGATGTGGGATGAGCAGGGGCTGCATCATTCATGGTGCCTAGCATCAGGCAGAACCTTGAGGTGGAGTTCCCTCCTGACTTTTTCTAGTGGGAGATCAAAAATACACCCCAAACCTTCCCAGTCTTACAATCTACTTTTTTAATTAAATGCAAAAAATAAACTACAGTCCCATAATTTTGAAATGGGGAAATTCAGAATTACTTGAAAAAGAACTGAAGAAAGGATTTGAGTGCATCTGCCCCTCTGCCCCACTGTATTTTGGCACAAAAGACCTGCACTCTAACTCCTTTTAACTCAGCAGCACTAATGTGAATAAACCCCATGCAGTTTTGGTTTGTTTGGTTTGGGTTTTTTTTCATTTGGTCCCCGATAAAACCCATTTCTTTCAATCACCTTTGAGACTTGGCGTCAGGTCTGCTCCTGGGCCCTTTCTGTATTGCCCAGGTTCCTTGCTTGCTGTCTTTTTCCTGCCTGCTCCATCTTGCATTCCAGGCAGTTCTGCTGAGCTGAACAGAAAGGGAAAGTAGTCTTCCCCTCTGTCTTCCTCTCCAGGAAGACCCAGACTGCAGCAGACTCAGAATCAGGTAAACATTACATTACATTCTTCTCTCTGCCTTTAACTGGTGCAGCTCTTTTAACAGAACATACAGCAGTTACACGGTGAATTGAAAGAGGTTAAGCACTTCTGCTGTTTGTCTGGTATACTCTCAGTCAAAAGGATTTCATGGTATGCAGGAGTTTGTGCATATGCATCACTGTATGGATTAGGCTGAAAGAGTTCCCTAGGAAGAACGTGGTAGTGTTTGTTTTTTAAGGTGCTGCAGGTAAGTACCATGAGTTAGATTGAAGCAGTGCCCTAGGCGAAGCATTGTAGCAGCTGCATTTTTTGTTTTTAAGGCTTTGCAGGTGAGCAGCATGGTAAGGTCTTTGTATAGTCTGAGGATATTATTATGACCACTTCCCAGTCGCTCGCTAGAGAAGGAGCCTGTTGCAGTCTTCTGAGTACATATCTTCAGAGTGCTTTTGTGAGATGACAGGCAGGGTAACCTGCCTGAGGTCCCATGAGAAGGTAACTGGGTTCCTGTCTTCCAAACCTCTCCCAGTTACTCAGGGAAAAGAAAATAATCTCCCAGACAATCTGGAACTTTTTGGCTTGAGACATGATGTGGCTAATTACAGGAAAAGTTGTCTAATTTCTTCTTACTTTCTTTTGCATTAGGTGAAATCCCAGACAGAGATGAGGAAGACTCCGGTGTCTGAAGCCAGGAAAACACCTGTAACTCAGACTCCAAGTCAGGCCAGCAGTTCCCAGTTCATCCCCATTCATCACCCAGGAGCCTTCCCTCCCCTTCCTAGCCGGCCAGGTAATTTGCATAATTCTTTTGAAGTGTGATTTACTGTTGGCTGAAAGAAAATCCTGTAATAGTGGTTATTACAGCCTCTGTTTAATGAACATGCATTCTCTTCTTGAGACTGGTACAAAGCAGTGAAGAAGGGGCATAGCAGAACTGAAACAAGATAAGACGCCTTATGCTTTGGAGTCAAGGTCTGTCATGAAATCTGAAGGATGACATGAAGGAACTTCACAGTATGCTGTTTCTCTAGTTAGTCAAAATGTGACAGTCTTCTGCTAGCTCAGGAGGAAGCATTCTCTGTGCACAGGACTGCATTACAAAAGATCCATCACAGTGCTTTCTTCTTTAAAGCTCAGTTTCTTTTGTAGTGGTGCTTATGTTTCAAGTTGTAATTTATGTGGTCTTATTTGCTGTTGTTGCTGCATTCCATGTTCCTATTCTGTTCTGCAGTGTTCCTGTCATACCTTGCTGTCCATGTTTGCTCACAAAATAGCTGGAAGCTGTATCTTCCCTGCAGTTGTTATGTATAGTTGCTCAATATAAGACAGAGGGACATCTTACTTGTCCCAGTCAGCATATAATCTGGCCTATGAGACACAGAATTAAAGTTTGCCTTCTGAACCTGGCTTTTCAGTGTGAACTACAGGAAAGACATTGATCTTGTGGACGTGAGGATTTGTTTACTTGACATCTGTCTCTCTGCCGAAATTAATGCAGAGGCTGGTAATCCTCTGGGAGGAGGCAGTAGACTTAGTGATTGCTTCTGTCCATTTCTCCAGAAGTTTAGTCCCTGAAAACATGTGTTCGAGGGGGAGGTATTGTGATTTAACCCCAGCCAATGACTGAATGCTGCACAGCTGCTTGCTTACCTCCCCCACCCTGGTGGGATGGGGGAGAGAATTGGAAGAGCAAAAGTGAAGAAAACATGTGTTGGGGAAAAGAACAGTTTAATAATTGAAATAAAACAGTAACAGTGATAATGGAATGTACAAACCAAGTGATGCACAATGCAGTTGCTCACCACGCACTGACTGATGCCCACCCAGTCCCCAGGCAGTGGGCCACCAGCCAGCTTTCCCCTAGTTCATATACTGGGTATGATGTCATATGGTATGGAGTATCCCTTTAGCCAGTCTGGGTCAGCTGTCCTGGCTGTGCCCTCTCCCAGCGTCTTGTGCACCCCCAGCCTACTCAGTCAGTAGAGCATGAGAAGCTGAAAAGTCCTTTATTTTGTATAAGCACTGCTTAGCAGCAACTAAAACATCAGTATATTATCAACATTATTCTCCTACTGAACCCAAAACTATACCAGCTACTAGGAAGAAAGTTAACTCTACCCAGCCAGAACCTGGACAGTATCCACCATTCTATACCATTTGTGTCATGCCCAGGTCCTACACTTTCATTACATTCTACTTAATTGTCACCACTTCTCCTGTCTTTTGATATATACACACAGATACCACTCCCTTAGTCCACGGGCTATCCCTATAAAAAGTTTGTTGTGTTCATTTAGCCTTGACTGCGCAGGGCCAGCCTGATTGGCAGATCCTCTGGTGTTGACTAACACATTTGGCAAAAGCCACCTGGTTTCACAATTTTTGAAGGTTCCATCCATCCCCCCCCAATTACTTTCAGGTTGGTCTTTCACACCTGAGAATCGTTCAACCTTCCCAGAGGCCCGTGCATGGTCGGGGATGTGATACACCCACTCAATCCTGTGATCTTTGGCCTAGGTATTTGAGGCTATTTTGGAAATGAGTCCCATTGTCTGATTCAGTTCTTTCTGGGGTGCCATGTCGCCATAGGACTTGCTTTTCACGGCCCAGGATAGTATTTTGGGCAGTGGCATGGGGCACGCGATAAGTTTCCAGCCATCCGGTGGTTGCTTCCATCATTGTGAGCACATGGCACTTGCCCTGGCGGGTTTTGGGCAGTGTGATACAGTCAATCTGCCAGGCCTGCCCATACTTATATTTCAACCATCACCTTCCATACCAGAAAGGTTTTAACCTCTTGGCTTGTTTAATTACAGCACGTTTCACATTCATGAATAACCTTGCAATAGCGTCCATGGTTAAGTCCACCCTTTGATCACAAGCCCTTGATGGGCCCACCAGACCATAAACAGGTCACCTTTATGTTGCCAATCCAGATCTGCCTGAGCCACTGCAATCTTAGCAGCTTGATCCACCTGGTGATTGTGTTGATGGTCTTCAGTAGCTTGATCTTTAGGTACATGGGCATCTACATGACTCACTTTGACAACCAAGTTGTCTAGCCAGGGAGCAATATCTTGCCATAATGAGGCAGCCCAGATGGGTTTGCCTCTGTGCTGACAGTTGCTCTGCTTGTATTGCTGTAGCCACCCACACAGGGCGTTTGCCACCATCTGTGAGTCAGTGTAGAGATAAAGTACTGGCCACTTCTTTTGTTCAGCAATGTCTAATGCCAGCTGGATGGGTTTCACCTCTGCAAACTGGCCCGATTCACCTTGGCTTTCAGCAGTCTCTGCAACTTGTCATAGGGGACTCCATACAGCTGCGTTCCATCTCCAGTGTTTTCCTACAATACAGCAGGACCCATCAGTAAGCAGACCATATTGCTTCTCATTTTCTGCTAGTTTATTATACAATGGGGACTCTTCAGCATGTGCTACCTCCTTCTCTGGTGGTACTCTGCAAATCTTTGCATTCTGGCCAGTCCATGATCACTTCTAAGATTCCTGGGTGACTGGGATTTCTTATTTGAGCTTGTTGTGTGACCAGTGCAACCTATTTACTCCAGGTGGCATCAGTTGCATGATGTGTAAAAGATTCTGCCTTTGAACATCCAGCCCAGCATTGGCAGTCGAGGTGCCAGGAGGAGCTGTGCTTCAGTTCCAGCCACTTCTGAGGCAGATCGGATTCCCTCATAAGCTGCCAGTATCTCTTTTTCGGTTGGAGTGTAGCCGACCTCAGATCCTCTATATCCCTGGCTCCAAAATCCTAGGGGTCGACCTCGGGTTGCCCCTGGTTCTTTCTGCCAGAGACTCCAGGTAGGGCCATTCTCCCCGGCTGCGGTGTAGAGCACATTCTTTACCTCTGGCCCTGTCCGGACTGGTCCAAGGGCTACTGCATGCACGATCTCCTGCTTGATCTGTTCAAAGGCTTGGCGCTGCTCAGGGCCCCATTGGAAATCGTTTTTCTTCTGGGTCACTTCATAGAGAGGGCTTACAGTCTGACTGTAATTTGGAATATGCATCTGCCAGAAACCCACAACACCTAGGAAAGCTTGTTTCCTTTTTGCTCGTTGATGGGGACATAGCTGTTATTTTATTGATCATGTCCATTGGGATCTGGTGACATCCATCTTGCCATTTTGCTCCTAAGAACTGGATCTCCTCTGCAGGTCCCTTGACCTTACTCTGTTTTATGGCAAAAGCAGCTTCCAGAAGGATTTGGATGATTTTCTTCCCTTTCTCAAAAACTTAATCTGCTGTGTTGCCCCATGCAATGATGTCATCAGTGTATTGCAGATGTTCTGGAGCTGCACCCTCTTCCAGTGCTGTCTGGATCAGTCCATGGCAGATGGTAGGACTGTGCTTCCTCCCCTGGGGCAGTAGATTCCAGGTGTATTAGACACCCCTCCAAGTGAAAGCAAATGGTGTTCTGCACTCTGCTAATGCCTTCTTCTCAATCTATTTGGCAATGTCAATTGTGGCATACCACTTGGCTGCCTTTGACTCCAGTTTCTACTGGAGTCCTAGAGTGTCCCGTGCGGCAGCACTCAGTGGCTGCGTGACTTCATTCAGGCCATGATAGTCCGCTGTTACACTCCATTCTTTGTTAGACTTACGCACTGGCCAGGTGGGGGCTGTTAAAAGGTGAATGAGTCTTGCTGATCACTCCGTGGTTCTCCAGTTGACCATTCAGCTTATGGATGGGAAGCAAGGAGTCTCGGTTGGTGCACTGTTGTCACTGGTCCACTGTTGTGGTACCAATTGGCACCTGTTGGTCTGCAACCTTTAGCAATCCCACAATAGAAGGGTCCTCTGAGAGACCAGGCAAGGCAGACAGCTGCTCAATTTCTTCTGTCTCCAAAGCAGCTATACCAAATGCCCACTGGTACCCTTTTGGGTCCTTGAAATACCCTCTCCTGAGATAGTCTATGTCAAGGATGCATAGGGCCTCTGGGCCAGTCACAGTGGGGTGCTAACTTTGGCCTCCAACACAGTTGGCTGTTGGGATACCCCTGTCACTGCAGAAATACAGATGGGTTCTGCCCCTAAAGGGGCTTAATGGCATTAGGGTACACTGCACCCATGTCGACTGGAGCATTATACTGCTGTGCTTATGGTGTGCCAGGTCATCTGAATCCACACAGTCCAGTAAACACGGTTGTCCCTCTCCTCTACCTGGCTGGAGACAGGGCCCCTCTAATACTTGTCATAAGATTCATTACTCACTTCTTGTAAATACAAATTAGCAATCTCTTCCTTAAGATCAGAAGTAAGATCAGCCCTTCTACTCTGTCTGGGGAACTGTCCACTGGAAATTGGAGCAGCAGTTTTCCTGGAAGAAAACCCTTCTGTGAATTAATTTCCTTGAAACTCATGTGGCTGTGCCTTTAAGGTCAAGGTAGATTTCCCCCCTCCACCCCACTTCCTCACATCCTCTCTGTGGTCATGCAGCTAAAACCACAGGGTGCCCTATGGTGCATATCCTCTATATCCTCTCTCTTAAGCAAAGGAATGCTTACTCCTAACAGCTGAGGTACTGGTCCATACTCTTCGAGTTGCTGGGCCTTCGGGGGCAATTTCTCCACAGCCGAGATGAGGGAGAATGAGAGACTTCATATTCCCAGAGTTGGCCAGCCAGTTCATCCATTGTTGGTTCCCTCTCCATCTTTCCAGCTCATTACTGACATTGCTTTGGCATATGACGATGGTATGCTCTGTATAAACTTTCACTGCATGGGTCATGTGTCTGGACTTTCAGCTGGGTGTTTGGATAATTGCTCGCTGTTCACATCGTCATAAATCACCTCCATCGTGGCTAATTCCCTCAGGTATTGGATACCTCTCTTCATGGCGGTCCATTTGCCTGAGTGACACATAACATCATCTTTGAAGGGATACCTTTCCTTCATGTCTGACAGGAATCACCTCCAGAGGCTGAGGGCTTGTGCCCTTCTCTAACTGCTTTGTCAATTCCCTCTTCCCTAGGAAGCAATCCCAGCTGCTTGGGTTCCCTACCATCTAATTCCAGGCTACTGGCACTATTGTCCCAGCATTGGAGCAGCCAGGTGACAATGTGCTTGTCTGGACAACAACTGAAATCTTTTCACATATCTCACAGCTTACTCAGGGATAAGGATTGGGTGGTTTCCGTCTTATATATGAGTTATTCCTTTTCTTCCTCTTCTTGTGATAGTCCTGCTTTTTCATCATCCCTTACTAAATGAGCTGACTTCTTCTTCCAAGATGGTAAAAAAAGGGAGGAGATTGGGTGTGGAACATGAGTCTCCCAGATTCTGCCCTGGCTGTTATCAGTGCCTGAAATATTGCAAGAAAACTTGAGAACAAACTCTGAATCCCAATGTGATCACAGCCATGTACATGCAAAAGCGAGAAATGACGTTCTAGTGCATGTATGCAAACTGTTCTTGGTGTTTCCTGCCCTCATGGTCTAAATGAGCAGAAGAGGAGTTAAAAAAAAGTCACTAAATGCTTTCTCGAGGGAGCTATCTGCTCTGTCAAACTGCAATTAAACATGTGTGTTTGTCTTTTCCAGGGTTTCCACCTCCAACCTACGTTGTCCCCCCTCCTGTGGCTTTCTCCATGAGCACAGGGTACACCTTTCCAGGTGGTGTTTCCGTCCCAGGAACCTTCCTCCAGCCCACAGCTCACTCGCCTGCAGGAAACCAGGTGCAAGGTGGGAAACAGTCCCACATTCCTTACAGCCAGCAACGGCCCTCTGGACCAGGGCCAATGACCCAGGGACCTCAGCAAACACCACCTCCTTCCCAGCAACCCCTCTCATCTTTACCAGCTCAGGCAACAGCACAGTCTGCAAGCCAGTTACAGGTCCAAGCTCTGGCCCAGCAACAGCAGCAACAGTCCCCTACAAAGGCTGTGCAGGGCCTGGGGAAGAGCCCACCACACCACTCCGGATTCCAGCAGGTGAACTTGACTAACGCAATGTGTGAAGCTTTATTTAAAAGTAAATGGCAACATTCCTGGATTCCCTTTTAAAAACTGTCCTTAAAGAGCTTAGTGTGGAATTTTGATCTGTGAACTTCTGGACAAATTTGAAAAAGAGCTGAGGCTGGAATGGGTTTTCTGTGTGTTTCTGTTAATAGACAAGATATGAAAGTGGTATTTCTGATTAGATATTTCTGTCTTAGACCTTTGTAGTTTCCTTGTTTGAGTAATGAGGACTGAGTCTGAACACACCCATACTCTGCTTTTGGCTAACTGGGTTGCAGTGTCAATTCCCTCAAAGCAATTAGTTTCATGTTTGCCTCGTGTTGGAGAAAATCTCCTGCCTGGCCTGTCTGGACTCAATGGCGAGACCCTCTTGGTGTTCTGGGCAGCAAGATGCTGGCTCAGCACCTTAATATAGTGGTTCTAAGGTACTGGATTATGCTTGGCTATTGGCATAGAGCTTGACTAGGGAGTATTATGTGCCTGTTGAGACTAAATTTTGGTGAATAATTTAGCAAATCAGAACATTTGTGGAATGTCTAACAGGTGAGCCAGATTGATAGTTTGAATGGAGTTAGGCATTCAGTTAATGTTAATTGTTCATACCTGTTGGTGAAATTGTGTGTCTCTGCCTCAGTATCCGCAGACAGACTCGTCAAAGCAGCTCTGGAACCCACCTCAAGTCCAAGGCTCACTGGGGAAGATCATGCCTGTAAAGCAGTCCTATTACCTGCAGGCCCAGGACCCTCTAAAATTATTTGAACAGTCATTACAGCCTCCTGTGATGCAACAGCAACCTCTGGAGAAAAAAATGAAGCCTTTCCCAATGGAGCCATATAACCAGAACCCCTCAGAAGTCAAGGTGCCAGAATATTACTGGGACTCTTCCTATGGCATGGCTGACAATAGGGTGATGGCACAGCAATCTAACATGGACCGCAGGGGAAAACGGCAAGGAGTCTTCCGCCCAGAGCAGGATGCTGTCTCCAGGATGAACTTTGAGGTAAAGATCTATGCTGCAAGCAGTGATAACCAGTGAGGCTCTGATATGCCTAATAATTCTAGGCGTTTCCCTAATTCAGGACTGCCCCGTAGCCCCAAGCAGGTCAACATGAATTTATTTAGTAGGGAGCTGGATATTGGTAAATGGGATTCCAACAAACAGGTCTGGATTTGCCACTTTGGTTTGTTGTGTGTGGGATCTGGCTCTTGCAGATCTGGTTTCAAGTAGGTGTAAGTCTTCCTCGGTGTAGATGTGACACTGGTCTCTGCACTGTGTCTGTCAAACACGTGTCTGCCAAGAAACATGACAGCTGGTAGTTTTGGGGAAAATTCTTGTCTGGCAACTGATCATCCAACTAATTGCAGTTGAATTATAACCCTTTAGATGAGCTCTTAGCACCCATATAGCATTTGGTGTGTGATGAGTGGCTGAGGCTGCAGTAATCAGATTGAGGATGGTAGGAGCAGTCTTGTCTTGCATTATTTTTTTTTTCCTGCAAATCTCACCACACAGCGAGAGCACTGAACAGCTTCCTTAGCTCTTGGTTGAACTAATGGGATATTTTGCTTCTGCTTGTGCAGTTGTGTTTCATGTTGCTGTTTATAAAACCTGCAGTCTTTGTTATTTATTAACAGGCCTGGAGTTGTCTGCGAGTGCTTTTGGTGATGTTTATAAGGAAACTTAAACAGAGGCCTCTTTAAACCTTTGGTCAGATACACCTCAGTAAATGCACTCAGGATTTTCAGGTCAGCTCAGATCACTTGGCTTATCCTTCCGAGAGAAAAGCCAGGCAGTATACAGGAGACTGCTTCTACCATGATGTCGCATTGTGGTTTTTAGGTGGAGACAGGGTCAAAGCCTTGTTCTAATCCCTAAAAGGGAAGCCTTGCCTTGTTGCAAGCACAGTGCAGTATGGACAGAAGCTGTGCCCATGATGCTTGTGTTTTAAGCATCCCTCATGAAATTCCAGGTGTCACCTTTGACCAGCACTGGGTTTTTGGCTGTTCTGATCAACTCTATGGTTGGTGTAGCAGCCATTAACAGTGGAAATAAGTCTCATGGGATTTAAACTCCACAAATAGAGGTGGGAAGAAGATGCAAACATGATTTTACTTGAAACCTAAATTACCCACAGGTCAGCTGTCAGAGAATAATTGTGAGATTAAATGTTCCTTATCCTTGAATGTGAAAACAGATTCAGTATTTGGCAGGGATGCAATGGGAAGATGTGCTTCACTAATTAAAACTAGCTACCCATCAGTTAGATGGTGCGGCGCTCCTCCCAGTATACGTTAGGCCGCGTGGCTAGTTATGTTTTCTCTCTGTACCTCAACACGCTTCTGCTGCACCGCTTTCTCACCTTGCGCTTCTGCATGCTGCCCTCTGCCTTTCTCTTGCTGTTTTCTGTCGACCTGCTGTCGCTTAGCCTCTCCCCACCATCTCTTGCTGTTCCCCCTTCTGCCTTCTGTTGTCTCATGGTGCTCATTTCTGTCACTAGGACCCCAAGAGCTCCCCTCTGCTTCCTCCGGACCTGTTAAAGAGTCTGGCTGCCTTGGAGGAGGAGGAAGAGCTGATTTTCTCTAATCCTCCTGATCTTTACCCAGCTCTGCTGGGGCCTCTCGCCTCTCTTCCTGGACGAAGCCTCTTTGTATGTATTTGACGTAATACTGCTGCTTCTCACTCTTAACTGGCATCTCTTTCTTCTTTGAAATTATAAGAAATGTGAAATTCCTTTCTCTCCCCCATCCCCCCTGTCCACCTTGCCTCACCCTTGAGCTAGTCTTCACGTGAGAGCCCAGACCAACTGAAGGCCCACAGTATAGCGCTCGGGCCAAATCCAGGCCTGCTAATTGGCTCAGAAATCAGAACAACAGTGGGGTTGGGTTTTTTTGTAATAACAGTCCACAAGAGAGAGATTGATGCATCATTTAATGCACTTGCTCTTCTGCAGTTGTGTGGGCTTAGTACTAAGGGCAAGGGGGAGCACAGATTCAGCTGTGGGAAGTTGTCAGAACAAGTGTGGCTTATTGTGTTCTGCATATAAAAATTCCATAAAGGCAGGGGGAAGCTGCCTTACCAGATGCAGAAAAGATTGTGAAAGAGCAGTGTGGCTTTGGAAGAAAATTGCAAGCAATTGGCTAAATAATCAGTAACTCCTGTAGTCAATTTTTGACAGACTGAGGGTTTTTTTTCCTATATCTAATACATTCTACATGTATTAAAACCTTCCCGGTCCTCTAGCTGGAGGATCTTGGAACTGCTGAATTTGTGAATTGCCTCTGAAAGTGCTCTATGTCTTTCCACTATGGCTACAAGCATGTTCATTATATACTACTATTTTAGTTTAGTAGTAGTAACAAAGAAGAGTTATTTGTGACGCTGCTCAAAATCTCTAAGTCTCAGTTATTTTACATGCCATCCCAAGGAGCCAGTAGCAAAATAGACACCTATTTCTGTCTCATTAGATACCTTTGCTAAGAAACTAATAGCTGCTTCTTCAGCAGCTTCCTTTGAAGCTCCTTCTATTGCTGTCTGCTGACAAATGGAAGGAAACTCTTCTTTGTGCAAGCTGCGTGGATATGCAAAGTGTGAATTTTGTCTGCCTTTTAAAATGTGCTGTCGAAGTAATGAGTTGTCACTTGGAAAATCTAACAAGCTAGGAGCTGATTACCAAGAAAACAAGCCTATTTGTCTTAGCTCTACAGGATAAAAGCAAAGATATTGCAGATCTTGAGACCGTGTTAAAGAGAGAGGGATGCTAGTTCAGGGTTTTGTTGTTTGAACAATAAATTTTAAAACATCTTGACGTGCTGAGCTGGTTTGAGTGCAAGAGGGCTTTTGTTTGGAACAAGACTACAGCTTTCATTTTTGGGTTTTACACGGTTTTACTTATGGCATCACTGGTTCTGGGGCTTGGCAATCCTATCCTAAATTTGGTGGTGTTTGTTGTCCACCAGCCAAGCTTTATAATTCTTTGGTTTCTGTATCGATGATAACTGGTCCTATTTCTTCCCTAAATAGGTTTGTTTCAGAGACGCTATTTTTCGCTGCTTAATCATAGTAAGAACCAAAGAGAAAGCTGAGAAATATTATGCTGGAAATAACTGTATGCGAGGGGGTGGCATAGATGATGGAAAAGGTCATGGTCCATAATATCTTAACATGGAACCCCAGGGGAGTTCTGGAACCTCCGTGTTAAACACTGGGTTGTTTTTTTTCCTCTCTGGAGTAATTTATAATGAGAATGAGAGGGTGTTAAATGAAACTTGGACTGTTTAACCCGATTAAAAAATTGCAGTGCTTGACGGCTCTTGCTGTCTGTACAGCAGGGGTGCTCTAAAACAGAAAAATATTCTGTCTGTAGCAACATACAGTAGTCTTGTCATGGGAGTCCTCTGATCACTGTGAAGGATTTTCTCATTTGTGCAAGATTTTACACAACTGTCGGGTCAGGTTTTGGTGGGAATCTCCCCTCTAGATGTATCTGACAGAGTATTACGCTTACAATTTGAAAAGCTGTTCTGGCAGTGGTGTTTGCCTGATGCTGTCACCTGTCATGATTGTTGATTTTTAGCTACTAATTACAGTTAGTAGGGAAACTACTCATCTTCTGCATTTGTTAGTTTGCTCCCCCTGTCCACCAAGGTGCTGGAGCTAAAATACAAGGGAGGTTTTGAATGTGACCAAAACCACCTTGGCAGTTTCTGATAGCATACCTTCTTCCTGCTTACTACACTGAACCCTAACTGTTCTTTCTCTTTTTGCTTTCTGAAGAAGTCCCTGCTGGAAAAACCATCAGAACTGATGTCTCAGTCGTCATCTTTCCTGTCCCTCAGTGGCTTTTCTCTTAATCAGGTAAGTGAAGACTAGAGTCTGCAGCCCTTTGCTGTTTAAGCTTGCCATTAAATTAGGCAACCTGACAGAAATATGAGGATATCCTTTAGTTCAGACCAATGGAAAAATCCATATGGGTGCCTAATTTCAGTCTGTATCAGCAAGATTATCTTTGCCATTATCAGTTGTCTTCCCAAATTCATCCTAGCTACAGTTCTGCAGATGCACTGTTCAATCTTGCTGAGTTCATGGGACGCTTGCTCTTGGTAGAATTGTGGAGTTGCCTGGAAAAGGTGCATCTCAAAGTGTTACAGTGTGTAGGGTTTTAGTTCCTAAGCAATGGATTACCTGATCTCTTCCAGCGAATTGAGCAGGATCTTGATACAGTTTTTATGAGTAGTGGAAATTTAAAGATATTGTGAAGTCTTTGCAGTCCAGTCAGAAGTCTGTCCTGATTCAGAATGTGATAGAATTCATGTTCAATAAAATGGTCAAAGAGGAGGGGGCTGGGGACTGAAAAGAGTCAGGAAAATATTTTGGTCTATAATTGTTGTTCTTTTGTGATATCAGTGTTTGAAATAAATCCAGCACCTGAACTCTTTCATCCATTTTTTCAGGAAAGATATCCAAATAACAGCATGTTCAATGAGGTTTATGGGAAAAATATGAATACCAGCACAAAACCAGAAGTCACCCCTTCAGTTGCCCATCAGGAGACTTCACTATATTCTCTCTTTGAAGGGACTCCGTGGTCTCCATCCCTTCCAGCCAGCTCAGGTAATCCTGGTGTGTTTTTTCTTGTGTCTAGGGATTTGAGAGGATTTGATTTAATTCTGAACCTACTGCAAGTTAAATGTAACTAGAAATTTTAAAAGTACCTGCTTGACAAGGTCTCTGAAGCTTTCTGTTTGGTTTTCTTTATATGTCCTCAGAAATATGAGGGCATTCTGTAATTAATATTAGTGTAAGAACCTGGGTTTTAATTGAAGTGGTTGAGCCAGGATAAAAGTTGTAGGAGTTGTTAAACCCTGAAATACCTAATTTAGATACCTGACAAGAATTTGGGAGTAGGGCTTTAACTCAAACATCTGTATACTTTCTGCTTTTTACAAAGAAGCAACACAAAGAACTGGATTTCATACTGTAGATATTTGAAAGAGTAAGAAAGTATGAGTGAAGAGTGTAGAGGAAAATACAACAGTGGGGTTCTTTGTGGGGTTGGGTGTGTTGGTGGTGGTGGCTTTTTCTTTTACTCTTAAGCAGCGTACAAAGCAAACCTGCTTTTTCCTTAGTCATTATTCAAAAGGTATAAAATATACCTATTACATCATGATTTTTTTCTCACTAAAAATCTACAAGAGTATGAGGGGATGAATTAGTTGAATCTAAGAAATGAGTGGATTTTAAATAACTTCTGCATGGGATGAGATTTTTGGTTTGTCAAGCTTGGAGACAGAATTTTTTTTTTTTTTTTTTTTTTTTTAGTTTGAGAAGTTCTTCAAGGAACATGGGGGAAACTCCCATTGGCTAGTCAGCTCTCTTGAGGTTTCCTGGTTTTTGGTGTTTCTGGTAAACACACGTATGCATTAAGCAGGGTCATTCTGTTATTGTACGTGCACAAAAAATTTCACTCAGAACTTAGGAATTTGCCTTATGCTCGTGTAATGAAGGGAATAAAAACTGACCTTCAGCACTGGAGAAAACTGGGTGATGGCAGAATTTCCAGCAGCACTGAAATTCAGAAGTGGGAGGCTCCTGCTGTTTCCATTGACCTCTTTCCTCTTGCTTTGTAATCACTAGATCATTCGACACCAGCCAGCCAGTCTCCGCACTCCTCCAACCCCAGCAGCTTGCCAAGCTCCCCTCCAACCCATAACCACAATTCTGTTCCCTTCTCCAACTTTGGACCTATCGGGACTCCAGACAACAGAGACCGAAGAGTTGCAGACCGCTGGAAAACAGATAAGCCAGGCAAGTGCCAGGTTCCAGCCTGTGTGAAGCCAGCTGATGACGCTCATTTTGCAGTGATTTTGCTACGTTCTTTTGAACTTGTCTTTCTCCTGTTTTAGCTATGGGAGGGTTTGGTCTGGACTATCTCCCAGCAACATCGTCATCGTCGGAGAGCAGCTGGCACCAGTCCAGTGCTCCTAGTGGCACCTGGGCTGCCCAAGGCCCTCCTGCTATGGAGGACTCCTCAGCTGTGCTTATGGAGAGCCTGAAGGTATGTTTGACTGAAACTGCTCAGGAGTGGTCTATGGGGCCAGAAGATACGGTGATGGGTGTTGGCCTGTTGCGAGCGTCAGAGCTCAGTCTCAGAAACTGAAGGTTCTTCCTGCAGATTCACTTACGCAGGCAATGTGGGAGGTGTCACCGGTGCTGGAAGATGTCACAGTTTTCCAGTTCTTGCTGTTCTAGAATATTTTGCAGAACAAAACCAGGCTGGCAGAGCTGGAAGAAATCATAATGTTTGCTTTGACTAGTCTATAATTAGTAACCGTTAATGTGGGATGAATTTTTATGGTAATGAGGATTCTGGAGGAGGATGTAAGCTGCTTCCAGGGAGGCTGTCTTTAGGGCCGCCTTTGAAGTCTGGATAACTTTTGTGATAAGCCAGGTATGAGAGAAGAGGGAGAACATAGAAAACTGTCTCATCCGTAAGAGGGTGGCTGCCTGATGCAGTGTTGGCTGTTTGTTTTTAGTCCATCTGGTCCAGCTCCATGATGCACCCTGGCCCCTCAGCCCTGGAGCAGCTGTTAATGCAGCAGAAGCAGAAGCAGCAACGCGGACAAGGCGCCATGAACCCGCCGCATTGAGACAGAGGTGGCAACCCTTGCAAACGAAGGCTCCATAAACCATGGCATGTTGGGTTTGCAGGACTGGCTCATACAGTCCTGTGCAGGTGGCAGCCCTCTCTTCTGTTCCTTGCTGTCAGGAGGGCGTAAGTGCTCCACCAACCCACTGAGTGTGCACAAAACGTCCGCAGTGCAAGAAAACAACATCAGGAATTCTCTGATCCCTGGGGCCTCTGGAGGGAGAGAGGAACTGCTGTTTGTCTCGCTCAGTAACCCGGTATCACCGCCTCTCACCTTCTCCATCGTGCATGTCCCCAGCCACATGGGAAGTAAAAGCTGAGAATGAAGGGCAGATGGGAGAAGCCAATGAGAACTTCTCAATCCTTTTCCTCTCTTTAGGGAGGTCAAATAGGAGTCCATTAATGATTGCTTTGCTGACTGAGAATGTAGTTGAAATTACTCCTAAACATCTTTATTACTATCTCAGTAGTAAGATCACACTGAATTCTTCCGTACACAGACGTGCTTTGTAGTCAGTGTGTAGCAATGAAAGCCCCAGTTGCTGCTCCGGTCAGAGGTGGTTGGTGGCGAGGTGGGGCTCTCTCTGGGCTAGCGAAGGAGTTTCATGAAGGAGAGTCTGGCACTTGACACCACTTCACCTTTCACCCAAAGGCTTTGGCCAGCTGACAGGCGGGTTAGAGACTCCAGCATGAAATGCCCTCCTCTCAGTAGGTGTTTGAGCTATAATTGGTGACGTGGGGCGTTGCAGCACTCTGCTGGAAAAGCAAGTTAACTGCTATGGGGTTTTAAATTAATGTTTGATTCCTGTACATTTTTCTGTAGCATAGTGGCTAGCCCCGCAAAGGGCAGGCTAGCCTGTGCGTTCACAGCCTGACTCATTTTAATAGGTAGGTAGGAAGCTTTCAATGGTTTTTGTTGGATTTTTTTTTTTCTTTCTTTCTCTCTCCATCCTCCCATCTTCGCTGGACGCTAGTAGTTTCATTACCAACGTGCAACATCTCGCAGAAAATAATCAGGGGTCCAGCAGGGCTGGGTAAAGCCGACAGTTGGCCTGGACAGCACGGAGTGTATGCACCCCACAAGCATCAGCTCTGCAGAAACCCAGCCCCCACCCCCAGCTGCGGCCCCGAACTCTTGGTTCCAGAATGAAATTCAAGGCACCCATGGACACACATGTGTAACCCACATACAGAAGAAAGCATAGTGCTGTTCAGAGATGAAAAGGTGCAGAAGGGAAAAGGAAAACATTTTATTTGCTATTTATTAGGGGAAAGGAAGACTGGAAGCTTCATCAAAGAAAAGGACAGCATTTCTGTTAGGTTTCCCAGGGAAGTTATGGAAACAATCTCAATGTCCACTTGCCGTGTTTAGCAGCAGGGGTTTGTGCGATGATCCAGGATCTCTGAGCTGGAAGTCAGCTGCAGAGAAAAGCACATGCAGGAGCCGAAGTGACACTGGAGTCTGGGCAGCCCCAGAGAATACAAAAAGGGAAGACGGAGGAGACACGATACCCCCCCGGGGGTATGAACAGCTCCCCTACAATCTCTACCTTAGCAACATCACTGTTCTTTGTTGCATTTCGAAGCTGTGTTACCTTTCAAAAGTCCAAAAGGTGAAGCTCCCACGCAGTGGTAATATGAACCAAACCCCCTGGCCCTCCAGCCCTCCCGGTTTGTGTATCGAGCTGTGCATCCAGGCAGCTGCGACATTCCAGTGTTTGAACCGTCACTGACTCTTGCACCCTAGACGAGCTAACCAGGTTTGCCATCTCACTCCCGGCAGTGAGGGCCCAGCCGCACTGCTCCACTTGTGCATGAGCATCCGGCCTTGGGAATGTGTCCGACTCTTGGCTGGGACTCTCCTCCTGCCCCCTGACACCTGGGGGAGCGAGGGAAGTGGTCCCCAACAGAAACTGGTTTGTGTCGTAAGCTTTTTTTGTGTTTTTTGTCTGTCTGTGCAAGAACTGCAGCTGCTGAAATCAGCTTTGCCTTTAATTAAACCATGTTCTCTCCACTTAGGCTTGGGTGTCGCATTTATTTCCTGTGTAACTCAGCTGCAGGCTCCTAAAAATGTGTTATTTTTCTGGAGAATTCAGGCGAAGGTTTGAAGTTGATTTTATTTTTTGATTTAAAAGGGAACTAAATAAATCAGAGATTCTGGCTTGGGCTCAGCGCAACTAATTGTGGCTTTACACTGCCTGTGTGCAATGTGTTTTATGTACTGAACCAAAAAATCTGGGACCGGAGTAGCTGGCAAAGCTTTTCTTCAGTCACAGGCTAGAGTTGCATGTACCTGGTAGAGCCCAGGCAATGGGAGCTGGAGGAGACAGATCCTTCTGCTGTTGACCTGCCTGTAAATCAGGATGCTGGACTCTGCAGTCTGTTTCGAAACAGTGTTCATCCAAATGGGTCAAAGAAAACTACAGAGGCACTCTGGTTTTTAAATGGCAGGTGTTTATTGTAGCCAAACAACTCTTCAGAATAATTAATTTCCTTTAAAAATAAATAATGAGATTGAGGTTATTGGGAGAGTGGGGTTCTGCAGAGCTTGCATGATAGGATTCACAGTGGGGAAACTGCTGCCCTTAGCCTCATCAAAGCAAAGTGCTCCCAATGCGGCGGGTGGCTGACTACCTATGGCTTGTGCATTTTGAGGATGGGGCATTTTTAAAATGCTGGGAGGACCAGCTGTCAGGAGTCAGGGAAGGTGAAATAGTGTGGAAGTAGTGCCAAGGGCAGAGGGAGGCCAGCCTTGTGTTGGGTAGGGAAGAGGGCATCAGAGTTGTGTAGGCTTTTCTGTAGGAAATGGCTTTGCTGCTGAGATTCCAGGCAGTGTCTTTCTAAGTTACTGTCGTTTCTGACTGCTGAGAAAAAGCTGAGAGATACGGCCGTGAAAGGTGAGGGGAAAAAAAAAAGTGTATTTTTATTGTTAGGGGGTTTTAAAGTCACTGTGGTTTTGAAGTGAATTGTCAGTTGGAGCAGGGCAAGCCTGCATGGTGTCTCTTAAGCTCTTGGGGTTGGCAGTAATGTTTTAAGGAATTGAGTGTTGTTGGAAATTCAGCACCTTTCCTGGTCTGCAGCTTCCTGAATGGCAGTTCCTCTTCTGGATCTCTTGGCAGGGCTTGTAAATGCAACTGACACCACCCTGTCATAGGTTTTTCCAGCTTCTGGAATGTCTGTATAAAAGCTTGGTAAGGATGGGGTTGGTGGGACAGAGCAGTCTCTTGGTAAGCATAGGTTGCTTTTAGAGAACAATGCAAAAGGTAAAATAAAAAATTAAGCTTTTAATACAAGTAGCAATCATATTTTAAGTCTGTTTTCAGATGCTGTGATTAATATGGCAACTTATTTATTGCAACAGTTGAATTCTTAATGTCTTTCCACCACTCTTTAAGTGCTTCTGAAACGACATCTTCGGGTCTCTGGTGTTAAGACTTCTGAACGAAAGCCGATGGGAAGATGCCGATCTTCCCATTGCACTGGCCTTCTAACCAGTCTTCATTCACTGGAAGATAAAATTGACACCAATTTTGTCTCCCCAGGGATGTGCAGGAGCACAACCTCCACATGCTACGGACAGGCCCGAGATCACCTTGTAAGGTTTTCTGCTGATAAATAGCTATGTAAAACCTGGAAGAGAGGAAGGGATTGATGGGTGACCGAGGTAGAAAGCGAAGTCGTAAGGTAAGAAAATACACTGCCAAATGCAGGTGGGAAAAGTAGATCCAAATTGAGGCCGGGGGCTGAGAAAATGCCTGGAATACAAGACAGTGGAAACAAAGGGAGTGTGGAGAGAAAGCTCTGAGACCTTGGGCTGTCCTCTGCAAGATACCAACTAAACTACCACTGAAGTGTAGTTTCACCTGCTGTTCCATGTTCCATCTTAAAGGTTTGTGGGGGTTTTTTGCCTTTAAACCAATTTCTGATGTCTTGGTTTCACTCTGGGGCTCAGCTGAGGAAGAAAACAGATGCCCTGCGCAGGGCCTGTACTTAACTCTTCACCTGATGCGGGCTTACCTGCAGCTTTTCTGGAGCACAGTAACCCTGTCCTCCCTGCTGTGCCTTCTGCACAGGCTTGAGAGGATCCAGCTCAAGAACATGTAGTAGATCTTGCTGAGATTTCATCTGTATTTAAGCCTCAATTCTCATAGAAGCACTAAAGACTGATATGGAAGAGGATTAAGGCTAATGGAAGATTGTATACTTGAAAAGAAAACCAGCCAGAAAAAGGTGCCAGGTGAGAGGAATGGGAGAAACAGCATTCTGGGATGTAACTGCCTTTGTTCCTAATGTGAGGCGTGGTGTGGTGGCCAAAATGAGGCACCTGCTTTAAACAGACTGCCATCAGTAAACTTAAACACAGCTCAAGTGAAACTCCCATCTTGCAAGTGTTGGGGGAAGGAGGCAGCAGGCAGGGATGTGATGAAAATACGCTGGAAGAAGTGTGTTGACTCTTTCCCGACTGAACCAAGCACAGAAACCCATGGCAGAGCTCTGCCCCCGCTACTGCACACAAGGCAGTTGTGGAAGTAGGCATGTGTAGAAGGCAATCTTGCAGACTTTAGGTCCTGTCTGGTGGCTCCAGAGAATTGGCTGATAAGCTGGGAACCCTGTGTTCCATTGGAAACATGCAGAACTGAGGCCAGGAACACCTCAGTGGGTCAGATTTATTTTTTTTCCTGTCCTTCATGGGGATGGAGCAAATTTGCACCATGAATCTGGGAACTGGAAGTTCAGTGACACAGCTCTTAGTGATGTGAAGGAAAGCAACTCTTACATGTGCCCTTAGGTTGTCTTTTTCCCCTGGCTTCCACCTGGTGCTCATGCAATCTCTGCAAGCTTCTTTTCTGACCTGTCGTGTAAAGTGTTGGCATTCAGCGCAAGCTTTCTGAGTGTCCTGTGGCAGAAGTCTGAGCAGCCTGTTTTCCATCTGAGGGTGGCAGACTGCAGCCTGCAGGACAAGTTTGCTGTCAGTGACGGTTGCCTGAGCAGCCTGTTGCTCTGCAGGTCCCCAGCATGAAACTGCTCACCCTGGAGGATTTGGGAAAAGAGATTCAAGTCCCTAGCAAAGATTGTAGGCTCCACTGAAGCATGTGTCGTGTCTACTGTCTGACCAAATACCTGAGAGGTTCTGGCCTGCCTGGCAGATGTTGGGACCCCACAATGTCCCTCCCTTCCCCTATCGCAGAAGGTGCACGATTACCTTTGGATAAAATGAGTATCACATCTCCCGCCCGAAACTCCAGGTCTTCAGGCTGGGTGGCTTCGTAATTGTACTGCGCTACAGCTTGGCTTGGTCCCAGCTCCTCTGGTGTTGCCTCCTGCGGCGACTCCTCTGGTTTGCTGTCTGGTAAAAACCCCTCTCCCTAGGGCAGGAAATAAGCTGTTAAGGACACCTTTTGGCTTCTCCTTTTTGATTTGTACTAGGGTAAGAGACAAGCTCTGCTTCTCCTCTTTGCTTCTCTGCATTTCCAGAGGTCTCTGGCTTGCTTTGAAAACCACCAGCCTGTGCTCATGGCAAGGAAAGCCAAGGCAGCATCTGCTCAGGTGCCTCATCAGGAGTGGCAGAAATGGCTGGCACCGTTAGCTGTCACTGACCTCCGTGATGTCGCACCAGACTGTTAGACAGTTGTCCCTGCTCTGGCTCCAAGCTGCTGCCAGGTTCTCTGCGCTCAGAGTCACCAGTGCTTGGCTCTCCACAGGCTTGTACCTGGGTGTGCAGAGGAGTCAGAGTAAGGGTGGGAGTCCTGAAAACAGGGCTCTAGCTCCTGCAGCGGGCAGCACCTCACCTCAGCAGTGTGTGCTCGGGCTGCAGCTCCAGTTTCTTGCAAACCAGGTCCAGGAGCTCGGTGTAGGAGAGGCCTGGCTCAACTTGCAGGGCAACCGTGTATTTGTAATGTACCTTGAGGACATGGGGGCTGGAGACAGCTGCTTCAGCCTCCTGTGGGTGGTAAACAGGATGTCAGAGCTCCTGTGGCTTGGTGAGAACAGGGAGAGGGATTGGGATGGGAAACTGCAGTTGTCTGAGTCAAATCTGGGCTGCAGGATATCAGCTGGGTGCTGGAGAGACATCTCTGCTAGTGAGTGCAGCCTTTGGCACTTCCCTCGGGACAGGTCAGTGGTTGTGATGCCCAGCTGGATGTGTGGCTGCTTGGCAGCCCTGGGCTTGTCCCAGGAGAGAGTGCAGTAGTAGATTAGGCACTTAAGAACCAAATTGTGTCTTTCAAGTGACCAAATTCAAGGTGTGTTCACCCTACAATCCCCTCTTTTTTGAGCTGGGATTGTGTTTTCCCATCTTTCCCTTCTGATGTGCTGACCCTGCCCTGGAGTGCATGCATCCTATTTCTCCCTTCTCAAGTGCTGCAGGTCAGCCAAAGTCTCTGCTGACCTCAAGGAGAACTCAGAAAGCAGCCAATATCACCTGGTTGGGTCCTGGTGACCTGCTGGGTCCTAGCCCTGCCATTATGTTTTGGCAAAACTCCAAATGATGAAAACATGATACATTTCCAGGGCCATGGTGCTTGCCAGGCACGCTGGCACCTTTCAACGTGCAATGAATTCGGGTTTCTAACACCAACAGGACCTCAGGGGCTGTGTTCACAAGCTGTTACCTTTGCTGTGTCTCTGGGCTGTGTGGCTGTAGCAGGAGCATAGTCTGTGGAGGAAGAAAGGCAGCTCAGCAAGCAGGATGGGGTAAGCATTGTTGCTCTGTGCCTAAATACATGATCTCCTGCAGCCCTTCTTGACACCTGTCATGATCTGCAGCAACAGCAACCAACCCTGGAGCCCATGGTGCTCCCGCAAATGGACACAACATCAGCTGCGAGGGGATTCATCTGTAACATTTAGGTATAACCCCTGAGCAGAGGTTTGGGCTCTGTGCCTTCCCTCTTGCAAGGATGGGAGCCTTAGGGGTGGGGTGTCTTTCTCGGGTGGAATTTAAAAAAAACAACCCTTAAGTAAATACACTGGTTTTAGTTGTCTTTTGCTTTTCTAAACTCCTTAGGTCCGCACTGAAAACTGGAGGCAATCCCTGTCCTTCACCAGGGTTGTAAGGCTAAATTCAGACCTCCAGGTCAGGTGATTTCATGTCAGGCTCTTCACAGGCTGTGCTTTTGTCAGTGCTTGGACACAGCTCTGCTCATTATGGGAAGAGACAGAGCTACACTATTGAATATATTCCCTCTACTAGACCTATGATGGCGTTTGGTACCATAAAGATGCTCTTCGAGGTTGCTGGGTCCCCGAGTTGTTTGCTATTAACGCCCATGAGCCACAGCCATCTTTATCAACTTCACCACTGGCCTGCTTGCCTGCAAGGCCGCTCTGGCTGGGACACTGTCCTGTCCTGTCAGTAATTGCCTTTTAGTCCACCTTTCCCCACCACCAACTGGCCCAGGCCCACCTCAGAGCATAGGGCTTGCCAATTGCTTGTCCAAATGTTCCTTTTTTTTTTTTTTTTTTTGGCATGTTGGCCATCAAATAAACTGCAGCAGATTAATGCCCATGCAGTATGGTCTCTGCATGGTGACATTTTCTACCCCAAATGGGTTTTCCTACAGCATTGTGGAGCTTGCAGCTCAGCCACAGGCTCCTACCTCTGAGCTCTCCGTGATGTTTTCTAGAGCAGGCAACTCTCACTGCTTCCTCACGGCTCTTCATTTGCTGAAACACATGCGCTCCCCAGCTTTAAACCCCAGTTTTGGGCCGTGCACCCGAGCGTTCCTGTGGCAGCATGACTGCAGGCTTCCAGCACCCTGAACGAGCTGTTCTGGGGCGGTGTGATTGCCCTGGTGCTGCCATCCCTGCCCCAGGCTGGGGACACTGGGTAGCATTGGCCAGCAGTCTTCTTCCCAGGGCAACCACAGCTCCTTCAGACCTAGCCCAGCTCCTGGCAAAACTAAAACCAATCAGTGCCCTGCTCTAAGGAGAAAGGACTTGGACAAGCTGGGTCATTTGCCTCACTCTCATCCCCAAGCCCTTTTCCCATTAGTCGCTGTGCTAATGAAGAGCCCAGAAGGTTTGCTTTCCTTAGGGACCCAAGTGTTCCATTTCACTCTATCCTCACCACTGCAGTTGCTGTGTTTCCTCCTGTTTTAATGCCTCTCCATTCTTGACTGCAGATGAGTCCAGGAAGCAGATGGAGATGAGCTCTAGCCCTGGTCTTAAAGTGTGAGGACACAGCACTGAGGAGACAGTCTTAAACCTGCTGCTGGTATTTTGCCCCTGAGGCACCCCCATCCCCCTCACTGACCTGGTGCTGGCCGCCGGGGCTTCTCTGGGGCGGTGGAGCTGGGTGGCTCTGGGATCTCAGCTTCAAGAGAGATTTCTTCCTGTGCCCGATGGGAAGAAGGTAGTGCTGTCAATCCTACCCTTTGTGAGTTGTGTGGGGCACTGCTGCCTTGTGGACGCCCCCATCCAACCTGCTATTTTTCCAAGTTCTGTTTGAGGTCTTGAAGGGGGGAGGGGTGACTTTGCTACTGGCATTGCCAACCACCACCCGGGGGGCCATTGGCACAGCATCTGACCACACTTTGCAGGTCTCTGAGCTCATGTTAAGGTGACCATGAGCCAGAGGAACCAGCTGGAGCATTATGAGAGGGAGGGAGCTGCAGGTATGGGTCCTGCTGGAAGATCAAGGTCAGGAATAGGTGGTGGGTGAACGAGTGGGGATCTGCCCTCCCTGGGACACCATCTCTTCCTGGACCTCCTCACCTGGATGTGCGGCTTGTTCTGGAGCTCCACCGGCTCAAGGTAGTTGCATGGGACGATCCCTTTCTGTGGGGAAAGGAGAGATGAGTGGGGGTTGTTTGGCAAGGAGGTAACCCACTGCTGGAGAACGTGACTGAGCTTGTCCTCACCCTGCCCTGAATCCAGGAGTGTCCCTGAGGCCTGAAGGTTAGTGCTGCAGGTTGGGTGGGTTTCACTGAACCCTGTGGCCTGAGCCAGGGTGGACATCAGGGACTTAGGAACTCATTTAGTCACTGATGGCAAGGCTTTGCTCTCTAAAGCATCTCCCAGCATCTACCCATCACCCCCCCTGCCCTGCCCAGCATGCCTCTGGTACCTTCCCGTTGAACATCACTGTAGCCCAGTTGTCCTTCTCTTTCTTCAGGACAAAGACAATGTTTCCCGGCAGGACCTGCAGCTCCTCATTGGTCTCGGGGGTGAACTCGTACAGGACGCGGTGCGGCTGCCCTTCAAGGGCCCTGGGTGTGGGAGCAGCAGCTGGGTCAGGAAGGCGGGCAACATCGTTGGTTTACTTTGTAGGGGGAACCCAGACCGCTTCCTCCTTATTTCTATGATCCATTCCCCACCCTGCCCTGAGTTCTGGTTGCCAGACAGACAGGCGGCTATGATGGCATTGTCCATCCTTCATCCAACTCACCTGAGGATTTCAGGGGTCTTGGGCCTGAGTGGAGGATCAGAGGCCTGCCAACAGGAAGTCCAAAAGAAAATGTTAAGCAATCTGGAGGATTTTGGTTGCTTTGCAGAAATGACCCACAGCCTTTCACCATGGCTGCTGTCACGCCTATGTGGTTCCTTCCTCCCTGTGCTGGTGTCAGGTCAGACAATTTGAGCCTAAAGGGAGTGTTCTGCCACTTTGCAGTTGCTGCAGTAGGTTTTTGGCTCTGCCACCGTGATACATAAGGCAGCTGCCTTAAGCACCATGAGGAATAGATGGCCTTTCTACCTTCTAAGGAGCAGTTTCTATACTCTTCCATCTGCAGTTGGTTTCCAGAGGCACAACCCTTTTTTTTACTTGTGATTGTGGTTTCAGCTCACAGAGGGTTGAGATCGCAGATTTGAGATCTGCTGTTTCAATTAAGTTATGTTTCCCTAAGTATCTCTCCGTTATCGTGCTTGTAATAATGCCCTGCTGCAGACGTAGTGCTTCATGGTCTCTCCTGCTTAAGTAATGTAAGGTCTCTGGTGGATTTTATCAACCTCTGAAGAAGCCACTTGAAATAGGCCTGACTCCTGCAGCAAGGTGTCAACGCTTGGCTGTGCTGAGAACACTGTGTTATCTTGGGTAACGGTGCTGTAGGCTGCAGCAGCTGTGCTTCCCCTCGAAAAGCTCCAGGAAAAACTCTTGGTCGCCTTCAGAGATGGAAAGATGCTGCTACATCACCAGGAAAATGGCACAGAAATTGTGAAGGGCTTCAGGAGCTGGGAGGAGCATGGTGAATGAAAGCAGAACTGCTCTTGCTTCTCCACTTAAGCTTAAACAGGAACCCTAATGAACCTTACGGGGAGGGTTTGAGACTGCTCCCTGCCGAAAGCCATCACCCCGCAGCGATGGCGGGGGCAGATGATGAGCCACTAGGCCACTACTTCCTTGTCAGGGAACCAGGTTAGCCTCAACCACAAATGTAGGTGGGTTTGGGCTGTGCTTTCCGATGATGGAGAGAGCAGCTGAGATGTGGGGGCAGTGTCCGCCTCCTCCCAACGGGAGTAGCAGAAAGTTCATGGTGGTGATGCTGCTGTTTACTCCTCAGCATGAGCCAGAGCCCTGGGCAAGCTGTAGGACTCTACCCATCCCCATGTCCTCCTGAACTTTTGTGGAGGATGCTGTTCATCAGTGGTGCCTTACCTGTGGTTGGAGTGGAGCAAATCCTGAAAAATCATCCTTGTCCACCACGGATGCCACCACCTAGAGCCAAAGACAGAGAGGTAGTGACTTGGTGCTTGTAGACCTCTGTCTGCTCTTCTCCTTTGCTGTTGGCCAAGCCAAGCTCCTAAGGATGCCTTGGGTTCCAAGAGGGTTTGTGATTTTAGGCTAAGTGTCTTTCACTACAGGCTGAGTGCTTCTGGCACCAAAACTCACCTCTCAGCTGCAGCAAGGTCTCGGGTCTGAGCCCCACCGTTTCTGCAGTTAGAGTCACGATAACCTAAAAGTTTCCATTTCTGTTTTAATAACAATTGTTGAAGGGAGTAAAAATGTCTAGCTGTAGCCCTTACCTCCTATAGGCAACTTTAAGCATTGTTTAGAAAGTTCATAAATGTTTGTGTGCCAGTTTCTGAGGAGCCCCTGGCGCCCAAGGAGCTGCTTGGTTCTTGGTTATCCAATTCCTCAGTGTCTGCATGGCTGATGAGTCCTCCCAGGGCCTGAGCCCCAGGGGGATATCCCAGTGCTTGCATTTTGCACTCGTGGGAGACAAGCTTTCTCACTTACCTGAGCTGAAAAGCCCCTTTCAAACAGAGCAGGGGAAGAACTGGGGGTCATTTCTGGGTGCCAGATTTTAAATAGCTGCTTTATTATTTTTTTTCCCTCCCTAAACAAAATCTTGGCTCAAGTTGAAGCTCTAGTGGGACCTTTCTAGCCTGTTGCTGACTGATTCTCCCTCACGTCTTGCTAAGGAGAGAAACTGAAAGTAGGCCATGCTCTGCAGAAATGTGCTTTTAGGTCCTCTGTTCCTACAGCTTCCCTGTTCCCCATGAGAACCCTGTGTGCTACCTCTCCTTCCGTGCCTGGAGAGATCTGTGTGACCCACCAGGCAGCAGACAGCAGCTCACGGGGGTGAAGAGAGAGCCCAGTTTGCTTCAACCTGCAGGCTTGGCCTGAGTAAGTAACAGACTTCTTCCTTACCATAGCCTTTCCTAGGTAGTCCTTCTTCTCCAGCTGAGCCACTTGCTTTTCGTTTGGTCTAAACAACTTCCCCGCTGGAATGGCCACCAGCTCGCAGAGCTTCTGCTTCTGTAGCACAGAGAAGTCTTAGCACTCTTCACAGTGAGAGCAGGGGCTGCTTTATTGTCCCCTTCCTTCTACCTCTGGGGTGAAGGTCTTGCTCCGTAAAGTCAAAACACCACCGTGACAGCCCAACCCCAGCCCTGACATGGTCCATTTAGCCTGTTCTTCCTATCCCTGCCTCCTCAGTGACTCGAAGCTCTTCCCACCAGCCCGTGTCCCAGTATGATACCCACGTTCTGCTCAGCCCTCTCTGCTAAAGCCATAGCTAAAAGGTGGCTTCTCTCTTGCTGGGATTTTTCACCGTCCTCCTTGTGGGGCTACCATGAATAAACACGGTGGCTGTAAGACTTGCTTCTCCTCACCAGGATGGCTTCCATTGCCCTGTCGATCTTGTTGTGCTGGGGCTCGCTCTTCATGCTCGTGGCCAGCGTCAGGTATTCCTCAGCTTTCTTCCAGTTCTCCATCGTGGCGTACACCAGCGCGATGTTATAGAGTATCTGCCGGAGGGGTGGGAGCAAGGAAATGAGCTCTTAGAGCAGCCGGACCATTGCCAGGAGGGAGGGCAGCAGGGCAGTGGCACTGCACCAGCTTTTTTGCAAGGCATGGAGAGGTTGGCTGTCTTCTCTTTAGATTCTTTCAAGCTGGTGAACAGACCTTTGGGATCAAAAGTGCCAGTCTAGCCTTTCTCACCTCACAAGTAAAGAGCCGGTACCGCAACCCCAGGATCTTGTAGTCGATGAGCTGGTTACCTCGCAGCTGGGCCAGTGCCTCTTTGAAATCCTCAATGGCCTTTTCATGGCTGTGGAGCAGAGGACACAGGCATCACCACCTCTTCGTGGCAATCTGCCTGCCTCTAAGTGTTTACTTAAACTTGTGAGAGTTTAGTTGGGTCTCTCCTATCTCCTTGAAGTGTTTTTGGACACTCCAGGGGAAGGAGAGATGCTCCAAGGCTGGTGTTAATCCCAAGACTATGCTGCTGTTGTACCTTGAGGGGTTGCAGTCTGGCCCCTGGGGTACCAGCCTGCCTGGGACTGCCCTCAGCCGAAGGGTGGCATCTCTGCAAGCAGCAAAAAAAGGAAACTTTAAACCCTTCCACTCACTTCTGCCTTCGGTAAAACACGGTTGCCCGCTGGAAATAAGCCACGGCCAGGTGCTTGTCGCAGCCAATGCTCCGAGTGAATGCCTGCATGGAGGTAGGAGTGGGGCAAAAAAGGGATGAGGGAAAAAAAAACACTTTGAAAACTGAGGACACAGAGTGGTTATACCTGTCCTGCTTTAGCCAAGAGCTCAAGCTGGGCTTTGTTGGCCACATCTCCCAGCAGCGCTGGGCACTGGGTGGTGAGGCCTGTACCAGGCTCCTAAGCTTTTTAAGCTGGAACCATCAGCCACCACTTGCTTGGCAGCTTAGTGCCTCTGGGAGGGAGAAAGCACGAGCAGCAAGTCCTGCACCTGTTCTGCTGCTTCCCCTCTGACTCACTGAGAAAACAGGTTCAGCAGGAACAGCCCAGGGGCCTTAAGCTTTATCCCAGCTTGAAAAGGCCCTGAATCCTTCCCTTAGCCAGACTGTGGCCGTTAATTTCTCCCTTCCCCACCATGTCCAGCTGTTGGGTCTGTGTTCAAACTCACCGACACCTGCGAGCAGGGTAGCAACCATTCAGGGCTGTACCTTACCTCCTCTGCCTCGGGCAGCTTCCCCAGAACAAGGTGGATGCAGCCGATGTTAAAGCATATTTTGGCAGGGGGGTTCTGGACGGCTGTGAAAGCATCCAGGGCTGCCCTCCACTCCTTCCTGTCTGCTGCACACACCCCTTCTTGCCACAGCCGGATCGTCTCCACCAGGGACATGGTGCGTTGGGAGTGGGACGTGGGGTCCCTGGCAGCTTTGCGGGTCTTGTCCTTCCTCGCAGCGCTGCTCAGCCTCTCTCTGGCTCTCTTCTGCCTGTACTTCTGCCTTCCCCACTGCCTGTGTCGCAAACCTGGCAGGAAGTGGCCTCACTTGCGTCAGTCAAATGCAGCCCCAGGATGGGGAAGCGGGGCAGAGACTGCTGCACTGCAGCGGGTTTCCATGCTGAGCTGCCACGGGTTCTGCCACGCCTTGTGGGCTGAGTCCTCTCCGGCAGCCACTCCTCACCTCCTTGGGTTTTGCTTCTCTGGCTTTTTAATGAAAAGCCGTGGATTTTGTCCACTGGCCAGTCGATCAGGACAAATTTAGGGTTGCAGAGCCACAGGGCGAGGAGCCCCTTGTGCCCTCTGAAGCGTGGTCCTCGATGGAGGTAGTTGCTAAATGGTTCCTGTAGGCATTTCCTGGCGGGCATGGCTGCCTGCAGTGGGAGTGGGGCTGGGACTGTCCTGCCAGCCTGTCCAAGCGGGAGGGTGAAGTATGGCCCAAGGCACAGCCTGGGAAATCTTTTGCCCTGCCCGACCTCACTGTGTTGCCCCAGCGAGAAACTCCGCTGCTGGGGGTGCGCAGAGCTGCCTGAGGATGGGGTTTTGGGAGGCAGTGGCCGTGCCGGCAGTAATGGTAGCTTGCTCTCAGCCCAACATCGCTTCTGTTCAGGTGTTTTATGGCCGACATTGTAACCTGGCTCTGGAGCGCTGCTGGGAGGATGGGGGGATGCTGGGCACTGGGCAGCACAAAGGCAGTGGTGGCAGGGATCTGACTCACTGACTCAGCTTGGAGCTGGGTGCTCACACGTGGTTTCTTAGTAGTTTTGGAAGTATTTTGCCTTTGCCTCATCTACTAGTGATGCAATGCGTATTTTGTAAGAGTTTAAAATATGTCAGCAAGACTTGGCCCTCATGCATTTACTCACACTTCTCCAGCGGATTACGTAATGGCAACAACAAGAGGGAGACTGTTGTTGGAGCAGGCTTTTGTTTGACTTCTGCTCAGGAAGAAACCTGAGCTGCTGAAGAGCAAGGATTTGGTTTTCAAGTCCTTGGTAGGACCAAGCACATCCCTGAACCTCTCTTTGGTTCTCCAGTTGCAAGTGTGCCCTTGGCATCCCCCTGTGCTCAGCCGGCTCCCATGGGCTTCCTACAGCATCATGGAGGATGCTGATCTCCAGAAAAGTAGAGGGAAATGCAACCAGCCAAAGTGATGCTGAAGGAGAGGGATGGGAATAACAATATGGTGAGTGTGAAAATACCCCTCAGAGACACCTTTTCTCATTCCATTGAGGAACGGGAGACCCCATCTCACAGGAAATGGTTCACCTTATCGTAGAGTTAATTTTCTGCTCGTTTAATTATCTGAATTGCCACACTGGTAGGATCATGTTGATCCCAAAACTGGTACAAGGGGAGCTGGAGGAGCATGTGAGACCATCCCTGGGACAAACGTTGGGGCTTTTTTCTTGCATTTCACAGAAACAGATCTGAAAGATGAAAGCACAGCAAACACTCAGGGCAGCTATCCTTCTGCTTGGTTATATTTAAGGTAACATTCAAGCAGTTTCAAAGCTGTGATAAACATACCCCTTCTGGTGAATCTCATTTCCCTTTAACAAGTTGATTTAGTAAGCAAACGTCTCTTCTATGGTAACATCCAAGAGGAAGTGAGATGGTGACACTTCCCATGGGAGATTCCTGGAATCTAGCACAAACACAGATCACAAAGAGATGGGTCAGAAGTACATAGAAATGCCCAAAATCCAGCTGGGGTGCAGTAGTCATTTTTAAACTTGTACAGGAACAGTATGCAGGAGTTTATCATCATTTCTGGCAAGGAGACCCAAAATAAGACTGACCCGGGCACTAGAAAACATTACACATGAGGAAAGACCTAGGGAATTGACCTTGTTCTGCAGAACTATGGCGCAGGAGCGGAGGAGACTGTCCAGCACCTTCCCTGGAAGGCCGGTCTGTGGGCTCTCTGCACAGGATCTGAGTTGCTTTGGCTCGCTCCCTTCACGGTCGCAGGAGCCCACGGGAACTCTATGGCCAAGTGATGGATGACTCGGAGCCCAGGGCTTGGCGGGGGCTGCAGCTCCAGGCAGCAGAAGGACAGCAGTTTCTCTCAGCTGTTACAAAAGCAGGATGTAACTGATAAGGTGCCATTGCCACGTGCTCCAGCCAAAGGCAGCGGTGAGAGGTTTGCAAGCAAGCCTTGGAAGCACTGAGGCTTTGTAGCAGAGCTCTGCAAACACCGTCCCCCTGCAGCAGGTCCAACCTGCACACGAGTATCACGGAAGGCTTCCTTCTCCTAATAGGAAGGGAAAATTCATTGCAAAGTGAAATTGCTTAGGGATTTTTTCTTCTGTGCCCATCTTTCTGTTTTCCTCTTAGAAACCAGTTATGCCATATTACTCAAAGGAGGAACACCCCCCCCACCTCTGCCTGGCTGTGTGGAATGGGCGGCTCTGCCGTGGTGAGTGAGGACCAGTGGTGGTCGGGGCCAGGAGCCGAGACCTCCACCAGCCCCAGCTGCTGCGAGACGGCTGCTGGTTGGAGATGGCTCCTTCTCTCCATCTTATGGGCTGGTCCCATCCCTGGGGGGATTTAATCCCATGGATTTAATGCCATGCTGGTGGATTTTGGCTGTGCTGGGAGCACTCAGTGCCATGTGCCTGCTGGGGATACCAAGCTCAGGCTCTGCTCTGCCAGCAGAGCTGGTGCTCAAGGATTTAATGGTGCTCTGGACTCACTCAGCTGCTGGTGGCCCCTGCATAGGGTGAATGCAGCATCCATAAGTCACTCTTTGGCACAGCTAGGCCCTGCTCTGTGTTGTTCCATTTGTGTGGTCCACGAGTACGAGCAAAGCAGGATTTGGAGGAAAGAGGTAAATTTCTTTTTTCCCACTAGATGCAGTTTTTACCTTCCTGCCAATCAGTGAAGACATGCCTTCCTGCAAACCTTGCTCTACTACCCCCGCATCGGCAAGTCTTTTAGCACATCCCTGGGGGCAGATGTGGAAGATGTAATGGTTTCCAAACACAGCCTAGCATGAGGGGAAAACCTTCCAAATTGCTCTTTGTGTTACTTTTGTTTACCTAATGCCACCTAGAGGCAGCTGACCTGCTTTCTGTCAGCTGTTTTGGAAAATATTTTTCACTTATCTGGGATTACAGCTGCCTTTTTTTTTTTTTTTTAATGATGAGGGTTAATTGGTGTCTTAACCAAATTTGGATGAGTGGAAGGAGACAGAGAAGCCACAGTCCCTGAGAGAGCCACCAGGAGAGAGCCATCACTGCGCGTGGCCAGGAGCCTGAGGTTTCTGCATGTACGGTTGAAACCTGGGTGTTTTTTGTGGTCTCTGCAGCAAGGCCAGGTCTACCACTTAGCCAGTGCCTCCTGTTGTGCCCGTGTGCTGAAGAAGTTGTTAAATGAGGAAAAAGCAGCCTTGGAAGGAAGGCACCAAACCTGACAGGTAACCAAGGTAACCACGCCCATTTCTGTCTGTGCTGAGGACACGGGATGCTGAGTCCCTTGCAGGGAGGGGGTGGTGGGTCTCTGCTGCCCTGCGTGGAAAGGCACGGCTGCCTGCCCATGTCAACACGGGGTGGCTGCGTGGGGCCTGGGCTGTCCTGGGGAAACTGAGGGAGGAGGGAGAGAAGAGTTATTACTGAGGCTGTCTTCTTACCGAGTCCTGAGTGAACATGGTGTGTCAGGACAGCTTCGGTTTGAGCCATCTGAAGGCACTAGCTCTGCCTTTCCAAAGCGATGCCTTGGGGAACAGACAGATGTCCCGATGTCAGAGTGCGCAGCACCAGGTCCTTCAGAAGTCTGAGCTTAGTACGCATGCTATTAAATGCTTAATGCCTTGGAGCTGGGGCAGGCAGAGGCAAACAAAAGCCCAACTGCAACATCAGGAGTGTTGCTCTACACAACCACCCTGCTAGGCCATCACCCCTTTTCCTTTTGCTCTTGGGAAAGCACCTAACCTTACGGGTTGGGATGAACTTGCTCTCTGGATACAATTTTAGCATAGGCAGAGACATCTCTAGCAGTCTCAGTTTGGAACATTTCTTCCTGTTCATATATCTCACTGAAATTATCAAATTTTCTAGTTGGATGAAGCTGTGCATGAATTGCCATTATGCACAGGTACAAATAACTGCTAGATAGCAAGCCTGTCAGAAAAAATCATGGAGGGGAGAAGCCTTAGGGTTTGCTTTTCTACCACTGTTTGTCCTTGAACAGCAGCCTGCTGAAAACAGTCAGTCAAACAGTTAACTTCAAGGCATTTCAGGCAGCAAGTAAATATTCAGTGACGATTTATTGTCTGGTCTTTATTATTACAAAAAAAGCAGATATCAAAAAACAGCAAAGATTTCACAAGTTCCCCAACAGTTTTACACAACTGAACCGCAATAAAATGGTGAAAGAATAACACATTATTTCAGTCTTGGCCCTGAACCTTCTACAGTGACCCGTGGTCTGGGATGCCCTGGGCTTTCCTAATTCTTTTTGGAAGTACACTTCTTTATTCTGGAACCTGCTCTTCCCGCTCGCTAATACACAGTGGCACAAGGCATCAGGAATGTGAACTGTCTGGTATCTGTTACAACCCTATCCATCTAGACAACAAAATATGGGAGCTTTTTGCAGGGATGGCGTGGATACCAGTATGCATTTTCGTATTACCCCAGGCATCCACTATGTTGTGCTTGACAAAATCAAATCACTTTCAAGTTGATGAAATGTGATTTGTTGTATGAAAGCTGCTTTTTCTTCTCTTCAGGATCTTTGCTCCCCAAAATAAGAGTTCACTGGGCTGGATTCCAGCGTAAACAGACCATCAACCTTTTAAATTCTACCATGCAAACTCCATGACAGACAACTTCATCCCGTTGTGACTTTCCCCCTGCGGAGCCAGCACCTGACTGATCACAAGGAACCTGAACAAGCCGTGAGGTGTGAGGTTAAGGAAAATGCTCAGCTCTCTGGAATGCTAATCAGGGTCGGAATGGAGCCTGTGCTTTCCGTCCTATTCACGGCTGCAGGTTCACAGGTTGACCAAAGGAAATGTGGTCCAGTTACCTATATTAATAGCTGCCCCACTTCTCGAATACAGACCTTACATCAAAAGACTGTTTGGCTAGCAAAAAGAATTAAGACATTGCCCTACATCCCTCAGCATTTGCTTGGAAAGTCAGGTCCAAATCTGCCATATTTACACACAAATGCAAATCATCCTAAACACAAAGTTGTGTATGTCACTATACATGTCACTGAAGTGTTCGCGAGTACCAAATATTCCTGTTTGAAATAAAATTGCACCTTCATAATTTTCCAGAATTTAACAAAAAGAGAGATCACGACATGCATTATTTGTCAGGTATGAAAGAAGCGGTGAGAAGGCAAGCTGAGAGACAAGGCGCTGCCCACAGGGCAGCAACGGTATTTGGTGGTTTGGGTTTTGTATCAGCATTTCCCGTGCCGTGGATGGCAGACAACCACTCGCTGCTGGATTTAAACCGTTTTCCTGGCAGTCAGAACACGGACAATGGACCCTACTCCTCCAGCAGCCAGGGCCTGAGAAGAGAAACACTGCAGTTAACACCAGGTCAAGGTAGCTATGGGCTGAAACAACTACTGATGGGAAAGGCTTCCCAACTGTGTTTCAGATGAGCATCTCCCTGTTCTTTACATTAACAACATAAATGCTCACATTCAGGGTGCCAGGAAAGGAGGATCGCATTTGCCCTGGAGACAGTTATTTAACAAGCTTTTACTTCTCTGCATAACCAGGTTTACTTCCCTCTAGGAAGGAAATTCTACTTCCATCTGCTTGAATCACTGGATTGAACCATTTTTTTTGCCTCAGTCTCATATAAAATCAAATTTTAACTGTAGTATCTTTACCCAAGGGATCAGAAGAAATAGGCACGATACAATTATGCTGTGAGCTCGCAGGACTGTACCCTCCTCACTGCGTGAAATACGGCAGTTCAGTTTTACCAGCAGAAAGGCAGTTCTTACCAGGCTCCATGAGCCTGACTTGGAGCTGAGAACCGGCTACCACGGATAACCCAGGCCAGAGCACGCCCCGTAAACGCACCTTTTCGTGCCACTGCAGCAGCACTGCGCTGCTGTTGTCAGAGGGGCTCTCAAAGCCTTTGTAGATGTACTTCATTAGCAGGTCGACGCCGTTCTTGTCCAGAGACTGCACCGCCTTCTCAATATCGTTGGCTTTGAAAGAGATGAGAACCTTCAGGACAATACTTTCTGCACGATCCTGTCAACAAATAAGGAAGGCAGAGATACATTCACTTGCATATACGGTGCGTTCAAATACTACTCATCTCTCCAACAAACAAAAGTAGCCTTTTTTAAACAATTCTAAAATCTGTTTGAACAGGGCAGTTCGTGCCAAAGCTTGTGATAATAATGTATGACGGCTGTGTCCTCCCAGTGCTAAACAGCGTAGAAGAGTTGAACGCATCTGTCGTACCTTGCTCTAGGTTTTCTGTCTCTCTGCTTGTGTTTGCAATTCTCCACCTATTAAATGGGGTCACAGCTAAATAAAACATGTTTAGATTGAAACTCAAGGGCTGGCAAATTTCAAAAGAATTGTAAGAATTAAGTATTTAACTGGCCTCCCTTGCCACCACAGCCTTTTCCATGCCTTGTACTGTTAAATGAGATACAACTATTACATTCATGGAAATGCCATTTGCAGCCTGGAAAAGGTGACTGCTGGAAGCCACACCTTTTCAAAACAGTCAACTTCCGTCCCAGGCACACAGACTGCAAACTGGCAGCATTAATGTTTTGCATTTATAATGATTTGCAAGTTGATTGTGGATGTCACTTCAGGCCCAGGAATGTGCATGATTACAGCAGCAGTAATTGTCAAAAAAGCAGCTTTTCCTGTTCATTCATCACTGAGGGAGGATGAAAAAGGACTTGAGTTTGTTGGACTTTGAATAATGCCATTATACAAATAAATCAAGCAGCTTCCTTGGTCAGAAATTAGTGCTCTCATTCAGTTTAATATCCCACAGCCGCTTGCCTTAGCGAGATTTCTCACATGAGGAACTATTCAGTAAAAGCGTAAAAGTTTCATGAGATCAGCTAAAAGTGAAACCAAATATTAAAACTCGGTCACTCTGCCCTCTTCAATTCTGCTGCCTTCACAGTGTATTCTTAAATCCATCAACACAGAGCTACTGGAAACAAGTCATTAAAGTGAGTACAAAGCTGTTCAGTGTCTTATACAGCACTATCTGTAACAAACAGCTGCTTCTCAAAACCCTGTGAAACCCAACAGGAAAGGGCTGAGTGAAAAGTTCCCCACTGGTGGCTTGGTGAGGACAGCCTGGTGCCAGAGCAGCACGGAAACGTGCCCGTGCGACTCTTCTCAAGCAGGGAGAACAGAGCTCTGCAGGTGCTCACCATCTGGGCAGTCCCATGTCTTATCTGCCTCCTCCTCTCACCCCTGCAATCATGAGCCATTCAGGGTTTATTCTGGGGACATTCAGAAATACATGCACACAGCAGGCTCCCATATTCTGTCACAGGGGGAGTGCCTGTGTTTTCTGAGGTTTTAACGGCTTCATTCTGATTGGATGCAATAACCATCAGTTCTTCCTTTTTTGTAGGCTCACAGTCTGGCTGTGCTAGCAGCGCTGCGTTAGGCAGAGGTGGCTACCGCAGTTGTGGTTGGTTCCGTGTCGTTCAGCGGACTACGCCTACACGCTGCCAGGTCTGGATCAGGCACGGGCACCTGGTGATGTGTGGCACACAACAGACAACCAAGGCCTGTAGGAGAACATGCAAAACCTGAACCAGCGCCAAGTTAAAGGTACGTGGACAGGTGACAGCTGAGCTATGGTAGTTTGAGCAAGACTAAAACAGCAGAGGTTGTGGATGTTTTGACATCAGGGAATACGCTAAAACCAGCTGCCTTGGCTTCCTCAAAGCACACCTGGCAGTACTGGTGGGGTAGGGGCTATAGAAGAAGAAAGGACCTTTAAGGAGTAACCCATGAATGAGTTATTATTTCACCTTCACTGCCTGGTTCTTTGTGTTGATAGGAGGGTTCTTCAGAGCCGCCTGTAGTGCAGCCATCATGTTCCCTGTGCCAGACAGTTAAGGACCAGACACCAAGTATTTGGAAAGCAACAGAACCAGGTCCAAGACAGTGATATTGGCAGCTGGTTTGGGTGTTGACTTAAGGTTCAGTGACAGCGATTCCCTCAGCAGATAACACAGATTACAGCGTAAGGTAACAACGATTAGGCCATTTGAGGAAGGAGCAGCACCAACAGGAAGCCGTACGGTTCCAGTATTGGAGCATACTTCTTAGGCCCTTCCTTGAGCGAGGATCCGAGTAAAAGAAATTATTCTCCATCACTTGTGCAATTTGTACCTCGAGAACAGGCCAGCTCGGCGCATCCGCCTCCACCGGCCGCCGGGACAGCCAGCCGCCGGCGGCAAGGGCCACTCTGCGAGACAGGCAGGCAGGCAGCCGGGGCAGCGGGCACACCGGGCTCTCCGGTCCGCCGCAGGAAACCCCCTTCCTCCACCCTCCCGCCATGAGACACACCCCCGACCCCGCAGCCCCGGCGCGCCTCTGCCGGCAGCGGGGGAAGCGGGGCCGCCTGCCTTCCTCCTGGCAGCCCCGGGCCCCTTCCCCCGCTAAGCCCCGGGCCCCGCCAGCCCCTGCCCGCCCTCCTGGCAGCCCCGGGCCGGGTCGCCCCTCTCCGGCCCTCGGCGGGGCACGGCCGCTCCCACCCAAGGCCGCCCCCGCCGCTCCTTCTGGCCCGGCCGCCGGCAGAAGGATATTGCCGCAGGCACGAGTCCACCTCGCCTTCGTCGGGCCCCGCCTGCCCGTCGCCTCCTTCCTCCTCGTCCACGAACTTGTTCTCGTCGTACTCGTCCACGTCCACCCGCCGGAACCGCGCCGCCGACACGCCCTGCTTCGCCATGGCCGCCCCGCTCGCCGCCACCGCCCGCCGCTCTGCGCAGGCGCGACGCTGGGCACCGCCTCCGCGCAGGCGCGCTGGGGGGAGGCGACCCGCCCGCGCGCCGGCCACAGAGGAGGGCGTGGAAAGCCGCGGGAGGCGAGCTGCCATTGGTCGGCCGCCGGCCGTTAGCCCGCCCCGAAGGGGCGGTCAGTCGCCATGGTTACGGACGCGGACTCCAGCGCCGGAGCCCTTGGCGACGGCGGGGCGCTCTCGGCTTCGGCGAGCCCATCGCGCTTGACGGCCGGGAAGGCGCTGGTGTGCGGCGAGAGCTTCCTGGGGAGCCGGAGGCGGGTGAAGATGCCGGGCGGCACCGGCTGCTGGCCCGGTTTCAGACGGGTACGAGCAAGGCAGGACGCTGCCGCCCTCTCCCAGGCCTGTGCTGCGGGCAGGAAGCGGGGCGCACGCGGCCTAGCGCCCATGTAACGTGTGCCCCCGGGGTGACGGGCGGGCTTTGGCTCCGAACGTGAAAGCCTGAGCTCAAATACCCCCTGGGTACTGCAGAAACTTAAAAAAGAGCGTCAGCTTTATGTTTCTTGGCCAAAGAAAGCGGTCACCCCGCTCCTACCGCCCGCGTGGCTCCCAGGGACCGTGAGTTCACGTTTTATCAGACAGCGCAGCAGGACGGCGGTCTGACTCCAGAAAGCTTTTCTGAGAAAACTCCCAGGTGTTGGGAAAGGAAGGGATCTGGCGGGTTCCAGGAACATGTCGGCCCCTATTTCATCCTCAGAGACTCAGAGAAATGAGTTTCCGGGTGGGCTCACCTCCGGTGAAGGGCAGGGTGTTCAAGGTCGAACTGGGAATCTGTCGCTTTTTTTCACTCAGACACAGAAGAGCTGTGACCACAGAAAGAGTAAAAAAAGGAGCAGAAGCACTGACTTCTACAAAATTAGCCACTGTGTTTACTAATAACTTGCATTACCTGGGAAGGAAATCCTGGGTGCTGGGAAATAACCTGTTCTCGACTTCAGTTGACCCATTCTTTAAGACCTTTAGGATCATAACAAATGTATTGAATCA
Source organism: Rhynochetos jubatus (assembly GCA_027574665.1). Lineage (NCBI taxonomy): Eukaryota > Metazoa > Chordata > Aves > Eurypygiformes > Rhynochetidae > Rhynochetos > Rhynochetos jubatus. Next base: position 25,321,525 of record CM050656.1, read on the forward strand.
CAAAGTGATCACTGCTCTAAATTACAGGCACTTTTTTTTCAAGTTACACTTGGACTGTGAAGACCTGTGTTATCTGTATTATTCTACTGGATATTTATTACTAATTAGAAATTTACACAGCTTTGTGAGGTTCCTCTTAATGAAAGGCAGCAGTCCTAAAAAAATAAATACATATGCACACACACATATATGTGTACATAACCCCCTCTCTATTATTAAGGAAACAACTGGTGTGAAAGCCTTATTCATATAGCAGCCTTACCTGCAGGACCATCTTCTTGACAGAGGAAGAATTTAGGATATGTCATGTGTTCCTCCAAAGTTCTGAAGCCATGTTGGCTATCACCAGTCATCTCCTTATTTTCCATGTGCCTTAGCACAGTTTCCAGGAGGATCTGCTCCATGATCTTGCCAGGCACAGAGGTGAGACTGACTGGCCTGTAGTTCTCTGGATCTTCCTTTTTTTCCCTTTCTAAAAATGTGGGTTATGTTTCCCTTTTTCCAGTCAGTGGGAGCTTCACCAGACTGCCACAATTTCTCAAATACAGTGGATAGTGGCTTGGCAGCTCCATCTGTCAGTTCCTTCAGGACCTGTGGATGCATCTTGCCAAGTCCCTTGGACTTGTGCACCTTCAGGTTCCTTAGATGGTCTCTAACCTGGCCTTTTGTTAAAAAATGTACTGAAACTTGTAGCAGGACATAGAAACTTGATCCATGACAGAGAGAACAAAGCCCTCTTGTAGCCTGGAAGCATTCCTAGTTTTCACAAACTACCCTTTTTGCTAAAAACACAGGTCAAAAATATTGGCTTCTGCCCCCTTACTCTAAACAGGAGAAATTATGTAATAAAACAGCCATACTTTTCAGGAATGGATTAGCAGATGAGCTTTATGCAATCTGGTAAAACAAACAAGTAAATACCAACACAAAATAAAGGTATGATTACCATCTCAGCAGCTCCAACTCAGAGTAATAGTAAATATTTATCTGACTTCCTTCAATGGCTTTTTAGGATTGATTCAGAATGTACACTTCTGCACATATTGCAAGCTTGCTTTTCAAAAGCAGGTGGTGAAGAAGAAAGTTGACGTTTCTTCCCTGATTTTGGCAGTTCAGAAGGATCTTTCCTGAGTGCAGTAAGTTCTGTTCCATCATCTGTAATGGTGATGGCAGGTGGGCTCCTTTAGGTGTCAAGTGCTAGGAGACAAGAATACAAACAGGATTTGCTCTTGTGCGGTCAGCCACATGCGGTAGTTAAGCTTCTGTTCTTTGCCTGTCAATATTTGTTTCCTATCTTCCTAAGTATCCTTTGTTTCTTTAGTGCTGTTTTAATGGAAGCTTTTTGTAGGTGAAAGGTGGATGTTGTTCCAATAAATGTTACTAAATTTGCTCCCGGTGATTTCTGTTTCTGTATGTCTATTGTGCCAGCTGGGCAGAAAGCTCCTGTTGTGCTTCTGCTCTGGTGCACAGGCAATAACATTGTCCCTTCGTCAAGAGTTTGTGTGCGTCCCTCACCGAGGCTGTAATTCAAGCAAGCAGCGGGCCGTTTCGCCAGTAGGCTAAATCATGCCTGCTTTGCTTGGGCAGGGTTCCAGATGAGTGCAAACACAAATTTTATGTAGATTAACAACTTTTGGCTCAAGCACAGAGGCAGATAATTATTCTTCTTCCCTGCTGCTCTATTTGAGCCACTCATCATCACTGGATCTGGTTTAATTCTGTTACTACTTTTCTGACTTATGTACAACTTTTCCATCTGCTTATTTTCGTACAACTTGCTTCTGCATTCCATGTTGTTCTGCCCTCTGACAGTCAGTATTTCATTTTCTTCTTAAATCACTGATTTGATTCATTTCTTTTGTTTTCCATTCCTGACTCTATGCCAACTTCCATGTGTTTTCCCGTGTTGGGAGTTCTTTCCTGACCCAGGCCATTGTGCTGTTCTCATTCAAATTACTTCTAAAGATTGGCTTTCTGGCATCAAGAATGCTCCATCTGTCATTTTTGGTGTTTCTGTACATTTCTGATGGTCAGCTGTACTCTGTACTGTGCATTGCAACATAATTGTGGCAGAGGTGTGTCTCAGAAAATGAAGAAAAAAAGGTGTTTGTTACGTCACATAAAAAAAGGTCTGAAGGAGGGAGTGGGGATTTTTTTGTCGAGTGAGGTCATGAGAGAGTTGTCACCGCTTCTCCAGTTCTCCGTTAGGTTGCCAATATTATTAAAGACACTTTTAAAAGCTGCACATCTGGGGCAAGGTGCCAGTTCCTTCTGTTCCCGCTGATATTTTTGCAGAGCTGGCAGGGCCACATGATGGCAATGTTGCACACCAGAGATGTATCACGCTTAATGCTTGCTCGAGGCAACGGCTTGAGCTCTGGTTTAGTGTGTGAAGGGATGACACTACAGAGACCGACAATTCTGCACCTCCCCCTAAAACCTGCCTTTGTTTGTATGGTGTTTTGGCCTGATCAAAATCCAGCAAATGTTCAGTCTTCTCAATTAATAGTATCGCATCCCTACAGGATGATCCTGTGTCTTTTCTTTGCAAAAATATCATTTGTCCCCATTGGGTATCTCAAGTCTTATATTCCAGGATCTCTACAGGACATATGCATAGAAAATTTCCACATAAAGCCATCCTATTTGAACTAAAACATGCCTTCCTGAAAGTCTTGATTTACAGCCTTCAGGTGACTGAGAATCCACCAGGTACCCAAGTACCTTTTCCTACTCCTTGATTACAAGAAAGCTAGGAAGGGGGGAGGAACTTTTTACAAGGGCCTGTAGTGACAGGACAAGGGGTAATGGGTTTAAACTGAAAGCAGGGAGATTTAGATTGGATATCAGGAAGAAATTCTTCCCGGAGAGGGTGGGGAGGCACTGGCATGGGTTGCCCGGAGCAGCTGTGGATGCCCCATCCCTGGGAGTGTCCGAGGCCAGGCTGGATGAGGCTTGGAGCAACCTGGTCTAGTGGAGGGTGTCCCTGCCCATGGCAGGGGGGTGGGAACTGGATGGTCTTTAAGGTCCCTTCCAACGCAAACCATTCTGTGAATCAGAATAGTCAATGCCCTGGTATAAGAGCAAGATATCCAAACTGTTGTTTTGATTTGTCTGGTTGCCCCACATTTTTTGAGCGAAAAGATTGCCCATATCCTCTCTGATATTAATATTTTTCAACACCCAGCCCTTCCTGAGCCCATAGGCTGTTCCACATCCTCAGAAGAAATGCTTGATTTTAAATATGCTGTATGGACCCGAGGGTAGGTCTTTTAACACTTAAAGCTGTTAGGAAAAAGACCTTCTCCATTTACCAATTTCATTGCATAAAACCATCATCCTGATATAGAAGAACACATCTAATGGATATGATTAGGAACTCAAAAAGTGTTAAGGAATGAAACAGATGCATGTCCTCCTGAATTATGTTTAAAATTATAATTATATGCCTATTCCAACTATATTTGGAGGGGACAGGGTTATAATTATAATTTTTAAAAATTGTTTCACTTATTACTAAACTGCAGCCACCTTTGGGGCAGAGGGCAGTAGCTGTTAAATAATTTTCCACAGCAAGGTATAAATATTCACAGGAGGAACTGGAGAGGAATGCTTTATCCAGTTAAAACCGCAGGGGAAACTTCTGTATTCAGTAAGTAATTACTCAGGTTGGAAGTTAGCCAGGATACAAGCCATATGTTCTGCTCCTAAGGGAAAAAAAGTGTAATGATCAGGACTGTGCATTTTTTAATCTAAATATTAGCTAAAACCTGGTATCTCTTCAGGCTAAAAAACATACAGAAATTCTGATCCATCCCAATGTGGCCTGTTTGGAGCTGATACTGCTTTTACTGATTAAAATTTGCAATACTGAGATTTATGAAGATGTCTTTTGCAAGCAAAGTTGCGTGCATTGATTGGGCAATATTATTTTTTTTCTGGCATGTGATTATATGAATGTATGATGATTTGTTTTTATTCCCTGAATTAAACCAGGATCTACTTCTATAGTCTAGTAGAAGTGTAGTTCTGTTTATGTGAGGGGACCTGGCGCTCTCCCCGCAAGTCTCGCAGTCAGGACAAGAATGGTTTCTTTTTTTGCTGCTGAAATATGAGTGTTGAAATTCTGTTGCATTTCTTAGTACGGCTTGGTTCAAAATAATCTCTGTTGGAAAGCATTTTACACATGACTTCATTCAGTAAGAAGTTTATCTGAGTTCAAAGTACAGAGGAGTCACATGGTTCTTAAACAGCCAGAGACTTGACGTCCTTGTGCAGTCCTAAGATTTTGAAAACAAGAAGTGCAGGAAGAAGCAAAATGCTCTCCGAAACTGCTAATAAACATGTCCAGACGGACGATGTAAACCTGAGCTGTTGCGGCATAACTTGCCCCCACGCTCAGCAATCTCAAGTTGATTTAACGCGTGCGTTTGGGATATCTAGTACTGCAGGAACGCTGGCTCACAGCTCCAGAGCGCAGCCTTGGTATTTTGCATTCTGCCACCAGGCCATAAAGATTAGCAGGGACTTAGGCCCCGAGTGTGGAGGGGCTCACTGCTAGAGCTCATGTGGAAGTCAAACCTTCGCAAAACTGTTCCACCAAACTTTACTCTCCTGTCTTGTCCAGCTTCAGAGTGATTTAAATTATCACCTTGCTCCCAGAGATTTTTCCAGGGCTCCACTACTATTTTTGTTTCCTTTTATCTTTATGTCTAAAAATAAGTATTTTTCCCTTGTCTGTCTATTCAGAGTGGAATTAAAAAAGGCCAGGTTTGTTTAGCTTTAAATCTATCATCCACTGATAAATTTATGATGCGTCTGATAACAAACAGCGTAATGAACAGCAGCTTGCATCCACTTTCTTTACACTGGCATATAGATCAGCTAACAGTGATCATGAAAATTAAACAGAACATTCTGCTATACCCAAACTATCTGTACTCTTAGAGAACTCCATATGAAACTGTGTTTGATGGGCAGCAGGCCTCTGGAAGTTTCTAGAAAGCTCTGTGCCTTACACCTGTTTTACTACCTACTTGCCTGAAAATTACTATCGGGTGTTTTTGTGGCGCCAGTTATCATCTCACCCCTAATACCACCTCTGAACCGCTCCTCTCTGTAGCAGCCTCTCAGCTCTCTGTTAGCTGGGCAGGAAAGGGGGCTGGCTGCAATGAGTTTCAAACTGTGGAGGTCCTGGTCAGCTGATGGGCAGCTAGTTGAGGTGCCTGGAGCAGATGAGTTATGCTGACAAGTTTTCCTTAGCGGGGGCACTTCCTTCCGTCTCTATTTGTCTGCTGATTTTCCAGAAGTTAGTAGGAACCCAGTCTGTTGGTGAACTCTGTTCATTTCTCAGCTGGGTTTGAACCTACAGATTCTAGGTTGTAAAATTCTTCCATATTACTTTCTATAGTGTTATTGCTTTGTCAAACAATTGGACAGATTTCCTCCTGACCTATGAAAAAGCCAGCAAACTTGTCAAGAGCCTGTGTTTAGAGATAGAATATATGAAAGACCAAAACATAAGTTTAGAGATGGAAAGAAAAGGGACCTACAAGAATGGTCATCAGAGAACCAATAGGTAGGACAATGCGGCCCACATTTCCAAATGGTTTGGTGGGGCTCAGTGTTTTGAGCCAATTTCATCTCAAGTCATTAAAACAATAGAAAAGTGGAGAAAGAGTCACTAATGTTTCTCTATTTATGTTGGCTAAATAACACAATTTAAGATCTGCTGGTCTCTAATGGAATAAGACTTTTTATAGTGTAGGAAAATCTGCTTTCAATTTCTATTGTTAGGCATTGTTTTCGTCAATGAAAACAAAGTGTGCTTGGGGAGGTGCCGAGAAGACGTGTTATTTCAGGGTATTGCTATTTTCCTTTTTTATGAGAAAAGATCCCTTTTTTTTCTTTTATGTCATGGTTGGATAAAGTGATGTATTCAGTATGGATGACAGGAATTCACTCAGTCTCCACTGATATGTGTAGTGCAGCTCTGTGTGCTTCGTCGTTTGTCCACTGAGTAGGTGGAGAGCTGGCAACAAGATTAGTGTGATGGAAATCCACGGTGATTTAAGAAAAGGAAGTAGGGAGAGCAGGAAGTGGACCCATTCTGTCACTCAGATGCGATGCGAGTGTTGTGACGACACAGCCTCAGGAAAAGGACAGACTTGACAATTGTGAGGTCTGTCACCTTAGAGGGGCAACACTGCTCTCTCCTCATTTCCTTCCCCCCTCACTACACCATTAGCGGCCAGACTATCGTAAAGGGTTAGTTAGTTAGTATTACCTAGATGTGATTTGGGATGAGAGGCTATTAAAAAGGTCACCTTTTCTTAAAAGGAAAAAAGAGGCAAAGCTGAAAGTAAGGGAAAACACAAGGCTGGAGCGTTATCCAGTATCAGTGTAGTAAAACCTAAAAATATACCCTTGTCTGAACCCAATTATCAGCTTTGCCTGAATTCCCTGGAGATGTAACTGTTGGGTCTCTTCCAGAACTCAGCTATGATCTCAGATGCTTTGCATTTTAACATTTAAATATAAGGAAGTTAGCAAGTAATATATGGATTTTCAAATTAAAGCTCAAGGAGCAGTCTGATTTAGAATAGTAGGACTTCATGGCTGTAATCCTTGGATTAAGTGTTGGCTTTCTTGATACATGTAACTAGACATTGTGTTTCTCAGGAAAAAAACAATCTTGAAGCCTGTGGAGATGTGGTGATAGCTGCATAGTCAAAACTGCTTTTCTACGGGGTGGAAAGCGATCTAACGTAAATCTCTTGGTGTTCAGATTAAACTGGACGGTATCCTTGTGTGTCTGAATGACAGCTGTTAGGATTACAGCCACATAATTATCAGTACCACCTGGCAAGCTCCTCCCTCCTCAGTACGAGGGTGACATAACCACAAGATTTAATAATGTTTGCTTTATCTTCATTGTTTAGGTGTAAAAGGAGTTATTGGGGGGGCTATATTGAGACGTTGGAATATAGAAATTTATTTGCATGTAAATGAAAGCCAAGAATTTTCAGGGATTAAACAGAAGGCTCTTGAAGGAAAACGCCAAAGGAAATAAAATCATGACATATAGCAAGATTGCTCCTTGGTTCGCTTGTACTAGGACACATGTCTGGCCTAGAAAATGTATACTCGAGCCTCAGCATGTTCTTTGGGTGATGATATAGAGCCTGTATAGAGCTTTGCATTACTGTTGCTGTTTGTTAGTGTTGGAGGCTGTGTCCGGGTTCAGACTGCTGTAGCAAGTGCTGCTCCAGCCCATTGCCTAGGTCATTCCTGCAGAGTCTTTACAAAAGATCCTCTTTCTTCGTTAAAATTGTTATTCTGGTTGCCACTTGATAGGAAGCTTTTCCGCAGCTTTGGTGGTAGTTGGATCAGGTTGTTAATGAGTTCTGTGTTATTGTGAGAGGCGGAATGTATTCATTTTAAAAAATGAGCTGAAAATAGCATCATACAAAAGTGATCCTGCGTTTCTTTGTCAACCATTCTTTGCTGGTTTCAGCCTCTGTTTCTCTTTGTAAGGATTTGTTCCTAGGCTGCCAGGCCTGAATGGAGAATAGGAAGTCACTCCAGCTGTTTTCCTTGTGTTGGCACTCTGTGTTGAACAGGAATTGCTGAGCAAAGAACATCATTTCCCCAGAGAGGTTTGCTGGGGTAGCACAAAGGCAGTCTGGATTTTTTTTTTTTAATTAAAAGTTCCTGCCAAATACTGTCGTCAAGTGTTGGGGGAGGGAAGGAGAGAAAGAAGTGGATGAAGTCTGGAGTCCACTTGGAAGAGCAAGAAACCTGCCTGGGAAAGCAAAAGAGCAGAGTTTTTCTCTGCCAAACCCTTGCTTTTTAACATATAACCACTTATGCAGAAAAGAGGAGTAGGATTTTTTTTTTCTTCCTTCTTCTGTGAATCTTAGTTCTGACTATTGCTTCTCCAACAAAGTTGGCGGGATTGTGCAACTTTGCACTTGGTTTTGGACTAGCTAGTGGAACAAAAAATAAGCAGAATTCCTTCTCTTAAAGTGGGTGCCAAATCATCAACTGACACATCATGCCACGTTATGGTGATAAATGCACGTCTGGTTATGGTTTGCAGTAAGCTTAAATTCTATTTTTCATAGAAAAAAGATAATAATCCTTTTAGCTTTGCAAAAGAAAGGTTAAGAAAACAAGCCATAAGGAATAATTGACACATATTTGGTGGAAGAGGAAGATATAGACTCATTTCACTTCTTGCCTGAAGATTTAATCCAGGATAAATCCCTCCCTAATGCTTGAACCATACTGCCTGACACCTGATGCTGCCTGATGCTGGATGGGAAATGCATCAGGTTGTTTATTTCAGTCCTCAGTGCACTGGCGACCACTTTATAAACTCCTTTATTGTACTGGATACTGGCTGGCAGTATTGCTAAAGAACTGCCTCGCAGTTTGAATAGTCCTCTCTAGCAAGGCAGCTTCAGGTAAGAAATGATTTGTGGATGAAAGACTGTATGTCTTAGCTCATTCTTTGAGGATGCTGCAACATCCCTGTAATGTGGAAGGCAGCTGTGGCTATACCACAATCGACAAATTGCCCATGTAGTGCATATACACCTCCTCACAGTTCAGTTGTGGACAGCTATGGAGTAACTTCTTGCAGAAGTTCCTCTGCGGATCCTATTAGTGTTCAGTTTATAACCCAAAGTGAAAGAATTCAATATTCCTTTATATTTTTTGTGTGCGTTTTAGTGTTTTTAGTATAACTGCATAATTATTATCTGCTCTAGGTTTTGATTCCTGATCTAGTTCGTCTCCCTGAACACAGTAACATATTGCACAATTAATTTGCTGTTCATGATATTCCCTTGAAAAGAGTATCTTCCATCCTGTTTATTGGTGTGTTTCCAACTGATTTCTGGAGAACAAAGCAGTTGGCTTCTGCTTGAACTTTTGTGTTACAGTGTTCAACCCTGGCCAAGTTTGAAGTTCTTTCTTGTTTTTACTGAGGAGAAAGTACGTTTTGCTTCAGCTAGATCTTTGTCTATGTAAAAACTTCAAAATATGCCTTTAGTAATGTTGTCCCAATACAACGGATAGGGTTTGAGTTTGCTAAGTAAGCGTCAGTAAGCTGGACGCTTGTTCAGAACAGCCCAAAACCGTTGTTTGTTGGTAGGTGTTCTTAATTTTTCTCTACTATGGCTGGAGCTTTATCTTCATGTATTAATTATTAAGAAGATATGTAGAAGCTAAAGGACATTTCTTCTCCAAGCTTGTGAAGATCTCAGAAGAGGATTGGATGTGAGGCTTCATATACCTAAAGCATTTGTGTAATATGTTCAACTGTCACTGTGGCGGGTACTCTGAGAATGCCTCAGCTAAATACCTTCTTAATATACCCCTCACAAACACACTAGATTGTTTTTGTTTGCTTGTGTGTAATTTTGCTTGGAGGCAGACAAAGGGATTTCTCCAAGTGGAACACGCAATCATTTGTTCTTGTGACCTCTTGTAACTGTCACGTTGCTGTTCCGTTCCTGCTGTTCTACAGACCCTTTTTTCCTAACACAATGTTCTAGACCCTGACTGCCTCTAAAATTCTCCACTCTGCTGGAATCTGAATACAAGAGGATTTCCCCTTCACAGAGTTTTGGGTTTGTTTTGCTTTGTGGACTTTGCCTAATTCTTCAGTAAAGATCATCTGGAAGAGAACTGGGGGAACTGTCAAAACACGGGCCATTTCCTGTCATTGTCTAGAGTCTCAAGCATTGTGGTCTTCCATCTCCTTCCTGTCTTTTTGTTCCTGGGTTGACAATGTTCTCTTTAAATAAGTCCAAATAAAAATAGATGTCATAGACCTGGAAATAGAAACTAGTACCCTTAAATGAATGTCGTTGCTGTCTGAGCACAAAGCGGCAATAATCACAAACCAGCGTAATCCCAGAGGGTACTGAAGTGTTTACAGCCTGGGGTTCTACTCCCGTCACCTTTCCCTTGCAAATGGATCCACTGAGGTTGCTGGCAGCAGTTCTTCAAGGAAGTGGTATATGGGCCGCAGCCATAGGCGAGTAGCAAGAGCACGAGTAGGAAGAGGGATTTCCCTTTAGCTGAGGATGCTGGGACCTACCGTTCCCAAAAGCTCGCAGCATTTTTCACAAGTTTGGATCTAAATCTGTTCCAGTGGGTTGTACTCTATTGATCTACATCAGAGTGGCATCGATTGGCACGACTCTTGGATGTTGGACTCAATGGATCCCTCGTGTAATCTATTTTCGCATTGTAGTAGTGCCGAAAGGTCACAGCTAGGAGTTACGTTGCATTTTGACTGGTCTGGAGGGGAGAAATACAGGCTTTGGAAAGCTCAGAGCTCGCAATAAGTGAACGACAAGAGTCATGACAGCAGAAAGGGAGGAAGGTTGGAACGGACTTCTACTGCTAAAAGCATTTTTGCCTCCCCTGGCAAAACAGGTCCCTTCCACAAACATGTCTAGTGCCCATTTTCTGAACCTGGAGGTGTCCTGATGGAGGAAGTCTCAGCACTGCACCCGCGCATGCAGTGTAGTCAAGAGGGAGAAGGACACGTGCTGTCTAGGCTACAGGTCTGGGCCACTGCAACAGCAGTACTTACTCTCACGTCAGAGAAAGCAGAAATTTCAGCGAGCTAGGAAGGGAGCTTGGGTGGATGTAACGGTGCCGCTGGCGGTGAGTGGCTGGCACTGTGTGTGACGAACATGGCTGAGCATCTTCCTCATATGTGTAAGGAACGTACTCAATCGTGTTTCACGGGAGAGAGAGAAACGTAATGGACATTAAAAGTACACGTATTTCTGTCTGCATTTCAAAACTGACATTCCCTCGTTTTCAAACAGGCAGCAGGAGTCAGTATGTATATTTCTAATGTTAATTGTTACATATTTGTTTACAATTCTTATGTTGCTCCTGCCTGCAAATCTAAACAGCACTCAAAAGAAAGCTATGGAGTAGGAGTCTGATTTAATAGTGCCTACTTGGCTCTGTAGCAGGGTCATAAGAGGGTAATAAAATCCTTGAAGGATTTGGTAAAATCAGATAGAATGAATGTAGCATTAAAGAAAACAAGAGACCCATAGATAAGCTGAATTCCTGCTTCAGTTCAATTATTTCCCTTTTAACCCAATGAACAGAAGAAAAAAGATGACAGCTCTGGCTTACTGTTGCTTGAGCACTGGGAAAAAGGTAAGGTCAGTAGCCCAAGCCAAGTGGAAAATGAGATTCTTTCTCATGTCTGCACTCCGAGCTGAATTGAAGCCTATGTTCCTTTTTCTGTTACACTAGTGGGAATCCTTTGCTGGCTTGGATTAACAGCATTGTGATCTGAGACCAGAGAATAGCACAAGAGTGCTCATCCTACATGAAAGCTTGCAGGAATTTGGTTTAGATCTGGCTGAGAAATCTGTCTGTTCTGTGTCGAACAGGCTTTAGCATCCACAATAGCTCTGGCATTCAGCAAGCTTCTTAAACAGAGTCTAGGAATTTCTGATTATTTTGAAATATGCCCCACAATAATAGTTTTTAAATTCAATATGTGTCATTTAGAATAAAAAAGCAAATAAGATAAGCTCTGATAGTAATACAAGGGTCTATGATTAAATTATCCCTGTTATTTTAATGACCTCTTGGAGGTTAAGAGTGCTGCGTTTGTGCACAACATTCAGAAATGCCAAACTTTGTGTTGGGGTCACAGTTCACTAGACTGCTGTATGCAGATTTTCCTCATGTTTTACATCTAAGCTATGAAGTTACTTTTGGACATTTTAACTGTGGTCTCTCACATACATAATGCCGTTGAAAACATTTGATTACTAGGATCTGTTGTAGCAACAGCATTTAAGCTTTTCATTTACTCTTTCTGGAAACTGTATGCATGAAGTGAATGAGTCAGACTTAAGACATGCCATCTGATTGTAACTCAATGGGTGGGAGGGACAAAGGCCTTGGGCTTTGAACTAGTTAGATATAAATACAGAGCTAACTGGCAGAGAGCTGTTCAGAGGAACAGGAGGCCCCAGATAGAGTGGGAAGTACTCCCAGTATCCTAAATAACAGACACTCCAATATAAGTATTAAGCCCAGAGTCCTCTGGGTTGTGCTTGGGTTAAAGGACAGAAGAATGATGCAGACTTCTAGGGTAGGAAGTATTTCTTTTTTAAGAGGAAAAATGATATAGGCTTTAGTGTGAAAATTGAGATGAAAATCCTCATAGTCTACAGAGATTTATACTGTTTAAGCATACTGTAACAGGGCCACCAAAGGCATATGTGCAGTGTATCTGTAACCAAAGCAAAACGAAACAGAGAAGGAAGGAAAAAGAAAGTTGTATTTGTAAATGGGATATTTTGAGAGCTCATTTTAATCACATGGTTAAATTTCTGGTCCTGGAAACTGAAGCTTGCTAGAAAAACACATGAACCTTGGCAAGCAGTTTATGAATAAAGAGAAGAATTGAGTACCAACTAGCCAATAATATAAATTAAAAAATTATTAATGTATTGAAAGTAAGAAGCTTTTTATGCAGAATGAACCTGTTTATGGAGACGAGAGAGCCATTAGGGAAAATGAGAATTTTGCTAAATCAACCCAATACATGTTTGTGCCATGACCAACTTAATTATTAAAACTTACTTAGGTGCAAAAAAAAAGGATCTGAGACATAGCGAAGGCAGTCTTTCAAGTGACACTTGTATACGATTCACAAATCAGGAAAGGGTGTTTCTTTTCCTTAGTTCAGCTGATGCAAACAAAATGACCCATTCATTTGACAATGTCCGTAAGATTTTTTTTCCTCAGGTTTGTTGGACTTATTTTACGATGCTGTCTACGAACTGTGGCAGAAAATTTGGTGGTTACAATAGTGGTAAAACTAGATGGAAGTGTCTGTGTATGTGTATGTGTAAAATATGGGAAAATCAGTCCTATCCTTGAAAAAGGAAGGAATTGGTGAGCTTCATCGCCCTGTCTCCTCCTTTATATGCACGCTTGCCTATTCCTCTGTGAAGCGATAATAAGGACCATGGTCCCGTTGTTTACAGAGTGATCTCAACAGCATAAGCAACTTTCACTTCGTCAATGCCCCACTATCCCCCAAGATGACCTTGTTTCAAGCACTGTGCAGCATCTGAGTCCTTGGGTCACTGCTTCTTCAGGCCTAAACCCTTGACCTGTTACAGCTGGTTTGTACCATCTTTTTATAAAGAAGTTCCTGAGTGACATTACCATGTGCCATTGTATTTACCTTTTTTTAGTTTGTTTTTGGAGATAGGACTGGATTATCATGAAAGGGTAGTAAACTCATGCAACTGGTATGCAGTTCAGGTATAATTCCATGCCAAAACTATCAGCTGAGCAAGACATAGGCTGTGCTGGTGCAGGATCTGCCACAGGATCCAAACCTCCATCAGGCTGAAGTCACCAGGTTGTCCTGGAGCTCTGCTGTATGCCAAGGCCAGCTCCCTTTGACTGGGGCCAGGGACCACTCATGAGGAGCCATTGTTCTCTTCATCCTCAAATACTTCTGGAGCTTTCCCTTTCTGCTGTTTTTCCTGCACCTTGTGACATGAAGGTTTTGGTATGAAGCCCAAGGGTTTAGGCATTTTGGTCTGCACTTCTATGGCGCTGTTATTTTTGTCATTGTATGTGTAGGTATGTAATGCTTGCTGGATATAGCCTTCTCTTTTCAGTCTTCCATAACTTTTCTGACGGAGAAGGGAGTAATAATTTTTATTGGTTCTGTGTAGGCGGTGGGGTTGATTCTGGTCTCATGACAATGTAAATTGCGAGAAATGTAATTGACGTCAGGAGAACTACCCGCAGTCAAATTTGTAATTGAGCAATGCCTTTGTATACGATTAAAGTATTTATTCTTTGCAGAAAGTTTTAAAATTGTTCAAATGAGACCCTTGGACTCTGCTCAAAGGTGAATTTTTTTTAAAGGTTAACAGAAAACATTTCATCTATTTGTGAGTATGAGAGGAGTGGAAAACTATTTTTCCCCTCCATAAAAGACCTTCTGCTGCCTTCTTTTGAACACCTCCACAGCGTGAGTGGCTGAGCCCTGTGTACTGAATTTTGGCATGGAAGTAGCCGTAACTGTGAAGTGCCTTAGTTTTGGCTCTGATTTGACTCAGTTTACGAGCCTTAGAAAACCAGGTACTCAGCGAGCACTTCAGGGCTTTGTCTCTTCCTTCAAAGCTTGTAAAGGGTGCAGTCCAGAGGATTTGCCGTGAACTCCTGAGTAGCTATGCAGCATGGAACTAGAGAAAGATATTGAAGCAGCAGGGACAGTTGGGGCTGGAAAAGGAACAGAAGAGATCGTAAAGCGCTTAGGACCTCAGAAAGGTTTCCGTGTGCTTTGTGATACGTATGATTGAGACTCAGGTTCCGAGGACCTGCTGTCTGCTCCTACAGGTTGTTTCCAACGAAGCAAGAGAGGTTTCCTGCAAACTGACTAGGGCACAGGTATAAGCCCAGACTCTGTGGTATGCTGGCACTATGTAAGCTCCTCTCGAGTCAAAAGGCTCAGGGGACAAGGAATAAAATATGCCATTGTTTCTCTATATGATAGTGCAGTTTACCGGTGATGTGACCATGGTTTTGCAAGCAGCGTCGCTTTGAAGTCTGAAGAAATGAAATTCTAAGGACTTGCTGTTCCTGAAGGAGATATGCCACCTAGATCTGAGATTATACAAAAGCATGCCAGATCCTATTGGACAGCATAGTTTGTGAAACAATGCATGCCTATCTAATTGCAATCACATGTGAAATGAGAGGTCAACGGAAGGCTGGATGTGCTTCCTTAACTACACAATTTTTTGACTGAGCATTGTTAATTATGCAGCCTTATAAATCATTAGTTTTATGTATGGGAGCTCTGCTGCATTTCCTCTGGCATTTTACAGTGAAGCTAGTTAATATTTCCAATTACTTGAAGGCCTCCATTTTGTTCTAGTGTCAGCAAAGACAGCTTATGATGAACTTGTGTATCTGGTTCTTTACTGAGCTGCTCCTGCATTGTGACATCTTTCAATGCTGTTCAGAGCGAGTGGGGAACGTTGTTTTTCCCTTTTTGCACAGGACTAAGGATTGCAAGGGTTGTAGACAGTGAAAGTTCAAGCATAGCCTGTCTAATGTAATATTTCTTTTGCTTCGATTAGTTAGTGGTTTCAAATTCAAATTTAATATTTATCCCAACAGTTTTTCTTACTGGCTGACATGTAGTGACAATGTATCTCATTAATTTAAAGAATATAAATATCCAAGTTAATTTATTTCCAAATGAGGAAGAGGGAGAACCTGGCTCACCTCTGTCACCCTCTACACCAGCACACACAAAGCATTACCCCTTACTGATGGAAATGATTGCATGAGGTATGTGCCTGCTAGGTGCTTTGTGCTATAAAGGACCTTCAGTGGAGGCGAGATTGTAGAGCACTGAATGTTAAGCAAATCTAAAGCACTTCCTGACAAACTAAGTGTTAACTGAGTGGAAAGCAGGAACTCAGATGTGCACAACGTGAAGGAATACTACCAGGGGATTTTCGTACGGTAACTGTGGTTATATGCATCCAGCTCTCAGCAGCCATAATACAGGTCAGAGTCCACAGTCATTAAAACACAATATACAACTGATTTGTGTTTGCATTTCTATAGTCTCTGCATTCTGTTGGCTCATCTGCGTGTGTTTTTTTTAAACATAGTTTCAATCTCAAAAACTGTAGTCTGCAGCACCTGTTAGCTATCAAATTGAGGGCATGTGCCATAAATGGAAAGCAAGAACTAAATGTCGTTATAAAGAAACCAGACAAATAATAATTAAAGAGCTAGTCTTAAGAGAAACAGTATTTACTTCCTTTTGTAGGCATGCACTTCTAATGCATCATCCATTGCAGGGGTGCCTCTTTGGACAAGCTTTATTCTGTATGACAGATTCCCTTATTTTGTACAGGATGAACAGTCTGTCCCATGGAACCCTCTCCTCCAATTAACAGTTGACCATGTATAGGTAGTACCCTTGAGGTGGTAGCCATTCCTTCCTAAAATTAAAAAAAAAAAAAAAAAAAAAAAAAGGAAAAAAGGTAATATTGGAAATATTGGAAAAATGCTTAATGCAGAGGCATGGTTACTAGGAAATGTCTAGCGTATCCAACATGGAGACAATTCCTGTCCCTGGCACAATCAAGCACCAGGGAACAGAAACTGCTTTGAGCTGGCACTGCCATTGAAAGGAGCATCTTGAAACCGTGTCCTAACTTACATTTTTTTGTAATGCAAGGAGTGTTTTTCCTTTCTTGGAAAAAAAAGGAGACAGTTGTGTGTTTTTCTTTCCCATCTTCCACTGAGCATCCTTTCCCAGTAAAAATTTGCATGTAGATCTCTGGTACCTGGCTTCTTTCCTTTTAGGCTGTGTGATGCCTTTCTCCCTTGGAGAAGCTGTCTGGGATGATTCCATCACCTGGTTACTTTGTCCTTTTCCTTCACTCTCCTGAGTATTTTCCTTATCTGGGTATCTCTGACTTCTGTTTCCTCTTCTCCTCCTGTTAGGTGCCAAGCAGAGGCAGGAAGACTAGTTGTTCTTTACTTCCAGCTGGTTTATAGGTCTTTTGCTTTGTCTTCTCGTGAAGGCGTCTGCATGCCAGCTGTAACAACAGCTGAAAACAAGGAAAAAATCATCACTCTAATTTATTTCTCTGTGGACAGTCGTCAGGTTCTTGTTGGGCTGTAAGTGGTCAATGATCTGCAGTTTGAGAACTTTCCAGACCCCAAGTATTTTCTTATATAACATTTCACTGTGAAAAGTGTAAGGTTGCATTCACAAGTGGATTTGTATTTCTTTCTTGTTGCGAGGGAAAGGGAATACCTGCTCAGCTGTATTAGAGGAACAATTCTGATTCAGTAGAAAGGGCAGGAATGTAGTTATTGCATGTCAACATGATTTGGAAAGAACTAAATATTTAACACAACGTTGACCATGAATGTGGTTCATAGGTATAGATCGGTTTTGTGATTAAAATCCGTTGAAAGAGCAGAACAGCAGTTCTACTAATCTGAATTGCAGACCGTTCTTACACTTTTTCATGCTTCCTTTGGTCCTTGAAATCTTTACAGAACATCTTTTAGATTGATCAGAGCCTGCTTTGTCTTCACGTTTTCCTGTCATTCTGGTCCTGTCTCTCGGTCTCAGATAAGTGGTTGAACACTACATAATGGTCTTAGAAGGCAACTACATGGAAGTGTTACATATGCTTTTCCTCCTTTCCAGTACTAAAAAATCAGTGTTTGGATATAAGGCAGATTTTTAGGAGTCTAGACTGAGCATAATCCTTCCTCTCTAAAAGACCAAATAAATAAATGTATGTTACGTATACATACACAGACATGCATGTTTTGGTAAAGGTTAATGACAGGAGTTGGAGTTAGAATGGGTCCTTCTGTGAAATTTGTAGTCAGTGCAGTGTGTTTCATTCACTTTGAAAGGTTCTACCAGTCTGAGAGAAATTTCTTATATTCCATGTAACAGCGTTGATGTAGCTATGAGACCTGATGATGTAAATAAGGACAAGGTCTGTCACAAGAGGTAATATATTAAAACTGGCTTCTTTGTTCAGCTGGAAAGAGGGAAATACAGCGGCATAAGAAAGGTACGCTATGCTGGAAAACACTACCCTTGTTACCAAAGTAGGATGCAATTTGATCTACTACAGAATTATATGCGTGGTTGCTGTCTGTCCCATAACCTTTCACTGTGATTTTGATTCGGGGTTTTTTGGAAAGGGGCATCTCTGCCTGACGTTACAAAGTCTGGGCACCACATCTCAGTAAAAATAACCAGGAAAACAGTCTGCTATAGCTCTAGGCATAACTGGAATACAGGAAACATAATTTCCCTTAAAAAGATGGGAAAAATACCTTCATCTCCTCCCTCCCTCTGCTCCTGTCCGAGCCACCCGCAGTGCCGGCGGGCGAGTGCCGGGCAGGCTGCCCCGCAGAGCCGGACCAGGGCCAGGCGGGGTGCCGCCGGCAGCGGGGCTGGCGTTCACGGTGACGTTGAGTTTTCTCACCGTCAAACTTGCAGAAGGAAGTTTTTAACATGACGCCCGGCGTAATTCCATGAGGTTTTGTTTCCGTTCCGAGCCCCGCGGCAGCGGGCAGGGAGCCCCAGGGGCATCCGGGCGCCCGCCGCCCCTCGCTCTCACCCGCCCCCTGCCCCCCCGGGGCTCCGCCGCTCCCCCCGGCCGAGCCAGGGCGCCGGTGCGCGGCTCCCCCCGGGCGATGGCTGGTGCGGGCTGGCAGGAGGCGTTTCCTTCGTCCCCGCTGCAGACCCGGAGCCTCTGCACCGTGCAAGGACCCTCTTGTAGGACGCCGGGGAGGAGGGCGGATGAACGCGCTACCTCAGGCGGCGGCCCCTGGGGGGCTGCGGTGCCGGCGCCGCTCCGGGCAGAGACGAGCGGCTCCGCCACAACCGGGCGAGTGGAGCTGCCCGCGAGAAACAGGAAGCCCCTCGCCGGGGCCGGGCCGGGCCGGGGCCGGGCCCGGGCCGAGGCGGGGCCTGGGGCGGCCGCCCGCCCTCCCGCTCCGCGGAGCCGAGGGGCCGCACGGCTCGGCTCGGCTCGGCTCGGCCCGGCCCGGCCCGGCCTGGCTCGGCCCGCGGCGGCCGCTGAAAGGGCGGAGCGGGAGCGGCGGCAGCGTGCCCCGTCGAGGCGCCCGGGAAGGCATCGAGAATGAAACTGCTGTGGAGAGCTAAAATGGTAACCGGGTCCCGTCCCCGCCCTTCCCCTGCCCGCGGGGTGCCGGTGTCGGCGGGGTGGCCGGGCGCGCCGGCCGCTGCTCCCCGCAGCCTCGCTGGACACGCGTTATCGCCGCTCTGCTCTTCCTCGCGGTGCTTCTTTTCGCGGGTGACTGTGGGGGGGGGGTGCCAGAGACGGGGAGGGCGAAGAGGGGGCTCCGGAGAGGGAGGTTGGTTACCCTCGGGAGAAGTTCAGCTGCGCGTCTTCTGCCCGTGCGGCGGCGGCTGGCGCTGCTCGGGGCGGTCAGTGCTCTGGGAATGAGGAGTCCCCGCAGCGCGCGTTCGGTTCACGTTCGGAAGGCGTTGCACGCTTAGTTTTTCATCCTCTTTCTGTTATCGGTGAGTTTTGAAGCCTCGACTCGGTAAAGTTTTTTGTAACTTGAAATCACGGGTTTTGGAAAAGCAAACCACAGGCGCTTTAGATCCCTCCTGTCCAAAGAAATAAAGGGTTGCTGTATTTTAAATGCTCGTTAGCTTCAAAGTTTAAAGGCTGCCTGCCTAAGTAATTCAGGAGTTTTAAAACGTGCCATTTCTTCCATAAATGAAAGAACAAAGAGATTAATTGCTTTAGAAAAGGGGAGGAAGGAGAGGGAAGACTGCTAATCAACCCCAAACTATTTCCTTAGAAAAAAAGACTTTATGCAACTATTTCAGATATGTGCTAGTCTAGGAAAAACTGTTAAATGGAAAGTCTGGGTATCTTGATACCACAGGAAAGGACAGCTTGCCAAGAATATCTGCAGTGTTCCCTCAATCTCAAAGCATCCTGTATCGCTTTGACTGTTGTATTTACTTTGTGCGGCCCATCTTCTGCCCTCAGCTCTGCATGAAGCAGTGGAGCACCTGGTATAGATTGTGGTTAGCAGAAAATGTTGCTTTCTTACGTACTTTTTATTTCTTTCCCCTTTTTCTGACAGACCACAATCCAGGACTGGGGTGAAGAGGTAGAAGAGGGGGCTGTTTACCACGTCGCACTCAAAAAAGTGCAGATTCAGCAGGTTACCAACAAAGGAGCAAGATGGCTAGGAGTAAGTAAGGCGGTGCGGTGGCATTTTGGAAGTCTGCTCGTGGACTTTGGAGCCTGCTGCAGGGAACTGAATTCTACGCAAATCATTATGATATTGAGTTTTAACACTGACTTCTCTCACTAGTAAAAAAAAAAAAAAGGGAAAAAAAAACCCAAAACAACATCACAAAAAACCCAACAAACAAAATACTGAAGTCCATCTGGGTTATCTGAAATAACTGTCTCCTTGTGCTGACTCTTCCTCTTTTCTTAACATGTAAAAAATATTGACCAGTTGGGGCCATGGGTCAGATGATACTCAGTGCAGAAATAAGGATCTTAACTGTTCAACTTCTCAGTACATAATCTAACACTTATTTCAGATGGGGCTATGGTCATTTCTTCTATTAGGAACCAATCTCAGGTCTCCCCAGAAAAGAGGCATGGTATTTTGACTAACTAAGGTCTCTGAAAACTTAGCAGAAACTTCCTCAGAACTCAAGTGAATATAGGTTTAGGTCTTATTTTACTATTGCTTTCTCAGCTGGATGAAAAATTGTTTGCATTTCTGCAAGAATTACAGCTCTGTACTGTTTTCCAAAGATGTATTTCAAAGCACGAAGGCTTTAGTGGTAAGTAAAATGAGCTTAAGCTCGGACACACTCAATTTGGCATGCTGCTGAGTGCCTTCACCTTTGTCAGGCCAAGTCCCTAGCTGATAGAAAAAGTCCTCACTTCATTGGAATCAGTGCAGCTGTGCCAGTTGGAGCCAGATCTTCAGGACGTGGCTATAACTTTCACATTATTTTGTTATGTTTATGTATTTTTTTGGGGATCGAGGCAGTAATACAAGAACTTGGTTTGATGTAGTGTCCAGGTTGGTATTTTAAAGACTGTTAAAACTACGCTGAGATGTATATTGAATCATTTTCTTGGCAAGTTCCATGACATAAAGCACAGCAGCAGCGCTTAAACCACAGTCAAGAAAAAGAACAAAATTCTGTCCTGCATACAGATAGTGCTTAGAATCTCCTCTTCTTATCTTTCCAAGAAGTACCTAGAGTTCTAATCAGAACGGATAATTTCAGATCTGCTTCCTTTGGGTGGCAGGTTTCCCATCTCCACCTCCTGTCTTTACCGGGAGAAATACCAGAAAGTATTTTTCATCTTCTGTAGATTTTCCAGCTGGTGGATTTGTGTGAGAGGTGGATATTATTTTGAATATGTCTGTGCCCCTCAAACATACTTAAGAAAAGTAGAAATTTTTCCTATTTCAGCTATGTCTTTCCTTGTATGTAGAAGGAGTTTGCCAGGTCTCGGTCATATTCTCAAAGGAAGAGCACATACGTGTTTTGAGAAGTCTGATGAACCTTCCTTAAAATTCTCCATCGTAAGAACCCATCCAAGGTTCTTGACTGGTTGGTCCTGTTATGAGAGAATGATCTGTTTAAAAGCCAGTCATAAGATTACAGCTTAAGCACTGTAAATGCTTAAAATTATTTGTAGGATTAAAGGCAATTTGTAGGCGTTGACTAGGAGAGTGATAGGACTACGGGCAGCAAAATGTACAAGAAGAAGCGATATGAGGTGGGATGGGGTCCACTGGACAAGGGAAAGGGTTAGAGAAGGATCACAGGAAAGGAATTTCTGCCCTTCTCATATGGTAGAAATGAGAATAGTTCAAGGGGCCCTTTTCAAAGAGGAGCAAGGGCTGGAGAATTTGAGGAGCTGGTAATGCAGATGTGGAATTAGATTAAACTGAAATACTGAAATCGCTCGACTGCGGAATGGTCAAAGTTGAAGAAAGAGGGGAAGGAAAAAAGGCCTTGCTAGGGAAGGCAGTTGGCCTGGTGGTTGTGTTTGTGCCAGATGCCAGTGGATGTGTGCTCTGAAGGTGCGTCAGGTGAGGGCCTAGCAGAATGGGCCTGGGAGTGACGGAAAGAGAGAAGAATGAATGGTGTAAGACAGTAAGGCAGGAAGAAAACGATTGACCATGTAAATAGCAGAGAGGCAAGTGAGGGGGTGGTTTAAGGCTACCCGGATGGATGAACGCTCTTGGCCACTGACAAGAACTGACCCAAAGCAGTAGGTAACTATTGCCATCTGATTCCTTCATCAAATATGACAGATCCGCTAAGAGATGATGCTGTGTCAGTGGGGTTTACCTTAAGTTGGTTTTCAGCAAGTGATTAAATTCTGTAAAAGCGTAAGTAGAGCAGGTCTGTGAGATGCTTAGCTTTGCAGTGGAAAGCTTGGAAACTGGGAAGTATTTGGTGAAGTCAAGCGGCATAGTTATAAGTGACTGTTGTAGAGCTCCCTGTTAACCAGCTAGAGGAGTGCTTTATCGCACCCTTCCAGGGGTTAGGGAGGGGTGGGTGACTTGTGTCCAGCCCTCAAGGAGTCAGAGGGACACAGCGAGGAATGAGTATTTGAGACAGGAGGTGCTTCCCAATGCTTGTAAATGTTTTTCCTATCAGAGTCCTTTATCCAGGAAGGAGTGAGGAACTAATTTGTATCCTAGTTAGGACCTAGGACATAACCTTCTCTTTGAGTCGAACAATATGTCAGTAAATAAGCTTTAGTTCAGATTTTTTTTCTTTCCAACACTGACCTCCTAAATATGGATTGAGATTTAAATGGCTTGGAATCATCAACATTTTTGGAACATGCACAACCTCCAATTTTTTTCTGAGTTTGCTCCTGCCCTCCCATATGCCCTACTGAGCCAGCTCTGTGGTTTCTTTTTAATCTTACTCTTAGGTCCCAGATGTTCTGGTCACATGTAGTTTCCTGGGCAAGCAGCAGGCAAGGACTTGGCTGATCATTGTCCTTGTGCAGCTTGCTCTTTTGTCTGTCCATTTACAGCATGTCTTGGTCCCTTTTGGCTAAATCAGACACTTTGGAGTCAGGTTCCTGCAGCCTGTCCTGACTGCCCAGACCAAGGCCAGGCTGTAGTTCTGACCGTGTGTTTGGCAGGAGCAGAAAAGCGGTTCTCAAGGAACTGACAGGCTCCCTACAGAAACTTGGTTGCACTGTTGTCCACTCCAAATGCCATCTTTTCCAAGGAACTGTCTTGGAGACAGAGAAGGAAGAAAGATGGGGTGTTCTCACCTTGATTTTTGCATGATGGAAGACACGTGTCAGACGCTGGAGACCCACAATGCAGATATATAGGAGATTTCAGAGAGAACTCAACCTGTAGACAGATACATAGTTATCCAAAATAAGCCTTGGCATCTCATTCATCTTGCCTTGTGCTTGTGAGTAGGCTCTTTCCTCCTGTCCTTTCCTTCAGTTGTGGGCAAAGTAGTACCGTAGCATTGTGAACTTTATTAATGACTTCTTATGGAATATTTTTCTCCTTACTTCTCAGTGCAGGCACAGATCTCTGCTCCAGGGATATCCCAAGTAGCATTCTTCAGTGCAGTCATCAGCTGGGTAATAGAGGCTGTGTCTGGAACAGACGCTCAAAAATGAAACCTGAGCTTATTATGGGTTTTAAAATAGAAGCCTGAAAGATCACTGTCTTTTACTTTCTCAGTTCCAAATACAAAATGCATAATTAGAAAGGTAACTGGCTTTGTAGCACAGTGTCATGCTCTTGGTTGAGTTTAAAACCTCCCATTCCAAGCTGTCAGAGGGTGGCGGTGGCAGTGCTTTAATCTTGCAGCGTTGTTAACGCTCAGCTGGGCCTGAGGGGCGCTCCTGTGAGGCCACGTGGAACTAGGCAGGGAGACACAGGCAGCCTCCCTACCTGAGGGGCTCTGCAGAGGCATTGTTTGCTAATGATCATTATATTCAGTGGAATCGCAAGAGGTAAGGGAGACCATCTGAGCAAAACTTGCTGGAGACTGCACTGTTCTGTTTTTGCACTGGTTATGTGTGACTACGTATCAGAAATCTCACAGCCAGTCTGCTTATGTATGAAAACTTGCCTTTGGCCTATTTTACCTGTGATGTGTACGAGTAGGACGACATCCTGTACTGTAATTGATCTCCACTGGGAATTCTTCAGATAGCCAGGATGCCTGTCTTTTTAAACTACGCTTCTTGGGTGGTTGAGGTTCTCCCTGAATTGTAGTATCTTAATTGTCTTGCTGATGACATCACTGAATTTTATCTTGCTTGATTTTTCAAGAAGAAATAAGTGAAAGGAATACCAAAGAAACCCAAACCATTAGCTTGATCTGTAAGGAAACTGGCATTTTCTTTCTGAGTGCTAGAAGATCTAGGTCACTTGTTGGGTTAAAGAAGTGTTGGCAAGGAATGTGGCTGTGTGTCATCGGAAAGCCTGGGAGAAGCAGCATACAAAGTGGACTGAGATGCTGTGAAGAGAATAGCCCTGGAGAAACCATTAGTTTTACAGTTTTGGTTTTGATGTCTTCATTTAAGAAACAGGCTGAAGCATTGCGAGCATGTTAGTCACGCTTGGATTTAAATTTAGCCTTGGTAAAGCTAATTAGAAATATGTTTAGTGACAGTGTGTAAATGCATGCTTTGAACTCGCATCTTTTACTACTGCTGTAGGAATCTGTTTTCTAAATACATAGCTTCCTATAGCCAGCACTGTAAGGGGGTACAGCTGTGTGAAGAAAGGAGCACAAAGCCATCAGATCATGGCCTAGCCCCTTGAAGAAAATGGGGTTACACCATGTGAGAGGGGAAAATCAGTGCTAACTCAGTGTGAACCCTGTTCTTGCTCGTCTTTGTGTAGCCAGTGTGTAGTACCTTGTAAACCAGAGGCACAAATGTGATGTCTTAGCGTTGTTTATCACCACAGTGTGATGGTATCAGAGATTGTCAACTATTATCTTTATGCACGAGAACTGGGCTGATAGACCATTCTCTTTGAACCCTGGGATGGTGTTTTGATAGGTTTTATTTGCATACTTTTCTGTATCTCCTCATAGTTAGCACAGTTACATCTAGCCCTCATTCATGAAGGGCTGAGCAGCTGACCAGTAGTTGTCTCCAGGGAGCCATCACGGTTTCCCCCTGCGGTCTTCCAGAATTACTTCTGCACTTGATTCACCCCCAGAATTCTCTCTTTTCATGCTCAGTGGCCACACAAGCTCTTGAGAAGTGGCTCGTGGTTCTTCATGGGTGGTACACCAGCATGTAGCTTTACACTTACTGTAAAGTCTGTCTTGTGTTTTGGTACCTTCTTGATGCCAATTCTTTGGAATAAGAATTTTGTTGAGATGTGTGAGAATGTGTTTAGTTTTGGTTTCTTTTTGTTAAATAAAGCTTTAAAGCTTTCATGAGCAATTCTATGTTTTGGATATAGAAATCCATTTACTATTTATGGAAATTACCTTGGAGCAAAATGAACTCATGCTAGTGCCTTAATATGGCTGCTCTGCCATTCAGTTCAGCACCATGCCACCAATGATTTAGGGGCCGGAAGGAAAGTAAAACCATATCCAAGTGAAATGATAATGATCTTGCATTCTTACAGCATCTTTCATCCAGACAATTCTCAAAGCATGGCCAGAAATTTTCACCAGAGGGGCTGTGTGAAGTGTGTTGTAATGTAACATAGTACAGACGTAGGATTTGGGTGGGGCTTAAAACTCAGCAGCAGCACTGTTGCCTGGGTAGACTTCCCCTTTGTTTGGGGAGGTGGGAAAGAGGAATGAAAAAAGTGTTTCTGGGACAAGGTGACTTTAAAAAGGCTATTTATTTGAGATTGCCAGAAAGGTTGAAGTGTTAGAAAAAGTTCTGGGGGAGACGGATTAGCTGTCAAAGTTGCAGTAATATTTACTGAGTGGCTTCATAGTGTTATCACATGGATAGCTGCTCCACATGAGGCACATACGCTCTGAGGAGCAGCCGCTTAACAATGCACAGCAGCACATTGAAACAATTTAGGACCAGAAGTGAATTAATTAAAACCACTTGGGGAGAAGAGCAGGACTTCTGAGGGTCCAGAGCTCTTTGGAAGCAGTCGCCCACCGAGCAACTGCAGTCACGAAAGCACGCTCGAATATCAAGCTATAGCAGGGAATGAAGTGAAGCTTAGAAAATACTTCTCAGGAGATTAGAGTAGCACGTCACTCATTCCTGATGCTTGTTCCCTCATCTCAAACTAAAGGAACTAGACAAGGGATCCACAGATGGGAGGGGATTGTTGGCATTTGGAGACACTGGAAAGGTGAGAACTGTTGAATTTGTGTCTTGGTGCAATTAGGGTTGACATCCAGGGTTAACAATATCCGTGTTTGTTAAGTATTCACAGGATTGAGGCTCAATGCTGGCAATGAACAGGAGGATATAACGAAGGCATTTGAAAGAGTGGAGGAGGGGTGCTTTATCTCCAGGGAGCATTTGGTGGATTTGAAAGCAAGGCGGGGAAAAAGAAGCGGGTAATTTTACACGGCACATGATTAACCTGAAGGACTCGCTGCTGGAAGAAGTATTTGAGTCCAACTGAGTCCAGAAGGACTCAGAAAGGATTAGACTTTTTATAAATAATGGGAACAAATAAATGGACACTATATGAGATTTAAAACACAAGATGTAACATTCTGTGATTTAGGTGTAAAGCAACCACCTCCAGAGGTTGAAAAGAGTATTTCCCTTTAGACTGGTTATTCTGAATATTCTGGGTATTATTTCTTCACATTCCTCTGTAGCATCTGGCCATTGTCAAAGTGAAAAACCTCTAGTTAAGTTTAAAATGACAATTATTAAGTGTTGCTGTTTATAGAGTTGTGTTTTCAATTTGTTTGCAGCAAATATTTAACGAGGCAGAATAAAATTGAGCACAGGCACTCATAAAAAGCATCATGAGAACTTTAATGTCCAGAAGACATCAGGGCCATATTGCAACGTAGCGTAGGGAGTTTGTTGTGGGCCCATTTTCCAGTAATCCTGCAATCTCCTTCTGGTCAGTGAGAACTCTGGGTGCTCAGATCTTGCCTTGTTTGTGTGTAAAACAAAAGTTTCTGTCCTTGCTGTTTCAGGCTCTGCAAATGTAGGAATCGTGTGGGTTGCCCTTTGCTTTACATCGTTCAACTTCATAATAGCCACTTTAAAAACAAGGAAGCTAGAACAGAGTATGGTACACTACATGTGGTCTCAGCAGACCTTTTATGCAGTGGAAGAATAACGCCCTTCGACTCGCTTCGGTACCCTTTATTTATACTGTGCAGAATCGTTTGCTTTTTGTTGCCGCCTCCAGGCGTTGTGCTGGACGACTGAAAGTTCTGCCTGCTCTAACTCTCCACCCTTCCCTCTGACCTGTGTGCCACGGTGTGACCTTTGAGGGTAGGACTTCCGACAGCCTTTTTTGCTGGCCTCTTACATTTCTCTACGTTCCGTTGCATGAGCTCTCTGTTGCCCATCAGTGTAGGTGCCCTTTAACAGCTTGGGCAATCCAAAGGAAACTTTGGCAGCCTTCCTCTGGATGTGTGTGGATGTGTACAAGAGAAGAATCCAAAGAGATTCCATCATCCGACCCCTGTGATGTCTGGATAATACAGTAAAAGTGCAATTTGGCCTGAACTGAATGATTGAACTGCGATTTTTGGACTCGTTCCGCACTTCAATAAATGTTCAGTCTGGTAACTCTAAATATTAGGTAACATTAACTTACTATTACTGCTTTTTCAGCTCAGGCCCCACCCTGGAGAGGTCTCTTAGTTTCACAACAAAGGGTAGTCAAAAGCACAGGCATTGACGTGAGGTTTATCATGCACTTTAGGTATGTATTCATGCTGTGGTCCTAAAACCGGTTTACTTAGTGCTCACCTCTTTCTTTCATAAAAGATTAAAAATGCTTGGCAATAGGGATTGCTCACTGTAATTGTTATGAAACATGTAACTACATTTCCTGGATACATTTTCTTCCACAAAAGCACCTTAAGTTTCAAGTTCCGTTTATTTTACAATCTGCATCAGTCTTCTGCTAAGTATTTTCTCCTCTGTCAGAATGCATTTAGTCTCCCCACACCTACGGCTTTATTTCCAGCTGTTCCTTCTATTAAAACCTAGCACTCTTGCCTTGCTGTTTGCACCGAGTGCAGCAGCAGTTTACACTGATTTCCTGAGTCCGTATAACTGTAATTTCAGTGTACTGTTTGGCCAAGCTTTACAGTGTGAAAGGAGAGCCAAAAATACAAGCAGGGTGAAAAAAACCCCAAACCTTTTGTATTACGTCACGCGCATTCACGCCGTTGTTCTGCAGCAGAATTCCGACTCGCGGCATCCTTCAAGGAGTTTTGAGTTCAGCAGCGTTGCCTGCTCTCTCATACCGGGCATTCTTTGTTTCTACGGACTGAGCAGAAAGTGATGCAGAGCTCCACAATTAAATTGAATTACGTTCCTTGGAGGGGAAAAAGTAGTGTGACTTTTCACAGGAAAAGTATCACGATTATTGACTACCGGCAACATAGGTACCAGTGAAAAATGGCCTTTACGTTTCCGAACAGTCAAAATTTTGTACTGTTGAGAATTTGAACGGTTTTTGCCTTGAGACTCTACTCCCTCTTGCTAGGATGTATCGTTAATTTAGGAGATGATGGAGTTTATAATTATTTTATAGCCCCATTGAAGGTTAACAGGTAGCGTTTGTACCTTTGATCCACGAGGCTGTGGGATCTCGATCTGTATTTTGGCTGTCAAACCAAGTGAAATGCCTAGCAACTTTGGAAAGTGGGGCGGTTTTGCTTTATTTTCCCATCATTGGTAGGCAAAATGGCAAGAGATCAGCGTATCTCAGCCAGTTCTGGCAGAGGAGGGCTGGCAGGTGATGGGGATTGTGGTATGGAAGGTTGCACATGGTGTCTCCCCAGGTTCATAAAGGGGTGTTGCTTTTACACACCTAGTTACAAGCTGCTTGTAACTTAGGATCTGCTTACTCAAGCCCGGTGCTGGTGGCTGTAGCAGAGAGATGTCTGTTGGGTATTATGCTGATAGCCGTATCTTTGCCTCATCCTGCAATTGTACGCGTGGCTCTCTTGCACTTTCACACCGCCCTGGTGAGTCCGTGAGATTGTGTTGTGGTTCAGGAGCCAACCTGTACGGGGCAAGGGATGGAAGGGGCCGGAGAGCCTTTTTTGTTGTTTTGGTGCACAAAACGGTGCATCAAAACTTGTGGTGGCTTTATTTGGTACCATGACACGGTGATTACCATGTGCCATGGTCAAGACTTGCCAAGAGCTTTAGGAACAGCTTTTAATAGCAGCAGATCCTGTCTTGCTGTCTGAGCAGACAACACGAAAGCAAACATGACAACTCTTTGGCCTTTGGGTAGCCTGGTTATGTCAGGGAGGAGATGGCTCTTGATTAAATCCAGACGGAGCAGTTTCCTGTCAGCATGCTAACTCAGCCCACAGTGCCTTATTCTGAACGGCTGTTACTGAGCTCGTCCGCCAAGTCCTTTTTCCTTTTAAACTTACAGGCAGAATTGCTAAAACAACACGAATGCAAACAATCCCTACAAGTGTCTTAAAATGATTTCTAGCAGTTTAACATTTTGCTGCCAAACTCAGTTTTAGATTTTCAGGGTTTGGGGTTGGTTTTCGTTTGTGTTTGTTTGGGTGCTGGGTTGTTTTTTTTTTTCTGTTGTTCGTTTGCTTGGATTTTTTTTCAAACCTTCTCCCAGCATGGTATCTCAGGGAAGTCGCAGTGTTGCAGTTAATGGAAAATTTTGTGTACGTCTCAATCTTGGAAGCAGATTCTGCGCTTGTTTGGTACATGGTCACATCAGCGGAGGAGAGGTTTTTACACGCACTGAGTGGCATATGGCTGTGTCAGTACATCGTGTGTGGGGCAATCTGCTGGCGAGAAAAGGAATAGTTCAATACAGCGGTGCAGATTTTCTTCCCTGTTTGAAAGCGGTTGTGTTGTGCATAATTGTAGGATGAACATTCAGCAAGAAAATTTAATAGGGTTTTTTTTCAACCAGGTTTTGCTTAGGGGAAAATTTGAATAGTGGAGATCTGTAGCACTGTTGAGAACATATCTTTGTAGTGTTTCTGTGATGGTGGTGTTACATACAACGCCAGATACACCTTTCAGTCAGCTGTTTATGAAATTACACACCTTTAAAACAGCCCTAAGATCCATGGAAGGAAATGTTGCAGGTTACTCTGGTGTAACCTCATTCCTTGTCTGTGGGGTTGCATTGGGGTAACAGTGGGGTTCGGTGCAGTAGCACTGTGCATTGCCTTGTCTGGTTATCAAGGGCACTAATGGGTTGGTGACACGAGACCAAGTTACCCAGTCCGTAATTTCACAGCCTGTTTGAGGAGGTGTAACCCTGCGGGGCTTCTAGAAATCGTCCTACAGCTGGTTTTCCCTGTGTCAGCATGTGTGTTTCTACGGATATATTTACCCTGCCCTAAGAAAGACTGAAGAATGTTTTTTCCACAGCCTTGAAATATTTTGGGATGGCCTGATCTTTCCTTTGCCTAATCTCATTAATGCGAGCTATTTACAAAGCTTACCTTAAAATACTGCGTAAACTCAGTAAATGTGAACCAAAGTAACTCTATACTTCAAAAAGATACTTCATTCATTCAGGTGACCTTCCACTAGTTCATTTACATAAATCATAGCGATGTCTGGGGATTTTTGCCAGGGTTTTTCTTTTCACTCATGGTTGCAGACACCTGAATGGGCTCAAGCCATTTCTTTCTGTCAAGGGAGATGACGCGTTTGTTACTGGAGCATTGTTAGTGCTGGTGTTACGTGACTGTAGTGATGGAACAGTGATCACGCGGGTCATGTCATTGCCATGGAGGTAGAAGAGCAGGTGCGGCACCCCACATTTTCCTTAAGCTGAGGATGCAGTACATCAGCCACTTCAGTCCCCGTGAAAGAGCAGCAACAGAAGGGGAACTGTAGGCTTCTGCCTCTCTGAGTTCAGCCTTTTTTCCCTTGGTGGCCTGAACGTTCCTTCCCACAGATAGCCAGCTCCAAAGGTACAGAGAAACTTTCTGTTAGAGTGATCTTGTCGATGTCTTTTTCATTTCTAATGCCATTTTTAAAGCTCCTTGTCACACATACGTAACAAATAAGTATTAAAACTAGTCGCAAGAAGAATTTTCTGAACTGTCCTCTAACTAGTGGCAGAATTTAAGGGGCTGTTTCTGGTATTTCAGACTTAAAGCAGGCTGTAAGCATTAAAGCCAAATGCTGTTTAAAAAGCACGCACACCCCAACACCAAACCCTAGATTTGTTGACAAATACTGTGCCCAATGGAAACTGCAAGAGAAAGCGGAATGTTATAATGGGATGTTTGCAAGGTGACTTTGACACCTTCCTTGCAAGATAATAATGAATGTTTTTTGCAGTCAGCAGTGCTCATGCCCTTAGGCTCTGTGTGGCAACCCAGAGATGGTATTTTCAGCAAGGGAATCACAGATACTGATGCTAAAGTTGTGGTTGGTTTTTATGGTTATTCTGCAGTTAAGTGTGACACCAAATTACCCCTGTTGTTCCCTCTGGTAATATTATTCTTTGTGGGATAAGGGATTTTCTCTTAGATCATAGTATATGATGGGATCGTAAGAGAACGGTAGCAGTCAGACCGTCAAAGAAAGGTGAACTTAACTCCAACCCTCCGTTATTTGATACAGCGTTTGGAGAGCCAAAATTGACAAAACCGTTTAGTCCCTAAGACGGACTGTTCCTAAGAAAAGATGGAATTTAATCTTTGTTTCATCGTCAAAGCTGTGTCAGGGATCTGGCTTCTGTCTGATTTTTGTGCTTTGGTTTTGTTTCAACTTTGTAGGTTGAAGAGGACCAGTTACTTCCAGAACATATTGTCAGCCAGTCCCAAACAAGCAAGATCAGGACAATACAAGCTGGGACTTTGGAGAAACTTGTGGAGAACCTTCTGACAGCGTTTGAGGATAATGATTATACTTACATCAACATCTTCCTGTCAACATACAGAGCCTTCGCTTCTACTAAGGAAGTACTGGAACTCCTCCTCGACAGGTAAGCGCCAGTATATAATGAACCGTCATTTACACGCTAGAGGGAGGTTGTCAGGAATTTCTTCCATCATGTTTGGTAGCAACCGGATGGACAGATGTCCAGAATGCTTCAAAATGCAGAATTTCAGCATCCACATAAAACGTGTGAATGCATGCTGCCCACACCCCAACTCTCATTGAATCACAGTCACCGGGCAGGGGAAGTGTGCCACGTCTGACTGCTACGGAACCAAACCGGGACCGACACAAGAAAACTGATAGATCTTTTGCCCCCAAAATCCCCCAGAATGTGTGGGCTGCAAAGTCATGCCTAGAACGGATGCCTACGTTTTGCTGGGTGCTGATATCTTCAGACTTAACACCCCTGTTTGGAGGCTGCTGATCTGAAGCAGCGATTGTACAAAGGTATGAAAGAATTCACTGTCCCTTTTGCTTGGCACCCGCAACATTCGTTTTCTCACCCTAAATTCTAACTGAGACATGACTGGCTCCGAGATGATCTTATTCTGGGAGTGTCATATTTATTGCATTTTCAAACTCAAGTGAGGTACAGAAACAGTTATTCTGGCATATGGTGGTTAAAACAGGAAGAGCAGAAGAACTCCGAGGTTTTAATTTTGGCCCTCCCACCAGGCAGATAAAGAGCAAAGCATGGAGAAGTTATCTGAGCTTTTCTTGTGTGTCTGAAAGGGAGTATACTACTGCTTGCGCTGTAGGAATTTTGTGAGACTCAGTCAATAATGATGTTGCAGTGCCTGGCTGCCAGCCCTGCTGGGAGTATAATAAAAG
The DNA here is from genome assembly GCA_027574665.1 of Rhynochetos jubatus. NCBI lineage: Eukaryota > Metazoa > Chordata > Aves > Eurypygiformes > Rhynochetidae > Rhynochetos > Rhynochetos jubatus. Next base: position 25,354,071 of record CM050656.1, read on the forward strand.
CTGTGGTTGCTCCAGTGCAGGGACTTCAGAGCCAGGGAAGAAGGCAGATGAGGAAAAAGCAGCCAACCTGGGGAGCGGACCATACAGTTCGCTTGAGTAAAAGCTTGGGCAGAGGCTGGTAGGTGGAAAAGAGAGGGGGATGACTGGTATTTTCAAAGCTCTTTACGAGTAACAGGACATCGGCATGCCTTTAGTATTCATGGAAGTTTGGCATGGAAATGCAGCAGAGAGCTTGGAAAACCTGCCCAGCCTTTAACACTGCACGTTCTGATACTTTCTCTCTGTTCAGTGGGAGTGGGCAGGGCGATTTAAAAGAAAAGCCCATCTGGTTGGCATTTTGATGGGAAAACACTCGATGGAAGTTCCTGGAGAGAGGAAAAGGAGCCCAGTTCCTCCTGCCCCTGGCTGTGGGAGTACAGCATGATGCCCGTACACAGAGATCCTTTGGTATCCACAGTGTTGCTGTGGATTAACAAGTGTGATGGGAGCCAAAGATGTTTAGCTGTCCAGAGGAGAGCAGATGCGGGGGCGCACGTTCTACTCTCTTTTTCTGTATTTAAACATTCAGCACTACCCATTACATGCTGTTCTCATTTGCTTAGTCAGTCCCTTTGAGTGGAGGGACTCCAACTCTCCAACACCAAGCAGGGCTGAAAAGTTCTGTGACCTACAGCATCCTTTTGTGTCTCATGTCTCTTTCTGTATGTAAAGCATTCATGCAAGGCTGAGGAATGAATCACTCTTTGTCCTGCATCTGGTGAGAAGAGAGCGGTGGAAGTCTGCAGGAACGCTGGTTCTTTACATCAGATGTATCCTCAACTCCTCCTACCCCTGTTTAAGGACCTGTTGCTCACGCAGAGCTCTCGTGTTGAGAGACAGGCAGAGGTTTACATCTGGCAATAAATCGAAGCACCCAGTTTTGTACAGAAAATTGCCTGCTCTTTATTCCTGTGTTGTGCATTTCTATTACAAAACTCAGCACGTTTCTCTAGTGAGATTTAAACTCCAGTGCCTAATGTTCTGCAAATACCTATTTTATATTTCATACAGTGCTAGGACAGTGACACTCTGAGTCCTCTCAATAAGTTTTGCTCTAAGAACTAATGGCAAGTTTTGGAAAATTAATAGAACACTTGTTACCCTGAAGCTTTCCTTGGATGTTTCTCCCAGCAGGGGGAAAAATGGCTTTTGCCGGTTGGCTGAGGTGCATTTTAGTCATCTCATCTGGCAGATGGCAGTGGAGAGTGAAATCCTCTCCCTTCAGCAACAGGACAGGAGCAGCCGTCAGAGTGTGGAATGTACGGTACATCAGCAGCATGTCTGGAGTCTGTCCTGGGTGACACCCACTGAGAAGGCATCGGCACAGTTCTCTGCATGTCCCCCTTTCACTCTTTTTGTCTCTTCGGGGTCGGATGTTCTGTGTCCCAGTATTAGAATATTTGGAAATGCAGGACAGTCTACAGGTCTGCGAGAGCGAATATTGAAACCAACAGAATTAAATCTCAGGAGAACAGCTTAAGCTTTACACTCCTGCTGAGCAAAGTGTTGCAAGTTTTGTTCTTAAGGCTCCTCTGCTGGATTCCAGCCTTGCAGCAAAGCAGTGGGAAGTTTCTCCAACAGTTAATTGCATCCACTTTGAATTGCCAACACTAGGAAGCAGCGTTTAGGGTACGACTGAGAGCTAAGAGAGGCCAGGTAGGACTCAGTGGTGAATTCGGGCATAGCCGAGAGTCCCGAGGAAGTTACCGAGTCAATTTTACAGCTTCAGTAGTGCTGAAATGGAAAAAAAGCACGGGCTCTGGAATGCGTGCAACCCCTCCATCTTTCTCGGACTCAGCTTCCCCATCCGCAGGGGAATTGCGCAGGGTTAAGCTGCTGGCAGAGACTGTTGAACCTGAAGTCCTCGGTGTAAAGTGACGTGGAGTTCCGAGATACTGAGCCCTGGTAGGGCAGAATATCCCCATGATGGTGGGGCTAAAACCTGTTCATTACAGTCCAGCAGGTCTGCTGGGGAGCGTGAGCTTGAGTTCAGTTACACTAGTTGGCTTTCTGTACACACCTGGGCGTCTCACACGTGAAGCCTTAGACTGATACCTTAGAGGAGCATCAAACGACCAGCTACCACCTTTTAGTTTTGTCCTTTGAAACCTTTTGGATGAAATTGTTGCCGTTCTGACATGACCTTTCTGGGCACAAACCGACAGCCCGCTCTGGTTTCTCCACCTGATGCTACGAGGATGTTGCAGCACAAACACTGCCAGATGCGCTTGTTCTCCTGCCTGTTCAGATAAACGGCAGGTGCCCGGCCTGCAGTGAGTCAGTGGAGGATGTGTAAAACCAGCTTGCCTTATTGTGGACTGTAATGGCCTGTCCTCATTAAAGCTGGCTGTAAGGACCCACTGTGTTCCTTATGGAGCTGCTCTCTGGAACAATGGGCACTCCCTTTGGGAATGGAGTGCATAACCCTGCCTGCGGGGCACACGCGCTGCCTGTGTAGGCAGGAGACTGCTGTGGGCTCTTGGACTTGTGCCCGTGCCTTCCTCTTTCCCAGCGGCATTTTCCCAGCGCCACGAGCCATTCCCACTCGTGACAACTCTGTCAGTCGTTTTGGCACAAGCGGCATTTGCCACGCAGAAAACGGTGTGTGAAATCACACCGGGCTTCGAAGGAATGACCAACGCTGGAGAAACAGAGGCTGCATAGGAGAAAGCGGTTGTGTTACAGCCGCATCGCACACTGGAATGTTGCAGTGGGAAAGGATGGAGTGAAAACGGGCACAAGGGGTCTTGGAGCTGCGAGCAAAGCAGCTGTTTTGGTTAATTCCCTCTTTGTGCAGGCTGCTTCATAGGTTGGCAGACACTGGCTGTCTCTTTAGGATTTTTTTTCCTCCTAACTGCAATCATCTTCCAGCTCCTTCCTTTTGCCCCACTCTTCCATTCCATCTTTGTAGCTCGAGCTAGAAACACTGTGTAGCTGTTTATGAGAACTGCATATGAATTACGCTCTTCAGGATTCTGCTGGTATTCAGTAGAGGCTCCTCTAACCATTCCTCTCGTTTTTCAGGTTTGGAGACCTGGAGGCCCCCTCAAGCTGTGGAGAAGTTGAAAGCCAGAACTCCTGTGAATCCAAAGCAGTCTTCAGGACGTGAGTTACGGTTTTGGCACTGTACAGTGAGCCCCAGTCAGGATTTTGTGGTGCAGGAGGATGTGGGCAGCAGAGCTGTTGTTTCCTCTGAAAATTCACACAACTGTTTGCTTGCTTAAGTAAGCTTGTGTGAAGGCCAAGTATCAACTGTCTCCAACAGAGCCGATAACATAACGCAGAGATCTTTCCACCCGGGAAGTTGTCTCAGAATTACACGTGAGATGAACACAGTCAGGCCAATTTTTTGTTGGTTAAACCAACAAGGAGCCTTTGTTTCCCCTGCCTGATCTATGGCAGTGAACGGTTATTGCTTGTGGCTGATTTTATTGTGCGTTACAACAGTGTCTGCAGCCCCAGGCTGAGGTTGTTTCAGGCAAGGTGTGTACGCATGTACCATTTTCATTGGTGCCCCTCTGCTTTACAGTGTTGCTTTCAGAGGAAATACAGCCGGCTTAATTTAGTCTGTGTGAGCAAGCCTGACAGCTACTGCAAGGAGAGGGGAGGGGCGGGAATAGCCCCCTGTAAAGATGACTCCAGTGATGCTCATCAGTATGCGTTTGGCAAATTACAGGTCGTTTTGTGTATGTTCCTGTCTAATTTCATAAGAAATGGTCATTTAATCTCTCCTTGCAGGGGAGGGTCTCCTTATTCTCCTGAATTGTTGAGATTCCCTTCCTCTCATTCTTTAGAAAGAACTGTATTGCAAAAGAAAGCACTGCTCTTGCCTGTTCTGGCAAGAAATTCTCTCTCTCATTCCTGTGCAGACCTCTTCAGGACCAGTGTTTATAGCTCTTTTCCCAGCTGAGAAAGACTAGGCAGAATTTCCGTGTAGGGACTCCGTGGCAGGAATTACACATCAAAAACCTTGTACTTCCAGCAAGAAAGTAAAAAGGTGTAGGTCATAATCAGTCCCTGAAAAATGTAGTCTTGTTTCCTGTCTGGGATCTTGGAAGGCTCCTGTTCCTATCTGCCTCTGGGTCTGTCGAGTACAGGGAGTTTCTCCGCAAGGGCAGCAAATGCAAAGCTACTGCAAGAGAGGGGCAATTCTGCAGCCCGTTTTCAGGACGCTGCCCTCCCTGAGACACCAATTCAACAGTCAGGCGCTAGGAGGTCAGTAGGGCACAGCGCACCTTTTTTCTCTTTCCGATGTCCCCTCTGGACTGAAAGGATTTTGCTGGCAAAACTCAGTGTCTGTAGCAGCTGTGAACTCTTCACCCTGCTCTGGGAGACGGGGTCTGTCTTAAACTCTGTTCTTCAGCTTATGAAAGTGGCCATCAACCAAGCCTCTGGAAACTGAGCTTAGCAGGAAGTGCGCGAACAATATTAGGACCAGAACTTATCCTGTGGAGAGGCTCCTTCTTCCAAGTCGTTGCGGAACTGGTACACGCTCATAAAAAACAGAATACCCAACCTCGTTTGTGGTGGTGGAGCCGGTAGGGATGATGGGGAGGTGATGGTGGTGGTGAGGCACCAGATAGAGAAACAGATGAAACAACCGACTAAAATGGATAGGGCTTGTAAAATGATAGTTGAGTTTTGAGGACTCAGTAGGCTGAACAGGCTTTGCTGCAGACCAGGGCTGTTGTCACTTGGTCACCTCAGCTGCTTTTCTGATGGCAGCAGAGCTCATGAGGTTTGCTTCCGTGCAAAACTGCGGTTCTTCTCGCCTAAACACCTGCCCCTGCTTTCCACAGCAGCAATACCCGTACGTCACCTCTTGTGCCTGCCACACCATTTCTGACTACCCCTCACTGTTTGAGGAGGATGTGAAGGTCCGTGAACGTGTCACAGCCGAGCTGGTGACAGGGCGGGAAGGCATGTCCTCTGAGGAGCGGCTGAGGACGTGTGGGAATGGCGCAGAGCTGTGCCAGGGGAGGTTTAGACTGGACAGGAGGAAGCATTTCTTTGCAGAGGGGGTGGTCGAACAGCGAACAGGCTTCCTGGAGAGGTGGTCGGTGGCCCAGGCCCATCAGTGTTTGAGGCATTTGAGGGCCAATGCCCTAAACAATATGCTTCAACTTTTGGTCAGCCCTGAGTGGCCAGACAGTTGGACTAGATGGCCGTTGTAGGTCCCGTTCAACTGAAATAGTCTATTCCATTCTCCTAATGGCTTTACCTCTCATTCTTTGTTATCCTGAATTTAATGGGAGGGTCTCAATACAGCTTAAATGGATTTGATTCTTTTTTGCCTTGTCTTTTGGGGCTGTAATTGTGCTCTGCTTATAGGTGTGCAAATGGGGAGCAACTTCACCCTGAAGTCCTTGGCAAAATCTGAGTGATATCTTAACAGGATTCCATGCATAAAGCAACAAATCAAATTCTTTGCTCAAAAAAGTCTTCACACGGCCATCATGTGGGGTGTGACTGTGTCTGGTTTTATTGTCACATCACGTATTGTTAGGCTGTGTGTTGCTACAATAATATTGTCATTATTATAATATGCATTGTTACACACATACAGCCTATTGCATCCATCCGTGCTGTTTGCAACCAGTGTGCTCTCTGTGTGTTTGCTCTTAGTGCCATAACATCCATCCTGGGAGCCTGGCTCGACCAGTGCCCTGAGGAGTTCAGAGAGCCGCCCAACCACCCGTGCTTGCTGAAGGTGCTGGAGTACCTGAAGGGGAGTATGCCTGGCTGTGACCCAGAGAGGAAGGCACAGGACCTCTTGCAGCAGTTCCAGAACCAAGAAGCAGAAGAAGACAGTAAGCTGCCTTTCCCTTCTTTCTGTTCTCCCAGACTGTGTGGTACCCCAGGGATTTACGTGGATTATATTTCATCAGCTCTCATGCTCATTGACAACACTGTGAGGCTCACCAGTGACTTCCTTTCTTAAAAAAAAAAAGTGTGTACGAGGCTGCAGGTTCTGTGCGGGATGAGATCGTTGTACAGCAGAGGCGCCTGTGCCTGTTCACTCTGGGGTGGACGGGGAATTCTCTAATATTTAGCCAAAGCTCTGAGATTGCTGCAGCAGCTAAGTGGTTAATTGTCAGGGCACTTCCCACGTCATTGAGTTAAAACACACAGCTGCTCCTTCGCTGGCCTTCTCATTTCAACACGCCTCCCCCCCAGGAAAAGTCCAAACCAACACAAAGCAAAGTACAGAGCTGCGACAAAGTGCAGCTGGAGTCACAAGCCCTGTTGTCATGAAGCTTTTGTTTCTAGTCACCATCGTGTCAGAGGAAGTGGCTGTGGCTGTTTTTTCCTATTTGAGTAGCCGGCTGCTGGTACCCAAGGACAGAGGAAAGACTTAGGTTACTGGGGGTCACAGTCTGCTGGAACAATAGTGAACTGCAGTCACACAACAATGCTGTGTGCAGCATCAAGCCTGGCATGTGCCCTTATCCTGGTCAGAAAGCTTCCTGCGGCAGGAGCTGAAAAGGCACAGGAGCTCCCATAGTGCGTGAATGAGAGCTGGAATCAGCTTCCAGCTTTGGTAGAGGGGCAAGAGGGAATAACTCATGTAATAAAGGATAAAGGAAACGACAGGAAAAAACCCCATTTCATCTCGTAAAAATCACGTCTGCCAGATGTTCCACAAGTACCATGTCAGCGCATAATACTGTGAAATGCCACATTCACTCGGTCATTAGCACACACGTAAAAGGGAGTACGCACAGAGCCCAGGCATTTTCCTTACTGAACACAGGTAGGTGAACAGTGTTGCTAATCTGTGGCTATTGATGTCCCTCGGGCTTTGGTTCCCACAGGTCAAGCAAAGCAAGCTCACCAGAGCTCTGCTTGGGTTCATCTGTTGTTCAAAGTGAGCAGAAGTTTCCAGCAGCCCTGCTTCTGCCTTTGTTTCCTCGAGTAACAGTTGACAAGGTTCTTTTCTGAGTTATGGATGGGTCAACTTGAATAACAGTGTTTTCCCAATTGTGGCAGAAGAGAGTCTATTAATGAGAATAAACTAAGAGGAGGGGAACGCAGTTCAACTCTGGGGTCTGCAGGGAAAAGTTTGAGTTGTCAGTTACTTTCCCAGAGCTCCATCTGTTCATTTTGGAGATTTCTTTCAAAACTCTGAACGTGTTGTCCTCAATCAAGACTTGCTGATAATGATTGTTCTAAAACATCCCTATTGTGCTGTGAATTTACAAACTGGGGTCCTAACGCTACAGTTTGGTCCGTGTAATCAGGCCTCCCCTCAGTGCTGCCTGTCAGCCGTGCCAGGAGATTAGATCGCAGTGCCAGATGGGTAGATAAAAGCTGGTCCCTGGGCTCGGTGCTTGCAGCCTGAGCAATGCAGAGCAAGGTGGGTCAGAGCGCGCATTCCCAAGGGGCACAGGTTTGCTCGCCATGAGGTCAAGAGGGCAGCTGGGCTTTGAGAGGGCTGAATGGCTCACAGCCATTTGAAGATGATGGGATACTTGAGTACAAGAGGATTCCAGCTCCCTGGGGAGTAGGGAGAAGACTGGCTACACATTTATGGAGGTGAGAGAGAGAAAGGAGAAAGAGGCATGGAAAAAGACAAGGAAAACCTTGCCTTGCACTCCAGGCCTTGATTTGAAGGGCACTGTGAGGTTTTGAGTAGGGTTGCAACTTGGTGATGAGGATTTTCAGTTGAATTTCAGGACCTGAAAGGAAAGTGAGGAGTTAGGCAGCCAAAAAGAGAGAGAAAAAAGTGTGACACTTGTAACAGTTCAGCAGCAGTCCATTTAATTAAGCGTATTATCGCAAAACAGCCACAGAAAAATAAGGCCTGAACAGAGGTCTCCATTGATCACATTTAACTCTCTCAAGAAATTGTGCAACTGGAACATGCGGATGGAAATCTGGATACAGCCTGTAGTTGTAATTTGTTCCATTGAAACGGTAGCAGTCTACATCAGGTTTTGCTAAGTAATGAAGAAAGGAAAAACAAGGTATTTCGAAAAAGAGTGATGAAGTTTCACTGTGTCTGCTTTCGTTGCGTTAATGTCTGTTCTGCTTTCATTGGACACGCAGTATTGCATAACGAACGCTGAAACGCACTGCTTGTTTTAATTAATGAAACCTCACTAGTAGTAAACTCAGCACTTTTGTTGTTAGTCTTCAACAAGTCCATTTTTTTCTCTCCCTTCTTTTGGAGTTACAGTAAAAGGGATTAGGAAGAGGATTTCTTTTCATGGGTTTTCTGTTTGACTTCCTCCTCTGCCCTGGGAAACAAGGCCATATTTCTTTGTGTTTTATTGTGGCTTTGTTCCTAACCTGTGGGAGACAAAAGGTGACATGGGAAAATCTGTGAAATCCCTTCCCTTCTGCTCTGGATTGGATCCCTCGAGGAGGACAGCTCTCCTCGCTCACCCCTTCTCTGCTGCCCAGGGCGAATTTACGAGAAGCATTCAGCTGAGTGCTGTAGGTGCTCACTCTGTTCCTTTGCCTGGGAAAAATTCCTGGAGAGGGAAGGTGATGGATGCTGGAATAAACTCTCTTCAATATAGTCCATGTAGCCCTGGGAAGGCACAAATGGTGTTGAGAAAATCCGATACCTCCTTTTATGTCAACACACGGGAGATGAAATCTGGATATAAGAGCATTCCTAATGCACTGTTTTGGGGATATAATTGCAATCTCATCCCTTTGCAGTTCGATTCCCTCCCCCCCCAATTACAAAATGAGTAAATACGGGAAAGTAGGTTAACAAAACTGAGCAAAGGCACTGTTGTTGAGGTGGTGATGGTGTTTTCTCTTTCAGAACGGTTAGCAAAGGGTTTAAGGCACTTCTCAGCTAAGAGACCCTGAGCAGCTCAATTCTCTCTAACTCTACTACTTTTTCTTTCCCCTTTTCTTTGCCAATTTAATCTTTTGTTCATCGTCTTTCTCACTGAACACGCAGCACAGTGGGGCCGTTACATCAGACAGGACCCTTTGGGTGTTCTGCTATGATTTTACAGTGATGTTTTAAAATAAATAATCATTTGCTTTGATTCACTGTTTGCTGTATGAATTTACTAGGTTTTGTTTTCCGTCCTGGACAGATGAGTTCCTTGGCACTGTCACCTGTAGCCCAAATAACGAAGAGGAGCTGGAGATCATCAGCCGTCCAGACGACTTCTCTTCCTTCCGAGAAGACTTTGTGGCAGAACAGTTGACATACATGGACGCAGTATGTAGAGTATATGTACTACCTGAAATGCTAGGGGACATAGTGCTGGGCTTCTAAAAGTGGTTTTTTAAAGTATGTCAAGGCAAGCATAGTGTTCCAGAACAGGTCTGTTGTTGGGACACAGGGCACAGCTCTGCTTGGTTATCCAAACTTGCTTCCTTCATTCGGCTTTTTCCTTCAGTCATTCTGAAGGTGGGGGTTTTTAAACTATATTTTATTTTTTAAAGTGTGAATGTATACTGTCTAGCCTTTTTCCACAAAGTTTGACAGCTGAGACACAGCACATTTTGACTATATCGCTACCTGTCCTTAAGATTTGTAGGTACTCTTGACTTACAGACATTGTCTGTATCGATCTCCTTCAAAATATCATGGTATAAAAAATTTTCCCCTTGGTTATGCAACTGATATAAAGGTGTCTCTTATTTTCCAAGGACTGTGTAGCTGACAGCCTTTTTAGGGCATCAGGCCTATGCAGAGTATGCCAAAGTGTGTATTTTGAACTAAGAGAAAACAAATATTTACCTTTTAACACCATATTAGATTTAGATCCAATCTGTGCTGGAAACATGCATTTATTCTTGTGGCCAGTAGAGATCTGGGAGAATCCTACTGACTTCCACCCCTCTGTTTCACTCCAGAAACTCTTCAAGAAAGTTGTGCCCTACCACTGTTTGGGATCCGTCTGGTCTCAAAGGGACAAGAAAAAATACACGCACCTGGCACCTACCATCAGAGCCACCATCACTCAGTTCAATGCCGTGACCAAATGTGTTATCAGCACTATCCTGGAGAGCAGAGAACTCAAACCGCACCAGAGAGCCAAGCTCGTTGAGAAGTGGATTTATATTGCACATGTAAAGCATTTCTTCTACACTGTTGAGTGTTTCTGGTGCGGGTGCCTTGGAGCGAGGGAGTTGGGAGGGGAGAAAGGGGTTGCATGAGTTGGGCCCGGGCCAGGGAACATCTGAGCTCTCGTTCTTTCTATTTTTGACTGACTTTCTTTGTAATAGCAGATGAAGTATTACCCTTCCTTCCCCACCATGGCAATGACATTGATGCTTGTCTCTTCACAGGGTTGGGAGTGCCTAAAGGGTACAAGGCATTGGTAGCTATAAAGAGCGTCTTAAGAAGTGCAGCGTTTGTGCTTTCTAGCCTGGCTTCATGGACTCAATTCCACTTTTATTTTTACTAGGAGAACTGGAAGCTGTAACACTGCAACAGCCCCACAAACACATGAAAGTGGGGAAAACAAGATAGCAGTGCCAAAGCCCATAAAGTCTCGGGCTGTTGGAGGGGGGAGTGATTATTTTTGATGCTCAGTATTTGTACAGCTGCCTGCTTAGCAGTGGGAATGTGTAGCAAGTGTGACACCGGTCAAACAGAAGAGCACTAACGTATTTGTAATGCTGACATTTAATGCTTCTGTGTTTCTAACCACTCCTTTTGCAGGAATGTAGGATCCTGAAGAATTTTTCCTCCTTGAAGGCCATCATTTCGGCACTGCAGTCCTACTCCATCTATCGACTAAAGAAGACCTGGGGGTGTGTTTCAAAGTAAGTCTCTCCCTCTGCTCCTGCGGCTAGCCCCGAGCAAAGGCACAAAGCTCAGTGCTCTTTTTCACTTCCCTGCTCCTGCTGACCACACTGTTGCTGATACAGGCCAGGATGCCGCTGGCCACCTGGGCACACTGCTGGCTCCTATTCAGCTGGCCCTCGACCAACACCCCCAGCTCCTTTTCTGCCTGACAGCTTTCCAGCCGCTCTTCCCCAAGCCTGTAGCGCTGCCTGGGGCTGTTGTGACCCAAATGCAGGACCTGGCACTTGGCCTTGTTCAACCTCATACAGCCGACCTCAGCCCATCGATCCAGCCTGTCCAGGTCCCTCCGCAGGGCTCTCCTTCCCTCCAGCAGATCAACGCTTCCACCCAACTTAGTGTCGCCTGCAAACTGACTGAGGGAGCGCTCCATCCCCTCATCCAGATCACTGATAAATGTGTTAAACAAGACCAGCCCCAGAACTGAGCCCTGGGGGTCTCCACTTGTGACCGGCCGCCAGCCAGCCTTAACTCCCTTTACCACAACCCTCCGTGCTCTGCCCTCCAGCCAGTTTTTAACCCAGCAAAGAGCACATCTGCCTAAGCCATGAGCCACCAGCGTCTGTAGGAGAATGCTGTGGGAGACCGTGTCAAAGGCTGTACTAAAGTCTAGGTAGACCACATCCACAGCCTTCCCCTCACCCACTAGGCGGGTCACCCAGTCACAGAAGGAGATCGGGTTGGTCAAGCAGGACCTGCCCTTCATGACCCCATGCTGGCTGGTCCCGATCCCCTGGTTCCCTTGCACCTGCTGTGTGAGCTCACTCAGGATGAAGCACTGCCTAATCTTCCCCAGAACTGAGGTCAGGCTGACAGGCCTGTACTTGCCCGCACCTTCCTTTCGGGCCCTTCTTGCAGACGGGCGTCACGTTGGCAAGTCTCCTGTCTTGCCAGGCCTGACTTTACTGGGAGTACCAGGAGATCCCAGGAAGGTTCCCAGTAGATGTACAGCATCTCCCTGGATGCATTTGGGCAGTGTTACCTTTTCTGTGCCCAGTTGTTAACGATTCATGAGAAAAACAGCTGACTAGTAATCTGATCTGAATTACAGTGCTTACTAATAACCTCAATGATTTAATCTTTTCCTGGACAGGGACGTAATGATGATTTTTGAAGAGCTCTCCAACATCTTCTCAGACCATGATTTGATAAGTAGGGAGCTGCTAATGAAGGTGAGAATTAGACAGAGTTGCAAGGCTTGTGATCTCTACCAGCGCTGAGGTTCGCCCTTTTTCTAACCAGCGACCAAAGCTCATCTCTCCCTGAACTGCTGCGGGCAGTGCTGAAGGGAAGAGAGGTCTGTAAAGCCTGTGCTTTTCTGCTGGGATGAGAGGCGATTTTGTTGTTTGTGGAAGAAGCTGCCCCAGCACTAGCCTGTTGAGCTTGGATACCCACAGACAGCAGACTGCAGCAGCACAGACTCTGTGTGCACTTGCTCACAGACAGCAGTTCAGGCCCCCTTGGAGCCCCTCAAGCGGAATGTCACGCTGCTGTCGGGAACTGGTAATACTCCCGCGGGCAGGAGATACCTGGCCCTGTGTGCCGTGTCGCAGCTGTGCTGGCATCACAGCCAGCGTGAAGAGATGCTGCGCAGTGTACTTTTACTGAGAGGAGTTACACATTAGCACTTTGGCTTTCTACTGCTCTGCCCCAGAGATGAACCGCTAGCTTGTGCACCCTGTGAGCAGACCTGGAAGGGCTCAGGTTTGCACTGATGAGTGCAGAGCAGTTCCAAACGAGATTCTCAGCTGGGTTGCGCTTAGCTTCAGCTGAGGAATTAAACCAAGATGTGTATGCAACTATCCCAAACCTTTCTTGGAAGTAGAAAACAGGGCTGGGAATTTCGAAGGAACAGCCTTCCTGCTCTGTGTGTGGCCAGACGGACAATAAAGCAGGCTCTGTCTGAGACAGATTGACTTGTGTGCTCTCCTGGGCGAACCCCAACAAGATCAGAGCTTGAAAGGAGCGAGGAAGAAAGAGGGGAAGGCTACATTCTGTAGAAACTAAGAATGTTCGTGGCAGTTTTTTCTGTTCACCTAAGAGTCTGTGCACCGGCTAACCAGTTTTGTTTTGGCCGTTCTATCCAGTGTGTCTGGCGTTTGTACCTCACCCCTTTGGGTGAGCACATCCAAGCCTGTTTTGTTTATCGTCCATTTATCAACATCTGTAGCTGAATTTTAAAGCAGGTGAGATGATAAGAAGCGTAGAGTGAAAATGTCTGTTCAGAATAGCCAGCTTATTGAACTAAATATTAAAAAGACAAAACAACTCAGTCCGAGCCCAGACCTTCTGGCTCCCAGCAAATCACTCTCTCCAGCTGCTGTGAGTAGATCTGCAAAATATTTTGAAAGCAGTGAGAGGAGAAAAATTCCACAGAATAGCCAGAACCTCTGTCCTATTTCTCGTCTTGGACCGTTCTGTAATGATTGGAGGATTAGTGTCCACTGAATCCTGAAAGTCTTTGTTTTCTTTCAGTATCAATCGTGTCTCTAGGGAAGCCCTGTTTGACCTTGCCTGTCCATCCTGCAAATGGAAGTGTTGGGCAGACAAAATGCCGGGTGGAACAGGGTGGCTGGCACAGAGAAGGGAGCACTGGGTTCTCTCCTCCCCACGCAAGGGCTTTGCTGTGGGTTGCACTTTTAGCTTCTGTGCCTGTCCGCCGGCTGCTGTTGGAGAACATCGAGTTTACCTTTCAGTGTCTTGTAGACATGGAGACAGCACTCCTTTTGCATTTGCTACTGTTTTTCAGCCGAGGAAGGAAACACAGTCTGAGCGATCTGTTCATGAACTGTCTGAGAGCAGTAGAGGTTGTAATGAGCAGATCTTTACAAGTGCAGGCTGTTGTTTGTGCCTCTCTAAAGGACATTAATAATGATTCATGTGCCATCTATCCAACCACTGGAAAAAAATAACAGTAACTCCCAGCATCCCATGCGGATCCAGGGAAAGAAAGGCTACAGATTTGCAAAACAGCTCATCCATTCATAGGAAAGCTTGAAGTGTGGAGATGAAACCCTGTTACGTTCGATTCCTGTGTGGTTTTGGATTTATCAGTAAGCCACAGAGGGTAGTTGCTGGATCTCTGTGTTGTGGCATAAGAAAAACAACAGAGCATTCCGTAAGATAGAGATGTTTACTTGCAGCAGTCCTGATTAAGAAAGTAAACAGAAATCCTAAGGTCAGGAGTGTCAGGATAGCGTTCAGAGAAGTATCTGGACACCTGAAGTGTATCTAAGCTTCTCGGATTTCAATCCTCAGGAGATTTCCAACAGCACTTAGCTTTGGCCAAAGCAGAGCCATTTTGCAAAAAATATCCCTTATCTGGTGGGATTTTCTCCAAAATTCCCAATCAGTGTACGAGTCCCGGAGAATGAGCACATGTACGTATTTCTGCTGGCCTGGTTAAATGTATTGGCAGTGTTTTACACGCCCGTAGCTGCCCGCTTGCCGCTGGCTCCTCCGTTAATCGTCTCTCATTCCCTTTTAACTTACAGGAAGGAACATCCAAATTTGCGAGTCTGGAGAGCAGTGTGAAAGAGAATCAGAAAAGGACGCAGAGGCGACTGAGACTTCTAAAAGATATGGTGTGTTAGGAGTCCTTTTCCTCCCCTTTCTGAACCGGTAACTTGGTTGACCTTAATTGGTGAATTACGAAAGCAGCAGAGTCGAGGAAGGTATTTAACAAAGCGAGTGTGCAGTAGGCAATGCTCTTGAATGTGCCCTCTGCCATGAGCGACAGCCACATCAGGGCTGTCGATGGGCTGATACAGAGCAAGTGAACCGAAAGGTTTAGACTGCATATGCAGTCAGTGTCTGTCCCTGTAAATACACGCCGAAAGCTGGATTCCCCTTACGCTGGGAACCACAGTCAGCAGGTAATGCTCAGGGTGTGTATATCTGATGTGCATATATATACACAGACCATCCCACACACGCGTAGATCTGTATACACACATAATTACAAAGTGGGATTCACTTTTAGTACAGCTCAGCTGTCCTTTTACTCCGGTAGCTCTGCCTGCGTACGGAAATGCTGGAGGAAACGGATACGCAGAGCGTCAGCATAGCCAGCGTGCTCTGTAATCTGGTGGTGGGGATGCTCAAAGACCTCAGGAATCGGTGGGCGTGTGCAGGGCCTGTGTTATGCTCCCTGGCTCCGACGCTCCCCTGTCCCCTGCGAGGGGGTAACCGGGTGTGTGGGCTGGCTGCTCCCGGTCCCACCTGCATTTGCTTCACGTCCCAACCAGCCGTTTGGGACGGACGCTGAGCCAAGCGCTTGGCTTTAGTTTCAAGTCTTCCAAACATTTGCTAAACCCGTCATATCAAAGGGTAATAAATGACTGGTGAATATAAACCTGTGTTCATCATTTTCAAGGGTCCTGTTTCTGAACTACAAGAAAGAATTCCATGAACTACTCTTGTTACCCTTCAGAGAGAAATACAAGGGAAGCCGCCTGATTTTCATGTAGTAAAATAAGTAATGTGAACACCGGATTTCTTGTGACAAAGAAAATCAGCTCTGACCAGAGCAGAAATCTCATTTACTTTTAAACAAGCTGATGAAGCTTCTAACATACCAGCTTGAAAATAGCAGAGCCTTCTACAGAGGTTGCTTTGTGAAATACGCCCAGCTTCCAGTCTGCTGGTGAAAATGGCTTTTGTCTCAAACTTGGCAAAGATTTAGAAGGAGAGTGGGAGAGAAAAATCTGGGACAGGGAGGCAAAAGTGCTGAATTTGATTTTTTGTCTGTTTGACTGGAACAGGTACATATCCTTTGGGATGGTAGAAACAAGCATTTCCTTCACAGCTGTAGAAACAGCCTGAACGCTACAGCTGCTAGCAGTCTGGAAAGTTTAAAATGTGAATAATTACTACTGAAATGCAGTGTATGGCTGGGGAAGATGGTTACTTCTTGGAGGAAGCTGTGACTGTGACTTGATTTGACTTGTCACATAGTGTAACAACATCCTTAAGGAAAAACCCACTGGAATGAAGCAGCAAAACTGCTTACACAGGTTGGCCAGGACCATGCCCCAGCTCTTCCTTTAGTAGCAGCTACCCAAGGGACCCTGTCCCGGGTGCTCAAGCTGGGCTTCCTGGTGACACGCTGTTAGAAATCAGCGTACGGTGGCAATACTGTAATACGAAAGCACTTGGCAATACCCGTGAGAGCATCCCTCTCCCATTAGAATTTGATTTAAATTCTCGATTAGATACTCAGGATGATGTAACAACAGAAAACGTGATTTATAAGACTACTGTTTGGTTTAGCAGGCTACTTTTATTTCATTGTCTGATACAGGAGTATTCTAGTGCTCTCAGTATTACCGTGTCTTGGTCAATTAATCCCACACTGCTCTGATCGTTTGCAGGGAGTAACGCAAGGCACAGTGCCTTTCCTTGGCACCTTCCTCACGGATCTCGTCATGTATGACACAGCCTTTCAGGACTATGTTGAGGTAATTCGGGGCAATTGTTGAAACCTAAATGTCCTCCCTGCCTTCCCAGCGCTGTGTCTGCTCCTCTGTCTTCTACTGGGTTCTTGTGCAGTTCTTAAAAACGGAGGAATGTCCAAAAAAAACCAAATGAAGCAACGTGCAGTTTTACTAGTAACAAGAATCTTGTGAATTTGAGTGCAGTTATCTCAAGGGAGAAGCTTTGCATTGTATTTTGTCTTCTTTTCTTGGGCTGGAAAATGTGAAGGACGGAGGCTTTCCATTATTACATTTTATTTTTCTGAAATCATTGTAGTTGTAAAGATTTCTGTGAATAACTGGCAAAATAGACAGAGTGACAAACGCGGCTCTTCAGACTGGTCACTGAAGTGCTTCCGTGGTGACTCGGATGGGCTGAGCCCTAAAGCCAGTGAAGACTTCTTAAAAACTTTCTGTAGCTGCACGAGCAGGGGGCGCCACTCTCAGGAAAAGGGATTGCGAGAGAATCCCGTGGTTTAAGAGAGACTGAGGATGGGGCCGGTTCTCAGAGACCTTTGAACACTGGCCCCATCAAAGCAGACTCTTGAGGAGCCGTGCTGCAGGCACTCAGCCTTCACTGTGCTGCTGTTGATGTTTATGGTGAGAAGGGGCAAATGCACTTCTCCCTGGGCTGGTAACGGCTGCTGGTTGCTTTGGTGGTTGGTTGTTTTGCAGAACTGCACTGAAGCAGGCCTGCGTAAGGTGGATAGATAGCCCTTTTCTTTTCGGCGGTTCCCCTTCCGTCCGTGCCCGGTGTTCATTCAGTGTCTGAAGCTCGCTGGAACACTGCTGGCCTCGTGGCACAGGCAAAACCCGGCTCTGTCCCTTGCGTGCTGGTGTTCTCAGCCCCGATCTTGAGAGACCTGTCAGGAGCATTCTTTCAGTGGGCTCTTCTTCTCGGGCAGAGTGCCATTTAGGCCACGAGGACAGACACCCTTTGGAGGCTCACACACGTGAGCACTGTGGTTTTTAACCAGACCTGGAAATGGGTATTTTTAGAAGGCCCTTGCTCAGGGCAGGTCTGTGCTGGACAGTAGCCTTGCTACTTCCTGCTGTTTGTGATGAAATTCAACCCAGCATGTGCTCTTCTACTCTGATCCCTTCTCTTTCCTTCCAACAGGGTGGCCTAATCAATTTTGAGAAGCGGCGAAGGGTAAGTGGAATGCTCCGTGGTTTTCAGTGCGCTGATGCCCTCTTTTAGAGCCTTCTCTTGGTGAGGCCGTTGGGTTTGGCTCAGGCATGTACAACAGCTGCTCATTCTAATGCAATTTCCTGAGGAAAGAAGAGATCCCTGAGACCCTGGAAGCCTCTGCCAACCTGTGAGGGGTGGTTGCAGGAAGAGAACCTGCTTTGCTGATGTGTGCAATAGATCTATTTGAGATGTCTGCTCTGGGGTGCAACCGTGCAAAGCCGGGGAGGATCAGACTCTGCTTGCATCGCAGGCACCCCTAACCATTCCCCTTGCTTGATGCCTGAGAATCACCTAAGTGCAGGGCATGATTCTTCCCATGGAGCAGGCCTGGCCAGCTCAGGGGTGAGTGGGCAGGGTAGTGGGAAGAACTTGTGACCCTTTGCTGCCCTTGTTCCTTGAGGAACAAGTAGGAGCGCTGCCGTTCAGCGGGTTTGCCCTGGCGTTCCACTGCGGATGGTGCTTGGGAAAAGCTCTGTGGTGAAGTACGATTCCTGCTCATTTGTGTGTGGCTGATAAAATACACAGCACGGATGCAGGGGGGGAAAGAGCTGTTGTCTGAAAAGC
Organism: Rhynochetos jubatus; assembly: GCA_027574665.1. Classification (NCBI taxonomy): domain Eukaryota; kingdom Metazoa; phylum Chordata; class Aves; order Eurypygiformes; family Rhynochetidae; genus Rhynochetos; species Rhynochetos jubatus. The sequence goes on from CM050656.1 coordinate 25,372,126, forward strand.
TGCTTCTTGAAATAGTTACTCAGCTGAAACTGAACTTGAGGTCAAACCAAGTTTGCCCTGGCTCTGTTGTTGCATCGGTGCATGAGTGAGTCTGTTTGGCTTTGTCATGGTTTCTAATACCCTTCCTGTCTGATTATTCATTTGTTTAGGAATTTGAAGTGATTGCCCAAATTAAGCTTTTACAGTCTGCGTGTAACAGCTACTGCATGGTACCAGACGGACAATTCCTTCAGTGGTTCAGGAGGCAGCAGTATCTAAGGGAGGAGGAGAGGTGGGTTCTCAGCCCAGCTGGCACAGCTGGCTGTTCTTCCCCCACGCCCAGCTGCAGGCAGGTTATGTCAGCCTGTAGCTGTCCTCTTACAGGAACTTACAGCCAGGGCTGCTCCAGGCGAGTGGAAGCAGATCTGTCTGCTGCTGAACAGCTGCAGCAAACCTCTTGAACGCTTCGCAGGGTTTAGTTTTCAGGCTGGAAATCAGGCTTCTGACTTGGAAATGTGTTAGTCTGTTGTGCCGGGGCTGTCTGTACGTCCCCAGAAGTCTCAGAAGCCCTCAGAAGGCGCTGGTGAGGTCTGTGCTGCTGAAGATGCTGCTAGACCAACCCAAGCCACTTTATTCACAGCATTTCAGGATGCCCCGAGGTGTTTGACTGCCACTCTGCTGCTCCGACTGAGTGTGAGCACAGGTACACACTGAGTCGTAGTAAAAAAATGTCAGCTGACCCAAGAGTCCCATCTGAAGTATTTTCTTGATTTTTTTTTTTTCAATAAAATGGTGTAATGCAGAAAAGCACTAGTTTTTAAAACTCTTACAAAGAAGTGAAAGAGCCCCTTCACCATGGTAACATGGAGACAGAACTGTGTTCCGCTCTGTGGGGTTGCAACGTGCTGTGCAGGGGCAATAACTGAAGGTTTCTGGAATTTCTTGAATATTGCTGCTGTGAGACATGTTGCTAATCTCTGTTTGGCAGTTTCAGACTGTCACGTGAGGCCGAAGCAGTTGGTGACGTTAACAGCGCAGCGCCGAAACCTCAGAAAAGCACGGTGGTGAAGAAGTTCAGCCTGTGAGTACGACGGGATAAAGGGCATTTGGTGTGTTAATATGAACCTGCCTGAATCAAGCGAGCAGGACTCTTTTCAGCTGCTGACAAACCTGGCTGCGGATCCAGGGCACTGCATTCCTTTAAGGAGAGACCGTCAGCTAGAAATGCATCCTTCTGCCTGCCGTTGTCCCTTCCTGTTGTCATGAGTAGTCGTGAGGGTTATTAATGACGCCAAACCTTGGAGACCAAAAAGCCTTCCTAAGGTGTCAGGAAAGGGCACTATTTTAGTGCTGGGTTGTAATTGACTGTCTATTGTGTAATCACTTCCCTGAAAGCAGTAGCAAAATGGAGTAAACGCGGATAAAGTCTGGCCTATTAATAGTCTTAATTTGTCAGAGAGATGCAGAAAGTCCTGGCAGGATTTTAGTACTAAAATTCCAGTTAGCGAAAAGGCATTTGATAATAGAAAGAATCTGCCTACCTGCCTTCAAGTTAGAGAAGGCAAAGCCAGACTCGAGGGGACGTGGTCCAATTTAGTGTAACCCTGCAGAGATTCCGATGGGAGGTGGCTGGAGGGCAGGGCCGTGTCGCTCAGCAGACGTGGGAGGCAGTCGACCAGCAGGAATTCAGGGAAAGGTGCAGCGAATGAAAGCAGCGATCAGGGACTGAAGGAAAAACAGCTTAGAAGTGAGAAATCTGAGCCTGATGTGAGAGGGGATAGGAAGGGGCTCCCACATACCAGTGGCAGGATCAAGGTAGGAGGGGAAATGATGAATTTAACAGCGCTGTCCGTTCTTAACTAGCCTTTCCTGCTGCCCTCTTGTAGCTGCTTGCCTCAGAGCGGCCCAGTAGCCATTGACTTCACGCCAGTGCTACTGCAGGTCAGGGCCTGAACTGAGAACAGATGTTTTCAGTCTTGCGCTTGGAGTCCTGAGATGCAAAGAAAAAAAAAAAGGAAACTCTGGGCAGCTCTTTGGAAAGTGTTTCAATCCGTCCATCTGAGTTGGTGGTGATACGTTAGGAGAACGTGAGCTTTGAAGGTGACGGTGCCTCGGTGGCCTCTCGTTTGTGTCCCCCTTGGTATGTGCTTCGGTGGGGCGTGAGAATTGCCGCTGCAGCGCAGAGCAATTATTCTCTCGTTTCTGACTGTGTTTCAGTGCTGTAGGATTGTAATTTCCCATCTTGAGTTTGTTTGCAGTGGGCAGTCTTTAAAGAATTGTTTCATCTGCACTCTGAATGTGTTTTGCAGATTAATACTGTAGAAAAGACTGGCATAATTCATCCTGGCACCAGTGCGTGACACTTCTAAATTGTTTTAAATCATTAACTCCATGCTGACGTAGCACCTAATTTACCTTGCTTTCTGCTTTATGTATTACACCAGTTTGTTTCCTTTGACACTCCTTTACGTTTACCTGACCTGCATCTAGAAATGAGTCTTGGAGAGGAAGAGCCTGTAATTTACGCTTCCTTGTGATCTCATTGTGTATATCTCCAGTCAGGCTCTAGAGAGAAACTGGTGTCTGTGGCACCTTTCTTGAGTGACAGAACTTGCAGCAGGGATGAATTTGCCTTGTGAAGACCTTTGCCCGGTGTATGGCCACGTGCCACCTTTCACTCAGTGTTTCCCTTACTCGTGGCCACCGAGGAGGTCTTGGAGTGCCCCGTGTCAGAGGGCCCAGGGTGTGGCAGCCGTGTGCAGTGTGCTGCCGTGCCTCTAACCTGTCCCTCGTCCCTTGGTTTGCAAACACATCAGGTTTACCATCAGTCTTTTCCCAGCAAGCGAGTCTGAAAATTTAACAGACCCAAGAGGAGTCTCGTGTGCGACGCTCGGGGATTCGCTCTGATTTGGGCCTCACAGCTGATGGGTACACAGGGCAAGAGGGTGGTGTGATAGCACGTAGCAAACTCCTGAGAAACCCTATAAACAACACAGAGGAAAAGCAAACAATAGGCCAGGCAAGAGAGGAACCCGACCCAAACCGTATTATTCTTGAGCCAAGCGGCAGCTGTGCTCAGCCCAGCTCTGTTCTGCTTTCACTTACTGGCTTTTACGCTTTCTTTTCTATCCCAGCATCCTTCCTGGCTCCGAGGAGCTCACCCAGAGCACACCCGTAAAGTTGCCACCCAAATCTTATCCGGGCGGGAGCTCTGGTGATGCCACGGACTCGGCCAGTGTTTCTTCGTCTGAGTTTACTCCGTATGAAGCTGAAGACAGCTGCATCACGCCCGCTGGACCTTCTCACCCTGCGCAGAAAAAGGTACGCTCTGGGCCTTGCTGCCGACACAAACAGCCTGGGAGAGACTGCGGACACGGCAGGCCGGCCCTCGACGCGTGCCTAAGCCTGGTGGTGACAGATTTTCTGGGGGCGATTGGCAGTGGTTTTGGTTTAGGTGAGGCCCTGCAGAAGCACGAGGTTAATTCTTCTTTCAGTCCTTCCTGGTGCTTTCTCAGCCCGATGGGGCAGGGCAGTGGCATTGCTACCTTGGAGCCTGCGGGAAGTGGGGTGAGGAGCCCGAGCATCACGCTCACTCAAGGCACACGGCGGCGTGACATTAGCAGTGACACGGGCACGAGGATTTATCAGCCTCCACAAGCAAAACGAAATGAAACAGGAGATGGGATCAGCTGAAGAGGAGTGAGACCAACAGCCGGCCCTGGAATATCTCCGGTTCGATGAGTTACTCTGCTGTGAGCAGCCTGCTGCCGTGTCCGTGCTGGGTGAGGCAGGTGGCCTTTAGGAGCAGGCAGGAGGCATAGGCGGTGTATTTTCAGTGCCGTGCAGACCCGAGCAGGAGCAGGTGCCCGTGGTGCCTCTGCTCTTTCCCAGCCGGTCCCGGCCCGGCTGGTGGCCCACGCCCCGGTCCTGCAGGTTGTGTCTGCTGCCACCGCCTGGCCTGCTCTGGCTGAGGCAGGGGCAGGGGCGATGAGTGCTCATCAGAACGGTGACATGAACCGAGGAAAGCTCGCTTTTGCTGGAGGCAAGGACTGCCACCGCCAGCCTGCTCCACAGCGTGCAGGTCACGGCGGGTCTGGACGTGCCTTTTGCTTTCTCCAGTTGTTCCTCCAGCACGACACGCGCAGATGGACAGAACGGCCAGCTTATGGCAGTGTTTGTCTTTCCTTTGTTGTGCAGCTCTCTGACTCCTCCGGGTCCTCTGCCTACTCCATGGACACATCTTTCTCAGGGACACCATCTCCTGTCTCAGCCCCTCCCTTGCCCTTCTCCAGTGGCAAGCCCGACAGTGAAGAGCCTTCCGACGATGAGCCCTCCGACGCCAAGGCCTCCGGTCACGAGCCCTCCGGTTCTGGGACAGCCGTTGTCTCAAAAGTACGCTCTCCCGTGTCCAGTCAGCAGGACGACGATACGAGTATCCTCCGGATCAGCACAGAGGACAACAACGGCAACATATACAAGAGCATCCTGGTGAGTGGCGTGGGACAGCACAATGCTGCTGTCGGTGGTGTTTTCACCCAGGGCGACATACAAAAACGGTGCTTTTAGTTTCTGAAAACACTTACTGAGCTGACTGTCACAGCTGGCTGGAAAGGGAAAATGAAAACTGCTACCATTCCAAAGCTGTGGAGTGTGGTAGGAATGAGCGGTTTGAAAAGGCATCTTTGAGCTTTCTGCTAAAACACAAGCTTTCATTTCAAGAGCAGTGACTTCCCCAGAGTGAAGCATTCTCATGAAGGGCAGGCTTTGCTGCTTCTGCCCCTCCCCTAGTGCCAGCTGCTCTTTCTCCAGCTCAGACTGAGTGTGAGTTTTGCCACCAGGTGCCAAGTTGTTCCAGGAGAAGCTCTCCCCAGGAGCTGGTTTCCAGAAACAGGGAGCTGCGTGTGAGGAAGCTGACAAGCCCTTGACTTGCACCGCTGCTCTCTGGGGTGAAGGTTGCCAGGCCAGCAGCTGCCCGTGCTCAGGTGTTTCCCTCACTGCTGGGTGCACAGGGGGATTCTGGCAGTGCCTCGCCTGCGTGCCAGCTCTGCAGATCCCCAAGGGACACTCGGCTGCTGAGCAAACACTTTGGGTCCCTCAGGGCCTGGGGGGAGCAAACACACCGGGGGTAGTTCTGGGCGAGTATCGATCCCTTATGCTTTTAATGGCCTGGCCTCCCCAAACTGCAAAGAGCTGCTCCCCGAGGGCCTGACAAACGCAAATGCCGGCGAGACAAATCTTCCCTTGGATGCATCAGGCTCTGGGGGGAGCCCGGTGCCTGCTCCGGATGCACAGCGCTCCCACAGCAGGCAGGAAACCCAGTTACAAGGCCAAAAAGCTGTGCAGGACAGCCAAGAAAGTACTTGGCACAGGAGACGGCAGATTCACTGATGTCTGCAAACAGCAGGTGGGGCAGCGGGTTGTGTGGGCTCTTACGGGCAGTGAGAACAATGTCTCATCTCCAGGCGTTTGCCCAGGAGAGCAGACGCCCGTTTACTGCTGCCTCTTCCGTTGTCTGGAACTGAAACGCCGCCCCCCCGTGTCACCAACCCACGCTTTAGGGTCCAGCAGGACCTACTCCGTCGGTACTAACCCAGCGTATTTGTGTCGGTTCCCTGGAATCTCTTCCAAGACGTGCAGGAAGGCAGGCACTTGGGGATGGTGAAACCATTCCATAGAGTGCCCACGCCGAAGCTCTCAGTGCAGCTCTGTCTTTCCAGATCACGAACCAGGACAAAGCTCCCGCTGTCATCCAGAGAGCCATGCTGAAGCACAACCTGGAGTCGGACGCAGCCGAGGATTACGAGCTTGTGCAGGTCATCTCTGCGGACAAAGGTGAGGAGCACAACTCTGCTGCTGCTTGGAAAATGCTGCTGGATTTGAAGGGAAGAGTGAAGCAGCGTTAGAGATGGCACGGACACGCTGTCCCAGCTGCCCGTGAGAATAAACGCCCTCGCTAAGTGGTGCGTGGGGGTGCTGGGTCACAGCCGGTCAGCACATGGCTGTGTGCCAGCAGAGCCCGCTCGTGGGCTGCCAGGCAGATCCGTGGCTGCGCGGCCACTGCAGAGCTGCTGCCTCCCTCGCCCTGAGCACAGCCTACCTGAGGGGTTGGGCGGCAGGGTGCGCCCCCCCAGGGCTCAGGGCAGGCCCCCAGCCCGCCGCTGTCGCTGGGCAGTGCCCACAGGGCTGAAAACCAGCAGCAAAAGTGCCAAAAGCTTGCTTTTGGGTCTGGTTTGGGGGGCTGCCAGGGCCTCTGCCAGGCCAGACTGGCTCTAGCTTTGGCCTCTCCCTCCTCTGCCACCCCGATCCCCCTGTTTTGTGGGACAGCTGCTGCGGGTGCCGCCACCTGAAGCAGCTTTGGCTGAAGAGGCCCAGCAGAACAAGGCAAGGGGCTGGGCACGCTCCCCCTGTTCTCTCCTGCCTTTCCTTCTGCTGCACGCGACGCCACGCACTTACGCTTGCTCCGCTCCCTCTTGCGCAGAGCTGGTGATCCCGGGCAACGCCAACGTGTTCTATGCCATGAACAGCGGCGTGAACTTGGATTTCATCCTGCGGAAAAAAGATTCCGTCGACCGGCAGGTGAAAACGAGGAGCCGGTGCAGCCCGACGTTCCCCAGAGCTTCTAAGCGGGGGTGCAGGAGCAACCGGCTCAGCAAAACCACGCTCTGAGCGGCACAGGCCCAGGAGGAGAACTGGCGGAGACTTCAGCTTTGAACCATCGGCGCTGAGGAGCCAAGTGAACCTTTGACAGACCTGCCGCCAGACGGGTGTCTCTCTCCTCCGTGTAGCCACCGATGGACCGTTTTTCCACGGGACGGTAGGGACTGGAACTGTTTTGCTGGTTTGGGGTTTGGGTTCTGGTTTTTGTTTTGCACATGAGCCTGGGAGGGTGAAAGCCCCAGCTGGAGGGGAAAAAAGACTGCAACACTTACCTTAAGACTGCCACACAAGCCGCCTGTTTTGTGAGAAAACAGTTTCCTCTGTGCCAGTATTACACCGCAGAAAAATGCCTGCGTTCAGTTTTTATAAAACCGGAGAAGAAGTGTCTCAAGGCAGTTCTGCCGGAACCCAGGAGGAGGTTTCCAGCTGGCCTCCGGCTGACTGACACTGGTTTGCCGAAGGCGTGAGCGAGCTGTGGGCCACCAGCAGCTGCTGCCTCCAGGAGGCATTTGCGTCCGTGAAGAAGCAGACAAACCCTCAAGACGCTCAGCGCTGGAGAGGGCAGGAACTGCACGTCTGCCACGCTCAGCTGCCAAACTCGTGTTTGCACTTGTTGCACACCAGAACATCACCTCGTTTGGACGGTTTTAACAAAGGACTTTCGTCAATGGACTGCACTTGCTTTCGGATGACTGTTGTGGTCGGTTCACTAACGACGCACGCAAACACTACTCGTCTGGATTTAGGCCTTGTCTTAATGCCCCTCCAGGGGGGTTTCCTTTGCCTGTCTTAACCTACTGGGCAGGAATCGCTGCCTTTTGCACGCGCTCTGAGATGACTGACGTACCTCCCCCACGTGCCATCGCTCGTCAAGAGAAAACATTTTAACTCACATTCTCATTCTCGAGGGGCAACTACTTGACCCTTCGTTTGAGAACTGGGTAGTGAGAGGGGACAGTCAGGTTCATGAGCATTTCCCCAAGCCACCAGAGATTTTATATGACAACACGTAATCCGCAGGCATCAACTCAAATACTGACCTTACACGTGCCTGGGCCTCCCTGTGCTACACCAGTGCTGTAGCACGGATTTTCAGCCGCGGGCTCAGAGTACCTTCACCATCGCCGCCAAACTCGCGTGCCGACAGCGCGGGGTTGTGCTGTGTCCGACACGACACACAGATGTATCACCTCTGTTTACAAGCAGCACCGGGCAGGGCCTAGTCTGAGCAGCGTAAGAACTCCGTCTGTATTTCTGTTGAGAGGGTGAAGAGGGAGAGCCTGGACCTGAGCCTTAACCTCTGCCCAGCCTTGGGGCAAGGTGACAAAAGACGGTCGGTTTGCTGTGCATTTCAGTGTAAGCACGCACTGGTGCCCACACATGGTCAGTTAAAGAAGTATAGTATGGCTTACTCAGAGGTTGTATGTCTGCTGCGTGGAAAGATGAATGTTCTTGGGTTTAAAATGACATTTTCCAAAAGTTTCTATTTTTAAAAGATTATTTTAATTGCTGACTGTTAATCTTTATACATAAATAAACTGTTTTCCATGAATATTTGCCTGGCGGCCATCTATTTACTTCTCTTACAGGTTATCGCTGCGTGGCAGTGGTGGCGTTATTTGCATGTTCTTACACCTCACTCCACTCCCCTCACTGTCACACCCTTCAGCTTCATCACTTTTACTGGTTTTACTGTTCCCAACTCCTTCCAGCTCCCACAGCTCATCTTCCCTGCGCCACGAGAACTCCAAACCTCACGGTCTAGCTGTAACCCTTCAGCTGCCACCTCCCCTCAGCACTGTGCCCTTCATGACATCCAGTCCGGGCTCTGTCCTGTGTAACGCTGCCAGCGTCGCTCTCGTGCTTCCCGTTCCTTTGGTTTCGGCCCAGAAGCGTTTCTGAGGGCGGCTTCTGCGTTCCTTCAGCAGCGTGGCTGGAAGGGCTGTCCACTGCAGGGCTCTCTCCTGCATCGCCCACGGAGCGGCAGCAGCGGATCCCGAGCCGTGCGCGCTCCAGTCGTGCGCGGCAGAGATGCCGTGAGCTGCCCGAGAGCGGCAGGTAAAGGGCAGCAAAGCCCGAGCCCTCCCTGGGCCCCGGGCACGCACCAACCTCCTTTGCGCCGTTTCTGGAGAGTTCAGCTTCGTGCTTTCTGTTGGAACGCATCAGGGAGATTGTACACGAGTTTTCCACTCGTTCTTCGCGAAATCACTCTCTTTTGGGTCACTGACTGGTTTCTGCAGCAAGCGAATCCACACAGAAATGGAGCGTTTCCATCTTTCCCCGCCGTCTCCATCACGTCACGTTCCCTCCCGGCCTCACAACCGGCAGCTTGTTGGGTCTTCTGCCCCCTCCCTGCACACAACACGACCGTGTGGAGCTCACCCGCCGCAGCGCGTGCTCCCACCCCTCAGCACGGTCCCTCTTCCCGCTCCCAGGGGCGACCTGCCCTGGCCCAGGTCCCTTCAGCGCTGGGCAGACTCCTCAAACTGCCAAGGGCCAGACAGAGTCCCTGCACCGCGGCACTTGCTTCGGTCCCTGAAAGGGCCTCTTGGGCTACAAGAGCAAAAGAGAGATTCCCCGGGATTTCAGGTGCCTTTTGCTTTTTGTCCCTGCTTAAACTGCGCAGGGAGACACAGCACAACAGCAAACCCTTCCTCGGTTTCACTCAGGGTAAGCACAACCGGTTTGCGAAGCAGGGATTTCGTTGTGCCCCTGGAGAGTAGAGCAGCACCGTTAAACAGACGCCAGGACAGCGCTGTGACAAGCTGTGCTGCTGCAGGTGACGTGTCGAAGGCCCGTGAACAAGCTGCCTGTTCAGCTGGCGCGCTGCGTGAGCTCTGTAGCTCCCACGGCTCTGCCACCGCGCTCCTTGGGGTGGGCGCTGCTGGGGGGTCCTTTGGGCGCCTGCAGGGTCTTGGGGCCTCGCTCAGATGCCCCACAGCACAGCAAAAACCCCACACCACAGAGAGAAGGGGAAAAAGCACCAAAAGGGAGGGGAGAAAACAAACCCTCCAAGGTTCGTGAAGCAGATGAAGCAGCCTGGCAAATCCTTGCTTATCCCTGGTGAGGAGCTGGTGCTCCGACTTGTGCTCCGTTTTGAAGCCCTTGAGGTGAGTCAAAAGCAAAAAATAACTACACGGAAAGTGGAAAAATACCAGGAAAACACAGAAGTGTTTCAACTGGCTCCTACTTTTCCAAAACACAGTTCATTCTGGGTAGGGCAAAGCCTGGGCAGCACCTGCCAAGGGGCTGAAAACACAGGGGAAACCAGCACTTGTCCCTGCAGGCAGAACCACAGCTTGCTTATGGAAATGAACAGAAACTGGGGTACGCACACACCCCCCACCCAGCGAGCTGGGGGCCATGTCTGCTCCCAAAGGGACACGTCCATTTCATCTGCTACATTCCTGTGCATCATTTGTTTCCCCCTCCCCTGAAACCACCATCGAAACACCTGCACCGCTCACTTCCAGGGCCAACGGAAAGAAAGAACACGCACCCCAAAACAAGCCCCAACCCCAACCCCCAGTGCGGGTGTCAGGATGTTTTTAATAAACTGCTCCTGCTCTGCGTAAGGCAATCAAAGCTAAATGACAAAGCTAAACCTGACATCACGCTGGATGCTCAGCGGTTCACAGACGTCCCGCTTCCGAAGGCCACACCAAGCTTCTTAGCGGCACGCCTGGCCCCGCCGTGCTCAACAGTGCTGCAGACAGGCCAGACGTGCCACGCGTGGAGCCAGACCTGAAGAGGAAGCGAGAGGGCCCGTCAGAGAGGCACGACCCGGGCTCTGCACGGTGGCCCCCGGCAGACCCGCTCGCCGTACTCACCGCGTCGCTGGGGCCCCTGCTCGAGCCTGGGCAGCAGAAGGAACACGGCTTCCAGGTGGCACCCGCAGAACCGGCCCAGTGACACAGCCAGCGGCTCCGCGGTAGAGCGACACGGCAGCAAGACCAGAGCTGGCCTTTGCCAGCCAGGGCCACTCCCACCCAAGGAAGAGTACACACAGCTGCTCATCTTGCACCAGGTTCTGTGTATTATCAGACCGGCTGACAGGTAACGTTAGCAGAAAGCACCCCATTGATCAGTCATTGTTAAACCCAACACTGAAAAACCGCACCAGCCACACAGGGAGCTGCGCAGCTCTGCCAGATCGCGAGGCCGGCGGGACAGCCCCCCGCTGCAACAGCAGCCTGCGCCCCGAGGCCTGTGCTCCTAAACCAAAGCAGTGTAGTTCGTGATCACCTGGCCACTGAGAAACATTTCAAAATAAAACAACCCCAGCAAACCCCACACCCTGCTGACACGTCAGCCAACAGCAGGTACAGCAGAACTCACCCGCAAAACAATAAAAGACACGCCGGCTCCTCGCGCAGAAAATTATCAAGACAAGTTGCCTTTCGTCCTGTAACGTGCAGTTCTCTGCAGGCTGTTGAGGACAGCCCAGCTGACAGCACTAACTCTGCTGCAGGGTGTTTCCTTTTTACACAGACAGGGTCAAGCCATTCATAACCAAACTTTTAAAGCTTCAAGTCCCTGCGCTTGGTTTATGCTCTAATTAAACAGGCCTGCAAATAGGCTGTCAGGCTTGGTTTCCCTGAAGGAATAAATTGAGGCAGGGGCTGAAGCAGGGCAGGACATGGCCTAATTCCGCCTGTGTTCCCTTCAGGCAGAGCAGGGACAGGCAGAACCAGCAACCCCCACTTTCTCTGCTGGCGTCCAGGGTTCCAGACATGCCAAGACACCAGTCCTGGACTGGGAGGCCGGTTTAGATGGGATCTAGCGAGTTTGGAATTCCGTGGAGGGCAAGCCGGCAGCAGCTTGCTAAAGATGTGTGCTGAGGGAGAAGACTCGACAGAGCAGCGCTGCTCCAGCGCACCGAGCATGTCTGGAAGCCGGCTTGATTCTGCCAGGATCCCTTTGTAAACCAAAACCGAATAACCCGAGCGCTTGCCTGCAATTGCTCGCAGCAAAGAGGGTTATAAACACCTACACACCTTCCAGAAACCAGCACTGTACTCCATGCCCTGCCCTACGACTGGCCGTGCGCCTGCCCGCAGCACCTTCCTGCAGGAAGCCCAAGCACCCGCCAACTCCTCACCTCCTTCCAGATGTAATAGTGACTAAGGAAGCAGCCGATCTCTCCCCTGGTTAACGGCCTGGAGGAATATGGGTCCCGGTAACCCGGGAGCATCTCGATGCTGAGAGCTTTGAGCTGGCTCGTGTTCAGCGCCCTGAGAAAGAGAGAGCATCTGTCACCATTTAATAAGGAAAAAAGCAGCTTCAGGTCAGACACAACACGGGGAATGTTGCTGACGTTCAGAGATCCACCCACTCTTTGTGAACATCAGCAACCCCAGCCGAACTCACTTTCCATCCACAGCCTCCACTATCTCGACTGCAATCTCCTGCTCATAGAGAGTCCGCAGCATCCGATCCCGCCTGTCCTGCCGACGCTTCAGGTTGATCATGAAAATCTGGGTAGAAGAGAAAGACATCAGCCTCCCAGCTTGGGAGTGAGGAAGAAAAGGGGGTCCTCACCACTGCTCTTCAGCAGCACCACTGGAAAAGCAGATCTTATTAAAACACCAGGTGTGTTGTCGTTCCGAGTTGCTTAGAATTTGTCTCAAAAATGGGTCTGGTTTTGAGCTGAAAGGTTAGAGGCTTGTTCTTTGTCTAACAACGACTTTTGACGGGTGTTTCATGTCACAGGGAAGGATCCTCTTCAAGGATGAATAAAGGTGAGAGGAGACCAGTACCAGACAAGTCTGTAAGTTCCAAAGATATGTTTGGATTTAAGCCTGCAGTAAAACGGCCAGCTCCAGCTCCAGTCCCAGGGGAACACTGACCCACGTGCTTCTCCACAATGCTGCCGCTGCCTGTGTTGAGGATTATCAGTGAGGCCACCATCTCGGTACAAGGACACAGCAAAAAGAGGATTTTTGTAATGAACTGGGGCACTGAAAAGCCGCTGCTGCTCCTGCCAGAGCAGAAAGCCTAGCACAGAGCCAAGGCTGGGAGCAGAGATGTCTGGGCAGGGCTCAGTCCCAGCCCTGAGAAGAGGCTCTCTGGAGGAGGGTAGAGCACTGAAGCCCTCATTTGCAGGTAAACTGCAGAGGGCCAGTCATGTTTTTCGGTCTCAGGCAGACAAGTGCAGCCTTGTAGCCTCTAGAGCAAAACCTCATCCCAGGAAGAAGCAGATCACATGCCAGGTCAGTACAAATGCAAAAATAATAACTTGGAGAAATAAAATGCAGCCACAAAGGACAACATGGAAAAAACCCTGCACCAGCTGTGTCCTCAACACAGACGCTCAAACACACGCGCCCAAAGCAGGCTCAGGCTTTACGCGTCACGTAAACGGATGTAGCAGAACACAGCAAGAAAACAAAGGCTCCCCTGATGCCCACAACTCCCTTGGTCACGGTGCCACTGCCACCCTGGCAGCTGCCTGCGCAGGGGTTGCTGGCCCTGTGAACAGCACAGGGCGAACCAAAGCACAGCAGATCCCTCTCCAGCCTTCTCCTCTCAATGCCTGCTCTCTCCACCACGGGAGGCAGTCGGGAGAGGAATTGCTGCGGGCTCTTGGGGCACTACCAGTGGCACCAACCATCTTTCTGGCTCACTTTAAGGCCATGGCAGAAAAAAAATACGGTGACCAAGCTGGGCAGGGGAGAGCTGCCGCGGTAAGCAGCCAGCACGCAGCACTGCCGTCACTCCTGGACGTACCCGGCTTGGGCTAGAAGCCGGCTGCGAGCCTGGCTCCCTGAGCTCTCCAGGCGCTCTCTCAGGTGAGAGAAATCGTTCCCTTCTGTCACGGAGAAGCAGGAGAGGTTTCCCAAAAGACCCGCTTTTGTCGCAGAATGGAAGGAACGCTTGCTCTGCAGAGTCCGACGCAGAGGAAAGAGCACAAGAACTGGGGAGTTAAATACCCTGCTTTTCAGCCTCGCTTCTGCCATTTCCTCCTGGCTGGATGAAAACATCCACACCGTCGAGAGGGAAAGCCCAAAGATTTGCCAGGCACTGCCCTGGCACACAAACCTGCAGTACTGATCAGGGGTCTCGTGGACCTGTCTGGCCTCGTTTCTCCGCAGCAAACGCCAGAGGGAGAGGATGCTCCCTGAGCCCTTTCCCCTCTGCTTCCCTGAGCCCAGCAGAAGTTCTCCCCAGACAAGGATGGCTATTTACTCCTTGAAAAACATATTAAGTCCAAATGCTGAGTGATTGGAAAGAGATAGGTGAAAAGATAATACACTCCACGGGAAACGGCTGGAAGCTGAGCTACAGGGAGAACCCAGGTCCTCTGAGTGATAAACAGGAAGACAAGACAATGGCAGCAAAACAGGTTCCTTACTTCATCAAAGCCCATCTTGTCAGGGTTCTTCGGAGGAACAGAGACATACTGAGAGGGTTCGACGGGAGGACGGTCGACTGAAAGAGAGGAGAGATCCCAAGCATCACCCTCACGTACAAGCCGCATCGATATCACGTATCGCACGTGTTTCCATCACTGCGCCCGAGAAGCCCCAGGGCTCTGAAGTCAGCGCGGGAGTGGGTGTAGCAGAAAGCGTCCGTCTCGCACAGCAGAAGCCAGCAGCCTGTGCCAGACAGACCTCACGACAAAACCCACGTTCTGCAGCATCCTTTCCACACTGAAGATGCATTTCTGCCTTTACTATTGGGATGTTAAGGAGGGGTTTCAGTGGGACTGACGGGAACACGAAGTGACTACATCCCTCGGTAGAAAAGCGGTGGAAGACGGAAAACTGCACATCAAAAGAGCATGTGAGCAGTCACATCAGGATGCAGACTCCTGAGGGGAGGAGAGCTGGGCCGCTGGCAGGACAGCTCTACAGACACTGACTTGGGGGGTCTGTCACGGCAGGGCGCAGCAACTCACTCATGGCCTCGATCAGCGTGTGCACAAAGTTCTCTGCTTCTTCTTGCAGCGTCTGGTGCTATTTCAGGGGCATAGGAAGGAAACCGTAGTGTGCACGGTTGCAGACGAACATCTGTATTCCTGAGGATCACAGAAAACCAGAAATCAGAGGCAGGGCTTTCACCAGCAGATTTCGCTGCTCTCTTGCTACGTAGCCACAACCCAACTTAACACCAGGACCTCGGTCCCAACAAGTTCTGCCTCATCAGCAAACTATTCAGAAACATCACAGGGCCATTTTCTGGTTTCTCTGGCTGGCAGCAACTATGAAACCAATTCCCACTTGCTCCCTAACAGCAGGTATTCTTCACTGCAATCGTTTTTCTCCCAGGAGAGACTGCAAGCCCTGCTCAGCTCAGAGAAAGGGTCTTTCTTGGCCTCTGCCTTCACGCTGGGAAGACAAACCGACGGCAGAGGGCAGAGCTGGCCTCCAGCAAAGGCCTGTCCCGTACACACAGCAGGACTGCTGCGGCTACATGGGGAGTACCGCAGCAACCCCCGTCCCCCCAAACCCCACCTGCCCTGCTCACACCTGGCACCTCGCCGGGCACGATCCCTTCACAGAGCCAGAGCCAGGAGCAGGAACGGGTTTGCACCCAGCCTCCAGCACTGCAACGGCCGGCACAGGAGCCAGACGGGTTCTGGAGGAGACGCAGCAGCGATCCTGGGCCACGGGGCCTCCCTCCCTGCACAGACCCAGGGCTCAGCAACAGCTTCCAGATCGGGGGGGGGCTCAAGGGTGGGGAAACACACAGCTCAGAGGGAAGGGCGGAGGCATTTCCACTCAGGAGTGGGCAGGACCCCCCCTTGCGACAGGAGGGCTGCACGCGTTCCAGACCTGCAAGGGGTGAAGTGGGTCAGGTGAAAGGGAAGCAATCCCACGAGGGACCCTGCTCCTCTGCGGGGAGGGGGCACCCTGCCCTGCCCCCCGGCAAAGGCGGCGGTGGGTCTGTCAGGGCAGGCAGCCCTAGAGAGGGAAAACTTCAAACCAACCCAGGGTGGCTCGGAAGCTCTTGTCTGAGCTCTGCAAGGATGCTCTGCCAGACCCCAACAAATGGTCTCCTGGGAGGGGAGTCTCTCTCTAGGAGACGCCTTCCAGGCTGGAGGAGCCAAGCCTGGCCCCTGGCTTCAACTGCACCTGTTTGGCCAAATGCAGGCCCAGACGGCTCAGCTCCCCTGGGATCCCGTGGGATGAAGTTGCAAGGCCCAAGGCATCAGTAGAGCTGCAGGGTCTGTTACTAGCCCAGCACGGGATTCAGTCTGTGCTTTGAAGTCAAGCATCTTCCTGCTTCTATTTGCTCTGGCTAGAAAACAAAGACAGTATATTTTCACCTCTGCTGGCAAAGGGCTTGGAGGAACATGATAACCATCTCGGAAGCGCCAAGCCTCCCACCAAACATGGCCCTTTCCTCTCCAGGACTAATTTCAACTGTGCCTTGCAGATTAGAGGAAAATCCCAGAGAGAGACACCAGCAAGGAGAAAAGATGCTTTCAAACCCAAGTGGTAACGGAACATACTCTCACTGCCAAGCTTTTGCAGCTGCTGGGTCGAGGAGCTGAACCTGCAGGTGTGGCACAAAGAAGATGCAAAGCCTCTCCTGGGAGTGGCTGCAAGGGAGAGACCCACCCACGTCGGGCCTGTGCACTGGGAAGGGCCCAGCAGGGCCCAGTCAGCAACAGGCTGTTCCCTCGGGGCTGACCAAGGGCTGGCTCCCTAGAGCTCTACCTGCAGCAGCACTGGGCCTGATGCCACATCAGGCAGCACACTCCCGAGTCAGAGGAGCCAAGGGAAAGCATTTCTGTTGTTTCTCCTTGAGCTCTGGTGAGAGCCCGAACAAATTAACCACGATCTGAAAGCTGCTAGAACCCACACAGCTGGCCAAGCGGATTTAAACAAAAATATGCAAACCTGCCTCTCTTTTTTTTTTTTAATTTCCTTTTTTTAATGAAACAAGCACCACTACCCCCCTCCCTCTAGGAAATAACTGAAAAGCAGACGCTACCTTGTGCGTTGATGCTTTCATGTGTTAGTCCCCTTAATCCTTGGTATTTTTAGCAGAGCAGGATGGCCTGCACTACTGACCCCGGTGTTTCTACCATTTGAAGTTCTGCAAGTCAGTTGGTGCCTACACAACTTGCCAAAGCACATTCAGATGTCAGCTGCAATTTAGGGAAATGGCAGAATAAAAAACACTACCTGCTGACATGAATGGATTGGGCACTGACCTAATCAACTCATCTCACCTGGCTCGCTGATCTCCTCACTTATCTTCCACTGGCTTAAACACAGTTCATCTGCATAGATCCACCCCAGCATTTCTGTTCCTCCTGGGACAGAAGTGACTTTAGAACAGTAAAGCTACCTTAAAATGGGGAGGGGGAGTAGCACTCCAGCGCCGCTTTTGTAATAAACAATTGGTACAAGGGACAGAAAAGCTATAGATATTTGTGTTAGTGTTGGCCTTTGTAGGGCAGTGAGCAGGATTCACAGCCATGCCCTAAACCCACAGCCGTACTTCGGCAACCTACATTCCCCCCACGTCCCTGCGCCCAGACCGGCCGGCTGGCTGGCTGGAGGTCTCCAGAGCCTCAGGCTGAAAGGAAGCTCATGAGATCTCGCTGGCTAAATGCTGTCTTGTGAGTGCAGGGGGCTCTACAGAGCCTCCTTTGGCCCTCAGCATAAGAAGGATATCGACCAGTTGGAACGAGTCCAGGGCAGGGCCATGAAGATGCTCCAAGGGCTGGAGCACCTCTCCGACTTAGAAAGGCTGAGAGAATTGGGCTTGTTCGGCCTGGAGAAGAGAAGGCTCTGGGGAGACCTTATTGCATCCTTCCAGTACCTGAAGGGGCTGACAGGGAAGCGGGAGGGAGGCTTTTTACAGAGGCTTGTAGCGACAGGACAAGGGGTAATGGGTTTAAACTGAAAGCAGGGAGATTTAGATTGGGTATCAGGAAGAAATTCTTCCCGGAGAGGCTGGGGAGGCACTGGCACAGGCTGCCCAGAGAAGCTGTGGATGCCCCATCCCTGGCAGTGTCCAAGGCCAGGCTGGATGAGGCTTGGAGCAACGTGGTCTGGTGGAGGGTGTCCCTGCCCAGGGCAGGGGGGTGGGAACTGGATGTGCTTTAAGGTCCCTTCCAACCCAAACCGTGCTGTGAGTCTGTGATAAATTAGGTCTTAAAAGCTTTAAAAAATGTACCACAAGCACTAAGAAATGTTATTATCACCCAGATTCTGTTCTTATCTCTCCAGTGGTATAGGTATATAAAGCCTTAACTAACAGCATAAAGCTTTATAGCTTATAAGACCCTGTAAAACATACAGGCCATCTTTAATAGTGCTCTTCCTTGATCTCAGGGGGCAGATGGAAGTCTTGCCCTCTGCAGCACCACTCCATTCCAAAGAGATTGCATTAACAGAGAGGGAGTGTGACAATTCTTAATGAAAAGGTTTCCTCTTTCTGAAAGGGCCCATTTCCAACTGCGAGGCTGGTGCCCTGGCTCCGGCAGCACTAGAACTCTGCCCTGGGATTGGACAGTCAGTTGGGGATTGACAATTAACTTCCCCCTTGTGCTGCAAAACTTCCTTTGACATTTCTCTAGAGCTGAACAAGGGACTGCTACTACTGCTTTGCTCATCAGCTGGTAAGTGGAGGCCATTTAGGGCAGCAACGTAGGCTTGAGCTCCAGCTGCTCTTCTGATGTTGCAGAGCTTTGGCTGCAGTTCATCACATTCAGCTTCAGGTGGTCACAAAACTGCCAGCTCATGAGTTTGTCCTTTCCTCAGCTGAGCAAACCCTGGTGTCACCAATCTGCACTCACCCAATGGAGCTACACAATTCTTTGTTTGTGGAGGCAGAAGGAACAGCAGTGAGGAAGATGCCAGCACAACCCTTAAAACAACAGGGAACACCGAGCCAGTGACACTTGATTTCCTACCAGTTGGTCAGGCTTCCTTGGGAATAAAAGCTTCTTACAGGGCATTGGCGCTCCCCAGTAGGTCACCGGGGGGCAGTGTTAGTAACTGGTGTTTTGTGCTTTGGGGACCAATTGCCAGATGACTGCCCAACAGAGCCTGGGGGAAGGGGGGGATTTCACCCAGAACTGGTCCTTGCATGAGAAGCCGGTGAGGGAAAGAAGAGAGGGCCTGCAGGGCTTGCTTGGGCACCCGGAGACACGAGGTGTGGGGGTTCAGGCCTCTGGTTGGGAAGAGCAGCCCTGTGGCTGAGAAATAGTCACTACTGAGTACGTGGGGCATTCTGGCTTCTATGATGTTCCTTAAAATCCAGTGAAGTGGTCAAAGTTCCGCTTGGTGGAATATCAAAACTAAAAATGAGATACATTTCAAAGCTGAAATACACGCGCACAGACACACAGTGTGATCTGAACCGCGACCTGAACTCAGTTATCGCACGTATGATGCTGCACATCTCTGACAAATTGTTTCAAACACTCGGTGAGACCATCTGTATTACACAGGATTTTCAGTTGCTGGTAGAGCTCAGTGTCATGCTTTAGCTCTGCCTGGCAATCAAGCAACACCAGTCCCTCTGCCACTCCACCCCTGCAACCCCCACCTACCAGTGAGGGAGAGTCAGAGGAAAACCAAGAGAAGCTCCTAACAGTTGAGATAAGAACTATTCCATCCTGTAAATGAAACTTACACTGTTACTAACAACACTACAGCTAATGAGTAATTAAGAGCACAGAAAAATGAAACATATGAGGCAGGATCTCACCACGCGTGGACTCACACAGCCAGATTCCAAAACGGCAGGGCGAAAATCCAATCGGAGAGAAAAGAAAAAAATTAATCCAAAACCCTGAGACCCAAAGCAGAAAGAAAACCCCCCTCTGTGAGCCTGGGAGTGGAGAGCAGGGAAAAAAACTTCCACCGCCCCCTCACAGGTCAACTTTGCTGCACAAGGGATGCCTCTACTCTGCTAATCCCCCACCCCGAGGTGAAAACAAAGACTGAGCTACAGGCCAGGTATTTCCTAGCCCCGCCCCCACCTTCCGGATCACTTTTCCCCCACGGTCACTTCTGGCACCCTGCAGGCTCCAGCCGGCCCTTTGCAGACTCCACCCTCCCCACTGAGCTAGAAGCATCATGGAATAAAACAAGATCCCGTGGGGCGGCCGCAGGGGAGCCGCTCGTCCCTGCCCGAAACGAGCACACCTCTACAGACAGGAACTGAACGTGGAACGTCCGTGTGTGCTCAGGGTAACATTCGGGAAGAGAAAATACGCCCCCCCCTGCCATGCAGTTGCTCACCGGAATAGGGGTTTCAGTAGACTTCTGTAGGGATTGACTCTTCAGGGACTGCACGGCCACAGACCATTCCAAAGCTAGAAAAAGCTTTTAGCCCAGGATTCTTGGGAAAATAATACATACTGAGGATGTCAGCTCCTGGAATCATGGTTTATTGTAATATCAGCCAGGTTTCCAAAGAGGGAGTTCTCTATTCTGCTAAAGCTGTACACACACAGGAGGGAGCCCTCACCATGAACTGACAATTGAGACAAAGGAAGAAAATCCTTGGTGGCATCTGGTTTAAAGTCTGAAAACAGGACACAACAGGTGACCCTTTCTTTGCCATCCTGCAACAGGTATCATTACACTTCATAACATTTTTCTGACACAATTTACACAACTAAGGTTGGGTTCAGCCTGGGAGTGCAATGAACCTGGTCTGTTAGTACCGGACAGACAACAGACTGAATGACATAGTGGCTCTCACCCTCCTTACAGGGAGGCCACTCTCTCCGGGCAGCCAAGGAGCAAGACGGCAAAAGGCCAACAACCAGCAAAGCAAAGACCGAGCCCTGCTTACAGGGAGGTCGCCCAGCGCCAAACCAGCCAGAGCACCCCAAAGGTGCCCGCCATGCTCTTAGGTGACCGCGCCCTGCCGACAGGGAGGTCTCTTTGCCCAGGGCGCCTTTCTCGTGCCCCCTCCTCTCCAGCACGGCGCCGCTCGCTCTTGCCTCGCCGTTCCTCACGCCGCCGACGCCTCTTTCTTCTCCGCCGGCTGCTGCCAAAGAAGGAGGGCACGGTTAGGCCTGAGAAGCGCCAACTCCGCCGCCTGAAGGAACCAGGGCCCCCTACCCCCCCCCCCACAGGGAGCTCCCCCAGCTCCCCACCCCACCTGCCACCCCTCCACAAAGCTCTCCTGCTTCCCCTCCACTCACCAAAGCCTCGCACAGCAGACTCCCCGCCGGCGCTGGAGCTGGGCTCGCAGGCGGGCACCCTGGGCAAATGGAGCTGGGCACGCAAAGCAGCGGCCAAAGAGGCTGCCACCCCTGCTTACAGGGGGCTCCAGCCGCTGCCTGCACTGCAAAGCGCCCGGGACTCCAGGGCGCTGGCCCTGACTTACAGGGCGGCCCTGGTCCCAAAGGCCCACGGAGGCTCCTTCTCTCCCATTCAGGGGCACCCTGTCCCGCACCCCGCTAACGGGGCGGTCACCCCACACAGGCTGCCAGCGGAGCACAAAGGCTCCCAGACCCGCACCCCGATTACGGGCAGGTCGACACCCAGGGAGCCAGGGAGCTCGGCCTTCCCCCGCACCAACAGGAACGAGACTCAGCAGCCAGGCAGTGGAGCTTGACGGCCAAAGGCCCAGGGGCCAGGGCCCCAGCCCCGAGGACGGGCAGGGCACTCGCCCGGCCCCGCACACCCTGGCCCCACGCCTCTGAAAGGCCGGGGCCAGGGGACCCGCCTGATTACAGGGGGTCACCCTCCAAGCGCCTCCCGCCGAGCGCAGGGGACACGCACAGCCCTACTTACAGGGCGCTCCCCCTCGCCTCGGCCCTCCCAACCAGCCCCACGGAGACCCAGGCTCCGGCCTGCGCCCCACTTACGGGCTGGCCCTCCTGGCTGCAGCACAACGCCACCTCGGCATCTCTCGGGAGCCCAGCGAGCGACCTCCACCCCAAGTGCGGGGAGGTCGCCCCAGCCAAAAGCAGCGCCAAAGGCGCCACTGCGCCCTGCGGCACAGCACTTCCTCAACCTGCACCCTCTAAAGGGACAGGGAGGGCTCGTTCCTGCGGGCTGGCTACAGCAGCCTCCCCAGCCCTGCTTACAGGGAGGCCGGGCCGCTCCTGGGGACAGGGGGCTCCACGGCTCGTGACACACGCCCCGACTACGGGGCTCTCACGCTGGCAGCTCGCCAGCCGGACGGGCAGCCACGCGGGCGCAGACCCAGGCCCCGACTACAGGCGGGTCGCGTCGCCCACGCTACCACTAAGCGGCTTCGCTCCGTCCTTACAAAGGAGGGGCAGGCCCAGACTCTCCCTCCGCCCACGGCCTCAGAGGGGACCCCCCGGTGCTGCACAGAACCCTACTTTCCCTCCTGTGAAGTTTAAGCTAAACTGCAGTGATTTTAAGGGGGGCCTAAAGGACAAGGTCACTCGCTCGCTCACACACACCAACACAAGGAAAGGGACAAGGAGAGGGAGAGGAACACAGACCTTCAGAGAAGGGAGAGGGAGCCCTGCGCAGCCAACGTGTGGGGAGCCATCCCTACCGACGAGCAGGAGGAGAGCGCCTCAGACCTGTCCCCCGGGGCTGCGTGGAGCCCACCGGGGCCTCAACACGCCAAGGGGCTTCACAGGTGGCCAAGGGGCAAACGCCATGACACGCCCCGACTACGGGGGGGTCAGGCTGGCCAGGATGCCAGCAGGCAAAAAGCCAACGTTGCACGGAAACGCCCTTCCCCTGCTTACAGGGTGGGCTTGGGGTCCAGAGAGCTCCCTTTCCCCCTCGGGTGCGGAGACGGTGGCTCTCACCCTCCTTACAGGGAGGCCACTCTCTCCGGGCAGCCAAGGAGCAAGACGGCAAAAGGCCAACAACCAGCAAAGCAAAGACCGAGCCCTGCTTACAGGGAGGTCGCCCAGCGCCAAACCAGCCAGAGCACCCCAAAGGTGCCCGCCACGCTCTTAGGTGACCGCGCCCTGCCGACAGGGAGGTCTCTTTGCCCAGGGCACCTTTCTCGTGCCCCCTCCTCTCCAGCACGGCGCCGCTCGCTCTTGCCTCGCCGTTCCTCACGCCGCCGACGCCTCTTTCTTCTCCGCCGGCTGCTGCCAAAGGAGGAGGGCACGGTTAGGCCTGAGAAGCGCCAACTCCGCCGCCTGAAGGAACCGGGGCCCCCTACCCCCCCCCCACAGGGAGCTCCCCCAGCTCCCCACCCCGCCTGCCACCCCTCCACAAAGCTCTCCTGCTTCCCCTCCACTCACCAAAGCCTCGCACAGCAGACTCCCCGCCGGCGCTGGAGCTGGGCTCGCAGGCAGGCACCCTGGGCAAATGGAGCTGGGCACGCAAAGCAGCGGCCAAAGAGGCTGCCACCCCTGCTTACAGGGGGCTCCAGCCGCTGCCTGCACTGCAAAGCGCCCGGGACTCCAGGGCGCTGGCCCTGACTTACAGGGCGGCCCTGGTCCCAAAGGCCCACGGAGGCTCCTTCTCTCCCATTCAGGGGCACCCTGACCCGCACCCCGCTAACGGGGCGGTCACCCCACACAGGCTGCCAGCGGAGCACAAAGGCTCCCAGACCCGCACCCCGATTACGGGCAGGTCGACACCCAGGGAGCCAGGGAGCTCGGCCTTCCCCCACACCAACAGGAACGAGACTCAGCAGCCAGGCAGTGGAGCTTGACGGCCAAAGGCCCAGGGGCCAGGGCCCCAGCCCCGAGGACAGGCAGGGCACTCGCCCGGCCCCGCACACCCTGGCCCCACGCCTCTGAAAGGCCGGGGCCAGGGGACCCGCCTGATTACAGGGGGTCACCCTCCAAGCGCCTCCCGCCGAGCGCAGGGGACACGCACAGCCCTACTTACAGGGCGCTCCCCCTCGCCTCGGCCCTCCCAACCAGCCCCACGGAGACCCAGGCTCCGGCCTGCGCCCCACTTACGGGCTGGCCCTCCTGGCTGCAGCACAACGCCACCTCGGCATCTCTCGGGAGCCCAGCGAGCGACCTCCACCCCAAGTGCGGGGAGGTCGCCCCAGCCAAAAGCAGCGCCAAAGGCGCCACTGCGCCCTGCGGCACAGCACTTCCTCAACCTGCACCCTCTAAAGGGACAGGGAGGGCTCGTTCCTGCGGGCTGGCTACAGCAGCCTCCCCAGCCCTGCTTACAGGGAGGCCGGGCCGCTCCTGGGGACAGGGGGCTCCACGGCTCGTGACACACGCCCCGACTACGGGGCTCTCACGCTGGCAGCTCGCCAGCCGGACGGGCAGCCACGCGGGCGCAGACCCAGGCCCCGACTACAGGCGGGTCGCGTCGCCCGCGCTACCACTAAGCGGCTTCGCTCCGTCCTTACAAAGGAGGGGCAGGCCCAGACTCTCCCTCCGCCCACGGCCTCAGAGGGGACCCCCCGGTGCTGCACAGAACCCTACTTTCCCTCCTGTGAAGTTTAAGCTAAACTGCAGTGATTTTAAGGGGGGCCTAAAGGACAAGGTCACTCGCTCGCTCACACACACCAACACAAGGAAAGGGACAAGGAGAGGGAGAGGAACACAGACCTTCAGAGAAGGGAGAGGGAGCCCTGCGCAGCCAATGTGTGGGGAGACATCCCTACCGACGAGCAGGAGGAGAGCGCCTCAGACCTGTCCCCCGGGGCTGCGTGGAGCCCACCGGGGCCTCAACACGCCAAGGGGCTTCACAGGTGGCCAAGGGGCAAACGCCATGACACGCCCCGACTACGGGGGGGTCAGGCTGGCCAGGATGCCAGCAGGCAAAAAGCCAACGCGGCACGGAAACGCCCTTCCCCTGCTTACAGGGTGGGCTTGGGGTCCAGAGAGCTCCCTTTCCCCCTCGGGTGCGGAGACGGTGGCTCTCACCCTCCTTACAGGGAGGCCACTCTCTCCGGGCAGCCAAGGAGCAAGACGGCAAAAGGCCAACAACCAGCAAAGCAAAGACCGAGCCCTGCTTACAGGGAGGTCGCCCAGCGCCAAACCAGCCAGAGCACCCCAAAGGTGCCCGCCATGCTCTTAGGTGACCGCGCCCTGCCGACAGGGACGTCTCTTTGCCCAGGGCGCCTTTCTCGTGCCCCCTCCTCTCCAGCACGGCGCCGCTCGCTCTTGCCTCGCCGTTCCTCACGCCGCCGACGCCTCTTTCTTCTCCGCCGGCTGCTGCCAAAGAAGGAGGGCACGGTTAGGCCTGAGAAGCGCCAACTCCGCCGCCTGAAGGAACCGGGGCCCCCTACCCCCCCCCCCACAGGGAGCTCCCCCAGCTCCCCACCCCGCCTGCCACCCCTCCACAAAGCTCTCCTGCTTCCCCTCCACTCACCAAAGCCTCGCACAGCAGACTCCCCGCCGGCGCTGGAGCTGGGCTCGCAGGCGGGCACCCTGGGCAAATGGAGCTGGGCACGCAAAGCAGCGGCCAAAGAGGCTGCCACCCCTGCTTACAGGGGGCTCCAGCCGCTGCCTGCACTGCAAAGCGCCCGGGACTCCAGGGCGCTGGCCCTGACTTACGGGGCGGCCCTGGTCCCAAAGGCCCACGGAGGCTCCTTCTCTCCCATTCAGGGGCACCCTGACCCGCACCCCGCTAACGGGGCGGTCACCCCACACAGGCTGCCAGCGGAGCACAAAGGCTCCCAGACCCGCACCCCGATTACGGGCAGGTCGACACCCAGGGAGCCAGGGAGCTCGGCCTTCCCCCGCACCAACAGGAACGAGACTCAGCAGCCAGGCAGTGGAGCTTGACGGCCAAAGGCCCAGGGGCCAGGGCCCCAGCCCCGAGGACGGGCAGGGCACTCGCCCGGCCCCGCACACCCTGGCCCCACGCCTCTGAAAGGCCGGGGCCAGGGGACCCGCCTGATTACAGGGGGTCACCCTCCAAGCGCCTCCCGCCGAGCGCAGGGGACACGCACAGCCCTACTTACAGGGCGCTCCCCCTCGCCTCGGCCCTCCCAACCAGCCCCACGGAGACCCAGGCTCCGGCCTGCGCCCCACTTACGGGCTGGCCCTCCTGGCTGCAGCACAACGCCACCTCGGCATCTCTCGGGAGCCCAGCGAGCGACCTCCACCCCAAGTGCGGGGAGGTCGCCCCAGCCAAAAGCAGCGCCAAAGGCGCCACTGCGCCCTGCGGCACAGCACTTCCTCAACCTGCACCCTCTAAAGGGACAGGGAGGGCTCGTTCCTGCCGGCTGGCTACAGCAGCCTCCCCAGCCCTGCTTACAGGGAGGCCGGGCCGCTCCTGGGGACAGGGGGCTCCACGGCTCGTGACACACGCCCCGACTACGGGGCTCTCACGCTGGCAGCTCGCCAGCCGGACGGGCAGCCACGCGGGCGCAGACCCAGGCCCCGACTACAGGCGGGTCGCGTCGCCCGCGCTACCACTAAGCGGCTTCGCTCCGTCCTTACAAAGGAGGGGCAGGCCCAGACTCTCCCTCCGCCCACGGCCTCAGAGGGGACCCCCCGGTGCTGCACAGAACCCTACTTTCCCTCCTGTGAAGTTTAAGCTAAACTGCAGTGATTTTAAGGGGGGCCTAAAGGACAAGGTCACTCGCTCGCTCACACACACCAACACAAGGAAAGGGACAAGGAGAGGGAGAGGAACACAGACCTTCAGAGAAGGGAGAGGGAGCCCTGCGCAGCCAATGTGTGGGGAGACATCCCTACCGACGAGCAGGAGGAGAGCGCCTCAGACCTGTCCCCCGGGGCTGCGTGGAGCCCACCGGGGCCTCAACACGCCAAGGGGCTTCACAGGTGGCCAAGGGGCAAACGCCATGACACGCCCCGACTACGGGGGGGTCAGGCTGGCCAGGATGCCAGCAGGCAAAAAGCCAACGCGGCACGGAAACGCCCTTCCCCTGCTTACAGGGTGGGCTTGGGGTCCAGAGAGCTCCCTTTCCCCCTCGGGTGCGGAGACGGTGGCTCTCACCCTCCTTACAGGGAGGCCACTCTCTCCGGGCAGCCAAGGAGCAAGACGGCAAAAGGCCAACAACCAGCAAAGCAAAGACCGAGCCCTGCTTACAGGGAGGTCGCCCAGCGCCAAACCAGCCAGAGCACCCCAAAGGTGCCCGCCATGCTCTTAGGTGACCGCGCCCTGCCGACAGGGACGTCTCTTTGCCCAGGGCGCCTTTCTCGTGCCCCCTCCTCTCCAGCACGGCGCCGCTCGCTCTTGCCTCGCCGTTCCTCACGCCGCCGACGCCTCTTTCTTCTCCGCCGGCTGCTGCCAAAGAAGGAGGGCACGGTTAGGCCTGAGAAGCGCCAACTCCGCCGCCTGAAGGAACCGGGGCCCCCTACCCCCCCCCCACAGGGAGCTCCCCCAGCTCCCCACCCCGCCTGCCACCCCTCCACAAAGCTCTCCTGCTTCCCCTCCACTCACCAAAGCCTCGCACAGCAGACTCCCCGCCGGCGCTGGAGCTGGGCTCGCAGGCGGGCACCCTGGGCAAATGGAGCTGGGCACGCAAAGCAGCGGCCAAAGAGGCTGCCACCCCTGCTTACAGGGGGCTCCAGCCGCTGCCTGCACTGCAAAGCGCCCGGGACTCCAGGGCGCTGGCCCTGACTTACGGGGCGGCCCTGGTCCCAAAGGCCCACGGAGGCTCCTTCTCTCCCATTCAGGGGCACCCTGACCCGCACCCCGCTAACGGGGCGGTCACCCCACACAGGCTGCCAGCGGAGCACAAAGGCTCCCAGACCCGCACCCCGATTACGGGCAGGTCGACACCCAGGGAGCCAGGGAGCTCGGCCTTCCCCCGCACCAACAGGAACGAGACTCAGCAGCCAGGCAGTGGAGCTTGACGGCCAAAGGCCCAGGGGCCAGGGCCCCAGCCCCGAGGACGGGCAGGGCACTCGCCCGGCCCCGCACACCCTGGCCCCACGCCTCTGAAAGGCCGGGGCCAGGGGACCCGCCTGATTACAGGGGGTCACCCTCCAAGCACCTCCCGCCGAGCGCAGGGGACACGCACAGCCCTACTTACAGGGCGCTCCCCCTCGCCTCGGCCCTCCCAACCAGCCCCACGGAGACCCAGGCTCCGGCCTGCGCCCCACTTACGGGCTGGCCCTCCTGGCTGCAGCACAACGCCACCTCGGCATCTCTCGGGAGCCCAGGGAGCGACCTCCACCCCAAGTGCGGGGAGGTCGCCCCAGCCAAAAGCAGCGCCAAAGGCGCCACTGCGCCCTGCGGCACAGCACTTCCTCAACCTGCACCCTCTAAAGGGACAGGGAGGGCTCGTTCCTGCCGGCTGGCTACAGCAGCCTCCCCAGCCCTGCTTACAGGGAGGCCGGGCCGCTCCTGGGGACAGGGGGCTCCACGGCTCGTGACACACGCCCCGACTACGGGGCTCTCACGCTGGCAGCTCGCCAGCCGGACGGGCAGCCACGCGGGCGCAGACCCAGGCCCTGACTACAGGCGGGTCGCGTCGCCCGCGCTACCACTAAGCGGCTTCGCTCCGTCCTTACAAAGGAGGGGCAGGCCCAGACTCTCCCTCCGCCCACGGCCTCAGAGGGGACCCCCCGGTGCTGCACAGAACCCTACTTTCCCTCCTGTGAAGTTTAAGCTAAACTGCAGTGATTTTAAGGGGGGCCTAAAGGACAAGGTCACTCGCTCGCTCACACACACCAACACAAGGAAAGGGACGAGGAGAGGGAGAGGAACACAGACCTTCAGAGAAGGGAGAGGGAGCCCTGCGCAGCCAATGTGTGGGGAGCCATCCCTACCGACGAGCAGGAGGAGAGCGCCTCAGACCTGTCCCCCGGGGCTGCGTGGAGCCCACCGGGGCCTCAACACGCCAAGGGGCTTCACAGGTGGCCAAGGGGCAAACGCCATGACACGCCCCGACTACGGGGGGGTCAGGCTGGCCAGGATGCCAGCAGGCAAAAAGCCAACGCGGCACGGAAACGCCCTTCCCCTGCTTACAGGGTGGGCTTGGGGTCCAGAGAGCTCCCTTTCCCCCTCGGGTGCGGAGACGGTGGCTCTCACCCTCCTTACAGGGAGGCCACTCTCTCCGGGCAGCCAAGGAGCAAGACGGCAAAAGGCCAACAACCAGCAAAGCAAAGACCGAGCCCTGCTTACAGGGAGGTCGCCCAGCGCCAAACCAGCCAGAGCACCCCAAAGGTGCCCGCCATGCTCTTAGGTGACCGCGCCCTGCCGACAGGGACGTCTCTTTGCCCAGGGCGCCTTTCTCGTGCCCCCTCCTCTCCAGCACGGCGCCGCTCGCTCTTGCCTCGCCGTTCCTCACGCCGCCGACGCCTCTTTCTTCTCCGCCGGCTGCTGCCAAAGAAGGAGGGCACGGTTAGGCCTGAGAAGCGCCAACTCCGCCGCCTGAAGGAACCGGGGCCCCCTACCCCCCCCCACAGGGAGCTCCCCCAGCTCCCCACCCCGCCTGCCACCCCTCCACAAAGCTCTCCTGCTTCCCCTCCACTCACCAAAGCCTCGCACAGCAGACTCCCCGCCGGCGCTGGAGCTGGGCTCGCAGGCGGGCACCCTGGGCAAATGGAGCTGGGCACGCAAAGCAGCGGCCAAAGAGGCTGCCACCCCTGCTTACAGGGGGCTCCAGCCGCTGCCTGCACTGCAAAGCGCCCGGGACTCCAGGGCGCTGGCCCTGACTTACAGGGCAGCCCTGGTCCCAAAGGCCCATGGAGGCTCCTTCTCTCCCATTCAGGGGCACCCTGACCCGCACCCCGCTAACGGGGCGGTCACCCCACACAGGCTGCCAGCGGAGCACAAAGGCTCCCAGACCCGCACCCCGATTACGGGCAGGTCGACACCCAGGGAGCCAGGGAGCTCGGCCTTCCCCCGCACCAACAGGAACGAGACTCAGCAGCCAGGCAGTGGAGCTTGACGGCCAAAGGCCCAGGGGCCAGGGCCCCAGCCCCGAGGACGGGCAGGGCACTCGCCCGGCCCCGCACACCCTGGCCCCACGCCTCTGAAAGGCCGGGGCCAGGGGACCCGCCTGATTACAGGGGGTCACCCTCCAAGCGCCTCCCGCCGAGCGCAGGGGACACGCACAGCCCTACTTACAGGGCGCTCCCCCTCGCCTCGGCCCTCCCAACCAGCCCCACGGAGACCCAGGCTCCGGCCTGCGCCCCACTTACGGGCTGGCCCTCCTGGCTGCAGCACAACGCCACCTCGGCATCTCTCGGGAGCCCAGCGAGCGACCTCCACCCGAGGTGCGGGGAGGTCGCCCCAGCCAAAAGCAGCGCCAAAGGCGCCACTGCGCCCTGCGGCACAGCACTTCCTCAACCTGCACCCTCTAAAGGGACAGGGAGGGCTCGTTCCTGCGGGCTGGCTACAGCAGCCTCCCCAGCCCTGCTTACAGGGAGGCCGGGCCGCTCCTGGGGACAGGGGGCTCCACGGCTCGTGACACACGCCCCGACTACAGGGGGGGTTCAGGCTGGCCAGAATACCAGCAGGCAAAAAGCCAACGCGGCACGGAAACGCCCTTCCCCTGCTTACAGGGTGGGCTTGGGGTCCAGAGAGCTCCCTTTCCCCCTCGGGTGCGGAGACAGTGGCTCTCACCCTCCTTACAGGGAGGCCACTCTCTCCGGGCAGCCAAGGAGCAAGACGGCAAAAGGCCAACAACCAGCAAAGCAAAGACCGAGCCCTGCTTACAGGGAGGTCGCCCAGCGCCAAACCAGCCAGAGCACCCCAAAGGTGCCCGCCACGCTCTTAGGTGACCGCGCCCTGCCGACAGGGAGGTCTCTTTGCCCAGGGCGCCTTTCTCGTGCCCCCTCCTCTCCAGCACGGCGCCGCTCGCTCTTGCCTCGCCGTTCCTCACGCCGCCGACGCCTCTTTCTTCTCCGCCGGCTGCTGCCAAAGGAGGAGGGCACGGTTAGGCCTGAGAAGCGCCAACTCCGCCGCCTGAAGGAACCGGGGCCCCCTACCCCCCCCCCCACAGGGAGCTCCCCCAGCTCCCCACCCCGCCTGCCACCCCTCCACAAAGCTCTCCTGCTTCCCCTCCACTCACCAAAGCCTCGCACAGCAGACTCCCCGCCGGCGCTGGAGCTGGGCTCGCAGGCGGGCACCCTGGGCAAATGGAGCTGGGCACGCAAAGCAGCGGCCAAAGAGGCTGCCACCCCTGCTTACAGGGGGCTCCAGCCGCTGCCTGCACTGCAAAGCGCCCGGGACTCCAGGGCGCTGGCCCTGACTTACAGGGCGGCCCTGGTCCCAAAGGCCCACGGAGGCTCCTTCTCTCCCATTCAGGGGCACCCTGACCCGCACCCCGCTAACGGGGCGGTCACCCCACACAGGCTGCCAGCGGAGCACAAAGGCTCCCAGACCCGCACCCCGATTACGGGCAGGTCGACACCCAGGGAGCCAGGGAGCTCGGCCTTCCCCCGCACCAACAGGAACGAGACTCAGCAGCCAGGCAGTGGAGCTTGACGGCCAAAGGCCCAGGGGCCAGGGCCCCAGCCCCGAGGACGGGCAGGGCACTCGCCCGGCCCCGCACACCCTGGCCCCACGCCTCTGAAAGGCCGGGGCCAGGGGACCCGCCTGATTACAGGGGGTCACCCTCCAAGCGCCTCCCGCCGAGCGCAGGGGACACGCACAGCCCTACTTACAGGGCGCTCCCCCTCGCCTCGGCCCTCCCAAACAGCCCCACGGAGACCCAGGCTCCGGCCTGCGCCCCACTTACGGGCTGGCCCTCCTGGCTGCAGCACAACGCCACCTCGGCATCTCTCGGGAGCCCAGCGAGCGACCTCCACCCCAAGTGCGGGGAGGTCGCCCCAGCCAAAAGCAGCGCCAAAGGCGCCACTGCGCCCTGCGGCACAGCACTTCCTCAACCTGCACCCTCTAAAGGGACAGGGAGGGCTCGTTCCTGCCGGCTGGCTACAGCAGCCTCCCCAGCCCTGCTTACAGGGAGGCCGGGCCGCTCCTGGGGACAGGGGGCTCCACGGCTCGTGACACACGCCCCGACTACGGGGCTCTCACGCTGGCAGCTCGCCAGCCGGACGGGCAGCCACGCGGGCGCAGACCCAGGCCCCGACTACAGGCGGGTCGCGTCGCCCGCGCTACCACTAAGCGGCTTCGCTCCGTCCTTACAAAGGAGGGGCAGGCCCAGACTCTCCCTCCGCCCACGGCCTCAGAGGGGACCCCCCGGTGCTGCACAGAACCCTACTTTCCCTCCTGTGAAGTTTAAGCTAAACTGCAGTGATTTTAAGGGGGGCCTAAAGGACAAGGTCACTCGCTCGCTCACACACACCAACACAAGGAAAGGGACAAGGAGAGGGAGAGGAACACAGACCTTCAGAGAAGGGAGAGGGAGCCCTGCGCAGCCAATGTGTGGGGAGACATCCCTACCGACGAGCAGGAGGAGAGCGCCTCAGACCTGTCCCCCGGGGCTGCGTGGAGCCCACCGGGGCCTCAACACGCCAAGGGGCTTCACAGGTGGCCAAGGGGCAAACGCCATGACACGCCCCGACTACGGGGGGGTCAGGCTGGCCAGGATGCCAGCAGGCAAAAAGCCAACG
Source organism: Rhynochetos jubatus (assembly GCA_027574665.1). Taxonomy (NCBI): domain Eukaryota; kingdom Metazoa; phylum Chordata; class Aves; order Eurypygiformes; family Rhynochetidae; genus Rhynochetos; species Rhynochetos jubatus. Next base: position 25,404,104 of record CM050656.1, read on the forward strand.
CGGCACGGAAACGCCCTTCCCCTGCTTACAGGGTGGGCTTGGGGTCCAGAGAGCTCCCTTTCCCCCTCGGGTGCGGAGACGGTGGCTCTCACCCTCCTTACAGGGAGGCCACTCTCTCCGGGCAGCCAAGGAGCAAGACGGCAAAAGGCCAACAACCAGCAAAGCAAAGACCGAGCCCTGCTTACAGGGAGGTCGCCCAGCGCCAAACCAGCCAGAGCACCCCAAAGGTGCCCGCCATGCTCTTAGGTGACCGCGCCCTGCCGACAGGGACGTCTCTTTGCCCAGGGCGCCTTTCTCGTGCCCCCTCCTCTCCAGCACGGCGCCGCTCGCTCTTGCCTCGCCGTTCCTCACGCCGCCGACGCCTCTTTCTTCTCCGCCGGCTGCTGCCAAAGAAGGAGGGCACGGTTAGGCCTGAGAAGCGCCAACTCCGCCGCCTGAAGGAACCGGGGCCCCCTACCCCCCCCCCACAGGGAGCTCCCCCAGCTCCCCACCCCGCCTGCCACCCCTCCACAAAGCTCTCCTGCTTCCCCTCCACTCACCAAAGCCTCGCACAGCAGACTCCCCGCCGGCGCTGGAGCTGGGCTCGCAGGCGGGCACCCTGGGCAAATGGAGCTGGGCACGCAAAGCAGCGGCCAAAGAGGCTGCCACCCCTGCTTACAGGGGGCTCCAGCCGCTGCCTGCACTGCAAAGCGCCCGGGACTCCAGGGCGCTGGCCCTGACTTACGGGGCGGCCCTGGTCCCAAAGGCCCACGGAGGCTCCTTCTCTCCCATTCAGGGGCACCCTGACCCGCACCCCACTAACGGGGCGGTCACCCCACACAGGCTGCCAGCGGAGCACAAAGGCTCCCAGACCCGCACCCCGATTACGGGCAGGTCGACACCCAGGGAGCCAGGGAGCTCGGCCTTCCCCCGCACCAACAGGAACGAGACTCAGCAGCCAGGCAGTGGAGCTTGACGGCCAAAGGCCCAGGGGCCAGGGCCCCAGCCCCGAGGACGGGCAGGGCACTCGCCCGGCCCCGCACACCCTGGCCCCACGCCTCTGAAAGGCCGGGGCCAGGGGACCCGCCTGATTACAGGGGGTCACCCTCCAAGCACCTCCCGCCGAGCGCAGGGGACACGCACAGCCCTACTTACAGGGCGCTCCCCCTCGCCTCGGCCCTCCCAACCAGCCCCACGGAGACCCAGGCTCCGGCCTGCGCCCCACTTACGGGCTGGCCCTCCTGGCTGCAGCACAACGCCACCTCGGCATCTCTCGGGAGCCCAGGGAGCGACCTCCACCCCAAGTGCGGGGAGGTCGCCCCAGCCAAAAGCAGCGCCAAAGGCGCCACTGCGCCCTGCGGCACAGCACTTCCTCAACCTGCACCCTCTAAAGGGACAGGGAGGGCTCGTTCCTGCCGGCTGGCTACAGCAGCCTCCCCAGCCCTGCTTACAGGGAGGCCGGGCCGCTCCTGGGGACAGGGGGCTCCACGGCTCGTGACACACGCCCCGACTACGGGGCTCTCACGCTGGCAGCTCGCCAGCCGGACGGGCAGCCACGCGGGCGCAGACCCAGGCCCTGACTACAGGCGGGTCGCGTCGCCCGCGCTACCACTAAGCGGCTTCGCTCCGTCCTTACAAAGGAGGGGCAGGCCCAGACTCTCCCTCCGCCCACGGCCTCAGAGGGGACCCCCCGGTGCTGCACAGAACCCTACTTTCCCTCCTGTGAAGTTTAAGCTAAACTGCAGTGATTTTAAGGGGGGCCTAAAGGACAAGGTCACTCGCTCGCTCACACACACCAACACAAGGAAAGGGACGAGGAGAGGGAGAGGAACACAGACCTTCAGAGAAGGGAGAGGGAGCCCTGCGCAGCCAATGTGTGGGGAGCCATCCCTACCGACGAGCAGGAGGAGAGCGCCTCAGACCTGTCCCCCGGGGCTGCGTGGAGCCCACCGGGGCCTCAACACGCCAAGGGGCTTCACAGGTGGCCAAGGGGCAAACGCCATGACACGCCCCGACTACGGGGGGGTCAGGCTGGCCAGGATGCCAGCAGGCAAAAAGCCAACGCGGCACGGAAACGCCCTTCCCCTGCTTACAGGGTGGGCTTGGGGTCCAGAGAGCTCCCTTTCCCCCTCGGGTGCGGAGACGGTGGCTCTCACCCTCCTTACAGGGAGGCCACTCTCTCCGGGCAGCCAAGGAGCAAGACGGCAAAAGGCCAACAACCAGCAAAGCAAAGACCGAGCCCTGCTTACAGGGAGGTCGCCCAGCGCCAAACCAGCCAGAGCACCCCAAAGGTGCCCGCCATGCTCTTAGGTGACCGCGCCCTGCCGACAGGGACGTCTCTTTGCCCAGGGCGCCTTTCTCGTGCCCCCTCCTCTCCAGCACGGCGCCGCTCGCTCTTGCCTCGCCGTTCCTCACGCCGCCGACGCCTCTTTCTTCTCCGCCGGCTGCTGCCAAAGAAGGAGGGCACGGTTAGGCCTGAGAAGCGCCAACTCCGCCGCCTGAAGGAACCGGGGCCCCCTACCCCCCCCCACAGGGAGCTCCCCCAGCTCCCCACCCCGCCTGCCACCCCTCCACAAAGCTCTCCTGCTTCCCCTCCACTCACCAAAGCCTCGCACAGCAGACTCCCCGCCGGTGCTGGAGCTGGGCTCGCAGGCGGGCACCCTGGGCAAATGGAGCTGGGCACGCAAAGCAGCGGCCAAAGAGGCTGCCACCCCTGCTTACAGGGGGCTCCAGCCGCTGCCTGCACTGCAAAGCGCCCGGGACTCCAGGGCGCTGGCCCTGACTTACAGGGCGGCCCTGGTCCCAAAGGCCCACGGAGGCTCCTTCTCTCCCATTCAGGGGCACCCTGACCCGCACCCCGCTAACGGGGCGGTCACCCCACACAGGCTGCCAGCGGAGCACAAAGGCTCCCAGACCCGCACCCCGATTACGGGCAGGTCGACACCCAGGGAGCCAGGGAGCTCGGCCTTCCCCCGCACCAACAGGAACGAGACTCAGCAGCCAGGCAGTGGAGCTTGACGGCCAAAGGCCCAGGGGCCAGGGCCCCAGCCCCGAGGACGGGCAGGGCACTCGCCCGGCCCCGCACACCCTGGCCCCACGCCTCTGAAAGGCCGGGGCCAGGGGACCCGCCTGATTACAGGGGGTCACCCTCCAAGCGCCTCCCGCCGAGCGCAGGGGACACGCACAGCCCTACTTACAGGGCGCTCCCCCTCGCCTCGGCCCTCCCAACCAGCCCCACGGAGACCCAGGCTCCGGCCTGCGCCCCACTTACGGGCTGGCCCTCCTGGCTGCAGCACAACGCCACCTCGGCATCTCTCGGGAGCCCAGCGAGCGACCTCCACCCCAAGTGCGGGGAGGTCGCCCCAGCCAAAAGCAGCGCCAAAGGTGCCACTGCGCCCTGCGGCACAGCACTTCCTCAACCTACACCCTCTAAAGGGACAGGGAGGGCTCGTTCCTGCGGGCTGGCTACAGCAGCCTCCCCAGCCCTGCTTACAGGGAGGTCGGGCCGCTCCTGGGGACAGGGGGCTCCACGGCTCGTGACACACGCCCCGACTACAGGGGGGGTTCAGGCTGGCCAGAATACCAGCAGGCAAAAAGCCAACGCGGCACGGAAACGCCCTTCCCCTGCTTACAGGGTGGGCTTGGGGTCCAGAGAGCTCCCTTTCCCCCTCGGGTGCGGAGACGGTGGCTCTCACCCTCCTTACAGGGAGGCCACTCTCTCCGGGCAGCCAAGGAGCAAGACGGCAAAAGGCCAACAACCAGCAAAGCAAAGACCGAGCCCTGCTTACAGGGAGGTCGCCCAGCGCCAAACCAGCCAGAGCACCCCAAAGGTGCCCGCCACGCTCTTAGGTGACCGCGCCCTGCCGACAGGGAGGTCTCTTTGCCCAGGGCGCCTTTCTCGTGCCCCCTCCTCTCCAGCACGGCGCCGCTCGCTCTTGCCTCGCCGTTCCTCACGCCGCCGACGCCTCTTTCTTCTCCGCCGGCTGCTGCCAAAGGAGGAGGGCACGGTTAGGCCTGAGAAGCGCCAACTCCGCCGCCTGAAGGAACCGGGGCCCCCTACCCCCCCCCACAGGGAGCTCCCCCAGCTCCCCACCCCGCCTGCCACCCCTCCACAAAGCTCTCCTGCTTCCCCTCCACTCACCAAAGCCTCGCACAGCAGACTCCCCGCCGGCGCTGGAGCTGGGCTCGCAGGCGGGCACCCTGGGCAAATGGAGCTGGGCACGCAAAGCAGCGGCCAAAGAGGCTGCCACCCCTGCTTACAGGGGGCTCCAGCCGCTGCCTGCACTGCAAAGCGCCCGGGACTCCAGGGCGCTGGCCCTGACTTACAGGGCAGCCCTGGTCCCAAAGGCCCACGGAGGCTCCTTCTCTCCCATTCAGGGGCACCCTGACCCGCACCCCGCTAACGGGGCGGTCACCCCACACAGGCTGCCAGCGGAGCACAAAGGCTCCCAGACCCGCACCCCGATTACGGGCAGGTCGACACCCAGGGAGCCAGGGAGCTCGGCCTTCCCCCGCACCAACAGGAACGAGACTCAGCAGCCAGGCAGTGGAGCTTGACGGCCAAAGGCCCAGGGGCCAGGGCCCCAGCCCCGAGGACGGGCAGGGCACTCGCCCGGCCCCGCACACCCTGGCCCCACGCCTCTGAAAGGCCGGGGCCAGGGGACCCGCCTGATTACAGGGGGTCACCCTCCAAGCGCCTCCCGCCGAGCGCAGGGGACACGCACAGCCCTACTTACAGGGCGCTCCCCCTCGCCTCGGCCCTCCCAAACAGCCCCACGGAGACCCAGGCTCCGGCCTGCGCCCCACTTACGGGCTGGCCCTCCTGGCTGCAGCACAACGCCACCTCGGCATCTCTCGGGAGCCCAGCGAGCGACCTCCACCCCAAGTGCGGGGAGGTCGCCCCAGCCAAAAGCAGCGCCAAAGGCGCCACTGCGCCCTGCGGCACAGCACTTCCTCAACCTGCACCCTCTAAAGGGACAGGGAGGGCTCGTTCCTGCCGGCTGGCTACAGCAGCCTCCCCAGCCCTGCTTACAGGGAGGCCGGGCCGCTCCTGGGGACAGGGGGCTCCACGGCTCGTGACACACGCCCCGACTACAGGGGGGGTTCAGGCTGGCCAGAATACCAGCAGGCAAAAAGCCAACGCGGCACGGAAACGCCCTTCCCCTGCTTACAGGGTGGGCTTGGGGTCCAGAGAGCTCCCTTTCCCCCTCGGGTGCGGAGACAGTGGCTCTCACCCTCCTTACAGGGAGGCCACTCTCTCCGGGCAGCCAAGGAGCAAGACGGCAAAAGGCCAACAACCAGCAAAGCAAAGACCGAGCCCTGCTTACAGGGAGGTCGCCCAGCGCCAAACCAGCCAGAGCACCCCAAAGGTGCCCGCCACGCTCTTAGGTGACCGCGCCCTGCCGACAGGGAGGTCTCTTTGCCCAGGGCGCCTTTCTCGTGCCCCCTCCTCTCCAGCACGGCGCCGCTCGCTCTTGCCTCGCCGTTCCTCACGCCGCCGACGCCTCTTTCTTCTCCGCCGGCTGCTGCCAAAGGAGGAGGGCACGGTTAGGCCTGAGAAGCGCCAACTCCGCCGCCTGAAGGAACCGGGGCCCCCTACCCCCCCCCCACAGGGAGCTCCCCCAGCTCCCCACCCCGCCTGCCACCCCTCCACAAAGCTCTCCTGCTTCCCCTCCACTCACCAAAGCCTCGCACAGCAGACTCCCCGCCGGCGCTGGAGCTGGGCTCGCAGGCGGGCACCCTGGGCAAATGGAGCTGGGCACGCAAAGCAGCGGCCAAAGAGGCTGCCACCCCTGCTTACAGGGGGCTCCAGCCGCTGCCTGCACTGCAAAGCGCCCGGGACTCCAGGGCGCTGGCCCTGACTTACAGGGCGGCCCTGGTCCCAAAGGCCCACGGAGGCTCCTTCTCTCCCATTCAGGGGCACCCTGACCCGCACCCCGCTAACGGGGCGGTCACCCCACACAGGCTGCCAGCGGAGCACAAAGGCTCCCAGACCCGCACCCCGATTACGGGCAGGTCGACACCCAGGGAGCCAGGGAGCTCGGCCTTCCCCCGCACCAACAGGAACGAGACTCAGCAGCCAGGCAGTGGAGCTTGACGGCCAAAGGCCCAGGGGCCAGGGCCCCAGCCCCGAGGACGGGCAGGGCACTCGCCCGGCCCCGCACACCCTGGCCCCACGCCTCTGAAAGGCCGGGGCCAGGGGACCCGCCTGATTACAGGGGGTCACCCTCCAAGCGCCTCCCGCCGAGCGCAGGGGACACGCACAGCCCTACTTACAGGGCGCTCCCCCTCGCCTCGGCCCTCCCAAACAGCCCCACGGAGACCCAGGCTCCGGCCTGCGCCCCACTTACGGGCTGGCCCTCCTGGCTGCAGCACAACGCCACCTCGGCATCTCTCGGGAGCCCAGCGAGCGACCTCCACCCCAAGTGCGGGGAGGTCGCCCCAGCCAAAAGCAGCGCCAAAGGCGCCACTGCGCCCTGCGGCACAGCACTTCCTCAACCTGCACCCTCTAAAGGGACAGGGAGGGCTCGTTCCTGCCGGCTGGCTACAGCAGCCTCCCCAGCCCTGCTTACAGGGAGGCCGGGCCGCTCCTGGGGACAGGGGGCTCCACGGCTCGTGACACACGCCCCGACTACGGGGCTCTCACGCTGGCAGCTCGCCAGCCGGACGGGCAGCCACGCGGGCGCAGACCCAGGCCCCGACTACAGGCGGGTCGCGTCGCCCGCGCTACCACTAAGCGGCTTCGCTCCGTCCTTACAAAGGAGGGGCAGGCCCAGACTCTCCCTCCGCCCACGGCCTCAGAGGGGACCCCCCGGTGCTGCACAGAACCCTACTTTCCCTCCTGTGAAGTTTAAGCTAAACTGCAGTGATTTTAAGGGGGGCCTAAAGGACAAGGTCACTCGCTCGCTCACACACACCAACACAAGGAAAGGGACAAGGAGAGGGAGAGGAACACAGACCTTCAGAGAAGGGAGAGGGAGCCCTGCGCAGCCAATGTGTGGGGAGCCATCCCTACCGACGAGCAGGAGGAGAGCGCCTCAGACCTGTCCCCCGGGGCTGCGTGGAGCCCACCGGGGCCTCAACACGCCAAGGGGCTTCACAGGTGGCCAAGGGGCAAACGCCATGACACGCCCCGACTACGGGGGGGTCAGGCTGGCCAGGATGCCAGCAGGCAAAAAGCCAACGCGGCACGGAAACGCCCTTCCCCTGCTTACAGGGTGGGCTTGGGGTCCAGAGAGCTCCCTTTCCCCCTCGGGTGCGGAGACGGTGGCTCTCACCCTCCTTACAGGGAGGCCACTCTCTCCGGGCAGCCAAGGAGCAAGACGGCAAAAGGCCAACAACCAGCAAAGCAAAGACCGAGCCCTGCTTACAGGGAGGTCGCCCAGCGCCAAACCAGCCAGAGCACCCCAAAGGTGCCCGCCATGCTCTTAGGTGACCGCGCCCTGCCGACAGGGACGTCTCTTTGCCCAGGGCGCCTTTCTCGTGCCCCCTCCTCTCCAGCACGGCGCCGCTCGCTCTTGCCTCGCCGTTCCTCACGCCGCCGACGCCTCTTTCTTCTCCGCCGGCTGCTGCCAAAGAAGGAGGGCACGGTTAGGCCTGAGAAGCGCCAACTCCGCCGCCTGAAGGAACCGGGGCCCCCTACCCCCCCCCACAGGGAGCTCCCCCAGCTCCCCACCCCGCCTGCCACCCCTCCACAAAGCTCTCCTGCTTCCCCTCCACTCACCAAAGCCTCGCACAGCAGACTCCCCGCCGGCGCTGGAGCTGGGCTCGCAGGCGGGCACCCTGGGCAAATGGAGCTGGGCACGCAAAGCAGCGGCCAAAGAGGCTGCCACCCCTGCTTACAGGGGGCTCCAGCCGCTGCCTGCACTGCAAAGCGCCCGGGACTCCAGGGCGCTGGCCCTGACTTACGGGGCGGCCCTGGTCCCAAAGGCCCACGGAGGCTCCTTCTCTCCCATTCAGGGGCACCCTGACCCGCACCCCGCTAACGGGGCGGTCACCCCACACAGGCTGCCAGCGGAGCACAAAGGCTCCCAGACCCGCACCCCGATTACGGGCAGGTCGACACCCAGGGAGCCAGGGAGCTCGGCCTTCCCCCGCACCAACAGGAACGAGACTCAGCAGCCAGGCAGTGGAGCTTGACGGCCAAAGGCCCAGGGGCCAGGGCCCCAGCCCCGAGGACGGGCAGGGCACTCGCCCGGCCCCGCACACCCTGGCCCCACGCCTCTGAAAGGCCGGGGCCAGGGGACCCGCCTGATTACAGGGGGTCACCCTCCAAGCGCCTCCCGCCGAGCGCAGGGGACACGCACAGCCCTACTTACAGGGCGCTCCCCCTCGCCTCGGCCCTCCCAACCAGCCCCACGGAGACCCAGGCTCCGGCCTGCGCCCCACTTACGGGCTGGCCCTCCTGGCTGCAGCACAACGCCACCTCGGCATCTCTCGGGAGCCCAGGGAGCGACCTCCACCCCAAGTGCGGGGAGGTCGCCCCAGCCAAAAGCAGCGCCAAAGGCGCCACTGCGCCCTGCGGCACAGCACTTCCTCAACCTGCACCCTCTAAAGGGACAGGGAGGGCTCGTTCCTGCCGGCTGGCTACAGCAGCCTCCCCAGCCCTGCTTACAGGGAGGCCGGGCCGCTCCTGGGGACAGGGGGCTCCACGGCTCGTGACACACGCCCCGACTACGGGGCTCTCACGCTGGCAGCTCGCCAGCCGGACGGGCAGCCACGCGGGCGCAGACCCAGGCCCTGACTACAGGCGGGTCGCGTCGCCCGCGCTACCACTAAGCGGCTTCGCTCCGTCCTTACAAAGGAGGGGCAGGCCCAGACTCTCCCTCCGCCCACGGCCTCAGAGGGGACCCCCCGGTGCTGCACAGAACCCTACTTTCCCTCCTGTGAAGTTTAAGCTAAACTGCAGTGATTTTAAGGGGGGCCTAAAGGACAAGGTCACTCGCTCGCTCACACACACCAACACAAGGAAAGGGACGAGGAGAGGGAGAGGAACACAGACCTTCAGAGAAGGGAGAGGGAGCCCTGCGCAGCCAATGTGTGGGGAGCCATCCCTACCGACGAGCAGGAGGAGAGCGCCTCAGACCTGTCCCCCGGGGCTGCGTGGAGCCCACCGGGGCCTCAACACGCCAAGGGGCTTCACAGGTGGCCAAGGGGCAAACGCCATGACACGCCCCGACTACGGGGGGGTCAGGCTGGCCAGGATGCCAGCAGGCAAAAAGCCAACGCGGCACGGAAACGCCCTTCCCCTGCTTACAGGGTGGGCTTGGGGTCCAGAGAGCTCCCTTTCCCCCTCGGGTGCGGAGACGGTGGCTCTCACCCTCCTTACAGGGAGGCCACTCTCTCCGGGCAGCCAAGGAGCAAGACGGCAAAAGGCCAACAACCAGCAAAGCAAAGACCGAGCCCTGCTTACAGGGAGGTCGCCCAGCGCCAAACCAGCCAGAGCACCCCAAAGGTGCCCGCCATGCTCTTAGGTGACCGCGCCCTGCCGACAGGGACGTCTCTTTGCCCAGGGCGCCTTTCTCGTGCCCCCTCCTCTCCAGCACGGCGCCGCTCGCTCTTGCCTCGCCGTTCCTCACGCCGCCGACGCCTCTTTCTTCTCCGCCGGCTGCTGCCAAAGAAGGAGGGCACGGTTAGGCCTGAGAAGCGCCAACTCCGCCGCCTGAAGGAACCGGGGCCCCCTACCCCCCCCCACAGGGAGCTCCCCCAGCTCCCCACCCCGCCTGCCACCCCTCCACAAAGCTCTCCTGCTTCCCCTCCACTCACCAAAGCCTCGCACAGCAGACTCCCCGCCGGTGCTGGAGCTGGGCTCGCAGGCGGGCACCCTGGGCAAATGGAGCTGGGCACGCAAAGCAGCGGCCAAAGAGGCTGCCACCCCTGCTTACAGGGGGCTCCAGCCGCTGCCTGCACTGCAAAGCGCCCGGGACTCCAGGGCGCTGGCCCTGACTTACAGGGCGGCCCTGGTCCCAAAGGCCCACGGAGGCTCCTTCTCTCCCATTCAGGGGCACCCTGACCCGCACCCCGCTAACGGGGCGGTCACCCCACACAGGCTGCCAGCGGAGCACAAAGGCTCCCAGACCCGCACCCCGATTACGGGCAGGTCGACACCCAGGGAGCCAGGGAGCTCGGCCTTCCCCCGCACCAACAGGAACGAGACTCAGCAGCCAGGCAGTGGAGCTTGACGGCCAAAGGCCCAGGGGCCAGGGCCCCAGCCCCGAGGACGGGCAGGGCACTCGCCCGGCCCCGCACACCCTGGCCCCACGCCTCTGAAAGGCCGGGGCCAGGGGACCCGCCTGATTACAGGGGGTCACCCTCCAAGCGCCTCCCGCCGAGCGCAGGGGACAAGCACAGCCCTACTTACAGGGCGCTCCCCCTCGCCTCGGCCCTCCCAACCAGCCCCACGGAGACCCAGGCTCCGGCCTGCGCCCCACTTACGGGCTGGCCCTCCTGGCTGCAGCACAACGCCACCTCGGCATCTCTCGGGAGCCCAGCGAGCGACCTCCACCCCAAGTGCGGGGAGGTCGCCCCAGCCAAAAGCAGCGCCAAAGGCGCCACTGCGCCCTGCGGCACAGCACTTCCTCAACCTGCACCCTCTAAAGGGACAGGGAGGGCTCGTTCCTGCGGGCTGGCTACAGCAGCCTCCCCAGCCCTGCTTACAGGGAGGCCGGGCCGCTCCTGGGGACAGGGGGCTCCACGGCTCGTGACACACGCCCCGACTACGGGGCTCTCACGCTGGCAGCTCGCCAGCCGGACGGGCAGCCACGCGGGCGCAGACCCAGGCCCCGACTACAGGCGGGTCGCGTCGCCCGCGCTACCACTAAGCGGCTTCGCTCCGTCCTTACAAAGGAGGGGCAGGCCCAGACTCTCCCTCCGCCCACGGCCTCAGAGGGGACCCCCCGGTGCTGCACAGAACCCTACTTTCCCTCCTGTGAAGTTTAAGCTAAACTGCAGTGATTTTAAGGGGGGCCTAAAGGACAAGGTCACTCGCTCGCTCACACACACCAACACAAGGAAAGGGACAAGGAGAGGGAGAGGAACACAGACCTTCAGAGAAGGGAGAGGGAGCCCTGCGCAGCCAATGTGTGGGGAGACATCCCTACCGACGAGCAGGAGGAGAGCGCCTCAGACCTGTCCCCCGGGGCTGCGTGGAGCCCACCGGGGCCTCAACACGCCAAGGGGCTTCACAGGTGGCCAAGGGGCAAACGCCATGACACGCCCCGACTACGGGGGGGTCAGGCTGGCCAGGATGCCAGCAGGCAAAAAGCCAACGCGGCACGGAAACGCCCTTCCCCTGCTTACAGGGTGGGCTTGGGGTCCAGAGAGCTCCCTTTCCCCCTCGGGTGCGGAGACGGTGGCTCTCACCCTCCTTACAGGGAGGCCACTCTCTCCGGGCAGCCAAGGAGCAAGACGGCAAAAGGCCAACAACCAGCAAAGCAAAGACCGAGCCCTGCTTACAGGGAGGTCGCCCAGCGCCAAACCAGCCAGAGCACCCCAAAGGTGCCCGCCATGCTCTTAGGTGACCGCGCCCTGCCGACAGGGACGTCTCTTTGCCCAGGGCGCCTTTCTCGTGCCCCCTCCTCTCCAGCACGGCGCCGCTCGCTCTTGCCTCGCCGTTCCTCACGCCGCCGACGCCTCTTTCTTCTCCGCCGGCTGCTGCCAAAGAAGGAGGGCACGGTTAGGCCTGAGAAGCGCCAACTCCGACGCCTGAAGGAACCGGGGCCCCCTACCCCCCCCAGAGGGAGCTTCCCCAGCTCCCCACCCCGCCTGCCACCCCTCCACAAAGCTCTCCTGCTTCCCCTCCACTCACCAAAGCCTCGCACAGCAGACTCCCCGCCGGCGCTGGAGCTGGGCTCGCAGGCGGGCACCCTGGGCAAATGGAGCTGGGCACGCAAAGCAGCGGCCAAAGAGGCTGCCACCCCTGCTTACAGGGGGCTCCAGCCGCTGCCTGCACTGCAAAGCGCCCGGGACTCCAGGGCGCTGGCCCTGACTTACGGGGCGGCCCTGGTCCCAAAGGCCCACGGAGGCTCCTTCTCTCCCATTCAGGGGCACCCTGACCCGCACCCCGCTAACGGGGCGGTCACCCCACACAGGCTGCCAGCGGAGCACAAAGGCTCCCAGACCCGCACCCCGATTACGGGCAGGTCGACACCCAGGGAGCCAGGGAGCTCGGCCTTCCCCCGCACCAACAGGAACGAGACTCAGCAGCCAGGCAGTGGAGCTTGACGGCCAAAGGCCCAGGGGCCAGGGCCCCAGCCCCGAGGACGGGCAGGGCACTCGCCCGGCCCCGCACACCCTGGCCCCACGCCTCTGAAAGGCCGGGGCCAGGGGACCCGCCTGATTACAGGGGGTCACCCTCCAAGCGCCTCCCGCCGAGCGCAGGGGACACGCACAGCCCTACTTACAGGGCGCTCCCCCTCGCCTCGGCCCTCCCAACCAGCCCCACGGAGACCCAGGCTCCGGCCTGCGCCCCACTTACGGGCTGGCCCTCCTGGCTGCAGCACAACGCCACCTCGGCATCTCTCGGGAGCCCAGGGAGCAACCTCCACCCCAAGTGCGGGGAGGTCGCCCCAGCCAAAAGCAGCGCCAAAGGCGCCACTGCGCCCTGCGGCACAGCACTTCCTCAACCTGCACCCTCTAAAGGGACAGGGAGGGCTCGTTCCTGCCGGCTGGCTACAGCAGCCTCCCCAGCCCTGCTTACAGGGAGGCCGGGCCGCTCCTGGGGACAGGGGGCTCCACGGCTCGTGACACACGCCCCGACTACGGGGCTCTCACGCTGGCAGCTCGCCAGCCGGACGGGCAGCCATGCGGGCGCAGACCCAGGCCCTGACTACAGGCGGGTCGCGTCGCCCGCGCTACCACTAAGCGGCTTCGCTCCGTCCTTACAAAGGAGGGGCAGGCCCAGACTCTCCCTCCGCCCACGGCCTCAGAGGGGACCCCCCGGTGCTGCACAGAACCCTACTTTCCCTCCTGTGAAGTTTAAGCTAAACTGCAGTGATTTTAAGGGGGGCCTAAAGGACAAGGTCACTCGCTCGCTCACACACACCAACACAAGGAAAGGGACGAGGAGAGGGAGAGGAACACAGACCTTCAGAGAAGGGAGAGGGAGCCCTGCGCAGCCAATGTGTGGGGAGCCATCCCTACCGACAAGCAGGAGGAGAGCGCCTCAGACCTGTCCCCCGGGGCTGCGTGGAGCCCACCGGGGCCTCAACACGCCAAGGGGCTTCACAGGTGGCCAAGGGGCAAACGCCATGACACGCCCCGACTACGGGGGGGTCAGGCTGGCCAGGATGCCAGCAGGCAAAAAGCCAACGTTGCACGGAAACGCCCTTCCCCTGCTTACAGGGTGGGCTTGGGGTCCAGAGAGCTCCCTTTCCCCCTCGGGTGCGGAGACGGTGGCTCTCACCCTCCTTACAGGGAGGCCACTCTCTCCGGGCAGCCAAGGAGCAAGACGGCAAAAGGCCAACAACCAGCAAAGCAAAGACCGAGCCCTGCTTACAGGGAGGTCGCCCAGCGCCAAACCAGCCAGAGCACCCCAAAGGTGCCCGCCATGCTCTTAGGTGACCGCGCCCTGCCGACAGGGAGGTCTCTTTGCCCAGGGCGCCTTTCTCGTGCCCCCTCCTCTCCAGCACGGCGCCGCTCGCTCTTGCCTCGCCGTTCCTCACGCCGCCGACGCCTCTTTCTTCTCCGCCGGCTGCTGCCAAAGAAGGAGGGCACGGTTAGGCCTGAGAAGCGCCAACTCCGACGCCTGAAGGAACCGGGGCCCCCTACCCCCCCCCACAGGGAGCTCCCCCAGCTCCCCACCCCGCCTGCCACCCCTCCACAAAGCTCTCCTGCTTCCCCTCCACTCACCAAAGCCTCGCACAGCAGACTCCCCGCCGGCGCTGGAGCTGGGCTCGCAGGCGGGCACCCTGGGCAAATGGAGCTGGGCACGCAAAGCAGCGGCCAAAGAGGCTGCCACCCCTGCTTACAGGGGGCTCCAGCCGCTGCCTGCACTGCAAAGCGCCCGGGACTCCAGGGCGCTGGCCCTGACTTACAGGGCAGCCCTGGTCCCAAAGGCCCATGGAGGCTCCTTCTCTCCCATTCAGGGGCACCCTGACCCGCACCCCGCTAACGGGGCGGTCACCCCACACAGGCTGCCAGCGGAGCACAAAGGCTCCCAGACCCGCACCCCGATTACGGGCAGGTCGACACCCAGGGAGCCAGGGAGCTCGGCCTTCCCCCGCACCAACAGGAACGAGACTCAGCAGCCAGGCAGTGGAGCTTGACGGCCAAAGGCCCAGGGGCCAGGGCCCCAGCCCCGAGGACGGGCAGGGCACTCGCCCGGCCCCGCACACCCTGGCCCCACGCCTCTGAAAGGCCGGGGCCAGGGGACCCGCCTGATTACAGGGGGTCACCCTCCAAGCGCCTCCCGCCGAGCGCAGGGGACACGCACAGCCCTACTTACAGGGCGCTCCCCCTCGCCTCGGCCCTCCCAACCAGCCCCACGGAGACCCAGGCTCCGGCCTGCGCCCCACTTACGGGCTGGCCCTCCTGGCTGCAGCACAACGCCACCTCGGCATCTCTCGGGAGCCCAGCGAGCGACCTCCACCCCAAGTGCGGGGAGGTCGCCCCAGCCAAAAGCAGCGCCAAAGGCGCCACTGCGCCCTGCGGCACAGCACTTCCTCAACCTGCACCCTCTAAAGGGACAGGGAGGGCTCGTTCCTGCGGGCTGGCTACAGCAGCCTCCCCAGCCCTGCTTACAGGGAGGCCGGGCCGCTCCTGGGGACAGGGGGCTCCACGGCTCGTGACACACGCCCCGACTACAGGGGGGGTTCAGGCTGGCCAGAATACCAGCAGGCAAAAAGCCAACGCGGCACGGAAACGCCCTTCCCCTGCTTACAGGGTGGGCTTGGGGTCCAGAGAGCTCCCTTTCCCCCTCGGGTGCGGAGACAGTGGCTCTCACCCTCCTTACAGGGAGGCCACTCTCTCCGGGCAGCCAAGGAGCAAGACGGCAAAAGGCCAACAACCAGCAAAGCAAAGACCGAGCCCTGCTTACAGGGAGGTCGCCCAGCGCCAAACCAGCCAGAGCACCCCAAAGGTGCCCGCCACGCTCTTAGGTGACCGCGCCCTGCCGACAGGGAGGTCTCTTTGCCCAGGGCGCCTTTCTCGTGCCCCCTCCTCTCCAGCACGGCGCCGCTCGCTCTTGCCTCGCCGTTCCTCACGCCGCCGACGCCTCTTTCTTCTCCGCCGGCTGCTGCCAAAGGAGGAGGGCACGGTTAGGCCTGAGAAGCGCCAACTCCGCCGCCTGAAGGAACCGGGGCCCCCTACCCCCCCCCCACAGGGAGCTCCCCCAGCTCCCCACCCCGCCTGCCACCCCTCCACAAAGCTCTCCTGCTTCCCCTCCACTCACCAAAGCCTCGCACAGCAGACTCCCCGCCGGCGCTGGAGCTGGGCTCGCAGGCGGGCACCCTGGGCAAATGGAGCTGGGCACGCAAAGCAGCGGCCAAAGAGGCTGCCACCCCTGCTTACAGGGGGCTCCAGCCGCTGCCTGCACTGCAAAGCGCCCGGGACTCCAGGGCGCTGGCCCTGACTTACAGGGCGGCCCTGGTCCCAAAGGCCCACGGAGGCTCCTTCTCTCCCATTCAGGGGCACCCTGACCCGCACCCCGCTAACGGGGCGGTCACCCCACACAGGCTGCCAGCGGAGCACAAAGGCTCCCAGACCCGCACCCCGATTACGGGCAGGTCGACACCCAGGGAGCCAGGGAGCTCGGCCTTCCCCCGCACCAACAGGAACGAGACTCAGCAGCCAGGCAGTGGAGCTTGACGGCCAAAGGCCCAGGGGCCAGGGCCCCAGCCCCGAGGACGGGCAGGGCACTCGCCCGGCCCCGCACACCCTGGCCCCACGCCTCTGAAAGGCCGGGGCCAGGGGACCCGCCTGATTACAGGGGGTCACCCTCCAAGCGCCTCCCGCCGAGCGCAGGGGACACGCACAGCCCTACTTACAGGGCGCTCCCCCTCGCCTCGGCCCTCCCAAACAGCCCCACGGAGACCCAGGCTCCGGCCTGCGCCCCACTTACGGGCTGGCCCTCCTGGCTGCAGCACAACGCCACCTCGGCATCTCTCGGGAGCCCAGCGAGCGACCTCCACCCCAAGTGCGGGGAGGTCGCCCCAGCCAAAAGCAGCGCCAAAGGCGCCACTGCGCCCTGCGGCACAGCACTTCCTCAACCTGCACCCTCTAAAGGGACAGGGAGGGCTCGTTCCTGCGGGCTGGCTACAGCAGCCTCCCCAGCCCTGCTTACAGGGAGGCCGGGCCGCTCCTGGGGACAGGGGGCTCCACGGCTCGTGACACACGCCCCGACTACGGGGCTCTCACGCTGGCAGCTCGCCAGCCGGACGGGCAGCCACGCGGGCGCAGACCCAGGCCCCGACTACAGGCGGGTCGCGTCGCCCGCGCTACCACTAAGCGGCTTCGCTCCGTCCTTACAAAGGAGGGGCAGGCCCAGACTCTCCCTCCGCCCACGGCCTCAGAGGGGACCCCCCGGTGCTGCACAGAACCCTACTTTCCCTCCTGTGAAGTTTAAGCTAAACTGCAGTGATTTTAAGGGGGGCCTAAAGGACAAGGTCACTCGCTCGCTCACACACACCAACACAAGGAAAGGGACAAGGAGAGGGAGAGGAACACAGACCTTCAGAGAAGGGAGAGGGAGCCCTGCGCAGCCAATGTGTGGGGAGACATCCCTACCGACGAGCAGGAGGAGAGCGCCTCAGACCTGTCCCCCGGGGCTGCGTGGAGCCCACCGGGGCCTCAACACGCCAAGGGGCTTCACAGGTGGCCAAGGGGCAAACGCCATGACACGCCCCGACTACGGGGGGGTCAGGCTGGCCAGGATGCCAGCAGGCAAAAAGCCAACGCGGCACGGAAACGCCCTTCCCCTGCTTACAGGGTGGGCTTGGGGTCCAGAGAGCTCCCTTTCCCCCTCGGGTGCGGAGACGGTGGCTCTCACCCTCCTTACAGGGAGGCCACTCTCTCCGGGCAGCCAAGGAGCAAGACGGCAAAAGGCCAACAACCAGCAAAGCAAAGACCGAGCCCTGCTTACAGGGAGGTCGCCCAGCGCCAAACCAGCCAGAGCACCCCAAAGGTGCCCGCCATGCTCTTAGGTGACCGCGCCCTGCCGACAGGGACGTCTCTTTGCCCAGGGCGCCTTTCTCGTGCCCCCTCCTCTCCAGCACGGCGCCGCTCGCTCTTGCCTCGCCGTTCCTCACGCCGCCGACGCCTCTTTCTTCTCCGCCGGCTGCTGCCAAAGAAGGAGGGCACGGTTAGGCCTGAGAAGCGCCAACTCCGCCGCCTGAAGGAACCGGGGCCCCCTACCCCCCCCCCACAGGGAGCTCCCCCAGCTCCCCACCCCGCCTGCCACCCCTCCACAAAGCTCTCCTGCTTCCCCTCCACTCACCAAAGCCTCGCACAGCAGACTCCCCGCCGGCGCTGGAGCTGGGCTCGCAGGCGGGCACCCTGGGCAAATGGAGCTGGGCACGCAAAGCAGCGGCCAAAGAGGCTGCCACCCCTGCTTACAGGGGGCTCCAGCCGCTGCCTGCACTGCAAAGCGCCCGGGACTCCAGGGCGCTGGCCCTGACTTACGGGGCGGCCCTGGTCCCAAAGGCCCACGGAGGCTCCTTCTCTCCCATTCAGGGGCACCCTGACCCGCACCCCGCTAACGGGGCGGTCACCCCACACAGGCTGCCAGCGGAGCACAAAGGCTCCCAGACCCGCACCCCGATTACGGGCAGGTCGACACCCAGGGAGCCAGGGAGCTCGGCCTTCCCCCGCACCAACAGGAACGAGACTCAGCAGCCAGGCAGTGGAGCTTGACGGCCAAAGGCCCAGGGGCCAGGGCCCCAGCCCCGAGGACGGGCAGGGCACTCGCCCGGCCCCGCACACCCTGGCCCCACGCCTCTGAAAGGCCGGGGCCAGGGGACCCGCCTGATTACAGGGGGTCACCCTCCAAGCGCCTCCCGCCGAGCGCAGGGGACACGCACAGCCCTACTTACAGGGCGCTCCCCCTCGCCTCGGCCCTCCCAACCAGCCCCACGGAGACCCAGGCTCCGGCCTGCGCCCCACTTACGGGCTGGCCCTCCTGGCTGCAGCACAACGCCACCTCGGCATCTCTCGGGAGCCCAGCGAGCGACCTCCACCCCAAGTGCGGGGAGGTCGCCCCAGCCAAAAGCAGCGCCAAAGGCGCCACTGCGCCCTGCGGCACAGCACTTCCTCAACCTGCACCCTCTAAAGGGACAGGGAGGGCTCGTTCCTGCGGGCTGGCTACAGCAGCCTCCCCAGCCCTGCTTACAGGGAGGCCGGGCCGCTCCTGGGGACAGGGGGCTCCACGGCTCGTGACACACGCCCCGACTACGGGGCTCTCACGCTGGCAGCTCGCCAGCCGGACGGGCAGCCACGCGGGCGCAGACCCAGGCCCCGACTACAGGCGGGTCGCGTCGCCCGCGCTACCACTAAGCGGCTTCGCTCCGTCCTTACAAAGGAGGGGCAGGCCCAGACTCTCCCTCCGCCCACGGCCTCAGAGGGGACCCCCCGGTGCTGCACAGAACCCTACTTTCCCTCCTGTGAAGTTTAAGCTAAACTGCAGTGATTTTAAGGGGGGCCTAAAGGACAAGGTCACTCGCTCGCTCACACACACCAACACAAGGAAAGGGACAAGGAGAGGGAGAGGAACACAGACCTTCAGAGAAGGGAGAGGGAGCCCTGCGCAGCCAATGTGTGGGGAGCCATCCCTACCGATGAGCAGGAGGAGAGCGCCTCAGACCTGTCCCCCGGGGCTGCGTGGAGCCCACCGGGGCCTCAACACGCCAAGGGGCTTCACAGGTGGCCAAGGGGCAAACGCCATGACACGCCCCGACTACGGGGGGGTCAGGCTGGCCAGGATGCCAGCAGGCAAAAAGCCAACGTTGCACGGAAACGCCCTTCCCCTGCTTACAGGGTGGGCTTGGGGTCCAGAGAGCTCCCTTTCCCCCTCGGGTGCGGAGACGGTGGCTCTCACCCTCCTTACAGGGAGGCCACTCTCTCCGGGCAGCCAAGGAGCAAGACGGCAAAAGGCCAACAACCAGCAAAGCAAAGACCGAGCCCTGCTTACAGGGAGGTCGCCCAGCGCCAAACCAGCCAGAGCACCCCAAAGGTGCCCGCCATGCTCTTAGGTGACCGCGCCCTGCCGACAGGGAGGTCTCTTTGCCCAGGGCGCCTTTCTCGTGCCCCCTCCTCTCCAGCACGGCGCCGCTCGCTCTTGCCTCGCCGTTCCTCACGCCGCCGACGCCTCTTTCTTCTCCGCCGGCTGCTGCCAAAGAAGGAGGGCACGGTTAGGCCTGAGAAGCGCCAACTCCGACGCCTGAAGGAACCGGGGCCCCCTACCCCCCCCAGAGGGAGCTTCCCCAGCTCCCCACCCCGCCTGCCACCCCTCCACAAAGCTCTCCTGCTTCCCCTCCACTCACCAAAGCCTCGCACAGCAGACTCCCCGCCGGCGCTGGAGCTGGGCTCGCAGGCGGGCACCCTGGGCAAATGGAGCTGGGCACGCAAAGCAGCGGCCAAAGAGGCTGCCACCCCTGCTTACAGGGGGCTCCAGCCGCTGCCTGCACTGCAAAGCGCCCGGGACTCCAGGGCGCTGGCCCTGACTTACGGGGCGGCCCTGGTCCCAAAGGCCCACGGAGGCTCCTTCTCTCCCATTCAGGGGCACCCTGACCCGCACCCCGCTAACGGGGCGGTCACCCCACACAGGCTGCCAGCGGAGCACAAAGGCTCCCAGACCCGCACCCCGATTACGGGCAGGTCGACACCCAGGGAGCCAGGGAGCTCGGCCTTCCCCCGCACCAACAGGAACGAGACTCAGCAGCCAGGCAGTGGAGCTTGACGGCCAAAGGCCCAGGGGCCAGGGCCCCAGCCCCGAGGACGGGCAGGGCACTCGCCCGGCCCCGCACACCCTGGCCCCACGCCTCTGAAAGGCCGGGGCCAGGGGACCCGCCTGATTACAGGGGGTCACCCTCCAAGCGCCTCCCGCCGAGCGCAGGGGACACGCACAGCCCTACTTACAGGGCGCTCCCCCTCGCCTCGGCCCTCCCAACCAGCCCCACGGAGACCCAGGCTCCGGCCTGCGCCCCACTTACGGGCTGGCCCTCCTGGCTGCAGCACAACGCCACCTCGGCATCTCTCGGGAGCCCAGCGAGCGACCTCCACCCCAAGTGCGGGGAGGTCGCCCCAGCCAAAAGCAGCGCCAAAGGCGCCACTGCGCCCTGCGGCACAGCACTTCCTCAACCTGCACCCTCTAAAGGGACAGGGAGGGCTCGTTCCTGCCGGCTGGCTACAGCAGCCTCCCCAGCCCTGCTTACAGGGAGGCCGGGCCGCTCCTGGGGACAGGGGGCTCCACGGCTCGTGACACACGCCCCGACTACGGGGCTCTCACGCTGGCAGCTCGCCAGCCGGACGGGCAGCCACGCGGGCGCAGACCCAGGCCCCGACTACAGGCGGGTCGCGTCGCCCGCGCTACCACTAAGCGGCTTCGCTCCGTCCTTACAAAGGAGGGGCAGGCCCAGACTCTCCCTCCGCCCACGGCCTCAGAGGGGACCCCCCGGTGCTGCACAGAACCCTACTTTCCCTCCTGTGAAGTTTAAGCTAAACTGCAGTGATTTTAAGGGGGGCCTAAAGGACAAGGTCACTCGCTCGCTCACACACACCAACACAAGGAAAGGGACAAGGAGAGGGAGAGGAACACAGACCTTCAGAGAAGGGAGAGGGAGCCCTGCGCAGCCAACGTGTGGGGAGCCATCCCTACCGATGAGCAGGAGGAGAGCGCCTCAGACCTGTCCCCCGGGGCTGCGTGGAGCCCACCGGGGCCTCAACACGCCAAGGGGCTTCACAGGTGGCCAAGGGGCAAACGCCATGACACGCCCTGACTACGGGGGGGTCAGGCTGGCCAGGATGCCAGCAGGCAAAAAGCCAACGTTGCACGGAAACGCCCTTCCCCTGCTTACAGGGTGGGCTTGGGGTCCAGAGAGCTCCCTTTCCCCCTCGGGTGCGGAGACGGTGGCTCTCACCCTCCTTACAGGGAGGCCACTCTCTCCGGGCAGCCAAGGAGCAAGACGGCAAAAGGCCAACAACCAGCAAAGCAAAGACCGAGCCCTGCTTACAGGGAGGTCGCCCAGCGCCAAACCAGCCAGAGCACCCCAAAGGTGCCCGCCATGCTCTTAGGTGACCGCGCCCTGCCGACAGGGACGTCTCTTTGCCCAGGGCGCCTTTCTCGTGCCCCCTCCTCTCCAGCACGGCGCCGCTCGCTCTTGCCTCGCCGTTCCTCACGCCGCCGACGCCTCTTTCTTCTCCGCCGGCTGCTGCCAAAGAAGGAGGGCACGGTTAGGCCTGGGAAGCGCCAATTCTGCTCATTCTGTATAGACTGCTAAAAATCTATTTTTTTCTCTTTTCAGTGCAAAATTCCTGCCACTGTCTTCGGTAACATACTGCAGAAAATGCTTTTCAACTTTTTCACTCCATCCTAACTATCCTCAAGAGTACTCTGATAAATGATGGAGCTCTCCGCTGAAGCTTTCCCAATCCGCTCAGGTACATCAAATTTGACTTTCCAAATAGAGTTTCTGTCCCTTTAAAAAACTCTAAGCCTTCCTCAAGAATGCTCCTCCATGCTGAGGTACCTCAGAAATTCGACAGAATTCGTTTGGTGGGTCCCCTCTGAATTCCCTAAGTTGCTTCCTCCAAAGTAACACCTCTATCCCCTCTATATCACCACAGATTTTCTAAAATTGCTTCTGCTGTCAGCTCTAAATTACCCCAAGTTTTCACCTAAACTATCACCTCTGCCCCACTGAATGTATCCCAGGTCTTCTGTAAAAGACGCTGTCTCTGTCTTCTCTGAGTGACAGCAGACTTTCCCCCAGAAATGCTCATGTCACCCCTTCAAACTAACCCTGGATTTATCCCATCCAAAAATGCTCCTTTGTTTCATCTAAATTACCTCAGGTTTGCTGTCCAACATGCACCGCTTTCCCACCCCAATCACCTCACATTTTCCCTCCAAAATGTTTAATCTGCCCACTAGAGATTATCTCCACTTTTCCCCAAATAACATCCCCCACTCTATCCCCTCTAAATTACTTCAGGGTCCCTGCCCCAAATAAAGCTCACTCTCTCCCCTCTGAATTACCTCAGCTTTTCCCTCCATACTGCTCACTGTGCCCTATAGTTTACATCCAGTTTTACACCAAAATTCTCCCCCTCTGCCCCTTCTCAGTTACTTCAGGGTCCCCCGCACCATAAACCTGACTTTCTCCCTCAGACTTACCTCAGCTTTTCCCTCCGAGAGGTCCCGTCCCCTAGAGATTTCCCCCAATTTTACCCCCCACACCTGCCCCTCTCGCTCCCCTCCAAGTTCCTTCGGCCCCCCCCCCGCCCCCCCCCCCCGCGAGCCTCACCGGTTCTCCAGCCCCGCACAGCGCTCCCCGCCGGCGGACGCGCCCTCGGGGCCGTGTGGCTCCCGTCGCTCCCGCGGACCGGCCGAGCGGGGCGGCATCGCCAGCGGTTTCAAGCCTCGCGCCGCCGCCGGCGGACGAGCCCGGCGCTACCGACGCCGCGCGCACCGACCGCCGCTGAGGGGGGGCCACGCGCCCGGCTCGGGCCAGAGGCGCGCGCCCGCGAGGCGGGAAAGCGCTGTCACGCGGGGCACCCGCCGCCCCTTTTGGGACCCTCAGGACGCCCACAGCCCCCTCGCTGACTCGCAGGGCGCCCCACCGGCTCCCCTGCCCGGATCCCCCTGCGCGCCCGCCACAGCTTTAGCGCCAAAGGTGTCCCCCTCCCTGTCCCTTCACTTCAGGGAGCCCCCCCCTAAAGCTCACTCTCTCCCCTCTCAATTACCCCAGCTTTTCCCTCCAAAAGCTTCCCTCCCCTATAGGTTACCCCAAAAACATCCCCTCCACTGTCCCCTCCATGTTACTTCAGGGTTCCCCCACCATAAACCTCACTTTCTCCCTCAGACTTACCTCAGCTTTTCCCCCCAAAAGCTTCCCACCACTATACATTACCTCAAATTTTATCCCAAATCATCCCTCTCCCTGTCCCCCCTCGGTTCCTTCAGGCTCTGTGTCCCCCCCACCGTAAATCCCATTCTCACCCCTCTCAAGTACCTCAGCTTTTCCCGCCAAAACGTTCACCCTGTCCCTTATCCGTCACCTCCAGTTTCACGCCACAACTGTCCCCCACACTGTCCCCTCCAAGTTACTTCAGGGTCCCCCGCACCACCCCTTCAATAAACCTCACTTTCTCCCTCAGGCTTACCTCAGCTTTTCCCTCCGAGAGGTCCCGTCCCCTAGAGATTTCCCCCCAATTCCCCCCCCCCCCCACCTCCCCCTCTCGCTCCCCTCCAAGTTCCTTCGCCCCCCGCCCCCCCCCCCCCCCCCGCGAGCCTCACCGGTTCTCCAGCCCCGCACAGCGCTCCCCGCCGGCGGACGCGCCCTCGGGGCCGTGTGGCTCCCGTCGCTCCCGCGGACCGGCCGAGCGGGGCGGCATCGCCAGCGGTTTCAAGCCTCGCGCCGCCGCCGCCGGACGAGCCCGGCGCTACCGACGCCGCGCGCACCGACCGCCGCTGAGGGGGGGCCACGCGCCCGCGAGGCGGGAAATCGCTGTCACGCGGGGCACCCGCCGCCCCTTTTGGGACCCTCAGGACGCCCACAGCCCCCTCGCTGACTCGCAGGGCGCCCCACCGGCTCCCCTGCCCGGATCCCCCTGCGCGCCCGCCACAGCTTTAGCGCCAAAACTGTCCCCTCCCTGTCCCTTCACTTCAGGGCGCCCCCCCCTAAAGCTCACTCTCTCCCCTCTGAGTTACCTCAGCTTTTCCCTCCAAAATGTTCACTCTGTCCCCTGTAGGTTACCTCAAATTTTACCCAAAAAACACCCCGTCCCACACACCCCCGTCCCCTCTAAGTTACTCCAGGGTCCCTTCTCATAAACCTCACTCTGACCCCTCCGAATTACCTCAGATTTTCCCGCCAAATTGTCCTCTCCCCTATACATTACCTCAAACTTTACCCCAAATCATCCCTCTCCCTGTCCCCACAAAGTCACCTCAGGCTCTGGGTCCCCCCTCATACAGCTCACTCTCTCCCCTCTGAGTTACCCCAGCTTTTCCCTCCAAAAGCTTCCCTCCCCTATAGGTTACCCCAAAAACATCCCCTCCACTGTCCCCTCCATGTTACTTCAGGGTCCCCCACCATAAACCTCACTTTCTCCCTCAGACTTACCTCAGCTTTTCCCCCCAAAAGCTTCCCACCACTATACATTACCTCAAATTTTATCCCAAATCATCCCTCTCCCTGTCCCCCCTCAGTTCCTTCAGGCTCTGTGTCCCCCCCACCGTAAATCCCATTCTCACCCCTCTCAAGTACCTCAGCTTTTCCCGCCAAAACGTTCACCCTGTCCCTTATCCGTCACCTTCAGTTTCACACCACAACTGTCCCCCACACTGTCCCCTCCAAGTTACTTCAGGGTAGGGTCCCCCCCCACCCCCTCAATAAACCTGACTTTCTCCCTCAGACTTACCTCAGCTTTTCCCTCCGAGAGGTCCCGTCCCCTTGAGATTTCCCCCAATTTTACCCCCCACACCTCCCCCTCTCGCTCCCCTCCAAGTTCCTTCGGCCCCCCCGCCCCATCCCCCCCCCCCCCGCGAGCCTCACCGGTTCTCCAGCCCCGCACAGCGCTCCCCGCCGGCGGACGCGCCCTCGGGGCCGTGTGGCTCCCGTCGCTCCCGCGGACCGGCCGAGCGGGGCGGCATCGCCAGCGGTTTCAAGCCTCGCGCCGCCGCCGGCGGACGAGCCCGGCGCTACCGACGCCGCGCGCACCGACCGCCGCTGAGGGGGGGCCACGCGCCCGCGAGGCGGGAAAGCGCTGTCACGCGGGGCACCCGCCTCCCTCACCCCCGTCCCCCTCAGGACCTGGAAGGCTTTGAGTGCCTGATTCCCGGCTGCACTTGCTGCGCCACAATGAAATGCTGACCCCGCACAAGTTCCCTCTGCTGACTCAGGGGTGTTCCAGCATTTGGGGGTTTGCAAGAGGAAGATCTGTCCCAGCAGGTGTGTGCCAGGTGGGCTGTCATCTGCGCTCCTGCGGCTGACACAGCCAGCGCAAGCAGCTCTGCGAGTGCCAGCAACGGAACGGAGATCTGTTAGCGCATCCGTCTGGCTAACACCTTCATTGCCATGGGATCCACCAACCCGTGGAGCCAGCGCTAATCGATACCAAACAGCAGTCTGCTACAACTAGACACTAAAAAGGGGCAAGAAATGCCATTAGAAGGACACAGGCTCAAGGCAGGGAGCAACCTTGTAGCAGGCAATAGGCCGATACCAGCAGCAACACACAATGCCAGCTCTGGCACAGCAGCCTTCTCTCTCCAGTGGCTTTTCTAGGCTTTCCATGGCAGAGCCCCACAAGCTACGCCCATGCCTGCCCTGTTGCAAAGGCCTTTGGCCAGGCAGGCAGGCTGCCCACCCAGAAAGCTCCAGCCTGCATTCCAGCTGAGGCAGGGGCAGAGCCCACAGCTCTGGGGCAGCCTGGGACCAACCTCCCACCTGGTGCTCGGAGCCCCTCAGAGCTCTGTTGCTGCTCGGGAAGGGGCAGCACAGACAGTGCGGCCCTCGCACCCAGCAGAGTCCTGGGGAAGGTGGGCAGCTCAGCCCCCATGCACCCACTCAAGCCTCCAGGGTCAAACCACTCAAGCAAGTTACACGAGTGTTTACCCCAGAGTGAGCACACTTGCAATTGGCCTAAAGAAAGCCAAGGCAAGCTCCTAACTCAGGCTTAACCACCCAAGGGGCATCTCAGTGCTGCAAAGTGCCTACCCCTCACCCCCAGCACCATTTACATTGCCTGACAAATCTGGTCCCCAAAGGAGGCCACCAGCACACCCCACAAACTCAGAGCGGCTGCCCGCCCAACCTTACCAAGCAAGGGGAGGTTTTATCAGCGTGGTCTCTGCTATGTTAAATTACAGGGCAGACCAGCCTCCCTTCAGCAACCCCCTAGCCTTCCCCCAGAGATCTCCTGAGAAAGTGGGGAGAAGACTCTGCAAAGAGGTCCCAAAGCCGCTCCCGAGCAGGGACCCCCGACTGCCTGTGCAAAGCACCCACATGCCCCCAGGCACCAAGCCAGCTGTTTTCCAACAGCAGGCACCACCCCAGCCCAGCTAAGATAACCCTGGAACACCACCCCTTTTACTCCTTCCACCAGCTACGCCACTTCCCTGCTCAGGCACAGCCCCCACGGGCGCCAGAACGCCCCCAGGCCCACTCAACCTCCCCAGCCCTCCCCCAGCGCTGTCACTGTTAAGGCAGAGTTAGAAAAAGCTTGAGCAACACCCGACCCTCCCGAGGGAGCTCTTCACTAAGATGTAAGCTCACTTTGCAAGTCCACCGCCTCAAAAGAGATTTTAGTAGCTCTTACTGCTTCGGAAAACATTTCTATCCAACCTCCAGCCCAGTACCTGGAGCTGCCTCTTTTCCCCCGAAGCTTTGAGCCTGCACACACCGAGGACCCTCCTGCACCGCTCGGCTCCCCCGCACCAGCCTGCAGCACGAGCAGAAACCTCGCCCCCCTGCTGGGAAGCTGCTGACGGGATCTCGGCTGCATTCCTCAAGCGCTGGGGGGGAGAGGAGCCCTCATTGGCAGCACCTGAGGGGCAATGAACAGCACAGCGGTGCAGCCCAGCCTGGTTTCTTGAGCGAACCCATCAACCCTTGCAGCTATAGCATTCTGGAGCTGAACTTTAAACAAAGTATTCTAGAGCATTTACATGCAGCAATACTGTAACTGTACAGTGTGTGACCAGAAAGCAACTGCGAGTTTTCAGTGGTCATCTTGGCGGTTTTTAAAACCCACTCCCCAGGAGCCCACCTTCTCTCCCCTGCCTGTGCAATGGCAGGAAAAAAATATGGACAAAAGATTTATGCTACCTCTTTCTCTCCCTGTTCCTCAAGCCCGCATGCTTCCTCTCCCTGCAACCGGCTTTGTGCTTTCGTTGCATTCAAGTTCCTGGATGCAAAGCACTGCATAGTCTGAGCATCACAGCGTTTCCCTAGATTGCTAAAACAGAGCCCTGGCATGTTCCAAGTCCTGAAACAAGATTGTAAAGCCTGAGATTATCAAGCTTGTCAAACAAGCTTCTATAAACATGAGATTATTAGGAAAAAAAAATTGCTATCGAAGCTCATAGGCTGGCTTATAAAACCTCCTGAACAAGTGTGTTTCTCACCTTTTTATTGCAAGGATAAAGTCAATAACTTGACTATTTATTGACACCGTGTATTTACATACAAACATGTTTATTTACATAGTTCTTTCCTACACAAAAGTCGGAGGGTGTTTGTGATGAGTCACTCATAACAGGAAGAGTCATTTTACTCTTTCCCCGTCTAGATCAACTCTGCCTCTTTGGCACCATCTACAACACAGCAATTCAGCATGGACAAGGCAAACCCCTTCCAGTCTTCCTGCCTTGATTTCTTGGTTTCTCTGAAGTTCGGTGCTCCCAGGAGGACCTAAGCCAGCCTGTGTAAGGCTCTTTCCCACCCCGCAAAGGCAGGAGGAGCCCACAGCCGTGCCCCGCCTGTGCGGGGAAGGAGCCTGCGCAGCAGAGCTGGGGGCTGCTTTGCTGGTTGGGTTTCACCCACGCTTTCTGCGTACAGACAGGATGGTAAGCAGCTTTGGCACCAGGCAGGAGGACGCAATGCAAATGTGCGCTATGCTGTGTAGAGGGACGGCTGGGCACAGCGTGCAGGAAATTTAACATTCTGAGTAACAGAACTGTCCTTGCCCTGTCAGGCTGCGCTAGCCATTCTTTGTCATGGGCACACTGACACCGGTGGTGCTGGGACATGGAGGGCCAGCTCTGCGTGCGTAAGGGGTTGGAACTTCTGTGTAACCTCCGTCATTTCTGGCTTAGCAGGTGTTCTTTTGCACATTTCAGTCTCAGCCTTTGCTGGGTTTTATGGGAATTCTTAACGTTTATACTTTTCACGTGCAAGCTGTATGTTGTGCTTTAGTCATTCTAAGCAAATTGGGTTCTCACTTAACAATCTAAGCAGTTTATTTTCTGTTTTCCACCAGCTAGAGCACGCATACTGACTCTGTTCTGCACCAGCAGGTCGAGTCACAGTACATTATGTCATTAGCTAGCGAGCCAAGCACAGTCAATGATATTCTGCCTTGGAAAACTCACTCATTATTTCATCCCAGATGTAGCTATAGAAATTCAGAATCTCTGGATATAGTAGCAGTTTCCAAATGAAGAAAATGCATGTATTTCACAGGAAATCAAGGAAGTCATAGCTCTTGATGAGTCGTGGACAGTATCTGTGACACAGGACTTGGCCATGCCCATAAACATGACACTCAAAACCATTCAGCACTAGAAATCTGAAATGATGCTAGGTGAAACCTCACTTACTGATGCTTCTAAAAGTGACTTTTCCGTGCTAATTCCCTGCGATGGAAAGGAGCAGGAATAAAACCTTCCAAGAAAGCCAGGGTTTCATTACTCAAAGGTTAAAGACCATGCTTTACTGTGACTCCATATGCTCCAGGCAGCCCTGGTTTTTGTTCGTGAAGGATAGCTATGATGCCTGTGCTTTGGGAGCGGGAGGTAGAATTGGTTTGCTTTGGGGAGGACTGTCAGTTTATTAGTTTGGTTTTTACTTGGCAGCCACCCATACTCACCTGAAAGACTTTTCCCCACCACCTGACCAAGCTGAGAAACTACTTCATGTTACATTCTCCCTTTGTGTCAACAGACCTGCAGGTGCAAGCTGAAGTCAGGGAGCTCCTCTTCTCTGCTTGCACTTGTCAGGGCACTGACACCTACGTATTTTAACTTCTGACAGTGGTGGGGTCAGTGGTGCATCTTTATTTCTAGCAGAGCAGGCAGTGCAGTCTAAACAACTAGTTTCTACACTCTAACTTCCTCAGTCATACCCTTCAGGACATTTTCCTGATGAAATCAAATATGCGAGCTGCCTGACCCATAAGCTCTCTGTCTGAATGGAATTTAATCTCACCGGGTATTCATCCTGCTGGAGGTTACTGAGCCTTTGATAATCACGAGGATAAATCATATCACTGGTTAATTCTTTATGCCGTTGGGAACGTGCAGAAACCTAGGTGCCCGTTTCCCTTTCTTTTCCAGACTACTCGACTTCTTACAGTGGGACTCCTTCCTAACAGCTCCGTTCCCGTGAAGCTGCATTGTCTGCATACACTTCATCTAAGTGGCAGCTTAAAAGCTTCTTTTTCACATTGCTTTAAATGTCTTCATTTATTTATTTAGTTGCATTTCCTCTCCAAATTATAATCAATTAGAAAATTGTTAGGCTTCCGTATTTGAAGAGCTGCCTTGAGGTGGAAAGGTGGTAGGTGTGCCTTTGCTCACACTTCCATGGATATCCCTGGGACAGAAAGGACCACGTCCGCTCACCCTCTGTCTGAGGGGGCAGGATGCTGTACAGTAAAAACAGCTACGAAGTGGCAAAAGAAGAGTAGAAGCTGGAAAGTTAAATGAATCCCACCAAGCTGTTCCACAGTCTGACAGCAGATTTTTAACAACACGGCACAGATACGGCAGCTTTCTGAAAATACTGCATGGGTAAAAGGATGTCTCTTCCCTTCACGGCGTTATCTTGCAACAGATTCATTAGCTGCGAAGCAGGAACAGTGAAACATGGATACTCACTCGTTTGGAGCCATCATTTTTGATGTGTGAAAGAAGTGGCATTCGTATGGCAGAAGTTACGATGAAGCTTCCCTTTCAATCATGTATTTTCGGATGCCAGCTCATCATAAATGTCTAGTTTTGTAGGTTGTTTCCCGGGCTTTTAGCTTGGGATTTTTTTTCTTGGTCTCACGTTAAAGGACTGCTCACAACAGAAATGGTTAGTTTTCAGGCAAAATAGACTTCTTGCTGGCAATGCCCCATTGTCCAAACAGCAATGCTAATGGAAACATCCTGGTTTCAGTATGGCCCCAAGGAAACACAGGCTGGCATTTCTCCCACCCTGTTATTTGCCCACTCATCTAAGGGGCGGCAGCAGCACCATTTCCCAGCGTTTTCACACAGGGATTCTAGGTCTGCAGATCTCAGGCTTGAGAAAACACGAGTTATGCAGCTCATGGATTCTGGAAGCCAGAGAACAAATCTCAGTTCTGCATCAGACCAGCCGAGAACCCCAAGAAGGAGCTTTGAAGTCGACCAGGCATCTGCCATGGAGCTAATCCTGGCAGCTGCAGTCAGCGTTTGCCAGTTTCCAGCAAACATACTTTGTTCTAGAAACAACAGCTTTAGGCTTTTCATAAGAGGAGTAAATGCAGGATTTCTGTTCTTGAAAGAGCTTCAGCTGCTATTTCGCATCTCAGTGTAGGAATTTTTTTCTTTATTTACAAACCAGTGGTTTGGATTCCTAGCCAGGAACTAGCCTATAATTACAGCAAGAGAACAGCCAGGAGCTGATCTACCTCCCTATGCATGGGGGTTTTATTCTCTTAACTGTGTAGTTTAGACTTCTTGATATTCTTATCGAATGCCTGGTTAGAGGGTTTACTGACAACAGCACTGTTCTGTGCTTTGCTGCTCCATACCTGCTTGTCAACTCACAGTACGGGCTTTGGGTTTTTGTATCAACCATTAGATGGCCATAATGTTTCTTTCGTTTCTGAAATGAAAAAAGAACGAAAATGTCAAGTGTAGCAAACAAATCTGTACAATCAGCCTGTTCACACACCATCCCCAGAGGAGGAGAGAGGGTGTCTGCCTGTGCAATCTACTTCAACTGACGGTCAGATTCGCTCGCAATGAACCCTTAAGTGCTCTGAACGACGAGGCACTGGGAAAGCGGTTTCCTTACCGTACAGTGAGTTGTTACTTTTCAAACAAAACCATGACAAACAGTTTGAAGTCCCAGCACAGAACCTGTTAGTTTCCTTTTGGTTTCAAGTTGCCAACTCTGACATTTCCCCATACGCATGAAGCTGTGCTGCGGGATGGAGAATGAGCTGCCTCTGGAGAATGAACTGAGCATGGATAAACAGACAGGAATGTACTCTGACTAGGTGAAGAAGGTAATCCACATCACTGCCGTGGGACCTGAATTTCAACACCTTGCACAATGCCGAGTCCATCACCCCCAGGTCTTCGCTGCTTTCTTAGCAGGGGTGGGTGAGGGAAGGACTGAGAAGTGATGAGGGAACTGGGGGTGTTTGTAACTCAGGGTGCTGTTGCGTTTTGCACGTAACTTGAAGTCCTGCCGCCCACGGTCAGAAGAGGCAACCCTGCTCTTCTCTCCTGTCCCCTCCTCTGCTCCCAGGCTCAACAACGCTCCAGGCACGTCGCAGCCAAAGGGAGGCAACCACGTTGTACTGTGGAAGATGCAACCGTATCCTTACGTCTAGCATGAAGCCTCCACCCCCCCATGATTTTCATCTGGAGTTAAGAGTTGGATATTATTAACTTAGAGAAACGCAAAGAGCCAAGTATCACAACACTGGGCTGGGGGCTCTTGGAGCGCAGTAACAGTCGTCTCAAATGGCCTTGTTTGAACGAGTTGTGATGTAAGAAAAAACTTTGCAGAGCTCTGTTTAAACCACAGAATGCATTATGAAGTTTAATTCTTACACTCTGAAAGGAAATAAACAGTGTTTTGGAAAAAGTAGTGAAGAGTCAGGTAGAAGGTGAAGTGCTTATCATTCCCACCCAATAGCAAAGTGCAGACATATGAGCAGAAATCTTCCTGTTATTGGAAACAATTAACTGTCGAACGATAAATCTTCAACAAAACCGTATGGGTTTTAAAGGTGCTGGAAAGCCTGGGATGAAAAAGGAAATGTGGGGGAGCGGAGCAATGCAAATGCATAACAACGAGGACAAGAACGTGGTTTGAACAACTGCGGAGAGCAAAAACCATTGTAAAAAAACCACTGACTTTATTACAAGAAAAAACGTGCAGGCAGAAAAACACAGCAATGGCATCCTAGTAGAAGAGCCAGATCTTACCAATACCAATTCTTTAAAGACTGCCCACCGCAAACAAACTCAAGATGGGAAATTACAATCCTACAGCACTGAAACACAGTCAGAAACAAGAGAATAATTGCTCTGCGCTGCAGCGGCAATTCTCGCGCCCCACCGAAGCACATACCAAGGGGGACACAAACGAGAGGCCACCGAGGCACCGTCACCTTCAAAGCTCACGTTCTCCTAACGTATCACCACCAACTCAGATGGACGGATTGAAACACTTTCCAAAGAGCTGCCCGGAGTTTCTTTTTTTTTTTCTTTGCATCTCAGGACTCCAAGCGCAAGACTGAAAACATCTGTTCTCAGTTCAGGCCCTGACCTGCAGTAGCACTGGCGTGAAGTCAATGGCTACTGGGCCGCTCTGAGGCAAGCAGCTACAAGAGGGCAGCAGGAAAGGCTAGTTAGGAACGGACAGCGCTGTTAAATTCATCATTTCCCCTCCTACCTTGATCCTGCCACTGGTATGTGGGAGCCCCTTCCTATCCCCTCTCACATCAGGCTCAGATTTCTCACCCCTAAGCTATTTTTCCTTCAGTCCCTGATCGCTGCTTTCATTCGCTGCACCTTTCCCTGAATTCCTGCTGGTCGACTGCCTCCCACGTCTGCTGAGCGACACGGCCCTGCCCTCCAGCCACCTCCCATCGGAATCTCTGCAGGGTTACACTAAATTGGACCACGTCCCCTCGAGTCTGGCTTTGCCTTCTCTAACTTGAAGGCAGCTAGGCAGATTCTTTCTATTATCAAATGCCTTTTCGCTAACTGGAATTTTAGTACTAAAATCCTGCCAGGACTTTCTGCATCTCTCTGACAAATTAAGACTATTAATAGGCCAGACTTTATCCGCGTTTACTCCATTTTGCTACTGCTTTCAGGGAAGTGATTACACAATAGACAGTCAATTACAACCCAGCACTAAAATAGTGCCCTTTCCTGACACCTTAGGAAGGCTTTTTGGTCTCCAAGGTTTGGCGTCATTAATAACCCTCACGACTACTCATGACAACAGGAAGGGACAACGGCAGGCAGAAGGATGCATTTCTAGCTGACGGTCTCTCCTTAAAGGAATGCAGTGCCCTGGATCCGCAGCCAGGTTTGTCAGCAGCTGAAAAGAGTCCTGCTCGCTTGATTCAGGCAGGTTCATATTAACACACCAAATGCCCTTTATCCCGTCGTACTCACAGGCTGAACTTCTTCACCACCGTGCTTTTCTGAGGTTTCGGCGCTGCGCTGTTAACGTCACCAACTGCTTCGGCCTCACGTGACAGTCTAAAACTGCCAAACAGAGATTAGCAACATGTCTCACAGCAGCAATATTCAAGAAATTCCAGAAACCTTCAGTTATTGCCCCTGCACAGCACGTTGCAACCCCACAGAGCGGAACACAGTTCTGTCTCCATGTTACCATGGTGAAGGGGCTCTTTCACTTCTTTGTAAGAGTTTTAAAAACTAGTGCTTTTCTGCATTACACCATTTTATTGAAAAAAAAAAAAATCAAGAAAATACTTCAGATGGGACTCTTGGGTCAGCTGACATTTTTTTACTACGACTCAGTGTGTACCTGTGCTCACACTCAGTCGGAGCAGCAGAGTGGCAGTCAAACACCTCGGGGGCATCCTGAAATGCTGTGAATAAAGTGGCTTGGGTTGGTCTAGCAGCATCTTCAGCAGCACAGACCTCACCAGCGCCTTCTGAGGGCTTCTGAGACTTCTGGGGACGTACAGACAGCCCCGGCACAACAGACTAACACATTTCCAAGTCAGAAGCCTGATTTCCAGCCTGAAAACTAAACCCTGCGAAGCGTTCAAGAGGTTTGCTGCAGCTGTTCAGCAGCAGACAGATCTGCTTCCACTCGCCTGGAGCAGCCCTGGCTGTAAGTTCCTGCAAGAGGACAGCTACAGGCTGACATAACCTGCCTGCAGCTGGGCGTGGGGGAAGAACAGCCAGCTGTGCCAGCTGGGCTGAGAACCCACCTCTCCTCCTCCCTTAGATACTGCTGCCTCCTGAACCACTGAAGGAATTGTCCGTCTGGTACCATGCAGTAGCTGTTACACGCAGACTGTAAAAGCTTAATTTGGGCAATCACTTCAAATTCCTAAACAAATGAATAATCAGACAGGAAGGGTATCAGAAACCATGACAAAGCCAAACAGACTCACTCATGTACCGATGCAACAACAGAGCCAGGGCAAACTTGGTTTGACCTCAAGTTCAGTTTCAGCTGAGTAACTATTTCAAGAAGCAGCTTTTCAGACAACAGCTCTTTCCCCCCCCGCATCCGTGCTGTGTATTTTATCAGCCACACACAAATGAGCAGGAATCGTACTTCACCACAGAGCTTTTCCCAAGCACCATCCGCAGTGGAACGCCAGGGCAAACCCGCTGAACGGCAGCGCTCCTACTCGTTCCCGCTGCGTGCGAGCGGGATGCTCTCACGGGTATTGCCAAGTGCTTTCGTATTACAGTATTGCCACCGTACGCTGATTTCTAACAGCGTGTCACCAGGACGCCCAGCTTGAGCACCCGGGGCAGGGTCCCTTGGGTAGCTGCTGCTAAAGGAAGAGCTGGGGCACGGTCCTGGCCAGCCTGTGTAAGCAGTTTCGCTGCACCAATCACACTCAAAAAAACCAAACACCTGCCTTTTCTTGTTTTTTCTGGTTTTCATCTGAAATTCTCTCCGGCCCCTTTTCTGAAGCCTTTCAAAGAATCCATCAAGAGTTTAATTTGAAATCCATGCACCAGCAGCAACTGATGGGCAGGATGAGCTGTAACAGAACAGCCGATGGGTCACAGAAGTTACTGGCCACTAGAGGGATTTCTCAAACAAATAAAAGAAAGGTGATCAGTTAACTTCCTCGTGGAAAAAACGAGAGACTAGTTCTGTCTTACTTGAGCAGCCAGGCTGCTCTCTCCAACATCTGCCAGTTTCTCAGTCGCCGCCCGGGAGAACGGACAGAGCAGATAACAGCCTTCTGCTCCAGCTATGTGCCCGAACCGTCAGAACCAGATGTTCTCCTTTCTCTGGGGGCTGTTCCAAAGGCCTGTGTGTCGCAACCAGCCCGGCCACACGGTCTGCAGCAGCAACAGAAGCTGCTCAGACCGGGCGGGCGGGGGAGCGCTGCCGCCAGATGCCACACGCAACGGCTTTCCCTCGGAGCGCCCACCCGACTGGAAAGGTGAAAGTGACTGACAGAGACCTGCTCCACGTTCCTCCTCAGCAAATCTCCTCTGCGGTGCACCGAATGGAGCATTTGTGCTTTAAATCCACCTGCTCCGCGTGGCTGCGCAGCCTGCAGCGCTCCCCGAAGGATGCCCTTGCTGCGCTCTGGCTGCAGACACGCGGTGCCCCGTGCAGCAGACCGCAGAGCGGAGCCCAAGGGCTCTGAAGCTCCGCACGGGTAGCGGGATCAACCCACCCCATCGCACTGCCCTTGCAGCTCGCTGGGCGTGGGAATACACCCACAGACACGCGTGCTCTGGGAAAGGTCAATGACCGGAGTCGGGCACCCCCCCGACCCCGCAGCCCCGGCGCGCCTCTGCCGGCAGCGGGGGAAGCGGGGCCGCCTGCCTTCCTCCTGGCAGCCCCGGGCCCCTTCCCCCGCTAAGCCCCGGGCCCCGCCAGCCCCTGCCCGCCCTCCCGGCAGCCCCGGGCCGGGTCGCCTCTCTCCGGCCCTCGGCGGGGCACGGCCGCTCCCACCCAAGGCCGCCCCCGCCGCTCCTTCTGGCCCGGCCGCCGGCAGAAGGATATTGCCGCAGGCACGAGTCCACCTCGCCTTCGTCGGGCCCCGCCTGCCCGTCGCCTCCTTCCTCCTCGTCCACGAACTTGTTCTCGTCGTACTCGTCCACGTCCACCCACCGGAACCGCGCCGCCGACACGCCCTGCTTCGCCATGGCCGCCCCGCTCGCCGCCACCGCCCGCCGCTCTGCGCAGGCGCGACGCTGGGCACCGCCTCCGCGCAGGCGCGCTGGAGGGAGGCGACCCGCCCGCGCGCCGGCCACAAAGGAGGGCGTGGAAAGCCGCGGGAGGCGAGCTGCCATTGGTCGGCCGCCGGCCGTTAGCCCGCCCCGAAGGGGCGGTCAGTCGCCATGGTTACGGACGCGGACTCCAGAGCCGGAGCCCTTGGCGACGGCGGGGCGCTCTCGGCTTCGGCGAGCCCATCGCGCTTGACGGCCGGGAAGGCGCTGGTGTGCGGCGAGAGCTTCCTGGGGAGCCGGAGGCGGGTGAAGATGCCGTGCGGCACCGGCTGCTGGCCCGGTTTCAGACGGGTACGAGCAAGGCAGGACGCTGCCGCCCTCTCCCAGGCCTGTGCTGCGGGCAGGAAGCGGGGCGCACGCGGCCTAGCGCCCATGTAACGTGTGCCCCCGGGGTGACGGGCGGGCTTTGGCTCCGAACGTGAAAGCCTGAGCTCAAATACCCCCTGGGTACTGCAGAAACTTAAAAAAGAGCGTCAGCTTTATGTTTCTTGGCCAAAGAAAGCAGTCACCCCGCTCCTACCGCCCGCGTGGCTCCCAGGGACCGTGAGTTCACGTTTTATCAGACAGCGCAGCAGGACGGCGGTCTGACTCCAGAAAGCTTTTCTGAGAAAACTCCCAGGTGTTGGGAAAGGAAGGGATCTGGCGGGTTCCAGGAACATGTCGGCCCCTATTTCATCCTCAGAGACTCAGAGAAATGAGTTTCCGGGTGGGCTCACCTCCGGTGAAGGGCAGGGTGTTCAAGGTCGAACTGGGAATCAGTCGCTTTTTTTCACTCAGGCACAGAAGAGCTGTGACCAGCAGTATTTAGTGTAACAGAAGGAGAGCCCTTGATGTTCAGGGTGTAGGGCAGGAAACGGAGGTAGAGGTGAGTTACTGACTAAGTCAGGAAAAGAAGCCAGGTTTTTCCAGCTTTGTGTCAGCAGCAAGACTAACCTTCCCCAGAACAGCAGTTTATTCCAGTGCCCCGATGCTTGTGTGTGCCAGCTGTTTCCATTACAAGCCAGATGTGCTGTAGCATAAACCAGATGTAAACGTTATTGGTGGCCTTCTCACATCCCCCTAGAGTTGGCCCTTCTAGAAACACATCAAAGAACTCTGTCTGGATCAGCGTCACGTCACCCGGATCAGGTCCCAAGTTAGCACTGCATGGGAGGCTTCACAGACCTAAACATTTGTGTAATATGCTCAGCTGTCACTGTGGCGGGTACTCTGAGAATGCCTCAGCTAAATACCTTCTTAATATACCCCTCACAAAACACACTAGATTGTTTTTGTTTGCTTGTGTGTAATTTTGCTTGGAGGCAGACAAAGGGATTTCTCCAAGTGGAACACGCAATCATTTGTTCTTGTGACCTCTTGTAACTGTCACGTTGCTGTTCCGTTCCTGCTGTTCTACAGACCCTTTTTTCCTAACACAATGTTCTAGACCCTGACTGCCTCTAAAATTCTCCACTCTGCTGGAATCTGAATACAAGAGGATTTCCCCTTCACAGAGTTTTGGGTTTGTTTTGCTTTGTGGACTTTGCCTAATTCTTCAGTAAAGATCATCTGGAAGAGAACTGGGGGAACTGTCAAAACACGGGCCATTTCCTGTCATTGTCTAGAGTCTCAAGCATTGTGGTCTTCCATCTCCTTCCTGTGTTTTTGTTCCTGGGTTGACAATGTTCTCTTTAAATAAGTCCAAATAAAAATAGATGTCATAGACCTGGAAATAGAAACTAGTACCCTTAAATGAATGTCGTCGCTGTCTGAGCACAAAGCGGCAATAATCACCAACCAGCGTAATCCCAGAGGGTACTGAAGTGTTTACAGCCTGGGGTTCTACTCCCGTCACCTTTCCCTTGCAAATGGATCCACTGAGGTTGCTGGCAGCAGTTCTTCAAGGAAGTGGTATATGGGCCGCAGCCATAGGCGAGTAGCAAGAGCACGAGTAGGAAGAGGGATTTCCCTTTAGCTGAGGATGCTGGGACCTACCGTTCCCAAAAGCTCGCAGCATTTTTCACAAGTTTGGGTCTAAATCTGTTCCAGTGGGTTGTACTCTATTAATCTACATCAGAGTGGCATCGATTGGCACGACTCTTGGATGTTGGACTCAATGGATCCCTCGTGTAATCTATTTTCGCATTGTAGTAGTGCCGAAAGGTCACAGCTAGGAGTTACGTTGCATTTTGACTGGTCTGGAGGGGAAAAATACAGGCTTTGGAAAGCTCAGAGCTCGCAATAAGTGAACGACAAGAGTCATGACAGCAGAAAGGGAGAAAGGTTGGAACGGACTTCTACTGCTAAAAGCATTTTTGCCTCCCCTGGCAAAACAGGTCCCTTCCACAAACATGTCTAGTGCCCATGTTCTGAACCTGGAGGTGTCCTGATGGAGGAAGTCTCAGCACTGCACCCGCGCATGCAGTGTAGTCAAGAGGGAGAAGGACACGTGCTGTCTAGGCTACAGGTCTGGGCCACTGCAACAGCAGTACTTACTCTCACGTCAGAGAAAGCAGAAATTTCAGCGAGCTAGGAAGGGAGCTTGGGTGGATGTAACGGTGCCGCTGGCAGTGAGTGGCTGGCACTGTGTGTGACGAACATGGCTGAGCATCTTCCTCATATGTGTAAGGAACGTACTCAATCGTGTTTCACGGGAGAGAGAGAAACGTAATGGACATTAAAAGTACACGTATTTCTGTCTGCATTTCAAAACTGACATTCCCTTGTTTTCAAACAGGCTCTCAATACCTCCTTCAGAAACCTGTTTCGTTGGACACCTTGGAGAAGCAGAAGGAGAGTCGTACCTGAACCGCCAGTGCCGAGTCCACCCAGCGTGCAGGAGGCAAGTCACTGGTGTACAGACGGTTGTTATCTGACTATGGGATATTTTAGAGATGGAGGAGGTAAAAACAAACAGTGTAGTCAAGAGGGAGAAGGAAACGTGCTGTCTAGGCTACGGGTACACTACATGTGGTCTCAGCAGACCTTTTATGCAGTGGAAGAATAACGCCCTTCGACTCGCTTCGGTACCCTTTATTTATACTGTGCAGAATCGTTTGCTTTTTGTTGCCGCCTCCAGGCGTTGTGCTGGACGACTGAAAGTTCTGCCTGCTCTAACTCTCCGCCCTTCCCTCTGACCTGTGTGCCACGGTGTGACCTTTGAGGGTAGGACTTCCGACAGCCTTTTTTGCTGGCCTCTTACATTTCTCTACGCTCCGTTGCATGAGCTCTCTGTTGCCCATCAGTGTAGGTGCCCTTTAACAGCTTGGGCAATCCAAAGGAAACTTTGGCAGCCTTCCTCTGGATGTGTGTGGATGTGTACAAGAGAAGAATCCAAAGAGATTCCATCATCCGCCCCCTGTGATGTCTGGATAATATAGTAAAAGTGCAATTTGGCCTGAACTGAATGATTGAACTGCGATTTTTGGACTCGTTCCGCACTTCAATAAATGTTCAGTCTGGTAACTCTAAATATTAGGTAACATTAACTTACTATTACTGCTTTTTCTGCTCAGGCCCCACCCTGGAGAGGTCTCTTAGTTTCACAACAAAGGGTAGTCAAAAGCACAGGCATTGACGTGAGGTTTATCATGCACTTTAGGTATGTATTCATGCTGTGGTCCTAAAACCGGTTTACTTAGTGCTCACCTCTTTCTTTCATAAAAGATTAAAAACGCTTGGCAATAGGGATTGCTCACTGTAATTGTTCTGAAACATGTAACTACATTTCCTGGATACATTTTCTTCCACAAAAGCACCTTAAGTTTCAAGTTCCGTTTATTTTACAATCTGAATCAGTCTTCTGCTAAGTATTTTCTCCTCTGTCAGAATGCATTTAGTCTCCCCACACCTACGGCTTTATTTCCAGCTGTTCCTTCTATTAAAACCTAGCACTCTTGCCTTGCTGTTTGCACCGAGTGCAGCAGCAGTTTACACTGATTTCCTGAGTCCGTATAACTGTAATTTCGGTGTACTGTTTGGCCAAGCTTTACAGTGTGAAAGGAGAGCCAAAAACACAAGCAGGGTGAAAAACCCCCCAAACCTTTTGTATTACGTCACGCGCATTCACGCCGTTGTTCTGCAGCAGAATTCCGACTCGCGGCATCCTTCAAGGAGTTTTGAGTTCAGCAGCGTTGCCTGCTCTCTCGTACCGGGCATTCTGTGTTTCTACGGACTGAGCAGGAAGTGACGCAGAGCTCCACAGTCAAACTGAACTGCACCGTGCATTGCCTTGTCTGGTTATCAAGGGCACTAATGGGTTGGTGACACGAGACCAAGTTACCCAGTCCGTAATTTCACAGTCTGTTTGAGGAGGTGTAACCCTGCGGGGCTTCTAGAAATCGTCCTACAGCTGGTTTTCCCTGTGTCAGCATGTGTGTTTCTACGGATATATTTACCCTGCCCTAAGGAAGACTGAAGAATGTTTTTTCCACAGGCTTGAAATATTTTGGGATGGCCTGATCTTTCCTTTGCCTAATCTCATTAATGCGAGCTATTTACAAAGCTTACCT
Organism: Rhynochetos jubatus; assembly: GCA_027574665.1. Lineage (NCBI taxonomy): Eukaryota > Metazoa > Chordata > Aves > Eurypygiformes > Rhynochetidae > Rhynochetos > Rhynochetos jubatus. The sequence goes on from CM050656.1 coordinate 25,444,634, forward strand.
TAAAATACTGCGTAAACTCAGTAAATGTGAACCAAAGTAACTCTATACTTCAAAAAGATACTTCATTCATTCAGGTGACCTTCCACTAGTTCATTTACATAAACCATAGCGATGTCTGGGGATTTTTGCCAGGGTTTTTCTTTTCACTCATGGTTGCAGACACCTGAATGGGCTCAAGCCATTTCTTTCTGTCAAGGGAGATGACGCGTTTGTTACTGGAGCATTGTTAGTGCTGGTGTTACGTGACTGTAGTGATGGAACAGTGATCACGCGGGTCATGTCATTGCCACGGAGGTAGAAGAGCAGGTGCGGCACCCCACATTTTCCTTAAGCTGAGGATGCAGTACATCAGCCACTTCAGTCCCCGTGAAAGAGCAGCAACAGAAGGGGAACTGTAGGCTTCTGCCTCTCTGAGTTCAGCCTTTTTTCCCTTGGTGGCCTGAACGTTCCTTCCCACAGATAGCCAGCTCCAAAGGTACAGAGAAACTTTCTGTTAGAGTGATCTTGTCGATGTCTTTTTCATTTCTAATGCCATTTTTAAAGCTCCTTGTCACACATACGTAACAAATAAGTATTAAAACTAGTCGCAAGAAGAATTTTCTGAACTGTCCTCTAACTAGTGGCAGAATTTAAGGGGCTGTTTCTGATATTTCAGACTTAAAGCAGGCTGTAAGCATTAAAACCAAATGCTGTTTAAAAAGCACGCACACCCCAACACCAAACCCTAGATTTGTTGACAAATACTGTGCCCAATGGAAACTGCAAGAGAAAGCGGAATGTTATAATGGGATGTTTGCAAGGTGACTTTGACACCTTCCTTGCAAGATAATAAGGAATGTTTTTTGCAGTCAGCAGTGCTCATGCCCTTAGGCTCTGTGTGGCAACCCAGAGATGGTATTTTCAGCAAGGGAATCGCAGATGCTGATGCTAAAGTTGTGGTTGGTTTTTATGGTTATTCTGCAGTTAAGTGTGACACCAAATTACCCCTGTTGTTCCCTCTGGTAATATTATTCTTTGTGGGATAAGGGATTTTCTCTTAGATCATAGTATATGATGGGATCGTAAGAGAACGGTAGCAGTCAGACCGTCAAAGAAAGGTGAACTTAACTCCAACCCTCCGTTATTTGATACAGTGTTTGGAGAGCCAAAATTGACAAAACCGTTTAGTCCCTAAGACGGACTGTTCCTAAGAAAAGATGGAATTTAATCTTTGTTTCATCGTCAAAGCTGTGTCAGGGATCTGGCTTCTGTCTGATTTTTGTGCTTTGGTTTTGTTTCAACTTTGTAGGTTGAAGAGGACCAGTTCCTTCCAGAACATATTGTCAGCCAGTCCCAAACAAGCGAGATCAGGACAATACAAGCTGGGACTTTGGAGAAACCTGGGGAGAGCCCTCCGACAGTGTTTAAGGAGAAGGATTATACTTACACCAACCTCTTCCCACCAACATACGCAGCCTTTACTTCTACTACGGATGTACTGGAACTCCTCCTCGACAGGTAAGCGCCAGTATATAACGAACCGTCATTTACATGCTAGAGGGAGGTTGTCAGGAATTTCTTCCATCACGTTTGGTAGCAACCGGATGGACAGATGTCCAGAATGCTTCAAAATGCAGAATTTCAGCATCCACATAAAACGTGTGAATGCATGCTGCCCACACCCCAACTCTCATTAAATCACAGTCACCGGGCAGGGGAAGTGTGCCACGTCTGACTGCTACGGAACCAAACCGGGACCGACACAAGAAAACTGATAGATCTTTTGCCCCCAAAATCCCCCAGAATGTGTGGGCTGCAAAGTCATGCCTAGAACGGATGCCTACGTTTTGCTGGGTGCTGATATCTTCAGACTTAACACCCCTGTTTGGAGGCTGCTGATCTGAAGCAGCGATTGTACAAAGGTATGAAAGAATTCACTGTCCCTTTTGCTTGGCACCCACAACATTCGTTTTCTCACCCTAAATTCTAACTGAGACATGACTGGCTCCGAGATGATCTTATTCTGGGAGTGTCATATTTATTGCATTTTCAAACTCAAGTGAGGTACAGAAACAGTTATTCTGGCATATGGTGGTTAAAACAGGAAGAGCAGAAGAACTCCGAGGTTTTAATTTTGGCCCTCCCACCAGGCAGATAAAGAGCAAAGCATGGAGAAGTTATCTGAGCTTTTCTTGTGTATCTGAAAGGGAGTATACTACTGCTTGCGCTGTAGGAATTTTGTGAGACTCAGTCAATAATGATGTTGCAGTGCCTGGCTGCCAGCCCTGCTGGGATTATAATAAAAGCTGTGGTTGCTCCAGTGCAGGGACTTCAGAGCCAGGGAAGAAGGCAGATGAGGAAAAAGCAGCCAACCTAGGGAGCGGACCATACAGTTCGCTTGAGTAAAAGCTTGGGCAGAGGCTGGTAGGTGGAAAAGAGAGGGGGATGACTGGTATTTTCAAAGCTCTTTAAGAGTAACAGGACATCGGCATGCCTTTAGTATTCATGGAAGTTTGGCATGGAAATGCAGCAGAGAGCTTGGAAAACCTGCCCAGCCTTTAACACTGCACGTTCTGATACTTTCTCTCTGTTCAGTGGGAGTGGGCAGGGCGATTTAAAAGAAAAGCCCATCTGGTTGGCATTTTGATGGGAAAACACTCGATGGAAGTTCCTGGAGAGAGGAAAAGGAGCCCAGTTCCTCCTGCCCCTGGCTGTGGGAGTACAGCATGATGCCCGTACACAGAGATCCTTTGGTATCCACAGTGTTGCTGTGGAATTAACAAGTGTGATGGGAGCCAAAGATGTTTAGCTGTCCAGAGGAGAGCAGATGCAGGGGCGCACGTTCTACTCTCTTTTTCTGTATTTAAACATTCAGCACTACCCATTACATGCTGTTCTCATTTGCTTAGTCAGTCCCTTTGAGTGGAGGGACTCCAACTCTCCAAACACCAAGCAGGGCTGAAAAGTTCTGTGACCTACAGCATCCTTTTGTGTCTCATGTCTCTTTTTGTATGCAGAGCGTTCATGCCAGGCTGGGAAGTGAATCACTGTTTGTCCTGCATCTGGTGAGAAGAGAGCGGTGGAAGTCTGCAGGAACGCTGGTTCTTTACATCAGATGTATCCTCAACTCCTCCTACCCCTGTTTAAGGACCTGTTGCTCACGCAGAGCTCTCGCGTTGAGAGACAGGCAGAGGTTTACGTCTGGCAATAAAACGAAGCACCCAGTTTTGTACAGAAAATTGCCTGCTCTTTATTCCTGTGTTGTGCATTTCTATTACAAAACTCAGCACGTTTCTCTAGTGAGATTTAAACTCCAGTGCCTAATGTTCTGCAAATACCTATTTTATATTTCATACAGTGCTAGGACAGTGACACTCTGAGTCCTCTCAATAAGTTTTGCTCTAAGAACTAATGGCAAGTTTTGGAAAATTAATAGAACGCTTGTTACCCTGAAGCTTTCCTTGGATGTTTCTCCCAGCAGGGGGAAAAATGGCTTTTGCCGGTTGGCTGAGGTGCATTTTAGTCATCTCATCTGGCAGATGGCAGTGGAGAGTGAAATCCTCTCCCTTCAGCAACAGGACAGGAGCAGCCGTCAGAGTGTGGAATGTACGGTACATCAGCAGCATGTCTGGAGTCTGTCCTGGGTGACACCCACTGAGAAGGCATCGGCACAGTTCTCTGCATGTCCCCCTTTCGCTCTTTTTGTCTCTTCAGGGTCGGATGTTCTGTGTCCCAGTGTTAGAATATTTGGAAATGCAGGACAGTCTACAGGTCTGCGAGAGCGAATATTGAAACCAACAGAATTAAATCTCAGGAGAACAGCTTAAGCTTTACACTCCTGCTGAGCAAAGTGTTGCAAGTTTTGTTCTTAAGGCTCCTCTGCTGGATTCCAGCCTTGCAGCAAAGCAGTGGGAAGTTTCTCCAACAGTTAATTGCATCCACTTTGAATTGCCAACACTAGGAAGGAGCGTTTAGGGTACGACTGAGAGCTGAGAGAGGCCAGGGAGGACTCAGTGGTGAATTCGGGCATAGCCGAGAGTCCCGAGGAAGTTACCGAGTCAATTTTACAGCTTCAGTAGTGCTGAAATGGAAAAAAAGCACGGGCTCTGGAATGCGTGCAACCCCTCCATCTTTCTCGGACTCAGCTTCCCCATCCGCAGGGGAATTGCGCAGGGTTAAGCTGCTGGCAGAGACTGTTGAACCTGAAGTCCTCAGTGTAAAGTGACGTGGAGTTCCGAGATACTGAGCCCTGGTAGGGCAGAATATCCCCATGATGGTGGGGCTAAAACCTGTTCATTACAGTCCAGCAGGTCTGCTGGGGAGCGTGAGCTTGAGTTCAGTTACACTAGTTGGCTTTCTGTATACACCTGGGCGTCTCACACGTGAAGCCTTAGACTGATACCTTAGAGGAGCATCAAACGACCAGCTACCACCTTTTAGTTTTGTCCTTTGAAACCTTTTGGATGAAATTGTTGCCGTTCTGACATGACCTTTCTGGGCACAAACCGACAGCCCGCTCTGGTTTCTCCACCTGATGCTACGAGGATGTTGCAGCACAAACACTGCCAGATGCGCTTGTTCTCCTGCCTGTTCAGATAAACGGCAGGTGCCCGGCCTGCAGTGAGTCAGTGGAGGATGTGTAAAACCAGCTTGCCTTATTGTGGACTGTAATGGCCTGTCCTCATTAAAGCTGGCTGTAAGGACCCACTGCGTTCCTTATGGAGCTGCTCTCTGGAACAATGGGCACTCCCTTTGGGAATGGAGTGCATAACCCTGCCTGCGGGGCACACGCGCTGCCTGTGTAGGCAGGAGACTGCTGTGGGCTCTTGGACTTGTGCCCGTGCCTTCCTCTTTCCCAGCGGCATTTTCCCAGCGCCACCAGCCGTTCCCACTCGTGACAACTCTGTCAGTCGTTTTGGCACAAGCGGCATTTGCCACGCAGAAAACGGTGTGTGAAATCACACCGGGCTTCGAAGGAATGACCAACGCTGGAGAAACAGAGGCTGCATAGGAGAAAGCGCTTGTGTTACAGCCGCATCGCACACTGGAATGTTGCAGTGGGAAAGGATGGAGTGAAAACGGGCACAAGGGGTCTTGGAGCTGCGAGCAAAGCAGCTGTTTTGGTTAATTCCCTCTTTGTGCAGGCTGCTTCATAGGAGGTTGGCAGACACTGGCTGTCTCTTTAGGATTTTTTTTCCTCCTAACTGCAATCATCTTCCAGCTCCTTCCTTTTGCCCCCCTCTTCCATTCCATCTTTGTAGCTCGAGCTAGAAACACTGTGTAGCTGTTTATGAGAACTGCATATGAATTACGCTCTTCAGGATTCTGCTGGTATTCAGTAGAGGCTCCTCTAACCATTCCTCTCGTTTTTCAGGTTTGGAGACCTGGAGGCCCCCTCAAGCTGTGGAGAAGCTGAAAGCCAGAACTCCTGTGAATCCAAAGCAGTCTTCAGGACGTGAGTTACGGTTTTGGCACTGCACAGTGAGCCCCAGTCAGGATTTTGTGGTGCAGGAGGATGTGGGCAGCAGAGCTGTTGTTTCCTCTGAAAATTCACACAACTGTTTGCTTGCTTAAGTAAGCTTGTGTGAAGGCCAAGTATCAACTGTCTCCAACAGAGCCGATAACATAACGCAGAGATCTTTCCACCCGGGAAGTTGTCTCAGAATTACACGTGAGATGAACACATTCAGGCCAATTTTTTGTTGGTTAAACCAACAAGGAGCCTTTGTTTCCCCTGCCTGATCTATAGCAGCGAACGGTTATTGCTTGTGGCTGATTTTATTGTGCGTTACAACAGTGTCTGCAGCCCCAGGCTGAGGTTGTTTCAGGCAAGGTGTGTACGCATGTACCATTTTCATTGGTGCCCCTCTGCTTTACAGTGTTGCTTTCAGAGGAAATACAGCCGGCTTAATTTAGTCTGTGTGAGCAAGCCTGACAGCTACTGCAAGGAGAGGGGAGGGGCGGGAATAGCCCCCTGTAAAGATGACTCCAGTGATGCTCGTCAGTATGCGTTTGGCAAATTACAGGTCGTTTTGTGTATGTTCCTGTCTAATTTCATAAGAAATGGGTCATTTAATCTCTCCTTGCAGGGGAGGGTCTCCTTATTCTCCTGAATTGTTGAGATTCCCTTCCTCTCATTCTTTAGAAAGAACTGTATTGCAAAAGAAAGCACTGCTCTTGCCTGTTCTGGCAAGAAATTCTCTCTCTCATTCCTGTGCAGACCTCTTCAGGACCAGTGTTTATAGCTCTTTTCCCAGCTGAGAAAGACTAGGCAGAATTTCCGTGTAGGGACTCCGTGACAGGAATTACACATCAAAAACCTTGTACTTCCAGCAAGAAAGTAAAAAGGTGTAGGTCATAATCAGTCCCTGAAAAATGTAGTCTTGTTTCCTGTCTGAGATCTTGGAAGGCTCCTGTTCCTATCTGCCTCTGGGTCTGTCGAGTACAGGGAGTTTCTCCGCAAGGGCAGCAAATGCAAAGCTACTGCAAGAGACGGGCAATTCTGCAGCCCGTTTTCAGGACGCTTCCCTCCCTGAGACACCAATTCAACAGTCAGGCGCTAGGAGGTCAGTAGGGCACAGCGCACCTTTTTTCTCTTTCCGATGTCCCCTCTGGACTGAAAGGATTTTGCTGGCAAAACTCAGTGTCTGTAGCAGCTGTGAACTCTTCACCCTGCTCTGGGAGACGGGGTCTGTCTTAAACTCTGTTCTTCAGCTTATGAAAGTGGCCATCAACCAAGCCTCTGGAAACTGAGCTTAGCAGGAAGTGCGCGAACAATATTAGGACCAGAACTTATCCTGTGGAGAGGCTCCTTCTTCCAAGTCGTTGCGGAACTGGTACATGCTCATAAAAAACAGAATACCCAACCTCGTTTGTGGTGGTGGAGCCGGTAGGGATGATGGGGAGGTGATGGTGGTGGTGAGGCACCAGACAGAGAAACAGATGAAACAACAGACTAAAATGGATAGGGCTTGTAAAATGATAGTTGAGTTTTGAGGACTCAGTAGGCTGAACAGGCTTTGCTGCAGACCAGGGCTGTTGTCACTTGGTCACCTCAGCTGCTTTTCTGATGGCAGCAGAGCTCATGAGGTTTGCTTCCCTGCAAAACTGCGGTTCTTCTCGCCTAAACACCTGCCCCTGCTTTCCACAGCAGCAATACCCGTACGTCACCTCTTGTGCCTGCCACACCATTTCTGACTACCCCTCACTGTTTGAGGAGGATGTGAAGGTCCGTGAACGTGTCACAGCCGAGCTGGTGACAGGGCGGGAAGGCATGTCCTCTGAGGAGCGGCTGAGGACGTGTGGGAATGGCGCAGAGCTGTGCCAGGGGAGGTTTAGACTGGACAGGAGGAAGCATTTCTTTGCAGAGGGGGTGGTCGAACAGTGAACAGGCTTCCTGGAGAGGTGGTTGGCGGCCCAGGCCCATCAGTGTTTGAGGCATTTGAGGGCCAATGCCCTAAACAATATGCTTCAACTTTTGGTCAGCCCTGAGTGGCCAGACAGTTGGACTAGATGGCCGTTGTAGGTCCCGTTCAACTGAAATAGTCTATTCTATTCTCCTAATGGCTTTACCTCTCATTCTTTGTTATCCTGAATTTAATGGGAGGGTCTCAATACAGCTTAAATGGATTTGATTCTTTTTTGCCTTGTCTTTTGGGGCTGTAATTGTGCTCTGCTTATAGGTGTGCAAATGGGGAGCAACTTCACCCTGAAGTCCTTGGCAAAATCTGAGTGATATCTTAACAGGATTCCATGCATAAAGCAACAAATCAAATTCTTTGCTCAAAAAAGTCTTCACACGGCCATCATGTGGGGTGTGACTGTGTCTGGTTTTATTGTCACATCACGTATTGTTAGGCTGTGTGTTGCTACAATAATATTGTCATTGTTATAATATGCATTGTTACACACATACAGCCTATTGCATCCATCCGTGCTGTTTGCAACCAGTGTGCTCTCTGTGTGTTTGCTCTTAGTGCCATAACATCCATCCTGGGAGCCTGGCTCGACCAGTGCCCTGAGGAGTTCAGAGAGCCGCCCAACCACCCGTGCTTGCTGAAGGTGCTGGAGTACCTGAAGGGGAGTATGCCTGGCTGTGACCCAGAGAGGAAGGCACAGGACCTCTTGCAGCAGTTCCAGAACCAAGAAGCAGAAGAAGACAGGAAGCTGCCTTTCCCTTCTTTCTGTTCTCCCAGACTGTGTGGTACCCCAGGGATTTACGTGGATTATATTTCATCAGCTCTCATGCTCATTGACAACACTGTGAGGCTCACCAGTGACTTCTTTTCTTAAAAAAAAAAAGTGTGTACGAGGCTGCAGGTTCTGTGCAGGATGAGACAGTGAGTGAAAGAACTGGCAGCAGGGATGAGTTTCCCTTGTGAAGACCTTTGCCCGGTGTATGGCCACGCGCCACCTTTCACTGTTTCCCTTTCTCGTGGCCACCGAGGAGGTCTTGGAGTGCCCCGTGTCAGAGGGCCCAGGGTGTGGCAGCCGTGTGCAGTGTGCTGCCGTGCCTCTAACCTGTCCCTCATCCCTTGGTTTGCAAACACATCAGGTTTACCATCAGTCTTTTCCCAGCAAGCGAGTCTGAAAATTTAACAGACCCAAGAGGAGTCTCGTGTGCGACGCTCGGGGATTCGCTCTGATTTGGGCCTCACAGCTGATGGGTACACAGGGCAAGAGGGTGGTGTGATAGCACGTAGCAAACTCCTGAGAAACCCTATAAACAACACAGAGGAAAAGCAAACAATAGGCCAGGCAAGAGAGGAACCCGACCCAAACCGTATTATTCTTGAGCCAAGCGGCAGCTGTGCTCAGCCCAGCTCTGTTCTGCTTTCACTTACTGGCTTTTACGCTTTCTTTTCTATCCCAGCATCCTTCCTGGCTCCGAGGAGCTCGCCCAGAGCACACCCGTAAAGTTGCCACCCAAATCTAATCCGGGTGGGAGCTCTGGTGACGCCACGGACTCGGCCAGTGTTTCTTCGTCTGAGTTTACTCCGTATGAAGCTGAAGACAGCTGCATCACGCCCGCTGGACCTTCTCACCCTGCGCAGAAAAAGGTACGCTCTGGGCCTTGCTGCCGACACAAACAGCCTGGGAGAGACTGCGGACACGGCAGGCCGGCCCTCGACGCGTGCCTAAGCCTGGTGGTGATAGATTTTCTGGGGGCGATTGGCAGTGGTTTTGGTTTAGGTGAGGCCCTGCAGAAGCACGAGGTTAATTCTTCTTTCAGTCCTTCCTGGTGCTTTCTCAGCCCGATGGGGCAGGGCAGTGGCATTGCTACCTTGGAGCCTGCGGGAAGTGGGGTGAGGAGCCCGAGCATCACGCTCACTCAAGGCACACGGCGGCGTGACATTAGCAGTGACACGGGCACGAGGATTTATCAGCCTCCACAAGCAAAACGAAATGAAACAGGAGATGGGATCAGCTGAAGAGGAGTGAGACCAACAGCCGGCCCTGGAATATCTCCGGTTCGATGAGTTACTCTGCTGTGAGCAGCCTGCTGCCGTGTCCGTGCTGGGTGAGGCAGGTGGCCTTTAGGAGCAGGCAGGAGGCATAGGCGGTGTATTTTCAGTGCCGTGCAGACCCGAGCAGGAGCAGGTGCCCGTGGTGCCTCTGCTCTTTCCCAGCCGGTCCCGGCCCGGCTGGTGGCCCACGCCCCGGTCCTGCAGGTTGTGTCTGCTGCCACCGCCTGGCCTGCTCTGGCTGAGGCAGGGGCAGGGGCGATGAGTGCTCATCTGAACGGTGACATGAACCGAGGAAAGCTCGCTTTTGCTGGAGGCAAGGACTGCCACCGCCAGCCTGCTCCACAGCGTGCAGGTCACGGCGGGTCTGGACGTGCCTTTTGCTTTCTCCAGTTGTTCCTCCAGCACGACACGCGCAGATGGACAGAACGGCCAGCTTATGGCAGTGTTTGTCTTTCCTTTGTTGTGCAGCTCTCTGACTCCTCCGGGTCCTCTGCCTACTCCATGGACACATCTTTCTCAGGGACACCATCTCCTGTCTCAGCCCCTCCCTTGCCCTTCTCCAGTGGCAAGCCCGACAGTGAAGAGCCTTCCGACGACGAGCCCTCCGGTTCTGGGACAGCCGTTGTCTCAAAAGTACGCTCTCCCGTGTCCAGTCAGCAGGACGACGATACGAGTATCCTCCGGATCAGCACAGAGGACAACAACGGCAACATATACAAGAGCATCCTGGTGAGTGGCGTGGGACAGCACAATGCTGCTGTCGGTGGTGTTTTCACCCAGGGCGACTTACAAAAACGGTGCTTTTAGTTTCTGAAAACACTTACTGAGCTGACTGTCACAGCTGGCTGGAAAGGGAAAATGAAAACTGCTACCATTCCAAAGCTGTGGAGTGTGGTAGGAATGAGCGGTTTGAAAAGGCATCTTTGAGCTTTCTGCTAAAACACAAGCTTTCATTTCAAGAGCAGTGACTTCCCCAGAGTGAAGCATTCTCATGAAGGGCAGGCTTTGCTGCTTCTGCCCCTCCCCTAGTGCCAGCTGCTCTTTCTCCAGCTCAGACTGAGTGTGAGTTTTGCCACCAGGTGCCAAGTTGTTCCAGGAGAAGCTCTCCCCAGGAGCTGGTTTCCAGAAACAGGGAGCTGCGTGTGAGGAAGCTGACAAGCCCTTGACTTGCACCGCTGCCCTCTGGGGTGAAGGTTGCCAGGCCAGCAGCTGCCCGTGCTCAGGTGTTTCCCTCACTGCTGGGTGCACAGGGGGATTCTGGCAGTGCCTCGCCTGGGTGCCAGCTCTGCAGATCCCCAAGGGACACTCGGCTGCTGAGCAAACACTTTGGGTCCCTCAGGGCCTGGCGGGAGCAAACACACCGGGGGTAGTTCTGGGCGAGTATCGATCCCTTATGCTTTTAATGGCCTGGCCTCCCCAAACTGCAAAGAGCTGCTCCCCGAGGGCCTGACAAACGCAAATGCCGGCGAGACAAATCTTCCCTTGGATGCATCAGGCTCTGGGGGGAGCCCGGTGCCTGCTCCGGATGCACAGCGCTCCCACAGCAGGCAGGAAACCCAGTTACAAGGCCAAAAAGCTGTGCAGGACAGCCAAGAAAGTACTTGGCACAGGAGACGGCAGATTCACTGATGTCTGCAAACAGCAGGTGGGGCAGCGGGTTGTGTGGGCTCTTACGGGCAGTGAGAACAATGTCTCATCTCCAGGCGTTTGCCCAGGAGAGCAGACGCCCGTTTACTGCTGCCTCTTCCGTTGTCTGGAACTGAAACACCGCCCCCCCGTGTCACCAACCCACGCTTTAGGGTCCAGCAGGACCTACTCCGTCGGTACTAACCCAGCGTATTTGTGTCGGTTCCCTGGAATCTCTTCCAAGACGTGCAGGAAGGCAGGCACTTGGGGATGGTGAAACCATTCCACAGAGTGCCCACGCCGAAGCTCTCAGTGCAGCTCTGTCTTTCCAGATCACGAACCAGGACAAAGCTCCCGCTGTCATCCAGAGAGCCATGCTGAAGCACAACCTGGAGTCGGACGCAGCCGAGGATTACGAGCTTGTGCAGGTCATCTCTGCGGACAAAGGTGAGGAGCACAACTCTGCTGCTGCTTGGAAAATGCTGCTGGATTTGAAGGGAAGAGTGAAGCAGCGCTAGAGATGGCACGGACACGCTGTCCCAGCTGCCCGTGAGAATAAACGCCCTCACTAAGTGGTGCGCGGGGGTGCTGGGTCACAGCCGGTCAGCACATGGCTGTGTGCCAGCAGAGCCCGCTCGTGGGCTGCCAGGCAGATCCGTGGCTGCGCTGCCACTGCAGAGCTGCTGCCTCCCTCGCCCTGAGCACAGCCTACCTGAGGGGTTGGGCGGCAGGGTGCCCCCCCCCAGGGCTCAGGGCAGGCCCCCAGCCCGCCGCTGTCGCTGGGCAGTGCCCACAGAGCTGAAAACCAGCAGCAAAAGTGCCAAAAGCTTGCTTTTGGGTCTGCTTTGGGTTTGGGGGGCTGCCAGGGCCTCTGCCAGGCCAGACTGGCTCTAGCTTTGGCCTCTCCCTCCTCTGCCACCCCGATCCCCCTGTTTTGTGGGACAGCTGCTGCGGGTGCCGCCACCTGAAGCAGCTTTGGCTGAAGAGGCCCAGCAGAACAAGGCAAGGGGCTGGGCACGCTCCCCCTGTTCTCTCCTGCCTTTCCTTCTGCTGCGCGCGACGCCACGCACTTACGCTTGCTCCGCTCCCTCTTGCGCAGAGCTGGTGATCCCGGGCAACGCCAACGTGTTCTATGCCATGAACAGCGGCGTGAACTTGGATTTCATCCTGCGGAAAAAAAATTCCGTCGACCGGCAGGTGAAAACGAGGAGCCGGTGCAGCCCGACGTTCCCCAGAGCTTCTAAGCGGGGGTGCAGGAGCAACCGGCTCAGCAAAACCACGCTCTGAGCGGCACAGGCCCAGGAGGAGAACTGGCGGAGACTTCAGCTTTGAACCATCGGCGCTGAGGAGCCAAGTGAACCTTTGACAGACCTGCCGCCAGACGGGTGTCTCTCTCCTCCGTGTAGCCACCGATGGACCTTTTTTCCACGGGACGGTAGGGACTGGAACTGTTTTGCTGGTTTAGGGTTTGGGTTCTGGTTTTTGTTTTGCACATGAGCCTGGGAGGGTGAAAGCCCCAGCTGGAGGGGAAAAAAGACTGCAACACTTACCTTAAGACTGCCACACAAGCCGCCTGTTTTGTGAGAAAACAGTTTCCTCTGTGCCAGTATTACACCGCAGAAAAATGCCTGCGTTCAGTTTTTATAAAACCGGAGAAGAAGTGTCTCAAGGCAGTTCTGCCGGAACCCAGGAGGAGGTTTCCAGCCGGCCTCCGGCTGACTGACACTGGTTTGCCGAAGGCGTGAGCGAGCTGTGGGCCACCAGCAGCTGCTGCCTCCAGGAGGCATTTGCGTCCGTGAAGAAGCAGACAAACCCTCAAGACGCTCAGCGCTGGAGAGGGCAGGAACTGCACGTCTGCCACGCTCAGCTGCCAAACTCGTGTTTGCACTTGTTGCACACCAGAACATCACCTCTTTTGGACGGTTTTAACAAAGGACTTTCGTCAATGGACTGCACTTGCTTTCGGATGACTGTTGTGGTCGGTTCACTAACGACGCACGCAAACACTACTCGTCTGGATTTAGGGCTTGTCTTAATGCCCCTCCAGGGGGGTTTCCTTTGCCTGTCTTAACCTACTGGGCAGGAATCGCTGCCTTTTGCACGCGCTCTGAGATGACTGACGTACCTCCCCCACGTGCCATCGCTCGTCAAGAGAAAACATTTTAACTCACATTCTCATTCTCGAGGGGCAACTACTTGACCCTTTGTTTGAGAACTGGGTAGCGAGAGGGGACAGTCAGGTTCATGAGCATTTCCCCAAGCCACCAGAGATTTTATATGACAACACATAATCCGCAGGCATCAACTCAAATACTGACCTTACACGTGCCTGGGCCTCCCTGTGCTACACCAGTGCTGTAGCACGGATTTTCAGCCGCGGGCTCAGAGTACCTTCACCATCGCCGCCAAACTCGCGTGCCGACAGCGCGGGGTTGTGCTGTGTCCGACACGACACACAGATGTATCACCTCTGTTTACAAGCAGCACCGGGCATGGCCTAGTCTGAGCAGCGTAAGAACTCCGTCTGTATTTCTGTTGAGAGGGTGAAGAGGGAGAGCCTGGACCTGAGCCTTAACCTCTGCCCGGCCTTGGGGCAAGGTGACAAAAGACGGTCGGTTTGCTGTGCATTTCAGTGTAAGCACACACTGGTGCCCACACATGGTCAGTTAAAGAAGTATAGGATGGCTTACTCAGAGGTTGTATGTCTGCTGCGTGGAAAGATGAATGTTCTTGGGTTTAAAATGACATTTTCCAAAAGTTTCTATTTTTAAAAGATTATTTTAATTGCTGACTGTTAATCTTTATACATAAATAAACTGTTTTCCATGAATATTTGCCTGGCGGCCATCTATTTACTTCTCTTACAGGTTATCGCTGCGTGGCAGTGGTGGCGTTATTTGCATGTTCTTACACCTCACTCCACTCCCCTCACTGTCACACCCTTCAGCTTCATCACTTTTACTGGTTTTACTGTTCCCAACTCCTTCCAGCTCCCACAGCTCATCTTCCCTGCGCCACGAGAACTCAAACTCCAAACCTCACGGTCTAGCTGTAACCCTTCAGCTGCCACCTCCCCTCAGCACTGTGCCCTTCATGACATCCAGTCCGGGCTCTGTCCTGTGTAACGCTGCCAGCGTCGCTCTCGTGCTTCCCGTTCCTTTGGTTTCGGCCCAGAAGCGTTTCTGAGGGCGGCTTCTGCGTTCCTTCAGCAGCGTGGCTGGAAGGGCTGTCCACTGCAGGGCTCTCGCCTGCATCGCCCACGGAGCGGCAGCAGCGGATGCCGAGCCGTGCGCGCTCCAGTCGCGCGTGGCAGAGATGCCGTGAGCTGCCCGAGAGCGGCAGGTAAAGGGCAGCAAAGCCCGAGCCCTCCCTGGGCCCCGGGCACGCACCAACCTCCTTTGTGCCGTTTCTGGAGAATTCAGCTTCGTGCTTTCTGTTGGAACGCATCAGGGAGATTGTACACGAGTTTTCCACTCATTCTTCGCGAAATCACTCTCTTTTGGGTCACCGACTGGTTTCTGCAGCAAGCGAATCCACACAGAAACGGAGCGTTTCCATCTTTCCCCGCCGTCTCCATCACGTCACGTTCCCTCCTGACCTCACAACCGGCAGCTTGTTGGGTCTTCTGCCCCCTCCCTGCACACAACACGACCGTGTGGAGCTCACCCGCTGCAGCGCGTGCTCCCACCCCTCAACACGGTCCCTCTTCCCGCTCCCAGGGGCGACCTGCCCTGGCCCAGGTCCCTTCAGCGCTGGGCAGACTCCTCAAACTGCCAAGGGCCAGACAGAGTCCCTGCACCGCGGCACTTGCTTCGGTCCCTGAAAGGGCCTCTTGGGCTACAAGAGCAAAAGAGAGATTCCCCGGGATTTCAGGTGCCTTTTGCTTTTTGTCCCTGCTTAAACTGCGCAGGGAGACACAGCACAACAGCAAACCCTTCCTCGGTTTCACTCAGGGTAAGCACAACCGGTTTGCGAAGCAGGGATTTCGTTGTGCCCCTGGAGAGTAGAGCAGCACCGTTAAACAGACGCCAGGACAGCGCTGTGACAAGCTGTGCTGCTGCAGGTGACGTGTCGAAGGCCCGTGAACAAGCTGCCTGTTCAGCTGGCGCGCTGCGTGAGCTCTGTAGCTCCCACGGCTCTGCCACCGCGCTCCTTGGGGTGGGCGCTGCTGGGGGGTCCTTCGGGCGCCTGCAGGGTCTTGGGGCCTCGCTCAGATGCCCCACAGCACAGCAAAAACCCCACACCACAGAGAGAAGGGGGAAAAGCACCAAAAGGGAGGGGAGAAAACAAACCCTCCAAGGTTCGTGAAGCAGATGAAGCAGCCTGGCAAATCCTTGCTTATCCCTGGTGAGGAGCTGGTGCTCCGACTTGTGCTCCGTTTTGAAGCCCTTGAGGTGAGTCAAAAGCAAAAAATAACTACACGGAAAGTGGAAAAATACCAGGAAAACACTGAAGTGTTTCAACTGGCTCCTACTTTTCCAAAACACAGTTCATTCTGGGTAGGGCAAAGCCTGGGCAGCACCTGCCAAGGGGCTGAAAACACAGGGGAAACCAGCACTTGTCCCTGCAGGCAGAACCACAGCTTGCTTATGGAAATGAACAGAAACTGGGGTACGCACACACCCCCCACCCAGCGAGCTGGGGACCATGTCTGCTCCCAAAGGGACACGTCCATTTCATCTGCTACATTCCTGTGTATCATTTGTTTCCCCCTCCCCTGAAACCACCATCAAAACACCTGCACCGCTCACTTCCAGGGCCAACGGAAAGAAAGAACACGCACCCCAAAACAAGCCCCAACCCCAACCCCCAGTGCGGGTGTCAGGATGTTTTTAATAAACTGCTCCTGCTCTGCGTAAGGCAATCAAAGCTAAATGACAAAGCTAAACCTGACATCACGCTGGATGCTCAGCTGTTCACAGACGTCCCGCTTCCGAAGGCCACACCAAGCTTCTTAGCGGCACGCCTGGCCCCGCCGTGCTCAACAGTGCTGCAGACAGGCCAGACGTGCCACGCGTGGAGCCAGACCTGAAGAGGAAGCGAGAGGGCCCGTCAGAGAGGCACGACCCGGGCTCTGCACAGTGGCCCCCGGCAGACCCACTCGCCGTACTCACCGCGTCGCTGGGGCCCCTGCTCGAGCCTGGGCAGCAGAAGGAACACGGCTTCCAGGTGGCACCCGCAGAACCGGCCCAGTGACACAGCCAGCGGCTCCGCGGTAGAGCGACACGGCAGCAAGACCAGAGCTGGCCTTTGCCAGCCAGGGCCACTCCCACCCAAGGAAGAGTACACACAGCTGCTCATCTTGCACCAGGTTCTGTGTATTATCAGACCGGCTGACAGGTAACGTTAGCAGAAAGCACCCCATTGATCAGTCATTGTTAAACCCAACACTGAAAAACCGCACCAGCCACACAGGGAGCTGCGCAGCTCTGCCAGATCGCGAGGCCGGCGGGACAGCCCCCCGCTGCAACAGCAGCCTGCGCCCCGAGGCCTGTGCTCCTAAACCAAAGCAGTGTAGTTCGTGATCACCTGGCCACTGAGAAACATTTCAAAATAAAACAACCCCAGCAAACCCCACACCCTGCTGACACGTCAGCCAACAGCAGGTACAGCAGAACTCACCCGCAAAACAATAAAAGACACGCCGGCTCCTCGCGCAGAAAATTATCAAGACAAGTT
Organism: Rhynochetos jubatus; assembly: GCA_027574665.1. Taxonomy (NCBI): domain Eukaryota; kingdom Metazoa; phylum Chordata; class Aves; order Eurypygiformes; family Rhynochetidae; genus Rhynochetos; species Rhynochetos jubatus. The sequence goes on from CM050656.1 coordinate 25,461,385, forward strand.
GCCTTTCGTCCTGTAACGTGCAGTTCTCTGCAGGCTGTTGAGGACAGCCCAGCTGACAGCACTAACTCTGCTGCAGGGTGTTTCCTTTTTACACAGACAGGGTCAAGCCATTCATAACCAAACTTTTAAAGCTTCAAGTCCCTGCGCTTGGTTTATGCTCTAATTAAACAGGCCTGCAAATAGGCTGTCAGGCTTGGTTTCCCTGAAGGAATAAATTGAGGCAGGGGCTGAAGCAGGGCAGGACATGGCCTAATTCCGCCTGTGTTCCCTTCAGGCAGCGCAGGGACAGGCAGAACCAGCAACCCCCACTTTCTCTGCCGGCGTCCAGGGTTCCAGACATGCCAAGACACCAGTCCTGGACTGGGAGGCCGGTTTAGATGGGATCTAGCGAGTTTGGAATTCCGTGGAGGGCAAGCCGGCAGCAGCTTGCTAAAGATGTGTGCTGAGGGAGAAGACTCGACAGAGCAGCGCTGCTCCAGCGCACCGAGCATTTCTGGAAGCCGGCTTGATTCTGCCAGGATCCCTTTGTAAACCAAAACCGAATAACCCGAGCGCTTGCCTGCAATTGCTCGCAGCAAAGAGGGTTATAAACACCTACACACCTTCCAGAAACCAGCACTGTACTCCATGCCCTGCCCTACGACTGGCCGTGCGCCTGCCCGCGGCACCTTCCTGCAGGAAGCCCAAGCACCCGCCAACTCCTCACCTCCTTCCAGATGTAATAGTGACTAAGGAAGCAGCCGATCTCTCCCCTGGTTAACGGCCTGGAGGAATATGGGTCCCGGTAACCCGGGAGCATCTCGATGCTGAGAGCTTTGAGCTGGCTCGTGTTCAGCGCCCTGAGAAAGAGAGAGCATCTGTCACCATTTAATAAGGAAAAAAGCAGCTTCAGGTCAGACACAACATGGGGAATGTTGCTGACGTTCAGAGATCCACCCACTCTTTGTGAACATCAGCAACCCCAGCCGAACTCACTTTCCATCCACAGCCTCCACTATCTCGACTGCAATCTCCTGCTCATAGAAAGTCCGCAGCATCCGATCCCGCCTGTCCTGCCGACGCTTCAGGTTGATCATGAAAATCTGGGTCGAAGAGAAAGACATCAGCCTCCCAGCTTGGGAGTGAGGAAGAAAAGGGGGTCCTCACCACTGCTCTTCAGCAGCACCACTGGAAAAGCAGATCTTATTAAAACACCAGGTGTGTTGTCGTTCCGGGTTGCTTAGAATTTGTCTCAAAAATGGGTCTGGTTTTGAGCTGAAAGGTTAGAGGCTTGTTCTTTGTCTAACAACGACTTTTGACGGGTGTTTCATGTCACAGGGAAGGATCCTCTTCAAGGATGAATAAAGGTGAGAGGAGAGCAGTACCAGACAAGTCTGTAAGTTCCAAAGATATGTTTGGATTTAAGCCCGCAGTAAAACGGCCAGCTCCAGCTCCAGTCCCAGGGGAACACTGACCCACGTGCTTCTCCACAATGCTGCCGCCGCCTGTGTTGAGGATTATCAGTGAGGCCACCATCTCAGTACAAGGACACAGCAAAAAGAGGATTTTTGTAATGAATTGGGGCACTGAAAAGCCGCTGCTGCTCCTGCCAGAGCAGAAAGCCTAGCACAGAGCCAAGGCTGGGAGCAGAGATGTCTGGGCAGGGCTCAGTCCCAGCCCTGAGAAGAGGCTCTCTGGAGGAGGGTAGAGCACTGAAGCCCTCATTTGCAGGTAAACTGCAGAGGGCCAGCCATGTTTTTCGGTCTCAGGCAGACAAGTGCAGCCTTGTAGCCTCTAGAGCAAAACCTCATCCCAGGAAGAAGCAGATCACATGCCAGGTCAGTACAAATGCAAAAATAATCACTTGGAGAAATAAAATGCAGCCACAAAGGACAACATGGAAAAAACCCTGCACCAGCCGTGTCCTCAACACAGACGCTCAAACACACGCGCCCAAAGCAGGCTCAGGCTTTACGCGTCACGTAAACGGATGTAGCAGAACACAGCAAGAAAACAACGGCTCCCCTGATGCCCACAACTCCCTTGGTCACGGTGCCACTGCCACCCTGGCAGCTGCCTGCGCAGGGGTTGCTGGCCCTGTGAACAGCACAGGGCGAACCAAAGCACAGCAGATCCCTCTCCAGCCTTCTCCTCTCAATGCCTGCTCTCTCCACCACGGGAGGCAGGCGGGAGAGGAATTGCTGCGGGCTCTTGGGGCACTACCAGTGGCACCAACCATCTTTCTGGCTCACTTTAAGGCCATGGCAGAAAAAAAATACGGTGACCAAGCAGGGCAGGGGAGAGCTGCCGCGGTAAGCAGCCAGCACGCAGCACTGCCGTCACTCCTGGACGTACCCGGCTTGGGCTAGAAGCCGGCTGCGAGCCTGGCTCCCTGAGCTCTCCAGGTGCTCTCTCAGGTGAGAGAAATCGTTCCCTTCTGTCACGGAGAAGCAGGAGAGGTTTCCCAAAAGACCCGCTTTTGTCGCAGAATGGAAGGAACGCTTGCTCTGCAGAGTCCGACGCAGAGGAAAGAGCACAAGAACTGGGGAGTTAAATACCCTGCTTTTCAGCCTCGCTTCTGCCATTTCCTCCTGGCTGGATGAAAACATCCACACCGTCGAGAGGGAAAGCCCAAAGATTTGCCAGGCACTGCCCTGGCACACAAACCTGCAGTACTGATCAGGGGTCTCGTGGACCTGTCTGGCCTCGTTTCTCCGCAGCAAACGCCAGAGGGAGAGGATGCTCCCTGAGCCCTTTCCCCTCTGCTTCCCTGAGCCCAGCAGAAGTTCTCCCCAGACAAGGATGGCTATTTACTCCTTGAAAAACATATTAAGTCCAAATGCTGAGTGATTGGAAAGAGATAGGTGAAAAGATAATACACTCCACGGGAAACGGCTGGAAGCTGAGCTACAGGGAGAACCCAGGTCCTCTGAGTGATAAACAGGAAGACAAGACAATGGCAGCAAAACAGGTTCCTTACTTCATCAAAGCCCATCTTGTCAGGGTTCTTCGGAGGAACAGAGACATACTGAGAGGGTTCGACGGGAGGACGGTCGACTGAAAGAGAGGAGAGATCCCAAGCATCACCCTCACGTACAAGCCGCATCGATATCACGTATCGCACGTGTTTCCATCACTGCGCCCGAGAAGCCCCAGGGCTCTGAAGTCAGCGCGGGAGTGGGCGTAGCAGAAAGCGTCCGTCTCGCACAGCAGAAGCCAGCAGCCTGTGCCAGACAGACCTCACGACAAAACCCACGTTCTGCAGCATCCTTTCCACACTGAAGATGCATTTCTGCCTTTACTATTGGGATGTTAAGGAGGGGTTTCAATGGGACTGACGGGAGCACGAAGTGACTACATCCCTCGGTAGAAAAGCGGTGGAAGACGGAAAACTGCACATCAAAAGAGCATGTGAGCAGTCACATCAGGATGCAGACTCCTGAGGGGAGGAGAGCTGGGCCGCTGGCAGGACAGCTCTACAGACACTGACTTGGGGGGTCTGTCATGGCAGGGCGCAGCAACTCACTCATGGCCTCGATCAGCGTGTGCACAAAGTTCTCTGCTTCTTCTTGCAGCGTCTGGTGCGATTTCAGGGGCATAGGAAGGAAACCGTAGTGTGCACGGTTGCAGACGAACATCTGTATTCCTGAGGATCACAGAAAACCAGAAATCAGAGGCAGGGCTTTCACCAGCAGATTTCGCTGCTCTCTTGCTACGTAGCCACAACCCAACTTAACACCAGGACCTCGGTCCCAACAAGCTCTGCCTCATCAGCAAACTATTCAGAAACATCACAGGGCCATTTTCTGGTTTCTCTGGCTGGCAGCAACTATGAAACCAATTCCCACTTGCTCCCTAACAGCAGGTATTCTTCACTGCAATCGTTTTTCTCCCAGGAGAGACTGCAAGCCCTGCTCAGCTCAGAGAAAGGGTCTTTCTTGGCCTCTGCCTTCACGCTGGGAAGACAAACCGACGGCAGAGGGCAGAGCTGGCCTCCAGCAAAGGCCTGTCCCGTACACACAGCAGGACTGCTGCGGCTACATGGGGAGTACCGCAGCAACCCCCGTCCCCCCAAACCCCACCTGCCCTGCTCACACCTGGCACCTCGCCGGGCACGATCCCTTCACAGAGCCAGAGCCAGGAGCAGGAACGGGTTTGCACCCAGCCTCCAGCACTGCAACGGCCGGCACAGGAGCCAGACGGGTTCTGGAGGAGACGCAGCAGCGATCCTGGGCCACGGGGCCTCCCTCCCTGCACAGACCCAGGGCTCAGCAACAGCTTCCAGATCGGGGGGGGCTCAAGGGTGGGGAAACACACAGCTCAGAGGGAAGGGCGGAGGCATTTCCACTCAGGAGTGGGCAGGACCCCCCCTTGCGACAGGAGGGCTGCACGCGTTCCAGACCTGCAAGGGGTGAAGTGGGTCAGGTGAAAGGGAAGCGATCCCACGAGGGACCCTGCTCCTCTGCGGGGAGGGGGCACCCTGCCCTGCCCCCCGGCAAAGGCGGCGGTGGGTCTGTCAGGGCAGGCAGCCCTAGAGAGGGAAAACTTCAAACCAACCCAGGGTGGCTCGGAAGCTCTTGTCTGAGCTCTGCAAGGATGCTCTGCCAGACCCCAACAAATGGTCTCCTGGGAGGGGAGTCTCTCTCTAGGAGACGCCTTCCAGGCTGGAGGAGCCAAGCCTGGCCCCTGGCTTCAACTGCACATGTTTGGCCAAATGCAGGCCCAGACGGCTCAGCTCCCCTGGGATCCCGTGGGATGAAGTTGCAAGGCCCAAGGCATCAGTAGAGCTGCAGGGTCTGTTACTAGCCCAGCACGGGATTCAGTCTGTGCTTTGAAGTCAAGCATCTTCCTGCTTCTGTTTGCTCTGGCTAGAAAACAAAGACAGTATATTTTCACCTCTGCTGGCAAAGGGCTTGGAGGAACATGATAACCATCTCGGAAGCGCCAAGCCTCCCACCAAACATGGCCCTTTCCTCTCCAGGACTAATTTCAACTGTGCCTTGCAGATTAGAGGAAAATCCCAGAGAGAGACACCAGCAAGGAGAAAAGATGCTTTCAAACCCAAGTGGTAACGGAACATACTCTCACTGCCAAGCTTTTGCAGCTGCTGGGTCGAGGAGCTGAACCTGCAGGTGTGGCACAAAGAAGATGCAAAGCCTCTCCTGGGAGTGGCTGCAAGGGAGAGACCCACCCACGTCGGGCCTGTGCACTGGGAAGGGCCCAGCAGGGCCCAGTCAGCAACAGGCTGTTCCCTCGGGGCTGACCAAGGGCTGGCTCCCTAGAGCTCTACCTGCAGCAGCACTGGGCCTGGTGCCACATCAGGCAGCACACTCCCGAGTCAGAGGAGCCAAGGGAAAGCATTTCTGTTGTTTCTCCTTGAGCTCTGGTGAGAGCCCAAACAAATTAACCACGATCTGAAAGCTGCTAGAACCCACACAGCTGGCCAAGCGGATTTAAACAAAAATATGCAAACCTGCCTCTCTCTTTTTTTTTTTTTATTTCCTTTTTTTAATGAAACAAGCACCACTACCCCCCTCCCTCTAGGAAATAAATGAAAAGCAGACGCTACCTTGTGCGTTGATGCTTTCATGTGTTAGTCCCCTTAATCCTTGGTATTTTTAGCAGAGCAGGATGGCCTGCACTACTGACCCCGGTGTTTCTACCATTTGAAGTTCTGCAAGTCAGTTGGTGCCTACACAACTTGCCAAAGCACATTCAGATGTCAGCTGCAATTTAGGGAAATGGCAGAACAAAAAACACTACCTGCTGACATGAATGGATTGGGCACTGACCTAATCAACTCATCTCACCTGGCTCGCTGATCTCCTCACTTATCTTCCACTGGCTTAAACACAGTTCATCTGCATAGATCCACCCCAGCATTTCTGTTCCTCCTGGGACAGAAGTGACTTTAGAACAGTAAAGCTACCTTAAAATGGGGAGGGGGAGTAGCACTCCAGCGCCGCTTTTGTAATAAACAATTGGTACAAGGGACAGAAAAGCTATAGATATTTGTGTTAGTATTGGCCTTTGTAGGGCAGTGAGCAGGATTCACAGCCATGCCCTAAACCCACAGCCGTACTTCGGCAACCTACATTCCCCCCACGTCCCTGCGCCCAGACCGGCCGGCTGGCTGGCTGGAGGTCTCCAGAGCCTCAGGCTGAAAGGAAGCTCATGAGATCTCGCTGGCTAAATGCTGTCTTGTGAGTGCAGGGGGCTCTACAGAGCCTCCTTTGGCCCTCAGCATAAGAAGGATATGGACCAGTTGGAACGAGTCCAGGGCAGGGCCATGAAGATGCTCCAAGGGCTGGAGCACCTCTCCGACTTAGAAAGGCTGAGAGAATTGGGCTTGTTCGGCCTGGAGAAGAGAAGGCTCTGGGGAGACCTTATTGCATCCTTCCAGTACCTGAAGGGGCCTACAGGGAAGCGGGAGGGAGGCTTTTTACAGAGGCTTGTAGTGACAGGACAAGGGGTAATGGGTTTAAACTGAAAGCAGGGAGATTTAGATTGGGTATCAGGAAGAAATTCTTCCCGGAGAGGCTGGGGAGGCACTGGCACAGGCTGCCCAGAGAAGCTGTGGATGCCCCATCCCTGGCAGTGTCCAAGGCCAGGCTGGATGAGGCTTGGAGCAACGTGGTCTGGTGGAGGGTGTCCCTGCCCAGGGCAGGGGGGTGGGAACTGGATGTGCTTTAAGGTCCCTTCCAACCCAAACCGTGCTGTGAGTCTGTGATAAATTAGGTCTTAAAAGCTTTAAAAAATGTACCACAAGCACTAAGAAATGTTATTATCACCCAGATTCTGTTCTTATCTCTCCAGTGGTATAGGTATATAAAGCCTTAACTAACAGCATAAAGCTTTATAGCTTATAAGACCCTGTAAAACATACAGGCCATCTTTAATAGTGCTCTTCCTTGATCTCAGGGGGCAGATGGAAGCCTTGTCCTCTGCAGCACCACTCCATTCCAAAGAGATTGCATTAACAGAGAGGGAGTGTGACAATTCTTAATGAAAAGGTTTCCTCTTTCTGAAAGGGCCCATTTCCAACTGCGAGGCTGGTGCCCTGGCTCCGGCAGCACTAGAACTCTGCCCTGGGATTGGACAGTCAGTTGGGGATTGACAATTAACTTCCCCCTTGTGCTGCAAAACTTCCTTTGACATTTCTCTAGAGCTGAACAAGGGACTGCTACTACTGCTTTGCTCATCAGCTGGTAAGTGGAGGCCATTTAGGGCAGCAATGTAGGCTTGAGCTCCAGCTGCTCTTCTGATGTTGCAGAGCTTTGGCTGCAGTTCATCACATTCAGCTTCAGGTGGTCACAAAACTGCCAGCTCATGAGTTTGTCCTTTCCTCAGCTGAGCAAACCCTGGTGTCACCAATCTGCACTCACCCAATGGAGCTACACAATTCTTTGTTTGTGGAGGCAGAAGGAACAGCAGTGAGGAAGATGCCAGCACAATCCTTAAAACAACAGGGAACACCGAGCCAGTGACACTTGATTTCCTACCAGTTGGTCAGGCTTCCTTGGGAATAAAAGCTTCTTACAGGGCATTGGCGCTCCCCAGTAGGTCACCGGGGGGCAGTGTTAGTAACTGGTGTTTTGTGCTTTGGGGACCAATTGCCAGATGACTGCCCAACAGAGCCTGGGGGAAGAGGGGGATTTCACCCAGAACTGGTCCTTGCATGAGAAGCCGGTGAGGGAAAGAAGAGAGGGCCTGCAGGGCTTGCTTGGGCACCCAGAGACACGAGGTGTGGGGGTTCAGGCCTCTGGTTGGGAAGAGCAGCCCTGTGGCTGAGAAATAGTCACTACTGAGTACGTGGGGCATTCTGGCTTGTATGATGTTCCTTAAAATCCAGTGAAGTGGTCAAAGTTCCGCTTGGTGGAATATCAAAACTAAAAATGAGATACATTTCAAAGCTGAAATACACGCGCACAGACACACAGTGTGATCTGAACCGCGACCTGAACTCAGTTATCACACGTATGATGCTGCACATCTCTGACAAATTGTTTCAAACACTCGGTGAGACCATCTGTATTACACAGGATTTTCAGTTGCTGGTAGAGCTCAGTGTCATGCTTTAGCTCTGCCTGGCAATCAAGCAACACCAGTCCCTCTGCCACTCCACCCCTGCAACCCCCACCTACCAGTGAGGGAGAGTCAGAGGAAAACCAAGGGAAGCTCCTAACAGTTGAGATAAGAACTATTCCATCCTGTAAATGAAACTTACACTGTTACTAACAACACTACTGCTAATGAGTAATTAAGAGCACAGAAAAATGAAACATATGAGGCAGGATCTCACCACGCGTGGACTCACACAGCCAGATTCCAAAACGGCAGGGCGAAAATCCAATCGGAGAGAAAAGAAAAAAATTAATCCAAAACCCTGAGACCCAAAGCAGAAAGAAAACCCCCCTCCGTGAGCCTGGGAGTGGAGAGCAGGGAAAAAAACTTCCACCGCCCCCTCACAGGTCAACTTTGCTGCACAAGGGATGCCTCTACTCTGCTAATCCCCCGCCCCGAGGTGAAAACAAAGACTGAGCTACAGGCCAGGTATTTCCTAGCCCCGCCCCCACCTTCCGGATCACTTTTCCCCCACGGTCACTTCTGGCACCCTGCAGGCTCCAGCCGGCCCTTTGCAGACTCCACCCTCCCCACTGAGCTAGAAGCATCATGGAATAAAACAAGATCCCGTGGGGCGGCCGCAGGGGAGCCGCTCGTCCCTGCCCGAAACGAGCACACCTCTACAGACAGGAACTGAACGTGGAACGTCCGTGTGTGCTCAGGGTAACATTCGGGAAGAGAAAATACGCCCCCCCCTGCCATGCAGTTGCTCACCGGAATAGGGGTTTCAGTAGACTTCTGTAGGGATTGACTCTTCAGGGACTGCACGGCCACAGACCATTCCAAAGCTAGAAAAAGCTTTTAGCCCAGGATTCTTGGGAAAATAATACATACTGAGGATGTCAGCTCCTGGAATCATGGTTTATTGTAATATCAGCCAGGTTTCCAAAGAGGGAGTTCTCTATTCTGCTAAAGCTGTACACACACAGGAGGGAGCCCTCACCATGAACTGACAATTGAGACAAAGGAAGAAAATCCTTGGCGGCATCTGGTTTAAAGTCTGAAAACAGGACACAACAGGTGACCCTTTCTTTGCCATCCTGCGACAGGTATCATTACACTTCATAACATTTGTCTGACACAATTTACACAACTAAGGTTGGGTTCAGCCTGGGAGTGCAATGAACCTGGTCTGTTAGTACCGGACAGACAACAGACTGAATGACATAGTGGCTCTCACCCTCCTTACAGGGAGGCCACTCTCTCCGGGCAGCCAAGGAGCAAGACGGCAAAAGGCCAACAACCAGCAAAGCAAAGACCGAGCCCTGCTTACAGGGAGGTCGCCCAGCGCCAAACCAGCCAGAGCACCCCAAAGGTGCCCACCACGCTCTTAGGTGACCGCGCCCTGCCGACAGGGAGGTCTCTTTGCCCAGGGCGCCTTTCTCGTGCCCCCTCCTCTCCAGCACGGCGCCGCTCGCTCTTGCCTCGCCGTTCCTCACGCCGCCGATGCCTCTTTCTTCTCCGCCGGCTGCTGCCAAAGAAGGAGGGCACGGTTAGGCCTGAGAAGCGCCAACTCCGCCGCCTGAAGGAACCGGGGCCCCCTACCGCCCCCCACAGGGAGCTCCCCCAGCTCCCCACCCCGCCTGCCACCCCTCCACAAAGCTCTCCTGCTTCCCCTCCACTCACCAAAGCCTCGCACAGCAGACTCCCCGCCGGCGCTGGAGCTGGGCTCGCAGGCGGGCACCCTGGGCAAATGGAGCTGGGCACGCAAAGCAGCGGCCAAAGAGGCTGCCACCCCTGCTTACAGGGGGCTCCAGCCGCTGCCTGCACTGCAAAGCGCCCGGGACTCCAGGGCGCTGGCCCTGACTTACAGGGCGGCCCTGGTCCCAAAGGCCCACGGAGGCTCCTTCTCTCCCATTCAGGGGCACCCTGACCCGCACCCCGCTAACGGGGCGGTCACCCCACACAGGCTGCCAGCGGAGCACAAAGGCTCCCAGACCCGCACCCCGATTACGGGCAGGTCGACACCCAGGGAGCCAGGGAGCTCGGCCTTCCCCCGCACCAACAGGAACGAGACTCAGCAGCCAGGCAGTGGAGCTTGACGGCCAAAGGCCCAGGGGCCAGGGCCCCAGCCCCGAGGACGGGCAGGGCACTCGCCCGGCCCCGCACACCCTGGCCCCACGCCTCTGAAAGGCCGGGGCCAGGGGACCCGCCTGATTACAGGGCGTCACCCTCCAAGCGCCTCCCGCCGAGCGCAGGGGACACGCACAGCCCTACTTACAGGGCGCTCCCCCTCGCCTCGGCCCTCCCAACCAGCCCCACGGAGACCCAGGCTCCGGCCTGCGCCCCACTTACGGGCTGGCCCTCCTGGCTGCAGCACAACGCCACCTCGGCATCTCTCGGGAGCCCAGCGAGCGACCTCCACCCCAAGTGCGGGGAGGTCGCCCCAGCCAAAAGCAGCGCCAAAGGCGCCACTGCGCCCTGCGGCACAGCACTTCCTCAACCTGCACCCTCTAAAGGGACAGGGAGGGCTCGTTCCTGCCGGCTGGCTACAGCAGCCTCCCCAGCCCTGCTTACAGGGAGGCCGGGCCGCTCCTGGGGACAGGGGGCTCCACGGCTCGTGACACACGCCCCGACTACGGGGCTCTCACGCTGGCAGCTCGCCAGCCGGACGGGCAGCCACGCGGGCGCAGACCCAGGCCCCGACTACAGGCGGGTCGCGTCGCCCGCGCTACCACTAAGCGGCTTCGCTCCGTCCTTACAAAGGAGGGGCAGGCCCAGACTCTCCCTCCGCCCACGGCCTCAGAGGGGACCCCCCGGTGCTGCACAGAACCCTACTTTCCCTCCTGTGAAGTTTAAGCTAAACTGCAGTGATTTTAAGGGGGGCCTAAAGGACAAGGTCACTCGCTCGCTCACACACACCAACACAAGGAAAGGGACAAGGAGAGGGAGAGGAACACAGACCTTCAGAGAAGGGAGAGGGAGCCCTGCGCAGCCAATGTGTGCGGAGACATCCCTACCGACGAGCAGGAGGAGAGCGCCTCAGACCTGTCCCCCGGGGCTGCGTGGAGCCCACCGGGGCCTCAACACGCCAAGGGGCTTCACAGGTGGCCAAGGGGCAAACGCCATGACACGCCCCGACTACGGGGGGGTCAGGCTGGCCAGGATGCCAGCAGGCAAAAAGCCAACGCGGCACGGAAACGCCCTTCCCCTGCTTACAGGGTGGGCTTGGGGTCCAGAGAGCTCCCTTTCCCCCTCGGGTGCGGAGACGGTGGCTCTCACCCTCCTTACAGGGAGGCCACTCTCTCCGGGCAGCCAAGGAGCAAGACGGCAAAAGGCCAACAACCAGCAAAGCAAAGACCGAGCCCTGCTTACAGGGAGGTCGCCCAGCGCCAAACCAGCCAGAGCACCCCAAAGGTGCCCGCCATGCTCTTAGGTGACCGCGCCCTGCCGACAGGGACGTCTCTTTGCCCAGGGCGCCTTTCTCGTGCCCCCTCCTCTCCAGCACGGCGCCGCTCGCTCTTGCCTCGCCGTTCCTCACGCCGCCGACGCCTCTTTCTTCTCCGCCGGCTGCTGCCAAAGAAGGAGGGCACGGTTAGGCCTGAGAAGCGCCAACTCCGACGCCTGAAGGAACCGGGGCCCCCTACCGCCCCCCACAGGGAGCTCCCCCAGCTCCCCCCCCCGCCTGCCACCCCTCCACAAAGCTCTCCTGCTTCCCCTCCACTCACCAAAGCCTCGCACAGCAGACTCCCCGCCGGCGCTGGAGCTGGGCTCGCAGGCGGGCACCCTGGGCAAATGGAGCTGGGCACGCAAAGCAGCGGCCAAAGAGGCTGCCACCCCTGCTTACAGGGGGCTCCAGCCGCTGCCTGCACTGCAAAGCGCCCGGGACTCCAGGGCGCTGGCCCTGACTTACAGGGCGGCCCTGGTCCCAAAGGCCCACGGAGGCTCCTTCTCTCCCATTCAGGGGCACCCTGACCCGCACCCCGCTAACGGGGCGGTCACCCCACACAGGCTGCCAGCGGAGCACAAAGGCTCCCAGACCCGCACCCCGATTACGGGCAGGTCGACACCCAGGGAGCCAGGGAGCTCGGCCTTCCCCCGCACCAACAGGAACGAGACTCAGCAGCCAGGCAGTGGAGCTTGACGGCCAAAGGCCCAGGGGCCAGGGCCCCAGCCCCGAGGACGGGCAGGGCACTCGCCCGGCCCCGCACACCCTGGCCCCACGCCTCTGAAAGGCCGGGGCCAGGGGACCCGCCTGATTACAGGGGGTCACCCTCCAAGCGCCTCCCGCCGAGCGCAGGGGACACGCACAGCCCTACTTACAGGGCGCTCCCCCTCGCCTCGGCCCTCCCAACCAGCCCCACGGAGACCCAGGCTCCGGCCTGCGCCCCACTTACGGGCTGGCCCTCCTGGCTGCAGCACAACGCCACCTCGGCATCTCTCGGGAGCCCAGCGAGCGACCTCCACCCCAAGTGCGGGGAGGTCGCCCCAGCCAAAAGCAGCGCCAAAGGCGCCACTGCGCCCTGCGGCACAGCACTTCCTCAACCTGCACCCTCTAAAGGGACAGGGAGGGCTCGTTCCTGCCGGCTGGCTACAGCAGCCTCCCCAGCCCTGCTTACAGGGAGGCCGGGCCGCTCCTGGGGACAGGGGGCTCCACGGCTCGTGACACACGCCCCGACTACGGGGCTCTCACGCTGGCAGCTCGCCAGCCGGACGGGCAGCCACGCGGGCGCAGACCCAGGCCCCGACTACAGGCGGGTCGCGTCGCCCGCGCTACCACTAAGCGGCTTCGCTCCGTCCTTACAAAGGAGGGGCAGGCCCAGACTCTCCCTCCGCCCACGGCCTCAGAGGGGACCCCCCGGTGCTGCACAGAACCCTACTTTCCCTCCTGTGAAGTTTAAGCTAAACTGCAGTGATTTTAAGGGGGGCCTAAAGGACAAGGTCACTCGCTCGCTCACACACACCAACACAAGGAAAGGGACGAGGAGAGGGAGAGGAACACAGACCTTCAGAGAAGGGAGAGGGAGCCCTGCGCAGCCAATGCGTGGGGAGCCATCCCTACCGACGAGCAGGAGGAGAGCGCCTCAGACCTGTCCCCCGGGGCTGCGTGGAGCCCACCGGGGCCTCAACACGCCAAGGGGCTTCACAGGTGGCCAAGGGGCAAACGCCATGACACGCCCCGACTACAGGGGGGTCAGGCTGGACAGGATGCCAGCGGGCAAAAAGCCAACGCGGCACGGAAACGCCCTTCCCCTGCTTACAGGGTGGGCTTGGGGTCCAGAGAGCTCCCTTTCCCCCTCGGGTGCGGAGACGGTGGCTCTCACCCTCCTTACAGGGAGGCCACTCTCTCCGGGCAGCCAAGGAGCAAGACGGCAAAAGGCCAACAACCAGCAAAGCAAAGACCGAGCCCTGCTTACAGGGAGGTCGCCCAGCGCCAAACCAGCCAGAGCACCCCAAAGGTGCCCGCCATGCTCTTAGGTGACCGCGCCCTGCCGACAGGGACGTCTCTTTGCCCAGGGCGCCTTTCTCGTGCCCCCTCCTCTCCAGCACGGCGCCGCTCGCTCTTGCCTCGCCGTTCCTCACGCCGCCGACGCCTCTTTCTTCTCCGCCGGCTGCTGCCAAAGAAGGAGGGCACGGTTAGGCCTGAGAAGCGCCAACTCCGCCGCCTGAAGGAACCGGGGCCCCCTACCCCCCTCCACAGGGAGCTCCCCCAGCTCCCCACCCCGCCTGCCACCCCTCCACAAAGCTCTCCTGCTTCCCCTCCACTCACCAAAGCCTCGCACAGCAGACTCCCCGCCGGCGCTGGAGCTGGGCTCGCAGGCGGGCACCCTGGGCAAATGGAGCTGGGCACGCAAAGCAGCGGCCAAAGAGGCTGCCACCCCTGCTTACAGGGGGCTCCAGCCGCTGCCTGCACTGCAAAGCGCCCGGGACTCCAGGGCGCTGGCCCTGACTTACAGGGCGGCCCTGGTCCCAAAGGCCCACGGAGGCTCCTTCTCTCCCATTCAGGGGCACCCTGACCCGCACCCCGCTAACGGGGCGGTCACCCCACACAGGCTGCCAGCGGAGCACAAAGGCTCCCAGACCCGCACCCCGATTACGGGCAGGTCGACACCCAGGGAGCCAGGGAGCTCGGCCTTCCCCCGCACCAACAGGAACGAGACTCAGCAGCCAGGCAGTGGAGCTTGACGGCCAAAGGCCCAGGGGCCAGGGCCCCAGCCCCGAGGACGGGCAGGGCACTCGCCCGGCCCCGCACACCCTGGCCCCACGCCTCTGAAAGGCCGGGGCCAGGGGACCCGCCTGATTACAGGGCGTCACCCTCCAAGCGCCTCCCGCCGAGCGCAGGGGACACGCACAGCCCTACTTACAGGGCGCTCCCCCTCGCCTCGGCCCTCCCAACCAGCCCCACGGAGACCCAGGCTCCGGCCTGCGCCCCACTTACGGGCTGGCCCTCCTGGCTGCAGCACAACGCCACCTCGGCATCTCTCGGGAGCCCAGCGAGCGACCTCCACCCCAAGTGCGGGGAGGTCGCCCCAGCCAAAAGCAGCGCCAAAGGCGCCACTGCGCCCTGCGGCACAGCACTTCCTCAACCTGCACCCTCTAAAGGGACAGGGAGGGCTCGTTCCTGCCGGCTGGCTACAGCAGCCTCCCCAGCCCTGCTTACAGGGAGGCCGGGCCGCTCCTGGGGACAGGGGGCTCCACGGCTCGTGACACACGCCCCGACTACGGGGCTCTCACGCTGGCAGCTCGCCAGCCGGACGGGCAGCCACGCGGGCGCAGACCCAGGCCCCGACTACAGGCGGGTCGCGTCGCCCGCGCTACCACTAAGCGGCTTCGCTCCGTCCTTACAAAGGAGGGGCAGGCCCAGACTCTCCCTCCGCCCACGGCCTCAGAGGGGACCCCCCGGTGCTGCACAGAACCCTACTTTCCCTCCTGTGAAGTTTAAGCTAAACTGCAGTGATTTTAACAGGGGCCTAAAGGACAAGGTCACTCGCTCGCTCACACACACCAACACAAGGAAAGGGACAAGGAGAGGGAGAGGAACACAGACCTTCAGAGAAGGGAGAGGGAGCCCTGCGCAGCCAATGTGTGCGGAGACATCCCTACCGACGAGCAGGAGGAGAGCGCCTCAGACCTGTCCCCCGGGGCTGCGTGGAGCCCACCGGGGCCTCAACACGCCAAGGGGCTTCACAGGTGGCCAAGGGGCAAACGCCATGACACGCCCCGACTACGGGGGGGTCAGGCTGGCCAGGATGCCAGCAGGCAAAAAGCCAACGCGGCACGGAAACGCCCTTCCCCTGCTTACAGGGTGGGCTTGGGGTCCAGAGAGCTCCCTTTCCCCCTCGGGTGCGGAGACGGTGGCTCTCACCCTCCTTACAGGGAGGCCACTCTCTCCGGGCAGCCAAGGAGCAAGACGGCAAAAGGCCAACAACCAGCAAAGCAAAGACCGAGCCCTGCTTACAGGGAGGTCGCCCAGCGCCAAACCAGCCAGAGCACCCCAAAGGTGCCCGCCATGCTCTTAGGTGACCGCGCCCTGCCGACAGGGAGGTCTCTTTGCCCAGGGCGCCTTTCTCGTGCCCCCTCCTCTCCAGCACGGCGCCGCTCGCTCTTGCCTCGCCGTTCCTCACGCCGCCGACGCCTCTTTCTTCTCCGCCGGCTGCTGCCAAAGAAGGAGGGCACGGTTAGGCCTGAGAAGCGCCAACTCCGCCGCCTGAAGGAACCGGGGCCCCCTACCCCCCCCCACAGGGAGCTCCCCCAGCTCCCCCCCCCGCCTGCCACCCCTCCACAAAGCTCTCCTGCTTCCCCTCCACTCACCAAAGCCTCGCACAGCAGACTCCCCGCCGGCGCTGGAGCTGGGCTCGCAGGCGGGCACCCTGGGCAAATGGAGCTGGGCACGCAAAGCAGCGGCCAAAGAGGCTGCCACCCCTGCTTACAGGGGGCTCCAGCCGCTGCCTGCACTGCAAAGCGCCCGGGACTCCAGGGCGCTGGCCCTGACTTACAGGGCGGCCCTGGTCCCAAAGGCCCACGGAGGCTCCTTCTCTCCCATTCAGGGGCACCCTGACCCGCACCCCGCTAACGGGGCGGTCACCCCACACAGGCTGCCAGCGGAGCACAAAGGCTCCCAGACCCGCACCCCGATTACGGGCAGGTCGACACCCAGGGAGCCAGGGAGCTCGGCCTTCCCCCGCACCAACAGGAACGAGACTCAGCAGCCAGGCAGTGGAGCTTGACGGCCAAAGGCCCAGGGGCCAGGGCCCCAGCCCCGAGGACGGGCAGGGCACTCGCCCGGCCCCACACACCCTGGCCCCACGCCTCTGAAAGGCCGGGGCCAGGGGACCCGCCTGATTACAGGGGGTCACCCTCCAAGCGCCTCCCGCCGAGCGCAGGGGACACGCACAGCCCTACTTACAGGGCGCTCCCCCTCGCCTCGGCCCTCCCAACCAGCCCCACGGAGACCCAGGCTCCGGCCTGCGCCCCACTTACGGGCTGGCCCTCCTGGCTGCAGCACAACGCCACCTCGGCATCTCTCGGGAGCCCAGCGAGCGACCTCCACCCCAAGTGCGGGGAGGTCGCCCCAGCCAAAAGCAGCGCCAAAGGCGCCACTGCGCCCTGCGGCACAGCACTTCCTCAACCTGCACCCTCTAAAGGGACAGGGAGGGCTCGTTCCTGCCGGCTGGCTACAGCAGCCTCCCCAGCCCTGCTTACAGGGAGGCCGGGCCGCTCCTGGGGACAGGGGGCTCCACGGCTCGTGACACACGCCCCGACTACGGGGCTCTCACGCTGGCAGCTCGCCAGCCGGACGGGCAGCCACGCGGGCGCAGACCCAGGCCCCGACTACAGGCGGGTCGCGTCGCCCGCGCTACCACTAAGCGGCTTCGCTCCGTCCTTACAAAGGAGGGGCAGGCCCAGACTCTCCCTCCGCCCACGGCCTCAGAGGGGACCCCCCGGTGCTGCACAGAACCCTACTTTCCCTCCTGTGAAGTTTAAGCTAAACTGCAGTGATTTTAAGGGGGGCCTAAAGGACAAGGTCACTCGCTCGCTCACACACACCAACACAAGGAAAGGGACAAGGAGAGGGAGAGGAACACAGACCTTCAGAGAAGGGAGAGGGAGCCCTGCGCAGCCAATGTGTGCGGAGACATCCCTACCGACGAGCAGGAGGAGAGCGCCTCAGACCTGTCCCCCGGGGCTGCGTGGAGCCCACCGGGGCCTCAACACGCCAAGGGGCTTCACAGGTGGCCAAGGGGCAAACGCCATGACACGCCCCGACTACGGGGGGGTCAGGCTGGCCAGGATGCCAGCAGGCAAAAAGCCAACGCGGCACGGAAACGCCCTTCCCCTGCTTACAGGGTGGGCTTGGGGTCCAGAGAGCTCCCTTTCCCCCTCGGGTGCGGAGACGGTGGCTCTCACCCTCCTTACAGGGAGGCCACTCTCTCCGGGCAGCCAAGGAGCAAGACGGCAAAAGGCCAACAACCAGCAAAGCAAAGACCGAGCCCTGCTTACAGGGAGGTCGCCCAGCGCCAAACCAGCCAGAGCACCCCAAAGGTGCCCGCCATGCTCTTAGGTGACCGCGCCCTGCCGACAGGGACGTCTCTTTGCCCAGGGCGCCTTTCTCGTGCCCCCTCCTCTCCAGCACGGCGCCGCTCGCTCTTGCCTCGCCGTTCCTCACGCCGCCGACGCCTCTTTCTTCTCCGCCGGCTGCTGCCAAAGAAGGAGGGCACGGTTAGGCCTGAGAAGCGCCAACTCCGACGCCTGAAGGAACCGGGGCCCCCTACCGCCCCCCACAGGGAGCTCCCCCAGCTCCCCACCCCGCCTGCCACCCCTCCACAAAGCTCTCCTGCTTCCCCTCCACTCACCAAAGCCTCGCACAGCAGACTCCCCGCCGGCGCTGGAGCTGGGCTCGCAGGCGGGCACCCTGGGCAAATGGAGCTGGGCACGCAAAGCAGCGGCCAAAGAGGCTGCCACCCCTGCTTACAGGGGGCTCCAGCCGCTGCCTGCACTGCAAAGCGCCCGGGACTCCAGGGCGCTGGCCCTGACTTACAGGGCGGCCCTGGTCCCAAAGGCCCACGGAGGCTCCTTCTCTCCCATTCAGGGGCACCCTGACCCGCACCCCGCTAACGGGGCGGTCACCCCACACAGGCTGCCAGCGGAGCACAAAGGCTCCCAGACCCGCACCCCGATTACGGGCAGGTCGACACCCAGGGAGCCAGGGAGCTCGGCCTTCCCCCGCACCAACAGGAACGAGACTCAGCAGCCAGGCAGTGGAGCTTGACGGCCAAAGGCCCAGGGGCCAGGGCCCCAGCCCCGAGGACGGGCAGGGCACTCGCCCGGCCCCGCACACCCTGGCCCCACGCCTCTGAAAGGCCGGGGCCAGGGGACCCGCCTGATTACAGGGGGTCACCCTCCAAGCGCCTCCCGCCGAGCGCAGGGGACACGCACAGCCCTACTTACAGGGCGCTCCCCCTCGCCTCGGCCCTCCCAAACAGCCCCACGGAGACCCAGGCTCCGGCCTGCGCCCCACTTACGGGCTGGCCCTCCTGGCTGCAGCACAACGCCACCTCGGCATCTCTCGGGAGCCCAGCGAGCGACCTCCACCCCAAGTGCGGGGAGGTCGCCCCAGCCAAAAGCAGCGCCAAAGGCGCCACTGCGCCCTGCGGCACAGCACTTCCTCAACCTGCACCCTCTAAAGGGACAGGGAGGGCTCGTTCCTGCCGGCTGGCTACAGCAGCCTCCCCAGCCCTGCTTACAGGGAGGCCGGGCCGCTCCTGGGGACAGGGGGCTCCACGGCTCGTGACACACGCCCCGACTACGGGACTCTCACGCTGGCAGCTCGCCAGCCGGACGGGCAGCCACGCGGGCGCAGACCCAGGCCCCGACTACAGGCGGGTCGCGTCGCCCGCGCTACCACTAAGCGGCTTCGCTCCGTCCTTACAAAGGAGGGGCAGGCCCAGACTCTCCCTCCGCCCACGGCCTCAGAGGGGACCCCCCGGTGCTGCACAGAACCCTACTTTCCCTCCTGTGAAGTTTAAGCTAAACTGCAGTGATTTTAAGGGGGGCCTAAAGGACAAGGTCACTCGCTCGCTCACACACACCAACACAAGGAAAGGGACAAGGAGAGGGAGAGGAACACAGACCTTCAGAGAAGGGAGAGGGAGCCCTGCGCAGCCAATGTGTGGGGAGCCATCCCTACCGACGAGCAGGAGGAGAGCGCCTCAGACCTGTCCCCCGGGGCTGCGTGGAGCCCACCGGGGCCTCAACACGCCAAGGGGCTTCACAGGTGGCCAAGGGGCAAACGCCATGACACGCCCCGACTACGGGGGGGTCAGGCTGGCCAGGATGCCAGCAGGCAAAAAGCCAACGCGGCACGGAAACGCCCTTCCCCTGCTTACAGGGTGGGCTTGGGGTCCAGAGAGCTCCCTTTCCCCCTCGGGTGCGGAGACGGTGGCTCTCACCCTCCTTACAGGGAGGCCACTCTCTCCGGGCAGCCAAGGAGCAAGACGGCAAAAGGCCAACAACCAGCAAAGCAAAGACCGAGCCCTGCTTACAGGGAGGTCGCCCAGCGCCAAACCAGCCAGAGCACCCCAAAGGTGCCCGCCACGCTCTTAGGTGACCGCGCCCTGCCGACAGGGAGGTCTCTTTGCCCAGGGCGCCTTTCTCGTGCCCCCTCCTCTCCAGCACGGCGCCGCTCGCTCTTGCCTCGCCGTTCCTCACGCCGCCGACGCCTCTTTCTTCTCCGCCGGCTGCTGCCAAAGAAGGAGGGCACGGTTAGGCCTGAGAAGCGCCAACTCCGCCGCCTGAAGGAACCGGGGCCCCCTACCGCCCCCCACAGGGAGCTCCCCCAGCTCCCCACCCCGCCTGCCACCCCTCCACAAAGCTCTCCTGCTTCCCCTCCACTCACCAAAGCCTCGCACAGCAGACTCCCCGCCGGCGCTGGAGCTGGGCTCGCAGGCGGGCACCCTGGGCAAATGGAGCTGGGCACGCAAAGCAGCGGCCAAAGAGGCTGCCACCCCTGCTTACAGGGGGCTCCAGCCGCTGCCTGCACTGCAAAGCGCCCGGGACTCCAGGGCGCTGGCCCTGACTTACAGGGCGGCCCTGGTCCCAAAGGCCCACGGAGGCTCCTTCTCTCCCATTCAGGGGCACCCTGACCCGCACCCCGCTAACGGGGCGGTCACCCCACACAGGCTGCCAGCGGAGCACAAAGGCTCCCAGACCCGCACCCCGATTACGGGCAGGTCGACACCCAGGGAGCCAGGGAGCTCGGCCTTCCCCCGCACCAACAGGAACGAGACTCAGCAGCCAGGCAGTGGAGCTTGACGGCCAAAGGCCCAGGGGCCAGGGCCCCAGCCCCGAGGACGGGCAGGGCACTCGCCCGGCCCCGCACACCCTGGCCCCACGCCTCTGAAAGGCCGGGGCCAGGGGACCCGCCTGATTACAGGGGGTCACCCTCCAAGCGCCTCCCGCCGAGCGCAGGGGACACGCACAGCCCTACTTACAGGGCGCTCCCCCTCGCCTCGGCCCTCCCAACCAGCCCCACGGAGACCCAGGCTCCGGCCTGCGCCCCACTTACGGGCTGGCCCTCCTGGCTGCAGCACAACGCCACCTCGGCATCTCTCGGGAGCCCAGCGAGCGACCTCCACCCCAAGTGCGGGGAGGTCGCCCCAGCCAAAAGCAGCGCCAAAGGCGCCACTGCGCCCTGCGGCACAGCACTTCCTCAACCTGCACCCTCTAAAGGGACAGGGAGGGCTCGTTCCTGCCGGCTGGCTACAGCAGCCTCCCCAGCCCTGCTTACAGGGAGGCCGGGCCGCTCCTGGGGACAGGGGGCTCCACGGCTCGTGACACACGCCCCGACTACGGGGCTCTCACGCTGGCAGCTCGCCAGCCGGACGGGCAGCCACGCGGGCGCAGACCCAGGCCCTGACTACAGGCGGGTCGCGTCGCCCGCGCTACCACTAAGCGGCTTCGCTCCGTCCTTACAAAGGAGGGGCAGGCCCAGACTCTCCCTCCGCCCACGGCCTCAGAGGGGACCCCCCGGTGCTGCACAGAATCCTACTTTCCCTCCTGTGAAGTTTAAGCTAAACTGCAGTGATTTTAAGGGGGGCCTAAAGGACAAGGTCACTCGCTCGCTCACACACACCAACACAAGGAAAGGGACGAGGAGAGGGAGAGGAACACAGACCTTCAGAGAAGGGAGAGGGAGCCCTGCGCAGCCAATGTGTGGGGAGCCATCCCTACCGACAAGCAGGAGGAGAGCGCCTCAGACCTGTCCCCCGGGGCTGCGTGGAGCCCACCAGGGCCTCAACACGCCAAGGGGCTTCACAGGTGGCCAAGGGGCAAACGCCATGACACGCCCCGACTACAGGGGGGTCAGGCTGGACAGGATGCCAGCGGGCAAAAAGCCAACGCGGCACGGAAACGCCCTTCCCCTGCTTACAGGGTGGGCTTGGGGTCCAGAGAGCTCCCTTTCCCCCTCGGGTGCGGAGACGGTGGCTCTCACCCTCCTTACAGGGAGGCCACTCTCTCCGGGCAGCCAAGGAGCAAGACGGCAAAAGGCCAACAACCAGCAAAGCAAAGACCGAGCCCTGCTTACAGGGAGGTCACCCAGCGCCAAACCAGCCAGAGCACCCCAAAGGTGCCCGCCATGCTCTTAGGTGACCGCGCCCTGCCGACAGGGACGTCTCTTTGCCCAGGGCGCCTTTCTCGTGCCCCCTCCTCTCCAGCACGGCGCCGCTCGCTCTTGCCTCGCCGTTCCTCACGCCGCCGACGCCTTTCTTCTCCGCCGGCTGCTGCCAAAGAAGGAGGGCACGGTTAGGCCTGAGAAGCGCCAACTCCGCCGCCTGAAGGAACCGGGGCCCCCTACCCCCCCCCAGAGGGAGCTCCCCCAGCTCCCCACCCCGCCTGCCACCCCTCCACAAAGCTCTCCTGCTTCCCCTCCACTCACCAAAGCCTCGCACAGCAGACTCCCCGCCGGCGCTGGAGCTGGGCTCGCAGGCGGGCACCCTGGGCAAATGGAGCTGGGCACGCAAAGCAGCGGCCAAAGAGGCTGCCACCCCTGCTTACAGGGGGCTCCAGCCGCTGCCTGCACTGCAAAGCGCCCGGGACTCCAGGGCGCTGGCCCTGACTTACAGGGCGGCCCTGGTCCCAAAGGCCCACGGAGGCTCCTTCTCTCCCATTCAGGGGCACCCTGACCCGCACCCCGCTAACGGGGCGGTCACCCCACACAGGCTGCCAGCGGAGCACAAAGGCTCCCAGACCCGCACCCCGATTACGGGCAGGTCGACACCCAGGGAGCCAGGGAGCTCGGCCTTCCCCCGCACCAACAGGAACGAGACTCAGCAGCCAGGCAGTGGAGCTTGACGGCCAAAGGCCCAGGGGCCAGGGCCCCAGCCCCGAGGACGGGCAGGGCACTCGCCCGGCCCCGCACACCCTGGCCCCACGCCTCTGAAAGGCCGGGGCCAGGGGACCCGCCTGATTACAGGGGGTCACCCTCCAAGCGCCTCCCGCCGAGCGCAGGGGACACGCACAGCCCTACTTACAGGGCGCTCCCCCTCGCCTCGGCCCTCCCAACCAGCCCCACGGAGACCCAGGCTCCGGCCTGCGCCCCACTTACGGGCTGGCCCTCCTGGCTGCAGCACAACGCCACCTCGGCATCTCTCGGGAGCCCAGCGAGCGACCTCCACCCCAAGTGCGGGGAGGTCGCCCCAGCCAAAAGCAGTGCCAAAGGCGCCACTGCGCCCTGCGGCACAGCACTTCCTCAACCTGCACCCTCTAAAGGGACAGGGAGGGCTCGTTCCTGCGGGCTGGCTACAGCAGCCTCCCCAGCCCTGCTTACAGGGAGGCCGGGCCGCTCCTGGGGACAGGGGGCTCCACGGCTCGTGACACACGCCCCGACTACAGGGCTCTCACGCTGGCAGCTCGCCAGCCGGACGGGCAGCCACGCGGGCACAGACCCAGGCCCCGACTACAGGCGGGTCGCGTCGCCCGCGCTACCACTAAGCGGCTTCGCTCCGTCCTTACAAAGGAGGGGCAGGCCCAGACTCTCCCTCCGCCCACGGCCTCAGAGGGGACCCCCCGGTGCTGCACAGAACCCTACTTTCCCTCCTGTGAAGTTTAAGCTAAACTGCAGTGATTTTAAGGGGGGCCTAAAGGACAAGGTCACTCGCTCGCTCACACACACCAACACAAGGAAAGGGACGAGGAGAGGGAGAGGAACACAGACCTTCAGAGAAGGGAGAGGGAGCCCTGCGCAGCCAATGTGTGGGGAGCCATCCCTACCGACGAGCAGGAGGAGAGCGCCTCAGACCTGTCCCCCGGGGCTGCGTGGAGCCCACCAGGGCCTCAACACGCCAAGGGGCTTCACAGGTGGCCAAGGGGCAAACGCCATGACACGCCCCGACTACGGGGGGGTCAGGCTGGCCAGGATGCCAGCAGGCAAAAAGCCAACGCGGCACGGAAACGCCCTTCCCCTGCTTACAGGGTGGGCTTGGGGTCCAGAGAGCTCCCTTTCCCTCTCGGGTGCGGAGACGGTGGCTCTCACCCTCCTTACAGGGAGGCCACTCTCTCCGGGCAGCCAAGGAGCAAGACGGCAAAAGGCCAACAACCAGCAAAGCAAAGACCGAGCCCTGCTTACAGGGAGGTCGCCCAGCGCCAAACCAGCCAGAGCACCCCAAAGGTGCCCGCCATGCTCTTAGGTGACCGCGCCCTGCCGACAGGGACGTCTCTTTGCCCAGGGCACCTTTCTCGTGCCCCCTCCTCTCCAGCACGGCGCCGCTCGCTCTTGCCTCGCCGTTCCTCACGCCGCCGACGCCTCTTTCTTCTCCGCCGGCTGCTGCCAAAGAAGGAGGGCACGGTTAGGCCTGGGAAGCGCCAATTCTGCTCATTCAGTACAGACTGCTAAAAATCTATTTTTTTCTCTTTTCAGTGCAAAAATCCTGCCACTGTCTTCGGTAACGTACTGCAGAAAATGCCTTTCAACTTTTTCACTCCATCCTAACTATCCTCAAGAGTACTCTGATAAATGATGGAGCTCTCCGCTGAAGCTTTCCCAATCCGCTCAAGTACATCAAATTTGACTTTCCAAATAGAGTTTCTGTCCCTTTAAAAAACTCTAAGCCTTCCTCAAGAATGCTCCTCCATGCTGAGGTACCTCAGAAATTCCACAGAATTTGTTTGGTGGGTCCCCTCTGAATTCCCTAAGTTGCTTCCTCCAAAGTAACACCTCTATCCCCTCTATATCACCACAGATTTTCTAAAATTGCTTCTGCTGTCAGCTCTAAATTACCCCAAGTTTTCACCTAAACTATCACCTCTGCCCCACTGAATGTATCCCAGGTCTTCTGTAAAAGACACTGTCTCTGTCTTCTGTGAGTGACAGCAGACTTTCCCCCAGAAATGCTCATGTCACCCCTTCAAACTAACCCTGGATTTATCCCATCCAAAAATGCTCATTTGTTTCATCTAAATTACCTCAGGTTTGCTGTCCAACATGCACCGCTTTCCCACCCCAATCACCCCACATTTTCCCTCCAAAATGTTTAATCTGCCCACTAGAGATTATCTCCACTTTTCCCCAAATAACATCCCCCACTCTATCCCCTCTAAATTACTTCAGGGTCCCTGCCCCAAATAAAGCTCACTATCTCCCCTCTGAATTACCTCAGCTTTTCCCTCCATACTGCTCACTATGCCCTATAGTTTACATCCAGTTTTACACCAAAATTGTCCCCCTCTGCCCCTTCTCAGTTACTTCAGGGTCCCCCGCACCATAAACCTGACTTTCTCCCTCAGACTTACCTCAGCTTTTCCCTCCGAGAGGTCCCGTCCCCTAGAGATTTCCCCCAATTTTACCCCCCACACCTCCCCCTCTCGCTCCCCTCCAAGTTCCTTCGCCCCCCGCCCTTCCCCCCCCCCCCCCCCCCCCCCGCCTCGAGCCTCACCGGTTCTCCAGCCCTGCACAGCGCTCCCCGCCGGCGGACGCGCCCTCGGGGCCGTGTGGCTCCCGTCGCTCCCGCGGACCGGCCGAGCGGGGCGGCATCGCCAGCGGTTTCAAGCCTCGCGCCGCCGCCGCCGGACGAGCCCGGCGCTACCGACGCCGCGCGCACCGACCGCCGCTGAGGGGGGCCACGCGCCCGGCTCGGGCCAGAGGCGCGCGCCCGCGAGGCGGGAAAGCGCTGTCACGCGGGGCACCCGCCGCCCCTTTTGGGACCCTCAGGACGCCCACAGCCCCCTCGCTGACTCGCAGGGCGCCCCACCGGCTCCCCTGCCCGGATCCCCCTGCGCGCCCGCCACAGCTTTAGCGCCAAAACTGTCCCCTCCCTGTCCCTTCATCTCAGGGCGCCCCCCCCTAAAGCTCACTCTCTCCCCTCATGAGTTACCTCAGCTTTTCCCTCCAAAATGTTCACTCTGTCCCCTGTAGGTTACCTCAAATTTTACCCAAAAAACACCCCGTCCCACACACCCCCGTCCCCTCTAAGTTACTCCAGGGTCCCTTCTCATAAACCTCACTCTGGCCCCTCCGAATTACCTCAGATTTTCCCGCCAAATTGTCCTCTCCCCTATACATTACCTCAAACTTTACCCCAAATCATCCCTCTCCCACAAAGTCACCTCAGGCTCTGGGTCTCCCCTCATACAGCTCACTCTCTCCCCTCTCAATTACCCCAGCTTTTCCCTCCAAAAGCTTCCCTCCCCTATAGGTTACCCCAAAAACATCCCCTCCACTGTCCCCTCCATGTTACTTCAGGGTTCCCCACCATAAACCTCACTTTCTCCCTCAGACTTACCTCAGCTTTTCCCCCCAAAAGCTTCCCACCACTATACATTACCTCAAATTTTATCCCAAATCATCCCTCTCCCTGTCCCCCCTCAGTTCCTTCAGGCTCTGTGTCCCCCCCACCGTAAATCCCATTCTCACCCCTCTCAAGTACCTCAGCTTTTCCCGCCAAAACGTCCACCCTGTCCCTTATCCGTCACCTCCAGTTTCACACCACAACTGTCCCCCACACTGTCCCCTCCAAGTTACTTCAGGGTAGGGTCCCCCCCCACCCCCTCAATAAACCTGACTTTCTCCCTCAGACTTACCTCAGCTTTTCCTCCGAGAGGTCCCGTCCCCTTGAGATTTCCCCCAATTTTACCCCCCACACCTCCCCCTCTCGCTCCCCTCCAAGTTCCTTCGCCCCCCGCCCTTCCCCCCCCCCCCCCCCCCCCCTCGAGCCTCACCGGTTCTCCAGCCCCGCACAGCGCTCCCCGCCGGCGGACGCGCCCTCGGGGCCGTGTGGCTCCCGTCGCTCCCGCGGACCGGCCGAGCGGGGCGGCATCGCCAGCGGTTTCAAGCCTCGCGCCGCCGCCGCCGGACGAGCCCGGCGCTACCGACGCCCGCGCGCACCGACCGCCGCTGAGGGGGGGCCACGCGCCCGGCTCGGGCCAGAGGCGCGCGCCCGCGAGGCGGGAAAGCGCTGTCTCGCGGGGCACCCGCCGCCCCTTTTGGGACCCTCAGGACGCCCACAGCCCCCTCGCTGACTCGCAGGGCGCCCCACCGGCTCCCCTGCCCGGATCCCCCTGCGCGCCCGCCACAGCTTTAGCGCCAAAGGTGTCCCCCTCCCTGTCCCTTCACTTCAGGGAGCCCCCCCCTAAAGCTCACTCTCTCCCCTCTCAATTACCCCAGCTTTTCCCTCCAAAAGCTTCCCTCCCCTATAGGTTACCCCAAAAACATCCCCTCCACTGTCCCCTCCATGTTACTTCAGGGTTCCCCCACCATAAACCTCACTTTCTCCCTCAGACTTACTTCAGCTTTTCCCCCCAAAAGCTTCCCTCCCCTATACATTACCTCAAATTTTATCCCAAATCATCCCTCTCCCTGTCCCCCCTCGGTTCCTTCAGGCTCTGTGTCCCCCCCACCGTAAATCCCATTCTCACCCCTCTCAAGTACCTCAGCTTTTCCCGCCAAAACGTTCACCCTGTCCCTTATCCGTCACCTCCAGTTTCACACCACAACTGTCCCCCACACTGTCCCCTCCAAGTTACTTCAGGGTCCCCCGCACCACCCCTTCAATAAACCTCACTTTCTCCCTCAGACTTACCTCAGCTTTTCCCTCCGAGAGGTCCCGTCCCCTAGAGATTTCCCCCCAATTTCCCCCCCCCCACCTCCCCCTCTCGCTCCCCTCCAAGTTCCTTCGCCCCCCGCCCCCCCCCCCCCCCCCCTCCGCCGCGAGCCTCACCGGTTCTCCAGCCCCGCACAGCGCTCCCCGCCGGCGGACGCGCCCTCGGGGCCGTGTGGCTCCCGTCGCTCCCGCGGACCGGCCGAGCGGGGCGGCATCGCCAGCGGTTTCAAGCCCCGCGTCGCCGCCGGCGGACGAGCCCGGCGCTACCGACGCCGCGCGCACCGACCGCCGCTGAGGGGGGGCCACGCGCCCGCGAGGCGGGAAAGCGCTGTCACGCGGGGCACCCGCCTCCCTCACCCCCGTCCCCCTCAGGACCTGGAAGGCTTTGAGTGCCTGATTCCCGGCTGCACTTGCTGCGCCACCATGAAATGCTGACCCCGTAGAAGTTCCCTCTGCTGACTCAGGGGTGTTCCAGCATTTGGGGGTTTGCAAGAGGAAGATCTGTCCCAGCAGGTGTGTGCCAGGTGGGCTGTCATCTGCGCTCCTGCGGCTGACACAGCCAGCGCGAGCAACTCTGCGCGTGCCAGCAACGGAACGGAGATCTGTTAGCGCATCCGTCTGGCTAACACCTTCATTGCCATGGGATCCACCAACCCGTGGAGCCAGCGCTAATCCATACCAAACAGCAGTCTGCTACAACTAGACACTAAAAAGGGGCAAGAAATGCCATTAGAAGGACACAGGCTCAAGGCAGGGAGCAACCTTGTAGCAGGCAATAGGCCGATACCAGCAGCAACACACAATGTCAGCTCTGGCACAGCAGCCTTCTCTCTCCAGTGGCTTTTCTAGGCTTTCCATGGCAGAGCCCCACAAGCTACGCCCATGCCTGCACTGTTGCAAAGGCCTTTGGCCAGGCAGGCAGGCTGCCCACCCAGAAAGCTCCAGCCTGCATTCCAGCTGAGGCAGGGGCAGAGCCCACAGCTCTGGGGCAGCCTGGGACCAACCTCCCACCTGGTGCTCGGAGCCCCTCAGAGCTCTGTTGCTGCTCGGGAAGGGGCAGCACAGACAGTGCAGCCCTTGCACCCAGCAGAGTCCTGGGGAAGGTGGGCAGCTCAGCCCCCATGCACCCACTCAAGCCTCCAGGGTCAAACCACTCAAGCAAGTTACACGAGTGTTTACCCCAGAGTGAGCACACTTGCAATTGGCCTAAAGAAAGCCAAGGCAAGCTCCTAACTCAGGCTTAACCACCCAAGGGGCATCTCAGTGCTGCAAAGTGCCTACCCCTCACCCCCAGCACCATTTACATTGCCTGACAAATCTGGTCCCCAAAGGAGGCCACCAGCACACCCCACAAACTCAGAGCGGCTGCCCGCCCAACCTTACCAAGCAAGGGGAGGTTTTATCAGCGTGGTCTCTGCTATGTTAAATTACAGGGCAGACCAGCCTCCCTTCAGCAACCCCCTAGCCTTCCCCCAGAGATCTCCTGAGAAAGTGGGGAGAAGACTCTGCAAAGAGGTCCCAAAGCCGCTCCCGAGCAGGGACCCCCGACTGCCTGTGCAAAGCACCCACATGCCCCCAGGCACCAAGCCAGCTGTTTTCCAACAGCAGGCACCACCCCAGCCCAGCTAAGATAACCCTGGAACACCACCCCTTTTACTCCTTCCACCAGCTACGCCACTTCCCTGCTCAGGCACAGCCCCCACGGGCGCCAGAACGCCCCCAGGCCCACTCAACCTCCCCAGCCCTCCCCCAGCGCTGTCACTGTTAAGGCAGAGTTAGAAAAAGCTTGAGCAACACCCGACCCTCCCGAGGGAGCTCTTCACTAAGATGTAAGCTCACTTTGCAAGTCCACCGCCTCAAAAGAGATTTTAGTAGCTCTTACTGCTTCGGAAAACATTTCTATCCAACCTCCAGCCCAGTACCTGGAGCTGCCTCTTTTCCCCCGAAGCTTTGAGCCTGCACACACCGAGGACCCTCCTGCACCGCTCGGCTCCCCCGCACCAGCCTGCAGCACGAGCAGAAACCTCGCCCCCCTGCTGGGAAGCTGCTGACGGGATCTCGGCTGCATTCCTCAAGCGCTGGGGGGGAGAGGAGCCCTCATTGGCAGCACCTGAGGGGCAATGAACAGCACAGCGGTGCAGCCCAGCCTGGTTTCTTGAGCGAACCCATCAACCCTTGCAGCTATAGCATTCTGGAGCTGAACTTTAAACAAAGTATTCTAGAGCATTTACATGCAGCAATACTGTAACTGTACAGTGTGTGACCAGAAAGCAACTGCGAGTTTTCAGTGGTCATCTTGGCGGTTTTTAAAACCCACTCCCCAGGAGCCCACCTTCTCTCCCCTGCCTGTGCAATGGCAGGAAAAAAATATGGACAAAAGATCTATGCTACCTCTTTCTCTCCCTGTTTCTCAAGCCCGCATGCTTCCTCTCCCTGCAACCGGCTTTGTGCTTTCGTTGCATTCAAGTTCCTGGATGCAAAGCACTGCATAGTCTGAGCATCACAGCGTTTCCCTAGATTGCTAAAACAGAGCCCTGGCATGTTCCAAGTCCTGAAACAAGATTGTAAAGCCTGAGATTATCAAGCTTGTCAAACAAGCTTCTATAAACATGAGATTATTTGGAAAAAAAAATTGCTATCGAAGCTCATAGGCTGGCTTATAAAACCTCCTGAACAAGTGTGTTTCTCACCTTTTTATTGCAAGGATAAAGTCAGTAACTTGACTATTTATTGACACCGTGTATTTACATACAAACATGTTTATTTACATAGTTCTTTCCTACACAAAAGTCGGAGGGTGTTTGTGATGAGTCACTCATAACAGGAAGAGTCATTTTACTCTTTCCCTGTCCAGATCAACTCTGCCTCTTTGGCACCATCTACAACACAGCAATTCAGCATGGACAAGGCAAACCCCTTCCAGTCCTCCTGCCTTGATTTCTTGGTTTCTCTGAAGTTCGGTGCTCCCAGGAGGACCTAAGCCAGCCTGTGTAAGGCTCTTTCCCACCCCGCAAAGGCAGGAGGAGCCCACAGCCGTGCCCCGCCTGTGCGGGGAAGGAGCCTGCGCAGCAGAGCTGGGGGCTGCTTTGCTGGTTGGGTTTCACCCACGCTTTCTGTGTACAGACAGGATGGTAAGCAGCTTTGGCACCAGGCAGGAGGACGCAATGCAAATGTGCGCTATGCTGTGTAGAGGGACGGCTGGGCATAGCGTGCAGGAAATTTAACATTCTGAGTAACAGAACTGTCCTTGCCCTGTCAGGCTGCGCTAGCCATTCTTTGTCATGGGCACACTGACACCGGTGGTGCTGGGACATGGAGGGCCAGCTCTGCGTGCGTAAGGGGTTGGAACTTCTGTGTAACCTCAGTCATTTTTGGCTTAGCAGGTGTTCTTTTGCACATTTCAGTCTCAGCCTTTGCTGGGTTTTATGGGAATTCTTAACGTTTATACTTTTCACGTGCAAGCCGTATGTTGTGCTTTAGTCATTCTAAGCAAATTGGGTTCTCACTTAACAATCTAAGCAGTTTATTTTCTGTTTTCCACCAGCTAGAGCACGCATACTGACTCTGTTCTGCACCAGCAGGTCGAGTCACAGTACATTATGTCATTAGCTAGCGAGCCAAGCACAGTCAATGATATTCTGCCTTGGAAAACTCACTCATTATTTCATCCCAGATGTAGCTATAGAAATTCAGAACCTCTGGATATAGTAGCAGTTGCCAAATGAAGAAAATGCATATATTTCACAGGAAATCAAGGAAGTCATAGCTCTTGATGAGTCGTGGACAGTATCTGTGACACAGGACTTGGCCACACCCATAAACATGACACTCAAAACCATTCAGCACTAGAAATCTGAAATGATGCTAGGTGAAACCTCACTTACTGATGCTTCTAAAAGTGACTTTTCCGTGCTAATTCCCTGCGATGGAAAGGAGCAGGAATAAAACCTTCCAAGAAAGCCAGGGTTTCATTACTCAAAGGTTAAAGACCATGCTTTACTGTGACTCCATATGCTCCAGGCAGCCCTGGTTTTTGTTCGTGAAGGATAGCTATGATGCCTGTGCTTTGGGAGCGGGAAGTAGAATTGGTTTGCTTTGGGGAGGACTGTCAGTTTATTAGTTTGGTTTTCACTTGGCAGCCACCCATACTCACCTGAAAGACTTTTCCCCACCACCTGACCAAGCTGAGAAACTACTTCATGTTACATTCTCCCTTTGTGTCAACAGACCTGCAGGTGCAAGCTGAAGTCAGGGAGCTCCTCTTCTCTGCTTGCACTTGTCAGGGCACTGACACCTACGTATTTTAACCTCTGACAGTGGTGGGGTCAGTGGTGCATCTTTATTTCTAGCAGAGCAGGCAGTGCAGTCTAAACAACTAGTTTCTACACTCTAACTTCCTCAGTCATACCCTTCAGGATATTTTCCTGATGAAATCAAATATGCGAGCTGCCTGACCCATAAGCTCTCTGTCTGAATGGAATTTAATCTCACCGGGTATTCATCCTGCTGGAGGTTACTGAGCCTTTGATAATCATGAGGATAAATCATATCACTGGTTAATTCTTTATGCCGTTGGGAACGTGCAGAAACCTAGGTGCCCGTTTCCCTTTCTTTTCCAGACTACTCGACTTCTTACAGTGGGACTCCTTCCTAACAGCTCCGTTCCCGTGAAGCTGCATTGTCTGCATACACTTCATCTAAGTGGCAGCTTAAAAGCTTCTTTTTCACATTGCTTTAAATGTATTCATTTATTTATTTAGTTGCATTTCCTCTCCAAATTATAATCAATTAGAAAATTGTTAGGCTTCCGTATTTGAAGAGCTGCCTTGAGGTGGAAAGGTGGTAGGTGTGCCTTTGCTCACACTTCCATGGATATCCCTGGGACAGAAAGGACCACGTCCGCTCACCCTCTGTCTGAGGGGGCAGGATGCTGTACAGTAAAAACAGCTACGAAGTGGCAAAAGAAGAGTAGAAGCTGGAAAGTTAAATGAATCCCACCAAGCTGTTCCACAGTCTGACAGCAGGTTTTTAACAACACGGCACAGATACGGCAGCTTTCTGAAAATACTGCATGGGTAAAAGGATGTCTCTTCCCTTCACCGCATTATCTTGCAACAGATTCATTAGCTGCGAAGCAGGAACAGTGAAACATGGATACTCACTCGTTTGGAGCCATCATTTTTGATGTGCGAAAGAAGTGGCATTCGTATGGCAGAAGTTACGATGAAGCTTCCCTTTCAATCATGTATTTTCGGATGCCAGCTCATCATAAATGTCTAGTTTTGTAGGTTGTTTCCCGGGCTTTTAGCTTGGGATTTTTTTTCTTGGTCTCACGTTAAAGGACTGCTCACAACAGAAATGGTTAGTTTTCAGGCAAAATAGACTTCTTGCTGGCAATGCCCCATTAGCCAAACAGCAATGCTAATGGAAACATCCTGGTTTCAGTATGGCCCCAAGGAAACACAGGCTGGCATTTCTCCCACCCTGTTATTTGCCCACTCATCTAAGGGGCGGCAGCAGCATCATTTCCCAGCGTTTTCACACAGGGATTCTAGGTCTGCAGATCTCAGGCTTGAGAAAACACGAGTTATGCAGCTCATGGATTCTGGAAGCCAGAGAACAAATCTCAGTTCTGCATCAGACCAGCCGAGAACCCCAAGAAGGAGCTTTGAAGTCGACCAGGCATCTGCCATGGAGCTAATCCTGGCAGCTGCAGTCAGCGTTTGCCAGTTTCCAGCAAACATACTTTGTTCTAGAAACAACAGCTTTAGGCTTTTCATAAGAGGAGTAAATGCAGGATTTCTGTTCTTGAAAGGGCTTCAGCTGCTATTTCGCATCTCAGTGTAGGAATTTTTTTCTTTATTTACAAACCAGTGGTTTGGATTCCTAGCCAGGAACTAGTCCATAATTACAGCAAGAGAACAGCCAGGAGCTGATCTACCTCCCTATGCATGGGGGTTTTATTCTCTTAACTGTGTAGTTTAGACTTCTTGATATTCTTATCGAATGCCTGGTTAGAGGGTTTACTGACAACAGCACTGTTCTGTGCTTTGCTGCTCCATACCTGCTTGTCAACTCACAGTACGGGCTTTGGGTTTTTGTATCAACCATTAGATGGCCATAATGTTTCTTTCGTTTCTGAAATGAAAAAAGAACGTAAACGTCAAGTGTAGCAAACAAATCTGTACAATCAGCCTGTTCACACACCATCCCCAGAGGAGGAGAGAGGGTGTCTGCCTGTGCAATCTACTTCAACTGACGGTCAGATTCGCTCGCAATGAACCCTTAAGTGCTCTGAACGACGAGGCACTGGGAAAGCGGTTTCCTTACCGTACAGTGAGAAGTTGTTACTTTTCAAACAAAACCATGACAAACAGTTTGAAGTCCCAGCACAGAACCTGTTAGTTTCCTTTTGGTTTCAAGTTGCCAACTCTGACATTTCCCCATACGCATGAAGCTGTGCTGCGGGATGGAGAATGAGCTGCCTCTGGAGAATGAACTGAGCATGGATAAACAGACAGGAATGTACTCTGACTAGGTGAAGAAGGTAATCCACATCACTGCCGTGGGACCTGAATTTCAACACCTTGCACAATGCCGAGTCCATCACCCCCAGGTCTTCGCTGCTTTCTTAGCAGGGGTGGGTGAGGGAAGGACTGAGAAGTGATGAGGGAACTGGGGGTGTTTGTAACTCAGGGTGCTGTTGCGTTTTGCACGTAACTTGAAGTCCTGCCGCCCACGGTCAGAAGAGGCAACCCCGCTCTTCTCTCCTGTCCCCTCCTCTGCTCCCAGGCTCAACAACGCTCCAGGCACGTCGCAGCCAAAGGGAGGCAACCACGTTGTACTGTGGAAGATGCAACCGTATCCTTACGTCTAGCATGAAGCCTCCACCCCCCCATGATTTTCATCTGGAGTTAAGAGTTGGATATTATTAACTTAGAGAAACGCAAAGAGCCAAGTATCACAACACTGGGCTGGGGGCTCTTGGAGCGCAGTAACAGTCGTCTCAAATGGCCTTGTTTGAACGAGTTGTGATGTAAGAAAAAACTTTGCAGAGCTCTGTTTAAACCACAGAATGCATTATGAAGTTTAATTCTTACACTCTGAAAGGAAATAAACAGTGTTTTGGAAAAAGTAGTGAAGAGTCAGGTAGAAGGTGAAGTGCTTATCATTCCCACCCAATAGCAAAGTGCAGACATATGAGCAGAAATCTTCCTGTTATTGGAAACAATTAACTGTCGAACGATAAATCTTCAACAAAACCGTATGGGTTTTAAAGGTGCTGGAAAGCCTGGGATGAAAAAGGAAATGTGGGGGAGCGGAGCAATGCAAATGCATAACAACGAGGACAAGAACGTGGTTTGAACAACTGCGGAGAGCAAAAACCATTGTAAAAAAACCACTGACTTTATTACAAGAAAAAACGTGCAGGCAGAAAAACACAGCAATGGCATCCTAGTAGAAGAGCCAGATCTTACCAATACCAATTCTTTAAAGACTGCCCACTGCAAACAAACTCAAGATGGGAAATTACAATCCTACAGCACTGAAACACAGTCAGAAACGAGAGAATAATTGCTCTGCGCTGCAGCGGCAATTCTCACGCCCCACCGAAGCACATACCAAGGGGGACACAAACGAGAGGCCACCGAGGCACCGTCACCTTCAAAGCTCACGTTCTCCTAACGTATCACCACCAACTCAGACGGACGGATTGAAACACTTTCCAAAGAGCTGCCCGGAGTTTCTTTTTTTTTTTCTTTGCATCTCAGGACTCCAAGCGCAAGACTGAAAACATCTGTTCTCAGTTCAGGCCCTGACCTGCAGTAGCACTGGCGTGAAGTCAATGGCTACTGGGCCGCTCTGAGGCAAGCAGCTACAAGAGGGCAGCAGGAAAGGCTAGTTAGGAACGGACAGTGCTGTTAAATTCATCATTTCCCCTCCTACCTTGATCCTGCCACTGGTATGTGGGAGCCCCTTCCTATCCCCTCTCACATCAGGCTCAGATTTCTCACCTCTAAGCTGTTTTTCCTTCAGTCCCTGATCGCTGCTTTCATTCGCTGCACCTTTCCCTGAATTCCTGCTGGTCGACTGCCTCCCACGTCTCCTGAGCGACACGGCCCTGCCCTCCAGCCACCTCCCATCGGAATCTCTGCAGGGTTACACTAAATTGGACCACGTCCCCTCGAGTTTGGCTTTGCCTTCTCTAACTTGAAGGCAGGTAGGCAGATTCTTTCTATTATCAAATGCCTTTTCGCTAACTGGAATTTTAGTACTAAAATCCTGCCAGGACTTTCTGCATCTCTCTGACAAATTAAGACTATTAATAGGCCAGACTTTATCCGCGTTTACTCCATTTTGCTACTGCTTTCAGGGAAGTGATTACACAATAGACAGTCAATTACAATCCAGCACTAAAATAGTGCCCTTTCCTGACACCTTAGGAAGGCTTTTTGGTCTCCAAGGTTTGGCGTCATTAATAACCCTCACGACTACTCATGACAACAGGAAGGGACAACGGCAGGCAGAAGGATGCATTTCTAGCTGACGGTCTCTCCTTAAAGGAATGCAGTGCCCTGGATCCGCAGCCAGGTTTGTCAGCAGCTGAAAAGAGTCCTGCTCGCTTGATTCAGGCAGGTTCATATTAACACACCAAATGCCCTTTATCCCGTTGTACTCACAGGCTGAACTTCTTCACCACCGTGCTTTTCTGAGGTTTCGGCGCTGCGCTGTTAACGTCACCAACTGCTTCGGCCTCACGTGACAGTCTGAAACTGCCAAACAGAGATTAGCAACATGTCTCACAGCAGCAATATTCAAGAAATTCCAGAAACCTTCAGTTATTGCCCCTGCACAGCACGTTGCAACCCCACAGAGCGGAACACAGTTCTGTCTCCATGTTACCATGGTGAAGGGGCTCTTTCACTTCTTTGTAAGAGTTTTAAAAACTAGTGCTTTTCTGCATTACACCATTTTATTGAAAAAAAAAAAATCAAGAAAATACTTCAGATGGGACTCTTGGGTCAGCTGACATTTTTTTACTACGACTCAGTGTGTACCTGTGCTCACACTCAGTCGGAGCAGCAGAGTGGCAGTCAAACACCTCGGGGGCATCCTGAAATGCTGTGAATAAAGTGGCTTGGGTTGGTCTAGCAGCATCTTCAGCAGCACAGACCTCACCAGCGCCTTCTGAGACTTCTGGGGATGTACAGACAGCCCCGGCACAACAGACTAACACATTTCCAAGTCAGAAGCCTGATTTCCAGCCTGAAAACTAAACCCTGCGAAGCGTTCAAGAGGTTTGCTGCAGCTGTTCAGCAGCAGACAGATCTGCTTCCACTCGCCTGGAGCAGCCCTGGCTGTAAGTTCCTGTAAGAGGACAGCTACAGGCTGACATAACCTGCCTGCAGCTGGGCGTGGGGGAAGAACAGCCAGCTGTGCCAGCTGGGCTGAGAACCCACCTCTCCTCCTCCCTTAGATACTGCTGCCTCCTGAACCACTGAAGGAATTGTCCGTCTGGTACCATGCAGTAGCTGTTACACGCAGACTGTAAAAGCTTAATTTGGGCAATCACTTCAAATTCCTAAACAAATGAATAATCAGACAGGAAGGGTATTAGAAACCATGACAAAGCCAGACTCACTCATGTACCGATGCAACAACAGAGCCAGGGCAAACTTGGTTTGACCTCAAGTTCAGTTTCAGCTGAGTAACTATTTCAAGAAGCAGCTTTTCAGACAACAGCTCTTTCCTCCCCCCCCGCATCCGTGCTGTGTATTTTATCAGCCACACACAAATGAGCAGGAATCGTACTTCACCACAGAGCTTTTCCCAAGCACCATCCGCAGTGGAACGCCAGGGCAAACCCGCTGAACGGCAGCGCTCCTACTCGTTCCCGCTGCGTGCGAGCGGGATGCTCTCACGGGTATTGCCAAGTGCTTTCGTATTACAGTATTGCCACCGTACGCTGATTTCTAACAGCGTGTCACCAGGACGCCCAGCTTGAGCACCCGGGGCAGGGTCCCTTGGGTAGCTGCTGCTAAAGGAAGAGCTGGGGCACGGTCCTGGCCAGCCTGTGTAAGCAGTTTCGCTGCACCAATCACACTCAAAAAAACCAAACACCTGCCTTTTCTTGTTTTTTCTGGTTTTCATCTGAAATTCTCTCCGGCCCTTTTTCTGAAGCCTTTCAAAGAATCCATCAAGAGTTTAATTTGAAATCCATGCACCAGCAGCAACTGATGGGCAGGATGAGCTGTAACAGAACAGCCGATGGGTCACAGAAGTTACTGGCCACTAGAGGGATTTCTCAAACAAATAAAAGAAAGGTGATCAGTTAACTTCCTCGTGGAAAAAACGAGAGACTAGTTCTGTCTTACTTGAGCAGCCAGGCTGCTCTCTCCAACATCTGCCAGTTTCTCAGTCGCCGCCCGGGAGAACGGACAGAGCAGATAACAGCCTTCTGCTCCAGCTATGTGCCCGAACCGTCAGAACCAGATGTTCTCCTTTCTCTGGGGGCTGTTCCAAAGGCCTGTGTGTCGCAACCAGCCCGGCCACACGGTCTGCAGCAGCAACAGAAGCTGCTCAGACCGGGCGGGCGGGGGAGCGCTGCCGCCAGATGCCACACGCAACGGCTTTCCCTCGGAGCGCCCACCCGACTGGAAAGGTGAAAGTGACTGACAGAGACCTGCTCCACGTTCCTCCTCAGCAAATCTCCTCTGCGGTGCACCGAATGGAGCATTTGTGCTTTAAATCCACCTGCTCCGCGTGGCTGCGCAGCCTGCAGCGCTCCCCGAAGGATGCCCTTGCTGCGCTCTGGCTGCAGACACGCGGTGCCCCGTGCAGCAGACCGCAGAGCGGAGCCCAAGGGCTCTGAAGCTCCGCACGGGTAGCGGGATCAACCCACCCCATCGCACTGCCCTTGCAGCTCGCTGGGCGTGGGAATACACCCACAGACACGCGTGCTCTGGGAAAGGTCAATGACCGGAGTCGGGCACCCCCCCGACCCCGCAGCCCCGGCGCGCCTCTGCCGGCAGCGGGGGAAGCG
This sequence comes from Rhynochetos jubatus, assembly GCA_027574665.1. Taxonomy (NCBI): domain Eukaryota; kingdom Metazoa; phylum Chordata; class Aves; order Eurypygiformes; family Rhynochetidae; genus Rhynochetos; species Rhynochetos jubatus. The sequence goes on from CM050656.1 coordinate 25,499,566, forward strand.
GGGCCGCCTGCCTTCCTCCTGGCAGCCCCGGGCCCCTTCCCCCGCTAAGCCCCGGGCCCCGCCAGCCCCTGCCCGCCCTCCTGGCAGCCCCGGGCCGGGTCGCCTCTCTCCGGCCCTCGGCGGGGCACGGCCGCTCCCACCCAAGGCCGCCCCCGCCGCTCCTTCTGGCCCGGCCGCCGGCAGAAGGATACTGCCGCAGGCACGAGTCCACCTCGCCTTCGTCGGGCCCCGCCTGCCCGTCGCCTCCTTCCTCCTCGTCCACGAACTTGTTCTCGTCGTACTCGTCCACGTCCACCCGCCGGAACCGCGCCGCCGACACGCCCTGCTTCGCCATGGCCGCCCCGCTCGCCGCCACCGCCCGCCGCTCTGCGCAGGCGCGACGCTGGGCACCGCCTCCGCGCAGGCGCGCTGGGGGGAGGCGACCCGCCCGCGCGCCGGCCACAAAGGAGGGCGTGGAAAGCCGCGGGAGGCGAGCTGCCATTGGTCGGCCGCCGGCCGTTAGCCCGCCCCGAAGGGGCGGTCAGTCGCCATGGTTACGGACGCGGACTCCAGCGCCGGAGCCCTTGGCGACGGCGGGGCGCTCTCGGCTTCGGCGAGCCCATCGCGCTTGACGGCCGGGAAGGCGCTGGTGTGCGGCGAGAGCTTCCTGGGGAGCCGGAGGCGGGTGAAGATGCCGTGCGGCACCGGCTGCTGGCCCGGTTTCAGACGGGTACGAGCAAGGCAGGACGCTGCCGCCCTCTCCCAGGCCTGTGCTGCGGGCAGGAAGCGGGGCGCACGCGGCCTAGCGCCCATGTAACGTGTGCCCCTGGGGTGACGGGCGGGCTTTGGCTCCGAACGTGAAAGCCTGAGCTCAAATACCCCCTGGGTACTGCAGAAACTTAAAAAAGAGCGTCAGCTTTATGTTTCTTGGCCAAAGAAAGCGGTCACCCCGCTCCTACCGCCCGCGTGGCTCCCAGGGACCGTGAGTTCACGTTTTATCAGACAGCGCAGCAGGACGGCGGTCTGACTCCAGAAAGCTTTTCTGAGAAAACTCCCAGGTGTTGGGAAAGGAAGGGATCTGGCGGGTTCCAGGAACATGTCGGCCCCTATTTCATCCTCAGAGACTCAGAGAAATGAGTTTCCGGGTGGGCTCACCTCCGGTGAAGGGCAGGGTGTTCAAGGTCGAACTGGGAATCAGTCGCTTTTTTTCACTCAGACACAGAAGAGCTGTGACCAGCAGTATTTAGTGTAACAGAAGGAGAACCCTTGATGTTCAGGGTGTAGAGCAGGAAACAGAGGTAGAGGTGAGTTACTGACTAAGTCAGGAAAAGAACCCAGGTTTTTCCAGCTTTGTGTCAGCAGCAAGACTAACCTTCCCCAGAACAGCAGTTTATTCCAGTGCCCCGATGCTTGTGTGTGCCAGCTGTTTCCATTACAAGCCAGATGTGCTGTAGCATAAACCAGATGTAAACGTTATTGGTGGCCTTCTCACATCCCCCTAGAGTTGGCCCTTCTAGAAACACATCAAAGAACTCTGTCTGGATCAGCGTCACGTCACCCGGATCAGGTCCCAAGTTAGCACTGCATGGGAGGCTTCACAGACCTAAACATTTGTGTAATATGCTCAGCTGTCACTGTGGCGGGTACTCTGAGAATGCCTCAGCTAAATACCTTCTTAATATACCCCTCACAAACACACTAGATTGTTTTTGTTTGCTTGTGTGTAATTTTGCTTGGAGGCAGACAAAGGGATTTCTCCAAGTGGAACACGCAATCATTTGTTCTTGTGACCTCTTGTAACTGTCACGTTGCTGTTCCGTTCCTGCTGTTCTACAGACCCTTTTTTCCTAACATAATGTTCTAGACCCTGACTCCCTCTAAAATTCTCCACTCTGCTGGAATCTGAATACAAGAGGATTTCCCCTTCACAGAGTTTTGGGTTTGTTTTGCTTTGTGGACTTTGCCTAATTCTTCAGTAAAGATCATCTGGAAGAGAACTGGGGGAACTGTCAAAACACGGGCCATTTCCTGTCATTGTCTAGAGTCTCAAGCATTGTGGTCTTCCATCTCCTTCCTGTCTTTTTGTTCCTGGGTTGACAATGTTCTCTTTACATAAGTCCAAATAAAAATAGATGTCATAGACCTGGAAATAGAAACTAGTACCCTTAAATGAATGTCGTTGCTGTCTGAGCACAAAGCAGCAATAATCACAAACCAGCGTAATCCCAGAGGGTACTGAAGTGTTTACAGCCTGGGGTTCTACTCCCGTCACCTTTCCCTTGCAAATGGATCCACTGAGGTTGCTGGCAGCAGTTCTTCAAGGAAGTGGTATATGGGCCGCAGCCATAGGCGAGTAGCAAGAGCACGAGTAGGAAGAGGGATTTCCCTTTAGCTGAGGATGCTGGGACCTACCGTTCCCAAAAGCTCGCAGCATTTTTCACAAGTTTGGGTCTAAATCTGTTCCAGTGGGTTGTACTCTATTAATCTACATCAGAGTGGCATCGATTGGCACGACTCTTGGATGTTGGACTCAATGGATCCCTCGTGTAATCTATTTTCGCATTGTAGTAGTGCCGAAAGGTCACAGCTAGGAGTTACGTTGCATTTTGACTGGTCTGGAGGGGAGAAATACAGGCTTTGGAAAGCTCAGAGCTCGCAATAAGTGAACGACAAGAGTCATGACAGCAGAAAGGGAGGAAGGTTGGAACGGACTTCTACTGCTAAAAGCATTTTTGCCTCCCCTGGCAAAACAGGTCCCTTCCACAAACATGTCTAGTGCCCATGTTCTGAACCTGGAGGTGTCCTGATGGAGGAAGTCTCAGCACTGCACCCGCGTATGCAGTGTAGTCAAGAGGGAGAAGGACACGTGCTGTCTAGGCTACAGGTCTGGGCCACTGCAACAGCAGTACTTACTCTCACGTCAGAGAAAGCAGAAATTTCAGCGAGCTAGGAAGGGAGCTTGGGTGGATGTAACGGTGCCGCTGGCTGTGAGTGGCTGGCACTGTGTGTGACGAACATGGCTGAGCATCTTCCTCATATGTGTAAGGAATGTACTCAATCGTGTTTCACGGGAGAGAGAGAAACGTAATGGACATTAAAAGTACACGTATTTCTGTCTGCATTTCAAAACTGACATTCCCTTGTTTTCAAACAGGCACTCAATACCTCCTTCAGAAACCTGTTTCGTTGGACACCTTGGAGAAGCAGAAGGAGAGTCGTACCTGAACCGCCAGTGCCGAGTCCACCCAGCGTGCAGGAGGCAAGTCACTGGTGTACAGACGGTTGTTATCTGACTATGGGATATTTTAGAGATGGAGGAGGTAAAAACAAACAGTGTAGTCAAGAGGGAGAAGGAAACGTGCTGTCTAGGCTACGGGTACACTACATGTGGTCTCAGCAGACCTTTTATGCAGTGGAAGAATAACGCCCTTCGACTCGCTTCGGTACCCTTTATTTATACTGTGCAGAATCGTTTGCTTTTTGTTGCCGCCTCCAGGCGTTGTGCTGGACGACTGAAAGTTCTGCCTGCTCTAACTCTCTGCCCTTCCCTCTGACCTGTGTGCCACGGTGTGACCTTTGAGGGTAGGACTTCCGACAGCCTTTTTTGCTGGCCTCTTACATTTCTCTACGCTCCGTTGCATGAGCTCTCTGTTGCCCATCAGTGTAGGTGCCCTTTAACAGCTTGGGCAATCCAAAGGAAACTTTGGCAGCCTTCCTCTGGATGTGTGTGGATGTGTACAAGAGAAGAATCCAAAGAGATTCCATCATCCGACCCCTGTGATGTCTGGATAATACAGTAAAAGTGCAATTTGGCCTGAACTGAATGATTGAACTACGATTTTTGGACTCGTTCCGCACTTCAATAAATGTTCAGTCTGGTAACTCTAAATATTAGGTAACATTAACTTACTATTACTGCTTTTTCTGCTCAGGCCCCACCCTGGAGAGGTCTCTTAGTTTCACAACAAAGGGTAGTCAAAAGCACAGGCATTGACGTGAGGTTTATCACGCACTTTAGGTATGTATTCATGCTGTGGTCCTAAAACCGGTTTACTTAGTGCTCACCTCTTTCTTTCATAAAAGATTAAAAACGCTTGGCAATAGGGATTGCTCACTGTAATTGTTATGAAACATGTAACTACATTTCCTGGATACATTTTCTTCCACAAAAGCACCTTAAGTTTCAAGTTCCGTTTATTTTACAATCTGAATCAGTCTTCTGCTAAGTATTTTCTCCTCTGTCAGAATGCATTTAGTCTCCCCACACCTACGGCTTTATTTTCCAGCTGTTCCTTCTATTAAAACCTAGCACTCTTGCCTTGCTGTTTGCACCGAGTGCAGCAGCAGTTTACACTGATTTCCTGAGTCCGTATAACTGTAATTTCGGTGTACTGTTTGGCCAAGCTTTACAGTGTGAAAGGAGAGCCAAAAATACAAGCAGGGTGAAAAAACCCCAAACCTTTTGTATTACGTCGTGCGCATTCACGCCGTTGTTCTGCAGCAGAATTCCGACTCGCGGCATCCTTCAAGGAGTTTTGAGTTCAGCAGCGTTGCCTGCTCTCTCGTACCGGGCATTCTGTGTTTCTGCGGACTGAGCAGGAAGTGACGCAGAGCTCCACAGTCAAACTGAACTGCACCGTGCATTGCCTTGTCTGGTTATCAAGGGCACTAATGGGTTGGTGACACGAGACCAAGTTACCCAGTCCGTAATTTCACAGCCTGTTTGAGGAGGTGTAACCCTGCGGGGCTTCTAGAAATCGTCCTACAGCTGGTTTTCCCTGTGTCAGCATGTGTGTTTCTACGGATATATTTACCCTGCCCTAAGGAAGACTGAAGAATGTTTTTTCCACAGCCTTGAAATATTTTGGGATGGCCTGATCTTTCCTTTGCCTAATCTCATTAATGCGAGCTATTTACAAAGCTTACCTTAAAATACTGCGTAAACTCAGTAAATGTGAACCAAAGTAACTCTATACTTCAAAAAGATACTTCATTCATTCAGGTGACCTTCCACTAGTTCATTTACATAAACCATAGCGATGTCTGGGGATTTTTGCCAGGGTTTTTCTTTTCACTCATGGTTGCAGACACCTGAATGGGCTCAAGCCATTTCTTTCTGTCAAGGGAGATGACGCGTTTGTTACTGGAGCATTGTTAGTGCTGGTGTTACGTGACTGTAGTGATGGAACAGTGATCATGCGGGTCATGTCATTGCCACGGAGGTAGAAGAGCAGGTGCGGCACCCCACATTTTCCTTAAGCTGAGGATGCAGTACATCAGCCACTTCAGTCCCCGTGAAAGAGCAGCAACAGAAGGGGAACTGCAGGCTTCTGCCTCTCTGAGTTCAGCCTTTTTTCCCTTGGTGGCCTGAACGTTCCTTCCCACAGATAGCCAGCTCCAAAGGTACAGAGAAACTTTCTGTTAGAGTGATCTTGTCGATGTCTTTTTCATTTCTAATGCCATTTTTAAAGCTCCTTGTCACACATACGTAACAAATAAGTATTAAAACTAGTCGCAAGAAGAATTTTCTGAACTGTCCTCTAACTAGTGGCAGAATTTAAGGGGCTGTTTCTGGTATTTCAGACTTAAAGCAGGCTGTAAGCATTAAAACCAAATGCTGTTTAAAAAGCACGCACACCCCAACACCAAACCCTAGATTTGTTGACAAATACTGTGCCCAATGGAAACTGCAAGAGAAAGCGGAATGTTATAATGGGATGTTTGCAAGGTGACTTTGACACCTTCCTTGCAAGATAATAATGAATGTTTTTTGCAGTCAGCAGTGCTCATGCCCTTAGGCTCTGTGTGGCAACCCAGAGATGGTATTTTCAGCAAGGGAATCACAGATGCTGATGCTAAAGTTGTGGTTGGTTTTTATGTTTATTCTGCAGTTAAGTGTGACACCAAATTACCCCTGTTGTTCCCTCTGGTAATATTATTCTTTGTGGGATAAGGGATTTTCTCTTAGATCATAGTATATGATGGGATCGTAAGAGAACGGTAGCAGTCAGACCGTCAAAGAAAGGTGAACTTAACTCCAACCCTCCGTTATTTGATACAGTGTTTGGAGAGCCAAAATTGACAAAACCGTTTAGTCCCTAAGACGGACTGTTCCTAAGAAAAGATGGAATTTAATCTTTGTTTCATCGTCAAAGCTGTGTCAGGGATCTGGCTTCTGTCTGATTTTTGTGCTTTGGTTTTGTTTCAACTTTGTAGGTTGAAGAGGACCAGTTCCTTCCAGAACATATTGTCAGCCAGTCCCAAACAAGCGAGATCAGGACAATACAAGATGGGACTTTGGAGAAACCTGGGGAGAGCCCTCCGACAGTGTTTAAGGAGAAGGATTATACTTACACCAACCTCTTCCCACCAACATACGCAGCCTTTACTTCTACTACGGATGTACTGGAACTCCTCCTCGACAGGTAAGCGCCAGTATATAACGAACCGTCATTTACATGCTAGAGGGAGGTTGTCAGGAATTTCTTCCATCACGTTTGGTAGCAACCAGATGGACAGATGTCCAGAATGCTTCAAAATGCAGAATTTCAGCATCCACATAAAACGTGTGAATGCATGCTGCCCACACCCCAACTCTCATTAAATCACAGTCACCGGGCAGGGGAAGTGTGCCACGTCTGACTGCTACGGAACCAAACCGGGACCGACACAAGAAAACTGATAGATCTTTTGCCCCCAAAATCCCCCAGAATGTGTGGGCTGCAAAGTCATGCCTAGAACGGATGCCTACGTTTTGCTGGGTGCTGATATCTTCAGACTTAACACCCCTGTTTGGAGGCTGCTGATCTGAAGCAGCGATTGTACAAAGGTATGAAAGAATTCACTGTCCCTTTTGCTTGGCACCCGCAACATTCGTTTTCTCACCCTAAATTCTAACTGAGACATGACTGGCTCCGAGATGATCTTATTCTGGGAGTGTCATATTTATTGCATTTTCAAACTCAAGTGAGGTACAGAAACAGTTATTCTGGCATATGGTGGTTAAAACAGGAAGAGCAGAAGAACTCCGAGGTTTTAATTTTGGCCCTCCCACCAGGCAGATAAAGAGCAAAGCATGGAGAAGTTATCTGAGCTTTTCTTGTGTATCTGAAAGGGAGTATACTACTGCTTGCGCTGTAGGAATTTTGTGAGACTCAGTCAATAATGATGTTGCAGTGCCTGGCTGCCAGCCCTGCTGGGATTATAATAAAAGCTGTGGTTGCTCCAGTGCAGGGACTTCAGAGCCAGGGAAGAAGGCAGATGAGGAAAAAGCAGCCAACCTGGGGAGCGGACCATACAGTTCGCTTGAGTAAAAGCTTGGGCAGAGGCTGGTAGGTGGAAAAGAGAGGGGGATGACTGGTATTTTCAAAGCTCTTTAAGAGTAACAGGACATCGGCATGCCTTTAGTATTCATGGAAGTTTGGCATGGAAATGCAGCAGAGAGCTTGGAAAACCTGCCCAGCCTTTAACACTGCACGTTCTGATACTTTCTCTCTGTTCAGTGGGAGTGGGCAGGGCGATTTAAAAGAAAAGCCCATCTGGTTGGCATTTTGATGGGAAAACACTCGATGGAAGTTCCTGGAGAGAGGAAAAGGAGCCCAGTTCCTCCTGCCCCTGGCTGTGGGAGTACAGCATGATGCCCGTACACAGAGATCCTTTGGTATCCACAGTGTTGCTGTGGAATTAACAAGTGTGATGGGAGCCAAAGATGTTTAGCTGTCCAGAGGAGAGCAGATGCAGGGGCGCACGTTCTACTCTCTTTTTCTGTATTTAAACATTCAGCACTACCCATTACATGCTGTTCTCATTTGCTTAGTCAGTCCCTTTGAGTGGAGGGACTCCAACTCTCCAAACACCAAGCAGGGCTGAAAAGTTCTGTGACCTACAGCATCCTTTTGTGTCTCATGTCTCTTTTTGTATGCAGAGCGTTCATGCCAGGCTGGGAAGTGAATCACTGTTTGTCCTGCATCTGGTGAGAAGAGAGCGGTGGAAGTCTGCAGGAACGCTGGTTCTTTACATCAGATGTATCCTCAACTCCTCCTACCCCTGTTTAAGGACCTGTTGCTCACGCAGAGCTCTCGTGTTGAGAGACAGGCAGAGGTTTACGTCTGGCAATAAATCGAAGCACCCAGTTTTGTACAGAAAATTGCCTGCTCTTTATTCCTGTGTTGTGCATTTCTATTACAAAACTCAGCACGTTTCTCTAGTGAGATTTAAACTCCAGTGCCTAATGTTCTGCAAATACCTATTTTATATTTCATACAGTGCTAGGACAGTGACACTCTGAGTCCTCTCAATAAGTTTTGCTCTAAGAACTAATGGCAAGTTTTGGAAAATTAATAGAACACTTGTTACCCTGAAGCTTTCCTTGGATGTTTCTCCCAGCAGGGGGAAAAATGGCTTTTGCCGGTTGGCTGAGGAGCATTTTAGTCATCTCATCTGGCAGATGGCAGTGGAGAGTGAAATCCTCTCCCTTCAGCAACAGGACAGGAGCAGCCGTCAGAGTGTGGAATGTACGGTACATCAGCAGCATGTCTGGAGTCTGTCCTGGGTGACACCCACTGAGAAGGCATCGGCACAGTTCTCTGCATGTCCCCCTTTCGCTCTTTTTGTCTCTTCGGGGTCGGATGTTCTGTGTCCCAGTGTTAGAATATTTGGAAATGCAGGACAGTCTACAGGTCTGCGAGAGCGAATATTGAAACCAACAGAATTAAATCTCAGGAGAACAGCTTAAGCTTTACACTCCTGCTGAGCAAAGTGTTGCAAGTTTTGTTCTTAAGGCTCCTCTGCTGGATTCCAGCCTTGCAGCAAAGCAGTGGGAAGTTTCTCCAACAGTTAATTGCATCCACTTTGAATTGCCAACACTAGGAAGGAGCGTTTAGGGTACGACTGAGAGCTGAGAGAGGCCAGGGAGGACTCAGTGGTGAATTCGGGCATAGCCGAGAGTCCCGAGGAAGTTACCGAGTCAATTTTACAGCTTCAGTAGTGCTGAAATGGAAAAAAAGCACGGGCTCTGGAATGCGTGCAACCCCTCGATCTTTCTCGGACTCAGCTTCCCCATCCGCAGGGGAATTGCGCAGGGTTAAGCTGCTGGCAGAGACTGTTGAACCTGAAGTTCTCGGTGTAAAGTGACGTGGAGTTCCGAGATACTGAGCCCTGGTAGGGCAGAATATCCCCATGATGGTGGGGCTAAAACCTGTTCATTACAGTCCAGCAGGTCTGCTGGGGAGCGTGAGCTTGAGTTCAGTTACACTAGTTGGCTTTCTGTACACATCTGGGCGTCTCACACGTGAAGCCTTAGACTGATACCTTAGAGGAGCATCAAACGACCAGCTACCACCTTTTAGTTTTGTCCTTTGAAACCTTTTGGATGAAATTGTTGCCGTTCTGACATGACCTTTCTGGGCACAAACCGACAGCCCGCTCTGGTTTCTCCACCTGATGCTACGAGGATGTTGCAGCACAAACACTGCCAGATGCGCTTGTTCTCCTGCCTGTTCAGATAAACGGCAGGTGCCCGGCCTGCAGTGAGTCAGTGGAGGATGTGTAAAACCAGCTTGCCTTATTGTGGACTGTAATGGCCTGTCCTCATTAAAGCTGGCTGTAAGGACCCACTGCGTTCCTTATGGAGCTGCTCTCTGGAACAATGGGCACTCCCTTTGGGAATGGAGTGCATAACCCTGCCTGCGGGGCACACGCGCTGCCTGTGTAGGCAGGAGACTGCTGTGGGCTCTTGGACTTGTGCCCGTGCCTTCCTCTTTCCCAGCGGCATTTTCCCAGCGCCACCAGCCGTTCCCACTCGTGACAACTCTGTCAGTCGTTTTGGCACAAGCGGCATTTGCCACGCAGAAAACGGTGTGTGAAATCACACCGGGCTTCGAAGGAATGACCAACGCTGGAGAAACAGAGGCTGCATAGGAGAAAGCGCTTGTGTTACAGCCGCATCGCACACTGGAATGTTGCAGTGGGAAAGGATGGAGTGAAAACGGGCACAAGGGGTCTTGGAGCTGCGAGCAAAGCAGCTGTTTTGGTTAATTCCCTCTTTGTGCAGGCTGCTTCACAGGAGGTTGGCAGACACTGGCTGTCTCTTTAGGATTTTTTTTCCTCCTAACTGCAATCATCTTCCAGCTCCTTCCTTTTGCCCCCCTCTTCCATTCCATCTTTGTAGCTCGAGCTAGAAACACTGTGTAGCTGTTTATGAGAACTGCATATGAATTACGCTCTTCAGGATTCTGCTGGTATTCAGTAGAGGCTCCTCTAACCATTCCTCTCGTTTTTCAGGTTTGGAGACCTGGAGGCCCCCTCAAGCTGTGGAGAAGTTGAAAGCCAGAACTCCTGTGAATCCAAAGCAGTCTTCAGGACGTGAGTTACGGTTTTGGCACTGCACAGTGAGCCCCAGTCAGGATTTTGTGGTGCAGGAGGATGTGGGCAGCAGGGCTGTTGTTTCCTCTGAAAATTCACACAACTGTTTGCTTGCTTAAGTAAGCTTGTGTGAAGGCCAAGTATCAACTGTCTCCAACAGAGCCGATAACATAACGCAGAGATCTTTCCACCCGGGAAGTTGTCTCAGAATTACACGTGAGATGAACACAGTCAGGCCAATTTTTTGTTGGTTAAACCAACAAGGAGCCTTTGTTTCCCCTGCCTGATCTATAGCAGCGAACGGTTATTGCTTGTGGCTGATTTTATTGTGCGTTACAACAGTGTCTGCAGCCCCAGGCTGAGGTTGTTTCAGGCAAGGTGTGTACGCATGTACCATTTTCATTGGTGCCCCTCTGCTTTACAGTGTTGCTTTCAGAGGAAATACAGCCGGCTTAATTTAGTCTGTGTGAGCAAGCCTGACAGCTACTGCAAGGAGAGGGGAGGGGCGGGAATAGCCCCCTGTAAAGATGACTCCAGTGATGCTCGTCAGTATGCGTTTGGCAGATTACAGGTCGTTTTGTGTATGTTCCTGTCTAATTTCATAAGAAATGGGTCATTTAATCTCTCCTTGCAGGGGAGGGTCTCCTTATTCTCCTGAATTGTTGAGATTCCCTTCCTCTCATTCTTTAGAAAGAATTGTATTGCAAAAGAAAGCACTGCTCTTGCCTGTTCTGGCAAGAAATTCTCTCTCTCATTCCTGTGCAGACCTCTTCAGGACCAGTGTTTACAGCTCTTTTCCCAGCTGAGAAAGACTAGGCAGAATTTCCGTGTAGGGACTCCGTGACAGGAATTACACATCAAAAACCTTGTACTTCCAGCAAGAAAGTAAAAAGGTGTAGGTCATAATCAGTCCCTGAAAAATGTAGTCTTGTTTCCTGTCTGGGATCTTGGAAGGCTCCTGTTCCTATCTGCCTCTGGGTCTGTCGAGTACAGGGAGTTTCTCCGCAAGGGCAGCAAATGCAAAGCTACTGCAAGAGAGGGGCAATTCTGCAGCCCGTTTTCAGGACGCTTCCCTCCCTGAGACACCAATTCAACAGTCAGGCGCTAGGAGGTCAGTAGGGCACAGCGCACCTTTTTTCTCTTTCCGATTTCCCCTCTGGACTGAAAGGATTTTGCTGGCAAAACTCAGTGTCTGTAGCAGCTGTGAACTCTTCACCCTGCTCTGGGAGACGGGGTCTGTCTTAAACTCTGTTCTTCAGCTTATGAAAGTGGCCATCAACCAAGCCTCTGGAAACTGAGCTTAGCAGGAAGTGCGCGAACAATATTAGGACCAGAACTTATCCTGTGGAGAGGCTCCTTCTTCCAAGTCGTTGCGGAACTGGTACACGCTCATAAAAAACAGAATACCCAACCTCGTTTGTGGTGGTGGAGCCGGTAGGGATGATGGGGAGGTGATGGTGGTGGTGAGGCACCAGATAGAGAAACAGATGAAACAACAGACTAAAATGGATAGGGCTTGTAAAATGATAGTTGAGTTTTGAGGACTCAGTAGGCTGAACAGGCTTTGCTGCAGACCAGGGCTGTTGTCACTTGGTCACCTCAGCTGCTTTTCTGATGGCAGCAGAGCTCATGAGGTTTGCTTCCCTGCAAAACTGCGGTTCTTCTCGCCTAAACACCTGCCCCTGCTTTCCACAGCAGCAATACCTGTACGTCACCTCTTGTGCCTGCCACACCATTTCTGACTACCCCTCACTGTTTGAGGAGGATGTGAAGGTCCGTGAACGTGTCACAACCGAGCTGGTGACAGGGCGGGAAGGCATGTCCTCTGAGGAGCGGCTGAGGACGTGTGGGAATGGCGCAGAGCTGTGCCAGGGGAGGTTTAGACTGGACAGGAGGAAGCATTTCTTTGCAGAGGGGGTGGTCGAACAGTGAACAGGCTTCCTGGAGAGGTGGTTGGCGGCCCAGGCCCATCAGTGTTTGAGGCATTTGAGGGCCAATGCCCTAAACAATATGCTTCAACTTTTGGTCAGCCCTGAGTGGCCAGACAGTTGGACTAGATGGCCGTTGTAGGTCCCGTTCAACTGAAATAGTCTATTCTATTCTCCTAATGGCTTTACCTCTCATTCTTTGTTATCCTGAATTTAATGGGAGGGTCTCAATACAGCTTAAATGGATTTGATTCTTTTTTGCCTGGTCTTTTGGGGCTGTAATTGTGCTCTGCTTATAGGTGTGCAAATGGGGAGCAACTTCACCCTGAAGTCCTTGGCAAAATCTGAGTGATATCTTAACAGGATTCCATGCATAAAGCAACAAATCAAATTCCTTGCTCAAAAAAGTCTTCACACGGCCATCATGTGGGGTGTGACTGTGTCTGGTTTTATTGTCACATCACATATTGTTAGGCTGTGTGTTGCTACAATAATATTGTCATTGTTATAATATGCATTGTTACACACATACAGCCTATTGCATCCATCCGTGCTGTTTGCAACCAGTGTGCTCTCTGTGTGTTTGCTCTTAGTGCCATAACATCCATCCTGGGAGCCTGGCTCGACCAGTGCCCTGAGGAGTTCAGAGAGCCGCCCAACCACCCGTGCTTGCTGAAGGTGCTGGAGTACCTGAAGGGGAGTATGCCTGGCTGTGACCCAGAGAGGAAGGCACAGGACCTCTTGCAGCAGTTCCAGAACCAAGAAGCAGAAGAAGACAGGAAGCTGCCTTTCCCTTCTTTCTGTTCTCCCAGACTGTGTGGTACCCCAGGGATTTACGTGGATTATATTTCATCAGCTCTCATGCTCATTGACAACACTGTGAGGCTCACCAGTGACTTCTTTTCTTAAAAAAAAAAAGTGTGTACGAGGCTGCAGGTTCTGTGCAGGATGAGACAGTGAGTGAAAGAACTGGCAGCAGGGATGAGTTTCCCTTGTGAAGACCTTTGCCCAGTGTATGGCCACGCGCCACCTTTCACTGTTTCCCTTTCTCGTGGCCACTGAGGAGGTCTTGAAGTGCCCCGTGTCAGAGGGCCCAGGGTGTGGCAGCCGTGTGCAGTGTGCTGCCGTGCCTCTAACCTGTCCCTCGTCCCTTGGTTTGCAAACACATCAGGTTTACCATCAGTCATTTCCCAGCAAGCGAGTCTGAAAATTTAACAGACCCAAGAGGAGTCTCGTGTGCGACGCTCGGGGATTCGCTCTGATTTGGGCCTCACAGCTGGTGGGTACACAGGGCAAGAGGGTGGTGTGATAGCACGTAGCAAACTCCTGAGAAACCCTATAAACAACACAGAGGAAAAGCAAACAATAGGCCAGGCAAGAGAGGAACCCGACCCAAACCGTATTATTCTTGAGCCAAGCGGCAGCTGTGCTCAGCCCAGCTCTGTTCTGCTTTCACTTACTGGCTTTTACGCTTTCTTTTCTATCCCAGCATCCTTCCTGGCTCCGAGGAGCTCGCCCAGAGCACACCCGTAAAGTTGCCACCCAAATCTAATCCGGGTGGGAGCTCTGGTGACGCCACGGACTCGGCCAGTGTTTCTTCGTCTGAGTTTACTCCGTATGAAGCTGAAGACAGCTGCATCACGCCCGCTGGACCTTCTCACCCTGCGCAGAAAAAGGTACGCTCTGGGCCTTGCTGCCGACACAAACAGCCTGGGAGAGACTGCGGACACGGCAGGCCGGCCCTCGACGCGTGCCTAAGCCTGGTGGTGATAGATTTTCTGGGGGCGATTGGCAGTGGTTTTGGTTTAGGTGAGGCCCTGCAGAAGCACGAGGTTAATTCTTCTTTCAGTCCTTCCTGGTGCTTTCTCAGCCCGATGGGGCAGGGCAGTGGCATTGCTACCTTGGAGCCTGCGGGAAGTGGGGTGAGGAGCCCGAGCATCACGCTCACTCAAGGCACACGGCGGCGTGACATTAGCAGTGACACGGGCACGAGGATTTATCAGCCTCCACAAGCAAAACGAAATGAAACAGGAGATGGGATCAGCTGAAGAGGAGTGAGACCAACAGCCGGCCCTGGAATATCTCCGGTTCGATGAGTTACTCTGCTGTGAGCAGCCTGCTGCCGTGTCCGTGCTGGGTGAGGCAGGTGGCCTTTAGGAGCAGGCAGGAGGCATAGGCGGTGTATTTTCAGTGCCGTGCAGACCCGAGCAGGAGCAGGTGCCCGTGGTGCCTCTGCTCTTTCCCAGCCGGTCCCGGCCCGGCTGGTGGCCCACGCCCCGGTCCTGCAGGTTGTGTCTGCTGCCACCGCCTGGCCTGCTCTGGCTGAGGCAGGGGCAGGGGCGATGAGTGCTCATCTGAACGGTGACATGAACCGAGGAAAGCTCGCTTTTGCTGGAGGCAAGGACTGCCACCGCCAGCCTGCTCCACAGCGTGCAGGTCACGGCGGGTCTGGACGTGCCTTTTGCTTTCTCCAGTTGTTCCTCCAGCACGACACACGCAGATGGACAGAACGGCCAGCTTATGGCAGTGTTTGTCTTTCCTTTGTTGTGCAGCTCTCTGACTCCTCCGGGTCCTCTGCCTACTCCATGGACACATCTTTCTCAGGGACACCATCTCCTGTCTCAGCCCCTCCCTTGCCCTTCTCCAGTGGCAAGCCCGACAGTGAAGAGCCTTCCGACGACGAGCCCTCCGGTTCTGGGACAGCCGTTGTCTCAAAAGTACGCTCTCCCGTGTCCAGTCAGCAGGACGACGATACGAGTATCCTCCGGATCAGCACAGAGGACAACAACGGCAACATATACAAGAGCATCCTGGTGAGTGGCGTGGGACAGCACAATGCTGCTGTCGGTGGTGTTTTCACCCAGGGCGACTTACAAAAACGGTGCTTTTAGTTTCTGAAAACACTTACTGAGCTGACTGTCACAGCTGGCTGGAAAGGGAAAATGAAAACTGCTACCATTCCAAAGCTGTGGAGTGTGGTAGGAATGAGCGGTTTGAAAAGGCATCTTTGAGCTTTCTGCTAAAACACAAGCTTTCATTTCAAGAGCAGTGACTTCCCCAGAGTGAAGCATTCTCATGAAGGGCAGGCTTTGCTGCTTCTGCCCCTCCCCTAGTGCCAGCTGCTCTTTCTCCAGCTCAGACTGAGTGTGAGTTTTGCCACCAGGTGCCAAGTTGTTCCAGGAGAAGCTCTCCCCAGGAGCTGGTTTCCAGAAACAGGGAGCTGCGTGTGAGGAAGCTGACAAGCCCTTGACTTGCACCGCTGCCCTCTGGGGTGAAGGTTGCCAGGCCAGCAGCTGCCCGTGCTCAGGTGTTTCCCTCACTGCTGGGTGCACAGGGGGATTCTGGCAGTGCCTCGCCTGGGTGCCAGCTCTGCAGATCCCCAAGGGACACTCGGCTGCTGAGCAAACACTTTGGGTCCCTCAGGGCCTGGCGGGAGCAAACACACCGGGGGTAGTTCTGGGCGAGTATCGATCCCTTATGCTTTTAATGGCCTGGCCTCCCCAAACTGCAAAGAGCTGCTCCCCGAGGGCCTGACAAACGCAAATGCCGGCGAGACAAATCTTCCCTTGGATGCATCAGGCTCTGGGGGGAGCCCGGTGCCTGCTCCGGATGCACAGCGCTCCCACAGCAGGCAGGAAACCCAGTTACAAGGCCAAAAAGCTGTGCAGGACAGCCAAGAAAGTACTTGGCACAGGAGACGGCAGATTCACTGATGTCTGCAAACAGCAGGTGGGGCAGCGGGTTGTGTGGGCTCTTACGGGCAGTGAGAACAATGTCTCATCTCCAGGCGTTTGCCCAGGAGAGCAGACGCCCGTTTACTGCTGCCTCTTCCGTTGTCTGGAACTGAAACACCGCCCCCCCGTGTCACCAACCCACGCTTTAGGGTCCAGCAGGACCTACTCCGTCGGTACTAACCCAGCGTATTTGCGTTGGTTCCCTGGAATCTCTTCCAAGACGTGCAGGAAGGCAGGCACTTGGGGATGGTGAAACCATTCCATAGAGTGCCCACGCCGAAGCTCTCAGTGCAGCTCTGTCTTGCCAGATCACGAACCAGGACAAAGCTCCCGCTGTCATCCAGAGAGCCATGCTGAAGCACAACCTGGAGTCGGACGCAGCCGAGGATTACGAGCTTGTGCAGGTCATCTCTGCGGACAAAGGTGAGGAGCACAACTCTGCTGCTGCTTGGAAAATGCTGCTGGATTTGAAGGGAAGAGTGAAGCAGCGTTAGAGATGGCACGGACACGCTGTCCCAGCTGCCCGTGAGAATAAACGCCCTCGCTAAGTGGTGCGCGGGGGTGCTGGGTCACAGCCGGTCAGCACATGGCTGTGTGCCAGCAGAGCCCGCTCGTGGGCTGCCAGGCAGATCCGTGGCTGCGCTGCCACTGCAGAGCTGCTGCCTCCCTCGCCCTGAGCACAGCCTACCTGAGGGGTTGGGCGGCAGGGTGCGCCCCCCCAGGGCTCAGGGCAGGCCCCCAGCCCGCCGCTGTCGCTGGGCAGTGCCCACAGGGCTGAAAACCAGCAGCAAAAGTGCCAAAAGCTTGCTTTTGGGTCTGCTTTGGGTTTGGGGGGCTGCCAGGGCCTCTGCCAGGCCGGACTGGCTCTAGCTTTGGCCTCTCCCTCCTCTGCCACCCCAATCCCCCTGTTTTGTGGGACAGCTGCTGCGGGTGCCGCCACCTGAAGCAGCTTTGGCTGAAGAGGCCCAGCAGAACAAGGCAAGGGGCTGGGCACGCTCCCCCTGTTCTCTCCTGCCTTTCCTTCTGCTGCGCGCGACGCCACGCACTTACGCTTGCTCCGCTCCCTCTTGCGCAGAGCTGGTGATCCCGGGCAACGCCAACGTGTTCTATGCCATGAACAGCGGCGTGAACTTGGATTTCATCCTGCGGAAAAAAGATTCCGTCGACCGGCAGGTGAAAACGAGGAGCCGGTGCAGCCCGACGTTCCCCAGAGCTTCTAAGCGGGGGTGCAGGAGCAACCGGCTCAGCAAAACCACGCTCTGAGCGGCACAGGCCCAGGAGGAGAACTGGCGGAGACTTCAGCTTTGAACCATCGGCGCTGAGGAGCCAAGTGAACCTTTGACAGACCTGCCGCCAGACGGGTGTCTCTCTCCTCTGTGTAGCCACCGATGGACCTTTTTTCCACGGGACGGTAGGGACTGGAACTGTTTTGCTGGTTTGGGGTTTGGGTTCTGGTTTTTGTTTTGCACATGAGCCTGGGAGGGTGAAAGCCCCAGCTGGAGGGGAAAAAAGACTGCAACACTTACCTTAAGACTGCCACACAAGCCGCCTGTTTTGTGAGAAAACAGTTTCCTTGGTGCCAGTATTACACCGCAGAAAAATGCCTACGTTCAGTTTTTATAAAACCGGAGAAGAAGTGTCTCAAGGCAGTTCTGCCGGAACCCAGGAGGAGGTTTCCAGCCGGCCTCCGGCTGACTGACACTGGTTTGCCGAAGGCGTGAGCGAGCTGTGGGCCACCAGCAGCTGCTGCCTCCAGGAGGCATTTGCGTCCGTGAAGAAGCAGACAAACCCTCAAGACGCTCAGCGCTGGAGAGGGCAGGAACTGCACGTCTGCCACGCTCAGCTGCCAAACTCGTGTTTGCACTTGTTGCACACCAGAACATCACCTCTTTTGGACGGTTTTAACAAAGGACTTTCGTCAATGGACTGCACTTGCTTTCGGATGACTGTTGTGGTCGGTTCACTAACGACGCACGCAAACACTACTCGTCTGGATTTAGGGCTTGTCTTAATGCCCCTCCAGGGGGGTTTCCTTTGCCTGTCTTAACCTACTGGGCAGGAATCGCTGCCTTTTGCACGCGCTCTGAGATGACTGACGTACCTCCCCCACGTGCCATCGCTCGTCAAGAGAAAACATTTTAACTCACATTCTCATTCTCGAGGGGCAACTACTTGACCCTTCGTTTGAGAACTGGGTAGTGAGAGGGGACAGTCAGGTTCATGAGCATTTCCCCAAGCCACCCGAGATTTTATATGACAACACGTAATCCGCAGGCATCAACTCAAATACTGACCTTACACGTGCCTGGGCCTCCCTGTGCTACACCAGTGCTGTAGCACGGATTTTCAGCCGCGGGCTCAGAGTACCTTCACCATCGCCACCAAACTCGCGTGCCGACAGCGCGGGGTTGTGCTGTGTCCGACACGACACACAGATGTATCACCTCTGTTTACAAGCAGCACCGGGCAGGGCCTAGTCTGAGCAGCGTAAGAACTCCGTCTGTATTTCTGTTGAGAGGGTGAAGAGGGAGAGCCTGGACCTGAGCCTTAACCTCTGCCCGGCCTTGGGGCAAGGTGACAAAAGACGGTCGGTTTGCTGTGCATTTCAGTGTAAGCACACACTGGTGCCCACACATGGTCAGTTAAAGAAGTATAGTATGGCTTACTCAGAGGTTGTATGTCTGCTGCGTGGAAAGATGAATGTTCTTGGGTTTAAAATGACATTTTCCAAAAGTTTCTATTTTTAAAAGATTATTTTAATTGCTGACTGTTAATCTTTATACATAAATAAACTGTTTTCCATGAATATTTGCCTGGCGGCCATCTATTTACTTCTCTTACAGGTTATCGCTGCGTGGCAGTGGTGGCGTTATTTGCATGTTCTTACACCTCACTCCACTCCCCTCACTGTCACACCCTTCAGCTTCATCACTTTTACTGGTTTTACTGTTCCCAACTCCTTCCAGCTCCCACAGCTCATCTTCCCTGCGCCACGAGAACTCCAAACCTCACGGTCTAGCTGTAACCCTTCAGCTGCCACCTCCCCTCAGCACTGTGCCCTTCATGACATCCAGTCTGGGCTCTGCCCTGTGTAACGCTGCCAGCGTCGCTCTCATGCTTCCCGTTCCTTTGGTTTCGGCCCAGAAGCGTTTCTGAGGGCGGCTTCTGCATTCCTTCAGCAGCGTGGCTGGAAGGGCTGTCCACTGCAGGGCTCTCGCCTGCATCGCCCACGGAGCGGCAGCAGCGGATCCCGAGCCGTGCGCGCTCCAGTCGCGCGCGGCAGAGATGCCGTGAGCTGCCCGAGAGCGGCAGGTAAAGGGCAGCAAAGCCCAAGCCCTCCCTGGGCCCCGGGCACGCACCAACCTCCTTTGCGCCATTTCTGGAGAGTTCAGCTTCGTGCTTTCTGTTGGAACGCATCAGGGAGATTGTACACGAGTTTTCCACTCATTCTTCACGAAATCACTCTCTTTTGGGTCACTGACTGGTTTCTGCAGCAAGCGAATCCACACAGAAATGGAGCGTTTCCATCTTTCCCCGCCGTCTCCATCACATCACGTTCCCTCCCGGCCTCACAACCGGCAGCTTGTTGGGTCTTCTGCCCCCTCCCTGCACACAACACGACCGTGTGGAGCTCACCCGCCGCAGCGCGTGCTCCCACCCCTCAGCACGGTCCCTCTTCCCGCTCCCAGGGGCGACCTGCCCTGGCCCAGGTCCCTTCAGCGCTGGGCAGACTCCTCAAACTGCCAAGGGCCAGACAGAGTCCCTGCACCACGGCACTTGCTTCGGTCCCTGAAAGGGCCTCTTGGGCTACAAGAGCAAAAGAGAGATTCCCCGGGATTTCAGGTGCCTTTTGCTTTTTGTCCCTGCTTAAACTGCGCAGGGAGACACAGCACAACAGCAAACCCTTCCTCGGTTTCACTCAGGGTAAGCACAACCGGTTTGCGAAGCAGGGATTTCGTTGTGCCCCTGGAGAGTAGAGCAGCACCGTTAAACAGACGCCAGGACAGCGCTGTGACAAGCTGTGCTGCTGCAGGTGACGTGTCGAAGGCCCGTGAACAAGCTGCCTGTTCAGCTGGCGCGCTGCGTGAGCTCTGTAGCTCCCACGGCTCTGCCACCGCGCTCCTTGGGGTGGGCGCTGCTGGGGGGTCCTTCGGGCGCCTGCAGGGTCTTGGGGCCTCGCTCAGATGCCCCACAGCACAGCAAAAACCCCACACCACAGAGAGAAGGGGAAAAAGCACCAAAAGGGAGGGGAGAAAACAAACCCTCCAAGGTTCGTGAAGCAGATGAAGCAGCCTGGCAAATCCTTGCTTATCCCTGGTGAGGAGCTGGTGCTCCGACTTGTGCTCCGTTTTGAAGCCCTTGAGGTGAGTCAAAAGCAAAAAATAAGTACCCGGAAAGTGGAAAAATACCAGGAAAACACAGAAGTGTTTCAACTGGCTCCTACTTTTCCAAAACACAGTTCATTCTGGGTAGGGCAAAGCCTGGGCAGCACCTGCCAAGGGGCTGAAAACACAGGGGAAACCAGCACTTGTCCCTGCAGGCAGAACCACAGCTTGCTTATGGAAATGAACAGAAACCGGGGTACGCACACACCCCCCACCCAGCGAGCTGGGGGCCATGTCTGCTCCCAAAGGGACATGTCCATTTCATCTGCTACATTCCTGTGCATCATTTCTTTCCCCCTCCCCTGAAACCACCATCGAAACACCTGCACCGCTCACTTCCAGGGCCAACGGAAAGAAAGAACACGCACCCCAAAACAAGCCCCAACCCCAACCCCCAGTGCGGGTGTCAGGATGTTTTTAATAAACTGCTCCTGCTCTGCGTAAGGCAATCAAAGCTAAATGACAAAGCTAAACCTGACATCACGCTGGATGCTCAGCGGTTCACAGACGTCCCGCTTCCGAAGGCCACACCAAGCTTCTTAGCAGCACGCCTGGCCCCGCCGTGCTCAACAGTGCTGCAGACAGGCCAGACGTGCCACGCGTGGAGCCAGACCTGAAGAGGAAGCGAGAGGGCCCGTCAGAGAGGCACGACCCGGGCTCTGCACGGTGGCCCCCGGCAGACCCGCTCGCCGTACTCACCGCGTCGCTGGGGCCCCTGCTCGAGCCTGGGCAGCAGAAGGAACACGGCTTCCAGGTGGCACCCGCAGAACCCACCCAGTGACACAGCCAGCGGCTCCGCGGTAGAGCGACACGGCAGCAAGACCAGAGCTGGCCTTTGCCAGCCAGGGCCACTCCCACCCAAGGAAGAGTACACACAGCTGCTCATCTTGCACCAGGTTCTGTGTATTATCAGACCGGCTGACAGGTAACGTTAGCAGAAAGCACCCCATTGATCAGTCATTGTTAAACCCAACACTGAAAAACCGCACCAGCCACACAGGGAGCTGCGCAGCTCTGCCAGATCGCGAGGCCGGCGGGACAGCCCCCCGCTGCAACAGCAGCCTGCGCCCCGAGGCCTGTGCTCCTAAACCA
Source organism: Rhynochetos jubatus (assembly GCA_027574665.1). Classification (NCBI taxonomy): domain Eukaryota; kingdom Metazoa; phylum Chordata; class Aves; order Eurypygiformes; family Rhynochetidae; genus Rhynochetos; species Rhynochetos jubatus. The sequence continues at coordinate 25,521,046 of CM050656.1, forward strand.
AAGCAGTGTAGTTCGTGATCACCTGGCCACTGAGAAACATTTCAAAATAAAACAACCCCAGCAAACCCCACACCCTGCTGACACGTCAGCCAACAGCAGGTACAGCAGAACTCACCCACAAAACAATAAAAGACACGCCGGCTCCTCACGCGGAAAATTATCAAGACAAGTTGCCTTTCGTCCTGTAACGCGCAGTTCTCTGCAGGCTGTTGAGGACAGCCCAGCTGACAGCACTAACTCTGCTGCAGGGTGTTTCCTTTTTACACAGACAGGGTCAAGCCATTCATAACCAAACTTTTAAAGCTTCAAGTCCCTGCGCTTGGTTTATGCTCTAATTAAACAGGCCTGCAAATAGGCTGTCAGGCTTGGTTTCCCTGAAGGAATAAATTGAGGCAGGGGCTGAAGCAGGACAGGACATGGCCTAATTCCGCCTGTGTTCCCTTCAGGCAGCGCAGGGACAGGCAGAACCAGCAACCCCCACTTTCTCTGCCGGCGTCCAGGGTTCCAGACATGCCAAGACACCAGTCCTGGACTGGGAGGCCGGTTTAGATGGGATCTAGCGAGTTTGGAATTCCGTGGAGGGCAAGCCGGCAGCAGCTTGCTAAAGATGTGTGCTGAGGGAGAAGACTCGACAGAGCAGCGCTGCTCCAGCGCACCGAGCATGTCTGGAAGCCGGCTTGATTCTGCCAGGATCCCTTTGTAAACCAAAACCGAATAACCCGAGCGCTTGCCTGCAATTGCTCGCAGCAAAGAGGGTTATAAACACCTACACACCTACGAGAAGTAACAGTTCCATGGCAGCCCAGTTACAGCTCTCCAGAAAGGTAGTAACACCTGTACACCTCTATATATTAATCTTTATAAATACAGCATTCTACACGAGGAACTGTAGAAAGACGTCATTGGAGGTTGGTGCGGTTTCTCTTTTACGAGAGTTTGCCAGGGCTCTTGTTCAGGTCTCCGCCTTTTTTTTCTGCCAGGCTGGAACACTTGTTCTTCTTCCTCCTCCAGCTCCCACCCTGTCCTGAGGGCCTCAGCTAGGGGTCAGGTCCAACCACTGCACTTCACCGCTCGAAGCGGTGGGAAGGAGACCACATGAAGAGCTGCTCTACAACTTTCAAGGGTGAAAAGCAAAGTGTGAGGCAGGTTCAGCTGTCAACAGCGTCCCGGGGGAAGCAGGCAGTCATAGTTCATCCCTAGAGGACGGCGCGTTGAGAGACGACTGGGAAGGCAGGGCATCCTTGTTCTGGGCATCGCTGTGGATCTTGCCCTGCTGCCGGGATTTCCAGGAGTGCGTTCTGTCCCAGTCAGTTGACACGGTCTCATTGTCCCAGATTGTCGAGGTCTCTGTGTCACTGAGGTAGCCTGGCTGCCCTGTGTAGTGGGTGGGGTAAACAAGCAGGGGTTCTGCTGAAAAGGCTTTCAAGTCTCTGGACTCATAGTACTCCATGTACTTTGCTCTGAAGAGGGGAGAAAAATCATCAGGAACAGAGTGAACGTTCATCAGTGCCGCTGCTTCTAACCAGCACATACAAGCCAGTCCACGGAGCAAACAGGCCCCAGGGAGTGGAGGTAGTGGCTTGAGCACAGTCTGACTGGCTACACCCAGAACCTCCTGCCTTACAACCACACACAACCTACACAGCCAAAGCCTCCTTTAGCAGAGAGGGCCCCGTGCCTCAGAACCAGCCCACAAGCCCTGCACCGGGTAAGGACAATAACCCCTCTGCAGCAGGTCTGCCACCTCCTTTGACCAGGGCAGACAACCAAAAAACAGGAAGAGTAGCCCTGTCCCCCACCAGCCCGGCTCCAGAAGGGAGACACACCAGTATCATCTGGCTTAAGGTCACCCAGGAAGACCCAGCTCATGCCAACCCCAGCAACAAAGGCTACTCACACAGGGTGCTTGTTGTACATGACTGGCAGAAATTCGTCTACCGGCAGCATCTTGCTGAAAGGCTCAGCTCCGATGAGTTTCTGAGCCCCTTGGAAAGAGATTGCGTAGCCCAGGGTCCAGTACGAGTAATCAGCTTCCACCAGGTTCATGACATTGGGAACTGCTTTCTCCGGCTCCTGCACCTGCATCCTTTTCCGGCCAATGTAGCTTAAAGGGTGACAAGAGCATGGACATTGGAACCCAAGCGCATCTGCGTCAATTAGGACCACAGGACTCTTTAGGTCAAGCAGGGAAAGGTAAAGGGTCAATCCAAGAAGTATTCCCTGACCAGGCTCACAGAGTTCTATTCTGCACCACCCCCCATCACTCACAGCTTAACTCAGAGGGCAGTAGAGCCATGAAAGACTTCATCAAGGAGCTAACACGCTGCGGTGCAAGGCTTGGGACTGAGCTGTGCCGGTTCCTCTATCACAGCAGCATCTCCAGACACTGCGGGCAGTGTTGGTTGATCTCAACAAAGGGCATTCCAGCATCAGCCTGACCCAGGGGGCAGAGCTGTCCTGGGGAAGGGCAGAGCCACCAAGAAGTCTCTGCCGCCTTCCCCTGCACTCCAGCATTAACCTGCCTCTCTGCCACGACACAGAAAGTGCTGCTGACCTCCCCTGCGTGCCCAGGAGTTCCCAGGTGGCTGAGGGCTGCTTACTTACATAAGCTCCCAGTCTAGCTGGGCTTGTTCAATGTCATCCATCAGCTTCATCAGCTTCCTTTTAAACTGGTGTTCAAAGCGCACATCGTCCTCAATAACCAGCGTCTTCTCCAGTTCTCGGTTCAGCACCTGAAACGAGAGGGTTCCAAAGTGATCACGGTGGCACCTGTGGGCTGCTCCCTGCACCCTAAAATTGTTGGGGTCAGCATGACCTTCAAGAGCATGCAGGTAAGGAGGCTGGAGAACCACTCCCAGATTCACAGCTCAGCTGGGAGAGACTGCAAGAGCCAGTGAGAACAGCCCTGAAAGTATCCTGTGGCTGAGCATCTGCAACCTAGAAAAACCCTTCCTCGGATATTCCACCGCCTGGAAGCCATGAGCTACCGTCTAGCATGGCCACAACCACCACCTCCTCGGAGGAATTTGCAGCAGCCTTTGATGCCAAAGCCGCTGTTGGGAAAACCTCTTTGTTGGAAGAAAGTGTGCCTGGAGTCTGGGAAGGAGAACAACCCAGCGTATCCAAAGTCTGGCTCTGAGGACTTAGGAGAACACACATGCAAAGGCATCCTGCATGTCGGTTCCCAAGTTCTCATCTGGCTGTTGGTGATGGACAAGTCTCAAGGCCACAAGCACAGCCTGGCTTCTCCGTTCCGAAGTCACGGCTGGCTCTAGGCTGCCTGGATCAACGCCCTGCCCTGCCGAGAGGTGCTGCACCTAACACCGCAGAGGGCAGCGGCTGTCCGTGTTTGGGTAACCACTGCCATCGCCCAGTCTTCTTGTCGGACCAAGTCCTTCTCCCTGTCTCTGCCACCCTGACTTGGAATGATTCCTCCTGTTGATGTTGGGCTGTGTGCCTCCAGCACCTCTGACCGGCACAGCCCAGATCCTCTCGAGTGTCACCCAAACAGGGTCTCTTAGCTCAGGTAACAGGGGTCCCTACTGTCAAGAATATTTACGAAATGCCAACTCAGAAAAGCCCGTCAGTGACCTGAGTCACTGGAACTTGCTTCAGATCAGATGCGGAACGAGGGGGGAAAAAAGAACGTTTCCTTTTTAAACACCGTTTGTTCTTCAAAACCTTCTTGCCTGTCTCCTAAGCCAGCTGGCTCCAAGCAGACTACTGGGCGCTTTGCAAAAACAGCCATGAAAACAGTCCGATACAAAGTATCACTCAGAACTGGTGCCAAACGGAAAGCAGAGGCAAGAAATTTGACCTCTGCCTTGAAGAAACCGCCGGGCGTGATCCCCAACAGACCCAGGAACACGGCTCCGTCCCACGCTTCCAGAAACCAGCACTGTACTCCATGCCCTGCCCTACGACTGGCCGTGCGCCTGCCCGCGGCACCTTCCTGCAGGAAGCCCAAGCACCCGCCAACTCCTCACCTCCTTCCAGATGTAATAGTGACTAAGGAAGCAGCCGATCTCTCCCCTGGTTAACGGCCTGGAGGAATATGGGTCCCGGTAACCCGGGAGCATCTCGATGCTGAGAGCTTTGAGCTGGCTCGTGTTCAGCGCCCTGAGAAAGAGAGAGCATCTGTCACCATTTAATAAGGAAAAAAGCAGCTTCAGGTCAGACACAACACGGGGAATGTTGCTGACGTTCAGAGATCCACCCACTCTTTGTGAACATCAGCAACCCCAGCCGAACTCACTTTCCATCCACAGCCTCCACTATCTCGACTGCAATCTCCTGCTCATAGAGAGTCCGCAGCATCCGATCCCGCCTGTCCTGCCGACGCTTCAGGTTGATCATGAAAATCTGGGTAGAAGAGAAAGACATCAGCCTCCCAGCTTGGGAGTGAGGAAGAAAAGGGGGTCCTCACCACTGCTCTTCAGCAGCACCACTGGAAAAGCAGATCTTATTAAAACACCAGGTGTGTTGTCGTTCCGAGTTGCTTAGAATTTGTCTCAAAAATGGGTCTGGTTTTGAGCTGAAAGGTTAGAGGCTTGTTCTTTGTCTAACAACGACTTTTGACGGGTGTTTCATGTCACAGGGAAGGATCCTCTTCAAGGATGAATAAAGGTGAGAGGAGACCAGTACCAGACAAGTCTGTAAGTTCCAAAGATATGTTTGGATTTAAGCCCGCAGTAAAACGGCCAGCTCCAGCTCCAGTCCCAGGGGAACACTGACCCACGTGCTTCTCCACAATGCTGCCGCTGCCTGTGTTGAGGATTATCAGTGAGGCCACCATCTCGGTACAAGGACACAGCAAAAAGAGGATTTTTGTAATGAATTGGGGCACTGAAAAGCCGCTGCTGCTCCTGCCAGAGCAGAAAGCCTAGCACAGAGCCAAGGCTGGGAGCAGAGATGTCTGGGCAGGGCTCAGTCCCAGCCCTGAGAAGAGGCTCTCTGGAGGAGGGTAGAGCACTGAAGCCCTCATTTGCAGGTAAACTGCAGAGGGCCAGCCATGTTTTTCGGTCTCAGGCAGACAAGTGCAGCCTTGTAGCCTCTAGAGCAAAACCTCATCCCAGGAAGAAGCAGATCACATGCCAGGTCAGTACAAATGCAAAAATAATCACTTGGAGAAATAAAATGCAGCCACAAAGGACAACATGGAAAAAACCCTGCACCAGCTGTGTCCTCAACACAGACGCTCAAACACACGCGCCCAAAGCAGGCTCAGGCTTTACGCGTCACGTAAACGGATGTAGCAGAACACAGCAAGAAAACAAAGGCTCCCCTGATGCCCACAACTCCCTTGGTCACGGTGCCACTGCCACCCTGGCAGCTGCCTGCGCAGGGGTTGCTGGCCCTGTGAACAGCACAGGGCGAACCAAAGCACAGCAGATCCCTCTCCAGCCTTCTCCTCTCAATGCCTGCTCTCTCCACCACGGGAGGCAGGCGGGAGAGGAATTGCTGCGGGCTCTTGGGGCACTACCAGTGGCACCAACCATCTTTCTGGCTCACTTTAAGGCCATGGCAGAAAAAAAATACGGTGACCAAGCAGGGCAGGGGAGAGCTGCTGCGGTAAGCAGCCAGCACGCAGCACTGCCGTCACTCCTGGACGTACCCGGCTTGGGCTAGAAGCCGGCTGCGAGCCTGGCTCCCTGAGCTCTCCAGGCGCTCTCTCAGGTGAGAGAAGTCGTTCCCTTCTGTCACGGAGAAGCAGGAGAGGTTTCCCAAAAGACCCGCTTTTGTCGCAGAATGGAAGGAACGCTTGCTCTGCAGAGTCCGACGCAGAGGAAAGAGCACAAGAACTGGGGAGTTAAATACCCTGCTTTTCAGCCTCGCTTCTGCCATTTCCTCCTGGCTGGATGAAAACATCCACACCGTCGAGAGGGAAAGCCCAAAGATTTGCCAGGCACTGCCCTGGCACACAAACCTGCAGTACTGATCAGGGGTCTCGTGGACCTGTCTGGCCTCGTTTCTCCGCAGCAAACGCCAGAGGGAGAGGATGCTCCCTGAGCCCTTTCCCCTCTGCTTCCCTGAGCCCAGCAGAAGTTCTCCCCAGACAAGGATGGCTATTTACTCGTTGAAAAACATATTAAGTCCAAATGCTGAGTGATTGGAAAGAGATAGGTGAAAAGATAATACACTCCACGGGAAACGGCTGGAAGCTGAGCTACAGGGAGAACCCAGGTCCTCTGAGTGATAAACAGGAAGACAAGACAATGGCAGCAAAACAGGTTCCTTACTTCATCAAAGCCCATCTTGTCAGGGTTCTTCGGAGGAACAGAGACGTACTGAGAGGGTTCGACGGGAGGACGGTCGACTGAAAGAGAGGAGAGATCCCAAGCATCACCCTCACGTACAAGCCGCATCGATATCACGTATCGCACGTGTTTCCATCACTGCGCCCGAGAAGCCCCAGGGCTCTGAAGTCAGCGCGGGAGTGGGCGTAGCAGAAAGCGTCCGTCTCGCACAGCAGAAGCCAGCAGCCTGTGCCAGACAGACCTCACGACAAAACCCACGTTCTGCAGCATCCTTTCCACACTGAAGATGCATTTCTGCCTTTACTATTGGGATGTTAAGGAGGGGTTTCAATGGGACTGACGGGAGCACGAAGTGACTACATCCCTCGGTAGAAAAGCGGTGGAAGACGGAAAACTGCACATCAAAAGAGCATGTGAGCAGTCACATCAGGATGCAGACTCCTGAGGGGAGGAGAGCTGGGCCGCTGGCAGGACAGCTCTACAGACACTGACTTGGGGGGTCTGTCACGGCAGGGCGCAGCAACTCACTCATGGCCTCGATCAGCGTGTGCACAAAGTTCTCTGCTTCTTCTTGCAGCGTCTGGTGCGATTTCAGGGGCATAGGAAGGAAACCGTAGTGTGCACGGTTGCAGACGAACATCTGTATTCCTGAGGATCACAGAAAACCAGAAATCAGAGGCAGGGCTTTCACCAGCAGATTTCGCTGCTCTCTTGCTACGTAGCCACAACCCAACTTACGCCAGGACCTCGGTCCCAACAAGTTCTGCCTCATCAGCAAACTATTCAGAAACATCACAGGGCCATTTTCTGGTTTCTCTGGCTGGCAGCAACTATGAAACCAATTCCCACTTGCTCCCTAACAGCAGGTATTCTTCACTGCAATCGTTTTTCTCCCAGGAGAGACTGCAAGCCCCGCTCAGCTCAGAGAAAGGGTCTTTCTTGGCCTCTGCCTTCACGCTGGGAAGACAAACCGACGGCAGAGGGCAGAGCTGGCCTCCAGCAAAGGCCTGTCCCGTACACACAGCAGGACTGCTGCGGCTACATGGGGAGTACCGCAGCAACCCCCGTCCCCCCAAACCCCACCTGCCCTGCTCACACCTGGCACCTCGCCGGGCACGATCCCTTCACAGAGCCAGAGCCAGGAGCAGGAACGGGTTTGCACCCAGCCTCCAGCACTGCAACGGCCGGCACAGGAGCCAGACGGGTTCTGGAGGAGACGCAGCAGCGATCCTGGGCCACGGGGCCTCCCTCCCTGCACAGACCCAGGGCTCAGCAACAGCTTCCAGATCGGGGGGGGCTCAAGGGTGGGGAAACACACAGCTCAGAGGGAAGGGCGGAGGCATTTCCACTCAGGAGTGGGCAGGACCCCCCCTTGCGACAGGAGGGCTGCACGCGTTCCAGACCTGCAAGGGGTGAAGTGGGTCAGGTGAAAGGGAAGCGATCCCACGAGGGACCCTGCTCCTCTGCGGGGAGGGGGCACCCTGCCCTGCCCCCCGGCAAAGGCGGCGGTGGGTCTGTCAGGGCAGGCAGCCCTAGAGAGGGAAAACTTCAAACCAACCCAGGGTGGCTCGGAAGCTCTTGTCTGAGCTCTGCAAGGATGCTCTGCCAGACCCCAACAAATGGTCTCCTGGGAGGGGAGTCTCTCTCTAGGAGACGCCTTCCAGGCTGGAGGAGCCAAGCCTGGCCCCTGGCTTCAACTGCACATGTTTGGCCAAATGCAGGCCCAGACGGCTCAGCTCCCCTGGGATCCCGTGGGATGAAGTTGCAAGGCCCAAGGCATCAGTAGAGCTGCAGGGTCTGTTACTAGCCCAGCACGGGATTCAGTCTGTGCTTTGAAGTCAAGCATCTTCCTGCTTCTGTTTGCTCTGGCTAGAAAACAAAGACAGTATATTTTCACCTCTGCTGGCAAAGGGCTTGGAGGAACATGATAACCATCTCGGAAGCGCCAAGCCTCCCACCAAACATGGCCCTTTCCTCTCCAGGACTAATTTCAACTGTGCCTTGCAGATTAGAGGAAAATCCCAGAGAGAGACACCAGCAAGGAGAAAAGATGCTTTCAAACCCAAGTGGTAACGGAACATACTCTCACTGCCAAGCTTTTGCAGCTGCTGGGTCGAGGAGCTGAACCTGCAGGTGTGGCACAAAGAAGATGCAAAGCCTCTCCTGGGAGTGGCTGCAAGGGAGAGACCCACCCACGTCGGGCCTGTGCACTGGGAAGGGCCCAGCAGGGCCCAGTCAGCAACAGGCTGTTCCCTCGGGGCTGACCAAGGGCTGGCTCCCTAGAGCTCTACCTGCAGCAGCACTGGGCCTGGTGCCACATCAGGCAGCACACTCCCGAGTCAGAGGAGCCAAGGGAAAGGATTTCTGTTGTTTCTCCTTGAGCTCTGGTGAGAGCCCGAACAAATTAACCACGATCTGAAAGCTGCTAGAACCCACACAGCTGGCCAAGCGGATTTAAACAAAAATATGCAAACCTGCCTCTCTTTTTTTTTTTTTAATTTCCTTTTTTTAATGAAACAAGCACCACTACCCCCCTCCCTCTAGGAAATAACTGAAAAGCAGACGCTACCCTGTGCGTTGATGCTTTCATGTGTTAGTCCCCTTAATCCTTGGTATTTTTAGCAGAGCAGGATGGCCTGCACTACTGACCCCGGTGTTTCTACCATTTGAAGTTCTGCAAGTCAGTTGGTGCCTACACAACTTGCCAAAGCACATTCAGATGTCAGCTGCAATTTAGGGAAATGGCAGAATAAAAAACACTACCTGCTGACATGAATGGATTGGGCACTGACCTAATCAACTCATCTCATCTGGCTCACTGATCTCCTCACTTATCTTCCACTGGCTTAAACACAGTTCATCTGCATAGATCCACCCCAGCATTTCTGTTCCTCCTGGGACAGAAGTGACTTTAGAACAGTAAAGCTACCTTAAAATGGGGAGGGGGAGTAGCACTCCAGCGCCGCTTTTGTAACAAACAATTGGTACAAGGGACAGAAAAGCTATAGATATTTGTGTTAGTGTTGGCCTTTGTAGGGCAGTGAGCAGGATTCACAGCCATGCCCTAAACCCACAGCCGTACTTCGGCAACCTACATTCCCCCCACGTCCCTGCGACCAGACCGGCCGGCTGGCTGGCTGGAGGTCTCCAGAGCCTCAGGCTGAAAGGAAGCTCATGAGATCTCGCTGGCTAAATGCTGTCTTGTGAGTGCAGGGGGCTCTACAGAGCCTCCTTTGGCCCTCAGCATAAGAAGGATATCGACCAGTTGGAACGAGTCCAGGGCAGGGCCATGAAGATGCTCCAAGGGCTGGAGCACCTCTCCGACTTAGAAAGGCTGAGAGAATTGGGCTTGTTCAGCCTGGAGAAGAGAAGGCTCTGGGGAGACCTTATTGCATCCTTCCAGTACCTGAAGGGGCCTACAGGGAAGCGGGAGGGAGGCTTTTTACAGAGGCTTGTAGTGACAGGACAAGGGGTAATGGGTTTAAACTGAAAGCAGGGAGATTTAGATTGGGTATCAGGAAGAAATTCTTCCTGGAGAGGATGGTGAGGCACTGGCACAGGCTGCCCAGAGAAGCTGTGGGTGCCCCATCCCTGGAAGTGTCCAAGGCCAGGCTGGATGAGGCTTGGAGCAACGTGGTCTGGTGGAGGGTGTCCCTGCCCTGTTTTCAACAGTTGCTTCAAGCACTGTTGAAAAAACGATGGTTTGACCTGAGGTGGTAGGCACAATACTTGGCCTGGACAAACGCCAACACAGTTTATGGCTTGAGGGAATTAACTGAAGTTACTCAGAAGTTTACCTCGAAGTCCATACATTTTTCACATTTCTGAACCTGGATGTCATCCTTTTATCCTGGGTGACAAAACTCATCCCAGGACACCAGCCAACCATCGGAGCAGATCCGTGGGCCCAACTGCAGAAGCAAAGCCTTTCATGTCACGGGTCAGTCCTGGAAAAAGCTAAAGTGTTCTAGGATGGAAGGAAAAAATGATGGGTTTGAATTCCTACGGTATTTCTTAGGCAGCTGGAGCTAATGCAATGCACTTAGCACCCTCACTGGATGCTGCATTTCTGGGAGAGCTGTCTGGGGGAACGAGGGGTCAGGTAAAGTGGAAGGAGCCTTGCTATCCAGACTGAAACCTCCGTTCTCCTCTGCAGCCAATATATCCATGCCCTGACTCAAAGTCAGGGTCCCCGAGGTGCCCTGCAAGCTCACATCTCACCTCTGCCTGGCAAGGGCTCTAACTGCAGGCCCTGCTCCCTCTGCTCTATCATTCGCCTCTCGCATTTGATGCCCCTTGTATCCTCTTGCAGCTGAGTGTTAAAAAGCCCCGCTTAGTCTGCCAAGGCAATGCCATGTTCTTCCGTGCTCTCAAGGACTTCAAACCAACAGATCATTAGAAGAAAAGCTGGTGGCTGCTGTGCTGGTCTGGAAGCGGTGGGAAAGGCAGTCTCCTCAGCCTGTCTCTTCTGCAGAAGCGACTGCCAACGACAACAAGCTGTACTTACTCACTTGGCTTTCTCTCTGCTTGTCTGCCCCCAAAGAACAGCCCTTCCTTCTCACCTTAACTTTGCCTCTTTTACAAAGAGAGGACAGAGAGCACCAGCTGCACCTCACTCAGGGGACCCACAAACAACTTTTCCTACTAATTCACCTCAGTCGGACAGCAAAACCTGCCATGATGCTCAGGATAGAAGTGCATTCCGTTGGTGCCACTGAGGTTTCCTCAGTCCCTTTTTCCATTATAAGGCTCCAAACCTTCCCCTTTTCAACACAACAGGGTAAAGAACAATACAGGTGGCCAGTAAAAACCCTTCCCAGGAGCTCCTTCCAGGTCTGCCACCCAGGACTTTGCTGGAGACAGCCAGAGCCACTCTCCAAAAAATAAATGGGACTAAACATCCTCACCCTAAGTACAAGCAGCAGCTGCAGCCACCTCATGTGCTTCACAGACACGGATTTCTCCGAGACACGCAGAGAGCTCTCTGCAAACACCACCAGTCATTCCAGGGGAAGGAAGAGGACACTAAGGTTGTGACTTGGCCTGAAAGGACTCCTGCATTTCAGTTCTAACTAAAATCCTCCCACTGCCCGGTAGGAATCCATCCCACTATCAGCTGGAGTGGTACATATTTTCTCTCTGCCGTGCTCTGAGGATCTCAAGGCACCTCTGTGCTCCACCAGTTCTCCCAAAGCACCAACAGCCCAAAGGCAACTATGCGGAGATTCACCAGCTCCAGCCTTCTCCTGCCTGCAAGAGATTTCCTCTCAGCACAGCCCACAGGGTCCACATCACCCCCCCTGAAAGTTGCACTGCTTTTGCTTCCCCCCACCCTTCCCCAAAAAAAGACATACAAAACTAAGCCAGACAATTCGTGCAGAGCTGACATGAAGCAAAGCCTCATCAGCCCTGTGGGTAAGCAACTTGGGTTTTATTTTCCACGAGGGCTGCTCTGTTGAAGAACAGCCTCTTGCCCTCTTTAGATCCTTGTCTACAGACTTAGAATAGCTTCCGCCCTCACCGCATTCACCTGTGCTCACTGCTCTCTTACTGTGACACAGATGGAGGGTGGATGCCACACGTTTTGTCCCTGGAACGCTGCTCCCATCCCAGGAGTGGCTCCTGTGTCCTTTGCAGCTAGCTGTGATTCGGAACTGCATTGCCAGTCGCTGCTGGTTATCCTTGAGCAGATCCAAATGAGGAAAGGGAACAGGCTCTTAACTCACCACTGAAGTCAGCACAGGACTTCTGGCCTCTGACTCCAGGTAGAGCTCTGCACGTCTCTACTAGCGAATCCTCCCCAGCAAAGGCTGCAGACATACCTGCCTGGCGACTGGAGAAGGCAAAGACCATGATATCGTCAAAGCTCCAGGTGTAGTCCTGGTCGGGGGGGTAGAACGTCAGCTTGGTGGAGGCCTCTTTCCTCAGGTCGATGAGGAACGTGGAATGAATCATCGGGACAGCAAAACAGCCTGTCCTCTTCCATTCCCGAATCAGGGGATAGTCCAAGGTCCTTTTGTAATAGCCCTGCAATCACAGTGAGGGGGCTGCTTGTTGCAGGAGATTTCTGTTTCACAGATGCTCCTTAGCAAAAGCCCTCCCCCTCAGCCCTCCCCAGCAGAGATGGATCAGTGCCCAGGTCTCACATTCTTAAGTGCCTTCCATTTGGAAAAGGCTCAGTCAAGTATTTAGAAACAACCTCCAGCCCAAAACCTAAAGCTTGGTCTTCTCTCTCCTTTTGAGCATCTTTTGGAATTCCAAGCCTTGACATTACAAAATTCCCTTGCAAACAGAGCTTCAAACCTCAGACTATTTTCTCCCAGCTCTTCAAAAACCTTTTTTACACAGACTCTTAGGTCTGATCCTGGAAGCTGCTGAGCATCCATGACATCCCCCAACAGGCACAAAGGACATTCAGTGCCTCACAAAATAGCATCTGCAGATTATTTCTGAGCATGACTTTGAAACAAATAAAAAACTTGTTTCACTGCAGCGAGGGCAACATTGCGGTCTCCATCAGCTGTGTACGAGTCCCCGCTTCCTCCACCCCAGGGCGAGCACTTCCAGCACTGTGGGTGCAACACCCACACTGTGCAGCTCACAGTTTTGCAGGTGCAATCTGCCTGAAGCTATCAGATTTGGAAATAAATACACTGAATTCCTCCAGAAAGAGAAACCTAACGCACCAATTAGACATCTGCACACGGTGGACACTTGAATCCAGAGCAGGCTCTGGTCTCTACAGAAATGCTGAGTCACTAAAATAAGTTAAAGTTACTCTGATGTTATATTTTTCATGAGCACCCCAGCAACAGCCGAGCAGATCACTGCAGAACCACTTTGCCCTGGTTTTGTGCAGAAGCATGGTGTGGTGCATCGGCCTGTTTACGCCTCTCCAATCCTCCCCCCCTGCCCTTCTGACCGTGCTGTGAGGACCAGGTATCTCAAACACAGCCGGGCTGAGTTGCATGAAGAGGAGGGAGTGGGTTGGGACCTTACTAGCATTCCCACGGAAGGAAGGGTTAAGACACCCAACCTTTGACAGCCATCCAAGAAAGCCCACAGGTGAAAGATGCCGGAAACTAATCCTTCCTCCTCCAGTCACTCACTGCGGGCTTTTGGGACTTTTCACTGCTCATAAATCCTGCGCAGTCAAGACTCCAACCTGGCAGCACTGTTGCCACGCTCTCCTAAGGTTACAGCTTCACGACAGCTAATGTCCAGCTGTCCAGAGCTGGGTTTGGCTTGCTGTGGCTCAGTCCCAGAGGCTGTGTTTCAGGGCGGGCTCCAGCTGCTACTCCCTACCCAGGTCCCCAGGGAGAGCAAGGCTGACAACGCCAAGACGTGGGACTGTGAGCACGGAAACAAGAAGCAGCAATTCACGGAAAAGAGAAAACATAAAGTGGGAACTTTCCTGTTCATGTGAACAGTTTTTATCACCAAATTCTGCAAGATGCATTTGCTGTTAGGTTTTTTTCCCCCTCTCCTTTTCCCAGCTAATGCTGCTCACGATGGAAATCACATTTCGGAGGGGTAACGCCAGGGGACGGAGCTGAGCCTGGTGCACACAGGCAGAGATCCACTTCAGGCTGTGGAGCAATGCTGGTTTACATCAGTGGAAAACCTGGCTGCCTCAGGACTTAACCATAAAAGCTTCAAGGATAATGCCTTGGCTATAGAAGTTCATACCTCCATTTTAGAAAAAAACTGAAACAAGTAAACACGTTCCAAAACACCTCTTTTCTTATTCACATATTTACTTCCCAAGAATTTGGAAAGTTCAGGACCTTTCCCTGCTATTTTTATTCAATTAGTCTGAACTGTGAAACTCTGTGCCATAAGATGATGTGGGTGCCAGACAAAAAAAAAAAAAGGATTCAGATAGTGACTTCAGTGTTAAAAACAAAACAAAACAAAAAACCCACTGAGATCTTTAAAGGCAAAGGTCTTCCTCAGGAAATCCTAGAGAAGTATATTGCCAGAGGATGGAAAAATATTTTGGGGAAGTATCATTCACTTACTTGTTTGCCATGTTCTTCTATGATTCCCTAGGCATCTGCCAGAAACCGCTGTTATCAAACAGACCTTTGGTCCAACCCGGTACGGTTGCGGGGTATTCACTCTGCCTGTAGTCCCTATGTGTGTCCTTGGTAACAGTGGGAAAAACGATGTTTTACACCAGGGAAACAGAAGAAGTGGGGAATGAAGTTTGCTTTTTTGTTTCCCTCCAGCAATAATAAGGCAGTTTCCTCTTATCCTGCTGCTTGTCATGTGGGAGAAGAGACCACCGCCCAGCTCTCTTTAGGGTTGCTTTTGGGGTTGTTTTCTTTTTTTTCTGCTTTTGCCCTTCCAATTCTCCCCCCCAACCCACTGGGTGGGAGCAAAGAAGCAACTGGGTGGGGGCTTATCTACCAGTCGGGGTCAACACACCCCAGTGATGTGGATCAGCTCGTTCTGGCTCTAAAAATAATGCTCTGTCTACTGGACAACATCTTTGTACCTGATCCTTTCTGCAGTACCTGTTATTGAGAAAGTAACATGAAACTGATTTGTAGGCTCAGCCCTTCTGTCCTTTACACCAGAACCCTTTACATACATACTCCAGCACACACACTCCCTTCAAGGTGAAGGGTTGTGCCCCACTTCATGAATCTTGTTCATATATGAGAAAAATAACTGATATACAATGGAGAACTGTAGAAAGAAAAGCAAATTCCTCCCAGATTAACATCACTACACAGGAAAGCTAGTCTAAAATAATATACTGAGAGTTTTAAGGCCATTACACAAACATATGGAATGACCTCAAATAAATTCTGGTGTGTACATCGGTATTTTTTATGTCGTTAGTGGGATTGTATCACTTCCCAGGACTTGTGGCTAAGCAAGCTCAGCTTCATCCAGGTTCAGTTTTTTCAAGTGAGGAACCTCAGATAAGGAAGCAAGTTTCAGCTGCGTGCCTGCACACCCAATGCAGAACACTTACGGCTTTACTCATACCTACTGCCCACTTAGAAAACAAAGCCTGAACAACATTTATAGAATGCAGTGTCCTCTCTACCCTTATTCCCAGATTCACTGTAAACATATGGATCATTCCCAAAGACACTCACCCAAGACTTGGGATGCTGCCACTGAGGGAGGCGCAAACTGAGATGACTGCATGACACCACTACCCTCGCTACATGCCAACTTCACCTCTGCATGTCTCCAAGCTACAGCAGCTTCTTTTCACAAAAAGGACACTACAAAAGCAGATGGGAAAGCCCAAAGAAGAGAATCGATGCCCACCGCTTCACAGACACAAGGCAGGAGGCCTTTGAAAACACAGCTTGCACAGTCACCCAGCACCACGCACGAGGTCACTTGCCTGGGGGGTGATGCCACACCAGAAGTTAGAGTAGAGAGAGCGAGACTCGAGCATTGGTGCCACCAATGTCTTGTTTTCTGCTATCATCAGGTTCAGGGTTTGTGGGTTGGTCAATAAATTGTCTGTATCAATAAACTAGAGAAGTAAGAGGGGAAGAGAAAAAGAGGTTTATTACATGGAACAATATGCTTCTCCTGACACTTTCTTGGGAACAAGGCAGCCAGAGGCATGAGGTTGGGAAAAATACCCACGAAATGCACTGAGCTGGTGGTTTTGATATCACAGCACACCTCTCTGTTAGAGATAAGCTGTGAGATAAGAAAACATGCAGAGCTTCCCTCTGACTCCACAGAACGTTACTCCAGCACTGAGGCAACAGAGCTATGAGGGAAAACAACATTGCTGAAAATCCAGGGCATGTCTATTCTGTGAAAAGGATCACTAAGAACTCTCAAAAACTGGCCTCACCCCTCTGCCTCTGTCAGGGGCCAGGTCCACCACCATTAATTGCTGCTGCAGTGACCAAAGGCATGCATCTTTCCACAATTGTTCTGCAGAATTATTGCCCTCACGCTTCTCCAGTAACAGGTGGGGTTTCAATCTGGGGCACCCTTGCTGGACTGTATTCAACCCTGACCCCTGTGGAGAAAGCTTTGGGCTTACCCAGGGGCTTATCGCCCTAGCTGCAAAGCCTCTTGGTCATCAGACCAAGAACCAACGCACAGCATCTCCCTGCAGAGACCTTTGTCTTTAGATAGAGAGGAGACTTTCTGGCAGCCCCAGGTATCAGAGTGAGTACCTGAAAAGCTTTTGCCTGAGGACAGTTAATAAATCAAACCTTGTATTTACCAGGATGTAGTCTGACCACTTCTCTCGTGCAGCACGCAGGGCAGCCTGTCGGAGTTTCATCACGTGAGTGAAGCGGGAGCTTGGCCAATGTTTTGGTCCAATTTCTTCTGGGTAAGACCTAGTGAAGGAAAAAAAAAGTGACTGCAACTCCTGTCTGGGCCCTATTACAGTAGTTTAAAAACAAAAGTTCCCTGGCTGCCTTCTTTCCAAAAGACAAACAGTGTTGAAGTCACCTCAGGCACCCCAGGAGAGGTTTTGAGGAAAATTATTCCAAGTTTTGTGCTGGCATGTGTACACAGGGCACTGGAGAACAAGCAGCGCTGCAGCATTGCATGGAATCATAGAATAATTTAGGTTGGAAAAGACCTTTAAGATCACCAAGTCCAACTGTTACCCTAACACTGCTGATACCACCACTAAACCATGTCCCTAAGCACCTCATCTACGGCTGTTAAATTCCTCCAGGGACGGTGACTCAACCCTGGGCAGCCCGTTCCAATGCCTGATAACCCTTTCAATGAAGAATTTTTTCCTAATTTCCAGTCTAAACCGCCCCGGCACAGCTTGTGGCTGTTTCCTCTTGTCCTATTGCTTCTTAACTGGGAGAAGAGACCAACCCCCACCTCTCTGCCGGCTCCTTTCAGGCAGTTGTCTCTCCTGAGCCTTCTCTTCTCTGGACTAAACTCCCCCAGGTCCCTCAGCTGCTCCTCACAGGAATTGTGCTCCAGACCCTTCCCCAGCTCCGCTGACCTTCTCTGGACACACTCCGGCACCTCAGTGGGTTTCTTGCCATGAGGGGCCCAAAACTGAACACAGCATTCGAGGTACGGCCTCACCAGTGCCCAGCACAGGGGGACAATCCCTTCCCTGGTCCTGCTGGTCACACTATTCCTGACACAGGCCAGGATGCCACTGGCCGCCTTGGCCACCCAGGCACACTGCTGGCTCCTATTCACCCGGCCATCAACCAACACCCCCAGGTCCTTTTCCCTCGGGCACCTTTCCAGCCCCTCTTCTCCAAGCCTGTAGCATTGCTGGGGGTTGTTGTGGCCCAAGTGCAGGACCTGGCACTTGGCCTTGTTGAACCTCATCCACTTGGCCCTCAGTTGACACAAGCAGAGGTTACCCCACTGATGTGAACTGAAGCCGATTTGCCTCATCTGACCCTGTGGGAAAAAGTCATCTGTTCTCTGCTAGGCTTTAAGCCTACAAATACAGCTTCCTTAAGCCTAGTGGAACCACGAGAGCCAAGGATGTGAAGATGAAGGCAATTTGGATTCCCTCAGGGTCTGGGCATTATTGGTAACTGTTAACACATCCCAGTAACAGCTCTTAAATCTACAAACACCCAACCCCATGAGCCCAACCATGTAACCAAAGTTACACTATGTCTCTGTTTTCGGGATCAGGTCCAAAAGCAAACACTGTAACAAAGATGGAAGGAAACTCAGGGACAGATCCCTGTGTGGAATAAAAATTCAGGGCTTTGAAACAGTGCCAGTGAAGGAGCTAAGAATTTCAAAAACTTGTTACAGAACTTAAAAAGAGCCAAGTTTGACAGGATTAAGACAATGGAATTCCAATGAAAAGATTTAAAAAGTCAATAAAACAAGCATTCCCTGTGGGCTTGTCCCACAGATGCCCCACCACTCCAATGAGGACCTTGAAAGTAAAAGCGAGACTAAAGAAAGGGGAAATGGATGTACTCTTCCCTGATAGAAGACAGAGAAAACAACAAACCAAGGAACAGCTGATCTTAAAATAAATAAATAAATAAATAAAAGGGGGTGGGGGGGGGGGTGGGGGGGACGCGGAGATGAAAGCCTGATGCTTTTACTTTGAAATTCTGTGTATAAATAGGTGTCACCCTTCATTCCTTAAAAGAGGATCCTTTTTAAACCTAACAGCATATTTCAAAGCAACGACCCTGCAAGTCATGCAGAGGCACAATATACTGAATTAAATCTAGTTCTCTGGCTCATAACTTACTGAATATTTCATGTCTCGGACAGAACCTTCATAGACACTATGGGAATGGGCTATAATTTCTCTGCTTCCCTGCAAATAAAGAATGAGAGTTTTTATTCCCTGTAGCTTTTGATGTTATTTGTTTACCATGCAAAGTCAGCAGCTGCAGTTGCTAAATAACTGAATGGAAAATGCTCTCTTCTTCAAAGTTCTGCATTAGTTGCTCCACAGAAGTCAGAAACCTTTTTATGGGATCCATAAGAACATAATTTTAATAAGACAGTCATCCCCACCAGCCCCAAAATGCCCACATTTTAATGCTTGGACATTTAGTACATCTCCTGATTTGAAAACAGGAAACCTAGAAAATCTGACATACACCGAACAACTTCAGTCAGCCCCTCGCTGTAGTACTCACTGGGGGTCTTCCATTGGCCTCCACTCCACATCGTGGTAGAGGTTCTGCACGTTCTTCAGCCACTCTCTAAGGATCGCTGTGGTGTTATCAACATTGTGGTCAGTGGCCGCCCTGGAAAAAAATAGAGCACAAAGCTCTGTTAACACACTGTTTACATCCTTCACCTTTTCCCAGTTGGTAAACGAGTCAGAGGCAGGACCTATTTCTTACAGGCACATCCAGCTACTGGCAGAAGTCAGGGCAGCTCCACAGATGTGCAAGTCCTTGCTGAAGCACACAGCAGAGCCCAATTCCCTACAAAGACAGGGCACCCGCTTAACACAGGTAAGCTTGCACACTGCTCTCCTCTTGCTGAATCACTGCAGCTTCATCATCAAAGCAAATACAGGACAGAACTCTGTTCTTAATGCCCTCGTGCTGAATTCTTCTTGCTGGCTGTCAGAGTCACACCCCCTCAAACAGTTCACCCCCTGAAAAAGACAGGGCAGACCATCACAACACAAATTGCCCAAGGTAACGTAACCGCTAAGGTCCTATCCCTAGGAGCACCAGGATTTTGCTCTGCTTGCTGTACCATCCTGCAAAGCCCACTGTTTAAGCCACACAGCTCAGCTGCGAGCTCACCTACGCCTCACCCCAAGGCCCAGCAATCACTCATGCCAGGATCAGGGGCTCTGCTAAGAAACTGCAAGGAGCCACCACTAACACACGGCTGGCAAAGGGAAGGAACACCTCACTCTGCAGCAGGGACAATTATAGCCAGGGTCTGGAGAGCCACTGCCTTCCACATCGCAACCTGCAATTAGCACAGTCCTTCCCAACTGCCCTGTGCACAGTCAAGCTGAGAACGGAGGCAGCGGGGGAAGGCAGGGATGCTCAGCATTCACCAGGATCATCAGACTTCCTCTCCCCTGCTATAGCCAGCAAGGAGTAAGGCTGAATCTCAGAGAGAGGCAGCTTGCTTTCCTACTGCTGCCTGACACAGAGGTTGTAAGTTTGTGAAAACACACAGAGGAGCTTTGTGCAGATGTTTTGTTAAAATGCTGTAATAGCACTCAGTCCCAAACAATAGGGTGGGAGAAACCAGTTTGCTTCCTCTGTAGCCTCCGCCATCTTCCCTGAAAGAATGTTTCTTCCTCACAGCTGAGTAGCCTAGCTGCACAAACTGGAACAGGATGCACAGATCCATGTCTCTGACAGCAACCACATGGAAACCCTCCCAAAGGAGCCGCAAGCTTATCTCCGTCTGGGAACCTCACGCCTTCGGGTTACAGAGCGAGCAAGCCAAGTCGCATCCCAGCTGCTCCTTTCCAGTCTGTTTCCCTGGGACCAGGACTTCGCACATTCAACACCTGGCCACTCACGTGGTCATGGCAGATCCCACTGCAAATTCCTTTAAGCCAAAGGGCTGCTCATTTATTTTTTTTCCCAGCCATAAGGCAGGAAAGCCCAGCCCCATGGCAGGACACAGCCTGTGCAGCCACAGCTCTGCAAGCTCCCCTGAGGACTTACAATCCCTTTATATTCTTCTGGGAGTATAAATACTGCCAAAAGGTCCATGGAGAGATAGCAAAGATGATGTGAAACACATCCCCAAGGGGAAGGCAGTAGAAGGTTGTGCTAAGTACCCCGCAGCTGCTACAAATTGCCCATTTTGTCCTCCAGCTCCAGAGACCCAAAGGCATTTCCCACAGCATCCTTAACCCTACTTGAAGCCAGAGATAGCTGTAGTTAGGGGAGGGCACATCCCAAACCCTAGAGCTACTCCAAGCTATTTCAGGAACATACCTCCACCCCAAGTCATTTATGATCCTCCAGATGAGAATCAGAGCATGAACCCTTTCTAGTTCATGCAACCATAAAATATTAATCCCATGGGGTTTAGCCTGGTTTAAATTAAAAAAAAAGTCAGATTTTACATTTATTTATTATTGGAAAAAACCAATCACTTAAGGACAGGAATCTCGTTTGTTGCATATTATTTATTGTTTTCACAGACAAATAAAAGATCAGCAAGTGAATGGAGGCTGGTTTCTTTGCTATTAACTGTTCTTTTATGAGAAAGCATGGCTGAGTTTAGTTGTAATTTTGGAGTTTGCTTTTGACCAAGACCCTGGGTCAGATTGGACTGTAAATCTAGTCTACAAGGGTGTTTAACTGGAGTAAAACAGTCATAGCAATGACTTGGCAGAACAGATTAAGTCAAGCCTGCTCACATATTGAGCGGAAGTGCTGACGTCCATTTGAGACCCTGTTTTAGCACACTTGGTTTGGCCTCCCACAGCCACTGCGCATTTCATTAGTCATGTTCTGCTTTCCTCCCATGCACCAGCTGCCCAGTTAGTGAATAACAGCTTGTAAATTCCTAAAATACCAGAAAACTCTGAAAATGGGGTTTTGTTCACAGTCATCACGGGATCTGCAGTGGCACCAAGATGTTCTCTGCCACACAGTAGGACCACACTGGAATTAGGCATCACACAAACCAAGCAAAGATGATGGTGGCCGTCCTGAAGAATGTCAGAATCCATCTTACACCATAGGCTTTGCCAGGCCCAGGCTAGTCTTAAAGATCCCACAAAGGCATAAATTTAGCACACAAATCCCACAGTCAGGTGCATGTGCCAGTTTACTCTCAGCAAGTCTCATCCCAGTCCTTCTAACCTTGCATAATATCAGTGGGGAGATGTGGAGGGGCTTGCTACAGTCAGGGGAGGGAAAGGGGAAGCTTCAGCTGTGTGTGTCAAGCTAGTCTTGGTGTCATGCTGCCTGCTCCATTGTCTCAGCTGGGAGATTCTGCTCTTCAGCTCTGTGCACACACAAGCCCAAATCATATTAGTGAGGGAGCTCTTTGCAAGGATGGAAAATGGAAACCTGGAGTTCACAAATGAAACAATTTCCTTGATCAAAACAATTAAAGTGTAGTCATTCAAGCTCAGAGAAAATTATTAAGATGAAAAAAATGCTGTTTCCTCAATTGCTTAGAGTTGTTTCATGAAGCCCAAAACTTGGAGTAGCAAAAGAAACCTTGAAGTTGAAAGGCAGTGGTTGACAGAATTCCTGCAGCTCTGCCCTCACAAACTAGTTGCCTCCAATAGCTCACCCTTCTTTGCTTCCCCAGGTGAGACAAGGGGGCTGAAGGATGTTCTTCCTATCACATCTTTGCCTCCAGTTCCTGTAAGGTCAGATGGCACAAGTTTCATGGCAGGGACACATCACCATCCTGAGAGCAGGGCACAGCACACCAAAGCCTGCTACTACCTGATCAAGCAGTTAAGGGCTGCCTAGGGAAAGAGCTTCCCAACAACCAATCAGACCCCACCCCCTCCCAGCATGTCCTTGACAAAATTCACCACAGAAGAACCTCAACAGCTAACAACCTCCAGGCATGAATGGGAGCCTGGAAGAATCTCTAGATCTAACCTCAAGGAAACTGCTAGAAGAAAAGTAGCATTTTACTGCCTAGGTTTTAATGGTGCTGTTATGTAGAAGGTAAATTCACATCCCAGTAGACCTTTACAAAGACACTGATGAGACAAAGCTCTGGCACAAATAAAGAACTGAAGTCTCCAGGACTATCCACCCAGCAGCATTTCTAAGCCCAGAAGTTCTCAAAGGCAATAAGGTTTGTCACACCCTGGATGAAACATTCCCTATGACTAGCAATTTGGCAAACCTTTGTTTTTCCAGCTTTGAGCCTCAAAGAAAACCCACCCAACCAAAAAAACATCCCACCAAATAACCCAAGCCATTCCCAAAATCATTTATCACTATTAGTTTCAGAACAATTCCCATTTAAGTTCAAATAAAATCAGTCCTTACTCCTGTTGTAATGTCTGAACCAGTCACCCCTGAAAAAATAGCAGCTATGGTGTTTGCAATACCAGTGTATGGAAAAACAGGCACTTTTTTCCCCTTTTCTTTTTTTTCTTCCTCCAAAAAACAACCACCACTGCACAAGAAAAACAGGCAAATAAAACTATGAGCAGGACTTGCCACTGGCAGTGAGAGCTCCTCAAGCCGTAAGAGGCACTTCTGTAATAGAGTGTTTGTAGGACTTGGAGAAGCTGAGCATACAGTTAAACCTTCAGTGCTCTAACTCAGATGGATGGACCAGTTGGACCCTGTCCATTCTTAATCCGTTTTCAAGATGCTAAGGCTGTCTCTGCTGCAGACCTCACCACCACCACCGGTGATTTGTTGCCCGTGGTGCTCATCTCCCCAGTTCTTGAAAACTGCCTGTCCTTTCCTTGGGTGATGATGGTCAGGAAGGGTTGAAACACACAGACAGAGCAGCCAACACTTGTGTCATGTCTGGTACAGTGAGACAAGGCCATGGGATGAGACTGTTCATGTGATGAACTGAGGGTAAGAAAGCATCACATGGAAGACACTGTGCTGGAAGCATCCTGTGTCGACTCCTCTTGGAGGAGGCTTAGAGCAGGTGAGGTAAAGCGGTACCTCAAACACCTGCAGAAAATCATTTTCAGCCTGCTGAAACTCCTCCTCCAACAGCACTAGTGGAGAGGCAGCTTGGGCCAACTAGTCTTCTCTGCACATCCTGTAAGCAAGTTTGATGGTGAGAGCATGCCACACAAGAGATGTTATCACCCCTCTCTCGTCTCTCCTGGAAAAGTGTTTTTACTGCAACTTCTGATCCTTACCGGTCCATGGTATGCACTTGACAGGGTGAGGAGAGTGGGCCACCTTAATCCAGCTCTGCTTAGCTCTCCAAGATGACAGCATAGCAGCCCACAGGGCCCTTAGATTAAAGCTGTAACTAGATTTTTTCTTGGTGTATTTTTGAAAGCAGGCTACTGAGCACAGTAGTATTATCTCAGTTTGAGTCCATCAACATTAATCTTGGCCTGGTGTCAGGTTCCAATCACATTTTTTGCGTGGATCAGTGTGAGCCATCTGTGTAGTCTAGACCAAGCAGAAGCTACCAGAAGATATGTTAAGTGCAAGGTCACAGGAAGAGGAGAGGTGATCGGGCTGGTAAGGAAAACAATCCTTACCCGTCATTCTCCCACTTCTCACCACCTTCACTGCTTTCTGCTGGACTCACTCATGCTTGCTAACATCTTTCTTCACCAAGGGGGCTCAAAACCAGATGTAGCATTCCAGATGTGAACAAACAAGTGCCTATCAAAAGGGGAATAAGCCCTTCCATTGATCTCCTGGATATACCTCTGCTCATGCTGCCCAGGACACAGTTGACCTCCTCCGCAAGGACACACTGGTGGCTCATATTTGGGTTGCTGTCCACCATGGCTCCACAGATGCCTTTTCAGCAGAGCTGCTCCCCAGCCTACCTCACAGCAAAGGGTTCTTCCTTCCCAGGTGAGAGACCTGACGAAGTTCAAGAGATTCCCTGCAGGCAACTCTCAACTCAAAGCGAACACACTCTGTCTGCAATGAGTAATTGGGGAAGACAACTGAAACAGCAGGTTTGTCTCAAAAGGGACAGGTTACATGAGCAACCTTTGCACTAAAAGAGAGGCTACTTCACATTCAAGAGCTGATAAACAATGTTTAGAATTTAATTAAGGAAAAAAGGTCTCCTGTGAGATTTACAACCTAAAGCCTGTGTGACACAACTGGGAAAGACTGGTTAAAGGAAAAAAAATAACACTAAATTCCTGCCACTCTTGTCTGAAAAGTAAGTTTAATAAATTAAACTGGAACAGACCTTCAGATGGACACTCCTATTCCAGTAACATGGCAGCTTTTTCCACTCAGTTTTAAACCCATTTCCAATAAACAGAAGTTGAATTTTAGAAAAGTTTGAGTGAGAATGTTCATACAGGGGCTTGTGCAGGCATAATTATAACCACTTCAATATTTATTTTGGCTTTAATCAGTAGTCTTACCAGGGACACAAGCCCTCATTGTCCATGCTCAGCAAAAAACAGTCTCCCAAAAAAAAAAAGAAATTAAGTACCATGAATAGTGAAAAAGTGCGACATTAAGCACCTACTGTTTTAACTAAGCAACATGAGAGTAGCAGCATTGGAGGAAAACTGCTCCTTTTACACACTGCTCATATTTTTAGCCTGATAATGTCTGTTCAAACTATATTTGCAAGAGGGAGTTAATTTAGGCTTTGATGGTTCTCTTTTCCTCTCCCTGCCACAAAAAGAAAAAAAACAAAACACCCTTTTTCACTTCTTCACATCCCAGTCTGCCCTCCCAAGCTATTTACAATTTATTTACCTACAGCACTGGGTCAGAAGACAAGGTTTTCACCTTTACCATCTGTATAGGAAAAGTACTACAGGACAAACCCAACACTGTGTGCCTCTGGCTTGCCAGAGTCCAGGTCACACTGTAAGACAAGCTGTGGGAAACTCCACAGCCAGGGACCTGCAGTGATTTTCCTACTGAATTGAACATTTACCAACTATTCCCTTTGGCAAAGCGGGAGGGAGGGCTTTGAACAGGGGTAAGTACTTCACGTTCAAGAACAGTATACTGCAAAGCAGAGTCAGAACTGGAAGCAGCTAGTTCAAAAACTAAAACTATAAGGAGGATCCTTTCTCTTCCTGAGAGTGTTCCAAAGGCTGTAGGGCTTGAGGAAGGTGTTGGGTTCTGGCCCCATCCCAGTGCAAAGTAACACACAGAGAATGGATCTGCACTGTTTAAGTCAACTGCTCCTGAATCCCTTACTGCTATGAGAGCCAAGCTCAGACACCCAGGTCCAAGTGGGCCCTTCCCGTCACCCTACGAAGCACAGACCAATGGTCAGGATGCTGCTGATGGTCAGGGTTGCGTTGAGAATGGCCCACAGGAAGAGGATATCCGTGGCTTTCCAGGGCTCCTGCAAGCTGCAGGACTGAGTTGGGCATGTAACCAAGTCCCAGGAAAACCCAGAGATATCCATTTTAGCACTCTCTTGCTTTTTCTCCACTCGCAGACAGGGATTCAGTTTACTCGCAAGGCCTGCTATGGGATGTAGTCCAATAATGAGTTCCACTGAAACAAGAGCAGTATGTTGGCCACATGCCCTAAACCTGCAGGGTCTCATCAAAGCAAAGGCCAAAGTCAATGGAAAGCCTGTTAGCTGATCACTCCTAACAACTGTAGCATAGAAACTGGTGACAAAAGCACCAGTAGCTCCCCTTGGCCATCTTCCACAAAGCAGAGCAGCAATAAAGCATTCGGAGAGAGGTTACGTCTCCAAACAGTGATGTACGAAGCATATTTCTGTGTGCTGTGTTACACAACTTGTGCTAAACCTCGGAGCATCAGAAAAGCCACACTACTTCATGCAGCGTTAGCCTTTACAAACAAGTTGCTACCAGGGTGTGACGCTTTTTACCACAGCACTAATAACTTGTGATGAACAGAGCACAGCATGCGAATTTTAATAGCTTAACTTGAACTAAAGAGAAAGCAGAATTAGGGGAGGCAGCAAGGTACTTCTAGCTTTGGAAGGCTCACTAGAGACCTCTGAATTGTTTAGATCCTGCAGGAAAATCCCACTTCAGCTTTCAGTCATTTTGGGCAGCTTAAAGGGCGTCCTGGTCTGAGTGGAGCTCAGTGTCATACAGACTACCCTGACCAATGCCTCTACTTATTTTGGGTGTGAATTCAGCCCTGCCAACAACAACAACAACAAAAAACCATCCAGCAATGGAGTCCTAATATGAGTCAAATACAAATTTGGATTTAGATTTTCCAAAACAAGTCATAAATAAAGTAACAGACTAAGTAATTTCTCCCTGGCTTTTTGTTTGAATGCTGCCAGACTTAGAAAACTGAATTCAAAACAGAAAAACCACCAAACTGGCAGTTTCCACTGTGAATCAGTGATGAATTAACTTGACTAGGAAACAGTGCAGCTGGAAGAGAAGGTATGGATCCGAAAGGGCAGGAAAAAAAAATTAAAGCAAGATGAGGCAAAACACTTATAAGATGCAGAGAAAGGGAGCCTGCCAAGGCAGCGCAGAACTGCCAGACAGCAGCTGCCCCGTTAAGATGACCGAGACAAAGCTCTCGCAGCTATGGCTCCACCGGCATCCCCAAGAGCCACAGCACACTGCCCACCTCAAAGCAGTCGGCTTTCCCTGCCACTAGAGCGGCTTGACGCACAAGCAAAAGGCTGCTCAGCACCCAGTTGGGCAGTATACCCTCATTTCCCAAATTCTAGTGTTTCATTTCAGCTGTGAAAACATCCTTCTTTACCACAGAGGAGCAAGCAGAGTTGTTATTATCAACTACTTCATGTTCCCCTGCTCAGGATCTTCTCAAAAACGCAGTAAACCAAGCAGGGCTCGCTATATGTTTTCAAGCACTCCCCCACCAACAGGCAGGTATGGCTCTTGTTCACCCAGTCCTGAGGGGACTCGGTTAACAAACAATATTCTTTTCACTAGAAATACTCTACTCCTGTGCAGGTATTTGTGCTGCTCCCTGGACGGCCATCCCTACCTTACATCTAGGAATGCAACACTTCACGCCCCAAATCTCACAGACAACAATGGGATCAGGGGATAACACCCGGGGACAATGAGACAGCACAGAGCTAGCTCACAACAAGGCAGTTCAGAGGCTGTGAACAGATTTAAGCCTTCCTTGCCGCCACTTATTTTAGCACAACTATGCTCACACACTTCATTAATAAGGCCTGAACATTCAGGTCCAAGTTCAAAGAACTGTTTAAGCATTTAAACAAGTTGCTAAAAATCTTAATGTATGCGTAAGACTTTTTGGCTTCACAGGGACTTGGCATTAAGGAAAACCCTGGAACAAATTAAGGACAGACTTTTTCAAGTACCTACTTTTGTTTTTTAATTATTTTAACTTGGTCCTCCCAGCGGAGAGGTGGTCTGAGCCCAGACTTGTGGCTGGGAGTCGTGTGGGAGCATGGAGCAAGTAACCAGAGCAGCGACACTCTCCAGGCTGGGCAGCCATGCAAGAACAGGACCTCACAGCACAGGAATGCAACAAATATCCCTCTTCTCTAACTCTTCCCCGTGCCCTTCAGCAGCTTGTGGATAATGGATTTTGCTGGCAGCAGCAGCTATTTTAAAACCTTCTATGATCTTCCAAGCCCAAGTGAGACAATGATTCACAGATGTGTGTAAGTGTGTCCATACTTTTGTTCACTCCAGGATCTTTGCTCTTACTATGCTATGTCAAGAAATCTCTCACTTTCTTCTTGCCGTCAAGTCGTCTCTGACAGTACAGTGCCATGACAGGGATGTGCTTAAGCCTAGTGGGCACAGACACAATGAGGGCATCAACATCTCCCCAGGAAAGCCATCAGCCTAAGGCTGCTTATGGCTGCCTCATGCCAACATAATAAAAAAATCCATGTTTAACAGCTTCTGTGGCATCCATGCAAGGGGAATTCTCTTGCAGTGCAAAGAACGTTCCTGCCGCTTCAGTCTCAAGTCCCTTCTTCGTCTTGCTTTAGTTCTCCCTGTAGTTGCCCCGCTGCAGAGCTTTAAAAGAAACAAAAACCCATCTGCATCTGGCCTTGTGAATGTTTCCAAGCAGACTTGGCTTCAAGCGAAAAACTCCCATAAGGAAAGCCCAGGAAATCTTGTACACACAGGATCAGGGCTGTGACTAGCCTCTGAAATCAATTTGCTCAAACAAGGAATTAATTGCAACAGCTCTGTAATTTCTGAAGGGATAGCTTGTTCCCACCAGTGCTAATTGAGACACCAGCTAATGCAGCTGTTCAAGATTAACGAAAGTGTGTAAGCCACTGGGAATGAACACTGGTATTTAGAAATATTTTTGGCTCTGGTAACCAAAAGTGGATAGCTTTAAAGGGCAGAATCTGCCCAAATGTAGGTGCTCAGTACCACTGATTTTTTAATAGGAACACTAAATATGGGCCCATACCACCTTACCAAGGGGCCCCCAAAATAGAAACATCTGAAAAGCTCTCAGTCTCTGTACCAAGCTTGCAGAAGAATGCGTACAAGGCTCCCACAGTCTGCCAGTAAGAAGACTCATACCATGGGCCACTAGACATCCAGTACTGGAGGGAAAGCTGGACCCAAGGCACTTTGCCCACAGGCTTACTTTTTCAATTTACCTTTTTGTTTCCTTTCCCCCAAAAAGTTATAGCCATGCCCTACAAGTATCAGTACAAACACAGTGCCTGCCTGCCTCCCAGCCCTCACACCACCCGACGACAGCTCTCATTCGGAGGTGTATCTTACACTCTTTACAGTTCTACATACACAATACGGAGACTTTCAGAATGTCAAAGTAGGTTTTGCAACATGCCAAGAAAGAAAACCTCTCTACATCTTCTTTTACCTTCCTCGCCTTACCCTGACCCTCACACCTCCTTTCCGAGCTTACTTTAAACGTCAAAAGCTTGCAGTGACTGCTGCAAACCAAGGTCTCTGCTGTCATACCGTACTACTGGCATGGATCAACAGATGACTTTTCCTTAGAAGCAGGCAAGGAATAATGGAATACTTATTTCAGGATTACACCAACCTAGAGAGAACAGGATTCGTTGAACATAACCAAATTCAGCCATTGAGACAGGTACGTTCCATTCTCCTAAAATGTTTAAGGATGTACCTTTCCAGACAAGACAATTTTAGGAACTCCTGACTGCAAATTTAAAATATTACTTCCTTTCCATTATTAATGGATTTTCATTCTAATAATATCCTACAAGACATAGTCAAAGTCATTTTAACAGACACAGAAACACTTTTGATTGTAATCCAAATACTGTATGATTAAATGGCTACAAATAAAAGTGATTCTTCATCACTTGTCCAGTGCAGACTGAGAGAAACAATGTAAGAAAACAGGAAATTAAAACAGAATAATTAAAATCATGTCACTAATGAGGACGAGTTTGAGCAGCAATAAGAAACACACCAAGCTAATTCTGGAGCTAAGAAAAAGTCAGGTGTTCCTACCAGTTGAGAATCTGCTCTGTGAACTGGAAACCGGCAGGATGTTTCATGTGACATTAGAGCGAGTTTTACACAATAACCAACACTTTCGTGTGAAAAATGTGCTGATATGCACCAGTGAAGACATACTTCCCAAAGGTTTTCAGCTAACTTTTGAGACCACAGGAAATATATAATAGGAACAAAATGACTTGAATCTCAGACCAGAACGAGACAGAGAAAGAACTTGATGAGTGCTAGTGTTGTGGTTTAACTCGGGCTAGCAAAATACCACGAAGCCACTCTCACAGATCCCCCCTCCCCTCCTCCAGTAGAGGGAAA
Organism: Rhynochetos jubatus; assembly: GCA_027574665.1. Taxonomy (NCBI): domain Eukaryota; kingdom Metazoa; phylum Chordata; class Aves; order Eurypygiformes; family Rhynochetidae; genus Rhynochetos; species Rhynochetos jubatus. Next base: position 25,551,130 of record CM050656.1, read on the forward strand.
GAATTGGAGAAAAAGAAGTAAGGAAGTTAGTAAAATTGAGATAAGAACTATTTACTAATTGAATTGAAATTAATATATAGAAATACTACTAATAATAAATAATAGAAAATAAAACATATGATACAATTATGATACAACTGCTCACCACCCACTGACAAATGCACAACCAGGTGCTGAGAAGTGAGAGTCAGAGCCAGAGAGCCCAAGAGCTGTCACAGCAGATTCTGAGCGAACCCTATCAGCAATAGCATGACCGGGAAAACTAAACAAACCCACCAACTACCTCACAAATGAGCCAGCACAGGAATTAGCAAGCGTATGGGAGTAAACAAGCAAGAGAGGAAGGGAGAGAGTAATGGTTCCCGGCCCCCTTCCCACTTCTGCCCCAAACATGACATACTATGGAATGAAATACTCCCTTGGTCAGTTTGGGTCAGCTGTCTGAACTGTGCGTCCCCTGCACTGCCTGCAGCAAGACAGCGAGAGCTGGGAACACAGCTGCAGGGTCAGAAGCCGAGGAAGACCTTGGATTCAGTGCAGGCATTCCTCAGCACCAGCTGAGACCTTATCAGTGCTGCTGTCTGCATGCAGGAACACAGCTTCATAGCAGCCACGGTAAAGAGTTAACTCTTTCCTGACTGAACCCAGCACAGCTAGTAACCGTGCTCTAAGATGAAACCCGTATTTAGCATTTGAACAAGAGGTCTGCTTCAAAATAGGGAAGAACCACAAGAGAAATATAAGAACAGGCCATGAACTGTTCTTCCTACAAACAAAGTGGCAAAGGGTGCTTGGCTATCCAGAAAGATTTTGCCTCTGGAAAGATAAAAACAGATAGGTTTAGAAGGGCAGGAGAAGCTCAAATTTATGTAGTCACCGAGAATCAATGGTATTTCATATTTTCACATCAGTAGGCGGCTCCCTGGAGCTTCCATTCTCTATACACAGCCTGATGCAAATGTCACCGAAATACACAGATTTATTTCACCTTCAGCTTACAGTTCACCAGCCTTCTGATGCTTGAAGAAAGCCATTCATTCTGTTCAGTAGTTTACAACTTTCATTTATGTTGCCAAAAACGCAAGCTTTCCCTTCAAGAAGCTATGCAGGCAGTGCGTAAGTAATAAAGACACATCACTGTCACACATCACTAAGTCCCTGGCCTGCATTCCTTTTTAGATCAGACTTTCTCCTATTGAAAGCACAAGTATAAACTCAGTGTAACCAACCTGCTGAGAATCTCTGCTACTACATGAAACAGTACTGACAAGTGGGACAAAACCAAACTGTGCTACACATAATATGCTCTTAGGTGTGCCCAGCATCCCACAGACTTTATATGAGTGGTGTACAGGCTTCCAAACTGATAGTCAGGGCAAAGAACATGACCCACAAGAATGAATGAAAGACATCAGGCAAACACGACAATGGGTACCCCGTGTCCCTGAACTGCAAGGACATACCTCCCCTGCCACTTGGTCAGCCCCTAACCTTGGGTTATACAAAGCAGGGCTGCTCTACAGCAAAGTCACTAGTTTGTGTTAGCAGTCTTTCAAGAAAACTCCTGTGCAACCAGGCAACAGAACTCACCCCAATGTAGCTCTGCATTTAGGGCAGATTTCCATCCAGGCCCTGCGCCTCTCCAGTGGACCTGGAATTCCTTTGCTGCTGCTGCAGGCTGAATAGGGCTGTCAACAGAACAGCACCAAGCCCTCCAGACCCAGTCGCCAACAAGTTGCTACCTGCCTACATACTCAGGTGCACAGAGTCACCACAGAGAAAACCTCAACAGTGAAACATTTCCACTATGTGCGGCCATTTCCGAAGAATGTGGTACAAATGTTAGCAGATATCTTCCAGTTCAGCAGGTCTGGAATACTTCGTGGATCCAGGCACACACTCCCCAAGCAACAGCTCGCAAAATTCCACCTGTGTAGCCTTTTGGACAGCAGTATTAAAGTGCTCCATACTAGATCTGCACAGCTTAAAGGAGGACCTCATGCTTTTCTGTAACCCTAGTGCCCACCTCCTTAGAAGGCTCCCTCAATCAATACCTGTACAGTTCGGAAAAGCCAAGACATCCATATGCCCCATGGGTACACATCCATTCCACAAGAAGCAAAACAATACAGCTTTGCCCTCAAAGGCTTGTAAGAAGGGAGTTACAGGCAGGAAGAAAGTCTGGACTCAGGCACCACCCCAAGTTCAGCACCAAAGAAGCTCCCAGTGGCAATACCAGCAACTGTGAGAAGTATCTCATCAGCTTCCAGAGGGCTGGGATTCTTCTCAGCACTCCTGGGGTATGCTGGCCAATGAGCTCAGTGCGAAATACTGTATTTCAGTTGCAACACCCTACGGAAGTGTCTAATCATGAAAGACACAAGACAAAGCGGAGGATACTCAGCATTTGGCTGCATGCTCTTGGCCCTCTGTGTAACCTGCCCTCTAACAGCTGAGGGCCAGCCCTCAGCTTCTCCGTCTGCTGGCAACGCACACACCGGTATTCACTTACACCTTCCCTGTTCCAGCTCTGTGCAGCTCACTCGCAGTGTAGCTGTTGAGAGAAATTAGCTTGGCTGAGTCTACGCTACAAATAAATCCCCTGGCCAATTTGCACTCAGAAATATGACTCTGCACTTCTCCTTCATGAAAGAGCTCACTGTCTGGGCATGGAGCGGGCTGCGGTAGGAGCATGTACCAGATGAATAGATCATCAGAGACACACAGAGAAATCCCAGCACTGCTGTCAGAGCGTAGAGTATTGTCATCAAATGCAAAGCTCTCTCTTTGCCATGCTCTCACACAGAGAATTTTGCCAAGTTTAAAGGTTTAGACCCAGAGACAGAGCTCCAACCTTCCCTTACACAGGCAAAAGCAGTTTCAACAGTTAAGTTTTTCCTCATTGCTTATACATTCTGATCATCTGCAATGCTAACAGCAGGAGTGGATGATATGGAATACAAAGACAAACCTAAACCCAGCCAGGAAGGGTAATTCCTTCCCAATTATTAGAGCAGATCAATCTCAGGTACGTGGGTGTGTTGTACCAGGTATCAGACATACAGAAACAGAAGCTGATACAAGTTAGCAAGGCTTTTTCAAAGGAATCTAACTTCAGGATGGCTCAGAACAGCAGTTTTCAAACTGTGATGAGCAGACATCTGTGGATTACATCTAGTGTTTGTGTGAAAGGTAACTTAAATAAAACCCTCTCAGACATAAGTCAAAATTTGCTGTGTAGCAAATAGGCATTGCTATGCATTCTCACAGGAAAACACGTGTTGGGCTCAGCCAATGGAATATCTTCCCCCTTTCACTCCTGCTAGAAGGATCAGTACCAATGCCCTCCTCAGAATCAATGTCCCATCTAAAACTTCACCGTGTGATCCCCAGCACAATAAGCCATTTGTGCACCCAGAAACTCATATAACTTTCAACACTAGCAATAAATAACTTGAGTTTATTCTTGCAGTACAAAGTAACAGGATCAAGGCTGGCCACAGGCACATAATAAACACTCCTGCTTTCCTGGGAGGGCAGTGAATCACTGCGTGCCTCCAGGCGAACCGGGTAAGCATAAGGATGCTAAATGTTATAAGCACCTAGAGTTTTAATACTGATACAGAGGAGTAGAAACAGACGTAAATTTCTTGGCTGCTGCTTTTACAGCCCCTGAACTAGTAAGGCAGCAGCCTTTGGGATGGAAAGTGTTAACAGAGAATCTGCTTTTAAAATACGGCCAGGAGGTACAGCAAGTAGAAGTCAATCAGAAACGTGTACCAAATTCCTCACAAGGAAAAGTCACCATGTTTTTTGTCTTGTACTTCACAAAGGATCCAGGCACTGGCCTGGAAAGCTCATCTCTGAGCTTTGTCACCCCATCCCGGACCACCACAAGCACAACTGTAAGGAAGCTGGCCTTCCTCCTGCTGCCAGAGCACCTCCTCTTCCACAGACCACAAGGCACTGAGCCTTACACCCATCCTAAGGGGCAACCAACTCCAATGTTTCTGAAAGCAGAGCCTCCAAGAAGGATCAGAGTCTGCAGGAGAAGGAAATGTACCCTCGTTTTACAGCCAGAAGGCATGCCAGTTGAAGGCTCTGTCTAGAGCACAGTGTGAGGTGAGACAAGGAAAAGGACTGATCTCTCCATCACCAGGCTGCGATCACCTAGCAGATCTCCAGCCTGCCTCCTCACAACATGTCCCAGCAACCCCAAGCCATCCTGTACACCCAGAGCACAAATCAGGAGAAAATCTAGTCAAAGAGACCAGGGAATCCATATGAATACTGGAGACAGCTCCACAACTAGCACAAGAGCTTCGGATCCCATCTCACGGGCAAGTCACATCCCAGCTGATACAGGATTCATGTTATTTACCCCGTCTTGTAGAAGCATCTGACACTGCCATGTGCCGAGGCACATTGTTAGCCGCCCAGGCACACCGCTGAAGGGAAATGTCACAGCTGCCTGAGAAGTCACAGAGCTAGCACCTTTCTCCAGCATATGAAAAGACTTTCCACTTTCTACAACAAGTCTCAATCTGACCCACAGTATCAAAACCAAGCAAAGATCCTTCATAACACAATACCAAAGATCAACTGCGTACCAGATGCTCCTGGGAAGACTGAAGCGTGACATCCACCCAACACTATCCCCAGGTTCTTCCAAAGATATCCAAGGTGTTAACAACAGCTGCTGCTGACGGGAGCCACATGAAGGAAGCAGAACACACAGCTAGAAAACCATCATAGAATGTATATCCCGAGGTGTTGCTGCCTGACAAGGACATGATGGGTGCAGACCAGGACAGTCTGTCTTCAAGGCAAGGCACATGTGCTGGCTTTACAGTTTGCATTAATGTAATAAAGAACCACACAGAAAAGGTAATGAAGGAAAATTAAAAATAAATCAAACATCCAGCATGGCCCCAACTGGTTAGTTACAGTCTCCAAATGATAAAATGGAAAACTCTGTATCTATGTGCACTTCTGCAGCAGAGCAGAGGTTTACCCAATCATCTGGGTAACCACAGGAGGGGTAGATTTGGGAGTCAGGCTGCCTCTAGCTGTTGTTCAGTACCCACATGTGGATGAGCCTACATCTTGCATTACATTGCACTCCCCATCCAGGTTTTAGGGACTTACTCATGCCATCTTCATGGGCTTAATTAATTCAGTCACCATTTCCAAGCATTTCAGTGACTTCAGGAAGCTCGGAGTCTTTGCCACATCATATCTTCACTGCAGCATTAAGCTCAATTTGATATTTGGGGCCTGGCTTTCCCTTCTGTGTTCTTCTTCCAAACCCCCTCTTTGCCACCTGCACTAGACTTGGTCTCCGCCACAGCCCAACCACGCAGAGGTTATACAAGGGGCCCTCCAGGGCTATGGCCTGGGTGTAGTTTGTTCCACTACTACTCCATGGATGTGAATTGCTTCAGCAATGCCCAACAGCCAAAGGCTAAAGAACTCTAGATAGTCACAGGGTCAGGAGTAACCGGGTTTTTTCCCTTTTTAGGGATTATCAGAGTTTCAGAGAGCACCCCTGAGAAGGAACACAGCCAGAAACAAGCAAGCCACCTTCCTGTATTCCAGGATCAAGGTGGATCACTTTTTCTTCTTTATTGCTGATTCCAAGTGTTAATAATGCTGGAGATAAAACCAACCCTTCTCTCCCAGAATAAGCAACATCCCTAAGAGTTTAATAGCCTAACCAATGCATAATCCCCGTGAATCTACAAGTTGAAGTTAACAGTACACAGCATCTAATGACTGGTCACTGTACATTTATCTTCATCTACTGCAAATTCGCAGCAAACAGTGGGTTTCATTATCCTCTCACTGGTAAGAGTTTCACCTGGCATGAAGGAGTTAACGCCAAATTTTGCTTTCACCAACATTAAGCTAAACCTTACAGTCATCACTAAGTTATTTTAGAGTTAGACCTTGCTGAAGCCAGCATGGAACTTGAGACTGCATCATTTTGGCCTAACATTTCTCAAGCAGCCAGTTACACTGGAAACTGGAGGTTCTCTGAACAGCATGGAATGGTGCAGTGCTTCAAAATAAATGGATTATGGCACATTCGCTGGCAAATGGCTGAAAACATTTTATATGTAATTAAGTAAGAAAACAGAAAAAAACCCACTGAAACCAAGCAGGAAAAAAAAATATTCAGTCTTTATATTTAAAATAGAGAGTTTTCCTGGATGTCACCTGTAATTTCGTCCATCGCATTATAGATGAAGAAACAGCTGGAAAGGTGACTTTGCAAGCATGAAATAGTCAACTTACCAATTATAATTTTCTGACTTCTACCAGAGACAGATTTTACAGTGTTCTTGCTTTGAATGGCTAAGGGTACTCATCTTCCAGGTGCCTCTGGGAATTAGGCAATACGAATCAGACAGGTTAGGGGGCATGTCCAGAGGCCCCCAAAATCTAGGCAAAGGTCTCAATCTCCCCAAACACTGCACTGAGGCAACATTAGAGCTTCATTTTACGGAGACAGAAACAAAAGCAAAGAGATTGATGGATTTTCACTAGTCACAAGAAAAGGAGTGGGTGTGAGGGCTGGGAATGATAAAACAAGCCTATGTTCCTTCCAAAGTATACACTGAAATAAATGGCAGATATTCAGCTTTTGTAGAGCAGTTTACTTAACACATTCACGGAGTATTTGTCAGACTAGTGGTAAATTTGTGGCCATGGCAATCTCAAGAACAACTTTTCCTCCATGTTGCTTTTAAGAAACTCACAAGATTAAAGGCAAAGCCTCTTGTCCTGTCCAAGTATTCTGCCTTAATCACTGAAAAAAACCCACCCCAAACTGGGGGTTTGGAGATGTGGTTCTAGATTTATTTTTTAAAGCAGTGAAACACTCATATTGGATAAAAAGAAAAACAAAACAAAACCACAAACTAACAACATCTCCAGGACTAGAAATACTTTGCACGTTTTTTTGAGAAACAAGTAGATGAACTCAACCCAGAAGCTAAGCGCCAGACTTCAGCCTCCACAGTGACCAGTAAGTCTCAAAATTAGGGCCAAATCTGTTGAGTGCCTTGCTCAGATTGCTGCCTTTGCTGACTTTCTGGTCTCTCCCCAGCTCCAGCCTCACAGGCAGAAGGGGTGAGGATCACAGTGGGCTGCGATTCCAAGCTGGTTTATTAACTACCTGTCATCTTTTCCTACTTTGAAGGGCATACTTATAAGCAAGCTGTCAGACCAGGCAGCTAAACCTCTGTTTTTCTTGCCTAACTCAGCACCCAGGTGACAAAAGAAAAAGTTTTTCTGTCATCTCATGCATAGAGCAGCACAGAATAACATGGTCCTCTGAACTAACACTGCACAATCAACAACCTCATCACATAACAGAGCTATGCCTAAGCAAAGCATTTATGTTTTTAAATTCCAAATACTTCAGGCTAGCTAAAATTTCCAGCTCTGAACCCGTTTCACTCACACATACAGGAATCCACACCTCTCTCTTCAGAGGGAGGTACGCGCACACATGTGCGGGACACATGGCTCCTGTTCAGTGAACACACATGACATGCTACAGATGCCAGAGTCAGAACACATTTTCTCTTGGAAAAGCCTGACTCTGGACCAAAACTGATGGAAAACTGGTGCTATGCTGATGACTGACTTAACTCTTAAAGGGAAGAGAGAGAAAAACAGCGAGTTCTCAACATTAATCTTGTAAGCTAACAGCTCTGCAGCCTTTTGTAAGTAATGCTGTGTATTTCTCACCGCCAACCGAGGAAAAGGCATGATGGAAACAAAGTGACATTTAAACAAAGTCTTGGATTGCTTCCATTACAGTACACAACACTGCAGTTCTCACTTCTGCTGGTCTGCCCTCCATGTGCCGGTGTCAGGAAGCATCACTGGAGAGGTGCAAGCTTTAGGGAGAGCTGATCACTGAGCTGCATCAGCAAGTGTGGTAACTGCACGTGGAGAAGAATGCAAATACACTATTTGTTTTAACTACTTAAGGTTTAATCCTGACAACAAACGCACAATTTGAGGAGAGCTATTTATTTCCCCTTCATTGCCTGGATGTATATCAAGAGAGGGAATGGGTACTTGCTTTGTCTTCATAGCCACTTCCTAGTAAATTAACTGGGTCATTGGAAGACCCATAAAAATATAGATTTGCCTGTATTTTGTAGAACACGGTTCTCGACTATGGCATCTTCAACGGGAAAGATTCACAGCCTAGATGCAGCCATTGCCCGTGGATGAAATGCACAAGATAGGGTGATTTCTGACATCAGTGGAGACACTCCCACACACATCTGCAGGCATTAGGCTTTTCAGTCCCAGCAGGGACATGCTCTGACACAAACAGCCCTTGCACGCATCCCAACACTTGGCCAGCAGCACTCCCATGCTGGGCGTTTGAGCTCTCTGGGGCTTTGAAGCAATTTCAAAGGCTGGAAAACTGGATTTTTGGAACACCCAATAACCCCATCACAAGGCATTGCTGCAGTGGGGATGAAAGAGCAGAGGAAAGTGAGAATCCAGCTGCAATGAACCCAGAGTCCCCCAGTAATCCCGAGCTCTCCCTGTCAGTGATAAACACCGGCCTAAGCGCAATCCCAGTACTATAATAGAGAATAGCAGATCATGCGCGATAACTGTTTTATATATTGGAAAATATGTGTTCACTTCATGCAAAATAACATAGGCAGTCTTTGGAGACTCTGAGTTTTACATAGAGTTGCGATGTATAAAAAGACAAACTGAAACCTAATTGCGTATTTCAATTTCTTTACTGAAGCTACCAAGTTTCTTAACTTAGAAGTTATGTTCAAAGATCCCAAAAGATTGTTTAATCTGACCTACTATATATCATAGGCAAAGCATCACTTAATGTCACTAATAAGTAATTCAAAGATTTAGCACCACCTGCCTGCCACTCAAAAAAAAAAACCACCCATTTTTTTTTTCTGGTTTTCATCTGAAATTCTCTCCAGTCCCTTTTCTAAAGCCTTTCAAAGAATCCATCAAGAGTTTAATTTGAAATCCATACAACAGCAGCAACTGATGTGGAAGATGAGCTGCAACAGAACAGCTGATGGGTCATAGAAGTTACTGGCCACTAGAGGGATTTCTTAAATAAATGAAATAAAAGTAACCAGTTATTTTTTCCACGAGGAAGTTGAGACTAGTTCTGTCTTATTTGAGCAACCATGCTGCTCTCTCTCAAACATCTGCCAGTTTCTCAGTTGCTGCCTGGGAGAACAGACAGAGCAGATAACAGCATTTCTGAGCTAGCACGGCCACTGAGGATGGCTTCAGTCAGCAGCGCCTGTTTCTCAGGCTCCAAACGTAAACCATCCTGAACAGGGAGCAGACACCTTACAGCTCCATTTCAGCATAAACTATTTCTGCCCTGTAACAGCTGGGTAGGACTTTTGTTCTAGAGGGTTTCATTAACCTGTTCAGACCATGTAACCTGAAAGGAGATTTAACAAGCTGAAATCTCAGTTTCTTTGGCTCCTTTGCTGGTTTATTCAAAATATATTCTTAGCTTCTATGCCAGAGTTACAACAGCCTTATAGCCTCATCTGCATTGTCAGTTCAAGAGACCTGGAAGAAACATGCCTTTGTCAGTTCACTAGATCTGGAAGAAACACACCCTCCGGAGCAGAAAACGCTTCCGTTTTGGTCCAGCTATGTGCCCGAACCGTCAGAACCAGATGTTCTCCTTTCTCTGGGGGCTGTTCCAAAGGCCTGTGTGTCGCAACCAGCCCGGCCACACGGTCTGCAGCAGCAACAGAAGCTGCTCAGACCGGGCGGGCGGGGGAGCGCTGCCGCCAGATGCCACACGCAACGGCTTTCCCTCGGAGCGCCCACCCGACTGGAAAGGTGAAAGTGACTGACAGAGACCTGCTCCACGTTCCTCCTCAGCAAATCTCCTCTGCGGTGCACCGAATGGAGCATTTGTGCTTTAAATCCACCTGCTCCGCGTGGCTGCGCAGCCTGCAGCGCTCCCCGAAGGATGCCCTTGCTGCGCTCTGGCTGCAGACACGCGGTGCCCCGTGCAGCAGACCGCAGAGCGGAGCCCAAGGGCTCTGAAGCTCCGCACGGGTAGCAGGATCAACCCACCCCATCGCACTGTCTTTACCATTTATTGAGTGTAGAAAAGAAATCACTGCTTTCCTTAGCCCCAGTCTATCTCTGGACATGTATTCCTCCCCCTTTTAAATCTGCATCACATACATAAAGACAGGCTGGTCCAAAAGGATAGATGTGATGTTTGCAGTCAAAGCTGCTGGAAACACCACTGATAGCACTTTGATTCTTTTTCTGTAAAACAGAGCTTCCTTCAGGACTCAGGTATTAGGAAAAAAAATCCTGGCAACAGCCTTATTTTGTATGAAGTCAGAGCCGAGTCCTGCCAGCAGACAGCTATGAACTCACTGGTCTGAAATAACAACTCACTGACAAGACTTTTTGTGGAAGCAACGACTAACCTGTTTGTGTGAGAAATAAAGGGGGGTAGGGGGTGGCAGAGAAGGGGAGGGAGAGGTGAGAATTGAGTGTGCACTGGGATTGATAAAATGTGTATCAAGCCCACTCCATGACTTAGCAACAATAATTTGCATTTAAATCCTGCTTTAAGAAAAAAATTAATCATCATCATAAATTAAGAGAAGGTATTTAGCAGCAGTGACATTTTCATATTCCAGTCACACACACTGAACTTATTTCAGATTTGTGTTTTGAAAAATGAGTATAACCAAAGTCTCTGACAACCATAGCTGGAGGAAAAAAAAATATTTGAAGATGCAAAAAACCCAAAAGCAATTATTATTCTCTGCTAACCTATTTAGAAGTGTCTGGGTAGGCTCCTTCAGGAGCCAGTAATCTTAGAGACAACTAATGGGAACTCCATCCAAAACTTCCTACTGAAGAAGCATGTATCATTTGGACCAAACACTGACAGCATGCAGAAACTGATTTCTGTGAATCAAGAAAATTTAAGGGCAGAAGACTGGGAAAAATGAGCACAGTGCTGGCCCGCCACTCTGTTGTTCCTTGCTGGGTTACAAGAACTGGTTGTGCTGGTGCCTCTTCCCTATGGTTACTAGGACTGCCCATTTCATTTCAGGCTTGAGGAAATGTCAAGTCTTTTACTTTTTGAAAACAACATCAGACTTAAGCACATATCAGCCCCTGGCCTCTTCCTCATTTTGTCAGCTCTGCAGCACGCACTGGGGTCTGGAACCTTTGCACTCTCCATGCTTGCCCCGAAAACAGAAACAAACAGGATACACACCAACAGCAGAAAAGAGCATGCAGCACTTAGCTACCGTCAGCAATAGGCTTCTTCCTAAACCTCCAAGACCCAAATAATCTGCTCATATCTCAGTATGGAGCAGCTTTGAACTCCCAAAACCTAACCCTGACACAAGCTATTCTGTACAGCAGTAGAGAAAACAAGGAATTCACTTCTAGCAACATCCCACCTCCATCTGAAGGCACTGAAGGAGACAGAATGAAACCAAAATATAGAAGCTACAGAGTTACAGGCATTAACTCGAGTAAAATCATTACCAGAAACTCCATACATACACTGAGAATAAAACGCAATGCACCCAAGTCAACATCAGTCGCCTTCCCAACTCGCCCACACAGAATCCAGAAGCAAATTCTGATCTCCAAATCTTACCTCTAACAATGCCCCCCCCAGCCCCAAAAGCCAGTCCAATCCAGGAGGATCAATCTGTGACAGAGGCTCATGATACACACACTCCTCCAATATAAGTCCCTCTTCTCCATCTGCAGGATCTGCACAGGTCTACAGAAGTAACTGGAGTTCTCAACAGCTTCCACTCCCAAGACGTAACTTCAGTTCAACCCCGCAGCAAGTAAGGGATCATTTCCACAACAAAAGACATTATCGGACATTGGTCCCTACTGACACTACACCTCCTGACTATTTAGTCTGTACAAACTATCAGTAAAAGAGGTCCTTGAATATTTAGATTTCAAAGCTTGAAAGCTAACCTCCAAGCTATCCCACCTGTGGTACACTGAAGTCCCTTGCATACACCAGAACAGAACACGCTGCTACACACTCACACCAGCCCTCTTCCCATCTCTTACTGCTGGGTTTTGCAGGACCTGCAATTGTCTCAAATGCTAGCCTCAATTTTAACTGGTAGACCCATTCAAAGAAGAACAAACTGCACTGACAAATGCAGAACTAAAATAAGTAGAAAGGCCATTCCTCATAGAATCATCAAAATTGGACTCTTAAACTAGGATTTGAGTTTGTCATAAAAGTATTCTAGACAGAGAAAGTCTCCAAACTGTAACAGAAGGCCTTGGTCTGCCCTGGACAACCCACCTCAACTCGGCAGGAGCAGCAGAATCCTCCTCCCTAAACCTGTGGGCCTCGCACAATTCATCAATAAATATCGCTTCCAAGGTGTTGGATTTCCAAACCCTAGTACCATCTCCAGAGCTGGCCACAGGAGCACTTCCCACAGTCACAGAGAGCACAAGCTCCTCACCCCGGTCAACAGAGATTTCTAAAGAACACCTGAACTCCACCTCCTCTGGTTTTAGTGCTTTTTCTAAATCCTAACATAAACCCCAATTTCAGTTGTTCCTGCAGGAGGAATTCCCACAATAAAAGCAAACAGAATACATTGATCCAAAGCAACATATTTGCCAAACATTAACCTTACCATAACTGACATCAGAGATTAATCCCTGAAAGATTAGACCCCCAGCAAGGCAAACAGCCTTACAGTTCTTTCTTCCTAAACCTTAAAGCCCACCCCACCTGTAGGGACTAACCTTAATCATATCCCAGGACATTAAATCAGGTTGGCAACCAGGTGCCCCCATCCTCCACAGGAGATGGCTTCCGATAACTATCACCCTCTTCTTCCTTCATCCCGACACTTGATTGAGGTTCAGCAGTCTCTGATGGGACACCTGCCTCCTCAGCTGTTCTCACAGTCCTATGCCTGTTCTGCAATTGCCAATCTACAGACAAGGAGCCTTCGTTGTGTTGCCAGAGGGCCAAGTTTCCAGCCTCTCCCTTCTTGCAAGTCTTCATCCACTACTCCTTCAAGAGAGTCTCTAGCCATTCCTGCTTCCTTGTAGCATGGGATTCAGGTGGTTAGCTCTGGAGGGTGTCTGTGAAGACCCCGTTTTCCACCCATTCATCCTCCCCAACAGCATGCAGCTGCCTCACCTCTGCCCCCTGCTCTTTCACCTAGCTACCCAGCCCCAGAAGGAGAGCACACCTCCCCACTGCAAGGCCGACATGCTGTATCAATAGCACTGATACACATTATATCAATAATAGAGCAATACTAAACATAGTCTTGGTGAATCCAGTAATGACCTTCAATTCCCCTTTTCCCAGTTCCTAGCAGTAATTCTAGTCAATTGTAGACCGGAATTAAGCAGTAATAAAACACAGACCATCAGTTTCTGAAGACACCAGCACTCTTCAACCCCTCAGTTTGCAAAAATGAGAAATGTCATGGCTTCTCGTTTTCCAGAATAAAAACATAAGCCTTTGCCTTAGCCATACAGTTCCCACCGCGACTTTTCATCTTTCTATACGTCTCTTATTTTAGGATTCTTGCTATTCTAGTGTAAGGGACTTGTAGCTGCTGTGCTTTTCACTTTGTTTTAATCCTTTTTGTCACTGACTTTATGGGTTATGGTGTCAGTTACAAATTCTGGTTAGACTACAGGAACAGACACTATTAATTTAACAAGTATTTTCAAGACTAAAAATACACCCCTCAATAAATCTCAAGGGGAATTAATAGCATTAATATGCACCCCAGCACTGAAATCCCACTGAGTAGCAAATCTGCAGCTAAATCTCAGGACCCTGGGATTTCACACCTAAGGCAGTCCTGCAAATACAGGGCTGCCCTAGGCACTCTGGGACATTACAAACTCAGTATGCCAGCCCACCCTCCATCAGTCCTCTCCACAGGCTGTGTCACTGTTGCAGCAGTTATTTATCTTCTCACGCAGAGCTGCAGCTGGGAGACATAACTACCCCAAGAATTTACTTCCCTACTGACAGGCAGCAAGATGAAGTGGCCAAGGACCACGCTCCAGCACGCATCAGGGAAAACAGCTAACGGGCTGAGGCAATGCAGCCAAGGTCAATGCCTTGCACCTGCTATCCTCTTGCAGCAAACATTAAACCACGGAGGCTCCTCTCCCACCAGTTTTTAACCTCGCTTCAACACACTGGTTTATTTTTTCCATGCAAAAATGACATAACATCCCTGCATCCTCATGTCAACTGGCAAGTGCTGATGAGAAAAGGAGAGGGAAGACTCTTGCTGCAAAGCTTTACATGCCAGGTTCCTCTGCCTCCTAGACATAAGCTATAGGAACAGATAAGGTTTCTCATAGCCCTTCCTGGCTGTCTAAAGCTCATACTTCCTAGTTAACCTCTTTCTAGGACTTGCCACAAGATGATTTTTCACTATCTAATGATGCAGGATGTTAGTCTGACTAGGCCAACTTGCTGAAGCCTGGTGGGGAATAATTCATGGATTCAAACCAGTAAAGGGGGAGGGGGATCAACACATTTGCTATTGAAAGAGTTTAACATTAAACTTCCATGGCACAAATAGCTGTTAAAGTATGAATGGTGGAAAACAGCTTTTTCCTCCAATTTTTAAGTACTTGGTAAGGACAAGAATGATTTAAATCAGTGAGGGAATAAACAACAGCTTTAAATCCCTACTGTACCCCAAAAAGTACAAAGCAGTATCTGTTTTAAGAGCAGCTTTGAGCAAGTAGCAGAACCCAGATTCTGGTCTGCTAACTGAAAAGCTAACCACCTGCTTTCAGGTTCAGGATATAAACTAACACTTAGCAGAACCCAGATTCTGGTCTGCTAACTGAAAAGCTAACCACCTGCTTTCAGGTTCAGGATATAAACTAACACTTCACAGTTAATGCAACCTGTTTTGCCACTGGACAAAATTCAAACCAAACTGCAGCCTCGCATAACCTTTCCTCTGCAGATGGATCAAAGAGCAAAAATAAGCAAACAATCATTTTAGAATCAAGAGAAGCCGTGCCCTGTTGGGGGCAGGGGAAGGCATAAATAAAACTCATTTTTTTCTCCTTACAGGAAAAAAATCCAACAAACCAAACTTAAAAAAAAACACCAAAACACACCAAATAAAATCAATGCTTATTTGAGCTGAAGCCTTCCGGAAGTAATGTGAAAGAGCTTACATGAGCCCTCCTGTGGCACTGTAGTTTACATGGACTCCCACTGTCTTATGCTTCAGCATGAATTTAGATCCTTATGAGCCCCAGGAGGGACAGCCTCAAACTTAATGCATTTTCTGGTCCAGATCAAGATCTGCTTTAGAAGAGGTATGTTATCTTATCAGTGAATACAGACAGAATCAAAGGGAAGCAGAAACCTGTTCACTTCCACATATCACAACCACATGGGCATCAGGGATATCACTGAAGCTGACACATCCAGAGTCCCTGGAAAAGGAGCAAGGACAGACTTTGGCAAAACCAGATTGCTGTTCCAAAACAACATGAAAAGCTGTCATGCTGTTTGGCCTGATAGTATAGTTATATGTTAGTAAGTGGGGATTGACTATGTAAATAATTGGTCAGAATGAAAGCAAAAGAGATACCAGCCTTCACTCCTCAATAAGGAAGTCTCATCACCCAGCAAGTCTTACAGTTATCTCACATCGCCTCTCTCAACGAAACATAAGAAGTATCACATGAACATAATTCCAGTCCTTTGCAATGAAACTCCTTATTCAGTCTGGTTCAAAATTAAGCCATTTATTTAGCAGTGCCGCATCTGTCAAGAAGAGGATCAACATGTTACATTACAAAACATTATTACAACCAAAGTGATTCTCAGAAAACTTTGGTGACTAAACTCCAGCTGAAAGCATGTACCCATCCCATAGTCAGAGGAAAAAGTTTTAAATCACCATATGTTTATTAGGTCCCCTGTTAACTTTCCAGGAAGAAAACTGGAGTCATTCTACAGTAACAAAAGTATTATAGTCCAAGGACACCAGATATAGATGGCTAGATACACATGCATACACACATCACCAAACTCAATCCTTTTTATGTTTAAAAAATGCATGCAAGCACTGAATTAAGCAAATTGTACAGTTCCATTATAAAAAAAAAAAATCCTTTTTTTTTTACTGATGAGCCTATTAACAGTGCCACCTGCCTGCCTGAAGGAGCTAGCCATTTTGGCAGAAGATGGCCAAAAAATCCACCCTGTAGAGAACACGGATGAATTTTTTATTCCTATTTTTCTTTATTCTGAAATTTTGATGCATGTGGGCCCCATTTAGATGTAATCCACCCTTGGCAATGAGTATCATCAACCTACACTATGCTGCACTAAAATAAAGGAAATGAAATACACATAAATATATTGAAATACTATTAAGTCTGAGACATCATCCCACAGGAAGGAAATTCCAGATTTTGACAGACAGCATCCTACATTATCTCGGTACTCTCTCTGCCCTGTAGCCCACATGGTGTTTCAGGGAATCCTGCAGGACCACAGAACGACAGTGAGTGCTGGTGATGAGCAGCTCCCAATATTCTGCATGCCATGTGTACCACGCATCTATTTTTGAGAATCCTGACCCAGTATGTGAAGGCTTTCAGTCCTAGGAGAGTCAGATAAACAATTGCAGGTGTTGTGATACTTGAAATAAAGGATCAAAAATGCCCTTCATTGTATATGGTTCAGGATACATTCTGACAGGCAGCAGGGTTAGCTGCCCTGCTATCCCCTCTCCGGTCCCTCAAGCAAGAACTCCTTGTTTTCCTCTCCTAAAGCAAGCCCATGCTATACCTCCCCCGAAGCAACCATGCGCCAGCTGCGCTCTGACATCTGGGGTCTCTTCTTCAGGAGTCTGACAGCGATCAGGCAGTGTTGTGAAAGAGAGACATGTTTAATTTGGCAGAATTAACTTGCAGAATGGAAAAGAAAAAAAAAGTGATTGGAACAGCAGTCTTCATGCAAGTTTGTCCTCCTCCCAAAGGCCTGCCACCCTTCTATACTCGCCCTCAGCTGATAGGAATTTCCAGGATGCTCCTTGACTATCACCATTGGACAGGTTACCCAGGTGGAGAGTCCATCCCTGGACATACTCAAAATGAAATGGTACTGCGCAGCCTGCTCCAGCTTTGAGCAGGGGTTGGGACCAGACAATCTCCAGAGGTACCTTCCAAACTTAACCATTCTATCCATGCATTAGCCTTGGGACACTCTGGTTGGAGCACTGCAGAAGGGAAAAGGTTCTTGTCCTTGTAATAAGAGAATAACAGCAGGAACTGGACAGACTTCACCTGGATCAGACCTAACTGATCCCTGCTTCCAGATTCACCAGAAGTTAAGAAGCTGAAATAGCTTGTATGCCAGGAATGTACAAGTGAAATTGCTTTTTCCTTTTTTTTTTTTGAAAGGACAAATTAACTCCAGCACTTTACAGCCAACGTTGCTTGCAGCTGGTCCTTTGAGACACTCCCACACCTGACTCCCACTTCAACAAGCTTCAGAAGACATGACAGTACACAACTTTGACAGCCTACAGAATCCCAACCCCAGGCAACAGACAGTTGAGGGATGAAGTGGGATCCTGCACTGGGCAGGAATAAACCCCCTCAAAGGTCTTTTCACCCTTACTTTGTACATATATATATATATAAAAAATTTTAAAAAGCCTTGAAAACTAGTTCTCTCTGACCATTGAAAGCATCCAAAGACTTACAATGAACAACCACCTCTGATTATCTAACTCTGTCCTGCTGTTTCTTTGTGACAACATACTATTTTACTGGCATCTAGCCCCTAAGTGCCAGACCTGCATTACAAGGCATCAGTTAGACAATTACAGAAGAGACAGACCAACGGATAACAGCGCAGACCTATCTCAAAATACAGTTGCCAGAAGATAGCAGCAAAAATAAATGGCTGCATTTTCCAAGATAGAAAGTACACAGAATTCACACAAAAAAAACCCCAACCCAAAACACCCCCACACAATGCATTATATTCACTAGTCTTACAGAATTCCTATGTATTTCAAGATGTCATTTTTACAATATAATCCCCTCACCTCAGGAGGGCTCTTTATTAATTTTATTAAAGATCCCAATATTCACATTCAAGTCTAGTATACCCTAATATAAAGTGTGGGACAAGATGCTCTTTAATGGCATCAAAAAGGCATCAGAATCTGGCCATTTGTGAGCATGGTAGGAAAAATAAAGAAACTACTGCTGCCCAGCAAACGTTTGCCATCACACAGCTGATGCTTCTTTCAACATTTCTCTGCAGAGTTTTTAGCTGAAGAGCAGTTTAAGGCTGGCCATGCAGACCTTGTGGCAACGGCACATGAGGCAACAGCAGTAATTTTCAGCTTCCCTTCAAGTGTTTCTACTGAACAATTTAATGATGTGATTTGCTTAAGTTTGCCAAGATTTAGATGAGGTAGACAGACCCAAAGGACAAAAAAACCTTATTGTGGATATTGGGAAAAGATTGTTTCTTTAGTCTTCCCTGGTTTTCCATTTCTGACATAAATCTACTGCACTGTAGTGTAAAAGTGACCTCAGTAAGAAAGAAGAATCAAGAAATGTCAGTTATGAATTCTATCTCTGCTCTTAATAGATTCAAGAATCTTGTGTAGGTTACCTCATCTTTTTTCCCCAACCTCCCCAGCTAGAAAAATGGTATATTTTACACTGTGGTGGTGTATTTCCTCCCCTCTTAACTCCTGGACAGCTTTATGGCCTTAGAGATTCCCATCAAACCTCAGCCATTGTGCAGGGAGTTTGGTGGTGAAGGGCCCCTTACCATATCAAACACTCTTGCACTGCCAAGGTGGGGAATGGCCATACTAGGGGTCAGCTGCCTGGCTATGGTGGGGGATGAGAGTGAAATAATTCATCCCCTGCCAGCCCTGACCCTTATCACAGTCTGGGTAGATCAGTACCAGCTGAGAATTCCAGTGACTCCCTGCCCCAATTAAGACCAGGATGTAAAATTATTTATGCCTAAAGTCAATTATCTTGCAACCCTATAAGTAACAGTTCCAAGGATGACTCTGAGCTCTCCTGGACTGCAGTGGGCTCTGCCCAATATCTCCTTGCTGAGTGGGATGCCTTTCAGTTGGCAAACTCTCAAGTCTGTGAAATCAGAGAACAGTTAACACAACTTGGACTAAAAAACCTCCTTGAGGCTCAACTCTTCACCTGTTGAGAGATGCACAGACATCCAGTGTGAATATTTTCACTGCACTCCAGGGGAAATTGTAACAGGTACCTTCATACAAATATATGTATATCGCTATTTCTGTATCTCAGTGTGTGCATGCAACTTTGTGTTGATAACCTTGTTAAGTCTTTGATTAAGTTACTGTACTGATTCATTGAGAGTTAAGTCCTGCTAGGGAATTGTATGATCTAATTGTGTGGCACACCTGAATAGTGGTAAGGAACTTTGAATTGTTGCTGCCCCACATTGTTGCTGTCCCAAAGTTTCACACCAAGCACAAAACTCTACACACCGTGATCCTTTCCCTGATGCCTCAAACTGTTGACCAGGTCTGGGACTAGGGGTGGATTCAGCTGCACCTAGACTTCTCTTTTGGGGAGTTTAGAAAGGAAGGGGGTCCACTCTGAACCTCGCGACCAAATGGGAAGAAATTCCCTTACCCTATCCCCTTAAATCATTCCCTTTTCCCCCCCGACTCCTTAGATATAAACCGTTGCCCAGGTCTGGGACAAGGAAGTTGGAATTGATGCTATTCCAGATTATTGCTGTTCTGAAGTTATGCACAAAGCACAAACTCCACACACTGTGGTCCTTTCCCTAATTCCTTAGGCATAAACTGTTGACCAGGTCCAGACCTGATCCTGAGGTCCAGACTAGGGGTGGATTCAACCACACCTAGACTTCTCTTTTAAGGAGTTTAGAAAGGAAGGGGGTCCACTCTGTACCTCGTGGCCGAATGGGAGGCATTTCGTTGTCCCTTTTCCCTAGTCTGTATCACAACAATTCAATCCTGATTTCCCTGACTGTAAATAATTTTTACTTCATGTGCAAATGATTTTAATCTGTTGCTAATTTGATTTTGCCTTTGTATGCTTTTCCATGTTGAATAAGTAGTAAAGTGGACCTTGCCATTGAATTCTGTTAAGTCATGCCTCTCTCAAATTCATATTAAAAATAACAGCTTTTCCCCTAGTATTTGTGACGCTGATCTTCTAAGCGGCCTAAACCACTCAGCATAGTCCCCCTATTGCGACATACTCCCATTCTTTCTTTTGATGTAATCATGTGAATGCAAGCTCTTTGGAGGAAAGACTCCATGCAACACCTTGCACAACAGGAGCATCACCTTAATCACGACTCCAACGCTGTGCAAGTTCTCACTCAGCCCCACTTAGTCTATGACTTTCTTATTAAAGCTGTATAATAAATAAACCAGAAGTATCTATAAATATGAATGGGAAATTAAATTCCACAAGTTTTAAACTACAAGCCAAGTGAAAAGTCAATTTAATTTCTAAAACTTCAGTTTTAATGTTGTCATGGGGAAACCACAGCACAGATAAGCAAATTTTAAGTAGATACAAAACACCAGTGGACAGAGGCAACAGAGACAGAGCCAGCAGACTGGAACTTCAGCATTCCTAAGTGATTAATATTGACCATGAAGATTAAAGAGACCTTGTTGCACAAATGGAAACAAGGACAGAAAACACAGCACATTTGAAAGCCAACACTTCCCAATGAGTAATAACACCCATTAAAGTTTAAAATGGCACCTGTATCTAGCCAGAAATTGTCCTCTCATGTAGAAATATTCACATTTAAAAAATAAACTGAAGAATAAGATAATGTTCAGACAGGGTCTCATCAGCTAGTTCTAGACTAGTAACTTATAATTATGAAAGTTAATTATTATACTGATCTCATCAGCTTCTATTTTCAACTACAGATAATTCTTTCAATTTTAAGCCATTCACTCGCTGGAGCCAGTGTTACAGTATATCCACTGATCTCTCATCTGGGATTTATTCCAGCTTTCCACCAGTCTCACCTATGGTTCATGTTATCATTTCTGAAATATAAGCATACTCTAATCTCTAAAGCAGGCACAGATTTTCAGGCACAAAAGAATCTAATTACTGCTTCCAAGCACAAACTCATTTACAAAGGGGCTTGAATCCTCAGGTTAGTGAAAAATGAGAGAGCAGATGGCCCACAACTACAAACTATCAGGTATTTAAAGATGAAGTTACAGACAACTTTCTTTGCTATACTGTCACTTAATCAAAGCCTAAGGAAAGTGTAAGCCAGTGTGATAAAGTGTTGAACACACACACACACACACACTTTTACTTTGCCCACTGCAGCCAAGATGAACCTGTCTGACAAACACTCCTTACCTACAGCTGAATGGACCTCAAATAAACTATCAGCATTGCTAGTGTTCGAACCAAGAAAAACAACCCCAAAGCACCCTAAAGAGGGTATGCTGACTATGTAACTCCTGGGTCATTTACATCCAAGATAAAGAACTTTTCTCCCCTCTCTTTGCTGCAATTCTCTAACACCAACACGAACAATGCAGCAAGATTTCCAAACATGCCCAAGTTTCCTAACTTGGCTAGGCTGGGTTCACAGCGTAACATCACCAACACAGCTCCAAGAAAAGCTCAGCCCACCCCAAGCAAACATGCCAAGCGCAGCCACACAAGGAGAGTATTAGGACACTCCCTAGCTAAAAAATACATGACTCGGATCCAACAGCCATGTCTTCTTCAGGCTCTCCACTGTTGTGAGAAACAGGCTAGTGCCCAGCGACGTTGTGTATTTTTGAGCCAAACATTGGCGAGGCTTTGCACAAGTATCCGAGGGGAGGGCTGCGACCCCTTCCTCCTTGGCAAGAGGAGCAGTTGCCACCTCCAGCATTACTCTTCCACAGCTACACAAGCAGCAGCTTTGTCAAAGGGAGTCTGGGTTCTGCTGCTGAGGTGGGGAGTCTTTGCTCTTCCCACCTCCGTGGCAAGCTGCAGGCAGCCTGCCTGTGCCCAAGCCTACCTCGGCAAGCTAAGAAGGACCAGGACAAAGATCTGAGCACTGTTTCACAGAAATTACCACCATTAAGTCACTGGTGGGATGATCTGGCCCATGCCCACCAGCA
Organism: Rhynochetos jubatus; assembly: GCA_027574665.1. Classification (NCBI taxonomy): domain Eukaryota; kingdom Metazoa; phylum Chordata; class Aves; order Eurypygiformes; family Rhynochetidae; genus Rhynochetos; species Rhynochetos jubatus. Next base: position 25,573,383 of record CM050656.1, read on the forward strand.
CTCCCTGAGACAAGGACGGCTGAGGTTAATGCAGACCAGGGACCATCCCAGGATAGAGTCTGAGTGCAGCTTCCTCATTCTTGGAAGGGGAAGGAAGAAAGGCAGGAAGGGTTTAACTGAAAGGACATGGGTCACAAACTGCCAGCTGGCCTCAGACCAAATGGCCTGCTTGAGCCATTAGTAGCCAGCACGTCCTTCTGAGGTTGCTCACAACCACAGCAACTGAAGAAGTCAGAATGAAGACCAAAGGGAAGAAGTGAATACAAAACTGTCCAGTGTATGTCTTTTGCTCAGTATCAGGCTAACAAAGATTGAGATTGATAGGACAGGAAAATTCAGTATCTGCTTCAAACTCATTTATTGCCTCTTAACCTACCTCTGCTGGCACTCATAAAACTTATACCATAGAAATCTGCCTGAGGAACCCACTGCTCAATTTAAGCCCTTCAGCAATAGACAGAGCGTATGGAACTTTAAGAGATGATAATATATGTTTTTAATTTTTATTCTCAAGACCTATATTTCAGCATTTTAAGATGCTGACTTATTAAAAAAATTTTGAATTAGAATATAAGTGTCAGTGAAGGAATGCAACTCTTCGACAACCACTTCACTGCCCTTCACACCAAGCTATCCCGGTAATCAAATGGAAAAGGGACACAGGTAAATTCTGGAATTTATCTGTTTAAGGGACCCCACCAGGCACAAAGTCTGAAATGTGAGATGCTTCCAGAAACAGATTGATTATTTATTCACAAGAGGCTTGATCAGCACTGCCTGTGAGCTTCCTCTCGGTGCATACACTGTGTCCTGAACATCCCTGGCTCTGAAAAAGCTCGTCTTATCGAAGAGCTGAACAGGACTAAACCTCTCCCAGGCATTGCTGCTGCCCTGCAAGTACTACTCTCTGACAAATCAGAGCATCTACAGAAATTCCTTTTCAGTTGCCATGACATTTTAATCATTCTCATTTTACAAAGCTTGACATTTTCAACAGCAGATTTTCCAGTTTAACCATGCCTTGTGTCTGCACACAATCCTCTTAAAAATGGAGTGATATTCTTTTAAAAATCTTAGCACATTTTAAGTTATCTTACACTGTTATTTCACAAACAATCCCCACAAAAATTTTCACCCAGCACTGCAAAGACCTTTAAGTAAAGTAAGGATAATGCAAGCAATATACTAAAAAAAACTTGTAGAGCCAACCAATGTTTTGCAGGACTTCAAAAAAACCCCCAAACTTATTCTGCACTTCTACCACAAGAGGCACTTCAGGATCCACCCTGCTTTGGTGATCAGGTCTGCACTTACAACTCCCTTACACTACATTCTATACACACCAAGCTTAGCTGAGTCCATAGGCAGTGTCTGATAGTATCTACTTGTACACACATCTGCGAAGATGAAATCCAAAACAGAAAAATTCCTACTGATACAAATGAAAGCAGAGTCATGGACCAACAGATGCACGAGTCTAGCAGTCACCCACTGCCATATGCCAGCTTGTAATTCCACAGCCACAGTTGTGTGGCATGCCACGTTTGGGCTGATAGTGGGATCCACTTTGTGTGCCCTAAGTTGAAAAGGAAAACAAAAAAAAGGGGGAGAAGCTATACACCGATTATACCACAGCTATTGTTTTTCTGCACAGACCCGTAGAGGACTTGAAGACAAGCAGCCACCTTCCCGAAGCACACACAGAAACGTCTAATGTGGCCTGCTTAATTACCCTTCAAGGTCAGTGATGTGACCAAGGGCCCTCCCCACATCCCTTTACTTATACAAGGTAACTTTAGTTTATTGACTTTTTAAGTTAACAGGAACCTCCCCACTGACTTCAGTGAACTTTGGATCAGGCCCTATAGCACCACTTCTTACTTTACACCACTACCACAGAAAGGGAGAGGAGAACCTGTTTTGAACCCTTTCAAACAACTCCAGTTATTCCCAACATTTACGTCAGATTGAGAAAGTTGTTTGGGGTTTGATATTTGGGTTTTTTGGTTTTGTTTGGGTTTTTTTTTTTTAACCCTTATAAATAAAGGCAGACTGACCAGTTTCCAAATTGGTCTAATTCCTCCATCCCGACACACATTTGATCACCACAGCTGCCCCCATGCTGCGATTTCTGAATACATCTTTGAATCCACCCTTCGGACTACAGCCTTGCAACAATGCTCCTTTTCAGCGCCCATCGGCACCTCCTCGCACGCCTGCTCTGCAGCCCTGGCAAACCCTGCCCGACTCCCCACAAAGCCCGGTATTTACCGGCCAGGGAGCGCACCGCCACGCTCCCGCTCCGCGCCGAACCACGAGTTCTTCGCGTCTGTGGATTTGGGCAAATGCTAAGGCGGGGAATATTCCCAGGCTCCACGCCAGCCTCGCTCAAAAATTTCCCTCCCACCCCGCCTACCGCTAGAGCAATGCGGTCTCGGTGCCGTGGGACCGCGTTCCCCGAACACGCGGGTCGTGGGGCCACCCTCGGGGGAACCCCTCGCCCCGCTGAGCTTTTTCCCACCGAGCCAAACACCGGTTCTTTCGGCCCCAACGCTGGAAGCTGCCCCCTCGTTTTGCCACTGCTTTCCCTCCGTCCCTCTACCCCCCGGCTTGGCCGGGTAGCGGTGCCCAAGCCCCGGCTACCTGTGCCGGACGGGGGCAGCGCGGCCCCCCGCTCCCGCCGGACAGCGAGAAGGGGCGGCGGAGGCGCCGAGACATCCCCTTTCCCGGGCACGGCCACGCTGTCAGCTCCCCCCAAAGCCCCCCACTCCCCTTACCAGAGGGCAATCCTGCTCTTGGGGTAGCTCAGCCTCTCGATGCAGCCGAGGAAGTGGGGCAGCGTGTGCGCCGCGTTCCGAGCGATGATGGCCAGAAGCACGGTGGGCTTCTGCAGAGCCGACTCGGGCGGGGGCTGCGGCTCGGCGCTCGGCGGCGGCGGCGGCTCTGGGGGCAGGCTGGCCCCGCAGCTGCCCAGCAGCAGCAGCAGGAGGAGGAGGAAGAGGAAGGGACGGGGGGCGCGGGGCCCGGCGCACGCAGCCATGATGGGCGCGGGGCGGCCGCGAAGAGCCGCGCCGGCTGTGCGGGGCGGCCGCTGCAGCGCGCCCGGCGCCGCGGGGAGGAGAAGGAGGATGGAGGAGGAGCAGCGTCGACCCAGCGCCCCCAAACCCAGCCTTTGTGGGCAGCACGGCCCGCCGCACCTCCTCCGCGCCGGCCCTCCCCCAGCAAGCTGCCGGGCGAGGACGCGACCCCGAGCTGCCCGCCGCCGGCCTCGCGGCGCTGAGCCGGGGCGGGCGCGGGGAGAGCCAGGTGGGATCCTCTCACGCCCTTGATGGCTCCAGCGAGCGCGGCCTGCGCACACCTGCGTAAATTTGGATCCGGTAAGAGCAAGAGTTACAAAAGAGACGTGCCCTGGCCGAGTTTGGAGTTGAAAGAGGCGTTTGGCAGTTCCCATTACAGCTCCTAGAGCTGATGCTCACCGAGATCTCCTGCGAAGATCTCGCCTTCATCCTTACCCCCGCTTTGGGAATGAGGGTTACTTCACATTACTGTGCTTTTATGGCACAAAGTATTTTGCAAGCGTGAAGCAGCCTCACCCCGTACCCTTCCCACACTGCTGGGGGGATGTGTGGAGTGCAGTTGCTCCAGCTGGAACATGGCTGGAAGAGGAAGATATTCCCTGTATTTCACTGACTTGTCCTCCACAGAAACATACCCATGAACGGGCCTATGATAATTTAACAACAAAATAAAATGTGTTACAGCAATTAAAATTATTGGGTCATGATCTTAAAAGGGCCATAGTAATCACAGCTCTCTTAGTTGTTAATAGGATCTGGGCATGTTAAACCCTTTTCAAGATGAAATCTCTAATTAACTCTAAGGGCCCCATCACAGCATATCTAGTTTTTACTGCAGGTAGGTAGTTCCTCCAACGAGAACAGATCCACTTTAAGCAGGCAGCACTGTTGCCTGTGTGCTTGCAAGTTTCAAATATGAGAAAACATTTAGCAACCAAATAATTGTTTATTAATTATCCATGATCTCTTTATGAATTTTTGGCAACCCAGGTAGCAGATAGATAGATCACATCTGCAGTGCTCTTTGTTTATAGAACATAATTTATCCCTTACACCAAACTATATTGTCTCAGTTTCCTGATCAGATGATTCACCGAAAAACTAACGCAGAAAGGAACATCCTAGAAAACCAGTAAACTTCCATAAAGAATCTCCAGAGGTTGAATCATCTGTGTTAAAATTTGTTTCTGCAATTTGTAAGCATCTTCCTGAACAATTAATGAAAATATATTCCTCTTGTTTCCCCTTCACCTCACCTTTATAATTGTCCTTCTAGAATGATACGTTAATGAGGTTTTCCTTTCATGGTTAGCTTGCCACATGTTGCTTTTATACTTGGATTCACTAACCAAACAGAAGGAACAGCTCTGTAGTCTGTATGAAGTGATTAGGGTTTTGTAGAAGCCAGCCAAATCCACGTGGACATTCGTCCAGAGGATCACTCGCATGTGAAGAATGGGGACTAATGCTACTGAATATGCTTGGTTGGAGGGCTGGCAGCCAGCTTTTTCCATCCACTGGATGTTCAAGCTGGGTCACAATCCCATTTTTAGGCGGCTGTGCAGCAGCTTCAGGTGAAATAATGCACCTCCTGGAGCTCTTCTTTGCCATGCCTCCTCTGCGGATGCTTGTGCACCAAGCGTTCCCTTGCTCACGTGAGGGCATGCAGGGATAGCCTTCCCGCATAACCCAGGGACAGCATGGCCAAGGTACTGCAGGGTCAGGACCAAGCAGAGATTATTTTCCCCTGGAAACAAAGACAGACCTGGGAGACAGAGACTGCAAAGCTATGGCTGTTTTCTTTTTTGCAATAGAAAGCTGAAACCCAGTTAGGTGTTATTGCAGTGAGTGTGTTTTCAGAAGGTTGAGTGAGCTGTGCAGCTCTTGGTGTCTTCAGTGAAATCTAAAGTGCCTTCAGCTCATTTCAGACTGCTCCCTCCTTTTTCTTTGGTGAACAGAATCAGAACCATAACAATTTGCTGGAGGGAAATGCAACACCTTCAGTAGCATCCCACAAATGGTAATTTTCTCTTCAAAATGACTTTCCCCTCATTCACACAACTAATTTTGCTGGCTGCCTCATACTGGTACAGAGAACAAACAAAAAACCCCCTTTTCTTACCCTTGAGAGAGGACAGTAGATGCCTGAAACATGGGATGTTTCTTCATGCTTAAGAAAAAAGAATCAACTCAGCTTAATTTCTCACTCCCAGCCACACAGCATGGGTGAAAGTTTGGAAGGTTCAGGTCAACAGTTGCCTTTACAATTCATGTTGTTCTGACACCCATAAATGCATATACTTTTACGTTCATACACAAAGGAATCATTATACATTTATTTACTTTATTCATGGTCAAAATTATAACCTGTACTTTCTTTAAGCCAAGACCTAATCCTGCTGTGACAGGACAATTAACCACCCTGTGGTGAAATATTCTAGCATTGGGGAAGAAACTGCTTTTTGGAGAGGTAAGTGCCACAGAAATAAATTTAAGGCATTTGTTTCAGCCTCTTCTAAATATCCACACCAAACAAGAACAGCCCAGCTGTGAGAACTATCTCTGGCAGTGGCATACGCCCGCCCTTTGGCATGTAGCAAATTGTCTCGGAGCTCTCTTCTAATTTAGACACTGTTTCCCACCCGGTAGAAAACAGGGGCTTCATCTTTCTGCTAAAGCATATCATGTGTATAGATATAGATATAGATATAGATATAGATATAGATATAGATATAGATATAGATATAGATATAGATATAGATATAGATATAGATATAGATATAGATATATAAAGCACTCTTTCATATGCTGCTTCACCTCTGAGATCTCAAATCCATCCAATTCTTTTCCCAACAGACAAGGGAACCACTGTTGCAAGCTCTTCCATGAAAGTCTCAGCAACTGGATTTTTTTTTTTTTTTTTAAATTTTGTGCCCAGGGAACTTAAGTCCTGACTAAACCCTCACTTTTTAAACAGGCCAACCTCCTCAAAATTGCTTGAGTAACATGACTACCTGTGGCTACAAACCAAACACCAGTTTATGTACCCAATACATACAGTTTAATTTTCATTGATGCTTTGTTTATAGGCTTAATGATTATTATATAAAATAATAAGGGTTAAAGACAACACTGTTCATTTTTCACTAGACCCTGCATCAATCTCAACATCTCAAGATCACACTTGGTGTTTCTTCTAATCAGTTTGGCAGTTTCCAACATCAGCAAGACTTTTCTTGGTGTAGCTAATCATGAACAAGCACAGCACACAAACCAGGGCTTTGCAGTCTCTCATCTGATGTTACGATATGCTCTCTATACCTGTTAAAAGCAGCACACAGCTTTTTTTGTGCATGGACACCAGCTTGAAGCTATTTAAAATGCTGTAAGAGACAGGCCTGACTTCATTTAAGTCAGTGTTTGAAGTTTATCAAAAGAGGTGCTGAGACAGATGGAGCTTGCAAGCCAGACCTGGGACACTTTGGATTAGACAAACTGTATTCAGATATTTCAAAGTAAAGCAGTCCAAGATGGTTTTAATAATAATAACCTGAATCTAAGTCTCATAATCAGTCCGTAATAGCTTTGGTACATAAATATTCTTTGGTTTTGTTTCTGTTTTACTCTTCTTCTCCCTTCATACTGTCTCTCCAGGCATTTCTCCCTTTTTCCAACGGACCTTCTCTCAGGTCAGGTTTCGTTATGTTCATCTGCAGTTTATTCTCCCCATGATTATTTTCCACACTTTCCCTGAGATTAAAATCTTCCATCATTTACACAGACACCCTCCAGCAATAGGGATGTTGTCGCCACTTTCCCTCACTGCCAGCCTCGCACCTGTTTACCCCGGCTTTTCCCAGGTTTCCCTCCTCTGCCCAGTCTCCGGGGGCCCACCTGTCCCAGGAAGGCCTCGCTGGCTGCTCTCCTGGCCCTGTGCTGATGGCAAGGCTGGCACGGCCACTGCACCCGGCGTGGCTCAAGGGAACCCGGGACAGCCCTTGGGTGTCTGTGTGGCACTCATGAGCAGTAACAAAGCGTGGGGGTGCTCCACCGAAACCTGTAACATGAAGTATTTCTGAGGTGCTCCCCTCCTCCCATAGAAAATACTCTAAACTCAGTCTGAGATTTGTGCTGGGGTTATAAACCCTGTCTTGTTCCCCTAAAACGTCTCTTCAACCTGCACAGCTCTTCCACGGCCCTTCTTCGGCTGGGTCTCCACACCAGGCAGGGCAGCTTCTGGCCGTGCTTTCTGGGCAACCCCCTCCAGCTGCTCGAGGCAGCGATTTGAAAACCCCTCATTTCCTTACGAAATCAGACATTGCAGCCAGAAAACCGGGCTGTACAAGGCCTCACTGCCACCAGGAGTCTAGCATCCTGGCCGCAGGAGGGTTGGAGGCAGCGCTCCTGGCCCAGGAGGCAGAGCCCCGGCTCGGGCGGAACGGCGTGGGGGCGGAACGGCCGCGGCGCTGCAGTTGCCGGGGAGCGCTCTGCCGCGGCGCCGCCCGGAGCCAAGTCGCGTCGCACCGGGGGAGCGCATGGAGCCGGCGGCCGGCCCGGCGCAGGGGAGCTGCGGCCTGGCGGGGAGTGCTTCCGCGGGCGGGCGGGAGTCGGGGGGCCAGGGCGGGTGGGCGGGGGGCGCTGGCGCCAACGCCAACTGGATGGCGACTCACCCCACGGTAGGCCTGGGCGCGGGGCGGGGCCGTTCGCGGCCCTTCATTGCGCGATCGCTGGGAAGGGCGGGGACCTTTAGGGCCCAGCGGGTCCTCAGTCATTCGTGGGGGGTGTCCCACGTTCCCACCCGTGTCCGTTGCTCCGGCACCTGGCAGGGTTTCCCCCCAGCATGGCTTCGAGGAGCATCTCGGGGCGAGGGGGCTTGTAGGGCATCCCGGGCACCCCGAGGGTCCGGTGAAGCGGGACCCTCCTCCCCCGGGGAGTGCTGCAGGGGGAGATGTGAATACACGGTGTGCGTTCTGTTGGGCCTGTTGTAGGGCTCTGCTCTTCCGGCCCCTCAGGAGAGCCGGTGGGGCTGATGGGGAATGCTGGCGTTAGGGGCTGAGGTCTAAATGCTGCAGTTACAGCTGGAAAACGCAAGCGTCTGAGACTTTGACTCTGCCTTAATTTTTAAGTGTTCTAGAATACACGGAGGTATTAATTTTGGCTGTCATGTTGATGTACTGCAGCAAAAATAGGTCAAATTCGTAGCCTTTCTCCACAAAGCTAGACCTGTTCCAGAAATAGTCGTGATTCCTCATTTATTTGTTTATTTGGCTTGCTTTCTTAAGTGCCAAAATAGGGGGAACCTGGAGAAAAGAGCTCTTAAGATACCGTCAGGAAGCATGTCCTGCTTTTTAATTGCCAGTCGGTCCTTCAAACTGGTTTCACACTGCAGTGGCTTAGATAGCTGTACAGATTCTGGGTTTGGTCTGTGCATTCTTAACAGAACCTTCTGCTTTCCTTCACCAACGTTCCTTTTTTGGGTTTCAGTTCACAGAAATGATGTCTCTTGATATATCTGACAGTGCTCAAATCTATGCTGCGTTTGTGGTATACCTGGACCTCTTAGAAGGTAATTCAATGAACTGATTGCATAGACATCTCAACAGATGTATTTGCATTTAGGTGCTATTACAGTTTGTGCAGTAGTAGGGTCTTTCCTACAAAGTCCTCGGCGTTGCTGTAATAGTTACTTGAGAAAAAGATGGTAATTTGTTGCTGAAGATTTCTATTCTCTGCCTGTCTGTAGCCTTTACGAAGATGAGGGTCCATTTTGTCCATCAGTTACAGGTACAGGTGTTCCAGGGCCAAGACACTCAGCATGGGAGAAAAAGCAAAAGAGGGGTAGGGGAAGGAAAAGGGACATAGAAAGGTGAAGCTACAAGTTCAGTGGTTGTGCTGGTAAAACAGTTCTCGCTTCTAGATTAATGTCAAAATTACTAAATCACAGTGTTTTGCTAAGGTTACTATTTACCAAATGGCTGATGTGGCCTGGTTAGGATGCTCTTTTCTGGAAAGGGCAACAATTCCTGTAAGAAAGAACATAATCTGTAAGTCTGATGGCTATAATTATGACAGATGCAGTGTAGTCTTCTGGTGTCTTGTAAGACAGGAGCAGGGTTAGGTGATATATAAAATTCTGCCTGCTATTCTTCCAAATTGGCTGTATTGGAAAGGGACTGCATGTAGGCAGGAAGCCAGCCTAATAAAAATATTTCAGTTTCTCTTGCAGTCTGGTGGTTCTCAAGGTCAGGGAAGGGAGGGATTTTACAGGCCAGAAAGCACTCTGTTACTGGTTCACCTCTGAAGAAAATGCCTTAATAGGCTTTAAGAGAAGGCTTCTGTAGTTCTGCAGCAAAAGCTTTTAGTCTTATCCCTTCAAAGAGAAGGAAAGAACTGTGTATTATCATTCATCATGCTCTTAGCACCTGTTCCTTCAAAGTTTAGGGCCCTGATACAGCCCAAATTTGGATTACAGGTTTATGCTGCAGATGACTAAAGCTGTGTGTTTTTTGTCTTCTTTTTGCCTCTTTGAAACTAAGCTTTGTCAGACAGATCCCTATGGCTGTCAGTCAATGTAACTGTGGACTTAGCAGACTAGTACTGCTTCCGTTGGTTTCTTTAAAAGGATTGTTCCTCAGAAGGGGAACTTGTCAGTAGCATGGGGTAGTCGTCTCTGATGGGAAATGTCCTGTGAGGAGAGGGAGGGAAAATGGAACCTTAGACATTAACTTAAATACCAAATCTGATATTTGGGTGATCAAAGCTTGTGTTTTGCCTTCTGGTCCTTCTCATCAATGATGAACCTTTCTAGGGAGAAACTGGCATGAAGTGAAGCATGTTGGAGTAGCAGAACTGCAACTCGTATGTCTGCACGCACGTGAAAGAGAACAGGACAGTCTCCAAGTGATGGTGCCAGTACCTGTGCACATATCGTTAAGCCACGAGAGGTGAGGACGTGGTCAGTGTTTCGCTCGCGTTACCAATAGGGTAAAATGAAGAATAGATATATTTAACAGGCTGCTGATGACTTGGTCAAGAGGGGAAGGAAACAAAGGAGTATCAGAGAAACACAGTATCTCAGTCTGTGAGCAGAGTTACTTTGGGTGCTGCAAACATACATGTGCAGCTGAGATTTCTTTAATTTTCTCCGCTTCTCCCTTTCTGAAACCACCTTTGATGTCAGCTTCCCACTGCAACTGACTCCCACTGATAAACACTTCATTTTGTTTAGAAGTTGCATATGCTCTGGGAGATAACAATGGGTATCAAAGTATGTGTTTTTAGAGACAAGGTTAGAATACAAGACCTTCACAGCTTATGTTTTGAACATTCTTATACTTCTTTTTTGTAGTCTGGGAAATATAGCAATACTTTCTGTGCCACTGGGCTTCAAAGTATACCTAAGAGGAAAGAAATCCTCTTGGACCTGTCAGAGAATAAACTTTTTTTTAATTGTTGAATCTATGGATAAGTGTGATGTGTTTGGTTTTGTTTTCTTTTTGTTTTGAAAGTATAATCTGTCTACTTTCAACAGGAAATTCCCCTTGCTTATCTGGAGCCTAATGCATAACTCTCCCTTGAGCTGTGATTTTGACTTACTTTCCTTACCCTTATTTGACTTACTTACCCTTACCCTTACTTATGCAAGACTAAGCAATTTTTGAGCAGAGTATTTCACAGCTATGATTATGTGATATTACAGATGTTTTCTGCCTAGAGAAATTCTGCTGCAGTAATTTTGCAGTATATTTTAACTAGCCCTTAATGCGTCTTCAGACACACAGTATGATTTGTTCTCTGATAGTAGCTGCCTTCTCTCGCTGGTATTTGCCATTCTTTCCTATGATGTCTCTGAAGTCCTGAACTATTTCAGTTGCATCATATGGTAGTAGAATTTTCCAATTTCTTCTCTTCCTACTCTTGCTAGGACCGTGTGCACGGGGCTGGCTTTACAGATCTTGCTAATGTTTGCTGTTTCCTCTTGCTCTGTGGGCAGCAGCCTGACACAGTAGTAGGTAGCTAATGAATTGCACTTTGCAGACATGTGTGTCTGTGCTCTAGGAATTGTGTTTTAGACATGCTATGGCTTTTGTTGTTTTGTTTTTTTTTTTTAATTAGGGTTTGGAAATGGCTGATCGGTCTCTCGCAGACAGACTTCCATCTTAAATCTTCTGTGTGTTTTCCTAAGAGCGTATTTGTGAGGGGGAAGAAAATGACTTGCTACCTATTGATGGATTTGACTACTGGCTATGTGCTGAAAATATCTTCCATCTTGTGGGCTCTGTCTTACAGAGAAATACTGTGGTGTGATCTCCACAACAGAGGAAAGCTGCTAAGAGGTCTTGCAGGATGAAATGCACAGTGTCATTTGGCCTCTCTGCAAGAAGCAGATCACTGTGTGTTTGAAAGGAACGTGCTGCTATTCACAGTTCAAAATAGATTTTAGGGGCGAAAAGAAAGCAGCAAATTAGGGTATGGGATCTTTGAGAAGTCACGCCTACGTGCTGAGGAGTTGTACTTGTTTAATGTAGGTTTCCACCTAGGTTGGAAACTTTGATTCCTGCCGTTGGATCAATGCCAGCAATATGTTCTAATTGGCTTTTAATGGCAGCGAGATGTTGCACTGCATGTGTGTCCTATCTTTCACTGTTTCATTGGAGCTTTTCATTTGGAGCCTCTGAATTTGTTTGTGCTGTGGTGATACTGTTTGCTCTGCTTCTGGCACCAGTGCGGATGGAATCCATTACTGGAATGGTGTGTGCTAGAGAAGCAAGGAGTGAATGCGTCACATTGATTAAAAGTACAGTTTGTAACTAAGTTTTACTACAGGGTAACTACATAGAGTGTATTGTCACTAAAATGGGCTGAATACTGGGCTGCCGGGTGAGTCTGTTAAAGCCTGTATGTGCTCGATCCCCGTAGATGTTGTCGGGCAGGAAGATCGTATATGCTCGTATTTGTGTTATTGAATGCATGTGCGTACGCATGCTTGGCATTTCATTAGGCTGTCATCACTGAACAGAGGGGCCTGGCCTGGCCTTGTAGAGAAAGGACAGCATCAACTCCTCAGCTCCTTTGCTGGGGGCAAAAACCAGGGGGAATAGACAATAACTGTAGCTCTATTATGTAGCTATTATGTAGCGTAGAGAGGCCATTAAAGCATCCTACGGAAGGAGTTGGAAGCAGTGTTACAGTACTGCCTCTTTGTTCTGACAGTGGTGAGTATTTTGTTGTTGTGACTGTTGATAGCAGGAAGCTTGTTAGGTATCCAGTGTCTTAAATGATCCTTCCTCACTTGACTTCCCAAGCTGTAGGTAGACAGGAAAGCCTGCGTACTTGGTTACTTTGCCATTTTGTTCAAAGCAATGCTTTGGGTTTTTGTGTTACCTGCTTAAGGCAGAGGAAGAGGTATGAGTACAGAGAATGCAGCTCAGTTAATGTTGAAAGGAAGCCATTGGAGGGAGTTGGGAAGATGAAAATGTTCTGTCCTCATTTCTGGGCCTGGAAATGTGCTAACCCCACAAGCAGCTGGCAAATGGTAGCATTTCCCTGATTTGTCAGTAAGGCTGGGTAAGGGCTGCCAGGGTAGTTTTCCTCTTAAAGCCGCTTGAGCCGAGCTCTGCCTACCCAGGTGTCTCATGAAGATTCTGGCTTGGCTCACACTCAGATGTGTGTCCTTAAAAGGCTGTAGTAAGGTTGCTGTGGAAATTACTAGCAAGACACCTAAGCAAATGATAAATATGAGTGCCCTACCAAAAAAACCACACCAACCCGCTCAGTTTAGAAGACTTCATCATGTCCAGTTTATGCATGACAGTTAATTGCTTAAGGCAAAAGCTGTTCTGCTTACTAAGTTCACTGTCCACTTCTACAAACAGCTTGATGGAAGCTGATTTTCCTGCCCTGCCAGTGTAAGGCTGCACAGTAACTCAGTGAATCACAAAATAACGGGGTCTGGAGCAAAGGGACCACCAATGCAAACGGTAGTCTCATACAGTCTGAGAAGCGGCTTCATGCTGTGCGTGCGTGTGTGCTCTTAGAATGAAGATGGCTGAACCTTCTGTGAGTCAAGACCTGGAGAATAAGATGCAACTTATGTCTGGCTTGGGTCACTCTCTCAACCACACACAGCTGGCTGAAGTTTGGGGAACCTAGTGTTGGTATGCCTGTGAATTTAGCAGTGATTCTTACCTGCAGGAGGAATTCAGAGGTCCATTGGTTGGGACGTGTTTGCTGTTTACACAAACGTCTGCAGACGATGCCTTAGTGTGCACCAAGTACCTAATTGTCAGTACATGCCAGAATTGTGGCTCCCTAGAGGGAGTGAAGCAGTTAAATACAGGTAGTCCTGCTTCAAAGCTGGTAGAAGAGACTTGTATAAATCAAGCTCAGCAAGGGTAGGAAAGCTGTGTTGACAGCTGGATTTTCTAGATAGCCTTGAAAGCGTTGATCCTTCCAAGGACCAGGAAGTTAGATGCCAGATCTAATGGTATTACATCCTGTCTGTCCTAGACAAATAACATTGTCTAAGCAAAATGTTACTAATTAAACCATCAGATTAAATGATATGCCACTGCCCTGTTTGGGTTTTGTATGCAAGTGGTGGAAATGAAGCATGAAGTAAGTTGTGTGAGGTTATGGAGACTGTGAAGTTTGTTATAGGCTAAGAAGGAAAAGGTTATTTTGTTAAAATGGGAACTTAATTTCGGAAAAAGAATATATAAAGGTTTAATTTTAAAGCTGATAAGCATCCTTAAAAGCAAATGTGAAGATTGGAAACGATTTATCCTCTTTTAAATCTGTAGTTTGTGAAATAGATCTTCCTCTAATCTGAAGTGGGTTTGCCTGTAAGAAGCGCTGTTATTTTAAATGCACTGGACATGTGACATGCCCCTTCTCTAGCATCCTCTTGCAGTTTTGTCAGTAGCTCTTCTGCTATAAGCATTGTTTGACTTTACGCATACAGTAAATCACACATTGAAAATGTAATTAATGGCTTCTAAATGCAGACTCTTTATTAGTTGTTTAAAGCTTCAGAGTTGTTCTCTGGAGACTTCCAAAAACTGCCTGGACTTGTTCCTGTGTGATCTGCTCTAGGTGATCCTGCTCTGGCAGGGGGGTTGGACTGGATGATCTCTAGAGGTCCCTTCCAACCCTGAACACTCTCTGAATCTCTGTAAAAACGATTGATGTGGCTCATAAAACTGAGTTGGTTATGCAGTACTATGACTGAACTTCCTACTGTTGGTCTATCTTGCAGAACTTTGCTGAATTCTGATTCTTCCCATTTGCATGATTTGTCTTGTTTTCTTCTTCAACTTCCATGGAAAAGAGGACTTTATGTTCCTTGGGGTTTCAATTCCTTTTCCTGACCAGTGAGGCATGTGGTGTTTTCTTTTTTTTTTTTTTTCCTGTTGCAAACCCATGAGTTTCTTCTAGCATTCCATGTTCCTGTAGCTTGGAAACAAATCCCAAGAAACTGTGATGTCCGTTTACACCTCCTTCCACCACGTACTTCTTCCCATATATTTCTCGGCACTAAGTTAATCGAGCTTCAGGACAGGCAGCGTTCATGATGGTGAGCCGTGCTGCGCTGTTTGTGTGGTGCTGGCTAAATTCAAGGTATCTTGCTTCGTGGGAGGTTTCCTTTGCTTCGGTTCTCTTGTCTCGGGGCCCAGCTGAAGAAGTTGGGTACAATGGTGCATGCCGCTGTGCAGAGAAAAGATCTCTGTACAGAGACCAACTTGTGTTGACTCTCCAGCCGTGCCGTGCGTGGAGGGGAGGGAGCTGTTGGGGCTGGCCAAGCCTGCAATGAATTATTCATCCAAGTATAAAGGGCAATTGAAAGCCTTTGGCTTTTATGATGTGGAAGGCAGTAGTTCCACTTCTGCTCCATGAAACTACTCTGAGCTTTCAGTGTTTCTGCTGCTGCTTAGAAGTACTTGCATGGGACATACCACTGAAATACGCTTTTTTTCATCACAAAACTTTCTGCCCATGTTACCTTTCCTTTATGATTCTGTTCTTCTTTAGTTTTTGGTCAGTCAGTTAAAACCTCAAGCTACAGTTGCCTGAAGTTCACCTCTTTCTTTCTCTGGAGCAAAAAGGCGATGTTATCTAGTTAGGAACAGATCATTAGGAAAGATGTTACTGATTTCTGATGTGTGTTGAAGGCCTACCTAGTACAGTCTTCTGTTAATAAAAAATTAAGATGGGAGAAAGACGGAAAACTGCCATACAAATCCATGCAAAGAAAAGAAGGATTTATTTGGTTTGGTTTGGGTTTTAAGCTGTTAATTGCAACAGTAATAAACGACCAGGTAAGTTCACTGTCACCATTTAGTCTGAATGCAGCAGTGAAGGCAGATGCAGGATGACATTCATAGTGCTGTTACCTTAGCTGGAGTGGTCCTTGCATGGTATTAAGTAAGTTAAACCTGCTCTTACAGTTAATTCTTTGGTAGAAAAAAGCAATCCCTACCTACTAGTTTGTAGGTACGTAGAAAGCCTTTTCTGAAGCCCTTTTTCTGATGCAAAGGACTTCAGAAGTGCCAGCTCTTTATCTGGATAACAGTGTTTCCTTCAGTGTTTGAGATTAAGTCCTTTTCATTTCCTGTAGTGTGAGGTGAACATGATTTGATGCTTCATCCTACTTGCGATTATCTTGGTGGGAGCAGATCCTAACTTGCAGTGATCATGCAGACACCATCAGTGTTTAGAGAACAGTTTTCAAGTTATTCTGAAAACTTTGTACCGTATCATCTGCCACAGAGGGGAATTCTTATTTAAAAAAAGAAATATTTAGTCTTATTCTATTCATGGGATTTGAATAAAACTTTCCAGTGTTTCTTGTGGTATCTGTATTCCCCTAGATTTTTAATATTATTTTCCTCTTACAGTGCCTTTGTCCGAGATGTACCTTTCTGTGTGGGAAACCTAAAGCTTCAGTGTTGCCTGTTTTAACATTCAGTGGCTTTTCTTCATGGGGAGGGGGAGGGAAGGGCAAGGAATGGTTGCAGAATATTTTGACTCCTAGACTTCTCACTGTTCAGGCAGTAGCACACACACTTGATTGTCCTGTGAGTTCTCCTAGGGTTCTGGATGCCTTTTATTTTTTACCAGCTAATTACTGGCATAAATCCCAAGAAGGTGGCATGTATAGGGTTGTCTGGCCCCAGTCTTCCTAGCCAGGCTGACCCTGTGGATGAGCAGGTTGGAGGCGATGAACAAGGCTGATCCTGTGGATGAACGTGTACTCAGGTGATTGAGTATTGTGTTGTGTAGTGTTCTTCAGGAGATGACAAGGTGAAACAGTGCATTCTTCCAACACAGACTTTACTTGAGACTCTACCCAAACCATGCTATTATTCAGATGCCACAAAACAGTATTGTTTCTCAGTTGCACTTTTTCTCATGTTACGTCTCTGCAGTCTACTTAAAACATGATGTCTAGCCAGTGGAATGGGCATACCTGAGTGCCTGTGGAAAAGGAGGAACGAGGTAGAGCCCGTCCATGCCAAATGCTTGACACCAGGGCTTCTGTGTGTTTCACACTGCTGGACTATGGCCTGTAAAGGCTGGGGAACCAAAACCAGAGTAATTGTGGACCCCTTGGTACCAATGGAAACAATGTGTGTGGAATGTGTCCTGACACAGTGGTGGCTCATGAGGAAAAGGCTGGTCAGGATGGTGGTGAATGGAGGTTGGTGTAGTATGCCAAAGTACTGGATATACTGAATTCCCCTGTTCCAGAGGCCTCTAATATTTGACACTTGCAGAAACATTAAATCCACTTCTACTTAAGCAAAGTCATCTTTTGTAACTGCAATCACTTATATGGTGTCTGTATGGTCATTCAGGAGCTTATCTGCAACTGTTACCTTAGTAAATGAAGTCAGCTATCTCTGTTGGAGGGAGGTGTTGCACATGGGCTTCTTGCTTAGGACTTCGTTTTAGTCACTGAATGCAGCTGCTGTGTGAGATGGGCAGCCTAGGAGGCTATATCTCTTGAAATAAAGGCTTCTTGCCTTGTTTAGGAAGTCAGACATGCATTTCTTTGATTTTCAGAAGGCCAAGAACACTTCACACCGATTTTTTTTTTTTCCATAGACAGTGTTAGGTACATCAGAGGGATTAAAAAAACCCTGTACCTTTCCTGCAATATTTCATCTTCCTGTTCGTGGCAGGTAGCAAGTGCAGTGCAGTCAGCACAAACCCAGATGTTCTCTGACTCCTTTGAAATGTCCGCTGCTGCGGAGGAGCTTTGTGAACATGCTGGATGCAGAGGCTAGCAGTGATGCCTTCAGGGGAGTAGAGGAAGCACAGGCGTCTGATACAGACTTCCTGAATTCCGAAGCTTATTCTTTTAAAAGATACTCTCTCACTCATCTGCAGATGTGCTGCATTGCATTATGGCTAGTTGTGGTATGCATGAATGAGAGCTCTTCTTCTGGGGCTCTGTTGAGAAAAGGAGGAAGAGGAGAACTCATTTGCAGTTGTAGTTCTTTACATGGGGAAATCAGCCCCTGTCACCCTACTGAGACGAGCCTTGGGCTGTGTGGACTGCAGTGTTAGCAGATCACCCTGAGGCAGTGGCATGCCTTTGTGCTCTTTATGTAAAGCCTGAAGCTCAGTCTCCCGAAAGTAAGTCAGGGAAGAAATGTCACTAGTCTGTTGTTAGGGCCTGGCCACTTCTGGGATCATGGTGGATCTTCTAAGTGCTGAATGAGGGGAAAGAAAGGTTCAGATGTCTGTGTTTGACAGGATAAGAAGAAATCAGGAGTGATGGGAAATCTAGATCTGAGGCCTCACTGTTACATCCATCCCCCTAGTAGACTAGGAGGAGAAATGGTGACAGTTACTAAAGAAAACATGAAGGAGCTTCTGCCCTGGCTGCCAGATGAATACAGGCCACTGCCTGAGTCTACTTTCAGATATTGGACTGTCCACACTCAACCCAAGTTTGGTTTTTTTGGGGTCCCAAAACATCTCTTCCAGGTAGCTGTGCCCTTTTATTTGGCTTTTTATTGTTATTTCTATTTCACATTTGTAGGAGAAAGAGGTGAATATCTACTGCTTCATAAAAGCCATGGATAGTTCTTTACTCACAAATTTCTGCCAGTAGTCTGGCTTCATCATTGACAACTTACTCAGAGCTTCCTCCAGACACGAGCTATCGAGGTATGACAAGAGCAGAGGGTGCTCAGCATCAAGACAGAGGTACAGCGCTTCACTGCGTTGCCTTAGCCATTCGGTTTGTTGGTCCTTACTGCAGTCCTTGTGCCTGCTTGTACACCTGCCACTCACTTGGTTCTCACTGGTGCAACTCCAGCAGGCACGTGACCCCTCTCACTGGAAGGCCTTGTTGTGTTTGAGGCATGGCTCATAGTGGGATGCACTTCTTTCTCGTTGCAGAACACCTCCATCACGAATTGCCTGCAGCTTTGGAAGGCAGGCTTGCGTTTATACTCTCCTTAATACCCACGGTGCAGTGTATGTTCCCACAGCAAGGCCATGGGGCTCCTGCCAAGAAAACTTACAGACAAAGCAGGGCCAAGGTGACAGGGAATGGAGAAGTTCATGTCACATTGCTTGAAATACGAGTCTTTTGCAGGTGTCTCTCTTCTTCCAGTCTCCAGTACAGTATCTGTTTATTTGTTCTCTTTTTATGAAATGCACTGATGGTTGGAGGACCAGAGTATAGCTTTTCACAGCCTTAGTATCTCTGTTGCGTGAATTGACTAACTATATTTTATTTTATTGCCTTGAATTACATATGGGCCAGTAGTGAAAGCAAAAGAAAAGGCATTACTGAATTTAGCCAAGCTGAATTATGAACAGTTCAGAACACAGATGGATACTTAAGAGGGTCACTGGCTTAATAGCATAGGCTTTCCGGGCTGCTGCTTATTCTCTGCCACTTTCCATTTGGCTTTTATTAAGGGATCAAAGAGGTTTGGAAGGAAGATAATGATTAAAATTTGAAAGCTGATGCATTTAGAATGAACCTTATTTTCAACTACAGTGCTCAGCTTCAGAAGTCCAAGTTTTCTGGTGAATGAGATCTCAGGGCACATGAAGCGAGGGGCGGGGGGTTTTTGTGTGTGTTTTCTTGGGGGTTTTTGTATGTTGGTTTTTGGTGGTTTGGGGTTTTTTGGGTGGGTTTTTTTTGGTTTTTTTTTTTTTACAGCACCTCCCTGCCCCTTCACTGCATAGCTGGCCTCTCCTGAGAGTGTAACCTGTTCTGGCAATCCTAGATGAGCCCTACTGCACCCAAGCTTTAGGTGAGGGAGTAAGCTCCCTGTGGAAATGCTTGCTGTGCGGACTGTCACTGTTCTGTCCCTGGGCACTGCACACCTTCAGTACTTGCTCCCCAGTTGGAACAGTAGTACAAGGACTCCAGGAGTCAGTGTTGTCCTCAGCTCTGAACTAAAAAGTAACTGGCATGTTATTCTTGAAATCAGCTGGACAGGAAAAATTGCATAACTTTGTCTTGAATTTTTAAGGAAGACATTATTTATACTGACGGTCTTGAACATCGTTAGTCTTGTGGCTTGTAGTCTAGACAGGGAGGTAGAGAAACCTGGCCTCGGTTCCTGTGTCTTCCACAGCCTGGCAGAGAACTGTAGCAGAGACTGGAAGACTTATGTTACAAATGGAACAAGTTTTAATTATTTTGTTCTCTAATTAAACACCATATGTTATTCAATTAAATAGATTTTTTTTTTAATCTAATGAAAGCAAGGGCATTACAGACAACCATCCTTCAACTGCCACTATCGTAGCATGGCAGAGGCGTGTGCACAGTTAGTACACCTAAGCAAAGCTTAGAAGCATGAGGTGAGCCATTTCCAGCAGAGATGTGTGTAACTCAGTATATCTTTCTAAGATTCTTTGTTATTTGATGTTGTTGCTTGATTATACAACTTTGGATTTTTATTAGAACAGATATTATACTTTCTTTAGCCAAGGCAAATTTGCAGAATAAAAACAGGCTGCATAAAAATAGCAGTGGTGTACTTCTACACTTGTGCCATTGTTAGGTGGTTGTGGACTCCTTTCTAACCAATTGTTTCCTCTTCTAGGATGAGAGAAATCATGAAGAAAGCTTCTCTACCGCAAGACGATCCCGACACCCCGCTGTCAGTTACCTTGGCCATAGTTGAGTCAGATTCCACAGTAGTCTACTATAAAATGACTGATGGCTTTGTAATACCAGATCCTCCTGACGATGCCGAAGATGTGGACAATAAACAGTGGAGAAAGAAAAGAAAGAAGCTTTTCAAATGATTAAGACAAACAGCCTTTCCTTGAACTACTGTCCTCAAACCTAAACAAATCCAGAAACTCATGTATGTAAATAAGTAGTGTGCTAAAGTCTGCCTTCTGCGTGTCCAGCATCTATTCAGGGAGAATGGAGGCTTGTGCAGCTGCACTGTAATAAAATGCCATTTAAAGTATGAAAGGGGTCACGCTTTTGAGACAGATTGCTCCTGACTAATAAATATACTTGTGACTCATTTCCAAAGCTAGTCTCTCCTTTTTATCTGTTCAGGTACGTTACAGAATAAACACATCTTTACCCATATTGTAAATACTGATTAAAGGTAAATCTCAAGGGTTTCTGACAGGAATATTGATACTAAGTTAAGGTCTTTGTCGTTTACAGAGTGTCTTTGTCTTAATGCTGTCAGAAGCACTCATGCTCCCTCCCAGGTTACATGTCTGAACGCTTACCTTCTTTCCCTTGCTTTTGGAGAAGAGACTTTTCCACAGAAATACCTTATTTTAAGTTTTTCTCTGCAGAGGGAAAACTGACTGTAGCAATACCAGAGGCTACTAGAACAAAGCATTGACTAGTAAAGAGGGGTCTGGATCTGCCTGAAGAACCTACGAATGGAGGCCAGCCCGTCACATGGAGGTAGGTTATAACTGGATCAGCCACACCTGAAGTGCCAACACAGCATTTTCTACGTAGCTGAATGCACACCATGCTAAAGGGAACGATCCAGCAACACCACGGGGCTCTTCTTCCACATACAATGTTGGGCGACACCCTAAGAACCAAAGGTGCCCTGTGTTTGCATCCCGGTGTGATGAAGTCGTCATAAATGGTGACCTGCCCTTCTCCCTGAGTTTCCTGTCTGAGAGAGCTTCAGTGTGTTTTTAGTGCTCCACTGCGATGTTAGTGCTCAAAGGCCTCTTGAGGAACACGACAGCGGGGCATGTTCTTATCTGTCGCCAAGGTACGTCACCTTCTGTGCTGTGAGTGGACACTAGCTGTTACCTGTTTCACGCAGTGAGCAGTCTTCAAAACCTGTTGTGATTTCTTTGGTTTTTTGACTTCGCTTCTGCTGGTTAAACTGGCTGCCTGCAGGTGCTTCAGCTACGAGTAAGTTAAGAGAAAAAAACCATGACTTTTAGTTTCTTCTACAGGAATTTTCCATGTCTTTCACACAGAAATCTTCACGTTAAATTTAGAGTTTCTTGGCAATTGAATAGCATCCCAGAGGCAGCTTCTTGAGCACAAAAATGTCCGTATGACATTTATGTGGCCAAGGACCACACTTTCAAAATTTGAGGCACAAGAGCTCTTTTTTGCCTGGGTATAAGAATGGGAGAGAATCCAAAAAACCCAGCTGGAAATGAAAGGCTGTATAAGCTTCAGTATCCCTGTGACTAGAGTGGATGTTTTCATGGTTGCAGAGTTTGAATCTAGTTTGGCTAAACACGCTGGGGGTCAGAAGGATCTAGTAGGGAGAGCCCAGGAAGGCCCTCTCACGCCCCGTGTGACGTCGGGCATTGCATTTGGGTGTTGATCTTCACAGGTGTTCAGAGGTTCCTAGTCTGGGCAAGAGAGGCAACTGCTTTCTGGCTTGTTCAGACTTCAACCCCCTTGGGGTGTTCCTGGGCTTGCAGCACACACTCACCCTTCCCAGCTCTGGCAACGAACTCACCGAAGGGTGCACTGTCACCCTGAGCTTGGTGTGGCACCTTGGGGCAAAGGGGAAAGCATTTATCATCAGCTTTGCCACTAGCACCATGGGGAATTTGTTAATCTGTGGGAAACAGTTGGCTGTGCATGCCCAGCTACTTTGCTGAGCCTGTTCTAGTCTTACTAATCCAGGAAGCTGCTCGGAGCACGTAAGCAGCTCTCTGGTATTGTCTCTTGCACTAGTGCTATTTTTTTCATCTTTTTATTGGTGGTATTTCTCACGGCTGTTGGTTACAACAGAACTGTTTCTTACAATTTGGGTGGGTTACCAGCGTATGGATGTGTACCCTGGTCGGTTAGAGTATGGACATGCCATACGTGAGGCTGTGTATGTTCTGATGCAGTCAGAAACAAAACGGTTGCTTTTTTCCCCAGTGCAGCAAGGGGACACGTGGGTCTGTGGGTTTTGGTCACGGAGAAAAGCAAAGAAAAATTCTCTCTTTCTCAGCCTTGCTCCCCTCATGGAGGAAAAACGGAATTTTATTTTGGTCCAATGCCATAATGCATTAAAAGGGTACCTGTGTGCTGAGTCCTGACATGCTGTGTTTGACCTTAACATCGATATTTCACGTACTCTATGGCTTATTCCATAAAGTAAATCTTACACTTTGCTAAGCTACATACCACCAGGTAAATTGTCCTTGTTATAAGCTGTTAAATACCTCACCCCCAGTGTAAGTGTGTGCTGGAAAAGAGCTGGTTTTGTGTGAAGAAGGCTGTAGCAAATGCTGCACATTGCAGAATTTATATTTAAGTGACATGCGCTTAACCCTGAAAGCCAATTCTTCTGCATTTGCTTCTGTTTCTGGGAAACACTGCCATTTTGCAGTTTGCTGCATGACTGATGCTTGACTTTATCATTCATGTTATTATTTCTGCACGCAGAAAGGGGAGCATAACTTGAGCCTCCTTCTCTATACACTGAAAACTGCTTACCCAGTCTTCATAAGCTGAGTTGGAGAAATTGTGTCCAGAGGCTTTGATTTCTGCCACGCAGCCCACTAAGAAATGATGATATAGGCCTTTTTCCAGCCTCCCGAGATTGTGGTGGTTCTTTATTCCTGAGGAAAAAAAAAAAAAAGAATATCTTTGTGCTGTTTGTCCCATATGTATTACAATGTAAACAAGGGGATGTTAAATCAGCTCAGAGCCAGCTGTGCTGTTCCTTTACGTTCCACTGAAGTATTTCTCTGTGTCAAGTCAACAGCACACAGGCTCCTCTGGTGTTCCAGGCACTGAATAAAGATGGGGATCGACTTCCCTTAGAAGTGCATCAGTTCAGAGCAGCGGCACATTAACATTGCTAAACCCATAGTGTCTTGGTGCTGTGCCTGAAGTATTCAACCATTCCTCTGCTTTAAGTGTTTGTGAGACACCTGTGGAAGCGTGAGCCGTGGCATCTGGCCTTGGACACCTTTGCAAATTCATCTCTTATTTCAGTCCAGAAGATTTCAGAGGCTACGTCTTGCCATCTTTTAATTTTTCTTTTTCAAGTTTTATTTGCCGTTCACAGCTTGATTTGTTTGATCACCCTTGACCAATGGAGGTATGTTTTAAAATCTTAAGAGTATCATTTTCCTGTATATTATTGTTTCAAGTCTTTTTTGTCTTCAGAGAGAGATTTGCATTGAAGCTTCCCCGCCGAGTAAAGAATAATAGAAAAGCAAAGTGATGTTTTGGCATGGATCTGGCGGCGAGACTCGATGCCCCGTTACATAAGTAAGCGTCTGATATGGCCTGTGCAAACTCTGTTTCCCTGAGGCGTTACTGGCACGGTCACCCAAACTGCTCTGTATTCAGTCGGACTGTTTGCAATGCACACAGAATGTTTTATGCTAACAACACCGGTCAAGAAGCAGGAAGCTTTGTCAGATGCCTAAAGAAGAGCTGTGGTTGCAGGAGGTGGCCAAGAAACACGCGCTGCAGCAGACAGCTGCTGAAAGAGAAACTGCAGCTTTCCCCTTCTCCACGCTAAGTAAGCAGAAGCACATGTGTATGTTTGACTCCCATTGGAGTCACCTACGCCTCTGTGGCTCTGCTCGTGCTGCGTGTAACTTCAGCGTGGAGCAGCAGGGTGAGCGAAGGACGCGCGAGCGTCGGCCCACAACCTGTCCCTGCTTGCCAGGACACGCCTGTGTGTGGGCAGCAACGCAGTCCCTGGCACCGCTGCTCAGCAGGCAGCGACCAGATGAAACCCTGTTGCTTCCAAACTGCACCCAAAGCAGGATGCTGCCCCCTACAAAATGGTCCCTCAGCATCCCTACAAGTCAGTTCTGTTTTTCAGAAATCACTGGAAGAAAGACTGAGTCTCCTCTTGCAACCTGTTCTCAAGCTGGACAAGGTTTTCCACCAGATCTCTTACTTGGACACAACATTGAAATACCAATAATATTACTAAAGCCCAATGTTCTTAATCTTTTGCTTTCCTGCTGTTGGTTCAGCAGCCCAACAAAGATTTTTTTGTTTAATATTTTTTCTAATAAACACTCCATATGAATTTATTAATCATCCTACTAGCATTGCAGGTCTGTAGGAATTAGACATTTAATAGGTTGTCCCAGTAGTTCTAAGGAATCTAAGCTCCATCAACTAGCCTGTAAGTCCTGCTTTATATGAAGGGGCTTATGTTAATCTCCGCAGTCCTCCAGGGATGTTTCAGTCCTCCATTATAAGCCAGTAGTTGAAAACTTTCACAGGTCATTAGCCAAAGCAAATAAATCGAGATAAATTCAGGGCCAGCAAACTGAACATTCTCAAACCAAATAGCCTTTCACCTCTACTTTCCTTATTCCTATTCTACCTTCATTTTAATTGTCCAGCCAACTTGGCGAGGCTATAGCAGGAGCGTTGAACTCTTCGGCCCTTTCAATCCCTTCCGTTAAGTGCTACGTGCTTTTCTTCATCTCCTTCCTGTTCTGCTGTTTCAACAGTTTTCTTACTGACTTTCATATCACAGCATCACACCTTGGCACGCCTCGATTTTGCAGGATTGGGAGGAATTTGGTGCATCCCTGGTGCGGCTCCTGCCTCAACATCCCGAGCTACAGCAGATGCCCCCTAAGCAGAGCCATGTCAGCCAGGATTGCAAAGAATCTCAGACCATGTCAATCAACAGCAAATTGCCACGCTGGCAAGTAACCCTTATGCAGAAACGAAGATAATTATGAGCAACTAGAGTTTCCTAAAAAATAGCTGCATCTCATATTTCAGAGTGTCCCAGGGGTTGATCTCTTTTCCATTTTCTTTCTCTCTTTTCGTGGATTCTCCTGTTTTGGCAGCACCGTGAGCCTGAGGAACCCTGGACTCAGCCACTACCTTCAGCAAACCTGACTGACAGTCCATTTGCTTGGGTGAATTAATGAGCACACCAGCTCCTGATGTGCTGTGTTGTGTTCCCTGCACCTAAGTGACATAATTTATTGCCCTGGTGGTTTATCGTCTTATTAATCATTCTCTGCATCCCCACCTAGCTACAAGCTTCTTCCTCATGTTTCTTTGGCTGTCAAGCTCCATTTGCCAAACCTAAATGGCTCTCCTCATCTTTTTTGTATGGTGTGTGTGTGTCCCCCCCTTCTCACTGCTGTAGTCATCCTGCTAGCAATGTTTTTGCTATTGTTTGCTGCCCTCCTGGCCTGTGTTTCATACACAGCACCCCATCCCTTAATTACCCTCAAATCTCTCCCTTCATGCCATCTGCGCCATCTGGGAGCTCTGCTTTCTTACCAACCTTTCTGCTACCACCGTGTCTTCTGCTGGGGTGCCTAGATGGTCTCCAAAGAGACCGTCTATGCCTTTCTGTCATAATCCAGGTACCAATTGGGCATCTCAATGCCATCAGACCAGTCTCATTTATCAGCAAAAGTCTTGGTACTACCTGAGGTGAGGTCTCGCGCGCGCTGTGCTGATGTCCAACCTGCAGAAGAGGCTCTCTTTCTCGGAAAGTGCTGCTTTCGTGGAACAGGGTGGCTGTCACCCTTCCATTCACCATCCGAACCGCCAGAGTGAGCACCCATCATGGATGTTCTGGGTGACCGTGCCGGGCGGAGCTGGCTGAAGCCAGCGGCCTGCGTTCGCAGCAGAGGGCGCCTACGGGCTGTCGAGCGGGAGCCTTCCCCTTGGAGCTTGGCAGAACGCCCCTCGCACGCTGCTGTCTGCCTCTCACAAACAAAAGGAGGGGAAAAAAATCCACACCAAACCTGTAAGCAGCAACCCCTGCGATGGTAATCATCCCTTCTCGAACGCTGAAATGGTGCTGCAAAAATTCTAACCTGGGTTGCGGCTACTGGAACGGTGGTGGAGCGTTTCTGGGTTGGAAACCAGACTTGGGCTCAGGGATGCTGGCGGGTTCGGTCCTGCCAGATCTGCTGAAACCACTGGCCAAGGGGCTGTGGAGGCCAGGCCTGCCCTTGCCCTCCTGCCTGGAAGCTGGGACACACACAACATCCTTGGTGAGGGATGGGGTTTATGTCCCTTCCCCAGTGCAATGCTGCCTTGAGAGCTGAAATTCTGTGCTCTGAGCTATACAGGCCACAATAACTCGGTTATTCTCACTAATTTAGATGACTGTGACTTTGCAGTAGTAATTTTGTATTCTCACAGCTTGTATTTTGTATTCTCACAGCTGATACTATGATATCCTCTAACTAAACAGCCAGCATGGTGAGTTTCTCAAGACCTGCCCCAGCCTTCATTCTTTCCCATTTAATTCCCCCTTATATGGTATAAAATCATATCCACCGTGTTAGGAAGTTGACCCCAGCATGATGGTAATCCCAGCTGCCCACCTCCTGCACAGAACCTTGCAGAACGCCTTCTAGATTTGTACATCCATCTTTTGAAAGCATAGAATAAACAGAGGGAAAAATCCAGTTTGAAACTCGCCATAAAAGATCACATATAATATAAAAGAACATAAGATGAGATAAATAATGTAGTATCATATGAAAGAAGTGTCCAAAAGAAACTAGAAGTACTTGCTGTGCTTAAAAATACGTTACATTCTGCAGAAAATAGTAGAGCAAAGGAGAAAGCGGTCATTTCATTAAACAGGAAAGTTTAATTTACTGAAACACCAAAATTGAAAGTAGAAGGAAACTATTAAATCCCTTGAACTCCAGCATTTAAAATATGTTGATTATTTTCCTGAGAACCAGGTTGCTACTAGTTAGACGTTTATAATCACCTCTGTCCTAGGAAGGGATGGGCTCAACTGATACTCTGACCTAACTATTGCTAAAGCAAAATTATCAACGCAGAGAGCTATCGTAATTACTGGTAAAATGGGTTTGGAGATGAGATAATGTGATAGATGAGAGACTGTTTAGGGTAGCAATTATGAGTTGTACATATCAAGGGAAGTATCAGGGTGGAAGGAGGTTACTCATGGATTTGTTCAAGGGTTGATCTTGAGTCTAGTATTGTTCCCTATTTTAATTGATAGTGTTAGACTAAACACAAGCACAGAGTGTCAAGGCAGCAAAAAATATGAAAGAAAGAGAGAATGTCATGCGAGAAGGTACAAATGACAGTGAGAGTCAGGGGGAAATACCTCTGTTCAGCCTGTAGTGTTGCACATCCAGGTACAAATTTTGTGCTGTAAACTTTGTCTTACCATTGGCGGATGGAAACAGGGCATTGAGCGTACCAGCCCTGGTATTTTCACATACCAGTGAAATGCCACCAAACAACACGGCTGTGAAAAGAAAAATGCAATTTCTAGGCTCTCTCAGGCAAAATATTTCCAGTAGAGATGTGAAATCCAGTAGGTACCATCACAGAATAAGGCACCTGCCCTATCTCTAGGATATCCTATGCATTCCTTCAATGTGAGGGCTTCAAATTCTGTCCATCACCAGTCAGACTGGCCAAGTAATAGATCTCGGGCTGGAGGTGACTTCAGTAGGTCCCTGTCCAACCTCCTGCTCAAAGCTGGTCAGCTCTGGGGTCAGACCAGGTTGTTCAGGGCTTGAACCCATTGGGTCTGGAAAACGTCCGAGGGTGGCGATGGCACAACCTTTCTGGGCAAACTGCTGCTGCTTGAGTGTTCTCCGTCACTCAGCATCACCCAGCCCAGAGCCAGGGTCCTCCAGGTTCTGAGGCCCCAAGGAGGGTTCAATACAGCCTGAGCACCCGAGCAGCCTTGAAGTGGTGGTTTTCATCCTTGGAGACCTCCCAGAGGGATAGATGTCTCATCATCATCCAGTTCTCACCAGCGTGGTGTGGTGGTTTGGACTGTGAACTGTGAGCATTGCAAATGGTGAGTAAAAATCAGCTTGCTCTTTGTAGGTGGTTAGTTTCCCCTCCAATTAGCAGCCTCAGTAAGAATAAAATTAAAGCAGGACCAGTATAAACAGAAGGTTGTCTCGAAAGCCAAAAATTGTGTAAAGAAAAACAAAGCTAACAGAAGGAACTGGTTATTAGGCTGCCTTTGCAGAAACAACCTTTGAGAAAATTTGGGGGACAACATGCAACAGAGGTGTTTATTGTTAGGTATTATCATTACATCAAAGAAGGTGATGTAACTGAAAGCATGGCAAAAACTTCAATGGGGCATGTGAAAAATACGGGGAATATAGGTTCAGTAAGACAAATCAGAATACTAAAGCATGATGGGTTGTGACTTCCTACCACTTTTTAAAAATGCAGAAGAAAAAGGAAGGTCCATCATAAACCCAAAGGGCATCAGATCTGAAATAAGGTTTTGAGGAAAACTATTTCTCAGCTGCACACGGAGGAGCTGCAAGGCAACTGGGATCAGGGCTGGGACTCAAACCCATCTCAGCTTGCCCCAAGCACAGAGGTGGGATCAGCTTATTTCTAAAGACCCAAAATGAGATTCGACAGTATGGGGTTAAATTTTGGGTTTTTTTTAGAAAATACACAAACAAACAAAAAATAAGGAGCCTGAAAAGAATGAGAAATACATATATTTATGCAGCACTCTTCCAGCAGCATATGAGATCAGTGTTCTTTATTATTTTTTAATAGCCAAGCCTCCTTGGAAAACTCAGTCTTGATCCAGTGTGGAGGTAAGCAAATAACTGAGATCTCAACATGGAGGAAATTGCAAATTATTTTGGGAGGGGGAAGAACAAGAGAGATTTAGAAAATGAACTTCTAATAATAAACCATGACGATTCATTGAGGACTTGCTTGGGAAGGGGGCTGGTGGCAAGGACAAAAATCAAGCTAAAAGCAAGATAATTTGGTAATTGAAAGGCTGAGGCATCCTGATTACAGCGTAAGTGTGGGAAGTTGTCTAAAATTAAACAAACAAATAAACCCCCAGAGCTCTGAAGATTTCAGCACCATCTGGAGACTCTGGGAAAAAAGAAACAGCTTGCTGCTGTAGGAGGTATTAAAGAACAGGGTTTATATATACACAGAGATGCGTAAAGATGTATACCAAAGCGATGCACATCACCAATAGAGGTGCGTTCAAGGCTCAGAAGTCGAATCCAATCGGAGATGTCTGAACTTACAGTTTATTTGGATGGAGGCTGGGGTTTGGGATATTTTGTTTTACTTCTGCACCAGTTCAGTGCAAAAAGCTACTCCCCACTCACCTTGCGTCTCACCTGAGTCCTCTGCCCTAGCACGGTCGTTATGCTGGGCAAGTGTGATGGAAGGAAAGGGGAAAAAAGTGGCATTTACCATGCTGGGACATTATAAATTGATTTGGCTTGGACAGGGAATCTTTTGGACCAGAAGCAATAACAGACACAAACAAAACCGTGCACGCAAATCCCAGAGCAACCACCATCTCAGAAAGTTACAGAAAACCACCAGAGATGCCAAGGTGTTGAAAAACCCAACGAGATTTGAATATATTGGCAGAAAAACAATCCTATGAGAAACAAGTAGAGATTTTTGCCAGTTTGCTGGGCTGTGTTGTCAAGTGCTGAGAGGCAACAGCTGGAGTCTGACTCCGCATCCCAGAAACACCAAGTGTTGAGGAGCTGTCCTGAGCCCTGACCA
Source organism: Rhynochetos jubatus (assembly GCA_027574665.1). Lineage (NCBI taxonomy): Eukaryota > Metazoa > Chordata > Aves > Eurypygiformes > Rhynochetidae > Rhynochetos > Rhynochetos jubatus. The sequence goes on from CM050656.1 coordinate 25,603,428, forward strand.
GGAGACCTAGACTTGTAGCTGTCATTACATGGTAATGTAAGGACTCTCAAGTGTTCAGAAGAAGAACCACATTGCATCCCAAAGCAATGGGATCATGTACATGCTGTGAACAGGTCCCTTCTCCAGATCCCAGTTCAGGCCCCTACAATAAGGTTTACTTCAAGGTGTGGAAAGTTTTTGGTTTAGCTATTGCTTCCAGAGCAGGTTAAACCAGTGAAGTGGAGTTGAATTGGTAGGCATGAGCAATTAAATTAAATTAAATTAAAAAGTTAAGCTCTCATTATCTGAAACTGAGCACTGGAAATTAATAGACACTTAGGGCCTTAATCTCTGTTTCTCAGATCTCTAGCTGCAAAAGGGAGCAGCATCACCCCTGTCTAATTTCCTCATCTAATTATATAGGATTACAATACTTACAACTCACTAATGCTTGTGCATCATTTTGATATTGTGGTGAAACACCCCAAAGGCAAGACTTCTGTATTCAGTACCACGTCTGCGTGCTCTTTGATTAATAACTTATAAAGTAGTATGTTGATAAGAAGGACTATTGAGTGACTCCCCATTTACTGGACAGAAAAAAATAGTATTGAAATCTATAATAAAAGACTGTTTGGACGATTATTCACGAGAACATCAAGCCCGAGTTGACAAGATCAAGCCCAGGGTGCATAGGCAGCCTGAATTCTGAGATCTCCTGGTGCGAGACTTTGCAACCCCAAAACTTCCTGTAACAGTCTCAAATTCCCTCTGGTGGTGTGATGCTGAACCCAAGGTGGACCTCGCTTGAGGAGAGGTCACTTACAGCCATCACAGATGAATTGCTGATGGCCAGCAAACATACATGGTGAGCTCCAGCTCCACCACCGGCCTCTTTGGGGCATCACACTGCATCCACCCTCCTCCAGTTCTGTGCCTTTGGGAAACTGGCCCACAGAATCAGCATTTGGCAAGCAGACAACTGTAACACAGGTGATTTTTTTTTTTTTTTTTGGTGGTGGGGATGTGTGGAATGCCAAGCATCTCCAGTGATGGGAAAATTATCAGCCCTATAGCAAAACAGCCGAACCGTGCACATGAGCAGCCCAACCCTGCACATGTCCAGTTTTCCTGGTAAGCAGACCTGGTTGTGGCAATGTCCTGGTCCTGGCAAATCCCGACGTGCTCCCAGCTGCCAGCATCAACCAGAATTTACTGTGTGAAGCCAGAGAAACCCTTCCTCTGGGATGCTGTGTTGCTTCCCCGCATCAGGTTTAATGTTTTACTACTGATGTCAGTCTTGGGGAAGAAAACTCAACAACAGGTAGTGCTTCTAATCACATTGTGTAAAACCCTAAGGAAGAAAACATGATTTTAATGGAGAGTTGGGACATTTTGTATTTCATTTTTCACACTGAGCCAGGGTTTCATCTCAGAGCAACTCCCTTACTTGTGCATCTCACGCTTGCTGTTAGCGTCCTCCTGGCAAAGCCTCTGCTGCTGCTCCCTCAATCCCACATCTTCCTGGCAGGAAGCCGAGTGTCCCCCTTTGCCACCTTTGCTTTTGGAGTGAGTGCTGCAGCCCCGCCAGTGCTTGTCACCTGGTGGGGCTATGTTTAGCTGCCATGTGGTGGCAGCTTTCTATTTTTGTAAATGCCGAAAGAGGCTGAGCTGACTGATCTGAGAGCACTGGGAGGCAGGAGCTGTATTTTTGCTGTGTCCATGGATGATTGTGGTGATTCCTCCTGTCCTGGGCACAGCTTGGTGTGATGGTGCCGGTGCCAGTTGCTGTGCCAGCAGGATGCCGATGCACAGCCCATTCCCCTTCCCTTACTGCAGCACACCCCACAGCTATTCTCCCTTTTCCTATAGCACCCAGAAAGGTTTGCCACCTTCTTGACTACATCCCCCCATTGCAATCAGTCATGGAAAGGTTCTCCTCCTTGATGCTATCCCTGTCCAGCTGCCTGGCCAGACACCATCTGCGTGGACCAGGGCACTGTAGAGCTTGAGTTGCACTCCATTGCAGCAGTGGCTTTCTGCTCACACAGGGTTGCATGGAGGTAGCACATAAACACAGAGTTAGTCTATAAAAGGCAGAAAAAGGTGATAGGGAAACAATATAAAATATTTCCATCATGGGAATCCCGGTACAAAAATAATTTGCATGGCTGTCTGAGTTTTTTCTTGTCATAAAGAGAGTTTTAGGCTGCACAGGGTTATTTCTCGGACACCAGGAAAACAATCCACCAGCTGCAGCATCCCTTGGAAAGATGATGACTGATTACTGTGGCCCTGGGACTGTTGGCATGAGATCACGAGGGACTGGGACAATTTCCCTCAGGGAAGCAGAGAGGCACCTGCCTTGTCCCGGGCACCTTCCCACCTCACAGCAAAGGCAGTTTTGTAGCTTTCTTCCCAGGTAGTACCTCCAGCAACAGACTTCTACAGTGTTTTCTTCTATGTGAAGAGCCCTTTTGTGACTGTGCTATGTGTCGGCCTGAAACAGAGGGCATCGTAACTAACTTGACTGGTCTTTCAGGCTGTAAAAGGTATCTAAATCTCCCATTTCTTTCCACGTCTTTTGTGGAAAGCCTTTGCTGCAAGAGGTGTTGGGGAATGCTGTGGCAGACCCAGACCCTAAGGGACTCCCACACGCAGATGCAGCAAACATCGCCAAGAGAGGAAAAGGACAAAAGTGATGTTTGAAACACCAACACACTTCTGGGGTCTGACCTGGTCCTTGCAGGGTTTCTCTCTAGCACTGTATCTCTTTGGCCTGAGGAAAACCACCTATCTCTTTGAACTTGCGGTAAACAGATTCTGGCCAGATGAGTATCCTGGAGAGCCTCTCATTAGTACTTTGTGCTTAAGGTAAGCCTGGTTTTCCCTTTCTTAGTGTTCAACAGGCAACAGCTACATGACACAGTATCTCAGGGCTTAATCTGGTCTTCCAGGCTGGGACAGCTTTCTCCCACTGTCAGAGATACTCCTAAATATTAGCTATGACAGTGCAAGTGAGGGAACGGAAGAAAGAGATGGAGATTTTTAGAGAGACGCTGAGTGACTTGGGTTGGCTAAGCAGGAGCTGCAGCTGCACAAAAAAGAGCCATCTGAACACTTTGGGCCGCCCAACCTCCTTTGCCATCCAAATGCCTTGTTTTTGTCTGAATATCTGAAGAGGGTGTTGCTGTCACAGATGTACGCCAGCGAGCACTTCTCTCAGACCCCCACTGAAAAGGATGTCACAGCAGATCGGCGTGGGGGCAGAATTCAAGGTTGCTTTTTATTGCCCCTAAGAAAGAAAATTCCATGCAGGGCAGATTTTGGTCACTGCCTCTGTCTTTTTGAAGCCAAACTGGTGGCTCACGGCAGGATAATTCAGCCCGTACAACCGAGTGACTCATGCAAAGTATGCGAAAAGAGCGGTGCTTTCAGGCTTGGGCATGAGAACTGGAGGAACCTGAAGCTAGAAATACAGCTCAGCGATTACTCCAAACCCTCCTGAACCGATAGGACCGGCACACATGGACAAGTCACCGGCTGACACGCCGTTAGCATCCAGCTGAGCCGAAGGGGAGAAGCAACCAAGCTGAATTCGGGTGCACCAGCCTATTTTTGAAAGCTAATTTGCTCTTTGCAACTTGCAGCACAAGTTCATTCACACGGAAAGTACACTGGTGCCTCTGAAGATGACATATTCAACCCAGCGCTGTCTTGTAGCTGTATTTAGTTCTTACACTGTTTTCACGCAGGAATGTGCTCATGAGGAGCGGCACTTTGCTCAGGATGCCATCCTCTTTCTGTCACAATTCAGCCATAAGCAGATCACCAGCTTCCACTGGTTCATTGATGGTTTGCAATAATTCCAGAACCTGCACTTTCCCTCTTGCAATGTCTTACCTGCAGTAAAAAACAGAGGCAGGGAGAAGCAAGCAAATTCTGCCCTGGATTTTTCTTTCTTTTTTGCACTAAACCCAAAATTCTGCCCCAAAATGGGCACGTTATGATATCCTTTTCAATTACACTCTGAGATCAGTGTTCTGTGGTGTACGTACTCTTTAAGCAAACCTGAATTATGTAATTTGTCTGCTTCAGTGGCTTTTTCCTTCCTAAATTATCCTCTGGGTTTATGAACATTTCTCGTATCCTATTCCTTGCAGAGTCCAGGGCACATTCACAGACTGACCACAGCGCAGTCACCTCTTGGGTCTGGTAGTTTCCACTATCCCCATGATGAGTGCTCACGTGGCAGACAACCAACTCGCCTATCCAGTGTAGCTCCATTTGGGATTTCCGTGCTCAGGCTTGGGGCTGCGTTCCCTTCTAGGATCTCAAATGAACCACACAGAGCTTGCAGATACCACCTTGTATTTTGATGGTTAAAGATGCTCACAAATCTAATGTTTCAGCTGCAAAGCAGCTAAAACGTTAACTTAGAAACTTAAAATAGACCATACGCGCTCCTGGATGTGCAAAAGTGGAACGTGTCCTGATCTGCAATGTGTATTTACAGTGCAAATACACTCTGTATTTTGTGCAAAGGGATATGTCATCACGCTTCAGAGCTGACACAAGCACTCAAGCTGTTCTAATATGGGGACAGGGTAGACATAAGCACAGTTATCTTACTCTATGCTTGTAATAGAAAATTGAGCCCATACAGACCCAATAAATTTGTATCAAATATTCTGGCCTCTCCATAAAGTGTACTGGTCCATCTCTCCATCACTCACAAGCATCCAAGCAGGGAGAAGTCAAGAGCCTAGCGAGCAAAACATGGAAAAGCCCAAAATCACCCCAGAATTTAACACTGGAGACTGCATTGTACCTTCCCCTGCCCAGATAAATTTCTTTCACCTTCTCTGTTGCTTCTCCTCAGACAATGTTTCTTCTGATGTTATTCCAGGACCGATATCAAGCTCCTTTGATGCACTGCAATTCCTCAAAGAACAATACTCAACTTTCGCACACAACCCTTATCTGCATGTATATATTCCTCCTCTCTGCCTCCAAGGAATAGTTTCCTGTGATCTTCCAATGTTTATTTAGGTCATTTTTGTCTCAATCCAATTTTCTCTTTGGAGAAGAAAGCCTGCATATGTTTCTTCAGATGTCACTCTCCCTGCCGTACAGTCACAGTAAATACGCAGCTGTGAAATCTTTCCTCCATGTAAACATTGAAATATAGAGAAAGTATCTGAGTTATCTTCAAGATTTACCCTTGGGGTAACCGCTCCTCTTGAAGTCTGCATTAGCTTTAGCGTTCACTTCCACTAGCAGCATTAACCCAGCACCAAGGCAATTTCCAAAGCCTCCACCCAAGTTCCTACTACGAGGGTTTGTCTCTCCCAAAGTCTCTGAGGACACATTCTGCACATTTCATGCAAGTGCAGTGATTCACTGTATCCATCGGAACTTACAAGACACTTCTTATAGATCCGATTTCAGCTAAATTCAGCCCTCTGGATACGAAACTGTTTAGAGTGGGAGCTGCCTGTGTCTGGAGACAACCCCCTCCTGCTTCTTCCTGGGTAAGTTCCCCTTGCCTTGATTACCAGCTGCCCTGTAACAACCAGCCACTACCAGATTGCAAAGGAGGAAAACAAGGCTGTACTTTTGTCTAATTAGCAGACAGTGAAAGTTATTCTGAGGCTGCCAAGTCAGTATTAGAGAGCTCACTGAATTTCTGATGGTTTCCACAATTTGCCACAGCCCAGGTATCGCTTGCACAGACATAACCAGTTTGTTCTTCAGTAAAACAGCCTCCAGCAGCACCCAGCTCAGGAGGAGGAGGGCTAGCTTGCTGCCTTTCCAGCTCCTGAAGCTGGAGGGACTGGAGTGAAATGGGGCTTGAGCCAATTTTTCCCACGTGGGATGAAAAGGACAAATAAGCATCCTTACAATTCAGCTCACAAGCATTGGGAGATGCTAAATTTCTGCCCAGGGTTGTTGGTCTTTTGTAGGCACTAATCTGCTGACAGGCCAACTGGATCCACTTGGGTGGATCCTCAGATAAGCACAAATTTCCATGGCAGGAGTCTGCGTGGGCAAAGAAAAAGCCCCTTCTTGCCAATGGAGCCAGGTGCCAAGTTCTGCTCACTGTAATCTCTCAGTGAAACCACTTATCTGAAAAGGCAGGAGGAAGCTGGCTCCAGTTCTTTGCATAATTAAAGGCCTGGTGCTCTGGGCATGTACCTTTGGAGTAGAAATCTTACTCTCCCAATTCTCAGCTCCCAGGGAAACGACTTACCTAGAGTGACTTCAAAATGCATAGGACCAAGATCTATACATCCCTTCCTGGCCATCTGATAGGTCCAGTGCCAGCTCCCACCCAGGTACAGTATTTGTATCCACACCGGTGGGAGCAGACCTGATGTTTCTGCCATGCATATGAGCCTGAGAGATGAGTATTTACATCTCATCACATGATTTAAAAGCTGCTTTAAGTTTTAGGAATAAATAGCCCTATATTAATATATCTGTGTGGGGGTGTGCATAAAACCACACAGGTATAGATGAGAGAGGAGTTATTTATATCAAAAGCAGATTTTTAATAAGCCAAAAAGGAGCATACCTGAGTATCTAGGGAAGTTTCGCTACGGCCACTTAGTTGCTTGCCCACTGGAAGTGACTTCTGGCTGACAGATTTTGCTGTAAAGTTCATTTTTTCACCCAGAGAAAAACATTTGTTTAACCATGCCCCTGTGAAAGAACAAAGGCTGACAGTGCACACTGGAACAGGGTGAGGGTCTGACCAACCCGAGGAAGTGCTGCTGATGGGAGATGGGGCTAACGCTTGGGCTCATTTGCATGACTCTCAACTCCAGGAGGAATACCCTGTGAGTTGGGTTTGTATGGCTCTGAAAAGGCAGATTTTCCCAACCTGCTCCCCAGCTCACAACAGTGAGTTCTTACACTTCTGCGTACGATGCTGATGAACAGCCCTCGTACGCTCACTCAAGCAGACAAGCTAGTTTTGCATGAGTAACCCTGAAACTCTTGATGCGATTGAAAGTCTGGCGATAAGAAGGCTGTGCTCTGCATCCAAATGGAGTTATAATTTTACTGCTGAGTAATTTATATTCAAGCGCTGCTGCTTAAGGATGTAGCTATAGGATCAATGATGTTAAGAAAGCAGCAAATTAACCAACAATTCATTTATAATGTCAGTTCTGTCTAGAAAAATGACTGTTACTGTTGGTGCTGGAACAAGTCTGATTGTTGAAGTGGGTTGAAACGCAGCTTCCCTGATGTTCGGTCCCAGCTGAGGCACTGTGGATAGCAGCATCGAGCAGCATTATCAGGGGCAAGTGTTAGACATTGTCTGGATGACTTTGTCTTTACAATGGGGTATTGGCATACCTGGGCCGGTGGTGGGGGAGGATGCGAGACTTTGACACAAGAGTCAAATCCAGCCCTTGAACAAGCATGGCATTTCCACCTCAACGGCTAACAGTGCACAGGGATACTCAGGCATCACATGTACAGAGATGGATATCGGAAACGTCCTGAGCACCCTGCAGCAAATGACTCATGTTGTAGCTCACGAGCCTGCAAATACACATCAGGTCACAGCATAAACACGAGACGTGGTGATGGTCAGCAGAGAGATTGTGTTAACAAATGTGAATGCACTTACAGCCTCATGCTCCCAATCTATTCATAGATCTGTGGGTGGTGACGTCTTGCTGACCTACACCGAGTTGCAGTGAGCGAGGGTCTAAGCTTCATTTTCTTGGGGTACTTTGTGGAGGATGGAGAGCGTGCCCCTGGTATTAGTGCAGATGTAAACTGTTGCGAATGAGCTGATTTAGTCCACTTGTCAACAGGAACTGCCAGCAAACACAGAGATGGCACTTCAACTGACGATCTCATTTTAAACAAACTTGTCTTCTAACTGGTGGCTCATCTTTGGACTCTGTAGGTGGGCTTGGGTCTTCATCTGCATTTGCAGTTGTGTTGATTAAAATAAGTTGATTGGCAATTAACTAATTCAAGTTACAGCATGACCAATCTAGTCAATACACCAGCTTGGGGTGGGGAAACCTCTACTCGATGAACCATTGGCAGACGTAGGTTGTGTTGGTTCTTCCCTCACTCACTCACTGCTCAGTTGTGCTGATAAAACCCTTTGGGCAAGCGTGCTCTCCAGCAGCCTGCAGGCTTCCTTGTTTAAGTCCAGGTCACTTCAAAACCACCACCTGCACAGGGGGAACAGGAGGAGGGTCCTGGCTCTTTGTCACCCTTTGGGTATAAATCTAGGGAAAGACTGGTCTGCAAACCAGGGCTGGACTAGGAAGGACAATGTCTCACTGAAGGTGAAGCTCATTGGCAGATGTGCCATTACTTGGTTTGCATACCGAGATGCTATGGACCAAACATTAATCTCTACACCGTGTTTGGCAGGGAGTAAACATGAATGCTAGCAGGGTTACTCTTTCTATTGACATACACCTCTCAGGTGCTCAACCATGGTCCTAATCCCAACCTGTTCAAACAGAAGAAATGGCAATCCTAGCTGAAGAGCACACAAAACTGCAAAAGACTTAAAGAACAAGACTACTGGCCAGAAGAGAGGCTGCTGGGTACTGACACCATTGCATCAAACATTGTGGAAGGGGCAATGGCAAGACCTGGCAGATCATGCCATCCTCCTGAAGCCTCATGAACGTGAGAAGGAAAGATGGGTTTAGCAGGGAGACAAGGTTACAGCAAAACAGGCTAGGTCAGTCAGGTGGGTTTGCACAGCTGTGCAAGACCAGAATGTCTTGATATTCATAGTGAATGTATAGTTTCCAATACTCCTCAATAATCTCCTCCTTAAACCTGGCTGCCTGTGTGGTGCCTTGCAAGGTTTTACCCCTAAACCCGTAAAACTGGCAGGTCTGAGAAACACCACTGACACATAGTGTAGATCTGCTCATATCTTATTATAAACCTACAGCACTGGCACTAAACATGACTGTTTTCCAAGGCTAAGTTTTCACATGTCAACACTGATGCTCTCAGCATGGATACCTAAATCCATTTTTTTAGTGTTCGTCTGAGACAAATACAAGCAAAATCTTAGTTTAGCAAGCCACATCCTATTGACTTCAGAGGGAGCATGGATGCAATCCAGCAGTATTTCAAGCCCATAGAGCACCTTCCCTCTGACTTCAACAGCCTCTACATCCTTTGCTGATTAATGCACTATAGTGCTTTATGAGTTATTCATGTCTTCATGGTTGGGAATACGTGAGCCCTACAGCACTTCCAAGCTGCTTATCACCAGCTGTACAGCTTGTGGGCTGATAGGTCACGAGCAGAAACCCAGCAGAGATGACAATCCTGGGATAAGAGCTCAAACTGGCACATACCTGTCTCAGCTCTGGGATGCCATTACTGGATGTTGGTCCTTTTGTAGAAAGAAACAGCAGAAAGCATGTGGCCTCCAACAGGCCCTTGCAGCCATCAGGATGGGAATGACTCCAAAAGGGGATACTTAGCAGATGAATGATGTTTATTTTCAACACTGTCTAGCTTGGATATGCTAATCCATTTTGTCATCTCTCAGACTTGGAAGTGACTGTGTAATAAGGCCTGACAGAAATAACTGTCAGAAAAATGGGCAAGCAGACTACTTCTGTCAAACAGTTGACTTCTGAGTCCCTTTAGGTCTCCATTAATTCATTATTATGAACTTCTGCCATCAGTCTTTTGGTCCAAAGAATGGATGACATGAGCGTACACCACATACGCAGGTTTTAGTTCAGTCTAGTCCAGCCATCCTCTGTCAGCTCAAAAATCACACACTGAATATGTGCACACCTTGCTGAAGAAACATGATTACAGTCGTGATCATGTGATGTAGTAGACACAAACTGTTTTTCATGGGAGCACAGACTCCCTCAAGGCAGTAGCACAAACTGGTTTTGCTCCAAGAAAATGGACAGGAGCGCTAGCAGGTTTTCAGGTCAGAAATGCTCCTCTGCTGGTACCAGATTACAGAGAAGTCCACAAACTAAATGCAACCAATGACAAAGGTTTTTTCTACCCACAGACCAGTTAATTCTACCCATGAACAAGCTGAAGTTGGCCTGATGAGCCTGTTTGCAGGGCTATTTCACCACCACTTCACCTTTCCCGACAGAATGGTGCTTACCTTGTCTCAAGCTTCTGAGGGTTTTCATAACAACCTACTTCTTGGTTATTTACAGTGCCTGGGGACCAAACCCAGAGGCACATCCCCAAAGCCGTCCACAAAAGGCAGAGCAATGCCTGCTTTGGATCTGCTGCTAAGATGTCCCTGTTCTGTGCATGACAGATTGATGAGGCACCCATTCCCATGCGAGTGACATCAAGTTGGACCAAACTGAGTCAACTCCTGTATCTTAAGAAATTCATGGGTGAAGCTAGGAGCTGATGTAGAGTGAATCAAGTTGTTTTAAAAAATGCCCCTTACAACAAGGATGAAAATTAACATTTTTGTTATTCCACTCCCTATTTATGTCAAGGCACTAGAGTACAAAAACCACTTATCCTTTCTTTTTTCTCTAGTGGATGCTTCAGTGGGAACTCTGACACGCCAGAGCAAGCTACAGTGAAAAAATTGAATGGTGTCTTAACATCTGACAGCGAAGGTATTTATTTTATGTTACAGACTGATGCACAACCAAGTTAGAGCAAGCAGTCACAGTTGATTCACCCTCCTTTCACGAGGCCATTGCCACTACAGCAAAGCCGAAGCCTGGAGCAGGCCAAAACCATATTTCAGAAGCAGGAAGACGTCTCTACCATGCTTTTGTTAGCATGAGTTTGAAGAAGCTTCTCTCCACAAAAGTTGGAAACACAACAGCAAGGTAGGTCAAGTCTAACCAGCCCTGTAAAAGCTTTGTAGCATCACTGAGGGCTTGCTCATACGCTACACCAGCTGTGCAGAAACACTTCCATAAGAAGACAGCCTTTTTACTTTGACTTTGTTTTGTTTTAAACAGCACTTGAGTACTCCGTTTCCATGCTGAAACCCAGCTGCAAAGAAAGAAATGTCCCAAACAGCTTCTGAATATGATGGGAGAGATTCTGAATTCACCAACAAGTAAAAGCAAAATAAGCTTACAAAAAACCCACAGCTTATATTGAAGTGCAAGGTTTCTGTAATTTAAAGCCTCTTTTTATGGCCTTGAATGGCCTAATGGGGGCATTATCTTATTAGCTCTGATGACAGGGGATGTGCAGGACACCTTACAGGTGACTGTTGTCAGCTCTTTGGATGCAGATGTTGGCAACGCAGGGCTTTGGAAGAAACCCTGTGTTCTTCAATGCAGTACTTTATCATTGCAGAAGACACATTTGGAGAGTCTTGAAAATTTGGAAAGTCAGACTTTGCCCCACTGAGGTTATGCAAGAGATGAAAATCAATGCTGGGAAAATCAAAGGTGCTGATACGTACATTATTCATGACACGGATTGACACATCCCAGTGCATAGGGATACAGGCAATCATCTTCATTTAGTTGTTCACACAAGCTCCTTTCAGCTCAAAAATGCTCATCAAAGCTCATGAGATCACGGCTGGAACCTAAACACTAAAAAGCTTTCAGCAATGATAACGCTTAAAGAATCAACATCCAAAGAGCAAGTCGGGAGAATAGAAATGAGGCAAGGTTTCCTTTTCACCACTGCTTTGATGGACAGCATTAGCCTGCGTCATGTCTCGTTTCGGAACGTGCCAAAGCGGAGCTTGTGGAAAAAGCAGCGTTTGAGACCATTTATTTGAATTCTCGGCGGCTGCTTGGTTCAGCCATGCTCGAACCTTTCACTTATTCTTTGCAAGTCATCTGTAAACAGCCAGGGAAAGGGCTTTTTGTTCTCACAAACCGTTTGGGAAGTGCCTCTATGTGCTAAATATCCAGAACTGTGCAAAATGTATTTGTTCTTTCTTCTATTTGCAGAACCTCCCAAACATTATTCATAAATAGCAACTGGGGTGACTGGGTGCGTTGAAAATTGCCACCACTGAAAATGGTTTTTAATGGTTACTATCTGCATATTTACAGAAAGGTACATTTATAAAACTAAATCTGTGAAATAAGGGGTTTTTTTTGTCCTTTGTACAACTGCCAGATATGACTTGCAAAAAAAGCATCTTTTGAGGTTCCCTGACAGTGTAATTCAAATTCATGTGCTTGCTGGGGAAATTAAATGAATTCCTCAGCTGATGTTCAGGTCCAACAGGTCCCCTGCCTGTCTCTGTACCTTTGTTCCTGCCTGCTAGCATTACTGCTATACCAGATTTAGCAGCCTGGCACATGACAACACACCGGTCGCTGTGTTCATTCAGAAATCCATGCCTATTTTTTGAATCCAGTTATTTAGGACATCCTCCTCTGCATTGTACCGATTGTGGTGTACGTCACCGAGGCAATTGCCTGGTGAAATACAACCGAGATTGCCAGTGGTGTTCTCAGCCCACGATTTCTGCGTATCAGCTGCACAGAGCACTTTGAATGCTGCAAATGGGGTATAAAAGCCCAGGGTAGCTGCAGAAAAAAAAAAGAAATTCAGCTCATCTACGTTTGTGCCTCATTATTCCCCGCCTGTGAGCATAGGTTCCCTTCTCCCCAGCCTTTAGGGAGTGCTGCTCCACAGCCTAATCTCTTCTCATGCAAATAAGAGTGCTATGTGCATGAATAAACAAAGACGATTGTGTTTTCCTCCCGCTTTAGAGAATTCAACCCATCTGGAAGCAGAAATGGTGTTACTTAGGCGATGGCACAGGACAGGAGGGAGGAAAAGCAGTAGCGACAGAGATGTGTGTGAAAGCTGAAGGAATACATCCAGACTATGTTATAAGCACTTAAAATACTAATTAGCACATCAAGATGCAACAAGGACAACAGTTAAAATTAAACAAATAATTTGGCTGCTAATGCTGCTGGGCTTATGTAGTACAAGCAGCGCCTTTGTATAACGACAGACAAGAAATCTACATTCATATCCATCCTCGCTCTCCCTTTCCTGGTTCTTATATTTTTCTGCAACATGATTCTGTCAGTTAATTATTAGAACAAGGGGAAAAGATGTCTCTCGTCAAAAAAGCACAGCTATGTCTGAAAAAGATGTAGCCCTTCCTTTCCCCTGCCCAGGGCACAGAAGCAGCAAGAAACTCAAGCTGTGAAATCTTGGCCAAGGAGCTTTTAGCTGCCCACCTTGGGCCGGGTTGATGCCTTTATGATGATATATATTTTTGGAATTTCAGCAGAAAAAACAAAATAAAAAAGTTTCCACTAAGAACATTTTGGGTTTGTTGCCTTTCTATTTGAAGGAGGAAAAAACCGCAAGGCTCCAAAAAGGTAGAAAGCAATGATGATTTTCCCCATCCTTCAGATGCAACATAGAATCACAGAAGGGTTTGGGTTGGAAGGGACCTTAAAGATCATCTAGTTCCAACCCCCCTGCCATGGGCAGGGACACCTCCTGCTAGACCAGGTTGCTCAAAGCCCCATCCAACACAGGAAGAAAGATTTTCTCACTCACAGCATGATGAATCCCATCATCAGACCATCACAGCCTGAACATCAACTTCGTCACCAGTTCAAAAATAACCCAACCCGCTGGACTGAACCAGCTCAGCCTGTGGTCTCATGAAAGGCCACCTTCTGCCTTTCTCATGCCTAGGTTGGCCAAGTTGTCCATCAATACCCTAAATGGCAAAAGTGGTTTAAAGATTTGGCACCTCCTGCTTCAGGAATTTGCTTATTCCCCAATTAATTGGGGATTGGTGGGAACTTCTGTACATGTTGCCCACAGATGCTGCTGCTGGACACCTTGAGTTTGGAGATACCTTGTCCTAGTCATTGCAGCTGAAAGGATATTAGAGCAGGAGGAGTGTGGGTCTAATTCAATGGGGGAAATATCCAGTTTCTGGTGAGTTTTAATATGTTGAACAAGAGGTGTCAAGGCCAACACAGCTTCACCGTTAAGGTGGGGATGGGAAAAAAGTGAGGACTGTCAGTAGGTTAGTTGGACAGTTTACCACACAGAAAATCACCACTGACCAATGTACGATGAAGCCATACCATGAAGGAAGCAGACAAAGTCCTTAGCTTGTGTCAGGCACTGACCAGTCATACCAGGGAAAAAAAGATGTTTTCCATAACAATGTGAGACATTACAAAACAACAGATGCACCACACGTGGAAAAATCCTTCTTCCTAAGACAGAGAATACCTTAATGTCCTACTTTCCTCACCCCCTGCCCTCCCCTTTAATCTGTAGGTCCCATATGACAATTAGGAATCCAGTCTCCTCTAAGCCATGTGAGCAACAATTCCTTCCAGTATTTTCTGCCTGTGTCTGTAAGAAGGAGAAGGGAAGGAACCTGCAGGTGGTCTTGGGTTGCCATCCAGTTTGCCTCTGCCCCTAGAGCTCGTGTACCAAGGTGGTGTTCTGTGACCTGCAGCCACTGGAAACAGTGAAGATGCAGTTGACAGGCAAATCCTACCCAACCTCACTACTCCCGTCTCTTACGTTTCCTCAGAGGTGGCAATTGTTGCCCTTCTGCAATTCCCTCTTTCGCTGCTGCTGCCTGCTCCTGTAAAAGAGGTGAGCAAGGGCAGCAGTTCAACTCATTTCAGAGAACATCTCCTGGTGGCTTCTTGTTTCAATTTCAAGGATATTGATGTTCCACACCCCCAGTTGCTTTTCTTTGCAGGAGACCAGCTCCTTGGTAATTAAATCCAGACATTGGGCATCTCACACGCTTGTTGGTGCAGTGAATCATTCCTGTCTCCTTTTGTGGGGTATCACCAGTCCAGCTGTCTCTCCCTGGTTTCCCTCTAATGAGTCACCTAACATGGTGGTCTGGCTTATTAGCTGTGATAAACTTTCCTGAAAGACGTCTGAATAATGAACAGGCTGTTTCCTACTGCTGGTCCCTTCCTCCTCCTCTTCACAAAGGTGAGGAGGTGTGCTAGGCACATGCTTCCCCTGCACCACCCCTGGTACCTGCACAATAGAACGAATCCAGAGTCTCTTAAATTGAGTGAATTGAGCTGGATTTAAGGATGGCACTTTGACAATGAACTTGCAGTAGCCACCCAGTTCCAGGAGATGTTGCTGTGCTTTCAGCTAAAGGCCTGGATGAGATGCACACGGAGCATAGGAATTGCAAAGAGTTAGGGAAAAAAATCGCAAGCACTCTTGGAGTGGCATTAGAGAGTGCGTGAGTATGAGTAACAGCAGCGTTTGGGGCAGTTCTGCACTTCACAGGCTGCAAAGTGAATATGCAGGAGGCCTCTAGCAAAAAGTAGCATCAAGGATAGGGCCTCCATTTCTAGATACCTCTCATGCCTCAGACTGCTGTGTTTTCATACTCGCTGATCTGATGACATGCAGAAGGCAGGTCACTGCTTGAAATAAAAATTCAGTTCTTCTTAATTGCCTTTTGACCTACAGTAGGAAAAACCTCCCACGCTTTCTAGTCCATCCCATGGCTGGTTAAACCCAACCCTCTAGAGAACAAGACAAGAGATATGTACACTTCTTCTAAGCTTTTAAACAAGAGCTTTGATCATAATTTCTCCAAGGCTATAAGCAAAGTCCCCAGGAACACTGGAGAAGGGACAGAGCCCAAGTACAGCATGACTGGAGTACTGACGTGCCCAGATGTCCTGGTTTAACTGGGCCTGTCCCGGTGCACCAGCAAGATTAGTCAGCGCACTGCCTTGAAGTTTGCTCAGGGCAGAGGGTTTTTGCTGTCTTCTGTTGCCCCCACCCAGACTACAGCCCTGGGAACGAGCTTGTTCCCAGCTCCCGGCAGGAGCTGAGGACAGCCGTCTCTTTGCGGGATCATTACCCAAGCTCAGGGTCACCCTGCATGACCCAGCTTGGGGGAGCCCTGCCTCCTACATTTGTTTGTGAAGACTGGCTACCCTATAAGTAGGAATAAGGACAACCAGAGGAAACAGGAGCACATAAGGTTGCTTTGTTCCCATGTCTACTCCATGGGCACAGAAGGAGCTTCAAGATTACATTACCAACATTCATAAGCTTTGCAGACCAGAGAGCGTTGGCAGCCAGGAGCATTGCAGCGACCTGTTTGCTGCTGGCTTTCTCTGCTGTATCCTCCCTGTCCACCATAGCACCACTGACCCTCTTCTTCCTTCCACAAGGGTGCAGGACAGTGCCTACGGTGCTATGGCCGGTGAGGAGCAGCACCAGAGCTTGGCACTGCTGCAGGTGCTGTCTTCAACCCAGACACATGATACCTGTTGGTAGAGCCGTTCTCCTGAGCCATGGAAGCCAAAATCCCTTTGAGAGTAATGAAAAGGGTGTTTGGGGTAATTAAACTCTTCTTGGTGATCTCTGCTCCCTGCCCCAAGGAGACTGCCATCCCATTGCAGGACGAGCATAAACGTTACAGCAAAAGTTAAGAGAAGATGGTGATGATAAGAGGCACATGGGTTGCTCAGAAACTTGAGTTAGCATTCATTTGCCTATAGCATAAGGGACAGGTACACCAAAATAGCTGTTTAAGAAGCTAACTACACTCTAAAGCCTAATCCCTTTTAAACTCATTTTGCACTGCTTGGAAGCAAGTAAAATTCATGCAGCATTTTCCCAGGTATAGAGAGATCCAGGCTGTCCAGTTTCTATTCATCCAACCACTTGTGTGTGAAGTTACACACATGTCCAGGGTCATCCTCATACAGCCAAGTACCCAAAGCACACATTGAATGTTATTATTGTTAGAAAGGATCTGAGTGTACAATAGCTAATGCAAAAAGCCAATAGCGTCTAGACACAAGTCTGATAACAGCAGTTCTTTAGTCATGCTCAAGACTGCCGCAGAGGGGAAGCGACGTGTCGGGGGCACAAGATCTGCTTTGTGCCTGATGTAATTGCTTACTGCAGACAGGAGAGAGTGCTTAAAAAGTCTGGGCACCTTCATGCTTTGCACTGAGCTTTGATCCCTGAATGGAAAGCACTCCTCAAGAGAGGACCTTGCTGCTGCTTTTCTATTCAGCCCTTAGCCTTCTGGTTTTACTAACAATGTGTCAAAAATAGACTAGAAATATGCCTAAGATATGTCAAAAATAATGGTGAGCACAGAGAAAATACACTGTTTTTAAAGCACTCCAGTTTTGTGACTGAAGTCAGCTGTGGGCACAAGGAATTGGATGTCTGCCGATCTAGTTGAGGAACACTGGAGCTTGAAACCTCTATTTGCTGGTCCTTCTGCCCATCCTAAACAGCTGCACCTCAGGACACAGACTGGTGCAGAAGCAGCAGCTGGCTCCAAAAGCATGGCATGGGAAGAATTCATGGAAATATATATTTTGTGGTGACCTCTGCATTGGCAGGCGCTGAAATACCAGCTAGAAAATCACGATATAGATGTCGTGATGAGCAAACACTGGGTCAATCACAAGTGCTGACACTGAGCAACTAGGATGCAGCTGGACATCTGGAGCGGGGAGTTAATTTTAAAAGTATTTGCATTCACTGATGTGCCTTAACATAAGGTTCATAACAGCCTTAAGGACACTGCAGAACTGGAGCTGCAACTCCAGAGGCTCCCAGTCTGTACTAGACCAAATATCTCTAATGAAATAGGGCCACAGCTGGGGCTGTTTGATCTTCAGCGATGATGAGGTCTTCAGCTTGCACCAAGTGTCAGTCTTCCAAGCAGCACCTGGTTACTGGGAGAGCACAAGCCCTGGGCTAACCCCAGAAGGCAGCAGGAACAACACCTCCCTGTTTTGGTGAGAAAGACATGGAGTTGGGAAGGAAAGCATAGCCCTACAGATGCAGCCTGCACAAGACCACCTGCATTTGGGATTGGCCACCATATCCTGGTGTGTGTCTTTGAGCAACACAGGTGTAGCCAGAGAAACTGAAGACTCCCAGAAGGCTGGAGAATGGGTTTCAGCAGGGGCATAGCTGAGTAGGTCAGGCTTGACCAAGAGGCAGCCTAGCATCAGCTCCACTTGTAAAAATCTTACTGATAAAATGAGAAAAAAACCTGTTTCCCAGCGCTTGGCTCCACTTTCAAAAGGAGCCATTGTGGCTACATAAAATGGCACTCATTTTTACACTTCTATGTAAACTTTCTCCAGCTCCCCTGCTCCAGGTTACAGTGCTGGGAAAAGGCTACTATGCGCCTCCAAGCAAGCCCAAAAGCCCGACACTGAGCTGGGGATGGGTAGAGCAGAGGGTAGTGCAAAAGACGCAGTCCTCCCATGTGTGATTTGCTCTCCAGATAGATGCACTGGGCATCCTCTGTCACTTTAGTCTCTTCCCTCCATCCTGACCTGCACCAAGAGCACTGCCGTCAATCTGCTGGCTTGCACTGAATTGCAAAGGGGATGAATTTGGGCAGATGAATGTTCAGATCCTCCACTGTGTTCTGCAATATTGAAATCATAGAATGGTTTGGAAGGGACCTTAAAGATCATCTAGTTCCAATCCCAAAATACTCATAACTGTAATGGGTGAGCTTGAAAGCACCTTCCTAATCTGCTGATGTCTCTTCTTTACATGCACACAGGTACTTATATGCATAAGAGGAACCTTTATCCTTTGTTCATGAAGAAACGTAGCCAATTCATGCAAAAGCATTCACTGCTGCGTGCATACAGGGGTTTAAAGATGTGGATATCCTTGCACCACTACATGCAGCAGGGGTCTGAAGCGGATTTGGGTTTACAACAGTCAGACGTATGACGTTTAACTTGTGTGACAAAACCACAGGTTGAGCATCAGCTGTCAAGATTAGATCCCAGTGTCAGAGAGTTTCAAATTAGAAGCACTGACAAAAGGGAAACCAGCTCTACCTCAAACTACTATTCTGTTCCTTGAGACTCTCTATTTGCTACTATTTTTAATTGCATATTTATACCACAGACTATTTCTTTCCCTTTAAGAAGATAAGAGTGAAATCAGCTTATAATATTTCTACATTTTTTCATGAAGGTTTTGAAGTAACTCTCTGCTCATTCTTATTTTTTAAAAATGTATTTTTTGGCAGGAAAAAAAAAAAAAAAAGGACTTGATAAATACCAGAGAAATGAATAGTCAGAGTCTCTTCCCATCTGGGAGATCTCAGTGTGGGTAAGGGAAGAAGTCCAGCTTGCAAGGCAGGAACAGGGCTCAAGGTCCTTACTCACACAAACCCACAGCCTCTTTTCAATTCTTGGTAAATTTGTTTTCAAACCCTGCTTTGGTCCAAGTTCTGGGGACTCTTCCAAGTCATACCAGCCTTGTATTTGGCTTTATCAAGGTTACGTACAAGAACATGTATCTACGAAGTGTTACAGCACACTGCGTTTAACATAAAGCCTTCAATATCTACATAAGGCAAGAAACCCCAGCTTTAATGTAACAGTGCCACCTCCTCTGCTCTCCAATGTCGCCACAAGCTTCCCCCCCCACCCCCTTTAGAAATGAAGGGATTCTTGCTAGTGCTATTTTTTAAATTTAGGTGAGCTTTTGTGCCATGGTGCTACTGAGCATCTTCTTCAATTAACAAAATCCCTGAGCTTCCAGGTCCACCGCAGCCAGATGGGAGCAGGCAAAGCCACGCTGGAAGAAAGGTTTTCTGCCGCTGCCTTCCTGGCACTGTGTGGCAGAAGCAGCGAGTTCCTCGTTGCAATCCGTCATGCTACAAGGTCAGTTGTCCTGGAGTGAGGGCACAGGCTCATTCCTTGATGCTACTCAAAGCGGATGTCCCTTTCCGATCCATGGAGATGCAGACCACGTCTCCTCATTTAAGACAATGGTGAATCAGACATCTTTCTAGCTTTCATGCAAGTCCCTTAAGAAAGTGTTAGAAGTCCCCTTGTACCATATGCTATCACAGGTGCAGACAAAAATGCAATTAATCTTCTGTTCAGTAAGAACTGCTGCTTGTAATGAGAAAAGACTCTGTTTGCTTTAGCAATTGGTCCAGAAAGATACAAATGAAACAGTATTCCTTCATTTTTACCATTTTTAACCCAAAAAAGCTATTTCAATAGTAAAAAAAAAAAAAGCACGCTTTCTTTCGCTCAGTATCTTTCACTGGCAGGTTTCAGTAGACTGCAGCTAAATAAAGCTTCACCATCTCCCTGAGGGCTGGAAGTAAGGAAGGCTTCATTCAGAGGAAAAGTCTAGGCAGATGTTAAGGTTTAAATTCTACCAAGTTGGGGGACCAGACACCCACATCAGCCTTCAGACATCTTAAATTATACAGTCAGAAAATAAACTATTTAAGGCAAGTCTAAGTGAGTTGAAAGCTGTAAAGAATCAAAACTGAAATACTGATAGACTGAAACCTTGATTTACCTAAGCCCAGCAGACCCCAGTGTATCACACTTATCCATTTTATGTCTGATAAACATGGATAAAAGTGTTTTTATCAACTAAGGTATCACTGCTGCTGCTGCAAAAAAAATTAAAATCTTTTGTTGCCCAGAAGGTTCCTGTTAGAGCCTGTGACCGGCTGTAATATTGACTGTAGGAGTCTACACTTATGGGGCTATTGGGAAACTCAGAACAGGCTCCATCTAGCAGGAGAGTTCAGTGAGGAATTGTGGCCTTGGACAGAGTTGAATAACCAGCTTCAGAGAAGCTCAGGTTTAAATAAGCCTGGTACTTCCAGATCAAAGCTTTGTTGAGAAAGCCAAGACCAGTTTTCCTGTACTTAGCAATTCAAGGATGAAGATGCAGCAAGAGAATGGTACTGCTTGTTTCAGACTTGCAGAAGCCATATGCCTTTAAGTCCATATCTTCACCTTCCAGATCTTTAGGATGGATTTGGAAAGTCAAAGGGGAATAAAGCAAGGCAGGAGGAAGCACCCTCCACCTCATAACCCTTAGTGAATGAGGGAGTAATGAAAAGGAATGAGGAAAAAACCACCATGCTTTAGCTTCCAAAGTTAAATTTTGTTCAATTAAAAATTCAGAAAAATCACATTTTCACCAGTTTTTCAACCAATTGTAAGCTTCAAAAAAAAAAAAAAAAATCTTGTTAAGTTGGCTGATTAGACTGGACACCCCCATTACATTTGTGAGGTAGGGGGAGAAAAAAAGCAAGAAAACTATTTGAAGGGATGTTTTAGGGATAAAACACTTTCTGGGCATGTCTTTCATTGGGATTTGTCTAAGGCAGGTGGACAAGATATCCAGTGTGACCAGAGGGTACCTGTAGAGCTGTAGAACAAATGGAGAGACATGTTTGAGGTTTGTTTTAATGCCTGATAGGAGCACTTCAGGAAATAAACCTCAGATGCACCATTTGGGTACCATGGAGCTATGCAAAAAATGTACATAGAATGTAAAAATCAAGGAAGTGTGTTAATGCAAGTCTCTTATGACCTGGCTGTGGGCTCACTGTTCACACCTTCCAAACTGTTTGCTTCAAAGCAGCAATGCTTCAGAGCTGATCCAAACCCTCCCTGAGCTTTTCTCACTGGGCCATGAGTGCTTCAAACCCAGCTGAAGGCTGCTTTCCCCTTATCCCTCCTGTGCATACTGAAGCAGAAGCTCCTTTGTTTTTAACTGTGACTAAAGGGAGGAAATCTGTTGAGAGGGTTATTGCTCCTGCTTAGGCTCTAGATATGGCTGCAAAACTCTGCTCTTACAGCTTAGTAAAACAAGTGCTGTGAAGTGTGTATGTAGTTTGTGTACACTGGATTTTAGGAACGAATGAGGATGCTAGTGTGTACTCACAAATGGTCCCTCACTGCTATCCTTCTCACAAAGACAGAGCTGGCTACAGAATCAAAGTCTATCTCCATCCCTTCCGCTGAGAAACAACTGGTCCTCTACACAAAACTAATTTTAATTGGCAGTTTGCACTGTGTGACCTCGACACTGACACCATCTTGTTTGAGAAACACAATTATTCAGGTCAAAAGGGACCTCAGGAGGTCTCTAGTCAACTTCTTTCCCAAAGCAGAAGCAGGACAGGCCCAGGAGGGCTTCCTGAGTAACCCCACTTGTAACCAGCCTCTAGGTAGAGTACAAATGCTTTGACCCAATGATCCAGCCACACCTTTAGTAGTGCCCCCATCCAGACCATAACATCCCAACCTGGATGAAAGAAAGCTGGGGAAGACTGCATTGAAAGCCCAGCTAAAGTCAGGGTAAGTGACATCCACTGCTTTCCCCTATCCACAGATTCAGTCAACTCTTCTCAGAAGGCAATCAGGTTGGTCATGTGTGATTAACCCTTTTGCATGCTGCCTATTGCCAGCCACCACCTTCTTCCACTGTCCAGAAATGTGGACTCGCTCCATGATTTTCTCAAAATGCAAAGCAATTCTGAACCCCATTCTCCACAAGCAGCAGGCAGCCAGGGTCTGAAGGGCAAAGCAACTTAGATTGTAAATCAGACTGTCAAGAAACAGCTACAGGAACTACCAGACACAGAAGCCACTTGGAAGCTACCAAAAGCAAGCTAAAAAAAAAAAAAAAAAGCCCTGAGATACAACACCCTACAAACACCAAAACCCAAAGAAAACCTCACCCCCATGAAAGCCTGCCTGTGTAAATAATTTACAAATGGTCATAAAAACAAAACAAGGAACCACCCACTTCCTCAGACTGCCAAAAATGGAGGGGAAAAACAACAACAAAGTCCATAGCCATCCAAACAAACTCCCCAAACCCAGAAACAATAACTCCCTCCCTCCCAACCTGCTGCTAACAGCAGTAACATTCCCTGCTGAATAAGTGCCTGGGGGGGGGGGGGGGCGGGGAAAGACAGAAGCCAAACAATAGTTTGTTGGTTTCTTAGAAATATTTATGAACAATATTCAGAGGAAATGTTATCAAGGGGAAGTCACATAACCAAGTATAGAAGCAAGGCAGAAATGGGAAAACAGGTGGATCTGGCTCTCCAGAGAAGACTTCTGGTGCCTAATGAGTCCAAAGTCCTCAGGTCATTTCCACCACACACATACATCAAGCCTCTGACAAAGAACAACTTCCTACCTTAGCTACTGGCACTTCTCATGAAACACTTCATCTGTCAAGAGTTTGTTTTACTAACTCTAGAGCTGACTGATGCCAGTGAAGATAGCATCATCAAGTTTTCAGTGGATTTTCCAACCCATTTGCTTTTTTTAGTTGTATATTGAAAATGTTCTTTAACTATATACCCATAGGATGGTTCACTGTTAATGGTGCTCTAATTTATTTGCTTACAAGTGAGAATTCTGCACCAGAGGGGACCATTTTTACACACAAAGTAACAGACAACAAGGCAGGTATAGATGAGTTAGAGTAAAATAATACAATAGTTATGACTTTTGGTCCATGCAAAGGTCTCTTTAATTTAGTACCCATTTAAAGAATATGTAATTAAGCACTGGGGTTATATTAGGATTTTAGTCTTGTTTTGTTTGAGCACAGGACAAACAAAAATTATTTGTTGTCAATAATTGTTTGACCCTTCAGAGGTTATCACAAACAGAACACCTCTGCATGCATACAAATACACCTACGTCCCTAATCAATATTGACATTAAAAACCTCAGTGGGAGCCTCTGAACAAGCAGAGTCCTTACACCAAATGTCTACAGAGGAAACGAGTCCACCAGAGATAAAACATCTACCTCAAATGGCTCTTTGAAGCCTATAGTGAGACCTGTACGGCTTTCCATGTATTAGTAATTAGTGCTGCTGTTCACCACCTGAATAATATCATTTATTGGGAAGCTTAACTGTCATCTTCAGTATTTGTAACCTTCTCTTCAGCCCAAATTTCAGAGGTCGAGGTAACAAGTAGCTCGTGTTTTGCAGTCCCTCTAGGATGGCACAGTTGCTCGGGCTGTGCAGCTAGGACACCCAGCTTGGTTTTCACATCAGACAAGGGCAGCACGGTGTTTCATTACACTAACATGGGGCTGAGGTCTTTCTGAAATAATCTGTGCCCAGCAGGTAGAAATAAAGCTGAATTTGTTCTTAGGCATCTCTAATTTCTGCACCATCAAAGCAAAGCTCCGATAACAAATACTCAGCATCTGATGGCATCCTCCTCGCTCTGCTCAGAGCAAACACGGGAAACATCTATTTTTGTAAGTGGATCTGAAAGCCTTTGCTATTTTTTGCTAAAAAACTAGCTTCAACAGGCCACATCAGGACTGGCAGTCCTTGTGCCCAGGATGGCTTAGTGTCCTCCTGCAAACAGAGGCGAGCTATGATGGTTCATAGGACACGTTATATTTTGTTGTCCGAAAGAACTGCTTAATGGATATCCAAGCTTGCATCATATGAATTTGGAGACTTGTTTACAACCAGTAAACCCAGCAACC
This sequence comes from Rhynochetos jubatus, assembly GCA_027574665.1. NCBI lineage: Eukaryota > Metazoa > Chordata > Aves > Eurypygiformes > Rhynochetidae > Rhynochetos > Rhynochetos jubatus. The sequence continues at coordinate 25,627,691 of CM050656.1, forward strand.
CAGGCAGACCTGCTGCGGACATTTATAATCTGTGTCACCAGGCTCTACAAAGCCCCGTCCAAGAGTAGGGATGCAACAAGTCCTGCTCAGCAGAACAGGCTGTCCTTTGCCCTTCTCAGCCTGTTATCCAGGTCCTTAATCAGACCATGATATCATTGCTTTGCCCTACTCTAGATTTATCTTTAGCAGAAGAATAGCATGATGGCATCGGTCACAAATGCATCGAGACAAGTGTGCTGTTTATCACTATTTGATTCAGGACTTCATCACTCACGAGTGTCACACAAGCTCCAAGGAAATTTAAAGAAATTCTAGGCAAGTCTCCGTGGTCCCCCATATGCAGCCCACCAGCATTTATTAATCTTAGGAGCCATTTAAAAGTTCTGCAAGAATTAACCCCCCAATTTTATGTACATTTAAAATATACTATATATTTGATATCCTGCATTAAGTTTCCAGAAGACATTCACACTATGCTGATAATCAATTATCACTAAGCAATTCCTATTTTTCATTCACAATTTACAGTACTATTGAGTCTCTTACAGCATATCTTTAAGTTCACCAAGTGTTTAAGCCAAGGAAGAAAGGAAGGTCAAAAGAAACTAAGCAACTTGTTGAAGGTCCCTAAAATAAAAGGTTAACAAAACCCAGGTGTCTCCCTATCGGCTCAGCACTCTTATAAACATAGATTCATTTTAGAGTCCTTCAAAGGTCAAAACCACAAAGAGATTATGAAGAGAAAGAAAAAAAATATATGTACACAGTTTCGTTTTGCACACCAAACCTAAAGATACATAGACATTTAAAAAGCCTGAATAAAAGCAATATCACTTTTTGACCATCAGAAATGCATGTTTTGTTACATCACTCAAGTACAGGGCTGTCCACAAATAATGATTTTTATTTTAAGCTGGAAGATGTTATGGTCTTTCAGCACTGCAAGTGGAGTGGTCTTAGAAATAAAATTCTGAGCAGATGGTAAAAATAAAGGTTTTGTTTTCTTAATGTCAGCAAGGTAATGTTGCAGGGGAACACGCAATTTTGGTTCTTTCTCACTCATACTAATGCCTGGAAAAGGACTTCCTTCCCACTGGAGAGTCAAAATTTTTCATTTAGAGAAGTGACCACTGCAACTCCATTTTGGATCCCAGTTTGCTCCATTAACCTCACGTCCACTACTGTGGGGTTTTCTTAAGGCTTTGTGCAAAGATGTTTCCTACTGTATTTCTACCTCTAACCTCAAGTATGGATGATTTCAGCGCTGAAGTGTTTAACATTTGTCCACATTGGGTAAAAAGGTTTCCTCCCAGAACGTTTGGTATTGTACAAGTGTTGAGAGAAAAAAAAACCCCACCCACCTCTTGAGTAGCCAAAACTATTCTTTATGACAAGTTGCATTAAAGAGACAGCCGTTGATGTTGATGATCGAGCAGGGAGTCTCAAGCACCACAGGTCAAACACTGGTCAGATGAACCATTAGAAGCAATCAGGGAACCTCAGCACCTCTGAAAACACCTTAATAACCATCATTGAAGAATTTGTTTTCTTAAAGAAATGGGAAGTTTGGCTCCTTTGCTGAGGATAAACAAACAAATCCCCAAACTCCAGAAAACAAAAACCAAACCCCACCTTTGAATCAGAAATCAACTGTAACAACCCTTTGGAGAGAACCCTCGCAGTATAAACACACCTGCTCACTTGGAAGTACAATATCTGGCGGCACCTGTGAAGCAGTAAGGCACGCGAACAGAGGCAATGAAGGAAAGACAGAGCACTTTTGAGACTCAGCAGCCAATGACTCAGCCTGCTGTCGGCCGGCAGCAGCTCAAAAGCTCTGATATCCAACAGTCCAACCTCCACTGCACCAAATGAGACCTGGAAGATCTTTCATCCCAGATGATGTGCCCAGATGTGTCCTACCTGAATCTCCTGAGTCCTCAAGAAGCTCATACCATATTATTTTAAATGTTTTAGCACTTTAGGACAGGCTAACAGAGCATCTGTTCTTTTTCCTCTCCTCCTTGTCTTTTCTCCGCCTCCCCTCACACTCACCCTGAGCAGGATAGAACACCTCCCATTTGAAGGAGTATCTCCAGCCACGTTGAACACCTACAGTCAGCAACATCAGGAGGTCAGTGCACAAAGTCATTATGGCTGCTTGAGTCAGCACTTGCTTTTCCAGATGAACGCTTCCCGCAGGCACTAATCCTGCTGCTCACAACCCCACAGCCAAGCGATGCTGCTGTTGTCACGCATCACCTTTACTTAATCCTTCCCGAAAGCTGCATGAACATTTGAGGGCAGGCAAACTGCTGCCACGGTAAGTTTTTACAAGCCCCGAGTTGCAACACCGAGGCTAGCTCTGAAAGAGGTGGCACCCCTGAGCCTCTTCCAAAAGTGACAGAGGAACACTAAAGCCAAATGTTGGGTCTTTCCATCTGTGAGAAGGTAACCTGGTCATTGACACCATGCCTACTGCACTGGATGGTTTAGCCCAATGACATTTTGGTGCAGACATTCAGGTCTAATTCAGTTTTTCCAGAGTCAGCCATCCCCTTCCCACCAGGTTTTCCTAGGAGGGACACGCTCCAGGAAGGGACATTCAATTTGGATGGATAAACAGTAACAGTTGCCAGCAGGAGAGATTAACTGTTAAGGTGAAAAGGTTGGCAGCAAAGTTGTGCTGAATGTTTTCAGTGAAACCTGAGATGCAGATACTGACCTCCAAACCCAGGTGAGCACAGCTCACACTGGTTTGGAGATGCACCACTTCCTCACAAATAGGGACCTAGTTTCAAGAGATCAGCTTTGAAACAAAATGCTTAGTAGCAAGTGAGATTCACATTAGAACAGGTGAAGTGCTGGATGGTTAAATGCAGCTGTGGCAGCTGATGAACTTGATTCAACATCAGGTCCAGATGAGTGCAACCTACTTCGCAACCCCAAGTTTTCCACAATTAAGAACATTTAAGGGCAGCACTTCACGGAAGTGGATGAATTTTGAAAAACTTTTGCTTATGTTGTTTTCAAAGGTGAAGGGAAGGACACAAGCCAGGTAGATATTGGTTTATGTTAAGAAGCTTTACTGCATTTGAAGTTTTGAGTCCTCTATGCATGCTGGCTTTTCTCTGCTACAGCTGATCCAACACCTCAACCCCCCAAGAAAACACAGTCCCCTGGCACTTGCACTTGATGTGCTTGCTGCACTTGCTGCCATGCTTCTGGAAGAGTGAAGACATCAGTCCAAAGTATCACGTTTGGGGACTGGAGGAGCAAAGGGTAAATGGATACACATGCGGCATTATTCACATGGCTAAAATGTACCCGGAAGTTTCCCATGACTTGCATGCTTGTCTTTCTTTATATATATATTTTTAAATAAAACTTGGCAGCAGTTCAGACCTAGGATTAAAATAACCACTTTGTGTCATCCCAAGGCAGGAGCAGAGGCCACCTCTCTGCTTTGCCAGCCCTCTGCCCCTGCTGCCAGCAGACTGTGTGAGGTCTGAACAAACAGGAGGCAAGAAACATCCCTTTTCACAGCCATTATTCGAAGACATTCATGCAACTCTTCCTTCAGACATGCTTTGCTTGACAAGCTCAGCCTGTGAGTGTTTTAAAACCAGCTACCAGTTTCTAACATCAGTGGTGATAACCTGTACTACACAGGTTATGTATGGAGAAGGTCCACTTTAGGTGGTAGCATTAGACTGTAGGAGCGTTCACGTCACCCCAAAAATGTTACAAAGCTTGCAGTTAAAGAGCAGATAGTCTAGGGCTGCTATTGCAAGAGAATCTGGCTTCTCATTTAGAAGCAGATTTATTTCCCCAACTATGAGGGCCTGAGTGTTTGAGAACAAGAACTCAATGTTCACAAGCCAGTAAGCAAATAAAGACCCTGAATTTTCTTTGTATTTAAATAAAGAAAAAAAGTTATGACTGAGGCCTGACTCATGATTTTCAAATTCTCAGAGGCAGCAAGCTTAGTAATTCTGCAGTCTCTCGTGGATTGGAACTTTCAGGAGTTTCGTTGTGCATCACTAACAGAAGTTTCATGCAAGCCTTTCAACCCCGTAGCTGTACGACATGGAAATCTGTTTCATTGAATGCAGTCCAGGAAAAGCTAGTCTCTAACTTCTTCAGGAGATACTCATGAATAATACAGCTAGCTGTTTTCAGCAAATTCAAATCTCCAATGAAAAACAAAGGCATATTCCCAGCTTGAGCTCTGCTGAGCATCAGGTCAGATCCCAGTGGTGCAAATCTAGTCAGGAGCAGAATATAGACCTTGAGCCTGGCTTAGCCTGAAGCACACAGAAAGCCAAAAGATTTGCTTTAAATGTGCTACTTCACTTTTTAAAAGTGATTTATATGTATTGACTTACACTGTTGGATACTATCTTTCAGCACAACCATAGCATAGTATTTTTTTCACTTAACACTGCTGCACCACTTCAAATACCAAAGGTCATTCAGTGCTAAAGACACAGGAGCCTAGAGGAGTTTCAGACCTACATATGCACTGGGCTGGGAGTGGCTGAGCGTCCAGGATTTCTGATACCCAAAGCCTTAACCACACACAGTGATCCCAGGACACACAGACAAGTCCCATAGCGTGATCCCAGAAGCACAGACTCATCTGTGTTGCACAGTGCTGACATCTACATCATGGGGTAGACTGGGTTTAGGGGTCTCTTTCTCAGGGGAGAAAGCAAGAAGCAGGATTGAGAGGTTTGCTTTGCAGTGGATACAACCACTCCTTGCTTATGCTTCATTATTACAATTCATGCTGTGGACCATCTCCATTTCCCACAGCCCAGTGCTCTTCAGAGTACAGTGTGCTGTGCCTGCAAGTTGATAAGGCTGCTTTATGATCTATGGCTGCTGGTTTTAATTAAAGCTGCCTCCTCTGCATTGCTTCTAGCCTTGTGCAGATGGGAACACAACCGATTTCATCTTCTCTGATCCAGCAGATGCCAAGCTCACAATTACAAACTGCCATTAATAAGGAAGCTTCTCCCACCACTCCTGCTGGCTCAAGCGGAGTGGGAAGAGGAGAACTAAGGAGAGGATATACAGTGACAGCAAAATAACCCTTCCCTTCACTACACCGACTAAGCAGAAAACTGATTATGCACATTACCTTCAAACCTCCCAATCTCAAGAGCTCCTGGAGGGCTGCAGCAGAGGATAATGAGAAGTCAACCCCAGCAAGCAACTCACTCGTAGTCACCTTCAGGGTAGCAGACAGCCGTTAGTCCTTTGAATTAACAAGACACATCCCAGTCAGGAAGTATCCCAGTCCCACAGTGTTTCTTACTTGTGGGCTCCACCCTTAATTCCTACTGACACTTCCTGTGTGGGGTGTGTAGGCTAGCTACACCTGGAGTCCCCTACCACAGGTGTGACTGAGGCCATTAAATGAGCCCTGATCACTCTCACCTGGGCCATGCAACTGTTTGCCCAGGAGCCCCCAGGCCATGGCAGAGCTGTGCCACTGGTTGTGCCTGGTCCCTGCTCCCCTGACTTGCTGTCTGTCCTTCCTGCATTGACCTCAGCCTGGACCTGCTGCTTTGCATGAACATGGGGCTATTCTGAACCTGTTGCTGTGGTCACATGATCCTATCACCTTGCTTGGGTACAGGTGGTTAGTGTGGGTATCCTCAGCTCCTGGATCAGCCCAGGGGAACCTTATCTTCTGCCATTTCAGCCAGTCATGTCTTCTACAAGGCCCTTATGGTGGGAAACCCCAAGCTGGCTGATACATCTGGGGGTCCTGGGGTCTGTGCTGTTAAAGCAAAAGTCATATTTTTCTTCCCTGACTGGGCACTGGGGTCACCTGTTGAGGTCAGAAAAACACACAGTTTTTGCACAAAGCCAGATTCAAATCAAAGCTTTCCATGGGCACAGAAGTCCTACCATATGTTATTCTCAGCTTTATGCTGTTTTTACAGTATGCAAGGTTCAAGCATGTCAGTTTATCTTCAAAGTACCCTGATGAGGAAAAAAGAAAACTCTTGATTCTCTGTTCCAGGTGAGGAAGTCAAGCAGTTGGACCTTGCTTTTAGGATCACCTTTGACAGAGATAGTATTTAAATTTGGAACACCAGGCCATTGATGGATAATGTTCTTGTTTGCAGAACGGGAGGTTGTTTTATTCCCCATATAACGAGGACAACAGAAGACAGGGCTGCCGACAACCTTCCTCAGCCATCACATCATTCCACCCAGCCTCCCTATGTTTGAAGGTTCTTAAAATTTAGATTGAAGGCACCACAGCTGCAGTCAACTCAAGACTCCCTGTTGAGGGTCGTGTTGGGAGATGTCAGTCTGCAGCAGAAGTTACAATAGACTCAATGGTGCTCTGTTCCAAGACATCTTAGTCATGCAAACATGCTAATAGGGAGCATTGAGGCTTTAAGTGCTGGAGTTGATGAGAAAGCTTTATGGTCACTTCAGGATAGCAGGCAGTTTCATGTCTCTGATGTGTGGGATGCATAGTCTCTTATTTCTTGTATGTGTCCAATGTTGCCATAGAAGCAAGTAACATATTTTTCTGATACAGATCTACTTTGGTACATCCCAAGCTAGTACATTTTGTGCTTAGTTTCTGTCTCCAGAAGAGAAGAATGGCAATTTCAAACCTATCTGAACTTTTAGGATATTGTAGCATGCCATGTGTTTTAAAAGGACCTGGGTTATCCATCTAGAGTCAACACATTTAAATTGCAGAGGGTGGGTGGTTGTATCAGACAACAATGCTGCTCAGTGGTTTTTGACTGTTGATGCAAAAATTAAACATTTAAATATTTGAAAACACAAAGTATTTTTACAGATTATTTGAGCAATCAGCCTTAAATGTAGATGGGGGTGGGGGGAATTTTCAAGAGTACAATTGACTTGGAATTTGACTCAAATGAAAAAGCAGAAGCCCAACTCCATGCTTGGATTTTTTTTTTTTTCATTAAAGGTTCAAAAACTACATAAAGCTGTGTGCATTCCCAAAATCTTTCCACTTATGGAAATCAAAGTGATGATATGACTCCATTTAATTCCCAGGCTCTGTAACCAGATTGCTTGTACTCACTGATCCCACAGAAACAGAATTCAAAGCTGGACACTTGAAACCAAGTACCTGAGCTTGACTTATGCTTTAGCACACAGCCATCTAGGCCCTACCCCATCAGGGTAAGAAGAGCACATTTACCTATAAAGAGGATTTCAATCTGCAACAACTCGGCTCAATCCTTAATTTCACAAGGAGAACAACCTCCAAGGAGATTATGACTCTGAACTTCTTACCGAAGGGCCCTTCTGGAAGGGCTGTGTCATATTTACTGTCTTACCATGAGCATTCATCCCTTCATGTTTTCTTTTGTGTTTAGTAATGATAGTTCATTGTGGAGCCTGTTTCAAAGATAAGCCTACTGCAAAGCTGGATCTGCAAGACACAAGACTGCTAATCAGCTCTGGGATAGTGTACCTTGTTACACCCAGCTGGAAGGTAGGGTCCCAGTGCTTCAGCTTGGGAGCCAAACCCTCCAGCCTTTGCTCAAAGCTTGGTGTTGTGATAACTCAAATGAGCATTTGTTAGTGGTCTCGCAGGAATTGCGTACCATGCTCTCTGTGTATTGTAGCTGAGAGAGCATTTTCTGTAACACACGGAACTTCAATCTATGCTTATAACAAGGCATGTCACTTACGACTACAGAACTGCCTCCCATGTCAAAGGAAAAACAACCACCCAGGAGATAAAGTACTACTCAAAGCTACCTCAGAACCAATGCTTTTCTTCCCAGAGATATGAAAGTCCAGAATAAATAGGACTGCTACCCTGAACACAGGGGCCCATGCAAAATTCATACAAACTGAGCTTCCTGAGTCCCTTTCTTCTTTCTCACCCAGGTGCCCTTTGTGAAAACACCAAAGTGAAGTAAGTAGCACCCAGCTGGTCCAGTCTCCTTCACCAGGAACATGTCTTCATCCTGCACAGCCACATCTCAGAAAGTGGTGGATGGAGACATCATCTCTCTCTGGAGGTAGCAGGACGCTGTATGCAAGCAGGCATTTGCCTTGAGCTCTGCATGACCAGATATTTGCAGCCCAGCATCAGTCCTCTATCTGGCACCCTCAAAAAGATACTCATTCTCCTCCCACATCATTGCCCACGCTCAGCGCTGTCTCTGCAGGCATTTACTAAGCTGTGCAACCCCTTGATGGGCTCAGCTGGCGAAGAGCCAGCAGCCCCTACTGCTCTCATCCAAGCTCTGGCAGGAGTCCCTGCATTGCTCTGGTTTCTCCTATCTCCCCTTCCACATCTCTGCAGCTCCCAAGGTGCGCAGAGGCTGTGCTGACAGCTCCATGGAGTGCTGAGAGCTCCCACTTCCCCAAATTGCCTTTTTCTGTCTGAAAAGGGCATCAGAAGGCTCCAGCCCTTTGAAGAGGGGCTAGAGACCTCACATCTCTGGCCACAGCCTGGGATTGCCTCCATCTGCAGTAGCTTTAGGGTTAATAGAAATACCAGTAAGGCTGCTCTTGCTTTTTGGAGCAGATTTTGGCTCGCTGGTACCATTACTTCAGATGATCCGACAAACAAACTTTTGTCCTCCCTCTGATGTAAAAGATGGTGACCAGGGCTCTTGTGGAGTCACAGATGAGATCTAAAGCTTTGGGATATCACTGTGTTCTCCGGCAGCAGCAGCATCTTCAAGGTGCTGCTCGGGGCAATACAGGCCAATGACCTTCCCACGTGATTTGCAGGAGTGACCTAGAGGGGCAACAAGCAGCCCATGGGTAGCAAAGCTGCCTTTCGCTGATACGAATCAGCAGCAACTGTATGCCAAAAGCAAAAGACATGCACTTCAGTGCAACTGAAGGATGGTTACAGTTCCCATTTTAGAAAACTAAACTTTGGTTCTCCATATAAATCCTCCTCAGGTCCAACCTTCAGGTTCATCTTCAGTGAGGATACTTCACCCATTTCAGTCTGACCTAAAAACAGATGGAAAGAGGTGAAGATGTAGCCAGGCTCCTCTCAGTGGTGCCAAGACAAAAGGCAACAACCACAAACTGAAATATATGAAATTCCACCTAAACATAAGAAAAACTAGTTGGCTGTGAAGGTGGATGACCAAGGAGACAGGTTGTCAGGAGAAGTTGTGGAGTCTCCATCCTTGGAGAAATTTAAGCACTGTCTGGATGTGGTCCTGGGCAACCTGCTCCAGCTGGTCCTGCTTTGAGGAGGAGGGTTGGATTAGACATCTCCAGAGCCACCTGGAGACATCTCCAACCTCAACTATTCTGTGACCCAGTCATTTCAGCTGAAAACATCAATGTAACTTTCTTGAAAGGAGTTGCCAACCGCTGTCTGTAGCACATGGACATGCTTTCATGGCCTTCTTGGCTGAGGTTTGGGAAAAAGCTTGGCTGTCCAAAGAGGGACCATAACTGCTCCTTGACCCTTAAGCCAAGACTTTCCTAAAAAGCAGTCTAGTTTAATTTTTTTTTTTTTTCATAAAGTATTGTCCCAGTTATTTTTTATTTTGATTCTTCTCTGTGTGGCAGAAGGCAGAAATCAGAGAGGGTGAAAGCCAAACACGGGTGAACCAGGAAGCAGCTTCAGACTCACTGAGTTACCTCGGGCTTGCTGTCACATCCATTATTACTCATTACAATAACATCCTGTAGACTAACGCACGTCTCCTATCAGTCCTGCAGTCACCACCGGGAAAATAAAAAGCTTTGGACAGTTCTAGGAAGGGTCTCAATTTTATACCACTGCTTGTTCCTGTCCTCCTTAGAGCTGCCGTTATGGAAAACATCTTTTCTTCCTTACAGATGACCATCGCTTCTCCTTCCCTGTGGCTCATGTCCTGGTGATAAAAGTGCAGGCCTGAGAGTTACGTAAGAGTCAGGGTGAAATCCAGACATGAAGCTCAGAAAGTTCAGTGCAGCCAGAATTACCTAGATGTCTGATCAAACAAAAATATGTATTTTTAAGACTATATTCAATCACATTTCAATATTAAACACTCTTTAATTGCGGCTGGTAAGATTTTTTTTTTTTTTTAGAAAATAGCTTTTTAGCAGAACAAAGACTCGTGTCAATGTTTTGCAAAGCTAGCTGACCTTGTTCTAATTAGCTGTGTTTGAAGGCACACAACATAATGTCATGCTAAGCAAAACAATGAGCAGCCTATAAATAAAAAAGAACTACTGCTAGATTGCACATTTTCAGCTTTAAACTTAAAGATTTCCACAGGAGTAGGAGGTCACTTCACTGGCTATATTTATCTCTTTGAAATTAACAGAAAGGAAAAAATAGGCCCTTTTGCCCTCAATCTGGAACATAAGGTCAGGATGACAAGTGGTGTTGGCAGGGCTGGGGGAGTCTGGTCGCGTCCGAGGCCCCTTGCAACTCCAGTCATCACCATCAACATGCCAGCACCGCCCTGGGCTTCGATACGCTGCGTCCAGCCGGCTGGAAAATGATATTCCTCTGGTGTCCTGAGTCATCCCCCTGCTGTAGATAAAGTCTCCATGAGGTTAAAAAAATTATAAAATTTAAAATAGTGTGCTCAGTCTTTCCTGTCAGTTCCTGGCATGTGAATGCTAAAAACATCAGCAGAAAAATACTCGTCATTTGTTTCCAGAAATCCTGGGGAACAGACACGTGAAACCTGGGAGTGACTCAGAGGCTGTCCTAGAAAATGTCACCTGTCACACATCCAGGTATTCCACTGATCCAAGGACCTGCTCCTGGTAAAGGGCCGAGCCATCACTTCAGCCTGCAATGGGGTGTGTTCTGACATCTCTTTGCAGGCACACTGCTGTGATTAGCCATGATGGGAGCTCTCTCTGTGCTGAAGGGAAAATAGAGCCTCGTACTGTTTGGTTCCTGATCTCCTCTGCTCTCCTCTAGGCCCTGCTTGGCTCTAGCTAGGCTGAGGCTGGACCACCTCTGTGGGGAAACCAGCACAACGCCTACCAAAACAAAGGGGTGCTGAGCTGAGGTGACCGTCAGCTGGAGGACAAGCAGTGGCTCAGATGCCACCCCAAGCCAATGCTCGACAAAAATCTATTTTTGTCTCTCTAATTGAACAGGCTGTTTGGATGATTCAAGTGTCCTGAATGATAGAACAACTGACAATGGAATTAGAAAGCAGATCCTGGTTTGGTAAACCTGTTTTTGGTGTTATCATCCTTCTCCACTTGTAAATCTTGACTGAATATGACCTCGGTTGAAAGACCAAAGCAGCAGATCATGAGAGACACTGGGAAACAGTCAAGGGAAAGAGATAGCAATGACATGGGTTGAGGCTGAGGTCACCCTTTCCACCTTCTCCTCTAGCTGAGTCCAGCAAGTGCCTCAGCTGATCAGCACCTCCTGCAGCCCAGTCGCTAGCCATCATCTCCAGGAATAGCTTGGCTTCTTTTCCAGTTTTCATCCAGCAAAATGGATCATATTATCGAACAAAAAAGAAACATCAACTACACTCTTTGATCATCTCCAGACTAACTCCCACAGCATAATTTTAATTGCTAAAGTTCTAGACACACAGTCCCAGTGACTACAAAACTTGAGGACACTTCTTTTTTTCCCCTTTTTTTCTTTTATGAAGAAACACTTTCCATGCTGGGCAGATGTACGACATAACTGCAGTCCCTCAGGTGCCCAGAGTAAGTGGAAAAACCCAAGAAGTATGTGTCCACATCTTGCCGAACTTCATCAGCCTGTGAATAGCAGTGATGGCTCTGAAGCTCCCAGAGGAACAGGACAAACAAATACTCCTTCCCCTGAGTACCACGGGCCTAAAATGCAGCAGCCAAAGGTCCTGCTGTGGGGTGAGGTTCCCCCATGGGACTGCAGATGAGGCTGCTGAGTTTGAGGCTACTCACTGGCATTTGGAAGGAATTTGTTCCGCCAGTGGAAACTTTTGTGGCTGAAGCAGCTAGAGGGCGAAAAGCCAGTTAAACTTCTCTTTTTCTACAGAGGGTGAACATACAAACATGTCTTAGATGCATGATTTAGAAAACCAAGATAAAAATCAAGCCAGCTGCTTTCCCCAGAGTTTTTTCTTATGATCATTGCTCACTGCAACAGCCACATGGACTAAGCGCCATGTTTTGAGTGCAGACTTTTCTGGCTAAGCTATGGAACACACCAAGTGTAATTTTTGACCGTGTAATTTTTCTTCCCTGAGCAGATTCAAAAACCAGTGAAGCAGGTAAGAAGATGATGTGAATTGCAAAGCATCTTTGTGCCTGTGGACTTAGGCGACTAGTAATATCCATATTATGGTATGATGAGACCTTTGGGAATTAATGTGTCAAGATTTGTTTTGACAGGAGGGTATCAGCGGATGATAAAGTTGAAAGTCTCAACATATCAGGGGAGCTGTGGTTTTGTATGGACAGTGAAAATTAATTTATCACTAATTTGGCCTCGGTCTAAACTAAACCAAAACGAATACCGTGGTCTCATCTTACCCTAGACTGGTTTCTAGTTGACGGCTTTGAATAATTCAGGAGAAACCCTCTCTGCTGCCAATTACTGCTGCAAACAGTTCCCAGCACCACCGGCCCCATCAACACCCTAGCTCCTCACTCCATCGGCTGACACTGCCCACCCGGGGCAGGGAGGAAGGCAGCACTGCCATGGATTGGGAGGAACTGCCATGTAAAAATAAGATTTCTGTTTTCTGTGTTGATTAGGAACTTCCATGGGATAAAGGTAAAGGACAAAAAGCCACCTTGGTACGTACATCCTTCTTTGTCATGTTAAGAATAAACCCTGTTGGTCAACATGACGTGTAGCTTTAAAAATTAATTGCTGCAGGTAAAAATCTCTGCTACTGAGCAAGGTTTGATTAGCACAGAAATCCGTGCATTCCAACAGATGCAAACCAACAGTGGAACACTCCTCTGCTCCATCCTACTCCTTGAGCATCTCTTCCCACAAAGAAGTTTCCTCTAAACAGAGTTTCAAGAGCATCCTGGGTTGTGCTGAAATAGTTTGGGTCTGCAGTCCCATTTTGTACTGGGGTCTGACAACATTCAGGCTCTCCAGCCATTTCTATCATGCTCCCACACACTGTCCCAGCTTTTGATATGAAAATGTTGAAACTGGCATTTTGCAAACTTCTGTAGATATTGAGAAATCCATGTCCCTGGGGTTCTCGGTGCAGTTACTGCCTTGTTCTATTTCTAATGTTAAAAAACATCATGTTGTGACTTCACTGATGGGCATCACAGAAAAAACAGTCACTGGCCCTGATCCCACCTCTTGATGGATTAAAATAGGCAAACGACTTGGAGTTACAAGGTAAGAGCAGAAGCCTGTGACTCAGATCATGCACATGCTCCTGCTGGTTTCCATTTGCACCAGAAGCCACTTCTTTAGTCCCAAAGACCGAGTCCCTTCCACAGTGCAACAAATTCATGCCATCCATCTTGAAATGACTGTTGTAACATCTAAGCTATCTACACTGTTATCTCCGTTATCCATGCAGTTAGCCCTGCCATGGTGCTTCTGGTGGGGAGCACAGGGCAGGAAGGTCACCCATTTGCTCCCCTTCTCAGGGCATAACAAGGACACCCCAGCTAGGACATAGAAGCCACGGAAGGATTTCTGCCAAGCTGCTTTCCGAACAGTTGGCTCCCAGAACATACCAGTTCCTGGGGTTGTTCCTGCCCAGGGACAGCACCTTGCACTTCTTGTTGAATTTCATGAGGTTCCTGATGGCCCATTTCTCCAGCCCACTGAAGTCCCTCAACAGCACTCCCATCCAGTCCAGCAGCCACTCCTCCCAGCTTTGTGTCATCTGCAAATACTGAGGGTGCTCTCTGCCGCATCATTCAGGTCATTAAGGAACGTGCTAAATGACACCACCATGTAACAATGTAACCCTCATGTAACCATACCCCTGGGTTACACCACCAGTGACTGTCCTCCAGCTGGACATTGTTATCACTGACCACAATCCTTTGACACCCATGACAAAATCATCCCTGCCGGTCTGTTCAGTAACCCTGACCCACAAGCTATCAGCTGGCTCATCACCCACCCCTGGGCATATCTCCATCCATTCTCTCTCCTCTCTCACACAGAGCAACTCTCCCTCCTGGGCTGTCTTTCCCAAACACCCTCCAGTTGAGCAACCTATCCCACCATGCCCCCATCATCCCAATGAGTAGCCCTACAATTCATGCAGACCTCCCATTCCTCCTCTTGGTTCCCATGCTGTGTCCATGCCTCCATGAGCACATTCCTCTCACCACATCTCTTCATTGCTTTGCTGCCAGCAAGAAGCTGTGAGGGACAACACTGAAGTGTCCCATCCATCTCCTCTATGAGACAACCACCATGACCAGCTATTCTGCAAGTGCACGAGGTCTGAGCAGTACATGGAAGAATTTCAGCCTTGTTGATGGTTCAGGCAGGTTCTGATGAGCACAGGCTGGAATTTCAGGGTACAGTGGGGAGCTCAACTTCCTTTCAAAAAGCCTGAATACTTACAAATGTTGGTGTTAAACTGGTGCTGTTAGATTTGCAAATTTGAGTGCTTCAGAAATGCCAGCACTGAAGTTTCCTATCCAACTTAAATCAGTTACCTCGGCCGCTGATTGCTGGCTCACACATATTTTTCCCCAGAGCAGACAGACCTCAGGAATGTGTGGTTAATGTGTGGTTTGACATGACACTAGCTTCAGCTGTAGAAGTGGGTAATGGTCCCAAATCCTGCTACCGCCAGCTAGCCAAGGACTTCCTCTGTGCCGCAGATTCTTGTCCCCAAGTGGTGCCAGGACAACTGTTTGTGAGGCCAGGCTGTCAGCTCAATCATGGATGTTACCTGATTTAAAAATGAGTAACTTTCCCTGCACATGCATCATTTTGTGTGGTGCGCAGGATGGATGTGATCTGTGCCATTCCAGGGATAAAGAGGTCTCTGTAAGTCTGTCAACCCTGTCCCATGGGACCCTTTCACCTTTGCTGGTGAGCGAGACAGAGCCTGCAGACAAGGGGTGACCTCATGGTCCAAGCAATGGGGAGTCCACGGTCACCACCACTGCCACTATTACGTGGGTTTCATACAACACATTTGTCAGAGATAGCTGCTGGCTGATGGTTCCTCAGTTTTCTGTTGACTGACTTGAGATCCTGATTTACAGAAACGCTCGTCGTTCATAGCTGCAACTTGAGCCACAGAGAGCTCTGTCACTGTGGCTGCAAGGGGTGTAGGGTCTCTCCTGAGAGCCAGGGCCTAGACAGATGGATACTCAAAACCATTTTCACTTTAATTTTAGGGGCATTAGTCCCCTGTCCACAGGATGGTGACAGTGCCAGCCCCCAGCTCGTCAGGGATGATGAGGGTTAACGCTGGAGCAGCGCAAGGCCACAGACCAAGCCATGCCACTTACCAGCACATGCAGGAATGAATAGCTCCATCTCCCAGCAGCTGTTCAATCCTGTGCTGAAAACAGAGACGTGGGACCAGTCAACAAATAATGAGGAAGAAGCAGGCTATTGTGTTGATTTCGCATTAAGTGCTCCTCTAAAGATGAAAGCAAGGACGCTGTTCAAAAGCTGGAGGAACTAGCAAGGGAGCTGAAGCTGAAATAAATTTGAGCTTTGCCGTGCCCTGTCTAACTTCTGAGTGTGTGACTTTTTCAGGTCTACTAATGAAAATAAGTCAAATGGCCTGTGGCTCACTTTCAGTGACTCCTTTTCATTTAGGGACCAGTTATTACCAGACTGATGTAACAAGCAGCCAGTGTGTGTCATTCCCACACACATCATCCCCATGGAGATCTCCTGCCACTGCTGCCAATACCTTGTTTGCAGTGAGATCAATGGCCTGGCCGTTCACCTTTGGGCTCCATGGGAAAGTAATTGCAGGAGGAAGTGCGGAGGGGGTCTGCTGTTGTCAAAGCCAGCTTTGGCAGCTTGTCAAACTGTCAGCTTCCAAGTGCAGGCAAGATGTTTTTTAGCCTGGTTTCCTGTGGAAACGAGGCTGTTAACCATCAGACCATGACCAGCTTTAACCCAAGCTAGCTAGCAATCTGCAGTAAAGATCTTAAAAATTTTTGAAGTAATCTAGATTTCATAAAAATAGAGAAGCACGTGGAAAAAAGTGATGCTCAGGATGCTGCAACAGAGGGAAAGGCAGGGAGAACTTGCCTCCTTGATATTGCCTTCAGGAGACGCTGCTGGCCATGTGTGTACTCACCTATGTACTCACCAACTAACCCACAGTAACGAAGCTCCAGGAAATGGCTTGTGCTGTCTTCTGGCTGGGTGACACTAAAGGAAAAGAAGAGGGACATGGTTACTGTGGTGGCCCCAGGTGACATGAGAGAGAAACTTCTGAATGGAAAGGTCCAGGAGATGAGGAGAGGAGAGCTGAAGCTGTACTGCAGAGAGTTTAGCCTCTGGAGGCCCTGTGATTGTGTATTGTAAGAGGATTGCTGGACTGTGGGCTATGGCAGAGCAAGTGGTGTGGTAATGTAAGACAGTCTGCAGGAAATCAAGCTTCATGAAACTGCATTCATGGATTTTTTTAAAATTAAAAAAAAAATTGATAGGAATTCATACTGGTCCTTCTTTTAAGCTGCTTTTTCTTCTTTCTCCCTCTTTAAGAGAGGATTAAAAAACTGGCTGGCTTAAACCTGTGTTTCAAGTGATTCTGATAATATTTTGGGCTCTCTGATTATTAATCAGAAGAAAATTAACGTGCTCAGAGATTTCTTGCCCACCTCGCACAGAGTGCTGGCCAGTCCTGAAGCCAGAGACTCAGACTGCTGACACCGAGAGCCAAACTGGATCCCCACACTGACGCCTGAAACCATATTTACAAAGCCATCAAAAACCAGCTACAGAAATCCAGGTATAAAATCCCTTCCAGGAGTGCTAACAAGATTCCTTGCCCTATCCAACATATTCTAAAGCAAAAAAACCCCAACCCTTCCTATTACAGTCTGTACTTCAAGAAGCTTTTTTTTTTTCTCAGGAGGAAAGTGTTAGGACTCAGCTTTGTTACAAACATTTCTGTGTAGCAAATGTTGCTCATCCCCTCATTCAGAGGTGAGGTGGAAACCTTTGGACAGAGACAGCAAATATGACTTCACCAAAGCTTTGGAGCCAATACTGTTCTTTCCATACACCTGTCACAACCTCAGTTGCAACTGATGGTCCCGGTGCATTGGGCGCAGTAATGATCTGATCCATTTATGACTGCCACGACTATGGTGTGGTTAGGGACCATATCCTAGCCCTGGCTGCCAGTGTGTTTTCACTGCTGAAGGCCATCTTATCATTCAGCAGGTCTGATCCACGTGAATACACGGTTGTTTTCTGCTTGAAGAGAACAGAGACTTTCACAGCTTTTCCTTCTTATCCCAGCACACTCAGCAGCAACAGTTAGCAGCCAGGAGACCTCAAGCTGGGTTTTCTCTTACCCTGAACCTTCTCAACAGTGCTGAAACTAATGGGCTGGAGCAAGTAGTACTGATGCGGCAGATACAATCTTTGTAATGGAGAGGGTACTCGAGAAGCAGTACATTAATTCGCCTTTATTTAAAGCTAGCTGCTAGAAAACAGCCTCAAAGCTTTTTAGTTTTAGCTGAGCATGTTCAGCACTGTAAAGGGCAGAAAGGCCAGGGAGTGGAAGAGCCCAAGTTTGGTAATCAGAGTAGAACAGCACCTAAGAAATGGGCTCTTGTGCAGAAAAATAGTGTTTAGCTTAGCTCTTGCAGTAATTTTTGTGCCATGGTTTAGAGTTTTTGCAGACAAAAGGGACAGAAAGCTGGGTGAGTTGTTCATGGATCTTCCTGCTTCAGGAATACATAAATCCATCAGCTGCACTTGGCAAACCAAGGGAAGAGACTGCACTTGGCAAACCAAGTTGTGTTTAGCCTGTAGTTAGAAATGTTTATAATTTGTACTTGAAAACAGTCCTGAGTATGTCAGTGCACTAGAACGTGTTCAGCTGGTGTCAGCTGAAGTGTGAGAGGTGGGAAATTATCGTGCAAGGAGTCAGGTGTCTTATATGAAAATGCCCACCACTCGCTGCAGTCTGGCCCATGTAAAAGGCTGAGCTGCTTTGCAATTTAATTTTGCAACTCCTTGGGGTGTTGTGGTTTAGCTCCAGCTAGCAAAACACCATGAAGCTGTTCTCACAAATCCCTCCTCCCCTCCTCCAGTGGAGGGGAAGAATCAGAGGAAAAAGAAATAAGGAAGCTCATAAAATCGAAATAAGAACTATTTATTAATTAAATCTAAATGAATATATATACAAATACTACTAATAACAAGTAAAAGAATAGAAAATAAAACATATGATACAACATGATACAGTAATGATACAGTTGCTCACCACCTACTGACCAGTGCACCACCAGGTGCTGAGAAGTGAGAGTCAGAGCCAGAGAGCCCAAGAGTCACAGCCTGAGAGCTGCAGCCCGAGAGCCACAGCCTGAGGGCCAGAGCCTGAGAGCTGTCACAGCAGATTCCGAGCAAACCCGATCAGTGACAGCATGACTGGGAAAACTAAACAAACCCACCAACTCCCTCACGAACGAGCCAGCACAGGAGTTAGCAAAGCAGCTGACGCAGGAGTCAGGGAGAGTGTTAACAAGTGTATGGGAGTAAACAAGCAAGAGAACAAGAGAGAGAGTAATGGCTCCCGGACCCCCTCCCCACCTACGCTCCCAGCATGATGTACTATGGAATGAAATACTAGCACACTAAGACATGATTTGAGGTCTTCTGAGCTCCAGCTGTGGCCAAGCATTTTTCAGACATCATAGAAGAGGGATGGGGATAAATGGTTTGTAATTCCAGCAACCCTGTGCACTTCTCAAGCCAACTATGGTTAGAATTACCTTTGACTCAAAGCTCTGAGCCTTTTGAGCTACCCCTCCCGCTTCTACCAGGAGAATGAAATGTTCTTACTAAAAATGGGGGCTGGAGTGGGATGCAAACTGCACCTAAGCACCTTACAGGCTCTCAGGACACTTGCCTTTGAATCTTAGATGTGAAGATCAGACTCATCTTGAGCTGAAACTTGGCCCAGGCTCTGTCTTTCTTTTGCCCCAGTGAGCTGGATTTTCTGCAACTTTAATTGGTTTAATCAGATTATGATGGCAGCTTTCCATTTCAAATAGTTAATTTTACTTTATGAGATTGATTCTTTTAGTAATTTATTCTTTGTAGTTACTGCAGATAGCAATGATCAGAATATTTAAAATATTAGACTGCAGATTTTCTGTAATAGCCAACCAAAAAAAAAAAAAAAAGCCAACCAAAAACCTGGAATATCAGAAGACAATGATAAAGTGGTTGGACATTAGAACCTTTTCCTGGCATTGCCAAGCCAAGTAGACAATTCTGAAATGCTACCCAGACCATGACTGCTTTTACTGCTTGTGGCAGCAGATTGCAGTCCAAAAGCAACACTCATCCTGGGTGATACACCTGGATGTTTTCATTTTCTTTGACATCATTAGGTTGCAAAATCATCTAGTCTCACCTATTTTTTGTTTACAGCTTAACATTGCATAGCTTTATATTGTCTGCGTAATTACCAGTACGCAGGATTTTCACTCTGTGAAGCACAGAAGTTCTGGGCAGACATTTCGATTTCTATCAGCTGTCATACTCTGGAAAGGTAATTAAACACTGTTTTCTATTTAAAATGGTGTACAAACACCAGACATTAAAATCAGAGAGATTTCCAAAAGAGAACATGCTGGTAGCTTCAAACTTTCCTTTGGCATCAAGCCACCAGCAAGGTTCAGCAGAAGTTCACCATTTCCCATTGTGTAAGGCTATTTGTTTAATATTTCTTTTGTCTGAAGTGGCCTTGTCAAATGAAATCTCTACATAATTTTCATTTGGCCCTTCACTCACATCTGAGCTGTCACTCCCAGAGAAGCAGTTGGACTTCAGGCTTAACAGGAATGTAAGCATAAGTAGATAAATTTAAAAAAAAATCACATAGCTTTTCAGCTTAATCATGAAGGCATCCTTCAAAAAGAGAGTGGGCAGCCTCAGAATCTCATGGTGTAAAAACCCAAAGACATTTCCAAGGACCAAGGTTCAATACCTTGGCTCACTTCACCTTTGTAGACAGGCTAGACCAGGTTTTACAGCCAAATTCCAATCTCTATAATTATATTTTGACTAGATAAAAAAAAAGCTTCACACTGTGAGGAACATATCCTACTTCACACCCTGTCCTGTGTGGCAATGCTGAGCAGGGTTAAATGTTCATTACCTTCCCCTCCTCCAGCATGAAGCCATACACATGCTGTAGGCACACGTCATCCACGATGCCTACAGGGTCCCTCTGACATGGTGTGTCCATGTGTGTTTTCTATGTGATGTAATGGCATCCCCCTAAACAAATTAATGTCAACCCCTGGCAGGTCTGTGTTTCAGAATTTAACTGGAGGTTGGAATCAGAGTTGCTGTTACTGCTCTAATTACTGCTTCTTGGGCTGTGGTTTGTCTGCAACGGCTCCGACCAAGACTTCCAGCTAGTGCATGTAGCTGTGTGTATCTGCTCAGCTAGGTGATACTGAACCAGAATAGTGGTGTTTTCTCTTATTGTAAGACCACTGAAGATAATGTAGAAAAGGATGTGGCTGAGATCATATAAGGTATTATATTAACAGGTAATATAAACATTGTACAGATCCACCTCTACTAGCACTTGATATGCAAATGAGAAACACCACATTACCGTTGGCATAGAATCACATAGATTGGAAAAGACCTCTGGAGGTCCTCTACTCCAGCCTCCTCATCAAGGCAGGTCCAAGTACAACAAGTTGTTTGGGAAGATGTCCAGTCAAGTTTTGCATATCTCCAAAGGCAGAGGTTTTACAACCTCTCTAGGCAACCTACTCCAGTATTTCTTCACCATTATGACAGAAAATTCTTTTCTTCTATAGAGTTGGAATTTTAATCTAAGACACACACAACAAAAGGGGGAAAAAAAAAATCAGTCATAGCTGGATCTAGAAGCTATGCTCATTTCTGGCATGGTTTGCTCAAACCCCAAAATTTCTTCTTCCTCCTTCACATTTTTTCACTGCAACAAAATTATGTTTCTCTCTAATCTCTATTGTCTGTGTACCCTATTTGTGTCCTAGAAGCTGCCAAGACTGTGTCTCATTTTAATTTCTTGATGGCCTTGCTCAAAGGCCTGCTGTCATTGTACGGAAGTCCAGTATATTTTTAAAATCGATTACAGGAAATTATTCAGTTACAGAAGATGTCCAGACGGCTTCTGTGGATTCAGTAGGAAAGAGTTAAATGACTGCAGCAAGAGCAGTTGCAATCAGCAGGATTGTGTTTTCAAGGGTCAGTGCTTATAGCAAGAAAGTAACTTAAGTTGCTGCAAAGGATGTAAACATCCCCAGCAGGATCCTATGCCAGCCCCAAAAGCACTGCCCTCCCAGGGACCCATCCTCTCCCCCGGCCCCAGCAAATCACTGCCGTTTCCCTTTTGCTGATCTCCTGCAAAAGGGAGGAGGAAACGAGTTCAGTTAATGTCCCTGCAAGCTAGGAATGACTGAGCACACTCCACGTCGTGGCATATTTCATCATCTATGTATCTTTAATCTGGAGACACAGGTCTCCTTTTTTGAAGGGACTGGGAGTCTTGCTGGTGCAAGATGCCATCACCGTACTGCAGAATGGAAGGGAGTTATGACTGATGCTCTTGGCTTGCAGCTCTCCTTCTCTCCCAAGTCTTTGCTTTTTTTTAAACAATTATGGTCACCAAACTGACCCTCACTGCTGACAAGTGGCACTGCAGCAACATCTTTCTGATGCTTCATCTAATCTACTGTACCGTGCATTCGTTGCTGGAGACGTGGCAATGCTAACACAGTATACATCAAATGTCAGCTGAGAGACGGGCTGTCCCCAGAAGGAGAGCCATCTGAATTGATGAAAGATGAATAACTTGATGTGATCACAAGAATTAACAATACTAAACATGTCTCTGGGAGGCTTTTGGCAAGCTCCTTATTGTCATACATATTCAACAAGCTGCTCCTTGCCACAATATTTTCTTTTTTGATATCCGTACAGAACAAAAAATAATGCAAGTTAGTTGTACATTTGCCTTACAAAGGGGATGCTTCAGCTCTTTGCTGTTCTCATACTTGAATAATACGTACCTATCTATACAATATAAATCAGAAAATCACTATCTTTGGCCCCTATAATTTGAAAGATCTGTCCCCTAACAAAACTAAGTACTTCTGAAATGTTGGTCCATGACGTTAAAGAGCTGCTGCTTATTATCTCACAGGAAGTTTGTAAGTTTGCAAATGAACAGTTATTTCAAATTTGAGAGTTAAATCAGAAATACCTATTATTTCTGAGACTTTAAAAAAGATCTTTTTTTAAATTACTCATGGCATTGTGGGAAAGCTTTGACCGAACCCTTTCCTTCCCTGAGCCCCAGTGGCCACTTTCCAAACTGATATGGAGTGAGGGCAATGAGGAGGATTCAGATTTCAGAAAACATCTGAAAGTGTTATTGAATATGGAGGAGTTTATTCCCCAGTTATTCAGTGGGGAAAATAAATTTGTGTAAGATGCAAAAGTGTATCTTTGGCATAGCACATTATTAACAAAGAAAACCGAGCACTAATTTCCAGCCCACGGAGAGGAATTGTAGCTAAGTGCACTGTGTACTCACGCAGGCTCCTTGTGCGCCACAAGTAGTAGCTATTTTAATGCTTTTCAGCTCCCGCATTCTTACATGTCAGCAAAAACATCCGGCTTTCTACGAAACAAATCTGTGCTCTAATGAGGTAACTGTCTAAACATATTCCTTTATACATTATCAGATATGAAGTTTGAAAATGAAACAATGAAATACACATGGACCAGACCAAAGGAGTTCCCCAAGATGAAGATTCTATGTATATTGTACAAGGGTCTACTTATGGCCAAACTGGTAAATCATTCCTTCTCTTTCCACATTATTTTACTATTCTTTGCCTTTTGGGGGGGTCTGAGTATAAAATCTATAAGACCTGGTCTCTTCCCCAGTTCTCTATGTGGTTTTGCATGTTACGAAGAGTTGTTAAGGAATATGATTAAGCTGGCACATCCCTAAGCAACATTAAGCTGCTTCAAATACATTCCTCCCAACATACCAGATATTTTCTGTGTATCGTCTCATGCCTCACTCCTGTTGGACTGTACCCCTCTGAAGAGCAGAGCTCCTGTCCCCTGTCCTTTCATGGGAAGCTGGTTTTGTAAGCTTTTTTCTGGACACAAGGCGCCTATCTCTCTCAGGGAGATTATTCACGCTGCTTGGTTTCATGTATCCAGCTTTGGTGCCTTAGGAAATGCTAAAAAAAAAAAAAAAGTCTTCACTAGAGACCATAGCTTGACTGGACTGAACCACGCATGAATTAGGCTCCACTGACTGTAAGCAGAGGCAAGGCAAACTGGCTTTAGAATTTAAACTGAGCAATAAGATTATTGCCTGCACCATCACTGTAACAAACGTCCTTTTCCTGCCCAGTGCTCATCCTGAGTTTGTCATTTGACACAAAGATCACTGCAAAAAGGTGGGAATTACAACTCACCTAGATGTGGAAAGCACAGGATTTTGTCATGCTGGGGTCAAAATTTTGGTTTTTAACTGCTTGTAAAGCAAGATCAGGGTGCTGCTAACAGCGCCTTAGGATAAAAGTGGCATTATGGTTCTAAGGACTAAAGGAATTAAACTGTAATAAAACATTTAATTTTCATAAAATCATAGAATGCTTTGGGTTGGAAGGGACCTCAAAGCTCATCTAGTTTCAACCCCCTGCCATGGGCATGGACACCTTCCACTAGACCAGGTTGCTCCAAGCCTCATCCAGCCTGGCCTTGAACACTGCCAGGGATGGGGCATCCACAGCTTCTCTGGGCAGCCTGTGCCAGTGCCTCACCATCCTCTCCATGAAGAATTTTTTTCTGATATCTAATCTAAATCTCCCCACTTTCAATTTAAACCCATTACCCCTTGTCCTATCACTAAAGGCCCTTGTAAAATGACCCCCTCCAGCTTTCTTGACGGCCCCTTCAGGTATTGGAAAACTGATATAAGGTCTCCCCGAAGCCTTCTCCTCTGCAGGCTGAACAAGCCCTATTAATTTTAATGCCAGAATTGCAGTTAACCCAACAAGTAGTTTAGCGAGGGACTGCAAATACATTTATAACATCATTCAAGGCTTGCTCTGCACGCTGAAGCAACAAAGCTAATCCAATATGTAATTTTATGAAGAGATTTTTTTCTTCAGGTCTCAAAATATGTATGTCTGCCAGTCTATCTTTCATTTTCAAATACATTTTTTTATCTTTGCATCTATTTCTCCCACCATCAGGTTTCAAAGAGGGATGTTCAGCTAGCTAAATGCTGAATTTTGTTTGGGCACTTGCCAGCTTCAAAGGTTCGCTATACACTGGACTAGTTTGAAGGATGCCTTTCATCTAAAACATTACATCCTTTAGAGCCACGTTTTACCTATATTTTATTTGGTCTTTACTTCTAGAAGTTTCTTTCACCTCCCACTGGCATCCAAAGTAAATACGGGGCCAGGGCTGAGGTAAATTAAACCGACTCCAAAAGGGAAGGATTATTTGTGTTAGTAAAATCAGTAAATGAGTCTGCCAGGAAGCTGTGAGTACCAGGAAGGACAGTTGATTCACATCAAGTAAATACTGTGTTTATTTAGACAGCACATTTCAATCTGCACTCTGGGCAGTGGTCACAAGAGATGCCAGGGCACACAGTGGACAATGCTGAGAGCGCTCAGGAAACATCTGGGCTAGCCCAGAAGAGGTATAGCATCACAAAGACAAGGGAGGAAAGTGTTCCTCCTTTCAACTTTTGGCTGAAGATAGAGTAACAGCAGCACATTGTAGCACCAAGGTGTGTACAAATAGGAGCTCTAGAAACACACACAGCCATCTTACAGTGCAACAATAACCTAGTTCAGAGCTATTGCAAGGTTGGCAAGGAAGTACTTTGAGTCAATCAACCAACCTTCCCTGCACACCTCAACGTAAAAATGAGCCATAGATACTTTCCAAGCTCAGATGACTGAGTTTCCATTTCCTGATGATTTACACTTGCCTTCCACTTTGCCCTCTATGAATCAGAAAAGCTACTGGGAAGTTATCTCTGCTCACAATCTGTAGCCCACGTAGAAATAGAAGCTATCTGAAATGTCCCCAGGGAAAACATATTGGCTCACATTTCACTGGGCTTTACTCATTCCTGTAGAGTCACTGTACCTTTGGGTACTTCTCTGCATCGACGTATTCGCTCTGTCAAGCAGCTACAAGGAATACATGGGTAACTTCCTCCAGCATTGGAAGACACAAGCCTGGAGTTTTACTCATATAGTACAACATTTCTTTATTAAGAGCACCATGAAATCCTGATCCCAGCGAGATAACCGTTGCTGAGTTAAGTCATCACTGACAGGTTTTTTTTCATACTTTCACTAAGACACACTACTCTTGGTTTTAGACATAGTTTTTTCACTACTGACAATGATATGCATATTATCTAAAGAACTGAGTGGGACCATCAGATGATGCAGAGGTAGAAGAGTGTTTTGATGTTGAATACAAAATTTGGAGCAAAGAGTTGAAATCATCTTCTTGCAAATTATTTGCTTGGGAATTACCTGACAAGTGAAAAACTACCTTAGATGAGTTACGGACTTGGTCCAGTGTGGATTAACTTTACTAAATTCATATGAATAGTCTAATTGCTTCTGTAGTTTTTTCTTCCATACCTAAATCTCTGCTATCATATCATTATGCAAAAAACCTGTATGATAACAACTCCTAGGAGCATGCCAGAGGACTATTTTGCCATCACTTTTAAAGACAAAAATGTTAAAATATGTAAACTAACATGAACTTAAGCACAGTAACGTACAACAGTCAGAAAGCATCAATGGCTACTAGCTAGAAACTGAGAATTTTCGGTAGCAAAATAACAAATTCTTTCTCGTGACCCTGTCTTGCAACCTCTGCTGTGAACAGAATTATTGATCCAAGAGAGGATGTTTTGCTCAGAGCCTTGAATTCAGACTCCGTGTAAGCAGGCAGCTCTAATCCAAGCATGCTACCCAGCAGTGTCCTTGAGATAAGTAGTAATTTACCCTCCAAAGAAGGAGTCCATACTCATAGCAAAGAATTGTGTGCAGGGTGCTCGACACTTGGTAATTCACAGCCTCCTTATTTTCTAACAGATAAGTCCTAGCCCGACCCAAGTACTGGTTTTCCTTTTGGCTGCATATGTACAGGGACTTTCTTGTGAGTAATTTCAAAAAATATAGTTCCTCCCTCTCTTGCATCCATCCAGATTTCAGGCCAGCTTTCACTTGCCTTCCAAGCTTTTATCATCTGCAAATGAGTCATCTCCCATGCTTCCTGTAGTCTGGATTAATTCCTTCTTTGGCAGATGGGATTTCCCCTCCCACTCTTCCTCCACAGACTCCTTGAGCAAGTCATCTTGCTTATCTGCCTTAGCTTTTCCATCTCTAACATGGAAATCAGTACACTTCCCTGCCTCTGACTGATTTTAAGAACAAAAATCTTCTCTCTGAAAAATACTGTGATGACAGCCACAGAAAATTATGTAAGCAGCATAATCCATAGTGTGCTTTCACAAGGGTATCAATGAACAAATACCTGTACTGCATTTCTCTTCCCAGTTAAGCATATCTTACGAACGGAAAGTTATAGTCACATCAAGCTGATGCTGATGAAAATTATCAGCTGCCCCACAGACAGGGCTTGTGTGGCAGGTAAGACAAAGAATTGAGGTCTCCCACATGGAGTTGAGGATTTGTGGGGCTCAACCTGAGCAGGTAGAGCAGAAGGAGGAAGAGAAGATGCTTAGTGCATCAAGCACAGGCAAGCTGGTTGCGGGGACAGAGGCAATGGTGAGGAAAAGTTTGAAGGTACTTTCAGCACCTCATTTAGGAGCCAACCTGAGATTTTAGCAGACAGCCCTACTAACTGCTCTTCCTCCACAGCCGTGGTCACACTACAGTGACAGAAAACACAGTCTCATAAGAACAACTGCAGTGCTATAGTGAGTGCTGAGGTTCATGAAAACATCGCCCAGCTCTCCACTTGGCACCTGGACTGTGCCAATATTGACCAAATTGCTGATGTTATTAAATAGACTCCCTGTCATTTGAAATGTAAACAAGTAAATATTAGTCCTACCTGTAATGAGACTCGGAGAATGCACATACGAAAGAACCCCCATTCCTTACCCTTACGCATTGCTTAGAGCATACAGAGCATTTGGATATGATGTGTATATCTCAGCTGGATTAGATCCAAATATAAGAAAACTAAAAGCAGAAACTGCTTGCAGTTTATGCTGGACACTACCTTGTGAATTGAAAATGATATCAAAATGCTCTGTAGTCGTGGTTCATCTGTATTCTGTCAGCTCAGACTTAAGGTCTGAAAAGCTCTCCGTGCAGTCACAGGCGTGCGAGAACATTGCAGTGCTCCCAGGACAGCCGTACCTGAGAAACCTCAACGTGCCTGCCTGCGAGGAATGGGATGGGACCGAAAGACACCTGAACTCCCTTGGCTTCCTGGGATACTTGGATTTATTTTCACAGTCACACCAACCAAAGAGGACCCAACCCTGCACACAATTCTTTGCTATGTGTATGGACTCCTTCTTTGGAGGGTAAATAAAATATTTACAGTCTATAAATCTTGGAAAATGGTTTCTCATTCAGAAGCAAATCTACTTTCCTGGCCTGCTCCAGGGCAGATTGGGTAACAGTCTCCAACTCATCTCCTAGCCCACAAGGTTTATGTATTTACAGAACATCTTGGAAAAGATTTTGTGATTTGCATATGATTTTCTGCCGGAGAGGATACTGAGCGCTTCTTCTAGAATACAAATAATATTCTGCATATATTGTTATGAGAGTCTTTTGTAATAGAGCTTTGTAGTACGCAGAATTTTTTTGTTGGTTTCACTTACTTCTGGTATTTTTTATAGGCACTGAACCACTCACACTTCTGAATCATTTGCATTATTCTTAATACCATTGTGGCTGAGATGAGAGCAGGGCTTTTACATGACGCTTTACTGGTAGGACATGCATGTTGGAACAAATCGTAAACCTAGGGATTGGTATCTTCAAAGTGCTGTTCAAATACAGCAAAATAAAACTTTGCATCATTTGGGTGAGGAACCACAAAGTATTTATTCCTGTTTCACTGGGGACTGAGAAACCGAGTGGCTGAAGTTGACACACAAACATATAATGCGCTTATGTATGGTGTTCAGTCTGCCTTCTGGTCACAGTACAGAAAATACAGATAACACTTCAATAACACTTAATCCAGTTACATGAAATAAGATTAATGGAGGTATCTATTTTCTGAAAGGCAGTACAGGAGCACAGGTGACTGGAAGATGAACTGAGTAGTCTCATTCCCCAGTTATCGGGATGTGTGTTAGGACATTTAGAAGCCTGATTTGTTCCTCTTTGAAACAGAAAACAGAAAACCACTCATCCTCTGCTTCTTGAAAACTGGGATCTGCTCAGTCTCTTAGTTACTCTGGTTTTTTCTTCACTTAACTGCCTCGCCTGCAGCTAAAGTCACAAGTGTTGGTGTCTGCTGGAGTACAAGTAGGTCAGCCTTTTTCCTCCATCTTCATCACGTTAAATGAGCTAATAAAATATCTGGTTGTCATGGTCTAGGCCCAGCTGGCAACAAAGCCCCACGCAGCCGCTCATTCACTTGTCTGCTGGTGAGATGGGGAGGAGAAAATGTAAGGAAAAGCTCGTGAGTTGGGACAAGGACAGGGAGGGATGACTCACCAGTTATGGTGACAGGCATAACAGACTCAACTTGGGGAAGAAAAATCGATTTAATTAGTTACTACTCAAATCAGAGTAGGATGATGAGAAACAAACCAGATCTTAAAAGCACCTTCCCCCCACCCCTCCCTTCTTCCCAGGCTCAGCTTTGCTCCCCATTTCTCTACCTTCTCCACCTGGGTGGCACAGGGGGACAGGGAATGGAGGTTGTGGTCAGTCCATCACTTGCTGTCTCTACTGCTCCTTCCTCCTCACGGGGGCACCCTCACACTCTGCCCTTGCTCCAGCGTGGGGTCCCTCCCATGAAAGACAGTTCTCCATGAACCTCCCTGGCATAAGCCCTTCCCACTCAGCTCTTCTCCAACTGCCCCGGCGTGGGTCCCTCCCGTGGGGTGCCGTCCTTTAGGAGCAGCCTGCTCCAGCATGGGTTTCCCATGGAGTCATGGGCTCCTTCAGGTGCATTTCCCTGCTCCAGCATGGGGCCCTCCCCAGGTGCAGACAGGTCTCTGCTCCCCCATGACCCTCCATGGCTGCAAGGCACAGCCTGACCCCTCACCACGGGCTGCAGGGGAACCTCTGCTCTGGCCACCTCCTCCCGGCCTTTCTACACTGACCTGGGGGCCTGCCTGCTTGTCTCCCTCACACCCCACTCCTCCCTCTGCTGCTCGTTCCGCTTCTGCTGCTTCTCTTTCTATGTTTTCCCCCCTCAAATATGTCAATCTCAGAGGCTCTGACTGGCTTGGCCATGGCCCAGGGGTGAGTCTGACTTGGACCCAGGAAAGTTTCTAGCAGCTTCTCACATGAGCCACCCCTGTGGCACTTCCCTTGCTACCAAAACCCCCCACCACACAAACCCAACACACTGGTCCTGCTCATCCAGACACCGTAAAGCCTGCCGTGGAGTAGATAAGCATAAAGAAGATTTTGGAAGACAGGGCGACATCCATTCAGACCACGCAACACCACGGCCAAGTGACCATTGAGGCCTGCTGCTGACAGATACCTTCAGACACACCATTTTCAGCCAATCCTTAAATTTCAGATTTAATCAGATTTTTCAGACTACTCAACCACACTTGGGTAAACTTACGGAGATGTGCAGGGTCCATGAGAAGGCTTTTGAACAAAACTGATGGCACAGTGTTCTTTTATTTTTGAAAGGCTTTGCTGGATGGACTTTGGGTACTGAGAACTGCCTTCCCCTTTTTGGTAAACAGCAGAAGCCACAAATAGCGTAAGCTGTAGGCTTGGGTTTGCTCCACACCTATGATCTGCCGACAGCAGCTCCCGAGGAAGAGCAGAACCCCATGTGCTGTTGCACAGATGATGAAAAACAAGGATTTATAAACTCCAGGTGAAGTGCTCCACCTCTGAACATGAACAGAGGCTTGTTTAAATACCTTTAAAGTGTTTTCTTTCAATCAGGCTCAATCCAACTTTTCTTTAGCATCACACCTGGACCTCTGAGTCACGGTGAACTTCAGAGGCTGGCAGTTCTTTCCCTCTCCCTTCTCTGAAATGCATATACACAGAGACACAAAACAAACAACAAACCCAGTAACAGATATTTGCACCATCGCAGGCATAGTATGTTGTGCAACAATTACACTGCTACAATGCTTGGAGGTAGGTTGATATTTACATTGACTTAGAGTTTCTTCAGGCTCCCAGGACAGTACTCACCTTAGGGGAGATGCCTCCGTGTTTGTTGAAGCCTGGAGGACCCCATCCCACCAGCAGCAGGCTGCAGATGTTGTTGGAGCTGTTGCAACTTTCCTTTCTTCTTCTGTGTCACTGTTGGTAAGACTTTCATCTCCTACCCCTCGCCCAGAAAAGGGTGCATTATCTCTATATTTAGCTAGATCACCTGGGAGGGTATTAACACCACACGCTTCACACAGTCATGTGCCTGTCTCCTGCCTCCATTGTAGCTCAGCAATTTAAGGAAACTGTGACCCTCAGTTGGTTTTGCAAAACTACAATAACATTGACTGTCACAGCCTTAGACTGTAGAAGAAATGCCTATCTTATTTTCTCCCTAAGGTCATATTCTCTTCCATTCCCCATGGCCATCACTGACAGACCTTCTTCTGGGTATAAGTCTTGCCTTCCTGAAGTCTATCAAATTGCCCCCTGAGGGTGGGATTCACTGCACTTAGTTTGGACATCAGAAGTTAGGTGCCTGTGCTCGTCCTAGTTATCCAGCAAAACACAGGCCTCCAGGAGGTCATTCTTTTCATCTTAAAATATATCACCCTTTGGAGGTCCTGATTTCTCTGCACTGAGTTTAAAAGGAGCCATGGAGGACTAGCTGTAACATGGACACCTGAGATGCCTAAGATAAGGCAGACAAATCCTACTCTACAGCTCCTTATCACAACCTATATATAAAAATTACATTAAAATGCATTTGTGATTAATCACATATACATATAAGTTGAGAAATTCGAAGTAATAGTTCCCTTATCAACTATAATACACACTTTCTGTCAGTTTAATGTTTTCTGTAAAGGTGCATAGCACAATCGCTCCAAAAGAGCTTAGTGTTTTGGAACAAGTTACAATTTCTAAGGGAATCATAATTTTGCCTCGATTTGAAAGCAATTAAATTCTCTGCCATAGTATCAGCCTAATGACACAGAATATTTTTTCTTTATTTCCTCAGCCTGGAAATTAAAAGGGACTAACATGCAATGTTGCACAATGAAATAGACCTGCTATCCCATACGGACAGCAGTATTCTTAAGTCATTGTATTCTCCTTTCTGGTATGAAAAGTGATGCAGACAAACCCATTCCTTTTTAATACCCACTTTCAGTGCCTGAAAAGAAGGAAGTTGTGCTAGCAGTTGGAACACAGCCTCTTAGCCATGGCTTATAGCTTTGCTTCTCAGGCCAATGCTGTGCTTTAGGCTACTTTACTGAATCCCTGTCTTTTCCTGCCTTCACATCTGTAAAAGAGATGTTGAGAACTGACACCTCGACCTCCCAATAGAAGTTGTGTTCAGGTTTAACTTTGCACATGGTGCACCGTCCCTTACTGCAATGCTGATAAATGGCTTGGGTAGAACACAAACGACCACTTCTGCTTGGACTGTACAAAGCAATCCTTCAACTAGCTATGAACATGGAATGGTTGGTTTTTTTTTTTGTCTGGTGCATTAAAATACATGAAAAATCCCCTAATTATTCTTTTTTGTTCTAGCCACCAGGTTTTGCTTTATGTTCCTGCAAACATTATGGGCTCCTGAAAGACTGATTTACTTAAAATTTAACAATGCTTATCTCCTAATGTAGTAGTCTCAGTATTCAACATGGGCAGTTAAGATCTTATCATAACAAGTAAACTGCTATTATTGTACCACGGCTGTCCTGCCAAGGAACCATTACACAGCAACCCTTATCTCCCATCACACCAAATACCCAGACAGCAAAATGCAACATAACGTACCCTGTATGAAGGATTGCTTCCCAATAACCCTTCCCATTTAAGCCAAGGTTTTCGCAGCCTCCTTTGAGGCATTTCCCACAATGGATGTGGTCTGTAGTCGTCAGGAGCCTGTAGAAGCTGGTAGTGCAGACCCCAAAGTATTGGTATGGAGACCGGGGGTGTTTCTGTGTGGGACAATCTCCCTTTTTCTAAGTTAAAACTGGACTCAAAAACTGTGTAAATTCCTGATGGAGGTGAGGAGTGGGACTGCATGTGTGCTTTGCAAACACCTTTGCCAGAAGAAGAAATCACTGGTAAGCAGTGTCCCTCCATGGTTCCAACAGAAGACTGCCACCTTTCCAGGAGAGAAGGTAGAGTTGCTCATGTAAGTGCCCTCTAATTATTCAGCATCAAAATGAACGGTGTTAAAGCTTAAGGCTTAAACAGAAAGTCATGCTAGCCTAACTGGTACTGAGAAAGAAGCGCAGACTAGATGAAAATGCCCTTGGCTCTTTGCTGCTAACTCTGTAAGGAGTTAAGTCACCATGTGCTTTGGATCCAGTTCCACACCATGACAGTCAAAGGGGTTTTTTGCTGCGGAGCCAAACAGGACCATAGTATCCAGGCCTCGGTTGTCACTAATTTCCTGTGTTTTCAGATCCTATATTGCCTTTTTAGAGATACTGTGTAGCAAATGGCGGGGGATTCTGAAAAGCGGTGCCTCCAGGCATGGAAATCAGGTTGATCTTGCTTGGTTTATCTTATTATAGTATAGGCACATGGCCTACAACTCCAGCCCCAGTGCAAAACTTATTTTAGGCTAAGAAACTCAATGCATTAACAGTATCTGTGTTGCACCCTAATCATTGAACAACTGAAAACTAAAGTTCCTGCTTATTCTTTCCTCTCCCTGCCTTTGCCTGAAAATAGTAGACAGCTTTGCTAAGTCTTTCATCTGGAATTAGGACCTCTGAATTGGATGCTCTGACATGGAATTTTTGTTTATACAGCATCTAAAATGTGCGTGTCTTATCTGGGGGCTTATCTACCTATTTTGCCTTATCTTGCCTACTTGAAAACACAGGTATAAAGAGAATAACTGAATCTGAAAAGTAAATAAACAAACAATGTATCTAGAACTGGGATCAGTGAAGGTTTTCTGAAGATACCCAAGGGTTATCTATAGGTTTCTCCTACAGCTGGGCTTGCTTTCTGTGCCAGGTTTTTAATATTGGCCCTGTTCAGTGATGACAAAAATGTGAAAAAGAAAATTCAGGGGATTATGTAGCTTTAAGTAATGCAGATTAGTCTTTGACTCTTTTTAAATACTTCAGACCCCTTTTTGCCCTTTGAACAGGTGTACTGCTCAGTGAGGTAACTGAGAGCAGTTCATGCTTCCAAGGGCATTATTTATTCTAAGATAATTATCTATTGGTTAAAATGCATTTTCTAATACACTGAGAATTTGCGATCCATTTTTATTTCACTGCAGATTAACACCATTTTCACTTTAATAACGATAGTGAGTGCAACGAGGAGACCAGACTGTGCAGAACAAATATTCACCAATTTGTAATCATTTAAATATGTAAAGCAAGACTTTGATGTTAATGCACCATAAAAAATGAACCGGGAAGTTCACGTCTGTTCCTGTATCGCTTGTCAAGCAACAGAACAGCTCAAAGAGCAGCTCATTGCTTTACAGCACCAAACCCACCTCAGCAAGTTTGCTGTCTTGTAAAAATTTTTGCTACGTGATGTCTTCAAATTTTATGGGACATGGAAAACCCATGTGAGGAAACTGAACCTACAGAGCTTGTGCCTTTCTGTGCCCTCCCTTCACTATCCAGCAGCACCAGCTATCCGGTCCGCATGTGAGCTTGGCTCCGGTTCTCCTCCAGTCTTTGGGGTTGGGGGAATGGCTTCATCACCCCGGCTGTCAGAGTCCTTTCACAGGGACTGTATTTTCCAACCCAGAGATTATCTTTACAAAGACCTTTGAATATGAGCACATTTAGGAAATGGTTCAGTGTTTTGAAATTATTATTTTTAAAGGGAAAACAAATTTGCCATTATGGAGTTGACTCGGCATCTCCCAGGCAGGGTCTAGATGATACCACTTAATCAGAATCTTTAAACTCTTTGTGGCAGCAGTTTGTGCAGCATTTTTTTTTCTCTAGTCATGTTAATCGGGAAAAAGGTGCAGCAGCAATGTCACCTATTTTTCTGTAAGCTGAGCCATGACTTCTTCTGTAATTTCTCCCTTTTCTGAAATGTAGAGCTTCATTAAGGTATCAGGAAATCACCAGTACCTTTCAGAAAGTAAAACAGGGTAACAGTCATTTGCAACAATGTTCAGGCCTGGAACACCAACAGTTGTTGTGCTGATGATAACTACCTGATTAAAGTAACGGTTTGATTTTTACCGGTAACAAGAGGACACAAGTACAACACGTATATGTTTGGCATAGACGAGTGAACTATATTCCCATTTTTAGGAGAAAAGAATGCAGATAGATCCTTACAAGCATCGCCGTATGGATGTAACTTAGCCAACATGCGTGGCGCACACACACTGATTTCACTGCAGTAGTCTGATGAAAGCCAAATAACATATTTTTTTTACATAAACGGGCAGAATTCATACTTCTATACCACTGTTTTAACTGCTCTATTAAGAGGCTTGCAGTTTCCAGCGCTTCCTTTTACATTTCACAGCTTCAAGGCTTGTTCTACACATACACCAGCTGTAACACTTTTAACTCTGCCTATGTAGTGTTATTATCCTGAAAATGCTCTTCTGTGAACATAAGTGCGCTATGACAGTATAACGTGAGTACAAGTGTGAGAAAACAAGTCCATATTCCCACTATGATTGCATCCACATTGGAGCTAATATGTATCAGCCTCGGTAAAAATCACTCTAATCAAACAGATTCATCAGAATAGAAATGATGCGTAGATCAAGACAACAAATAACCTATCACAGTGGAAAATTTCACACTTTGAGACACTAGCTTTAAAGCCTGCTGGCATCATTGGAAATTGTGCACATCACACTCTCTGCTCCACCGCTGGAGCCACTGACTCTCTTAATATTCCTTTCTATCCTCATCCTTCTCCTTTCCAAGAGTTTTTAGGGGCTTGTGTGTCTTTTTCTTTTTCTCCTAATAATCATTTGGTCTTTGTAAATATTTGTCTCTTTGGCTGCTCTTTAGTCCATGGCTCCCCCAGTTTCGAGGAAATTCATTCCCACAGCACCACGAGACTGAATTGGGAAAGTTGATTTCTTTTATACCATACAAAAAAGTCAGGATGAAAGTTGTCGTCCTTGTGCAGGAACAAACCCCAGTCCATGGTTGTGATATTAAACCATAATTTATTCTTGGGATAATGAACAAATACCCGGTTCAGGCACCACTAGGCAGGAACAGAACACCAGGCTCAGTTGACTTGGGCTACACTGTATACATTCTGTATATCAGAAATCGTTTACACTATTTATCATTTTCCAGCATCTTAAAATAACTCTCCATTATGTCTCTTCTCAAAAATGAGTAAAACAAACACGAGAAATCAGAGAAATAACTATTTTCTGCTTTTAAACGTATCTTTGACTATGTCAGAGTGCATAAGGAAATGGATTTACATGTAAATAATTATGTTATGAATGTTAATTAGCTGCACTCATCACAGGGAAAGCACCAGAAAGGTTTGTTTGTGGAGGTTAAACAAAATATGCTTGCTTTATGCTGGTTTTATATGGTCATTTTTATTGGAAGCACAGCATATAGCGGCATAACAATCATTATTTTTCACTGTAAAAGTTCCACGCATCTTTGGAAATGGTATCAGGCTCTCTGCAGTGAAAAGGGCAAAAAACAAAGTTGGCCAACTTCAGTGTTGTCAGCTAAGAGTTGAAAATATTCCCTCTTTTAGAATTTCTTAATGTTGTTTATGCCCACCTTACTGATGGCGATTTCCAGTGCAGAGAGAAATAATTCGATTGCTAGAAAGATGAAGGTAGAAAGGTCTGCAAAGTGGATCTGGCCAAGGATTTGGCAAACAAACTGTTATTTATTTTAATATTTTCATAATGGTGACAGAAAAATGTCCTTAGATGAAAACATAGCTGCCTGGATTATTGAAGGACACTAAAACTGTAAGTGATGAGAAGAATGCAGGCTTGCTGGAGTCTTTTTAGTTCACATGATAGCACTTCCTGGCAGAAACAATCCAAGAAATCTTTTACAACCAGATCTTCAAAGCAGCTTCACCTCAGTCTCCATTCTTTTTCAGTTAACAGTAATTTTCATGAAAAACTATGCCTCTGTGAATACAAAACCACAGTTTTGCCTGTGAAAACTTGAGCATGTGCTGCAATAAAGCTGATATGCATTGTGTTCTTGGGAAAAAACCCTCCATGATAAGGTGGAGAACCATTCTGCTGTCCCATTCACTGCTGAATGGAAGAAAGGCACCGAAGGGACAGGGGTCTGTATTTTTGTGTCTCTGACATTACCTAGATGATTGCTGTTCTCCCACCTCAATGTACGTGGAGTCTTGCCCCCAGATGCTGTGGGCCGTTGATGTTTGAGATGCTCTGGTGGGTGCTGAGCCTTCTCGCTCCCTAAGGAGAGGACGGTACACCCACTGAGTTGGATAAGGAGAGGGAGTGAAAACATCCTTGTGCTCACTGTCGCCCTTTCAGGTTACTAAACTGCTTGCACAAACCCTGCACCTAAAACGAGATGGCATATTAATGAGAGCTTGGCCTGAAAAAGTCCTACCCCTGCATGTTTTCCACCTCTGCATGCAAACAAGATTTCATTGAAGTAATTAAAAAGCACACTGCTGAAAATCACTGCAACTTCCTTCCTAACAGTCAGTGGAAAAAGACAAATTGGCTAGTTGGGAATTTTTTAGAAGATTTCCAAAATTACTGTAAAAAGGACATAATGTTATCCTTGCCCATTACTTGTGTTTGAAACAAAGTACGTTTTTAATACTCATTTACAACCATTTCATGGGCAGTTGTAAGACCCTTCATTCTAGTTAAGGACGTTAACTCTTACGTTTAAATATCCTCTTCAGCATCCCAAACAATTCTGCACCTGTCCTGCCACAGAAGGCCCGTGTCCCCGTCCCCCGCCAGCCCCCCGCCCTCCTCCAACCCCGCGGCGCGGTCGCTCGGCCCCTCCAGCCGGGGTGCGGGGAAGGGTTCCCCAGCACCGGCCGTCGCCTGAGGTAAGGCCGCCCCGGCCCCTCGCAGCCCGGCAGGAAGGGCCGGAGCAGGGCCCGCGGCTGGCACAGACCCAGCTCCTCGTCCGGTCCCCCACCCGGGAGGAGCGACGCGGGGAGAGGCGGCCCCCGCAGCCCCCGGGCGGGCCAGCGGCTCCTCCCCGGCGGCAAAACGGACTGGCGGTGCGCGGGGGCTCCTCCTCGGCTGCCTCTCCCCTCCTCCCCGCCGTGACGGCCGGGCGCACCCCTCGCTCCGCACCGCCCCTTCCCCGCCTCGGCCCGCCCCGGCTCCCTGGAGAGGCCGCTCTGCGCCCGGCTGCCGCCGCCGCCGCGCTCGCACACTTAGTTGGAGCCGCCCGGTCCCCCGCGCCTCCCCGTCCTCTTCAGCCCGGGCCCTGAGCCGCGCCCGGCGCCTGCCGGCGGCTCTCCGCAGCGGGGAAGCCGCTCCGAGGCGGCGGCTCCTGAGGTGAGCGTCCCCCGGGTGCCCGTGGCGGGGGGGGAAGCAGCCGCGGGCGGGGGGCCGGGGGGCGCCGCTTCCCCCGCGGAGGCCCGGGCCTGAACGGGCGGGCGGGCCGGGGCTGGGCGGCGCCCCCGCTCCAGGCCGGGGACCGGGGGGAGCCTTCCCCCCGCGAGGCCGTGCCCGCCGTCGCGTCCCCCGGCAGCCGTGCAGCCTTTTTATTCCCTTATTTCTCCGTATCCCGACCGCCCCCCCCCTCCCCGCTCCCTCCGGGCGATGTTTTATTCATGACCCCGCCGAGCTTTGTACGGGGAGCGGGCGGCTTCCTCCGCGGTTCTGCAAGTGCTGCCAGACCCCGAGGCGGGGAGGGGGGGGGCCGGGAGGGTCGCAGCTTGGAGGCGAAATGGCTGCAGGGTGGGCAAGGTTTCCCCATCCGGGCAGGCAGCCCGGGGTTTGAACGGCATCTGTTTGCCTTGGGGGGTGCTGGCGCTGCCGCGGCTCGGGAGTGGAGCGGAGTGGAGCAGGGGGGTCTCTTGCTGCGTTTCCCTCGCTGCGGGTCTACTGGCCTCATGGAGAAGAAACAAGTCACTGCGAGGCTTCTGTTGCAGATTTTAAAATTATATATATGTGTGTATATATCTCTCTTCTCTTTCAAGGGTTCAGCAGCAAGCGTATTGCAACACCCAATGCCTGTAAACCAGGCGGCACTTACACCATCACCGAGTTAACTGTAGATGTCAGACTGTGCTTGCACTGATGTGATGTCAGATTCGTAATAACTTGCAGAAATGGTGAATTCGGTGCGGGTTGTGTGTGATGGAGACGGCACAGACCCAGCTGGCGTGGACAGACTCGGTGGAGCCTGTTTCTTCCCTGTTGCAGGGCCTGCTGTGTAGGTAGTCCCCCGGAGCAGGAGGATCGTAGGGGTGCTGGGATAATCGATACAGCTTCGTGGGTGACTGGGGACCCGGAGGAGCAGATATTTGTGCCTGGAGCTGAGATAACGAGCTTGCTTTCCCTTACAAAGGTATTCAGATATGTGTTGGTTAAACAGTCTTTGCTGATGCCTGCTTGTAACTTCTGCGATGAGGCCGCCACCATGGCTATCAGTCAATAGGATGAATTTTGGTGCGTGCTGTAGAAAGCTGGCTGTGATCAATAGGAGGTTTCATATTAGCCCCCGGTACTGCCTCTTGATTTCTCATGAGCTTATCATGGACCGGTGAACTAAAACTGAGCGGTGCTGAAACATGTTCCTCGCCTTATTCAGTTTGCCTGCCCTTTACCTGCCCCATGCTCTGGTTGGTTGGATTTC
The DNA here is from genome assembly GCA_027574665.1 of Rhynochetos jubatus. NCBI lineage: Eukaryota > Metazoa > Chordata > Aves > Eurypygiformes > Rhynochetidae > Rhynochetos > Rhynochetos jubatus. Next base: position 25,667,038 of record CM050656.1, read on the forward strand.
AGTGGAAAAATTGTGGTCCTGAATTTGTTCAAAGAAATACATGAGTTTTGGTTTTGTTCTTCTAACGTGCTGTTTGATAATAACTGTAAGGCTATGTGTTTCTGAAGATCTCCCGTCTGTGGGGGCTGGAGGTTGCCCTTTGGTACAAGTGGAGCGCACCGATACTGCTTGATGTTGTTTAACCTTATATTATCTTAAGCGTTGTATGATGAGGCAGCTTGATTTGTTAAGACTTTGTGATGATGTAATACAGTAATAATTATAAATCTTCTCATTGTCTGAAGAATCTTTTAAATACTACTCTGTCTCGGGAGGTACTTCATGTGTGTTTATTTCTAAGAGGCGAAGCCATGGATGAGCAGTGCTTGACATTAATCATGATTGTTTTGGGGTGGGAGGGCAGGAACAGTTTAGCACTGGTGCCTTAAATTGTAATTTACGGGTGTGACGTCATTTGGTAGATAGCTTTTATGGGATCTGCCATGTAAATTATAGCCTTCGTTTATATATGTGCAATTACTTGTTTTGAAAATCCATGCTATATATTTTGCTTAATAGCCCGTGCTGGAGCTGTGAATGAGATCCAGCAGAATGTGCTTTAATGGCGCAATATTGTTCAGCGGTTGAAAACATTTCAGTTTACCTTGCGCTCTCGGCCTGCACCAGGTGTGAAGTTATTACGCTGCATCTGCATGCTGCGATACATCTTGTACCGTGGTCGGCCAGGAAAGCCATGGCCAGGTGCTTTTATTTTCTTCTCTCTCAATTATCTGTTTCACTTTGTTTTTTAACAGAAGCAGGGTCCTGAAATGAGCGGTTTCAACTGATCCACACTGGAGAGACCAGCTTGGTTATTTAAGGCTGCTGTAGTTTGTTATGCAATCAGATTAACACAGGTTGAAATGATCATTCAACTGTGTGTAAACAAATGATACATGTAACAAAGTGGCTTAGGGTGACTGTTTACATGGGAGAGATGTGCCGCAGTTAGTGTATCACAAATATTGGACAAAAACACCACCAGTGGACACAGTAACATAGTAAATAAATTTTTGGTAAACTTCTTGGGAATATGATACACTTACTATTGATTGTCTCTGCTCCGGGAGCGCTGTGTTCAGTGCTGCCCACATGCATGGGCAAACTTACTTTCAGCTTCATTTAGTTGACAAGCAGAGGCCTTGGCAAATGTCTTTGTGCACATCCCAATCGTGCCTGCGGTGCTGTGCGGGCTCTCTGCGAATGGCAGCGCAGGTGTTGGTGCTAGGAAGATGACCAATGTTCAACTGGAAGCCTTTAAAATAAAATCCCATAATTCCAGGCACGTTTGTTGAAGCTGGCAGTCCCTCAGCCGGTTCATTATTAGTTGGCTATTTCTTCTTGTTGTCGTGGAAGCGGCATTGCTGCAGGAGAGATTTTTAAGGCTTGTCTCCCTGAATCTGCTCAAGAGAGGAGGCGATGACGTGCGTGCTGCGCGGCAAAGGTCGGCGCAGGAGTAGTCAGCTCAGGGCATTGCTGGTGTGTGAGAGGTGAGACCCCTTCGGGAGAGACAAGAGCGATACAGAAAGGGGAAGGTGGAAGCCTGGGATGTGGGGGAAGTAACAGGAGCGCAGGGAGGAGAGGGAGTTTTTTTATCAGCTTTATGTCAGGGACCTCGCTCAGACCCCGGTCTGTGGTTTTAGCTCAGCGATCTTGTGTGGGCTCTGGCGCTGTACAAGCGGACCTCACTCTAAAAATACCATAGCGTGAAATATGCCCGCTGTTACTACGGTATGCAGTGGAGTCAGATGTTTGAGGGAAAGGAGGAATAACTGACGCCTGGCAGGCAGTTTGCTGGAGACCTTCATGTTGGTGTGGACCCTGAGCCCTTCCAACCTTCCTTTCATTCAGGGAAAGGTAAGACTCCCTCGAAGATGTTGTTCTTCCATCCTTCAGCAGAAGACGATGGAACAGCACTACCTTTTGGATACATGTGCAGAAATACTCTGGACAGGAGTTTTTGAGTATTATTGTTACTTACTTGCTGCCTGTGTTTAATTCTATACAAGCAGGCATCTCATTGCAAAGGGATTTCACAGGCACTTGGAAGTAGATATCACGGTGCTACTGGCTCAGCTTTGTGCTGTATAACGTATTTGTGACTAAATGTACCCAAGCACCTTTTGGGTATACTGGAATCTGAAAAGGTACTTTTGGGAATAGGTAATGCTGTTCAGGCTGTATTACTGTAGGACATTCAAGAGAAGAGGTGGTGTGGAATGTGAGATGCAATCAGTAATTTTAAGACTTTCTTTTACTTGTACTAGTCTACTTCAGCTCTGATTTAATAACAGGATGATACTTTGTCATGTTCAGTTTTGTGGACTGAATAAGAGCAGTTACTCTTGGTCAGACTAGAGATCTGTGTAGCTCAGTGTGTTTCCTCTGATGTGATCACTTACAGATACATGGAAAAACTGAAACTACAGAATTCTCCTGGTAAACCCTTTCAGCAGACATCGCTCTAGGAAATGCCTAGGCTGGCAGTTCTAGTGAGGCTCTTGTGTTTAATAGCTGCTGATGGATTGTCTTCTCTGAAAAATGTCTGATTTGTTTTGAAAACCGTTATGGCATTAGTGTTCACAACATCCCGTGTCAGTGAATTTTCAGTATAATTGTGCACTCTGAAAAGGATTTTATTTGTTCGACGACCTGCTATTTGAAGTGCCTGCCCTGTGATTTTATCTGAATTCTGGAAGAATATCTTCCTTTTTAGATTTTTACAGGGAATAGTAGGTATGTATGGGGACGTTAATAGGTCTTAGAATATATATAAAGATGACCGCTATATGTTTGCAGTAAGGTATGCTCCCAAACCCGTTTATACCTTTCATAGGTACATACTGTTGGCAGTTGCATTTTTGGGTGATTGCATGCAAAAAAGAAGTTCAAATACAAGAAGTGATGCGATTTCTGCAGCTGTAAATCCTGTACATAGATTGCAGTAAGTCTTGATTCAGAACGACTCAGACTACAAGAGTTGCTGTATGCCAAGGAGTGACTTCAGCAGTGTTGCTTGAAGTTCTTGCCAAAGCAAATCTTTGCAAGGTGTCTGGTGCAACATTTTGGGGGATGTGGAAGGATGTGGGGAACAGATTTGAAAAATTGTATTAAATAGCTTGAACTTAAGAAATACAGAGTCCTGTAAGTGGAGCATCATGCAGGAAAAACAATTACTTGGTCCCCAAATTATTCTTTAAGTTAGTTTTCGACACACTATGAAGGACCATTTCAGGAATAGGTGGGTGTTAACAAGCTGTGTTTTAAATTCTCCTTCGGGTAGCATGCCAGCAGATCCTTTTGACTGGGAATTGACCTACACTACTTGCTGCTCTGGGGGTCTGTGTGGGTTACAGAGTTTGTTTTACTGGTGGTAACAGCAGTCCTGTTTGATGTGTTAAAATAAGCCCTCTAAAGGCGATTTATTTATTTTTATGGCGGCTTCTGAAATCCTGCTGGTAAATATGAGTGAAATTTCAATGTCTTTAAGGCCAACAGAAAAATCTTCATCTTTTCATTTCTACTGTTATTCCACTCTGCAGCCTGTAAAACTTATGATTAAAGTGGGTGGAATTTCAGCTTACTGATTCACAGTGGGATAATAGTAGAGAGTGACCAGACAAATGTTTTCTGTTTGTTTTAAAAATAGAGACACTTACATAATGATGCTATACACAGTAATAGTACATGCATATGAATAAGATCTCTGCAACAGAGCATTAATCCAGCAGCATCTTTTGCCTGTGTGTCGTCTGTGCTTGCTTCAAAGGAAGGTAATTCTGGAGTGAAGAGACTCCTGTGCCAAGTGATTTAACTGAAATTAGTCTAGTGCTGAACAGCCTAAGGCAGGACTCTGGATTAGAAGTTTTGGGAAATAGATTTGACTTTTTTTTTTAACCATGATGAGCTCTTAATTTGTTAGCTGAAACAGGGAAAACCATTATTTTGTGGAGTACTGTCTATCTGTGTTTTGAGTTTTTTGCAGATTCATGGGTAGCTTGTGCTTAGTAAAACTGAGGCCCCTTTTTTGAGAATGGAGTGCTATTGCTAATAAAAACACCCCCAAAATACAACAACAAACCTTCCCCCTTTCACCTTCCCCTCTTCCCACTCCCCCCAAACCAGTAAACGTGTCTGAAAGCACCAGGATCACATCAGGGTCTTTTCTCTTACTATGGAAGTGGTCTCAGTTTGTTTTTCTTCTGTCTCAGTATCTCTAACAGAAAGTAACAGACTTCATCTATCCAATTTGGAAAAAGTATAAAAAGCAAGTTCATTTGAAATATGTATTTAATAGGAAAAATTTTCCAGGATCTATATATACAGGTGGGCATTTTCCCAAAAGGGTGTGTTAGCTGTTGAGGCTGTAACTATGTTGTTGCTAACCAAAATTCTAGCCCTGAATGTATCTATAAATACCATAGCCTCACCCCTTGCACTCCATGAAATGATATGCAGCTGGAATAATTTCATACATCAGGACATGAAAGGACCTTGGTGAACTTGTGCTTTTGTAATGAACAAGGACAAGTTTATCCAAGTTGCTCAACATAGTTTATCCACACCAAGACAGATCTTTATTTGATGAGGGGGAGGCACTTACCTTTTAGACTTTTCTCCTTAGGATTTTTATGTCATCCCATCCCAGGTTTTTATTAATAAAAGCAAAACAACTTCAGTGTGATTATGCATGTTTGACAGACAGACCTCTGTGTTTTAGTGTCATGGCTAATTAGATTTGCAGAGCCTGTGCAATTTAGGATACTGGGCAGAGCGATTGTTTTAGCAGGAAGGAACAAATTGCTCTCCCTGCCTTTCTCAGGGTGGCAGCAGCATTTTCTGTGAACTTTGCAGGTTTCTAGAGGACATGGTGATGTTGGTGTGCCATTCCTGGGAAAAATGGCTTACTGAAGTTTGCCTTTCTAATTGGACAATTAATTTCAAATTGCTATTCATTAAAGTTTTGGATATGGGACGTTTGCACATCTCCACTAGAAAGCAGTCCGAGGAAAGAATCGGCTGGTAAAACGTAACACACACACACAGTCTTTTTAAGGGCTGGTAACAGGCAGCAAGCCCATTTCAGCTTTGAGGGATGACTAAGGTGTTTCTCTCCTCTGGCAATACCCAGTTTGGATCCTGCTGCTTAATTTTGTCTGTAGGCCTGCTCACCTCAGCTGCATCTTTAAGGGAATGCAGCTGATATGCAATGAATGTACTGATGAAATGTGCGGGAGTTTGGTCTTTTGTTGCAGATGGATTTACACAACGCCATCACTAGGAAGCTGTTTTCAGCAGCAAGGTGTTCTCTGAAGCAGGATGTTTAAAGATGTGGTTTGGGCTGCTGATCGTGGTCAGCCATGTGATGCTGAAGGACAGGGTACTGTTCCTTTTCTTCCAGTGCAGTTGTCCTTGTTACATACGCACAGTCGCTGTGGTCTGGTGGATGCCCGGAGGCTCAGCTTTCTCTTCTGAGCCTTTATTTTTGCAGGAATCTGTAATAGCAGAACTGAAGCTGCTGAATAAGCCGGGCTGAATCCAGGGGAGCAGATCTGGATGCTCTTCCCTTCACCTACCACAGAAATGCATGGAGGAGAAACATGTATGAGTATTTTAGGGACTTGTTTTGTTAGTGAGTGAAAGAAAAGGCAACCAGCAGGTTCTATTTTCTTTTATTTTTACCACCCAAAGTTCTTATGTTCATAGTTGTTTGTTTGTTTTTTCCTTATGATTTGATTTTAAATTGCTAGTTTTCAGGGGTGGGAGCCTATCATTTAAAAGTGTCTGTCCGGTTCTACTGAAATGAAAATGAAAACCTCTCATTGAACAAGCTTCTGAGATAATTTCTATTGTTTTTTCCTCTGTTTAAAAAAAAAAAAAATATAAGAGGAAGCTGTATCCGTACTGTTTTGGTCATGTCAGATAAGGTGTATCTTTGAGATTAAAAAGCCCTGATGCTTGTGGGAGGAGGGGAGTGCTTCTTTCTTTTGTTTCAAATGTTGCAGTGGAGGATACTAATTAACCACCAAACAAATTGGGTTTTAGGGAGTTTGCCTTTGCTATCACAGTGAAAATGTTTTGTTTGGAAGAGCTGTGCGAATTACACCCGCAGGCATTCATAGAGAGATAAATCACCCCCTGACTGCCCAAAATCTTCCTGTTTCAGTCTGCAGAAATATGCCAGGAAAGCTTTTGAAATGGCAACAGCCAGTCTGCGTGTTCTGGAGCAGATTGCTACCGGAGCCCGTGGCACAGCCCTGAGCAAAGACGTCAGCAGCGAGGAGTCACTGTCATCCCCAACACAAACAGACAGACTCCATCAGTGTGACAGATCGGCCAGGAGTGACGCAACACTAATGGGCAGATCATGATGATTGTCAGCTCAGAATATAGGGCTGGTATGTTGTTCTTCCCTAACGACAGGAGTGGACTCTGGGATGGATTTTCATGCAGCTAGCATTCTGTATCTTTGACGTTTTGGCAAGGATGAGACTATTTCCTTTAAAAAAAAAAATTAAAAAAAGGGAATAAGAGGCTTCAGGCTTAGTAACAGCATTTAGGAGAATAATAAATGCTCAGCCGTGTGAAGCTACGCTTAGTTGTATGTTTATTTGGAGATTTTTACAAGTGTAATGGAAAATTATGCACTTGACTCTTCATTGAGTTGCAGTGAGATTCAGGGGACCTAATTTCCCTATGACTAAGAAAATCCCAGGCATCATGGTATAATTTTTGTTTGCCTTTACCCTTTGGTGCTAGTCTGAGCATTTTTCATCCACAGAAAGTGCTTGAGTGCTGCAACAGAAATAGTTTAAAAGCCAGTGATTTAAGAGGAAAAAAAAATGGAGCTTCTTAGGTGTGTGGGGACTGAATGAGATGGGATTAATCTTGCATTAGGGCAGAAATTTGTGGGAGAAGCTTGTTCAAGTGATCGGGTTGAGAGAGGAGGGGGTTCATGAAGTCAGTCATGTCTGCAGCCAGAGGGGGATCAAGCTGACATCTTTGTGACAAGGGTTTTTGCCTGGCCTCTCCCACAGCCTGTCATGTACTGTCATGTACTTGCTAGGTGTTCTGTGAGCTCATGCCTTAAACAGAGACGCTTGAACAGCTTTCCAGAAAGTCTTTAGAAATTTAATACTACAATTTAACGAGGTTTGTGACTTACCTGTAACACAAATAACAGTGCTGACAACTGCTTTTCAATTATTAATTTTTGCACAGCCTGTTGTTGGCCATTAAGTTGGGCTGTTTATGCAAAGTGATTCTATAAAATGCAAATTACTAGCTTCTATGTGGGTCAGAACACATGCTACTGGTGTAACTCTTGTAGTTAAACAGACTCCTTTGTTAAGCAAATAATTTAAGCACTGGTTACTCTTAGCAGTGTCAAAAACATCCATGAATTCTTGCTGAGTGTAAATAAAACGTTTTGGCTTTGAATGATGACTGCAGGATTTGGCTTAAAAGCTATTTTTGGGCCACGGGCAGGGCACAAAGCTGGGGGATGTACGTGGCTCTGCTCCTGGAATGGCGTCAGGAGGGAGGATGACTCAATCGCCCCTGAAACTTCCTTGTTGCTCCAGAAAGCTAGTGATTTATTGCATGTCTGTGTCAGCAGTAAATAAATAGCCATCCACCCGGCGCTGATTCAGCCACTTGCAAAGTGGTAGTTAAGGATGTGTGCCCCATCTTTGCCTGCTTGGTCCCTCCCAGCTCCCTTCCCACCCATCAGCTGCGGAGGGTGTAAACAAACACATAGCCTTTCCTCCTCCCTACTTCTGACTGCTGGCTGGGTGGCCCGTGTGAGGCTGCGAACAGAGATCCTGTTCTTGCAGATAGGTGCGCAGTGCACGCCAGCGAGGAGATTTGGATGGCATTCCTGTTGAGTCAGGGAAGATTGGCCGTGGGAAGCCTGCGGGGTTTGGTCTTCTGAGGCCGCTGAGGTTGAAGCAATAGTAAATGTGTCAGAATCAGCACATAGTGCTGTTGCTGCTGGATGAAAAATTGGTCCAAACCCTTCCAGGCCCTGCCCTGGCGTTCCTTTGTAGGCAGAACAAGTTGGGCAGCTACACGGAACCAGAGGAGACTACAGAGAACGTTCATCACGTGCATCAGGTTGAGGACTCTTGTTTTTCTAGGGTTTATGTTGGCTTGCTGTGCATGTGGAGGAACTTCTTTGCTCCTGTTACGATTAATGGGAGTAAGGCACGTAGTTGTTGAACTGCTGGCTTTCCCCTCCTGCCTGCCCACCCTCCAAAAGAAACCCCAAGGTGCAAGAAACCACCAGTCTAAACACCAGATTATGTCAAATTAAATGCTTTATTTCACACAGGAATGATCCTACCAATGTCAAAAGATTGTGATGAAGAATAACATCTGAATGGCAATACCTCCTCCCTTCTCTTCCACCGTGCTTTCCTGAGAGTGACTGCTATCCTGGGAAAGCACATAAGACCTTGCTTGCTGTTTCTTGCCATCACAGCCCTTATCTTTTTAGTGCAGGGTAAATACCAGGATAATTGTTGTGTTTCTGTGTTTTTTTGCCTTAAGCCAAATGCAGAAGAAACAACTTTTCTGGGGCATTTTTGCATCACATCTGCTTTGAAAAGGCACATAACAGGCTGATGTTGGTCATAATCCGTGTTAGCCGCTTCCCGAGATGTGGTGTCTTGCAAGCAGGAGTAAGATTTAATGCAGTGCTTGTGAGAGGAGGAGGTAGGGAGGAAGATCCCAGATGAATTAACCATACCAAGGAAATTATCCCCAAAAAAAAGCATGTGAGATCAGCACTGCTTTTGATCTCAGTGGTGACTCTGAATATCCTCAGGAATAAAAGCCACAAGTAAGAATAGAGGTGGCCCTGAAGACTTTGTGGTTTTGCTTTGATGGCTGGTACCTGGTGAATCGCACGGTCTGTTTGCTGATGGATTCTCTTAATGAGTAAATTGGTGACCTCTCTGCTTTTCCAGACGTTCCATTTCCCATTCCTCTCTTCCCTACCTATAAATTTCCATTCTTTCTCTTCACCTGCTGCCAAATCCTGACGTGCCTGAATTGTGTTTTGTATGGAACCTGTTTTATTGCTTTGGAAATGCTGAGTGTGGCTCGGTGTTAAAAAAAAAAAATTAAAAGAAGCATGTGAGCTTCATGGTCTGCTGCTTCTGTGCCAATAAAGTCAAACTCCAGGAGTTAGGCTCAGTATCTGTAAGGTCTCTTCCAAGTGCGAGCTGAGCTGCAATGCAGCCTGTGGGAATGCTGATCTGGTCTCAATGTCAAGGGGAAGACCAGTGTTGGAGAAGATGCAGGGACCTTTCTGTATCCTCACACTGCACTACTGGTTTTGCATCTTGATTTGAATGTCAAAGAAAAGATGGAAAACAGAAGATGGGAGTGACTTTCACCCTTAAGGTAATGTATGCCTTTTGGTGGTAGGGATTGCAAACTGGTTTACCAGTCTCTAGTTCATCATTCCCAGCTGGTCATTAGCCAGCACGTCTAGTAGGTTTGAGCATTTGGTTAATCACCAGAGGTACTCTAGGACAAAGTTCAAAACTGATGAAAATTACAGTGGTCTGGGATGCTGTGCTTGTCGTACTTACCTGGAAATTTAGGAGTCTACCCTTGGTGCTGCATGCAGCTGCCTTTAGCAATTCCCATGATTTTTCTCCTGTTTGCTGCTTTGTTACAGTTCTGTACTGGAAAGGCTGGGATGAAGTGAGTGCCCACGAGAAAAGTTTTAGGGAATACTAGGAAGAAGTGTAAAGGAGAACAAGCATGCACCAGAAAAGCAGCTTCAAAGCCTGCAGTAAGGAGGCGAAAATGTACGTGCTTCTAGATATTGCTGGAACAGGAGAAAGATGGCATGGTGTAGTGAAAGGTGCACCAGAGTGGGAGCTGGGAGAGCTGTCGTGACTGGAGTTGCCCTTTCAGGCTGTTTGCAGCAGTGACGGTATCTTTGTGTCATGCAATGTGGTAGGACTTTGGTGTTTTGTGCCTTGGTATCACAAAAATAAAACCAGGTCCCTTTTCTCAGTTTTGAAATGTTTTTTGTTCTTTTTTTTAATAGAGTGAAATCTGGATTATTTGTCTAAATCCCCTGATCAACTTGAACTTCAGTAGCTTAATTCTGTTCTCATAACAGATTTGCTTTTCAAATACTGTTTTGAAGTTCCTAATTGTGAAGAATACTTTTTCTTGTTGCTGTCTAAGACAAATGCTAATGCTCCCAGTGCAATCCTGGGTCTGGGGTGTCCACTGCTGTTTGCTGACGGCTTTTGTAGCTGTTCTCTCCCTGCTTCTTCAGGGTGAAGACAGTGCTGATTGATTGCAGGTTTATATTGCTAATAACTCTAAACAAGCAATTCTGACTCATTTGCCATGGAAGACAGAAGTACAATCAAATATTGTGGTATGTTAATTTGTTTACATATAGAGAAATTATGTAAATATTGTTGCAGATTAGGTTTAGGCCCTGTGTGTACTTGCATTCAATACCCTGAGGCCAAAACTGATTACTGCTGAAGTCATGGAGAATTTTGCTGTTGAGTTTAGTGAGTCTAGGATTTAGCTTCTGAATGTTTAGAGGCACAGTGTTTGGGTTTTTCTAATGCTATTTAATGCCATGGAAGAAGGATTTTTGGCAACTTTACCATTAAAGCCATAATCACAGACTTCTGAAAAGACAAAGTAAGATGATAACATGCCTTTCTGGCTCTCTGATTGCATTCTGAAAGGTGTAGAGCTCCCCTGCACATCTGGCTTTCAATTGTCCCCCAGCCTCAACTCCCCACCACACCCCATCCCTTCTTACAGCCCCTATGTACTTTGTATAGACTGGAGTCTGCAGGCACCTTGAGTTTAGCGTGGACTAAGCATTACTATTGAAAAAGAAGTTCAGAGTAACAGTGGGCCGCCTCGATGCCCAGCAAAGGAGGCATTGGCTTCCTTAGCACTGGTGTGCAGGTGAGACTGGCTAACTCTTTTCATTTTGGGGTAGGAGCCTGGGCCTATTGTTTCTGGATCATTACCATAAGCAGAGAAATGGTGTAGAGAGTGGGAATAGTATGTCTGCTCATAAATGTATTAAGCAAGGAGGTGGCGAGGTAGAGGGGTGGAGATGAAATGTGAAGAGCTAAACAGCTGATGGCACGAGGCTGGAAATGTGAGCAGGAGAAATATGACACAGACTAATGAGCAACACTTGCTGTTGAAAGGGAAATTGTGTAAGGGCACACAAGTGCTTTTTGTTACTATCTCAAGGTGTGTGGTCAAGCAGGCAGAAATGATCAAATGCTTCCTTCTCCTGTTCTTCATATGGTTGGTATTATGAATAAGAGCTTTCTTGAGTGAGAGACTCTGAGCCAGTTTTCTGTAGGCTGGAATGCAGGATGCTGGGCTTCGTGTTGCTTTGTCTTTTAGAGGCGGCAGTGCAAGAAATGAGCCTGTCAAAACAGTGAGGACAGAAGCTGCTCTTTGGCAGTGGACTGTAAGCAGGGGTGGTGGTGGTCCCACATCCTAAAGCTGGGTCTTGTGCTGGTCACCTTCCAATACCAGTGACACTGCAGGTTCTTGTGGGAGGCACCGAGTAGTGCCTGGCTCTTTGTGCACCCTTCTCTTCTAATGGCTGAGGTACAGTTGGGCTGAATTCAACCAGTTGACTCATGCTGAGCAGTATCACTAGCTGTGGGCCGGGGTAAGAGTTCTACAACTCTGAAAAATTAAAGATTGGTCAAAAAGGTTGTAAATATTGCAGTTGAGAACTGCACTGATTTTCCTTATTGCGCTTCACTGATTCTTCCTGTCATCTTTCCCAGATGGAAATGATAATATTACACTTCAGAGCAGTATTTTTCTGATCTCTGGCTGTACCCTTTGTTTGTTTCCTAAACCTTCTCTCTTTCTACCACAGACCACTTAGACAACTGGTATTATGGCAAAATAATCACCAGTTCTGCTAGTTCCATGCTTCTCAGCAGTGCTGGTTTGTGCTCCGGTATTTGAAATTGCAAGACAAATAGACAAGTGCACAAAAAGCAAAGCAACAGCAACAAGAAAAACAGAAATTGGATTTGATTAAAATGCATTTCACCATTGTACCTTAACTATAGCTAATGGGGAATATGTCTTAGAGGAAGAACTAAGGGTAAGGATGAAGTTTTATGGATCAGTCTTCACTTGCTGAACCTGGGATGGAGCTTGATGGAAGAAACCGTAGGCTCATCGTGGCACTGACACGCTGTTGGTGGCTGACCCTGCAAACCCTGGCTGTGGGAATACATCGAATCTCATGATTTCAGTAGCTTTTACTGGTTAATGGTCTTGCTACCGGGGCTGCTTTGTAGGATTGAGGCTTGTTTGTATTTCTGTTTTATGTTCACCACCATTACTGTCTTGTGTTGCGCAGCAGACATGCAAAACCCAAACCAGCATGAATTTCTGCAGAAATTTCATGTTGCCACTTGTGTTGGCATACGGTATATTTGACAGGAGAAGTACTGGCAGGACACCAAAGAACAGGAGCTGTCTTGTAGGCCAGCAGATGTAATGGAGGTAGGCACTGTGCCTGCTGCAGTAAGGACTTGTATCCAAGGCTAAGTGCTTTAGTACTGGTTTTGAGTGGGTAAGTTTGTGTGTGTAGTACCTGCAAAGTCCTAGGTAATGTAAAGTTGCATCATGGGTGTCTTTATTGGTTTAACATTTTAAAGAGTTTCTAAATATATAAATTCTAAAAGCTGAAACTTCTTAAAATAGATTTAAAAAAACCCCCAATAACAGCAACAAAAAACACCCCAAAAAACCACCAACAACCCACCTTTAAAGAAGTTTCTTGGTTAACTTTACTTGTAAGTCAAAATGATTTTTATTACGGAGTTTCCACTCACCAGCACTAACACCGTTTCCCATTTTGGCTTGCTTTCCTTAAATTTCCCCTTGCTATGTTACTAATTGCAGTATATTGGTGCAAGGAAGCTCTGGGTGAGATCAGGTGTCATTCTGGGAAACACAGTTGTGACTTTGAGCAAGGAGACTGGCTTCCCAAAGCTCATGAACTGGAGAAGAGCAACTAAGAGTGAATAGGGAAGAGGGAAATGGGCAGGAGAGCCTGATAGGCAGCCTTGTGTGCCGTGATGATCAATCCATGTTGACTTGCTATGTTGCCTTTAGTACAACATCAGTTATACCTTGAATCGAAGAGCAAAAGTTGTCCCCATACTTGGGTTGGGGTAGGAGACAACATTACATGATGACTTCACAGTTCACTTGATCTGTATTCCTACACCCTTTCACACATATCTGCTTTTGGTTTCTGTTGGGTGTGGGATGAAATGGACCTTTAGTCTGACCCAGTGTAGTTGTTGAGAATAATTCTGTTGTCAGCTCATCTTTTAAAGTCTTGTGTGGGCCTGTGGGGTCTGCGTAGAATGGCTTGGGGGACTGGGAGGTTCTACTGCAGGCTTCCTGGAGAAGGAATTGCTTCTGCTTTTGTTTCTGTACATCCCCTCCTGAGCATATTGGATAACAACTGTTTTGGAATACAGAGGAATATAATGAAAGTTTGCTGTCAAATTGAAAAACAAACAAAGAAAAAGGCCTATTTCTGTGATGCATCGAAGAGCAGAGGGTGGAAAGGTGAGGCCTTCTTTTGTGTGTGCTGTTCTACTTGTCCTTTGGTTTACTGTATGTGAAATGGTATAAAAATGCAGATCATCTCTATGCAGTATGAGGGGATGACCAAGTACAAGATCAGTGAAATTGCTAAGTATTTCTCCTGTTCATAAAAAAGAGCAACTGTTCTGTTGGATTGCGAGGCGGGATTGCCTGCCTTTCATTTCTTTTACAGTGTTTTATTGTCTTCCTCTCAGATGAGAGCTTAAAGAAGTGTTGGTATGTTTGCAGTCTCTGAGGAAAGATGGATTATCATCTGTTAAGGGACTGACAAGTCTAATTGAAATAGTGAATTTTGAGCCCCATGCAAGTGCGCTTGCTCCTTGCGTGTTGCTTGTGACTGTGGTCTATGAACGCTGGCTAGTGGGAAAACTCATTTTCATGTTTGTACACTTAATGATTTGTTTTGACAACACACCTTACTTTTAGTCTCACTTAAGCCAGTAGAAAAATGAACTTACTTTTAAAGTTGGTAACTTTTTTTCTTCCTAAGGTTGCACTTTTTCTCCCCTGAAAGTCTGCGAGTAGCATTTTTCCCCGTGTTTCCTGCCTCCTTACCTTATGTACAGCCAATGAGAATACTGTTTTTTTCTGTCCAAATGTAACTTTTACAGTAAATTAGCAATTTATTCTGTTGTCCATTAGATTCCTCCCTTAGCTGAGGACAGCGTATAGTGACAGAAATGATGAGCCAGCAGCTTTTTATGCATAAAGGGTTTGTAATGTCCAGCCAGCTGAAATGTCTCTGCTCTTTAATATGAGTGAGAGCACTGCAGCCTGTGTCTGCACGCCATCCTTCAAAGTCCACTCCTCATTTTTAATTACCCCTAGACCTAGCTGAGGTTGGCTTTCAGTTTATATGGCAAAAAAATACGTAGGATTTGTGGATTCAGAGTCATGCCTTTGAGCTGGGTTTGCAGTTGAACGCGTGTGAGTCTAGTGCATGGTTAGAGCTCTGCTGTTTCTTTTCTGTGCTTTTGTCTTTCAAACAAGTTCACATCAGGTTTTATGTAAGTGAAGGCTTTATAAGCTAAGTAGAATCTTTGTTTTAATTTGTTTAATGTGAACACAAGCGACAATACAGAACAAAAGAATGCAGACATATAAAAAAATACCTGTAATAAAGATTCTCTTTATGTGAATTGTGGTTTAGGTGAATTGAAAGCACTAGTTTTATATTTATACATGTGTGTGTATGTTTGTGTTTACATACATTTTTTTTCATCACAAACTACTGCATATCACTTGGTAGCGATATGAATTGTATAAACTACTGGGTATCAAAGTCAGCAGAGGATGGCCATCTGCTGCGCACTGTTTGGATGCAGGTTTGTGGCTGCAGATGCCCATCTGCAGCTGCTACCTGTTTCTGCTGCTCACCTGTTACCATGGGACTGTGCAAAATCCTGTGAGTAAGGTGACTTCCACAAAATATTGATTGCTGCGATGCCTATTTCACTCTTAATGCTACTTAGTCACGGTATCCACTGACGCAAAAGAAATGATACACTTTGTGCACATGTGGGAGCAGCAATAATATAAATGCGCACGCTTCTGGAAAGTAACCATACTTTCCAGAAAGTAACGAAGGTGCAAGTGTCCGTAGGGTAAGGTATACGTGATAACTGAAGGTATATTTGTAATAATAATGTTTATTGTAGCTTTTATAAAAAGTAGCAGTACCTATGAAGATACAGTAGCACAGATTGCAGTGCAGGCCAGCTGCCCAAATAAGTACCCAGAGTCCCCTGATGTCCCTGAGTTTGGTGTTGGTGACAGAGAGACACTGCCTGCGATTCCAGGTTTGGTACCTTTTGCATGTTCCAAGTTAATTAGTGACGTATGTGCAAATTGAATTGGATCACAGTGGTTATTGTGATGTCTGTGCTTAAGAAGTGTGTACAGGTACGTAGAGATTTTTGGAGAAACAGGTGGGTGTAGCACAGACAGACCATGGCAGCACTAAACACCAGGCTTAGGTTTGGTTTCTACTGGCTTCTTTTCCTTTGTCTTTTGCACCAGACTCACTTACTCTTAACTTTCCTTTTGCCCCCCTTTTAAACATGTTAATTGGCCTTTAGCCAAAAGATGTTGCTGCCGAACCCTTCAGAAGTGAAAGCCAATCTAAACATTCAGGCGATGTATGTGTTCAGGTACTTTGGGGTGATCTTCAGAAGCGTGAAGCAGCTACAGCAGCCAATCTCTTTGAGCATCTCCTGTAGTCTGGAGCTTTGGAAACCCATCATGGTTGTGTTTTCAGTGTCAGCAGTTGCCACTCTTTGTGGCTTTCTTTTCTTGTTTGTCAGCTTTGGGAGGGAGCATACTTGAAGCAGAAGGAGAAGATAAGTGGAGGCTGAAATGAATATTTAAGCACTTCTAGATTTGTTTCACTGACAAATAAAATTGCTGCTTGATTTCTGTGGGAGGAGCGTTTGCCAGAGCCTTGCCAAATACTCCAAAAAAGGAGCTGGAGAATGTTAAACACAAACCTCACAGTATTTCATGGGAGTTTATTCTGTTGTTTCAGTAGTGACTCATCTCCAGAATGATCCATCCACTTCTCTATGTATATGTGCAGAAAAAAAGCCCTGACAAAGTTCTGAGCCACCTACGAAATGCAATGTCCTGTTCAATTATTAATCTTATCCCCTGAGGCAATTTTGAGACTTGTGCTGGCAAAAGGTGTTTCCAATCAAATCTTGTTCACATTTTGTTAAACCTCCTATATTTTCAAGTGTGGAATGAGAAAGAAATGGTAGATACGGACAGAGGAAGAAGTAGTAGCTATGATTGTCTGGATGGACAGGATTGTTGTTTTTGAAACCTCAGGGGTTGTTAGGATGTCACTTTTTCCTTTCTGTACATCACATCTTTGGCTAGCTGACCTGAAAAATGCAAAAGATCATCATTTCAGTGCATTTGTTAAAGGCTACACTTCCTGAGGTGGCTGTTCTGAAAGCTGAGGGCTCCCGTCTCGATTTTCCTCCTGCCCCTACTCACCGTCCTCCAAAGGCAGCAATGAGTACAAAAACAGGAAAGGGGAATGATCAAGTGTGGGAATAAAACAAGTGCTGAGTTAGCGATGCCAGAAGGAAATGACTTTCTGATGGCAGCCTTACTTCTGGTGAAAAATAAACCGGAGGTGAATGGCCTTCAAAAACTTCTGAAATTGAAGGTCTCTCTCTTGTAAAATTTTTCTCTGACTTCTTTCTACATTATTTTTAATGCAGTAAATTAGAAAGAATGGCCATTGTATTGACTGGATTCTGGCACTAGTGTTGTAGTAGTGTATATATGGACTAGGTTTTCTAAAGACCTTGTTGGTGTGTCATCTGCCTGCAAGAAAGAGGGATGATGGTGATGGAGGCGTCTGAGAAATCGAGTGAAGGACTCCTGTGTGTTTGCTTCTGCATGTGAAAGCTGCTGCTTTTTCCTTCAGCTCTACTTTTTTTTCCCTTGTATCATTCCCTAGATATTTTGCAAATTGATGGAGTGATACATATTTTTGTTCCATAATATTCCCCCATGGAATTGCTAGAAAAATAGAACTGTATTTTATGACAAAATGTAACAGGGGATGTGAAAGCTTGTTAACACTTCACTGCCTTTCCAGAGCCGCAGAGCCTGTCCCAAGGATTTTGGGGGACTTTCTTGGCTCATCAGATATTGCACGTGCTCCTTTCGTGTAGGTGGTCAATGCAGATGCAGTTTTGACTCTTCCATGTGGCACTAATGCTTCCTTCTTCAAGAGCAGCATGATGTTGAGAACGAGTGGTGTGCTTTTGCTCTCTATACTCAAATGAGTCAAGCTGTAAATCAAGAGCACCACCGTTAAGAGTCCACCGTGAAGGTTTGGAGGGGGAGGAGGGTGTCTTGCAAATGCTGAGCACAGTGTCAGCCTTGGTCAGGGACCTGAGGAAACTGAGACAGGGCTACCACATAATTTTTTTTGCTCTTTGCTGGTTTCACATTTCAACTGGAAAAAAACACCCTTGACTGCAAAACTGGAAAACTTTAGAAAAGGTTGTCGGGGTGAGAAGAAACTGTACTACAGCAATGCCTTCCTAAAGGGGAATGCCATCCAGGGATCCTGCTCCAGGCTTTTTCACTGTGAGCGCAGGAGTTCTTGTGTGCTACTCTCCAAGCAAGGAAGAGCCGAATTGCGGGATATGGGCACCTGTGTTTCTAAGTCTTTAGACCTCAGGATGGAGTAATGAGCAGTGAGATCCCAAGGGTAGTATGTGAGAAAGGAGGGTATTTAGCCAAAAGACTTGGAAGTAAAACCACTCAACATGTACCCCTTCTGTCTTTCATGGTAATCTCGTCCTGTGCAGAAGATTTCCTAAAGATCTGCACAGTGATATCTGCACAGTGATACAGGCAGAGCTTATTTTATAAGCAGCATGATAGAAATTAGGTTGAAGCATTGTATTTGCAGTTTGACATGTATCACAATAACATAATGCGTCCTAAATAAGAAACATTTCCTAATAAAAAGAAATGAACCATAGGGAATTATGGTAAACATATGGGAAGCGATGAAATTATTTATTAGGAGCAGTGTATCCTCTGGGCATGCAATAAGAAGTTCTGTTTTTAGCAAGAGAAAGCTATATTTACATGAAGATTACCATGATTTAATGGTTACCAACTGATTACAAGGGAGCTTTCTTGAATAAAAAAGCTGCCAGTAAAAATGGAGATGATGATTTGGGTTGCCTCACTGAGAATTTACATTACTTGAATTTAAATAAGTGTATCCTACTTTATGCAGAAACTGTGAGTAACAATTTGTGCCATGTCCGTATCAGCTGTGGAGAAGACTGAATAGGTTGGAGGTAAATTCAGTGTTTTTCTGTCCAGTCTCAGGTGTCCATCTCTTGGCCAGGAGACTGAGACAGGGTGCCGTTTCTCAAATTGTGGACATGAAGAAAGTCTCCAAAGCCAGTCCTCTTCCCACAGCAACCAGTGGAAGGTGTGCTTTGGAAAAGGATTAGGTCGTTACTTTCTGCTTTCCTTTTTCTTTTTATTGCATTGTTTCCTCCACAAAAAGTGTCCATTGTTTTTGAGTGGGTCTTTTTCTCTCTGACATAATTTTGTTATTGTCATTTTGAAGAACTTTAGCTACCTTTGTTCTTTATTTAAATCTTAGGAAAATTTAGAAAGATGTCCGCACAATGCTTTTGTGCTGTTCGTAGGGCACGTAAAATAGTGGTAGAGCAAAACCATCCACCAGTGAAAATACTTCACCTACAGAACAAGTTGTTTCTGAGAAGAGTTGAGTAATACTTGATTTGATTTTGTTTTGTTTTCCTTTGGTTTCTTGGCTTCCAAATCAGTGTTGAAAAATATCTGCCAACTGTAATTATTTTACTGGAAGCTTAATTCAAGGTCTAATTTTATTGGAACGCCGAAGGAGGGGAGGAGACCAGAGCTGGAGGATGGCATCTGATGTTGAGTGGTGGCAATGTCAGACATACTTAAGACAGACAAACTTGCTGTTAATAAAATAAACACACAGTGCTGCTTTTGGCCCCACGTAGTGAAGTACTTGTAGCAAGCTGACCATTTCACTGCTTGACCAAAAGCCTTTGCTGGTGGTTTTGGTTGTCTTTCACTAGAACCTCTTGGCAGTCATGTAACTTTGAGCCCCCAAGTTGGTTCTGGTTCAAGTGCCTTGACTGAGAAGAAAGCTAGTACTAATCTGATAAGGAGATTGAAAGTATAAAGTTGCTTCATATATTAACTTTCATTAGTGGCATTCAGATTTGCTGTTTCCCATTGTGAAAAACTCACTGTTGTGCTGGTATTTCTCCATCAGGGAACCTCATGAAGCAATTCCAGCATTTCCAGATTGGTCTGCTAACACCTTCATTGTCCACGTTTTCCTTTAAGGAGAGAAGGGAAAGGTGAGGGGGAGGTAAAATTTTTGGAGTGAATCAACAGAAGTGCAGGCTGCATTTAATTTCTTCCACATACTAAACCTTCCTTCCACAGCTGGAGCATCACAGATGTGCAGGCACAAAAGAGGCAGCGTGTTGTGAGATAGGTGAGTTACACCTGATGGCTTTGTGTCAAGCAAAAAAACCCAGTGATTTACCTTCATCCAAGAGGAATGTTTTGAGAGGAAGCATCTCTTAGTCTTAAAATTTGTGTTTTCTTGATACGATTCTGGTCATCCCTCTGCAGTTCTCCCTGTGTTCAGGGTAAGCTGCATTCATGTTGTGGGTTGCTTCATTGTGTGAAAGATCAAACACCCATTTCAGACCCTCAAATCTCTGAGTTAACTTTTATCAACAGTTCATGAAGCTTGTCTGCCTTCTGGTTTTCTTACCCTTCACAAGAGCACGTGAGGAGTTTAACTGTGCTACCGATATTTCTGAAATGAAATGGATGATAAAGGATTGATGTTTCAGATGTGCTTTGTGTGAAGTGTTTACAGAGCATAAGGGTTGTGGCAGGAGCAGTTAACTTTGTGTTTTAATAGCTTAGGCAAAAATGTTTGGGAACAGCGTGGTGGGAAACTATTTTCATGTTGTTCTCAGGGGAAAGAAAGGCCAGCCATCCAGTGTGTACTGGGCAGGACAGTGACGGTACTGGGCATAGCTCGGTTTTGTAGCTTGCTCTGAGTATGAAAAATTAATAGGTTACATGGGGAAGGGATTCTCTCTTCCCTTGCCTGCTTTTTCTGCCAGGGAAAAAACCCAAACCCATACTTTTTTCTTAATCTACCTATTGAGAATAAACTTGAAAGGTATTTATAAACCACAGGGTTTGTCTGATTAGGCAAATCAGCAGAATTTGTTTGGGGAAGGAGCCAGGGAGGGTATTGCTGCTGTTCTTTTAAACTTCAGGTAGAATCTTAAAATTAAAGGTTGCTGCAAGTCCCCTCCAGCGTGTTTCATATAATTTGATATTTATGCACTGAAAGCCTGTCTAGGCTCTTAGCAGTTGTGTTTATTACATACAGAGTCAATCACTGCATGTATCTCCTTGTCAGTTTGTATTTATAATATTCACCTTGGTCTGTCTGCATCTCCCTTTTACCCATAAAACTCCCCCCAAAAGGTGTACCTCCTTTCCCTCATGACACTGCTTGTGCCAGGACCCTGCAGCGTCTGAGGACCCGTCTTGTCTGTGAGCACAGTACATTTTGCTGATGCTACGGACTTGCTGCATAGACCTCAACCGTCTGGATCTGTTTTTATAAAACCATCTTTCAAGCTGAGGGTGATTCATTGTGTTGAGGGATTGAAGGCTGATCTATTTTAATCTGGAACCTGCTGCAATTATGTTTAACTGCCTGTTTGCCCATATGTAAAACGGGGGCTGTGGTACTCTCCATCTTCTGAGTGGTACCCTCCATCTTCTGAAAACCAGTCCTGATAGATGAAGCGATAAGGACTGGATGATAATATTCATAGTGTTTATCGTTAAACCTTTTTTTGGAGTTTTCTAGGGAGTTCAACAGAAGTAAAATTCATTTTAATAGGAATTGCAAATTGTCTTCTGCTTGATCTCATGCTCGTGTATGTTCTGTTTTATACTTTAATGATAGCCTTTTTGCAGGAGACTGCTCTTGCTCTGTGTTTCCACTGGGTCCATCACAGTGGGATTCTTTCCAATGCTACTCCTACGTACTACAGATAATAATAAGTAATAATGAAATTACATGGAGCATTCTCCTCTCCTCCACAAACTGCTTTAAACCATTCAACTCCTCCTTTCATTTGCCTTTATCTGAAACCCTGTGAATTTTGCCTAGAATTGTTTTGGGCTTGTCAGAGCTCTCTGCTGCCTGTTTGGTAACAAGAAGCACTGTTTACTTACATATCAGTAAATCCTCTGTATTAAACAGGAGCAGAAGCTGTTTTCTGTGTTCTGAGGACTTCAAGAAAACTTGAACAACAAACAATTTTCTCCTTTTCAACACTGAAATATTTCCTTCTTGTCTTAATCTTGCAGAGACATCCTTCACAGAACATGTATTTAAGGAAGAGTTGAATCAAAATCTGTAGACAAGGGATTAGAAAGTCAAATCCCCGTTTGGAAGGTAGATAGATTTATTCTATGTGTTCACACTTGTTTACAATAGACACAGCATTTGGGGTTTGTGAAATCATTGCTGCTTCTGGAAGTACTTTGCATATTTAATTAATGGTTTCACATTTGAATTATTCCCCAACAAATTCTTGCTTCCCATTATCAGTTTCTTTTTTTCTGCTTTCATCTGAAACTCTTCCTTTCAAGTACAAGAATTAAGCAAACACTTTAGATCTTGTTTCTGCAGATGTTTGTGAATGCAAGCCTTCAGAGCATTAAAAGGCTGAACAACTGCTCACAGTTCTCAATTGGCTTCTTCATAATTGTATGAATGTCAGTCCTTCTGGGACCAAGTACTGTGAAACGTAGCGTGTTGTCCTGCACATCTGCCTAAAGGCTTGTGCAGGAGCTTGTTTAATTTCAGATATCATTGACCTGCCTGGCACTGCTTTTCAGATTGCCTTCTGTAGTACTGAAATGCAATGTCTTATTGCCAGTGCATTTGAACTGTACAAGATGCTGGTTTTCCTGAGTGGCTGAAAATAAGGTCTGCTAGTGAGAACTCTGGTGTGGTTTTTATTTATTTTTTTTTTTAAAGGAAGTATCTTCCTTCCCTTACTTATAAACAGAACACATAGACACATAAGGGGAAGATTTTTATTTCCTTTTTGGAGCTGGAAGCCTACCATAGCAGTGATAATTTTATTTATTGACTTTTTTTTCCCCTGTGATTGGAAACAACACAATTTTTTTCCCCCCTCTGTGTTCAGTTTGTGCTCTTTGACAATTACACTGCGTTTCTCTTCCTGACCCATGGAAAAGCAGATTTCCCTGTGGCTGAATGTGTTTTCCATGTCCTTTGCTACCTTGCTGTGTTACTGCCTTGGACACTGTTTTCCTGATCCATTGCTACACTGTGCGTTTGATGGTGACAGTTCCAGCTATGCGATACAGGTAATTCATGGTACCCATTCTTATTTATACAAGGGACAGGATGCTGGGAGCATAAATCCATGACCCCGAATAGCCTGGTATTAGGATTTCCCAGTGCAGGTTGATAAATATGTCATCGTGACCTGGACGCACATCTCTCTGCATCTTCATCTGGAGTTACTTACAACTCATGAAACTGAACTCATTGATTTAAAAAAAAAAAAACCCACAAAAAAAAAAAACCAAACAACCCAGGGGTATGAGAAAGGGATCTGAGAGGAGTTCTCCTCACCTCTTTCCAGGGAAGGCTTTCTCAGAGTCTTGAAAAAAGTCTTGGCCAAAACTGTCTTGTGTTTTTAGAGTGAAAGGAAGAAGAGCTGAGATGCTCTTGTGAGTGAGTCCTGTCAAGGATGCACTAACCTTATGTGCTGGCTTCAGTAAACATGTAACACTATTCCTCTAATCCAGATCACTGTTTTAACTTGCAATAAAATGCCTATGTAGTTTTTAAGTTAGTAAAAGTCAGACCATAGAGTTAAGGTTGGTGTTTTCTCCTCACTTGAATTTTAACGTTGCTGAATTACAACAGCATCTGTTATTAAGCATGCTTTTGCAGCCTACAGTCATTTTTTTTTTCAGAGTTCCATGCTTGCAGACTACGTATAAACACAATATTGTCATGGATGATATGAGTGGTGTCCTTAAATATCTTCATACGCTGATTTTGTACATCAGAAATAGTTAACCTTCATTTAGAGGTCAGATATTTCTTCAGCAAGAAAATACTTGAACAGTATGGGAACATGCTCCCTCTAAATACTGAAGGGATGCCCTGTTATAAAAGAAACTCGAGTGTGTGTTAAGCAACTGCAGGCAGATATATATATATATATATATATATATATATTTAATAGAACAGCTCATTTGAATGTTTTCCTGAGGGAGCACCACTTCAGTGAGCGTGATGGTTGATTCATAAGAATTAAAACACTTCTGCCAGAAAGGAAGCTCTATGGGTTGTCATGTTGAGCAAGGATGTTGCAAAGTGTGTGTAAGTATCCAAATCTTTTGGATATGGATTCACAATCATTGTAAAGTTTTGGATGAGGCAGAAAACTAAGATAATCCTTGATAAGGTGCATGAAAGTGCAGTAATGGGTGTTTATGTAGTCTAGCTCATCCTAGAACTATTCATCTTTATTCATCTTCCTTTGCTGAATAAACGTTTAAGAATCTATTAATTAGATTAATATGCTATATGACTGTCTTGTTCTCTGAATTTTATAGTGTCTGGTACTTGAAGACATAAGTTTTCAAGTGAATCTGAGGCTTGTTCTTCTGTGAGCATTTGGAATACAGGAAATATTGAGCCCTATTTTTTTTTTTAAGTTAGAAGGTTGGTAGTGTTTTCCTCCCTCTCCTTTAGTTCACCAAAACCCATTACTGCTGGCAGTGGACACTTCTTGCTTGTGCTTAGAATCCAAATGCTGCTGTCGCAGTTCCTGAATGGGCTCGTACTGCAGCTTTTGAGGGAGCTTCAGGAATTTGGGAAGGCTTTTAATTTGCAATTTCAATTTATCATTGTCTGTGCAGAGCTTTTATTCTCTGGTCTGCCTTCCTGTTCCATGTTTATTTTTCACAACTCCAGCACCTCTGCCTCTGGGCTGCTTTGTAAAGGGTGAAGGAGTTGGTTTTGGTTTGGTTTGGCTTTTTTTTTTTCTTGAAATACAAATTATTTTTAAAAGAGAATGGTGAGCTGAAAAACTCTTGTATGTTTCATATGCAATTATATCTGTATATAGGGCAGACAGATAATCTTTGCAGAATCACAACTCGCTGTATCAGCTCTGAAATTATCTTTATTTCCAGTAAAGTGCTTTGTTATTGCATTGAAAGGCTGTGCCCCTTACAGGTCAGCAGTGATAACCGACTTGGTCATTATATTCACGGTAATTGTTGACTATATAATCTCCTACTTCTTGGCTCATGAGAGGTTATTTATAAAACATAATGAATAAACTGTACTACCATGATGCCTGATAAGTATAATTTCTTAAGATTTAATGTTAACATGTGTTTTACTTAGTCTGATAAAGCTTATTTTTATTACTGTTTGCATTGCAATAGCATTGACACCTTTAACTGCTCCCTAGTTCTTTGCTCATCTTCAAGACTTCTTGGGATTTTACAAGCTGAACAGGATGTGATACTTTTCACCCAAAGAATTTCTACTGCGAGGTCTTTTCTTGGCAGAAACCCAGATTTTTCTTAAGTATTACATCTGCACTTATACAATAAAAAAAGCAACAGATTTTTCTTGGTCTCTTTGTCCAAGTGCTAATTATATAATTTGTATAAAAACATCAGACTTCAAATGCAGCATGTTGCCATTTTAAAGGATAAACCTAGCATACAATTTTTTTTAAATGCTATTTAAAAAAATCTCTTAAGTGAATGGGTCTAGCATGTAGACAATTCTGTAAGAACATCATTCCTAGGATAGCCAAATCCCTGAAGTTTTAAGCTTTTCTTTATTCCAAGGAATTAGTGGAGTTTTCCATTTTTGCATGACAAATTTTTGGGCTGTTCAGGATCCATGGAGGAACTATGTTTTCATGGGAGAGGTGTCATGTAGGAGTAATACTGCTCTCAATTCTGCTCAGCATGCATGGTCCTCTACACTGGTTTGCACAAGCCATTTCAAATAGGTTTGAACCCTTTTGCTATTTAGATGCTTGAGAAGATAAAAGGCCATCTGTTTGATGACCCAGGCTGTCACATACAAACTGAGCTAAGCGGTGAAGCAACTTTATTAACGCCGAGGATTTACGATGCAGTCGTTCATAGGGGTCAGTGCTAGTCAAACCTTTGGGTGGGATTGCAAGGAAGCATATCTCGTGTCACAAGGTTGGATCAGAGGCTCTCTGATGAAGGCAAGGTTTTTATTCCCTTTCAGTGAAACACTGCAAGTGTTTTGAGGTAATACAATACAGTTGGCTGCAAGGGGAATCATAGACTCATAGAATCACTTAGGTTGGAAAAGACCTTTAAGATCGTAGAGTCCAGCTGTTAACCCAGCACTGCCAAGTCCACCACTGAGGCATGTCCTTAAGTGCTACATCTACACATCCTTTAAATACCTCCAGGGATGGTGACTCAGCCACCTCCCTGGGCAGCCTGTTCCAATGTCTGCCAGCCCTTTAGGTGAAGAAAGTTTGCTAATATCCCTAAATCCTGGTGGAATTACTCTCTTACCCATGCTGAGTTAGAAGAGGGAAGGTTTAGGTTTGGTGATTATACATATTTTTTTTTTTTAAAAGAGAAAAACTCCACCTTGTTATAACTCATGCCATGATAAATGTGTTTGGTCTCTCGTCACGTAGCTGTGAGGTTGCTTCTGGGAGAATGGTTTGATTGTGATGAAAGTTATGATGAGAGAGGCTGCAGAGACACCAGGAAGGGAATTTTCAGATGCAAGGAGAAAAATGTGAAATGAGAAGTATAAATACTGTAACGTGCTTGTTGCATCTCTTCTGGTAATGATCATGAGCAATGCAAGAATTGTGTTGAATGGAGTCAGGGTTTGGCTGTCCACTGAGCTGTGGCATTTGGAGAAGCTTTCTCTCAGGCGAAAGCTATTTTAAATTTAAAACCAAATGATAAAATAGCATCTGACAAAATAAATGCTCAAATAAAGAATAGGAACTGTCTCAAAGGATTATCAAAAATATCAATCTGCTGTTTTCATGTATCCTTCAAGAGTTTTGAAAGTGGCGTGGATGTGGTTGGCTGTATCACAGAACTGTGATCCCAGTCTGACCTCTGTTCTCCTCGGGCAACTGTGTGGGAGATAAGCTGGGGTAGGTTCCAGGAGCACTGGAGGTCAGTGTTTTAACTTGGTCTCGTTCAGTGGTATGGTTCTCTTCATCTTTATTGTATGTCCCCAAATCAGCATAGTTTGTTAGAAATTCATTAGTACCGTACCCAGTGAGATGAGACAAGCTACTTTGACATTTGTGGTTGTTAAAACCCAATTTTGTAAATAATCTACTTCCAGTAGGCCGTTACAGTCATTGCAGCTCTCTGTCTGCAGGTGAAAATCAAGGAGGTCCTTGGTGCATATTTCATCATCTTTCGGAAGGACTGTTGTTGGTAGAGGCTAAAGCAACAAAATTCAGGATTGTAAAATGTGTGCCCAGAGGCAAATATTTTAAGGTGCAGAGAGAAGTCGTGCAAGAACTTCCATCAAACTCCATGTGTTCTTTTGTTATCTAAAGCAAGAAACCAAAATTCTTCTCAGCAGATGAGAGCAAAATGTAAAGTAGGAGTAAAAAATGCAAACAAAACAAGCAAAAATTCATAAAACCTTTTTTATGATTTCAAGTTGAACCACTCTGCTACTTTTTGGGTCGAGGTAGTTGTTTGGTTGTTTATTTTCTGCAAGGAATATGATAGATGATATTTATAAATGGCATAAGCAACTTTTAAAATTCATTTTTTCATTTCTGGCTTTTGCATCCACTGTAATGTGCAGGTCTAACAGTGGAAGCCAACTACTAGGTAAGGATATTAGTAGTATATGAAACTTTATGTAAAATAGTTCTTTACTGTTTCTGAGCATCTGTACTTAGTGCTTGTCTCCTGCTTTAATGTCTTTGGTAGTGTACAGTGTGACAGGGTTTGCGTCACGTAATAAGGATATTGTCAGTGCGTAGCAAATGCTTAGCTGTTAAAAAACCAAACAAATTTCAATCAGTACAATGCTAAAAGTAGCCCTCTTCATAGCAGATACCAAACTGATGCTCCTAGACAACTGTGTTTTAATTAAAATCCACACTATTGTTAGTTGCAACCGGAGGTTTTTCTCTGTTGCAGAACGTCTTGACGCTTCAATCTGATGCTCAGCCAGCCTGTTACATATTAACAATACTTTGTATTTTTAATCTGATGTTTGAAAACAGCATGTCAAGCATAACCCTAATAGGGTGCAGCTATTTCTTTGTTTGGCATAGTGTATATGGAATTTTGCTGTGATTTCATGTCTCTTTTTCTAACCCAAACCATCGGAACAAAACTGAGCAGAGGCTGCTGGCTGTTGCTTGGCATCAAGAAGAAATGACGTGAATCTGAAGGCTTGGGCTGTTTCTGACAAAAATGAAGTTTCCCAGGTTTACTGAAAATTTGTCCTGAGTCGTTTCAAGTCCCTTGATTTAGGGAGTTTGATGTGCACATGTTGCAAGGGTCATGGGCTCTTCCCTTCCTCCCTTCCCCTTCCTTTTGTAAGCATAGGGAGTATTTGCAACAATTTTGAAAATTATTTTTAAAAACAGTATTAGGATAATTAACAGAAAAATGGTTTTAAATAGTGTTGCCTTGCAACAACTCTGGAATGCAATTTTGATGTTTAAGAGGGCAGGGATGTTTTCTATCTGCAAAACCAGACGGCAGAGGCTCTAGCACAGGGTGTTGCCAAATCTGTTTGAGCTGGGAGAGCCTGGCACCACGGGAGGAGGAAATCAGCTAAGGACAGGCATTTCTAGGAAACTTGTTTTTGAAATACAAAGATCTGTGTATTTGTGCCTTCTATATATTTTGTTTGGCTTTACAGGATATATATAATACATGCACACATATATATACACACACACACATTTTTGTAATATTTTCGTGTCAGAGGGAAGGGTATAGAGAACACAAACACATATTCCAGGATTCCTGAAGTTGCCCTGCATGAGCCGTGGTGTTGCAGCCTGTGTTGTGGAGCGTGGTAATCTCTAGCACAGCTTTTGCTCGGTCGCTCGTTCGTAGCTTGTACTAGATTTGCCTAATTTACCTTGGGGAGTTGGAAGATGCAAATTTTTCTCTCTGAACAAAGCATAGAGGTGTCTAGGGAAGCTGAAGATGACTGGGCTTTTTACCTCTAGCAGGCTATGAAACCTCTAATGAACTTTCATGAAATGCCTAAGGAAAAATAAAGCTGGTCTAGAGTTTTGCTCCAGAGTTTTTCTCTGGAAAGGAAATTTTCTCTAGGAAATTCAGTTAACTCTTACTGTGAGATAAGTGAAAATGTGTGGGCTAGGTGTCTGGGACCAACAGAAAGTGATCCAAGGGGGAAGAATATATTGCCTTGAGTCTAGGGAAATAGAAGTAAATGCAGAAGAGTTAGGATTGTTTTTTAGTCTGCCTTGCTCTGTTATTTCGATTGAGCCTCCTCATCCTAAATTTGAAGCCTACTTGCAGGGGAAACATCTATCAACAGGGCAACTCATGGAATGGGAATCTTAGCGTTGAGTTGAAGACTTAATGAAGGGATGTTAGCAAGGAGCTGTCTGGTAGCATAAGCTGACTGTGTTACTGTTGAAGAACACAAACTCTTCCCTCTTAAGGAATGCATCTGAATGCGCATATGGAGCCTCTCATGCTAAGCATAAAAAATTAATCTTGGTAGGCGAGATACCCTGGTCTGTAGAAACTGGAAAACGGGAGCTGCAGCTCATGGATCTACTAATAGCGTGCTCGTGTTTGTGGGTTTTTTTTTCTTCAGAGATTATGTAAGAGGCAGGCATGCTATGCAAAAACTGTCTTGCATGTTATTATGCCACATCACGACAGCTCTTCTAGGTGTTTTCCACGACTAAAGCTTACTATGAAATGGTGCTATGCCTTCAAGGTGGTTTTTTTGGAAATTGTGAGAGACCTACCAACTTACAGTGTATCAGGGTGAAGCCTTCTGGTAGTAAGACCAATCGACAGTTCATGGTTGCAAACAAAGTGTGCGTAAGGATGATTGTGAGATACTACATTTTATTTTTTTTTTTGTGGTCAGGATTATATCTGTTATATCTCGCTGTACAAATCAATACAAATGAATTTTTTAAAAATTAATTTATTTTATTTAATTCAGCATGCAGAACTTCCTATGGTAAATAATGAAATGAAGGCAAGAAATAAAATATTATGGTGCTGATGTACCTTTATGTGTTATTTTCTGTCACATTTTCAGTGTTTTCTGAATCCCAATGATATGTTGTCACTGAGCTGTCTACTGTAAAGCTGGAGTCACAGTTGTACATTATTTCTTCTAATCTGTGTTACCTTGTGCTTGTCAAGATAAGTTTTATTCTACTCTCAGGAAGCTTAATTGTTTGACTTTTCTCCGGTCCTTTGGGATTCTGCCGTTTTCTCTAGCCTTGATTAATTTGCACAGTTTAGTGCCACCCATCATGTACAGCTAGCTCTTCCCTGGCCACTCGTTTCTGGAGATGTGATTTAGCCCATCTCTGTATTTTACAGAGAATGCTGATGTGGGGTTTTGGTTGTGTTGGTGGTTTTTTTTCAGTATTTAAGTTTATTACTACCAGATTAGAGGGGAATTAATGAGGACTAAACAAAGGCAGACAGGATGAAGGACTACTCAGCTCTCTGGAGTTATGTTCTTGCTCTGGAGCATTCCTGGAAGGGTGATTTCCTTGGGCTGACGTTCAAGGAATCCTTTTGAGGGAAAACTTGCCCTGGTGAAGATGTCTGTCTTCTCTTCCCTGTGGCAGACCAGGTGACTTCCTAAGGTTCCTTCTAAGCCACTTGCCAGGGTTCAGCAATAATGTCCCTCCAAAATGCTGTCACCGGCATTTGGATGTTCAAATAACAGTGACGTTTTCTTTAGCCAAAGAATCTGAGCACGTTGACTTCCATGCCTGAAGCCAAGTTAAATTTTTTTGTAACATGTTTCTCTGGTTGTTTTCAAACACTCATTAATTCTGATTTCCAACAACTTGTCACGCTGATTGAACTGTGATCTTCAACATAGTTCCAGAGCATTTCCCACTCTTCCCTCTAGCTGACTTGGATGGAAAAACGGGGTATTTTTCCTTGGTAAATTTTAAGTAAATCAAACATCTAGTGTTCTTGCAAACTGGGGAGTAGGTAAATGGCATGGACATCCTATGCACCTCAAACGCTGTGTATAATATACCCATTAGCTACCAGCTGCTCAGCGGGTGAGAAGCAAAAGGGGCAGTGTATTTATTTTATGTATTCAGTTTGATTTGCTAAAATAAACAGAATTTGTTCCTGCTGAAAGTGAGGTTCCTGCTTGCAATCTGCTCGCCTGTTTTGGAGTCTCTTGTTTTGATTCCCAGATGTGCCATACCATGTCATTGATATTCTGCAAGGGTGAGTGGCCGCTCGCAGGGAGTGAAATCTTTGGGGCTGGGGGTTGGGAGATCACCAGTCTGGGCTGGCTTTTCACTCACAAACTACTGAGGAATGCCAAGTGCCACAGTGAAAATACAAAAATAGTGGATTTTTATAATGTAAAAATTGGATTGGCTGCTCCCCTCCTTCTGAAGAAGTCTGCTGTGCTCTGAAATAGCAGGCTCATTTGTTATACACAAATATAAGATCCATTAATGTCCTTCTCTGAGTCTGTACTTTAGCTTACATAAAATCAAATCCTTTTTTTTTTTTCCTAATAAGGCACTTAAGCAGCCTTAAATGAAGAATAATGTTCCATTACACTTTATCAGTTATGTTATAGACTGAAATGCACTGGTCACATGCAGATTGATCTGTGTCAAATAAGAAAAATCGATACTTTATTTTTTTTAAAAACGGGTTTTCTATAAAAACACTTGTTTGCGTCAAGTAACTCCGTTGTTCTAGCGAGTCTCTCTTTGGGAATCTATGTGCGCCAGAAGTGGGTTGCCCAAACTGAAGACGTGAAGCTATTGCTAAGCCCAGCTGTAAACCCTGGGCTATGTGACCATCCACATCATTCCTCCTGTTGCACTTAAGCTTAACATTGTAATTTCTCCTTTGAATTTTGAGGCCTGTATAAAAGATTTTTTTATTGCCTAAGAAGAGAGGAGAAACCAGGCTGATTGGGGTTATAGGTTCTGTTCCAGCTGGTACTGTCTGTGTGTGCTGGCTGACAAATGCCCAAGGAATTGCTGTCGCTGGTTTTGCACCTTGGCTGTATTTAAAGTTTGATCTCTGGTGCTTTCTTGGAAACTCTTTTTGGGATGCTTGCAGGGAGTTGTTGGCATTTGGATAATGAAATCCAAGCAGCTGCTTTGTATGCCTTCGATACAGAGATTGAAAGTGATCAAGGCTTCTTTCCCCAGGTTTTTTCCTGTTTTGTTTCTTCATTGGGTAGCTGTTGAGGGCTGTACCGCGGCTGACACGCGCTGACTTAGCCCTACACAAGTTATTCGAGCGCCGTTATTCACGTTACCTGAGGATGTGGTAGAAAACAAAGTTTATATGTTTAATTCTTTCACCCTTACACTTATAATGTCTTTCACTCAACTGGGCTGTCAGAGTAAGAGAGTTGCTAAGCAACTTCTTCCCTTATTGCCATGGCATTTCTTTCCTTCCCTGGTGTTTTTGGGACTTGAGAGGGTCTCTTCCATCCCAGTTGATAATTCCCATAATCTTCCTGCGAGAAGGCGGGATCGCATTGATAACACAAAGCTGATTTCACCTAATTCCTTATCAAAATTGCTTCTCGTGCTGCTTGGTTTTCTCGTGAGCTCGTACGGCAGGTTTCAAACCAAGTTTTCCTTGTTCTAGCTGCAGTTAAAGTGCTTCTGCTTTTGCTGTCTGCACCGCAGCACTGTGGGGACATGGTGTAAAACCTCTTCCAGGGCTGGTGATGGCAGTGTCATAAATAGGAAAGCCTGTAAGAATGCTCTGATTTATGTTTTGGTTTTAAGGTTTATAGTGGAAATCTGAGTGCTTAGGCTTTACTTATCTTTTGGCGAAGGGGAAAAAAAAAAAAAAGAAAATGTGGCAATGTTTAGGTTTTATTTCAATACATTTTAAAAGTCGTTGGTCTTCCAGAGAGATGATGGTCACTAAGAGGATTCTCCATGTTGGTGCTGGTATTTTATTGTGCTGCTGCGGAAGAAGGAGCAGCTGTGGTGGCCTTTGCACACAGAACAGCACTTCTCTCCATGTCGTTCTGCACAAAACCTTGATGAACCAGAAATACTGTCTTTGTCCTTGAGCTTTTTAAGCTTCAAGCTCTTGCAGTGACATTCTGGATTTAGTCTTTGGAGTTTTGAAGATCTGAACTTCACCTTGATGAAGTATGGTTTATTTATAAGCACTGACATGTATTAAATGATTCACTGTAGATGACAAAACAGTGCCTATTCATCATGTAATTTTTTAATTAGAAAAAGTGCAGTTGAAGAGAAGGTAAAGGTAAGAATCCCGTTAGCACCTTCTGGGGTTGATGCTTTTCTGCTGTCTCTGTCTTAATGAGGTTTTTTGCAGTGGGATGTAGTCACCTTTAAATAGTCTGTTTAAAATGTAGTTGGTAAGTGCTCAGCTATGGTGTCATAATGCAGTTGCACAGAATTTGCATATAACGTGGGGATGGAAAAAATACAGTATTACTGACTGAAAGATTTATGGTGTTTTGGTGCATATAGCTCTGGAAGCTAATTTTCCTGAGGCTGTGTTTATCAGTTGTCTAGCAATGTATGATTTACAGGTGCTGTAAATGACGCCAGCATTTTCAGTTATGTTGTTTTGAGTTAAATGCTGTTCAGTGGAACTGGACTTGGTTATATGGTTTTTCTTACGAATAACATCGAACCAACTTCCAGTTACAGGTTCCTTGCTGACCTGTGACCATCCATACTGATGGGGTTGGGAGGGAGTTACACAGTGTGTGCAGGACCTTGTACTGTTCTAAACAATCACATTGTTTAGAATAAAAAGTTTTATTGTGTATGTCTTTTAGCATTGCAAAAAGGAAAGCCAAGATTAAAGAGCTTGATGGTGCTGCCATACTTATAAAAAACCCAAAAGGGTGAGGGGGGAAGAAAAAAGTGTGTGTGTGTGTGTGAATTTGTTTAAAAAAACCCAAAAATTCATTACAAAATGTGCAATGATTTTTGCCTGAGAGGATTGTGGCAGACCAGAGCCCGATGGGCTGTATATCTGTCACCAGGTCTCCTGCAAAGGGCTGAGCAACTGTGGTCTGCTTGCCCAGCTTTGTTGGGATTTGAGGAAACTGTGGGTAAGCTTTCTGTCTGTCCCACAGGCTGCAGGATTTTTTTCATAGTTGTCTAAAACCAGTTCTGGCATTTCAGGTTGGTGGCTGGCTTACTGTCAGCTCTGCAGCCCAACAAGAGAGCTTCTTTGGGTGCTTCTCTCTGGCCTGCTTTGCTGTGCTAGGAATGGGTTTGTCTCTTCTAAGCTTCTGGTAAATTCTAATTTTGAGTCTTGGCTTTTGGAGAAGAACTACAACTTGCAATAGTTTGACTCCTGGAGCGCCAGCTCAGTGCATTGCCATGGGGAAGGAGGCCTGATCAGAGTGTAGCAGAATAAATTGGAAAATACTTTTGATTTAGGATTGTCCTTACAGTCTCAAGATGATGAAAATGTTGCAGTGGGTGAAACTTCTGCATCCTCTGTCCTCGGTTATGAACAAGAGGCCCAGTGTGGACAAGTGGAGAGCTCACCTGAGCAATGGGTTTGCATCTTCGGAGCCATTACCTGCTCAACCCCTTCTCAAAGCCAGCCAAATAGCAAACATACAGATGTCCTTCTTGCTTTTCTAAGTCATCTTAATCTTTTGTAATCCAATATCTCTGTTTGTGTCAGGGGACCTGTATTATTTTGTTCCACACTTGCAAATCGAACAATATTGCATTAACTTCTCTTCCCATCAGGTTTCTCTTTCTGCGTAAGGATCTGCAGAGCTTTAGTGGTTTGGGATGTCTGCACTGGCATATTTTGGCATGGATTATCAATGAGGGTTATAATCCTGTAGCTATTTGTATTGTTCTGGCAGCACAATTTTAAAAATTCCTATTACGCTTCAATTCCTACTGATTGTATTAAATGGTATTTGGAACCTTTTTCATTTATTTATTACACATTTATTGTCTTTTCCTACAGTTCAGCAGGATGTGTTCTTTTCCCTGCTCTGTATGGCTTTCTCTCCTTGCTTTGACTCCTGTGAGGCTGCAATGTTTTCAGCTGGTCCCCCCCTGCCCCACTTCTATTCATCTATCTGTTTGGCAGAAAATTCACAGTGAGAGCTCAACCTTGTGGCTGGGCGACTGCCGAGGGGGCGTGGGAGAACACTTCATTTGCCGTTTTCTTTCAGGATTATTTCCTCTAGCTTGTTTGTGCTCAGTTATACACCTTTCACAACAGCAGGACCTCAAGCCAGCAATTCATCTCCCTTGCTTTGGAAACTTCACAGTCCTGCAGCTAGACTGATGTATGACCCCCAGCTCCTCCCCAGATGAGTTATGTTCCATGTCCCACATGGAGGGAGTTGGGAACAGTACTCAAAATATTTTTGGATTGTTCCTGGTCCTCGAGTCAGTTCCAGTTTTAGTTTTTGATGGTGAACAGGACTGATTAGTTTCTAATCACTTTCCCTCAAGAGATGTGAAGGCACATGCATGTTTCTGCAAAGCCAGTGTTACTCCAATCTTCAAAAAAGGCAAGAAGTAGGACCTAGGTAACTACAGGCTGATCAGCCTCACCTCCATCCCTGGAAAGATGATGGAACAACTTGTTCTTGGTGCCATCTCACAGCATGTTGAGGAAAGGAAACTTATCACGAGTAGTGAGCATGGATTCAACAAGGGGAAGTCATGCTTGACCAATCTGATAGCTTTTTATGATGGCATCACTAGATGGATGGACGAGGGGAAGCCAACAAATGTGGTCTACGTTGACTTCCACAAAGCTTTTGACACGGTGTCCCATGGCATCCTCATAGCCAAGATTAGGAAGTGCGGACTGGACCATTGGGCGGTGAGGTGGATTGGGAACTGGCTGAAGGAAGGAGCTCAGAGAGTTGTGGTCCATGGGGCAGAGTCTAGTTGAGGCCTGTGGCTAGTGGCGTCCCCCAGGTGTCAGTGCTGGGTCCATCTAAAAGGTGGGTGTCAGGAAGATGGGGCCAGGCTCTTGTCAGTGGTGTCCAGAGGCAACAGCCATAAACTGGAAAACAGAAGGTTCAAAAAGAATGTGAGGAAACACTTCTTCACTGTGAGGGTGACAGAGCACTGGGACAAGCTGCCCAGAGAGGGGGGAGTCTCCTTCCCTGGAGACTTTCCAAAGCCGCCTGGACTTGTTCCTGTGTGATCTCCTCTGGGTGATCCTGCTCTGGCAGGGGGGTTGGACTAGATGATCTCTAGAGGTCCCTTCCAATCTCTAACACTCTGTGAATCTGTGAAACTTAATATTATTTAATTCCTTCTGTGATCACAGAGTCCATGCTGTGCATACAGGAGTCCCTGGTGTGGCGTTTGCATTGGTGTTGCACTAAAGATCTGCTGACCTGGCGAGTTGCAACACTTGATCTGCTTAAGTGGTTTCAAACCAGCCCTGGATGGGCTGGATGAATCCAAACGTGGGTTGGATACCCATCCTGTGTGGGTGCACTTCAGGACAGCGGCTGGATCAGTTACTCTTAAGTCTTGATCAGATCAACTGCAAATAGCTTTGGATTCAGCCAAAAGAAGCCTCTAGCAAAGAGGAGTCAGGGCACAGACAGATGTGACCTTGATGTCCTGGGTGGAGTGGCAGAAATTCTGCTCCCTCTACTGAGAGCAATTGTCCCTTAAAGAAGGAACACCATAGGCAGCTGGGAGCAGTAACCTCTGCGGAGGCCACCCCTGAGTTGGACCTCTTGCTCCTGCTGACTGACCTTTGTGTTGAAGCAGGTAACAACTGCTCTGATGGTGGATCAATGCAGTTCAGACCTTATGGTGATGATATGCAGCTGATGCTCAGCAGTGAGCACCCAAATCATAACAGACCTTTCCAAAAGGATCATGTATCCTTGACCTAACTGCTCTTATCTTCAGGTCTGCAGGGTTTTTTCTGAGCTGGGGTTCATGGGAGAGGTGTAAATATTGAAGGAGTGGTTCTTAAACCTCTTTCTGTACCAAAAATGGCTGTATAGTTACTATTCTGTGTAGTGTTTGGTTTAAGTAAATTGAAGTGGTACCCAAAGAATATTTACACTGCAAACAGAAATTTGTGCCTTGCATGTTTCCCCCTAAAATTTCTAATTTGAAAGATTTGAATTTTATACACAATTGGTTTTAAACACTGTTTATTTGAATTCAAACAGATCCCTAAACTGTGGGTCAGAGCACAAGAGCACTGTATGGGCACCAAATACGAGCCAGCTGCTATACACAAAAAATTAACCTGGTTGCTTTTTGGGGGGAATGTAACTCTAGACCAAAGCACAGGGGCAGGATGCTAACAGCCTGAATAAGATGTAGGTGATTTAAAGTAGTCAGAAGTGTTTCTATGTTTTTAATCCATCTGAGGGGATCTGTTGCTGCCTTGACTGCTTCTTGTAACTCACGGAAGTCAGGCACCACATCAGCATCGTCACTGGGATGGGAGATCTGCAGAATTCCTTGCTCCTATGCTGCACATCCAGCTCCAGGCTTGCTGGTTGTGTTTGAGTTATAGCTGTGTTAATATCAACTGAAAATATTTCAATTGGGTTTTGGCTAGTCTACTACTCATTTATTTATACCATGGGCTGCAACATGGTTTAGAGCCCATTTTTTGAGTAACTGGGCTTGGTTATGCACACATCCGTTCACCATCTCACCATTGAAAGGAAGACTCTGTTACTTGCTCTGTCAGCATTAATGGAGAGTATGAAAATACAACTTACGATGTTTTAAGACCTCTTCCTTTTCTTAATAAAAAAAAGGAAGAAGCCTCTACCCAAAGCTGTGGCTCAGCTAAGCTCCTAAATGTTGAGAGAACGCAGTAAGGAAACATTTTTTTGTAAGTGCTGGGCCTCCTGTGAGGATGTCCAGAAGTGCCTGTGCGCTGGATGCGGAGATGTGATCAAAGAAGGGGATGGATCTCAACAGGTTTATCTGGAACAGTGACATGTTGCTTTCTCTCCCCATAGCCCAGTCCCCCTCTCTCCTCTGTGTTTTCTCAGCTGCCTGTTCTTGGTTGGAGGTTTCTGAAGCTTTCCTGCTCCAGAGTAGAGCCTGCTTTCTCAGCTGCCCTCCCAGCTCGGGTTTCCAGGCGATAACCTGTGTGATAGGGTATGATATCAGATAGGATATTGCACAGGACTCTTGGATCAAACCTTACCAATGCAGGCATTTGGGTGCTGTAGCTTTCAGTACCAAAAATCCTGTTTATTCCTCCTTGATCCTGAAGATTAGCCCTGCTAAGCAAGAGGGAGCAGTCAGTAGTGAGTTTTGGGAATGTGGATTGCGGTGTGCATCCCTTTCTTTCCTATTTGTGTCATCTACATAGGACTACTGTTGGAAAAGGTCCTGACTGCATGAAAGAAACCCACAGTAGAAATGTTGAACCCTATACAATTGGTCACAGAAGCCAAGAGTGAAATGAGCTGCTCAGTCAGCTTTTATCATTAATTTTAGCTGATGTTTTTGAGCTAGATTGTAGCTGTCGTTTTGGCTGTGGAGGAGGCAGCTGTGCATGGGATCAGGTGCCTGAGCTGGGGTTACTCTTCGCTGGTCTCGACAAGCCACCTCCCATGGTTTTGAGCAACATCTCTGCACTTACTCTGTCATTTAAGTGTTACTAGGTTAGTAAAAAAAGATTTCTTCTTTCTTTAGCTTGCCTCTAAAAAAGAGGCCCCTTTAAAAGATTTCATGCTTTAATTGCACAGAAACAGCAGAAGTGCATATGGCAGATGCTTCCTTGCTGATACATTAGCAGCAGGGCCCCGGTATCTCACCCCCTTGGCTTCTGCATAGCTGAGTTGTTTTGTTTTAATTTCAACCTAAGTGGCACACGAAGCAGCTTCTGTCACAGTTCTTTGGATGAAAAATGCTCGGGAAGCAACCCGAGGGACAGATCTTGGGCTCTGTATTATTGCAGAGACATCCAGCAGTCCCCCTCCAGCTTGCAGCTGCTTCCAAAACTTAGCGGGGAGCAAGGAGGAGTCTCTGAGTGAATACTGGAACTCACTGGAGAGCATGTGTTCAAGGCAGATATTATGGAGCAGGCTAGAGGGACTGAAAGTTGTTTCCCAAGGTGAGGTGGGATAATCCCACACTGTATGTTTGGAGACAATTGTTTGGGGAGATAGATTGTTTTTTGCTGTATTTGTGGTCATCATTCGTTGATGTAGCTGGAGATGGGGGGATCTGATGGGGTCTGTCATTACATTTTTTGAGATTTTTCAAGTTTTTTCCCGGTCAGCTGACTGGGGGTGTTTTGTAGAGGTTAGGACAGATCAGTTGGTTAAAGGGGGATGAGACCTTGAAAATGTAAACTTCAGATAATTGCATTAAAAGTGAGTTCCCAAAAGGGAGATGGTGCTCAGGCCTTACTTAGATGTGTACAAACCATTGCTTAAATCACTGTTCCTGTACCTCAGGGCCTTTTACCATGCCTTGCTCAGTAAACCATATCTTGCTCTTAAAACATGAAGACAGAAATAAAATTAAATAGAAGATCTTATTGTTGTCTTTCCTTATACTTGAGAGGTACTTGAGCACCCTACCGATTACAGTAAGTGCTGGAGATTGTGCTTAAATATACAGGAAAGTCATGTACCAAGGAGAATTGAACCTGGCTTTTTTGTAGGCCTGTGTAGTATCTCTCATCACACCAGCATGCCTCGCTTGGCTATGATCACCAGCACTACATTTCCAAAATCGCTTTGGAAGTAAATGACAAAACAATCTTTCTTCCATGAAATTTGAGTTTTAGGAAGGGACTTCAAGTCACTGAAAGGGTCTTGTTGCCTTTAATCAGGTTGCTCATGCTGGCGTCTGTTGGGTTTTCAATCATCTAGTGCTGACAGTGACCCAGAAGAGAAGTCCTGGGCAATGAACTGAGATACTGTGGTGGCCCACCAGCTCCAAAAGGCATTTGATAGCAGATGTACATCTGAACATTTTGTGTGCGCTGTGGAAAACTCTACTGCAATTCTGTAATCTCCTTGTAACAGCTATAGCAGTCACTCATATAGAAGCAGGAAATACTTAAGGTGTTCTCGGCTTACTGTCATGTAATCTTGTTTTTAATGAAAAGTGCTTTTTTTTTTTCTGCAAAGAGAAATTACATATGATGAATGTCCAGATTCTTTGGAAATTCTGGTTGAGTAGCACCACCTACTAAGGTAACAAGAAGTTGTGGCACTGCTACTGTTTTGAAAGAGGCTGTGCAGATGAAATATGTTATATGAAAGTTTTGCTTTCTTACCAGAAACATATCATCTCTAGTGAAAAAAAAAACCCCTACAGTATTGCCAGCCCATACTCTTGTGAATTCTTGTCTGTCTTCAATATTTTATCTATTAATTCTCCTAGAAAGAAGGAAAAATAAATTAGATGCTAGAATTGCATTCTCCAGTGGTGGTGGTAATCTTCCTACCACTACTCCCAAGGTATTTGAGGTTTTTTTTTTTTTACAAAAACAGAATGAAATTTAATTAATTTTCTTTGGAAACATCAAAAATAGTAGGTCCTGTGCCTGACATATCTTGCTCCTGGATTACTGGGCTTTTCGCACTGGTGTTACTTTAACTCCACCCTGTGTAAATGAAGAGGAAGATTGTCGTGCAGTTCCCCTTCTTCTCATCTCCCAAGGAGCCTGTTCCCAGGGAGGGACTCACTGGTGCTGTTGCTCCTGATGAGATTAAATAAGGAGAAAATGCTCCCTAGATGTATTGTGTTGCTGTTGAGAGCTATTCTGTTTAGAAATCACTTGTTGCTTTAATATGTCAACAAAACATGTATTGGGTCAGCAGAAATGCTGATTGCAAAGAAAAGAGGCTAATTTTGCTGATAAAAAAGGTAAAATAAGCCTCAGAGGGGCATGGTAGGTCCTATAACAGGACAAATAACCTGCTGATATGAATTAGTGGCATTAATTCAAACTAGGCACTCCATGCTGGGAAAAAGTAGGCAGATGAGCTTCTGTGTTTTTTTTGTTGGGTCTCTTTAGCTGTCAAATTGCAATATAGTTGTTTGTTTTTTTGAAAAGTGTATGCTAAAAATATAATTTCTGCTGAGCACAGCTTCCCAAGAGAGGATACGTGCAAATGGCAGTTCCACCATCTGACTGGGCAACTGGGCTGGTTTAGCTTGTTGATGGTATTTTTAGTGCAGCTTGAGTAAAAGGCTATAAAACCGTGGTGCGCTTTCTCTGTGTTTCCTTGTGCGTTACTGATTTTATAGCACA
Source organism: Rhynochetos jubatus (assembly GCA_027574665.1). Taxonomy (NCBI): domain Eukaryota; kingdom Metazoa; phylum Chordata; class Aves; order Eurypygiformes; family Rhynochetidae; genus Rhynochetos; species Rhynochetos jubatus. The sequence goes on from CM050656.1 coordinate 25,707,901, forward strand.
GTGCTCATGCTTTTCCCTTTCAGTGAGATTCGCACAGCTGGCTGGAACAGTGTGTTTCCAATAAGATGCTGAAATGTGGCAATAAACACAGAAATCTTGCATCACAAAGACAAACAATTCATGGAAAGAGAGGAGATGCTTAATTTCATGGGTATTAGTATCAACAGGCAGAGGGGAGTGCGTTCTGCCTATAGGTTCAAAGGAACAGAGCATCACCATTCGTGTTGGATTTTCTTTCTCCCCTTCTGCCACTGCAAGTTATTACTTCAGAGTGTTTGCAACTCATTCTGCTGTAACCTTGCCCTGTTCATTGAGCAAATCAGTGGGTTAATTTTCAATATAACTGCTATTCACCAATAGTGCTGGTTCGAATAATTTCAAGAAGAAAGTAACAGAGTTTATACCATATATATTTCTGAAATATTATTTTTCCTCCTCCTGCCCTTAGGCCATTGGTGCACTTCAAAGGCAGAGGTTCTCCTTTTAGCTCAAACATGCATTTTGGCATTTGGAAAAAAAAAAACCCCAAACACAAACCCCAAACCAAACAAAAAACCCCACAAAAAACCAAAGACCCATCTTTTCTGGCAAAGGTGTTAAAGGGTGGCTGAGGAAGAATGGAAGGCTCCCAGGTACTGTATGTCCAGTGACCCTCACGGAGGGCAAATTCAGAAGACATTGCTGCTTGCTTTCTTTTTTGGGGGGCGGAGGGGGAAGGATCAAATGGAAATCAATCAGGCCTATTTCTTATAGACAGTAAATGTAATTAACAACAGTAAGTTAAATCCTTGGGTTCTGCCTGGACTAGGTTGCATTATAGAAAAGTCAGTGTGGTTTTTCTTTGTAGCTTAGGGTTTTTTTCATGGTTGCATGAAGCTCATTTGCTTTGATCTCTTGAGCTTTGTGAAATTTTAACCTGATTTCCTGTGTGGTCAACAGGGAAGGAAACTTAGATGTATCTGCAGCCTGAAGAAGATGAAAGATTGGTTATCTCAGTGCAATAAAGATGAAAACAAATACACCTGTGGTAATAGAAGAATTAGCATACATTTGTTGTAAAACACTGGAGATCCTCCATTCACTATTAAAGGCTTGTTTTTCAGCTGTGGTAGCAAAATGGGTTGTGTCAAGGATACAGCTGTCAGAAATGAGGTGAGGGTATGACGAATGGCTTAATGAAGTGTTGAAAGAGCTGGTAAAAGAAAAAGCACAATATAGATATGCCTCAAAAAAAAAATTGCTTGAGCTTTCCAACAGCAATCTCTATTCTAAGAACTGAGCTCCCCTTTTTCTTAGCTCAGAAGAAACTTGGGGTACAAAGTATAGCATCTGAGAGTCTGTAGTCATCTTCTCTGACCTGCACATAAAATGTTAATCTTAAACCTGCCACATTTAATTTGAGGGTGGTGTAGACACTTTTGATCTGCCGGAGAGATTTTTCTCACTAGTGTTTTGCAGATTGGAGCTTGTAAATTGCTTCTCAAATCTTGATAATTAATGATGGTGGGTGGTGAAGATGAACTGCAAATGGTTCTCTTATTCTTCTTATTTTTGGCTTCTAAAAATCTGCATGCCCCCAAAATGCTCAGGAAGACAAAAGGGAAAATTGTATTTGTGCAGAAGTGGGGGAGGAGGCGGAACGGCTGTGTTATTCTGCTGCAGTTTGAAGTACTGCGTCTCACATCCTCAGAACCCTCTGCAGGCATCCCACTGAACGAGGACCAGCACCTCATTTCTGAGCAATACCCAAACCTCATCCCTGTGGGCTTTGGTACTTGGGCAAGAGAGGTTTCCCTGAGGCTGGAGACAGCGAAGGATGGGGAGCATCATGGTGTCATTCATCTCAGATTTCGTCTCTTGTAAAATTAGTGTTGCTTTTCTCTTTATTTTTTTTTCTTTTTCTTTTTTTGTTTTAAATCCTCTGCTAATTCTTGATTGTGTCAGTTATCCATGTCAGTGTTGTCTGTCTCACTGCACTATGTTTACAGTAGTCCAAGAAATGCGCCTAGAAATGCACGTTGGACTTACCTTGGAGGTCATTTTGGAGGGGCTTTTTCAGCCCAATTTGCTGGCACCAGGACTGCCTCCATAATCCAAGTATTAGTTATGTCAGGTTTTTTTACAGGACCTGCTGTGACTACTGTTCTTCAATGTAAAAGGTAAAACTTCAGATTCTTGCATTCCTATATGTTTCCTTCAATCACAGCATGCCTTCACACATGACCATGTTTTTAGTGAGCTTGCTGTGTGCTATCAAGATTCAGCAGCACATATTTGACTGGATGTTTTTTCCTTCCCTCCCCAAAAAATCTTTATCCCTGTGCATTCACGTTCTGCATCTCTTTGCTCCCAATTGCTTTTACAGCTTGCCCGTCCTGGGTGTCAGGACCCATCACACTCCTGGGTCCTAATCAAGTACTTAGCAGTTTGTGTTGCTGCATGCTGGCTGTGTATAAGGCTTCACACCTCCCAAAAACCAACACAGTGCTATGTTATGAAATACATTTGGTTTTTATTACTATGCAGCTATTTCCCAGTTGTAAGTGGTCCCCACTGAGAGGCAGAAAAAGAGGAAAAATAGTTGAATATGGCAACAGCATAATTTGTTCCACAGGTACTTCTGTGAGTACAGTTCAGCTGTTCTGTGACAGAGGTGCTGGGTTTGTGGTATGCAGGGATGGTGTGGTTTAGCCCTGTCAGGTAATTAAGCACCACCAGTCACTCTACTACTGCACGCCTCACCCCCCTCCCAGTGAGGAAGGGTCGGAGTAAAAACAAGGGAGGCTTGTAAAAGTTGAGATAAGAACTATTTAATTATATAAATAAAACTTACAGAGTTACTATTGCTAATAGGTATTGTTAGTAATTAAAAGAACAGGAAAATAGACCAAATGATACAGGATCTCACCACCTATGGATGGACACAGCCAGGTTCCAAAATGGCAAGGCAAAAATAAATCCAAAGCCCCGAGGAGGAAAATCCCCCTCCCTGAGCCCCGGACCCCAGAGCAGGGGGAAAGAAAAACTTCCAACCACCCCTTCTCAGAGCACTTTCCCTGACAAAAGATACTGCTTCTCTGCTAATCACCTGCCATGAGGAAAAAACCCACACTGCTAGCAGAAACCTTCAACCCCCTTTCCCTCCTCCCAAACACCTTCTGGGTCACCTTGCAAAGTCCCGTCCCATCCCCCCCAGCTGGCTCCCATTGCTGCGGGTACAGGGGTGACAGTGACCACTCAGCTTGACACACTATGGAATGAAACAAAATCTTGTGGCCTGGCCCCAGAAGAGCAGCTCATTGATGCCTTGAACCAGCATAAGGGATTTCCCCCATGTGCAGCCTGTGAGCAGTCCCACATACACACCTTGTCTTTCCCGGGGTTACATCAGGTCTCCAGAGTTGGCCCCATGCTTTTCCCATGGGCAATATAACTGGTTATATTTTTAATCAGAAATCCAAGTTACAGTTTTCAGGCTCTGCTTACCTTGAGGCTCCTGCTTTTATTTGAAATCTGAAACAGGAACTCTGTTGCAAAGCACTTGATTGCTTTCCCCCCTCATTGGTTTCAGCTGGTCTATTAAAAGTTATTATCTTAAAGCAAATTTGCATCCTCTAAGAAAGTTAGTGATCCACATTTCATTTCCAGTTCAGTTAGCCTTTCCCCTTCTCAGTCTGCTGTTTCATCTCCATCTCCCATACCTTTCTGTGTTTTGCTGTGCCTCCTGAGCAAGCACAGTGTGCCTGATGATTGAAATCCTTACGTTTCCTCGTTTCCCACCCCAGCAGTGAGAGAGGCCTGCTGCCTGAATGCAGGCTGTTAGGCCGTTCAGACACACATCAAGATGAATTGTCTGCTGTGACCTTCACTGCGTTGCAGCAACATAAGGAACAACTAATATAGTAAAATGAGTGTATGGGTATTGACTAGGTGTGGCAGTGTAATTAGGATGGCCTGGTCTGGATATTGACTGTTTGGATGTGCACAGAGGGCTCTTGAGAACTATCTGATTCTTAGCAGGGTTATAGCTCCGCCTGTACGTCTGACAAGCAGACAGATTAAAATGGTTTGAACAATAGCCTTGGAGTTTGGCAGAGGAAGCAGAAAGTTTCCCTAGCTTAATATTGACTTTTGCTGAAAAACCTAGGTTTTCTTGTATGTAATCAGCTAGGGTTGAAAAAATAGCTCAAGGGGGATCTTCTCACTCCCTTCCATTGGCAGCATGAATATCTGGTTTAAAATGCAGTGTAGCTAGCTGCAACTAAGAGGAGAGAGGGGTGGGGTAATTAGAAATGCACGCTTGAGCATAAATTTCTAGGAGGAAGGATAAAAGGAGAAAGCATGTTGGGGAATATACTGAACATGAAGAAAGAAAAATGCACGTAGAGGAGTGACTGGGAGGGTGGTATCTGTTGAGTGAAATGTCCTTGTTAAATAGAGAGAACTTTTCTGTGCCGAGCATGATGGAAGGTGGAAGCTGGTCTGTGCGTCAGTGAGGGGTGGTTCTGCATGCAGAATCCTTCCCCTTGCCTGGTAAAAGCTGCCTGTCAGAGAACCTGTGTCAGCAGTGGCAGAAGTAGAATCGCTCTCAGCCTGGCTGGCCACATCCTCATTTCTGTGACTTTGGTGATGGGTAGAGAAATCCCTCTGAGGGTGGCTGTGGAGGCCCTATTAACCATGTCCTGATTGGGCACGGTGCTGCCTTGGCACGGGCAGGCGTACAGTTTGTGCTGAGCCCACAGGGAAATAAAACTCTGAAGGTTTTCTTTGGGGTTAGATATTTCTGGTGGGATGGATACTGCTGTATCCTAGGCAAGAGTGTCCTACTGCTGTTATAGATAAAATTCTTGTGGTCAGCATAGAGTAAAATGGGCCACTTCGTTTTAACTAAATGCCCAGTACTGAGTTAAGAAATTGTGTGTATGATCTTATGCTACAGCTGAACTAAACTTGGTAAAAAGGAGTGGTGCTCGTTTTCCTCTAGCTCTGCTCCTCTTCCAAAAGGTTTGGTTGGTGGAAAGGCAAGCCAGCTCATCTTGCCCAACTCTGAAGTTAGTTTTGTTTGAGCGTGGAACTATTTGGTCATTAAACATCTTGTGGGGCTGTGGGGTTTTGTTTTTTAATATAAAATAATGCAGCTATAAACTAGCTTCTTCTTCCCTGTTTTGTTTTATGTGATATCTGGATTGTTCAGGGAGTATTATTCCGTTTCAAAATGGGGATAGTTGCCTTTTTGAGCGGTGGAGGTTTTATGGATCCCGTAGAGTAATGATCACGTAGAAAAAAGATAATACAGCTGGCTATCGTCTTTCACATCTATTAACATAAGATCCTTAATGGATTTAGGGGGTTATTTTGTCTGAAAACTTGCAATTAGCAGCTCTTAATCACTGAAACGCTGTAAGAAATCTGGCTTGATGGAAAAAGGAACAGGAGGGGCAGATACTGCCAGTTTCTTATCTTCTTTCCAGAAAACCTCCATATTCTGTGGGAAATACGTATGTGCACATGTTGCTTTCTTCAAGCTACGGATTAAAGGATAGGGCAGGAGGAGATGTTAAGTTCCTGTCTTAAGGCAGGATCGGTCTACCTGTATCAATATTCGCCTGTGTCAGATGTGTACTGAATATGGTTTTAACAGCCAAAGGTGATGGAGACAGGCTGTGCTCTTGTACTTCTCTTCACAAACCCCATTATTTGTCTTCTTGAAGCTCTACATTTAGAGGTTACCTTTTGTCAATACCATTCTATCTCTTTTTTGTCATCTTTAGGTAAAAGTGTCTTGACAACCTCGGGGGAAGGTGGATTATTTTTCAAACAACGAGCATGCGTCTCTAGACATGATTTGTGGTTCGGTCCAGCTGGAGCTGTCTGAATGAAGCTATGGGCTGTGCCTCCGCCAAGCATGTTTCTACTGTTCAAAATGAAGAGGAAACTCAGAAGGGGAAAAACTATCAGAACGGAGATGTGTTTGGTGGTAAGTGTTGCAGGATTTCATCTTTCTCCCAACATCATGAATGTTCTGGAAGGTGTCTTTGGGAGCCTTAACTTTTCCCACAATACAAAAGGAAATGAATGTTAGAATAAATCATTGTGATGGTGCAGTTGGCCCCTCCAAGGGACAGTATCATGACACCTGAAACAGAGGTCAGGGTGAAATCCTTAGTGGAAAATTAACACTCTGAGTGATGTATAGTACTGCACTGTCCTTAAGTCCGTGCATCCTGGAATAGTTCAAAGAGAATGAGTTGCACGACCCCCTCATTTGTATATGTGCCCCTGTTATATATTTGTCATTAGGTGCCAAAATAGTTGACTCATTTCCTAAAAATAAAAATCTGTTCAGTAACAAAACTAATTCTTCAATACTGTTTTCTTGTAAAGCAATAAAAAATGATTTCTGAAATCCTGTAACCAACAGGGTTTGAAGGTTCAGTGAAACTAGAAATAATCTTCTGTGAGAGATTCATTGGTACTGGGGAAGCTCTGAATGTGGGATGAAAACACCTGTTTCACTGTGTGGGAAGGCTGGTCTATGATCCAGGTATTATCACAGACACTTGTACATCAGGAAGGTTACGAAAGATAAAATGTGTAGCCAGCTTCATAATTTTTCTCTTCTCCCCTCTCCCCTCCCTCCCTGGTTCTGTTGGTGTATGCTAAGGGGCTTTTAGATAGTGATCTAAACGCTAGTTAGTTTTTTTAAATGCTAGAAATTATCTGGAAGACTGTTCAAAAATGAGATTTTTAGATCTGCCCAGATATCTGTCTGAAAGTTAAGTCAGCTGTGAATAAGCTAACTTATTCCTGTTATTCTTAAAATAGGTGCATTGCTACCGAGTATGCCAAACTTCTCTTCTCTGGTGGTTTTAATAGCAATTGTTTGTGTAGAAGTGGGAATGACGCATCTAGCAGCAAAAAATACCTCTCTTTAATTTCAAAAGCAATGGTACTTCACTTTTTTAGCCTTCCTGGGGGCTAGCTTGATCCCAGCAGTGGAAAGTAAGAATACCTAGAGGCATAATCTGAAGAGAAAGTAGTTGTTCAGCAAACTTCAGGCCTAAGTGATGGGTTATTTTCCTGTGCATGCGCCTTCACTAACTGAGATGTGCTGCGTATGGAATTGTGAGTTCAGTATGTTGCTTTTATTTAAAACAGGCTTTAAGGGCTGTTACAAACAAAAAGCTCTTAGTTTCTCAAAGGAATTTGAGTTTATATTTTAACTAGTGTTTAGTGAGAAGTTTGGCAATATGTGTCTCTGGTTTTTAATTATTTAAAAATTTTTTTTTAACTGCCTGCTGTGAGCCAAAGATCATAATTTTAATTACAAGAAACCTAGAGTAACTTCTGGAGGCAGAGGATCAGGAAGACTGAAGGGATTTCAAAGGGCTCCCTCATACGGGGCTGGACTGGTGTCAGCGGTATCATTTAGCTATTTTGGGATACATTTGAGAGCCATTAATCATTCCCTATTTTACAGAAACCTGTCAAGAGCAGAAATACTACCTGCTGTTAACCATTTTCTGGTACATACTTTAGTTTAGGTACGCAGTTTGTCATTGCTAAAGATCCTTTTTTAGCAAAGAGTCGGAGTCTGTGACTTAGTGTTGAATAGTAACCAGAATGAGCCCAAAAGCCATGTTGTTCCCTGGAGGCTGAGGAACAGCCTCCAGACCTGGAATTTGGTGTATGAAGAAGGTGAGTTGCAGTGTACCTGGCTTTACTACTGCCCTTTTGGGACTTATAGATGAGCAGCAGGATGCTTAGATGCCCAGAAGCAGGAAGCCATTTACTTCACATCCAGTGCCTTGCATAGTTCTTGACTGCAATTTTTTAATATAAAAAAGAGAGGCAAGTAAATTACTCCTTAACATCATATTTATGGTCCTTCTTGATAACCTTCTGGACTTGGCAAATGCCTACAGCTCTTTCATAGGAGACTGAATACTATTCCTACTCCTCCTTCTTCCATATGGGAAATTGTAGTGGTAATTGCATTGTTTTATTAGGAGCTAGATCTGAAAGCTCAGAGTATGCTGCCCACTCCGTTTTCCATTAAACTCTCATGTTGTTAGTCCCAAATTAATTCTATGTAACACATTCTGCAGAGTTATTCCTTAAGTCACCAAGGAGGAAGTCAGTGCCATATCAGAGGGCTATCATCATCAACTCCCTGCAAGGAGAGACATAGTCGTGCTAGATTTGAACAGACAGTCTCAGCTAGGATGACAAATCTTAGCAGAGTAAGTTCCCAGAGATACAGGAGTATCCACAGGGTCGTTGAAGGTTAAAAGGCACTGCAGCACATCCATTGTGCATTCCCCTGTCCAGTTCCAGCTGCCAAGAGCTGCTGAATGTTTCATTGCTTATTGCAGGGAAGGGACAGAAGTATCTTATCCAGCCATTGGCCAAGAGCAGAGTGTCTCAGCAACCTGTAGGGGTCAAAAATTAACTGCACAATGACCAGGCAGAGCAAGACCAAGGTGAGTGGCAGGGAAGTCATGGTTCATGAGGAGCAAGAATGTAATGGAAAGGGAATTAGAGGCAATCGGTACAACGCCTTGGGGAAGGAGGCAGAAACGTAAAAGAAATGGAAATGACAAGTGAGGTTGGGAGGTGGATGATGTAGTGACAGCATTGATAACATCCTGAGAGTATTAGTATCCATAAATGATGTTCATAGATAATGAACACTTGAGTGCTTACATCAGGGGACTCATCTGGCATAAAGCACCTGTGCAGAAGTAGCAGGTTCGTAGCTGTAGTAGGTCAGATTGCTTTAGATGTTTCACACATGGAAAAAATCCTGAAGGGCTTGAACAGCAGTACAGAATTAAAGGAAAATACCTCATTGCTGCTGTGGCCTTCCTTGGGCTGCTGGTGTGATCTGAAAGGTGTGGCTTACAGTATCTTGCCCCTTGCCATTTGCCTAACACCCAAGATGTTCCTTCGACATTATCCCCAGACAAGTTGCAGGCAGGCAGACTCAACACTAAGGACTGTACTGTCCATGTTGCTTTTGCATTAGATAGGTCATTTTGAGTGAAGGGAGGTATGAAAATAGTTCTTTTGGTTCTAGCTACTTCTGCTCTTAACCTTTGCCTTAGGCTGCTGGGGTTTTCTGCTGCTTAGGGATTTTTGTCTTGTAAGGTTGAAAGCATTAGCCACATTGCTTAAAAACCTTTTGCTTTCCCAAATACCGCCCTTTTTCCACAAACAGTGGAAACATAGTTGTTCATGTGATTTTCTGTGAGCTCCATCTTCTCTGGTGCTCAAGAGCTTTCCTGTTTTGGTCATTGCTGTAATTGCAGCTCCACACATAGGAAGTGGAGCTACTGAGGAATGAACTAGCGGGTCATCATTACCATTGCACTTGTTTTCCAGCAGGGCAGGAAGAACTGCCAATGCCAGCCAGCAGTGATACAGAGCCAGTGGCTACTCTGACCATCTCTGCCATCAGGGTTGAATAATGATGGAAGTTTCAGAGGGTGGAGAACAAGGGGTTAGTCATAGTCTGGAGTGGTAAGGTTCCCTCTTGTACCTCATGGAAAAGAGCTGCAACTATGACAAGTGTGCTGGTGGGGAGGAGAGAAGACCTGTCTGGTTGTAGTTAAACATGCATTTTTTTGCTGTGAAAGAGGTCTGCTGTACATGTAGTACAACAATCCTTAGTTGTCTGAACTGAAGAAGACATCAAGGTGGTCTCAGAACTGTGTAAATGGTTGTGACCCCAAGCTTCTTATTTGGGGTGAGCTCATGGTACAGGTGCTGCTTACTTTTCAGGAGTAAAGGAAGGGTGGAAAGGACCTAAGTAATTCTTGTGCAGCTCCTTGCTCTCTGTGCCTTGAATAACAATTTTCCATCCATTTGCAGAAGTTGCCAGACCAGCACCATTACCTGCATTGCCAACTTCGACTTCTGTTGCTGTGATCACACTCCCAGCCCTTGAGCACTTTTTCCTCTTCCTTTCAGGGGGTTGTGATGTTTGTCTTAGGATTTTTATTTAAAAAGGAGGCATTTTCCAGGTAAACAGTGTTTGGAATTTTTTTTTCTAATCAGTAGGTTTTGCTCTACTATAAATGTCACTTTGGATCCAGAGACCATTTTGTGAACATCTCAGAGTGGTGCAGTTCTGCCTCTGTTCTTCCTCATGCCCTCCAGATGCTTTTTCCTTCTTTCCCTAGTGTGGCTGGTTGAAGCCAAGTCTACTGACTATTTGAGAGATCACTGCATCTGTGATGATTTCTTTTTTTACTTTTAAAAGTCACTGCAGGTTAAAATTGTGCTCCACTGCCTTATTTCCTCCCCAGCTTTTAAACTTTTTTCCAATTGAGCAGACACATTGAGCCAGGTGTTCACTGCAAATGTGAAACTCTAGTGTTTAAAACCAAGAAACCCACTGTGAAACCCCTGAATTCTGTATGAACAAATTCTGGTTAACTGAAAACAAAACAAAAATTTCCATCTTATCCCAAACTGTGGAAGGCGTGCTGCATTTTGCTGTAATATAGATTTAAATAATTGAGTTAGCAGGCCTATCAAAGGAGATGTTCTAGAGAAGATTGAATATAATATGATTATTATGTCTTGTTGGTCTCTAATGACTTTAAAATCCCTCTAATAAGGATAGTAATAATAAATCTTCATTTATTCATCATTCCACTTCAAAGTTGATTTCCAGGGCAATGCATAAGAACTATGATAATGTAAATACCAATGAAGAACAAAATGCCATGATAGAGCCTTGAGCGTTGTTGATTTCAGCATATGTTTTATTAATAAAACATCTCTTGTAGCTAATTTTATTTGTGCCTTTAAAAAAAACATGGGATATTCATTTGGGGAGGGGGTTACAATGTAAGTTTATGTAAGAAAATAACCGGTAATGTGATTTCTTGTGGAAAACAACAATTTCAGAATCTGTTTGTTAACCCAGAAAGCTAATCCAGATGTTTATATGGTGCTCTTGGGTGTTTTGCAAAAGTGAGAGTAAACATAGCAGGTAAGAATCTTCTGGTAAATGGGGGATATCTGTGCTGCAGTTGCTGGATAGGATTTCTTTTAACAGCAGCTCCAGTTGCTAAACCAGTCTAAATAAAGCTGAATGCAAAGCACAATAGTTTATAAACGAAGTTATCTCAGTACAACTGGGAGAATGCAAGAAAAGGAAGTGTCTAGCATTGAAGTATTGTGAGATTGGAAAAGTGGTCAATGCACATAGCATTTGATTGATGACACTACAGCTTGTGAAGTGTCTTCGCAACTTTCCTGGTTTGTATTACAGACCCACCTTTGTTTTAGAGGTGGACAGCATGGAGAAGATGTGTGAGGGACTGATGTCAGAACACTCGCAGACATGCATGCCTTTTGCTCTGCTCTGTTCTTCCTCACTTGTGTTTTTCCAACATTCTTTTCCTGCGTTGATATTTCTTACCAGATGTTTTGAAAAAGCCATAGTTCCTGCTTGTGTGCATTTGAAGTAAGTGCCAAAAGATACTAGAATAATTGAAACTTTAAAAACATGCCCAGTGTATATAGGAAGAGAATAGCAAGGAGAATTTGGAACTACGACTTACCTTTCCTAAATATGTGTCATTATCTCAAAAAATAATAGTCCCAAACCTTTGTAGAGATTACTTTGTCCTGAAGGGCTCTTTCCTTGATTGACAGGCCTAGAAATATCATCTTACTCAAAACTTCAGGCCTAGGTTGTTGCTCAGGACACTTTAAAATACCTGTGAGCCTGGCAGACTATTCAGATGTCCTTAATTCATAGGAAATGAACTTCTGAAAACTGCCTTGTTCCTGCACACAAAAATCTGCACATCATCTTCTGGCCATTTTAAGTTCTGAATTTGGGAAGTTTGTAGATAAAATTTGAAGGGGAAAAGTATACTGGAAATGTTGTCAGTGAGTAACACCTTCCTGTTACCTCTCCCTTTCCCTCAACCATCAGAAAAAAACCCCACTAAGATTGAGAATGAAAAAGTCCTTCTTCTGAAAGACAACATGGCCATCCTCACTGAACCAAAACTATCTGGAAAGCTGTAGCTTAAGGAATATAGCTTCTATCATGTTGACCGCAAACGTGTGCTGTGATCACAACATCTGGCTTCACACAAACCCACAGCTCACTTTGCCTCACAGGGTTTATTTTATTGACTCTGCTGGTCAGCTGGTTAGCACTCAAATAGTAATTAGTCCGGCTCGTTTGACTGTCCTGAAGTGCTTCTGCAATGTCAGGCCTTACTTATTTTAGGGACAGTGGTGATTATGCATAAGGGGACCAGCACCATGCAGTGTCCTAATACCATACTGGATACTTTGAGGCAATAATATTTTTTAAAGATGTTTTCAAACATGAACAAGTGTCTCTGGTACCACCACAGGCCCTCATTCCGTGCAGTGCTTAATCTGAGCTCCGTGGAAGTGAGTGGCACGTAGGTACCCGGTCTCAGATGTGTAAAATTTTAAATATGACACTGAGTTTCAAAGCAGATTTTCAGTGCTGAAGTTCACATTCCAGCTGAGCTTCTGAAAGGGTGGCTTTCGCATTGTTCATGATTTCAGCAGTTCATGTTATAAAGCAGATCTTACGTCAGTGCTTGCAAACTTAAGAAAAGCAGATGAGTGCATTGCAGTGTAGGCCTGAAGTGCATGAGTGTCTTCCAGAATTATACCGGACTCTGTTTTAACTCATGTTTTTAAATTCAGTTCAAGTTATACCTTTCTAGTTGAACATCATCTTTGATTTTATCCACTCTGTTCCAACGCAATTTAGTGACAACCCATTTCTTACCTAAGTAAACGTGGCTTAGTACTAAACGTGTTTCAGGAAGTGAGAGAGAATGAATTTAAAAACCACCTTGGTGTTATGTTCATGTAGGAAATGTAATAAAATTGCATTTGTTATCTAGGTTTATGATGTATTTGTGTAACTGAGATCTGTAAATCAATAATTACTATTTGATTCCCATAAGACAGCAGCAGGGTTTAAAAAAAAAAATCAAAACCAAACCAAACACCACCCTCAGGTCTTGTCTAGTAATGTATTCGTGATCGGTGTGTGTGCAAATAAAGTGTTTTCCACCTGAATTAAAACTCTGTATTTTCAACTTTTGTGAATGAAAGTGGCTCATCTTTATAGCTCTTTTGTAAAAGGTTCTGCTCTTGCAGTATAATGAAGATGATGTTCTGGGCTATGGGTTTGCTTAGAGAGTAGGAGCAAAACAAGCTCTTCATCCCTCTCCAGCAAGTAAATATCTCTATCTATATACCTAATGAACATGAAAAAAATACAAGAAGAGCCTTTTGTAGAAGGTGTAAGAGGCCAGCATCTCTCCTGGAGCAGGAGCAGGGTTGCCTCGTGAGTGGGGACGAGCTGGGAGCCAAGGGTGATCTAGCAGTGACAAAAACTAATGCAAAAGTGATGATAGAGTAGCTCTTTAAATACTTGGTTGTTGGAAAATAGCTGACTTGCACATGGTTTCAGTGAAGTCAAGCAGCAGTGTTCGAAGACATTCCTTGGTCAGGTGTAGTAATCCCTGTGCAACCCAATGCTAGTGATAGCAATGGGGTTCCCACTCAGGGAGAGTTAAAGAGCTTGTCCCCACCCTGTAGTACTGTATGCACTATGATGAATAACGTCTGTTTTGATAGTGCTCCAGAGTCTATCAGGACTGGGCATGACCAAGCTAGCTGTTGTCTGAACAGATAGACATGTCATACTTCCCTGTCACTGCCTTCCTATCTCATGCAGCAGCTGCCACCACTTTCATACCATTGACCTTACAGCTACAGAAGTTGTTTGTTTGTTTTAAGTCAAAATACAAAGAAGGGGGAAGAAACTGCTGACCCTTGGAAGCTGATCACATCCACCACTGGTGAGCAAACCTGTGCTAGGGAACAGGTCAACCGAGAGGATGCACAGAAACAAATCACTTGTCTTTACGTGCTGGAGGAGTGTTCTCGGTCATTGGCAGGGTGAGGTTTTGCACTGCTGTGCCCTCAGCCACATTTCAGGGCTGCTTTGGGGAGACACTGCTTTTATATCAATTGAGTGGCATATTTACTGGATAAAGCCTTCCAATTCTTAGTCATGACTTCTGGCAGGAAGCAGAAAATGAACATTAAAGAAAAATTGTACATATTTGGAGTTCTGTGTCCTATTCTTTTCTTTGAAAAAAATCAGAAAGACCCTAAATGAGATTACTTTCCCAAATGGATAGCAAATCTTTGCCATATAAATGTTGCTGAGGTTTTCCTGCCTGTAAGCAGAGAACAATTGACTAAATCTAACAAAACCAACTTTTATTTTTTATTGCTTTTTGAGATTATTGTATCAAATAACTAAGCTGCTATAATACTGTATGGCCCTTATCTTAAAAAAATAATCCCTGAAACTTAAACAGTGTTGGCTATCTAGCCAGAAGATGCAAAGTACCCTTCTTTACAGGCCTTTAACCTTAGTGTATGGTTAAAGTGTACGCTTGTTGAATGTCAAACATTCAACATTTATCATAGCTTTGGAATGCTTGAAAATGTGTGTGGATAATTTTGCAATAGGAAAACTGAAGAAAGAAGGGGTGACTCCTCTGTTACTTTTTCCGAAACCATAATTTTGTAAATTTTTCCCTTGTGTAGGAATGAATTTGAAATTCTGTGACACCTTAAAAAGAGGTGGACTTAGAACAGGTGTCCATGAATTAACTAGATAGCCTTCAGACTCTATAGTTACCTTCTTCTGGCACTTAGTTGTCTTGCAGTGTTTACAACCCCTTGTCATGGTATTAGATGAGGGAATCATTCTGCAGTGTCACTCAGTGTTAGTGTGCTATGTTTGTACAAACCTTCTCTAGTACAGCCACTGTTTGTTCTCTGCTTTGCAGTGAGCTGGGGTTTCGAGGCTGGTGTCTGCTGGATTTGGCATTTGGACTCAGCACCTTCAGTGGGGATTTATAGTATAATGACAGAAGGTGAACCAAGGTGCAGAAACAGTTGTTATCCCCATTTTGAGGGAGAGAAATTAATCACAAGCATGTCGTAACTTCCCCACTTCTTACTTTAACGTAAGCTTTCACCTTTTGCAATCTGCCCGTTGGTGTCAGAGCACCCCAAGGAGATGTTCCAGAGGATGGAGGGCTCTTGGGTCACCCCTGAGTCTCTGCAAACAGTTGATACGTGGAGAGAGTTCACATAGTTTTATTCTTGGGAATGGCCTTTCCCACAGGCTGCTTAGCTCAACGAAGAGGATAGTTGTGGAATACAAATAAAGTGCATGGGGTATGCATTTCACAATTCCGTTAGCATACTATAAATAAGGCATACATCCGCCTTTGGTATTTGCTAGAAAGAAGTCAGGATGTATTTTCTGGCAGCCTTAGTGCTGGAGGAAATCCGTTTATTTTCTGGTACAGGCAAACTTATTTTTTTTACTTAATCTTTTAAAGACAGAGTCCTTAGCATTTGTTGCCTACCTGAAGATGCAAACAAGGAAAAACCATGGTAGAAATACCACATGCTTTTAATTACTGCAGTGTTCCTTTTATTGTTTTCCTAGTGTTGTATTACTTGGCCACAAAAAAAAGGGGGTGGGGTTGGGGGGTGGGGGGTGGGGAGGGAGGCAAAAACCCCCTGAAGACTGAAATTTGGCCTTGAAATCCTCAGTCCTGGGAGATGGTTCCCCAATTCCTCAGGTAAGCCTTGTGAAGCTGTATGGTTGCATATTCATTTCAGCAGCACAAGGATATAATTCTATAGTAGGAATAGGAGAAGATACCTGACCAGTAAGTATTTGTGTACCCTTGCATACACAGCCAAAGATACCCTTGCATGTTAGTCACTGTGAAACTTTGGTTTCTAAAAAGCCACCAAAATGCATTGTTGTCCCGTGTGCTCAGACTGCAGTGAAACATCCATTTGCTAACATATGAGGCACTTTTCCGTTAGGTACTTCTCCAAAACACTGAGATATTGTGGGAATTTTAAATAAATACTGTAACCCAGCATTTGCATGTTGTCCTGGTCTGAGGCCTGGGACTGACGGTGTTGTGTCTTGAGCTTGCACCCAAAAAATTTTGGAAAAAATTGGAAAATTTTGAGATTTTAGATTGCTGCCTCATGGGCTTCTAAAAAATAAAGCCTGGCTTCTGCTAAGTGGGTGTAATTGTGCCCTGCCATGTGCCTTTTCTTCTAATCTGTATGAGGGGGGGCTCTGGAAAAAAGGATCAGGTTTAGGGTGCTCTTAAATTATATATTTCCTTTCTGCTGTTGTAATGGGAGCGCTGCAAGGGGCTGTTCAGGCGACAGAAGCATGGAGCACTTCATGTTCTGTGATACTGGGAAATAGCACAGTCACTTTTGTTTCAGGATTTATGGTTTCAGGAATGATCTTGGTCTATTCAAAGGGAAGAAAAGGGCTGTAGGTGTTTTTCATGGAACTCTCCTAAACTGTGTTAATGGTTGTATGTATTAAAATTACATACATTTTATCACCTGTATTTTGTTGTCAATTATATATCAAATTTTTAACTGTAGGATCTGGGTGCATCATGATCTTATTTTAGGCTGAAAGTGCTAATCTAAGTCGTCTAAGCACACATTTCTTATTTTGATTTTTTAAGCTGTTATTAAAAACTGCCTTTTCTCACACACTGATATTTTCCTTTCTTTTTAAAAGTGTTGCCCAGATCAAAGTGGAGGAGACCTGGAAAATCACTAGCTTTTAAATCTTTTTTTTCCTTTTCCACCCAGTCATCTTTGCACTTCCAGCATATCCTAAATGTTTATGTATTATTTCCATGGAGCAGCTTCGATGTGGTAGCAAGACAACAGACAGCGAATGGAGATGAGCACTTCTAGTCTTGTGAACAGATTACGTTTGTGATGAAGTAGGGACAAGAAGAGCTTGTCAGTGGTGCAAGACTGCATGGAAGAGCACCAACTACATGCTGCAAAGAAATGGGAGTTAATTTGCAGCTTGGCATATATGGAGAGATGGAGATGTCAAACCTGACATCTGCGATTGTACAGGGCTGTGAGCCAAGCAGTCCCTCAGTGCCCGGTGTCGCTCTGGTTCCGGGAATTTCTTAGGGTGTTCCCATCGTTACTGCTGATTGCTTGAACAATACGCCTCCATCGGCACCGTGTGGGTGGTAGGTGTTTGCTTTTGGGGCTTCAGATAAAGCTTCTGCTACATGGATGCTGTTCAGGGAAGCGGGCATCTTTCAGACATAGCAAATTAACTCTGAGCATTGTAACCAGAGTAAAATATTAATCTTTCCAATAGGTTAATTTTGTAGCTCTTTGGATGGCCTGTAAGTAAAGTAATGTAATTAACTTCTGTATCTTTTGCATCTGGAAATGTGTGCTGTATTTTATAAATCAAGTTTTCATTAGCTCCCCCCCATCCCCTCTTGGTTTACGGAAACGCTAGCAATGAGGAGATGTATGTGCTTGTCATGAATCTCCAGTATGTTGCTGGTCCTGGATAGTTATTTGTCCCTTTCATAATGCAGTTAATAAAAATGGAAGAGCTGTTGATTTACAAATATTCTTTTGGTACGCTACAGTTAATAGAAGAAAGCTATACTGCCAGAAAGGATATGAGGTAATTTTTAAGTCATACATTGCAGGGCAGCAATCTCATTTAATAGTTGACTGATTGAGAATGGCATTACTTGTTAAGTAAAGAGGAATTGGCTTTTTTATTGACAAGGAAACTGAAGATGCCTCATTGTGTATTTGCAGTAACAGGAAATGTGTAATTTTGGGGGTGTGGAATGGTAATGACTTCCCCCCCCGCCAGGGAACTCTTGGGTTGGCTAAGTTCAGAAGAGGTTTTTGGTGTCTAGAGTAATTGGTCAATGAGTTAAGGGCTGTAAGGAGCAGGACCTCCAATGCTGTACAAGGATGCTCACAGTAATGGTCAATTAGGTATCTTTTCTGGAATCGTCCTTGACAGGTTCTGTGCTTAAGTGCTGAATGTTTTGCAATGTATGTAGGTGGATGCTGGCTGGGGGAGAGTCAGTAGAGACTGAGAGTTTCATTAATGAAAAACCTGAAAAGAATAAATTATTTAGTGCTTGGTGTTTTGTTTGTTTGTTGTGGTTTGTTTTTTTTTTTTTTTTTTCTTTTTAAGGGACTATTTAAAAATGGAGCTGTAAAATGGAGTTGAAGTAGCCTTTCTGACCTGGCTGCGCGGGATATCTGTCTAGATCGGTGTGACAGCTTTTGGGTTGTTATCAAGATAATTTTCAGGATGTGGAGAGGTGAGAGGATGGCACCCACCTCTCCTCTGCAGCTGAGGAGGTCTTTCTATCACTCTCTACAAGCTTGCTAGGTTTTTACCGCCTGGTTGGATCATAGAAGTTTTAGCCCTTCTTGTGTTTCGGTTGATGTTATATTCACAGGTTTGCTTCCCAGCCATTGCCTTTCTCTGGTCTCTCTCTTCTACAATGAAGAGGTTTATGGCAATGAAGCCAATTCTTCAAGCTTTGCATTTGCGGTTTCTGAGTGGCAAAAAGAGTTTTCTTCAGGGCAAGGTCACACAATTTTGTTTAAAAGTAAGTTTGTGGTGTTTAAGTGTAGTAAGTGATTAGAAATGCTGAACTTCCAACTCCTTTGGGATGCAAGGAGATGTGGGTGAGGTTGGCCCTGAGCTGCTCCCCTGTCATGGTGTGGGAATGCTGAGGCAGGACGGTGTGACCTCATTCTAACAACCTACCTGGTGGCTTCATGTGAACAACAATATTTTCAAGGCACAGACCCTCTGTTTTCCTCCTGTCCCTTTAATTAATCTCTCTGTTGCTTGCTTCTTCTTGTGCTTTCATTTCTCAATTTAGTCTTTTTAGTGGGCTAGATAATTGCATTTACGGAGTATCCTTCCTGTCGAGCACCGTGGCTATAATCTCCTCCACCTGAGAAATGGTTTCCTTTGAACAACCTGGTGTCTGGCTCAAAGCTATGTGTTAATTAAATGAAAAAAAAAAAAAAGTTTAAAAAAGTGTTTGTGTGTATGTATATGTGAGCTCTATAGTTTCAGCAATCTGGGTAGCTGAAAGATGGATAACGAGTGCACATCTCCAACACTGTTTTTTGGCTTCTTAATTACAGATGAGTGCAGAAAAGT
The DNA here is from genome assembly GCA_027574665.1 of Rhynochetos jubatus. NCBI lineage: Eukaryota > Metazoa > Chordata > Aves > Eurypygiformes > Rhynochetidae > Rhynochetos > Rhynochetos jubatus. The sequence goes on from CM050656.1 coordinate 25,727,030, forward strand.
CTTTAACTATGTGATCACATGGCTGTTTTTTCAGTAGCATCTTATATATGGAGTTTCCTCAGATCTTAAATATGAATGGGTGTCTAAAAGAACTGGAAATTGTATCACTAAAGATGGTACAATCAAGGCAGAAATTGCATGTTTAGTAGTAACTGGATTTTAGGATGTTGAGGTGGTATTTTTTAGTCTTTTTCTGCGGTAATGAAAACCACACCTCTGAGGATGTGGTATGTTTCCCCATGCTTGAACCAACAGCATGTCCCTGGCTGGAGGGATTCATTAGTAGAGTTGGCTGGAGGGTCCTTGACCTAATTGTCAGAGAGCCATGATGAAGCAAAGCAGCAGTAGAGTGTTGTCTTCCTTCATGAGTTCCAAGAGGTTTTAAGATTTCCAATCTTCCCCCTACCAAGCACATGCATGGTCCTCCTTGTCCCCAATAACTGGGGGTTTTTTTATATTTGGTGTCTTCCACTTGTTTGTGTTTTCTCATACTTCTCTTCACATAAGCAGATTTAACCGCAAAGAGCTTGGAGGGAGTCTGAGCTAGAGCAGCAAAAGCTTTAGGTTGTACCCTGACCACTGAACTCTCCTCCTCCCTCTGTCTGTAGACCCAGGGGGGTGACCTGCATGCACAGGAAACCAGTTGTGCAAACCAACCATGGTGAGTTGTCAGTTTTTTTCCACATGATGTTACTAGAGAGATTGTATATGAAGCGGAAATCTTTATGAAAATATTACTTCCCACAAAACTCTACTGGTTGTACACCAATTTAGACATGTATTTTTTCCCCTGACAAAGTATTCTTCTGACCTACTTACCTACCACTAAGGTAGACCTAGCATATACGCTGTAGTGTGCCTGTGCACCTGGTGCAAGGTTAGTTAACGTGATCCTTAATGCGTAATGTGATAGAAAATGATACATAAAACTATAGTTTTCACAGTACTTAGACTGTGTGACAGTCTAAATGTAGAGTAGCCTGGAACTTTTTGGCCAAGAAGAAACCAAGCAGTAGAGGGAACCGAGTAATGACCTTCTTGATTGAGCTGCACATCTCCTGCATGCAGTGGTGTGTCTCTGCAAGTTGTGTACCAAATTTGAAATTAAACTATAGAAACAAGGGAGCTAAATTATAGCTTCACCATTATCTGCCACTTTATTAGATCGGGGGAAAAGAAATCAGAAAACCCAAGATACATAAGCTGAGGCACTCAATGAGCAGCAGCATCACAGGCTTTGGAATGGCACCTTCTCCCACAAGCAGAAGTCAGTCAGGCTGGGCTTTTCACAGGAGAGGACAGAGATACCCAAAGGATTGAGAGCTGGAAGCAGTTGGCAGCACTGGAAACTACTGACAGCATTAATGAAGGATGGGTTAATATGGCAATATAAGGTTCTGTGCTTCCATAGCAGAAAGATCAAGTTGATGTCCATTAAAGTTAATGGAGGTGTGCTCCTGTCAAACCTGTCAGCCTCAGTGGAATGCTGTTGAAAGCCATCATGATTTGGGCCTGGAAAGGGGCATTCTGATAAAGTAGAGGGGATTTGCTAAAATTTTTCAAGTAGGCATCACCCTTGAGGGACTTAATATAATAAAATGCTGGATGAGACATGCTATAGTAGGAACTGCTTGCTACCTCAGAAAAATGCTACCCCTATCTTTCATTGCTTTAGGGCAAGTGTCCTTCCAATACTGCAGAAATCCTTCATGTAGGATCTTTTTGTTTTGTTTTGTTATATTGAACGTCTCAGTCTCCTTTTTCCTCTAAAAAACACAACCCTAGCAGTCACATCTGCCTTGTATAGAGGCAGTAGTTAGCATTCCTTGGGTACATCTTAGGACTGTGCAGGCAGAAGAAAAAAATACTTGAGGGTGGTCTTTCCAGATGTGCTGTGATCTGTGTAGTACCTTCAGATTTTTAAACAGCTTTTCTATGTGATGTTTTATATTTTGTTGGCAGAATTGTTGTGTTGTTTCTGCACCTGTTCTCTGTTTAATAGTTGGTGGCGTCCACTGCCTCAGCTTCCAGCAGTGGCTGTATTTTAGATTGTATAAGGTAAGGTAACTTCATTTGGGAAATCTGGATGAGCATTTTCAGATAGTCTTTTGAGAAAAATGGGTTGGATTATTTCCTAAGCTTTTTCTTCTGTTTAGTTCCTGTTAGTAAAAACAACATTATCACTAGGATCTAGAATTGCCTGCAAGTTGATAGCTTTGAGGGTTGACAACAGAGGAGGACAACGGATTGCTCACCCAGTGCTGGTTGATCGTGGATGAAATTTCACCTCAACCCACGTCCAGGTGGATCAGAAATCCACCCCCACAGCTGTGAATCTCAGCAATTAAGTCAGAATCAAAACAACCACGTAGAACCATAAGAACCGTGTAGATGCTGCTGTCTTTGAGTGCTTGAAGCTGGAACTCAGATGTTACATATATTCTGTTACCTAGTGTTTAGTTCCAGAAACATTTGTTTACAAGATTTTAGCAACTTCTTTCTCTACCTGTTGACTTTTTTTTTTTTGGGGGGGGGGCGCAGCTCTTTGACATAGCTTCTGCTGGTATCCAGGGAGTTGATACCTGCTTACAGTAACAGACCTGGAATCATCTGAGTAGCTCATCTCATCCCTCCAGTGCTCCAAACCAGGATGGACTTTAACCTGTGGCACTTGGGGATGATGACTCTTTAAAGACCTCTGATGATGGTAACTGCAAAAACCCATACAATTTCATTCTGCTCCTTGACTGTCCTTGCGGTTAATGATTTTTCCTGATGTCTAGCCTGGCTTTTTTTAGAGCCTACCAGTGTTGCTGTGGAGCTCAGAGTATTCCTCCTATGTGATGGCACTGTAGATGATGTTTGGCATGTTTTGTGTTTAATGTCTAAGTGGCTCACCTGCTGTTGTATGCTTCAGTAAAATTGAATCAAAATCTCTTATGATTTTTAACAAATATTTTTAGAAAGAGCAGTTCAGACTTTTATCTAACTATAGCTTTTAGCTTTCAAGTCTTTGAGAGAGGAAGGCACGTCAGTCTTAGATCCATGGCATTACTCTCCATCACAGCAGTAGTACTTTCTGTGCCTGGCAGAAATAAGTATGGTACAGAGAAATTTGTTAGATAACAGGTTTGTATTTTACAGAATAGACATGTGTTTTATTACAGATGAAGGATAAATCTTGGCATGTCCTTCGATAGAAAGGCAAGAGATACTAAAGAAAAATGTGAAGCACAGGAAAATGAAGGTGTGGTTAGAAACTTACTTCTTGGTGATGTGACAGAAGTACTACTTATCTCTGGCCTGATACTTGATATGTCACTAAAAATAGATGAGGGGCTCACCCACCTTCCCTGCTGGTGACAGCAGAGCCAAATCCATTCATCCTTAGATGTCTGAAATGGGAATGCAATGTAAATCAGTATTTTATTTAATATTTTAAAATTATTGTAAAGACTTGATATTTAACAAAAGATTTCGCCAAAAGTCACAGTTAAGTCCAGGTATATTTGATGAGGTGCTTTTGTGGTGGTGTTTTTTTTTAACTGAGCCAGAAATAGCATCATTACTGATGTTGCTGTGGTAATGTCGGTTACAGCGATGTCTGTAAGCGCTGAAGAAATTTTCAACCACTGTTTTCTCCCCACCCTCCCCATAATTGTTTCAATATTATGTTGATATGCTCATTTATCACTGAAATCGTTATTAATGAGTGCTGTTTTTCTTTGTCACATTGCCGTGGCAACTGGGTGACATGTTTGAGTAGAATTATCTGTTTCCAGATGGAGATCTTCATTCATAAGATCTGCCTACTGAAATTTTTTGCAGGATATTCAATTTAGAAACTATTTCTTCCTTACCCTTCCATAGAGTTTCATGCTAGAGTCATTACTGCTTTCTGGTTTATATCCTGTGATGGATTTTGTGGTGGGTGTATGCTTGACAAGATTTCTGTCTCTTATTTGTGGTTCATTTATGTTGTTTTTCTTTTGATTCAGTTGGGCTGCTTTTCTTCAACTTGGTATTTGCTGTGGCAGCCCTGTCCCATTCCTCCCCCATTTGAGTTGTTAGAAATCTTTTTTATGTAATATACCACACAATGAAAGACAGTGCATGATTTTTATTTTTACACATGAAAGATGCATAAAGATGTATTTCTGTTTACATATGATATATCACAGTCTGAGTGATAGTGTCCTAAAATTTTTACCATATTCACTACTTGATTTTCAGTTCTTCACATGAAAGAAGCACAGAGATCTTTGACTTTTGTTCATTTTTGATATAAAACTGGATTTAGGAAAAAGGTATTACTCTTGAACAAGATAGAGCAAGGTAAATATGCATAAAATTTCATATAATTTTCTTAAAAGTGAAAGAAGTTCAAGATAAAAGGTCTTGTTAACTGTCAGGCTTGATTGAGGTCACGTACAACCTAATTAACATTTCAGGATTTCTTTGGGTTCATTTCTAATCTCTCAGACAAAAATATCTCAAAATTCTGTATTTACTTCAGTAGAAATCAAAAGGTGAATTTAGCATCCTTTCCTTCTTCAATTCCAGGTTCATTCTTACCTTATCAAGCAAACCTGACTAGCAGTTTTTGCAAATATCTAAAGGTGATGCTTTTAGGGATGGCATCGAAGGCAGCCCGCTTATCCAACCAGTCTTTAACCTAATTTTCATATTCATTTAAAGCCATTAATGACCATGCACCCCATGACACACTTCAAGGTATGTCTGCTGCTTAAACATCTGTTCTTTTGCATTTGCAGCACTTTCATCCTGACAATAACTTTGTAACAAGAACAATCTTATAAACAGCTCAGAATTTGGGGGTTCCGAACACCCCATCTTTTATATAGTATAGTGAATAGCAAGGTGTTACTCATCAGGCTCACTTCTCTGTTAGTGTCCTCCCTGGTCAAGCTGCTGGCTACCACCTTCTCCTCTTTGCACGCTTTCGGTTGTCCTTTCGTCTGGCTGCTCGTTGCAGTCAGCATTCTTGGCTGCGAATGTGCTAAATATTGACCGGTCCCCTTGCTTTCAGGAACTGTTCTTGATCTGTCATGTCAGGTCTCTACTTGAACAGGCTTGTGACGGGCCCACAAAAATGAAGAGATTTTACATCTTAGCTTGATCCAGGAGGAAAAAAGGGAGTTCAGTATGAACGTGAAGGGTAAAATTTGTGTCAGTTTGTACTGTAAATGCCAGAAGGAGACCTGCAAGCAAAATTTGCTGTTTACCCTCAAATAGCAGGAAGGTTTCAGGTATAAATGTCAAAATTTTAACCGTGATTCAGGTAGTGACTTGTATTTAAGCAGCCTACTTCAGTGGCTGTTGAAATTAGAGGTGGGGGTTTTCCTCAGTGCACTGGCTAATTCTGAAAGTGAACGTTTCCAGCTATCACTCGTCATACCTGGGAAGCTGTGGGGCCTATAGTCAGCTGGATACTCCTTTTACTTTCTGTGGCAGTGCAATTATTTAGCTGCTTTTCTCCCCGCTTTGAAAGTGGAATCATATTTATTTATGCCTACCTCCAGCAAGTGACTACTGAATATGAGCTAACTGTATTTGCACTTCCTATTTTAAGGAAAATATTTTGCCTGTGGTAGGAAATTATGAGAGCTTATGAGTAATAATATTGCTTCAAACTTCACATTGCTGATCCATTCCCTTTGTCTGTGTGTGTATCTGATCAAACAGTTCTTTGTGGCTCAGTCCTCTCTTCTGCTTCCGTTAACTGAAATCATGGATAGCTGGCTTTCCACCGGCCAGCGCTGTATTTGCCTGTTTGTCTGATATTGATGCATGCACCGCTTGCTCAACATGTGTGGGTTTGAATGAGTTGGTAGATGCTTGGCACTCCTGTCTGTTAATCATTTATTTAGGAACTGAAACTTGAGTGTTAGCCACTCAACGTGCTTCTTCCTTAATGTGCCTCATCTCCAGAGGTAGTCTCTTGACCTTTAAGGCAGGTTGTCAGCTTTAGATTGTGTCAAATGTACATTGCTTTTTGAGATACAAGTGGAGATTTCTCATAGCCAAACATCTGCCATATAATAGAGCCATGACATGAATATTCATTTTTAAGACACTTTCTATTTGAAGAATAATTCTAACATCCACAGAAGCAGCTGTCTTCTACTTTGACCTCCTGACTTTCTTGTATCTGTATTCTCCTAAGGAGAAGGTGGATTTCTCTGAAGTAGGACTTGCTAGTTGGCATGGTGTATTCAACTTGTCCCAAAAATGTAATGAAAAATTAATTCTGTTTTTGGAAACTCTTGCTGTTGCATGTCTCAGGCATGGATTGTCCAGGCATCTGCACTTCTGCAGTTGGTAAGACTGAGGGAAGAGTAATGCCAACTGTGCTACGCTACTCAAATAATTGAATAGTTATTGTATTCATAAGTAAGGTACTGGGGAAAGCACATTTACTAACCCTGTTGTAAATACCTGTGTAAATCACACAAGTAATCTATGCAAGTTGTTTGCTGCCATTTCAGAGCTGCTTGATGAATCTGACAGGTGATACAGCATTTGAGGGGTCTGTACCCATGTTCAACGTGAATTTAAAATTATGTTTTTGAGAACTTTTGTTGATAATGACCTCGAAAAAGTCTCGTGTGGAGCTGAAGCTGAAAAGGAAGTGTAGCCTAGAAATTCATACAACCACGAAGAGTGGGAATAGGCTACCCAGGCAGGTCAAGTATTTCTTAAATGTCCTGTGTCCACATTGTCATCCTTACCCTCGCCTGGCCTGACTCTGTCCACAGGTTCTCTGATGTATATTCTCTTTAAACATTCAGGGAGATCTCTGCTGAAGTTAAGAGCAAGGGGAGGTCTAAAGAAAACTTTGGACTTGTACTGGTCGAAGATGATCACCCAACTAGTAGGGATGAAGAGAATGCCTTTTTTTTTTTTTCCCCAGTCTTTAATAATACTGATAGACCTGAGGCTGCCCAGTCCTCTTGAGTCTGCTGACTGGAAGCTAGCCGATGTTATTCCAATTTACAAGATGGGTACAGGGGAAGACCCAGGGAACTACAGGCCTGTGAGTCTAACCTCAGCATCTAGAAAAATTATGGAGAAGATAGTACTGGGTGCTTTTGAAAGGTATTTAAAGAATAATGTGATTATCAGGCACAGTCAGCATGGGTTCAGAACGGGTAAGTCCTGTTTAACTGATTTGATACCCAGCCATGATAAGGTCACATGCTCAGTGGATGAAGGGGAGGTGGTAGATGTAGCTTTCCTGGATTTTAGTAAGGCTTCTGATACTGTCCCTCACAGCATCCTTCTGAACGAGTTGTCCAGCTGTGGGATGAGCAGGTTTACGGTGTGCTGGGTGAAGAACTGACTGAACAACCAGGCTCAGAGGGTTGCAGTGAATCGGGCTGGGGACCATTCACCAGTGGTGTTCCTCAGGACTCAGTCCTAGGGCTGGTGCTGATCAGTACGGTTATCAACCAGCAGGATGCAGGAGTTGAATGCACCATTAGCAAATTTTATTATGATACCAGACTGTGAGGTGCTGTTGACTCTCTTGAGGGACAGAAGGCCTTGCAGAGGGTTCTAGGTAGATTGGAGCAATGGGCAATGATCAATGGAATTAAATTTAACAAGGTGAAATGCCGGGTTCTGCACCTGGGAGAGAGCAACACCAGGCAGAAGTATAAATGGGGAGAGGAGTGGCTGGCAAGCAGCCCTGCAGGAGGGGGTCTGGGGGTGCTGGGGGGCAGCAGGCCCAGGAGGAGCCAGCAGTGAGTCCTGGCAGCTGAGAGAGCAAACCGCAGCCTGGGGCCATCACACACAGCACAACCAGCCAGGCAGGAGAGGGGATTGTCCCACTGCCTTTAGTGCTGGTGTGGCCTCGGCTCGAGCCCTGTGTGCAGCTCTGGGCCCCACTAGTTGAGGAGGATGTGAAGGTCCTTGAACGTGTCCAGAGGAGGACAACCGAGCTGGTGACAGGGCGGGAAGGCATGTCCTCTGAGGAGCGGCTGAGGACTCTGGGCTTGTCTAGTTTGGAGAGAAGGATGCTGAGGGGTGCCCTCATGGCTCTCTGCAGCTTCCTGAGGAGGGCACGTGGAGAGGGAGGTGCTGAGCTCTTCTCCCTGGGATCCAGTGATAGGATGCATGGGAATGGTTCCAAGCTGTGCCAGGGAAGGTTTAGACTTGACATTACAAAACATTTCTTAGCCAAGAGGGTGGTCAAACAGTGGAACAGGCTTCCTGTAGAGGTGGTTGATGCCCCAAGCCTGTCAGTGTTTTAAGAGGCATTTGGCCAATGCCCTAAACAACATGCTTCAACTTCTGGTCAGTGCTGAAGTGGTCAGGCAGTTGGACTAGGTGATCATTGTAAGTCCCTTCCAACTGAAATATTGTAATCTATTCTGTTCTATTCACCCTGTAAAAGCAGCACAGACTTGTAAGTATTAGTGGTGCAATAATTACAAGTGTGTTGTCATGGTGGTGACAATGAATATTGGGAAGCCAAGTACCAGCAAGTCCTCAGCTCAGATACCTGGGCAGCAATGCCTGGCAGCACTCTCTCACAGTCAGTTAGAGAAGAAATACAGAATTAATTTTCCAGCAAACCCCCTCCTTCCCATCTTGCCTCCATCCTATCTAACTGTATCAAACTTCCATATACAAATCTGATTATACTGATAATCAGTCATGGGCCCTGATCCACTTGCTAAAGAGGTGATGTCTTCCAAGGAAGCATCCCTTACATACAGTCCGCATAAGATGGTCTGCTGCCCAGACATGTGCTTGGTGTTTGATCACAATTAATCTCTTGGAATAAGCAGGAGACACGTTTCAGAGGTTATTTTTGCCACTGAACGTCAGGACCTCCATACCTTACTTGTTGTTTAGAAGGCTGGGTTGAACATGCCTCTCTTTTTTAGTTCATGTGGGCTAGCTGCAGGTTGTGCAAACTTCCTTTGTGCTATATTGTCTTTCTCATCTGTTTTCCTATTCAAATCTGTACATGCCACTGTGGGAGTTTTATGCTTTTCTGTATGTGGGTTTTATTGCTAATCACAACAGAGATCATTGAAGCAGTAAGAAAAATATGTTAGATACTGCAGTCAATCAAGTAATTCTAATTCCCAGGCTTTATTGTGTTCAGCCTTTTTGGTTTTATGAATTGTCACCTCCAGACTAGCAAAATTAAATTTTAAAAAGAAAAAAAAAAAAAAAAAGAAAAATCAGTTGTTGTTCACATGTACTAATCTAATAATACTGTCTTGAATTCTTCCATCTGCTTGGAGACTCTGCATCTCAGGTGCTGCTATTTGATAAATTCACAGCTTTATTTAAATTTTGTAATAAAAAAAATATTAGATACGGACTAGGCCAAATGCAAACCCATGATTGTTTTCCAAAGTTAGGCTTACTTATCTTCTGTACTCTGTGGTTAATAGTTTCCTGAAAACAGGCTTCCTTCTAAATAATTTTGATTTTTTTTTAACAGTACAGTAACCCAGAATAATCCATTTGAGTTTTGTTTTTCCCTTAGCAATTGAGATAAATTGCATAAAGTTTGTCAGTTTCTTTGAGTTTACCTATATTTTGCCTTTTATTCCCACTGTACTGTGTCTCATTTCATTTTGTGTTAACATTTTCAACTTACGTGGGGTAAAATTTCGGTTCTGCATTATATATCCTGGCTGGAGGAGTGTGGGTGCAAAACTCTGGGTGTTTTTCTGATAGATTCACGTGCTACAAAGATAACCCAAGCAAAAAGCAGCTGAGAAAAAGCTGTGTTGGTACAGAAAGCACTGGATTTGCAGGCTAGAGAGAATAATTGCTTTTCCCCAAATCCATCTTGTCCTACCAAAGAAAAAAATCCCTTTATTCAAGCTTTGGGTGAGGCTGTTTACTGTGGGATAGCATCTGTATGTTAGATAATATTTCAGTACTGGCACTGGAGCTGGGAATTTATTATTTGAAGAGCTGAAACACCTAGCTGATAAGTATTGTGGGCAAACCAGGAATCTTACTTCTTATTTATTTTCATGCTGGATTTCTATCTGGGTAACATTCATGTGCAGGAAAAATGGTTGTGACGGGGGGAGTAGGGAGAAGATGCTCAGAATGGGGCCTTTTCTCCAGAAGCCATTATATGACTGTACATTGTGTACATTTTGCTTTAGTTCTGTAGAAGTGTAAGGAAAAAAAACCCACAAAAGCAGTGATATTTGGTGTGGGCTTTTTTTTTAACTTTTAACTTAAGCTTTTAACTGAATTTTAGATATCCTCCATCAGCATTGCTTTTCAAACGAGGGTTTTTCAATGCAAGGAGCATGCGTGAGCAGACTGGTCTCTGTAGTAACTACTGTACATTGCTTGTTTGCCCACTGATAATGAAAATCCAGGGAGAATGCGGGAGCAAAGAACTTGTTTGTATTGAACATATTATACAGACAGCTAGGGGTCTGGGGGAGAGTACATACCAAACATCATCTGTTCGTGGTGCTGTGGCTATACTAGACCAGAGAGCTACTGAACAATTTCTGAAAGCCGGAACTGGAAATTCTTGCTGAAGCTTCAGTCGGGAAAAACTTCCTTGGTATCAGTCACGTTTAAGTCTTTGAAACTATATACATGTAATTTTTAGTTGCTTTGCTTAATTAGGGTCATTTCTAGTCAGCTGTTTTGGTTTTAGTTTGGTTTTTTTTTCCCCAGCTGCTGAACTACACTGGTTCAAAATTTTTTTTTTCTTTTTTTTTTTTTTCCTTGGTGCTCAGATGAGTATAGGATCAAACCAGTGGAAGAGGTCAAATACATGAAAAATGGGGGAGAAGATGATCAGAAAATAGCAGCCAGGAACCAAGAAAACTTGGTAAGGATTGAACTTATCGCTTATCTAATGAAATAACGTGGCTCTGCTTTTGTGATGAAATATGCAACGTGCAGCACATTCAAGCTACAGCTTACACACGGCAAGAGGATGTTCTCGAGAATGTCATAACTCTCTGCGATGCTCGCATAGAAGGTGCAAAATATGACTTTTTCCTGCTTGTCTTCATGAATTAGGCTCTACTTGATCCTGGAGTGAGCACTTCCACCATTATACTCACTCACCTCCTTTGAAGATCCAAATACACGCGCTTTGAAATGTATGTGTCTGTATTGCAAACAAGTTGGAAGTAAACCGTCAGCGCACTGTCATTAAAACAATGACCTATAATGAGCTATTATACATATTATTTGCTCTGTGCTTCCTGTTTTTACACATTTTAAAATTCATATGGAAGGGAGTTCAGAATAGAAAAAGGAATATATCCATGACACCACAGTCGCAAGAATCGTTGTGTGTATTTCTTTTTCCCTGATTTGAGTACCTTGCCAGCTCATAGTTCAACCTATGGGAAGGAAATCTCAGGTAAACTCTTAGTACTACTTGAAATAACTAGGATGCTGTTGAAGCAGCTTAAAAATCACTTTTGAGTCATTTCTGGCATTTCTGAAAAGTCATCTCTTCTAAAGCTGGAGGAATGTCATTTTTGTAATTGGCTGAGTGGGGCTTTACGCAGTTTAACTTTTTGCAGACATCTCACAATTACGATAGTTGGGCACAAAATTTCACATTTGGTTGAACTAATTCATTGCAGCTTTTCTTCAGGTAGGGTTGTTTTTTTCTCTCAGTCAGCAAGAAGAAAGGGGGAACATCATCATCAGATTTTGGTGGAGCCATAACCATTATCACCAGCTAAGGATTTGCCTTTTGCCATCATTGAGCAGCCATACAAAAATCCACTGCTTGGGATTTTTTCTTTTCCTGGAGATGTAAGTAAGCTCCAGTCCCTCTTCTAGACGCACATACTTGTGTTACACAACTACAAATGCATTTCTGTAGTAAATAGAAGAGTTTATTTTGCTGTGTGCTGTCCTTACCTCATGGATTGAACCATGGTTGAGCAGCACGCCACATGATTTCTGCTTTGGTCTCCAGATTAGGTATTTGCCACCTGCAGTTTTGCATTGCTGATGCTCCAATGGATGGCACAACTTCAGCTGGCAGCAGGATATTGGCATATTTTAGGGCCTCAGAAACATTGCTGAGAACATCACCTTTTCTAGCAGCATCCGCAGTGCATTCAGCATTATGGCCAATGTAAGCACATTTGTTTTGAGCTGAAAGTGTGACTGCAAGAATTTTTTCTTCAGTTCAGAGACCCCAGTGCTCTGTTGGTAAACAGAGTAAAAGGAAAAATGAGCATGATCCTCAGGTTTGGGTTTTTTTCCTCATGGGAAAAGTCTAGCAGGTTAAATTTTCAACTAGCCTTCAGCTGTATTTAAATCAGAGTATTTTTGGAAGGTGACATGCTACTTTGAATGACGAGGAAGACTTCAGGACAGCTTAGGTCTGCTGAAGTGGCACTTGCTGCAGTTGTATTCAAAACTAGATAAGAGATACTTTGTACTTTTATAAGTGCTGGCTTTCTTGTAGCACCTAAAATGTTAGTCTGATTAGATTTAGGAAGAGGCTTTTCTGTAGCACAGTGCTTATTATTTTATTATTGATGGGTCATGTTTGATGGGAGCAGTGGGTTTGTTGGAAAGTATAACTTAATGTGGAGTTGGAGGAGTGGCATAGCTGTCTTTGCTGTCATATCTATCAGGAGGAAAAAAAAAAGACAAAAGAAAGTCTTCAATCAGACAGGATATATATACTTCAAAACAAAAACCATCTTGCACACCAAAAAGGCTTTATTTTCCTTTTCCTCATCTTACTATAAGGAGATTACATTGTCTGTAATGTATGCAGCTTTTTAATCCTGGGAATTGTCAAGTCCTCGTCACTTCTGGATTTTTTAAAGGGGTTTCACTGTTCGAGTTCTCCTTAGTAAACATGTTTTAGTTCACTGCTTAGAAGATGGGTTAAGCTACCCATCACTCAGGCTTTAGTTTTCTTAATGTGTGAAAAGTTGGCAAGCGCTTACATAATCCAGTCTTCTCATCAGCCATTTCCAGGCAACAGAAATTTTAGGAACAAGAGAAGGCGGTGGGAGAATCGACTGGCCCTTTCCCCTCCTCTCTTTTTTCTTAATCCCACATTTCTTCATTGTCACAGGGCTGCTAATTCACATCTCCTTCAGAAACACGACCCAGATGAAATCTATAACCTGAATGTCATTATAGTCGGTTCCCTGGGAACTGCTGCTGTGTGGGTTATTTCTGATGCTTGTACTTGAATTATGTTATTCAGAATTTTTCAGGCCCATTATCATCAGTGTTACTTTTTTTAAGGTATTTTGAAGTATTGCTTAAAAAAAATTCTCTGCTTAAGTGAAAATAAAACTGCTTCCCTCATAACTTAGGCTCTTTGATGTGGCGCCATCTCTGCCTTTGGTGTTGTAATATTTCTAAGTCAGAACAAAAAAAAGATCATGCAAATAGATAAAGAGAATGGGAGGACATGGCAGACACCAGGGAAATTGTCCTTTCATACCAGGGTCCTCTGGTTAGTGTCCCAGGCTTTTATTCTGCTTAAGGAGAGAGCAAGAGATGGGCTGGTGCAGGTGTGGGTATCCCTGGGAGAGATGAGGCCCTGTCAGTGATTCATCAACCTTATGCTTAAGCAGGGCTCAAAACTTAGGCAAGATGCACTCTGTAAAGCAGAAATACTCCTTGGTTGTATTGACAATGGGAATGGCTGTGCTAGGTTATGCCAGGTGAAACAGAAGATGCTCCATGTGAAGACATTTTCTGGCAGAATCAAAGGCCTCCTTGAATTAAAATGTAGGCTCTTGACAGAAGGGAAAAAAAAACCCAAAAGACAAGACAAAAAGAAAAGACAAAAAAGCCAAGTTTCTTTCAGACTCTGCCAGTCAGTTATTGTTTTCCTGCTGTCCCCTTGTATCCATTGGCCTGATTCACTTCTGTACCCCTGTTGTTTCTCCAGTTCTCCACTTGCTTCTGGGATCATTCTGGTCCTGGTTTCATTCCTGCTACTTCAGTTCCCAGCATCTTCCTGTGCATCCTGCCTGGGCATCTCCATCTTCAAAATGAAGCCACACATGTTGCACTTGGTAGGGGAAATCTTGAGCTGACAGTCACACATCCTTGTGGATGGGATGTAGCAAGACTAGGTGATGGAGATCTGGGGTTACACTCCATGCTGACACTCTGCACTGCACGCTTTAATAGCTGCTCAGCTAGAACAGGGGCATTGGGAGACAAATCTGTAAAGAGCTAGTGTATGTAGATGAAAGGCAGAAGTCACTTTTTCTGCTTTTAAAGCCTATACTTTTTTAAATAATGAGTGTTGGTATATATGTATACATGGAAATTGTGCTTATTTTCAAATGAGATGTGATTGTGCGTAAAAGTTCATGAGCGTGTTGTTATTCCCGGAGGTAAATAAGCAACTGTGATGGTTATTTGTGCATTCAGAAGCAGAAGGGCTGGCTACAATGGTTTATGGGGACTGGCGTGTCTGGGAAGGCGGGCGGGCTGGCTTTGCCCGGTGCGCACTGGGGTCTGGCAGGGTTGTTGGCTCAGGCACAGCTGAGACGGTGTTGTCTCCACGCACAGCTTGGTGCCGACGTACCAAGTGAGATGATGAACCCCCATGTGTTAAAACTACACCTTAATTCCCTGTGGATCCACAGCGGTTCAGCAAAAGCCTGCTGGGGCAGAGGTGAGCTCACCTGCGTTCCCGGTCTTTCCGGGGCACTATGGGTTGTTTAAGGGTTTTATGATAAGGGTTGTCCAAAACACAGAGAGTCTTACCAGCTTTGAGTTTACCACTCAGCAGGTCTGGATGGGGTTTTTTGGTCCTAAGTATTAGCAAAAGCTAATCACAGCTAATCACATATATTATGTGTGTGGGGTTATTTTGCTTTGGAAAGCCAAAGTGCCCAAAATCAGAAATTATTTTTAAAAACTGAATCTGTTCTAAAACATACCCGCTATGAGCAGGTCTGACTGGGATAAATAACACATTTCAGTATTTCTAAAGACCTATTAATTTTTTGCTTGGGAAGGACTCACTGTTTAGCTCTGCAACATCATGTTAAATACACAGAGTACAGTCCTAACAGCCTATTTAACATTCATAATAGGACGAATTTAATTGTCCTCATTTCCATACTCTCACAGCACTAACAGCTTTCCATTGTAAAATTTTATTGCCAGAAAAGGTAAAATAAGGTGGTGTGGCATATTCATGCAGTTTAGCATTGCTTTGGCAAACTTGATGAGCTCTATCAGTTTTCCTCTGAGATGTCTGTAATAGTACAGATACCTAAAGCTACCTTTTTTGTGTCAGTTAACTCGATATTTATTGCAGTTTGGGGTTTGGACGTTTTTGTAACTTTTACTAATAGAAATCTTTCTCTGGACTGCACTGGCACAAAAGGCTACTTACTGGGATTTTTATGCTTTGTTATCCACACCCTCAAAACAATTGGGTATAATCCTCTGTTTTGTCCTAAAGCTCCATAGTGAAATCGCATGTTAGAGCTTGAGATGAATTCCTGCTGGAGTTAGAAGAAAATTACCTCTCCCCATTGCTCTTGTTATCTCTCACTCCACCATTAATAACACGAACAATGTTTTGCCTTCCCCCTCCCCCCATAAGTATAAATTTCCACTCCACTTAGCTGCAAATGTGATTTTTGTCAGCCTTGTGTGTGCTGTTATTTCCTAACTGTGTCTCAAGCTTCTCAGCCCAGCTGCTCTTCTCCATTTATCACTGAGCTCTGTAATACTTTGTATTGCAAAACCTCCGTCTCTGTGGCTCTGTATTCAACACCAGTTATCATTTTCTGCAGTGATATGTTAAAAGTAGACAGTAGTATCTGATAGATGAAGTACATGAAATTAAAAGCCTAGCAGAAAATGAGGAAGGAAACAACTTTAATAACTATATAAAATGTAATATGTGAGAGTGAAGCTCTGTGTGTAATATAAATCTTTAAATAGGTACGCAAAATGTGTATTATAGATACATCAATGATAAACATTTTGTTACGTGCAATGCAAATATTGACATATGTTGGAATTCCAGATTGATTTAGGAAAATATCTTTTTAATTCTGTTGCAAACGTGCCCAATCTAGGCACCAAAAAGCCAACCAAATAAATAAGCTAGCTAAAAGAAATAAGCAAGCTGCCTGCCACTCTCTGGGGTTAAATTTATTGAGGGCGTTTGTGGCATTTTCCTTTCTACATATGCAAAATACCACAACTGCAAATTTAAGCCTGAGGATACATTTAATTTGGTACTTTAAAGTGTTTAAAGGCACTGCTGTTTACTATTTCTATATAAGCTTTGAATTGCTATGTTTTAAATGCATGACTATTTATTTATCGGAGCGCTGTTGTAGTACACTGGTGAAGAACTTTGTTAAAATTAGTATCATATTACAGTACTAAGATTTCAGGCTGCAGTTTGCTAATGATTTATTTTAAACCTTTTTGCAAAGATAGTTTTGAAACACGATTGCAGAATAGAACTTGCTTATGCTCTGCTTATAAGGGGCAAGAAACCAGAAATGCCCAAGGCCAACATCCCTCAAGCCCATAGAAAGAAGAGGTTTTCTTGGGTTTGGAATACCCTGAAGAGTTTTGGCATGTTAAATCCTGTGTTGGCCCCTTGTTTCCTTTCAGTGCTCTATGCAGCATCATCCAAGAGACCCTGTTCCATTGTGGCATGGTGTCAGCTCCAGGTACATGTGTTGGGACAATTGCATCATGTTGGAACATTATCCATTGGCAGGGGTGGATATATAGATACCTTTTCAAATATAAAGTGGAGACTATTAACTTTTCTGCCTCTTGCCACCCTCTTTTCCCTACTGCTATTTTCAGATATAAAGCCACAGCTCAACAAAATACTTGAGGATGCTGCTGGCTCTTGTTAGAGTCCAGGCAGGGAGAAAAGCACAAAAATGCACTGAAAAATCCAGCTTGGTTCATTCTGAGAGGTGAAAAAGAAATTGAGACACCCTTTTGCTTTGGTGCCTGGGGCATAAGAATAATAAAAGCACAAAGTGAGCATCACCAGATGTGCTCGCAGACTTGGTAACGTGCAAAGGTTACTGCACTGCCCGCCCATTGCATCTCCTGTAATCCTGAGGGCTGGCAAGGAGGGCAGAGGAGTTGAGGGCTACAAAGCAAGGCTACTCCCCCACATGTTTTCCCACAAGGAGAGGCATCCACTTTGCCTAGATGCTGCATCAACCAAACCCTGAGGCCTCAAGGGAAGTCTGTTGAACAGGTCCCACAGGCTCCCCGCAGCCCAGCGATGCTCCCCAACTGGACTGCTCCTCTCGGGTTCAAGAAATAAACCACGGAACAAAAGCTGCTGCGACAAAATGCAGTGACAGAATAAGTCAGTAAATGAAAGCCAGGTGTTAAAATTTAAAAGTAAGTAAATGAAGGAGTGACAAGTATAATATCAAGTTCCTTTCTGCTGGAGGTGGCAGTGTTTGTGTTGGGATAAAGGAGGTGGCATCCTGCACCCCGCAGGCAGCTGTAAGGGCAAAGGTTTCCTTTCCTCTAGACAGAGACATTCTGAGCAGTGCTGGAACAGACTGGGCAAAGCAAACGATGTGCCCCACTCGGTCAGGAGGAATTTTGCTTTTTACTTTTATTAGATGATACCTAAGAAATTCCTCTGGGAATGTATAGTTGCCTATTGGATGTATTTTCTTCCAGTCTTCATTGGTAGGGTCTGGATCAGTGCCTTTTATGCTGCATGTACTCTTAGGTTCCCTTTTCTGGGGAAATTAAAATTATAAAATCATCCTTTGGTGTGGTGGTGGTTTTTTTTTTTTTTTTTTTTAAGTCTGAGATCCTAAATGAATGCGGCCTTATTGCTATCAGTACTAATTAATTACAACATTCAATTTTCATAAACCAGCCTCTTCAATGCTTTTTGGTAGAAATGCATTTGAAGCTGAAATAGAATTGTACAGAAAGGATATTCTTACTAGAGCCAGTTATTTTAAACACCATGCAATTAGCTTATTTCCATATTGCCCATTTAATTTCAAATTTGCAGTGATATTCTTCAAAGAATGGTTTCTCATAATGAATTTATGACAGTTTTAGCTCATTCCACTTACAGGTCACTGGATATTATATAGACATCAAAGTAAATGATTGCACTGAGTATTAATATTCTTTTTCTTCTGGATTCCATTAAAAATGGTTTTGGGGGAAAAAGCATTAATCTTTCGTCTAGTATTTAATTTTTCAAAAGTTAGAGAAGGAGTTGATAGTATTAAAAATATTCTTAGCAAGTCAGAAAATAACAAAAACTAATTGTGCTCCAGATACATTTCTTCAGACCAGTCCTTGATTCAGTCTTCACCCTCCCTTGAGTAAGTTTTCGTAGTGCTCTGTTGAGAGGTAGAATGATACAATTTGTCAGATTCTTGATGGATGTGATTTTAAAGCAGAAAGCTTAAAAAAAAAGTATTTCTTTCTAAGCATATTAACAAAACAGCGTCCAGAAGCAACATGTAATTGCAGTCTTGCTGATGTTTGCTATAGGTGAAAAACAGTAGTGACTGTTTTTCCAAGAGCCTCGAGCAGGTGCCAGGAGCAAGTTTTCAGGATCACCTACATCATTGGTGTAAAAGATTCTTGTAAAACCTGTGGAGATGTTCCCATCACTTGTGGGAACTGCTAGTTTTCCATACGGGTCATTTGTTTTCCATACCTGTATCGTTTTAATGGGTGGGTTTCTGCATGGGACTTTTTCCCCTCTCTGGGGAAGCTGATGCTGTTGAGGAGGAGGATGGACATGGAGCTGTTGGTGAAACAGAGTTGGCAGTGGTGGCAGGGTTGGTGCTGGAAGTGAACGATGCTGCTGGCTTTGAAACCCTCCACCCACATAAAACTGCATCATCCCATTCAGGCGCTTCTTGAAAGTCCGGCCGAACTGCTGTCCTCACCCTCAGGCGCTGGTTGAAAATTGGCTTTGCCAATGAAGTTGGGAATGAACACACAAAAATGCCTAAAATCATGAAATTTGCTATCAGAGAATCAAGCTGGCAAATGCAGGCAGCTGTGCTGGCTGCTAGCCCAGGAGTCCCGGGGCAGGGGTACCATCGGTGAGCTGTGATCTCCTGTCCTCCTGCCTGCTTTTGGTAGCAGTGAGATAGAAGTTCATCCTTTCATCTGTTCAAATTTAATTATAGATTATATTATATGGGTTTGCTCAAGCTTTCTTTTCTCCATAGGAGACTCCTTCAATTGAGGCAGTTATGGAGAAAATGTAGGGCCCAGGATTTACATTTCTGGTAAGATGCTAATTCAGGCTGTTTAAGTACACAGAGATAACAAGCATATTTATCCATAGATATTTCAATAGATATTTAACCATGCAGCCTTAATGATCTCTCGGTTTTAGTTTGAATACAATATTGCACCTGGAAAAGAATGTTTCAAGGTGCTGAGAGGTGGGATGTGCCATTTTAGACCCCAAACTAATACTGACTTTATTAATTTTGATTTATTGAAGCTGAGGTGGTTCCATTTGAGGAGTGGGACATTCAGTTTTGGTTTCGGGCAAATCCTTCTTCAGTCGGTGTGGGTTTTGAGGTAACTCGTTTATACTATGGCTATGTTTTTCAGTGGAAAAAGTGTTTTCTTTCATGAACTTTAAACTTTAAAGTCTTTAAAGATCAGGCAGACCAGTTAAAAGAGATGGCCTTGAAGTCAGTCAAATGGCCTGTTGTCTGCTTACGTTAAAGATCTCCAGCACCCAGTTCTTGTGACTTAATGCTCTGCAGCTGCTGGGGTCCTGTGACAGACATTTCTTTCTGCCCTACCTTTATCCTGTGTTTCTGTGACCAACGCCAAGACTTTGATCCCCTGGTTTGTTTATAGAGAAATACATCTTAAAAGTGGTTTCTAGTAGCTGGGAGCTCAGCTTGCTCACACTGAATGACGATGGCTTATATAGATTCAGAGATCAAATATAAAGGCGAGGACTGACCATCATGAAAGGATGGGATTTATTCATTTTTTTTAGGGAAGAGAGAGCTTCTGCTGTCTTCTGAGGTTGGTGACAGCTGGTTTGGTCTCAAACACAGCGAGACAGATGACACATGACAGCTCTCGAGTGAAAAGTAGACCTCAGCATCCGTGTTGGAGGTCTCTCTCGGGTGGAATTTAATGCATCTTCTTGAGTGACAGGCAAGAAAGGTGCCATCTTCTGTGGCCAGCAGAGCTGCTGGGTGAGTACAGTCCAAAGCCCCAGACAGGAATCTGTGTTAGTGGCTGCTGAAAGCAAGCATGAGTTAAATGACCTCCAAATGAAGGAGGGAGGGAAAAACATGAAAGATGGGCAGAAAAGAGGGAGAGGAGCAGAGATATTGCAAGGAGGGGTGAGAAAAGATTCAGAGGGCTCTCTGCAACCCTGAACTTCACTTGCCCTAGTTGAGGAGAGGCATCCTTCCCATAACCGGTGGGGCACCCTGGTGAGACACACACCATGTTACAGATGTGTAGGAAGGCAGATGGCTGGTGCTATCAGCCAGCTTTTTACTCGACATTCAGTCTGTGTGGCAGTAGCTGGGGGCACTCATCAGCTCTTAAAACAATTTTGATGGGGCCTTTCTGATGTAGGTGGGAGCTTATTCACAGGACTTCTTTCTGGGTGTTTTGTGAGTGGCCTGGTGATTTTATGTGATCTCTCCCAGTTTAATCCCAGAGAGATTGCTGTGGTCAGACCCAGCAGGAGACGTGTCTGTTCCCATCTCTGTGCTTCCTTGTTCTTACTGGCCGTTGTGGTGTGGAGCATTTCAGGAGGCAGGTCTGAGCTTTTGCCATGAACAGCACATGACAGCAGCACATTGCATAATCTAGTTTGCCATTATTTAAAAAATAAAGTTTTCTAACACTTTTCAAGTGAGCTTTTTCAGTTTTTAGTTTGCTGCTTTTCTCTTAAAAGCCCCATTGCTCCTCCATGATGGGATTAGAAAAGCAGAAGCTTACAATCCATTTTGCACCATTATTGTTTTGAAACGCTTGGATTTTGTCTCCTTTTTTACATAAACAGTGCCATTTTTTCCCACTGTCCAATCCATATGAGACCTTCTTCATCACATATTTTTAGCATGCTTTTTTTCTCTGCTCATCTTGGTAATTTAGAAGAAATGTAAAGAAGTCCCTTCAGAAGCAATTTACGGTAGAAGATCAAGAGTGAGGAGGACCTGAAGGACTAAAAGTTGTAGCAGGAGAGCACTAATTATTTAAGTAATCTTCAAAAAGACAATGTCTGTTGTACTGAATGAGCATGAAATGTTGTTTTCCTGTTTTGATAGCCTCTGCTTTTGTTAGGTTTTCCACCTGTTGGGCCGTTCTATGTGCTCACATCGTTACTGAGCAGGAAGGTTTTTCACCACTGCAGCAGTTGTTTTATGTTCCCTTGCTTGATACTTTGGTTGTGCTTCATCACAATACATCAACAAAATCAGTAAATATTTAAAATCCACCATGGAGAAAATTATGGCATTTTGGATGAAATTATTTGAAACCACAGTGGACATTTTTAAGTGGATTTTGTTTGTTTGTTTATTGATTATTTTTTGATTCTTTCAAGGAAATGAGGTGTCTCTGCAGGGGCTGGACTACCCAGTCACTTTATCAGTTGAGGCTTGCTGGGACAGTGCTGCAGTGAAGGCCACATGTGGGCAGAAGACATCCTGATTTAATGATGTCTTCTCTAGAGAAAGTGAGAGAGAGCTGCAGACGGCTGTTGGGGAAGCTCATTAGCCATATTAACTGGCTCGTTGAGCTCTTTAGCCTTAATTACTGCATGCTCAGGTTGACAGGCTTGACAAATCCAAGTCTCCCCGAGACCTGGCGTGAACTCATAAGGCGCTCCCCGTTTGCTCCGCTGCTGCTGCGCATTTCGGGATTGTTGGGAAGGTAATGATGTTCCTCAGCCTACATTGGTCCACCATGCCAGAGGGGTTTTTGCTGGTGCTGGGGCAGCTACCACAGAGGTCTCCAGGGCAATGTGGAGCCACAAGATGATCTGCAGGGAGGGGGTGAGTGAATGAAGAAGGGGGAATTTGTTCCTGGTGGTAGATGAAAGCAGGGTTGTGTCACCTACAGCACAAGGGTAGGGGAGACCGCTGACATTGCTGATGTTCTTGAGATGTTGCTGATGCCCCCTGAAAAAACAAATTAGAAGTGTGATAGACCTGTGAAGGAGAAGGGGATGGATATAAAGAAAGGTAATGTTTTCAGGGTTGGGGGTTTTATAATATCAACTGAAATTGGAGGATTTTTTTTTCTTTTTGTAAATGAAAAACATTTTCAAGTGGGGTTTTTTTGTTATTTATATAAGATGCCTGGAACTTCGATTAGGCCAAATAGAGCCTCCATAAACAATTTTTAGTCTTACAAAATCGAAGGTGGCACTTATGCTTCTGTTTTAAGTAGAGGGATGGAGCCTGGAGTTGGGGCTGTGTTAACATTTGGGGTTTGCATCAGCTCTGCAGCGGTGAAGTCCCTCTCCTGCAAGCGGTGACTGCCAGCTCTGACTAGTCTATGTGAAATTCCTTATGTATTGCCTGTCTGCTTCCAGTTGAACTATGAATGCTTCAGTGACCTCCAAGGGTAAAATGATGAGTTTATCTCTCCATCTGTAGTATGTGTGCTTAAACTTGGGCTGGAAGTGGCTCAGCTTGGGGTTTTTTCACTATAACTTTGCTTTTCAGATTCGGTTATTCCCCTCAGCTCTTGTGAAAGGGATTTCTGCATTTCAGCTGGTGGAAAGAGAAGGAGAAAACTGGATTGGGAGAAGTGGGAATCAGTATGAGATCATAACCTTCAAGGGTGCATGGTTTTTTATAAAGAAAAATAAAGTCAGGGACAGAAAAAAACTTATGAAAATAAATTTATGCTTGTAAAAGCAAGCACTTTGATATTATGAAAATGCTGGGTAGATAATTCAGGCTCTTGTGTGTACAGAAGACAATGCAGCTTGGAATTACATGTAGACATGTTACATGTTACAGAATAAATCTCCTCTATACATGAATGATTTGTAATGTGAAGCGCTAGTTTACACACAGAGCAAAGTAATACTGAACGAAGCTCGCATGCAGCTTACCAAACACCCTCCTGGTTGTTCTCATTGGGAAGAAAACCTTTTTTTGTCTTAAGTCTTTGCTCCTTGCTCCTGCAAGAATCAGTATTACAGTTCAAACGCAGCTCGCCGGTGCTCCGCTTTCATCGCCCACACTTGATCTGCGCACAGTGCTGGCTGCATACTTTTGCGTGATGCCTTATCTAATATGTAATCTTTCCATGGGATAGCATCAAAGTCAGGCGGCTTGAAATAAAATAATCAATCTGCTGGATAGTCTGTGCATGGGAACACAAAACCAATGGTTTTTAAAAAGGTAATAATGTTATACTGGGGGGTGTGTGTATATATATTTAAATGTAGTTTGTATTACAGCAGCACCTGAAGGCAGCAGTTGGGAATCAGAAGCGACTGCTCTGCCTGTGAACACAGTAAAAAGGGGCTCATGTATTGCCGATTCTTCCTCAACAATGTCATTCAAAACAGCACTTTTATTCCAAAGCCTGTGTATTTCCAGAGCAACCTGGAGATAAGTTTACCCCAAGGTGTAAAATGAAAGGTAAACGCTGGAGAGGGTAAAGGCTTTGCTGCAGCAGAGCGTGATGTACTGCCATCCTCTTTCCCCCAGAATTTGGATGTCGGATTCAGTGGTGCGAGGGGAATGTTGGGATGGAAGCTGGAGGGAGAACACCTTCAAGCTGCCCTTTTCCCTTGTGTATTTTCTTTGCTTTAGTGATGTGGAGAAATGAAACTACTGTGAGAGAGAGGGGAAGGATAGGTTTGACTGTCAGGCGTGGTGTTCAAGGTTGGAGAGATGCTGCTATAATGTCATACTTCTGCCAACGAAACTGCGGGTTTGCCAGATCACCCCCCCTTTTTTAGACTCAGAGAGCCCATTGCCATAGCAATTATATCTGAGCTAAACATAGGAAATCCTCAGCCCTTGCAGGTGACTAGTGGGGCTCTGAAATAACTGGCTTCAATTGCTTCATAGTCTCCATAAAAGTAAGTCAAGGTCAAAACATGCTTTATTTTTCGTAAGGGCTTGGCTGGATGCAGAAGTTTGGCAGCTTGTATATTTGTAGGATTTGTTGCTTCTGGAGCTCTCCCGGCTCTCGAAGTCAATCCGTCCTGCCCAGCTTTTCCAAAGATTAACATCCGTATGGGAACGCTGTCTCTGAAGCAGTGTTTACACTCATTTCCTTCCTAGGGAAAACATTCAGCAATGAAGCAGGACTTTGGCAGTGCTGTGGAAGCGGGGACGGCAGATGCAAGGAGCCGGTGGCATGTATTTCCAGAGTACAGCTTGTTCTTAGCGGGTTGCGTATTGAGTTTTCTGCATCCTCTTTTTCTAAAAAAAAAGAAAAGGTGGGGGGCAAAAAAACACCCAAGCAGCTATCTTTCACTGAGCTAAAGGCATTGCTCAGTCTTGTAGCAAACCCAGCCGGGGCTGGCCACCAGCCAAGCCTTTGCTAGCCATGTAACTCCTCTAAGAATAGCCCCAATGCTATTTAAAAAAACCTTCCTCCCTAAAAAAAAAAAATACTTTAGCAATGCTTTGTCTGCATCCTTGTTTTAAAGGAGGTGGAGATTGGTGGGGATTTTTTTCCCCCTACGACGGTGTCCATTGTTTCGCCTGTGCCTTCAACGAGCTATCGCTAATTCTGGGAAATATTTTTGGACTTAATGCGATGAGTCAGGGCTTAGCCATAAATTGGTCATGGGATAGAAAGGATACAGATTGTCTGTTACCCAGTGTCTGGTTTCAGTGATTTCAGAAACATGAGCCATTTTTCAACTGATGTTAATTAGGCTCATAACTTTTCCTGAGATGATCTAAGACAGGGATTAGTTATAAAAGTTTCTCAGTGTTAGGACATGTTTCTTTAGTTAAAGTTTGGCATGCTTTCGTTTTATGATTAGCATGAAAATTTTCCTCTGCTTAAAATCCCTAAATACACCATTCTATCTTGCTATGTAAATAACCATATTTATGAGTTTAGATAAACAGATTTGTTAAATGGGAAAAACACATAAAAGGCCCAAGTGCTACCAGCCAATTCAGAGGCTCACTGAGTGGACTTGCATATTCCTCATGGGCTTGGTTGTGTTTTGGAAGCTGTTCTTCCAGCTGTACTTGATTTCTTGCTTAAATAAAACACACCGTAGTTTATTTTCCTGTCTTCATTTAAAAGTGTCCTAATGAAGTGCCCTTATGTGTTTCTCATTTTATCTCTGTATGTAGGGGCTTTGCCAGGATGGCTCTGTGGAGTCTTGATGGAGATGGGGATCCGGTGGTTTAACCCATGTTAAACCACCCCCATGGCTTGTTGTGCCCGTCTCTTGCCTCTGAGCCTGTAGCCTGAGCTTTGAGGTTTGCGCTTACTAAATCTGAATGTTATTAATGCCATAGCTGCATTTCCTTAGAGGATAGAAGGAAGCACAGTTTGTTTCAATAAAACTCTGCGAGTGTGAAAATAGCCAGTTCACATCAACGTTTCTGAAAGGTGAACCTAAATAAAAGGTGGTCAGATGGGTATATGGAAGGCTTGGTTTGATTTGATGGTGTGCAATCACAAAAGGCTAGATGAGATTACATGTCTTCCCTCCATCTTCTGTTTTCTGTGCTCCTTATTTTCCTGGGGGGAAATTCTAGCAGATTCTCAGAGCAGAATATCAGTGTGTTCCCAGTTAAGGATCCCTGCACCAGTTTGGAAAACTTGGCCAACTTTTCATTTTGTTCACTTTTTTACTTCATAAAGGTCTTCTCTGAAGGTTAAGTCACATAGCCAAATAATGATGTAATTTTTTTTGTTATCATACTTCTGTGAAGTGCTTTAAAACAGAAGAGATTAAAATCTAGTTCCTGTGACTGCTGTGTTTGAAGTTTTTTTCTAGAAAAACATTGCATTAGCCTGTCCTTGAGCACAGGTAATGTCATAGAAAATCGTTGAAGAATTTTGCTAGTAATAAATTTAGACTTAGATTCTTACCATATGTTAATGCTATTAATAATCTGACACTGTAGTTCTCCCTAATTTTACGGCCTGTACTTACGACTCCTGCAGTATGTATGCTGATGATTACTATGCGAATGTAAGTTTTTGAGTTGATTTTATGATGATGGCATAGAGCATAAAGCGGAGTTCACTCAAGGAAATAAAAGTGATGCAAACACAAAGCGCTAAACAAAATCTTCCGTGTCATGTTGGGTGACAGATCGCGTAGGGATTTGTAATTCAGCTTTCTGCTGAAACAGTTTTGTGAAGTAGTGCTCCAGCATCACTCACCCTCCAGTGCTCAGTGTCCCCAAACTTGGCCCAGTAACCGCCAAGACAAAATGTATTGGATCCACTTTGAGTGTACAAATGGTGACAGATTTGGAAAGACAGATTACAAACATGCGTTACGGCCACAGTCTGAGTCCTGTAAAAGTGATGTATGGCTGGTGCAGAATGATAAAAATTTGTATCAAGGGAATAGCTTAATTAACTATTCTTGATTAAAGTAGTGCAGTATGTGAATTTAATAGCTTGTCTTCAAAAGCAGAATGTGAAATCGCTTATTACTTTGGTGTAACTTGCTGGCAAATTGTGAGCTGCCAGAGGTTCTTCATGATTAATTGAGGTTTAGAGGAACTTAGCACTGGGGTGGGAGATACCAAATAATTATTCTGTTCCTACTTCAAGCTCATTGCCTCATGTGAATAAAGAAGTAGTCAAGAACAAAGTCATGGGAGTGTACTAGGGATAGGATCAATAGCTGTCAGGAAAGGGAAGGCATACTGGGATTGCAAAAACAAGGCAGTTGAATACCGCCATCAAACTGTTGGGCAGTGAAATAGTTAACAGCATCATCATTCAAACTTCCACATTAATGGTCGATTTGTGTGTTGGGGTCCTTGTAGGTATGGATAACAGAAGTTCGATTGTCTCTCACTTCCATCATGTTTTAGGTTGAGCAACTCTAGTTGATGAAGTCTTTTCTCGATGGTCGCATCTTGTGGAGCTGTAGTTGTTCCTGAGGTTTTTGGAGACCTTCTAGGTTTGTGTAGCTGAAGATCACAAATTCTGAAGCCTGTTATATGCATCAGTATAGTGCTTATCTTTTTTACAAGAGCATGCTGCTGATGGGTCGTGTCCAGCAGGCTTCTAGATCCTGTTTAGCAGAATTAGTCTGTAAGCTGATGTTCCCATTTTGTCTATATCCAGTTGATTATTCCAGCCTAAATGTAATACCTAGCATTTGGGTGCTGTTTGAATAATCTTCTCTCTTTTTCAGTACCTCTCTCCCAAGTTGTCAGGATAACTTTGAATCATGCAAAGTGGAGTCTTTCCTGGCTTGATGCTCTCTGTGGTTTTGGAAAGCAGTTGCAGGCTCCAATTCATTATTATTCATCATCCCAGTCCCTAATTAAAGTTCAGCTCCAGGACAGTGGGAGGAAACCTACAGTGAGTGGAAGCAGGGACAGGTAGCCTGGGAGGATTACAGGGAAGTTGTCTGAGAGGTCAAAGATCAGATTAGGAAAGCCAAAGTCCTGACAGAATTAAACCTGGGCAGGGGCATCAAGGCCAACAAGAAGGGCTTCTGTAGGTACACAGGGGATAAAAAGAAGATCAGGGAAAATGTGGGCTCTCTGTGGAAGGAAACAGGTGAGCTGGTTTCCCAGGATGTGGAGAAGGCCAAGGTAATTAGTGCTTTTTTTACCTCGGTCTTCACTGGCAAGGGCACAAGCCGTACCTCCCAGAGTCACGTAAGGCAAGGGCAGGGACTGGGAGAATGGAGCTGCCCAAGGTTAGTGAGGGTCAGGTTCAGGAACACCTGAGGAACCTGAAGGTGCACAAGTCCATGGGACCTGACACATCCGTGGGTCCTGAAAGAACTGGCAGTTGGGGTTGCATAACCTCTATCCATCATATTCAAGAAGTTGTGGCATTCTGGTGAAGTTCCCACTGACTGGAAAAGGGGAAACATAACCCCCATCTTTAAAAAGGGAAAAAAGGAGGACCCGGGAACCTACAGACCAGTCAGTCTCACCTCTGTGCCTGGCAAGATCATGGAGCAGATCCTCCTGGAAACCATGCTAAGGCACAAGGAAAACGAGGAGGTGGTTGGTGACAGCCAACATGGCTTCACCAAGGGCAGATCATGCCTGACGAATATGGTGGCTTCTACGATGGGGTCAGGACCCTGGTGGATAAAGGACAGGCAAACTATGTCATTTACCTGGACTTGTGCAAAGCATTTGACACTGTCCCGCATGACATCCTTGTCTCTAAACTGGAGAGGCATGGATTTGATGGATAAGGAACTGGCTGGATGTTCGCACTCAGAGAGTGGTGGTCAACGGCTCAGTGTCTGAGTGGAGGCCAGTAACGAGCGGCATTCCTCAGGGGTCAGTGTTGGGACCGGTACTGTTTAACATCTTCGTCAGTGTCATGGATGGTGGGATTGAGTGCACCCTCAGCAAGTTCGCTGGTGACACCAAGCTGTGTGGTGCAGTCGACACGCTGGAGGGAAGGGATGCCATCCAGAGGGACCTGGGCAGGCTGGAGAGGTGGGACTGTGCCAACCTCATGGAGTTCAACCAGGCCAAGTGCAAGGGCCTGCACATGGCTCAGGGCAATCCCAAGCACAAGTCCAGGCTGGGTGGAGAATGGACTGAGAGCAGCCCTGAGGAGAAGGACCTGGGGGTGCTGGTGGATGAAAAGCTGGACAAGAGCTGGCCGTGTGTGCTGGCAGCCCAGAAAGCCAACCGTATCCTAGGCTGTATCCAGAGCAGCGTGGCCAGCAGGGAGAGGGAGGGGATTCTCCCCCTCTACTCTCGTGAGACCCCACCTGGAGTACTGTGTCCAACTTTGGAGCCCTCAACATCAGAAGGATATCGACTCATTGGAACGAGTCCAGAAGAGGCCACAAAAAGATGCTCCGAGGGCTGGAGCCACTCTGCCATGGGGACAGGTTGGAGAGTGGGGGGTGTTCAGCCTGGAGAAAAGAAGGCTTCGGGGAGACCTTATAGCACCTTCCAGTACCTGAAGGGGCCTGCAAGGAAGCTGGGGGGGGGCTTTTTACAAGGGTCTGTAGTGACAGGACAAGGGGTAACGGGTTTAAATTGAAAGCAGGGAGATTTAGATTGCATATCAGGAAGAAATTCTTCCCGGAGAGGCTGGGGAGTCCTTGGGACAGGCTGCCCAGAGAAGCTGTGGGTGCCCCATCCCTGGAAGTGTCCAAGGCCAGGCTGGATGAGGCTTGGAGCAACCTGGTCTAGTGGAGGGTGTCCCTGCCCATGGCAGGGGGGTTGGAACTAGGTGGTCTTTCAGGTCCCTTCCAACCCAAACCGTTCTATGATTCTATGACAGATACCAACAAAATTACCAACAAAATCCCACTTGATGTATTCCTCCATTTTAACAGTGTGCCATTGTCAATGACCTTCTGTACAGCTTCCCAACCAGCTTTCTGCTTATCCTAGAGTGCTTTCATCTTGTAGGTCTAGAAAAACAGACTTGGTTTTCCTAACATGTTTATGAAAATGCTCTGAGAGATGGTGACAAAAGCTTTACGAAAATCAAGGTGTTTCACATCTTCACTACAACCAATATAACTGAAGTACGGTATTTACATGAATATTAGATGATTTGTTTATAAATACATGTTTCTGATACTGTTAGTTTACAATATTTTTCTTATGTAAAGCTTTTCCCTAAAAATACTAATACTACAGAATGGATATTTGCTTTAAAATACCAGCTTAGGTTATGAAGCATAATTGAAAGCCAAAGGGTGAATTTTGGGAGCAAGTTTTATTGCTGCGTCATGAAGAGCATTGAATGCTTTCATTATACAATGCTTTGATATCAGTCAAAGCTCAGATTCAGTCACTCTGATTAATTAGCAGAGACGTGCAAGTAGTGAACTTTATACGATATCAAAATGAGCTTAAAAAAAGGATCTCCTCATCATCTCCTTTAAAATAATATAAAAATCATGGTTTACATTTCTTTCAGAATCGCTTCCAGTCGCAGCTAGTTTTCAGGGCATGTTTTCACTGTAAATAGGTAAATATGCTGTTTGGATGGGTGAACATTGCTGCTGCTTGAGAGTAGGGTGCGTGAAAATTATGATCTTACAGCAGCTAGACTACCTTTGAGACTGGGCATCTGCACATCTGTGACTGATCCAGGATGAAGAAAGAATGAGGTTTCTTTCCTAGCCTACATGGGATCTTACCTTGACTTGAATTAGCAAAGGTCTGAGTCCTGAATAAAACAGCAAAAAGGGACGGTTTCTTTGGGATACACTCATTCCTCCTGGTACATTTCTCCTGGGAGCAGGGCTTACTGCAACAGGTAGGCTTGCTGAAATGAATAGGACTGTCTTGTGGCTGAAGATATTATACCCTGCAATAAGTATAAAGCCCAAACTTCCTAAGGGCACGTCTGCGTCAACACATTTCTCTTGGAGATATATGTATTGCAGAAGCTGCTTCTGCAGTTACACCTAATTATAAGACACCATTGTTTTGTGTTTTATGAGCACTTTGAAAAAATTAGAAAAATCCATTAATATTGTGGTCAGTGAACTCATCTGAAATTGCCTGGTGATGCTGTTATTTATACACAGTGGAAAAATCGATAAATTTAATCCAAGGTGAAAACTGTCTGGCTCTCTAAAGGCGAAGGCTGCCTCGGTTGCTGAGGACTGGAAATCATTGCCTCATGCTAATTGAATAACATCCAGCAGTTGCGTGGTTGAATCTTCCAGACTGATTTGACTCACGGGGACAGAGTATCTAAATGAAGTCTATTTGTCATGCCACAGTCCTACAGGATTAAGAGCACTTGGATTCATTTGATCGGATGCATTGCAACAATATTAAATAAGTCCATTTTTTATTGTCCTTTGCACCTTGTGTTTTCCTGGCTGTGTAAGTCCAGCATCTTACTTTTTGGAAAGTGAGCTGTGATATGTCAAATATTTCTGGCCAGTATTTCTAGCTCTGGCAGGGCTTGAAGAATTCTTGGCTGGCTTGTACAGTAGACTGATATCTTAGACCAAATATAACAAGAGGCAGAGTACAGCATGTAGAATTAAATCATGTTACTTGTTATTATTTTTCTTGTCTTGAAATTATTCACTGCATTCTGGGTTTTGTAATAAATAGTCATTCTAAAATGTTTTAATCAATACTTAGATGTTAAATAATTTTAAACAAAACATCTGAAAGATCCTTTTGTCTTTCAGCAAGATAATTGCTCTGGGAAATTTGCTTTCATAATTCATTTGGGAAGTCCAATTTACTGAACGTTTGGGAGGTAGCACTTCTGATATCTGTGGTTTCTCCTGTGGAACCTTCTTTGCAGACATGTCAGTGGGCACTATTTATAAGCACGCAAAGACACAAGTTGCACAGTTAGAAGTCTTTGCAAAGGTACCTCATGCGTAGGAGAAAAGGGAAGGAGAAGGCTATCGTGTGAATGCAAAGCCACGAATTGACTAAAATGTGGACATCTTTGTTCCTGCTCACAGTAACAATCATACATACATGAATAAAGGCTGACAAGGTGAGAGTGGGAACAGAGGAGAACAAGTAATGGTGCAGCTTTCTAAAGAGGTGAGCTTTGAGGCGGAAACCAAGCGAGAGGGAAAGTTTCCTCCCTGCTGCATTGTCTTTGGCACTTGGCAGGCTGAACAGCAATTTGTATCAGTTGGTGTGAATGCGCGCTGCGAAAAAGGCTTCAAGTTTTATTTTCAGGCAGATCAGTGGGTTAATAGGACCTTATAGGGCCAGATGAGTCCTTTTCCTGGCAGGAGTGTACGAAAAGTCCATGGCTGAGACCGTTTTAGTGTCAGACCTCAGTTAAATTGTCATATATTGGGTGTGAAACTGTGCTTGTAATGACAGAGGGACCTACCAAGAGGTAAATAAATACCTTTCAGTATTGAAAAATATTCTCTGAACATATATTGCGTTATTAATGCTGGTCAGAGTTTCTGATCAGTTCAGGAGAGCATGCATTGAATGTCTGTGGAAGGATCTGGAAGACCACAAGCTGCCCTCCCAGCAAGCTCACAACAACGTAGCTAATATTAATTGAAAGTGATTTTAAGCTCCAGGAATTTGGGGTTTAAACTGAACTCAAATTTGAGGATTAGGCAGAGAGTACTTAATCTTCTAAGTGTTTGCGTTCCCAGATAAGCCTTGATAACACCCTGAGTGTTCTCTGCACTCACCGACTGGTTAACGAGTTGCTTAACATGCCCTTTCAGAAGTGAGCAGGTGAAGGAAGCAGCGGTGCACCATCTTGGTCTGAGGTTGGTGTAATCATAGATGGCTCACTGGGCACTGTCTGAGCAGCAGGAAAGCCCGTAGATGGGCTGAAGAAGAGAGACCACGGGCCCAGGAGCTGACAGGTTTGATGCAAGTACACCTGTAAGCAGTGCACAGCGAGGCCGTTGTGTTTGCAAAGGAGCAAGCCCTATACATAGTAACAGAAAGGCTTTGATAGGAAAGAACTTTAATAGGATGGTGCAGTGTTACTACCCACCTATTTATAGCTGCAAGGTTAGGGCGGCGCGTAACTGCCCATGTTTTGTTTGGAAGAAATGAGTAGAGGAGTCTTGGCTGAAAGTAGTGTATTTCCTTCTGCTCATTACACTCAGTTGATAGCTGTTGGTTTAAGTGAGGCTTAAACATCATAAAATATACCTCTTGTGTTCCCCCATCTGCTGTTTGCCCTTCCTTTCTGCAGTGAAGGTTATTTTATCAATTCTACCTATACGTGGCACAGGCTTCTTGAGCTGGCCTCCATGCTGTTCCTGTGCCTGGTTTACCCATCTTCCCCTTTGGCTTTCTTTCCCCGTATCTCTTACCCAGCTGTTTTAACATATATGGCAGTGTCACAGAGTCACTTCCAGCATGAAGTCATCCATTGTTATCGTGATGTTTAATAGCTGCACAATTAGCCTTCGGCACGTGTGACCATGCTTCTGCTGGAAGAGTTGTGCATACTGTGTTCAGGAGAGCAGCGTAATGAGCCTATGCACTGTGGGCCTGAGTGAGATGAAAGGGGCCCTTAAGTGCTTTGCAGATCCAGGAGCAAAGTGTGCTCTGGTTGAAGTCCACATCAGGAAAACTGTTATTAATGAATTTAAGTGCATGGTTCTTTAGGGACATTCTCCATCACATCCTGTCCCATAGACTCACTGATGTGGGTCGCTGTGCTTTTCATGAGCAGAGTCAGGGAATGAGAGCAATTCCATATTTCACTGGTAGGAAAAAAAAATGATTCTGACATGCAGTTCACACCTCAGTTTGTTTCAAAATTGCTTTTGCAAGCCTTCAGATTGAGAAGCTTTAGGTAACTGTTGTCAGATTTGGCTGCTAAACGCCAAGCAGGGAAAGCATGGTGTTTCCAGTTGTCTTTTGTAAAAGTTATACAATCTGTTTCTTGGGTGTTTCTGATAAAGGTGATACGCCTGCTTGAAGGACAGGTGTGTTCCTTCCTAGGTCTTCATGTTCTATGTCTTGCTAGGTCTGTAGGCCGTTTTTAACGGTTTACAAAATCTGGGCCAGAGAAAGGTATTCCTTCCTCGGCCTATCTGCCACGGGTTGTTCAAAAGTTGAAAGTTTTGACACAACGAAAGGCCTAACATGGTCTTTGGTTGAACTTAGTCATAGGATCTGCAGAGAGCCCTGATCACCGTGTCTCTGCTTGTCTTTGTTTTGTCAGAGAGATGAACAAGTAACAAATACTAATCACAGTTTACAGATTGTGATTTCTAAATAGATTTTGTTAACGTTCTTAGTAGCAATCAGGAAAGATTCTTGGCCTGTTGCAGCTGCTGTGCTTTTCTGAGGCTCATAGTGTTATAAAAAGGTAGGGGATTATGGGGCTTTGACTTTAATAAAATCTATTTTTTGCTGTTAGGATCATTGATATGGTATATGGTTTGAATTAAAGTTCTCATTATCACATTAAGATTAAACAAGGAGTTAATTAAGTGTAGGGAAGTAATTGAATGCTAATACTGCAACACTGCAGTGAAAAATGAGACAGTATTTCCGTCCTAAACTCTAGCTTTCTCCTTGTTTTAAGTACCATGCCTGTGAATGTGCATCCAAGTACACTTCTGACTCAGGGAGAAAGTTTTTGTGGCTGGCAATGCTACATCTCTTGGTAGTAACATGCCAGGCCATCGTTTTCTGAACATTCCTGTGATGGGACAACCCTATTAAAATTTAGAGGTGCTTTTCTTATATTTGCGCTCACCTGACATGAAAAGAGAGGGGGGTGTGTGTGTGTGTGTGTGTGTGTGTGTGTGTGTTAAAAGTTGGCATCTACAAATGGCTGGAAATCAACTTGCAGGCTTGAAAGCCGGTTTTAATTAGAAATAGTAAAATCAAAATGATGTAAGAATGCCTGTTCTATTTGTTGCATGTGAATTTGGATAATTTTAGGAAGACCTGTTGGACTGTGAGGCATGGAACATGCAGGTAACCCACTTTCTGATTATTCTTTTAGCACCAAATAATTATTTTGTTAAATAATCCAAGATTTGAGGCAGGAAGACAGATGATCCCTGACAGCGTTTTGGCTTGAGAGGGATCTTGAATATTGTACCACAAATTTTATGTATCCATTGGAGAGGTTGAGCTCAGCTTCTTTCTCCTGTAGCATTTATTTACCTCATTGTTTTGGAGTGTGAATGCACAGTGTACAGATTTCCCCTGTATATGTGGTAATAAAATCTAATGATATTTCAGTGGCAAACCGTGATTTACAATAACGAAATGAGTACAGAGAAGGCTTGCGGAAGTCGGAGAGATTTGAACCAGAGCTGCATCTGTTTTCCAAAGAGTTGGGCCCTCTCATCCCCAAATATGCATTCTAACCTGCTTTTCAAAAAATATGCTTTTCTTTTTTTATGGGAAGCCTGAACAGTAAAAATAGTTACTAGAGCAGCTTCTGTCCATTTGCGTACGAGTGTCGGATAGGGCTGCTGCAGGCAGAGAAATGCCGACTCTGAATATGGTAGGTTAATCTTACTGGTTTGTGATACTGCATTAAAAACAGGAGCATCTTATGCTCTCAAATATGGCAATACGTGTGATACATCCTGACTTCAGCGAGGCTTTAAATACTGTGACCGAAATTGGAAGCATGCTCTGTAGGAAAGATGTAGGCAGATGGGAAAGAGCCCAGAGGGGAGTGACAAGAATAGGAGGTTTAGCAAACGTAAGCTGTAATGGAAGATGGAAGGAATTGATTTGTTTAGCCTAAAAATACAGAAGAAAACGCAAGTCACCCAGTATATAAAAGGTTGCTTTAAAAGGCATGACAATCAGTTTTTGTCCGTGACCACTGAGAGATACAAGAAGACATCAGGCAAGGATTTAAGCTCGGTAGTAGGGTAAACATTTGAACTTCTAGGGAAGTGGTAAAATAAAAGACACGCTGTTGAGAAAACCTGCAGGATGAGAGTTTGGAGAACAGGTTTGACAGAAATCTGTTGAAGTGGTTTGGATATGTGGTCTCAGGTGATGCGATTAGGGGATAGTTTGAAATCCCTTTAGTGGTGGTTGATACCATGTGAAGTTTTCAAGAGACTAATCTTGCAGAGTTTCACAGTATTTCACATTCTGATCAAGGAGCCATTTAAATTTTGTGGATGAATGGAAGATCCATCCCTAGCCATGCTGATCTTGCATGGCATACAAAGACCTCCTCTCTGACTGCCTGTCCCTCCCAAGGGAGCACACACCATATCCTGATGCTGGCCCATCGCACAGCCATGCCACTGCCGGGGCTGACACGCAGCAGCTGCGCTCAGCTGGCACTAACATTTTCCTGGAGAGTTGCTGCTTTCTGGAAAAGGAGGGCAGAGCTCATTTTGAGTCTTTCCATGTCCTGTGCCATCTGTGAGGGGTGCTTTTGGGAAGGGGTGATGGTGAAGGTGAGATAATGGACACCTTAAAATCAGTGGACAGTGAAGGCCATAACAGGCATACAGTCATTTTGGGACTCTTAAATACTGGACATCTTAAATGTTGGACATGAGTATTTCCAGGCCTGTAGTCGGATTTTAAAGCTAGTTCTTCACCCAGTATTGACTTGGATATCTTCTTCTAGTCTGCAGCATCTTGAGCATCAAAGCTATTTTTATACATCCTTGATGGAATATATTTACTTATTGGTATCTCTTTTTGCTAACACTGAGGAGATGTGCTTATTTGCTTTTTCCAAGGATGCTTACAGACGATAAACACTTAAAAGCCCAGCCTTCATTACTGATATAAATGGCTTATAAAATCTTTTAACCATTTATGATTGTCTTTCATTCTGTCATGTATCATACCTGCTCTCAGTATTACTCTCAGATAAATTAGTTTGGAGGATCCAGACAAATCCATGCTTATGCATCTGAAGACTGGAAACTCAGTAAGTGAGCAGGTTGCTACATTCTTTGTGAAATAATAATTTTTCTATTATTCAAAAGTAATGGCTAACCAAAAAAAATGAAAAGATGGTACAAAATACATAAATCAGATTTAAGGCTCCTTCTGCAGCCATAATACTTCTCGTGTGTCATAGTACATATGTGATACTTAATAATATTCAAACTATTACGTCCTTTAAAACATACCTTTTACCCACATTTGCTGAAATTTGCCATGTAGCCAGAACTATAACTTCATTCTCTTGGGTGTTAAATCTTAAGCCTTCTTCAAATTTGAGAATGAATGCAGATAAAACAGACATCATGAGGAGCAAAATGCAGACATTGAAAATACCTTCCAGCAATGGCATTTGTATAATTGCAATCTACCAAAAATCTAAAAATTTGAGCCTGGAACAGTGCTGGAGAATGAAAGCTTATTGTAGAGAATTCTTGCAGTTTTGGAACAGGCATTAATATGTTTTTTCCCTTCATCAGCCACACAGCTCCACAAGTGAGAAATGCGGTTAGCCAGCGGTGTTCATCTGCATGAGCGTGCTGTGTGTGGCATATGATCTTCCACATGTTCAGAGGTATTTCCCGTGATGTCAGCCTGTGGGAACTGGAAACACGTTGCAGGAATAACTGGTGTGAGAATACCTGTGTGTTAGTGGGACACATGGAGGTAGTTTTTGTGTTTATGCTGTTGCTTTATACATGAGACTCATCCCTGTAGGCTGTGAGTGCCCAAATATGTTTGTATTGATGGGTAGCGCTACTCTGTTTTCTGTCATCTCGCTTCTCAGGGTTACCTGGAACAAAATTACTTTGTTATTCCATCCTATGTAAATCTCAGGTTTGAACAAGAGGGAAAAAGTATCTTGTGTGTATCCTGCAAGATCCCCTAATGAGACTGGGTTAATGGGACACTCTGGTTGTCCTAACATCTAGGAGGTTCTCAGTGCACTTTATGGAACTGCTTGAATGTAATAAGAAATGTGTAATAAGCATGGTCTACTCTAACTCGAAATTTGCAGATAAAAGCCAGCAACCAGTGTAACTACAGGCTCTGCAAGAGGAGACAACTTCCAACATGCTGCTGTTGTGCATGTGGGGGGAACCAAGTGTTATTTTTAACGCCTCCTCAAAGTGGCTGTTTGATGTTCATCAACTTTTCAACGAGCCCAGCCTAAAAAGTAGGGCAAAACTTAGTATTAAGACAGTGTATGTGCACATGGGGTGTCAATCAGTCTTGGTTGGTTTTGACAGTGCAGGAATACCTCAGGAGGCTTTGCTTGCCTGTGCCTGATATGAAGGCATCTCTTTATAATTGGTTTTCCAGAGGGCAGGTGTAGAGCATGTTCCAAAAATGGGCTGAAGAAGTTCACTTTTACCTTTAGAAAACCAGTGTTCCAAAATCATTACAGTTGCTGAAATTTTAGGCCCAGCTATTTAAAAAGCCACAAAAAAGGGCATATATTGTTCTCTAGATATATTCTCTCATATATGTTTGAAGGGCCTAAAGCTCTTCACAACCATCCCAATAAAAAGCTCTGGAAAAATTGTAGTAGCAATAACCTGCTTGCCATTCCAGCAAAGTGCCTTCTTGAAGCAAAAACTAATGGATACATGCCCCACTGCAGATGGGCTGCGTAATGCACCGAGTTGCTCTTCAGACTATCTACACCATTTATTCCTGGCTCTAAATGTTTTACGGACTTCACACAATACTCTTGTTTCCATTTTATTACACTTAGTGGAAAACTGCCTTCAGGAGACACGCATGAAAAATTGAGAGCATGAGTAATACATACATTTACTATAAATAACTATATTTTTGTAAAAGCCTGTTGAGAGAGAGAGAATAATTGATGACAGGCTTAATAAGCAGAAACTTAAATTTTTGAGCCAGGTTTTGTTATCCAGGGTGACTGTACAATCCAGAAGAGGGAGATACCTGCAAAAGAGCAAGGTTTAGTTGTGCTTTTTGTTGCCAAGTGCCCTGAAACTTCTGAATTTTCCTCAGGAGTCAGTCTAGTCTTGTTATCAGTAATGCAGTTTTTAACTTTTATCCATCTATTTTTTATTTGCTCGATAAAACTTTCAACCACTCTGAGGTACCCAAGTCATTAAAGATCTGCTATATTAATGAGAGTTGGAGACCAAAATGCTGATGCCCTTTGAAAACCCTTTAGTGGTTGTAATTGTCCTTTTTTTTCCCCTGCTCTTTAATGATGTTCTCTATCAAAACTCAAAGACCAGAAACTGGCTGAGGGTGAACTATATTTAGATACCACAGGAGAAGTCCGACAACTCTCTCCAGAGCTTTTTACTTCCTATTCTTCCCCCCCCCACCCCACCCCGCCCCAAATTTACAATTCTGGTTGGATTTTTCAGATTGAGTTTAAGGGGCATGTTAGATGTTCTTCTAATAATTCCCCCCACAGCGTCCCACCCCGATTTTAACTTCTCTAACTTCTTTAGTGGATTATGCAGGTCTGGTGAAGGATCTCCATGTAGGTTGTATTTATTTAGTTCAGGCACAACAAGCGTTTCTCTTTGTTGTTTCGAAGGCCTGGCTGAAAGCCACCTTGCACTCCACTGAAAGACTGTTGTTGACGTCTAACCAGGTCTTGCTGAGCAAGATGCATAGGTGTATGGATGCATGCATGTATGTGTGGCTGGTAAATAAACACTAAGAGCAGCATTATCTGTTTTCTTGGACTGCACCATATGGATGACTTTCTGCTGGGCTGTAGAGAGCTGCTCAGTTTTGCATTTCTCTACTTTTCCCTCCCCCCCCCGCCAAGTGGTTTCCAAACTTTGCTCTTCCATATAGCTACAGCAAAATTTCCCAGTAATAGCCAGGAAGGAGGAGCTCCATTAAGCATCTTGTTGCAGGATGAGGCCTGTCATCTGCAAAAAATTTGAGAAAACCATGGACCTCTGATAAAAGTACAGAATTTTCTATTGGCGAACAGGAGAGATACTCCCAGCATCAGTGCAGACTCACTGTGTGATGTTGGCTGGGTTTGCAGAATATGTTTTTTCCAAAATAAATGCCAGGCTGTGTCTGCTTCTGCCTCTCCTTTGTGTGCCTGAATGGCCACAATTTAGGCATGAAGTCTTCAGGCATCAGTCTCACCCACTGTCTTACGTGGGGATAAAACTCAACAAACCTACTTCATTTTTCTTCTTACAGTATCTGATTTATTAAGAAAGATACTTTATCACAGAATCATGGACTGGTGGTGCTTGGAAGGGACCTATGGAGGTCATCTGGTCCAACTTCCCTGCTCAAGCAGGGCCACCTAAAGCTGGCTGCCCAGGACTGTGTCCAGACAGCTTTTACATATCTCCAAGGATGGAGATATTTATAGGGGTAAGGCGTCATGTGCAAATCCTTCATGCTTTGCTGCAGTTTTTGCCTGATAATTTATTAAAATATTCTATTTAAGACTAATATTTTATTTTGAAACAGGACCTCAATCTTCATTCAAATCCGCAAATAACAGCCGTGTTTTGAATCCTCATTCCTAAGACCGAGGCACTCCAGGAGGCTGGACAGCCAGCGCTTGGTCAAATGGACAGGCTGGACATTGTTGTTGCCTCAGGTGCCTTAGTTACAAGGTGCGCCTGACAACTGTGGTGGATTGCGAACAGGGTTTTCTGGGAGCCCTGAGTAAGAGGTGCATCTGTATTGGAGCGGTGCCGGCACCCATTGAGTTGTGTCACAGTTGTGTGTTCAGGAGTCTACGTGACTGCAGCCGCAGTCGCAGCCACCTGGGAGGTGTGTTGGTGAGTTCAGGAGAGTTTGTTCCAATATTGGATTTTCTCATGATTGTTGCTGATAGAAGATTGCTTTTAGGAAAAGGTAGAAGGTCCTTCTGATAACTGTGATAACTTCTTTCTTGGGTGTCTCTTCACCATGAACATCTATTTCTTTGTCTCCCTTTGCCTGTGTGCCACAAAGGTTAAATTTGGTACTAAGCCCTGGCTTTAGGGTGTATATTTTGGAGCTGGTGTGCATCTGAAGCATGCTGTCTGGTTCTCGGAGTGTGCAAACTGAGCTCCTCTCCAGCCTGGTTTCCAAAGCTCAGCCTGCACAGGCACCTGCCTCCATTGTCAGATGGGTCCGCGATTTTCATCATCCCTCATGGCATACATAAGGTCCTGAGAGGAAGAGGAGAATGGACTCCCTGTGTTAGCACTGTCCAACGTGCAGAATCCATACCGTGCCCAGCCTCATCACCTAATGTGTCCTAGACTCCTGGACGGCACAATGGATACACATTATGGCAGGGATAATGTGGTGTCTCGGGTGAAATTGGGTCCAAGCATTACAGAATCACAGAATGGTTTGGTTGGAAGGGACCTGAAAGACCACCCAGTTCCAACCCCCCTGCCCTGGGCAGGGACACCCTCCACTAGACCAGGTTGCTCCAAGCCTCATCCAGCCTGGCCTTGGACACTCCCAGGGATGGGGCATCCACAGCTTCTCTGGGCAGCCTGTGCCAGTGCCTCCCCAGCCTCTCCGGGAAGAATTTCTTCCTGATGTGCAATCTAAATCTCCCCGCTTTCAGTTTAAACCCCTTACCCCTTGTCCTGTCACTACAGGCCCTTATAAAAAGTCCCCCCCCCCCAGCTTCCTTGTCGGCCCCCTTCAAAGGTGGGCCTGGAAGGTTGCTGTAAGGTCTCCCCGGAGCCTTCTCCAGGCTGAACAAGCCCAATAATCTTCTTTGACCAGTATCTGAGACTTCTCAGTGCTTGATTTACCCCTTCATTATAAAGTTATCCTAAATAACATTTTCGGGTGGTTTTGCTTCCAGGTAGCTAGAGAAAGAAGAGACAGTATGTTTTACTACCAAATGATAATACAAAAAATAAATGCTCAAGTAAAACTCGGGTAAAATCTCATCGGTCAGTACTTCTCCCTTGTTCACCCTGATGCATCAGGACAGTCCATGTAAAATATTATTACCTGAGGCTGGTCCTCATACCTGAGAGAGGTAGAAAGTGCTCGGCTGGCATACTGAAGTTTTACACCTCATCATCATGCTACTGCTAACTGATGCATTTGTTTTCCTTCTTTTCAAGTACAATTATTTTAAAGAGTAGTTTATGTTATAAAAATTAAAAATACCTTGATTTATTCCTCTAAATTATTTTAATGATTAATTACATGGCTCCCAAAAGTAGTTTGAAAGACACTGTTGGCTCCTTTGAAGAAAAGTGTCTTCTTGATTGAAATCAGGAATATTATTTTATAAAAATCTGAAAGGCTGTAAACTACCAATATTGAGTAAAATAAGATCTCTTTCTGGAGAGACCTTTGGTGTTTCTATCAACTTCAGTATATTTTAGTAGCAGATCTACAGAGACAAATTCATCTGAAAAATGATACTGATTTAGGGGAATGTGCCACCTTCAAACATTGGCGGCTTCAAGATACAATTGTAGACAGGGTGCTTTAGCCTTTTCCAAATGAAACAAAAAATAGCCTTGAAACTAAGAACCCCATTCTACTTACACTGAGTTTGACTGGTTTATGGGTATTTTTCCCCATTTGGTTGTATATCTGTTTAATGATTGTAACTTTAGAGGAAAAAAAATTGACTGTAAGTTTATGAAAATTAGCCATTAGATTAGGTAGTAGAATTGCTGCTATCATCTTTAA
This sequence comes from Rhynochetos jubatus, assembly GCA_027574665.1. NCBI lineage: Eukaryota > Metazoa > Chordata > Aves > Eurypygiformes > Rhynochetidae > Rhynochetos > Rhynochetos jubatus. The sequence continues at coordinate 25,769,224 of CM050656.1, forward strand.
TTGATTTCTTCCTGGCCAATTTAATCATTTTTTTTAAATGCATAAAATAACGTATAGTCTTTTCATAATACATGTGAGCACTTATGGAAGCATTTCTTAAAAATCAAACCTTCTCTAGTAAGCCGTAAGTGTTAAGAGAGTTGAGAAGGAGGACTATTTAGCAGCTTACCTGGGTCCATCTGTGGCAGTTTTATGAAGAAAAATTAAATATTTCAAATGAAGTTCACATGTCTCCAGAAATGGGTTGGTAAGAGGGGGAAGCATCAAGGGAAATGTTGACAGATATTTAATTATAATGGCAGTAGTGGCTGTTGCTGTGTTAATAGCATCTGGCAGCAGAGTCACCACCATCTGCTAATGCCCTGAAATTCTGATACGGTGGAGAAATTAACAATAATTAACAAATCTATCAAATGAAGTCACCTTGATTGGATGACAGCTTTCCTTTTATAATTATTAATTGCAAAATAATGGGGAATAGAATGTCCACTATTTGCCTTTTGCTATAGATTAGTTAATGCCACTATCCGTGTACAGCATCCTGGAGGGTTTATGTTTAAGCTTGTGGTGCAACGCATCGTTTGCTGCACTTACTTTAAATAATCCTTATAAGCAGAGCTAGATTAAAAACAAACTTTGTGCATCTTAATTTGTATTTTCAACAAATTAGGACTCTAAAACTAGTTGCAGTTCTGTTGATACATGGTAACTTATTTAATGTTAAATAAGGGAGAAAATGAGGTTCAGCTGAAAGAATTGACCCTTCAACTCAAGTCAAGTTGGTCTGGAAGAGCAATCAGACTACGTTAAAGCATTTTGGGTTTTTTGTAAGCTCGACATTTGAATCCAAACCATTAATTTCTCATGATTCAGCTTGTCTTCAAAGTGATGGTAAAAAAATACTCTATTTGCTTGTATTTGGAAGCATTATTTTTGAATATCTATTTTTATCAAGACCAATATTTCGGTCAGTGTAATGAAATATCACTGCCGTGAATAATAGCTATAAACAAAGCAATGAGCCAGTTTGAGACCTGGTTGGGTTTTGTTTTTCTCTTGACTTCTCTTTTTCTGTTCGTTCCTGCTGAGCACCAGATGGAGACGGTGACATGCTTTCTGATTAAGTAGAAGAATTGTTAAGTAATAGATAATTGAGGTGTGTTAATTATCACAAGCAATAGGAGGGAAAGAGTAAACTCGGGGCTCTTGCAGTCAAATAAACTGGAATTGTATTTCCCTCTTCCGGTGTGAATCAGTTAATCTTCCGAACGTTGCTGGGGGACCCACAGAGAGAAGGCAACATATATTTTTCTTGTGTCTTCCTATTTGTTCCTAAGTGACAGAAGTTTCTTTAGGCTGGGATTTGTGCTGATGCCAGCTACTGATAGAGCTGCACTGACGCCAAACCACAAGCGGAGGTGTGGAAAGCCGGGTTTGCACTGCCATAATTTATCACAGCTCCTGACACAGAAGCTGTAAATCAGAACTTCTCTTCCCTTGTAATTGAGGCAGTGGATTTGCAGCAATTTTTTGGTGGGGAAAGGTCTGTGCCTCCAGGGTGATGGTGTGCAGAGTCAGAGCACAAAAATTCACCCTGTGTTGTGGAACATGGGCAGGAAGGAGGTGCTACAGCTGCAGAACATGCCTGCTGCTGGACCATCCAGATGTGCTGTCCAGGATGTGTAGTGCAGACCATTTCTGATTTCTGCCTCTGTGTTACTGCAGATAAACTGATCGAGTGTATCTGAGGATAAGGGCAAGGGTCACCTGGGCCATGAGGTTGGGATTTAGCTGATTTCTGGGTTTGGTGTCTTATCCATGAGACCTATCCCTCTCTTTTTATTTTGTTTTTCAGTTGAATGAGTTTGCTTGACAGATGTACGAGTCATACATCATCTCACATGAGTTGTGGGACTATGCATATGCATGTTCAGCACACACGCAACATGCATGTTGCATGTCATCTCCGGTTAACACTGTTAAAATTGGAAGATCCTTTGAAAGCAAGATGGTTTCGTCTTCTGTTCTGCAGCTTTGACTTGACGTCATGGGCAGGCAGTGGCTGGTGGGTGTAACAAACAGACGTTTCTTAAGGCTTGGAAGAAAGGCTTGTTTCTTTCTCACTGTTATTTTCATGCAAGACTGTTTTCTGTTTAGGAGGATTAGAAGCTATGCATTAAACAGTGTTAAATATGCTGAGCCAGTTGATGTTTACAGCCCTTGTAGAATTATTCATTAAAATATTAACTGCTAGACAGCCTCCTTTTTCTTTTTAATTCAGTGATTTAGTAGCCCTCTTAAAAATCATGTTGTGTGATTCAGACATTCAAAGACTAAATAAGATAAAACAAAACAACCAAAATTACCCACAAAAGCACTAATTCTTGGGTTTACGTTTCTTAAATTGTCATGGGCATGACGTGCCTCAATTTCAGACAGATTTGTGGAGCGGGTGAGCTGTACAATTTGACTCAGCTCTCTCCCATCTGCACCAGCAGCGTTCCCTAACGTGCAGCACTGGGAAGATGTGGAAGGGGCCATGTCCTTCTCCAGGTTTTTGCAGGCAATAGATATATGTGTGCAGTAAGCTTTGGATTACAGAAGCTTTTGGCATGAGAACAAGATGCTGTCTTGAAGTGCTGGCTCTCAACTAAACTCTTTGCCCTCTCCATGCATTTTTAACGATGTTTTTAATGGCTCTGGTCCTCTGTGGAGGACATGGTTGTGTTCTTGTCTATAAACATATTCTGGTTTGCTTCCATGAGCCCTTTGTGTCCAACTTTCTGGCTGAGCAGGTCAAGTCTGCTGTTGCTGCTCTTCTCACTGGCACATTTAATGTATGCTTTCTCCCACATACAGTTTTCCACATGATACTCATGTTTCTCACCTCTGTTCTGAGCCAACCCACGGGTCTGGGGCGGTGCTGGGGCTCTGCCTTTTCAATCCTTTGCCTTGCTCTGTTAAAGATGCCAGTTGTGGTACTATCAGTACGTCTCTACGAGGAGCCCAGCCGCACACCTCATTTTCCATGGACCACTGGAGAGTTATTAGCCAGCGCAGTGTTTGGTCGCTACACATCCTGGATGGATTTCACCCGGTGACTGGGAGGCAATCCCCTAGGCCACTGAGCCTGTGACATTTTAAAATTGCCCGCTCAGGATCATTGCATCAATTGTGTTGCCTTTAATTTTGTTTTGTTCATGAGCTTTTCTCGTTCAGCTGTACAGGTAGAAGAGCCCAAACCCAGTGCAGTGTGACACTGTGATGACAAATGCCTGTCACACTTTGTATGCTTCACAGATACTGATGCTATCTCTGTTGTGTGTTTTGTGTGTTTCAGGAAAAAAGTGCCAGTTCAAATGCAAGACTTAAATCTAATAAAGAGATCCCAGGATTAGTACATCAACCCAGAGCAAAGTAAGTTCATTTTTTTTTTAATTGTTCGACTACTTAGTCCTGTGTTAATTTGTGTCTGTGAGATTCCAAATTATTCTCTATTTATTCCACATTTTTCACTGAGAGGGTGGGGAGGCACTGGCACAGACTGCCCAGAGAAGCTGTGGATGCCCCATCCCTGGCTGTCTTCAAGGCCAGGCTGGATGAGGCTCAGAGCAACCTGGTCTAGTGGAGGGTGTCCCTGCCCATGGCAGGGGGTTGGAACTAGATGATCTTTAAGGTCCCAACCCAAACCATTCTAGGATTCTATTGCCTGGTGAAAACCAGTTGGTGACTCCAGAAGCCTTAAAACCATGCTCGATTTCAGTAAAATAGATAAGGTTGCCTATATCCTGATATCAGTGAGACAGCCAGGTAATGCTTGTGCCAGCACCCTGCAGCATCCTCTCCTTTGCACAACTAAGATGCAGGACTTAAACACGTGAGATGTGTCTTGCCTTGCCGTATAAGCGTACCATATTGTGTTATTTCTCAGCTTTCCATACAACTTACAATTAAACAAAATTATATATGCCCTAGTGTTCCTAAATACTATCAGTTAAGTTCCCAGGGAAGTATTTGCTAGCTCTTGCTTAGCAGTTATACTGCCTGACATTAGGAATGGTAAACATTTAAAACAATCAAGTTGTTTGTTAAAATGAGGGTTATTTTGTAGCTGAGAGTTTTTCCACGCTTCACTCACAATTCTGTGCTTTACCCTGGCTGAGATCAGTCAGCGTTACATGTGCCATGAAATATTTAACTCCTGTGACAGAGCTGGTTATTGATATTAGTAACTCGTTTCTTATCTAAATCACCGTTACATTTTAATTACTCATTGGATTGAAGATAACAGATTACATGGAGCTGTATATCAGGTTCGTAACAGGGGGTTGGACTAGATGATCTCTAGAGGTCCCTTCCAACCCCTAACACTGTGAATCTGTGAACAAAGAAGCGATAAAACTTTGCTCTTGGATTTTGAACAATCACAGTAATGCTGTTCTTTATGCCGTGCCTTCAGGGCTCTTACTAACTTAAACTTGCTGCATACCAAGTGTGCTGTGCACAGTTTCAAGTCTGTAAACTTCAGTAATTTCCTAATCAGCTGACAGTATAATTCAGCCTCCTTTCAAATGGAAAATTTGAGTGCTTCAGATGTAATTGCAGAGAAGTTCATGGTAGGGAGGTGGATGTAAAATCACCCTTCAGCAAAGCTGTACTTCATTACTGTGGCTTGGTCTGTCCCAGCAGGGTCAGAGATGCATTTAAGATGTTCTAACAGGAGACTAACCAGCCTGAGCTAAAAAAGGGACATTTCATGTGAAGAGTCGTATCTTCTGGGACATCCAAAGCAGAGGGGCTGCATGGGGCTGGGGGTCTGTTCTTTTAGCAAACTCTGATTTTGAAAGTCCCCGCAGAAATCAAACCTGACCTTCATTTACCAAAAAGCCTAAAGATGGCGTGTTGGCAGATGTTAATGTTTCCATCGCAGTCCTGCGACAAGTCTGCGATGACGAGTCTCAGAGAGTTACAGATTGTAACATTAGGTTGTTGGGTAGAACCTCTGCTGTTGGCCCAAGCCACTCCTGTTTACCCATGTACTATGGGATTTCTGTTTATGAAGTGGCTAAAGTGCTACTGATCTCCAAGTCAGCAAATATGTTTCCGTGCGCAATTTTGTTTTAAGGTTTATCACCTGAAAACCATGACAGTTCTGACGCAGTGGGGGTTGGCGTTGGGTGGAAAAGGGCTGCTCTAAAACCAGTGTAGATTTTTGGGGGTCTTTGACAGAGGTCGAGGGATTGGTCCTTCCTCTTCACACCAGGTGCTGGTACCCTGTGTACCTCCATGGGGCTTCATCCCTGCACCCTACCCCGAGCTCTTGGGCACTTCCTCTTCAAAACTGACTCTGCTGACGTCTTTAACCAGAAAAGTGATCACATGTGCCCCATTAAGTACACTGAGACACGGTCATAATTCAGGGAGTAACGCAGCCTGAAGCATATAATGAAAGTAGATCATGAAATCATAAGATGGCTTGGGTTGGAAGGGACCTTTAAAGATGATCTATTTAGAGATGCAATCTAGAGTTTAATCTCTAAATCATAGGGCAATGATACTGCTCAGCCGAACTTTTCTGAAGATCATGGCAATGCAAGGGCTTTATGACATCCTGCGGGACTTTTCATGTACATGGCAACACAATACTCCTTACCCCTGCCCCCTTCCTTTATTTTCCTTATAAATTATAGTGGGGATGAGTCACTACAGTATCATCTCATTGAATTAGAAACTGGATCTATGATGTTTGTGAAGGCAAGAATATGTTTCTAGTGCTTACCTACCCTACCCAGAAAGGGCTGTGCAGCCCTAAAGCCCTTCTCCAGGACACCTGAATATGCAGGTGACAGGGTCGGCTGCCCAAAAGAAGCTTTTTTTTGCCCCATCTCAGGTGGAGGTGGGAACCTGAGGGACAGGCAGACAGCTGGGGACAAAAACCCCCACACCTGCTGAAGGGTGAATTGTTCCCTCTCCTGAATTACCAGCTTTAAGTTTTAAAGCCACTTCTGAGACCTCCATTTCTGAACTGAGCCTTCATTTATGTCCAGCATAAGCAAATCATTGTATATGTTCATCCCGATAGCAAGTGAAGTATGAATGCTGAGCTTTGTAGGAAAGCACAGCGTGTTACTGGGCACTTGGGAAAAGTATTAACTCATTACAGCTGAAAGGATCATGCCAAGGAAGAGGAGTCTGGGGTGGGAATTTGGCAAGCTGAACCAGCTTTTAGTGTCAGAGAAAATCTCCAAGAGCTGTGTGTCCTTCTAACCATTTGCATCCAGGTTAGCACTGGCACCAGTCCCCTCATCCTTCCTTTTTGCTTTTTTCTGTCCCGCACTGAGTCCCTGGCACTTTTTTCCAGCCCCCTCCATGGGCCCAGACGCTGCTCCCTGTGTTTGTTCCAGAGGATGCTCCAGCTTCACCTTCCCGGCGGGATATTGTTATTTCAGGAAAGAGGCTCTCACCACCCCCTAACACAAATAAAGCAGGCCCACCTCAAATACTGTCTGCCACGCATCCTCATTGTTGTCTCCTCATCCTGCCCTTCGCATCCGATCTTCCTGTACTGTTAGCTTGCAGGTCTCCCTTGGGGAAGGGCCTGTTGTCCTGTGCCACCATCAGCGTTCTACAGACAATGAGTAAGAGTATTTTCCAGCCCTCTTCACTAATGCAAAATCATACCACTAACCCTGAGCCTCTTGGTGCTGCAGAGTTAATTGAAGTGAACAATCTGCAGGGCCTGCTCAGGGAGCAGTACGGGCCATCTGTCTGGGAGGGAAGGACCAGCCTGGGCTTGTAGACGTTCCTGGGTGTTGAGCGCAGAGCCCAGGCGTAGCAGGGCAGGCAGATATTACCATGTGAGGCTTTAACTTCACGCTGTAGGCATCTCATTTTGTGGTGGTGAGGTTGGCAGTCTTGGAAGTCCTTCTGTCTCCACGCAGAGGGGACTCTCACTGGCCCAGGGAAAAGTAGTGTGCTATTAAGTTTCTCCAACCTGCCTGGAAGAGGGAATAGTGTCCTCTGGATATGCATGGGTCCTAGTTACCATCCCAAATGTCCACACACGTACACAACTACAATAATTTTCCTGTGGGCAAACCAAAAGATGGAAAAAAAATTAAATTGTCATTGTAGACAAAAGTGTAAAGTGATTTATTTCTCACAGTGGTGAAAGCTTACAGCTGAGTCCTTCAACAACTCTGGACTGCAGCGTCAGTATTTTAAGGTGGAAGTAATCCTGTTGGTACTGATACTCTTCCTTTGCCTTTCAGCATGCACATCTCTGAAAGCCAACAAGAATTCTTCAGAATGCTTGATGAAAAAATTGAAAAGGTAAGGCACAGTAAAGTAAACGGACGTTTTCCCTCAGGGGGTGGACTTGCAGGTTTCCCGACTCCATGGGGAGGACAAGACACTGTTGCAGTGCTTCACATTCTACTTGGGGAGTCTTTGGTCCAAGATCCCCCGTATTGCTCCTTGGTTTAGATAGTTCAAGTGCAGAGAAGACCAAAAAGGTAAAGAGGTTACAGGAGATACTGGAAAGCAACCTTTGTTTTGTGGCTAGTCACCAGGCTAGAATGAATGGCAGATTAACTCAGCGCAAACGTTCAGGATATACGTGGACTACTGGATAAAGGAGAAAAGCAACGTGGGGTGTTACACCCTTAGTGACTTGATTTTTCATTTAATCTCTGTGGGAAACAACTGGAATCTTAATGCTGGTAGTATCTGGGATACCCAGCTTATTTCTTGCTGAAATTCTTCAAAATAGCTCCCAGCTCCAAAGATTATGAATAATGTGGCTGTATGTGCAGATAACCATGCCTCAAGGCAAGAGTGAAATAATGGTGCTGGAAATGTTTCGGAGAAGAGGGTGTATGGTTCTGTGCATATCTCGTTGTCTTCACAGCACCTTTTGTGTGTTTCACAAGTCTTTTAAAAGAGAATCCCAGCTTCTTGTGTGAGATGATAGTGAATAATTGTACCACAACATAGATGAGAAGCTGAGACTTGATGAATTAAATGGGCTATTAGGATCAAGTCTGGATTCAGCCTTTGCTTATATCTTGAGCTGATGTTCACTCACCAATATACTCTTTACACTTCATATTTTGGAGTGATATATCTTACTTAATACTTGATACTAAATGTTTGCTTCCCCAATTGGAATAACATAATTTGTACTCCCAAATTTTAGTGTTCTGTTGCAGAGCAGTAGGGAAACACTTACTTGGATGACTGAATTTCTGCCGTTTTTCCTAACACTCCTGGTCTTAGCAGTGCAGTTGGACTGTTACAATGGGTGAATCTCTTATTTGTCCCAAGCAAAAAAATTGTTACACTACGCTAAAAAAAAATAATGAAAGCAAAAAGTTAGGTAAAGGGGAGGAGTAGAAGTGAGGAGGAGTTTGTACACTCCTGAAAAGAGTGTTTCTATACCGGTATTTCAGAGAAGTGAGATTTAACTTAACATATATGCATTTAGAAGTAGAATTTCTGCATATCCATAATGTAGCGACGTCTCCGTGCATTCACCTTATAAATATTTAGATGCTTTTCCTGGACATCCTCGGTTTCCATAATGTCAAACACAGAACCTCCAGTGAAATGGATTTTCCAAACATCTCTCTTATTTACATACCAGACCCATCCAGTGGCTGCAGCTAGTTATGAACTGAGGTTAGTTTTGTTGTCAAGATCTGTTTCAGAACAGTAATACCATTCGCTCACCAGCGGCCACTCGGAGATGCAGTAGACCGTGTCTCTCTTCGCTCTTTGGACCATGCTCTCAAATGCTTGCAGGTGTTCTCCAGGGCTCCTGTACTAATTTATCTTCTAGATCAGGCGATTGCCTATTTAGAGGAAATACACACTTTTTTCTGTCTAAGAAAGGCGGCTCCCATGCATTTCAAGCTGCTGACAGTCGGTGGGATTGCGGGAGTTAATGCAAGCTGAACCTGGGATTTGCTTTCTCTGGGGACCTCTTGTGCCTGAGGAAATGGTCTTCCTAAGAGAAGTTTTGGGGTTTTTAATTCATCTTTGCCCACAGCACATCTTTTTCTAGGTAGCTGCCACAAGCGCCAAAAAGATTGGAAAATATGAGGGGCTTTGTTTGATCCGTAAATAGCATTTTGAGTCCCTTCTCCGCTGAAATGGAGGACGGCAGTTTAACAATGGAAAGAATTGTATCACTGAGCAGCTCACCAGTTATGGCTGAAAGAGTCTGCAGAAGTGGAGGGGAACTGCCTGTGGTTGACCAGGTCCCAGAACACGTTGTAATGTTCACGTGGTAACTGGCCATGAGGAGCATCACTGACGCCATGGGCTGTGGCGGCAGAAACTCTGCCCTCAGAAGCAAAACACCACTCACCTTGTATTGAAATCCCAAGGGGAGTTAAGTCACCTGATACAAATGAGTAACAACTCTCAACGTGTGTGCTACAAATTAGAGAGGAGAATTAAATGGGTGTTTTGAACGCAGCAAAATGATTAAATGGACAGGAAGGTCAGCTGCAATAAAATTCCAGCAACCAACGTGTGAAATGGAAAGAGCACAGGCTGATGTTTTAGCAACTGAAAATACAAAGTATTTATGAATCCTGGAGATCAAAAAAAGCTGTAATGAAATAGACTAGAGAATTTCTCTGAAGGTCTGGCCCCCGTCAGTACTCAGCACGTGCCCGTGTTCCTGGCTGCCCGTGCAAAGCTGAACTGCCTTCTGCAAATGCCACCCAAAGGTGAAAACCAGAATGTCAACCCCAACACATGGAGCTTCTGTCTACCAAAACTGGGTGTCAAAACACTGTGAGGAATTCAGAGGGAGACATCTGTTCCTGTCTCTGCAGGAGTGGCTGTCCCTGCTCGGAGAGCTGGAGCTAAACTTGCACGTATGAAACTGCTTGCAATTATGGTAATTCAGTTCTTAGGGTTTGTTGGAAGGAAGAAATACTGAAACGAAGGCTTGGCACTGAATGCTGAGATGGGACTGAGGTTTAACCTCCTGGGTTTCACACTCACTGAAGTTACTGTGAGGAGAGTGACAGGCTTTGCTTTGGGAGACAAAAAGGCACGTGCGTGCAGAGTTCAGGAGGAAATGGGAACAGAGGCAAGGGGGCAGCTCACCTGGTGACAGCGTTGTCATTGGTTTTTGAAAACTGGGCTTGCCTGAAATCATATCAGTATATTCCAGCAGAGGAGGAGCAACAGGTAATTAAGCTCAAGCAGTAATTAAGCTTGAGGAGAGAGGCCCCCGGCGTAAATTAGAAAGACGTTGGAACAGAGGTGTAAGAGATTTGCTTGACCTGAGAAATGAAGGCAGAACTATGACTTTGGAAACCTGAGAAGGAAGCAGAGAGTGACAACACATCCCTCCTATCCAGCCTCTGGATAAATCTGAGATGTGCTGCGTCATGCCCAGAGGAGGAGAAATGGGCCCCAACAGCCACAGCTGGGATGGGGAAGGTTGCTGCACTCATCACGGTGTGATAAATCTGGTTTTGAAATACCTTCTCCGATTAAGAAGATAGAAATGCAGCCCACTAACAGCATTCCTGTCTGCGTGACAGCCGGTGTTTTCTGCTGGCTGCAGGGAGGAGCAATAGCAAAATTAGGCTATTTGTATGGGTATTCAGGCAAATACATTAGTTACCTGGCTTCTCTCTAGTCTAATAGTGCAAGGACTAATTTAGTCAGATAGTGTGTACGGATTCACAGAGTCACCAGGAAACAGCAGAGTTACTACCTACAAACTCTCTAGCCTTTAGGGATGTGTTCTTCCTACATCTCAACTTTATTTGGACCCTGATTGCACAGGACCACACACAGACTCCACCTTACCTCCTAGTAAGAAATTCCATTATTTGAACAGGAGGGCTCAGAGCGGAGAGTTGATCCTGGGTGCAGGCCGCAGTCAGTAGACTTGAGGGGGCCCAGCCGGGCTTGCATGAAATATGAAATACAAGCACAGCTAAAACCTGTGATGTATAAGATGTTGAATACTCACCCCATTTAGCACCTGCTAGTGAAAACATCTTGATGATGGCAATCACAGAAAATGGTCTGAAAAATGACTGCTTTCTGTCAATCCTATGTACAGAGTAGTAAATTGATCATCAGAAATTATCTCCTTTAAGTATATATTATTACTGTAGGCTGTGGCACAGTGTGTAGGCAGCTGTCTCGCTGTAGGAAAAACTACCAATGCTGGGGTATAATTGAACACTTGACAAGCAGTTTCTAGGATTATAGCTGGGGATTGTACCCCCAGAAGAGAAGCATCTCTGGCTTTGTTGGGTAAAAAACCAAACATCAAAAAACCAAAACCAAAGCCATTCAGGTAAACTGTACCAGAGGAAATGGTCACTGAACCCATCATCAGAAGCTGTTTCCTACATGGCTGTGGTGGTTTTTTGAAAATAATCATGATGCACATGTGCTCATGGAAAAAAAAAAGAGATTAAAAAAGCGTTGTAGCACATGAAGATGTCTTGCTATGAACTCTCATGCATCATGTATCAAAGACTCTTCAGTCTTTGATATCCAAAGACTGGAGCATCGTGTTTCCGCTGCCACAGGGGATGTCACTTTGGGTCGAGGGCTAGTGTGGTCCTGGCAGGGGTTTCTCTGCCCATCTGCGCACCTGGCTGCCGGAGAGATTGGAGACTACCGGTTTGTTGTTGGAGATCATGGGAGTGATGCCCGGTGGCAACTTGCTCCATCCCCTCGTTAGTAAAACTGGGCACGAAATGCGGGGGTAAGACACAATGCAGCCTCTTGTATCGCATTTAAGGAGTGCTGTTAGAAATGGGGGGGTTGCTAATGAAAACGTATGCAAGGGCAGAATGATTAGGGTAAAACTCATTAGCAAAGTGGTTTGCTGTTAATGACTCTATTGATTTTTCTCTACCAAAATAAGAAACTGACAAAAATCAGCACAGTATACAATTATTTAGTGCTGCCTCCCAGCATTTTCTTCCCATCCTTTCTGCGAGAGCTGTAAACAAAACCAGATTGATGAAAAGGGTTCCCACCGCAGAGCCAGGCTCGCGTTTCCCAGCGCCGACCATCCCCTTCTGAAAGGGGCCACTGTGTCCTGCAAGCTCTTTCAGCCGTCGCAGAAGAAAGGGCTGCTTGGTGCAGCTCATTTCCCTCTCCCAGGCCAGACGGCCTCCTCTTCCTCCTCTCTCCGCCAGGGTCGCGGCATGAGGATGCTGGTGCCAAGCTGCAGAGCCGTGGCAAAAGAAGCATCTCCTTAGCTGCCTCCTCTCCTCGGCAAGTCCGCCGGCCCCACAAAAGGGTATTGAACGGGGAAGGCTTCTGCATTTGGGTGGCGTGGGGCTTTGTTTATTGGCCTGTCACCCGCAACAATGGAGAAAAGGCCTTTTCCTGTGATTTTTTTTCTCTCTAAAGGGGTATCATCAGCCATGACGCACGCTCTGGTAGAGGCATCAGGGTAGTAACACTTCTAGATGCAATGAGGGGAGAGAGCAGGGAAATAAGCCCTTCTGGTTTGGGTACAAACAGCAGGAAAGGAGTGTAAGGCACTTTTTTTTTTTTTAAATGACCTTAAATTCACATACTTGTGTTAAGGCTTTTCTGTGGATATCTTTGAAAGTTGAATTTTGAAACTGCAGGAGAAGGAAGATGGGATTTCTCAGGGATTACCTGGACTTGGATGCATGTGTTCCCGTTCTCATCTTCCTCAGTGTAGTTCATTTACACTCCCAATCACTAAAACTTTGTTAATAGCCCTTAGTAGCACCAGCTATTAAATGAGGGCTCATTCATTCCTGTTGTTAGCCACATGCTCTGTGCCTGTGGCTCCTCTGGACATGGGAGCCTGCTCCCCTGGGACAGGGTTTGGCCAGCAATCCTGCACCCTAATTTTCCAGCCACGATGCTGCTCTATTTGGAGGGGTTGGCACTCTCTCTGGTTCCTTCTTTTCCCCCCTGACACACATCTGCTCCCAAAATAAACCCCACCATCACTTTGGTCTGCACTCGGATGCTTCCAGAGCTCCTTTGCTCACATTGTGGAGCTCATCACCTGTGCACCACATCACGTGGTCAGTATTTTGGGGTGGTTTCTTCAGAAGACCTTAGCAGCTTTGCAAGCTGTTAGCTCACTGTTTCGAGTGAGATTTTGCCCAGCCCCACCAGGATAATTCCTGACCTCGAGCACAAAGGCCTCTCCGTGGGGCAGGTACAGCCACTCAAGGTACCGTCTCCACCAGCACCTATTCAACATCCTCTGAAAAATACAGGGGGTCAAAAATTTATGATTTTAAGTTCATGAGCTGCTCTGGGGCTTAAATGCCATTTCCCTTGAGCTTAAAGACTCTTATATCATTAGCCTCGCTGGACTGGGCCAGGACGCTTCTGACCTTGCGGGGCTGAGCCCCACACACTTTGTGTTTGTGCTGGAAATGGCATGCACGTGTTGGTGTGGGTCTCTGCAGTGTAGCCAGGGCAGTGGGTATAGGAAAGCGGGGGTGGGTGCAGGATACATGCAAACTGGGGTGTTTGCTGTCACAGACACTTCTGACAGAATAAGCTAAACCTGCCTGCGCAGGGCGGTCCTGCAGGTTGTGTCGCGTGGTCTGTTACCGCAGTTTGGGCATCGAATGAGTGGGTCGGGGTCGCGGGTCCGTGATGGGCCCGGCGGGTGGAAGAGGTGCGTGTCAGCGTGCAGAGGAGCAGGCTGGCGGGAAGCTCGGGATGACGGCAGCTCCCTGCCCACCAGCGACCAAGGGCCGCGGCCTTGAAGGCCACCTCCGAGACAATGACATGTCTCCATCCCCACCGGCATGAAGGTGGAAATAAAAGAGTCTGGCAGCAGTAGCCTGGCTCTCGGCGGCCTTCAGGCAATGGGTGAGAGGTGGTATTTCCACACCGCAGCAAGGACTTCTCCAGCACCTTGCTTTTTAAGCAGTCTCTTGGCATCCTTTTGAGGAGTAGTGCTCTTGGTCACCACAGAGTAAACCCAGAAGCAGAAGAACAGCAGGTGGAATGGGAGGGAAAAAAATGCAAGATGGCTTTCTTCTGTGTTTTGGGTCCATTTGAGCCTTTAATAGCACTGATGGCCACTGGTGCAGAGTGCAGTGGGGAATGATGGGCCATGGGGCTCCCTTTTGAGCAGGAGGCCAGGAAGCCAGGTAAAGGAATCATCTGGAAATGCCCTGAACCTCAGTCATCCTGGTGGCTTTCACAGCTCTGAAGCATGTTGGACAAAGGCTTCATTGCCACCAGTTTAGTCTCATGGTTTTGTCCAAATGCATTGCGGTCCCTGGCATGGAGCAAACCAATGGATTTGGACTTTGGTGCAAAGTGTCTTGGCATTCCTTCTTTCTCAGTCAAATCTTTTACTGTAAAAAACAATCTTTTATTCTTTCTTTCTGGGTCAGTGATTGCTGAATTGGAATTAGGGCTGATCAGTCTCTTGGTTTGGTTTTTGTTTGTGTTTTTTTTAACATGCTAAGAAAACCCTTTTACTAATAGTAAATTAGGCCACAGAGAGCTGTTAAAGTGCTGCACATCCCTGAGTGTTGACCCTCCAGCAAAGCAAGCTCTGCCATCCCAGCATCATCAGTGAGTTTTTAATTGCAGAGACGTTCTGGAGCCTTTGGTCCTGATGTGCACCCCAGCTGTGCAACCCAAATAAACAGATCACTGCATCAAGAAACATCTCTCCCTTTTCTTTTTTTATTTTCTTCCCTGCCTTCTCTCTTTCCAGGCAGGACAGTGACCGGTTTCGCTCTGTGGGCAACCTTGAGTAAGCAGAGCTTCACCCGCTTTACCACTGCTGACTTGGTCTCTTCTGCTTGAAGGGTGTTGCTGATCTTTTACACTTTATTGCAGGTCTGAGACTCGTGTGTTTCTCCTTTTCTTTGCCAGACCTTTGCTCGACTGTTGGGTTTCTCCATGCAAGCACTCGGGTGGTAGACCTGGGACACAGCAACAACGGGAAATAGTCCAGAGGCTGAGATTTTTGGTACTATGTTTGAGGCACTGGTTTTACACTGGATATCTTGGGTGGTTTGTGTGTTGAAAAGCTCAGCTCCAGCTGTTTCTGTGTAGAAAACAAGGACAGTGGGTCCCGTTGGGTCCCTTCCTGCTGCTTTGCAAGAAATAGATTCTCCAGACCTTCCTGAGGGTAATACCTCGATAGACACTGCTGCAAGTCCTGTGTTTGGGATGGGGTGGAAGGCGTAACATGACTGCTCTGTGAGCAGTCCGTGTTTGGTGAAGTTCAGCCTGTTTTCCCCCGTTGTGCAAGTGTAATTTCAATACGAATAGTATCTTCTGCTCTTCTGTTAAACTCTTGCTGAGGTTCTCCATGAGGTATTCTTGTTCACAGCAGCTCACTTGCGTTGCTCTTAGGGTTATGGGCTTCATCGCTTCTGCCTCAGAGATTGTGGTTTTGCAACGCATCTAGAGGATTGTATCCGTCAAGGTGTATCTTTGCATAAAATGGTTTTGTAAGTCAGTTTATTGGACACCCCTCCCGGACTTCAGTATAAGGGATGAAATTTATGAGTTTAACAGTGACAGAAAGGGAGCGGTCTCCTGTCCTGGTTTCACGCAAGCCCTCCAGTAATGGTTGGCACCATTGTGCAAACTCCATTCCCTATTTTTCAGGTTTCTGCCCAGCTCTGAACTTAAATCTCCTGAGTTTAGAGAACTGAAATATATTACCAGCACGTACTTGATTTATGGTGTTCTTGTCTTCAGGCAGCCGTTTACAAACTGTCTGGCTTCTCTCCTTACAGGGTCGTGACTATTGTTCAGAAGAGGAGGATGTCACATAGTGCCAATTCTGCCACTCACCCAGGAGTACTACTGTGTAAATAGATTACAACCCAGTCGAGACCTTTTGGAAGTCTTCTAGAGCGAACAGCACTACATAACAGAAGATCATTTCCACATTATATGCTCCATTCAGTTACAGTGTTTCTTAATGAACAGATGAGAAATATTGCTAAGAACTCCTAAGGAACTGTTTTTGTTGCTGCTAGTTAAAACTTGTTGCAACTTTTCACTTTTTTCTGTGTCCAGATACGCAGCAAATCCTTAAAGTTAATCCAAAAGACGTTGTTGATTTTATTGAGGCTTCTGGCCTGTTTTCTATCAGATGAGGTAGTGTTATACAAAGCTTCCATAAGTGAACATTCAGGCACCTAAGAAACACCCTTCAGCTGACTGTCAGTCCGCGTTCGGGCCGGAGTGCTTACTAATGCTGGTGATGTCAAGCTTTGGAGATGGGATGTTTTTGCCATGGCGGGCCTTGATTCTCTGCTGAGAAGAAGCTGAGAAACTGTTATCCATTAAAAGCATGTTGTCACTGAAATACTGGAAGTGATGCAGGAGCAGGAATTTGTATTTTAAGAGGAAAAGGAGTTTCATTTAATAGGCATCTTAATCAAGGACTAAGCTTGCAGTATTGGCTTTGCTGAGCACGAATGGGAGTGTGATCACAATCATTTTGAATCTCTTTTTTTCTAAGAAAATAAACATTTTACTGTTTTTATGTACTCTTGTCTTTCACCATTCCTACTACGCAATGTTTTAAGAGTCTGGGGACAAGGAAGGCAAACCCACCCTCCGCGTTGATGAGTCTGTGGATGTAATCTTTTAAAGCAGCTCTGTGCCAACTCGGGGTATCTGTTGCGTGTCTGTAGAGTTTTATTTTTCCATATTATATGGAGAGGATATTACTTTCTCAAAAGCAGATGTAATATTTTTAACAAATGCTGTCATGAGTAAAAAAAAAAATGCAAAAGGAAAAAAAAACCTTCAGAAAAAACATACACCTTTTGTATTTATTATTTCAAAGGAAATTGTTACCTGTGCCAGTATTTCTTCCTGCTTTGACACCATGCGAGGGCCAGGTTTGCACTGCATCCCACAGAGAAGCTTAGTCAGGATGTGGGTTTCTGTGTTGTAGTGATTTCATTGCGCTGATGTATGTGGAGTAGACCATGAGGTTGCATTAATTGTTTGCTGATGTGGCCAACACTTGAGTGGGGCACTGAGCCCAAAGCCCATTAACATTGACCATTTCTCACTGGACCTTCTGAAAATCAAATCCCTTTAAAAGGTTTCAGGTTCCTCAAAAATCACCCATGATTTCTGAAAATCTCAGGGAATTTCTTGACTAAAGAGATTTCCTCCAGTGGTCACTCTGAGTGGGTTGGACACCCCACATCAGAAGATTTTGTTCCCTGTCAGTGTGCCCTACCTCTAGAATATGTCCAAAAAAACCCGCGACTTTCTCATGCTTCTTTCCCTACCCTGGATTTTCCTTTGGCTTTTCCTTTGGCTTTTCAGCAGCAGATGAGGCAGTGGGGAAGGGAGGAGCCACCCTGGAGCAGTGGCTTACTTGCTCGTACTCATGCAGGGCTGGATGTGAGCACCTTCAGCCAGGGCAGCTTTCCAAGCAGCGCTTCAGGCTGCAGTATCAAGCTGTTTTCTTAAGGTAGAAGCTATTTCTGAATGCTACAACCTGCTAAGTCCCCTGGTCTCCTGTCAACCTCGCTTTGAGTTGAGGGGTTGCTTTGTTGCAGGATTGGGACAACTCAAGCGCTACCCAGCTTCAAGAGCTTTCCATATAAAAGCTCAGCAGCAGGGTCTTCTCTGGCAGGTTTCACTATGTGCATCTTTATCCCGTTAAGGGTCCAAAATTGCCAGCCATTTCTGATTTTCCTAAATCCTTGCTGCATTTTGGCAGCTGTTTTGCCCACACGGCTCCTCCCGAGCATCCCAGCCTTCTCAGAGATGAGGTTTCACCACCTTCCTCCCATCACGTCGTCCTTCTTGGGGCCTTTGGCATCTCTCAGTGCTATGGAGCCATTTGATCTGCTAGGAATTCTTCAAGGTGCTAATGCTGTCCTCTTGCATATGATTTTTTTTCCATGATTTATGTCAGCTCTCGAGCAGGTAGCCATGCTAAGGGGAGTCAAAAGATTCCACATTTCAATTATTTAAACACTTTAATTGCTGAAGAGTCCTGGGGGTTGATCCCACAAACCCTTCTTTCAAAAGTGCTTTATAAAGCTTTCGCAAGTAGTACAAGAGGGATGGAATCGGGTCCGTGCTTTTGGACCATGGTTCATTTTTTAGACGCCAGACATCTGGTGTATGAATTTCCCCGTACAAACCCTGTGTTACAGACACATCATGGTCTTTCAGCTCACCAGCCTCAGGTTACATGGAGTTTCTTTCAGCCACCTATTATTTTTAGTATTTGGGTTTCTTTTATTCCTTGCTGATGATGACGGCACTAGAGGCATGGGCTTTGACGGAAGCGTTGTGAGAGAGGAAAGGCAATTCCCATTTTTCCTGTGCACCCTAGACTGAGCAGCGAGTGCTTTAGTCTCCTGTATAAAGTATAACCTGACCGACGTACCTGTTGATGCCAGTGCTAGTGCATCCCTGCTGCTTGTGGAGGCAGAAGGACAGGCAGGAGGTTTGGAGAGAGTCAGTAGTTGTCTTTGGAGTTGACATGCTCCAGGATTGCCCCCAGGCTTCTGGTGGGATTGGGGTGAGGATCAACAGACCCTTCTGCAAGAAACGTGGGCAGAATTGAGTTCTGGGGCAGGGAGGATTTGCCTGTTCATATCAAGTCAGCAAATCCTTGGACACAGGATGTCTTGAGACAGTCAGGGTGTGCCAGGCAGAACACAGGAGCTTCTTGATGGTTTTCAGTTGACTCAGCTTCTTGGGCAGACAGGAGACTTGCTCCCTGTGATACAGAAAAGCAAAGGTCAGCGCCAGTCATTTGGTAAAAGGAGAAACAAAACTTAGAGCAGAAACCTTTCGTTAGTCTTGAATGTCTGAAGCGTATGAAATATAAGATGGTTTCTAAGCACTTCAGGCTTTGGGTTGATGCCCTTCCCCCCCTCTCTCAGACAGCTGAGAGCTGTCTGCTTTGCTCGTTGACGCAGGATAACCATCTCCTCCAGCCCTGAGCAGCAACTTGCTGCAAAAACACAGCCAAGGCAAGTGCTGGGACCTGACTGCAGCTGAGAAACTTGTGGGAAAGCAACAGGACCAGCCAAACCTTTGTAGAGTGTTGCACATGCCACAAGCGGACCGACGACGTCGCTGGGATGAACATTGCTTTTTAACCTGCTTTATTACTTCTACCTTTGCAAAGTCCTAGCAAATTATGTTAAAAGTCTAAATATACGCAGCAGCTGAGGAGCTGTAACAATATCATCAGATTACTGTAGCTTAAAATCCATCTCTCCTTGCAGGCATACCTCCACGTTACTTGACTCTGCTCAAATATATTCAGCGGGGTGGGAAAGAGAAGGAAAACTGCTTATACCTGATGTGCTGAGCTTAGTTTTAAATTGTTTTTTTTCAAGGTTTCTTTTAAAAGAAATATCAAGAAAACTTCTCTTCAGGAGGCTGATGCATTATTTAATAACCTCCAAGTCATATTCTGGGATCTTGGAAGAAACTACGGTGAAGGGGTTTTGTGATCAGCCTTATTCCCTGGATGTACTTTTTCCTTCCTCTAAAGCCCTTTGAGCTGCGCCAGTTTTTCCTCCTCGGAGCCTGCCCCAAGCATTAACCTCAGGCAGGAGCGAGGAGCTGGGGATGGGCAGAGTTGACCAAGAGGCCGGTGGCCAGCCCCAAATCTGGCCTTGCACTGTGGCTGGTGTGTGCGGAAGCCTCCCAGATACCTCACCCGAGAGACCCGTATCCGAAGGGACCCGGATCCCTCCAACAGCTGGATGGATGCTCTGTCCCACGCGGGCACAAAGCCAATGCATCAAAGTTGCGCCGTATCCCTGTGTCACCATCGTCCTTCATCAGGGCTTCCTGGGGGCTGTCAGGACTGAACGCTGGGGCAGTTCGGGCAGTCTGATGGCTGCTCGTAGGACGCAATCAACCTGGAAAGGAATTCCTGGAAAAAAAAACCCAACTGTTCATTAGCTTTCCGACACTATTTTGTCTCCATCGCTCGTAACTAGAGATAGGGACACATTTTGTCTGGTTTCACGAGGTTTGGGACTGTCTCCTTCAGCTGCTGCCTGTCTCCATCTTCTATCTATTGCATCACGTAATGCTTTGACCTAAAAGGGTGATGCCTTTATTTTTTTAAATTATTGTTTCTCTTCACCTGTGCCCCCTCCCAAACCCTTCCACCCTCCACACAGCATCCAGCTGTCCAAGGGGGAAGGTCTGGCCATGGTGGGCAGGAGGAGGCAGGGGCTTCATCTTCCTACCTGAAGCGTGCGCGTTAGGACCGTTTCCTAATGCGCTTGGGTTGCGACTGCACAGGGCCGAGGAGGAGATGGCTTTTCTGTCTGCCACCCTGGTTTGATTCTGTTTTGACAGCATTTGTTGGCTTTTGGCATTTTCTGGGAAGGGGAAACCCTGCTCCAATCCCTGATGACAAGACATCGCTCTGCCTCGACATCATCACCCTGTAACCAAGAGCAGCGTGTGACACCCCAGGCGTGTCTTGGGTCACAGGAGGCTGCACTGAAATCAGATTAAAGAAACCCATATTAGTGCTTTTTTCATCTCAAAAGGCTGTGGATCACATCATTTGGATGCTGACACTTGTACTTTTCTGCCTCGGGACCCCTGGCGGGAGATGTTCACGGCCAGGCCTCTGCGAGACCAGGACTGGTTCTCTCTGGTGCCGGGACTTACAGTAAACCGTGGAAGGAAGTGAGCAAAGCCACAGCTCAGCCCACGTGGGGAAAGTAGGCAGTGCCCCCTTGCAGGAGCAGGGCTTGCACGGTTGGATGGACTTGCTGAGCTACTGCAGGATTTTCCATGATTTCCACGTTAATTACGCTCTGTAGGCTCTGCTGGAGAGTGTAGATTGGCAAACTCTGGGCTTCTCTAAAACGGTGTGGGTATTCCCACTTCATCGTGAAGAACTGGGCGGGGTATTAGAAGCTCTCTGGGCTTTTACTGGTGTGGTTAGTGGGTTTTAGGACGTTGTCTTGGCAACGTTCAGCAAATGCCCTTTCCTCTGAGTATTCCTCCTAATCTCTGTTTGGACTTACTTACCTTTTAAAAGTACGCCTGGACCGACCGATGCAGGGTCCACTCTGACTGCCCAGGAAGGACTCGTGTCTGGTGCTGTTGGGAGGCATGTAGCTGTTACAGCATCGAGGGTGAAGAGGAGCCTGGAAACCCTAGAGGCAGACAGAGGATGGACACGCAAGTATGTTCAACAGAGGAACCAATCTGCAGGCCTTGGCCAAAACACCCTTGAAGAGGATGATCAAAGCAGCCGGTTAATTATCTGACTACTAATACTGTTGTTTCCTGGCTCCCACAAACCTTTCTCTGACACCGGTTTTCAGCCCTGAAATTACCCTCCAAAACTTAACATTAATTTCTCCCTTTGCTTTCAGTCAGAGATGGGTTTTTTACTAAGTCTCTCTGCTGGGACCCAGAAGTTGCCGCTTTACATCCTCCGCTGCATGAGTCCTTGGTGGCCATGGATGAGCCACGCAGAACCTGGGTTGACTCACTGCGCCTCTCCATCCCTCTGCGCACCACAGGAACAGCGGTGCTTTCCAAATCCTGGCTGCACAGGTGAAATCTTCAGCCCGCGAACGCCCTCATCCCATCGTCCCCGCGCGCTCTCGGACATGCTCTGACCTTCTCTGCAGCCAGTGGAGTTGTGCACGGTGCTGCCACGAGCCACGGCAGCCGTGGCTGTGAGAGAAAGGAGGCGGCGGTGGGCAATACTGCGTGATTGTTTTGCAGCATGCCTTTTAATTGCTGTAGGAGAGCCCAGCTGATGACTGGCACTGCCCAGGCAGCACAACACGTGCTTTAAAATCTGAATTACGAGACGAGCGAATGGGTAAATGAAGCACCAGAGAGACATGTTTAAGCTCTGAAGATGTTTCCGTCGTCGTAGGAAAATTAGACTGAAGATAAATCGCGGTTCTCAGCTATTTCAGTTTTAACAAGTTTATAAAACAGTAATTACCCGTCAATTCAATTTTGGAGTTAGTGATGACTCAACTCCAGATCGGCTTGGCTGACATGCCAGGCCTTCCGCACAGGAGAGGCTCCCAGCTGGGTGACGTCTGCATCCGCCAAGGAACGAATCTAAAACAAGCTTTGAACAAAAGGGGGTGATTTCCAGTGGCTGATGGCGTTTCTGCCCCACCAACAGCTTTGGTTAGCGTTGCTGCTTCGCAGGTGACAGTCCAGGATGCCACGCAGGCTTCATGCCCAACGTGCGTGCGTTATACTCACATTGTACAACGTGTCTTGCCGCAGTGGCCCTTTCCCCGTTGTTTGCTAAACCCAGACCAAACTTCAGCTCTGGTGGCCCACGATGTGCCTTCCCCGCCCCAGCACGGGGGTAACCTGCCGCACCTCCACGTCACGTCAGCCTGCGAGGAGCAGCAGTGGGGCTCCTTACGCATTTCCTGCCGTCACTGATGAAGAGTACCAGGCTCTACGGAGCCACATCATCAGCTCTGTAAGCTTCGGTTTCCTAATCCCGCAAACAGTAAACATTTTCCAAAGCCGACACCGTCTATGAGTGTGTGCAAGTGTGTGTCCAGCAAGAACACCCCCGCCATGGGAAGTGGGATGGAGAATTCCTGCCTTTCAGCCCCTGCTCTGGGTCCTGCTACCGCCGGGGAGCTCTCCTTTCCCAGGGTGAAATGTACCCCGGTGTAGTTTCATTCTGGAGTTGTTTGGGGAAGAGGAGACAAGGAATGCAGGAGTGGTTTTGGAGGGGCACGTTATTTACTTTACTGTTGAGGAGGAAACCTTGCCACACATCCAAAAATTCGGTAAAAGTGAAAATTCCTATTAAAATTATTGTGCTGTTGTGGATCTAGTGTTTGGCAAAGGGAACCGAATCCCAGCTCAGGGAACTGCAAAATGTGAAAGTTGGTAGAATTCAAAGGAGTTCATGTCTGACATCCAGATGAATGCTGTCTTTGAGCTTGAAGATGAACACAGAAGATGGCACAGTCGTCACCATCATCATCATCTTCGTCTTCATCACCATCATCATCTTCATCATCAAAAATGTGTGTGACAGTGAAGCTGCGTCATAAAAGCCAACTATAGCACCATCCTCAGAGACGCCTGTTCCCTTCACCCACAGCAGGGTTGTGAGTAACAGCAGACCATTTTTGGGGAAAAGTGTCCAGTTTTTAAAGGGTTGCCCTCATTACCAAAGCTGACACTCTGAGCACAACAGTTTACGTGGCATCGGGGCCAGGAGGGAGCAGAGGACCCCACTGGTGACTTTCACCCAAATTACCGAGAAGCTGGTTGAATGAAGACGCCAGTGCAGGCAGGGGGGTGAGCTCCAGGCTTGAGTCTGTATCTTTATCCAATGGTTCTGCCTATCACTGATCTATCCGCCGGCTGTTGCTCAGCAAAATGAGAACCAAGTGATTTCTTCCCTGTCGGAACGACTCACTTCCTCTCTGCTGCTCTGCCATCCTGGAGGGTTTCTGGTCAAATCCAGAGACCTTAGCTTTTCTTTCAAGCCTTGTTAATAGTGGCAGCCTCACCGTAACGGTCTGTTAGCAAGAGGCACTGCCCTGAGGGGGTGTTAGCGCGATGCCAGGCTGGAGCGTGGTACCCTGCTCGCCCGGAGCTGGAGCAACAAGCATCCTCCATCACTGCAGACTTTCTTTCCACACCTGAGGCTTCAAGGTGCAAGCTGAATAGAAAATTTGTTCATGTATCTATATATTAAAATATTAATTTAATTTGGAGATAAAAAGTTCTTCAGTGCAATTGCTGTGAGAAACTAGAAAGCTACGTGTGGGAACTGAGTGATATTCTCGGATTTTTGGCATTCTGCTTTTGTGTCTATTAATAATCCCCCGGAGTGAGTCATATGGAGATGCATTTATTCACTGAGTCGGAGAGAGCTGCTACCCAAAATAGCAGCTATGTAATTTTTTATGATGCTGTAACGCCAGCGCGGCAAAGATTGACATCATTTAACAGAGATGCTCCCTGCCTGGCAATCAGATAAACCGTGTCAAGCCCTAAAATAAATGTGGAAAGCCACGTGCTTGGTTACATAAAACAGCCGTGAAGCCAGCGTGTGTCGGAAATGCCTTTTTGCCCTTTCCTGCACATCTTTATCCTTTTTTCCTTTATGACTTTCTAAGCCACCCTGGCTAATGTTCTTAAACCGGAGCGCAAGGAGCGCTGGGACGTAGAAATGGCTTTTGCTGTGGAGGAGAGGATCACGTACGTCTCTAACGATCAACGTTTGCTGTATTACTACCTGCGAGAAGAGGTCCATAGAGAAATCCTAAATTGCGTCAAATTCAGCACATCCAGTTCGCAATCACTCATCATTTCTTCTCAACCACGCTGCAGCTCCCCCGGCTCCGCATTTCCAGGGGCAAACCCCTGAGCATCCCCCCTCAGCCAGGGCTCGTGCCCAAAACCCAGCAACTCCTTCCCATCCCAGTGCTCGCAGCCCCTGGCAGTGCTGGGCAAAGGACGAGTGAACAGA
Organism: Rhynochetos jubatus; assembly: GCA_027574665.1. Classification (NCBI taxonomy): domain Eukaryota; kingdom Metazoa; phylum Chordata; class Aves; order Eurypygiformes; family Rhynochetidae; genus Rhynochetos; species Rhynochetos jubatus. The sequence goes on from CM050656.1 coordinate 25,793,714, forward strand.
GAAATGCTCTGGAAGGGTGAAGCTGGTTTGCTGTATTTCATCTCATTCTCAGCCCTGCACTGCTGCCATCAGGTCTGTCCTGGTGTCGCAGCCAGTGGGGTGCCCAAGCCGTCCCGGGTTGCTCCCTGAAAGCGCTTGCGGTACTTCCCAGTAGCCTGCACCCTTTTTTTGCTCAATTTTGGCTTACACGCCTCTGCTCAGACCAGCCCTGGTGTCGTGCCAGCATGCCCTCCACCAAAGCGTTAACAAAGATGAATTGGCCCACACTGGGGTTGAATAACTTGGGTGAACTTTCCCAGGCAAACGGTGTTTTATAGAGACCATTCTGTCTGGAACCGGTTATTATTACCTTTTTATGCAGCACTTCGGAAGAAAATAGGAGTCCTGCCACCAGCAGCTTCGGGCTGATGTGAGTGATGGGTCTTGGGACAAGCGGCAGCTGAGGATGAATTGTCAGTGCTGCTGAAGTCCTCCAGCTTTGGGTGACCTAACGAGAAATGTGAAAGTGAGTAACAGCCCCTCAACACAACTATTGGCATAAAGTAACTGGTAAGGACTGTTTCAGTCGGAGGTGTGATGTACAAATACCTCCCTTTACCCTTCGTCCAGCCGTGCAACAGGTGTCCCTGGGGAGCAGGAGTGTCAGAACGCGTTCAGAGCCAGAAATAAGTAACTAAATATTTCCGATTTCATGTTATAAAGGGATTACAGAGAGGGGCAGGGCTGGGAGGCACCCCAGCTGTTAATTTTGCATAACTTTTTTGCCTTTTCAGGAGCAAATGAGAGCGCAGCTCCTTGTTATGCCAGGGAACATCTGGCATCACAGCTGGCAAGGTGGTGGACATGAACATGGAAAGAGAAAACCAGATCCTCTGAGGACTGGAGGAGGCTCTTGCCATGACTGATTCCTGTAAGACAGGTTTTTTCCCTTTTTCCCCTCAATAAAAAGTAATGCAATTTGCCGAGGGTTTGCGCCAAGATCTCTCCAGTTACCCGAGATGACTTTGCTGCTCCAACCTCCCAAGCGCCCAAGCACCATCCGGGAGGCCCCTGCAGCAGAGAGGGCAATGGTATAAGCCCTCCCGTGCCCACTCCCTGGTTTCCCGTGGTGAGCCTGCTGCCTGCCAGAGAAGACCAGAGTTTGGCAGCATTGGTGCCTCCTTTGAGCAGCCACGTCCCACCCGCCCGCAGGGACAGCACCCTGGGTGACCTACGGTCGTAGGCTGGGTGCAGGCACTTGCAGAGGATGAACAGCTCTACCTGGTTTTTGGGTGTCAGTTCACCACTTGGATAATGGACAGATAAGGAAGAACGCGAGCAAGCCAGGGAGGTGGGGATGGAGCATCCCTGCAGGAAGGGCAGCGCAGAGGGGAGTCCACAATGCTCCTGAAAAAAGGTGGGAAAACAGAAAGGGACACAAGCACGAAGGGCTGCTCCATCGCAATGGAAGTGTTACTCTTAAAAGGTTTGGTCTAATGCCCCTGGCCCATCCCCAGCTTCGCCCTCGCCTGAGTCCAAGGAGACGGCCCAGGGCAGCACAACACACCTCAGTGTATTTGTCTGCTCGTACCAGCGCTCCCTTTTCCATCTCCGTCTCTTTGCATGTTGCCTCGTGACAATCCGTGTTATTTTAACCTTTTCTGCAAAACCCCACATCAGCGCTGGAGCCCCGAGAACGTCTCCCAGTTTACCCGCCTGAGTCACGCTGCCCTGCAGGGTCAGACAGTAGACACCTACCCGAGGAACACCGACTACTCCCAAAGTAGGTGCAAACAGTGCACACAGGACCTTTCAGTGGGGTGGTTTCAGGTACTGGAAGGATGCAATAAGGTCTCCCCGAAGCCTTCTCTTCTCCAGGCTGAACAAGCCCAACTCTCTCAGCCTTTCTTCTTCCTCAGAGCATCTTCATGGCCTCTTCTGGACTCGTTCCAACCAGTCGATATCCTTCTTATGTTGAGGGCTCCAAAGTTGGATGCAGAACTCCAGGTGGGGTCTCACGAGAGTAGAGGGGCAGAATCCCCTCCCTCGCCCTGCTGGCCACGCTGCTCTGGATACAGCCCAGGATATGGTTGGCTTTCTGGGCTGCCAGCACACACGGCCAGCTCATGTTCAGCTTTTCATCCACCAGCACCCCCAGGTCCTTCTCCTCAGGGCTGCTCTCAGTCCATTCTCCACCCAGCCTGGACTTGTTCAAGTCCTAGAATGAGAGGTTGAAATAGTCCAATCAGACCAGGCTGCCAAGAGCCTTCCCAGCCCACCTGCAATGTTATGCTGAACCAGCCTTGTTCTGATTATATAGAGTATCTGTTTGGCCACCCCCACCTGAAAGGTTTTCCCTCCCTTCAGGATTCCCTGTCCTGCCCCATGGCGGTTGCTTTCGCCTGCAGTCACACCCCCTCCTGTCTGCCTTCACCCTGGACTAGGCTGCGTGCTCCCCAGCCCAGTGCCTGCCAGGTACCCACCGCTGCCCCGGGGTGGTAGCTGGGAATTGCCCCATCGTTAAGGTTGCTAATTAAGACACAGATGGCACTGGTGCGACTACCAAAGGCCTTGCTGACAACCAAGGCAAAGGCAGCTGGCTGGGCCGTTCACCAAGTAGTGTCCGTTGAGCACGGCATGACCAGAATATTTACATTTTATTAAATCTTTACAATCAGCAATTATAATCAAGTACACAATTATGTACACAGATTATATACATTTTAGGCCAGACTTTTACATCACAGTACATAGTTGCCCTTAGAAATATTGTATACACTTACCACCAGACAGTGAAACCCGACGCTAGTGTTACAGCACCTGTTATTAGACATCTTTCATAAGAAAATATACGGCTGTAAATTGGGCTGGCTAAAAAAAAAAAAAAATCTTATAAAATCTGAACATACAATATTTCATTCACAGAATGGTTTTATTCCCTATGTTCTGACTGATGCCTCTCGCAGATGTCCCATTTGTAACCTCTCCACATACGTGCCTAACGCTACGCCTCCAGGTACGCTGGCAGGAGGAGGAGAACCAGAGCTGGGCTCATTTGGAAACTTCATTAAGGAACAATAAATGTAAACAATGGACAAGATCAAATGAGAAATTAATTGGCTGATCTGAATGACATGGCATGGAGTAAGCGCTATCCCAGCTGTGATTCCTGAACTCGTCAGTGTTCACGCCCACAGAAGTACACCACCGTACAAAGGAAGAGGCGATCGCCAATGAGTGACGTACGAGCAGCGTTCCACCCGGAGGGAGCGGGCTTCTGAAACTTTCGGAAGAACACGGACTGCCCTCTCCCAAAGGTTTAGGTTTTTATGACAAATACATTCCTTTTGCTTTTTAAGATGACAGTGAAGAAAATCTGAATTCTTTTTAGAGTGATATGAAACAGTTAAACTACAGCTATTTCCTCAGAAGGAAATACAAAGTAAAAATAACCTGAATAAAACTCTCCCCTCCCTGCCCTGCCCCGTTTAGTCAACCTTACCCCCTCCCGTTCTGTAAACAAAGCTATGGCTCCCGCGATGGTTTCAAAAGTAAAGCAGAACAAACAAACAAAGAAAACCAACCCAAAAGGAAGGAGGCAGGAGTTATCTGAGGTAGGCCACCACCAAAAGGATGCTTCAGATCCATACAGAGTTCTGGGACCGTTCAAAAACCTCTTTGAAGGAGAGCTACGTCTGCTGCTTCATCAACAGATGTGGGAAAAGCGGTAACATAAAAATGCGCTGGTGGTGGCGAGGAAAGTTAATCTTTTAATAAAATTTTACATCTACACCTACATTTTCTGCAAGTAAAAAAAGAAAACCTGTAGCTGCTGTATTGACAGTCTTAACATAATGACCAGAGGGCCTCTAGAGCTATAAAAGTATTTCCACCAAAAGCGCTAACAAGGATGAAGATGTAGTCCATGTCGAAAGAGCACAGGAACAAAAATGCTCCTTTTGTGGCACTGAGCACTGACAGATCAAAGGAATTACCGGAGTGAAAACGTTTGATCTGCACGGGATGGTTTTGATCCTGAAGATGACAGCACTTGGCCACGTCACTTCGAGCCCGGGCGCTCCCGGGGGAGCGCAGCCTCCCTCGGGTGCGGGTTGGGGCTCCAAGTAACGAAGGACACTTGAAAGGCTCCCACCATCAAATTCCTCACAGGAAGAAACTCGTGTAACAAAACCCATCAATTAAAACAATTCTCAACTGCAAAACCCCAGCTCCTGCAAGCCCTACTCATTCAGCCCAAACCCCCATACGGTTATTTGTGCAAAGGAATCAGAACTACATTTAACAGCTCATTTATTTAGAAGGACACTTGTTCGCTATTCCGCTACCACTTCATTCCCTCCTCAAAATTACCTCCTTCTCGGGTGATTCCAAGTTATCATTCAGCTTCTGGGTAATATTCTGATTGCGACGCTCTCAAGAAGGCGCCTGTGCATTCCGATACTCTTGAAAGCAAGTGGCGTTAAGTACACACGTACGCAACGTTTGCCTGGGATTGCGCCGTTCACACTGTCCAGGAGCACACGCAAATAAATACAGTATGGCTGTACTAATTAACAGTTGCATATTCAGCACGCGTCATTTCACCAGCTAAACAAACGGTGCGACTCGGACTGGGGTGCTTTTTTGTTTTCCCGTCGTAAAGGTGAATATAAACCTTCCTCCTAAGCCTGGTGCAGCATATAGGCAGTGTTAATTTATTCTTTGATATAAAACAATCCTTTGAACCACAACTCACCAAAAGCAGTTTATATAAATGAACTTAATTAGGTTTTGGCAGTTTCTTTGGACACAGTCAAAATGTCTCTCGGTTGTTCCAATGTCCCCATTTTTAGTTAAATAATGGGTTTCAGAACATGGAGAGCAAACGAGGACCTGCACTTACCTGTAACAAACTCAAGCCCAGAGCAACGTACCGGTCACCCTTGCAGCTCACGCCACTACGCTCTGAACTACAGACCCAACAGCCCAAACTGCTGCACTCCACTGCCGGCACTGGCCCTGCTGCCTTAGGTATCACACAGACAGAAGTTGCGTATAAAGAGAATGATAACAAAGTCAAGCTGTTAGAAGTCAAACTTGTAGAAAAAGGAAGATTTTTGTTATAGCTGATGGAGCTGTTTAGTGTCCTTTCAGAGAATATTGCCAGTTTAAATTCTGTATCTCAGGGTATATTGAGAGTTTTTCAGCCTGGACGGCCAAAGGAAATACCTGTAACCCAACATCTGTCTTTTCCGCTCCACCTGAACCTCAAGCACAGCTTTCACAACACACCATGAACTCTGGCAGACCCCAGGGCTGCCTTAGGTTTCTGTGGTGGAACTTGCTTACGAAGTACACTTGGCCTTTGGTTTATGGTTTCTCTGGTTGGAAGTGGAGCAGAAGGGAAAACTCGTCTGTCATCATGGTCGTTCTTCACGGTAACAGATGGAAGGAGTGATGAGCAACAGTACTACGTCTCAGTATGATATGTCAGGACAAAAATCCAACTGCTTCTAGCTGCATCTTACCAACATGACAACTGGAAACCTAATTTCACCTGCTGGTATCAGTGCAGGTGGCCAGCTCAGCAGAGGGCAGCGAAACCGCACCTTCGCTCCACCCAGAGCAGTGGCTGGCCTACTGCCTTCCAGTGCTCGCATCAATAACCGTTACGTGGTACATTAACCCCACCGTGTTCAACTTTTGCTTTCCAGCGACCAAGGAAGCGTGACCTCTCAGAGCCTGGAACGCAGAAGTCGGGCCCATTTCCCAAATGAGCCTCCTGGGTTACAGCACCATGCAGTGGAGCTAGACAAATGTTTCAATTGCACATTCCCATTTTTAAACAGGAAAAAATAAAACAATACAAAGAGCATGTGCTGGATTTCTGTGGTAATTTCCAGGTGAAACCTGGTTGCTCATCACAATACTGAATACGTTTTCTAGTTCTCCGATATCAGGGCCTCACTTCTACCCAAAGAGTTCTCCATTTGTTGACTAACAAATAAGTTATTATTACAAGTCATAGCTCATCCCTTTCCATCATTTCAAATGCTTCTATATCTTCATTCCAGTCTGCTAATATGGATTCCATAGGCTGGACTTTATTATCCCAGTTAGCTTTGGAATTTGAGTCTGTCTCAGTCTTTTGTTCCTGAGGCTGGTTGTCCCCTTGTGTACACGCTGGCTCCGGAGGTGTGGCCTCATCGGTTCCAGGGACTTGGGAATCCTGATTTGAAATGGAAACGCTGTCACTGTCTGTGTGAGCAGGGGATAAAGAATCGGGGTCAGTAACATCAGAGCTTTCTCCTTCTTCAGGTTCCTCACTGACCACACCAACATCCTGAGGTGCTGAAGTAGCTTCTTCTGAATTCTGTTTATGTGAATCATTTTCAGATAATTTCTGGTCCATATTCTCCATTTCCAAGTCTTTCAGAGGGGAGAGAAAACAAAAAAAAAAAAGAGTAGTGTTTTGGTTTTGTTTTTTTTTTTAAATAGAAAGGCAGCATTTTATTATTTATTTCATAAACGAGGTCGTTTCCTGTCACCTTATTCCTCACGGAAGTGAAGACCTTCCACTGACACAATAGCTTAATGTTTTTAAGGACCGTATTTTACGGAGGAAGGCGACGGAAGGCATTTAAAAACATTTTAGATGAAGGCAAACTCTGGGTTTGGTGCTTTAGACTTGAGTAGTGACTTCTGGGTCAGTGCTAGTTGCCATCCTTCACTCTCAAACAAATACCCACCGCATGCACTGAACTTTACTACTGGGTTTTAAAGCACTCCCAGATCTACCAGGATCCCACTTCTAAGCACGTGACAGTTAACTAAGTTTACTGACCCTTGAAGTAAAGAAAGCGGCAAAGCCGAAGCCTCCCTCATCCCACCCCCACTCAAAGCAGCTCACACACACATATCAAGTGCCCGTTTAGCTTTACAACAGCTGATCTAACCATGCAGATCTCTGGAGTTCGATGTTTACAGCTAGCATACAGCACACTAATATTTCAAGGCTTCTAGGGAGTTTTGACTGCATTCACCGTGTTTAACATAGGATACTTACTGCTATCAATAATGTAGTTTGGAATCATTTTACCTTTAAAGATTGTTGCTGGGATCCCAAAAGGAAGCACAAGGAGGGGGAAGAAGCAGATACCGATTACAAATTCTCAAATACAGAGCTATCTTCTTGTATTTAGTACTCTGACAGAGCAGCTTCACCAGAGGTACAAACAGGAGGGGTTTGTAAGCCGCTATGAAGCAACAAGACTGTAGCTTTCGGCCTATCAGCTTGGCAAACGTGCAGAAAATAAACGCTGTCACTTGTTTACTAGATACTTGTTCTTGCGTGCTCTGCTTGGACAAAGCAGTGCTACGAGGAAGGCTTACAAAGGAAAACCTGGAATCTTCTGCCACATGCCAACATTTTAATTGGGAATGTATTAGCTTGCCATTTTCTTGTATTATACAAGAAAACCTTGAGAACATCTGAGGTCAGCAGCCTTATTTCTCACGATAACCACTTCTCCTTAGATAGGCAAAATAGTTATAACAGTTGTCTCTTTCCTTCTGGGTCCCAAGAATGTCACAGGGGAGCTCAGTAAGAGGAAGGCATTTACAATGTAGGGCACTGGAAACACGCTATTCCTGACACCATTTCAAAGCAGACTGTGACAAAAAGGGTTCAGAAGGAATGCAAAAGGCTGTATTTTCTTATTAGTCAAACTGACATGTAACTCACGAACAGCATTTCTGGATGTTAATGTTAACTTGAGGCTGGGGGGAGCAGATGAGGACACATCTCAAATACTGGGTTTTCGTAAGAAACCCACTGCCAGTGTCAAACAAGAACCTAGCGCTGCCAAATAATGTGCCTGCACCTTTGCGTAGCAGTAGAAATCCCTGGTGTAAATTTCCCCTTGTGCCATGGCACACACGGAACCTAAATTTGTATAAATAACTTCCAATCTTACCTCTGTCTTTTGCTTTATCAGAAAGGAGCACCTCCACAGCCTCATACTCCCGGATTGCATCCAGTATGATGTTTCCTTCCTTGTTGAAGAGGAAGAGCATGGGAATTGTGATATCATCCGTATTCTTTCCATCACCAGCCATTTGGAAGAGAGGAGCTGTGTCACTGCTGCTTCCCTCATTGTCATCTAGCCAGATGCACACAAAAGGAAAAGCAAACAAACCTCCTGTTAAATAAACAGACTACAACTCTGAACTTCAGCAGACTTCCATAACTTTCTACTGCCTAGTTAAGAGAATCCCAGGTGAAAATTAGTAAGGTGGTTGTAAAAAAGCAAAAAAAGCCAACTTGTGTACTTGTTTTCCTGAAAGTTTTTCATTTGTATCTCAAGTCTTCCTCAGTAATTAGGAGACAGCACTACTGGAACACTCAATGATGCTTAAAAGAACAACTTTTCACCTGCAAAAAACAGTGACAGTTGCCCATCCCAATTTGTTTAGCTACACTTGCTGCACAGAAGCAGACCAAACAAAACATTTCTTCATCTGAAAGCACAAATTGTGTTGGACTACTGTCATCTCAGAGTTTAACAGCTTTTTGTCAGCTCTCCAGTATCTTTTAGTCTGTAAAATACAGGTTAAATCTACACAAAATTAAGATTTTGACAACTTAAAACTGTATTTACCAATAACAATGCCCCCTATTGCTCCAGCTTTTTGAATGTTTCGTGCCTTTTCGGCAAACATACACTGGCCTCTCTGCATCAGAGCAATTTTCTCTTTCACTGCCTCAGGATTAGTGATCTCTGAGCATCCATTATATGGCTTAATGGCTGCAACAAATCCTCTTGTCTGGAAAAACAAAAACAAAGAGAATTAGAGCACCAGGTTCAAGCTTGCAAAAGTTTCCTAAGCATTTTTATTTCTACACTTAATCTAATACATTTAGTGCTGTCTTTTGTCAGTGCAGGCAATCTTTACCCTGAAGCTGGAGTTCTAAAGAGCAAAGAATGACAAAGGAAAACCTAATTCTCATATTCAGTGTATTTTGTCTATACCTGTGAACTGTTGTCTCTGGAAAAATGTCTTCTGTGAACTGCGAAGTATGGAACTCCTCTTTGGTGCTGCATCTTGCCCAAAGTCATCAGGTTTTCCTACTGCTTCCAATAGAGACCATTGCCTCTGTGATATTTTCTTCTTCCATCTAGATACAGCCTTTTATAAAAGCTTTTGGAGTTAGAATAGGCTGTTCTTATACAAGGGCTTCTGCAAATTCCTGTCTGACATGGTAGGAAAACCTTTCCTTAAACTAACATCTCAAGATATGAACTGCAGATTATATAAATTCCTTTCAAAGATCATACTATATATGCATTTTAAATCCTAAATCATGACTGATGACTCAGAAGCAGAGCATGGGCCACAGCTCTGCCAGGTAAGCCACTCATCTGAAAGACTGTCATTGCTGTCATTCTGTCATTGCTGTGCCCTGTCATTTTAACCACTGTAATTAACAGATCACCCACTAGCTGGCTACCCTGAAATAGTACCAGTACTGTGAAATTTAGGCCTATGCAACAAGGAAAGTCACAGAAAGCTAGGAACAGATCACGTATACATCTTACATACCCCTGCTTTGTGTTTGGATAAGTCCATCCCAAATTGTGCTGGTCCAGCAGTCAAGACCACCCTGCCAAAGAATGGATGGGAAACAATTTGAACAGCACGAGGAGGTAGCTGTTGCTCTTTCTGCTGCTGACTGGAGAGTTCAATCATTTCCTGCATGAACCGTAAGCCATCTTCAGCGTCAAGTGAACTTGCGGCCTGAGTAGTAAAGAAACAATTAACAGTTTCTTCTTAAATGTTTGAGAAACTTGGGGAAAAAAGTTAAAATTGAAGTTACGTTTGCTTGGACCACTGCTACAGAGATTTTGAAATGCAGAGCGGACGCTCACTGGCACTCATTCATCATTTCAAATAAGGAAGTTAACCTTTCAGTCACTCCACCACCCAGAAGACTAAAAACACACAAACATCCAGACCTCCTAAACAAACACAAGTATCTCTCACTGAAAGCTAGTGTTTTCAGATATGATGCTGTTAGCTACATCACTTTGACATGAACGGCCTCCATCCGATTTAATGGAAGATTAGTTAAAAGTGTTGCTGAGGCAAAATATTCACAAACGTCAGCGTGCTAAATATAGTTGCCTATCCTGGTCGTGTGCCTCCTTCCAGAGTCTGGCTACCCCTCCTGAACCTCTAAGTGTAAATATCATCACGAGCAGGATTTGACTGAAAGCGTTCCAAAGAAGTACTGTCAGGTCTTACTTGCACTGCATGCTGTACTAACTGTACTCTTCCGTCTTTCAGATGAATCAAACTGACTCCCATCTTCTTCAGTATCTCCAAGTGTTCAGGATTACTGGCCATGAAATCTCTGGCTCTCAATGGTGGTTTTGGTCCACTTCCCAAACTGTCTTCCCTGTCAAAAGGTATTAGCAGTCAAAGCTTTAAAATTCAGATTATTCTTGAAATACAACTCTCATGTTATTCCTACCACCACAAGATTTGGAATAATACTGAATACAAGCTTCACTAGAACGCAACTTCCCAGTCAAATTATCCTTTTTTAAGTTGTCAATATTATCAATAATTTTGTAGTGCAAAAAAGCCCACACAATGTTGATAACAAAACAACCATGTGCTATCTCTCATTTCTAAATAGTCTGTATTAATGCAAGACTAAAACCAGTTTTCTTCATACAGTTGCTACTCAGTTTTACTTGTGAAGTATAAATATCAAAGAGGTGGTCGGGAGGACAAACTTCCTCAGCTTTAACAGACTGCCCTAAGTTCTTCAGAACAGGTGAAGTTATGTACAGTAGCACGATTTGCTTACTACAAAGAAGAGTTGCAGAACTGTTCAAGAGACTACAGAAATTAATTTTATGAATTAGAGAGATGCTTCCTGCAATACCTGGGCTACAATTCCCACTTGGGGTATATGGCTCATTAACCTCCTTTTGCTTTGAAAGACTAATTCCTGCCGGAAATGAACTAAGTCTTGCTGATCATGCCAGAGAAAATGTAACTGATTTTTCCCCATAGCTAGGCTACCCATTCTAAAAGGACTACAAACTCAAGCACAGCAAGCTCCAATACACCTCATGTTTCTCCTTCCATGCCTAACAGACCCTATTCCACTCCCTCCCACACTAACAGAAGACAGAAAACATTCATCTTACGCTCTGGAAATACCCCTAGGACAGCTCTTATCCACCACATTTTTCAAAGGTTCACGAATACTCTGAGCGAACATTGGGTCGTTTGGGAAAAGAATCTGGGTGTTCGGACAGGTCCAGTCAAAGTTGCTGTCGTCCAGCTCTGTGTATTCTGTGGTCTAAAATAAAAGATACAGATCACCTAGTAAAATGCATGTTACGTTTTTGTATAAAGAAAATCAACAGGTAGACCCACCCTTAAGTAATCTGTGTACTCAGGACACGCAACACACGTCCTAAAACCACACAGATTCCAAGAATACATCACTCTGTTCCACACCTTGTAATAATAAAGGGTAACCTGTGCACTACAACCCCTTTCTAGGGATATGTAAATAAAACACCTGTTATAATTTGTAACTTAACAAACTTGTAACCACCGTTACTAGAAATTTTCTGCAGAAACACCTAATTTTCTACTGACAAACAGTACATGTCAAGCTTGTTCATGACATAGCTAGTGCTCCCTATACCCTAACCCTAACGTGCTGGACAACTAAATGAAGTAGTTATGACTAAAGGCTCCCTGAAAAACAAGACCTAAAAGGCGGTCAGTTTACTGGAATAAACACTTTAAAGTACCTGTGCTCTTAGTGTGACAAACAGCAGTCACATCACTTAAGAAAGAAGGTCTTGCAAGCATCAGCTTAGTCACACATGACTTTTCCTGTTTATGAGAATAAATACAAACAGGATGTTGGGTAGATACTACCAACTATCTTGGACATTTTGGCTTAATAGCACTGTGTTTGTATTAAAATTAATATACACATTCTGTTTTTTCTTAACAATTTTTCCTCCCATCAGATAAATTCCATGAAAGAGTAACACTCTCGTCTTCACGGCCTTTAGCCATTTAATGCATTTCATTGACAATATTTTTAATGGATCTTTCTTATTTTATTATGCACGTCAGTTGCTTTAAGAGCTGAAAACTGCATTTGAACAATTTACTCTGTCCATTTTATTGGCCTTTTATTAACATTTGCAGTTCACAAGAGAACTACATATGTTAGGCCAGCACTTCACACAGCATCAGCTGTGGCAATCCTGTGTCCCAAAAGTATCAACTTCGCACGTTGGGAACAAAAGTTATATAAAATGCTCCTTCAGACCCTTCAGAGACCTGCTTCAGTAGTTTGAAAAAACTGTCTCTGTTTCCAAAACTCTAAACCAAAAGATGATAAATGCCCAAAGAAAGAACATTTCAAACAGGGTGCAGGATCTCCGCCATCAAGGAACACAAAAAAACAACCCATGACCCATTAAATGTATTACCAACTACATTAAGAGCAAGTCATTAACATTTTCACTGTCTAATGTTACATTTCTACTCAATTATAAGATTTGTCCAGGACACAGGGCTTGACACACAACATGAGCATTTTCCTCTGATCTAGGCATTATTGGTTTAAAGGGAAAAAATAGAGGCACAGTACCACAAGGAAATTTATGTCTCTGATGCCTTAGACACCTCTCTCCACTTTCTCATGCATTTCTTTTCCCTGCCAGTAGTACTATTGCCTTGAAGACAAATTATGTCCCCTTACTGAGCACAGAAACAAAACCAAAAGACAAGTATTCATGATGTTTCACAGCACAGTTGTATTACTATGGGTTATTTTGGAAAGTCCAGCAATTTATAAACGCATGAATGTTCTCATATTTACACAACAGATGCCTATTGCATAGACTAAACCAAATATCCCAAAAGCTATAGCTGTATCTTGTCAAACTATCTTTGTTTTGCAGCATTCTCAAATAACCTTTCAAAACTTGCCGAGGGTTCATATGGTAAAACAAACAAGTCTTAGGCATGGTGTAGCAAATGTTTCAGAAAAAATAAGAGAAAATAAAGATGAAAATAAAAATATCAGTGTTATTTTCAAATTTATACAGAGATGAGGAATGATTTTAAGTATTGCTAATACTCCACAGGCTTTTTCCTCAGGATTCAGTGGTGCAGAATCCAGTCACGGAAACATCGTTCATACTCGTGACTGGCACTGTTAACATGATGAAATAGTTCATAGTAATCAAAGTGTTACAACTGGTGTACTTTTTCAAACTACGATTTTTCTTCCACTTCCTCTCATAAAAAAGGAACTAATACCAAGCACCACTGAAACTAATTTGAGCTGTTACTTACTGTATTTTTTTTAGAGACGGTTTGGTTTGTAGTGGAAAGCCAAAGCGGTAATAGATGAGCTTCTGTGGTGAAGATATAATCTTCAATGTCGAAAATCATGTCTTCCTTATCAGCAAACAGCAGGTAAAGATACTTAAACATCTCAGCCAGAAAGAAAGAGTCCATTCTATGGAAAAAAGTGGATGTCCTTTAGGAGGATCCTTTTTCTTTTATATAAAATATTAGTAAAACAAATACTCATACTGCTCCAACTCTGAAGACTTCATGACTATTATTGTTTAACTTAATTCCATTAGCAGTCCTTCCACTTGAGAGAAACTATGTTTGGAAGGAAATGAGTCAGCATGTTGAGTACAAAACAGCATTATAGAAAAAACAACAACCTCTTTACAAACTTCTAATTTTGAAATATATTTTGTTTGAAAGTATTTCACATCTGTTGCTCCGAGACAAATGAAACATTATTAAACTAAAAATATTCTTATGTAACAAACTCAAACTATTTCAATAGTTTATAGACTATGACAAACGGGTAATTTAAGGCTTGGTTATCAAACTGACGACAGACAGCTACTCAAAAGTCAATTGATTCAATTGTATAACTAGGGTAACTAGATTTTTTTTTCCTATAATCTTTTTATGAAAAAAGTCGTTGCAAAAAAATTTTACCTGTCTTCGTGACTTCCTGTACGAACATCCTTCATCGCAGCAAACCCACAAGGTACTCTTGCATACTTGTTCAAGTTTTCAATGAGTGTTTTTCCTACTTCAAGATAGTAAGGGTCCCCAGTAGCCTGTAAGAGAAAACCAGAAGAAAACCAAGCATATAGGTGCATTTAGAGTTACTGAACAGTTAACAGCTTTTCTTTTCCTAATTTATAGATTCCATACCTTCTCGGACACCAGTAAAGTCTAATTTACTAACAGTGCTAAACAGTCACAAGAGAGACTTCTGAGCTACTACTGCATTACCTTTACGGATATGCAGGTAAGCACATAGAAATATTTAAGAAACGCGAGACATTTAGGCACTTCTCTTCAAGGTACAAGTGGCTTCTGCATTTAGTCTCCAAGATCTCTTTAGAGATCAGCAACCCCTAAATATCTTTAAAAATACAGGCCTTTGTCACTTAACAGTTTTGTTTCTAATTCTAGGCATATAAAACAAAATTCCTAGGATAAGTTTTTGATAACCAATACTTTCATCTTGTTTATATACAGAACTGGCTCAAGTAGATAAAACAAGTTGGAGATATGCTACTCATTCTATACGGAAATAAAACACCAACAAAATTCTAGGTGCTACACAAAGTGCCAAAAGTCAAAGGAACAAAAGTGATTTTACTTTATACAAGAAGTAAGTGCTTTCAGCAAATTCAGGCCTTAGAGGATGCTGAGCCCAGTGAACTCTGAAGTCTGTTGTGAATGCCTGAGGAAGAAGAGCAGATGAAAATAAATGCAAGAATAAAAAACAAAGTAAGGTTTATTTTGAATCCTACATTAATTGTACTACAACAGCTGAAGTACACAGCGGTGCAGGACTGAAGGCCCAACATCAATCTCAGGAGGCTACAAGAACCTCTGTCCAGTTAGTACATATGAGGCCAAAGCCTAAACAAGTGCTCTAGCACACTTAGTGTGAGCGAGATTTAAGCTTGTGTAGGAGTCCAGACACCACCCAGCCTCTTCGCAGATGTCCAATAAGTGGAGTTCTGGCAAGAGCTGCCGGATTAGAACTGGTGCTCCAGATGCAGGAGGCAGCACACATCCTCCAGTTGCTCCCGTCAGCCCAAGCACACAACTGCTGCTGCAACCCAACCGAAGTAGCCCGGTGAAGGGCCACTGCATAGGGATGACCCGAGTTTTGACAAATAGCAGTTTTGCAAACATACCTACCACCTGACACTTGCAATGCGTTAAACTGTCATTTCAGACTCACAGATTGTAAGCATCTGTTTCTAACACAACAAATACCACAGACTAGAAATCAGTTATCTAAGAATTTCCTTGTCTATGTATCCACTCTTATCATGCACTGGCTAAAGCCACTTCTGTGATGGCCTATATTCACCATTAGTTCATAGTGGGGTTTAACCTAAGCCTTTGCTAAAGGGGATGGCTTATTGGCTTGAATACAGCTAACTGACCTTTCAAAGTTTCCTTCATAAGAACGACGCACTGAAAAAACAACCCCAAAAAAACCCTAAGGAGCCAAAACATGTCATTTTAAAAGCACTCAAAAAAATTAATTCCAATGCCTAAAGAGCATTCTTTGGTCTCAATTTCTACATCAGATGAATGAGATGTTAATTAAAATGTTCTCTAACAGAAATAAGCTTACACTAGAGGAAAGTCAAAATTACAAGTGGAGGCAGAAGCATTCTCATGTTCTGGTCACCACAGAATAAAGACACCTACTTCAGTAGGTGAACAAGCTTTTGAGTGGAGAATTAACTTGCTCAAAGACTGTCCTTGCAAGATCTACGGATAAGTATGGGCACAACTTTCAAGGACCATTGTCAGAACAATTCAATCTTCAGTTTCCTTCCTTGTGTTAATAGTGACTGATCTTTAGCATTAATGCTATTGCATTTCTAAGCAGCTACTGCGTGTGCTTATACAAGTTCCACATACTGAAACGAGTTAAGGTCAATTCTGAATGGCTGAAATATAAAGTCAAGCAATTATTAAAAACAGTAGCCTCCTATTATTGTGTTAATTATAGCATAACTGAAGGAAAAATATTTCATATCTAACAGTTGTGATACATGCAGAACAGCAAATCTCTTAAGAATGCTGTGGAAATGAGCTGTTGGCTTTAGTGACACACACATACTATTTTTTCAAACGGGTATCTGAGATTGCTCAAATTGAGGTAAGAATCAGTTTACACGATCAAAAATTACTATCTTACCTCTGGAAGAAAGTTATGCTTTTTTATAACCTGATACAGCATCTCATGAGTTTCAATAGCAGGTCGAATATCACCCTTCAACACCTGAAATTCAAAAATAAAATTAACATGAATTCACCATGCACAGGAATAATATTCAACATTAGGCACACTCACTGCATTCATGTAAAGCTACAGACCAATTTCTACATTTCCAGCAGATACATACTGTAAAGATCACCCCCTTTCAGTGTAAGCCATAGATATATTGTAAGAGCCTTTTAAGCAAGATCAGTAAGCTCACTAAAGGACAACTGCCTGTTTAGAAAAAGGGTTTCTATCATTTCACAGAATCACAGAACGGTTTGGGTTGGAAAGGACCTTAAAGATCATCTAGTTCCAACTCTCTGCCTTGGGCAGGGACACCCTTCACTAGCCCAGGTTGTTTCAAGCCTCATCCAGCCTGGCCTTGGACACTTCCAGGGATGGGGCATCCACAGCTTCTCAGGGCAACCTGTCCCAGTGCTCCCCACCCTCTCCGGGAAGAATTTCTTCCTGATATCTAACCTAAATCTCCCTGCTTTCAATTTAAACCTGTTATCTCCTTGTGCTGTCACTACAGGCCCTTTTAAAAAGTTCCCCCCCAGCTTCCTTGTAGGCCCCCTTCAGGGGGTTTACAGGCCCCCTTCCTCAGGGTTTACAGAGAACTGTGGTGGAAAGGTGATTTAGTTTATCTTAAAGATGCAAATGGCACACAAACTAGAAAATCTGTAATGACTACTAAAAAGGCAGCTTAATTGGAGTCTTTTCATGACTAGGAGTGAAGGAAGCAAATCATACGGACATACTTTTCTTCATATTCAACAGGGCCAGATATGCATGTTCACCTGCATCCCAGCATTGAAGGGTCAGGAGTGAGTACAGAAATCCTCATACAGTACTTTTGAAAAATGAAATTACTAAGCTTGACTTGTCAATTATATATCCAGTATATTTAATTGTTTACTTGTTATTAAAATCATCTGCACATAAGTTTTAAACCTTACCTGCAATCCAGGGAAGAAAGCTAGTAAAGAATCCATCCAGGTCCTAGCATTTAGCATTGGTTTATGAATATGAACATCAAGAAGAAGAGGTGGTTGGCTAATGTATCTCATTATGGCATCGTAGTGCTGAAAAACACCAGAAAACTAATGAGTTTGTATTATAATACATTTTACAAAACAGATACAGATCGCCAAACTATGGTATTTTATTTAAATGGAAGAACCAGTACTACACTCCCGATCATTAATATATTTGGCAGTCACAGAATTGTGCTTCCATGGGCAGCCCGTTCCAATGCCCGAAAACCCTTTCAGTGAAGAAATTTTTTCCTAATATCCAATCTAAACCTTCTCTGGTGCAAGTTGAGGCTGTTTCCTCTTGTCCTATCACTTGCTACCTTGGAGAAGAGACAGACGCCCGCCTCACTAAAACCTCCTGTCAGTCTGTTGTAGAGAGCAATAAGGTCTCCCCTGAGGCTCCTCTTCTCCAGGCAAAACAACCCCAGTTCCCTCAGCTGCTCCTCACAGGATTTGTGCTCCAGACCCTTGACCAGTTCTTTTTATACAGTAGTTTCTAGTTTCACAAACTAAAAAGAAGTGTAGTAACTACTGAAAAGCTCCACAGTATTACACATGGAATACATGTCACATTTTCCAAGTAATACACATACACAAAAGTATGTTCAGCAGCCATGTGACAAACAAGTAACTACCACCGTTAAGGCACATTTGTTTTGGCTGAATCGTTAAGCACATGCTAAACAAAGCTGAAATTGCTTTCTCTGAACAAGAGAATTCTAAAGCAAATACATCTCAGGAGGAAAAGGAGGATAGAAGGTATAAAACCCAAAGCAGCTGGGCTTGATGGCCCAGAAGAACTTTAAATCCATTAGGCTCACTTGTCAACTAGCCAACTTCCAATCCTATGCTCTCTAAGATACCTGCTTTTCTTGTTTTCTGAACCACATACGTTACAATCATGAGCACATGAGCCAGTCAACAGGAAACAGTTAATATACATAACTAACACAAAATATAATCATGGTGGCTGCAGGTTAGGAATATAAAATAATCATTACACTTAACGTGTTGTAACAGGCTTTTAGCTGCTGATTTATTCCAATTTTAATACTGCTTATGATATAAAATCATGCTGTATGATATACAATCATTTTAGTATATAAAAATCATTTAAGAATATTAAATATTTTTACTGGATATTGCTATTTTCAAAAGAAAGAATGCTCTTATGGAAGAATAATGATGCTGACAAAGTTCTTAGATTACTAAATTTCTAAGATTACTAAGTGTGTTTTTTCAGCTTCTAAGTATACTTAAATATACATGGGGACTTGGGATCTGCAGTGCAATGCAAGATTCACACTTCAATTTCAGATCTTTTTTTTATTGCTCCAGAACAAAAGAAATTGTACCATGGCTTGTAACAAGAGGCCCTTACATTGTTTGACAGAAACATTTGCAGTATTACACTCTTCAGGGTGATCCTGAAATACAGCTTTTCCTGTACTGGGAACATAGAAAAAGGTCCAGAAGATTCTGCTTTTCACTGAATGGGGTTACAATAGCTGCTCAGGTACAGTTCACCCAAGCCTAGCAAAAAAATCATATTAGAAAGAGCTGGCACTAGCCACATCAGAAGTCACAGAAATTCTGCTAAAGGTCTCTTCATAGGCTTCTTGGGCTAACAGCTGACTGACAACACAATTAGTCTGACATTTGTGTTACAGAAGGCACAAACCTGAGCAAGGTGTTAACTTACTGTGTTAAATCTTTCCAGGAAACTGTCATCTCCCAGCAAGACATAGGCTTTTAGTAAATATTCATAATATGAATCTATTCCTGCTCCAACTCCACTATCTAGAAGCAGCAGAAAATGAAAAGATGATTTTACTTTAAGTAGTTACATGGATATTTTCACATTGATTTCAAAGGCTCTTCCAGTAAAAGGAAAAGCCTCCTATCACTAGAATTAAGGCACAGATGGATGCCAAGACACAATACTGTCTGCCTGTGCTAAAGGTTTTGCAGTATCCACGCACACAGTAATATGAATAGACATGCACCGAAGCCAGTTGTTTCACCTTTATCCTATGAAAATATCTCTACTGGCTCCCACATACAACAACAGTCCTATTTAGATTTTTCCTATGTATTTATAGTAGAATCTCTGAACATTTACCCCGAGGCATTTCCCTCTCAGTATTAAAATGAACCAGAGAACACTTTCTTTGCAGTGAATAAAACTAATTTCTGTACCAAAACACCCTCTCAGAGCAAAGTCAGGCTTTGTTGTGGCAGGTTTCTCCAGCACTGAAAGGATGTCACTCCACTTGCCTACCCCATTAACATTTTAAAATAGTCAGGCATTTTTTTCTTGCACAAAACCACTTGTGGTCACTCATTTTGAGTCAGAATACCACACACCTTTGCGAACCCAGTCTCCAGTGTGAATATTAATAGTAACGCCCACTAAATTGCTGCTGCGCTGTCTTTTTTCCCAAATAAAATCAAGCGCTTTCCGTGCATGTTCCTGAAACAACAAAAAATGCTCATTAAAGAAAATTAGAAAGACGGATACTAGACACTGTTACTCTTTTGTCTATTGAAATGAAGATGCTATGAAATAAGATGTTTCCTATCTAACAATTATAAAATTCAGTATTACATTACATACACTTAAACAGTAGGATGTTCAATCCACATTTTATATAAAAGTTATCCTGTTGCTGATTAGAATGGTGCTTGTCCACACAACTATTTGCCAATGCTGCATGGTCTTAAGCAAATGAAGCATTCTTCTGCACTGGTTTCCTACTCTAAAACTGTGCATACAGACAGGATAGCGTAACCTAATGTAAAAAAAAAAAATTAAAGAAATGTAACAGCCTTTGAGTCAAAATCACTGCATCTTTTCAGACATCTCAATGTGGAGCAGCAGTCCCTTTTCATCAGTATGCAAGTTTTATTTATATATATATACACACACACACACACAAAGTAACTTCAAGGTAACAACCCACCCAACAAAAAAATGGCCCTAAATTGCCAAATGCTCATGTGAGATTTTAGGGGAAGAAGTTTAACCAAAACATTCAGCACCAACCCAGCTACGCTTCCACTCAGTTCCATGGAACTAAAGAAAATATTAGGCCTATGCTGAAATACTTTGAAAAAAATCTAACCTGAAAAAACATGGGTTTTTTGGTATCATAACAAAGAAATATTCACAAACACTTTTATTTACCTTCCTCCTGACAACATAGCCCTTTAGGTAAGTCTTGCACAGCTCCAATGGAATTATATGAGTATGCTTTTTTTTTTTCCCTTTTGGGATTGGTTGGGGGTTTTTTTTGGTGTGTTTTTGTTTGGTTTTTTTTTTAAGTTGCATTTTAAGCAACAAGTATCTCACTTTTCTTCTTTCTAGTCCTGGCTCCTCGACCCAAAAACTATGCAAGTATTATCCTTCAGCTAGTCTTCAGTATATTTATCTTGTTTACTTCTGTATTATACTAACCACTTTCAAACAAAATTACCTCCCGTTTTTTAAACGGTCAAATTAACACTTCATGAAAAAAGCCCACAAACACAACAAACCTAAACACACACAAACTTTTTGGCAGAACAGCTTAGATGTGCACCCAATAAAATTATTTTTCCAAAATTACAAGAATGTAGTAGAACACTAATGAATACCTAATCCCAAAAAATAACGTATCGTGGAAAGCAAACCTCAAATATAGATGTTCCTGTGAATCGGCTTAAAGCTGCAAACTCAAGGATCAAGGTACCTGCACAAGCTGTACAGGTATCAGTTTCTGTTCCTGTTCGTGCTTCTGGATGTCGTACACCAAATTTTAAGTTAACCTAGAGAAAAGTGGAGATTAGCATCTTTATTTTTACTAGCTGATTTTACACTTCTGTGACAGGCCTGTAGAGCAACTATATAACCTATACTTTTACCAAAGACAAGGCTGGGGGAAGGCGGGGAGTGGGTAGGGCAGGGATAACACACACCCCATTAGTTTTGCTCTGCTTTACCACATACTGTCAGCTCAAACATGCACATAAAATTACCCAGAAGTACCCAAAATACTCAACCCTTCAAACACGGATTGGCCCAATTAGCTGTTGCCTGGTTCACCAGACATTTGAATGAAAAAAGAATACCACCGTGAAAATCTAATTCTAACAATTTATTTACCAGCAAACCAGAAACTCAGAACATCACAAGTGCTCATGGAAATTAAGTTTTTGTGAATATCTCACTAAAATTCTCAGAGAGAATACAAGCTACATAAGCCCGCTTTTGCACCAGGCACAGTATCACTTTCCACATTCTGGAGAGAGACCCCTCAGCAGAAGGTTGTCACACCCTGAACATTTTGAATTAGACGTTTTCACTAGGAAAATGCTGATTTACTGAGCCCAAACTTTTAATTTATGGGAAAGTTTCCAATCAAAGCCACATCTCTCAAACTGAATGGATGATACGCATGGGATGTAGTTTTCTGTCATTCAAACAGTATGCACCAAGCTTTTTTGAATTCAATTAAAGTTTTAACATTAAATGAATCTTTTATTACAGCTACCTTTGCCCTCTTAAAAATATGGATGTAGGCCACAAAGATTCATCACTTTTGTGTTAAATTCACAAAGCAAGTGCTGGCAAGTTGCTCTTGCACTGCCTCAGTGAAAGATATGTACCAAACCAAAAATTACTCTCCACAGCTACGTGGTGGTGCCTAAAGCAGCAAAGAAATCACAGAAACATAGAATGGTTTGGGTTAGAAGGGACCTTAAAGACCATCCAGTCCCAACCCCCCTGCCATGGGCAGGGACACCCTCCACCAGACCAGGTTGCTCCAAGCCTCATCCAGCCTGGCCTTGGACACTTCCAGGGATGGGGCACCCACAGCTTCTCTGGGCAGCCTGTGCCAGTGCCTCCCCATCCTCTCCGGGAAGAATTTCTTCCTGATATCTAATCTAAATCTCCCTGCTTTCAATTTAAACCCGTTACCCCTTGTCCTGTCACTACAGGCCCTTGTAAAAAGTCCACCTCCAGCTTCCTTGTCAGCCCCTTCAGGTACTGGAAGGCTGCAATAAGGTCTCCCCAAAGCCTTCTCTTCTCCAGGCTGAACAAACCCAATTTGCTCAGTTTTTCTTCATATCAGAGGTGCTCCAGTCCTCTGATCATCTTCACGGCCTCCTCTGGACTCACTCTAACTGGTCGATATCCTTCTTATGTTGGAGGCCCCAGAGTTGGATGCAGAACTGCAGGTGGGGTCTCACAAGAGTAGACTAAAGAGGGGGAATTTCCCTCAACCTGCCGGCCACGCTTCTCTGGATACAGCCCAGAATCCGGTTGGCTTTCTGGGCTGCCAGTGCACACTGCTGCCTCATGTTCAGCTTTTCATCCACCCGTACCCCAAGTCCTCCTCCTCAGGGCTGCTCTCAGTCCATCCTGCATCCAGCCTGTCCTTGTGTTTGGGATTGCCCCAACCCAAGGCACTTGGCCTTGCCGAACTTTATGAGGTTGGTACAGGTCCAGCTCTCCAGCATGTCAGTGTCACTCTGGATGGCATCCCTTTCCCTTCCCTCCAGTAGACAGTGATTAGAAAAGATTTCTGCAGTTACCAGTTTTCCAGAACTCTGTATATGAAAATTTTCTGAGCCGGAAATGTAGAGATTCAACATGCCTAAAACTGTATTTTAAAATACTAGGTAGCACGTATTACAAATAAGCAATTTATCAGCTTTTGATCTTCTCTACATTTAATAAATATACAAGCGATTTTAGAAACTGAGATGAAAACAAGAAAAATTCTGCTTACAGAAGTAATTCGTAATTGTAGAAACCAGAGAACTTACTCTTGGATAAGGGAGACCACTAGTGGTGTTAAAAGCAGGTAAAAGCTTGTAGCCTAGTTCCTTTGCCATGTGCAGAAGTTCACCATTGTACCACTGCATAAATTCACCTTTTTCTTTCAGCATAATCGCCACTGAATGCCCACCTAGGAGACCTCTAAACACAAGAAAATTATCCACATCTCAATAGGTATATTCATCTCCACAGCAATGCAGCAATCTCTATGATTTAGACTACTATCTAAGTACCTGTGCTGTGTTCACATGGCCCGAACTTTCAGAAACACTCAGCAGATGCAACTCCAATTACAACTGAGGTGAGCTGTCAGTATTTTGGAAGCAATTCTTATTGTTCAGGACTCAGTTCTACACTATAGTTGAATCACTGATTCATCAATATAGTTAGCCAAGAACACAACCAGCACCTCTGAAACTGCATGGAATAGCTTAAAACTAACCAGCTCTCATCCTGTTGTGAGCAGCAAGACGGACTAGAGACTTCCAGAAGTTCCTTCCAGTCTGAAATAACCTAGTACCTCAAATATTTAAATATTCTGTTAAACCAAGTATGGAACAGCTTAATGAAAAGAGCCTTACAGATTACGAAAAAACACTGCTACCTCAGCATGCACAATTTTTAGCAATCAAGAAAGCTATGACTGCCGCAGTTCGATGGAGGCCAACTTGATTCAGTACCACTGCATCGACTCCTGCTTAGCACTTTAAAACCCTCCTTAGGGCAGGTGTCAAGCTATGCTAACCGACAAAGGCACAGATGTTTTACAGGAGGTAAAACAGCGCAGAAAGGTATGCCTTAAGGACATGTAGCTAAACCCCACGTTTAAGAGTTTTGAAAATATAAAAGTTACTCACCCAAGGACTCTTATGTTGGTTTCAAAGACAGATACGACTATGTCGTTATCTAAATTAACATCCTTTATTACTTTTTTTACAGCCTCTTCAAACTCTTTGGTTTTATTTAACACCTAGAATACAAATGTAACCAGATGTTTAGGTTCCAACATAGCTAATACAATCACACTCAGGTGTGGAAAACCAAGGGCAATTAATTAAAAAAAATAAACTCGGATACAGTGCAAACAGACATTACTATTACTGTTTTTCTCACCAGACAAACGAAAGAGAATAAAAGCTGTACACAAGCAATAAAGTCACTGAGAATGTACCTGAACTATTACCCAGGGATTTGTTTGTTCCTTCCCCTACTCCCATGCTATGACTGTAGTGCAACAGGACTCAGCAGCCTGCAGGCTACGCTGGCGGATCAGGCTAAGACCTGCCTGCTCTGATGCCCCCATTTCGCCTATCCATGGACTAAGGAGCTGCATCTTAACTTGGATGAATCGTCCCAGCAGTCTTCCCCCTCCCAACAGTTTTCTCCTCATGCCTGAAGAACAGCTCGGGCATTTCCTACGGATTTTCTTTCACACTGACTTTCTTTCAGTTCAATCAATGGTTAAGAATATTTGTGACTTATCCAATTTTTTGCCTAAAATGTCTCTAAATTCCACAAGAATTAATCCTGCTCTAAGACAAGAAAACAATAAATAAACCACAATAATTCTTTTGTGTGTCAGAGAGACTGGGAGTTCCAGACTCCACATTTTCAACACTTGCAGTGCCAATTCAAAAGAGACAAGGGTCATCTCACAGTACACCATGAAAAGGGAACGGCTGTCAGAGAAAGAGCATTATACGATTCCCACACCAAATCAGTGCAGTATGGATTTTCATAGCTATTTAGATTTGTTTACCTGGAGACATGAATGGCCAAAAAAATGGAGTTCGGAGATTAGGAATTATGATGACAAAATAAGTCAAAGGGATTGAAATCTAACAGAAAGTAGTTTATTAATGATTGCGGTCTTTTAATAAGAGATGGAACATATGTTCACTAACATCTCCTGGCAAACAGGCCTGGGATTGCAGTTTTCTATAACATATATTTAAGTTCAGGCAATTTTGTCCATGAAAAGGGTACATACACTTTAGAAACAATTCAGTAGGCAGTAAGAGATGTTCACCCGGCAGTCAGCATGCTGTTTTAGACTGTAATGGGAAGCAAACTCACATACTTCTTGTTAAGTTAAACGCCAAGAGCAACAAGATAAGAAAGCATTGATGAAATGTGAAGAAACTGTCCTAGCACTCCAAACACCACCAACACTGCCCTTGGAAGTTCTTAGAAGCAATAGCCACTTCAAATAGCTGGTCTAAGTTCAAAAGTGAAGAAAGGTTAGGATTTGTTACATATAAATTAACAAAATAGAAATCTAAAGTTAAGTTTGGACAGCAGAAGACTTTTTTCGGTTTATCAAATTCCACCAATAGATTCAACTTACCACAAGAGTGTCCAGGGTATCAATTAAGGTCAGTGAAAACCTATGAAACAAAATTTAAAACAGATTTACTATAGACCTGCACATGTAGAAATTAAATAATTGTTAATAGTAACCAATACCATTAGAAACTAAATTCTCACAGAACACTAGCTGTTAAAAACTAGTTGTACACAATAGGTTTAATACCAAAACACCCTCCTAAGTTTATCCCGTTTGTTAGTGATCAGATTAGGAGCTGACTGAAACAAGCTACGATTATAAGGATGCCTTTTTTTACTGCAAAGCTTTCAAACCTCTTTGTAAGCAGATTAAACCTGTATTTCTATTCTCCAATCAAATCTACTAAGAAGCCAAAGGGAATGGTTTGTAGTATTTTCCAACCTTTCTTTCTTTCTTTAGAAAATGAAGAATGTTGACTGAAGTGTAACAGTAAGATTTAGAAAGTTCCAAAAATCATTCTAAGTTAAATTTCTCCTACTACGAACTGTTCCAATTCTACTTCCGAAAAAGCTGCAATTTGTTGCAATCAAAGCCAGTGTTAAAATTAGTGGTGAAAGACTGAAGAAAATGTGACTGTTTCATAACAAAACTTCTATGCGGGACATAACGAACAGGAAAAGGTACAGTAAAGTGAGGAGGGTGTCAAAGGCGCGTAGCAGCTTCTGTATGAGGAAGAAGTGAACAGACTAACGCTCTTCAGCCTGCAACCGCAAAAAGCTTAAGCGTCATTATATGAAGATTTTAATATTGCACAAGGCATGAAGAAAGCAAATGAGAATCTGCTGTTCACTGTTTCTCACAGGAAGTGTCACCTGGTGCCACCCCACACTAGCAAGTGGGAGGCTTAAAATAAGTAGCTACTTACTCCATAAAAAGCAAACACCAAGTCAGAACCCTACTGTTTGAAACAGGAATATCAAAATAAGGCTTCTCCTGTTCATACACTCCTTCCTAGGCCTGTTCTAGTGCATACCAAGCTGCGTGGATCTTTAGCCTAACCTGATAAAATTGTCCTTATGTTAAGAAACACACACCATGCACAGAACAGAATTTACAAACATGATGGCCTTACCATTCAAAACTTTGGAAACAGTTACAACTGCCTATTGAAGAACAGGCATCAAGAATGTAAGCAAGTGACCAGTGTTGAGACCCTGTAGGCCATGTGTGACTATGCACAGAACATAATTAGAATTTTAATTAATTAGTCATATATTATAATTTTTTAAAATTTGTAAAGACATAAGGACATTCTTTGAGCATAGCTCTACAAGAGAAAGAGATTAACCAGTGGCTGTGCACAACAGTGTAACAAACACACCACCTCTACCATACAAAAGGGGAGATACTACGCATTGCACAGCTCTAGAGAAGGCTGGTACCCCTAGTCCTCCAGGGAAACACAACTGACCTAGCTGTCTCACCCTGTCATTTTGTGATTGCAAAGGCTTGACTGAGGATGAACATGACTGATGAGCCAACTGGCAAGAAAAAGGTTTATATAAGAAAACTGATAAATAATAATATAGCTGATAATTAGGAACAGAAAAAAGCATGTATGCAGAAAAATAATAATAAACACATACTTACGCTAATCAATACACCTAAGGGGCCAGAAGGTATTTTTACCTAAATGATAGTATGTTACTATATACAAAAGGTCATTAAAAAGAATGCATGACCAGGATTAAAAATACATTTTCTTGACACTTCTTGCTCATCAGTCCCACCTCTCAATACCTCCAAGGTAGCAAGCTTATAAAGGAATCTCTATGCTAAGCAACTTTTATACACAACCAAAAAATAACATGCTCAATATCATAGAGTGAATCAGAAGTAGTATTGAAGACAGACTTTAATGCTTTTTGCTTAGGGACACTCAGCAGTGATACCAGTAAGAAAAAGCATCAGCTATCTGTTACTAAGTTTTTGCTCTATAAACAGCACACATACAGATAACATTCCTTGGGGGGGGGGGGGGGGAAATCAATTACAATCACATTTAGAGTAATTCAACTTTGTCTTTATTTGTTCAATTTAAGATGGAGAAAGAGAGTCCTTAAATCTACATTCTGCAGCCAAAGGAACAGTATTTGTACCATAAACTATCTTAAAAGGCAAAATATAAAGAATTTCCATGTCTGACAAAATGTTTTATACTTTGACAAAGGCCTCAAGCTACCATATACGTGGCAGTCACTTGATTAATTATGTTTTCAGGGGGCTTTCTACTATCAAAAAACCTAAAAAGCATTTTAAATATCTCTTAATGCCAGCATAATAGATAACAGTTTAGTATTCTGTGAAGCTGATACTTAACCCTTATAACCCCTATTTAGTAGTCAAACGTACTAATACCGTGAGAGCTGACATTTGGAAAGCTTTCCTGTGGAAAAAACTTGGAGAATGATTTAAAACAAACAAACAACATATCTTTGGATCTCACTGGTCAATTCTCTTTTTCCAATTAAGGTGTTCACATCAGTTAACATGATGGGAGGAAATAATAAAAGTATTTCTGCCTAACTTGCTTCTCCCCCACTAGACAAACTACAGATTTGTCTGCATCCATAGAATTTTTTTCAACAAATGTAAGTTTCTGGACATGTCAACCAAAGAACCAAGTTTTATGGGCTGCAAAATGTACTTAGATTCCTAGATGTTTATATGAGAGAGTAAGCGTTTCAAACACTAACTTTCCCAAGGCATCATCCACATCCCCTCGACTTGGTTCCTGACCCCGTACTCGTCCACGACAAGTTAATGGCATGAGTTCATCAGCTGGATACGCATGCTCCTGTAGGGAAACAAAACAAGGGAATGTTATAACTGTTACAACCATTCCAGCAAATCCCCAGAGCCTGCTGAAAGGAAGCCAATTACCCTGAACTTCAGAAAAACTGCATGGCAATCACAGAATCAAAGTCAGAACCTTTGAGCTTAGCAGGGACCTTTGGAGGACATCTTGTCCAACCCCTCTGCTCAAGCAGGGCCACCTCCAGCCAGCTGCCCAGGACCATGTCCAGATGGCTTTTGGGTATCTCCAAGGAAGGAGACTACACAACCTCTCTGGGCAACCTGTGTCAGTGACCACTGCTTGGTCACAGTGTTTCCTGACATTCAGAGGGAACCTCCTGTGCTCCAGTTTGTGCCCGTTGCCTCTGGTCCTGCCACTGGTCACCACTGAGAAAAGCCTGGCTTAGTCTTCCTTACAGCCTTCTTTCAGCTATTTATCTACATTGGTAAGATCCCCCCGACACTTCTCCAGGCTGAGCAGTCCCAGCTCTCTCAGCCTTTTCCATTGGAAAGATGCCCTAGTCCCTTCATCATCTTTGTGTCCCTTTGTTGGGCTCTGTTCAGTATGTCTATCTCCCTCTTGAACTGGGGAGCACAGAACTGGACACAGTACTCCAGGTGTGGCCTCACCAGTGCTGAGCAGAGGGGAAGGATCCCTTCCCTCATCCTTCTGGCAATGTTTTACCTAAAGCAGCCCAGGATACCAACAGCTGCCTTTCCCACAAGGACACGTTGCTGGTTCATGATCACCTTGGTGTCCACCAGGACCCTCAGGTCCTTTTCTGCAAAGCTGCTTTCTATCTGGGTGCGTGGAAACGATTAAACTGAACAGAGCAATAGCACCTCTTTCCAACAGGTCCTTTTCCTCCTTCTCCATCTCTTACCTCCTAGAGAAGCCTAGAACAACTAACAGCACATTAAAAAAACCCACCAAACCACCACCCATTAACTTGAATAGTTGTGTGATGTCTACAGCAAGGTACATATGACACTTCTTATAATGTTCCTTAGCAAAAATTATCATCTCAAAGATGAGTTTAAGACCTAAAACTAATGCAGGCATCAAGTGGCTGATACCCCATGCAGAAATTAGCGGGTATTAGAGTTTCAAGTCACTTTGGAAATGTTTCCAAATGACCATAAGCGACTCGGGGTCACAACCAGTAACAGATAAGAGAACTCGCCTAGCAGGTAAAAAAATTAATTGGTAAATCACTACACAAGGTATAACGAAAGATAACATTCACAAAAAACACTTACCAAGACTGAGCCTTTTACAAACATAACTTTTTTTGAGAGAGGGAGAGACATTGCTAGATTTTTTTTTAAAGCAATGGTTACTTTCTGTATTTCTAGAAAAAGCACTCTGCAAAGCAAGCTGTATTGTAGTATTATTTCTCATCAGTCAGGCAGAAATAACAGGAGTGGCACCATTGCCCAAGTCAAGCACACTGAACAAAATGCTCTGTCCCTATTCCCTCTCAAGTCAATACAAGTTTTGTAGGTTTAAACTACCACCAAAATGGGATATCCAATAAAGGAGACACAAATTTGAAATACATCATTATGCAGTAGGAGAGGTTTGCTGAAAAAATTTTAAAGTGGCCACTGACATTAGGAAAGATAAAGCTTAAGAAAGATAAATCTTAAGTGTATCTAATTTCAACAAACATGCATGAAAATGCCTCTCCATCAGAAGCACAATGCAAGTGATTTGGAATGGAGTTTCCATCTTTTTGATTTCATGAGGAAACTGGCTGCTGTATCGTGCTCTCCAATTTTACCTTCAGTGGAGAACTAACATGTGGCAGGATAAAAAAGTTCAATTACCGCACTGAAACTGCAAGTAAACACATTCAAACTCTTTCCAAATATATGGTACAACAAATAAACTATATTGAAAGGTGAAATAAAAGAATGTTTGTTCTTTTCCTCTCTATAAACTCTTACAGCAACTTCTTTTGAAACTGATGGTTTGTTTCCCTGTCTACCACCCTCCCAGGTATTTTGGCTTTGCAGGACTCTGTTCTCCTCAAGTTCAGCTACAAAAGCCAGAATCAAGATCATTTTAACACAGCTCAGCTGTTTCTGAATGTCAGTGCAAAGACTGAAGTAGTACACAACAAACGATCTCTGGCTTGATTTACAGAGAAAAAAGGTGATTGAGAAATCTGGAGAAAACGGATTTTTAGTCTTAGAAAAATCATAAAGAACTAGAAGCATTTTGAAAAACAAAAGTTCACTTATTCTCTGTTTAGAGCAGGAAAGAGTACTGGGTCAAGTGATGTCTCAGCTTGTAACTTGTCCCCTTTCAAGTAACCTCAAAGGAAGGCAGCAAGACCCATTAACTATAAAACATGGCACAGATGATACAATAAACATACTTTGGGAAAATATCATACAATGGAGATATTTTACATAGCTCGAATTTCTACACATTCTGATTAAACAGATG
Organism: Rhynochetos jubatus; assembly: GCA_027574665.1. Taxonomy (NCBI): domain Eukaryota; kingdom Metazoa; phylum Chordata; class Aves; order Eurypygiformes; family Rhynochetidae; genus Rhynochetos; species Rhynochetos jubatus. Next base: position 25,824,539 of record CM050656.1, read on the forward strand.
ATCATATTTCCTAATGTCAGGACTGTAAATGCAGAGCAGCACAGCACTTGAATAATGAAAAAAAGACACATTGCTACTAGTGCTATAAACCAAGAAATAGCTACTGGCCTTAACTAACATTTTCACATTTTCTTTCTGATAGTCAAGAAGAAAAAAATCCTGATTACTACAAACATTGAAGGACTGGGGGGAAAAAAGACCCAAAACACAGCAGCTCTTTATTCAAAGCTCCTGTTAACATCTGAAAAAGAGTCAAGGGAGTTTCCCCCTTGCACGCAAGTATGAATTTTCAGTCTTCTAGCTCCACAAGTCTAAACCACCTATTAACAGAAACAGAAAATCAAAATTTTTCAGCTGTCTGTTTCAAAAGCAGCTGCAAGAATACTTAATTCTCTTGCTGTCAGAATAAAGTCTGATACCCTAATCTTTTCTTCACCTTTAAACAAACAAGTCCTATTTCTCTGTTTATTTAGTGCTCCAGCATACGTGGCAAGTAAATATCCTTTTGGCTTCAAAGTTTCCAGGATAGCTGAAGTCATTCTTCTCTTTCATCCAGAATGTTCTTGCTTCAGACATAGCAAGACACCTACCAGTTTCTAATTTATCACACAGTTCACAGTAGGAGCACAGATCCTGTAACAGATCATATAACTTTTTAACTCATTTTGCCAAATAGGTAAATTTTCACTGCAGAATGCCATGGGAAACCCAAGTCAAGTATTTTTCATGGAACCAGGTCCTCATCAAATAGCCTGATGTTTGTTAAACTGCTAAGGTGTCAAAAGCAAGAGTTAATGTTAAAAAGAAAAACTACACCCACTTTGAAAATAGTCTCACTTGGCTTTCTATCCATTAATTCCATAACTCTCGTGTACTGTATAAACTTGTAACTCACAAGCTGTTAACCTTGTATTACTTCTTAAAGCATTAAACCATAATACAGAAACGGGGACACGTGGCAAGATACCGTCAAGTCACAGCACTTTGTCCTCCAGGAAGTGTTGCAACTTAAAAGAAAGGGGGTTCTGCAACAGCGACAAAGTACATACAAAAAGACTGTTAACGTAAATTCAGTGAGAATGCATCTTAAATATTTATCTTATTCACATTTACAGTTTCTCCTAAGTGTATTACTTATGGCATATTTGAAAGTATTTATAGTGGCCCGACTTTCCTCAAGTGATAAGTAATTCTTTATTCTTAAGCATATCTAAACTAAGGTAACACATTTCTAGGTTGCCTAGCATGCAGAATGGCTTACATATCCAGAACATGAAGACATTGCACAAAAAATCACAAGTCATATTAAAAGAAACCCTAGCAAGCATGGCTCACTGTCATGACAGTCACGTGCTCAGAAAAGGCTATAGCGCATAGATTTGACACCAGATCCCCTTTCTGTTCTACTTTGTTCTACAAACAGCATTTGTAAAAGAGCTACCAAACTGTATCTAACATAGCTTCCCACAGAAGAAACGGTGTACATAATTTTAACAACAAAATAAGATTGATTTGTATTCTCCAGAATCCGATGCCTACAGACAGCTCTTCTTGAGCTTCCTTTTCCTAGCATTTTTAGGAGTCTGGAATTTCAAACCAAATACTTTATCAAAGATGAAAACTGTTCATAGCTTGATGTATGATAAACTCAAGATGAGGCACAAACTAACAGATACCACTACCAGTGCCTAGCTACCATTCTGAAAGCCATCATAACCCTCCTGAAAGTAACATTTGTTCATTTCTTTTTGAAGGCTCTACAGGTGCGCTCTTACTTATTTTAGCTTTGTTTTCGACCCTACCTCCCTGCTAGTTCTCCAGTGTCATGCACTGTAGGTTGCCTTCTCTCCCAGGTCAGCAATAACAACTCCGAAAAAATTAAGCAAACAAGTATTCTACTCACCATATAATTGCTATATGCATGATCAAACATTTCAAGCACTTGGTTTCTACAAAAGAAAAAAGGAAAAGCATTAGCAATCTGCCTCACAATGGCCTTTAACACACCATCTTAGAACATCTAGAGGTATTACACTTTAATATTGTAACATCAATAACAGGTCCTCCACTAACATACTCAAGTAAATTAAATACAGCACAGTAATTTTTCCTAATTCAGCTACCTTCATTCACTGCAGAAAGGAAAGATTATTTCTTCACCTAGCATGACATTAAGTATTTGGGGATCTCTTTCAAGCTCCTGCACTTCCCCCTGAATAGCTGTAGATGTCACCAACATATTAAAGCTAGAGATGGGTCACATGCCATACTTAGTAAAAAGTGGCAAATACAGTTATGTTCTGCTTGTAATCACCAATACTAAAACCAGCTGACACAGCATAAATTCCTGTCCATGATTCAGGAAAGGACCATAAGTTATAAGGTACACCTCTTCCTTGCATTAGAAGTCTTGGCAAGCAAATACTAAAGAAAACCCTTGTAGCTACATTTATTTTACATGTCTGAAAAGCAGTCAAGGTGAGAAACACTACCATGTAAAAAAAATAGTGGGGTTCTTTGGAGAGACAGCACTCCTTCCAGTTGTGCCTAACTGTTTTACTGAGGAGCCCTGCAAGGCAGAAGAGCATGCTAGTGTCTAAGCTACCACCAACATAATTCACAATCTCTGTTGAGAAGACCGACCAGTAAAGCGACAAGAACACCACAATTATATGCTAAATATCTGATTTAGTGCAGCGACTTGGAAATTTAAGAAGTAGTTTCATCTCATCAAATTAAGCCATTGAAAGAGCAGAGTATGATACTTTTTGAGGGTATTTCAGACTAAATTCAGTCTGCAGTTCTGGGATCTGTTGCAGTAAAGGAAAACCCAGGGTTGGGCACACAAGAGCCATGTCCACACAAACTAAGCCTACAATGCTGTTCAGCGATGTAGCTTACGGAAAGCTTCTTATAACTCTTATTTCCTTACACGCAACTGACATTCACGGGACATTTTCTGAAATAATTTCTGCAACTGACACGACCTTGTCATTTAATAAATACATAATCACATCAAGAAAACACACAAGACATTATACACACAACGTACGCTGAGAACCCAAAGTGGAAAACCCCAGTAACTGTAAACATCAGCATCAAATATCAACTTATATCTAACAATTAATAACTGTAAGAGTATCCAGAGTGTTTCTCCAGCAGGCTTTTTGCATCACTATTCTATGCAGCTGACCAGCAGATGGGAAGAGAAGGATGATGAAACTGCCCCAGTAATATACTAAGATCATTGTATGCTTAATAACATATTTGTCTAAACAACTCCTACTCCATGCAGTGCAATACACTGCCACCTATACTGCAATCTTTATCCTTCAACTAAAAACGACAGTAAAAGAGAATCAGTTTTTTATGTGTACATGCATGGAGGACTAAAGAAGTTCATTTCTATACAGGAACTAGGCAAGAAAGCATTTACCTTTTTTATAACTGCCAAACACTCACATGCTCCAGAGGCATAGCCATAATTGCACCAAGTGCCTATGGATTTAGATTTACCTTTGATCACTTTTACTCATAATTACACATAACCACTTCCTTCAATCTTCAAGACTAGAGCTCCCAAGCGTAAGGCAGAAGGGTTTGACCCCACACGCAGCAGAGGCTGCGAGGGGCTGCCCGCCCCTGATAGCCGTGGCGACCTGACCCGAAACCCCAGCGGGCCTGTAGCACACACACCTCAGATGTTGATAGCAGACCCATGCCACGCACCTCGTAGTCTTCAGGGAAGGGGAAAACAGAGGGACAGGAGACACGTTCCCCGCACCGTGAAGCCCAACCCAGCTCCCGGGTGTAGCGCAGATCCCCCTGCCCCAGCACGGCGAAGGCCCGGCGAGGAGACGCCGCTGGACCGCAAAGCCACTGCGGCCGGTGGACTCAACCCGGGCCCTGCCGGCCTCCGCCCCGGCCCCGCAGGACTCCGACGGGCCCTAGGGCGACCCGGCGCCGCTCCTGTTTCCCCCCACTCCCGGCCCGGCCCGTTGCGGCGGCAGCGCTTACCCCAACCGGCGCTTCTCCTCCTTGCTCATGGCCCCGGCCCCCGGGGCGGCCGCCAGCACAGAGGAGGCGGAGAGCAGGCCAAGGGCCAGGAGCTTCCACGGCCTCCTCCAGCGGGGCCCCCGGTCGCCGCGGCCACCGCCCTGGCAGTCCGCAGCTCCGCTCATGGCCGCGGCCGCCTGCCCGCTGCCGCTAGGCCCGGCTCCGGCCCATCTCGCCCGCTGCCCGCCCCTCGCGGCGCGGTAGCCGCGGCTCCCAGCGCCCACGCGCAGGCGGAAGGGACCGGCCCTCCACTTTCCTGTGGCGTAGCCAAGGAAACCGCCTCGCTCCGCCACTTCCGGGTCCCCCCGCACACGCCGCCACGCCGGGCCAATAGGAACGCGGCGGGAGGGCCGCGAGACAGGGGGGCGCGCGGGCCACGTGACGGCAACGTCACGCCGAGCCAGAGGGCGACGTGGACAAAAGGAGGGGCGGGAAAGGAGCTGCGCGCAGGCGCAGTGGTGTCGGACTGCAACTCTCGGCGCGCGTTAGCCGGCACGCCCGGGGCTCCGCAGGGCGTCCCGTCCCGTCCCGTCCCGTCCCGTCCCGTCCCGTCCCGTCCCTGCTTGGCGCTCCGTGAGGAGAGCGGCCCCGGCCAGCCGCGGTCGGGAGGAGAGCTCCGGCCGGCAGCCGGGCCCCAAGCGAGCCCGAAAGGCCCCCCTCGGCCGGGGAGAACGTGAGGCACGCGTGGCGAAGTGTGGGGTTTTTTAATATCACAAAACCCCAAATTAAACTACCTCACACACACACACAAAGCCAGCCTCTCAGCGATGGAAGGGAAGAGCCTCTTTTATTTCCACGACAAGCATTTTTACAAAGTTATAAGCAAGATAAAATGTGTTTCATAGCCTGCCCTTTGAAACACCCACCCCGCCCGACAGCCCTGCGGCCACGTCCCCGGCCAGCTCCCTGCGGGGCACTGCCGTGCCTTCAGCCCCCCAGGCAGGGCTCGCCCAGGTGTTCCTGTCCCCTTGTTGTCACACAAACAACTCGTTCCAGGTGACTGTAGGAAATGCCAAGAAAGCGGCAAAAATTACTGACGCTATGGATTTTCTTCTTCGGATCAGTGGTCCAGCTATGCCTAAATGACCATCACCTCACCCCAAGTCTGGTTAAATACAAGAAAACTGCCACTCTACCCATTTGCAAACATTTGGATTTACAGAAAATGTCCACAAAGGCAAGGAATCAATCCCCTAGCCGTGAGGAACTTAAGTTTAAATGGTGGGAAAAGGTGATGAACAGGCTAAATCTTCCCCATTGCTTTCCCATCCTACTTGAGAAAAGCAAATACACTGAGCATCTGTATTCAGCAACTCAGTTCTTTAATATTACAGGATCTAGATCCAAGGCTGTCATAGAAACAAGACTGCAGTGGCAATGTTTAAGCTAAGTACTTTCTGTAGAGATGTATCTAATTCACGTTAGTTGCCAACAGCATTTGCAGGAGACCGAAGCCTTTCTCAGACAGTAACCGTTGCTGTCACACTAGTCTTTCATGCCACACATCGTATTAAAAAACTTTATGATGTTCCCTAATTTTTGAGTGGCTAAAAGAGACTGCCGCAGCTTAACTGTTAACAACACGTTACAAATTTGAAGTCACTTAACATTCATTACCAGTTAGAAATAACTAATGATTTGCTAAAAAACAAAAGTTGCTGTCAGTGAAATAACTAGTGATGTGTAAAAAAACGCCTGACAGTGGTTTGTGTTCGTTACAAATTAGTATTTTTGCAGGAAATATAGGGAGGAAAAGAGTCAAAAGTACTTTTACAAGGAAAACCTCTGTGACCTTACTGTTTGGATACCGCGGTGTGGCTTCTGGAATAAAGAGGAGTTGCATTTATTTTACAATAGTGATGTTGCAGTTGGTTCAGTTACTCAACAACGTTCCTTACTTATGCAGTAATATTTGCCTGTTCCTCTAGTGTCGATTCTCTGTTAGTATTACAGCATATCTTGATAGCATTAAATAATAGACTTTACACAGCTTGTTAAAATTAAGTGGCAACAAGTATTATGCTCTCAGGACTTTGTTATTTCTTCCCATGTCCTGCAGTCCTTACTGTATTTATCATTAATCTTTGCTGTCCTGTGCTGTATCATATTTATTCAGAAACAGTCTGAAACACCAGACCAAATTCTTAAGGTGCCTTAAACTGACCTCTAAAGTGAAGTCTTGATCCCTGAAGCCATATTTCATAAAAAGCTATTTTTCATTTCCAAGCTTTTCTGTGCACAGTCTGTAAATTGTGCATGCAAATAACATATATAAGCAACTTTGTGCATAGATCACTATTTGATACGGATGATAATATGCCAGCTATGAAAGCAATAGTTCTCACTTTAATAACTGCTTTTGAAATGTGATTCTGCCCTCCAAAATCCAAGTACATGTGAATAACCCTTGGCTCCTTTTTGCTTCAGTTAACACCTGTATTAGAAATTATATGCAATGACTATGATATTTCACAATGATTGCAATTTATTATTTAGTTGGTGCACCTAAAAAGGCCTACAGAACTGGGTAACTAACTTGAGTTGGTACGAATGGGCATGGCAAGATTTTTAATATTCTGTATTTGATAGCTGTAAGTGAATATATTTTATGGTGGGAAACGAAATTTGTTGCGTAATGGTTATAGTTATTGTAAACATTCTCATCTTTCCCTTCCATAAAATAAAACAAAATAAAATAGCCGTAAAGTGCTCTGGAAGGCTAAATAACCCAGAAGTGCAGAGTGGGACTGAGAAACCTGCTCCCATATTCTCCCCATTTTAAATACAGCAATAAGAGAAAAAAATAATCAGAACACTTGCTTGTCTTTAATATCCGTCAAAGCTTTAAAATAATTAAGTAATCAGTTTGCAGAGTTTGCATAGAGTGTGGCTTTGGAGCAACCTACTAAATTACCTATTTGGTTCTGTTTAATTACTAAGAGATCTGTTTATTGCCTGTATACTGCATGCACATACCAAAAGCATCCTCGAATAGCAATGTATGTACCAACCACCTAAGAATCATAGCAGTGCTTGTCAAATCCATGCATTTAGAAATCATGAGCTACTCCCCTGCTAAAACACCTAAGAACAGTTTTTAAAATAACTTTATAGCTGGGGGTGAGTTGCTTTTGAAGCATTCAGGGGCCACATTTTCAGACTTTTTCTACAACCAGAAAAGGTAGTAAATGTTAGGTGAAAGATGGGGTGCCCCAATAGTAACTTGGTATTAAACGGTTAGGGCTTTGGCCAAAAAGAAACCTGTCACTCAGGAAGGGATCCGTGCGAAAACTGCAGGAGTTGTTAACACCACAACAAAGACCATTTCTGCTAGACCCGACCCAAGTTAAGTATTCACAATTAAACTGGGATTACTGGAGTAAATAAATCCTGCAGGGCTTGGCTGAACAACACTTCTTATTCTTCAGAGTTTTGCTGTGCATAACTATCTTCTCTGTTGTCTTCTGTGAAAATATCTTTTACTTCTATGCTTTTTATTTCCGTTTGTGAAGATGATTTATCTTCTAGCTTCCCTTCACCCTCACCAGCCCCTGCATCTCCTGTGACCTCTACCATGCTAACCTTGCCCTGCTCTGGCACCAAAGAAACTGGCAAGTCTAGAAGTCCTGTTCTTGGGTTTTCTGTATCCAAAATGGGCACTTGCGTTGTGTCTGTATTTTCAGCAGGACTATGATAAAAGCTCTCAGTCCCTACATCCACCAGGATGGCATGGCTACTCCCTGCTCCTCCTTCCTTCCCTTTGCCTTCAGACACATTTTCAGTGCATTCCTCTAGCTGCAATCTATCACTTTCGCAGCTTCCCACACCTGTGTACCAAACACTTTGCTTAATATCCTCTGCCTTTGCCTCCTGAGGCGTATCTGAGCTTTCCACCAGCCATTCTGCTTGTGCCATACCGCAGGCCCCCTTGGACATATTCACTACATTCGTACCATCTGTCTCCAAACTAGATGAAGATGGTCCGTCCTCCTTGAACTCTGTGCACTCTGCTGCATCTCTGTTCGTCATTGTCTGGCTCACTTGAATTTCTGCCGCAGTCATTTTGCTCATCTCATTGTTCCCTTCATCGTGCTTCTGCAACTTTAGTATCTCACCTTCACAAATCCCCTTTATGTTCTCAGTTGGAGTATCTGCTGGTATCTCAACCGTCACCATCAGCAAACTCCTTATCTCATTCACATCATCAGGGGATTTACAACTCTTCTCTTCTGACTTGCCTTCTTTTTCAGGATTATCCCCATACCCTCCTATCCCCACGTTTTCATCCTGGGAAATAACCCTTGTCTCAGTACTCACTCCTTGGTCATGGCTTTCTTTTTCACTATTCTCTTCAAACCCTGTTCCTACCACATTTTCACTCTGAGATAATTCTTTTTCTACCTTGATTTTCTTTTCAGCGTTCCCGAAAACCTCTGCTTCTGCTACATTATCGTGTGGGGATGTCAGCTTTATTTCAGAAACTTCTTCCTGTGCGTTGCTTTCTTTTTCAGTGCCACTGACAAATGCAGCATCCATTGCTGTTCGACTCTCAGAAGTCACCTTTTCCTCCACTGCTCCTTCATGTACCTTAGGTTCTTTCTTAGGGCTGGCTCCAAACTCTTTCACTGCAGTTTCAGTCCCAGGAGCTACTTTTTCCTCCACAGCTTCTTGTTGTGTCGTATGCTCTTTCTGAGTGTTCACTACACACTCTGTTTTCATCGTGCCTTCATTCTCCAAAGCACTTCTTCCCTCTGCAACTTCTTGTTTTGTAAGTGTAGCTGGAAAGGACTCTTGGTTTTCACCAATGTCTGTAATGACCACTTCTTCACTTTTGCTTGCCTGACCACCAGCTGTATTAACAGAAGAGACTGCCTCTTTGTCTGATGACTTCCTATCATCAGCATCCTTCTCCCAGGAAATTTTTTCCGTCACAATGAGCGTTTCATCACTCTGAGTTTCACTGTCTGACGGCTCGGCTCGGGCGGTGGAAGGCTTCTTTGCAGGAGTGGTTTGTGCTGATCCTGAAGGGGTCTTCAGGTCTGTTAAGCTGGACACACTTTCACAGGGCAAATTCAAGTTATCTTCAAAGAGGTTGTGCTTCTTCATAATGGCAGCTTCTTTTATCACTAAATAAAACAGAAAGATCAAACTGTTTTGGCAAGACTGACAGAGGTACACTGTTGTCCTGAGTTTCTAATGTCAGGTGTTTAGATATTTGATATTTGATACTCATTTTCAACTTGCTTTCTTCATTTACATTTCAGGGGGGAGGAGGGCAATTTTATCTGTTCTGAATAATGGAATTTCAACATTGACCTAAGCATTGCTGTAATAGAAAACTGCCAGAGGACACACAACGCACAAAGGTAGCGTTTGAGTGCAGAAGTATTTACACTGAATATATGAATCACAGGGTGTTCGTTACATTGATTATTACACTGATATTTTTGAACACCAGAGAGGGTCTATTAAAGCTTACTGTGCAATAGAGAAGCTTGACTATACCCTTTTATAGCTATTCTATAGCTATAGCTTATAGATAGCTACTGTTATATAGCTATACCCTATAGCCTTTAGCTAAGGTATAGGCAGACAGAGCAGAGAGACACAAATATTTTATATATCTATATATGCCATCAAAAATGGTTTCATTTTCTGACACAAAACCAGAGAGATTTGCAGGGAGTACTGCACTGGCATCAGTGATATACTGGAAACTGCATCCAGCAGTACATTTATTTCGGGGAAACTAATTTTTGCTACCACTAGATATCATCAAATCTTTGCAAGTAGGCATCATGTCACTTCTTGGCCCAGGGAATCAAGACAAGATGAAGCTGGCATAATTACATTTAGCTAGAAATAGGCCTGGGAGAGGCCATCACTCGAGTTTCCCAGATTTAGTGAAGTTGCCCACTAATTCAGATTTTAGGGCTTGGAACACATCTGTAGTGAGCTGAATGAAAACACTGTGGCATCATAACCATATCTTTGGGGAGGTGGGACCTGGGTCTGAAACAGCCAGTTTGGGACTCTGGGAAGCCCTGAAGCAAAAGCTCACCGTCGAACAGCCGAAATGTTATTACTGTCGCTTCAAGAATGTGCTCACCTTTCAGGGTTTCTTCAAGCAGTGTCTGATATAAAATCTCTTCATACACGTTCTCTACCTGGATCACGCTAGTGTAATCAGCAAAAATGAACTGCTCGTATTTCTGAAGCTCCTGTGCAGACACAGAAGAAAGGAACAGATATATAAAAATGTGAGATTCTGAGAGTCCTACTTCAACACAGCACCTTGGAGATGCCATCCATCAGGTCTTGCAATGCTCCTCGCTGGCTCTTGAGGTGAATTATGGGAACCAAATGAACTATGTATGTTCACAATTTATTAGGCACTTACCAGACAGTATTCTTGTACTACAAATACATTTAAAAGCACACTGCCATCTGCACTATAATAAACACTTCTGAAATAAATAGGTGGTGAGGAAATGCCTCACTCACTGTTTGTCCAAGGTGAGCAAGGGAGATACTGGGTTTGGTTTTGTTTTTCTAATAGGCGTGTAATGTTTTTAGCTCACTGATTTATATGCAATAGGATGTCTAGACAATAATTGAGGCACCTAGGCAACAGCTTGGTGGTCTATAAAAAGTAAACTAAGTGACCTCTGCCCACTTCTAGAGGAGGTGCCTACGGACAAACATCTGGTGGTTTTCAAGCAGAAGGTCAAGACTTGATGGGGCATGTCAACTGTGCCACACATTTGCTCTTCTAGAGCTGGCCGCTCATTTCTGCAGACACACTAACGCAAAATGCTTGTAGGAAATCAACCCAAAAGGTCTTGTGGGAAATTTGCACTACCACTTCCTGCATCTTGTATGACAGAGACATGAGGTGGGACTCCACCCTCTCTCTATATATTCAGGGTGATGAAACGCTTGCCCTTGCACATAGACACCATGTCTTGAAGGCACTGCTGACACTCCACAAAGACACTATAATTTGGGGCATAGTAAAGAAAGTAGAATGACATAGAGAAGAGAGTGCTTTTAACTATGCTTTTGCAAGTTCTATGTTTTAACAATCCATGCTCAAGGACTCTCAAGCATAACTTGGCAAAACACTTGGTTTTAAACTTGGTTTTGGAACTGAAACAAGTTGGAGAGGATCAGCAAGAGCAGCACACCATAGCTGAGGGCTTACAGCCTCCGGGAACTGATGAACATCATGGGAAACAAAAGGGCAGAGAGGCCAGGATGGCTTAGGGCAGTCATCTTTCAGCAGGTACAGTGATAACGCAAGAGGATATGCATGGGCTTCAAGGAAGCTAAGTAAATATTTATTTGGAGCCAAGGTGAACAGCATTCCAATTGGCTCCTGATGTAGCCACACTGATAACATCTCCACGAAACTGGTAGCTGCATTTGCTGAGTACTAACCTACTCGTATGATTAAGGGCAACAGAGAATAAATGTTTGTTTCCTGATTGCTTATGCAATTATTTCCATTTAAAATCACTGAAAGCCTGCCTGCTTGCTGCTCCTGCTGCCCAGGAAGGCATTTGCCTTTGAAGAAGGTCATCAGCAGAGGCTGTGTATGGTCACAGCTGTGCCTCACGGTGCTGCTGAAGAGGAAGGTGCCCTCTCCCATGGACTGAATTTCAGCCTGCAGCAGGGCTGCTGAACACAAGGATAAGTTCCTAACCTAAAACATAACTGTCAAGAGGAGTGTAGTTTGAGGGGACTTCACAACTCTAGGGAAAAATGAAACAGGGATGGAGAAAGGTCTGCAACTGTCTTTGAGAAAAAAAGCTCTATATACAGTTTCCCTGATTCCTGAAATCTTCCTTATGCTTCACATCTACCCAGTCCACAAACCGGCAAATCAAAGCATCATTGGGCCAAGCAGGCAGCCAACTGCACAGCTCCCCGAGGGAAAACAGCTTTACAGAACTGAGGATTTACTGCCAAGGTGTTAATCCTCCCCTGCCTCTTATTATCGTTTTTATTGTTTTTAATCACAGAAACCTACTGGTTTGCATGTTGAAGCCAGTGTCTTTTGCATTGTGGGCAAAGTAATCTGGACCAGTGCTTCTTGAAATATCTTCTTCCGGATAGTGCTGCTGTCATAATCATATTGCTGTCAAAACAGACAAAAAGAGAAACAAGCCCAAACGTGTTTGGGGTTATTAATCATTCATAGGAAGAACTGGTTCATGTTATCATGTAACTGGTGACGGGTGAATCCCAAAGGATACCACATCACAGATGCACTCAGGGGTTTGAATTCCCACCCAGGTTATTCCAGCTTTTACAAAATTTCCCTAAAATCTAGTTTTCTGGGATCTCCTTCCCTTTACTTTTTTCTACCTAGGCTAGGAACAGCTCTCTCCAGGTATTTCAGCACTGCCTCTTCAGAGGGTAATGAACTATAAGGGCAGGCTAATTATAAAGCTAATATAAAATTATTTGCCCAGATCCACATCATCATCTCCAGCTGATTTAACTGCAGTTTAAAGGGTTGCACATGTAAATACTTTTACAACTGTCTGCCCAGAACTAGATTTTACTCCCTGGCAAATGCACAGCTTTGATAAGTGACACCAAATCAACATTTCCCACTGGATGCTAAGAGATTATCTTCTTTCAATTACTGAAATAAATTCACAGATAATACATCATTCATTTCAGAAAAGGCAGAACCCACGGTCTTCCTGTGCAAATGCTGCTACATTACATTTACCTTCAGTACTCTCAGCTTGACTTTTTCAATGGTTGTTGCAACTTTCACTGTGTCTGCCTGGCGATTTGGAGAGAACAACTGCTCAAAAGTATAAACTGCATTTTCCATCAGCTAAAAATAATAATTGAAAAATCTGTTAAAGACCAGTAACATAAAATTCCTACATACGTAAAGAAGCGTGATAAATGTAACTGTTAAACTGTACTTTTAAGGGGTGAAACGGACAATGAATAAAAGGCCTAAAATCAATAAATAATTCAAGTATTTTAAATTATTGTGGAAGGGGAAGAAAAGCCTTGTCTAGTTTATATTGCAACACTCAGTTTTGGAATGGGAAGCCAAAAAGATTATCTAATGCAAGAGAAAAAGAAAATGAAACTACCAACTTCTATCTTGAGTTTACAGGCAGGTCAATACTAGGAAGTCTGTTAATGTAACTAAGCAAACAGTTACATCAGCAAACCTAATCAGAGTAGATTCATTTATACTGTCCAGAAAAGTTCTGCTGTATTTCAGTTCTGTGAAGGCTAACATGCACAGAAATGTTGCAGTAAATAAAGAAAATTAAGCCATGGTATCATTATTATACTATCACAGCTTTCTTGTATAAATTTCATTTCACGTCACCATCCACACTGATGGTGACAAGGACAAAAAGTAGAATCGATCATCTGTATGCAAAGGCCATAGACAAAACTCATCAACAAGACTCCTACAGGATTCTAATGTTCTTAATCATTAATACTGCAGATATTTTTTTTTTAAGTAAAGGCTCATTCACTGCAAGACCTTGGATGCAAGTAAAAGGATCAGTGTAGAGTTAAGTCTGACGCTATTTAAAAGATGAAGTACACCCTTTTTATTTCAATTTTTATTTGAAGCAAATAATAAATTGGCATAGTTCTGGTGAAGTCACTAAAGCTGCTTTATTTATGTCAGTTGAGCATCGTGCTCCCAAATTTCCTAAAAATGGCCACTAGAGGATGCCAAGCTCCCAAGCCAGGGGATCCCGCTCCAGCTGCCACCCGAGTTAGACTTAAGCCAAATGCTTCTTTCACGTTAAGACTGTGTGAGCACAGACATGTCTGACCGTACTCCTTAATAAAATAGATGCCTATGGACACAAAGAAAAACTACTTACTATTTTTATGAGAAAAATACCAGCCTTTTAAAGAGCAAAAAGCAGTATCAGTATTTTAGAACAACTTTGTGCTCTCTCTAATTTAACTTATTTATTCTGAATTTTGACTCATGTTCTGTTCAGAAAAACAAAACCATCTGGTTTGCATGGGATATAATTTCTGTCTACTTCTTTGTCTTAACTCATGGTCTTCACTTACTGAAAGACATTTTATTGGGCAGCATTTTAGAATGGTGCTCCCTGAAAGACCCAGACAAGAAATCAGAATTTTATTTCTGAATAATTATTGGCTGTTGATCACGGCTGTACTTAGAAGAGAAGATTTTAGGAAAACCCTCTCCCAGCACTGTGCTAGTTACCTGCTTTCCACATTCAAAACTCCACAGAACTGGACCAGCTCCATTTCACAAGATTACCAACTAGATTATTTAGTTTCTCAACTACGGATTAAAATCACAGGATTCAACACAGAGCTACAAGGCCAAACCTGCCTTGTGATCTGGCAGTCGAAGGAAGTCTACTGGCCAGGCATCCAGAAGAAGAAATAAAAGCAAAGCAAAGTTCTAGCCTACGCCAATACACAATAGAGGGGAAAAAGAGGTGGAGTTCCTTTCTCATCTCAAATGATGTAGTCACTTCAACCATTCCCACGAGAAGTGAAGTTGGTTAAAGCATCTACACGCAGCTACATCTTGAAACATCATCTGCGTCCAAGTAATTGCCAGTTTCTAACATTAATTGCCTTACTTTATAGTCATGAGAAAAAAACCCCAAACCCTACCAAGGACCTGATATTCCATTTTGGTACAATATATTTAGAAGCCTTCCTGGAAAATGACTCCTTGAGAATAGAAATCAGGTAGATTTTAGCCATCCCGCTGACACAATCACAACCTTCTCAGGTGCTGAGACACTGAGAATTCAGAACATGAAAGTTCAGGGGAACGGATGATCCATCCACAATTTTTGTGCCTTGCTGAAAGACTCACACAGATGCAACCTCACAAATATAAATGTCAAACCGCTTCTAGCTGTGATTTTCTTAGCTTTTGTTATTAGTCCTTTGACAGAGACATTCGGTGACTCTTGCGCAGTTTTTTATCAAGATTACTTTGAAGCAGATTAGAAGGTCAAACATAACCTGTTCTCCCAGAAGGAAAAACTGGATCTAACAATACCTCTTGCATGAAGTTCTGCGTCCTTTGAATCACAAAATCAATATGATAGACCTTGAAGCGACTCTTGAGGTCTTGAAGGAGTTCCTGGAGGAGGTTCACTTTCAGATAGCAGGGCTCCATTTTCACAGAGTTGAAGGGTAGGTTCATAAGCTGATCCATGTTCTGCATTCCAATGGAGGAAGAACAGGTTTTGAGAGAATACAACCAGAGGCAATTTTTTAATAGAGAATGGAAAAGAAATTCTGGTACCTACACTCTAGTTGCATAAATACCACAGGTATGGTATTTATGCAACTAATGACAAAACCAAGTGCTAACATACTACCACCTGGGAAAGCAAATACTGCTTGTCCTTCTGCTAATGTAAAAGGCTCTAGATGTACTTTTGTCTTACCTCCTTTAGCTTCGTGATATCATTTGTCTTCTGGAAGTCCTGGATGATTTCATGAACTTCTTTATCAAAAAGTGAGCGAACTTCAGTGAACCCAGAACTCACTGGACCCATGAGCTCCTCCAATATGGATGCAAGAAATGGCTGGATATTTTCTGTGCAGCATTTCTGGGCAGGCTCAGAAACAGTAGCTGCAGTGTCAGACAATACAAGGGTTGCATTAAGATAAGAGATACAGTGAAAAAAGTCATCTGATCTACTTTACAATGAATTAAGTGCCTCTGTATTTTTCCCTGGAGTCACGGAAACATCTTTTCCCATGTCCCACCTAACCAAAAGCTAGCAGCTTGGGGGCACTCTGAGAGCAGAGGAAAAGGCAGCTGTCAGTGTTGATACACACTGGGAGGTTTCCACAGAGCATGGCCACAGTGACTCTATGAGGAGTTTTCTGGAAGTAGTACTCTGCAGTTCACTGGAAGCACCCTAGTCTGGTATGTGAGAATACCAACAGAATATCCTGAATTGTATCAAAACCACTCCTAAATTATCAGCCATTTATTTTACTTCCTAGCTTAAGCAACATCAACTAATGTTTTGTCTGCTTTTTATACTCATTTCTATATTCATAGCAAAACTATAATTACTTTGCATTAGTTTAAAGCCACCTAAGCAGCCCTTTGGTTCTTTGGTAGCCTACGGATTTGTCACATAACCAGAACTTGTTTTTCTGGATCATTCCTAGATATCAGGTCAATGTCACTCCACTTTTAATTATGTTCATGTGACCTGTATCTTCATTACATAAGGGTGTCCAAGTGAAAATGAAACCAGAATGAGCAACTCTCTAATCAGGATACTCAAAACCTGTCAGCTCTACATCCAACTTGAGAAGACTTGGTATATTCACACACAGAGCAGACACAGGTCAGCTCCCATCAAAGGCAGGAATCATTTGTTTTCTGAAAATTAGTGTCTCCAAATAGATTCTTCAAAACGCATGTGGATTTCAAAACTATGACATCCGGTCATTTGAGCAACACAATGGGAAACATTTTTAAAAATTGCTCCAAATCACAGCTGTTCCTCCACTAACCTTTGATTTTTCCAGCTAAGAAGTTCTTGGAGTTCAGAATCTGATCCATGTCCGAGCGAATGGTTCCTTCGAGAGTTTTTGCAAAATCTCTGCATTCTTCTTTCAAGGTACTTAATCCTTCTGACACCTGCTGCTGGACTAAACCATACATTTCTTCTACGATCTAAACCCAAATTAAATTAAGAAGCATAGATGAGAATCAGCACACACAGTCAGCTGCTATGACAAATAACTACTCCGCAAATAATCAGTACTTACACCAAACCAGGCTCGCTTCCTATCATTCCTCTTTCCTCTCATTTTAGGCAGGATCATTGTCTGAAGGTTAGGCAGGAGTTCCTCCATCACAAGGTTGCTCAGGATCTATATGGTCAGATTAACATGACACGTTCATGCACTGTTCTTCACCTGAAAACTGAGCACTCACATCACAGAATGATGTGCAAACACAGGCAACCTCAAATATACAATGGTTTAGCTATCCCAGGTTGCCAGGAGGACTGGATTTAAAATATTAGGTATGCCTGAGGGAAGCTCCATGCATTTCATCTGAAGCATTTTTCACTGGAAGTCTTTGAGAGACTGCAACCATTGTCAACAAATGAACTAAGATGCCAGTTAAAATTTACTGCATGCTATTATGAAATTGCCATGTGCAAATCAATGGAGCTAAAATGATTGATATCAACTGAGCAAACGGATCAAAACCATTTGAAAAGTTGGTTTGCTGAATGCTGCTTCCCCAGAGAGACATTGTTCTGGGACACACACTCTCCCAGAGGAGGTGTCATCAAGGAGAAATTGTTCTAGAGAGTCATCAGACAAAGGATGCTACTAACAGGAAGGTAATTGGCCAAACAAAGAAATACATAACTGTACTGATATGGATCTCTATCACTTTTTCGGGTGAGCATCAACTTCACAATTCAAACAAGAAAAGGAGATCCCAGTAAAAGCAGGATAAAGGACAGAAATGGAATCCAATCTGTGAATCAAATATTTCAACTCTGATTTTTTTACAAAAATGTGTAACATGATCCAAAAGACTCATTAGCTCCAGCCTAATCCTGAGGCAAACGGGATAATATAAATACCTGTTGGAGTTTGTGATAAACTTTTCAAGCAATTATTTTTGTCACAAGAAGACAATTACAGTGCTCTAAGACCAGTAAAACTTTCACACTGTAGAATTCATATACGTTAAAGTCTCCTCCCAACACCTCCACTTCCTTGAACAAAAAAATACGTAAAATATATAACCTAAGAAGACATTCTGTGACAAAGGTGCACCACAGCAGAAAGGCAGGTTGAAGGAAACTGTCAAAGGGACTTCTACACATCAAGTGTTCGTGATGGAATAATGGAAAACTGAGGAAAAGGTATTATTGCCCCATTTTTTGATTATTTCTTTAAGTATATTGTCAGTCCATCATTGCTGTGTTTTTCTAAATTGACACTCCCTTGAGACCATTTTCACTTTGAAACAGGGTTCAGTGGTTGTAGAAGAGATGCATCACCCTCTCTGATCCCAGCATCTAACCAGCAATTCGGTTGTGCAGATGGTTCCAATTAGAAAAACAAGACATCAGACTGGGAATACAGATGATACCAATTTGAGGGAGTGGTCAATAGGCTGGCAAGCAGGGCTGCTATTCACAGGGACCTAGATGGGCTGAAGAAATGGGTGGACAAAAACCTCATGAAGTTCAGCAAAAGCAAATGCATAGCCCAGCATCTGGGATGGAACAATCCGGTACACCGCTACAGGCTGGCAACAACTGGCTGGAAAGCAGTTTTACAAAAAGGGCTTGGGCATCCTGGGGGACAAGAAATTCAACACTGCTCGGTGGGGTGCCCTCTCAGCAAAGGGCAAGTGCAGGTCCTGCAAGGAGAACATTCCCCTCTATTCAGTTCCTGTCAGACCGCATCTGGGGTGGTGTCAAGTTCTGGGCTCCCCACTACAAGACAGATCTTGACACACTGGAGTGAGTCCTGCAGAGGCCACCAAGACGGTCAGGGGCTGGAGCACATGACATGTGAGGTGGAAGGAACTGGATTTGCTGAGCCCTAAGAAGATAAGGCTGAGGGGAGACCTTACGGCTGTCTGCAATTACATAATGGAAGATATTGGACGTTTCTTGGAAATGCACAGGGAAAGGAAGAAGGTGACAGCTACAAGTAGCAACAAGGGAAATGGTCATCAGGTATTGAGAAGTATTTTTCACCATGAGGGCAGCCATGGGAACAAGTCATGCAATCTCCAACTCTGCATATCTTCAGAATCCAACTGCACAAAGCCCCTAAAGTTGGCTCTGTTTTGAGTGGGGGATTGGGCCAGATAACCTCCAGAGATCCCCTTTTAACTATATTTTCTGGTTCTGTGGTTCTCTTGATGGTGTAACCCAGCTTTGCACAGAAGAAGCATCAAAGTCTGGCTTCTTCGATACAGAAAGAATGAAACAGTGCAAGACAGATTCCTGGTTTCATTCACTGGCACCCATTTCAGAAGATTTCTTCAGAATCATCCACACTTTGCAGCTCCTCTGCCTAGATTTGAACTACAACTTCTTTCTTGTCCATCCCACTCAGAGGCACTAAACTGGCATTAAATGCACAGAGTCACAGGCACGCATCTGGTTTTTAGAGGCCAGGCTTTCCTCTCCATTTTTTTTATTTATGGACACTGTATCTCTGGCCTGTAAAAGCTGCAAGACCTTTCTTCCTCCTGCGCCTTCCTCTTGCTGTTGGCCAACTAGGAAAACTATGCAGGCACGGGGAGACAGTTCCTCATGGGACCTGCCCTGTTTCTATTTCTTTGTGATCTCAGGTCTCTGAACATTTCCTATGGAGGCATCTATTAGTGCTGGGGATATATGCTAGTTTCTTGAATTTCTCCACTTAAAGCATCTCAGTTTTGAACTAAATACCTCAGTCCCATATTTGGTTCAGTCATTAGTCATCCTCATGATTCAGAGGGGGGATGTTCATTCTCTGTTCATAGATCTTGCCCAGGTATGTTTGTACTGGCCCAGTTAGAGATGCACAGCTGCCAATTTATGATGGCAGCGGCATTACTTTCATGCATGTGCTACACAGAACGGCAATAACCCTTTCATCAAGGCTTTTATCTATCCCGACTGTACAGCACATACGAGGTTGTCCACAGCCTCTTGAAAGCTTTGAAGTGCAGTGGATATGCTGCAAATCACAGAGACATAGTAACCCTATAAAAAAGCAGACAAAATGCATCTTAAGGTTCTGTATTTGCTCATTTACTCTGGGTAAAGGATTACTAGCTTGCTCAACAGTTTCAGTATGGTCTCGCAAAATACGTAGTCCTCCTTCCTCGCCAGTGGGGCATGAACAGAGCTTTTGCTAAGTGATGTGGTTCTGAACCCAGCTCTTTTCCTTGCTCCAACAACAGCTGAGCATGGTCCTCATTCAAGGATCACTGCCCTGATGCACCCGTCCGCTGGCTGAGCCAATACGGAGTGCAAAAACACCGCTCAATTTTACGTTTTCATTATGCTTGGAGTGCCAGTGCCTCGTGACATTCAACTAACATTTTAGGGCTGCCCAAGTGGGTTTTGGGCATTCACCAACAACACGATAGGGAAATGGCAGGGATTTAGACAGCAGGAGTAAGTGAGAAAGGGCTCTGACTGCATGCCATGTAGTGTACAACAGAGTACCTCCTGGGCATAAGACAGACCCTAGGGAAATGTAACACTCAATACCCCACTTGTTAATCTACCTACAATATGCAATACCCTATTGTTATTGTTTTGTATAATTTAATTAAGATTATGCCACAGCACCACTCTAATTCAGTTATGCTGACTCCAACACCTGTGAAAACCAATGGACTATTTCAGGTCATAAACTAATGAGGCACTTAAAAATACCTCATGAATAACCCAAACTGGAGCACCACAGACCAAATAATAAACATGACAATGGATCAACATATTCTGAAGAATCTGAGCTCTCTGGAAACATTTTTAGGAATGCTGGATTAGCTTTGTAATTCTGTACTGAAAGGTGCACTGTAGGGATTTGGGGTTTTTTAATCCCTTATTCCACTACCCTTGATTTACCAATATCTTATTTCTACTTTCATGTAGTGCTGATCAGTGGAATTATTCTAGTATAACACTGGTGTGTTGCAGTGCTTTTACTATGTACGGTTGCTTATTGTGTTGTCAAAGATTTCTTGGGTTAGCACTCTATGTCAGCACATACCTACAGAAATACCATCTACAATTGAATGTATTCTTTCTTAGTAACGAAACATGAACAAGAAAAAAAAATAACCAGGAAAAGGAACTTTTACAACACACAAAAAAATTAATAGGTCTTTAGACAAGTGACCGGGTACTTGCTAATATTACATCCGTGTTGCAGTACCTAAGCAGAACTGTGTGAGCTAATGCTGCGGAGACTCGGTCATTACAAATGAATGTCAAGGAATATACTTATTGGCATTCTGCAGAGATTTTTACAGCAACAAATTGTAGCTTGCTTGTTCTAAACCAGTCGCTTAGCTTGGATATTTGCCTAAAATAATGATTATATTTGGTCAAAGCAGGCATGAGAACACACTATGCTTACAGAATGAATTATTACTAAGAAGATAACAGCGTAACTAGTCTGGATGTCTTCTGATTACAGTTCTCTTGAGGTATATGTGTTATGAGTAAGTACTTGGCAAGAAATAGGAAAAATAAAACATAAAATGAAACTAGGAGTGTAATAGCTCCATAACTTGAGGGAGGAGGGGAGAAAAGCTCACACATCCTCCACTGGAAGGGTGAAAGTCCTTATATAAAGAAATTTGTTATCAGATGTTAGCAGGAAATGTCAATCCCTGACATGAGGGCACTGGGAAGGACACTCTTTATAGATTATTCCCCAGTTTCCACATTTTTAGCATTTCCAAGGTAGACTTCAAAAAGTATAATCTGGTTTCTAA
This sequence comes from Rhynochetos jubatus, assembly GCA_027574665.1. Classification (NCBI taxonomy): domain Eukaryota; kingdom Metazoa; phylum Chordata; class Aves; order Eurypygiformes; family Rhynochetidae; genus Rhynochetos; species Rhynochetos jubatus. The sequence continues at coordinate 25,846,113 of CM050656.1, forward strand.
AACAAAACCCTGAATCATGAACTCTCCATCAGGCTTTTTCCCATTTTCCCAAAGGGAAGCCAGATTTCATCAAGGAAAACACTCAGCAGCTGGTACTAAAGTAAATATTTGCTTCCGAGTGTGCAGTGCTTTGGAAAAAAATTGTAAATCAGAGCTCCAATAATGTCTTAGTTGCACTAAAACACATCTGGAGTGATGCCAGAGGGATCAGTGGAGTTGCTTCAGCTACAATCAGTGCTCCAAAGCTGCTCGCTCAGATGCCCAAATATGGACCCAAACCCCGAGCTTAGCACCTCACTTCTACTCAAGTAAACTCAAGTAAAGAGATTTTTGGTGTTTAAGTGTGCCTGTTACTCTGCAAGACTCTGTTTCAGAAGTCTGGCAAAAGAAGTAGGTCATCTCGTTTATCAGCTCAGGACTAAAAGCTTAATTCCCAAAGAACAGGGAAAAGCAAAAGTACAAGATTCTCCAAAGTTATGTTTAGCTGATGTTCTGTTCTACAGTGGCATTAGAGGCATTAGAGGACAAGCGATGGGAAACTGTCGTGTTTAGTAACAAAGGTAAGAGCAACACAAGAAAAAATATCTCTTCTCTTCCTTGGAGAGGTAGAAATCACCATCGTGAAAAGGTAGAAAAACAGAGCACAGCCCAACACAGCTGACGGCAAGAATCTGCTGCCCGCGAACCGTGTGTTCTGCATTTGGTGTGTGTTGCTTTTGGTGTCATTGATTTACCAAAACTATGAACAGCACAAACGTGGTAGCGAGATGTTTGCAAGTGCCTTGCTTTAGGCACAGCATTTATTCACCCATTGACTCCACAGCATAAAATTAAAGAAGCTGTTTCAGCCTTCTGTGGAAATGTGGCCATCCCTATAGTCCAGCACAACACAACTTTGGTTCACAGCACACTTTCTTTCATGTTTTAGTAAAAAACTCACAGTGGGATTTATTAAAGAAGAAATGTCACATATCAGAGGTATTTTGAATACATATCTTGGGTATTTCTACCTATTAGATTTTCCTTTTAAAAATACCATTATTTTCCCAGGAGGTTTTACAACCTCCACTGTCCTTAGAGCTGCCATATCCAAAGCCAACAAAAAGCAGGAAGATACTCTTTTACCTCTTTTTCACTGCCAGTTATCATTTTCCCCATCCCATAGTGGCCTTTCTCCTGCCGAAAGAACTGAATGGCTTCTAAGAATGCCTCGACTTCATACGTGGTCTGCTTGAGAAAATCTAAGGAAAACAAAAAGTAACACAAAGCATTTATCTATAAATCACCTTTAAAAAAATAATCATCCCTTTTTGATCCATTTTCCTTTTCCATGTGCACCTAGCAGTAGTATTTTAAAATCATTTTAAAATCGGACACCTGAACGTCCGAAGACCTTGGGCTTTCCTTAAGATTTAGAAGAGCAATGTTAACTACCACAAGCCATCCCATCTGAGTCGACAGTCCAACAACACCAAGTGTTAATATGAACCACATGATAAGGCAAGAGTTTCATGGCAGCAAGCCTTGATAGACTTTGACAAGGCAGTCATTATCACAGGAAAGCTTATCCCTTGCCTTTACACCTATAAGCAATGCAAGATGGTACATGGGAAGCCTTAGGCAGCACGTACCAGGGACAAGAGTTAGGAGCTTCTGCTTCTTAAAGATAAGAATTAAGAATTCAAGATAATGATAGCTGATTGCGGCATGTTGGATGACCTTGATAAATTGCTAAACCCTGAGTTAATGCTCCCCAATAATCTTTTATTATCTTTATGAAGGAACTGATGATCAACATGATTGTTCATGTTCGTACAATAAAACAGACCTGGACAAAGTAAGCATCATGCTCCTAACACAAAAACTTCTGAGAAAATTGTGCTGCTTTTCCTAAATATTTCAGGAATGTTTACACACAGCTCCGGAGTATCTGGTTATCATCCACAGCTACTGCTGCTGGATGGTAGCTCTTCCCAAGAACAATGAGGTAGCCTAGTGACACACTGTCGTACAAAGGAGACCACAGCACGGAAAAACCCGAGAAGTGGCTGAGCTAGTTTGCTCTCACCAACTCTCTATAACCACTTGTGCAGCAGGAATTACATCTCAAGCAATTTGTTTTTTCCAAACTGCTAAAGGCTTTCAAAATAGTTGCAGCCAACAGTTTTCTTCACATAAGAGCACACAAAAACACAGCTTATTAACACAGCAGCACTAGTTTGTCATGATTTGGGGAGAAACAGTCCCTCTGGCTCAAAACGTGGAAAAGATCCCTAGAGCAATTAGGCTGCTTGACAAACCCGAATAAGAATTTTGGGCTGAAAAAACACCAGTTAAACACTTCAGGAATTTAAGTGCTGTGTCTTTGCTATGAAACAGAGCTTCAGGATTATTGTGAGGATTATTATCTTAGGGGAAAAACAAAGCCATAATGGTTTATTGTCCCCTCTTCAAGGTTATCTATTTGCAACCTTGATCAGCTCAAGTTCTGTTGTGCACACATCAGGGAGAAAGGGGGAAGAAGAATGGTAATTCTCTCAAAGGTAAGTATGCTGCTTTAAATATACTGGTATGTGTAAATGATTGTTATGTGAAGCATCAGAGAATAAATTCTCAAGCCTTGTCTGTCAAGCAAGACACTTCTTTCAACTTGTTCATGAAACTTCTAAAGAGAAAAGCTTTATAGGAGGCTTGCATGCATGCCCAGGGCAATACAGGGATTACACAAATTATGGGAAACATGAATGATTAATACTGCAGTAATGCCTGAAATGTCTCCTCCATGTGCTTTACACAGAAAGGAAAGCTACAGAAACCTACAATTAATTTCATCAATGCTTCACCCTCATTACTTCCTGAAAACTGCCCTGTATAGATTTTATCGACATGGTGGGCAACGAGGTTTCAGATCTGCTAAGACCCCAAATATCCGAATTTGCCCTTTCAGAGTTTCCCCTGGGTGTAATAATTACTTCAGGAAGGTATGTTATACATACTGAGGTGCAGCAAACACTCTCTCAGTGCCACTCAAGAGATACCATTCCTGTTTTGCAGATATTTGGAGATCCAGAAAGATCACACCATTTCTTTAAGTTCACACGATGATCACACATGAGAAAAACAGCCAGGTAGAATCCCAGCCATTCCTTCACTGCTACCTCTATGATTTATAGCGTTCTTAATAGCAAGTCACAACAGGATGCTAAAATACCAGCAAAGAGTCAGGCTGTTCACTGCTGAGAGCCTAATGTCCTCTGATGGCAGCTTTAAGGAAAGAATAGAGTATTCCACCTGAAAAGTTGGTGGAGCGTTACGTCTGAAAGCTTTTGCATTCCCAAAATTAAACTCTGAATATTTTGATGAGAAGAAGGCTGGGCTTGGCTGGAGGAAGAGAGAACTGCAGTTCCCTCAGCCCTCCAATCGTGACTCACATGTTTTCCTTCTTCACAGCTGTGCTCCCTCCTAACCAAAAGGGACAACAGACCATCCAAAGGGCTGGACCTTGGACCTGCTGAGACGATGATGCACCAGTGCTGACAAGAGTCTGTCCTCTAAGATCCTCAGGTTTTAAACTCCATGGTCAAGGGTGTATTTTGTCTCTGTTCTGACTGTCCCAAACCCCATAGAGAAGTGGGAAGAAGAAAATCCAAGAGCGATTCATTTGAATAGTTCATGGGAAAAATATCAAGCTGTAAGTACCATAAAATCCCAATCACACATTCTTTCCTATATCAGTAAACATAGGAGAAAAACACAATTATGGCCATCTTACTACAAAACCAGCCCAAAGTAGAAAGGCAGCTTTATCCTTCAAGGCTACTACAGTTGCTTAATTTAGGCAATTTCATTCTCACTTCCCATAGGAGGAAAAGATTGCATCAGCGACACGGCACTGAACAACTAGATCCATCCAGCGCTGGGCTGTGCAGAAGCTGTTGGCGAGGCATACAAGACAGAGACACATTCATGGGATACAGCTCAAGAAAAGGGAATTGTACCCAAGCTGAAAGAAGCTGTGGTGCGCATCCTTCAAGATTTCAGCAGGGAAGAGCCAGGGATTCAGTAAATCAGATCTAGCAGTTTATGAAAAGGCTAGAGGCCTGCGGCTGGCTTGGCAGCCAGCTCCGTTATACCACAGGAAAGCAAGGAAAACAATGGATAAGCTGTTGGGGTAGCCCCGCTTGCGTGCAAGAGAGAGGATGGTGCGTGGGAGATGGAAGCAGACGCTGCAGCTGCAAACAGGGCAGGTGGTAAACCCCAGTGGTGCCAGGAACAACTGTTCATCAGCAGAAAGGACGACGTGTGCTTCACTCTCCTGAACGCCCTCGCAGGGGCTTCCCCTTCTACAAATCTGGCTGGCACCTATCATGAGTGATTCATCTGTCCCCGCTGTTTGTGGTGGTTGTAGGTTGTCCTTATCCAACACCCGTACAAAGCCATGAGGTTTCCTGACTGTCCTCCTGCAAAAGAATGGTGAGGCTTTTCAGGTACCCAGACTGCTGCTACGTGCTTAATCCCAGCTAGTCTGCACTTGGAAAATTACCCAAGGAGGTTCTCCAGCTGCTAATGAACATAACAGCTTATTTGTGGAGAGCAAAACAAAATTATCTTTCTTCTGTTTTATTTTAAAATAAGAAAACCCACCTAGAGATTCTATCTTTACATATCCAAGTGTGGAGCCTAATTTTAATAACAGATAAAATAATGCTAACCACAGATTCCTTTTATAAACATGACAGAGTAACTGCTGTACATATAAATAACTCTTTTTAAAAGATGGGAGGACATCTGGAAACACCATGACTTTATAAATCTCCCCAAACTTGCAGATCTCACACAGGCACAGCTGACTCTGTTTAGTACTGCAGAAAGCCGTCTGTAGGAATGAGCTTCCTCGCAGTGTATAAACAGTTTAAATCCCTCTTAAAAAAAAAAAAAAAATCACCAACCTTAACTCATCAAAATGATACACAGAGGACGAGGCTGCTCAACGCCCACTGAGTGCACGTGCACCTGGTGCAGAAGTGTTAACTTAGAGGGTTCCCTTCCTAATTTCAGCTGTATCCGATGTTTTGGCTGCCGTGGGACTTGCAGTCTCCTAACGAGTTGCTCCAGGCTGCGAGCTGCGGCTCCTCCTGTCACTGGGCAGATGAATGTTTGGTCATACGGGCAAGTAACGAGGAAACCTTCAATCCCGGCGGGACAGCTGCACCTTTGCTTAAAGATGGGCATGTCGCTGGCACATTGTTTAAAAGCCCCTCAGGAAAGGCCATTTGAACAATTTTTCTGGTTCACTAACACTTCCCGCGTGTGTCCAAAGACAGCAGCGGAAATTAATTGCTCTGGTGAATTCGGTCTTGTCCGTAGCCATAGATCAACCTGCCTTACAGCCAAAACACTGGAGACCTCTGTGCAAACACTTCTACAAATAGGCCTTGTTACCAGAGAGGATGAGTGCCACAGATCTCGTGGCCTCTAGCTAAAATTGTGGATTTTCAGCGAAACCAGATAATGTGAAATCTGTATTTGAACACTCCAGTTAAAATTTCATGTCTGGATGTACTGCAGACTGCGGCACAGGGTCTCCTCCTGTGCTTTGTAGCAGAAAGCGCAAAGCCAGCTGATGTTTAATCGCTTAGATGATGATTTTTATTAACTACAGTCAAAGGAAGATGTGTCTCTACCATTGCATACACTAACCTGCCATGCTAGCTGTTAAAAAGGGAGTATTTCAATATCCGGTTTAAACTGTGTGTCCCTCTGAATAATAACTGTAATTATTGAAGCTTTTCAGATGCATTCTTGCAGCATGAAAGAGGAAGCTAAAATGGCCATCAAAGACAGGAATGCCAACAGAAGTCTGAAGACGGATGGCGTATTGTTTGCCCCCTTAGCAAATGCAAAGGCAGCAAGACAAGTCTTCGTATAAGCAGCAGCACAGCTCATTTCTGTACCGCTTGTGCAACCGCATGGAAAAGTCTGTGTTGGGGACGAGCGGGGAAACGTTTCTCCAGCTCCTGGTGGGACTTCAGTCAGATGCGATAACCAGACTGCGAGAATTTTCCACCTCCCAGAACTGATGGGATGGTTTGCTCTACTGAGACACCAGCGGTTCAGGGCTCCCTTCTGCGTCTTGGCTAATTCTGCAACCTGAGACTCGCTGACTTTTGGATGCAGCAGCAGCATTACCATGTTAAACTGTTTGGAGAGCCAAGGACCTGCAGTCAAGATGTTTTATGATGTGTAAAAACTGAGTATGTCATTCTTCAAAACAAACTCAGTGCCCCATAGCAATCCAGTAAATGTTCTTCTCCCATATGGGCTTTTATTACGCTAAATGTATTACTTTTATTGTTAATAAAAGTAAAAGGGTATACTGACTGTAGACAAAGTTCTTTACCAAAGCTAGCTGAACCACTGAGAGTAATCTAAGCTTTTTGGCTGACATTTCACAAAGGCTGAGGTCCAAAGACATAGATGAACAAGTGTGAAAACAGAATCCAGAAGCCTGAGCTCACAGAGCACGGGTTTTAATTAAAGAAATGCTGATTCTGACATAACGCCCATCATCTGACTACCAAAACTCAGAAGTTATCCACCCCAGCTTCATCTGTTTCCTGCAGCACTGACATCTACGTGTACATTCTAAAGCTGGAGAGCTGCCTACGTTTCTGCATTCAGTGAATCTTATTTTCCATACAGTCCCTGAATTATTCCTGCAGGTAACTATAATTGATATCAAAGCAACGTGACATCCAGCAATGGCATTCCTGCTTGCGATGCTATCAATAGGTAGTGGGAGATGGATAAAGCAGAAAAATATTTGAGATTTGAAGTGTCTTAATTTTGGGTTTAGCATCTCAAAAGATCATGCTTCCACCCTTTACTACTTCAAAGGGACACTACTACCATCAACAGAATAGATTTCATGGCAAGAAATGCAAATTACATTTTGCCCACTTTTCTTACCCTTCCAAGTCATCCCCCTCTCACCTTGGCATCTGTTTTTTTCTAATATATTTAGATTGTTGGTTTTCCCCCTCTTTCCATCATGCAAGCTTTTTAATGGAAAAAAAAAAATCCATTACTAATTGATTTTTTTTTAATTTAGTTCTTTTGAAACATAAGCTGGTAAAAAAAGAAAATATACAACACCAAACCAGAAAACAGAGGGACGCTGCTGAAAGAAAAGGCTGCTGTTTTCAAGAACTGTGGTGTCTTAGCTGTCTCAATACACAGGACATTTCCTTCTCCTGTACTGGTACTTCAAAGAAAGATACTGCACGCTGCCAGCCGCCAAAGGATTTGGGGTAATGGCAGCTGGAGAACACCGGGGAATAAAAGATCTTCCTGCAGTTAAGGAATCATTCTGCCAACCTCCCAGCACCACAGTGAGGGGATGCCCATTAGATAAAAATAAATGAGCATGACAAAGAACGATTTCGCTTTCTAAGAGTGATCTTTGTAGCACAGGTTTCCTGCACTAGCGTTTTTCTAGCATTTCTGGTAATACCTGCCTGGGATTTACTTGCAGTGCATAGGGACCACGGTGATGATTGTGTGTTGCTCATACTGTTTCTGTTCCATGATGACAACTTTCTACTGTGAAGTGTATGAGTAATACCATCACACAGAGGACTATGGACAGGACACAGAGAACGGCTAAGAGAGAGCAAGATCATCATGTTATCAGATGGCAAAAAGTGACCACTTGAGTTTTCAGCATAATTTAAGAGCTGTTGCTTCTAAGATACTACAGAAAGTTTGTAAGAAAGGCCATGGTCATCAGCTCCAAAAAACAAAGTTCTGAAAATTTCTGTCCCCAAAACAACAAGCAAATGGTCCCAACCCAAAGGGGACAGCAGATAAAAAAAATAAAAGGGTATCCATCTGCTTGAACTTGAGGACATGAGGAGAGTTTGGGAACTGGACCTCAGGGAAAGATAGCTTGCCCAAGGCTTGTAACACAGCTACAGCACCTCTGGAAAAAAGCTTCTGTATAAAAGGACACACCTTTACTTTTACAAAATGGAGTCCTGTCATTATTATTCAGATCAAGAACAAAGTGAACTATAATGTCCTGGGTCTGAGAAGCATCAACGTCACAGCTCTGATGTTTTACTGAGAGCAATGTACCATCCAATTATTCATAGACCATGCGGTACGAAGCCGCTAACCACTAACAGAAGCCCGATGAGGTCATTTCCAAACAGGATACAACCATGCAATAATACACTGTATTTATAGCAAATAGTTTTGCAGCTCAAGTTCCCTCCGAGACCATCAAGCCAATGTTCAGCGGGTTTAACCGTTTGCTTTGCAACACACAATGCCTGTATTAAAGCTGTTCAGAGCGTCATGATACCGATTACAAGAAACCTCCCTCTGCGGCGACCAGCAGCTTTATGTTTCATAGTCTAAAACACGAACACACAGTATAAACACACACAAAGACTCACAATACCATTTATCTCTGACAATTTCCAAGGGTTTTCCAGACCAGCTATCATATTCCTGGTGCAGGTGAGAATTTTTCTGCTGCTGGAAGCCTGACAACAACCTTACACCTGCGCACATTAGTATCTTCATGATTCCTAGAATAGGCTCGGGTGGTGGGCGCAAGGCAGTGGCTTTTCTGCATCACCCCACGCTTGGTAATATATACGAAAAGGAGCACCATCCCAAGCCGTGGAGGTGAGGGAGGGAGGAAGACTGTAATTGCAATTAGGATTTTAGCACATTAATCATCTGGGTATTTCAGAATGAATGTAACTCTTACAGATTGAAAATCCTAACTACAGTGTGGGCAAGCAGGCTTACTGAAAAAACAGAAACCACACTAACTGAATGGTTGTCGAGCAAAAACAACCCTGGAAGAGGAAAAGTAGTCTTATTTTAAGAAAAATATTTTAAATTATACAAAAGATTTTGAAATTGTGTCCTAAATCATTTCATGAGTTTTGTAGCACCCCACAAGCCTCATCAAAGACATTTATAGCAAAATGGTTTTGAATGCTAAGACAGCATTAATATTTCTATTCAAGTTTACACCTCAGTTTTGAAAAGTCCATTTGGACCACAGACACCTGTCTGGTGAAAGACCAGCATGGTCTCAGCCACTCACGTGAATCACAGGAGATCTGATCTTATTAACCATAAAGTGATTTAATTAATCAAAACACAGCAGGTGCAGTGAGAGGAGCCAGGATACAAGCCCCAGGTTTGAGTCAGGTAGGTGAAGGGCTGAATACTGCCTCCATCCATACCTGTCGCACCCCAAATTGTCACACAAACCTTCAGAAAGCTCTTGCTTTCATCCTAGTGCAAAAGGACATTTTTCTTTAACGTCCTTCTGCACAGCACCTGAAAAAGGCAACAAGAAAATCCTTCTCTTCAGCTTCCTTCTCTGGGGAAGAAAAGCCACTGGGTTTGCAACACAAAGACTCTGAGAACTGTCCAAAGTCCTATTTGGACTTGTGACAGCTGCTTTGCACTGTATATGGATATCTATCGTTCAGCTTAAGTATTTAATGCCAGCTTCGCCACCTTTACCAACGCTTCAGTAATTATTCTGAATACAGTCCGAGCTGGTAAGCTCTACATGTACTACATACATGTGACATGGGAAAGCTAGAAATAATGATGAGAAAAGCACCTGCCAGCTACGTTGAAACCTAGAGTTTGAAAAGCTTTGAGATGAAAAAGAAAATGTGGACACAGCTAATGGCAGCCCCAAAAAACAGAGACAGAGAGAAAAAACCTGTAGCTGTCCTAGTCGTCCTGATGTAGCCAAGCTGTGACAGAATGCCCTGCATGAGCTTAAAAGCACATTCTGTATTTCTCTCTTGCCTAATGTATTCCTTTATTGGACTCATTTCTCTAATTTTTTTTTGTTATTTATGGTGAAATTGGAGATGACAGGATATGGTTTTGAAAGTCCCTTAGCTTCCTGCGTCGTGAGGGTGATTATCAAGATAAGGATGTGAAATCAAACCAGATGAAAGAAAATAAAATCGTGAAGTGAAACTGTGCATCTCCCAGAATTAGCTGGTTGTATTTTCCTTCTCATCAGGCAGACTTCCCTCTATCCCAGCACCAAGCAGATGGGCCTCTTCACTTTTAACAGCAAATACTAAGTGAAGCACAATAGCTGGTAACCTCATATAGGAAAAAAGAAGACCTCCTAAAATAACAAAAAATTAAATAAGCATTCAGAAGAAACTTCAATCTGATTTTCAGGGCATATAAACATAAAGGATTAAAAACTGGAGAATGGGAAATGTTAGAGCACTGTGAATATTTTGGGCATTTCCCTCATTACTGCCACTCTGGAACTGACAGTGCTTCCCCATTGGGGGTTACGTGGACATTTCAGCAGCAAATTTCCCCCAAAATTTGAGGTGTGCAGTTCTCACCATTTCATCAAGAAAATGGGGATGGGAGGGAACCACAGTAAGTCCAACCTGTGGATGAAAGTGGAGGGATCATGGAGATAAAGGCAAACCAATGAACCGCATGCTACAGCTCACATCTAAACTGGGAGTAGCAGTGTAAGAGATTGGAGGAAAAAACAAAGCCATTTCCTTCTACACTCCAACTCAAGCACAGCTTCTTGAAAAACCTAGAAGTTTTTAAAACTAAGTATTACATAAAATTCTACACTGATGCAAGTCTGACCTACACAGATGCTTGAGAAGCACAGGCTCCCTATAAGTGCCAGTGAACAGTCAGCAGCTTCTTCCTATCAACCTAAGAAAAACCCAATTGAGGCAAAACTTAGGGAGAGAAAGTTAAAAAATAATGTTATGGGCAGAAAATTCTCCTTCTTGCTGCCCCTTTTGTCAGGAAGCTGATACAAAAGTGGCATTAGGATATGTATTTTTTATCACATGTCGTTATCCTCCTGAATTAATTATGAATCATCAAAACCCCCCAAAAAATAGTAATACATTTTGTATAATGATATAATGTAGGAGCTTTAGATATAAAAAATTCTAATTATAATAAATCAAAATAAAAATAAAAATTAAAATTAAAATTAAAATTAAAAATACTAATTATTTACTAAAGCAAATAAGGCCACGTTTAGTTCACTGTAAAAGCGTCCCAGTTAAGATCAGGTCAGACAGCAAGAGTTCTCCAGTAACCCTTGAAACCACATTTTTTACAACAGCTGTCTTTTATCTTGACACATCTGTCATTGGAAACATTTATTTTTCAGTTCTACTGTAACAGCAAAGGCTACGTAATGGCCCTGGGAAAATACAGCAAATGTCCTATGGCATAAGGAACAGACCAGCAAACCGAACATCGAAAATTTAATTGTGTAACCCTGTACCCAGAGAACTCTACCTTCTTTTCTGTATGTGGAATTATCTTTATCATGAGCCATCACCAGGTTGTATTACTCTACATCACCACATTTTATTAATGCCTTCTCTGTATCAGTTGGCTTCTTCTGCAAAGAACATTTTTTGGCTGACCCATACTATGTATCTAGAGACCTCCCCTCAATGTTATCTTTCTATATGCACATCAGTGTCATTTCACTAATTTAACTCAACCTTTCATTTATCATATTCATTGATCAAAGCCAAGAAGCTTTGAAATCAGCAAATATGCCCGTTATAATGTTTTATATCCTATGCTTAGGTAATAAATTCACTGAGAAATGAATCGTGACATTTCAGAGCTGCACACGATGTTCTTTAATGCAGCCCACTGAAGTCCGTAATTACAAAGCTGTTGGTAAAGAATGGACAGTTTGGAGGGAAGGAATCTTGTTGATGGAGCTTTTGAGATAATGGGCGAGATTAGATATTCTGTATTGAGTATGAAAAATATGTATAAAAAAAAGACATCTATTTTTTTCAAGAGAGCAAAGTTACACGGTTGTTAATTTTCACAAGAGAAGGGTCATACACTTAATGGTGAAAAGCAATTTTGAAATATATTTGACTCGAACTCAAAGAGAAAAGGGACTCAAATGCAAGTCTGGCTTATGTTAGGGCTGCCAAGTCTGGTAGCCCAATAGCTGCTGGTCTTATTACATCCTTCCACACTTGCCCCCACTGGCAGCAAGTCCAGACCTCCAGTAACTCTCAGACCCTCATGACTCTCGGGTAGCTCGCTCAGACCTATAGTTCCTCCAGTGCTGGTCCCAGTCCTATGGTGTCTCTGGTCACTGGCTCCCACATCTCCTCTCCTACTTGCCAGCGTGACACTTGTTAGTGAGTGAAGCCTATGTACACGGAGAGCTGATGGGAGCCTGTTAGGTCCCACCAGACGATGGCCCTGCACCTATAGGCCCCCATGCTCTGTGGTCCCTTCTCCCATTGCTGGCACTGGGACCTCTCCCACACCTCTCCAGCTGCTGGCACCTCAAACCTGCAGAGTGCCTGTGACCCCATGGCTCCTTCCCTACTTGCTGGCACTTAGGATCCCAATACACACACACCGGAGAGCACCCTCACCCTGGAAAACAGAAGAGGAGTTTAAGAAGACAGGACAGACCCTGATGATGAAGTGTGGGATAAGCATACTGACCAGCCTCCTTTATACCCAACTGACACCATGTATGCCCTTTTTCTCCTCTGTTATCCCACACTTGTTCCTCTCCAATTCACTTTGATCCTTCCCTTTACCCATCTTTGGTCCTTCCCCCAAATAGCCCAAAATAAGTATCACATATTCCAACAGTCTTCTGGAAAACACAGAATGCTCTTCCCCTCCATCCCACAATGAGTCCCATACCCACTTAGGGAACGACAGCCTTGCAGACTGTGAGGTGTTCAGGGAGAGCTGCTGGTGGACCCCCTGGGTGGGTTTCACAGCGGGACCGTGAGCTGAGCCCCCTCCTCTGAGCACTGGAGCAGCTGGGTCAGGGCCCCTGCTGTGCCCATCAGTATGTCAGGCTTCCTCTGCTGCTCCCTGGGCACTTATGTTTTCATTAATTAGCCCTTAATCACAGGACCTTACAGTATAAAACCCAAAAAAGCATTTGATCTCCTCCCCAAATCCTGAGGCATCACAAAAGCTGACTTGTAAAGAGCGGGAGCTGCCCAGATGAGTCGCTGAACCAGAATGATTTCTGCAGGCAGATTAATCAGTCAGTCAACTTCCAGAGTGAGGATAATTCAGAGAATCATGGCCTACACGTCCGGTTGGTTTAGAATATTTTTAAAGCCACGACAAGTCAGGTCTGGATTGGCTTAGGCTGATTTTAAAGGCTTTAAATACGCTTTATTGAAACTGTACTCAAGAAGGGTGCAAAAGTTCTACAGATTCTGTTGGTAATGAAGGAAATCATTGTCCCCTCAAACCGCAAACCTTTATCAATTAGTATAAAGGACAAACACAGCAGGAAAATCTGGGGGGTGGAGGGGGAGAACCCACAATCCGTACAGCTGAATCATATTTACAAGCGGTGATCACTAAATCCAAACGCTTTTGTAATTATTCTCCTGACCATGAGGTCTGACCAGAAAACCCAGAAACACAGGCTGGATTGGTTATTTGTAACAGAGGGCCTTTAGAGAGAGGAAATAGCTGGATGCCAGGGCGGCTCCCATCCCAAGACCACACGCTGATTCCCTCCAGTTTTCTGTTCAGCAAGAGACAGGATTAAATTCTGCTTCTTCCTGGGAGAAAACAGATTTTAACCTAAAACTCCTTCAAGTTTTTGGGTAAAGTCCAGTGCAATACATTCCTTTCCAGAAGTGGTAGATTATAGAAAAGATAGAAAGGCAAATTCTGATCAGACATTACAACTGTCTTCCTCCTGCTGTTGCCAAATCTGCCCTGGCAAAAGTTAACTCAGTCGAACTCAAAGGATTTTTCACATTTCCTCTCAATTTTTTAAATAAAAGAACATACAATTTTCATATCATGAGCCTTATTACCTGTAGCATTGCTGCACGTGCCTGTAACCTTGTCAGATTGTTCAGACACCTGTTTTTTGTAGGCAGAATTGTTTGCAAATGAGACTGTAAAAAGTATTCATAAAACAGCATCTTTCAGTCACGTGAGAGTGAATATAAATCAATATGAAGCCCTTGGAACAAAAAAAAACCCTGAAGACATTCACACCGTGGGCAGAGTTAGTGGGGTGCCTGTCAGCAATCATTTTTCTGCTTGTAGCGCCCAGGTTTCTAGGAAGTGGTATAACTCCAAGGAATTCAGAAAATATGGGTTCCCATTTCCCTAGCTGTAAAAACCTGTTCATTTTTACTGGTTTATTGGTAGGTCTTAATCCCAACTGTCTTTATATCCCAATCAGTCTGTTGAGCAGAAATAATGTGACAGAAGGGATGAGCCCTGATGAAGGCACTCAAGTGTCACTAAGCATCTTCAGTCAGATAAAAACTTGACCGCAGAAAAAGCAGAGAGGGATAAACCCTGGAACAGATGCGTAAATGAGCAATAGCTGAGCCATATGAAATATAATAAAATGCAGACTTGCAGGCATTGGAGATGGAAAAGACCTATTAGGTCATCTAGTCCCAGCTTCTGCCAATTCAGAATTAGCCCCTAGAGTGATGTGCTGAACTTGAAGAAAAAAACAGGCTGCCAAAAGCTTTGTCAAGCCTGTTACACTTGCTCCAGAAGAGAGAAATGAGAAACCCCAAACCTAAAGAACAGGCTTCAAGTCATGGAGGACTGACAGTGCCAGGAAAACTTGATTGTATCCCCGTCTCCTTAACAAACCCCGGTGAGGAGCAAAGGGGTGGCTTTCCAAAGTCCAGAGCACTTCCATGCTGCTTGACTGCTGCAGCTAAAGGCAGGCTAATGAGAACCAAAAATCACTGAGGCAGGCTTTGCCCTCAGGCACACTATGGGAATCCGAGTTCCTCTGGCAGCTATATAGGGAATATTTATTGAGACTCAAGCTGCTTGGAAGTGCCAAGTGAAGGCATGTTCCTTCTAGATTGATGCCTCCAACCTATGTTAATCTAGCCATGAGATAGTTTTTATAGTCCCTGTGAAAGGGTATTTGCTTCCCAGGGTGTTTTAGCCTTCAGCCTCCCCACACCTACACAGATTTGCATCAGAGCTGCTTCCTCCAGTTTGTACGAGGCTGTCAGAGCTCGAAGGGCACACTGCCTCTCACCACCTTCAGCATAGCTTGGAAACGAGCTGGGAAGGGGGACCAGCAAGTGTCAGGGGAACATATACCACCTGGCTAACATCGGGACCGAGAGTCCTGTGTGTCCTGTGACAAGGCTCCTGCCACCAACCATCACCGAGCACCACACAAATAACTGTGCACCTTAGGGAACCACCTAGAGATACCGTAATGTGTGTTCTCATCATGGGAATGGAGTCCTGAAGGAGACCAGGAATGCCTTTGGCAGTGCAGACAAGGGAAAGGAGATGGCAGTTGAGAAGGATCTGGGGAGGACAGTGTGAGTTAGCTGCCTAGGGGTAATGGGGCAAAGCTGATGGCCAGGAGACAAAAGTCACAGCTGAAAAAGCCACACTGGGAGACACTTCTGTGAGTAAAAGGGACTGTTCACACACTGCACTCTCAATTCATTTATCTACAATCATAGGCTTCAGGCCCAAGTAGCTGAGATTGCTGGAGAAGTTCCCCAGTGTTCCCACCTCCCACCAAGGGCAGGAGCAGGAGCAGATGGGACGCAAAAGCAACACTAAAGGCGCGGAAGAGCCTGGACACCAGGGGGGGAACCAGGTCAGCTTGATAGAAGATGAGAAAAGTAATCCAAAAAACAAGAAAGATTTCTTCTTCTGAAGGATCCAACTCATAAATGCTCGCCCAATTTCATGGCAACAAGGTTGTTTCTATAATCCTAGCAAGTCACAAGCTGTTATTTTTAAAAAAGTTTTCTAGTCTAACATACTCAGAAAGTGAGATTTAAAATTTACTCTTGTGCAAACAATCATTACTGTGTCCCACACGTCCCTCCTACGAAACATAACTGTGGCTGGGGCTTGAGCTGCTATCTCAACACCCACAGAAAACACTGGATGTGTGACCATTGGTGATACATGTATGACATTACAGAAATGCACTGGGAGACTGCGTTCCCTCCACATGGTACAAACCTGGTCTGCTATATCTGTGATGCATTTGTCGAGCTTGCAAACAGGTGAGAGTTTGCCATGCCACATTTAGTAAAAATCTCCCATGATTTTGCATTATGATACTGGATTTAAATGAGGTGACAGAAAATGCCACTTTCAAAGCCATTCCCATGTTTTCTATCCAAACTTACTAGACTGCAGCTCAAATCCCACCTAACTTCGCACCCAGCAAAGCAAGAAGGGGTATGCATTCCTCTAATGCATTCCTCAAGGCACTGAAAGCTGAGCATCTTTCATAAGGAACTTGCATTTTTCTACAGCTTTTTTACTGTAACAGCTATTTAAATCTTCGCTGTGGTGAATGACGTACAGGAAGAGGCCCTTTCTGCACTCACCATGGTTGGAGTGTCTCACGCAGTCCCCCAGCATAGCACTGAACTGCCTCTGAGCTTCTGGCTCCGGGAAGCAAAAGTAGCTGTGGCGGGCGAAGGGCTGCCACAGGTAAACCGGGAACTCCCTCGGCAGCTGAACGAAGGCTTGAGCGACCTCCTTCTCACTCGACCCTGCACAAAAAACACATCTCCATTTGAAATCTGCTGTTTTCTTGGGGGGGGGGGCGCGGTGTGACCGTGTGACCTTTTCCTCTGCTGACAGAAAGACGAGACCTCTGCTAGCAGAAAAGCACGAGACATGAAAAAATCAAGTCTCCTTCTTGAGCCAAACCACTGGGCACGGAGGGCAGGGAGACACAGCTGGGATGGGCAAACTCAGCAGGCACCAACCACCTCTCCACATTATACCACAGCAACTTGATGTCCAGTTGCTTTGTATTCAAGGTGGCCATAAACTTCACATTTTTGCTAAAATTTCAAAGAATATATTTCATTAGATTGTAGCTGCTAGCGAAAAGGTTTTCATGGCAAATAAGTAAGTCAGTGGGAATCTCTGGTCTCTTCTACACAGAGGCTACATAGGAGTATATGGACTTCCATATAGAAACAAACTGCATTAAACCGTGTAGGAACAGCAGTGGTTTCCTGTCTCCAGAGTTTCCAAACATAACTGCAAGATGCCCTTATGAACTGTCACTTCAAGCCCTTGAAGGTGAAGCAAAGAAAGGGTTATCTCCAGTTTCCACCTGTCCTGAGTCACAGTCCACAGGGGATGCTCTACAAAACCGTCTATGGACAACCAAACCCAATCTTGTCTCAGTGCTGTGCATCAAAAGTCCAGCCACGAGAGGTACAACTCGGAGGGTTTTCAGCATCGCACAGAAGGGCAGGAAGGCCATAAAAGAGTAACTGAGCCACTCTTTGTGAAGGGAGAGCCATGGGAAGCCTGCAAGCATCCTTGGGCTGCTCTACGTTGCTCAACCCCAGCTCCTGCAGAGCTGTGGTGACACGCTGAGGCCCTACGCTATCCTCTGACCACTTTGGGAAAGGGATGTAAGGGGGATACCTCCCAACAGTCATAACTTTAAGTGGTATGAGACATTCTTGCTTACACATTGCCCTTATGCAGCATCCCATTTTCCAAATCTGACTCCGCAACATGATATCTGCTCCCTTAAAACCCAAATTCTGTCCATTTTTGTGGAGTGGGGTGGGGGCAGGCAGAACCACAACAGTTCCCATCCCAGAAACAACAAATTCAGCAGCAGCAACCTTCCTGCCCTCTCTGTGGAACTTATTATCAACCGTGAGTCAACACAGGCAGCTGGCATCTAAAAATGGAAACAAATAAACCAGGAATATTAACAAAGCCCAGGAACAATGGCGGTGTGGTTCCTGCCCCGCTTCTGCACAGCTTCCAGCAGCTTTGTGCCAGGATGCTGGAAAAAAAGGGAGCCGGCATTTCTCTGAACGTGAGCTTACAACATTTTCTGTGTACATCCACCTTGGAGCTGTGTTTTGACTCAGAAAATGGGCTGCCTGCGTCTTCTGTCGCTCTGTCCTAAAGCCTAGCCTGAAAGCCTGCCCAGAAGAGGTCTGCGTAAGGAACAGAGCTGGGGTTTGGCAGTTCAGCTTTGAGCAGGGCTTACCCACAGGATCTGGAAAATGTTTGTCAGACAGCAAATTGTAATCTTCTTCTGAAGTCAGTACTTTGCCTCCTGTAGGAAGGACATGATATTTGGGGCTGGCTCCTTTCTGGTAGGCCTGCAAAATCAAGAAAGAGGGAGTCAAAAACAGATTTAAGGAGAAGGAAAACATAAAATAGAACTCATTGACAAAGCTAATGTACGGGGATAGTCCCCAAGGGGAAAGATTTTTTTGTCAGACTAAATTTTGGTTATATTCTCTGCCAAATCTAAACCGTGGTTAAATGTGAAAAACATATTTCAAAATATCCCCTCAGTTCTTATCAGCCATGGTGAAAAGTCAGGGACAAAAGGGAGGGGAAAAAGATGGGATTTTCTTCAATACCCGATTTGTTTGATTTGTCAGCCAGAGTAAGTTTGACTACAACAGCTGCCAAACGAAAAGCTTCATGGTAGTCAACTTAAGTCACCCAAAAATTGCTACTAAAGATCAAACTGCAGAAGCACAGGGACATATTACAATGACACACAGGCAAGAACCACTCTGTGATAGGCAAAGGAAGGTTCAAAGTGTTGTTAAAATGATTTCCTAGTTCTTGCAAACATATATGGCCAACTCAAGGCACTTGGTTGTACCCTCAGCCATTCCCGTGGAGCTTCCAGCCAGCTCTGCAAGGCTGCAGCCACCTCACCAAGGACAACATGTCATCTAGTATTGCTAGAAGAAAGGCAGCAGCAGCAACATATCCACTCCATACCCGTTTCTTTGGGAGCACAGAAGAATGTAAGGGAAAGAAGCATTTACCTCTTTAGTCTCAAAGCAGTCCACAGTGTAGTCATTTTTGATAACAACGTATCTGTCCTTCCACTTCCTCAGATCCTCGGCAAAATGCAGCACCTCTGCCTCATACAAGACCGTCCCAGCTTCCGATGGAGGCTGCAAAAACAGTTTGTGAGATCTAAAATGGCTCTGGATTACTGACCGTTTTGAAGCTCTTATGTCTATATTTCCACAAGACTGCTTGCTATGAGGGCTTTTCAGTCATTAGATGCAATTCGGAGTCATAAACATCTGTCTGATTCGGGCAGATACTACATATGCAACCAAATTCCTGTAGCCTGAGGTGAGGAGGCAGCAGAGGAGCTCTGCCTTCCAAAAATAATTCCAGATTTCTGAGACAGAAACGTCCTTATTTACTTTTCAGTTGGCATGCTGAATGCAAGATGACTTGTGTTTCATTATCTCCCATTTTCTACTACATCATATGAATGAAAACATTTCATTGCTGCAGCAAAGCATTATTATAAGACAGTAAATTATTTCCCATTTCTTTGTAACACTTTCACACCTGTGCTCTTGTAAACGATATGCCTCTTTCTGAAAGGCACAGCTCTTCTATTATCCCACCTTTTATATCCCAGCTCATTGCTTTAGCCTATTCATTTCAAAAGCATAGGAAGCCCGTGCTTTCCAAAACGGTTGAAAAATTTAGCTTTGTACCATCTTAAAATTGAAGGCTGGTTCTCTGCATGTTCCTCTAATAAAGAGATTTTGTCTCTCTTTTTTTTTTCTCCTCCTCTAATAAAAACCAGATCTCCATAGCTCACTTCACAATGGGGATTATTGCCATCATTATGGAACCCTGTAGCCATGGCTGAAAGGGTTAACTAAGTGTCCTACATAAATTTCTGCCCTAAATGTATGATCTCTGACCCAAGAATCTTGCAAAACCTTGCAATCAACACGAAGCAGGTGGTTTTGTGCGAGTGTCCAACTCTATCTTGATGAAAGGCATGCTCTGTACCAGAAACTTGTGTCATGGTTCTTCTCATGCTACAAAGAGACAACCAAACACCACCAGAACAAAAGATGAATTTTCAAAAGTAAACTTTAAACCTGCACCCAAACACAGTTTTTCCACCTGAACCCTAAGAACCAAATCCAACATCTGCACTTGCAAATCTACACTTGGGTTACATGTAAGAAAGTGCACACGTAACACGTCCTAGATACATGTTTATTGTGTATTAACCATCTGATATACGAAGCTGAATGAACACTTCTGTGCTTGAATATACAGAAACATTTAACTTCACCAAAGGGCTTTCAACACTGGGAAAAACAGTGTTTTTCCCAGATCCCTGGGAGAAGAAAAGAGAAGAAAGAAAATAGATCCCTGTCAGTGGCTGATACACTTCCAACTCATGTTTTCCATACATTACGACTGTTAGATGTGTGATTTAAATAGTTACTGCCTTAATTATTCCATGCAGGAGAGCAGAGCTCTATGGCAGCTTGAGGATGGGGACAGGCTTACGTGCCCTCCTACCTTGGTTTTCAGGAACCGGGACTGGGAATCCCTGTGCTGCTCCAGCTCATCCTGCACATGCTTGCAGAAAGCCACCGCATACTGGCGTCTGTAGTGTGGGCTGAAGTTTTTGATGACAGCCTCTGTTTTCCCTGAAGCAGAAATAGAGATTTAATTGTATTTAACGCACATCAGTTCAGAAACTGTAATGGAGAACCAAAGCAGTTATCACCAACGACCCAAAATATTGCCCAAGCGTACCAACAGCAGATCAGGAAACCCTCAGAGATGCATTCAGCCATTGTGATAACCCCAGCACAGACATAATTTGTCCAAGTCTTAATGATAGAGAGAGAACACTGGGTTTTGGACATTGTTTTTCTTTCTAAGAACAGGCAAAACATACCTCAAATCCATCTATCTCAGTAAAGATGTTATATGCCTCTCCATGGGATACTGCCACAGAGCTGTGGGTGTTCGAGAGCTGATAAGGTTTTCAAAGAAACATATACACAAGCGATACTGGTCAGCGTTTAGCTGTATTTGCCAATTTTATCATATAATGAGATTTTAAAGCTGACTCAAAGCTCCTACAAAGGATGTTTTCTAGGCTTGGGCACTGCAGTCTCTGATTTAATGTAAACAGATACTCAGTCATGCTGCAATAAACACTAATCTTGTATTGTCTCTCTATGATCAAGATCTCATCAGTGGCAATAACAGCAATAAACACACCACAGTCCCATTTCTGGGAATCTTAAAGCAATTTACAAGTAATTGACTCATTAACCCTATCAAAGAAATAACAAGGCTTTACAGACAGGGAAGTGAAGCTGAAAGTTAAAGCCGTGTACATGTATGGGACTCCAAGAGTCTGCGGCAATGCAAAAGCCAAATCCCAGACTACAACCTAGATTGCATCCCAACCATCCTGGATACCGGAGAGATCCCTTTCTTCCTGGTATTAAGGAGCCCCATGACAAAGAGACTTTTCTGAGCATACAACAGAAAAATGTCATTTTACACTTCAAGCAACTTTGATGCTTTCCAAATTATTTTTTTTCTGCTTGGGGAAAAAATACCGAATTTTCTGTATAAGACAAAGTAATGGTAGTTCCCAAACAGATTTCTTGAAGCCTTTATACGCATGCTTTCCTAAACCAGGCCTGGCACTCAGCACTCCTGAAGGGCCAAACAGGGAAACCAGCAAGAAGCACTGTGAACTCCAGAGTCCTGGAAAACCTGCATCCTATAATGGTGTTCTCCAGTTGACAAACTCCCAAATACATGTGGCTGAGACTACCATAGTAAAACAGCTAGTTCACTAAGGAGTCTGCAGAGATGGGCAATGGCAAAAGATTTTGTAAGGTGCTTATTTCAGGTCCAGCTTCAATTTGCACATCATGTGGGACATCACCAGGCTGTTAGAGGTAATACCATCAGTTCAGGTTGCCACAGTACTTAATTACTCCGTAACTTCCTGATAATTACATTCACAAAGCTGTAGTTACGTGGACGTGCATGCAAAAGAAAAAGCTACACATCAGCTCCCCTGCTTCTGCAATTTCATTTTCCATTTGGTGCACAGAATTTGATGCATCTCTCAAGTTTAGGGACAATATTGACATGACCTTTCATTGCAGCTACTCCCATGTAGCCAGGTCAGAGAGGTGAGATGGAGCCTTCTCCTTCTTAAGCATAAACGGGATCGCTACTTTCAACATCCGACTGCCTCTGCAGAGTCGTTACACAAAGCTGGAGGGATCTCAGGAGGCCAGGTTAAGTTTTCAGGTATGTGATTGTTTCACAGATTTACTCGTGGGACAGCACCAGGTGACAATCTGGACTCCAACCCTCCAGTTTCAAGAGACATGGTTTTTTGAGACCTACCAATTGTAGGATGTGTTTGCATGTAATAGCAGGATATGGGTGCTGCTGAAGCAGAAAATCCCTGACCATCTGGCAGCCTTTTAAAAACTAGCCTGCTTTGAGCAGAGGCATAAACTTATTCTCCAAATAAGGACAAAGCTTCCCAAAACCTTCTTTACAGCATTTGTTTTTCCTTCTTGTCCCAGCCAGCAGTAGGATGTCGTTGGCCCCAGCCCTGCTGGAGTTTCCTGCTCAGGCCATTGCCAGGGTTTGCCCCTATTTTCCACCGCAGCTTTTTCTTTTCCAGCTTGCAGCTGCCTCTTAATCTGTTACAGAGGGCTCTGGGACACTGGACCTCACTTGACTATTGCCTGCATCCTGCAGTAAAAATTCGTAGAGGAAGTGCAACAAAACAAAATTCTGGTGCTGGGAAACCCGCCTTCACAATCACAGGAAATACCTGTAATTTTGGTAAAGTCTTAATTATGGCTAAATCGGCTCAGAAGTGTGATTCTTCAGTTGTCAACGTTTCTTACATCAGCTTAAAGTATGATGACCAACACGAAAAGAACTACGCCGTTCATAATGTATATATGAGGAAGAAACATAGCATCAACGTGATTTCTATGTGCAGAATACATTTACAATCAACCAAAACATGAACTGAGAAGCAAATGTTTCAGGCTTGTTTATTCCAGTATTCGTACTACTTGTTGCAAAGGTTCTCTGTATTAAAAATACCATCCCCTCAGAATTAGAAGAAAAAGTTTTTTGAAGAGGTTGTGAGTGGCACTACCCGAGGACTAGGCCTTGCACCACTCAGCTCAACAGGAATTGCAGTGCTACCTGTGCGTGGGAAGAGAAGCGGACGGACCCTTGATCCATTGTTGCTGATGGATCTTTAAACTCTTTTGGTTTACAGAAGATAAAAATACGCTCTCTGAAAACAAACACAATGCAAACAGTCACGAGTAATAGAAAGTCTTCCCATGAAACTATAACATGGGGCAACAGGAGATAAAATACTCCAGGGCAGTTGAAAAATGAGTTCCTCTAATTCTTTTCCAAATTTAATGTGGCTTGCTTAGTCAGAGCTGTTTATATGGAGCAAGGTCAACTTTCCCACTCGGTCTGGCAACGGAGCAGCTCAAGCCTGTATAAATGTGATCTGAAGCCCAGCAGCTAGACTGATCTTTATCCTAGGAGAATCCAAAATGTGATCATCTCCAGTAGAAGCCTGCATGTAACCAAAATCACTAACAGCAAAAGACGACAGTGATGGAGTGGAAGAATTTTTGTCAAAATAAAGTGGCAAGGGTCTGCACACACAGATGATCTCCCTTTGTTGAGGGTTTAGGTCCTGCTAAAGAATAAACTTTTGAAATGCTTCATGGTGCATCTCCTCTCCTGTAGAACCAGCTTGATCACAAAAGTTTAGTATCAAGTTATGATATCTGACACTAAGAAAACAAATGTCATTTCACTGAGAAACAAGAAACATCTGCCAGTCGCCCCACTGGAAATCTGGAGTCCCCTCAAAACTTGCTTCTTCCTGCTTGTTCCCTGCTTTTGACCCTTTTAACTGCGCACCACCCATGCTGGATGCGTGTATGTAACTCCACAGCATGTCCTCAAATACATGACTTTTTATTTTGTGCTTCACTGCTTTTGTTGAAATAAACTGACATCCAACATTAAAAAATAAGGGCAGTCTTTGGCAAGGTCTCCCATGAATTTCTGCTGCTCTAGCTGGATTTCAGCCCGACTAGCTCACCCTGCCATGCCCCTCCGCTCTCACCAATGTCTTGTCAAGTGACCAGTATGCATGTGGGTCAGGGAAATTCAGAAAAAAAAAGGTCAGAAAACAATAACTTCTCAGTTGGCATACAAGAGGGGCATCGCTCACATTCACCAGACTTCAGCCATTTGAAAGTTAGGAAGAGAAAGAGGTAAGGACTCGCCATCAAAGCTGTTATTCTGCTCAAATATTGATGTTTGGTAGCAAGATGACCCTTCCGTTCCAAGGGTATCAACATGACCATGACCCTTCCTCTTCACAGCACAATTGCTTGCACACAGCAGCTTTTGAATAGGGTTTTCAAAAAATACCATGATTGTGATACAAACCTCTTCGGAGGTCTGGGGGATTTATCTCCTTAAACCATTTAAGCCCTTTGGAAAATACACTTTGTGCCTTGAGGGACATGAACTGCCAAAAAAGTAGATGATTTGCTGTATCAAAGAAAACCTTAGGCAAAATAAAACCTAAAAGAAACAACAAGCATTGTGCATACTGAATGCCAGCATCCCCCAGCACTTAAGCAAGTGTGAAGTATTGAGACAGAATAGGAATGAATGACTTTGTACTTGTATTTCTTCCACAAGACCACAAGCGAAGCCATCAGAAGTGAAAAGAAAAAGATCAGTGGATCATACCCACATTGTGTTTCACCAGCCAGGAGTGCTACCCACAGTCAGGGACATGCTTTTAATCTATATGTACTGCGTGCCTTAATGTTACTCAGCAAGTTCAGAACCAAGCTTTAAAATCACTACCATCCATCCACCCATATATATAATGTTATTCTCGTAGACCATCAGGGTAGCAGCAAAATAAGTGAAGAAAATAATTTCAGTGTTCACCTCATGGGTCGCCTTTTATCCCAAGTCCAAGATAAATGCAACCTTTGATTGAGATAAACGTCTAAAATTGTAGATGCTCTACTTGAGCTCTACGAATTGGCAAAGCTGGATTTCAGTACTGGCAGCTCTGGAACAAGTTGGATGCTCGCTGTGAAGACAGAGAAGCAGCCTCTACAGCTTCTGCTGCAATACGGTGCATAAAAGCTGAATTCACCCATTCATTTCAAACATCATTATCACTTATTCATTGCATATGGTAACCAGAAAACCTGTAAAAGCACTTCGCTTTGGCATATCCTCTCTAACAGCACCCATCACGTTCCAGTGCTATGGGATACATAATAGTGCAGCAGAAATTACTAGCAATTCCCTCTTTCCTACAGATTTCTTTCTTGTGCAGTACTTATGGTACCACCCAGAAGCTGTTTAAATCCAGGTGCTCCCAGGTTTTATCCTACATGTACAGGAAGGCAATATAAAATACTCCTCTGTTGTTGAAAGCACAGCTCAGTTTGATCTTTATTTATAGAAACAGTATTTTGGTTATTCGTGAGTCATGATTTAATATCTGTTATGAAAAAAGGGATGACACACAAATCCCATGTTCTGATTTGGCTGAATCACATCTCCACAGGTTTGTTTGCACTCGCACAACCAAACGAAGAAGCTCTCTGGTGGAGCCGCCACTCTTCCCCACGCAGACCTGCTGAAAAGCACAGTTTGCACCTGATAAAATATTGAAACCAATTATTTACTCCCAGCCTTGTTTTGTATTAATGGAGACTACTCTCATAAAAAATTTCTAATGCTGTAACTACATGGGCATGCACACAAACTCAAATATCTATCTGCAATGCAGACACTGAATGGCACTAGTAAAATTCCAGTTAGTCACCCAAAACTCAATCCATGGGAGAGGGTAACACCCACCACACCTCAGATCAGCCTCTTCCTAAGTCTCAGCACACAAGCACTCCTTGGCTGTTTAACCCAGCCTCTTTATAGGATGAATGGGAAGGTCAAAGCTGTCTTTTGAAAATAAAAAAAACCCCAGATTTCTTAGCAGGTTTGCCAGCTGAGACCGTGGGTGTGGAATTTGTGCTCTACCAGAAGTGAAGCTTCTCTCTCAGGGCAAGCTAAACAAACGTGTTTGTAACTTCATGTAAACTTGATCGGTGGCAAAGGAGCCAAAAATAACAGGCTCCACTCCAGCCTTCTAGATCTCCCTTTCTACAATTTCACTCGAGTACTTTGCTCTTCCTCAAGTGCTCTGCTACACGAGGCTAAATTTCATACTGAGCTGCACAATTACCCCATCGATTTCAATAGGTTTCTATACCTATAATGTTTTTATCAAGCAACTTCATGAGCATCTCCTATTTCAGAGGGATTAGACAGACCTGACTGAGACAGACCTCATACACTCTAAAAATGGGTTTGTTTTCTTAAGAGTAGCTTCTGATTTAACTATGGATCCTGCTATTTTAAATTAATTCTGAATAATAGTTCATTATTAAAAAATGCAGAGCAAAATACAGAGCATTAATCCTGCTTAAACAGACTGTCTCTTGGTCAACTCTGAGACTCATTCCTACAGCCATGTTTCCTTTCTCCTTCCCCCTTTCTTCCTAGGGCGGGATCACAAAAATTCTTCTCGGGAAACGCCAAGATGGAACTATCCCAGCTTTGATCTATGGTTAACCATCATTACCCTAACAGCACATCTTCCATGCCTTCGCGTCGGCTACAACCTCACACTCTCTGGAGGGTCTCTCAGTTGGTGTCACGTTATTTCCATGCTACATCCTTCACAAGAAGCATGCAATTCCCTCCAACTGCATGACGTGTTGCCAGAGCATTTTATTTGAGACCAGCTGCTGTTAAGATGGAAACGGCCAGGGAAACGTATTTTAGCATCAATCCACGATGACAAAGCAAGAGGCTGTGGTGGCACACATCTCATGCCCTCTTGAAAGGGAGAAGTAGCTTCCATCAGGTACATCTACTCCTCCAGCACTTCACAGACAAAGGCCAGCTCTGGGACACCGCTCCCTCCAGCTTCTTCATGCCTGCTCCCGTACGTGTGACACCTCTCGTGCGGGGGGACAACCTGACTGACAACCTCTCCGGCCAGAGATGGGTTCTGCACGCGCAGCTCCACAGCACTGCACAGGGGAGAGGCAGTAAACATCAGGAAGCCATCGGCAGTGCTATTGCCCTTCTAAACATGTAAGCCTGGGGCAGGGGATAGGGAAAACAACAGGAAGGATTTACATTTTAACCTTAAAACACCTGAATTGCAGTCAGTGAGACCAGGCACTCTGGTATCAAACAGCCGGGGCCACCAGCTCTGCAACACTCCCACCACTGGATTGTTGTTCAGGGGAGAAACAAGATTTCATGAGTTGCCTTTGCACTTCGGTCAGAGTTAAAAAATCCTAGTAATCACAAATTACATAAAGTCCAAAGCTTGTCATTATTCAAGCAGAAACAAGCCCAACACGAGCCAAGGGCTTCATTAACGCCGTGTCAGATAAGCTTATCTTTAAGGCCACTAAAATTTATCCTTTATTGGTAATGGGGTTAGAAGCAGCAATGCTCTGTCTAGAAACAATCACTCATGGTCAAATTCAGTAAGAATAAGGTCTGACAGTCTCTTATTTGTACACTTATTTCACAGCACCAGTAGAAGTAGGAATTTAATACAACAAATGAACCCAATTTAGTTTCTGGGGCCACAAAAAGCTAAACTATGCTCTGTATTAACTTAATTTGGTGAAGGTCAATGGTTTTCAAGTTTTGTTGGTTTGGTGGTTTTTTTTTTCCCCAATACCATGAGCCACAAGCTGAGCCACTAACGGGGAAATGGACATGAAGCACCCCTGAGCAGCTTTCTCCATGCAGATCTCAGCATCACGTTACACATCACAGTAGGTCATACAAGAATGTTTCTTGGGAACATTTAAACAGCTTTCCGAAAACGTAAGCCAATGCCGCATCACCCTTTAAATCAGGATGATGTATTCCCTCTTCCCTCCCTTTCGGGCGACAGGCGTTGCAGCCAGTTACTTCACTGCCCAACCATCCACAAGATAAAATAATGAAAACTATTCTCACATCACAGATACCAATAACAGAAATAACCATCTTCATGATACTAGTTGAAGACTTTCCCAAATATATACATATATATTTATACAGACACTCATACCTTCACAAGATTAATTATGTGCAATGCCTGGAACGTGCTCATATAGATCCAGGAGGTATTTTTACTCGTTTATTTTTGCTTAATTATTACCAGATTACTCAAAGGCATATATGACGTTGTATGCAGGTATGAGTGCACACGTCTTTCTGTGCAGGGCCTTATTTATGCGGAGGTTACCTTACGTTAAAGTTCCTTTTATCTCCTTTACCTTAAAACTCCTTTTACTACCAAATCTAGTCATAAGTCAACCCAGATGGACTTCTCAGAGTACCGGGTTTCCCATGAAGGCATCACTTTTAAGCACTGTAGCAGAAGGCTGTTATCCCATGGTAATATTTTATTCCATTTCTCTTCAACAAACACACAATCCCCACAAATGGAGAAGGATTGTGTGTTGGTAACAAGAATAAGGGTAGCATCGGTACAATATTTCAGCTATCCTATGAGCAAAAAAAGGTTAAAACCAAGATTCATCTCCGAACTAGATTAAACAGAGGCCTCAAAGTAGAGACGGTTATTTTAATGGCTTTCCAACATCCCCACCGCATGTCTTATTTTTATGTCAGGAAATCTTCTCAGCCTCAGAGCTCCTCCTTGCCATTTGAACCCCAAAAGGCCAACTGGGTAAACACACAAGTTTTAACCCAAACAACTAGCACCACTCAGATTTCTGAAGCACTGATCTATAGTCCAAGGCCATAGACGTCACCGGTATTGCCACCTGGGACCATTTTCCAATTTCCAATTTCAACTTCGCCTTGCCTTGGCCCCTGGCGAGGCTGCAGCCACCGAAGGACATTTGGAGGCGGACTGCAAGGAACACACACATCTTCTCCCTGGGAAGGGTGCATTAAAGGAGCAGTCTTGGAGATGGTCTCCTTCCAATTTCCAGCTTATGAGCTCGCAAAAGCCTCTTGCTCTTGCAATCTCTCAGGAAATCTTCTCTTGTGGTCATTCGACACACTGCTTTCTTAGTCAATATGTATTTTTAAAATTGTATCTCTGTTACCAGGAAGTTCTTTTAAGTCAAACCCACAGCAAAACTTGTGCTGCAAACCTTATTAAGCAGAGGAGGGTAAATAATAGATGTGCATTTCACACAAAAGTATTTATCCCTATGAGATGTAGCTGACAACATAGGAGACAACTCTTTGTGAAAACCTAGAATCAATTTCATTGCTGTTGCCTCTTTCTAAAGAAGGACAAATTTAAATATATATATAATTAAGCTTCTAATAAAACTCTGTATTACAGGAAGAGGAATACATCACATGCAGGTAACATCCCAAATAATTATTTTTACCCTACCTCCCACTTCACATTAAGCCTGGACAGCAGAAATGGGAAAATATTTCATTTGTAGTGCATTTTTAGTCATTTGCTTTAGGTACTCATTAATTTCATGCTACAATACTGCAAGACGAATGCAAGGAAATGTAACTGTTGTCACAGTAAAACATTATTAGGGAGAAGGTGGGAGGACCCACTTTATAAAACCTAGAAGTTTGAGTGAAGCATCATTTCAAAATCTCTTTAATACAGCATATATTTTGTTGATACAATGGGATCACTTTCTGATGCCACATGGACAGTGTTGGCCATAAAGATGATATAGTTCAGGGCTGACACAACCTACAAGACAAAAATACTGTTTCACAGCAGTGTGCTGTAGGGTGCAATGTCATGATCCCAGCAGAGAGTCTGCGTGCTTGCCCTGGTAAAGTCAGAATTACTAACCATGACTTTGAGTAACCTCTTTTGCCTCTGTATTAAACATACTGAAAAAATATTTCCATCATATCATCCATCCATATGTACACACAGCAGCTGCAGAACAGCAGCCAATGTGGACTAGAGGTTTTAAGCTGGAAAAATTAATCAGTAGATGAACATTTCTTAGTTCTGGCACTTCTGATTTTTCCCAATATACAGTTAATCTTTCTCTGATTTAGCTAACCCAAACCAGAGAAATTCTCCTTGCTGATGGTCTATTCTCACGTTCAGAAAAATAAGATAATATTGTCAAACACGTTTGCTAAACCTTTAAAAACAAAAGGGTTAAAAAATTATTGTATTCCCACTTTGCAAGAAATACATTCAAGGGTCTATATTCATGCAACGAAAAGTCTCTCCTTTTACAAACAAACCCTTCCCTACTACTCCATGGATGATAGTATCTCCCAGCCAGCAAAAAAACATTGTTCACTCTATTTTTAATTCTGCTCAAGAGATAGGAGGAAGCATTGGCGCCTCATCCTGTGGGGAAGTAGGTTTCTTCCCACGGCTGCAAAAAAGCATCAATTAAGGTTAAGAGTTTAGAAAACAGGTGTGTAATTATTACATAGATCTACTCAACAAACCCCATATAAAACAGTCTCTTTGTGAATATTACAGATGAGGAAGAGAAAATACAGCTCTTCTCTACTTCTAGGTTTTATAAAGTGGGTTGTCCTATACTCTCCCCAAGCTTTGTAATTCAAGTTAGTTGAGAAACACCAAGAAAAGGTACCAGAGCTTTAGCCACCCGACCCAGGGTTCTTCAAAGCTACAAACGTCTTGTTTGACACGAAGGGAGGAAGACACACTGATGCTCTGCTGTAAACAGAGACCTCGACCGAGTTTCCTCTCACCTGCCAAAGCAATCTTGGTCTGAATGAGTATGTCTGGTTTTCTCACTCACACTTCACTCAGACTCTACTGTAGCAGCTGCTACTGCCCAAAAGACCCAGTTTGGGTTAGGATGCAGCCTTTTTCTCTCTTCCAGCTGTGAGATGGGTGCAAGGGAAACAGCACTGGCTGCAATGGAGCGGAAGAGGTCTTCCCTTCCCTCACAAAACCAATGCCACTGCCCCAAAAGCCCCAGCTAAATTTAGTCCAGGGACAATCCGTGGGCGGACGCACAAAAAATGAGGCAAAACGGCGTGAAAAGAAAATAAAGGGGAACAAGCAAACAGAATATGGGAGATGGCCCTCTAGCTGCCTGGAGTTTCTCAACATGGGAGACCTGCCAGTGACCTACTTTCCCCTCTTTTCTCCCATCCAAAGTTGAGCAAGGCTATAATCAAGGTCCCAGTATTTGCAAGGCACTGTAAAAGAAGAAAACAAAGTGATCTGAACATTTTTGGGGTTTTTTTGCAAAGCTAAAAGGACCCATGAAACTTAATTAATCATTCCTTACTTGGCAGAGTTTATTCCGTTGATTCGTCTGGATTGAAGTTGTGTGCTGACTAATAAAAGTTTACCTTCTGCTAGAAAATTCAGAATTAACGTCAGAAATTTTATCCTGAAAAGAGGTCAGGTAAAAAGCAAAACAACTCTAACTTTCTGCAACTGCAGCAGTATCAAAAATAAAGGATTGCCTTGGCGTTCACCAGGTTTGCTCTTCCTACAACCAGTCGACACCAGCAATCCAGATCACCAGAGGTAGAAGAAATACTCCCAGGTCACAAGGTCATAGGTATGGGGAATTTAAAGAAAAAAAGGAAAAAGAAGAACTATGTTCAGGAAGAACTTGATGTAAATATAACAGAGGACACACACACAGCGAGACCTTCATCTTAGAGGCACTCCTGCGCAAATGCTGGGGTTTAAGGTCTAATTACTCTCTGTCCCAGCAAACTGTTGAGGAGTATTTATTTTCTTTTTCAGACTTCTATATTTAGCCCTAATTCAGAGGAACACCAGAGCCCCACTGAGTGTTTAAATGCGACTCCCAGACAGGCATAGCTATGGCGTCGCTTGCTGTGAGGGGAAGTGGTGGTGCACAACTCCGCAGGCGGGCTCTCAAAGTCATCTTATTTCCTCTGCGGAGCTGGTTTCACTAAAGCCCCACTTATATATGGAGGAAGCAAGCCTGAAGGAGTTCCAGTCCAGCCACTTGACAGTCTGCCAAGTGGTGTACATTATTCTTCCTCCGCTTGGACATGCTCCAGTTCCGCAAGCACTCATGGAAGCACCACTGAGGGGACAATAGGGTTAGCACTGGTGTTTGTTTTTTCCATTTCTAAGAAGGCTTCCCGGGAAGAAGCACCAGTCAGCTATTGTCTCTCTCACTAAACGTGTGTTTGAGTCTCCTCGGCCACTCAGCTCTTCCGCCTCAATGTTTCAATGCTTCTTTCTTTTTGAAAAAAAAAAAAAAAAAAGATAAGTTGCCTCATTTCCTCTCCATTTATCTTTCCCTTTCAGAAGGGCTTGTGACAATACGACACAACTTGAAAGGAAAAAAACAAATCAAAACCACCTTCTTCCAACACCATGTTTGTACAGTAGGACCACATGAGCTTCTGGGCCCAGCAAAACAGCCAGGCAAGTTATTATTATTAAGAAGAAGAAATTTGTTCCCAAGAATTTATTTGCAAATAGTTCAGTGAGAGCTTCTCTGCGGGTTCACAGTAACCCTGCACCCTTCAAGGTCTTTGGTAGGACCTACATGTATAGACACACCAGAAGTACTTGCCCATACACCACGACTTGTGGTAATACATAACCAGAACATGTTCAACGCCTGGTTTTACAGCTGTGGTAGCAATGCCACAATTAGGGCATTTAACAGTTTGCTTTCATCGCCCTTGCCTTTGTACAATCAATTATGGAGCTCCGGTTTTGTACGTCTCAGTTCTTCCAACACGGGTCTCCATAAAGTTCTCCCCATCAATCCAGTCTGAGCTCCTGTCAATGTGGATGCTGAAACATCCTCTATTTTTGGAGAAGAATATGGTCCTCTGTTTTGTTTGTCCAGATCAAAACTTAAATTCTTCCTCTTTCTGTGTATTTTGCAATGTTTTATTTAGGGCACTAAGTAAAGAACAGCTCTAATAATGCAATATGGAAGAGCTGATAAAAATAAAAGAAAACAACTTCTGGGTGATAAGAGTTTTATCTGGCAACTTTACATATATCAGATTACTTTTTAATTTTCTGACTGCAGAAATAATCACTAGTAATGCTACTTTAAACATATTTAGCTCCCATCTACTCAATGGCACTTTAAGCACTATCACAGCTCCTTTCACCAGGGAGGCAGACAGGCAGCAGTCTCGTTTACAGACTCACAACTGGGGAGGATTCTAAAGGCAAAAGGGGTCAGAGAGTGTTTATGATAATGCAGGTCTACGTAAGAATGAGAGGATTTGGGGTAATAATAAACAACTATGATTTTGTGGTGTTGCTTTGAAATTTCAAAATTATACAATGTATTTTTCTTTGTGACTTTCCCCAAACTCCTCAGTTCAATGACTACAGAAGACAAAGGAAAGCCTACGCATTTGGTCTAATTTTTGCTTCACCTCCGCAAGGCTGCTCTGCAAAAATCTGTCATGAGCCCATCTAAGCGTCTCCTGCCCACAAACTGTCTCTAACAGAGGAACGCTCATTGTGAAACCCATCTGAGTCTGAATCCCACCAAAGGCTGCCAGCATTTACTGACTACAACTACATTTCAAGCCATGCTTGCATTCTTTGACGGTGGCTTAAATTCAGACAGTGTCTTTCTGAGAAACTGTATTGGGTTTGTGTGGCAAGGTTTTGGTGGCGGGGGGGTAGAAACAATGCCAGCCAGCTCCAGGATGGACCTGCTGCTGGCCAAGGCTGAGTCCATCAGCCACAGTGGTAAGCCCCCATGTTTAAGAAGGGGGCATAAAACTGCACAATGGCAGCCAGAAAGAGGAGGGAGAGTATGTGAGGAACCGCCCTGCAGACCCCAAGGTCAGTGGAGCAGGAAAGGGAGGATACGCTCTAAGAGACAGAGCAGAGATTCCCCAGCAGCCCATGGTGCAGCCCATGGTGAGGCCGGCTGTGCCCTGCAGCCACGGAGGGTCACGGGGGAGCAGAGACCTGCCTGCAGCCTAGGGAGGACCCCACGCCAGAGCAGGGGGATGCCTGAAGGAGGCTGTGATCCCGTGGGCAGCCTGCACTGGAGCAGGCTGCTGGCAGGACCTGTGGCCCCGTGGAGAGAGAAGCCCAGGCAGGAGCAGGTCTACTGGCAACTTTTGGCCCCAGGGGGATTCAAGCTGGCGCAGCCTGCTCCTGAAGGACAGCACCCCATGGGAGGGACCCATGCCAGAGCAGTTGGTGAAGAACTGCAGCCCGTGGGAAGGACCCACATTGGAGAAGTTGGTGGAGGATTGTCTCCCATGGGAGGGACCCCACGCTGCAGCAGGGGCAGAGTGTGAGGATCCTCCCCTAAGGAGGAAGGAGTGGCAGAGACAGCAAGTGATGGACTGACCACAACCCCCATTCCCTGTCCCCCTGCGCTGCTAAGGGGGAGGAGGTAGAGAAATGAGGAGTGAAGTTGAGCCCAGGAAGAACGGAGAGGTGAGGGAAGGTGGGGTTTAGATCTGATTGTCTCTCTTTGCCCTACTCTGATGTGACTGGTAACTAATAAAATTGATCTTTTTTCCTGAAGTAGAGTCTGTTTTGCCCATGACAGTAATTGGTGAGTAATCTCTCCCTGTCCTTGTCTCAACCTACAATCCTTTCATTATATTTTCTCTCCCCTGCCCAGCTGAGGAGGGGAGTGATGGAGCAGTTTTGGTGAGCACCTGGCCGCCAGCCCCAGTCAATCCACCACAGAAACAAATGCAGGGAAATTCACATAAACCCATTGTCTATCTTCATTTGGGCTGGCGGGATTCACCAGCTTGATGAAGTGCAGAATGGACACTGAATTTCTACAAAATATTTTCCCACCTAACAGCACCCAGCATGACTTCAAAACACTCCCAAGAGCTCTTCAATCCACAACACCCTTCTGGAGACTTTTCTATCCCTTATTACTGCTAAAGACCTCTACTATACAGTGCAATTATTTCTTACGATGAGACATTACTCAGGCTGCATGCAGCAGCAAAACTTCTTTGTACCCCGGGATGTTACTTCTTTGCTATTTACCCTTTCAAGCATTGCTGAACAATTACTTCACCAACAGTTTCACCACAGGTTTTACATAAAACCAGCAGCTTCATACAAACAGGCAGGCTCTTGGTTAACTAAAAAGCAGATCAATGAAAAGGACGACTGAATAAGAACAGGCCAGGAATTCTGGAAAACTGAATTCACAAAAATTGCCAGTATGATTCATAGATTCTTTACAATTTCCAATGCAAAACCACTGCTGAAAAAGTTCATCTGATGCTCTCTGCTTTGCACTGAGCTTGACTAGCAAAGATGCACCAAACCTTTGAAAACGAGCCAGTCGTTGCACCTTCTGGCTCCAAAAGTTTGGAGTTGAGTCATGACTTTTTCTTTGCATATTTCAGAAATTCAGAGGTCAGGACAACAAAACACAGGTCTCAGATTTAACATATTGGTTTCCAATTTTGCTTGCAGGCATGTCCCTCTGAGAACATGTGCCTTAGCTAATGGTCACAAAAAACTACAGTCTAGGAGACGATAGTCATCTTACAACCTATTTTAAATCACTCACAAGGTCAGGTCCTTTTATTGTAATCCTCTGTCACTAAGAGGATAGTATAGACGGTTGAAGATTCAAAGGCATTTTTTGAAAATGGCTTTTTCTGCCACCAGTGTGAGGCAACTTCTTGTGTTTCCAGAACTGCTAGATACCAACCACCAGCACCAGGTGCGTGCACAGCACTTCTGAAGCCAAGCTGAAAGTCTGAATGCCAACAGAAGTTCTAAAAATTATGATTTTTGCTTGAATGTATTAAAAATCTCTACTTAGTGGAGTAGATATTTTTTCTCAGATGAACCTTCTCCAAGAAAAAAAAACTGAAAGCATCAGATCTTATCTTGTTCAAGAATGACTACTACAGAGCAATGCAAAGGAAGTCAGAGGACATAATGCAGCCCTGGCTTCAGGATTAAGCACTGACCCTAATATGCTTTTTAAACCATTCATTTCCTAGGGTTCCTCGAATCTGTAAAATACTGTATCTTGAAATAGAAAGAAAACATAGAATACAGTAAAGAAACACATAAGATACAAAAGTAAAACTGCTTCACTAGCCAGCACACTTCTCTTGTGGTTTTAAGTTATTTAAAAAGTCTTTAAAATGCTACCTTTTTTGCAAAACTGCTCTGGAAAACTCATTTTTTAAACCTACACCCTTCTTGGCTTGCCTACTGTATATAGATTGCATATCTTCTAGTTAACATATTATTCAGTCTGGAATAATTACACATCAGAGAGATGCCTAATAAGCTAATCCTTAAAATCCACAGATCTAAAAAGGATCCCAAGGCATGTTTTATGAATATAGAATGGTGTCAGCTGACAAATATATGGCACAGTCCATATTATTGTGGTTGCAACCAAGAACCACATCAATGTTATGGCCTTGTTTTTGCATTATTCAAGACGACAGGACTTCTGAAGGAAAGCAGCAGAATGTTCCGCAATCGTGAGAATCCACTATGAAGATATAAATAATCAGGCACACAATACAGTAAAGAAAATACAGAATATAAGCAATACTGCATTTTATCAGCAGTGTGCACTTTACTGGAAGACTCTAAGGTTTTAAAAATCAAACAGCTGCTATGAGGAGCAACAATTAATATAAATACTTGGACTTACAACTAAAACTAACCGGGGACAGAATTGACAAAGAAATATTTTCAGTTACCATAACCATATTGTTTTAAACTTACATCAGGCAAAAGCTATTTCAACAGGAAAACCTGTCTTAGCCAACAGCTGGAAAACTCATAGCCTTATGCTGGAAGGAAAGGGGACTTATTACTTTTTACAGATGTCTCCATTCTCATCATCCAAAAGTTAAAACTATGAACAGGGAGATGGGCCCCATCTGAAATATGGCTTTCACATCCTCCCATAGCTGCACACACTCACATCTCTGGCATCGATTCAGCCTACGCTAGTATTTGCAACGGTCACAGAAACTCACCCTGACATTTTGTACAGCATCTTCACATTCAGCTTTTCATTTACTTTTGGCTCAGTCTCTCACAAAATCACGTGTCCCTTCCAACAGCAGAACTCCAGACACCTCTGCTATCAGAGGGACTGGAGTTTATTTTTAAAATTGCTTTTTTTGCAGACAATAAAAACCCAGCCAGTGTTCACCTAGACCTGGCTGTCAGAGCATCCTCCAAGACAAGTCTCATTTTGGTTTATATGCACGAAACTCACACCTGTCAGTGCCAAGTGTTACAGAAACAGCACAGCAACTTTTCAGTTGACTACATTTCCTGCTGCCTAAACATTTAAGGCAGGCGAAGGAAAAACCATGTAGCAAGATTAACAACTAACAAACCACAAGCTCTTGCTCAATATTACCACGTAGTATTTGACACTCTTACTAACACATTGGGTTTGTATGTTTGTTTACGTTGGTAACTCCCTTGTAGCTCGGTGTGGTATTGGTTTAGACATCCCCATTCTGGTATGACATGTGCTGAGCAGCTTCATGTTTTTCCATGCGTAAGGGAAGTCAGCAATAAATTCAGATGGGGGTCTTCCTTCTTCGTTCACTTTGAACCCAACTTCTTCCTCCAACAAATCCCAGTGCTGCTTCATTATCCACCACTTGGCCACAGCTCCCAAGGGATTATCACGAACACATCAAGTCCCAAATGCCCCACCTCCAGTGTCTTCTACAGAAGTTTCTTTTCTTGTGTATCTCGTGTGGGTTTCACAGCAAATACTGCTTCAGTTTTGTTCTGGGCACTCTTCCCCACTCTTCACTGCTTCTCTTGGGTTTGGTGGAACATGGCTTGAAAGGAGCTTGCTGACGGGCCCTCCCCCTCTCAGCTAAAAAGCTGCTGAAACTCAAGAGCAGGAGGAAGGGATTGAAGCTCTGGTACAGAATGGTGAACGACATACAACAAGATGGAGGTCTTCCTTCTGCAGCTTCTGAGGAAACCTCATAATGAGGACAATTGAACTGGCAAAGGAACTGCTGCGCTGACAAAATACCCATGGACCCTCCAGCAGCACAGCAATTACGTACCATGAAACCAAGCAAGCTCTCTGCAGCCATCCCCTAAGAAAAGCATCCACCATGTAATTAAAATACTTATTTCAAAAGGAATGAGAGAAACAGGAGACAAACCCTAATACTGGCCCAAAAAAACGCAGTGTGGCCAATGTAGCTGACAGGAGAAGTATCATGAATCTAGAACTAATATTCAACTAGGATTCAATTTTTCAAGTTGCCTTCATTTTGACATCCAAAAACAGAGGTGTTCAAATCCTGCATCAATCCACACAGACACCAACATCCTTCCCCATTTCTTCAGTTTGTTTTTGATCAACAGGCTGATGGAAGCAGCTATTAACATGATTTTCTAGTTAGCACATGATTTGCTTCTATAGTTCAAAAAGTTTTTGAACTTCCTAGAGATCAATTTCTTCTATTAAATACATTGTGATGGCTGAATCAAGACTCTGGCATGGACTTCAAATACCTTTCACATGTAGGTGGGACTTAAATAAGGTCGATGGAAACCGGAAGCAATGCTGATCCTGTGGCCTTTCACCAGTCTGCTCAAGAACTCTCGCCAAATCGTAATGTTTGATTTGTATCACAAGATGAATAAATGGAAGAGAGGCTAACATGCTAACATAGCTTGCCATCCTGCTTTGGATAGAAAATACCAGATTTTTGAGGTAAACAGATGATTTATTATGTTACACATTCAAATGGATATACGTCCCTCCTTCACAGAGTGCACACTTGGATTAACGGGGCTGATTTCCCTGGATTAAAGCCTCCTGTGCAGCACATATAGGTTTGCTTCATGGGATTTTCGACTATCTATTTTAAAAGTAAAATATGCTGGAACAACCTTTGCCTCTGGTCTAGCAAGCCTCCCATACAAGGTAAAGAAGCTGTACCAGGTAGATGTGAACCCACCTACCACTCACTTTGGTACATTTTAACACCGAGCAATGCATCAAAGGTCTGACCCACGAAATGCCAGACAATGGTTTGGTTTGTATAAAACACCCCAAGAACAGTCCAGCATATATGTTACTTTTACATATAGGCTTTTCCAAGGGTTTACAGCTCTCTTTCAGTGTGTCATCCCTTCCTTCACACACAACTGACCTGCTCATTCAAACCTGCACAGGGTTGGACATGCCTTCACTGTGCTTGCTGATATTTGCTACTTTCCTTCTGTTTCTCAGGCAATGTTTCATTTCAGAATAATTTTTTCATCATCACTTTTGTAGGAAACGGCATAGTCTCAGTCTTACCCTTTCTTTCTCCATTAAAAATATGGCAGCGTAACAGACCGACACTCTTGGCACAATTTCATTACTTGAGCATTTTGACTTCTGCAAACAAGGGTCTTCACTGTGGGCCATAGGATGAGTAAAGAAAACTCCGGCTGATTTCCTATTTCCTGGCCATAGCTGGAAAGCCCATCACACATTATCAAACTTAGTAAAAATACCAGGCAAATAATTAATCCACCATGGTTACATTTTAAAAGCACATGAAAACCAAGAACTCACATCTTCTCTGTGTCCTTAATTCAGACAGTCCCCTCTTCTATGTGCATTTGAAACACTTTTAAAGGGTGGTAGGATACTGTCACAGGTTGCCCAGAGAAGCTGTGGATGCCCCATCCCTGGGAGTGTCCAAGGCCAGGCTGGATGAGGCTTGGAGCAACCTGGTCTAGTGGAGGGTGTCCCTGCTCAGGGCAGGGGGGTGGGAACTGGATGATCTTTAAGGTCACTTCCAACCCAAACCATTCTATAACTCTATGGTCTTTTCTCCTCAAAAAACCCACCATCAACTCAGATCAACTGACAACCTGGATGATTTGGGGGCTGCTCCTTGCAGAGACATCAAGTGCAACCCTGATATCTGGATATCTCTCTCCAGCCACACTCATGACCATCACTAACTTCAAACACTGCCCGTGTCAGTAGTTTTGCTGCTGCTTCCCATGCTGAGCAAAGACCAACAGAGCACAAACAGCAGTGGTTAAAGCTACTTTTCTTTACAAACATACCCAAAAATACTGTCTTCTAGTCAATGCAGTATGGTACCTGCCCCGTTTATGGTAGAGCTCTGAAAGCTTGTGATGCAGTGAGTTGGAAATAGCAGGGACTTGGTTTATATTTAAGGCAGGTAAATGACACCTCAAAGAACCAGATTTTGTCTCTGTTTCTGCTACAGAACATAAAGCTGGACAAAACGCATGTCACTTATAGCAGAAGCTCCAAGGTGGCTCCTGCCTCCTTCTTGTTCGGGTTTGCAGAAGTGGTTAATGCCCACAGCCACAACTGAACACAGCAGGACCCCAGCTGGAGATCTGGGGAGAGCATTAACATGGCCAATGCCCTGAAAAATTCAGCACTACATTTGTCAGTCCCCAGATTAATAGCCACAACTCATATGAAATAAAATGCCACCACCTATCACGGTATCTCCGCAGGAAGATCTGCTGATGGATGTCTGCACTGCACTTTGTAGCTTGACAAGTGCACAGGAAATCTCAGAGGGGAGAAAAAAAAACCAAAACCAACCCAAATCTGGGGCTTCCTACTGAATGAAGCCAACAGAAAAATATACCAAAAAGTTCCCTTTGCATCCTGGTCTCCCTTGAGCACCAGTGGTGAGTTCAGAGCTTCAGATCATGGACCTTTTCAGCTAAGGCAGTACGCTTATACGGCAGAAAGTTGTGTTTGTTCTGTGGCATCACTTTGTTTCCAGGAATGAAGAGCTGCGGGCAGCTGTGGGTTTCACAGCTATTTGCCAGACTGCAGAGAGGGCAAACGTGAAAACGACAGAGTTTAGTTCAGCAGGTAAACACTGGCAGTGGTTAGAAACTCTACCCACTTACCTCTGGTTTCCTTTATTCCAGCTCTACAGCCTCCAACCCCTTCCCTCCTCTTGCAGGGTATGCCTGAGGTGCTCAACAGAACATCCAAAGAGAGGAAAAACTTGTTTTCTTTAGCTTATTTCTCAAAAAAAAAAGTGCTCATCCATTGTAGCTGAAGTTTTCTCAAAAATGCAATTTGAAGCAGGCGCTCAGCATGGAAACTTCAATCTGAACAGCTGAAGACTGGCAAAGCCTCATTTGCGACTGAAAACAGTGGAAAGTGTCTGGCAGACTAAATTACAGACAATGATATTGCTTTACAGAATACCCCTAAGAGCAAAAAAGCCTTTTTTTTCTTTTTTTTTTTTCCTTTCCACAGTCCCTGCCATTAAATCTTTGCCTGGGGATTATGAAAGCCTGCCTTTCCTCCAGTGTGACTGCTGACATGTGGAATATCAAGGGAAAATACGCGAGGACCCTCCATATCACGTACAACAAAAGGAGGCTGGCCTTTAGACAATGTTCATCTAAGATATTTAACATCCCCAGCACTGCTTCAAGAATCAGGTCTTGAGTTACCAATGTTGTGACAAAGCTCTGCAGAGAATCACAGCACAAACAGCAACTGTGGTTTCACACAGAGGAAGGAAAATACCACACAAAGCTTTAAAAATTGCTTCCTAAGGTAACAGAGGAGAGGGGCTGTAGATGAGTGCCAGCTGAAAGAACAGGGATGAGTGAGCTGGATCCTCAGTGGCAGGACACTGGTGGCATCATTTGTAAATTTAAAGCAATGATGCCCATGCATCTCCTAAAAGAGTAAGGAAAAACTCCTTGGCAGGCAGCAGGTTTCGAGATATGGCACATGAGGGCAATTTCATGAGCTGGGATCCCAACCACACTGAACTACAAACCTGTAGTAAATCCAGGAAGGCATTGCTCCAGTGAATGAGCCATCCCAGACAGTGGGCAGGGAATCTTAGAAATGGTGTGCATTTTGAGAGCTCTGCAAAACCTGCAGCTACCTTGACCTGGGGAACACAAACTTTCATGGGAAAACCTAGATGATTTTATAATATAAAGTAGCTGTAGACATTTTTTCCAAAGGTTAGCTGTGAAAGCATTTAGTGATCACGAGTGCTTAAATGTCCAGCTGGTCCCTAGCACGTACCACAGCCATTAACTCTGCCTGGCCAGGACGCAACAGCATGGTGCAGCTGGAATTGTTGCAGAGGCCTGGCCCTGCTCTGGGGATGGGCACAGGCTGCTTCTAGGCCTGGAACTCTCTGGTCCCACACCTTCGTTTCCCTAGACCTTTGCTTCAGCAAATGGTTGTGTGTTTTGCCTGCTTAAACAGTAAACAGCGAGGAACAAGGATTTCCTTGTAGCATGAACACTCTTTGTGAGGACCAACACGTCCCACACACAACAATGTCCAATTTTTGTGACCTTCTCTGCAAGTTGTGGGTTGCAGTGCATGTGCCGTGGTCAAAACGGGCACTGACCTTAGAAGTGCAATACAGAATGAACCTGGAAAAACAGCAGGATTTTTGGGGAGCTATGAACTGATAGTCTTACACCACTAGCAATGATCTCCTTACAAGTCGATCATCATTTGAAAAGGCTTCGCTGCCGTTGGTGTTGTCAGCAAAGAGTCGAAAAATGGGCCAGGCACTGATGTGGGTGGCTTTTCTCGGCATGCCGCCCAGCCAGAAACAGTAACAGGGAGGATACACCATGCTCACTGGTTAAGCAATGACATGTAAAACAAACAATCTTGAGATCAGCTCTCATGCTCACTTTGCATAAATGTCAAAAGGAGAATTTATTCTGAAGGACAAATCATGGCTTCCTCCTGGGTAGTAAGGCAGAAACCTCTGCTGCTGTTTTCCACCCCCAAAGTTACTGCACTGCTGCCCGTGGAGTGGCACAGTGCCAGACATAGTTGTAAGCAGTCCCAAAGGAGTGCATGCTGCTCTGACCCACAGGGCTGGCACCACCCTCTCTGAAATCCCAGAGCGTGACCACGCACCTGCAAAAGCCAGTGGCAAACATCTACCCAGCACCATGGTTGTGCTCCGATGGCTGACGTGACACCTGCCCCTACTCACATCGGACCCTCCACATGTTCAGCAGAGAACTACCCGAGAGACACTTGGCTGGTCTGGCACTGAAC
Organism: Rhynochetos jubatus; assembly: GCA_027574665.1. NCBI lineage: Eukaryota > Metazoa > Chordata > Aves > Eurypygiformes > Rhynochetidae > Rhynochetos > Rhynochetos jubatus. Next base: position 25,889,162 of record CM050656.1, read on the forward strand.
AGCACAAAACCACTGAGCAGGTCACCCACACCGAAAGCCTCTGTAGCATCTGCACGCTCCTTAGGGACCATGCTGCTCAGGGCAAGGCAGAAGAGTAGGCTTAGGATTGAGATCACCACAAACAACATCAAAAAGTTAATTTTCATAACTATTTCTGGATTAGAAAATAAATTAACAATTCCTTATTTCACTTATTTCCTAGAATTTCAATTGAACAAAAATAATCTACATATTCTTGAAGACTATATTGCTTTTAACTTTTTAATCATCTAACCAGAAGAAACCAAGAGTCAGCCTTGCTTTTGTTTTCTAATTCTTGATATTCCATTTCTTGATATTCCAATTCTTGATCTTCCCATTAAAAAAAAAAAAAAGAAAAAAAACAAACAACAAAACAAAACCCAAAAGATGCAGTAACTAAATAATAACTTTGGTAGCACTACAAGGGCCTAGTGCAGAGGCTTAAAGTTTTATTACCATTGAAAGTGGAAGAGCAACTGTTCATGTCTGATGTATTAACTAATATTTTATGACAGAAGCATGAAGACTAAAGGCGTATGATTCCAAAAAATAACATATAAATAAATACCTGGAGAAACCAATTCACCAAAACCTTAGGTTACGCCTATCAAGTTAAGCATTAGTATAGAATCAGCACCCAACATTTTTTAATATATAAGACTAATAAAAAAAGTACAGGATAAAGGTTTTAGAAAACCCAAACAGTCAAACCCTTTCTTCACACAAGTTGGAGCCATTTCCACAAGCTTTAATCTTGCTTTTATGTAAGAGCTGGCCTCGTTTCATCACTGTCCTTTAACTGCAAAAGCAACCAAAATGATTGCATGCATGTTCAAAAACATGAAGTCACTTTTAATTGTTCTCGAAGTGCGAAGAGAACAGCATGTTTATTATATGCAAAGGAAAAAGCTGTAGAAAAAAATGCTGCTGTACTTTAAAAGCAGCCATGACCGCATCGCTTGTGAATATCATCCTTCCCGATCTAGACACTGGCTTTTCAGCTGCTACTGCCCAAAGGCATCAACAACAAAGCTGCTTTAATCATCTTGAAGCTTGTGTTTTCTCCCTTTTGTATCAATAAAATATCTATCAGATGCAAAGGTTGGCTTATAATTTGTGGCCAAGATGCACCAATTAAAGAATCGTCAATCTTCAAGATTTCAGAAAATATCAAGTACAAAAGAGCAGCAGATTTCACACTTAGTGTGCCTCCCAGTTACACGTTTTTTGGGCAAATGTGAACATATGTCTCACTTCTATTGAGAAGAAGCTCTTTCTATTGATACCCATGAGTAATTCTCCAGTGTACATAGTTTCCTCTACTAAGAGAGCAGAAAAGGATAAAAATGTCACATGCCTTCCCTTACCACCCAGCAGTTAGTTTCCCTTCACTCATACTGCCACAAGAAGACCTTCTTTCCCAGAATGAAACCACCTTTCAGTTTTCAAACCCAGGCTTTATAGCTAGCGTTACATAACGCATCATCTTTAAGGTCAGTTCTTGTGCAAGCAATACGGTTTGCTTCTGTGTAAGGGAGCTTGAGATGATCCCGCTGAACAGGCAAGGAGCATAACTTGGCTTCCCAGCCTCTTTGGCAGCAAAAGGAGCTGTGCCACAAAACAGATAACTGAGATTTCGGGGTTTATGAAAACCTCAGGCCATTTACAGAAGGTAAATGGGAGGTGATCATGGGCAATCCTCTTATTGACAAACTGAAGAATATAATCTTAACTCCCGCTTTGATTAGGGAAATTCTTGGCCACATCCACTGCAAGACAACATGGCTGTTAACTTCCAAAATTGCTCAGGGTACTTTTGAAAGAAGTTAATAAATGGGACTATATGAGCAATGGAAACTGAATAAAGGCAGTATCTCCTGCCTTAATCTCCCAAAACTGAAATCTGGAAGTTACCAAATACCGTAAATTCTGTTCAAGTTGGGTGGCAAATACCTTTCCTATCAATCATGTCCCTGGATGTTTTTTCCTTGCATTTAGTCTGAAGCTAAGACAAAGTGCCCAGCCCCCTACATTAAAGAATATAAGAACCACAGAGAAGCTGCGTCTCCTTTCCCTTTCCAACACAGACAGGCAGTATTTATTAAAACTACGGGGCGAAAATCCACCACTGGCTCCGACAGCAACAACCTCTCCGAGGACTAAAACTTCCCTGAAATCAAGCAAAGCCAAAAGGATTTTTCTTCAAAATCTCACTTCTTAAGGTCTTCAAGAACTTGGTCATGTAATAATGTGAATATAACGAAGAACAGAAAATCATACCCATACTGAATTTTGAATTGCCTACCCCTTTCACTTTTATTTTATTCTATTGGTATTTATGCCTATTTGGATTGGACTAGACAGTACTTGCTAAGCACAACCTGCAATCATGAATTCTGGATTCAGCATGTGTTTTGTAAAAGAATATATTACTCTGCCTCTTCTTGAGATTTTGGGAACCGTAGAAAAATCCTATCAGCTTCTACCAATAAACCGCAGAACATGAAAATATAAAGCACCCTCTAACAGCTACGAAGTGGATGCTGGTAAGTCCAGAGAGACACCACATTCCTGCTCTGTATGATGCTACCGCCATGCTCACCTGCGGAAAATGAAACAGAGAGGATTTCCAAAACATGGTCAAACACAGCTTATCATGGGCTGAGAGAAAAGGCAGTAAGTGCAGCCAGCATTTTTCACAAAACCGTTATACTTGCAGTCATACACCAAATTAAAACCAGAAGGACTACGCGACAGTTTAAAGCAGAAAATCCAATATCCAGTCTGAGTGCCTGTCCAAAAAAGGCCAACTTTTCCAGAATTAATTCCAAGTTATTCTTCCATCCTCCAGCATCCCTGCTCGTGGCTATGTGCATGCCAGATGGCTGCTGGCGAGAATTTCCCTCCAGAGCTGTATCAGGCGCTTGGGTTATCTCCCTCCAAGTCAGTGGGGCTTATCTCCGTACAACCGACGGTATTTGTTCACATGGTTTCCTGCAAAACTTGCGACTGATTTCCTTGTCTGGTCTTTTAAGTAAAGGGTAAACCAGGCTCCTCTTCAGTCTCCAAAACCTGACAGAGTAGGAGGAGTCTAACTGCTTTTTCTAAGTATGCTGCATCTTGTAGGAACACATCTAAAGTGTTTTATCCTTGTGCAAAAACCCCCGTCTTAATTAGTACCATACTGAAATTCATGGGCAAAACCAATGACTAGAGAGACACTTCCTACAGACATTAAGTAATAGCTTTCACCGTCAAATGAAAAGATGAACGGCAGGCAGGTCTGCTCAAAAAAACAACCTGAATAAGGAGGAAAGATGCAGGGTGTATCCCTGGGTGCCACAGGGTCACAGCACCATCCCTGCGTCCCTCAGCCAGACTGTCCCATCTGCCTGGGCAAGGAAAGTGAAGGAAAAGAAGGGAAGGAAGAAAGGATGACAGAAAAACTGCATTTAAACAAACAAATCCAAAGCAAATAACTACAAAGCCTTGTCCCCTGGACAGCTTTGCATTTATAGAAATGGGCAGATTGGATATGGTCAAGCACCTTGAACACCTTTAATAAAAACCCAACCTTCAGAGAAGTTCTATTTATTGTATACTAAACTCTTCTGAAGATGTACCTGTTGAAGTTACAGGCACTGGGTGCTTAAAATCTCTCCACCTCTCCCAATTTAGAAAAAATTGGTCCCAAGAGACCACAGGTAAAAGAGCAGAGCTTGGTCCACTACTACTGCTGCCACAGAGACTGCAGAAATGGAAAATCACTACTATTAGGGCCATTTCTCCCTTCTCCCTGCTGTGAGATCTGCTTCCTCAATTGTTTCTTGTCTAAAATTAGAGACACAAAGCAGAAACTTTCTAGCAGGAATCTTGAAACCTCCAGCACAATCTCTCAGGGCATGCTACAAAGTTGTTTTAACAGGCACTTTCACCTTTTTCCCACACTTCATGATTGCACCCTGAGTCCATAACTCCCCACTACCTCCCTACACCGCTCCCTCTTGGGTGTAACACTCATTAAATATCATTAGACAAATCGCGCAACTAACACCTCCCATCACAAGTTTAGCCCATGCCTCATCAAACTGAAAGCATGAATTTTTTTAATAAACTCTTTTCACATGACCAACTCCCAGTCTCCTAATTATTACTGTCATTTTTTAAACTCCATCTATTTCACTCGCATCCTGAATAATTCCCATGTAATCCCACCAAAACCCTACAAAGAAGCATTATCTCCTTCACAAGTCCCTCGTCCTTTCTTAAAGGCTCAGTCCAAAACCTAGAGGAATAACCATAAAATTTTCTTTTTGTTTCAGGGGGCTTTAAGTAATTTTACTACTTATAACGTGTGCATATTTAAAATATCTTAAGGATCTTAAGTAAATGGGAAAAAAATATTTTTCCCTAGGTACGGTTATAGAAAAACAAGTTCATGCTACACGGAACAGAAGTCACCTTTGAAACTGCGAAGGTTTCAAGACTAGTGCGTGTGGTCTGACTTTCTGCCCCACTCCTTGCTGGCACTACATGGCCTCCTATTCTCCCCTAAACATCCTCCACCCCTGGTCTACTCTTCTCCCAGCAGGCACAAGCTGTCCCCAGCACTTGCAGGAGTCTCTGCTGACTTTCAATTTTCTGTTACTTTACTATGACATTAATTTCCTTCAGGTAGGAGTAAGGAAAATCGAGTCTCGACTTTTTATTCACAATTTCATCCCACAATAATTACCAATTTTCATTAGTTTCTACTTGAAAAAGACAAAAGATTTTGTGATGTCTTGCAAAATGTAACTTCATGCTATATATAGTTTCCTAATGCAGAGATTTTCTGAGTAGAAAAATTGTTCTGCTAAACATTGCCACCCCCAAAACAAGTCTTTAGGCAGCTTCTGAAGTACCTGTCCCTGATCCAAATTTCACCATTATGATCCCTGCCCTTGCACTTTCGAACACAGCAAAGACAACTTCAAAAATTACACATTGGCATCGTTAGGCATTATTTGCTGCAGGAAATGCACATTACCGTGTCAGTAATTGTATTAGCTGATTTTCAGGTATGGCTCAAGATCTTGCCCCATGTGCAAGCATACTCAACACTCAACAATTTGCAATTTGGCTGTTCAATACCACCACTTCTTCCGTAAGAGCACATAGGTAGGTTTAGGTGGAAATCACAGTCTTTGCATTCAGTAACCAAGATTCCGCGTAGGATGCTTTCATGATTTTCCCCAGGATTCCCTTCTCCGACAGGTCTGACAAGGCTTGTGCTTATTCACCCACAGGGAACCACAGAGAGCACAGCATCTCCCAGGCTTTACCTGGGAGTGCCCATGCTGAGGGCCATGTTCTGGCTGGTTTATATAGACACCTACACGGGTGGTTTTACATATTTTTGTACATAATTTCACATATCACATCATTTTTGTTCTTGTTCTCCTCCTATCCCTCAAACAATGTGAGCAAACAGACTTTTGGGAATTAGAAAACCTGTAGATTTGTACATATGCTGATGAAGAAACCGCATCAGTTTGTTGCTGAAAACTGTGTCTACCCCTTTAGCACTCAGTCCCTCATTTCCATTTCTTATATTGTGTTGCAGCTTAAATGTTGTCTAAATAAACAACAAGGTTTTAGAACACAGGGACATGGCTTCAGACAAATTAAATTATCATTACAGCAACAAGAAATTAAATTACACCGTCATGATGACAATCCTGCTATGCGTTCAAGCACTCATGCTTAACTCTGCCTTAACTGTAGCACGCTACAGAACTGACATCCCACCCAAATTATTTTCTCTGCTGCAGGTTGAGGTTAGTGCGGCAGGAGCTAACTCGAAGGATGCCAGCGTTTCACCACAGCAAGCTTCTGCTGTGCAGGCAAGGAGAGGGGCACGAGTCACTGCCGAACTCTGCTAAGGGAGATGCAAAAATCTAGTGCCAAAACCAGGACGCATAAATTGCAAATATTAATTTGTTTACGGAAATGCTGGCTGGGAGGGAGCACTAGAGATGAGCTAGACCCAACTCTCACGTAAAGACATTAATACTCAGGATTTCCTGTCTTGACACTGTCGACATTCAGGGCAATATGACTGAGCATCCCGAAACGTGCAAAGTTTGGAGAACGTCGCTGGCTGCAGTCTCTGAGTAAGATGTGTGAGGCAGCATCCTTAAGCCTGCTGTCTCACAACTTCCCTCACCAGTGCCATCCCATTCAAGCCGCTGTTATCCCCTTTTACCCTTTTTACCCACCTGCATCATCTCTGGGGGAAACAAAAAAAAAAACAAAAACAAAAACCACAAAACTCCCAGCCCAACCCACTAAAACCCACCTAACTTTTAGAAAGCTAGCTAAAAAATGTGCTGCTTTTTCAGTCTACAGAATCAGCAATTCAGCCCGCTTCCTCTTTGAATGAGGAGAGCTCACCACAGCACTCAATCTGGAAATACATCATACCAAGACATACAAGACAGATAAGCAGGGTCTGAATCTTACAGACTCCAGACTCGACATGAACAGTAGGTTTGGTAAGCTGGCCAGACCGCAGTCTATTTCAATTTAAGATGCTCTTCCCGATACCTTTTCCTTCTTGGAAGTACAGAGACAGGCAGTCTCTGTACAAAGTGCCCCGTTAATTATTTTTCAAAGCAAGAGCTTAGAGTGGGGGATCCTCACTTACAGCAAGAACGGCAGACTTGAGCCAGGGGATAAGCACAGTATTTTCTTTTTTCACGACAATACTGCTGCATCACTTGCCTCTGTAAAGATGTGATAGGCAAACTAGAGGTGTGCCTGCAGAGCCGCACAGCTCCCAGCCAGGCAAAAGCACCCTCCCTCCAAGTGACAGGGTCCCAGATACATACATCCAGCCCAGTTTCACATGTCTGAGCAGACATGCATTTCCCAACCCTCCAGCGTGGGTTCCCCGTTCTAATTCTAGATGATGTCCAGGGGAAAGACCTGCATGATTTCTTCTTGCACAGCTGTGAAGAAGCTACTGAGCTCCCTGAATATGGGGGTTTTTTCAGTAATGAGACATGAGCCTTCTCAGGCACTCACATCTGCCCTCACTTGCTCAGCGAACAGAAAACGTGAAATGCTGAACTGGTGAAGTGTGATTTTGGCAGCAGCATGGGGATGAGTGCAAATAAAAAAAGAAATCCCTGGGCATTGCGCCCTCATGGGTCTGATGGGACCTGAAACCAGTCTCAGCAGGGCATGAGAAAATGACAATACTGAGGGGGCCATTGCAGAAAGATCTCCGTATGTGAGGCCTGCAGCTTTGCCGACCACTTTTTGGGAGAAAGCCATTCAATATTTGTACGTCTTTCCCACTGTGAGAATCTCTTGAAAGATCCACTGTGATTTCAAAAGAGCCCTTAACAGAGGTTCAACATCTGCACACCCTCCACACCATCAAAAACATCCCAAAGCAAGAAAATAAAAGGACAAGCTGGGCTGCAGGCACCACCCAGGAGTCACCCTACAGTCTGACTCCTCAGTTTCATCTCCCAGTCGCCAGCAGTGAGGATTCTCGCAAGCTCCAGATGTGTAATACTGGAACAGGGCTTCCTTTGCACATGCAAACTTTTATTCCAGCCTTAAAATTTGCTTTGTAAATACTTCACCTGCTACCTTACCGATAAGGAGTGCGGGTAGACAGGCAAGAGCAAGATGCATTTCATTCTTTAACTACTCAAATAACAAAAATACCTCCCAAAAACCTGCTCTTTTCCTCTGCAGGTTAACAGTAATACGCATAAATTTAAAGCTTTTTTTGTTTGTTTTTAAGTTTTCTCTGTCTTAACTTCAATGGGATAAAAAAGTTCTTCTCACCCAAGTTTGACTCTAAATCCCACCCGGCAGTTTTTCCACTGCCTTCAATGGCCTTCGCAGAAAAAAAACCACATCAGGCTTTTTTTTTTTTTTTTTTTGCCGCCTTGTCCCGCTCTACCCGGCGAGATCCCGCCTCAGAGGGCGCGGGAGCCGGGCGCTCCCTGCCGCACCGACAGCCGCAGGTCGCATCTCTCCGCACTCCTCAAAGTTTCCACCGTCTAGTCTCGGGCGTGTGGTAACTCACTCGTCGGCAACCCTTAAAGCACTGCTGTTTGAAAAAAGTCCGCTAGCTGGAAACCCCACCGGACGGTGGGGGGGAAACCCCAGCACTGTGCCAAACCCCGCTGCTCCCACCGCCACCCCGAGCCCTGCCCGCTGCTCCCGGCTGCCCGCCGCCCGCGAGGCTGGGCATCCCCCTCGCCGGGTGCCTTGCCTGGGGCTCTCCCACCAGAAGGCACACCTGCGGAGGCAGAGCGCTCGGGAAAAGCCCCGGGAGGCAGGCGGCCGCCTCGCCCCCCGCCGCAGAGCCCTACCTCGGATGTAGGCGCACTTGCTCTCGTCCAGCAGGCTGGAGGCAGAGCCGCCCATGCTGCCGCCGAGCGCCGCTGCCGCCGCCCGGCCCGGCCCCGCTTTCCGCGGCCGCTTCCTCCCGCAGGCGCCGCCTCCCGCCCGCCGCTGCCAACAGAAGGTCGGGCCCCAGCGGCGGGAGGGTCCCTGCTCCCCGCCTTCCCCCCGCCCCCTGCCCCGGAGCGCAGCCCGGGGGTGCCCCTGGCGGGCTCAGACATGAGGGAGCGGGAAGTGGCGGGAGGCGCCAGCAGCCGCGGTGGTGGAACGGGTGTCCCTCGGCACGCGTGACCCCCCATTTCCTCGGGCCCACGAAACGCACAGCACTGCTGACTGCTCTTGTGTCGCCTGTTGCCCCCATCTCAAAATCCACATCCCCTTGGAGACACACTTAGACCCTTCGAAGTTTCTACAGAGGCTACTTTGAGGCCCATGGATTGCACATGTGGTAGGGACCGCGGAACCAAAGTCCATTAGAAATACTCTCCAACACTTAAGAAGGAAGAAGCACCTGAAACGTCCTTCACACTGGACACCACCTCCTACAAGGCATGTTGAAGACACCATGGGATTCGTACGGCTCAGCCTGCAGAGCCGCATCTTCCCGCCCCAGTCAGCCTCGCTGGCAATCCTGGTAGCCTGTATAGGATGCTGTTGACATACAGTTTCAGGATGAACAACACACCTACACAAGCAGGCACTAAAATGCTCATCACATCAATAAATATTGTTTAATTATTGAACCAACTTCCCAAAACATGCAAGAGCACCACTTCACAGATCCTCAGCACAGCAAGGATCCTCAGCACCGCAGACAGTGTGGAACAGCTATCCAAATTTCCTTGCCTCTGAAGAATAATTCCTGTGAGGCTTTAAACCACATGTGACTTTCTGAGGTATTTTCTTCTGTTTTGCTGGTTTTATAACGCTAATTCAGCTGAGCAGGAATGGGCAGCATGCCATATGTCATTGCGCCTCATATGTTTAGTATGGAGTTGATGAGTGGCAACGCATATGGATTGTGCTGACGCACTGGAGAGCCACACTAGCTGGAAGTTATGCATTTTAGACTTAAATACTTTTCGTTGAGCTTGTACGCATCTGTCACTTGCTGTGAAATTGCTTTAACAGAGTTAAGTTTTGCTTAGGCACGTGGTTTGTTAAGGATGTTTAATGCTTTGCCACTTGGTTGATCACAGGATGGTTACAAATTGTTAGGCTGAGTTTTAAAACATTTAAAACCCACACTAAACTTGATCAAAGTGGAAATATCAAGGATGATATGTAACATCAAGTTCAGTATTCTGCTAAAGAGCCCCTTCCTTCAGGAAAGTGGATTGAAGGCAGTTCCAATGTCAATTCTCCCTCTCTGGGTACATGCTAGTTGCACTCAAGTGTAACAGAGTAATTATTTAACTACCCTGAGGAGACCAGATTCAACCAGAGCATCCCTAAAACAGCACTTCACAAGTGTATAGATAACCCAGCTGAGAATATACCAAATCAACAGCACTTCTAGAGGCCAAATGCAAATCAGGCTTTGTTATCAATACATTTGGTTGCTAAGCTCTGCTTGAGAGCTTTGCACTTGCTTGCGGAAAGGTGGATCTTGTGGTTTGCTCACTGCAAATCTTTGAGCTGCCTGAGTAGACAACAATGAGGAAATACTGAGTACTGTCATGCATTTCAAAGGTGTTAACCTGGAAAAGAATTTGGCCTGTGCTCAGTCTAGCATATCCTTTATCAAATGTATTTGAAAGGTCTTTCATAATGCAAAGTTACATGTAATATGCAAGTCATCTCCAGGAGCCTGGAGAGATAAATTATGGAAAATTCATGAGCCGTAAACTGGATTGCTATTCTGTCTGTTCATTTAGCAGATGAAAATATGCCAAATCCCAGAAGCTTTATACCCAAGAACAGATGTCAGCATGCAAACTGAATGGGAAACCTCCCTGTCTAATTACAGCTTGGGTAAAAACAAAATGAGAACTGAACAGCTTTTTTTTAATTACAACATTTTATACTTTGGTAATACCTGATCCCCAAGATCCCCAAGTGTTTCACAAATGCTAGCTAATTAAAGACCATCATTTTCCTTTTAAGATAGGGAAATGCTGTGTTTTAATGGCAAAGTTTGTATCTTAAGCATCTTAAAAAGGTACCATGAGAAATGTGAGCAGTCAGGAACAGATATAAATGATCCTAATTCTGTACTGCTTAATAACAAAACCATCCTTCTCTAAGATAAGAAATTGGCCATGTGAGATTTTAGTCTGATGTAACATATCCACAGTGCAGCTATCAATGGTACAGTAATACTATCAAACCAAAAATACCACCCGACGCTAAACAAATATTTCTCCACTTTTTCTCCTATGAAATCCTGATACTTGAGGATTTTGTTACTTTACGCTCCCAAAGAGTTCCTTCTTTAAGCACCTGGTTTGTATTATATCCTACGGGGGAACATGCTGAAGCTCTTCCATCCCATAGAGAAAGTGAACTCCAGTGAACAGGACCAGGAGAAGCAGCTCCTCCCCAGCAAAGGAATGAAGATCTGCCTCCACTGCCTCTGTGACTTCACTTGTGGCAGCCTGACATCAGGAGAGAGGTGGTTTCCTACATCACTGGAGTCCTAGCTTCACTCATCACCTGGATCCATGAGGCAACCAGTGGGAGTACCGGGAGCCCTCAGACCCCAAAAAGTAACAGTCACTACACTGCCTCACTTCGTTTCAGTCTCCAACTCTATTTTGGGAAGGGCGTGGGGAGAAGGAGGTTGTCTCCACAATCACTTCTGTATTATCTCCCTGCAGAAGGAACTGCAATGTAACCCTGATGTGCCACAGACAGAAACAAGGCAACGAGATCCAACGCAAATGGCCGCACCACTGTGATAAACTTCCAGTGCTTGTTAGTCCAACACATGGTCCTTAACATGACAGCAGGGCTGACACACTGCAGACGTGCCATCAGAGGGACAGGTAAAATCTTTGCCATGTTGTTGGACGCTTCTCCTGTGTACCAACACTTATCTAATTGTAGGACATGCAAAGGAACCAATTGCTTTGACATGCTGCATAATAGCACTTGACTGGGCCCTTTGCTTTAGAGGGAAGCGCAGGGTTCATCCTGTGTGCACTTTCCCACAGCCTCTTGGTTGCCTCAGAAACACAGTTTGTTATCAAGCAGAATCATTTCAGTGTAGCAAATCCGTTGGGACAAAAAAGGAATTATCCAAACCTACCTTACAAGTTTTCTCCAAGGGAAAGCAGCCAGTTTAAGACCGCCGACTTCTGTAGGCAGGATAACACGGTGCTGTTCACAAAGGATGCTGCATATATAATAAAACCACCATGGACAAATAATAATTATCTATTTCTAGAGGAAACTGTTATTCCTCTGTCAAAGCCAAAACCAGGTTGCAGAAAGTAGTACCAAGAGGACATGCCAGAAGATAAAAGCCGCTCTTTTCTCAGGACAGGCTGTTCTAAGTGTTACTGTTACTGTGTTACTTCCATCTTTGTAGCACAGAAAAGCGTTGTTCTTATGAGTTATTTTCAAAAGGTTAGAAGGAGGTCTTAAAATCTAGCTGGAGAAGATTCTCTAAGAGAATCACAACTGTTCTGGCTGAAGAGCCAAAAATAATATTTTGATAAAATAGCCTTTAAAAAAGTTCAAGTTGGTTGTGCTTCAGCTAATACACTGATTCTGAGAGACCAGCAAGAAGCACTGAAAGCCTACAGACAGAAGAGTGGATTTTAATAGATTCTTAATCACAGGATCATGGAACTGCCCAGATTGGAAGGCACCTCAGAAGATCATCTGGTCCAACCTTTCATGGGAAAGGGAGCCTAGAGGAGTTTATCTAGCACTCTGTGCAACTGCATCTTGAAAACCTCCAGTGATGGAGACACTACCACATCCCTGAGGAGGTTATTCCACTGAATGATTGTTCTTACTGTAAAGTTCTTTCTTATATCAAGATGGCATGAAAATGCATGATGTGGAGACTGTATGTGAAGTGCTACTATGCTTAGGGGAAGAGTTAAATGTGTGCTTATGGTCACTATTCAAAGAAAGGAATCAAATAAACCCCCTTATTTTTGTAACTTCAGAAAGTATGGATGACAGTCTGAATGAATCATGAAGGAGGAAAAGCAAGGCAAAGATCTGTTTCAATGACAGACAGTATCTTGGTAGTAAACTATATAATTTCTAAGGCTATCTTTCAAATACTTCTGTGAAAGAAGAGGGTTTAAAAGGTGGTGCGGGCCAAAAGGTAACCAGGCCACTGAGTGCACAACCTAATGAAGGGGAAGACTTCGCTGCCTTCCTCACTCCTTATTTTCTTCCCAGTTATGTTTGCTTGCCATTCAACATGTAAACAACATTCATTTGAATACTTGCTGAATACCAATGCTCATAAAATACCACATTATAAATAACATTCATCTTCTTACCCTGCTTGGTTGCAAATCATTCATAAATGTCAATTTTGTCCACAAAATTGAATCTGATTAGTAACCTGAGAGATTTTTGAAACTTTTCAGCAATGAAACGTTCTTGTAATGCATTAATGGTGACACATCAGAGTTCGGTAACTCTCAATCCATCACACATTGTCTCTGCTGCTCCTTCCTCCTCAGGGGAGGATCCTCACACTCTGCCCCTGCTCCAGCATGGTGTCCCTCCCGCAGGAGACAGTCCTCCATGAAACTCCCTGCTCCCTGCAGTCCTTCTCACTCAGTTCTTCTCCAACTGCCCCGGCGTGGGTCCCTCCCGTGGGGTGCCGTCCTTTAGGAGCAGCCTGCTCCAGCATGGGCTTCCCATGGAGTCATGGGCTCCTTCAGGTGCATTTTCCTGCTCCAGCGTGGGGCCCTCCCCACGTGCAGACAGGTCTCTGCTCCCCCATGACCCTCCATGGCTGCAAGGCACAGCCAGCCCCCTCACCACGGGCTGCAGGGGAACCTCTGCTCTGGCCACCTCCTCCCGGCCTTTCTGCACTGACCTGGGGTCCTGCCTGCTTGTCTCCCTCACACCCCACTCCTCTCTCTGCTGCTGGTTCTGCAGCAGTTTCTTTCCCCTCTTAAATATGTTACCCCAGAGGTGCTACCACTGTCGCTGACTGGCCCAGCTTCCCACTTGGAGCCAGGGAAGCTTCTAGCAGATTCTCACAGGAGCCATCTCTGTAGTGCCCCTGCTACCAAAACCCCACCACACAAACCCAACACACCTCACAAGAACAAGAGACTTTGTCGTACCTTAACTTTGAAATAACTTATCTTCAAGCCCTGTGGTGAAAAGTTCTGCTCCTCTCTCCTACCCTCTCTGGTTTTACTGAAGAAGTGCTGTTGGCCCTGTCACCTGCCATGTCAGGAACCTAATGACAACTCTGTTTTAAGCTTGTTCTTTTGATGGTAACCTTGTGGTCTTTGAAGCTGGAGTATGCTTTTGGTAGGTTGGAGGGGCAATGCTGGATCTAGAAGAACAGGAAAGTAAAGAGGTGCAGCAAACCCAATACAAATCGGAAAGGAGGAAGCTCTGATTGTTAGGACATGACACAGGACTAAGTGCACTTGGGAAAGGAATGAAGATGCTGAATAAGGATGTGAAATTCAGAATCTCTAAAATGGGATTCTTGATTTTATTTCCTATAAATTAAGGAATCCTAGAGCTGAGAATCACCTTCAGCTGTTACATAGTCCACTTCCCTGTCCCAATGGCCAAGTAATTAGAGGGGGGTTTATATATGTAAATTAAAATAAATTGTATGTGTTGAACTTTTCTTGTTTACTAAATACACAAATTGTATTTGGTAAATTCAAACACCATTTCCTTCTCTGCTTAGTCACTATGTTATGAAATCTGCTAAACGACACTGCTAGAGGTGTTCATTCCTGCTCAGCTGCCATTATAGGCTGTATTTCAATTAGTTAAGACATTCACGGCAAAGCAGCTAGCATACAGGCCTTTATAAACAAGTTGTTGAAGGAAGTTTCCTCATTGTCCAACAAGACACATTGATTTGTACCCACGCCTTGAAATAGAGGTGCCGTATAGAAACCTGTAAATAAAACCACAGTTGGCTGCACATCAACTGCCTAGTGCTCACACAGCTACAGAGGAGCAGACAAGAAGGCATGGCTCAGTCTGCTGACCTCAGCAAAAAACACAGGATAAAAATCCCTCTGTTGGAGATCCAATGGATTGTTTTTGCTGCCTCAAATGGACAGACATGCCTGCCTGGGAAGACAAAAGGAAAAAAGCTTCATAAGTGGCAGAAATGAGTTTATAGAGTGGGATTTGCAGGAGGCAGGGTTAAAGGCTTTCAGCTCAGGTAACAGAAGGCTCAAGGCATCCCACTGTCTTTGAACAGACTTTATTGAGGCAAGACATCAAAAGCTAGAAATTAGACCTGTCATTTTTTCTTCTTAATTAAGTAAATTGTAGTGTGACTCTACTTAGAGGAATAAGAAATTCTGGTTACATTTGATTAACAAAGATGTGACCGAAACTTTCTTCCCAGGTGAGCTGCTGTTCATGTATTATTAACTATCCTTCAGAAGTCCAGCAGGCATATGCTGCAGAAACCAAACGAACCTCAGACACGATTAACAAAGGAGAGGACTAAATCCCCACGACATCTGGATTTGCTTCTTCTGGGCACAGATGGTTTTGGTTGCTTTTTATTCAGAGTATATTCGTTAAGACTAAGCACAGGGTTTAAACACAGCCTTCCTGTTCCAAGTCTCCATTTTCCATGGAGAAGCTTCTCATCGGGATCCTATCCAAGAAGGCATATGTAGTGATTGAAATGGGGTTTGTTAAACCTATCTTGCCCACTGAATGGGCTGCAAGAGCCCAAAAAAAGATACACAAAGAAAAGCTGAATAGTTTGGATTTTTGATATTTTTTCCCCTCTCTCAGAAGTGAGTTTCATTTTCTTCCTAGATAACTTTATCTAGGAAGCGCTCCTTAGCATTTAGCACTCCTAGGTTTTTAACTTACAGTAAATGGATCCCAAATGCTTACAAGTTTTAGTGTTCATTAAATTTAGCTGCTCAGAGCTTAAGTCCATTCATCCATCCAAGCCTGGCTTCTGACATGGGAAAGCCACGCAGTGATAAGCCTTCACAACAAAGGACACAATGTACTAGTCATGTCAGTGCGTGAGGTACCCACTGATCCTTGTAATCCTGTTAGCCCCATGCTCCTCTCCAGCTCATCTGCAGTCATGCAAGAATTTGCCCAGGCAAGAGGACATCACCTACTCGATGCACCAGCACGTCCAGGGGACAGTTCCCCCATTCCAGTACTGCTGTGTCATGATATGTTTGTTCATGGCACAGGATCTGCCACAGTAATCCTGATTGGTATATAAATTGCAACATGATCTTATGGTGAAGCAGGAAGCAAGCACCTTAGCAATTAATTATCAAGACTTATTTGGGTGGTAATACCTGGACACAGATTTTTTCATCATCCTTTAGGAGAGCAAAGGTAGTTAACTGGTGTATTACCTACCTCTGCACTGATTTTCTTAACGCTTACTGTGTTGCTCTTCTAGTAGTTAATGCAGGTCACAAGTTATCTTCTTTTTTAGCTCGTTACCTGGCTTGGGTTCTCTCTAGCTAGCATCTTTACAACAGCTGCTGTGTCTTGAGAAACATATATGCCTATAACAAAATTGGTTGCATTAGCTTTGCTTTATTATATATTATTCTATGTTAACTAATGCTAAAAAAAATAATTTAAAGACAGAAAAAAGTAAACTCCTGCATTATTGTCATCAACTCATATACACATGTCAAGTGCCTGGCCAAGCTAGCAGTGTCTGTTACATCTTTTAAAATATTAATTTGTATAACACCAACCACCCTGATTTGCTGTGGAAGCAGTGGAAAATACAGCCTTAATCCATAGCAATTAGAAAGTATCTCATATATCTCCTTTTGCTCTAAACTGTGCATTTTTATAAGCTAGCAATCCACTTACAATTGATAAACTATCAAATCACTAGTAAGTGTGGTATTTTTCAAAGCAATGTAAATGTTTATTTGGCTTTCATAGCAAAGCATAATACTGATTAAAAAAAAATGCCTGCTTTCACACACACATCATCACTGCAAGTCCAGCAGTTCTGCTGCGCTGTATTAAACATACTGGTATATTTCCTGCAGCAAAGCAGCCCTCTGAAGAAAAAAAAATAAAGATAATATTATGACTTTTTCTGATGATGCTTAGCAGAAACCTGTATTCTCGTGGTTACCTATCCAGTTCAACTCTACCAGATTGGTTTTGACCACAGACTATTGCAATCATGTTTGTAAGTGAAATGCAACTATTGCTTTTCCTTCCTTTTCTATTTCATAATAAAGTTAATATTTCCGTAGGCACTGGAACCCTCATTTGCCTGACAGAAAGAAAATAACAATATTCTTCTGTTATCCCAACTTCGAAACATGATGATTAGAAGTATTAGCATAGATCACAGAAAAATCTAGGCTGAAAAGGACTTCTGGAGACCATCTGGTCCAACCTTCTGCTGGAAGCAGGGTCATTGAGTTAGGCTGTCCAGGGCTCTGCCAAACCAAGTCTTGACTATTTCCAGTGAGGGAAATTATACCACTTCCCTGGCGGCCTATTCCAATGTTTAATTGTTCTCACAGTGAAATTTTTTTTACTTACATCCAGACAGAATTTCTCCTTGAAGCGACTTGTTTGTATTAGCCTTAATGCGTTCTCTTGATGTGTTCAGATAACACAAATTAGTGCTTGCCTCTCTAAATCACCAACAGAAGAAACAGCAGTAGCCTTGTTTAGTTTCTGATGTCATGCTGGATAGTTAGTAACTGAACTACCTGAAGGCTAGCTTTTGTCCAAGTCTTTCATTCCCTTCGCACAACCTGCACAAGTGCTGGACAGAATTGGGTGGTCTTTAAGTACTCTATCAAGTACCAGAGAATCAGGGAACACAGAAGTGGGCAGGAGGCCAAAATTGAAGGCATTAATGTTCTAAAACACTCACCCACCCCATTTTGAAATGATTTTTTTCAAGGACTTTGCCTACATAGAATAATTGAGCTGTAAATGTCCCAGCCACTGCCTGAAGGCCTGTATTCAACCCTCATTTTGTGCACATACATCACTGCTGTAGACTGAAAGCATTATGCAAATCTAACCCTTTAGTCCTGCCAACAATTACCTGTTACTTGGCTCACTGCTCAGAATAAAATCTTGCAAAATTTTAGACTTTAGTCTCCATTTCTCTGGTATATTTTTACAGCTATTTAAACAACTGCCAAAAAAAAAAAAAAAGGCAACAATTAAAATGTTTAGATTATGGAATAAGCATGCATAATGGTTTGGCTACAGTTCCCTTCTCTTTCCCCAAATACTTGAAAGAATATCAAGAGGAAATTCTAAAAAGAAACAGCAATCTAAACAAAAGTTGTGAGGTCAAACTCTCACTTGCTCCTCCTTCCTTCTCTTTATCGCTGCTAGCCACTTGGCTGCTGGCTCTCAGCTGAAGGGATTGCTTGCATTGTTAGTCCATGGACATAACAATAAGCAACAAAAAAAGATTTTGTGGTTGCCTGGTGATATCTTGAGCTGTTCCAGAGTTTTGCCTTGTGTAAAATGAAAAGCATCTATAAGCAAGAAAAAATAAACCTAAGTTCATGTACATGAAGTATCAGCCTTAACTCTGATCACCACCAATGATAGTTATCCCTAGAATGAGTTGCACAAATGACAGCTCTGTCTGCTGTGTTTAGATGTATCTGCAAGGGTAGATACTTTAACGGTATCAGTTTAGAGACTTTGTAAGTGAATTTTCTAGTTTAAAAAGGAACTAGTTCACTGCAGAGATTGGTATCACATGGCTGTAATTGAAGTACGAGCGTGGCACAATAAAAATAAAGGAAGTTAACCAGTTCCTACTGGGGTTTCTCTCACACATCTAATTACAGAGGACTGATAAAGATTATTCTCGCAACTGAACAATGGCTGGAGTTACAGGCGTGAAAGACAGGAATCAGATTTTTCAGTCAATATTCATATATCCTGATTATTACAATGAATGTTGAACGCACTAACTACCAAAATCATGGATGCTCAGTTGTCCGCTCTGAGGTTATTCAAAATATAACTTCAACCAAAACTTTAAGCTATCTGTTCTCTTCCTGTTTTATTGTTATCACACCAAAAGTTACTCCTTGCTATCTGGCGCCCTCTCCCGCACGTTTACATATGTAGGCTGTTCTGGTTACAGAGACCATCTCCCAAGACGTCCTTCTCTGGTAAGGTCTTTCAGTCCCACCTCACCCAGCAAACCCTACCTCCCTATTTTTCAGATACCTAGGTTGTGGCCACTTCTTACACTCTGAAATGCTCCCAGGCAATCTCAGCTTTGCTAATTAAGAGTTATCAGACAATTAGTTTTCTTTACAAAGCAAAATTATTCCTCACATCCTCAATTTACCATGGTTCAGCTCTCCACTGGTTGTCTCTGGTTTACTGACAATAATTACACTTGGCACAAAATGCACTGAACAGGTATTAGTGTCTTTACCTCTTCAACATAATCCTTCTATCTCTTCCACCTTTCCCCTTACAGAGTTCAGCTGAAGTTGAAGCAAATTATCTGAGCTTCACTGCCTCTTCCCCATCACCATACCACCTTCAGCCTTCTTGCTACTCCCCCTCTGCAGTAAGGGAACAATAGCTATGTAGCAGCGATTGTCCCTGCACTCAGTAGAGGCAAGAAGATGCAGGTAGATGTTGTGCTTCTGTTCCAAATCTAAGTGTTTTGCACAGAGGGGCCATAATATCTACAGCAGAGGATGTTCAGAGAGGTGTGACTTGACCTCTGCCTCCTTACGGCATGTTCTCTGGTCATCCAGCTGAGATTTTAACCATCTGAAACAGCAGCTTCAAGACAGAAAATTTGTTCCACGTATGGGTTCTCTTTGTCTGGAGATGAAAATCTACGGTCCCAACTCCCACAAAAGTCAAGGAATGGGGCACAAACCCTGAGGAGTTTAAGAACACATGTAAGAGGAAACAATATGGGACTAGCACTTAATCACATTTCTACATCCTCCTCTCATGGGCTGATTTCCAAACCACTTTCTCCTCTGTTTCCTTCCTCCCTGTTGTCTTTTTTACGCTCTGTCAAGTCGTTCACACTACTTCTTCACCCCTGCTCAGTGTTCCAAGACTTTTCTTTATCATATTTTCCTAGTTTATAATCAAAACGCTGCAAGAAACTACGAAAAGAAATTATGTCTTAGAGAACAGCAAGGAAAATTCTTTGACTTTTGGCCAATGCTCCTGCAATGTTTATTGTATTTGATCTATAACTTTTAGAAGACTTTTTGCTTGTAGGTTGGGGATGAGAAGTAGATGCCTGTTTTCAGTAAACATTCATAGATATTGATAATTCATTTTTTGTAGGCATCTTTGAAAAAACTTTCTGCAGGGTGGCCTGTTTGATTATTCTCTGATCAATGGCTATACAATCCTACTGTAAATACTTTCACAAGAAAGTACATTGAAAACTTGTTTTCAGCTGCTTTGTGGAAAAAAATCCAGCTGCTTTGTGGAAAAAGGTGTGTACTCTATAATTTCATTGCCCAAAAACTGTATCACTGACTTCTTCAGGTGCAGATTTTTTTTCTATAGACTTCTTGGCCCAGTGCTGAGAGACAGGATGAAACCTCCTAAAAGTGCACATGTAATTTTTGTTTGTCTGACTGTCCTACACTGTGATGTTTTATCTCCTAGGTGAATCAGATAGTGTGGCTGCAACTGTTCCTGCTGGAGGTGTTTAGGACCAGGACAAGCGCTAAGCCTGGATGTTTGTGAAAGCTATTTCTATACTTGTGCTGTGGATTTAGCTCGTCCCTCCCTGCTTCCTCCTGATGCAACTGACTCACCAGAATTCTGCAAAATAAACCAGAGAAAGCAGCAGGAAAAGGAACCCAAAAAGTTTCATGAATTGAAACTGCCTACTGTATGATTTGCTTCAGCATACCTGTTCCTGAAATGCAGTAGGCACTTCTCTAAAGAATATAAAAGAACGTAACACAGCTTCCAACAATGCCTACTCTTTTATGGTAGTAAACGTTTTGCTATTTATTCACAGTTACCTCCCACTATCATTTAGCTTACTACTAGTAATGCCTGGAATTTCTTTCAAACAATATTCTTCAAATTGTTGTAGTCTGAAGTAGGCTTGTTTTAATTTTTTCTTAAAGAACTGTTCTCTATTGTTGCTAAATTATTACCAAAAAAATTATTTTTGTAGCTCATGAAAAAAACCCCAACATGTCAACTCACTCCCACCTGCTTCCACTAACCTCAAAGTGTTTCAAAACGTTTAGCTTTGACCTTTGAGAAAATGTAGCTTTCAAAGCGGCTCATGATCTTTCTGAAAGTAGGTACGATTTATGCATCATAATCATGTAGATACTATGGAATCACTACCTGAAGAGAATCACTGTGTTCTATGTTTTTCCTTCCTCCTTTTCCCCTCAAAGTTCTTTTTATTCCAACGTTGTAATTGAAACAGTTAAAAAAAAAAACAAACCAAACCCAAACCCCAGAAGAAACCCAAAACTAATGAAGATGTTTTTAAGAAATTACAACCAGATTTTTGTCTTTCTGATTAAACCTGTCCAATCATACATTCCACAATTTCTTTTCCTTAGCTTTCTAAGCTCAACTTCAAATTGTGTTGTAGCTTACTTTTACAAGTCTGGACCTGGCAGAAATCTAGAACTTCAGTTCTAGCTCACTCTATACATCTAACTTAGGTACCTATCTTGCTAGCTTCCGTCAATTCAGATTCCTGCCAGCACACAGAGGGCAATTCAGAATACCTAAAGTAGTTGTTAAGAGCACATTGTGTGGGGAAAAAAAAATCCCAGCTTAATATTAAAAGTACAGATAAGAAGTTTCTTTGACCTATTAATTGCCCTTGAGCATTCTCCTGTCCTGCTTTCATTGCAACGCCTCTGTTTTCCAGCCAGTCACACTGCCTACAGAACGGAAGAATTCTTTAGGGCTCCTGATTTTTATTGTCATTGTGTTCCCACTGTTATGTTAATTAGGTTAAAACAGACTCCCACTGAGACTGTAACAATTACAAACATTGTAGTAATCTGTCAGCTCTCTCTGAAACCACTTTCGATGGCTTTGTAAATGTGCTGCCCCAACAGACCACCCCACTATGTAATGTAAATAATTTGTTTTGATCACATTTGCTCCTATATGTTGCAGTAATCAATATAGGAAAATAATTTCATAATGACTGGGAACCCGAGGCACATTATCAATCTTTCTAATCAACTAACCATGGAGAGAGTAATGGAAACAGAATAATTTTGAACATGTATTAATACTGCCATTTTTAAACTATACAATGCAAATACTGTGTCAGAGGTTTAAAATGACTGTGCATTAATACTCATCAGTTTCTTTGTCTGGAAAGATTGGCTTGTTCCATTTTTCCCTCTTTGCCTTAAATAGGTTGTAGCTTTTCCACTGCTTGTTCTAAAGAGAATAATAAATTCTGAGAACTTTTAACATAGACCCTCAGTTCTGTGGGATATCTCTTCCAGGCAGCTAACTTCTAAATCCATATTCTGACAGACTTCATGAGGAAAAAAGAACAATGCAAGAGTAAGCAATGAACTGCCTCTCTTGACTTGCTGTATGAAGACTTTCAGCAACAAAGCAGTCCTCATTATCAGACTGTACCGAGAAGTAGAGTGGACTTCATAAATGCAGGCTCTTTACAAATGACATGGAAACCATTATAACAAACAGTTACGTACTTCTCACTAGCCTTATGCCTCATTTAACTGAATCCAAAAGGTTTAAGTCTTCTGTGTCCAGCGTGCGAGCATATGTGCGTCTAGAGACGTACATATCTGCTGTGTTCATAAACCTGTATTACACATCTCATTTCTCCTCTTACTGCAAATTCGAACCAGATGTGTGAGGCTGTAGAGAATAGGTGTAGGCTATTTTTCTCTAAATTGTGTTCTTGCTGGTTATTGGGAAGGCAAAAATTTTCTAAATAGCAGAACCACAGACTTCAAAAACAAGTAACGACATACAGCCAAGATCTCACTTTTCCATCCTTTAGCCTGAAAATAATGAAAGAAGATTGGAGGTGGAATGCAAAATAGAAATTGTTTCTTCTTTAGACCTCTACCCTAGCATAATGCTTGCCCCCAGCAACGATCAAAGCCCACTACAGATCCCTAATTCATAAGGGTGTATAGAAGATGATTGTCTGACAATAGTTATCTTTGTCTTCAGGTGTTGGAGCTGAGTCTCAAACCTGAAGTGAGTTGCTTAGGTTCACACAGGTTGCCTGTAGTACAAGGGGAAATTGGGTTACAACTCTGTGTAAAGAAGCTCACCAACTGCAAAATCCTATTTAACATGTTGGACTGAAATGTGTGAGGAATATGCAGTAACACCCCCCAATACATTAGAGCTCACATCTGGCCCAAATTCAAGGGCCATCCAGACTACAGCAGCAGGACTGTCTTTGAGTTAAGCAACTCTTGACATTTATGAGAAAAGAGCTGTGTTATGAAGAAGTGGGCAGAACTGCTTTGTTGAGTCACAGGCTCACTTGGACCAAGAACACAGCGGCATACACCTACTTTTCCCAATTTCTTGAGGTCACTGCTGAAGTTCAAATAATGGAAAAAACCAGATGAGTTAAAAGAAAACCTCTTTGAATTATATTTGAAACACATAGCTCAGGGATAGTCTTACAAAATTTAACCAGCCTCTGCAAAGTATGCCACTAGCATCTCTTGAGCTTCTCTTAGGCAAATTAGCCCACACTTGATGATACAGCCATATGGGGATCACGTGCTTTGACCAGCTACAAAACAAGATAAGTCTGTGCTAGGAGAAATCCTTTAAAATAAGGCATATGAAGAGGCAAGGAGTACTCATTCATTTTCTGTAAGTGATGCTTAAGACAGGCTGACTAAAACTGTATCCTGATTTTTTTTTTCCGTTTTCTTTTTTTTCCCCCTCTCCTTTTCTTTGCTTACTTCTGCCCTTATCCTCCATTGTCTAGTTAAAAAGATACTCTTGTTTATCACTTTTAAAATGGCCTTGTAGAGACAAACACAAGAGGCCAAGATTTACTTCTTGTGTGCTTTGCAGTGCAAGCATAAACTTTCAACAACTTCAGCAAAAGTCCTCTTGGTTGGGCCATTCACTGGCAGGATTATACTAAGAATTGCAGAAAAAACTCTATATTTGCAGAACTAATAATTGCAGGGGAAAAAAATATATCAGCGTTTGATTGCATCTGTTTTATATAGCTACAATTACAACTGCCACTAAACTGATTTGTGCCCTCCTTTAAAGAGATCTTTGCATATGCTTTGAAGGCAGAGTTCATTCTAGCACTGTCTGATGTGAAAACCTCAAAACGCAAGAGGGCACCAGCTAGTTATCTAAAATACCATCCAGGCAGCGATGGTGAGAAAGCTGTCACTTGCACCTTATTACAGATCAACCGCTATATTAACCAACTACAAGCTAGGCCTTCACTCTGCAGAAACATTCAGTCCATGTTCAGCGTTTCCATGTATGCTCAGCTTGAAGCGTGCTGCTTCTGTTTCGGAACGAGGAGAGCTTTGCATGCGGGTATTGCTTCTACCTACAAACATCGCCCCGTTCCTAATCGTACCACCATGCTGCCCTGTGTCACATACCTAAAATACTGCACATGCCTAAAATACTGCCTAGGGCTCTAGGATGACAACAGTGATCGTTAAATTTGTGTTCCAGAGCAGAGCACAATTTTTTCACCACAAATGAAAAGTTCATCAGTGCGAGAGACAGCTTCATTAAGGGTTAGTCGCAGTCTGTAGAGCTATTTCCCCAAATCTTAACTACCTTCCATGCTACAAAGGCCTCTGGCCTTGTCTTTGCAATGTGTATATAGTTATTAAAAAAAAGTCCAACCCATTTCAAAACATTGTGTACAGAATTTCTCCTATCGGAAACCACATGCAATAGGTGTTAATCACACTTGTTTCCTTAACGCAGAGGATAGGATGTTACAAACTTGTTTGCTGAATCACAAATTAAAAAGTTATAAAAAATGGTTTTATCATGTCCCTGTTTCTGTTTAAATTAACTGTGCTAGGCACCGGAGCAGAAGCATTCTGCATTCTTTGCCCTGAGACTA
Organism: Rhynochetos jubatus; assembly: GCA_027574665.1. Lineage (NCBI taxonomy): Eukaryota > Metazoa > Chordata > Aves > Eurypygiformes > Rhynochetidae > Rhynochetos > Rhynochetos jubatus. The sequence goes on from CM050656.1 coordinate 25,913,835, forward strand.
CTTAGATCCTTCTGAAAGTATGTGCAATATCACCTCAACTATTTTGAGGAAACAAGAAGGTATCAAACTAAAAAAGTATCTCTTTCCCCTCAATCCACTTATTATAATGTAAAAGGTAAATAAACTAGTGAAAAAAGAGTTACAGGGAAAAGAGATGCAGCTTGACACCTAGCCTGGATTCTGTCTTATTTACTGCCCCTTTTGCAGAGAAAGGTGACCACAGCTTCCGTTTCACAACATTAGCAAATCTAACAGAGAAATATTAAGTCTTTAAAGCAGATATATAATGATTAATTTGTAATTATTTTGAAACAACTGCTTAATTGCAGAAATCCCTACATAGCACATGAAACCAAACTTGGTCCCTAGTTATGACACTAGTGGGAAGCGTGTTATGGGGTGGGAGGACTTTGTCCCTCAGGAAGAGAGGAAAGGATTAAGAATGTTTATTGCACATGGCTACAACAGAACAGCAGAAGGTCAGTGACAGTTTGCCAGTCACGTACATACTCCGATCTCCTTCAAAAGGGAACAAAAATGCTCCATGGGAAAGTGAAGAATGCTCCCAGGTATTAAGTCTTAGAGCGGTTAGAGAGTGAAGTTCCTTTTCTGTTTTTGTTTCTAGACATTTTCTTAATTAGAAGACACAACATTCAAGAGAACCAACATTGTATTGCTTTCCTAGTTGCTTATAATGAGTTTTCACTCTTTTGTCTTTATCTGCTGGATTTCTGGGAATGAAAGGGTATCCATTAGCTTATCTTTTGTAGCCTGAATTTTGAATATCCATTAACTACATGGAACAAGTCATAACACACAACACCCCACAACTAGAAGGAAACCACATGTGTTTAGTGTGCTACTCTCATCCCTTGAAAGAAACTGGACAAGAATAATATTCTGTTATCAGAGATTAAATCACTAGTGAACTCAAGCCAAAAGTTCAGTGTACTCAGAAAGTACAGCTTAGGGGACAAGAAAGTAGGACCAGACACCTGGCTTCCTGTGCAACAATCCGCACCAGAATGTGAACTAGCAACAGTGAAGTCCCACCTATGTTAGGGTACCTGAATTGTTGTAAACACTGTCAGAAAGTTGCTACTTTGGGCAGACAAACAGCTTCTGTCTATTCAATTCTGATTTTCTTTGGCAGCGCATGCAGGAAGAAACAATTATTACCTTTGATTTTATTGTGCCTAAACGATATGTTTTAGATAAATGGAATTAATTTCCTTACCCTATTAAAAGGATAAAGGAAATACCTAAAATAAAGCTCCCATCAAATGATTTTTAGTATGCTAATTACCTGATTAAATAATTACATTCTTTGTCTCCCTGCATTTCTATACCTGTTAATATACTGTCTTAAATATCAAATTCAGAATCAATACCAGCCATTAAGTTCATGCTACTCCAGAAGTCCGAATTAAGCATTTCTTTACAAATGATACCTCTAATTATGCAGCTTTATTTCAGTCAAACGTCTTAATATGCCTTGAAGACATTTCACAAACTAAGGAGATATAAAATGTCTACCTAAAGTATGAATATTCTGAAAACACTGTGTGTTTTCAAGCACAAGGCATAAAGCTATAGATTTTGTAAAAGCCTTTTTTTTCCCCCCAGTCTAAGTGAGTTTGGGGTTTTGCCTTTTGAAATGTTTAAGAATCTGAATTTCATATACTAACTTTTTCATTTGTTTGGCTATTTCTGTAATTCAGGCTTGTGCTACTTTGAACTACCTTTCATTTTTTAAATTGGCAAAATCACAGAATCACTGCCTGAAACCTCATTTTATGAAGTACATAATAATATCTTCCAGCTACTCCTGAAGTTCTTGGCTAGTTTCGACCTCTGTTTTTACTTTGCTGATATGATTACTTTCAGAACCATGCAGTTTAATGGCTTTAGGAAAACACTGTCTGGAAAATACTAAATATTTCTAAATTACTACTGTTGTTCACCAGCTGTGGTAGCGTGATTGTCTGGCTTGTATATGCACCGGAATGCTCCATGCCCATAGAACTACCAAACTATTAGATTATACTGTCAGTTAAGAGCTGAGATAAGGCGAAGATGAGAGGGACTGTAGGAAAAAAATGCTTCTAAGCAATGTTCATTGGAGAACTTGTCCTGATACTGTTTCCATCAAAGCTGGCAAAAGATTTTATGCCCTTGCTTGCTCAAAAATCTGTCGCCATTCTGCACAGTGCTTAAGGAGCACATCGCAGTCATGAGTTTATTAAGGTGATGTTAGGGTCAGCTACATCAACATTTCTAGGATACATTGGAGGGGAAAACATGTCTTTGACCCTTCCTAAACAAGATCCACTATGTAACTCTCTGCTCCCGTTTCTGCTACTCCTAGCTCATTCAGGACTTACAAACTGCTACTTTTAGCTGTTATCTTTCTCTCTTGGGTCAGTACTGACTGTCCAAATGCCGTCTACACACTGGTTTTCAGTGACTTTTTTGAAAGCAAGCACTTATTAATGATGAGGGATGAATATTGAATATCCTGTAGTGTGTCATGCAAAACTTCTTTTCCAAAGGTGTATTTGTGCATTCTGACCCTTAAGTAACATGGATTCTGCTACAATTCCCATTTATTCATGGTACCTCTGTGAGTAGTTAATATGCCATGGTCCTCCTTCGCACTTATTTTTGTCTGCAAGTGTCAAAATAAAGCCACAGCCTTTTCAAAGTTCTGCAAATATATTACCAGGGTATTATCTTACTTATCAGTACAGGAAATTAATACAGACTATGGCAGAGCTGACTGTTTCTGACACACATTGAAGTACTTTCATCACACACACGAAGAAGCATCCAGAACGTGTAACCCACTACTGAAACGGAAGATAAGTGTATTTCTCCAGATCTTTATTACTGCTGAGCATAACCTACTATGCCATTAGCAAGTATATACAAAGTAACTCTTAGGCTTATCTTCAAGACACCATTTGAATTTTGCATAAAGTGACATAAATTCTGCCTCAGCATGAGGTACCCTCTACCACTGATTGCTTTGGGTCTAGTAAACCCAGCTACAGCCAGAGCACCCTACTTCAAACACGATGCCTTCATGAAAGTGAGCTATCACTTGATGAAGGGCTTAATTCCTGCCTTTCTGGAGCCCTCTTATGATCCAGAAAAGGGCTTTTCCTCTGTTTTGCCACTGGATGTTTTCACCAGATTGTTACAGCTCTAGCAACAGGAAGAGGTACACTGCAGTTACAGCCACACTGCGGCAATGTCACATCAGTCCATGTACCTGTGCTAGCGGCGCTTGCCAGTTCAAGATACCACTGTCAAGCGTCAAGCAAACGTTTCTTATAAAGGTATCTATCTTTATTTTTGCAGCTGGAATAAACATTAGCATCACGTGCAAATATACAGAGGGTTTTCGTGCATTCTGAACTGCCTCTAGAATGTGACCTGCCACAATACAGTCTGTGCTGAGCAATCTTCCCTCCTTTCCCATTAAGAACATTGAACATTTTTCATTAAAGATGACATTGCTTGCTTGCCTCTCCTTTATTTTTAAAGAATATAAATCATAAATTGTAGCAAATCCATCAATTCTGAGCCCGAGTTTGTTCAGAACCCCCTCAGTGCCCTTCCTCCCTGCCTCATTTGTATCTGATTTGATCCTAAGGAAGGCTGCTCCGCATATACTTTGTAACCTGCACAAAGGGTAAATGCCTCAGCAATCTCTTGCTGTTGGACAGGGGCAGCCACCATGGGAAAAAGGATTGAGTATTTTATGAATGCTAGGGCAGACAAGCCTCTCAGCCTACCTGGGACTCCACCAATTACCTTGCTTCATCTTCCCAATCCACTGCTCATTCATTTTTCCCTTGCTATCATTTATTTATGCACTAATCTTTCTTTACTGTAACGTACCACAGCAGAGTAACACACCAACATGGGCATTTCCTCCTAACTTCTCCCACCTTTTGTGTATTATTTACACTTCCCTGCCTCCAGACTTTTAAAATGGGAGTACTTTATTTTCCTTTTTCTTCTCTCTATATACAGTTTTCTAAAAGGCAGTGAATGGGTGCCCTTCAATCAGTTTAACAGGTAATAAATATTTTACCTGGAAGGAGGACGTGGAAACAGCATGTCTCAGTTGACTGGAGTAATTTTCTTTACTATTATTTTGCTGCTGCAAGGAACAGCAGAAATGTTTCCATTACACCAGGAACAGTGGAAACCACAAGGTGATGAAAGATTTTTCAGCTATCATGCTGCATGTTTTTTCTACCTGCTGCAGAGAAAGCTGCAAAGAACAACAAAAGCTCACAAACACATAGGTTTGAAATACAGTATTATCCATATCCCAGGCTTTCTTGTCTGCACTGCGAGTGCAGAATCAGAGAATGATGAGATAACTTGTGCTGGAGGTGACCTCAGGAGGTCCCTGTCCAACCTCCTGCTCAAGCAGCGCTGAGGCCAGACCAGGTTGCTCAGGGCTTGACCCAGTTGGGTCTTGAAAAACTCCAAGAAGGAGACGGCACAGCCTCCCTGTGCAAACTGTGCTGCTGCTTGAGTGTCCTCGTGGGGAATAGGTTTTTGCTGCATTCAGACCAAACATTTCTCGTTTCAGTTTGTTGTGACCTCTCACCTTGCTCCGTTGCAACACTGAGAAAACCCTCACTCCCTATTCTCAACCTCCTGGGAAGGGGTTGGATGGTGTAGGATCCCTGCCTTAGGCCAACCAAGCCTCTCCTCTCAGGGCAAGTGCTCCGGTTCCAACCACCCTGGGGCCTCCCTGACCTTGCTCCAGTTTGTCAATGCCTTTCCAGTACTACGAGCCCAAAACTGGACATGGTATCTGGATGCTATCTAAGAAGTGCTGAGCAGAAGGGATTGATCTCCCCCTTGATCTTCTGGCCATGCCCTTGTTTGTGCCAGCCAGGATGCTGGTCCCAGGGCCTTTACTGCAGGGGCAGTAGTGTCCTGGCTCCTGTGCTAAGCAGAGTGCTTAGCATGGAGCAGAACTGTGCATCTACAACACATTTTTCCCGTGAACAGGAAATCTTCATGTTGGTGTCTTGCCAGACTGACAGCCTGCACTTGAAAAGTATTTGGTGGCCTTTTTTTTTATCTCTTTAAAAGTAGCAAGAACACTACCGTGCAGAGAAGATTCATGGTGCTACTATTAAATGATAAATGCAGGAAATATAAAACAAAATCAAAAAATATTCTTATAAATACGGTATGTTGGACATCAGTAACACAACTCAACTGTGTTAAATTTCTTTTTCTCTTTCAGCAAAATGTTCTAAAAATGTTTATAGTTTGTTAATCTACATGCCACTGTATAATTTTGCATTTTACCAGATGCTGCCAACTCACCTTGCATTCCATCTGCCTTTGGAGATCTGCCTTCCTTATCACTGCATGCTTTCATTTTCCAATTCTTATTCTTGCAACAGTCAATGACCTAACATACATTTAGCTTTTTTAATCTCAAAAAAAAAAAAAGTTACTAACGGTGGTATATTAACATAGGAAGTTCTTCACTCACAGCAGTACTGCAGAGAATTAACCTGTGAAGCACTTTTCACCAAAGGACACTTTCTGGTAGAGAAATAGCTTCCCAAATGTCTTCCTTTCCTCGGCACTGAAAAGGAGTTGAAACATCAGTCATTAATTTCAGTCATAAATTCTCACTGGTCTCACTCTAAAGAGAGGAACTTAGCAGCATCTTTCTGTTCTGTACCAGCCTTGAACTTTAACATTTAAAGTGCGCAACACAGCCCCCTTAAGAAAAAAACTTCTCTAAAAAAACCCAAATCAAGAACAAAAAAGAACTGTTAAATCCTGTCCCCAGCTGACTCCCTCTGAGATTTAGCTGAGACATTTGATCATGCTTAGGAAACGGAGATGTTATTGCTGACTACCTTATCAAGGTTTTGTGTGGATTTAATTACACAGGCTGTGGTCTAGGTCACAAGGAGTGGGGGAGTGAAAGCTACTGCATAAAATTAGTTACTTAGAACGACCAGGAATGACCTGACATAGGCTAGAATTTCTTAAAAATACAAGAATTTTGGCAAATAGGCAAAAAGCCCAACAAGGACCTTGTTAATATTCCAGTTATGAGAATATTAACAGTAAAACTCCAGGAAAACTTGTAACACTCCATATCGAATTGCTTCAAATACTCCATATTGAATAATCTTAGATGATGTTGCTGCATCATTAAAGACCGAAGTATTAATTCAGATTTATGTCTCACAAGGTGATCTCTGTTCACTTTTTACTCACACCAGATTTAATTACACTAAGCGTACCGCTTTGCTTTTGCTATAAAACCGTTAATGACAAGACCAATAAAGGCACCGCCGAAGACCCAAAGCTCGTAAAAGCTATCTTAATTTTAACAAATGTGAAAACGCAGACACCAGAAGGCAAAGGCGCGTTCCGTGTTACGATCGCAGAGCGGGCTCGAGGCACTTGGAAACACCCGATGTGCGGTTTTGTATCATATTAGATACAAACACACGGTCTTGCAGCGGTCTGACCCTTGCTCCAGCAGCCAACAACCCTTCACGCTGGGGCTTGTGCCGCGCTGCCCCGGCCGCCCGGGGGTCCAGCTCCACCTCACGGCCCACGCCCGGAGGGCACGGCCTTCTCTTCGGAAAGCGCCCGAGGGCAGGGCCGGACAGGAGCCGGTCCTTAGACCGGCTTAGGGGGCACGTCCAGGCGGAAAGGCCCAGCAAAGGCCAGCCACAGGCCATGCTCTTGGCGCCCGGGGCTGGCGGACCCGCTCTTGCCCCCAGGCACTTTAACACCCTCGTTCCATCGCTTCGGCGGGCCAGGAGAGACAAGCGGCTGCTGGGGGTCAGCCCGCACTCCCGCCAGGACACCGCCGCCATCCCGCCCTCCTCGCTCGTCACGGAGGTACCGGCACCGCCAGCGCCCGGGCAGGCACCGGGGCTGCGGAAGGCTCAGCCCCGCTGTCCTTGTCCCCTCCTCGGCGGCGGACAGACCCGGGTGGACAGGCGGCCGCAGCGGAGGTGCGGGGAAGGCGGGGAGAGGAGCGAGCGGCCCCCAGCCGCCGCCGCACCCCGGCGGGGAGGGAGGGGCAGGAGGGCGCTGGGCGGCCCGGTCTCGGCAGCCCCATCCGCGCTCCCCCTGCCCAGCCCCGGCCATGAATATGTAACTCCCCTCTATTTCCCGAGCTCCATTGCGGAGCCTGCCGCTCGCCATATTGTGCTGCTGGGGCTGCAGCTTTACCGCCGGCGAGAGCGGGCTGCGGGAGCGAGCGGCGCGGTGAGGCGGCCTGAGGCGGCAGCCCGGTGGGCAGGGACCGCGGCCGCAGCCGGGGCCACTGCGGTCGCTACCGCCGGCCTCTCCCCCTAGCGGGGGCAGGGCAGGGTGCGGAGCCGGCGGCTGCAGCGGGGTGCCCCGGAGCGGTACCCGGTGCCGGGAGCGGTGCCCGATCCTGGTGCGGGGGAGGCGGAGGAGGGGCTGCGCCTCCCTGAGGTGAGCGTTATGGCGGGGGTGCGTTGTCCCGCAGCGGGCTCTCTGCCAGGCTGGAGGGGGTGTCCGGGGAGGAGCCGTGGTCAGGCTCCCTGGCCGGGCAGGTGGGTGCGCTGCTGGCCGTGAGCCCCCTGACAGGCTCGTCCTCCGTTTGCCGGCCCCGCACGCTGTGAGGGGGGGGCAGCCGGGGGCCGGCGGTGGGGTCGTGGAACGGGCCCGAACCCCTTCTGCAGCCCCCCACCCTCATCCCGGCGCCTTCGGCGTTGCTGCAGGGCCCGGGGAGCTCCGCAAGCCCTGAGCCGTCCCCGGGGCCCGGCGTGTGGCCGCGGAGCCTGGCGGTGCGGGAATGTGGGTACGGGTGCGTGTGCACACACGCTCTGCAAGCCGCAGGAGAGGTACCGTGCACAGCTCCGTGTCACAGCCGCATGCCGTAACAGCAGCCCAGAGAGCCGCTGCCAGATGCCTTGCTTGGGAAGGGAGAGCTGATCGGAATCACGAACCGCTATTGTTGTTTTTATAAATTGCCCCTGCTTAAAAATACAGTATGATTTATTGCTCTGCATTCCTAGTCTTTTGTTCCTCTTAAAAGCCATCACCATCCTGAACCGTATTTGCGAGGAGTGATACTGATAAACTGACACTGGGAACAACCTGACTGCTCTTGCGGAAATGTCATCGCTTCCAACAGGGCATCAGATGGAGAAAGACATTGTGTTGGGAGCTGTAGGTGCATCTCCTCCCTTCGCACTTGCTCTCACTGCTTCCAGTATGAATTTAGCACCTGTTTTGTGCCAACTCTTATGCTCTGTGGTAGCTGATTCTTCAAAACTGTGTGTATATATGAATATTCTTATTTTGGGGAATTTTGTCAAGCTATTTGTTTTTCAGACCCTCTTCTATGGAAAATAATTGGATCAACTGCCTAATTCCATAGAAATCCAGAGGACGACTAGTAGAGAAAGATGATTTCCAGTATGATAAATCCTAATCCAGTCATCTTTGAAGTGGTTATAGTGTAATAACTATGCCTTGCACGCAGGCTTTTAAGGATTAAAGGAAATTGCTTGCATTTGAAAAAACGTGACTGGTGTGCGGGTGAAATTATTTTTGCTTGGGGAAAATTCTTTAATCAAATATGTCATTCATTCCGTGACAAAACCTCGATTTGTCATAGGAGTTCCCTGCAGAGGTACTCTCATTTGTATTCGTCTATGTTTTCATTAAAAACTTTTGTAATGAGATAATTTGACATTTTTATACATCATGTCAAGCTCTGAGCTGGCATTCAGCTTGTCAGCTAAGACATAGGCGTTCACTTTGAAGGTAGTGGGTATCAATAAGCAGTATATTTTGCATTAAAAAAATATACTTGTTTGAAGGACTAGCCTTGTCAATTGTTTATAATAATACTGGGACACAGATTTTGTATTGAAGGAGTTTTTTAACTTCTTCAGTGGCTAAAATTTTGACCTTTGGCTTCAAAGCTTTGGAGCACCAGCCCTACTGCAGCTGCCAAGAAAAGCACTGCCTGTCGCGTCTTGGAGTTGAAATAATATGCAAGCGCCAGTGAAATGCATTTCATGGGTTTCCCTTTATCAATAACACTTTGTTTTTAAGGGTGATGCATGGTGATATGTTGGGTATCTGAGGTGATTAAAGTAGAATTCTGGCATTTTCAAGGCCCTGTTATCATAAAATAGAAATATGGTTGGCACCTATAGGAAAGCCATCAATCTTATGTGTGAAGTAAATGTTGGGATACGTGAATTTCTTCACCTTTCTTTAAACGTTTCTCTTTGCCTTACTTAACAAAAAGAATGCGATGGGAGGAAAAAGGCAAGGGGGAAAAGGTGATTTAAAAAAATGAGACGTAAGTCTTGAACTGCTCAGTTGTATTTTTCTTAGAAGGAGTGCTGGATCTGCTCTTACCGAAGTACGAGTTTGAAAGAAGCATCAGAGTAAAGGCATTCCTTCCACTATTTCCCTCCCCCTTAAATATCCTTTACCTGTTTCTTACTGAGTAGATCAGCAGCTTAATAATGATGCAAACAGAGAGGAAAGACATTGGAGAAAGGGGTGTTGTTGAGCCTCAGCTTGGTCCTGCTGGTTGCTGAAAATAACTGGCCTTAGAAGCTGACCTTAATTTCTTAGTTTTCTGAGGAATGAGCAGCGTTTGGTATTATGGAGCTGCTTAATCTTGTTGCAGTGGAGAAGTATTTTAGGAATTATCACTGTCTGCCTTTCCTCCTACTTCTGGATCATGAAGCTCTCTTGCGAGCAGCTGGGAGTCAGCAGTAGTATTTTGCTAATTAATTAAAGACCTAAACCATTCTTTACTCTTCACCACTCAGGGATAACATTAAACTACTTTGGATGATTACTGGGTTTAAGCTGTGTAAGTATTGCTCCTGTAGTACTGTTTACAAAATATATGGGTTTTTTTCGCAGTCCTTAAAACCCAGGTTGTTCTTAACTGGCACCTAGCTTTAGATGAAAACTGTCTGGTTGCCAAATTAACAGTTTTGTTTCTATGTATTTATTGTAGCTATTAAGTCAATCATACATAAGATGAAGTGACTCTTTTTGTCTCTCAACTGTTGTAGGGGCATTTATTTTATGTTTATGAATAACCAAGACATCTTTTGTTCTCATTAAGAAATTTATATCGCTGTTGGTGGTGGCTAGCATCACTATGATAACTGGTAAGTGGGTGGGAAATTTTTGTGGCTATCTAACAGCTCTGGGAAAAACTGAAAGCCAAGCATATTTCTTGATCTGTTATTCTCAGAATTTCTCCCACAATGTAGACTTGTTAGAATACTACTGCTTACTGCCATGTATATTAATAAATGTGATGGATAGTAGGTGTGTTTTATGCTGAAGAGAAGGATAATGAAGTGGCTCGCTTGATGAGATCCCAGTAGTTCGGGGAGATCAGTACACCCTATTTACAGTATATTTGGCTTGAGCTTCTACAGTGTTGCTTAAAATTTACTTAGAAGCATCTTGGATCCTGTTCAGGTACAGCCCCAAAGAGTGCTCTAACAAATTAACTATGGAAGCAATATATCAGTTCTGTAGCCCCTGTTTACTAAGATCGTATTAAAGTTATCCTCATGTTTGCAACTTGACAGAGAGCGAGTTTAGATGTTGGCGGTGCCTGACACTGCCACAACTCTCAGGAAGGAATGTGAAAGCTTTGGCTACGGGTAGCTCTGGCAGGAGTTCTTAACTGGGTGAGCACAGTGTTGTATTAAAACCGCAAAGTCCTGAAGGCAAAATTGAATCCATGTGTTTCATTATCACCCCCAAAAGTGGGTTCAGCTGTTGGGTGAAAAACAGCTGTGTGGTTGGTTTTTTTTTTTCTTGGTGTAGCTGTAGCTATAGAAGTGACTTCTACAAGCAGAGTCATCAGTTGCAGACTGTGTCTTTCCACATTCCCAATGTAAAATCTGAAAGTAGAAGGCTAATTTTCATGGAATCTTTTAGGTTGGAAAAGATCTTTAAGATCATCAAGTCCAATGTTTAACCTAACACTGCTGATACCACCACTAAACCATGTCCTTCAGCACCTCATCTTAAATACCTCCAGGGATGGTGACACTCACAGGGCTAAAGCCCTGGCTTTCTAGACACCTAGCCTTTGTTGTTAAACCAGTAACAGCATTTGTGGAGATAGGAAAGATCATTAGAATTGCAGTGCAAGTATGTTCATAGGATTTCTGTTAAAACATACGGCAAACTAAGGGCTAACAATAAAGGTACCGAAATCTTCAAACTTAATCTTAGTGATTGGTCACATCTCGCTTTCTACAGCTGTTATTTCAGAGAGACAATAAGAAACTGGTTAGCCTCAAAAAAATCTGCCAGCAGTGCTGTGAAGTTAAGAAAGTACTGGCCAGCAGCACCTCAAATAATGTACTGTAAAACCAAAATCACTGGTTCCGAAGCTTAATTCTGTGGCAGGGGGAACACTGCACAATAGCTGGGTACATGGTGTTTTGATAAAGTCGCATCCATGCAAATGTGGTCTTATACTGTGGACTGTGAGGTCCAGTGCACTATAAACATGCTACTAGAGAATGAATTTATAAAAGGAACAAAAAAGGTAAGTCTGATTAAAAATATCCTAAGGCAATGTATATCATTCCTGGCCTGTTTGTAGGTGTTTAGTTGCTGTGACAGCTTCAACTTTTCTGGAGCTTAAAGGTTTACTTTTGTTTCCACCCAAAAGTTTTCAGTCCTTTATCCCTCCTACTCGGATTTGATACAGCACTGATACGAATTTTAGGCAGGATTTTAGAAAGGCATTTTTGCTTTTCTCCTTCACTGTTGGTTAGTAATTCTGAAGTCTAAGGTTAATTTAAGAGCTGAAGAACTTCATTAAGAACTGCAGTAGTGTGCTTCATAATAGGAGAAACTTCATAAAATTTAACCAATAACAGAGAAAATGGCAGTTCTGCTCACCCTCCCCCAGAGTTCTGCTTAATACTGTGCTTCACAGGACTAAATTATGGCTTGGCGATGGCTGTTTTCCTTTTTATATGAATTGTAGGCGAAGGTCTTTCTTTGGCAAATTTTAGGTCAAGTGCTTATCTGCTTTGTTAGTCCACTCTAGGAGTGAAAAGGTACTATTCCTGCAACAGTGTTATTTTCACTCCTGCAGAAGGTGTTACTGTTGTATCATATTTTAATACTTATTTTGGAAAAGATATAGATGGTGTGAAAGGATAAGTACCAGGATTTTTTAGCTTTAGTCATTAAAAATAGTCTTATGCCTGTTGCATTAAAACAGTGCACAATGTTTGCTTCTTTTTTTTTTTTTTTTTTTTTTGTACCAAAACCTGAAAAGTTTTCTACTTAAACCTTCTGAGATCAGAGAAATAAATTGAAACTTTTTAGTTGAGGAATAGCCTGGCTTGGGAATGTGATGAGTTTGAGCATTTATAGGTATGACAGCTAGACGAGGATGTGTGAATTTTGGACTTCTGGAGGCAACTAAGATGATAGAGAGCTCTCTGCAAATGTTGTGATAATTCAGTGTTTTCCAGGTTTTGTAGCTCAGGAGGTGTCTGGGAGGGTATGATTCAGAACTGTAAATGAGAAGTTGAACGCTAAGGACTGAGGTTATCAGCAGTAAAGGAGTGATCCAGGAGGCAGTGTGAAAAGGCCACTGATGCCTCTAGCAGGGAATATAGAACCCATTAGAATAAACTCAAATTTGAACGTCAGCTACCTAAGAGCAATGTACACGGACATGTAGTGTTTATACGCTATTATACTTTACTGCTGTAAATACACAGAGAAGCACCAACTTAAAATCACACACCTCTGTCATGTCCGAAGGTATGTGACTATTCTTAACACTGTGATAAAACAACCTTGATCGAAAGTTTGATTTGATACACTCCTCCCCTCCCCCCAAATGCTCTCGATGTCTGAACCAGGAGGATTACCTCTCTTTGGTCACTTCTGTTAGTGTTAGGTTGGTTGAACTCTTCCAAGGTGTACATGTGTATAGCAGATGGTTTGTATGAGGTCATAACACAAATATTTCTAAAGGCCAGGGTGAGCAGCTTGACGGCCAGATTGGAAATGCTGCTGTACTCTGTGGATCAGTTCATTTCAGGTCCAGGAAATTGTGAATGGCAGTTAACTGGAAGATCCCGCTTCTTGAGGCACCAGGCGAAATGCTTTCTTCCTTAGGAGAATAAATGCAGTGCAGAAACTATAACAGACCGTGTGCTAGCAAGCTGCTGTGTTTCAGGAATGACAGAATATATTTCGTTTTCCCCTCTGTCCGATGTCATCTGTCCAGTAGCCTGCTAGAGGTTTCATAGTGACAGCATTAGGTGTTGATATTAGCTTTTCAGGGAAGGATTTTACATGGAAGAGAAATGCCTCCTAGATTTATGGGGCAGGTTGTGGGAAAATGGGAGTTTGGGACTAGTTATTAGGAAAACTAAAACGTGGAACTAGTGTGATTGCGAGGGACAGTCACGTTGGGAAAATGTCTGTAATGTTACCAGCTGTTGAGGCTGTTAAATTGTGCCGGTGCCTCAGATTTCTCTGCATTCCTCCATTTTATTGGCTGCTTTGGGACATTTTTGAGTCTGTGGTCTTGAATTAATTACACAACTTTTCCCTCTTTTTTTTTTTTTTTTCCTCCCCTCCTGGCTGGTAGTGAGCACTCTAGGGTGAAAATGAGGTGGTTTGTCTTTGCTAACTGCTCTTCATAGACTGACAAACCTTAGTTTTCTGAGTTTGACTCTCTGAAAATGCAGAGCTTTATAATACTTGCCTTGGGAATAAATGCAGCTTCCCTAATTTTTCTGTCCTTCCAGTGTTGAGTGCCATAAAGTAACTTCTCATGTAGTCAAGTCTCTTCTAGATGAAAAGCTTTGTGTATGTAAGTAATAGGATAAGAGGAGAAAGTATGACTTTCTAGGGTGACCTTTACAATGGATTTCAGTGAGCTTCAGGTTCTGAGAAATCTAGACTGGATTTTAAGTGGCAAATGAGAGAATCTGACAAACTGTCTTCAAGATGATGTGCTTGAAAGCAGTCTGTAGAAATGCATTCTTATAACTTCTCCTAATATGCTTCCTGGTGACACAATACTATAAAGAAAAGGAGAATATGTAAATTTTTTTCCCATACAGAACAGGCTGATGCCCTGACAAGAATCTGATTCCTTTCTTATATCCCATCAAGACTGTTGCCCCTGGAGCTGCTGATGCGCAGGCTTCGTCTCTTTCATGGAGTATATAACAAGATGTAGCTATGTCCCTGTTTGTTTTCTTTTCTAATTCAGTGTTTCTATCCCACAAATACAGTCCAAGTTTGTGTTTGTTTGCAAGCTGATACATTGTAAGGATGGAAAGCATGGTGTAAAGACTCATTGTTTGTTATCAGATTTGACTTTTGGAGCATGTAATTGCTGTTTGAAGTTTCAGCTTCGAAGTTTGTATTAATTTGGCATCTTTAATAGTCTTTGGATTGGCTTTGATTGTGCTTTGCAGATGATAGACTTCTAGTTAGTGTGTACAAAAGTATTTTGAACACTGGCTTTGTGTAAGCGTTGCTAACCACTCATTTTTAAACATAGACATTTACAGAGGAGCTCACTCACATTACGATAGTGTATTGACTGATAAAGTGTTTGGTAATAATTCTGAAATTAGCTCATGAATGCAATTTTAGGCAATCTGTGATAGTAGCTGAAACTCTTCACTTGATAACATTGGTTTGTAATCTATGTCTGACCCTCATGAATTTGCAGACTGACTACTAATGCGTCACCACTTACAGCTCTGTGCTGGTAGCTACAGATGTCAAATTTGGGCAGATGCCTTCAGCTCTCAAGAGGCCTGCTTTTCAGTAGCTGGTCAAAACCCAAGGCATTTTTGCTTGCTGTTGGCCAATTTAAATATACGTACAAGAGAGAAACTATATTCTCAGAAAATGTTTGTGTGGTGTTTTGGGGCTTCTTTGTTAATTTTCCAGTTTAGACAAAAATACCTAGTTGCGAATTTTACTGCTGATTTCCGCAAGTTCTCAGAAAATACTTAGGGGAAATGTTCTTTTTTTTTAAATATGTGGTTTTATCATATGCTTATGGAGGAAACTCCCATCTTAAGCAGACTTGCTGGATACTTTTTATAACATGCTAGGTACCTGAAGGCTCAATTTCCTTGTTGCTGTTTTCACACAGTTCAAACAAATAGATTCTATTTTGTATGAAGCTAGTGGTCACTGAACTCCCCAAAAAGCCTTCTGATGTTTCTTTTGTGGGTAAGGAGGATAATCTTATAATCGTATTCAGCCGTACAGACTGTAAAAGGTGTTTGCATGCAAGTGTGGAGTAAGAGAAGGTGATGTTCAGATTTCCTCAGCTTTCTATTATGGCAATGCTTTATTGCTTCATTAGTGTTAGTTGCCATTGGCTTTTCTTGACTCTGTCATTTTATGTACAGCAAAACTAAGTATAAATGTCCCCGATAGTGAGATAATTTTGTTGGAAGAGACCTCCAGAGATCATCTACTACAACTTCCTGGTGAAAGCAGAGCCAGTTAGATCAGGTTGTGCATGACCACATCCAGTCAAGTTTGACTGTCTCCAAGAGTGGAGGATCCCACAACCTCTTTGAACCGACCCTTTATTAGTGATCATTTTGCTGTGGCTTTATGCTTTCAGTATAACATTACTTTCCCCTGTGTTTTTCACTGCTCAACCCTTAACAGTTTATTCTGTCTGTCCATATGCCATTTGTCATGGCAAATAGGTTCTCATTTTGGTTTTAGTTAGCTTATGTAGTTGTTGCTTTATGCTTGGCTCATGGTATGAGTCCAAAGGTCTAGCTCCTAAAGACTTTAAATGGGATTTTAATGACTGTAAGAGATTATGATGGATACCAAATCATATCTTACCTCTTAGGTGTCTACAGGATGGACAACTTCAACCTTACACATTGGAAGTCAGCTGTACTACACAGGCACCATGGTTTGATTGCAACTCCGAACTGATAGCTTGAGTTTGTTGTTAGCATAGATCGGGACTGATTGTGTCAAGAGAAGATGACTGTACATGTAGCTAATATAATCCTGAATTCAATTTGCAAATACAGGGAAGTGAAAACCTTCCCAGTAAGAGAGATTGTGACATTGAACTTGATACTGGGGGGACAAGGACTGATAGCTGAATGAACTAAAACACTTCAGTAAGCCATTCCTCTCTCAAGCGTATCCCCTTTTGATCATTATAGTGAGTGCAATAATATAAACATAGCAAGAGACAATTTGAAGAGTAGTAGCAATATAAGTAAACAAGCAGAAGAGGAAGGGTGGGGGGAGAGGGCACAGACAAATGCAGTGACATACTTGTTTAGCATCATCGAGCAGTTAATTCCAGAACTGGGCACAAACTGAGCTCCAGGCCAGAACCTCGTTCGGCTGTCTCCCAGGGATTTTGAAATGCAGAGATGGAGAAAAAACTTCACAAAAGAGTGAATGCTAAAAGCACTAGCTTGTTATCTAGTACTAGTTGTCCTGGATTACTGCTGGATGTAAAGGAATCTGAGCTGCTAGTGAACTGCTATGAAATTGAATTCCTTCAAATAGTGTCTTTCCAAAGGTGTTTTTCTTTTTTTTCAAGTCAGGGTCTTCGCCAGAAAGTAAAAGCAGAAAAAACTTAAATTTCAGAATGTTTTAATTGAATAAACTGAAATGAACAATTGTATTGAATACTTTGTCAAAACATGCAATTTGTCTGTAATACTGTTTACAGTATCAGAGAGAGTAAAACCTAAAAATCTAATCCTGTTAAGCTTCCAGAGTAACTGTGCTATGATACCTGGTTTTAAAAAAAAGTAATCCTTTGGAAAAAGAAATAATCGGAATGGTTGAAGGTGCTGTTGAACTTGGCATACCAGACAGAGGTCTAGCTCTCTTACCGTTTTAAGTCTAAATATTTACCTTCTAAAACTTGGGCCAAAAATCAGTTCATTTCTAAGAATTTAGTACTACTATGTGTATATTTTATTTTTTAAAGAGCCTGATGGTTTGGGTTTTTTTCCCTCAAAAGTGGTTTTTATAAAAATATCTGAGATGAGTACAGTGTCTCATGTTAAATAGCAGCTGGTAGGGTTATGGCCACACCTGGGCTGGGTTTGTGGGTTATCTCTTCCAGCTGCTTGGTACTATTCCACCCTTTCCCCGACCTCAAGGTGTGCTGACACAACCACATGTGCAGTTGCTCTTCAGCCTTTGCCTGGGCTAGAATAGGCACCGCGAAGCATTTCGGAGAACAGTTCAGGCTGTGAGGGATCTCCGATGGCATCTGGTAGGAAGTCCCCCGCTCACTGGTTAAAGCAGGACCAAAGTTAAGGTTAGTTCAAAGCTAGAGCGAAGGATGTTAAATTTTCACACATGACAAATTTTGAGAATTAAGACTAATCTAAGAGTGGTAAACTTCTGAATAAGTGAAATAGGCAAGGGCAAGAGCAGTGACAGGCTGCTGCTGAGCCTCTTCCTTTGGCTGCCTTGTAGCCAGAATAGCCTGTCTGCCCTCAGTGCTGAGTGGTCTGAAGTGTATGTGTTGCCAGGTGGATTTTATTTTTACTGGACAGTTTCAGGAATGGGATACCCAAGTGCTCAACCTGCCATGACTCATGGCTATACTTCAGCCAATATTTCAGTATAAGAGCTTGCAAAGTGGACGTGGTGTGTGACAAGTGCGGATGTTGCTCTGCAGGAGTTTTTTCTGAGCACTGTGGAAGGACTCTCTGGCGTAAGCAGGCAGGAGATCAGGGGGGCTTTTCTGATGGGGTCTTTCATACTGTTATTTTTCCTACAACTGTCTGCCTGTTTTCCAGTGCTTCACGGACAAGGCTTACTTTGTTGTTACATTTTTAAACATGAGCCATTTGTCTTGAAAAAAATTTTTTTTTAAATAGTCTACAGATGGATGAGCACAAAGAGCAAGATTGCATAAGCCCTGTTTTCCAAGGAAATTGGGCTTAAATAGTAAGCCCTTCAAATGAAGCGATGCGGTGCTTTTTACTGAGGCTGGCAGGCTCATGTCCCAGCTCTAAGGAGCTATTCAACTTTTGGATAAAGTTTCGTTATATAAAAATCAGTGAAAACTTTCTGAACCTCCTTAAGAACAGCCCAGGTGGGTTTTGTTTTCTTTTGGTTTTAATGTTCTGGCAATGTGGAGAACTGAGAAACACCCTGCGTACAAAGAAATCAAAATTTACACGTTCAGGTAATCTTTAGCAATCTCTCCCTTTCATCTTCCAGTTTTCTTCTACAAAAGACATGAAGCAACCAGGCAAGTTTTATGACTAAATACTCAATGTTAGCTTGTTTCCCTTTTTTCAGATGCTGTTTGGAACTGGGGAGTGACAAGGAATCAAACCTGACGAGATTTATAACATTTCTGATTCTTGGGTTTGTAATACGTTCTTTTGGTTACATCCGTCAGCTCTTGCTTTGATAGTGACAGATGTGCATACTCTGTAATTAGAGTTCGTGCTTAAGAGTTCTACTGTGCTTGAAGACTGAGTCAGTCTGAAGGATTGCAGGTGTTCTTATAACATTGGTTACAGCTATCTTATTTTTAAAATGAAAAAACTTGCTGGCTGACAAGGCTGGCCCTCCGGCTATAGTGTTGTAAATCACAACAGCTAGTACTTGTTCCTGGCTCCCGGAGAAAGGTGTTTGATCTGCCTACAGGAATGAGGTTTCTCCCCTTCATATCGTCCTGTTGTCATGTGACTGGTTGCTTTCCTCTTATATCCAGAGGATATAGACAAGTCATAAAGGTAAAAAATGATAAAAAGTATAAAATCCTGATGTGGTAGAAGTTGTTTCAAGAACTGAACCCCCGTGAGCCTTTTTTCATCATTATGTGACTTCACATTGTTCCCAATGCTAAAACCTGCAACCTGAGAAGAAAAGATCTTGTCATCTTTGTTTATGAAGTGGAGAAGATCTGAAGTGTTGAATAGCTGAAAATTCAGTAGATATTGTTGTGATGAAATCTGCATCGTATTTTCAGTTGGAAAAATGTGCATGAGAAAACAGTTATGTAAGACTTCCTAAAAATAAATAACCCAGTGCTGAAAGGGATGCAGAGGAATAGTGAGCTGTGCCAGTGAAGATCCAACTTAAGAATGTGAAATTTCAGTGGAATGAATTTCAAGACTGAAGAATAAATGTAAGGTTTTACATATACTCTGCGTCTTCTCTGCCCTTGCCAGTAGTAGTTAATAAAAAGCCTGTTGTTCCTTCTGTCTAGAAACTTTCCACTTTATATTTTTAATTCTGAATAAAGTGTCAACAACAGAAAAAAAAAATCTTCAGCTCTTGAAAGGCTTCTCCTAATTTTGTAGGATCAGCTGATCTGGCCTGCACCTTTCAGGATTTCTTTTAGCAGACACCTGCTTCAAATTAGTAGCAGGACTGTCCTAAAGAAAACTGAACTAAGCAATAATCACTGTATTATTGTTGCAGGCTGTGAACGCCTTGGCACTGCCAGAACCGCTAGATAAAGCCCTTCTGTCAGATTCACCTTCGTGCCAGGAGAGCTGGAGATGGTCTGCCCACAGCAGTTCAGCTCCACAGCCAGTGCAAGAACCGGGGGAATGAATGGTGGAGGCCAGTCCCGTCTTGTCTTGCTTGTTAGGTTTTTGTGTGCTGGAGACCAACAGATTAAATGACACCCGAAAACAAACTAAGCAGTGCTGTTGGGGATGTGCTTTGATAATGGCTGCTTCTAAAGAGCACTTGCTTACTTAAAGCAGATGTCAGTATAGTTGCCTAACTATTTGTTGTTAAGCTCGAGAGCAAGGTGCCAGTGCAATCTCCCCTGCTCGGTTGTAAAGCTTGACTTGAGAGTCAGCTGACTGCAGGAGGGTTTCCTTCCTCCGTTCCCCAAGCGAATAGAGCTCAGTCATTGAATCGAACACCTAAAGAGATGGTTTACTGGTTACGATGTTGAGACTGCTAGTTGATACTTGGTGGCTATTACATGGCCGGTGCAATTGTAGGTTAAAATGCCTCTCCTGATTGTGGAGTTTGAGCTCTGATACTGGTGCTGGCTGTTGCTGTATTAGGTTGCAGCAGTGTGCAGAAGCGTGATCCAATCTGATGTCCAACAATGTCATAAGGAAAAGAAGTCAAACCTCATTCACATTCATTTTTCAGGTCAAGGACAGATCTAGAAACTGTAGAAGAATAGGAAAAAAATCTGAGGAGGCTTATTTATTGATCAGCAAGCAGATGAAAAGCTCCATGCAGTGTACTGTGATTTTTGGTGGTGGTGACTTTTTTTTCTTTTCGGCATGTTTGAATTGACCATATTTCCACTGTTCCTTAGATTTCAGCTTTGTACGTGGCAGAGAATGTGTTTGCTAGTGATGAAGTGGCCTATGTGGATCTCTCCAGCTTTCAGATAGCTTTAAAGCCAGTGCTTTTCCCCTTAAAATTTGAAAGTGCTGTCACTGCAGACTTTAGGGTGAGAATGAAGCACTCAGCATCTTGGGTTAGAAGCTTTTAGAGTAAAGCTGGTCAATTATTTATCATGACACTTGTGCCGTGTCTTCTGCAGTGTAGCCTCAGGCTTGTAGGCAAGGCTGCAATATAAATTATAGTGTTAATACACTTGTTCTCCAGATTGATAGGTTTGCTGGCAGTCTGGCACCCGGAGAGCTGCTGTTCTGCTTTGGCAGGTGTAAGCATGCAAGTTCAGGCAAGATACTACTTGTGTGTGCGATGATCTCTTCACTATGGGGCCGCTTAAAAGAGCTCTTTGCTGTGATGGAGCTGCCTAGTGGTGGAAGCAAGCTTTTCTGTTAGGTGAGGCTGGATTTACTGGGGTTTAGGTGCCTTAACCTGCTGCAGTCTGTATGCTTTAGCAGCTTTTGAGAAGGGTGTGAGTGATTAGTACGTTCATGAGTTTCTCTTAGTAGTTGAAATGATAGTTAATTAAATGTATGAGCTTTAAAAGCACTCAAGAGTAGTATTCAGTGCAAATACAGAATAATGTTGGGCTTCTGTTAGAACAATCGACTGGCAACAATACATAACAAAATCCTTACCCTGAAGGACTTGACTTCTGTATGCCTGTGTGCTGGTTTTAGTTGGGGCAGAGTTAATTTTCTTCACAGCTAGTATGAGGCTGTTTAGGATTTGCCCTGAGAAGAGTGCTGATAACACTGGTGTTTTTTAGTTGGAGCTGGGGAGTGTTTGCATCAAATTCAAGGACTTTTTTAGCTTCTGATCCTGCACCTGTGTTCCCAACTTCTCAGCAGCAGTGGGAGGGGGAACACAGTTCAGACTGCTGACCCAAACTGGCCAAAGGGGTATTTCATCCCATAGCACATCATGCACAGTATAGAAGCTGGGGAAGGGCCGGGGGCCATGTTGGTGGGTTGGTTTTCTCATTCATGCTCTCACTTGCGGGGCTCACTCTGACTCTGGTGCGATTTCTGTCTCTCACCACTTGGGACCTGGCTGGGCATTGGTTGGCAGGTGGTGAGCAATTGTATAATTTGTTTAACTTTCCATTGGTTTTATTACATATTTTTATTATTATTATTAGTATTTTCCTTGCATATTATTATTGGTATTGTTAGTGGTATTAGTATCGCTAGTAGTATTACTATCACTATTTTATTAATTTGTATTAAATTATTAAATTTTTCGTCTCTCAACCCATGAGTTTCTATGTCTTTTCCTGCGATTCTCCTCCACTGGAAGTGGGGGAGAGGTGAGCGAGTGGCTCTGTGGTACTTTGTTGTTGCTTGGTATTAAACCACAACAACCTGGAATTACCTTAAATAATAGTGGAAATTAGAACACAGAAATAGTATTTCCTTCCAATGTTGCTTCTTTGCTGAGATGTGTCCCTTAATGCCAGCATTAAATTCATAACTCTGAATAATTTAAATAAAATGCCCAGAATCCTGACAGGACAGTCCAACCCTGGCCAGACTGGGAGCTGACAGTCTGCTCTTGTTGTGGTGGCTTGTCACTTTTAATGGGGACGTGAGGTCCTAACTGCAGGTCTTACTTTTCTGATCCACACAGAAGATTATGTCTCATGTGACAAGTAAACTGTGTTTCAGGGCAGAATATTTATATCGTAAAAAATTGGAGTTGATGGTCTGTCATCTCCAAATTACGTATTTTGATGCCTTTTCAGAACTTTGTTACTTACAGATGTAGTAGTGGACATGGCTACTCACGTCAGGTGGGAAAACTCTTAATCTCTGTGCCTGGATAAAAGCAGATACAATAATCTTTGCTGCTCTGCTTGTCTCGCTTTTCCTTCAACAATTAATTAAAGTTTATAAAGTAGCCTTGTTCTCCAGAGTGGTTGACCCTTTTCTTATAGAACCTGATGAACTGGAAACGGCATTAGACTGTACCTGGTAGATGCCAATAGCATCTACCTTTAACTGCTGATTTGAAGAGTCTGCAGATACAAAGCTAGGCTTAAAAAAAGGTTATAAAAGAAAGGATCAAAGCACTTTGGCTTTTTCCACCTTGTAGAAATGCCTGCAACTGCAGTCTTGCCTCTTACATGGTAACATATATGTTTTTAAACATACCACACAGTCTGGGATAGGTTTTCCTGCTTCAAGGCAGGCATGTTTTGAGAGATGGGAAGGAGTGTCCCCTCTCCCTCAGTGTGGAAACATTTTCTGTTCATAAACAAGATTTTCTTCTGTTGTTTTGACTCAACATCCTTTCACGTGTCTGCAGTGACCATATGTAGTAAGTTTTGCTTCATCTCATACGATAGTCCCAAACTTCTGATAGCAAAGCAGTACAATTTCTCTGTGTGGTCTGGTTTTTTGTGTTTGCTTTATGTTTGATTTTTTTGGTGAAAAGCCTGTAAGCATATTCTGCAGCAGCGGCTGGGGAGTTTATCAGTTGTATGTTGAGTGCAGTTATTTTTAGCCCTGTTCGTTTCCAGGAATGCCTGTCTACCACTACTGAGACAAAAAGAAGAGTAAACCCCTGATGATGGGTGTGTGATTTGGGTTTCTCAGACTTAGAAACCTCAGCCATCCTGCCCAGCCCGTGCCATTGCAGGTCAGGTGCACCTCCACCGAGGCCGCTCTTGATGGAAATAACCCAGGGACTAGTTTTGACTTGGTCTTTTAGTCTTCTCTAAACTTCTGATTGGAAACCCCGAGCGGTCTATTTTCAGGAGGAAAAAGAACGGCAGTGTAGCCTGCTTCCAGCAAACACGTTCAGCTGGTTTTCTGTGTGTGTGCGTGATTTTGGGTTCGGAAGCAGACCCCACTTGGCCTGTATGCCCCTTACCAAGTGGATGTTTTAGGAATGTTTTCCGCATCGGGTGGCATTTGCAGCTTTCGCACCGCACAGCCCAAGTTTTATGGCCTTCAGTTCTATGTCACGTTTGTTTAACAACCTTAATTGATTTTTGCAAAGTGTTCATGGCTGACTGACTCCCTCATTTTTTCTGGAGTGGTACATGGGATTATCCGTGCGTAACAGTGGAGCCTGGCACTTGGATGAACAAGCGTTCCTCCTGTCCTTCTGCTTTGCTGGCACACTGACTGCCGTGTCTGTATGGACCTGGGGATGCCGCGCTCGCCAGAGAAGCCTGATGGGAGAGGGAGCTGGCCCCTGATGTACATGAGGGTGCAACTTGCTTCTCTCTGTCTTCCCAGCCATGTCTCAAGCCGTGCAGACGAACGGGACGCAGCCTTTAAGCAAAACATGGGAGCTGAGTTTGTACGAATTGCAAAGGACGCCGCAGGTAATGGGTGTTAAAGAGCTGGCCTTTGTGGCAAGGCTTTTTTTAATACTTTTTACAACATGAAGCTTAATGTTTAAGATTTTCCTTTATGAGTGTTAACTGCCTATTTTAAAGGATGGTATATGTTAAAAAAACCCCAAAAGCCTCCACAAAACAAAACCTATTAGAAAAATAAACTGATGTTTGATCTTTATTTCTTTTTTCTTCCTTTAGCAGTGTGTGTGTGTGTGTTGGATATGTGTCTTGTTTTGTCTCTTTACTCGTTTCTCTTTAATAAAGAAGAGTAAAACATGGAATGTCTGCGAGGAAACTACTAAATTCCATTGAAGAACTTTTACTTTCTTTTATGCTAGGAAGCAATCACCGATGGCTTGGAAATAGTGGTGTCACCCAGGAGCCTGCATAGTGAACTGATGTGTCCCATCTGCTTGGACATGTTAAAAAACACCATGACGACAAAAGAATGTTTGCATCGCTTCTGTGCTGACTGTATCATTACTGCCCTCCGGAGTGGGTATGTGAAAATTATTACAGGGAAAAGGGATTTCACTTAAGATGAAAATGTGATCAAGGAAATCCTTAAGTCCCGGGTGTTGATGTGGAGTAGTTACGTCCCTGTGCACTGCAAGTTTCTGAGTGTGTAGCACACCCGTCGTATTGCATTCTTATGCGTTCAGCTATCTGTGGCAGACCAGGATTTTTCCTCATATGAAAAATCATCCCTTACCTTTGTTTTATGCAGGGAGTTGAAAACCTTTTCTTAATTCCAGTAACAGCAAAACAAAATTGCAGTACATTATTTACAAAGACAAGTCTAATTTCCCTTGGTCTTCCTTTTCATAATCATAAATTGCAAATTGTGTGACCTTTCAGCAGTAGTCCTGTTTCCTAGCTTCACTGCTGAAAACCATGCTAAAGTACAAATAATTTTTCTTGAATTCTTCAGTTACAAGTTTGTATCTTCCCAAAGGCAATAAAATTCTGAGGTAACCAACAGCAGTTAAGGATGCAAGTATCTCTTTCTGATAACAGCAATTACCTGTGTTCAGAGGTCACACTTAATTTGCTGTGTCTGTGTAAATTCTGATGAGTAATTAGTAAAATACGTTAGAGGGGAAACAACCATCAGGAGTAAAGAAGCTGGTGTTTCCGCTATTGAGGCCTCTTCCTCTTCATGGGAACACAAATTGTGTGAACCTGACACCTTAGTTAAATGAGAAAAGCAAACTGGTAGGAAGGACAAGACTGTTTTAGTTTTCCCAGTAACTAGTGCTTGAATTATAGAACATCTTCCTTTAATCTCTGTTTTGTCCTGTGAGTGCTAGGAAAACTATGCCTTAATATAACTACTGCTAGGCAGGCATTTTTTTCGAGGTGAAAATCCATCCAGAGGGTTAAGGGAAGAACAGTTTTGCAGAGTGGAACTTTTGAACTCTTTAGTCTAAATACAGTTTGCTCAACCATACTTAAAAAACCAAAAGCAGGCTGATAGAGATTGTGGTTTCTGTTTAGATATCTGGAACTACCTGATCTGTCAAAAGCTAGAAGCCCCATTCCAGATTTACTATAAATATTCTTGGAGGGCACTTTGACTAAGAATTGCAGCATTAGGGCAGACATTTGTTATTGCCAGAGTTAGTGTTGTGTTCTCTCTTCTTCATGTCCAGCAACAAAGAATGTCCCACATGTCGTAAAAAGCTGGTTTCAAAAAGATCACTGAGACCAGATCCCAATTTTGATGCTCTAATCAGTAAAATTTATCCAAGCCGAGATGAATATGAAGCTCATCAGGAGAGAGTGCTAGCAAGAATCAGCAAGCACAATAACCAGCAGGCTTTGAGTCACAGCATTGAGGAAGGATTAAAGATTCAGGCCATGAACAGGTATGTAATCCACGTAATTTGTCCACGTGTAACCTTGTTTGCCTTAACACTGCAAATACCCCATCTGTTCTCACTCCTTGTGTAGCTTGAGATTCCTCTCCTCTCTTCTGAAGTTTGCCAAAATAATTTTTAACCTTTTGTCTAATAGAAACCATTGAGTCGCTCTCTGCAACTTCTGTGGCAGCCTGATGTTGACTGCAGATTTCAGCACAGCCGCACCATCCTATGGCTATCGTGTCGTAGAGAATGGACTGTAGTACAAGTCCTGTGCAACCTTCTCATTGTCACAGGCAGAAAAAAGCACATAATGCTAGGACTTAGGTTTTAATTGCAGCTTAATTCACAAGGCTGCAATATGTGGTGTTTACACAGTATTGAAATTCTGAGTGGGCATTTAAACCTAAGAGAGCCAGCTGGGAAAGAGGCCCCTAACTTTACATTGTGGTGAAGCATGGTGTGATTTATATTTTTCATCACATGTAGATTCATATTTAGATGAAAATAATGGTCTGAAATTGCTTGAAAAATAACTGTATGTGTACATGGGGTGAATTCTGAACGTGGATGGACATTTATTTCTACCTATTTCTGATAAGGTTACAGAGGGGCAAGAAACAGCAGATTGAGAATGGCAGTGGAGCAGAAGATAACGGTGACAGTTCACACTGTAGCAATGCTTCAACACACAGCAATCAGGAAGCTGGGCCTAGTAATAAGAGGACCAAAACATCAGATGATTCTGGGCTAGAGCTGGACAATAACAACACAACTGTGGCAATAGACCCTGTAATGGATGGTGCTAGTGAAATTGAATTAGTGTTCAGGCCTCATCCAACCCTCATGGAGAACGATGACAGTGCACAGACAAGGTAAATGTCTTCTATTCCTCTCCATGTGTTCTGCTGTTATTTCCTGGTGCTTTTCTGTCACTTCTTGGGACTTTTTAAACTCAATTTACCACATCACGTTTAACCACAGGCACTTTTTCCCTCTTTGCATTGCAAGTCAGGTAGATGGTACTGCTCAGCTATTATCAGGAATATGGTAACAACCTGTTTTAAGCCTTTCATCACAAATAAACAGTTTTTTAAGGGGTTTTAGCATTGCAGTTCACAGTAGGTATTAGGATGATGGTATAAGGTTAGCCGCTTTCTACTTACTATAAGATTCTTTGGGAATAAACAAACCTTGCCTAAGAGTCAGCAGTTTTCGGCGCAGCCTTGTGTCAGTGGGATTTGTAGGCTGGAAGCTTTTCCTGCCATTTTTTTCATGGTCCAGTCCAAGCACAGACCGCAAATTCTGGATCACAGCAATGAGCAGGCTTGTGGAGTTTCCTTAGATCTCTTCCTGGCTTTCTCTCCTGATGAGGCATCTCTCTGTAGTGCCTATACACATATTATAATCTTCAGCCAGCTTTTCTCTTTGGTTTGGAATTGCAAGGGAATTCCGGGGATTGCTCTGAAAGGCAAAGAGAAAGCTAAGCTTCTGTAAGAGGCCTCTGCAGCATTTGTGTCAGGCTTGAAGCGTCAACAGATTGTCTCACTAGACAATAAATGGAGTGACTTTGAGGTGCAGACGTGTCATGTGCGCAGCTCCTACACCTTACAGTTTTCTGTGCAGGTGCTACAGGCTGGGTCTGTGCTCAGATTTCAGCAGTGATGAACAGTTCTCACAACCCCTTGGCAGTCTGTCATGAGGTTTTTCATTCCAGGCAGATGTCTCCTCTCTACAAAGAGCAGGAGGGCCTGTGGGAGAAGTGTCAAAAAGACACTTTGGAGCAATACAGTTTGATAAGCTGCTTGCATGTCTTGGGTGAAAGCCGTTAATATTCTTGTGAACTACCTTTTACAGGCCTTTTCATGCTTGATGCTTAATATCTGGGGGGGGGGGGGTGTGTGGGGGGGTGTGAGGGTGTGTGTGGCCAGATGTCTTTTCCCCATACCTGCAACTCAAATGTCTTTTGATTATATCTCTGTGGTTGTTGCAGATACATCAAGACCTCAGGCAATGCCACCGTTGATCACCTGTCCAAGTACCTAGCTGTGAGATTGGCTTTGGAGGAGCTTCGTAGCAAAGGCGAATCCAACCAGATGAACCTTGACACGGCCAGTGAGAAGCAATATACCATCTACATTGCTACGGCCAACGGGCAGTTCACTGTAAGTACAACTTCTAAGAGTAAAACTGAGCACCAGTATGTCTTTGATAAAGGTTTGATTAAAATCCACTCAGCTGGATTTTTCCTGAGTTGGTGCAGGGACAAAACTCATAGCACTGGGTTGTTTATTTAGAAGCAGATCAATTCCTTTGTGGGAAAACGTATGCAGCAATAGTTTGGGTAGGAGAAAAGGAGGCATATAAATCCCTTGGGAAAAATCCAGTGGTGCCAGCAGCTACTAGCTCACTTATGCGAGATGTGGACCTGACTTTTTATTTTACAGTTAAAATTGAAGAGGAAGAATATTACTTCATCTGAGAACCGTGTTTGAAGAGCAAGTAGCACTTCTAACACCAGAAAGTGTCTGAGGTGGAGTTTCTCCACTTCTGTGTAGGCATTCAGTGTTCTACTATGAAACAGCTGCTGTGAGTACACTCAGGGAAGAATCCCTCCTCTCGGTTGCCAACCCCAGAAGACAGGGATACAACATTGTGGTAATACCACCATTAGCTGAACTCTGAGCCTGGTCTTACACTTGGGCATTTGTCTGAAGAACAGAAGTCGTCTGGCTAAGAGACAGACGATGCTTGGCAGTCATAGTCCATTTCAAACAGCTCTCAAACCGACTACAGGTTGTCCCTTGGACAAACGCAGAGATGCTGCTGTGGAGATACACCCCTACTACTCCGTTTGCAGAGGGAGGAAAAACTCAAGTTCACTTTGTTTAGTACTACATTCACTTTGCAAAAGTGTGTTTTGGTGCTGGTTTAGTGAGAGCAGGAGTTAGAATAGCCTGCACTGTTGCTTTTTGACAAGTGGGTAGCTAATATTTGTTCCACATCATCACTAGCTTCCTTAAGTCAGCACATTCCTCGGATTTAAGAGGTTGTCCCTCGCTACAGCACTACCCATGCAAGCCGTCAAATTTATTTAATTTCTGTTTTGGTGCTCTCTTCTAGGTATTAAATGGGTCATTTTCCTTGGAACTGGTCAGTGAGAAGTACTGGAAAGTGAACAAACCCATGGAACTGTACTATGCGCCAACAAAGGAACATAAATAAGCTGTGCTGGAAACCTGAGCCGGGACTAACTTTTTATAGCTGTGACTTCTTAATATGAAAAGGAGGCACCACCATTATCTTCGTGGACAATACATGTGATGCCTTCAGGCTCTCTCAGTATAATATGATTAGACAGTATTCTGGGTTGTATTTAATTTAGCCTTTGTTTTGGGTTTTTGTTTTTTTTTCCCTAGGAGACTAAATGATCTTCTCCAGTGCATTCCAGTGTTTGACATGCCTTTTTGTTCCTAATGCATGATAACTGAATGAGTGTTCCAGTTTGGAATGTCTTAATTTTGTCCAGGTAAATCTGGATTTCTAATACATTTGACACAGTTATAGTAGCCTCTGTGAAGTATTGAGCGTTGGATGGCTAAGTCTATTCAATAGTAACATACGCCAAGGAATGTGTTAAATGTTGTAATTTGCTGATGGTTATCCATATAAAAGATAGGTAGAGAATTGATTTCTAATGGTTTTGCAGCTAGAGGTCTTCTGATGCCCTAGAAAAGATTAATTTGTCATCTTCTTTCTACAAATAGAGCTATAGAAAGAAAACTGACGCTTTAAAAGCCTTGCTGTTTACTGGGCTTAATACTTCAGCGCAAGGCGATTGGTGGGATTGGTTTGCTTTTTAACAAAGACTTCAGCCAACCCCGCCTCGAACAAACCCAACTCTGCTTTTCCCTGTGCAGAACATGCCACCCTTGAGGCACACGGCAGCTTCCCCTCTGGCCCCGCTGCCGTGTTACCCTGTCCTCACAGGCCTCACTGAAGAAAATCTTCCGCAAGTTTTGCAGCCCTACCGCTCCCTGTAAGATTGTTACTGTGAATGTATTGGGATGTTCTGTCAAGAGCTGGCCTCAATTTTGTTTTTTAAAGCAAATCCCCAAAATTCCAGCACGTGAACACAACGCAACACCAAGATGCTTTGCTGCGTGGAATTCGTGCCACCCCAGCTGGGAGCTTCTCTGGGCTTCAGTTTGAGTAGGGAGGACTTCAACCGTAAGCTGCTCGAAGATGATACACTTCATGTTGCCATAGCTTTAACACATGTGGCTTAGCACTTTGGAAGACAATTTTAGTACTTGACAAAGTTTACCATTTAGTGTCTTAAATTTAGGTTCAAGTTTTAAAACTTGGCAGTAGGCTGTCGTGTGAAGTCCAGTAGCTACTGTTCCTTTGCGTGTTAAACTCCTCTTCCCTCGCGCTGGACCTTGCTGTCACTTAACGGGGGTTGCTTTACCTACTAGCACCGGTCTGAAGGGCAATGATGTTCCGGTGAGATTCCCTTTGCTGCAAGACTCGCTGCTGAAGCCTTCACCCGTTTGCACCTGAAGCTCAGAGCAAAAACCGATGCTGCTAAGTGAGAAGTAATATCCTTTAAACCATATGGTATTGCTCCTCCTTCGTCTTGCCTGTAGTTAAGCCTGATTTTAGTATGCGGTATGTTAACTATCCAGGTGCTTGGGAATTCTCTTGGAAAGGAAGTACCTTTGCATCACTTCTGTCTTTAAGCCTAGCACTTGTAAATACCTGCCCATTCCAACTGCTGTTTCCGATCAGCTTTATCCCTATGTGAAAACTGCACAGGCTTCTTTCCAGTCAGAAATTAAGTTACTCAAAGACTTGGGGTTTTTTTGTGACACGAAACAGAAGTTTTCAGGCCCCAGAACACAAAGGGGGCAGTTCTTAAGGAAATGGTTGTTCCTGACTTTCTGGTGAAATGTTGCATTGTATAGACTAGTAGTGCATGTCCACTAAATATAATCTGGGGGGTGGGGGAGTGGTGATTATAAATGCTTTAAAATTTATGGGGAAACTTCTAGATTAGTTGCAGCGTACCTTACCCTTGTGATAGCTAAGGTAATGTCCAGTCCCTTAAGCGAGAGGTGTTCGTGAAGCTGAGTGGTCTGTCTAGGAGCTGTCTCTCACTTCGTCCCTAGTTCTTTGAAAAAGTGTGAGAGAATGTGAAGCTTTTTTCATGTTGTAGTGAATTTAGTGAATATTTATGTTCTTTATCTATATAATGTAGTTGTTTGATTAAACCATTGATTGCACTGTGACTCTTTAGTGCTAAAAACTATTTTATTTTCAAAACAACTTTACTCTTCCACCTTTTAAAGCCATGTTATTTTTTAAGTACATAACATGCAGTAGGTACAGGGAACCCTAACAGCTCTAGTATCTAACTAAAGTCACCCTGAAATTCTCAAATTGACAATAAAACCAAAAACGTTATCAACAACCGTTTGGAAATTCCAGTGCTGCTTCCTTGTGTAGCTCATAAAAAACCCCCTTTGGACAGTGTGTGTGGCTGTTAGTGCTGCTGCGTTTTGGCCGTCCATAGGGAAGGGTGAGTAGGTGCAGCTGACTTTCGCTGGTGCTGATCTGAGTTGAGCCTGGCCCTGAGCACTGGCCGTTGAAACCAACTGAACTCCTGGGCGTAGTACGTGCCTTGAATGAAAATACAGACACACAGAGGAGAGCAGCTCCTGTAGTCACACATCATAGGTGCTGCTGTTCTAACTGGAGCCGGTAGCCTCAGAAATGCCTCATGGCACTCAGGTTAAACCCAGCAACTTTGGTTGCGTTTAATGGTACGAGAAGCAGCTTTAACAGAACAAATGTGGAACTGTAACAAATAACTGGGGTTGAGGTACATAATTTATAAGAGTTCTGTTCCTTTCTGTGTCTTACCTTTACACGTATTACAACCTTAACGCCCTTGAAGCTTTCCTCAATCACAGCTAAACAGAAAACACCCAGAGCACTCCTGGGCAGCTGCATGCAGTGGGTAGGTGGCCATGTCCCTAAGGTAACAAGTATTAAAGGTGCCACTGTACTCACCCATTCTGCTAACTATCCTAAAACATAATTTTCCATCATCCTCTGGTGTTCTTCCTTCAGCATGCTGGTCAGTTGATAAGCTAATTGTGATTTCAGTACCCTAACGGTTCCAGCAGTTCTGATTTTCTGTTCAGCACAAGCCACTTGCAATGACACCTTGATCCGACAAAGACTTGCTGCACGATGAAGGTCTGTCATTAGTGACAGGGGCACAGAGTGCCTGGCGAAGTGCTGTGCCAAGGACTGGCTCAGGCCTCATGGTACAACACCAGCCAGCTCCAAGAATTTGAAGAGGATCAGCAGTAACCTTGCCCCCAGAACCTGCATTATCCTAATGTATTTACTCCTCTATTTACTACTGTACTAGCCAAGCACGGGACTGTGGATTACCCAAGTTGATCAAAACAACGTTGGGTCATGCTGTTGTGCGTGGAGCGTGCTGGGCTGCTGGTGACTTGTTCTGAGACAGCCAAGTAGACTGCTGTGTTTCCCAAACCCTGCTTCCGCACAGCGTGAGGACAATGTACTGGTCGCACCTTCCAAGAGAATCAAGACATAACAAGCAGAATCCCCTCAAGCAGCAGCCTTGAACCAACACTAGTGTTTTGTTAACTATCTGGGCAACAACTGAGACAACTGTGAAGCAGAAAGAATTCTCAGAGGCCTGAGTTACAAACACCCCTTCTGCTGGTCACCAACCAGAGGCAAAACTCCTCGTCCCAGATTATAATGGCTTCTGCCTGTCTGAGAGGAAAAAAGCCCAAAGTGTGGGGACAAGCCTGAACTTCGGTTTCTCTGCCCCTCCTTGTGCACAGCTGCAAGCAGCAAGGAGTACTTGCTGTGACTCGGAAAAGATGCACGATACCTCTGTTACTTGGGAGGAGCTGTCAAAGTAACAAAAAACGTTTCCCATGACAGGCTTCAGCTAAACTTTCTTTTTGGCCTAAATTATTGTCACGGGAACACTCTTTTTTGCTCCAGTTAGCTGACTTTGTGACTGATTCCGTCCCACTGAAGTGAGCAGTGTTTTATCTGCAAACACAGCCTTCCGACAGTCTCTCCGCTTAAAAAAACCACTTAGATCAGAACAACTAGGAAACACTAACTTTTCTTTCTCTTTGCACTTAACTTGGGATCAAACTGGAAAGATATCTTTGGAGAAGAACTACAAGCACTAAATTTTTGAAGGAAACTTGGTTGCTATATCGCTGGTGAAGTGCAAGCCTTTTAGTGGTCTTTTTTTTTTTCAGTTAGGACAGAATGAAAATAACTCATTGCCAAAGGAGTCCTGCATTTAAGACGGTATAAGAGGCTGTAACTCAGTTCTGGAGCTCAGGAAGTTTTGCATTATCAGGAGCGTATCAGTCGTTACTCTGGTGCTCAAAGACAGAGAAGCAATACTCCTACTGTGAAGTTTCAGAGATGGGTAAGAAAGAAGAATAACCCTTCGTATTCTGCTCAGATAAATGTGGCACTGGGGGCCAGGCTGTACACCAAACCTGTGAAAACTGGAACGACTAGGTCAGTTGTGACAACTGCTCCCAACTCAAGTGAAATACAGGGAGGAGGTGTCTGAACAAGGGGGAAAGAATGGACAAAGTGAAGCCTAGTAGGCTGGAATGCTGCCAAATATTTAGGGAGACCAGAACCGATTACCAACACACAGCATCTTGACTCGTTCACAGAAGAGATGTTTTTAACAGATAAGATTGTATTAGTGACAAAATTAATAGCAGAACTTCAACTGGTGGTGCCTTGTCACTGCACCTTTTTGCAGTACACAACCAAGTGTAATCTCTGAACAAACAACTACTGAGGGTAACTAACACAAGTCCCTAAGGTTTGGTTATAAACTGGAGTTTCACTAACTGGCTGGTCATGTAACCAGCCCTTTCCATTCTCACTCGTGTTAGTTCTGCCTGCAAGCAAGGACCTATGACAACAGAACTGAATGCCAAATTACATGTGCAATCTGGAGTTCAAAAAGCACGGAGTCAGGACTTTCTGGCTTGCTTAAACTCAGACCACATTTCATCCTGTGGTATTTTATCATCCTAACATGACCTCCCTCTGAATTGCAACCAGTCAGGTTTTAGGAATGATTCATTTCAGGAATACTCCATTTCATATTAACCTCATGTTCAGAAATGCTTAAGACTTTTGGCCCCATCCACACTTCTGGAATCTGTGCTAGCAATAAGGCTTTAACAAAGGCTGGCGAGCAGCCGCAGTGCCTCACGGTGAAAAGTGGATGTGAGCGTCAAAGCAAGTAACTGTCTCGCAGACCTTCTCACAGTAACACTACCGTGACCACACACGCTGTGATCAGGGCGAAGTTCTGCTACATAGTTCTAAAACATCTTTTCAAATTAAAATAGCAGGCAACTCAAATTTTCACAAAATCCAGTTTGCTAAGTAGTACTGGCTTACTTGAACAGGGTGTGCTTGCAAGTCTGTAATATCCTGATCTATGAACAAAATCAATCAGCTGCACAGTGAGTAGGGTAGTCTTTTGGGAACACGGCGGCAGTGACTTCAGATTTAATCATCCAGAAGCTCAGCATCTTCTGCCTTGCCATCTGCAGCAGCCTGAACCTGTTCTCCTGCCTGAACATCTTCAGCGAGATGGACAGGGCCTTCTGCCTGGCCCCCCGTGTAGGTGGGAGTGCTGTACTTCATCAGAATAGTCTTAAATTGCGCCAAGGGCGCGTTCGTGCGAACTCCCATAGGATCAAAGTGGGTTCTGCTTACTTTGTATCCAGCTTCGAAGAGATAATCTAAGAACTTATTGAGCCTGAAAAAAACCAAACAAAACCCCAAACCATTTAGAAAGGAGTTAGTGCTAATAAGGCCGATACATACAGCTTGTATTGAATCAGTTGTCATAGTAACGTAAGACTGGAACTTAAACCTTACTTTGGCATGTTCATTCCTTTAATACTGTGTCTGTGGATGTTGTAGTAAAATGCAGGGTGCTCAGTACTGTTCTCAGATTTGTGTCGCTTGGCTGTAGTGTGAATCACTTCTTCACTTTTTCTTTTTCCTGGATCACAAAAAATGCCCGTGAAATCAGTGAATATTCAGCGAGAACACAGAAAACCGCCAGTGAAGCCCACGACAGGACATACAAAAAACCCCACCACATAGCAACTACACCTTTGTGTCTGCTGTTGTAAGATAGTATTTTGCAGAATTAAAAATCTACCCCGAATTTAATTAACGTGCCATCATTTAATTAATTAACATGCCATATTCAGTAATAAAAAGTGAATTCAAGAAGGCTTCATGGAGCATTTAGCATTCTGCTTTTACCAGTGAATTTGATTCTGGATGAAGGTGAAGTAAAATCAGTAGGCAGTGGGAAAATAAACCCTGAGTACCAGTATTGTTAAATATAAACTGAATACAGGAACATTAGGTTGGCTTAGCCATCACTTAAACTATAGTTTAATTTCAAAGTGCTAGAGCTACACCAAAACTATTTACTTACCATGCACCAAGTAGGATTCTGCAGAAGTATTTGGTGTTTTAATATATACGCCACACTCTTCTAGAACACAATTGAAAGTCAAAATTAATTCTACTGTAAGGCAGTAAAACGGCAAAATGCCTTGGTTGAGCAGAGAGAAATAATACCATGTTCTGGCCTAAAGAAGGAAGTGTAGTAAGAAGCATACGTATGCACAACTCTTACATACAAACTCAGTAACTTGAATTTGGAGGGGATATTCAAAATACGGTTTCATTTGGTGAGTAGAAGAGCATTCCCGTACAGAAAGCAGTTTCTTCTGGCACGCTGATTTGCAATCCCTGCAGAGTGTGCAGGGCATGGCAGCTGGAGTCCTCTCTTCCTAACAGCACACGCTCTCAGGTCGGGCTTGGGACACACCAAAGAACTATCAGGCACCTAGTATTTCCATCTCCTTCAGGGAACGTGCTGGGCCTCACAGCACTCAACCTGTCCGCGTTACGTTTATCTGGTTTAGGATCTGTCATGATGATTAAAGACGTCTAAATCAGCGCTCTGCCTCTGACAGACCCTGCTCTTCTTACAGCACCAAAGACCATCTGACAACAGCTCCAAGTCCCACACTGCATTCAGTTTTACGGACATGCTGCTGTTAGTAGTAAGTTATCAAAGAGCAGCATCTCTTTAACCCGCCACTGAGCCCGTCCTTCTGGTGAACAGTCTGCCATTTCGCTCACCTTGTTTGTTCTCCTCGTACGTGCTGCGGACATAAAAGTGTTTTGAAGTTGTACAATCTGCTTCGCAAACCAGTGTCTTCAAAAGCGGCTGAGCTTCATCCAAGCTATACTGCACAGCCTCATACACCATTCTTCGGAGGAATCCAGGGTTAAAGAGGGCTCCTGACCTGTGAAATGCAAGACAAGTGAACAGTTAAGACTTCTTAATGAAAGCAAAAAATCTGCTCTTAAACTCTCTTGCCCAAACTGATGAGCAATTACGTTACACCGAAGTGCTGCATGTTCTTAACCTAGCAATACTGAGTAGCTCTGTCTGCAGTGACAGTAACTCGTGCTAAAAAATCAAGATCTTAAGAACAGTTAATTTTATTTCTGCCCTACTATGCTGACGAAGTCATCCAACCCCCACAAGGAAGGTACTGTCAATTGTCAGAACACTTTTAATACTGCTTCTTAATAGTTAAAGGCTTGGAAAGATTTATTCTTGCTTCTCACATGAGAAAACTAAGTATTAATCAAGCAGTGTATTTACTGCCAGGACACGTAAAGATTTACTCAATAAATTCTCCACAAGCATAGAGTAACAGAAGTTGCTTAACAGCTGGCAACCAGAGGGACCCACAGCCAGGTTCTCCCGTGCAGTTATGTAAGTATTCCTTATGCAATTGCACTGAATGCAAATTTGTTATTATTTACTAACTGGTTTGAACTCTGTGAACAAAAGCATAAACTGAATGCCCTACTGAACTCAAACCAATTCAATGTTTCCTGAATTCCTCCCGATGGCTATCCCTCTCTTTGTAGTGCTAAAATATCCTGCACTTGCATTTTTACTGTATGGCTGACCTCCAGAGGTCCTTCCAAGCTAAATTATTCTCTGAGTCTGTATTGTGTTCTGAACTTACCAGAGGGGACCAAGAACTACTGCTGTCTTCCCAGGCATGCTGCCGTGACAGTCACAAGGCAGCTGATGATAAGGGTTTTCTGCAAGACAAAACCAGGATTCTTTTGAAATAGTCAGCAGTGCCTACTTTCCTGGAGAGAGATGACATGAAGGAGTAGCTTGCTTCAGTGGAGGTATGAACAGAAGTGTGACACCTATCTCACGTCTGCCAAGCAGCGCTCAGGAGAATTTGGTGACTGATGACTTGATATTTAATCACTGTTAAAAACACTGAAGCAAAAGAAGCGGCACCATGCCATTTCCTTGTTACCTGACATCTGCCAAGAACCACGGGAAGTTATTAGCCTTCCTACACTACTGTAAGCAGCTGTACAGGTTAACAGCAAATACCAACAAAAGTTTTCAGACGTCAGCCAATTACATCTGCAAAATACAGCCCACCTACAAGTTCTCTGAGCTGTAAGTCAGCTCGTGTGCAAGGAAGGCATTAAGTACACAATTCATTTACTAATTAAGATCTCTACCGTAACACTGTACTTACCAGTTATTCATTCCTGTTCTTAAAACTCATCTAATTTTTCAAAATCTTTTTAACAGCAAGCTCAGTGCATGCTCATACACCTGACTGAGCAGCTGGTAGTTAGGTGTCCAAAAGAAGGTTTTTCCTTTTTTACTCATTCAAACTATCACCTGGCTAGTAGCTACCTCCTAGCTTAATTTTTGTCTCCTACCTCTGCTAAGTTGCACACAGAGACAGCCCCTGAGCAGTTGGTTTTTAACCTAGAGGCTGCCTTCATTTACCAAGTGTTAGATGAATGGCGGGAATGGTGCATTCCTTTCCTACCACTCCGGCTGTCGTATTTCCATCAGGCATTTACCACTATTGCCAGAGGCCAGGCAGAATACAACCTCATCTGAGGGAAAAGTGACACTGTTAAGTCCACTACATTTTAAGGTATTTGAAATGAACAGTCAAAAAGCAATCTGTCACCGAAATCTAGCAAGCTGCCATTGTATGGTGGAACCAAATGGTAGCCAAGACTGTCCCACCCTTCATGCCCTTCACTGAATGGATATATCCATGGGTATGTCGGGCATCCTAGCAGCTTCAGCAGCTACAGCTAGTTCAAATATGTCCCATCGAGAAACAAATCCAGTACCTTTACAGCAAAATCCAGGCAGACAACTAATCTAACCCACTCCCATAGAGCATGGGACTTCTCCACCTCATTAAATATACTCATCATTACATTAAAGGGAATTACTACTTTACTAAAGGGATGTAAACATAAACAAGGCCTACACAAGCACCAAATGGAGAATCAGACCTTCTAGAAAGTGCAAAAGAAAGGCTACTTACCTTCTACCATATTACTCTCTTTCTGAAAAATCCTCTCTTCACACCACTGGCAGTGGATGAGGTACTTTATTTTCTTCGCTGAAACATCTGCAGGGGATGGTCCCCTTAAAACTCTGACCACTACCAGAACGAAGTGTTCTAGAGCTACTGCGAGTAAAACTTCAATGCCTTTGTCACAGCGAGCTGCAGCTCTATGAAGGAAGAACAAACACAAACCCAAACTGTACTGAATTGGGCAGACTAACATTGCCACGGACACCTGAACCTGCTCAAAGACTCTTGAGCTCATCCACCTTCTAGGAGGAGATACTAAAGATCTGAGGAAGTGATCAGGAGAAAGCGTTGATTCTTAACTGCCTAGTTTTGTCTACTTCCTGTAAAGCAAACCTTGTTTTATTCTTTTTATCACATGTAGAAATACTTGTCTGCCATCTGCATCATCTTACCATCCAAACACCTACCTGTTGCCAGGATATTGTAACAACAATTATAAACAAACTAAAGGAAAATCTGAGAAAGTAGAAACGTAGAGGGACACGCAGGATGGTAAATCTTCACAGTTCCTCAGTAGGTAAGCACTGAGAAGGAAGACGAAATCCTTAGGGAGTTGGAGCATGTAACCCAGAACCCAGAAGCTCGCTTGAGCAACACGTCTGTATCTAAGGATATTCTGCAGGCAAACTTCACATATGCAGGGAGACAGCAGCAAAATCTAACACATTCAGGTCAGCATTCTGCAGACCTCTGTGCACTTAATTTGCTCCTCATCTTTCCTGAGCAGTTGTCCCATCCTCTTGCCTGTATCTTTTTTTCCCCAGTTAGGGACCAGGTTTTATGTCTTCGTTTATTTAACAGACTGAATTTACTAATCATATCTTGCAAGTTAATAACTACATGTATGTTTTTAACCTCAAGCATGAGGACCTGAAGTGAACAGCAGTTTCCACTGCAGCAAGCCTAACCGAAATGCTCAGCTAGAAGTTACTCAAGCAGCTTAATTAACATTTACAAAGTCCTATGCACCACTAAAATGACAAGATTGACAGAGGAATAAAGGAGTTTGCAGATAGGCAAGTCTGGGTATTCTGTTACCATCCCTCCTCACCACCAAAACAAATCCCCACCACCCAAACCCTACCCTACTTGTGCATTTTCACCTTGCTCAGTCTTTTAGGTTAAGATTTCACACTATCCCACACCAGCACACATAACATACTAAACATTAAATCTGTATCAAGAAGCCTGGCTTGTAGAATTAGGGAGTTCTGGAAGCTAAACATGTACAACCTACAGGAGCAGTTTAAAGATTTTTAATTGCTAATATAATTTTTAAATTATATTTTACCATAATTTGAGCTGATTTAGCAGTACCTTGTTACAGCAGCAACTACTATTCTGGCTGCCAGTTCCTTGTAGTATTCTGTTCTGACAATATTACAGCCGTAATGACGCAGGGCGACGTGTTGAGCCTTTGCATACAGAGAACTGATGTCTGTGGATGTCAGTGACACAATTCCAAGATTTCTCACGTTTCTAAAGGCAGAATCCAGATAATTCACCGCAGTTCCATAGGGGTCCAAATGGCTGGAAAGAAAGCAGGTACCACAGAGTAGCTATAAATGCTCAAGAATTTAGCTTTAAACTGAGGATAACACTACTTTGTAATCTTTACCTAGGATCATACTGAAAACAAAGGGAGGAAACAGGACTCAGATTTACAGCACACCCCTCATATATTACTCTGGAATGCTTAAGAGTCAAACTGCAACAGCCAAGGAAGCACTGTGCTGCAAAATACACATCACCACAAGTCAGAAAATTGGGGTGGGTTTGTTTTTTGCATCCTGACCCACTGACTAAGTCAAGTGACGGGAATATTGGCCTGATGCTTACCTTCATCCTTAAAACATCGGAAACTTCTGAAAACAAAAGTATCTTCAAAGATAAGCATTCCAGTTTACATACTAAATAATTATCCTAAATTTCAGCCTGAATACCTGCTGCTTAGATCTGGATGTCAATCAATAATAGTAAAAAAAATCCAACCACTTGTTTTGAAGCCTTCATAGGTTTTGAATGTATGAATCTATAAACCCAACTTGGAAGAATTAGCCTACTTTAATTGAAAATTAATATGCTGCAAAATGATTAAAACAAGAGATGCAATGAAGTCCCACACAGCAACATGCAGAGGTGTGAATTTTAAGCTCATCGAAAGTTTAAAAAAAAAAAGACTAATTTGACATTTCTCTTCATGAAACAGACCATTAGAGTTACAAAAAAACCAGTTTGGCTTAACATTTTCATGCACGTTTATAGTCCATTCTGGATGTCAGAAAGGCTTCATATTTCTCCAGCAGTTTCTAAACCATTTAAGATTAAAACTCTGTTCCCACACTGTTTCTGGGACAACAGAATTGCATTTAAGATACCAGGTGACCAGTGGCTGATTCTTTCATTCTGCCTTCCCTAAATAATCACATACTGGGAGATAAGGTGGGGGTGTCATTATCAAACCAGAAAACTATGAACAGAAACATTTGACACTTACATGAAGTCAAATGATCTCAAATGCATGAGAACATTGGCATCCATTTTTGTCACCTCAATGGTGTCAGTATTGTCTCCCGCAGTTTCATCATTGCCTTCTTCCTTAAGGTTCAGTTTCACCTTCATTTTGTTTAAATGGCAGTTTTCCTTAATCATTGTCACAGAATTTTCGTTACAATCGTTAATTGTAACTTTCACAGCACTTCTGAGATGCTTTGCCCACTGTAATCCCATTATACCTACGGAAAGACAGAATTGTAACCCCGTGACAGAATTAGCCCTTGGTTTCTGGGCCGCCAAACATGCCAAGAAAGCAAAGAAAATCATCCTTTTCAATGCTCAGAATAGAGAAGTGCGTGATGCACGCTTTGGCACGCTCCTGCAAAAACGCCTGGGTGACGGTCTGCCTCAGCAGTGGCGGTAGGGTATGAAAAGGGACGGTCTATGTGTCCCTTTCTTAGGTGATGGTGTGGGGTGTAGACAGAGACCTGTGATTTTTGCAGCCAGCGGGAGCCACCATCTGCAGGAAAGCCCCTTGGCTTGTGTAACGCTCCGGCGTAGCAGGCAGACTCCTGCAACACACCACCATGAACACACACATTGGAACAGGTACTGTCAAGATTTTTAGGCTGCCTCCAAGGATTTATCGCTGCCTTTGGTAGCACAGTCTGAGTACACTGTGGAAGTGCAGGAAAGAACGCACTGTGCAGTCTGGCCTAGTTCAGCACGGCGATAAATTCATCATCAAGAATTTTTATGCAAAATGCTAAGCAGTTACTGCTGTTCTCAACTATGACCTCAAGCTTGCAGTAGCTGGCTGGTAACGAGGCAGCAAGCCAGATCTCTTCAGATTCTTGTTCCAGATGGTTAACAGACACTGTTACAACTACTTTACATTTATTTCATGTTCAGAATTTTAGTCATCAATTAGAGATGATTCTGATAAAGAAGCATGGATTGTGCTGGCTTTAGTTGGGACAGAGTTCATTTTCTTCACAGCAGCTAGTGTGAGGCCATGTTTTAGTTGGTGGTTTTAGCTGTTGCTAAGGAGTGTTCGTACCAAGCCAAGGACTGTTTCAGTTTCTGATACCACATCTGTGTTCCCAACTGTTTCACTACAAGCAGCAGGCAGGGGACACAGCCAGGGCAGCTGACCCAAACTGACCAAAGGGACATCTCATGCCATCAAACATCATGCTCAGTATATAAGTTGGGGTGGACCGAGGGCCATGTTGGTTGGTTGGCTTTCTCATTTGTGAGGCTCAGTGGCTAGTGAGATCTCTCTTGGGCTCTGGCTCTCGCTACTCAGGACCTATCTGGGCACTGGTTGGCAGAAATTGGTGAGCAACTGTATCTTTTCCATTATTTCCATTACATACTATTAGTAGTAATATTAGTGTTAGTAGTACTGGTATCACTATTTTATTCATTTATATTCAATCATTACATTGTTCTTATCTCAACCCATGAGTTTCCTTGTCTTTTCCTGCGATTCTCCTCCTTCACTGGAGGAAGGGGCAGGTGAGCGAGAGGCTGGGTGGTACTTTGCTGCTGGCTGGGATTAAATCACAACAGGATTCGTCACCATTTTTAAAACCACAGGTTGTTTTTACAGCCAATTCCACAGCCATGGAGTCGCTAGAGATCTGTGACCTTGCACACAAGTTTAGGAAGATGCCATTTCATGGACATGAAGGCAACTGATTTTAAGGAGACCACTATACTTTGCTTGAATATTATTTAGTCTTTTTGAAAGGTCTAATACCGTGGTCTTAATGGCTGGGATTTTTGTATGGAAGCTGCCTGCCAAAGGAAGAAAATTATTGTGTACCTCACATTATTTTTGAGTACACGGTATCTGTTACTGCTGATCTGTGCAGGTTCATATTACTGGATATTAGCCAAAAGATTAAAGAAATTGACTTTACCAGTGGCACCAAAAGCATCCAAACATTCTATAGGTTTACGTTCCTCAGCTAGAACGGCCAGTGCGCAGAATATCAACTGCCTTGAAAATACAAAAGAATGGTCACAGTAAGTAAGTTGAGACAATATTTTTCCT
Source organism: Rhynochetos jubatus (assembly GCA_027574665.1). Lineage (NCBI taxonomy): Eukaryota > Metazoa > Chordata > Aves > Eurypygiformes > Rhynochetidae > Rhynochetos > Rhynochetos jubatus. The sequence continues at coordinate 25,956,663 of CM050656.1, forward strand.
TCCTCTTCCGTATTTATTTCCCTTCAACATAAAAGTAGAACATTTAAACTAAGCTCTACCTTTTACACCAAAGAATTGCAACTCAAAAACCTCACATGCCCCGAAAAGCTTAATTCTACAGCAGGATATGTATACGGTAAGATCCAGAATCAACTTAATAGCTACTCCAACACTGGAAAAAGTGGCTAGTATTCAAAAGTAAACAGTGGGTTTCGTACTTCCCTAGCACAATCTGATACTACCCTCCTAAGTTTTTTAAAGAAATGGCAGAAATTACTGCAACGCAGTGGAATTCCGCTGTGTTGAGGAACAGGCCTTGTTCTTTCAGACGCGGCCATAACCACAGGGGCAACGGCCTTCTTCAGAGGCACGCCTCAGCTTTCACAGACCTGTCTGGGCTAACTTTAAACCTGGAAGCTCAGGTATTAACAGCACTGAGAACACGAGGGCCCAGCACGGACTGAAGCACAGCCCCATGCATCAGTGCCAACGCTCACACCTTTCAGTTGTGGTACAGACACCATTTACGACTCTCCTTAAAAAAGAGACGCTGGTTCTTCCTTCATCTTTTAAAATGCAGATAATGGGAGGACACCTGAGAGAACCTGAGTCCCAAGAGAAAAAGGCCTAGCATATGAAAACTGTGAATTACAGGTATGCTGCTGATCAGTCAGAGGACAGCGAGCAGTGACTACCCACAGTACCTTGTGGAGATTCCAGGGAAACACCTAAAGTGTACACAGTGAAGTTAGTTTTCAAGTGTGCTCCTTCCAAATCCTGTTCTTCTCCATAAACTACTCATTACTGAGAAATACTGAATTGCTTCAGAAAGGACACTATTTTCAATACAGTGTTCTTGGGTTTAAATATTATTTGTCAAGAAGATTTTTCCAATTGCCCTCTGAACATAAGTTTTGCAGGGTTTGCATTTCAAAATGCAGAAGTGTTTTTCACTACAAACTCACCACCCCTCTGGTGCATCCTCCCACTCCCTGTTCTCTCACCTGTTGAGTTTCATTTTAGGATTAAAATAAGAATCTGTTTTCTGAGGAGTGGAGTAGTTGGGAAGAACCTGCACATCTGTGGCTGACTCTCTCAGCACTTCACGAGAAGAATTAGGAGCAGAAACTAAAAGAAAGTAATTGCGGGGGAAGGAAAGAGTTAGTGAGAATTGCAATTAACATTAACACATTTGATAAATTAAACTGAAAACCTGCTCCCAAATAGCAAGAAGTCTGGATTACGCAGTAATTCAATTGGTACACATGGATCAGTTAACAAGTACGTGGGGGAAAATACGGAGGCGGCAATTCATCTTCTGGTCCCAAGAATGGCAGCCAAGGAGCAAGCTCTGCCACAATTTTCCTCCCATAAAACACGACGTTTGTTTCTCAGTCAGGCTCCAATGTATTCACTCAAATCTAAGAAAGCAAGCCCCTGAGGTTGAGGCTTAGCACATAGGTTTTGCATGTTCAAACATAATATGCTGCTAATTAATTAAAACCCTATTAACACAGTCCTGAATGTATATCAATGAACTGCAAAAATCCCTCAAAATCCTTGACTGATCTCTGTAAGTTATCAAACAGCTTCATGAAACGTGTACACACAGCACAGGCATGGGGACAACTTCAGCAGTTAAGCTTTGTTTAACATAGTCTGTGGCCAACAAGCTTTTTGCACAGACAGCTGTAAACACATGCTGTCACTCCGCTGGGCAATGTATCCCTGGCCTAACAGCAGCAAAATTTACCCAGGAACGACCAGAAAAAAATTGTTACCCACCAACCAGATACCTTTCAGTGCGCAGCCTCTCTCTCAGTGCCTCCACATAGACAGACTGCCTGTCTGTGAACCGCCCTACCACATGCGCCACGTCCACAGCCCAAGTGATGCTCAAGCGCCTCCAAAGCCTAAACAGCTGACCTCTGAATTGCTCCTCTCCCCGTGGGAAAGCTACAGCCACATACATTGTTAGAAAATGACAAGTGGGTCATTATTTACTGACAGCTCTGAGGGGAACCATACAGAGATTAATGTATCTCACAATACAAACCCTATTGAAGCTAAAGGTATGGAGTATGTACTACATCACTTCTTAAACATGCACACTGATCCTCAGACACTAAACTACAACTCCCCAACTGCGTACTGGCAACGGAAAGAAGCGTGACCCTCACAGCTCCCAGTCTCATCTTGTATCAGATTATATTTAGATAAAATCTACACAGTGAAACACCATCAGACCAATTTTCAACAGTAACAGTATGGGCTGTAGCAAAAAAGCCTCAATTTTTGCACACCAGCTAACCAATAATGTACTTTCTACTTGACAGCTCTAGAGAACAGACAACTTGCAAAAATAAAGATTTGGCATTCCAATAATTTAAAATCCTTCCGTTCCAGTTTATACGAGTTTGGAAACAGAAGTCTAATTCCGGAGAAAGTCAGAAAGGATTGTCATTTACCAAAGAACTACAGACAGCTCTGTCATGACTCTCCAGGACTGGAAAAAAGCAATCTTGTTTTGTGAATTCAGGCTGATGCAGTTTGGAGAAAAAGCAAAGGATTTTTATACTGCAGAGATTTACCCGAGACTGATTTACAAACACACAGAGCCAAATACAGAAGCATTAAACGCTTCATACAAATTTTGTTTCATGGACCCCACGTCCTCCATTCTTTTAGAAAGACACAAACCCACACTTACAACGTTAAGTGAACAGAACAGTATTTATCAATAAGAACAGAGTAGCTGGATTCCCACGTCTCTCAGCCACGTATCATAGCTGTTCCATGCTAGGGAGTATGAAAAGATTGATTGTTTTATGTGAGTCAGAACCTACCTGCAAAGAACCTTGACTCAGTTTCTCCTTTATTCACGTGACGATTAATGTGACTTATCATGTCACTTCTCCGTGAGATAGTTGCTGAACAGACGATACAATGGTAATGGGCTCCCATCTTTGACACTGCCTGTAGAATACAGCACGTGGTTTCAGAATTCACCAAGGAGGTTAAAGTAGAACTACACCTGAACACAGGCAGACAAAATCATCTGTCTGTTACCTCTGGTGCATGCAAAATATTTTGAATCTACAGCCCCAGAGACTGTAAATAATCGTACCCGCTGAGCCAGCACAGCGCAGTGATCCTGCCACAGCTCCACAACCGATTACGCTCTGCCGATACTCCGTATACTCAGCACACAGGGAAGGAACCGAGAATCCATTGCCTGGCCTAATGAACTCTTCATCTCGCCGCACAAACTGCTATTTACGCCAAACCGTGACAGCGTTTCACAGGACCTGGGCAGCTACCCACTGACATAAGAGAGAGCTCCAACGACACGCAGCTACCCAAGGGTTGTATCAGATACTTACATTCTGGACCAATGAGCTTTTGGTTTCCCACACTGCATAGCAAGAACGTATTGAGACTAAGTACATCGCAAAAGTTGCCTTACATCACTCACTTCCCCCACTCTGTAGGGTCACAAATATTCTGTGATTCAGCATCTTTACCTGGTCTCCAACGAGGTGTGGTTTTACTGGACGACAAGGTAAGTGGCAGATGCACATTCTGTACCCTGGAAAACAAACGCTTGTCACGTCACAGTGCAGGACGTAACCAGAATGCGTGTGTCCTGTACCACAGACTCTGATTCCAAATGTTCCTTATTTTTAGGGCGTGGTCTTATTTAAGATTCCCAAATATTGCCACGAGACAGCAACAGGAGAACATTACCAATTATTTGATAAACTCACCTTCTGCACAGAGAAATATATCCGCTAATTATACATTATAAAATAAAAACTAAAAAATGACAGGCAATTCATTTTAATAAATCTGTTAGCATCCTACAAAGCTGCTGCGAGTCTTCAGGCTGTATGGTATCTAACTTTCAAAAGTACTTGTGTTTTACAAAAGTATTGTTCCCTAGCTGTGGTGGTGCATTTTCCCCCCCTCCCCAGCTCCTGACTGCTCTACAGCCTCAGAGATTCCTGACAAGCCTTGGCCACTGCGCAATGAGTTTGGCGGTGAAGTGTCCCTTGACTGTACCAAACACTCTTGTGTTGTTAAGGTGGGGAACAGCATGAACTGCACCAGGAATTTGGTTACCTTGCCTCGTAGGGTATGAAAATGGAACAACTAATCATCCCCTAACAGTCCCGGAACAACCTGGGTAGGTTGGTACCAGATTACTGGCAATTTGGGAATTCCAGTAACTACCAAACCGGATTGTAACCGGGACAGAAATTTACTGATGCCTAAGTCAATCATTTCATGACCCTATAAACAGCGATCCCAAGTGACGCCCTTCGAGCTCTCCTGGACCACAGCAGGCAGGGCCTGGCATCTCCCTGAGTGGGACACCACTCGGAGCCAGCCAACTCTTAAGTTTGAAAAACTGGAGGACTGTCATCAAAAAACAACAGTGGGGCCACACTGAAACCCTCAAGCCTTGGGGTTGTTCAACTCTTTGCCTGTTGAGAGATGCAGAAGTGTCCGAAGTGAGTATTTTCACTGAACTCAAGGGAAAAGTTTAACAGGTACTTCCGTGTATGTACGTATATACACACACACAAACTCACGTTAAATCACCACTCTGAGGTCCCTGCATCTAATCCCTTTGACATAAACCCTTGGTCAAGTCTGGAACTAGGAGTGGATTCAGCTGCCCGTAGACTCCTCTGACAGGGAGTTTAGAAAGCAAGGGGGCATCCACTCCGAACCTCATGACTCAGTGGGAGGGTATCCCCCACCTTCCTTCCCTAATCTCTATATTAATCTCACACCAACCCAATTCTGACTCGATACTCCCTGATCCATGGGTAAATAATTTCAACCAAATTCTAACTGCATTTCTCTTTTGTGTGCTTTTTCCATGTTGAAAAAGTGATAGTGAACCTTGCCATCAAATTCTGTTAAGATGCATTTGACACAAATTCATACTAAAATCACTTTTCCCTCTAATTTCTGTGACAGTGACCTTCTCATTGTTCAATGATTTTTTTGCCTCGGTCTTCACTGGCAAGGGCAAAGCCATACTCCCAGAGTCACGTAAGGCAAGGGCAGGGACTGGGAGAATGGAGCTGCCCATGGTCAGTGAGGATCAGGTTCGGGAACACCTGAGGAACCTGAAGGTGCACAAGTCCATGGGACCTGATGGAATACATCCATGGGTCCTGAAAGAACTGGCAGATGGGGTTGTGAAACCTCTATCCATGACACTTCTCTATCTGAGAAGTCGTGGTGGTCTGATGAAGTTCTCACTGACTGGAAAAGGGGAAACATAACCCCCATCTTTAAAAAAGGGGAAAAAGGAGGATCCAGGGAACTACAGGCCAGTCAGTCTCACCTCTGTGCCTGGCAAGATCATGGAGCAGATCCTCCTGGAAACCATGCCAAGGCACAAGGAAAACGAGGAGGTGGTTGGTGACAGCCAACATGGCTTCACCAAGGGCAGATTGTGTCACGACCTTGGTGGATAAAGGACAGGCAAACGATGTCATCTACCTGGACTTGTGCAAAGCGTTTGACACTGTCCCGCACAACATCCTTGTCTCTAAACTGGAGAGGCATGGATTTGAGGGATGGACCACTTGATGGATAAGGAACTGGCTGGATGGTCACACTCAGAGAGTGGTGGTCAACAGCTCAGTGTCTGCGTGGAGGCCAGTAACAAGCGGTGTTTGTCACTGAACATGAGCTGGCCGTGTGCGCTGGCAGCCCAGAAAGCCAACCGGATCCTGGGCTGTATCCAGAGAAGCGCTGCCAGCAGGTCAAGGGAGGGGATTCTCCCCTCAACTCTGCTGTCTTGAGACCCCACCTGGAGTACTGTGTCCAGCTCTGGCCCTCAACATCAGAAGGATTTCGAGCGGTTGGAGAGAGTCCAGTGGAGGTCACGAAGATGCTCCAAGGGCTGGAGCCCCTCTGCCGTGGGGACAGGATGAGAGAGTTGGGCCTGTTCAGCCTGCAGAAGAGAAGGCTCCGGGGAGACCTTATAGCACCTTCCAGTGCCTGGGGGGGCTGACAAGAAATCTGGAGGAGGAATTTTTACAGTGGCCTGTAGTGACAGGACAAGGGGTAACAGGTTTAGATTGAAAGCAGGGAGATTCAGATTGGATATCAGGAAAAAAATTCTTCATGGAGAGGGTGGTGAAGCACTGGCAGAGGTTGCCCAGAGAAGCTGTGGATGCCCCTTCCCTGGAAGTGTCCAAGGCCAGGCTGGATGAGGCTTGGAGCAGCCTGGGCTAGTGGAGGGTGTCCCTGCCCATGGCAGGGGGGTTGGAACTAGATGATCTTTCAGGTCCCTTCCAACCCAAACCGTGCTGTGAGTCTATGATTTTTAAGTGGCCTAAGCCACTCGTTCACAACACTGGCTACAAGACTAGTGTGAAGACTCCTAAAAAACATATGCTCCACAGTTTAAAGAAAATAAAAAACCCACAAAAACAGAGACATCTGCTAGTGCAAGCAGAAACATAACTCCAGCCGATAATTTTTAATTTAATGTTAAACTTGTCCATCTTCTGGTAAGTTATTCTATTTCCTGAAAACTTCTCCACCTAGTTCTTTAAAAACACATACTGCTCACCTTATTTTCCTTCTTAAATTTTGTGTAGGGATTTTAATGTATCTTACAAGCATATGACAGAATTTCTTAAGAAAACGATAAGGTTACCACATACTGATACTAAATAAATACTTTAAGTATTTCTCTGAAACCATGGAACCTTTAAGATGAGCCAAAAATGACCACATGTGCATGTGTGTCTGATTATTAACAATATAACCAAAACCCGTATTCAAGTAATTTTCATTACATACATACTTTATAAAAAATATGGTTCTATTTCACAGCTAGTAACAGGATGCTTAAGTTACGAGGAATTTAACGATGAAGCACAGAACAATGTCCTACACGTCCACGATTTTTTCTAGTATTTACTATTTGAATATGATTGCCATTACCTTCAAATTCAACAGAAACTTTCCAGTGCAAGTTCTGAAGATGACGATGGAGTTTATAACTATAGCAAGCTTTGTATTTCTCCTCGGGACACAAGGGACAGGTCTTCTTTTCATCTGAAAATACAAATAAAGAAGTGTGAGAAACATAGCATGTTAAGAGAAAAAAGAATGAAGGTACTGCCAAGGGGGGGTTAGGAGATTCATTCCCCAGAGTATATTCTATTTCAGGCAGACATAAACATCAAATCTATGGATCGACCATTTCCAGTCCATAGAATACAGACAAGAACCACTATAACTTTCAAGATCATTCATTTCTACAACCTTTAGGTTTTGTTTTCTCGTATTTTTTTAATGCAGCCACATGAGGCTAACGCAACTTCTGAAGAGTACTGCAGAACAACAGAATTTAATAGATGAAGTCTAGAGACTTGCAGTGGCTCAAAAAACCCCAATTGAAGAGATTAGAATAAGAATCTGTCTTTTCCCTTTCTGAATCTTTTAGATAAAAGAGGACCTGGTAGCTTCTTAAGCTGCAAAAAAAAGATAACGTACTCTATGTTAGAATAACTTTTCTTCTTGAGGGTTCTTGCCTAAGGGGCAAAAAAGCAAAGGCAAGTTTATCTGACATCAAAGGTGCTGAAGCACTTGATGTACTAACCTAAAAACTTGCTATTGGGAGGCAGACGTGCGTTAGAGCTGTACACAGGAATTACCTATAAGAACATGCGTACGCCTGCTGCTGGGTCTTTGGATTGCTGAATGTCAAACAACCTCTCATGCAGAATTTGGCAGAAAAGCTTGTATGTGTTCAAATAGTACAGGATGGATACTGAAACATGCCACACAACATGCGCATCTATAATAATAATTACTTATTGTAGGCTTGCACAACAGTAAAATTCCCTTTTTTTTTAATGAGTGGATGACTATGCCCATGCAGAGTTGCATGCCACTGAAGGCAGCCTGCAGCTAACTGAACCAATCAGTGTCCTCTAGGGTTCATCATTCTCTTACTGATGTAGGATTTACTGAGCATCAAATACACGAGGCGATGGTAATAAATACAAGTCAATGCATTAACACACACGGCAGAGGAATGCTACATCCATGGCGTAAGAGAACAAGAAGTTACTCTTGTGAATAGGCAAGGCAATGATGAGTTTCTTGTCACTATCAGGGGTTCACATATAGTTCTCAGCAACAGCTACAAGTACCAGACTTCTGAAATACTCATGATCTATCTCCTCATGAAAAGGGGAACAAACACTCTACAGAAGTTTCCGGCATATCTGTTAGTAAAATTAAACAGACACGGAGATAGGCTACTGTTTCCATCAGTGCCCGTTCTAGAAGCCAATTAAGGCGCAAGAGCCGTATGATGCAGAGCCCATGTGGACCCTGATGTTTTTCTTGATCTGTGAATAAAAAGTAGTTTCAGTTGCAAGGGCTGCTACTGCCAGCACTAAATACACACATGTAATCAGAGAAAAAGGAAAAGTTGTAATAAGAACACTTTGCAGTCTTAAAGCAAGCTTCCAATATACATCTGGATCAGACATGGATACAGAGTGGGGAAAAAAGAAAACAGAATACTTATTTAAACACTGCAAAGACAACAATTAACTTCCCTGTTATCATGGCACTTGAAGTAAAATAAAAACGAGACTAAGCTGCTGATGTATAGCTAGAATTAACATTCTGCTGATCCACGCACACAACAATCGTTAGCAATGCTACAATGCAGAGGGAAAAGATGGAAAGGAATCATTATGGCCTTAAATTTACTGAAGGAAATACAGCATTGGATAAGCAGGGGAACAAATCATAAAGCTATTTTTGTATGAAAGCCCTGGTTTTCAAGAATTATAAATGTATGTACTGTGTTAAAAAATAATAATTTTAAAAAAAATAAGTAAGTACCTGTAACATGGAGATCTGTGTTCTGGGATACTGCCATGGTAAACTCACCTTCTTTCAGGTTAGCTAGCTTCTCTAGATCAGCAAGATGTCTTTGAATTGAAATATGTTTCTCTAAAAAGCAGAGATACTTGTAAGTTAAACTCCTTAGTTAAAAAATTATTTTTAGTTTACTACTATTTTTCTATGCATCATTTCAAATGTAACACTATTAGAGAATGCCTACAGTACCAACTGGAATACTTGTCTGTATCCTTTAATTTTCATGGCAGAAGGAATGACTCCCCAAAATGAATCTCCAGAATAGTTCTTCAATAAGATCCATAAATTTCTACTTGCTTAACGCTGACACACATCAGCATTGTCCAGTGGGAAAGGCCTTCACTTGAAAAAACAAGCTTGCAAGGATCAAGTCATCCCATTTACTCCTGATTTTAATGCTCAGCATCGTTAGCGAGTGTGACTCATGCACAAAGCAGTATATAACATCCTATAAACTGTCTGGCAAAACTAAAATATCAGCTACAAGTGGACCAACTGTAAGTAACAATTATTCACTGTGCAGACAGGACACATTACATTCTATTCCTCCGCGCCGTGCAAGACTGTTTAACCTTTAAATTTACCTCCTGATTTTTCAACTTATCAGTCAATGGGAACAGTGGAGAATTGGCTAAAACCAAGAGAATTCGCTTATCCAATAAATCAGCTTTGTTGCACACAGAACATCCCAGTTCACAGTAATACTGATTCTGTAGCGATTTTAAACCTTCATGATGTTTTTACAAGATTAGACATTGTGTTTTCTGATGTGAAACAAAGACAGCAACTGATCGATGTGCTCACGACACAGAGGTGAGTTTAAAGCTAGATTTTCTCTGCGCTCAGTGGTGCTTTTAGCACAGACTTCTGTCACTGAGTATGTACAAATTTCCGCAGTGGTTTCTAGAAATGTTACGAAAGGCAAAGTGGCATCTCATTTGAAAGAGATTTCCAACGTCGTAGGAAAACATGGTATTCAGATGCATGGGAAAGTATCCATACCTATCGGATGTAGGGAAAACGACATTTCACACATTCACTACCTTTCTTCCCCACTATTTCTACCTTTCCTCCTCCTTTCCCCAAGCACATAACACAAAAATGGTTAGCAAACCTCTTGGATAACTAGCTGATACATCCAAAATGTTGCTGTCCGATTCGCTCGTGGCTTCTTTCTCTGTTCCTTTTCCTTCAGTTTCCAATTCTGACTCTGTGACTTCCACATCCAGGTTGTTGCTGTTCCCTTTTCCAGAGACAACCATGCCATCTTAACAAAATCAAACGAATAAAAACCAGTAAGCGTTGTGGATATAACAAAATCTATCATTCTATATATTGATTTGTTTCCAATAATTTGATGTTTCTAATAGGCAAAAGTGATGGTGAGTGTGAAGAATTTTAGAAAACCCAAAAACCAAAACCAACACAAACGCAACAGTTTGTTGAAGAATAATGTGAAATTAATTATTGCTTATCCTTGGAAACCACTGTGAAATAATGCCATCCTGGACAGACGAAAATATTCGCCCATCTGTATCATCGGATGCTTCAAGTTAACAGAATAATATTTAAGTGTTATTTTCTGGCAAAATGCGGCGCTAGCAAGAAAAAGCAGGCAGGGAGGAGGTCCAAATCCTCATACCACTACACAGGTAGCTAACAAAATTTGAAATCAGAAGTTTAGAACTGTTTATGACTAGTCAGACAACCTGAAAAAAGAAGGGGAGTAAGGAATTTGCTATCTTCAGGGGCCCCGCTGAGGGTTAAATGCTGGTGGCATCAGCATTTGCAAATTAATGACTTCTGGGGGTAAGGTTGGGATTAGGGGATGGGCCTCACTGAAGAATTTCAAAATGAGTTAAAGAGGCTGAGTGACTGGGCAATAAAACGGCAACAAATAGCCAAGTGGTGGACTTGGGGAGAAAAAACCCCGCAGACTAATTTTGATTTCACCTATGAATTCATGGACTCAGAGCTGAGCATCACCAGTCAGGACGGCCACCTTGGGGTCTGAAAACAGTTTTGATGAATGGAAGAGGTATAAATCCTGAGAAGTGGTGAGTCCCTCTCCCCACCAACTGGCATTAGGAAGTACTAGGGAAGGATGCAGAAAGCCTCACTCAGCCTGCATATCGAGCAGCAGTGCCCCTGACCCCCCAAGCTGCACAGGGACAGGGAGAGCTCGGGAAGTTTCTAGAAAGGGTGACAAGAAATAAAGTTATGTCATCACTGCTTCGCTACTGAGAAGCAACAGAGCAGGCTGTGACTTTTCAGCCTGGATACAACACACGTTCGCAAGATCATGAGATGCAGAGAGAGCACAGAAGTCAACCACTCAGTCTATTCCAACACAACAAAATGGGATGCACCACATGGAGGTTATCAGCTGGAAATTCAGAGCAGTATTCTTTACTCAAACTACTGTAACTGCCGCAGACCTCCCTGCCCCAGGCTGCTGCTGAAACCGCACACCTGCGAGCACCAAAGTGAGGATTTTATGGACAAGAAGCCCACTATGGGATTTTAAATATGAAAACACGACCTTTGGCTCAAGAAAATAGGGAGGATACACTGGTTTGTGTTTCAAGGTATTTCTGGAGGATGCGTTAATGTACGGCTGCTCTGTTCTGCCAGTCTTCCCTAGCCATCTACTCCTGGCCACTACCGAAGGCAGAATAAGGGCTGGAAGGATCTTACTGCAGATCTTACAATTCCCCTGGGGTTGTAGTTTGTTCACTTTTAAACACTGCAATTGGGTACAAACCTTTACTATTACGAAAAACAAGAAAGAGGAAATGGAAGGAATACCTTAAGACAAGGCTTAGAAAAATTGTTTGGAAAGACAGAGCTCAGAGTAAAATTATTCTCCCTACCTTACAATATATCAAGACCACCACTGCTACTCAGACAGCGTTGCTGTATTTCGCAGTTCTGTTTGTAAACCGACAACTCACCTGAGACAGACAAAGTTCCTGCCTCTTTCTCCATTAAAAAGTTGCAAGGTGCCTGGTGATAGTTTCTACACGCTTTGTTAATAGAAAGGCAGAAAGAAAAATGAAGTAAAAGGATTTTTGGTTTAAAAATCCGTAAGAAGAATAATGATCGATTATGACTACACGTGCTGTGAGGACAAACCGGTAACCGTTACAAAAATGCACTGTGACCGAAGTCCAGGGCTGGACTGCGCATCTTCAGAGCAAGGCGACAGGTTAAAACGGTTAAAAATGGGAGTATGGGTGTATGTACAACCAGTCTGTATATACATCCAGGTGAAGAGAGGTAAACTTTCCCACCAAATGATTAGGAAAAGCAGGATGCTGCTGAAGCAAGACTGCAGGGCTTTTAAAATGCCCATCAGAAATCACTGTTGATGCTCAAGCGTACTAACGCTCCCAAGAGCTTAAATTGTAATTTTTTTTTTTTCCTTTTTAATCAGAAAAGCCAGTTCAGTTCACTTGACTGACTGGCCCCGACGCCACACGTGGTGGGGCTGGACAACTGGCACAATCCGGAGGAGAAAAGGTGCGGGGGCAGACGGCACGGCCACATGGGCCGCCACCGGGCCCCGCCGCGTGACGGCCCCCTGCGGAGCAGGGTCTGAAACCAGCAGCAGCCGCTCACTGCATCCCGGCAAGGGAAAGGCGACGCCAGCCCTGCGTTCTCCGCTCCACGGCTCCCCCAGCACGGACGGACGCGCCGAGGCTCAGCCCCCGGGCCGGGCCGGGCCGGGCCGCCGCTTGGGCGCACGTGTGGCCCCCGCCGCCTGCCCCACACCGGCCCGATTCCACGCGGGATCGGTGAAACCGGGAAAACCCGACCTCGTTCACCTCACAGGGGTCCGATAGCGCTGGTAGGGGGAGAAGGGAGGCGGCACGAAGCCAGGTGCAGGCGCCCGGCCGTGAATTCAAAGCCCGCGGGGCTCTCCCAAGCCGGTGCTCCCTCCCGCGCCTCCGCATGGCGCCCGCCCGCAGCATCTCCCGGGCACGGCGCGGCCGCGCGGACCCGGGCGGAGGGAGAGCAGCCGGGCCGGGCCGCACCGCTCCCACCGCGGAGACGGATGGGGGGCCCGGCTCCCGCCGCACCGCCTGCCCGCGCGCTCCCGGCCCCTCCGCTCCCGGCCCTCACTGAGCGCCGAGGTCTCGCCACCGCTTTCAGGGCTCTCCTCGGCAGCGTCCTCCTGCTCCGGCTGCCTCGGCTCCGGGGACAGCCGCGCCAGCAAGGCCTCCACGGCCTCCTCCTCCTCTGCCATCTTCTCCGGGTCCAGCGCAGCGGCGGGCGAAGGGACGCGGGCGCAGGCGGGGGGACTCGCCGCCATGCCCGCACGCCTCACTCGGCAAGGAGGCGGGCGGCGGAGCGCCGCGCGCACCGCGGGAGGGGCGGGGCGGGGCGGGGCGGCGGGCCCGCACCGCCTACATTTCCCGGCGCGCCCCGGGTGAGGGCCGCCGCGCCGGCCGGGCTCCGGCTCCCGGGGCGCCTCGCGGCGGGGTGGGGCCGGGCCGTCCCTGAAGGGGAACTTCCGCGACCCGAGGGCGGGCCCGCGCTCGGGGTGCCCCGCTGGGAGCCGCTCTGCCGGGACGGTCCTCCGGAGACGGCGCGAAGGGTGCGGAGCCACCGCCCGCTTGGACGGGAAGGTGCGTTCGAGCTGCGAGGCGGGGCCGCCGCCGTGCCCTGCCGCCGGGGAGGGGGTGCTGGCGGCTGCGGCGGGTGAGGGCGGCAGGGCGGCCCTCCGGAGGGGCCTGTGTTTGCTCTTCCTCCGCGCTGGGGCAGGAGGCTGCGGCAGCTCCTGGCGGGGTCACCCCGGCCCGCCCCCGCTGAAGGGTGCGTTAAGGAGCCTGTCTTTAACCTCGTCTTGTTCCCCGCAACCACAGCACCGGCTTGTGCAGGGGGTGGTGTCGCTGCGGCGAGATGTCACGAAATTACCTCCACCCCGGGGGAAGGGGGGCTATGGCGAGAGTTAGGTAGTTGGAACTGCCTTCGAAGTTGACGGTTGTACGGCTAACGTTAGGGGATGTCTCTGTTAGTGTGGTGTGTTTGCTGGTGCCAAATGCGTGTCTCTGGAGGAGATAGTAGAGTAATCGCCGTCTGGCTCTTTTCTGTGAAGCTCTGTCATGAGTTGTGAATAATTAACCCCGCTGAAGTCTGCTGGGGCAGTGCAGTAAGCAAACGAGGGTGTTAGAGTATGTTTTCCTCTGTGCAGTTAGCTGTCTTTTTAAATACGCTATCTGGAAATAAAAACTTGAAATAAATGATAATAGAAACATTGTTTTTCTTAGGATTTGAAGATGTCTAAAAAGAAACTGAAGAAATTAACTGGAAAGGAAGACTGTTTGGATGGCCAGGATGACAAAGTAGGAACAGCTCTACTATTACTGCTATCTTTACTTAAATCCCTGTGTCAAAAAGCATGAGTTGTTTAGCAGCCTTGTGATAGAAGGATGAATCAAATTTAAAGGTGTGGTCCTTAAGAACAGCAAGGGGGTTGAATTGGTCAGATAAGCTATTTATCTGGCTAGAACTTGCAGTTACGCTTTTCTCCAGAGGCAATGATTAGTGTGGGTGTTTATTTTTTTTTTTTTTAATTTTAGTCTATCTTTCTGGTTGAGGAAAGTTAAGTTTAAAACTATTACAAACCGCAGTACTGTTCTCTTGGATTGTTCTTTATCTGATAATATATCTTAATTTACTGATTAGTCACAAATTGTGCTTTGGACCACTTCAGCAAGCAGCTCTAAAGTATTTCCTTTTAGCCACTGAGACATAAATCATGGACCAAATTTCTTCGTATTCTTTGGTACATATTTGCACCTAGTGAGTAAGTTTTCACTGCGCTGCTTGTCAAATGCAGGTGCTACAGGGGTGATAATCTCTTTCCTCATGCTTGTATGTAGCTTCCTGTTCTTTTTTTATTGTTTGAATCCCCTTCTGGCAAGTGATTTCCTGCCAGTAGTGTAATAAGTATAGATTTATTAAACTACTGATCCATTGGATAAGTTTGCTAGATTTTTTTCCCTTGGATTTTGTAAGGTGTATATAAAATAAGAGAGCTTTTAACTGGCTTATCACAATGTCACAATATGTCTCGAAGTGTTCATAAGTGAGCACGATGATATGGCCTTATCAGCTGTTACACATGTGTTGAGGTTTAGCCCCAGTCACCAGCTACACCACGCAGCTCATCTTTCCCTTACCCCAGTGGGATGGGGAGAAAATTGGAGGAAAAAAGATAAGAGAACTTGTGGGTTGAGGTAAGAACAGTTTAATAATTGAAAGTAAATGAAATAAAATAATATTATTGCTGCTACTACTACTAATCATAATGATAAAATGTAATGACAATACTACTACTACTAATGGTAATATGTAATAAAAAAAAGGAAGGAGAACAAAATGATATAAGCACTCACCACCAGCTGACTGATGCTCAGCCTGTCCCCAAGCACCAATTCCCCTCTCAGCCGACTCCCTCAGCTTATTCCAAGCGTGACATTTGATGGCATGAGATGTCCCTTTCATCAGTTTGGGTCAGCTGTCCTGGCTGTGTCCCTCCCAGCTTCTTGTAGAGAAGCACCTGGGAACACAGGTCACTTTCGGTTTCTGATAAAGTCCTTGACTTGGTATAAACATCCCTTACCAACAACTAAAAGCAATAGCATGTTATCAACATTCTTCTCAGCACAAATCCAAAACATGGCCTCACACTAGCTACTGTGAGGAAAATTAACTCTGTCCCAACTAAAGCCAGCATGTTCTCTGCCTCTTATTTCATGCCATTTATGTCATGCTCAAATCCCACACTACTCAACACATTCTCATTAACCACCTCCCCTTTCCATCCAGTGATGTAATACACACATACCCTTCCCTTAGTCTAAGGACCATCTGGGCAAAATGTCCGTAAACCATGCACTGGGTTCATTCAGTCCATGACTTTGGGTTCCATCCGTTGTGGTCATCAGGACAGGAGAGGTGGAGTGTTGTGTGGGATCATTGGGTATCAAAGCCAGGTCAGGTCACTGCTCCACTTCTTGCAGGGCTTGTCCTCCATTGGTTCAGGTGTTTTCTGCTGTAGTAATTCCTGTAACACAAACCTCAAAACAGGGGTTATATACAGCAGTTCGTGTCCATCATACAGTTTAACACATGGGCTGTTTTCCCCCAGAATCAAATCCCTTTGAGGCACACATCAGACTTCCCCATCTTCTCTCATTACCTGCCAAGTGCACTCAGATCCTTGAGCGAAATCAGTCCCACAAATGGGTTTGCCTTTGCCTGAGACAGGAATAACCCAGACTGTTTTTTCCAGCATAATTTTAATGTTCGCTACAGGGACTTCACCTCTTTCTACAGCGCATAGAAGTTTCGACTGGGCAGGGCCAGCTGGATGGGCAGATCCTCTGGTGTTGACTAACACATTTGGCAAAAGCCACCTGGTATGCGTGTAACTTTTTTGAAAGTTACACGCCCCTGCCCCCAATTACTCTCAGGGTGGTTTTTCACAGTCCATTGCATTGTTCAACCTTCCCAGAGTCTGGTGCGTGGTCAGGGATGTGATACACCTACTCAATGCCGTGATCTTTGGCCTGGGTATTTGAGGCTATTTTGGAAATGAGTCCTATTGTCTGATTCAGTTCTTTCTGGGGTGCCATGTCACCATAGGACTTGCTTTTCACGGCCCAGGATAGTATTTTGGGCAGTGGCATGGGGCACGCGATAAGTTTCCAGCCATCCGGTGGTTGCTTCCATCATTGTGAGCACATGGCACTTGCCCTGGCGGGTTTTGGGCAGTGTGATACAGTCAATCTGCCAGGCCTGCCCATACTTATATTTCAGCCATTGCCTTCTGTACTAGAGAGGCTTTACACTCTTGTTCGGTGGCAGCACATCTCGCATTCGTGAATAACCTGAGCAGTGGCGCCCATGGTAAAGTCCACCCCTCGGTCACGAGCCCATCTGTATGTGACATCTCTCCCTTCGTGGCCCGTGGTGTCCTGGTCCCACTGAGCCATAAACAGGTCACCTTTATGTTGCCAGTCCAGATCTGCCTGAGCCACTGCAATCTTAGCAGCTTGATCCACCTGGTGATTGTGTTGGTGTTCTTCAGTGGCTCGGCTTTTAGGTACATCGGCATCTAAGTGATGTACTTTCACAACCAAGTCCTCTAACCAAGCAGCAACTAAGTACCACACAGCCACTCTCTCACCTTTCCCCTCCCCCGGTGGGATGGGGGTGGAGAATTGGAGGAAAAAAAGATAAGAGAACTCGTGTGTTCAGGTAAGAACAGTTTCATAATTGAAAGTAAGTGAAATAAAATAATGATACTACTACTGATACTAAAATGTAATGAAAATACTGTTACTACTAATAATACGTAATAAGAAAAGGAAAAAGGGAAGGATTATGAATATTCTTCTCAGCACAAATCCAAAACATAGCCTCGTACTAGCTACTGTGAGGAAAATTAACTCTATCCCGACTAAAACCAGCACAACATGTTAGAAGCCTTTTGCTCACGTAGAAAATGTTATTCAAAGCCAAATATTTGTAACTATTTTATTCTCCTGAATTTCTCATTCTTCAATTTGTCTTTTAACTTTAAGTTATCCTAAGGTGGTGGGGTTTTTTATTACTTCTGTAATACAAAGAGTGCGCTCAAAGCCTCGTACTAGAGCTGTATTGCCATTGCTAGCGCCTGGCCCACTTGGAAGAATACAGGAGCTTAACTGTTGCATGACTTCAGTCTGTTTGTGGCAGCATTAAATAATGCTATATGCAGAGAGTGACCAGCACAGGCGACAGTGAGAACCCAAACTAGTAATAGCAAAAAGATACGGCAGCTTGTGAAGAGTAGCAAGTGTTTCTTCGGTGTGATCACAGGATGGATAAGAGGTGTCTTCAGCTCTTGCAGGTGAGGGTGAGCCATTCAAGTGGAGTCATATTTAGGCATGATTGATGGGGGGGCTTTGGGGTTTTTTTATGTGGTGTAAGCATGACCACAGATTACAGAGAACTTACAGACTGTTGGCTTTTAGCAGTTTGGCATGTGATTCCATAAGTATGAATGAAAGGACATTTGCCACTGGATAAATTAGAACAGCTTTACAAGGATTGGGCACAGCTGTCTCTGGGTAACATGGCCTGGGTAACAAACACCAGGTGATACAATAGCCATGGGATTGTACCCAGAACACCTCAACCAGCCTGCTGCAAGAGGACGTTTACCCCAAACTGATAATGCTAAGAGGAAAGTAAAAGTAAAAAAGTTTGCTTAAGATGACCCACTTAGGTGAAAATCAGGGAATTATCAGGAGACTTCTGAAAAAAGCAGGAGCTAGGCTGAAAAGAATCACCAAAAACCATCATGGAAACTCATGGTTCTGGGGGAACAGGCCTTGAAGAGGAAAAAGTGATAACTGGGCAGCAAACTGGGCTTGATACTGCCAGAAATTATCCTGCCAGCATCACGATCTTCGCCTGCCCCGATGGAGCACCTTCATTGCCAGACATGGGCAGTAGCTTGCATTCCAGCTCGTGGAAGGGTAGTACGGTGGGACACCCCGTAGGGTCCCACACCACGGGGGTGTGTACCTGACCTCGCATGGGGCCTTTCTCACTAGCCTGTACGTTAGTAGGTTGTAGCAAGTGGTACGGCTACACGCAGGATGGGAGCACCCCCGTGTTCTACAGTGTGAGTGTGTGTGCCAGTGTGTGTTATGTAGCTGTGTGAGATTAAAACTTTCTGGTACCAAGTCCTCTGATCTGGTTTCATTTTGTAACTGTGTATTTTAGTTTTTCTCTTGTATTGCTACCATCGAGCCCAAGCGTGTAGTTGGCAGCGATTGCCAGCGAATTGAGTGGTTAATAAACCAATAAAACGCTTTGATTCCTATTTGGTTATAATCATGTGAGCTGAACAGGTCATTCTGCAGCCAGTTGCATTGATGTGATTCTCAGTGGCAGCAGCCTTTAAGAGCCCCTTAAGTTATGATTTCATTGGATTTGCTGCTGTTAGAAGTCCAGAACCAACCACAGGCAGCTCTTAAAACTTCCTCAATTCTTTAGGATTCCACTGATTTCTGAAACCCTTTGATTTTTTTAATGAAGTGCTTTCTAATGTGGAAGTAAAACAGTTAGGGCCTCATAGGCCTTTGGCAGGCCTCTTGAGTTGGGGAAATGTCTGCAGCAGTGACCTAAAGGCCTCACTGAGTCCGCATGACCTGATTATTGAAGGAGTGAATTATTTGTAAAAGGATGTATGTCTGGAGCTTCCTTATCTGAAGTAATCCATATGTTAGCGTTCTCTGTTGTAATTTCTTACACTCTGCTGTAGTCTTGGGAAAACTGAGTCATGTAACCAAAAGATATATAAAAATTAAACGCCTAGTTGGGCAGAGTTCAAATCAGCAGAATCTGTCATTCTGTGGCTTCCTGTTCTCTCCTGTAGCTGCAGTAATAAACTGCTTTCTGCTCTGCCCCGGTCAAAGTTGCCTTCCAGTTACTCTGCAACAGGAATGAGATGCAGCTTGCAATGTAGATATGCCAGGCAATGATATAGCTGCTTTCGAAACAAGGACTGTTCAAGCTCGTTCTTTGGGGCCCATCTTTACTTTTAAACGGGCCTATGTAACTGCAGTTTCCCACCATTCCACCTAATCAGTACATCTGATGAGAACTACTGACACATCTTTTCTGCACGAAAGCCTCCCATAGAAACACGCTCTCCTCACCCTTACCTAGGGGGTGGCTGGAAGCAGTCTTCAAGTCTCCTTGCTTTTCCCTAAGGTTTTTTTATATATAAAAATGTGTATTTTGCATACTGATATACTTGTAGAC
The DNA here is from genome assembly GCA_027574665.1 of Rhynochetos jubatus. Taxonomy (NCBI): domain Eukaryota; kingdom Metazoa; phylum Chordata; class Aves; order Eurypygiformes; family Rhynochetidae; genus Rhynochetos; species Rhynochetos jubatus. Next base: position 25,976,433 of record CM050656.1, read on the forward strand.
TATATGAAATACATGAATCCTAACTGTGTTTTAGTTGAGCTTTCTCTATTTATAACCCAGGACTGTGTGTCACATTCAGTTTTTCCCCTCGCATTGTTCTTAAGTACAACAACATCTAAATACTGAATTAGAGCAAGGTATGTGGCTGCCTTTTTCAAGGTTATAAAGAATCTAGTATGAAATACTTGTTCCATCTAATGACCATTTTCTTAAACTGCAGTTTCCTCTCTAAGCCCTTGGATTTTTTCCTTCTTTCAGAACTCTGAAGACAGAAGATCTTGTAACCATACTGCGAAGCGAGAGACAGAATTTCAGAGGTAAATTCTCGCTGTGTCCTTAAATGGAACTATTTAACAACAAAACCATCACAGACTTAACACTGAATTAAAGGATTGTCTTTGATTTGTTCACCAGATGAAATGTGTTGTTTAACTGATGAAGTCTTGGCATTGCGTTAATGAGTGGATTCTGGCTAAGCTGGGCAGTTTGAGATAGTTGAGAAGACAGGGTTTGCTATTTGTTTTAACTCTGATGTGTGCTTCTACACTTGAGATAAGGTAGGAACGAGAGGAATGGTATCCTTCCAACACTGCTGTCAAAAAAAGGGGGTTTGTTTTGGGGGTTTTTTTCTTGTCTTGAGCACTACCTTGTTGATTCGTGTTGCCTATTGCACCCATTTTGTTAGCAAAAAAAGGCTCCAGGCTCCAGTGAAGTCTGGAGGATAGTTCTGCAGTGAACTTAGTACTTTTAGTAGATTTCTGTAGTCCTGAAATCATTGACTTCTGGTGCTTGAAGTAGTTAATTCCAAGGCAAAGAAAGCACTCGTTCACCTTGAGTGTAGCAAATGTAAACAGTGCTTGAAAACCACTTCATATGACCTGAGAATGTTCTCAGGAATCCTGAGATGGGAAAGCTTTGGGTTGTTTCTTAATCATGGCAAAATCTTGTTGCAGTTTCCCTGTTAGGCTGGAGCTGTGAGTCATGGGAGTTTCAGCTCCCTGTATGTATGAAGTTAAGCACTGTTGGTTGGTACAGTGTGATACAACCATGAAACATTAACTATGGTCGTGCCAAAGCTCTGTCCAGTCCCATCCCTAACAGTGGCCAGCAGGGCTTGCATAGGAAAGAATATGTGAAACAAGATAAGTACAAAGCAATTTTTCCTGTTGTACACTGTTCCAGCTTCTAGGAAACAGTTAGGGGTCTCCTGAGTCAGCAGGTGGATGACCATCAGTGCATTTTTTACCTGTCCACTTGACAAACACATGTAGGCCTTTACATCCCCAACATTTTTGACAACACTGTTACGGAGTAGGGTAGAAACTTCTCTTTGGCTATTTTAAACCTGGTGTATGATAAACTTACTGTTTTCTCTGCGCTGATAAGTGAGTTTGTGGAATGTTACTATATTCCCATCAATTGTTCCTTTTCCAAGTCCTCCAATCTGTTTATCCTGCACTGTTTAAAGCTGTGCAGTGTTTGGCACTGTGCGACCAAATCGAACTGCTGCACACTTGAATGTTAGGGTGACACACCTCGTATGTCATTAAACTGCTGTTAAAACTTATCTATGTGATAAGACAAAACTAGCCTGTGCAGGGCATCTCACACCAATGGATAGTAAATGCAGAAAAAGCTGTTTCGCAGTTTTGTAAGCTTCTGTTCTTTTCCATTAACTGAACCAGATTACATTACTTTGTAATGTTTCTATAGATTCAAAATAGAGGAAGATGGGCAAGAGAAGAAGAAAGACCAAAGCTCTAGTACTTCTCGTGGTGCTGATGGAAGATCCCAAGGAAAATCTCCAAACAGAAGCAAACCCACAGATAATTCTTTAATCCAAACTGAAAAGCAAAAGAGAATAGTTATCCAATTTAAACCCAAAGAAATTAAACATGGAAAAAGTACACGCACTCCTGATGTAGCCACTACTAGCAGGGAAAGTTACAGCAAAAGTCGTTCTGATGGAACAGAAGGAAAAAGACTCTGGCACAGCTTTGCAGTTCAGAGGGACAAGGCACTGAAGAAAAAGGCACAGAAAGCTGAACTCTGCAAACTGAAGTTAAAAGCGGAACAAACTATGTTGGAAAAATTTAAGTCATCTGTGTACAGTTTACATGTACCACATAAAAAGGCAGATGGGTTAAAAAAACGGAGTGAAGATGTCAGAATTCCAAAAAAGCCATCTGACACCTCAGCAGGGACTGGTCATGGTAAGAGGTCTTTCACTAAGAAGCCAAGCACATTATCTAGAGCTTGGGAGGAAGAATATGAAGAAGAATATAAGGAGTTTTCTAACAAAAAATGGCATGTAAATAAACATACACCATTACACTATTCAGCTGAAACCTCACAACGATGGGACTCTTGTAAACGGAAAAAACAGGATGCTAATTCTGGTAAAGGCACTGGTAATTCAGGGACTGAAGAAAGGGACTTTGAAGCCACAGCATCGTGTTTTAAGCAGGTAATGAGAACCCAGTACTTCGTGTTATGCAGGTAGATGTTTCAGGCTAGTTTCTGAATGTCAGGCAGCTCTTATATAAGCAGAATGTCATCTTACAGATTTCAAACAGGATTTCATAGCTAACTAGGTGGATTTTTTTGATCTATGTTAAAATGTAATGTGTAAGCCATGTTGAAATGTTTCTCTGCTTTGCTAAATGAACAAACTAGAAGAATAAAGGTCTTGTGTTTCAGGACTGTGTCTGCACATATGCTTTCATAGCTTTACTTTGCTGCAGCGGCTGAGGAATACTTCAATTTAGGTGTAAGTCAAGAGAATTTTTTTTGAGCTGACACGGTTGTTTCATTTTTTAAATGCATAAACTGAACCAAAGAAGACTTGCCTGCCAAACAGGTGCTCACAGCTGGCAAAGTAGTGCCAGGAGAACTTGTAGATCTAGGACTAAATTCATACATTTCCTGCAGAACTTCACGTTTGGCTGTGATCAGTTCGTTTCTGAGTTCTCGCTCTGCGCCTCAGCTTCACCTTGAGCGTGGTTACTCTTCTGTTGTTAACATGCATGCCATTTTTTTGAAATTTCAGTTGACGTTACAGTAGTGCAATGATGCCTGTACGCAAAGATAGTAATTACATACAGAATCATGGAATCGTTGAGGTTGGAAAGTACCTCTGGAGATCTAGTCCAGCCCCCCTTGCTCAAGCAGGTTAAGCTAGAGCAGGTTGCCCAGGACTCTGTCCAGTCAGGTTTTGAATATCTCTAAGGATGGAGACTCCACAACCTCCTGGGCAGCCCGTTCAAGCACCTTCGCTGTGAAAAAGTTGGGGTTTTCATGTTGAGGTGGGATTTGCTGTGTTTCAGTTTGTGCCTGTTGCCTCTGGTGCTGACAATCTTTTATCTTCTTTGTACCCTCATCGGATATCTATAAACATTGTTAAGACTCCCCCTTCTCTTCTCCAGGCCAACCAATCGCAGCTCTTTCAGCCTTTTGCATGACATGCCCCAGTCCTTAATCATCATAGTGATCCTTTGCTCAATTCACTCCGTTAAATTCAGGTCTGTCTTGTGCTGGGAAGCCCAGAGCAAGAGTAACAGTTGTAAACCCACAAGAGATGGGAAAAATAGGCTTACTGTTGTGTAAGACACTGTATTTTCCAAGTCTTCTTTCCAAGCCTTCTAAGTCCTTTTGAGATGATACTGTATATGCTTCAGCATGGATATTGAAAATACAGTTTACGTTACCTACTCAATTCACTTGGGAATACTCAGTGTTCTCTAAAAAGCACTTAAAAAGACTGATATGTGTTCTACTTCTGTTCCTACTTATCTAGAATTTTGAGGTCCCGTGCACATCTGACTCCCACCAAGAAGGTGAGGACGTAAAGTCTGGCCAAAAGGTTAGTGATGTACTTGTTTAACACTAAAGGGATATATTCTGAAATGTTTGACATGGGGAATCACTTGTTCCTCAGGTGTCCTTGATATTTTGTGTTGTTGACATGTTTTTTTTTAATTCATCCTACAGAGCTTTGAAGTCTTTCCACCTCTTCAAGACAGTGAGAGCCCAGAAACAGACCAAGAGGTTAGGAATGCTTTAATTTAACATTTCTAAGTTGTGTTAGAAACTCATAGCACCAAGGGTGGTGGACAATTCCATGACCTTTCCTAGTATTTTGCATTGTTACCTTATGATCTACACCTCAGAAAACTTAGAGCGTTTTCTTCAAATAGTGAACAAACTTGCAAAAGTACTGCTAATCAGGAACTTAGATTAGGAAAGTGGCCGCCCCACAGGGGGCCTTCATAGTTGCTTACATACTCTAGCTATCTCATTTTCCATCCTCTAACTTTTGAGTTGGAAGAGAGTCATATTTTTTTAAGAAACACCTGTCAGGAAATTTGCAGTCTGAGTAGCAAAAACTGGAACAAAGTTTTTGGGTACCAGGGAGGAAGGTCATAAATAAATCTTCCTTCTAGGCTTTATTTTGGACACCTTTGGTAGAATTCTTATAGTGGATCGTATGCAGAAGGTTCTTATGGCTTTACATTTACTGTACCAACTTAAACTTTTCCATGCTTCTTTTTCAGTCTGTAATGCAACAGCATTAATGCAAAACTATCCTTTCTGGCAACAAACATAAGTCATTACTTACAATTGATTTGATACGTACAAATTTTTTAATTGTAGATGCAGATAGTTGAAGATTTGCATGTTGCTCGTGTTCAGAAGAGGATGGCACTGTCTGTAATACAGACTTGTGGAGAACTTACAAGTATGGAGATAGATCTTCCAGAACAGGATTTAAATATTCCCGCTGGTATGTCATGATTTGATGTTCTTTGGTGTATTGTCACAAAAGTGAGGCTATGCTGAGTGGTTTAGGCTGCTTAAAAGATCAGAGTCACAAATATTAGGGGAAAAGCACGAAGCGTGACTTATCAGAATTCGATGGCAAGGTCCACTCTGCTACTGATTCGACATGGAAAAGCATACAAAGGCAAAATCAAATTAGCAACAGATTAAAATCGTTTGCACATGAAGTAAAAATTATTTACAGAGTCAGGGAAATCAAGGCAGGGTTGGATTGTTGTGATACAGACTAGGGAAAAGGGGCAAGGAAATGCCTCCCATTTGTTCACGAGGTTCAGAGTGGACCCCCTTGCCTTCTAAACTCCTTAAAAGAGAAGTCTAGGTGCGGCTGAATCCACCCCTCATCCCTGACCTGCTGGTCAACAGTTTATGTCTAAGGAAGTAGGGCAAGGGTCACAGTGTGTGGAGTTTTTTGTGCTTGGTGTGAAACTTTGGGACAGCAACAATGTGGGGCAGCAACAATTCAAAGTTCCTTACCACTATTCAGGTGTGCCACACAATTAGATCATACAATTCCCTAGCAGGACTTACTCTCAATGAATCAGTACAGTAACTTAATCAAAGACTTAACAAGGTTATCAACACAAAGTTGCATGCACACACTCAGAGATACAGAAATAGAGATATACATATATTTGTATGAAGGTACCTGTTACAATTTCCCCTGGAGTGCAGTGAAAATATTCACACTGGATGTCTGTGCATCTCTCAACAGGTGAAGAGTTGAGCCTCAAGGAGGTTTTTCAGCCCAGGTGGTGTCAACTGTTCTCTGATTTCACAAACTTGAGAGTTCATGAACTCTGAGGGGCATCCCACTCGGGTGATGCTGGGCACAGCCCACTGCAGTCCAGGAGAGCTCAGAGTCATCCTTGGAACTGTTATTTATAGGGTTGCAAGATAATTGACTTCAGGCATAAATAATTTTACAACCTGGCCTTAATTGGGGCAGGTGGTCATTGGAATTCCCAGGTGGTACTGATCTATCCAGATAAGGGTCAGGGCTGGCAGGGGATGAATTATTTCACTCTCATCCCCCACCATAGCCAGGCAGCTGACCCCTAGTATGGCCATTCCCCACCTTGGCAGTGCAAGAGTGTTTGATATGGTAAGGGGCCCTTCACCACCAAACTCCCTGCACAATGGCTGAGGTTTGATGGGAATCTCTAAGGCCATAAAGCTGTCCAGGAGTTAAGAGGGGAGGAAGTACACCACCACATGTATCTACTTGTAACTAGTTATTACACTTGGTTAATGGTCTGAGTAGAAAGTACACAACTGAATTTTCACAACTGTGTTGTTTGTTTGGTTCTCTTTTTCCCTCCAGAGGCTTTCACTTCTGGTCTGAACATACTAGTGGTGATCGACACAAATATAATGATTAGTCACCTTGAGTTTGTCAGATCCCTGAAATCTGAGGATATACCAGGTATGTGAATACACAGTGATCAGTAAGATCTCCTAAGAAAAAACAAATGTTGTAAGGACTTCAGGCTGCGTGAAGATAAACAAATCTGGGCTCCTTGGGAAGGCAGCAGGTTTCACATTGAGGCAAGAGGCTCACACTGCAGAGGCTGGTTCTGTGAACCCAAATAGGCTGCCTCTGAAGGAAAGTTCAGCTATGAAAGTAGAACCTTCTGTGCCTACCTGTGTACCTACAGAGAGTCATGGTGAATGTTCCCAGGAACGTGTATGTATTCGTAGAGGTAAATAAGTCCTATCTATTGTAAGAACATACTTTTTAGCATTTAATCCATTACCAGTGGTAATGATATTTTGTACCATCTTTTTTTTTTCCTAGAAATCTAAAAACATTTTAAATCTGATCAGCAGTCAGCCAGTGCTTTATTTCTGTCTTGGTAAAGATCACAGAATTCACGAGATGTGTGAACAATTTCTTAGGCATTCCGATTGCAGATCCTGGCTTTAATACATTGTGAAGCTTTTGGTAATACAGCGTTAGCAGGATTAGGATAGCGCATGTCGGTTGTTGGAGGGCATATTTGGAATTTTGATGCTTTCAGCTAAAGAATACGCTTACTCCAGCCACCTGGAAAATAACCTTAAGGGCTCGAATAACTTTCAGGAGTGTATCAGACTGTATTTCTCTTTCCCATGTTAGGGACAGTGTTGCACTGTGTATACTGGGATGCCTTTTCTGCAGCTCCCAATTTCTGGTCCTGCACCAGATCTGTTACTTTCAGAAGGTTGCTGATTCTTGACGTATTTCTTACAAAGCAGGTGGATATTAATATATTTTTTAAAAAAACCTGTATGCTTGTAATGTGAATGAGATGCAACAGTTGAAGTATTCGTTGTGGGTGGACCAACAGAGCAGTCATTACATTTCTGGTTTACCATGTATTTTATATAACAGGTTTAAAGTTGTTGCAAAGGAGCGTGATATAGGCCGCTTAAAAGGTCAGCGTCACAGATACTAGCGGGGAAAAGCTGTTTTAATGTGAATGTGTGAACAAGGTGACTTCACAGAATTCGATGGCAAGGTTCACACTGTTACTTGTTCAACACTGGAAAGCATACAAGAGTAACATCAAATTAGCATTGGGGTAAAGTGGTTTACGCGTGCAACGAGAGAAGTGATTTACACAGGGTCGGGGAAATCAAGTTCAAATTGGGTCGGTGTGATTTATATAGGGATTAGGAAAAAAGGGTGAGGAAGTTCTGAGTGGGGCCCTCTTGCTTTCTGAACTTCTCAAAGAGAAGTGGAGGAGCGGCTGAATCCACCCTTTGTCCCAGCCTTGGCTAAGTTTGTCTCAAAGGAATTAGGTGTAGTGATCACTGTGTGGTGGTTTTGTATTTTCTGTCATTTTGGAATAACAGCAATTTGAGATGGAATAGAACAATTTAAGGTTCATTAAAACTGTTAAGATAGATAAATCACAAGATTAGGTTACATAAAATTTCTAGCAAAACTTATCAGTGAATCAACGCAGCTTAATTACAGACTTAAAATCATTAAAATTCAATTGTATGCACACACACAGAGATGTGGATACATACAAAGGTGCCTGTTAAAATTTCCCCTTGAGTTCACTGCATATACTCCCTTCAGACACCTTTGCTTCTCTCAACGGGCAAAGAGTTGACAGTCCTCAGATTTCACAAACTTTAGAGTCGGTGAGCTCTGAGCAGCATCCCACTTAGGGGGAGATGCTAGGCACCACCACTGCGGCCCCAGAGGGCTCAAAAGGTCTCACTTGGAATTGCTGTTTATAGGGTTGCAAGGTGACTGACTTTAGGCATCAGTAAATTTCCACCCTGGCCACAGCCTGGGTTGGTAATTACTGGGGTGTCAGTAATTGGTGGTACCAACTTGCCCGTTTCGGTGAGTTTCTCGGTTGTCGGGGGGTGATGAGCTGTTTGATTCCTATCCCCCACCGTGGCCAGGTGGTCGAATTCCTGGTACGCACCGTGGCCAGGCAGCCAAGCTCCCAGTATGGTTAGTGCCATTCCCTACCTTAGCAATGCGGGAGTGCTTGGTACGATCGAGGGACGCTTCACTGCACAATGGCCAAATCTTGGCAGGAATTTTTTAGGCTGTAGAGCAGTCCAGGAGCTGGGGGTGAGAAATGCAACACCACGGAAGTGCAGACCATACTTACATCCAAATAAAACCAAGGTCCAATATCCATACTTCCTGTTCCTGGTTTAGGAATGCTAGTTAGCAATTAGCACAAAACATTGCTTCTCTTAATCGATGATTGTTTTGGCACAGTGACTGTTGGGGTCATGCAGGTGTTTTCAGCCTGTTATTTCAGGTGCTGTCACCTTGCTTTAACGTCTTACAGTGAGTGTGTGACAAGATGATAATTGCTGCAAATATATTATTATAATATTACTCCACATCATTGTCAAAGTATTCTGCTGATTGATCGTGCCTGCCTTTTGTTTGCCTAATGCTGTCATTTTTGCGTGTAACCAATGTAGTGCCATCTTGAGGTTAGGTTAGAAAGAGGGAACTTGGCTTTTTCAGTTGTTCGTTTTCTAGTGCAAGCTACTCTTGAGCATGGAATATGGAAACTACTGGTAAAAAACGTAAGTGTTAACTTGCACAAGTATGGTGTTTGCATTATCTGTAGTAGTTTGTGTAGCTCTTCAAAATGTCATGGTTTTTTGGTTGTGGTTGTTCTTTTTCCCTTCCAGGTGTTGGCAGACTTGCATTAGTAATTCCCTGGGTCGTTCTACAAGAGTTGGACAACTTGAAGAAGGGGAAGATGTTGCAGCATGTTCGGGACAAAGCAATCCCTGCAGTCCAGTTCATCTACATGTGTCTCAAAAACCAAGATTCAAAATTGTGGGGGCAATCCATGCAGCTTGCTTCTCAAAAAATATGTAATATATGTGCAATCAATTTGTTCTGGGTACTTAATCCCTGCAGTTCATGTAGTGTAAACCTTAGCACTAGATTTTGGGTTTAATACAGTCTTCACTCTGCAGTTTGCTAATTAACATTAGCTAATAGCTGACAGCAGCCATCTCAGCCTATCCAAGGCTATAGTATACAAATACCTTCTTCACATTGGTGCTTAGTTCACTGTTGTTTTATCAACTGTTTCGCTTTTAGGTACATCTCTTCTTAAGTGGGCGATTACTTAATGAAAATTCATCCAGTTATTTTACCTGTGAGCAAAGGATATGTTGTTGGCTTTTGCTTTTGACTCAGTCGTCACAAAATCCAACATACTCAAATTTATTGGTGGCTCACCTGAGCTTTTCTGGCAAAACCGTGGTGGTTTTGCATAGAGTAGAGGCTGAGCATCCAAAACTCCGCTTTGTGTTTAGACTATACTTGTCTGTCCTCGTTTGGGGAGTATAACATTTGAAAACACGACCATGACTACACTGAAGTATTTCTTACACTGAGTTAATTCTGAAATGTCAGCACTGTCTTAACTATGTTTGCAGATGGCCTGAGCGATGAGAACAACGATGATCGTGTTTTACAATGTTGTCTGCAGTATCAGAACCTCTTCCCTCAAGCTGTTGTCATACTCTGCACGTGAGTTGCCGTGTGGTTTACAGGAGGTGTAAGTTAGTCTCACTGAAAATACACTGTTTTCAGATCAGATCTTAAAATGAAGAGCTGTTTCTGAAGTGAGCTTTTTGAGGAGCAATCACCCTCTTAAATCTAGAGTAGAAGGATATAATAAAACACAAAGATTGTAGACTTAATCACCTTCATGTGCTTGAGGCCTGAAGTAGAATTAAGTTTACTCAATATTCAGTTTTAAAACTTCTTAAAGGATAGTTTTCTCAGATTTTTTTTTTCCTGATTTACGTTAAACAGAAAAATGAGTGGAGTTCCAAAACAGAAAAAACCCCATTTGTATTAATGATTGAGATCCAGTTAGATACTTCGTTTCTGCTCACCTGGTTGGGAAAAGTGGTAAACATTGTCAGGGGTTAGTCTTAGAAAGAGGGAAGATGGCGATAGGTTTGCCCCGTTGTTGTTTTGTGAGGATAACAGCTGGCTGCTGAGCGTTGATTCTCACTTTCATACAAGTCACATGAAGCTAGCTTTGGAGGGGCAGACAGCGTGCTCTGGTCTTTGCTAGACCATTTCCAGCAGTTTCAGTAGGGGGGGTTAAGGCACTAGGAGTCAGTTGGTTTAAACTGACACGTGTGGATTGGGTCGCTGCTGAAAATACTATTTCAGTCACAGTGTTGGTAGGGCTATTGGTAATGATTTTGGGTTTGTCTGAGTAAAGAAGAGGTGACTTCAGAAGTGCTTGTCATCTGGAAATCCCTTCATCCTTTATTGGTATAAGCAACGGGAATTTTTGAGAAATTGCTAGGATCCAACTTTGTATTGCATCTTTACAGTAGTTCCACTGGAGTGGTGTATACCTCAGGGTGGCATCTGGGACAATGATTTGGCCAGCAGAACAGTAAAAAAGGGTGTAGAAAATGAAGTTTTATTGTAGCAACCGAATAAGATACCAGTGTCTTAGTATTCTTGCCTTGTTTGCATCCTAAGCTCATAGCAACTAGGCATTGTTGCTGTAGTATTTGTAGCTGTTCTTTTCTTAAAGCAAACCCAGAGCCTCCAACATGTTCCAGTATGTTTCTAATTTTTTCAGAAAAAATACTTTAGTTAATTTTCTGGTTTAATTTTTTGAACTCCTAATTGAAGAAAGAAGATCATAATGAAGCTCACAAAATAAGCTCACCAAAGAAAATTTTTTTTTCAGTGTGTTGCTTTTATTACTTACTATGTAGTAATGTAATTTTTATCTCAACAATTAACTCTTTTCTCCTAGGGATGATAAAAATTTATGTAATAAAGCCATTGTGAGCGAGGTCAAGGCATTCTGCAAAGCTGATTTGGTTACTGCTCTACGGAGGCTGAATGTAAACAGGCAGCAGAGCTGTGTTGAGCCGCAACGGTCAAAATGTGGTAAGTCAGTTTAATGTGCACATATACACATGCTGGCTTTTGAGACCTGTAATAACCAGTGTAGGATAGGGAGAATAGCTTCTACTCTAACTTCAGTTTTCATATACTTTGAATCCTTAGGAATGCTTTTTGTTAGGGGCAGATTTATTTTCAAATGTAAATGGTTTTCTGAAAGTTTGAGAACTTTATTAGAACATCTGTCTCCTAGAGTTCTAGGAATTTCAAATACAGTGCATTTTTGTGTTGCAGAAAAAACACAGTATGAATTTCCTGTGTTTATAGCAATTTAAAAGTGTCCTGAACTTTTTAGGACTGAGGAGGTTTTTCCAGTTGAGCCTGTTTGGGTCCTATTCTTAGTAGTTGTAAAATTCAGCATGCCAAGGTCACTCCTTCCATTTTATGCTAATACCTTTACCTGCATCCTGAGCAGTAGAACTCGATTCTTGGGTTGCCTGTTCATTTTCCAAACGAGACTAATTCAGCCTACAGTATTAAGAAGGAACCTTCTTGTATTTGCTGATAACCCCACTGGCTGTATATAATCTAAATTATTTAAGGAAAAAAGAAATGTGGAGTAAGATCACAAATGAATAAGACTCTGGGGAAATTAATCTTCTTGGTTAGTAGCTCATAATTAAAAATACCCATAGTACAAGTGAGTATAACTAGAAATACTTGAAACTTAATTAGATGTAGTCCATCTGCTTTATAACGTAAATGCAAAGTGCAGTCTGTCTTTATGTATGGGGACAAGTTATTTGTGTGCTATCAATGTTAATTAGACACAGAAAGAGTTGCAATAAGTACCTTGTATTATCATTGGTTTGACAGATACAGAGTTTGAGAAAGCAGGAGGTGATGCTACTCTTACTGCGCGATTCCCAAATATACTTCCAGACCTTGAAAAGAACTTAGGAGAAGCTTTATCTTGTATTTTGGAGACTGAAATGAAAATTGCATTTGGAAACCTATGGATGGAGGTGGTTTCTTATCTCATCTTGCTTGATATTTCAAGTATTAAGAGGTTTAAATATCCTTGGTATTTTAATGATATTAGTACCTGTGCTCAGCCATACAGAGAAGTTACCCAGTTCACTGAGAGTGATCAGTGTTCAGTTTTACTATTTCATTTTATGGCAAGATTATTCCATTTGACCAGTTACGACTGTGCACTATTTTACTAGTCTTTTAATAACACAGTAACAGAGATGCTAGCTGTTCAGTGTGAATTTTCAGAACTCTATTAATTGCATTAAATTTCTCTTTTGGCTCTTCTACAATGGTTAAATCACTGCATTGTAAATATGTTCTTGAAGACATTATTCTGTCACGTTTTATATAATATTGAGGCACTGTTATTGCAGGCACTTCTTCCCCATCAGAACAGATGTTTTTAGATACCATGTACATAAAATTGTTCACAGCTGAATTGGTTACAGTGCAGGTACTGATTCACAAGGGTGTTAACGAGGACCTCCAAACACTCGCTCTTCAGAAGTATTGTTAACAAAAAATAAATACTGATGTACAAGGCACTTTCAAATTATCAGTGTCTTGGTTTAGATTCCATTTTATAGCTGGTAAGGGTTAGGCAGAAGTTTAAATTTATTGCAGATAAGCCTCTGTGGCTTTCAAAGAAATGAAACTGTTGCTTCACAAGGTACAGAGCTTTGATTAGTTGTTAAAGTATTAGGCCCTTCTGGTTATTTCAATTTTCTTGCAATATGTGTGTATTACTTCACGCATATACAGTCACAGCTAGGGAAAGTGTGGTTATTTTTACTTTTTAAACAATACCAGAAAATCAAAGGCATAATCACTGTTGTTCTGGCTTTTGTACACAAGTGACGCATTAAATCGCTTTATATGACAACTGGAGTATTTGGGGCGTTTGAGAAAAGGGGAACCAAAAATCATGACATTGATTGTACACTGAATGCTTCTACATGTGCATCACTGTTAACCCATAATGCTGCTGAAGAAAGTAATTTTTAATAGATAAACTTGTTAAATCTGAATATAGCCTTATTTCTGAACAATCATTAAAATTCTACTGCAGCCAGCACAAACCACAGCATTGTGGAAGATCAAAGCCTTTGTGAAATGGATAGGACTATGTCCGTATGAAAATGAGCCTTTGAATTTATAACACATTATCTTTCAGATATTGTATCTGAAGCCACCTTGGACATTAGCAAACTTGCTGAAGTGTTATAAAAAACACTGGATGGCTGTTTTTGGTTATGTCGTGCCAAGGAGTTTGCTTTCAACCGTTGAGTGTCTCTATAAACACCTTTGTACAGGTAAGAATTGCTGAGAACATTAATTGTAAACTTGTAAAAAAAATCTCACTGTTGTGGTTTTAGTAGTTGCAGGAGCAGATCCTTTGAAAAGGCATGAACTCTGTATGTTCAAATAGTAAGGTGTTCCATCCTCTTATGCTTTTTTTTCAATTTAAGATTATTCAAATTGAGACATTACCTGCTTTTGTATTGATTCACTGTTTATTCCCCAGGTGGGTGGCAAAATCCCAACACTGGTTGTGTAGCCTTAAAGCCAGAATTGAACTGAAATTGATGAGCTACGAATTAAATTTAAAAAAAAAAAAAGGCAAACTTGTGCCAAGATGCAGGCTCTGGTCCCAGACAGTCTAAATATCACCTGCAAAAATAATGAAAATTATTTCTGAAATGGTTTTTTCTTTTTTCCTTTTTTTTTTTCTTCACAATTCGGTATTCTGCTGGCTTTTTTTCCACTTTTTATACAAAGACAGTGAAAGCAAAACTGTCACGTGTGTAAGAATTTATTTCACACATCTCTCAACCTGCAAAAATCAGGGGAAAAACATTTGAATGAATATATATATTAATGGTCACCAAAGTCTCTGAATTATTTTTAAAAAGCAAATAATCTTTCTCCTTCCCTTGCCACCATGTTATCTGTGGTGACATGATCTGCATTTCCCAAATAATTTATGGAGGGTTAAAGACTGTTTAATGTGATAGATGGGAGCAGGGAGGTTTGTTTTGAACAAAGGGAAGCCAACAGAAAACCCCTAAACCCGTTCATTTATTTAAAGGTGTCTTTAAGAATTTGATTTTAACAGATGTACCCCTTTTGGGATATTGCTGTTCTGCAGAATTATTTTAGATAGCCAGTTGATCCTCTTTGCCAGATCCTGGGATAAATTTGGAAGACTTGATTAACAAGTGACAAATCTTAACCTCACGTGTTTCTCTTGAGACTCTGTTATCTAACCATTTTCAAGGCTTTTTATTTGCTCCAGTTAATCCAGATATGTGAGTATTAAACTTGGCTCCTAAGACTGATAACTCTTAACATCTAATACTTTTTTTTTCTTCCTATTTCCTGTATTACTGTCTAAATTTAATCAGGTGAAACAGTTGACTCCTCAACAGCAAGTATCTTGCTCCAGGAATCTAAAAAATTACTGCATGCTTTCAGCTCAAGGTCAGACTACAATGGCGTACTGCCCCAGGCTTATGCTGAAGTGAATAAGCTATACCAAACACTGACAGAGGTAAGGGGAGCTTTAGCTGTCGTTCGCCTAACGTCCTCTTGACGTTGCTTCATGTTCATGTTACAAACCTGGCTTAGATTTCTAAATTATTTCCCATTATTCCCACAAGTTACTGCAGGAAATGTTGCTAGAGTGTTTTCAAAATTAATAGATCCCAAATCTAACTTTTATTTTCATGTAGCAGATATCTGCCTTATGTATAGGCTTGGTAGACTTCTTTTTTTGCTCCTAATATATGTGTTAGGATGTGGGAGGATGGTTGAAAAACATTATTTAGCTGCTTTCAGGAAAAATCAGTCGATTGGCATTTGTAGCTGATGAAGAGGGTCCTTAAAGATCAAGATTAAACTTGTTTCTGCTTCTGATGTTGTTCCAATGTTACTATTCCCTGGTGTGTTATTTCAGCTTTCTTGGTAGCTCTGGCGCTACGCATGAAGGAAGGGCTCACTTGTATCATGTGCTCTGTGATAGCTGGGGTGTCCTGACACCTTTTGGGTTCTGAGAAGTGTGTCTTTACTTCCAGCTCATCTCGGAGTTGCTGTGGAAGTGATTTCAGTGTCTTGGTTTGTGGTTACTCTTAGTTCCATCTGTAGTGGCATAAGAAATGGAATAATGAGCATGGATGACTTGAAATATTTCTATATATGGGAAAGAATACAGGTCAGAATGTCTGTCAGAAGTTCTTTTCAGTTTTGGAGAAAGCTGAAGGGGAAAGGAAGAAGGTGTCAAGGAGAGGGAGGATGACCTGGGGCGTCTTGATTGCCTACTGTGCTGTAGCTTCTGTGTGCACTGCAGGCAGGCCCTCAGCCCACGGAGGGGCGAACAGTGCCGCCGTATGAAGCAGGCGTTCTGCCTGAAAACTTGTTTCCTCCTGTCCTTGTCCTGACAGGTGTTTGACTTCACAAAGAACTGCCTTATACAGAGTCGTTTTCAGTCTGAACTGGGCAGATTTTCTGGACTGGTTTACTAAATGAGTAGGTGAATGCTTGGTGCACTTGCAGAGGAAAGTGTGCCATCAGCTGTGCGATAAGGGAGTAGGAGGAAGAAGTAGTGCTCATTTGTACCAGCTTGCCATGCCTGGGAAGCTTTGGCACAGGGTTTCCCTATCTGTAGAAATACCAATATGTATGTATAGAAAAAGACTTGCTGAAAGACCGAGAGACGCTTTAGGTGCAGAGACTAGTGAAGATGGTTATGACTTGAGCACGGCCTTGCTATTTTTGAGCGTTGCTTTAAAGAAAAAGTAGAAGTGTTCAAATTTTCAGAAGTTAGGAACCAAATACACTCATTATTTGTTTGCTAAACTGTTTTATAAGGTGAGGTCAGACAGTGAGCAGGATTTATCAGAAGACATCATGGTTCTTTCAGAAAATGCTGTATGTGACAAAATGGAAGCAACGGCACCAAATCTTCAAAACAGTGAAGAAAGAAAGTTACATCCAAGCTTTCATGTAGCTCAAGAAAACAGGCACCAGGAAATCTGGTCAGTCCTTGAAGGTGTATGGAATACAATAAACTTGTACAGGTACGGTGTGCTAAAGAAATTCTGAACTTCTACATAACCTTACCTAATTTTCAAACAAACACTTCAGAAATTGGGTTTTGTTCCTGTTTTAGGGAAGAAGCTATTAGTAGCTTCTTCAATTTTTATCAGAATTGAGAAAAAAAAAATCACACAACTGGTCACCCAAAGCAGTTGGGAGCATACACATTGTTCTGTGGGTGTGGTCAGTGTCTAGTCTGCTGCTTTTTCTCTGGACAGTGGCTGAAATGCATTGCCTTAAAGAATGTTGTTGAAAACGCTGTGAGTCACAAATGTGAGCTATTCATGGAAATCTCATCTTTATCCATACAAAAAGAGGCATTCGAGCTCTTAGTTTCCTTGTGGTTATTTTCTTTCCAATTCCTGGGGAGGTATAGCAACCTATCTCAAATAGTTTACTTTTTTTAAAAACCTTTAATCAATTTGAAATATAATAAGTTTTCTTGTTAAGCAAAATCCTTCACTCTATAAAATCCAAATGCACAATCTAGTGATGAATTTTCTTTCTCATGTAAACTCAAAATTGCATGAAATTAAATCCCCCTCCATCTAGATATTTTACTATTGTTATTATTTTGGTTGTTTCTGAATGTCACCGAGATGCCATGCTGTTGGATGCTATCTCAAAATCTGAATAGATGCTGTCTTTTCTTTTTGTAGTCTTAATCTGAAATCTGTTCATAGGAGGGACAGTGAGTTAGGTCAAGCACAAAGGAACTCCAGTTTTCGTGGTTTGAGGACTTGCCTAATAAATTCTACCAATGCCATTTCCACATTAGTATTTGAGTGTTCTATAGAGCTGTGCCAGTGTAAGTCCCCTGGGTTTGCACCAGTGCAAATTCATCTGAATTGAAGCTGGTTAGGAGACAGCTTGGTGTGGTGTTCAGGTCAGCTGAGGATCTGCGCCAGGGAAGAGTCTTGTACTTAACAGTTCTCTTATTGGGATAGAAATTGAGAATTGGAAGGTTTCGTATAGGCACCAAGGAAAAACTCTTTCAAATGTAACACTTCATAATGAAAATCCAACTGAACTGTTGGCTCTTGCCACCTGTTAAGGACCATGCTGTGAAAAGAGGATAGAATTCTAGAATCAGAGGTCCCTTCACACTCTTCTTGCTCCTGTTAAGAAAATAGTACTTATCTCCCACCCGTGGGGATAATTCTTCATGAGTGCACTGCAGCCTGTCATCCCAGTGCAGCCATTGCAGGGAAGGGGTCAAGCCCATTCCAATAAATCTGGAGAGTGAAGCTTCTTGGAAAATTGATGGAAAGCACTTTAATTTGCCCTAACAGTTCTCTTCCAGGAGAGGCTTACTCAGGTGTATTCAGGTCGTGCATGAAGAGACTGTTTCATTCTCAAGTAAAGTTTAATGATAAATCTATTAAAGTCAAGGGTAAAATACTGTTATAAAATACGGTTGAGAGGAGAATTTTAAACAGAGAAGTACCATTTTAGGGCATGGTCTTTCTACTATTTATTCTAAGACTATTATAGGTAACATGGTTTTAGTGTAGATTTGCATTTGACCTTTTTTTTTCTAGTCAAAATACAATTCATATGATAGATACTAGGTTTCCCTGAATGTTGAGGATTTTTATTAACTGTTTTTCAATGTCCCTTCCTTTTTTTTTTTTTAACATTAGTATTGAAATTTTCCAAAAATTGGACCCCAACACAGTAGCTGTGACTGCAAAATCTTCGTTTGAAGAAGCTTTCTTAGGTCTGCAGAAACTGCTGGCAGCTGTGAATGATATCCGTGAAGGAATTAACAGGTAAGCAGTTAAGCTACTCATAAAATGTCAGGATAGTACCAGTCTTTTGATGCCAAACTACAATTTGTTGTGTGTGTTCAGTTATGTAATTTTTGTTAGAAATGTTGATATCAAGGCTCCCTAGAACCATTTGTTGGTAGCAAAAGAATAAGAAACTGTTGCAGACTTTCAGAGCTCTGGTTGTGAATTTTCTCTTTTATGACTTGAGACTTGTTTTCCAGTATTTGATGCTGAGCTACTCGCCTCTGCTCAAAGTGTAACCGGAGCTACGACATGGTTAACTAATACGTTATCTCTGATGCAAGAGCTTTGAATAATTCAGAATGTTTCTTAAATACAAGTCCCACTGGAATTGGGGCAAATTGCCGATATAGTGAAGGACATAAAGGTTTGGGACTTTACTGTTAGCAATTCTAGAGCACTCTTCATGAGTCAAAACCTGTATTGCAGCAGTAACAGTGACAATCAATCTGCTGGAGTCTCAGCTTAGGAAGGATAATATTCCCTCTGTCTGCCTGCTCCCTTCTTTTAAAGGGTGCAGAATAATAAAAATGAAGCTTCAGAAAGAATAAGGTTTCTCTGGTGCAGTCTTAGCTTAGTCCTTTTTTTACAGCAGTGAAGTGCTGTAACGTCACGGGCAGGAACAGCTACCGAAGAATGCTTTATGTTGTCATTCTTACGACTGACTTTAAGGAGAGTTTGTAGGAACTGGTTTGTTATTGTGATGGAGTTCCAGTACCTGCTGTGAGCATCCTGAAGGATGGCCAGGAATCTGAGTGGCTGGAGCGGTTTGATTTGGGAAAACACCAACACTTTGAGCACTTGTTTTGCGTAGTAACGATGCAAATAGGTTAGAAAACTGAAATAGATGCATCCAAACGATTGGGCTCCCCCTGTACATTGACATCCTGCTTTTCAAGTAAATGTTGAGGTACATTGCATTTCTGTTGTAGACTGGTAGAGCTTTGTTGAACACTATCTAATAGGCATGTAATTTTTTTCAAGAAGTGTTTTTTCTATCCTTCTACCATAGTAGTGAGCTTTTAAACTTGTATCGTCAGTACTTAGCAGTGTTCAGTACAGTCTTTGCTGAAGGTTCAGTCCTTACACTGTAGTTATCACAACAGTCACAGATTCACAGTGTTCGGGGTTGGAAGGGACCTCTAGAGATCATCTAGTCCAACCCCCCTGCCAGATCAGGATCACCCAGAGGAGATCACACAGGAACAAGTCCAGGCGGCTTTGGAAAGTCTCCAGGGAAGGAGACTCCCCCACCTCTCTGGGCAGCCTGTCCCAGGGCTCTGTCACCCTCTCAGTCCTCCCAAGGATGGATGTATGGTTATCCCAGTGTGAGGTCTGACCTGTCAAGGCACTTCAAAAATCTGGAGCAAGGGATGTGGAACTCTGTCTCTTGGGACTTGAGCTGTTTTTTATCTGTAACTGTTAGAGTATTTCTTTTTCTTTCAGTAAAAATTATGATGGAATCATGCAAACATTTGCTTCACTTGTCACCACTCCCAAATAGGTTTTTGTTGCTTTTTTAAATTAGGGTCAAAATACTGTTTCAGTAAAATATCTGTTCTGTAAGTCCCAAACAAGCTTCAAGGTATGCTCAAGGGAAGTCGTGTGTTCACAGGAGCATATAAAAGACTACGTATCAGTAGTATGTAGCTACAGGTCTGATTGTTTTCTGTACAGCGCACTAATAGTGGGATAACTCCATTCAAAGAACTCTTGTCTTCCTTCAAAGATAAATGGTCTAAATATTATGAAAGTAGAAACAGAAAAATATAGGTAGAAGTGTGAGCTAGAGCAGCTTGGTGTGATTGATTCATTTGCATGGCTGATTATTTTGTTTCTCTCAAGAAACTGTTTTAATAAAGCAGGTTGCTGCTAAAGCTGGTCCTTTTCATTCCATTCCTAAAGTTTTTGCAAGAAATCCTGTGGTGTATGTGGTAGGTGAGTTTCAACAAGTGCCTCAAGATGGTATTTCAGTGTTGCAGAGGTGTTTCATTAAACTGTGAGGCAATAATGTTTTGTGTTTATTTTACTTGAAAGCTATTTACCTCCCCTCTTTCCCCTTGTGGGAGAGCTCTGTACATATAAAAGGTCTAACATTATATCAGACAAACCTGTTTTACGAAAGATGTAATTTCTTGATTGGAGCCATCAGAGTATCTGGAGCAAAAATAAAGGGGATTCTGTTTGACGTTATTTGAACGCAGAGGCAATTTTCTGTTCTACGTGATCACCATGACACTCAGTAACATTTATGAAATTGCTTTAAAAATTCCTTTCATACATTCTAAATTTTTTTTTCTACTACTAAACTGAGACCCACTATTTAGGCATCCAGGATGATTCTTGGAGTGGAGTAATTCTCCTGCATGGTTGCATTTGGAAATGCCTGCTCCGAGTTTGTTTTGCAGATTTGCAGTAGAGGGCATCGTGGAGCAAGAAGTATGAGAGAGTGTAACACGTTTTGGCCTTGAGTGTAGGTGTTTCAGTTAGTTTGAGGCTTCCGACTAGGTTTTCTGGAGAGTCAGAAGGTGTATTTATGTATCACTGTAGGTTTATGTATGTTACAGAGTATTAAAAACAAAAAGTCTGAAGTTTTCAAAAGTGTGAGGGAGGCTTGCTTTGCCTGGGTCACTCAGCCTTTCCAAAACTGAATTTAGAGTACATCTGTTGTTCTTGGTTTTGGTTTTTTTTTTTTTTTAAAGTCCTTTTAGTGACTTACCGTTAATCTAACGGTGTGATTGCAGAAAAGGAGGCATCTGGAGAAAAAGTAGTGAAAAACTTCCAGCTTGAGTATTTGGAGGTAATACAGCTTTTAGTGATAAAATACAAGTGTGTTCTGTGTTGGCTTCTATTCCTTGCTGTCCAGAACAAAGAAGAGAGAAACTGTCTTGTGAAAGTTTGGCAGTTTTACAAATAAGTTACATTTAAAATTCAACCGCATTCAAAATTCAGATTTTCAGGTTTGTTAAAAATAATTAGAAAAGCACAATCACACTTCTTGAGATTGTGGAATGATACCCTTCCTCATGAAAAAGTACTGCACTCGTGGCACTACTACAGCAATTCAGGCTTGATGACCAGAACATGTTTATAACAAATATAGATAGTAAAAAAGAGGGGAAAAAAAAAAAAAGCGGTTTCATGGAAGAGCTCTTATTTACCTCTTTCTGCATCTTGCCCTATTTTTATAACTTTTGTCATACCATACAGATTTTTAGTTTTATCTTTGCTTCTTCCTCTGACGACATTGGTGGAAGAACGGTATTTATACCGCAGAATTCACGCCATGAACGTTTTACAGTGCTTCAGCTCGAAAGTGAAGACAATAAGTAGTGTGGTTAGCAAGTGCTGACGACCTACCTGCTTCTTTTGGCCACGGGAATGTATTTCAACAAGTACGTGTTAGTTGTCTCCTCCAGTATAGCTGATCCTCGCGGCCACTGTTATATCAGTGTGTTCTTGGGATTTACTCAAAAAAACAAGCACAGAATGCCTGCTTTCCACTTTTGAGAGCAGAGGGTGTTGTATGTGTTGATGTTGTTGACTAGCGGTGAACAAAGATTACTAAACTTCTGAAATTAAGCTGAAGAAAGAAGTAAAGTAAAACTGTAAAACCATAAAATGTTTTAAGATGAGTTTGGATTGAATAATATTTGTTTTCAGCGATGGTTTATAGTTGTATTTATGTTGTGTATTATTTGTGTCGGGTATTATTTAGAGCCAGTTAATATGGGGACCCAATCTAAGGTCTCTTAAGTTAAATCATTTAAATAAATTAAAATAATGATCTTTAAAAATATTCAGAATAACTCTATGGTTTTCAACTAGCTCTTATAGGGAACAGAAGTATTTGTGCAACTCTCAGGGTTTTCAGGTTTATGCCAAATCTTTCATCAAAATTCACGCACTGATTCTGCCGGGAGATGTTTGGGCCCTTCATCCTTGGTGAGGAGAGAGGTTTAAGCACTTATCCCAGAAAATTAACTCCCACCGCTCTTGTTCTGCCAAGTGCAGAATGCCTTGCAAGGTATCGCTGCTGCGGGTATGCTACATGACACCTATCTGACTCTGTGCTTAAGTTACATCGGAACTGCTCCTCACTTTCTGCGCGCAGGATGTGTTTCTCTCTTCACCTGTTGAAATCAGCCTGTGCACCAACAGCAGTAGAAGGCTGGAAGCACTTGGAAGTTTTCATGATTGGTCATCCGACACATATCTTGTATCTTGTTGCTGTTAAATCTTCCTGTTAACGTACTGCTTGGAATATTGGGTTAAGATAGCTTTCCCACCCTTTCAAAGGCTTCAGCAGCAGCATTTAAATCTATCTGTGTAAGGGTTTGCATTAATTAGCCAGTGTTTTCCCTAGGCTGAATATAACTTCTGGTCCAAGGGTCTGTGTGCACCCTGAGGGAATATTACATGTCTTCAAGTTTCCTGGCCAAGTTACTTCTAGATAAGAAATCCTTGTTAAAAGAAAATGAAAGCTTAGTCTTTGGTGAATTGATAGTTATTTCTAGTTTGGTTTTTTTTATCTGCTTGCTAAGAAATTATTGGTTTGTTCACACGCCAACTTTAAAATCACTCAACTTCCAGCATGTACTCTTAGATACAATACTCATAAATGTTTATCCTAACAGTGCCAGCTGTAAAAATACTAACCTGTTACTGCAGTAAGGAACCTGAATGCTGCTTTTCTACTATTTTATCTAAACGGAATCTCTTTCAAATTCCCAGTGATTTTGTTTGGAAAGCACTGATTTAGACAAGGACTCCATAAATGTTTGTGAATTAAAAGTGTAATTTTTTTAAGATCTCAGTAGTGCAGGAAAGCATTACTGCATCAGAACTGTTCACTGAATATTTTGGGATTAAAGAATTAAAAACTAGTTCTACAGTTTTAGTCATTTACAAACAGAATGCTGCAGATGTAGAGAAGAAACTCTTTCCTCTTTGTTCATTCAGCTGGTCAGGGGAGGAATTCAGATTTCTTTTTTTATTATGTCTAGTTAGAAAATTGTCTTCCTTCCCTTAGGCTGCCATGCCATTTAGTATCTACCCTAAAGTCTCTAGGCTAAGAGTTCCACTTTTCATCTTCCTCCACACGCAGTCTCCTGAAAATAAAACAGAGATCAACTCCCAGTTCAGAAAGTATCAGACTTTCCTATCACTAGTTGGTGGTTTTGGGTTTTTTTATTTACTTGAAACCTGAAATGTTCTTGATCCACGAAAGGAGAACAGTTAAATTACTTTAAATGTAAATATCAGTCTCAGAGCGCTGTTCGTGGTGTGGTTTTCCAAGGGAAACAGAATTTACTATGAATGAGAAATGGGTCCCTCTACAGCTCCCTGAAAGGAGGCTGTAGGGAGGCGGGTGCTGGCCTGTTCTCCCAGGTAACTGGTGACAGGACAAGAGGAAACGGCCTCAAGTTGTGTCAGGGGAGGTTTAGATTAGACATTAGGGAAAACTTTCTCACTGAGAGAGTGGTCAGGCATTGGAACAGGCTGCCCAGGGCAGTGGTGGAGTCGCCACCCCTGGAGGTGTTCAAGGAACATGTACGCATGGCGCTTGAAGACATGGTCTAGTAGGTGTGGTAGCGTTGGGTTGATGGTTGGACTGGATGATCTTATAGGTCTTTTCCAAGCTCAGTGATTCTGTGGCAGCCTTGTTGCCTTTAAACCAGCCTAAAAAGCAGTACACTTTGAACAAATCAGTGTTGTAAAAGCCATGGTCTGACCTTGTAAAGCTAGAGAACAGATGTCTAGACAAAGTGGCACTAGGATCTGACATCCGAAGGACTTCCACAATGGAAGAAAGCATGAGCTTTTGCCTTTCTTTTGGGAAAAATCTCCTTCGTTTCCCACAAGGTTGGTGTTGAACGAAACTCTGGCATGCGTTGACCACTGTAACACCAGTTTGAGTGCTCTATTGCAGTGCAGTGTAACGAATTGTTAATAATCTGTATATAAGTTTTATTCTTCCATTGCTCATCCTTTTTGCTTTCCTGATGTTCTGACAGTGAGGTTAAATGGGGGGGTTTTAGTGGGTGAAGTTGACTTTTACACAATTAAGTCATATGCCTTTTCGATTAACCGCATGGATTTATTGAATTGCTTAATGCTTTGTGACAGTCTGATCAGTCTTACGCCACAGGCAGTTGCATAGAGCTGTTAAAGAGGAACAGCTCAGTGTGACAAGTGCTGAGGTGCAGAGGCTTGGCCAGATTTGGGAGTGATTACCACGGAGTCTCATACGATTTCTACCCATATGCTTTACTTGTCGTTGCCCAGGATTTCCGTGCTTGTGAGCAGCTGGCAGGCTGACCTGCTTTCACTGCCAGATCATCTTGTGAGTCGGAGTTTTTTTTCCCTCCCTTCCATTTGATAAGTTAATTTTCTGATCCTTTCCAAACCGGCTTTGCTTGTTTTCCAGATATTCTCTAGGCACAAGTGAGGAGCTGCATTGTGAGCTCTTCCCTATCCAGTCCCATTTTTGATTATCAAATCTTACACTCTGTGCATGTGTCTGGCATCAGATGAGTGACACATCAGTAGCTGAAAAAACTTTGAGTGGTTTGGGAAGCTGTATTGCTTCTGAGACAGAAATCATGAAGTCTAACTCTCTCCTTTCTCCCTTCTGCCTCCAGAACGGTATCTAACCTCCCTTTTCTCACTCGTACCCAGTCACTGCCAAGAACTATACTTGTAGGTTTTAGCTTGATCAGTAAAATGCATTTTAGTGGCGATCCAACTTCCGTGTTACCCAGCATCCTTGCCAACACCTGCTCCGAGCACGGTGTTTGGGTTAATTAGAAGTTGAAGTACCTGACGTGGGGTTGTTGGTCGTTTGGTTCTACCGGGCAGTGCTCATAGGAAAGGCAAAGGGATTCAGCGGCTTTCCACCCTCTGCTTTTGAAATACATTTGACATCATGTTGAGAGAGAAGAAAAAACAGTGGTTAAATACTGGGCCGGTCATACTACTGAGATTCAGATTGCTCGTTAGAAGAGTTTTACTCGTTAGAAGAGCCCATTTGCTTCACGTGTTACTACGTTAGAGGGTGTTCTCTACGCATAGTTCTATAGCTGAGGCAGACTTTTTTTTCACTGAGGAACTTGATGAAAAGAAGATCAGCTTGATTTAATGAAGTAATAGATGCAGAGTCAACGTGCGTACACACACGTCCAAGGTTTCCCAGTGTACATCTTAACGTTTCTATTTTCTGTGACACACAATGGTCGCTACAGGAGATGAAAGGAATGTAAAAGGAGTCAAACCAGTAGGCAGCAGCAGTGGTGAGAAATCATTGTCCTGCAGACAGGAATGTGTTAGAATGTTCCACAGAGAAATATATTCCAAGACTGGAGCTTGTATTCCAGTTCCTATTTAGCTGAAAATGGCAATAACCATGTTTTATGAATGCTGATCTGTTAAGAATTTGTGGGGGAAGTTAGGGTGCAAGCTCTTCTCTCACCAACTTCTGTTCAGTACTCCGTGTGTCACAGTGGTTCTTCCCTGAAAATAACAATCGGCTTTTATTTGAAGATACTGTAAAGCTTTGAGCCAAATCTCAGACTTCTCATTTCATGTTATGAACCCAGAAGGAATTATTGTGATAATCCAAGCAAACCCCATAAACGAAGTTACGGGATTTAACATTAAGTGACTTAGATGCTTCTTTACACATTTTAGTTCGTTTTTTTCCAAATAACGGGAAGCACAGCCGGTCTGTACATCCACCTGAGGTCTGGTAACTTAGTGAGCTGACCCGGTAACGTTAGCAGTTTGCTAGTAGCTTTGGTCACCAGGACTTAAAGAAGTTATGTGCTCACAGGAAATTAATACAAAGAGTGGCGAGGGTTGCCTTGTTGAGTGCACAGACTGCATAGTCTGGGAAACATCAATGGAATGGTTCTTAAGCCTGTGGCATCCTAACTGTGTCAGGATTCAGAAATTCTAATAAATTAATGGTTTACTTTATTTGGTAATCACTGAAAAGTGCTCCCCTTCCAGTGAGACAAGATCAAATACACGTGGTGCAGGTGCTTCCACGGCGTTAGGTTTGTGAAGGAAGGAAATGTGGGTGGCAGGTTGCCTGCTTTCATACGCACAGTAGAACTGAAGGTCTGTGCAAAACCGAAGGGCTAAAAATGACCTTGGAATTCTGCTCTAATATTGCTTCTAAAATTACTTTCAAACTGGTTTCCTTGCTAGGAATGATGGAGTGAAATAGGAGTTTCTAGACACTTCTCTGCCCTGGGGATGGGGAAGTTTGAAGTCAGATGAACAGAAAGAACCATGCGGAGATGCCGCATAGTTAAGGGAAAGGCAGAACCCTTTAACCCTGCCTTCCACCCCCAGTCTCCGCCTTTGCTTTTTCATAGCTCTTACGAACTTGTTTTCTTCCACACAATCCGGGAGCCCGTAAGGAACCCAGGTTTTCTTTCTCTCACCATCGCCCTTTCCCCCCTCCTCCCTCCTTCCTCTAGAAAGCTTACCTGGCTGGGTTTCCCACCGGCAGCTCGACCGTGGCAACTTAGCCTACAGCTTCCATCTGTGTCCTTGGCACAGCAGGAAAAACACAGTAATGAACATATTTTTGCCCCAACACACTTGTAGCAACGCTCAATGGCCTTCAGTAAGGGTGAAGACATTAGGAATAACTTACCTTGTGTGTTGGGTCCGGTTTTGCCTTCCCTTCTATGAAAACAAAGATGCGAGCTTCCCTCCTGGTTATGCACGAATGGTACAAAGATCGCCAGCCGCAGAAATCGCACTTTCCCAGGCCTCGGGGATACGCGCGGGTTTACGTCGTAGACGACTGATGCGACATCTAAAGCTGATGTATTGTCCCGTGCAGACAGGGCTGGCTGGCGGCTACATGGAGCCGGTTGGTGGGAATCGGAGCTGCCGCTCAGCCCAAGCTGCCAGCATTTCCAAGGATGCTTGCCAAATTGTCTGTGCCGGGGCTTTACGCCGTCAAAGCTGACAGCTTTCTCGCTGGGGTAGCAGTTGAAGGCTTCGTGGTATTTTTTGGAGAAGTAGCCAGTTGGTTCTCTTGGCGACTCGAGTTGGCAGGTCAAGTGGTGCAGGGGAAGAAAAAAACCCTGGGTGCGTCTTCTGATGGAGGAGGAAAGAATGTGTGACTAATGGTTGTATCGGTGATAATTCCTATGTAAAATCATGCTGAAAGTAAGCAGCAGACTTACTAGTTACGATAAATCCTGTGGTGTGTCACGGTCCTCCAGCCTGCTTAAAATACACTGTTGTCTTAACTGGGATTTTTAACTTATTCTGTTAATTTTCTGGGGTTTTATCAGTTCCTAATTAATTCATTTATAAAGGCTTAGAGCTTACAGTGGGAGAGAGGGGAGAATTTGGACTCTTTCCCAGGGAAAAGTAAATAGAACTTCCCCAAAAGAAATTATGTTCAGGTTTTTTTCCCAAATCCATACTTTAAACTTCACGTAAGAAATACTGATAAAATTCTGCCTTAACGTATGTAAAGTGTTACTGGGTTGTAACGTACATTTTGTGATGTTCGAGGGTTCTGTCTTTTCCTAGTGCGTGAGGTACCACTGAATTATATCTGCTTAAATAGATTAGGATAATTAATTTTTGAGAGAATCACTTCCTTATTGGATCATTTTTGGAGCCTTGTGGGAAAGGGTTCTCCCCCAGAGCTTTACCTTATGGAGACACCAAAGCTGATGCTTTCTTCTGCTCTGGTAACTCCGTTTGTAATGAGGTGAACGAGGGCTGGATTTTGGGAAAGAATGGAATGGTTTTGGCTGCTCTGTTCATTTGTGGCTAAATGAAATACCAGTATTTCACATGGTTCTTCATAAAGATGCCTCTCCCTGGTTTCAGCTCTCACTATTAGGACAACCTGGTTACTATTAGAAGTAGCAAGGGTGGTATGTAAACTGCATCTGAGCTGGACATTGGAATACTGGAGGGAATGAGTTAAAGCTTTAGCTGGTGTGGGAACGTTTTGTATAGCGTCACTTCTCTGTTGCTTCACGTTCATAGGGCGGGCTTTGCTTATGTGAAACAAAAGGCTTTTAATTATTGCTGCTTTTCTTCCCATCTATGTAGAGAAATTGCTCATAAAAACATCAGTTGAATTTTTAATTAGGAAAAAACTTCATAAATAGTCCTTACAGAAATAATAAGCTCTTTTAATTCTGTTAGAGAGTGGAAAGGGATGGGTGGAAGGGAAAATGCTTCAAAGATCAGAATCCTCTTTTTGTTTAAAGAAAGTAATTAGATTTTTCTTTTTCATTAAGCGCTTAGGAGCGTTTTAACTCTTCCGTAGAATCCTTTTCTGTTTGCTTAAAAAAATCCCCAAATTTTTCTTTTTCAGAATTTTGACCCCCACCAGTAGTTTCCAAGATATTTGGACCCTCTATAACTTCCTCGTAAGCAATGAGGTATGAAGTTTTCTTTAATGTTTTTTTCAGATACACTTCTGTTACAGTTGTTTTACTTAAAGTAGTTATGAGGTTGGCTGTCTCATCATTGGGTTTCCACTAAGCTAGAATTTTGAAGATTTGCTCCTTTTTATTAGGCATTGGGCATAAAAATATACTTTTGGTTGGTACGTACCAAAAGTTACTTGAATTTCCACCAGTTTGGGAGTTGCTTGCATGACGTGGAGCGCTCCTTTGTTGTGAATGACTTGCTGTCGAGAGTAAAAAGCCTCGAAGGTGACGTCACTGAAGCATCCCTGACGTTGCCGTTTTAAGAGAGCGAGCGAGTACATTGCGTTAGGTGGTTCTGTGGTGAATATTGGCTGCAGTTCAGAGAAAAAAAGGTAAATTGAAATGAACATTTGCAATAGAACAGAGGTATTTTTCCATTTTGTATATTATATGTATCAGATTTGCAGTTCTCTCCTATACAAGAAAATATATTTGCTTTTCTAACCTCTGCATAGAGGCTGACTATATGTATGGAATTAACGTGGGTCTGAACTCACTCCATTTGCTATAGAGCTATAGGGTAAATGAAGCGGGGAGGAGGAATTATTGAAGGTCTCTCTGATTTGTGCAGAAATTGTTAGAAAATGGAGCTGGAGGGATATCTATCGCTACCGTTGTATACAGTCACGATTGTTAGTTTGTAATATTTGATTTTATAATATATTGGGTGACTTGTGCATGTCTGTCTCAACTCCAAAGCCTGTTTGGTAACTCTGTAACCGTATCTGTTACACCAGCTGTGTGATTTTAATTGATGTGTGGTACTTGGTAAATTACTATGTTCATTCTTTGTTCTTTGTTTTAGATAAATAACAGTATAAAATTCACTGCTGAGGAGCTTTATGAGTGTGTTTCTCAAGAGGCATACCGGTAAGCCAGTTACTGACCCCCTCAGACGGGTTTCGAGGCGGCATTTTAGCATGTACTGTGTCAGCCAAAGTACCCTACAGAGAAATTGTTTGGCTAAATAAAAAATCACAGTTGTAGGAAGGACACAGGGAAGATGAGTGGGGATGGTTTCTTTTACCCTCCTTCTTTTTTTTTTTTTTTCTTTTAATGATCTACTCCTATAACTGAGTAGGAGAGGACTTGAATTAGAGCTGAGCCATTGGCATCTCCATGGTGATTTTCAGCCGTTGGAGGTGGGATGGTGGTCCCTCTTTCCTGTACCAGTTCAGGTTCATGGCTTAGTGGCACAGAGCTGGTACAGGTCAACTTGTACTGCATGGTAGCGTGGAGCACGAGTCTGTGTTTAAATGACTTTGGTACCACCGAAATTCTGTTGTGGTGAGGTTCTTCTTGTCACTGAACTTGTTATTACAGGAACTTTGCTTAAATCAGCAGAGGAAAAAACGCTGCGATTCTGAAGGCAGTTCAGGTGATGGATCTGTACCACGGCAGCTGGGCATATCTGCGGTTGCTGTGCTGCCTTGTGGCCACCGCTAAAGTCGTAAATTAAGCCATTTGTAAGCACAGTTAGGAAGAAGGAGAAACGGACTTGGGATCCCAAGTACTGTTGCCATTTTAGGAGACTTTTACAGTTCAGTCACAGGAAAATAAATGTTCTGTTGCACAGCTGAGTTAAAGGCCCTGAAAAGGTTATCTAAAATGAGTGTCATGCAAGGCTTACAGTTCTTCAGGTAAAGTTTGTGGCTCATAAAAGGTTTCTTTCTGAATTTGTGCAATTGAGGGCTTGTAAATCCAGGTTTTGTGAGGTTTTTAAAAGGCCACAATTTTTCTTTCAATAAATTTTAAGTGGATAATGAAAGGCAGGTGAATATTTTCTTCGCTGCAGCTCTTAGAGGGATGTGAATTAGCTGTAACTCGCTAGGATATGAAGTAGGGTTCCATCAGCTGCATAAAATGCTTGCAGATGGTTTTACTCTGAGTAGGCAGATTATTCTGTGAACCTTTCCTTTGCCTGGATCGGTACTGATTTGCCAAATCTTCTGTGAATTTGAAAGTGTAAATTGCTTGGTCAGGGGAGAAAAGTTATGCAGGGAAGAGAGATTCAGTCCATGTGTCAGCAGAGAAGAGCAGTTCACAAGTGCGACTGGCTTGATGTGGTGCCCAGCGTTCCTGTCGTTCTCCTTGTCAGACGTTGGTGAGCATCTCCATCCCTGTCTGTAAGATGCACAGCGCACACAGGGCCTTTGCTGTTGTGCGAAGGGGGGCAAGGGAGCTGCAGTTTCTTGATGTTTGAAAGGCGTCCCTAGGTCCATGTTTTATCAGGAAGCCTGAACACTTGGACCATTGTCATGAATTCTGTGTGCTGCAGTAGATTTCACGGCCAAAACAAACATTCTCACCGGCGCTTTCATTTTTTAGATGAGCGGTCCAGGGTGAGGGTGACGTTTTTGTTACATGTAAGTTATGGCCTTTGAAGACATAAAGAAAACGAAGCAAAGATTAAGATCCGTTGCTGTAAATTCAAGCCACAGATTTTCAAAGCTCTGCAAACATCCAGCTGTTGTTCTGCATTCTTACAGCAGCGAAGCGATGTGGTATTACAGAAGTGAGATAAACTGTGATTCCACCCAGAAAAGCAGAGGTGATAAATGGGGTTTTAAAAGCGCTAACACTGAGACGTTCCAAGAGCAAAGGCACAGGAAGGGAGGGGGCTTTAAGGCAGGCCAAGTTACTTGTGCTGTGGCAGAAACGTGCTGAACAAAGGGTTTCCCCCTGCTTCAATTACCAGCGAACGTTTGTACTTCAGCCTAGATGTGGAATTCTTCAGGAGATGAATTCCTGTCTGGAACACCTGTATTCTGACTGTTCCTTTTCTGGGATACACCAAAGATGCTTGTGTCCTGAAATTTTGATTCCAAGGGTTTCTCCTTATCTGTAGAAGGAAAAGGGCTACTTGAAGCTAAATAGCCAGAGCTACGTGCACATTTCTCCCTGCTTTCATATCCCTAAGCGGTACTGTAGCCCTTGCTGTCACAGTAGCATTTAGAAGATGCCAGCCAAGGACCAGGGTCTAGATCTTTAGGATATAAACAAAACAAAAAGATGTTGTCTGTGTTTAAAACAATCAGTGTAGTCAAGAGACTTATTTTGTGTGTAAATAGAGTAACAAAATCATAGAAGGGACCTTAGAGACCACCTAGTTCCAACGCCCCTGCCATGGGCAGGGACACCCTCCACTAGACCAGGTTGCTCCAAGCGCCATCCAGCCTGGCCTTGGACACTGCCAGGGATGGGGCATCCCCAGCTTCTCTGGGCAACCTCTCCCAGTGCCTCCCCAGCCTCTCCAGGAAGAATTTCTTCCTGATATCCAATCTGAATCTCCCTGCTTTCAGTTTAAACCCATTACCCCTTGTCCTGTCGCTACAGGCCCCTGTAAAAAGTTTCCCCCAGCTTCCTTGCAGGCCCCTTCAGGCACTGGAAGGTGCTATAAGGTCTCCCCAGAGCCTTCTCTTCTCCGGGCTGCACAGGCCCAACTCTCCCAGCCTGTCCCCACAGCAGAGGGGCTCCAGCCGTCGGATCATCTTCGTGGCCTCCTCTGGACTCGCTCCAACTGGTCGATATCCTTCTGATGTTGAGGGCCCAGCACTCCAGGTGGGGTCTCACAAGAGCTGAGTAGGGAGGGAGGATCCCCTCCCTCTCCCTGCTGGCAACACTGCTCTTGTAGTTGGGACTGCCCTGAGCCATGTGCAGGCCCTTGCACTTGGCCTTGTTGAACTCCATGAGGTTGGCACAGTCCCACCTCTCCAGCCTGCCCAGGTCCCTCTGGATGGCATCCCTTCCCTCCAGCGTGTCGACTGCACCGCACAGCTTGGTGTCATCAGCAAACTTGCTGAGGGTGCAAATGCCACCATTTCATGGTCCCTGCAGCCAAAGCTGCCCTTGAGCATCACGTTCCCCACCAGCCCCTCCCTGTTGGTGAGAACAAGGTCCCAGCATGGCCCCCCTCCTCATTGGCCCTTCTGTCACTTGGAGAAGGAAGTTGTCATTGTCAATGCACTCCAGGAACCTCCTGGCTTGGTTGTGCCCTGCCGTGCTGTCCCTCCAGCAGATACCGGGGTGGTTGAAGTCCCCCATGAGGGCCAGGGTTAGTGCCCGTGAGGCTGCTGCTCTCTGCCTGTAGAGGGCCTCATCCCCTCGCTCACCCTGGCCCGGTGGCCTGTAGCAAACTCCTACTGCAGTATCCCCTCTCCCCGCCCTCCCTGTAATCCTGCTCAGCCCCTGGTCCACCCGCCCTGCCTGTACACAGAGAGAGGTTACATGTAAGTACAGGTTTGGAAGGTTTGAGTTGAACCTTCCAAAATCCCCGCTCTGTCAGGAAAGCTGGTACAAGTGACCTTTCAACCCGGGTAATTTGTTAAACTGCCTTTGCGCAATACAGTGAGAAGCAGGGAAGAAAGGAGCGCTGCGTGGAGGCTGTGTTAGGGGCTTCATCTAAAATCCTTGGGTTTAGCAACTTTACAGCAAAAGGCGCTGCTACCTCTTGCACTTTCCGGAACTCGCCTGACTCTGCACAGCCACAGGGCGGTCCCGCTTTTTAGTTCAAAACTGAGTTACATTGTGCTGTGGGTCAGCACAGGGGGTTCCGAGCTTTGCAGCCGCTGTCTCCGTAGGAAAGCAAGGAGTCATTCCCAGGAACTGTGCTCCTCAGGGCTCACGCTGGCTTGCACGTGCAGAGAGCCTGCCGCCATCACCCCGCGGTGATTGCCATTTCACCAGTACCTGGTGCTCGGCGGGGCTGCTGGGGGGGAGGCAGGAGGATGCACAGCCCTAGGGGCAGAGCTCCTTTCCCCAGTGGGGAGCAGGGGAAGTTGTGCTTCTCATACAAGCAAGAACATAACAGTCTGTGCTCGTTGTTTAAACGCCGATTTTTATGTATGCATGAGGTCATTTTTTAAACTCTTGGAATTCAGCTCCCTCACCTGTGGTTGGTTTCTGTTTTTTTCTCCCCAGATACCTTTGCAAAATACTCGATCTTAAACAGAAATGAGGATTGTTTTTTTCTTCTTGCTGCTCACCTTTTAAGCAATTTTACCGTGTAATGTCAAGTTCCGGTACAGAGCAGGAGCAGGCATTTTGGCAATTTGACCGCTGGCCAAAAGGCAAACTGGTCAGACCACGTGAACACGTAAAACCGCAGCAGAACTGCAGTGGGTCAGTGCCTGCGCCCTGTTTTTATGAAACCGGGCATGGAGAAACCAGACACCCTGCGTCTGGTTGTTCTGCCAGCGTTGAGGAAAGCTCTCTGAAAGATGGAAGCTCTGCTTCACCTTCTTTCAGAACATTGAAATGGGGAAGGTTTTCAGGTGCTGAACGGGAGTGGCTGCTGTTCAAAAATGCCACGCCACTGGCCAGCCTGCCGTGTGTGCCAAGACAGGAATCGCCGTGGTTACTGGAAGCGCACGCTTAGGGGGTCGTTTCCTAAAAAATGTTTCTTGTAGTATTTTTTTGTGAGTGCAGGTGTCCCCCACGGATGGTGTGTCCATCAGTCCCTTTAGGAGTAGCTAATTTAAACAATATTTAATATGTGTGAGCATAAGCTTGTGGAATTTTGGCTGACCGGTGGCGCTCCACAGCTGATCTGAAAGATGACAGCTGTTGGGCAGGTGGGAGAGGAATGGGACGAGCTGCACCTTGAAGTCAGGTTATCCCAGAAGCCTCGAATCAGTCTCCGGCTGTACCGTAACTGGGTAGAACTTGGTTCTGTCTGCAGGACACAAACCCGTGGGAGACGTACCGCGGCCTCGCAGCTTAAACGCGTTCAGTAAAAACCAGTCACAGCCTGTGAGCTGAAGGCTGGGGCTGAGGGAGCTGAGGTTTGCAGTGTGGCTCCTGGTCACGGCAGGATACAGCTGGAGCAGGTACTGACTAACCAGCTCTGTCATAAACTTTCATCTCCATTGCAAGACCCAAAATACATCTGCATTTCCAGCGGTGCTGAGCATTCTCTGCTTCTGACAGAGCTGAAGCGGCATCGCATTATTGTTTTAAACGAACCTACGGAAAGATTCCCGTCTATAAAACAGGTCCTTTGTGTCCTGGTAACCTTTGTGTCTTCTGCAGGGAAAGGCTGGCAGTGGGATGTTGCCAGCTGGCCCAGCTGGAACACGCCATTAAGCAGTGTCACGCAGCGGTTCACACGGAAGCCAACAACAGGGGCTGGCTGTGACACCTGGGTCGAGGACTGGAGCTGCAGCACTCACCGCCGGCCTTTTCCAGGTCCGTGGGAAGCCTAACGACTCCTCCCCTGCAGGGGAAACACGCGAGGAACCAAAAACCTGCCGCCTTTTCTCTCAGTGGTGCTGTTTTGTATCCGAGTTGAAGGAGGAAGACCCAGCTAGTTCCGTACCTACATTAACTGTCAGAATCGCTGCAGAGTCAGAAGCTGATGGAATTGTCAGTCTCAAGTGAGGGTCCCTGGATGGGTACAGGTGGCTCGGTATGTGACACGTGCTGCACCACTCTTCTGCATTCCCCGTGTTCCTGGTGGGGGCTAGGCCTGCCAGCGGTCAGGTAGGAAAACCCCCTCAGGCGTTGGCTCTGCTGGCACGTGGCGAGACAAAGGAACACACTGCGGTAGCTGGGGAAGGAAAGCAGCTGAGTACAGCTGGGACCCTGCAGGTACGCAGGGCAAACACAGATGCAGTGTACGTATCCCGTAGAGTGCGCTGTGGAAGGCTTGAGAGGATGTGGGGTGCGGAAAGGGATGGATGGGTGCTCGTTGTTTTAAAAAACAAATCCCCACCCTCAGGCATGTGTTTGTCCTGACCACCTTTCAGAGGAAGGGGCTTGTCTTGTTCAAACACCTATTTAAATCTTCATAGAGCAGGGACCTGCTGGAAACGCTGTTTTGAGAAACTCCTCATCCTTCTGCCATCTTCTCTTGCAAAGGCCTGAGCAGCTTTTCCCTCCGTGGCTCAGCTCACGTCTGAGCGCAGCCATTGTTTTCCAAAACTGCCGAAGTCGATGAAACTTTCTGAAGCCATTCTCAGTGCTGCTGTGGCCTTTAAGCTACCTCTTCTGTGCACGTGTCTGTACGGGGATGAGGTAGGTGACTGGCAGCGTTCTAGAGCTGTTTATTTTGATACTAACTTTTGGATGTATTTGTAAATCTTTATTGTAAAAATCTGATCTATTGTTCCAGTAAACGGGAGTTAATTCTACACAGCGGTGTTGCTTCATGTAGCTCTACTCCTGCTTTGCCCAGCTGCTGGGGCTGCAAGCTTAGCGCAGCTCCTGCCCTGACACCTGGAAGGTCGGGTTTCCATGGGGTCGCAGAGCGCGGTTCAGTGGCAGGGCGGTTTCCATTCTAGTGCTGTACATCACACGCACATAAGCTGGCACTTGGCAGTGTAAGCGGAGGAAACTAGGACAGAGGCTGTGCGCTTAAGCTGATTTAGTTCCCGTCTACTTTTGATACATGGCAGGGGAAGAGGGACAGACACGCATGAAGCCAGCTGCTCTGTATTTTCTTACTCTCCCTGTTCAGATGCACCCAGCTCTATGTCGTGGGTGGGTTAAAGGGCTACTCTGAGTTGTTTCTGCTCAGCCCAGCCCTGAGCGGGCTGGGGGGTCAGCGGAATACCCTGCTTCGTCTTAAACCTACACAGACCAGAAGTACCGGGTTTGATGTCGTCAACTGTCTTGCCGAAGAAAGGGACACAAAGACACATCACAGCAATCGTGTGGTGCAAGGATTTCCCAAAAGGTACCTTTAATGCGTTTGCATCGGCAGCAAGCAGTCAGTGCTAGTTTTGGCACAGGAGTTAGATGTGCAGCACTACACATTAGACACCACGTCATCCTAACCAACATTTTATCCATAGGAATAGAGAAAGTGAACTAAAACATAGTGCCATGAGCACGTGCAAAATCAGGTTATTCGTGTCCCTATCACACGTTCAGCTTGCAGTATTAGAAAAACAAACTCAAGACAGTTACTATCAGGTGAATACATTTTTTTTGCCAACTGGCAAGAGTTTAAAAACCATGAGAAAACCCCCACACTGAAGTTTTTGTTTTACAAAGGTTAGCTCACCCCTCGTAACAAAACTGCTGTACAGAGAGCACCCTCGGCCTTTTTGTCAGGACAGTTGGAGCCAAAATACCATTCCCACCCTGGGAAGTCACAGCTATGTTATGTTCAGAAACTCCATTCAGCTCTAAGGAAGGTGTAGCATACTAAGTTACGGTACTGTAGCAGAGGCAAAAGCTCAGAAGCTCACCTACAGTGGTCAAGTCCTTCTCCCGCTCGGTCTCTACAAACTCCAAGGTTGTCTCTTCAATAGCCATTTATCTGCCATTTTCATGTCAACAGATTAAACACTCCACTGAGTATATAAAAACTGTTATAAAAAGGCAATCATAAAAGATAAGGTATTGGCAGGCATGTCAGCTTTTTTTAATAAAAAAAATAGCCATTATATCTATTTAAATAAGGCTTCTTGTTACAGACTGTTCCAGTTACTGAAGGAAAACAAGGCCTGATGGAAAAAAAACGATCCCCCATAAACCTTACACTTCCTGCCCCGAGAACACATGCTACCGAAGTCATTTAATGTGCAAAGTGACAAAACAAACACGGGGGAAGCTCCTGAAATGATATGCCCAGTCTGGTTTCTCTTGCATTATATTCAAAATCTTAAGAAAAAAAAAAAACACCACCAAACCCACCACCAAAAAAAACCCTAAAACAAGTTCTAAAATACACAAACCCCCCTTCATCTTGATATTCTTTCCAAAACAAATATGTACAGCACGTTAATATGCAATATGCAAAAGCTCCGTGTTGCTGTTGGCAACATCTGTGCCCTCCCCGACCCTATTCACATGTACACCTCTACTAAACCACAATTACATCACTAAGCCTGTTAGTTTGAAAAGGAAATTTAATTCACTTAAAACTTGTAAATTTTTGTGTAGGGGCTCCATTCGTTTGACTCTGAATTGTAGACTTCAACCGTGTTCAAGAACTCATTGCCATCAAATCCCCCAACTGCATAAATAGTGTTTGCCACCGTCGTGATGCCGGCGTTGCTCCTCGGCGTGGTCATGCTTCCCATCATCTTCCACTCGTTCTTCGCAGGGTCGTACATCTCCACGCAGCTCACCGCGTGAGAGCCATCGAAGCCGCCGCCAACAAAGAGTTTGCCTAACAAAGGAGACAGCGAATGGGTCACTGCTAAGCACCAGCGGTGTCACTGAACAGCCTCCTTTCCCGGGAGACAACCCAAAAGGTTTTCTGTCAGAAAACTGTGCCTTATTCAAGGTTTTACTCAAGTTACAGCATTCACCTGCTCTGGGTCTCTGCATCGTTAGAGCTGACAGGAGGTTACTGCAGTGTCAGCGCAAAGTCCAAACTCAGACAGATGCAGCTGTTGAGCCGGCATGGTGATGCTCTGAAAAGGGGGAGGAACACCCCAAAACAAAAACCAGTTTGGGTTTTTTTCTGGTTACAGCTCTTAATCAAACTGGAGGCACAGCCTGGGAAAGCACACAGCTTTGTATTCTACTTGCATCACAGCTTAACATGAAAAACTCATCAAGCACAAGAGGTTTCTTAGCCTGTGGAAGGAAGCCTACCATCACGAACAGCCACTCCAGCTCCTCGTCGAGCCACATTCATGGGTGCAATCAGGGTCCAAGTGTTGTTCTCCGGATTGTAACGCTCCACGCTGTTCAGGCAGTTCCACGATTCCGCTCCTCCAATGATGTATAAATACCCACCCAGCTCACACACTGCAGACTGATGTCTCCCTGCAATCAAACACCGGGAATTACAGCCCAGCACCAACGTCGTGCACTAACATCTGCCACAGCTGAAATTTAAATGTTTTAGGGTTTTTTTTTTTAAACTGGGTTTGGTTTTAAAACTGGAGTGTCAAAATCGCAGTTGCCCCCTCCCTCCCTCCTGAGCTACATAGCAAACTCACGGATATTGAGGGGAGCACAGTTTGTCCAAGATTTGGTTACAGGATCAAACACATCACAGTTCTTCAGTCCCTTCTGGCCATAAGGATCTGAACCACCAACAATGTACAGTTTTCCATTCAGGGCACATACTCCTGTTCATGGAGGAAAGAGTAGTAAGTAAGCTAATGAACAAACAAACTGCCACAAAACCAGCAGTCAGTCAGCTGCAGATGCGTTACCTGCGTTGCAGCGATTGGTTCTCAGTTCTGGAACAGGAGTCCAATCATCGATTTCTGGCTCATACATTTCTCCGCAGCTCAAGTCATCCGAGTGACCATTTGACCCACCCACGACGTACAGCTGTCCCTAAATGGAGAAAAATAAACCCACCCGTTTCACACGTAAGTACACAACGGTTCACATCAGCAGCACTTCAGGAAACGTGTAGCCACCGTTAAGCAACCTGTTCCCATTTTATGAGGTTTGCCCTGTCTGTCCCACCTACATTTACATGCTGTCACATTTCATCCCA
This sequence comes from Rhynochetos jubatus, assembly GCA_027574665.1. NCBI lineage: Eukaryota > Metazoa > Chordata > Aves > Eurypygiformes > Rhynochetidae > Rhynochetos > Rhynochetos jubatus. Next base: position 26,015,454 of record CM050656.1, read on the forward strand.
TCTCCACCCACCACACACCATTAAAACTGCCATCTGGAACCGCGCTCTTGGTGTTCTCATGGGTGCGATGAAAGCCCAAGTGTCCTTCTGCGGATCGTAGCATTCCACCGTGCGCAAACACTCCTCCCTGTTGTATCCACCTGAAAGTAAAAGGTTAGAGGATGTCACCTTGTCGAAGACCACACGCTCCGACGCTAACAGAGCGCGCAGAGTTCAGAAGCCACCGTGTCCCCCTCCAGCCGAGCAAGGTGTTTAAAGCACTATTTTACCTGCAGCAATGAGCTTGCCATTCAGTTCAGCTGTGCCCAGGCCAGACCGAGCGTACTGCATCGGAGACATGGGCTTCTCCACGACATCGCTGGGCTGCAGCTCAAAGCTCAGGCTCTTCAGCAGTCGTGGCGTGCTCGTGGGAGAGCTCTGAGGGCTGTTACGGCCGTGCAGGAATATCACGCACAGAACGCCATCCAGAACAGCAAGACACAGGTAGGTGTTACCTGTTGTCAGGAGAAAAGGAGAGAGAACCAAGATAATAAAATTTTAGATGAATGCCAGCTAGGGTCTTCCGATTAGGCTTCTCCCCTTGCAAGCGCGAAAACCTCTCGTTACCCGTTGCCAGCATTAGCCCAGCTACCGAGAGCTACGAGTTTCAGATTATCAATACAGTGCTCAGAGCACATAAGACAGCGCTAGCAGCGACTCTCCTCACACACAGCAAACGGCTCTCATAGGCAGTCTGTGATCAATTATCTCCTTAGGGCTTCCCGGGTAAATTATACACACCGTGGGATTCAGGATGGCCCTGTCCATAAGGAATCAAGATGTAAGTGACCCCAGTTATGTTACAAATGTCCCACAAATCACTGGACAAGTACTGGCTTTGCCTCATCTGTAAGAAAAAGCACTTCTGCGTTTTTTACAGACACTGCAGGAAATCCCCAGGGAGCGAGAGGTGGTAGGTAGACAATACCAGACACATCTTTTAGGCAAACCCTGTCCCAGTTACTCACTTGAAGTTTTCTCTGAAGCAATGATTTTCCACTCGTGTTTAGGACTCTGAACAGTAGCATTTGGATAAAGACTTCCAGAGGAGCTGCTACTAATCTGCTTGTGATCATTCTCACGTGGTGGCTTCCTCTGCAAAATCAAAAGGCAGCTACAGAAACCTAGCCAGAGACTACACCTCCTTCTACCTTTGCTTCTCTGAGCTAGTACATAACTATTCAAGAGAACACTTCATCTACCACCTCCGCAGAGTATCATTTATAGCACACCTCAGTTTTCAGCAGAGCATCTTGCCTACTCAACCACAGTGGCCCAAAACCACCCTACATCATCTCAGTACTCACTTCACCCCGTGACTGCACCTTTCTACTGCTGCTGACTAGAGATGGGTTCATGTTCCTAGAAAAGAGCATGCATTACTAGCAGGATTTTCAAATGTTAAGGAACAACCTACACCCAGCTGGGGAGAACCTATCTACAAACTAGAAGCCTGGCTAGCAAGCCCTGCTTCTGGAGCTGGAGTTAATTATATAAGGCTATTTGGAAGTGAATTAACTATTCTCTTCATTCCCTGAAGACAAATTAATTTCGCCTCAGTTCCTCGCTGCGCTCAGATTAGCTCTTTCTTGGTTTTCACTCCCTTGATACTTCCCACTAACAGGAGATTTCTGCTTTCTTCACACAGCTTACATTACTTTGCTTAATTAAGAAAGATCCCCAAATATGACAGTTCAGATTACACTGCAGAGTTGGTTGGGTTGTTCAGGCTTTTTCTGAACCATCAGAACCCAACACAAAGAAAGTAACATTCTGTCTATCCTGTTTAGCAGCAAAGTTTATGACCACAGTACCAAGCCTGCAACGTGTGCACAGTTCCCTGGAGTCTGATCTCTATGGAAACTGTCATAAGGCTTCTGAAATACATCATCTAACTCATAGATAACCTTACACAGGAGAGTTTGATTGCTATGCTCAGCTCACCATGAAAACCAATTCATTTGGGGATAGCATTTTTATTTCTGAACCTTCATCCAATTAAAAGCTTATTCTCTTATCCTTAAATTACCTCGACAGTCACAGGAATTACAAACTTTTGTAATTCAAACATTTTAAAGTTACAGTTTTTCCAGGACTGTCATCTATGGGTTTCTGGTGTTAATTCTCTCAACTGTTTAGAATGTCTGAAGCTGGCAGTTCGTATTATCAGAAAGGATTGAAAAAGAAGAAATAATTAAAGAGTAGGTTGAAAACTTGGCCTTATTTCTAGAAATTAACTTTCTGAACATTCACCTCTCAGCTTCTGAGTATTACAAGGAGTAGTATCCTAAGGTGGCAAAGTCTGTGAAGGCTTTCTAAAAACAAATAAGTAACTGAAAATTAGCTGGCACTTCATTTCCCTCTCTTTTCACTTGTAAAATCCATGGTCTAGAATGAAGAATTTTTCATAAACATTAGTAAAAATTTCAAGAAGTATACTTTTGCATCAGCACATTCCCTTGTCACGAGTTAAAATATTACTGTTTATTTGCTTCTAACTCAGTGAATTTAAACACCCTTAATTTCTATAAAGCAATAGATAATTTACATCTCTTTGCCCTTGTTTACTCTTTGTTGCTTAAACAGCCTCATTGTGCTGTGTGTTTATCAGGAGTTCAGAATTAATATATCTGGCTAGAACCAGAAAAAAAATATTAAAAAAATTCTGAGGCACGAGACTGATTTGCACACAAAGCACTGACTATCTCTAAATCAGAAGTTACCTACTGCTGCTTTTCTAAAGTCTCCCTCGCACATTACCAGTGCAGCCAAACAAAAGAAACGGATGCTGGCAGCTGAAGGATTAGAACCTATATCTGGAATCTTTTTCTGTGCCAAAATTTAACAGATGCATAAGCCATTCTCCACTGCGAGCCAAGCAGTCTGCGATTCTTTACAGTCTCTTGAATCTCTCTCCAAAGCCACAGCTGACTGCTTTTCTACCTCTTCCTTCTTCTACCAGCCTAAGGTTTACTTTGAAGTCAAACCTAGAGCACTCCGTTTTGCAAAGGCTTAGAGTCAGCCTGCCGAAAAACCCGAAGCAGAGACTAAATTGTTGCCTCCAGCAGTTCTGAGAAAGATAGTTTCTCATCACGTAGTTCTCCATGAAAGCTACTGCTGCTGTCTCGGCTACCGTACACAAGACCTCAGGTGTGCTGTAAACTGCTCCAGTCTATCCGGGGTTACCTCAGACTGTCTGCAATTTGTACCTGCACAAACTGAATGTGGTCATCATCACTGCCATACACCTCAGCCTGTCCATCTAGCAGATTTCCATCAAGCAGCTTGTGATCAGCTGAGTAGTACAGCGTTTGAACCTGCAAAAACAACAACAGAATACCCATGTGGCTACGGTCTCCACTGCTACTTAGCTACAGGCAGATTACAAAAGGCAGTCGCCAGCATACTTCTCGTCATCCCATCTCAATCTAGCAGAATGACAAAACTAAAAGGAAGCAGATGTCATGGTGGCAATCTTCAAACACTGGATGAAGGCTCCTTACTTTCTCAGCTTGAGAGAAATCTTCTTTTTCCAAGGGCTTCTGGTTTTCCAGCACAGAAACATTAGACAAGCAAGAGGCACATTAATTTGCAGAATTACACAAATTCACAATCTCATGCAAGCATTTTCGTTATCCCCGCAAACAAGTTTTCTGCTTTGAAAAATACACATATTTATCTTGATCAAAAAAAGTTTAAAGAGAAGCCAAGAGTGGACTCTAAAAGAAAGGTATGGGGATGAGGGAAGACAACACAAATTGAAGTTCTGGAGGAAACTGCTGTCCACAACTAAACATCAGATGCAACTGTTTCAGTGAAATGCACCTGAATTTCAACACGATCAAAGCTTTTAAAATGAGTTATTCCAAAAGGAAATATACACTTGAGAATACACGACAGCATCAACATGTACTTTTGCCTATACAAGTGTTTCCGAAGACCTATTGTGCTTGTCAGAACAATCTGGGAGAATTCTGATCTTTTGCTGGTTTTTGCAAAGTCCATTTTCTCCAGCCAATTAAAAATTTAGGCTCCCCACTAATTTTGCCATTAAACACTGCCCAGGCTACATCTAGTATTAGTATTCATGAGTAAAGCCATTCAATAACACACAACTTTTAAAATAATGTATCCTGTAAAGGAGTAAGTAAACACCATTAAATCATCATCATCGTTCTCTGCCCACAGCGGATTTTCTTAGGAGAACTGGGGCAGGACTGCTGCTTCTGTACGTGTCAATACACTTGAGGTTTCTTCTTGGTTCTTCAGCCTTGGTATCCTAGTTTTGTTAATAAACCTATGGGGAGATAAATCAACGGGGAGGAACAACCATTAGAAGCTTTTACCTACTTCACATTTACAAGCAAAACCTGCAAAGGAAAACATCAAGAATCTACGGCAAGTTTCAGTACCACCTCCCCAGTTCTAAAGCAAGATACACACCACTGTGAGGTTACTATACAGCACGTAGTGAGCAAAAAAGGAAAGCAGAAGACCAGACTGAACAGTTCATTCAGCTCACCTGAACACCCCCCCAGTTTCTCAGCTTAGGGGTACCTACAGTAAAATTTAAATTCTTTAGGGTCACAGTTAAAAAATGAAAAAATAAATAAAAAAAAGGGATCATCCTTCATATTGCCTTTTTAAAAAAAATTGAAAAAGATGCTTAATCCCATTTTCTTAAAGACTAACCTCTTCCATTAGATCTTCCAGGCTGTCTCCATTCTCCCAGATGCTGCGCTGTACCCAGTTGATTACCTTTGTGTACAGTTTGCCATTGCTGGGTAGGCCAACATTGTCTTCCAGCATTACTTCAAGCTTGAGCAAGAAGAGGAAAGGATGATTTACTCTACAGGTATTAGCCTTGTATTTGTAGCATACTATATGTTACGTAGTGAGCATTATTCTCACTTCCCCGCAGAGCTAGGAAACACCACCTAACGGGGAGCTTGTAGCCTGTGCCACTGAACTAGGAAGCTTATTTAAGTACAACTGCAGTTGCCTTTTATGCTCAGAAAGGGTGACAGTGTGTTCTCTACAGTTCAGGTTCACAGTAGTATGAATGTTGAACAGATCCAGAATTTTCAGAGTTGGTAAGTCAGTACACCATGTTTCCCTACCACCCTCAAGGAAGCCATAATAGTTGCTACTTGGGTAGCCTTTTGGATATCGCATACCGGAGGGGAGTCTACAAACTTGTATTAACCTTTAACCGTGGAAGTTTGAGAAATTCTTCCTGTTCTGAAATCTGTAAGAGGTGTTCCTGAATGTAGCCATCGATCTTGTTCAACAAACGCGAGTCTCCCATACAGCTTGCAAAGTTTCGGTAAGAGATGCAGCTCTGAACATCCATCTTGGAGAGCAAATAGTCACCACAAACCTTGTAAGAAAAAAGGCTGCATCTTAGTTTACCAGAAGACGAGATTTTTGTATGTTTAAATTACCCGTCCCAACATACAGCATGAGCTGTGTTCTGCCTGCAGAAGGGTGACTGTTGTCACCCCACGCTGTGCTAGAGCTGTAATGTTGCCTTCCACAGGAATACGCATATATTAAAAGAAAGGCATACACAGTTGAGAGCTACTCACGTATACATCGCCCCTTGCTTTTCTACTGAACTGTTTATTCAAAACTGCTTATCTGCAGTCAAGTGAAGATAAGAATCTCAATTCCCCTGTCAAAGGTATCCCCATTTGCTGCAAGGGTAAGTATTTCCGAAATCAAGCTCTACCAAACTTACAATCCACAGACTCACAAACATTTCTTTTTTCCATGTACCACTGCCGCAGACGTACAGGTTTAATTATGACCCCAACAAGAGCAAGCACGCCACCGCTTCCACAAACCTGGAGGTAAGTAACCAGCTGTGATTCAGAAGCGGTTTTGCTTATACGGGTGCACAAATACAAAAACTAACTTCAGAGCATCCTTCAGCACAAAGACAACGCAAGCGGAAGCCACACATACTGATGTCACTCAAATCAATACAATGCTAATGGAAATCTAAAGAAGCGTATCCGCTGAGCGCTTTTTCCACAGAATAATCCATGTTCTTTTTGTCTCACTAACATCAAAAAGCGTAACTCTGTCAGCCTGAGGAAGCAGAATGGACATCCGGAAGAGCCGAGAACTGTACCTGCTTAACTCTCTCCATCTTCAACTTCTTTGCGGCAGAGTATACATCTTTCACCAGTTCTTTATCAGCTTTTAACCTATTAAGGAAGTAAATTTATTTTCATTATACCGATTTTTTAAATTAAAATCCACTCTGGCTAGTTTCTGTGAAAACTACTTACTGAGCAGTATAGGCATAATTCAACAGAACTTCAACAGCTTCTGGATTGAGATCATCAAATTTAACATGGGAAATTCCATGAGAATCACTGTCACTATTGAAGATTTCAAATAAGTATGGACTGCAGCAAGCTAGCACGGCTCGGTGTGCCAACATCTCATGTCCGCATACCTTTATTTAAAACACAAATAAGAAACTCACATACTAGTAAGAATTTTTTTTTTAAAGTACATTTGTATCACAGTAGTATAAAGGCCTACCCAAGCGAACGTGGCAGTTCAAATCAATTTTTGAAATCAATGCAGTCTCCAATTTACATCAGCTAATAAAAATGTTAGTGTCGCTTCTCTCAAAGTATATCTAGGGTGTGTGGTTTTTTTTTTAATGTATGCATTTTTCAGAAAAATCAGATTCTGAGATCTCCTGCCTCACAGTCAGTGAGGCACACAGCGTTCCACAGAGTAAAAAGATCCCCACCACATTCAACCATCATACTGGGACAGAAAAAAGTTACCTGGAGACGGACATCGCAGAACTGACCACTTTTACGTAAGGCATTTAGTTTGGCAACAGATGACTCGATGAAGTTTTCATCTTCAAACATTAAATATCCATTGGGAATCATTTTGGTGTTGGTGTGGCTGAAAACAAAATGCGTAACATTTACAGATACAACATTTCGATTCAGTGTAGAAGTACTATTAACACACTGTTTGCAAACAAACGTTCATTGGGAATTAAAAAAAAATCCATGTAAACTATGCCTCGAAGAATACTGCTGCTGCTGAGTCCATGTTGCCAACAATCCTTTGGACTGACTGGACTAATGATTTTCAGAGACTGAGGCCACAACTGCTAACTTATCTACATCACTTCAGCAGGTACCAACTCCAAAACTATATGCTGAATCCACACTAGCTTCATGCAAGCAAGCTGGAAACCAACAGATTACACAAGCAGCTTTACTGTCCTCTAAAATCAGATTTGGTAGATTCATCACTACGGCACCTTCCAGTACCTGAAGGGGCATTAGAAAAAAGCTGGAGAGGGACATTTTACAAGGGCCTGTAGTGACAGGCCAAGGGCTAAAGGGTTTAAATTGAAAGTGGGGAGATTCAGATAGACTATCAGGAAAAAATTCTTCCTGGAGAGGGTGGGGAGGCACTGGCACAGGCTGCCCAGAGAAGCTGTGGGTGCCCCATCCCTGGAAGTGTCCAAGGCCAGGCTGGATGAGGCTTGGAGCAACCTGGTCTATGGAAGGTATCCCTGACTGTGGCTGGGGATTTGCAACTAGACAAATCTTTAAGGTTTCTTGAACCCAAACTGGTCTGTAATTCTATTACTTTCTTCTCACTGCACAAAATCTGCCCTATACTGCTCAGCTTCATTCTTTGCAAAGACCCAAAACCACAACTACATTGAAAAATAAGAACTGGTAATTTAAAGTAACAGTGAAACAGAACAATAGCTATGGAAATAATTTTTTGTTTAATTTTATGAGTAATGACTTGATTCATTATTTTAGAGTAGCTGGAAGTCATGAAAGAACATTAGCACCAACAAAACAGACAGAATTAAATGCATTCTGAACAGCCATGTATTTTTTAGTTATCATGAAGCTAAAACAACTGCCCCTGAAGATCTTGCCCATATGCAAACAGAGCACCTCAGGTAGATTGGACCAAGGCTGGAAAAATAACTTCAGAAAACTAACTTTTGAATTTGGCAGCTATTTTACAGGTAATTTAAATTTTTTTTTTTAAGCTAAGCACTTTTAGGAAAAGTCCACTTTCCAAACAGGAAGCTAATTAAGAATACTAAAGTATGACCCTGAGGTGACCTAATGGAGTTGAAAAAATAAATATATATCTCTCCCAAACTTTTAAGTTTGAGCTACTAACGCATGCAAAAGTATACTTTCCTCAACAATTTTAAAGAATATGTGGGATGCTACTAATGTTACCAGCAACTTATATTTCTATCTTAAATTTAAGAAAACCACCAAAAGAGACGAAGTGGATAGCAAAATTCCGTAATAAAAATAGCAAGCCCCACGCATAATATTTCTAGTGTTAATCTGTTTATTTTAAATTCACTTACAACTGAAAACATTTGGCCCTAAACTGGCCACGATCATCTTTCTTAGATTATTACCCATTTGTATACACTTTCACGGTTGGGTTTAAAGTCACAGAATTTCAGCAAAAGTGTCAACTACTGTATACGCAGCTAACAGTATCAACTTACCGAGCAAATATATTACTGTAAATTTTTAACTGGGGAGATCTTAAAATAATCCAATGGTATCAGTGTCTTAGAGCACTTCACTTCCAGTATCTCCTGGTAGGGAAGATGTCTGTTGAAACCTAAATGCAGACGTGTCTTCGCAGCTGCAATATGGATTCCAAAACTATCAGGCTTGAAGATGATGTAATAAAGTCCTTAAGAGCTATAGACATGAATTTCTTCTGTGATAATCATGCATCATAATCTGCAATAAAGGAGAAGTTATCAAGTAAGGACAATAGATACAATTACCACCATGTATTTCTGATGAAACTCTTAATTGTCTCTTGAAGTACAAGTTCCTGACCCAAACGAACAAGTTTTTCTTCACAAAAACAAAAGTCAGAAAAATTCCAGACTGACACCAAAATATCCTTGTGCCTTACGAGAGGTCGACCACATCAATTTTTATACCCACGGACACAAAAAGGTGGCTGAATTAGTGCTTACAGAAAAAGGACAGCTGAATCCCAATTTCAGACACTTCCTTACCAACTCTAACCTGCAGCACTTGATATTTCTAGGTCATTACTGCTTGCTTACACAAGTAGATAACTCTTAAGTAACACAACAAAAATGACTACATTTTAGGAAAGAAACCAATCCACATGCCTCCTACCTTTTGCCTTTCCTGTACGCATCTACTTATATCCTTCTTCTACAGAATGCCTAAAATGGACTGAAGATGGATTAAGGACACGTCTGAAGTCACTGGGCATGTCTCCAGTCTCCGGTACTTCCAGAAAAAATTATGAAGTCAGAAATCGCTATTTTAATGATAACTTTCTTAGACAAAAAGGCTCTTTACTACCCTGCGAACAGAAGCTGTTGTGACCAGAACTGACCAGTTCTGCACCGCCAGAGCAAACTGGGGTAGCTTTGTTGGGAATCTGCTTGCGGGTGGGCTGTTTATGCTGGGCTTTTTCGGGGAGGGGAGAAGAGGAGGAGGAGCAGCAGGGAGGAAACAGGCCACGAACACCCACTCTGGAACTTTCCATGACCCTGATGCCACCTCGGGAAAACATCGATCACTTCATCCACTTGAGTTCCCCAGCACAGTTCCAAAACTATATTTGTATCTACAGATTAAATGCCACACTGGGAATCAGGTTTCCTAAAAATAGGTGCAGCTCGTTTCTCCTCGTCAAAAATTTAAAGTCACCCCTGTTGTAGTCAAGAGAGCCTCACGACCCTACTGCCTGGCCAGCGCTTCCACACAGGATCCGTTTTGCAGGCACTGTACCTCCCGTGGTCTCTGAGCAGATGAGCAGCTCAAGAGGGAGGCTGAGTCTCAAGTGCAGCAGAGGGCATTATCCCACAACATACCAGCTCTGCAGGAAAACTGCTTCCATCCTTAACAGCTTTGTGCAACCCTGAAGACAGGGTATTTCAGCCAGCAGATAACCGGGTAGAAAGAATTAATGTTAATGGAGTTTGGCTGCTAGCACAGACACAAAGCCATCCATGTTAAGGAGGAAACCACTGCTCCAGAGAAGCAGTGGTGTCCCTCTGTAATACAGTACCCCTTAACGCAGGGAGGGCTATGGCAACAGTGCCCCAGGGACCACAGCTACAACACATTTTAACGTCAGCATACTGTGCTAGGGAAAAATCTCCATAGATTATATGCATGTTATTTTTATAATCCTACAGGCAAGGTAGGAAACTGAAACCAAGCTCTATTTACCAAATACTATTTAACTAAGCATTTGGAAATCAAAACTACTCCTCTTGTTGGTACAACTGGTGTAACCTTTTCAGTTTCCAAAGCAAACGAAGTGTTTCCTATTTAAAAAAGGAAGTCTGATGTCCACACTTTCCCCAAAGATTCACCTCAAGTGAAACATTCTGTTGTTCAAAGATGCAGATATTATTTAAACGTGTTGCAATAAATTAGCTTAGAAAGAAAGTTATAAGAACCTATTACATACAAGTTATGCTTCACCAGGAGTGTCCACAAATGTACAAGAGAATCATCACCAAGAGACCTCTGGCTGTCATTCCAGATTTTAGACCTTCCATTTCTGCTGTGGGAATCATCCAGACATGACCGCTAGACTTACCTAGCCAAACGCAAACTACAGCCAGTATCTGAAAAGGAAAGCCAAGGGAGACAAGCTCTGAGCTGCCGTGTGTTGTCCGTACAGTGTCAGACCATTCTGGTGGAAAGGCTGCACCCACCCGGTCACCACTTGCTTGACTCTGAGTAGAAAGCAACACATCAGATTACCCACCTTGCTCACGCTGGTTTTAAGCCAGCTTTTGCTCAACTGCCAGATCACTCAAAGAAGTCCTGTTGTTAACTGAGTAGAGGTCTATCATTATCAAAGCAAATTAAATGTATGTTGCTACCACAGTTCAAACAGGCTACCAGTCTGCTGGGGCGTCATAGTATGCATTCCTCTGTTCAATATTCATTGCAACTGCTGTTAATTAAGAGTATTGGGGCTCTGGGGAGATTTCAAGTTACACTACAACTATTCAAACGATTTCAACTAAATTCCAGAACCATCCTTGTTCAGTTTACATCTCTGGGCATGCTTTGTCATGTTCTGCTATAAAGGAAGAACTGCAAGTGCAATGTTTTAACTTTGCCTGATGTGCTTATGACCTTCAAAGGACATCCAAAGTAACTGGATTGGAATGGAACATTTGTCTTTTTAAAGTCCTCCTTTGCTTATGAGGTCAAACCCACACATTTTGCATTTATGCACCTAATAGTATCATCCAATCTGAATATCTAGGAATTTGAACCTCCTAGTTATTGACACACAGTTTCGACACTTGTGTGTGAGCCATGGCTAGTATTACCACTCAAAATGGCATTAAGTACCACAGGCATATTCACTACTTTCTGCCTTCGCTTTGTTCTGGTGTACTGCTGCTAGAACAAAAGCCAAACCACCAGCCAAAATTCAGGGAAAAGCCAAGAATGCTGCATTTTCTCCATTAAAGGTTATAAACAGGTACTGAAAACAAACACCTTCCTTCAATTATTTTAAGCACATAAATAATTTTGCCATTACCTTCCCTCCACCTTGCTTATACTCCCTTCTAGCTGACCACGCGAAGAACTGTCAACAGCTTTTTCTGTAATTTTCCAGGACTCTGAATTTTAAAGCCAAGCGTGATGTTCACAGATCACCGTCAGCCAGGTTAAATATGAAGTCTGATGCCTCTGAAATGATTATTTTTCAAGCGCCATCAAAATGTAATTATTTACACATCTTAAAGCTACAGAATTAGCATTCCGGAATGGGAACAACACATTCCATTTGAGAAAATTCTTACTTGGGAGCAGGCCTATTTCCTGCACTGATTTTTAAAACAAAGCTAAAAATAAGTGATACAAAGTCTGGATTTCCCTTCTAATTTTAATATTAAAGATCGATACTGGTGTTGAACCTGGAGGCACCACCTTCAGTCGATCACGCTAGGTGTAGTTCTGCAGAGGACTGGGACAGGTCAGAGCCATGGCAGAAACAATTCACATGGCGTGTTTCGATAACAGACAGCTGTACCCCAGTAGGGGAGTGCCAGTACTCAAACCTCTGCCCAGTTGCTCAATTTAAACATAATTGTGTTTCCTAAGCACACACTGAGATTTTCATTTGCTACATACATTTACCACTGGACCCCAAGATATTCCCGGCTCATAACACAGTCCAAGCACCCTGCACATAACTGACTTCCAGAAGAGAAATTTCCACCTGTTAAACTCAACTTTCCATTTCACTGTTACACATTTAAGGATGCATTTTTAAAAGACGCACCTAAATAACACTAAGTCTTCTCATCCTTCACGACACTATCCTCTCATATGTATCTTGCAAATACTACTGAAATATGATTACTCAGTTACAAGAGCAAATAAATGTCATAATTAATACTTTAAATGGTTGTGTTCAGTAAATTCTAACTGTTCATCCCCCTTTTTTTTTTTAAACAGTTGTTCCCTGCAGAAAACATTCCAATGTTTGACAAACCTGCTGCCTGATGATTACTGTTGAATTTCTCTGAGATCTACAACCTGTTATTGTGCCCGAGGACTCCCCGCTGCAGAGCCACTTTCAGGGGACGTACAAGCTGTGGGCTCTGGTGAAGTACCAAGAAGACACATCCCAGAGCCGCACACTGATGCCAAGTCACCTTCCCCATGACCTAACAACACAGGTAGCATTTATTTTTCTTCCAACCTGACAGCTCTCATCTTTGGTCCAGAAGTACTTTCCACATGCAGTATTTCACTAAAAAGAAAATGTTAAAAAAGCCCTTGCTTTGTGCCAATTTTGCACAAACTTTTTTTTTGGTCAGATTACCTCTTTAATTCACAATAAAACACTAACTTGAGAGAGAGGCTTTTTAATCTTTTGATCAAAAGTGGATACTCGTCAATATAATGATGGACACTTGATTGACATGCGTTGATCCAGTGAAAGAAAAATGCAATTTAACACCACAGTTGGTGCTTTTAGTTGCTGTGGGCTTTCTGGCTTTTCACAGCCTAGTTCACAAGAAATGTAGGTCACATCTATGACTACTTGTAGGCCATTATCTGTATCAGAAGATAAAAACCAGACATCCTCAAAAATTTTCTTTCCTATATTAGCATTTATTTATGGTAAAAACACGTAAACTTTTCATATCTGAGTTTGCATTTGGGCAACACAGACTAAGACATATATCAATATACTTTACACCTCTAAACAGGCTCAATTTCTTTACACCAGTGATTTAAACTAAGAGTCTTAGAATTTTTATCAATTCTGTTTTGCATATTCACTTTTCAGTTGTTCTCCACTAAAGATTTAGTCGCATTGGTAACTATGACTTGTAAACAAAATTATTCTATTTCACTGCAAGCCAACCTCAGCTGTTGCTCCTGCCCCAACAGTGAGGAGAGAGGGAGAGAGTAATTGCTATCACCGCTTAAGAACTGAAGGGGAAGAAAAAAGTACTGTGGACATTTTCCAAGATCTTTTACATGCAGTCCAAGAAGCTGTAACACTTGGACTGTCCTCTATAGAGAGCTAGCCTGGAAAGCTCTTTCAAACACACATTTATGCATGCAGACTTAAAAACATTTATGAGAAGCAGGTTGTAGGCTTGAATGTAACTGTTCTTTCAACTGCAACTCTCAGCTGTATCACACCAGCTGCCCATTTAATACTCGCTTCCAAGGCTAACACCCCCCCAGCTTTTCACATACTCTCTTTCATTGTGTCTCAGCACTGGCTGTTACGGCCCCTTTCCATTCCAGTTCTGCATTTCCTTTCCTCCTTTTCCACCATGCTATACTTTTGTTGTTGTCATTTGTTTTTACCTACACCTCTTTCTGCACTTTCTGCCCCACATGTGTGCTCTTAAATCTTTAATGAATCTTTAATCTTTGAAAGCTCTTTCCTTTTTTTCCCCCTCCACAATAGTTTCTTTTTTCTACTAACACACTTCCCATAGTTCTTCCAACGTGTCACACAACCAGCAAACTGATTTTTTTGTTTGCGTGTCACTGTCACCTCCCACCCCCAGTTCTGGGCAGTTTCTGCCTTTTGTACCATCTCCTGCTCCTTAAGAACTCAAGCTGAGGAAAACAAAATTGGATCTATTAACAGTACCTAAAGTACTGTTTCCTAACTGGAAAGTACCGCCTGACTGTTGCATCCTGTGCTCCAGGAGTTAGACTTGTGGCTACAAAATCCACTTTCTAAAATTAAACCAATCTCACCATCAAAGCACCACTTCCTGCTCGGTTTCTTACTCTGTGGATCCCTGACAGTAAGAGAATAAATGTGGTTTTTACACACCCATCATGGGAAACAAAAAAACCCTCCCCTTCACAAGCCAGACGAATAAGGGGAGTGACATGATACTGAATTTCCACTAGTCTATCACTGCTCAGTCTTGCTTCTTCAGTAAATAACTCCAGCGCCTTCGCCTCTCACTTCTTCAACATTTTTCCACCCTGCATGGAATTGTAACCAATCCAATTTTTATGTCTATGGGAATCCTGGGTGAAGGAACAGTGATGCTGCCAATGCAAAGGTATTTCTAACCTTGAAGCACCTCTGAAAAATTCTATGAGTCTGCTGGAAATTTGTGCATACAGGCAGAAAATACTGTACTTCTCCCCCCCCCCCTCCAAAAAAACCAAAGCAACCCTTTCTGATCATTCATACTCATGACCCTTCGCCAGAAGCACTAATGTGGACCGACAGCCAGATTTGCTGCCCATTATCTCCTATTTCCTAGGACTGGTACGGATGACAGGGATGGTTCATGACATCGGCAACCAGCTGTCAGCACACGTTCTTCACCCCGAAATGGCAGTTTTCTTCACTCCAAGTCCAGGATTTCTGCGATTCTCTTTTTTTCCCCCGCTTACTCCAGAGGATTCGGAAAGGTGGCACCCGACTGCAGCGTGGCGCCGGGGAAGGCGCGCGGGCAACGCCTGACCTTGGAACAATACCCCCCCGTGCGGGCAACGTCTGCCTTCCCGGGCTGGGGGCCATGCGGCATCCCACCCCCCGGCGGCCCTGCCCGCGTGGGGCCCTGTCACCGCCGCCGACGCCCTCCCCAGCCCCGGCCGCGGCCACCCCCGTGGCGGAGGGGGGGATCAGCCCCACGCCGTTCAGGCCGCGGACACAACTTCGCCTCGATGAGCACGGCAACTTCTAAGCTCGGCCGGCCTTGGAGAAACGAGCCCTAAAGAAGCGACAGAAAGCCACGAAGCCGAAAGGACTCCCGCTCCTCCAGCCGAGGGCACGGTGCGACGGGCCGGGCCATCACCGCGGGGCCTGCCCCGCCCGCAGCCCCCGGGGCCACCGCCAGCCCTGCGCCAGCGCCGAGCGGGGAACAAAGAGCAGCGGGGCCGGGGGCGGCGCAGGGCCCGGCCGCCCCCAGCCTCACGGTGGCTGCCCGCTCGCCCTCCCACGCCGCCACCCTTCCCCTCCCGGCCCGCGCGGGCCGCGCCTGGGCCAGCCACTCGGAGCGTCCCGCCGGGGCCCTTCGCAGCCCCGCCGTACCTGGTGCCTCTCAGCGCAGACGATGCTGTTCATATTGGGAGCCTCCAGGCTGAGGGGGAAGCCGACGCGAAGACGTAACCCCAGCCCGCCGGGAAGAGGGAGCAGAGGGCGCAGGGAGAGCACGGCGAGGCGCTGCTGGAGGAAGAGCAGTGCGGACAAGGCGCCGACTGACCCACGGCGAAAGCAAAGGGTCCCCACGCCGCCTGCGCGGGAGCGGCGCTACGCCCCGTAACCCTCCGCCTCCAGCGGGGCGGGCGGGAGGCGGTGCTGAAGGGACCGGCATCGGTCCGCCGAGAAAGAAGTTCGGCCGCACACGTCCCTCCGCTGCCGAAGTGGGGCGGCGGAAGGTGACCGTGGGATGCGGTCCGTGGCCAATTCTGCCTGCGGGGGCGCTGCTTGGCGGCGCTGCCGCTTTCAGCGGCGGCTGCGGGGCGGGAAACGCTGCGGCCGCCACACGTTTCTGTGCGAAGGTGCCGCCGCGTTCGTCGCTCGTAGCTCTGGGCCGCTGAGCTCGCTTGGTCCAGTCGTGTTACTTCTCAACCGCGGCATCGCCTTTTCTCCTCAGCGGCGGCTTCCTCTCAGCTCTTGGATCCGGAGTTCAGGGCGTCACATCTGCCGAACCCCAAACCCGTCGTATGTGACGCTGGACGCTCTCTCGGGAGGCCTGTGCTGTGTGGGTGCAGGACCCGCCTGTGCTTTGTCCCACCTCGGGCTCCAGCACCCGGAGTCACACCGGGAAAGGCGGTTTTCCATCTGGATGAGAAATGTCCACATACACTTTTCACGGTAAATCCTATCTTGCCAGGCATTTCTGCTGATAATGGGGGATGTTTGAGGTCCTGGTGTGTTTTGTTACGTGTTTGCGTGCTAGACAGCGTAATGGGCGTCTGATTCATGGCCGGGGCCCTGAGCGCCGCCGCAACATTGTAATAAATAAAACATGGGGCCGGATGAAGTCTGAGGTTCCTTGCTTCCTGATGTAAAATGCCAAGGTCACCTGGAAGGCAGCAATACGCTTCCTCTTGCGCGTTCATCTCATTCGTAGGCCGCCTTGGTCAGAAACTAGGAAACCCATAGGAGATTATATTAGACACTGCTTCAGGGCCTCAGCTGGCAAATGTGTATGACGTATGCGATAATACCCATTTCTTTAACATTCTTCCAGAATCTTGGCGGAGAACCGTATTTCAAAACGCCAAGGTTGGATGATTCTGAGGTTTCAAGTAGAAAGCACTGAAAATAATGGTCTTGTCTCATCAGAAGCGGGCAGAGGCATTAAGCCACAGGTATACTCCTCCCCTACACAAACACCTCCATCTCTGGAGATGTACGTGATCATGCAGTGGCCATGCTGTGGCTGGGTCCTCTCTTTTTTTTTTTTTTTTTTTTCCATTTTGCCAGCAGCAAACAGGCCTATCTCGGCTTCCCACCTCTCTCTACTCTCTCTTTTCAATAGTCAGCCACACCTCAGTGCCTACCTTCCCACTCTGCTTGCTTTTTAAATGAAGCTTCTTACTAGGGCTGTGCTAATCAAAGGCACTTGTGGTTGAAGCTGGGAGGGAGAGGGAGGTGCAGGCAGGCAACAGGAACTGCGATCAAATAAAATAGTGCTGGGGATGTTCCTTAATTAAGTAAATCTCAGGATTATGCAAGATGCTGTTCCACTGTTCTTAGGAAAGGAGATGTCTTTATGAATCACCCTTAATTTTCATTATCAGCTACTGCTAGTGACGTCAAAGAGCAAGCATAGCATCTTCCCAACAGCTCAGTTAGCAGGGGGGTGTTTCCATTTCTTTTCACGTATTTCACTGTGGCAGGGAAACACGTCTGGGATTTCGCAAAACATGGCTAGGCTGGGAGCTCAGGCAGCATCTCCTTTGGGCCAGCTGCATTCTGATCACCCAGACTCAAACAAGTTTGGTTTGTTTTTTTTTTTGTTGTTGGTTTTTTTTCCTCTGCTTCTTGGTTTGTGATCAACATGAAATTGGTTTACATCGTTAAAACACCACTGTTTCAGCTGAGATGTGACTGTATTTCCTGTGATGACAGAAAAGACTTACATAACATGCAAATAACTTCCTTTCCATTTGCTAGATACTTTGAAGTCCTTCCCAATGAAACTTCTGCTGAATCTTAATATATTTATTGAAAGGGACCAGTGGAATTGAGTCGATACCAGGCGATACCAGAACTGATTAGCACAAGGGCAATCAGCAGGGCAGTGGTGATGTTCGTTAGGGTCTTATATCTCGTTATGTCCCAGTATTCCTAAGATGTCAAGAACACTTCTTTAGCAAAACCACTTCTCTAACAACACTGTATGTAAAAAAAAAAAAAGAATAAAGTTATGCTCGTGGAGGCTCTGGATGTTCTGCATATCCGTAGTCTCCCACCATGGAAGATAGTCTTCCTAATTAATGAATGGAAAGCCCTCTTGGTTTTCTTTCAAATGGCGTGTTACTCCTAAATCAGGTGACTGTAGGTGTCCTTGATTCTGATGTGGCTCTTCTGCTGGCTCCTCTCTTGTTATAAGGGCCTTCAGATGTCTCATCTAAAGATCTAATGTCTGAAGGAAAGGCTGAATTTGTTACCTCTGGATATGGCAGAGGCCTAATGACATAACATTAAAGTCTGCTTCTGCCAAAGTTTAGTCATGCACACCACCTGAGCGGGGAAAATACATGCCTTGGATTGCTGCATTAAAAATGGAGAAATTGTGGAAAACAGTATGTTAGTCCTAGAAGCAAGAAGAAGACCTGTTTTCACATAAGCTGCCCTACAATATATCTTTAAATCTGGTGTCACATAGTGTTTCTGTTTGGACACACATGAGTACAGCTCAGTGAAGTACACCCCCTGAGAGAGCTACCAGTCAAGGATCTGGTCCATGGTTTTCTTTTAAAAACAAAAAGTAATTTTTATGAATGAAGAAAATGTTTTGTGAAACCAAATACAATTTAGTGAGACATCTTTTATTATGTATTTATTTAAAATACACATAGATATGTATTGCAATTGAAGGTCACTTGTGTCCTTCATAATTATCACGTATACCAAACTATTAGTTCCATAACTTTTCCTTGCCGTATTTGGGAAGGATTTTTGATAACTGATTAGAGTTGCAGAAATCCTTGTGTAGAACATGTTTTGTTGGTGTCTTGGCTCTCAGAGTCCTTAGCAGCAACATTTTTAATAGGTCCTGGAGTGTAGAGGCTGTGTTGGAATTAATGATCTGTGTTGGACTGTTTCCTGTAAATTCTGGCGTGTCGTTTGCCATCTGGCTGTCTGATAACAGCTACTCCGAGGAGGGCAGCATGCCTCCTTTCCTTATTCTTAGGCAAAGCACTGATCATCTTGGATGAACTCTTCACTTCGGAGCAAAGATTGTATGAAGTACACATGCAGTATGAAAGAATATTAAAATTCCCAGTTTTAATAGCTGTGGCCTTAAATTTTAGAGTCATGTTCTCTAACAAGTCTCTCTTCATCTTGTTTAAATGGTGAAAACAACTTTCCTTCTTCATTTCAGGAGAAACCCTTCTTCCACCACAGTGACCTTCTTTTATTTCCAATGGTTCGGGGTTGAATGGAAAACCAGAGACTCTCTTCCACACCAACATTTTTAATTCTGTCTTGTCTCATTTCCATTAAGCAAACAGAAGTATTAATTCAACTGGATTAAGTCCATAGGAAAAATACAGAGGATTCTGACAGAACCACTAGTTACTGTCTGTAAAAAACCCCTCTTCTACCTGTCCTTGGTAGAATCCTGCAATCTCAAACCCACAGTTTTTAGGATGAAGCATCATGGGAGCTCCTAGCTGCAAATATATCTTCCATAGAGAAAATAGCTACAATTTTTGAAAAATTATAGCTTTTATAACTCTTTGAAGACAATTCTCACCATGCAATTGTCAGCAGATCCACTCTGTGCATGGAGGTAGTATCTTTATGTTGCAAGATATTTTTACTTGGCTGGGGGCACTTTTAACATTATTTAACCCAGGTGTAACACCAATTTGAAAGTAAGGAGGTGTGTATGTAAGCTGCGTAGTAGTGTTCACAAAGCTGTGTCTGCCCTATCACCATCCTCTGAGCAACCAAATCAAAAGTTGGTGTTCAGATCTGATTCCCCAGCAAATGTGGTGGGACGTTTTAAGGAGACTTGCTTAAAGTCTGGTCCTTTGGGCTTTGCATACTCATGAGCTTCCGAAGGGCTGGATCAGGAATCAGCTTTTAAAAAAATCTCTAGTTTATAGCGTTCCTGTAGAACTTGAAACTTTGTTATTGGCTCTTTAGGACCGGAAGCCTAGTTAAAATTAAATGGGCTCTCCCATGCTTTCCAGCTGTATTAATTTATGATTGCTGGGTGGTGATATTTGCAGATATATTCTCCTTGTTCATTACAAAAATGCTGATTTGTTCCATACACCTGTATTCCTTTCTTGCTTCCATAAGGACAATAGTTTCTTTGGCTGAAACATCCTGTTCAGAGCGTTACAATAAAAGGCTGTAAAACAGTTTGCTCTTAAATTGTTTGCCTTCGTGACCCTTAAGCTTTCTGACAGCTTCTGACTGTGCATGCAAGTAAGAGCGTTGTACTATTTGTCCTTGGTGTTGCATTCACAAAGTGTGTTTGTTGGCTGTACTGCCGTCTGGTAGCTCCCAATTTGCTTTTCCTTTTTTGTCCCCTTTTTTTCCCCTGAAACAACATCACTGCTTTCAGTCATGGTCCTAATGAAAAATTAAAATTTGAAGGAAAATAATTTAGAAAATTTCAATGATGAAAATGGTTTTTCAACTATTAAAAATGGTAGCACTTGGAAATCTCTGGAAAAGAGACAAGCAAGCAAGCAAAGAAACAAAACACCCGGTTGCCTCTAACCCAAAGAAAAGCTGTATTAGCATGGGGTCATGGGGGCGAATGAAAGGGAGGCGTGTAGGTCCCAGCGGCTGCCTCTTGTGCCAAAGAATCATTCACTCCTGTTATGCCACTGCAACTGGAAAAGGCTGCTTCTTGCCAGTGGTGTGTCACTTAAGGTTCTGCAGACTTTTACATCCCTAATCTGGTCATTAAGTGATGACTGTAATTAGAAGCACTAGAATACAGCATTGGTCGCAGGCACAGCGCCATCCTCACAGGCTGGGAAATCATGTCTGTGCTCCACTTTCATTCCTACGGCTGTGAGGAATACACTGTCATCTCCATCTCCGAGTCAGGTTAGCTTTTAAAATAGCGTCAGGGCTGAGAGTGCAGGAAAGATCAGGTAGTGATTTATCTGCTTTTCTGAGAAAATAAAAGGGAATTAAACATCCTGTTCTGTCCTGAGCTCAGAAAATGTTCCAGGCAATGACGAAAGTTTTGTACTAGTAGGTCCAAAGCTCCTGTTTCAGTGTTGGGTTTTGGGGTTTTGTTTGTTTGTTTGTTTGTTTCCAAGCAAAGCTCTTTTTCAGCTTTTCCAGAAGAACCCAGCACCCTTCAATCTATTTACTTATTTATTTATTTAATGCTAACATCTAAAGCTAATGAGAAAAAATTATTTAAGGGTTGAACTATGCATTTGTAATCTCATCACAACAGAAATGTAGCTCTATTTCTAAAGTCACTTTTAATCTGTTTAGATGCTTTAGCCAAAATAATGCTGTGACTAACTTAATTTCAAGAAAAGAAGAAAAATGTAGAAAAACCATCATGTCGTGTGAAAGGAAAGCTTTTCCCATTGCATATCCATGCTAGCAGGAAGGCAGAAGGTTAATGAGAAAGCCTCCTTTAAGGCTGTTTTTCAGACATGCACAGGAACAAACCAGAGATGAGCTATATTGTCTCTTGATCAAAAGCAATAAAATACTCTTAAAAACTCATAATTTATTCAAAAACCTAGAAATTTATTATAACTGTGTCCCCAGTCTTTATTATGCTGCAGCTTGACCTTGTCTGAAAAAATAACTCATAGATAGCATCTCTTTGATTTCATCAATGTAATGAGTTCATTCACAGTGGGGGTTTTTTGTTTAACATTTGGGACAGGTCTCTTTTATCGGGATGGTTGGTTTCCAAAAACATTGGTGAGTGCTGCAATCTGCCATAGATGACGGATTTCAGTAGGGCTGAGGAACACTTGCCTGTGTTCCTTGAGGAACACCTCCAAGGTAGTGTTTAGCCGTCAGTTTGTGTTGAAATGATTTCTTTCACGTGAATCGTGAAACTGCAATTCTGTAACGCTTTCTGTTTGAAGACCTCCGAACTGTATGTAAGTTCATTCAGCAGCATAGAAATGCATAGGAGGAGATAACTATTTTATATTTATGCTTTGCTTTTTCTCCTTATTTGTTTTCACAGATGAGTGGACTGCGTGAAGAAGACTGCCTGGTTTGCCTGAGATCACAGAAGTGCAAGAACTGGCAACACTGACAGAAACGAAGTTTCCCAGCTCTTGAATCTAGAGAGAATACAGTAAGATGAAAGTCGGGGTGGTCTGCACTCATCAGAATTTTTGTGGGACTTCCACAAGTGCAGCGTGTGATGTGTATCCAGCGTATGGTGCACTGGTTTAGGGGTGACCTGAAGTACCTGGCAGGGAATAAAGAGAGGGGGCTGCAGCAGAAAGCAAATGACGGGGGGGATATTTAAGAACAGGTTAGAAAACTTCATGGGATTTTAACAGCTGGTTGTGCTGAGCCATGCTAAACTGCTTCCAGCACAGTCCTGACCGTAATTCCAGCCTATCAACCCAAGTGCTCCCTCACGAGTTCTACGCGAAGGCTGGATCGTTGCTGCCTACATCTCTTCCACTCTGCAGGTGTGGTACCTACCTGTGTCTTAAGCAGCTTTCTCCTCTCCTTGGAGACTTGAAGAGGCTAGGGCTCGACAGAAAGGGTATGGGGGACAGAGGCAGTATAAGCATTGTATTGTAGCTTTCCTTAATGCTACAATAGTTAAGGGCTGTAAGGACTTTATTATACTCCTTATTGCAGTGGGATTCACTTTAATGATTGGGCTAAAAGGATAACTGAGGCAGCTGAGGCTCCTCTGCTTGCATGCTTCCTTTGAAAACTGAGCAGGTGACTGTTTCCAGCTTTTTTTTTTTTTTCTTCTTATTCTGCTGTGTTGTGGTTTAGGCCCAGCCGGCTACTGAGCTCCACGAAGCTGCTTGCTCACTTCTCACCCTGGTGGGATGGACAGGAGAAAGCATCAGGAAAGAAAGGCTCCTAGGTTGAGACAAGGACAGGGAGGGATCACACTCCAGTTATGGTCATGGGCAAAACAGACTCGACTTGGGGAAGAAAAATCGATTTAATTTGTTACCAATCAAACCAGAGTAGGATAATGAGACAAAATCAGATCTTAAAAGCACCTTCCCCCCACCCCTCCCTTCTTCCCAGGCTCAGCTGTGCTCCCCATTTCTCTACCTTCTCCACCTGAGTGGTGCAGGGGGACAGGGAATGGAGGTTGTGGTCAGTCCATCACACACTGTCTGTGCTGCTCCTTCCCCCTCAGGGGAGGATCCTCACACTCTGCCACTGCAGAGAAAAACCAATTTCTTGCCAATCAAATCAGAGTCACGGGCTCTTTGGGCACAGCTGCCTGCTCCGATGTGGCGCCCTCCCCACGTGCAGACAGGTCTCTGCTCCCCCCCCCCCCCCCCGTGACCCTCCATGGCTGCAGGGCACAGCCTGACCTCTCACCACGGGCTGCAGGGGAACCTCTGCTCCGGGCACTTCCTCCCTCTCTTTTCTCACTGACCTGGGGGCCTGCCTGCTTGTCTCCCTCACACCCCACTCCTCTCTCTGCTGCTGGTTCTTTGCAGCAATTTTTTCCCCTCTTTTAACTGCAGGTATTAAATCTCCACGGTACTGACTGGCTCAGCTGTGGCCAGAGGTGGGTCCACCTCGGAGCTTGTCGGAGGACGGGGGAGAGGGAGCTTCTAGCAGTTTCTCACAGGAGCCATCCCTGTGGCCTGTCCCAGCTATCAAAACCCTCCACCACATAAACCCAGGACAGGATGGTAGCTTCTGGTGACAATACTAATACGAACAAACTCTTACAATTACATCAAGATGTTTGTATTTAATGTCTGTGTGACCTGTTTATACTTAAGGAAATTGTCCCATTAAACACAAGTAACTGCAAGTTTCTCCTTAACAAGACTATTCAATTTAAATACAAGTAAACAGGAACAAAGCGTCTTATTTTAGGGGTAGTCAGCCCACGTATTGATTTAATCAGGAATTAGTTCATGCACAGGAGCAACCTGAGGTTGCCAACACTTTGTAATTCAGTCACAGAAAATCTGCATAATTAAAATACTATGCACTTTGAAGACATGCACACAAGTGTAAATAGGACAGAGCACTGAAACGTTTATGGAAGACAGAGCCGCACAGGGGGAAATTGTGAAGGAGCATGTGTGGAGCAAGGAACTACTTTTCCTGTAGCACCAGTGTCCCTTCAAGAAGCTGAATTACTGCACAGCCTTGAGAGGAGACAAAAAGGCTGCAGAGGTTTAAAATTCCAGCATGATGGCTGCTGATGGAAATGACCTAAATGCAGCACGAGTATGTGACATACACTCAGTGTCACGTATATGTGCTCTCCCGAGGACCACAAATTCCATTGTAAGGTCACACATCTCACTTTTTTGATCCATCCTTTTAGCACAGAGAATGATAACGGCTACAGGCTGTCTCATGTTACACTAGAGTATTAATAGTGTCATTACCTGGCCAAACACTGCAGTAAAATGACCGGCTTATTACCTTAAGTATTTATATATGTGGATTACATAGTGCCATTCGTATGTGCTGTGCATATTAACATACCAGGATACTTGGGTGAGGAAGTTAAAGAATGAATTTGGGTTTTGTTAAGATGAAATACCTGATTTTGGCCCTCACATTAAGGACTCAGTTATTTTATTCCTGAAAAAGTAATAAAACCGAAAAAGTCCTTGACTTGGTATAAACATTCCTTAGCAACAACTAAAACCATGAGTGTTATCAATATTCTTCTCAGCGCAAATCCAAAACCTGGCCTCGCACGCACAAATCCAAAACACAGCCTCACACCAGCTACTGGGAAGAAAATTAACTCTGTCCCAACAAAAACCAGCACACATACCTAAGATGAAGAGTTTGTAACATGCTGATAGATAAATGTTTGTGGTGCCAAGATAATTGCTGATGTGCGATAGCCATGTGTATTTTGTTCCAGCTTCAAAGCTCTTCAGCCATCCCCACCAGTCAACATCAAGTTCCTACTCCTATTATAGTTAAAAGCATGTTTATGTTTGAACTCTGTGGGAATGAGAAGTGGCCCCTTGGGTAATTGTGTGAAATAATAGACTTCAGTAACATTGACTTCACTCGTGATCAGCCCTGTGAGTTGATTTGAACCAAATTACTCAACTAATTGCAGCACTGTTTACTTACGGTTTTACATTTTTTAATTATCATGCAAGTCTCTAACATTAGGAATGGTATGTATCGAGGAAAAAGAGGGAAGGTATTGGTGGTTTTCTGCAAGCAGTAATACACACAGACCCAACAAAACATACAGCCACTCCAAAATACACAGTGTGTATTCAGCTCTTGTGGATTCTAATAGTTACTGGAGCAAACAAAGCAGATGCTCATTTTGTATCAGTCCAAAGAAATATTTTCACTTTGTAGCACTGAGCCCTGAACTTCTGAAAAGGAACTGGGAATGTGTCTTGCATTTCCCCCGAAGAAGTTAACTGATAATCTATCTTCATCTCTTAATTTTTGTCTCTTGTTTTCTTGTGTTCATTTATGGTCTGTCTTCTGAATGTCCTTTCTTCAGTAATTTTCACTGCCTGCTTTTATGGCGCTTGGCAAGAACCAAGGTGATAAATTACAGACTCTTCATTAGAGAGAACAATCGCCAGTGGCCTTACTCCTGTGGTACTTTTATGGGATGCCTTATCTTTTCCTTTCCCTTATACATGAATGAGATCTGAAAAGTGTTTGATGGGACAGCGGAAGTGGCATAACCATTTGTTGCAGCCACAATGTTGAGAAGGCAGACACATTTAGAATCTCAAAGTGAAAGCTGGATCCCTTTTGGTTTTGCAGTCACTCCCTTTTTATGAGCAAATCTGGATTATGCCCTGTTGTTATTTGGAATTCTACTATAGTTACTTTTCTGTAATATCTGATCCTATCACTGAGATTAATGATTACAGTCCCACAACAACTTGGAGAGATTTATAGACCTCGTTTCACAGTTTAAGAAACTGGGTCTCAAAAAGGCTGAGGTATTGGTTCAAGTTACCAAGGAAGAATGTAGCAAAATTGCGAGTTAGATTTGGATCATGAAAATCCTGTATCAACACTTTCACCCTAAAGCTATATAACTGTTTAGAAGTGGACCACCTTCTGACTAGGAATAATCCAGCCTGATCTTAATGAGGAAATATCCAGAAAGATGTATTATCATTTGGATAAGCTTAAAAACTTGTGATTTTTTAACTCAGCAGTGGAGGCTGATGGCCCAAATAACTGGCTAGCTGCAGGTACTGCTGTAGTATCTTCCTATACTCCTAGCTACCTCTTTGGAAAATGAAACGTTGGGTCTGGGAAATTGTATATTTGGTGAAAGAAGGGGTAATGGCATGAAAAGTCTGGCGGAGGAAATAAAAGAAAGAAACACTCTGAAGGATTCCAGGACTTCTGAATTTCAGAATGAAAAAAAAAAACAACAAACCACCAAACAGCAGAAAACAGAATGGAGGAGACATTGTTTGACACTTTGTGACATCTTTCCTTTCAGCTGTAGCCATTACATGATTTCCTTTACCCTTTCAAACTAGAGACTCAATTCATCTTCATCCACAAACTAACTCTCTTGATGAATTTGACTTTGTCATTCCTGACTTCTCCTTACCTTAGCACTTGCTTAGCTCCTTGTTATCCACAGCCATTTTTCCCAGACTCCATTCACGTCCCCTGGCACACCTCTAGCTCCACTGTCTCAAACCCATCATTTATTACCAAACCTCTCACACCTCTTATTTCTGAACTCCGTCTGCAATGCTCCCAAGCTCCTTGCTGCCTCCCTCCCTTACTCAGAGTTTAGGTCAGAGAAGCACCCAGTGAAATTGGAGGTTCTTCCTCCACAAACCCACTGGCAGATGCAGAAACGCTTGCTCTTCTGTCTCAGACCAGCTGTGCTGCGCATGCAGCTGGTGCCATATCTAAAGGAACAGATCACATGGTGAGAAAACTGTTCCTGCAAAAGGAAAACGTGTCCTGAGTCTGAGTGGTTGAAGGAAGTCAGCTCTGCAGAATAATCCTGCACCCTTCACCTTCTGCCTCCTCTGCATGATGTGGCACTGGGAGTACTGGATGAGAACCAGATGCACTGCAGATTTCAGGGACTAGCATGGCATTGCCATGTGCTTTTGGATAGGCGATGTGATTTACGCTCAGGGCATTATAATTTTAGTGGTGGATGTATGATTCAAATGGGTGAAATACAGAACGTCAGCTAAAGAGGAAGGGATACAAGATGCAACTACAGTAACTTTCCCTTCAGGAGAATGGGAAAGGATGACAATATCCACTGTCACATGGAGGGATCCCTGTACAGGACTCTCCTGCACAGCAGTGGAGATACTGTACAATAGTCTGTTGCACAGCCTGTTGGATTACTTGGAATGACTTCTTATTTTTCAGGAAGAAATGCAAAAACTGCAGTAAGTTTGTGAAGTTTGATAGGGCAGGTACTTCAGCACATAACCTCTGCTAGACACGGGGTTCTGCAAATTGGGGTTAAAAAAAGGAGCAAAGGGGACGTATCCTACAATCATCTATAATTCCATTAATAATGAAGAAAGGAGATGGATTTTTCATTATGAGCTGGATCTGTTTCTAACAAAATAGAAATACAGCAAACATTTCTCTTCATCACGTTACCACTGTTGCTGTAGTTCTGCAAATCCAGCTGAAGAAACGGTTGGGAAGAGCAACCCCTATGGCCTCGCTGTTGTTTCTTACCCCCCGCCCCCATCACAACAATTATTTGCTGGGACATGCTGTAATGCAGGAGAATGAAATTACCTAAGCTAAGAAGCAACTTTTTTTTCCGAGGTTTTCCTGTTTTTCAACCCGAATCATTCAGCAGATTGATGTTGCATGGCACTGGGGCAGCTGGCTGGCTATTCTTACATCTACTTTTGCTACTACAACCAATGTACATTGGGCTGTGGTGTCAGGATAGTAATACTGTGTAGGGTGTAACCCTAGATATGACTGGCTTGATATTTAAGAAGACTGGGAGAAGGCACAAGCAGCGCCATATCATAAAGTGGCTATTTATAGTTCTTTGATTATCCGTAGGGCGAAATAAGTACAAAGTAATGAAGGCAGTGGGTAAATGGTGAACTGTTACTCACTAAATCCTTTAGTAGTAGGGAGCATATGTTGAAACAAGTCAGAGGTAGGTTAAAGCTTTGATGGAAAAAAGTACTTCTTTACAAGGCATGTAATGAACTTCTAAAATTTGTATCTACAGGAGGTGATGGAGGCCAGTTTAAAATGGGGTTAGACAAATTCATGGATGCCAGGTACATAAGTAGCTTCTACAGGGAACAGGCAGAGATCATTGAGGTCATTGGACAGTTATGGGTGTTGGGCAGTAGGAGGGACCACAGAAAGTGGTCAGGCTCATGGGCTCTCCCGCAACCACATTTCCTGTTGTCACTGTTGGAGGCAGATCCCTGGGTGAGATGGGCCATCGGCCTACGGGCATTTCTTATATCCACTATATAAATAGGCCTGGGGTTGCTAAATATATATCTCAGATATTTGGCTTTGCTTTAGTTTTGAGTAGTACAATACTCAGTAGTATGTGAACAGAATACTGTAGCAATAAACACAAGATAAAATATGGTTAGGGGTACTGGGAGACAAACTACAGCCAGGCACAAAAAGAACCATTTTAAATACATACTAAAGAAGAGGTTACTCTTTCATTGTCCAACACTTTTGGTACCAAGTAGCATTTGTGCCTAAGAGAGACAACCAGTGTTCCTGCTCTGGTTTCCTTAGTACTTTGGAGGTGTGGAAATGAACGGTTTTGAGAGTACTTACAGACATCTCTGGAGGCGGAAGTCCAGGGGAAGGATACCATATAGCCCTTTTTATCTCCCATGAAGATGCCTGCAGTTAGGCTGGGTACAACTTGGACTTTTGGCATTTTTTTACTGACCAACATACTCATCGTGTTGTTAAACACTCACGATGTAGCAGTGATTAACTTTGAACCTGTCTGATCTACACTGTTCCCAAAAGACCCCATCTACTGCAAACGCATCACTCCTTCTCTCAGGACATGACAGTGGGTGGGATATGTGAAGGGACAAAGAACCCCAATTTAAAGATAATGGATGAGACGGCTTGTATTATTTTTAAAACTTTGTGTCAGATTCCTTTCTGGCCCTGTACATTTACTGCATATTGATTTGCCTGAAGTTACGTAAGGCATGAAACCAGCCCTTTGTCACCAAAAGCAGTACAGCTGTTTCCAGGACCATGAGTCATGTGTATTACTTCTCTTTTTAACTTCCCACTGGCTTTTTAAAAATATACTTTAAATCAGTTTTGCCTTTCGACACCAAAGAGAAACAGCAGTAAGTTTTCCCAGGAACTGGAGATATGTGCAAAACATCAAGTTTTCATATGCTGAGAAGATTGTGTTACAAAGTTGTTTTAAACTCTGACATTGACACAATGCTGTAGAACATGGGAGAAATAATAGATATGATTACATACATTTGAAATTCAGATTGGCAGTACTAGAATTATCTTATTTAAGCAGTAGTAAAACAACTGCTGTGGGGCTGCTGGAGCTATTTTAGGTAACCAGGCAGCCTAGGCCTTTTCTGACCAAGTTAGGCAACAGAGTGGTTAAAATGCTCTTTGCCAGAACACCTTGTAGAAACAAATTAGAGTTAGCAGAAGTGGGAAAAGTTGAGAACTTTGGGCTACACTCCCACCTTTTTGGGAATGTGCTCATAAATAGTTAATTAAGTATCGAAAGTGGGTGTAGTGAAAATAAACACAGCTACAGGGTGAGACTGAAATTCTCATTGAAGTATTTTGTGAAATCCCACCTGGATTATCAAAACAACCACTGGTGATTAAGAGCAGCTTTTCCTTGTCCTCTTTCTGTAGTATGTCAGACAGAGGTGTAACAACCTGCTCTTTGTGTATTTGCTTTTGAACCTTGTTTTGTTTTGCTCCAGCTTTTGTGCCAGGGATCTAACATCTCGTTCCTCTTCTGGGTCCCTGGGATCGCATAAAGGGGTCATTTGGACAAGACTGTGGTCACAGCCTTTGGTCGATGCCCAAAACTTCTCCAGGGGTACAAAGAAGCTGCAGTCTTATCAAACATTCCCTTATTCTCTTGTTTTTATAAAAACAAGAGGGAAAGACAGTGCAGCAGAAGCTTGTTTTAAAAATTACCTTGTTCCTTGTCAGACATTGTGACTACACTTGAAAATGTTCAGCTCCCTGTGGTTAATGACTGTGTGACTTGCCACAAAGATGCAGATAGTGGTGGAGGAAAGAGAGCACACCAATCTGAAAACAGTTATCTAAGCACGTGTCCGTGAGTAGTCCTACCGTGATCCCAAGACAGACAGGTCTGGCACGTGTAGGTCACCCTGTTTGTTATCACAGTACCTTCCAGGTGCCTGTAGAGCTGAGCCAGACCACTGCCTTCTTACACAAAGAAAATAAGATGTGGATAAACTGTGTGATTCCTCCAAAGTCACCTGGCAATCTGTGCCACATCTGGGGAATTTTATGCATCGGTTTTATGGGTTGCAGTCCGGTCTATTTACCACAAGGCTCACAAAGCAAGGAATGTATGACACCTCTCCTCAATCTACTTCCCTCTTATGGGTTCACAAAAGCTGCTGCAGTGCTTTACTGGTTTCCCAGGTGCTGTACCAGCACCCAGACACTTGACTTGTCTCTCAGGAGCAATATAGAGAATTAGGTAAAAAGTGTATAAAGCACTCTGAAGATTAAAAGCACAACAGCCCTAGGTACTATGTGGGAACAGTGGCTTTCCAGCAGTTTAGGCTGGATTTACCAAAGTCACATCACCTGCACATACGAAATTATATGATAACCATCATCTATAATGTTATATTATATTCATATGATAAATGTCTGAAATCTATATATTTGCACTCATCTCCTCTAAGGCTTTTGGTCTGTTTTAGGAGCTGGGAAGACAGCATGCATCCTCCTGCCTGCTGTGTTCAAGATCAAATGTAAAAATTCAGTGAAGGATTAATGAGCGAAATCTCCTACTATTTTTACAGTTTCGTGCATCTTGCATACTTGCATAAATTTCAACAATGAGTAATTTTTAGTAAAAATTATGGCAGGGCCATGACAACACAAGAAAGGCTGAGGCATTACTTGACAGTTCTTGTATATATTATGAACCTCTCTGGTTTGCTTCAAAGCTTTTCACTTTTGTGTTTGAAGTCTGGTGAGAAACTCAAAAACCCCAAACCTGATGCAAAGGTTTTATGATGGATTTTTCTAAGGCAAAAATCAGTGTCTCAGCTTCATACCACCATCATAGTTTAGGCAATTATTAATTCATTTAAGGGGACAGATACTAGGTTTTAAGTCAAATCGTACTGATGCACCCACAAATACGTACAAGAACACCAATTTCTTTTTGTCTCTGCATGTACATATATATATATACACACATGTACACACCTACGTGAGTCATACAGAGACATGTATTGGTTCATAGGTGGGAGGTAAATTACCTCCTTCCAATTCCATGGGCATAACCCTGTGAATAACCACATGCACAAGTCAGTGCAGGATAAGGCCCTGTCTCTGCCTTTTAAAAAGCAATGCTGCTGCTTAGCAACCATTTTCTGCCTGGATGAAAGCAGAAACCTTGCAAATCATAAACAAATATTTAGGTCCATGCAGAGGCCAAGTTAAGTAAAGTGATATCCTTCACCCTAACTCTGTCTCCACCTCTTCTTTCATGGTAAAAATTTCTGTGTAAAAGAAGAAGGGGCATAGGACACAGAGTTTTAAAGGAGGGATTTAAAAAAAAAAAAAAATAGGAAGTAAATATGATGCACAGGAAGTTTTTTTTCGCGATGGGAAATAAAAAAAGACCTCTAGAGGAGAGAAAAATAAATTAATTCAGACTTTTAAAACCAAAATTTAAAGTGCATTTAAAATTTTCCTTTCCCCCCCCTGCCGAGTAATAATTACAAATACATATTATTTCTTGGGTAAAACAATGTGAAATGGAGAGGACAGGGAGTCACTTTTGATACCTTTATTTACAGTTACTTTAAATCATGTCAACCAGACATACTCACACACTGAAACTTCATTAATGCCCAAGGCCAACTGGATGAGCTTCAAAAAGAGAGCCACAGCCAGCAGGCTACAGCGCTGAAGCTCTTGAGTTTGCCTACTGACACAGCGTGTGCTCTCAGATCGCTAGGGGTCCAATTTTCCAAGATCTTTACATCCTTAGATATGCAACTGGCACCCAGACGTTGCATTTTCAAAGGAAAATCTAATGAAATGAAAATTAGGTGCCTAAATCTCAGGGCAACTAGAAGCTTAATCTGTTAAGGTACTTCTGAAAATCTCATTAGGCATCTAAATATCTCTGGAGAAATCTGGTCCTCTGAGGTTGAGCAAAATCCCCTTGAAATCTATGGGAGTCACTCCAGTGACTTCAGGAGGGTTTGTATTAGGCCATTATAGTGTACTACGTGTATTGTTATATTGTGCCAGTTTTGTATCTCTGAACAGCCAGTAGTAATCCTACATCTGCTCTGGGGAAGGATGCCCTCCCTGAAGAGTCAGCTCAGATTGGAGAGGTACCTGATCAGGTCATTTCTTACTCTTTGTTAGTTTATAAGATACAGAAATAATAGTTCTTGAGCACAAGTGGCTACGAGTGGATATGCCTCTTGGTTTGTGATCTGGAGACAGTGGTATGGAGAGCCTGGAGTGAACAGATCCTTTCTGGGAGTGACGCCTGCACACCCTGGTCTGGCACAGACTGTCTTCCGGATACACAAACAGCTATTTTACCACTCCCATTCACTTCCCCGCTCCCACATCATCCCCCAGATGTAGAAAATCCCTGGTTCACATCTCCTCACTTGTGAGTATGTTCCACCCAAGACAAGGTTTCTATTTCCTTTTCTGTGTCTGCTTTGTAATGTGGAAGTTTTACAGTCTGCAGGAAAAAAATAAAAAGCCGTAGAAATGCTCCCCTCACATCTCACTGCCCAGTCTGGCTGTAGAGTAAATCCCTATGGACTGGTCTCTGTGCATCTCTGTGTTTTCCCACTGCAATACACCTAATCACGGGCCAGCATCTGTCTAAAGAAGCAGAAATTCTCCCTAGATGATGAACAAGACAGGCAAGCCCCACAGTTTTCTTATCTCCTGACCTTTGGGGTAAAGAGACTGACCCCTGCGCCTTTTCCAACAAAAAAGACTGCTGTTTAGCATGTGAAAAATACGGAGGTTTGCTGATATTTTCAAAAGCACCTGAAGCTTTTCCTTTCCTTCGAGGCTTAAATACTTTGAAACACCTGGTAGTAAGGATTTAATGCTAAAGAAAAACAACTTTGGATGCTAAAATTGTGTCCTCACTGATAATCCTGTCAATAGGGAATGGATTAGTTTGCTATACAATTCCAGTAACAACAACAAAAAAAGGAAATTGTAATTTTCTTTCCCTCAAAAATGCCTCAGTGCCGGTTTCCCTTATGGTTTGACCACAGGTAGCCTCAAACGATGAGCCCAGTGTTGCAGGGTGCCCAGACATCTTAATTCCCATAGAAGGAGGGTTGCAGTGGAGTTGGCCTTGCAGCAATCAGTGAGCTGAAAGATGAGATCAGAGAGAACTGAATGCTCAGATTTTCTTGACTGTCCATTCCCTGGCAGGTTCGTTTGTCTGATTACCTCTGCTTGGTCTTGCTCAAGCAAACTAAAGTCAACTCGGTTGGCTCCTGCAGCTACAGAAAAAAAGGAAAAGAGGAGTACTGCCTGGCAAATGGAAGGGCACAAAATTGGAAATTTTTGAAGAAAAGCTTTTGAAAATTGTTGAAACCCAGGAATCTTTAGGCGCATGGTGACAGGTTTCCTGTAAAACTGAAGGGAATGGAAAACATTTGAAATTCTTAATATAATGATAATGCTTTTAAACTTACACTGAGAATAAAGTGACACACTCATATGTTTCAAGCGTTTTTACTGCAGAATTTCCAACCTGACAAGTGTCACGTTTTGACCCTGGAGGATGCTTTTGTCAACTGATGTTGACATACTCGCTAATCTTTGGAGGGCTTTGAGTGTGGAAATAATATGTAAGCTGGAGGCCAGTCTGCAGAAAGCATTCTGTGTACATAATGCCATCACAGACAAAGTTAAGTGTTAACAAAAATACATTTATATTTTCCACTTATCTTCCTAATTTGAAGTCTCAACATCAAATGTAAAAATGTTCAGGAATGTGCTTTCTGGTTTTTGGGGTTTTTTTGGAAGGAAGTATTATTTTTAAGCAAGTGAGGCTGATATCATCACTAAACGTTGGGTGAGCTTTGATTAGAGACAGATCAGTGCTACCAGTTCTGTTTAGGAGGGATGAATTACTGCCAAACTTCATGAGGATGCTCCCGATACTACGTCTCTTAGAGATAAATTAAACGTCGAAAAAGTACCTTTCAAAAAAGTGCTATCTATTTCTGGTTAAAACAGAGTAAGAAATACCTCTTTCCTGGTAAGCAGGGGGAAGTTACAGGGCTGTGTGAAAGGGAAGGAGGGTTTCTTGATTGCTAACAGTGAAAACAACTTTCATTTGTATAGGCTGCTCCACCAGAAGACTAATGCTATCCTTGAGTATGAAAATGGCTGGCAAAAGACTTCTGGATGACTGGTGGAGATTGCCACAGAAATGCCGGTGGGAAGATGTTGTGGTTAACCAGGAGCCTTCTCGCTCAGGCAGAGTAAGTCCTTCTCTAAGACAACTAATCCTTGGCGTGTGCACACAGGATAAAACCGAGAGCAACTGCACTCAGAATGAAAAAGGGAAATTGTGTCAATTAACTTTGGATGTATTTTCATCAATGTTTATCAAGGGAAATTACTCCAGGGTGAAAGAGAACACCAAGTACAGGGTGCTCAACAAATCACCACTGAAGTTGAATATTTATGAAAATTTAATAGAGCTTGTAGATTATAACTGGTGTCTTTCAAGGCTGACTACCAAGGAATATACAGAGAACTCATGTGAGGGGAAATGAAGTTTACAACCCTAGTCCATGTGAGTTGATTAAGGCCAGATAACAAAATTTAATCTGCCAGCCTTCTTGTGTATTATACTCTAATTGCAATAAATAGCTCTGTGTACATGAAGTCTCTTAGCAATTAGCTTGTTCTGCTTAAGCTTGGAATCAGGAACGTAGTTCAGATATAACTGTTAAGCTGGAGAAGTCTGTAAGTGCAAAAGCAATCTGAGAATAAACAAACACACCTCCTTCACTGAAAACAACATGCTGGTAAAGTCTTGTGCAAATACTTCCTGAGAATGAATGTAAAAATAAGAAAAAATATGTTAAGCCCTGAAAATGTCACACTCTAGCAGGACCTTCACCTTCAGGGTGGTGACAGACCGAGGAAGGTCATCCGTAACAGCAAACCTCAGAAAGAGCTGGTCTGCCTCACGTGAGGTGCACTATTCAATGCGAAAGCTAAGCTTCATTGGAGCTACTTTATCTGGTATCAATTTACCCTTTACAGTAGAGGTTTTGATGTTTAAATGCCCACCTACATGCTGCTTTTTTTACCTCAGTATTTGGGTGAATCAGTGGGTCAATAGGTTAAAACCCAACCACCCCAGCGTCAGACTGTGAAACATGAATCTTACGCCGGTTGGGAAGAAGAACAAAATCTTCCTCACATCACAGGATCAATATCCTTCATTTAAACATTATCAATTGCTAATAAAGCTTGCCCCATCTTTGCAGGTATTATCAATCTCCTGAGCCCTGACATCTCGGGGAGATGTGAAGTAACTTGCCCAGTTGGGCTGGATCCTTGTTTTAATCAGTAGGTAACATCCTCAACATAGGAAGATATTAGTTTTAAGCCTTAACTCTTCAAAATATGAAACCTGTCTCTAGCTGAAAAATAGGTTGTTTAATGATGGAATAAATAGAATTATTCCCTTTGAAATGCAAAATTGGCTTTGATTGTAGCAGAGTAAATATTAAAAGTACTTTTTAATAAACCTCAGACATTCACTGACCAAAACTGGATGCACAGCAGTTGATGAGCTCAATACAACAAAGACAAAACATAATGTATAATAATACATGCAGATTCCTCCAGAAAGGTACTATAACTCCCTACCCCAAATCTGTTTACTCACGTACATCTTATTTCTTTGCAGTTCATCCATAACAGAAGACAAGCTGGTTTTCGCTGGTGAGTTAATTTTGTTTGACATCTTCTCAGTGTAGTGAGGAGTTATTTCTGTAACATTTCAAATTTGAAATTTATATTTTAATGTGGTAGTAGTATTTAACATACAACAAGGCATTAAAATAGCGACTGAAAATGTCAGTTATTATGAGCAGTGTTTTGTGGAAAGGCATTATTCACTTCTTTGCTTCGTTTCAATATTTACAGTTTTAAATGTCACCACTGTGGGGTTCAACCGCCTCTCTCCTAATTTAGATAGTTTCACATTTTTCAGGATTTGCTTGTATTTCACAGTGATAAAAACCACTGTCACTTTCGTAAACAGCTATTATCTCTTTCCCTTCACAAGTAATTTTCATTGAGCAAAATATACGGAGAATTTGCAGATAGCAGAACATGTTCTCAAGTGTTTCAAGTTAACTCTTACCTTGTCCCTCTTTATCATTTAACAGTTCATTTGGGGTTTGGGTCTTGAGTCAACTGGCAGCATGCTGTTGCTAGAGAGAGATGGCAGATGCTTGGAGCTGCACAGTCAGCAGCATCTGGCCAACCAAACTTCTCCCCTTGAAAGGGTGAAAAGACACCGCACAGCTGAGAAGCACCAGTGGAGTCCCTGGCTCCACCACAGAGCCCATCCATGGGCATAAAATTCATTACTGGCCTTATACAAGTGGAAGAATTCAGGGCAATTTGCCTTTGCTTCAGGTTTGGCTGAGATTGGGCTTCTGAGGGTTGAGCAGCAGCAAGTCTTTCCTGGTCACTTCTGCTCTCCATAACTTCCCAGCAATATAGAGCTGTAAAATCTGTTAAGAGCTTGAGTTGTAATTTTGGAACTCACTTTCGCACCTACAGAAAAGTGGTAAATACAGTATTTTGGTGGATGGAAGATAGACCTGAGAGCAATTACACTCCCCAGTAAGAAACACCTCACATTAACAAGGCTCTATTTAGTGCTAGGGATTCAGTGGGAGACTGCATGACTCCAATGGCCTGTGGAACAGACCCTCAACACAAAACCTTAACTTTGCTTTTTAAAATAGACTGATGATGGTGGGAATTATATAAATAAACACATAAATTCACTGTTCAACATAATGGGTAGCTGCCCTGTGGTAAGCGTGTATGTTTTTATTAGAATGCAATTAAGGTTACTTAGTGCTGGGAAACTGAACATTACTTGGGTTATATTGTTATTGCTAATATATTAACCAAATCCATCTCAGCTATGTTTCCTTATTCCCTGTCTTTACCAATAGTGCCTCATTTGCCTTTCTTCTAAAATGAATATAAGTATTCCATGCTTAACATATCGCCTTTTTCATGAAGAACCTCAAATTTGAAATGAACAGGTGATCTTTTTCTCACTTTGTCGTTCCCACTTATGAGAACTGTCTTACCAAAGAACAGCTGGGCTTAACATCTGAGGCACTTTTTCACTTGCAGAACCAGATCAATTAACGAGAAGAAACGTATACTTTGACTGTAGGTTCTGCAATTTTATTTTCTCTAGCAGTGGCTAATAGTCTTTAAGCACGATTTTCCAAAACTCCAGATAAGTGAACTGCTCTGTCTTTTGTAAGCATAAAAGTACTTTAAGCTTTCATAGATTCTGTAACATACGAGTTAAACAAAAAGCCAGCTTACAGCGCTGATGCAGTGCTCCATAGGGATTGAAACATATATTCTCCAAGCAGAATCCATAATGGCTCAAAAAATCCCTAAGTACAGAGTATAGCAGGCTTATGACTGCTAAGAAAACAAGGGTAGGAAACCTAGGTGAGATCATAAATGCAAGTATAAAACGGAAAAAATGAAAATGCGAGCTAAATATATGTTCTTGTGTTCATCAATGCAGTAAAGTCTCTAACATGCAAAACATTTTTATTTTGTGTCCTAATTTTAACCTAAGGTTGCAACAGCTGCTATGGTTTTGCATCATTTTTCAGTCATCTGAAAGCCTTTATATCAGTTTATCTCTACTGATTTCACTGGTATTATGTCTTTATCTCTCTGCTTCTCTCTAATAAGAGATTTCTGAATTTTCATCCTCACTTTAAGAACTGCAAGAAATATCATATTCTGTTTTCTGTTCATATAAGCAGAGTCCTACCCTTTTAGGGTCAAATCCAATTTTCATTAAGTCAAAAATATGCTTTCAATTTATTTCTGTGGGAACTGGATCAGACTGGATCATAACACGAACTAAATTAGGTATCACTTCATAGTATATACATTGTAAATTTTGAGGAGAGTGCAGGCAATTTGAAAGTTGAAGCTGACATAAACCATATTTATTAGGTGGTGTAAGATCTTCTTACTTAAAACCCATTAAAATAATTTCATGTGAAAACAGCCTGGCTCCAAATTATATCTGGGATATTTCAGAAAGTTAGTGATACACAGTGAGATCTCATGTGGGCTGGGGTGGGAAAGATTGAAAAAAGTTGTAAATATTTTCAAGACTGTAATTGTTCAAGATGTAAGAAACATTAGCTGTTAACACAGTCAGTGGGAAACATTATCTGTATTGAGCAAGTGTTACTTTCTGGATGGGCTTGTCTGAAAAAATTCTGCCTCTACATCTCTCCAGGAAATATTGGATAGCTTATGAACCTACTAGGCAACAGTAATTAATTGGAGACACTTAAAACCAAGAAATCCCTGGAGTGAGATGAGGTTTATTCAATTTTTTTAAAAAGAAGTTGGTAGGCTTTACATTCCTCTTGGGTGATGACAATTATTCCTGACACTACATTTATGAAACTAAGAGATTATATGAATATGTAAAAATACCACTAACCTCCTGAGACCAAATTTATAAGCATAAATTGAAAAATAAACTATTATAGTGTGTAAAGAATGAGTGATGAAGCACTACTGAATATGCAGAAATATTTTCTGATCATTGACTGCCATAAAAAGAGTTACTTAAATCGCTATAGCTCCACTGAACCCAGTGAAATACAGATATTTAAGGGTTCTGACTATGTCTTGGGGCATAATTTCTGGAAGGTATTTTTATTATTTTTTTATATGACCCATTTTCAACGACATATCCAGTTTTATGGCAGTGATGAAAGGATAACTAACACAGAGATGAACAACTGTCAGATTTTTGAAGCAAGTCGGATGCTATGGGGTACATCCAATTTAGTTCTCATGGTCAGAGAACAAAGATATCTAGCTATTAATGGCATTATATGTTGAAAAACAGATCTGCAATAGGCTGAAGGGTCCAGATTGCAGGACAAACAAAAACCATGAATGTAGCTGGGCTTACAGGAGCATTAGCCAAAATTTTAGCAGAGTAGAAGTTATCTCACACTGATGAAGCAGTAGAAACTTGCTGGGTCTTTCTATCAGAAAAACCTTTCTGTCTTATTATTGCAACCTTTCATGTTCATTCCTCGAATGCAGAGGGTTTTCATGAGGTTATGTTACAAAACGGCTTCTGCGTATGGCAAACTCAGAATAAACTTGAGGCTTCCCCGTTTTATACACAAGAGTATAAAGTGGCCTCCTACAAAAGAGGTCAGGTGGCTTTAGCTGAAGATGAAGAGCAGGGAAATAGAAGTAATTTATCTCAATGTCTGCTTCCCACATAGATCTCTGCACTGACCTGTGGCAGAGCCTGTTGTTTTTAGGCAAGCTATGTGGGGTATTTGAATTAAGATAGTCTATGATTAGCTTTGTCTCTTTGTGTTTATGAGTTCATAAGCTTGTAAGTACAATATTTTGCTTTCTTACAACATGCACACAAACAGGACTGGGAGATCTCGTGATCGTTACGACAGTGGAGTTTAGCAGAGGCATTTTTATGTGAGAAAACATGATAAATCCCTATCCTGTGCACTTCTTCTAGAGATTGTTTAAGGATAATGAAACAGGGCAAAACCAATCCAGAAAGATGTTTAATAGCAAAACATTGCCCAGTAGGACATGCTGAAATATAACTGGACAAAAGAGTTTGAAATTTAACTTAAACACTTAGCTTAAGATATTTACCTAGTGACAAACTTTTCAGAATGTTTTCACTCCAAGTATAATTAATCTGTCATGTAAATACTGTCCCTGTATTTGGGAAATAGCAGATCTAATTGAGAAGTGTGTATCCAATAATAAGTACAGTGTACTGGTCCTCTTATATTTACTCTGTTCTATTTCAGCAGTAGCCGTCAAGTAATTTTTTTCTCTGAAGTAACAATACTTTTTCTCATCTTCAAAGGTACATATTTTTTAGCTGGTTTGGAAATTCTTGTACTATAGCATACAAGATTTCTGTTGTTTTGACTTGTAAAACAACAAAGTAAGTCATAGATCAACACTAGTACTTACAACCCAAAATTGCTATGATTTAGTTCTATTCAGTAGTTGAAAATGAGTGTTCAATGGTAAAGAATCGTCGGTTTGAAGGATGAGATTTTATTACTTACAGCTATAAAGTTATCAGTTCACATTCAGGCTCACATGTGCTGGCCAGGTAGAAATGTGGTTTCTGTTCTGTTCCAGGGGGATGAGTATTTCTACTCTCAGATGTTTCAGTGGAAAGTACAAGGATTGAAGAAGTTTGAAGACTGAACCCTTCCTTTCTCTTCAGGGCCCTCAATCAATCAACTTCTTACATCAAGGTTGTGGCTGATAGCTTTCAGTAAGTACTAAGTACTGCTCCGTTCTACCTGGGCTGCCTCTCTTCTGGCATTAGAGGAATGACAGTGTGAATGGTACGTAATCTGATGCCTGTGAAAAAATAAAAGTGCAGTGGAGATTGTGTTTTGAAGAGGAAGGAGCCT
Source organism: Rhynochetos jubatus (assembly GCA_027574665.1). NCBI lineage: Eukaryota > Metazoa > Chordata > Aves > Eurypygiformes > Rhynochetidae > Rhynochetos > Rhynochetos jubatus. The sequence goes on from CM050656.1 coordinate 26,056,412, forward strand.
GTCGTAGGAGGTTATTTGAGAAAACAAAGCATAAATCGTAACACCTACTTGCATGGCAAAGGAGAAATGTGCTCAATCATGCTGTCATGGATAAACAAAGCAAGGAGGTGAAAATAGTAGGAGTGTCTGTCTGAATAATGAGAGGTTTGGCTATATGGACAAACTGGACTATTCAGGAGCAGTGGAAAGAGATTTCAGAGTGGACTTATTTTCTCTTGCCATCTCCAGCATGCCAACAGTGCACATAATAATGGGAAATGCAAACTATGCTGCCAGATCTGTTTTTCATTTTTATTCTGCGTAATGTTTTTGGGGAAGGGAACATGCACTTTCCTGGATGGCTCAGTTGCAGTTTCTGTGACAGGTTTTAAACTGCCCTTCCCAAAAACACAATGTCACATCAGTAAATGGAGGTGAGCAAGATACAGGAGCATTAAAAGAAAAATATTAGAGCTGAACAGCAGTATAATTATCTGAATTAAAAGTGATTTCTAGGTAGTCAGTGATGAGTAATAAAGGAGAATGCAAGTGTCACTATACCAGATCTGACATGCAAACATCCACCCCAACTCCTCCTGAATTTCAAGATCAGCTGCAGATGTCTGGCTAGCCAAAGTTTTTCTGTGCAGACTTAATCTGGTGTAAGCATGTAGAGGCGATGGCCAGCACAACTGCCTGTGAATGTGGTATCACTGTAATATCTTCTGTATTTAGGGAAAATTAAGTCTTTAAAAAAAAAAATCACAAACCCTAAAACCAACGTTGTATATACAGAAAGAAAGGAACAACAGAAACAAGTTGACAAGATAGTAAACAAGACACAGTACCCCACATCTGGCTTTATCCAAGGCTTCTTTTGCCTTTGTTCTGCTCTAGTTCTGGCATATCAAGGCCAGCATTTACTAATTACAGGAAACGGAAAATGGTGTTAAACCCTATGCTAGTCTAACATGTTCCAGAAAAAAAGCTTACTCAGATAACTTTAAGAAAACAAAAAAATATTGCATTACTAGATAATTGGAGCTCAAGCTGTCCACGTTATATAATAACACTTGCCAATCCAGCTACGTTTTACCTATTACCCATCCCTCCAAGGGCAAGACACAGTAATTGTTACCACACCTTAGAAACTTTCCACCAAAAGGTGTGGTCTATTGTCAGAACAGCATCAGAGCTTGAATTTGCATCCACAGTGAAGAAGAAGTTAGAACCTGCCAGTGACTACAGCAGAGAGCAAGAAGAAATCTGGAAGAAGAAAGTAGAAGAAAAAGTGCTGAAAGCTTACCATGATTAACCCCCTTTTTTCATAGAATCATTTAAGTTGGAAAAGACCCTTAAGATCATTTTCAGGTTACTAAAAAAGATTTGCATAAAAGTTTGTTTGGAGTACTGGAAAGAAGTGAGGAGAAGGGGACTGGCATACCATCAACTATTACCACTATGCAGAAAATGTGTCTAAAAGGAAGATTTACTAATGCTTCAGGCAAAGCCATAAAGGACTGGAAGGTGTTTGGGAGCCAGCGTAACTCATGTGACTGGCAGTGGTATGCAGTCTTCTGAAAGCTGTTCACCACTTTAAATGCTGGCCAGGCAAGGCTAGAAATTGCCACCACCAACAAAGCCAGCCATTGATTTCGGCACAATATTGAGTAGACATTTGATAAGTTAAGGCATATATGTCACTTTAATGTCACTTCTCTAGCTGACAGATTCAGCCCAAATACATGAACTAGCATTGTTCCGTTCATATATGTTTTCTGAGGTGCTTGTCAAATTAGGAACCATTGGAGTGCACTGAAAAAAGGTTGTTTTCCTAAAGCAATTTTTAAAAAGATTTAAAATAAGAAGTACTCATAGTATGTTCAAATTTTCTAAGGGGGGAAAAAAACCCACTAAGTAGTCTGCAGATGTTATTGTGGTGCTAGTTTTATCAGTAGATTTGCAGTAAATCCACAGGCTTATATATAGAAACAGAACTGTATTAGCATTCTGTGAGAAAAAGGCTATTTTAGACTGTTCATCCACTAAGGAGATAAAGCAGACTGTTATGTCAGCCTTGACAGCAACTCTGAGTTTTCCTGGATATGTCTAAGAAAAGGGTTTCATAACTATCACCATATGGACGTATAACATGATGCAGCCTAAAGCTATTTCCTTTGAAAGCAGAGCTCTAGATTCCTGTAATAAAGCCACGGATGTAAAAGCCTGTTGTGAACTTGACAAAAGAAGTTTGTCTTGACAAAAGAACCATCTGACATGGTTAAGTTACAGTACATTTCACCAGCATAAATTTGCAATTTCCTATTAGTACCTGCAGTGGGATATAGAATAGCGATACATTTTAATTTAGCTGTGAATTTTTGGCCGAGGACCACTAAAAATGGCTTTGGATAGCTCTGGTCCTGTGGATAGCTGGTTAGTCCAGAGCCACATGGGACTTAAGAACCCAAACAGACACTGAGACTGGGGAGACCATTTCAAGCCCTAGTGGGGTGAGAAAGAACAGAGTTCTGTGAAAGTGTCTAATTCAAACCGTACTTGTTGAGCCCATTGGATTTTTTTGAACAGAAGAGTATGGTGTGCTGTGCTGCCCTGGCGCTCTGCCAGGCACAAGGATATTTCAGTTATGATACAGAGTGCAGAATTTGTGTTTCCTTTGTGCTAGCGTCCATTAAATCAATATGTAAAGATCAGGTTGGTTGTTTTAATGGAGAACACATCTTCTCAAATGTTCCTCCTGTGAGTGGCACTTCGAGAGGAACAAGCTCTGACCCTCATCTGTGCAGAAATAGCTCAGCAACTTCTTTTTGTGTTTCCCGTGTGGAGGGAATCAAACTGCCCTGGGAAGTCTTAAGGGCATAACTTTTTCCATCTGTGTGCATTTTTACTTTCTGTTCAATCCTGCGTGTTAGCTCTTTTGTCCCCTTTCCTACTTCTTGCCGCAGAAGGTGAAGCAGTGTGTCAAGCAACATGTACCCACTAGTATGGGTACACTCTTGCTCTATTTCAACTATTGAGAAGGGAAAATGTTTATAAAAGCAAACATTAAACCAGACTGTTGGAAAGTATGGTGATCCTTACAGGTTACAACAAGACCAAGAATCTTAGTTACTACGTGTTCTAGCCAGACCTCCCTGTTTGGTCAAAATAATATACCTTTATACTTAGTTTGAATAAAAGACCATAACCATAGTGATATTTGACATGAGCAGGGGTACATGTCAGGGCTTAAATTCAGTGAAGAATGTGAGTAAAATAGTTGTTGGCTCTCTTTCTTGACCAGGAGTTACTATCTTATTAATTGTGGAATACAGGTTTACACATGATGTTGTCCTGAGTAATAGCAGAGGTAATCACTGACATCATACAAATTAATGCTGCAATGATAATGAGAGGATTTTTTTAATTAAAAGCCTTTGGGGGATAAGAATCATGGCCATAACTTTGAAAGCATTTGCAAGTAAATGTACTGTACACAACCAAAGTAAATCTACTCAACCTCTGGAGCACAGCAGAGAGAAACAAGTGTTAGGAGCTCAAGCTAAGGAGATGGGGCATTACCATAAAAGAGTAGTCCTCCTAAAGGGGAATGCTATTTCCAACACTGCCTCAGAATAGATTGTAAATGTTAGATCACCATACATCAATCAGTAGGTCAACACCATTTTATCAAAGCTGTTGCCACAAAAACTTGAGCTGTTTGTCCCAGGCTTTCTGCAGCACTGGATGAAATAACTTCAGTGGTGCACCAATCCTTGTGATTATTTTCAATGTGATTATTTGCTACTGCTCAGTTTTTACTTACTGGCTTATGGTACCTAATGGCCACAGGGGGAATTCAGCAGGAGGTACAGTGAATATCTGCATAAACACATGAGTAAAATAAGTTGACAGCGACTGACATTATGGGTGATTAAACTAGAGGTAGTAGGTAACTAATCGTATCTGTTGAACAACTGTTAAGAACTGGAAATGCTTTTAATTATAGGTTTATAGGAATAGATTTTGTAGAACTGTCCCTACTCTTGACATTGGGTGAGTCCCATCACTCCGTGGGTATGGAGGCATAGTGCAGAGACCGGGCGGAGCAGAGCAGCCTTCTCCATCAGTTGCTTCGCTGTGTCTGCATGGTGGCTTTGCAGGGAGCTTTCCTCTCAGGAACTGCCATGACAGCACTCGATCAGTACATCCCTCACGTGGAAATGGGGAATGAAGACATTGCTGATTAAAACTCAGCTGACAGGGCAGCCTGAAGTGCGTCTGCTTTCCTGTAAAACTCACCTTCCCACAAGACACTACATCTTCAAGCAAAATGCTGGTGTTTTTAAACTCATCCAGAGAGTGAATCCTTTGCCTAGCTGCGTTGGTGCTGGGCACGTGTTTCTTTTCTCTGGAGGAGCTCGTTCTCGATTGTATGATGTTGGGGTAGAGCTCTTGTTGTCCTCATCCTGTCCCAACCTCAGGGCTGGCAGAAGCCATTTTGGCTGCTCAGGGGCCAAAGTCTGATAGCTCACTGTTTGTGACAGACACAGATGTCTGAGAGGAAAAGATGGAGGAACAGCTGCATGCCCAGGTGGCCAAAGAAAGGCAAATTTGGGGCAAATCTGCAGTGCAGTTGACACTGGATGAAGAAATGAAAACTGAAGCGAAAACCACCGCAGGCATGGTGCTGGAGGTGGGTTTAATTGCTGCATGAAGGCCGTGGTGCTGGGGAGTGTGCTGGAGCTGGGGTTTCTGGCAGCCCCTCCCCCTGCCTGTTGTTAACTTTTGGATAAATCATCATTGGGATTTTTTGATGAGAGCTCACGTAGCTTGAGTCACACCATGTTTCTTGCTGCAGGCGTGTGAGAAGAGGTAGTGCTGCAAGGGCCACTCATGTCCCCATTGCAATGGGAGGATGAAAATCGGAGGGCAGAGCAAACCGCCAATTTTCTTTTTAAAGTTTCAATTTATAATTTCAACTTTTAGGAAAAAAGGGAGCAGTAACATGAGAGGAAGTGTGGTGTTTGCGACTTAGGCGTTTGTACATCTCATGCAGACACTGCAGACATACCTGTAATGAATGGTGTGAATAATAATTTGCTTAAAGTGGGCCTTCTTAGGTGTTTCAGATCTGTTGTTCACCCGTGCTTTGCTGGGCTGGGATCCTTGCAAACCCTGCCTGAGCTTCTGCTCACTAACAGAAGGCCCTTGAATGCAAAAACTGAAATGGGAGAGCCAATTGCTGACCTTAAGTGAGCTTCATATTAGGTGAGGAAGGAAAAAGGGATTTCAGACCCAAAACAGTTTGGTCTTAACAGTTGCAGCCTGATCCAAAGCCCACCAAAATTGGTTTCAGCCTAACTCCCGTTCAACAGGGATCTTTACATCATAAGGTATTATTTGGAATAGCGTAGCAGGGGGAAAAAAAATCAGTCTGACCTAAAAGTATACAATAAACTTCTGTGTGATGTGAAAATGTATAAGAAAAGCAGTCCTAGCACACTAAACCTTCCCCCCACCTGTAATTACCTTTTTATCTTCTAGTATCCCTGTTCAGGGTGTGCTTAAAATTAACTATGCTATATTAATTCAGGAGTCATAATTCACAGATGTGGATTGAAAATTTGGAATCGTTTTTCTTCTTCTTCATGGAAGGAATGAGAGGCCAGAACCTAGGCTTTGCAGCGGGGAAGTGGTCCAGTTAAAGTAGGGCATAAACCAAAGGAGGAATACACAACATGTATAAACACATGGAGGGAGAGGAGAGGACTCTGGAAATCATATGCATACAGAAATACAAATATAACATAAACCCTAATACTGGAAGCAGGTCATACCAGCTGCAGTCTGGCTTAGTTTCCATTATACCAACATGTTTTCACCCACTTCATTTTTGGGTGGAAGTCCTGCATGACCTGTTGCTGCTTGGATTAGTGTTAGAAAATCTGCGCAAAAAGTCCTGTGTGTCTTCTTGAAAGCATTGCAGGAAAGCATAATTAATGTATACTTCTCCTAGTGTAAAAACACTTTGGTTATACTCCGTCAATGCTAATGCAAAAAGTGGGAAAACAACTGACAGAAAAGATAAAATTGGAAATGTGAATGACTCTTTCAGGATCCCAGCCACAACCAGAGAAGGCTTTTATTTTCTTTTGAAATTGCTCTTTCAGTACCTGGAGATGTTTATTTAAATACTTCATCCTGCAAACATCTAGAAGTATTAATTTCATACTTGTGAATGGTGATTAAATTCAGCGGATGTGAGATCAGAGTCTAAATTCTGCTGAATTACTTCATGTTTAGTTTATTCTAAGCTAGCCGGCCTAGGGTTGTCTGGTCGCTCTTGAGACAGTTTACCGAGGGAAGATTATAAACCCATCAATCAAAGCATTTGCAAACAAAAGAAGGAATACAGCTCCTTTCACATCTGGGGGTGGCAGACTGCCCATTTTTGCTGAAAAGATTTTGCCACAATTAAACAGATCTGGTGCTGCGTTGTTTAAAATCACTCCTTCAAAAAATGGTTTCTGTTATAAACATAATAGTCAAATAATTTCTTTGTTATGTGTAGCTTTTCTGCAAGGACAGCAGGAAGACTGCCCCTGAATAATCCTGCTTATATATAGATGCTTCCCAGATTGCTATCTGTAGCAGAAATTCTACACACTGCAGAGGGAGCTAAAATGTTTTCTGGAGGCGAGATTTACCATAGAGGAGCTCCATCAGTAGCAAAGAAGCTGCTTCTAATCTAGAGGTTCTCTTGATAAACAGGTTACAAACCTTATAGAATGTTAAGTGCCCACCAGATGATATGTGTATGTACTGGAAACTCCTCCTAATCCTGCCTTCCCCTAGGGACAGTGGGAAGCGAAAGCTAACAGCCTGGCAGTTGTTTAGTTGGATTGTAAATCACGTGGTGAAAAGGTCAGTGTAAATTGGGCATGCACTTTATAATTAGTTTCCAGAGATTAGTGATATGCTAGTGACCCAAATTCCAAGAGTTGTTCTTAATGCACGCAGAGGGCATGCAGGTGGTTTGGGTTCATAATCTCAGCAGTGCAATAGGAAATACAGACTCTAGAAGAAGAGAGAAGAGAGCTAATGCTATTTTAAAAGAGATTCTAGTTTTGAAACTTGAAAAGGGGATATATTAAAAGAGGAAAAAAAAAATAATTTGACAGTGTGAAAGACACGAAATAGCCTGAGTAAACTAAAAAGTGACAAACCAAATTTTACATGTGTATTGGCTTCTGCTTCACATATAATCGGTTAAATCACTGAATTTTCCTATGATAAGGAAAGCTTTTTCCAGTCATTTGTATCTACCTTATGAATGTATCTGGTTAGATTACCCAGGCGCTGCCTGGTGGGTAGCTGTCACATTGTTGCTGAAATAGAGCACAGGGTTGCCTTGTTCTCTGTCAGGTCCACATCACAAGCATTCTCCTCCCACCCTTTCCAAAAAGCACAGCAGGGGCAGAGAGGAAAGAAATCACAAAGGATTAGATCAGTGTCAGAGCATTAACACTTAGTTGATGACAACTGTAAGGATTAATTCAAGCTGGTTAAATCCTTCTTAGCTAGAATAGGAACCAGCAAACCATCTGGTGGAAGGAGCAGTATGACAGGGCTAAAAGGAAACACTGTCTGAGTAGTCAAAGGAAAAATAAACCTTTCCTCAGACTTTTGGGAACTGCTGTTCTTCCTAAGCGTCTGACCACAGCAAGGAACAGTGTTGATTACAGTAGATTAAATAAATAATGTGGCAAAATGATGTGTTTGCAGCTCAGAAAAAAATCAGATTTTAAACTTTTAAATTTACTATGATAATGCACAACACTTGCATAGAAAGACTATGTAAAAATCATTCATTCTGTAAAAAAAATATTATACCATACAATCTATTTTCCTGCTAATGTTTGTTCTGTTGCCAGACTGTGTCATTCTGTTGCTTCGTTACAGAATGATCTGTACAGGTAAAACTCTCTTTTCCCTCGCTGTTTTCAGTAGCCTTTTCCTACTTCCCTCGTTTGAGGTAGGTGCTGTTGGTCTCCGTGCACACTCTTCTTTTCCATGGAGTGGAAAAATGATGCGTATGTAATCACAAACACAAAATACAAGTGACCCAAATTTACAGGCAAGGTTAGTGTCACAACTCTTGGGACTACTTAAGACAGGCTGGCCTACAAAGACAAGGTGATCAGCCTCGTAAACTGCTTTGAGGTTACCTCTCCAGGAATTAAGAGTATTTGTCTCTGGAGAATATCAGACAACGTAAATTGGATCTGTGGTGAGTCTCTCCTCTGCGATGTCACTCCACAGATGCATGTACTAGAAATAAGGTCTTGCTTCTGATGGGTTTAAGTTTGGTTATTTTTTTTTTCAGTCTCCTTATAAATAAAGAAATCTGATGAAACTTTGTAAGAATTTAATTTACAGCCTCTGTTTTCTGAGGTGCATGCTGCTACCACTGACTTGCATATAATGGCAATTGGCTCACTGTGGCTGACTGAAGGTGACTGCACGTGCAGTCTCACAGGAAGGAAGTTTCCAAAGGGCATTCAGTAAATATATTTTTCATTCACTTTGATCCGTTAGTTGTTCTCTTTTTAAATCTATAAATTCTCTCGTTTGTTTATCACAGTCTTGGAGTGTAAAACTATTTATGCATCTCATGTTGTTGCTCCATGGCAAGGTTTTGCTAACTTCCTGATTATAGAGAGCTAGTTTGTCTATGGAAAGTTTTCATCCTGCTGCTCTCCAAATATTGCCATGCAAAGGAATTTATAAATGCAGCAGACTAGCATGTAAGCTAATGTAGAAAATGGCTTTGCAAATATAAGAACTGAGCAAATTTGTTTGATTTCCTGAAAGCAAAACACTGAAGCATTGCTTCACATTCCTCTTTTGAGTGTGGAAATTCTTGGTGTGAAAATGGCAAAGTAGATCTGAACAGGAGAGTTCTAAGATATGTAAGACTTGTCAGGCACTTGCAATGAACTTGTTTATTGCTAGAGACAATAAAATTCAGCAGGCTTTGAGCCTATATTGCTATAGCAGGGAACCAAATTTTTCTTTAAAATGCTGGCATGGACAGTAGTCCTGTTCTTGAGCCCAACCTCGCCCTCGGAATGCTGCTGCGTTTGAAGAAATATTTTCAGAATACATAGTTTCATCCCTGCTCAGAAGTTTCATGGATCTTAAAAGGTTGTTTTTTCTCAGTGGAGCCTAAAATAAAGATAAATTGGGAATTTTTGGATCCAGATTTGAAGTAAGAGGATCAAAGGAATCAAAATATCAGCAAAGATAAAAGAGCTTGTTTGCCAATGTCAGGTCTTACTGCTGATACTGAGGGCTCTTTCTACCCTTGGCAATATCAAGTAGGAAGCATCTGTGTGTGCTTATCATCTTTTTTACAACATAACAAACATCACATGTTTCTGGCCTTTGCCTCATCAAAGATAGGGAGTAAGATGTCTCTTAACAATGTCAGAGTGTCAGAATATTGGACACACCCCAAAATCTGGAGTGACTTGGTTTGTGTCTTTTAGATCAGTTTATGGACAGTTTGTCTAATAAGATTCAAACTGTCTGAAAAGTTGAAGCCAACCATCCCCTTTTGTTTTTATTTTGATGATAATCCATCGGTCTGGTCAATTGTTCTCACAAAACAGCTGTGCCCTTAGCATGAAGAATAAATAGCAGAAATGAATCATCACAGCAAACGTGCAGGAGTCCTGTAGGAAAAAATTATCCTGAAAAATTGAGTCATGAGAATGTATCTTCACAGAACATCTTGGTAAATCATAAACTGTACATCAAGATTCCCAATGCTATCAATAGTTGTTTACCAATTAGTGGTTATTAATTACCACTACCACTAAGCACAGTGCTTCAAGCATATGTGCTCAAGACAGAACAGTAAATGCTATATATGTTTTTCTCGTAAAAGTAGATTAAATAATTTTTTTTAATTTCACTCTGGTATTAGCTGTCATGAGAAAGTACATGCTGATTTGGACCTAAGTATTGTGTGGCCCACTACTTTGACTCCAGTATTGGTGAGAAGTGGATGGATGACAAGAAAAAAGTAAAAATAGGGTAAGTATATGTCATACCTTTCCCCCTCTCTCTCTTTCTCCTGTCCACCCTCATGTGCTTTCACACTCTCCAGGCATTTTCAGGCAAGGCTGATGGGATGTGTTAATTTTATTACCCCAACTGCAGCTCTTTAATAAGGATTTGTCTAGTTTTCTTGTGATATCATGTAAACTTTTTGCTTATTAAAAATGGAAAAGCCAACAAGAGGAAAGGGTGACAAAGGTACAGAACAATGTCCGTGTGATGTTTCACTAAGTAGAACGCCACAGCCAAAATGCAAAAGGAGACAGTTTGTTACACAGCTTGTGTGGTAGATCTGTATAACTCTTCACCAAAGGGTGCTGTAGATGCACGAAATGTACGTTCATTTGAAAAGGAGCTGAACAAGTGCTTTAGAAAGAACAACCTTGGTTTGTCCTGAACCTGACTTCTGCTAGCTTCACTTTCTCTTCCAGCACAAGAACCAGTGCATTAGGTGAATAGTCGATTCTTATTCACCTCCTCCAGGCTATTCAAGGGTACAAAAACATCTAAAATACCCCTTCAAGTCAAATCTTCTCTGTGCTGTAGAGTTTCCACTCAATCATTCTGCATGTGGAAGTTGTTTCATGCATCTGATCATCTCATCAATCTCTTACGAACCTTGTCCATCTTTCACGTTTTGTGTTTCAGCAAAGCTGCACAGAGTACTCGGTGTGAAAAAACCATGGATGTATGTCATGGCATAATGGCATTTTCTGTTTCATGCTGTATTCCTTTCATAATAACTCCTGAGACTTGGCTATCCTTTTTGACAGCTGCCAACCACTGAGTTGATGATTTTATGAAAGTCTTCATCTGAACCCTAGTTCTTGCTGTGCCCATTTTCCTGTAGCTGTTCAAAATGTTGATTTAATAATCCCCAAACAAATGAATAATATTTTTCATTATAGCTATTCACAAGATCATACTTGTATATGCATGCTGAATTTAATTAGCTTTAATAGTTTGAATGATTTCAATCTGCATCTTTAGGCATCTTAATATTTTTTCTTTACATTTGGCCTGAAATGAGTCTTAAATATCTTGTGGCAGTTTGGGGTTACCGTAATCATAGTTGTGTAACACAGAATATGTGAAACAGAGCTATGCCATCTGCAATTACACGTGCTTTGTAATGGATAATTAATGAGATACCTTCAAGTTATTGAAAATATGTTCATATGCTTATGATTAGTCATAGAAAACTGGAACTGAAAAACAATATTAGTGTTTCTTTTTATGTCGTTCTGTCACTACAGGATTGATCATAATTTCCTTTTCCTTCAGTCTAAACCCCAAGATCTGAGTCTCTTTTTCCCATAGCAAAAACTTGCTTAGTGGTCTCAGGGAAGAAGCTTTTGCCTTTGGCAAAGCCTTTAGTCAAAAGAGATGTTCGGTTTTCAGTGTCTGAAACATGCATTTTGAGAATGAGGCAGACCGATGCAAACAGTCCAGAGGTGAGTGAGTGAGGAGAGTTATCAGGCATATGGGAAGTAAGGTGTATGAGACAGTCTGAAAACATGAGGACTGTGTTGCTTAAGGATAAGGAGACTGAAGAATAACATCCGTTTTCAAGGACTAAAAATATGCTGTAAAGGCAAAGGGACTACTCTGTTTTCCATGTCCATGAAATCTGTAATACATAACATCAAGAAAAAATGGGTTTGCAGCAGATTTGCTGGGAAGCTGCCATGTCTCCACCACAGAGGTCTTGAAGCAAAGGTCTGTTATTCCTGTTATGAGGCCAGACAGCAGCTGAAGGGTGAGGAATGTAGTTTCAACTTCAGCAGCACCTGGGAGTCAAGAATACCTGCTACTCCTAGAAATAAGACAAAATAAGACCCTGATGAACCTTGCACTCAGCAGGAATGTGAGCAGTCCCTCATTCCTTGCCACTTGAGGAAAGAGGAGTCCCTTGCCACTATTGATCCCTTGTGTCTTTCTTATGTGAAAGGCAAGGGATGAAGTGATCGTGAGGAGCTTTTACAGCTTGAAGAGCTGAGTGCCCATACATAGTGCCTGAAGGACACAGTGGAAACGATGGCTCCAGGACTCCTGCTGCTCCAAGTGAAGCTCTCACTGTAAAAGAGCTCTGGTATGCTCTTCTTAGTGGGAGAGGGACAATTTGAAAATGTATTTGATATTATTGCATACTTCTGCAGACTTTTAATATCAAATTCTAGGTGAAGGCGATCCAGTCTTGAGAAAGAGAGTGTACCTTCTTAGATTCTTCCCAGCCCTACCTGTAGCTGGCAAAAGTTGTCAAATAGTAGTATACAAAGACATTTTATAGGGAAAAAACCCCAATTACATATCTTACCAGACTTCCTCTCTGGTAAGAACATCACTATTTTGGTAGGGTTTTTTCACTTTACTCTTTGCATTATATTTCCTTTATTTCCCTGAACTCCTAGTCTATAAGCGATTTATGGATGTTCTACAAATCTTGTGGTATTTTGTTCTTTACCAGCTTGATATTGTTAAACCCAGTAGCAAAATCTCTTGAGAAGCTGGAAAAAAATTTAGCACAAGCCAGCTCAAATTAACTTCACTGTCTGAGGCACAGTGTTCTTAAGAATGTAAATAATCTAATGCTTAGAATATGTTTGAAATCTTCACAGTTTGTCAGCCTTTATTAAAACGCTCTCATGAACAAGTTCTTAAGAATTTAATAAGGGTGAAACAATTACTTCTGTGATAACCACAGCAGTTAGAGAGTTTAATGGAAAGTGATGTTTTTTTAAATAGGCTCCTTAATGAACCCATCTAATTCTTTAACAGATATACACACCAGAAAACATATGGAAGTAAGTATCACTTGCTTTTGGCTGTAATAATGCAAAGACTTATGCCTGTGTTAATTTGATGTCTTGCTGCAATGAGCATAAAAATATATGCATAAATCTTAAGATGACCTCCTCTGAAATGCACACTAAAAAAATGAAAATTCTTTAAGAATCTACATTAAGTTCTGCAAATTTCTTCCATGATCCAGCTCTTATATTAGCTGTTCAGATGAGATCCTTCTGAAATTTTTGCAGATGGCGTAGCCAGGAAGACTTTTCCAAAAGTGTAGGTGGATGCACAATGACAACATACTGCCTAATTACAAACAACAGTACTTGTGAGGAACCCGACTTTTTTTTAATTCTTATTTTTAGGATCATGCTGTTTTGATTTTTTAGTATGTTTATATTTACATCTTTGCCCAAGACCAGAGAAGTAACAACTTCTTGGAGTTGTAGAGTTGGGGTCTAATTACTTCCAGCATTTCTAGCCACAGTCATCCCATAAAATTCTTTAGGACTACAGAACAGAAGAAAATTAAAGTGAAAATACACAGCAGATTCTCTTCTGATGCTGCCTGTTGGCTGGTGTACCTGCCTGAGTTCCATGTTGAATGCTGCCATAGGATTGCTGCAGGGCATAGGATTTGAGGTTGTTTTTGAGCAGCCTTTTTTCATTCCAGAAAGAGAATTAAAGAAAATACAAAAAACTGAAGTTTGACAGGCAAGAATTTTGATGCAGCTGAGGAAAGGGTAGGATGAATTATTACAGAGCATGCCACAGCTTGATGGGAGGTTAAAATGCTGGTCTTGTGACTCACAGCAAATGCAGGCAAGGGCTGTTGGTCACCTCAGAAGACATCATAGCAGTGGTAGATGCTCATGTGTGCTACAGGTAGGGAAGCCTTCAAAAAAATTGGAGAAAGTCCCTAAGACAGGGTCAATGCACAATTATTTGAGGTGTATGGAAGAGGTATTATGTCTGCAGGAAGATACTGGGTCGGTAAGAGATGATGCTGTTAGAAAAAGCCTGATTTGAGGGGAAGGCTCACAGTAGCAGAAGATGTGAGCAGTGATGGCAGCTGGTGCAGGGGGGAGTCACAAGTGGAGGAAAGGTCCTTCTTGTGGGGATTTCAGCAAGGACAGATGTTGGAGGGAATATGTCTCAACTCCTGAAAGGTGCAGCAACACAGAAAGAGAAGCCATGCTGGTGGGCCAGGGTATGAATGCTGGAGGCCTTTTTAACCTACAGCTACTTGCTGAAAAGAAAGTAAGGAGGGTATAGCAAGCAAAGAATCTCATGCTTCTCATTGTGTTGGCTGATTGAGCTTGCATGCAGAGAGCTTGCCTCTGTCAGCACAGATGAGGAATTAGCTGGTCTTGGTCTGTTGAAAGTTGTTTGGCAAGCTGGTTAGTGCTATGGGCAGGAAGCTTTCCTAATTTCATCATTCTGTTTCTGAATCTTTTCAGTTTCTTTAATTGCCCTTATTTGGAAGAGTTGTTTCTTCCAATATCAAATGATCACACATATCAAATACTGGATTCCCTTGTCCCTTCCTATTTTTGCATTTTGAGGTCTTACCTTTCTTTCTGTACAAGAATCAGCACCAGAGATTCAGTGGCAGTAATTAAATGGTTTAGTGACCTGACAGTTGGACCAAAACCTAGAAAATTGCTGAGTTTTCATCCTGCTACTGGCCTGAACTTGTATGAAATTGTGAGTTGAGGTCATAGTTAAAATGGTTTGCAGAGGATGGGGCGGAATGAACCTTGAGGCTTGTCTGTCATGCTTCAGTGTTGGTAAACTTTAGTACTTACTGCTGGATTTGTTTTCCACATTTGAAATATATGATGAGTAATGCTCCTTACTGCTATGGGATTATTGCATGTGTTATCTAATGTGTATGTCAAGCGCTTTGAAGAGCCGAAACACTGCCTGCCTGTAATATACATGTGATATTCTGATAGCTGGTCATGACAGTGATTTAAATTCCTGATTCTGGTCTCGTGCTTTGTGTGAGTCATTTACAGTTCTCCAGCAGTCAATAGCATTACTGTAATTTCTTCAAAATGCTAATGTTGCCAAGAAAGCAGTGCTTTATGCTTAAAGTATCTCAGTAAGACAATTAAGGAAATAGAATTTGCCAGCTTTTGTTTGAGGTGAAGTTCTGACAGTGGCTGCAGCTGCAGTGGCTACAAAGGCAAGTTGGCATGTTTAACACACCTCAGAACAGTGGAAGGGGTAAACAGTTCTTCCAGTTTAAAGAAAAACAGTTGGAATAAAAAGATTAATTACAGCTTGAAGACAACTTCATTTCTCAGTAGTGAGATACTGTGTTGGTTATTTAGCCAACAGTCTTGCAGCAGACAGAAAATTTTTATAGCTTTTTTTCCGCCCCTTCTTTTTAAGACGATTGCAGTGCGGTTAAATGGTTAAATGCCATGTTTATTTTCCATAGTCATGTGACTAAAATCTGTCCCTGAATGTCTGCAGTAGTATTCATTGCAAGGCTGAAAAAAGAGCTGTTCTTTAATATATGCATTAGAAGTGCTTCATCCCATGCTGCTTCTGCATGGCGAAAGGCTGGAGTACACTTGGCCTATCATACCTTAAGCTTTGAGCTTGAGGTGAAGTGTGGCCAGTGCTGTAAGACTGATGGATGGATGAGTCAGAATGGACATCACCAGAAATGCACCTCCCAACGGGAGGGCAAAACCACTAGGGAATATGAGGGGAAAATCATAAAAAGAATGTTTTAAAAAAACACCAATATTCAGCTTCCCCAAAGAACTCCTGGACAAGATGAGAAGTGCAGCTCTCCTCCACACAAGGAACAGAAATCACTTCTCTTGTCTGAGACCTTTTCTGTCTAACAAATGAAGACAGCACATATCCAAGCCCACAGAAACCAGGAGTAATTTATGTATCAGGTGCCCCAAGTTCATTGCATTTAAAATTTCTGCTTAGATTAAAAAGTTTGTTGCTTTCTACAGGAGCAAACCCCAGCCTTTGTGCTCCCCACTCCCCGCTGCAACTGCCTGGTGAGCTTCAATTCCATCTTTGCATTAGGTGTAAACTAGTTTGCCTGCATGGTTGATCAAAT
This sequence comes from Rhynochetos jubatus, assembly GCA_027574665.1. Taxonomy (NCBI): domain Eukaryota; kingdom Metazoa; phylum Chordata; class Aves; order Eurypygiformes; family Rhynochetidae; genus Rhynochetos; species Rhynochetos jubatus. The sequence continues at coordinate 26,072,406 of CM050656.1, forward strand.
AAACTGTATGGCAACTGATGTGTTGCTGCTAATTTCCTTACCAGCATGGGATAATGCACAGTGCTGTTGGATGTAACTCTTTCAGTGCCCTTTTTCAAACCCCTACTTTCGGCTACATGCTACAGAGAGTCAGGAGGTGCTCCCCTTGGTCTGTAATGTAGTGGCTGGGACTCTTCCAAACTCCACTTGCTGACCTGCATGTTATGATTTTTTTTTTTTTTTAAATATCTATTACATTCACTAACTGGAATAGTAAATATCATCGCCACTTCTGCTCTTGGCTTTTCACTAATACGTGGCTATATGATTTGGCATGACTTTTGATCAGTGAACATTCCCTCAGTAGAGAAAATTAACTGATAGTCTCTCTGCACTGGTTATAAACCTTGTTCCTCAGATAATGATGAGTCTAGCATCTTGATCTGTATTTGCATCTCCTCTTGTGCCATTTTCAGTTAGGAATGTTAGTCTCTTCTTACCCAAATACTGATTTGTATGCTTCTTTAAAGTTATTTTGCTAGTCTCCTCTTGAAGGAAATACTTATACCATACAGAACTGCTTAGAAATGCCGTTTTTATTGACAGCAAAGTTGGTGATGGACTCTAGTTTTGGCCAGTGTAATAAGGGAATACATGGTAAAAATAGAATTTGCATTTGAAAATGTTGTGGAAGCTGATGAAAGCTTTTCTCCTGAGATTATTTTTTGAGTATGTATTTATTTTTTTTCCCCTAGACGCTGCTCAACCCTATACCCAGACTATTATTCAGCTAGTCCCTAAGCTTGTTCTAAGTGTGTTAAGGTTGGCTCTGTGCTGTGCTGCACATGTAGCTAGGATGTAGTATCCCAGCTACCTCTGCTCTCTTGGACATTTTGGAAAACAAAGGAAAAAATGCACCTAGAGCTCTACACTAATGTTACTATCTGGTCTGTTTATGCAATAGGGTAAATAAAAGCTAATTGAGATTGGCTTTTTGTTGTTCCACTTCTCTCATTTTTCCAATATGTCCCTTGCCAGATGTAGGTTATATTCATCTCCGGCTGTCAATGCTGGTTTGCCACCGCTGTCTCTAAATCAGTAAAGTGCACTGCTATTTTTGTGTCTGTATTTCCTGAGGCATTGTAGGGCTCGGAGATAGCGTCATGTTAGGAACTACATTGGGAGATGGTATGAAGAGCGGGGCATGTGCACTAATGTGCTGTGTTCAGTGTATGAACGTCATCCTGCAGTAAGATTGTTTCACAAAATGCCTAATACCATTCATAAAAACCTTGTTTGGATGATTAAAGTCGTATTTGCCTGAAATGCAGCACTTTGACCCTGTGTGCCATCACAGTTAAACACCAGTTAGATTTAAATGGATATCACACATGGTTTAAAAATCACAGAATCATTTGATTTTATTCAGTAATCTCAATTTTCAAATTTTTATTTATTTATAAATCTAGACCACACTATTTCCTAGTGACAGGTTAAGCAACTTGCCAGTTGCTTTGCTTCACTTAGAGTGTCTGCTTAAATACTCTTCAGATATGAAAGTGCAAGAAGCAAAAAATTGGTGTCTGCATCACTGTTATTTCCCACTGAATTATCACTTGTTACATTGGAAATGGTCAACATAGATAAACGTTTATGTGGAATAATGTCTCTTACTGTTTATTGCTGAATGGTTAAAATAGCTGACTTTGAACTTCCTGAGCTCCACTGATGTGCTTAAAGCGGGCGTGTTACAAGATTATAGGCCTAGATTTGCAGTGGTGTTTATGATTGTTTACCTTGCTTCTCTTACTTCTTCCGGGTGTCCCTCATCAGACGTGGGTTACATACACATCTCGATGTAAATGCTCATCTAGACATTACTCTCCCTAAATCAGTAGCAAAGCATTTGTATTGTGTTTCTGTGTACACTGGGCATTCTGTAAATCTCAGTGATTTTCCTAGTGCCTTTCTTACCTTTCTAGTCCTCAGCTTTTAAGTGAACGTACAATAAATGGATTTAGTGATCCATTGTTAAAAGGTCTAATACTAGCTGTAAAACTTTGTCACTAAAGACGTGATCTTTGGGACAAAATCAGCTTCAGTGCAAATTTTGGATTAACTCCACTGATTTACATGGCATTGGGCATGCTAGGGCTGATGAGGTACAAATTCTGATCCTGTTTGTACTGTTTTAGGGGGACCTGATGTAGATGTTCGTATTGTTCACAGAGTTTTTTTCTCTGTAGCCCTCTGCTGTGAACAGACAACCTGCAAATGCTTTTTAGGTAAATTGACAGAAGTCAGACAATAGATATCACAGTTTCTGAACTGCAGCATTTTGGAAGGAGTCTTAAGATGTTCCTCAGTCATGCTCACTAAACTGGTAATGTAGAAAAAGCTTTTGTTTACAACTATTTAAGAAACTAGAAATATAGGCATTTTCCAGGTCTTTCACTCATTCTGCTGCAAACAGAAATACAGTGAGTGTCATCCACAAATTGCTTTAGCGTGTTGGGCTAGATTCAATGTCCAATTCAGAGTCAAATGTGAAAATCTGTGGAAATTAAGATTAAATATTGGGTTTTCCAACTATCCATGTTCATGTGGTTATTAACAGGAAGGAACGGACAGTGCAAAGCAAGTAAAATAGCAAATGAAAAATCTTGCTTGCTGGATCAAGCAGCTGAATATTGCCAACTGCATTATTTCCCAGAAGTTTATGAAGATTTGGATGGGCATATTGATTTTTTTTTTCTCTGCTAGTATTTCCACCACGGATAAAGCAAAGAAATGGAAGAATCTTATCAGTAGCACCTACTGATACCAAGTGTTTTGATGACATTAAAGCGAGCTTTCAGTTTCATTGGAGCATAACTCTTGCAGCTGTAATATATTATAAGTATGTAAGGGAGAGGAAATCAATAGCCTGGTTAAGAAAATTAATCTTTGCCTGTGTTTCCAAGGCAACACAGATAAGGAAAGTAGTAACTGCCATGCTTAGAAAATGGGTTCATCATATTCAAGGGGAAAATTGCTCTAGCAAAATTGAAAAGATTCTCTAGCACAAAAAAAAAAAAAAAAAGATATCTCTAGTGAAAGAGATACCAGTTATCTTTTTAAACCCCACTGAAACTACCCACATGAAGATTTCTGAAGATCTGAATACTTCTGAAGATTTCAGATACCTTCAGATATCTAGGAAAGTTGCTCTGAAGTAAGTCAAGTAGGTTACCATGTGGATACTCTTAATCATGTCTTAGGTTGTTTACTTCTAGTACAGAGGAAATCATCTTGTATTTACCATGAACAAGGACTGTGTCCTCATGGGAATTTAGATGCACTTAGCAGAATATCAGTTTTGTTGTTTGAGTATATTCTTAAACAATTAAAATGTCTACCAAAAATATGTGTCTTTTGACAGGTTCACAGTAATATAGGATCTAACTGAATTAAACAATACCAAAAAGCTGGGAAAGAAGATCTTTCTGTTGTAGCTTAATCCTTACCTCAGTAATAAGGGTCCTGTGAAGACTATTTATTTAGGGTTTATATATGCATACTTTTTTTTTTTTTCTGGTCAGCACATTGGCTCTCATACTCAAAAGATGTATTTGGGAAAGATTGCATTTTTGCTAACAATACCTCACCTGTTTGGTTAATGGGACGTTAGTAGAAATACCAAAGCTGATATAAATATTTCTGTTGATGCAGTAGAGCTTCTGTAAGCATTTCACCCCTTAAAATACCACTGGCAAGGTTTTGCTGATCTATACTTTAAGGTAATCTCATGGTTTTAGCTTGTTTGATTATTTTTCACCTTTCCTAGAATTTCTTTTATTTAAAAACTGATTTTTCCTAGAATAACATCAGCTTCTATTCTTATTTTGCTTTAAACAAAAAGGTCTCTTCCAAAAAAAGATCGTAATGGGTGAAAACTGGATCCAGTGCCTAAATACTTAATCATAAGTGAAAGATTTGGAGAGGGGTTTGTTGTAAAACTTCCTCTAGATTTGTCCTTTCAGAAGGCGCTCCCCACTCTCCCTTGGTTTTCTTCAGCAGGTGCTACGTGAGCCAGTGCCCCTAACTTTCTTCCAGTGAAACAGTGAAATTGGATCACTCACAACACCATATTTATTGCATGGCTTCTTAGAACAGAAAGAAATGTGACGAAAACTAATAGTGCTTCTGTTGTTTTTTTATTGATTTAAGATTGCATAGTCGAGCAATAGCAGTAGCAGTGATGCATGATTTGGAAGCTTGCAAGAAAATTGTTTGAACTTTTCTTGTGTCTGATGGAGTAAGATGAAAGGAAATAACATGTTTTGTTATATATACTTCCTTCTTGGGCTTTGCAGTTTGTGGATAAGGTTCCCTGAAAAAATCAATTTTCTTCTGCAGAAGTATGAGTGAAGAATTCCTTGTGGAAACTTTTACTCTCAGTGTGACCTTTTATGATAAAACAACTGTTTGAAAGTGAGTTGGATGTGCTTATGCCCATAATTCTGTATTTAAAAATAATTTTACTTGCATTCTTCCTCGCTTTTCCTTCCTCTTTTTTTTTTTTTTTTTGACAAGGTTTGCAAGATGATGTTTAGATCCTGTGCATGTTTTCCTTTTGACATCATTACTTTTACAGATTTGAAACAACAGTTGGAAAATGGTTCTGGGGAGGAAGGGAGGGGGGGTGAAGAAGTAGCAAACTGACACTTTCATTCTATTTGAGGGCAAGAAAAGACTTAAATAGAAATCGGAATGTCTGTCAGTTTTTGCTGAAAAAAAACTTGAGGCAAAAATTAGTGTATTTGGAAATGACTGGAAGCCTGCTTTTCTGTTGGAAAGCTTTCAGCTGAAGAACCTTCAGAAGCTCTGGGGTTTACGTTGTGTCTTTTTTCTCCACTTTGGCAATTGGAGAGAGTTCAAATTTGTATGGATGCTTTAGCATGATTTTCCGTCTCCTAAGTCGTTGCTGACTAGTGTGACTTAGTGATGTCAGTCCAGCGGAGCTCAGCAGCGGATTACTGGCAGGTTGACCTTATTCCAGTCTTCTCCCTCCTGCACTGTTAGCACTGCCTTTAGTGCTCTCACTGACAAATTATTAGTCACCTCGAGCTGACAGCAGCTGAATTGCTCTGTCACCTGTAAAAGGTTGGACCATACCAACAGGGCAATGTGGAAATGCTTATGTTTATGTCACCCTTCTATAGATAAGTATGAGACTGGAGTCTTGCGTGGATGCATTTGCAAAGTGTCTTTAATAATGTATATAGATTTTAAGCAGGAATAGTGGTAGGTGACAGTGTAATTTAAGGGTGTTGTGCACCCTTGAGGGTGCGGGTGTTGTGCTATTTTGTGTACTTGTTTACTGCTAATTGAATAGAAATCCCTTCTGTAATGGGATTACAGTATCTGCCAAGAACGCCCGTGGGCTTTTAAAGCATTGACTTTTTGACATCACTGGGAATCGGAAATGGGATGCTTGCTTGCTGTGGCTCATGGAACATAAGTCTGAAAAACTGAGTCTTTAGCATACTGGGCTTACTGTTATTATCTGAAGCTGGTAAGATGTATGGTGGATATGAGCAGGGTATGTGTGTGTAGAGAAAGGAAGAGAGAGAGAGAGGAAGGAAAGAGAAGGAAGAAGTGAGAGTGAAAGAGAAGAATAGAGGGGGAAGAATAAGGAATGGAAGTATGGCAAAGGAAGACAAAATTTTCAAAGGGGAAAAATAATCTTGTGCATTCACTTGTGTGCTTAAGGCCTGGGCAAAGGGCAGAAATTTCTCAGCCAGTGCAGTGCAATGCCTAATAAGGAGCCTCCCAGACAATGCTCTTTGAAACAACAGCAAGGTAATAGATCTAAGGATTTAGATTACCTTACTTGACCCGAGTGATGTAGCTGTTTTGCCAAAGCTGAGAGCTAAAGGATCAAAGGAGACACTAGATGTACAAAGGTCTTCCTGAAAGACCGGAGGGGAGAGGTTGTTGACTGCAGTGAGATGACATGTACTGATTTAATCAAGTTCCTTGGTAAGCAGGGTGTCACTTTGATTCAAAAAAGATCAGGATTAGTCAGGTTCATGCAGGTGTTTGAAGGAAATATCACACACAAGGAAGGTGCTAGGAGTGTGCATCTTGGGTTTTTGTCTTTATTTTAGCAAATCAACTCCCTGTCACAATGATGAATCAACTTGTGTAAACCAGCAAACTTTCTGCCTACTGGTACTGAAAAAGCAGCAGAATTTCCCAATCCTGTAAAACATCACAAGTCTAACACTGACTAGGGTTATAACTACCTCTGACATTTGGCCTTTCCCTGGAAAAAGTGGACATGTGTACATCTGACTTTAGAGCCTGAAACTTCTAGTTTGATTACAAGAGATCTTTTAGTTTGACCACATGCACTGAGGAAGCTGTTCTGCGGGAAAGGAATTGAGGCTGGTAGAGGGAATCTCAAAGTGAGTGCTAATCAACAATGCTCTGCTGTCCTTGAGAAGGTAAATATTACATGAGAGTGTGGAATAACGAGCACGATTTGAAAAAGTTTAGTAATGTATCATCTGCCCTACTTGACATTAGTAAGTCCTTGACTGGAGAGCTGGTTCCAGCTTCGGATGCTACATTTCAGGAGAGGTGCGAGCTGATTGGAGAGCATTGGGAGGGATGCTGTGAGAGCAGTCAGAGATCTAATAACAGTTCTTAAGGAAAAATTAAAATAATCCCAATTCTTTCAGTCTAAAAACAACTGAAGGAAAGAGAATGGGACATAAATCTGTAAGACCATAAAGGTCTGCTGCAAAAAGAAAAGAAAACAGTATGTCCTCTGTGTCCACAGTGGACAAGACAGAAAATAGACTCTGATTACATTAAGGGAGATTTGGGTTTTTTTTTTTGGAAAAGCTCTTCTAGCAGTAAATGTGATTAACCCTTAGGGAAAAGTACCCCAAACACACAGGGAGCACAGGGAATCATTTTACCACTAGAGGATATTAAGAATAAGTTTGACAAACAACTGAAGCAATTGTATTGACAGAACTGATCCTGTGGGGCAGAGGGTAGATAAGACAGTCTCTTTAGGGTCCTGTCTCTTTGCTTTTTGACCTACTTTTCAATTTGTCAGACAACTTTGAGTTCTGATTCTGTCCTCCAAAGCACCTGTAATTGCTTTGCAAATTCTGTAAGCCAATTTTCTGTATTCTCATCCCAGCCATTGCATTAAGATACAACTTCTAGACTCACCCTAAATGATATGATCCCACTTGCAATAACCTTTGGGTTTGATAATAAATCTTCCACTGGTGGCTACATTTGGAGAGGACTTTTTTTCAGCAAGTTATATATTTGTGATTTGGTAGCTACAATCCAGGCCATAGTTCCTTATGAGAATGTCCTGTGGGAATGGGCCTTACCAAGTGAGAGGAAGAAACCTCTCTGGCTTCCCCTTCTGCCACTGGACCACCTGCCCCATCCCAGAAAGTAAGTACACTTCTTTCTTTGACACAACCTGTTGCCTTTTTTAAATCAACCTGTCTTCTTGTTTCATATTTGTTTGTGCTTGAGTTTTTATGGGATTAAAGGTTGGGTGACTGATACCTCAGAGTTCCTTTTACCCTTTTTTAAAGACAGTGATGTATTTGCTCAACATGCTGCAGATCAAATCCTGTTTTAGCAAGCTTAGGTAAACAACTCATATCTCTGCAAGGACACAAGACATATTGTACTTTATTGGAGAGGGCCCATCTAGTGATCTGTGTAAAATAAAGGAATAGTTGAGCCCAGCTCTTGGCAGAAAGCACTGCACAGAGCTATGTCCTGGATGGGAGCAAGGTGAGTCAAAGACTGCACTAATGTTTTAACTGCACAGTGGTTGTACACACTTTTGGGGCAGAGTGACCAAAACTTGTGCTGTTTTCTGTTCTGCTGTAAATACGTGTAAATAAAAAGGAAATATGATTGTTTACAAGTTCTGGGAGGGGCTCTGGCACTTTCAAGGGTGAGTGCAATCTTGATTCAAACTGAAAACACAAGGAGGAGAGGCAGTTTTTAGCTGTCCTCCTGACTATGGGAAAAATGACCTTTCTAGACAACAGGTCTCTACCTGCCTTGCTCAGTTACCCAGGCAGGTAGCCCACTTGATAGCAGGCTTTCAAATGCCTATGGCACAAGGGGGTTGTCTGCTCAGCTTTGTGTAAACAGAGATGCAACCATTGTTCCCTGGATGCCTGCCAGCATGGCCTTAAACAGGCAACACAGAAGTTCAGAAGTTCCTGTCTTTGAACTCGCACCTTCTATTTCCCAGCAGGTTTTTATGAACTTGCTTATTTTGTGGCCAGGTTGACATCAGGATATGGGTCATTAAAACAAATACATTTCAGGTGATTAAAAACATCAACACAGTGTTAGCACAAGGAGTAGGTTAAGTGTGAAGCTGAGGGAACACTCTGTGCAGCCTTGAGGAGGGTAACAGAAAGAAAACTATTCCCGTAGTAACTTCACAAAACTATTTCTACTATTTCTCTGTTGTATACAAATCAAGTGGTGGTAGATAACACAGTTCAATTAGCATTGAAGTAGATCCAGTTTTATTTAGTTTTATTTAGTACTCTGGGTTTTTGCCATTCATCAACTGTTCAGGACTCTTTGCAAGTAGCTACTAACAGCAAGCGGGCTAAAGACATGGAAATGCAACATTTCTGTCCATCTCTCTTCCTAGCTGTAGAAAGTAGCATGTATAAGCTGCTATAAAATAAAATAAACCTGCTAGTTGTTTGGGGAAATTCTTCCAATAAGCAGATGAAACTGTCCAGGAACAGCTATGGGATAATCTGTGGTAGCTGCAGGAGGAGCAAACTTCTGATTTACTCGGACAAGTCTGTGCTCATATTTTCCCTTGCCTTTGAGGATATCTATCTATTTATGCTTGTGTCACTGGCTTTAATAACACTTCTTGCAATAATGTATAGGTGTGTTTGTGGGGCTCAGTATATGTTTTTTGCATGTCCAGCTTCCTCTCCATTTCTCCCTGGAGTACAGCCACCTAAGGACAAACCAGACAACCATCCCCCTATGAGGTATGTGTGGTGTCCTTAGGGATGCTCACTGCTGGCTCCCAGGCTGTGGAGAAGAAGCAAATTCCAAATGTTGTGGAAACCTCTGGCTGCTCCTGGCGTGGGAGACAGTGCTGTGTGTCACTGCTGCTTGTCATGTCCTCTACCTTGCTTCCTTCCGTGCAGTGCTACAGCCTAACTGCTTTTCCTCGGGATAGTAGTAAGTGAGGATGCCTCTCCACTGACAGTTTCACATGTATTGTGTGTACATCAATTGATTATCTACTGTGATACACACAGTCGTTCCCACTGGTATTAAAGATACCATCTGCTGGCAGGTACCTGAAGAGCTAAGTAGCATTTTTATTTGTGTACGTTCTGTAGTGTAGGTGTTTGGGTCCCTGTTTTTTGGGAACTGAAGTTGACTATAGTTATATGTGTCTATAGAAAGCTCTTGACCAAGAGGTCTGTGTTCAGGCATGCCTGAAAGACCCCCAAGGAGAAACAGCAACTGGATTCAGTCTGGATCCAGAGAAAATCATGTGAGAGACAGCTAGATCTACCTGCAACAAAGTGCTGACTGTCCAGAGGGGGTCTGGACCAGGCTTAGCTAGAAAAGGTAGTTACCATGCATGCTCAGGATGTTTTGCAATGTGATCAACTGTTGGCAGCACATGCTGTTGGCTCAGTTTCATATGGAAACACTTCCATGGCTCACTGATCTTGTTCTGGAGTGACCTATCAATATGTAAACCAAGCCTGGATTGTACTTTGAATGCTCCAAAGGAGGTCACTAAGACTGCAGTTGATTAAAAATTTACTTTTGCAAAGGGCATGTTACATTATATAGGCCATGTGTATGAGTCAGATGATAAGGAAGAAAGACAAAATACGTGGGGCTTTCAGTCTTAGGAAATATATCAATATTTGTTGTGTTAAAAAAAAATAACTTGGAAAACTTGGTTTTCGTGAGGGGAAGTGAACTGTTGCAAAAATATAAATTTAATTGGTTATATATTCATTTTACTACGTAAGAATAAATCTAAAGTAAACAGGACCACAGAGGAAATCCCTTAATTTCCAGACGGAGCCTCTTGCATGCTGCTTTTTTTAGCTGTTAGGCAAATACATCAGGTAGTAAATCGATGTTAACAGCACCTTTTGAAAGATACTCTTCACTGTTTCCCCTTAGACAAAATTTGGCCTAAGAGTTCAGAAACATGGCAGTGGGTACTTCCTGGTAGCAAACAGCTCTACAAAAAAAAAACCAGCCTCAGTGTCAATTTCTTCAGTGTTTGTAAGGTAGGATGCCCTGAAAGACTTGTGTCTAGTTGACAAAATCCTCTCTCTTTCTTTGTACCTATCTCATATTTGCTGGCTCTGAGCCTACATGGGTGCTGATAGTGAATACTAGGTTGGTGACTGGAGTGAGGGTCAGGCGCAGCCAACTAACGGGAGCGCAGTTTGTGTCAAGTCGCTGATGATCCCCAACTGGGTTCTCTTGCAGACCGACTACTGGGGTGGAAATGGCCACACTAGAAGTGTGTTTCTCACAAATACACCTGAGTGAAGTGTTACAGGACCCACTCTGATTTGCAATACTTGACCCTGAAAATTCAGTCTAAGCCTGGAAGTGGAGTTCGTGAAATGGTACTACCCTGTGGCATTTATGCATCTACACTGAGCAGAGGCATTTGAAAATCTCATTAAAAAGCCTGCACTAATGTTATAAGGGAGAAAGAGACTTGAATTTAAATCTGAATTCAGTATCAAAACTACTGCTGACTTAAATCCTGTTTGGAGCCATATCTTAACTTCTTAGGATTTTTGTCTGCTCGTAGACAGCTTAGTAAAGTGAGGAAGGGCAACACCGAAAGCCCTGCACAGGCCATTCCCCTTTCTATTAGTAAAAGATGCTTTTCTATTTGCAGAAGGTAAATAGAAAGAAACAGAGGTATGCGTAGGAGTTTTCGGTCTTACCACAATAATGTCCTCAGAGAAAAAAACAAATAGAATTCAAACAAATTAAATGTTTGCAGACTTATTTTTGTGGCCTAAATGAAGCTAGAATTCCAATTAACTGTCCGTAATATATTTTGTTCATAATACAGTGAAGGCTTTTTCTCACAGCAAATGTTTTCTTTGTTATATTGATATGAACGAATGTGTTGGTCCCAGAAGGAAAATATTTTCAGTCTGATGCTTTCTTTTAGAATAGCGCATAGAAACCTCTCATGGGGTTACTCTGCTGCTAAGCCATGCTATCTTTGGGAAGAAATTGTTCAGCTGAAGCACAAGTCCAGAAAAACAGTCTAGGAATGGTTTCTTTGAACTGATGTTCATTGAATTTAAACAATATTATTGAGGGAGGAAGGGCAAGAACATTGTGATCAATTTTCTGTCTATTACATTGAGCTGAAACGATATAAACATCATAGATTTTGAGAGATTTGTTGTCCTGCTCTTCTCCCCTCTTCCTGCAGTAAGGCTGTAAGCAATGTTCAGAGAAACTCAAGCTTGTAAAGATGCAGGCTAGAGAGTGGGCTACTGATAATCTTTTCTGGGAAAACTTTTCATTTGGGATCACATTTTCCAAACTAGAAATACAAGCAACTCAGAAAGAAATAATGTGGTGTTTAATACTTGGAGTTTTATTAAATGATTGGATTTTGTCCTAGTAAGACCTTTCTGTTTTGCTGTTGATGATTTATTTTATTATGGATTACAGCGTTAATAATTTGCAAGATTACCTGGCAAATGGAATAGATATTTCAATTTAACATTTTAGAAAGAAAAGAAAACAAATCAACATTAGAGACTTTGATACACAGGGTCATTTATTCATCTGCTAAAGCTGACAATGAACAAATGACTCATGCAAAAATGCAGTAGCTCACTTCAAGCATTTGGGCAGCGGCTCAAGCAGTATTACTGTATGTATGTGAGTATCCCTAAACCTACGGTGGACCTGCTGCACTGCTTCTTGACTCCCAAAGATATCACCAATGATGCTGTTTTAAACTCAGTATTGCTTATTAACCTGGACTTTTGGGGAAGAAGACAGTACTTTGCCACTTGCACTATGAGGTATTTTTCTACATTTATCTTTTGTGGGTTTTTTTCCCCTCTAGTTTACATGTAGAGTGTTGTCATTTGGAGAATTACAGCTTTTAACACTTTAAAAAAGCAAAGTCAAAAACCAACATACAAAATGAAATCAAATGCCATGTGGATTAGACGTGAAATTCCTGAATACTTGTTCTTGACCCTTGCAGGCTGATTCCGTGACACTGATCAAATTGCCTAAAGGACTGCATTCATTTTAGCATTCACAGTGGTTTGTGTAAATACAAGCCATGATTTATGGTCTTATCACTAAAATCCACCTTGGGAGAAGATGGGAGTAACAGGAATCCAAGAGAAAATAGCATTTCCTGGCAAGGAGGCACATCTGGGATGCTTTGCTAGGATTCACGCTCTCACTTTCAACCTGTTTCTGTAATGAGAAGCATCGGGGGAAGATGGCCGTACTAGTGCTTTATTGTTCTCAGGAGAAATACGTTGTAGGGTGCACAGTGTCTGAGCCACACCAGAGGTGCTTGTGTTGCAGTTCTGCATTTATTGCCCATCTTCTGCCCATGAGGTATTTTATGATCCCTGATGATGCATTCTGTGCAAGATGAAATTTCTTTCCCCCGCCTAAACCCATTAAAAAGTCCTGTATTTTCAGGTACATCTCCCTCACTCTGACACATATATACCTACATCTTAGTTTTACTACTAAAACCAATGTTTCACTGTTCACCGGTCTTAAACGAGTAGGTTGTGGTTCCATGAAACTCTGATCTAGAAGCTACTCTGTGTTTAGCAAGGGACTCTTTTTTAAATAAATCAAAATCAGGATCTGAGCATCACTGAACACAATGGCAACTAGCTTCTGCATCTAGCTATGAATCCCAATTTTACAGTTAGATACCCTTTGTATTTTCTTGAGCTGTTGCAATGCAAAACCCCTGTAGCTGGTTAGGGTTAGTTTTAAGGAGCCTTGTGATCATATGAAATATGTTAAGTGTTACCTGGCACAGAAGATTTTGTGCTGAATATTGCATTCTACACATTTATGTTTTTAAGAGAGGAGTTGGTGCGTTTGGTTGCAGGTGCAAGGATGAAGTATTGCTACATTTTACTACTATGACATTAGCTAACATTGATGTTGTTACTCTTACATACCGACGGCATACCAGAAGTCACTCCTGCAGGTCAAAAAATTACTGTGTATGCATCTGGTGTAAGGACAACAAGTAAACCTGAAACTGCACATGGAATCCAGGTGATATGAAAAGGGGTTCGTAACTGAGAATGGTTGGGCTGAGGCTAGCATCCACTGTTGCAAAGGTGGAAACTTATAATTTAGAAGCTCATTTTAGTAGTGATAAAGATTTGTGCCAGCCGAGTTCCTTCTAGATACAAATTCCTCCAAAAAAAAAGGTGTTAAATGCCTTGTTACTCATCTCTTCTTGCCTGTGGTTAGGATTGCATAGCAACTACTGCTTTTTCAGTCGTGGAAGGGATTGATGGGTCATTAGCTAAGACTGCAGAACAAACTCTATCCCTTCAGAATGGGCACCACAAAAATCTGGGGTCTGAGTCCTCTTCAGTGTAATACTCCCACAGCAACAAAAATTTCCTGAAGCTCAGTGTGTGCATACTTGTTAAATCTAGAAACAGTGTTAGGTATGGCATAATAACTGAGGTTACTTCTAACTGAATATCTGGGGTTCAAGCCTATTTGACAGTTTGATCTGAGTTTCTGTCTTGCAAGCCTAAATTTTATTAATTATAGCACTACAGTCAGTGCTGTTCTGGGAAGCAGTGAGAGTTGTGTCTACTCTGAACCTGATCAACAGCTTTTTGTGTGGCCATGGGGGATAAAGGATACCAGATGATGACTTAATTGGTAAAGAGATGCCAGTGTACACTTTTCTACCAAAATTAAAACAAAATGGCCCTTAAGAGGCCATCTTCTGCTGCCTTCTCTGTTTCAAGGCCATGTCAGGTGTGTTCCACAAGATCCAGCAGAGCAGAAGTTCTTGTTTCCATGCTTTAAAACTGGCTCTGGGAACACTTCTACTCTTTCACTATAGCGTGAGCTCTCGCTTTCTCTCTGTCATCTTAAACCTGGCAGTGGGGAACTGAGTAGAGTGCTGGGACTACAGCAGGAGACAGAACTAAAAACTGCCCTATTTCTGGGAGAACTTGTGCACTCGAGCAAGGAGTGCAGAGGCACATAAACATGCGCTCATCCACAGGTCCCATGTCCAGGTCCAGATGGGAACAGGTGCCTTTTATTGCTTAAGAGAGAGGGTTCAAGGTGCAACAGTGTAAACAATTGAAAGTCATTCACTCTGTTACAGTATTCTCCTAGACGAATAATTTAATACACTCAATTTTAAGGACCAACACTATTTCAACAAGTGTCAAAGAAGATAGTTTCTGAACTAAAAAAAGTGTTGTCTCTTTTCCATTATGCATAATAAAAATCATATACACTATGGAGCTAAGACTGTGGTAGTAATAAAATAGTGTAAGATTGGAGCAAGACAAAAAATTCAGTAGGAAAAGGATGAATACAATATGTGACTTTATTATGATGATATATTACTGGAATGTATTGAGTGCTGTTAGAATACAGACCATCTTCTTTTACTACAGAGGCATAATACAATTGAAAATACATGAGAAAAGAAGAGTTTCTTTTTTGTCATTTTATATTAAAAGCTTTAAAGCTTTGTGCAAACCGGATTTCTGCATTTATGATGAAATAACTTGACACTGAAATTTTGCATCAAGCAGTTCAAGGGAAATAGCAATACACTGGCATTGCTTGAAATCAGTTGAGAGACTGTATATAAACTCTGGTCCTTTGTAATGATGAACTAAGACCAGGCTTATATCAGGAGTTTAGTGTAAGCTATTCTTGCAACAGCATTCCCTTATGTTGCTGAATTAAACCTTAGGTTGCTATTCCAATTGCTGTGACTGCAAGGAAATAACTAAATACCAAAAGAGAGGTAATAGCAAGCCTAGAGAAGGAATTGAATTGATCAGAAGAAATTGCAGTTGAAAGAGTACTTTACAAAGGGCAAAATAATTAAGATCATCTTGGAGACATACGAGGTCTCTTTCTGGAATAACGTTTGGACCTAATCCTGCAAACCCTTGGCCATATAAATAATCCTGCCTCACATAAAAAGCGTCACCTGACGTCAATAAAATGATTTGCAGGGGAAAGGATTACTCACATGACTAAGGGTTTGTATGTGCACTTTAATTAGTCTCTCTCCGCTCCCCCCCCCCCCCCAAAAGTCAGGAGTAACTTCCTTAATATTTTTCTTTCCACACCCATTGTGTTCAAAATAGCAGATGAAATACATACAGTCACACACAAATTTGCAGTGCACTTCAATTCTTTGTAATTATGACAGCTATTAAAAACGTTTTCACACAGTCACAGGGATGACTGTAAAGGGACTCAACGTCCTGGATGTAGCAACACTAATCTTTTGTTGAAGAGGTTCATACTTTTTTCCACCTCTTATAACTAATTGCAGTTAATCCATATAAGATCAAGAGAATTCAAGTATAACTAGACAGAATAAATGAGAGTGATCTCATATTGATATCTAACAACTACTAATAAGGAGGAGAAAATTATAAATCGACCTGTCTTCACAGACCAAGTTTGGTATGAATTTTAAATCTGGCACCAGAGAAAGCCTTGATAATCAATCTCCATTGCACAAGAGTCTGATTTACAAAACAGGCCCACACCAGCTTGGGGTTACATCTAATGGCTCTGATGTTTGCAGTATAACAATTGAGGGGACTTGTTTCCAGCAGCTTCTTATCCCTGTGAGCAGCTGTCTAATGCTGTGCTAGCAATCATTCAGATGGATACTTTCATTAGCAAAAGTAGGAGCCAATTTTGAATGTTTCTCCTGGGTGATAACAGTAGTCATGGCTGGGAGGAAGTACAGAACCAGACCTGATGCTTTACTATAACTTGTGGGTAACAGGCTCCAATCAGAAGAACTTGAACAGGAAATAATTGAGTTTTTTAACTGTATTTAATTGCTCTACACATAACAAAACACGAAGAACTAGTTCTAAATAATGTTAAGAGACAGAATGCATGTGTCAATACTGAAGGAGCTTACTTCTTAAAAAAAAAGAAAACAAACACACACATACATACATATTCAAAAGTAACTCTGGCTCTGGTAGGTAGTCACCTTGAAGCTATCAAAGTCAAACATTAAAACCAATGCCTGCAACACTGCCAGGGTAAGTCAAAAGAGAAGAAGAAATTATTCTTTATTTCACAGACCAGTAAGCTAGTCATAGTAATTTAGGCCTTTGTCACTTCAGGATTGTACTACTGTAAAACTGTTGCAGGTGGGGGTTACCTTTGGAAAATACACAGACTCAGTCGGTTCCAATCCATAGTCATCCACACTTGAGGAGCAGTGGGACCACAGGAACCCTGTGCCTTACACTGAGTTTTATCAGACTTCAGATCTCTAGAAAATCTTAGTCTTAACATCAAAAGCTTTTGAAATGAATTTGCCTGATTAGATGTCAGATATCCTTTCCATAATTTTCCATACCTCTGCTAATACCCATGTTAAAAGCTGATGTGTTCCTTGCCACTTCCCAAGTTTTCAGTTTTCAGAGAGATGTTACATGCTATACAGGGTTAGCAATCCATCGATCTCATCACTGAAGTCCTTCAGAATCTCACCAGTCTGTTGGATGAACACGATCTGAGCCTGATGTCAGGTCACACTTCATTTTGTCTTTGTTCAATAACCTCTTCTTTGCCTTTTACAAATTGTTCCTCAAAAAATTTGTTTTGGCCTGCCTTAGTGTTTGTTTTGTTTTGTGTTTTACATTTAACCTGACAGAGTTTGCAGTGCTTCGTGTTGTCTTCATTTGTACTTCGGCTTTTTGAAGGATGCCTGCTTAATGACCTCCCTTACCCTGTTCGGCCATGCCTTTTTCTCTTATCTGTCTCTCAAACCTTTTTGATAAACATTTGCTTTATCAAAAAAGCAAATTTATTTGTACTTCCAGCACAGTGCTCTAAAGTTGTCACAAAACCTGCAAGTATTTCTCTGTTAGCTACCCTTTCTCTGTATTTTAATGAAGTTTACCCACTTATATGTAGTCTTCTCCCTTAAAGCTGTGGTGGTTACTTTGGCTTTTGCTCCTGGAAGAATACTGACTCTGTACAGGCTACCGCCATTGCATCAGAGCAGCTCTTTGCTGAAATACACTCTATGGGGTCTTAGGCATTACTGGCAGGAGGGGGAAACTGTCTCCCTTTCTCATGGCTTCCCTGTGCTGCTGTTCCACAGATGTGTTAGTATTGCTAAACTGATCATTCTTGTATGTCTCCAGTGAGAGAAGACTTTCTGCAAGATCAAAGATCTACTGCAGAGTTGGAATAATGAAATTGCTTGGACAATTGAAACAGTAGTTGTTGTACTGTATTGCTCTGGTGCCTAATTTTTGTAGATAAGGCACAGATCTGCTTTGTTGAATGCCTTGTGTCATTCTGGCAAATTATAAAATTATCTATTTAGAAGTGAAAAAGGTTTCCCTTCCCAAACATATAAATCCACAGAACAGGGATGTGCATAGTTTTTGTTCTTTCTGTTGCTTTGGGGTTTGGGGTTTTTTTGTGGAGTCCCTGCTGGCAGCTGGTAGTGCTTAATGCCACCTAAAAACTCCCAAAACAAAACAACCAACCCCAAGACCCCCAAACCCTGTCCAAGAACACTGGCACATCTGATGTTTGTGGTCTTTAAAAACATGTGAGATGGGAATTGTGCAAACAACCGTATAACAGGAATTTCGGTTGATTTTCATTCTTCCTTATCTTGGTTTAACCTTTCTGTGTACTGCTTGTTTGGAGACTATAAAGGAAAATAAAAGTACATTGAAGTCTTCATAGTTATTTTTCAGACAACCCGTAGGACCTCATATATGCTATGAATCTCTCTTGACAACTTTGAAAACAAAAGATAAAATACAGACCGTCAGTGTTAGTTTCTTCTTGCTGGTTAAAATCAGGGGCCCAGGAGTAATGAATACTTCATTATCTTTGATGGCTACCCTGCCACCATCAGGTATTCATATTAAAAAAAAAAAAAAAATCCTATTCTAGCAGGAAATGAATTTTCTTACCAGCTCCGACAGGTAAATATATTGTTCTGCTTTTAACATGGGTATGCAAATCCTTGCAAAAACTCAAGGAGTAAAGAAACTGAAGGAGGTCAAAATTGCAAGGTATTCCAAAGAACTATTTTATAAGTATTTGTGGAAGGTATTGCCATAATCTATGAACCAAGATGCCCTTTGGGCTCAACAGAAGGGGAGGGGTCTCTAAATTAGATGCTTTGAGTAGCTCACAAGACTATAATGATTATACAGTCAGCTTCAGCTCCTAAGGTAAGCTAAGAATAGCTGCTCTGTGTAACAAAGAGATGTTCTGTAACATCTCGTTCTTCTTATACTTCAGAAATTTGGGCTGCAAGCAGGGACTTGTTTTCTCCTCATGGGAAACTCGTGTAGAAAAGCTTGCATGGGATTCCACCATGGTGTAGATTTTATGTTTGGGTGGATTTTTTTCAGCTGTATCTTCACTCAACCACTGAGTAAAACAAAAATAACAACTGTTTCATTATGGAAACAGGTTCAGCTTCTAGAAAATTAACAAACCAGTCCTTGGAGCAGGTAGTAAAAGGAACAACATACCTTTGTCTTTTGAAGAAATCAAAGTCAGATGAGGGTAATTCATTGCTCTATACGAGGCTTCCAGCATTCTGTTACTGGGTTCTAGTTTTGTCATCATTTTCCACCTTCCATGACTGTTTTATTGATACTGGTTATTAAACCAGCATCATTTACTGCCATTCCCTTCTTCTTTTTTTTTTTTTTTTTTTTTAATAATTGATACATATGAACTGAGGAGGCTTATTTTTTTCAGCCTTTGTTAGCGGCAAGCCTTTGAACTTCCATCCCCTTCACAGCAAGTGAACTGAAGGCTTGAGCTAGTTGACAAAGCTGATATGAATGCTATTGTAGGTGACTTCGTGTATGTTTGAATGCAAAGAATTGTGTGGTTTATTAGACCTTTGGACGCTACTAAACAAAAACTCGTATCTTTGCCAAGCATTGTGGTGCAAGCTGTCGTGTGCCCAGTCATCATTATGCTGGGAAAAGCCTTGAGAGTTTCATGGAAACAAGTCAGAATTACTTTATATCAGCAAGCAAAATCTACTGCTGTCTCTCTCCTAAAAAGCACCTTGGAAAGGCATTTCTTTCAGTGCTGCCGGCTTAGGCCTGCCAAAAGGGAAAAGACACATGCATAGAGTGTCATGTATCTCCCGCTCTCCAGACGTACTTAGATATCCTGCTAGTTCTTGTGTCAGACAGCAGAGCCCGGATTGTTAAACAACTCTTGCATGGTGCTTTGTCACTTACCGCCTAGAGCTTGCCTGTGTGCTCAGCACCGGCCTGCGCTGGATGCGACTGTTGCCCTGTGCAGCTTCTGGGAGTCAGAAGACCTTCAGGTTCCAGCCGGCAGGCACCTGCCTCGCTGCCCTCTGACACTTGTCCAGGAACTGCAATGCTGGCCTGCTTACGTGCCTGGCTAGCAAACTGCCCAGTGCACTCGGGGTAGGTGAAAGGAGAAGCAATTGCTGCCTCTTCCTCAGCCTCCTAAAGAAATACCTTCTGCAGTGGGGACCACTACAAGAGATGCCTCCGCTTTGCTGCTGCCCAGCATCTCAGTCTGCACCTTCCGGGCTCCTTCTGCTCCTCATGTAGCCACACATCCGGTGAATCCGGTCTGGACCTAGGCCTTAAACTTTTCAGGGCTTCTTAACAGAGCTGAAAGAATGTTAATAAATTGCAAGTTAATACTGATTACTTCCTCAATTATTTACCTTGCTGAAGATAAGCAGAGGTTGTACCTGAACTTGCTATTTTGATCCCCCTGCAGAAGTAGGGTGCAGGTTGAGCAAGATAAAGCAATATTGTGCTGATAATTTAAATTACAGCTGTGACTTTGATTTTAACCCACTTATATAGAATTGCTTAATAATCCAGCACAGGCAGGAAGTCCCTTTCAAATCTTTTCAAATTTTTTTCTTTTCAAAACCTTACGCACTGCACTACAATGGAAGTTATTTATTTTCAAAACATAAAAACAACCATCTATTTATCAGTTGTAGCTACACTGACCTTGAACTTCATTTTTAATGAATAATGAAAATCAATAGAATACCAGCTCTTGACAATCTGTAAAAGCCAAAAAAAAAAAAAAAAGAGAGAGAAAGGTTAGGTAAGGAAGGCACATAAACGCAGGTAATTATCATTTAAAGAATCCTGTTATTACTATTTATACTATCACCGGGAGCAAAAAATGTTAATATAGCCTTTCAATCCTTCTTTCCAAATCAAGTCTTGTGAGTTTTTTCTTAACTAGAGAGAAGGACAAAGATAAGCAAACTGGGAAAAAGGCAAACCAAGGTCAGAGGTTTAGTCCAATATAAAAAGAAAGCAATTCAGTAGGATATTGAACAGTGTGTGTTAAGGGGGGGAAAAGGACATATGAGTTTAAAAATTCTTTAAAAAAAGAAACATGATCAGAATTGTTTTCTTTATAAATGTTCTGTAATATACCTGTCCATTTCTTGCTTCCTTTTTATCGTCTAGGTCTAAGTGGATAATTACTGTGCATGGTGGTTGCCTGTGGCTTTGTTCTTGTGGTCGACTGCATTTTTAATAGGCAAGGGCACCTACAACAGTGTCTCGGTACCGTTTTGGTCTGTTGTTACAAAAGCAGATAAACATAAGTGGAAGTTCTACTTGGAAAACCTCCACTGTTCACAGAAAGTGAATTTGTAAACTTCACTCTTGAATAAGTCTGAGCAATTAACTCTGAATTTGCATTCTGCAACGTTTCTTACAAGTTACTGATCAAATCAGGTAGCAAGAATCATATGAGACTTGGAACCAAACTTAAATTGCAGCTTGAGAAATTAATTTTGACTAGCAAGCCAATATGTAAAACAAGCTTATCATAAAGCAAAAATAAATATAAAAAAAAAAAAAAAGATACAAGAAAAACCTCAGGCACCCAGCAAAGAGAAGTGATATATTGTTGGATAAACTCTGCGGTAGGTATTTCAGTGAGTGGTATGTGGCACTGAGCACGTGGCAGAGTCTAAAATTGGGCTGGACGTTTGCAGAGCCTCCACGCTGTGCCATGAGGACACAGCATAGGAAAATATTGATTTACGTGTATGTATGCTATGCACTCCCTCTTCTGGATAATCTTGTAGTGGCTGTGCTGGTGGAATTTCCTCCCTACTCTGCTGAGCCTAAAAATTAATCAGGGCTGAAATTATGGCTGCATACGTGCTGCCAGTGGGCTGTGCTTGCTCAAAACGGGAGCAAGCACAAGAAGAGCAAGCAAGCGTAGCAAGCAATAGGAGGTCTCTGAGCTCCTGGTCTTATGACCGCTAGGAGGTCTTATGACCAGGTCACAAGCATATGGGTTGTTATAATTTATTTGGAAGGCTCGTATCTCTTGAAGGTAATGGTAGCACAAAGGGGACCTGACCAAGTTTGGGCAGGTGCTGTCAGAACTGATGTTTAAGTACTTCAAATACTGAAAATCTGGATCCAAGTGTGGCGTCTGACCTCTTCCTTTGTAATGAACCACACCGAAATGATGTTTTGAATGCCCTAGATGCCAGGCATCCAAACCTTTGATCACAGTTTGGGCACTGCAGTCATACTCATCACTATGAAAATATGATTTTCATTTAGGAGAGCAACTGAGAGCTTGCAGTCATGTCATCTAAAATAGACAGGGCTCTGACCCTTTCCCACCTTGGCCACAGACTGCCTGGCTGACTCTGAGCATGGCATCTGGTCTCTTTTTACCATAATTCCCTTTCTGTTAAACAAGGCTGACCACATTTCTGGTTATCCTGTGATGAAAAGGAAGCCACATACTTGAGGTAATTTGATATATGGCATTATGAGCTGTAAACAGTCTTGTTGGGCAAAGAAACAGAAATTTTTATATGAAGTATTTTTATCCATTACCTTCATTTCAGCTGACACAGAATCACTAAGGTTGGAAAAGACCTGTAAGACCATCTAGTCGAAGCATGGACTAGATTGTTCACTAGAACATGACTGTTCACTTTGGTTAGGGAGGGGCTTTACAGTATCTCTTCTTGTAATCTCTGTGCTGACCCCCGCCTTCCTCCAAGCTCAACACCTAAGCAAAAAGCCCCAACTCTGTGTCGCTTTCACTGCTTCTCCACCTGCAGCACACTGATAACTATTGCCTAATTAATTCCTTAGGGCTGGAGAAAACACTAACCATTTTCTTCCCCATCTAGATGTTTTCTACCCTTTCCCACACCCCCCCAACATTTTCAGCCTCCTTCACTCTCAAGCCTCCAGAATTTTTTAGTCTGAAATGCATCTGAAGAAAACAGAATTTTGGAGTAATCTGTTGTTCAGTCCCTTCTTTCCCACACCCCTTATGGTGCTACAGATGTATTAAGGCTCTTGTATCTCTCTTGCCCCCAAAACAACAAAATCATTAATAACAATCCATTTGCAAAGTGTAATTAAGGCCTTGAAGTCCTATTTGGGCCATGGAATTTCATTGCTAAGCATTGTGCTGCTGACAGAAGGGAATGCTTCAATTTGAAGCCCATGAGATTTACGGGAATAAAGTAAAGCTTGGCTTTAGGTTTTCAAAAGCCCAAACTATGCCTGTGCATCCATTATACATGACAGAATGATTATACTACGGAAAAAAAATTACATATCCAATCTTTTGTATTTTGGCTGCAGGCACTTCAGCTCTGTCTGGTTGAGTGCACTTTGTGTGTTCTTCCTTTTGATACACAAACAGCTCTAGGTTAGCGGTGGAAGGGGCAGGGGTCTGAAATCACATTAGACTGTTTTCTCACTGTGTTTAGACAATGCAAGAACATGCACTGCATGAAGGGGAATCTCTGTGGATCATCAGTTGCTGTAGGCAAACTCAGTCTCCCATTATTCTGATGCAAAATTAGAAATATGGGTTCATAATACATTGTAAGGTTTCTGTGTATCCTGAAGAAATGACCGAGCCATCTAACATGCGGACCTGCTTTTTACCGAGGCATATACCCATCCTCTGCAGCTGGGTATCAGGCCCAGCTAAACCCACACAATTTCTAAGGTGAAGACCTCCGTTATTTGGGGAGGGTTATGTTGATGAAATCAAGCTGTTACTTACCTGCCTGCTGCATTTATTTACCCAGAATAAGTGTTGTTATACAAGTAGGTGAATTGCTAGATATTTTTAGCATGGTAGAACCTTCTACAAACAATTACAACATAAGGCTTTCAAGAACCAGCCAACTCTTTCTACCCATTTCAGTGAAACTATGCTGCTGTTTGAAATGCTTCATGTCCTACAGATAAAAGTGATACAGCTGAGGACTCGTTAACCCTTTGGCATGAACAGACAGAGTTTGGGGTCTTCCAGATTATCTGATGTGAAAAGAGAAATCTGTGATAAAGTCAGGCCCATCCTTATGAATTAGCAAGGCTGCATCCAGGTATAAAAAAGCCCCATTTTCCATAGTGCTGGAGGAAATTTTCTTTTTTTTTTTTTCTTTCAGCTGGTCTCACTGATCCATAACTCACTGTTGAGCCATTCGTTCAAGGGCACACTGCAGACAGTCCTGTGGTTGTGTAAGGCTTCAGTTCCTCATTCTTCTCAAAATTTTTCTTCACTCAGCCCCTTACCCCTGTCACACACCTACCAGTCTTCCACGCAGATGTGTGTGACATGTTTGTGTACTGTATATGCACACTTGTAGCTGTGTCCCCAGCAAAGCTGCTGATCTGCAAGCTTCAAATTCCCAAATGGATTCATGGGCCTGTAGGCTTTTCTGTCACTTGTGTCAACCAGCTGCTTCTGTAGAAGTTTTTATTGATGTCTTGCTCCTGTAGTAAATGAAGGACAAGTGTTACAAGTGCTAGTCTTGACAGGACTTGAAACCTTTTCCAACAGAGAGATGGTTTTGTTATAGATTTACCCACATCTCTCACTTATGTTGTTGGCTGTTAGTGAAATGTTTTGAAATACACTAGTACATTTGTGGGGTTTTGTTGTTTGGTGTTGGGTTTTTTTTCCTGAGCTGGATTTACTGTGCGCACAAGTAATAAAAGTGAAGCGGAATACAGCTTCTCTTAGTTGAACATGGGATGTATGCTACAAATCACACATGATGTGTTCACAGCTGCACAAATAATATACCGGACACCTTTTTCCCCTGCATACTTTGTTACCTGAAATACTTTTTCCCATTGTTTTCTTCTTCTTCCCCTTCTCTCCCTTCCTACCCTCTCACCACCCAAGGATTTCTGTTTTCTTTGCTCTGCTCTGCCCATGAGGTCTGCCCCACTTTCTGCTGAGGAACAGGATGTTTTGGCTGAGCTGAACCATTACTCATGCAAGGAAAGGCTGGGGCACATATAAAACTGTATTTTGAATACAGTCTTTCTCCAGTGAAATCAGGTAGAGGTTAGCTACTGCTATAGCAGGTCCATATCTAGAATTCTTCAGGCTTTCAGCATCTGACTTTTTGCAGCTTGTGAGACTCAGCTTGAAAAAAAGGGTCTTTACTGCTTGCTAATGCAGAGATGAGCAGTGAGTTACTTTGCTTTCAGCTGCCTGAGAACTCAGGTGATTAATAGCTGACTTTCTGACCTCCTGTAACATCTAAACAGTTGTGAGAGGAAAAACAAAGCCCCATGCTAAGAAAGGAGGAGGAAGTTCAGACTGTTTATGTGTGGTTATGGTTTCCTTTGTTTCTTCCTATTTTGTGCGATGCCTCCCCCCCCAAGTTGCAGAAAGCAGATTCCACAGTGCTGGCAATAATATTCACTGAATATGCTGGAAATATATAGTTAACTTATTTTCTAGGAATACAGAGATGTGCTTGCATTTTTCTGCAATCTGGTCTTCTATAAGAGGTCCTAAGACCTGTTATAGAATGAGAATAAAATCGAATTGTACAGAATATGAAATATGCTTTGGTTGCCTGAGTGGATAATTTCAGTCTTTGACAGGTAAAGGCCAGTTTCACGTTGGATTAGCTGTTCTCAAGCAGGGAGTTAATCAATTGGTCTGGGTGGGAGGGGTGGGATACTCTCTTACATGGATAGTACTTTTCTATCCAGTATGCTCTGTCTTTGCTGGGCCCAGTTTCTGATGTTTTCATCTCCTGGCATACTCTGTTTATAGCTCTTTCATGGCTATGGCCAAAGGCCTCTCCTCCTACATCGCTGTCTAGTATATGTCACAATTAGTTTCTCATTTCCAGGTACTCCTTGGCTCTGCATCTCCAAATGGCATGTAGAATATCTCAAAATGGTCTTCAGTAATGTATTTTTTATTAATGAATTTTTTTCTTTTTTTTTCTTTCTCTGTTAATTAGCAGATGGATGTACTGACTTGGGCCAGCTCTGAGGGCAGCAATTGGGAAAGGTAGGTACATGCTTTTCCTGCAGCACAGAATTTAAATTGGTTTAAGCCATTTATAAATAACACACCTATTCTCACTTGTAACTTTCACCTTTTTTAAGAAAACAACGACCATCGGAAAATGTCTTCTTGCAGCTGCAATCACAATGCCTACCTCAGAAACAAGCTTGTGTATGTTCCCTACATGGAGGAGAAGGCCGCCTGCAGCTCATTGCTGATGTCTGACAAGTTACGACTGCTAAGTCAACAACAATGTGAGTCCCATATCTTTTTACATTGTTATTTCCAAGCTCATGTCTTCAACAATGAGGCTACAAAGATTTTTTTCAATGAAAATTGAGATTCTGTGTTCAAAAATCTGGGAGCAGGTGAAAAACAAGAAAGACTGCAGTAGCTAGAAGGTGTGGCAACACTAGGCTGTTGTAACACTAGGGTGTTGCAGTGCTGTTTGTAGTGTGTGAGGAGGAGGGTGTTGTGGCACAAGTGGAAGAGACAGACTTGGTCTTGCTGAAAGCAAGGGAGATGGGCCTGGTTTATAGTATAGCCAGCACTTCAGAGCAACCTCGTCAGGGTGGCAAAAGGCTGCCTCTCTCAGACTCTTGTTATTGCATGTTCTCTGTATTCCACTGTAGTCTGGTTCTAGAAAGGAGTTTGATAAAGAGCTTAGCACTTAGGTGAACAACCTGATTGCTCTTACAAAATAATAACTTAACTGCAAAATTGCTGCATGTGTGAAACACATAAAACCTTGAGGGATGCACTTGTTTCTTTCTAACTACCCCGTACTTGTCTTGAGAAATTCTTTCATACTGCCACTGTTTCTGAGGTTTTGTGAGCCAAGGGCTGAATAATGACGGCTTAAGGCATGGCTTTGAGCCCTTGCATGTTGGCATGATGCCAGCGGGGAGGAGCGCTGGATGCAGGGTTGCAAAGGTCTCAGAAGGACTATCGCTCTTTGCCACTTGGCTTTCTGATGACCTAAAGCCATTCTCTGCCGTCTGTGAAGTAATCTGTCTCTGAGTTATTTGCTTGTGTGTCAGTTAAAGTAAATAATATCCTGGTGGTCTAGTTCTCTCTTTTTAGTGACCTAATAACAAATTAGGAGATTTGTGCAGGTAACTCAAAAGGATTTTATTATTTATAATAAACTGTTTTAACAGAAATGGAAGGAGGTAGGCTAAGTCAGAGCTGTACCAGGGTCATCTAGCTCAGTTTCTCTTGAGGTTACTATGTACGGTGTTAATGGCCATGTATTTTTTCTGCCTAGGGAAAATTAGTCCCATTTCTCATGCTTTAGGGTATCATTTTCTTGAGGTGAAACATACCTAGATATGTATTTTTGGTGGATCTAGGCTATTTATCGCATCTTCTAATAATAATGCATATCTCACCTTGTTTTAGAAGAGAGCTTAAACCATGGCTCATCCCCTTTTGTCCTTGTCTTTGCAGCGTCTTCCTAGGGAGCATTGGTTAGGTACTTGACATGGATTGTGCAATTAAAATACAGTACATCTTTGTATATAGAGTGAATAACCTGAAGCATTATGAAACATTACCATACTCTTTAAAATTAATCTACAGGCTCTGAAGACTGTTTCTGTAGCACTAATTGTCATCCTTGTATTATATGTACATGTTCTGAAACAGCACCTGCCTTTGGTCTCAGACCTACAAAGCAATCTTTTCATTTTGAGGTGATGAACGGCACCTTGAGGGTTGTGAAACTGCACTGCTGTTAGTGTAAGTCACGAATGAAAGTGCTGGCAGAAGCAAGGCTGTAACTCTTAAAACTGTGCAATGGTCAGACCGTTAGTTTTCCCTGAAGATAATTTGAAAGAAAATAAATGTTTATGCTGGCTTCAAAATGTTTCAATCTGGTTCCAAAGCACTGACCTCCTAAAAATGAAACGGAAATATGCCAACACCTCACTGAAAAAAGGCCATTCCCTAAGCATGTGCTAATACCAGCCAGTTTGCCTGAATACTCACAAATAATAAATAAAGAGAGTCACATGTCTGGTTGAATCACAGAGCAATTAGGAACCTTGAATGAAGGTTTGCAGATTCTGGTTTTGCAATTTATGGTTTGCACATTCCTGTTCCTACACTTTTTAAAGCCTAAACGAGAGCATTAGATCAGGGAGTGCTGCCAGCATATCCTAGCTGCCCTAATACCCTTACTTGAGCTCTTGATAGCTCTATTTTGAGAAAGTGTTTAAATAGCTAGAGAGGAATTTCAGGCCTTCTTGCTGAATCAGCAAAGCCTTGAAATCTGTTGCTTTTCTTTTCAGTTATTTATTCGTAGGGTTGTCTCCTCCCCACACTTCACTCCTGAATCCTGTAAATCCGGCTAAGAGACAAAAGAAGTCATGGTGATACAAATTGCAAAAGCCCCTGAACTTCTAGTTTTAGACTTATATTGGTTATAGTACTTGTTACCTTTTCCTCTTGCTCCTGTTGCCTCAGTTCTCACCCCAACCTGACCTAAAATGTTTCCTCATTCATAGAATCATAGAATCCTTTAGGTTGGAAAATACCTTTAAGATCACCAAGTCCAACCACAAACGTAACACTGCCAAGCCCACCACTAAACCATGTCCCTGAGCACCACATCTACATGTTGTTTAAATCCCTTCAAGGATGATGACTCAGTCACCTCCCAGGGCAGCCCATTCCAGTGCCTGACAACCTCTGTTCTGAAGGCTGCCAGATAGCAGATACGCTCCTGCTGATCAGTCCTGCTTTGAAGTGCTGCAGCTGATGGCCACTTTTCTTGTAAGTCACCTTGTTGTAAGTTACAGTCATGAATCTCTGTTCTGCCCTAACACACTGCGGTGAACAGGGGCAGAGAAAAGCTGTATTTGAGTATTGACAGCTTTAGCTCATTGGAAGGGAATAAAGTGCAAATGGAGAAGTGTTCTCTGCACTGTGCTTTCTCTCAACACCGGTGCAGTGATTTGAGGATGTCTGTTGTCTACAGCATGTCATGGCTGCCAGCATGTTGAGGAAGGACTTTGCACAAAGGACTTTGCATTGGGCTTTCAGCTGTATGCCTTCCTACTGTAGGCTAAAGGAGATGTCAAACCAAAGAACAAGAAATGGAACACAGTTCTAAGAAAGTACACAGCTCTTGTCTTCCCACAGAAAGCCATGTTGCTGGAAAAGCATTTCATTGCTCAGGGCAGCAGCTGACTATAAGCAGCACAATTGCTATGGCCTTGCTGGTTTACTTTACCTGCTGCTTTTACTTTGCTGGCTGCTGCACTGGAAGGAAGGGAGTGGGGTATGTGGGGCAGAATCTGCCTCCAATTTTATATCTGTTCCTGGCAGCAGGGTCAGCAGTCCAACTTCTGTCTTTCCTTTTGGCCTTCCATACCATTTCCCTCTCCCCATATTGTGGAAATAGAATCATTCCTCAGCCTTTGAGTACCCAAATCCAATTCTTACTCTGCTTCCAGCAAAGGCTGGGTAAAGGGCCCTAAGCACAAAGAACCCCCAGCAGGAACCAAGGCAAATCTGGTAATCTGGCTTCAAGACCTGGAGGGATGCAGACGTGCATATTGCACAAGAGCTACTGGAGATCAAAGTCAGGTCTTCAGCTGGGCTGGATTTGCGTGTGCAAAATGTTCACAAAGCGAGAAGCTCATTTCTGGGTGTAGGAGTTTTGTTTGAGACTCTCTGATCTCCTTGTACTTGTGAATCAAGGTTTAATTCAAGATTTTATGTTTGCTTAGCTACTCACAGGGTTGTTCCCTAACCCAGTGTTTAACATACTTTCAGGGTGATCCAGCAATAGGCAAATGTTTTACCTTAATCCACGAAACTACTAATTTAAAAGTAGAAAAGCATCAGCTCCTGGGGTTTAGTCACTGCAATTTTCCATCTGTTGTCAATTGTAATTGCAGCCTGCATAAGGCTTGATTGGCAGGGGCAAAAAAGTTGCTCATTCAGTTTCTTACGTACCAGAAATTAAAAGCCAACTTGTGTTTGTGTATCAAGTTTGTGATCATGCACTGTCAAGCTCTGAGTCTCCCTGGCTGGCACAGGGCACTTTTAAGAACCTCTATGTAACGTAGCTGCCTCAGCACTAGATGAAATCTTCACCTTCCAGTAGTTACGCACATAACCGGTTATAGGAGGCTATTAACATACTCCAGCAGATTTACCTTTTTCTCTGGCAGTGAGAGTGTATTTGTTACTGTTCCTATCAGTACAGATCCTAGGAAAAATATTATTTGGAACCAGATAGATGAAAGGAGAAACACGTACCAAGTATGGACACACTGCCTGGCATTTGCAACTCACCTTCCATTGAGATGAAATTCATCTGCTATTGAGAATCCTCCAAAATAGATGTCAGCACATAAAATGGTTTTTAAACTTGTCTGCTGTATTTGCAATTGCAGCAAAATAAGACTTAATGAGTTGTTTTGAAATGCAAATACCTCTACATTTAAACAAAATAAAGCCAAAGTATTACCCCAGCGAAGTCCAGGTAACCTACTGATTAAGAAGATTTCAGTTTTAAGGGTGAGATGACTTGTATCTAATTTCAGATATCTAAAATTTTTTGTGTGTGTTTAAGGAATGTGAGTACCTTTTCAAATAGTGTACCATGAACTCACAGAACACCCCCATTCTGCTTGTTCAGAAGTGAGGTGCTTCTCTACAATGTCTTATCTGTATTCGTTACAGTGTTATATCCAATGTGCTGGAATAAGTCCTGTTGTGTTTGTCTAATCAAATGTATCAGTAAGTAAGCAAAGGAAAGGGGGATTTCCCTTTCCACAGTACATCACCACAGCCTGCTACCTGACTGGGTAAGCCAAACAATCTGGTTTTTCAAGTTAGATATAGTGATGAAAATAAACAGGCCTTGGGGGAAATGACTGATGGAATATTTTCTACTCTTTTCCTTCACAACTTAACGTCTGAGAGACTGGTTATAAACCAAATTATCTGGGTATATGGCAGTCCTGACGGGCTTTCCCACAATCTTTTCCTTTAAGTTTCCAGCAATTGTGCTAGCACTGCTTGCTCTATTTACAGCTGATCTTAGGGGAAAAAAAAAGCAAGCAAGCAAGCAAACAAAACAAAAAACCAACCAAACAAAAAACGAACAAACCCAAACTGGGTTATGAATCAGTTCCTTAGGCAAATGATTATTCATCATAATGTCTTGAACACTTCAATGTCACCACAGTGATAAAATCGGCTGCATTAATTGTATTAAATGCTGTGTCAGGATCAGTACTGAGATTTTTGACGTCACTGAATGGGCATATTGAGGACATTTGTACAGCTGAATGATTCCAACATCCTTTGACTAGTATCTTCCAGAATACACTGGAAAGGAAATTAAAACCTTTCATGTTACATGAAAGAGTAAATTAGTCATTGAAACACAGAATAGGGGTTACAGTCTACCCATCTGGTTGTCCATCCACCTGAAAATCTAGGTAGGTGATCACAGGGACATGGTTAATAGATGGTTCTCTACCTGGAGGGTGATAAAAAGTGGAGTACCACAGATATGTGTCCTTGGATCTGTCCTGTTTAACATCTTTATCGATGTCCTGAAGGAAGCCATGGAAAGCAGTCACATCAACTTGCAAATGGCATCAAACTGGAGGTATGAGGTGACAGCCTGAGGGCAGGGCTGCCACTTGCCTGGAGGGATGGGCTGAGGAGAAGCTTATAAAGTTGAATTCAGCGCAAAGCCCTGCCCCTGGGAAAGCAGCCTTTGGCAGTGATCCAGCCTGAGCCTGCCTGGCTGGGGGCAGCTCTACAGGGAAGGTGCTGGGGCCTGGGGGCATCAAGCAGAGGGGAGTCCACAGTGCCCTGGCAGCACAGAAAGCAGCAGCATCCTCAGCAGCATGACTAGGGCTATGGCTAGCAGTTCAAGGTGGCGGTTATCCTCCATCTGCTCAGCACTCAGTAGATATCCAGATGCTGAGTCCAGTTTTGGGCTCCTTGTATAGGAAAGACTGTAAACTGCAGAGAGTTCAGTGAAGGACAGCTAAGATGCTCAGGGCTAGAGCACTTGCTGTGTGTGGAGAAGCTGAGGAAATGGAGGTGACTCAGCCTGGACAAGACAGCTTTGGTGGTGGGGATGTCACAGCAGCCTGTGTACCTATGAGGAGATTATTGAGAAGTTGTAGTTCTTCACCCTAGTGCAGGGTGGGAGGAGCATAGCTTAAAAGTGGGAGGTTCAGACTGGATATAAGGAGTAACTTTTCCACCATGAGGATAATCAGACTTCAGTGTTGCTTGTGCCACAGTCTGTGTTGGTTGTGCAATCTCCATCCTTTGACATTTTCAAGACCCTACTGGATGAAGCCCTGAGCAGTCTGGTCGGACCTCAGAGCTGACCCTGCTTTGAATAGGAGTTTGGACCAGAGGCATCCTGAGGTCCCTCCAACCTGAATGATCTTATGAAAACTACAGATTGGAAGGATCCCTGGAGGTTATCTGGTCAAAACATGGTGAGCTTAGATAAGTCTCAGTTAAGTTGTTAAGATCTCCCAGCATGGAGACTCCACAACCTCTCCAGGTGACTTGTGCCACTGTTTGGCTGCTCTCAAGCATGACAAGACTCTGCAAGCATTTGGGATTTGACACATACCTCAGGTCTTTCAATAAAAGTTTTAGTGAAGGTGGGGTCAATAGGGAGCATCACTATAGATAATGTGGCACAAAACTTCAAGATACCCTTAAGAACTGAAATAAGATAAAAAGTTTGCAGATTGTTGATACTTTCACTGCTCATCTGATAGATTAAATTGTCTGTATCTCATGTATTGCACGGAAGAGGCGTTATCATAGTACACTTACCTTGCTTTCTCTCTGTTCATATCCTACTATCTCCATGGTTATATAAAGCCACTAATGTACTGGATTCTCAGTGGATCTGGAGCTCAGAGAGTGGCCAGAAGTGAGTAAAGTCTGTCCAAGCTGCCTTCCTCAACTACTGCAAATGTAGCGCTAGCAGCGGAGCTTTGTGCTGGAGTTGATATACGTTTATTGGGCATGGGGAAAGGCTGGGGGAGCTTATATTGCCTGAAATGGTGCTACACCAGTCGGGGACAGGGGTCTGAGTGCCAAGAGTGTTTGACTGGCGTTTCAAATGAGTTTTTTTGTTGGAAGCAGTATGTACATCTGAAAGATTGTACTTTCCACTCTGCATTGCACTAGAAATGTATTTTCTAGCATATAGCTAACACATAGTTCAACAAATCATTATGTGGTATTTGGGGGAAAAACAGGTCAATGGAAATGCAGAGAGTGATGATCATTTCCATAATCTTCATTAATCCTTTCCTTTGAAGTAAAAATATTCCAAATGGCAGCAAATGTCCTTACAGCATTTTGGCGCTAGCAGCCAGCCTGTGGTGTCTTGAAACCCATTGCTGCATATGAATAGATAGGAGTGGATGGTTTGGAGCAGGGGGTTATGGTTCCATAGGGACAACAAATAAGAAAGCGAAACAATGGTTTTGCGTGAGAGCCTGCTAAAACTCTGTAAGAGTTTTTCTATAAATAGTGTGTTGTTTCAATCATCTTTGAGAAAATATTAAATCCAGCAGGGCTGGCATATGAAATCCTGATTTATGAGAACTATAAATGCTGTTTCTTTCTAAAGAGATGCTAGAAAGGGCCATAATCAGTAATTAGGGTTATTTAAGGGTGGTCACTGATCGGGGAGGTATGAGAGGCAACGATGTGTTGTGAGACACAGTTTGAATGTTTTGAATAACACTATGAGAGTCCAGACGGGAAAGAAATGGCAGCGGGAGGAAAGGGAAGTACCAGCCTTTTTGCAACAGCTGACTGTGTTCATGATTTAGTAGCCATGCTGTCACGCCTGCCAGGAAAAGCAAGCAAGGTGTGAAGGTAGAGTCAATATCCCCTAGGAGACCAGTTATTGTAATGGGGGAAAAATAGGCAAAGGTTTGGTCAAACATGCAGTTCTTGAAGTTTTGATGATGCAGCACTGCTGATTGCTTTTAGCTTGTTAGAAGCATTAGCTGGCAAGAGGTGCTCCAGAGTTGAGCACTTTTGATTCAGGTTTGACAGTTTGGGCCTGCAAGCATTGTCTAGCAAGTGCAACAGACCTTATCTGAAATCCATGAAATAAGTGGTAATAAATAGATGGGTTGGTATACCTGGGGTTTGGTGGTGGTAGATGAGGTTTATGAGTGCTACTGCTGGTAAGCTGGAAGAGAAGAGCAGGTTCCTGAGAAAATGTGGGAATCCCTTGCTAATAGATTTAGCCTGAGGAAGACTTGAGTTTGTACGTGTCTAGACTTTTGCCCTCTAAAGTTAAAGAAACAAATGTATGTAAATTGGTTGTTGAGACCGAATGCGAATTAGGGCTTTCTTTCAGTAAGAAGCTGTGCAAAGAGCTAGAGACAGTGAGTTTTCCTTCATCCTCTTCTTACAGATCATAATTAATCCATTTGTATGTACCCCCAACTCACCAATCTCCCTGAATTCTCAGGCTGTCTGCAGAGATCCTTCAAGCAGGTGTGATTACCAACCAGATCCAAAAATACCGTCCCTTTTTATTATTTTGATTAATTTTACCAAAACCAACAGGGTTTTGCCCATTGCAGCCTGAAAGGTTTCTTTGATGCTTTAATGCACTATGCTGAACAGATTTCAAAGTTCAGATGTTCTGAAACAGGTGGAGAAAGACCACTTAAATGCAAGGCCTCCTTTCTTTTGGCCAATTAATACTGGTGAGGTTTAGGACTTGCATTTGCAGGAACACCCAAGCAATAATCTAAATTAACTACAAATGTGATTTTAACGTGGATTAGTCAAACTACATTAAGCCTCTGGTGGTTAATCATAGTCAGAATTAAACTTCTTAATGATAGCTGGCTTCATTTCTGAAGTCAAATTAAAGTTATTTGACTTATGAATAGAGACTGCATTAATCTGCTTTAAAAATTAGTCTTGAATGTCCCTGTTTACACCAGTTCTAGATAAATACAGCAGCTTTAAAAAGAGTTGCTCCTGTCGTGTCTTGGTCGAATCACCAGCATTGGTTATCCCCATGCTTGATGGTGTGGCAGCTTGTTCTCTTGCTGTACAGCCATTGGCTGCCTCCTTTGGGGGAGGAGGATGAGGATTTCTATAGGTAAATGTTCTCCTTCTGCTAAGAAGTTTTGATAACCAGGTGCTCAAAATGTTTTCTTTCTTGTCTTAAAGATCCCGCATTTTCTAGGACAGTGAATAATTACCAATGTTCTTACTCTGAAGATATTTATAAGCTCTGATTTATTTCTCCTGAGCCACTTGGCAATCCCTACAGCAGCACTTGTTTCATAGCTTCCTACCAACGTGACCTAATTAATGCTTTTGCATTTGGCATAGCCTTATCACTGCTGTCTTCAAGGTGCAGGCTGTTTCCAGGATGTACTCAAGGTAGTGCTGATGAGTGAACCACAAAAATTCCAGATTCTCAAAGAGTTTGGATAACCATCAGAAAGTCTGGATGTTTATCTAAACCGTTTTTAAGCCATTTCAACCCCTTGGGTCTGCAAATTTCAGTTAGAAATCTTTTACATAGGACTCCTGGTATTTCCTGTTTCTGACAAGGCCAGATAGGCGCAAGTGTCCCTTTGAGGCGATATTTGTCTTCTGTTTTTACTACTGTTACGAGGTTATCAGGTCACCAGTTCTTGGATTCTGAGTCAGGAAAAGACTTAAACGTGTTCTTGGTCTTAAGTATAAAAAAACAACAAAGACTAGAAAATGTGCTTTAAAGGAATGAGATTACAGACAATAGGAAAACACGTCAGAGACACAAGTTGTGACAGCTGGGGTGCACGTGACTGGTTTGGGACAGCAGACATCTGTAGATCATGAGCCTTTGATTAGTTTGTGGGAGAAGAGGAAAGTTGCTTATAGAAGACAGATAAGTTGAAAAGATGAATTAAGAATGTAAATGAACACAAAGAAGTGCATTTATGTTCAACTTATGGTTTTCATTAAGCTTTACCAAGAAAGGAAGAGTACAAATATTGTACAAAAAAGTATGGAAGCTGATAGAAAAAATGCTTTCACCATTGTTGAAGATAGGAAAGGAATAAATCTAAACTTAGGAAACGCACCAGCTGCAAGGGCTACATATTACCCTCTTTTTCCTCTCGAAAGAGCTTGTCATCTTCATCAGGCCTCAGAATTCAGGCTTGTGGGTACTGGAAATATGTGTTTTCTGGGACTTCTAAAATTACAGGCCTAGAGTTTAGGACATAATTTACATAGGACTCACCCTAGGATCAAACTGCTGAAGAGCCACAAGAGCAAGCACATCTAGTCAGCCCCCAAGATTTTAGGAAGTGCCTTGAGCAAGGACACTGACATCTGAACTCCTAATGCAACCATCCTGGCTGAGGCTTTGTGGAAGAAAGATGCAGTTGTAGGGCAAAATATTAATCTCAGCCAAACTGAGAACACCAAGGAAAGCAGTTCTCTTTGTAAATCTAATAAAATTTTAAAA
The DNA here is from genome assembly GCA_027574665.1 of Rhynochetos jubatus. NCBI lineage: Eukaryota > Metazoa > Chordata > Aves > Eurypygiformes > Rhynochetidae > Rhynochetos > Rhynochetos jubatus. The sequence continues at coordinate 26,108,575 of CM050656.1, forward strand.
ACAAGCTAACTATTGAAGAAGTATCCGAAATTTGCCTTTGAACTAGAATAGCTTTCATACAAACTCCACTTAAGTCTTCCATGTGATAAAGTAAATAACTTTTACCAAATAGATATTATTTTAATCTTTGTCCTTGAAGTTAACAAATTAACTTTCTCCATGATTTCCCCATTTGTGACAGCCCCTGGCTGTGTTTTTACTGTCGTAACAGCTTCTGGCAGACTGTGTGTCTCTCACATTCACTACAAAGTAAACAGGAATATTTTCCAGGGGGAACTGGCTGGGCTCCAGTGGAAGAATGCAAGTTATTCATAAGTTCTGGTAGGCTCATTTCTGCTTAATATGGTCTGTTTTTATTGTGGATTTTATGAAGAAAAAAAAAAACTTGTGAAATTTGTTTAATCCCCTGGGATTATCTTCTTCAAACATGTGGGAATTACCTTCTCCCTTAACTGCTCAGCACATAGTTACATTTCCATTTGTCCTGTCTGTGTTCATCTGTTTTCCACCTTCGGGCACAGGAGGCTGCCAGAAGGTTACCAAGAGGGAGCTAAGACATGTCATACTATTTTGAGGACGTAATTGATGTTGCAGACATGCACGGCAATCCATCACAGTTCTGGTGAAGGTCTGCTGGAGTACCAATAGCATTGTCTGCCCTGCCCGTTTCACTTGCCAGGCACAGGCAGCAGCAGGGATTTCTTTATGCCTGGCATAACCCTGACACGAAAAGGAGAAAAGTACTTTAGGTGTTCAAGCATAATACATATATAATAATTATATGGAAATGCGGTTTGTGGCAAAAGGAGACTGAATTTGATAAACAGGGAGGTCCATTTCGAACCTAATTTCCTCTTTTTTTTCCTGGCTACACAAGAACAACTACAGAACTAGACTATGACTGAGGACTATCAGCACTTTATTGACGTTGCAAAATGGAAGGAGTGTTTAGCCAAGGGAAAGTGTTATCATGACTCTAACCTACATACTGGATAAATCAGCTGGTTGTAATTGGAAACAGTGCCACACACATGTCAAAGCAGTTTGCACGTTAACAGGTTTACAATTCAGGACAACATTTCATTAAAACCAATAATAAATGCAGCATTTCATTTTAATATTTGTAATGTTTATATAATGCCTTTTAGCTTGAATTTTCAAGCTGCTTTACCATCAAAGCTGACTTAAATATTGCAAAACTCAGTATATAGATTGTGTGTTATCTAGTTTTGGGTATGGGGAATGGAGGAAAAACATGATTTCTCTCAGGTCACTCCAGGAGAGCTCTATGAGGGAGAGCCACAGAACCTTTTAACACTGGATTTTTAGGTGGAAGCCATCCTATAGAAACAGCATGCAATGAATGATGGGCATCAGACTTAGGCTGTGTTTAGTCAGGGCCTGCTAGTAAACCTCATGGGATATTTTGTGGCTAACGTGATAGCAGCTGAGCAGAAAATGTTGCTCTTCAGCTGCCCTTTGGTTAGAGTTGAGCAGACAGGTTGACCCAGTCCAATTTGTTCCGATCACCTCTCTTCCCATTTTCTGTTTTTCCTTTGACTGTTCGAGTGCCCGTCTTTTGTTTCCCCTAATGCTCAAAGAGGAGGTTTTAATTTCACATGAAGAAGCGTATTGATGTGTGATGCCAGGGATTTACACCAGCATTGCTGGCATACTCAACTCCGTATTTTGGCTGCCTGCATGTTTTTGGAAATTAGGTATTAAAAAGAAAGGGGAGGCTATTCATCATAATGCTTAGCATTATGTGGCTCTTCTAAATGTTCAAAGCACTGTCCAGACATAATCTAAATAATCTCATGATCTTTCCAGGGAACAGGAATGTAAACAGAGTTTATCTCCTCTCGAGGCTAGCAGTGGGAGAAGCTCCACTTGTCTTATCATGGCCTGCCTTCTAAAATCATTGATACAAATACACCTCTTCAGGTTTGGTATGGACAGCAGGATGAACGCGGAAGGGATGCTAGGGAAGAAGGTAAAGTGCAAGCAACGCAGGGATAAGAGTTCCTTGTGGGTGCATGTGTGATAGATTAAACATTTTAATACATCCACTTATAATTCACGCTAAGCAAGGGTCCTTTTTGATGCCTTTCTTAATGAGGGGGTGCATTAAAAGGGAATTAAGTAGACCTATATCTTCCCTCCACTGAATGGCAGGAGAATGAGCGATTATGCAAAATGTTTATGATGCATAGCTGGAGAAAATACTAGGAGGCAGCCAACAGAGGAGGTGTACTTAACCCATCCTCAAGAACCCAACTATATGGCACCGATGCATTATTTTCAGATATCACTGCAACTAGATAACACTGCAACTACTGTATCCCACCAAACTGATAGGATTCCTTCTACCAGCAAACGTTGGGAATACTGTATTTATTTACTTTTTAAGACTGAAGAACATGTGTGCCACTCAATTTAACATCTGTGCATGAAAATTGCTAAAAGTATGTGCCTTGACTGTAGAATTTGTTCCTGAATAGGGTCCTGAGTCTGCCTTGGAAGTAATGCTACAGAATTTCTGCTCTTAAAGAACTAACTCGTCAGCTCCTGCACCAGCAAACAGCAGCGAACATGCCTTTAGGCACCAGGATTTTTAAGTTGTAAAGCTTTATCCAAAGGTAGTCACAGATCAAGCAATTTTTTTCCCCTCTCTTTCAGTTTACAAAGAACGGCAGATGGAGGGAACTGTTCCTGAATATTTTTGAGGCAGGCTATACCGAAGAAATGTCCAATTAAGGATGAAACTAAACTTATCTTCTTCTTGTTAATATGGAGTTTTATGACCTTGTATCTGGATGAAAAACATTTCTAATAATTTCAGTAAAACATTGGGATACAAGGCAGTAAGTGTGTACCACCTGATGAGATTACAACTCGAAGTAGCTTGGCTAGTAGAAATGTTTTATTTTTCCAAGCTATGCATTTGAGATAGAATCAGCCTGTTGAATTCTGAAGTTCACTTAGGGCTGAATTTTCAGATTAATGGGGATTGAAGTTCTTGAAGCAGTTGACTGAGAAACTCACTAAGCCTTCCAGATCAACTCCACCTTGCCACTGGGCTGCTTTTGACCCATCTCACTGCTGTGTCCCCCCAAACAGTGTTGTTTGCTGACCCTTGTTTGTGTGCAAGCCTTGGTAGCTGTTGGTGTTGGTTCAGGGAGGTGACTAGTCTAGAATGTCCTCTGAAAAGTTTGAGTGAGTTTTTTCCATTTTCTCTTGACTGATTTATCTTTTCCTCACTCATGGATGTTCACTTTCTCTCTTCTACTAAAGAGGAACTAATAGACAAACGTGCAGATTTAAGCCTTCCTGCTGCTTGGATAGAGCCCATCTCATTTTAGTCTGAGAAACAGTAAAAATTAATTTTAATTCCATGGAAAAAAATACAAAAAGTCACTGGATTGCCTGTCTTTCAAACTGTCTCACTCTCCTCCTCTCTCTGCCTCTTTTCCTCCCCCCATGACTTTCTTTTCAAAGCGTAATAAATTCCTTTCCTTGTTCTGGGTGTTTTCATCCACTTGTAAAAATGAATCCTTTGTTTAAGTATTAGCCTGTTCTTTCAAGCAATAAATGGGAATAGAAAAAATGACAAAGCCAGAGTTCAGGTTTCTGTATTTCATACAAAACAGTTAATAATGTAATATTTAAAGCACAGCATTTTCCTGCATCTGCTTTGTTGTTACTTTAGGTGTTGCCTATCATGCTCTTTGAAACCACAGCTTTGTATTAAGCTGTTGGCAGACATGGGTCTCTCCAGCACGAGGTGCAGACAGAAGGGAGATGTAATGTAACAAAAGATGAAGTAATGGCTCGTTTTTAACCACTTAGCCAACTCAAAACCTTAGTGGATGTTGATGGTCTGTCTGTTAGGGTGAGACAGCTTTTCTGCTGTCTTGTGTCCTTCCATTCAAACCACACAGGGTAAACACCTTTCCCACTCACATGTATTTTAAAATTAAGATTTGATGAAGTAAGCCTTTACTTACCAGATGGATACTATAACAGGATTCTGTTACACAGATGGTACAGTGTTGTCATAGTTACAAAATTTCTAGTCACAGCAAGGATTAAAGCAAGATTTTTAAAAGGTGGCTTCTTCCAGAAACCTCAGAAAGGGCCTCACATTCAGCGAGTTGGCCACACTCTCAAAATCAGTGCCTCAGCACTTAATCATTTTGATAATCCTTTTAGAAATAAAACAATAACAACAAAAACCCCCAAAACATTTCCCCTTCAGGATTTTTTTTTTCTAAATTACTTCTTTTAATCCCTAGAAAGCACATTTTTCCTGTCTGAGGTATGGGAAATGAAGTCCCTTCTAAATTATAACATCATCTTATGTGTTTAACGTTCTGCTGTAAAGGCAGCAGCTGTATGTTTGAGAAAGGACCTAGTGCCCAAGACAGACCTGGACATCCAGGGCTAATATATGTGCTCCTGTGGTTTCTCAGCCACTAGTACCAATAGCTGCCTAAATACAGATCAGATATGTTCGCATGCTACAGTGGCACAACTCTTTGTACTACATATTTGGACCAGAGATGGGAAACAGAAGTAAAAGATGTAACAGCACAGTGGAGGAATTTGGCAAAGTTTGTCTTTGTAGCATGTAATATCCAGTCACTTTGGAGCTCCAACAATTATCCAATGCAAATTACAAAAAAATTCATGTGGCCTTAAAATGGCCATTGCATAGGACAACAGATGCAGTCTCATTGCACAGCAGAAGAAATACAGTTTTCCCCTGTAAATATTGCCTGTTGGTATATAGGTGCTCCTTCTTTAGAAAATGAAGAGAAGACTAGGTTTCTTCTGCAATACAAAAGGCTTATAGAATTACTTTGTAAAATATTTCCTACATATTTGCCGAAAGAGCCCAGACAGTACCAGTGAATTGCCTGGATATTGAAAGGCAAATTTCCTTTATAAGTTCACCAAGCAGAATAACTTTTTGGATTGTTCTTGTTACTTAAATCAAGTTCGCATTTAAAACAAAACAAAAAATAAAACCAAGACCCTCTTGAGAGCAGCATAAACAGAGTTGTTTAGCTTCTTATTTTATACAAAAGAGAAATAATAGGAGATAGTGGTGTTTGTTTTTCAGCAGTTTTTGCACAGTTGCTGAATGTTTCATTCCCTGCTTCCCTGGGTATGCCATGAAGAAGCAGTTCCCAGAGAGAGTTCAGTTCCTGTTTGGCCTCTATTTCATTAATATTTATGTACACAAACATACTGACATGCAAAACAATAGATCTTTGCCGGGTGCACTAACACACACAGGCATGTGTGCTGCCAGCATATTGTTTTCTACATGGCAGGAAACGATTCCTAAGCTTACTTTGCAGTTAGCTGAGAAGAAATGAAGAGTTATATATTCTTCTGCTTCAAACTTCATGCCTAGGTGGACTCAGGAAGATATTTCTTACTTGTTTGATTGGACAAGTTCATGACTGGGCATGAGGATTGTGGGGGGGAATGGTAGGACTTTGCTGGTTCTCATACTGGGTACTAAAAGAAACAGACTTTCTAATAGGATTGAGGGTTGAGTTGTTTCCATGGTTTAATAACCTGTGTTCCCTCCTGTTAGCACCTTCTCACCTGAGGAAAAATTGGGGTGGCAGCAGTCAGATTACCCCCTGTTTTCCTCCCAGTGGTGCAAGTGCATCTTTTCATTGGGCAGTATTCTCTTCTTTTTATTACAAAAGTTAATAAATCCAGAATTATGACAACTACCTGTCATTCTGTCTTTGAGCTCTTAAAGGTTGAAGTTTCACAGATGAAGTGGTCTGGTCAACTTTTGTTAGGACTGATGCCGTTGCCTTCCCTCTGTAAACAGCAGAAGTTTCTTTAGAAACTTTGGGACATAGATCAGTTTTTTGCAGAGTCCTGGTGTCTCTTTTGAATTTCCACTAACCTGCATGTGGCAAAGAGCTTGTGGCATGGGAAGACCCTGGCTTCTCTGAGAGCTTCCCATGCCACACACCTTCTCCTGAGAGGACAGAACCCCACTGCTAGATGAGAAAAATAATGAAGTGAAACAAAAGCCTGCATAATCCCCTAAAGTTCCTTGCAAATCTTGGGAGTAGTGAACAGTGAAACCCTTTTGTCATGCTCCAGGTGTCTTCCTACTGGTGGAAAGGCTTTTATAGCCCCATAACCCATCTTGCTCTTCCAGAGTTGCCGGGAGCTGGACCCTGGGGTCAGCTCAGTGCTGCTGTTACCTTCCAAGCAGCAGGAGAAAGGCTCTATCCTTCTGTCCTTCCACACACATTTTGGTCCTTAATTTGTGCTATCTCTATTTGATCACTGTTCAAGAAGATTTAAAAAACCTCACAGAACTTTCCTAGAAGTGTGGACAGGGGAGGAAAGAAAGGAGTGTCCCAGTGTCTCTGCTAACAAGACAGTGGTCAGTGCAGTTGTGAGCAAGCTGGTGCTTGGTATCTAAAAGCAGTTCTGCCGCCTGCTGTGTGTGCCTACTGCACCATGGGAGAGGGAGTTTGAGAAGTGCAACAGAAAAAGAAATTTTTGAGGGCTTTGAAAGAACTACATGGTTAGTTCAGTCCATGAAGTTAGTGGGAAGAGGCCCCTCCCGAGAGGTAGCTAGGAGGTTATTAGAAAGAGACTTTCTGTTGTTGCGTTAGACTTGCCCAAGTCAGCAGTGCCCAAGGACCAGGAACCCTGTGGAGAGGTTTCTCATGGTGGCTCTGCCTCATCAGATGAAAAACGTTTGGAATCCCTGTTAGTATTCACAACACATGGGCTATGGGATGAAGCGTTTCAACATTAATCCTTCCACTTTAGTGAAAGAACTGGATACAGACTCACTTTAAACGGGGAAAGCTAGGGGCTGTCATATGTGATTGAGAAGTTCACTCTATGCTCAAGTAGTATGGCTCAAGTTTTCCTCTCTGGGAGATTCCCAGTTAAAAGTGTGGGTGCTTCCTGCATATGCTGGAGACACCGCATTTGCTCAGCACAATCTGTGGGTGTGCACCATGACCATTTGCCTGGGACTTCCAGAAAAAACTGCTGGATAAAGAAAGATGGCAGAAACCTCTTGGTGCTGAGAAGGCCAGCTTTACTAGAAGGCCTCTTTTTTACCTTCCCTCTCTCTCTGTTCCTCATTCTTCTCCATTAAACGCATGTCTGGTTGGTTCATTCATGTCAGAGTGGATGTACAGTAGCATCAGCATGGACAAAGTCTCTGTTTCAGCTTGACCTGCTGCATCAATGGGACAACTTTATCATCTGGAACTGTCAAGCTAGTACTTTTTAACAGGAGCGGTGAAGTAATTGGGGGGGGAGGGGGAAGTAAAAGTATGTCACTGAATTGTGAGCCCATCTTCCTATGAAACTAAGCTAAATTATTCAAATATCATCTAAATTCAGACAAAATAACTCTAACTGCCTGAAAGGTGGGAGAAGCACAAGCAGAAACCAGAGAGAGGAAATCTCTCTGTTAAGTTCCCCTATATTTGCCCTCAATGTTTCTTGTCTCATGTTTTAATGACTTGGCACAAACAGGGAGAAAAAGTATGCTAAGCATGTTGATGATCATGGAAAGCAGCGTGGTGTCCTTTCTGTATACAGAGCTCATGATGTAAAAATGCATGAGAAATTCATCTCATTTTGGAATGAAAAGGATTTAGTGAACTTTTGGGAACATTCCCAGTTCTTTCTCTTCCTTAATACTCATAATACTGCTTTGAATATAGAAGTGTAATGCTGCTTTGAATATAGAAGTGCAGATAATCTAACAGTCTTTATTGCCTGCTGGTGATGGGTTCTTTGTTTTCATGATCATTTGAATTTCACTGAGTTTCTCTTCCATTTGTTTAAGCAGGAACTATTTGCTACTTTACAATATTTCTAGATGTGCAGTGTTTTTCAGTGTACAGCATACTTATCTGTTGTAAAGAGATACAAACCAAGTTTTGACCTTAGCAGTTAGTGGCGTAGGCAGGCTGCGAAAGGTTATGTCCCCAGGGACAGTTTTGGGAAACATTCTGCTTACAGATGAGAAGAGACAGCAAGAACACTTCTAGGGGAGCGATGCAGGAGCAAAGCTGCTCCCCTAATGGAATAACATTACCATGTTTTGCGCCTGCAGTCTGGAAAGCTGCATGAATCCTTGCAAACTGAGAAGGTTTGCTTTTATTCCGGTTGCATTCCACATCACCAGCCATTCAAAAGTTTTCCCCACCGTTAAGGCAGGTACTTGTATAAGAGGAGGTGTGGACTGAGTAGCAGGGAATTGAATGTACCAAGTTGTTTGAACAATAAACCACAAATTGTGACTTTGGCAAGTTCTTCGACTTCTTTTTTGTTCAGTATCTTCATGAATAAAATGTTCCTGGAGATTTCTAAACGAAACAAGTTATATAATAGATAGAAGTTCTGGAATGAGAGAAACAACGGAGAATATTTTAATGTAAATGTATCATCTGAAAGCAGTGAAGCTGTTATGAAATGCAATAGTCGGTGCACCTTGTTCCAAGCAAATGAACGTCTGTCTTTCTTGTGTTTAATGAAGTGAGGCTTCTTTATTATTATTTTCATTATTGTTTAACCAGGTTCAAAATGTAATTAAAACACCTCTACTGGCAAATAACACCTAAAATGCATGCGGTAAAAGTGGGTCAGTTGGGACCTCTTGCCAGAAGCTAGCATAATTCCAGTGTAAGAACACTGAATGGTCCGGCTCGCAAACTTTAGTAACTGTATTTGGGGATCATCAGAGCACGAACATCCTTGGGCCTATGGCGTTCATTTGGGCTGTTCACAAAAAAGTCTGAGTTCCCACTTAACTTCATATGCAGGGTACTACCTGACAATATGAAGTGGGAAAACAAACTATGCTATTCAACAGGTAATGAATTAATCGCTCACTGTTAAAGTAAAAAAGTTGCAGTTACCTTGGAAGTGTTCCTGGAGAAGGCTGAGTTTGGCGTTTGGCAGAAATACAGGAAAAAGGCCTGGGGACAGGAAAGAGGTGCTATGTTGTCACAAACTACGTTTTCCTGCTCTTTTGGTTCCTGGAATAATTGTCGAAGAATAAAGGAATAATTGTCATTGAATCACAGAATAATTTAGACTGGAAGGGACCTCTGGAGGCCATCCACATCCTGCTCAGAGAAGATTTGATTAGATCTACTTACTCCAGGCCTTGTCCAGTCTAGGTCTGATTATCTCCAGTAATATGGATTTCACACACTCAGGACTTTTTTTTGACCACCTTCACTGTGAAAAAGACTTTGTTTGTACGTGACTGGAATTTCTCATGTTCCAACTTGCCTCTTGCCATATCGCTGTGCACTTCCAAGAAAGTGTTGCTTTACCTTCTCTACACCTTCCCATGGGGTGGGTGGAGACATCTCCCCTTAGACTTCTCTTCATAAGGCTGAACAAACCGAGTTGTTTCCATATCTTCTCACATGTCATGGGTTCTGTTCATGGGAATGTGGTATCTGGAAACTGGTTGCTGAATTGGTTCATTGGCATCTGCTTGGAAATGTGGAACTGTAGACTTCGGTTTTGAGGTACCTTGAAAATACCAATTAAAATTTCAAGTTGCTTTTGCCATCCTCAGCAAAGCAGTAAAAATCCTGAGTCACAAAGGGGTTAAATATCTTGCCTATGGCTCAGGGCTGAGAACCATACGCAGAATTCTTGAATTTCAGCCTGTATCCTGCAGCCTGTCCTAGGAAATGCTTCACAACATAAGCTTTTAATAGAAGTGGTGACTTGTATTTACAGTGCTGGATCAGTTTTTAGGTCTGTCCTTACCAAAAAGATGGGTGTGTAGATTGATAAGATTAATAGGAAATCACATGCTAATGCTTTGCAAAGAAAATAATCTTCCTAAAGCGATCAAAGTTGCAAAAGTACATAATACACAGAGGCTGACTATAGTGAAACGCCCGGGTACCAGCTGTGGCCAGTAAACACATACCTTCTAAAACTGAACACACCTTTGGGTTAGAGCAGCTTGATGCTCCCGCTATGACAGAGCAGCAACGTATCTGTTCTTGATCAGTGTTTACCATGAAAAGAACTGCTATGTTGTGTAATAAGCTTTTGTAACAGGATGAGCCACGCTAAAATCAGAAGCTTTATAGATTTAATAGCCTCTATGGGTATTAAAGTGGGTTGACTGATAAAGCAGAGGAACAAAAGATAGCTCTGAATGGAATTATTAAAGTTTGAACAATGGGGTTACATAGCACTGGATTTAGTGCACAGTAGATGGGTATGAGTCACTGTTTTCAGATTTATTTAGATTTGTGTTGCGTAAGGGAGATATCAGGTAATAAAGAGGAAAGTTGTGGGGTTGTAATTATTCATACTTAATATCTAATCCCAGTGATGCTTAAGTCATGTGGCAGGCCATTGCTCTTGCCAGGCTATTTAATTCTGGCAGTGGAAATCTTTAAGGTAATTCCTGGAATAAATTTTTTTCTGTTGAAATGTCTTTGAGAATAAAAGATTGCCTTTCTTCAGACAGGGACTGCTGTTTTGCTCTATGCCTGTTGCATTTAACCTGATATTCATTGTGATATATACAAGCATTCTTGCTTCTTGCATTGAAGTTGAAAATGCCTTAAATATTCTAACTGGAAGAACCTGGAAACGGGGAACAAAAATTCTTTTTTTCTGTCTCTTTTTTTTTTTTTTTTTTTTTTTTGTATTAGAGTGTCGAGACGTGCAAGGAAAACTCTCTCATCTGAATGTGGTCTCCTGACATTAATACTGAGTGAGTGGTGGATATCTTCTCCTGGTCTCTTATGTATATTGGGTAAAACCTATGCTATAGAAATTCTCCTTTGGCTGAGACGGTAGAAGTCTACAGATTTGAGTTGTGTTCATGCCTTGTCTTCTAGTCCAGATGTCCACGCTATATGACACATCTTCTTCAGGCTATATAGATTGTTTGAAAGGAACTTCACAAGGGATGAATCTGAAACTTGGATATTGGTCTAATATTCATAATTGGTGAGTCAGACAGAAATCAAATATTCCTTTCTGGTTTAGGCATAAACATATCCATATCCATGTCTAGACTCTTTTTTAAATTGATCTTTTTTTCACTTCTTTCATTACCTGACAGGAATTGTATTATCTTCTGTCCTTCAGTCTTATTATCTCTTTCCTTCAGACGAGTAGTTCTGCATCTGGCCATATGCAAGAGCAATCTGTGGATCTTTTTGCTGTTCAGATTCATCTGTTTCTGATAAGTTGGGGTATAAAGTTAAAAAAAAAAAAAGCCAGAAATTACCTGCAGAGCTAAAATGTCCATCTGTTCCCTAAGTGACCAGCTCAGACTCAAGTTTATTACCCACTTGTACTTAACTGGGACCAGCTGGTTGGCTTCCTTGGGTTTGTTTTCTCTTTTGTTACTGGTTTTCCCAATGTAAATAAGATGACACCTTTTGTGATCTTTTTTGAAGCCTTCCTCTGCACTTGCTTTCACTTTGGACATTTTTTAAAGTTTATATGATGAAAATAGTGTACAAATGAAATCTTACAGTGTCAGTACAACGATCCTTTTGTGGTGTTAATGGAAAGCTGCTTCTAACATGACAACAGTTGGATTTCATAGAATCATAGAAGACCAGGTAGGAAGGGATCTCAAGGATCACCTGGGTCTGATCTTTCTTGGCAAAAGCATAGTCTAGGCGAGATGTCCCAGCACCCTGTCCAGGCAAATCTTAAAAGTGTCCAATACTGGGGAATCCACCACTTCCCTGGATAGAGTATTCCAATGGCTGATTGTTCTAATTGTAAAAATTGTTCTTTATATTTTTTCTTTTTTTCATTGCACCAAATTAGCAATTTTTCTATATCTTGTTTCAGATTAATACTTTCAGATATATATTTTTATTTCTTTCTTATTTCCAGCTGGAAATTTATAGTTGGAATTTTTGTAACTGCTCAAGTGTGTGTACATGACTTCGTATTGTGAAACGTCATTTCAGTTCTACTGTAACATCCTGAGCCATCCAGCTCTTTCTGGAGATATTGTGATCCTCCCCAGTTCTAGAAATTTACTGCATCTTTGCTCCATCTACATCATCACTGTCTTTATTGCTCATTAAATCAAAATATTCATTAACTTTTGGGGGCCATATCTATATCATATTTAACTTCAGTTCCGGCCTTCTTGCCCAGCAGAAATAGATTCTCAGTGTTTTAAAACTAACTACTTAGCCCTTTTGAGGAAAAAAAACCCAAACATATGAACGCAGTTCATGCTGTGGTTTCGTACTTACACCCGGCTAAAAATCAGCCTAAATGGTTCCATGTGTTCCTCTGTTTTCCGTGTTTGTTTGCTTGCAAGTGTGAGAATGTGTATATGTGTTTGTTTTCCTCTGGAACTGTTTTGAGACTACCAGCTGATATCCTGGGAACCACTAACGGACCACAGATTGAGAAGCAGTGCTAGAACAGGTCTTTGTTTCCTTTAACAAATATTTTCATATGTTTATTTTTATAATTTTTTACTCTAAAACTTTTATCTGTTGTTTTCATTTTATTTGCAAGGTCTAACTCAACCTCACCTAAGCAATTTGTAATTTACCGTGTATCTGGCCTCCAAGACGTGTTCGTTGTCCCCGTTCCTTTTCTTTTATGCTCCCATCTAATATTATGAAGTCTTTTGCTTCTTTGATTAAAATAAGCCCTAAGCCTTGCACATATTAAAGCCCCTGACCTTATCAGTTTCTGATTTCAATAACTGGTGTCTGTATGAAACCAGATACTGAAAAAGATACACTGTGTGTTTAGAATACAAGAGTGTGTTGTACATAAAACTAATTGTAAAGGGAAGTGAATTAGTTGTGTGGAAACATGTATCTTGCTGCTGTTGCAAGACAGGCTCTCATGGAGTAAGGTTTGCCTTTGGTTTATTAAATGAATACACCCAGTGTTCCAGAAAGTAATACTTTACCTAGCGCAGAAGACGACTTGCCTAATGACACAAGTAGCTTTGTATATGGCCACCTGTTATTTCCTTATGAAGATTTTCCCTATTAATTTTTGTTAATATTCATCTAAGAAAAGAAGACACTGTACATGGGGAGTGGATGTACAAAACCCACAGGAAAGGTCAAGAATGCGAAAGCTCTACAGCATCAACACGTCATCTTATTTTGTAACATGTCAAAAGGCAGTACTGGAAACTGAATGCCTTTCTCTGCGGATGTGTTCAGTCTAGGCGGCACATACACAAGCAGGTTGCGTGTTGGCTCACTCTGTCTTAGATAGGTTTAGTGTCTTCCAAGCTGATTCTGCAGAGACATCTGCAAAGTTGAGCTATTCCAGATCAACCAGTCACTGAATACTTTATGAAGGCTGTGCCTCACCATAAGCTTTATGCAGTGTTTGGTTTTTGATGCAAAACATGCTGCTCTGGCTGAATTTATGGATTCCATTCCTGCATGCTAGGGAAACAGTCATGAGGGAGACCCAGCATTCTAAAGCAAGTAGGCGACAACGTGTGCATTTATGAATATAGATCTAATGCAACTTTCGTTAACTCTGATACTTCACAATTATTAGAACGATCATATAGCGATGTAGAAAGGTTAATTAAAGAAGTTAATGTAAAAAAGCTGGCTATGACTTGCTTTTTCTATGGACGTCATGTTTTTGCATTGTCTTTAAAGCAAAAATATTACTTTCATATCCCTCTCTAAGTCTGTAGGTGCACTTTACTGAAGGTGAATGAATGTGAAGCTGATTTATAAGAATGAATATTTTATGTTGAAAAACACTTAAGCTAAGTAAACACAAGACATAAATCCAAAATAGATTCTGTAAGGAGCTAAATAACTGTTTCTTGCAGAAATTCTTATCAGAATGCTCAGCATTACAGAAGCTTTGTGCCTTTAAATGATACACTAGATTTTCTATCAATTGTGTATTACTATAGTTGTAGTGCAAGATTTTAAACTGTAAAATATAGTCTCAAGGACACTGCCTATGAGCACATTTGGCTTGATTAAAAAGCCTTTGATTTGTTTGACACTATTTGCCTTTGGTTTATCTGCTAGGGAAATAGCAGACAATGAACAGAAATGAACATTCTCTATTGCTTTCTGCTGCAGGTGCCTTCAAGATGATTCTGAAGTACTGTGTCTCAGAGAGTGAGTGGCTGCATTTACCTCCCATGATTTATCAGTTTGAAGTATGCAAGAAACAAGTAAGAGATGCAAATGTTACAATTGTTTTCAAATTTGTGATTGCTTCTTTGCATTTTTTTCTTAGCTGAGTGGGGGAAGACATTTTTGTAGGACTGGCTTTTTTAGAACCATATAGATTCTCCCAGGGTGCATAATCTTCATGGTTCTGACTCCTTTTTTAATTATAAAAGTTGTGATTCTTATGTGATGAGCTTTATCTGCGATCTGGGACTAGTTAACATAATGACAATTAGTGAGTCTGTAAGTGTTTGATCAGCAATTGCCAGGTGTGTTAAGTGGTACCAGTGGCGGTGGGCTTTATTCATAAACAACAGTAGGTTCTTGTGGAGGGAATGGGGCATGGCAAGGAGATTTTCTTTATGGATGTGATGGTACTGCAGAATTCACAGCATGATTTCTGGGGCTTGTAGCATAAATAATACCTCCTGTGCATTACACATACTCTGTATTTCATAGCCCTTTACAGTCAGCTCATAATAGTTGCCTATTTTGGTTGCTAATTTGTAGACCATGTACATTGAAGGAGATTATTCCTCCTGAAGGAGACACTTTCTGTGTTTAATCAGATTATGGTGCCAAGATCTTTAGCCCTATATTTTTTCCCAAATACTGGGAAAAAATACCACTACCTTAATATACTTAATTCTAGAGTCTGCAATTATATCCATGGCCTGCTACTTCCTACCTGTAGACTATTTATAATCTCAGTTAGTGACATTAGAGTTTCTTCAATATTAAAGCAAAAAATTAAACACAAGTGTATTATATCTAATTTTCTGCTCTTCCTGTAAAGCTCTTCTGCTAAGACAAAACCACACTATAGTTCAAAATACAGACAAAAATATGGGGAAAGTTGGAATGATACAGGGTAGCTCAGCTGGTTTTCATTTAACCAATTACCTTTTGCAATTCCTCAGAACTGTTGGTGTTAACTTTTAACAAAGCCTGAAGAAAATGGGGGAAATACTAATGGTTTGAAGGTTTGCCAATATACTTTTAATATTTAAAAAGGGTAAAAAGGTGACCCAGAAAATTACTGGACTGTTTGCTTGGTGTCGGTTCCAGTAAAAGTCATAGAACAGTTAATTCAAGACTGCATCAGTAAAGAATTAGAGGCTAAAAATACAGTTAATGACAGTCAGTAGGTTTCACGGAAGACAGGTTTTGTTAAAGAAACGTAATGTCCTTTTTTGCTAGGATGATGGGACTGGTTGACTTAATGTCATATGGCATTGTGCTTGAGAAAACCTGCACTGGACAGAATGAAGAGGTTGTATATTAGATGAACGAAAAGCTGCCTTACTGTGAGGGTTTATTACCAAGGCAGTGAGCAAGGCAGGGTCCCTTGGCATCACATTTCTTTCCTGCATTCTGAAATCTCCTGCTGACATGGTCAAAAACCAAAGAAGCATCTCCACAGTCTCTGCCCTGAGCAAATCCTAGGCAGGGTTTCCTCAAATTCTGTTGATGACCTCAAGGATGACAACAACTCAAACCCCCAAAATCTGATGCCTAGTCAGTCCCTTAGCTCTTCCACCAAGCAGTCAGGCTTCACTGGCTTGAACTGTTGGTACTCATTCAAACCTAGAGGGTCTCCGTTAATGCCTGCTGTAGGGTGAACAGGGGCACGCCAGTCTGGCATCTTCTGTAAGCACTAAATTGATATTCTTCCACACACTTGCTAATACGCTTTCACACTTGGTAATGTTGCTGTTCCTTTAAGGTTTCTCTATATGAGACAATGAAGATTTTGACTAACCTTGTTGTTATACTGAATATTTTCCCCAGTCTTGGGTTAGGAACTGTAACAACTGAATACTTCCCACAAAACAGCTTATGCCCGTAGTCAGGCTTCCTTGGTTTATTGCTGCCTTAGAGAGTTCAAGGGGGCAGATAAAGAAGATTGGACAAAGGTGACATCTTGCAGTATGTCCTGTTACTTCTATTTAGGAGTAGGTAAGGGAAACAACAACATCAATAATTATGATTTCTAAACCTTGAAGGAAAAATAAAATTTCAAAATAATCTGTGAAGTAGCAAAGTATAGTATCGTATCTAGTTTACTGTTGGAGAAACACAGGTTTAAGTGTGTTTCTTAAGGCCACAAAATGAATCTATTTTGGAAGCAGGAGTTTCTAGCTAACAATTTTGGTTTATATTCATTTGTTCCCACCCTTTTTCATTAAGGGCACAGAACAGGAATAAGAACCTATAAAAGGATAGAAATGGGTGTTTTCAAAAGCAAGGCTTTCAGCCCTGAAACACCCGACTCAGGCTACGATTGTCTGCCAGAAACCATCAGTGGATTCCGGCAACACAGGTGTGTCTGAACGCGAATGCAATGGTTCTCCTCTACCAGCGGGATTAGTCTTTGTGGCACTGTGTCCTCTCCGAGCTGGCAGTAGCTTGGCAGGAGGTGCCCTTCTCACACGTTGCCTGTGGCTCTTCGCTGGGGCGTACTGAACCCGCTGCAGCATTCCCCCGTGCTGAGGGAGGGGTTGGCAGGCCGGGGCGCTAGCAAGCCCAGCCTTGGGTGAGCAGATGTGCATGTTCACAGCAGCCATTGCTTTGGGGACTAATCTGTTGTAAAGGTCTCCATCTGGCGGCTGGTGCTGTAACATGTGCAGCCTTTTGGACTGTAAGCACCATTAACATCCTTCAGTTTAAAAACGTAAAGTCAAGCTGTGTGCTTTGCAATTGCCGCCTTGCTCTGCTGAGTAGCCTTTTGTGAACCCTTAAAAACATGCAGTGATGTGGAAGATGGCTTTTAAGTGATGGTCTCTTGGGATCTTCTGTGACTCAGTCCTAAGGTCATCTGAGTGACAAAATTACGGTGTCCAGCATTAGGGAGATGAGACGTGCTAGAGCTTTACACCATGCGGGCATCTAAACCACATTTGCAGACTGTGCTCCATTTGCAGGGCAAATTAATTTCACATCTGCTGATCACCCTAAAACAGTAGCGAGTAATTGAGATGTAAGAAGACCTGCAAGCCTTTCTTTCTGGGATGATTTACAAAAAGAAAAGATCCTGTGTTTAAGTTTTAGAGCTGACAAGTAGCAATACTGGGGATCCAGCAAGGGACAATACATAAGCTGTGTATAACGCTCTTGATACAGCCACTTTTCTGAGTGAAATTGTATGCACAAAAGGAGAACCCATCTACACCGATACCATTACTGAGATAGCTAACTCTATTTCAAATTAATACTTTGTTGGCTTGGAGCAAGTCTGTATTCGGTTGCTGCTGGTGGATACTGAGACATAAACTCACACAAAGAGGATAGTGAGACAGAGGAGTTATTTCCAGGATGGTGTGCATAGAGCTGTGCTCAGAGGATGCCGTATCCAAGCAGCCTGGCGTTGGTGATCCAATCTGCTATCATGTGCTTGTTCTTCAGCAATCAGGATGGGAATGGGATCAGTTAGAGCAACACTAACCCACTTAATGGCAAAGCCAGGTCACTCTACAAACCAGACAGGCAGGACATCCACCCTCATGAGTCACAAAATAGAAATATCCACCACATAACATGAGGCAACCTCCTTTTGATTTTCTAATTGGCCACATAGGTCACTCATCACTAGTAGGTTTTAGAAGCCATTATTGTAACACCTGGGTTTTATTTTGCCACTAAATGCTGATGGTGGATGCTATAAAAGAGGATAGTTTTAGATAGACTTTAGCTTTTGTCTCCAATTATTGTGTGTCATATGGGATACCTTATTTGTGTTGATAGGTTTTTGTTTGAGCTCACCTTGTAAAAAACAGTACCTGTTAAGGGAAAAAAGTCAGTGGCTTTAAGAGAGAGAGTCTGTCTTCTAAGGTAGAGTGTCATTTCACATCAGCCTTTCCTGTGGACATTCCTACTGAGAGCTAAATGATGCACCACAATGTTGGTTGCTCACTTGAGGACAGACAGAAGCTATTGTGTCACTGTTTAGCACACAACGCAGGGCTGTTTATGAGCAGTAGATTGTCAGAGCACTCAGTGTGCAATGAAATGCCACAGACTGGAAGCTCCTCTGAACTTTTTGCGAAAATATAATGTCACTGAGAAATTTTGACATTTGGAGTCTCCAAACACAATGTGCACATCTGCCAGTGACCCAGTTCTCTGTCATGTTTCTAAAGGAGATCGAAAGGAGGAGGAGGATGCTGTTGGCATTCCTCTGCATTGTTGTGCACACTCGCATAACCTTTAGCAGACCTACGGAGACATCAGTCGGACTGGCCATGCCGTGTGCTGTGCGATCCTCTATCTGTACCCAATTAGGCAACTCATAAGTGCAGATCAGGGCTGCAAATCACCAACTGCAAAAAAGATGATTTTATGGTGGGGCAAAGGGAAAAGCAGCTGAGGGGTACTGCAGGAAAATACCTCAGATAGCAGAAGAGTGTTAGGTGTAGGGCATATTTTGTACATGGTTATTGGCTAAGAGATGGCACTGGAAACTGCTTGTAGCAATCTTTTGATTACATATGGCTGACAAAGTTTAGAATAGAACAGAATAGAATAGAATAGAATAGAATAGAATAGAATAGAATAGAATAGAATAGAATAGAATCATTTCAGTTGGAACAGACTAACAACAATCTTCTAGTCCAACTGCCTGACCAGTTCAGGGCTGACCAAAAGTTAAAGCATGTTCTTAAGGGCATTATCCAAATGTCTCTTAAACACTGATGGGCATGGGGCACTGACCACTTCTCTAGAAAGCCTGTTCCACTGTTTGACCACCCTCTTGGCTAAGCAATGCTTCATAATGTCAAGTCTGAACCTTGCTTTGAACTCGGCTTTGAACCATTTCCAAGTGTCCTGTCCCTGGATCCCTGGGAGAAGAGCTCAGCACCTCCCTCTCCACGTCCCCTCCTCAGGAAGCTGCAGAGAGCCATGAGGGCACCCCTCAGCATCCTTCTCTCCAAACTAGACAAGCCCAGAGTCCTCAGCCGCTCCTCAGAGGACATGCCTTCCTGCCCTGTCACCAGCTCGGTTGTCCTCCTCTGGACACGTTCAAGGACCTTCACATCCTCCTCAACTAGTGGGGCCCAGAGCTGCACACAGGGCTTGAGCCGAGGCCACACCAGCACTAAAGGCAGTGGGACAATCCCCTCTCCTGCCTGGCTGGTTGTGCTGTGTGTGATGGCCCCAGGCTGCGGTTTGCTCCCTTGGCTGCCAGGACTCACTGCTGGCTCCTCCTGGGCCTGCTGCACCCCAGCACCCCCCGACCCCTTCCTGCAGGGCTGCTCGCCAGCCACTCCTCTCCCCATTTATACTTGTGTCTGGTTATAATACCTGATGGAAGGCCAGTAGAAACTCTGGTAGCATTAGAGAATTATTCATGATTCAAATTGTATCACATTAGTGTCATATATAAGATCAAGAAAAGTCACAAACATAACTGAAGTTCTAGATGCCTTCACACAACATGTACTACTCTTCAGCTTCAGAGCAGTCTTCTCTCCAGTATTTTTAGCAAGATTATGGCTATCTCATGTGGCAGAGAGAGCAGCCTGAGCCAGAGGATGATTGAATCTCTGCTTCCTCTCCCAACCCTGATTAGACCAACCTTCTGAAGCAGCTATGCTGTGTCCCAAGCTGTGTCCCAAATGTGCCGTTTCCAAGAATGAGACAAATGCAACTGTGGTGCAGTTTCAGCAGAACTTCTCGTTCATTCTCACCTCCTCCATCTCTGTCCCCTGTCCCCAAGGAAATATGAACTGATTCTCAGTACAGCACTGTATACAGCTGCATTTTAAATAGTTGTGTTTGATCATGGAAGCTGGTATTCTGCTGAGATTACATATCCATGTTTGATCATGAGAGCTGGTATTCTGCTGAGATTTGTACTAATTCTATCTCCCCATTTAATAAGGTCTTTGAATATATTCTGAAAAGAGAGATTTATTTAAAAAAAATGAAAATCAATCTTTAGAAGTCCCAAGGTACCCTGATCACACAAACATTCTCAACTTGTAAGCATTTTCTTGCTCTCTAAAAGGAAAAAATGCAAGCTTCATCAAGACTCTAACTAGATTTAGCTGCATCAAAACTAAATAGACCTTCTTTCTTTGCCAAGTTATTTAAAAAAGAATGTGACAAACCTAAATTCTATAATTATTGATATTAATTAAAAACAAACAGTGACTTCTTGAAGTCATCTAAACCTTCAGCAGGTCATACTATTTGTTTCAATATTATCTTTCTGCAGAAATACAGTGAGAATGTAAAAAACTGAGAAAGTGATCTCTCATTTTTGTACAGATAACCCCCTTTTTCTTCCCAGACTTCAATTCTCTGGCAAAATTGCCCTGTATTGAAGTGGTCACACCATATTCTTTACCCACTGTTTCCATTTCCATGCTCAGAGGAATACAAGTCCCAGTATCTTAATAATTGAGTTGGTATGCCTTTAGATTTATGCAAATGCTACCTTGTTCTGGACCATGAGATACAGGAAATGCCTTCACATTAGGTCACGTATTTAATCTATACCTGTGTTTCTATGTCCTGGCGTCAGGAGGTACACTTTGCACAGAAAGCAGAGCTGCAGCCCTGCTGTGTAAGCAATATTGGGTGCAGCAGCTTCTGCTAGGTTCATAAAAATATAACTTGATAATTTAGCCATCTATTAATCATTACAGCTGTATGACTTCAAAATCTGAATGTCAGGTAACAAGCAACTTTAAGCTCAAAAGGGAAACCAAAGGTGTATCCAGGAAATAGCACAACTGGGTTTTATCCCAAGAAGGCTGCAGGGAAGATCTGATCCCAAGGAAACCCAGAACCCCTGTGTTACTAGAATAGGGGTTCTAGTTACTGTTACTAAGCAGGAATAAATTTTATCTTGGCATTCAAGAGGTGTAACAGAAAAAATCTGCTGCATTACATTCCCATGAATAATTTTATTGTACACACATAAGTTTATATATGAAGTTATTGAAGTGTGAAGATCTTTCTTAGAAATCTTTACAGCAGTTCGGGAAGGCTGGGCAAATAGAGCATGTGTGTTCTACAGACCCTTGAAATGTACTGTAAGTACCAATTAAACCATGTTCCCTAGATCGAAAAAAAACCCAAACAAACCCACCAAGTTTAGTAGCAACAGTAACTTTTTTTTAACAGTAAAATCATTTTTGTAGATGTTGAAACTGACTTTCATTTACACAAAATGTAGTTGACTGACATTTCAGCCAAGGGACATTTTCTCTCATCTTCTGCTGCAGTCTGCAAGCCTTGGAAAGGAGAGGCCTTTATGTATTTTACTGACCAGATTCTAAAACTCATGAAAATGATGGTGTTTGTTAGTGGGCACAGAAAGAGGTTGAAAGAAGTCACACAGCACTCTGCCAGAGAACCTATGTACTTAAGCAGCAGTCCTGCTAGTGTAGTCCCTATATTTTTGAAAGTATTCTACATGACAATATACATGGCATCCTAATCAGTGGATTCAGAAAACCTCATAATGGAAATTAAGCATACAAATAGAAAAATGGAGAGTTTATCAGCCTACTTCTAGACTGTTGTACAGCCTCTCATACTGAAGTAGCAGCTTATGCTGGTACGATCACATAGCCTGTGTAAAAAAACCAATGGTCTGATCCAAAGATGGCCAAAAGTGAAGTGAAGAACCCATTAATCTCAGTGAGCTTCAGTTCAGGCCAGTAAGGAGTTACTGTTTATATTTAACTGTAATCAACATTACTTCTGATGCCCTTCCACATAGCAGGCAGCCTTTTGCTTTTAGACTCAGGTCCAGAAGCTTGAAGACAGGAGGTAAATCTGACTTCAGTAGATAACCACATGGCAAGAATGGGCTTAGGAATTTGTATTTTTAAGCATAGCCATGCTCGTTTTCTTACAGAAACTCATAAACTCTCCTTTTGTATAGGCCAGCAGCTGTAGTTGCAGGAACAATTAGTTCTCCCAGCTCAGCTGATGTTAGTTATTCAGGATGTAATCCTATGAAGATCTGCTGGGGTTCTTCAGAAAGGGTTTGTCATCAAGTTATACAAAGTAAGGAAAATATGCAGCTAACTCTTTTGGACCAGAGACAAGCCACAGGCAATGACCAAGGCGTCACTTGATGCTCTACTGAGTTAGAGTAGAATGGGCTTGCTTGTCTCACATGCCACTCTGGTTTGGCTTCAAACCAAGTTTCTCTCTTGCAAGTTAGACTTTGTAAGAGAAGCTTAGCCTGTGACATGGCACTGGAAAATCTCATTTTAAACTGAGGCCTTGAACTAGTGACAGCAACCATTGCTGTGCTCTGACAGCAGCCAAGGGATCTGAGGACCATAGGAAAATTACTGGTCCTGCTTGTAACTGGCTTTAACCCCCACACTGCTAGTACATGGGGGGGTTCGGCATGCTGCACTAACCCCGTGAGGTCCATGTGGGACTTTGTTTTACACCCACTATAATTGCAGACAAGTTTGTTGGCTTCAGTATGGTTTTTGTAAGGTAAAGCCAAACAGCCTGCAAGGGCTGCTTAGACCAGCTGCAGCTGTGGGTATTTACGCAAACAATTAGATTTTCTCGAGTCTCAGAAAATGAGCTTGAAATCTTGCCAAGATAAATTGGTTTATAACTTCTCAGATAACTCCTGCTTTCAGTTAGTCTGGAAACATAATATGAACAGAGCTTTTTAAGGGTACCAGGATTGGAGTTCAGTTCTGATCAGATGCAGGAGCTGGCAAAGTGTGCAGAGAGCAGGGGAAATGGCGGGAAGAGCTGCCTGACAGCTCCGAGCTGCTCCGAGAAGTCTGGCTTCTGCGTGTCACAGCATCGCAGTGAGTGGGTGTGGGTAAAAACCAAATGTAGAGTTTGACCACTAAGCAGTTTCCATTCAGCCAGAGCCTTATATGAGAAACCAGGTCTATTGTTTTAGTTTTTATTTAGAAAATAGCATATCCTTCCTCCCTTTATATAGTCTCTCTGAGGGACTAACACAGTTTGAGTTACTCTTACCTCTAGAGTGGCAAAAAGAAAGCAAACAATCAAACAAAACCCCTTTCTCATACTAACAGCTTTTACAATTACGTATGTAGTCACTAAACATAATACATGTTACCGTGTCTTCTTTTCTGTCCTTGCCTGTTCAAACAGCTGTGTTTCATGAAAAAAACCCCATGAGATTCTTCCACAGTTGTGTATAGGAGAAAAGTTTACAGAGTAGTCGATTACACAATGGCTACTAAATAATATAGTCTGACCCTTAATATGTCAGATTATTTGCTTTAAAAGACACGTACATGCCGAAATAGCACAGATCTGATAGGGGTAGTTGTGTATATGCTTCCTAACACCCCAGTAAAGATGCTGGGTGATATTTATAGTGCACAAGGAATCGACAGTGTGAAATGACGCACGTCAGAAGGTATGGTGCATGCAGGGAGACCTGTGGCTTGTGGGCTCCAGGTTTTATAGCTGGAGGGCTGTACGTCACTCTGGGGGGGTTTGTGTTCAAGCAGCCATTTCTCCTGCTTCTCATAGAGCCTGAATAAGAAAATCTGAGTCACAATTCCGAGTGACAAGACATGTTTGCAGTTCAGGGAGTAGAGTACCTGACTAGTGGCAAATACAGAGCCTTGTAGGAAATACTAAATTTGAAGATTTTAGTCTGACTAAAGCAATTCAATTTTCAACAAAGGAAAAGAAAACAGCTCCTGATTGCAGGGACCTGATTGCCGAGATCGCTCAGCTGATTCAAGGAGGTCAGGATCAAGGGCTGTGTGCTTGGACATCCAGCTGCGTTCTGGATGATGCTGATAGCACCTCACCTGACACTGATCTCAGAGTCCCTCTCTGTGGAGTGCGGGCTTGGGTTCTCCACTGCCTCTGCCTCCCTTGGCAACCAAACAGCAACCGTGACCAGAGTGGCATCGCTCTGCTTGTGCTGACTCAGGAGGCTGTGTTCTTTCCAGCTGGGAATACTGGTGGTTCATACTCTGGGCACCATTTGGCTCTCTGCATTGTGCTTGGCATAGGTCCACTTTTAAAATCCATTCAGGAAAGGATACAGATGGTCTAATCTGGAGCAGCGAGCACTCTTGGAAACACCTGAGTTCTTGCCGTTGAACAGCAACAAAATTACCTCAGAGCAGACATTTTATCTGGAAAATTTCAGACTGGACCATGAGTCTAACAAAACAATGGAACCCTGAAAGCAGGGTTGTAATGGAAACTGCCAGGTAGCTCATGCTAAACGATGAGTTAACCTAGCCACCTGAGAATGTAATGTGTGCATGCATATAACAACTGTCTTTCACAAGGAAGCCTTTTGTATCCCCCTTTCCTATGAAAGGCTTTTTATTCTTACTATGAATAAAAGCTTGTGTCCATTCTTATTTACCTCATCCCTTTAACCCTAGAAAATTATATGCCTGGGAGAAGTTCCCCGTTTCCCATAGAAGAAGCATCAGGCTATAATGAAAGAAATGATGTGAAAAATATTCCAAGTTGTAAGAACATCTGCTTTATGCCAAGAAGGGTGTGACTGTGGAGAATATGGGCCATCTTGGTAGTAAAACTAGCTCTCCAGCTACTTAGAGATCTTGGAAAGTTACGCTTGGTAACTACTGGTGAGGTGCTAACTTACAGTTTGGAAGGATTTTAAAGGACGTCTTGGTCTTTATGGGCTTAAATGTAAAAACTGAAACTGCAGACTAAAAAAATCACTTAAAAATTATGAACTTATAAATTGTGTGTCCTTGGTTCTTTCACATGCCAGGAAAACTCACTTCACGTGCTTGATGATATTTAGTGCTGTCTTGCTGAAGAAATTTAAAGGAGGGTATTTAATAACATGAGAAATATTTAAACCAGCCAAGTCTGCACACAAAAAAAGTATTATTGAGATCAGAACTGTGAGCTAATTCTTGTAACACTTTCATGGGGATGAGGATAGGTAGTGGGAGAGGTGCCATGAAGTTTTCATCATAGGCTTAGCCTGTATAGACAGATGCCTGGAATCTGGGCTTATGTTTGTTTTTAAGCAAAATAAATTTCTGACGAGCTTAGAAGGTGCAAAGCATACAACTCTGGAGAACTAATATTTTCTTGTTTTCTTCTTTCTTATGTGAATGGCACAAACCCCAGACCTCATTTATTCTTTACGGGAGTAGTTTTATTTCATGATTTATGATCAAGGAAGTCTGGATCTCTTTTAGTACAGCTTTGTGAGAATACACCCATAGAGCAGCTCTGTTAATTGGAAGGCCTTTCCACCAAGAAGTGTTAATATGATGCTGTACCCTAACCAGCTCCTCTTCAGAAATTAAAAATAGAAGGGTTCAATCCAAGGCATGAGGTGCAATAATTAAGCTCAAGGGCTGCAAATCTGCCAACTGCATTCCGAAGGATAGCTCCTGGTATGAGAGGAATGGGATGCTTTTTGATGTTATCTATTATTTGAGTATCTATCATTCACTCCAAAACAAACTTAAGTCTGTGGACTAAAGTGGCAAGCAGCTGGGCTTTGTAACAGAGGATTATGATACTTGAAGTAATTTCCTCTTCTTTCAGGAACTTATTCTGGTTGTCAGCCAGGAAATATTGCTGCTTGTCTGCAAGATAAGGGATTGCAGAGCTGTGTTGCTAGACTAACTCTGTTACAACTGCAGCAAATATCTAATCTAAGATTCCTCTTCAGTATATGACTTGCTTATAATATGAAGATAAGCAAGAATACTTCATACTGAAAGTCGCTGTTTGCATATTATAGGCTATAATGGGATGGAAGATTGGTAGATTTTCAGAGTTTCAGGAGTCCACAGTACATAATTCCAAAGCATTCATGAGACAACATGAAACTACTAACAAATGCTAGATTTTCTCTGGTCAAATCAATTAAATGAATGTATCCTTGGGCCAGTTTTGAAAAAAACATGCTCTAAAGAAATCTTTCTTTTTTTCTCCAAAATGTAGATACTACACTTGCTTTTTGAATTCTCATATCACTGGAATCTCTCATGCAACTAAACTTACTTTCCAGAAAAACTTTCCTGTAAATAGACTAGTGTAAATGTTGTGTACAAAACATTTGGACATTGGGATGGTGTCCATGTCTGTTTCTGTAATATTCGGCTTACATTTTAAGGTTGTTTTCAATCTTAAGAGTAAAAAAATAATTTCATTTTATATTTTGTAAATCAATTAAAAATAAGAATAAAAATCCATACTTTTTGTAATCCATTTTCAAAATATTTAATTCTGATTTACCAGTAGAGGGAGATAGTGTTCTTGAAGCTCAATCTAAACTTGCTCGTTATTTTCCTAAAACTGCGTGGTTGCCTAACTAATTGTAAAATATTGAAGATCCTGACTTGGCCAATAGAATATATTGAAATTCTTGAGAAAAAAATCATTGTCAATGATAAAATTTTTGGAATACCTTTATAATAGTGCTGCAAGAGTTCTGCAAAAATTCCTATATCCAACAGGCAGATTACTTGAGCAATGAAAGCAGTAAATGTGTTGTAACATGATCTTCTCCTTTTAGTTACATCTACACATCTAGTTCTTTACACATGTAGTTTGATGGAAGGTTGTGAGTGCAGTTTAATGTACATACATGAGTGTTTCTTGGAGAAGACAAATGGATGACTTGGTGATTCTTTCCGTTAATCAGGAGATTGGTGTGTATTATGCTGCTCACTTCTGTTGCGATAGTCTGTGCTCTCTCTTGTAGTTGCAGTGAAACAATCTCGTAGTGCTTTATGGAAACTGAACTCAGAGTCTTGGAAAAGTTATTTCCAAAAGGACCTTCAGGCAACAATACTGATATAATTTCTAAAATCCTGACCCAACATTTTAAATTAAACTCAGAAGTGGTCTGTAAGTAAAACAGTGGAGTCACACACACTTGCGTAGGACCATTAGTGTATAGATGGCATTCATCACCCACACGCTAGATGTAGGTATCTGCTGCGTAGATGTCCCTGTTTGAACTGGTCACCTCTGCCTCCGTCTATTATCCATAAATTAAGTCTTAGATGCCATTCACTATATTGATCTGATCTGCATGGACTGGAAAAGGAGCTCAAGGTGCTTAGGCAGGATATGGCCATCTATGGCCAGTGGAGATATTTACGCTTTTGGTGTGGCGAAGCCCAACCTGCCTCAGGCACTGTATTTAACGTATGGCCACGAGTAAGGTTTGCGTGACTACATGACTGTGGGTAAAAATAGTTCTGGAGAATTAGCATGTATTTCTTGTGTGCAGAAATTTAAGGAATCAGGTGGAGGATTTACTGATCGTCATGAAGCGGAGCTTGAAAAATGACCTTTATGGCATGGTTCTTCTTTTGATTTCAGTGTATGATATTACTCATTGTTTTCATATGGAAATACTGAGGCTCGCTCATTAGATATTTAATACCTCA
Organism: Rhynochetos jubatus; assembly: GCA_027574665.1. Taxonomy (NCBI): domain Eukaryota; kingdom Metazoa; phylum Chordata; class Aves; order Eurypygiformes; family Rhynochetidae; genus Rhynochetos; species Rhynochetos jubatus. The sequence continues at coordinate 26,136,185 of CM050656.1, forward strand.
AAATACCACACTGCTACAGATCAAAAAGAAGTATATTCCTTAGTAGCTGTTCAGACATGGTGTAGGTATTTCTAAAACTGGCAACATTTGGACTGCAGTTAAAAACAAGAAGTGGGGTCTTTTTAGTCAAGAGAATGCCAACAACGCGTCTTGCAAATAATAAGGAAAAACTTAGTCGGTGGTAGAAACTAAGCTATAAAACCTTTTGAAAGAAGCTAGCAAAACTTATGCAACCTTGCAATGGAAAAATTTTACTGAAATACAAAGTATTTCCATTTTCAAGGCTACCTCTACAGCAAACAGCAGGTGTTTTGTATTTTGCTGGTGTTTCCCTCCCTACAAACATTCAAGTCAGAGAGAGATGCATAATCCCCTTTTAGTGCCAAGGAGTCTTGAGGTACAGAGGAAGGAGAACAATGATCTGAAGTGAGGTGAAATGTAAGTCTTTTTTCCTCACTATTTCTGCTACACATCTCCTGTGTGACTTTCAGCAAGCCATTTAGTCCTACTCTGCTTTCATTCCTTATTTGTATGATGGGAACTGTGGAGCTCAAGGTTATGGGGTGTACAGCTTTTGTAAGGACATGTTGCACTTTGTGCTCAGAAGTGCTGAGGCTAAAATGTGGAGAGTAAATAATCAATAAAGAGATTGAGAGTGCCTCGTCCAATAGGCACAGGCCCCGTACTTTTGATTATTCTCTTCTCCATCCATCATTTTATCTATTCATTTTTTTTCCAAGTGAGCAAGGAAGTAGCAGAGCCGGTCCTAACTTGGTCCTGGATTGATACAGAATTGTATTAAAAAAGGCAGCAAGTCTGCTTCTGAGCCAGAAACAAAACTTTTGGCCCCTGATTTCTATGTCATGATCACAGGATGACCAGTTTCATAAAACAAATGTTTTATAACCAAAAGCAAAGTGATTTCATCGTGCAGATGAGGGATGATTCAGTGCTATAGCAGGGTGAAACGGTCTCTTGGCTCAGGCATATGGTTTATTAAACAAACTACTCCAGTTGCTACAGCTACTTACTGCTTGTGTCTAGCTCGTTTTCACTATCGTGTGATTTTCTCGAACGCATTGAACTGTCCATCAAAACTGACATTTATATTTAAGCAAACTTCTGTGGAGCAGAGAAGGGAGATGATTGAAAATAACAAAATATTATCTCTACATGACCTCTAGATTCTTTACAATTCTTTATACACGGCATCTTAAAAATACCTAATTTTTACAACTTTTACATTAAGACCTATCATCTAGAAATGTTTGCAGAACACATCGAATCACTAGCACTTGCCTGTCTGCTCTGATTTTCATGTAAAGCATTAATTGCCAAAGCCCTGAAAAATTCCAGTTTTGCTGTCCTCGTGATGCAGGCTGAGTTAAAAGAAGTACCAGTAACCACAGGACACTGGGTGGTCAGAATTCAGGCAGACACTGTAGGTGTGAGAAGTTCAAAACACAGTTCTAGGTCCAGTTTATCTCTTTACGGATACCTGAAGGGTAGGAGCAGGATGTATAGCCTGTAGCTTGATTTCAGATTCGAAGAAACCTTTTGGAAAAGTGGAGATCAGAAACCTGCAGTTCTTCAGAATCTAGATTATCTAATGAAAGCATCAGTTCCTACAGAGACGTGATCATGGTAGAATGCCAGTTTGTTTTCTTAACAAAAGCAGGTGGTTTCTACCCATATGGATTTGGGACAAAACATAGAATATATGACCCCTCTGAAGATTCACAAGCCTGAAGTCACAAAAGTTACATACATGTCATTTTTATATTAAGCCATAGGTTTTGTGTTGTTGGCAGATGGAATGCATCTCACAGGAAGGTATGACTCTGCTGTGACTAAAACACTAAGAGGCACTGAGATTGTTGGGTATAAAGGCTACCTTGTTCTGTCTGGAGAAAAGCTTTTAACTGGATCAGGCAAAATGCCTTGGTCACAGAGAGGGATGAGAAAATGAATAAGAAAACCCTACTGTCTAAACGCGAGACTGGCCACTTGGCTAATAAAATAGAAGTCACTGGCTCAAAAAAGGTCAATGTTTACTTGATCAGGGTTTGAACTATCGTATAATGGCATTCACATGACAAAATCTCCCCCCCTCCAAGTAGTGCTGGTCTTTTCACGGTCTTTGTGTTTGCCACGTGTAACCAGAGATTAATGAATCATTCCTTTTTCTTTTCTGCTGGTTTGTCTTTCCGTGTGGATCCGTTAGCAGCAGCTCTAGTGAGCTGCCTTACCTGGTTTCAGGCTCCTCAGCATATCAGCTAATTCCTGTTGTAGCATTCCTCTTCCAGGATGGCATTTTAACGCTGTAATTCCCAAAACTAGGTTCTGCCTGCACGGTACTTCAAAGCACAGAATTTGAGACCCAAAACGTTATTTTCAGTTTTAGAGTAGTGAATGGCTTTGAGAAATACGAAGTCGTACCTCTCATATGCAGGACTAGAGTGTCTATATACATACAATATGAAGACAGGACTAGAGAGTGGCTAAGAAAACACTCTGCGAACTGGAGAGATCTTACTGTACAAGACATACACTTCTCACAGAGAGAGCCAAAGCCAGATGCCCAAAACAAACAGCAATGATTCCCTCCTTTTCAACAACAATTGATCAAGTTCAAACAAAGAAAATAAAAAAAAGGAGGGACAGGATTTTGAGGAGGAGTGGGAATAGAAGCTTTAAACATGTATGGAGTTCCAGTGGAAAAAACTATTGTCAAACATCTGTGACAAAAGGGTTCAGAGTATCTGGTAGACGTGCAGAGTTTGCTGACCAGAACAGAGGTGTCGTGAGAAAGAGCTCTGGTAGATGCAGCCTGCTGAGAGCGGTCCATGGGATCCCAGGAGGAGAATCTCTTTTGGTATCAGCAGTTTGCTCTGTAATTAGAGAGTAGCATCAGCTTTAAAAACAATCATTTTGATATTCTTCTTTAGACGGAAACTTCATTTTTTGAAGTGGGTGTTTACTACAAACAGGAAAGAAATGGGCAGCTTTCTTCATTGGCAGCCGTTGGATAGTAATAGTTTTAGCTGCAAATTAAAAAGTGGAGCAGATTCAGAGACAAGCCCAAAGGGTGACAAGTACTTTATTTCCTTCCCAATCTTCTAAACTAGTGTATTTTCCCCACAGCATACAAATGTTATGCTTTTTTAATTTGAGAGAAGCTAGGAAGAGGGAGGGAGTTAAATGACTTAACTCTTTACTCCACCTTCTCTAATAATTATTCAACTATCCAGGATGAATATGTAGTTGTAGAATCATTGAATGGATGGGGTTGGAAGGGGCCTTTAGAGGTCAGCTAGTCTAGAGGGGTAACACATTGCTCACAGAAAGGAGGTAGGTGAGTGTGGTGGGAAGGAATTACAACCAAACCCAAATCTGTTAAATTCTTCTGTGCTACCAAATTGCATAAACAAAATGTCAAATTCCATCCCCGAAACAAGCATGAAGAGAATATCCAGGTTAAGTTAGAAATGCTCAGAATTACGAAGTAAATGTCCAAGACAACTGTAGTGTCTATGCACAGAAGAGACGTGGAGACTGTGGGAAATGGCGACAGGAGTAGCCCGCTGCGGCAAGGCTAGGTCTGTGGGGAGGTGGGAGACCTCTCCCCACAGGGTACCCCAACCCGCTCCCCTTCCCTCCCCTTGCCCCTGGCCCCCCCCCCTCGTCCCAGGAGCCTCCAGGTGTTGCTGCTACATTGTGCTTTGACAGTGGCACGGGCCTGACCTCAGAGTGTTTGTGCTTAGTTTTTATTCTGGCGTGCTGTCAAACCTTCACTGTAGAGCATGTCAGAAGGAACACAGGGATTTTTCTTTTGAATAGATGATTCTTTGGCAAACTATGAAAATAATTTCATTGGAGAAGGAAAAAAAAAAAATCATTCCTCTTGCTACAGGGCTTTCTTCCTGCAAATTTCAAAGGCCTGCTGTGAATAATAGTGGTGGAGCTTCCAAGCTTCAAGGATATTTTATAGTGGAAAGTGTTAGGCAACCAAAATAAATATCAACTTCTGCTGTTACAAAATTAGGTTCTTCTTTACGTTGTACCTTAAAACCCACGTTAAAATGACATTTTTAGAGATGCAGCACTATGTGTCCAAGAGGATTTTTTTCTTCATAGAGATACAAGGTTGGTTCTAGCTTGTTTACATCTAAATAAGAAATAACTTACTACAGAAAGTACATGATAGCTTGCTTTGTGAGGAAAAATGTAACAGGAATTCATGTTCATAAAGGGCTGAACGAAATCCTTAAATCCAACTGCTGCCAGTCTCTTGGGTGTCCAAAACACATATTCCTATTTTATGGCTTGAAGGCATCTCTACTTACTAGATTTGTGCATATTTTTGACAAACCTGGTCCGAGTTTTCTGCTAGCGGAGTTACAGATGAGGCAAGTTTTCCATGGTTTGGGGTTTTATTGCGAATGCTTTGCACAGCTCTGGTTATGTGCTTCCTTCTCATGACATCAGTGCCGAAGGGGAGAAAGAATGTAAACATCTGTTTTTTATAATTCAATTCCAGGCTCATAACTTGATTAGGATAAGCAATGTTTCTACATGATTAATTTTCCAGTCACAATACGATGGTTTTGAGCGGGCATTTTTAGCACCAGTGATGAGATTAGTAAAATAAGGAGGGAAACTAATGAGGTAAATTCGGCTCCGTGGCGTACCTTCCCGAGCCGCACCAAGCGCTGCGCGCCGCATCTCCCTCGCTCATCCCGCTGCAAACAAAGGCTGCAACTTCCCTCTCCCGCGGCGTTTGAAATGAAGCCCGTGGGGCAGCAGCACGGGGTGAGCTGCAGCCAGGTGGATTCCGCCCAGTCCTTCCGTGTGGCGCTGGGTCAGCCGCCTAGGATGGGGTTTTCACAGGTGTTTGTGTGCCTGCTGGGATGCAGGTGCATCCTTCAACAACTGAGCAGCTCTGAAGTACGGAGCCTTTCACCTCCTCCGTCGCTGGAGCGGGGTTAAACCACCGCTTTCTTTTCTTCATCCCAGTCTTTTTTCTTGTGCCTGTGCCCGGAGCTGTGGTCCTGACTGAACCCTGGGATCTGCCCTACACACTTTAATAGTCACAGGAGGGGCACAGGAGCAAGGCAAACAGGCTGGAAGGGGCCTCGGGACGTGCAGCCTCTGGGTTTCAGGTAGTGGATGTGGAGGTGTAACCACCACAGAGAGGAGGAGAACCAGGGCAGCAGTGCACGTGAGAGAGGCTTCAGGCTCGCATCGAGCATTTATGCTCATAAAACAACAAGTACACGGCCCGGGGACGAGCCTGATCCCCGGCAGGTGTGGGCACGGCCCGCAGGCCTGCCGCTCGCCTCCGGCGCCCCGTTCCCGCCGGCGAGGCTCCCCGCGGGGCTCGGCGGGCGGCTCGGGGCGGAGCGGGGCGGGGAGGCAGCAGGCGGTCAGATCGCGACCCTCTGCCCTCACCTCAGGGGCCCCTGCCCTCACCTGAGGGGGCCTCCTGAGGTGAGGGCAGGGGGCCGCGGCGGGCCACAGGAGGCGGGGCCGGGGCGGTCGCCGCCTCAGACCGCAGCCGGGGCTCCTGAGGCAGCAGCTCCCGCACCCCGCGGCATGCTCGGGGCTCTGCCTTCTCCCTCGGGGCGGCGCTGCCCCAGCCCTGCCCGATAAGAAAGGCGGAGCGGGGACCGCAGACAAAAGCTACGGCGCTTCCTGCCCTCCGCGCTGAGGAGAGCGGAGCGGGCGGTGGGCGCGGGTCCCTGCGGTGCGAGTGCCTTTCTCGGCCGCCGCGGGGGTAGCCGTGGGGAATGGCCGTCCGCGGGGGCAGCGCTGTGGGGCTGCGCGCTGTGGGGCTGCGCGCCGTGGGGCTACTCTTGCTCGCCCTGTGCCCCCGCGCTGCGCCCGAGCCCGGCGGCGAGACGGTGCCGGAGGGAGCCTCCACCCTGGCGTTCGTGTTCGATGTGACCGGTTCCATGTACGACGACCTGGTGCAAGTTATCGAGGGGGCATCCAAGATCCTGGAAACGTCGCTGAAGAGACCCAAGAGACCGCTTTACAACTTCGCCTTGGTGCCTTTCCACGACCCAGGTAAGGGTTTCTCCCCGGAGGGTCCGGGCGGGCAGCGCGGGGGCTCCGCCGCCGGCTGCTGAAGCATGAAGCGCGGCACACGCCGAGGGGGCTTGGGGCGGGCAGGGAGCCCGGGGAGGAGGGCAGAGGAGGTCCTGCGCCAGGAGGGTTGTTGGAAAGGTCGGGCTTCCTGTCCTTCCAGGGACTGTCACACCCCGGCCGTGCTTGCCGCACGGGGCTCGCCGCTGCGGTCACTCGCCAGTAGCGAGTACCGTTTTCTCACCCCGTCTCCGTGCAGACAAGTGCCTTCCAAAAGCCTTCAGGATACACTGAACGGGCTCTCAGCGCACTGTATGCACCGAAGAGTACGTTAGGGCATCAAATATTCCTCTTAATACCAGCTGAAGTGGCTTCAGTGACCGTGTCTCCTGGCAGAGAAAACGTACACTAGTAACGAAGCTGCTGGGTTTTTTTCAATGCCCTTCTATAAGAATACACTTACGAACATACACAATACAGCTGCAATTTTCCTTCCTTCTTCTTGTCCTATGTTTACATTCAGAAACTTGCCCTGAAATGATTCAGAAGTTTTATTTACACGGTGTGTGTGTTTTCTGGTTTGGATTCTTACTTCTTTCCCTTATTCTACCTTTTTTTCTTCTCCTCTGTGCATTGTGCGTTCCTCTCTCAGCATCTGTTTTCTATTCCCTTCCCATCCCTTTTCTCTGGCTTTCTTCCTCTTTCCTTGTCAAATATCTTCTGGTGGCTTGAAGAGGAAATAGGAACAGGATGCCCCAGGCTGGTGATGTGTGCTGTACTATGCAGTAAAAACTTTAACCAAAAAAAAGAAAGGGGGAAAGGGAAGTGTGTCAAACAGTGGGAAGAAGCCCTTGAAAATTACCTTTCTGGTTCTAGTTTCCATGCAGTATCTCGGAATATGATATTACAGAAGTCAATTTTGAAGAATTTGGTTTTTGCAGGGATGTCATCAAATGAAAACAAACACCTCTTCTATTTCCTATACTTCTGCCTACAGGATACAAGTTTGTTGTTATAAATACCTTAAAACAAATGCTTGGGAAATTAGAGAAAATCTTTGCAAATTTTGTTGTTTTGTTATGTATAAGCTTGCATAGGTTGTCTATTTTTTCTTATAAAGGGTCCATAATTGTGACAGGGAGTGTCCTGTCACAAAAGGATCAGTTTACGTACCTGTCTGTTTTCATCTTTGATGTCACTTTTTTTGTTTTCCATCTACCTTTTTGTTATTTTATGGAACAAACATATATGGGACTTAAAGCATCAGGCCACAGAAGTAAGCAAGAAGAAAAAGATTGTGAAAGAAAAGATTTTGTTCAGGTGTAGGAGCCTAGAACTCTTTTATATCCTTTTGGAAAATCAAGCTGGTAGTTCTCCTTGGAGCTTGTTTCCCCTTGGATGGGACAGGAAACCAGCATGGTGGGTTGGGAGTGTTTTGGTTTTTATTTTCTCTCCATAATCACACTTCATACATCTTCCTTTTCTGTTCACCGAAAGTGATGTGCTATAAGAATGGATAACTTTTTCAGAGGGCTTGTATATCTACACCAGCCATGAGAGCAAGGAGATGATCTTGCATGGTGCACTCTTAGTTTGCAGGTTTGAGTCCCTTGTTCATCCTCGGTGGAAAGATGTTCCAGCTTTTATATCACTGATTGTTCCAATGCTTAGCTTTCATCACAGGCCACTTTCAAATCCTTTGTTTCAATAGTTACTTTTTTCTTTCTCAACCCACATGCTTTTCTAACTCATTCAGTTTTTCTTCTGCACATTTTGGCTTTTCCTTCCTTTTTTCCCATCTCTGACTCTATTACTTCCACTGCTCCAGGGTCTTTCTGTTGCAGACCGACTCTTGGTCATGCTTTGCTGTACCACCACCTTACTTGCTCTGTACAAACCTCACTAGCAACAAATCCACTGCCGCCTTTCTTTGCTTCATTCACATTTTTTCCCTTCGCAGACTTCTTGCTTCCTTGCCTCCTCCCCCGTTCGGCCTCTTTCCACAGGAGATCCCATTCCCTGGCAAATACTAGCTTCCATTTAGTGGAGCAAATGAAACTTAAACCTGCAGAGAGCTGACCTACACAACAAAGAACTGCTGGCAAACATACATTCGTGTATCCTGTTACATGTCTCTATATGGAAGCCCAACTTCCCTGCACAGCCAGTGGGGACCTTACTATTTAGCATGATGGATAACTTGTTAGATCATAAAGCGGTTTGAAAACAGAGAATGTATAATTTTAAACTTTATTTTTGTCTTAATTTCTGAAAAGTGTTTCTCTAGGTCCTTTTTAAAGGGCATGCCACTGTTCAGTGTCTACAATTTTATGGATGTAGCAGTTGAGACTGCTGGTAGTCTGGTATCTGATGGTGACCAAGCCTAGGCACTTGAAAAGAAAATGCAAGAAACACTGTTGTGACCAGTTCTTCAACATCTCTTTTTAATCTATAGAGAAATAACTTTTCTCAAAAATCTAATAAAAATACTGCTTGGCTTCTGTTTCATGGTGTCCAACCCAACCTACTGTTCTTTCTGAAGACTGCTCAACACAATTGATGAGCATGAGGTTATTAGATTTTTTCCCCCCCCTAAGTTGCCTGGTTTGCTTAGCTGATAATTTTTCTTAAAGAGCTTTATGTATAGCTGCCCCACAGACAATTTTTTTCTTCACATTTTGTGAGATACTATGGTCCCTGAGGCAAACGAGACTCTGCAAGGAGTGCAACATACAGCTGCTTCAAGGAGCTTCTCTTTGTATAAAGCAGTCCTGATCCAGATACACTGATAAATAGTTACAGTGTAAAGTGGGTGTGGATTTGGCTTTGAACTCCATTGTTTTCCTAATTTATGTTGTGCAGTATTTGCTGAACAGTGCCCCAGTCATTCACTTGGCAGTACTGCTTGATTAGTGAAACACTTATTAGTGAAATAGTGAAACAGCTCAGGAAAGAGTTGTGGACAAGGGGAGTGCATTCACCAAAACCATACAAGAATCTGTCTTGGAAGAGTCCTTGACCTCGCACAGGCACATCTGAGTTACAAATAAGTTGAGTTATTTAAAAACCCTCCTCTATTCTGCTGGACTACACTGTTACTGAAGTATTGCATACTAATGCTGCATTGTGATATGCCAGCACATTGTGGTCTCTGATGGTAGAGGTAAATGCAGTATTACCACTACTGCAATGATATTTTGCTTAGACTGTGATATTTTGGTAAAACAGTAATAATAAACAAGTATATTTATGGACCTGAGGTTTTTGGCATAGCCCAGGCTCATGACCTACAGACAAAACTTCTAATGGGTTCCACATTCTGATCCCGCACGCTGTACCATCTGGTGGTATGCCGAGATCTCCATTTTGAAAAAGCCTTTTGTTTTGGATTCTGCTTCATGTGTAAGCATGTGCAACGCTTTAACAGATGACAAGAATTTTTTTATTGTGGGTTTTCAATGCCTAAACATCATCATAGGAGTTTTGTAGATAGTGAAAAGGGATGTTGACAAAGAGATCTCTTGCCAGACTTGTGTTCAGTGGAAAAACTGGAGGGGGGGACAAAAAAAATCTCACAAATTAAGAAGAGTTGGCACAGGAAAATTTTGTGTTGGAGCTAAAGCTTAAGATCAGCAAATGCTTTTGTAGTTGCGTGTTGTGGGTCCTGATCTCCTGCTAACTCACTGCCATTGTATCCTGTGGAAATGGGATTGGACTCAGAATGTCTTTATTTAAACATCTGTGGCCAGCTTTTCTATTTTTTTTCTTTATGCCATTAAGGAATTTTGGAATGGAAAATAAGCCTAAGAGGACAAATTTGTCCCTAGTATTCTTCAGTAAAGCTAGTGGAATTATACCAGTAATAACTTCGACTCCGCTCGATTCAATCAAGCATTTCTTTAATGTGAATTACTATTTTACAGACCAAACTCCAGTAATTAATTTTAATTACAAAAAAAAAAAAAGGGAATATATAACTTCTGGACTTTCTAGTGCATGGGAGATTTTGTGTGTCGACAGATCTCTGATATGAGCATCTCCTAACCCTTTTTCTTACAAATCAGATAAGCAACATATTACCTGTGTGAGAAAAGGGAAAATCTTAATACTGCTTTGTTGCGATGGGAAAATAGTATTGAACTTAAGTCATCCACCTAGGGTCACATAGTGAATGTGTAGGAGAACTAGAAATACCTTTTTTCCCCTTGGTCCCACTGTTGGTTTTTTTTGGTTTTTTTTTTTTTGAGAGATAAAGGACTGATTATATCATGAATTAAAGGCAAGTAATTATGTTTAACTTTATAACCTGGGGTCTCCTTTATTTACCAGACTTGCAGTGCTGTATCCATAACAACAGTTAGGCTGCTGAGCCACATTAGCTTGGAACAGGTTCAGAAGGTCATATGAAAGGTCTGAGAACTTTGGTTTTTCCAGGTTCGATAGTGGTTTTTTTTGTTATAATGAACAAGAAATAATGATTTTTCCAGAGGAGGAACGTAAGAAATTAAAGTTAGGCTATTACTGGAATTAAATTTTTTCATACTTCCTGATTATAAAAAGTGGATAATAAAGGGAGATGGAAAGCTGTGTGCAGAAATGGAGAAGCACAGACTTTCCTTTCCGTGTTAACTTCTCCCTTGAAAAAGACACCTGCGAATGGTGAAGAATTAACTGTCCTCTGAGTGTAGCATACAACCTCCACCCTGGCTCAGCTGAAATTCTTCCTGTTTTTAATCCAAGCGCTGTGGCTGCGTGGCTGGCCTTCCCAATCCGAGCCACCACCCTCTCGTTCTGTATCTGCAGGTAACCAGCACCACTGCCTCCACACCGCCCAGCAGGTCTGAGGTCAGACTCCTCATAGCTTTGCTCCAACCTCTTGCCCTGCGCTTACACTTTTGCGTTCTTGTCACTTGAGGTCTTTGGCCTCAGGCTCTACTCACAGATTTATGAGTGCCTCTTAAAATTTTCAGGCAAAGTCTGAATGTATATATCAGTTTTCTAAAACCTTTTCCCATTCAGGAGAAGTTGAGTAGTCCTGATGTAGCCTGAAGGTGCTCACCATCTTCAGGATTCCCTCTGGTTCCTTTGGGTGGGGGAAGAAATGCTTCAAGACTGTGTTGGTTTCACCGAAGAACAGGGACGGGACTGTGGAGAAACTGTATGGCAGTTTTTCCCAACGCAGGGAGGACAGGTTTAAGGGAAGTGTGCATTTTGTTCTGGTATCTGAGTCTGCCGGCACCACGGAAGTAGAGCTTGTACAAGGGATGAGAGAAGTCTGGGATCTCCTGCAGCCTGCTGTTCCCTCACAGTTCTGACGGTGGAGGTGGTGGAGACCTCTTGGTGTCACTGCATTTGTGGGCAAGTAATAACACTTCCTTGAGGTTGGTCTGCTGGAAGCCATGCTGTGGAGTGGTATAAACTTCCTTGGTGGTGACATGGTGGTGGCACGGTATGGTGTAATACAGTGGGTTTTAATTGAGCTTTGAGTACACTGTGATGGAACTATGGGGTTAGAGAAGAGGTGGGGGGAGGAACATTGCCGGTGTTTTACGGTGTATCTTTTGCTTAAGAAAGAGAGTGATTCAGTGGGTTGCTGCTGTGTGCCTGTGTCCTGGACAGACCTCACATCAATCTGTTGCGTATCAATTCTGCAAACTACACAGTGAGATGGAAATGGGAAACTGCCCACTGAGAACCAAGGACTTGGCGGGTTCTGCATAGGTCTGCTTGTCTTTAGCTCTTCCTGTCCACATTCAGAGGGTAACACTGTTTGAAAGCTGTCTAATATGTGAACTAGACAAGTTATTAGCTTGACAAGGAGGAGTAAACTGCTTGCCAATGAAGTTCCTGTGGACAAATATTTTGCAAACACTGGGTACTTAGCAAAATCTCATAGTTTTCATAGGAAGGGAAGAGTTGCCCCAGCTCTGTTCGGTCAGAGACAAAGAAAATTATTTTCTCCACTTGATTCAGACAGTTTACTTACTTTGAGAGTTGAATGGGTTTCATATTATTCCCAAAACCCAGAGTAGGGAAAAAAATGCACGACTTTAACAAGTTTGATCTCTCCTGTTCTGGTGCAGTAGCTCTTGGTGCAGTAGCTCTACTGACGAGTCACAGAATATCGAGTTAAAGTTGTTAGAGCCAACCTTTCAGAGTAGTGTTCCTTGGCCCCAGAAATTTCTGAAAATCCTGTCTGAAAAAATTGAGATTATGTAAGGTATTTTGTGTTTGGTTTATTCTGGATTTCCTGGGGTACATAGTGAGAGCAGTAATGAGTGCATGTCCAAGTTCTGGGGTTTTTCTTTCACGTTTTAGGAGATGCAATGTAAATTGCAGCGGTTCAGTGTTGTTCAGGTATGTCTGAAGGCAAATGATGACCAGAACTGGGCATAATAACTGTTGAATGTGCCCTTTCGTGTTGTAACTGTTGAAGTGTTACTATTGTTATTTCATCATTGACAATTTCAGCAGGAAATACTGTTTCCTTAAGGCTCCACTACTGCCTCTTTATTGTTGTTACTACTACTACTAAGTTTTATTGTTACTCTCAGCAGTTGAACGGCAGTAACCCAAACCATTCTATAATATACTATATAATACTACATAATAGTGAACAGCTCTGAGTTGATAAGGATAAAGTCTAAAGCACCTGCAGATATTTTCCATCTCTGAGACTTCTGTGATAACCATACTGACTCTATGTGAAATAAGTGTTTTGAAACCTTATTGTTGCCCTTAATGGAAACATTGTGGTACCTATAAAATCAGTTCTATGTGATGACATGGCTGTTTTCTTGATCCTCTGGAAGAATTTATCTGGGGTTCCTCTAAAATCAGCTGCTTATGCACATTACAGAAGACAGTATTGCCGGTGCCAGAAGCTGCAAAACTGAGAGGCAGTCAAAATGTTGTGGCATCATTTAAAAGCCTACTAGAGCATCACTTACAACTGTCTTAACTCTGCCTGTCCAGCCCTGAAGGTATGCACAGTGGTAATTTTCTCCACGATTCTTGAATCTTTTTTGCAAGGGAAAGGATTTTTGTTGCTGTTTTTATTTGAAGATATGGTGCAGATTCTTTTCCTTAGGAGAAAAGTGATAATGCTTCAAATACGTCATTCTCTTCTGCTTTGCATTATGAAATATTTTTCATGTTGCATTCGAAATTGTTGCCTACTTAACTTACACAGAAGCAACTTGTTCTATGCTGCTTTGCTAACCCCAGCTCCAAGTGGTGACAATTACGTGAAAATCTCTGTAGCTCATTAGTAATGCATCCCAATGTTGTCTGTCCCAATAATTGCTGATGAGTAGCTGAGCAAATGAAGCTTGCTCTTCAGAGCTCTATGGCTGCTCTCTCTACTTTCTGGAGTTTAGATGGAGACTACTTTCTCCAGACCAAATCCTTCACACGTTGTTAGTTCTCAAACAGCAGTCACTACTGAAGTGCCATTGCTGCAGCCATACAGCAATGTGGCAAACGTGTACAGGCTTTTAAATTCACTCCCAAATGCAGTGATTTTCAGTGTGAGGGCTTTCTATTGGCTGCCTTAGAATCTTTACATGACTATCATCCCTCCGTGCACCTGAAAAACTCCTTCACTTCCCAGTATAGTACGTTTTCCTCCATATCACTCGCTACTATTGTATTTTCGTGAAGACTAGCAGATAGCAAAGTGTAGACTTTGCTGGAGGATCACACACCCTTGCTGAGAACGAAAGGGTGGTGTGCAGGTTCTGTAACTTCTGCTCCAGATTCAGTGGTGTCTTTAGGTCATCTGCAGTGAACTGAACCTATTGAGAAGCCACTCATCACTGTTCTCAGGGACACAGTGTAGAAGTGTAGGTGTACATCCCAAAATACACCTTCAAAGAGCAGCACAAATCCACACAGTGACAGTAGGAAACTCTGGTTGGTCTTTCAGCTGCTGCTGTTCTGCTCCGAAAGATTTGTCTCTCTATTCCCATTAGAGATTGCTGCCCCATCCTTTCTGCTACTTCAATTATTTGCATGTTGATCTCTAAATATCACACAGTACTGGACCAGATTAGAAAGTGATCAAGCTGGTGCCAGTTAAACTGAAAAACCAGTGAACACTTGTCCCGGGTAAGAAGTGTCTGTGTGTATTTCCCCATGTCCTGGATGACCCAAGCAGCGAATATGGTTTGGTCACTCGGAAACACGGTGTGGAAGGAGGATCTGTTGAAGCTGTATTCTCTGCCTGCCTGGGCAGCTGAGGACTGAGCTTTCTCCTGCTTGTGAAGCAGGGAGGAGTAGTTGCTCTCAGTTAAGGTAGCAATACTTTGGCAACTGGCATTATCCTTCCCCTCTTCCGCCAGTTTTTCCATTTATTTCTCAGAAGTTTCAGTAGCTGCTTTTTCCACACAGTCATGTATAGAAGCCAAGTTAATCCTATTCATGGCAAGAATTATCTAACTGTAGGCCACATCGGCTACAAGTCTTGATGGGAGCTCTATGGTATGGAAAGAGAAATTTCTGATGATGTGTGCATCTACTGAATTGGTTTAAATGCCCACAAATGTAACGTCTAATGATTTATAAAAAGTGGATATTTGATGCAGATCCTCAAATGCTTTTGAGCTATGACTAAGCTGTCCCTCCCTGAGATTGATACATTCTGTCTGTTTCTCATCTGGAAAAAACAGTTATTTTCTGACAATGTGCAGTAATACAATGAATAAGGATGCATAAATATTATCTTTATCTCATTTTAGTTGAGGCAGTAGTGTTTACTGTAAGATGATTTGTCAGGGAAATACAGAGGGAAGTTGACAAGTAGAATATTTGCCTCTTGAAATACCAACTTTGCGCTTAAAGCAGCAATGCTTTAGAAGATAATTGAAAAACAGTGCCTTCTGTGATGAAATAAGAGCAAATGCAGTGACTGAAGAGAGGAACTTGGGTACTTGGAGGATAATGCAGGGAAGTCCTGCAAGAACTGAAGGCTGCTGAAACTGAGACTGTGGTCCTTGTGCCATGCTGTTCTACCATTCCACAGTACCAGCTGGGTTTGGATCAGGTACAGGGACATGTTTGCAGGCCTTTGGTAAGCTCTGTGTTGTGGGCTACAGAGCTGGTCCGCGTGTTAACTGCAGGAGGGTAAGCAATACTTGTCCTGTGTAGGGGGGCACGTGGTGATGGAAGTCCATTTGCTGGTACAAATTGTGCTTGATGTTTTCTTAACCAACAGCGAGCAAAATGAGTTTGTGTTGGGTCAGGGCTTTGTTATGTGTCTGTGACATTCTTCATCCTGCTGTACCAGCTTGTTAGGAACCTCAGAGCTATTTCTGTTATGCTGCGTGGACTTGAGGTATGTGCCTCTGTAGTCTTTCTGACTTGAGCTTTACACTTTCTGTGTGTATGTTGGAGGCTGCTTTTATACTGGAGTGGATTCAATTCAGTCAGTTGAGGATCGGGATAAGATGGATTAAGGAGTATGGAAAAGGAGCAGATATTTCATTTAGTTAATGGATTTTGAATGTGGCTAAAAGCATGACAGGAGGAACCCTTTAGATGGAGAAAGCCCTCATGCCAGTTGGTATATATTTTCCAGTCAATAAGTTGATTTGTGGCATATGCTGTGGGGTTTGTTTTTTGAAGGAGACGCATACATCAGAGAAAATATTGGGAACATATGTTTTCCAGTTTGCAAATCGCAAAACAATTTCTCTGTTGCAAGAGACTGATGGTGTTACTTGATCAGCTCACCGTGCCTTGATAATCAACAGTTTTGGTAGAAGAAATAGGATGGATTTAATGAAATGTGCTCTGGGTTGGCTGCTTTGTATGCTTTTTTACTACTGCCAGAGAGAATGCATTTTACCTCTCAATTACATTGTTGAATATAATTCATTTTTTACAACTTTGCCAGTGATGAGGATTTCCTCTTTTAGGTGTGTTGCTCTCAGATCTGATTTATGAGAACCTTCAGTTATGCCTATTGCAAATTCATGCTATGCAGTTTTTGGGTGAGCTCTGGGTCCAAGACTTGCATTTTATGTAGGGATAGCTTGCAGTGTTATATTTTGAAGGGGGATCAGAGTGGTTTAGGTCATGCATAACCCTTGTGGCTGTGGTTGAACTTCTCTTGTTGCCTTTTGAGGAACATGTGCAGACTGTTCTTTGGTAACTGTAGATGTGTGCTGAGCTTTTCCCTGGTTTTGCCAGAGGAGAAGCACAAGGACTTCATGTTCCTGAAGCACTTCAATGGGATCATGTTATGTCAAGATATATGAAGCCACCACACAGAGGACTGGATCGATCCCATTTCGCTTTAGGCACTTAACAGAAGAACCTCAGCTGAGAGTCTAACTACCCAAGGGCTCTTTCTGTAATTCACAGAAAGAAATTGGCATCTTTATGGAGCAATTAGTTGCTTGTGATTTTTTAAGTACTCTTTGGAGGTCTCATTTGCTTTCACTGGCTGCAGAGGGAGCAAGGGTTAGTTCAGTTGAAGCCCTGAATTTAGGAGGTATGAAGTCAAGTGAGAGGCTTTCTGCTTTTTCCTGCTGTGGGGCTGACAGTCCAAACAATAATCTCTGAGGTTTGTTTCATGCTGGTTTTCATCCTACCTATATGGATACTCAGTGCTCAGATGAGCCTAGCTCACACTGGGGAATAGGTTGTGCCCACACTGTGATGCCCTCCCTGGTCCGGACCTGACCCCAGACCTTCAGTCCTGCTGAAGAACCTCCCCTGGTAGGACGTTTTGAGCTAAAACTGGGTAATGCTTAGAGGCCGCCTGTGCAGGCAGCTGCAGTGTGAACTGAGGGACTTCTGCGAGTCTGCTTTGCGTGTGGTGTTGGTGGATCCCTAACGATGTGGTTAATCAGGACGTCTTGCACCTCAGTTGCCCTTGCTGCAGGTTGTCAGCAGGGTTTGAACCCAGAGTGTTCAGCAGAGACTGTTCAGTGTAAGCTGAAGGGGCAATCCTGGCAGCGATGGGGCCGATCATCCTTGTGGGAATAAGCCACAGATGGGGGCTGTGATGCACATTGTTAATGTGTGCTGCAAATGTAAACAGGCTGTGTGTATTTATGAAGATAAGCTATTGTTCTGTATCCCATGTACTCTTCCATCTTGATTTTCTTTGGCATCCTTGGTACTTCTCTTTGCAAAGGCGCTGTGTGTAGTTTTCCAGCTCTGCTCAAGCTGTAGCCCTTTTCCTAAAATACACTTAGCCACAGATTTCAGTCTGCCAAACATTACTGGTAAAATATATGCATATTTGAGAATGACATGTTCCCAGACACCAAGCCAGCAGCTGCATACATCACATGCAATGCAGGATAATTGAAAGTGTTGAATTTATTTTCAGTAATGTGTCCCTATTAGCGGTCTCATCCTTTCGCTCTGGAACAGTGGCTTCCTTACCATGTGCGCTCAGTAATACAACAGTGTGTGATACTAGGTACACTGAATCAAGCACGTAAGTGTTCAGAGCCTCTGTATAACATAACGGGACTCCCAGAATAAACATGAATGTGCAGGTGTTGTGCAGAGAGAATTTTAAATGATTCTTTTGAGGTGCCTGCGTGAGCCAGCTCTTGGGGAAGACACCTACTCCCCTCACCGTGGGGGGCCTGTTGCAGAATGGCAGTTAAGAGGGAGTGAGCTCTCTCTCTGTATGTCAGTGCTTCAGGGTGTTTTCACAGTAGCTGTAATGCATCCTTCCTCTGCTGTTTGTTTCCCAGCTATAGGACTACAAAATACAAAGGCAGCTTTAAAAGACAGTTTCATGCAGCCTGATACATAGCAGAGCCAAATTCCCAGTATCAACTTGATAACTGGAGGATAAATTACAACCAGTAGAGCTTGCCTGCAATGGGATGTAACCAAAAGCAGAATGGGACCCCAGGTTTCAGACTGGAAAAACCCAGCTGAAGTGGAGCGAGTGGGGGTGGGTTTGCATAATTAAATGAAAATGAAGGAATGTCTTGTGTTGCTGTAGTCTCAGCTAAATGTCTGGTCTGTTTGCTCAGGATAGCAGCTCTAATCTACAGCTATAGGTTACTGCTGGATTCCTGCCATCCTGTTAAATTAGATTCATAGCCTGGGGCGGGTGTGTGTGTGTGTGTGTAAGCAGGAAGCCATTGTAATTTTCATGCTTTGGACACCAGTGTATTTTCATGAGCTGAAGTGTCTCTGGGGATGCTGAATATCACTGAAACATTTCCTGAGTTCTCTTAAACTTTACAATGGTATGTCCAAATCTGTTTTCCAAAGGACAGAGCTTTTTGTTTAGTTAGTGAGGTCTTAGTTAGTTCACTGAACTAGTATGCTTTTGCACTTATAATTTATTGAGGAACAGAAGACGAGGAGGAAAGTTGGGCAGGAAGAATGAAGTCCTGCATTAGAACAGCTAGGAATACTGTGGTTTCTTTTATGCCCCCCTATTAATTTATATTTCTGCTTACGAAAATCCTCAAGAGATGGTGACTTTACAGCTACAGTGGCAGAGCTTTTTTTTTTAGGCTGTAAATAGGTGAATTGGCTATGCAAGCACATGATTTTAGGTAAAAGAGCAGTAGCTGGAGCACCCAGATCGAAGGACTGTGCTGCCAGTCTTTGGGCAAATCACTTTGCATTGTGGCACTTCTTTTCCATTTTATGTTACTTAGCTTGCACAGCACCCACAGAATAGTAGTGTGGCTTCAATTAGAGGTCTTTAGCATCATTGGGCACACAGTAACTACTGTCTTTCACCAGAGTTTGTGTAGCAGAAGTCCTGCTAGCCCCCAAGTGACACTGGCAAAGCCCAGCCTCCCCGTGGCCCCCAGGACGTGGTGTGTGCTGGTTGGGGTAACATTTTGACTGCATTCCTGCAGCATCTGGAGAACATAATGTGGTGCTTAGGCTGTGGTGCTTGTCAAGGAGTGTTGCCTCCTGATGTAACAACATATTACTTAAAAACCTGCATCTTCGTGTCTTGGGGCATTTCAGATGAGTGGGATTTTTGTTTGTTTTGGTCATGTCTTCCCCCTTTAAATTTTACATAAGCTGAATCAAAGCATAGGGAATTCATGTGAATTGAGTCACAGTCCTCTGTGTTAACCACAGAGGCACAAATCACTTATTTGTCCCTGAAATGTTTACTCCTTCTTTTCCTTTCTTTCCCAATCTGTTGGACTCCTAGATCTTTTTATCTTCTTTGTCTCTGCCTTCAGCCCATCCCTTCCTCAAAGTTTCCATTGACCCTTTTCCCTCAGAAGTTCAGTATCCCTTCTCAGTACTCCCCTCCTTTATCTCAAGATTTCTTGGCAGTCTGGAGAATCTTTTGCATATACAGGCTGGATCCTGGTGATGAAATGCGTTGCTGCTAAAGGCAGCATATTCTTGCTGTGAAAGAAGTGCTGTGTTAGCCACAAATCTGTTTGGGCAGGAGATGATGGAGAAATCTTTCCCTCGCTGCTGTCAAGTGTGTCTGACGGCTGGTGTTTGCCTTAGCATGAATGAGGGTGGTAGCAGGGACACATATCATTCTCGCTTTGCATATTGGCCATTTCTAGCTTGTTCAGGGTCTCAGTAGGACCAAGGGACTGATATTTTGGCTCCATCTGTGGATATACATTTTCTTAAAGGTGTAGCTGTATTGGACAAAAAAATTACTGCTCCACACTGCTATCTGTTTCCCTCTTCTTTGAGGGTATGGTCTTTTCTGATCCCTAGGCATGAGTGCTCCTTCACAATTCCCAGTTCATTCCAAAACTCATTCCAGGTTGGCAGAGACTGCTGAAACTCCTTGGGCTTGCTAGCTTGGTTAGCAAGGTCTGCCCGAACCGCTTTGGTGCCCAGCGGAGGTGGTGATGACCGGCGTTAGGATGGTTCTGAGGAGCAAGGCTGGTGGTTTGGTTGGCTGGCACAGCTGCAGTGGTGAGGGAATGGGTGTCCCTAGCACTGGCAATCTGAATTGAACTGTAAAGGTTGAGTTTCAGAGGATTGGGGTGTGTGCAGATCTAGGCAGTCTCTGTGAATGCTGACAGTGGGAGAAAAAAATGCAGCTGCTTTGTGTATTGCGCGTTGTTCTAAGTATCACTGTTGTTGCTCATGTTTAGGGTGTGAAAAGTGGAGATCATGCCATTACTGTAAAAACTCAGCCCTTTCCCCACCCTTGAAAGTGTAATTGAAGAGCGTTCTCTTACCTAAGGTGTGAACCAAGGTGTATAAAGATAAAAATAATGTGTGTTGACTATATTGCATTTTAAACAGTTTGGGAATTTTTTCATTTCAAGCATATCTTTTAAGGCCCTGGTGGTTTGGCATAGCTGCCTGTACTGCTATGTACCCATGTTCTTTCTTTCAGAGGGAAGGCACAGAAATACTCCACAGTGTAAAGGTGTGTGGTGGCTTATGGAGATGGAGCTCTGCCTTAGCAAGTGCTGGGACAGGATGAATTTTATTTCTGTAAAGTGCATGAGGGAAGCAACTTAAGAGATGCTGTAGCATCTCTTCATGGGGATGAGGCTTGTGTTGTAAAGAGTATGGTTTGACATGAAACAAGCAAACAAGAAAAGCCCTAAATAAGTGAAGCATGTTGTGAATTAACTCTTTATTTTGCATGAAGTCTGTTTAGAGGGAGAATTGAAGTGCATAAAACCTT
The DNA here is from genome assembly GCA_027574665.1 of Rhynochetos jubatus. Lineage (NCBI taxonomy): Eukaryota > Metazoa > Chordata > Aves > Eurypygiformes > Rhynochetidae > Rhynochetos > Rhynochetos jubatus. The sequence continues at coordinate 26,156,895 of CM050656.1, forward strand.
TCAAACTTCAGAAGTTTTGGCTGTGGATATTTATGTGATGACTCAAGCCCATCTCACCTTTTATGTCGTAGCTTCATAGCAGTTTCTCAGTTATTTGGAATGAAGTATCCCATTGTGTAGTTATAAAGGGCATTTTTTTCTACTTTGATATTCTGTCTTATTGAACAGGTTTTGATCTTGGTTAACATGGAGTAAATCCAGAGTAATTTTACTACAGTCAGTGTTGTTAGTTTGGATTTACACCAGTATAACTGAGGTCAGAGTCTAGCTTTGGTTGTCTTCTTTATTAATTTGCTAAATATTACATATTTCCTGCATATCCTCTCTCATCTTCTGTTCAGACCTTGCTGCTCCTCCTACTTTTCCAAATTCCAAGAGTAACAACATAGGTGAAATTTACTTGATGAAAGATTGTTTAAGCAGGGTCTGGTTTTTATTAGCTCAGCTGTTTTTCATTTTTTTTCAGCACTGTTTGAAGTTTCATTGTACTCGGGGATGGGGTCTGAATTCATCATGCTTTTTCCTACTTGACTCAATTTTGTCAATTAGAAGTGTGGTGTTTTAAATTATAGGGTGCTCTCCAACATTGTCATTGAGTAAGAATTGTATGCCTCGGTGACATTTCAAAGCATTTTTTAACTCAGAAAAAGGTTGTGCCTTAAGGCGTTACAGCTAATCAGCAACATAATGTGTCTGAAAGAGCTTAGTAAATGCGAGATGTGACTTTGGAGAATGAGATGAATTAAATTTTTCCTGGTTTTTGTTTATATTTCCTGACCTGACACTAGCTTTGTAGAAGTGTGCTCGGAACCTTTTTACAGAGTATTTTAATTTACCATGTGTGAGAGACATCTGGAATTTCATCTAGGTTATTCTGTAAATTAAACTGGGTTTATCTTTAGGGTTAGGTGTTTGAACAGTTTTGTCAGTGTTTACATAGTTTAGCTGGTACAGCGGGGTCTTGGTCCACAAAATCATACCAGAAATTAATCCATAACATTTGTATTAACATCTTTACAGTTGGAATTCTACTGTTACAGTATCTCTAATATGATGATAAATAATCCTGCCCAGAATATTCAGCACTTGCTTGAGGGATAAAAAAAGGGTGGGAGACAGAAAACACCACCTCCTTCACAGTTTGGAGACCTTGGGCACAAACAAACTCTGTCTGTAGTTAAGCAAAACACTTAAAAATTTGTGTATATTCTGTTGATTTTTTTTTTTTATAGGATTTTCACATATGCTTAATTGTTTTTCTGAGAGAGGCCCTAAAGATTTGCCTTGGGCAATAAAGAGGATCTTTGGCAGAACCAGTGCTTGAAACTTGAGTGATGGTCTTCATCCCATGGGTGCCGTTTTGTACTGTGGAAACCTGAACAAGAGCTTCGCAGACAGGCTGAATCACTATTCGTGTCTGTACCTGAATCTCTCCTAGATTCCATGTAGTGACAGCCTTCACCATGACTATACCTGTGGGCAGTTGATAAAAACAGATGGCTCCTTGATCCTGCACAACCGACTGTTGTTCAGAGAGTTAGTCATGCACCTATAGTCTTTGTTCCTTGGTGTTAGTGTTCCAGATATTTAGCCTGACTACTAATGCAGGTTTTGTGAATGCCACCAAGAACTGCATATTTTTGTTGTGGCTTTGAGCCTTCTTTGGATGCAAGAAATAAGGCATAAACGAGAAGCTCACAGTAGCTGTGGCACAACCATCAGCTACTATACCTGTGCTGTCTTCTTAGAAGAGAGTGTGATACGGGCTGGACAACTGCTCCGGTTTCTCAGGCAGTTGGTGGTGGAAGCCTCACGGCCAGAATGAGAAAGTTCTTGAGAGAATGCTCAAAAGCAGCAAGGGGATTGGCAGAGGTTTCCTTCCAAAGAGGCTGCTCTTCGAGGAGGACAAGCCCCTTCCAATATCACGTGCTGTCCCAAGACCTGAGACTTGCATGGGACAGTGAAGTCCCACCAAAGAGGGTGGCATTCAGAAGTATGTTTTCTTTTGGTCTGAGCTGCTTATGCTGTTGAAAAGTGTCTGTGGTTGAGACGTTCCTTTTCTAGGACTATGCTTCCTTGCTTTATGTCTAAGCTGTGCCTGGACAGCATAACTAGCAAACCAGAGCTCCCATCACTAGCAGGTCTTTTGTTGGAAAAGTATGTTTGGAAAAGTGTGTAATTGGAGGCAAAATGGGTAGTTGAAGATTCGGTGTTGAGTCATGGGATGGCTGGACTCTGAAGTCTTGCTGCTTATGAAGGGCATAAGGTATGAGATTGGCACTTGAGGGTGTGCCAGAGAGACCTTGCAGCAGGATGGAGCACTAGGAATCTCACACCAAAACAGAAGACCGAATCCAATCTATAACGGCAAGATCAATCTATTTTAAGACTAGCTTCAGGTAGAAGAATGAGGGATGTATGACTTGTGCTGTTGTTCTTTAAAGAAAGATAATTACATGCATCATGTGACAAATTGGGACACAAGTGAATTTGTACAGTCTATAGAAAATTATTCTTTTCCCTTTCTCTTTTTAATGGTGTAGGGGTATTGCATGAGTTTTATATTTTTAGCACTACTGAAACACTATCAAGCTCTCATGATTTAAGAAATTGCCCCATATTGTATGCTAAGCCATTTGACTTGGCGCTGAAGAGGCTGAGTGCTCACTTGCCAACTCTGATGACAGTAGTGGTGAACTGCTTGAGGCTGGACATTGCCATTGTAACATCTAGAACAACTGCTGCTGTTTAGTGAAAGTTTTAAGTCTTAATGATATTAGAAGACAATGTATTGTTTCAGTCATTCAATTCTTTGCTAGCACAAATAGGGTGGGAAACTTTGATAACAGGGCAGCTGACTGGCATCAATTGAGAGCAGACTTCAGCTGATGGGATCAGCCTGTGGGCCCCTTTCTTTCTACTCCACAACAATGGTGAGTGACAAAAAATATCTGGCATTGCACTAAAAGCACTTTGGTTCGCTGGTGGCATCCTCAGTTACTGTGCTTGGCTGCCAGCTGCAGCAGTTAAGAGGTTAGCGCCCACCTTTCACTTGTGTTGACTCACAAGGGGAGTGGTTACCACTTCAAATATCCCAGCATGAATTGTTGGTGTGTTTGAGAGCACCTGCATGTTTGTAGAGTGAGTGTTTTTCAGGGTCTGCATTGTGTCTGGAAGAAAATATGCTTTTGATTGACCTACATAAATAGTACAAGTCAGGTTGTAGCATTGATTTTTGGAGTTTGATGGCTTCACAGCCACAGATTCAAATTCTTCAAAGAAGAAAGCTTTGTGCTCTGTCTTGTATAAACAGGCTGAACAATTTAGGCGAAACAATGATCGTGGTAAATGCTTCCATTTAAAAAATATAGTAATTCTTTAGGAGTAATTTAAAATTTAGTAATTCTTTGGTAATTATTTGGTGACTGATTATTTTATTTCTGTGTGAGTTGGATGTTTTTCCAGTAGTCAGCTGAGTACATCTGAGTCGTCTTGGACTAGGTCAGACAGAAGGTCAGACTGGGAAATACAGAGATCAAGGCAAATGAGTTGGTCTAAGCTAATTTCTGTTTAAAGATAAATATTGGCATTATTTTGAACAAAATTTAAAAGATGAGCAAACGGAAAACAAGATTTCTGCATAATGTATCCCTCTTTAACCAATTTAAGTTACCCTCATGTGAAATGAAAAAGACTGTTTTGTTTAGGGTAAAAAAAGTGGATGTTCTCATCTCTTCCCTTCTCCCTCCCTCCTCCACGTCTGCTTTTTGAATTAGTTTGGAGCATGCTTGCATTTTTACACTAGTAAAACTCAGTGGAATTTTATAATCCACAGATAATATTTAATGTTTCCCTCTCTTCCACAGCTTCCTAAAAACTACCGAACACTCAAACCTGCATCAAGAGCAGAAATATTATTTTCCTTTTTCTTCTTCCAAAGCCGTGAAACATCTTTCCTATAGTCATTAACCTCCCGTTCTGTTCGGGCATCCCGCCGAACATTTGGATACGCAATGTCGTGTTCCCTGCGGTCAGTGCCAGGGCAATGAGCCCTTGCAAAGGGGCGATAGAAATCTGCACAGAATGGGATTTTGCTCCTGCCGACGCTGCGAACCGCAGCCAATTGCACTGAACTGTGGTGTGTAGATAAGCATGGGTAAATCTGGATGGATTAGTAGCTGCCCAGTTAAGCTCTCATGAATCTTGCTGTAATGAGCTGCCTAGAGTTCTTGCCTGCGTAGAAGAGTTGGCAAAAAGGCAGTGTGTTTGTAAGTGAGCTGCCAGGGAGGACGAGTGCCACTTCTGGGATGTGTAGATGGCATCTCTGTACTACAGTTGGCCGGGTGGCAAGGCCTGCCACCTAGATGCATCTGTGTTACACTTGTGAGCAGTGCTTTATGGCTTTAAAATTAGTTTCTAAGCCACTTTTGGTGGCTTAATTCTGAATTTATCTTAAGCCAAAACTGGAGGTTAGGCTACCTTCTCGGGTTGGTAGCTGCTTGCACAGAGAGTGAAGAGACTGTACCGTAGCACTGCTAGTGGTTGGCAAAGGCTCTTGCTCAGAGCTTGGGAAGGGGTAACAGGTAAAGCTGAAAGTATCTTCATTTTTTTTCAGTAGAATCCAAAACACTGATAGCCTATTCAGCTTTAATCCATACAATTTACAAAATCCTTGTGTTTGTATCCTTTCTGTGGAGACACCAGCACAATCCTTCAGCTTAGTGAGGCATCATCTACTCAAACTTCTTGTACCCAAGAGATTTTAGGTAGAGCCTGAAGGATGATGAAGAAAGTGACTGATGAGCTTTTAGGATGCTGGCTCCTGTGCAGAGCTAGCTCACGCTGAGATGGTGATGTGCTCAGTGTGCATGGCTGAGCTGTTGGTGACGAAACCCCAGGACTGATGTTTCACAGCTGGAGAAGCAAGCTGAAATTGGTGCTTTCTGAACGAGTGTGCAGCTCTTCCCACTTTGGTTCTCTTCTAGCCTTTTCTCAATCGTTTTTCAAAATTATGTTGTGATAGTGTAAGGTGCTTTGCTGGCTGAGATCTCAGTTTTATATACCAAACTAATGTGAGCAGAAATGATGTGTAGACATGAATTAGGGGATTGTTTACGTACCATGGAGCTTACGTAAGGTCAGTGAATTTGCAGATTCTCTTTCCAAAGTGTAAGTAAACATGTCTGGCTTGCAGCCAAATCCTTGGCAGCACAGTCAGAATCTGAGACTTCTGTGCAACAGGATTTATTTAACAAATACTCTCAGATGAACTGCATGCCTAGGGGGAGGACAAGTTCTGGTTTTCGATTCTTTCCCCAGTTTCAAAGGTTGGAGTAAGTGCAATGCTACAGAGAGGGAGGAATGTTTTGTTCCTTCCCGTGTGGTCGTTAAATGGCTCCCAGCAGCTAAACTTACGGGACTGCAGTATGCCAGTTAGGAGAGTTGACCATGGAGTCTGGTTCTCCTCTGTGCAGCTTACACCACTGCCAGGGAGGCCTTTGCACACTGCTTTTCCAGACTGAGAGCTGGGAAGGACCAGAAGCCACACAGGAAAGCATTTTTGCTGGTTTGCACCACAGAAGGGGAGGAGGCACAAGACTCTTGTTGCCACCAAACTGTTCTGGCAGCCATGGAGAAACTCCTTAGCCTGGCTGCGTGACTCCTTTTCCCTCTTTTTGGCATTGTGATGGCCATTTGAATTTCTCAGGCTTGGTTCCCTATAGTTCTGCAATAAGTTTATCCCTTACTGAATAATTTTGGCTGTTTAAAAGTGGAGTTTTTTGGTGCCTTTTAGAAAATTACACAATTACAAATGATACAGGCAGAAGTTAAGGGATGGGAGAGAGCTGCTTCCAGCTGACTCGCCAGTTAACAAAATAAACAGTGCTCTAATGAGGGTTTTGAGAGGCTTATCTGGCCATGAAAAACTTGCTGTATCTGTCTTGTTAAATGGATATTTATATACAAACCACACGTCTAAAACGACAGAACTAAAATGTTTCAGTATCCTCATCTGCTCAGATTGGCTCTGTCAGATAAACAATTTTGCAGTCACGTTTTCTGCAGTTTTTCCCATCTCTTTCTTGTGCAATAGAATATGACAACAGCCTGGGTTAGAAGGGACCTTGAAAGATCATCTGGTCCAGCCCATCAAACAGAGCCTCTGAGGAGTAGGAAGAGTGTCTGTGAAGTAGAAATAGAAAATGGAATAGTTACAAAGTCTTCACTGTTAAAATTAATAATATATTTTTTAAAAGGACCAAAATGTTCACTTTAACCTGGCACACCAGGTACTGACATTCTTCAAAAACCTTTAAATAGATGCTTTAACTTAACAAAGTAATTGATGCTTCTTTTTTCACAGCGGTATTTGAGGCACTGTTGAACCACTGGTAGAGCCCTAGGGGGTGATACTCACTACTGGATATTGTCAGAGGGAATAATCAGTGTATACAGACAATGTTATCTGCTGTAAAATTCCATGTTCTGTCAGCTCCACATGGATTAGGTTTGTGAAGTGGACATTTATTTAGAACGATGCATGGCGATTTGATGTTACAGTTATACTGGCTAAAAAGAACCGGTTTGGGTTTCTAATGGTTTTACACTGGTAATCCTTTAGCAATTGATTGTGTGGTGTAATACTCTGAGGGGAGCTGAGGCCTATTCTAACTGAAATCAATAAAACCTCTGTGGTTGACTTGAAGAAAGTAGATGCATTTTTAATAATAAAAAGAAAAAAAGTGTTTGCTACAGAGTAAGCTCATACACAAAATACTAGGAGTTTTGTACTGAGTGTGACAAGTTCTTTTCTAGCAGCTTGTCTCAGATTATTTTTGTTATGCTTGGAAATCTCCATCCTCAAAGGATGGCAACTGTGTACATCATAAAGCATTTTATAGTACTGAAATGATGATGTTTGTGCACATATACGTATGGATATACATGCAAGATGTCATCTCATAGAAACCCGTTTTTATTCCAGAATTTTCTAAAAGAAATCGTGTTTTGTTCTGTGTGTTCTTTTGAGAAACAGGTGGCTGGATATGGAAAATGAGGAAAGTTTATTTCGTTGGGTTTTAATTATGCAAATGTAGATAGGTCTGTGGTTAGAGTCTCATTATCTTTTCTCTTTGTTTAGGCCTAATTGACTATGTGGTTTGATAATTTTCAGAGCAAAATTTACTGAAATAACTTCTTAAGGATTGTGTCTGGCATCTGAAGGAATTTTAGGTCAGTCTTTACTTTTTTTGTGTTTCTCTTATCCTTCTACAGGAAAAACCCCTAAAATTTACCATGCTGTGTGTGAGCTTTGTATCTAACAGTTGTGGTGTTCTGTTTTGTCCCAGGTCATTTAACTCCCTCTTGTCAAACTCCAACAGACTCATGTAAATGTGAAACACCATATTCCATCTATGAATTATTGTAAAAAAATATCTTTTACCATGTGAAGGCATTACAAGAACATAAAGCCTTTCACAGAACAGCATAGGACTAACATGATAACTTATTCTGAAAAGTCCTTGTTTCCATGGTTTATTGAGAGTTTTAAGCACCAAGTAATTAGTGCTGTGGTCTCCTTAAAGCTTGTTAGGAGAATGACTCCTTCAAGAAAACACTGACTCCTGGTTCATTAATAACTGGGCAGTAATTACACAAGTACAGTAGTGTTCCTGACTTGGGATATCGCTGTATGCTGCGTAGTGTGAATGTCGAGTATTTCTCATCATCCCAGACTGAGTAGTGCGGGCTTGTCCTGGTCTCAGGATGCTCAAGTTGCTGTTGGTAACTGTATTTGCTTACACAGTCTGTTTCTGTGTAGATGTGAGTGCTGAGTGCATTAGTAACTCCATATCCTTCAGAAAAACAATGTGGCTGCAGTTTCAGCAGGACGAGCCAGTTGTTTTTTCAGTTTTGATTAGGTCTCATGATCAAAAAGCTGACTTGGCCTGAGTAAGGTCGCCCTCTCCAAGGATCTTCCAAGTCTCTTTGAGGGAAGTGATTTGTGACTATAATCTTCCAAGCAGCAGAAGCTTTTAATTAGAGTTCATAATTGGACACATCTAGTCTGGAAAAATAAAAGAAGCTGTGACTTTATTTATCTTTTGGTCCACGGGCCTATGGGCACCTCCTATGGTGAGATACATTTGGGGACACGATGGGAATCAGAGACCAGTGAAGAAGGAGGAGATTTATGGGCGAGCTTGCAGTAACCTGCAGTGCTGAGGGACTGCCGACAGTGGAGCTCGAATGTTCCTGGCCGGTGGCAGCACAGCCAGTGGTGTGGGCACCAGCTCGGAATGAATCTTTCCTAGATGTTGCAGTAACTAAGTTTGCTTTGTAGTGCAATACCAAGTATAAATTGTGAATTAAAAATTGAGTTTTAAATAGTATTTGATTTGACTTCAACATGTTAAAGGTTATTAATTACAAATCAGCCCTGTAAAATTTGTAGTTACATTCATTCCTGCCCTATTTAGCGTGAGTGCTTTATCCGGCACTGTTACAAGTGTTGAAGGAGCATTGCCAAAATACACAGACCAAGAGAAGAGACAGAAATAGACCTGGACTGAACTGGAGTTCAGTCTGGAGAAAGAATTTAAAGAGCATTATGAACTGAATTTTACTCAGTTCAGACTGTTGTTAACAAGGGGAAATAAACAAAACCAGAAAGTAATCTGATGACCTTTTCAGATGTTCAGTGTGAGCGTAGAGCACGGGCCAGCTTCAGTAACTGTTGCTCCCATGCTGTACAGTAAGAAGCTGTGGTTGTAGACCTTATCAGCTGTTTATTCTTTACTGTAGATAGAGGGAAGCACACCAGTCAGTCAAAGATTGCATGCTGTATAGTGTCAATGTGCTTTTTTTTTTTCCCACTTGTGTCTGCTGGTGCTTTGTCTTCTTAGAAGCAATAGGAGCTGCTTTGCTCTTGGCAGTACTGGGTGGACAAGTGTAAAACCGAAACCGCCTGCACAGAAGAGGTGTAAGAGCATGGGCAGCAGCTCTGTATGTACTTTGTTCACTGGGATGGCTCAAAGCTTGAAGGTGGGGGACCACCTTGTAAGAGACTCACTCAATCTCCATGGCTCTTTCAGTCCTTGGCCTCTCTTAGGGACTGTCAGCTGAGTTGCCAGCTGTGGCTGTGTTTTTGTGATTTGGGCAAGCATCCATTGAGAGCTGGCTAGAGGCAGCCAAAGACATTTCAGAAATGATGGCTGCTGGCTTCCTGATGAGAACAGACCTCCAGGGCTGTTCAGAGAACCCAGGGAAGTGAGGAGGAAGGTGGGTCTCCGGCAGACGCCAGGATTCTGTATGTTTGCTTGTCCCCAGAAAGGAAAAAACACTTGCTTTGTGTCAGTCTTTTTAAGTTTAGGACATTCAATAGCCACTGGCATTACTTTAAATTTTAACCACATGGAGTCAAGTTTTCTGGTGTCTCTGCCTCTTATTTGTGCATCAGCAATAGCCAACTTCTTCTGGCCTACCAGCTGTACCAGAGAGGATGTTCAAGTGGATTATTTCCTTGGAAAGATAATCAACCTGTAGACCTATTTAATTCAAGCTTTCTTATTTCCAGCCTGAGGCAGTAGATTTTTTTTTTTCTTAGTGGTTCCATGGTGAGTGTGATGTAGAACCACTATGCTAGGTTAGTTAGCACTCAAAAGTGCTTTGTGGTTTGCACGGATTATCTTTTTGATTTGAATAGCCAACTATAGAAAAACTGTGTGCAGTCTGACTCCCTACAGCCAGTTGTCTTCTTAAAAAAAGAAAAAAACAACAAACCCCAGGGACTGGGGACTGCATTAGGGAACCATGTGAGCTTGCTGGGTTTGTTTGGCTTTTTTCTGTCTGGTTAAGAGTCAGTTAGAAGTTGCCCACTGCAGTTCTTGGGCTCTTAAAAAATTATGCCCAGGTTAGAGTCTGAAAGCTAAAAGCAACTGAGTCCCAAGGGAATCTCATTTAGGAAGAAACTTTAAATAGCTTGTTACGTGTGCTAATGCTGATCATCTTGGCTTACTCCAGTGCTCCCTGAGTCCATTGGGAGAGTCTTTCCAGTGGGGTGTGCATTAGCTTTGGGGGATTCGTGATTGTAGGCAGCATCTCCAATGCTGCGTGTGCTTCTGGCAAAATTCAGCATGGTGTTTTTCCACACAGCTCCCATCATCTTTAATGCGAGTTGAGGGCATCCTTCACTTCAGGGTGTGAAGCAGCGGTAACGGTTAAAACAGTAATTGTTCTGATTCTGTGCAAGAATGTAAGCTGTTTGAGGAATAAAAATGAGAGATGGCAATTAAAAGTATTTTTCTGTTATTTAGTTGCACCTTTGACATCATACCCTGATGTTGGAAAGGACAAGAGACCATGCTGTAAAACATTTCTGATGGCAGCTCATGAGTGATCTGAAGTGGGGTGAAGTGTGGGTCCCAATTTGCTGTTAGGAAATTAAAGGTTTCTGCTTGTGTGCCCTTAGGACAGACAGCTGGCTGGAGGCTGGTTAAGAGTAAGGCTATCATTCTTATTTTCTTAATCCTTGGCAGGTAGCTGCTCCTAAAGGTCTTCAGAAGAATTATAAGCAGAGCCTTACAATTAATTGCATACAGAGAAGGAAGCTTAAGAAGAGAGCATTAAAGCAGATAAAGCTCAGTACTCAGCACTGTTAGTAAACAGCTCTAACGGAATAATTGTACACCAATTTCTTTCAGGAGCAATCCTGACTTAGGCAATTTAGCTGTCTCAGCTGGTCATTCCCAGTCCTTTATCATCTCTTACTTGCGGTGGTACATGTGCTTGAGAGTGTGTACAGGAAACAAGACTGGATGGCAGATGTAATATAAAAAATATTTTTATATTAGAAAAATATTGTGAGCAGGCACGGATATGTGTGTATATGTTGTGGTTTAGGCCCAGCCAGCAGCTAAGCCCCACTCAGTTGCTCTCTCGCTCCTCTTCCAGCAGCATGGGGAGGAGAAGATGAAAAGCTCATGGGTCGAGACAAGGACAGGGAGGGATCACTCATCAATTATTGACACGGGCAGAACAGACTTGACTTGGGGAAGAAAAATCAGTTTACTTTGTTACCAGTTGAATCAGAGTAGGATAACGGGAGACAAAACCAGGTCTTAAAAACACCTTACCCCACCCCTCCCTTCTTCCCAGGCTCAGTTTACTCCCCATTTCTTTACCTCCTCCCCCCAAGTAGTGCAGGAGGATGGTGAATGGGGGCTTTGGTCAGTCCATCACACAATGTCTCTGCTGTTTCCTCTTCATGGGAGGATCCTTACACTTTGCCCCTGTTCCAGCGTGGGGTCCTTCCCACTATAAACAGTCCTCCACGAACTGCTGCAACATGAGTCCTTCCCATGGGCTGCAGTACTGCTCCAGAGTGGGTCCCTTCCATGTGGTGCTGTCCTTCAGGAACAGACTGCTCCAGCGTGGGTTTCCTATGGAGTCACAGCCTTCTTCAGGTGTAGCTGCCTGCTCTGTCCTGGGGCCCTCCCTGGGCAGGTCTCTGCCCCACCTCTCTGACTGGGGTAATGGAGAACCGCCCACTGTAAAAGACTGGGTTTGAGACCATCTAAGGAACCTGAAGGTGCGCAAGTCTATGGGACTTGACAAGATGGATCTGTGGGTCATGAGGGAACTGGTGAATGAAGGTGCCAAGCCACTATCCATCATATTTGAGAAGTTGTGGCAGTCTGATGAAGCTCACACTGACTGGAAAAGAGGAAACATAACCCGCATTTTTAGAAAGGGAAAAAAGGAAGACCCAGGAAACTACAGGCCAGTCAGTCTCACCTCTGTGCCTGGCAAGATCATGGAACAGATCCTCCTGGAAACCATGCTAAGGCACATGGAAAATAAGGAGGTGACTGATGACAGCCAACATGGCTTCACAAGGGGCAAATTGTACCTCAATAAATTTGGTGGTCTTCTTTGATGGGGTTACAGCACTGGTGGATAAGGAAGGAGCAACTGATGTCATCTTCCTAGGCTTGTGTGAGACACTGTCAGATGCTTTGCATGACATCTTTGTCTCTGAACTGGAGAGACATGGGTTTGATGGGTGGACCACACAGAGGATAAGGAAATGGCTGGATGGTCACACTCAAAGGGTTGTGGTCAATGGCTCCGTGTCCAAGTAGAAGTCAGTGATGAGCGGCGTTCCTCAGGGATTGGGACAGCGCTATTCAACATCTTTATCAGTGACATGGATGGTGGGATGGAGTGCACCCTCAGCAAGTCTGCTGATGACACCAAGCTGTGTGGTGCAGTCAACACACTGGAGGGAAGGGATGCCATCCAGAGGGACCTGGGCAGGCTGGAGAGGTGGGACTGTGCCAACCTCATGGAGTTCAACAAGGCCAAGTGCAAGGTCCTGCACATGGCTCAGGGCAGTCCCAAGCACAGGTCCAGGCTGGGCGGAGAATGGTTCAAGAGCAGCCTGGGGAGGAGGACTTGGGGATACTGGTGGATGAAAAGCTGGACACAAGACAGCAGAGTGCGCTGGCAGCCCAGAAAGCCAACTGTATCCTGGGCTGTATCCAGAGCAGCGTGGCCAGCAGGTTAAGGGAGGGGATTCTCCCTCCCCATTCAGCTCTTGTGAGACCCCACCTGGAGTGCTGTGTCCAGCTGTGGAGCCCTCAGCATAAGTAGGACCTGTTGGAGCAAGTCCAGAGGAGGCCACGAAGATGCTCCAAGGGCTGGAGCACCTCTCCTGCTTAGAAAGGCTGAGAGAATTGGGCTTGTTGTGGAGAAGAGAAGGCTCTGGGGAGACCTTATGTCACCTTCTAATACCCGAAGGGGTCTACAAGAAAGCTGTAGGGGGACTTTTTACAAGGGCCTGTAGTGATAGGACAAGGGGTAACAGGTTTAAATTGAAAGCGGGGAGATTTAGATTAGATATCAAGAAGAAATTCTTCCTGGAGAGGGTGGGGAGGCACTGGCACAGGCTGCCCAGAGAAGCTGTGGGTGCCCCATCCCTGGAAGTGTCCAAGGCCAGGCTGGATGAGGCTTGGAGCAACCTGGGCTAGTGGAGGGTGTCCCTGCCCAGGGCAGGGGGGTGGGAACTGGATGAGCTTTGAGGTCCCTTCTAACCCAAACTGATCTGTGATTCCATGAATGATGATATTTAATGTACAGTGAATGGGGAAAACAGTGATTGCTTTGTAAATACAACTTCCTGATGAAAATGTAGCAATCTTATGTATACTGCAGCTCTGAAAATTGTTTTTCATGGGCATCTAAAAGTTTTTGTTACACATTTCATTCTTCAAGGTAAGCATTTAAAAAACCACGTGTTTACTAAGTACAGATCATTGTTTTTCAGATGCCTAGTAGTAAACTTGTCAGTCCGCTCTATCAGTAAAAAATATTGTGGGAGATAATTGTCACTTAAGTAGTCTTTGTGTTATAAGGTGGGGGAGCTGTATATCTTTTGAGCTTTATATTATGTAAAAAAGAAATAGCTAAATATACTTGGGTTTGTTTGGTTCTAGGCCAGAGGGCTATGCTTGCACCCCATTGCAAAGATGCAGCCCTGTTAAAGTCTGCACAACTCTGACATTATACTGATAAACTGGTGGAATTGAGTTGACATATGAACAATTGAGTTGGTCTATGTAATGAAACAGGAATGTAGTAAAAGGCTGTTGTAATTATATTTGTTATTAAAATATCAGGGTTTTGTTGCTGTTACGTGGTTTGGTTCTCTCTTTTGGATTTGTAGTGTACTAGTTCTGAAGTTTTTTTGTTCTTTGGAAATATTCAAAGGTGGTTTGTGTTTGTGGGTTGTGGTTTTTTTCTTTTTCTTTTTTTTCATCCTGGGTGTAGTTTTGCATCAGCGAAATGTCCTTGCTCTGAATTAGAAGAAGGAATTCTGTGGGTGAGAGTGCTCCATGGGACTTAACATCTCTGCTGAAACTCCTTTGGCTACCAAGTATCTAATTCCAGAACAAACAAAATCAGTGTTCTGAATTGATGAGAGGTAGGTAAATAGCTTCCATATTCCTTTGCTAGAGTATCCTAAAACAGTCATCTGTCCAAAGCAGATATTTGGTGCAGATGTTTTACATAGTCAGGATTAAGGGTGTGCCAAATTTGCAATCACCCTCAACAATAATTATGTGTGATTGTGTGTCATTGAGTAATTTGTGGTTTTCTGAATGTGCTTGCTGTTCAGCTTGTATATAAACATGCAGCCATTTGGGATGTGGCAGAAAGTCATGGAACACGTCAGGGCCTTTCAGAATGGCTGTTTTCTCAGGTTACTAGGGATTTATCTGCTTATTTACAAAGACTCATAGAATGGTTTGGGTTGGAAGGGACCTTAAAGAAGATGATACTTCCTTTCTGGGGCAAATTTGATAAAAACAGAGATTGTTAATCTCTGTGAAATGGACTGTTACTCAGTTTTATGTTGTCATATCTGTCTAATAGCTTAGTCACAAGCTCTAACACCACAGCGGTCACATCAAGATTTGTAATTTCAGTTTAGGAAGACCAGGCTTCATTCAGTAATGTGCAGCCATTCCTTTAAAATGTGTCCTTTCCTGTGTTGCCACTTTTGTGTGTGTGTGCGCTACTAAGTCTTGGATCACCACATCAGACTGGAAGAAATGGCATTTAAGTTGTACTTTTGAGACATGAGCCTTCAGTTGCTGCCTAAGCAAGACCCCCTGTTTTGCTGTGTCTGTGGGGTTTTCCACCTTTCGCGCAATCACTTCTGGAGGACTGGGGAAGGCATTGGAGTAACGAGCACTGAGGAGACCTCCATAACAAACTAGTCCCGAATATTCCAACATTGGTGCCTAAGCATGCATTCATGTTTTGGCATCAGAACGGACATACTGGGTTAGAATAGTTCATGTGTTGATCTTTGCCTATAGAACTAACGAAGTTAAAAACCTTTTTCTTATGCTTAGTGTGTTTGCAGGATCTAGTTTCTCAGTAAATATTCTGTATTTAGAATAACACATCTGTAACTACACTTGACTAGAGGAATGCCTGACTTGCGTGCTTGACTTCTGCCTGCAGTTATTGAGGCTTCGGGCATTTTTGGATGTGCAGAAATGTGCAGTTAGTTCTACGAGTTGGCTTGGCTATATGTGTACTATTAAAGATGCACAAAAGAATGAAGTTGTGCCTTCACTGTGTTTCTCAGACACCAAAACCTATTTTGAGTGTTGTTCTTCTCACAATGTTTACTATTTTCTTTTAACTTGTTGTGGATGCCCCATCCCTGGAATTGTTCAAGGCCAGGCTGGATGAGGCTTGGAGCAACCTGGTCTAGTGGAGGGTGTCCCTGCCCCTGGCAGGGGGGTGGGAACTGGATGGTCTTTAAGGTCCCTTCCAACCCAAACCATTCTGTGATTCTATGAACTTGATTGTGTGCTTTTTTGATGTCTGACTGTAGATGAATGCCACAAAGCTTCTCAGCATTGTTTAGGTGAAAGCTCTTACACCAGGTGGACTTTTAGTGCACTAAAACTGTTAAACCCCTGAAGTTCCTTCAGAAACTCTGCCTGAACTCATGCTTCACAGTTAGCATCTTCAAAGTGCTAAGAACAATTCGTCATGTTCTACATAATTATTTAACAATGCTGTAGTTTAGAATTGCACAAGCATTGGTGTCTCAGCTACACTGAGTCTCAGACCTGCCTCTGCGCATTCGTCCTACAGAGCCATGGCCAGTTTGATGACTGCAACTTGATTTAGACTTCACAGGTGTTGAGGTTCTTACCATATCAGTAACTTAACCTTCCAGAACTTTCTGCGGTGCTTCGTGAGAACTTGCCATTCTTTCCTAAGGTCCTTTCTGGAAATAGTTTGTAGCTGGCAAGTGAACTTCAAGCACTTCTGGTAATGTCTTCTCACTTTTATCTGTTCTGAATGCTTTGAAGGCCTGTGTTTCCCTGCACTGATGAAACACTCTTGCTTGGGTTGCACTTTGAGGTAGCAGAAAGAGGATGAAAGAAAATGAACTTGGTGAAGGCTACTTCAGCTTTTTTGGCAAGCAGGTCACATAAGCTGGTGGCATGACAGCATGTGAAAGACAGTAGGTACTGGGTTTTTGGTACAGGTTGGTGAGCATTCAGATGGTGAGACTTGGTCACATCACCGTTTAGCTGTAGAATGATGGGGTTGTAGGCTACGTGTGGGGAGTTCTGAATGACCTTCATACACCTGTGAGAAGGTCAGATCACGAGGATGGGGGAAGCAATGCCAGCCCAGGGTTACTGCCATTCCAGACGCCTTCTGTATCAGTAATTAGTTAGTTCAGTGTTGGCAGACTGACTGTAGCTGTGGGCTTCCGTGAAGTACGAGCACCATTGCTTACAATCAGAAGCATTGTCCCTCACATTGGAAGACGTCCCTCAGGTAAGAGCTGTCATAGAGTTACGGTTGTTGTCTTACACTGGGAGTGTCGGTGTCATTCATGGTGCGGCCCTTTGTTCCTTCGAAGGGATCATTATTACTGAAGATGTGAGTGATCCTCTTCACTCCTTTCCGGGGCCTTGGGTGGCTTCTGGGGAAGCTGGTGAGCTCTGACCTTGGTTGCAGAATTGTCTAGGGAGAATTCTGTGAAGGTCTCTGTCCTGCCCTGACAGCAGATAACGCTCTGGTTGGTGCTAACTAGCCCATACTCCCGTTCTGACCGCTAATCTAGGTCCCCTTTCAAAGATCTGCTCTTTACGGAGCTCACGCCAGAGGGCGGCCAGAGCCGTGGCAGGATCCTGCAGCAAGCTGGCAAGCGCTCCGGCTTGGCATCTGCCGCTGGAGCGAGCCCTTGCTGCCTGCGGAGAAACAAGGCAAAATTCTCATCCCATCTAAACTGGGTGTGCTGTTTTAACTTAGCTGAAGTAATGTTGCTTTTCAGATCTTTATTTTATAGGGAAAGAAAGCCTTTCCAAAGGATTTACTGCTCTACATTGAAAAATGTAATCCCTCAACTGACGGGGAATAATGGAGCGAGTGGTTTTACTCTATGTATAAACCCCATTCTATTATATGCTTGAGAACAATGGTTGGCAGGGGATAGATTTGAAACAAAACAATTTGGAGATAGCTTTATTACAGGCATATGCTTTATAGAATGCCCAAAGGAGGATGTTACTAGGTGGAGAGGTAGGAGCAGGAGCATGGCAGGATGAAGTATGTGGAGGGATGGTGGTCCTTATAGTGGCTCTTTTGATGATAGTGCAGCTATTTAATAAATTCACAAACAAATGGCTCAGATCAAAGCTATAACCACCCCACCCCCACCCCCCAACCTTAAGACAGTTTAATATTCTAGGAAAGGTTTTGTGTGATCTCTTGGGTGACTTGCAGACAACCTAAAACCTACGCTTAGCAAAAGGCACTCATAAACAGAGGCCCCAGGCAAATGTGTGTGTGATTATAGCAGACTTCAGTGATGGCTGGTGTTGAGACTCCAGTGAAATAAAACTTTGGACTGTTCAAAAAAGAAAAATGTCTAGATTATATGGAAGATAAGTACATATTAACTTTTATAGAGCTTGGAAAGTGCTGTATGGTCTGCTGAGGCAGCACTTCCATGTAAGCTACAGATGTATTAAATTGGCACCACTGCAGTTTCATGCTTTTCTTTCACCCTGACTGACTAATTGTACCCCGTTTTGTGTGCTGGTGCTCAGCTGATCTCACTGAGTGGTTTGGGGCACTGAACTAGCAGAAATCTCTTCACTTTTTTCTTTTTGTGTCTCTATTAATTTGTTTATTTATTTATTTGTTCAATTATGTGTTTATTTCTGGCTTAGCACCCTGAACCAGCTTGCTGAGCCAGATGGATGCCGTTACTGGCACAAGGACAGGGCAGGAATGCCTGTCTGGGACAGGACATGAATGAAGTGTACAAGTGCCAAGACAAATTAAGGTGAACGGTCAGGAAATCACAGCTGTAGGAAAGCTGCTGCTTAGAGTCACATTTGATACCGATGAGGAAGGCAGTTGTGGAAGGGGCAGAGGGAGGCTTGTGGCACAGCTAGTGTGATTGGGAAATGCCCAAATATGTGTTGCTGCTACTCACACCCCCCAGTCTGCCACCCAGTTGACTTCAATTTGATGTCCTGCCATTTCTCAGCATAGAAAGACATGGCAAACACCACAAATCAAGTTGATTCTGCTTCATATCAGCTAGATATGCTGAGGTTGGGCACTGGGCTCATGACAGACTTTTCCAGCTACAGGGTACATTTTCTTTCAGGCAAGAGACATGGCAATTTATTTGTTTGTTTGTTTATTAACTTTGGTCAGCGAAGCTAGTATGTGTATTCTGTTCAGAGAGGCCTCTCCTTCATGTTTATCTGTACAACTGTTTCTGTAAAAATACATTATTTTTTGGTGCAGCCACGTTGGTTTTGGGGATTTTTGTTCCCTTCTGATTACTAAGAGTAATTAAATAATTGGTCAAAAGTAAGTGTGAAAGTAACACTACACAGAATCCTTTATGTACCTATAATTTTTTAAGACACCTGGAAGTTGGTCATACTGGAATGATATTAGAGTTACCAGATTTGGAATCACAGATTTCAGTGCTGGGTATATCATTCTCAATTATTCCTTTCTGTTCAATGCTTTTGGTTTGTTTTTTACTACCAGTTTTTTATTACTCTGAAACAGTTAGCTCTTCAGTTGAAGTTGTTGTTTGATAATTTTATGTTTTCCTCATACTTTGCCAACTTTTTTCATCCTAGAAATTGGTCCAGTGACAATAACGACAGATCCCAAGAAATTTCAATTTGAACTCAGGGAACTTTATGTTCAGGTGAGTAACTTGTTTGTTCTCTCTGGTTCTAGCAAAGGCCCTGTTTCCTCCCTCTAAACTTTCCTCTGCTACAGTGCTTCCTCAGGATATAGGCCAGCTAACTCTGTCATTTTACCTGCACAAACTGCCATTTTCTGGTTCTCTGGGCATCTTAATTTATGATTACCTTTTAATTACTTCATCTTAGTTTACATCATTGTGCGGGGACTCAGTTCAAGAACACAAGAAGGACTAGATAATGCTAATGTTTATTTTGCATTTTAATTAGTCCTGCCTCCTGTTCACAGACACTTCTATGAACTGTTTTACTGTACTCTAGAACTGATTTCCCATGAAAACTCTTCATTAACTTTAATTAACTAATCTAGGTACAAAAGGACTAAGACCCATGAAGTAGGATTTAGGTACTGCTTTCACTGCCATGTGTTACTTAGCACCTACTGATTCAAAAGCATCAGGTTGACTCTTCTCATGCAAACCCTGGGAATTGCTTCTGTGGCTGTGCTCAGGAGACAAGTGGCAGTTTTTGAAATAACACACCAGTAGGTCTCCCTTGGTGGAGCTTCCCTGGGTGAGAATGAACAACAAATGACATCTGTATTGGGTGATGGAAAGAAAGAGAAGTGTTGGAATGGAGTTAACCTTACTGAAAGAAAATAAGATCTTATTGTCTTGTCTTTTAATCAGGCAAAATGCTTCTGACCTGTGGAGAACCTTGGAGGAGTTAATAGTGCCAGGCAGACTCTCCCCTCTTAAAGAACAATCTTTTGGAAACTGGCACATGGTGTAATCCCTGTAACAAATGATTGTTTGAAAGCCTATAGTACTAGTGTGGGAAGAACAAGTAGCATAAAGTTGGCAGAAAAATTGAAATTCAGAGAAAACAATAGTAAATTTTCAAGGAGGATGAAAATGCTAACCGTTACGCTTTTTCACAGGGAAATTTAAACTTTAAAAATCCAATCTTTACTTTTTGTTTTCTAAATAGCTATACTAGAAAATAATTGCAGGTATTTCTAAAAGGTATATGATTTAGATGAAATTTTTTGGAATTTAAAACTTCATTTACAAGCAGATTGTTTAAAAATTTGTCTAACGAATCAAATATTTCTTTAATCCTGATTGATTGCATATTTCATAATTACTTTCAAGATTTGCTCATTTGGCAAAATTATGACTTTCACTGACTTGCCTTCATTCTTTATATTGGTGAAGGGTCAAAATACAAATTAAAGAAGTGATTAGAATAGGACTGAAAGGACATCTTGCAGTAGTTCTCCCAGAAAATGTGACCATTTCCTTCGTGTTTGTTGTAGTGTTTTTCCTAGAAATGCAGATAAAAGATGCGAGAATGAATATTGTGGAGGCAGGAGAAATTTTAAGGTAGGTTGAGTTTGAAAAAGGGTGTAGAGCAAATATTCTCGTTAACGAACAAAGCTAAAATTAAGGAGTCTTATGTATAAAACCTATTAGGTAGAAATATGCTCCCCAGGAATACTGCAAAACTTGTCCTTCCTGGACATCAGGACAAGCCCAGTTCTTCTGTTCTAACAAAATTCATCTGGTCACAGGACGATTGGAGGGTCTGCACATGACATTAAAAATAGACTTTTGGCAGGCATAGGACATCAGGTAAAAATTAGTCTGTATACATTTCAGTGTATATTTAATACATTTTACAGGTATTAAATGCAGTTTTCAGGATGGATGCTTATTTACATAAGCAATATACTTAAATCTTGTATATATGAAAATCTTTTAAAGTATATTTGCATAGTTGGAGTGTTACATGATCCCATGATACAGATGCCAATATACTTGCATCCACAGTTATGAAAAGGCCTTATTTGAGTCTTTCTCAGTGTACAAATGACAGCTTACGTAATGAAAAAAATATTATGTAAGAGTTATCAGTAACACTTTTCAGGTCAGATACTAAATTTATCCATTTGTAAGTGGATACAATGCCATTTAAATAGTTATATAGATATTTAATTTAGACATGAGAAATGTGGATAGTACAGATGAGCTGAGCTAACAACCTAAATTTCTGTGTGCCTGTCCAAACCAACCAGAAAATGAGACCTGCTGAGCTTTACTCGCCTTTGTCTTTCCAGAAAACTTCAGAAAGTAATTGTAACCATATTTAATTGCAATTTGGAAAGAGGTGGGAAATATTTAAAGAAAAATATTTCTTTATTTTTTTTTTTTAATAAATCTAATTTTTTTGGCAGTTCTACCTAGCTGCCTTTTGAGAAAACCCCTCTTCCACATTATGAGAATAAAAAAGTTCACTCTTGATCTCAGAATAAACATTTAGCTCAGCAGTGCTTTTCCTATTATATGCAGAAAATAGATGTTGCCATATAGAATATTACATGACACAATAGTCTAGCAGACTTGAAGTGGGAATAGAGATTTTCTTATTCCAAGTAGGTGTCTGTAGAAATTAGGTGTCATCTTGCCTTTGCCTACAAATTAAAGCTTTACATGGAAGAGTCTTTTGCTGATGATGACATTCATTTTGCAAGAGCAGGAGAGAAATAACTTGGATATACTAATCTGTCCCATAGGATTGTATAAGCATTGCCAAGATAAAGTTCTGACATGTGCATCAAAAATGTATTTGGAGAACTATCTTGAATTTCAGGCAGTCTGGAGTCTACCATTTGCTTTTCCCATGAAAGTGAAGCTACATTTAGAAAGGTCTGACATAAAAAAACCAGTGGTGAAGTACCTATTCTTTAACATAGATGAGAAGTTTATTGATATTCTTTCTTTGAAGTGGGATTAAAGATCCTGATACATAAAAAATTGTTACTGACATGAACATTTAGCGGGGGACAGCTGAAATTCTTAAGGACTGGGCAGTCTGTGTGAGGCAAGGGTTTTTTTCTGGTTTATATGTCTGTGTGAATGTTTAAACTCAAAACATAACTTTTGATGGCATGTCCAGAATTAAAATCGAGGCAACAATTGCATTATCTTTTTTTTACTTCATCCTTCCCAGCATTCTGAGATGTGTATATATGTGTTGATTGTAGAAATAAAAGAAATAACCTTCATATTTAATCTTGAAAGTGCAGAGGTCTGTTGCTGTTCACAGGGACAGGTTTTACAGTTTGTATTCATCGCTCTGCAAAGTTCTGTCTTCAACGCGCCAAGTTAATTTTTATGGAAGTTAAAGCAAATTTATTTAAACAGTGTTTTCCTGTAATTCTCAGTTTAAGGAATGAAACTGATCCTTTTGTATAAAGTTAAATAAAGTCATACTTGGAAGCATTTTGATTAACCACGTGGTCTGAAATCTCCAGCTACGCAGCTGTCTACATAGCAACACAGGTCACTGGGACCACATCACCTGTGTCCCCTCTGCTGAGCTCCCTGCGCTGGCTGCCCTGCAGGGTGACGTCTAGGTTACGTTCTTGCTGCTCTGGTATCGCAAGGTCCTCCTGGAGCTCAGTGCTGCTTGGCTGAGATCATTTCCCATCTGCGTCTATGACCATGACCTCCCATGACTGCTGCGTACTGTTGGAGCAATTAAATTGTCAGCCAGTAAGGGAGCGTGTGAGTATGGGAAATGAGGCTGTCACGAGAGCTGGAGCTAAACAAAACATGGTGCTCCCAGAAAAGATACAGAGTGACCACGACACCAACCATTTTCCAGGATTTTTTCTTAGAAAATGCTTTGTTTTTCTTCTAATTGTGAACAGGGTGGTGGAGACTGTCCAGAGATGAGCATCGGGGCAATAAAGATTGCTCTAGAAATTTCTCTTCCTGGTTCTTTCATCTACGTATTTACTGATGCACGATCCAAAGATTATAGACTTACCCATGAAGTACTTCAACTCATTCAACAGAAACAATCACAGGTACAGAGGAGATTTATATTCTGAGCTGGTTTTATGTATTTAATGCCCTGTTTTCTCAATATTGAAGTGTAAAATTCTTATGTTGTGAATTAAATAGTGCAGGTGAACCTTCTGCCAGGATATGTAGCCTGGTAAGCTGGCTAAGTTAAGTGGTTGGGTTCATGTTGTTCTGAAGTAAGTATTCTGTGAAGTACAAGCGCTGATAGATGAATATCAGTTCTGAAGTGATTCCTGTCTGTTCCTTTTCTTCATTGCTTTTTCCATCAGTAGTGAGTGCGCTACGGCTGTCCTTCATGCAAAGTAATATGAACCTGTGCCAAGTGATACAATTCTTTTGTTGTCATGCCTTCATGTTGTCTTTGCAGTGTTTTACTGAAGTTTACACCATGTACCAAATAATTTTTATTTTTATTTAATATACAGGTAGTATTTGTACTGACTGGAGACTGTGATGACAGGGATCATATTGGTTACAAGGTCTATGAAGAAATTGCCTCAACGAGTTCTGGTCAAGTGTTTCACTTGGACAAAAGACAAGTTAATGAGGTAACTTTCCTTGAATTTTGCAATATATAAGAAAACATGGCAAGGCCCTACACTCTAAATCTTTAAGCTACCTGATTGTGGGTTAGGGAAGATCAGGGGAAATTCTAAATGTTCTACTGTTGGCATTTGAACTCGGTTCCACCTTTCCCTTCCATCTTTTTCCACCTGCTATATCAGGATACTATTCTGCGACTTTCATTTCATTGTTTCAATACTTTTGATAGCTGCTGACTTACTAGTAATTGTGATTGCTGACCCACAGCCTTGACTGACTATTTCTTTGAAAATTCCAGTGAGTCTTAGACAGAAATGAAAATTCAATAGCTCATGAGAAAATAATTTGGAGAGAGATGAAATTGCACATTAGTTATCTGGGGAGCTGGAATTGTTTATAAATGTACACATTTTCCTTTGACTTCCTGGTGTAGGCAATAACTAGATGTGGTTTTTTAATAAAAATTTACTTTGGTTTGTTCCTTTTTCTTTCTGTCCTAGAATTCGAACAATGACAAATGTTGGAGATACATTGCAGTTTTCTATTGCTGTTGCCTAGAAAAACTGAAGTTCTTATTGGGGATGTTGTAAAGTACTGGCAGTGATGTGAAGGTGATCAGAAGGAGGAACTTCCCAGAGGATTTATCCTCCCAAAGTTAGATAGGTTAAAAGTCAGAGAAGAAATTAGCTGTTGGGACTGTGCAGTTCCTGACCTGCATTTTGCAATTGTTTGTGTATGCAGGGTGAAACTTGTCTCTGTGAAGCTCCATGAAATCCCTTTATACAGAAGGGATCTCGATACTGCCAATGGGAAATGCTCTTTGCCAGCCCTGAAGTTTTAGGACAAAGTTTTTGTTTGATTTTTTTTGTTTGTTTTCTTTTTCTTCTGGTTTTGGGGAGTAGAAGTGAGCAGAAAAGCAACTTGTAGGTGCTAGGCAGCACCATGTTCTTCAGGGAAGCTGGCTGCACTGATCTGTTGAATGTCTGTCATGGCTTTCTGAACTTCTTGGTGCTTTCCCATTTCTAAGAATAACAGTATCTGCTTGAATGGTTAGTCTGTCTTTGAATTTTGAGTAAGGTTTTAAGCAGGGAGGTTCAGCAGCCACCTTCACCTCCTTCCTGCTCCATCTCGCATTTCCTTTGAGCAAGTAACAAGCTCCTCATCTGTGGGCTAGGCAGCCCTGGCCTGCACAAGAGCCAGAGATTGTTAGCGTCAAGTGATGATATCGGTAGGTGCTGTTCTTGCAGGGTTTTCTAGGGAGAAGTACATTGCTTTATATAATTGCATCTCCTTTCCGTGGCCATAGGCTACAGGAGATTGCTTCTGTGAAAACCCCAACCCTCTACATCGCTTTCAGAAATCTTCCACAATAACTGCTGAACATTTTGTGTTAAGACCGACCAAAACACTCTGAAATAATTTTAGTGATCATTGGCCTTATATAAAGCTGTGTCGGGGCTAAGAGACAGTGAAAATGAGTTTACCAAAACGCTGTCATCCCAAAAGTGACCTTCACTGCAGGTTTTGGTTCTGGATCAGAAATCCTATTACATGGAGCATATCCACCAATGGCTGGATGCAAACGAATGGGAGGTGTGGTAGTAGTAGTAATCTGCATCAGCTGTTTATGGTATATCCTTCAGGCAAGATTCAACAGAAACAAAACTTGTCCTCCTTTTCTCTGGGCAGTCAATGGTGTGTAAAGGATGGAGTTTATAAATTCTAAAACATATTCACTGTTTTGGGCCTAGGGACAGCTAATGCTGAATTGTAGATTAGGAAAGAGCTACATGGTCACTGACTGAACACTCTGCCAAACCAATGTCTTGTTTTGTTAAAACATTTTTGTTCTACCCCCAAAAAACCCAAACAAAGCTATTTATAGTGTATAAAGTTTCAAACCATTCCTGTCATCCTTGCCCTTTGTGTATTAAATGGAGAATGAAGCAATATTATGCGTTAGCTACAAGGAAACACAACAAAACAATACTTGGTATTTATCCAGTCCTTGTGTTATCAAGAAGACTAAGAAAACTTAATGCATTTTTTTCACTTCTGAAAAAGATGTTGTGATCTTAAATACTGCAATTAACGTGGTCAAAATTATTGTCAGTTGACAAAGTTGTGTTGGGTTCGGTCCAGCAAAGCGTGAAATATACAAGTACCTCCACTTATTGCTGAATGAAGCTCTTCTAACAGCATGAGAGGAAGGTCAAATTTTGAAAATTTGCCATGGTTACTGTGCATTAGATTAATAAGAATATTCTGAAAGTCCAAAGCACAAGTTTTGTTTATATTTTCTAAAATTCTTCTGAATTTGTCCTTAATTTGGGGTATAAGGTTTACCATCATCTTATGTCCGGAGGCAGCTGTTCTCAAACCATGACAGGTTTATTATAGCAAGATACCAAATATGTTTTCATCATATTTAGTACAATTTGATGAATTAATCAGATTGCAGGTGTGTAAGGGAGGAAAGCTATCTTGTGATCAGAGTCTTTAAAAAGGAAACTTTTACTCTTCAAAATTTGGTTTTCAAGTTCTGCTTCTATTAACAACTTGTGAATACTAATGTGTTTAACTGGAAATGAATGAAGTAGTATTTGGTTTGAAATTTTTTAAACTGGTCTCTAGTTTTGAGATTTTTGACTATTGACTCAGTTCTAAAATGAATGTCCTCCTGTCCGAAGGAACAGTAGCATTCTCCTTTTGTCTCCAATATCTTGGAAAGGTTATTATGCTTGTTTTATCAAAACATTTAAGTCCTGATCTGGAAAGGTGTTTCTTTAGGGTGAGATTGCCTCGGTTGCAGTGAGCTTCCACAGCTGCGTTTGTAGGCTCAATAATTTACAATAATTGCTGGAAATGCGTTGTTCATACTAATCAAACATGGGTTAAATTCTCCTGTTAAGAACAGATTCATACTTTCATAACTTTTTTATTCGTACCTTTCCAGAAGGTACTAACTTTGGCTTGAACTGAAGTTCTCTTACACCACACTTTTTTATCCCTCCCATAATGGAGTTCTGTAAGGAAATTCCTGTAAATGATTCTGGTGCCCAGTGGTTTGTATCAATGCCCAAACAGGTGTTAAGATAAACAGTGATGATGAGCAGAGTGAGAATTTGGTAAAGGTTAAAAATAATGGTAATTAATTTATCATTGGTGGTTCTGATCCTCCTTCAGGTGATTTTGATTGTTTGTGGTAAAAGTGAGTCAGTACTGTGTATGATGAATTGGACTGATCAGTGTGGCTAAAGCTTGGGAGTTCACAAGAACTGAGCTAGTGAGTAGTGATTTTCCATTTCTTTTAGTATGGAAACACTTGCTTTTCTTACTCTAACCTTCCTGTAAGAAGGGAAAGATTTCCCTAGGCTGCTTAAAAATATAGCTTTCTTACTGATTTTTTAAATAAGTAGAAATGGATGTTCCATATACAGTTCCGTTAATGATAGGAGAACTGAGAATGGTTGTGAAGGAGATTGGAGACATGGTGTTGACTTTGGTGGAAAAAGGGGGTGGTGTTGAGTGACTTGAAAGGTGGATGAGGCTAGATGGAAAAGAAGGAATTTGGAGTTTGGGTGAGAAGCCTGTGAATAAAAGCAGTGATGTGAATGAGAGGCAATTGGGAAGGGGACTGAAGACAGGGAGTAATAGGACAAGACTGGTAACAGAACGTGTTGAAAGGAATGGTGCAAAAGGGGTTATTCTTGTAGGGAAGGTGCAGAAGGTTAATGTCTGTAAGATCATGTGGATCTAAAATGGGATCTAGCATGAATCCTTTGCCGTAAACCGAAGTCTCACAAACACACTGCAAAAAGCATCCTATTTCTCCTGGCTGTTAGCCCTCACAGAGGGTGGCAACCTAGGAGTTACACCTACACAGCTCAGGTTAAAAGTCTGCACTGTGTATGATCCAAGGGTATGTTTGGGTGATGCTACATGAGGAGACAATTTGAAATTTTGTTTCACTTTGCTAAAAATATAGAAGGCCCCTCCACTGCTTTACAAGAATAACACGAAGGTGACGAAGTCAAAAGCTCAAATTTACAGCTTAGAATTAACGTTTCTCACATAACTCTGCCTCTTGCCTTCTTGTCTCCCCCAGTCCCAAACAATCAGTATGCGTTTTCATAGCAGAGGAGGAATGTTTTCATGGCAGAGGCAGCTGAATGCTGCCCTAGAGAGTATGTTTCTACTCTGAAGATATGTTGTACAGTGAATGCCAGACAAGGAAGAAGAAAACAAACCTAGTTAAACCTAGTTACAGCTGTCCTTTATCTATTTTATATGGAACTTGTATTCTCTGGAAGAAATAGACTGTGATCATGTCCATAAGGATGTCATAAAACAACTGCAAAAGGATGTTTTAAAGACAGTGGAGAGCAGGCAGGCTTAAACCTTCTGTTTCCTAACTTTGAAGAGCTTGAGGTTCAATACTATCAGATTTCAGTTCTGTGGGGTTTCTTTTATATGTGTAATTACTGATATATATACATAATTTCTGATTTATTTTCATAGTATTGTTTCCATGTGAACTGTCTCAGTCATATTTTTAGATGCACTTTTAAAGGCATTATTAGAATATTTTTCTCTTTGGGTAGAAGTATAGACCTACGTGTACTTAAGCAATGAAACAGTTAACTTCAAATCTTGTTACTTTGACTGAGAAATATTCTTGAGACACAGAATAAACAAATGGGAATAGAGACCATGTTCCATAGATTTTCCAGGTTTCAGTATGCATTCCAAGAAATGACCTGACTGCAGGGCAGGTTGCAAGAGCAAATTCTCTGGAGAAGTGTTATAAATTATTTCTGTATTTGCCCTTCCCCCTCTAATAATATTAATCAAGTCACATTTTGGCAGAAGAACAAAAGCTGCTGTTGTTTTGGGGGCTTGCTGTAAGGGTCCCAAAGGAGGGGAAAAAAAATAAAAATCTACTTCCAAACCAGTGTTACAGCAGTATTGCGAAGCTCATTGGAATGACAGGGTTGGGAAACGGATCTCCCAGAATTGCCTATTGAACTTTTGGGAAAAATTTAATAGTGCAAGCAAGTTACTGCCAGACTTAAGACAGCTGCGTCATTCTGTTGCCTTCCCTTTTCATTTTTGAACTTGAAAAACTCTCGAACACTGAAGTTTAACACCCTTACTCTCTCACAGTAGCTTCTGCTTCTGATATATACTTGGTTTAAAAACAAAGGTGTTCTTGCTTTATTATTTTTTGAAATGTCAGTTGCATTACATAATTCTTCCCTGGGATGATGCATTTTATTTTAAGGGCAAATTCTGCTATAAGAGAACGAAGTAGCCTCAGGGTCTTCATCCAGCCTACATATGATTCATAAACTGAAATTTTAGCTAAGGTTTACAACAGTTGCTGTAGTATCAAAGTCCTTCATTGCTCTATCTGTTGACGTAACACTCCCGTGAGATAGAAATGTGGTGATGTTCCCCTTTTGGTTAAGGAGCATGAAGAGATTAAGGTGTGTGGCTAATGGAACAGCTTGGCAGTTACACAAAGTAATTGCACAAGCTAAAAATACGAGAATGGGGACAGAATGCTTGTCAACTTAGTCAGTGTACAAGTATAGGAACCAGAGATCATACTTTATATAACTTGATCAGTATGTATTTATATAAGGAGATACATTTCCATATGCCTAAAGGTCAGACACAGTTAGCATTACGTGTGCTTGAGAGCCCATGCCCAACATTCAGTATTAGCTGGGCTTCCCTGAAGATCTTGAGCCAGCCCCACTTTATTTTGTATTGACAGTAGGACAAAATATAAAATGTGTATACCTGTGTATAATATACCAGAAATATTACATGTTTTTGTAGCCCTTACTTTTAATTTCATAGATTTTGAAAGTGGAAGGTGTAAATTCTTCTTAAGGTTGTTGGGTGAGTTGGGTTTTTTTAGTGTAAGAAACGGTAGGAGCTACAGAAGTAGGAGGTACTTCTTTAGAATGCTGGCAGTGACCTGTATTCATGTCCTAATCTGTCTGCCTAGCTGTTGGAACGAAAGAAGAAAGACCAAACTCCCATTAAAGGTATACTGGGTGGAAGAGTTCAATCCACTAACTGCTACCTCCTTTAGAAGAACCCATGCTGAGTAGGCCCAGTCACCTTCTGCTTCATGTGCCCAGAAACATATGGAAAGATAACAAAAATAAGTGTGTATCGTTAACAGTGAAAGATAACCAGAACCTCATAATGTGCTTCAAGAGCAGATAAATGTTATTATTTTGTGAGATACACAGATGGAAACCTAGTATACTTGAGGTTCGTGTTATACATCTGAGATGAAACTGTGATGATACTTGTCTTTTAATTTTATGTCTATTCCATGGGATAAACTGTCAAACTTAGGCAGATGAGTCGAGGTGTCTAGAAAGCTCTTGCATCATGGAAGACTGTTTCCATTAAAACTAAAAGCCAACTAGGTAAAGACTTGAAAAGTTTGAGCTCAATCTCTGTTCTGAACTCACATTGGACCTTGATACATGTTCAAATATTTTTACATCCCCAGAATTTTTTTTCATTGCCTGCAAATTTTCTAGTTCCAGCAGGGACCACGAAACTGTGTGTACGCAGACATCCAATTGAAAATTCCCTTAACTTAAACTCAGCTGGTTTAAATTGATCTAAAAATCCAAGACTGAGGGCTTTTTTTTTCTTGGAAGCTGACATTTCAAACCCTGCTGAAAGAAAAGGTATATTAAAATATGTTGTGGTGGTTGTTACTGCCTTAAAGAAATGAGATTAACTGGGTTAAGTTCACATTTACATGCTAACTCAAACATGAGATTGGGCTAATGGATGTGGATAGTTTTTGAATGAACACTCTTATTTGTAAAATGAGTGTCAAAAATAGAAGCAGACGGAGAAGAGTGGAGATGGAAGAAAACGTTACCTTCCCTTCTCTTGGAAAGAGGAAATAGCTAATTCTCTGTGTTGAGATTTCTTAAAGGATCTAGTGATATCAATTTTGATGGTCTTTGGTTATGTCAGTACTATGGTGAGGCACTGGAACAGGCTGCCCAGAGAAGCTGTGGGTGCCCCATCCCTGGAAGTGTCCAAGGCCAGGCTGGATGAGGCTTGGAGCAACCTGGTCTGGTGGAGGGTGTCCCTGCCCAGGGCAGGGGGGTTGGACCTAGGTGATACTTAAGGCCCAACCCATTCTGTTCTGTGTTTTTGTTGTGCACTGTTAGCTCTATGTTCAAAGCGTACTGACTCAGACATGTCATCTCTGTCTGACTTTTTGCCAATAAAATTACTATTTAACACTTTCCCAGCTGTACTGGGAAAAGCCATAAGGAATCACATTCAGTATGCAACTCTGGAAATCAGCAAGATCACCGTGCTTTACAGCTTCTGAAACGTGTCATCTAGTGTGAATGTATACAAACTTTTTTTTTAATGCAAACATCTTTATCATGTAGTGGTAGTTCAATTGCACTTCAAGTTTGACAAAGTCGTGCAGAAGCTAACCCATTGGACCCATAATTTCCATTATTAATGGGTAGCTAAATATGTGCCCTTCAGGTTAGATTTTTGACTTGATTGTGTACCAATGAACTATTTCCTGGATTTTACCAGGGTGGCTTAGCTCCCACTTCTGGTAAGTTGTATCTTCACCTTGACAAAAACCAGCCTGGTCACATGCAGCGAGTCCTACGCTGGATCATCTCAACAAAGAAACCAAAAGCTAAAGAGTTGGTTCCCTTCCACATCCAAAAATAGTTGATGCCTGGTCTCTGCAGAACATGCTGAAGAGGTGCTGAATGTCTGATTTGAAGACAAGTGAATCAGCAGAAATTAAACCAAATATTTTTATGTCAGTATTTTTATCTTCTGTCCAGAGACCAGGAACTTTCCTTAAAAGAATCATAGTTGGTGTGCAAGGCAGGTGCTTCTTTTCCCAGTGCTATTTGAACTGGTGTTGGTATTCTTGTGGCATTGTTGTCTAAATTGACTTTATATTTAACTGAAATTACTTTTCTTGTCATTGACACGGGAAAGGAATGCTAGAAAATGGGATTTGCTTCACTTTGTTTACTGAAAATTCCTTTTTTAATGTGAAAGTGTTCTTTATTTTTCTCTTAAAGTACACTAGACTGCTGTGCGTCATTAAATAACTGTTGCTGGTGTTTCTGGTGACATAATTTACCTTTGAAAGAAAGTGAACTTTTGGAATACTTTCCATGGCTCAGCTCTCCTGTCTGCCAAAAAGAGTGTCTGGGGCTCATGAAAGTATTTTGATTAGATTTTTGTTTCGTAATACATGGTTGCATGCTGATAAACTTACCACTGGAGAGCCTTCCCACTTGCCTCCCAAGTTTGTAGAAGTAACATGATCATGCAGTGGCCTGAAATGAACCATGCTGTGTGGAATGGGTCTGTTGTAAAGGGAACTGATACGATGTAGTGGACCAAGAGATGTAATTAGGGAAAAGACCCACAACAAACACCAAAAAGTTTTAAAGCTGGAAACACCAGTTGTATTAGGTTTGTGTTTGGGTTGGTAGTGGAGGAAGGGCCACAGGGATGGCTCCTGTGAGAAGCTGCTAGAAGCTTCCCTGGCTCCAAGTTGGACCCAACCCTGGCCGTGGCAGAGCCAGGCAGAGCCTCTGAGATTAGTATATTTAAGGGGGGGAAAACACAAACAGAGAAGCAGAAGCAGAACCAGCAGCAGAGAGAGGAGTGGGGTGTGAGGGCGACAAGCAGGCAGGCCCCCAGGTCAGTGCAGAAAGGCCGGGAGGAGGTGGCCGGAGCAGAGGTTCCCCTGCAGCCTGTGGTGAGGGGTCAGGCTGTGCCCTGCAGCCATGGAGGGTCACGGGGGGAGCAGAGACCTGTCTGCACGTGGGGAGGGCCCCACGCTGGAGCAGGCCACTGTGCCCAAAGAGTCTGTGACTCTGTGATTTGATTGGTAAGAAACTGATTTTTCCCCCAAGTCAAGTCTGTTTTGCCTGTGACCATGATGGGTGTGTGATCCCTCCCTCTCCTTGTCTCTACCCATGAGCCTTTCCTTGTATTTTCTCCTCCCCATCCCACCAGGGTAGGAGTGAGTTAGCAGCTGCATGGGGCTCTGTTGTTGACTGGGCCTAGACCAGGACACCTGTCTTAAATTCTTTTGCTCAAGTTGTGTGCTGTGGAGTTTTGGTGACTGTAGTTTAAGGCATTTTCTCCCTCTTTGATGAGTTGTTTTCAATCCAGATCCTTTTTCAATTTTAATGATCTGGCTTGCAGCATGACCCCAGAAACAGGTAAGTAGGTGGCAGTGAACTTTGGGAAGGAGAATAAGTAGTTGCAGTGAGATAAGAGAAGAATTCTTTATCCAGGTTTTACCTCAGAAACAATTCCTTCATGTGCCTATACTCCTGTGTACTACAGGGTATGAAAAACAACATATGAAACCTGAGCCCCCCAGGGAAGTAACCCATGGCAAGACAATAATTTGGCTCCACATGCATTTTATAATCAGTGTGACTGCTGTTAGACGTTGTTCTATATCTTTTAGTAAGATACAAGCTGCTGGAATTGCGTCATTGCCAGTACTCTGATTTTAAGATGCAGTTTTGTTGTTGCAGTTGCTGTCAAATGTCAGCAAAGTGTTTTGGGATCACAGAGATCATGTATGCTCTCAATTAGTAATTTTGTCATCGTAATTCTAACAGACTTAACTCCCTTCTCATGCAGTGCAGGAACAGCTTACAGCAATCCTGAACCAGTATCTTGTGTTGGTTTACAATGTGGAGAGATGGGTTATAATCTTTAGATTACAGATTGGCCTAGGTAGAGTTGCGTATACTTTCCATCTTCTCTCAAGAGGTCGGCGTGTGATAGTGAGCTAAGCTACTGAAGGCTTGGGCCTTCTGACTCTTTCAAACGGTGAGTAGCAAGCATGGAACTGGTCCAGGAGTGAGTGGATCGCCATCTCCACCCTGCCAGTTGCTGTGGTTGCTGCTCAGGAAGAGGAGTGTCAGGCTGATTGTCCTAAGCCTAGTCTTCTTGACTAAAAGACCCCAAAAATGCGTCATGGGAACTAAACCTGTTATCTAATTTTGTTGTTTAAAAAAGAAATAAATTTGGGAATTACAGATTATTTTTTTCCCTCCTCTATCATATCTGTGTTACAATGTCATTTTACTAAATATTCAGGTATGCAATATTAACCCTTCTGAGCTTAAAGAACTTTGTGTATAAATACCAATGTGATTCCAATTCTTATATGTATTGGCAAAGCTCCTGCAATGATGCTTTACCTTGTGGCTTGATTTATGTTGCTTAAGTCTCCTGAAATCAATTGAAGCTAGACTGGAAAATTCCTTTCTTCTAAGAATTCATATGAGTTCATTAAATTTTGCAATTAGTTTAAAAACTTAGCTGTGGCGTTAACATCCTGGAATTAAATGGAAAACTTTCCATGTGCCTGGAACAAAAAAGTGCCATACTCATTTCATGTATAATGTGAGTAGAACAGATTGAGATTTCTTTTGGAAGCGTTTTTGGACCCAAGTGTATAATTTCTAAAGGTAAAATTTAATTACCTGAATCTTTTTGAAGCCTTGTGATTCCTGTTCCAGGGTTGTCTAAAGTAAGCAGTTGCTGAATAGCTGGTGTCATTAGCTCTTGCAGGAACTGTATTTTTCTTTTGGTTCATGTTACTTCAGGGGTTTTGAGTAGCATAGTTAATTTTACTGTGATTTTTGTATCTTCTTTTTAAAATATGACTCAGTACCTTGCTTATGCAAACTGTTGTGGAGAGGGCTTGCAGCACTCTGCTTGCGTGGGCACTGCTGTTTCCCTTCGTGTTGCATTGGGAGCATTCAACATGTCTCAGGTGTGGCGTTACTAATAGTGGGGGGATAATAATTTAGAAAAACATGCCTCCACCTTTTCAAATGCTTTTTGGATGATGCCCCTTATAATAGAAGTAAACATGGAATCCCTAGAAGACAGTATAGGCAGCATTCAGCAGAAAATTTTTCAACAGCAAATACTATTGACAGTATAATAACAACTGTTATTTTCTCTTCTAGGTGTTAAAATGGGTTGAAGAAGCAGTGCAAGCCTCCAAAGTGCATCTCTTGTCTACAGACCATTTGACCATGGCTGTAAATACTTGGCAGATCCCTTTTGATCCAAGCCTGAAAGAGGTTACGGTGTCCTTGAGTGGTCCTTCACCAGCGATTGAAATTCATGATCCATTAGGTGAAGTAGTTTATACCTTCTGCTGGAATAGTAAAAAACATGAATGAAAAAGACGAATCATCTTTACTGTCTCCAATAGGGAAGGCTGTATTTGTGGTTCATGAATGTCTTTCACATTTTGAAAACCAGTATCAGGATTTCAGGATATTTTTTAGCTTTGTTTTATTTTTAGAATAGAGGATATTTGGATATATGCCCTTCTGACATTTAAATTGTTCCCAATGTTTAATTTTTTTGATTCAGAAGAAACTGGAGATCCTCCCTATTCTGACCACTTCGTCTCACCTTCATCTACTTTCTTACCGTTTGTCCTTGCATTCCAAATTTCTGAACACTTTTGTTTTGCTTTTCATGTATTTATGTGGTCATGGAACCATCATTTATGGGTTATAAATGATGGTTGTTTTTTATATAGTGAAAGGTAAACCAAGGTCTGGAATCTTTGAGCTATGAGAGGATTCAGAGTCAAACCCTGTTTCATGTGCCCGTCTTTAGCTGAACAGTGTGTGGTGGGGAATGCAATAACAGATTTGGATGCTAATTTGTCATGGAAGATATTACAGCAAATACCGTTTGCTCCTTCAGCCTTGAGGGAGCAAAAAGCCTGTATAGAGAATTGGTTCCTGCATGCCACCGCCCATATATTTGTAAGCATAGGTGTACACATAAAGCGTGGTATGGTGCAGTATGAAAACCTGCACTCTTTTGTTGATGTCTGTGATGTCTAAGAAGGTAAATTCCCTGTGAGGTTCTCGTATGCGTGCTCATCCTTAGTCACATGCTAATGCACCTCAGCAGGAGAGCCTGGCTTATCAGTATTTTCACTTGTGGAGTTTATCCTGCTTGAAATAGGTCTAGAGGATGGAAGAGTGAGTGGGCTGGCAGCTGGCAGGTAGGTTAAGTTAAGTCAAGTCGGTTCTAAGATTTCCTTCGAGGAAGTTGGCTTCTGGGCTACCTTCTTTACTGAGAGCTGTGTACTTTCTGTGAAGAAGAGAAATTGTTTTGCTCACAGTTTCTGGGTTTCCCACAGCTCTGTATTGTTGCAGGCTGTATTAAATTTCCCAAGTGAATTAAAAGAGTGAATATAAATGAACATTTTTAGTATTCTGGCAAAGAATTACAGAGAATTTTGACTGTTGTAAATGTCATTGACTGCTAAGTAGTGAGTAAGTCAAGTATTAAAGGTACATCAGCACAATATTGTATTTACTCTGTGTTGTTTGTTGGGGGGGTGGTTTTTTTGTTTGTGGTTTTTTTTTGTTTTATTTTAGGCAATAGTGTATTCACTCAATTCTCTATTTACTCCCTTTTTTTTTTTAGGCAAGCAGATCAGTAAAGGATCGGGACTGAATGAACTGCTAAATATCCACAACTCTGCAAAAGTAGTAAATGTCAAAGATCCAGAGCCTGGAACATGGACAATTAAGGTGAAGTTATTGTAGAAATCATGTATGACTCGTCCTGTATTTTATAAGGGAGTTGTATAATCATTTACTACATTATTTATCATAGCTACTCATAGTTGAGTTTATGTTATAGTAAATGTCCGTTCTGACTTATGCGCTGTGACATATTCTAAGGCAGTAGTATAAAATTCTTGTCAAAATAACATATGAGATGTTGCTATCTTAAGTCAAATACTTAGATCATAATTTTCCTTTGGATGGAAAAAGGATAAAGTGAGTGCTGAATTTTAGTCAATAAGTTTGCATTTAAGTCAAACTCCTTATCAGTAAATTATTTAAATACTGCAGTATGTAAAAAAAAAAAAAAAAAAAAAATTGCTCATGTGAGTGCTATCCTAGCACATAAGGTTACAGAACAGACCTCAAAGGATTTGGAAATGTTAAGAAGTTAAGAACAAAGTGATTAGCAGTAATAACCAAACAAGAAAGGATCATTAAGACTGCTGAAATAGTGGTCTTGGAATTGGCTGTGGCAACTTAATGTGACCCCTTGATCGAGCTCCCTATGCCAAAGGTTGTTGCTCCCACAACAGTCTGCAGGAGAGTCTCCTGAGTGTTTGACTGAAGGTTCCTTACACTCACCATGATCAGTGGGCACTGAAACAGCTCAAGAGCAGCCATACCTCTTGGTTCTGAGAGTTGTAGCAAGCAACCAGGTCCTAAGTAATGATACCTCACCATACTTGCTTCTGAAATGAAAAAACAAAATGTCTCTGTGTGGAAAAGGCCACTTAAAACTTAGGGGTTTATGGGGTTTTCTCTGGGTGACATGGTTTCAATGTTTGCTGTTGGCCATGTGAGTGAGTGCCGTGTCGTGGTCGTGAGGCATGTGGTGAACAAGGTGTGTAAATGTAGTGACCTCCAGAGCGCTTATGACGTGATGCTACACAAAGAGCTGTGAGTTGCAGCCAGTGTAGCTGAAATCTTGGTTGTTTATAGATCAATAAATGTATGTATAAAACAGGTGTAAATCAGGAACACAAAGTGGATTGCTTCGATTAGTCTTAACCCCTCATTTAGCAGAGATTGAAGTTAACATAGTTTGTCAGGCCAAAAATTGCTTTGCTGAAACCACAGTAGGGAAAAAGGATGAGCAAGAGCACTTCCTGTATTGCTGTAAACTGGAAGATGAAGCTTAGGACTCAGCTAGACTTAGGGAAACGTACATATTCGTAATTGTGTTTTATAACATGTTCATTATGTCATTTTAATCAACTGTCCAAAATGTCATTGCACCAAATGTGAGTGGAATGTTAAAACTTTAAGGATTGTGCTATGGATGATATTTAAACAAACTTAAGAACAAGCCCCAGCATTGCTTTTATGGCTAGATGCTGATGTTTCAGAACTTGAAACGTGTTAGCTAACAAGTGACACCTTGCTATCACAGCTTAAAATCTGTGCAAGACCTAACTGTTTATGTAGGAACCACACTATTTATCTGTGTTTTGTGGACAGATTATCTTCAAGCAAGGATGAATCTTTATCTTGAGCTGGTTCATAGGGGGAAGCTTGTTGTGAGATACATGCTTAGAGTGGGGGAGAGGAAGGGAGGTATAATGAACTTTAAGTGTTCACATCATCTTCTCAAGTCTGCTGTGTAACTGTGGCCTGAACTGACTCAGGCTTTTTTTTTTTATTGTTGTATACTACTTTGCATGGGTAAAGCAGCACAATCTCAGCTTTCCTAGATTGTGTGGAAACAATCGTAAGGGTAGAGGTATCTTCCAGCTGAAATGATACTATTTGTATAAATACTATACTGTCACTTTTGGAGGGGAAGTCACCCCTCTAAGGTACCTTTAGAGCCAAGTTCACAGTGAGGTGTGGTGAATGGATGCATGCTGTGGGTTGTCTGTGCCATAAGCACAGAGGTAGCTTGAAGAGGATTATTGATTCACATACTGTAGGAAACTATTGATACTGCTGCAGAAGTGGAACTAGAAAAGCACATTGTGTTCAGCAGCTCTATGGAGAATTGTCTGAATGTCTGTCTATGCTTTCAGGACCAGAAATGCTGAAAAACCTGGTACAGAGACACCCTGGTGGTCAGGGTTAGGGAGGAGAGGGGGATGGGACACACCAGAAGAAGGAATCAAAAAAAAAAGGTTTGGGTTCCACTGGGCTTAATTACATCAGACGTATTGGGTACTGACAGAACTTTTCCTGCAGTCAGTGCCTTAGTATTCAACTCTGTAGCTTGTTGGAGTCTTCTGGGTTAAGCATGCAGTCTAACAAACATTCAGTGCCCTGCAACACAGAGAAGCAGACTGCAGAGAAAGCAGAAGTCCTGTGTGATCTCTCCCTGGCGCTGCATGGCTGTTGCTAAGCTGAGGCCTTTTGGATGCGAGCTGAGCCATGTGGAACCACTTATGTATGCCTGCACTGCATTGCCCAAATTTCTGAATTCCAGGAGTTGCTGAGAGGAGCAGCAGCACTCTTACAGACTCAATGTGTGACACCCTTCAGAGCCAGTAAGGCCTCATAAAGCCAAGGCTGGCACTCCATGTGGTGCAGACTGCCAAGTGGCTCAGTTGAATACAGGCCAGCATGCTCAGCTAGATGCTAACCAGTCCCAGCCAAAGCATCAGGCTGCTCCTGCAGGGTTTTTAAGGTTCTTTTTTAACTAAGCTCAGCATAATACTGTCTCCAATTCTATGGAGAATAAAACATTCAAATTTATGTATTTTGGGTTGAAAAAAACCCTAAAATTGTCTTGAATATAGTTGAAATATTATAATTACTTTAACTTCTATGAACAAACCAGGTCTTAACTAAGTTTGTGCAAAGAGTTTATATAGGTACTTGTCACCTGGAAGTGCAAGAAATTGTAATTTTAGTATGATAACAAATCATGGTGAGCTGAACTGGAGAATGAGCAGTCCAAGAAGATCCCACCTTAATCCACAAACAAGTGTTAGAGCACTTTCAGTGCTCAATGAAGTCTTTACATTCCAGGTTTGAGTAATGTAACATGCCCAACACGCAATCCATCTGCCTTGGTACTTAAGTTATGAAGGCATCAGATCTGTGTGTGCATGTGTATTTTATAAGTTTTCCTTCCAAGTCTGCTAGTCCTCTTGATTTACCCTAGAATGGTTTGGGTTGGAAGGGACCTTAAAGATCATCCAGTTCCCACCCCCCTGCCCTGGGCAGGGACACCCTCCACCAGACCAGGTTGCTCCAAGCCTCATCCAGCCTGGCCTTGGACACTTCCAGGGATGGGGCACCCACAGCTTCTCTGGGCAGCCTGTGCCCGTGCCTCCCCACCCTCTCCAGGAAGAATTTCTTCCGTATAACCAATCTAAATCTCCCCGCTTTCAATTTAAACCTGTTACCCCTTGTCCTTTCGCTACAGGCCCTTGTAAAAATCTTTTCATGAGATGAGCATGCGGCTCCTCTGTCTGCAGCATAGCAGTGGCCAGGGTTGGTGCAGAAGGAAGCATCCTTCTTCAGAAAGATGGTTCTGCTGTTGCACGTTTTCTGAAGCTCCGAGCTAGCTGTGATACTGAATATATCTGCTGTGCGTACTGCTGACATATTTACCAAGAGATGCACCCCAACAGGAACAGTCTGACTTGTTTATTAGAGAGAACATCAGTTTGCTTTCGCTAAATCCCTCACAGATCTGCCCTATGTTTGACTCCTCTTAAAAGATTTATTTGGAGCAGTTTGGGAGGCATCCAACATCTTTGCAAGTAAGTTACCTGCAAGCTGCAGGACAGCAGCATTAGAAAGCAGTTGCATGCTGTGTTTTCAGTTGAAATTCAAGGCTAGCAAGTGGTTGAGTTGAGGCAGGGGTGAGAAGCTGCTGTTTTGTTCGCTGGCTCATCAATGGGCCATAGCATTTTCAGCTGAGCAGTGCCGCTGAAACTTCCCTGCTGCACAGAGTTAAATGATCATCCGTCTGATCGGGGAAAAGGAGAGGAAAAGCAAGGAGAAATAAGCAGAAAAACCGGTCTGTTCTTCTGACCAAGACAGGTCTGCAGTGACTGGTGGTGTTCTCTTAGACCCAGAGAACTGCGGCTGATTCAGTGGGGTGCAATGGCAAACCAGTCCAGAGTAATTTCTACTGAAGGAGCACATTCCTTAAAGCCTGCTTCAGCTGTGTGTCTCCATCAATATACATCTACAACTGTGCTTAAAAGTCTACTCAGCCACTGTAGCTTGGTTTTTCTGATGCGTGAAAATGAAGGGTTTTACAAAAACCCGTGCATTTTTTCATACGTTAGTTTATGGGTACATGCTGTTTAGGCAATTTTGTGTTGTTTGCAAGACAGGAAAGCATTTTTTCCTGACATCTGTGACAAATAGGTGTTTGCTCTTTTTATCATACTCACCCAGTCTGGGGGGAGAAACAGTAAAGTACTATACCTGATCCATGTTAAACTACAAATAATGAAAAAAGAATTGAGAAAGATACTAATTGGAAAGCAATCCTTTGGGATTAAATTTATTCTTGGGTATTTGTATAAGACAGCCAGCTCCTAGGCATGACAATGATGGTTGCATTTATTGTTACTAGTAAATGGTAAAATCTTATAAAGGTAGTCTAGGCTTAAAAATTCACAAGTATCCAAAGGTCTGAATAAGTCATAAAGAGAAATAATTTTCCAGTGTATCTTTCTGTGGGTTGTTTCCTTAGCTTTTAGTCACTGGCTTGTTGGGTTTGCACTAAGATTCTAAGGCTGTGACTGAAGACTTAGGAAAAAGTTCTGTGAAAAGTTTGATCACACCATATATACAGATGCATAAAGCTATAAAAAGAAAACTTTGTCACTGAGTTTGTCTAATGAAAGTTTAACTGCCAATTAACACTTGATAACATGAGTTGTTTGGCACACTTAAGTATTTCTTTGTATTGTTAGCAGCTGGTTTATATAAAAAAGGCTTTAGTAGTGATTTTTCTGAGGTGAAAGGCTAACCAAATAGAAGTTGTTTTAATCAGATAGACATCAATTTGTCAGTGTCTAAACAGCTGTCCCTAGGCAGTTACTTACAAGAAACAACTGTTTAATATTCACATGCAGCTGTATCAGAGGTGGTTACTAAACTGAAGGGATTATGTATTTGAGAATGGATCAGATAATACTCTCTAGATAAAGCTCAGTGGAATTACTTCATTTCAATACTGATTTTCTTTCACGTTGCAAGTCTCGTGTGAACAGAAACTCAGAGTACATTCTACTAACTGTGGATTTGATCTTGGCATAATATTGACCTTGACACTGAGGTGCTGGAGTGTGTCCAGAGAAGGGCAACGGAGCTGGGGAAGGGTCTGGAGCACAAATCTTATGAGGAGCGGCTGAGGGAGCTGGGGGTGTTCAGCCTGGAGAAGAGGAGGCTCAGGAGAGACCTTATCGCTCTCTACAACTACCTGAAAGGAGGGTGCAGAGAGGTGGGGGTTGGTCTCTGCTCCCACACAACAGGACAAGAGGAAATGGCTTCAAGTTGCACCAGGAGAGGTTTAGATTGGAAATTAGGAAAAATTTCTTAATGGAAAAGGGCTGTCAGGCATCCTAACAGGCTGCCCAGGGAGGAGGTTGAGTCACCACCCCGGGAGGTATTTAAGAGATGTGTGGATGAGGTGCTTAGGGACATGGTTTAGTGGTGGTATCAGCAGTGCTAGGTTAATGGTTGGACTTGATGATCTTAACGGTCTTTTCCAAACTGAAGGATTCTATGATTATATGATAGCTTAGATACCACTCTTCACAGCCTTTTGAATCTTTATTTTTCCCTGCTGTTCTGGTTGAAATTGCCCATGGGTTTGTTATTGTTAAGTCTGTTAAAAAAAAAAAAAAAAAAAAAATCTAACTCCATGCTCAATGAAGTGCAGTGGTGGGTTTTTGGGGGTTGTTTATCTTTTTTCTTTCTAATACTTGAAGGGTGTGGAAGACAAAAAGCCTTGGGTTCCTGTGCACTCTTGGCAAGTAGCAGTTGTCCTTTTCTTTCTCGGCATAGAATGATAGCAAGTAACTTAAAGAAGATAAATCAAAATAATTGTAAGATTGAGGATTTGCATAAAAATGACAGTACCCTTAAACAACATAAAGCTGAAGCTTTTAAGAGTGGGTGGACGGGTGGGACAGGTTTGTGATTTTGTTTTTTTTGCTAATTCAACCAGACTGATGAGGTGGAGATGGATAATAGAGGTGAGAGGTACTTCTGTGTCCTCTGCTTTCCCACTGAGACCTCATCTGGGAAAGAGAAGAATCTTTAATTAAACTGTATTGATTGAGGTTGGTCTGTACTTGCCACTTGTATAATGATATGCAGTGCCTATGATTTTTGCCTATGCCTCGTGGGTAAAATTAGTTTTGTGTATATTTAAAAAGGGATCCTACTAATAAGTAAAAAGGTGAGATGGGTTATTGTAGCACCGAAAGTGAATTGTTTATATATATTATCAGCAAAAATTTTACACTGTTTGTTGACTTGTTTTTCATTTACTGTTTCGTAATATACTTTATAATGGTCAAAATTCTAATTTCCAGTCTCTCATTACAGTCACTGGCATGTGACAAGTAGGTGTTGATCTTGTGTGTTTATGTTGTGATTTACCTCCAAGACAAATTGGCTTTTTTTGCTGATGCTACAATTGTAGGGTACAGTATCTAAAAGTAAAGCTTTATTAAAGGCATTTTTACTTAAAACTTTTGGCATAAGTCTCCTTCTGTCTTGATTTAAATGGAAGCTGAAGTCTATCTACTGAACTCAGCGGATGGATCAGAAACTTTGCAATTCCTGAAATGCTAAAGTTGCGCGTGGTCTTTCACTGTTGCTTTTGCAGACCTCGAGCAGTGGAAGGCACTCTGTTCGGATCACAGGTCTCAGCACTATTGACTTTCGAGCTGGGTTTGCTAGGAAACAAACATTAGACTTCAAAAAAACATCCAGCAGACCAGTGCAAGGTTCGTGTTCACTTTATTCCATGCTAACCCTTTTTGGGCTCCCAAAATCACGTAGCACTCTGATGATCTCTCTGGTGAACTTAGTGATAAATCTGTGGCTGCTGTTGGTTGGTTCTTGGGCCTTGAATGCATGAAACCAGCCAACATTCCTGTTTTTCCATGCTAGGGTGTTTTTTCATATTACCTTGGTTTTTTAATATCACATAAGTCCAGACTTTTTCAGCTATGAAATGCCTCAAAATAGCAACTCTGGTTTTGTTACCTTTGGAGCTTCAGAAAAAGCCTTTGGCTATGGGGCATGGTGACAAGCTGCTATTTCAGAAAGACTTGTTGGAAATATGTAATTTAAGCCTCAATCAGTCCTGTGTCTCCTGACAGCTAATAAGCAGAACACAGCTTAATTTTCTGCTACTTAGCAAGTTAGGGCTGAAACTGAATGATGCATTCATGGGCTAGCGAGCCATACATACGGAATTTAACGTTTCCTTTTTTTAATTATTTATTTTTTCAAGCACTTAAAATAGCATGTTTCTGTTTTTCTAGGGATTCCTACCTTTGTGCTGCTAAATACCACGGGGATCTTTCTTCCAGCTAGAGTAG
This sequence comes from Rhynochetos jubatus, assembly GCA_027574665.1. Classification (NCBI taxonomy): domain Eukaryota; kingdom Metazoa; phylum Chordata; class Aves; order Eurypygiformes; family Rhynochetidae; genus Rhynochetos; species Rhynochetos jubatus. The sequence goes on from CM050656.1 coordinate 26,200,295, forward strand.
ACCGACTGGAACTTCTGAGTATTACAGGGGAACTGCTTAAGACCTTGCCTGTGAAATACTATCCTGACAGAAAGCCCTATGGACTGTGGAATATTTCTGACTTCATTCCACCAGATGAAGCTTTTTTTGTTAAAATAATGGGCTATGACAAGGATGATTTTATTTTTCAGAGAGTTTCAAGTGTTTCATTTTCTAGTATTACTCCCGGTAAGAGATTTTAACTTGGATGTACTTTTCTCATACCTGAATCAGTTAAAATTGGTATCTAATACCTTTCTCTGACTTACACAAGTACTTCTGTGCTGTGTCCTTCCAAAGTTCTATCTCTAGATCATGATGGACAAGTTAATGTTACTATCTACTAAGTCGAGCTTTATCAGAAAATGAATTTCCTTTCATAAAAAGGAAAAGCTAGGATACATATTAGTAGCTGTTAATAACCTTTTGGGGAATACTTGCTTTCTTCAGATGCTCCAAAAGTTACAATGCCCATCAAGACTCCAGGATATTATTTACAGCCAGGGTCTGTTCCTTGCCATGTAGAAAGTCTTATACCTTTTACTCAACGTTTTACTAAAAATGGAGTAACACTAGGAGTGGATCAGTTCTTCAAGTAAGTAGTGACCTTTTTTTGTTCAGTACTGTTTTATTTCCTATTTACATCCTATAATTTCTATTTATTGTTTACTATTATATATTGCTTATATCCTATTACTTGCATTCTGTTATATTTGGTGATATTCATTAGGGAGAGGTTTATAGTACATCTGTATATGTATATGTGTATGTTTGACTAGGGTATAGCTGATGAGGTTATATGGTTCTGGCCAAAATCCCCTCAAATGGGTGCTCTTAAATTATGATAAACTGGCTCTGAAAGTCTAGAAGACTTTTAATTTGTATTTTTAAAAGTTATGTAAAGCAGATCAGTAAGTAGCTTTTTTTCTGGAACACAGCCTGCACACACACACCCCCCCCCACCCCCGACACGTAGATGATTATGGAACATACACTAATTTGCTTTATTTTGAATTGCCTTTCATAGATGCCGTAGAAGTACGTCCTATGATCTAGCCTAGACAATTTCCTTGTTTAGAGAATTTTCCTGTTCAGAAAATCTCTCAAAATAGAAAGCTTGTACTGAATAAGGCTCTTCACATCTCTGTATAGTAAATGGATTACATGCTCTTTCTCTGCAGAATAAGAATTAAAAAAAAAAATTAAAATAGTCAAAGTCCATTTTGTAATTCTGGTGGTTGAAACCAAAAGGGACGTAGAAACCAGAAAACATTGTCAGCAGCCTGCTGTAAATTCTGAAGCACTTGAGGAGAATGCTGTAGGCTAAGTTCTAGCGTTCAATAGCAAGTACATGAGCACCAAAAGAAATATGTTCTGAAGCTCCCTTGTACACTGTTGGCAGTGTGAAATGCTGCAGCTTTTTTTTTTAATGAGGTGCCATTTACATTTAGTCAGCCCTGGCACATACTTCAGCAGCTGTGTCATTATTTTCCATTCTTTAGTTATCAAACCACACACTTCTACTGCTTGCTTTTGACATATCCACCACCTTTATGATTGGGCTGCATTTTTCATTTTTGTATTACAGAACAGATGAATGAACAGATCATCCAAGTTAATTTAACAAAATATATCTCAAGCCAAATATTACTGATCACAGTTAAATAGGATCTAATTCAGCTTGGCTGGTCTGCATTTTATTAGTAAAGTTCCGTGCAGGATCTGTCCAGCTTACTGTTTCAGGCAGATTTGAGCTGTATTATTGCTCTGCATGGAATGAGTTTGGATGAGTTTTGTTTTTGTGACAGGATGCCATCTTTACTCAATTTTTTTTTTAAATCCTTATTTCCAAAGCAGATGTTTTATAGGTTGAATATTATAGTTCTGCCATGACAGTTGTCTGTGTGAAAATACTGTTAGAGTGGACATAGGTTAAGGGTTCTTGAAGTGAATGTACTTTGAATTTTTTTTTTCCTTTGATTCTAGCGGTACTATCAGCTGTAATCATAATTTCTAATTTTACATGTGTAACATGTAGGAAAAAGAAATTTCTCTATATTGCAACAGCTTTGTTTTTCTAGATTTCTGCATTCAGTGGTGTTCTAGTAAGGAAATTTTGATTACTATCCCATTGCATTTCTGACAAGTCTGATTGAGCAGACCAAGAACAGAAGTGAAGCACCTCATTGCAGTGGTAAATCAGTGGGAACTGAGCACTAATGGGTCTTTAAAATCTGTTCTGTATTAGAAATGGCCACCTGCAAAGGGCAGAATCAGCAAAAAACCCGTGTGAAATTCTGACAAGGAAGGCAATCCATTTAGTTAAAATAATAATCACAGTAATAATAATTAAACCAAAGATCACTGATTCAACTGACATTTATGGTGGTTAGTCAAGTCTAGTATGGGATTTGCTAAAACTGTGTGTTAACTAGTGTGGTACAAGCGAATAGTATGTTTTAGTTCATTGAGGTGAGCCACAGCCTGCTGCTGGTAACTTCCCAAGTGAAAACATAACATGAAGTGTGGACATTTATCGTGACCAAGAGCTGAGATTAGATACCACAGGAATATCACTGTGCTTTCTGCCTGTTTCTGCGATAACTAATAACCAGGATGTGATTTGGTCTTCCAATTTTGCAGCTTGGCTAAGGGAGTAATGTTTGTATTTTCCAAGCTGACTAGATAAGCAGCTTTATCAGCAAATTGCATATATTGTAAAATGATTTGGGTAAATAAATGACTGGATGCTGAAAGGTGCCGCGTTATCCCAGTAACACATGCTGGAGAGCGCTGAGTACAGTTACTGCTTTTTAGAGTTAGTGCCAAAATGTGCAACAGATGCCTTGAGGTGTGCATTATTCATTGCTGCCATTGGTGTATTTATTATTATTGGTTTTTTTAATAGACCTCCACAGGTCTCTGTTTGCCAGGCTTTTCCACTCTGGACACATTTCCTTTTATACTTCCTTTTTCAAGGCTTCTATGTTCGACATCTGGTGTATAGCTAAAGTCAGGAATGAGGAAGAATAGGATTGCATAACTTCACTTGTAACATACTTTCCATGAAAAAGAGAAGTTTCTCACCTTTTACTTGGAAGAAACACTACCTTAATCTTTAGTGTTGGCAGTTACTGCCATTTCTACTTGCCAGCATTGCACTGTAAAATGTCATAAATTTGATATATGATATATTAGGTTATCTAGAATAAGTACAAAGTAAGAGAGAATAAGTAGGAGGCCATTTAAGGTCACTATGTACTCTTTTAATTTGTGATGTAATTGGATTGTCTGTCTCATGGTGCTACAGCATTGAACTCTCATGCATCTTCCAAGACTCTCTTGTTTTTTCTATATCCCTTATGGGTTGATAAATCAATCTTTTCCCACAAACAAAAGAGAGACAAAGGGTTCACTAATTTAGTGTTTTCCCATAACATGGCAATTACTTGCCAAAGCTATCATGGATATTCTAGTGCTCGTCAGTTTTGTTTATATGCCATAGCAACAGGCCACAGGGAGCACCAGGGCACTGCAGAAAAACCACTGTGTTGCTCATTTATGTCATCATCTGTGTGTCTGCTGCACCATTAGTTACATAAAATGTGGGTTTAAGCTGTGTTTGGTTTTAAGCACATGTAATAACCACTAGTCAATGCAGTTACACTTTTATTCTCTTGACTCTAACATTGCATGTGATAGATAAATGTTCTTACTGCCTGTCAGCGAGACCACTTACTGGGTCTACGTAGAAACTTGTTGGTATTAAGGAAAGGTATCTTCTCAAGCAGTAAATGTAACAATAGAGTATGAGCAGCTGAGTGAATGACTGCAGATACAGTGGTTTTAGTTGTTGTCTGACAGCTGTTGACATATGTTGAAGGCATATTTGTAGCTGTGCAAGTGACATTCTGCAAAAACTTACATTTCTTATATATTGTGAGTCTTCTTACAAGTATTATGATGCTTCTTTAAATAAAATCTATAAGCTAGATGCAATTTAATTCATGATAGGGTCTGTTTTTCCTATTAATTGTGAAAATGCCCTATGTCTGTAGTCAGGAAACCAAGTTCTTGTACGTCTTGATTCCTTCAGGAATTTAGTGAGTGTGCCCTTTTCTTCCTCCAGAGAATCATCTAGCATGAGTTGGGAAATTGCCAAGGTTTCCTTGTCTGATGAAGGCTTTTACGAATGTATGGCAACTAGTAGTGCAGGAACCGGACGTGCCCAGACGTTTCTGGATGTATCAGGTAGGTAGCAGTCCATCCATCTACACTGAAGCATAACATTCAACAGAAAGAAATGGCACTTGGGGCCAATAAAACACATTTCCAGTTCTAAGTAGATTTTTCATTAATGTGGGTTTTTTCTAACCCCTGTACACAAGTGTGCTGATGTTTATTCAGCACACCTTATTTAAATATTAACATTGGATTTGGTTTAATTAGTTCTCACTATTGGTTGGGCTTGCAGAACAGAGATGGCCTGTAGAAACAGAAATTGAAATCTCAGATTTCAATTGTTCTCATTTATTTCAAGCTGTATCAATTATATATTTACTTGATTGTGTGCATGTATTATGTGATAAATGAGAGATTACAAAAGCTGCATTCAAAAGATTTTTGCTTTCTTTAAAACAAGATTCAGTAAATTGTTGGAAATATTTTCTCATCTATACCTTGAATTTTTAAAAAGTAAATGAGTAGGATGAAGGATTAAATGAAGAATAAATTGTACTAACCACAAAGATAATTTGTAGACAGTAGTCTTTGCTTACTAGCCCCAAAATGGCTAACAGTCATTATCTATCCAATAGATAATTTTAATCACTGATTGGTTTTTGTGGTTTGGGTTTTTGTTTTTCCCCATTTAATTTAAAATGTTCTTAACTTAATAAAAATCTCAGTTTACAGGAGAACTAGTTATAGACCTAGTAATCCATTTAGTATGAGTTGGTGTGCCTTATGTGTTAAGGGAATGTTGAAGCGTAAAGCACTGATCATTCTCTCTCAACAAGTGGAATTAATTTTCCTTATGTAAGTTAATGCTCTCTTCAGACTTGGGGCTGTGACTGATTATGCCACATTAATTACTACTAGAAGTTAGTTGTGGTAAGAGAGAATCCTTCCTGAAAGGTGAATAGTGTCATCCTGGTCAAGCTTTGGACATAAAAATTTGAAGTGGAGGAAAGGGAGAGAGTAAGTTGGTCTTCTGTGAAGGGCAATGTAAAGCTACGCTGCTCATGTACCTGTCAGTCTGACCACTCAGATATGTGGATGTTAGTTATTGCCTGCAGATTATAACATTGAGGATTTCAATTGCAGATCAGCTAGAAATGTTTCCCAAAGTAAAACAGTAGGCTTTATTCACAAAGTTAATTGTTTTGCTCTGTCAGAGGAATTTAGCTTAAGTAACTAAAACAAGATGCACCCCAAACACAGATGGAGAAAACACAAAAGCATGGTCTTGAACTGCTTCAGCAGACAGTGGAGGTCTTCTGCAGGAAGATGGCCTGCAGGAAAAATTAAGAAGAAAAGTGTATTTATTCATGTGGGTGGATGAAAAACCATGCTATAGCAAATTTCGTCCCTTGATTTTTCATGGTTGCAATGCAATCTGAGGGAAAAGGAAAAATAATTAATTTCTATTTTGAAACAAAAAACATTCTATGCAGCTTTCTGTTCGTGTTGGTCAGACATCTGTCGTGCAGAACTGTAAGCTGCTGCTCTTCACTAGGGAAAACACGGGAGCTGAGTCAGTTAATTTGCAGTGAGGATAGAGCACAGCACAGCAGTTTGAATTCAGCCTCAGATTTTCATATAACTGCTTGAAACTGAAGTAGTCTTTCACCTCTGATAGTAGTTACATCAGGTTAATTAACTTGGGTTATGAACCATGGAATCACAAAACAACTTAAGGTGGAGGGAGCTGTGGAAGTTATCTAGTCCTGCCCACAGCAGAATGATCTTCCAAGCTTGGTTGCGTTTCTCAGGAACTTGTCCAATCAAAGTTTGAATGTCCCCAAGGACAGAGATTTCACAAGTTCCATGGGCAGCCTGCAGTGCTTAACTACCCACACAGAGCAAATATTTTGCATGTCTAGTCAGAATTTCCCCTGCCTCAACTTGTGACCATGGACTCTCATCTTTTTTCTTTGTGCCCTGAGAAGACTCTAGCTTTGTATGCTCTAAAACATCCCACTAAAGACAGTGACAGCGTATCCCTTCACCTCTTTTCCAGTCAAAGATGTTCCTCTCAACGTAGTGTGAGCAAATCCAATGATTCCATGCAGGGCAGAGTTTGGAGAGAAGCAGTCCTCTTTCACCAAGTGGTAAATTTGAGGAGAGGATCCTTTTAGTCACACAAAGTACTTGAGTAGAATAGATCAGTAATGTCAACACTTACCCAAGTCCTATCTCTAGAGCACTGTTTTGTATTGTATCTGTGAAAGTCCTTCAGGTAGATAGGGTATTCCCATATACTTGTTTCAAACCATCTTATTTTCTGCCACAGAAATTGTGGGCATGAAGTTTCTTGGTCTGGAAGTTGTAACCATCCTTCTCCTCACAGAGAAAACTGAAAAAATCAGAACTTTTTACTTGAATTTTAAGGACTACCGATATAACAAGACTGATGAGGGGAAAAATTCCAGTATCCTCTCATTTACAGAGCACTGAGATTGGGACTGACTCACTGTGTAAACATGAGCAATTAGTTCTGTTTTGAGCCATGCAGAGGATTTATGTGGGGGAGATGCTTTGAAATCCTTGTGTACAAATATTTGGAAGAAAATTACTTGAAATTTCTTCTTCAAGGAAAGTAAACAGTCTTTTCAAGTATTCTTAGTTTGCCCAGCTGACAGTTTATCACAGATAATCCATTTTGTCAACTGCTTTGTGAAAGGTATTGGAACTGTGTCAACATTTTCCAGTTTCAGAAAAAGCAAACACTGAAGTTTGACTTTGTCTTAGTAGTATTAAATCTTTAAAATGTCAAACAGCTTGTTAGCTTGAGCAGGCACCTTAACTAAAAGTGCTCTGTATACAGTGGTTTCAGCTTAGAGTTTGGCTGGGGCATTGCTATGAGTGCACTACTGTGGTACGAGGCTGGTGTAGTCCAAAAGGTGTCCTACCCCACAGACTGACAGTCAAAAGATGGGGATTTTAGTTCTGTACTGGCCTTCATCTCTCTCTTTTTCTTTGTCTGTTGAAGTAACATTCTCGGTGATACACCCATGGAAAGTATTAGGAGATTTGACTGCAAACCGAAGCGTATACTGCAGGGGAGAAACTCCATTCATAGTGAGCAAGTGTAGCTTTTCTTGACTCTCCTCTGTATGTGTTAAAAGACACAGTTTTGGTAACAAAGGTGATTGCTGTTAGGGACTGTGTTTATAGGGAAGGAGCTGCACACCTAGCATTCAGAGTGTGTGAGTGGTTCAGTGCTATGCAGAGGTCTAACATAAAGCTTCTGAACCTCGTCTGAGACCCCACATGGGACTTAAATGAGGAGGAGTTAGGGCTGGCTCTGAGCTTGGGAGTAACTTTCACCCTTAATAAATACAGACTCCTTTTCTTCCCTCTTACCCTTGCTTCTTTTAGGATAATTGTTTTTTGGTGTGTACTCATGAAGATTTGCTCTTGCTCTTACGGCTTTCTTAGTTCTGCTGAAGCATCCCAATCAGAATATTATTCAGTGCAGATCTTTCTTTTTTCACTAACCAGTCTGGGGAAAAAAATAAATGGAACATATGTATGTTTTTAATGAGAATAAAGTGATATATAGTGTATTTTCTTTCTTGAACATTTAAATGTTGCCTCCTTTATCAGTGATATCTCAAGAAGGATCAAGATGACTGCTCCTATTTTAAGCATCTGTGGTTTCAGTGTTTAATTCCAGTACAAAATTATTGCAGCTGCTTTCTTCTAGAAGTGTGGTAGAAGTATATAGATGAGCAGAGTGGAAAGCAAATAATAACTAACAGTGGAAGTTGCAACATAAATATGTACAGATAGGATGGAAAAGATACTGATGTTACCTAAGATTTGAGTGTCCACTGTTCAGGGATGTTGTACGTGGCTGATGCTTAGAGCAGCTCCAGCGTAGGAATTCTTCCTGCCTGGCCGCTGGAGCCCAGCCCCAGGTGCCCAGGGCTCTGAGGGTCTCTATCTCAAACCCATGGATGCTGCTGCTGCTGCTTTCCTGTTTGCACACTGATCAGTAGTGAAGCTGACTTGTGCCACCAGCACACAGAACACTGGCACAGCCAGCCCCACGGACTGCTGCAGACAAGGTGCTGCCTTCAACAGCTCTCTAGAGCTCCATGGGCATTCACAGATCCCTTGAGTACTGGCATGGCCCCTCTGTCCCCCCGATACCCCTGTCCAGATACTGGGCCCTCTTACCTGCTCCTTGCCAGCTGTTCCAGCTTGAAGTTTGCTGAAAACCTGTACAAGCACCCCTACACACACCTGGTTTGGGGAAGGTGCAGAATTGCCTGAGATCCCTGCCTGCCCCAGTAGCTGCTGCTCAGGCCCAAGTCCCTCCAGTAGCTGCTGCCTTCACCCCCTGGTCTGACTCCAGGAGCTGGCACCCAGTCCACTCCCACTGGTCCCCCCAGGAGCTGGCACTTAGCCCTTGCAGGACACACACAGAAGGGATAGGGAGTGAGATTACACAGAGGGGGTTAAAGAGAGATTTAATAGGACAGACTGTGGTGATCAGAGACCAGGCTCAGTCAGATGGGAGTACTGACTGGTGATGATTTACATGCAACAGGCCCCTTTTGTGCCCCTTTCTGCCTGTCTCCCCCCACCTTGGCTCCTCCCTGATTCACTTCCCCTGCATATTCCTTCATCAGTCGGCATAGTTGGACAGCTCCCTCACCCATATCTGTGACCCCAAGGTTGGTGTCCTTACCAGTTGCAAAGTCCAGGTTGGCCCCTCTTTGAAATGGTGTTCGTAGCTTCTTGGTAGCCCATCAGTTAGGCATCAAGGAAGTTTGTTCCTTGTCATTGTCTCTGCTGTTGTTTATCTGTGAGGTCTGTGTCTCTGTATACTGTGTTTATTACCTCCCCTTTTCCTTACCCTATTTCACAAGGTACTTGATCAGATAAACTTAAGGGAACAGATGCTCTCTCTTTCCACATTCCCTTATAGAAACCGTCATGGAAAGAACTCGATAATGATGCTTAGAGCAGCTGTGACTTGGTTTCATTGTTGCTGTAAGAAGAGCTTGCCAGTAACATCTTTTTCTTCATGTAAAGCCTGTAACAATCTAGTGCATAGCACAGGTTCCACCATGTGTGGTCACACCTCAGAGATCTGACTCTGAGACCTGATGTCTCACCTTCCTTCCTTTCTCTTCCCCTTGTTGCTGTGGCACTCTGATCGCGTTCCCCACTGCAAGATGAACTCAGAGAACACAGTGCTACATCTTTCTCCTACAAGAGATCTTTCATCCTATGTCATACCATACTTCTGAGGTAAATCAGGTGTGTTCTTGTGATGTAGGCTCCTGTCAGGTAGCTTATCATCAAGGAATGAGGGTGCTGCCTGGGTTCTGTTTCATAGCTTCAGCAATGTGAAATTAAACTAAATATTAAACCAATATGACATTTTTTTTTCTTACTCTATAGTGTACTTGAAGTTATCTATCAAGAATACACAAATAAATCCAAGGTTCCAAAGTCATCCTCTTATAATTTCGTTGCATATTCTGTTATTTCTGCACAGAGCCTCCACCCATGATTCAGGTTCCTAATAACGTCACGGTTGTCCCTGGTGAAGGAGCCATCTTGACCTGCCTAACTTTAAGCACAGTGCGTTACAACCTCACCTGGCAGAGAAATGGCAGGGATGTGAGGCTTAAGGAGCCTCTGCGAATAAGAATGATGAGCAACCTGTCTTTAGAGGTGAAGACTGTAAAGCTCACCGACGCTGGCAAGTACACCTGCATCGCTTCTAATGAGGGGGGATCTACCACAGCATCAGTCTTCCTTACAGTGCAAGGTAATGAGGAAACTGCGTGTTACAGAAAATATAAACCATGACAGAGTAAGTTTGTCTTGTGAGCTGTCTCTCTTGGTAACTTTTGTATTTTATTTATGCCTGTTGATAAAACTGTGTGGAGATTGGCAGAACGTTATTCTCAGAAACAGTTCTTCTCTGGTTTAAAATGATGGTGTGAGTCACCAAGCAGCACTAGTGTTCGCTTTGCAAGACTGCCGTGTGCTGCGTGGCTCGTGGTTTGATCCTCTGCCTCTAAGTGCCAGCGTAACTGCTAGACAAGTGATGGCGCCTGAGTTAGTTTTGTTGTGGATGTCTCCTAAGGAGTAGAGCACATGCACGGACACACCACTCCCCAGTAGCCAACCTCTGCTTTGAGAAAATTTACAGGCTGGCTATGCCAATTGTTTTTATTTTCTTTTCAGCAAAACTATAACTTCAGTTAAATATGTGTAACTAAATTGGTAAAAGTTTCTGTGTTCCATCTGGGTTATTTTATACCTCTTTGTAACAGAATAGTACTTTTAAGTTTTTCTGTGTATTATGTTACCGTGTCGGTGTTATACTGCCAAGCTAAGAACTAATTGCAGTTTTATTCAGTGCTAGATTTTATGATGACAAGGACTTCAAAAATATGGCAGGACTGGCAAGGACAGCATGGGTGAGACCAAGCAAGGTCTGGATCTTTGCTGTTGCTCCATACTAGGAACAAATGTTAAAGAAATGCAGTAATAAGTATAGTATTTTTTTATTTACTTTATTATTTTTTATAAATGCAGTAATTTGTTTTGGAGCTAATCCTTTTAAAATCTGAAAGTATTGCAGAGTCCTCTCTGTTTGCCTTGGTCATGTGGAGGTTTGAATCTTTGGTTCCTAGCTGCCTGCCTGTGGGTACGAAGAGGCTGAATTTAAAGTGTTTTAGAAAGAAAACTGTTCTGTCTGCTTGTAGGTGGCTCTGACAGGATTTCTGTTTGCTGGTGATACTGTGTTGTGCAGAGTGGGTAACTTCATTAACTTTGCTGCTGTAATTCTAGTACTTTACCTGATGGAAAACTTAATTATGGGGAAGACAAGAAGAATTCAATGGAATTGCGTGGCTTAAGGTGCTCCAAAACAGAGAAAGGTCAAAAGTGGAGTTGTAACATTTACTCAAATGGGATGTAATTTTTCTTACGCGAAGAGCATATTGGTTTATCAAGGTGGAATAAGTAGGCAAGCAGTCACGTAGGATCTATTGCAAAATATAGCAGAATTAAGTGTTTCTTCACTGATCTGTTTGAATTACGGCTTTGCTGTAGCCATCTAAGGATAACTGTTAAATTTCAAGCAAGGCTGAAGAGGGGGGAAAAAAGGCATGAAAAATACTCAACCTTCATATGTTTGGAAAACTTAATTTTAAATTCTACAAGATTTTTTCCATCAAGACAATCATTCAAGCATGTCAAAGAAAGCAAGAGAAGCCCACCCCTCCTTCCTTCATCTGTTCCTGGGATTTAGATTCTCCTCTCTAATGTGTGTAGACCAGCTGGGAACTTTAACAGAATGACAAAATCACTTCTGGCAGTTTTTTCATAGTAAAGCTAAAGATGTTTGCTGCTGACACAGCAGAATACTAAGTTTCAAATCACTTATACGTAGAATGATTATATCAAATACTTGGGAATTACATTTTGGCTGGTACTGGTATTACTAACAGCTTTAAAACATGTCTGAGATAACCCGCTTGGACAGTTTAGACAGGCTTAGTTAAGAGTGAGATGTGTTTTCTTTCATTTCTGATGAAAGATGCTTAGAACAAATATGGAGGAAGCACTGAGCTGCAGCTGAATTAAAATTTCAACAGGAGTGTGTGGCTCTTGTTGTTTGGAAGAAGTAATCCACTGCCAACCTCTCAAGAAGCTGGATGGCATCAGGATGGTTGTATGTGCTGTTATTTGTGATCATTTTAGTTTGCTTGGGCAGAATGATTTCCATCATATTTCTGGAGATACTCAGGTGTGTCTTTGTCATGTACAACCTTTAGTGCTTCTTAGGGTCTAGAATAGTATTCAAAAGAGCAGTTTATATTTGACAGCAAAAAAAGAGTGGCTATATGTAAGAAACAAAAGCTTTATAAGGTTGTCATTATTAACATTCTGAGGAAGGAAATTTGAAGTTTTGTTAATAGATCAAGATGGATTTGTGCTTCGTGTAGTTGCAAGCAATTCAGAATGTCAAATTAAACTCATCTTGAAGCCCTTTATTATTGTTGGGACAGTTCCATATAGATCTCTGAATTTTGGATCATATGAGAGTAAACACTGCTTTCACCCCCATTTTCTTTCTGGAGTGGGAGTTAAGGCAGAGAACAATTGTTGGTAGCTCTAAAAATAACCCAGCATCTGCTTTACATGCTTAAGTGTTTTGTAGAAAACCCTTGTTTTGAAAGCTTTCAGTTGGATGCTGCTGTTTCTGAAAGAGAACATTCATCTGATTTTTGTGCCAGCAGCTGTACAAATACAGACTGAAATCTTGAATGAGAGTTGACTTTTTTTCTCCCAGTTGCGTGTTCTGTGTTAAGAACATAGAATACTGTCATTAATTGTTCCACATGCATACTGAGCACAGTTAGATGACAATCCCGCTTAAAACTTGTGCCTCTTTGTGGAGTGGCGATACGCTGCTCAGTTGTCTGAAAGGTCAGTTTTATACATTTCAAGAGGTGTAAGCACTCGAGCCTTCTAGGAGTGCATTGAGTGCTCTGCCCCACTTTTAAAGTACATGCTCATCTTTGGACATTGTTAAGTGGTGGCTACATAGCATGAATTGTTCAGGTCCTCCCAACAGATTGGTCCTACATGGAAACATAAATGTAAGGGCATTCACTACTTTTTCAGATGCTTCATATGATATATCAGAAGCCTGAGGGACCGTAATGCAGCCATGTGAGGCTACAGGTGGGCCAGGAGTGTGAAACATTGATGATCCTGTAAAGTTTTCAATATACTTCTCACTGATGAGTGAAATTCCATGAGCATGTAAACTCTTTCTCTCCATTTTGTTAGTCTTGTAAGCAAAATCTGAGTTTACTGTATGCACATTTATTAGATTGAACTAATATGGCATGTTTTGGTAGCTTGATTTCTTTTGTTCTTGATGTTTTCACACACACATGTACAAAATGTTTTGTTTCCTTCTCCCTCCAAGTATTTGAAAATACACAATTAAAACTCAGATCCCTGAAATTTGGGTGATGCTAAATATGACTTTTATGTTTGTCTTGGTTTTGCATGTTTTCATGTATGAGTAGACAATGAAGTACTTTTTTAGTGGTTGCAATTGTCTATTGCCTCTACAACACAGCTGTATGGTGTGTAGAAACTTTCATGGCTCTTACTTGTGTTTATGTTGGCACTTAGTAGATGTTTGAGTGTAGTAATCTCAGCATATGATAAATTCCAGCAGTAGATGAACAAGAAATGAGGCAACACTGAGCATTTGTCTTATTAGGAGCCATCTAAGGTAATCAAGTGCCCGCTGCTGTGCACTGAGCTCACTAATGAAGAGCATGCAGGCCAGCATACTATTCGGATGTATTTCTTTACCTAAATGTACAGGTAGAATAAAATTACACATGCTGTAGTTACTGTTTAGTCCATAGCATGGTGGGTTTCCTTTACCTGCTCATTTGCTGAACATTTTAAAATGTTTAAATGCCTGTCTGGTACCCCTGTGAGAACTAAAAGGCTTTTTATTATCTGCTTACAAATAGCATTGTTAAACAATTCAGCGGTCTGTGCTAGCAGCTAGGTGCTAGGAGCACCTAAGCCACACCTGCAAGAAATAAGCATACCTATTATGTGTTCCACCTGCCCACATAAGAAATAAAGCCCGTATTTGCCTTGGAAGAATTGTCACAGCTGTAATAGCACTCTGCTGTGGGAGGATCTTGTGCCAAGCCCACATGTGCCAAGAGTCCTGTCCTGTTGTGTGAATGGAGTCAGCCACACTAGATGGGCAGCAGGACCTGAGAAGATGTGAGTGTGTTGTGTGATGTAGGGAACTGATGTGGACACTTGTCAGCCAGCCAATTGCTCGAAATCCAGGTTGAAAAAAATTGCCCAGGAGACAGTGTATGTGACTTGGCTCAACCAATGCAGTGGTAACACTCAGATACGTCCCAGACAGAGAGCAGAAACCAGAACTTATTGAAAACAATAGGACTTTCAGCATGAATGTGCTTATTATGTCTGGAATAATTCCAGGGAAGAGACTGCTTAGATGGACAAAAGGTAAATTGCCTCCTTGGCATAACGCAGTGCTGTGTTCCCTGAATTTCCTCTGCTCTTTTCTCTGAAAAGAGATAATATAGACATAAACATCTTAGTCTTTGAGATCTCTATTTAACCGATGGTCAGAATATCATTCACTTAGTTACATGGATACACACTGTAATAATGGGCAAGGAGAGGTTTGTTGTACTGTACTGGGTTCTTTAAACATGGAGAAAACAAGAAAGGGGATAAAATTGAAGTATTCCTGCTTTATCTGCTATTTCAAATTAAAAAAGTTAATTGAATTCAAGGTGCCTGTCCTAAAGATTGGAAAGCAGTTTAGTACCTTCTGTGTGTCTTTCTAGGCTGTTACTTGGAACTCTGTGAGAAGATGTTGACATTTTTCCAGGCTGCATGTTTTAAAGTTAATACCTCAAACCCCTTATCACTGTGGCACTTCCACCCCTGTTAGAGGAGGAAGTAAACCAGTTGAACTCTCAGCAAAATGTTGACTTTCACAGTATACTTTCTTAGTGCTGCATAGTAGATCACAGCAGACCAACTTGTTCTACCCTACCGCAGCAGAGAGTACTGTTGGCATTGGTAAGATTGCAGCTTGTGCATACTCCCTGGCTGAACAACAAGATCCTAATGGCGCTCTCCCCCTCACCCTATAGGAGTTAAATTTGTGCTTGGAAGCTTTGTAGAGAGTCTCACACAGCAGTAGCATCCGTGGTTGCTTCTGTATCTTTCACCTGAGCTGATGCATAAGCAGTCACGGAAACAGATGTTTCTGTGGCTTGTTGGGCCATGTCACCTCTGCTGAGTGCCAGGGCAAGGGGTGATGCAGGACGGCACACCCTGAGCTTGTGGTGGAGGGTGGATTGGGACGGAGATCAACGGGAACTTGGCAGCTAAGCGAGACGGCTGGCAAGTGAATGAAGCAAGATAATGTCCAAAGACAATATTCCTTTTCAATTAGGTTCACTTGGTTGATGCCAAAAGTACAGATGAATGTGACTGGCTGATTAATGCTGAAGGCTACTTTTTGTTTATCCCTGTTGAATGTTTTGATGTTTATTTATGCTGTAAGAAATCTGTTCTCAGCTTGCTATTCAAACAGGAGCCTGGTTACGTGCAATTTTTCTGCTGCACTTCTTTCATTTGGCTTGTGAACAAAAGTCTAAAATTGAATATTAATTCCAATGCATATTGCTAAAGCCTGATTTAAGCTTAATAGAAATCAGATGAACGGAGAGGATTCCTTTTGTGAATGTAGTGACAGGTTATGTGTGTTTGCGTTGCCATTTCATAACATAGGATATAATGTGAATCCTGTGCCTGATCGGACATCAAAGTGGAAATCTGCACTCTGTGAGGAATTCTTCATAACCCCAGTCTTCTGTCTCACTTACTGACATATGTTAATAGCTATCTTAATAGTAGAGTTGGATATTTTTTCTCCCTTGTGCCTTCCTAGTATGCACTCTAGACACTAACATAAAGTAGGTTTTTAGACAGTTTGAGATCAAAGCCATTCACTTCCATTTATATGTTTCCATGTGGAAAAGTTAAGGCATATCCATAAAACTCACAGTAATGCAAGAATTCATTGTGGTCATGCAGGACATCGGTCTGACGAGAATTAGTTTTTCACACCAGTGCTACAGTTGGTGTATTACTAAAAGCAGCGCTTCGTGTAAGTGTCTGCTCTTGCAGTATCTGGGTAGTTAGAAAGCCCAGGGAGGTCAGTTCAGACCCCTTTAACTGATGCTAAAAAGAATGGGTTGGAACTGTGGAGAACTGCTAGAGAACAGACTGGACACAGGGATGGGGCTCCATCTGCTCTCTGCCACTATCTGCATGTGTGCGGGAGGATCTGGATGTTTCCCGTAAGGTCTTGAGAAAGTGACATTTTTACAAGGGTTTGTTTTTTGTAAAACTTGCAACAAGCATGAACAAACTGCTGCAGCAGTTGCATTCTTACATGGTGGGTTTCTTTTTTTTGGATACATAATTTAAATAGTTGTTCTTATGTAGCCTTGTTAATTACTTGGCAGGTGAATAGGTTGAATCACGCAGTTTTTCATAAACGCTCTTAGTGTGAAAGGCAAGAAAGGATCTTGAGGGTGCTTCATAAAAATGTCAACACTTTACAAGTAATGGTTCTGTCAAATACCATCTGCAGGGCGGCTTTTGGGGAACAGTTTCAATTTAAAAAAACCCGTGCAGTAAGTAGTGATAAAATGTTGGCAATAAGTCTGGGTTTTACTAGTAAAGGGTGATAAGAGGGTTTTTTGTTATATGAAGTAAAAGTTTGGTATTTGCTGCTACTTTTTCATGCTAAGTTTAACTGCTTCAGATGGTTTTAATGAATATTACGGCCAAGGATGGTTACAACTGTGAATGCTTCAGACCCTGAAAACTTCACACTGACCTTCTTTCTCTTCAGAAGCTTTAGACATGATTTATGTTGTTTAAAAGGTCTTATTCTACAGCCTTGAATGAGATTGGCACTGTAAGGAGCCTGTGCTTCTCCTTCCCACATACAAATCTTCTCCCTTAGAATACAAAGAACAAAGCAAAAGAAATCACATGGAGCTGTCATACAAGAAAGAAAGTCCGTTCTGCGTGCCTGCCTGTTTGCTGGCCTTTGAGCAAGAAAACAAGATGGTTAATTAGTGGCAAATGTGACCTCACTGGTTCTTGCTGGTAGCTTGAGTATTGCAGCTGTACATATTGCTTTTTAAATTATTTTTATTGCTTATATGTTAAATACAAATATTCCTTCCATCTTCTGTTTGCCTAAAAATTTCATTGTGTGAAAATGGTGTGTCATCAAAGCACAGTGTGTAATTGCCACCTGAGACAAAGAGTTTCCTAATATTCACATGAGACGAGACTGTCCTGAAGACCGCAGCGCACGGAATATCTCCCAGTGTCTTTTGGCAAGATTTAAAATAAAATAAAAATAGCTGAGAAAGCTGTGCACATCATGAATCACTTGAGGACAGTTCTCTAACTTGCATCCATTTCTTGCCTCTCCCTGCCCCCTTGTATCTGGATATAATCCTAGCACTTCTGGAATTATGGCTCTGCTTTCCTCTGGGAGCTCAGGGATTTCAGAGCTGTTATGAAACGTGGGAGGGGCTTTTCAGGACACTGCCGCATTTTATTGAATCTATGCTACAAGTGAAAAATGACTGCATGGGGAAGGTTAATGGACATAAATTTAAGAAAGGAAATTATAAGATATTATGTGCATCTCTGTAGGGTTTTTTGGGGGTTTTTTTTGTTTGTTTGTTTTTTCCCAACTGTGTGCAAATTAGGTGCTGTTTATTATTTAATTTATTCCTTGTCTCTGGCAGTAGAGCTGTGTGGTTTTGCACACACTTTTACTTGCAGATCTCAGAATCCTTTACAAGCTCACACGGTCTAGTTAATGACTGAAAACAGTCAAGTCCTGGCAATAATAGTTCTGCTCCCCAGAGCACCAGGTGCCATACTGCACCAAAAAGCCTGCCTCAGAACAGCAGTTACTTTCTCTTTGAGAGGGGTTTTATGTGCTGAATTAAGGTCCTGAAGGTAAGTTTACATGAAACACTAACAGATGTGAATTATTCATGAAACCCAAACACAAAACATAGTGCAAATACTTGAAGTAAAGATATGCTAAAGAATTTAAAACAAGTTGTGTGTGTGACTTGTATACTGGTATTTTAACTAATCCTATTTCAACACTAGTATTTTCCTTGGGACCCTAGCTGTCCTGTTCAGTAAGATTTATTACAGGATGAATCATTCTGTAGTGGCTGTGATTGTGGCGGACAATAACATGTCTCCCAGCATAGGGCAGTTTGGTGCTCCTCTCCCTTGCGGCTGTCGTGTGTTGTCATGAGTCCATGTTGTCAGGTGAAGTTGGACCTGCAGAGGCACAGGCACCTTGTCAAAGTCAGCAGTGTGTGACCCCATTGATTCTGTCTATAGACCTGCCAGCCTCTATTTCCCAAGCCTCTGCTACCTCTTGATGAACTCTTCCGTGTAACAGGTGAAGAGATCTCTTGCTGTTCTTATCTGTGTTCTTAATTTGATGCTTGAGCATTTGAAAACCATTTAATTTCTCATTATCTCATTTTCTATCAGCCACTAATCCGCTCTCATTAAGTTTGCTGAGATCGTGGGGAGTAAGATTGTTTTCTAAGTTCTGTGTTGTAATGCCATTTGCTTAAAGAGCTGCTGACTAAAACCCTACCAGGAGGTAGAACCTGCCTTGCTTCTCTCCTAGAAGCGGCACTGTCTTCTGCACGGAGATGAAGCAGGTCCTTCCAGACCAGAAACCCTGTGGGTTTTAGTTAGCAGCTTTTTAAGCAAGTGATATTACCACACAGAAAATAGTCTTCCTCCCTGCAATGATAATGAAAAGGGCATAGTATTAATTCTTCCAGAAGGACATTTGTAGTAGCGCTCAGTCTTGTGCTATTTGCGTTATCACGGACTGAACGGGCAAGATTTCTGCTGTTCACCTGGAAGTTGCATAGCATCACACCTTCATCTTGTCCTTGATGGATTATGCCAGACACAAATACATTACCGGCACTGGCTCTTAGGCACATTTTTCAAGTGTCAAAATCGTAAAAAAAACCCTCATTTCAAAAATGTCTATAGGATGGGGTAATTCCCACTGAAGTTAATAAGACAGAGCTATGCAGAGCAGCCCTTGGTTCAGGATAGCTCTGGGTTATACATGTATTTGGCCTCTTTTACTCACTCCCTTTTACTCACCCAGAGTTAGGCTTAGATTCTTCATTCTGTGGTCGCTGGAAATCAGCTGTAGAGGACCACATTAGAACTCAGGCAGCGTGTGATTAGAAAAAGGCAGTACTCCAGAGCTGAAGATTGATGCTACTGATCTGACAGTAGGCAGTTGCATGCCTTAACTAAGATGAAGTGGCAACAGTTAGTACTACAAGTTGCTACGTTTTCATCCATTAAGTGGTGTGGATCCTTTTCTCGCCAGTCTAAGTTAAACAGAATCATAGGTATCATAGAGGAGAGTGTCGGTTGCCACAGTGAATTGTTTTGGTGGGTTTTTTTACTGAGGTAGTCTGTCTAGGGTTATAAGTGAATGAATTCTGTGAAGCTCACCATCTCTTGAGAAAATGCAGTTGAAAAAAACCCTGTAACATCCATTGGCATTGGTAACAGTGCAGATTCAATTGTTTTCAGCGTTTGTTTGCTGTTAGTTGCTTTCTGCCTGTATTGTGACTTTTATTTTCACCGCTCAGGTTGTATTCTTACTGTTAACCTGCCGAGAGGTTCATTGGTCTTAATTTTTAAGAGTCTGCACAGATTTGTCTCAAAGTTCTCAACATTGTTTCTGTTGGTGCTTTGCTGAGTTTTCAGTGTTATTAAAAGTTCAGAGTTAATTATTACATAATTATTATGTTCAAGTTGAATCCATGCGAAAGCACCGATGCTCTCGCTTTGTATTCAGAATGATGACCTGGCACTTCCTGTTGTTATTTCACCCTGGCTTTGTCACCTTGATGGAACATGGTGGTCCTTGCTTGAATCTGGCAGCTTTCTGTCACAATTGATACCCACATTTGGAAGACCCAAATTCTGCGTCTCAGAACAAAGCAAACTGTGCAGACATGTGAATGAATTTGGTCTCTGTACCCTGAATCCAGACTCACTAACTTTTATAAAGGTGTGCATGTTTTATGCTGTGGAAGTTCACAGATTCACAGTGTTCGGGGTTGGAAGGGACCTCTAGAGATCATCTAGTCTGAACCCCCTGCCAGAGCAGGATCACCCAGAGGAGATCACACAGGAACAAGTCCAGGTGGCGTTGGAAAGTCTCCAGGGAAAGAGACTCACCCCCTCCCTGGGCAGCCTGTCCCAGGGCTCTGTCACCCTCACTGGGAAGAAGGGTTTCTTCATGTTCAGGTTGAACCTTCTGTTCAAGTGGTAGACTGCTAGAGGAAGTGAGAAAACGAGTGGGCTCAGGGAAAGAATACCTAATTCAAGAAATAGAAATTCTTTGAATAATGTTATAAGTAAAAGAGACTTGAGAGAATGTGTTGTCACCAGAGTGATTGTATTTTAGTGCAGTTGCTGACCTTATGATGCAATTTACATGTGTCTGATGGGCACTAGCTGGATGAATTGAAGGCAGTTGTATAGAAACATTCACATGACCTTCATTAGGACTGTTTTCTCATTATAGAGCTGTTTGAAAATGGGAATAAAGTGATTGTTATAATCTGTGTTTTCTAAATGAATCTTTTCAATTGCTGTTTTTAATTTCTTTTACTAGAACCACCTAGGGTTGTCATTTCACCTAGGAATCAGACTTTTACAGAAGGCTCTGAAGTGTCTATCAGGTGTTCTGCAACAGGTTATCCACAGCCCACAGTAGTATGGACACACAATGATATGTTTATTATTGGTTCAAGCAGGTAGGGGTTACAGATTTTTCTATTTATTTCTACTTTGTTATGATGTCAGAGAGAAATTTTGGAGAATGCCAAAATATTCTGACTATTTCTTCCACAGGAGCCTCTGAGTTTTGGAAATAGTACCTCAATCTTCATTTTTCTAACTCTAATTTAAATTTCCTCATCTCTAAAGTAGAAATACTTTATTTGTCTTCTTCAGAAAGTTTTTACAAGGTTAATTTAAATCTTTTCACAAATGCTTTGGTATTCTCTGGTAGATAGAACAACATTAACATTTTTTATCTTGAGAAAAAAACAGCGATACCTGTTTATGAATCATTTGGTCATGCTGTTGCTGCTTGGAGTGTGGATGTAACAGTTACTCTTTTTTCTTTAACTAATCATTTTGGTTGTTTCCCTGTCTGTTCTCAGGTATAGATTGACCCCAGAAGGCACCTTAATCATAAGAAAGACAATTCCAAAAGATGCAGGAATTTATGGTTGTTTGGCAAGTAACTCAGCTGGGACAGAGAAACAGACATCCACCCTTACATACATCGGTAAGTAAAGAAACAAGGTAGTGAAATTAAAAAAGCAAAGTAATACATCATCAGGGAGGAACTGTTGAAATTAGTAGAACCATACAGAACATACTGGTAGAAATTTCAAGAAACTCAGAAAATAAGTTGAACAGCTCACAAATGTCCTTTTTGTTTTCTGTTCAAATAAAAGTAGTACTGTAAGGTGATATTTAGGGCTTAAAATTTCTTCTTATGCTGTTTTTAAGGAAAAGAACCCTAACACCAAAACCCCACAACACTAAAATTGGTTATTAAGGCAGGGTAGACTTGTAAACCTGAGTACATCTTTGGAGAAGGAATTATGTTCCTGTAAATTCACTCTAAACAGTGCATACATTATTGTATTAATAGCGGACTACTAAAATTCTTGATGACTAGCATCTGGCTGGAGCAGGAGAGACTGAATCTTTTTACTTTCTACATGATCAAACTCTTCCAATTCTTTCTTCAAAGTTTTCTGTACATTCTGCATATGGTTCAGGTGCTCTGGACATTCCAGACTCTATCGGTTTCCCAGTGTTCATCTGTTACCTTACACGAGTTTTTTGACTTTGTCTTTTAATGTGAATATTCTTCTATATAACAAGAGAAAAATGGAGTATTTAATGGTTTGTGTCTTAAAGATATTATATTGTTTGGATGAGAAACTAATTTTTTTTTTATTTCTTTTTAGAGGGCCCAACATTGACCATAGTTCAAAGTGAAATTCTTGTTGCTCTTGGAGACACAACTATTATGGAGTGTAAAACAACTGGAGTCCCACATCCACAAGTTAAATGGTTTAAAGGTACACTTATTTTGTGTTCGATTTATTTACTATAGCAATAATATTTACAACAATGATCCTCAAGTGATTTTATTTTCTTAGAAGCTTTATGTAGTATTCAACCAGTGAGTGACCTGTGAATTTCTCTGTGTCTAGAAGATATGCCACTTGAACTTCAGGGTATAAATTCTTGCTCTTGTTTAAATACAACGAATGAACAACCAGAATCATAATTACAAAAAAAGCAGAGTCTCTTGCCTACTTAAATAATGTTCATGTTATGTCAGAAAATGTTTAGTTTAATGCTACAAAAATCGCAAAACTTTTTTCCCATTGGATGTTTGCTGAGATTCCTTTGCAATGCCTAGGGAATTTTATTTGTTCCTTCTGGATCTCAGAACTATCTGCTACCTTTTCTTAGGCAGTGAGGCGGGATATTGAGCATCAACTGCAGGAGTTTTCATAGTTAGATGGGAATTAGAGAATCCCATGTCTCAAGACTGAACGTTTATTCTCAGAAAAAGCAGTTGGTGTCCATGTGTGGTTGTCTAAGCCACCTGCCTGCTGATTTTCTGGAAAACCAGTATTCACATTTGGTAGATAGTGCTAACAGATCCCTTATCGAGTCTGATCTTTCATCTCTGACAGCGGCTGGAGGGAAGCACAAAACACTTCATGGTCTGTTTGCAAATAATCGTCTACTTCTGGGCTCACTGCAGTTAATGGTTGGCTTGTATTGTAAAGCAGGCTTTGGTACTCTTCCCAAAGTGCACACATGGGCCAATTCTGAATGTAACACAGCAGTGTTGTGGCTCCTGCTGAGCTTGAGAGGTAGCAGAGCTGTTTCCTAGGTTTTGCAGGGTTCCAAACATGGGACAGAACTGGCAGACAAGTCGCTGCCACGCGTGTTCTCTAGCTTGGGAAGGAGAAATACAGCCTGGCACACTGTCCTTATGCTGATCTCTGTCCAAAGCTACTTGGGTTTGTGTTCCCCTTGTGAAAAAGTAAATAAAAAGGCATTGTATCTAATGTAGTAATGATTTTTTTCCACTCAGTTGAGTGGAAACGCATGCAGGCACGTTGTGAACTAATCTCAAACTTGGATGCTGTTTTGTTGGAATAATTTTGGTAAATACCCTATTATATTTCAGTTACTTTTTTTTCTGTCTGGACTTAGGTGACTTAGAGCTGAGGGCATCAGCGTTTCTCATTATTGATGCTCACCGGGGTCTTTTGAAGATCCAGGAAACACAAGATCTAGATGCTGGTGACTATACCTGTGTGGCTATCAATGATGCAGGGAGAGCTTCTGGAAAGATAACTCTAGATGTTGGCTGTAAGTAGCTTGCAATCTAGACAGTAAGTACTCTAATTTCAGTGTTTCTCTATGTGGTCAATGGTTCCCTGTTTATCTGAAACTTTCTCACAAAGTCTGTGTGTGCTGTGATCACCTTTGTGGCGGTGTTCACTAAGCTGTTTCCTTGTCATATCTGGACTCCAACTTCCTTTCACTCTTACTTCTTTTAGCTGTGGTTTAGCTGCAGTCAGCAACTAAGCGCCACACAGCCTCTTGCTCACCTCCCCTCTCCCGCAGTGGGATGGGGGAAAGATTTGGAGGAAAAAGACAAGAGAACTTGTTATTGAGATAAGAATAATTTAATAATTGAAAATAAATGAAATAAAATAATGATACTACTAATAATGGTAAGTAATAAAAATACTCCTAATAATAATAATGATAGTAACATGTAATGAAAAAAAGGAAAAAGGGGAAAAAACCCCAGAATGATACAACCACTCATCACCAGCCAACCATCACTCAGCCAGTTCCGGAGCAGCAATTTCCCTCCTGGTCAGCTCCACCAACTTACACATCCAGCATGGCATTTGATGGCATGAAATGTCTTTTTGTAAAGAAGAAGCTGGGAGGACAGGGGCACTATGAGAAACTGAAAAAGTCCTTAGTTTAGTATAAACATTGCTTGGCATCAACTAAAAGTGTCAGTATGTTGTCAACATTTATCTCAGCAGAAATCCAAAACAGTCTCTCATTAAAAACACCTGTGTGTTATCAACATTCTTCTCAATGAAAATCCAAAGCATAGCCTCATACTAGCTACTATGGAAACATTAACTCTATCCCTGCCGAAACTGGCACACTTTTGCAAATCATAAAAGTTATGAGGAGAAAGGGAAAGGCACGAGGACAAGGAGACTGTTCATACCTCAACCTAACATAGTTTTCATCAAGTAGAGAATATATTATACTAATTCAAGTTGCTATGTGAGGTTATTATAACTTAGTCCTTCCTCTCCTCTTTTCCTAATTCTTTCTAACTGCTTGGGGCCTGACACGTCATGTCATGAGGAACTTACTAATACTAACACTTGAGCACGCACATTCACATTCGTCTGGTGACGGTGGCTCTATCTTCATTTTGTTAAGGGTTTGGCCTATTTCTGAGCTCCCCATTGTGAGTACAGGACATGCAAGGCTGCTTTTGTAAGGTGCTGAAGAGTTGGTAATCTGTTGTTAGAAAAACAATTGTACCTAGTGGGACGTAAATTTAGGTCGTCAATAATGTAAGCAGGATGCTTACAATGTTACATGTCATGTTACAACCCCAATTCACTTTGTGTTCTTTTTTTTTTTTTTTGCTGTTCCCCAGCTCCCCCAGTTTTCACGCAGGAGCCTAGTGATGAATCTGCAGATATTGGCTCAAACATCACGCTGCCATGCTACGTTCAGGGTTATCCAGAACCAAAGGTTAAATGGAGGCGGCTAGATGGTGCTTCCCTTTTCTCAAGACCGTTTGCAGTTAGTTCCATCAGTCAACTCAGAACAGGAGCTCTGTCTGTTAACAGTAGGTAGACTAAACTTTGTAAAGAAAAGATGCAGGAAGGAAACATGACACATGCGGTGCATTTAAGTTACTATGCTACTTTATATAAAATTAATAACTTTGTAAAAGGACTGGATTGTTATCAAAGATTATGTTTCTGATACTGACTTCATTGCTGGTGACGAGTGACATGTTTGTGATTTCAGTTGTGTTTGGTCATTGACTTCACCCTTCTTCACGAGAAATTATTATACCTTTATTTAAATGCATGTGAGTTATGGTCTCTGTTGATCCTGAGGAGCCATGGATTTTCTTCTTCAGTCACACATACACTATGTGATGTTATTCTCTATTCTTAATTAGCTCTTTTATTTCTGTCTAGACGTAATCAGGTTGGTTGAAGTCATTCCTGTCTACTGTACACACACTCCGTATTGCAGACTTCTCAGTATACTTCAGATGCTGCAGTCTGATCTCTCTCCCCACCCCCTCTCCAGGTTTGTGGGTCAGTGATGAAGGAACTTATGTCTGTGAAGCTGAGAACCAGTTTGGAAGGATTCAGTCACAGCCAGCCACGATCACAGTAACTGGACTGGGTAAGACTGGTTAACGGCAGCAAAAGAAAAGGCTAGCAGCATTTCAATACCTGAAACGCACGGGAGGAGGCGGTAGTCAGAGGTGTTTGTACAACAAATAGGATGTCTGTGGGTTATGTGCATACACGGTGACATACCTATATGCTTTTATCTATAGCTATATTTACACTTATGTAATCATCCACAGACAAACTGAATCAGAAGCTATTTGCATGGAATGTTGTAATTGATTCTGTCATACTCTGCACGATAGAACATTGTCTTTTAACTGGCTACAATAATGTGAATTAATTCCATCTATACCTTATAACATGAACCATAAAAAGTGATTTATCCTGTCTTCTGTTTCTTATTCCTAAGTAAATTTATTAGGGAATGAAAAATCCCCACAATGATGAATGCTAATGATGGGGTTTCTGCCATTTAATTCATTTGAAAAACCCCAAAAGCTGCGATGAACTTGCTTAGGTCGGTGTGTTGATATAACTGGAAGGAATCGTAGAGATCCAAGAAGACAGTAAATGTTTAGCTTTGACAATAGCTGTGCTATTAAGGAGTTGTTTATTATCTCAGTTGGACAATTGGCAATAAAAGGAAAAACAGTACTGTGTAATGTATACATTTGCAGGAGGATAAGAACACAGTCCATCTGCCATCAAAGAAACCATTGGTTAACTTGAAACATGTGGTGGGAAACTGCAATGCTGGTAGTATTTCATAGACATGTCTTTACCTATTTAAAAGTGTTATTTAATCCTCATTATTTAAAATTTAATTTACAAAGGATATACACAGGAGTGCTTTCTGTTGGCTCTCTACAGAGCATGCAGAAAATTCTGCTGTGCTGCTGACCTCTGTTCTAATTCCTTTAAATTTTATGCCCAAAGAAAATTACCATTTATTTTTTGTCCTCCCAAACCTGCTCCTTTTTGTTCTTTGGTATTTTTCCCAAGTAAGAAAGAATAATGTATTCAGGGGAACATGAGTTTTTTGGGAAATGCTGGATTGGATCCAATTTCAGCTGAACAACATCTTCCATTTGCTGCCCTTCCTTAGTCTTAGGATCATTGTACGTGTATTCCTCCAGCTTCCTTATCTCTCCTCTGCTACTCCACACCTTCATTTGTGGTGATTTTGTTGATGGCTGCATTGTTTTTCTTACCCCTTTTTGTCTATTTAAATCACTCAGTTTTCGTTGCTGGAAATGTTTCTTGCTCTATATTTGTGTAGTACCTTGCGCAAGGAGGCTGTGGATGCTGCTGCAAGTAGCATTAGTGATAGGACTAATAAAAATTCAGATGTAATACTTCATGTGAATAAATAAAAATTGCTAACAATTTCTTCTAATTCTTTTTTTATTCAAGTCATGCCTCTGATTGGAGTAAGCCCTGCCACAGCCAATGTGATTGAGGGGCAGCAGCTCACTTTGCCATGTGTACTGCTTGCTGGAAACCCCATTCCAGATCGGAGATGGATTAAAAACAGTATGGTGGTAAGACTGTTTTGTTTCCTGTAAGATTTATTGGCAGGGAAAAAAGCGACATCTTAAGCCACGATAACACAAAAGTTGATGGACAAATATACTGATAGGTTTTATGCTTAAAATAAAGATGCTTCATGAGATTGGACTGGCTCACTGGAATCAAGGATCCGATGCCATCCAGGTGAATTACAGCAGATAACTACCACTCACCAGGAGCTGCTGCCTCCTCAGGAGAAGCCACTTGTCTGTATCTGTAAGGCAGTAGCTGCCGCTTGAGTTTCTGCAGGCGCTGCCGTTGGGAATATAGCCATTTCCCTGAGCAATGATAGTTTATTATGGTTCAAAATACACAAGAGGAAGTGAAGTGTGGCATCCTGACAGTTGGGTCTCATGCTGATCACTGCCCACGCTAGGAAATTTCTAACTTGGAAGGGAGATCAGGGAATAGGAGATGGTGGTGGGGGATGTGAAGGTATAGACAGGAACTTGCAACGAAGAATGACATCAGAATGACAAAAGTGCTGGAACTGAAATCCTAGTAATTGAAAAGCATTTATCTTTCCCTATTTTTAAAAAATAAAGATACTTCAAAATTTCTGTAGATATAGGGGTTTTTTTCAACATCATGACTCTTAATGTTGGGTGGTGTAGACACACTGCACCCGGATTAGTGCCTGAGTGAAGTTTCATTTCTTTAGTAGTAGCCAAATTACTGTCTTTAACATTCCTCTGAAGCCCTGTTTTTTATCTTGCTTGCTAATTTCTTCCTAAAGCCTTTTCCACACAGCTGTAATTACAAAATGATAGCATATTGTCACCAAGCAGAATCTTGGCACTACTTGACCCTTCACTTGATAAACTTTTCTGCCCAGTTTTTGAAGCCCTGGGAATCATTGGATTTTTCCGTAGACTGTGTAAGTGCAAGTAGCACAGGCTGTAAGTTCTGTGAGAAATACTGGCAGGATCCTCCTTACTGAGTTGCTAATTCCTCTGTGTAGTAGTGCTGGTTTCCTGTAATTATAAGCTCATGGCTAAAGCTACACTCCAAGGGAAGTGTTGAAGAAAGTTATATTTAGAGAATAATGCAGCTTTTTCTGAGCACGGCGTGACTGGAATAATTTCGCATTCTAACAATCTTTCTGTAAGGCAAGTCTGTGTTGCTGAGCTTGTTGGATTTTTTTGTCATTTCTATAGGTTATATAATGTTCACAAAAGAAGAGTGATTTTTTTAAAGTTATAACCTATCTTTCAACCTGGTGTGCTTCAGAGCTGATCTCTTCTACCTGATGGATATGGGAAGTTAAAAGATTTTGGTGACTTTAATTAAAAAAAAAAGGATCTGTTGTGGAAGAAGAATAAGTCATTGCACTCATCAAGGCCTGACCTATGATCAAATGGAATTACTGAAATAACCAATAAAAGATGGACTAAAATAATTCAGCTAAGTTTGGGTTTGCTTCAGGGCACAATTACAAGCATGAGTGGCAGTTGTTTATGTGTGGTGGCAGAGCAGAGTTGCTGTTGCAGATCTTAATCTCACTTCAGCAGTATATACAAGATTCTACCAAAATTCTTATTTAAAGTTAGCTTTTTAAGAAAGATAGAAAGTAGAATAAGCTCTAGTAAAATTTGCCAGGAACGTATCATGCTTAAGAATGTGAAATAGTCAAGGGTAACCATGCAGAGTAAATACTATCAACAAGTATTTTCTTCAGTAAAATGTTACATCACTCTTGGCAGCTGGTTCCCAATCCCTACGTTAACATTCGCAGTGATGGAAGCCTGCACCTTGAAAGAGTTCGGCTGCAGGACGGTGGCGATTATACCTGCATGGCAAGTAATGTTGCTGGGACAAGCAACAAAACTACTACTGTTAATGTGTATGGTAAGGAACACTGTTTTACTGGTGTTGTGCTGAATGTAAGATGAGAGTGCGTTTCTTCCTAACAGCAGCTCTCACTAGATCTTTTTTGTTACAGTTATACTAATTTTTCAAATTTCCTCTTTTGTTACTTTGTAAAGTAACAAAAGTGGTGGGAAATTGGATCCACTGCACAGGAAAGAACTGAGCCATTAAGCCTGGTTTTAAAATAAAACATAAGTAACACCACTCTGTGATTGTAAAAGATCATAATTTTTAAACCTTTACAGAGGTTGGGCTGTGCAGTCGTGATCTCTAGCTTTAGTAACAAAACAGGTGCAAGTGGAAGTTTACTGGCAAAGCATGAAAAGCACTGTCTGAGGGGTTTCATAACTGATATAAGGAACCACAACACATGGGAGAATTAGAATTAAAATGAATTCTGAGTTGTCAAAATGTCTCTCCCCCCTTTTCTTTTTCTTTAATTAAAACATACCAAAAATTACTCTGACAGCAAGACAAAATGTTAGTATTGTGGTAACCCATCTGTTTTTTAGCTGAACACACTTGTTTTAACTCTGTCTGGGCTCACAACCACTTCGTGCTCTACAGCCTGAAGTTTTTGAACATGTTAAATTAATCATGGGAGATTTATTTTAAGCTTCACTCAAGATGCTGGCAAATCCTTTTATGTTAAGAATAGCTATTATTTTTTAATACAGGAAAGTACTGAGTGTCCGATAAGGTCTTGCATCTCAACACTAGTTTTTGGAATATTTCAGAACTTGGGAACAGAAAGGAATGTATTTGTATGTTTTTAGAAAGATCTGGTTTTTAGTATTATAGCCGTAAATCTGATCTTTTATCTGTTGTTAATACAAAACCACCTCACTTAAGTAGGGGAACTGGGGTTCTTGTTATCTTTTGTTACTGATTTTGTGAATTTGTCTGGGTTTTTTTGTTCATCTAATGGTCAATCTCTGCAGAAACCATCACTTCAGTTAGCACAACTTTGTAGCATTTGTAACAAAGATTAAGTAAACTTGGAGAGTGATCAGTTCTTCACTGTTATGTTCAAAATGTTGTCCATTGATGGACATAGATTGAGCACCAGAAATGCTGAGCCCTTTCTCCTGAAAGGTGCTGTATAGGTTGAATGAAGTACAGCATCATTTTGGGAAGCTCGGCCTAAAATATTGTCAGAGGATATTGTGACAAAGAGTTACTGAGATGATTGCCATCAGCTGTGTGAAATACTTAGTTAGTTTGAAACTATGTGTACCTAATCCAGTGATCAACCTATGGCTGGACATGCTTTGTATTACCAGGTATTTATTCTGTCGTGAAAGACTGGAGAGTGGAGGGGAAAGTGGCTGGTCATTGTCAGGATTTTATTGTAAGCGTTGTGCCATGGTTTGAAATCTCTCTTCTGCATGCGTTTGAGGTGTGCCTTTATTTTCAGTTCTGCCTGTTATTCAGCATGGACAGCAGATATTCAGCACCATTGAAGGAATCCCAGTAACATTACCATGCAAAGCAAGCGGAGTTCCTAAGCCATCTATTGTCTGGTCCAAGGTACTTTCTTGTCTTTGAGGTGTTCATAGTGAAAGATTAATTCAACACGTCATTTAGTTGTCACAAAAGCTATATGCCAGAAGGATGACGAACAGCCTTAGTGGTGAGGGACCTGGAAATCTCTCTTTGTATCTGCTTTTGTTTCTTAGGGCAGGGCTTTCTGGCCACGGTCCAGCCATAAATTGATGTTCTCTTCTTTGGAAGGGCTTTGGTTATTGCTGTATCATTAGGTTTTTAACATTGTAGAAATTGTTCATATCCCCTGTTATGAGTTGTCTCTTCGCTTTGAGATTAGGTGATCTGGCACTGATTGAAAGTTCATTTTTGTTTTGGAGCCTCACTTTGAGACAGCTTTTTCCATCCCTGAGGAAGGTGTGTGTAATAATGGCATTCTAGGGTTAACCCTCTGTCGCTTCTCAATCATGTCCTTGACACAATGTTTTGACTTCAAACATCAATGTCAAGATGAACACAGCTGAAATCTTGATTTTTTTTTAATTATTTCTTTTAAATTGGGGTCTGAAAAAGAATCAAGTTTTCTGCATAAAATATCCCTATGTTTCTGCTGTTCTTACTGCTTAGGGACATTCAGGGAACGTGAAAAGCTAGTTGAAGTTAGTTCATTTGTATGGATGGAATTTTGGGGCCAGGCTTCCTAGTTAATTCAAAATATTTTGTCCATCTCAGCCACCAACGATAGAAGTAGTACTGTAATGTAAATTAAAACATTGCTTAGTTTAGTCAGACTGCCTGCAAATTGTTTGGTCTAAAGAACTGCATGAAAGAGCATGGAGCATAGTTCACAGTGGCAAATCTGACCCTGTGTTGTATTAATAGTGCAGCAGTTTTCATATGAATGGGTCACAGCAATGGGGTAAGCGAGGGGTGATGCTACAGGAACTAACATTTTTATATTCCTTTAATATTTTTTATGGTTTTGTTAGATTTTATTCTCTCTCTGTAAGCTTTAGCTTTTATTGAGTTAAATGACTGTAGTTTGGTTTGTTTTAGAAGATCCATGCACTGTGGACTTTGGTGTTTTTTTTTTTTTAAATCTTTCCACAGAAAGGAGAAGTAATTCTTTCCAGCAATGTGAAATTTTCTGCAGGGTCTGATGGAAGTCTCTATGTAGTTTCACCAGGGGGTGAAGAGACTGGGGAATATGTGTGCACTGCAACAAATGCTGCTGGTTATGCTACACGGAAAGTCCAGCTGACTGTCTATGGTATGTGTGAGCTAAAATCAAATGTAATGTCGTTGTCTCTGTCCCCACATTACACTGTACTTTAGGTGGTAAAACCCACTCAGGTGGATTGTGAACGAGGATACACGTGATACAAACAGGATTTAAACTTGTCTGTAATTAGTGCTTCTGACTTTGTCCTAGATTGCTGGATCCACATAGTAGGCAATTTTACAAATGGCTGATGCTGAAAAGCCTATCCTTCAGGTGTTGTGGTTCTCTTAAAACGTTATGTTACCTTGAGTCCATGGACTAGGATCTTGGGCTGATTGTAATTTCTTCTTTTATGGAAGTGGATAGGAAGTAGCTGTATAGGAGTAGAAGTCCCTGCTGATAGAAGAATGAAGATCCATTAATCCCATTGGCCCTAAAGCTTCCTACCATCTCCCAGTATTATAAAAAAATTTGATTTAGGTATAGACTAGCTTCACAAGGCTTTTGCGGCTTGCAGGTATTGCTGCTGTAGCGTAACATAGTTAGGTATTGGTTGCAAGCTATCTATGCAACACAGAGCTCAGCATATTCATGAACTATGTGTATCTGTTGCTATCCAGCTTTTTGGGTGGATAGTGCAGTCTTGCTGGTATTTGTGGTATTGCATGTAGGCGTCAGCCAGTGTCTGAGCTACAGACGCTGCACATCAGCATTGCAGTGATTTGTGTCTATTGCAGACATGTCATTAAAAATAGCATTGTAATGTTATATACCTGATACAAAAAATGTTTAGTCTGAACTAAAATTGTATGGTATTGCGTTTGTACAAATACCTGTATTCATTGCAGCTTCTTAACATGTTCCATGTTATAGTGAAACCTAGAGTATCCAGGCCTGGAGACCAGCAAGGAAATGCATATGATAAACCCATAGAGATCTCAGTAATTGCAGGGGAAGATGTCACACTTCCATGTGAAGTAAAGAGCTTGCCACCCCCCATAATTACCTGGGCCAAAGAAATGCAGCTCATATCTCCATTCTCTCCAAGGTAACAATGTTTGGAAACAAAAGAAACGTGAAATTGCATCTAAGCTTTCAAGATTTTAGAAGGGTATATAATTTCAAATTGCCTCAGGATCAATCAGAAGGTATTAAGTTGTCCTGCATGAGGACCGTGTTTTATGAGGTCTTGAAACTCTCTTTCCCAAACCAAGTGTATGTCTTTCTGAAGGGCACGAACACCATGCATCATTGCACAACTTCCATTCCAGTGCATGCTTATATGAAATCTTAGGAGGCCAAGATGAAAGAGGTCCTGTTATATTTGTACTGTGGTGGTGCCCAGAGACCCACATAATCTGTGCCTGATGATAAAAATTTAAAAACTGTTTTTCTTTTCTTAAGCACTTCATATTTATGCTCAGGGGAACATGGTTATTCATATGAAGTCTGGGCTGCCAATAGAGCACAGATGATGATAAACGTTTGGGAGTGCTTACAGGGGCTCATTGCTCACTATGTTTTGGATCTAAAAACTCTCCAGATAATGCGAAAGCATAGCTAAATGCTCAGAAAAGTGTTGAGTAGACAACCTTAGAAGCTGAAGAGTTGGCGACTGTCTTGTAAAGAGCATGCACCACAACGTTGGAGTTCTCTGTTACTAGTTTAGTGTGGTACAAAATAAGAGGGGAAACAAGGAGGAGATTATTCTCTGTATGTTCCCAGTTGAAGTGCCAGGTATGCTTATGGGGCATGCTAGTGCTTTCTCATCTTCAAGATACCTCAGAAGGGATGACGGCTGCATCTGTATTCATAGACCAGGGAATGGTAACACTGGGCAAACACAGACTGTAGCCCCATAGCTGGGCTTGCTGTCTAGTGTCTCCCGCTGATCCAAGTGGAAGGAATAATCCAGTGTCTGAGCTGAAGTAAGGAATCGTACAGACCTGAAGCTGAACCTGGTTCCCTTGTCACCAAATCTGCACCTCAGAGCCCCCTGTTCCAGAGAGTCTGCAACAGCCTCAGCAACTAATAGCTACTGGGCCAGCATATTTAGTGAAGAGGGCTTGTGCACAGAGTCGATTTGTTGTTAGTAATATGTGTGGAATTTTCTGCTGTGTCCTGTGAGTGTGTTGCATGCACTAATGAATCTGCATTCTTGGTCCCTTACTTGTCCTCATTTTATCTCAGGAGACAGTGATAAATTAGCCTACTTGCTCATGGCTATTGTGGAGAGATCCAAGTTGTCCAGAGTAGCAGAAGTCCAGCTCAGCCTATTCCATAGAACTGTTTACAGATGTCAGCCAAAGTTAAAGAATTAGTCCAAACAAAATTGTTTGAGACCACCAAAAGGTGATGTTAGAAATGTGACCAGTAATCAAAAGAAGAGTGAAATCAAAAGTGAAAGAACTTCTGTCAGAAAGCAAATGGATTTATAGGACAAAATGGGAGATAGGTTACCACAGCAATCTATCTTTGGGGATTAAAATGAAAAAGAAAAAAAAAAAAAGTTTGGAAAGATATGGGCAGCAGAGAAGGAGTTGTAATACCAGACAGATTTGGGTGGCCTGGAGGGAACATGCTTCACTTTCCATTCATCTCTTCAGACCATTGCAATCCCCAAATTCACCATTTATACCTACATAATAACCTCGTCCTACTTAGAGAGTGCCAGAGAAAGAAAGACGGACGATACCACTGATTCCCACCAAATTTGCCTAAATTCTGCATGTAACCTTGAGTGCTAGATTTGAATTTCTTCTTGTCAATTCTTAGCTGTCATTTTTAATTCCTGCCTCATTTTCCCCTTATGTCTGTTACTTTGGATTTCTGCATAAGAAGAGTTTAGCTTAGCTGTAGTGAAAAATCAGTACTATGTAGTTAACTATTTAGTGATGAATAGTGGCACTTTCTGTAGACATCAGAACTGGTGGTTTCGAATCAGAATACTCTTCAGAAACTCCTGTCCTTGAACACCGTAACAACTTTTTTGCCAGGATGAAATAGTATCAAAAGTTGTTTAACTTTCTGACCATACTGACCTGGTCTGAGCAAAAATTTTTGATGGGAGGTTGAAGAGTTCGAGTTCTCTTCCTGATTTTTTTTTTTTAATTTCTAGAAACGAGAGATTTTAGAATGAAGTTCTAGAAGTTAGAATGACTTTTTGTAGTTTGAATGTTATATTTTAGATATTTGCTGTGTATTCTGAATGTAGTAACTCAGTGAAGAGATGGAAAAAATGAGTAAGTCATAGTTTAATAATATGCACAGACAGCTCAGTGTGCCCTGTAGAGCGGTGTTATTTTAGCTCACAGCAGTCATTAGCAGTGTGTCAGCAGAGGTCATTCACCTTCCATTTCATGTTTATGGTGTATCTGCTTTTTATTTTTCCAGACACAATTTCCTACCCTCAGGGTCAATGAAGATCAGTGAGACACAAGTTTCAGACAGTGGAATGTATATCTGTGTAGCCACAAATATTGCTGGAAATGTGACTCAGTCAGTGAAGCTAAGTGTACATGGTAAGTTTTAACTTAAAGGACAATCATCTGCAAGTTTCCACCTGGAATTTAGTATCATGCAGAACTTTAGAAACGTTTTTCCTTACATGCGTTAAATAATATTGACCTATATTCTTCTGGGTTGTATTATCTTCAGTACAAGTTGTTACTGATTATGTGGAAAGGAAATATTGCATATACTCGTGTGTATATATATAAGTATATATACACACCTTCCTTTAATGTTCTTTTGACTTATGGAAGAATTATAGCACATTATGACATTTGATTCTTCTTAAGTCAGCCAAAGGACTTTTAAGAACTGCAAACTTTTGTTCTAATGCACTTGAACGTTCTCTGTGCGAGAGGTTTCTCAGTGGTAAGTTTGCGAACAGTGGCTGAGAATAGCAAAGTTGGCTGAGGCTTGCATGTGTCAAGTTCCCACCAACATGATGGGAATTATATATCAAAACTCTTCTGGTCGCAAACATCAAAGCTTGCTTATATACCTGCTCTTGGGTAATGAAACCAGTGTGCAACTGTCTCCTCTGGATAGGTCTTTGTGCACAGTTGTATGCATATACATTCTGCTGTACCCACCTTTGCAAACTAATACTTTAACACATCTTATTGTACTTTCTGTAGCCAAACCAGCACCCTGTGGTTGTGCCTGCCTTCCGCTCCCACAGTAAAGGTGCCTAGTAGCTCTGGCTCAAACTAGGGCCCATGTCTCTCCCTCTCTTCTTTCCATAGATAATGACTTTCTCATTCCCTTGTCTCTCTCCTACTCCCCCCAACCAGAGTCTCTTAACCACGTACACAATGCCACATATTGTTAGCTCCATGCTCTTTCGTTTACTCCTCCTCGCTATGTCAGGCAGAGCACAGGTTGCAGCACATGTGCTTTAGCGCTGCAGGAGGTGTATAGGGGAGGGGATGCAGGAGCCGTGGCCTGGCACAGCCTAGACAAGGCTGATCAATTGCAACTGTGGGAGTACAATTAATTCTCCTGGGGTTCATGTAGAGTTTGGAAGTGTTGCTGCCGATGCCCATTGCCAGCACATGTCTTTGAAGTGGATCACATGCTGCGGATGTACCAGATTGCCCCTAGCAGCTCTGAAACCTTCAGGGCACGTTAATTCAATTCCAGCGGCTATAAGAGACTACTGTCTGGTTCTGTGTGTAGAGAATTCTGATATCAGTGCATGTCTTTGTTTATCTGTAATTGTACATTAACAGAGAGTCTGGAAAAGTTGCACTTGTTATTGTTTCAGACATTCCTTATAAGTCTCTTTATTGTCAACGATGCTTAGAAAGAAAAACATTGTGGCAGAAGAGTTATGTTGGATTTATATTATTCTTTGAGACCAGCAAAATCTCTTCCAGTCGTATTTTATCTCCTTGTCCGAACTTGTGTTTGGAAGTGTACAAAGATCGGGGATTAGGGGAAGGAAATTAAAATGTCAAAAGGAATATGTAATTAACTTTATCATAAAAGCTTTTGTGTTGTGTTACAAAGAACCAGTACCCACAGCCCTTCAGATGTGCTCAGTGTAATAGTATTACACTACTCCTATGGAAGTCATGCAGTAGAATTTGAAATGTAGCTTCTTCAAATAATTTAAGCTATAGGGTATCGTGCATCCTGTTCTATGTACGGAACATGCAGGTCTGCTTCCTTGTCACCTGAGGGAGTTTGGTTTCAGTGGATAAAGAAGGGCATTTTTTAAAATGACAAAAACGGAAAAGAATTTCATAGACTTCTAGAATGGTTTGGGTGGGAAGGGACCTTTAAAGGTCATCCAGTCCAACTCCCCTGCCGTGGGCAGGGACACCTTCAACTGGGCCTCGTTGCTCAGAGCCATGTCCAACCTCATCATGAACGTTTTCAGGGATGGAGCATTTACCACCTCTCTGGGCAACTTGTTGCAGTGTTTCACCACTCTCACTGTAAAAAAATTTCTTCCTTATGTCTAGTCTGAATCTCCCCTCTTTTAGTTTAAAACCATCAACCCTTGTCCTATTGCTACAGGCCTTATTAAAAAGTCTGTCCCCATCCTTCTTACAAGCCCCCTTTATGTATTGAAAGGCTGCAGTAGGGTCTTCGTGGAGCCTTTTCTCCTCCAGGCTGAACAACCCCAACTCTCTCAGCCTTAAGAATGATCTTGTGCTTCATATTCTTCACATTACTTGTGGACTAAACTTGTCTTCCTTAGTTCCTCCAAAGATACGGCGTGGGCCTCGAGTTTTGAAAGTCCAAGCTGGCCACAGAGTTGACATACCCTGCAGTGCCCAGGGGATCCCTCCACCAACAGTTGCATGGTTCAAAGGCAGAAGCGCTGTGCCCATAGATGGTGGGCAGTTCATCTACAGCCCGGATGGAGCTCTGAGCATCAGCAACGTGCAGCTTCCTGATGCTGGAATCTACAAGTGTGTTGCTAGTAATGTAGCAGGCAGCGATGCATCAGAGATAACAGTGCAAGTTCAAGGTATTTATGTTATGGCTGTAATCTTGCACCCTGCCCTGGCTAGGTATACTGTCATGCCAATGCTGGCTGGTTTATGTTTTGAAAGGCTCTTTGTTGACTGTTACAGGATGCAAAATCCCAATCTGGTTTAGATGTTATGTTCTGATATTAATTAAGGAAAAGTAGAATAGGCAAATAGTCTTTGGAGAGTTTGCAAAAATAGAAGAAACTCGAAATGTATTGCTACTTTTTTTTTTAATTAAATTCTTCAAGGTACTTATGAATTGGTTTTGTAGTAGGTAATTTAAGTCAGATTCCAATATGGGAAACCTCTTTTTCAAATACTGCGTCCATGTGCTCAGATGTCTCATGTTTTTTGAGATTCCCTCTGAACCTCAGAGCCTGGTGTTACAGTTTCAAATGAATTGGAACTTTCAATGGACTGAAATTGAGCGCTTCACTCAGTATGCTATTGAAATGGGGACAGGGCAACAGTGGTCAACATGCCAATTAACTATGTAGTATAACTCATCACTTGATGGGCTGACATACATCAATGTAGCACGAGTGACTTAAGCTAAGCAGAAATTATTTCTCCTTTGTAATAGTCTAAAGGCAACATTCCAATCCCTTTGGATTAGAGGTGCTGAGAAGCGCTTGTTACAAGCAACAAAGAACTGCCAGTAACTTTACTTAATTATAAATAATATTCTTTGTGTAGTCTCAGTGCGCACACAAGTTTAAAATGAGATGCAAGAACACAGGATTTAAGTAGTACTGATATGTGGCATGAGAATGAAAAGTTTAAATACTATTTTTCAGATTTTGCAGAAACACTGTCTCTGCCTTCCAAACAAATGCGGTGGGTTTTAGAAAGAACAGTCAAATTTGAAAGCCTCTTTGTACTGCTTACTTCCTAAGTATTCCCGTTGTAATCAAGACTGCTTGTATAGTATACTTCATCAATATAAAGAGGGTTATTGGAATCTGAGCTTGCATGAATGAGAAACTTAGAAGTGTTACGTGTTACCAGACAGTATTTTCACATTTGAAAGCAGAGGTCAAGAATTTTTCAGGGGTCTAATTTTCTTTCAGAGCCTCCTACTATTGAGGATCTGGACCCTCCATACAATAGTCCCTTTCAAGAAAGAGTGGCAAGTCAACGCATTGCATTCCCATGTCCAGCAAAAGGTGTGTATCATTGTTACCGCTTCTAGTGACAAAAGTGCATTCTTCTGTTGACTGTTAAAAATTACTAAGTTTCTATATACTCCTTGTTATGTCAAAAGTATATGTGGAAAATAACGTGCATGTTGTACTTTATGTGGAAAAATTCAAACTAATAGCGATTTCAATAACCACTGTGTGCAGAAGTTCTGTGAAAAGCCATTGCTAGCCAACAATGATATTATAGTGTTCACAACTAAGATTTTTAATGTTAAAATCATATTGTAACAGTCAGAGCTTCCTCCAGATTGGAAAGTTCATGGCCTCCCTGTGCTTTGTCCTTGCCAGTAAGACTTCCAGTAAGTAGCGGGAATTGTTTGAATCTTTCTTTTTTCTGAGCTGAGTGAACAGTTTTTACGTTTCACCTTTTTCTTGTTAGGCGTTCCAAAGCCTGTCATTAAATGGCTACGGAATGGGAGAGAGCTGACGGGCAGTGAACCAGGGATTTCAATTCTGGAGGATGGGACGCTGCTGGTCATAGCTTCTGTTACACCTTCTGATAATGGAGAGTATATCTGTGTGGCAACCAATGAAGCTGGAAGCCAAGAAAGAAAATACAACCTCAAAGTTCATGGTAAGTAATAATAAGACAACTGAAGCACTGTTTTTGAAGAACATCTTCTCTTTTATTGTTGGAGACTGCATGCCACAAATCTGCCCATGTGCAGTTGAATTAGAAAAACTAACCTGAGTACTTGCATTTCTACGGTTCTGGTACTCTCTCTATTTTTTCCTATTGTTTCTGTTCACCATGGCTTTATACACAAACCATCTTCGTTTTGCTCAAAGAGCTATGTGGGTCTCATTTGTAGAGAGATCTAGTTATACTTGATAACTTTAATGGGAATAAAAGTGAAGGCTGACTCTCTGGGATCTACTTCCTTTATATGCTAAGCAAATAACGTGGGATTTTAGGATTAAGATCAATTTAAATTTTAAATTAAATATTACATTTTAAGATTATTCTCTTAAAATGTTGATGGTGATTGTGTTTGAGTGTATTTTCCTGGGAGTCTGTTATTTGGCAAGAGAAGATTGTTCTTTGAGAAAGAGAAGAAAGGACACAGGGAGATAAGTCCAGAGCCAAAAGGCAAGCGGAAACATTGGAGAGGGAAAGGAAAAGGTGTGAGGAGTTGAGATTACAGAGGTCCTTGACTGGGGTGAGGGAGGAAGTGAGAAATCACTGGAATAGAAGGCTTTATACATTACTTTCTTGTAGTTCCTCCTGAAATTAAGGATCAGGAAAAAGTGACGAATACATCTGTAGTTGTTCATCACCCTCTAAGTCTCTTCTGTGAAGTATCTGGTAACCCCTTCCCAATCATCTCCTGGTATAAAGAAGATATCCAGGTATGTACAATTAACCTAAAAGAAGTAACATAACCATCATCAGTCAGATATGTGCTGACTTCGGAGTGCTTGGTATGAGAACTCGTTTAAAGTAAATAGATGCACATGTCTTTATGTATATTTAAACAGCACTAAGGACACCCACACAGAGAGCCAGCTAAATATGCCTAATCCATTAATTCAGCTGTGCAATAAGTCAAAAGTGAACTATTTTTTATATTCCCCTAGGAACTAGGCTTAGCAATCTCCAAGTATTGTAGATGCCAGTGTCCTTGCAGAGGGGACCAATAACAGTATTTTCTTCATTCGGTAAATGGAAAAATAAGAACACTTGGAGGTGATATGAATTACTCCGGATTATTGTTGAGTCCTATGCTTCTACTTGTAGCTGATGTGATTAGTTTTAAGATGAGAGACCCCTTTATGCACCTTTGTGACTGACTATTACTTGTGAGCAAAGAATTTCTTTGGTTTTCCCACTCTCAAGTGTAAACTCAGCTACGAAGCATGTTGAATAGATTGCAGAAGTTGAGGAGATTAGTGCTGTAACTGAAAGGGGAAATAGATTATCCGTAGGCTAAAACTATCATTTTCTTATAAAAATCCAGCTGTGATATTTGGCTGATCTAACTTGGATCCCATAGGGCTAATGTCTTGGGTTCTTTTAAGGTTGTGGAAAGCAGTACTATCCAGATTTTGCACAATGGGAAGATATTGAAGCTCCTTAAAGCTGCTACTGATGATGCTGGACAATATTCATGCAAAGCCATAAATGTAGCAGGAAGTTCTGAGAAGCTGTTTAACCTAGATATACTAGGTCAGTTCCATGGTTTTGGTTTTGTGTTGGGTTTTTTGTTTTTCTTTTATTTTTATAGACTGTGATCTGAAAAACAGTAGATACTTAAGAAGCCAATAAATTTCAACTCATTACAGATACTTTCTCTCACTGCACATGAAATATTGGCTGCCGAATCATGCATCATAATGGCTTTTGAATACTTAAAATTTGCCATTCTTATAGGAACACAGACCAAATGCTGCTTTTAATTCTGCATTTTGGTCTTTGATACTTTGTTTTGTATTTTGGGTGTACAGCAGTCTAACACGTGCACGGCAGTCTTCTTATGTACACCCGCACAAGTGTGGAATTGCTTGTCATAGTAAAAATGATGTTAGGATCTAGCAGAATTCACTTTGCGGTGAAAACTAAAGTTGTTTCAAAGGAAGAGCATGATCTGCTATGCATTTCTTCCCTTTTCATAGCATATCTTCCCTGACTAAATACCAATTCTTCCTGTAATGTTTGTCTTTTTAAAGTTCCACCAAGTATAACAGGTGCTGATACCCCTGGTGAAATTGCCGTCATCCTCAACCAGGAAATCAGTCTGGAATGTAGAGCCAAAGGCTTCCCTTTTCCTGACATTCACTGGTTCAAAGATGGCAAGTAAGTACATTATAACTTTTGTGGTTTGTGTCTAAGTTATTCCTCCCTTAGAATGTAGAGGAAGAAGGGGTAAGTACTGCACCAGCAAGCTCAGCTTTTAACTGCTTAGTGTTAGGTTATTGTCAGTGGATGAAATTTGTGGTGGTGTGAAGTTCTTTAATCAAGTCGTAGCGTCCTGCTTTTCCTTGTGAACTGCTCCATCACCAACACTGGCACTTGCAGAGCAGATTTACAGTATTTGAAGCCAGACAATGCTTGGACCAAGACAAATGTAACCATTTATGTGAGTTTATTGTATTTAGATTATTTAAAACATATGATTAGTTAAAATACAGTTGTTTTGCTGATACGGTTTTTTTCATTGGTAGACAGAACCCATAACAAACCTTATTCTAGCTAGTTCCTTGTGCCGTTCTGCAGATATATACATTAAAAGTTTTAAAACATTTGTAGCCTGCATATTTCAATTCTTCATCTTCCAGGAAAGCATACCAAGAGAAGAATTCCTGGTGGCTTAAATATTAGCTGAAACCCAAAATGGGCTGTGTTTTTAAATAGTGTTGGTGTTTAACAATGTAGTTCATTATAGGCATTGGCTAGTACTCAGAGATACTCTGGTGTGACAATTTCTTATTATTTGATGTTGATAAGTTGAAGCTTTCATCTAGTATATGCAGACTGCATTTTGTTATCAGCAAAGGACTGTCATGACCTAAGGAATTAAAAAAGAAATTGAGATCAGTAGGACTCTGGCGCTGATGGTGGCATCCTGGATGGTCTGATAAAGTGCTCTGTGTTTCGGTTTCTCCAAAAAATAGGAATAAAGTCAATTACAACAGTTGTCACTTTTTGTGGCTCTTCAGGTTAATGCTGATGGTCTAGTACTAAACGGTACTCTTAATGGCAGTAACGGTACCATTAAAAGGAGCCCTTCTTATTAGTGTCAGTTTAAATTAATGTTGAAAGGATTGGGTCAGAGTTCTGTGATGCAAAATAATCTCTATTCCAGGCCCTTGTTTTTGGGTGATCCTAATGTTGAGCTTCTGGACAAAGATCAAGTTCTACACATAAAGAGTGCTCGAAGGGTTGACAAAGGTCGTTATCAGTGCAGTGCCACCAACACTGCTGGCAAACAAGTTAAGGAGGTCAAGCTGATCATCCATGGTAAGGTTATAGAATGCCTGGTCCTAGCAAATCCCTTAATTTTACTCATGAGATTTCTTTTGAATGAAGATGCTCACACAAATATAAATGAAGGCTCTGATCTTGCTAAATTTCTGTATAAACACTACTTAATGTTTGTCAACAAAGTGATCTTTTTGAGTATTTATGTGTGTCAAGTACGGATGTAGTCTTTGCAAGGTTCGATTTTAAGTTGCTTTTCTGTGATTTTTGTTAGTTTCTAATTGGTGGAAGTCAGACATCGTGAAGGGCCTTCTCAAATTTTGCTATTAATTAGTTTCAACTGAATTATTATCATACTGACTTCATTATTTTGATCTCTCTTAGGGAGGAGAAAATTTATTAGATCTTTATTTGAATGCACTCATAGTCTTATTGTCCTTAACCTAGTGCTAGGAGTGATTTCATTCAAGAATAAAAAGTTAGTGGAAAAGTATAAAGTGTAAAACCAGTAAGAATTAGACCCAAATAGTCTTTACAAAAAAAATGTTCTAGATGATCTTCAGGTAGTGTGGTATGCCATCTTGCTGAAATTTGGTGTAAACTGAGGTCATTTATAGCAAGGGAAGAAAGCTAGCGTGAGATACTCACGTTAACATTATTATTATTGTTGTTGTTGTTGTTGTTGTTGAGTTTATAGCACACTGAGAATACTTTTGGTGGTTTTACAAGCCATGGAGTCTTAGCAAAAACATGGAGAACAGACGCTTCCTATGATTAGTCTAGATAATCTCCCAGTTTACCTTAAACTTACTGGGAGAAGAGGGGAAAATTCATGGAAGAAGGAAAAAGTAAGTTTTGAAGGAAGGCTTCAAAGGTGACGAGAGAAAGAGTTTTTTAATTTGAAAGACAAAGAACATGTGCAAGCCCTGTCATACCTGAAAAAAGAGCCCAGTGCTAGCAGAAATCTGGGGGAAACAGGTACAAAAATCTGTAGGTAAGATAATACTCTCGTGCCTGGAGTGTGAAGTGTAAGAATTTGAATCTGTGAGCCCTTAAACTGATGAGTCTCATTTGCTATGGATTTGATTCTGAAGATGGGGTGTCTTTTCTTCTGGTAACTGAACTTACAAGACATTGTTTCCCTCGTCTGGGACGTTTCTGAAGCGTGGAGCAACCACATGCACAGAAATTCACCTGTACACCAATCGTAGTGAAGTCTTGTTCCATCAGGAACAAAGAAAATGCTGTGAGGACTTGCAGGTGATTGTGGCTCTTGTGAGATTAGAGGAACAAAAGATCCCCTCCACATAAAATCCTCACAGATGAGTAGACCTTACTTCAGGTTCTTCAGAAGAGAGAGGCGAATTTGTACTAGTAAAATGGAGTATCTCTTTACTTTTAAATTTCTCATTAATCCTGCCTGGACAAACAGAAGCCCATGGAGTGAGGAACCTAGATGCTAATTCTTGCTAGTTCTTACATTGGTTTAGCTGGTTAGCCCTACTTTTGGCTTTGATATTTTCCCAAAATACCATGTTAAAATTGTTCCACATCTCTGTGGATGAAAATATTTGCGGATAGAGAAATGCATTCACCTTTGAACTGGGTGTGTTTCAGCATATTTGCTAGATTTGTGTATTTTTGCACACAATCTATTAAATTAGGAAAATATTTCATCATGGTTTCATAATGTGCAAGACCCAACTCATAGGTGTAGATCCATTCACTGATGCTTTGCTTTACATTTTTGTTGTGGCATTTTAAATGAACCCTATGAAAATCAGTGGTAGTCTAGGATATACTGAGCGTGTTTGGCAGCAGAAGGGTTAGTGTGTCTGCCAGACGCGTCTGGTACTTTTAGGAATCATAAATTTAGTTGTTGCCAATTGTAGTCTGTTTTTATTACTTCTTCAGAGATTTACGAACTCTTTATATTGGCTGATTTACACGAGAGCTTGTTTGCTAGAAAAATCTGCGTACTGCTGTTTAGCGAGCAAGGGAAGTGACTGTGGGCCAAAAGTTTCAAAAATAGGAGCATAAAGCTAGACTG
Organism: Rhynochetos jubatus; assembly: GCA_027574665.1. NCBI lineage: Eukaryota > Metazoa > Chordata > Aves > Eurypygiformes > Rhynochetidae > Rhynochetos > Rhynochetos jubatus. The sequence continues at coordinate 26,245,061 of CM050656.1, forward strand.
TTAAGCTCATATTTAGTCTCAAAGTAAGTGACTTCATCTTCAGAAGTTTTGAATACTGAGCAGTTCCCACTCCACTCGTAGAGGCTCTTGGATGTGTTTGGGATTTTGCATAGCAGGTTGTTGTTCCTTGTTGGAAGGATGCACATCCTGAGGTATACAGGGATTGCTCGTTCCTTACCCCTCAGAGACAGGGAAGAGGCTGAGCCCTGACCAAATGCATCGCAGGAGGCATGGAGACCCAGCTTTTCTAACTTGGTACATGTTGGAGCCTGGAAGGTAAAATGTTTCCAGGTCCCTGTAGTGGGGCAGCAATGCTTTGCAGTGCTCCTTGCTGTGGCACTTGTTTCTTAAGTAGACAGTGGCCCTTTGATGTTTGATGCCATTTAAGTTGTGTGCTCTTTATGCTTTCAACTCTCAGCATGCTCCCAGAGAACTCTACAGGCAATGTATAACTCTGCTGGGAAAAAAACAAACAAACAAACAAAAAGAAAGAACACCAGGAAGGGTTGGCAGTTTAAACTAAAAATCTTTTATTCTTACAGCATTCTAATTTTTTGATCTATATAAACCTACATGGACTCGTATACTGAGGCTTTAATACTACTGTTTTGTCTTTTGAAATAGTCCCTCCTAGTATTAAAGGAGGAAATATTACCACAGAGGTATCGGCGCTTCTTAACAATCTTATAAAGTTGGAATGCGAAACCAAGGGAATCCCTGTTCCTCTGATCACGTGGTACAAAGATGGACGACCAGTTATTTCCAGCCCCCAAGCCGTGTATGTAGATAGAGGGCAATTCCTGCAGATACCTCAGGCCCAAGTATCAGATTCTGCAAAGTACACTTGCCGTGTGACCAACGCTGCTGGAACTGCTGAGAAAATATATGACGTGGTTGTCTACGGTAAGCGAGAGTTTATTGAACTTAGTTACTTGCCATGTTAGAGGAAGTGCATTTTGGGAGCTTTTTTGCCTTCTTAAGGTAAGCAGCCTTGGCAGGCCTGTCAAGGGTGAACAGCAGTCAATGGTGGTGTTTAGAGACTGGCCTGTATTACTGGGGCCACGTCAAGGGAACTTTACATCCTGTGCTTTATATGACTTTCAAAAAGCTCTTGACTTGCTTTAGTGAAGCAAAATACCATGTGCTAGCGAAGTATCGAAGATATTTCTTCTCCATGTATTCTTTTTCTTTCTCATGTGCGTGCTGAACAATGCTTACCTAAATAGGCACTCTGGGTGGGCTCTTTAGCATACTGCTTTAAGACCTTCAGATTTAGTTCTTCCATCTCAAAGCCCTGCAGATCCTCTATTCTATATAACTGGTCAATACTGAACTGCATCATTTGACTTCTCCGTTTCCATTTTTTCTTGGCTTGCCCTGGCAGCAGATTCTCACATGAAATTGTGCATGACATAATGGCATATAGAGCTAGAGTGGGTGGGGAGTAACTAACCCATTTACTCTTGATACACTTTCTGGCTACAGAACTAATCACTTGTAATGTATTTTTTTCCTTTCTACAGTTCCTCCAGTAATTGAGGGTGATGCTGACACAGCCCAGAACAGGCAGGTGATTGCTGGCAATTCACTCACGTTAGAGTGTAAAGCTGCTGGCAACCCTCCACCTCTCCTTACCTGGTTAAAAGATGGTGTGCCTGTGAAAGCAAGCGACAACCTCCGTGTTGTATCTGGTGGGAAGAAGCTAGAGATTCTGAATGCTGTTGAGGCTGACCGGGGCCAGTACTTGTGTGTGGCCACAAGCATAGCTGGAGAACAAGAAATCAGATATGAAGTTGAAATCTTAGGTGTGTGAGCTACCGAGCTACTGATTATCAGATTTCCATAAACCTAATAAAGCATGTCCTTATTTTTGTTGGTTTTATTACATGAAATATGTTAGTCAAGCTACATATCTAGTTAAACCTGGGCACTGCACACTTTTTCTGTGCAGGATGGCAGGACAGCTTGAAGACTCTTAATTTCAGGTTAGTTCTTGAAGAGTTTTTGTGCATGTGGTAGGTAAATAGTGTTCTCAGTAACCTTTAAAATTCTTCTAACTTGTCTTCATGGAAGAAAAACATATATATGAAAGTTGTCAATTAAAAATATTACTGAGTAGTTGCCTCTGGTGAGAGAACATCGTTCTCTGAATCTGAGTTGTCATGCAAATTTTGAGCCTTTTCTTGAAAAAGATTTTTTTTCTGGTCTTTTTCCATCGAGACCTTTAGCGTGGTCTGCATTCCAGCAGTCCATTCTGAATGTCTCTTGATATATGACTTGTACAAATGTTAATCACATTCTCCTGATGTGGAAGAGTGTATTTAAGAACTTTAAAGGCTTGATCTTTAGACTCTGAACTGCCCTCTTGAAGAACATTGCCTACTGTTGCATGCAGAGGTAGAACATTGATTCTGCTGCTCCAGGTGTATCTCACTGGTCTTGCTAGTCAGTGGAGGAGCTGGGAGATGTATGGCAGTGTGTCCTCCTCAGCCCACCCAGTTCTGCAAGAAAATGAGATGGGGTGAAGAAGACCTGGCAGAGGGTCCTCTGCACCTTTGCTTTCTCCTCCTGCTGACAGAAGGTGCTAAAAATCCCCCACGCCACCCCATTCACAAGGTTGTTGAGACAGAAACTGGAAAAAACAAAGAGGAAACAATAAAAAAGAGTGAGAACAGTAATTTGAAGCCACCAAATGTCATTGGGTAGGTGTTTCTTTTCAAAAAAGAACAGTGAACTGCAAATCTGTATGTCCCAAAGTGATGTAGCTGTCAGGATTTTTTTTTTTAACATTACTATTTGAGATAGGCTTTTATGACGTTTCTAATGCTTAAATGTGTCTGTTGATGGATTTTTCTCTCCTACAGTCCCGCCATTTGTGGAAGGTGAGCTCTTGGACTACATTGTGATTCTTCATAGCCCTTTGGAGGTGGATTGCTCAGCAACAGGGACGCCCTCACCAATTATCACGTAAGGGGACTTGTATAACAGTAAAAAAACCCACAAACCCAATCTGATGGTTGTTTAGGTGAGCTTGGCGGTAGTCTTCATGAACTGCCCTTGTTATATAGTGATAGTTAATATGTGGAGGACAATCTCCTGGCTCCACTGCAGACAAAGTCCAACACATGCATGGCAGGATCAGGATTTTGTTTTGAAGTGGTTTGGTATGCATGTCATGGAAGTCAGAACAGATAACAGATGACAACTCACACAAATGTGTGCTTTTCATCAGCCATCAATGCTTCCTTTTGCTTTGGAGATTTCTGCCTCTCTTAGCCACATCGCTTTCGCTGCTGTTTCCCAGCTGTCACCTTTCTGACTTCTTCTTTAGTGCCTATTCCCCTGTACTCCCTTCTGATTCACCATTTCAGTCCATGGCACTCAGAAAAGCAGAATACTACCTGACATCTCCAAACCTCCCTAGAAAAGCAAATGGAGTTACTGGGGCATTCTGTATAATAAAATTGTGCATATTTTAGGAGTGTTGTGGATCTTACTTTCATAGAGATCTGAGATTGTACTTTATTTTTGGTAGGTGGTTGAAAGACGGTCAACCAGTTGAAGAGGGAGCTGAACATAAGATCTTATTAAATGGACGAAAACTTCTCATATCTCGAGCTCAAGTATCAGACACTGGCCGCTATAAATGTGTGGCTGCAAATAAGGCAGGAGAACATGAAAAGGAATTTGATGTTACTGTGCATGGTAGGTTACCTGGGGAGGATGTGGGGTGGAGGGGATGGATACAGTAGACTGTTTTTAGTTTAAAATGCTGACAACGATGTGCTCAGATTTTCTGTACATGTTTATTTGTATTAGTGGGTTGAAAAACTGGACATGATCGTAGGTGAAATAGAGCTGCTCTTACCCATGGGATATTGCTTCTATATATTTAAATGTATATGTTCAAATGATACTTCATTTTTATTTGGGGTACTTCTTGCAGTTCCTCCAGTCATCAAATCTGCTGGGACTTCCGAGAGAGCTGTTGTGATATACAAGCCTGTGACTCTGCAGTGCATAGCCAGTGGCATTCCCAGCCCTTCCATAACTTGGTTAAAAGATGGCCAGCCAGTAAACACAGCCAGAGGAAATATAAGAGTAAGCACTACTCTTTTATGGGATTCAAACCATGAGAGATAGTTACAGGAATTTATACATGTTAGTGCTGCCTTTTCCTTTTGCTTCCCTTTTGCTGTGATATCAAGATGCTAAAGATCCATCCTGGAGAGTGATGGGCTTTTTACATGAATAGGATGGTATCTCAGATTGAATAGCAGTGTTCAGTAGACCGAATCCCATTAGACACATCCATATCAGAAGAGTCCATGACTGTAAATTCAGCATCCAACTCCTTTCAGTGGTACTTTAACCTCCAAGGTATGGTTGTATGCCAGTTATCCACTTGTCATTGTGAGGTGGGATTAGATGAGTTTTTCTAGAAGCACTGCCACTGCAGCCCCTACCTGTACATTCCCTTCTCACTGTGAGATTCTGACTTTAATGAACAGCTCTTCCCAGCACTTGCATGCTCCAGGGGTGAAGCGCTAGTAATGGCTTTGATTTCCTTTAGGCTGGGGCAGTTTCTGACATCTTGCCAGTGGCACCTCTCTCTACCTGCAGCCTTCTCTTCACCTTGCTTGCTTGCCCCTGTGCCGTCTAGGTCTCCTCACAGCTGTACAGCTAATAATTCTTATGTCCCAGGAACACTGAAGTCTCTGAACCACCACGACACCTCTTGCATGAATGTTAGGTTAAAGGAAAGATGAGACTGGCTGTATTCAGCATAAATGTCTGCTTTGCCATCATGCTTAGCGACTCTGCCTGGGATCGTTGTGTAAAGTGGTTCCCTGCTCTCTCTTTTGGTACAGCTGGAGTCTTCAGGCCGTATTCTGCAAGTTGTCAAGGCCCTGCTCGAAGATGCTGGCCGATACACTTGTGTGGCAACAAATGCTGCAGGAGAAGCCCAACAGCACGTTCGGCTTCATGTGCATGGTAATGGTGTTTCTGCCTCTAATTAGAAGCTAAACATGGCTGGTTTAAGGCAGCTTTTTTACATCTGTATTCCCTTCTCTTTTAAGCTCTCTGGCATTTTTGTTGTCTCTGCATATCCACCTTTCAGTTTTCATTCTTTGTCCCATTCCATTAGTAAGAAGTCAGGGCACAAGCTGTCTTTCTTGAGATTTAGCCTTTCTTGTGTGGTACTGAGGTCTGTAGGAATGAAGTGTCTTTCCAATTAACTCTTTTATTCAGAGGTATCCCAAGAAGCCAAAAGCAATCCCTCTAACCCACCACTCAGAAGGGTACTCTACGCTTCTGAATCCAGATGTAATGGATCACCATTGACGTTATTAATTTGATCCAAGTCTTCTGGGGATAATGGTATTCCCTGTGACCTTGTAGTGGGGAAATTTTACAGGAATGACTTTTCTGATAAAGAAACATTCTCTTATGAGGGGATTTTTTAGATTATTTACAAGGAATCTTATTTTGCAGCTAAAAACAATATGAAAGGAATCAGGGAAACTTGAGAAGCTGTTGTTTGCATGTGAATTTAATAAACGCTCTCACCATTATTTATGTATATTTGCCTCAGAAGTGGTCATGAAGTATTGTGCATTCTTGATGTATCCTTTGAGGATTGGGTCACAAGAGGTACGGGAATGGACTGTGGCAAAATGCTCATGATGAGTATGATTATGTTGACTTTCATTGTCAAACTGAGGCAGTAACTGGAAAACATTAAACTGAAATGAAGAGATTGCAGTAGCTCCATGGATGAGGCTTAGAAAGAGAAACCACGCTCATATTGTGGTAATTGCATCATAGTTAATTTTAGTGTCACCTCTGTGCTCATAACTATCTCTTTTGCTCTCAGTCTTCACGTTCAAAGTGTCATTATTTGGTGTTTCTGTCACGTTGCAAATTTATAGTCTAGCAAGGTCTTGCTTTATTAAAACCGTGTACGACATTCAGTTTAATACTACCAGTTCAAGTGAGATGAGCTTGCCATGTTAGAAGCATTACTGTTCTATACTGTGTACCCATTTCCTGCAAGCCCATTTAAAGGTCCATTTGTCCTGAAAAAATAAGAAGTAATAAAAATTATATTTTATTCCTTTTAACACTAATAAGATTGTACAGTTGGAGAATATTCCTGTTTTGAAGATGAACCTTCTTGAGAAATTCCTTGGTCATCCAGCAGTTAGTTGAAGCTTGTGCAATTCATTGCCCAGAGTTTCTCAGAGGGCAGATTACTCTGTGATTGAATGTTCTGCTAGCTGGGTGGCTGCATTAATGAAAACCTGATGCCTTGGTCTTTTCCCAGAACCACCCAATCTGGAAGATGCAGGGAAAATGTTAAATGAAACAGTGGTGGTGAATAATCCAATACATCTTGAGTGCAGAGCATCTGGGAACCCTCTGCCAGGTATGCACATGCATCTTTGAAAACAGGAAGCAGATCTGATAAAAGGTTTTTGCTTTTCCATGTCTTTTGAAAATAATGGAGGCTGTGAATGTGAAGTTAATCCTGTGATTTTTAAACTAGCTAGAAACTATTAATCACTATGTATAATAGGAAATGTCAAGATATCAACTGATGTTGAGTAAGTATTAAGGAATTGTCTGAGCCTCACTATTCTTAATTCAGTGAATGAAAACCACAAGGATTATCTACTCACGCATACAGTGATGTCCTCTCTGTAGAGAAGAATACTGGTAGACTTCTGCTAAGTCAGCTTTAAACATATCCAGTCTTTTCCCCTGTCAGGTCTATATTTTATAGGGTAGGGCAGACTTAAAACGATGCCTTGTGTCTTGATTGTTCCTGACAAATGTGGCCAAGTGTAGGACCTTATCTCAAGTCCGTTGAAATCAATAGAAGGCTCTTTGTTTGCTCTGGGCCCTTTGCCTGTGAAAATGAGTAGATTTTCCATGTGTGTACAGTGCTTTCTGTGACTTACCCTAATGATAAATTATACTAATGAATTTGCCGGTTCTGCTTATATTCTAAGCTTTGAAAACTATGCTGTGTATATCTGTTTGTGTTTTACTTTCCTCACATTCTGTGGCATTATAGTATCTTATTTTTTTTTTTCTTTTAAGGCAAGTTTCCCATAGAAATCATAGACATTTAAGTGAGAGCTGCGAGAGTTTGGCTCCTGTTTAGACTGATGGATCTTTTGAATTGTTTCTGAATTGAAAAAAAATGTAAAGCAATCTGGATTTTAGTTACTTCATTGCTGGGATTCTTGATACTTTCAGCACTAGGATTTTTGGATAAGGGCTTTTTTTTTTTTTTTACAATTAATCTTTTTTTGTTCTTTGAGATATGCAGATAAAAATTTATTTACTTCTTTTTCCAATGTGTTGTTTCTGTTCCCACCTTCTGATGGGATATAAAAAACCATGTTCATATGAGAATAATTTTCTGTATTAATTGTTGTACAGCAAAACTTGGGGAATAGTGTATAACTAATAGCTTGTATCTACTTTAGCAATTTATTCTGATGGCAATTTATTCTATAGCATTTCTGCTTGTGCTAGTCCCGTTTTCAGAAGAAAGGTGTTACTAAATTTCAGGTGAGCTTCCAAGTTCACCTTCTCTATCTTTTAAAGAAATAATCCTCAGTGTAGTATTACTTTCTAGAATCATTTAGACCTGTATAAAACAAAATTTGAGTTTACTGGTGGCATATGTAAAGTGTTACAAAATCGCACCTTTTTTATATCCATTTTGTAATCTTTTTTCTCATCAAATTGCCAGTTATTTTAGGACAAAATTAAAATAATGGAGTTCATGTAATTTACATAATTTTTTGACCTCTTCCCTGTATGATGTGATGCTACGTGCCAGTGTCAAGGTATGACATTAGCTTAGAAAAACGATAGCACAAGATCACACTAAAAAAAGCAGCTGGCCGGCAGTCTTATTCATCAGTCAGGCCAGATTACATCTTGAACATATGTCTCTCACAGGAAACTTGTGCGCTACGGAAAATGATTCAGTGAGTAGCAGTTTCATTGAACTGAACACTGAAGCGATGCCAGTAAAACGTTAGTTACACATTCTGCTGATGGAGGGTGCAATATTTGGCTGAGATGCAAAGAAGGTCTCAGATTTTGTTGATTATCAAGTTCCTTATATTTTTTTTTTCGAGTAATACCAGTTTTCTGTGCTTTATTTTCATTTGTTCAGCCTGCCAGTTGATCTTTTATTTGGTTGTTTGCATTTTGATTCTATAAATGTTCCCAAGTGGTTCAGTTTAATATTAGGTAAAGTTACCTTAACATTAAGGTAAAAGGTGAATAAGTTATATATATGGTATTATTGCGTATTTCTCAACAGCTGCTGTTGGCCTTGGTGTGGGATGAGTAAATCCTCTCTAGGTATGCTTTGTGTGATAACTTTTTAACTTCAGAACATTTTTTTTTTCGTGAAAATGGGGTGTGCATGAATGGTAATGTCAAGTTTGCTATTGAATTCTGTAGGTAGGCATGGTCAATGTTCTGCACAGTGTTACCAATTTCTTCATTTTCTATTTAATTTTTATTGTTATTAGTTATGATTAATATTGATATGGGTTTGTAAGTGTTGGTGTTATGTACCTGCAAACTGAGATGGAAAGTTTGAAGACTGTTTGGTCTCTTGGTTTGTAATGGGAGTATTTTTGACAACTTCTCCGTCTTTCCTTTCCTTATGCAGCTATCACGTGGTACAAAGACAATCGTCCACTTAGCAGCGCTGCAAGTGCCACTTTTCTGAACAGAGGGCAGGTTCTACAGATTGAGGGTGCTCAGGTCTCTGACACTGGCATTTACAAGTGTGTGGCTGTCAATACAGCGGGCACAGCTGAGTTGGTTTACAGTCTTCAGGTTCATGGTAAGTATTATAAAACTTACAAAAACCATACATGAACTTTTTAAGTTTGAATCATAGAATGGATTGGGTTGGCAGGGACCTTAAAGGTCATTTAGTCCAACCCCACTGCAGTGAGCAGGGATACCTGGTTAGACTTACCACCCTCATCAGGCCATCGTATTGGAGAAGATACAGCAGGGGGCAGAAGGAAGAAAATTCACTCTTCTGTTTTTCAGTGACATAAGAATACGTGTTCTGAATTGGGAAAATATAGTAAGGGAAATCAGTTCTAGGAAGAATGAGCAGAGACACCTCTCCTGTGAAGACAGGGTGTGAGAAAATTGGGCTTGTTCAGCCTGGAGAAGAGAGGGCTCTGGGTACACATTATAGCACCTTCCAGTACCTGAAGGGGGGCCTACAAGAAAGCTGAAGGGGGACGTTTTACAAGGGCATGTAGTCGTAGCACAAGGAGTAATGCCTTTAAGCTGAAAACAGGTAGATTTAGATAAGCTCTTAGGAAGGAATTTTTCCTGGAGAGGGTGGGGAGGCACTGGCACAGGCTGCCCAGAGAAGCTGTGGATGCCTCATCCCTGGAAGTATCCGAGGCCAGGCTGGATGAGGCTTGGAGCAACCTGGTCTAGTGGAGGGTGTCCCTGCCCCTGTCAGGGGGTTGGAACTAGATGATCTTTCAGGTCCCTTCCAACCCAAACCATTCTATGATTTGTGGAAGAGGTATTTATGTTATCACCTCAGCAATTTGGAAGACCTTGAAATTGCTGGGATTTTTCTGTAGATGACTTTAAAGCTCACAGTAGATAAAGAAAGGACACAGATCAAGTGCTCTTCCATTTTCCAAGACTTTTAAAGAAAAATGTATTGTGTCTAATAAGATGAAGTGGAAGTGTGGGTGTTTGCAGGCATGTGACAGCTGATCAAAAGCCAAATCGGAGCTTTTCCACTGATTTCAGTGGCTTTTGGATGGGACCGTAATCCAAATTCTTGTCTTTGCTACATGCATATGTATGTAGCTGGTTTTCTGCAGCAGCCTTCTATGCAAAACTGTGGTACAAATTTGGCAGTGTCCTCAGCTGAGATGTACGCAGAACTCTGTGATCTTTAAGGTCCCTTCCAACCCAAACTATTCTATGATTCCGTTAATGTTAATTAACAAATAATGAGTTGGACAGTACATTTCCATAGAATTAATGACCATCATGGGAAAAACTGATGGCTCAAGACATGGTCTAAGACAATTAACCCCACCCAGTGACTAATTTGCAGGAAGTATTTAGAGCCAAGGTCGTTATTCTTGTTAAACAGGAAAGAAGAACAGTAACTCCTAAGTATATGCATACCTTTTTATGGGTGGTGGAATTTCAGTGCGTAGGTCCTGCATTTTCTAAGGAACTAATACTTTCTGACGTAGACACATAAAATTGTTTCCCCTTCCAGAACAGAATATGTGCCTTTGTAGCCAGAACTAATTTCATCGAAGGAAGCTGAAACACCTATGCATGAACCTACTTAATTCAGCTTGTGTCATGCTTACAACAGAGCACCTTTTGAATTTACTATGATCAAGTTTATCATCCAGCTAGCTTAGAGTTTGAGAAAACTTGACTTTTCCCCCTCTGAATAGTAGGAGCAAGAGTGACTACTTAACATGGAACAAACTCAGAAGTGTCAAGTACAGAAAGTTATGCTGCATGTACTGAAAGCTTCTCTAGAGTTCTGTATGGCGGTTGGCACAGTGAACAAGCACCTGTGTGGCTCAGTTCCTGGTTGTATTCAACAACTTGTGTTGTTAAGAGTGTTGTGGATGCAGTAGCCATAGTAGAAAGTATCTGATCTTTTTTGTGTTAAAAGCAATACTGCTGGCTTATCATTAAATGAAACTAGACAGGCCTAATGAAGGAAGCAGGTTGAATTCCAGTTTAGTATATTCATATGATTTCACTATTTTAAGATTTGTCCATCTCTTTCTCATCACTGTAACTTCTTCAGGCTTTTGAGAACAGTGGATACTATTGTAGTGTAATCTCTCTTTTTTTTTAATACTTTCTGTCTTTTTTTTTTAACATAGCTCTGCAAAATTTGCTTGACCCTATACCTCTAGGAAGTGTTTTGAGATACTCCATTAAGATGTTTCTTATCATCAGACAGGCAGATGTTATACAGTCTAATCTGGTAAATGTTCACAGATGCTATGCAAAGCCAATTTATTACCATGCGTATCCATTTGCTTTATGCAGTTTATATGATAAACTTCTTTCTTTCATCCCCAACACACTTAATGCCTTTCACAAGCTCTAAATGGAAATCATAAAAGTTTGAGGGAATATTTTCTGGTTTTATGTTATGGTTCCTGGGTTTCACAGCTGTCCTCTGGGCTGTGGGCCCAGTCCTACTTACCTTGCTCACAGTAGTTCATTGAAGTTCTCTGACTGCTTATGCAAGGCAAGAGCGGGATTTGGCACAGAGCACATAAATGACAACACTTCACTAAGACTAACGTGAGAAATCTTTCCAACAGTGTAGCGCCCTGAAGAAAGAGAAATAATGTCTGAAAGTAAGCAGCCCATTTAATTTCATTGTGATTAATACTCAATATGTAACTGCTTCAGCTTTGTTTTCTTCTTTTTTTCCAGTCCCACCATCGATCTCTGGCAGCAGTGACATGGTAACAGTGGTAGTTAACAATCTGGTGCGACTGGAGTGTGAAGCAAGAGGCATCCCTGCGCCTATTCTGACGTGGCTAAAAGATGGTAGCCCTGTATCCAGCTTTAGCGAGGGACTCCAGGTACTGGGTTCAAGTCTTTGCTGTTGGCTGTTGTGGTAGGAGCTTAAACCAGTGCGGTTTAGTGGAACAGAATAAACTAGGGAATGGAAGAATAGGGCCTTTTGCTCTAGGTTATTGGTGCAAATGTAGCTCCAGTAATTACTGTGTGAAGTAGAAGATCTGGATACATTGAAATAAGGTAGTCCTTTCAACTGATGTCACAGTAAAATGATGTCAAAGGAAATTGGACCGTATTCCTATGCTGAAGAGATCCGTAGAACTCAAGTTCACGTAGTATCTCATTACAGAAAATAGTAATTCATTAAAAAAAAAAAAGACCCCTGATGTGAGGAAATATTTCTGTGTTAAACAGAGCTTCGTGAAAGCTAATTTTATGACCTGAAAGAAAGGAAACTTGTATACTATGGGGACAATTCAGGCTACAGACAGAAGGTGTGACAGAATGTTTGAAACTGGTAAGAGGGAAGAATGTCCAGAGGCTGCAAAGACTTGTGAATGCCAGGAGTTCCCTACGACTTACGTGAAGTTAAACTTCTGCTTTTGCAGGCCTTGATCAAAGGAGAACAACAGAATGCAGGGAGGGGTGTAGGGAACAGAGAGATGGTGGGAAGTGGTGGCAAAACGAGTATTTAATTTTGAAATGAAACCTGACAGTTCTCTCTGCTTGTGTTTTACATGGAGGTGTGCGTTCTGAATGTGTCGTGCTTGTATTGCAGGTTCTGTCTGGGGGCCGAGTCTTGGCGTTGACGAGCGCTCAGATCAGTGACACAGGAAAATACACTTGTGTTGCAGTGAATGCTGCGGGCGAGAGCCAGAGAGATATTGATCTCAGAGTTTATGGTGAGATTTTCTGACAAATCTTTTGGTCATGGGAACTATTCATGGAGCTTTAATTAAATACACTGTGGCCCAGAACTTTAGCAGCGTTGAATAAAAATGGTTCCAACCCATAATGGAAGGCAAAGTGATGACAGTGGGGAGGGTGCGTGTATGTAAGCAAAAATATATATACACGTATGTACACGTGTATTAAAATACGTGTCTATGTTCTTCTATGTATCCTTGAAGAAAGAAGCTGCAACAGTGAATTTACACCAGTTTAATACATCAAGGCTCATTTATAAATGATAGGAGAAAATATGTGTTTGTGTAAAAACCATGTAGATCCCACAGACAAAAGATATTACTGGGGTCAGAGCTGGGTTGTTTCTATTGCACCAGAATGAGTCAAAGTGAGTTGCCATCAGGCTCTCCCGTTTCTGTTCCACTCTGAAGCCTTGCTGTGCCTGCCCAAATGGTGGTGACTTTTTCAGTGCTAATAGTGACTCTGTATTGAGCTGTACTGAGCCCAACCAGTCACCTTTGTCTCTTTCAAGAAGTAGGAAATATCTCTCTTGTACTTTGGCAGTTTTCCAAATAATGTCAATAAGCTAATTCTGAAGTCTTTTTGACTGAACTCATGTAAATTCACCATTCCTCCTGATTTATTGTAAGCTGTGCAAAATGCCTTTTCATACTGTGTGCCTTCTTAGAGATCATTGGCGATGTGCAGGTGTCAAGGAGCGTTATATGCTGCCAGGAGGAATGCCAGGGAGTTTGGCTGTAGCAAGTTTCAAGTTTCCCTGGACAGCTGAGTGACTCTGTACACCAATGAAATGAGGATGAACAATGATCTGCCATTTGTTTTAGAAATCTTATGGTACCAGATGTGGAGAGAGGGATTTGGAATTGAAGAATCTTTGTGGTTTTGCCTCTGATTTCAGTTGGTCAGAGGAGAGAGAGAACTGCTTTGGGTCTGCCAATCTCTAGGTTTATGGCAGTTGTAAGCAGAAGTCTGGAAAATCTTGCAAGGGAAGTTAGAAGTTTGGATGTTTCCTAAGGTGAATAGGGACAGCTGGCCAGGTTATTTGATTTCGAGTTTGGCTTTCAGAGTTGTCTTCCTCGTAAATGCACTGTGGTTAGGGTACTCATGACTTGAGTCATGCCTAGTTCTGGATCAGCAAGGGACAGTTCAGAAAGTTGTGACTCTGGCATGGCAAGCAAGCTCAAGGTTGACATGGGCTGGAATGTTTCATGTCTAGAGCAAAGAATATCAAGGTCTCTTTGGGAGTTTGAGGACAGGTGTGTATATATACGTAACCACACAAGTGGCATGGATATATTTTGTTATTTCTCTTTATTTTCTGGAACCTCTGTCCATTTTAGCTAGATGAAATTAAAAGAGTTATAAATTGTTTAAAATTACTATTGTATTACGGGCTGGCCAGGGTTGAGCTCGGCTGCAGGGCCATCTTGAGTAGCACCCAAAAGTAATATTACTCTTAGGACTTGCCTCATTTAGGTAATCTAATTAAGTCATAGGAGGAAAATAATTTGGAGTACAGTTGGAGCCGAGATGGTTAGAAATGTGTGGTGTGCTGAGCCACTCCTAGAAGTTGGAACAATCTGGGTAACATATAGTTACCATGAGTATAATTGGATTAATTTTAAACCCTGTTCCTTCAGAAACACATGCTTTAGTATCCGTCTCTCTCTGTTTCATAAACTCAGTTTCCTTTTGAACACTTTTCAACCCATTTAGCTGAGAGGAAAAGTAATTGATGGAAAAGTATTTGGAAATAAATTTGCCTTCTGCAGTAGTGGATCAGCTTCCAATTTTCAGTTCCACAACACTCACAAAGAATCTGGGCCTTTGTGAATTCTACAAAGAAAGTAAGATAAACAGATTTTTTTTCAGTTACTGTATTTCTTATCCACAGAGACCAGACTTTTCCCTAAATTATTTCCAAACTGTGAAATCAGCTGCTCTGCTTAGTCCTTCCTGTGCAAGAAAAACAAAGCTTTATTGTTAATGTTATTTTTCAGAACATCTTGAGAAGTATATTGCTGATTTACTGAGTAGCACTTTGGGACATTTTATAATCTCATGTGTGCTCATAAATTCAGTATCTCTTTGTTCAGAGTGAAGCCCAGAATATTTCTCATGGACAGTCCCACTGCTCCCCTTCTTCTTAACCCAATACTTTGTGCAATCAGACATCTAGCTTCTGGAGTAACGGATTGCAAAACCGAAAAGTGAAGGAAATGCAACAATAAAGGTTCTTATATTTGCCCTTGGTCAACTTTTTAGGTAAAGTGAGCAGTCTTTGTACACAACAAGCAAAAAGTTTCACTCAGTACATGTAACCAGACGAAGTAAATCTTGCTTGGAGAGTTTTGATTTTGTAAATCTCTTCATTGCAGATCTAATGTTGCATTAATGTCAAGAGTTTACAATGAACATGCTTGATGTTTTAAGTGACAAGAAAGGAAAGGGACTTGCTTTAAGGGTTTCAGAACACATATGCCATCAAGGGCATGAGCAGGAATTCTCTTCCGGATCGTGCTTGAGCAGCCCAGTAAAAGCGCTTCTGCTCTCTCTGCAATTTGCTGGTTTAGGTGGCTTTGTTTATATCACTGACTTGCTGTGGCGTGTAGAAGAAGCGCTTCCTTCCAAATTCTATCTCCCTGGCTCTGAACTGATAAAGAGAACCTTGGTTAGGGAGCTGGTGGTAAGCAGCAGCAGTGCAGGGCGTGATAGACGATGCCACTCTTGCTGTTTTCCAAGGCAGTGTGTGTCTGACACCGAAATACTGTAAAACTCTTCATGTGACAATGTTCTGACAATGACTCAAATCTCAGAAGAATTTCATCACCGGTGATGCAGCATCCCGTTACCAAAGGACATTTGGTTCAGCCATGAGTACTGATACAGAGCCATAGATGGCAAACAGGTTTTGATCTTTAATCTTTTTGTTTACGTTCATCTAGTCAGTCTAATATTTCCTCTGTGTTATTTTTGACTCCAGCCACGAGCACTTTCCCCATGGAAAATTGTGAACTTGCTGTGTTCCAAGATTTAGTTCTCAGTTGCTTTGTTTTTCTGATTGTGGAAACACAAATAATTTTTAAAATAGGAAAAAAAAAGTTTTTTCTTACATCTTGACACTATTCAAGGACAGCTAATGGGCTTCAGTTTAAATGCCCAGATGGAATTTTTCTTGTCTTTCACACAGAAAACTGTCATTCCTAAAGTTGATTTTCCTACCTTGTATTTTGGAAATAATAGCCTAATAACGAGGTTATCACTAAAATGCTAGGAAAAATCTAAATATAGTGCTCAATGCCAAGAGTTGCGATAATTAGCTAGCAGATACCACACAAAACAGACAGTAAAGTTACTGTAGATTATGACTTGATGATTAACCCATTCACTTGGCTGGAACCATTTAAGTTCTCATTCAGTCTTCTGTGTTCATCCATCTCTGGGCAAAACTCTTCTCAAAGTCAGAGTTGTCCTTAAAGCCAATTATCCATCTTGGCTCTGTCTGGAAAAGTTTGAGACATTTTCAGCTTCTGGGTTTGATTTTTATCTTGTAAACCTTTTCACTCATCAGCTCTCTTTCTTTTTAGCAGGAATGTACTTCCCTGTTCTTTATATGCTGGTGATTTTCCTTTTTAGCTATATTTCAAGTATTTTTTTGCTAGTCTTGGCTTATCTACATGGTTTCTCTGTAGCTGTATCTCACTACCGTATATTTTGTGTAGAGGACATTCTGCAAGTAACAAAAATTATTCCGGTCCTTTTTGGAGATTTAAGATATGTCTCAGAAAGGTAATCACTGCCATTTTATTTTTGTTAAATGCAGACTGTTAACTCCACCGTATGTTTACACTGGGAAGTCTGCAATACCCAAAGGTCCTTTGTTTTGATTTATTGCTGTAGTTCCACCAAACATCATGGGAGAGGAACAAAATGTCTCTGTGCTCATCAGCCAAGCAGTGGAGCTGCTCTGCCAGAGCAATGCTATTCCCCCACCCATGCTGACGTGGCTCAAGGATGGACGCCCCTTGCTGAAGAAACCAGGTCTTAGCATCTCCAAAAATGGAAGTGTATTGAAGGTAAACCGAGCAGTTGTGCTCTGGTGGCGACTGCTTTGTGGGGGGTACACCCACGCGGATGGCACTAGGTACCCGTTAGAGTTTGGACAGCATTGCCCTAGTGCAATAGAGAACAGGGTGTGAGGTGTGCGGGAGGTCATAGACACCTGGATGATTGTGTACAGATTTTGCAGCAGTAATACTGTGTTCTTAATATTTAGAGAAACAGATGTAAAAGTAAAAATTGAAACTCGAACCACCTCTCCCTGCATGTTTCATGTATAACAAGAAGGAAAATAAAAGCTGGGCTTTCATTTCCTTCCTAGATTGAAGGAGCTCAAGTACAGGACACTGGCCGTTACACATGTGAAGCGACAAATATTGCTGGGAAAACTGAAAAGAACTATAATGTCAATATTTGGGGTAAGATTTATTAAGCTTATTCGGGGAACAGGAGCGAAGCTCAGAGTGAAGTTATGATCCGAGACACTAAAATCCTCTGTATTTCATTACAAATTGCTGAGGTTCATGTAGGGAGATGTTGCTGTAGTTTAACAGACCCAAGAAAGTGCGCACTTTTTCCAAATTGCTTTGGTTCGGTTCTAGACTAATACTAGCTACCTCACAGGCCTTTGTCAGGCTGGGTTTGCAGGCATAGTAATATTAAAGAACTATAACTAACTGGTTTTGTAGCCATAGCTTCTGTTTGTGTGCTTTAATGCCACTTAAAGTAACCTACCAACTTCCCCATTTCTTTAAATGCTGTAGCATGGAAATTCAGATAAATAAAAGCTGTTTTACCTTCCTTTATTTGCTCTGCAAAGTTATCAGCGCTGAATCATAAAAACAGCTTCAGTGAATTTTTTCTATGGTTAGTTGGTGAATGTGGCTTAGTGACTTTCATTTTAATAATTGATTTTGATTTTTTTTTCTGCATCATCATTTTCTTCCCAGGTGCAAACTGAAATGTGCCTTTTTTGCTATTACAAATTAATTTCTTGCTTTGAAATCACAAGACTAAATTTATCTAACAGGGTTTGTAATGATAAAACTACAATTTTTAGCACAGAAATCTGTCATTATTTATTAAAAAGGAACATTCCTGTTGGTTAAATTAGAGATGCATTTTCCTGTGCTAAAGCATGTACCCATTTGCTGTGTGTATCATCATCTTCCTCTCTCATCTATTCTTCCCTGGATTTTGTAAGATCTGCAGTGTTGCAGAGGATGCTGTAGGGATATGGATTTGTTCTTTTTTGCAATGAGACCATCAGGATTTCAAGAGGAGGGATAATTCTTTGCTAGTTAACAGCTTTGATGGAATAAGCTTAATAGAAACCAAAGGTTGCCTGTGAAAGTTGTCTGTGGATTACTGTTTAGAATTCTAGTCTATGTTTACACCCACGGACCAAAAGTCCTGCTTGCCATATTTCTAAGTTTTAAATCCAGTAAATGTATCCTTCTGAGGACGGGTGAGGTCCTGAGAGCTAACTGTATAGTTCCTGGAGCCAGCCCATGTGTTAAATGTAAGCTGTACCTCTGTAGAGAATGGTGCAAACGTTTTGACGAGAAGCAGGACAAATAAGTTAGAAGCCAGTAGGTACAATAAAGCCCTTTGCAGTCAGTCCCTTTGAAACCCATAGATCTGGTTGCTGCTAAATAAAGAGTTTAAATTGTCAAAGGGATAGCCTGTCTACTGTCATGTGCATTAAATATGTGCTGGATAAGTTATTCGTTAATGAGATTTCATTCTTCAGTTTCAGCCTATGTTGTCCTCTGCTTTTTTTGGTATCTTTTCAAGTATTACCTATGCTATTTGATGAAAATGGTTCCCCTGTTTCAAGAAGGCAATTACCCCTTTTCCTAGTGATTGAACCAAAGTTCTTTAAGACTTTGAGACTCAGAGTGAAAACAGTGGTCCATTTTGTCTGCAACTGGCTTAACAGTCAGAGCTGTAGAGCAAAGCTGGCATTCTGCTATAGTAGGGCCGTCAAAGAGATGGGGCCCTCAGTGTTGGATGTGGCAGCCAGGGTGTTGCTGCAGGAAAAATTCAAATCAAAACCATGGGCTGAATTTTAAAAGTCAGTTTCTGACTTGTGATGTTATCTGTAGGTTTACGAACTAAGGCCATAAATGAGTCAGGCTCTTAGCGTTGGAGTCAGTTTACATAATGCACAGAAACGGCTTAGTTCTGAGAAGTCCATTCAGAAGTTCAGCCAGAAATAGAATCTGTGTATGCATCAGACCTCAGAGGCTGGAAGGATAGATGCAGTCATTCATAAGTATATTATTCCTATCCAGGATCTGGTTTGCATTGTCAGCAAGACAATGCAATACTTTTAATTGCTTCAGAGTGTAATGACACAAATTTGTATGTGGGTCATTTGGGTCTTACTGTTGACTGGTAACATTTTGTTTCAAATGCTGCAATTATTTGGCATTTCTTTCAGTGTCACCGAGTATTTATGGCTCAGATGACATCTCTCAGCTGACAGTGATTGAAGGGAGCTTGATAAGCCTGATATGTGAGTCTAGTGGCATCCCACCACCCAGTCTTACCTGGAAAAAGAACGGTGGGTAGCTATCCTTTGGCTGTTCTATTCCTGTGAACACTTCAGATGCTGCGTTTTGAGGAGTTCAAGCACGCAGCTATCTAAACAGTCCTAATATTGAGTGAAATGAAAGTAGTAGGTTATTCCTTCCTGTCTTAGCTCACCTCTGCTTGGATTAGGTGTAGTTATTCCGAAAGGTGTGCAAGAGAAGCACAGTGCAGAGATTCGTGAGCTGCCTTCAAAATGGACTGTGAAGCACTTAACCCCTCTCAACCTCCTTATCCAGAATGGTGCAGGAAGACAGCATCAAGACTTACTTGTGGATCCCAGAGGGAGGGCTGTGAAGTGCTGTGGTGTTGTCGAGGGTCTCGGCCGCCTGATCCGCTGCGTAACACAGACATTTTCTCTGAATTTGCAGCCATGGCATACTGCCAAGTGATGAAAATGCATCTAGTTGTAGTAATTGCTTAGGGATTTGCTGAACCTTTCTCTCATCCCATTGTAATACTTAAAGAGTACTCTGCACACCTTTTTGCTTTAGGGGTTAAAGTAACATTGACAAACATCTTTTTACTAATCAGTAGACAAATGAAGGTGTTTTTGGCACCTTCTTTAAGCATGGGCACTGTTGCAGACAGTATATTAGACAAAGTAGGATGTTGAAGTCTTCCAGTATGGTAATTCTTGTGTTACTAATCAATCTTACTCATCTGTGTCTTTCTAGACGGCACAATTCAGTGTGGTATGTGCCTCCCTTTATTAATTTTGGCCTGTGGAAAGAGCAGATTTTAATCACAAAACACTTTTTCTAATGCATAGATTTTTCAGAGAAAACAAAGTTTATCAAGTTCTTTTTAAACTCTGTCTCTTGGAAGTGAAGAAGGCATTGTATGACATGTTCTAAAAACGTACTGCAAGGCTAAAGTATATACATTTTAATGGAGAAAGGAAAATTGAACCTATTGGGAAGTCTAGAAAGGCAGTTAGAATGTAGTGCAATTGTGAACGTCTCTTCAGAGTGAGATTTTTCACCACCTTTGACATTTGGTGCACTCATTCATAGAGAGGATTTTAAAAGCACAAGTGGGAAATGAAAATTCAGCTGGTAAGAATTGTCATTGTCAGGTGTATTCTTTCCGTCACAAAGTCTCCCCGCGCTTTGTGAAGATGAAGATAATCTGAGGTCTCCAAGACTGAACATTCTGCTCAGAGAATGCAATATGACTTTGCTGTCACGTTTCTGCTGAGGATTTCCTGGGCAGAAGTCAATGCACATGTGCCATGTGATCTGCAGATGGTCCAGCTGTTCAGACTAAATGCCATGTTTCTAAGATACACTGTATTGGCTGTGCTGGGTGAGACGAAGATGTGCTGGACAATGAGTCAGATTTTACTGAAAATGTTGAATTTACTTCTCAGTGGAAGCGTCCAAGACTTTTTGGATGGATGTGTGGTGAGTTACTGTGCTTTAGCTCAGGTTTGTATGTCACGAAGTTAGCAATTACTATGGGAAGTCACCAGAATCTGTTTGCATGATGTTTCTGATGTGCAGGATAACTCTCATAGAGCAGTTGTAAAATGGACAGTTGTGCAGCTCAGTAATTTTTAAATGAGCCAGGGGACTCTGCACCACCCGAGCAGGCTCATTACCACTTTCTGTGGTTTTATCTGAAAGAATGTCTCTTGCAGGCTCTCCGCTGGTGGCTGACCTTTCAGGAAGGGTGAGGATATTATCTGGAGGCAGACAGCTACAGATTTCAATTGCTGAGAAGTCTGATGCTGCATCTTACACTTGTATTGCTTCAAATGTAGCTGGAAGTACAAAGAAAGAATACAATTTGCAAGTATACAGTAAGTTATGATGAAAACTTCTGTTCATACTTTACTAGTTGTGAAATAGAGTTAAGTTATGAAAGTGTTATCAGAACAGTGATGTTAAGCTGCAGGATTTTTGGGGAGTAAACAATTTAAACAGGTTTAAATTGAAAGAGGGGAGATTTAGATTGGACATAAGGAAGAAATTCTTCCCGGAGAGGGTGGGGAGGCACTGAAACAGGGTGCCCAGAGAAGCTGTGGATGCCCCATCCCTGGAAGTGTTCAAGGCCAGGCTGGATGAGGCTTGGAACAACCTGGTCTAGTGGAGGGTGTCCCTGCCCATGGCAGGGGGATTGGAACTAGATGATCTTTAAGGCCCCTTCCAACCCAAACCATTCTATGATTCTTTGAATTTAGGGTACTCTGAGGAGAATGTTAAGTAATTAAAATTTTGACACTTCAAACTCGGAGCTTGGCCAAGACATTACATATACCTCTTCAAAGTGTGTTTGGCCACAGATGTTTATGTGGATGTATCCCCTTTGGGGTTTAGTTACTGTAATGTTTCTTGTCACCAACCTGTAGATGACAACTAATTGAATTTAGATTTTCCAGTTTTACTGCAAATTCTGTATTTCAGTCAGGAATATAAGAAGTTATTTTTCTAACAACCCCATGAAACAGAAAAATTTTCAAAAATCTGTAGGAACTAACAGCATCTTTTTAAGGATTTGGAGCAGTCTTAATTTAATTTCTTCTTCCAGTTTGCATCTTAAAAACTGTCTGTCAGTTACATTTTAAAAATAATTTTTACACTGTAGGGTGGAAGGAGAGGTTATTTGTCTTTTCTCAGCCCTGTGCAAAAATGCTGTGAATTGCAGAGTGCCCCTAACTGGTTTGCCAGCAGTAACCTACAATAACTGGTCTTTATGAAAATGCTGATCTGTCAAACTTGATTGTTGTTCTGTTCAGAATCAGGTGAAACTCCTGAAATGTAGGTTTCAGTTGACTTCTAAACTGTGTTTCTTTTTCTTTCATAGTTCGACCAACTGTATTAAACAGTGGTAGCCACCCATCAGAGGTTGTCGTCGCCCAGGGAAATGAAATTTCCTTGGAGTGCAAGGTACAGGGCATTCCAGAACCAGCAATAACGTGGCTGAAGGATGGCCGTCCGCTGCTCAGTGGAAGGGACATAGCAATACTTCATGATGGTCATTTTCTTCAGCTGAAAAATGCCCAGGTGTCAGACACTGGCCGCTATGTCTGTGTTGCTGCCAATGTGGCAGGGCTGTCTGACAGAAAATACGATTTAAATGTTCACGGTGAGTACGTGCAAAATGGGGCAGGTGTAACAGAAACAAATTAGACCTTTAAGTTCACCTAAGGACATTCAAGTAATAGTTGTGTGGCTGAATGTACTGCCTGTATCTGTTGCAGGCTTTACATGTGGTGCAGTTTCAGTTGCAGTGTTACAGAAATCCAAACCCAATTTTATAACTCCTGAATATTTTAAAATATTACCTTTGTTCCTTGTTAATGTCAACCCAGGTGCTCCATCTCCTCAGAGGAGAAAACCAAGATATGGTATAATTTTACGTGATATTGGGGTGAGTGTCATGCTGGGAAATATTCTATTGTGGGAGATAGAAATCAAGGTTTAACCGAGAACACCCTGCTAGTGGCCACTGCTGGAGGAGAGTGTCCTGAGGACAACCAGTATCTCAAGTACCTAATTATCAGCTTCTCTCATTTTGCACATCAGAAAAATTTCAAGATGGTGTCTCCAATTATAATTCATCTCCATAATTTGCCTTGATGGAATTCACTGGAACATCATGTTATCTTACAGCCACTGTAATTCTTTTACATATGATCTTTTACACTTCACTGAACGCTGACTATTCATGTTTTACTGTAAAGTAAACACAGGAATTCTCATTATGGAAAATGAGCGGCCTAAATTATTTACCAGTTTTATTTATGCCTTTTTTTTCTCAATTTGGAACGTTTACTGCACTGTATTATCAAATTTCTGGGTAGTGAAAAGAAACTTTAAACTTCCTCAGGCTATTCAGAGTGCTGGAGGATGTTGGTCAGTTCTTGACCCCATGCCTTACATTCTGAAGTATGAACTGTAGAACTGCAGAACTGCTTCCAAAGTGGAAATACTCTTATTCCTAGCTAAGAATACGTTTATGGTAGTTATTTTAATAGGGAGTTATTCTTTCCATTAGAAAAAACATGTAGTTCTGTCAGTGTTAGAATTTTCCCTAGTGTTTAATTAGTTAATGGAAATTATAATTAGCATAGATGGACAGAACTACTATAAATTTGCTAGGGAACTTAATCTAGAAAGTAAAGGTAAAAGGACTAATAGAATTGAATTTTAATTTTTCCATGCAGTTACACAGTAAGAAATTGCCATTAATATATAGTATTAAATCTCAGTTTTGTAGCTCTTGCCAAGTTTATCTTAGCTTCAGTGAACTATTATTTGGATGACAGAATGTTTTATTTTTGCTTTTTTCTGAAGCATGGCTTTTCTTTACTCTTGTTCTGTAGTCCCCCCAAGCATTGCTGGTAACCTACAAGTGCCTGACAACATCAGCACTGTGGAGAAGAATCCCATCTCTCTGGTCTGTGAAGCTTCAGGAATTCCTTTGCCATCCATAACATGGCTCAAGAACGGGTGGCCTGTCACTTTGAACAACTCAGTGCGAGTCCTCTCAGGTACAAAAGCTATAGTCATTTTATTAAACAAAAACAAAAAAGGGAAGGGGGTGAAGGGACCTCTGCATCTACAGTGCTGGTATTTCACATGAAAGAAGGTTTAATTTAATAATCTATAAAGACAAGGGGAGAAGAGAAACGTAGTGCCAAGCTTTTCAGCAAATGGGGTGAGATTGGCTGGAGTGCCTGGTGAACAGCTAATGTAAACTTTTAAAGTTGCTACCACAGTTTGTGTGTGGGTCAAAGGCCTAGTAACTTATTTGGACTATGAGATGGAATAAGCCATTATTATGACTGATTGTGTATGTTAGCCCAGCATTTATTTCCAGAAATGTCAGCTGGTAACATCTTGCTTTGTTGGTGCCAATGTGTATACTGCATTAGCACTCATGTTCTGTTAGTTTTCTCCACCTCTTCCTCTTCACAGTTGTTTTACCCTTTAAATACCAAAAATCTTGGAGGGAATGAATATGTGTGACAATAAGCAAAACACATCTTTCATTTCTGTGGGTATTTATATAAAAGCTAAGGGAAACCTGTTCATAAGCATCAAAAATGAATGCATGTAAATACTTCCCGAGCTTGGAGCTAATTGAATCTGATCTTCAGACTGTCGTCTAATAAGAGCTGTAATTAGATGATCAGTCAAAGACAGCACAGAATGCTGCATTAGCAAGAAGGCTACTGCAAGGGATCTGGAGAAACTTAGGATAAGCAAGCAGAGAAACAGATCCAATTCATTGGGGATCTTGGTTTTCAAGCTGGAATAACCTATGAAGGACTAGTTCAAACACCTTTTTCTGGCCGTAGTAATTGACAGAGGTGTCCAACATAGGAGGGGCTCAGTACCTGTTCCTGTAAACCATCTTCTTGCAGTACCATAGGGAAGTTGACTGGCAGCTGCAGTGATGTTACAGCTTTGTGTTTACAATAGGAAATTGAGTTAACAGTCCCTGAGTTTACAAACAGAAAGTGCGTACCAAGCAGGCAGTTCCTTGTGTGTCTGGGGATCAACTTTGTGGAGTGTGTGGAAGTAATCAAGTATGTGGTTAGGACTGAGATGTATGGACAACAACTGAGATGTTTCTTTGATCTCGAGTTTGCCCCTCACACGTAGAAATCTTATGAAAAAGGTTTTGATGAAATTCTGATACTCTGACATAGCACTCTGCAAACCCATGCCATCCTACAGCAGGAGCACAAGAAAGCTATCAGACAGATAAAGGAGCTGGAAGGTGTTCAGAAGCTCAGCTAAGACTCGATTTGAAGCTGGAATTTTTCAGGACTTTTTCATTCATGTAGCTTTTAACACTACAGGTAGTCCTGTGCTTTCCCATTTTTACACATGGAGAAAGGAGTGGGTGTCTGATTATTATCTGGTATAAATCTGACTATCTCTGTTGATATCTGTGTGTGAAGTTGGCATCAGCAAAAAAAAAAAAATCTTCTGAGCTTGATTGTTTCTGTTCTGTCTGTTGATTTCTACACCCACACTAATACCACCACCCTGATTGCAGAGTCAGGAAGGGTGAGAGACAAAAAGATGTTTATTGTCCCTGAATGTTAGCTGCAGTGTGATGGGGGGAGACAGGACAGAACTCAGTGCTTTGTTTTTCAGCAAACTGTGCTTTTGTGCAGTGCTTTAGAAAACTACACGTTGTGGTAGTGAACTCTAACCAACGTGGCATTTGGAACTTTATTTGTGCTTTTACAGCTGTAAAAAAAACAACAAAAAAATCCCCCTCTTTGACTAATTTAAGAGGTAAAGAACTTTGCCAAAGCAAGATTTTGGTTCTGTTGATTGAAAACATACTTGGCATTGCAGCTGATATGCATGTGTGGACACACCGCTGGCAACTCTGAGTCTGTTAATTCAGATACTGTGCTGATGTTTCCTTTTACTGATGCTTCCGGCGTCCTTTAGAGAAAAAAGAAAACATTTCCAACATACCACATCTGCTTTCCTTTCAACCTATGTGCTAAGCTGCATACCAGCTTTGGGAAGGAGGAAAGCTTTGATTAAGTTTTAGCTAAATGTAGAAAATCCTATCCTGCCTCAGCACTGGAGCCCTGGGTATGTGAGTATGGAATACCATAGAAAGTTACAGTCTCCTGCAGGCAGATATCCGCTTTATTTTGCTTCTTATATGGCTTCGTTGAGGATTTGGAGGGAAGAAAGGAGCAGGGTGACATGAGTCTGCAAGAACTGAGCCTTCCTCAGACTCAGAGCATTTCCTCCAGCAGGTAGGATTCCTTGGGCAGAGGCACATCCATCAAGCAGGTCAGCAGTTTCTTCCTCCAAAGCACATGATCAGAAACATAAATTTCTGGGATATAGCCCGATAATGAGACCATGTGCCTATCCACAGGCAGGACATGTGCGGTTCAAATGGGATGTACTGTGAGGTAATGATTGCTAATGTGTGAGCTGCTGACGAGGAACTGGAAGAGGCTGAAGGATGGCCACCGCATTTGTTTTCACACTTAAATGCTCACCAATGTTTGATTTTGCTGTTCCTCTGCCAAAAGGGAAGCAAAGGGAAATTATTATGCTAGGGTAAAGCCAAGGATGTTCTTGGTTCTTTGGTCAAATGTATTTGCAAATCTTCTTCCTTTTAAATTAGCTGCCTGTGCAAATGTATTCTGACAGCTGCTCTGCTATAGTGTTCTGAGAAATACGTTGGTTTAAAATACGACACGTAAGCCAGTGCTGTTCTCACCTGTCATTATTATTGATGGCACAATTAATATAAATGCTAGAAGAGAGGAGTCAAATTTTATTCCTTATCTGTACATGTGGAAATACCTTTATGGAGCATTTTTATGTGTTTATAAAAATAATGTCTATGTGAACTTACACCCCCCTCCATTTTGATGGGGCTTTATTATTTTTGCTGGATAGTCATCTCAATGCTCCGTGTAACAAAGTACTTACAAAGGCCTGTAGTGACAGGACAAGGGGTAAGGGGTTTAAACTGAAAGAGAGGAGATTGAGATTAGATATCGGGAAGTTCTTCATGGAGAGGGTGGTGAAGCCCTGGGACAGGGTGCCCAGAGAAGCTGTGGATGCCCCATACCTGGAAGTGTTCAAGGCCAGGCTGGATGAGGCTTGGAGCAACCTGGTCTAGTGGAGGGTGTTCCTGTCCATGGCAGGGGGTTTGGAACTAGATGATCTTTCAGGTCCCTTCCAACCCAAACCGTTCTATGATTCTACTCACGTGAACAAAAGTCCTGTTGTCTTCTGTCAAAATTACCTGCATGGAAGTATGTGCAACAAATCCTGCATATGGCAGGTGCAGCGTTCCTGCCACATGCAGACGTCTGCGCCAGTCCGTGAATTACGTGTGCACTGTAGCCCTCCGTGCAGTTCGAGTGTCCTGAGTGGAGCAGGTTTGATTTTCCCTGCACGAACTCTACAGATGCATCTTGGAAGTTTTCAGTGATTGTTTCGGTTGGTCTCTGATTTCCTCCAGAAATTCTCAGAAAATGTCTGAATGCCTCAAAGATCACTTAAATGTAACTTCTGAAGGGGAGAAAAAAAAAGCACATGTCAGGGTAGTTTGGAAGTTACTGACTAGAAAGAACATTGTGCTGAATATTAAGCACAGATCTAAAAGCACTGGGAAGCAGAGGGCCTGAGCAGACAGAAATGGTGGGAGCAGGAATAAGGTCAGTCACTTTGTCTTCCTGTTTGTTCAATAAAACAAAGCATGTGCCACCTTAAAAAAAACCCAAAACTACAGCTGTAATTTAACCAAAGCATTAAAAAAAATACTAGGAGTTAGCCCGGAGAATTTGGGAGCATACTGGTTGGAGCAGGACTTTAATGGCTCTCTGGTTTTTTGGCTTTCTTCTCAGGGGGCAGGACGCTCCGTTTGACACACACGAGTGTAGCAGACGAAGGTCAGTATACTTGTGTAGTGACCAATGCTGCGGGAGAAACGAGGAAGGATTTTGACCTTTCTGTTCTGGGTAAGTACAGGATAAGTTTTGTCATGGTAGATGATGATATGGGGGTCTACAGTATTCTTTGCTGGTATTTTAAAAATTATTCTGCCAAAACATGTCCTTAGGCAAAAAAAAGTGCATTTGGTAACATTCTTAGAAAATCAGGTTTTAAAGAGAAGTTATGTCTGTATGTGAATTTGCTGTTTAGTTTTTAAAATTAAGATTTTTCAGGCATAATTTGGAATAACTGACAGCTGCTTCTGGTTTGTGCTTTTTTGGTTTTTTTGTTGGGTTTGTTTTGTTTGTTTTGTGGGATTTTTTTTGGGGTGGGTTGGTTGGTTGTTTTTTTTTCCTGAGAAGGAACTATGTCATAGAACCATAGAACAGTTTGAGTTGGAAGAGACCTTAAAGGTCATCTAGTTCCAACCCCCCTGCCCTGGGCAGGGATACCCTCCACTAGACCAGGTTGCTCCAAGCCTCATCCAGCCTGGCCTTGGACACTTCCAGGTATGGGGCACCCACAGCTTCTCTGGGCAACCTGCTCCCATGCCTCACCACCCTCTCCGGGAAGTATTTTTTCCTGCTATCCTAAATCTCCCCGCTTTCAGTTTAAACCCCTTACCCCTTGTCCTGTTACTACATGCCCTTGTAAAAAGTCCCCCTCCAGCATTCCTGTAGGTCCCTTCAGGTACTGGAAGATGCTGTATGTCAATGCAACTGCCTACAGTTACGCTTTATTGCAGTTGGATAGGAGCCTGGGGGATGCTGATAGTTGGACTCCCTCCCTCTCTTCTGTTTCTTGTTGCTCATAGCTTCACTCTCCCTCGGGCAGGAGGAACAAGATGAATCAATTCATAGGTGATCTGAAAAGGTGGGAATTTGTGTTTTTTCTGCCCAGGTTAGTTTTCAGTCAGATCAGTTCCCTGATGGTTCACCACACAGCCTGTAAATGCTAAGATGGGTGAAGGGAAGATGACAAGAGTGAGTGGGCAGGGGGAATAGTGCTGTTCCTTTTGGCACTGCCCTGAATTTAAGCAGGTTTAAGTCAAAAGAAAACTACGGCCCGAGGAAACCCCATGAAATTCATGTGAATCTGTTGCATCTAATGCTCAGATGCAGAAAGGTGCAACCCTGTATGATAATACTCTGGAATTAAAAGCAACATCGGGTATAATATGTATAACTGAGTGCCACAATAGTGGTAATCTGTTGAAACAAAGATGTGAAGGCAAAGCAAAGACCAACAGGGGAATTAAACACTGGAACTGAAATTGTTTTTGCAAAATAGAGATCTCTGATTCACTGAAAACCTTTATTCAGTAGAGCCTTTGGCGTTGTAAAACATACGATTATTTCAGTTCTTTTTTTATTCTTCTTCATTCTTGTTGATACCCTTCAAAAATCTGGTGTAAGATTGGTTTTGTCTGTTGACAAGATATTCTTTGGTATTGTAAAACATAAAATAAACCAAGTGTGGTCGTGGGTGATCCTGCTAATGAATTTAGACAAGGACTAGTACAGCTGGCTCTGTAGATGGCTATTTGGTACTCCTGTAATTTTATCACATTACTTTTTTTTTTTTTAATGGTATTTTTCCCAGAAAATACAGGGTTTTGGTTTAGTAACTATTGGTTATTTTAGCAGGAATTACCAGGCATGATGCATGTTGTCCTTGAGTATTACCGTATATAACTTCCCTTCAAGTTTCTTTTCTCTAAGGTGCTGGGTGCTATCATCTTCCCTTGCCTTCAGCTGACTTACGCATATTCAGCCTGTAAATGATAACTCACATTCATGTCAGTTCATGTTTATTTGATGAGCTCATGGAAGTGTAAGTTTGGTAGAATGGAAGAGATGGATAAACCCTGAAAAGCATTCATTGTTTCACTGTTTTCTTTGGAGGGTTTTAGTAGCAGGGTGTTCATGAGTGTTCTGGAAATCTCTCTTCTATAGGCTTTGTTTGGCTTGAAGAAAAATGCTCAGTGAAGCTGATTTCAAGTGGGCTGAGTGGAAAATTCCATTGTTCACTCTTCTCTTCCCTCCCCCCAGTAATTTCTTTGTCTTTCTAGAGGAAAGTTACTGGAATGTGGCCTGGTAGCAACACAGAATATTCACTGGCTCACTGTAAATAGGAACTGTATAGGTACATCCTAGTGTGTCTCTAAGTTGGTTTAGGTGGGGCAACAGTTGAGCCAGTTTGCATGGAGAGCTTGGTGTAATAAGCATAATATTTATATATTTGCACAATGTTTGGTGTGGCTTTGTCGTATTTCTGAAATTAATATGTGTTGACATCTTACAGTATTATTTTGTGGCCAAAGCAAAAAGTTGCTCTGTTTGTTTATGAATAGTAACTTCTGGCCTGACTTAGAAGTCCTGAACTTTAGGATTTTCCCCCATCTAAGTCCTTCACTGGTCGATGCGTCTTTTGTCTTGTCGCATTTGAACATTACAATGCATACAAAAGTCTGTTTTGCATTGCTCGTACAGTCACAGCAGGAAATTTGATTATAACTGCATCAGAAATTGGTGAGAGTGCCAGTTCTGGCCACATCTTCCTGCATGCTTAATTATGCTAACCCGCATCTCACTGTGTGTCCTGTTCAGAGGCCAGCTTCTAGCCACGCTGAAGTAGTATCTTTGCCATTCCAGTCAAGTGAGATGCAAACCTCTTTTAATTCTTTTTTTCTTCTTCCCTCTAGTTTGTACCCTTCAAAGATCTGGTGTAACATTATATTTGTCTCTTGACAAGAAACTCTGCACGTTACCGTGATTCTTATTTTTACAGATCCTTGTTGTCCAACTTAGTGGTAGATATCAATCTGCTGAATATATTTTAATTCTTCTCTCTTTACATTTTCTGTCTAGGTGGAAAGTTTGCATTTTGTAGGATTATTAAAGCGTAGCCTGGCATTTTTGTTACAGAACTTTCCAAAATCTCTTGGAGGCTGGGCTTTATTATAATTGTTGGCCTCCTTTTCAACCTGTTGTACTCCATGCTCCTTTGATTTGAGGTACCAGTTTATTTTGGCCCAAATCTACAAACGCCTCTACTTTGAGAGAAGTACTCGATCAGAGCTCTTCACCACCACAGCTACTCACCAACACCTTCATGTTCTGGCCTCCCTCATCCAGTTGTGAATGAGTCTGTGTAGTCCTGTTGACTAAGATTATTTGGAAACAGGACATCAAGTGGTCAGCCATACAGCAGGAGTTTCCTTCTATTGGGTTAGCTATTTGGGGTGTGGATAGGTATTTTCAGGGTATGGTTTTGCCTTCTGTTTCTCTAGAGAAACATAGTTTCTACCACACCAAAATGCCTTTAGAACTATATAGTTTGTTCATCTGCCTGTATGGAATTAGCTGCATAAAACACATGTATGCCTTTACACAGTATCCGCTTGTTGGCAACCTTTGCATTGTTTGGGCATGTTGGTAAGATAAAAACCCCACATGGTACGTGAATAGACAAGCTCATTCTTTTTTTAGAAGTCAGGTCTTCTCCTAGAGTTCTAGATAGATGCTTTCAATTACTGTTGGAAAGCAAACAACTCTTAAACTTAAGCACATGGTTTTGAATAAATAAATCACTGCTTAATGTGGGTGATAAAACTTGTTTACAAACTCATGAATCCTGCTGGTACATGAAATCAAACCTGACCCCACTAACACGTACTCATCACCGGTGCCCTACTGACCATACTCCTCAGCACCCTGAGTATCATCTCTCTAGCTCTGAAGATGAAGGAAGGTGAGTACTTCATGGGTCCGTGGTCCTCTCTTGCCCTTCAGGCAGGTTTGTGTGGTTAAGGGGTGCAGAACAGAGTGCCTGTCTGTTGTCCAGGCAGGTTAGCTCTACACTGTCTCACTTCTGGACCTGTTTCTGCTAGACCTGAGCTACATCCATCATAGATGGATGTGATTAAGGGAAGCATATACTGAGATACTGCCTGATTTTGTCTTAAATTGGTTACAAGTTATACTTGCTGATGTTGTCTTCTTGTCTGTTTGCAGTGCCTCCAGGGATTGTGGGTGAAAATAAATTGGAAGATGTGAAAGTAAAAGAGAAGCACAGAGTTACCCTAACATGTGAAGTGATAGGTAAAAGCATACAATATTATTATCTGTGGTGAGCACACCCATAGTGTCGATCATCATGGGTTCTGAACAGCATGTTTTGAATGGAATTTTGAGTTGAGTGGCATTTTTAAATTTCAGATTTAACTGTGGTGCTTGTAGTAGGGTAAGCACTCCTTCTTGTAAAGGTTATATAAAATGTAACCAAGATGACAGTTGCTGTGATATTTCTTCTCTAACGGTCTGTGGAATTTTAGAGGAGGTGTATATTACTTCAGGAGGTTCAAAAATTTTAGAATATGTATTCCAATAACATTTCCCTGAGGGATGTATTTTAGAAGGGCATCTGAAACTTTACTGTTTTACGGAAATCTTGGCCTATCCTGGAGTCTGTGCAACAACTAATATTTGCAATTTTCTTTACTCCATTAAGGAAACCCTGTACCACAGATCACCTGGATAAAGGATGGGCAATCTCTAACTGAGGATGAAGATCACAAGTTTCTGTCCAGTGGGCGTTTCCTGCAAATCACCAATGCTGAAGTCACTGACACAGGGAGATACACATGTATTGCATCCAATGCAGCTGGGGATAAGAGCAAAAGTTACAGTCTTAATGTACTTGGTAAGACAGCTGGGCTGACTTTTGCAGAGAAAATACTCATCTCAGGAAAAAAGACAAGCACGTTGGAATTTTGTAGTACTTTAATTATAGCAATGCATAAGTTGCCTGTCTACGATTAAAATTTTATAGCTTGGTAATTGATAAATAATAGTAGTTCAGTAGAAATGTCTGTTCTATGCTTCAGACAATACAGAGCTAGAAAATGTTGAGCTGTAACAGGACATTGTCCATATGGAAGGAGCATGACAGTACATTGGCTTATTGTCATTCAAGGCAGTAGTATCTGAAGAGCAGTGCAGATTATGATCTCTTCCTAAAAGCTGAAACCATCTGCAGTTCTCTTCTTCCTGCCGGTTATTGCCTAACCAAATGCAAACAATGGCGAGTTTGTTTTCCACATACTCATTTCCTGGGCTCGTGCTCCCTACCAGCCTATCATCAAGCAGCGGGTTTGCCAGTCACTGGGCCAGGTGCTGCGACCCGGCTTTGACAAAGGGTGGATTCCACCGACACAGGCTGACCATTGACTTCAGGGCAAAACCTAAAACCAGATGAGTGTTGTCTGGTTCTGGGTTTCAGTGCGCCTCATAGGAATGCCTCCCAGCTATTTAAGGCTGCAACCAGTTTCCTAGCCTGAACAGGGAACAGAAAATTAGCTTTACATAGAGGCCCTTGCTGTGGTTAATGGCTTTGTTGTTCCTAGTGTCTCCAACCATTGTGGGTGCAGACAGCCATGGAAATGCAGAAGATGTCACTGTTATCCTCAATAGCCCAACATCTCTGGTTTGTGAAGCTTACTCATACCCTCCAGCTACAATCACCTGGCTGAAAGATGGTAATCCTTTAGAATCAAAGAGAAATATTCGCATTTTGCCAGGTAAATTTTCTGTTGTTATAGAGAAATAGCATAACACTTTATTCTTTCACTGTTCAGCTTCCCGTTATGGATCTTTTTTTTAAACCAAAGGATATATTTCTACTAAATGCAATGTTTGTACTATTGTAGCACTTGCCATCCCAATATTTTTTGAGTGCTTCACAATGAACTGATTATTTACTTGTATTTTATTTGTATTTGGGTATTTATCCTTTTCTTCTGTAAAGCTGAATGATGGCAAACAAGTTCATTGGAGTTAATACTGAATGTAAATAACTTGAAATTAGATGGAGGTATAATCAACAACATTACTAAAAAGAATGAATTGGCATTTTTCTAGGTCATTAGTATTTTGCCATTTTTAATTTGTGGAGTAACTCTTACCTAGCACATCTGTGGAGGTGGGAAACAGGAACAAGCTTCACTGGTAGCACTGAAGTAATGTAGATGAACAAGAACTTTCGTGTTGTTCACTGCAAGTGTTAAGAGGAAGAATGAGTTGATATTGGTATTGAGGAATTGAATTAATACACGGGAGGTCAATTTATAGGAATGCAGTCTGAAAAGAGCTGCAGCCAAATTAAATAGTGACTTGTCTCGGAAAATGCAGACAGTATAAATCATAAATAAAAAGGATATTATGGAAAGGAAATTGGTGGATGTCGAAGTTGTAGAAGCCACCTGAAGTCTTAAATCCTGCTGATTCATTCATGTTTGTGTTCCTTCTCCCACTGGGACTGTTGCTTCTTTCCATTCTGCGGAGGGAGTGAAGGGCTTCTGTCACGGTGAAGTGCTGCACTGAAACAAAAAGGCAGTTAGAGGCTTACACAGGCCCCCTGTATGTTGAACAGGCTCTTTTGCTCAGTCTTGCTGACTGTGCCTTCTCTCCCTTTTTCTGTGAATGAAGTGCAGTACCCTAAATCACTTTTTCCTCTTTAAATATATTGGAGAAGTTTCTTGTACAGAACCACGTTAACAATTTTTCCAAGAATCTGTAAGCAAAAAGGGTTGTGATCCAAAAGTGCTCCTGCAAATTACGCACTCATTTATTACACAGTAATACATGATGGTAAGCAGTCAGTTTTTCATGCTCATCTAAGGGCAGAATTTGGACCAAGGGGTTAAACATATGCTGCAGAAACTATTTAAATAATTGGGAAGCAATGGTATCGTGTGGATGCTGTTAAAGAATTATATCTTTCGGCAGGTGGTCGAACCCTGCAGATTCTAAATGCACAGGAGGACAACGCTGGAAGATACACCTGTATAGCCACAAATGAGGCTGGAGAAACGTTGAAACACTATGAAATCAAAGTCTACGGTATGGAAATACTTTCAACTTTTTTAACTCTTCTTTTTTTGTTGCATTCTTCCAGTTTTCCCCTTTGCAGTGTTACCTGTCCTGGTGAATACAAGGATTTCAGTACCTTTGTTTAGCAAATGTCTGCGTTAGCTCATGGCATTGCTTGAGGAAACACACTAGGAAAGTTTGCTATTGCAACTTTTATAAATACTGCTGTTGGGCTGAAATTCTTTGTACCACTTAGGGGAAGACATTTAAAAAACGTTGAACTCCAGTTTCTTCTGAAATACTTTTTTGGTAATGATTTTCAAATCAGGTGAGAGCAGCACAGTGGGAGATGTGAGCAGAGAATCTCATGAGAAAAGAAACTATTTTAGAAAAAAAAGGAGGGGAGGGGACCTGTTGCATTGAATGGGAAACTTTCTTGAGTAGGATCAGACAGGAGGATACTATTTTTATATCCTTCCATAAAATACCATATGCACAAAAGCTTTCTCATTCAAGGCTTCCTGTCAGCACATTGTCCTTTCAGCATCTGTGTCTAATACTCTCTTTTAATGTTCAAACTCTTTACTATGAGCTCAGTCAAGCATGATTTTTCATCTTTTTTTTTTTAATTTCCTAGTTTGAGTATGGTTTGCTCCCTGACAGTAATCATGCTGTTACTTTAATTACACTAAATCCCTAATAAGGCCCCATTGGATTTGGAATAATGAGAAGATGACAAAAGAGTTCATTACTGAAGTATGGCTATGTAGCAACATAAACCTCCCCCACCCACAAATGCCATTGCAGCTGTCAGTGGTTATGGTACTGTAAGCCCTGGAGAGAATTTAAAATTTCGCACTGAAACAAAGAATGGAAAATTATTTGAAAGCATTTAAAATAACTTGAAAGATACTACAAGACCAGGGCGGGGGGTAGCTTAAGAATTTTGACATGTTCTGTTTTCATTTTGATTCAGAAGGAAAGGAGATTTTGCAACACTGGGATTTCGGTGGAATGGAAATGTTGAGTTTTGATCAGCTACTCTGAGTGTGGACTTCAGTTCAAACATATGTTTCTGAGAATATTAGTTCCCTTAAAATGTTTTTTAATGCCTGCAGCCCACTGAACTTTATAGAATTCAAGCCAAACACATAATAAAGTGCTGTAGCTAGGTAAGGCTATAGTTAGGTTTGCATGTCTAAAACTGTTCAATGGTTTTACATGTTTTTATATATAATACATATACTAACAATAGCTTTTAAATCAAAATGAAGATCAGCTTTAAAATCAGCTATAGGGAAGAGGAAGATTACAGGGGGAATGCACTTGCTTTCCCTGAGGTTATCATCCAGGTCTTCCCTTTTGTCCAGTTCATTTTTAAATGCTGCATGAGACAGTAAGTCATGGAAGTCCCTGTCGCTCCCTTTGTTTTTGTGCAGTTCCACCCACCATTAACAGAGGGGATATCTCAGGAATGGGTCTCTCCCCTAAAGAAGTCAAGATCAAAGTAAACCACAGCCTTACCCTGGAGTGTGAAGCTCACGCCATTCCTGCTGCTGCCATCAGCTGGTACAAGGATGGACAGGCCAGTCACAAACTTACTTCCTTCTGATGGGTGGATTTCGTACAGAAACAACTGCACATTCTCTGTCACTGAACGTTCATGCGGTATAACATCCTCAGTTGCACATTTTGGGACGTTTGCTGTTGGCTGGGTCTCCACAAATCGACACCCTTGCTTTTTTGTGGGTGCTTGGCAGTGCCATGGAGACATCAGTGCTGGAGTTTTAGGGGCTTACCACTGGCTGGTGCTTTAAAGGGGGAGGGCCCTGCCCAGCAGTAGCATCCCATGGAATGGCCAAATGTCCCTTTGTCATTCCGTAAAATCTCTAAAGGCCCTGTTATAGAACGGCCCCATGCTTGGTTCCTCTGAGTGCTGCCCTTACAGAAGTTGCAGAGAGCCTCCCATTTGGTTCTGGCAGAGTTCACAAAGCCACAAAAACATCTGGATCCCCCATATCTCTGAGGCAGAATGCAGCGTGGTTCCTGCCCCCCACAGTCTTCACAACAACATCGGTCTGGAGGAAGAGCAGTTTGGAAGGGCAGTGCCCCAGAATTGTACTCAGGTGCAGTCTACTGGGGGCTGGCTATAAATAAAAAAGAAATTGTGCAACTCTTCCATAAGAAAGGAGAATGTAATCACTTCAGCCGTTGTAGGTAGGGCACTTAGCATGTGGCAGACTGCTGCACCTCTGGAGCTGGACCAGCTTTTCCTGGATTTACTGAGAATGCAGAAACAGCCTGGAGTCACAGGAGAGACAGTGTATACACCCTCCGTCTGTTTCGAGCATATGCTGTAATCCTAGGATCTCCTGGGTATACTGATTGTATTGCCAATGAAAAATGATGCTGCGGGGAGTTGAGAGGTCCCCAAAGAAAGACTGTGGCTGTAAGCAACTTGCAGCCACTGTCAGAGCAGCAGATTTTTCTTAGGTTGCCCCTGGGTATATGGATTTCACTCACGTCCATGGGCTAGATTAATTGTCCCCTGCAGGTCAGAAGTTCAGTGTTGACTCCCTGATGTGTCAGTTTTCATTATTGAGAGCTGCAGACTGTGTTAGTGTTCTCTCTACTGTCACATGTGATGTAAGTTCTAGGGACAGTAACATCTAATCCTGTATATCTCTGCGCTGCTGTTGCATCCATTTCACGTTCAGACTGTGTCCTTGCTGGGCAGCAGACCCTAGTGTGGCTGTAGGGTGACTTAGATCAAGTTGTTCACCTCACAGAAAACTGATAGTTTTGCATGGGTAGGTTTTCCATCAGCTCATTGACTTGGCCAGTGGTTGAATCAGCCTCATTTAATCAGATGTTGTGAGAGCCCTTGCCTGATGGGGATAGCATTTATCCTTTCGGCAGCAACTTGCAGCTGGTCTTAGGAGGGATGTAAAGCCACGTCCTCTTAGGACCAGCTGCCAAGATCAGAAAGGTGAAGATGCATAATTTCTGACAACCATGGAAAAAAACCAACCAACTCTCTCTGGGAATTTGGAGCTTGATCAAGTTTACTCAGGGAGGACAAGGTTTTGGTCGAAGGGAAAGGAGGAGCAGATGAGAGGGGAGCTGGGCTGCACCACCTGTGACCAAGGCTGCCATCCCAGCAGCACCTGGCTTAGCACTGTGTCCTAAGTGGTGACCCTCAGTAATTTGGTGTCCTGAGCAAGTGCTTTCTTTGCGTAGATTGAAAGCCTTGCTGGAAGGATGTTCTGTCAGTAGTGATATCGCAGCAGAGGAAATACCAAATCCAAAATATGCTCTTCCTATACTGTCCTAGGAAGAATTTTGAAACAACCTGAATTTGGCCAAAAGAGAGATGACATGATATTACTTCCACAAACATGGCTATTTTTAGTGTATGTTTTGCCAAGTATTAATTTGATGTAAAATTACATTACAGCCACTTAAACCAGATGATCATGTCATTCTCCAAGCTAGTGGCCATACTGTGCAGATTAAGGAGGCTCAGATCTCAGACACTGGTCGTTACACTTGTCTGGCATCCAACCTTGCTGGAGAGGATGAACTGGAATTTGATGTAAATATACAAGGTAAAGAGAGTTCTGATAAGAAAATTCTTCTGGTAGCCTCCTTTTCTAATGTTCTGGGATGTTGTAATTCTTCATAATTTTGTATCCTTTACATCTGCTTAGTCTAATCCAATGCTTTTGTGTTTTCTGTGATTTTTATTTCATGTTGGTTTTGCTCATCTTTAAGAAATACAGTATTTGACTATTCTTTCTTTCATATTTCGTGATACTTGCAGTGTTTCTGAAGTGAGTGGAATGACACAGTAACTGATTTTCCTCTAAACTACATAAAAAGTTTTAATTTAGCTTAAACTAAGGTCTCATATTTTATTTATCTGTTTTGAGTAGTACTTAGAGGACCAAGTCATAAGCATCCTGTTGGCCTACACACTGTGTGTAAACACAATAAAACAATCATTAGCAATTTCTACAGATTTAAACAAAATTATCACTTGAGTAAAACCAGATAGCTTACTATTTAAATATTATTGTTGATTAATACCCTCTGTGTTTTATTGTCAGGTCTTCTTAAACTGCAATTTATTACTCTTCAGAAAACATTCAGTAGATTGCTCAATTGTTCATTCTGATGAAAGAAACTAGATTTTTCCTGGCTAATCTAAACGACTTAATTTTTATTGCTGCTATTTCACAATTATAGTATCTTTTCGTGTCTTGACTTGAAAACTAGCTATATCTGCTGTAAAATTCTAACAGTGTTCCCCTCGGTTGTAGTTCCTCCTAGTTTCCAAAAGCCTTATAAGGAATGGGAAGATGGAAACAGGGTAGATACAGGAAGAGGTGGAGAAAGTAAAGATGTGATTGTCAACAATCCCCTTTCACTGTACTGTGAGACCAATGCTGTTCCTCCTCCAGTTCTTACGTGGTATAAAGATGGCTATCCTCTGAGCTCTAGTGATAAAGTACTAATATTACCAGGTGAGTATTAAGATGTCGCTCTCTGAACTTAAGAAATGGCATTAGTGCTAGTATTTGTGTAGTAATAAACTTTCCCCCTTAAAAACACTGCATTAATGTTCTTTTCAGACTTTCTTGACTGGAAATGTTTTTTTCTGGTCCTTGGACTTAAGCTGTTTTCTTCTTTCATTTAAATAGTAGCCCCTAAAATGGTGTGAAATGTGACCATTTAACTTAAATATGATGCGTTGCAAAGCAAAACACAATGATACCTTCTCTCTGATGTGTTCCTGATTTATTTCCTTATTAAGTTGTGCTTTGAGAAGACCATAATTGGAGTAGAAAAGCCTCTTAACCAGGGTGTGAGGCATGGAAATAATGTTTCCAGCAGAAAAATGCCCAGGAGTTCTTACTTAACCTCATGTGGGAAAGGGAGAGGCGTGCTTATAGTGCTGAGAGGGAGTCCTCCTGTGCAGAGGATGGTTTGGGAGAGCATGTGTAAAGAAGGGCAGCTTTACCAGAATGACAGCGGCTTGTATTCCATTTTGCCTATTAGTTCTCTGTCCTTTTGATGAGAAATGTTTCTGGGTTTGATTGAAGAATGATTCTGAAAGTAGGTTATTCCTTTCTAGGGAATTAGCTACTCTTTCCTAATGTTTCAGTATGAACATTGCTGAATTCCAAGAATCTGCCAGTAGAAAAAGTAGCTAGGAAATAAAGGTCTTCAGTTACTTGTAATTCAGAACAAATGCTGACCATTCATAATTTTGCTTGCTCGGGTCTCTGATGAAATATGGTATGGAAATGATGGAAACTGCTTGATGCTGCATTTAAATCTTGGATGCATTATCCTTCAAGGTGGTCGAGTGTTGCAGATTCCACGGGCACAGGCTGAAGATGCCGGGAGATACATGTGTGTAGCAGTAAACGAAGCTGGGGAGGATTCCATTCATTACGATGTCCGCGTGCTCTGTGAGCTTTCCTGCTTTCCATTCTCTTTTTAATGACAACAGAAGAGTTCTGTGGAAACTAGTGAAGCATTATAGTTCAGGTTTACTTAATATTTTTAAAATGTATAAATTTTGCATTTTTGTAAGCTATGAAATTAGTGTGTTTATATAAGATGCTAGAGTTTACTAGAAACATATAGAATTGCATGAAAATAGTGTTACTGTTGTTAGTTCAGTATGTTTGTAGGTTATAGTTATAGGAACTCTGTAGCATTATCCCTATCAGACTTCAACGGAAAGAAAAGTATATGTGAAAATCCAAGTTTTATCTTGGTATCTCTTGTTCCCTATCCAGTTTCCAGTTCAAAATTCTGACCTACTAGACTTTTTTGTCTTTTTATTGTGGCCACAATTTTCTAAAATACTTGCAAACAAAGGTGTAAGGGAATTGATGATTCAGATCAACCATTGGATGTTGGCAGAGTCCATTTGGTATGATCTGTTTACAGACGTCACACAGAAAGCTTTTCTATGCTGCTTGAGTTGTCTGTTCATTTACTCAAGGTTTTTGTCTTGGGAAATGCTTATTTCTTTACTTCTATTTCTGCATCTACCACTGAAAGCACTGATTTATTGTTAGGAAGAGGCCCTGCCTTGGAAATCCTCTTTTGTTCTGGCAGCAAAGAACATGATGGACTAACTGGAAAATGAGTTTTCATCTCTTCTACTTTATGGCTACCGTGACTAAGAGTACTTATCCTACTGTCCCTTGAGTGACGCTGATTTGTTCCACCTAAACTACTCTTGGGATTTAATTATCTTTCACTGCATTCACTGAAGATTTCACTCCTTTCTTATAAAAGCCTAATCTAAAAGATTGGTGGGCAATCAAAAAAAAACCCCTGGGGGATACTAAATCACAGTGTTCTTACCATGTTTTGCTCTTTTGAAGTACCTCCGTCCATCAGTGGAGCTGATGGTGATCTGCCTGAAGAAGTGACTGTGCTTGTGAACAAGGTTGCGGTGCTGGACTGCGTTGCAAGTGGCAGCCCTTCTCCAAGTATTAGCTGGCAGAAGGATGGCCACCTCCTAGCAGAAGACGACAAACACACATTTTTGTCCAGTGGAAGGAGGTTACAGGTAGCTCTTCGTGAATAACTGATCTTTAACATCGCAAACACAAGCTGGCCGTAAAGACAAAACTGTTTAGTTTTACTAAATAGGAAATTCTGATTTTTTTGTCCTCCCTAGAAGGTGCAGCAAACCTAAGGAGGTTTTGTCCATTGTTCCTTTCCCTCAGCTGTTTCTTCCCATTCGCTTGTAGTTGCTGACCCAGCTGTTTGTGGGGTCACGCTGTGAACCACATCGGTGAAATCACTTGGTTTAAAACAATGTTGAATTTTGTGGAGAATAATTTGTTGTTGTCAGTTTTGTCCAAGTTTCCCTCACAGAATTATTGCAAAATGTACTTTTTCATTTCTTCAAAGAAAATAGTGAATTCTGAAGAACATGCCCCACTCCCTAATCAGTGGATAATGTTGGATGAAACTGTTAAAAGTCACAGAGTTGAACTTAATTCTTTCCATTTTAATAGCATCATCTAAGAATACAATAAAATGCTAAAACCATATACATAAAGAGTTCTATTTCAAGTATTTTGTGACTAGTTGTTTTGTTACTCAGTTTGAATAACTTAAATGCGACAGACACTGTGTTGACTTTTTTGGAGGTTTGAGATGCACAGATTTGCATAACTAATTCTGAAAGCGGTAGCATCAGTGGAAGTTGCACAGATTGGCTGAAGCAAATGCATTAGCAAAAAACCAAATCAAACCAAAAAAATTCTGCAGAATTGAGGGCCCCAGAGGCCTTGAGGTCTTTGGGAGGACACCAAAACTTGATGCTTTAACAGTAAGTGAACATATTAGCTCAAAACCGATCTTGTTTCTTTTTCTTAGATTTTGAGTTCCCAGATAACAGATACTGGCAGGTATGTCTGCATTGTGGAAAACATAGCTGGAAGTGCCAAAAAGTACTTTCATCTAAATGTTCACAGTAAGTACAATAATCCATAATTTGCTGATTGTCATCTTTGAAATGTTAATCTAGTTTGAATGTGTTAATTTTAGCAGAGATCTTAGGCACACAGCTTTATGCATGGAGGTTGTTTTATTGGGT
Source organism: Rhynochetos jubatus (assembly GCA_027574665.1). Lineage (NCBI taxonomy): Eukaryota > Metazoa > Chordata > Aves > Eurypygiformes > Rhynochetidae > Rhynochetos > Rhynochetos jubatus. The sequence continues at coordinate 26,287,192 of CM050656.1, forward strand.
GTAATCAAGATTCTTACATACTAGAAAACGAATATAAGTTTCAGGTACCTTTCCACAGATGCCTTTTGATATCCCATGGCTTTTGACACCCCATGGCTTCAGCTCTTTATATGTATTCAGCATAGGTGGAAATTATTACTGAGGGAGCCTTGTGTAGTGACTGTGTGCAAACACTGTGTGGGTGTCACTAAACCTTGAAATCATGAATTACAAAGAGGTTGGATTATAGTCTATTTTGGTAAGTTTATAAAATACATTTTCTGAGAATATTTATGATTAGAAAGCATTAAATAAAGAGATATGACATCTTAGTAGCTTACTTTTTACAAAAAAATCCCCTTCAAGATTTCTTTCTGTTCTTTGTTGTTGTTGAGTTAGAATAGGGTTAAAATCGATTTTGGCCTTCAGCGCCACAAGTCTAAAAGAAAATACAGTCAAGAAATTAAGACTTTTTCTATTCTTTTTAAAATCAGTCTCTCCACCACCTTCCCTTACCTCTCCTGATAGGTTCAGAAAATCTCTAATTAAATTTCAGAGTTAGCCATAACTTTCCCTTTTTTGTCTACCCACTCTTCCTTCCACCATTTTCAGCTTTCCATATGAAATAAGCATGAAATAAGCATTACTCCCACAAAATCATCTGCACCATTACATTTTAATGTAATTCATGCTGGTGAATACTGGCAGCTACATCTTTATCTGTTCTCACAGTACAACTTGGAGACTTCTATCTGTCTTCTACATACGATCAGTATCCTTTTTCACATCCTTGTCAGCTGGCTGATTTTCTGTATTACATACTAGATAGAAGTCCTGTCATCTCTCTCTCTTCCTTGAATAAATGTAGTACCAGTATCCAAGGAATTTGATGATTCAGGTTATTACATACAAAAGAAATAAGTTTTGGTCTCATTCACACATGCAGCAAAATTACACACTAAATAAAACAAATACGTAGAGCTTTTTTCAACTCAGTAATACAGTTAGACAGAAGTAGTGTTTTTATGGGAAGAAGTTGCCCTGGAGTCATTCTCAGAGAAGTTATTTTCTTTCTGTGGGGTCTATCCAGATTTCCTGATGTTTGAATTTTGTTTTTAAATTAAAATATTTTGCTTTAGTTGACATTTGTGTTATAATTTAAACTTCTTGTCTTTGAAGTATTTGTTTATAATGACCATAATCTAATATTATTATTTTAAAAGACTTGCATGAAGCTTCAATTCTGGTTCAACAGTATTACCAGTTTAGATCTGTTCATCTCTGAAAGCAGTTTAATTTGAAAAATTAGACTGTAGCAGTTCAGGAAAAGACCACCCAGGGTGAAGCACTGATGAAATTGCATTATCACTAAGCAGTATGATCTTTGTTTTGTCAGTGTCAAAGAAAAGTTATTTTCCAGCATTTTTGTGTATTTCTAATGGAGCTGCTTTCATAAATTTAAACAAAAAATTAAACAAGATGCTCTTTAATAAGTTGAAAACTTCACTTATCTCAAAGGTAAGTAATAAAAGTAAAATAAAACCTTCTAAAACATTGAAAATAAGTATCCAGTTTTAAAATCCCAACCTCGAACCTTTATATATAATAAATAGGTAATTTTCACACTGAATACTACAGTTGAGCCCCTTCTTACATCTGTGCGCAGATTACATGTGGTGTATTTGTGAGTGGTTTACACATGCTGTGAAGGCTGCAGAATTAGAAATGTACCATATATAGTTTAAGCAAAATTCATAAAAAGACAGCTCAGGTTTGGCCCTGTCTATTTAATTGCCCATTGTCTTGCACTGCCAATAGTCACATGTGTGGGAAAGTAACTGTAAAAGTAAATAAATATAAATAACTATAAAATGTCATCAGATCGGAATTCGTTTGTTCTCATGAACCATTTTACGCTCATTATCAGGAAATAACCTACAGTTATTCCAAGTTGAAAAATTTGGACTGAATTCACCCATTTACATTGACTTATCTTGTCTCTGCAGTGCCGCAGAGGAGCAGTGAACTTGGCTTAATGACTGCTTTGTGTCATTCAAGTGACAGAAAGCAGCTGGAGTATTTCTGGTGGATATGGTCCAAAATACTTTAACATTTCTGTCTTTGATGAAGAGGATTCCATGTGTTCTTTGGAATGAGTTTTCCACCCAATAGAGCCAAGAACACGCTTTTGCTTTCCTCTTAAGTGTTTTATATATCCACACTGCAAAAACATGGAAACTGAAATTTGGGAGTTTATTAAAAGGAAGAGATTTACAGTTATTTCATTCTAAATAGTTCTTGTAGAAAGGTCGAATGTAAGAAAGTTCTTGTATTTAAAAATACTGGAACTTGTAAGCTTAAAAATGCACCCCTTAGAGCAAAGCTTGCATACCAGAATTTCAAGTTGTTTAGCTCACTATTAAACAACAGGTTTGTCTGGTTAACAAAAAGAACTCTGAACTGTATCGGAAGGGATCATTTCTGCATCTCTATAATGAGAAAATGGACTATTTCAGAAAGAACAGGACCAATACAGTATCAGGAAGAAATGATACTTAGGCATCCTACATATCCTGACATGGTATATTTAATCAGTCCTGCCTTACGTAGCTAATGTCCTATGAGTACAGTGTTCTAAAATTGATACTGCAGTAGTCAGGAATTGCAGGATCTCTTGTAGCTTAATTAGCCTTCCCAAATCCCAGGCACAGAAGGACTGCAGATGAAATAATTGACAGCTGTGTGAATTAGAGGAACAGGAATGACCACTAGATTGGCTTCAGTCATATTTCTAGATACATCCAAAAAGCAGCAGGCCTATTCCTAGCATGCGAAAGATTTTTGCAATTGACCCTTTGGCAAAGCTCATCGATTCAGCTTTATTTTAGTTCAACAGGATCTTGTGGAACATTGTTTGCTGGTGCTATGATAGATACTATTAATGTATTTCTCTCTGCAGTTCCTCCAGCTGTTGTTGGTACTAATCCTGAGAATTTGACTGTGGTGGTGAATAATTTCATCTCCCTGACTTGTGAGGTCACTGGCTTTCCACCTCCTGATCTCAGCTGGCTCAAGAATGGAAAACCTATCAGTTTGAATACCAACACTTTTATTGTGCCTGGTGAGGAATCTCAGCTATTTCTACAGCCTTCGGACTCAATTTCTGTTTTCTGTTGATAAGGGCGATAGCCATGATTTATGGAGCCAGTATATTCTTAGCATTGCCCCAGTGAGTCGACAAGACAGTTGGCCTACTGTGTTTAATAATTTTTTGGCTATTGGGTGGGTTCACTTTTAAAGAAAACTGGCTGAGTCTGAAAGCACTGAAATAAACTGTGTGGAAAAGTTTAAGAAGGCAAGTCACATAACAGAGATGCTCTGATACAGTTCTTGATTAAAGTTGAGTCACTTTGACTCACCATTCAAAGAAATTATCAGAAATTGTCATGGAGGCTAATATAAATTCTGCTGCCTTAGACAACAAAAATAAAAACCTTCCCTGACTTCAGTGGGAAGCTGGATTGACCCTGCTGAACTCACAGGAAGAAATACTTGTATTCTGAAGTCTCCTCAACCATTCCAAGCTCCTCACTAAATAAGGTCCATCAGTATCTCTGTCATTTCTGCTCCTGCTGCTTATCTTCAGCCCAGGGTACCAAGAGCACTTGCTGTGTTGCTTAGTCCTGTCTTGCCGGTATAATGTGTTACAGCATAGTTGAAGACCCAGATGTGAAAATTGCTTAGTGGTAGGAGAGGCATTTGTGCAGGTTAGTAACGTAGGCACAGGCAGTAAGTAGCTGGATGGAGACAGGTAAAACTGGGGAATAAAGTATGGGATAGTGACAGTTAAGTGGAAAGGGCGTAGTTTTGTTAGGAGACAGCAGGTACCAGCTACAAAGGAAATAGATCTAATAGGTTGTTCAGAAAAGTTGTGGGTGCCCCATCCCTGGAAGTGTCCAAGGCCAGGCTGGATGGGACTTTGAGCAACCTGGGCTAGTGGAGGGTGTCCCTGCCCATGGCAGGGGGGTGGAACTAGATGATCTTTAAGGTCCCTTCCCACTCAAACTATTGTGTGATTCTATGAGAAGGAGTATTTGTGGTCCAAACTTGCAATTAACAGCACTAATTAAATTTACCCTAAGATTTTTAGTTCTCTTGGCTGGATTTTTTTCAAAGGACTAATGAACTTCAAAAAGCAATGGCAAGGCAGTGTTATTTGGAATATGAGGTTAATTCAGTGTCTATGCTCGGTCTGTTGGACCTGCAGTTTTAAAATAGCATTTCAGATTGATACAGTAACCTCAGAATAAATCTCAAGCCTTCTCTCTCTGCTTCAGGTGCTCGGACTCTGCAGATTCCCCGAGCCAAACTACCAGATGATGGTGAATATACTTGTATTGCCAGAAACCAAGCTGGGGAAAGTCAGAAGAAGAGTTTTCTAACTGTCCTTGGTTTGTTTTTCACGATTTTCTGAAATAATATGTATTGCTTTGAAAATGCAGCGTGTTTATTTTTATTAGGTTGTTTTCTGCCCTCTCACCGAACAAAGGCAGAAATAACTCTGAGCTTCTTATACAGTTCCCCCAAGCATCAAAGACCATAGTGGAACTTCACTGACAGTGCTGAACGTGAGAGTGGGCACCCCGGTGATCTTAGAGTGTGAATCAAATGCTATTCCACCACCAGTCATCACCTGGTACAAGAACAGGCGCATAATTTCAGAGTCTGCAAATGTGGAGATCTTGGCAGCTGGGCAAACGTTACGAATCAAGGGTGCAGAGGTAGGGCGGGCATGTGGGATGCTGCCTCTGCTACTGTTAAGCAATTTTTTTGCTCTCTGTTGGTGTATTCTGCTAGCTACATGTATGAGCTGTATTTGCTGGAGGCCTTTTGTTCTGTGAAAAGGACCTTGAGTTTGCAGAGGCAGATATTGCTGAAGTGTAGCATTAAAATAAGGCTTCATAATTAGTTTATTGTCACTTATTTTTATTTTAGGTTTCTGACACGGGCCAATATGTGTGCAAAGCCATAAACATTGCAGGGCGAGATGATAAAAATTTCCATCTTAATGTTTATGGTGAGCATACTCTGCATATATTATCTGCAGTAGTTATTGTAATACCATAGACTTAGGCAATCCAGAACCAGTTTACAAAAATATTTGGTAACAAAACCATTCTTCTTGCTTCCATTCAATTTATAGTGCCACCAAATATAGAAGGCCCTGAACAAGAGTTGATCAATGAAACTATCAGTAATCCTGTTACCTTTGTGTGTGACGCTACTGGAATTCCTCCACCAACATTAGTGTGGCTTAAAAATGGAAAACCAATAGGTAACCTTCCCTCACGGTCTTTTCTGCTCTTTTTTTCCCCCTTTGGGGCACCACTGTGCTATTGTCTGTCAAATCTTTGTTTCTTCTTCTGTCTCTAGGCAGACTTTCATGTTAACTGATTGGAATCTTTGTTTAGTTTTGAAATTTTCCTGAGAAATATTCTCAAAATGTGTTTGCTCTCTGTGGCCTGGCTTGGAGTGACGACATGTTTACATATTTTCAGAAAACTCCGACTCTCTTGAAATGCATATTTTATCTGGTGGAAGCAAGCTTCAGATTGCTCGCTCTCAGCTTCTGGATAGTGGGACCTACACCTGTATTGCCTCAAATATAGAGGGAAAAGCTCAGAAAAGTTATGTGCTTTCTATCCAAGGTAAGGCATGAGAGTGCAGTGAGCAGAACTGGTTAATAATTGGTTGAACATGATGCTGTGTCTGTCCTAGACACACTGAGATAACATAAGCATGTAGAAAAGTGGAGAATTCAGACCATTAGTTCATCTGTGACCAGTCAGGAAAAATGCTTAGGGGATTTTTCCATTAGTCAGAAATTTTAATGAAAAAGAATATTCTTAATCTCTGATCATAGAAGAACTTGAAAGCAAATGGGAAGGTTGTGTGTGTTTGCTGCTGATCACATCCTTCCTCCTGCAGAACACTTCAGCTATGTTGGTTGAGTGTGGAGCTTCACACAAATGGGGTTTCAGAAGCAGTGGTACCTGTTGCTGTTTTCACCATAGCAAATAGAAGGAGATAGCAAAGAAATACTGTCAGAATTTCCTTACGAAATTCCCCCCGTCCTGCCCAAATAAGAAACACTCATTTGTCATGGAATCGTCTGCTGCCTCTCTGCACACTGTACACCCTTACACTGTAACTACCTTTGCTTTCCTCTGTTCCGAGTGAGTCGTGCCCATTAATTGCACTAGTTCTCTCCCGTGTCCCGTAAGATGCTCATGTTACAGTATCTCCAGCTTTCTGCCATGGTGCCTTCCCACGCTGGCAGTCACAGGTTAAGGAAGAAGCAGCCTGAGCTGTGATGTCAATTTTGAAATTGCTTGAAATGCTCAAAACTTACTAGTGGAACTGACAGTTGTGGCTGAATGGATAGCATGAATGTCATCCTTGTTCTTCAGAAGAACAGGCCAAAACTGGCTGCTGGCTAGGATAGAGCAAGTGTGCGGCTGTTAACACGAATGTGATGGCCTGGGTGCACTACAGCATTTGACTGTGCACGAAGCACATGCTCAAGAGTGAAACAGGCATTTAATTGTGCACTGTGATGGTTAATGAAATGGGCTTTTGTCATAATATTATTGCACATGTTACCATTGTTTGAGCAGATAACTGTAGATATTACATATCATGGGAAAGATACTTGTGTTCTAAAATTTTGTAAATTATCTGTTTTAAGGAATATTTAAAGTGGCTTTGAATTTATCTTTGCAGAATCCCATCTAGAAACAAAATAATCATGTACTTTGTAAACTAAGTTTGAATGGACATGCTGCAATAAATCCTAGTGCTCATGAGCTACTGCAGTGTAACTTTTCATTGTTGAGATTCTGTTTCTTGCTGACGCATCTTCTCTTCCTTCTGTCACCCATATCCAGTTCCTCCTAATATTGTTGGCTCTGAAATGCCTAGTGAGGTCAGCGTCCTCCAGGGAGAAAGCATCCAGCTTGTCTGCAATGCCAATGGAGTGCCCACGCCTGTTATGCAGTGGCTTAGAGATGGAAAAACAGTTGCCAGTGACGATTTACAAAGAACAAGGCAAGCAAAAATAAGCAGACACTGCATACTCTTCTTGCATAATTTTAAACCTCAGAGGGCCCTAACAAGGGAGCATAAGAGAGCCCTAAGGAGGGAGAGTGAAGAGGGCCTGAGTCTTAACTAAGCCAGGCTAAGAACATCATCTCCCTCTTTAGCATCTATAAATCTGGTATACTTTGCTACTGTGACTTCCACCCCCCTCAGAGATAAGTGTATGATATCTATGTCTTTCTCAGTTAATATGTTCTATTAAAGTTTATCAGGTTCATTTAAGTTTATTAAGGCAAATAAGTTCCATTAAATTCCTTTAGAGGGGAAACATCTGAGACATGAAAACATTTTACTCTTGACACTTTTCATTATGAGTTCTCCAAAAGCCTGCTTGGAACTGAATCCTAATATAAGGTAAAACAGGACATCTCTAGGAAAAACCTCCCAGCCTATCTCTAATGATAGTATTTTGCAAGAAACAATGGTTCTCTGGATGAATTCCCCAGAGGAGAGAGGTAGTTGTTTTAAATGTACAAAACTGACTGTTTATTTGCCAGGTCATAGGAGTACATAAACAAACTTGCTGTGTTTTATGACCTTCCTTGCAGAGTAACTCCAGATGGCAGCACATTAAACATTTTCAGAGCTCTCAGCTCTGATACAGGAAAATACACTTGTGTGGCTACTAATCCTGCAGGAGAGGAAGACCGAATTTTCAACTTGAATGTGTATGGTGAGTTTTCACAGATGTGAAACTAAAATCTGGTCCATAATCCCATCTTTGTAAGCACTCCCAAGAGAGGGCCAAGAAATGAATGCCTGTCTTCAGGGTAATACTGTATGCATGTGTTTCCAATTTCATGTACTGTAGATATCGCAGTATATTACACAGGATGTTTCCGTCAGTGACAAAACAGATGAAATCGCTGGTAAATGTGTTTTGGGATAAACAAAAATAAATTCCTTTCGTGTATTTCATAATAGAAGAATTTTGCTTGTGGTGATTTTTTTTCTTGTGCAGAAAGATACACTTGGGGCTGATTTACTATGATACTGGGGTTTTGTTGTATTAATTTATCTTCCCCAATTCCAATGAAAGTACATCAGCTAAAACCAGGGTAGTGTGGTAGGGAAATAATAGTGGAAGGTCCCTAGAGTTTAAAAGAAAAATGGTAGAGTTTTGGATGAAATTATTCTCTTGTACAATTTGACAAGGAGAAGATAGTGAGCATAGCTCTTCTTTAGCAGTGTAGAGAGCAGACATTTCAATTTTTGAAAAACGTGTTTATGAAGTACAACGACCAGCGTGCAAGAGTGACGAGTTCCGCAGAGGCAGCATTTCACAGTGGTGTGTCTGTCCCAGTTACACAGAGACTCAGAATCTGTTGGAATATGATCATGAGCAGAGTAGTGAGAGATCACCGTTCCTACAGTCAGTAACAATAGTGAATGACTGCATCAGATCTTTTTGGGACAGAACAGCACTACACAACAGTGGAGACGTTTTCGGTCAATTTGTATTGGTTGAGGTTCAAGCAGTAACCAACTTATCTACGCAACTATCATGGTGTGTGATGAGACCTTCAGTCAGCCGTATAAAACCAAAACATTAACATATAAACCCAAAAAGCAGTTCTGTTAGAATAATCAGCCAGAACACTTAACTAGGCATTTTGAAATTTTCTATATTTAATAATTAAGTCAGCATATACATCTAGAGGTTAATGAACTTTCCTCTTGCATGATTCCAGCTTTCACTTTCTTTTAAGATTTAAGTAGTAGGTTTCAGTGGCAGCAAACTGCCAAGTCCCACCTGGCCCTTAAGTGCTTCAGCTTGTTGCCTCTAAGGCTTGACCGCTTGCTCCTTCCTGCACTGTCATTCTCTCCCCATGAGCTTCAGGCTCTGAGCTCCCTCATTTGCCACAGCCTGATAAATCAGAGATCATTCTGCTGCCATTCTAAAGTCCATCTGATTTTTGAGTATATAAATGGATATTTATTAGTGCTCAATATTATTGTTAGAGGATTTACTGTTCAAAAAAAAGGGGGAAGCCTGTCATGGAATTGCTGGTGGAGCGTGAGGTGCAGGATTTCCTGCAAGGCAACACACGTGGAATGATTGTAAGAGCCAGTTTTAATATCTTCCTTTTCAACGTTTACAAAATGTAGTTCCTCCAACAATAACCGATAATAAAGATGAACCAGAGGACCTGACTGCACTTGTGGAAACCTCCCTAAACATTGAATGTACCGCTGCTGGAACCCCACCACCACAGATAAACTGGCTAAAGAACAGCCTTCCTCTCTCTGTCTCCTCCCAAATCAGGTTGCTGTCAGCTGGGCAAATTCTCAGGTTGGTTTTCATCTGTTTTAACTAGCTGAGTTTTTTGTTCCCTTTTGCTGTAGCAGCATAATCCTGCTGGTATTTTTGTAAGCAAGAAAACAATTTGATCTAAAGCATGCCATAGTAAAAGTAATGTGTTCTGTGTACAGCTCGCCTAACATGATTTTCTCCTTAGACTTGCCCGAGTGCAGGTGTCTGATACGGGTGTGTACACTTGTGTAGCATCTAACAGGGCTGGAGTGGACAACAAGCACTACAACCTTCGGGTTTTTGGTGAGTTTCTCTGAAATGCTGTATGTAAAGAATCTTAATTTCTTAAACCTAGTAATCATTAGGGAAATACTAATGTTTCGATGTAGGGGTTTTTTTTAATGAAGGTGTTTTAACCCTAGAAAAGCCCTTACTTGAATTGGCACCCGCAATGGGTCGCAGGTCTTTTAGAAAGAATAATAATACATAATTTCTAAGTGAATTTTAACACACGTGCTAAACATGAGAAGTGGGGAAATACGAAAGGGTAGCTGCATTCCAACTTTCTGTTATTCAGAATTAACATCTGGGTTGTACTCTGTATGAATTGGATCTTTGTTTCTTGGCAGTACCACCCAGCTTGGATAACGCAGGAGGAACGGAGGATCTGACCGTAGTAAAAGGCAGTTCAGCTTCGATGAAGTGTCTTACTGATGGCACTCCTGCCCCCACCATGTCCTGGCTTAAAAATGGGCATCCTTTGAGCCTCGGACCTCACCTGACATCAAGTAACCAAGGAATGATCCTTCATTTTGTAGAAGTAGAGACTGGTGACACAGGCAAATACACTTGTCTCGCATCCAGCGAAGCTGGAGACACCAGCAAGCACTTTTCCCTGCAGGTGCTGGGTAGGTGTTAACTTTTCAGCGGAACAAAATGCAAGCAGTAAGTGACTATCTACTCAGGACAACAATTAAAAGCATTTCTAGGGATAATGAATATTTTCAAGAATTATTTATTGTAATAAATGAGAGAAAAGGAAATGGAAGCTACCAAAAGATGTGTGAATGTGTATTGTGGTTTTCCCAACGTTTCCTGAGTACTGAAATATGCTATAATTAATAGTAAATTAATTTACAAAGTGATTTGGTTTAAATTAGTAACTTTGTTTAGTAGAAATTCAGCTTGACAGGGTGATAGCACAGCTGGAGGTATAACTGAAGGCACAGCAGCTAAAGGGCTAATAAATATATTCACAGACTTTATATGTTTTACCTGGGATTATGAAAACATTTTCTAACTAATAATTCCAACTCATAAAATATGCAAATCCATAAACAGGCAGATGGAAATTACATGAGATACTCAGGGAGTTCATGACACAGAAATAATACCAATGTAGGCTAATTCTAGTTCTAACCACAAGTCTGTGTATTGGGTTTTGTAGACTTTTTGAGTCAATAAAGAACTCGAATGTTTTTCTTTTCACAGAGCCGCCTCACATCAATGGTTCAGATCAACCAGAGGAGCTCTCTGTCGTCGTTAACAACCCTCTTGAACTTCTCTGCACCTCTTCTGGCATTCCAGTCCCCAAACTATCATGGATGAAGGATGGGCGCCCGCTTATGCAGAATAATAATGTTCATGTCCTAAAAGAAGCCCTTCGAATAACCAGTGCTCAGGTAAAGTATTTGTTTCAAAAGAGGCCCATTTTGCAAACCCTAGAGCGAGGCACAGAACTGCCTGCTGTTAGAACCATCCTAAGAGGTGTCCTAAAAAGGCTCTATAAAATCATCCACCTGCATTTGCGGTTGGAGAATGTATTGCTCAAGCCTTGCCTTAGAGTTTCCTGTACAGAACAAGCAGTGGTAAGCCAAACACTTCTGCCTCTTATGAGCATTGTTGCCTCAAGTTCATTTCAGAGTTCTGCCAATTTTTCATTTATTGATGCTTCTTGCTGCAAAGCAGAACAATCAGTGCTAGGAACTCGTCTTTTTCTGATTGCTGGTTTTAGTCTGTGTCTGTAATCTGTTTGACTCTTGTTACTCTCTCTTGATTTTCTTCTTTTGTGTTTTATACATCCTCCTCAGCCTTTCTTCTCTTTCCATTAGCTCAGATTTTCCTAGTATCTATTTGCTTCTTGCATGAATAAGCCATAGATTACGGAGAAAAGCTGCATTTGCAGTCATCTGTGTGCAAGTTAAAAAATAAATAAAGCCAATAAAAAGAGTTTCAGATGAATTCAGACAATTTTCTAAAAGAGTCCAGGGACAAGTAACCTTTAAAAACCGGCACCAATGAACTCAGGCTGCATTCAGCTATGGACAGCCAGGCTGAAGTTCACCAAACAGAATTGAGACAGGGCTCGGGTCTGAATCTGCTTGTTTTGTTTGTAAAGCAAACACTTCATGTCTTCACAGCGAAGAGTTTACAGGAAGGAGGAAGCATAAAGGTATTAATGAGTAAGCGCACACAAACAGATTTCCTTAGTACCCAGACCTGGCCCTCGCTTAGATGGGTACCCATAGGCACTTCTAACTTTACTGATCACCTGTTGCAAAAAACATCACAGAGAGGGGTTCTTGCTAGAGACACATTATGCAGAGAGATTTTATGGGTCCTGCAACTCCTAAGCTATCTCTGTACAATCCCACAGTGGTAAAATAAAGACATTTTCAAGAACTTTATTAATTTATTTTCAGGCATTCCTTGTCTATTGTGTTTAATTGCTGCCTGTTATATGTTGTTGTCAGAGTTTGTATTTCACAGTTTTTCTGATTTATTCCCACATTCTGAGCTTTCTGCTGAATTTGTTCATGTGTTTCTAGGTGGAGGACACAGGAAGATACACGTGTTTGGCATCTAGCCCAGCAGGAGATGATGATAAGGAATATTTAGTAAGAGTGCACGGTAAGTTTAATTGAGGGGAAAAAAATATTAGTTCTTCAAGCCATAAACTACTAAGGTATGTATCAGTATCTCATGTAACAAGTTACCTAGTACTAAAGTAGAAATATTACATGTTTTGAAAAAGTGATATTACGCCATATGATCATAATTAACATTTCTGAATAAGGGTAACTATTCCGAACATGATACGCAATGAAAAGGGAAAGTTCCACCAGATGCAACTGATTTCTGTTGTGATTCCAAGTCTTACATTTTGAAAGCCTAGGAAGGCTACAGATATCAGTATTCTGTTGGACTGAGTTTATTGTGCTCATTGAAAAAGGGTGTGAAGTATACTGATATCTACGATCATCTTCGTTTTTCAGTAGAAAAAGGTAAGAAACATATTTGGAAATGAATACATGAAGTTTAATGACTTTAAAGGAAGTATAAGTGGGACTTCTGGAGCTCTATAATATGCCTTGGGCAGCTTCTTGAAGCTTACAACTTCACTGTTTAGTGATGAACAGTTTATGGGACTTTGGTGATCTCTGCTCCATCTGGCTTTCATGCTGGTACCCTTCCTGAGAATTGACTTGAAATTAATTTCTGTCACAGTATTTTCCAGTGTGCAACTTTGTTTAACTGGTGAACCTGTTTCCTAATGCGATCTATTTAACACAGGTATTGAAAAGCATTTATTTTAAACTTAAGAAATAAATCGGAAATGTTCAATTAATCACTTTAACAGTAGCTCCTATGTGTGGTGTTTATTTTTTTATTATTTTTGTAACAGTTCCTCCTAACATTGCTGGTACTGGTGGTCCCCAGGACCTTACCGTGTTGCAGAACAGCCAAGTTCTACTGGAATGCAAATCAGATGCTGTGCCACCTCCGACGATCTCATGGCTTAAAAACGGAGAACTTTTAGAGGTATACTGGTTACATTATTTGTACTAGTCTTTTGCTCCCTTTAATTTTTTACCCACAGGGCTTGAGGTTTCCTATTCTGCTCACTTGCCCCTTCAGTGCAGTCCCAGTTATGGTGCCTTGAATTCAGGAGAAGCTGAGTAGCCCCAGTACAAATACAGTTAGCCCTATATGAGTACCTGAAGCTAGCAAGCATGTGAAGTGGCCATCCCGCTGTTACTTGTTCTTTTTTCCTTTAGGGGGATCCCTTGCTCCTCCTGGATCCTCTGAACAATGCTAGAAGCCTTCGGTATACTCCTGAATGGCTTCCCAGGAAAGGTAGCTGAGAAAAGACTACACTATATGTTTCCTTTGGGTATATTATGCATCCTCATATTCTAGTAGCATTTAGAAAGGAAATAAAATTCTTTACATTGGAAAAAAGGAAAAGAAAATGGGTTGCTAATCACCACAGTTTTGTATCAAATGTATCTTTTTCATTCCATGTAGTGTCATGTTAAGGCATCGAGTCTTTGCTGGTTGAGACACAATTGGCAAGATGAGGATGGTTTACACAGAGTTTTTACTTCCCATCTAATCTTGGGATCACTCATAAACCAGGTGCTTTCCATCAAACAATTTAGTCATTAATTGAACTTAAATTCTAATTTTCCCTTGATTGATCTTTATTCATTAATAAAGAGGAAACAAATTCATCTGACGAATTGTCTCCTTCACTGTAGTTCATCCACAGTATTCACCTGAATTGTGCTGCTTTGCTTTCCTTCTCACATGCCATTCCTCAGTCTCTTTCTCCATCGTAAATTTAGAAGAATGAAATATTAGTGGAAGAAGTAAGACTCTGTCTTACTGACTGCTGCTGGGGAATGTTACCTTGAACAGAGCACAGGAACTGGCTAGAAACGAGTGTAACGCTCTTCTGAATGGGCAATTCCTTAACTGGGTAGGGGGGTGGGTGTTGGTGGGTTTTTATGAAAGCAAGGTTAAACAAGGCTTGGAAGTGAAGTACGTGAATGCTTTTTTCCTTGCAAGCTTGTGTTTTAAAAGCAGTACTTAAAGAAAATAAACCATGGAAAGAAGCCACTGTTAACAAATACTCAGCAGAAAACAAAGCAACAGAGGATCAGGGTGATAGACATAGGTACCCAGCTGAAAACATACGGATTAACTTCTGGAATGTTAGTTCTCCTTTTGCCTCATGAGGTCATGTCAGTAAGTGAGGGCTGAAGCATCTTGGTTGTGTGGTGTGGTCAGTCTCCTGCCTCTTCATTTACAACAGAGTAGGGAATTTCAATCTCTAGAGTCAGCTCTCCTCCAGCATGAAATTTTAGTTCTAAATTTAGCTCAGGCATGGAACTCTTCATTTGTCATTTGTCATCTGTACTTTAAGTAGCAGACTTAGGTTTATTCTGCTCCCTACTATCCTTCAGCTTACTTATATAAATACATACTCCAGATACGCAACAGCATTAGTGTCCTCCTGAATGCCTGGTTGCTTTCTCAACCTCAGAGAAATGTAATAGCCTATTACTACTGAGCAGCGGGGAAAGACCCCTCCTTGGGCGTGGAAAGAGAGGTGCTGTGTGACATATGATCCTCCTTATCTTGGAAAAACTGAGGTTTCACAGTGACAAGAGGGGACTGGAAAAAATCAGGTTTTCAGGTTGCAGTGTTATTTCAATATCAGTCATCACTGCGTTTTGTGAAACAGCCTTGTGATGGAGGGTGTCATTCCTCCTGGGTTTGTTGTTCCACTGTTGAGATTTTGAGGCTTACTGTAGACCTCAGTATTCCTAAAGATGTCGTTGTGCAGCACCACCGTTTTTGGTAGCAGAACTGCAGAAAGATGTAGCCTCTAGCAGCTTTGGAGTCCTTGCTCTCTTCACTGATTTGGAAATGCACATTGAGTGTTAACTAGTAGGAGTATCTTGACCTAACAGGGCTTTATTTAAACGCTAAAAGAATTGCTGAATTTGTATTTTTTTCAGAGATGGGTTTCTGACATACCTGCAGTAAAGCATAAGGATCAAATTATAACTTCATCTTTTGTCATCATTTTGTGTTTAGAAACCATAGCACAGGCTGCGTACTCGACAGGCAATACCAGTTATTACCCAAAATCTGACTGTATTCCTCTCTGGTGGTGAATAACCTCAGCTGGGTCTCCAGCGCTGATGTGTATTCTGCGTTGGCAGGCTTGCTGAGTTGGTGCCTGGTGTGAGACCCGTGCACTAGGGTACGAGTGCAGAACCGGCAGAGTTTCACCTGTCGGTTGCAGTTGCTGTTCTCAGATCTTCTAACCCAAAGAGTAGATGGGGGTGGCAGCTTTCAGTTTCATCCAACGTGTGAATAGCACATGCTGGAAAATTTGAGTTCCTGTTCTTTTCCTATTGTTTTGTATCCCGTTTTTTTTATCCCCTGTAGTTGATATTACTGTTGGTGATCCGTGCAGATGTGATGCAGACTAGTTGTGGTAACAAAGCTCTGACTTTGAATGGCAGGTGCTCTGGAGTCAGTGTAGAGCTGGGAAGGGTGGTATCCTCATCTCTAGAAATGCTCGCTGGTAAACTTAGTATGCTGGATCCCACCTGATCAAGACTGTGATGTGTGAAGAACAGTGTAGAGAAACTTGTATTACTTCTGCCTGTAATGTGCATGGATTTAAAAAAAAAAATTAAAAAATCATGTGCTATTAGCTGCCCCTTTCCACAAAAACTCAAAAGCCCTTTGGTTATGTACCCCAAAAAAACCATCTTATTCAGGCACAGGTCCCAGTAAGTGTTTCAAAGGGGAACCGTTATGCAGTGATAATTATTTTAAACTTTGTTCACCCTATTATCTTCATGGATATAAACAAAGTTAAGCCAGCAATGAATTCAATCCCCAATTTTCCTTTGGCCTTCCTTCATGGCTTTTATTACTCTACAGCAAAAGAATTTTCTATCGTCATAAGGAGAACAACGATAAGGTTAAATTTGTCAAACTCTCTTTCCCCTTAGGGAACTCCTCGAGTTCGAATCCTATCCAGTGGGCGATACCTGCAGATCAATAATGCTGACCTCAGCGATACAGCAAGCTATATGTGTGTGGCAAGTAATATCGCAGGAGAAATGACCAGGGAGTTCGTGCTGACAGTACATGGTAAAATCATGGATCCAGTCTTGTGCATCTTGATCTTTGCATGGTATTTCTGCTGGAGTTCAAACGGCAAGAAAACAGCATTCGTAGTCTCTTTCTAGCCGAGCGTTGGCCACTTAGGCTGTGTCTGAACTGTGGGACCAGGTGTATTACCTCATGTGTGCCACCATCTGAGTTCACAGTTGTCTCCTGCACTAAACGATCTGTTATGGCTCCCTCTCCATAAAAAAAGCACATCCTCTCCTCTCTGTCTGTGCATTCTGCCAGTGGAGGGTGCTGTGCATCTAGCCGTCACCCTGATACAGAGTCAGGATACAGGCAGAATGAATGCCTAGATGCAGGACTCAGAAATGCACTTGCACAAATTCGGAGTGATTCTTAAGAGCTTTCGACTGGTGGCAGTACTAGGTTTCATAGCTGGCTTGGCCACCAGTTTGGCAAGTTAACTGAAAACTCTGCCTGCTTCTTGTGCACGATTTAAGCAGGGTAGGGCTTGAAAGGGTACCCATCTCAATCCCTGTCCTGTACTACCACAGGCCTGAATTTAATTTTGAACCTTATTTATTTTCTCACATCTAGTCTGGTGCGAAAATATTCTGTTCTCACACTTGGGTGATGATAAGAAACTTTTTTCCTATTTCTGTTCACAACCCAGTCATGCACACCTGCGTTACACTGTGCCCCCACCAATAACTCTCCTTAGTTCTCCAAGAAAAAATTCTTTTTTCTCCTTAATTTGTAATCAGGAAGGAAGGATATCACCACAGCCTTACTTGGCTGAATTAAATTTGCTGACCTGTTTTACTGTTTTAGCTATATGATAACCTTTGCAGTGACTTGCAAAGCTGATCTTTACAGTGCGTTTCAGACAAGCTTTCTTTTTCACTCCCTACTGCATCATGGCAATTACCAGGCGCTGCACAAAACGGTAAGAAACTTGTTCCTGTCTTTGCAGTGATGCCCATGCCTGTTTCTGCATCTGTTTTCATGTGTTTAGCTTCAATCATTTAAGCGTAAAGGGTTTTTTTTTCCTTACGTCATCAGCATTTTTTCCCATTACAGTGGCTCCCACAATCCGAAGCAGTCCTCAGACCGCTGCTGTGCGTATAAATGCTTCTGCTGTTCTGGCATGTGGTGCAGAAGGAGTGCCAACCCCGAGAATTACATGGAGGAAGGATGGGGCTATTTTTACTGGAAACAATACGAGGTACTGCCCAGAAGTTATAGCATAAATATTCTTCATTGAATTTTAAAGAATGTATTAATTACAGAAAGCTTAATTAGACATTAATGGCTTGTAAATTAGTTTTGTTTTCACAGATCAGAACTAATATTTGTACTATCATCTTAAACTGACCCAAATGTGTACAGTAGGATGATAGAAACAAAGTTGTTCCACAGAAAAGAAGCAGTACCAAAGGTTTCATCCTTCTGTTGATAGGAAGAACAAAAAACTCCTTTGACAACCAAATGTAGGAGTAATACTTTCGATATTAAAGATTTTGAACAGTAAACATGGAAGATTTTTTTTTTTTAAGTATATGGAGTTTTGGAATGAAGCCAAGCTTTTTCATGCAGACCAAAAGCTACTTGACTGTACTGTGTAGTTTCTGATACACAAAAGTTTCTGTACATGTTCTAGTATCAATTGTTATTGTAGTGAATGGTTTCTATCTTCTGATTGTTTTAAGAGGAATTAGTTTGGCATTTTCTAGAACTGAGCAAGTGCTAAAGAATTCAGTTACATTTCAAAGAAAAAAGAAAATGTACAAGCATAAATTAGAGGTTTTTAAGGTTAAGTGAGAAACCATAAAAAAGGGCTTTGGGATATTTTCTGCTAGTCTGTCATCATTTATGTGGAATCACTATGTCAGCTGGATTTCCTAATTTCTCTGGAAAATGGATGTACTGGGAAAAAGTCGGAGTAAAGGCAATAAATGAGAAAACTCTGTGCCCAAATTAAGTGACCACATGTTTAGGCTATTTGATGTGTGCCCTGAGTCATCTTTTCCTTCTGTGCTACCAGGATAGCCTATGGCTTTGTTGATTGGGTAGCAGAAAAAAATATGTGGCTTTGTTTCAGACATTCCATGTTAGAGGATGGATCTCTACACATCCACTCAGCACATGTTACCGACACAGGAAGATACGTGTGTATGGCCACCAATTCAGCTGGCACGGAACGCAAACGAATTGATCTGCAGGTTCTTGGTAAACGTTTTGGGTTTAGATAAATATATGTGTTTTTACAAGTCTGAAGTCCAGTTACATCATTTTTCCTCTTCTGGCAGATCTAATTTTAAGTTTAGCCCTTTTATAGCTGCTCTGGTTAAAAAAAAAAAAGAGAGAGAGATAAAGAAATTTACAGCCTGGGGAATACAACCTAAATGTTCATTGAGAGAAAATATTTATTCCTTGTGCACTGAGACTAGAAAGATCTGGCACATCCCATGCTACGTGCTTAGTAAGTTTACTACTGTCAAGTTATTCTTGACAGTACATGTCAAATAAAAATCAAGGCAATGTATTCAGGCAGTTCAGCTCTATCCATAGGTATGAGAGGGGTGTGTGGGCCTATGTATATAATTATTCTGAATAATTAGGCTTTGTTTGTCCTTAGTTCCTCCAACTATTGCTCCTGGCCATACGAATATTACAGTTACTGTAAATGTGCAGACCACTTTGCCTTGTGAAACCACTGGAATCCCCAGACCAGCCATTAGCTGGAAGAGGAATGGGCATCTGCTTAGTGTTGACCAGAACCAGAATACTTACAGGTGAGAGATGTTTTCTTTTCACGGTGGGTTTAAAGTTCTCAGGGCTGATTTTGCCACTTTAAAAATCTGTCCAAGTTTGTAATTATGTATAGCCAGCAAATTCAGTGCTCTGATTACCTGAGCAGAAAAGAATTATTTCAAGTGGCTCTTACTTTCTTCTCTTTTCTTTGTTCAGACTTCTATCTTCGGGTTCCTTAGTAATCATTTCTCCCACTGTGGATGACACTGCTGTCTATGAGTGCTCTGTGTCAAATGATGCAGGAGAAGATCAGAGAGCAGTTCAGCTCACTGTTCAAGGTAGAGGAGATACTGCTATTATATGTGTACGGCACCCAGAATTTCTTTGGGGCATTCCAATGCTGAGATGAGATTTTTATATTGTTCTGATACTGATATCCGTAAGTCTCTGGTTATTCCCAAGAAAGTTAAGTTATTTTCAAGAACTCATTAGAAAATGAAAATGGGCAAGTAACCTTTACATTGATCTTAATTTTTAGTGCCCCCATCCATAGCAGATGAAGCCACAGACCTTGTGGTCACAAAGCTGTCTCCAGCAGTAATTTCCTGCACCACGTCAGGAGTTCCTGTCCCCTCAATTCATTGGACCAAAAATGGCATAAGGTTGCTTCCCAGAGGAGATGGCTACAGAATTCTTTCTTCAGGTACTGTGTGTGACTGGAACTCAGGTGCAAAAGATCAGTGAAAGGGTGCAGTTGTGTGCATCTAGAAGGAAGTAATGAAATCAATGCAAGCAATCCCCCAAACAACCCCTCTCTGATTTCCCAGAATCACTGGGGTTGGAAAAGACCTAGAAGATCATCTAGTCCAACCATCAACCCAACACTTTCATAGAATAAAAATGCAGACCTCTGAAGACCAATGCTGTAAGAGGTTTTTACCATGAGCACAGGATACTGCCGTATGTAACACACTCTCTCTCTGCTGCAGGGGCTGTTGAAATACCTGCGGCCCAGCTAGCGCACGCCGGGCGGTACAGCTGTGTGGCTCGGAACGCAGCTGGCGTGGCTCATAGACACGCCACTCTTCACGTCCAGGGTAAGACTGGAGGCTGTAGGGAGAGTGCATTGTCAGTAAACGTAGCCCATTTAAGGCGTAGTTATGCTGCAGAGTAACGGTGAGGCCTGGGTGGACTATCAGCAGTAGTGTCTGGCTCAGCTGAGTTGTCTGTGGACACACTGATTATTCAGTCACTACGCAGCATTACGGCTCTGCTACCTTGGGTAGGGCCCCCCAGTCCATGCTGCTTTGTTTTGGTTTTGTAAGAGTTTTGTTTGCTTTTTGGTAAATTAAAATGTATCTGTGATAGCCAAATTCTATACCCGTGCTCATGCCAAGTATGTTGTTATGTTTAAGAGCACGTCCCATGTGCTCTGCATAACAATGGCTGTGTTCTGCCATCCTTAATCCAGCCTTCCTACACTGGCAGGTTGCGTGATTCTAGGTTCTTCTGTATTTCCTAGACTTGAAGGTTAAGCCTATTGTATTTTCCTTTTTATTTTATTCCACAGAACCACCAGTTATCCAAACTCAGCCAGGAATGCTGGACGTCATTGTGAACAATCCCATTCTACTACCATGTCAAGCGACGGGTACACCTCGACCCATAATAGCGTGGCAAAAGGAGGGCATCAGTGTAGTCACAACAGGTATCCTCTTAAAGCCTGTGACTCCAGCTTGCTGGCTGTAACTCAGAAACCGGTTTTCTCTTTTCTGAAGTTTCAAACTTGGATATAAGGAACATGAAACAAAAAAAGTCTCAGACTTTGTTTATATTTGTTTTAGGCAACAGTTACATGGTTCTTCCCAATGGCAGTTTACAGATTGCAAAATCAACTGTTGAAGATGCTGGCACTTACATGTGTGTTGCTCAAAATCCAGCTGGCACTGCTCTGGGGAAGATCAAACTGAAAGTTCAAGGTAAATCCATCTTTTAACTCTTGTTGTAGTGATATACAGACAAAAAAATTTGTGCGTGCTCTCTGTTAGTCAAAACCCAGTTGTGAGCAACAGAGATGGACCTGATGCTTTCCTATGGGATCTGGAACTGAACAGAGCCCAGGACGTTCACTCTCTTTCATGGTCTGCCTACTTTAGGATTAAAGTATGCGTTTCGGATTATTTTCCCTAACTGAAGCATTCTGTGCTTCTTGTGCCATATAGTTCTTATTTCTTTTCCAGTGCCTCCTGTTATCAAGTCCCACCTCAAGGAACACGTTGTTCCTGTTGATCAATCCCTCACTCTGCAGTGTGAGGCTGAAGGCTACCCTGGGCCAGAGATCAGTTGGCATAAAGACGGACAGCAAATAACAGAGTCCCTTCGAAGAAGAATTCTTAGCAGTGGTGCGCTGCAGATCGCGTTTGCACAGCCTGGTGATGCCGGCCATTACACCTGCATAGCGGCAAACCTGGCAGGGTCCAGCAGTTCCAGCACGGAGCTCACCGTGCTCAGTAAGTGGGACAGCACGGAAACACACTGCGTTATCACAGCACGGATCTGTGGAGGGTACGGAGCAGGGATGTAAGGGGGGATGTTCAGGAAAATTGTGCCACTTCATGGGTGAGTTTTATTTGGTTGTAGTATTGGCCAGTTGCTTGCATTTAGGAAGAACATTACATTTCCCTGACTGGGTTTATACTTTGTTACAAGTATTTCACATGTTTCTCTGGCATGCTCAGTGCTGGTCATTGATGCAGACCAGAAAAAATACAGAAGGTGCAGACAGTGATTTCTTCAGGCCAGTATTGCATGCTGTTACAGTAGGGCTGGGATAACACATAGACCTAAATCTTTCTATTGAACCTTCTCACAGTTCCACCCAAGATTCGCAGTGCAGAGACACAGTACACAGTCATGGAGGACTCCCAGGCTGTTCTGTCCTGTGTGGCTGAGGGGATTCCAACACCAACAATCCACTGGAAGAAAGACAATATGCTGCTAACAGAGATAGCAGGAAAATACCAGGCTGTGCCAGGTGGAAACCTCATCTTGGACAATGCTGTTGTAAGTTCCTTGAGTCCAAGCTATGACTGGACAGGTTTGGCAGTAATAAGACCCTGCTTCTCTTTGCTTTCACCCACTTCTGGAATAGTTTCTTTTTTTTTCCTTGTTCTTAATGTTCCAAAGACTTTACAAACGTTTCATTTTCCACTGAGGAGTAAAATTTGTGAAAAATTTGTAGTGATGAATTCTCAGGAGGGGCGAAAAGAAGTGTAGCTCAACTTTCAGATTTAGAGGAGGTGAAATAGTTCAGATGAGCATTTCTGCTGAATGTTTGTCTCAAAGTTTTGAGATTGCCTTATTGTTACAAGTGGTAGCATTGTGTAGGGTATTTCAGAGTTGAAATTCCTCCACCGTGCTTTCTTTCAGCTTGAAGATTCTGGCAGTTACACCTGTATTGCTAGTAACGCTGCTGGAGAGGACACTCACACAGTCACCCTCATAGTTCATGTACTTCCAGCGTTTACTGAACTTCCTGGAGATACAGCTTTGACTAAAGGAGAACAGCTCAGATTAACTTGCAAAGCAACCGGGATACCTGTACCCAAAATAACGTGGACCTTTAACAATAACATTGTCCCAGGTGGGTAACACTGGGTTTTACTGGCCATTCCGCTCCAGAGTTGTTTTCCCCCATGCAGCATTGCAGTTAGTTTTGGATAAGGAAGGGTAAAAAAATAATCCAGAGGGAACAAACCTGTTAGGCAGTGATTGTGTGAGGAGTATCTTCAGTATTATGCAATCATATAATTAAATTGCCTTGAGACAAAGCTGTAAGGAAGATAATTAAGAAATTGTTCCTCTTCTGTAGGCAATAATGTAACACATTAAAAACTTTCAGTATCAGATGATATTTACTCAGCATCCAGCAACTAATGGTATTTCTCTGAAATATGAAGAAAACCTCAGCAGTTCATAGAATGCAGATGCACAAAGCTCAAAATTAAGGGACAAGTTAAGTAAATACATGCATGTGGGCAAATGTCATAGCAGGGACTTTTCTGTGCATTTCTGAGGGGTTGCAGAAATGAAATGGCACTGTGCCATTGCGGTCTGTTGCTGAAGAGCACTGTAATTCAAACAGTCTTACTACACACCAGTCTCAGTCAGTTTCAGTTTCAATCGCTGAAATAAACCTTGTCTCTGTGTTCTCCTTTCAGCACAATACGATGATGTAAATGGACACAGCGAACTTGTGATTGAAAGAGTATCTAAAGATGACTCTGGTACCTATGTATGCACAGCAGAAAACACAGTTGGCTCCATCAAAGCTATTGGGTTTGTCTATGTCAAAGGTATGCAAAATAATGGTAGTTGTGGTCATTACCTAACAGTTTCACACAGCCATCTGTTTTGATAGTAGACTTTAGATAGGGACACCCTCCACTAGACCAGGTTGCTCCAAGCCTCATCCAGCCTGGCCTTGGATGCTTCCAGGGATGGGGCATCCACAGCTTCTCTGGGCAACCTGTCCCACTGCCTCACCACCCTCCCCATGAAGAATTTCTTCCTGATCTCCAATCTCAATCTACCCTCTTTCCGTTTAAAACCACTACCTGTAGTATGTGACACCTTGTCTATGGCTAAATAGGAAAAAATGGAAACAGGTTGAAATTCACACTTCAGAAAGTCAGAGATGAATGATCCCTACCAGCGATTTCATTAAAGGCATTTTATTTTGATTCTGCTGTTTCTCTGCCATCACTTGGTTTTTCAGAACCTCCAGTCTTCAAAGGGGATTATCACTCGAGCCGAATTGAGCCCTTGGGTGGCAATGCTATGTTGAATTGTGAAGTCAGAGGAGATCCACCTCCAACCATCCAGTGGAGCAAAAAAGGAGTTGGTGTTCAGATTAGCAACAGGATCCGACAGCTTAACAACGGTTCTCTTGCGATCTACGGCACTGTAGTGAGTCACTGGTCTGTTCTGATGTGTTTCTGCATTGTACTTGATTAATAAAGGTATTCCAGATCACGTTGTTTTGCAAGAGAGAGGCTAGACATTTAATCCAATTTTGCTTTTACTTTTAAGAAACGTTAATTTAATTCAGACTAGAATTAGACTCAAATGATCATGGCAAAAAGACCCCAGGGGGCTATCGTTCTGCTTTTTATCCTTTAGAATGAAGATGCTGGTGACTACAAGTGTGTGGCTACCAATGATGCTGGTGTGGTGGAACGCAGTCTGACACTAACGCTTCAGAGTAAGACTCAAGGCGCTAAGTTTAATGCCACTAGATTGGAGTGATAACCCAGCTTTGGATAGAGGTGTATGCTGCTCCCACTGAAGTTTAGGAGGTTGGGCACAGCACTATAGGTTAAGATTCATCTCATCTTTCATCATTAATATTTTAGAATCTGGTCTAAGCTAGTGACTGAGAGCAGAGAAGCATATAGAGGGTGATCCAGCCTCATCTTAGAAACCAACTTAGAATGGGGTGAATTGTCTTATGAAAGGGCCTGTTTCTCGTAGTTGACTAGAGAGGATGTCTGTTGGATTAAACTAGACTCTTAACTGTTAAATTAAGAAAATTATGTGAGATGAATCGAATCCCAGCATTCACTGACATTAGTTTATTTTTGGCAGAAATAATACTTTGGGATTATTTTTTCTCTAGTGGTAGAATTTCTGAAGATCCCTTTTCTATGAAAGCCTCAAGCAATATGGATCTGTTACTCATATCTCAGTTGCCTCTGGACATGATTAATAGCATCTTCCTTCAGGCTTTGTGAAAAGCAACATGTTTTAGCAGTAGAGACGACCATATCCTCATATAGTCAGGCCTCGATCCCAGCTGTGGTCCTCTGCTTGCGACATAGTAAGAACAGCCCATCATCGTCATTTTCATGTGCATATATTTTGATAGTGGAAGGTCAACAATGATAACTTCAGTCAAAGTAAACTGACCTAAGATGTTTTTGCCCTTGTTCTGACCAGACCTTTAATATTCAATACAACGAGAAAAAGGTATCCGTGTGCTATTGCCTAAAGAAACCGTTCTCTCCCAGGTCCTCCAGTCATTATTGTTGAACCTGTAGAGACGGTTACTGAAGCTGGTGCCACAGCCATGCTGAACTGCCAGGCACATGGAGAGCCTCCTCCAACCATCACATGGTCCCGCCAAGGTCGTCCAGTTGTGAGCGACGAGAGAGTGACTGTCCTGTCCAATGGCTCCTTGCGGATTGTTGCAGCCCAGAAGGAAGATACGTCTGAATATGAGTGTGTAGCGAGGAATCTGATGGGATCTGTTCTTGTTAGAGTATCACTGACCGTCCAGGGTAGGTGCACAAAATATCAGATAGTGACTATCAAACTGGTAAATGACAGCATTAACTGAGATTAAATATGATCAAGATTTTATCTGCATTTTATGGATCTCACAG
Source organism: Rhynochetos jubatus (assembly GCA_027574665.1). Classification (NCBI taxonomy): domain Eukaryota; kingdom Metazoa; phylum Chordata; class Aves; order Eurypygiformes; family Rhynochetidae; genus Rhynochetos; species Rhynochetos jubatus. Next base: position 26,312,719 of record CM050656.1, read on the forward strand.
ACTCATAGAATGGTTTAGGTTGGAAGGAACCTTAAAAATCACCCAGTCCCACCCCCTGCCATGGGCAGGGACACCCTCCACTAGACCAGGTTGCTCCAAGCCTCATCCAGCCTGGCCTTGGACACTTCCAGGATGGGGCACCCACAGCTTCTCTGGGCAGCCTGTGCCAGTGCCTCCCCACCCTCTCCGGGAAAAATTTCTTCCTTGTATCTGATCTGCACCTACCCTCTTTCAGTTTAAAGCCATTTCCCCTTGTCCTGTCACTACAGGCCCTTGTAAAAAGTCCCCCTCCAGCTTTCATGTCAGCCCTCTTCAGGTACTGGAAGGTGCTATAAGGTCTCCCCAGGGCCTTCTCTTCTCCAGGCTGAACAAGCCCAACTGTCCCAGCCTGTCCCCATAGCAGAGGGGCTGCAGCCCTTGGAACATCTTCATGGCCTCCTCTGGACTCGCTCCAACTGGTCGATATCCTTCTGATGTTGAGGGCCAGAGCTGGACACAGCACTCCAGGTGGGGTCTCATGAGAGCAGAGCAGAGGAGGAGAATCCCCTCCCTCAACCTGCTGGCCACGCTGCTCTGGATACAGCCCAGGATATGGTTGGCTTTCTGGGCTGCCAGTGCACTCTGCCGGCTCTTGTCCAGCTTCTCATCCACCACCACCCCCAGGTCCTTCTCCCCAGGGCTGCTCTCAGTCCATTCTCCACCCAGCCTGGACTTGTGCTTGGGACTGCCCTGAGCCATGTGCAGGACCTTGCACTTGGCCTGGTTGAACTCCATGAGGTTGGCAGTGGCCCACCTCTCCAGCCTGTCCAGGTCCCTCTGGATGGCATCCCTTCCCTCCAGCGTGTCGACTGCACCACACAGCTTGGTGTCACCAGCAAACTTGCTGAGGGTGCACTCGATCCCACCGTCCATGACACTGACGAAGATGTTAAACAGCACCAGTCCCAACACTGACCCCTGAGGAATGCCGCTCGTTACTGGCCTCCACTCAGACACTGAGCCGTTGACCACCACTCTCTGAGTGCGAACATCCAGCCAGTTCCTTATCCATCAAATCCATGCCTCTCCAGTTTAGAGACAAGGATGTCATGCGGGACAGTGTCAAATGCTTTGCACAAGTCCAGGTAGACGACATCGGTTGCCCGTATCTTCCATATATGCATTATGTATACATTAAACCTAGTCCAAGATGTCAGTGGGTTTCTGTTTCAAGAAATTTTGCTCCATTATACTCATCCAGCTGTGTGAGGCACGGGAGCGTGGAGTGAGAGAGATAAATAATAATGAAAGGGTCTTCAACTAGATCCCATCCTCTGAACATACGTCGTAACTTAATTGTTCCTCTGAAGAAAGGCACTGAGGAGCATAAGCAATAGCTATTTCAGTGCAGCTGAAGCTCTCTCTGAGCTGCTGTAAGATATTTCTGCAGTAACGGAGGCATGAAGTGAGCTGGATTTCCAGGTGCAGCTCATGAAGTGCATTTTCACTTTGCTGTGTCAGTGCAAGAGAGTTACAAGCACAAGCCCGTCCCAAACACGGCACCATTTTTCCCACTGCAGTGCACGGTGGATTTTCTCCTTGGCTCGAATGGCAAGCTTGCAGCGTAACTTGTGGGCGAGGTGTTCAGGAGCGCGTCCGTCAGTGCAACAGCCCTCTTCCAGCAAACGGGGGGAGGAGGTGCGAGGGGCCCGACACAGACGTACGCAGCTGCCACAACAAGCCGTGTCCAGGTATTTCGTTAATGAATTGATACTTTTAACGTGCCTCACCTTAAGTGCTGTAACAGTGAACCATTATCACCACAGGTCTTCCTGGCACGTTAATTCGTCTAAGAAGTTGGAATTCCTTTTGACTTTTGTGGAAAGGAAGGGGAAGTTTCAATGAATACCGCAAACATACTTTTTCATTAGAACGGTGGGGTTTTCTGTTTCTTAGTGGATGGCAACTGGTCAGAGTGGGGGCCATGGGAAGAGTGTTCGAAGAGCTGCGGACAAGGTAACAGGACCAGAACCAGAACCTGCAGTAACCCACCAACTCAGCACGGCGGGAAGCCCTGCGATGGCAGTGCTGTGGATTCAGTCATGTGTCATCCTAGGCCTTGCCCAGGTAAGAGAAGAGTGGTTTAAAATTAGTTGCACAAGGGGCTTCCCATAAAGGTTTCTCTTCTTTTTTTTTTCCCTCCAAACCCAGGTTCTCACAGCTTGTTTCAAGTTATTAAATTTTAAAAGAATTAAGCTCCCAAATTTTTTCTTTTAAAACTGTTTGTAATTTATTGCATGGCACCAATTCCTGGAAACAGAAATCACCAAAGTAAGTGCAAAAAATATTCTTAGCGATTTCTCTTCACCCCAAACCCCCAGTAAAAATGTTCATATTGTATTTTGATGTTTTCCAGTACCCGTTACCCATGTTCTAACAAAATCACCTCCCTAAACCTATTCTGCAAAGCCAATTAAAATGAAAAAACCCCACAAACCACCAACTATTAAAAAGCCATGTAAAACATGATAGTTAATAATGTAAGACACCATCTGTATATTTTCCTCTGTAGTTTTAATTTTCAGCCACATCCTTCTCCTAACTAACTGAATGTTCAGGTCTCCTTCCTGTCATGGGTAGTACCTCCTGTGTTAGACACATGATAGTTTATTCATGACCCTTCGTTGCCGGCATCTTTCCTTCTACACAGTTTTTATTATGTTGACTTTTCCCTTATTCCCTGGCTCTGCGGTCACCACGATGCCAAGTGTTCATTCACTGGTCCGAGATTCCTTTCTCTAGATCTTGGCAACACAATCAGCTCTGGCTCCTGCTCACTGGTAGCCACCGAAGCTGCGTGCCAGCTTTTAGCGAGCATGGCCCTTCTCCTGCTGAGCCCTTCAGCACAGGACAGTCAGGGCCAGGTAACTTCTGAAAACACCGGACTGGATCAAGGGTTCAGTTTGGACCGTAGTGAGGTGATGTATTCAGGAAAGAAGAAGGGAAGAATTAATCTTTTTGTACAGTGTTGATCCACTTCAGCTGTTGATCAAGACACAGGTTTTCTCAAGGGCTGATTCAGGATATTTCATTTATTGATATTAAACAGCACAGCTGTTTTGCCTGAGGCTGTGGCGCTGTAATTTCAAGTTAAAGCAGCTGTGTAGGTTAAACAGTTCTACGGCTGTGCTGCCTTTGCAGTTGATGGTGAGTGGAGCGCGTGGCTGCCGTGGGGTCCTTGCAGCGAGACCTGCGGGAAGGGTACTCAGACACGCCTGAGGCTCTGCAATAACCCTCCTCCCTCACACGATGGATCGTACTGTGAGGGGTCTGATGCACAGATGCAGGTTTGCAACAAAAGACACTGCCCAGGTGAGATGCGTCGGACACGAACAGAAAAACAACAAACTTCTCATGTCCTTTCCAAATTCTACTGAGTTTATATGGAAAGCTTTCCAGTTCTGAAAGTGTAGTCCCTGAAAAGATCCCATTCAAGCCCCTGTCACTATCTTTAGCAACCCTCTATAGACCTAACATAAGGGGTTTCATCTCCAGCAACACTGAGTCCTCTCTCTATCCCCTGGCAGACGAGAGGACTGACCTTGTGGCAGTTGAGCAGTTGAGCACTCAGTGTTGCACGTTTATCCATCTCGATGTGCTGAGGATGCTGTTGCTTACAGTTTGCCTGTGACTTAACAGCCTCTTCTTGGGCACCAGCTCAAGCACCCACATGGATGTACCCCTAACAGTTTGTGTCACCACATCTTGGGAAATCCAAGGCCCTACTACTCAACTGCTTAGACCTGACTCATGTGAGATAACCTAGTAATAACTCCTGTGAACAGCAGAGCCAGTAAATCAGAGGTGAATTAGAAGGAGGGAGGGGTGATGGTTGCATCTTCAGACAGTGCAGCTGCAACCAGAGAATGTGCAAATGAAGACTGGGTTTTGGGATGTCGCTCGTTCCGGCCATCTGCCCCCTGTGGTAATTTCAGGGAGTATTTTGTATATGGTTTGACTTGCTCCCAGATACCTAAAAATGCGAGAGTGACTGAGCTTGAGGACTGAGTGATCCCTGACCACGATTCTGGTCAGGCTTACTGGTTATCAAAAAGACAGGTCATGCCTTTCTCCAGCTTTCACTCCTGGAAATCCCTGTGTAGAAATGCCTGTGTATCTGAGATGTTCTAGAAAGTAACATCCTACAGTCAGTTTTACCCTGATGCAGCACCGATTTACTTTGCTATTTCTAATGTCAGCAACTGTAACCGTACCATGCTATGCCCTTCTCACCAGTGGACGGGAAGTGGGCCGCCTGGAGCAGCTGGAGTGCCTGCACCGTGTCCTGCGGAGGAGGCAGCAGGCAGAGAACGCGCCGCTGCTCAGACCCAGCCCCGCAGTTTGGGGGTCACAAATGTGAAGGAAACGACATACAAATTGATTTTTGCAACAGCGATCCTTGTCCGAGTAAGTGCGTTGGGTCGGGTTGCTTGTCCGCCCACGGGGTTTGTGTGTATGCGTGAGAGGCAGGAAGGCCTCCACAGAAGTGAGGGGGTCTGCACGGGGGCAAGGGCTGTGAGCTGCCTGGCAGGAGTGATGGCATCTCTCCACCAGCCAGCGTGACCGGGACGTTTTGAACATTAACTGTTAGGAGCACACGACAGTAGCGGCTGGTGCGTGAGCTCCTGCGGGAGGTCACACACCTCTACAGTTACTGTTGTCCAGTCACAACAGCCTGCAAGGACTCTCCATCTCACAGGAGAGTCTAGTGACTCAGTTGGTTAATAACAGGTGCTGCATACTTCTCTGGAGTTGGTTAACTTACTCTGAGAAATCGCTGAATGCTGGACAAGAGAACTTGCTTAGATCTTTTATTGTCTGGGCATTGATCTTTATTTTGGGAAAAGAAATCAAAAAGTTACTCTGCAATAGGAATATTCTCCTAGCTTGACTCCCTGTTTTTAAGTAACTGTTATTAAGAGGAAGACAGATAAAATCTGACTGTTCTGTTTACAGTCCATGGCAGCTGGGGCCCGTGGAGTAGTTGGGGAACTTGCAGTCGAACGTGCAACGGAGGCCAGATGAGGCGATACCGGACCTGTGACAATCCTCGCCCTGCCAGCGGAGGAAGGGCATGCGCAGGGGCTGATGTGCAGATCCAGAGGTGCAGCACTGAACCGTGCCCCGGTGAGTGCTCAGAAATTAAATGCAGCTTTCCCTGGAAGACTTCAGGGCATTCGTAACGTGTGTGAGATTTTCTTCCTGTGAAAGGAATGTAGGACGGTCCTGTAAGTACATGCGGTTTCGTACAACCTATGAATCCACTCTCGCTTTTTCTCTTTAAATGGCTGTCACCTTACTATGATTTCCCCCTTCACATGTTAAATTTTCCCCGAATGGGGTGGAATAATTCAAAACAGGAAATCGCACATGAAAGTCTCTCCTACACCTAGTAATGCTACTTGGTTTTTACAGGAAATGCAGTTTGAGGCTCCCAGTGAGCTCTCATAATGTACTCCAGGAGCAGGGAAAAATGCTTAGCTCAAATGCTTTAAATAAAACTACAGTCAAAGCAGTTAATTGATTACTGACCACACATAACTAAGGGGCAGTCAGTGAACTTACACGGGAGCAATATCAGCAATACAGCAGATAAACCGCAGTGCTAGAGACTTACGAACACCTACAAATTTCTAAACGCCCTTCTGTAACTCATCCTTGAAAGGGATTGTTATTAAATTACTGTTAATTCTGGTATAACAACAGAAGTTTATTATTACATCCCTTGCCTGTGCACGCCTCTTTACACACCCTCCTCCTGTGGGAGATGCAGGAGCCCCAACTCTATGTGTACCTGTGTCATTTTGACCCCCTCTTGGCCTGCACGCTGGTGACAATCCACACACCGGAGATGGGCCCTGCTTGTTACATCTGAACCATCAGGCCCACTAGCTGGTACCAGCTGCTCATGACCTGCAGGAAGGATGATTCTCCGTCAGGTCTTGACAGAGGTTACAGTGTGATGCCCAGTGTGACTGTTGCTGATTTATCCTCCTTTTGCTTGGGCTTTTCTTCCCGTCAAGCGTTTTCATGCTGCTTTTGTAATTTTCAATCCCCTTGTTGCTGTTGTTTTGGCTAATGGTTGTCTTAAGCAAACTCTGCGTTGTTACTTGCCTCTTATCACTGCTAGTCTTGGGCAAGTGTCGTATCAGGTCAGGCATTTTCTGTACACACGGTGTACAGTCATGTTCGCATTGTGTCACCTGTTGTTATCGAGGCCCTGATACCAACGGGAGGCCGTGCTGACCCCCGCACACATGTGCTTCAGGCCAACCCTGATTGACCTCTTGTGAGTGTTTGGATAGACAGAACATGTGTGCTTTATTTGCAAGATTTAGAGTTGATTTGTTTTCCATCCATTTTATCCCCGTGCGTTCTCAGGTATTCCCCTTGTAGGAGTGAAAGCACTCAAAGCTCTGGCCAGCTGGGTTGTCTCTAGGGATAGCTACCAAAAACTGACAGGAGCGGCTGAAAACTGACAGTTCTTCACAGACTGGTTTGTGATGGGCCTGCGTGTGACAATGCTGTTCAGTTTTGAAGTCAGCTTCTGTGCAGCCCAGTACTTTCAGGGAACAGACGCAGGCTGGCAGGAGGTATCTCTGCAGAACCTCCTGGGCAGAGCGGCCGGCAGAAGTTGGGCAGCAGCTGCCCGTATCCCTCTTCTCGCCATAGAGCGATGCAGAGGCAGCCACCCGAAGCCAGCCTGAGCTCACTACCCACACAGCAGACCTCGGGGAGGACTTGCACGGTTGTGCAGAGGGATACCTGTAGTTTCCCTGGCCAGCCACGAAGTGGTACCTCTTCAACGTGGCACAGGGAAGAATTTGACCCAGCTTTTGCTCAATCTCCAACCAATAAACTGGAAACATTCCCTGGAGGAGCCTCCTTGTCTCCAGTACAGCTGATATGCAAACAAAATTTTAAAGGTGGTGTGTTTCTGAGGCAAGAAGTGTTCATGCCTGCCCACTGAGGTGTTTCTGTCATCCTTTCACCTAGTTCTTTTCTCTATCGCATTGGTTCCGTCTGGAAACAAGGACACACAGGCATCACTGATGCAGCCTGACACATTTAAAATGAAAAGTCACTTTCTTCATTCTTTCTTCAGTGGATGGAAACTGGGGGCAGTGGCAAACATGGAGCCAGTGCTCTGCTTCTTGTGGAGGAGGAGAGCAGACCCGAATACGCCTGTGCAGCAATCCAGCCCCGTTAAATCGTGGACGTCCTTGTCCTGGAGACTCCTCCCAGATCTCCAGGTGCAATACCCAAGCATGTCCTGGTGAGTTCATTTACAGCCTGCATGCAGTGGTACTGTGGTGGAACCCTGCAGTGCTCCTTATCTGGTGGATACTCTCCCATGACTTGGCCAGTTGACTAAGTGATTTAATACTTTTTGGCCTAAATCTCCCCTGCAGCTTCAGCTGGATACATTTTTTGTTAACCAGTTCCGTAGCGCTAGAATAAGCTGTTAAACAGGTGTTGCTTTTCAGGCAGGGGTGAGTGCATAAGGTAATTCCCATCTTCTTGTGCATATGTCTCAGACCACAGAGGTACAACATCCTGTTATTTGCAGGTTGTGAGCTTTATTCTTACAAATAATGTAGTAAGGTATGCAGAGATATCCTTACTGCTTAAAATGTGGACAATATTTCTGCATTTTCTCTCCCTGAAAATATCAGATGATAGTTTTCACATGGGCCTTTTTTTTTTTCCTTTTCTCCCTTCCTTCCCCTGCACAGGTGGACCTTCACATGCCAAAGGCAGCATCATTGGAAACATTAATGATATGGAATTTGGAATTGCTTTCCTGAATGCCACAGTAACAGACAGCCCTGACTCTGAAACCAGAGTAATACAAGCAAGGATTACAAACGTCCCTCGGAGCCTTGGTAGGATTTTCATTACTTGTTATCCCCTTTGTCCTTGAGCCGGGCTGGATTCTCCGCAACATCTGTTTTCACAGTTTCATTAGGTGTTACTGACAAACTGATCTAAAATTTTGATAGAGGAAATGGGAATCTTCAGTCTTTACTTCTAGCACATTAACATTTGTAAAATGATTCCCCTGCATAGACCAATACATATTTTTTTCTGGTTTAAATCCTAAGGGTTACATTAGTTTCAGGTCTTCATACTCAGCTCCTACTGGTGTGGGTCGCATGATGTTAGGAAAAAAGCTCTCTAATGTTATGTCTCCTTTCTTTCAGGTCCAGCGATGAGAAAGCTTGTTTCTGTACTCAGCCCAGTTTATTGGACAACTGCAAAAGAAATTGGAGAAGCCATGAACGGGTTTACGCTCACTGATGCGGTCTTCAAGAGAGAAACTCAAGTGGAGTTTGCAACTGGTTAGTTACCTGTGATATACCATGTCTTTGTTTCCAATAAGCTTGGTAAATACCGCGTTTCTTAAAAAATAGCACATAAGTGTTGCTGAATTTTGAGTCTTGTGCTTACACCAATATTTGTTCAATGTCTGTGGCTTTCTGAGGCTTAAATACAGCTTTTAGAGCTGTAATTTGAAACATGTAATGGTTTTTCTTAGAGGCGTGGTACTAAGTAGGAATATGAAATGGCCAAGGGATCCCAGTTCGGATACAGTCTGGCTGACATGAATTAGGATGTTTTATAAATTGATGTGCCCTTAAAATTCATAGGTGAGATCCTGCGAATGACCCATGTTGCCCGGGGCTTGGATTCAGAGGGAGCCTTGCTGCTGGATGTTGTTGTGAGTGGCCACATGCTGCAGCTCCAGTCGGTGGCAGATGTTAATGTGAAGGTAAGGCTCTCGATACCGCCCCCTTCTCTCATCCCTACTCCTCCCTCTCTCCTCCATACTAAAACAGTAGACACAAAGCTCTGAGAACTGTTGTCCCGTATGTAACATTTTGTGCCTGGTTTAACTGGCAGATATCGTTGCCTGTGAAAACAAAAAGTTGTCATCAGGAAGGTAGTGTCGGTCACTCAAGATTTTTAGATGTTAGAAGGCAATATTGAGAAGTGTCTGGAGCCAGTGATCACAGGCAAGCATGGCAGGTGGTGCTTTCAGTAGAGCTATAAAGGTGCTTCTTAACCCGGTCTGACCTTTTGGCTTCCCCGAGGATGACCCCAGCTCTGTTACGCCACGGCACCTTGCAAAAATTTCTGAATGTTACTGATGATTTGTTTGCAGCTACAATTACACGCAGTCTGACAGAGAAACATCCCTGTGGCTGATAACGTTGGAAAGACAGGGGATTAGCAGGTTCTGATTCACATCACATCACCGGGTGTTTTATGGGTTCTTATCAGGCACGCTGTCATGATGTGCTCCTTTCCCTGCTGCAGCATCAAAACTCTGTCTTGGGGAGATTAATCTGTTAGGGCAAACGGTCCCGCTATGCAGTTCACCTGAAATACTGTACAGAAGTTGCTTTTTCAGAGAATGACACTTCTCTCTGCACTTTTCCAGGAATGATTAGAAGGGGCAGTTGGCATGATCGTATGGCAAAAAGTTAGAATCTCGCTACCAAATTGCTCTGCCTGTTCCAGGAGATATTTCTGCTTCTAGTAAGATAGCTCTGTCACTGACCTTGTACTCCTGATAGAAAGCTGGAGTTCCAAAGAACTGTTTTTCTATCTTTCTGGTTTAGTGTAAGACATGAAAAACATTTTGCTTAGTATTAGGATGTGGTATTAAAGTTTTGGGTTAAAACCAGGTGCTTGACAATTGGTTTTCCTCTACGAGAAAGAACATTCTTTAAAGTTATTTCTGTAAAGCTGGTAGTTAGTTAGTGGTAGGTAACCAGTGAAAATAATTCAGTGCATTAATCCCACAGGACAATAAATATACATGAAGGTGTTGATATTTGATACGCTGCAGTACGTACCATGTCCAGTATTCATACATCTTTTCAGTGGCAGAATTCTTCTCTACTGATTGTTGATTTAGCACATGTTGCCAGCATCTGAAGACAAAGAAATATTTAGACTTTGAATGATTGTTATTGAACAATAAGATAATTTTCAGGGTTTTTTTCGGAAATGCTCTGCTGTGGCCACCGTCATCAGGATCCTCAGCACCACAGCCTGTTTCTTATGTAAACAAATATGCCAGGCACCGTTAAGATTCAACAGTTAAAAGAAGAGTAAAATGGCGTGTGTTGTGTGAAATAGTTTGTTCAGCTGTAAGGAAAAACACCCGTTCTCAGGGTACATCGCATACCACTTTAAAACAGGAAGACTGCAGTGGTGTTGGCTGTACTTGGTGGCTGATGGCTGAACCTTGCTGTTTCAGGATTACACAGAAGACTATATTCAAACCGGCCCTGGGCTACTGTATGCCCATTCTACTCGTCTCTTCGCTATAGATGGAGTTAGTGTTCCCTATACATGGAACCACACCATCACCTATGATTACACTAAAGGAAAAATGCCTTTCTTGGTGGAAACACTCCATGCTTCCTCTATTACAACAGAGTACAACCCACTGGAAGAAACTGTGGCTTTTAAAATCCACGCTTCCATTGCAAAAGGTATTGTTTTAATCTGGCACAGAAATAAAACAATGGAAAAATACTATCGTCTCTGCCCAGAATGCATTACCTGTATTCTGAAAAACTGGTTATGGCCTTGAAAGGGGAAATGCTGTGAAACTTTAGGTCACTTAGATCCTGCAACCTACACGTCTTGTTAATGTACATATACTAATATGCAAAAGCTGTTGCAGTTTGCCCTTGCTCTTCACCTGTAGTTCTCGTGAATGATGTACGTCTGCATGTGCTGACACTGCTAAGAGCATCACCAGTAGCTTCAGAGAGTCAGCCTCAAGTTCTCAATTTCCTTGAATGTACCTTGCACTCTCTAAAACAAAATTACTGTCAGCTTTGTGGGGGGTCAAGTGTTGGTGGGGTTTTTGGTTTTGTTTGCTTTTGCACAGCTAGTAAGGAAAAAATTGTCTTCGCACAGCAAACCCCACATAAATGTAAGTGAGGTAGTAATGAGGCTACAGGGGTGGAAGAACATGCAAAATTCAGCACTAAAATAGGTAAAATGGCCTAAGTCATTCCTCAGATTGCGCTTCTGTGAAATTATTTGGCATACACAGAAAATGAGATGCTGAGCTGCAGCTTGAAAATTTTAGTGGTACATTAGGGATGTATTTAAGGTGAGGTATGAATGATGTGCAGTTACGCAGCGCTGCGTAGATGCGTCTGGTCTGTAAACCTGGTGAGATTCTGAACCTGGAGGTGGCAAGCTTGCAGCTCCATCCGCTGTTGTGCTGTGTGCGGGCATTGCCAACTGCTGGCTTTCATGAACCTTTTACCTAGGTGATCGTAAGGAATGGGGCGTCTACTTGTGTAAGCGTCATTATTGGTTAGCAGAAGGTCCTGCTATCTTTTTTAAACACTATGTGGGCTCGGTTTTACACAGTATAGCTAAACGTAATCTTTCAAGTGAAATACGTCAGGTTTTGAAGTGAATGAAACAATGGGATTGCCTAACTCCATTTCTTTTCACTAACAACATTCTAAATGAAGTGAAAGAATGATTGTGCTACTTGCCAGACTCTGAACTCGTTGTGCAATTTGAAAACCAAATAAGGTCTTTTTTTTCCCATTTTGAAAAGAGGTCTGATAACAGGCGCTCTCCAAGTCAAGTTATGCCTATGCATAAATCTGGCCAAGCCTTTACTGAACTTCCATTTATTTCCTCCAACAATTACTATACAGAGTTTTAAAAAAATATATATTTATTGAATCCATTTTCAAGCAGCAAAATACATGTGATCTTTGAGCAGTCTCTACCCGTTTTCCATTGCAGTTTATAGTACGCATTTGTGGTGTTCTACAGTGACTTCCCACAATCTATGACATGGTGATTTGTTTAGTTTGGGTTTATTTCCCTCCTTTTACATGAAGTGAAACCGAATGGTCTTTATTCTTTTCATAATGAAAACTTCATGGAGGAACTTTGCAGGATGTATCAGGCTGGGATGCAGCTTGCAGTCACTCCGAGGGAAACTGCTTAATGTTTCTTTCGAAACAGCAAAAACCCACATACTACTGACTTGTACTGCCCAAGTAGGAAAAAACCACTATTTTTCTGGATTTTAAATCTTTTATAAATAGCTGGGGTGCAATTCTTAAAGTTAAAGGGTTTTTAAAAAGTAAGGAAATGGCCGTATTTTCATCCACAAGTAACATATGCTTCCTTTACCATACAGGAGATCGTAGCAATCAGTGCCCTGCTGGGTTTGGTTTGGACTCAACTGGGCCTTACTGTTCAGGTAATGATGTGACAAGTGTCGTGTGTAATCACAGAGCCATAGGATGGTTTGGGTTGAGGGGACCTGAAGGATTTTCCAGTTCCAACCCGCCTGCCCTGGGCAGGGACACCCTCCACTAGACCAGGTTGCTCCAAGCCTCATCCAGCCTGGCCTTGGACACTTCCAGGGATGGGGCATCCACAGCTTCTCTGGGCAGCCTGTGCCAGTGCCTCCCCACCCTCTCCATGAAGAATTTCTTCCTGATATCTGATTTAAATTTGCCTTTATTTCAGTTTAAAGCCATTACCCCTCATCCTGGCCCTTTGGCCCTGGTAAAAAAATCTCTCAACCTTTCTTATAAGCCCTCTTCATATACTGAAAGGCTGCAGTAAGGTCTCCCTGGAGCCTTCTCAGGGCTGACAACGCCAACTCTCTCAGCCTTTCTCCACCACAGAGGTGTTCTGGCCCTCTGACCATGTCCATGGCCTCCACTGGACCTGCTCTAAAAGGTCCATGTCTCTCTTGTGCCAGGGGCCAGAGAGCTGGATGCAGTATTCAGCATCCAGAATCGACACCTTTCGTTTCAAAGCATGCAGTACATACTTCCAAAGTGTAAGTTAGCCACGATAAAAGGGTGTGGATCCAAAGGCAGATGAAGACTTTACTGCTGTACTCATCTAGAGTGTAAGTAGTGCCCGGACAGCTTTTCATTAGTACCTCAGAGGCCATCAGGGGATGTTGAGCCACTGGATCTGCTGAGCCTGCAAAGCAAGGCACTTGCGTGATCTGTGTGAAGGGAAGGAGGAGTATCGGCAACCTGGACAACGGCCCACTGAACCCAGACTGTTCCCGCTTGAGGGATGGAGGTGAGGTAGAGGTTATGAGCCTTTTAGGCGTCTCCTCTAGGTGACTTGAGTCGCATTTTGGTTTAGGGAACAATCATTTTATATACTTCTGTGGATTTATTTCATTGCCTCTTGAAAGTTTATAAATTAAGGAAATTAAACAAGATACACTACACCATCAAAAAAGTTTAAAAGCAGGAAAGCTTTTAAACCCATGGCGGGGGGGTTGGAACTAGATGATCTTTAAGGTCCCTTCCAACCCAAACCATTCTATGAAGGCTAAAAATAAAGTGGTTAAAGAATTTTCCACTTGCAGTATTGTCTGTAAAACAATGAGTTGTAAAGCTTTAATATGGAAAATAATAATCCTTGAAAGTGTGTCTAGGAAGTCTGACACTGAAACCTACCTGTTCTTTTGTAACGCGATTCTCTGCAAACGATGGTATCAAATATTCATTACCACGGTAGTGCCCAGTTCTGCAGAGCTAATGCAAGCCAGATTCCAGTGAGCCGTGTTAGTGTAGGTTTGGTAACCATAAGAACAGGAGTGGAGAAAGCCCTGCTGAACCATTTCGGTGAAGCTGTTCCGTTGCTACATCTAGTTTTGCACTGTGGGCTCTACCAGACATATACCTCTTACGTTTGGTATAGTTTCTTACAAAGTCTGACTGGCTTTTCAAATGTTTCCTTGTTCTAGATGAAGACGAATGTGCTGTGCGAAATCCTTGTTCCCATACCTGCCATAACTCCATGGGATCTTACTACTGCTCCTGTCCAAAAGGCCTCACTATCTCTGTGGATGGTAGAACGTGCCAGGGTAAGATAAGCGTTGCTGTGAACAGGTTGGATACGAAAAGACCCACCGCACCTTAATCCTGGGGAAATGTTCTGTGTGGGCTGGGCCATTTTGTCATGATAAGAATACAGTTTATTGGTGGTACTCCACTTGTACCTGAATATAATTTGCAGTGAAGTATTTAGTAGTTGAGACTCCACTTAAGCTGTGTTTCATTTGGACAGTGACGTTTACAGCTTGTTTTTAATTGCAGATATTGATGAGTGTGCATTAGGTGGACATACCTGCGATGCTGGCCAGGAGTGTGAAAACATCATTGGCTCATACCGCTGCGTGGTCAGATGTGGCAATGGCTTTAGGAGAACGGCTGATGGATTTAGCTGCCAAGGTGTGGAGAGGTCTTTGGGTTTAGCGTTCATAAACTGAATATGCTCTTTCACACAACTGAAAGTAACGATGCAACTCCAGCTAAGGTGTCTATGCATTTTCATCATTAAGGCTGTGGGGTTTAGGGGCTTGGGTTTTGGTTTTGTTTTTTTTTATTATTATTTGGTTTGGGGTTTTTTTTAAACATTTTGCTGTTTCCATCTTTAGAAATCAATTTAAAATCCTACCAGGGAATAACCTAACATGCTTGCTTTTGTGTCCCATGTGCATTTTCCTTCACAAAGAAGTGAGAGAAGTAAACACTTCTGCACATACCTCAATAGTACAGTAACTGGAGCTGAAAGCAGAGTCCAGAATGCTGACTCAGCCAAAACACTGTTCAGGTAAATGAGGAAAGGGCAATTCACAGCTATGACATCAAGGATTTCTGTTGTTCAACAGATGTTAATGAGTGTCAAGAATCCAACTACTGTCATCAGCGTTGCTTCAATACTATAGGAAGCTTCCACTGTGGTTGTGATCCTGGATACCAGCTAAAGGGCAGAAAATGCGTGGGTATGCATGAATTTATGAACGCTTATTCCCTCTTCCCAATGGACATACATAGTTGAATGTTTATCTGTTGCTGTATTTGTTAGCGGAAGCCTTTATGAATTAAAATCCTGCTGTGGATGATATATTTGGCATATGTTTTGAATTGGTTTGTAAAGCAGCATTAAAATCCAGAGGAAGTGGGAATTGGGCTGACTGATAAATGGGCATGAAATGCATCCCAGTGCCGGTACGCGGTGTAAGTACAGGTGGATTATTCTGCTCTTTAGGAACTGAGCATCAGGAAGGCAGTTAATTTCAATTCTTGGGTTTTTTTTGTCTTTTTTTTTCCTAAATAAGATGTAAATGAGTGCAGGCAGAACGTATGCAGGCCTGATCAACTTTGCAAAAACACCCGCGGTGGCTATAAGTGCATTGATCTGTGTCCCAGCGGGATGACCAAAGCAGAGAATGGAACTTGTATTGGTAAGTAGAAGTGTTCCGGTGCTGTACGATGGTGGTAAGCACAGCAACAGTGATGAATTTAAAACCCAACAATCTTAGAGACAGTAACCAGAGCTGGGCTAAGATTTGCGCAGCAACTTTTCTTCACTGTTGGGAACATGCATACGGAACTTCTTTGTAATCGGTGCTAAAAGAACAGATTTATCCTTGCCACTTCTAGTTTTCCATTGCTTTTAAGAACAGTAAGGTTTTCCTCAGCAACTCTTCTGCGCTGTCGCCTTGAATTCTAGAAATTGTTCACTGACTGGCCTGTGTTGCCCCGTGTGTGAATGCTTGCTTAAGAGTTCGTCTCCAGGGCTCTGAATGGAGATCACAGGCCCTTGCTGCTTACCAGGAATGCTTTTAAACAGAACTCAGGTCACACGTGTGGCCAGATCCAATCTGTTTGTCTTACGGCACATGACAGAAGGATGGATTATGTGTCTGTGGAGAGTAGCTGATCTAATTAGAAACCGCAGTGAAAACTTTGGAAAACTAATGAAAAGTGTGTGAATGCAACACGATTGAAAAATGTATCTGCTCAAAATCCGCTTTAGACTGCGAAACAGACTGCGATGTGTAATTACAGAGTAATGCCTAGACATGGCATCAGGGAAGAAAAGTGCCCATCAGAGGGCAAATGTGGCTAGAGGGCCAAATTCACTCGTGGTTTAACTGCATTCCTTGCACATTAGAAGCTTAAAGCTGTAAGAAGTTTCAAGGAAAATCTGACTGCTTCCTCTTGCCTTGTTGCTTGCAGACATCGATGAATGCCGGGATGGAACCCACCAGTGCCGCTATAACCAGATTTGTGAGAACACACGAGGAAGTTACCGTTGTGTGTGTCCACGAGGGTATCGGTCCCAGGGAGTTGGAAGACCTTGCGTGGGTAAGCTGTCCTGTCACATCAGGACCTCCTGTGTTCTGCTTCTGGCTGGGCTTTCTGCTGTAACATGTACTGAACGATGCTGTCCCGTTTAAAGATTATGCTACGTAGACAAATTTGATCTGCAGTTCAAAATTACCCATTTAAAACAACGTGCCTTTCAAAACTGAATGATTCCAAACTGAGATTGCTGTGGCTCCATACATTGAAAACAAAGTGTACAAGGCTCTCAGAGCACTGGTGGGTGGATGAGGCAAGTTGCTACTCCATAAGGGGCTTCATTTATAGAAATCAGGTCAGACGTGTCGGTTGATTAGGCAGCGAAAGGTGCCTGGCTATACCCTGGACCACATCGCTTCACGGCGGAAGGCAGGGAGGGTGTTGCAAGAGGCATGCTACACCCAGAATTCAACATCCTGTTCTGGTTTGGGTGGATCTCCGCAGGGAAGGAAGATTCCTGTCAGTCACAGGAATGCTAACCGTGTAGCTACTCCCCTGTGCTATCTACATAGAGCCTTTTGCATTCCAATGTGCAGAGCGTGCTCCCACACACATGCCCGTAGCGTTTGAAGGATCCTCTCATAGCTCTGACGTGAATAGCCTGAGAGTTTACTGTCTGGTGACAGCGCAGGAGTGGAAAACACTTCCCTTGGCATTTGACAGGCTTTAGGATGGCACTAGGGTCATTTAGATCTATCGTTTCTGTATTTATATTTAAAATACCATAGCTGTTCCACCCTGATAGTGATGAGTTATGAAAGCTGGTATGTGACACTAAGCGAAGGCGGTTTCAATTGCTCTCATGCGTCATATCAGAGAAGCATTCCTCCATGATGACTTCTTCAAAATTGGCTTTCATAAGTGATAAATAGCTGCTTTGAAGAACTGGATTTTTCTTTTCTTTTTAAACAACCTGAAATTTTGCATTACCAAAAGCCAGGATTTTTTTTTTTTTTTTTTGTTACAAGAGAGATTAAATTGCAGTAAGAAACTGGCTGTAGACCAAGAAGTTACTTCCACCAGCTGCCTCTACTGAAATAAAATCAATCCCAGAGTCCTTAACGTATATTAAAACCATTTAACTTTCTGACAGAAATAAGCTAGATAAAGTCTAGGACTGTGGATTTTCAGAAAACATGAGCAGCTGCCCTAAACCTGTCTTCTGACCAAGGAGCGCTGGCAGCTCCCTCTTAAAGTATGACCTTCAAGCACCTTTGAATTTTTACCTGCCTTAAAACGTATTTAAAACATAGATGCATCAAAAATAGTATTTCACATGTTAATAAAATCCAGATATTTGTTGATGTGTCCAGTGAACACAGGGAAGAGTTGAAAAAGTAAGCAGGACCCCAGACTGAAACAGAGAACTTTGCTCTTACTTGTGCTACTTCTACCCTGGGTGCAGTCCTTTGTGCCACAGTTCCCTGGATGGGGATAAGAGCTCAGCTGTCATCACGGCGCACACAGGCATATGCCTGCCCGGTTAATAAACTCTGATATTGCTGTGAACGGCGTGGGATCTCAGCATGCCATCTCATAGGAGGAAGGGCAGTATCAAAAGCCATCATAAAGCATTTTTGCATATAAACACAAGGCTATCTAGAATTTAAAATCAAGTATTCTTCAAATTAAAGAAAGCCTGAGAACTTAGCTATTTTTGTTTCAAAGTCATTTCACATTGTTCTTGTAAATATTAATCGTTTTTAGTACATAATCAAAGGGACAGTGGAGCC
This sequence comes from Rhynochetos jubatus, assembly GCA_027574665.1. Classification (NCBI taxonomy): domain Eukaryota; kingdom Metazoa; phylum Chordata; class Aves; order Eurypygiformes; family Rhynochetidae; genus Rhynochetos; species Rhynochetos jubatus. The sequence continues at coordinate 26,330,681 of CM050656.1, forward strand.
AGGCTTACCAGTGAGTGCACGGTCACCGTTCACAGGATGGCTGTGGTATAAATGCAAGTGACTTGCTGCGTTCAGTTTTGCTTGTGTTGCACAGGCGGCCCCTCCAAAAGAAATTGCTCCAACTTTCACATGTTTCCTTTCATTATTTCTGTGATAGTCTCCTATTGCTTATCCACAACTTGTTCCAGGGACACTGGTTGTTGTGAGGATGTGACAGCACATGCCTGTGGTCTGTTCCCTGCAGGTAAAGAATGTTAAACTCAGCAGTTAGAAAATAGTTGAGCACTAAGGAAATAACAAGTTTCGGTGTTCTTTTACACGTATGTGAGTAATATATTTTTCATCTGATGCACGCAATGAAGGAAGCTAAAATTCATACTAGTTGTTGCCACATTAAAAATGAAGTTCTCTTGTTTATAGCACCTGACAATATTACCATCATGGTATTTCAACTAATATATTAGTTTCAGTTATGTGTTTGTGAAATAACACTTGGAAAATACTGCAATAATCTGCAATAATTACTCCTCGATTTCCAACTCTCAAAACATTTAATTAGTAATGCCCCCAAAAATTCTTTAAAACTTTAAAATATGTAAGGTATTAGCCACTTAATCAAAATGCAGTCTAACATTCTGCTACATTTCTGAACGGTATTACTTTTTAAATACCATTACCATGCGTTTGTGGCTTGGTGGGTTGCAAACCATGCTGAAAATGCTACGTTCAGAGGGAACCAAAATAAGACTGTAATAAAGCTGGCTCAATGGCATTTTTACGATGACAATTTAAAGAACATCGATGTGAAATAATTAAACCTTTATTGAGTTACCATTAAGATCATATTTAAATCCTGATTAAAAAAGGTTTATAATCTGTGTCAATTATATATATGTTGTGAAGTATCTTAATACCAGGTTATTTATTAATGGTCATTGCAGAGTTGCGTATTCCTGTTTGGAATTAGCAATTTTTTGACTTTTTCTAGTGAAGTTTGAAAAGGAAAGTCATCTATGTCAAACTTTCAACTGGGCCTGCAGCAGCTCTATGAGCATTTCAGAAAACTTCTTTCTGGTAATGTCAGAGGGACTGTGGGGAAAGGCCTGGTCCTGCAGTATCCAAGACAGTCATATTTACTTTATTTTGGGTGAAGGACATTCATCATGTTATATCCTTGAACCCTTTTACCACTCTGTTTTGATTTAAAGGAGGGCTATTTACTGCTAGGGTTGGTCAAATTACTTTGGATTACAATTTAAAGGGACACTGAACTTTAAAAAAAGCATTCCTTAGGAAAACAAAACTAATTCTATTTTTTAATTGTACAAAGGTAAATTAATGTTTACTGTTTAGTCTCTGACCTTTCATAGCCGCAGTGACCAGTAACAACATCAAAAGTTAGGACATACCTGCCCTCCTTCCCCTGCAGCCCTCGAGACCAGATTTTTCCCCTGATGCAGAGCACAGTAACCATATCAGGGCTTTTGGAGCTTCCCTCCATGCCAGCTGGAATGAATTCCTCACGCTGTTCTTCTCAAGAATGTTCCCTCCTAAGTATCCTCCTTTAAAGAAGGGCCTGACAGCTTCTCTCACTCATCTGTGGAGCACTTAAGAAAACAAAATAATTGCTGAGGTGGTAGTGGACAGTTCAGACTGAAACGATGAGCAGTGAGCGGTGTGGGTCTGAAGGGCCACTTACTTCTCCGAGGAGTGCATCCTTCCTGGTAACCAGCAGCACTCACAGTCACAGCTGTCAGCCTGTCACGCAGCCCTGCTCTTGGGACAGCAGGGGAACAGGCTTGGATCCCCGATACATACCCACACCTTCCCTTCAGTAACGTCGAGGCAGGAGTTGTGCCCTGTGTGAGCACAGTCTCCTGTCACAAGCAGCCGCACAGGGTGAATGGGGGTGTATTGCTGCACAGCATCGAACAGCCTGCCCACTTACTGTGTTCTCCGTATTTTACTGCCTCAAGAGCTCACTTTTGTCTTCAGTTTTTTCCACAGACTGCGATAAGTATGTATGTATATTTATACACATAGTTATGTGTTGTTTGTTTGTTTTTTTCTCCTTTCCACATGGTTTGTTGCTCTGGATCATGTCACATGAGCAGACATTAATGAATGTGAACAAGTGCCTAAGCCCTGTGCATTTCAATGCACCAACACCCCCGGCAGCTTCAAGTGTGTCTGTCCGCCTGGACAACATTTATTAGGTGATGGGAAATCTTGCGCTGGATTGGAGAGATTGCCAAATTACGGTGCCTATTACAGTAGCTATAACTATGCTCAATTCTCCCCTCTGAGAGACAACTATCAACCTCAACAGTATTACAGGCACTCCTCAAATCTCTACAGCTCCTTCTCAGAGTATAGGAACAGCAGAATACCTTTCTCCAGGACTAGAAGGAACATTAGAGAAACTTGTCCTGAAGGCTATGAGGCAAGAAATGACAGATGTGTAGGTAAATGTCAGTCATATCTATGCAATTCTCTTGTTTCGGTCCTTCTTCGTAGGCTACTGTTTCATATATACCAGGGGTTGATGGTTTGTGGTCCTGTGTTTGTTTTCATATCACCCTGATAAACGTTCAGAGTTCTGCATGTTCTTTTCTCCTGAGCAGATTGTAGCAAAGATGTTTTCAAACCTCCTTCTTGTAACCTCTCGTCTAAACTGTGCTTGTAATTGTGCGTTTGCAAGTTACTTCCCTCTGTTACTCCCTTCTCGTCTGATTACGGTGGCTCACCTTTGTGAATTTTCTCACGCTTCAAAAAGCATCAGCAGAGCCCATCTAGTCCTGGGGCTGTTCCTTGTGCCAGACACCTGCTGATGGTAGGAATAACCTGGTTCCAAGGGGTTTTGAATAACGACGTTAGAATTGAGCCGGCTAGGGCCCATGCCAGCGTGGCTGACAGGGTGGTTAGCCCCTGCCCTGCGGGCAGTACAAGCAGGAGGTTTGAAGTTATTGGTTGTAACGTCATTCACTGAGAGACCTGGTTCAACAAATGGGGGTTTGTCCTAAGTTGTGACAATGACAGCACTGCCATTTCTCTTTCTGTGCTGCGGAGAGCAGGGTAGTTATGGTAACTGGCAAGCTCTGCCCCAGGTTTTGGATTTTAAGATGTGCAAAGCCTCAGACCATGCTCTAAGACCAACATGAAGCAGGCATTTGGCACTTCTAGCCATCAGGCATTTGGCTCACTTCCTGAGCTTTTCTGACATGTTTTAGTGAAATGCTGCTATTTTCACAAGTACTGAAAATTTAATTAATTCATCTCCTCGTGAAAGTCCAGAGGAACAGAAGCCTGCACTGTTCGCTGATGGATTTGCACTAAATGTGAAGAAATGAAGCGGGGGGGATTGGGGGGGGAAGGCAAAAAACCACCAACACCAAAACAAAAAACGAAGTCAGGTTTGCCTCATGTGGCAGGGGTTGGTGTGTGTGGATCTAGACCCTCTGTAACTGCTGGCCCAGAGCCAGGAAGTGGGTACGCACGCCAGCCTGCCTTGAGCAGGTTGCTCTCCCTGCCCTGGAAAGCCAACGGGACCTGGGAAGCAGAGGGGTTGCCCTGTGCTGAGCCAGGGCCCCCTTGACTTTCCAGAGGGAGCACCAGACCCAATGCTTTACGTGAAGGACAGATGGGGATGTAGAAATGGACTCATCTTTTGAAATACACTCAACTCGCATTTTGAGTATCTTAAGAGAAAAACAATTATTCACCAAGTTACTCTGTGATAACACTGCTGAGTTCAGGACTAAGGGTACCACTGTCTAGGCCTTACTAGAGCTGGTCCCAGTGCATTTAACATAGTGGTTTGTGATGAGTTAGCTATGTGCCTCAACCTATGCCAGTGGCACCTCACGGGAGGCACAGTATCCTTCCAGGATAAATAGAGGGATCTCCAGCTGGATTCCAGCAACCAGAATTATTGCTAGAACTATATAGCAATATATAAAGTGGAAAAATACGGATATACTTAAAAAATATAAATAAATAAGAATTAGAGATAGGCAGACATCAAACCTGGTATTTACATTATAAAGACACTCCAGCACACGTCTGTGCAGTTTGTTATGGCTACAGCAGTTTAATTGAAAGAACTAGGAGTATAGCTACTGCAGCTGACAGGGTTAAGCTAAAAGCCATCATCTTCAGCCCAGCTTCCTGTCTGAATTCATTAACATGCTTGTACTTCCGTTTCAGTGGAATCAACATCTACATTTAAAAATTACTGTCTAATATGAAAAACACACCCAAATGATGCTTTTTTAAAAGACAACCATCAGGATTTGATAACAACATACCATAAATTTCTAGTCACATCTGTTTCTATTCTGTGTTTGCACTTTTATCTAACACAGCCCCTGTAAATCTGATGAGGAGAGGGAAGCAAAGACCTTCCTTCCACTGTTGTAATCATGCAAGACTCAACTCTCGCACAAGGCTGACTTGAGGAGGGTCTCTATCGCTGTCCTGAGTTAGGACATGAAGTGAAATGAAAATCGTGTATGATCTGTGCCTAGATCACACTAGTGTGCCTTGAAAATTGCATGTAAAGTTGTCTGATACTTCCGTAGTTGAGAGGGAGATTTTAAAAAAAGTTAAGAGCAGTTATTGATAGTCTTCCCAGATACTGAGCACGGGGAAGATCAGTTGGGAAGGGAAACAGCTATGCCTGAGGGAGGATTAACTGCAAGAACAATGCCCCTGCTGTCCAGGCTTCCCCTGGCAAGATAACTGCCCATTTCCTAAGCATCTTGCTTAAAAGCTTATTATCGGGCGGCTCAGCTTGCTTTTGGGGGGAGACCATACTTGTAGGACCTTGTCCCTGTGTAGAGACTGCACGTCCCCAGTTCTCCCCAGAACTCTGTATCAGGAGTGGTCTCCTGGGCAGGAATACATACTGTGGCTGCTGTCGAAAGAGGTGAGGGTCCCCTCCACGCTGACTTGAATTACCAAACAGTTATAAGGAATGGCACGGGTAGGGTGTGAAAAGACTTGCTAGTCCTTGAGATTGAACCCCGTCAGAAAACAAGATCCAGACAACTTCCACCAGTTCTGCCCATAGGCTTGTGTGTAAACAGGACAAAACAATACCTCTGCTCAGTAGCAGGTTCCAGTAGTCCTGATGTGTGCGTGGTCGTGTTTCTCCCCACAGACATCGATGAATGCGAAACCAGAGACAGCTGCCAGCATGAGTGCAGAAACACCCCGGGAAGCTACCAGTGCACTTGTCCATCTGGTTATCGCCTCACGCCCAATGGCAAAACCTGTCAAGGTACAGAGACCCCGCTGAGTGTCCAGAAATAAACAGGATACAAATCATACTCGGTGCATGTATAAGCCACCTCTTTGACTCTGCAACGGGAGACTCAGCCTGCAAAATTACAAGTTTCAGAAGTTGCACATTTTAATGTTTTATTAACCAGCAAGTTAGACAATTGCAGCTTCTTAGTTTCCTCATGTGACCTTACGTTACACATTTAAATCCAGGCAATTAGCAGCTCTAGCGTCAAACCTAATATAATTCTTAGCCCACCTTTGTCAACAAAAGGTATTATTAGGTTTTCTGAGCTGCAGAGGGGAAAAAAAAAACCCCAACACTTAATTAGCCTCTACTGACAACAGGTGGTGGCTTTTAGGGCAGCTCTTGCACAGTAGGCCGTGCTGCACACTAATGAAGTGCCAGCAGTAAATAATGCACACTCTTGTAACTGGTGGCTCCAGTGTCTCAAAAAGCAAGACAGGATTATGAAAGATTTCGTGGCTCAGCCTTTACCCAGCTGGTTTTTAACCCTGAAATTCTTCTACCAGCAATTGATCGTTTGCATGTGTTTTACATTCAGATATTGATGAGTGCCTCGAACAGAACATTAATTGTGGATCAAATCAGATGTGTTTCAACATGAGAGGAAGCTACCAGTGCATAGACACGCCCTGTCCACCAAATTATCAGCGAGAGCCTCTCTCTGGGTAAGTGTATTTTCGGCCCTTTTCACCCACCCCAAGCTCAGATCCTTAACCTGCATTTGTTAAAGGAGGAGTTTGAAAGTCTGATTGACACCAGTAAACCTCCGACCAGCAAAATGTGGGAAAGTCCTGACATTTGAGGTGACCGTGGGTTTCTCAAGCAGCAGTATTCCATGTTCCCCCTGCAGCAGAACCAGAAAGCAGCGGGGGCAGGCGTGCTGGCTGGTGCTCGGTGTCCATGCCGCACTTCACTATTAGTTCAAAGGGAAATAGCACCTGAGTGTCCCTGTACGGTATGAACCAGGGTGGGCAGCATCCTGCCATTCTTTCTGCTGATTCACTGTCACTCCTTCGTCACTTATGGGGCAGCCTGTGCACCTAAGTTTTCTGGCCTAACTCCTCTAAAAGCCTAACTTGCCGTTGGTTTCAAAGCATTTAATGTATTATTTTAGTCATGAAAATACCACTGCAGTTCATGGTAAGTTTTTTCAGTTTTAAGTTACTCATTTCCCTGTTCTGGAAAAAGCATATTAATGTCTTAATCATTTAATAGGAAATGGCTTGTTTCACAGTCAGAAACCCTTTTTTGTGCTCAAAGTTGAAATGGATAGTGGGTTTTGACCTCTGTTAGCACTGACAAGCAGAGCTAGCAAAGATGTAGTTTGACTTTTGATTCCCAGCAGTAAAATTCACTCTGCTAATCTTCATTCCCAGTTCTTTGTGTTATGATCTAACACACAGACACCCCACTCAGGAGCTGCCCCGTACTTCTTAAACTGACCTTTCCAGCGCTGTTTAAGGGCAAGGTCACCAAAACGTACGCCGTTCACCTCAACGACAAGTGTTGTATCCTACATCATTATATCGCCTCTTGGCACCTTCTGAGATGATCCTGTTGAGGGAAAACGGGACATTAAACTGGGCTGCAACAGGAGCAATGGCTAAAGAGTGCATGAGCATATTCTCTTTATAGAGAAGTTTCAACGTGCATACTGCAACAGAGAAAGGGGAAGAACTCCTTTAGGAGAAACTACTGCAGTACTTTGAATACTGTGCCTTCCCCTGGGCTAAAGTTCTCTGCTTATTCCTAGGTTCTGTCTCAAAAACTGCCCAACCAATGACCTGGAGTGTGATCTGAGTACCTACGCCTTGGAATACAAACTCCTTTCCCTCCCCTTCGGCATAGCTGCTGGTCAGGATTTGATCCGGCTGGTTGCCTATACTCACGATCAAGTCATGCACCCGAGGACAACTTTCTTAATGGCAGACGAGGACCCAGCAATCCCCTTTGCCCTGAGAGATGAGAACTTGAAAGGAGTCGTGTTCACCACCCGACCGCTGCGAGAGCCCAAGACGTACCGCATGGGAGTCAGAGCTTTATCCTACGGTGTCGATGGAAATATCGAGTATCGGACAACTTTCATTGTGTATATAGCAGTGTCAGCCTATCCGTATTAAACACCCAAACTACTTGACAGTAATCACAGTATTTTAGCCACTTTTGTAAATGCCGGTCGGTATCATCACTTCCAGACTGACTCTACTGCCTGCCCAACAGTTGTGAACCATGTAACTTGAAAGTGGTGCTATGCTCTTTTCCTTTTTCCCTCCTTCCCTGAGGCTGCCTACCCAGACCCAGTATTCCCATTCAAGAGGAAAATCCATGACTTACTTTGAGGACCTGTCACCACTTGCTTTATTTATTACACTGGAGTAGTCACTTTCCACACTTCGTTCTGAAAACCAGCAGAACAATCGAAGTATGGGCTGAAGTATGTGGTCAAAGCAGTGAGCAAGGAGCAGCCTCTGTTGAAAGCAACTAAGAAAAGCCTAATCAGAAGAAAAAAACCCACAGTAATTCCAGTGGTCTGCGTATTTTAAAGGTTGCTAAGTGTTTTACAATTTTATATCTATTAGATTCTCTTTTTCCTTATCAAATACCTGATAGAATTAGGGCTGTAATATACTATGTCGTGTGCTCAAAAAAAACAAATACCACTGTACCTGATGGTTCCACATGCTAAAACAAATGATATTAAAGTTTGTTTTCAGCTAAAGAATTTGGAACTGGTACAACTGATTTCCATGCAGGTTTAGAGATGTCACTGTTTTTTGGGAAGAAAAACCAACATGGCTACTTCTACTTTATACAGCAGGTATTTTATAACTTTTATTTTTTACTCTGACATTCTGGTATAGCCATTTATTTAGCTCAAAACCATATCCGTTTCAGTACTCCCAACTCAGCCAGTTAAAATGTTTTGGGTTTTCTTGCAAATGGAACATTTTTCTCCAAAGATGATGTAAGTTTGGTTCAATAATGTCAATACACTGTACACAAATAATTTTGCCAAGATGTATTCTATTTTTATGGAAGTGTATATATGTGTTTTCCTATGTGTATTTTCTATGCAGTATCTCAAGAGTGTTTTACAGTTAAGTTTGCATAAAAGGACAATGTCAGTACATTGAAAATAATCAAAATAAAGGTTCCTGTTGCCTTTGAGACTGCTGCGAGTTTTATCATTGAAAAAAATTTTCCCATTTGCAAAGCTCTTGCCCTCAGTGCCAGCAGAGCTCGCAGAAGGTAGGGTGCCCAGCAAACCAGCGAGCAGCGTGCACAAATGCAGCCAAGTCTCCTGTTTCCTGTGTTACTGGCTTCCCTGCATCCTTCAGGTTTGTTTTAAAAAAGTCAGGGGAAACGGGTGCACTTACCGTAAGACCTCGTTTTGTACGGAGCCTACTGGCTGAGAGACATTTCCTCAGAGGAAATGGATTTTGCTAGGAATTAATCTTTCGTTGCATATAAAGGCAGTGTTTATTCATAAATATAATCAAGTCGTTGCCAAACATGAAGTAAGACACTCTAATTCCAATAAATATAAGAAAAATACGTAATTGAAGGGCATTAAACCTGGAGCCCACTGGAAATTCCCGTGCTCACCATGAAAGTTTTGCTGGTTTCAAAGTGTGAAAGAGAGGTCAACAGAGCCCCTCCCCTTGCAACCTGAGGCTGAGCTGTAGATTCACGTTTCTGACTGGCACAACGGGGATGCAAGGAATGACCGAGAATGACTCGTTTCCCCAACACCCACCTGGCTTCAGCTGTCTTCCCTCTACCTGACACTCAGGGGTAGTCAGATTATCACCAGCATTAAAGTGCATTTCTAGCAACTGGGTCAAATCGCTCCACAATGGAATTTTGACTCTAAGCTTGACTGTTATTAACCATCCCTAATGAAAGCCCCACCGGTTTTGCCCTAACCTTGCTTTTTGTTCAGTTTCCATTGCAACAAGTGGCATTGGCCTGGAAAACAAGGATGACATACGGTCATTTGGCTCTTCATAAAAATGTATTCAAGGGACAGACTTCAAACAAGCGGTTTGTTTCTTGGGAGCCTAACTTGAAAGTAAAAGCTATTTTGGAATAAAAAGAAGATAACTTTCCTGACGAAGACATGAGGGAATGAGAAAGAAGAGTAAGCTGTAATAATTACTGGTGGTTACCTCAGTTTCTTTTAAGGATGAGAATCACACTGAAAATTATGTCCTTGAGGGACTTTAACTCCACTGTGAAACAGGAAGAAAATTTCTATTATGACAAGTTTTGTGAGAGGAAAAACAGCCCAACCTATGACAGAGTTAAAATGCTTTAAGGCAAACCTATTACTACTTTTAGCGTTAGGAACTTACGTAGCAGACGGAAGGCACGTACACACTCCCAGACGCAGCCACAGCTCCATTTCCACTGTCTGTGTTCCCATGTTGCCCTTTTCAGGTGCCCAGTTGTAGCCGCTTGCCCCTGTGGGAGCTGTTAGGCACGCCAAGAGGATGCCACAGGATTGAGGGACCAGCGAGAGTTGGGTTATTGGGAGCTTTCTGGTTTTCAGTCATTGACTGTTCATCCTTCAGCTTGAGGAACACGCAGCCCCATACCCCTCTCTTCATGGGCAGAACTATAGCGCCACAGATTCACAATGGACAAAGGCCTGACTGTGAAACCAGGGGGGAAGCAGGGCCCAGGATTTGTAGAGAGCGATGAAAGGCACCATGCAAAGAATCAGGAACCCTGTTAAATAGCTGAACTATAGACACGATCTCTTTTCCAGAAAGAAAGAGTGAAATGCCCTCCATAAATATCTACTTAATTGCAGAGTAAACACCCTTCCTCACCTGCTAAGAGCGCTATATGAGAATCTCCTTATAAAAAACCCGCCCTACACCACAACAAATAGTAGGGTGTTTTTATTTTAAAAGAAAGGAGGTCCCAGTGAGAGCAACTGTTCTGGGGTAGTTCAGAGATGTGCTGAATAAACAGTTAATGCTCCAGTGCTACCACGGATTTGTACAAGCCTCACCTGATTCCTGGAGACCTAACGCAGCATGTCCTCCCGACCCCATTCCAGAAACACTGCCCTGTCACAGGGGCTACATCCTCCATTCCCAGGCCATACCTAGGCACAAACATGACAATTAACTACACAACCGCGATTACAGAACACATTTGCCACCTTTCACAGGGCACGTTTACCTTCCAGAGATTAATTTGTACATCCTGGCAGTTTAAGCGCGGTGGCCAGTGGCATGCAGCTGGGCACACAGTCTCCCTGAAGAAGCTCACCTTCAGGTGAAGACACACTAGATACCGGCTACCTGTGTGCTGCAGCGCTGCTCGAGAGCACTCAGCCCACTCCTTTATCCCAGGAAAATGTCCTGGTACAGCTGAGCCTTTGCCAAGGCACAACTGGACCCACTTTTCCTCCCACAGGCGATCCTTGCTTATTAAAGCCTAAAGGAAAATGCACAATAAGATGCAGCACTTTGCAAAAAACCAAGCCACAATTCCTTCCGAATACAAGCGCTACAGAGGAACAGGCGTGAAAAGTAGTTCAGGGGCAGAACTGGGGCCAATTCCCAGAGAGGACATAAAGGGTGCAACCACCATCACTTGTTACATGGCAGGCGTCAGGAAATGAGGCGGGGTAAGGTATCCCCACCGCACCGCTGTGAAGTCCAGCTTGCCAATCCCTCGAGACGCAGCCTCCGCTGGGATTTTGTTTTCCTCCGTGCACTGGCTGAATGTAAAAGCTACTGAGTGGGTACAGCAGTGAACCGACGCAGAGCACAGCGCTGTGGGTTAAAGGGAAAGCAAGTTGTCAGACAAGAACGATCCTTAGAACAGACAGGAGTAGCTGTGCTTGCCAGAGAAGTGTCCACTTGCCAAGCAGGATCCAGACAGCTGATGCCAGACAAAGCGGAAGGATAATGAGTAAAGCAGTCGTCACCGCTCTCACATCGGCGTGGCAGTTACAGGCAGGACGCTGCTCTTGGGGTGCAAGCGGGAGCTCGGGTAGCCTTTGACTTCAGAGGCATTTCTAGTTCTGGCAGCTAAAATTTAAGGCTGCTGCCAATAAAAACTTGGCACGTTACAACCTTTGGAATCCATGGATTATCTTACGAGGTTGAAATCCAACCGCCCGCCCGCCCCCCAGTTGTGCACAGGCGGAGGAGAGGACATGCAGGCTGTGTGAGGAGGTACGCATCGCCAACACCACGCCGGTTGTGGTTAATCACCCAGGCAAAGAGAGGCAACAGAAAGCCGTCTAGTACATTTCCATTTCAACTAATCCCTGCCGAGATGCTGCGACATACAAACCTATAGATGGGTGAGGGCTGCTGGGCAGGTCTCGTGTGTTGTTTCTGCGGGAAGCCTGCGGGCAGATGAAGGCTCCTCCAGCCTCCTGGGCTTCAACCTCCACTTCAGATGCAACTTTGACAGAGTCCACAAGGTCAGCAAACTGATACCAGCTGCAGTGGTTCAACACGGTACTGGGAGTCTAACACTGAAGCCTGGAAAGAACATCTTTTACACCAATGTTCATTGATGCTGAAAAACAGTGACTTGCCCTAAGCCCAGCCGTATCTCTTGCTGGGAAACCAGAGACAGTTTCGACTCCTGCACACACAGCAATGCTCACTTTGTCTGGACCTGTTCCTCCACACGAGCTACGAGACACCCTGAGCAAATTAATTTGTTCTTTCTTTCCCCGGACAAACCTTCTGAGGCACAGGGTAGCTCTGGGCGCGCGCTGGAACAGAAAGGAACCACGAGAGAGTGCCAGCCGACTGCCAGAGCTAAACCGGGCTGTTACCTATCACCCATCCCGCAGCGCTGCATGAATAAACTGAACGTATCCAGCTGTGCCCTGTGAATAACGTTAAGTGTTTGCCTAACTGGCAAACAGAACTTTATAAACACATCTGCCTGTCTGGACACACTTAACTCCAAGCACTTTTCAGATCCCTGAGTTCAGCTATTCGGCACCTTCAGCGTGCAAGTGGTGCCAGGCAGCACGTGCAGCCGATTCTTCCGGTTTGATAAATCTGGTATTAGAAAGGGAAACAGAATACCTGCTTACAGATAAAGGCATAAGGGTAAGAAGAAGTGTTCTCTAATGTTTTATACATGCAGATTCAAATGATAATTTATGAATAGCCAACTGACGGGAGCATCAGAAACACGAGCAAGCCAAGACGCTGTACAGATTACAGAGCAAAGGTTCAGAAGTGCTCTTAAATAGTTCTGTGTGACTGCTGCAAGGAAAAGAGAATCTGTTAGAAAGATAACCTCAGTCAATTTCTCACTGTAGGTGAGGATTATAAAACTGGCCATTTTGGGGCTGAGGAAAAGTTGAGATAATTTCTTAGATAAAATCTGTGTAAGGAAAAAAAATGGTACGGCAAATACAGCACTTGCATTAGAAAGTTCTTTCCTAAAGTGGGACGAGCTAGCACACAACAGTAAGGACTCTGCACGTTTCTTGTTGTTCTTGACAGCTTAACAAAGTGGCTTGAAATTTAGTGAGAGGCAACTGACTTTCGTATTAATAACTTCCCACCCCACTTGAAGTTATAGACTGGTTTACATGCAGGTCAGAATAAGACATCTTGAGCAGAATCTCTCTCAACCATGATTTTTAAAAAAATCTGCATGTGCTGCCTGTGAAATCACACAGTAAATCCGATGTGCAGAGTTCACCTGGAATTCAGAAGGGTTCAGCTGGCTATGGACTGTGATGAGCAACCCTCCCAACCTTTTAACAGCTTACAGAAAGGCAGGACCAACCGTAGCCCAGCCTTTCTTCTGCTGGGATCACAAGTGTCTCAAGGAAGCCTCTTGGAGAATGCCTGAGACCTATCAAGAAATCTGGACTGTACAAATACGATCCAGCCCATAACTGAAGCAAGGCCAAACTCTTGCTACAATAAACTAGCACAGCCACTGCCAAATATTTAAGTGAAGCTGTGTGTAAAAGTTTCAAAAAAAGAACATGTCTGATTTTGGGTCCACAACTTCAGAGGCAAAACCCAGCCAGGATCCCTGAAGAAAAGAACCCTTTAAGTGGCCCTAGTTATTACTGTCCCTAGTAGATACAGTGGTGCATAAAACACAGCTGGGTTCCAAGCAACCAAGTTCCTCCCTCTAACAGCCTTCACAACCATCACAGGATTTCAGCCAGGATGCCTCTAGAATCTGATGCTGTAGATCCAAAGAGCGAGGATGGAAAAGTGGGGAGAATAATGACCTCCCAAATGCCACCGAAACAACGGAAGCGCCCTGGCTCTTCACTGAAAGCAGACAAACGAACTGCACTTCTCCATGTCCAAAGAGGAAAATGCAGAGGGCTCTGACAGAACCTGACCAAAATTGAAGCAGCAAAAATGCCATGAAAAGTAACATTAAAAACACATGCTGAAGGACTACAGGAGCCCTAACGGTAAACTGGGGAGGGTAAGGCATTCTGGTATCAGACATAAATGCTAGAGAGCTTACGAGCAGGAGATAGGCCGAAAAGATGTTCAAATCTGCAATAAAACTATCACCTCTTCAATTTCTCTTCTGCTTAAAGGAACTGGACTTTGAATATAAGCCTTTTAAACAACTCTGCATCATGTTTATTCATCCTTCCTCACCATCATCTGCTAACAGAATTAGCTCACAAATCTTCACATATTTATACCAACCGTACAGGTCAGATTGCTTTTCTCCGCTCTGGCCTTGTTTGAAAGAAAATACTTGCGGTGTGCTTACTGGTTCCTCCGCAGTGCTGTCAGTGATGTGGAGACTGATAGAGAATCTCAAATTGGGTGTAACCCTGCAAAGCCTTTGCCAAAATATTACCGCTAACATTTTGCAGCTTGTGTTTTGAAAAGATTTTGGAAGCCTAAACGATGTTGTCCTTTAGCAGATGAGGCTGTAGCACAGAAGTGGTTTGTGTTCACCACCTGAAACACACAAGGTAATACCACGGCAGTTTTACCGTGCGTGGTAGCTTTGCTACAGAAAAAGAACCATCAGTGATCACCGGAGTCACATCAAACGAAAGCCAGTCACAACCTTGCTAAAACCCCGATTGCCTTCAAATTGGACACCTTATCTAACCAAAATAACTCTTAATGATATAAACACTTCCCAGCAGATACTAAGAACAATAGCAGAGGTTAAGTTTTACCTAGAGCAGATGTAAAATGAATTTTCCTCACAGAGATTTGAAAGCGATAAGCAGGACAGGAAGGTTACAGCACAGAATGAATTACTACAACATGAAAAACCGCATCTGCAGAGCAGCTAGTAAAAGCAGTCTGCATTTTGCGGAGAACTAGCTTTTTTGAGAACTCAAGCTGTTACTGGAGCAGTCAGGATCAGCAGCGAAGTTCAGCCTTTGCCAGACCAGCCACTGTTTATTATCCATATAAATCACACAGCGCAGGTTTTGCTCCCACCTTGTGTGCTAGAAAAGAATTAATGTAACAACCACTGGATCTCAAGCCTGAAACTTGAATCTAAACCAGCCATGCTAAAATCTGAAACATTTTCATGATCGAGAGACGTGTGAATAAATCAACCATCGGTAGTAGATTTTTACAAGTATTTGTATGAGTGAGAAGTGGCTGTGTCTGGCCACTTAATTTGCATAACAATATCTTCAACAAGCTAGTACTTTACTTGGAGCCTACTACACATCTTGTCACTGTATGTCTCTAAATTGATTTAGTCTATGCTTAACATGACCCCTTAGTGCCACACGTAGATAGTTTTCCAGCAAGGACAGTCCCAACAGTGAAAAATGCAAACATGGATAGCATTTTGACAAAGAACTCTGTCCGCTTAAAGCTGAGCCAACATAAACCCATAACTTATTCTTCTAGCTAGAATAAATCTCAGCCTGTCTGATGACAGACGGACAGATGGATGGATGCTCAACCTGGCAAAACCAAAACTGTCTCTTCACTGGCTTTTCTGCCGGCCTTTGTTTCAAGAAATGCTTCTGATACTAAGACACACAACCCTGACAACATCTTCAGATTAGACATTCGGTCTGAACTGCACTGAAGTCAAAGACTTTTCCTTATATGTAACACCAAGACAGCCATCTCTCTTCACACTTAAAAAGCTGTAACGACTATTACAGCATGAGCTTTATATGCCTGAGCATCAGCCTTGCAGACAACTCTCAAAAACGGCAATAACCTTGCCCACAGTAAATCCTTTTCCCCCCACTCACAATAATTCTGATTGCTGCTGCAAAGACCTATATCCTACTCTAATAACATTAACAGGCACTACGTTCCTTTGCATGTACTCCACAGGTACTTCTTTGCTTTCAAGCACACCACAGCCCTTTTTTGCTCTCAAGAAACAACCTTGCTAGACTTTCAAATACATTTGCTCTTCCTCTCAACTTGCCCTTTGTAGTTGGCAGAAGTTCCCTACACACAGAAGCGCACTTCATTTTGCTCTTTCAAATCTTTCTCCAGAGTACCCCTCTGTTAGGATGTCATCAGAGAGAAAAGACAACAAAGAGTGAAATGCATAACTACAGGAAACGAGTACATCTTTTTCTGTTAAAATTAACTAAAAAATTAGGGTTTGGCAGGTATTAAGCATCTTCCAGAGTAACATCATGTTGGTAAACAGCACATTTATAATAATTTCCCTTGTGAAAGGGTTGGTTATTGCACTGTTTTACTTTTTTCACTTTTATGAAGTCCAGATAAACTCCATTCCACTACAGAGGGAAAATGTGCAAGATGCGTGTGCATGGATTTGTAGACGTGTTCTGCAGTGTGGAGCTAGGGAAAAGGCAGGGGGTTCCTCAGGGTCACAATCTCAAGATATAAAGGATGCACTGAAATTTGCCCACTGATGCTACACCAACACCCGTGACGCAGAAGAAGTATTCTTGAAAATATGAAAACTGCTATCAACAAAACAGAGTTTTAGCTGCCAGGCTTGTGCTTGTTGCTGCTAGGTACAAGCACAGAGGAGTGGGTGGTGACAGACCAGGGGGGCCGTAAGGAAGGACCCAGACTGGTAAAATCTGGGCTGCAGACAGGCCCAGTTAGACTTCGCCAAGCACTGCATGTAACAGCTGCTGCCACCTGCATTTGCAGGTCTCAAATGATGGTCACAGAGAAGAAAAACTGCATAGATCAGTGAACATCAATGAACATGAGTGTCTCTCACTAGTACCAACACATCCTGATACTCAGAGAAAGACCTTCTTTAGATTTAAATCAGAAAGGGCATAAGCAAACACTGGCTCACATTCCATATGACATCATGGATTTACAGACTTAGCCCGAGTGAGAGCTCACCCGTTCCTGACAATGTCCTGAGCAGCGATTTACCGAGTACGTGAGCACAAACAAACGCAACCATGCTTCCATGGCACACTGGGACACTTTCAAATCAGGAAACAGAATTTCAGTCCATATTTGCTGAAACAATGGATTGGATTGTGGTTTTTTTTTAATTGTTTGGGATTTTGTTCTTTTGTTTTAATTTTTTTTTTAATGAGAGCAGAACACACAAGGTATCAAAGAGCTTTGCTAATTAGCAAGCACACCTGCAGCTATGGGCTTGTCCTTTGTTCAGAGCTTCTGGGATGAAAGTCCAGTTTTCCAACGTTGTGCTGAGCATGGAAGGAATATGCATTTGTAGTATTTATAAGGCTGTCAACAGAAATTAGCACCTGGCAATTCTTGCATTCAGGCTTCTAATGGTGGAGAAAAACATACAATTACAATACAAAACAACCACCATGGATCACACATTTTGTACTCCAGTTTACCAGGCCAGAATTCTTTCAACTGCTAATTTGGTTACTATGTAGCTGGAACTTTTCATTCAATAGAATTTTGCAAGGGCCAGTTTTGGTACTCAAATTATATGTTTTTATTAATGATGAGGGTAGGGTGAATATTCACAGATGACCCAAAAGGTGGAGAGCAAAATTAGGATTAGAGTTGCAAACAAAGTTGATCAACTGAAGATACTCCCTCAAAAACCAGGATATTGTTCAAAGCTCACAACCAACAGGTTACACAGAAATATGTAATTGTGCAAATATAACATGCACAATGCCTGGCTGTGGCTGCTTTTCGAAAGGAACTGAGGTATTACTGAGGGTCACCACCTAAATGAGAGTTGATGTTCTCCCACAGAGATGGAAAAAGCTTCCTACTGATACCTGAATGAAAGCAATGCATGCATGGCACGCGATGTATTCTTGCTTCTTTTTTAATTAGTTGTAATACAGTTTCATCTAGAGTATCATGTCCAACTTTGGCTCTCTGTTCCAAGCACGATGTAGATCACCTTTGAGAGACTCTGATGAGGAAAGTAATCATTGCTAATGCCTGAATTATCACAGGATAGATAGATCTTTTCTGGGTTTAGATGTTCTCAGGACACATTGATTTATATTTTTTAGATTAAATCTGATGTATTGCAACACATACACAAAAAATTCAAATATAGAAATTGTCACCTCTGCTGTCAGTAGCAGCTTGGACATGAGAGTTATTCAGTGAATTTTCTACTCCAGTTTTCCACAGTTGTTTTTTGCATGTAAAGAAAATATTTGTTTGCATTTACCGATTATGCAGTGGAGTATTTTTTCTTCTAAGCTGTTATGGTCCTATTTAAAATAAGTTTACTCTGTAAGATGAGCAACAGTACTTACAAACCAGAACATCTGGTAAAACCCTGCAATCTGGCAGTCTTGTGAAAGAGTGATCGCGCCAAATAAGTGTTATTTGCAATGCTCTTTAATATTATTCCAGACACAGTGATTGTATAAATTTAAAAAGCTCAAAAGGATGGAAGAAACATCATATCCCTGAAATCATCACTAAGTGTCCACATTTTCTGAAGTTCACATATGAATCACAAATGAACTACTGTCCTGGCAGAAGTCTTAAGTTCCCAGAGGGCGAACATGCATGGTGTTCACAGGGCGGGGAATAGGAAAAAGATAAATGGAGTGAAAACTACAAATATTTATTCTGCTGTACGGACATCTTCATTGTCCAAGTGACTATTCATAGATAAACTGAGACAGCTAAGTTTGAGAGCCATGAATTAAACTGCTTACATTAACAAATGTAATGGCAAATATATTCACTTTCTTACTCTGCAATATTTAGTGATGTGATTTTTCTATAAAGTACATGAACTAGGAAACCATTGAAATTATCTTGTGTTAACCTAAACTGGTATTTCAGAGAGATTTTTCAGAGACATCATCTTTGTCATTAAGAAGTTACAAGTTTAAATTTAGCTTTGGTTCAAAAACTGGATTAAAAGATGGCCTTGTACTGTGATCAAGATGCTCACAGCATCACCTGCAACAATAATATAATCAGACATTCCTCTGAGACTTAAAAAAAATGGGGTGGGAAACTGTGTTGAAAAGCAAGAATGAGTATTTCATAAGATTTTATACGACACAGAAAGCTGCAGATGCTACATGCTTCATCTTTTACCACTACTGTGGTATCCATAGTTTTTCTTAGTCTCATCAAAATTCGCTTAAATTTGCTTAAAAGGAAACCTGTAAGCGAAGAACGGAGTTCACAGAAGTGGAAGGACAAAGTTCTTTGGAACAACTAAGGCATTCTTCCCTCTTCACCCCAGGTACCCTAAGCCGCTGAGACAGCTGCAACTATCCCCAGCAGGAAAGGGATTGAAGTAAAATATTAGGGCCGTTGGCATTCACGCTCCAGTGTCAGGAAGCTGGGAAATGACTGATGCTGCCTCTCCATATAATTATGTAATGGCAAAGTTTTACTGGCTGCCCAAAGAAGAGTCTGTAGCAGATGGCCATGATACATGACTTAGTAAATGGAAATTAATCAGATCCATTTACAGTGAAGTAACGTCTCTAAAATAGCTGGCCTTGCTCTTACAGTAATAGGCTCACAAAATCACAACAGGTTAATAGTACAACCCCAATTACACTGTTTTCTGTTAGTGATACAGACTGAGAGGAGAGCCATGGAGGGATGCCAGGATGGAACTCCTGCATCCCTGAGATCCTTCTCCACAGCATTTCACCTCGTTCAAAAATGCATCCACTTCCATCTTAAAACGCATTTGATCAGAACGCTGTTTCCAAACTTCAGTGATACAATGCTTAAGAACCTTATTCAAATTTCCTGCGTAATCTTACTTACAAACTGCTTAAAATTACTTGACTTCCGGTTGCTGCTGCTCTTCAGTTTAAATAACTTCCTCTCAGTGCCCCCGATACCTAGAGTCTGGAGATATTTACACACATAAAGCCCTTCTTTGCTAGAATTAACCAATTAACACTTCTATGGTTTCCTCTTGCATCTCTCCATTACTTTATTTATCATTGCAGCATCTCTTTTCACCTGTCTTGGTTTCAGTAACTTGTGCACGGGCAGCCAAAAATGCTCACAGCATTCCCTGTCAGACCATGGGGTTTTGGTTAATATTTTTAGACTAATTTCTCTACTTTCACTGAATCCGGGACCCTGAATTTTTGAAGTGTGTTGGTCTAAATGCCACCAGAAAAATCTCAACAACATGTCACAATAACCACAAAGTTTTATCTGGACACTAAAGTAACTTTGCTGAGTAACCCGAGCCCTGAGGAGAAGAACACTAGGGCGTTTCCAATTAAGTAACACAGAGTCATCAGCCCAAGCCAGAGCACTGGAACAGAACATTATGAATATAACATCAACCCTAAAATGGTGCCAAACTTCTGCAACCTTTGCAAATTCCACAGCCATCTCACCCAACCCCCACAGGACTCCCAAAGACAAAACCACAAACCTATCTGCTTGCAGTAAGGGCGGTTCCCGTTTCCTCCACGACTCTGTATTCCAGTTAGTCCCCACTGCCTGTGATTTGGTAGCTGGTCACTGATGCCAAATTCTACCTCTCCTCACACGTCCTGTGTCTGCAGCCCAACCCATTACCATCAACGCCCTGTTGGCTAAACAAACCAATACATCATCTCCACCAATACTGAGGGATTCATTTATGCTTTCAGTGCCTCTCAGTCTTTAGATACATCCTCTCAGATCTCCTTGAACTTTAATGCTCCAGGTCCACGCTTGCCTGTAACACTGCTGCAAAGCTTCTCCTTAACATACAATATTTAAAGTTTACCTTATTTGGCCCAATTTATCATTGGATCTAATAATGCAGCTGCTCAAAACAGAAGGCAATTACCAGCACTGTATACCCTCTAGTCACCATGCATTTCAGTAAATATGAGGTGAAACAAAAGGGCTTATCCCATATCTAGACCACAGACGACATAGGATAGTCAGTATCTCCTTCATATTTTCCTCGTCAAAAATACTGGAAAGAAACAGTACAATAATCTCAGTAAAGCCTCAAGACAATCTTTTAGAGTGGGAAAACTACCTGCTCACTTGCTACTTACCTGCTGTGTAACTCCTGGGAATTTAAAACTAATTTATTATACACAGAGGGGAAAAAAAAGGCTTGGATCTTTTGTAGATTTCTACGAAGAGGTAATAGGCAGGAATAGATTGCAGTATCATCCATTATTGCAGGCATATATTTTACTGATGTAAATAATTACTTGCTGCAAGTTCTTAAATGAAATATCATCAGGTTTATAAAGTACTGCAAATAATAGTTTTCCTTTTTGTTCTTCACTCTGTGCAAATTTGGCACAACATTTACACACTACTTCAATATACTTTAAGGAATAGGTGTTCAAGCTTCATCAGCAAATTTGTTCTGTCTCCTTACAGAAAGCAAATTGAATGAAGCTCAGGTTTGTACTATGTTCATATGTACAGGCTTGAATTTATGCTGGTTCTTTACCAAGTTGCAGAACAATTTACTTTGCTGCCAGCTATACTGAAAACACCAGCAGTCTCAACTCCTTCCTGAAGCGTTTGAGATACGTTCATGATTAGAAAGTCTTACATCAAGAAAAAACAACGGACGAGAAGGCTGTTGCAGAGCAAGGCCTATATTCAGTATTGCTCATACCTGAGTAATGCTACATCAGCCCATCTGTCCGTTTTACTACTTGTCTACTGTAGGAGTCTACAGAGACAGTTCAAGGCACTGGTACTGTTCTGAAATAGTCTTGCACTTGTAATTTGTGATCTGCACCTCTAATGACATAAGCTTGAAAGAATATCCTGTTCAATACTGATTTTTTTTTCTTTCCAGAAATAGAATCCTTTAACTTATCCTCTTCACACAACTCTAGTATTTGGATATCAAAATCACTTTAATGCATTAAAAGTAAACATCAAATGGATTTGGAATCTAAATAATTATGCCTGAAACACTTTGCTTATAAAACAATTTTTACTCAAGACAAAGTCAGAAATCTACCCTTCTCTAGGCTTAATGGAGCTAAAAAAACCTCTTCACAGAAACAGGTAAGAGCACACACACAACTGAAAAGGTCACAAAGTTATGCCTAAAAAGCTAGGAGCGGTACCATGTTTCCATAGTTTAGACCTTGCTGGTTTAAACTCATCTCATAATTTCACTGTGAACAGGTTTATTTATTTTAAATACACTATCTTCAGGAGCTCTTCCTTTATCTGCAAATACAAGTTGCATATTGTTGGGCATTCTGAAATTAATTTCGTAAAGGCTGACAGTCTGTAGTCCACCTGCTTTAGCTCCTCTATCCTTCCACCTTTTCTAACAATTCTTCTTATTACTAGATGCCAACTTGAAGGATCATTTTGGAAGTGTGGAGTTAATATCATATTTATATAAAATTGTGTTAATCTAAAAGTTAAGCTAAACATACAGAAGAGGCTGCTTTCCTGAAAACACTTGTGAATTTGGAGCATATCCTTAATGGAAACATGTGCTATGTTTTTAGATACTCAATATGCCTACTCTTACCATACTTAAAAAAAATAATCAAGGGAAAAAAAAAGATAAATTAAAACATCGAGAGATCTGAATTTCCACTGAACCTGGCATGAAAGGCTAAGCAAGCTGCTTTCCCTTTCAGATTTTCCTCTCTGTGGATCCAGGACAATCAAGAACTTGGGATCAGGTCCCCAAGAGATGACCACTGTCGCATGTTTCTTTGGGCTGTTCTTCCTCATGTGGCTCCCACATTCATCTCAGAGTTAGTTTTCACTATTATTTCACATTACTACATAGTCACTAAGCTCACGTAGTTGTTGTTTTTGGCATGCTGATAGATTGAGCCTTCCCGTAAAATCTGTCTGTCCATCCTGTTAATTTCTCAAGTTCCGGACCTAATAGCAGCAATAATTGGTTTGAATCATTTACTGTAGTATACAAGCAGAGCAGTGACTGTCTGTTGTCAGTGTTTCAGCACATACACCTATGTTTCATGCTCAAGGTTTTCACTCCTCATCAGAAAAGGAAAGAATAATGCCATTTTATTAATGACAGGATTTCTGGAAGGCCATGCTCTTAAGCAGCTTAGCTATTGTATATTATTTTGGTTATGCAATTCTTTGATTTGCAGTCTGATTAAGTCTTTATGTATTTGTTTTTAGGTGTAGCATCCATAAACAAACGATAAATGATGTTTTCTAACTTAGAAGAGTATCCTTATGTCAACATATATTCTTCAGCAGCATCCCTAGAATTTTCTCTTATTTTCTGAAAACTGAGCAAAGGTTGCTGACAATCTTTCTGGAATAGAACTGTCTTAAGGGTGGTGCATTATTTATAATTTTATTCTTTAAACCAACTGCTTTGCTCACAAAAACATATGACTCATTCTGAAAAGTATAAAAGCAAGTTGCCTGTATCCATTCCTCCAGATACATCTCCAATGATGTACTAAAATTAGAATGGTAGATGCACAGGGTGAGGACATTTTCTTGTTTGTTCTGAAAAGCACACAATAGATTCTCAATATTGTGAAACAATAGTAGCTAAAAAAGTGCTGTACTCAAGAACACTCACTGACACAACCACATATAAAAAGAAGATACTGGTTGCCAACTTAAGAGTGCCCAGTGGAGGACAGCCTGCAAGGGAATACGCTAGCAGAGGTATAAAAGTCTAGGATAAGAATTTCTTTGGAAGAACAGAGCTTTAAAGATGACCTGCTACTTCCCTTAAACACCTTGTGGCATCCCAGTTACCTGGCACCTTCTTCCTCACTTCAGAATCTAACATCCAAAAGCTGTTTCAGTTTTTTTGGGGAAGAACAAAAAAAAAAAAAAAAAGAACAAAAAAAAAAAAAGAAAAAAAAAATAGCCCAGCCAAGGAAAATAAGGCATTTTTCAAACTAAGCTTCCTCTGCCTACTGGAGAGATTTTCCTCTACTTGTAACTGAGTCCCTCAAGAAGGTGAATTAGAGCCATCAGCAAAGAGAATACTGCAACAGAAACAGACCAGACTATGTTTGGTGACACTAAGCTACTGAATCATTCTCAGATGTTACAGTTAAATGTAGGAATCTGTTTCCAGAATTCAGTGTCCTGTCCCTTCCTTCCACAGTGATGCCAACTGAGGTGCAAAAACCTGTCAGATGCACCAACACTTCAATGTTATGCCTTAGGGAAGAGAAAGTTATCTTTTCCTGTTGCTAACTGGAGATTAATAATGTCCCAGAGCACAGAAATTGATAGCCCGTATTCTTCAGCTGCTTCAATGCTCACCATGTTCACATATTCTACAAGGGTGTGAGTTAGTTGGCATAGAAAGATTCTTCTGTTTTCTCCTTCTGGGATCATTCCAGGGATTTGTGCCCTGGCTCTTACTGAGGCTACACTTTGTGGGGTTAGCCTAAGCACTGAGTAGGATAAGCAATACCAATAACAACAATCGACAAAATGGGTTTCTCACACCGTAGTTTCCTAAACAGTAAACAGTGGAATATAATGCACCCACATATGCAGGAAAAGTACTATTAGATATTTACAGCCAATGACTGACATCAGCACAAACTATAGTTCTGTAAAGTACACCGAAAAAGCTAGGTCCTGGGACTTGAGACTCCAAACACAAAGGCAATCCCCAGCTAAAACTAAGGGACAGACTTGTCAACAGTCAAGAATATACAAACTTCATCCTCAGAATCTATACCACAGAGGGAATACGTGCTCCAAATTTCACAATCTTAAATTTATAGCCTCTAACCCTGAGTTTAAGTACCAGATTCATCTATTCAGTTAAAGGGTACTGGAGTCTTTAAGACCCCTACCAATATCAACTCTTCTCACTCTGTTAAACTCATCAATGAACACGACTCCTGGGGTGTTGGTTTCCCAAATCCTGGTGTAACCCTATGCCTAAACTGATGAAAAAAAGTCTCTTAAGTGTTATTTACATACTAAACCAGCATATGTAGCACTAATTCAAGTATAGTTTTACTCCTCTACTTTTTTAACAGATAAAATAGGCCTTGAAATTTTTCATATCTTAGCCCACTGTAACTCAGCTATGGGACTCAATTTTATGGGACTCATTCAAACACTGAAAGAAAGCATAAGATGCCAGGCACTTGGTGGTACCACACAACTTTTGGAGAACCCTGCAATAATAGATTCTCTTGAAGATTTGGATTCTGAAAGTTTTCTGAAACCTTTTCTCAACTCCCACTGCCCATGGATTCCAGAAGACCATCAGATTTTTACTTCTCAGATTTCTCCTAACTCCAACCCTATCTCTGAAGCCCCCAGATAATCTATAGATTGATGTGTTGAATTGTTAAATCCTTAAAACCTAAACCAAATCTTCTTTGTAGCCAGAGATTGATCCTTTTATAAAAGTAAAATACATGGCTATGCTTCATGTCTGCCCACACTTATTGGTTCTTGAAGTTGTAGGTGCCTAAATTAATTCCAGCCCTCATCCTCAATATAAGAATGCTAACCTCGATTGTAAGGATGAGGCCAGTCTTTACAGTAACTGACATGGGAAGCAACTGAAACACACAAATATTTGCAAATGTTGATTGAGACTGAAACATACAAACATTAATGAAATACAGTGAAATGCCATTACTGAGCATATACAGAATGCAGCCATAAATCTTAATAGCATGAACCTCAAAAACTTCATTTTACTAGGGAGATAAATGCCTACAATAACACAGAAGATAAGATCTTCATCAATCCTCAGCCCTCCTTTTAATCTCTTAGTACCTGAGCTTCAAAACCAGAAGCCCTGACTCTGAGCTCAAATACATGCCTAGTAGTATTGCTATACTGATCAATCCCTACAGTACATGGGAGCAAATGGGCCCTGCCAGATACCCTCCTAAAACTGAAAGCCACAAAGTTGAATCACTAGACTTATAATTTAACATTAATTCAAACCATAAACTTGATTTGAAGTCTAGAAGGGGAATGAATCATTTAAACAGAAAAAACCTAATCCCTACTACTGCCAGACCTCTTTTAACTCGTAGGGCTTTTAAAATCCACTGAGTTCTTGAAGGCTCATCTCTCCAAAGCTTGACCTTGACCCCAACCTCAAGCATAGTCACACCCAAGGAGGGATATGTGGACTAATTCAGACCCCCAACCCTAACAGCAGCTTTTAATTATGGTAGGCCATGCTGTGAAAGAGGATTGTTTAGGGGAGGTAAAGAACTTAATTCCCTACCAGAAGGGACCTCCTACCATTTATGCTCCCAGCTACCTGAGCCCTTCAGAACTGGACATTCTCCTTCCTTGCCCCACAACTTGAGAAAGTGGAATTTCAGTTTTAGATTTCTAAAACCTAATACTTATTTCAGTTCTAACCCCAGACAATTACAGGCAAACAGAGACCAATGCCTAGAAATTTCCTGATCTAGGGAAAGATATTTGGATGATAAACAAATAAAGGTTGTTACTGTCTTCATTTTGCCTCATTATGCCCTCAGCAGGTCAGGTTAAGCATCCCGTCTCTGCTGCAGATTATTCCTTTTTCAGGCTTAGATACATACTGCACAATCTGTGATGAACCATAGCCTTGCTGAATAATTTGGTTTTGCAATCATTTTATTTGTTGGAAGAATCTTCCTGTTATATTTAAACTGCAAACAGGCTGCTGTGTTCTCAGTGTCCTGTTCTGAGCTGCTGCAAACATGCTGTGTGTGTGCAACTCCTGCTGGAAGATTGAGAAGAAAACTGATTTCTCAGAGGCAGAGTTCATTTTGAAAGCACTTCAAAGAGAATACAACTATTTCAAAGATCATTGAAACTGAAGGGAAAATAATTATATTTCCTTTTTTAACATATATATATCTCTTTGTCTTTGACAAAGAAAAAAGGATTTATCATGCTGAGACAATCCATTCTGCCAAATACCCAGCTAATTCTTATTCACAGTTTGTGCCTCTTACACAATGGAATCCTAACAAGCAGAAGCAAAGTACTGAACATTTCAGGCTAATAATTCAGATTCTTGTAAAACTATGAATGATCAAAACACTGTGTTTACAAGAAGAAGAAAAAAGTCAGCTTCCACAAGCCTCAGGCAGCTTTAACTAACGCCTTCTCTACTAGCATTAGTATACAGTATTCAGTACTGCCAAGAGAGCATTTTTTTTGTACATGAACTTATTATTTGACCTTCAGGACCTTCCTGTTGAATACACATCAGAAATGCTACTGTTCATTTCTCACTTTGAAGCCAAGCAACAGCAGGAAAGTTCCAAAAAAAGAAAAAAAAAATCTTCTCATAGAAGTATAAATTAACTACTTGTTGCTCTTATGTACAATTATGCTGAGCCAGCAAGTCTTTCCCCTTTGAATATACAAATTTAAAGAGACCATTTTTGCCTTGAATACATAAGAGGTGAAAGCTTGAAAATGTGTTAAAAGGATTATTTATGGTAGCCTAAGTGTGATGTCTAAGAAAGATGATTCTTCATGTCACAAGAAAATTACTTCATACCAAGTCTGAAAAAAAACCAACCCTGTCTGACACCTTTTCAATGCTGTTTTGCCAAAGCAAGAGTGTTATTCTTCAGTCATAGAAAGTGGTGACTGTTTCTGGGAGTCTTTATTAAAAGTCCTGTAGGTAGTAATGAAATAACTGGTCTGAAAGAATTTTCTGCATATTTTATTCAACAATTAACCAAGAGCTAATTCATCTACTACTGTTTAAGTGAGAATTCCTTGTTTAACTTAAAATTTCTTATGTTATAAACAGACACGTATAAGTTCTTGCTCTCCTAGATTTACCTCTTCCTCCTACCTGAAGCACCCTGTCTTTCTCAGGCGCTTCCTTATTTTTCTTAAGTGCCATTTTTCATATTAATCAAATCTTGCATGATTTTTATTTCCCATAGTTGAATCCATTGTGTTCTTCCACCTATTATTCAGTAGAACTAATCTATATGTTATGTGAACAAAAAAGAATAAACAATATGGAATATAATTCATGTTCTGAGACCTTTTTACAAGGCAGTAGTGACTTGTTAATCAGGCTGTTTAGATCCAAATCAATAACCGTTTCACTAGTCCCAAGTTAGAATGGAAATAATTCATATACTGGAAAAGAAAGGTAAGTTTAATCTTTCTGATTTACTAAGGTCCTGTTCTGCCAGACATTGTCTAAAAGATTTTTCCCTTTAACTTACTGTCACTAAAAGCCTGCTCTGTTGTTTGAATCACAGCATGCATTCCACACAAAATTAGACTTCATCCTAGTTCAGATAAATTCATGCTCTACCTTTTGGATAAAACCCTCTATAATTCTTCTAAAGGAATTTATTAAGACTCACAGAGAAATATTATGATAGCTATAAAGTGATGATCTTAGGGCCAAGACTCCAGAGGAAATCAAATTATGTACATCTATATATGTAAACACCCAGCAGACCTGCTCCTCCTCCTCCTGCTCTTCAGGATATTCAGCAATGTCTGCAGCTGTGTTGAGTTTCAAGGCTTTTCTGGAATGAAGATTTCTCCTGCTGATTTTGGTAGTACTATAAAAATACCACAAACATGCAGATTCTATCCTGTGTCTTCCACCTATCATTATGGGCTTATCTGCCACCTCTGTGAGGACAAACATAATTTCTATGTCATATTTTTCTCTCTACCACTTACTTTAAATAATTCAACATTTTAGGACTTGGAAATGCAATGAGTCTATTATGATGTGACCCTTATTACAGCAGCTTGCTACAGTAGAATTCATTGCAATACTATTGCTATTCATACTACTTATAAATCACAGAAAAGCAATGGTATTAATAATCCTCTGTCTTAAAAGTCAGCATATTTAAAAGCTCTCAAAAATTAACATTTCTTTGCTATAATCAAATAAAATATGCCAATAAATGTAGCCAGTCTGGCATGGAATGAAGAGACTGATCATAGAAGCATCCTTCAGCTGATTACCAGATGACCCAGAAGATTTAACTGCAATCCCATGCCCTTCCCACATTAGGGCTTCTACTCCACTACATCTTTCTCCTTCCTTGCCCCTCCAAGACTGTAAGCCTGAAAGCATGTCAGTCCTTCCTACAAGAGCAAAAGTCTTCTGAGGTTCTTCATTGTTTTTCTTTGTAACTCATTTAAAGAGACTTCGAGCACTAACTTAACTTTCTGTTAAACTCCTTCTATGATTCCTTCTACGTGAAAGATGAGAAAGAGGTACACTAATCAGCGAATATTTAACAGACCAACACTACTCTAAATACATGCTCTTTTGTCTTCTTTTCACTTTCTTCACTCTTGCTCATCTCAATTTCTCTATATAACTTCTGCTGGGATGCCCCAGCTGCTGTTACAGCCGAGTTCTCCCAGGAACTCAAATCACTTCAAATGTAACAGTTTTTATATGAAAATTACATGGTATTTTTAGGATACTGATGGATTACTAATGGGGATCAATGACAGGACTTAAAAAGCAATAAAACATCTATCAGACCAGACCCAGATTAACATAACCACTGTTTCCTGGGATTTCACTAGTTTACATTTTCCATGCGATCGCCAGTGGGTATGAACGCACCAAAAACACTATCATAAATGTGACTGATTGATGAGCTTCCAAAAAAACCCAACCAACAACCAAGGCCTGAAAAGTTGTAAGAATACAGCTGAGTCACAGGCATCAATGTGAGGAATCCATTAATCCAGAAATCAAAGATAAGAGGAGCAGTACTGTAACAGTGATGATCTCTGTATAAGCAAAGCAGGGGGTGTAGGGAAAGACACTCCCCCTCCCCCCCCTTGGGAAAAAAATGCGATCAGCTAATGAAATTGGGAAATACAGATAAGATTTTGGATACACATGAGAAGATTTAATGAAGGGTTTACTTACGTCACCTGAAACCCTTGCCAAATTAAATGACTGGTCAGTTGTAATCTAACTGAAGCAACGAAATATCAGATAAAAAATAATGTTATCTGTTTCCAATTGCAGTGGCTAACCACAATATTAGGTCCCATATGTTGCTTCAAGTCAAAGAAAACGGTGGTGAAGTCATGTATCTTT
This sequence comes from Rhynochetos jubatus, assembly GCA_027574665.1. NCBI lineage: Eukaryota > Metazoa > Chordata > Aves > Eurypygiformes > Rhynochetidae > Rhynochetos > Rhynochetos jubatus. Next base: position 26,360,418 of record CM050656.1, read on the forward strand.
ATGTACTTATCAGCAACGTAACGAGTTCCGTTTCCCTAAATGCAGCAGCAATAGAAGTAGGGAAAGTACAAAATATTCTATTTCCTTATTTTTATCATTCTAAGTCCATTTCAGATGGAGCTCAGCTCAAAAATGGTTGGGATGTGTCCCCACCTCACCCTTGCCTCAGGTACCTACACTGTTGTCTGACCACATGCTGTGAAGTGCCTGCACAGATTCCCATTTCAATGCAAATGTGACACAACCATTTAAAGGTGTCTTCAATGCTTTACACAGCCTATTAATTCACTTACAGAATTATTATCTTCTCATCACTCAAACTTTGCAACCCTATGTCACCTCTGGCGATCCAAAAACTTAATTCATAAGAGAAATGAAACAACACAACCCTACCGAAATGAACATATCCTGAGCACACAATAAATACAGCAGTCAATCATGACTACCCTTATTTTCAAATTGTGTGTGTGTACCTAAGTGTCTTCATAGGACTTAACTGAGTACTGGCATGTTAACAGAAGCATGATAATACTTATGATCTTCTGTTACTCTTTATTTACTACTTTATATATATATATATATTTCCCCTTAGGTGGCTAGTCAATATTAACTGGGACTCAACAGTTGTACTAGCTCTGAAATGATGGAAGAGTTGAGAAATCTCCTCCACATCATGGATATCAAAGTCAGGATATACTCAATTATGTAGCCTTAAATGTTTTGCTTGATCAAATTATAAATTTTTCAAGTTATGAGGATTTTAGTACTTTTCTAGAAAACCTATCTTATTGTGTTGATCCTGTTCAGCTACTCTGCAAACTACTTCTTCCCTAGGCTTTAAGTATTCGTAGATAGGTACCTTTCTTCTCAAATCACAGAGTTTATCAAATTTATAGTCAGCTCCACTAAAGACAGCACTGAACTTCTCGTTATAAGACATGTAATATATATTTTGCTCTGTGTATTACCTTGAATGGACTCCTTAAAATCTCAGAGCCTAGGGTTCCCTTTTCCACAAAGAAGAGTAATAGTTGCTTCATAAGCAGGTTGGCAGCAGGCAGAGAACATTGATTAGCAAATCATCACTATGTAAATGCTTTCACTTAACACTTGTCTAAACTCTAGAAACTTTTATAAAGATTATGTATGTTTTCCTAGAGCAATGAAAAAGCACTCTTATTGACTGTAATCAATTAATTGAAGCATGGCTGCATTATGAAAGCAATTAGAAGCATCCACAATGCAGAAAGATGGAATGAAATTGCCTCTATTGTGACAATACAGAAATTAGGAAGAAATTCCAGCATAAAAATACTAAAGCTTCACAATCATTAGACCAAGCAAGGAAAACATTCAAGCACATGTCTAGACCCACTCCTTTTCAGAGGTGTCTACACTATTTTCCTTAAGAGACTCAAGCTCATTTTAAGTGCTTTCCTCCATTGGGACCAATGCATATTATACCATATTTATTATTTTGGGTTAACAGAATTACTTTGGGATTCAAGCAATATCGTAAGTCAGAAGTATCAAAGAACCCTGGCCTTGAAGACAATTTCTGAGTAAAGAATCCCTTCCAACCCCTGACAGACAGGGTTTCAATGGAAACATCCTTTAGCTTAGAGAGAGTTAGAAATAACTCTTTCCAGTATCCTGAATCTGGAACCAACAAACACAAAGACCATTGAAACAATTTCAGTCTTTCATTCATTTTTGATGCTTTACATCTAATATATTAAATGAATTTGAGATTCAACAAAATTCTTTGATTTCTAGCCAATAACTTAGCAGAATTTCCATTCAGTCCAGGGATAAGTACTATATATTCAGCTCAGAACTGGTGAATTACTTATGACTGTACAAATCAGATTTCAGAACTTTTTGGAGAAGATACACCACCAGTAGCAGATAATACTGCGTAATTTTAGGCTATTGTCACCTAAACTGCATTTGACAGAAAAGAAAATATACTCAGCATTTACTTACAATGATTTTTTATTGCTATGCAATAGTATCTAATGCTTTCCAGATGCATTCATAGAATATCTTGGGTTGGAAGAGGTCCATAAAGGATCATCGAGTCCAACTCTCAACATTCAGGACAATTTGTTCATTTCACTCAGTAATCAAAATGTGTTTTGACTAGTAAGTCCTATTTAGTTTTTTCTGTAATCATTTTTCTTAATGGGAGTATTTACCAGATGTGTTAGTCTAGTCATCTGGGACCTCTTCCAATTCATGTGGAAAGTTTGCTGTCATATGGTGTCATTGGCAGTTTTGTTGAACAAGCTGTCTAATTAGTTAACCCCAGCACAGTTACAAAGCAATATATAAGGCATCTGAAACATCACTGAGAGCAGGCATAATCTTTGTTAGGTAAGTGTCACACCAGTCTCTATTCAGAGCGTTTTGATATGCCCTTCTTCAAAAGGAAAATGATGAACTGGAACAGAAAAACCAGTCAAGTTTTCCTTTTGAAAGAAGGTTTACTTTTATCCTATATTTCCATTTGACATATTTAAATATGAATATTTCAATGATAGATTATGGTCTATAAAATTATAGTGCTTAATAACTAATGTTTTGACAATTTTTTTAAATTTGCATTTATATTTAGCAGTATTATAACCTCAGAAACTGTTATACTAAGTGCATCCATGTTAAAATGAGAATAATGTGACAGTAGTTTTCATGTAATACAATTCTGCAAAAACTTACTCTGTTGTTAATAATGAATTTTCCTAGTCTGACTACAAAATTTAACAGTTAATTGAGTAATAACCAAGAGAGAATTTATGGAGTAATTCTAAATTGTACATAACATTAGTTTAATAGCAACACAAAATTATTCAAGAACAAATTGATAAAGATATGCACTGCAATTTTTATTTTAATTATGAACTGATTAATTGAATTCAATGTAGTGATGCAAGATTATTGCTTTTTAGGGATGATGTCATACCTGAAAGTAATGGTCATATGGAACACAATTTGCATATCCCTGCTGATTCTTTCACTGTCCTCGATTCAAGAAGTGTCTTCTGAAGGTACTGTAACATACAGTGTTGAAGGGAGGGTGTCTAGGATATCTAACGAATGCTAAGAATGTTTCAAATTCATTTTCCTAAAAGTACTGAATTCTACAACTTTCTTCAGACAGGCATTATGCTTCAGTTTTATAATCACTGACTATTTTCTTAAGTATATTTTGGTACAGCATGGTCCTCCTCTTTTTTGGAGAAATAACATATAAATATGACTATAATGCAAAATGTGCATGAATCTACTTCTTTCTCTGTAGACATGTTCTACAGGTCCTGCTGCCCTCAGACTGACATATTTAGCCTAGGTGATTTGCAGTATGATTCAAGGAAGAATCTAAAACTACAATACCCACATAATTTGGTTAGAAATATTTAAATATAATAGACTCAGGGAAAGGAATGTCTATACTGTGCCAAGTACTTTGCCATTAAACGCTCTGTCATTACCACCGCTGAGGCAAATTTTGGCAATTATTTGTCTTAATACTACAGACTTCCATTTACTCTCCAAGCTCTGTAACACTGTGTATTACTTGTTGGTAGAAAATAATGTATTTCTATTTCTTGATAGTAGAAGACATAACTTTCGTGATTCTGAGCAGCTTGTCAGGGTGCAGCAGATGGCAGGTTTGATCTGCAGAGCAGAGCAGCCTGACCCTGCACCCTCTACACTTGATGGAAGCCTTCCCTCCACTTTCAGCAAAAATCAAGACTCTTGCCAACAGCAGCTAGAGCCATTTAGGCTTTTTCCTTAGAAGTAACTTCATAATTTACAACTCATAAACTTAAAACAAATAAATGAATGAGAAGGTGTTACATTTTTGACTTAAATTCTTCCCATAAGGGAAGAAGGGTGCAGTATATTTGGCACATACCCATAAAGGAAGATGTCTAGCTTCTCTTTTCAACTCCTGTATTGAGTCCGTTAACTCAGGTGCATGACTTCTCCATTTATTCCCTAGTCCCACTTCTCTGTGAAGAAGTGGGAACAAACATTATACTTAACTGCTGAAAATCACAGTATCTATTATTATTTCTTATCCCCTGGTCTTCCTTCATACACACACTCACACATACACAAGTGGAGTGTGTGCTGTTAGAAATTGTCTCTGTTGTTGTGTTGTATGTTATTTCTTGTTATTTTCTTGTTGTTCCTCAATGTTTCAGCTGATAATCTTAACTCTGTTTAAGCTTGCTGATTGTTCAGCTTCTTTGTTTGTATTTAGGGGCACTTCACTTGTGGTCCTGCATGTTTCATTTCCAGAAGAAGCTGTTAGCTTGTGATGTTAGCAGAGATTTCACATAGGAGGGGGAGTTATTGCAGGCTGAATAGCTGATGTGGCAGTAGAAGGTAACGAACCGCTGCCGAGCTTCAACACTTGCTGGTTGAAAGCATACGCCCCGATGTCTTCTACCAGCTGTAATCTGCACCATTTATTATTAACTAGCATTTTCCCACACTACAGCAGTCTAGTGGCAAAGGCATTGTGGGATGAGCTTTTACGATAGTCTGCTAATAAGTAATCTAATTAACAAACAGAAGGTACATGATACAAGTTTGCAGGACTAGATCCCAACTCTTCCTAACCTTAGAGTTGATGCCAAATTCCTCTCTGACCTCAGGGAAAAGAATAATGTAAAGGGAGGGCAGGTAGATTTTGAAAACTTCCAATAAAAACGGCTCCGGGGATGTATATTTATTATGACAGGGTTCACCAGTTTGCAAGCTAAACTGAGTTTATTTGGTTATTATGGAAAAACATTACCAAAAGTAAAAAACAGACAAACCTAACGGGTCCGTCAGATACAGTTGAGCAGACGCACATCTATAACCATTTGCAGGGTGAATTAAGATGGGCAATAACTCTGCAAAACAATACAGTGCCTGGCTAATATACTGCCTAAGTTAAATCTGCATGGGCTAGTTTGGATGCCAGAACTGCTGCGCCAGCCCTCAGGGACTCATTAATCTTCAGGAGAAGCAGTTAGCCTCAGCAGAACACCCCTCTAACGTGAGCGTGCCTTGCTGCTGGTCCTCAGGCTGCTCAGAGCAAACCTCTGATCCATGTGCCTTCAGGAGGTGTCGCACTGGGCCCACCATTTCTGCAATACTGAGTGAAAAAAATGGCATTCTGTAGAGAGAAAGATAAATCTTACCACCGCACCGTTCAGCATTTACTTATGTACCATTTTGGTTCGGCAATGTTTACACCAGTGTTGTGTGATTTTAGATTTATCAAGCTGTACAGGGAGATGTGGGGAAGGGTATTCTAGAGAGCATGACTGCCACTGTGATTTTAACTGTCAACACTACATGGAGTGCTGCCCTGACTTCAAGAAAGTCTGCACAGTGGGTAAGTTCCCAAAGACAGCCAGTTCCTATCAGCAAGACTTCCCAATCCCGTCTGCTCCAACTCCCTGTCACACTAGTGTCTCTCCTCTGAATGTTTAAATGTCTCTCTTAGTTCCCTGTGTCTTTATTCTCCTCTCATACACGTATTGTTCCCCCCTCAAAAACTCAGTAACAACCTTTTACAACCTGTTCAAAGAAAATTGTGTATCCACAGGTTATCACTGAGAAAAGGATGTTGCTTTTCAGCAAGAGAGGCAACAATTTACCTACTGCTTGCTTTCTTCTCCTCAGTGCATTTGTACTGTATGTTTGTCTCGTACACACACACAAAAAAAAAGGTAAAATGAAATTCAGAATTTTACTGGAAGAAATTCAGGGACATTCCAACTCAAATTTAAGCAGTGTGGAGCTGTAGGGTGTAATCCAAAGTAAGAGGGTGTCTTTCCATGGATAGAACTTGACTCTGGACCAGAACTATGTCCAGCCATCAATGGAAAAGATGGTTGGATGAGTATTATTTTATATGCAAAACTGTAGAGTGTAGATAAATACAGGTATTTCAAACTGTTCTACTGAGAGCTAAAAAATACTTCCTTATGAATCACCAGTGTCGAAAATATCGGTGATTCAGATAAGTGCAGTTTGTTACATTACCCTGTAGTGCTAGTAAGACTACAGGGGTAAAATAAGACTTCTTAGATGGAGCAATACAGGTCGAATGATGTTCAGAATGCATATGCAGCACTCTCTAAAATGCTAATTCTGCTGCACTGGAATCAGCATTTTTCATTACTGAAAATACATACTGAGGCATTTTAATTATGTAGGCTATTTATTCATTGTGGCCAGATTCTAAAGTTATTCTCGCATCTACATAACATTTAATAAAATCCTTAAGGCTAGAGGAAATCTTTCCTCTTCTACCTTAAATCACTAAATTCAGGAAAGCACAGCAGGCACCCTCCTTAAAGGATGCAGGCAGTCTGACTAAGGACTGTTGCCCAATTAGTGTGTGAATGATGGCAACTAAATTAGAGAAAATGCCAGATATTGTTTATCAATAAAAGCTGCCCTATTGTCATTAAAAAACCCAAAAATCTCACCTGTGCATGTGGGATGAATTCACTGGCAGCAACAGACTCACTGCACATCTACATTGGTCAAAAGACGTTCAGAATCTGCCTATACAGTAATCCTAATTAGATAGCGATTTAATTGTAAAATAGGATTTTATGCTCTGCATGCCACAAAGACAACGAATACAAAAGAGACTTGCGTACAGAAAAGATACAGGATAAGAATAACAGATCATATGGTAAATTCTGGAAATATCAAGTGATCACTAATTGTTGGCTCAATTCTATGAGATGCTAAGCATCCTCAAAAAATATTCACTTCAGGTCTAACGTAATCACTTCAATTTTACAGTTAACTAAGTACCTATTAAAGGTACTGCTGAATGATAATAAATATTAGTAATGTGATGTAAATGTTTAAGGACAAATTTTTGTCCTTGAAAAATACATGTTTTGCTGACATCTGTAATAGCTGTGTATCCACTGTCCAAGACATTTTGGCCATTATTTGATAAGAAACAGAAGTATTGTAGTGACTGAAGTTGTCAGAAGTTAACCAATAATGAAATATAAAAAGCAAGAGGTTATTAATCATGTCAAAACATGGTAGATGCACCTTCAGTACTAATAATTTAAGAACTGTATTGAGCAGACCAGGATAACATTTCAAACGTAGTCACTCTGTGTAACTTTGTTAACTCATTCACGCAGTGAAGTTACAGTGTTTGCCCCGAGACAACAGGTACACTTGGTCACGACCTATTTAAGCAAATCATTTTTCAGAAATGCTTTGGTAGACACATCACTGGATGCAAAGCGGTACCCTGATGAACAACTTTTTGAAAACACAACATGGAATTTAAATAGTATTCTTGAGATAACTGCTATTTGACTAGGGAAATGGAAACCTTCTATGATGGGACCTAGCTAAAGTGAACACTGAGGTCACATTTTATTCCACTACAAATTCTAAGAGCTGTCAGTATACTGCACTGGCAAAGTGCAGTTCTGGTCTAAACCCCACAATTACAAAACCAAGTTTCGGATTAGATTAACCACCCTATTTTATGCAGCTGTTCTTTACAGCAGCTTAAGTAAATGACTTCACTGTAGAAAGATCCCAGCATTAAACATGAGCTAGCCAGAAATACTAACTCTGTCGTTCTGCCTTACGCAGCACTCTCCTGCAGAGGACGTTGCTTTGAAGTCTTTCAAAGAGGAAGAGAGTGTGACTGTGATGCAGACTGTGAAAGATATGGCAAATGTTGCCCAGACTATGCGAAACACTGTAAAGAGGGTAAGAAATTTCTTTATCACTATATTTTTCCTAGTTGAATTTAAATGGAGATGCTTTGCATTATCATAAAACAAGGACACAATAAGTTAGCTACTGAACAAAAAAACAAACAAAAAATAAAATCTAATTTCAACAGTAAATTGATAATTTTCTCACTTTATGGATGCATACAGGTGGATATACTGTAAGCCATCACCAAGATACAAAATCTAAGGGTGAAGTTTTATTATGCCTTAGTCTCTTTTGCCACTAGCTATACTCTGATTTACTATCAGGGCTGTCATGTGTAAGGCCAGGTTTTGCATGTGCACTTCCACTTGTGCTGCTTAAGTTACATCAGTAATATAATTTAAGGCGAGAACCTGGGGGGAATGAATGACAAATGGCAGTAAAAAGTCGAGTTCATCTTTAAAAAAAAAAAAAAGTAGTAACAAAGGAAGCTTCAACTCCCTTAAATTTCCCAGTGAAGAATATCTACGCAGTGCATTGGGATAGCATTACTTGAACCTCCAGATCACTTGCTTTGGGTTACTGCAGTTGCTGGCAGCATATAGAGAAATCCTGCCGACCTTGAATCCAAAATGGGAAGAGCAGCCCAACACAGAAACACATCCTCTGGGGCTCGAGGGAGGAACTGCAGGATTTGCCTGGTTAGCAGCAGTTAGACACTGACACCACAGAACGAGGAATTTTAATGCACATTTAACCTTTAGGCGGCAAATTCCATTCAGGGCAGGATTTCTCTGACCCATAATCACTCCTGATTATTCTGTCCTTCACTGCAGACCCTGGTGGGTTTTTGGTAGCTGAGCACTAAAGTGCAGATCTGGAGGAGCAGTTTCACTTCATGTAGCTTTAATGACACTAGCAATTGAATTCTACTCTAGAAAACACCAACAGAATATGTTTCATTTCATCATGTCCTTAAACTTTCTGCTACTTATGGACCTAAATTAATTTGTGTGAACACACTTGGCAAACATGGCCTGGCACCAGGTTGTTGACCAGACAACCTTCAAAGCAGCCAATTTCCAAAACCTGCAGTTTAACAAAGAAGATGAGTTACAGATTATCATTTGGTGCACTTTATCAACCACTTGCAGTCTCCAAATGCTGGTACAGTTTCTTGGGTTTGATACTCTGTTGCATAGTAATTTATACTGAAATAGTTTCTGTGTTCAGCATTTTTTGACTGGATGTCTAGAAGAGGATAAGTGTCTTAGAAGTGTCTTGCGGTGACTTTGCTGACTTTGAGATATCTCACTCTTGCTGCTGGAGCTTAACACACATGAACACTCACAAACAATAGCTGTTTCACTTGTTCTTCAGTTCAAATATAATGAAAAGTTAACCAACTGCTCATAACCTTAGAGTTTCTTGTAGTGTTTTAGTTACTTAGCTACTTTAGTTACTTACTTTTTGTCAAAAAAAGCAACAAAACCAAACAAAAAATCCCCCAAACCCAGCCTAGCCCTGTACTCAGTATTTTTGTATTTTTGCTATGTGTGAGAAACTGAGAAACCTGTCAAACCGCTTGGAATAATGAAATAACTTGAAGCCATGCAGTGTATTTTCATTGCATTGTTTCTTAATCTTCTGAACACTTTGTTATGTATAGCAGAGCGAAGCTCAGTGTGTATCTTTTGTATCCTCCAGAAGCCACTTATCCCCTGAGTACACATGCACACACAGTTAAGGACTGATCAAACATTCTCCCCCACCCCTCTGCTGAACCCTCTTGGAAGCAGACTCAGCTCCCAGAGTTATTTTATTTGATTTCTCTCTCTCAATAAGAGCTTCAGGCTATAGCCCAGCCTTACTCACTTTGAGTACTAGGTGCTATCAGTATTAGAAAGTTGATACCACGGTCATCACCGTATGAGACAAAAGTACTACTCCTTTGGTAAAAACCTGATTACACATACCTATGGCAGCTATCAGCTCCTTTGGTTTGATCAAAAAGATCCTGCAGGTACCCTGAGCTCCATCATGCTTTTTTCACAACCAACAATCTCCTTCTACAAGGCTGTGTTAGTGGGAAGAGAGGGTCCCACTTCCAATTGACCCAACAAGGAATAAAAAATATTTTCTGGCTCTTACTGAATGCAAGTGAAATTCCATGCAATGTTGAGAGTTGGAAAACCTGAACACAAACATCCAGTTTCTCCTAAAACTCAACCTACTACAAGTTAGGTAAATATTTAATTGCATGGTTTCTTTGGTCCATGTCTACTTTGTAGATTCTATCTCTTTCAAGGAAACAGTAGCTTTTAAGATGTCTCTCTGAAATAATCAATTATGTGCAGAATTAACATGTCTGAAAAACTACAATATAACTAAATCTTATGGGGATTTTCAAAGTAAATGCTTGGCTAATATAGCAGTTCTCAGAGATACACTATCGTGAGTTAGCCCCAAGACATCTGTTGTCAAAAAAACAAGCTGACAAAAGAAATTTTTCTAATTTTCTGAATGTTGAGTTCCACTCAGAATTCATCTTTTTCTCACCTCAAATTTCATGTTAACAAAGAATGACTCATCTCAAACTTGCAGGAAAAACATTTCTCCTTTCTGTAATGAAACACTTAAGGATGCAAAGGGTATTTTTCCTCTTTTTCTCCTGAATAATACTTTAAAAAATACTATAGATATGAAGAAACTTGGATTTATATGGAAGATAGTCACAGAAATTTTGCAATCACTTTGTTCTTACAGATTTGACACCAAGAACCTACAAAAAAACCCGGTCCCATTAACAGATTATTGTATTTCTTTCAGCACATGCAGAAAAGTCATCACCTAAGACTCCTCCACCAAACAAATCAACATCTAAAAGGTCATCCACAAATGAGGAAAAAAAGCCAGAGGAAGTAACACAGCCCCATGAAGTTATGGAAGGTAGGAAAGCGTACGAATGAAACAGGATGGGTGTTACCTGAAGGGACTTTAAAGGCCATTTTCCTGCTCTGGAAATAGAAAGACGATGTGAGACATTACCAGACAGTTACCAAGCTTGGAACTGCTCGGTTTATAAACTAATTACCTCACCTAGACTTCAGGATACTGACTTTGGAGAGTTCACTTAACACAGATGTTGGACTGTGGTGATGTCTCCTGCGTCTCTATTGGATTTTCACACACATCTTCCCAAAAATATATTATATGCTGTTGTCAGTTTTGGACCAAGTCCACGGCTGGAACAGGAAGGGTGTTGTATTTTGAGACAGTGATGAATTGGCAAGACCTAGTCTCCTAGTATGTTTCTCTAGCTTTAATCAAGCCAGACCTCATGTCACTTCAGAAAACAAGTATGATTTATTATAACTTAGGAGATCAGTTCGAACTTTAAACCTGAAGTAACAAGTATGAAGTGAGACTAGAACACAATTTTGGCCAATATTTTAATCCTTACTTCTTTTTTTTTTTAAGTTGGAGTACTTAACCTTTCTGCTGTGGCAATTTCCTATTACAAAAATCAACATATCGCATCAAATGAAAAAAAGTTAAGGGAATTCCTATAACAATTAACACGATCCCACTTGGCTTATGGTATTTCAGACACATTGGGTGGGAGGAAAACCTATTCTGTAACGCCCTGCTCATACCGCACTGCTGCTACAATACTTTTACACAGGGATTATTTGTGACAGTGCAGTATTCAAACTTCTTCCAGTCTGCTGAGGGAAACACTGCATCAGTGCTGCTAACAGTCATCAGGCCGTGACCATCAGCAACAGCTCAGACATTTTTAGATTTTTAAATTAGTTCAAAAGCTGAATGACATGGTCCCAAAGCACATGATGCTGCACTTATTTTTATCAGATATTCAAGAAAAAAAAGCCAGTTCAGGTGTAATGATAGACAGCAACACAGCAGGAAGCATAGAAAAAAACCCCTATGTGAAAACAAAACTAAATGGCAAAACATCACAGAGAGAACATTTGAGATTAAAATGCAGAAACATTTACTGTTAGTTTGGGCTCAACATAGCTATACTAACAACTGTACTTCAGCCAGCATAGCTAGATACACAAATAAATGGAGTCTTAGAGCTGTAAATAAAAAAAGAGAAAAAACACCCAAGATACAAAGAGACAGTAGGAGATGCAGTCAGGTGTCTGTACTCAAGAATTTTTTTTCCCTCCCACTTCCCTAACTCTTTCCTTCAAGTTGAGGTGATTGGTGCAGGCTATGTTATAATTAAGGCCAGAAGAACAAATAAAAGAACAGACCAAGAAGGGAAGTGTCCCATTAGAAGGGCTGTAATTTACAGTGTGGGTCTCCTTCCATGAGAAAGGACAGGAACACCAGGTGGCCTCACCTACAAACACCAACCTGAAATCGGCCATGCTGCACTCAGAGTTGTGACAGGTTAGGCAAAAGGATTACTTCAATCTTGGCTAAGCTGCTGCAAAGCCCCATGCAGACAAAAGGAATTCACACCAGGTTGATTCGGGTCTTCTAAATTATGTATCTTTTGAAAGTAACCTAAGTCCGTAAACTGGCATTTATGAATTTAACTGAGGTGTCCGTATATCCCTTTTATTTATTTTGCCAGCTTAAATGAATGTTGCGACCACTCTAAAGCTAATCAAGTGAAATTATACACAGAAAGCTTTTAGAGCAAAGACCATAAAAACAATCACTGCTGTAGATAACTAGCTATTTCTAACCAGTATAAAGAATTGATATGCAACAGGTCAATGGACTCCAATTCCAATGTCTTTATATATATATATATATTTGTTCTCATAGATAATGACAGTGCACTAGAAAACAAAGTGACGACACCAGCTTCAATGACAAAACACGCTGATACAACCATGACAATCAAAGTAACTACATCTAGTCCAAACCCCACTTTACCAACTACTACAAGTAGTACAACAAAAGCAACTACAATCAAAGAGACCACTATGGCTCAGAAAGATATGCCTGTGACAACAGAAGCACCAAGCACCAAGACCGACTCTCCCACCACCCCCCAACCTGAAGACACGACCCCAGAGGCCACAGAGGCACCAACCACCAAGGCCGACTCTCCCACCACCCCCCAACCTGAAGACATGACCCCAGAGGCCACAGAGGCACCGACCACCAAGGCCGACTCTCCCACCACCCCCCAACCTGAAGACACGACCCCAGAGGAACCGACCACGAAGGCCGACTCTCCCACCACCCCCCAACCTGACGACACGACCCCAGAGGCACCGACCACGAAGGCCGACTCTCCCACCACCCCCCAACCTGAAGACACGACCCCAGAGGCCACAGAGGCACCGACCACCAAGGCCGACTCTCCCACCACCCCCCAGCCTGAAGACACGACCCCAGAGGCCACAGAGGCACCGACCACCAAGGCCGACTCTCCCACCACCTCCCAACCTGAAGACATGACCCCAGAGGCCACAGAGGCACCGACCACCAAGGCCGACTCTCCCACCACCTCCGAACCTGAAGACACGACCCCAGAGGCCACAGAGGCACCGACCAAGGCCGACTCTCCCACCACCCCCCAACCTGAAGACACGACCCCAGAGGCCACAGAGGCACCGACCACCAAGGCCGACTCTCCCACCACCCCCCAGCCTGAAGACACGACCCCAGAGGCCACAGAGGCACCGACCACCAAGGCCGACTCTCCCACCACCCCCCAGCCTGAAGACACGACCCCAGAGGCACCGACCACCAAGGCCGACTCTCCCACCACCCCCCAACCTGAAGACACGACCCCAGAGGCCACAGAGGCGCCGACCACCAAGGCCGACTCTCCCACCACCCCCGAACCTGAAGACACGACCCCAGAGGCGCCGACCACCAAGGCCGACTCTGCCACCACCTCCCAACCTGAAGACACGACCCCAGAGGCACCGACCACCAAGGCCGACTCTGCCACCACCCCCGAACCTGAAGACACGACCTCAGAGGCCACAGAGGCACCGACCACCAAGGCCGACTCTCCCACCACCCCCAAAGCGGAAGACACGACCCCAGAGGCGCCGACCACCAAGGCCGACTCTCCCACCACCCCCGAACCTGAAGACACGACCCCAGAGGCGCCGACCACCAAGGCCGACTCTCCCACCACCCCCAAAGCGGAAGACACGACCCCAGAGGCGCCGACCACCAAGGCCGACTCTCCCACCACCCCCGAACCTGAAGACACGACCCCAGAGGCGCCGACCACCAAGGCCGACTCTCCCACCACCCCCGAACCTGAAGACACGACCCCAGAGGCGCCGACCACCAAGGCCGACTCTCCCACCACCCCCGAACCTGAAGACACGACCCCAGAGGCGCCGACCACCAAGGCCGACTCTCCCACCACCCCCGAACCTGAAGACACGACCCCAGAGGCGCCGACCACCAAGGCCGACTCTCCCACCACCCCCAAAGCGGAAGACACGACCCCAGAGGCGCCGACCACCAAGGCCGACTCTCCCACCACCCCCAAAGCGGAAGACACGACCCCAGAGGCGCCGACCACCAAGGCCGACTCTCCCACCACCCCCAAAGCGGAAGACACGACCCCAGAGGCGCCGACCACCAAGGCCGACTCTCCCACCACCCCCAAAGCGGAAGACACGACCCCAGAGGCGCCGACCACCAAGGCCGACTCTCCCACCACCCCCAAAGCGGAAGACACGACCCCAGAGGCGCCGACCACCAAGGCCGACTCTCCCACCACCCCCAAAGCGGAAGACACGACCCCAGAGGCGCCGACCACCAAGGCCGACTCTCCCACCACCCCCAAAGCGGAAGACACGACCCCAGAGGCGCCGACCACCAAGGCCGACTCTCCCACCACCCCCAAAGCGGAAGACACGACCCCAGAGGCGCCGACCACCAAGGCCGACTCTCCCACCACCCCCAAAGCGGAAGACACGACCCCAGAGGCGCCGACCACCAAGGCCGACTCTCCCACCACCCCCAAAGCGGAAGACACGACCCCAGAGGCGCCGACCACCAAGGCCGACTCTCCCACCACCCCCAAAGCGGAAGACACGACCCCAGAGGCGCCGACCACCAAGGCCGACTCTCCCACCACCCCCAAAGCGGAAGACACGACCCCAGAGGCGCCGACCACCAAGGCCGACTCTCCCACCACCCCCAAAGCGGAAGACACGACCCCAGAGGCGCCGACCACCAAGGCCGACTCTCCCACCACCCCCAAAGCGGAAGACACGACCCCAGAGGCGCCGACCACCAAGGCCGACTCTCCCACCACCCCCAAAGCGGAAGACACGACCCCAGAGGCGCCGACCACCAAGGCCGACTCTCCCACCACCCCCAAAGCGGAAGACACGACCCCAGAGGCGCCGACCACCAAGGCCGACTCTCCCACCACCCCCAAAGCGGAAGACACGACCCCAGAGGCGCCGACCACCAAGGCCGACTCTCCCACCACCCCCAAAGCGGAAGACACGACCCCAGAGGCGCCGACCACCAAGGCCGACTCTCCCACCACCCCCAAAGCGGAAGACACGACCCCAGAGGCGCCGACCACCAAGGCCGACTCTCCCACCACCCCCAAAGCGGAAGACACGACCCCAGAGGCGCCGACCACCAAGGCCGACTCTCCCACCACCCCCAAAGCGGAAGACACGACCCCAGAGGCGCCGACCACCAAGGCCGACTCTCCCACCACCCCCAAAGCGGAAGACACGACCCCAGAGGCGCCGACCACCAAGGCCGACTCTCCCACCACCCCCAAAGCGGAAGACACGACCCCAGAGGCGCCGACCACCAAGGCCGACTCTCCCACCACCCCCAAAGCGGAAGACACGACCCCAGAGGCGCCGACCACCAAGGCCGACTCTCCCACCACCCCCAAAGCGGAAGACACGACCCCAGAGGCGCCGACCACCAAGGCCGACTCTCCCACCACCCCCAAAGCGGAAGACACGACCCCAGAGGCGCCGACCACCAAGGCCGACTCTCCCACCACCCCCAAAGCGGAAGACACGACCCCAGAGGCGCCGACCACCAAGGCCGACTCTCCCACCACCCCCAAAGCTGAAGACACGACCCCAGAGGCGCCGACCACCAAGGCCGACTCTCCCACCACCCCCAAAGCGGAAGACACGACCCCAGAGGCGCCGACCACCAAGGCCGACTCTCCCACCACCCCCAAAGCTGAAGACTCGACCCCAGAAGCACCAACCACCAAGGCCGACTCTCCCACCATCTCTAAAGTGAAGGAGGCAGAGGCACACTCTTCCACCACACCTAACATCATGGGGACTATGCCTGCAGCCACCGAGTCTGACAGCACTGCCGTACAGAAAACAATACCTGTTGAAGTGACAACTACTGTCCCTGGATTGGTAACAACTGCTAAAAAAGATACCAGCTCTCAAAGCAACGTGGCAGTCACAGGTAGGAATGAAACACCCATACCTGAAGCAGACACAACTGTTTCAGAAATAACAGCAAAACAGAAAATTACAACTCCTGCACCCAAAGTAGGAACCAGGACAACTGTAAAAGACATGACCACAGCAGTACAAAGGACAGTGGTGACAGCTAAAACTGTTACTACTCGTGTAGCAGAAAAGCCGACAAGTACGATAGAAACAACCACAGTGAACCAAGAGAGAACAACACCCAAGAAAGACAAAACTACTGTGCTTAAAGACATTTTAACAACAAGAAGTAGGAAGGACACAACTGTAACTGTGGCGATAACAGCTAAAGCAGATGACTCCCCTAAAGGGAAGGACAATACTCCAAATACAACCCCTACAGCCAAGCAAGCTGTCACTACAGCATCTGGGTTGGAAGCAACGACTGTGGACAAAACTAGTGTAACACCAGCAGCCGCAGCAGCGACAACTCCTATGCGCAAGTCCACTGTGCTGACAACTGCCAAAACAGATTCAACTCCTAAACCCAGCAAGATACTGACAACCACCAAAGGAGGCACAACTGTGGAAGCTAAGCAGACTGTAACAACAGCAGCTAAAGAAAGCACAAGTACTACTTGTGGTATTGTAGAGACAACAGCAGCTGGTAAAAAAGAGGTAATAACCCTCAAAGAAACTAGAGTCACACCTGATAAAGAAATGGAAGATGCCACTGAAAAGGCACCTAGTATCGACAAAGGAGAGGAAACTACAGTTACCAAAGAGACCACTACAAGAGATAAAAAAGACACGATAGAAGAAATGTTTCTTGTTTCTAAAGGGACATCCAAGCCAACTATACATTTCCAGGAGGTTACTGAATCCAAAGATGAGCTTCATCCATCTGACCCTAAAACTCCACCACCAGCAGAAGAGCCTGAGATAAACAAGCCTTTAATACAAACTGCGGACTTGCCAATTTTACCTGGAGCAACACAAGGTAATTGCATTCCAGTGGGTACAAAAGCACCCGTAACTCCATCAGAGAGCACAACAAAACACGTGAGTAAAGGACATACAAGACCTTTTCATCTTGCACCAGAAGAACGTGGCACTTCTGTCCCAGTGGTCAACCGTGACCACAGCGCTACAGCTGTCAGCATCCTGCATGCTAGGACCCCAGTTTTCAATTGTACTGTTAGGGAAATTCTGCAGGTGGTTCAGAGCATGATCTTGTTTCAGTAATTGGTTTCAGCTGAAAAAGGTTTGCTAAGTATTGGGGAAGACGCAAACAGAAAAAAGTTGAGGACAGAAAAGAGAAATTTCTGAAGCCCCCTGAAAACATGGCTAGGGAGTCAGACTTAATATCCACCATTCATCACAGGCACCTAACCTGTCGGTTTGTAGTCACGTACGAGAATTGTCACATAAGACAGACAATTTTTCCTTCTATTCTCTTTCCTCTGTGCTTTTTGCCACAATATTTTTCATGTCCTCACAGTTAATTTTAATCAGATATAACCCTTAGATTTTTGGGCAATTTTTCAAGCATATATTGACATATATTTTGAAAAAGAAAAGTTTTTTAGATAGCAAATACTTGGATTTTTGTCCAAACCAGATTCATCTTCCCTTTATATTTAAATGAAAGTAAATACAAGTTCTTTTTTTAAGAAATAAGGAGGGGGAGGGTAACCCACTAGAGCAGCTTGGAGAAACATGAAGTAAACATCCCAGAGCATGAAGAAATTAAATGGGCAACACAGCATATAATGCATTTATAGGTCTCTTCCTGAATTACAGGTACTCAGGTAAGCCGTAAGCGATGATATCCGTACCTGGTCAGGTCAACGGCTGTTCTTGCACTCCTGGGACCAGAACTAGAGAGGCAGACTTCCCAGGAATCCCTCTCAAATGTGGGAGAGACAAGGGGCAGGCAGAGCCGTGGGCAATAGAGTCCTGAACATCGCTCGGCACCAAGCATCACACCTCACAGACACAGTGCTGCTGGTGTCGGGGGGGCGGGTAACGCACTTTCTGCTCATTGTTAAATGAACCCAATCCACCGTGTTTTGCAGCAAATGACGAGAAGGACCTGTGCAGCGGGAGGCCAGCAGACGGCATGGTGGCCCTGCAGAACGGCACCCTCGCCGTCTTCCGAGGTAGGCCAGCCCCGGACCCCCCCCTCACGACCCCAGCCCAGCTCCGCACCGGCCTGCCCCCCCAAACCCCTTCAGCGCTCCAAGGCCGCACCAAGCGCCGCCTGGGGGCCACAGGGGCAGGAGCTGCCTTACCCCCTCAGCTGCAGCCTGAAGGGCGGGAGCCGGCTCCTCCTTTCCAGGGCCTTTCTCCCCGTGTCTGTCTGTGTCCTTCCGCCGCTCACACGTGTTTTACCCCACCTCCTCCCAGGTCACTACTACTGGCTGCTGAATGGCAGGAAGCCGCCAACAACCAGCCCCCGCCGGATCAGCGACGGCTGGGGCATCCCATCCCCCATCAACGCCGTCTTCTCCAGGTGCAACTGCGACGGCAAGACCTTCTTCATCAAGGTGGGGAACCCACCCTCCGCGAGGGGTGTGCGGGGCCGGTCAGCCTGTGCAAAGGTGCAGGAGTTGAGGAACAGTCCCACGGAGGAGCAGCCTGGCATTGCCCTGGGGCTGCGTTGCTCCTTCTATAGAACAAAGGGGGTTTTCAGACACTGTGGTGGGTTTGAAACTCCCCGGGTGAAGTGTCTCTTCCCCAGAACCACCCCCCCGTCTGCCTTAAGATGGTGCTTCTCAGTAAAGAACTCAAGTCTGTGTTCCCCCCCACCCCGTAATTGGAGACAGAACATGGAACAAATAACTGATCATTGAGTAATCACATAATGATTTGGGTTGGAAGGGACCTTAAATAGATCCTGTTCCAACCCCCCTGCCAGGGGCAGGGACACCCTCCACTAGACCAGGTTGCTCCAAGCCTCATCCAGCCTGGCCTTGGACACTTCCAGGGATGGGGCACCCACAGCTGCTCTGGGCAGCCTGTGCCAGTGCCTCCCCACCCTCTCCATGAAGAATTTCTTCCTGATATCCAATCTAAATCTCCCTGCTTTCAATTTAAACCCATTATCACTTGTCCTGTCACGATAGACCCTTACAAAAAGTCCCCCTTCTGCATTCTCATGGGCCCCTTCAGGTACATTATTTACATATGAGCCACACTTCCAAAACCTCCAGCTCTTTATGGGTAATTTATCATGTCTTTGCCTTACCCAGACATGGCCTGTATTTGTTCCAAATACTTTTGCCTTCCTGGGAGATGATAATGAAATGTATACACCTCATTTAAGATATCATACAGCTACTTCCCAATTCACCACTCAGTCCTGCAAGTGAAGCAGCTTTTTCTGTCCATGAAGATTTAGAGATTTAGAAAGCAAATGGCTCCATTCAGTAACCGCTCTGAACAGTTCATTTCTAAGATGCTCCATTCCTGCTCAAAGCCAGCGTTAAAAGGCTGCAAAAGGTAATTTGTGAAGTTGTAGTGTTTTTTTTCCTGGTTTTAATGAACACAGGAGCATTTCCAGTTAGACTATGTAGTTATCAAAATGCTACTGTTAGGATTATTTTCCTGTCTTTGTTGAAGCTTACTTACCAAGAACAAAATTTCCTCTAAAGCTCCTTTTTTCCCCTTAAATCTTTAGGGTCCCCTATACTGGCGTTTCACTAACGGTGTTATGGATAAAGGCTATCCCAAACCTCTTGCGAACGGATTTGCAGGGCTAAGTGGGAAAATAGTAGCGACTCTCCCTGTGGCAAGATACAACAACAGACCAGAATCTGTTTATTTTATCAAAAAAGGTATGTCTCACACTTCAGAAGTTCAGGGATTACCAAAAGGTGCTTCCATTGCCTTAGGCATAAAACACTTTTTGACTGAAAGACACATTTCTTTCAAAACCAGAAACACAAGTGATGTCAGAGTGTGCTTGGTGGTCAAAAAAATAGCCTGAAGCTTTAAAAATTTGTACTTACAGAACTTTAAGTGCATTTTAAAATGGACAGGACTGTAAGGGACAGAATCTATCATCCTATTGGACAAATATTAAAATGTTATCTGGTGGTAAAACTATTTTAGTCTCAAGTTAGAGAAGGGAAGGCTTAAATCACTAGTTCAAAACTATGTATGGAAATCTCCCCATTCCTTATTTTAAGTCAACATAATTTCCTTAATCTCATATGAATGATGCACTGCCAACGTAAGAATTGTTATCTGAATTTAAAAAGCAGAGGTTAATGAAACGCAAATGCTTTCCTTGACTCTAGGCCTCGTCTCACACAGCCTAAAATGACTGTCTTACCCTTTCCTCCATAAATAGGAACGAGGGCAGCAAAAGCAGTTCCACTGGAAGGGTACTTTGTAGGGCAATGGTAATGAGCCTGCAGGAGGTATCGCTACACCTAGAAGCACAGGTTGGATTTACAGAGCAAGACTTTAATCTCACAATGTAAGAATGGATAATAAAAAGCTGATGGCTGCAACAGCTGTAGATGTATTAAAACAACACTGTTGCTTTCCTGTGTGTCATATGGATATCGTGTGCTATGGACACCAGTGACATGTTCGGATCTGACCGAGCTGGTGGTTTGGTGGTGATTTTTTTTAAACCAATGAAACTAATGTCTGTTTCAGATGGCAACATGCAACAGTACGTGTACAGACAAGAACCAGCCAAGAAGTGTCAAAGAAGAACACAGATTACCGTGAGATACCCAGTTTACGTCCCACGATTTGTAATACAGAGACGCTTTGGACGTGCAGTAAGAATGCCAACCATTATTCGGACTGTCAGAATCAACCCATATCCATCTGGTAACTTATTTTTATTAAGTTTCTTTTATACAACTGTTTTAATCTTAGTAGTTTGTGAAACACACCATTTTGCTCCATTTTTTTAAAATATAGTACTTTTAAATTCTTTTCAGTCCAACAGAACTCGCTTGCTGTAGATTATACAAGCAGATGATAGCTAACAGCAGACACACAGCAACATCTCCTAACTTTTCTTTTCTTGCAGGAGTTTTGCGTAAGGAAATCCAAATGACTGCCTACTGGAGAGGGCTCCCGAAAGTTATTCACTCAACTATATCGCTACCCAACTCCAATAAGCCTGACGGCTATGATTATTATGCCTTCTCTTACAGTAAGCTAAAGCTCATGCAAATTCCTATGTATCTCAGAAGACTAGGGGATGGGGAAGAAAGCAGCCCATGTATCTCCAAGCTTTCTGAAGCGTGAGGTTACCGCCTGTGGTTCTGCAAGATTCAATTTTACTACTAAAACATCCTGAGAATTAAAATGTTGCCTGTAATTGAGAGATATTTCTAGTAAAAAAAAAAAAATCAAGTCACAGGACAACTAGCAGCAATGAGGTACAATGATTCAAACTCACCAGTTGCGGAATGCATTGCTGTAACAGTTTAGGTTTATAAAGTGACAAAACCCCCTGACACTTAAATGCAGAATTATATTAATGATAGATTGAAATCTCTGGACCACTGCACATCGACAGATATTTCACTGGCTTCCATGGAGATACGTTTCTGACAAAACAAAAAAAGGGGAGGGACATGAACTGTTTTGCTTCACAGGAAAAAAATTATTCCAGATTAGATAGATCTTTTCCCTCCAGCCAGGATCATGTAAAAAGCATTCCTCAAAATTTTCTGGATTATCCAGAAAAATAAGCTCTAAGAACTAGTTGTACTCAAATACAGGACACTAAATTAAGTCTCCAGTATGATCTAATTCCTAACCTAAACATAAGCAAATTTGCATTCAGGGACCACAAAGTCCCACTTTTGTAGTCGCTGCAGGATTGTTTTGTTTCTAGTTCATTTCATTTCTGAACTCTTGAGATTATATCTGTGATCCAGCAGTATGAGTATTCTTCCCATCTCCTTGTTCTTACGACAGATTTAACTATTAGCAGTACTGTAAAATGTAGCTAAATACAAAGAAGGACGTGTAAAAAAATAAAGTTGAGGACAAAAATTCACTGTTATAGGCTCTCTACTCCATATACGTAGGCGGAATGAAAATTCTGCTATGCATGCATAAATTAAATTAAATGAAGGCTTTAACTTCAGTATTCTTTCCATGTTCTACACGTTCTCTCTGGAATTTAATTCTGACATCTTCTTTTCAGATCGGTACTACAGTTTGGATATTGGCAAAAAAATAGCAAGACCTGTTACTGCTCTCACCGGAAAGACTGTATCCAAAGACTGGTACAACTGTCCTAGCAAGTGATGTACGGCAGAGGATCTTAAAAACAAGATGCCATTTGAATGTTGACTTTTTGTCTAATTTTATTAATAAAAACATTGAAATGTGTGCACACAATTCTAAGTAGAAAATGCTGCTTTAAGCTCTGGCTTCATTACTCTAAAGCAACCACAGGCAAACTGGCACTTTTGTATACACAGCAGTAATTACAGATCATCTAACTAATGTTTCCTCTGTTCAAGCCTCCTCTGCCTCCCATTGCATGAGTTACACCTGTGTTGGGAAAGAAAACAAAAGCATTAATATAAATCCTTTTCACCCTTTTAATCAACTCTTGGTCTATGTGATACTTCATCCTGTAAGGAATTGCTACTGCAGTGAAACACTTCTTTTTGCATACAATTCAAGCTCCCTCTCCCTCCCCTACAGCCTGGGGATATGGACACATTACTCCTGTCATTTAAAAGGGTACTGTTGACCTCTGATCCTATCTCAGGCCCTGTACAGAAAGAGCAAGTATAGCATTCTTACCATATCTGAAATCAATCAGTCTTTTTTTTATTAAAGAAATGGTGATAGACTAGAAAGAAAATCTATCCTCAGTCCACCTCCTCACTCAGATACCTGTATTTCAATGCTAGTATCAAGTCTTCTACAATGTTACAATAATGCCAAACTGAATACAATTAATCTAAGCATTTTTCTTAACACAGAAGTTGCAAACAATTTATTGTTGTGATTTAACTCTATATTGCATTACAAAAACCTGTAATGCTTCTATAAACTGGTGGTGGTTTTTTTTTTTAAAATCAGTGTAAGACACAGTGATGTAATAACTGGAATCTTTAATGTACCAAATAGGAAACTGACATGTAATGTTAACAACCCAGATTTCCAAACTTATGTCCTAACATTATTTTTCAAATTATTTGTGTTTGTTTGTTTGTTTTTGGTTTTGAACTTTGTGAAATTTAAGATCTACTGCCATTTACTTTCTCGCCACCGGTAGGAACCGAGTGCCACATAAGAAGAAAGTTTGCCTATCTATAAAATGCTCAGACTAACACACTAAAAAAAATTACAGAGCTTTTAGGGTAACACTGAAAGCTAGGGCAGGGATGTTGTATTATTCAGTGTCTTGCAGGCAAACACAGGTGTACTTCACATATGATCCCCACAGGAAGAAAGTACTAAAAATTTGTTTGAAAAGGTTTGAATTTGAGCAATTATGAATATTTACCCCTCTGGCGGTTGAACTGACGACCACGAACACCAGTTCTTAATGTCGGTGGCTGAAGCCTGACACGTCGAAACGGCTTAGGCTGATTGCTGCTTGTGTCTGTGAAGAAGTGGAAATGCAGGAAAGAATGTCTGTGTCTAGTAAAATCCCTCACGGTTAATGTTTACATGATTTGATACACACTATGCTCTTTAATTTACTTTAAAATTATGAAGGTACATCCTTATTCCGTTGACATCTCTGAAATAAATAAAAGCCTCAAACCAAGTGAGTTTGGGATTTCTTTCATCACCTGTGCTAGGTGATAAATCGGTAACTCAACAGTGATTTACTTACTGTTCTTTGATGATTTAATTGAATGAAAAAGTATTTTTAAATCTGACATCAAATGAAGCAGTGGACAGAAATACCAAAGCATCAGTAACTTTTGCTCCTTGAAGAGTAACTTTTGCTCTGTATTCTTACTATAGCCTACTCTAGTTACTGTGCTCCAAGTAAAAATTGTTTGCCATTATGCTACAGGCATCAAAAGTGACCATGCTCTAAGAGTTCTATCTTATTTTGTGTATCTTGGCTACCAGCAGTGCATGACGCTGGTCCAAAAATTCCCACGCTGAATGAAATGGTATGAAATTAATTCCAGCAATTGCTCCGTACCTGCAGAGGAACTAGAAGGAGGATCTTGACTAGTCGAAGGAAGATCTGACTCATCAGATGCTTGAACAGATTCTTCTTCTTGCTGGCTATCTATTTCTAGGCCTGCTTCTGAAGTAATTCTAGAAGAGAAGGAAGGGAGAGAAAAAATATGTAAGTGTATTCACAGAGTTTCAAACAGCTTAAAAAAAAAAAAGCATCACCTTGGAGCAGAAAGAGTTCTGTGCAAATGTCTTTCCCCAGAATTTCTCACCGGTTTTATTTTGTTCTCTCATGTTCCCCCTGGCCCAATCATGAGATATTTATCTGACTTTTAGAAAAATAACAATGTAATTTCCTTTAAATGCAGCCCAGCTCCAGATGCATATTCAACATACTGTCTTTCAGAGAAGCTCATAGAAGGTTAGGGTCATCCAGAGAAGCTGTGGGTGCCCCATCCCTGGAAGTGTTCAAGGCCAGGCTGGATGAGGCTTGGAGCAACCTGGTCTAGTGGAGGGTGTCCCTGCCCATAGCAGGGGGGTTGGAACTAGATGATCTTTCAGGTGCCTTCCAACCCAAAGCGTTCCATGATTCTATGGTTCTATTTAATAGCAATAACTAAAAAACCTAACGTGAGGTGTTGTGCGTGCTTAGAGACGGGAAGAATGGAGGGACCACACTGACTGGTTATGCTTACAGATCACTCACTGGTGCAGTATCTAAGCTATTTGGGCTCTGTCTTCAAAAGACAAAACCCAAAAAGCATTATGAGGCTGGAAAAAAAAAAATAATCAAGCATTCAATTTAGTTTAAATGCAGCTCACTTTATGGTATACATTTTATTTACCTCGATTAGTATATAAAACCTGTCAGAAGATACCTAAAACTCAAACTGTGGGAAATATCTGTTCCCTACTAGCAAGATTGACTTGCTGTCCTATCAAAGCTAAAAGTCTGTTCTGAACTACAGCTTGTTCTGTGAACCATTTAGTTCCTCAACAGATGTATTTCTCATTCACTGAAGATTAGATGGTTTTCTAAGAAACAAATATGACACCTTAACATTAGACTATCCATCCTATGCTCTACCCATAGGCAGAAGACTACTGTGGTCCAAGTTGGTGCTGCATCAAGAAAACAGTGTGGCATATTTAACTTGCAGCAGTAACATTTCTTACGACCAAACTTCCTACCTCCTGCAATCAGTAGATAAAGGCTTAGGTAAATTGTTAACTACGTATCTTTTACTGTTTTGCAACCAATAAAAAAAGGTAAAATATAGCATAAAACGATAACTCCTTTTAGGTTTGTAATGTATTTGATCATAACACAAATATATAGCAGTTATTTTACTAAAAATTGCACTTGCGAAGTGGAAGACAAAATAATTGGTTCATCAAATTCTTAAGAATTGCTTATTCCGCTCCCTTGTGCTACATCTTTTGTACCCGCGCTGCCTTAACTGAATGACTTCCTCATATATGCTTGCTTCGTAACAAGGAGTGCTTTTCTCTATTAACAAATAGGAATGCTTTCGCTTTTATTCTACAGATTTTCAAAGTGGGGCCTTTGCCATCAGTATCTGGGCTCTACAGAGCCCTCTGCATTCTGTAAAAATACAGATTTTTTTTTTTTTGGCGACTTTTATATTAGCTATGTTAAATCAGAAGAAGAAAATCTGTGGCTTTAGATGACAAGGCCAGATTGTACAACTTCACAGAATTACTAAATCCTGTTCAAGCTTTCTTTCCCATCAGAACGAGTTAAATTGAAAGTTAATCACAGGCATACTTGGATGAAAACAAATTATTAAAAACTAACATGACATAAGTCTTAATGACCCAAACAAGTCATAGTTTACCCTTCAGATTCTGCCTCTGCAAAAACTTCATCCCCATCATCACCCGCTCCAGCCTCGGCAGTGGTGGACAGATTGCCAGTAGATGTCGTGACCATCGGAACAGACTGAGAAGCATGCTCTGAAGCGTCAGCTGATGCACTTTCAGTAAAAACTGTCACTGCACAGGAAAGGCAGTTCATAAACACTGAGTTAGTTTGCATTTCCTACAGATAACCGACGGAAAGCATTGTCACATCAGGGAAAGGGCTACTGAATATCCCTCACGTAGCAATAAGTACTATAACAATAATCTAATTCTTTTCTGGGAGGTCAACGTTTCCAACCTGTACTTCAGTCTGCAAATTCCTTGCCACTTACCTGGTGCTGCTACTTGCAGTGGTGTTGTGGGAACGCTACGACCACCTGATTCTTCCTCATGAGCAAGGAATAGTGGAGTTTCATACATTCCTAAACCTGCAACACAAAGTTCTAGCGACAATTAAAATAGCCACCTAAAAACCAGATTAACTGTCTTCTCTCTGTACACTTGATGAAATCTAGTGATTTGTACTTAAATACGGAGATTTGTATTATTTTAAGCTGTCCTGACTTACTGCCAATAATTTAAAGGTATTTTTATTTGTTTTACTCTCATCCTTTTCTTATGCTGTTATTTTGCTGTGAGCTTTCATCACAGAACGGCGTAGTGTTCCATGGTGACGGGGATGCAAAGGAAAAGGACTGATTCAGGACAAAAGCAAAACTAATACAGACAAATTGCCTGGCCATCTCTTAGCACATAAGGATATATCCTGAAAGTTTCCTTGCATTTTCTGTTTTTCCCTATTATTTTACTACAGGAAAGCTACAATCAACAGTAAAACCCAAGTTAAAAGCCATTCCTTCAACATTTCTTTCCTCATTAAATGAAGTTTCTTGTGCTCAGCAGGCAATGTGTCCTAAGTACAATTTCAGCTTCTCTGGTTCACAAGCCTGTTGTTCCTGCCCACAGAAGCATTCTACTTTTAAACCACATTACAAATAGAAGTGCAGCACCTTGAAGGAAACACATTTTTACTTTCTGTTAGTCTCTCTCCACTGACTGTGTTATTTCTTTTTCACTCTCACAACCACGGCAAACAAAGTACAGAAATAGTTTACCTCCTTGTGATGCCAGCTGACCAAGATCAGAGTGACTTGAGCTAGTTTGTGGCATATCTTCAGGGGGTCCAAATCTGAATCTAGGAACTCCAGCTACCTGGGGGGAACTGTCAAAATAACAGTTTAAGGAAACCTGCAATTTTCCCAGCAATGGTGGGGAGATTAAAAAAAAAAAAAAAAGACGACAACTTTCTGAGCAAACCAAGAGAACAAATCATGCGTGAGACAAAACCAATTCATACTGACCACAGAAATCAGCTAAACCACTGCTAATTAAATAACAGTAAGTATCTCCAACTTATGTGGACTGCGTCCGAAATCAGTAGAACAGTCCTGAAGAGAATATTCTTTACTTATTCCAGAACTGTCCCAAATCCAAAACCAGAGATAACTTTTCCTACCTTTATTGTTAATGTTGCAGGAGTGGGGGCGGGGGGCGGAGGGGAAGGGAGAACAAGGAAAGAAATTAAATAGAACCTTCTTTTCTTGATCTCTTCTTGAGTCATTAAATTACAATACATTGGAGATGATTTGTCTCTTAATTTGCTAATAAGTTTCAAGATACAGTTCAAATAATGATTACTTATTTTTAGATGCAATCTTCTACAATCTTAGCACATTTTAGCACGTTACTCCAATCACAAGTTCATTTTGTTTGAATTTATTTTCATTCCACTGACAAACAGAAAGAATTAGATGCCATTTTTTTTCTTTACATCTACTTACTGAATGGCTTCTGCAAACCCATCTGTACGATGTGGAACTACAAGAGTTGGTGTGCTTGGAACTGTTCTGTCCTCATCATCAAAGAAGTGTTGCTGCTGGGAAAAAAAGTGAATGCTATGAGAGCCTACAATGTATTTAGAGTTTCTACCAAACCAAGTTAAAAGTTGGTTTGCTTTTCCCCATGTAGTCCAGCAAAATAAATACAGATTTGGCTCATAACAAAATTCTTGTTTAATTTCAGACATCTAAATCTGAGCTAGTCATACAGATCACCCTCACAGGTGATAAAAATCAAACCAAAGCAAAGTAAAACCCATACAGTTACAGGACACCCATCTTTTAAAGACTTTTAAGGTATCTATTCCATGAGAACATCCTACCTACCACCAAAGTGCCATATCTCCCTGTTGACAACAAAGGAATCTTAGGGTGACTCATCCATAAATAGATAGGATCTGTCTCACTACAGATTGCTGTACGGTACCTAGTGTACAGTACCTAGTGTATGGGTTTTTTCACAATGTGAGTCAAATCCTATGTGCCCTATGGACTTGTGTCCCTTGTTCCTGCATTGCCTACAAAGCGAGAAACCTCAGCTCCTTCCCTCCATGAGGCAATCTTCACCTCCCTGTCCTCAGCCTGTACCTTTAAAACCTCTCTCCCCCGAGTACCCATGTGTTCAGTTAGTGTCCAGGCAAAAAGCAGTGGGTACTGAGATCAGTGCTAAGCAGAAACTGAGTAACAGGTATATGCAAGTCATAAAAAATATCTGAGCTGATGCCTTTGATCTCAGAAAAGAGTCAGTCATTCTTTCTTCTCTCCCTCCCTGAACTTGCATTCCTTCTGTTAAATACAGCTGAAGTTTAATAAAGGGTTCAAAATTAGCTGAAAGGGACAGAAAGAAGTCCTAAGTTTGACCTGTTCCTTTAGAATGAGGCTGAAAACATTTTTTTTTTTCCCCAGTAACATACCCACTTTAAAAGACTGATTCTAAAACCAAGTCATTAAAACTGCCTTAGACAAAATCAATTCAACTTATTTTGAAGACCTGTAGCTTCCTGGTGGGTTTTTTTTTTGTGGTTTTTTTTTTAGTATTTGCCTTCTGTTAATACAGAAACCAACCCCACTAAGGTACCTTCTGCAAGACTACAGAAACCGTCCCACCCCTGAAGTCAGTAGTTAGGCTTCTCTAAAAAACAAAATCAAACCCAAAAGGTATGAATGTTCCCTCAATACAGGTTTTCAGTAGGAGACTTTCATATACGTACCATCCCACCTATACCCGGAGTTAGCTGAAGTCCACGTCCCACTGACTGTCTTCGAGTCATCTGGATTCTCTTTATAGAGAAGAAAAAAAATGTAGTAGTGTGAATGCTCTCCTGCAATTCTAGTACCATACAATTACTGAATCAGAGCCAAGGACAGTGGCTAAATAAGTGTAACCATTATGTGTCAGTGTACAATACTGCTCAGTACAGCATTGTACCTTCTCAAAGAACAGACCATGGCAGCAGCTAGTCCACATCTCTATCTGCTGCCTGGCCTAAGCATGAAAGAGAATCATAAGGTTTACATTCTGGGTAAGTGACATTACTATTTTACTCAACTTTCTCCTGAGTTCAGAAAACTTGAACACAGAAACATCATGGTCCCAAGTCTCAAAACAAGTTACTAGGAAAGGATATTTTCAGTCAGGGCATTTTTGCAAAATTAACATTGTGATGTTTTCATTTACAAAATCTATAGGTCTAAGTCAGAGCATATTCATGGGTCAGGCACAGACTGTGAAAGGTTTAACTTAGAAAATGAACGGCAACATTCCCTTGCCCAATTTGCACTGGGGCAGAGACAGCCTGACCCCTGCCAATCTGTCTGAATTACCACCTGTGCAAGAACAGCTTTGTAGTGGAAGTATCAGCAATCACTGACTGAAACAACACTGGTACAGTAATTTGAAGATACAAATCCATCATACGTGCCTTACTGCTTTTAGCTTTTAATGTTACCTCTCCAGCCACAGTCTGCAGGATGAGACATGTTGAATCAGTTTGCTTAGCTACCATTTTAAAGATGCCATCTATTTTTACAACAGGCAGTTCTTAAGTTTTACTTACAAGAAACCTTACAGTAATTTCTTAAAAGTCTTCTGAACTTCTAGAGATAGTTTATACCTGTACTGGAGGACCCAGTTCTTGAGGAGGAGCATGAATAGTTAGTCGTGGGGGCAATGGATGTGGTGGTCTGCGCGGTGACTGCGGAGGCCGAGGGGGCTGTCTCTCTGAGGCAGATGATGGCTGCTGTTCTCTTGAGCTTTCATGAGGAAAAGTGGACTCTGCAGCACTTGTACTCCCTTCTCCTTAAACAGAAGTATGGAGGAGTAAAGCCAAGCCCTCCAAACTAAGTTGAAAACATGAAGTCAAGTCTTCAAATTCTGCTACTATATTAACACAGGCATTTTTACCCTTGCTAGAGTGGAGACAGCTCAGTACTGTTATTTAAAATCACTTAAAACAGGACTTGTGCCAGCTACATCAGCACCGAAACAAACTACTGATGATCCAAGTGCTGATTTAGAGAGAGATTAAACTACTGAGCCATCAACAGCAGTCTCCACAGCAACCAAAACTTGCAGGGTTTTCAAAAGAATGTAGAATAAATCCAGAAAAGAACTTTTCAAAAAACCCTACATTTCATGTTAAAATGGTCTTTAGCGTTTCACATTATATTCTTATTTCTAAGCACACGTAACGCATGCAGAACAGCTTCTACATTTCCCCCCCTTACAAACACAGACTTGGAAGGAATGTAGAATAACCATACCACTGTTTTGAGAATCTGCTGCCCTCTGGTTGCTTTCACCTCCTCCCATGCTTTCCTCAGTTTCTGTTCCAGGATCTGTACCATCAGCACCCTAAAAAAACCCACATAAAAATACTGTAACTTGGCACTAAACAGCTAGGCTGTAAAGAGAATACAAAAGCAGTATAAATATATGAGAATTTTCAAATAGTTCTGTAACTATCTACAAAATCAGGTAAATGTATACTACTGACATGATATTTCAGAAGTTCTGCTTATCTGCAGAAACATAAAAGTGAAAAATGTAGCCATCATCATTTAAAAATAATGAACAATGAAATATCTAGCTTTTGAAGAAACTGCCTTATTAGCTTTGCAACTACAGTATTTGTTGCTGGCTCCTGTCCTTTGCATTTTCATTCAGCCTTCTTACTGTCACCTACCAGCAGCCTCAATTTTCTGTGATGAATTCATACTAAGATTTTCTCTTTCACGTATTCAAGTTGGTGCAGACGCATTACAACACCAATTTATTCCAAGAAATTTAACAGGCTATAAAAGAGGTGCAAAGCTCACCTCGGCATCGTCTGCTTCATATCCATCATTACCATCAGCACTACCAGTTCCTTCATTACTGTCATCACCTTCATCTCCCATCCCTGTGTCTTCATCATCATCCTCGTCTTCCTCTTCCTCATCCTCATAGTCCTATGATAAGACCATAAAAAGGTTAAGGAAGTGCAGAAAGTGTTGTGGAATGATTTAAAATCTTAAAGTGGTACACAGACCATGTCTGTCAGTGGATTTCTTTCTGAAGATGTCCAGCATTTATTAAACAGTGTACATATATATATTTTTTGACTGCTGTGATAAGCTGACCTTGGCTGGTTGCCAGACACTCACCCAGCCACTCCTCTCTTCAACAGGACAAGGGTAGAAAATAAGATGGAAAAACTTGAGGGTCAAGATAAAGGCAGGCAGATCACTTACCAATTTACCACTACAGGCAGAACACTCAATTTTGGGAAAATTAATTTAATTTGTTGCCAATTAAAAAAGTTGGATGGTGAGAAACAAAGAAAAACTAGAACACCTTCTCCCCATCCCTTTCTTCCCAGGCTCAACTTCACTCCATCACTCCCAACTCTTCTTCCTTTTCCTCACCTCAAGCAAGGCAGAGGGGACAAGGAACAGGGGGTTGTGGTCAGTCCATAACAGTTTCTCTCAGCTGCTCCCTCCTCTTCACACTTGTCCCCTGCTCTAGCATGGGTCCTCTCCACACACTGCAGTCCTTCAAGACCTACTCCAGCAGTGGGTCCTTTGCACTGAAGGGCTGCCATCCATCAGGATAAACCTGCTCCTGCCTTGGCTCCTTGCCATGGGCCACGATTCCTGGCAGGAGAGCCTACACTTCCATGGACCGCAGTTTCCTTCAGGGAATATCCTCCTCTCCACAGGCTACAGGAAATACCTGCTCCATTGTGGTCTCTTCTGTTCTATGAGGAACATCTGCTTCAATACTCAGAGCATCTCCTTCCCCTCATTCTTCGACACCAGTGTTTGCAGAATTGTTTCTCACATTTTCCCCCTCAGTTCCTCACACTGTAACACTGCCAATGAAGCATTTTGCCCTTCTTATACATTTTCAGCAGTTGATGGGCTCAGCTGCCTCCTGCAGTGGCCCCACTGCAGAGCCAGCTGGAACAGGCTGTGTCTGGTATGGGGCAGCTGCAGCCTCTCCTCACAGTGACCACCCTTGTGCGCTGAACAGTCATAGGTAATCTAGAGGCACTGTGGAATTTTATGACTTCAAAAAAAAAAAATCAAGCTGCATTAGCAAGTATCTTGAAAACACTAGAAGTATAGGCTACATAAATACAGATTATTTATACAGTTAATTAAAAAAATTAAATTAGTCCTACCAGGTGAGCTTTATATCTGATCAAAGACAAAATGATAAATAAGATATACATACTTCCTGCTCGCCTTCATTTTCTTCATCATCGTCATCTTCATCATCACTATCAATTACAATAACATCATCTCTCTTAGACTGACCATCCTGAGATGAAGTAGTATTCTGCTGGTCTGACTGAAGAGGTCCAAGATCCATTGGGATAGACTGGGAAGTTTCTTCACTATCCTCCATGGGAGTGTACTCTCCCTGTGTGACACCCTGTAAAACATGAAAGTCACTCACCGGAATAAACAAAATGAAATGCAGTGTATGCAATTCTTAAAATCTTAATTAGGAAAGTGTCCATTGTATTTCTAGGAGTTTCCTGTTTCCACTCCTAACTCTGAACCTCAACCAAATGGAGGCCTGCTCTACAACACAAGTATTTTGTCCTTCACTTCCAAATCTGATTTGGGATGGGTGCCATCATTAGCGGTACTGTATTCATATATGATGCACCCAAATGCAGTTCCACAAAAAGCTGCTGTCTAAATGTTTACCCATCTATTTCAGAAAACCAAGGAGTTATCACCAACACAATAAGCCAATACAGACACTAGGAGCACTGTTGACAGCTAATGAAGCACTCTGCCCTTTCTTTACATCCAGCCAAGTGTGGTTAGAGAAGCACTCTGAGCACTCCAACACCACAGTTATCATCAGCGCACAAGACTGGTGTTCAGACAAGAAGAGAAACAGACCCTGATGCTTACAAGAGAAACACTAGTTATCGCTGTTTCTTAGTAACTAACCAAGATAGGAGAGGACAAAAGAGAATGCTGCAGATGACTGTCACACCAATCAACTACAGACAACTAAAAGTCTCCCCAGGATCACAGAACAACTGTGTCTCCTCTAAGCATGAACTTAGAGCTGCTGTTGTAGAGTTCTTTTGGTCTGGAGGAACAAGAACGCAATTCATGTGACAGCCAGACACAGAGGTAGCAAACAGTTCTCTTTCCATTCAGCACGTATGTATGTTCAAAACATTTGAACCAAACCTAACAAGTATGAGTAGAAGTGTTCAGGAAAAAATGAATCAGGGAGAGTCCCCCTCAACCTCTTTCAAAATAAACCAAACACAATTCATGACTCTACCACATACATTTTGTAGCATTCAAGACTTCAGGTTTAGGTAGGATAACCAGGTTCTGTTACTTTCTGAACATTTCACTTTGATGTTGCAAATGGTTTTCTAGCAACAGAATAATCACACTGAGTACTAGAACTGTTGCTTAAAGAACGTTTAAAGGCACCTGTGGGGTAGAAAGCACAAAGCTGGGATTGAATGGAGAGAGAAATGCTTGTCACACCTTTTAAACATGTGAAGGTTATGAGGGAAAAATTGACTGACTAGAAACTCCGTAAACCCTGATGCTTAAAGAAAATAGATTCCGCAACTCAACACGACGTTTTGCCAAGAATTACCATTACTTCTGCTCATTTCTGAGGTAGAGAGAGATTAAACTAATGGTTTTCACCTATATTTTGCCTTTCTAACATAGCTACAATGGGCATTTTACAGAACTAGAAAAAACCCACAGATTCACATGAAAAAGTAAGGTTTTGCCTCAGTTGAAGAGGATTTGGTTAGACATCAACTAAGCAAACTGAACATCCCCAAATCCATGTGCCCTGATGGGATGCACCCACGAGTACTGAGGGAGCTGATAGAAGTCATTGCTAGGCCACTCCCCATAATCTTTGAAAAGTCCTGGAGAACAGGAGAGGTGCCTGAGGACTGGAGGAAAGCCAACGCTACTCCAATCTTCAAAAAAGGCAAGAAGGAGGACCAGGGTAACCATAGGTTGCTCAGCCTCACCTCCATCCCTGGAAAGATGATTGAACACCTTTTCCCTTTATCACATCACAACCCATCATCTAACACTAAGTTTGCTCAAGGATTTCTCAAATCTTTCTCTAAAAGAAAAGACAGAAAGCAACGAAGTACTCCAAAGAAGTAAGTGAAGAACTGAAAACTCCAATCCATTTTAAGACTGATGCATTTAAGCTCTACATCTCAGTTTCACTATATAAAATTAGGGTTAAAGGTATGAGTATTTCTAAAACAACACACTGAATTACAACTCAAAATTGCAAAGCTTTAATAATGTTCTGAATGTTCCTTATAGAGGTATGTGTAGAGTGCAATAAAGCTATTTCTGCTGAAATGAAGTTGTGGGTCTTTTTGTTTTTTTGCAAATATGCTTACTTCTCCAATTGAGTCTTGTGAGTCTTGATTGTATGTTTGAGCTTCTACCTCACCATCAGTACTCTCTTCTGCTGTCACTTCCTCCTGAAAGAACATAAATCTTTCTCAAAACACATTTTTAGCCTTAAAGTTTGGTTTTTTTAACACATTTGAGATCTTTTTATGTTAAATGTTTTAACTTTTGCCTGTGTTAGAATATGGCACACTCTTTTCCATCCTACACTTCACTATGATCTGCATCATTCATTACAACTGATATAATCTCTGCCTTTTACGGTACCCAAACATAATTGCTTCCTCGCCAACAGATTAAAAAGCCATATTAAGAACTGACTGACTTGCTCTGAAGTTATACATTGCCCTTCCCATTAACACTTCCCATTTCAGATAATGTTATATCTTACATTAACTGATATTTTCTTATATATACACTTCTTACATTATCTAGAATTTTATTAAGTTTTAGTCAAGTTTTAAGGGACAGATTTAATTTTTTAAAAGCATCTTATGTTCTTGCAAACCTCAGGTCCAACTCTCTGTATGCTTCTCATTTTCTTTGGAAGAGGTACATCCACTGTTTCCTCTGAAATTTGGTCCGAGTTTTCCACAGTGTTATCCTCATCTTCCTCTCGGGAACGTTTAGACAGTGAAGAACTCGGGGTAGCTGAAACTTAAAAGAGCCTCTCTGTTATTTTCAGAACAACAAATATAAAAAACAGAAAATCAAAAGGTTTGGTATTTTACTCTGGAAGATCGTCTCTTTTTCTGCATGGAATGATCAGAATCACCTTGTGCTGTTTCCCAGGACATGAAAACATCAGCCTCTTTCGTTACAAGTCTTATGCTCTTGGACCTATGTTAACAACCTAATTGACCCCAAATCTAAGGGTACAACTAAAATACTTTTTCCAACATCTTTGCTCTGACAACTACACCCAAAAGTTTAACAGTATAAACTGCTTTTTTGTTTCCCAGCTGACAAAAGCATATTTGGGGGCATAAACGTTCTACGCAAAATCTACAGATGTACAACAGTGTTTCACACTGAGTAGCTTTAAAGTTCTTTACATTACATATTCCAGCTTAAGTACCTTACGCATGACTCCTAAATCAACCTTGCTCCAACATTACCATGGAAACAGAGGCAGCAAGGTTTAATGAATTAAACCCCGAATGCTGCTCTGAATAGATAAACAGGTGAGTTTTTATTTTCTGCTTTAAGGAACGCATTGCAGAGGTACCATTTCTGAAGGTTCAAGAAAGCAGCCTAACCTCAGAGGTTGGTAAAATGTCCAATAGGCTAAGTGGTGGGGCAAAAAAAAAGGCAAATAAATTCTTTTGCTGAAGTTAGGCCTGGTTTGACAAGGGTCCAAGCAGAGCTACTTAAAAGGAACTATTCAAAAACATTGTCCTATAAAATAAAACCAACCTGTGCCAAACACTGCTGTAGAGGTGGAGGGCCTTTCTATTTGAGAACTCTGCACAACTTCTACAATGGTAGGGGATGGCTCCTGATTAGTGGGCTCAATCTGAGGATGACTTTGCTGAGTGGGCTGCACAAAAGCAGTTGCTTGAGTCTGCTGCTGAACAGTCAAGATGGGCTGAGAGAGAGATGTCTGAACATTAGGACTGGTGGAACGCACAGACCCGCTAGTGCTCCCGAAGACTGGAACGTGCTCCACAGGTCCTTCTGATTGCATAGCTGAAAGACAAATAGTAGCACATTCAACAGCTTTCATATTATCCAATACAGTTCACATTCTCCATTTCAGAACACCCTAAATAAGCTGAGGCATTGTTTTGCAGATTGAGTTGACATTGCTTATATCCATCTTCAGTTGTGGAATCATGAACTTTGTTGTAATAGAAGTGGTCACAAAAGTGCAGTATTGAAAGGGATGCAGGGACAATAAAACTATCTGAGGTATTTTCAAACTAATAACCATCAAGATTTCAAGGCAAAAGTAGCATCTGTGATTGCCGTAGATCCTTATACTGTACTAAAATGCTTACCTTCCTGAGTCTCCACCTGTGTTGTAGGCATAACTGTAGCTGTTGGAGTAGTGGTAGGATTAGTGACTGTAGCAGGAGTAACCATTGGACGGATACTGGCTCTTGGAGTAGACTTATTCCCAGCTATTGCAGCAGCAGTCACTTTACTTGGAGTTGACACAACAGGAGTTGGTTTAATATTTGCTGTTGGTGGATCTGAAGTACTAGCACTGAAAAACAGGATATTGGTTTCATCATAGCAGCACAGAAAGCAGATGTTAAAAATATCAAATGTAAATATATTACCATAGCCAGAAATACTAAGTTTTAAAGGTTTAAAATCTAAAAGCTTGACACAGGCATAGTGAATTGTCTTTCAAAATCTGTTTATATTTAAAAAAAAACCAAACCACCAGACAGACCCACTATGCCATCATAGAATGATTTGTGTTGGAAGGAACCTTAAAGATCATCTAGTTCCAACCCCCTGACAGGGGCAGGGACACCCTCCACTAGACCAGGTTGCTCCAAGCCTCATCCAGCCTGGCCTTGAACCCTTCCAGGGATGGGCATCCAAAGCTTCTCTGGGCAACCTCTTCCAATGCCTCACCACCCTCACTGTGAAGCATTTCTTTCTGATATCCAATCTAAATCTCCCTGCTTTCAGCAGCATTTTGTCCAGCATAGGTTTGACAGGTTTCTTCAGAGGTAATCAACTAGAAAACTGTAAGTAGATCTAAAGGAGCAGTGTATAGCTTGCACTATTAGCTGTGCTGGGTCTTTAATACAGTAAGTAATACATCTTACATCAAAACTGATTGAC
This sequence comes from Rhynochetos jubatus, assembly GCA_027574665.1. Classification (NCBI taxonomy): domain Eukaryota; kingdom Metazoa; phylum Chordata; class Aves; order Eurypygiformes; family Rhynochetidae; genus Rhynochetos; species Rhynochetos jubatus. The sequence continues at coordinate 26,398,183 of CM050656.1, forward strand.
TCAGAAATATTATCTCTTGATTGAGACAAGGATCAGTCAAATTTTAAGAGGCATTTTTGAAAGCCTTGCTTTTAAAAGGATGCTGTCATGAAAATTGAGAGGGACTTTTTTTATCTAAACTTAGTAAAACAGTAGTATTTCCCATATTAGAGCATAGCCATTTCACTATTTTATCTGTTGTTAAGAGTTACCATCTATTTAGGCCATTTCTCATGTTTGAGATTCTTGCACAAGGAAGATACTCCACAAAACCAACAAGGCTAAAGGTAACTACCGAAACTGTACAACTTCAAGAATACTGAAGTCTGGAAACATTTTAAAAAACCCTGTAATGTTTCCCAGATACCATGTTCCTGGTGGTTAATGTGACAATTTAACAGCTTACAGTCTTTTTTGATAAAACGTAGCTAAGAAACAGGAGGAATGTATTATGTCAGTTAGTATCTTCAAAGTTGCTGAAGAAAAATTGTGAAAAGCCAGTGGTTTTGTAAGAAGAAGAACAACTAGATAAATACAAAACCAAGAACACCAACCACGGTGTGCTGGTTTTGGCTGGGATAGAGTTCATTTTCTTCAAGTAGCTGGTATAGGTATTTTTGGGATCTGTGCTGTAATCAGTGTTGATAACATAGGGATGTTTTCGTGACTGCCGAGCAGTGCTTACATGAAGTCAAGGCCTTTTCTGCCTCCCACCCCACCAGTGAGTAGGCTGGCACAAGAACCTGGGAGGGAACACAGCTGGGACAGCTGACCCCAACTGACCAAGGGGATATTCCATACCATGTGACATCATGCTCAGCATAAAAAGGTGGGGGAAGAAGGAAGGGGAGGATGTTCAAAGTGACGGTGTTCGTTTTCCCTAGTAACCATTATGTGTGATGGAGCCCTGCTTTCCTGAAGATGGCTGAACATGATGCCCATGGGAAGTGGTAAATGAATTCCTTGTTTTGCTTTACCTACTAAACTGTCTTTATCTCAACCCACCAGTTTTATCACTTTTACCTTTCTGATTCTCTCCCCCATCCCACCGGGGGGAAATGAGTGAGCAGCTGTGTGGTGCTTAGTTGCTGACTGGAGTTAAACCATGACACAAACACTGCAAAACCCCCAAACCCTTCAACTCACATTCCTCTTTCACCTGAAGCTGGAGTAGACTTGAGTGAGATTTGCCTCTGCTGTTCTGGGACCTATCAAATAAGAAACAGAAGCATTATGCCATGTACATACAAAACAGAGCAAGCGATTTGGTGAAATACTTCAGCAGACAGATCTCTCTACTAAAAATAGTTTCTCTAACAGACTCGCTAGCATAACTAGTCACACTCCATGATTACTGCAAATTCTCCAAAACAAATGATACCCACCATACCAAGTATGCAAACCAATTCAGTATTTTCTCAGGTATCTTCTGAAGTTATTGAGAGAACAGCAGCTAAAAACCCATTATACTGAACACATGGATAAAAATAGAGAACTAGAGAGCAGAGTGCAAACCGTTCATTGGCCGATACACAGTGAATGATAGAACTGCATACTCGTTAGCAGTGGGAATTCTGACTAAGGTAGCAAATAAATTTCAAATTAAGTTCTGAAGCCTTACTAAAGCCAACTTGTACATTTGCAAAACCAGGGGACAATGGAACTTCAATAGCACACAATTTGTTCTGTGTGCTAAAATAGGACTCATTGTTTTATTTGGTTTGGTTTTGTTTTGTACTGAAGTGTAGGAATCCTATGGCACGAATTTCCATCAGTTATTTAGGATGTTCGTAAAACACACCCTCATGTAAAGTAGTCCCGAGTATTAACTACTGTATGCACAAAGCCGAACCCAGTTGGACAACGGTGCTTTTCATGACTTGAGTTCAGTCATGAGACATGCAAGCTGTTTCCCACAGCTAGCTAAAAGGATTTTGTACCTTATTTGTAGACTCTGGTGGCTCATCTCGCTGTTCATGGTGTCGCTCTTGCTGCTCTCTAAGCTCTCTCTCCAGGCGGCAGATTCGACCTTCATACTGTGATTTGAGTGCACTCATCCGCACCTCCAATTCAGTCTTCTGCTCTTCTAGTGAACTGCTCTTTTGCTTCCACTCCTCGTTTTCTTTTGTTAGCTGTTCTTTTGTACCTAACGGAACAGGAAATAATCCAGTCTTGCCACTGTAAAGCTCCCTATTAAGTCTGCATGCTGAATGCCAGTCTGTCTTAATAGGCTGCTGAAGTATTTTGAAATCTTGTAAATGTTAAGTTATTGACAGAGCTCCTGCAGGTAATTTTAACTTTCACATACCATATGTCTAATTAAAAACATAAATATATATAAATAAATGTTTTTATTAAAAAGTAGTCACAAAGGAACAAAATATTTTCAGCAAGCTTACACCGTCATTCCTCTCAACATAATGAGAAACAAAGGAAGCAGTATGTTTTGCACCTGCACACTTTGGGGAGGCAAGAAGGAAGGGGAAAATTACCTGGGTTGTTAGTAGGGCCAACCCGCTCTCATCAACAAATGACCAAAAAATGGGGGCCTTGGCTGGCCCAAACTCAGCACAACTTTGTTCCTCCAATAAACAACTAGCTATATACTTGCACCATCTCCTGAAGACATTACATTTTTCTTAAGTTTCAGATCAATCCTGTAACATTTAATCTAGAAAAAAAGCTTCAAATAAAAATGAAGTAGACCATACTTCCCCAAGCACCCTGTCTAAATGCTTTTCCACAGGAAGAATCAAAAACCCCAAAAGAAGATGACACTTTAAGGACAGAAAAAAAAAAAAAAATTGTAATACCAGCTAACTGTGCAATTTTCTGCTTGGCTGCAAGCAAGGTCTTCCTAGTTTTCTCTTCCTTCTCAGTGATCTGTTGCCTGAGCTGTTCTTCCTGTGTAGTCTTCTCTTGCAAATCTTGATGAAAACGTGCAAGTTCTGACTGTAGCTGCGTGATCTGCTCCTGAAGATTTCTAACTTCAGTTTCCTTTTCTGCTATAGTCTAGAGAGAGAAAGAGATTGTAACTATTTGTATAACCAGCTACTCTGGCAAATATATAACCTAATAAGCTGCAAGGACCTAGTCTCAGCCGGCCACTGTGTTAAGGTTAAAAAGTTTCTAATTGACAATAGGGGAGTCCAATCCTCTCGGAATGCAGTAGCTGAGAAAATAGCATTCTCTTTCCTACTTTTCCCATGAAACAGCATGAAACACACGAGACACAGGATTTAAACTAGGTTTAAGGTCCCTCTTTCCCAACAAAGTAGAGGCACAACTAGGTCACTTCACATACTTCTGTGCATAACTGTGCACACACAGAAAAACCTCTCACTTTCTTCACAGTTATGCATTTACAATTGCAGTAAGTACAGTCCTCTGAAATAGTTCACTGTTCTTACCTTCTGTAAACTTTCAATCTGAGTCTCCAAAGCCTTTGTCTTCACTTCAGCTTGACTGAGAGTGTCTTTCAGCTCTTGTACTTCCTGGACAGAAACTTGTTCTTCTTGTTGTTCTACAAAAGACTGAGTTGATGCTTCAGCAACCATCTGAAATATGTCAAGCGATATCAGGCTAAAGTGTATCTGATTAGTATTCTCATTACTTTCAAAAGCTGCTTCTGTGTGCAAACTGACGGTTTAAAAAGTTCTGGGCAAAACCCAGGAATTCTAATGAATTCTGAAGTTCTGTTAAGAATGCTGCGAAGTATTAAGTCATATGCAGTTCATGCTTTCTGAGAGTTAGAGCTATCAGCAGAATAAATGATGCCATTTTCTGCTTTTCTCATCACAGGTAAGTATTCATACAATATTATATGAAGGGAATTTGAAGATCATTAGCTAGATTATACATGACTCTAGATGCAAACATACACTTTTAAATAGAATTTCTTTGCAAACAAAGAAAAAGTGTATCTACCTTATCATGCTGTGCTTTCAGCTCTTCATACTGAGTCTTGTACCTGCGCCCTATTTTCTTGACCTGTGTTATAGTTTTCACTTTTTCTTGTATGTCAGCCACTTTAGCATCTAGTTCTTTCTGCAAAGTATCCTTTTCCGTTCTTATTTTAGTTACTTCATCCTTCAGGCTCTGAACAAGATTCTGGCTTGTAGTCAAGGACGCATTAGTTCTAAATAACAAGAGATTGGATAAGGATGCAAATAAGATGTTTAAAATAATTAATACATTTCTATATTGCTCATTTATGTAATATCACAGGCATTATCTGTAGTAAAATGTTTTCTAGGATTCTACAATATGAATGGGTATTTGTAGGATACAAATTATTCTGCAATACATTAATTTAGAATAAGTTCAGCTAAAAGACAGCTTCCAAAACAATTCACACTTGATTCTACCTGTGTATTTCAAGCTAACAGTAAGAATACCAAAGGTTTCATGGTTACACAGTTAAGCAATTACCCTTCCATATACAGCTTTCTTGAAAACATTTTGTTTTGCACAAAACTTTACTAGTTGATTTATACCACACCTGGCTATTTCTGCTTTCAGCCTGCCTGTTTCTTCACTCATTTGTTGTATACGCTTGGCATTTGCCTCCTTCTCCGAAAGCAGCTTCCGATACTCTTCGAGATCAGTGTCCTTCTGTTGACTCAATAAATGCTGAAAGGTTGAGAGAATAGTTTGCATTTTCATAGGATGATTATACAGTTAAATCCAGAAAAATCTCTTTGAATTAGAGCTGCTGCTTTTATATTTTGATTTGGAATGCCTATGGATTAGAATAGCCTATTCTGAAGCTGCATAAACAATGCTTTATAATTCAAATAAATGTCTTTGTTTGCTGTTGATTTTATGAAAATTTAGGACTTTCTTTTCATTCCGCACCTGAGTCCGAGCTTTCCAGCGTTTAACATCTTCTTCCAAGAGCTTCTTCTCTGCCTGCAACATTCCACTTTTCTCGCTCAGCTCAGCATTAGACTCTTGCAGAGGCAGAATGTCTGCCTCAAGCTTGCGTACCTGAAAAACCACAACTGGGGATTAAACTCTCTGGATTTTACGAGACTTAAGGAAATGGAATATAGCAGGCCTTGAACAATTACGGTAAGAGGGACAGAGACACCAAACCCAACACCTGCCTTTCAGTGGCCAGCTGGGGACAGGGAGAGGGGTGAGGGGCAAGAGCAGGGGATGGTCCTACTGAGAGTTAAAAAAAAAGAGAAAGACACATAGGCATGTCTTCACAATCTTAGATTCTTACTCTTTGTACTTTGGTACTGGAAACACATTATTATTTACGTATTAGAACACAAGCAACACTGCACTGGATTCCATTAAAAAAACCCACCATGTAACAATGGGAAGAAGCAAGTATTTCCCCTTTTAAACTCTTAATAAAACTGTGGTCTGCTTTATATTGCCAGTTTTCATTTATCTGCTGATACTACCTTTGTTACTGGTGTACCTCTAAGGAAAGCAAAATGCTGATTTTCAGTTTGAAACTGAACATTACACTATCCAATATTCTATGTGGACCTATACCTTCTAAAATTCTAAATGGAAAGTCTCCTCATTTGTATGTGATGTAAAGGTATAATCACAATCTAAATAATATGTTTATTGCAATTAGCAATGGTATACCCAGGCATTAACCCATCAACTTGATTATTTGAAAAGTTTACATGAAACTCTACTAACCTTTGCTTGAATTTGTTGTAGTTCTTGTTCTAGCCTCTCCTTCTCTTCTCTTAGCATCTTGTTTGTTTCTATCAGCACATTCATGGTCTCAGTTTTTTTCATTAATTCTTCATGCTGTGCAATGGTTTTTGCTGTTACCTTTGGAAGAGATTTAACTCAAGTCATTTATTTCACTTGCACATGCATGTACACTTACTTAGATGGAGCATAACACTATCTTGGAAAGCTATCATGGTATTCATTATCTCACATGTACATTCGCTTAAGAAGTGGGAGATCGGAAAAAAACATTAAAAAATTAACCTTGTTTTCCCTATTTATGTGATTTTGGAATTCCCACACTGTTACACAAGACCCTCCATTTGGCTATATACCAACCTCAGTATGAAAGCTCCCTATTCTTGCAAAACTCTTTGTTTTTGAGTACAGGCAGAAAAGACAACAGAACATAGAGAACAGCCCTCTGTACTCACTGAAACCACAAGCAATAATAGCCAACCATACCTGCACCTTCTCTCTCTCAGCATTGAGACTGTCCTGCAGCTCCTGGAGTTCCCTTTCCAGATGCTCTACTCTCTGACGGTAACGCAAACTCTCCACCTGCGCCACCTCAAACCTAGTTTCTGCAATCTCTTTTTCTCGGCGTATAAATCTGCAATAAGAAAGTGAATAGCACATCACTTCAATGACAATGCAAGATAAAGCACTTTAAGTTGAAGCATCTTATCTCTGAAAGAGTACTGAGTATAGATGTCAGCTCAGAAAGATCAAGAAGAAAATCCTAGATAAAAGTCCTTGAAAATCTACATAACCCCCCTAAAAAACCACAATATGAAAAACCTCAAGTCTGAAACTCTGAAGTCTGATTTAGCTTCCTGTTCACTCTCAGTTTTTTCCTAGGAGTAGAAAGAAATCTCTTCTGTTAGTTACTGATGTAGTACAACCACCTCCTACCTTGCAAAAAGCACTTATATTTGAAGGATAATGTAAGAAATTTAACAAATAAAGAACTACTTCATTTAGCAAGTAATTTATAACCAACAAGAGCAGCCCAGAGCTAAATTTACCGAAGAATTTCTAAGATTTGTTCCTGGGATTTGCCTTCCTCATTGAGAGAAACATTCACTGCAGTTGGCATGGCTTCCTTCATAGAAGTGACCATCTTATCACTCAGACTTTCCAGCTGCTCATGTAATAAACGATTCTGTTTTTCCAAATCTTCACAGCGGGATGCAAGTTTTGAAGCTTCATCCTACAACAGAATTGTTCAATGGTTGTGAATTCTGTGGCTGAATTTCTGTTAACTGAAAAAAACCCCACTGAAACCATAAAAACAATCATACCTTGACCATTCTCTCTCTCTCTTCCCAAGAGGCTTTGCTCTCTAACAATTCAGACTCAGCTTTATGAGCAGCTTCCTCTAGCTGCTGCCTTACTGCTGTGTTCTTGGCAACTTGGTCTTTAATAGCCTGTAATGCTTCAACATCAGCAGCATGGAGCATTAATTCCCGTTCATACTTATTCTGAGCTTCAGAAGCCATCTTTGCCTGCAGGAAAATACAAATTCTTTATCATTATGTTAATCTTTAATGTTATATGTTTGAGAGGTACAGAGACATTCTCAAATTCTGGACAAAATTAGTGCCCACTAATCAAAAAGAAAACCACTGGCCAAAACCTCTGTCATCATCAAATGCAGAAAAAACAGATAAGCTTAGAATGGTTCCCCCTTAAAGACATTATTATTTTTAAGATAAATTAGAATTTGAAATAATTTCCTTTAAGGGGCTAGCAGGAGAACAGACTTACTCTACAACCAAACCTCTTGCTGTAGATTCTGCACAGCTAACAGGCAGGTATCAGTCTTAAGAACATACACTGGTTACTTCTACATGTGAATGGGCAAAGAAATGTACTGCATGAGGTTAAAAAGCTAAGGACAGACTATGGTCACCGTATTAGCTGAAAAAATGGAAATGTCTGTCTACTAACTTATGGATTAGACTAAAGAACAGCCAGACATTTTTCTACATCATTTATACCCATCAGTGTTGCTGGAATTCTCACCTGTAGAAAAGTAGATTCCCTTTAAAGATACAGTTGGTAACAAGACAATCTTATGAGGTACTACCAAATATCATATTGCCCCAAACTTGAAAAAAATATAATTATGTTTCAGGTTAGAAAGAGATTTTCCCTGCTGCTTTGTTGTGAGAATTCAGTTTCCTTTTTTCTCCCCCCGCCCAGAAGACTGAGGCAGCAATTAATTAAAAATAGCTTATTACATTCCCCAATAACTTTCTGACATAATGAAACAAGCTTTAGAAACAGTAATCGTTGCATCTTCTGTTGTTTTCTTACATGTGACATGAACTCTGCCTGCAGCACAACTTTAAATATAAAGTCAGTTTAGCTGACATTACCACAATGTTTGACCAGGTAGAAAAATGAAGCATTAAATAAAGAGCTGTTCACAAAAAGTGGAAGTGCTCTTACACTTCAAGGTTTCACAAGTCTCTGATTAGCAGCACTACCTTTAAAAAACGTTTTGGATTCAACTCAAAACCAATCACAAACTAACATTAAGTTTACAATCTCTGGCTAAGAGAGGCAAATACTACAAACATACTTGTTCCTGGCAGTCACGTCTGGCTTGTTGTTCATTATTTAGAGCTGTGCTGGCTCTCTGAAGAGCTTCCTGAACTTCTGATTGCACAGTTGACAGGCTCTTCTTTAGTTCCGATAGCTACAGGGAAGGGAGAACACCACAAAAACAAAACAAGAACAAAACCAAGACTCAATGCATTTCACAGTGTATTGAACAGAGAAAGGTGTTGAATGTCATAAATTATTTAGAACCAAAGGGTGGTTAATATTTTTTTGTAATGCTAATTTTAATCCAAGTAGAAACACCTCCAAGATTTTGACTTACTACTACACAAAGCTCTTTCCTGGTAAAAATATACTGCTGTTCTTTCAGAGCTGGGCCTGCAGCCACATTGTTACTTTCAACCCCACTAAGAGGCCAAATATAAACCAGACAAATAAGGGCATAGGCCGCTCTGGTTTTAAGAGACATGCATGCTACAAATTTGCTTTTGACTCATGTTCGCAAAACTGTTTTCTGAAACATTTCTCAAAGACTTGTACTTATGTTTTTCTGCAAACTGTGTTCAAAGTTCAGGAAGATAGTGACAGCTTTAAATACACAATCCCCTTAAAGTGATAAGGTTAATGTACTATTCATGTTTCAAAACATCTCACAAATTCAGTTAGCCTTTTGTAGATCCTAAACGATTTAGTTTTTGACACTACTGTACTGTGAAAACAAACTGAAGTTTAGGGAATTATATAAAAACATTCTTGTGGACTCTCTACAAGGGAGCATTCAACTCATACCTGTTGTTCCATATTCTCCACAGCTTTACGTTTCTCCTCTTGCAGTTCTTGCTTTTCTTTCTCTGACTCCATCAGCTTCTTTTCTAGCTGTGCTTGATACTCTGAAGACTCCTTCAGACGAGCTTCAACTGTCGCACGAACTTCCTCTGTCACCTTCATTAAAATCCATCATAAAAGGTCATTTTTTTTTCCCTTTAAATATGGCATTCTGATATGAAACCAGTATTTTATAAACATTTTAAGACAGAATAGGTATTTTCAGCATCTCATTCTCAATAATGAAAATGTAGAAAATCACAAACAACACTGATATTGCCCCTCTCCCCAACCCAAGGTGCAATAACTCATGAAGTGCACCTAAGAAAAGTTCCAGATCACTGCACTCAAATGTGCAGTAGCCAGCGTATCTTTTTATTACACACCAGAATCAGCAATATTGTTAAAGCACATCAAGCCACAATGAAGTTTTTGTAGTAACAGAACAGAGAGGCAGAAAACCTGGGTACTAGACAACCTCCATCATCTAGTGATGCTGTAACTTCAGTAGAAAATGAGAATTCAGTTTCCCTAATCTATCTTATTTTAACAAGCTGAACAGCTTGGAAGAACAGGCAACACTCGCTATTAACACGGTAGAGTGTATGACAGATCAAAAGGTTGTTCTTAAGCTTTTCCCGTGAATGCCACATCCAGAGTGTACTTTTGCATCACTGAAGACTTTATTGATGCAGAAGGTGTGAATGTAACTGCTTTTGATTGACAGCTAATTAATATTTTAAATCACTGATCACAGGGTTATAACAAAGCTTTTAAAAGTCAATTCCCCCCTTTTGAAGGAAAACACTGACAGAATACTGCTTCGAGTCAAACAATTAGAAGTGTTTTTAATAAAATCGTCTAAAATATGGTCTTAATACATCGTAATCAAACTCCTTCTAAACTAACTTTGGGATTATGGGGGGAATTACAAAAAACTACAGACTGTACTGTACTACTGTACTCTAGTACAAAAAAAAAAAAAAAAGGGCAAAAAACATCCAACCAAAAACACCTCCCCAAAACCCCACAGCTTTAATTTTGTTTCTATTTTTGCTCTACTAGGCAATGGTGACTTACTTGTTTTTCCTTATTAAGGGATTCCTCTAGACTAAGAACCATGGCTCTGTACTGTTCCACATTACTGGAGCTAGTCTTCAGTCTCTCTCTCAGGTCATTAAGTTGTTCGTCAGCTTGTCTTAACCGACTTACAAGATCATCCACATCTTCATTTGTACTAGGCTGACCTATAATATTAGAAGACACTCATTAACTATGAAGTTCAATTCAGTTTTTTAAACCACTATTCTGTTGAAAACTAGATTTTTTAGGATGACATGGAAAAAACAACCACTCTCAGAAAGTTTCCCTAAATAAAATTGTCAGCTTTAACTGAAAGTGGCTAACAATAAACACTGCTGATTCAGAAAAAAAGTTGTCTATTGAAAAATAATTAACCAAAGAGAATTAAGTTATTTTAAATGAAAGTAAAAGGCATCCTTTAAGAAGTTTTGCTTTATTTTTCCTCCTTGCAAAGACTGCTTGGACATTAATTTTACTTAACAAAACTATCCTGGTTATCATTTATTTGAATTATGTGATTATAATAATTAAGAGGTTTATTATTTAGTATATTCTCCTAATTCTAAATTATTAGGAATCATGCATTTTACCAGCAATGTTTAATGTAACGAGAAATTCAGTGTAGAAACGCACTTACCTTTCCCTGGAGCCCTCTGTGATGATTGAGATGCTAGTTGAGCCTCTGTATTGTTAAGCTGCTGTTTCAACATCGCAGTTTCTTTCTGGGCATTCTTTAAAAGTTCCTTTGTGTTAATGTGGCGGTTCGTCTCAGTCTCGAGTTGCCTCTTAAGATCCAGGATATGAACCTGAAAATACAAGGTTATTAAACCTGTAATTACTCATAAATGGGACAAAGACAGAGTATGTTTCTAAATTTCATGTATGAAAAAACAATGCACTGTAAGATGGCAGACGCCATGCAACTGTGGCTTTATTTTCACTAAACCAAGATCAGCATATTTATAACTATACTTACCTCTTGATTTTTGGTAAGGGAATGCCTTTGTTCCACCTCACTTTCTAGTTTCTTCTTCAGCTGAGATATCTCACGTTCTAGCTTTTCTATCTGATTATTGAGCCTCTGTTTTGTTTCCGTCTCAGACCTCTCCAGTATTCCCTGATAAAAGAGAATAAACTCACTATGCTTACAATACACTTCAATAATTTCTTGTGAATTACTGCAGTACTTCATACAAAGCTGTCATGCCATTTCTCCCATACATAAAATAAATGACTGTTGGGAATAGGGAGATGCAGAACATTATGAAAAGTAGCACTTACAATGTATGACTTAGCTTTCAAAGATTTTTAAAATAATATTGATACAGTAAATAGTATTTGAAAAAAAAAATCTATTATCCATGCAGTCTAATGCCATGGATCAAAAAAAAACCCTATAAAACCCAAAAGATCTACTACAGAAACAAAATTCAGTCACATGATAAAATGTGCAACTGTAAATATTTATGCTCAGAGTCAAATATACCTTATAATACAAGATACAAAAGTATAAAACAGTAAATATACCTTAAAACAACAGGAAAACAAACAGCCAAGGCAGGTGATTATAAATTTTGCTATCATAAATATTAATATACAAATATTTTTCTTTTCACTTTGTCTCATGTGTTTTGTTTCCACTTTATTGTAAAAACCCTTCTCAGCAACTCAGAATTCTCAGGACTTCACCCAGGTAAACAACAGAGTATCATAATTTAGGATAGGAATAATAACCTTGCTTAGCCAAGTTGTTCAAACATTTTGTGTTCAGTGTCAATTTGTAACAAAAAAGCCAAACCAGAACAAAAACCCACCAACCATCCAATTTAAGACCCAATCCCATGACTGTTTTACTGGATTTCAATGGGTATTTCATGAAAACTCTGAAAGTCAGACCAAACTTGGACATAAAACCAATACCACATACCTGAATAGTTCGCAAATTAGTAAGCAGCAAGTTCTGTCCTCTCTGTTCAACTAACAAGGACTCACGTTGCTGAGTCAAACGCACATCTGACATCTTCAAAATATCTTTCTCTTTTTTTAAGTTTTCCGCTCTCACCTTTAAGACAGCAAATAACAACAAGGACTTGGTTATCAAGCACAAATCTGTCCATTATTTTTTAATATTACTTTTATGATCAGTTAATTCTTAATTTGCGATCTGTAATCTTAAAAGCTCTTTAAAAAATAGTTTCAGGTAAATTAAGCCAAGAACAGTACGAACACAACTGTTTTGACTACTCACATTCTGTTTTCTCTGTAAACTGAAACACCAGAACGTTGTTCCATCTTCAGTCAGTACTTGAGATCTTTTGCGGAATATTACAAAATACACATGCACACAAGCTCTGACAAACCTAATAGCTGATGCACTCAAGAAGCCACACATTCAAGTACTGACAGCTTTCAAGACAATTGTAAGAAAAACTCTTGTGCTAACTTAGAGTATCTAGCAGTGTAATACATTGCATTACTAACCTCTGCCACTGCCAGTTTCTCATTAGCTCCCCTCAGGTCTTGAGTCATAGTGTTAATTATCTGCTCTTGCTTCTGAGTTGTTGCTGTGAGTTTCTGGGTTCTTTCATGCAGGGATGTTATTTCTCGACGATAGCCTTCAACGTTATCCTGCAGCATTTCATAACTTCACAGGGAACAAAGCAAAGTATATGTTTGCCACATTAAATTGTTTTGAGTTTAATTGTAAGAGGTGTATGTACACAGCTATACGTTTCATATTCTTCTGTGTCAGTTCTGACATATGGGGCTGACTCAACTAGAAATTATATTCTTGAGCCCACCTTCACCAATTCCTTTGTGTTCTTTAACAGAATAGGCAAAAATAACATTTAACTGGCAACTCTTCCTGAGCAAACAGTATCAAGCAGTCAACACGATCCTACTGACAGAAAGCACTGAAATTAAATCTGCAATGAAATTAAATCGCTCATTTACCGTTTGGAGGCAAACTCCAGCTGTGTGGAAATCTTTGCATTTTGTGACCTCAAGTCTGTGACCTGCTCCTGAAGTTTTTCGTTTTGTTCATTCAGCAACTTGTCATTCTCTGCCTTTTCTTTCTTATAGTTCTCAAAAACTTCCTGCAACTACATCAGAGAACAGACATTGAAGGCCTTACAAGAGTTAAAAAGAAACAGTGATAGCTTTCTACAGTGCTAATTGAAAGATATACCTGCTTAAGTGCAGCCTTAGCTTCCACAGTCTCCACTGACTCAGCCACTGACACTGGAGCAGGAGTTGACATGGCCTGAGGTAAGTTCGGGCGCTTTGGAGTAGATGTAAGAGAAATCTCCTCTGGTAATATACCTGAAGCTAAAAAAACAGATAAAGGGTGTTTTAAAGGCAACAACTGAACAAATGTTTGCCAAGGCAGAAGCTCATATAACCAAGCTGGAATATGGTTAAAACCAATAATTCTGTATTGCTAGGAAAGTCTAGGGCCTTCCTGGGCAACTCATGCTTTATACCTACAAGATGCTACCAGCACAGACATAATGACTGACATGTCGTGGTGACTATGTAGCCGGTCGTTACACTGTAAAAATGAAATCTTCTGTCTAAATCCAAATTCATGGGTTTTCCAGTGAGCGAGGGTTAAAGTTGAATACCAGATTAACAGAAGGTACTAGTATCATTACAGCACCATTTGTTATGAAAACTCGTAACAAATGACAGTACTATTTTTCCCCAAAAGTGCAGAAATGAGAAGCTTACCTTGCAAAGGAATGATAGCTCCTGTGGTCTGCGCCAACAGTATGCGGAACATATCACGCTGACGAACTATAGACTCAACAAGCTGCAACTGGTGATGACGTGATTCACGCAGTTTTTCTAGCTCATTGAGAGCTTCCTCAAGCTGACTCTGAAGCTCAGAAATTCTGAAACCAACAGTTGTTTTCAGTAACTTATGCAACAAGGCATACCAGGATGACACAACCCTTACATTCTGTCACAAGTCCTTCAGTGTACATTTATTGCATCTTCAAAAGTTAAGCATCACTGAGATTTTTAGGCAAACTTATAGGAAGACTGGCCTTTGAGCATGCCATTTTGTAGATAACAGAGAAAATAGGCCTCTTCTACGAAAAGCAGAATAGAGGCAATTCTATTCATGTGAATAATTTCAAACAACAGGCAGTAACATAAGCAGAGAATCAGGCTAAAAACTTTTAATACATAATTACGTTATTTGTGGGCTTTAGAGCTAGTCAATTAGATATGCATACATTCAATTTTTTGTTCAGCTAATGGGAACGAAAACTTAGCTTTTTCAAAGAACAGCTCTGTTTTAATGAAATCACATTCACTAAAAGACCGACAATTATTTTTACTTTGCAATTCAATGACAGGACCCATTACAAGACATACAGCTATGATGCCATTTTAATTTAAATCCAATGTTGCTTAATAACAATTTTTTCTTAAGAATTACATAGCTGCTCATGAGCATCTGTACACTCACATAGGCACACAATAACAATCAGAAGCAAAAAAATGAAGTGTTCAAATAAATTCCTGTTATTGCTAGTATAAACAGTCTACTAGAAGAAACAGATAACTTACTTAGATGATGTTGTTTCTTGCTCCTCTTTTTCTCTAGCCTCTCCGAGCTCCCGAAGAGCCACCAGGAGACGCTGATTCTGCTGCTGAAGTTCTTCAATATTTCTGTACGAGACCAGATGTTGAGATATCACTTCAGAAGAACTACTGATGTCAGCAGAGCTCACTTCTTCATCACGAATAACATGATTGCCTCTAGCTTCTTCAAGTTCCATTAAAAGCACACGAATCTGAAAGAGAACATTCTAGTATAAGGCTTGCAGACAGAGTCCAAAGTTTGCTTTGAAAAACAATATATTAAAGTACTTGAAAATTAAGTATTTTTTTCCTACAATATACCAATTCTTACAATCAATAAATCCCTGTAAGATAATTGCATCTTAGAAAAAAACAGTCTGACAAAGGGAAACCACATCAAGATCAGAAGTAGATAAGTCTGTGTTTAGTTCTGCAAATGTCACATGACATTCCAATCAAACACACAGAGAAGTTATAGATTATATATAACTCTTATATAAAATATATGAGTTTTCCCACATCACATGTTTAAGTGTTATCCTAAAGCAGCATCACTTTTGTCCGGCTAAACTTATTCCAGTTTTGTACTCAGAAATGCAACTATCATGTTGTCCTCAGGAGAAGCTTTTAACATCACTAAGGCTCCTGTGACAACTAAAGATGATGTGATGAGGCTTTGAGCAACCTGGTCTAGTGGAGGGTGTCCCTGCCCAAGGCAGGGGGGTTGGAACTAGGTGATCCTCAAGGTCCCTTCCAACCCAAAACATTCTATGATTCTATGACTATGGCTGAACACAACTTCCAAGTAAACTCCAGAAACAGAGCACCATATTAACAAATAAATTGCAAACAGTACATTTAACCACAGCAACATCTGTTTTACCTGCTGTGAAAGATCTTTAACTTGTATTTCCAGTCTCTGGTTTTCTCTTTCAAGCAGAGAAGCATTCTTATTGGCTTTATCAGCATCCTCCTGCAATCGCTGGATTTCCTGCGAGCATACAAACATTAAGAAACACATTGCAATTCAACTTGGACACATTCCTTTCCAGAAAGGTAACGTCAGGTAGAAACCCACCTTGTGAATCAAACTGCACTTTACTATTTTAAAGTTACACTCCAAAGGTTAAATGACACATATTTAGGAACCAAAAGCCACACTCTTTCATGCTGTATTAGTTTTTGATTTGAAATTAATGGGAAGTGAGTACCGAGGTTCCAATTTCATTTATTTGGACAGACAAATACTAATCTTTATAAAGAAAGAATTCTACTCTCTCAGAAAAATAATCAAGATATTTTAAGTCACCAAATTGAAGTTTTCACTTCTAAAAAACCCTGAAATAGGTTGGCTCTCAAAGATACTTCGTACAGTTCAATAAATTACAAACTAAGAAGTTCAACAATTATTTTCCCCACAATAAAAGTTAACTAAAAGATCCACTTTATACATTTACTAACAGCCATTAGGATTACGAAATTTAAGAGTCTATAATTTTACATGCTCTTTTATTTTATACCGACCTTCATAGCTTGTTCAAGCTTTGCAGACAGACTAGCAACAGCTTTTTGGGAACGCTCAAATTCTTCACGCTGACGTTTTAAAATTGGTGCTTTGGCTTCTACTTCCTGCACTATTTCATCCAAATATTTATTGATTCTCTTGTTCTCCAGCTTTTCCAAAAGCAACTGATCCTGTGTTTCTACATATGCATTGTACAACTGCAACAAAAGATTTTTCGGTATGTTTTGGTTTGTTTGCTTTTGATACATATGGACAGACCTCTTAAAAGAGCCACTAGTAATTACCTAATTCATACCTTAAGGCAGTATAATTTTGTACAACTCTAAACTAATTCAGAGAAAAAAGTTGGACTTTTAAAACAAAGTGTTTTTTCGGATTTATACAATGGCAAAGCAGTTATCCCTAGTAATTTAAAAATAGCAAACTTTGTAATGGAACTAGATGCAATAAAAAAAATCTGTGTGAAAGGAACAAACCTTAAGCAAGTTTAAGACAGTAGAAATATCAAAGCTAGTATCACAAAAGAAAGCAACAAACACAAAAGAAAATAATTTAATGGCTGGACAGAATGACCAATAACAAATAAAATGAAAATACAAGTTGCATAAATAGAACTCTAAAAATCCCTACAGTATGCACAGCCTATCATTACATTAATTTTTTCTGCAAGAATAAGCCAAATGCACAGCAATATTGGTTAAAATTTATGTAAATACAGAAAAAATGCTCTTGCTAACAATGCATACAGCAAATAAAGTTTGTGAGCAGAAAATAAACATACTTCAGAAAAAGAAGACCCTAGAAATGTTTTGATTGACTAAAGAAAAACTGTAAGGTACGTTGAAAAAAATCCCAAGAACTTAGCAAATAAAGTCTGCCTAAAATGCATGAGAATATTTCATGATTTCATCAACTTCAGTCAGGTATGACACTAAATCCAAAACAGTGAACGAAGTCTACACCCTTTATTATTAGCATATCTCAGTTAGCATGTAAGGGTCTTGAAACTGAAGTTTCTTTTCACTTACCTCAGTTAATTTCATTCCAGGCTTGACTACTTTAGCTACTGCTGCAGCAGTGGGAGACATAGCTGCCAGTTCCTCCTCAGACAATATGGCCCCTGAAGACATAATCCCACCAGTTACTATTAAAAAGTTGCAATAATTCCCATGACAAATATTCTTTATTAAAATAAAGAATGTCTTCATACACCTTTGTGCTTTATAAATAACTGTGTTTTAAGGCCTTAAAGTTACTGGTGTAAGAGTTTTCCATAATCCACATACGGAAATACGTAATACATACACGTGTGCAAGTAACTTCTATGATATACAATATTATACATACTGGTTTAATTTGATATGCTGAAAAGCTTTTCCTGTAAGATTCTTAAAATTTAGATGATTTCCAAATGCAAGCAATTGAAACAGCTGGAGCAAAGGTTAACATCATATTTCTAAGCAAACTTCCGGAGGCTGAGAGTGGCAGAGCACTGGTTTACTTTCATTAATACAGGGATACAGCAAATATACTTCACGCATCTCTGTTCCTTCCTGCTCTGGGTTCTTTCCCTTAGAAATTACTTATATGGGGCAAACAGACTATTCCTTTCAACAACAACAACAAAAAAAAAAGACAGAACTAGCACACTGAATATTGAGCAAGATTTGATATTAAATAGAAATTTAAGGACAGAGGTTTGTTTTCTGCTGCTCTTTTTTTTTTTTTTTTAAGAGGAAAATAAAAATAGTTTATCATCCTCACTTCCCTCTCCAGAACACCATTAAAAGCACGGTGATTCTGCCTTAATGAAATGTTGCCTCTCCCTTTTCTTTGAAAAGCTATGTCAGATTAACAAAAGAACTTCAAAATACATTTCTGCTGAAATGGTTTTTTTTGGGGGGTGGGGGGGGGCAAAGGTGGGGATGAGGGGAGCAGAGTATATATTTTTCATATAAATATATATGTGAATGTGTGTGTATATATATACACAGACACACATGAAAAAACTTCCAAAAGTCATTATTAGAAATTACCACAGGTGAATGAAGATTAATGCACAGGTGAATGAAGATTTTTTTCCCCACAGAAATTCAGCATAGTATTTTCATGCAAGATGACAGAAAATCCAATGCTTTTTGTATTTTATTCCCAGTGTTAATCCCTACCTTTGCGCTTTGTAGCAGACAGTAAATCATTAGCGTTCTCCAGCTCCTTCTCCAGTTTACTGATCTTCTCTCTCAGCTCTTTTTCCATTACAGCTTTTGATTCTTCCACCTCGGCCAAATGCTCCTGAGTTGCTTTATTAGCTAAAATTAAATCAGACAAGCAGTTTGCTGTGTTGCAGTTGTTATTTTTTTTAAGATCATCCAAATTTACAAATGTACCTTAAATTTTACTTCAGCTTTCTATAATCTGCAGAAGCTCATGCTGATAAGAAAACTCAGTGGCATGAATGGCTGTCTATCACCTTTGCCTAGAAGAGGGCTAAAATACAAACTGTCCTTTTACCAATGAAAAGGAAGACACAATGAGAAACTAAAATGAAGACGTATCTTGCAAAAGTAGATCCCCTCAAAATCCAAAGTAAAATTCCAAGTGTATTTGAAAATAGTTTCCCCACACCCCGCCCTCCCCTACATATAAATTCAACTAGTCACACAAGTTTGTTAACAAGTGACTTTCCACCACCTCAAATGCCCAATGAAGTTCCTTTCATAAACACTCAGTACCTGATTTTTAATGCATCCAGGTAGTTAGGAGCACAACTGTTCTGTTCCATTTGCCATTTCTCACTCACAGCTTACCTTCACCTGCTTCCTTCAGCAGCTTGTGCAGCTCTTCTACTGCTCCTGTCAGTTCATTGCTCTTTGCCTCTGAGTCATCAGCCGCACTCTACATAAAAGCATTTTATTTAACCTTTTAGTACATAACAATAGCAACTATGTTTTTACAAGGAAGCTCAAACCAACTGAAAATTATGAACATGCTGAGTAAAACACTCAAAGATTCACCTAAACAGGACAATTCTCTTTCCACTTGGACTAAAGTCTCGCTTTGATGCAAGCTGTCCATGTGAGAGCAAGTGTCAGACATTGATTTGATACAAACAATCCAAGTAAAATGCATGCCCTTTAGCTGTTTCGTAAATGGTGCTTGCTTTGTTCCTTCTCTTCACTGAAGAGAATGTGGAGAAACCTTGTGTACTTATTTTGATCATTCTGAAAAATTTGGTATTTTTAGGGAATATTATATGAACATTTTATATTTATTTCTTTCCAGTTAGAGATCTCACAAGTACAAGACCATAAAATACTTTAGCAATTCAACAAGTCCCTTAAAGATAACCGTGATAAAGTTGATTCAACTTTCGATAATCAGGGAATTCTCAGAATAGGCTACCATGGAAAGGCACCTAACCTTGATGCTTTTAATATCAGGTCATGTCAGCAGTTCCAAGTACTTAGCAAACCCTGTGTTAAGCGGAAGACAAACCCTTTAAGTCCCTTCAAAGAAATGATTCCATAACAAAAGCATGAATGGAGTAAAAAAACCAAACCAAACAAAAGCAAATTAAATGGTAAATGGTAATACATTATGCTCCAGAAAAATTAGATATTGGCTTGCTGCTCAAGGAATGGACTTCAGTTTACATCTAATCAGACAAAATATTAACATAGAACTCAGAATTAAGCAGGGTATAATGTTTATGTCAGTATCCATGCAAGAAAACTCAGAAAACAGAACTTATTAACCTGTGGATCTAATATGCATGAACTAAAGAGCAATCAGTTGTCCTCTTTAGCTGACTTTGTTTCAGTCAATATGCTACAGTGAGTATTTTTCTCTCTTTGAGCCAACAAAACAAACAAAAACTACTTGTTTTGATGGTGCTTACTAGACACAAGACATGACGTTCAGCTGTGTCAGCGCACACTTACAGTGTTATCCAAAATGAACTTCTACTAGTCAAACTCAGAAAAATCTCTTGCACAGCAATATTTTACCCAGAAATCTCACCCAACACAGCATTGTAAGACATAACCACATTCATACAACATGAAGCCTCAAAACAGTGAGCAGAAATTTATTATTTTAACTACAGTTTTGCTTAATCTACAAAATTATCAAAGCCACGTTTTCAAACGCTGCTGAAGAGAACAGCAAAGCAAGCAGTGTTTTGGATGTTTCACAGTCTTTTGCAATAGAAGTCAGTCTTCCTCACATCTACACTTGGTGTGGAAAGAAATCAAAACTGGCTGGCATTACACTTATGCCAAGCTATACTAATATATGCTTATAACAGAATCAGTAAACTCACCTTATACAAATTGGATAATTTTATGTGAGCATTCAGTTCATTGTGGAATCTTTCCTCCATACTAGCTTGCTGTTCTTTTGCCTAGTAAATTAAAGAGGAGACATGGTTGGGCAGCATTCCGCTATCTCAATTTCACACATTTTGCTTTTTAATTTGCAGAACCAACTGTAACGATGTTTCATATATTTCAGTCGTCTTACCTCTTTTAGTTTATTCAAAAGGTCTTCCACATGCTTCTGAAGATTCTCATTTGACTGTTTTAAGCTGTTTACCTGCTCCTCCATTCTGGAAACCTGTTCAAAGAATAAATGAGAACACCACGTATAAATTTTTACTTTCCAGTCCAGTTTATTTTAGAAAATACCCTTTTTTGCTTTACTTTAAAAAATCCCTAAAGTTCAAGAAACAGCATGAGTTGTTACATTTCCCAACAGTCTTTGCTCCCATGCATTCAGGTAAATGAAAAAGTGAGAGTGCCTACACTGGTCAGATTATGCATTACCAAATAAACCCACACACCTCAGTGCAACTAAGGGCCACAGACAACCTGACCAATTGTCATAGTTGTTATAGAAGCTGCTCAGGTACCCAAACAGCAGCCCACTAAAGCGCATTACTTTCAGAATACAGCTCTTGATTTTCAGCAATACAAAAATATTATCACCACACTTCACAAAGATTGTTGTCAGACATTCTTCTGCCCCTTCCCCTTAAGGACTGTATTTCTACATCTATTTACATCATATCATCACATAGCCTTGTTATCAGCAACTTCAAAGGTTCTAGCTTATAATTAAAATCTTTGACTTTTCTATCCTAGATAAGGGTAACCATACATATTCCTTAAAAATCACAAGTTAAAAGAAAGAACATCTTATTAATTGCAAACCATACTTTTTTAAAAAACTCAAATCCAGTTAAAGTACTTGACTTTGTTTAATACAGTTAATCAGGAGATATAATTTGTAAGAAATGGCAAAGTCATTATGCTACCTCCTCCTTCTTGTTCTCCAGATTACATTTAAGCTCCAAAATTTCATTGCCTTTCTCCCTGGCAGTATGTAGAAGTTCATCTGTTTTGGCTTTCAACTCAGCATTCAGCCACGTGTTTTGATTCTGCAGCAGTTCTTTTTCTTGCTCCAACCTTTTCTCACGGTACTAAAAAGAAAATTGCATAGTGTAATTGTACTGGTTCCATAGAAAATAAAGCAGCTAATCAAAGTACTATGATTAGAGAAGGAGTAGCAAAAATGTACTGCAATTTGGTAAATGGAAACAAATGACAAGTGTTCCTTTTTATATTGGTAATACTAACTTACCAGTCTCAAACTACAAGAACTTCTTGAAACCTGAGTTAGTTTCCCTCAAGCTGATATTAGCTGGGAACATTGACTAGATTATTTCTTTCAAGAAGATATTAAAGTATCCTCTTTTGTCCTTTCCTCCTCTTTTTCAGCTCTTTATGAAGTTTATTCTGCCCACAGATAAATGGTGCAGGTTCACAAGTAACTATTTTTCCCCTTTCTATCTGACTTCATGGATCTGGAATCCTTCTTCCTAGTGGGCAGAAGCAGCCACCATTGTCACCAATGAGGCTTGGACATGCTTGCTTAACCTGATGCCCCCCCCACCTTCTGTAAATATGTGTCTCACTTCCAGTCACAGCCACCAATATTATAATAAAATAATTTGTTGTAAATAACAGGAGTGCAGTTGACCTACTTTCAAAGTCAGTAATGACAAAATGATGATTACATCACATGTAAACAAGTACTTACTGGAACATTAACACATACTATGCATATAAATTACTACTCACCTTCATGGAAACATCTGATGTTTGAAGTTCATCCAACTTTAACTGAAGTTTCACCTTTTCTGTGTTCGCTTCTGTAAGCTTTTCATTTAAGCGTTTAACATCCTCTGGAGCAGGCAGGGGGGAAATCAGTGTTAATAAAACCTAACTGTGTAACAGTTTTAATTACTTAGCCTAACCCAATTGTAAAGAATGAGAACAGGTAAGGTATAATGTATGTAACTGTGTATTGTGCACTAAGATATGGTATAACATATGCTTTTATATCTACAAAATCAAGCACCAAACTGACGTGTTTTTCTGCAATCAGCATGTAATTTCTTGCCTTGTTTCCTCCCCTCTAAATACTGTTTCCCACTAATCCATTATTTGGTGCTGCCTATACAAGCTGGATACTCCATGCCAGTTCAATTTTTCAGGCACATCTATTTAACAAGATCATGTGAAGTATTTTGTTAATGTGTTCTTAGCTATACCATTTAAGTGATCAACTTCCTGAGACCGTCTTTCACTCGTTCGAACCAAATCTCTCTTTTCGGCTTCCAGTTCTTCTTTTTCTCTACTTAAGTGGCTCTGAAAAAAAATGCAAAAAAGGAACAAAGAAATGTGATCAGTTTTCTGTAACAGTTTAAAGTCACTATTTACATTTACCATCACAGAGAAACAGGCTAAACCACAGTGTTACCTCAGCCAATGGAAAACTGGGATAAAGAGGCTTTTATAGTGGACAGCTGAATCAGTCTAAACTATATAGTATGAAAACATGGCTGCTTCCATTTTTTACTATCAAGCTGGGGTATATAATTCAAACAAATGCAAGTTAATATATCTCTTGCTTCTAGTACCTAAAAGCCAACACACTCCAAATAATGGGTTTTTTCCCCCACTCCCATAAATCACTGATACTGATGTCCAGCTGGCCCTTCATGCTTAAACGTGAAATGCCACTACCACTTAAGATTAGACAGCAAAGATAAGAGAAGCATCACACAGCTTTCAGGACCAGCACAGTGAACAGGTAGTGTTCATGCCTTTGCTTTTCAATCAGCAGAGAGGTCTAGACTACCAAAAGACTCCCTCTGTTTAGAGCTGTATTTGATGGAAATTAGAATGAAAATTGTTGAATTTAGAGCAGAGGAGACAAACTGAAGGCTTACTAGAAATCAAAAACAAGCACAGAAACTGTTCAAAACTGCATTTAATTTTTCATTTTAATATTCTTTGAAAGACAGCTTTGATAGTTGATTCCTCAGTGAAATAAAGTTTTATTTGGCTAAATAAGAGAGATAACAGAGTAACCAAGGAATGAACACATGCTAAAACTCAGTATCAAAATCAAATCAAAGCCAATAGTCTTGGATCACATATAGGCTATGGTACTGCCTCTGCCTTCTAAGGGGTCATAGCA
This sequence comes from Rhynochetos jubatus, assembly GCA_027574665.1. Lineage (NCBI taxonomy): Eukaryota > Metazoa > Chordata > Aves > Eurypygiformes > Rhynochetidae > Rhynochetos > Rhynochetos jubatus. The sequence continues at coordinate 26,422,013 of CM050656.1, forward strand.
AACAACTTCAGTTAGGCCCAGGTAACTCCCTCTGGGGAAATAATCAGATCCATCTTCTCACTGTGGACAAACCAATTTAACAGTTATGGTTTTGCCTCCTGCTCCAAAATTAATGTTCTGCTGGATCAGTCAGCTGAAGTGACTCATCCTGCAACCCCAGGACTTTTGAGCATATTGCAAGGAAAACTGTGCCAGAGTGTGGGAAAGCATGGGGAAAACCACACAACTCTTCTTTACACCTTTGTCCAATTTTTGAGGTTCGGCTTAAAGGCACTCCACAACAGGTTTCAGCTAGAACAAAACAAACTATCCAAACTGAAACAAAAGCATCTGCTCTGATATATGTTCACCTCTAATTCAGTTTGCTAAAACCCACACAATTTTCCTTCACACACCACCAGGTAAGTATGTGCTGATATTGGTACAGGCCACTCTGGAAACTGATTGCATTCTTTGCTGCAATGAGACAGGTGAACCAAAGTCTTTCAACTTATCATCAAGTTCTTCCAGTACCTGAATGGCTGCATTACGATCCTGAGAAGCTTCAAGTTCTTTATTTTTCTCATTCAGCAACTTCAACTGTTCATCTGTTGGGTAAGAATAAATAGAGAGGGGTCTCCACTGTAACATAATGACAGAATTCACTCTCCAAATGCAATTAATGCAAAACTTCCCCTAACAACATTATAAGAAATTGAAAAAAAAAATAAATAAAGACGAATTCAAGACTTCACTGTGGATGGACTAGGTAGTATCGTAGCAAACCAACGCAATCCTTACTAAAATGGCATTTATTGTGAAGATCAATACATAACCCAGTATACTACCATTACTACAAAAATCAGAAATCAAGTGCTTTTGGTTTTGGGTTTTTTTTTTCCATTAGAGCAAAAATTCCATTGAAGAAAAGCAGACTTGAACACAGACAGAAAACATCTCTACTTCCAGAAATAACAAATGTAGTTGATGGATGAATTTTCAACTCCTAGTGAAAACTTAAAGCATTTCAGCATAACACTGGACAAAGAATGAATATCCTATTATCATTATTTGACCCCAGCTAGCAATTAATTACCACACAGCCGCTCACTCACCTCACCCCCTCCTCCAGTGGAGGAAGAAAATAGGAGGGAAAGACAAGGAAGCTCGTGGATTGAGATAAGAACAATTTAATAAATGAATTTAAACAAGTAAAATAGTGAAACTAATAATACTAACAATACTACTAATAATAAGTAATACAAATAATGGAAAATAAAACATATGATAGAATTGCTCACCACCTGCTGATCGACAGACAGCCAGGTCCTGGTAGCAAGAGTCAGAGCCAGAGTGCCCAAGAGCCAGAGCTCTAGAGCAATTGCAGCAGAGTCTGAGCAAGCCCAAGACAGAGATGGCACCAGAGTCCAAGCAAACCCCACAAGCGAGAGAGCAACTGAGAAAGCCAACCGACCCGTCAACTAATGAACAACCACAAACTAATGAACTACAGTCCGCTGGCCCACTGCCAGCCTACATACTGAGCAGGACATTCAATGGAATGAAATACCCCTTTGGTTAGTTTGGGTCAGCTGTCTGTACTGTGTGTGTGTGTCCTCCACTTGTAACGAGTTGGGAACACAGGTCCAGCACCAGAAGCTGAAAAAGTCTTTGAATTGTTGCACACACTCCTTACCAACATCTAAAATCACCAGTGTGATCAATACTCTTCTCAGGGCAAATCCAAAACATAACCTTTTACCAGCTACTGTGAAGAAAATTAACTCTGTCCTGACTAAACCCAGCACATTATCCAATTTTAAGAATGTGCAGTTATACTTACGAAGTTTTTTAAGCTCCTCACGGAGAGTTTGACATTCTTGAGTCTCATTTACAAGTCTCTCCTGACTCTGAGCCAGGCGCTTTTCTACTTCAAAGTACTGTTGTTCTGCAAAATAACAATGTTATCTCAATTTAACTTAATAAACTTTCCTTTTTCTTTCTCAACTTTATCAAGGATTCTTATTAATGGACATCTTTATTAAAGAATGGCACATATAAAAAGAAATCTCTAAAATAGTAACACTCCAGTAAAATTTACAAAAAAAAAAAAAAAAAAGAATTATTTTTGAAGGCAAAAAGATACATTTCCACATTGAATTAACATTGTTTAAAATACTCTGTTAGCATGGAAATTGGTATGTTTCCAGAAATGATCCACACAGTAACAGCCTAACTAAGTTTAATAGCTCTTCAACATTTTTGATGTAGCTAGAGAACATTGTATCAGCACAATTAAGCAATGTGGTCTCCTCAACTGAAAACTTTTTACCTGTTGTATATTTCTATACATGTACAAAAAAATCCACATAATCCTAGGTATCCAGAGATTTGATTTATAAAATCAACACTTCTTAAAATGAATTCTTGTGCTCAATGTTGCATATCCCATAGCACTGAGAATAAGATCTAAACTTCGGTTACCTGAAACAGTAAGTGTGTCACAGAGCTTAACTGTAAAATACTTAGTAAAAGCAGAACTAATCTCACTCTCAGGCACAGCAGGCTTCTAAGGAAGTACTGAGGGATTTTTATTTTTCTGTGCTTCCTATCATGTCTTACAATTTCTGATAACGCTGCCCCTCCAGCCACATATAAGGACACACCTGAAAAAGACTAACCTGTTAAAAATCTGTGGGTTACCTTAATTTATGCTACACTTCATTAATTTGCTTTAGTAAATTTTTTATCATAAGAGAAAGGTTGAAGGAAAGGTGGAAGTAAAGTTTACATCAGCAGCCTATCACCTATCCAATAGACTAACTCCTATTCACATCCCTGCCCATTGCTTACACTCATCTACACCCTTCTCATTCCTACTCCAATTCCCCACAAATGTAATTTTTCTGATCATACAAAATGTTAATTCTATCATGAACATTTTATGCAAGGTTATGGTCTTCAACATAGAATCTAACAGAAAAAAACCCACAAACCCAAAGCTATTTGAGAACTGGGTAAACAAATTATTTCTCTTCCACAACAATGATTAAATCAGCCCAAAACCTGTTAAAAGTATGATTAAAAGCTGTTCAAGACAATTCTTAGTGCTTTAACCCTAAATAGCCCTTTGCAAATCAAAGAAAATTTAAAAATCGGGCTCCCCTTGCCAAGCCAAAGTAAGAGAAAAAGTCGTATTTGGTCTCAACTGAAAAGCCCCCTTCCCAGACAAGGGAACGTCCCCCCCACGCTCAGGGCCCCTTCCCAGGCTGACGATACACACACCCACCTCGCAGGCCCCTAGTCACCCCCTGAAAGCGTTTCGAAGGCAACAACAGCCTATCAGGCCCTACCCTGTCTCCTTCACTCCTCTCATCTGAGAAGACCGCGACATCGCTGCTCACCAAAAACGCGTCGGAGGAGGGGACACCCGGCCCGACCCCAGCCCACCCATCTCCAGCCGAGCTGCCGGCCAGCTGCCTCTGCCCGAGCACCGGAACGAGCGGCTCCTGCTCAGCCCTTGGGCAGCACAGCCCCCTCCGCACAGAGGACTCCGGGGCCTGACCCTTTCCCGCTGCCCCCTCACCTCCGCTCCCATTCTCCCAGCTTCTCTCTCCTCAGACTCACCACTGTCCACCTTGAAGCGCTCATGCCTAGCTCGGAGACCGTCAATCTCGCTCTGCTGATCGGCCAGGAAGCGCTCCAGCTTCCCCTGCACGGGCTTGGGCAGCTTGGAGAGCTCGGCCCGCTCCAGGAGCTGCTGCAGCACGGCCGCCATCTTGGAAGCGGCCTCTGCGCTTTCCGGCCTAACCACCGCCGGCCGCGACGCGCCACGGCGCAAGCGCGACAAGGCCGCATGCGTGACAGCGCGGGCCGGGCCCCGCGGCATCATGGGAAGTGTAGTTTTTCAGGAAGGAAGCGGCGCGCGTACGAGCACTTCCGTTTCCGGTATGGCGACTCCTTCCGCCATGTGGAGGGAGGCTGTAGCTGCTGTTTGAGGGGTGAAAGCCGCTGAAACCAAGACAGGCGCTCCGAGGGCTTCGGCTCGAAGCTCGCGGTGAGCCTCCTGGCCTTCTAAGGTGGCCTGTGGGCCTGGGGGACGCGGCAGGAGGCGTTGCTGTTCGCGCCACGCAGAGCATGGCGGTGCCGGCGCGGAGCTCTCCGTCTGCGCGCCCTTTTCCCGCGCTCGGCTCTGGGTTGGCGAGCGTCATCCCCCTGTGCGGGGCGCGAGCGGCGCCTGCCGGTGACGTCAGCATTGGCCACCTCAGTGCTTGGTTGGGGCGGCCGGCGTGCCCGTCGGGCTAGTGCGGGGAGCGCCGGAGTGGCCCGCGCCCCGAGACGGTAGGGGAGCTGCGCGGGAGCGACCGCCGAGCTGTGGGCTGGGGTTCAGTACGGGTGCAGGACTGCGTTTGTCCCGCCGTGTGGGCTGAGGTGAGGTGCAGAGTCCCGGTCCGGAGCTTCAGCTCCGCCATCCCTGTGCAGCTTTCACCAGCAGGCACCTTTGCGGGGACTCTGAATGCTCTTTGCCTTCGGCGTTTTCATGGTTGATTTTTTGACAAAGTCCTTAATGCACGAAGCCCGTTTCAGAATTGGTCTGCATGGAAGGGAGACGTGTCTGTGACAGTCCCCCTGTCCTGGATTCATATGGCTACTGATAGGAGCTGTAAAGATGGCCTTTTGGACAGTCCACAGACTTTTAATGCCTTTGGAATTGGAATGCAAGTTGTGCATGGCATGTTTAAGTCCCTCAAAGAGGAATGTGAATGCAAAAAAATCCAAGGTTCAGCTTCTGGCCTCTGAGGAAGCATGATGCAGCAAGAAATTGTTGCTTGGAGACATGTTTTTCCTAGCATTTTCTTGCATGAGTTGCTATGTCATGTCAGTGGCAGGTATTTAAAATAGTTGTCTTTCAAATAATGGTCACATATTTCTTCCTCTAATAGGGAGAATTGTTTTTTATTTCAAAAATCCAAACCTTCAAGAAGCCAAACAGAAACAAGCTGCTTAGCTAACCTTTGTTGGCAGATAAAGTATCAATTTATTCAGGATCTTTGTGTGAAACTCTTATTGCCACGTAACAGGTGTAGTATATGTAATTTCTTTCACTTTGTATGTTATTTGTTTTGTAGATTGAAACCACAGTACTTAGTCTTAAACCTGCAGCAATGGGTAGAACTTACTTTGTTGAGGAAGCAGTTGGGCAGTATCTTTCAGACCTCAGCACAAAATTAAAGCCTTATGTCACTGGCCTGTTAATAGGGCAGGTAAGTATGGAATATTTTAAGTCTGTTCCATTCGTTCATGTGAATAGGGAGAAAACCCCCTTGGCCTTAATCATCTGGGATAAGTCCATTAGCATCACCTTGAGTTTCTATGGTGCAACAGGGTGGTAATATGACCAGAAAGGAGGGACGTCTGTAAGAGGTTTATGGTGTCAACCAACTACTTGAGTCTTTTAAAATCATTTTGTGAAAGATATGACACACAGAAAAGAAACTAAAACTTTAAAGAGAAAAGGTACCACTAAACAAGGCTTCAAGGCAAAGGCATGTTCCTGAAGGAATTATTTTTGTAACATCACTGTGGAGTTTAGCGATACCTCCTGTAAAGCTGACCTTAACAGTGTTATGCAGTATGTTCTCAGACTTGATATCAACTTCGTGGCATATTTGCTTATGTTGATGTTTTTGAAAGTGTTCCCCACAAAGAGACTACGTAATTCGGGCTGTTCGAACACCTCCAAAGGAAGAGCAGAAGGAAGACAGCATCAGTCCTTCAAAACTGGCGTCCATTGATGACGAATGGATAACTACACATGCCGCTCAGGTAGCACAGTATGAGTTAATGGAGGGTGTGGGAGGAACAGAAAGAAGATACGACTTAGAAAAACTCTCTCATTGCTTCCGTAATCTCAAGTCTTTTTATCGAAGTAGAACCTTCGTAACCACTCTAGGCACAGATATTTTAAACCAAATTATCTGTATTGTTTTCAAAGTTTATGATGAAACAGAGAATTGATGGGAGTGAGGTGACAAAATTTGTAAGGTGCTGTGTTCCTACATTTCAGAGGAACTTAGAAGTGAAAAAGTCCTCATTTCATTTCTGCTCTTGATGCATACCTGTCTCTAGAAATTTTTGATGTATCAAGTTACGTGGTTGCTAGATCTCTGATTCCTATTCATATATGCTCACTTCTATTTTTAAGGTTTCTAGAATGCTTCCTGGAGGCTTATTAGTTCTTGGTGTATTTATTATTGCAACTCCGGAATTGTCAAAAGATAGTCAAAATGCTTTGCGCAAGGTGAGTATGGTTCCTGGCGGAAGGACAGGAATATCTTTTAGGTGTTAGCTGAATAATTTGCTATCAATGTCTTGAGTCTGTATGGTTGTTTTGTTGCTTTATTCCAAAAAGCATAAATGTTCTGGCTTGAGATGTGGTTTTGAGACTGAAACCTCAGAAATCACTCTCCTGTGGGACTGTAAAACAGTCTGTATTTGCTAACTTTCTTTTTCTTGTGATGATTATAGATGCAATAATAAATCTTACTATAGTTACTGGAAGTGGACATTCTAGTTTAATGAAAACATCTTCAGGGTTTCTATTAAGCTAAATCCTTGTGGCACGTTGTTGGTAGTAGTAGCATGTTGGCTGTTTTGTCTGAATGAATTGTTCAGATTAGAGATGTTTACATTAGTGAAATATCTACGGTTCTGGTTCCTTTAAAAGGAATATCTTGTATGGAACCCTAGTATTTGACGTAGGTGTGTGGGGTTACATTTAAAAACTACTTATAGCATGCTACTGTCTGATAGACTTAAAATGCATTTTTGTTACAGCATTGGGGCATCTAGTGCCAGTTTTATTTTGTGTTATGTAGATTCATTTTATCGTTTTAATCAGGTAAGCATGATAAGCGATTTAAACATGAGTAGATTTTGAAGCCTAAGGTCTAAGATTCAATTTTGGCACTGCAAAGCAATCTCATCTCGGTTGTGATTACTGCAGTTAGTAGCCAACAGAAAAAGGTGAGCTGTGTCCTGGTAATCAGTGATTCCTGAATTTTTTTTTTTTTTCTTGAATTAGTAGTTATTTTGCACAGCTCTTTTTCCTAATCCTCAGCAAATAGGCATACAGGTGTAATATTTGTGTAGGGACAAAAGCACACAGGTTGAATATGTGAATGTGTGTTGCTTGGTTCAGTTTATAAGGAAGCTGGATTAAGATTTCACAACCAGCTTTCTCTTTGGAGTAGTTGCCTATACAATTTTGTGAATATTCTTTTAATAAGTCATTTTGGTGACATGTAAGCTGTGTTTCCTGTTTATAGTTAATTATGATAGCACTTGGATTTAGAAGTTCAGTGCAAGACGATTTTCCAGAAATTATAATGCATTATTTTTGTGGAAAAATCCATAATGCTTTCTTCATCTTTAGCTAATCTTCTCAGTGGAAAAGTCCTTGACTAAAAGAAGGCTCTGGAAACCCACTGAGGAGGAGGTCTCAGACAGAGCAGCTCTTCAAATTTGTTCTGCAACAAAGAAGTATCCTTTATGAGCAAGGTTTATTGATTGAGACTGCTGCCCCCAACCTCGTTCCTGTAGTTATTTATGAATAAATGATAACTTGGGAGGGAAAGGTTGTCTGAGTTCAGATAGGTATAGATCAGTAAGTGGAAATGGAGTTTTCTGATTAGCCATGAGTGAGGCTATTCACCCTCTTATCCTTGCAAAATTTCCACTGTTTCTTACTGTTGGGTTTGTGCGTGTGGTGCCTTCCCCAGTTGGTTTTGATTTGCATAAATTGAGGAAAACATGTGAAATACTGAATAGCTTCTTCCTGCTGTTACCAGTTACGCATAAATGGAAGTGGGGAGATTGCCGGCATGTGGGATCTGTACTAGTGCTGCAGGAGAATGCTAGGTCTGTTGAGAATAAGATAATACAAGAAGAGAAAGCAAGGCTTTTCCTTAGAGAGGTGAGAGAAACGAGGATAACTTGAAAATTGGTGCATTGGTGGTTCTCCCTGTGGATACCTATTGATCTTAATATATTTGTAAGAGATGGGACAGCATCACTATGGTAGTTGGAATTTACAATCAAACGTTTTTCCACTTTTTTACATTAATGAGAGGTGAGAACTTTCTTCAGAGCATAAATTAGCTCAACAAAGAAGTTAAGGGACCCATTTAATTGTCAGTTGTTCTTACTCAGTTTTCTTTGCTTTTCATTGGATCGTTTTCTTTAAGTAGCAAAGAGTAGTTTGCCGAACCTATGATGTACAAGATTCAAAGGTAAGCTCGTCATCCTGTGTGTCAGGTACACCTTTTAATGCATGACAAGTAATGTTCAAAAACAAAAATAAATCTCTATTTGAGTTCTACAGTATAGATGCTTTATTGCCTATTTCTGCTCTCAGAGTTCAGCTAAACCAGCAGATTGGAAATATCAGAGTGCTCTGTCTGCTTCCTGGTCAGCTTTGGACTGCACAGTAAATGTTAATATTCATATTCCACTTCTTGCTACTTCACTGAACCATGACTTGGAGAAGAATACCAAGGTAACTAACCAGCTGCGCTGGTTGTGTTGTTGGTCCCTACACTGTTGATTCTGTTGGAAATTATATGTGAGAGAAAGATTTGAATAGTGTGAGTAGAACACTCAGCAGAGGATGTTTGGCAGTTATTCCTCTTTTAAATGTAATTGGAAGTTGTTATGAAGTGTTCATAGTATAAAAACGCAGGCAGTTTTTTCATCTACTGTGGTTATTGTTGGCAGTTTCCTTTGCTCAGAATTATTTAGCAATTGTCATGATTAGTCTACCTGAAGTCTCTTCTGGTTCACTTAGTGAAAGGTTATGTCCAATTAGAACGGGGGTATGGGGTGCTTTTAGTGTGAATTGACTTTCAGTAGGCTGCATCCCTCTCTATAAAAATCAAATCCCTGGGGTAGGACTTAGGAAATATGTATTTAAAAAATATTTAATGGATATATTCTGAACATGGTGGGTTTAATTTTCAGCTTTGGAAAAACATGGATATATTTTTTGGAGGTTTTAACTCTTACAGAGTAACTGTTGGAACGTATTTCTATAATTTTCAGCATGATACTGTCCAGCTCTCGTAGTAAAATTATCTTTCCTCTCTCTTACAAGATTTTTGTGTTTTCACTTTTTTAAAGAATGGATTAAATCGATGGTCAAAACAAATAGAAGACAGTGTTTTTCTGATCAATGGACAAGTTAAAGATGATGATGCAGAACTACTGGAAGGGCAGGTGAGTACCCAACAGCAAGGAATTGAACTCTAGCAGATGTGTAGTTAGAACTTCCAGTGTGATAAAGCGTTGGCTGAGACATCTTCTGTACAACATTTGTTGATCTAATTAGCCTATTTCAGGTAACTAGTATGCAGGACTGCTTGTGTTCCCATCTTCATTGCTGCCAATTGCCTCCTCTTCCTCTTGCAATGTGAACACAATGTTTATATGTGAAGTCTGACTAAAAATTTTTCTGTATGCTGTCTCCTCATTAAGGAACATGAGTGAGGTGTGACTGTAGGTGTTGAGATTTCCAAGACCTGCATATGTATAAATGCTTAACAGAGTGGGAACATGATGCATTCATCTTTCCTTTTAGTATTGTAATTATATTCTCATGGCTGATTCCTGTGTGCTGTTTTTTTTCTTTTAAAAGCTATAAACTACAGCACATTTTATACCGTAGTGGGGAGTTTTAGGTTTGGGGATTTTTTTTTTCTCTTTGACATACACAAAATTCTTTTTTCCCCTCAGAAAAAGTTAAGAGGAAATACTCAATCCAGCGCTCAGTTTTCTGATGTCAAAGTTCTGACACAGCTGGTAAGTATTTAGTAGTTTATAAAGTATAACCCCTCTGTTTTCTTATAAAAATAGAATAAAATTTCAAAATCCAAATTCTTGTCTAGAAATCCAGCTTACTTTGTCGTAAGACTTTTTATCCCCTGTGGATATTGACTGTGAAACTGTGGAGACGTCTGCATATTTTGTGTCTCTGGAAATTCTTCTGCTGTGATAACGGCGTTGTCAAAGAATTGCGCAGTACAGCAACAAGGAAAATTTGAAAAACTGGTTATAGAAATTAAATCCATTTGATAGTAGGATACCTGTACTCACCTGGGTACATTGATTTTGAGGTGACTGCATCGTTCTGAAGTTCAGAATCACCCTCATGCTTCAACTTGCCATGGCTAGCTGTGGACATTTACTTGAATGCTTTTGTCGGAAGTGCAGTCACTAGCTTTGGATTAAGGTACAGATCCTGTGAACTGAATCATCTGGAGCTGTTGGGTCTGTGTCAGGAGTTTCCTCTCTACCAGAGGTTATGCTGACTTGAACCCTGAATTACATGGCCCAGCCTAGGTCCTGAAGTCCAAATGTTTTGGCATTGTTTTGTGGGCTTCTTGCACAGCACAGGCCATTCTGTTTTTTCAGGTAGTTCCTGGTTTCTCTGAAGTTATGTTTAGCTAAAATTTTAGAAATTTATAAAAAACTTTTTTAAAGACCTGATGAGTATCTCGGCTTATGTTGTTACAATGGTTAATTGCCTCATAGAAAGGAAAGCCTTTTATTTTGACAGAAGTGTTTTGTGGAAGTTAAGCATCCCTGTGTTTCTAGGTGGTGTCTTAGTCCTTTGTACAACACACTCATTGTTTTGGTAATTAGGGTGGATACTTCTAGGCAACAGTTTGATACAGTTCTAAATGTGATCGCGTTTATAATTCAGTACTGACTGATGGGGTGACTCTCAGGATACCGTAGGTTATGGTGACTATATAGTAAACATACAAACTTCATTGTTTAAAAAAAGAATCTTAAAATTATTTTTATATTGCAATACTACTATTAGCCACAATCCGCTTGCCTGGAAAGTTTTAGAAGTCTTGTGGGCACGAATATTTAATTCACAAGAAATGGAACGTCTGGAAAAGTGAGAGATTTTCACTCATAACTAGCAATAAATAAAATTAGAGGTATAAATTATGAGGGAAATCAGGTTATATGTAAACATGTTAATGTATGTTATTAATCTCCTAGTTCTGTTTTTCATTACTCATGCTGCAAGTACCTTGGTAACAAGATAAACTGAAACGTTTATTTTTCAGTCCCAGGGTTCAAATATTAGGTCAACAGCTACAGTCCAGGTCTGCAGTGGTTCCATAAATCTCAGAGGTGTTGTGAAATGCAGAGCCTACCTACATAACAACAAGCCAAAAGTTAAAGAAGCTATTCAGGTAGTCAAAAGGTGTTTCATCAGAAACATTTTTCTGAAATGCATGAAACTTATCAGACTGTTCTTTTCTTTGCCAAAATGTCATGGACTAAACTGTGGTCAAAATGTTTGTCCCCTTGCACATCGGGATTGTTTTAGAAATCATCTCTGTGTGGTGGATTCATTTCCTTTTTCACTTCTAGCAGATGTCGCTCCTGTTGCTAAGGTTCTCCAGGGAATCTTTGTACAAATTGTCAAAGTGATTAAGCTTTGAAGAATTTTCTTAAGAAAAGGTTACAGACTTACGCTTTTGTATCTGTAGAGGGAAAAATACAGATTGATTTGTTCTCTGAAACCTCTTCCACACTTACTGAGTCAATTCCTTGTGATTGTTTTTTTTGTTTGGCTTTAATGGTAATGTCTAGCAGTTGTCAATTTTAACAATTAATTCTTTTGATATTAGCTTCTCTTTACTGGACTTTAAAAAATTCTCTAGATTTTTTATTTTTTGGAAATAACTATTCTTTCAACATGGGTTAAACCTGTAAGGGACTTCTTTTGTTGTTTCTTAAGTGTCAAAAGCTTTGCAAATGGCTTTTCTATTACTGATTTTTTTCCTCTTTGTCCTTACAGGCTTTGAAAAGAGACATAATAAACACATTGAGTGATCGGTGTGAAATATTGTTTGAAGATCTGATTATAAATGAAGGACCTCACAAAAAAAGTAGGAATTACAAAAAACCACAACCACACACCAGAAAACTAAAAACAAAAAAACCAAAACCCAAACAGCTTACGTTTGTAGTGAATTTTGGTAGTTGTAGAAAATTCTGCTGGATTGCATCAGCTTGAATTTAACAGAACACCAGGCAGTGGCCGAAATACAATGCAAATAAAACTTTCTGTCATGTTTATGTTAAAAACTAAGGGGGTATATGCCGAGACCAGATCTTCTAGGTCATGTGGAGTGTGGGATTCTTTAAACGTCTTTGAGTCAGTGCAGTGGCATCAAGGTATCTTGTTGTTGTGTTTGGTTTTTGTTTTGTTTTGTTTTTTAAACCAACTATTATTAGTTAGTCGAAATACAATTTTGAAGATCTCCTATAAAGGAAAGTCTTTTAAAAGATACTGTCGTTGGTAGTGATTGTAGAGAAAAATGAAAAGAAATGGAAACAGGTTGATTGCGTAAGGAAAACGATTCAGAATTGCCATTTAATTTAGGATAATGTGGTTCGTTTTGGAGTTAGCCAGCTTTATCCAACCTGCATGATGTAAACTTGTTTTCAGTTGCATGCAGTTTTCAGTTTCTTCTTTAGGTGGCACCCGCACTTTGGCTTTAAGCATGGCTTAAAGCAGCCGAGTGTTTGCAATCCTTTGTGGTGTTGAAATCATATTCTGTTCTGTGTTTGCTCTTATCTGCAGTCTTTCCCAGAGTTCTTTTGATAGTCATTCTAGACATGACAAGAGGTCTATTTAACATTTTATGGTCTGTTTTGGAGGTGTCTCAGGTATTTCTGGAGAGATTAATGCAACAACATAAATCAATATAATTGCAGCAAAAACTTTCAGAAAGCAGTAACAGCTAAACAAGCAATGCCTGAAAACAGGGTTTATACATGGAAGCCTTGCGCAGTTCTTTTGCAATAGCTTTATCTTATGATCAGAGATTAATGAGCAATCTTATCGTCACTGGCAAGGCTTTTATTTGGGTAGTAATTTTCCCCCTCTTTTCTTTTAGATTTTGAGAGGGAATATCATGTCTTACCTCAAAGACTGTTTGTCCCTATTGCTGGATCCAGTGTGATGCTCAGTGATTATAAGTTTGGTGATGAGGCCACTGGAGAAATTCAGGAACGTTTTGTTGAGATGTTGGATCAGTCTGTGAAAGCTGAAGATATCCATATAGCAGAGGAAATTAACACAGGTAAATACAGTATCTGAGAACCAGGATGGACTACATCATGGATTACGAAAATGTTGACTAATGGCATAGACCAGTTTTATCCAGATATGGATATGCTTAAAGTTCGCTTACTTCATATCAAGCTCTAAAGGTTTATATCGATCTAATTACAGTTTAAATATATTTGGGAAAAGGTAAAGGTTCTTGCAGTTTCTGTATTTGGCTCGTAACAGACCTCTCATTCTCCTCTCAAATACGTGTCTCTTTCACTGTATTGCCTGTGCAACCATGGTTGCAGCTCAGGAACTGTGGTAGATACATAAATACGTGGTTAAACAAGGTTTGCATATGTCACTCTGCATGTGAATTAGAGGTGATTCCATATTGGCAAATAAACTGCAAGAAAAACCTTTTAAAACTTTATATTCTGGTTACTTCAGTAGTTCACTTTTTTTAGGGCTGAGAAGTTCTAATACTGCTTAGAATAAGTAACGATATGAAGTTGAGTGCTTCAGTCAAATATACTGTTTTTTCACTAAATAATGAAAACGTACTTTTAAAATGCTATTAACAAAAAATACATAGTTGAATGTGTCTTCCAGGAAGTTCTCATGCTAAAACCTGGCTTTTTCAAAAATGCAAAGTACCTTCCTTTGTTCTGAGTATGTTAATTTATGTATCAAATGCAGTGCCCAAAACTGAAGTTTTGTGCTTCATCTGAAATCAGAAGATAACTGAATGCTTTTAATTTTCTACTGAATGTCTTAAGGTTATGATCTGATTATGAGACTGTTATTCCTTTTAATACAGGTATTTTGTGATAATCTAGTTACTGACTTCCTTTTTTCCTAATAGTTCTGGTTTATGTAGTTTCCTGTTGTGTGTTTGTTTCCCCCAGTGCAGCTCTGGTTTCCCTGTAGGAGTCAGATTTGTAGCTGAAGTGCATCTAATAATACTTGCTATGATCTTACAGAAGAGATTTATTTTCTCGCCTTGTTTCCCCCATCAATGTGAGAATGAGCTGTAGGTTACATTTTTTTAAAATATAAGTTATAAAAAATAACACTAAGTCTCATATAAGACCTGTAAACATTTTTGGTTGATGTTGGTATTGAGGGACAAAAATGCTAAATGAGCTTGAGCTTGCTGTGTAGGGTAAAGTGTGATTAGTGATTTTCTACTTGACCTACTTGTTTACTTGGAGTTTTTTTTTGAGTTTCTTAATTGCAGAGCTAACCATAAATTCTTATGTCTTTCTAAATTAATCAGTTTTCCCCAGGCTTTAACTAAACCTGTTAGCTGTGAAAATGACTCATTATCTTGAGAAGTAAAAGATGTACACAGCTCAAGAACCTCAAGAAGAACAGGAAAGCCAATAAAAATCTGTCTTGCATTATAAGAGTAACTTTAATAATCTGAAAGCTAATTATTACTGAGCTTTAAGGAATTAGTATAACTTAGGGAAGCAAATAATATTGTTGTAGCAGTGGAGATAGGTGTGGGAGGGAGAGAGAGGATGATTCATTTTAGCTTTATTGCTTATGTAAGGACGTGTGATCTGGAGGTAGGAAGAAAGCATGGTTAGACTAACAGCAATGCATCACAAAGATTTCATGCCAATAATGCGTGTAAAATGATGTCCAGGTAGCTAACACATGAGTCTGTGTGTTCTTGTAGCTTGCTGGTTATAGAGTTATGTGTAGGGGATTTATTTTCATTTTTTTTTAAAAGGCAAATTAAGTGCATATCAGAGAAGAATGAAGAGGATTTTGGAAAAAAATTAAGATACTGGATTTGTCCTAGTGAACACTGCAAAGTTTGCCCATAGAATGGGTTCTGTTAATAGTGATGATAGTAATAATGCTATCAGTACAACACTGTTCAATTCTGATCGTTGTTGTTACGGCATTAACTTGTGGTTCATTAAAATCACGAGTTGTTTATACATTTTTTATTAACAGCAGGTAGGCCATTTTAGAAATTAGACCTATTAACTGTGTAAGAAAAGTCTTCTGCATTGTAAGCAAATGCATAAATTTTGCAATTTGAATTTGATACTTTGGTATGAAGTGTCTAAGTATTGCTGTAAACATGTTTTTGTGATATAATGAGAGTTTGGGGTTGCCTTCTGTGAAGGCTTTTTCAATGCATCATTCCAATTTGGGTGGCATTTGTTGTTTCTCAAAGCTTAGTGCTGTCTATATTGATAATAGTCAATATTCAGTAATGGTGTAAAAACTGGTTTGTAGCGAGTATTACCATCAGCCTTTCTGTATCAAAATTCCTGTGGTCTTAGGAATCTCGAATTAACTGGACATGCTATCCTTAGTGAAGTTCTGTGGAAGGCTTGCTGATTAGAAAGAATTGTTTAAAATTCAAGAACATGAACAGGCTTTTCAAACAACTTTCTTTTTGTTGTTGCTTTTACAAATACATACTTGAGAAGAAGAGGATCTAATCACTATAGCCAAAAGACTTATTATCAAGCAGCTTTTAGTCAAAACATATGAAATGAAAGTATTCTGAGAAGGTCAGCTTTATGTGCTTACTTAGTACGGGCTCTGCAGCTGTCTCCTACTGTTTTATTCTCTTGATTTCTTGTACAGCTCTCTAGTGAGGTCACTACTGGGTCATGCTTTAAAATCGTTACGTGTAAAATAGAAAGTAAAAAAGGACCTATTTATAATTGGAAGATATAAACAGCTCTAGCACTGTAGTTCAATGTATTTAGTGCTTTAAACGCAGAGCTTTCAATTGCTTGTATTACGATTGGCTTTACTAAATCCCTGTTCCTCCTTGGTGCAGGGGATGGTGGGTTAAATACCCTGAGTGGATAAACATAAAGAAGACTTCAGTAGTGGTAATCACTTCCCTATCTTTGTTAGTAAATTGAAGAATTAAGTGTTCATATAATTGCTACTAGAAAGCATCTGCTTTTGAAAACTCTTGTGATTTATATTTCAGCTGCTTCAAATGCAAGTCTTCCATAACTTAATATCATAAATGCCTGTGGTAACTAAATAGCTCAAGGCTGTCTCTTTTTTTCTTTTATCCTCTTTCTTTTGTTTGATGCCTTGATGTGCAGCTTCAAAAGTTACCTTCAGAAAGTGTAATGGTTCGTATGAAGGTGCAAAGAAACATAAAGTTAGAGGGCACAAACTATCCTACTTGCTCATCAAAACTAAAGCAGAAAGAAGCCTGCTGGATCTAGACTTCAAAGGCAACCCAAGAAGCATAGTCAGCTTCTGTGAAGTGATATGTTATTTTAGGGAATTGAAAACTCGGTTAAGTAGTTTGTAGAGAATGTGGTACTCTTACTGTGCTAGTTAAAATACTTAAAAAGCTGTCTTGCAACAATTAATAATTCATTTACTCTAGGTGAAGATTTTTTGGTCATATTTTAGGCAGATGAGGATGTGTTTTCCTGTGCGTAATAAAAATAATGATGAAGCTATAGCATCATTGTAGACCAGTGAGATATTTGATAACTTCTCTTCCAAAAAAAATACCACTTGCATTGAAATTTTGTGTCCTTATTTTTATTTTACATGTATGTGCAGCTTGCAGAAAGATCTCGAAGCAATGTTTATGCTTAATGTATGCATGAGTGTGTATATCTGGGACACCCAGCATAAGCATGTTGACTGGTAGGAGCGAGTCCAGAGGAGGCCACGAAGATGATCTGAGGGCTGGAGCACCTCTGCCGTGGGGACAGGCTGGGAGAGTTGGGCTTGTTCAGCCTGGAGAAGAGAAGGCTCTGGAGAGACCTTATAGCAGCCTTCCAGTACCTGAAGTGGCCTACAAGAAAGCTGGAGAGGCACTTTTTACAAGGGCCTGTAGTGACAGGACAAGGGGTAACGGGTTTAAACTGAAAGCAGGGAGATTTAGATTGGGTATCAGGAAGAAATTCTTCCCGGAGAGGCTGGGGAGGCACTGGCACAGGCTGCCCAGAGAAGCTGTGGATGCCCCATCCCTGGAAGTGTTCAAGGCCAGGCTGGATGGGGCTTTGAGCAACCTGGTCTAGTGGAGGGTGTCCCTGCCCCTGGCAGGGAGGTTGGAACTAGATGATCTTTGAGGTCCCTTCCAACCCAAACCATTCTGTGATTCTATCTGTATTTCTGGCTATCCTGTTAAGTTTCAGACAGTTAACTGCTCTACTGTAGTACATTGTATACTAAGTCAGTGGGCTCAGGCATAAAAAAATGTCTAAAGAGAGGTCCTAAGTATCTAGTTTGAGTGCTTTTGTGTAACAGCAGATGTTGTGCAAGTTTAACTACAAAAGGTTTTGAAGACAGTCATGCAAATGACTGATTTTAGATGTCAGAAACAGTCTTTCTGATCACACATCTAGATTATACATTTCCCCCATAGCTAATGATATGATAGAGAAAGTACTTTTCCATGAATCATTTTCATATGAATCATGCAAGGGATGTGCCTTATTACTCAACTACATAACTTGTAATCTCTCAGTGATTGACAACCGCAGTCTGGACTGCTATAACTTGATATCTGTTACTGCTATGAGGTTTTTCTTCATCTCCTGAATAAGAACAATTTGTTAGTCTCTTTTTCTTATCTCAGCACGCTGATTCTGTTCTTTCCCAAGACCTCTAGCTCTCACTGCAATAGCACACATGCTTGCTCTTACTGTTTACTTACCCAGAAGATGTCTGCAATAGTAGCTTCTGAACTATAACTGGAACTTCTGACAAGTGATGCCTTTGCAAAGTATTCTGGGAACAGGAAAACAAATTAAGGCCTTTGGCCCACCACCATCAAGTAGCCTTTTAATGGAACTGCATAGTCCGAAGCATGCTTGCTCTAGGGGGGACAAGTGAGCAAGTTCAGCTAGAGGGCTCAAGATTAATCGCCTTCTTTCTTTCCATCCCCTCTCTAACAAGCTGGATATAGCTAAGTGATTAGGGAAATCTCTGGAAAGGAAACAGATACAGGTTTGAATCCCATCAGCCTGTAAATAGTCATGCTCTCTCACATCCTGGCTGAGCAGTCTAAGGATTTAGTAATTGTTCCAAAGGGGACCGTCTTCTATGCCTGCCTTGAAAGTTTATTTTTAAGAGAACTTCAAAAAGGAATTTCTGTGCTTTGAAAAAAAGCATTTCTAGCTGTTGGGTAGGGAAATGATGCTGGGCACACTCTTTCAGTGTCAGTGGGTTTTGCATGTAGCCTGAACTCTGGACAAATGACTTTGAAGGGGAAACTTTCATCTTGGAAGGTATTAATGGTTCATTTTGGTGGCTCCCTCTCAGAGTAGTCAAACTGTCCCAAGGTTATGTATGGGGGTTGGGTATGTTACCCTGGAAACAAGGTGTGAAAAATCAGGTTTGGAAGAAGAACTTCTTCCCAAATCTGTCTTTCCTCTTTATTTTTACTCTTGCCGCTATACAGAATAATTTAGTACTGTGCTGTTAACTACTGTACCATTTTTATGGTGACAGAGTGTTTCTGTTTCTACCATAAATGTACTTTATAATGTCAATGTGAAGTTCTTAGCCTTTTGTGTTAATTTAACTGTAAAACACAACGGTTTGCTTTTTACCTGGTGTTTACTTCTTCACTTCATTTCCATGCAGTTGATATTTGTCCAATTACTGAAAACATGGATGACACACACCAAAAACAACTGACAAAAGCAACGTTGCTGTTGAAACTTCAACAAAATATGGGTATGTTACTTCCCTGATTTTGCTATGGCAGTCAGAAACTATAATGGGCCCTTTCAGTACTGCTAGGCTCCACAGCATTATTAATAAACTAGTGAGATTAATAAGAAAGTCTTAATCTCTGCTGCTAACCTAATACGGTAGACTTTCTGATACGAATCCCCCTTTTAGGGTTGTAGGTGGAGGGTGTTTCTGGGGAAGAAAGAACCACAGCATGCTGTTGGAACAAAACCAGTGTTTGCATTTGTTCAGCCTGCAAGTCAGTACAAAAGCCTCGTGTAGCTTTATTTCTTTTTTTTGGAGAGCCAGCACTTCTATAATTCTGTACTTTAAAAAAATAACACAGTGGAGTGGCTTTGTCAAGTAGGCATCCATAAATCTGCTAGTGACTCATTAATCTTCTGAAGCTGACAAATACATATGAGTTTGGGCGCTAATTGTCAGCCTCAGTAATTCAGGGAACTCCTGCTGCCGAACTCTTCTTTCAAATACAACTTCTCCATGATACTCCTTCATCCAGTTCTCATAAGTTTGCACTTAGTACAGTACTCTTTGTTGTCAGCTTTGAAAGTCTTTTCATATTAAAATATAGTTTTCTATTTATTCTTAGAACGTGGTAACAGGAAAATTAAAGAGTAGTAGCAGTAAATGTCTTTGCTTTGGATGCAGAAATGTTTTCCCTTGAATCAGTCAGGTGTCTAGGTTTTCTGTGTGTCCTCTTAACTGCATCAGTAACGAGCATGTTGATCAATAGGAAAATTACTGTTGTGCTATAAAGAGACTGACAGAGTAGATTAGTGCCACACAGAAGAGAAAAAATGTAATAGCTTTTCTTTCTGAAAGCTTACCGTTTTTGTTATTTTTCTTAGTCTGATTCCTAGAATTAAGCTGTAGTGCAGACACTGCATTATTTTGTGGGCCAGAGCATAGGCACCTCAGAAGTATGCAGTCAACTGGATTTCTGGAAAGATTCTGCTCTCAGTACAAATGTCATGTGCAGCTTTTGTAATTTAATGATCTGATACTGTAGCTTTAGATTCAGGCTTAGCAGTGGTAGATAGTTTTTGGGGTGGCTCTTACTGTTTCTCCTCTTGCTTGTCATTCACTTTGACCCTGCCCTCCACACCCTAACTGCTGATGACTGTGCTGCCCTTGCCACTCACCAAATGCCTTTCCTTTGTTATTTTAGGTGTGGTAATAGCAGCTGCTGTTGCAGTCTTTGCATCAATCTTCTCTTTCAATTACTTCAGTGATTAAACTCAAGCCACTGGAGCTTCATGGAATTATTGGCCAGTTACAAGACGGAGACATCTGAGTTTAATATATGTTAGTAGTTAAGAATTGTTGCCTAAATACAACCAGTTAGATGTGCAATACAGATTGTAATGATAGGTTCAGTTACCTTGCTCCAGCATGCACTTACTCTGTCAAGTAGAATCATCTGGTTAC
Source organism: Rhynochetos jubatus (assembly GCA_027574665.1). Classification (NCBI taxonomy): domain Eukaryota; kingdom Metazoa; phylum Chordata; class Aves; order Eurypygiformes; family Rhynochetidae; genus Rhynochetos; species Rhynochetos jubatus. Next base: position 26,442,273 of record CM050656.1, read on the forward strand.
AATATCAAGTAGAAGGTGAATCAAGTTTTCAGGAAACTAACTGTTGCTCTGTATAAATGAATAATAGTATTATGTTCTAGAAAGATCCCTTAAACAAATATAGAACCTTCATTTTCTTCCTACTTGCTATTTTAATGCAAAATGCTAATACTAGTGTTTTTCAGGCTATTGGTAAGATTAACATAGTTACCTAGTATGACAATTCATACTTTAAGGTTTAATTTACTAAAAGAAATCTCATCTTAATTGACGAAAAATTAGATTTAATGAAGGCAACGTTTCACCATAATATTGCTTAACTAGCATAATAGATATGCAAATTGTTTCTAGTAGTTTAAGTACTAGACAAATTCAGCCTGTAAATAACTTAGTTCATGACCTGGAGAACTCAGAAATCAATAAAATGCATAGAACTGTTGAGATGTGTATATTCTGCTTTTTACTCCAAGACTCCGGACGAGGGTTTTTCTGTCCGGCTCTGATCCAACCATCATTCCCTTGGAATATTAACTGTTTCAGCAACAGCTACATCTAGGCAGCCCTTGTGGGTTATCTTGTAGATACATGAAAGTTGTCAAAACTGTTTGGTCAAGATTTTTAGACTTATAAATGGTAGCTTTCCATGATGAGATACTCTCCTGGGTATGTAGGGCGATAACATTACTGTTTACCTGTCACAAGGAGAGTGGAAGGAAGGAGGAATTCTAGTAAGATAAATAGTTTGTATATAAGATGTGATGTTTATTTGGATCTGAACTACAATAGAAAGGAATTCCAGATTTTAGAACATTTTAATGCCACTGCAGATTTCATTTTTTGTATAAAGGCACCTGAAGTCTAAGAAAAAAAATATAAATGCTTTGGTTCTAAAGCATAATAGAGGATGTACTGGGATACTTCTTAATAAAGGGCAACTGTGAGAAAATGTCTTAAATTCTATTGCCTCGTGTGTATTCCGTTTTTACATATTTGGAAATATGTATTGCTCTTAGCATTGTAACTGTATTTTGGAATATAGTGTTGATTTTCTGTGCTCAGTAGCACTCATGCAGGGCCTCTCAGAGGAAAGTGGATGTTGTAATGGAGGCGCTGTTGTCAGGTGAGTCCTTCAGCTGCTGCGTGTTTTGTACATTCATGTTATTCAGGAGGCAAAATGGCAGAAGCAGTTGATTCTGGAGGAGGTTGTGTGCTATCCAGAAAACGAGATTACTTTTATAACGTGCTTGGTTTTGCTCTGCAATAGTCTCAGTTGATAAGGAGGAGCAGGGGAGTAATGAGAGGAAAGAAGTTTCTATTTTCTCTATTTCTGGGGAGTGGGGTGTGATGTATGCTTTTGGAGGTAATATGCAAACCAGTTATTCTGTAGTTGCCTGTTACTTGAACTCAGTCGTAGAAGTTCAGTACAACATTTGAGATAGAAAATACCTTACAGCAGAGAAGATGGTCATGAAACATTCTCCCAATAGTTGTTCTTGTTTAGCGCCCGTGGTGTAAAAACTAGCAAAGAACTCTTTTTATTCCACACACACCCCCCAACCCCGTAAGCTTATTCAGTGTTTAGTAAATGATCCTTTTCTTTATGGTTTTACTAGAGATTGTCAAATTAATCTTTCAGGTTGTACCTAACTGGTATCAAGGAATTGTGGAAGTCTGATTTTTCCAATTTGATGTTCATAGAAAGCAAAGGAAGAAGTTGCTTTGGATGAGATTTCTGCTTTAATACAGGAGACTGCATTTAACTACCCTCTGTGCAATAAGTAAGTGATTGACTCCTGTCAAAGAAAAAATGATCAATTTGACTTGTGTCTACAGACTGAGCTTTCCAGTCATCCTGCCATGAGGAAATAGCAGATGTAGTAGAAAGCAGGTTCTTGCTTGAAGAATTACAGAACTAACCAAGAGGGGATTTAGTTGTTGTCTTGCCTCCCATCCTTTTTGTACTGTTGGGCATTGATAATGTAAGAAAATGAGTTCTTTAAGAAAAACAAAAAGGTATGTTTAAGAAAAAAGGAAAGCAACCTTTTAGCAGTCCATTTCTTGACTGCTGCTTGACTTTTGCTCAGGTTTCATATAGGTATATACTTTTCCTGCTTCTGTATAATCTTTGGAAGCTTTCAATTTGTGCAAACTCCATCATGACTGAAATAAAGCTTTAAATTGTATCTGTGGCTGCAAATATATTTTTATTTTAATATGTTAGTGTGTAAAGGGTCAGTTGGGACTTCCACATCTGAAAATCTGACTCTTCTAAATGTAGTTCTAAAAGTGATGTTATGGGATAATTTTACAGAAACCTTATTTCCTGTGCTACGTAGTTTTAAAATCTAGTTTTGAAAAGCCTCAGTCATCTTGTACAATGAGGTTTGTAATCCCTCACATTGAGGGGTAGCATTTGGCATGCCAGTAACAGACAACGCATCTACTAGAGCTTCTCTTCATTTCATCAGCAGTGACTGCTCTTAGCGTACACCACCCTCCCCCACCCCCCATTTTTGTCTGCATCAGAATATATTGAGGGCGCTCAGGGTCTCTGTGATTGAGTCAAAAGGAGGAGTAACTAGCTGAGAGTAGCAGGAAGGCTGCTGCTCCTGTATGCGTATTAAAGCATTTACTTTTTGTTCCTAAAGGATCTTTGTGAGTAGTACGATATGAGTCTCGTCTTGCTTTTTGTTTTTAAGGGTTTTTTGTGCAGAAATATGGATGACTGCTGTGATCAGAACTTTATTTGCAACTTGATTAGTCATGAGCTTCTGTTGGAGCTTGGCATCACATGTGTGGTTTTTTTTTTTAAATTACAGGTTGGAGGAAATCCTGCTTATGCATGCTTAATCAGTCTCCTAAATTGAGGTGTCAGCTTATTTCTTACAACTAGCTGTAAATGTAGTTTTCATGCTGGTTATTATTTGTTAAGGTTGTTTTTTTTTTCTTTCAGCCTGTTTTTTCAAAGAAATCAAGCTTATGTAATAAAGCTGCTGATGTGCAACCTAATAACTTTTGAACCAAGCTTGATAAAGAGGGAAAGTTCTCAGTGTTAGATTCCCACCAGTTACATGGAGACTTTCTGGTGTGTAGAGGACAGAAATTTTCATGCCTCTTCTTTAAGACATATCATCAAAAATATAAGACAAATATTGTCCAGGTACTCAAGCAGCTGGTTATTTTTGTGATAAACAGAACTCTGCTCTTGTGAGACCCCACCTGGATTTCTGTGTCCAGCTCTGGGGCCCTCAACATCAGAGGGATGTCAACTGGTTGGAGCGAGTCCAGAGGAGGCTACGAAGATGATCCGAGGGCTGGAGCCCCTCTGCCATGGGGACAGGCTGGGAGAGTTGGGCTTGTTCAGCCTGGAGAAGAGAAGGCTCTGGAGAGACCTTATAGCAGCCTTCCAGTGCCTGAAGGGGCCTACAAGAAAGCTGGAGAGGCACTTTTTACAAGGGCCTGTAGTGACAGGACAAGGGGTAACGGGTTTAAACTGAAAGTGGGGAGATTTAGATTAGATATCAGGAAGAAATTCTTCCCGGAGAGGCTGGGGAGGCACTGGCACAGGTTGCCCAGAGAAGCAATATAAGGGCTTAAGTTGTGTTTAAATGGCTTTGTAATGTCCTTCATTAATTGTCGTGGTTTAACTCCGGCCAGCAAAATACCATGAAGCTGCTCAGACTAAAACCAGCACAGTAATTTTTACAGGGTTATATTTCCCAAAACTTTTTGACTAGAATTATTTTGTTGTGCAGATCTGTTGGAAAGTAGTGTAATTTTTCAGCTACTCCTGCACATTTTCCATGTGAATGAAAAGTGGAGAAGAGTAAGTGTTTAGAAGAGTAGTAAGAACCTGCTTTTAATGTGTGGTTTATATCACTGTGGTAATGTTTCCATAGTCCTGGCTGCTCTGTTCTGAATTCTTACTGATCCGTGTGCAGAATTTCACGGGTGACATTGCCGTGCTGGGATCCTGTCCTGAAGCAAAACTGAAAGCTCCCACTGCAAAGTGTGCAAAATGTGAAACTGTGAAATCAAATAGAAACTCATGAGTCATATGAGTACTGAAAATAATCTATAATGTTTTGATAATCTCAAATGTTATCAGCAAAAGTGTGTGCAGTTAAGACATAGATATCTCTGTGCTCATAGTAAGATACAGATATTTCTATCCTCAGAGTAAAATCCAGCCTTCAGCTTTGCCAGTGTGCAAAAGAAGTCATTGAAATGTTTCTCATGTTTTGTTGTCTTGTATCTGAACTGGAGGATGTGGATTTTCTAGACCTGCAGAGAGAGAGCGAGTGTACCTTCTGCATTCCTCTCAAAAGGATTCTTAAATTGTGATTCTTAAATTGTAGTTCTCAGCAGCTAAATGCAAAACTTAAAACTTTATTTAGTAAATAGCTAATGAGTGCTCACTAATATTTCACATGGGGTTAAGGTTACATACTACCAATATATTTCACACTTCCAAAGGCAGGTTTTGAGAGCTGTTAGGCTTTATTCAGAGTTATTACATAAGCACAACATACTTTTTCAGTAACTTGCAGGCATTTTAAATATTACTGTTCAAAACAATGAGCAACAGTGAACTGAAATTAACTGATAATGTGTCTGTTAGCTGTTTGATGACAAACTTACAGAAGCACTGAGCTAACTTCTGTATCTTCATGAATATTAGAAGTTAAGTGCAGAAGCGTAAAATAAGTGTCCTAGATACCTAAGCTATTTGGGAAGGTAAGGACTTTAGGGCTTTAAAACTCTTGGATGAGTTCTTGTTCATACGGAAATCGGTAGAAGTGAATCTGAGGAGCCAGGGCTTGCCGTAATTCCAGAGCATGGAGACGGCTTCTTGTGTATGTAGAGAGATGGATCAGTCCTGTTCTTGTTGAAATGAAGTTCTTGTGCTTTGTGGAGACACCCGTGGGACCTCAATTTAATTTTGTTTTCTTAATTTTGTAGAGGTCACCATTGCAGTCTCCTGTTTTTCCTACTACTTGTGGCTCACGTAGAAATAATAATGTACAGGACTGCCAGTTGTATGTATTTTAAGTAAAATTCACATACTAACAGTTAAGCAATGTGTATCTTACAAATAAGTTAGCAAAGACAGCCTTCTCTAAATGAGATGAGCATTACCAAGATTGATTTACAACATACTGTGGAGGAAAGGGAGACAGTGAGGACTATGCTCTCTAATTATTCAACATCTTGCTCATCCGTGTTGCCATTTCCCAGTGCTGGAAGCTCCCTTTCAGGTAGCAGCCCATACTCATTTAGGAAAGACTCCACATCCGCAGCAAAAAACTCCTCATTGAATTGTTCAGAAATGCTAATGAAATTGCTCAGAAGCTCCCCGCCCTTATAGACGAGTAGAGTGGGAAGCACTTCGTTTGAGAAGCGGTCTCCAGCCCCCGTGTTGGAGGCCTTGATCTTGCAGAACTTCACGGTGGTGTACTCGGCTGCCAGGCAGGTCAAGCTGTTGTTGAGAGCACCGCAGCCCTTGATGCCATCTTCGTAAATATGGACAATGACGGTGGTAGTTTTCCGTTCTTTCTCGATGGCTTCCAGGAACTGTTCCCCATTCTGCAGCTCACACAGATAACCGTATTTGGGCCCAAAACTCAGCCTCTGGTGCATATCCTGCATGCAGCGTTTGCGGTATTTTTGTAGGCAACTTTCATCTTCTTGCTCGTCATGGATTAATTCATACTCCTGCATGCTCATCTGTGAATATTAAGAGAGTGTTATATTAATAAGGGGTCTTCTGTTGGCGCTGACGCAGGAAGAGGCTAAGTTGTTGTCTACAGAACATTGCATCGAAAGCTTAGCCAGAAGAGCAGTCACTTCCTACGGTGACCCTGGAAGGCCTCTTCAAGAGGCAGGTGAAGATTCTGTCTAAACACTTGCATGTCAACTTGATGGTTTTGAAGACAGTTTGCCATATTTGGCAAAAATTCGTGGATCTTCCAGAGTCGGTGGGAATTTTGCCAGTGACTCTAGTGGGGTCAAAGTTTAATTCCTGTGGGGTTTTTGAGTTGTGGGTCGCCCCCTTTCAGAACTGGTAAATGGTAATGAGCCACGTTCAGGCTCAGAGCTCTATCCTGACTAGTAGGTTTATGAACATGTTGAAAAATTTTCCATTGCCTTAACTAGGGATACAGCATTAAAGCAGGGGAGGGAGGAAAACAGGTCAAACTGTTGTGTGATATGTTGTGAAACAGACTGTGTTTTACTGAAGTCAGATTTTGCTTGAGAGAGGACTAGACAAATGGTTGGATGTGCACTTGTTCTGTTCAAATTGTGTGAGCTCTGCTAAGCTGCAAAGTACTTGAGTCTCGCAAATTCAGGGTTTTCTAGCTTGTAACTGGTATGTTTTATATATGTATATAAAAGTTGTTTATTTTGCTTTTCTTACCTTGCGGCAGAATCTCTCTCTGGTGTCTTTATCATCTTTACTGAAAGATCTGTGTGGTGAAGACATTTGTCTAAGAATTTCTTTCTTGCTCAAGGATAAGGAGTCTCTGTCTTCGCTTTCTAATTTAAACTTTCTCCAGTCATTGATCACGCCTTTGGGCCCTAAGAGAGATGAAGTTAGGTGAGAAACTGGCTCAACAGGAAGCTGTCTTAAGAAGTTTCTGCCCTTTGCTGGTTTGTCCTTCTGTGCCACAATTTATCCATCCACCTCTCTTGCTTCCAGAGTGCTTTCTAGGAGTGCCGAAAACCAGAGCTTTGGGATCAGTGTGTTACATTAACCTCTGAATAAAAGACACTTTTTTTTTTTTTTTTCTAACCTGGATCACTCTGCTGGTCTGGTTCCTATCAGGCTCCTGTAAAAGGATTTTGGTGAACTACATGAGTAGTTAACAGGTTTTGACATCCTCATCCTTGTTAAAACCGACATGTTGGCCAAAGCTAGTGTTCTGTAGAAGTATATTTGCATTTCTGTATAGGCAGTGTATTTGAATACATAATGTGCATAATGGCTTGTACTAAAACGAAGGATACAGGACACTTGGGGTGTCTTTTTTGTTTTTTTTTTTTTTTCTTTTTCCTTTTTTAAATCCACACCTGTTCCACTGGAAGAGTAACCTCTAAGGCAAATGCTATGATAATTCTGATTATAATGCAGGTCTTGATCTTTGGGGCTGCTTGATTCAAGCAGGTAAGTTTGAAATGGGGGGGGGGGGGGGGGGAGGTATATCAAAATTCCAGTGGTGTTTTTCAAAAGGAAACATTTTAATCTGCATCTTAGATTATAAAACAAACCCAAGGAATAATTTAATGTTTTCAGAGGTGAGGTGAAGTTCATTTCTGCAGCAAATTTAGAGAATGTTAGGTAAGCAGCTCTCCCTGTTACAAGAGATGTGGTGTTGCCCGTTGCCAAGAATCTCTTTTGCATTAAATTTCAACATCTTGAAGTGACTAAAGTCACTGCACCCCTTGATGGAAAGAGAAGGTGACCTGATCTTTTACAAACAAGATTTCAAATCAGGAATTAGCCTGAACCTCTTGGTGTAGAGATAACAGTACCGTAGCCTGATTTCCAGAAGTATTTTGAAGCCTAGGTGTGGATGTAGTTCCCTAGATTTTCTTCCCTAAAAAAAAAAAAAAAAAAAAATCTATCTATCTTAGTCAATAGCAGCAAGGTTGGTTGGGAAAGAACCCCAGAAAGAGTTATTATGAGAATGACATTCATTATAGCGTCAAGAAAAAGAAGCCCTTGGAGCACAGGGAGGGAATGATTGCCATATAGTTACCTGTTGGTGGAGTGGGATGGAGCGATACCTGTCTGTAGAGCTGAATAGTGTCAATACTCATAAAAGTCATGGTGATTGAGTGCTGGATTAAAAAGAATTGTGATTCTGAGCCAGGATGCTTTTAAAGCTTTTTAATGCCATACTGTGTTTGCCAAAAGGATTTATAGCTTCACTTTTAGCACTGAATGTTCCTTCTGTAAGAACGAAAAAATAATTCAGCCTTTATAGTGAAACCTTATAACCTAATTCTAGCATGTGAGTGTGTCTTGTTGCTGTTTTGTTTTCTTATTTTTTTCCCCAGAAAAAAGAAAGACTACTGTTAATATCTGAAGCAGTAAACCGATGGGAGCTGCCTTGGGCCATTGCTGTTGGTGGCTTCTTCAGATGCCTTCTGCATTTGCCAGTTGCTTCAGATATGAGGAGGACTGGGACAAAGATCAGCTTGGTGTTACCTGCCCACACCATGAGGGGTGTCACTTGCTCTGAAATACATTCTCATTGCTTTTGAAGCCTATGTTTCTGTGCAAGGGCATTGGCAAACCAATTGGATCTACTCAAACTCTGAGCGTCCATGGTGAACAGGGACGGTTTAGCTTATTTTTAGAGAAAAAAAAACGCAATTAGTTTCCTTGCCTGTGTGTGTTGCCTGTCCTTCAAAATCTTCTTCGAAGCTGGCATTGGCATTTTCTTCCATTTTTGTGGCTGAGCACACTGCAAGTTCAAAAAGGAGAACGGTTAGGATAGAAAAGGGGTACGTTTACAGCAGGTATGGTGCAGCATGTAATTTCCTGAAGCTGTTAGGTATCAGTGAAGATCAAAATACACATGATAATTGCAGACCTCTCGTCTCATAAAAAGCAATTAGGATATATGTCAGTCTCTTTAAAAGGATTTCTGGCCAGATTCTTAATGAAAATGCCTCAGTGAGTGTTTCTTCATTGTACTGTTCCTTCTCAGTCATCGGAAAACATTGGGAAGACTATGTGAAATAATGGTTGTAAAATTTTCTGCCATGGGAATGTGTAGTGGGTGGGGTTTTTTTTGGTGTGCGTTTGGTTGTTTGTTTTGGTTTTTCTAAATCCTGCTTGGAATCCGGAACATATTAATTTTCCAAGTGCTACGTTTATTTTTAAGGGTTGCCTGAACTGCTCATTTTCATACAGAAGATGGAGCCAAGTGTTTGAACGTGTTGGGCAAGAGACCTCTGAACATACTGGAGCTAGACTGCTTGTACTGGTTGGGCCACGTTTGTTACAAAACAGAAAAAAATACGGGGGTTATAAATCAAAATGGCTTTCTTGTTCCACCCATTCTATAAATAAGGCAACCCAAGGAGCCAGACAGCAATCACCAGGCACTGCAATACAGCAGTACTCAAGCAACACCCTTTTTTATCTTTTACAGTGGAATTTTTGCGGGATGAAGTAGAACCACTGTTCTTTGAGGGAAGAGGAGAGGTTTCCCTCCATGAATTCCCGTCAGCAAGATGAGCCCACTTGAGTGGTCCCACAGCATTACAGAGCAGCAGGGTTTGAGCAGAGTATCAAGCTCTCAAGGTCAGGCTGGTTCTGCTGCTCCCTGAAAGTCACAGTAAATGTTCTTGGTGTCCTGCAGCTTTCTTGAAAATCAATTACCTGTTTCAGGAGGATATACTGGGGGATAAAAGTACTGATTCTTCACATGTGTTTTTTACTATGCTGCTGATAGACATCTACATAGCCCTCTGCATGAGCTCTGACACCACGTAGTACCCAGTCACTTCTCATGTGTGCAACATGAGCAAATTTAAGTCACGAGTTTCCTTTTTAGGCAAAAAAATGCAGTTCTAATGTGATAAAGTGTCACTGTCCATAGGAGTCTTAAGGCAGATGATTTGTGTGCTTCCATTTAGTCTAGGTTGTTTTCTTTTGAACATTGTTCAGATGTTCAGGTAAGCTTTAATTGACTTCACTGTAAAATCCCATCTTGAAGAAACCACAAAGATGTTATACCTTGAATGCCACATTTAAAAGCTGCTGATGTGTTAGACCAGAGTGTGATGTTAGTGTTGTAGCACGTATGCACAGGAGGAAATGCACCTTCATTTTTACATACCATCATCAAGGGATAAAATGGAATAAAGTTGAGCAAGACACAAGGAATCTGATACTTGTGTGTATTGAGACTAAAGCTGATTAGTGAAAGCGCAGATACATTGTTCCATACATATACTTGTGGCAATTAATTAAAACTTGTGGGAAACATTGCAAATAAGTTTGGAAGAAAAGCAGGTAATGAGTTATTATAGAATGGTTTAGGTTGGACGGGACCTTAAAGATCATCTAGCTCCACTAGACCAGGATGCTAAAAGCCTCATCCAGCCTGGCCTTGAACACTTCCTTCCAGGGATGAGGCATCCACAGCTTCTCTGGGCAACCTCTTCCAGTGCCTCACCATCCTCACCATGAAGAATTTTTTCCTGTTGTCCAATCTAAATCTAAATTTACCCACTTTCAGTTTAAACCCGTTACTCCTTGTCCTGTCACTACAGGCCCTTGTAAGAAATCCTTCTCCAGCTTCCTTGCAGGCCCCTTCAGGTACTGGAAGGTGCTACAAGGTCTCCCTGCAGCCTCCTCTTCTCCAGGCTGAAGAAGCCCAACTCTCCCAGCCTGTCCCCATGGCAGAGGGGCTCCAGCCCTCAGATCATCTTCATGGCCTCCTCTGGACTCCCTCCAACCTGTTGATATCCTTCTGATGTTGAGGGCCCCAGAGCTGGATGCAGAACTGCAGGTGGGGTCTCATGAGAGCAGTGTAGAGGAGGAGAATCCCCTCCCTCGCCCTGCTGGCCACGCTGCTCTGGATACAGCCCAGGATACGGTTGGCTTTCTGGGCTGCCAGCGCACACAGCCAGCTCATGTTCAGCTTCTCATCCACCAGCACCCCCAGGTCCTTCTCCTCAGGGCTGCTCTCAGTCCATTCTCCACCCAGCCTGGACTTGTGCTTGGGATTGCCCTGAGCCATGTGCAGGACCTTGCACTTGGCCTGGTTGAACTCCATGAGGTTGTTGTTGAACTTCATGTGGTTGAATTATACTTTATTAGTATAATTTAGTATAAACTCTTTCTGTAGGTAGATCTGTAGATAGATCTTGTCAGCATATAGATCCAGATTACTGGATCAATTGCTATTCAAACAATTCTAAAGCAAAAATATGAAGGTAACCCTGTAAAGTCATTCCCATGACTTACATGGACATCTACAAAAAGCTCTCCTGTCTGGTAATACTGAGATTTTTCTTTATTCCCAGAGGAAAGAGAGGATTTGATTCTCTGTATGTTTTGCTGTTACATACCTTTTAACCCTGAAATGCACTATAATACAGGATGTGAGACTTAAGCAGTCTCTGGCATGCTGGAACCAGAAAACTGACCATGCTTTTGTTGAAACACTAGGGATGGGAACTGATTGCTTGAGAAATGGAAGCTCTCTGTAAAGTTTTTTACTGATCTGTTGTACCTAATAAATCTGAAAAGATTAGGTGAATCATAACAGCAGGGAAAGCTGCCTTTCACCGTTCTGCTGCAGCGTGTCATGCGGCAACGATCCTGACAATGCACAGGCTGGTAAGCTGACCATACACCTGGGAGTGGAAAACTCCTAAAACTTAATCCTGGCCCTGTGACTGAGTCAGGCTGTGAGCCTGGAGCAAGTCACGCAAACTGTTTCTCTTTTCTGCTCAGTGGAGTTATAAATATTTATATCATTCTTATCTTGGTGCTGTGAGAATTAGGCCATTCAAGCCAGGTGTTTCCCAGTTAAGCACCTGAGGACAAGGGCATATGAACATGTAACTGCAAGGTGATCGTGGGAAGCTCAGTTGTAGGAGGAGCTGGCTCACCTGTAGTATGTACTCTATGATGAACGTGCAGTGGGAAAAGGTGTGAGAAACTGTGTTTAATGTGTGGGCAAACTTGGGCAGTCACCAGGGTAGGAAATTCTCCTGTATCCTTGTGAAGGATTTAGGCAGGGTTGGTTTTGTTGCTGGGTTTTTTGGGTGGTGGTGGTTTTTTTTATTTGGAGGGGAGTGGTGTTCTTTTATATGCTGGATGGCAACATTTTCCAATGTTAGGTTCCTGATATTGGAGAAATGTGGGTGCTAGGAGTTTCTCCATGGGGAAATGTCAGTGTGTAGTGCTGAGACAGTAAAGCAGGTAGTGTAACAGGGCATTTGGTAACGACCCATCATAAGATGTCTCGGATCTGAAGTTGCCACCTCCCTGGCTTTACAGGTGCACTGAAATCCAGTGTGCTCATTAGCGGGGACGGCTAGAGCTGTCCTCTCAGTGAGACAGCAGCTCTGGTCAGAGCAACTATGCTGTGCAGCCCCTGGACAGACCGCAGCACTTGCGCACCCGGCTGCACACAATTCCCAAGGAGTTGACGATCTTTCAGAAATTCGTTAAGCTGATGTGTTAATACAACCCCCTCAAACCTGAGTCAGCCTGAGAGCCCCATGGAGCGCAGCGGTTAGAGGCAGCAGTTAGCTGCCTGGGGATGGTTGCATTTGATAGACGTGTGCTTGCATGCTGGAGAACACAGATCCCTAGCTATTGCAACCATCTTACAGAGTCCTTACTGCTTGAAGTCTGGTTATATTTGTTTTTCTGTGTAAACATGCAGTCTCACGATCCTGCTAAATACTTGCTTGGGGTAAGAGCACATGGTGAGAGCAGAATATCCTGTGAGGGTAGTCAAGTAGATCAGCAACGCAGGATGATGTAAAGTGATAATAAATGTCATCACTAAAGCGATTTGTGTCCTTTAGTTCTAAAGAATTACCAACAGACCTTTTGACACATCAGCTGCGTACTGTTCTCCATTTCTTCCTTTGCAGCGTTATAACAGCATGAGACATGCCAGATGAACAGCATTCTTTGTGGGGGGGAAAGCTCGCTGATTTAAAAGATGTGTTGCATTTTCATTAGTTTTTGTCATTTTTTTGACAACTGAAAGCTGTTCCTTATGTTTTTATTTGAAGAATACTAATGGGGTAAAAAATCTTTACTTGTTAGTTGTGCTGATCATCAGTGTATTAGACCATATGTTGTCATACATATGGTGACTTCACATACATATTTTAAGAGAGTGATCATTCTATAACTTCCTTTTTTGTCTTTATGTCAGACTTTCTGAGTGAAGAAAGCAAAAATTACAGTTTCTTCATAGAGGAGATTTGAGACCTTACTGTGTCCCATAAGTCCGTTCTTCAGGAAAAAAAAAAAAAAAGCTCAAACACTAAGTACATGCCCAAAGCTACCATTTAATTTCTGTAAGCTTTGGATCTGTTGCATCTCAGTTTAGCAATTTCTATTACTGATGCTCATCCTTCTGTTGTCGTTAGACCAGATGGGCCAGCCTTACTACAGGGTAGAAATGACCATTTGATAAAGTGTTTCCGTTTTATCTGAAAGAAAAAAAATGCTTTCTACTTAGTAAGCAATATTTTTTGCCTTTGACCTTCACAGGGAATTTTCTGTTTTCCCAAAATCACAACTTCTTTTACTTTTTTCTCCTATGTGTATGGAATTTCTGAGGTAGCTCATGAAGAAAGCACTGTATCTATTTGAAATGAAGGCTTATTTAATCCTTGTAATATATTGCAGCTGTAAATACAAAAATAATGTCTTCTAGTGGTAAATTATAATTACCGAAGGGAGGGAAATTAAAAAAAAAATGAATAAACAAACTGTAAAAGGCAAGATGCATTCTGTAAAGGACAAAGCCAATAAAAAAAACTTGCTCTCCAAAGAAAGATTTTGCTACTAGTCCAGTAAGTAAACATGAAAGATACTTTTCTGAATGTGTAAACAAGCTCAAGGCACAAATTTGCTGGTCTCCATATGTGCAAATCCTGCCAAAAATGCTGTTCTGTGTCTGGGTTTATGTAAGGCTATAACTAGCAACATGCTGCTAATTCCCAGCAATCAGCAGGAGGTTGTTTGTGAACTGGGAGGTAGGAAATTCTGGTGACTTGTAGAAGTGGGAGAATGAAAAGTAAAGGATCTTTGTCAGCGAGATGTGGTTGCACAGATATGTTTTGACCTACATGTGGGTGGTTGGTCAGTCAGTATGTGTGCCCAAACTGTCCCCTTAGCTCTTGTCTATTGGGAAAAGTGTGAATTTTAACAGCATTTCCCTGTACCCAAGCACTAATTTGAATACCTCTTCTCTACCCATTTTTCCTGGTTTTAATTTACAGAATTCCTTCACTGTTTATTCTTGTCCTCTCTCTCAAATGATAATGGCCACCAAATTTACCTGCTGGATGGGCAGCTTCTTGAGCAAGCAAGTCAAGAGAAGGAGCAGCTATGGATTTAAATGTTCAGCTTGCTGGAATTTGGGTAAAATAACATGGAACTTAAACAAGGCACCGTTGACCCCTACCTAGGCAGTGGAAATGTCCCACTGCAGCTGAATCCAGCAAGTCCTCTGTGTGTGAGGCTCTGCACCTACTCTTGGGAGAGTGGGCATCCTGTGCTAGCAACAGTGACAGATTTCCAAGGACACTAATCCAGAGCTAATCCCTATCATTGAGCCTTCTCAGTAACTCCAGTGCACTGCACGGTGTGATCTGAGCAGAAATGGTTGAACGTGTATCTGCATGGTTAGGACATGTGTGGCATTAGCATCATTATATAAGCAAAACCGATGTCAAGGTCAGAGGTCAGAATTTCAGACCCGTTGCCAGGTTGGGAGCCAAAAGCTGTAAGCACGTTTAGTGATCTGCTCCCAGTGATGACCGTCAGGCACCAAGCTAGGCAGCCGCTAGTCAGAAACGTGGAGTACCTGCAGCTCCCCGCTTTGCACTCAGGGACAATCTGGTCCCTTACTTTAAGGTGGGTCAATAGAGCTTGCAGAGCCAGCCTTCAGAGCTGCAGTCACCTGCTTGGACCACTTGTGCTGCTGTTCTCTTACCCAGATGTGCAAAACCAAGTTTATTATATGGATAAATGGAAATTTCCTGGGCTTGTCTAAAGGAACAACGTGGTATACTTTCAGTGATCTGCAGATCAGTGGAGGGAAAAACATAATTTCAAAACATCAGAATGGGACTTCATTTGCTTAGAGAAGAGGTCATACAGTAGGAAGAAAATATAAACCAGGATGGGTTGACGCAGAAAGCTGTCAGGTTCACTGCAGGTCACTATGGCTGATGAGAGGGTTATGGGATTGGATTATTGGCTCTATCCGCTTTAGGAGAGTTACGCTGTTCTTTATTTGTGAGATGGAAACATTTAAAATAGATGCAGTCCAATGTTTAATTTATCCTTAAAGGCTTTGCAAATTAGGAAATTCCCTATGTGACTACCCCTGTCTTCAGCACTGTGATAGGTTAAAAGTTGTAGTACTAAAAAAAAATATTCCTTTCTCTCTTTTTTTTTTTCAGTTCAAGATTTGGCCTATAGCTATGCACCAGATTTTTTTTTTTTTTTATGGATTAGACATTTATTTCTACCACAGCATCACTATATTTTGTATGGAAAGGCAGAATGCAGATATTTTAAAACAGGACTTGTTTTATTAATTCAGAAAAAAATATTAGTTCACATTAATAATGTCAGTTTTCAATTATCATTAACCCAGGGTGGTTTTTTTTAAATATCTTAATTTTGTATATTAACTGTTGAATGTCTTTTGAAACTCAGGATTTGAATTTCTAGATCATGTTACGTATTTGTTGGTTACATAGTTGTTACTAATGTGACGAATTCATCCTTTTTTTTTATTATGTCAAGAAACCTATTATTAATTTATCTTTTTAAAAAAAACTTACAAATATCAAGTGGGATAAAAGAGAAGGATGGTTAGATGCTGAGAAAAGTTTTATTTGAAGAAAAAGTAGAACAGCCAACATTTTCAAATGGAGATTTTTAAGGGCACGAGCCTCAATCCATGTTTAACCTCAGTGCCTGGCTCAATTTGTCATATGCATTGAGCATTTCACTATGGTACTCTAAAGTCAGGCCAGAGTTTTCTGTTGATGTTTAAGTATATATTTCATTTTTGAACTCTTAAGTAAACAGCTGTATGCCTGCTAGAATTGACATGTCCTTCAGAGTTTTGGTTAGAGTTTATTGCTGTAATTAGCAAAGGCATGATGAATGGCAAAAGCCCAGGGGAGATTATTTTTTTTCCAAGCTCAACAGATGTTTGGCAGTGTGTATAATCCTTATAATTCATCAAAAATCACTCCTGTCAGAGCTGTAACTCCAACAGAGACAGGTGTCTGGAGAGGTTGATGGCCAGCATTTTATGGAAAAGGGAAGAAACTGAAATTTGTTGTGAGGTTAATTAAAGATGGAGAAGTAGTAGTACCCTGTAAGGACTTCAAACAGACTCTTACTGCTCCTTTCCATTGCAAAAAGGTACCTGCAGGGGAGACCTGGGCAGAATCAAAACTTGTAAAGTTGAGAAAACATCCACTGTCTGTTTTGGGGTAGGGTTTGACAAAGAGTGCTTCCTGAGGCTCTGGATAGGCAAGAAGTTGCCCACAGCAAACAGCAAAGTAGGTTTGGCTCAGAAATGATAATGTTTGATTGTGGTGGGGTTGGTTTTTTGTTTGCTTGTTTCTTTCTTTCTTGGCTTGTTTGTTTTTGGTTTTGTTTTTTTTTTTCAAATCTGTAACAGTAAATCAGTAGGAAATCTTGCTTTTGCTTTCTTCATAACTACACTCCATTATCATCATTCGCAAAAGGCAGGCATGACCTAGCTAACAAGCTCTGTATAAATGTGGGGTCTGCCTAAGCAGTCTTTCTCTCAAATTTGAATTAAGCAACTAAAAAAAAAAAAAAAGTTCATGGCAGTTTTCAAATTCATATATTCTTCATTCCTCTCTTGTTCTGAGCATTAACATGCTCGAAGATGCATGGAGGTTTTGTTTGCAGCTTTCTCATAATTTGAAATGTTGTATTATCCTCCAATTTTGATGCTCTAACTACCTTTCTCTGCACCTGGACCTAGTCACCCAGCTGGATGTCCCTGTGCAAAAGGAAGAGTGCAACATCTAACACTTCGGGCAAGCTGGGGCAGTAGCTCCTGACAGGGAGTGTTTATTAACTTCTTGGCACCTCTGTAAGATTTACAGATGTCCTGTGGTGTTGATTGTAGACTAAAGTAATTCAGAGCAGACCAAGTAAGGCTGTGCTATGGTAAGGAGAGGGTCATGGATGAAGGAGGGATTGATCCTCCACCTGTGCTCTCAAGAATTTCTCATGTCTTCCAGCCTGCTGCCTTGGAACTGTTCCCCTAGGACTGGCAGGGCCAAGAAGATAGGGCTCACCTGTGACTGCCAGGTGCTTGCTGTTCTTCCATTCCCTTTTTTATCCTTCTGGTTACGTGTCCTGAGACTCTACTGAGCATATCTGCATGCTTCAGAAGAGCTGGCAGAGTCAGTTATTCACATCACCTTGTTACAGGCATTTAACTTAAGGCATCAGCTGTATTTTTCTCTACTTTGCGTAGTTGATGTGGGGAGTGTGAGCTCTCCAGGTGCCTTTACAGAACAGGAGTCAATGCTGCCTTTTTTAGGTGTCTTTCATCAACTCTTCTGGGAAGCTGGATTGTGGAGGAGGAGCTGTGTAAGGTGGGTGATTGGGTTAGGCTGGGGTGAGTCTCCCATCCTCCTGGCTGTTACGTTATCAAGCAGATATTAATTCTGTATGAATAGCTTTCAGCCATTCTCTTAATATGGGAAGAGCCACTGCCTAAAGGTGGGATGGGTCTATGTTTCAGAGTTCTCCCTACAGTCCACTAATGTTTCTTACACATGCAGAAACAAGAATAAGAAATGGGTTTTCCTCTGTCCTTACACAAAGGCTACGTCTGCAGGTGCTGGATGCAAAGTTTCTTTCCCTTTACGGTGCAAAAAAGAGAAACTTGTTTGGTGATTAATTTATGTATTTATCTTAAATGAGAAGGTCTGCATGTAAAAGTGGTATATCCTATATTTGTCAAAGGGCAGTAAAGATTATGTCAGAAGGACGCTGGCAGTCTTGAGTCAGTATATCCAAACCAGAAGAATTTCCTCTGTTGAACTGTAAAGCTGTTGCCAGCAGGATGTGTTACAACAATGTGGGTGTTTTTACTTGACCATTTACCAAAAAATTCCATAACCATTTATGAAGTAATTGAATAAATGACGGGTGTCTAAGTCCTGTTCCAACCAGCTGCAAGCTCACAGTGTGTGCTACAGGGTTGCCTGGCCCCCTTGCTTGCAATATCAGAAATAACGTCATCTCCAGCGTGTGGTCCTGGCATCCCTGTGGCAACTACAGTTGCATGAAGTAAAAGCAATAGTAGGAATGTTAGTAGGAATGTATTCCTCATATTACCTTTATTAATCAGAAGGTGAAAGCCAAAGTGGACCCTATCATATGGCCACACAGAGCCCTGTAGAGCTGTAACTCCTGCAGCGGGTCCATGGCTTCCTGGTTTATCCCTCTCCTGTACAGATCTTTTAAACCATTGGTGGTATTCCAGAGGCTTCGTGTTTTCCTTTGGTTCCTGTGATTGACTCTTAATTATAAATGGAGAATTTCACCAACTGAATTGTAAACAGTGGCTTTACATGTGGCTTGTAAAACTGCATAAAATTAGAATTAATGTTTCTGTTTCCTTTGCAGAGCAAACCTAAGTGAGCTGGGGATTCATTTATGCAGGAATGAAGGCATTTACACAGGTTTCTCTGAATGTGTTAAGAAGTGTCACAATTTGGAGAAAAGGCCAGTGGCTTTTCCTATCCTGCTCCAAAATATAGCTTGGCTAAATAGCATAGTAAATCCTTTCCCGGGACTTCCTTTTATTTATGTAGAAACTGGAGTGCAAATTCTGGGCCAGTTTTTCTGTATAGCGTTAGCTGTTCCCAAGACTCCTTCACAGCGACTGCCACAGCTCTATCTTGAAATGAATTCCAAATATTTTAGCCTTCCTCGTGGTTGGGCTACAGATGTATCGCCCCATAAGAAGCCAGCCTGGCTGCAGCTGTCTAAGAGTGATCTTTTCTTGAAGGCTTCTAACATTCACCTGAGCACAAGAAGAGTGTCAGCAGAAAAAGGCTTGTTGTAACAAGCAAGACAAGGTACCAGGAAGCTTGTTTGCTTGGGGCTGGGGGGCGGGAGGGAAGGAAAGGGGAGACAGAAAATTAAGGGGAAAAAATTACCTTATTGGGAAAGATCTTACTGTAAATGCCTCTGATTCATTTAATCTGCTTTTTGCGGATGCTCATGCCAATACAGCATTCAAATGCCGATTTACCTCCTAGGGACAGAATTTGGAGGAAAGCCCAGGTGAAGCACTGCCAGCACCATTTATTGGGAAAACCCAAGAAATGGCAGTATCACAAATACTATGTTCCTAGGTATGGGCAAAGAAAGATGTCTGTATTCCTTTGGTTCTCTGTGCTAATCTCAAGTATAAAAGGAAAATATACTCAACAGTATAGGTTTCTAGTGAATAAAATGGAAATGAGTGGTGTCTGAACACAGTGTTCGTTACAGGGTAGGAAGTTGCTGTAGGATTTAGGTACCTTCTGTTAAGTGTCAGAGTGGTCCCATCTCATTGCTATTATGGCTGACATGATAAGCCAGGCCCTGACCTCTTCTGTTTGCAGCAGCTGGCCGAAGGATCAAGAGAAGTAAGAACAAGAGATACTGAAGGTGTTCTGATGGTGGCTTTTCTCCTCTCTCCGGATGTATTTATGCAGCAGAGCATAACATTTGGCTAAACCTAAGCCGCTGCAGGAATCTGACTGACTCTGCAGCTCTGGAATTAGCTGCAGCAGACATGGGAAGTGGATAGAGTAGCAGCCCTATGCAGTGTGCTGTATTTAGGAAAGGAGAGGAATTCTGTGAGCTTCAGAAGGAATTAGATCTGATTTTTCTAGTATTTTTTTCTAATTATTTTGGTGTCTAAAAGCTTTTTGCTGTGGCTTCTGCACTTAAAGGACTCTATTTGTGGATTCTCCAGTGTCAAAGCAGAAGATGTGAATGCATGCTAGAGTACTCACTCTCCTGTTGGGAGGATTAGACTCAGATAGAAAACCAGTGAGTATCATAAATCAGAGAGAAAACATGCTATTTCAGATTACCATGATGTCACTTATTTGGATTTACATGATAAATTACTGTTATAGCATTAACTGTCCCAATAGAACAGTTCAAATGTGAATCAGTTTGTAAAAGCGTCATTTATTGATGTGTTCCAACAAGCTCTCCAAAGAGAATGAAATTATAATTCATTCAACTATTTGACAGTTGATAAACACTAGGTTGGTTTGCATGAGAGCAAGTCTGTGTTAATCCCTATATTTTACATATTGTAGAAGAGTCTCAGATGTTGCATCAATATTCATACTAAACAGAAGGATATCATAAAATTATAAAGTCTTAAAATGATTGCTACTGTATTTAAAATAAATAGGCACTTTATAAAACAATTTCTAAGTCATCTAAGTAAGATCTGAATAAATGCATTCTACTATTTTGTTTACCATAGGTTGCAGATTACTGACAACTTGGTACAGTGGCCTGAAACCTTTTTTGGATGAACTACAGAACTTTAATCTCGTGAGGATGCAGGCATGGATAATGGGAACAAAAGATTGCATCCATTGGGAGAGGCAGTCTACTGAAAACCAAAGAGTGCCTGGAGGTGGCACTGAGGTAGTCCCCAAGGTCCAAAGACGTATTTAGACCTCAGGCAGTCAGTAGCTGGTGTGTTTCCTCATCTGATACAGCCTGACTTGTCCTGGCTTTTTCTGAGGGTTTACTTCATCCTGTTTAGCTTAAGCCTTAGCGAGATTATTTTTAGCAAAGCTGTATTTTCAAATGGGCTTCTTGCCTGCAACCAAATGCGATATGTAGCAAAATAAACCTGCAGAATATCCAACATGCAAGAGGATGAAGGTGAGCAGTTGCCAAATGCTGCCTTCTGGGATCTCTTGAGGTCTCCCCACAACCAGTTTTGCATGTCACGAGGGTTCAAAGAACACCACCACAGAATTTAATGGTCATCAGCATTGCTATGCTTGGATTTAACTTAAAATTGTCAGTGAAGGCATTTCATAATTGTGTGCTTTCAAGGAGGTGAGATCCAGGGTTTTATAATTTCCTTCAAAACAGTCTGTTTGCTTCATTTAAAAATTTCAAAGGTCTTCCTCAAGGGATCTCTGAGAAAACAAATAGCTAATATCTTTACTGCTGTAAGCATATACAGGACCCCTACTGTAAGAAGAAATAGGAATGTGTCGTTATCTTTGGGTCCCACTGGAGGCAGCTGTTTTTATAGGTTTCCAGCAATGATGAAGGACTGGACTTAGCGCTGCAATTATTTTATTTGGTACTTTCTGTCAAAATGAGTAGACTTTATTCTAACATGCTTTCATCTCAAAATAAAATATTTAATTTTATGCAAAGCAGCTCTCCTTAAGATATTGCATAAATGGAATAATTTAGGAAAATTTTAATTATGATCTCCTATTATGACTGACTTTTATACTACTGAAATGGCAAGGATACACAGAAATAAATTTAATTTCAAGCTGACATTTGAATTTATTACTTTAATGTTTTCAAAGCAAAGTTATTGCTTTCATGGAAGTTTCTATCAACACTGAAACAATTTAAAAAATAAAAAATAAAATCAGTGAAACAGTTTTTGTTCAGAACAACTTTGATAACACATTTTCACCTGGCTCTGTGAAGACCTGTTAGGCAGCTATGAGGCTGAGAAAGACCAGGAACTGAATCTGAGGTTAGGCTGAAGTCACTGCTGCTGTTACAGTTTACAGAGCCTTGTTCAGATGGCTGGCTTAGGCAACAAGAATAATTTGGAAATTTCTTGGAGGGGCTTTGACCACCTGGACCTTTGTAAGGGAGCAGGTACCTTGCTCGAAGGAGCTGGGATGGCTCACTAAAGCCTAACCCGGCTCTGTCTTGCAGGAACCGCCATTCCTGCCACATTGCCATCCCTTGTTCTGATTGAATGTAGTGTGAAAAACTTCATGGTGTTTGCTCAGCATAATTTCTTGAATTTTCTCCCTTTCTGTTCCATTATCTGTGGCTGTTAGATTGGAAAGGGTTCTGGGCCATCAAATACAGTTTCTTGTTTTGGAAGGAAAATATGTGGAGCTATTTTTCAGACTTATACTTCCTCTACTTGTTGTTGCCCTCATCTTGCATGTCTGCCCGAAATGAAAACACCAATGAAAAATTAAAATGTTTCATTACAGCTTATAAATATGAATTAATACAAGAGTTGACATGAATTCACAAAGTCTTTCACTTCAAATAGTTGGAAGGGATTTGTTTTGTTTGTTTTGGTTTTTGTTCTTTTAGCCAGGAAGTACTATTCCCCTAGTTTTCGCGAGCTCTGTTCATACCTAGTATTGGGTAGACTCCATTTCTCTCTTTCTTCATGTTCTTCTGCTCACAGTTCTTTGATATCTTCCTTTCAGTAAGCAGAAGAATGGGAATTGCTCTCTACTTGGATACCAATTGTGAAAATTGCTCTACAGCTTTCGTTTGAGATCCACAGGGGTTGAACATTAAAGGCAAAAACTGTGGTGTATGCTTGTCACAACACAACAGCTCTTTGTGTTGATTTATAGCATGTTGCAGCTTACATTTCACTGTACTGGGGCTCAGGCTGAATCTTGGTGCACATTCAAGAAATTCAGAATTAAGGTTATAATTTAGCCCAACTGTAGTTATCCATATGCCTTAAAATCAAGCTTATTATGTAGTTTACGATGGGATAGCACTGAAAGCTAGTTACGAGACTCTTCAGCTGAGTTCCCTGCATCCCTTTGCCCTGGTAAACATACCAAATCAGGGAGGCAACCTGATTTTAGTTTCCTCTCCTTGCTCACCGCTATCTAACCAGAATGCTGTACAGTACCTGGAAGGTTTTCTGTCACCAGGTGACTTGTAGAATATGGGTTTGTTATTCTGGTTGTATACCACTGGCTATCTGACAGTGGTCTAAGAAGACAATAGGTCTAAAAGATGGTGTGGAAATTTAAAGGTTATGTAGATTTTTCTTAAGTTCTTGTGTATTCTGCATTTAAGACTATGCTGAAGTTGTGCAGCTTTTGTGCAGAGTGAGAATTGCAGCTTCCTGTAACTGCAGTTAGTTGCACAACTGAGTTGACTAATCCCTGTAATCCAATCTAGTGCTATATGTATTGAAAATTATTTCCCCACCAAGGTGGGGCTACTGATGGTATCAGTAAGGCCCTTTTTTCTGAACTGGTACTCTCTGATGGCCCTTTTTTTTTTTTTTCTGAGGGCTGGAAAGGGGCAGGGATGTTCTTTAATAATGTAATTCACCTAGGAAAAAACTTTGCACTTAAGATAAGGATATGAACAGATGGCATCATGAGCATTTTGAAGATGTAAAATACCTGTAGGGTTTTTGCACTTCGTAAATTAGGAATGAGGGAACCCAGTGATGGCTTCAAGATCCATTGCTGATAGTGATGAATTCCCTTTATCACTGACAACCAGTAGCTGCATATACTGGCATATAGCAATCATCTTTAGCTATGCAATTTGCTCTCAAGTTGTATTATTTTGATTATTATCTTTCATTCCCTAATGCATTTCCCTGTGATTTTAGCTGTGCTGTAATTAGAATTGCTAGGATTAGACATTAGTATTTATAACAGGGATCAGCTTAAAATCCCATTGTGGAATACTATGAAGCATTCACATATAATTCTAGCAATCTGGTATACATCAGCTGCAGAAGAGTGACTTTATGTTCAAACTGTATGCTCCTGTCACAAAAATTTCAAGTACTTGCAGAAAACTTGTAAAGCTGTTGTTGATTGTGAAGATCATACTGTTTGTGTAAACAGGTTGGAAGCAAGTGTCCAATATGTAATTTTGCCCTGAGGTTTCTTGACCACTTAGACCTGTACGCTTCACAACATGCTCATCTTCTAGGGATCTCAGCTGTAGAAAGCAATCTCAGTATCAGAAAATGGGCATTTAGGGGACTGTTATATGTAGTAAGTTTTCTTTGTTTTCTCATGCTATGGTTATTTTCTAAGGTTTGATGTGTGTATATATATAAAATATGGCTATTCTTATGCCTGCTGCCAAATTTAAGTACAAATGACAGAGACTTGCCACTGAGAACTGCAGTGCTGACAGGTAAGTAAAGCCATCTGAACTGTGGACCTGACCATTTTTTTTCCATTGCTGTTAATGGCAAATTGCCCTCAGTTCTGAGCCTGAAGTTAGGTACCCAGGCAAGAAAGATTTATGCTAAAGTTGGGATTTAGAGTTTCTTGGAAGCTCTGAAAATGAGGCACCCAGACAAGAAAGTATTCTGGGGATTATCCCAGGCATTGGAGCCCTTCACTCACCCTTCACCAGAGCGCAAAACTCCATCCCAGTACAGGCAGAAGAACCGGCTGTTTATATTCCCTTGCAGATTCTTATATACAGTACTCAAATATAGGTTACAGAAATAAGCAGAAATCCCATTTTGAATTCAATCCTTAGATTCCATGCAAGGAATATAAAAGCTCTGCTAAATTAGACGTAGGTGTTGCTTCCAAGAGCCTAGGCATGCACTGTCAGCAGCTCAGGGGTCAGATTTCTAATATATTTCTTCCCCAGAATTACTCCATTGGGAGTGAATCACCACTTACTATCCATGCTAGAGCAAAACCTCTACTGTTTAAAGCATGAATAATGACAGCTCTTGTAGTTTGTTATTCTCATCTTAATCGAAACAGCCTGTCAAATTCATAACTGGACATCTGGCATTCATTTTTATCTCAACAGCTACTTTTCAGCCTCATGCCAAAGGTGAGGGTCTTCTGAGAGACCATATCTGTTAAGTTGATATGTTAGAATGTTTAATACACTGCTAACAGATTTTAGCAGATGAAGCCATTTTATGAACAACATATTTATTCCCCTACTAAAATAAAACTTGAAAGGTAATCGATACACAAATCACCCTACCTGAGAGGCTCAGTTGCTCAGCTCTGCTTTTTCCAAGCGCTGACAAATGTCCTTGGTGGTTTCCAGGAGAGGAGCTGGATTACAACTGACCACAGATAGACCTGGTCTGAGATTTACATCTCTGTGTAATGATGACCCTTGCAGAAATAGCTTTGAACAGGTAATAGGATTATCATAAGGGAATTAGAAAATTCTGTTCATTAGTTTGAGCCGATGACGTTCCAGACTGGATAAAGGTTTAAGGGACTTGGTGAATAGATATAATTGGGAAGGGAGAAAAACAACTGAGCCTGAAGAAGAGATACAGATGGCACCTTCGTATTGCAGAGCAAGGTGTATTAAAAATGCTGAAGATACACAGATTATAAGCATGGTATAAAAACTCGTTACTGTGCACAGGAAAGCTCCTCTTACAACCCTGATGGCCTTTTTAATATTTCTGAATTGTGATAGGACTCCTGTTTATAGAAAGGATAAACTATTGATGGAAATGATGCTAATATTTAAATAAATCACCTAGTCATACCTAGCTACTTATTAATTAAAAAAATTAAGTACTTACAGAATCCAACGGAAAAAAGGGGGAGAGAGAATTTTATTCTATGGAAAACTATGAGTGTTTTATGTGACATTAAGAAACATCAAATTCAGAGCAGCTTTAATTGGAAGATTTGTATTTCAGCATCTGCAGCTGTGGCTCTTACACATAGTTGGGTGCTTTGCAACCAAGAAG
The DNA here is from genome assembly GCA_027574665.1 of Rhynochetos jubatus. Taxonomy (NCBI): domain Eukaryota; kingdom Metazoa; phylum Chordata; class Aves; order Eurypygiformes; family Rhynochetidae; genus Rhynochetos; species Rhynochetos jubatus. The sequence continues at coordinate 26,467,760 of CM050656.1, forward strand.
GTCCCGTCTCTCACCAACAGTGTTGCTCAGGTGACCTTAAGGGGGGTGGCTTTGTGGAAGTACCAACAAGAAATGAATGCCAGCAGAAATGGGGAAGAGATGGGGACCCTGGCTTCGGTGTCCATGCCCATGCATCTCCTGGTGAGGTGATGTAGGAATGACCTGAGTGCAATGAGGTACCTTAAATAAGAGTCCTCCTCCTCTTGAGCTCATGTCTCATTTTGGCTGTGCAGGCAAGGAGAGCTAGGACATGCTGCTACCAATGCCCTGTGAGGTGGTGGGAACTGCTGTGCTTGAAGCTGTTTACTCTCTTGCACAGCACACTTCTTTTGGAGTTCTTCCTCTCTACCTGGACCCCAAATTAGCCTGTGGGTTTATACAACTAAAAGTTTCATAAAGTTTGCTGGGATAAAGCTAATCTGAAAATCAATGTGAATTGCCTTCAATTCCCATGGTTCACACAGTTTCAGTCTATCATTATCTTTCAGCTCATACAAAGTGCTTATGAAGCAGTAATGGAGATAATTTATTGTTGTACAAAAATTAGCAAATTTGAGCTAGTTAAAACCCCCCCATATATAGAGGGAAAGCATGCTGCATAGATGCAATGTGAGGGTTACTGCTCTGTGCGTATAGTAAGCGAGACTTGCAGGGTACAAAATGCTTTGGGAAGCCTGGCTCTGAAGGGGTTGCTGAAGTGGCCATCTGGTAGCTTGTGTTAACCAAGGTTTTGTGTAATTTGTGACTAATATTAGTGATAATGACCAGCTTTCAGTTAACTGCCAGTCCTGCTTTCATCCACCCAGCCGTGACCCTTGATAAAACTGAAAGCTCACCAGCGGTCTGAGTCCTCATTAAGACCAGCCTTCATTAATCCTCGTCCTCCTGAGCCCAGAAAGTCTGGCACAAGGAAAATTCTTCCTTCTTGCAGTGCAAGAGGATCAGGTTAGGGAACATTTAAAGAAATTGGAGGCAATCAAGTCCATGGGACATGAGGTGCATCCATGAATGATGAGGGAGCTGGCTTATGTCATTTTGAGGCCACTGTTGCTTCTCTTAGCATTGGAGAGACACATCTGGACTTCTGTGCCCAGCTATGGGCTACCCAGTACAGGAGAGATGTGGGCTTAGCGGGGTGAGTCCAGTAAAGGGCAACAAAGATGATTAAGGGATTGGAACATCTGTTGTATGAAGTGAGGCCAAAAGAGCTGTGAGTGCTCAGCCTGGAGAGGAGAAGGCTTGGGGGTATCTTATCGATGTTTATGAATACCTGATGGGTGGGTATAAAGAAGGGAGGGACAGACTCTGGGCAGTGGTGCCTGTGGCAGGACAAGAAGCAAGGGACACAAACTGAAACACAGGAAATTCCTATGAACATAAGAAAATGCTTTTTTACTATGAAGGTGCTTGAACACTGGCAGATTATGGAGTCTCCATCCTTGGAGATACTCAAAACCCAACTGGTCAGTCCTGGGCATCCTGCTGTAGCTGATCTTGCTTGAACGGGGGGTTGGACTTGACTGATCTGCAGAGGTGCCTCTGACCTCAGTGAGTGTGTGATTAATTATTAGTTAAAACTGTAACAGTTGCTTAAGGATTAATTGCAAATTTTTGAAAAATAGGGTCACTGTTTCCTTAGGAATATGTTGTAGAGAAGGATAACAGAAATCAGATTTCTTCTATATCAATAAACTCAGTTGCTATTAAAGGTTGGTTTATCCTCAGACATAACATTGTAAATGTGTTGGGGACCTGCCAAAATTCTTCACTGAGATATTGCAAGGGAAGACAAAGCTACACATTATTGTGCCTCGTTTCTATATCTCAAAATTTAAGTTGCAGACAGCTGAAACTGTATAATTGGCATATCTGACAAGTGGAGAATGCATGAATGTTGCCCAGGAGGAATTGTCCTCATGCTGGGACTCCTAACTTAGGTTTTATGGGATATTAGCATGGTGAGGGTCCCAGCTCTGCAACCATTGTTCTCCAATTTTTAAAAATCACAATTTTGAGAAGCCAAAAGTATAATATTTCCTTTTAAAATTAGACATTCCACTTCAGTGACATTTTTCTCCCAACTTCTGGCATTTATGTAGAAGTTTATATACATTTCTTCATTTGCCTGTTTTTGTTTCCTGCTAAACTATGTCTCTATTAGCTAATCCTGCCCTGAGCTATTTCCTACCTGACATGCACTAGCTGTCAGTGATTTCAGGTTCTTAATTTCTTTAATTTCCTTGTGCAATCTTTAAATTACTTTTATGAGATAGTCATTAATTTTTAATGGACAATCCCATTAAATTGGGAAGCTCACCTAGCTCTTTTCTAAAGGGCAAAAGCAAGAAATTTCATACCCTATGAAAACATTATTATATCACTGGTTTCAGACAGTGGCATGTAGGCAGATTCAATTTAACAGTAAAGAAGCTGATGTGGCTTTTCCAAGGCCCAACAGCAGTAGGACATATATACAGGAAAGAGGGCAAGCAAGGGTTTAGGTTGGAACGGGCCTTAAAGACCACCTAGTCCCAACCCCCCTGCCATGGGCAGGGACACCCTCCACTAGACCAGGTTGCTCAAAGCCTCATCCAGTCTGGCTTTGAACACTTCCAGGGATGTGGCATCCACAGCTTCTCTGGGCAACCTCTTCCAATGCCTCACCACGAAGAATTTTTTCCTGTGGTCCAATCTAAATTTACTCGCTTTCAATTTAAACCCGTTACTCCTTGTCCTGTCACTACAGGCCCTTGTAAGAAATCCCTCTCCAGCTTCCTTGCAGGCCCCTTCAGGTACTGGAAGGTGCTACAAGGTCTCTCCAGAGCCTCCTCTTCTCCAGGCTGAACAAGCCCAACTCTCCCAGCCTGTCCCCATGGCAGAGGGGCTCCAGCCCTCAGATCATCTTCGTGGCCTCCTCTGGACTCGCTCCAACTGCCAATATCCCTCTTATGTTGAGGGCCCCAGAGCTGAACACAGAACTGCAGGTGGGGTCTCATGGGAGCAGAGCAGAGGGGGAGAATCCCCTCCCTCGCCCTGCTGGCCACGCTGCTCTGGATACAGCCCAGGATATGGGTGGCTTTCTGGGCTGCCAGCACACACTGCTAGCTCATGTCCAGCTTTATATTTCTAAATATAAACATGTCAGCTTCCAGTTCTTTGAAAACAGAGGGTCACATTAGATTTGAGACTGCTTTGTATTTACAGTCTTGTAAAAGTGGGTACGTTTTCTTACTTTTTTAGGTATTCTCATTTTTTCCTTTTTTTTTACTTCCTTACTTATGATGAGATATAACTTCTACAGTTTCAGGTTAAACCATGGTCTTAATATTTTTCATGTAAAACTACTTTATGCTAGCAAGGTGTGGTAGATGTGCCACAATTGCAGAAAAAAATCTATTTAAAAAATTGATTCCTAGGGTTATTTCATGATAGCTTTATATCTAATGATGACACATTTGTACTTGCAAGAATATTAATAAAATTGCAGTTGTTCATCATTGGCTTAAAAATCCCTTTGTTGCAAAAAGGTGGATTAAATCTTGACATGGAAACTGATCCTAAACCAATTAGGAGAACTCCATTTGTTTGCATCCTTGTCATTAACTTTAGGAAGATTAAAATAAAGAGCAGGAAGAGAGGCTATGTGTTTCCCATGTCCCGTTCTTCATGGAGCTGCAGTGTGTTGCTCTGTTACAGCTCTGAGGCACAGCAAAGCTTAAAATGTTGGCCTATTAAAATTTTTTTTCACTAAGAGTTTGGAACAGCCCCCTGCAGCCAGGCGATAGTACCGAAGATGCTAGTCTGGGGGATAGCCCAGAACTCTCTGTCCTCTGTTGGTGTAGGACTTGTCCCATCTCCCTGCTGCCATGCACTGCCGTTTCATGTTTTTTCATTTTGTGTCATAGTTTGTGCCTTGATTTTTCTCCTGCTGTGGCCCACATCTCCGTCACACAGAGAGAGTTGGTTCTGTACCTGCTGGTGGTGCCCTCTCTTTGAAGAGGGACCAGGAGAAGCCATATTCCCAACTGGCCATCCTCTGGCAGCATGACATCTGCTCCTTCAAGCTGATTGCCCATCCTTACATCCTTCGTGCAGCCCCAGGCTAGGGCTGGACCACTGTCACAGCCTTGGCAAGGAAGATGTCAAGTGTTGGTATGCAGAGATGACAGTGTTTCTTCTTTGTCCTGGGGGCTCAGGACCACCTACGGTGTATGAGGTTTCCATCTGGAGTGGTTCAAGCTTTGGGGGGGGTTGTTTTTTGTGAGTCATTCTCTTGGTATTAGTAATGCTTTGTATGTTTGTAAGTCTGTTTACAGGCAAAATCTGTTCCACCAAAGGATGACACAAAACTAATGAAAGACATTTTGCTGAGTGTTGTAACTGCTCCAGAAGTTCATCATTACATCCAGAGAAAGGATCCTTACCCTATTTCAGTGTAATAACTTTGTCCTACAGAGAGGTGCACGAAGCTTTTTCAAATTTTTTTTTTTTTCAAACATGTTTGTCCTTTCTTTACTAAATCTATTTTGCATCAACACGTGTTGCCCGTAGAGGTCGGTGTTTCCCTTCAGAAAGCAGGAGAGCCGTATGCCTGAAGCACTGTAATATCATCACATAACACACAGCTAGTTTCATATCTGCTTCTACCCATTTCCCTGCGTTAATAACGTTACACTGATCTCTTTTGAGGTTCTAAAGATGTTGACTGAGAAGGAAATTGTTAGTATGTGTTTTGGTACATTATTAGGTTTTGCTGTCTTTAACATTTTAAAGGATAAACACTGTATTTCAGAAAACCCCCAAAAGTTGACATTTCATAAAATATTTGCATATCTAAAAGAGGAATACAGAGGACCATTCAGAGTGAGAAGCTTATCTGTAGTTATGATCTTACATATATTTTATGCAGTCATTTGCTGGCTTGTAGAATGAAACCCTCCCTCTTTATCCTGAGAACTGGCTACGGTTATTTGTCAATGGTAGCTGTGGTTGTGGCTGTATGAGAGTAATTATGTGAAGATTGTGGAAGATACTTTGGGAAATAAAGTCTGCAGATTAGTTTTGGGTGCTGGGTGAGGAAAGAGTAAAAACAGATTGCTCAAAGCCTCATCCAACCTGACCTTGAACACTTCTAAGGATGGGACATCCATAACTTCTCTGGGTGACCTGTTCCAGTGTCTGATCACTCTCAAAATTAAGAATTTTATCCTAATATCTAGTTTCAGTCTGCCTTATTTCAACTTAAAACCGTTACTCTTTGTCCTGTCACTACAGGCCCTTGTAAAAGTCTCTCTCCATATTTCTTCTAAACTCTCTTTAATTATAGAAAGGCTGCAATAAGGCCTTCCCAGAAGACCACCTCTTCTTCAGGCTAAACCCCAACTCTCTTAACCTTTCTTTATGAGGGAGGTGTTCTAGCCCTCTGATCATTTTTGTGGTCTCCTCTGGACCGGCTGTAACATGTTCATGCCTTTCTTATACTGGGGACCCCAGAGCTGGGTGCTCTGTCTCACCAGAACAGAATAGAGGGCACATGTCAGCTCCCTCGACCTGCTGGCCATGCTTCTTTTGATGCAGCCCAGGATATGATTGGCTTTCTGGGCTGCAAGCACACTTTGCTAGGTTATGTTCAATTTGTCACTCCACCAGTATCCCCAAGTCCTTCTCTGCAGGGCTGCTCTCAATCCCTTCATTCCCCAGCCTGTGTTGACATTGGGGATTGCCCCTGACCCATGTGCAGGACCTTGCACTTGGCCTGTTGAACTTCGGGAGGTTGGCATGGGCCCACTCCTCAATACTCTCAAGGTTTCTCTGGATGGCATCCCTTCCCTTGAGCGATCAACTGCAACTCTGATCTCGGTGTCACCCGCACAATTGCTGAAGGTGCACTCAGTCCTGCAATCTGTGTTGTTGATGAAGATAGTAAATAGTACTGATTGCAATACAGACCTTGAGGGACACTGCTTGTTTGTGGTGTACTGGTTTCCATGTGGACATTGAGACACTGACTGCAGTTCTTTGGGTGCGGCCATCCAGCTAATTCTTCAAATAGTCCATCCATCAAACCCATATCTCTCCAATTTAGAGACCAGGATGTTGTGTGGGCCTGTGTCAAAGGCCTTGCCGAGGTCAAAACAGACCACATCAGTTTCTCTTCCCTTTTCCACCAATGCGGTCACTCCATCCTAAAAGTCAGGCAGGATTTGCCCTTGAAGAAGCCACGCTGGGCGTCCCTAATCACTTTCCTGCCTTCTATAAGCCTTGACATAGCTTCCAGGAGGATCTGTTCCATGATCTTACTGGGCACAGAGGTGAGGCTGACTGCTTGGTAGTTCCCAGAGTCCTCCTTTTTACCCTTTTAAAAAATGAGTGTGATGTTTCTCTTTTTCCAGTCACTGGGGAATTCACCTCACTGCTGTGACTTTTCTAATATGATGGAGAGTGGCTTAGCAACTACGTCTGCCATGGCCTTGTATGTTCAGTTTCCTCAGATGGTCTCAAGCCTGATCAAAATGGTATCATCAGGATGTTACCAACTTGGGACTCCTGCATTTGCCATGGGCTGTGTATAAAGGATGCATTACAAAAATCTGCTGTGAACATGTGTGACATGATTAAAATATTTTGACGGAGAAAAGGGTCAGGTTCAAAACTGAATTGAGTAAAATGACTCTTCAGTCACCCTATTATTCAAGTTTTCAGCAGTCAACTGCAGACAGCTCACACATGTTTCTTTTCCTTCCCAGGGGTTAACCAGAGTTCCATGCATGGTTCAGTGAAGGCTTTAAAAGCAAATAGGAAGTTTTCCCCTGACAGAGTCCAGGAAATGCAGGTAATGTTATGTAGCTATTGATTTACCACATAGACAACGGTTAAGATGATAGCTAGCTGCAGGCAGTAAGTGGATGTCTGAATACAGGATGTCACAATTCCTGGTCCAGAGAGTGTGCAGCTGAAGCAGCTGTTCCTAGTGCCAGGCTACCTGGCTCCCCTTGCTTTGGACAGTGTCTGGGAATCCGGGTACGCGTGGGTCTTATGGTAGAGAGCCACACTGGCTGTGTGATAAGTCACCCGCTGAGCAGTGTCACTGAAACCCCAGAAAAGGTCTTTCAGATCTGTTTCCTATTTGCCTGTTCTGAAGAAAACCCAAACAAACCATTTCTAACAGTGAAAGAAGTGCAGTGCTTGCTGCTTTCCTTAAGCTCCTTCTCAGATTTCTCTCCAATGGCCAGCTGTTCCTCCGAAGTTTATTTGAAGTTGAATGTGAAACCCTAATTGCCTGTGAGAATGTTGTGAGGGGGTTTTGCAGTTTATCAAGGGCATCTTTCTCTCAGATGTTCAGAGATTGTACCACAGGAATATCAGACTGCCTGTGCTGGGTCTCTGCGTGCAGGGGCCGGATGGGAGGTCTGTGTGCACGGGCTATGGTTATAACACGGAGAGGATAGATTATTATAAAATCAGGGGGAAGGGAAAAAAAAACCCAACAACCAACCCAGACACACAAAGGAGGTGGGCCGTTATTCATAGGCCCTGATATAATACTGGACGTCATAAAGTGATGCAGATCCAAGCCTGTCTGATGAATTTTGGGCAAAATTGAGAAATAGTCTGGCAATACACACAGGTATTTAATCAGCATATAATCACAGAAGGATATTTGGAAGGAACCCTTTGTTGGTCATCAGGTCTACTGCCTTGCGTCATGGGAGGGTTTAATTACACTAAGCCACTTCCCCTCAGATGGAGGCCAAGTGGTCATTATGTCCAGTGAAGATGGCAGCTTCCTGCACTGTCCATGTCTTAGAAACAAAAGCACCACAGAATAAGGTTGTTAAACTCTGGAAAATTACGGTAAAAAATGGCATAATTTGGCTCCATGGTTACTGCTTGTCAGTAACTTCCACCTAAGTATTTTCAGTGGATAAGTAAAACTTGCAATTTTGTTTCCTGAACAGGAGTCCTGGAAAATGTCCTATGGGAGTTGAAATTCTGTGCTTTTTCTGTCTTAGTTTTTACTAAAGAATCTCTGACTTAGATGCATAAAACATATATGTGTGTGTGTGTGTGACCTGCATATGTTCATGTTCCACACACATTTAGACATGGCAGAATGTTAGTTCTTGAGTTGTTTCTGATTCCTTAGAGGAACTGAAAATTTAGAGAATAAGTTTAGTTCACTGAAAATTACTTATTCAATCAATATTTGCCCTTTTGGTGCAAAGAGTTATCTGAACAGACCATGCCTTATTCATGTGTGACCCTAGAAAAAATTTTGCAAAGACTTCTTGAACTTTTAGTCCTTTGAGCACACTTTGGGTGTTTGAAATCAAATTTATTTTTTTGTGCATGTAATTGGGTAAGCAAATCTGGTTCCATTTTGATTGGATGAGTGTCACTTCCTGTGAGAGACCTTATCTTGAGCTGATTGTCTCAAAGCTTGCTGACAAAGCTGTGAAACTTCCTGGGGGCTTGGCTTTTGGTGGATTGAGGAGGAAGGATTGCCTGCAGGCCTGAATAGATAAGGGCCAAATGGCCTACTGGACAGATAAAAAGCAAATAGCCTCTGGAGACCAGTCCCACCAACGACAAAAGAACCATCACATCGCCTCATGGGGGGTCCAGACACAGAGGACCCCCAAGCCTGCCAAAGCATGCAAGTGGTCACGTACTGATTCTGTGCACCCCATGGGATCAGCTGCGTAACTGGAGAGTGTGCACAGGAGGCAGGAGGCAGCAAAAAACACCCTATAAAAGACTGTGGGACCAAACCGTGAGGAGGGACCCTCCCCACCCAAGACTACAAGACTACGGACCAACGGGACACCGCTGGATCCATGGTGGTGACTCTCTATTGCAATTCTCTCCTGACTGCTTCCTGAATTTTCCCCCTTTTCTATTTTCTCTCTCTCCTATCGCTATTTTCCTACACCAAAAATAAACTCCTTGTTTGCGGCATCTGACCTTGTTTGTGTCTTAATCTCACCCCGGGTACAACAACACATCTTCCCCTACCCGGGATAACTGGGCCGGGACACTTCCCCATTGGGAAGACAGCACAGAGCACGTTCACCAGATGATGCCAGCAAACTTGTGGCAACAAAGAGCGTAGTGAGGCATCACCTGTACCCAGCAACGTGATGCTGATGCAACTCTTTCTACGAAAAGAAACAGCAAAAAGACACACAAAGTTTTCCAACTGCTCCACAAGGCTATGCTATGAAGAGCACTCAGAATAACCATGTTCAAGCTGTTCTTATTTCTTAGTTCAAATAACCATACCCCTGTTCTGAATTTTAAAATCCGTTACAGCAAATACCAGGCTTTTTTCTTTGTGCTTAGGTTCTCTGCTTCTGGACTATGAAGTTTGTGCAGATTGAGTGGATATTAAAGATAAACTCTGACCCTCTATTATACTTTCCAAATGATGTTTTTCAATATATTTTCAAGATAATACTGATCAATTCACCTATTACATTCAACAGAAAAAAAGAAGTGTTTGAAGAGTAATTAAAAAAAAATTATTTTTTAATACACTATGTCCTTATGAATAGACGAGACCCTAATGTTTTAAAAATGTTTAAAAACTTGATTGTATCACCGAAGCTTTCTTAGCAATGATAGTAATATTTCATGATGATTCAATGGGCTAGTGATGACTGCCATTTCTTGGACATTTTGTGAAATGACATTAGATTAAAATTAAAATTTTCATCTGCAAAATGCATTATTTGCTCTTGGCCTCTAGGTCTCATTTTTTTTTTTTTTAATCTAGAAGGTTTTAAAAAGCAGTAGTATGATGCTGTCCCTACCAACTGGGGAGAAACAAATAAAAGTATAGCTACACAGCCAATAACATCCCTGGATTTGCTCAGAATGGGGAAGTTTGAGTCTGCTCCGATTAAATGAGTACAAGGTTATGCTCAAGTCCTGTGTAGCATATGGTCAAAGAAAGGAATTTGCCTCTATCTGTGCCTGTCAGCCATACTGTGAGTGGGGTTCACAGATCACTCCTGCTGTCATTGCAGTCCATGGTAAAGCACCAAGGGAGTTTGCTCTCTTTGCTGAACAAGCAGAGTCCAGCTGAGTTTGAACAGACCAAACTGAGTACTGTAAGAGAGGGCGTTTTCCACACTGGGCATGGGATTTATGCTAGTGTTTTGTTATATGTAACTTTTACAAGTATTTGTGTGGCTACAGTTTCATTATAATTTCCTCTGAGCCATACTTGTCTCATGTTGGTGAAAAGGTAGGACTTGGGATGATAGCAACATTAAAGTATATAGATGAGAAGCATTATGCGTTTCTTATGAGACATTTGGAAAGAAGTTCTCAGTAGTCACTGTGTCAGACTTAGTCTGGGTTGCCACTCACACCAGCTCACAATCTGATCCAAAATTGCCTGTTGCCAAGGACATTTTGAACCCTTGATTTTGGTGACATCATCTTGCTAGAAAGTGATTTGTGACACTAGCAAATCAGGCTTCAGTCTTAGGTTGTGCAAATATTTTTCTACATGAATTCTGAGAAAACAATACAAAATATATAAAATATATAAAAAATATATTTCATGAAAGATGTAGTAAATCTTAGGAAAGATAATTTTTTCTGTATAAAAGATGAGCAAAAAGAGAGGATTTTCACAGATGCTTTTGAGCCTAAGCAGTGGATTGCTAGGCTTGATGTTGACTTGCACCTGTTCATTTTATGCTAAACTGAATTTAAGTCTCCCATCTTGAAGCTGCAAGTGGATTTGTGCTGTGCTGTGGTATTATGGCATGTCTAAGGGTCTCTCAACTGCAGTCAATCACAAAAGAGGCTCAGCTACCATAAGGACTGCGCAAGGCACTTATTGTAATCTTGGTAATGTGTTAATGATAATCTTCTGCTTACATTAATAATCTCTTATCTTCCTTTGCTTAAGTAACCTTTCCCTCCTTGCAAAAGGAAATACATATTCTTTTAGATTCTAAATTATAATCTCTGATTTAAGTCAGATGCTTAAGCCATTCTGTAGGTGTTAAGGTCGACCATACCAGGTTCTCCTGCAAGACTGAGGTTTAAAAGTAGTTGTTATTCAAGCCATGACACTATAAAGACAGTCTGGAGTAAGATCATGACCTAACTTTGCTTTCTAAGGGTAAAGGACATATAATGATCTTTCATGGTATAAACTGTTTTCCATTCCCATAGCACATTGTGCCCAAATTCCCATTTTTGTGACATCCAAGGGAGCTTTTGGCATATACTAAATTTTGGTATAATGACAGAGATGGAGATGGAGGAGAGTCTTAGCTGATAGCCTTTGTATTAACATCCAGGCATCCATAGCCCTTTCTGAGGACGTGGTTTGATGTTGCTGTGATGGCAACTTCTGAGTTCTTGGTCTGGTCCCACTATCTGCCTGGGTTCAGTACCCTGTCAGAGCTCTGCTGCTACTCTAGGCAGTAGAACCCAGTCATCTCCACTTTGTGCTGTTTTTGTTGCAGCAGACAAAATGATTTTCACATTCTATTTGCTGCATCATGGCTCTGTTCTTTTCTGAGTGAAAACTGCCTATGGACTTTTTTGGGGTGAATTGTTTCTCATCAGAGTGACTGTCTTCTGTGTAGCTTTTCTCCCTTTCACAAGTCTCGGATTTTTTTTTTTACCAATCACTTTTTGTACATATGCAACATTTCCTTTTTTTGTAATAGCAAAAACCAGGGAGCAAAGTTTGTATCGGTAAAGACATTTTTGGGAACTTATTAATGAAAAGTTGGAGCAGAAGAGCTTATTTCTATTAGAATGAGAAATTGGCAAAACAATCAGATCTGCCTGATGTTATTTTGTGTAAATGTACTGGTTTTAATCTGAGAGAAAAGGAGGCAAGAGAGAACTAAGTTTTGCTTTGGGAATTCAAAGTGTGTGGTTCATGGTAGAGAGCACAATAATCGATCAAGAGGTAACACTGAGATTTTCATCAATCCAAGCCACCTCAGCATAGTTTTTGGCTTTGCTCAGGTAGCACTAAAGTAATCAGCTAATTGTCTTCATTTGAGTCACTGCTATGTTGGATTCGTGTTGTGGTTTTTATCACAACCAGCCGCTCTACCACTCTGCCACACCCCCCCCCCCCCCCCCCCCCAACCCCTTCCCTCCCAGTGAGGAAGAGTCAGAGGAACAAACCGAGGAAAAGCCTGTAGGAGTTGAGATAAGAACTATTTAATTATATAAATGAAACTTAGGGAGTTACTAACAATGCTAGTGCTAATGGGTGATTTAAAGAACGGAGGAAGAGGGTAGAACAAATGATACAGGATCTCACCCTGAGAAGGGAAAAAAGAAAGAAACCCCACCCGAAGGGAGCAAACCCCCCATGAAACTGCCCAGAGGCCGAGAGAGTAAGAGAGAGGAAAAAACCCTTCAAACCCCAACTCCTAGACCGATCTGCCTGGCAAGATGCTGGCTCTGCCTGTAGCACCCACCACTCGCCACGAGGTCCCCACAACACACAAACCCCCAGCCCCCTCGGCCGGAAGCCCCCTCAGACCCTTCCCCTTTTCAGGGTCATACCCAACCACAAGCCTTTCCACCCATATCCCCACCCCCTCCCCACTGGTCCTGCAGTGCCGCGGGCATCGGGCTGGCACCACCTATCCAGCTTCATGTGCTATGGGGTGAAGCAAAACATAGACTAGCTGGTGCAAAAATATAGACTAACTGGTGCAAAGCTAAGACAATTCACAAACCTGAAAATATATGAATGGGCTATAAATAGTCCCCTGGCCTTTTCTGATTTCTTTGGGTATTTCTATTACCTCATTTGACTTTTGAAAGAGTTCCTTTGTTGAAGCTGCCAATCATTGCCTGAGGAGGAGGATTCTTGCCTAGTCTGGCATGGTGTTAATAACACTGAGCTCAACAGCACTATAATCTGGCAGATTCCAAATTTTAAGGGAAAGAGATTGCTTTCTCTGTGTCCTGAGGCTTTCACTTTCTCTGTTATTTGAGCTAATGCATTTCTTAAATCATACTTGTGTTGGCTCCCAGTCTTGGCTGATTTATGTGATACTAACATGTCTGTGCTTTCCTTTTTCCTTAAGGTTCTAAGGGTTTGCTTTGGATCTTTTCTATACCATCCCTGTAGTCTAATCAAAATTATGTCCTACAATATTGCAGTTCTAAAAAATTTTATGTAAAATAATACAAAACTATATATATATATATATATATATATATACATATATAATACAAAGCTACTTTATTTTTACTGGCTGTGGAGGACGCTTAAGCAGTTAGGTTTTCTATGTGAGAACTGATGTTTGTGAATGTCTCTCATGAAGTTTTATTTCCTAAATAGTGGGAACAGTGTGAGTGATGTGTTCTTCTGCTTAGAAATCCTGCCCTGGGCCATTGCAGCAGGCTGTGTTCAGCTGCAGAATATATCAAGACATTTTATATACATGAACAGTTACATACTGGATCCAAAGAAAGAGAATGATAGGAAGTAAATTTCTGAACCATAACCTTGTTTACCTAACTTATTTTAAAATCTAAGGTCATGCATATCAACAATGTTTTATAGTTTTTTATGCATGGACCTGTCAGTGTTTGACAGGGGTCCTTCTAACATGACTCCTCAAGAGTTTTTAGAAATGCATATTGGAATCAGTCATGATGCTGTTTCTTCTGTTATCAATTTTATTACAATGCATCCATGGAAATGTTGAGAAATATAGTTGTGGTCATTATCATTTTATCAATAATGATTGCTTGGCTAGTCACCCTGAGTATTTAAATCCCAGTTTCTCTTCCACAAAGAAAGTTGCTTACTATCCAGCAGGAGGAAAAGGTCTGGAGGCCTTTACCTTTCATATGTACTTAAGTACAATAGTTTCCTGATTCACTAGTGAGGTCCTCTAACAAAATAAAGTATTTGTAAAGCTGAGAGAAAAATCCAGTGTGTAAATTGCAAGAATCCTTTTTTGTTTATATTTTTGTGGCTTCAATCTTGTCAGGTTGGATCAGATTTCCTTATCTTTTACCCAAAGAGCTTAAAAGTCAAATAGACAAGATAGAAGGACATACATGGTCAAGACTCTCATTTAGCTAGGAATAGGATCCCCACGTGTGATGGTGTTGTCTGTTTTGGCAACCTTTCATCTGACACTGGCTTGCTCAGGAAAAGTTAGACCCCTGCTCAAGATTTAGATATTAAGAAGAGTTGCCTTTTTAAGTTTCTGTGTTGTGTGTGATCTATGTAGTGTGGTTCGTAAGTCAAGAACCAGAAGCATATGACATAAGCGACAGGAATTTGCTTGTAAAATGACAGTCTGGTTAGGACACACCAAAGAATAGAAGTTGTGTGTGCAATATTGGTGCTGAGTGCCCATTGAAATCAATGCCACCACCTAACTCCCTTAGCCTCCTTTGAGAAATGCCAGTCTACTTAATCAAATGAATGAATTAAAAGTTCATCAGCAGCAGCTGCTAGATGAGAGAGGAACATGAGTAATGCCTCATGTCATCGATCCCTTATAATAAGTAGTGGCTTATGAGGTACTGCTGACCTCCAGAGTATCCTCAGTAAGGTAAATACATTCAAAGAAGTATCACCAGGACATGCACTTGTACTATTGTGTGTGAAGAATTTGAATATATAAAATATTGTACAGCCATGCTGGGGTGCTCTGATTGGAGAAGCCCAGGGAGGTGGGGTGGGGGTTTATTGTTGCATCATTCCCTTATTGCACCTGTAACAGGAGCAAGAGGAAGATGTCAAGTCAGATTTCAGCTGCTTTCACAGTTATAATCAAAGGCCATTTGAAGAACATGTTAGCTGAAAAGGAGGTATCAGCATCACCTTGGACTGGGTGGGCTGAGAGCCTGAAAATGATTCAGTGAAGGAACTACATGGAGAGAGAAAACTGTAAACTTTTGGTGTATATGAAACAATGATCAGTTTTATCTCAAGACATTATCAATGAAAGTATGTTGCAGAGATGTAGTCCTTACAAGTAAGGGGACTTCTAAGTAACAAGTGAAAGGTAGCTAATGAGGAAATACTGTGCAGATGATGCAAGTGCCTCAAAGGAGGATGAAAGGAAAATGAAGAATTAAGGTGAAATTAATGTATCATCTTGCTCATTCTAGATGTAATAAAGAATCACAGTTTTACAAGCAATTCAGAATTGATTAAATGCTTTAAAAGAAGACATCATCTTCCTCCTCCATTCTCTTTCTATCTTGGCAACAGGTAGGGAGATGCTGGAGGGAAGCACTTGCTGCTCACAATGATCTCCAACAGCCTCTGGGGTCATTGGGAACTGGCTTAAATTACAGCAGAAGTGTGAGTTATGTTACACAACTGAACACGCACATCTGGCCTGGGTTTAGGGGACCATGAAGATGGCTTAAAGCTTCTTCTGTGTTACCCCTCTCCAAGTTAAATACTCCACAGGTGTTACTGAAGATTGTGGTCATTATCTTTTCCTGTATTTTTTTCTGTCTTTAGAATTGTGTAGTTTCATAAAATGAAATAGTTGAAGCAGGGGTTTGTTGGAAAGAGGATTTCTCTCATTTTTACTGACCTTCTCCTAACCTCACTGCTAGGGTTTGAGAATCTTTTCTGAACTGATAGATAAAACTCTCTCTAGTAATGGAAAAAATTCATTACCATGTTCCAGTGGTTTAAGACTGAACTCTTTCCAGGCCTGTATGTTGTCATGTCTCTACTGCAGCAAGAAAACAAGTAGATGAAGGAAATAGGAATGGCTGTCTTCTCCCATTTCAAAGCTTTTTCTGTATACACTTTCATATTTCAACAGGTTGCTCCAATATAAATATTTAAAGAAAAAGGACAGAAACCCCAAACTGGAGTGGATAGCAGTTTTCAGAGCTGCTTCAGAGAATGTCTGTGTCAGGAAAGCTCTTGACTGTGAAGGAGGGGGTACAGCATGTTATCAAAAGATAGAAGATGATAATTGCTAGGCAAAATCATAAACCCTTCTGGTGCTCACATCCGCTCTCCTGATATCCAGACGGTATGAAAACAGGCTTGGTGTCAGACCGCAGGGAGCAATGAAGAAGGGGTGAGAGGAACCCACGAACCCGCAGTCCTTCCTCCCTGCTCCTCAAAATGTCAAACGTGAGAACTGTTTTTCTGTGCCTTTCTGTACCACATGCATACATCTGTGCAAAAAGGAGAGTACCTTGGAGCACGTACCGGTACAGTCATGCCTGCGTGGCTGCTCTGTTTGGATGTGAAGCATTGGGCTGCGGTTAGTAATCGAGAGCGTGGGGATGAGGAAGGAGATGGCCACGTCTCCAGCATCTTCCCCCAGGCACCCTCCCAGCAGGGCCTGTCAGGGGCTTTAAAATTGCCTGAACTATTATAAATGGGGGAAGAGTTACTTTCCAGATAAGAAAATCAGAAACAGTTAGTCCTCTAATTCTTCTACGTGATCATTGGAGCAGATATTGCCAATGGTCCATGAAGATTGTTGCTGTGACTTATACTTACAGCTGAGGTGTACACCAATAAAGAAACTTTCTCTGCTTGCTTGCGAAGCCTCGGCGCAGTGGTTTAGGAACACGTTGCAAAGAAAACCAGCAATTTCTATTTTTGTTTCTTCTCTAACTGACCTTCTATGGCTTCAGTCTCTGAAATAAAAGAAACCCTTGTGCTTTGAAAAGATCTTTTGTTTTGTTATGGTGGGGGGTTTTTTTGTTGCTTGTTTGGTTGGTTGGTTTTTTTAAGAAAAAGTACTTTAATATCCTAGCTTAGCTGAGTGCATGTAAAATTGAGTTCCTTCATAAAATTCAACACAGTCATCTTGGCTATGAATCCAGTCTTGGCATGCCAGATGGGTTCCTGAAGAAACATTATAAACATACAATTTTTTAAAATAAGGACATTTAATTCTGAGCTTTTTCCTGTTCTAGTAGACTAATTGTGAACTTCTGAAATTGAAACATCACTTTTTGTTGGTTTTTCTCTTTTTTTTTTTTTTTTTTTATTTTTTTTAATCAGTGGGAAACCCCCTGATCCAATTAATACTTACTATAGTAGTTGCTCCCATCTATACAGTTTGTGGACTTCACAGGTCTTGTTTCCATAGAGTTGGGCAGAAGAGAGATGTGGTTCATCAAAGTACCTGTAACTTGAGAAAAAAAAGCTTTTTCTTTGAGTCAAAATAGCATCTTCAATGCTTATTGTTTAGATGAAAACATTAAAAAGTGATTTTGGTTTAATTGAGTATACGTGAAGATATCTTATATAATTTTGAAACCACTGATGTCTTTGGATAACATTTTCATTTTAACCAATTTAAAAAAAAATCCTTTTCACTTCACAGGGGAACACAGTTAGAAAGTCCAAAACCATTTGGACATTTTTAACTGAAAAGTTTTACTTCAAACACAGCAAAATCTTTAAGAATCAAGAAAACCTAAATTCTGGGTATTTTTAAATCCTAGCCTCACCCTGAAGTTATAATTTTTTTATTTCTCGGGGGAAACTGCAGAGGGTGAAGTTCATGTTGCCGTGCATAGTCTCCAAATGTTTTTTTGGCCCAACCCTGTTCCATATTGACTTTCTTTTAATTAGGCCTGACATTTGAGGTCTGACCTTCTCTGCGCAGAGCTTGCTGGATATTGTGCCCAAGCAGCACTGCGAAGCAGGACAGACACACTTAGGTGCGTGTTGTGTGCCCAGACCTTCCTGGTGGCTGATGGTTGGACTGTGAGAGCCTCATCTCCCTGCATTACGTAAGCCTAAGTTACGGTCCAATTCAGCCCGAAATAGATGGATTTTTGATGAGAACATGAAATTATGCATATTTGCGAGAGATATGACTGTAGTCCGTAGACTAAGAGACACAGTCTCTTAAGTAAATTAATTAATGATGGTCATCAGGCCGCGCTACCACTAATTCTGAACTTGTTTATATGGAGCCAGTGATTGATGCAATTACCTTGGATGTTTTGGCAAGGCAGATGTTTGCAAGAGCTGGCTGCCGACTGTTGTTTTATTACAACATGTAGTAAAGGTGTGATCCGTATTTTCATGTCATGATACAAAATGACTAGCTTCTGTTGCACAAGTAGGTACTTTAAAATACGTGGATTCAGAATGATATAAGAAAAGCATGTTTAGAGTGTATTTCTGACAAATGCAATTCTCTAAACTCCTTCCCTACTATGATATCGCTAGTATTAATAGGGGAAATGGTAAAGCCTTTTGCTTCAGATATAGGTGCCGCAAGTTAGCTGTGCTGTCCCTACCGACAGCATGCCTCTTCACTTCCCTGCGTCTTGCTGGCCAGCACAAGGTTTCTTCATGACGAGAACTCAGTGTGTACCTTTACTCTGTTCCAGGCTTGAACTGAAAGGATTTACCATTTTAAAAGCCAAGTGGGGCTTGCAAAAAATCTAGATCCTGTTACTCACTATGTTTAATATTTAACATCATCCTGAGAAGTAAAACATATTGCCTAGTATCTAGGAAGAGATTCCTGTGGTGAAAGATCACTTCTTCAGCTATTCTTTCTTCTTTTGTCCCCTTATTTTCCTACCAGACTCATCATTACGGTGTCAAATCACCTCTTCAGTGATGGAGCTGTGAAGCATGGTGGATGTGTCACCCTCATTTGCTGATGCATATGTATGCTGCTTTGGGTTTCTTCTCCTTGGTAGCTGCAGTGCTCTTCTTCACAATCTGTCCTTTACCATGGTATGAATCCACGTAGTCGCTTAAGGGTGAAAATATGAATCACAGCCTATTGTAGTATTTTTTTACTCATTTTGGTTTTTTTTTCCAGGTTACTGATTCATTCAAGTGGAACAAATTTCCATGGGAAAATTTCAGGTGTCAAAGAACTCAATGTTTGATTATCTTGGCTGCTCTAGTTTCCTTTTTCAAATGTTTTGACTGGAAACAATGATGGTGGAGCAAAACCTGATGTCTCATTTTCAGAGAACAGGGACTTATCTTTAATTCTTGGAATTAGTAGGGCGAAATGTAATCTATTTCTCCAAATTTTCAAAAGGGTCTAGTGTGAGAAGACCAGATGGTGACCATTAACAGGTTGTAAAAAGGACATAAAAAGTGCCTGGACTTTACTGTAGTAGTAATTAATAAAATAGGTTGAGTTAATATGATCATTAGTATTTATGTATGAACCACTCTGTCCAACTTGCTTGTCTTATTGTGGAAGAGCCAATAATTTGTTCACTGTTCAGCAACAGTTCTAGGAAATGTTTTACTGTTGCTCATTTTTCTTTATAATTTAATGGATGTGATGTTATACAAAATGATATTTCTAAAGTGTGATAGCAGAAGAGTAACTGATGGAGGGGCAGGGGAAAATCTCTCACAAAATGTTTGATGCAACTGATTTTAATCCATATGTTTCTTAAGATTTTCATGGTCAGATTTCTGACTTCCCAGAGAGATGTTTCACAGTTCTGAGTCCCAGTATTGTTATCTGATGATGCCAGTTATGTTTCCTGTGGCCTAATCCTTTTCTGGCTTGTACAATTAAAGTTAATGGCTAATAAAGGTCCCTTAGGATTTCCAGGTCTAACTTCTGTCTTAGATTTAAACCTAACTAGGTGTGCTACACCTTAATAAGACTTAAGTTATTAATAAAATTTAAGTTATTTGTTCCTTTTCATTTCAGACCTCTTTTTTGTTTTGGGGGTGGGTCTTCATTTGTGTCTAGACAGGCTGAACAAGTTCCATCAATAATCACAATCATCAGGAGGATTACAGACATAAAGCAGGTGCTTCTGTTCTTCTTTTCTGATACCGTGCTCCTAGCCTGCAGCCTAACCTCAAACACCTTCAGCAAATGAAATCTTAAGCTTAAGGTGCTGAGTTCCCTTTTGTTACAACCTATTTGAAACAATTCACATTAATTTAATAGAATACTTCCAAACAAGTATTTAATAGACAAGACTAACCTTTCATTATCCTTTATCAACTGCTAAGGCAGTATGTCTGAAACCAAAAGAAATTGTAATTCTTCATTGCTGCTGCGGTGTATGTACCTGATACAGAAAACATTACACAGGCTTAGCTATAACCCTCTTCTAGCTTCCACCTTTCTGTTCTGAGGCTGAAAGATCCCCACATTACATGAACAGTAAATTTGCATTGGTATTGGTACATGGTAATGCGCAAATGTCTTGTAGGTGTACTGCTGCTTCTTCCTGTCTGCAAACAGGGCAAGGGGACCCAATAACATGGTATTCAGGGGTCTTCTCTAGGTAAAAAGCTCTGCATCAGCTTTCCAGATCATATTGCCCCCCTGATGTTTTACCCAAGGTGAGTAAGCGGTCAGAGCAGCATTTCTCAGCTGAGCGGCCCAAGCCTGGAAATCCCTGAGCTGCAGTCCTGATCACATGGGTCCTAACTCACACAGGAAAACTGGCTTTAATCACTCTTTGTTTCCCAAAGTATGTCTCAAATTCTAAGGAATTTGGGGCTATGGGTTGAATTCTGAAATGTCAGCCAGATGGCTGTTTGTTATTATGAAAATAAGATGAAGATAAATCTGTTTCTCCTAAATATTTCAGTCTGCATCAGATCTTATTTATTGAATTCCTTCTAATCTCTGTTCAACATTGCAGAACAGAACTAGTAAAATAGCCTTCTTTCTGATTTTAAGATTGGTCCTCAATCTAAACTTCAGCCAGTTTAACAAATTTAGTTTTAATTGTTCTTAAAATCCTAATGCAACTTTAGTAACCATAATTAGCATGTTTTCTAGATGCCTGTACAGATGCCTTGAAAAACACCCATAAAAATGAAAATTCCTGTTCTGACTAGCCTGTTGCAACTGAATAGTAACAAAGAGAAATAATGCAAGTTTACAGGAATTTGCACTAATTGCTGGCATAGGTTTATTTGATTTTGAACAATCCTTCTAATTTTAATCCTTGTTTAAAGACAGAACATGCTGTGTCCAACTGTGCTCTGGTGGGTTTTTTTCTTTTTCTGTGATTGAATTGTTCCAAAACTGCAGCTATTTGAATGCGAAACTCATATCTAAATCTGAAACTCATATCTGAATCTGAATGTGGGAAAAGACATGAATAGAGCAGTGTGATGAATTCAATGTTCATCTCCCTGTGCAAGATAGAGGGATTTATACTAATTCTTTTCCTGCAATATAGAAAATCCCATTCTAGAATGAGGCTGAACTTATCCAATCATATTTTTCAAAGAGGAAATGTTGCAAAGCGTATTTATGCTAGTCTGGCTGTAAACCTGTTTCCCCAAATGTTTATTTTAGCATCTATCTCACTGTAGATATTTAACATCTTCTCACAAATCTTTTTTCAGATGTTAAGATATCCGCTGTCTGCAATCTGCTGCTGTTTGTGGTAGGTGTTTTGTTTGTAGGTATTTGGAACACCTGGACCTGGTGGGTTCCCTGTGTAGAACCAGCAATTCTGTCATGGTCTTAAGATTTGGCAACCTGTAGATACCAGCTCAGCTATGCAGAAACCTCCTCCTGTCATAACTCATATATATTTAATCTTTTCTCAGTTTCCTGGCAAGGTAACTTAAAATGAACCTTGCTGCACTGTATTTCATCAGCCATTGCTCTGTGACTTCCTTCCTTTTTTACATATGTGTATACATATATATATATATATATATATGCATGTGTATATATAAGGCTCATGTAAAGACCTTACAGCCCAGAAGCAGCTGCTAATAAGGCCAGCTCAAGCCTGTGTACTTTGTCTAGAAACTCCGTTGAGAAGCATTTCTATCTCATTTGATAATTTCCTGATAAAAATGCAGAGGGAGATTATTAACGTGTTCTCTGCAAACATGCAGAAATTAATTTTGAAGGAAGCCTAGAAAGAAACAAGGAGATGATTTTCTTCTCAAAACTCTGACCCAGGGCTGTCCCTAGGTATCACCAGAGTGGCAGTTTCACTACAGCTGCCTTTATTCCTCCTTTGGTTTCAGTGCAAATTCTTTAATGCCAAATGTCATTCACATTTGTAAAGCACGGAGAACTGGGATCAAACTTTGATTCACTTGCTGGTAATGTGTTTGTGGTTGTCTTAAATTATAGAACATTTCTAACAGTAGAAGTTTTTTTACATATGTTTCTGCCATTGCTATATGATGTCTATGTTGGATATCAATAAGATCTTGAGCATACAGCAAATAGAGTTTTCAGATTTGCTTCTTTGGTTGCACACTTCATCTCTGCTTCATTTGAGTTGACGGAAAATTGTTGGAAGTACTTAGTTGAAGGTTTGATATTTACTAGTGACTTTGCTATTAGACTGTGATTGGAAGGCTTTAATAGAAGAAATTAAGCGTCAACTTCGTTTAGCAATAATTATTCTAAAATTGTCTAAAGGACTATTGATATGATTCAATATGGCATTTCCTAAAATATTCTGCTGAAATAACTCCTTTGTTTCATTGTTTTACCCAGTAACAGAAGAGAACAATATTTTCTTTCTTTTAACTCTCCTACATTAGAAACTTTTCTCTTGAATCAACATTCTGGCAAGTTTTCCATGGTAGGGATCCCAATGGGCTGGGTACGTGTGAATTCACACACTGAGTATGCTTTCATGCACTGAGTATGAACTATACTCAGCAGTCAGCAGAAATGACCGTTGTTTCTTGATTTTTATGTTATATTTTTTCTTTGATTGCTTAAGTATTTTGGATGGACTTACCCTGACCTTATTCATCAGAGGAGGTCAATCCTGACTAAGTGCTGCTGGAGCACTGTGCTGAGGTTGTGCTGATTCTGTTCCACAGTTAAGGCAGTTCTTTGTGGGAAATAAGGATGAGAAAGCCTCATTTTCTTTAAGTGAGATAGCATATTGTGATCAAAATGACAGCATTTCATCTTTCAGAGTTTATTCACTTTGCCACGTTTTCATAGCAAGGCCCATTCTTGTTTCTTCGACTTATGAAAAAGAAAGTCCTTTGTAAAATTCAGTTCCTCTTATCAGGCCACCTTTTTTGATGTGGGCAACATCATCGCTGGGTTCTGGATATCACAACTGAGGTTCAATTGGTATGCAGCCTGACTTTGTCTGATCTTTTTTCTGTACTAATGAATAATAAATACAGCTTTAATCCACAAAATACGATCTTAATGGAATAGTTCTTTTTAAAACAGCCTGTCATGACTAGTGACTAGTGACTATGTCGGTCTGTATGTCTCTCTTGCTCCCCTGAGACCAATTGTCCTGCTGTTTTCCTAGGAAGGTCCAAGTTGTTCTGAGGAACTTGTTTTTGTTCACGTCTGCTGCTCAATACAAGTACGTTGTGGTCACTGAGCAGAATGGACTGCTGAAGTCCTCAGATCATTGAATGGGCTGTCAGTATGGTGGCACTGGACTTTTACAATTTTTATTTAGTGGTCTCAACTCTTTTGTCACTTCTAGACTTTGGGAAAATCTTAAAATACCTCTCATGCTTCTGTTCCACATTTCCCACCTTTATAAAATAGGCATACTGACTAATGAGAAACTGAATTTTCAATTGTCAAAGGTGTTGGGACACCTTTTGCAGAAGTTTCTTTTGCATAGATTCATTAAAGCTACTGTTTCATGTGAGAAAAAAAAACAAAACCAAAAGCAAAACCAAAAAACCCAATCAAACAGACAAAACTTGAAGCTAACTCAGTGTTTCATTTAGCTTCTTATAAATACCTCAAATGAACTTAATTCCTGATTTCACCAGCTGAAGAAACAGAAAGTAAGTCTATATATTTCCCTGATTTCCTACAGCAGCCACCTCTGCTCAGCACGGTAGCTACTTTTTCCTTTCTGCAAAATAATGAAAGTCTTTGGTTTCACTCATCTGCATCTGTGACCTGTTTGCATATCAAATCTGTGGGTGTATAGCTTCAGACAAAGGCTTGCTTGAGAGCAAAGACTGTAGCCTTAAATACCCCACTGAGAGCCATCCTCTCCTCTCTCTTCTCCCTCAAACCAAACCACAATTCTCGTGATTTTGTTTAATGGCAAAAGTTTTGATCAATTTGAGGAATTATGGAGATAGTCACTGAGATGATCACGTATTCCTTCATTATGGGTTCTTCCATTCTTGACGTTTATGACAGGTCTTAAAATGCACTTAAATAATGTCTTGTGTACCAATAGATGGGACTGGAAGCTCATTGCATTTCACCAAAACCAAATACTTACATGCCTATTAAATACATCCTAAATTGTAATCAGTAGCATATGCTCCACGCCTGAACATGTTTAAAGGTAAAAGTTATTTCCTGGTAAACTAAGAACCATAAAGAAACTGCCAATCATATGGGTAAAGGCTGCACTGTGGGAAACAATACCAAGGTGCAAACATGGTGTTGATTAGCAAATTGAACTATGACCTGAAGGTGGAAACACTAAGTTTTTGTTCTTTCAGGCTTGTCATTTGTGTATGTTGCATTTCAGGTGGAGGATACGATTGAATCTTTATAGTGTCTGTGTCTGGTCATAAAGATTCAGCAGAGAAGTATCCACATCCCCATCTCTTGCAAATTTTTTTGCAGATAAAAAGTATTAATCCTCCATATAGGGATGCAACAAACATTTTTGGAGTTTTCCTGTGTTATGCAGACACTGATTTGAATGTCAAATCTCTGTATCCTAAACACTGTACTCTAGCTTTTGGGTCATTTCTACTTCTAATGTGGCTGTCTGCAGTGAAGTGGCTGGATTAAAGAAAAGCTGAATGCACAGTTCTTTGGTTACAATCCTTACTTGGAACACAAAAAGTATAAATTCATGGTATAAAAGGTATAAATTCTTGCTTCGTGGAATGTTTAAATATTGAAACATTTTGGAACAGCTCCTACAGAAAGCTTGAGAGAGACTGACAGGAGAATACTTAAGAGCTGTCTGCTAGCAGGAGCAATCACCCTGGGTGGGGTGGTGGGGCGTGGGGGAAGCTATTTTGACCATAAATGCTAACTTAGAACTAATTTTTTTCCCACCAAGATTATCACATTTTGGTTAAATAAATCATTTTGATAAGTTGCTTTGCTGTTGAAGCTGTTGGGAAATTTTAAACATGTTCCAATTACTTGTATGTTCATATTTATGAATTTTTGTTGAATGTTTAATCAAATTATTGTCAAAATTACAGTGGAAGAATAAGTTGTGTAAGGTGTTAGAGACCTAAAGCAGTCTGCTCTTCTTTGCACTTTTTCACCCAATCTGGAAAATTTAAGTGTCATGGTGCTATAGTACTCTTCATCCTCCTTGCCATGCTTCCTGGTTTGAGGTCAATGTATTGAAATAAAAAGCAAACTTGATATGAACTTGACTTTTCTGACTGAGGAAAGGAACTTCAAAAGGCAGAAGAGAAACCAGAGAGGTCACGTATTTCTTAGGGCTTAGAAAAAACATTTCACAAGAAGTCAGCTTGGTTTTGCTGAGGAGCTGGTGACAGCCCCGTTTATCATGTTCTTCTGTCATGGGTCCTGTGAAATGAAAGGGGGTTGTGACAAGCTGGGGTACAAAATCATAGATATCCTCAGGTGGATAATTACCTACAAAATTCCCCATGTGTGAAGAACTGTTACTACTGGCTTCCATGACTTAGGCAGGTCCTCATCCATGTTTTCTCTTCCAAAGGTTTGGGAATCCATTCCCAGTTGCTGAAAAAAAAGCTCTAGAAATGCCTTGAAAGTGAGAACATTTTTTAAAAAGAACACCAAAGAATTAGGAGTGATAAGTCAGCCAGCCAAGAGACTGCAAGTTAAGGTTTGGCTTTCCTGTGTTACAACAGCTAATACCTATTTAATCTCAGTATCTATTTATCCTTCTTTTCTCCTTTTTCCTCAAAAAATGCCATTGACACAAGCTGTTAGCTGAAGGGAAACTGGTAAAAATTATTCCTCCAGTTGCATTTTGAATATCTGTAGTCTAAAATATTTTTATTTCCTAAAAATCTCTTTTCTTGCCTTTAAAAGAAACAGAAACATTAGAAATTTCCAAGGCTTTTTATGTTGTAACTTTGGAGCATTGTCAAAAAGTGGGAGAAGGTGGCCAGTGAAGACTCCCACCTCCAGTATGAGGAAAGGTTTCCTCGTCAAACTCCTAACACTTAATCACAGCCATTTTCTGCCAGAGAAACAAAGCAGCCAACTATGGTCAGAAACAGTGAGTTGTGGCTGGGACTCCTTCTCCTCTCCCAACCTCGCTTCTCTAAATAAAAGGGCCTGACTGATGACAGGGACTGAAAAAGCACTTGTATTTAATTGAAAAGGGACTCTAAGCAACATGAAATGGGAAATGACTGCTTTTCCTGGGGGCTGGTAGTAAGGTTAAGCACAGGGGTTGTAGGTGGCCAAAGGTGTGAAGGAGTTGGGGAATATTTGGGAAACTTCAATATAGACAGATTGTGCCATTTCTGTCCCCAGAACAGCTGGGGAACATGAGGCTGAACTCCATCACCATCCCATCACGACACAGGCGTTGTAGGAAGTGTGGTGGGCTCTTACCATAATTTCTGTTATCTAGTCTCAGGCCAGTTTTCATTCCAGCTAGGGACAAGAAAACATGATCTGCGGTAGATCTTCACTTCCGCGCATTCAAATGGCTTGGACCAAAGCTTTTAATGGGGAAGTGGCTAGTCAGCTGGGAGTGCTCCATATCATAATTCGCTACAAGCAAAAAGCAAATATGGTGATGATGGACATTTTACTCAGTGATGAAAGCCTTGTGGAGAAGTATATCCAAATATTTGTTTTAGTCACAGTAAAAGGCAAATTAAATTTTTCAAATTGAAATTTTGAACTGTTCTAGCAAATTGCTGTTAGCATTTTCACCCCTTTAAATTTCACCCAAGGTTTAAAATTTTTTAATATTAACCACCAAAGCTAACTAATATTAACCAGGTGCTGAGAAGTGAGAGTTGGAGCCAGAGAGCCCGAGAGCTGCAACCCGTGGCCTGGAGCCCGAGAGCTGTCGCAGCAGATTCTGAGCAAACCCTATCAGTGATAGCATGACCATAAAAACTAAACAAACCCACCAACTCCCTCATGAATGGGCCAGAACAGGAGTTAGCAAAGCAGCCAATGCAGGAGTCAGGGAGAGTGTTAGCAAGTGCCAGGAAGTAAACAAGCAAGGGAGTAAGAGAGGGAGTAATGGCTCCTGGACCCCCTCCTCACCTAAGCCCCGAGCATGATGTACTATGGAATTAAATACTTCCTTGGTCAGTTTGGGTCAGTGTGGTGGTGTATTTCCTCCCCTCTTAACTCCTGGACAGCTTTATGGCCTTAGAGATTCCCATCAAACCTCAGCCATTGTGCAGGGAGTTTGGTGGTGAAGGGCCCCTTACCATATCAAACACTCTTGCACTGCCAAGGTGGGGAATGGCCATACTAGGGGTCAGCTGCCTGGCTATGGTGGGGGATGAGAATGAAATAATTCATCCCCTGCCAACCCTGACCCTTATCACAATCTGGGTAGATCAGTACCAGCTGAGAATTCCAGTGACTCCCTGCCCCAATTAAGGGCAGGTTGTAAAATCATTTATGCCTAAAGTCAATTATCTCATGACCCTATAAATAGTAGTTCCAAGGATGACCATTTGAGCTCTCCTGAGTTGTACCTAGCATTTTCTGTTGAATGGGGTGCCTCTTAGAGTTCATGAACTCTCAAGTTTGTGAAATCAGAGAACAGTTGACACCACCTGGGCTGAAAAACCTCCTTGAGGCTCAACTCTTCACCTGTTGAGAGATGCACAGACATCCAGTGTGAATATTTTCACTGCACTCCAGGGGAAATTGTAACAGGTACCTTCATACACATATATGTATATCTCTATTTCTGTATCTCTGAGTGTGTGCATGCAACTTTGTGTTGATAACCTTGTTAAGTCTTTGATTAAGTTACTGTACTGATTCATTGAGAGTTAAGTCCTGCTAGGGAATTGTATGATCTAATTGTGTGGCACAGCTGAATAGTGGTAAGGAACTTTGAATTGTTGCTGTCCCAAAGTTTCACACCAAGCACAAAACTCCACACACTGTGACCCTTACCCTACTTCCTTAGACATAAACTGTTGACCAGGTTGGGGACTAAGGGTGGATTCAGCTGCACCTAGACTTCTCTTTTGGGGAGTTTAGAAGGCAAGGGGGTCCACTCTGAACCTCATGACCAAATGGGAGGCATTTCCTTGGCCCTTGTCCCTAGTCCATATTGCAACAATCCAACCCTGCCTTGATTTCCTTGACCCTGTAAATAATTTTTACTTCATGTGCAAACGATTTTAATCTGTTGCTAATTTGATTTTGCCTTTGTATGCTTTTCCATGTCGAATTAGTAGCAGAGTGGACCTTGCCATGAAGTTCTGTTAAGTCACACTTTTTACAAATTCATATTAAAAATAACAGCTTTCCCCCTAATATTTGTGATGCCGATCTTCTAGGCAGCCTAAACCACTCAGCATAGCCTCCCTTTTGTGGCAGTCAGCTGTATGAACCGTGTATCCCCTACACTGCCTGTAGCAAGATAGTGAGAATGCAGCTGCAGTATCAGAAGTGGAAAAGACCTTGAATTCAGCGCAGGCATTCCCCAGCACCAGCTAAGACCTTACCAGTACTTCTCTCAGCATCCAGGAACACAGCTTCCTAGCAGCCATGGTAAAGTGTTAACTCTTTCCTGACTGAACCCCTCACATAGCCTGCAGTCCATGTATTTGTAGCTGTGGCCATATAGGTATTAAAATACCATGGAAGACTCTTCTTCTTCCAGTGGTGCTTGAAAATTTGCTCTTCATGTAGCTTTTTAAATTTGTTACATTGCAAGGTCTTCATTTGACTTTGTTGTGAGTTGCAGGCTTCAGTAGGGTGGTTGGGTTGTAGAGGACACTGCCAGAGAGCTAGAGGACTTTCATATTGCTTAATGTAAGAAATAAGAAATCCGTAGCTTTAGGCAAGGCTTTGAGTTACAGAAATACAGTTTTGCATAGAACTAAGCTCCCATTGAAATGAGTTTTCTCTCATTCTATGTGAATACACAAGCCCACACTACATAATGCATATTACGGTGCTGCAGAGTACTCTGTGACCTTTTTTGCGGGGAAACTATAAATACTAGCTTTGGCATAATAGATGGGTGGGCTGTATTTCAACAGTGGCGTGCCAGACTGTATTTTTCCTTCCTCAAATTAGAGGGTAGGCATGCTGCTGGAAACTCAGCAGAGACAGAGGTATGGTCCATGCTGAACAGGGAAGATGCTTTCCAGGCATTTGACAGGTAGTGCCTCGCACTGAAGTGGGACAGTATCTCCCCAGCCGTACCTCTCACGGATCTCATATCAAGAGGAAAACCACACAGCTCTTGACTTAAATGTGGTGGTACTCAGCATGTGCTGGCAGTCTATTTTTGGCGGTCTGTACTGGGGGTGATGGCTCTGCTCTGGTACTCAGTGAGCATTGCCCTCAGGCCCGTGCATGCCTGTCAGAAACCCAGTGCGCAAACATGCACTGAATGGCTTTGAAAAGAGACTTGCAATCCTCACGCTTGACACTGATGCTATCTTTGTAAGTGGGTTTGCTCGAATACTTTAAGATGTGTGCAAGCAATATATGCCACTTAGGAGAAAAAGCGAAAGTGGACTCCGATTTTCCACGAGGAGAGAAGAAAAGGGCATTAAAAGGGAGACACAATTGAATCAATGTTGACAGGACTGTATGCAATCAAGCACTGCGTGTGCGTGAAGTGCCCCTGTTAATGATGTGAACCAGCCACGGTCATTCCTTACAGCTGCTTTGCAAACCAGAGTGGTCTGTGTTGGTGATCAGCCGCACACAGCCCTTGTGTGGCTGGAGAGAGTAAACATTAACAGGAAATAAGATCATTCTGCATCTGTTGTTTTAGCTTCAGTTCTAAGGTTTTCTTTAAAAAGTTAGGCAAGCTATGTTGCATAGCAAGCAAGTTTACTTTCTACTCACGCTAGCTTTCCTTCTGGACTTTCCTTGCTTTATTGAGATTGTTTATTTTGCTTCAATTCCGGCATTCAAGGTCAAGAGTGGCATTCTTGTGTTTAACAATTAAAATGTAAGAAGAAAAAGTCTTCTTGCCTTCCTAGGAAATGGATACCAGATTCTGCAACTGTAATACTCAAACGTACGTGATTTAATGGGTTCTTGCTCACATTGGGGCAGAAATACTCTACTCTTAGTTGTTCAGAAACACTGAAATCATGGAGCTCCTCACCTCCCTCGCTATACAGAGCAACATAGAGTGTAAAGAAATAGCAAAGGTGGGCAAGAAGCCAAGAGCCTTTTTTGAGCAAGGAGGGAAAGTGGAGAA
Source organism: Rhynochetos jubatus (assembly GCA_027574665.1). Taxonomy (NCBI): domain Eukaryota; kingdom Metazoa; phylum Chordata; class Aves; order Eurypygiformes; family Rhynochetidae; genus Rhynochetos; species Rhynochetos jubatus. Next base: position 26,498,075 of record CM050656.1, read on the forward strand.
ACAACTCACCTAACAATGTGTCTCCAAATAGACAGCATTCATATACGCTTTCCTGTTTATTTGAGAATGTGAACAGTTTGGGGGGGGGGGGGGGGGGGGGGCGGGGCGGGGGCGGGGGAGTGAGCTGGAGTCTGAGGCATATATGCCATCTGTGTATGCTATGAGACATGTAGGTTTTCTTTCATCCATGTTCTTTATCCAGATGGACCTCCAGCATCTACCTGGAGCTGGTCCCAGAAATCTGTTCATACCATGTCCCATAGGCACAGGAAGAGCAAATGCAGAATTTGTTCACGATAGCAACAAGTTCACTCTTTGCTAAAGATTCTTGACAAATTGTCTAGAAACAGGAATTTCTGAAACTTCCTAGTCTGTGCTAGGGCTAGTTTTCTTGATTTAATGGACGTGTGTGCAGGTTATGCTGGAGAAGGGTACTGGGACACGAGATGGTTCAAGAACTGGTGTGTCCCAAGTGAAAGAAATAGAGAAGATGAGGTAGAGAAGATGGTTCTGGAAGTATGGAAGAGAAGGGAGAAGAAGGGACAGGTGGAACATCACAGCCAGAAAAGTTGGTGTCTGTGTAAAAATACACCTGCTCAAGAAGTGTGGTGGTGCCTCTGTAGCAGTCCCTATCCAAAACCTTGTGAGGCTTGCATAGTCCGAGGCATGTCCAGACAGCTTCTTTTCTGTGGTCACTACATAGAAAGGGAGATGCTTGTTCACCTGGTTTCTAGGAAAGGTTTGGGGTTTTTTTGGCATCCTAAAATTTCTGTCTTCTCTGATCAGTTTGTGCTACTTAGCAGAGTGTGAATGATCCTCCAGAGTAGTAAAAAAGATAAAGCTGAAAAATTTTAATCTAATTTTCAGACTTTTCAGGTCTCTAGACCTGTTAATGCATGGCGGCTGCTAGTTTGTGTGCTTGCCTCTGTCTTCCAGGATGCCTGTGTCCTGCAGGCAATCTGGCTGGCAAAAACAAGACCAGTGGGATGAGATAAACGGTCACAGCAGTTATTCAGTCTGAGCCCCAATTGCTAGGGGCAGGAAGCTGTTTTGAAAACACAGTCTCCCTACTAAAAATGATAATAAGTTATTGTTGATTTTTTTCATCATCCACTTTGAATTTTGTAACGTGGGCTATTCCTAGCCTGGGGCAGAGCTGGAGACGACAAAACATTTTCACAATCGTCCCCTCAGACTCCAGCCTGTGGTTTGAGGGAAATGCTATTGCCCCATGCAGAGAAGCTGATGTGCATCCACCCCAGAGTCACCACGTCACACCTGGTCGTCACATTGATGCCTGCCTTTCCAAATAGTGTGGTGTGGCCACAGGGATACAGGGAAAAGTGCCTTCATGGTGGGATGATGATGACGTGCTGACTACATGGTGTGTGTACAAGTGGTTGCGAACCGTGTGGTGCGGAGAGGCACAGCATTTGCAGTGGAGTCTTTTTCTTGTGTTGAATTGCCTGGTTACCTCTACCCCCTGAGGCCACCACATACTTAGGCTGGTGTGTAGACTGTCTCAATCTAGAAAATAACTACTGAGATGGATTTTTTTTTTCTTGTGGACATCTTCTCTCACTTCCCTGCCTCTGTTTCACTTACATGTAAAGGATGTGCTTTTTAGTAATGTGATTTTTACTTCCCTTACAAGTGATTGCATATTATTTCCAAATTTCAGTATGGTAGCACATAAAAGAGGAAATTAGATATATTTAAACTACAAAATTCACCCAAAACATGATCTGAAAAAAACCCCTGTCTTTCCTGATGGCCTTATTTGCATTTTCACAAACTTCTTGTTGCTGGAGCTGTGAAGGGGATGGCGTGAGAAGTGCCGGGGTGGGATGATGTTTGCCCAGTGTAATGTGGGAAATGCTGAAACCATCAGGAGATGGGTATTTTTCAACAAGATTTCCTGGTTGATTCAGGTTGACCAGGAAGAATTGCATAGGCTTGGAGAAGCACAGGAAATGGGTCAAAATAGGGCAGTACACAAAATTTCTTTGATATGTGGATGTGGAAGAAAGTGAAGAAACAGATACGTGTGCTGATTTTCATGAACCTGTTTCATTCCTCTGACATCCTTCTCTAGAAAAGAACCGTTTATGAATGAAATGTGATTACAGTTGCCTTTTGTCCCATCCCGCCCCCCCCCCCCCCCCCCCCCCCATTTCAGATGAGCATCAGAAACACCAAAAACATTGATGTGTATTTATATCCCCTGAAATCTGGCATTTTCCCTGTGTTACACCATACAAAGAGCTGCATCCACCTGCCCGTCTGGTCCCGTCTGGCCTGGGCTAAATTGGGTGGCCTGTCCTTCTTGTCTCCGTGCTTGCAAACCATACCCCTTGTTCCTCGACAGACTCACACTCTCCATTTGCAAGAGAAAAAAAAAAGGATAAATAAAATAAAACCCCCACAGCGTTGCACTGACTTCACAGTCTCGGCAGCCCATAATGACAGGGGTTTGCTGGAGGGCCGTGCACGTCAGCAGGGCTCTCTGCTGCGCAACCTCGTCCTGCTCTGAGGTACTGTCGGAAATATCCGTCCTCCAGCCGCTCCACGCTGGACGACCCGCAGCGACATTCTTGCTGGACATGCTTGGAGAGTGGTGTCATGGAGCTCTGAAGTTTAATTATAGCCTCTGATGCTAGCCCTGCCCTCCCGGAGCTCTCTGGCAGGGCTTACATCCCAGGCGGGGATGTGGTCAGTGGAGAGAGGCCATGGAGGGGGGGTGGATGCATGGGAAGGAAGACACCTGGGAGCAGGCTGGTCCGGAGCTTGCCTCTTACTCGAACCCTACCAGGGCTGTTCGCCACCCGCGAGGCTGACCAGTGACAGCTGGTGCGTATCGGCAGCAGCATGGAGACTTACAGGGAAGGGCAGAGCGTCAGGGTGCACCTGCCAGCAGGGCAATGCTAGAGATGCTATAACCCACCCCCTTGAAACACAGCCAAGAAGTTATTACTGAAATAATCGTGGTTTTAGCTGTTTCGAATATTATTTATTTTCTTATTGTTTCTGTGAAATTGAAATTCTTTTGCATTTTTCCTCTAGGAAAAATATTTGCAAAAAAAAGGTTTTATATAACTCTCTTGGAAGACTGAAAAGGTGTTCAATTTCCTCTTTTCACATTCATAATTTTTATTTTCTGTGATGTGTGAGTGGCAGCAATGAAATTTTTTGAGGTCATTATTATGATCATGTGTCTTACTGCACTCCTTTTTCATCTAATTCGGTTTTACAAAGGAAGGCGACCAATAGTACAGACCGCAACCTCCTTGCTTTCTGTAGAGTTCCTCTGTGTCTTCAGCTGATCTTCTACATCACATACCACTTTTCTGCAATTAAAATAAAAATAATTAACTATTAAAACACAGAACACAATGAACTACATAATGCCTGTATTCATTGGTCTTTGTTATTCTGAATAGGAAAGAGCAAAACAATGTGTTTTCTCTGAAACAGAAATTATTAGGACCTCTGTTGATTGAAGAAACAGCCTGATGGGAACATCCCCAGCCCCCTTCCAGTTTGGCCTTTAAATACAGCATTGTGTAGTGAGTCAATGAGGGAATTTTTAATTGGAAGTTTCCTGCAAGGGCCTTTCTGTACCTATTAGCTCTTGTAGCCCATTGAACATGCAGTGAACTAAGCACTGCTTGACCTCTCAGCCTCATCCAGGTCTGCCATGGCCTGCCCGGAGCTTGCTTTCAGCCTGTCCTATTACAAAAGCACTTGTCCACTGACCAAGTGACTACTATTTGCTTTGTTGTAGCTCTTGCTCAACTTCACACTGCAACGTGCTGTCAGTTTGTGTATTACTTAGCCAACAGCTGGTAACAGCAAGGGGTTTTTTGGTGATCCATGCAGAGGCCACCCAGCATGGGATGAGAGATGCCCTGAGTGTTAGCATTGTTGCAACAAGACGAACAATACCCCTGCTGTTTGACTCAGAAATTTTATTAGCCTAATGAAGAATCCTTTGCATATAAGGTATGTTCACAACACGAACAGCGCAAGTTGTATTGCTGCAGATTGATGGAGGGTTTGAGCAATGTTGTAGCTTGAAAGTGACGACTGGGAATATGAAAAATTCACCTCACCCCGGTGCTGGTCCCAGTGTCTCTGCTAATGACAAGGGCTACAGGAGGGTTACAACGCTTATATTCCTGGTGCCGTATAAATTAAACACCTGCCTTTGGCCTCTGGACTTTTGATATTACAATTCTCGCGTCAAGAGGGTGTCTCAACCCATGCTTTTACCATGACATGGTAACATCACCAGCAAGGTCAGGTAGAGCTGTGGTTAAAACAGAGTTAAGTTAAATAAATCTGTTAAATAACTAGCCAGAAGTCTGGAAGTACAACTTTCAGTTATTACTTCTAGAGTCTCATACCAAGTGGAATGGATTTGATCAGAACAATATCCTGCACTGTTGCCTTTGGGAGAAGGGGCAGATGAAGCAGAATAAAGCCAATGCAGATCAGCTGCCCTTCAGATAGAGGGTTTTGAGGGGAAACCACAAAAATTAAGCTCTTCCGAAACAGCTCTGACTGTGGAGCACATGTTGGGCTTCCCTTTGTTTAACCTGTCCAGCCCTGGCATTTTGAACAGTTTATGACACAAAGCCAACACTGCAGAAGGATTTTTTATGAAGACTAATTTGTTATTATCTATTATCCACTAATATCTTATGAATTATGTTATGTCATTATAGCCTACAGAAAATGCAAGAGCTATTTCCATCCAGCTTCACGTGATGGCACTGGGGTACCACCAGTGTGTAGCTCCTCATGGGTTTATGAGGAAGTCTGATGTCACTCCATGTTGCTACTTGGAAGCCGTGAAACGAAGAGGGAGTGATTTTGGGGGGTTTACACTGCAGAGCAGTGCTAAGGCCAGGAAAGCAGTCCTGGCTTTTGGGGCCTTAGGGAGGTTTTGCAGCACCTCAAAACCTTCATGTGCTCCTTAACTCCACTCCAATTTCTCCAGAACATAATACTGCTCTGGAAATCTTTCTGAGAAAGGTTTTATTCATAACTTCTTTTCAGAACTTAGGCATGGGAAGCTTTTTAATTGTTCAAGAAATTCACCTGTCTCACAATAATCACCGTGCTCAACTCAAGCAACCTGGAGAAGTTCCTCTTTTTCTCTCCTTTTCCTGAATATTTGTCCACATGTTGGCAAGCAGCTGTTTGTGGAGTGCAGGTAAGCAGGCAGTACATTGCTTCTGGAAAAAAAAAACATGGGAAATTTTTTTCAATGTTGGTCAGTTCCCAGAAACATGTGCTTTGCAGCCTCCTTAAGAAGTGTCTCAAAAGCAGGACAAGCCCTGTGGTCATGCCATCGTGAGACCGTGGCTCTGTCTGTTCCCTGCAGGGCAGGTGAGCTCCAGCCTTGTTCCCCAGATGTGTGCAGGGGCTGGATAGGTTTTTTTCAGGACTGTGCACTGTCTTTCCTATGAGCAGCTGGGGGTTGGGACAAGAAAGCCTTCCTCTGAAAGGAAATGTGTGCGTGGGTAGGAAGGAACCAGACTTGCTTCTGATGGACCCTCTGGGCTGGAGGACACAGCAAGTTCATGTAGGAATAGAAAAAAAAAAAAATTTCCAATAACATCCAATTACCAGCAACTGGCAGGTGCATTTGATTCCCTTGGCACATAACAGAGAAGAGGTGGAGGTTCATATCCCTGCTCCCAGTCAAAAGGAAAAGCAACTTTCCAACAACCCAGTTGAACATCTCAACTGCGAGGTGCCCACAGCTGCGGGTGCATTGCCTTTTGGGGGGACAGCTATGCGTGCACGCAGGCAAACAGAGCTGGACATGCACACGTGCAAGCACGTTCGCAAAGAATGTCAAAGCTTTGTATTAATTTTACAAGACAAAATCCCCATTCTTCAGCCAGCTTTACTTCTAATTTAGCAGCTGTTTCACTGAGGATGATCCAGGCTGTGCCTAGTCTTTGAGCTTACTCTCTTTCGCATGCCTTTCGGCAAACAGTGTTGGTTTAGACTTATGACTCACATAAATTCATTTACATGTAGATGTAATTGTAGGTAATATTTTCCCTTTCCTTTCTGAAGCCTATCTAGTCCGAACGTTGTATCATGCTGTCATCAGAAGACTGGTGTTTTGGTTTTTTTTTGGCCAGTGTCTTCCCCTCCAGCCCTTCTGCACGCAACTAGCTACTTGTAATTTGCTAGTATACTGCTTATTTTCCTGACTGATTTCCAGAGTCATCATGCTGTTTGTCTTGAATTTAGCTGAATCTAACACTGAAGTGAAATATTTAGTAAATATAATTTGCTAAAGAATCATTTGCTATTTCAGCTTGTGACCTCTGCTTCTCATTATGAAGCATAATTTTAATCCCTTTTTGAAGTAATTCAAGTGTTTATCTAAATAATCTCTAAATGTTTAAAGATGAGTATTCTGCCCAGACCTGCCTTACAGCTTTAATGATGAATTTGTTTCCTGGGTTGTTTCATCAAGCTAAACAAAACCTGAGTTTCAAGGGGTTTATTGCGTTTGGTTTTAAAAATGAAAGGGAAAAATAGCTGCTGAAATAGTGAAAAAATGAGTGAAAGATTTATTTTTGGTTTATGTGCTCAAAAGAGATTTTATTTTTCTGTTGATGTCTTTTTTTTTTTTCTTGAAATGGATCTTTAAAGAAGACAGACATAGCTGTTCAGTTGTTTTAAGCCCAAACACTGTCAGGCAGCTACTGCACTGAGCAGTCAGTGGACATTGTATTTTTAGCAGGGTCTTTTGTGCTTCTTTGAGCTTTGTCAGTAAAAGTTGAGAAACTGACCGCAAGTTTTATTTCCATACATACACATGAACCACAGCTGAATCATCAGTTTCAGAAAATCCCTCTCATACCTGTGGCACTGTTAGCTTGTATGAGACTACCTCAGTAAATGCAGTATTAAACTAATGATTCAGTCAGACGCACACATTCAGCCTCATATACACAGCTCTGAATAAAACACATTGGATGGACAACATCAAGAGTTACAAATAGTTGCAACAGTACTGACCTGTCCTAAGGGTGCCCCAATAGCCATGGGTAGTATTAGCTGATCCACTCTTTGTTTCCAGATGTAGGATGCAGTCACCTTTCCTGCTAAAGATAATTTAATTTCATATTTCAGTAAAACTTATTTTAAAACAGGGTTTAGGCGTGCCTTTACAACACCAGGTGATTTGTAACAAAAATACAGGTTTTAAGACTATATCTAGACTCTGTGCCAATACTATTCATGTTGCTGGTGCCCAGTTGGATGTAGGTAACTGGTCTGGGCTTTCTTTTAATGAAAATTCAGTCTCCCCAGACCTGTTCACCCTGCAGGGTATATAAAATAAGATACATTAAAAAATTCTTGTCAGCAATGTAAGCCAAAAGCTGGATCAGATGGGAGACAGATCTCTTGAGTAAGTCTGGAGCCTTCCTTGTGTGGTTCTGTCTTACAGTGATGCCACACCTGTGGACCTGCAATTTTTAGCAAGCTTCAGAGAGATTTCCTGGGTGAAGGCCAGAGATAGCTCAGGAAAGGCAAAAAACAGTGCCAAGGGCAGAGTAGGACATGGCCAGAGTAAGCCATGACTGGAGACACCAACCTCATAGATGGTACAGAAGAGTAGGAAAATGCCTTGGCTGTCTGGGAGAGAAAGATGACACACAAAGAAAAAAATCTGGAAAATATTCCCTCTTTGTCTTGGCATGGTAATTGCTGGAACTGTCTCTTCCAGCACAGCTCAGTCACATTCCTCTTGTCCCATTCATTTCACTCCCGAATCTTGGCTGTGGCTGTAGCCCTCATCCATCACAGAGCAGAAGGTGTCTCAGATAGGGTTGTCAGCTGCTTGCCGGGGGTCAAAAGTGCCACAGGCGAAGCTCCTTGCTGTCCTTGGGGTTGTTCAGCATGATGGCAAAAGGCAACAGGCACACACGGCAACAGGGGAAAGCTGGGCATAAGGGAAAATTTTTTCATAAGGAAAATAGTATAGCACTGGAGGTTATGCAATCTCCATCCAGGGAGATGCTAAAGTCTTGGCTGGGAAGGCTCACAGCAACATGACCTAGCTTTGAAGCTGTGTTCAGAAACATCCTGCTGCCACCCACCAATGTCTCCTCCTTGTTATGGGTCTCCCCCAGATCACAGTGTTGATGTTTCTATTGGTGTCACTATGCGCCTGAATAGTTGTGGAGAATGGCACTGACCACCACTTTGGGGTATTTCCTCCAAAGAAAGCCACCACATGCATGTTGATTTATTATGGTTCTTGCTAGAGATGCAGACCTCTGTTCATCAAAAGGACTGGTTTAAGTACTTGTTCAAACAAGGTGATCAGGGTGGATGCTGCCAGCCTGGGACACAAGCAGGTGAAGGATAAAGAAGAGATGCTCCTACAGTGCTTCCAAGGCAGTTTGATTTTTATGGAATATGAACCTGCTGGCTTGAAGTTTTATGAGTCCATTAGAAGCGCAGGGTGAGTTCAGACTAACACAGTCTTTGAAGACAAGTCAGCCAGTAAAACTGCCTGAGAGACTAAAGCACAGTAAATAATAATGCAGCAAATCATATTATTAAGTTTGCTGTTCCTGGTGCTCTTTTTAAAAATATTTCTTAAATGTTTCCTGAAAGCTTCACTTCAGCTTAAGTGCAGCTCTTCATCTGTGATTATTTTATGATTTAAGCATTAACTTGGATGAATTTGAATAGACAGGACAAATAAAAATAAAAATGTGTTCGTGGGTGCAGCAAATGCTTTCAAGAAAAGAAAGATTTTATAGGGTTCTATAATAAGTAACACAAATGGGATATTTAAGCTAATAAAATACAGATACTGATAAGGATAGAAATACCTGTAAAAGCTGAATTTAACAACTAATAAATATATTCACAGGTAACATATGTCAGGGCAGTGGGTGGCCTCAGCTGCCTGTGATCCCAGGACTACATTTAAGCTCAACCCTGGAGCTTCAGTCCTGGTTTGAGTTTGATCTTAGGAGTGTCAGTCAGTTGCGATCTGAAAATGCATGTGTTTCTGGGCTAAGGATTGGAGAAGACAAAAGGATTATGAAGCCCTGTTGTGGAGGGGTATGTCTTTTGCTCCGGTGGTACTTTTGGACCCCTTCCCTGGCACTACTGGCTGATTTCCTGCATCGTCTCCCAGTGTGGCTGACTCCTGGGCCTGTGTTAGGTATTGACTGGTGGATAAGGCCCTTTGTATATGGGGTGCTCAGGTTGTTTTGGCTGAGTGGAGAGGATGTTGACAAGAATGAGCAATGTCTGGAGAACTTTGGTCACCAAAGAAAAATGGAAAAATGGACTAGTATGCACTCTGCTTTTAAAGTTTTTTTTGAACCAAGAATTTATTCAATGTATATGGAGGACTCTGTAGCTATAGTCCTGCTTTTCTAAGCTGTATTTTAAGGATTTTGCTCTGTAGACTTAGTTTTAAATCGGGTTTTATGGAGGACAGGCTTCTGGAGTCTGGAATAAAGAAGAAAGTCCACTAGTTTGAAAAAGTCTCTGGCAGGGATTAAGACACTGAGCTGTTTCTTCCTCGCCACAGGAAATAGAAGCTGTAGGTTTAATTTCCAATAGGAAACTCCACTGCCTTTCTCTGATGAAAGCAAAGCATGGGTCTAAGGGTGTGGTATTTCCAACGCTGAGGTTTTTAAGAATAGGCTGGACCAGCATCTGTCAAATTGACCGTGGCTTGGGGCAGCGGGAGGGACCATGTCTAGCCTTCTTGCAGCTGAATATCCCTTAGGAAATAAGCGCCATTCCCTTTCCTCATGCATCTGGTTCCTCACTTCAAACAAGCTCTTTCCAGCTCCTTGCTCTACTCCATACATAAAATTTTGGCAGAGTCTTTCTGGTTTGGGTTCTGTGCTGGTTTTTGTATTTCATCTGTGCTGGCCCCTCATCAGAAACTGGTTTATTAGCAACCACATGACCTATGATAGGAAATTTCCCTATCATTACGGTTGCAATAGAATAAAACCCCTGGCTTCTAAATGCTGTTCCTGTTATTTTAGTTCAGTTGTACAATGACTTTTTTTAAAGACTTGAACCTAATAATGGGAGTTCTTCGTGTCTGCGGTTATGTCCAGAAGGAGGGGATACGTTTCTTTGCCAGAAGCATTCATATTTGGTATATTTGAAGCCTGTAAGAGGCTGTAGTGTGAGGTCATTGCCAGTTGTTGGACCATAATCAACTGCAGGCATTAATACAGTTACAGCAATTAAGTGATTTGTAGACTTGAGATTATGATGCTGGTGAAGTTTGGGGGGATACATCCAGAAGTAGGGAAGAGCTTGCCATTCACCAGTTCTTCCTAAATATCTCATAAGAGGTGGGATGAGATCTACCAGCTGCCTCATGTCCCAAGAGGTGTTTTCAGCCTCCACTTGATCAGACAAGTTCTGGTGTGCCTGATTACTTCAGGCTTCAAAACTAAGCGTGTATTGATGTATAGCCTGTTTTCTGTCCACAGAGAAATGAACTGCTGCGTCTGCTGGATATATTTTTATGTTAACTGCTGAAAAATGGGTGCTTGCTTTTGCATTCATTACACGAGAACACAATGATGGCTCTTACGGTGCATGGTGGCCACCCACAAGTGTGGAAACCTATGCAGTTCACCACTTTTCCTTGCCACAAAACACGTAATATAAGCAAATTCATGCTAAGGTAATAAAAAAACAAACCAAAAGAAACAAAACTTGTGTCTTGACCTGAAAAAACTTTCCCTCTCTGCTACTGAAGTCTGCTGTAAGGAGTCTGTGTGAGAACAGAAGAGACTGAACTTCAGAGGCCCCATCCGGGGTTCAGTCTGTGTGGGGAAATAAGCAAATATTGGGATGCTTGTGTGAGCTTTACAGATCTGAGCACCTTTAGCTTAGCAGAAAACTATTTCACTAAGAGAACATTTACCTTAGAGAAAGTTGTTATCCCTTTGTCCCTTTTCCCCATCTGTTCTCACTGTGATCACCTGATTGTAAATTTTTATTACCTAAATCGCAAGATGCCCAAAGACCTCTGGGAAGGTTCGTCATGGCATGTGAATTTAGGGTGGGTGGTACATTTATTTGATGTGATGGGGAAGGTGCTACAGAAAACCCACTCCTTCGGTTTCAGCAACGTTTGCTGCAGGGGAAACGTGGAGTTTCCTGTATTCAGTGCACGTATGGGCAATGTGAGAGCCTCCCCGTCAGGGAGGGGGTATGATGTGGTTGTGGGAAGGCAGAGTAGGCAGGCATATGGTACGTGCGCTGCTGGCTGTGTGCAGAAACCCTGTGACTGCAACAGCATCAGTCTTACGGGGGAAGCAAACTGGGTCTGACTGGTTTTACCCTACAGCTCACTGATGCGTGTGTTGGTTTCTTTGTTTTAACAAGGGAGATGATAAAATAGGGGTTCTCCCCTTAATTCCACTGGCAGTTTCAGTCATGGAGTTTCTTGTGGATCAGCTGATGGGAAAATGAGTAGGAGAAAATTCCGCTTAAGCTGGCAGCATCCAGCCCTCAGTAGAGAGGCTGAACTCTATAAAACTTAGCTGAGAAAGTGTGTTTCCCAGACTGCCTACATTCTTTTAAGTGGAAAAAGATTAAAAAGGAAAAAGGGCTGGGGAAAGTCAGAATAAACTGCATGTCTTGTGGAGCCTGAGGCTGTGGAAAGATGGAGGGAAAGGGATAAGGAAAAAACAGACTTTGAAGAGGTACAGATGTGTGGAGGTTGAGGGCACGGACTCCGGCATGATGTGCACCAAGCGAGATCGTATATTGTTTTACAGCGTGGGTTTTTATAGACAGATTCAGTAGTTTTCCACAGTCTAAACCCCTCCCAGTGTTTTGCAAAAGCTGAGGCTGATAACTAACTTTTGTAAGGTTGGCTCTGCAAGTGCCTTACAGTTAGCTTATCAAGCTCGTGACTTGAGCCCCTTTGGTGTCAACATCCTAGTCCTGTGTTTTTAATTCCTCATGTATCTTGTGAGAACAAGGCCTTCAGCTCCTTGTGTGGTTCGTGAGAACCTGACCTGTCCAGCTGGTCCGCAACACAGATGGATGCGTCGACACAAGTGTGCTTTGGTTTTGACAAGGTTGTAATTTGAACAAACAAACAACAGAGCTGGGAAAGTTGGAGTAACCCTGAATTTCAGCAGTGCAGCACCTTCCTGTTACAGCTTATTCTTATTGTCAAAGCTGACCCAAGATAAATTTTCCTCAAATGACTTTCCTCCAAAACACTTCCAGCAGTGAATTTTTCTGGCACTAGATAGTTTCTTTTTTTTGGCCATTTGTATCATATTTAATTTTCCTTTTTATCCCCAGATAGGGAAGCAATGAAAGGATGTGAAATACAATGTAACTCATAGATGTATTGATGTTCTCAATGTGGATCTTAATGATTCAGGCACTAGTAATTAATTTTATACAATTAACCCATTTCCTCAATTGCTCTGAGCAAAACTAGAATAAGATTTTTCTGTATGTTCACTGAAACCATTTCCCAGCTACCAGCCAGATTCTTCTACGTGCTCAGGTGAGAAATCACAGTCATCACCACCAGCCAAATTTTGGCTTGTGCATATTGAGTGCCTGAGTCAGCAGAGTTTTCAAAGGCTTATAAGTTAAACAGAGATGACAACTTACCAAAACGGATTTGATCTTGGTGTGATACTGGGCGTTTGTCCTGACCGCACCCCAGAGACAGGTGGGAGCAGACGTGCGCTTTCTTTTCAGTGCTCAGCATGATCCATCACCGATTCAGTACGCAGCTCTGGTTCTCAGCGTACGTGGTGTTATGACCTGGACTCGGCTTTTAACTGGTGGGGGGGAAAGCTGCTTGCTCGTGAGTGGCACAGGTCTCCACGAATCCAAAAATACTGCTGGATAGCTTGGGTGGGAAGGGATACGCTTAAGCCGTGTCAGGAAGACTTTTAATTCTGTCTGCATGTGCCTGTAGATAACCCCACTGCTAAGAATCAGCTTTTAATGGGGAAAAAACACTGTCCTTTTGTGTCAGCATGCAGGGAGCCTCTGTTCAAGAGCCCCTAGTCTTCTCAACGGTTTCTTGCTGTAATTGTGCAACTTGGCAGAGACTCCCGAAGGAACGGAAAGAAAGAAATCCTCGGTCACTTCTCACTGAAGACTTGCTTTCATCTCCTGGGAGACCTCCTACAAAGTAGTCAGTGCTATATTAAAATAAATAATAAGCTCTGGTGTTTTCTTGGTGCTATATTAAATCAATTGCACTAAAGAAACTCAATTGCATAATGAAGCAAAGGTGAAACCTCACATCCCCTCAAGCAAATCGCTGCAGGAGGAGTGCCTAACTAGGCTGGAGCACTTCATCTACTCACACATCAAAGTGTTCATGAGACTGGGTTGAAACCCATCTATTCTCTTCCATGGAAACCTTGAGCTCTTTAAAAAAGACATTATTATCAATCAATCAAATACAGACTAGAAAACAAGAAAACTTCCTCCTCTCCCACAAGTTGTTCCCCCTCTTTTTAATTTTGAAAATGGTGAGCTGTGTGCTCAGTCACGGAGCTTCAAAGCCATGAGGCTCCCTGTGCTGGGTTTGTTTTCAGGGCAGTCAATTGAAATGGACTGTTTACATGAAACAGTTGGGTTCAATAAAAGGATATTTTGTTTACTGAGATAGCGAGGAGAATGCTGTTGTCTGAGCCAGGAATCTACATGAAAATACTCACCTAGCCATGGTCTTGAAAATGGCCTTCTCCTCCACCAGTTTTTTTATTAGAGGAAAGCAATGGTGGGTCCTGCGTGATCCAACTGGTGGTTATTATTGTTCTTAGCATGTGTCCTAATTGCAGAATCGAACAAATTATGTTTCCTGAAGATCTTAATTAAGATAGTCACTATTCCTGGAAATCAAATTGAGTTTGGTGTATGCTGGTGTAGAAAAGGGGAATTTGGTATATGCCACAGAAATCTTCAGAATGACTAATTAACCAATGGTGAATGGCATGTGGCATGAATGGAATTAAGACTGGTTTTTGGACAGATTATTCAGTGTTGATGAAATGCTAACATCTGAATAAGAACAAATCTCCTGCAGACCTAATATAAGGGCAAGACTTTACAGGTTTGGGGTGAGATAATGGTTGGATAGAATTACTTTTGTCTAAATTTAGCCATCTGAAATAAAGTCTTGTCTAAACGAGGCTTGTACCACACAACTTGAACATCTGTTCCTGAGTGGGATGTCTCATGCTCTGAACACATCCCTCTTACCTATTGGCCATAGATGGAGTCTGGATGACCAAATTGTTTAACTTATGCACTGGTAAAGTTAGGTGAGCTGGGTTCCAACCAATGTGTTTACTAACAGTGCATTTCTTCTACATGTTTGGGTATCTTCTAGTGTGCAGTGAGCACTACAGCCATTTCTGCTTGCCAGAGAACTGCATTGAGTAGTTTGCTATGAGACTCTCTTAAAACTATGGCTGCAGCTCTTACATTTTAAGGCAGCCTGTGGTAACTGAACTTGGCTCACTGGAACAAAGATGTCTGTTTTGCCCCAGGGCTTGGACTTCACATCAGAAATCCATCTTGCTGTCTGTGGGGCTCCTTCTGGCAAAAAGCTCAATGCTTTTAATTGAAGACTGGTGGAAAGCACGTGCTTTTTGCCTCTCTGGCCAGGAGACATTTAGGAAAGCAGTTGGTTTGAGATGCTTCTGTTTGAAACTGGGGGAAGAAAGGAGAGAGAGTAGGAAAAGTGCATTCTGAATATCTGTCATCTAAGGAGACATTGGCCATGCATCTGGGAAACAGAGACACAAACTTTTCTGATTTTACATGTGGACTGAAGCACTGGAGTCAGGGATGGTAAAGCTTTACATCTCACTGTTGGAGCTCTTCCTCTTCTGTGGGTTTATCTTCGTGATGGATTAAATTAACTGTCTTTATTTGGAATCTTCCAAAAACAGTGGCTCTGAAACAGAAATTGAAGTATATCTGTTTGAAATACTAAAGTGCAATTTCAGCTCCCAAATTTCCTCTTCTGTGTATGTTATTAAGACTAACGCTTAATTTGATGAGCATTGAAAAATCATTTCCTCTTTCTGGATGCTGCATATTTTGATGTATTTACATTTTTTCTCTCTGAACTCTTATCAGAAAGGTTAAAGTTTACAGGATACCGTAAAATGGCAAATGACAGCTTGACCTCAGATTTTTCTAGGAGAGGAAGTTATTTATTTAAAGTTATTACCAAATTTGCTCGACTTATTTAAGGTAGAAGTGTGGCAGGAAATTATTTTTACAGATACTTTTCCCAATATGTAAAATAATTGGAAATTTCAAGCGTTTCTTATGCCTGTTTCAGTGTCTGTTTTTCTCCTCTTTCCTCTATTAATTTACCCCTCAGTTTAATTGGCAAAATCACTTTCAGCAAACATAAAATGCCAGGAATATAGTAGAAAAAGGTGATTTCATTAAAAAAACCCAACTTCTTTTCAAAGGCCCCTTTCCTTTTTCTGACAGGCTGATCCTAAAACTATTGAGCATAATAGAATCTTTCTAGAAGGATTTGACCTCTTCTCCATCTTCCTGAGCATAGTCAGTTGTGTTATTCCTAGATCATCTGAAAGTACAATTGGTAAGACATGAAATTCTCTTCCCTGCTGCGTTTTTATTAGTACTCTGAAACTGAATGAGATACCTGAAATAATTTGTACCTGATCTTATAATTATTTGTTTCCAGAGCACTCTAAAATCCCAGAAAGAGGAGGATAAGGTCACCTCCAACTAGACACCGCCCTGACCAGGCTGAAATCTTTAGTTTTGGTGTTGCCTTTTGGTCATGATGCATGGCTTTGCTCTACTGGGCTGAAGTTCTGCTTGTAGGTGTAAAATGTAAAATCATCCATCATTACAAAATATTTACTGACATAGGTTAAATTAGATTATTTATGATGCTTGCATTCATACTGCATGTTAAATATGTACAGATGAGAAGCTTAACGCTGGTCTGAATTGACTAAGTAAAGGTAACATGTAGTAACCAAAGTTATTGTTCATATTTTCTCCATGCCGATGACAAATTTAGGATAACGCTAGCTAAAGAGCATTTTAGTATTTGCAAGGTTATTTCAATGTGGTTGGCATTAAAATGTGGTAAATGCTGAAGCAGATTTCTCTATTTCACTTTTCAGGGGCAGGCATATCTTAATCCTCTGAGAAACTTAAGTGCCTCTAAGTCAGACATAGTCAGGGACAGATACAATGGGAGTGTTGCACACAACTTGCTAATCAGAACTATCATTAAGAAACCAGTTTCATATGGCATGTAAACATGGCACATGGAATACGGGGATGTCTTCAGAAATGGTATGTCCGCTTTCAAGGGAAAAACTTTTGGAGGAAAACCTAGAAAAATTTGAAGACTCCTGTCAAAGAAAGAAGGCAGGCATCCATGGTGCATCTCCACTGAAGAAATCCATAATGGAGAAGGGAGGCATGATGTTGAGCTCAGGACACCCAAAATAATTCAGAAAAACATGTCATTTCTGACAGACTCATGGCCAAAGCAGCCAGGGTTTTGGTATAAACCTGCCTGGTTACCTGCCCATGGGAGAGGGAGCCACTGGGAATTCCCGTGACCACTGTGGTTTTGGGAAAGCTGTCATGCTGATGACTGGGAGGCTGGGAACTATCCTGCTTTCCAGTCTGACCAGGTAGGGTGTCCAGTTCTCGGAAGAGAGCTAGAACTGGAGCAGGTAGGGTGTCCAGTTCTCGGAAGAGAGCTGGTGGTTGAAAATGGGTGGTTTATTCCTGTCCATGGCTTTCCAAGATCAGGGAGATTGGAGCCTCTGAAAAGTTTGGCGCAGGAAGCTTTGGATCAATTTGTACAATGACAGTTTCTGGCAAGTCAGTGTCTGTGTAGGTGTGACTGGTGTTTCATCTTCCATGAGCCTTTTCTATGCTCTACCCACACAAACTACCTTGTTGTTTTGAGGTTTTGCCAGGTTGAGCCACCCTATCCACAGCCAGATAAGAGCATTCAGGTGTAGGATCACTTGACCTCTCCCCATTCACAGGTTTTCAGTATCTAAGAAGTCATTGTCTATCTTTTGAGTCACTGTTTAAATCTAGCCCAAGTTGAGCAATTTAGGACCTGGAAAGTGCAGTTCTTTCTTACAGCCTAACAATCCTGTTCAGATTAACAGGTAGATGATGGATGAATGTCTCAGAAGCACTGAAGTTTTTTGTTCAGCACACATTGCACGTGTAGTATATGAATCAAATCACATAATTAGAGAGGTCTTCAGGTTTTCATTGCTCTGGTCACTTGTCTATACCAGCTGTTAGGAAATTGGGTCATGTTACCTGATATTTATTGTCTTCTATTTCAGCATGGCTGAAAGATGTCGGTATCTGAAAGGCGGCCAGCTAACTGGAGAATGGAGGTTGCAGCATATGTCACAAGGTTGGGGTGTGCGTGACTACAGCACCTGAGCATTTTACCCCAAACCCACAATCTGTGAAAGGGAGTTCAGGACTTCAGATGCTCAGTCTTGCTCTGAAAAATTACTGACTGTAAATCTCACCCTGAGCAGTTTTGGTCTGCAAATAACTTTACTATGTATCTTGGGTTTTTCACCATGGCTTTGGGGTCACCATGTATCTCCATGCCTCCAAGTTTGATCTTTAGAATGAAGGACTGAATTTAAAAGATTTTAAATCTCAACACTATTACATAGTCAACTAGGCCTGCAGCAATAATAGTCTTAGCTCCACAAATGCTTGCAGTGAGGGATAACTTCACTTACAGCTGGTGCATGTAGGAACACTGATGGAACAAAGCCTTTTCTCTGAACGGGTGAAAATGAGTAGGAAGAGGTTTGACCTGTGAGACCATCTGCCTGAGGAGCTGAGACAGTTTCAGATATACAATGTTAGAGACAACCCAGATGTTGCTGGTGGTATTGGAAAGTAGAAGTTACTAAAACCTGACTTTCTTCCTCGTCTGTTTCCCGCCCTGGAAGAGGAGGATAATAGGAATGTAAATTGAGTTATTTTAACTGCTTTAACTATTATAACTTATTAGAACTCTTTTTCCTGGCCTAGTCCAGGGAGAAGGAAAATCTGTGAAGCACTTGTCATGGGTGATTGGCAATGCAGTGGTCCTATTCAACGGTGCTGATATTGAATAGTAGCAAATTTCTTATGGTATAGTGCCTCTTAAATACACAAACCCTCTTTTGATTGGGTTGATTCATATTCTCTAACATTGCAATAGTTTGAATAAGGACTTTGAAGGCAAACATACAGAAATGCTTTCTTTATTTTAATAACTTCCTTCCCCAACAGTTGTAGGAGAGCTGCTGCTGGTTGAAATCCACATTTGGCTGTACAATTTTGAGTCAAAGGGTTTTCTAATGTGCTGAATGTGTTGCCACTTGTTGATAGGCCTGCGTGTGTATCTGTCTGTGGTCTAAGCTCAGATTGAAGCCAAAAATGCTACTTACTAGAAGTAGCAAATCTCTTCTCTACAATAAAAACATGCATTGATTCAACATATCATTAAATTAGTTAGTTTTGAATAGAGTTTTTAGTCTGAGTTTTACCAGAAAGGCAACAGCCTAGATAAATGGTCATCTTTGTGGGCTTTTAATGTTTATTAATCATTACGTGTACACACCTTATTTTCACTTGCATGTTGACAGCAGGAAAACTTACATTTATCTCAGTGAAGAGGGGTCAATGAAGGACAGGATAATAGGGGTGGACCCAGGCGTAGAGAAACCATGGGGTGTCCTGTTTGTGCCATAGCAGATAAAGTGGATGTGGAAGGATGGTGTGCACGTCCTATCCCTAAATAAAGGCTCCATTTGTAGGGAGACTAAGAAAAAAGCCTCCTCTAGGGACTAAAAATCAGACTGATATTGGACATTTTCTCCTGGGACCACATGGCATAACTTCTATTTCAGAGTTCTGTCTCAGTGAATGTTTTAAAAGACTTTCCTATAAAGGGTCATTCTTCTTATTTGAAAAAATTTGCATGAATTACGGCAGTTCCCAACAATTATCCTCCACTTGCTAATAGTGGTTTTCCCCTTGTTCTTGGCAACATGTCAGCTAAGGTGTATCCTCTTTCCCACCACTCCGTTTACAGTAAACTTCCAGAAGTTTTGATTAAGCATGAGGTAAAGCGTAAGATTACAACATCAATATGTTGTACAAAGTTTTCTGGTGACAGTCACACATGAGATTTTTTTTTCAAGTGTTAGAAATGTTTGCAAACTGGGGAAAAAAGGGTGATACTTCCTGTCCCCAGCAAGGACTGTTCTTGTCGTGCCCACACAAGGAGATGTGCAGATGCCATCTGGACTCGTCCATTCCTAGTGGGAGAGAAAGGGGCCCTGTACATTGCTCCTTGATGACTTTTTTACAGAATGAACGCAACAGGCTTCATGTTGATTGACTTTCAGAAAATACCACTTCAGCTGCGTCAGCCTGAGGGATAGAATTCTGCAAGCATGGAAAATTTACACAGAGGGTATCTGGGGTCTCAGCACAATGGCTTCTGCTGACTGCTGCTGGTGTGGACTTGGTGACAAACTCAGCAGTGCTAGAGCCATCCATTGTGCTGACAAGCACCTTCTCCTCTTCCTTCAGATATGCTTTATCTTGGTCATTTCTCAAACACAAGGCTTAAGGATAAGGCATTTACTAGAGCGCTTCGGAAATAACGTTCGTGACATGGCTTGGTGTTCACTTCTCAGGGAAACATGATGATTTCAACTTTGAGGGTCCTGTAGGAGTCTGAACTGAGTGTCTCTGTCAAAATCGGCCTCTCCAGGTGTATCTCCCAACACACAATGTTAGCCTGTGGCTTTTTCAGCCAGGATCAGTCCACAGGACACCCTCTTAGAGGCCTCTTTGTCTCTTAGGCAACGATGCTCTTTTAGTGTATGTCTGTAACGTAGACCATATGATAGCCTGAGTAAGAGGCCAGTGCCAATGCCTCTGCCACTCCCAATGTCCTGCCTTTGCTTGCTGTTCCTCGATGGCGCTTTCTGCCCAGCAAAGCCTGACAGCCTCCGCTTTCTACCCCTGCCCCCGCAGACAGCAGGTTAAAGGGTGAAGGAAAGCAGCAGTTTTCTGTCCACACCGTGAGTAAGGAAAGCTTGCAAAACCCAAGCCAATGCCCTCGTCAGTGTGTAGGCATGTAGCAGTGCTTTGCATAGTAGAGTAATAGTGGGCTGGCAGCGCATGCATGATTCAGGCATCTTGCATCAGCCTCTCAACTGGCTAAAAAACCCCACTCCTCCTGTATGTCAAAGAAATTTAGGGGTTCCCCTTCTTCTAGTCACTGCTCATATGTGTCCAGGAACTGTTTATATTTCCCTGAAATGATAAAAATGTTACTTTTAACTCCTATTTGATGAAAGCAAAGATGATGAACAGAGGCTCAGCTCTCCTGAAATCCTGCTAAAATCTGCTTTAGCCAGTTAATTTCAGCAAGCTTTCACCTGCCTGTTGATCGTTGTCCCACAGTCACAGATAGACAGTGAAAACAGTCAGGTATTTGCTATTATTTCCCATAACCTGCTGGACGGAGCAAAAAAGTTTAATCTGTCAAAGGCAGACCACAGTATATAACATATGGAGAGGGTTGGGGATCTTTAAACCATGTTAATGATTTAGTGATTTCCATTTAGAATACTGGTTGTCTCTTTTATATTTAGACTCACAGGGGAATTTATTTAAAAGCTGATCCCAAATTGTGTTAAGAGACAGTGAAGATTTTCATAATAAAACCAGCCTATTGTGATTCTTTCTATATAATGTATTAGGAAAATTGAAGTGACACAGCCTTGGGCAAACATTAATGTATTTGATTTTGAAGCACTAGCAAACACAGAGGTATAAAAATGGCTGCAAAGATCCAAATCACCTGCATTGCTCTATACCATCTGCTTTGGTTAACAGAGAGGGGAAATGTTTATTGCACTTTTATTTATGTGCAGAGCTTGCTGTGCAAGTTTGACATTTAATGATATGAATAACTTGACTGAAATACAGATATTAGGAAAGGATTGCCTTTAATGTCTTGTGCCTTGCCTCTAGGAACAAACTTATCCACTAACTTTACTGAGTAACATGAAAAGATTTGGGTTTTATGAAAGACCTCTATATATCTTATCAAAAACTCTGAAAAGCAAAATAAGTGCAATTGCAGGGTTCAGAACAGCGTGTTCATCAACAAGAAAACACTTCTAGCATTTTATTAGAAATGATCTGAGCAGAAGGGCAGAGTGAGAGGGATGATGCAAAGCAGCATAATTAAATAGCTTGTTCTCGTGATTAACTTGAACTTGATAACAACCCCATGTGGGTTGGATATGACTGCTTGAGAGCCTCCGTGGGGCTGGAATCACGTTGTATCAAGTTTTGCCGATCAGATCTGCCTATGATCTCAATCACAAGAGCTTTCCCTAGAAAAGTGAAAGGACGCAAGAATTTCTAGGCCTCCATGACACTTTTGGGTGTAGCATGGGCACCCCCTTTTCAACATGTGGTTGCAGTGGGTGATGCAGCTCAGTGAGAGCAAACACTGGTATCAGCTCATGTTGCTCCCTGAAGATCTGTGCATGGTCACGTCAAAGCTTGCTTGTTGTTGCTATTTTCCTCTCTTCGCCAAAGCACAGCACACCTGACCCAGCCCTGTGCTGGCTGCTGTGTTCCCATCCAACATTTTCAGTTGTCCTCTTTGTTCTAGTGCATGAGGTGCAGGGGAGAGCTAAATACAGCTATGTGTGGCAAATTCCTCCTCTGCTCTTGTATCCAAGACGTGCCTTAATGGCCTTGCATTTCGTCTGAGCAAAGGTGAGGGCTGGCGATCACCACCACGCGTGGAAGGAAAAACACAGCCGAGATGAAGCAGAGTGCTGCCTCTTTCCCACCGGTTGCCTCAGACACCCACAGATGTCATTCTTTGGGATAGATTTCTGCAGTTTTTGCACATGTTAACCAAAACTGCCTCCTGTGTTGGCTGCTGAGGTGGATCACACGAACATGCACACGTTTTCTAGGTGGATGTTGACTGCAGGAACCCAGAGACCGCAATTCCACCCCTCTCTGTCTTGTTGCAATGCTGCTGTCAGGGACCTACACGTACATGCCAGCGTACAGCATGGTATGCAATAAATCTTAATTTTTCCACTATTGAACAAAAATATTTTTTTCTATCCACAGATTCAGTTGTTACGAAGCCAAAGTCTGTTACCAAGCCATGAGGGCTCAGGGAATAGAGCATCCTTGTAATTATAATAGGACATAGCGAGAGCAGGAAAACTCTAAGCTGTAAGATGCAGCAGATCGTAATATCAAAATGATTTAATCATAGGTACCCTCAGCCAAAGCAAATGTGTCTGTTGTAATACTGGCACATCTAATCTTTCTGTGGTGTGTATAACATGAACTCAAGCAGCACATGTGTGAGCCAGAAGTTGCTGTCACAGCAGCTCACCCCTGCTTCAGGGATCATTCTACATAATGGCATGTCATGACTGTCTCTCCTCTACCCACTTCTAACATGGAGAATGAGTCTGATATTTGAAATGAAATAGTGAGAATCACATTGAGGAGGAATTTAATAATTTTGCAAAAATACCCACAGACTCTAGCAACGATGTTGATAACTGAGTATTTCTGCATGGGCTTAGGGCTGAGTGCTATCCCCGAGGTGGGTGAAGGAGCTTGCACAGGTTTCACCACAGGATTGCTCATGCGTGGTGTTGTCTCTGTCAAGGTAGATGGCCATTTTGCAATGGTCAGCATGTGGTTGCTATTTCTGCTCTCAGAGACCAGAGGAATTATTTGAGTTGCAATTTCAGGATTTCTTTTTCTCTGATCTTTAAAGGCTTCCCCAGATCACATTCCTGTACAAAGCTAGTTATAACAATGTAAACAAGTGTAACAGTTTGGATCAGAGCTGTCGCCTGCTGCAAAACAGGATCTGACCTTTAGACAGCTATTTGTTTTTCTCAAAGGCAATGAAAATGAATGCACGATTAACACAATGCTAATAACTGCATGACCAACGGTAATGCACATAGTATTACAGCATAGATTAACACATTTAAATAGTGACTACGTTTTGTCATGGGAAAAATGCAATAAATCCAAGCATACTGGTATTTCATTTATGAAGATTTAAGAATTCACAGTGCGCAATTCTTTGCTAAGTCACTGGTTGTGTAACTGTAAGGAAACTGTTCATGTGGTCAGCTTGATGATCCTAATAGATCTCACAGATCATATCTCCTGCGGTGAAATATCTTTGCATAAGTGCAGGAAATGTTAAAAATTGTGTCAAAGATAGTGACATACTATGTTTGCTGACTGATGTATGCAGAAAGTACCATTGCTGTGACATAGGGTCACAGGATAGCCAAGGTCGGAAGGCACCTCGAGGTTTCTGATTCAACCTCCTCCTCAAAACAGGGGCAGCTCTGGGATCAGATCAGGCTGCTCAGGGCTAGATCAAGTTGGGTCTTCAAAACCTTGAAGGATGGAGACGGCACAACCTCCCTGGACAATGTGAGCACATGTGGCATGCTGTACCTTCCTCCTGTCCAGAATGAGTGGTGATGGTCTGTCACTCCTGTGCAAATCACCATTGTAGCATCCATTTCTAAAATTAATTCCTTTGCTGATAACCCTTGCTCAGACTGGGAATATGACATGTTGTGACCCCAAATCCATTGCTGTTGCTTTGCTTTTCTCTTACATAAAGTAGATTCTTAGGAAACTAAAATTGTGTATTAAAATGTTCTATGATGTGTTTTTTACAGTAATATGAAGAAACACACATGATAGTCCCAGAGCCAGGCCCTGGTGAGTGCACCGATGGGGTAGGAGGAGAGGTGGGGAGTGTGTCAGGATCTGCTTTGTTGATGTGGGCTTTCTTCTCTGGCAGGCAATAGGACCTACAGACTGAACTCTTCATTCCTACTTAGACAATATTTCCTTTTTTTTTTTTTTTTTTTGATCTTCTTTTTAAGATCAAGTTCTTCTTTCTACAGATCTAGTGTATTTTAAGGAGGCTGCAGATTCAGCAGCTGTAACTGCATTACCTTATTCCTATTGTCCTTGCTAAAGTCTTTGAGGAAAACCACTGAATTAAATATTTTTTTTCTCCACCCCCCGCCCTTGGCAGGACGCAAAAGAAAAAAGATTCCCTAAGACCATGGAGATGATCAAAGTATTTTTATTTACTCTTTTTTTATGGTCAGCTTTATTATTGTCAGTAACTGTTCAAGGAATAAACTGAAATCCACCTGTTTTCAATGCCATTTGTAGAATTTCTATGTATGAAAAATGTTGGTTATGCACAGTATAAACAAAACAGAGGTGATTTACAATAGCTGCTGTAACAGGAAGTGTTACAGAGTAAACCCCATTGCAACATAACCCTCAAGATGATGAAATTAAAATAAAATTCACTCCTATGATTGCAACTTTTTTTAATGCTGACATTGTTTGAGCAAATTGTGAAAGAGTTGAAGTGCCTGGTCTGTTTGAATCTACTTTTAAAATCAAGTAAATCACTTGAACTACACATTTAAAATTACACAGCCAAAGATAAGACTGTATTTTGTTAGCCTATTTGAACTGGAATCACATTTAAGAAAGGACTTCTGAGCAGCTTTGCTAATGCGGGTGTTTCAGAGTCGTGAGGATGTTGCCACTGGGAATGTGTTCATCAGCACAGCTGTAAAATGTATGGATTTCTTAAAAGTCAGAAAAAATTTCAGGTCAATCTGAAAATCATTTTTCAGGTTCAACACCAGTATGACTGACTTTGAGTGAAATACTTTGGACCTGGTATCTTTAATTTTAATCTTAGGACTTTGTGTTCTTTAAAATAAAAGGGAGTAACTTTCGCAATGGCGCACTTCACAACGAAATCCAGCATGTATGGAGTGCTGAATGTAGGGACAAGTGGTTAATGTTCCTGAAGCACTTTGGCTGAAGCCATTTGATACAAATTCTGGAATTAGACTGCAACAACTTAAACATCAGTCAGTTTTAATTCACCTCTGAATTGCAATCTGAGCCTACTTTGGAGTCATGAGCAACTAAGTTGTTCATGGATGGATCCTTGACCTGTGCACATCAGTTGACCTGTTCTGCAGCAGGAAAGAGCTAGAGGTCAAGGATTTGTTGTTCTGATATCTCTTACTGTCTCCTTCTGCCACATGAGGACAGATATTCCCAGGATCAACCTGGGCAGGTTCAGTTTTCGGGACCTTGAGTGAAATAGTTCCACTATTCAAGGGGTCAGGCTGCCCATCTGGGGTCAGCTTTGGTATGGTGCAGCCATATGGACCAAAGCATGACAGCAGCTGTGGGAGAAAGCTGGGAGAAGTGGGAGGTTCCTCTGCTCAACCTGTTCAGGTGTGGTGGGATGGCAACCTGGTCAGTGGGGATGCTCTGCTGCCCTTGCTGCCACCTTTGAATTTATATTTTTGCTTGTCCAGACTCACCGTGGCTGCCCCTAAATCTAGCTAGATTTTATTTTTGAAATTATTTTAGATATATGAGGTAGTCAGGCTTACTCTTGGACTGTAAGCTTTTTAAAATAAACTCAAGTAAGGAAGATGTTTAGCTGATGCCATTTATTCTCAACTCATAATAATTAATTTTGCTCCCAGCTATAACTCAGCTAAAATAACACACTTTTGTAAAAGTGCCATAATGAATAAATAGCACTCAAGCTGTCATGTTGTTAGCCAAATTGTCAATGGCACTTCATTGACACTTAATGCTTCTTCAATGGCCCTCCAGCAAATTGCTCTTCTGCAAAGGTTTCTGTTAGAGTGATGGAAATACTGGAAAATACTTAAATCTTTTCTACCTAATTATAGCATATCTAAGTAACAAAAATTCTCTTGAACACAACGGGTCTTCTGCTGGTTGAAGGGCTGGAGAGGCAGATCCATGGAAGTGGAATATTGTTTTCAGTATACTAAACTGTTCACACATTTTCTTCAGCTTTGTACTGTCAGAACTTTGGTCAAGGCTATTTGTTCAATGGATGCTGTGTACTGCAAAATGCTTTGCATTTTTTTGTTTCCTTATTTTATTCCTTTTCAATTATTTTTTGTCAGTTACTTCTGGCAGAATGGCCAACCTTTCTGCACTATTTTGAAATCAGAATTTTCTAATAAAACTGATTAAATGACTGATTACAGCCCAACAAAATACTTCCTTTTACTAACTTCCAAAGACTAAGGATGTTTCTCTTCTATCTGAATACATTCTCACTTCCTTTAAAAGAAAAAATGATCATTTACAAGAAAGAGTGAGTTTTGCTTCTGCATTTGGAACTTTACAGAAAACCAACAATTTCCTTATGAAGTATATTTAACTAATATTGACTGAAACCTGAAGGAAAATTGACTTTCATAGGGTTGAGTTGTCTCTTCAAGAAAATGAAGTCTAGGATTTCTTTTTTGGTATTCACAGTAGTTTTTCTACTACAGTAGAAACCTTCATAGTTCAAGCACTGGGAAATCTTGCAGGCAAAATCCATCACTTTTGCTTGTTTTGGTATTAAATAATGTTGAATGACCAGTAATTCATAGAACCACTCTAGGTTTAAGGGACTCAGGAGGTCTCTCTTGCTCACAGCAAGAGTCAACACTAAATTCAAAGCAGGTCACGCAGTGAGTTCTCCACTGGGGTCTTGAAAACCGTCAAGAACGGAGATGGCACAGCCACTCTGGGCAGGTTGCTCCCATACTTGACTGTTCACATGCTCAAAAATTTCTCTTTAAATCCAGTCTGAACATCTCTGGTTTCAATTTATGCTGGTGGTTCTTCCTCCTGCCACATGCCACTGTGAAGGGCTAGGGCCTATCTTCTCATCCACAGAGTCTGTGAGCTGAGTGCTCTGTCTCCTCTTTCAGGCCACTGAAACAGATATTAAGGAGGACAGGTCCCAGGAAAGATCTCTGTGGTACCCCACCACAGGAGCCTTTAAGACAGAAGAATGTTAATGGTCCTGCATTCACAGATTTAAACATTTCACCATAGGAGGTAACCAGGTTGATCAGGCATAACTCACCCTTTCTCAGGCCATGCTGTTCCCAGCCACATTGTTCTGCCCTACACATTCAGAAATGTTCTCCAAGACCCATGGACTTGTAAGGGTTAAGATTTCTCAACAAACCCTGACCTGATTTCTACCACTGGTAGATCCTCTCCTCCTTAAACCCTGTCTCTGAGCTCAGGAGTCTGGGAGACCTTCCTGGTGAACAGCAAGACAAAGGAGAAGTTGAGTACCTCATCCCCATCTGCATCAAGTGTCACTAAATCATTTACCCCACTCAGCAGCAGGGCCCACATTTTCCTTGTTCAGCCTTTTACAGCCCATGTAGGTGTAGAAATTCTTCTCACTGTCCCTGAAATCCCTTGCAAGTCTCATCTTGAGCTAAGCTGTGGCCTTCCTGATGCCATCCCCGGGCCATGTTTGTAAGCCTCTCCCTTGTCGATTGTCCCTGCTCCCAGCTCTGTATGCTGCCTTCTCGGTTTTCAGCTCAGTCTAGACAAGACTGCCATGGATTCCCACAGTCCCAAACCACGCTTACTATTTTTGTGAGAGTTTGCGTTCAATTTTGAAGAGAGAAAAAGTGTAAAGGCAGAGATTTCCTTCTGTGTTTAGATATAAAAGTACGTTGTGACTTCTGAATTCCTGTTTTCTCAAAGAGTACATGTGACTCCTGAATTCCTGTTGTCTCAACATACTGGGCAAACACAGTGTCTTCAGCTTCTTACTTGGCTATTAACCCTGTCAAATATTCAAGATAATATTTGGATGAGTGTTCACTCATAAGTAGCGCTACTGAATCGTGAGTTGCCAGGAGAGAGTATTTATAGCTGCCATTAATGTTTATAGAAGTGAAGAAATATAGGAAACTCTGCTTACACATTAAACAAAAAAAAAGAGCTGTTTATTCTAGAAGGCAGAGTTTAACTTTGATATGATTACATGATGCTGTTGATATTCTGCAAGCCTGGGCAGATCCCTGGACATTTTTTCTAAGGCCATAGTGACCTTTACATGCTATGTTTAATAGCAAATCTGAAAAAATGAGACATTATTTGCATACACAGTTATAATAGATTAATCCATGTTTACATACATGATCTGTGAGTCACTATGTAAGTGCCAAAAACCTGAGGAGAACAGAAGATAACAGTTCACGGCTGTGCAAAGTTCCTTTTAAAGGTTAACCATCTTCTGCTGCTAGTTGGTGTGTGATATTTTTATTTCCATTGTTTTGAAAGAAGTTTTATTCAAGAAGAATGTGTTCAAGCATTGAACGGATTAAAGGATTTTCTGTGCTCTGTTACCTTCTCTCTCTTGGGGGAGTGAGTTCAGTTCCTAGAGCTTTTCAGTATGTGGTGCTCAGACAGGTAATTCATGTTTTCATAAACTCCTAGGCACTTATTTCTATTAGCTTCTCATATACAGAAAATTCAATTGATTTCCATGTGCACAGTTAACTATGTAGATACTGGAAACTGGACATTTTTGTTTACCCATCAATATCTGTTAGACATGGGGGCTATTAGGAGGTAGTTCAGTATATCTGAAAACTTGAAATATAGTCTAATCAGGAGACCTGTGACATAAAGATACTGTGTAATCTTAAATTGTATGTAAAAATATACAGTTTCTTCATCAACGTTAGAACAGCTTCCTGAATCTTGCTTTGTCCTTGTGAGTTGTAGGCGGATACATGAATGTGAACAGGAATTTAAATTAAGTCATTTTTCTATAGCAGGTCTTGTTATGAGAGAGTGTAGAGTTGTGTCATTACTGCATGACCGTAGTAGTAAGATGATGAAATACGTCTTTCAACAGCTACTGATCCCAGCCATTATTGTTTCTTACATTATTCCTAAAGTTGGTATTTCTGAAAACACTTTTTACAAAATTTCTACTCTGTGGGAAAACTTGAAAGTCCATTTTTCTTTGAATTGCAACAAAACCAAGTTGAATGCAAGTTGAAAATGTTGAAACTCTCTGCCAGTTGGAAATGCTGTGTTTTGACGTGCCTTATGTCGCAGTCTTTTCTCTTGGCCAAACAAGACTGAGTCAATAGTGCAGTTCTGTGAAAATGACAGAAAAGCAATTGTAAGTGATGGGAAAGATCTTATTTGCATATTGGTGTGCGTGTGTGTGGCAGGGTGTTGGTTGTTTTTTCCATCCCAGAAACCAGTAATTCATTTCAAAGGCTTTCTCTGTTTCATGACCTCGATGGACATGACTCAGATACGAATATTTCTGAAATTTCCCTTGGCAGGTTACTGCACAGCTTTATAGTCTGTCATCATAAACAATACTTTTGGACACATGTTAAAGCCCTTAAAAATAAGTATTTGTTAAAGTTTTGTGTGAGCTAATGTGAGTTCTGTAATAACGTGATGGAATAGAATGGACTTTCCCTGGGGTATGGCACTGGAGGCTGACCTCGTCTGGGGAGGGGCTGTTCGCAAACAAGTAGACAAGGACCTTGCAAATCAAAACCCCTGCACAGGGCAGGCATGATGATGGTGTTAGCCCTTGCTTCTCTGCCTTGGAAACAGCTTTAGGAGATCAGAAAAGCTGATGCTGCAGACACTTAGGTTTTTTGGTTCTGTATCTATGCCAACAATTCTTTTTAGCAGGAAGTTTCT
Organism: Rhynochetos jubatus; assembly: GCA_027574665.1. Taxonomy (NCBI): domain Eukaryota; kingdom Metazoa; phylum Chordata; class Aves; order Eurypygiformes; family Rhynochetidae; genus Rhynochetos; species Rhynochetos jubatus. Next base: position 26,527,832 of record CM050656.1, read on the forward strand.
TCTGCTCACATCCCAGGGTTGATGTTTTGCTGTCACTTTTGTGGCTGGTTTTGCTGGCACATTGAGGGATACACTAGCAGAGTACAGGGGTGACCATATTGACTTGCCTCTATTTATGGTTACTAATCAATCAATGACCTTTCTTCCATTAATCTGACTAATGATGAAATCTATTTATACTTTAGGCTTTGCCATGGCAAAATCCTGTGTAGTTTTATAAGTTGTGTGGGAAAAGTCATCCTTTTGTTTTAAAATTGCATCAGGTAATTTGAATAGGTCTCGAGCTGGGTAGTGAGGAACAGTGACTACTCCAGTGCTAGTCACCTTCCAAACGCCATCTGGTCATATCTGCGTCATAGATCAAGCCCTAGGCAGCCTGGTCTGACCCCAGAGCTGACCTGCTTTGAGCTGGATGGAGGTTGGACCAGAGACCTCCTGAGGTCACCTTCACCTTGAGTTTTTCTATGAACCTGTTTCTCCAACCAGCCTGCTCTCTTCCAAGCTGTGTTATATTACACTTTATGTATTACATAATATTACCTTACCTTACATTACCTCACCTTACCTTACATTATATTAATTATATTTTCTTTTGTAGCAGCTGTTCTGTTTTTTTGTCACCCTTGTCTTTCTGTCATTCCTCCCCCCCCCCCCCCCCCCCCCATCCTTTTTTATGATAGGAGGGGAACTGGTAAAAAGATTCAGTTGCTTGTGTTACTTATTCCACAGCATGTGTCTTCCACACAGGTCTTTTGTCTACTCCAGCAGATTGGCTAGCAGCCAACGTTGAGATTGTGTCTCTTCAGGCAATATCCTGAGTTTTGTTGTCATATTTGTGTCAAGACAGCAAGGCAAAACTGTGCTTATGAAAATAACTTCAGTTGTCAAACTTTGCTCTGAAGGATTGTCCTGCCCTAATAGCTCTTGTTCACATAGACACTGCTCATGTAGACAACTAACCAGGAGAACGCAGAGACATACAGTATAATGGTGCCTGGAGGTAAATTACTTTAGGTCTCTAATGACTTCTCCTGCATGTCAACTCATGATCTATCAAATGAATTTTTGACTCTATCATCACTTTCAAAAATTAGCCAGACCTTGCTCTTTTATTTAGGGATTTAAGCTTATGAAAAAGTAGTTATAGATTATTCCATTTTAGCATGTGGGATGACTGCACAGACGCTACATAAGTAACAATGAAACAGGGTTTCCCATCGGGAAAGAGTAGAAAAGAGTAGGAATATTTGAATGGGTCTCAGACTTTAGATTCAGACATGCCCCATTCTGCCAAACTTGCTTACGCATACCTAAGCTGTTGGACAGACCTGATGTCCATTTCTGGTAAGAGAAGGAGATTCAGGATTAACAATTCAGATTCACAGAAGACTTATGAATCAGCTGTGAAAGTTAAAGTTTCTTTTAATTCAGATTACTAATGTGTGAAATGCATAGAAATGAAATGGGTCAGGAACAGTGGATTACATTTACATATGTAATTACATTACTTACGTGATGCACTATGCTACATTCTTGAAAACCATTTCAGGTGTCATAGCTAGAAGACTTTCTTCTAGCAATGTGCTTGTTTGAATTTTAGTTTAGTTTATAATGTGTATGTGCTCTTTATGATCTATATTGTAATACGGTACTTCTTGTTTAGGAGAGCCAGTATTTTAAATGGGGATGATAATGGGCAAAGTATGATAGACAAATCACATGAAGCCAGACAGGTACAATTAGTTCAGGCTACTAATGGCTTTCTTTTTTGAAGACTTGAAGAAAAAATACGGGTTTGTCCTATGCAAGTTCTTGCAGCCTAAGCCGGGTCTGGGCGCTCTTGTGCAAGCGCTGTGTCTCAATGAGAAGCAAATGGAAAAACAATTAGTCTGTAGAGCTGCATTTTTCTGGAAGTCATACTTTTTTTACCAACAATCACCAGGCTATGTCACAGTCAAGGAATTAAAACAAGAAATCATTGCTGCTGTCTCAAAGTGCTCAAACAAGTGTAGTGTTATAGCACTACTCAAGAGCTAGACAAACAAAGACGAGGTTGAGAAGAGCTTTTCAAGCATTGTAACACAACTCCTTGCTGTCTAAGCATGCATACCTTTCGCAGAGTCCTCTTGGCCTCTACTTTACAGGGTTTGGCTGCAAACCAGAGGGATCTCACTTTATTAGAGTTCTCACAGTTCTGGCTCGCGATGATGTGATTACACTCTTTTTACAAACCGCTTTACCAAAGCTAGTTTCTTCCTGCTTGAATCAGAGCATTAATGCCTGAGAAGACAGAGTTTCTGCCCCTCCAGTTTGTATTCTTTTTGATTATTCTATACTTTCAAATTACTCTAAAAGACAGGAAAGTTGCTATTCCACATGATGTAAGGAGGAATAATGAAATTTTCATCTTATTCTGCCACTACTAAGCGACCCAGACCATATTTCTACCTCCTATGCTTTAGTGTAAGTCATAGATAATTTAGGCAGCCATAGGACCGTTTTCGATTTCAGACAATTTAGGAAGATTTTCCAAAAACCAAGGGGCTTTAGACATCCAAGATGCTCTGAGTCATCTTTTATAGGTGCACAGCTCTGTCCACTAACTATATTGGGGAGAAAAGGTTTTGGGTTTTTTTTTGGGTCTTCTGAGTCACAGCTCAGTCAGATTCCCAAAGCAGCAGGAGGAGGAGGATCAGACAGGAGGGGTACCATGGGTTTGCCTTCTTCCTTGAGGAGGAAAAATTTCTGGGCTTTGTCAAAAGTAGCCCCACTGGCCCTGATACTGTGTGGGGACTCAGCAGCCAGCAGTGCAAAGCCTCAAACAGGGCTGGTAACATACAATCTTTCTCTTAGGGGACATGGTGTCTAATGATCAGTAAAGTCTCTGCAACCAATCAGTATAACTCAAGGATGGACATGCTGTTTCAGACCAAGGATCCTTCCAGCCCCGTACCCATCTCCTGTGGTGGTGCTGGGGGAAAAACAGCACAGAACATTTCCCCTCAGCCCAATGTGATTTCCCACCAGTAACCCACAATTAATTTTCCCATGTACTTCTGAAGCTCCCCCTGTGTAACACTTCCAGCTTGTTCTAGAGCTCAGAAGGTGACAAACACTTCCACAAACCTCTTTCTGATCCTCAGTGTCCCCCTTTACCCCATCTTGGAGCACAGTGACTCCAAAAAGGTGGGTTTTCTTGCAGCACTCTTCCAGCACGTCTCACTCAGCTAGTTTGACAGTGAGCTGCAAAGGGAAAAGCTCCTGCTGACAGAGCTGGTGAGCTCCTGTCCCCCAGTGGGATGAAGGTCTGGGCTCTTCCAGATGTTTCCCGCAGCTGGAAAATCTTTTGTGTCATAGGAAAGTGACTACAACACTCAGGGCCCCTTACATGGCTTTTATCTGAAAGATACGTGCTAATCTGTGACAGAAACGCATCTGTTAAAAAAATAAGTTGGCCTTTGCCTTCAAATATTTCGGCAATCTCGGTCGTCAGCTTGGAGCACAGCAAGTCCCCTGAGCTCAGCATTAAAATGTGAAACTGAAGACACTTCCAGGTGGATAGGATTCAAATACCACTTAAAACACATAATCTGGGTTTTCCTTTCCCCCTTGTTGGGAAAGGCATTTATAAATTGTTTCCTCATGGCCTTCAAGTCCAACTCTCCTGGTCAGAGCTGAGCTGTCACCTTCTGGGAAGGAACCTCGAGCGATCTAAACGTGCTCTTCAGTAAAAGGCAAAGAAAAAGAAAATAAAAAGCAGGGGAAGGAGCTGGAGAGCAGAGGTGGTGGAGGGAGGGCGGGAAGCCTGGCCCCACGGCAGCCGCGCAGACGTACTGGGTGAGCACGCCTGCCCCGCCGGCTGTCCTCGGGTGCAGCCAGAGGTTCACGTCATATTGGCCGCCCCTTCCTGCCCTGCAGACTCCCAGCCCCCAGAGGAGCATGACGTCAGGCTCCTTGCACAGCTGGGAGTCTGGACACCCAGTGCTGCCCATTGATGGCTGCTTGTGCTTGCTGCGGGTGCCCAACCTCATGCTAATCTTCCTCTGCTTCTCCACATCCTGGACCATCCTGTTGTTATCCTTCCTTTGCTCTCGTCGTCTCCTTTTCTCTCCTCTTCCTATGCTGTCTCCTTACTTCATCACTGCCTTTCTCTTCTTCCTCCCATTACCCCATCACCCTTCTTTGCTCTGTCTTTGATTCTGTCCACTTGTGATTTTTTTTTTTTCCAAACACAAGGAAAATATTTCACCACCATGCTTTGCTTCTCTGCTGTGTTTTGTGTTTCTGAAAAGGAAACCCGTCACATGAGGGTCTGTGTTGTTTCCTTTGTTTCTAGGCCACAAAAGCTGCTCCCCGTGGAGGCCTCTGGGCACCATGACAATATAAATAGTAATAATTAATGGAGCGCTGCACGTACAGAAGAGGTGGGAGAACTGACGACATGAGGCTGACATTTGGGAACCTATATGGCCATTAACGAAAGGCTGCTGAGATGTTTCTCCTGCAATTGCGGAAGCATTTACTGCTTCAGACTGCTGTTAACTCCTAAGAGTTACCTATTAACACTCAAGCAAGTCACAGAGTTACGGGTATTTAAATATAGAAGAAATCTATGCATAAGCAAGTTTAATGAATGGTAGTCACAGGTGGAAATAAACACGTTAGGCCAGGTCCTTGCAAGCTCTGCCCAATTGTCATTGGCCAAAGTAAACACCAGCCAAGGCCTTACAGACTCTATATTGCTTTTCCATACAGCAATGTCTATCAATGTATATCTGTTGGCAGTATGTGATGAACAGGCTCACAATGCAATACCTGTTCCCTTATCTTTCTTCCAAAATGTCCCCACCTGAAGAGTTGTTTCTGGGTTTCCTCTGGCATACTGCAGTGACATGCATTAATGCCACCACCAACTGTGCTTGTGGTACTCTTCAAAAGACACTGACCTGAGCAATGGAAGCTGTCCATGAAGACAGGTGTCTGCTCTGCACAGCCTTTATAGTAAACTTCTCAAGGTCTTTGTGCCTGCAGAGAGCTCTGCTAGAGGTGAGAGAAGTGAGGAGACACAGGGGAATGCAAAGAGGGAGCAGAGACCTCTTCCATCCGCATCTGGGAGCTGCCTCACCTCTTCAGGCTCCTTGAGTAGCAGTCAAAACCCAATACATTAAATTTAAATCTACAGACGCTGTACCGTTAGGCTGTCAGTGCAATGTCTTGCTGCAGTGGCACCCAAAATCAGCCCTGCTGGTATTAGGCAGTGGCGGGTCTCTTATTTCTGGTTCTCCCAATCTTCCCTGGTGCCCATGTGCCCCTTTTCTGACCCTTGGGTGATACATTTAACTTGATATCTTGTATGAATGATCTTTGAGAGGTGTATAAAAGGTGTCAGGGATTTTCTTACACTTTGGATGTTCTGGGATGACCCTCTCATGCATTATGTAACATCATGCTGTTCCCACCACCGATACCACAGCACTGCTGTCACTCCATGGTGGTAGCCCCAAGGACCAGGGCATCACATAGGGTTTTTGGGTTTGTGTTTATGTTCCCAGTTTCCTCATAACTCTGAGATCATTTCCAACCATACAGGGGGTTTGACACTTCATTTTCTGTCAAACAAAAGGCTGTCTGGTTTCCTGCACGGGGGCTGCTTTGCAGATGAACTTTGCTCAGTGATGACTGCAAGGTTTGGGTCCAGAATTGGCTTGACCCCCCAGCACTTCAGTGCTCTGTTTTCCACCAGTCTCAGGAAACGAGGGGGAGGAGGGAGACGTGATGGTATGCCAAAACTTGTGCTCCTGTGACCTGCTCTTGTGTATCCTGAATGCGTCAGGCACACCGCATATGGCTAAAATGGGTTTGGTATGAACAGTTTACTGGTTGGTTACTATATCTTCTATCAGCCTACGTAAGAAAGGCTAGCATAATAGTGTAGCACAAACAAATAGGGTTTTTTTATCTTCCTAGCCAATTTAAATATATTTGGTTTGCTTCCCAGAGGCACTTTTGCTGTGCTGCCAGCATGACCTTCTTTGCTTGACAAGGACTCTATTTTGCATATAGGATGAATTTTAAAAGCTTTATCCTTGTCCCAGTTCATTTGAGGGCAGTATAAAATATCTCTAGGCTTCCATGACCTGAAAAACATACATACATTTTTAAACATCTTTTTTCTGTGATAATTTAAGAAATATCATTCAAACAGTGCAATCATATTTTGGCCAGGGTGCTTCTTTTCAGAGCATGATGGATCTGGGAGTATGCTGTCCTGTCCAGATGATGCTATCTCAGCCAACTGGCCCAAATAACTCTATTATAGGCTTTCCTTGCATGACATTCATAGCCTCTTTTTTTGCCAAAATATTTCCCTGGTCTTTTGCAACACTGGTGTAAGTGCTGCTTTTCTCTGGTCTCAGTGGTTTGGTGCTTCTGTTCAACAGGTGGGTTTCCCCAAAGGAGGTGAGTGAGCTGGGTTTGGCAGCCTGCTGAATTCCCCTGCTCTCTCCCACACTCTTGCAAATCACGAAGGGCAGGAAAGCAAGGGGAAAGCCAGGATGCAGCAGGTGGGCCCTGAAGACTTACAAAATGAGATAGTTCCCTCTAGGAAGGAAAGGCTCCTTGGTATTTCTTATTATTAAATACTGGTATGAGAAAGACCAGTCTGGTCACCAGAAGAATAACAGCAATGTTTGGCTACTGGCCTGCTGTCTTTTGGACCTGCTTAGCAACCACCCGCGTTTTAATTTTGGAAATGGAGAGATTGTGAGAGATTCACTGAAAAACAGTGACTCTCCAGAGCATTTCAGCAAGGGACAACTGATCAATCATCTCATCTTTTCTATAATTGGAATGTCTCATTAACTTTCCAATCCAAAAAGTGGCATTTGCGCTGCAGTCGGTTATTCTATGCTTTGCTTTTCAAGGAAAGCTGCTTTTGCAGACAAATTCCTTCCTGTGAAGTACAAGCCTGCTTATGAAGTGAGAAAACATTTGCATGGGCTAGCAGTAGGCAGGAAAAAATTCATCATCCTATGAATTATCCCATTTTTATGGTGGAAGAGAAATGGAAACTTAAAGTTTGTGGGTTTTTTTGGTGTTTTTTTTTTTTTTAATTAAAAATGAAGGAAGGAGTTGGTGAGGAAAGTGATCCTGCAACAGTCAACTTATTGGTAGTTAACATACTTACCTAGAGGATTAAGGCGTTGCAAAGTCTTATCCTGAGCACTTATCCGAGAGTCTCCGTGAGAGGGTAAACCTCCGTATCATCTGTCAAATAGAGGGGGGGGGGGGGGGGGGGGGGGAAGGTCTCAGCTGTGTTTTTACCAAGAAATTCCATGCTAGACCTGAGAAATACTCCCCATGGACAGTTTAGTTGGACTTGCCTTGTTTCCATAAAAATATTACATTCAGAAAAAAGACAGATTTGTCCAAAAAATTTCCACCAGTCTCAAGCGGAGATGATTCCTTGCTTCCCAGAATACGAAAGAGGTGAAAACAACCTCATATTTTCTAGGGGGCTGGGGGGCGGAGGGGTGAAGTGTCTTCCGGTTCTGAATGAATGTGGCTTCACATGTCCGCTTCTTACTCATCATGAGACCATTCAATACGCTTAACATTATTAAGCAAAATAAACTTCCCGTTAAAGATGCTTTTGTATGAGATCATGAAAACTCCAGGACCCAGCTTACTTTCTGCAGTGCTGGCCGTGGTCCACAACATCTGAAAAGAGATTTTATTATGGTGTCTGAAGGCAGTGCTTTTTTATTTAAGGGCTGTGTTGATTGGAGGGTTAAAAATTGGCTAGTGATATAGGGATTTTATAAGCAAACTGGAAATATGTTTTTAAAAAATTTTTGAAAGAGTAAAATAATGTGTTCCTTAGCTAAATGTTAAACTAAATGAAGGGAACCTTAGCTCTGCCCTTTCATGGAGTTTTCCTACTGTAGACCCCTGTTATCATTAATATATTTATTTTAAAATTAGTCTTATTTCACCTATTTTAACTTCAGATATCACTGTGAAGTAGGGCTGAAGCCGGTTATAGCCCAATTTGCATTTCGTTATCTTAATAGGTCATATGTCTTTTAAATATTAACTTTTATTCATTGCAACATTCTTATGTTATACTCTATTCTAAATTAAAATTGTTCTTTTTCTTATAATATGTAAATACTAAACAAGAATCTTAAAAAAATCTTATAATTCGTTACTCTTGAGTTTTTTAAATTATGAAGATTAAAACATAGAATATGTTTGTTATAACTTTTACAATTAGATTCCGAGATACACACCAGTTTTTACCTCACAAAGCAATAAACATAAAACAGTTAAACTGGTTTTGCAACTGATCTTTGTTTTACCAGGGCAGTAAATAGCCCTAAATATAGCATAAAAATTAGACTGTTTGCTTCTGCCATTTGTCCTTGGTGCGTTGCTGCATTAGGCAAATGGAAACTCCTGCCTGTGGGATAACAGGTCTTCAGGATGCAGGCATGTACATGCGTGTGTGCGAATGTGTACACACACTATCTTTGGCATCTGCTGAGGAGCTCTGGATCAATGGGCAGCTTTTACGAGGTTATTCTTGCAGTTCTCATTTAAACCTGGAAGTTTCTCCTCTGTGGTTGATGTATCTTCTCTCTTTCCATTAGAAATGGTCACCATCTTCTTAAAAACAGACCTGAAGACAGGAACTACCTTCAGGACAAGGTAATAGTTCATAGTAGAAATGAAGGTATCTGTAATGCTGAGAAAAACAGAGACATACCTCAGTCAAACCTGTCATGGACTGAAGATCTGGTGTCTGACCCCAGAGCTGCCCTTGCTTTGTGCTGGAGGTAGGACCAGAGAGTTCCAGGGTCTCTTCCAGCCTGAGTTATCCTCTGATTCTGTATGAACATTGCTAGTTATGCTTAATGTATTGCACATCACACATAAAGCTGTTGCCCAAGTCACTGTTAGGTGCAATACCTACATACCACAAAAATCACCTGGTAACATTTGCTGGTATATGAAATATAGGCAGTTAATGCAAGTGAACTTTAGCATGAGATTTTTATTTCAGTCAGACACAATCAAAATTCATACCTTCTAAATAACAAGAATATGCCATATGCAAAGAATGTGTGGAATGGCTATTGGCACGTTCATCAAAAGTTGAGCTGCTAGACAGCTTTCAATTTCTCAGGAAGGATGTCTTCTCACTTCACAGTAAAGGAAAGAAAATCTATGTTTTCCTGCTTCACTACTATTGTGGGAAACCGATCCTGGTCTCTCTGTCCAACTGATTCCAAGGTCTTCTGTGCAGTGCCGTGAGGTTTGGAGATGGAGGTAACAAGTCAAAAGTCTGAATCCCTGCAGAATACTCCAGGTGATCACCTTCACCTCCTGATAATAAATGGGGATGTTGTTCGACCCAGCTAGATCCAAATTTCCACATTGCTTACAATCAAGCAGTAAGTTTGTATCAGTGTTGAATAAAAATCTATGTTCAGCCTTGGCTTCAGGCCTTGCCTGTTTGTCACATTCCTATAGATTGTCTCCTCCCAGCAGAAAACAAAAACTGGAAGTTATAGAATGCAGCCAAAAGCAGAAAATGCAGGCTTTTAGCTAGATTTAGACTGGTAAAAACTGGCTGGATAAAATAAGAGAAAAAGAAAAATGTTCAGAAAAAAATTACTTGTTTTTCAAGTAAATGCACTTCTTATCAATTTACAGCTCTGTTCCCCTAAGGCTTATGAGAAACAGGGAGTGCATTACAAGAAACAGAGAGTGCAGTAGAGAAACGAGGAGGGGATTTTGTTAAGAAACTGAAAGTTTGCATTTAATCATATTAATTTAAGCTGGTAGTGTGCCCAGGTGGCCAAGAACGTCAACAGCATCCTGGCCTGCATCAGGAACAGTGTGGCCAGCGGGACCAGGGCAGGGATTGTCCCCCTGTACTGGGCACTGGTGAAACCACACCTTGAATCCTGTGTTCAGTTTTGGGCCCCTCACTGCAAGAAAGACACTGAGGTGCTGGAGAGTGTCCAGAGAAGGACAACAGAGCCGAGGTTCTGGAGCACAAGCCCTGTGAGCAGCAGCTGAGGGAGCTGGGGGTGCTCAGTGTGAAGAGGAGGCTCAGGGGGAGACCTTATGGCTCTCTGCAACTTTGTGAAAGGAGGTTGCAGACAGGTGGGGGTTGGTCTGTTCTCCCAAGTAATAAGTGACAGGACAAGAGGAAATGGCCTCAAGTTGTGCCACGGGAGATTTAAACTGGATGTTGGGAAACATATTTCTTCACTGAAAGGCTTGTCAGGCACCGGAATGGGCTGCCCAGGGAAGGGGTTGAATCACCATCCCTGGAGGCATTTAAAAGATATGTAGATGTGGCACTTAGGGACATGGTTTAGTGGTGGTATCAGCAGTGTTAGGATTATGGTTGGACTTGATGATTTTAAGGGTGTTTTCCAACCTAAATTATTCTATGATTCTGTGGTTATATTCCTTTTGATTCAACATCAATAATGGTATAAGGAGAACTTGGCACGATCTGAGAAGAACTGAGCATGACTGTGAATTGGAAGGTGGGGCTGGCTTTGTGCAAGTCACGCAAATCTAGACTAGCCTAAAATCTGATGATGGATTGCTCTTTCAAAGCTTTATTCAAGTGGGCACATTTATGGCCATTTAATAATAAGGACTCTTATTCATAATCTCCCGTGTTGCCTACCCATTCATGTGATGAATCATAAGTAATGTAACATTTTCTAAAGAAATTTCCTGTGAAAATGGACCTAGAGGCAAATAAATAAAAATTTTATTAGACACTCAAGAAAATTTGTGTCTTTTTCTAACTTCCAGTTCTCCCAGTAAATGTGACAGCTACTGAGAATGAGCAAGCAGATTTAATGTGATTTAATTTTCTCTCGAAAATTTTCTCAAACCAATCATTATGAAAGTGCTGAAGCAAATAGTTCCTCAGTCTATCTTCTGGTTCCTGGTATGAAAGTGAAGAACAAAAATGGTAATGATTTTTTAAAATAATCTGTTTTAGAGGCTGATCTGGTAGTATCTCACTATGACTGAAAGCAGAAGTGACAGAAATATCACAGGAACATTTTCTAGTCAGCTCCCCTGTACATTCTGCAAAGTCAGGCGATGCAGATAAGCTCTTCAGTTTTTCAGAATTCAGTTCTGAATCTGATATGCGGTGGCAGGAGAGTTTTTTTCAGATCTTTTCATACTACTAAGCTTCCCAAACTGCTGTTTTATGTTTAATGATGCCTGCAGATTTTTCAGTTCCTTAACAAATTATGTAAAAAAATGGCTTTGTACCTGCCTTTCCACCGTATCCCACTGAATATGGAGATTCGAAAGTATGACTAAAATAACTGGCCCTTGTTCCTAGGAAAGGACATAAACTTTGCAAATGATGTTTGCCTGAGAACAATGTTATTCAAATCATGCAAGTTCACCAGTGTCAAATTAGATGTGATAGCTAAAGTCACTGTAGACCTGACTACCAAATAATCAAATATTTAAGTCAACAGTGGTAAATGTTCACTTGTTTGCATGGAAGGTTTAAAGAGAGTTATGAGAAGTATAGCAGCCAAGAGTGATCAAGGAATTGACTTTAAGAGGAAATCACCTTCCAGAAAAAATGAGGAACCTTGGGGATTTCAATTCTCTATTCAAAAAGGCTTAATTTGAGAAATGGATTGTGTGGTTGGTTTTATTTTGGCTTTTGCTTTTACAAATTAGTCTGTGAAACACTCCTGGTTTTGGCTTACTGGTAAACCACTGCCTGCTCTTATTTTTTCTTTATCTTATTTAAAGTGATATTTTAACTGAAAAGTCTTACACGTTTAGCATCTACTTACTAAGTGATACCTAGCACTTGCTGGCACTGTGGGAGAGCACTTCAGTATCAAACAGAAGATCTCCAGACAACTTTCAGAAGTGTCAAAGAGTTTCAGAAACCAAAACCCTGGGCTCTGCTAAGGTAGAGTTATTTCTCAAAGTTTCAACTCTCATTAAATATTCTGACCTTTGTTTTGTAGTTATGGGAGACACTAACTTGGTTTTCACAGAGAGTGTTCATATGCTCCTTAAATTTTCCTCAAAAGGAGGCAAGCATCCTTTTTCTTTCTTCAGACTGAGGAAGAACACTTGGAAACTTCAGCACAGTGCTTCATCCATCTCCCTTTCCTGAGTAGGAGAGCTTTTATAATTGAATGAACACCATTTCTGAAGTAGAGTAAGGATTATTGAGAACATCCAAGCTTATTTACTATACAATAATGCCAGTTTATTTTTAGGATAATTTTATATATTTTGCTTGATCCGTAAAAAGACCTTCCACTGTGTCAGTTATGACAAGAGACACTGAACATTTCACCAAGCAAACAGTGAAATGAAGTAATTTCTAGTATTCTGGGGCCAGAAATGAATTTGTCTGAAATTCTATCATTTTATTGGACACTGAGAAAACTCAGTCCATGTCTGAATTTTTTTTTCTTCTTTCACTGAATTCTCTGTGCTATAAAAACCTCAGTCCTGAATTTCATGGAATGGTCTCTACTTCCCTGCCTCATTGGTCATAATACATTTTTAACAGCTTCTCTAAGATGCGATTGGATCACCTCGTGTTACATCCCAGCCTTACGTAAGAACGAGTATTTCATAGCTGAGCTAGCTCAACGCAGTTTTATTTTAATTATTACCTGTGACTGCTACTTAGCAACTCGGCCATTATTTGTTAGGCAGGATTAATTAATATTGTCTAGGCAACAGGCTTGAAGGCCACAGCTGAAAGGATATTAGGTTGTGTCAGTTCTCAGGGTAAGGTTTTGAAAGTGTTGGAGAACGTATCTGGAGCCAGCATTATGGCTTTTAGCCATGTTTTGTTGCTCTATCATGGTTTACTGAAGATATTTGGGGTTTGAAATCATACAGAACAATTGATGCTTCTGCAGCCTTGCAGAGCTGGGTTTTTACACCAAACCTGTGCTGCTTCTCAGGGTCTTGGTCTCACCTTCCATCTCTGAAGACCTGCCAGCATAAATTCAGAAATATCCTTATCAGCAGCCACATGTTACAGTGTTATGCTAAAGCCAGTATGACTTTCACAATGTTTCCTTGATGAACGCTTATGAAAGTATTTTCTTTGGGTAGTTCGTCATGGTATAGGGGAAAGTAAGTTGAGATGATGTGCTGCTTGGGGAACACACCTTCTCCCACTGCAATCCTTCTGCACCATGGTGCTCAGTGTGATGGGCATTGCTTTTACTGTTTTTCCCATTTCAGTGTGTGTGTTTAAAAAGTTTCATGTGCTTTTATAGAAAAGTCTACCACAAATGCAGTCCTTCTGCAGAAAATGAATGGGTGTTAAAATTACCTGTCAGCAGGGCAGGTTTGAACAAGGATGCTTGCACACACCTATATCCACTACTGTGTAAGCCCAAAGTAATGAGATACACCTGGTTACCACGAAAAAATAAAGAGTAGAGCAAGAATGCATTTCCCGCAGGATCCTCCTTCACTTTTTGCGAGTATTTCTGAGACAGAAGTATGAACTGCTACTTTGCTACTGTATTAAGATCTGAGACCGTTGCAAGCAGGATGCTCATAGTTAGGTGATATTTTGTGCTTCCCCAGTGTCTTTCTGGTAACAGCTATTAATTAACAGAAAAAAAGAATATTAGGATTACCGTTAGTTAGCAGATGCAATATATTTTCAGCTTTCTACTCAGCTGGTGTGCAGTAGGTTGGTTTGAAAGTTTGAACATTATTTGCCTTCTTCCCCCAGATTTGGGGTGTCTGTGCTTTGCTTTCAGTCTGATGGCTAATACCTGCTGGGTAAAACGGCTCAGCTTGCCCAGAACTGAGGAAAAGCAACAAGCATGAGACAAACATCGAGCGTTTTGTACTCTGTCCTCTCCTGATGGTAAACTAGTGAGATCTCAGAAGCCTTAATATCTTCTCTCTACTGATGGTGCTCAGCTCCCAACTTGCCTGGGCCACCTCTGACTGTGGTTTCTTAAGCTTTATTGTGGCTGCAAGGGAACACTGAGATTTGCAGCGCAGTCTCAGGTTTTTCACCCAGAGAAAATCCCAGAAAGGAGAACTTGTGAATTTCTCATGCTACCTTTGCCCTTCTTGCTTTTTTGACATCTAATTTCTTGTTCACACTCCTGAACAGCAGAGGTGGAATGTAGTGGTTGGGGGTTATTTTTGGTTGTGATGAGTCTTTTGTTACCAATATTAATGAAAACATCTGGACTTACAGAGTAAGCAAGCGCAAGAGTCACAGGAGTTTTTTAAAAATACAGATTTTAAAAAACAAGTATCAGAGGGAAAATACTAAAATTTGAAATCAATTATTTTGCATCTCAGTTAATGTTATTTCCAAACTGAGACTTCAGATTAAAGGAAGCACTCAGCTTTTTCCAAGGAGAGGTTTTTTCCATATGATGTTTCTTTGCGATGCTGCTGCATTTCTGCCTTGTGTGGCTCTTTTCATGCCTTTTAGCAGAAAGGTTAGGATCTCCCCATTCATCTCCTTTTCCATATTTAGAGTACATAGTTACAGCCTGCTCTTTTCTCTCCTATATATATATGTATTTTTACAACTTGGAGGTTTTTTCCTTTCTGGTCTTCCAAAGGAAAAGACATGTCTTCAAAACAAGCTTTTCCAGAGCTGTTCACCTATTTCAGTAGCTGTGAACAGGCAAGGAACAAGTGTCCATGCTCCTCTGCCAGGGTTCCCTCTCTCCTTCCTACCCTTCCAAACTGCCTGTTGACTTTTCTGGATTGATGCCAAAAGCTGAAGGGTTTTTTCTTGCAAAACAGAAGCCGCTTATGATAGAAATGTCTCCTGAAATCTGGGTAAAGCGACGGCCTCGGGAGCATTGCTGCTTCAGTGTAAAGGTCAGCACACCTCCCCTGAGCATATCAGAAGTAATAAACTTGGTCAGATGCCCACAGGGCTCCAATTCAGCACCCGTAACTCTTATGCAGTGGGCAAACGGGCAAATGACATCAAGCAAAAGCTCTCGGTAAAGGTGATGGTGTACGATGACCTGCTCCCAAAACACAGAGCTCTTGTGCTACCTGATGGACTTTCCTCCAAGGGTATGACTTAGATGCTGAGCCCTTCTCCTTCACTGCGTTGCCTTGGGTGATACAGTTACCTCAACCTAGGCTGGAGAGCAAGTATTTCCCAGGGCAGGTTTCTCCTGAGGAACATTCTTGCCTTTTGTATCATCAGAACATGCCCCTGCTCTGAGGGAAGGAGGAGCTCCTCCACGACTGAGCTATCATCTCATCCATCGTGCACCGAACCCATCCGGACTGTCCCTTCCCTAATTACGGCAGCAGTCAGTTGAAACACCTTCTCTGTAGATGACCTCACTGCTGCCTTCTTGCTGCCGCACCTTCAAGTGTAGCACTTCACCATGACGGTGGCAGTGGCCAAACCCAAACTCCTCCCGCTGAAGAAACTGGCCTCTTCTTTGCTCGCTCCCTTGCTTAACTTCCCCTCAAAACAGAAACATGTCAGAAATCCATTAACTAATAGAGCATATGAGTTGACTGGTTATGAAAGGAAAAAACCCACATTGCTCATACATGGTCTGCACATGCCTCCATTCACAGACAGCCTCCGTGTGCGGCCGGGAGGAGGACTGGAGTGATGGTTTTGGAAGGGCTACCAGCACATTGCCCTTTCGGGGGTGAATATGGTCACTGAAGGGATGAGAGATGAGTTTTAAGTCAAAGAGAGCTGCTGCAGGCATTTAGGTGTCTGGGTAGAGGAGGAATATTGCACATGGGTGGAAATTGAAAGGAGCTAACGGGCAGAGACAGGAGGA
This sequence comes from Rhynochetos jubatus, assembly GCA_027574665.1. Classification (NCBI taxonomy): domain Eukaryota; kingdom Metazoa; phylum Chordata; class Aves; order Eurypygiformes; family Rhynochetidae; genus Rhynochetos; species Rhynochetos jubatus. Next base: position 26,543,683 of record CM050656.1, read on the forward strand.
CTTTCATATTGCCAGGGCTGGAGGGTCATTGGGAATATGGAGCTGTGGGTCACTGGGATGAGCCTTGAGCCAAAGAGGATTTTAGGTGGTTGGAAGGAAAGTGACTCTGGGTAAAGGACTGAGGCTATGAGGGTGGCACTAGGAAGGGGCTGTGAGAGGACAGGACACCAATGCTGGGATGTGGGAGTACTGGAGACAGTCAACAGTGGAATGATAGTGAGGGGCTGAGCACCGAAATGTGCTGAAGGTGACAGTGGTCAGTGGCTGGGTGGAGGTGCCTGGTCCCCTTGGTCATCTCCTTCATAGCTTCCCCTCTTTTCTTATCAGAGATGTAAATGTAGGGAAGAGACTGGGTGGCCCCAGAGGTGCTTTTTGTAGGAGAGAAGCTCATTACACCAACTCATACAGTTCCTTCCCCTGAGCTGCTCCTGTCCCAGTCCCACTGCCCATCTTCCCAGCTTGCAAAGGTACACAATGGTAACAGTGAAATAGATAACCAAGGGGTAGCCTTGTGCTGGGAGAAGGCAGCCAACAGTGACAAAGCAGCTGCGGCAGCTGGCTGAGCCTGGCCAGCTTCAGAGCTTGCTGACTGGCAACAGCAGCAAGCCACTGCTGCCGAAAACAGGCTCAGGCACAAAGACCCTGTCCAGTGTTTGCTCGTGTCCCAGAGCAGTTCCCCCTAAGCTGGAAGAGAAACATTAGGAACTGTTCTGGCTGGGGAAGGTCTTAGCACATAGTAGCAGCATAAGGAGGTTGGTTACACCAACTTGGTGTTGTGCAACTCCAGTGGTGTTCTTTCCCTCTGAAGCAATTGGGTACTCAAGAGAGATGGCATCTTTGCTATGGTGAATAGCAGCTAGATTCTCCAGGGCTTTCACAGTGAAATCCCTCTTCACTGGTGACCAGAGGGAAAAATAAGACTATTTGGATTTAAGTTGCAGGCATCACAGTAGGATCTCGAATTTAATGGTGTCTTTTTTTGCCAGGTGTTAAAATTTCCCTGGAATTTTCCATTTAAGCTTGAGGGGCAAATAAACTGCAAGACTTGTTTCAGCACTATTTAGTATGAAGGAAACCACAAATAAACCCATATAGGTAATATTTTAAATTTATTTATATAAACAATTGCATTTTAAAAACATTCTTGTCCTACAAAAATAAAGTGAAAAACAATTCACATAATTTTAAATAAATAATCTCAAACACACATTTATCATTAACAACTCGAACCCAGACAAACCCAGCAGGTTGGGTCACAGAGAAGTGACTGTTGAAATGTGGCTGCGGAGTACGAAATGCAGAATGAACATGATTCTTTTCTGAAGCAGCTTGTAACTTCATGCAAATGTCATGGTCTTGAGGAATTCCTCTTTACCTACCCTATAACAACTAGATCTGTCCACACTTGTCTCCCTTTGACTCTAAGCCAAGTGCTTTTCCTTTCCTTTAACAGCAGAAGGGCGCTCTGAAGTGGTGTGTTCCAAAGACGGAGAAGGATGACGGTATTGAACCAGCATCCAAGCAGTTGTCATTTACTAGCATATACAGTACTGACCACATTTTAATACAAGGTGAGTGAAGTTTTTCCCTTCATGCTTCAAATAGAAAAAGGAAAACAAATGCCCTTCTTTCTCCCAAAGTATTTATACCACCTTAGTCACTGGCATCAACTGCTATAGGAGACCTTGATATTCCTGCTCACAATTACAAACTTGCACAGCATAAGGTAAGCTGTGTCTCTAAACAAATCAACAGAAGTCAAACTACACCACTGCCAGAGCCACCGCAACCCAAGAGCCTCTATGAGCGTTTGAGAGATTCAGATGTAATAAAGAACTCAAGTCCTTTTCCACAAGTAGTCAAGGAATTTTGGGCAGGGGGGGGGGCAGAGAATACCAGGTTGGTGCTCTGTTCCAGCCTTTCTCTTTACCTATAGTTCTAACAAGATCATCTTCTACGTTTCTTCTCTAGAAATTATAAATAAAGAAAAAAGATACCCTTGTATGCAAAGTTTGAAGTGGTGGTACAAGATACTCTGACTTATGTGCCCAGATGAGACTAGATATTTTAGTGCTGGATCAGGACAAATATGTCTAGACTTTGTGCTAGCCAGCCAGTTTTAACTAAGCTTAAGCCACTTACTTAAAATGCCTCTGTTTATAAGTTAGAAACAAAATATTATCCCCCCTCCCCCCAGTACACAGAACTCTAAGTCAGGAGCCTGGCTTGTGTACACAGCCATAAGCTGCCTTCAAGTCCTGGTGCCTTGAAATTTTGCTAGGTCTATCCTGTATTCAGTTGTCTGCTGTGTATATTTACACAGCTTCTCCGTTTTTGCTATTCCCCACTAATCTCTGTTTTGGGTACACAAACCTACACTACAGTCACATCCTTAACCAAAGCTATACTGCCCATGTGTCCTTAAAGTAACAGAGGTTTAAGTCATATTAACAGTAGACTAGAGAACTACAGCTATGAGAAGGATACTTTGGACTAAATTTAAGACCTCCCCAAACTTGCACAATAAGACATCTGTATCAAAGTACAAGCAGCCTTGTATTGCAGCCCAAGAGTCAGTTCTTTAAGATCAGTACATTATTATTATCCTCTTACACAATACTTCTGTGACACATGGTTCAAAAACAAGTAGGATCCAAGAGAAGTTCTATTTTCTTTAAATAATTAAATTTTAAAATCAATGCCACATGAAAGTAGATTTACATATAAAAATAAACATAAGTTACTATACAAAGTGCCTTATTTGCAACGAGGGAGAGGTAGTATCAGTGATAAATGCAATGCATTTTCTGACTTTTACATAAATAAGTGAGTCTCAAGTATATTGGTTTTTGGTGGTCCTTGAGTGCTCATACTGAATTCATAATCCTTTTGGCCGTTTTCATTAAGTCATTTCCTTTAGTTCAATGGCCTGTTTTCAAGTTTAAGAAGTTGCTGAGGCAAGAACTTGCTTTTGTAGTGTTACGTGACCCATCAAGTGAAAAAGAAAAAAAAACCACCCACCACACCCACCAACACCCTTTGTCAAGTATTAAAACAATATTAAAAAAGTTGGAACCTTTGTCCACTTTGGAATACATAGTTCTGTTACAGAAGACTTTAAACAAGGGATTCACCACTGTAGAACTCTAAGCAGAGGAAAATCCCTTTAAATGGAAGCCTTACTTGAGTAAGGAATCTAGGGCAACCCCCACAATGAAGTTTGCTTTTTTTTTTAAAAACACTTTAAGCCATAAATAGAATAAATAATTAAATAAATAAATAAATGGATGTTTTACAACTCAGCAGATCGCTCTTTCAGTAGTAGTGTGGGGTTGATATCTTCCATTGCTGTTTTTGAGGTACTAACATTAATAGTTGCCTCTGTGGGTTCAGGATTTAAGATGTGGAAAGCAGTGAAAGGACAGCCCTTCACATTGTTGCAGATGAGCTTCTGTAAGGAGGCAGTATTGATTATTTCAAAGCCCAGCTTGCCACCAAAGGTGCTGGGCTTCCAGTACTCAGGGGAGCAGATGGCATTTCCCATCAGTCCCTTCAGAGAGAACGGTGCTCCAATCTCCACCATTGTTTCACCAAAGATTGCACCTGGTCGTGGCTTTTCTACAAGGAGGCCTGGATACAGCTCCATAGCATCAATGTCTCCATAAAGCTCCTCCAGTTCAGCTGCCATTTCTTTTTCTCCTGTAATTGAAGAATAAAAACCATAAGTGGAAAAAAAAAAAAAATCCTACTTTCATGGCAACACTGTCCTGTTTGAGCCCAGTAATAACATTACAGAACTGCTAAGCATTTTGAGAAAAGGGCCCTTGTTTATTAGAAAGGATGAAAACTGTTACCTGTAAGTTCTTCAAATGACTTGAACGGTTTCAACATGAAGCGTTTCCTGTACTCATTCAAGGACTGGTATCTCATCTGTCTGCTTTGGTCAATTGAAGCCTTTGCTACTTTCTGTACTGCAGCTGGAACATTCTTCCCTCCAGCAACCTATTTAATAAAGACAAAAAGCCATAAGATCTCCTGATAAGAGTCATGAGGAAGTAGTGCCTTAATAGTGTATTATTAGTTTTGGATTCTAACCCCTTGTCATACTCTCCGTTTGTCTCTGTTGGTTCACCAGCAATTTGAGAAAGTACCTACCCTGCCAGCACTCTGCTTGGAGAAAGACTTCACCATATGGGAAAGGCCATGTTCTAGCATGATAGAGTTGTTGTAGAGAAACTGCTGGAAAGTGTACTCCTGGTCATGTATCTGGAATGTGTCAGGCAGAAGCGGGTGCCAGTGGTAGAGAGTATTGAATTCGGCTGCAATTCGGTTCTGGTACTGGAATTTCTGGTTGAAGAGCAGCTCAGGATCGAACTTGAGTTTGAAGTGGTAGCCACTCAAATGTTGCACGTAGTCCTCAATAACAATCTTGATTGTCTCTCCTGTTGGTCAATGAAACAGAAAACTCTATTGGTGCTGGTTCCCCGAGAAACTTGACATGGTTACCCTGCTCTAAGAGAAAAGGCCATTTCTGAACCGTTCTAAAGAGACACTATAGTGATCAGGATAACAAACACCTTGACATTCTGCAATCTCTTCTATAGAATAATTCACGTATTTTATGTGACTAAGGGGTGGACCAGTACTTAAGATCCCAAGAGTTTCTAGCTGTGGTAGAGAAGTGTTTTCCATAGCTTGCTTCCCATCCACCCCCACCCCCCCCAAGACACATTTCCTTGGAAGTTCCACAGGACAGCACACATCAGTATCTACAGTGTGTTCAGTTACACAATACTTCCTAGGGCAGAGGTAGGGGATGATGAGAAGAGTTGGTGTCTGAAAGCAAGTCTCAGCTTCTGAGCTGCTTAAGACAATTGTCCTGGTTTACAGTTTCAGACAGTTTGGGCAAAGTCTCTTCAAGCTTAGTGTACATCACCATTTATGCAAGATGAAAGACCACTGACCAGACAGTTAGATGTATGTAGAATTGCGTTTTACATAACTTCCTGAACTTCAGACTTAATCACAGCCTTTCTTTTAAAGCATACCTGAACTGACCCAACCCCAGGGGAAGAACACCCACAAAACCCTCACAAGATCTGAGAGTCTGAGGTCATCTAGCCTCACATACTTTCTCTCTGAGAAATTAATCTTTGCTTCCTGCCTTTTCACTGCTTTTAGTTCTGTTTCCCTTAGATAAAGGAAGTAAGTGTAACATAGCTCAGTTTTCTTCAGTTCTGCCTTTAACACAGCTTCCTCACAGTTACATCTCAGTACAACCCCTGTGGCAGGTCCCCAAGGCCAAGATGTATGCCCTCACACCCCAGTCTAACTTTTCCCTCTTACTACACCTACTGCAGCAGACAGTGTGTACAAGCGTCACAGCCAAGAGGTTAGAGCTGCACGTAGAAGTGACACTCACCTATCAATATGAGTCTAGTAGTTTGGAACAGCTGCTCATCATCCCACTCTGGATGCTCCTGTTTCAGGATGTCACAGACACGATTGTGTTCCCTCAGCCATATTGTAGCATACATCATCAAGCCTGGGACCAAACCAAACACCTCCTGCCCAACAGAAAACTGCAAGTGTTCAGGTACATGAGGAGGGTAGATCATCTCTGCCTGAGTGTCCTTCACTGTGGGTGGATACATTTCTCCGTCAATCATCTGCCAGGGAGAGGGAGAAAGAACAAAACAAGAGTTGTAAGCTACGATGCTTAGGAGTTAAGCTGTGTTCACTCTGTTAGTACTGACTTTGGGCTTATACTTTAGATAAAACTAGTGCTCTCTGCATGGTGTAGTTTATGAAATATGTCATCCAATAAGAAGGCAGGAATTTTTAGGTAACACATACCTGGTATTTTAGCTTTCCATCCTTTAAAAGTCTCAGTTTAAGTTGCCTCTCCAGAGTCTCTCCATAAATATGGTTCAAATCGACCTATAAAATTAAAACACACATTAGGAACATGTAGTCAACCTGCGTTTTTTGCTATTTTAGGATACGTTACTTCTAAGGGACAAACTCCTATTGGCACCCCTAGATGTTTACCTTGTATCATGCACAGATATTAAAGATGAAGCCAAATTATTTCCTGGCAACTGGAGCCATCTCTGAATAACAGCAAGTTTTAAACTGACAGTCAAATCAACAAGGACTCTGTTTAAAGTGTCAGCAGCTTTCTATTATGCAGACAGCTCTTCATATATATAAAGATATAACTTTGTTTCAGACATACACATCACACATTGAAGAACTTTGGACAAAGGCTACCTGTTTTGTAGCTAAAGTTTCTAAATCCAAGTCTGCTTTTGAATTTCTTTTTAAGCTAAGCCTCTTCAATTAGCAGCACACAAGATACTTTAGTGGTGGGTACCGCTCTTTGCGACTGACAGAAAGAGTCCAAAGAAGTTCCAGATACTCACTAGATCTAACATGCTTTACGTGAAAGCAGATTCTTGGGAACAATTACAGTATCTGCACCGTGATCTGACTTGGTTTTAACCAAACCACATGCTTTGCACAAGCAGTTCTGACCCAGGAAGAGATGCTATCGAGTGCTGGAATTTTGCCTTAGGAGAAGTTACAGAAGGGGTAAGTCTATCAGTTTGTGGCAAAAGGTGTTGCACTGGTGTTTGTGTACCCCGAAACCCTGTAAGGTATGATCCTGGCCGCTCAGTAGCTCCTACGAGCCAAGTGCTGTGTGCAAGTTAGAGTTATGATCTTACCCCATGGCCGAGAGCTTTGGTGAAGGCAGGTCCTTTCTTGTGGTCCGTCTTAAAGAACTGGTGGGTGAAGTGTTGGGCAAAGAATGTGAACATCACATTTGTGCCTTGTGGGTCAGGAATAAATTTTTTCCTTAGCAAAAACTTCTCCACAATCAGCTTTGAATCTGGAAGATCTTTCTTACCTGCAAGAAAAAAAAAAAAAAAAAATTAAGAGTGAGAAACTCAAGGTAAACACTTGATTTTGATCCTAAAAACAAGGTTTGAGATTTTCAATGTATTATTGAAGGATAGCAGCATACAAACGAGGGAAATTACCTGCTTTTCTATGATCACTTTCTTGATCTTATTAGAAACTTCTAGATTCCCTGGGGTTTTTTTAGCATGCAACTCAATAATAGGAATCAGAATAGTTCTTTTATGTCTTTACACAGTATATCCAAGACACAGCTAATCTTAGGAGTCAACTACACTGAAAAAAGGTTACAGAAAAGCAGATCTCATGGTATTTTCTAAGTGGTTAAAGTAAGCAGAAATTCCTATAAGTGAACATTATGCATCTGGTTTATTTCTCACCTTTAACACCCATTGGTGTCGGGCAGTCAAGTCCCACTGGTGGAAGGCTTCTTGTGTAATAGGAAAGATTTGAATAAGCTTCCCAGCTTTTGTAACTATAATCACTGTTGTACGTTGGTGGGCTGTCAATCAAATGTGATCTTGCTGAAAAAGTAAGTATGATTTTTTTTAACTGTACATTTTAGTTTTGAAAAGTTACAATATATTCCATATATTTATTTTGGCAGCAGCTGCATTGACAAATTCCATACTTATCAGCTGCTAATGTTAAATGGGATTACAGTTACTGAGTAACAGGACTGAGTCCTGGATTATCAGATGGATCCAACTATTAATGAGCAATTTGGCAGAAAGTTTATGCCAGCAAAATTCTGGTTTCCATTAGAACAAAACGTATTTCCATTTCAAGGCATGTTTTACACAAGTCTGCATCATGCAGAAATCTTGTTTTGATTAGAGTGCTTTTACCTTAGTGCATTTTGGCTTGCTAGCTTTATATACAGACCAATCAAGTGCAATATTCTGGAGTCCTACAAGTAACTTCTGCCAGTTGAGAGGACTAGAAGAGAGAACTCCTACTTACATGTCAGTACATATCTCATAATAGCATCTCGTAAGAAGGGAATGTTGTTGATGATATTCCAGGCTCCTTTGAAATGGGTGAGGATGTAGTGGACAGTATTCGGTGAAGGTTTTAATGTTAGCCTCAGCCATGTGAAGAATTCCGCTGTGAGCATCAATGAAAAGATTGTTGAAAATTAGCTATTGAGAACAATCTGCAACCCTAGAACTGAATTCTGAAATTTCATTTCCATGAAATAAGATACTTACGTGTCGCACAGTTTTCCCCGTAATATCCTGTCCTTGTACAGTCACATTCATACTGATCAAATCCTGTTGTCATGCATACTCCTCTGTTCTGACATGGGTTTGAGCAGCAAGGGTTTGCTAGAATGAAGACAAACACTCCAATTAGCATTTTATATAGCTACACCAGCGTTCTCTGCTCACTAAGGTAACTTTTCAAACTTTGGTAGGCAATGCCCTGAGTTTTAAGGCTTATCAGGAAGACAGAGAATGAGCATTCATTCACACTAGCCTTTGGGCTAGTGTAGGTGATAGTTACTAAGAAAAGCACAGGAATTTGGCTGTGTTTCCTGACAGTAACCCCCCAGGAGGGTTGGATTGTCTCTCACAGGCCAGTGGAGGCCTGACATCCTTCCTACCACACATCAAACACTCCAGAAACCAGGAGAGAACACAGAACATTAAAAACAAAAATTAAAATGAACCCATTCCGCGGCTGAAAAGAAATCCCCATCTACAGTTTGACTCGCGATCCACCCGCGGCCGGACCCGCTCCTGCCCCCGTGAGGGGCGGGCCGGGCCGGGACTCACCTGCGTGGCCGGCAGCCAGGAGAGCGGCCACCAGGGCGCAGGGCAAGAGCATGTCTCGGCGGAGTTCGGGCTCTGCGGGTGCTCAGCGCCGAGAACCCAGTGCTGCTCCCAGATTGGGACCCGCTTATATACGTATCCCTTGCGCCGACAGTGACTCATTCCTCCCCCACGCCAGGAGCTACCGGAAACGAGATGGGGGGGGCGGGGGGGGGGATTTCGCACCGCTGCGTGCCGGCCCGGCCCGGCCCCGCCCCGCTGTCGCCGCCGGTGCCGCCGCCCGCTCCCACCTGCCGCGGGCCGGGGCCTTCCGCCCACCCCAAGGCTCCGTCCGCGGGCTCCGTCTCTCAGCCGAGCCTCCGCCGCCGCTCGTCTCGCCGGGAGTCGGGCGCTGAGGGAAGCACCCGCTGGGGGGGTGCTGCTAGGGCCCCCCCATCCTGTTGGGAGTCCCCGGCGACCTCGGGGGAGGAGAGGAGGAGGAGGAGGCGGCCCTTCTGTGGCGGCGGCTCCTCAGCGCCCGCGTTCGTCCTGTGACCCCGGCACCGCCGGCGTCTCCTCCGGGCAGGGCGGGACCGCCCGGGTGCTTGGGGTCCAAAAGAGGTGCCGAAATTCGCGCGCGGACATACAGACACCCACCCTCATCCCAGTTTTCCGGCCCCTTCCCCAAAGTGCCTATTTCCCCAGTGATGGTCAGTGCACCTGCCTGCCGCAGAAAACGGCCTTTTCTGACTTAAAATGCCACGCAAACTGCCGCCAGCAGCGACATTCAGCGGCACCGCGCCCGGTACCGTCCGTGTCCTGAGGCGTTTGGGCTCCCGCCGCTGTCTGACGCGGCCCTGGGCGCTCCCAAGGTGGGTTGAGGTGGCCGAGGGGGTGGCGGTTCTGCGGCATTACACAAGCGGGGGGCTGCTTTCGGCACTGGCTCTTTGCAGGGCGCTTGTGTTGCGAGGGGCACACATGGGGGGGAGAATTAACACTGAGCATATTTAATTTTATTTCTATACATTTGTGTTTCTGATGAGACCAAATCCCCTTATTAGGCATCTTATTTTGAAACGACCAGTGACTTTTTCCCGGTGCTTTTGCTTTAAAATACTCGCCACCACTCTGTATAGTCGCTTTGTAAGCAGATCTTGGTTCATTTCCTTCAAATGCGGCAGAAATGTTACCGTTTGAGGATGCATTACCTTTTCATCATAGATTACTTCTTTTTTAATCGGTACGCTCTACTGCTATTTTTAATCTCCGTTGCGTGTGGAAAATGTGTTATGAAACAAGTAGGTTGTAATGCAGTTGTGCAATTCTCTGTGGTGCCGTGCTGGGGGCCTGTTGTAGTCTTACCATCGCTCGCACTTTCACCCTTGATGTCAGCGTTAAACACTAAAGGGGAAAAAAAGAATCCATTGCTGTTTCAATAAAAATATCTTTTGAGCTTCAATGTTGATTGTGTTTAAATTGCAAATTGGTGACTTTACAGCAAGTGGGTTTTGTCCAGTTTAAACAAAATCTTATTTTTGGCCCAGAAGAATTGTATTGTGGTTAGTGAATAATTTGTGTACGCTAGCAGTAAGGTCATCCTAGATGTTTTAGGGAATGGTGCACGAAAGTTTGTAAATGGCATGATTGTTCTGGCATAGGAAAAGTCATATATATTTACGTGCATACGTGTAAAAAAACCGACCGACCTTGGTCATGCACTTGAAGCAAAGGGTGGCTGTGCCTGGGCGAACCGTAGTTCGCTGCAGGCTGTGGCTACGTGCAAGTCTTGCAGCTGCGGCTCAGACTTAGCGAGTGTGAAAGGGGGATGTTTTGTTCCTGCATTACGAGGCGTCATGAGCCATATTGACTAATCATGATACACACTGGTACTGTCCAGTGGATCAGGGTATAGGAACGGATGAATGGTATCACAGTGCTGTAGATGTCCACTTTGTAGATTTTATATATCCATATTACACTGATTTTATTCTGTCTTACAAAGCTTTTATTGATGCTGATAGACAATAAGACTTTACTGAAAACAGTAGGCAAGTGAGATGTTACTGTTTAATAAGATGCATAGGAAAGTGTAAATCCAGAAAATATTCCTAAGGTGTAGAACCAGCGACATTGAGGGGAAAACTGAATTGGTTGTGTGCAGCTAGAGAATTACCACTAAAATGATAATACAAAGCTAACCATGACATGAACTGGAGGACCCTGGCGATATAGGTAGATGGTATTTCTTCAAATTTTGAATTATTTTAAATAACCAGTGTGCAAACCGAGCAACAGAGCAGGACTTGAACCTTGGCAGGGGACATTTCTTGGAAAGGGGCATTTTTTTTACGGCTGCAAAACCAGCTAGCACTCTTTCACCTTCCATGCTACCCTGCGTATGGTGCAACATGAGCTCTCCGTAGGTCTGTTTTCAGCTGGGGAAGGTCACTTGTGCCCCTGATAGCTGCAGTATAACTGAAAGGATTCTTCAGCGTTCCAAGATGATGGAAAATCAGGGAGATGGGATAGTACTGTTTTTCTGAAGGCTGGCCTTCCACACTTGGGTTTTGGTTTGGTTTTTTTTTTTTTGATTGTCTATAATAAGGAACTGGCTATATGTTAGAGTGGGAACTTTTCTTGAAAATAAAATTGTTTGCTGTGGCACGATTCACCACCAGGTGGAGATTTTATGCATCAACTAACAAGTTCTCTATTTTTTAATGTATAAACTATCTTTGCAAAAGATCAGTATTATTTCCATTTCTGCATTATCTATTTTAAGTACCCTTTGGTCCAGATGAAAGTAGTCTGTGAACAGAGTAGCTTCCACAACCTTGACATTTTTACATTGACCAAAATTTCTGGAGGAGGTGATTCTCTGAAAGCTCTTTGTATTTAAACTTTAACTGTGTATGAAAGCTTACATATAGAATATATATCAAATTCACACCTCTTTGCTGAGGACAGTTTACTGTTTCCCAAAACAGGCAAGGTTTCAGGACAGTATTGGGAGAAGATACAGCAATACGTAAGGATTGACATGTTCAGTAATGCCACTAAAAGAAGGGGAGTCAGAGCAGCAGCAGGGAAAATGTTGTCCCTTGGCACTGGTGCTACTCTGTTCTTGCCCTTGTCCTGAAAATCCGAGGCAAATGCTATTGTTCTAGTAATAATGGTTTTTCTGAGATGGCATTTCTGTGGAAGGGAGATTGAGGCTTTGCAAAGATTGTTGTGTGTCTTCCCAGCAAGGCATATACAGCCTTTCAGCATGGTTTTCAAAGAAGCAAAACCTTTCCAGCAAATGCATCTTTTCTCCATGATTATTTTAATTCATTTTATCTGTAGCTATGGTTCGGTGGGAAAAATTAGTAAATTTCTCCGTTCTCATAGGGAATATTTGTACCCCTGAAGTGAAATTTGGTTCTGCTATTCTGGACGTTTCTTAACACATGGAAATTAAATCGTAATTCTATACGTAGTGGGCTATAAGATAATGCAGATTTTTTTCCCCCTCCCAATTGTAGGGATAACCCCACATGACCTGTTTTTGACAACTTTTAAGGAAGCAGCGTGTGTTTGAATGCAGAAGGATTCACTGAGTGTTACTGCCCTCTTTTGCTGGATGTTTGTTTCTTATTGTATGACATGATAAATGATGATAAGCAGCTCGGTTTTGCTCTTCTTGCTGTTTATATGATACCCTGTTTGAGAATAAGCTCTATTAATTTAATACTTTACAATGCAAACCACACAAAGCTGTGTTTTGTAACTGAATTTTGCAAGGATAAGCTGTTGTTAGAAACTGTTAAAGACAGGAAGAAACCCATTTAACTTTTAGTAACTTGAATATAAAAAGATAAATAGATCATTTAGAATACTTTTTGTTCTTCAAAACCTTCAAATTGTCTGTATTGACAATGAAATTGAACACATACTTGAACTACCAGTTTATATTGTGCTGTTAAAAAATAATTTCTAAAATGACTGTCATCAGATGCATGGGAATAACTCCCAGGGGCTTTTAGCATGAGATGGGTGCTATATACATCAGAGAAATATGCTAAACTGAAATGCAAGATGAATTAAGATTTATCATTTTCTGGGGGAAAAAAATAGAAGCAAATACAAGGTGTTTATAATATTGCTACTTTATAATCATAAATTACCTCTCCAAATTGGTTTAAAAATAAAATCCTAAGGGGATTTAATGCTTTTTTGCTTGTCTGTTGTTTTCTCGCTGTGCTGTCTTTCTATATGGTCTAAGAACTTAAGGTTCTCAGAGTAGTTCTTAAGGTCCTTAGAGGGCATGTGAGTTTATTCTTATTTTGCATCATATTTGGTGAAAATAACAAAGTAATCTACCTACAAGTTTCAGACCTGTTAAAATTGTGTCCATAGTGAGAGATTTTCTCACCTATCTTAAAGATTGCTTTTCCAGGGAAAAAGTCACATCTCACTAGCTTTGCTCCCTGATGAGTCAATTGCACAGTACGCTTTGGAGCTGAGACGAAGTAGAGCGCAAGTAGCTGTCTGGGTGCCAGGATGGTTTTGACTCCTGCCGAGTTTCACCTACATGGTGGGGTGTCTGGCCACATCAAGATAAGGATGACTGAGAGAAGGGCTCTGACGGAGCTCTGCTGGTGTGCATGTTCTGGGGAGAGAGCGTGAGTTGGCAAAGGTGGTTGTGGTCCCTGATCAGGTGCTGATGGGGTGACCTGCTCATCTCCACTTCAGTGAGCACCCAGTATTTTTCTCAAACAGTGAGTAGATGATGCACAGTATTAAATAAAGGCGTATTTTTATTTGTAGTTACAAAGATCCACATCAGAGCCTTGTCAGGTTTATGTTCACCACCAGCTCAGAGGTGTATCATGCAGTGTATGTATCTATGACAGCTGCTCCAAAGGAAACATCGTATTGTGACACATGCACAGAAATATGAGAGAAATATTTATAGGTACTTTATGAAACAGAATAAAACCCCCCATATTTTCACCCTATTAATTGTTTGCATTTACAGGTTTCTATTAAAATGGAAAAATTGTTCAGCAGATTGTATAGGATCCATGCAACACATGAAAAGAACATTGGTAAAGCAAAGACTCCTCATATCAGCTAATTTGAAGGATTAAACATTATTGAAATCAGTGGCGTTGCTTACACTTAAACTATCAGTGAATTTATCCTCGAGCCTTTCAAATATGTTTCCAATATTTTCCCTTCCTTTGTGATTGTTGGAATCTCACTGTCATGTTCAATAGTGCAGCAATTTCCTGGCATGTGAGCCAGCTTTATTTCTTCAGTCTGTATTTTTCTGCTCTTTCATTGCAAAATGTGCTCAGTCTGGTTCGCTATCACAGAAAGTTTTGATATGTTTCATGCAAAGCAAAAACAATCTGTGAGGCTGATGGGTACAAAGATATGATAACAATTCTGGATGTTCTGAAGATGTTCTTGAAAATTTAAGGACCTTAGGAGGAAGTTGATGGCTTTCAGCTTCTTTTGCTGCCTTCTGCTGATCAGAAATACGTTAACAGAAGTGTTCACTTATCTGGCTTTAAACTTTCATGTAATTACCCCCTGGTTTGTTTGGCTGGACAACTGCCGGTCTCTACATTCTGTGTCCTCATAGAGCACTCTGGTCATTTGGGTCCCAGTTTCACTGGCATCCCTAAGTTCTTCTGAAAACCAAAACCACTCCATTACCTGGCTTTCAAACAAAGGAGGTTTATTTATTTTTCCAGGAAAATTGCAGCAAAAAAGTGCCTCAGTTGCGGAGTTTCTAGACTACTGCAATTTTGGTGTTGTTGTCTGGAACACAAAAGAAATTTATTCCCAGTCAAAAATGTATATGAATATAGAGCACGTGAGATCTGGGAACTGGATTGCCTTGCACTCGACAGAAATACCATGGACAGTGATTGGCAAGAAATGCTTGTGCATGGGCTCTGGCTGCCTACGCAAATCTATTTCAGGGAGACAAGGAGCATGAGGTTTAGGTGGGAGGTAAGTTAAATGGGGTAACTATGGGCATTGCATAGGAAAATGGGAGTGTACCTTATTATGCAAATCAGTTTGGGTTGGTTTTTTCCTTTTCCTCCTGGAATTATTAAAAAAAATGGTGTACAAAAAATAAGCAGATGGCATGAAAGGCTATGGCTCATTTAAGCAAGATCTGAGCAAGTTTCGGTCCCAATTTTTTTTTTTTTCCCTTTCCAAAGAAGCTTACCTTTGCACTCCAGCTACTGAAGAAGAGACATAAATCCACTGCTTGTATTTTATTTGGAAGCCAATAGGAGATTTGCGAGCTGCTTTCCAATATGGATGATTGTCATTTCTATCATTAACATCTGCTTAGAGTAAACCCTGTTCAAGTAAGTCTTTCCATGCTTCTGTTTTTATTAATGTCGTGTGAGTTCTTGTTGTGTGAATCCTACGACGTTCTGACAGATTCAGTTAAGAGTCAAAGGCTGGAGTGAAACTAGGGTGAAAAGAGTGGATTTTTGTAAAATGTAACTAGTGAGACAAGATGTGAAATGAGACACTGGTACGCTTCATTGTTCTGCAACATGGCCAGGTTTTTCCCAGGTAGACCTGTTTGCTTTGAAAATTCATTGCCAGCTATCTGGGATAAAACATGGTTATAGGGCATCAGAACACTTCTTGGTATGTGGTAAACATCAATTTGTCACAAAACCAGAGAGAAAAATAACACAAGAATTGCTTATTAATAACAGCCAAAATTTGAATCTCCACCTCATCCAAAGCAAGGTTGATCTCTCTGGGAGGTGACCAGATGCTGAATTCACATTATTTTAAATGAAAGTTAATGAATGAAGTCTCAGCAGAATGGCTTCCAAAACTATGTGTTTTGTTTTTCAGATGAAATGTATTAGACAATATTATTCTTTTCCTCATTTGCAAACTTGGTAGTCACAAATTCAGTCCTGCCTGACTAGTTCCTGAAATAACAAGCCCTAAATGACTTAAGCTCAGCTCAAAGCACTCTAGGATGAACTTTTTCCAAGGAGTGTAGACAAACGGAGTATGAAACACAACATATTTATCCCATATGATAGTTGGAGGCAGAGGCTGACTCTGAAAATTTCATCCTGGCTACTATCTGTCCCATTTTTTGTAGATGGAAAGACTTTTTTTTTTTAATTACTATTATTATTTTGTTCATTTGTTTGTTTTTGGTGAATATGAAGGAAAAGGTCTTAAGCATAAATTGTGCTTATGCTGGCATAAGCATATGGCAGTTTTTGGCAGCCACACTCCAGATCAGATCTATGGATTTTTTTTTAATTTCAAATAATTTTTCAGATACCTTTTTTGGATACACTCATCTGTGGGATATTCTTCCTATTTGAACTGTACCTACTAGAATGAAAAATATTTTTCATTGTTACTTGAATGAAGAAAACCAAGGTTTTTTTATTGGCTACCAAACTTACTGTGAATTTCTCTGCTATTGTAATCAGGTTGTCTGGGATATTTTAGTAAATTTCCTGGGTTTTTCTCCATGCAGCCTCAATATGCTTTGTATTTCCTATGTAGACATTTGATCACAGTTAGCTCTGAAAAATACGTCATGAGATTTTGTAACTCCCTTACATAAAGAACCGTCAGCTGACATTTTATCTGCTTTTTGTCATCTCACAAAACGGCTGCAACTCATACTAGGGTAATTGCTTCTCTTATGCTATTTATACTTAGCACTGTATATCAAAACAATCATAAGGCTATCTTTCTGTGGAAAAACTTCACAGAAATCCATCCATAGAGAGAAGATTTGCAAATATTACATTCCTCATTGCAGATGCTGGAATTTTCCTTTTAACTACTTCCTGCTTAACTTTTAGTGAATTCTTTCATCCAGTCTCACGCTCTTTTGTTGTGCAGCTGAAAGCTGGTCTGTTGTTACGCAGAGAATACCATACTTTGTAATTTTCCATCGCTTTCCAGCAGACTGACATTAAACTGGATAAAGGAAACTGTAGTAGGTTATACAGAGTGGAAAAATGTTTCAGCATAATGCTTTTTTACATCTCTCTTACATCTCTTTGGGAACTAAAGTATATTTAGTTTTATTCATTTTCTCAGTTTACAGAAAGTAAACATTATTTCTGCAAAGAAGATATTTGTTTCCTACAAAAGCATTTACTAGGTCAACTTACAGCAGTGCAACAGCTGCTGTTCCATCTAGTAACCTCTACTCCGCAAGGTTTTGTAAGGTTTTCCAAGAATTCAGTTTCATAAGGTGAGCTGCCTTTAGTCACTAAAAGGTGCCCACAGATCCTGGAGATACAACATTCATAGGTGTATTCGTCAAATGCTTAAATGTGAGAGCTGAACCCAGGATGTGATACAAATGCTTCCTTGTCATGTAGCTGAAACACAGGCGTTTGTTATGGAGATGTATACTCTATCCCAGATAAAATCACTTGCCAAAGAAGAAAAAAGGAGAAAAGCAGCAATTTAGCATAAACTGCATAAAACAAACCATGATAGCGTTTACTGAATAGAAAATTGAATCTAACTCCACTTAAAATATTTATCCACGTATATAACTATATACACTATATATTGCTATATGTGGTCCACTTATATATCCATATATAACTATAAATCATCTGTATCCACAGAATATTTTCAAGCACTCTGAAAAAAATCAAACGGCACAAAATTAGCACTGCCTAAGATCAGTAGGCCTTTGATGGGATGCAGTGTTTTTTCCTGGAAGGCTTTGCTGTGCAAGGCTTTGCAGAGTGGTACGGTTCTGTGGGCAGTTACAGTCTATAAAGGTACGTGAATGCCAGTGACTGTGTGGAGATCGATTTATGAACTTGGGCAGTTCATTGTAAACTTTTGTCCTTAAAGCAATGCTTAATAGAAGAATTTGGATAATTTTACCATAGCAGAGTGTAATGTCTCATCATGATTTTCCACGCTCTTAGCTACTGATGAATTTTCATCAAGGTTTAATATATCACAATAAATTTTCTGTATGTGAAGCTCACATGTGAATAATAATTGTGAGAGCTTATGTGTACAGAGCGGTAAGACAGAGTTTTTGTTAGGACTTTTACATTTTCAGTACGTGATGGGACTTTGGTGGTGAAGAGCAATAGGTATACTAACATTCAGTGGAGATTTATTTCGGTGCAAGTCTGTGGGAGCATGAACTGTCCTCATCTTGCCCTCCGGTTTTCAAACACTGCTTTGGAGGTATTGCAGAGGTTGCTGTGTCAGTTGGTGTGATGCTGCTTTACTTAGAGTGATCAGCAAATTAATTTTACATCAGCTTCATTGGGGGTTGTAGTATTACAATCAAACACAGCTTGTTAAGCAGGGCCATTGAGTGCTTTGGGAAAGGGGCAGCTCCACTCTGCAGGTTCTTTTTGTGAGCCTTCACTCAGTGCCCACAGAAGAATATGCCATCCAAGTATATTCTTCACTGAGAACTAGGTATGGATGGATTCAAATGCTGATATTAAGATGCCGGGTTCATTAAAACTGACTCTAGCTTTTCAAAACTAGGAGACTGGAGGAGTCATCTCGTGTCAGACAGACAAAAATGTTCCATGACACAGATCCCATGGCAGCCCTTTGGGATGGACAGTGGACCGTGCCTGCACAAATTATAGTAGCTTGCACCGGGGTGGGGAGGTTCCTGAAGCAGGTTGTTCCCAGTGCAGGCTACCCAAACTCCCAAGTCTCCTCCCTAGTTATCTCAATTTCCAGAATTAATTCAGGAGTCTTTTCCAATATTCTTGTAATGTCTGGTCACTTTGTCTCCCTTCCGACATACTCTTACAATTAAAGATAAATAGGAAGAAATTAAGAGATAAAAGGTATGAAATTATATTAAATTACCTGGTTACTGGTGAGGGAAAAGGACTCAGAGACTGGATAAAAACTGTTCCCCATGATCCCTTTCCTTAAAAGGCGTTTAGAAACTCAGGCAAGGGGGTAACTTGCTGTTCTTATTTGTAAGTACCAGTATGAATTGAAGGCACTTTAAGAAATATTGTGAGTTAAATTTCTCAGGTTGGAACAAGAGTTCTAATCGAGGTGGATTTTGCCAAGGAAATGTATGGCTCAGGAGAGAAAATCTGGAGAAACTCCTGCTTTTTTCATAGTGAAATCAGATGATTGTGAAGGAGACATCACATCATGTTATGTCTTGCCAAGACATATGACTCTAAGCAAAGGCAAATAGTTTAGAAATTGTTCAAATGCTTTTAAGCTTTTTGAGACGGCCAGTTACGTAATGGCATAAGAAACTGGCTGGCTCGCTGGGCTGAAAAGTAAGCCTCCAAGGGAAACAATGTTGTTGCGATACTCATCAGGAAATAAAGTCTTGCTGGTTTTAATTTCTTTTCCCTAGAATTTTCAGTTACGGAAAATATAGAATGATCAAAAATACAAAACCAGAAAATAATTAGGGAGCTGCAAACACTGCAGTGGCTGTCCAAGATCAGACCCACAGTCCAGCTAGTTTAGTATCTGCCAGGGAAAACATCTGCCATTTACTTTTTGTGCTTGAGCTGCATTACAGGTTTCAGCCCGAGTGCTGCGAAAGGATCATCCACTTACCGTTTCTATTCATGCATGTTAGTGAACCAGAACCCAGTGAACTGCACCACTGCATCACTGCACCTTTTGCCTGTAGGAACGCCCCTGTTCAAAAAGCAAAATGAGGGAATACCCCGTGAAAGGATGTTTTCTCAGAAAATGGTACGTGTTTGTTTGTTGCAGATCCTGAATTGTCATCACACAGATTAAAGGACTAACTCACGTCTAGCTGAACATCTCTTTACTGATTGTAAGAGTAATGCAGACGGTCTTATAAACAGTTTTTATTATTGTTCTCCACATAAATCATCCTATATAATGAATTTTGATGGTGTTTCTTTGTGGAGCAATTGTAAAGTTCAGTAATATTGATGTGACTTTCTTCCACTGTTTTTCTGTCTATCCAGAGGTGGTCTCTAAAATATTTTTGAATTTCTCATCCTAACCCTCAGTGTAGAGAAGATAATGTTTCAGCATGTCTTGTTCAGTTGTTTCCACTAGCTGTGGAAATTCCATGCTGGTGCCACTCTGTGACTTGCTGTGTGTTCCTTATAGGTCGTTCATTATGAGGGCTTTGCAACATGTTCTGGCAATGCATGTTATTTTGGGTTTTTCTTTCCCTTTTCCAGGGATTGTTTTGGAGAGAGTTGTCAGATACCTCGGCCAGCTTTGGCTTGAGGCCAGGTTTGCAGGGAAATAGCAGGTTATATTTCACCATTGTAGAGTTCTGTCTGGGGAGCTAATTTTGTTCTGGTGTGCCCAAGGAGTTGTTGCTTCCATAGAAGCCACCAGTTCCTTTGCAAAGGCTATCACAGTCTTGAGATAGGTCTCTAGGTCAGCAGATGGTGGCAGGGCTGGCGGAGATTACCATTCCCTGCTGACTCCCGGTGAGCTTTTCTTTGCCTGCAGCTCCTCAAGACTTTCAGCTCTTGCTGGGAAAAAACTGCCTGACTCTGCCATGCGTGTCTTTCCTCTAGACTGGTTTTTTGTAGGAAGGGCCACAGCCCCTATGCAAATACTTACCCCATGGCTCGCTCTAACCACAAACACAACCCCAACAGGCTCCTCCACCCTCTCTCCTGGACTCCCAGAATTCGGATGATTCTGGCTCATGCCTGTGGGCATCTGGGGGTAGCTGTTAATGGAAGTGTGGATGTGGCAAGCGAGACCTTGCGAACTTCCTCTCAGTGAACTCATTTGAAATAGCTGACGCTCCTGCCCATATCAATTAAATACGGAGTGTTTCACGCAAAGCAGTTCTTAGGTGTTGTAACTTAGCTCTTGGGGGTTCTGAAATGTTTATAGACTTTCCTGAGGGTAGGAAAAAGGAGAAATATTTATGTGTAGAACATTTTGTTGTTTCACTTGGCTGGTGAGAATGATTAGCCCCCTTGCCCAAGGCTCCTTGTCCCCTGCTCTTTAACACTAATGAATGTAAATGACATAAAGGCAGTGCTGTGAGAAGTCATATATTACTGTCACACCATGAGCAATACTGTATGGGGAAGAAGAAACCCCGACAAATGCAAAGCACTTTGAACAGAAGGAATTACTAGGAAATCCGAGTTAACATCCTTTTACTCTTAGCTGCGCTTCACTCTGCATACAGTATTACAGTATCAGTTGATTTGTTACCCACTCCCAAACAAGTCTCTGCAGCTCCATGGAGATTTGCGTTGCAATGTTTTAGATATTCTACAAGCCTTATCCCAGGGATGGAATATTTTAGTGTTTGCCAATCACCTGGAAGTCCTTCTCAGCACAAGGCAAAAAAAGAACTTATGCAGAACATCCAAATTTGCGCACTTAAAATGTTTGTGGCAAACAGGAGTGAAACAAGCCTGTATGTAGAACTCTAGATCAAATCCAAAAGGACTCTTACACTGCTACCAGCCTGGCAGCTGGGTAACACCATGTAACTGGGTAACCAGTACCTATGCAAAAACTGTGATTTTAGGCTTACAGTTATCAAAAATGGTGTTGACTGGGGAAATGCTTTTCATTTTATACCCTAAGCCTGTTTGGATTTCATGCAGGTGAAAATATCAGAACTTCCCCTTCCTAGGGTGTTCTGATTCCAACTTAATTAGGTTGGTAATTTAAATTTTTCTCTTGATAAACGGTTCCTTTTTGCTCAGATGCTTAACTAAAATATTATTAAATTGTTAACCTCTTTTGGATTAAAAACAGACTTTTCCACCTGGCATAGCTGTGTCCTTGCCTTAATGTGAATCTTCTTCTCTTGCTTTGATCTTCACCTTTCATATAGCCATTTTTAACCATTATTTTTAGATTACCAGCATCTGGGTCAATAGCAGTATCAGTCCTGATTCTGGGATGGAGTGCTCAGCTCTGAGCTCTAATCCCAGGTGTGCACAAGGTGCATGAACAGGAACACTGCTAAGAAAACTACAGAACATGTATTTAAATGTAGTGATCCCTGCAATATCAATATTCATATCCAGATCTGAAAGCTTGTGGCAACAATGTCTTCCACATTTGCATAATTTTTGTTTAAAGTACAGCACAAAGTGTTTTCCTGAGTGTACACAACGTGCTTTGTTTTGACAAAAGCCGACAGTATTTTAGCCCAGCCTGGTATTGAGACTCACCCCTCTGCTCATTCCATGCATCTGTCATAGATTAGAAGCATGGCTCCCTAGAGAGGTTTTTTATGAATATGGCTTATGTTTTTGCAGTTGCTTGAATTGATGCTGGAAGACAACAGACAGTTAGGAAAACATGAAAAACAGAAGCTGGACAGATAGATTTGGAAGAAAAACTGGTTGTTATTTTATCTCCAAGCACACTTTTAGAGCAGGAGAACTATCATGGTATGGTAGTGCTGCATGACTTTTCAGGTATGAAATTAACTATGGCTGAAGAGCTTCCAAACTGACCTCCATGGATTTGTGTAAAGGACCCCCATAAAGCATTTCATTATGTCTGGCACTGGAAGAGAGATTTGAAGGATTACTCTTGTGCTCAGATAAGTTTTGGAACAAGAAGCTGCCATATATTTGATGTTAATTTGTGCCTGTTTCACTTTATGGATTTCACTGGCCAAGAGCTGATTTATTTGCTGAATTGAATATCACTTCAAAAGTAACTCTCTGTTTCTGCTAGTGAGAGAACATGAATCATCATTTCGTTGACTTCTGTACCAAAAGGAGTAGACAACCAAAATCTCCTTTTCTCCCAACGTTTTAGCTTGTACCCTCATCTTTTTCCAGTGAGAAAAAACCTGAAAATGCCTGGTTCAAGAGTTAGTATAACTGCTGTGTATTGCAGCTAAGAGGAAGATACAAATAAAACCCTCTGAAAAAAAAAAAAGGAAACAAACTTTATTAACTTCAAAAGTAAAAGATAATAATTAACATTAAGGTAAACAACACTAACAAAAATAAATGTTTTGTTTCGTTACTGAGCAAAGTACCACTAGGCAAATTAGGTTACAAATTTGCATTGACGTGCAAACTGTACAAGGGATTCACCCTAAAATAATCCATACAAATTTTGCGGTAGTGGTCACTACCTTTCTTGTTCTTTGAATTCACACCACCTCCTTTTGTCCATATGGCGTGACATGGTATGGGAGTTGTGTGAGAGAGGATTGTTTGCCTTCTCTAGTTACAAGAACTGTTCAGCTCACAGAGGTTGTCAAAAACTCCACCTCTTCAAAAGCTTGGGGATTATGGTGAGCTGCAAGCTCTGCAACACCAGTTTATTGTTGTCTTCAGTTCAGAGACTGGACTTAATAAATAATGGGAGTGGCTAGTTGGTAATTTTTGGCTTGCTGTTCTTTTGTCTCTTTGGCAGCTCAGAGAATAAGGGTGAGAATTTAGCAAGACTGAAAATGGTAATCTGTTTGTAGATTTTCCTCCTGTTGTCTTCCCACTCCGTTTACAAAAAGGAAAAATGTTGTTTTTCAAACTACTTGCCAACCTAAAAGGCACAGCAAGTTGCTCTCAGTTGGGTGTGTACACATATGTGATTCAGGTCCCTTTTTGCTGAAGTTCGTGAGAATGTACAAGTCATCAATAGCAATGTACGTATGTGCCTTCTTTTATCTTCTTTCTGGTTCTGACCCCAACATTCTCCTTGCCAGTTTTCCGTTTTTTTAGGGTTTATGAACTCAACTAGGTAAATATGTGTAAGGTGTAATAAAGTATATCTAAACGTAGGAATTTAAAAGTAATTGTTAGAAGAAGTAACAAAAAGAAATAATATCAAACAAATTAACATTTTGGAGAGGGGTCTTAAAGTTTATGCACACAGCTGATAGCGCCCAAATAGATTACTAATCTGCTTACCAGGGAATATAGTTAAGAGAGGGCTATTTGCACTCTAAATGCAGCTCATCGCAGTCCACCCACTAGTTTATCCCTGTATAAAGTAGTGCAGTGTAATTTAAACTGGGATAGCCTTTCACATTTTTCATACTCATTTTAAATCTAAGTAAAAATATGAAGGTTTTCCTATGGCATACTTGCACTTTTAGATGATGATGACATTTGATAAAGGAACAAATGTGGATAATTGGGGATCCACTGTACAGCTTTGATTTGTACACACACTGTGTTGGGTCTAACTAGGCATATGTCTGCATACTCTTCTATAAATATGTGCTTGAGTTTAAAAATGTGAACACCTAGACTAACAAGTCATAAAGAGCCCAACAGATCTCTGTATAGCTTTTCAGGGCAGCAAATTGAGAGGAAAATATATGAGCAAATCATAAAGACTCATAATTTGACAACTAATCACTGTCAGGTCCTGAAGGTACAGAAGAAGATCCAGCCAAAAATCAGCCCACCCTTGTCAACATCAGCTGAACAGAGGAGCTAAGGTTAAGACTTGATAGCCATCTGGGGTGTGAATGCTGATCAGACTACTTGCACACATACATCCCAATGCATGCGATCCTGTGGGTATCAGAGTATGAATACAAGTAAATGAAATCAGCTTTGCTTTAAAACAAAGTCACCTTCCACTTCTATAAGCTCTTACACTGAACTTTGATCTATTGTTACTGTAATGTTATTTCCTCCGCTCTCTTTTTCAAAGGCAGCAGCAGTTTTTCATGCATATTATTTGGGTGACTTGGGTTTTATTGGGCTTTAACTTTGTCAGAAAAAATGTTTTATGTATTATTTTTTCAGTTACATTTATTATTTATTTTACTTACTCAGGTCCTGAAATGCCTTTCAAAAAGCTTCTGTGAGTAGTGGTTCTCTTTCTGCTGTCTCATTACATCTTAAAAATGAGAAACCTGGGGGCAAAATAAAGTTGATCTTGTGAAGGACTTTGATTTAAACACATCCTGCGAATATCTGCATTGAGAGTGGGGCAACCTTGTTCCCAGCGTTTAATACACAGAATTATGATGAGAAAGTCAGTCATGAATTTGCCATTGTGTCAGTGTATATGGTATGGAAAGTCCAGTCCATGAATTTAACACTCCCTTGCTTAATGCTTTGAGCAACCTGGTCTAGTGGAAGGTGTCCCTGCCCATGGCAGGAGGGTTGAAACTAGGTGATCTGCAAGGTCCCTTCCAACCTAAACCATTCTATAAATCTGAATAATTAATCATGACTTGGACTGACATACTGTAAAGAGTCGAGTATCTCTATGAGGGTAACAAAAATAGGAGTTAATGCAGGTGGGATCCTGCTGGAAAAGTTTTAGAACTAGCTGAACCTGGAGCAAACTGAATAGGGGGTGGTTGGGTTTTTAAGCTACTAACATAAAACCCAGAACAAAAATAACGTAGGTGTACGTATTACGTCACAGATTTTTGTGTCATTCTTCTGCAGCTGTTCCAACTTGTGACCCATTCAGTTTAGAGAAGGGTGAAGATCTGTCTGTGTATACACCAATCATGGGTATTTATGTTCTGCGTTCAGGTTTAGAGGTCGTTACTTAAGGCAATGTGTATTCTTTGCTCTCTTCTCTGTTCATAGCATAGGAACATATGGATCATATGAATGTCCTCAAATCTTGACCTAACCACAGTCTTAAAGCTTCCATCATTTGTGACCAATCACCTCACTTATTCTAGCAGAACAAAAAAAAATAAATACAGGATTTTATTTAAAGGAAAACATTATATTAGGAAGTGAATAATTATTTTTTGTGTTTCTAGTTTGTCACAAATTTCCGTACTTGCCTTTTTATGTGAGGCACTGCGTTATTGTGTTAAGCCTTATCAAAGATATCCTGGAAGAAATGCAACAGCCAGGATAAAGGAACCAGTTCTTCCAGAACTGGAATAAGAAGAATGACTTTGAGATTAAAATTAGGTTTTTGCCATTAGCTTCATGTGTAACCTGGTGAGAACCGTTCAGGCTCCTGTGCCAAATTCCTAAGAGTAACAGCAGCAGAACAGGACTTGTGTGTCACCTTTGCCTTGTCTTCTGGGCAGGGGCACTCAGTTCTGAGTTCCTACAGAATTTAACGTACCTGGATTGCAGTGTCAGTGGGAGTCTCTGGTGTTAGAAATCGCAAATAGTCTCCCTAACAAGATGGATTGAAGGTTTATGATTGTAAACTGGATAATAGCTGGGATTTACGCTCGTTGGATTGGCCCTCTGTGCATTTTCAGTTAAGATAAGTTTTCAGGTCCCCTTTAATGCATGCTGAGAAAGGTTCTGCAAAAGTAATTGTATTTGGAGAAAATTTTTTGGGAAGTAATCAAATAGTCTAAATTTAAAATGTAGGTGAATACCATGCCTGATATATGGAACCTTTGGCAGGTGTAGGAGGGATTAATGACTCGGGTCTCCGCCTAGTGCGGGGTATTTGTTTTCTGATAGCACTAGGTGGCACACAAGGTCAGGTCAGAGCACCTCACTTCAGGAGCCGGGGTTTACCTGGTCCCTTGGATCACCAGTTGAACTGATTGCAGTGAGCCTGTGGCTCACACTCCAACGCCTCTTCCCATCTATTTCAGCTTATTGCAGAATCCCAGAGGTGCTGAAGCTGTTCCTGATGACAGCTGCATTTATGTGCCATAGCCATTTGCTACATCTGGATGTATCGTGCAGCCTTCCTGCAAGCAGAGTTAATTCTGCTCAGACTTTAAAATGAAAAATCACCTGAAAGTAAAGTGCACATAGCCAACAAAAAGCAGCCTCAGTGCAGAAATTCACCCATTCTGACTTCTCATAACTTAGAAGGAAAATGAAGGCTTGATGGTCTGTGGGGTTGCTTGGATGCTGGATGGTTCTTGCCAGGAAGAGAGAGATCTGCACAGAGTCTGCACAGTGAATTCCTGCTGTAGCCAGGTCCACTCAGTCAAGGTGAGATCCTGGTGGGTAAGAGCATCAGTGGGGGACCACAGGTTACCACCACCACCACCACTCGGATAGTAGCTGTTTTCCGATTCTGTTATGTGTAATTTTCTTTATCTTCTTGTGCATTTTTACTAGTACCAATTTTGTAGTGTGCTTGAAAAGAAATGGACTTCTGCATTTCTATCACCTAGCTGGTTTAGCAGTACTTTTTTGGCCTCACTAGCTTTGTGCAGATATGTGTATCTTTGCTTTATGCTGGTTGGTGCTAAGAAATTTGCAAAGAAAAATGACCCTCACCCTACCTCAGTGCAAAAAGGTGATCAGCATGCATTGAACAACAGCCAAACCTACTGAGAACTCCATGTGCTTCAGTACTCACGAGCAACAGGATGACCTAAAGGGGTGGAGAGTCAAAGTTTGCAGTTTTCTTGGCTACTCAGGTCTCTTGAATCTAAAACTGAACGTAAAGTTGCAAATGGATTTCTGGTTACTGAAAGCCTTGGCCAAACCTGGTGTATGAAATTCAAAGTAATGAGTCTAAGGAGAAACTGTCTTAACTGTACTTATTCAGTGGTGGATACTAAGCAGCTCCACCTGAGGAGGACACTGTGGAGCTCTGACTATTCGAAATATTTGCAGCGAAAGGAAGATTTTGGGAATGTTTTTAAAACTAATGTACGTTTTCTATACATGAAAATACTATACTAACATTTGTTTAGGTACATCTGTGCTGAGACCCAGCTTGATGGTTTTTCAGATGCAAATCCGCACAACATCCCTCCTGCCAGGATGACTCCTGCTCTCTGCTGCATGACATGTTGTTGAGTGAGTACGACCTGTTTTTTCAGTTCTGGCTCATAGCCAGCATATTTCCATCTGAAGTTTTATGATCCTGGTATTGATACCTAACTATCTACTTGTGTATGTCTCACTTCCAGCAAAGGTTTTGACTGTATCTTTTATCTCTGTTAGCAAAAACCAGAACAGTGGCATTTATGTCTCATGTACATGCCTGTCACTATCCAAAAGACCAGATTTCCCCAGTCCTTCAGGTAAACAAAGGATGGCTGAGAAGGATCACAGCTAGGAAGCTATGAGGTGTCAGGACAAGTCAGCAGATAAATCATCTGAGAGAAGAGCAAAGGATTAAAGCCAATAACCTAATCGAGCCATCGTTCCACATGGTGAAGAGCTGGATAGGACTGTGTCCTGGGGAAATACCCAAGAATTGCAGTTTTTGGTGAACATTAGCAAGGTGAAAATTAAATGCTGAATCAGCAAGAACTCAGAGAATAAGTCAGCTGATGCGGGAACATCTTTGTTATACAAAAGAGTGGGTGGCTACCAGGGAGTGATGAGTGTCCTGGTGGAAAGTGTCTTCCAGCTTCATTAACAGCAATTTGTTAAACCTGAGCAGCTCCAGTTGTATAGACAAAATCTCGGCTGGTAAGTATTTATCTTTTGTTTTTTTTTATCTTTCTTGGTTGTGACTAATTGATACAATACATCATGATGAATATTGTGTTTGCCTTGGTGTTTGTTTGTGTTACTGGCTCATACCATACTGGACAGATGTGCTTAAACAGATACAGAGAGTGTGTGTGTACACATGCGGCACATCCAGCCACGTAAACACGTACGTACAAGATTTTCTGAGAGTACAGTGTGAAAAAATAATTTGGTGTGCCTGAAACTCTAGACCTAATTCTAATCTGGATAAGAAACCTATGGTATGATATTTCTGAAAGGTCTGGCTGTAGATAAAATTTGAGATAAAATCTTTAATATTAACCCGTTTTGGAACTTGTGGTCATCTCAATTTAGATGTAGATTGTTTCAAGCAGATAAGCGATTCACATGGTTGCAGAGTGTCACTATGCTTTGTGGATCCCATTTGCACCAGGGGTTTGTTGCACTCAAAGCAGTTAATATTAATGATGGCAGGTCTATTTCCTGGCCTTCCTTCTCATCCTTTCCTCCTGCCTTTCCATCCAATCACTTCAGTCCGTGTGTGAGAAAATGGCATAGATATTTCTCTAATTTGGGAAGGAGATTCAAGACTATAAGCGAGTGCACTGGGCAGCGTAATCTGAGGCATTGCGTAATGCCAACACAAGCATACAGAGCTGTTCTGGCATTGTCAAAGCTGGCATCTAAGAGGAAACAGTGTACTTGGCTAGAACAAACAGTTCCCTACTAAGACACAGTGCAAACACAGGAATGTTCTCCTTGAGATTCTTGTAATTCTGCAGAGCTTTAACCACAGGGCTAAACTTAAATTGGAAATATAATTTCCATTTAATTATTAGTAAGGGAGCGGTTAGGTTTCTCTATCTAATCTTTCCTTGCTAATGTGTCTCTGTGTCTGCTGGACTGCTTAGTATTTTCTCTGAGACATTAACACTTGTCTGGCAGATGAATAAAATGTACTGTGTATGTAAAAAAATTTAAAATCTACTGATAATGGCTATTCCTAGCATGAAATAAGGGTGCTGTGTGGGGAGTAGGAGTTAGTTATTTCTACTCAAGATTCTAAGCTTCAGCACGTCAAGAAGAACGTGTTCACTTTGGCAACCAGTGTTTTCTGACAAGAAAAGCAAGGACTATTAACCTGGATTTATAAACTATGCTGAGTTTTAACTGTAACAATTGCAAGCTTCAAATTCTTCCTTGGTTCTTAGAAACAGTTAAATATCTTGATGTTTTTACACTGAAGGATGAAAATTTCAAAAGAAAAATGTGTAGGGCAAAAGGGTTTGGATCCAAGATGTATTTTTAGGACTTAAAAATTTAATCAAACTTTCAAAACTTCAGGTGTTGTTTGGTTCAAGCTTGGGTTAAAAATGTCACTTCAGACCCAGGAATAGTAATCCACCCCTCCAAAATTCTAACATGCCTTCTTAAGGGAGTTTTACAAAACCAGTGGCTGAAGAGATGACAGCATATTATGAACAAAGTTTAAGTAGAACATTGTCAAAAGAAACAAAAATGAAATCCTGCCATGTAAAGTGCAAAACGACTTGACATTTCCAGTAGACTGATAATGGCCTCCTGAAAAGTAAATCAAAGACAATCAACAATAATGATTTCCTTACAGAAGTTGATACCCAGTCAGTTGGTATTCATTAGATAGTTAATTATCTCTAAGTGAGCATTGATTAGATTTTGGACATTCAGAAAAAAAAAAGTAATTATTAAACTGCTTTGATAAGGATTATTATTATTTTTAAACTGACAAACTGATTACTAGTGGTGGCTTCACAAGGCGATACTGTATTCTTTTGAATTTATGGTAATTCAAAAAAATGGGATAAACTTGAAAGATAAAGTAATACTACAGTTTGTTTTTCTTCTACTGCTGGTTTTAAGCTTCAAATGGATGAAGTGTTACAGAGGTCTGTATATGGAGAAGCCTGAAATGACAGTGAATATCAGGACGTTGTGAGGACAGGAAGGCATAGAAGTTAACATGCAATAACAAATTGCTGAAGAAATGGGACAAAAATACATAAGATGGGAACTGCAAAAATTTGCACAAAAATAAAATAATCTGAAAAGTATAAAGAGTAAAAGAACTAAATAGGGAAAGAATTATGTCATTGAAATTCTGGTATAACAATTCACAGCAAGTTTGTCACAAATCCCCCAAACAACCCAGTATGATTTTGAGGTTGGACCCACGACATACCAGAGAGGGATGTAGTGATTTTTTGTGCACTTACACCTAGATCATGGCAGTCCCTTCTGAGCAGAAGACAGCTGGAAGAAGTTCAGGGCAGAGCCAGGAATAAAAAAGGTAATTGGCTGGAAGGTTTGGGTTATGAGAGGGTGTTAAAGTAGGTAAATATACTGCATAACTTGGCTAAGTGACAACCCACTGGACGGCTAGCTATCTATGGACATTGGAAGGGTATATACAGGAGGATGAAATAAGAGTTTCAGATGTCTTTAAAAATAGCAGGCAAAGTAATGGAGGAAACAGTCATTTGGAAAAAAGGGAGGGGATCCTTTAATAATGATGTCTTGCAGGCCATCACATTCTGTCTCTGGGAAGTGGTGCAAACACATGAGGGTGCTGAACAGCACATGAGGAATGGGAAGGATGTGGCCAGGTAGTGAGAAACAAAGCAGGCACAAACAGGAGGCAGGAGAGGGGGACGAGAAGAAATGTCCTGTTCTCTCCTCTTCCCGAGCATGCTTGGCCGGTCCTCCCATTACTGTGCTGGAACTGAGCTCAGGAGGACAACCATTTTGCTGAGCAGTGGTGGTTTCATACTAGAGCCCTTCTAGGACCAGGGTGTTTGAACATACATCTCAGTGACTGAGAATTCATTCAGTCTTGCTCAGAAGACACATTCCGCAAGAATGACAGCAGATTTTTACTTAGCAGCACAGACATTATTTGCCTTTTTTCAAGTGTTTGGTAGCAAGGAGTTCAGATGTGAGAGAGCCTGAATTCAAGGCTGACCTGGGACCAGAGGGGTTGCATGCCCATCCAGGGTAGTCAGAGCAGGAAGAGTCCATTGCCTACAGTGACACCAACTCATCAAGTAGTCGTTTCAGAAATTATAATATTCCTTGTGTATTCTTTATATTCCTAATGGGACAACAGAAATCAGAAGGCTTGAGATCATAATTGGAAAGGTGGAATATGAGCAGAAAAGACTTATGGCAGAAGGCTTGGTTTGGTGACCTTTACCCACTGATAGTGTTATAATAAATTTTAAGGAAATACACCTAGGAAATTGGTTGTTTGAAAGAAATAATGGCCTGAAAGAGCAGCTTGCAGCCTTCGGCAAAGCTTAAAACCAAAGACGTAGCAAATTAATCATTAACCACAGTAATAATACGTTTTCAACAGTTTATTATAAGAAAAGCACTGTTTTAATGTCATGTCTGAGAATTATTACTCAAGTTTTAGAAGTTTCTGCTGGTTAGGCTTAGGATGGCTTACACATACAGAAAGGAGAAGGGATTTTGTCTGGAAAAAATGAATGTGTGCACACAAAAATTAATTCCCCTGAGGGAAATGCAAGATCCCATGGGATGTGGGACAAATATAGAAGGTGGCCATCTATGACCCACCTCAGACCAGCCTTTAAGCATACAATTAAAATAAAGCGTATGCTTAACTTTCTTTGACGTCAATGGGACTTCAACAGGGCTTAAGTGATGTCCTGGTTAGAGAAGCTTCCACCACTTCATACTGCTGCTGATTTAAAACTGGACTGGAATGGAAGCCCTTAAAGCCTATGTGACCTTTTATGTGGTATTAAAGTTCCACCAACAAATATGTGCACAAAGGAATAAAAACGCAGCAACAAATTATTTTTGTAACCAGAGCTAGCTGAATTATTTATTGCAAATTTTTATATAGCTTTTGCAGAATTTTCTACACAGGAAGCTTTGTTTGAGTAATATGTTTATTAGGGGATAGGCAGAAGGGAAGATTTTTGCATTCATTGAATTATATGTCATCCTGCCACATGAGAAGGCAGGGAAGAGGTAGCCAGCAAGGAAACATGAGTTTTATTCTGATAAGAATAATGCTGGAATAAGCACTGTGTTCTTGGCATCAAATTAGAGGGAATACTGATGTAGACTGTGCTGGACTTGCTGTCAAGTCTGGTTTGCTGCTTAGCAAGAAGGGGTCTGCGTACCAAGATTTAAGTATTGACAGTTTGCTGAACGCTGCTAATGATTTCTCTTACTTCTGTAGTTTGAAAAAAACAAACCAAAACCTAAAGGAAACACAAACAAGCAGGACAAAAGAAAGGTCAGGGTCTGTAAACCCAGAAGTGAAGAGTACAACTGCAGTTGATAATTAATCATTAATTAAAGGGATTATGCTCTATCAAATAATAACATCCTCTACTGATTTGTGCGTAAGGTTTGTTTTATTTGGCAAATTGTTGTTTATGCTTTTCCAGTAGATAGTGATACTTGTGAGGGCCAAGTAGATTAAGCATGAAGCTAAAGGGTGTTTCAAATATTGCAACACTATCCTCTGATATATTTAGACTGTATTTACTGAAAGGGGGTGGGCGTTGTAGCCTGTTCTTTTCCAGGCAAGAAAGCTGTTTTTCTGGTCTTCTGCAATCTGATTTTTTGTTCTTCCTCAAGGCAGTGGGTAGGTGAGACTTGCAGTTTAAGGAAAGATTATGGAAGGAGGTCCCCCCAGAAGAGTGAGAAACACTGCCTGGCAGGGAGGAAGCTGCTATACTCGATGAGATGGTTGTGCCTTTGTTCACTGCCGCATCATTGACGTTGGTCAGTAGTGCACAACGAAGAAAACAAAATAAGAAAAGGTCAGATGTCCTGTCCAGCATTCAGCAAGGATTGGTTTAAGAACTTACTGAGGCTGAGGTAATGTCCGTAACAGGGCATTTAACAGCTGCACATGGACACATCATTCATGTATTTCTCTAGTTTCTGAGTTCACTTAGTATTTGGACCTTTACAGTATTTCTGGTAGGGATCTCCATAATTTTCTTACATGACAAAAACTACATGATTCGAGGAGGGTTCACAGAGCCGGAAGCCTTTTCTTGCCTTGTACAGACTTGAGCAGCAGAAATAGAGATGCAAGTCTGGGGCAAGGCGACCTGCATCGTGCTGTCACTGATGTATGGTTCCCGTTCCGACTAGTCAGTTTGGGACTCCACGCTGCTCAGCACTTTGGGGGACCGCATCTGCTATCTGTGCTTTTGGAGGTCAGTCACACTGGGGCTTAGGCTTAGTGGAAGCCTAACTACTCAAGTAACAAGAAGATAATAAAAATACAAATAATAAAAATAGAAATGACAACTCTTTGAAGGAAACAAAAAAAATTAATCTGACCCCAGAAACTTTCAGTCTTCTCTAGTGTTGAACTGATGGAACAAAGCACATTGTGTGTCAGTCTGCCTGCAGGTTGAAAGAGCCTCTGCTGCATGGGCTCTTGCTTTAGAGATTATCGCTATAATTTAAAAAATGACTGAAAGTTTAAGAGAATGAGGAAAACCTCCCCGGAGTATATTCGTAACTCACAGTTGTGCAAAAAGGCAAATCAAAGGACATTCCCAAGTCCCAGGTTCTGAGACGTGAAATGCAGATTTTTTTCTTGCTGTATTGATTTGCTCAGGTTTATCTGTAGAACCGTAGAAAACTATTTCTGACTGCATCATGTGTTATCAGCACTTCTGTGCTGTTCTCTGTCTTGGTCACTTCAGATATCTTTAGGGTTTACTTCTGTTCTTAACTTCTACTTGCAAAGTTGGCTGTCAGTTTGTTATTTTGAGGAGAGTGACAGATTGCTGCTGGGTGGGGTGATGTTGGTGATGTTTGTTTGGTCTTAATGTTTTCCAGACATTTCTGGGAGCAGATGTCTTTAATCATTAGAATACTTTACTTTAGAAATAAATAATGGAAGTATTCATAACAGTACGTATAATTAACTGCCAGGATCAATTTGATAAGTAACAGCAACTCAAAAATTCAGCTTTAAAATAATGGGAAGTCCTCAGATTTATTCTTATTCTGGAGTGCCTTTGACCATTTATAAGGTAAAGAAAGGATTTCATAGTTGCCCAGTGAGAGATGTGTAAATTTCTATAAACTCTGTGAAACAGCTGGCTCCTAATTTTCTTGTTTTTATTTGTATATTAAGGCAAATATTTGAGACATGTTTAACTTCCAGATGATCTATTCCTTACAGTGCAAAACAAAAATAAAGCCAGAAAAAGATGCAATTTTCTCATTCTGCAAATGTAAAAATTGCTCATTTCTGTATTCTGCAAATTTGGACTCAATTCTTCCCAAGCTTTAAAAGTTGCAGGTTGAGAGATCATCCAACAGAAGACTTATTTTTGATTATTAGATGCTGGGTACCAGATAGTGTTTGTACATTGAGGTTCAGCAGCTCTAGAAATATTTTGAAAGTCCAAATTCAGTCTCAGTACACTGAAATGTCTTTGCTTCCTTTCAATGGAAAAGGACTATTGGTTCATAACTCTTACTGGTAGAACAATTTCCTATTTGAGTTTAACTTGTTTCGCAGAATGTTTCTTTGTGGTAAGGGAATATATGTGCTTTGCTTTTGTCATAATAATATAGTAGATTTAGAGCATGAGGGAATAGGGTACCCTGATAGTCAGAGACTCCTTAATGGTTTAACTTTACTCTTTTACTGAACATACTAAAAAATAAGGCTACCTGTCTTCCTAGCGTAGTTTCTCATATTGGTCTTTGATATTGGTTTTTTATGTCTAACAGTTTATGGACATGAGACAAATGAAGTACCATTTGGGAGAATGAAGATAAAATAACCCAAAGAGATTATAGCAGAATTTATTAGCAGAAGGTGCAATACTCCACAGCCATATTTCTCAAGACCTTCTTCACATTGGTCTGTCACACCTGGATTCCTGGGCAGTGAGCACTCCCTGGAGAACTCTCCACTTTTAGCAGCAGACGCCACTCTCTGGAAACAGCACCCGAGATTTTCGCTACTCCTAGGCTTCCATTTTAATTGCTGACAGGGGTGTTGAGTCTCTTCTTGAGGTCACAGCAAAGCTCACATTGATTTTAGCCAAAAGAGAAGCAGGAGAGGAATGGGCATTGTGAAACAAAACAATTCTTTTAGCATAGAGGGTAAGTTGGAAATCTGGGCTTAAGCAACAAAGACAGCAGAGAAGGCTGGAGCTGAAATGTTTATTGAAGGGGATGCAGCTGAAAAAATGTGTAACCTTCTAATTATCACATATTTTCATGCAAATCATTCCACTACAAACATAATTGTATAATATGTATAACATAATTCTGAATAAGAAAGACATTTCTGGAGTATTTCAAATCTTTAATTGAAACAGTCATCTTTACTGCAAAAGAAGAAAAACTTTCAAAAAATACTTCAGAAGTAAAATTAATGACAAAATGAGAGATTAGAGATTTGCTTATTGTGGTACGTTACAGTGGTGGAAATTTTCTTGTAATTAATACAAAGAGAATTTTTGCCATCACACAGAGAAAAAAATTAAAAAAATTAAAAAGACATTATAACAGAAGTGCACTCATTTAGGAGAGGAAATGTGCGAGTTACCCTTTAACTGTTGCCTTTGAAGAACCTGAATGAAGTATGCAGAAAACCAGTGACCTGTGATGTTAATAATTGTGTGTCCAGAGAATGTTTATTATGCAGTAATTCTCAAAAGGGCAAACAAGGTTGTCCAAACACTACCTTCAAGTTTTTAACAGAAATATTTTATCTCTTGGAAAGTGTCTGAAACATAAACTATGGGCTCCTTTCAGTCTTCTTGTGATACTTGTGTGAGTTCTTTGCAGAAAACATCATTTGCTTGATTGAACCTTAGCGCTCTCCAGGACTATACACTCAAGCACAGGAAGTGTTCAAGCCGCCCCACATGGTCACTGTCAAAAACTTATTTAAAAAAGTTCCTTTTTTTTTTTTTGTAATCATGCAGTTTTCCTATAAATATCTTTGCACACAAAACACTTGCAAAACCAGAATAAGCAGTGAGTCCTTCAAATGCTTATTCCCAAGAATAGTAGCATTCTCTTTATTTGAACAACTTCCGTGAATAAAGGTTTGTTGGAAGGATCATGACCGTAAAGAATGGGACATGATCAAGTCCCGGAACGGCCTATATTCATATTCTTGTTACTGCTGTGATGAACAGAGTAGATTCGCAATGAGTACGTCTCTGCTTTTCACTAATGTGGCCTTCCACACTCCTGGATATTTTGCTTTGAATAGTTTGAATGAGAATACTGTTAGTAATGGGGTCGACTTGACTTAGTTTTTTTTCTGTGTTGATGAAGTTTTTTTCTCAACTCAAAGCCTTCATTAGTTACTGATCTTTAGTTTGAATTTCACACTGAAATGTATTTCATGCAGTTTACTGTTTACGCTGTCTTCTTCAATGCCTTTAGATGTGTGCAAGGTGTAACAGGAGCACTGAAGGATGATAGCAAATTGTAGGAAATCTAAATAAACAATGCATCCATGCTCCATACACCAGAAGCCAGTGAGATTCCTGCAGTGGAGCTGTTCTTCATGGGCTGGGGTTAGAGGGAAAGTCTTGGTAAAAGACTTTTTGGACAGATTGATAAGACAAATAGAAGTGTAACTCATGTAGCAAAACTCTGAACTGCTAATTTTGATGTGTGCAGCTATCACTCGATTCAGTTTCACATCAAGGCCAGTAACTGGTGGACTACTGAGTGTTTTAAGGATGGGTGTAGGGCAGAGTGGAGATTTCTAGACCAGTGAGTTCTTAATCCTTTCCAGGCAATATTAAATTACATCTATAAATATTTGATAACCACAAGGTGAAATCATGCCTCACAAACCTGCTTTGAAGATGTCAACAACCCTTTAAGTGATCCAATTTGATAAACTGGGATTTTTGAAAAAGAAAGTAGAATATCCACAGTCCTCTCATGGATTAATAGCTGGTTAAAAGAGGAAAAAGGATAGGAAGGAGTGTTCAGTTTTTGTAAATGAGAGCAATAACCAGTGGAATCTCTTGCTGGAGCCTGTGCTGTTTCATCTATTCATTCAGGGGGAAAAAAAAATGGTTTAATAGGAAAGGAACTGGCTTTGCAGCTAACAGAATGTACAGAACTGCAATACATATATGCAGATCCAGATCCAAATTTAGTATTACTGATTGTCGTGGTTTAACTCCGGCTAGCAAAATACCATGAAACCGCTCTCACATATCCCCTTCCCCTCCTCCACTGGAGGGGAAGAATCGGAGGAAAAAGAAATAAGGAAGCTCTTAAAATCGAGATAAGAACTATTTACTAATTAAATCTAAATCAATATATACAGGTACTACTAATAATAAATAATTAAAATAGTAGAAAATAAAACATATGATACAATATATACAATATGATACAATTTCCCACCATCCACTGATCAATGCACACCCAGATGTTGAGTGATGAAAATCAGCCCCAGAGAGCCCGAGACCCACAGCCCGAGAGCGATCGCAACCCGAGAGCCGCGGCCTGAAGGCCGGAGCCCGGGAGCCTACGCAGCGGATTCCGAGCGAACCCTATCAGTTAACACGGCCAGAAAACAAAACAACCCACCAGCTCCCACACGAATGAGCCAGCACAGGAGTCAGCAAAGCAGCTAACGCAGGAGGGTTAGCAAGTGCCCGGAGAGATGAGCAAGGGAGTAAAGGAGAGAGAGAGAAGGGAAGAGTAATGGCTACCGGACCCCTTCCCTGCCCCAAGAGACCAGAACATGATGTACTATGGGATGAAATACTTCCTTGGTCAGCCTGGGTCAGCTACAGTATCCGAAGCAGACAAAAGACCTTGAGTTCAGTACAGGCCATCCCCAGCACCAGCTGAGGCCTTATCAATGTTTTCACTTACTATCCAGCAACATAGTTCCCCGGCAACCAGAGTAAAGGGAGTTAACCCTTTCCTGACTGAACCCAGCATACTGATAAGGAAGGAGAGCTGGTCATCACTGTGGCTAGCTCAGCAGTCAGCAAAAGGCAAGTAGGAAGTTGAAAATAGGAAGGAAAGAGAAAACAAGCAAAACCATTGTTACTGTATGAACTCACAGTTAGCCCTTGTTTTGAATGATGCATGTCATTCTACTTGGCTGTCTTACGAAGAATACAGAAGACAGAAAATGAAAATAAAAGACCAGTGACTTATGCCAAGTCAATACCCCAAGAAAAAGAAGATATAAATGTGGATTCTTCATCTTGGAAAAGAGGTGACAGACAAAAGTCTCTAGTGAAAGGTAATTTGGAAAAGGTGCACAGGAAATCACTCACTGTTACTTACAACACGAAAACTCATCTTCAGCCAATCAATGACCAAAGTGTACACAAACAAACAAACAAACAAACAAACGGAAGTAATTTTCTAGCCACAGGGAAGTATGGAGACTGAGGGTATTTCTTCAGAAAGAACAGACAGGTATGACAAAAGTTATGTCCACAGAAAACTACTTAAAAATCATGGTCCTGGTGCAGCCCCAAGGGGAGGAAGTCCTTAGCTTGCACATGGCTGTTGGGGAAAGGAGCACATTACAACCTTTCTGGTTCCTACATTTTTTCCTTAAGTCCCACTACTGGTCACAACTGAAGACAAGATACTGGCCAAGAAAGAAAGTGGGAAATTGCAATCAGAGCAGGTTTTCAAAATAATGAAATCCATACCAATCATGTTGTTAAAATGATTTTTTTTCTATTGCTTCTTTTTATGACTGATTTTTGTTTAGACTGATGCAGTTTTATTTAATTCCATAATGTAAATCGTACTCCAGGGTATAATTTAATCCCATATTCGGTCCTGTACCCATCTCCTTTAAAATTAATGCTCACAAGTGGTCCTAGTATAAATAAGATCAGCCTTAGTGTATAATTATTCTAATTTGTTGAAAACTCACATGATTTTTCCTGTCAAGAAGCTGGTAACACCATGTAGGAGTTTTAAATAATGTAAAACTACACTGAGATTACCTGGTAGTTCACAAGCCGGCTATGTGGAGCATTCAGCTGGCCGTTCAGGTTGCACGGATTCAGGGGGAACCCAAGCAGTGTGTCACTGTGTGATAGATGTGGCTGCTCATCAGGTCAGGATTCTGTGTGAGGCAGAACAGCTCTGCCTTCAGGGAGGGGATCCAGAAGAAGGACCCAGGGCCTTCACAGTGGTGCATGACAGGAAGACTTCACGGGTGTGAGCTGAAACAAGAGGGGTACAGAATGGGTCTAAAGAGAAACTTTTCCTCTGCAATGACAGTCCAGCCGTGGCACAGACTGCCCAGAATGGCTGTGCCCTTTCCATCCTTGGAAAAGTTTCCACTGGATCAAGCCTTGGGCAACCTGGTCTGACCCCAGAGCTGCCCCTGCTTTGAGCAGGAGGTTGGACCAGAAACCTCTTGAGGTCCCTTCCAGCCTGAGTTATCCTATGATCCTATCATTTTATGAGGTCAGACGTAATAGATATAATAGCAGACAATTACATAGACTAACTTCTTCCTTAATGTGAAGGTTTCACCCGACATGCTGTACTTCAGTCTCTCAGAAGATATTTCAGGATCATAGGATTGTGTCTGAAACCTGCTGTTATTTTAGCCCTTCATGTTTGTTTCCATAACTGCCATGGATAACTTGGCCACAACCCCAGAAAACTACTGTGTAGGTGGAAGGAGGGACAGAAAGAAGGGGTCTGCCAAGGAATCAGACACCTGAGCAGAATTCACTTTGAAGGCAATTTTCCTCATTTGCAGTCGAAAATCTTCCAGAATGAGTTATTTTTTAAGTGATAGGGGAAATGTTTTCATGTGGATGTGGGGAAGTAAGGGCAGAGGCAAACTGGCTTAGAAGAAACGTTCGGTTTTCTGCTGTACTGCTAAGACTGATAAATTGTCTTAGAGGAGCAAACTGGAAATTAAAAGTGTGTTTATTCTGCCAGATGTCAACATTAGGAGGCTGCTGGATAGCTGCTGCTAGCTGAAAATCTAGCTTTAGCAGGGACTCAGCTAATTTCAGGGTATGCAATGGCTGTTTTTCACTAGAAGCAATCTTAAAGGCAAGATTTACAACTTCTTCCCACCCCGTCTCCAGTGTTACATACAACGGATTAAATTATTTTCACCACAGAAAGAGAGATACTTGATGTTGAAAAGAACAAATGCCTCAGGCCCCATGGAGGCCTCAGGAATGTCGAGCAGGAGGTGGTCCTCTATGGAATTGCTGGGGTTTGTAAACCTGATCAATAAGTGATTTTTTGTGAAATATTGTGACGTTTCTGTGCTTAAAACTGACTGAAAGAAAACACTGGGGTGTGTTAAGCATCTGACAAAATATCCCCTTTCGTTTACTTAGTTGTTTGCTTGTCCCGATATGCCCAGTCTAGCTTTTCCGT
This sequence comes from Rhynochetos jubatus, assembly GCA_027574665.1. NCBI lineage: Eukaryota > Metazoa > Chordata > Aves > Eurypygiformes > Rhynochetidae > Rhynochetos > Rhynochetos jubatus. The sequence goes on from CM050656.1 coordinate 26,584,136, forward strand.
GGTTTGCCTAAAGTTGTGTCTGAGCTTTGATGCTCTCCAGCAGCACACGAAAATGGCCTGTGTAATTTGTCATAGCTTCCCTTGCAAGTCTGCTTCAGAAAAGGCCTTTGTCTGCTTCGTACTTCACAATGCCATTTTCCACACCCTCTAATTGCCTCACCGCAGTTCATGGCTTGTTTCCACTGTGCACCAGCCGCCGTCGGGGAGAAAAGCTAAGGAGGCAGCTTGTGGTCTGGGGGCTTTGGCGATGTGGTGATCAGTGGAGGACAGAAGTGACATCTCACACTGCGGGGTATTGCAGAACATTAGTGGGTTGAAACCGTCTGAAATAAAGAAAAACCTTCACATGAGGTTCACAAGAGAATGGAAAGAGGTTTCTTAACCCATATCATTCAGAGACTATGAGACACCCCACAAAATCTTACACAGGCACAATGAGGTAAGGACCTGCAGTATGTGGGGAAGTGTGTGTCAGCTCCTTATCAAGAGTCTGTACTTGGTACATTCGGGAATTTTGATGGAAACGCTGGAGGTACATTATTTGTTGGGTTTTGTATTTATTTTTGCATTTGCTATCTGTAAAACCACAAAGAAAGAATATAACCAGACCCATACCCTGGGAATCGTGTTTTGCATGAATTTAAAATGCCAAGAGAGAGGGTTGGAGATTAAGCCTTGGTTTGCAGATAACCCTTCCTTGGCACAGTTCAAGGACAGCTAATCAAGCCTGTGAGCAACACGTGGGCTCCACAGCAGTTTGTATTTGGCTGGAGCATGACTATGCCAGGGTGGAGATGCCTGGGAGAATGTTGAGCAAGACCTTTAGGAACACAGCTCATACCTGTGCTGGAGTGGTGGGTGCTTACAGTCACCTCTGAGACATATGCAACTTCTGGAAAAAATAAGAAAATAACAAAATTTGGTGAAGTTAGAGCACAGGAAAGGTGGCCGTACCCTCAGCATTACCAATTAATCACCAGTCAAAGGGAAGAAAGTAACTAACTTGCCAAGAGCAGTCGTATTCATGCCTTTTGTCACTTCTACATGCCTCAGCACCATTACTGAGCTCTTCTGACACATTTTAAAGAGTCTTTCCCTACCAAAAGACGAGTTGGTGGTGATCTTCAGACAGTAGTTGACGTGGAAGGCAAAAGGACCTGAATAATGACACTATTGTGGTTTTGTTGCATTTTTCTGGTTCATATTCCCTCAAATAGGCAAGATGAGGAAGTGGGTGAAGAGGTTGTCCACATCAAATAAGTGCTTTCTGAGCTGGCAGTCCTAGGTTTGCTTTCTAAACATAAACTTGCCCTTCTTTATGACAGCACTTATAGGACAGCACTTTCCTACCATGCCTTTTTTCCTTGAGACAGAAAAGTAGGTTAGAAGTAATGGCCAGAGTTGCTCAGCTCTTGCAGTGCATCATAGCAGGAGACACCAGTAAGATGATGGAGAAAATGAGCTTGTATTGCTTTGCACAGAGGAGTGGCTTACTGTCCTCTAATTGTGGCTACCAGTTCACTACACATTAAGGAACCATGTTAACAGAATGCAAATGCCACTTTTTTACCATTCACTTGTAGAAGTGTACCCTTTGGTCTTCTGTGCTTTGAGGAGGTCCTAGTTGAGTCATTTAAGCCATGTTTTTATTTTATGTCTGCTTTTTTTTTTTCATGGTCACATTTTTCAAAGAAGGGAAGTCCTATTTAGATGCTAAGTATGTGCAAAGCCCATCACAGTACGGAGTATTTGGAAAGAGCTTGACATCAACATCAAAGTGAAACACAGTCTCATCTTTTGGTGCCTAGAGAACTGGCTTCATTGATATCTGTTGATAGCACTAGTTACCGGCAAGGAGCAGCTGAGGTTCTCCCCCTCAGTCATTGTGCAGTCCATGAAATTAGATGGGCAATATTTATTTGGGTGTTAGTGATGCAGCAAATAATACAATACTTCATAAATATACTTCAGTATATTTCAAAATACTTCAATTTTAAATCTTTTAAAGCAAAACAGAAAAAATGAGGATGGAAGATTGAAGGTCATCTTAAATTTTCACAAAGGGCAAAAGTGGTAGAATTAAAAATTGATGTGTTGCCATTAAAAACAACCAAAACCAGCCTGCTGCTTCCCTTAATCCCCTCCTTCCCACTTCTCCTTTCTCCAGGGAAAAAAAAAAGACCATTACACACAGCCGAAACGTGCAACTTTTGACTTCTAGTGCCAGATGAGGAGCCGGTGGCGTAATTTGAATAAGGTGTGATGAGGGCGTGGTTCAGACTAAAATCTTTAATAACGCTGCAGTGCGAGGGGCAGCAGCCGCCGGGCGGTGAACAGGCACTGACAATGACTTGCATGCGTGTTCGCTCAGCTGCTTTGCATCTGTAAGCTTCAGGCTGATAAAACTTGAGAGATTCTCCACTGCAGAGACTTCCCTCTCACTGAAGTGACAGATCTCTCCATGGGCCAAGACACAGAGACTTTGCAGGCCACCAGTGTCGGGCTGGTACGGCGCGTAGCCAAGGGCGTGGGGCGCTGCCCCCAAACCTCTGCCCCGCGTCCCTACACCGCTGGTACCCAACTCCTGCATCCCAACTGCCCTTACCCATTTACCGGGCTACCAGTGCAGGCAACCTCTGCACGGACCGGGGCACAACTCCATCCTGTCGCTCTCCCGCTTTGACGCCGTTTTTCCCAGTTCAGACCCGTGGGCGGAGCGGGGCCCATGGGCGGGCAGGCTGCCCTTAAGGCTGTCCGCCGCTCCCCAACGCTGACTCTTCCCCCGGCGAAGCCAGCCAGCCGCTCCCCCACCGCCTTGAGTGACCCCCTCTGAGCGTCCTGAGGCAAACAGCCCCACCGAAACCCGGCGCTCGGCCAGCCGCCCCTCCGCCGGGCGCCTCACGCCTCCTTAAGAGGCGGCGGTCAGCTGACGGCTGGCACCTCCCCCGCTGCGCGGGGAAAAGTGCCGCATGCCCGCAATGGGGAGCGGGAATCAGCCCCAGTCCCGCGGGATGGCCGAGCCCGCCAGACCCCAGGCGACCGTAAGCGCGGTGCCTCCGCGGGGAGGGAGAGAGGGGAGGGCTGACCGGGGCGGTGGGTACCCCCCGGGCAGGCAGGGCGCGGCGGGTCCGGGCTGGGGCGCGGCGGTGAGGAGTGGCGGAGCGTCCGCCTGCTTGCCTCTCGCTGCCGGCGGCCCTACCTCAGGGCTGGCCGACCCCCCTCCGCGAGGGGCGGCGAGACGGGGGAGCAGAAGGTGCGGAGCAGCGCGTACCCTGCGGGCGCCGCCCCAGGCACCTGCTGCCTGGCCGGCCCTGCCAGCGGCCCGGCCCCGCTCGCCCCTCTGTCAGACCCCAAGCACGTAGGCGCGAAAGCGAAGCGTTCATGAAGCCGGAGACAGGCAGCGAGGGGTGGGGAAGCCCCTGCAGCGCTCGCCGTGCGTTGCCCGAGCAGCGCGAAGCGTGCGGCGGGAGGCGGGAGGGCATGCCGGCGGGGATCGTGCCGTGGGAGGAGGGGCTGCAGGAGTCACTTTAACCGCCTTGCCCACGCTCGGTCCCTCAGTCTTGGGGGGGTGGGGGGGTTGTGCTTGCCTTGCGAAATGGGTTCCAGCGACACCGGTGTCGCTGGAACCCATTTTGGCAGCGATTACTGCACGCTGCCGTCTCTTCTGCTTACCCCGGCGTAGCACGCGGGATGAAGCAATCCGTTTTGAAAGTTATAGGGAAGTAAAACAGCACATCTCTTCAGGAAAAATGTCACAAAATGTCTGCGACAGCAGCTTTTCTTTTGGGCCTGATAAGAGAAAAAAGTGCAAGAGTTCCTGTTTGTGACTTCAGGTACATGTTAGCGAATATTCCAAGTCCACAGACTGCCGTCCCTTGTTCCTTGGGAACAGACTTGCACGCTTTCTGGTAGAGGTTAACTGGTTGCCCTCTGGTCAGTCGTGCCACTTCATCTGGTGAAGCTGCAGCCGCGGTGGTGTGGCCAGTTCCTGTGCTGGTGGTTGTGCTTCCCCCCAGCAGCTCAGCACCGTGCGTTGGTGCAGCGCAAGCTGCCTGCCCTCCAGCAGCCACTGACAGCGGGTTAGAACTTTTCTGCTGGGCTGTCAGCTGAAACTGCTGAGCCTCCATTGCCTGTTCCCCGCAGAGCTGCTCAGAACTTGTCTGTTGGCACCTTGTGTCACACTTTGAGGGAAAATCCCTTCAGCCACCTCAACTGAGGAGTGTGAAACTTTCAATTGGGAGGCTTATTGCAGATGAAAGGATGCAGACTCTGAAACCAGATAAAGATCTAATACCAAGTGAGGAGCAATGGTGTGGGTAGGACTTCTGGCTGCAGTGGATCTTGCTGGCAGGAAGATGGTCTTCTGTACCTCAGTAGGCTGAGATACTTACTGTGTGAAACAGTTGACTCTTAGGATCAGCTTCTCTGTGGTCACCAAGAGTTGTTCGGTATACTGAGACTTACAGAGAGAAAACATGAACCTAAAACTGATGTGCTTATTTTATGTGGTGGTTTTTTTTTTTCCTGTTAGGGGCAAGGTTTTGAATATACACTGTAGAGCAGTGTCTCTCAAAATCTCCACCTTGGCCCTTTATGGCTACCTTTCTGCACTCTCTTGTTCTGCTATGGCAGGCTTACATAACAAAAGAGAAATGGAAATGCTTATTTATGCCTGAATCACATAATTGAATCTCCTCCTGCATGGCCAGTTAACCTGCACTGGAAGAATATCAGTTTGACACGGCACCAAGTGCTTTTTATGACTTGTTTTTCTTAGAAGAATTGGACAAAAAGTAAAAAAAAAAAATGCTTTGCTAAGATTGCATACTTGGTTTCATCTTCACTGGAATGTATTTTATTGAACACAGTCATCACAGAGCACCCTTGAATTTTTGTGATACTTTGAATAGATTCCTTTTGTCAGCTGTCCTAGAATAGCCAGAATTTCAGCCAATCTGTTTTTGCTGTATTGTACTTCAGCGCATAGCTTTTAGTCGTACGTAGGGGGGAAAAACGAGTATGGAGTGAGCCCTGAGTGTTTTCTGCAGAGGTATTCCTGCAAAGCCATTGAGCATGCTATACTGACCTTTTGGGTAATCTCTACTCTCTTTCTTGGCATGTTTTCCTGACGATACCAAGGGACTGAATCCAGTGGAGGTAGCAGGGTCTTTCCAGGTGCACATCACTTCAGGGGTAATAGATTCAAATAGATTCTATTTTGACATGCAATATTCAGGTATATGGCAACTTCTGGAACTTGCATATATGTTGGAAGAGGACAGCATTGGCAGTGGAACTGAAGATGTTCCAGATAATTGAATTTGAATTCACAGTTCCCAAGTAAGTTATTTGACTGTCTTGGGCTGGAATGTATCAGGGATAGGTTTGTGTAACAGCCAGAGAAGATGTCTACTACTTATACCCAGAAGTTAAAGCATATAAAACTGACTACAAAATATGAGAAAGTACTTAGTTTCCCATGGAGACTTTCTAGCAAAGCAGGTTGAAGCTCAGAGTATGGTATGGCCCATGGTCAGTGTGTGGAGTTGAGAGATGGGAGATTAAATTCAAATTTATTCTTTACCTGATACAAAATACCAGTGTGGATCAAAGTCTCCTTATCCTTCAGGGCAGTATCCTAAGAAGGGGAGGGGGCAAACACGATTTTTTGACTAATCGTTTACTTGCCATTGGTGGAGAGGCCTATTTCAGTGGTTGATCTGAAAACAAGTACATGTCAAAAATATCTGTGACTTACAGTCCAGAGGTGGTGTAACCAATAGAGTACCTTCCTACAGCTCTGATTTAGCTCTGATTTAGCTTCACAGCTGAAGCTTGGGGGACCAGTCACGAGACACATTTTTAAATTGAGTTTACAAGTGGTCTGTTTTTATTTCATTTGCCTTTTTCTAGAGAAGCTCCATGTAATCTGTGGAAGGATTTATCTTGAACTTTAGTGGCAATGGTAGCAGAACTGGCTATCATCTTTCTGGGAGGGGATGAACTCTCTCATGTGTTTGCTATGCCTTAGTGATATAACCGTGCCTTTCTCACTGGTCTGAAAAACAAATCCCAGAACGTGTCTTAGTAATGGAAATGATCTCATCACTGCCCTAGGTTATAATAACGTGATGTAGTAACAGAATACTTTCAAAAGAACTCTCTCTTTTTTTTTTTTTTTTAAAAAAAAAAAACCAAACCAAAACACAACACCCTGGTATTCAGACTTTCCTGCAGGCTTTTATTTGCTGTTTACCTCAGAGAAATGATACGAATTTCCTGACTGTACCAATTTCCAGTAGCCTTGTGTGTCAATGTCTGGAGCAGCATTACTCAGCCCGTGGTACAGGGATGGGAGGTGGTTGCTGGGACATGTGAAAAGTAGTCCACAAAGCAGGAGCAAACAAAGCGTCAGGAAACTCCAAAGAATTTTTTTTTTTTTTTTTTTTTGTAAACAGATTGTGGGGAAAGTAAAAGTAGCTAATGAATGCTTAAACTTCAGTGTTAATGTTTTTAAATGGAAAATATTGTGGCAATACTGCAAGAGAGAATTGATGGACTTGCCTTAGAAAGATCAACAAGTTCTTTAGCTTGGAAGTATTGTATGGAATAAGATGACTCTGGAGGAAAAAAACCCAAACCAAACAAAAAACCAACAATCAAACCCCACAGTGTTGGTGAGAGGAGAAATATTAGACATACATTGATAGGTGATGGGGCCATCACTGTACAGATTTTGTTCATTTTCTCTTAAAGTTCATAACGAAATCCATGGGCCACTGTAATTCTGAAACCTGTGTTGGTCCTGTTGGCAAAGGCATGGATTCGATGCTTTTTCTCCCAGTACACTTTCCCAGGAAGATGATTGCCAAGATGATACCTTCCATCTCAGCTTGTACTTTTGCTGCTTGCTGGGGCTTCCAAGGCTGCCAGCATGTGTAGTGACAGAAGCTTTTGCGATCTGGCAAATCTGGACGTTGTAGAAGTCAATGTGTGAGTGAATTGCCCAGACTCTTCAGGTAATCCCTGGAGGAAAAACAGGTGCTTCCAGCATAAAATTGATGTGATCCTAAAGCAGATATCCAACAGGCCACGTAAATTATATGCCAAGAGTGCCTTTCTCTCTGCTAGCTAAGCACAGGTGAAGATTTTTCTATGACAGGATTTTGAAGTTAAGTGGGGTGAATCCTATCCCTGGGGTCTCTGAGCATAGTAGTTGTCTGTGCAGACTGCACAGCTCTGTACAAGCACTGTTTTGAGATGCAAACTCCTTTCGAATCAGTGGTAGCATGGGAAATGGTGCATCCTAAGGCTGAGCACAAAGAATACCATGCTGCTTTTTGTCTGCTGATAACAAAATTACTTTGGCATATATTTATAGCCTTAATTGCTAAATTAAGTCTTGCTCATTGTTATGCTTTCAGCATCCTATGGTGGTGAAAATTATTTTTCCAAATACAAGGAAAGGCAGTTTGTGTAGGCTGTTTGCAAACAAGAATCCTTGTCTCTCCATCCTTCCAGCTTCCATCCCTAACTGTGCAAATTTAGGAAGGAGGCAGAAAACACAGGGTCAAAAGCCTCCACATACACAAGTTCAGACTATACGTGACTTGACTCAGTCACATTTGTGTGTTTTGTGGTTATCTGATAGTAAAGCCGTTGAACTGACTGATAAATATCCTTGATATTTATCTAGTATTTTCCTTAAAATCATCTCGACATAAATCAGTAAGACTTTTATTTTTTTTCCTACTAGTATTATCAGTCAGTTATTACAGTGCTTATATCCTTAGCCGAGATCTGTAGGAATGTGCGCTTCTAGAATAAATTATCCCTTTATTTATACAGTGACTATAAAGTTATGTAATTATTTGCACACACAGATTACGAGATCTGTACAATGTCTATTTCTTGTACTAAGTGGCAGTCACAATCCCCAAGAGATTGCATTTTAGAAGACATGCATGATGAACAAGACTGTGCAGTGGGTTGACTGGGGCGAGGTGCACACCAAGCTGCTCCATCACTCCTTTCCTCAGCTGGGGAGGGGAAAAAAATGAGGAAAGGTTTGTAGGTCGAGGCAAAGACAGGGAGAGACCACTAACCAATAACCGTCACGGGCAAAACAGACTCTCCTTGGGGAAAAAATGGTTTTAATTTATTACCAATCAAATCAGATTACTGTGCATGGCTGCAGGGGCACAGTCTGACTCACCATGGTCTTCACCATGGGCTGCCAGGGAATCTCTGCTCCAGTGCCTGGAGCACCTCTTCCCCCTCCTTCACTGACCTTGCGGTCTGCAGGACTGTTCCTCTTGTGTCTTTCTCTCTGCAATTTCTCTCTCCCCTCCCCCTTCTTATGGCACTACCACCATCACTGATGGGGCTGACCTTGGTCAGTGGTGGGTCTGTATTGGAGCTGGCTGACATTGGCTCTATCCACCCTATTACCAAAATCTTGCCATGCAAACCCAATATAGACTTATAAGCGGAATGTTGGGGTAGATGGAGATCACAGAACGGTTTAGGTTGGGAGGGACCTTAAAGATCATCTAGTTCCAGCTCTCTGCCTTGGGCAGGGACACCCTCCACTAGACCAGGTTGCTCCAAACCTCATCCAGCCTGGCATCGGACACTTCCAGGGATGGGGCATCCACAGCTTCTCTGGGCAACCTCTCCCAGTGCCTCCCCACCCTCTCTGTGAAGAATTTCTTCCTGATGTCCAATCTAAATCTCCCCACTTTCAGTTTAAAGCCATTACCCCTTGTCCTGTCGCTACAGGCCCTTGTAAAATAAGAAGCACTGTGATGCGTTTATATGGGCTATCTCACCCTGCCTGGTCTGTTGCATTGGCCAGACTATTAAATAGAAAGATCTGGCTTTTGGAAGGCCTTGTAGATTTGTAGATTGTGTGGGTTTTTGTGTTTGGTTTTCTTTTCGTTTGTTTGTTTTCTTCCCTGCTCCATGTTACCACGTCTGTGTCTCCAGGATATAGGTTGTAAATGGGGCTTAGCTACTAGAACTGTATTTCTCATGGATTTAATATACTGCGTTGTCAATTGGATGCTAAAAATAAATGCCTCTAAGTGGAATATTCATTTTGGGCTGTTCCAAAACCCATTAATGTCAGAGGGGAAAAAAACAACACTCGTGGGCAATGGTACCAAACATGGGGAAGTTCTCGCTGTGGACTGAACCATTACTTTGCATGCTCTGTCAGAAAAATTGTGCCTTTGTACTCAACATGCAAAAGTGTAACTCTATGCAAAGCCTATGCAGCTGCTGCCTCACATTGCAGTCCTGTTACAAAAAACCCCCACAGAACACTACAGATAATTTTGGGGACCCTTGGATTGTAACTAATTAGAAAGTTTCTGGTTGTTGCTCTTGTGTTCAATCTTTAAAAAATAATCTATATGGAGAATTGTAAAAGATAAGTGCATTATAAGTTGCAGAAATATGGATGCCTGCTTAAATGAACATCTGCAATAATGATGATATCTTGACCTAGGCAATTTCTGTAAAATATGAAGCTACCCATTCTTATGCTGCTGTTTTATTTGGATAATTTGTCCTCCTAATCTTAAGAGAATTGATAATGAGTTTCTAACCATAGCATCAAGTGCAATGCCCCTTTATTTTTTGGTAAAGGCATGAATCTGTTAAGTTTTCACCATGGTGTTTTTGGACTGTCATCTTACGTGGCAAACCAGTTTCTCTTCATGTAACCAAAACCCCACATCTGTAGATCAAGGCCAGTGCTAGTGAAAAAAAACTCAGGACAAATGAGTATAGTAGCTTGTACAACATCCAAGAGCAAGATGCTAGGAAGCAAGTCCTAGCTTTTCTTATATCCAGTTCATTCTTATGGGTTTGTGTGGTCAGCGATGATACTTGCAGACTCGTTTATTTTGCTAGGCAGTTTAAGGTTCCTGTAAGAAGTTGGTGTGTTGTCTGTGCTGACAGTAATGAAATAATTTTTTTTTCTAATTGCAAAATCTACCAACATCTTGCATTTCTCTGATATTTTCCGCTTCGAATAGTACAGGTTCACACAGACCTTCCCGGTAAGTGGCTGATTACAGTTAACTGTGGCATACTTTCAAGTATTATTTTGCTTTTTATACTGAAATTAGTTTTGTTGAGGGATCCCAGATTTATTAATTTAATGAGCTCTTCAACTCTCCTGTGGCCTACTGAATCTAGGTTTAATTTTTATAAGGGTATGTTTGATACAGAGAAACTAAATAGCTTCTTCCTGGCCATTAAGTCAAATCTGAATCATAATTATGTATAAAAACCTGAAACGATGTCTCATGGCCTCACCTCAGTTATCGTCCCCTCCCAAATTCACAGTGGTGTGAAAACATGCCTACTGTAATTCTAGTAAATTTTATTAGGTAATGTCTGAAAAAAAAAAAGTTGTGGAGTTTTGGGGTGGGTGGTGGGGTTTTTGTGTTGGTTTTTTTTTTTGTTTGTTTGTTTGTTTTAATCTTCTGTGGATTTTCTCTTGTAATTTAGGAACTGAAATAATGAAAAGTATGAAAAAGATGTTTGATGTGGCTAAAGCGGAAGGAAGACAGGTTTTGTTGCTCATAAAACTTCTTTTCACCAGTGAAAGCAAAGGAAGGAGGATGATAGGAACTGAGCCTGGCTTCTCCCTCTAGTTCCTCCTTCTCTTTAAAATTTCTGTTTTACATAGGTCTGTATATGATCAGCTGTAAGGTTGTATACATCCCCCTGAAGGAAGCTTGGAAAAAATGAGAAACTCTGAGTACAGCAGAGCAGGACGGTGCTGGCTAACACACTGGTGTGCGCAGGGCGCGAACAGTCTCCAACCTGTTTTGTGCGTATTTCACATGAAGACTTTGACCCTGAATTTTTTGCATGTTAGAGCAGAACACATGGTTGGCTGTGGGGCAGTCCTGCCGCTTATTGTCATGCGCTATATGTAAATGAAGGGCCAGGGAAAGAAGCAGCATCGTGGATGAGGGAGATCATTTCAGAGCAGGCCTAAGAATTTTCAAGAGTGTGGGAAGGTGAACATCAGTTCAGTTGAGAATGACAAAGATCTCCACGGTGTATTCCTCTATTCCGTAATGTGTCAGTCATTTCCCTTTCAGCACTGAGCAGGCACATCACCCAGTGTTTTAATATGTTGAGAGAGAGTTTGAGTTGGCAAGGAGGCACAGTTAAATTAAAAGCTTAGATGGTTTGGTAAGAGAGTAGTCATAGTTCATTTAAGTCTTGCTGAACTTTCTCTGGCTGACCGATCTTCTGTGCCTCAGAGAACAGCATGAAAGTCCCCCTTATGTCCCTAATTTTGCAAAGCTGTTGTAACAAGAAGTATGTAAATTCGGAGTTTCTTCCTGGCTTTGATTGCTGTCCATTTACTTCTTGAGTCATCATTTGTGGATTCTTAGTGAATTGCATTGTTTGTATCTCATTCCTGAAGGCCACATTTGAGGGCTGGGTAGCTAGCAGTTAGGGCTTTTGTTAGTTTTGTGGGTTTTGTTTGCTTTATGTAATCATTGGTGTAACCTCTTAGTGCTGGTAGAATCAGGCTACAGTAAGTTTTAATGTTTTTTCTTGCTTATGATACAATTATTGGAAATTTTTCTATCTGTTAAATCCAAATGTTATTTGCAGTTTCAACCCACCTGCAAAGCCGTTTGTTAATGTGTATCGATTAATAATGGCTTAGATCCTTCCCTCATCCAGTCAGGGCTTGACTGTTGATAACAGTAGCACTTGAGATTGTTGTCTAAAAATGAAGTAAGTGTCACCTGATTCAAAGCTTTCTTCCTAAATCAGCAGAGAGATTGTGCTAGAGCTCTTGCAGCAGCTTGGTGTTTTTGCTGTTGTTATTCTGAACTCAGCCCAAATGGTGGAACAGAAAATTGAAGCCCCTTTGATGCTGCCGTGTAGCCCCGGGAAGAGAGTAGGCACAGGCCCTTGTCAGCTGGAGCATGGATGGCACAGATGACCGAGGAACAGAAGAGAGCTTCAGAGATGTTGAGTGGCATGGTACAGAAAGAGGAAGCTCAGGAATGGGCAGAATAACATGCCACTACTTTGTGGAGTCATCGAGCAGGAAGGTAGCTTGCTGCTTTCCCTCTCCAGCTAGGAGAGGAGAGCTACAGAGGAGCTGTAAGTCTTACTTAAGTTGTAGAGAAAACCTAAACCCCAGAGTAAATGCTTAACTGCTTTAAGTTTGACTTCAAACACAGGCTCGTAACTTGGGAGCTTTTTTGTGACTGCTCAGACCCTGGACTGAAAGTCTCTCTAGCTGGAGGCTTGGCTGTGTGGGGGCAGGCAAGCTTTGCCCTGGACTGTTGGGTTTTGAAGAACACTGGTATTGATGCACTTTCTATTGCTAAAGTGTCCAACCACAGACTTCTCAAGAAAATGGATAGGACAGTTGGGCTATCCTGCTAGGCCAACTATGTATTTATTAAATCAGTTGATTATGAAGTTATTTGCATATGAAAAATGAGAAGAAATCTTTCCTAGTACACGTTTACACCTTAGTCTCACCTCTGAAGAATATAATGTATTCAGTCGGGCTGTCTATATTTGCCTTTGTGTCACTGTGTGTAAAACTTATGTTTATATTACTTAAACTCCAGCTTGGCAACTGCCATAACATTTTTTGATATAAATTTTACTCACATCTCAGCGTCAGAAGTGTGCTCATGACTGCTTTTACTAGAAAGTCCTGACAAATTTCCCTGAGTCACTCTAACTACTTTGTCATGCTTTTAATGTTATGACCATATAGACCAAAGGAAGTGCAGCACAATTGTCCCCTGTATTGCAGACAGTGACCAGAGCTCATATTTTGAGTAAATAATCCAGAACATGAAATTTATAATGTTGAGTCATGTTGTACAGACACTATGAGTGTAAGATGATAAAACGCACCTTTTGTGTCCAGTCTTTTCTCCATCCCTGCAATGCCAGCATGACAGTAGCCTGTGTGTGCTGGCTGACGTCAGTTTGCGCTGAAATGCCAGGAAATTCATGGGGAAACAAAAAAAAAGGCAGTTTGGATAACTTGCTCTATATGCCAATTGAATTGACAAAGAATTTATAAAGATATTTAAAAGGAAAGTTTGCCAAACTTTCAGCTAAATTTGTCTTATTGTTGGCATATTTTACCTGATGAGAAGCCAGCTGATAATTTTACCAGCTCCTTGTATTTTTAGCTATTATTGTGGTTGTTCTTTTGTGTGTAACCACTGCATAACTGTAATACAGAAGGATTGTCATCTGCAAGTGAAGCCTCGGAGCATTGGGCAGCTTTGCACGCATCGCAGCAGCTTGTTTCTTCCCCCAGAAGTCAAACATGAATACTTAAATATTTCTTGTAATATTTTCCCTGAATTTTTTTTATTTTAAACCATCCCTATTTTACAGCAGGGAAGCAAAAGAAGGAATAAAAGAGTAGGTGAATTAGATATGTAAGAACCAACCTCTCATTATTTTAATAAAATCTGTAAATATACTGACTCAGAAATACTTAGTTGGATGATGTTGCTGTTGTCAGCAAGGGAGAGTAAGGAATTTGGGTTGAGATCTTTGGAGTCTACATCTAAAGTCCCGTAAAACATTCAGCAACAGTTCTTTCCACAGTAGAAATGAGGCTTCTTAAAGGGGAATTCCTGGAGGGTTTAACAGGCAACACTTGTGGCCAACACACCACAGCACAGTAGAGGAAATGGTAAGTTTTGTCAAAGATCCAGGTAAAAAGGAAAGGAACGGGAGTTTTTACTTTGCCTAAGTTTTAAAGGAATAAATTCAACAAACAACTGTGTCCAGTCAGGTGTTACACTTGTTGTATATCACTTTATTTTAGAAGTTATTATTTAAGTGTTTGCGGTTTTGGCAGCGTTTTTAAAGCTGCCTCTAGTATCGAGTTTTTCCATTTTGGAGACCCTGGCTCGGCATCTCAAACATGCTAGGTACTTGGGGCACCCGTTATCTTGAAGTTAAAGTGAGAGGTTTTGTTCTCTGCTGCCTTAAGTTGTGTTTCCAAAAGTGAGAACACCCTTCAACAAATGACTGTCATACGTGAAAAGTTCTATTTGGGAATAATTAAATTCCCAAATGTACAGAAATGCTGGCCATTTTTAGTCTTGATTTTTCTTAGTTGCAGTGTGCATGTAACAAATAGCCTGTATAGGTGATCTACTCAAAATGATTTAAACACTAGATGGATTTGACTAGTTTACTGTAATTGTTTTTACGGGGAGTATATCCTGATAATTCTTTTCATGGAACTTCCATCAGATTTTTCACATTTTTCTTTGGTTTTTGGCCTTCTTGCTGAAAGAACAAGCTAGCTGGTTCCCCTATAAACTACATGAGCCTGACCTACACAGTAGGGGTTACTGATCTGCTGCTTCTGCTTTCTGATCTGCTTGTTTTTTGACGAATGTTGAGACTGCCATGAAACCATCTGTCCTGTGGCTTGGATTTCTGTAGGAGAAGACAGTGATCTTTTCCATTCTTAAAGAATATACGTGGAGGCCCTCAGCCAAGATTATATGCATATATATATATACATATATATATATATATATATATATATATATATATATAAATATTATTTTTTTACATTCAAGGCTGGTTTTTATTTCTAGTGCAATTTCAATTGAAGTAAAATATAAGATGTTGGAGAATAGTTACATAAAGGTCTTAAGGAATTCTTTCATGCTCAGAATAAATGAAGTCCTTATTTTGAACTTACTCTGTTCCACTTTCTAGTATTTCTGTAGCTTGGTCATATGGTAAAATTGTGTATGATGACATGGCTTTTTTTTGTAACCTCTTGCAAACAAACTGTTGCAGTGAGTGTTTCTTGTTAACTTTCCTTTGCGTAAGCTGTATAATTGTAAGATAAACCATCATGTCCTGAATCCATTGCTTCTTCCTTCAGGCCTGTAGTTGGTGTTCATGGTGAAAATACAATGCTTGGCCGGATAGGAAATGTTCTGGGAACTTTCATGGCTGACAAGAAATAGGTGGAGGTATTCAGGCAGAAATGTTTCCAGCCTCTTGAATATTTCTGTTGGCAAGGTCAGTGCTTGCAGAATGTAAAATAGGGATTTGTTTTTTTTTTCTTTGACTAAGTCCAGCTTAATTTAGGTTTATTACGGGAGCATGTTTAATTTCCCCTGACTCACTAGGGGAACTCGCCTTCTGTTACAGGCGGTTACTGCAACATGGAGTTCTCAGGGAGGTACGGGGCAGCTGTATATAGAGAACTGGCCTGATTATTTTACCACTTCTTTCTTGATTTTGGCTTCTAAAGTAGCCTCCAGGCTACTCTAGCCTACCTGCTAGGGTATTGTACAGCTCTCCCTCCTTTGAAAGGAAATCTTAGTTTCTCTGTGTCACCTGTAGTTTCAGTAATTACTTACAGGCTGACAGGTCATCTTTCAGAAGGAGATTCGTAATCTTTTCATCTGTTACGTCCTCTTTAGCAGGAAGTCAAATGTGGTTTCCCAATCTCAAAATCTCCTGTCTGGCTATTTATGCTGTGTCAACTTCCTTGCTGAAGTTCACTTCAGAGCATCCTCCAAAAATGTGGCACAAAGGTCGAGCTTTTTGCTTTTCTGCTCAGAATCCTCCCTTCCACCCATGTCATCTTAGCAAAGCATGGGAAGAACAGTTGTTACATGTCAGCAAAGAATACGCTTTTTAATTTGTGATGAATGCCCTACATAGAGTAAGAGGTAAACCTTGTTTCTTGTGTGGGAAGATCTAAATTAAGAAATAACATTACAGTGATTTTCCAGGATGCTAGGCAAAATCATGTAGAAACAGATTTGTTATTTCTGTTATACAATCACAGGATCAGTCTGTAACCACATAAAATTCTGTAATCTGAGTTGATAAAAGTGGATGGTGACATTCATACTGAAGGCCTGAATCAATTCTTAGCTCATTCTGAACCCCTTACTCTTATTAGATTGAGCATTAATGACTGTATTGGTGAGTTGCACTTAATAACTTATTTTTTAATTGTCTGTGTCTTTCAATTTTTAAGAAGAATTGGTCAGCTTGATATAAACAATCTCCCCCTCTGATTTTTTTGTACTATCTTGAGTGTGTATTCTGGTGGTGATATTTATACAAGGTTGTGCTTTGCTTGTTTTCAGAGCTTTTCCTCTCGGTGAGACTGACTGAGCACATATCCAGCATGAAATGGGAAAAATCTCATTATTATTCTTGTCATTTGTACTCGACATATCCTGTAAAACTGAATTATCTGTGGGAATTCATGGCATCAACACTGAGAATCAAAACATTACAGTAATAATGTCTGTGTGTGAACTTATTTATGTGGAATTGCTCTGTTATTGTCAGTCTTTGGAGATGATAATCCCTCACCTGTTTTTCTGTCACATCAAATGACAATGAGCTAAGATCGCAGAGTAGTCTTGATTTAGACAGCAAAACACCTATTCACTAGTAGCTTGTTGCTTTTGATGTCTGAAACTGTGCCTAACAATTAAATGCTCTCTGGCTGACAAAAGTAGAGTTCATTTTTGAGTGAAAGTGAAATTTAGGAATTTAGCAGAAAGATGTCTGTATTACATGACCAACCTAAACAGTGGCTTGTTCAACAGGCTGTTTGCTATGGTGTTTTGCAAACATGGACCATTTGTCAATGAAACATTAAGAAATATATTGTTAATCAGTCTGGCCAGTTTAGTTAATTTTGGTGGTACTGTATGGACTGACAGAATTTATGCTCCTGTTGCAATGGCACTGCCTGCGGGGTGCTTTGTTAGTCCTTTTAGGAAGGCGTGCTCTCAGCCCTGGGAATGACACTGTTCAGACGATGTCATACCAGCAGATATCAGGGAAACAAAACAATACATGTTAATAGTATGAAAGTATCCTTGAAGATCTGCTTAGGGGCACTGTTTGTCCCTACAATCTGTCAAGAGTCAGCCTGCCACTGGCTGCAACTTGAGTTCTTTGTGTGGACTTGTGCTAGACCTAATTAGTTGATGATTTTTCTATTAGGCTTTTTGGGATGGACAGTGCATAGTGGTAGCGCTAAGTGAGATAATTTTGGGATCACAGCTCAACTTACTGCAGATGTTTTAAGTAAACATTCTTCAACGGTTTCTTTGTGGCTCTTGGTGAGTGTCATGGCTAGCTCCTGTTGTTGCTGACTTTTGGTTTTTCTATCACAATGAGATTTTAGATACAGAAGTTACATTTTTTTGCTTAACTCAAACTCCATTGGTAATGTAGTGCAAGCTTGTAAAGAGTGTGGTGTAATTATATTAGGGTCAAATAACTCTTATTTGAACTAAATCCACTGTCATGGACATAAGTATTCAAGTCATTTAAACATGGATGTCTACTGCCAGTTCAGATGTCCTGCTGGCTTCTGGCAGAACATGTATACCTGTCCATCTGCTGCCCCCAACATGCCTCGGATACAGTCGCATGCTGCAGTGGCACTGGATGCCTGTCTTTGAGTACCCGCTTCTGTTTATCGAGTCCTGAAAGACTGATCAAGACAGCAAACCAAGAGTTCCAATTTGGAGTAATACCAGCATGAGTAGGGCTGGGATCCATCACACCGTTGGCTGGAGCTGTATGGAAAGGATATTGGGCTTTGCATATCATATCAGGGGCTTCTTGCTCCCAGGCCCGTTTCTCCCAGGTCAGAGACTGCCTGCATATCTTTAGCTTGCAGCTGGGGCATGTGTTTGTGATACAGTTATTATTACATGATTGCATATTTGTCCGTCTGCATGATTGTTGCCTTGTTCAACGTAGAGGACAGATGGTGCTTGGGGATTCATTACGGCTCTGTAGTCAGAGACTGTTGTTTACAGGATCACAAATGTGTTTCCTGAAGATGTTGAAATAAATGAGGCAGGGGGTTATAGGAAAAGAGAGGATGATCTCATGTCTAAGCCAGTCAACCAGTTGAGTGATGATGTGGAGAACTGGATCTGTGCCTCTAAAATGCTGGACAAATAACTGGAACCAAGCTTCCTGTCCTAGACCTAACCCATTTTCTTATTTCTGCAGATAAAGCAGCATCCTCTACTTAGTTTAGTGTATCTTCTCAAAATGAGTGTGCTAACTTGTTGGTAGTTGACACTGCAGTTAGGTAAAATCGTTTATTTTCTGACTTAAATTTCCTCCTCATTACAGTGATTGGATAGCTCTCACCGTTCCCTCTTCTTGATTGCCTTTAAAGTTTGCACTATTTCATCAAAAAATAACTGGTCGGGTTTGTTTACTGAGGTTCTCTAATGTACTACTTTAAATAGACACAAGGTAAAATAAACTTGAATATAACAAACCAGCCATACAATAGGTCTGTAAACTCAATGCTACTTCCCTCCCATCTGTCTGTTTATACCACTGCTGGATTTGGCTAATAACATTTTAATAGCAATAAGTCTTCGCAGTTGTTACTACAGTAGGAGAAGTAATGGTGGATTTGTGTGCTAGAGGTCTTCCTTTCAGTCTGAAAAGCTGCTTGCTTTCCGTGATAAAGATGGCTTGTTCCTGCAGCCCTGGCACTGAGCTGCCTTGAGTGAAAACTACGAACTGAACATATGTTAAAGTCTTTCTTATTCAGACTTCCCTAGATAAAAGCAAGCAAATAAAACTAGAGTAATTTCTAGCCTCAAGCTACTGTTAGGGCTAGGAGGATATTGTAATGTTCTAGTGATCGTAATGAAACAAAATTTTTATGGAAATGCCTGCACATAATTGTTCAAGAGCAAGGGTTTTGGGAATGACATAAACCATCATTCTTCAGGGTTTATTCTGCCCTTTCAAAATTGGGGATTAGGAATAGTTTCCTTGAGACCAAACCCCACATGATGCTTTTTTTTTTTTTTTTTCTTTTCACTCTAAAGCTTCTGTTGATGGTTCAGGTCTGACTGGTCCAGCTGAATTTGAGAACTGGTCCTGTCCAGCAATTTCTGTGTGTTTTTAGAAATGCAGAACTTCTCTTAATATGTTTTACTTTGATGGTTAGAACCAGTTCTGAATTTCAAGGCCTCTGGTGGCCTCTGATTTCAGCACAAATCTTTACACAGTGTTCAGAAAACAGTGGCCTGTGAAGAACCTGTATAAGTCCTGCCTGCTGTTTTGCAGTTTGTCCATTGAAGCCTCTTTTGGATCTCTAGACAACTGGGGTGGCCATGGAGGTTATACACAGCTTCAGCTGGAATTCCCTTCCCAGGTTTACAGAGGGCACTATTGCTGCTTGTTTATAGTTAAACGAGCAGCTGCCAAATGAACTCTCCTGCGCTGTTGCTGTGGATTAGATGCGGGAATACGTTTAGCATTATTTCTTGGATGCAGATAGGTGCAACTTCAGAAATTTGCTGTTTGTGCTAAAAGCTTTCAAAGTGAAGGTGGTACGAACAGCTGCGTTAAAATGGCTAAACAGACCCTTACTACAAAGGATTGCAGTTGTCTGGTGTGAGTTGCTGACTGTTGTGCTTGTGCTCTCCAACTGGCTTTTCAGTTCTGAAATTCATGTGTGTGAATGCAGGACAAATCCTCGTACCTCACCTTGTACAGGGAGGAGGATACACAGAGGAACTTCATCTCTGTCCTGTCCTGACTCCTGACAGTGTGAGCATCTTGAATTCCTTGTTCCCATGCTTTGCTTCTACTTTGTCACTGCAGTAAAAAGACTAGTAACTAAACATTGGTTTTATTTTGGTTTTTTTTGGTTGGTTGGTTTTTTTACTAGGATTGTAAGGCATGGAAGCATATACATTTGAATGTATGTAATGAATAAATATAATAGCTCTTTTGTTTTTTTAATCTATAGAGCTGCTAGAAACCCTTGGACGACTGGAATACAAGTTATTTGGTTCATTGTCTTATCCTGAGGTAGAGGAAATAAGCGCAAGAAAGTTCTCTAATTCAGGCAAGTAAGTATACCTCCATAGCTTACATGAAATTAAGTTCTTTGTAAACAGATGGATTGAGTGAACTAATTTGCTGTGTTACAAAATTTAGTTTAAATGCAACAGAAGAATTTTACTTGTATTTTTTTCTTTATTTAATAGTTAAAGGATCTGTCATACTGAACTCTGCTTTGAAAAACTGGGAAGCCTCTTCTGTGTAGAATTGAAATAGACATTTGACAGTTGTCTTGAAGAAAAATTAAGGCAAAAATGTCTGTCATAGATCCTTATCAACACATTGTGGTAAGTAGCTTTGAATCTTCTATGTATTCTGTCTTGTATAATGTATTCTGTTAGAAGCTTAAATAAGCGCACAGCATTAGACTTGTCATTCATTCCATAAAGAAGTGGTAAGCATGGTTAGAACAGATTTATTCAGAAATTTATCTGCATGAAATTGCAAAGATTCAAGTTAGCTTCTCGAAAGCATGTCGTAGCTATGAGTGTAGTTGCTAATTTGTAAGTCAAAATGGAGTATAGGCTCCTAACAACCTCATGGGTACGATGTTGTAGGGTATCATTCTAAAGGATTTGCCTGTTCGGAATGTTTTATCAAAGTGCCTGTAGCTGACTATTTCATACAGGCTTTTCCACACACCGATTGTCAAATTGAACTGTAATCTGCAAGAGTATCCTGATGTGTCTAGCTTTCTCCCTTACAGTACAGTTGGTTTTGTACAATTCTAGTTACTGAACAACTCTTTTTTTCCCTTTTCATCAGTACTGATAGAGCAATAAGTTGGCAATTTTGGCTGTTTAGATCTTAAACTGGTGTGTATCAGTGATGTTAATTCAGAAAGAATCTTCAAAATACAGCCTGCAAACTCTAGGTAAAGGTCAGTGAAATGATCTGTGCCACTTAATACCATATTGCTGCCAAAAGCTCCTGCTCCCTCGTTTCTGCTTTATTCCAGTATTCTTGCTGCATCCCTTGTACCAGCTCTCAAATATGTCTGATTGCAGTCATCCAGTTGTTTTGCTGCTAATTCAGCAAGGTCAGTTCAGTGCAAAATATTAGTTCTCCGTTGTCGGAGCTGGCCCAAGGGAAGGGTAAAACTGTGTTGTGCTGGATTCAGTCAGGAAAGGGTTAACTCCCTTTACTGCAGTTACTAGGAAGTTGCTAAGAAAAACACTGATAAGGCCTCAGCTGCTGCGGGGGATGGCCTGTACTGAATTCAAGGTCTTTCTCTGCTTCTGATATGATAGCTAACCCAAACTGACCAAGGAAGTATTTCATTCCGTAGTACTTCATGTTCTGGGTCTCTTGGGGCGGGGAAGGGGTCCAGTAGCCATTACTCTTACTCTTGTCTTTTACTCTCTCCCTTACTCCCTTGCTCGTCTCTCCAGGGAAGTTGCTAACCCTCCTGCGTTAGCTGCCGTGCTAACTGCTGTGCTGGCTCATTCGTGTGGGAGCTGGTGGGTTGTTTAGAGTTCCTGGCCGTGTTATTGCTGACAGGGTTCGCTCGGGCTGTGGTTCTCGGGCTCTCTGGGTCTGATTTTCATCGCTCAACATCTGGGTGTGCATTGGTCAGTGGATGGTGGGAAATTGTATCATATTGTATATATTGTATTATATGTTTTCTACTATTTTAATTATTTATTATTAGTAGTAAATAATTCCTATCTCAATTTTAAGACCATCCTTATTTCTTTTTCCTCCAATTCTTCCCCTCCATTGGAGGAGGGATTTGTGAGAGTGGCTTTGTGGTATTTTGCTAGCTGGAGTAAACCACGACAGATGTGAGCACAACTTACGTAAGTTGAGTAGTTAGGGGTGAGGGAAGGAGGAGAAAGGAAATGTAAGCAGAACTGCCCTTTGTATGGCAAGCCAGTGGAGTGGTTCAGCAGCTTGTTGAATGCTGGCTTTTGGCTGTAATGTTCCCTCACATATCTTGAGTGACTTTCCAAGGTAAACACTGAAACTGCAATTCCTACTCAAACTGAAATCTTGAAACAACCTGGGTGTGTTCATATCAAGCACTTCTCGTAACAGTCCCAGAATCTCACAGCAGGAAAAGTGATACATAGTCAGAGATAGTTACCATACTCTTGTCATAATGTTGAACTTTTATATCCCTAAAAATACAGCATACGCTTCCTTGAAATGATCTCTTATCAATTTTGTGGTTTCTGCCCCACACAGTCACATCCTTTACATGAGTTTGCAGCCAGCAGATGTCAAACTTGTGTTTTACTCACTCTGTAGTTCTGTGAATGCTGCTGTAAAGACAAGTTTCATTGATGTCTGTATTTGAGTGTTAAAACAACACACTAGCTTATCAGGGCCCTCTCCTGGATGGAATGTTTGATCTCATCTGTATCTTTATGGAAGAGGTCTCTGAGTCACTCAGTTATATTTCATTGAATTAGTCACATAAAAGATCTTTTTTGATACCTGTATATATCATAATGAACAAAATGCAGCCTTAGAAGTATATGTAGTAAAAATCATCTCGCAGTGCTGAGCTGCTGCTGTGGGAATGTTGCTAAAGCAGGAAGGAACACTGTTAATGCAAGAACTGATCCTATAATTGTTTGAAAAGTGAATGGAAATCTCTGAGGTTTCTTAATTCGACAATGGAAATTGCATGGAAATTGCATGGAAATTGTTACTGAAATTTGGAACAGTCAAGGGCAGCAGACTTGTATCAATGAAAAATCTTGAATTTCTAATGACGTTTGGAATTAAAAGATGCAAAAGAATTCTGTTTTCCAAAAGTCCCTCTCCTAACTATTGTTTTCTGTCTTTATTTTTTTTTTCTCATTTTATGAAAGACCTGGAGGAATAAAATAAGACATTTGCAAAGTTACTGCAGGTACTGACAGTACCAAAAATGGTTTTATATTCAGAGGTTAAAGAATTAAGATGTGTACTACATCTTCAGTTACATTAATAGGGGGGATAAATATTATAACAATGGGAAAAAAGACTGAAAGATAAAATTTGTGTGTTTGTCTTGATTTTCATACCCTGTGAAAGAAGAGCATGGACTTCATGAAAAACTATTACTTAAAAAAAAAAGTGCACTTTCATTTGTCCACCCCAATCATCAGTTCAAGTTTTTTTAATATTAAGGAAGCAAAAGTAATGCATACTTATTACACTATACCAGAGCTTCCTGGCTGGCATTTTGTGTGCAGGTATATCTCCTGATTGAGTTACGTTTTGTCACTTAGTATTCTGGCATGTAAAAATACTATAATCAGTGTGAGAAAATCCCTTGGTTTCTCAGTAAGTGCGGAAAGCTTGTAGGTAAAACATGATTGTGTTATGGGAGCTCTTACGTTGTTATGTTTCCCAGTCATCTAGTGGGAAGGTAATGGTGTCTACGTACATATGAAAGCAGTGATATGTAAAACAGAGGAAATTGCATAATTGGGGAAATTTTACTGGGAGAAAAAAGGTAAGTCAAAGATGGGAGAGGAGCAAAGGAGAAGTCCTAGTGGACAACAGGATGACCATGAACCAACAGTGTGCCCTCGCGGCCAAGAAGGCCAATGGCATCCTGGGGTGCGTTAAGAAGAGCGTGGCCAGCTGGTTGTGGGAAGTTATCCTCCCCCTCTACTCTGTGCTGGTGAGGTCTCACCTGGAGAGCTGTGTCCAGTTCTGGGCTCCTCAGCTCAAGAAGGACAAGGAACTACTGGAGAAGGTCCAGCACAGGGCCACTAAGATGATGAAGGGCCTGGAGCACCTTCCATATGAGGAAAGGCTGAGACAGCTGGGTCTGTTTAGCTTGGAGAAGAGGAGGCTAAAGGGGATATCTTATCAATGCTTATAAATATCTAAAGGGTGGGTGTCAGGAAGATGGGGCCAGGCTCTGCTCAGTGGCGTCCAGTGACAGGACTAGGAGCGATGGCCATCAACTGGAAAACAGAAGGTTCAGCCTGAACATGAGGAAACACTTCTTCCCTGTGAGGGTGCCAGAGCCCTGGGACAGGCTGCCCAGAGAGGGGGAGAGTCTCCTTCCCTGGAGACTTTCCAAAGCCGCCTGGAGTTGTTCCTGTGTGATCTCCTCTGGGTGATCCTGCTCTGGCAGGGGGGTTGGACTAGATGGTCTCTAGAGGTCCCTTCCAACCCCTTCCCCTCTGAATCTGTGTGAATCTGTGAGGCAGGAGGAGTTAGAGATGGAGAGTTGTGCTGTGAGAAAAGGAGATATTGAACGTTGGCTGTGCAGGATACTTGGAAAACCATGTGTATTGAACCAGTAGAGAGTTAATATTGTCCAATTTTCTGTAATTTAGAGACCCCATGTTCAGACAGAACATACGGAAAACTTCTTTTATTTTCTCCTTTATTCTCTAAATTTATGGAGAAAGAGGAAGTGAAATGAAACACATGTAAAGCTAGGTCATTTTGGATGATAGGATTTAGGGTTTTGAGTTAATTGTGAGCTTCTGAAATTTTTAACCTGGCTCAGATTTTTAAAGGTATGCAGATATTGCCCCACAGATGTTGCAACATTAAAATGATTTGTATACCATCGTCTTTTTTTTTTTTTTTTCAGAAGTAATTGAGGAGTTGGCAATGTACAGATTTTATCAAGACTTAAGGTGAACATAAG
The DNA here is from genome assembly GCA_027574665.1 of Rhynochetos jubatus. NCBI lineage: Eukaryota > Metazoa > Chordata > Aves > Eurypygiformes > Rhynochetidae > Rhynochetos > Rhynochetos jubatus. The sequence continues at coordinate 26,608,674 of CM050656.1, forward strand.
TCACTTCAGAAAATGTAGCTTAGTCATCTAAACTAGCAAGGGCTGGATTTATAAAGGTATTCAGAGTCAATACATTTTTTTTTTTTGTATTTTCAGGGGACATCCAACTTCTTCAGAACTCAGTCTTTCCAAAAACTAACCAAAAGATGCTTCTGAAAGTTGTGCTAGCTGTTAATATGGACATTTAGGCCCCTTAATACCCTTAGAAAGTGCAAAATTGCCTTAATTTCCAATTGCACTTGAGTTGCATGAAAAACATTTATTTTGGGGTAAGAAAGGATATAGACTTCTGAACTTCCTCTATGACTCTCTGTAAATTTTTTTTTAGTTAACTTAGAGGGAGATTGTTTATTTTAGTAGTTGCAGATTTCTTCCAAGCATGTGATTGTGGCCAAATATTAATAACTGTAATTATAAGCTTCAGTGTGTTATTTTGGGTGAGGGAAAGAAGATAGTGTTTTTCTGTTTTGCCTGACCTCTCTGTAATCGCATACGTTTCAGAGGATAACAGGTCTTAAACTGGACTTAACTTTCTTGGCAGAACAACAGCTGTAATGATGGGATTTGCTGCTGTAGTCAATAAAAAGCAGTTCTCACGATAGTATTAACAAAACAATTATCAAATTGTAATTGAAAGTAGTGACAATCTCTGTACTGCTCTATTGAGAATACACTAGTAAGTGGTGGTTTGGCCTTGTTTTGATGTTGGGTATTTTATTTAGGCTTCTGGGCTTCATGAGTGGAACTAGGAGATGCAAGACAATTACTTTACAGAAGTGCTCTGCCACTGGCCATCTTGCAGTATCTCTGTTTCACAGCCCCAGCACTCTGGCACACCAGGATTGCACAAGTTCCACATAGCAGCTAAATCCAGCATGCCCATGCCCCATACTTGTAACTTAATTATAACTTCATCCTCCCCTTTGTTGCTAATGTTCAGTGATGTCTGATTTGTGGTCTCTAGTGAGGACATGCTCTTTCCTAACAGCTAAGAATAAGAAGGGTGGTGTGTTTGTACTTTGGGCTGTTTCTCTTAATTATAAGCTTGTATATGACAAAGGAAGTGTATTGGTCTGTGTGAACAAGGTGCATTGTGAAACTGACTCTTCAGCAACCTGACGTGTGTGAAGGTGGCACACTGATAGAACAGCTTTGAGCACTTTCAAGAAAACAAGGGACAGTGAGAGTTGTCATTTTCTGGAGATTCACAGCTTGTAAAAATACTTGAAGCGGGATAAATGACAGACCTGAAGTAACTATGTAGCTGTGTTCACAGTAATACCAGCTATTCCCAGATACCCACTAAAATCATCCTTAATGTTGCTGTGATGGAAAACTCTGGACTTCTTTTCACCATGTGGCAGAGGGAAAGGTTTGTTCGGGGAGAAGTCCCATCTTCCTTCCCATTCATCTGTCCAGTCTTGGAAGCTGCAGTGCAAAAGGTGTGAGGGAGGTCACAAAATCATTAGTATGTCTTCAGTCAGCACAAGGCAGGCTGTTAAATAGGTGTTGCTTCTTACAAAGTTTGAATTCCCACATCAAAACGCATTCTGTTGGGGGTTGATACTTTTGAGGTGAATTAACAGTCCCAGTTGGGAGAATTGGTTAGCATCTGAATTCAGTTTTTACTGTGGTTGGTGAACCACTTGCTGGGCAATGAAAATGTCAGTAGACTGCTTGTACAGTAACAGTTTGCACTGTCACAGTTTTCCCCCTGCCCGCTTACTTATTCTTTGAACCAGACAACTCCTACAGCTTACAGGGGGAAAAATTACAGAGTTGAAATTTAACTGCTGGGCAGACTATCACGAAATGAGCCTCCAGCAGTCATCACAACATGTGGGTGATTGCAGCCTTAATAAAGATGGAACAATTCAGTGTCTGGGTTGGCCAGTGTCTGCAGTGAAGTCATAGCCTTATTATCACTGTAGGTATTTTCTCCTAGATACTTTGCCGTGGTGATGTGGCTGTGCCTTTGCAGACTACAGACTTGTGGAGGAGTTTGTGTTGGTATCACTTGTGTTGTTTAGTGCATCCTGACTCAACAGTTACTTAAACATCCACAAGCCACTTTTGCTGTCTTTAGAAGATTGTTTTTGGAGCTTTTTTTTTTTGAGAAAATTATACATAACTTTTAAGAAGCAGTCATTTTCTTCTTTATTTGTATCAGAGATCCAATTTGATTCTAGTCTCTGGGCATGTGTTGTAGATGTGAAATAGTGAGGCTTGGCTGAAACCACCAGTTCTGAAATAGTAATGAGATCCACCTGAAGGCCGTTAAAGTCTTAACAGTTGAAGCAGCAGTAGTTGCCTAAACGGAGGCATGTGCCACTGTTGAAAACTGAGCCACATCTAGTTGGATTATCTATTTGTCCCTTTAAAAAGGGTTTTAAAAAACAACAAAAGAAAGCATCCAGATGAAGATATAGCAAGAAAGCACCAGGCACAGCCTGAATAAGCATGTCCCATATCAAGGGTATTGTCTAAAATTTTAAACAAACTTCAATGAATTTCTTGATTCTGGTACTTCCTCCTTTTTCTTCTGATTGGAGTATGTTGTAATACCATTAACATTTGGTTGTTGTTTTGGTCCTAAACACTGCATACCAGTTATTTTAATGTATTTCTTGAAGTTAACGGGTGTTAGGGAAGATAGAAAATACCACTGTTTCAGTTTTAGAAATGGAAACCTGAGGTAGAGGTCTGTCACTGTAACTACCTGAGCTCCCACATGAGGTATGTTTTTGATTCAGTGGCTTGAGCTATAAGATCCAGGCAGCTTGGACCTGCTGTCCTCTGTTGAGGCAGAGGTCAGGTGTGAGGTGGTCCCCTCCTGGTGTGCAAGTTTCTGTTCCAGAAGAACAAGCTGGCTCCCTCCAGGTTGTACCAGTGGGTGAGTCAATGTCTAGGCACTGTGGGCAGTCAGACAGCTTGAGTGTCTTAAGACTGGCTTTAAGATAACAATGTAGATTTAAGTGCTGAGAGGCAATTGTGTGAGACCTGATCCTGGCTGTAATATGGAACTTAAAACTTAGCCACAGGCTCTGCACTGTGTCCTTCAAAAGGCCAATATTGTCTACCTTGCAACATGCATTGGTGTTTCTTGTAACGGTATTCAGTAGGGTGATCAAATTTACAGCTATGTAGATAAAGTAAAAATAGATGTGAGTATCTGATCACTTTTTATTATGGTTTTTACTTTTGTTTCTTAATTTCATGCCGCCTTCTATTTCCCTATTTCGTTCAGGATAGACCTGCTCTTAGAAAGACAGCTTCTGCTGTGTGCTTGGGCTTTGCAGGAGACAGGAAGCTCTAGAAACTGCATGAAACTCGCTTGTCAATGTTTTAACAGCTTGCTTTTCACCTTCCCTCCATTGTCTTAAGGACACTTGCACTTTGAATATTGATGTGTGCTAAAAAGGTATGATCCAGGCATTGCCAACCATCTCCCTTGCATGTGCACTATGCCTGTATCTGTTCCAGAACATATACTTCGAAGTGAACCCATTCTTTTTACTGGAGGAAGGTAATTACAAAGGCAAGTAAATTAGGCCTATTTTTTTTTTTTTTACTGTACCAAGTTGCCCTTGCCTGACTAAATGCCTCAAAGCAGGTTCTGTAGAGAGGAGGAGTGTTATTCATTGAGATTAGTAGGTGTGGCTGCAGGAAAATCAAGTAACCCTAGTATAAGGTCTGACCTTACAGTAAAGCTACAGGGTGCAGTTCAGCTTTAAGATGCTCTATCCAGTATGAGTTTCACTTACATTTTGACTGGGTGATTTATCTCTCTCAGCTTTTAGACAAATTATTTTGATAAGTGGATTCTGGTTCTGGAGCTTAATCAACTCTTAACTCTCTGACTTCTAGGTGGAACACCAGTATTCACACATATTCACTGTGACAGTAAGGAAAGCCACAAATGTCACAAAAGGAGCGATTGGTGACATGCGTGAGTATTTCTCTTTCTATTTTGCCTCTTTCTTCTAGGAGACTCTTGCCATAGGCAGAGGGAGATGACACATCTAGCTTGTCATACATTAAATGATTGTTAGTGGGTTGGTGTTTTATTTGTCTTGCTTGTTAAAGCTAGGGCAATGTACCCATTTCATTGCTCACTCTAACTCAGAAAGCAGATTTGCCGCTCCTCCTTTCCATTGATCCAAGAAAGCTGCGTGGGTTGTAAACAGTTTGCCTATAAGCAACATCTACACCTAGATTTTTGGATCAGTTGGAAGTGCTCTTCTGTATATAGGGAAACTGGCAATTGCTGCATCTTCAAAAGGCTGTGGTTTGGTGGTGGGAACGCTTAAAAAGTAGCAGCCCAGAGCTCTGCTGAGTCAGTGCAGTAAGAAGAAAAAATGTCAAAAACGGATAAGCAGATCTCATGGTAGAGAGCTATATAAGACACCAGCACTTCTTCCCCTTTCTCTTCGGCTTCTGAGCCTCCAGACTTAGTAGTTGAACAGGAAACCGCTAGGAAGAATGTCCCATGAACTCTTGTCTGCTCTTAAGGAGGAAGAGAATAATATATTGACTGAATCTGTGAAAAGAATATACCCGCTTCCTTGATTATACTGTTTTGCTGTCAGGTTGTCTCTCCCTTTCCCTGGTGCTTAATGCAGAGTGTTGCATAGCCCAAGGCATGCAGGCTGGGGCTGGGAGCATGAGTGCCTTGCTCCTGCTCTCTCATCAGGCTGGCTTGATGTGCGATTGGTTCTCTCCCAGCACGTTCCTGGAAGCTGCTTTAAGGTCCAACTACAGCAGCTGCTCTGGCATGCAGCTTTGCGTAAGTGGGTTAAGCTTTTTTCATAACTGGTGTCTACTGTTGATATTAAACTTGGGGAGTGAGTGGAAGGGACAGTTGGAAGGGGAATGTTCAAGAGCCCCAAGTATAAGGGGTGAGAGGGGAGCCCTGGCAGAAGGGAAGAAGAAGGAATTTGGACTCTATTTAGCATCTGCTGTGGGGTGAAGGAAAGGAGCACACAGACAGTGTAATGGGGTGTTATCCTGGTGGCCTCTGAGGGTCTTTATATAAGACAACCTTGGGAAAAGTGCTGTAGAACAAGAGGACTGCAGGTTCACGTGTGTAAGAAGATGGGTTAAGTGGAAAGACACAAGTTCAGACACAGGTCTCTGGCCTGAGACACTGTGCGGGACACGGGAAGGAGAGAAAGGGGGTTGGAATGGGGACCCCTTGATATGAAAGGGGGTATGGAAAAGGTGAAGAAAGCTGTAAGACCAGGGCATCATTCCCTCCTCCCCCCCCTGCCCCCCCACCTCTCAGGACAAGTATGGTCCTGTAAGATAAATTCCAAATATTATCCATCAATATAATTGGATTTTTTTTTTTTCCCAGGCAAAACTCTTATCTTGCCAAATCATCAAAACCAAAAAGCTACTCAGGAAGAACTTTTTATCTTGATAAAACCTGACAGAACTATACTCAAGGGCCACTGAAACCTGCTTGGTTTCCTGTCTGAGGCAGCTAGGAGTGCTCCATAGCCTGAGGCACCCGCAGTCTGGGGCATCTCTGAATGAGCTTCCAAGTTCCTGGGGCGGCTTCTTAGAATCCTGGCAAATCCCCTGAAGTGGGGAAAAAAATCCCAAACCAGATTGCTGCTTCTGTTTTTATTTTGGGAAAATGAAAATTGTTTTTATTTCCCATGTATATACAAAGCTTGGTGCGTTGGAGCCTGGAAGCTATTTGATCAGTAATCGTGTTAATTACTTATGAAAGATGCATGAAGCTGTGAGTGGTGAGTCTTTATGGTTGGTTGTGCCAGCCAATATATAAACTTTTTTCATTTGATTTGCCAAAACTGTAACTTTTACATCCCATCTCAAGGATAGGATTCATTACTAGGGAGGGTGGCTCTGTTATGTAATGAGATGCCTTGATTGGAGTGGGTACCTGAGTGTTGTTCTCCTATGATGGACACTACCAAGCTGTTGACTCTTCCACTTGGTTTCTCCTAATTTATTCTGTTGTTGTTGCTCCATTTTGTGTAGACAGTAACTGTTCTGTGGGCAAGCAAGATAACTTTACATTGTGTTGGTGATGGAGGTCCTGGGGAAGATGAGAGATTTGGTATAATGTTTCACTTATTTTTTTTCCATATCAGTCTTTCCAAGACTTTCTGGAATACCTGTGAAAGATCTGACTAAATTCAAGTTTATTAAATATGTGGAAGTGATTATTTTTGCTGTTTATATGATATTTTTCATCTTAAGGATTTGTTTTTACCTTGGCTCAAGGAATCTTAGATAAGAGGTCTAGTGGGTGTGATGCCCCAACTCTGTGGGTGGACATGGAGGGCCTGACTTCCCTGGCATAGATGTCCACACCTCTGTCTCCTCAAGCCTAGGCTGGGGAGATCAGCAGCATTTTAGGCAAGTTTTTCAAGATTTCTTGAGCTCTTCGTTGATGGAGAGCATAAATGTTGTGTCATCCTTAAAACTAGGTGATAGATGCCCACTGCACTGTGACTTCCACAGGCAACATGTTCCCTTGAATGAACAGTTCACACACATGACACTGCTGATTCAAGACATATTTTTAGTAACCTGGCTGATCTGGGTGGCTGGAACAACAGAGAAAGTTGGAGCTAGGATAGCTTCTAGCCCTCTATTTTTATTTCATTTATCTGAGATTTCCCATACTCTCTGTAAACTTTAAATTTTTGTAGAGTGATCTGACAAAGACAAGCAACCAAATTGGAATCTGAGTAACTAAGCTACAGTAGCTGCTTTTGTTCTCACTGATAAAGCACATAAAATAAATGAAAATAGCAATTCTGCATCATAGTAATTATCCATGCAAATGCATTTCATATATGGAGGAAGTTATTCTGTTTACACTAGTTTGTCATTCTGTGAATATGTACGTGTGGGGAGGATAAATGAGAATTTCTGTAAGAATGCATGACCCAGGATATTTGGTGGTGGTGGTAAGTTTTGAGAACATACTCCCTCTTTCCCAGCAGCTCATTGAAGTCCCTTATTTCAGGTATCTGACCATTTATTGTTGCTTTTTTATAAGAGCACTTCCTTTAGTATTTCAGTTCTTTTAGTTTTATGGGGTCCCTTTCAAGCTGACTCACACTCTAGATGCTGTCCTATCAACATATAATCGATGCAGCTCTGTCTTTACAGAAGATTTAAATTCTGTTTTAGTGACTGCTGCTCTAATAGCTGTGCTCAGCTTTTCTGGTTAAGTCTTTTTATGGGCTGGAAGACTTATGAGATGAGCAGCAGATGTGTGCTGGGTTGACCTCGGCTGTCTGCCAGGTGCTCACCAAGCTGCTTTATCAGTCCCCTCCATCAACAGGATGAGGGGAGAAAATACGATGAAAAGCTGTCATGGGTCAAGATGAGGACAGAGAGATCACTTACCTATTACCATCACAAGCAAAGCAGACTTAATTTGAGGAAATTAATTTATTGCCAATTAATTATAATGTATTTGGATAGTTAAAAAGAAAACTAAATCCACCTTCCCCTCTACACCTCCCTTCCTAGGCTCAGCTTCCCTACTCACTCTTCTACACCCTCCCCCAAGCAATGCAGGGGGATGGGGGTTGTAGTCAGTTCATAACTTCCTCCTCATGTTTTTCCATTGCTCCAGCATGGGGTCCCTCCCACAGCATGAAGTCTTTCATAACCTTGTCCAACATGGTTCCTTCCCATGGGCTGCAGTCCTTCAGGAACATACTGCTCCAGCATGGGTCCCCCATGGGCCACAGTTCCTGCCAGAAAACCCGCTCCTGTGTGAGTTCCTCTCCATGGGCCACAGCTCTTGCCTGTATGGACTCCACACAGGATGTGGCTTCCTTCAGGGCACATCTGCATGCTCCAGCATGCGCTCCTCCGTGGGATCTCTGCTCTGCCACAGTCTTCCATGGGCTGTGGGGGACAATCTGATTCACGATGTGAGAATCTCTGCTCTGATGCTGGGAGCACTTCCTTCCCCTCCTTCACTGACTTGGTATCTGCATAGTTGCTTCTCACACATTCTGCAGCTGCTGCACTGTGTTTTTTGTCCTTTCATAAATGAGTTATCACAGTGGTACTGCCAGTGGTGCTGATGGGCTCAGCTTTGGCTAGCAGCTGGTCCATCTTGGAGCCAGGTAAAACTGGCTCCTGCTGACACAAAGGCCGCTTCTGGTATCTTCTCACAGAAGCCACTACTACAGCCTCCCCTACCCCCCAGCTGCTCAAAACCTGCCACAAACCCAATACAAGGTGGAATATATAAATACATAAAAATCTGTATGTTTTTGTTGAGGATTTAATTGTCTTAATTGCTTAGCATTCTGCTTGTTGCAGGGGTTAGTAGTCATAAGATTATGCCTTTGGCTGGAGCTTTTGGAAAAAACCTTGCCTCTACTCCAGTGAGTTCTTATATAGTGGATGTTTAGTTTTGAATCCAGGTACCACACCATACTGTAGACCCTTTCCTTCCTTCTATGACAGTACAAGAACTTGTAGAAAGAGACCAGAATCTGGAACTGCAGCATTCTGGAAGAGAAATGTTGGTAAACTGTGGTCCTTCTTTCCATAGCATCTATCTTCTTCTGGATTTTCAGGGGGCTTGGTGTAAAACTGGGACAAAGGAAGCATTGTAAAATCTGTCTTGCATCTTTAAAGATCTGTTCTTTGAAACAGTTGGTAACATCTGCAAAGGGAACCAGTTGTATGACTCTATTCTTAATGATCACTAATCTTGATTAAGCCTGTTATGAATTTGTGGCTTTTATTTGCTTCATCTACTCTTGATGTTATGATATTAAACTGTAATTTTGGGCATTGTAAGGGAAAAGTCTTTTCTTAAAAGTAAAAAATGTTTAAAGTTTGGATAGCTTATGCACTAATACTGAGCTTCTATCCCAGTTTCTGTTCACCCAGTTGGAATTAAGAATACATTGCCATGGTAGTTAGGCTGCTGAGATAAACAAGTTGAAGTATTGGGAGCAGTCCGGTTAAGAGCTCAACCGTGGTTGCAAAACTTCCTAACAGAGGTGGAAAGCAGCTTCTCTAAGTGGCTCTTGGCACAGTTAACCCATGCTGCTGTGACCAGCAATTGATGTCTCCCGCCAGTCAAGGAGACATTCTTCCACTGGGGCAGTGTCGCTGACATGCTTCCTGGGTGCCTCCTGCTTCTCCAAAGGAAGTGAGTAGCTGTGGCATTGCGTGGGATGAGTGTGCACCTTTTCCTGCCTGCAGCACCGGCTTGGCCCTGGCTGTACGATCCCCTTCAGCAATGTGGAGGGAAAGAGGAGGTAATGTCCAGTGCAACTTCAGTCACTGTTTCTTCGTACGCCTTCACTGTGGGTTGCGTTCAGTTTCAGCCATAGCTCTTGGTGTTGAGGCTGGCTCATTTAAAGCCAGAGTAACAGTGCAGTTCAGGCAGATGTATGCAGTGTTTTAAACCTGAACTAGCTGAAAGGGAGCAAATTGGAGATTTGCTTCCTTCTGTTGGAGCAGGGAAGGAACAGTTTGTGTTACAGCAGCTCGTTCAGGACTAATCCAGCTGTTCTCTATATCACAGCTGGCTTGTGTACTTTGTTTAACTCGGAAAGTGTCATCAGATAATGGTCTTCCTGCCAGGCTATGAAGCAGGACCTGATTTTTGCAAGGGAGCTCTGAGAGGAAAACAGGCCAAACTCCATCCTGCCAGCATAACAGCCTGGAAAAAGTAGGTCAGAGTTGGCCAATCTTCCAAGTCCTACAAGCTGCACATGCTGAATGTCATGTGGCCAGGAGCTAGAAGAAGTACTATTATGCTCTATTAGACATAGAGAGGAGGAGTGCTGGAAGTATCTTGCAGGAAGGAGATAGAAATGTTCCCATTTGGACACTTGCTGTTCCAGTCTGTGCTAGGGTGCCCTGGCTGGGCAATGGACTCCCAAGATGACCAAGCTCTGTAGCCTTCAGCAATCCCTTTTGATGTGACTCCTCCTGACAGTCCTTGTACTAGCCCTACTGTGGTGGTCTGTACTCCATTACCAGCCATAGCAGCTGACTCTGGAGCCATAGGCTGGTACTGAAATCTTTGAAAGCTGTGTATCTTAAAAAATGGACAATACTAATAACTGCTCAGGAAATGTCTGCTGCAGATCTCAGTTTAACATCAAGGCAACTATAGACTTGACTTCAGTTTCCTTGACACATGCCATATTTTTGCCCTGTTGTAGGGTTAGCCAGAAGCAGTACTGGAAGGCAGAAGTAATGTTGGAAAAACTCTTCTTCCACAGTGAAACTGATCCAGAAAATGCTGTTCTTTTCAGTTGCAAAAATAACTTTTTGATGAGAACCAAATTCCATCTCTGAATACTCGCCATGTCGTTAATGAGGCAGGGCCTGTGTCTGTAAAATGTCAGTGACAACTTGTTTTCATCCTAGAGGAAGCCTCTCCTGTTAGTCTGTTACACTTCAGTGATAACATCAAAGCAGTCATGCTGGCTTAGAGCGAAGATCCATCTTGCCTGATATTCTGGTTGAAGAACCTTCTTGTTTCCCTACCCTTGCCATGCTGTGACCAAGTGCAGCCCCAGGAGTATGGAGCTTGACAGTGTCTGGGAACTACTTCTGTTTCATGTGGTGTCATGTCTCCAGGCAGAACTTTGTGGTGGGGCTCTTCTCCAGGGAGTTGTGGACACCACTGTCTCCAGTTTGAGCCTTTCACTCCATCCATTTTGGAGGGGGCTCTCTCCTTTTGTTCCATTTGTTCTCTGCAATGATTTAATTTCTTCTTGCTTTCTTTTCTTTTCCTCTCATCCCCCTTTCCAGGGAAGGCTTTGAAGTTGTGTTAGGGTTGGACTAATGTCTGATTGTAAGGGAGAATTAGGAAGAACATCAGTTGTTGTAAGATACAAACTAAAAAATATGAACAGGGTAAGCATGTGATACTTGCCTCTGATTCTTTCCAAGCACACAGCTCTCTTCAGTAAGGGACTCCCTGAGCTGTATGTGCTTCCAATGTATTAGTAGCCCTCATTGAATTTCTCTTGCATAAACTTCACTGGTTTTCCTTGAATCCAGATGTCTTCGTAGCAACCTGAAGAACTCCTTACCAAAGGAGCTGTTGACATCTGTTGCGTGAAGATTTTAAGTTAGTTTTGAAAATATCTTTAAAAAAATGTGGTTTGAAGCATGCTGTAGTTCTTGTCTTGCGTTCTGTAGGATGTTGTCTCATATATCAATCTGTGCCAAAGTTCTTACAAATAAATAGATGTGTTCCTGTATGTATTTCTGATGGAGTGTGTTCTGAAAGGGAGAGGAAAAAAAAATCATCAACCTTCCTCATCTTCATCACTACAAAAAGGAACACTTTCCTAAAGACTGTCACTGAAAACTATGCTCTATCAAAGAATCCAGCCAACAGTGTTACAGGATAGTTGAAATACAGGGAATGACTGCTTAATTCTAGGTTGTGCTGTGCTTAGTGGGACAGGTTAACTCACATGCACAGTCATCCCTTTGTGGACCTGTTAACATTGGTGTGCATATGCTGGTCTGATTAAGTGCTTTGCAATCCATCCTTCAGTCCTGTAAATGAAATACTTGTAATAACCCAACTGAGCAGTGAGGTTGGGGCAGAAACAATTCATAGGTGTCACTTTATTTCTGAGTTTCCTGTAATTGCTTGTAGTAGCAATGATGATGGTTTTACTAAGATGTGATGTTATGTAGTCAACCTGAGCCTATACTTAGCTGTGGTTTTGTCCAGTTAGAACAGCTCCAGGTTTTTAAAACATTCCTGACAATTGTCTGAATTAAAAAGTCAAGGGAAGAGCCTCTTCTCACTCAAAGACCTGGAGGCTGCACTTCAGCACTACAGTAAATCAAGTTCTAGGGCTGCTGGTAGAGGACCAAAACCTCTAAAGCCTCGTGGTACCAAACACGGATCCAGTGTAAACTTGTTCTGTGGATTCAGAAAACCTTGCCAGTTTAAATCTGTATTAACAGACTAGGAATAATCCATAACCCATAACCCATGATCTGACGTCAGTCTGGAATAAAAGTCATATTGTGGGTTTTGAGTAATTTACTAGGAATGTGATGATATGCCTAAACCTACTCTATACCAGATTGTCGCTGCCGGGATCTGGCATTACCGTGGACCCACAGTCGTGGCTGAACTAGGCTGCCATGCTGCCCGTTCCTTCTCTCCTGCTTGTGTCTTTGTTGGTGGGGTGAAAAGTTTCACAAGTTCAACACTGAAAAAGCTTTTTAAGAAGTAGGTATTTCAGTTAATTAAAAAAATCCCCGAAGGCCTTAGGTACTAGCACTCTACTAGAAAAACGTTTTTCTTTGGGCTATTGCAAGTGTATGTTTTAGTCACTTTTTGCTGCTGTCTGTCTGCAAAGGGAAGTGTACAGATAACCTAGAGAAGGTAATTTATTTTTTGTTGTTGGTCTTGGCACTTCTACAGATTTGATCTGAACCTACTGAAGGGTTCAGCTGAATTCTTTGGGGTCTTGTTTTCCTTTGAAGGCTGCATCAGTGAAACCACTAGTGGTGTCCCACCCCGGTAAACTGGGTGGTAGTGCACAGCCTGGGCTGGGAGCTCAGTTCTTTTCTTCACTTAAGCAATGCTGGAGATGAAAAACACTGTAATAAAAGGCACTAATAATCTCTAATAAACGTGTTACCCAATCACAGGATTTCTCATAGCATAGCTGCTGCTGTGGGAGCTGCCTTACTTCACTCGTAGTCACCTTCCGCTCATGAAATCTCAAGCTGCATCATCCTCTCTGCAAAATTCCCCTTGAAGATGAAGGCCAAAAGCTCTGGCTTTCTCTATATACGTTAAACACAGGCAACAAATAACCTGTTACCTCCTCCTTGGGATCTCTTGCTGGCAATCTGTGTACACTCCTGGATATTGTAGGTTCCCTGTGGCCTTCTGGCATGTCTCCAGGCCCTTTGTCTAGCATCAGTATTACTGCTAGACTATGAATTGGTCTGTTTGAAGGCTCTCAAGTATGTGCTCCATGTGAATGGGAGGCCTGAATTTATAGCGGGCTCAGCTGCAGTCCTCTTTGAAAATGGAAATTCAGAATATATCTAAGAAGACAGATCAAAAGTTTGGATTTGCTGCTGTTAGGTGCTGCAGTGTTTGATGGTTTGAGTGTAGGGCTTGTGATAGTGTGGCTGCAGTAAAGGGATTGATGTGACAAGTTTGTATGTGGCAGCCTGACACAGCCACTTCTGTTCCTGGCATTCCCTGGCTCCCCTTCTTCAGGTGGGAGAACTTCCGTGTTTCTAAAACCTCACGGCCAACCTTCGCAGCAAAAACTCTACATACTTACATACCTTCATGCCCCCCTGCTTCAGTTTCCTCTAGGGAAATGGTACGTTTGATAACTTCCATAAAATTCATAGGAGCCCTGCAGCCAGATAGAAGCGTGTGTGTGCTGCACAGCCTGCTTGAGCTCCCTTCCCCAGTCAGAACCACTTGCGCGTAAGCAAAGCTGTCATCTTTTAGCTTCCTTCCCCATGGAGGAGAGGGAGGTAGTCCAGCAATTCCCGTTTAGCTTGGACTCGGTCAAGCTGCTCAGGTGCATGTAACTTCATGCTAACCAAGTTGTACTGTAGAGCAATAAGCCAAAAAAAATGATGGAAGGTAGACAAAGATGGTCATATGGGACTTCGTAGGATTTTCTGAATGGGGCTGCACTTAATGGTGGAGAATATTGGTTAACTGGAAGGCAAAAAACTCTAATGAACCCAACTGTTGTAACTCTTCAAGGATGTTCTGCCACATAATTGCTGGAATATTCCTATAATTGCATAAACATGGTATCTGGAGATCATGTATCCAAAAAATCTGGATCCAGGTTTACTTTCTATAATAGTGATGCATATATTAACTGAAATTAAAGTTAATGTTTTATTTAATATCCATTAAGATCACAAGTGTTTATGATGTGTTCATGTGGAAAACAAAAACAGATTCTTATGGAGCAGAATTTTTTTGTAGCAAACCAGGTTTTGGCATACTTTGAGAACTTTGCATTTCTTTCAACTTTTGATGGACAAATGAGATAAATGTCAGTGTGGTACTGGCTTCATCCTTGGCATTTCATATTTGAATAGGCTTTCTAGAGTTTTAGTGTGTCTGTTATGCTATTGAAATAGTTAAAATTAGAATGGCTGAAATATAAATTAATGTGATTATACTAATATGGGGGCCTGATGACAGTCATCTCGCCAAATTACTAGCATAAGATCAAATGGTTTCCAGTCGTTGCAGAAAATTGTACAGGTTTCTTTAACACATTGCTTAAAGGATTACTCATTTTTAATGTGAAAATGAAAGGTCCTAATGAGTGTCCATTGTGCGTTTTGCTCTATGATTCATAATGTAATATTATGAGATAGAGATTCGAATTCTGTAATAATTACTTAAACAGGAGATAAATCAAACAAGAAAAAGTCATTGAATCTTTACTTTCTACCTCTCAGCCATTTCTTAAGCCAGTGTGTTTAAAAAAATTGGTTTAGATGCTGATTCTGCTTTTGTTATTGGATAGCTGTCTTCAACCCCTGAAGATGTGGTGGGTGCTGTAAATCTTACAAAAGCATTATTATGAACATTTTGTTAATTACCTTTATAATTCATCTAGCTATAAGCTGCTAAATGCAGGACGCTCTCTTAGTTCCATTGACATCAATGCTGAAACTCTTGATTTTAATTCTCAATGTAAAGGTGGGGTTTTGCTTGTACTTAATTGTCAGTTCATACCCATTTTTTTCTGAGAAATACTAATGGAGTCTGATCCCTCTGTGCCATTACGTATGAAGCACTTCGATACTGGGAGAGGTATGATGTTTAGTTGCATGCACATGTTGAGGCATTTACTGTAAATAGTCTAAGAGTGCCAGGAAGAGAGGGATATGGAATCATACCACTGTCTTACAATAGCGCATGTGTCCATTTGCAAACCTTCCGAATTTTACCTGCATTAAAAAGTTAAGATGCACTGTGGATTGCTAGCCCACAAATTATGGAGTAGTCATGCGGGAATCCTTGCAGAAAGAATAGCCTAGAGCCTATACAGAGCTATATAGGAACTTTATTTTCTTTGTAAGTGTCTTGGCAAATCAACTAGCAAAAACACAAGCAGGAATAAGATATGTCCATGTAAAAGAATACACACTCTGTGTATTTATCTATCTGCGTATGGTAACTTTAATGTTTGGAAATACATTAATTGAATATTTTCGTGTTACTTGCCAGGTTGCTGGTAGGTAGTTTTTGATCCCTAACCAATAATAAGGAGTACGGTTTTGATAAATATAGTATAGCTTATAGCAATATCATAATCAGAGCACACAGTCTTCCATCACTTTTCATCTGAAGAAGGAAGTTATAAAAGAATAGCTTTTCATTTTCTTAATTGAAAATAGCCCAAAATAAACTTTCAAACATGAACGGGCAGATGATTAACTCTTTCCCTTGGGTTATAAAAGATAAGGGCAGGGAGTGAGGGGGTGGCTTGGCATACTGAGTTATGAAGATTGATTTTTCTAAGTTTAGCCGTTTTATGCCTTGGGTTTAGTTTCTGTTTCAACACTTACTTGGAGTCTGTCTGATAGGAAGTTAGTAGTGGGGTTTGTATGCCAGCTATGCAGTGGTATGGGCTTTCCACATGCTTTGAGATTTTGACTAGGATAGGAAACCATTTGCTGTTCGTGTTTAAAAGGAAAAATTGGAGTTTTGTAACTTAGAGCTGCTCACATAATTGCATAAAAAAATTGAACGGAAAGAGAAACATTGATGTTTTGCCCAGAACACTATTCAGCACCAGCATTTTGATTAAAACCCAAGCTTTTGTAGCCAAGTTCAGTCTCTTGGCAGAGCAAGCCTGTAGTGTTTATTGCCAATGGTGCTTTCTGTCCAGACTTACCAGATGAGATCTTGTCACTGCGGATTTCAGTAGATATTTTGCTGTTTAGTTTCAAGGGACCTTGATTCCCTTTCTTCTGGCACAATTTTATGTAGTAGTTCAAGGGAGCTAATGTATTGAGTGAAAGCTGGCAATTAGTTACATCTGAGAAAACATTTAAAAAACACTTGGGGGTTGATCCTCCTCTTCCCCTGACACTAAGTAAGAGACAAGATCAGACATAAATTCTTAGGAGCTAATAAAGATTGCTATTTAAAGGCTTTCCATGCTGATCCTCAACTTTAAATAGCTGCTTGTTAATTATACAGGTAGCAATGTGACCTGCCAAATTGCAGCAATTAGCTAAGCCCCACAGATATGGAAGCGACTGTAAAGCTCCCTGAGAAGTTCTGGGGAGTGTTTAGTAGTCCAGGGAAATTCTCACACAATGAAATCTTTGAATCACAACATCTGTTTACATACAAAACTGTAATTGAGGGAGCCTGAGTCTAGGACAAGGTTTGTTTACTGTCCTGCAAGTTCCCCTAGCTAGAGGAATACTTAATTCAAAGCATAACCCTTGTGTGTTATTCTGCATCTCCAGAGATATTTGAAGTATTTTGTGGGTGGGTTCAATATCTTTTGTGTTTGGTGTTGGCATCAGAAGGCACTGATGTTCTCACTAGGCTTGCTGGAAGGCCAAACGTTTTGAGTTTTGATTCTGTTCTTCCCTGGTGCCCATACAGATCCTCCTCAGCGGTTTCAAAAAACTTTTTTTGGTGGTTTGGTGTTTGGAGGTGGGTTTTTTTTTTGTTTGTTTGGTTTTTTTGTTTGTTTGGTTGGTTGGTTGGTTTTGTGTTGTTGTTGTTTTGTTTTTTTTTTTTCTCTCACGAAAGACAGTAGATTGCCATTTGAAAGTATCCAACTTGCTTGTTTTTAACTCTTTCTCCCAGCTGAAAAGACCATGTGGTTCTGGGCCTCAACAATCTCACTGATAATGTTTTATTGAAATCCGAGAGGCTCTAAAATCATTTGGCTTCGCTGAAAAATACCTTTAGACTTCAAGTGTATACAAGGAGGAATACACTTAAGGTGTATACAAGACCTGTTTTACCTATTATTTGGTTTAAATCTCTTTCAAAAAGATGCCTTTAAGAAAAGGATTCTTATTCATGGTGGGTATTATATTTGGTGAAAATAGAAGGCAAACTTTGAAGACAAGATGCTGGAAAGTTGTGTTTTACCACATCACATCAGGTGGCTTCTCACCATCACCAAAACCACAGAAATAATTTCCCATGCTCTCCTGTGAAGCATCTGAGCAATGTTTTAGAGAAATCAACATCAGCCTTGACCCAGTTTGGCGGTAAAAAAAATAATCTCATTGGACAGAAAAAAATTGGATGCTTTAACCTGTTGGAGAGGTAGGCTTTTTAGGCTTGCTAAGAATGCCTTCGCTGTCAGGAATGGCTGTTATTAGACATGTCAGATGAGTTTTGTCATTATGTATTTTTCTCCCAATGATAATTCTGATTAGTTACAGTTGTCATATGTTTCTGTATTTTCATTTAGTCTTCTGTACAGTTGTTATTCAAATATACAGTGTAATTAAGATCTTGATTCTTTGGTGACCTCCACAAAGCTCTGGTAATTGCAGTGGCTTCAGGTTTGGGCAACTCTCTTTATGCTGTACTTAGCAGTACATGAGTGTCTTGACTGATTTCCTTGATGACTGCTAAACTGGCAAAGGTGAAAAAGGATCCCAAACTGTAAAACGAGCTGCTTGGGTTTTTTTATTAACTGGAGACTCTTTTTGTAGAATACTTCTGTGACACAAGCTAAAGAAATTAAAGTCTAGAAAGAGAGGAAGGTGTAAGAGCTGTTAAAAAATAATTACCACTGCCTGGTAGAAGGACACATAGTTCCAATAAACGTGAATCAGTCTCAGTGCCATTCTGTTTGCTCAAGGCTTTTCTCCTCCCCTTTTAAAAGCATAATGTCTGTTTCTTTTTGGGAGATTGTGAATATCATTGTACCATTAATGTCATTATTTTAATGTAATTTATATGGTTGAATATTTTTCTGTCATAGACCATGAGGTGATCTGTGCTTTCACATAATTGTATTGATTTTTACAACCCAGACTTGAGTTTATCTAACATGGACATTGGTTTTGCCCTGTAGTTGACACTCCAGATCCGTATGTGGAGCTGTTCATCCCATCTGCCCCTGATTGCAGGAAGAGAACAAAACATTTCAATAATGATGTGAACCCTGTGTGGAACGAGACCTTTGAGTTCATTTTGGACCCCAACCAGGAGAACGTTCTTGAGGTAAATCACATGGCTGAGCTGCATCTGTGAACGTGGAAGTTGTACAATGTCTGGAAGATTAAAATAATGGTAGCTTGTATGTGTATGGCATCTGTCGTCTCAAGATTCCAACTTTTGTTAAACATTAAAGGCTGATATTTGCCTTTAGGTGTGGTGCTAAGCAAGAGGTGTTGTATAAATTGTATTATTCAAGGAGTAGCTTTGGAAGTCATAGTGAGATATGCCTCTGAGTTATCCCTTGGACCACTCTTCAGGGCTAGTAGCTTACTATTCTTCACATCAGCCATAAATTATTTTCTCCCTGCTTCCTGCACAGATTCAACTGTTATGGTCAGCGAATAGCTAGGGTAGCATCAAGTCTGCCCATTCCCAGCTTCTCCCCGAGGACACAGAAGGTAGAAGCATGGTTGTGCTTTCTCCCTTAGGCCTGGAGCTAAGGGCTGCTTAGCCCACCCAGTGCTGTTTTGGGTACTCTTAATTCTGTTTGCAGGCTGCTTGACTAAGCCAGCATTAAGTCTCAGTATGTTAAGCCTTTCCAGGTTGTGTACAAAAGGTGAGTGTTATGTGTAACTATTTTATAAGTGGGCAGGGCAAGCATTTAAGGTTATCTGTAGTCTTTTGTTAGCTTGGTTCTTCGTATGGGATACCCTAATACGTGAAGGCTTCTGACCCGAGTTTATGGAGTTTCAGTTTAAATTGGCCGACTGGGGCAGAGGCTAAAGCCTGTGAAGCTTTTCATGACTGAAGTCACAAACAGCAGAAGCCAATGGCTTACATGCTGCCTTCTTGGGAACAGTACCACCTCTTATCCTATGTATCTTATTTATGCATTCTGATGTGAAGAAGTTGAGATGCTGGCAAACCATTAATTTCTTACTGTTACATGACCTCAGATATTCTTGACCACGTGGTGTCCTGGATCATCCACTTCCTTCTGTGGTAATGTAACTAGCTCATTCTCCACCAGTGTGAGAACCCCCAGTTACTATAACATATTTTGTAATTTGGCTTACATTTTATAAGGTGTTTCTCAGTTTTAGCATGGTTTCAAGCTGTTGTTATAAAGTAACGGATTTTCTGAGATGAAACACTGTTGATTTCCAACGAATTATGGCCATAGCGTACTGCTGAGATCTTGCAAGTCTCTATCTCCTGTAACAGAACACAACAAGATTGATTATAAGTAGAATTTGGAAATGTATCCTTACAATAACTAAAGGCTGTTGCTGGTTTCTGAGACACATGCTATAAAATTCCATGAAAATTGCCAGCAAAGAGCCGGTGATACCATGTAACAGTGGTTAATTATGAACCTGGTTGATATGTGTATTTGCATACACACACATGTATTGTTCACAGTAAACATTCTCTTCACCATGAAAGGTACAGTCTTTGGGTTAAAATTGATGTTTGTGTTTTGCTGTTGTTGTTCACGCATGCAGTGCTGGGCAGAGCCTTTCAGTTTTACATGAAGTGCAGTGTGAGAATTCAGATCTGTGAAAATACCTCCCCACCCAAAAACCTCGTTGTGAATTCCCAAGCTCACACAGACTCCACAATCCTCTCGAATACTCAGACTATTTTACTCTAAATCTTTAACTCTGTCCCAAGTGCAGTTTTCGTTCTGAAGTGTAAGAAGCTCTCCAAAATCCAAATAAGAAGTTTTTGGTATTGCTGTTGATTTTAAAAGACAGCCCTCAGAGATTACAGCAATGGACATAAAGTTCTGCAAGGAAACAGAAGAATGTAGATGCTATTCAAACTTCTGTCCTAAAATACGGTTCATCATTTCAAAGGGTTTCTTGTGGCACAGGATGAAGAAGATTCTTTTTAGCTGAGAAGATGCTGAACCCAGATGTAGCAACTAGTTATTCAAGTGATTGTATCTTATCATTTGTTTCATGCAAAAGATATGGTCTAAGCCGCAAACATATGATATTTTAGAAGATACAATTCCACAAAGCAGAAAAAAAATCATAGGCCAAATGAGTTTGGAGAACTCATTTAACAGAAACCATGTAAATGGTAATTTGAAATTCTTTCTGAACATCTTACTTGAGAACTTGGAAGGCTGCCACTGATAATAAAGACTGCTAGATGTAGACCCACATGGATTAGAGCAAAAGCATTGAACAATGTTCTGCAGTATCCACATACATCTTTGGATAGTATGTTGAAAAGGTATATGCTCTGACATGGAGAATATGAGAAGAGACTTGAAGATCTGGCTGGATACAGAGGAAAGCTTTGTGTAATTTGGAATGCTGCACATATTGCCAAATCATTGCTATAAAAATCTTGGTATGTAATACAAGACTATATGGATTCTGTCTTCAGTGAAACTTCTTTTGGTGTATCACATTTAAAACTGTATTAGTTTCTCCATAGGAAAGTTTTACTAACTGGAAATTTGAAATAATTGTATATTTTGTATATATAATTTGAAGTTATGTATGCTTAGAAAGATGGTGAGATTTACTGACAGGTGCTCAGATGAAAAACGCTTCGTAAATGATACTATTGTACTCATGCAATTGAATGCCTTGACGGTGCCACCTGCACTACACGTGAGTTTAACCTCTTGAAAGAACATGTCTGTTGGCATTGGGCATTGGCTGGGTTGGGTTACAGGTTGCCCAGAGAAGCTGTGGATGCCCCATCCCTGGCTGTCTTCAAGGCCAGGCTGGATGAGGCTTTGAACAACCTGGTCTAGTGGAAGGTGCCTCGCCCATGGCGGGGGGGTGAGACTGGATGATTTTTAAGGTCCCTTCCAACCCAAACCATGCAATGACTCCTTTCTTTCTTTCTTTCTTTTTTTTTTTTTACTTCAGGCATAGGCTGTATGGAATTAAAAGGGGATTTATGGAAGTAGAATTGAATACCCGTGTGTCTTTTCTAGGTTACTTTGATGGATGCTAACTATGTTATGGATGAAACTCTTGGCACATCCACATTTCCTATATCATCTTTGAAACTGGGAGAGAAGAAGGAGGTCCAGTTAACATTCAATGATGTAAGTTGCAACATTCGTAGCTTTGCCTGTGCTGGTGCAGCTTTAAGCGTGGAGGAAAGTTCTTAAAAGAGCACTTGAACTGAGAGACCTTAACTCTTGTGTAGACCAGGATGTAGCACGTTTCAGTCCTTTATCAGGTGTTTGAATTTTATCTGTTCCACATTCTGGTTAGGTATAGCTTCTTCACAAATCCATAGAGGATGGTGCTTGTAAAGGCTAAGGACTCTCACTGAGTCTGATGCTACTGAGTATTCCCTCAGTCACTTCGTTGAAGCCTAAGAAAAATATTTGTCCTGCTCTTGGTACTCCTCAGAAGTACATGCTCCTACATGAAAAGGAAATCCAAGACTATTTAAAATCGCATCCGCCTACCTCATTTCCATGTATGTACACGTTCTCTTAATATAGAGCTAAGTTTTGAATTCAAGAAGGGATGAATGTATCATGGAGGAGGTAAGGGTGGCAGCCTTCAGTCAGCAAATACCTCAATGTGTGAGGGCACAGAAGGGAGTATTTCAGGTGAGGATTGTTCTCTTCAGCCCCTGTTCAGAAGCTCTAAGCATTCACTTTCTAAATGAATTCATTTTCTAAGCATTCAGTGTTGTCCATGACTAAACACAGACTGCTCTCCTAAAGGCACTGCATGTATCTTCTTACAGTCCTGCTAAGAGGGGATTTAAGCAGTTCTACTGAATGTCTTAGTGTTCCTTCTGAGACAATCCTCTTTAAAAGTCTGGTTTCAAATTTTCACTTGCTAAACCAGTTCTGCACCACTTGGTTCAATTTAGTTTAATGGTCTTTGTTAGCATGAGAGGTTACATAGATTTTCCTGGTCAGTATATTACCTCTACTGCTGATGCCCGTGGCTTTTGGAAAGCTAACAAATTCTTTCAATATTATATGTTTCACTTTCAGTAAATGGCTTGTTGTAACACAACCCTATTTAACGTGCAATTATTGCATTAATATGAACACACTAAAAAAAAAAAGGCAAGTCCCAATCAGAATAGTCTCTTTAAACACGTATACAAAACAGATGGAGTCAGTTTAACAGGGATTGTCTACTTGCACTGCAACTCCTGGAAATTGTTGTTAAGTCTATATGTAATTGAGCTTGTTCTGCATGTATTAAAATACCATCATTTATAAGAGTAACAAGTCACGGCCATTCTGAACATATTTCAGTAGTTGTAGTTATGCCCATCGCATGTGGTTATCTTTATGTATAGTGTGCATATACTATATGTATAAATACTGTCTGCATTTCTGTTTTGGGCTAAGGTTTATTGCATGATCAGGAGCTGTGATTTGTGACTGCTCTGCTGTTTTCCATGTGATATAACTTTAAAAGTGTTACAGCAAATAACTGGGTATACTGGAAGTCAAGAGAGTTTCATATGTATTATTTAGCATTTAATTAGGTGTAGTCTTAGGGTGGTTGGAATTTTGATAACCATTTTTGATACCACTGCATTTTTTTTGAAGTTTCTGCATATTTATTTCAATAAGTGCTTCAGTAACTTGGGCTTCCAGAGTGTGGGCTGACTGCCTGTACTTCCAGGCATGAGATGAGGTAGTGAGAAAGAGCTGATGAATACATTTGGAAAACAGTTTACAAAGCTCATACCAATAATATAAGACCTTTACCGCATTACAGATAAGCTTTAACTTCTCATCAGCACTCAGCAAAGCTTCATAGAATACAGAGGGGAAAAAAATCAGTATAAAAAGCCAAATACACTCTGAAATTTGTAAGCAAATGGTTAAGGAACATCAAGTCAGATTGAGCCCAGTGTAGACAATTTGCATACATGCGTATACCTGAGATTTTTGTGGCAGACTGTATAAGGTATAGAAAATGGCATGCTATTTCCCTATTGGAATGTTTCGCTTCAGGGATTTAATACTGTGTGCATACATTTTGTTTTTCAACTATTGGATCACTGCATGGTTTAAGTGCTTTCTAAATTACTAATACCAGGTGCTCAAATAATGTAATTACTACCTTGTCTTTGAAGTATTTCTGTAAGTGACTCTTCACTCTGTTTCTTCATGCTCTCTGTTATTTCTTTGCCTTTTCTTTCTCCCACCACCCTGTTAACACACCACCTCATTTACAATTCCCATTTCAGTGGGCAGGAGGGGAATGCCAGGTTTTACCTGGCCCATTGCAGGTATGTGGGATGTGGGAGGTCAGAGGCAGCTTTGCACTTCCATGTCCTTAACTGATCTGTGTAAGTGTCAAGCAAATGTTCAGTCTGAGGTGGTGTAGCTCAGTGGTGGTCACGTACCACAGCCGAGGAGGATATCTATTCATATCTAGAGGCCGGGTGAATCAAGATGCTGTGTGTGAATCTGTCACATCTACAAGACTGTACCAGTGTGTCAGTGGCCATTGCGTATGAGAGAGCTCGGGGAGATCAAAATGCCTGTCTGTTCTCTCTTAGTTCTAGCGACTTAGTACTCTTGAATTCTGCCTAACAAATACTTTAACTATCATTTTGTAACCTTTCGTCTGCAGGGAACCCCTTTAAATGCTCTGTGAATGAGGTAGAGGAGACAAACCCGTAACTTGCAAGTCAGGTAGTTCTATGGGGTCTGCAAGTGAAATGATTATGGAGTGACATTTAATAATTTTTTTTTTGCATCTTTCAGAAGTTTATAAGCAGTCACTCTTCTTGATTGATAATTTAAGTGTATTTAACTGTGGAAAGACACTTTGTGGCTGATGTGAAATACGGAACAGTCATTCCCTCACAAGTGTTTGTTTCAGGTACAAGTTGAGTAGGAAGTTTACCCAGTGAACTGGGAAGCAAGACAGAGGCTCAGCAGATAGACTGTGGCTGGCTGTAGAAACAAAAGATCAGAAGTGTGTGGACAATTAGATCCCTTCAGGCTAAAAATGAATAGCACTGTCAAAAAGTGATTGGCAGCGGAAGAAAGCCAAGGCAGTGTGTGATCTGATGAATGAAGGTCAGGACCTAGCAGCATTTTCTACTGTATTCAGTGCTAGTGGTGTATTTTGGAATTACATTGTGTGATTAAAAAAAAAAAAACCTGGGGAAAAAACCCTCATTCATGTATTCAGATTTGTCTTTCTTTTTTTGAAAAGTGATTTAAAGAAAAATTCTGATAGTATTAGTTAGTTTATGTTCCAGGTGTGTTTGTGAGGTTTTTTCCCCTCTCTAAGTGATGTGACCATATCTAAATATTTCTTGTTCAGGTCACAGAAATGACTTTGGAGTTGTCTCTTGAAGTTTGGTAAGTATCTCATATTTAAAAAATTTTAAAAAGTGGAAAATATATTAGCGGCAAAGGTATATTTTATTTTACTGTGTTCATTATTTTTTTTTTTTTTTTTAAAACGTCAGAGCAAAAAATCCTAGTTTTATCACTGTACTGTAAAGTCAGGAGATTTTAAAATTCAGAGTTATTTTTGCATGGTAATTGTATCATTGACTTAAAGACCATTATTTGTACCAACAGCTGTGCCATTTCCAAATGTTAGCAGGTTGTAGGCCATCATATATGCATTTCTCATTGTGGTTTATGTTAAGTGCTTTCCTTTTCAAGGGTTTTTCTCTAATGAACTCACAGACTTGAGGTTCAGCTGTTATCCTCATTATTTTACATTCTGTGGTAACTGTGCTTCTCACATTAACTTTCAGCATGTATGGTTACTCATTACAAAGCTGCCCCTGACATTCATTTGAATGTTAATACCATGCAGTACTGAAGTCAGAGGTGAAGATCTCAGTAGGGCCAGGATTTCACTATGTGTAAATCTAAGCAGATGCCTACCTTTTTTCCCCCCCTTTTTTTTTCCCTATCAGTCTTTCTCCCTCTTTCTTAGCATATCTAGGTGAAAGACTAAAAATCACCTTGAGACATAATCAGAAAAACACTCTTTAGAACTAAAAATGAATTACTAAGAACAAGGCATGTAAAAAGTCTTTTTTCATCTGTAACTATAAATAGCAGTGCTGAGCACCATAACTGTAAATGTGGAACGCTTTAATAATGACTCCAGAGACTGACATACATCCCCCAGGGATAATTTCTGCTCATTATTTTGTACTAATAGAGATGTGTGTGTGGGTGGTCTTTGAGACCACTCCTAAACTTTCCAAGGCTTGTACTTTACAAGCACTTCATATCTCTGACATGAAGTGAACAGAAGATGCTTGGCTATGTGTTGCTGCTCTTAGGCAGTAGGCTTTGAAATATGTTACAGAAAAGGATCTGATCACGTTCTGCTTTGGTTTTTTTTGGATGGCCGCATACATTTTGGATTCTGTGGGGACCTCTTGTTCACAGTATCATATATATACCTCCATGGAATATAGCTTCTAGGGTAGTCTTTTTTCCGCCTTTTTCTTAATCCCATTTTTAAAATTACTTAATAGGTTTTTAAAAAAGTCTGAGGAATTATTATCTGTGCGTAAATAGATCCATTTCAGCATTGTATCCTTTTCATAAAGGACTCTTAAAAATGCTGTGTTGTAACTAACGTGTCAAAATGTCCACAGACATTTTTAGCTCACCTTTGTAAATATGGTAGTTTGATGAGGCAGATTAAGGTACTGTAGTTCAAACCTTGGTATGCCAGAGGGGCTCAGTGAGTTAACTAGTCCAAATTGGTTATCCTGCCTTGATACCTGAGATGAGAAGTGGAAGCTTTTATTTAAGTGCAGTATTGAGGTCTTTTACACAGCTCTACGTGCATTTTTGATCTCACAATGTGGCGTAAAAGCTACCGAAAGAGGCTTATTTTTTCCTGTGGCCAGGCAGGACGATTTCTGCAAAGATCCGTACAGTTTTTGATTGTAAGACTGAATGAATACAGGGTCAAAATTACACTCTCCTCCCTTAACATGAACCTCTACCCTAAGAAGAGTGTATGTTAGTAGGACTGTAAGAAAATTTTTCATTGCAGTCCCTTGTTCAGGGGATAAGTAGAGAATTCAAATTTCTAGACCGTTGATTCATAATTGTATGCGAGTACTGAACTAACTGGCTCTAATGAAATTTTTTTTTTAAGACCCCGTAATACACCACTAGAAGGTGGAAATTTTGTGTTTGATTTTCACTAGTATGTGAATAATGAGGTTTCTGTATAAAATACATGTCTTAAAGATGCAGTGTGCCATTTTTCTTTGTATCCATCACTCCATGGAATCAGCTGATGCAATTGTGTCACATGAATAGTCATAATTTTATTGTATTTTATTTCACCTTATGTAAGTTAATGAGGAATTTACTCTTAACTTCCATTGATTTCTCTAGGTGATATTTTTAATTCTGTTTTCAAATACGCCTTTTGTTAAAGCCTGTCTGTTTTGCCAAATAGCTCTTCAACCGATCTCCGGTTCAGCATGGCTTTGTGTGATGAGGAGAAGAAATTTCGGCAGCAGCGTAAGGATAATATCATGCACAGTATGAAAACATTTCTAGGAGAGGAAAACAGCAAGAACTTGACCACTTCCCGTGATGTAAGTTTGGAGAGTTCACATCAAGATTAGAATAATCTTCGGAGTCTTGCATTTGTCTCTCAAAGGAATGAATGACACATGAGGTAGAAGGGTTCAGTGTAAAGACAGATGGCAGACTTTCCTCTGTGTACATACAATATTTAGAATGGAGAATAATTTTTCTTGTGCTATAAATTGATAGATTAAGTCTAAGGAGACAAAATCCTGTGCCAAAATGAAGCTGCACTTAAGATATGTCCATTGTGTGCAAACGGACAAGACTGCGTAAATGCCATCGTAGGATAGAAATCACAGCTTTTCATTTCCACTGGCACCCTAAACAAACTGCTGTAACTTTTATCTGGTTCCTTATTGTTTTAATCTTAGCAGCCTGTGCCTAGGTTAAAATTGGGTAAAGGAGATAAATCCATGTTTTTTGTTTTGCTGTGATTCTGAATTCTGTGCTTGGTGAAGATGTTGATTCTGAGTTGAAAAATGCCTAAAGGGCATGTGAAATATCTGCTGCACAAGAAGCATGTGGTGGCTCTGGGCATACACCCAGCTGCAGAATCTGCCCTTGCATGCTTGATATCCAGCCTGTGCTCTTGAAATGGCCTTGGCTCTATGACCTTCATGTCTGAAGGATTAGGCAAGAAATGAGTTGTTCTAATGTTCAGAGTCAGCTTAGAAATTATTTTCTTTCCTTCCTTTCTTCTTTTCCTTTAGCCCATTTTATAGGATTAGGATTATGAAGTTTATTTCTTAGAGAATGTGAGAAACCGCAGCTTTTGTTGTCTTGCTGGTGCTCTGTACCAGGCCAGCAGAAAGTCAAGCCAACAGATCTAGATGGGCTGATGGTGGTTTGGGTCACATCAAAGTGAAGAATTGTGGCAAACCATACTGATCTTTTCAGGTTTTTCATAAAACGCTGCCTTATCTTGAGTTTATGAGGGATACGCTTGGTACAGATCCACTTGTTTTGTAGTACATTTTCCATCCTCCTGTTTCCCCCTAATGTGATCCTCCTGTTTTTCATATACCAAGTGTGCATTTTTAATCTGACTTGTCAGAATTTTTAGCTGCTTCTAGCAATGAAAAAACCCCTTTTTGTTCAAATTAAAATGTAGTTTTGTCCTTACAGCTCATCATTTTTACTTTTATTGCTACAGATGGAAGATAGCAGGAGGATTTATAGTCTGTTTGTAGTCTTAACATGGCATCAGAAGTTGGGAGACATAATGAGTATTCTTAGCTGCCTTATGAGTCATTGTTTAATCTTAAACAAGTCACTTACTTGCTTACTCAAAGTTCACCTAAGTTTCTTCATCTATGAATAGCAACACGTGTGCCTTGCAGGGATGCTATGAGACTTTTATACTTGTGAAATAATTATATATCTCTGCACGGGGAAGTGAATACTTCTAAATTTCCTTGCTTCATCTTGAAGCACATTATGAAAACACAGAGGATGAGATTTCTCATACCTGTGTTACTGCTCAGTTTATTCTTATAATTCCTGCTGCTTAAAACAAAAATTTAAAAATAATCAGTTAAAGAAAGCATGTAGTTCTCTAAGGCTGGACTTGCAGAACAATTTTTAAATAATCATCTGTGTACCCCATGGCAGTTTTTCTCCACCACAGGTGTTATCCAGATTTTGTGCACGGTGTTTTCAGGGTATTTGGATAAAAACATCTACACCACTCATTCCCAAAATAAAATTTAATATGTTTTAGCTTTTTTGCCAGATTACTGGAAAATATGATAGAGGTCGTGTTTTTTGGAGCTTGCTTTTGTTAAAACATGTCTTGTTTCCCAAATCCTTTTCATTTTCATGACCAGTTTGGTCATTAAGCAGTCATTCCTTGAGCTGAGGTGCCCATTGATTGAAGGGGAACGGTATGGTATTGAGCCTCTTGGATCCTAGAAGCAGTGTAGATACAGTGACCAAACACTTTATCAGCATTGTTAAATCCTCTTCAGTGGAGTTTGCTTGGATGATACCTAAGCTGGTTTGTTCAAAACTAGCTTGGGTCCCTCAGCATTGTGCCATGCATAGGAACCATAGGAAAAAGAAAGCCATGCTGGCATAGTCTTTTGGTTGTTCAGAAGTGGGAACAGCCATATGGATTTGAGTGTGGTAGTATGACACAGGACTAGAGCAATGGGTTTTTTTCACCAAGACTCTTCAATTCAATTCACATTTTTGCCGTTGACTAACTGCATCACTTTCTTGTGAGTCACACACTCACCCTTTTGATCTAAGTTTACTACTCCGCTTGAATAGGTTTAGTACCTCTACCTCAGTTTTACTGATTATGTACAAAGGGCTTTGGGTTCAGAATGCCTCAAAGATTGGAGTGCGTCATGGAGAAGCGTGCACGCCTTGGTATTCTATCTTTTCTCCATTCTTTCTCAATCGTGAGATTGCTTCTTGCTTCTTTCCCCTTTGTACTCTGTCTGCAGTTACTTCCCTCCCTGCCTCTGCCCTATTTATCCTAGAGGGCAGTTTCTAAGATGCGTATATGTAATTTCAAATATTACCATTTCTTGCTCTTAAACATGTTGGATAATGAATTGCAGCTAAAAAGTTGCTTTATGAAACCTACCTGCTTTGAAATGTGCTCTGCCTTCCTCTGCAAAGCAGGAAGGGACTCTTAACCTTCATGACCTGAGTTATGCCTGCAAGTCAACTTGTATTCAATTGACTGAAATAAATGAATGTAAATGTGCAGTAGATGCTTCTCTTCAGTTATTTTTTCATCATTTATTTACTTTACCTTTATTTACTGTGGGAAGCTTCCTTAAGCTGCTTTCCTCTACTCTATAGCTCTCTAGTTGAATTTCATTCCTGGAAATGAAGTAGTGATTGCAACTTTTTGTATTTTTGCTTTGGTATCAAGTGGAAATGAAGAGATACTATACATACACCTACCTCTTGGTATGCCTACCCTCCCCAGAAGAGGAATCTATTATTCCCAAAATGCCTGTGGGCTAAGTATGCACGAAGCATTTGCTGTCAGGCTGCTGGTGACTCTTCTCAACATTCTTTGTTGATCCTCACAGATTTCTCTACATCCTGAAGAAAACTCAGATTTTCCCTTGTGTTCATGCCACTGCGCTGACGAATAGATTTGTTGAGTGGTGGTGCTTTGGAAGTGTTCTCACATACTTCTTCCGGGCTTGCACCTGCAAACCACAGTCTTCATCCTGTTGGGATATGTCTGTGTAGGTTAATTAGGTAGTGTTTGTAAAGAGCTTTCAAAGCCTAATGTACATTATTAAATTCATGATTAGTAATATGGCTCTTCTGTTCAAAGGAACTGCTCCGTTATTGGGGTGTTGGCTTAAGAAAACAGTCATGTCCTAAATCTTTACCTTTGTTTTGTCATTTTTTGATAGATAGCTATCTCTTGAGGTGCATGATGAATGCTGATGCCAGTACATACCTGTGGTTTCTATTACTAAAGCTTAACACTTATGAAGATAATCAAATAATCTTACTGCATCAAGAATAAGCAGGTTTTATGGAATGGAAGCCTCAAGAAATGTCTCAGCATGCTTGGTCACTGTGCATGGTCATCTCCATGTGACTGTTCATTTTCAGTCTGCAGGGGGGTTTCACAGCTTGGAGTGTGGAGTCTGCAGAAAGAAACTAAACTCAGGAATCACATGGTTCTATTTCTTATAATTAATCCCATCTCTTGACACCTTCAATTGTTTCAGTGAAATTTTTGACTGGTTACTAGTTTGATCAGATAGGGGCTTTCTGCACAACTGTGTAATTGTTTTTATACTAAGTAACAAGCAGGAGGTTGTTAACTTATCACCATTGAACAGTGGAAAATTCTTTTAAGTTTCAGAAACTGGGCACCAAAGTGGGACCTTTGCTAAAACGCTCAATGATGGTAGCAAGTTTATTTTTAGTACCATAGAATATCTCAAGTTGGAAGGAACCCATAAGGACTGAGTCAACTCCCTGCTCCTCTCTGGACTATCTGACACTAAACCATGTGAGTGTTGTCCAGATGCTTCTTGAACTCTGACATGCTTGGTGCAATGATCACTTCCCTGGGGAGCCTGTTCCAGTGACTGACCATCCTCTCAGTGAAGAACCTGTCAGCCAATTGCTTACCCTACGTATGATGGACTTGTCTAGCTGTGTGTTGGGCATTTTGTCCAGAAGGATATTTTGAGAGATAGTATCAAAAGCTTTGCTAAAATAAAAAAACCCCACATCTACTGACTTCCCTTGGCCAACTAGACGAGTGACCTTGTCACAAAAGGAAATTAAATTGGTTAAGCAGGACTTCATGCTCATGAACCCATGCTGGCGATGACCAATGACTACATTGTTTCTCAAGTGTTTTTCAGAATAACCTTCTCCATAATTTTACCAGGCAGTGAAGTGAGATTGACAGGCCTGTAGTTACCAGCGTCTTCCTTCTTAGCCTTCTTGAAAACTGGGACAATATTTGCCAGTTTCCAGTCAACTGGGACCTCTCCAGACTCCCAAGCCTGTTGAAAAATAATGGAGAGAGGTCACACAATAACCTTGGCCAGCTCTTCCGGTACCCTGGGATGAATCCCATCAGGTCCCATAGCCTTATGTGCACCTAGCTGGAGTAGCAAGTCTTGAACAAGTTCAGGGTCGGCTGGGAGTTTATCAACCCCCCAGTCACATTATTCTGACACAGGGCTCCAGGGATCCCAAGGACCATCATCGGTGTTGAAGATGGGGGCAAAAAAAGGCATTAACCGCTCTGCTTCGTTTACATCTCAATTTGTGAAGGGACCAATCTCATCAAGTAATGGACCAGTGTTATCTCTGGTTCTCCTTCTCCTGTTAACATGTTTAAAAAAAACCCTTCTTGTCCTTCACAGTGCTGGCCAGCTTGCACTCTAATGGAGCTTTGGCCATGCAAATTTTCTCCCTACAGTGGTGAACAGCATCTCTGTAGTCTTACGTTGCCTGTCCTTGCTTCCCATGTCCATATGCTTTCCTTTTCCACATAAGTTCTAGGAGAAGATCCCTGCTCCACCAAGCCGCTTGCTTGACTTCCCACTCTTTGGAATTGCCTGCTCCTGCGCTCTTAAGAGCTGGCTCTTAAAGAGTGACCATCATTAATGGACCACAATACCTTCCAAGGCAGATTCCCACGGGACCTTACAAACTAGCTCCTTCAGCAGCCCAGAGTCTGCTCTCCCCAAATCCAGGGTTGAGGTTTTGCTGGCAGTTTTTCTCCTATTGCTATTTTATTTTGTATTCTTTCTAGATACTTGGGGAAACTATGCAATGGAAGGGAACAGCTTTGAAGTCAGGGCTGGGAAGTAAGAATGAAAGAAGTATAAAAACCCCATAGATATGTTTTCAATATGGTATCACTTTGCTATCTCTTGGTAGCTGAGTAGGTGTACAGATACGCAGTCTCCTTACCTCTCCTGTAGTTTTTGCAGGGTAGGTTAAATTTGAGACTGTCTTCATGCTATGTAGTAATATCAGATGTTTTTATTATAAAATGAGTTCTTAAACTCCTAGTCAAAATATTATTTGTGTCTCTTCTGTTTGTGATTAGTAGCTTATACTGCTTTTGGTTCTGTCACAAAGATATCATTTGGATTAAAGGTGGTGTTTGGATTGCTTTAAAAATGTATGTGGTTTTGTAACTAAATAGTTTATTTAATAACTAAATTTAATATCTTATCTATTTTGGATTATGGATAAGAAGGACAAACATCCAAAAGAAATTCTGACTATATATTTTTTTTAGAAATCTTGCTACAAGTGGTGACTTCTTCAAATAAATCCTAATTCTTCAGAAAGCAGGAAATTAGAATTCTAAGTCACAGGGCATTGTGGGGCCAACAACTTACTAATGCTGAGACCTAATGTGGTTTATTCACCCAGTTTGTAGAATTACTGGTTGTATTTTAAGGTCTGAAGCAGTGCCACAAATCTGTGCTAGTGAACTGAATTAAAATTGTATACATTATTTCAGTAGACAAGCAGCTGAGGAGGGTTATCAAGATGGTATTTGACTTTCACTATATATATATATTATACTATTTGACCTGAAGAATCGGAAAAATCAGCATTACCTTTCTGTGCCTCTTAGCAACCTAAAATGGAGGATTCTGTGCAGTGACAATACTGTGACCTGTTAGAAAGTGTTAGTGAATAAAAAGTATAACACAGTCATAGAAATACTGTTTGGAAGGGACCTCTGGAAGTCAGCTAGTCCCAGTTGTCTCTGACAGGGGCGCTATTGCCAACACTTAATTTATTGCCAACAGAGAAAGTCGTGAGAGGGGGGTGGTGGTGGTGGTGGTGGCACAGGGATTCTGCCTAACAAGTCCAAGAGTTCAGTGAATTCTGGAGTCCTAACTCTTATGCTCCCTTTTCAACCTGGGTCTGATCCTGAACTCTGTCACTGTGAGGACTGCAGCCCCAGCAGCTCCCGGTGGCTGAGTTTGCCCCTGTTTGTGAGCAGCAGGTGAGGCACAGCATCAGACAGCCCCTCCAGCATTTGCATTAGGAAATTGTCACTAAGGCAGTCTACAAACTTCCCGAATGGCTTGTCCAATGCTGACCTTTCAGAAGGGGATTAAAATCCCCTGTGAGGACCACAGCCAGATCAGGAGACTTCTGTTTTTTAGAGAAAGCCATACCCACTTCATGCCACTGGTCAACAGTCTGAAGCTGACTGCCACAATATCCCTTTGGAAAACATTACTTTCTTTCTGATCATGACCCAGAAACATCCAAGAGATGTGTTTCTGGTTGCATCCTGATGTTCTGTGCAATCAGGGAGCTGCTTTCTTGTAGAGCACAGCTCTGCCGCACCCTTTTTCCCCACCTATCTTCTGAGCCACCACCCTTCCAGGGCAGTGTGCCAGGTATGTGTGCTGTCCCACCAAGGCTGTGGCATTCTGATTGTGTCATAGACCTGTCACTGCACTTGAACTTCTGATTTTTCTTGTTTGATGTCCAGTCTCTGTGTATAAGTTTAGAGACATTTGAAGTAAGCCTCTGAACACTCTTCCTTCTGAGCAGGCATATGCAGGTTGCACTACTAGCTTTCTCCCCCGTGTTCCTCCTGCATTTGCAGCATTTGCACCCTTTGCTCACTTACATCCCCATCACTGAAGTTAGTGTAAAGTCTTTCATGAAGGTGTACCTCATGCCGTTGGTCAGGTGGATTCTTTCTTTTCCCATGGAGCATCTTCATCAGCAAGCAAGGTTTCATGGTCAAGAAGCCAAGTCTCACTGGTGACACCACTTGAGTCTGATAGTATGTTTGGACTCTTCCAAACTGGAAAGATCAAGTCCACAGGCCACAGCTTTGGGCACCTGTGCTCCTTACACTTGCTCTGTAAGGGGACAAAGCACCTGCTCATCTGCCCCCCAGTCTGTATCAGTTGCCCACATGGATGAGCAGTGTGGGCTGGCAGCTGGAAGGCCAGGTGAGACTCAGCCTTCTCTCCATCATGGATCTAGAGTCTGGGCAGCAAGCCTCCTTAAACAATCTGTCTGGCAGGTTGGCCCGTGTCCCATAGAAGAGGGAGTCATCAGCTACTGTCACTTGACACTTTGTGGCACTGTTTCTTATCCAGTAACCTGTGATGTCTGGTCCAAAATCCTCCCTGACATCAGTTGTTCCGTCTCTGTCACCAGGGCTCTGAACCGAGGTACAGTGTTTAAAAGTCGTATGTCAAAGGGCTTTATTGAAGTGTTTTTGCTGTTCTCTTAGACACGTTCCTCTAAGAGAATGCAGCATACCTTCTTTTTGTCTTGTTAGAACTTTTGTGCACAGGTTTCTTCTCTGCTGTGAGGATCTCTGGATGGTGACCTATTAATTGCACGAGACTGGCATGTTTGGCCAGTGATTGATGAATGAAATGTATTTACTACTTTTAAGTCTTCATCAGAACTGATGTGGTGATATGCTATTCTTCTCATCTATGCAGGTACCAGTGATAGCGATATTGGGTTCAGGAGGTGGATTTCGTGCCATGGTAGGGTTTGCTGGAGTCATGAAAGCACTTTATGAATCAGGAATTTTAGACTGTGCAACTTACATTGCTGGTCTCTCAGGATCCACGTGGTAAGTTTTTTTTCTTTTGATTTCAGTTTTTCTTCAGGAATCTGAAGAATGAATTTTCATGAGAATTGACTTATTTCTAAGGTTATAATTCACAGCAAATTTTAAGCATACGCTATCAGCATGGAAAAGACATATGAAGACAGCTGTCTTGCAGCAGAGCAGGTCAGCAGAGCACATCTACTGGTGAAGGTGTTTCAGAACACCTCAGAGGGCGAGGACAGCACAGTCTCCAGGTGATCTTCCTAGGAGCTTTGATAGTAGGAATAGATGAAAAAAGGTGCTACATGTATGCATCCAAGTTTCTGTATCAGCAGCCAGTACTGTGTGTATTAGGACTGTGTGACTGATTCCTTCATCTTGATAACCAAAAGATTAAGAATTCAAGCCATTGGTATAAATCCAAAATATTTTTAATGGTGTTTTATTTTTTCTGATGAAATGGAAAATAGAAATATTCCTTGCGATTTGAAGATGACTCATTCAACCCCAAATGGATTATATACTTTTGTGACACTTTTCAGAGATTCCCAAAATCAAGGAAAGATCTTTTGCTCCATTTTAGACTAAGTAGTCACCTTCTTAGTGGATTTACTGGGGATATCTAGGGACCTGTTCACTTATTATTTCTTAGCCTAAGGAGATTTGAGCAGATGTATTTCAGATTGTAGGAAGGAATACCATCTGCCTGCCATGCTGCAGGGTATCCTGCTGTGGATTGCCTTGTATCACTCCTATTGTCACTGTTTAATTTAGCAATTATATTGCTTTTTAAAATAGTTTGTTAGTCAGATGGGAGAAAAGATCTTTAAAGATACCTCAATTAGAATGCCCTAATCAGGTACTTATGATGTTCTTCTGTCTGACTTAATGAATACTTCAGCCCATTAACAGGTACAACATCAACAAGAGAAAATCAAAGTGACGTCACTGTCTGAAACGCACTCTCTGGGCATTATGAGCTCAGGGCTTTGTAGGCAGCAGAATGCTTTGAACTCCAGTATTATGTCTGCCTCCACCACTCTTCTAAATGAGAGGGTTTTTCTTCTCCCTGCCCAGTGCTATGAACCTGCAGCCTTTTGTCTTCTTGACTTTTCTAAAAATTGTCCCAAATTACACTTACTACAAATGTTGAAACTATTTTTTGATGTTTCTTACATGAAATGATGTAACCTATTTAAAAGCTGTGTAATTTTCATCAGCCAAAGACATCTGACAATTTCAATCTAAATTTCTTAACTGTTTGGACTCCTCAACTCTACATTCTTTTCATTAAATGAAAAATTGCAGACTTTTTTTTTTCCCTAACTTTAAAACTTGATTTTAATGTCAATGGATCAGGTTGCAGTAGAGGACGTTTACATCTTAAGAAAATTTTGAACTTTCCAAGGGAGTGTCACAGAACATGATCTACCCATAACCAGGGTTTTTTTAGGTGCCAGTTTGAATACTGGAGCTACATCTGAAACCAGTTTAGGGCCACCTAGTGCGAGAAAGGTGTTGACAAACCAGATTAATTCCATCCATCTTGCCAGTTAGGGGACTGGAGCACATGAGAAATCGAGGCAACTGTATTTGTTCAGCCTTGAGGAGTAGGCAAAGGTAGTGGTAGGGGCAGATCTTACTGTTATCTTCAGCTACCTAGTGGGTAGCTGTGAAGAAAACAGACTTTCTGGAGACACACAAAGTAAGGACAAGGGATAATGGCCCTAAGTTACAGCAAGAGAAATTTGATTAGCTATTAGGAAAATTACTTTGCAGTGAGAGTGGTCAAGTGCTGGAATGTATTGCCCCATCCTTACTTGACTGGGCTGGGTAAGGTGTCAGCTTCCCTCTGACTCAGTTAATGCTTCATGTGGAAGTAGAACTTGACTGGACAATACCTGAGCAGCCTGATCTGACTTTTTCTTTGGCTATGCATTGAGCAGGAGGTGGGAATAGAGACCTTGAGGTTCCTTCCAGTCTAAAATACAAGATTTCTTTGAGAGTAATGGGAGGAATACTTTTGTAGAAATAGCTAAATATAAATGAGCAGGGAATCTGCCTGAGATGAGTTTTATCCCCTGGTTTAACTCTAAGGAAGCACAAGAATTTTGGTTTCGCACATTATAAGGAAATTCTCTAACTCCAAAGTTGTTAACTCTTTTGAAATAATGATCTGTTCTATTCCTTGTGTGGGGGTTTTTTTCAATTATTTTTCATCTGTGTGAAGCTTGCTTCCCTCCTCCCAGACTAGATAGAAAGCTTTCAGAATGCTGGAAGGTTTTGAAATGCCTGAAGTGTCTATGAACTAGAGTAAGTTTCTTGTTTGGATTGAACTACAGAAGGCTGGCATCCCTGGATCCTGGGTTTTCTACTGCTGGTGGTTGGGGAGGCAGATTTGTCACTGCCTGCTGAGACACCTGGATGTACTTTTGTCACAGTTGCAAAAAGTAGAAGATCGATCTATCTTCATCCATCTTTGGCTGGATGAAGAGAAATTGAATAGTGCAACATAGTGTGAAAAGTTTTCACTGTGTTTCTAGGGAACGGTATGTAGTTCATGTTCTGAAAAGACGTCAGTCAGCTAGTCATGACATCCTTTTTTGGGAAAACCCAGGTGTGAATACGTAGTTGATCTAATGTAAACCTATCAAATCTGTATTAAAATAGCAAGATTATCTGAACTGATTCAGTCAGAAACATATGATGGAAACAGTTGTATTTAAACAACTTTGCTTTTGCTGTCTTGGTGATGTCACCTATTCAGACTTTTTCTTGCTTGATAAATAAATAAATTGACACTTTGTCACTCCCTTTCTTTTCTTTTTCTTCATGCATTCTGTTACTTGGGAATAATGCTCTTTTCTTTTTGTTCTGAAGGGTGGAGAATTCCTTTCCTGGAGGGAGAGGCAGGTTTTCGCTTGTTCTCTCAGATGCATGCCTAACCTTGGAGCAATGCATTTACCTCCCTGATTGTTTCTGTCATCTTGCTTCAACCTTGTACTGAATTCTTCATCCTGCATTTTCCTTTCTCTGCTCACATGGAAGCCTGCTGTTGTGTTTGTTCCACCCACAAGCTGACATGCATGCTAAGCTTTAGAGAGTGCGCAAAGAATAATGAATCAAGTTCTTACCTCGTGTGTGACAAGGGTTCATTGTGCTGCCAAGTAAATTGTTGGGCAGTGATCTCAGGGCCAGGCTTACACAGTGTATCTCACTGGTGTGCAGTTATGCCTGCAGTATGGTAGGTATACCTGAGCCAGCTAATTCAATAAGTAATAGTGAAATGAGCATCTAGTAGATTAGGACAGCCAATCTTTTGTCTTCACCTATAGTGTTACTTAAGCTAACTAAGTGCAAGCCACAGTTAATTGTATGTGTGCATAAACTTTGTTTTGAGTAAACAGAACTTCAGTTTCTAGAGTTAGTCAGTCTCAAAATGAAGATTTGCCTTATAGGCTTCTTCTAAACCCTCAGAGTCAATTAAATCTCTGTGCAGGTTGTAGTTATTGTGCTTCATCTTATTATGAAAACATATAGATCCTGGAAAGCGTGCCATATGCTAAAGAACTGCATCTGTATACCTACAGGACCTCCAGTGTGTCAAATTTAGGTACACTATGACAATGTGAGAAGCTGGTTTTTTCAGCTTATGATTCTATCCATTATCTCTTAAAGAGATAAATGAGGATCACTTTAATCTTTGTCGTACATATTATGGAAATGTATGTTGAGTGTTTGATTATATGCTTACATTTAGAACAAATTGTTTAGCTTTCTATGCCTTGAGAAAAATAAAAAGACATTTTACTTTATAAGCAGTGAGTGAATTAATCTGATTTAATCAGTAATTGTATCAAATTATTTATGGGTTTATTGTACATTTCAGGCAGCTGACATTGAACCAGGCTTCGATACTTACAAAGCCTATTTTCCATTACAGGTACATGTCAACTTTATATTCACACCCGGATTTTCCAGGAAAAGGACCAAAGGACATTAATCAAGAATTGATGAACTCTGTGAGTCACAACCCACTTCTGCTGCTCACTCCTCAGAAAGTCAAACGCTACATTGAAGCATTGTGGAATAAGAAAAGCTCAGGGCAGCCTGTCACCTTCACAGATATCTTTGGAATGCTAATAGGGGAAACACTTATCCATAATGTGAGTTAATTTTTTTATGATTATTAGAGTTGTGACATTATTGCATAATAACTGCTGTTGTTAATTTTTTTAAATTACCTTGGTAACGTATAACAAAGCATGTTTAGCAGTAGGAATATTTAAAGTTATAGCTCAGCATATACTGGATAAGAAACTTAGAAAATGCTTTCCTTGTTCTGGGACATGTTTCTGAGTGGTACTCCTTGCCCTAAGAGCTAGGAAAACATCATACATTCATGGGCAACAGAAATGAACTCAAGCACCAGGGACTGGCAGCAAGCTCTTAGCGTTATGTATCATCCATTGAAATTACTACTCCAGCAATTTCAACAACAACAAAAAAATTACAAAATTATGTAATCTCTTTATGTACATTTTTCTGTGAGAAAAGTGGTATTTGCTTAACAAAATACAAATTTCAAGGTGAAAGATCCATATCTATATTTATTATTACTTGTTTATCTGAGAAATGGCACAATAGGAGGGCTTCATACTGTTGTATTTTATTATTGACAAATCCTAATTGACTGAATCAGGCACACAGACTTCAAGTTCCAATGAGTCAGGTGAGCAGAATTTGGATTTGATCTTATCATAAGATTGAAATGTGTTAATAGATTCACAGATGTGTTTTATACACTTGTATATTTCATGAATAAGCATTGCTGTTAGGTTTAAACACTCCAAAATACTGAAAAAGAGGCAACGCAGCTTTTAGTAACTGTGATACACAGGATACGTTTCTGCCAATGAAGGGATGTTAATGATCATGTGAGGTTGGTTAGAAGTCTCTGTTTACCTAAGAAGTTAAACGTACAGATGTTCAGCTTAAGTCTGAACCTGATATAATTGGTGGAAAGTGGAAATAAGGCTCTTGGTTATTCACAGATAATACATCTCAGTACTGTTATGTCATAATGACTTTCAGTCTTCCTTGAGTGCAAACTCCAGAGTATTTTCTGGAGGAGATAGAGATCCTTGGTTAGCAAATAGAAGCCTCTGAATAGTGCATTTGCTTTTCTTAATTATCTTTGCTGACTTTTCAGAAACAGCACAGATTGGAAAACATTACGTGATCTTTGATGGCAGTTCTGCCTAAAAGGTTTTCCCTTGTTTTCATGTGTTACAGTAGCAGAGGGAAAGAACTTGCTTTGTCCAGCAAAACTGTTTTCTTTTTAGCCATGTTATTTTGATTTCCATAAACATGCTTATTTCATCTTCCTATTATGTATTCTCCCACTCCTTCCTTACTGAATCGTGCAGTTAAAAGGCAATCAAGCAAACTACTTCCTTTTACAAATGCTTGTGTTCTGTTTTTTTTGCAAGTAACTGAGTTTGTCCACTTCCCCTGTGTTTGAGGATTTCAGAGAAAAGAGTAGTCTCCCAAATATCAGCAGGTCTTCATAGGCTCTGTTTAGACATAATGTCTTTCTTTTCATGCAGAGAATGGACACCACTTTGAGCAACATGAAAGAGAAAATCAATAATGCACAGTGTGCTCTCCCACTCTTTACGTGTCTCCATGTCAAACCAGATGTCTCAGAACTTATGTTTGCAGGTATGTTTTCAATGTGTGTATTGAGCCATTATGAAAAGGAGAGAAGTGCATGGCTGAGAAAAGCCTATTTTTTAATACTTCTGAGAGTAATTGTATCCTGCGACTTGGTACACTTTGACATTATTAGCCTTATGACAAGGGTTAGGAAGGGATTTGCCATGGCAAATGAAGCATTCTTTGGGACTTAACAGAATTTGCCTTGTTATGAACGGAGTACAGGGAGATTTTAATTTATAAAAAGAGTAGGAAGTTGCAGTGTTGAAGGATATACAGAACAGGCACATCATTAGGACACATCTGATGGGTTTTAAAAGGTGATGGGGAAATGAACACATTTGTGTTCAGTGGCTTCTGGGAATCTTGACAGTAGAGTCCGATAACAAGAAATTACTTAGGAATGAGTATTCACATACTTAGGTAGGTGGATACTTATTTGATTGGTGCAGTAGATGCACCAAGGTTACAGGTGGTGGGAAAACAGGTATCAAATGGACATATTCATGGCATACCGTGAAACTGAGCCTTTTCTTGGTTTCATGTCCATGGAAAGACAAACAGACTGTATTTTAAGTCAACAGCCATTTATTTCTCTGTCATTCTTGGGTTTGGAGACCTATTCGTAGGCCATTTCATAACTGTGTGTTTGGGTTTTTTTTGCCTGAAAAGAAGTCTAACATGGTAACAGCCTCTTTAGGTTTCTGTGAAATGTGAAGTGGTGGCCAAGTTTTCTTCTCTGTATGTTACAAAAAAATTATTTCCTACCAATTGAAAAGAATATTGCATATTTGTGAAGTAGCTAAATACATTGCAGGAGTCCAGACAAAAAGAAAGCTGGTATTTCTCCAGGAGCAGAAACCTGCTTAACATCAGTATATCAAACAATTTAAGAGAAATGTCTTCAGTCATACAGGATTTTTCCTCTTTCTAAGAAGAGTGAAATCAGAATTGAACAGATAGACTCCCTCTTTTTTACTACTTGCACAGTGTGAAGTACTGTTGGTAGCACAAAAGTGGCTTTTGCTTTTATTTATTTCACAGAGTTTAATCCCATCTAGAAGCCCCTTTGAGAGCGGGTTCAATTGTGCTAGATGCTGTACAAAGAAAAGAATATATATATCTATATAGTTATACGTAAGACTGAGAAGGGAAACACCAAGTGGCTTGCCCAAGGTTTATAAGTCAGACATTGTATTCACATTTCCTAAAAAGATTAGTTGGAAAAGTTGCTAATGGAGTAGAAAATGAGGTTGTAAATTGGGTTAAAATTTTCGTGGCAGAACATCCCCAAATCATAGAATGGTTTGTGTTGGAAGGGACCTTAAAGATCATCCAGTTCCAACCCCCTGCCGTGGGCAGGGACACCCTCCACTAGACCAGGTTGCTCCAAGCCTCATCCAGCCTGGCCTTGGACACTTCCAGGGATGTGGCATCCACAGCTTTTCTGGGCAACCTGTGCCAGTGCCTCCCCACCCTCTCTGTAAAGAATTTCTTCCTGATATCTAATATAAATCTCTCCGCTTTCAATTTAAACCTGTTAGCCCTTGTCCTGTCACTACAGGCCCTTGTAAAAAGCCCCTTCCAGCTTCCTTGTAGGCCCCCTTCAGGCACTGGAAGGCTGCAATAAGGTGTCCCCAGAGCCTTCTCTTCTCCAGGCTGAACAAGCTCAATTCTCTCAGCCTTTCTTCACAGGAGGGGTGCTCCAGCCCTCTGATCATCATGGCCTCCTCTGGACTTGTTCCAACTGGT
Organism: Rhynochetos jubatus; assembly: GCA_027574665.1. Lineage (NCBI taxonomy): Eukaryota > Metazoa > Chordata > Aves > Eurypygiformes > Rhynochetidae > Rhynochetos > Rhynochetos jubatus. Next base: position 26,650,938 of record CM050656.1, read on the forward strand.
CAATATCCTTCTTATGCTGAGGACTCCACAGCTGGACACAGAACTGCAGGTGGGGTCTCACGAGAGTAGAAGGGGAGAATCCCCTCCCTCGCCCTGCTGGCCACGTTGCTCTGGATACAGCCCAGGATATGGTTGGCTTTCTGGGCTGCCAGCACACACAGCCAGCTTATGTTCAGCTTTTCGAACACCAGTACCCCCAAGTCCTTCTCCTCAGGGCTGCTCTTGATCCATGGGTCTAAAAAAGGTATTACCTTTTCCAATGGATCTTTTTTTTGCTTTTTTGAGGCTATCATCTGTATCATTATATAGGATGCTACATCTTGATCGTTTCTATTGTAAGCTTTTTTTCTCCTTTTAGAACTGAACAGCTATTCTTGATGGGAAACATATAGTAAGTTTTGAACAGAAATATTTATGCTTTCTTATTTACTAGATTATAGATGTAGGTGAGATCATTCATGTTGTTTCAAGTTGAAATGCATTAATTATATCAGATAACATTCCTTCTGGGAGTGATGGTGCAAGATTTCATGCATCTGCTAATAGCTTTCATGCCCCAGGCTCTGCATGTTTTCCCTGCCAATAGCATTTCTGACCCAGGTGGCGCCGGCCATACCCAAAACTGCAGTAATCATTTTAACTGAACATAATTACAGTGATTTAGTAAAAGACAGCTTAATTTTTTTTTTAAGATAGCTTTCTTAATGATAAGAAATTGCCTGAACATACTGATATCCAGTGTTAAAGAGGGGAGTGGAATTTAATGTTTGCATTTGGTTTTGTGTCCTTCCATCCCCTAACGGCCTCGTTCACCAGCTTTGCTGCTGCTGCAATGCCAGACCACTCAAAATTTGGTTTTTTGGGAGTTTGCCCTTGAAAGTCGTTATAGTAAACTTATATCTGTGAGAGGGTGAATGTGTGTGTTGTTCCATACAGAGTTCTTTTGGGAAGCAGGGATGCCTTAAGGCATGGATTCACAGCATCTTGATCCCAAGCTTCAGGTTTCAGTCAGTGCTTGGTTGGCCACATTTATCACGCATACTGGATTGGCTATGCGGTTTTGATCTGCCTGTGTGCAGCAGGACTGGACTGTAAAGTACTGTCTAAGTACTGTCCGTGCCTATACCCAGTGCTGAACCTGCCAAATGCTTAATGTTGGCAAAATATTCCCTCTCTGTCTTCCCTCCCGAGAACAGGAAAAATCTATTGCATCTTCAGCAGGTATGATCTAATTCAGGGCCACATGCAAAATGCAGTGAACACAGCTGAGAGTTTTGACTTTAGTACATTTTGGATTAAGCCAAAGCCAAGGAACTAACCCAGTTTACTGGGGTATAAACACTAAGTATTTCTGGTATAGAGCTCTTGTCTCTCGAGATGTTCAAGTCCTACTCATTTAAATGGCCACTGTCTCAAGTAGCTTCTGGAATGGCAGAAGCTCATGCTGAAGCCCTTCAGTTTTAAGGCAGAAATATTATTTCCCTAAGCAGGAAATGTGATTTGAGAAATCATCTTCAGTGCAAATACAAAAATGAAAGTGGACTATCACAGATGAAATTAATTCTAAATTCAGTTTCGCTGTCCACATGGTCCTGAATACATATCTGCCAATTCCTGTTTATATATCTAAAGGGAAATACCATTAAATTCCTGGATCAAAACTTCAAATGAATTTCCTTCTGCTCAGATAAATGTGAAGATCTGTGGGTGGCTTATTTGGAAAATAGGATGTTGTGTTTGACTTAGCATAGATAAGCATTGTCCCACAAAATGAAACTCAGCAATCATGATTAAATCTTTCCCTTTCAAAATGAGTAGTTAACCTTATGCTTAACATTTCGACAGAAACACTGAGTATCTGGAAGAGTGGATTGCATCCTGTGACTTATGGGGATTTTTCAGAGCTGTTTTCTATTTAATTTGTTTACAGAAGCAGTCCAATTAATCACTACTAAAAACATGGAAGATAAAATAGATGAATGGGTAAAATACTAAAAATGTAGGGTATTTTTTGCTTGTTATCACTCTGTTTTTGAAACTGATTCTCTGATATACGCAACTCCACTGATTTCAATGAATATATTTCAAAATCAGCTAAGATCCAATTTCCAAGAAGGCATATATCATAGAATGTAAATTACTTCTGGAGTTTTCTGCTAAGAACAGAAAATGCATTTGAACATCTTATTCCAATACTGAGCTCTTTACTCAATAAAAATGGCATGTACGTTTAAAAATGTTTTGCATATTTGCTGTTAATAAGTTTCTCAGCTGCCTCTCAGCTTTGCCTATTCATATTGGATTTCATTAGAAACTTTAGGTTTTGGTGGAATCCAAATGCCTCTCCTAGAATCTTCCACAACTTTTGTGATATTAAATAACTTTTTTGCTGCCTTCATCACTGCCTTCCACATTTTTTATAGGATTACAGTGAAAGAAAAGAAACTTGGAACTTAGACACACGTTGCATTTCATGTGACAGGGAATCATGTTGGACCATCAGATGAAAAACAGATGTTGTTTTGTTTTTCTCATTTGTGATCACTACTTTTATACTTCTACAACCTCATATTTTTTCACCAAAGTTTGTTGTGATAAGAGAGAATGAGACCTTCTTTTCTACTGTGACATTATAGTATGTCCTACATTTGAAATAATAATTTTGTCTTCTGCACAACCTAAGAGATATTCCTGTTGGTTGTTTAGCTTCCCATTTAACTAGAATTCCTTTGCTCAGACAGAGGTTTCATTTGTTTTTGTATATTCATCCTGTGTTTTTATTCAGGTTGAGATTGCTGAGCATGATTCTGTTTCTTCTTTTGCAGACTGGGTGGAATTTAGTCCATATGAGATTGGTATGGCAAAGTATGGCACTTTCATGTCTCCTGATTTGTTTGGAAGCAAATTTTTTATGGGGACAGTGGTGAAGAAGTACAGTGAAAATCCCCTGCATTTCTTGATGGGTGAGTTTATGACTGAAAGAGATTTTAGAATAAAACTGATTTCAGTAGTTCGTGGACAAGGGTTTTTAAATGCAGTCAGACTAAGTGTGAAACAAGTAGTTTCTTCAGTTTGTTGGGAGCTGCCCATTTGAAAAATTTCAGACATGGATTGGCATTCCCTGGGGTTTTTTTTGTTTCTAGTATGTACACTTCAGCTTATGACTTAGCATGTTCCAAAATCAGAGATGTGTTCAGAGAGCAAGTAACTGCTGAAGTGGTGCAGTATATGTTTTGTGGGGTTGGGTTTTTTTTGGGTGGTGTTTTTTTTTGTTGTTGTTGTTGTTGGGTTTTTTTTTTTCTTCTACAAGTCTCCATTCATTGTTTCCTTTTTCCCCTTTCAGGTGTTTGGGGCAGTGCATTTTCTATATTATTTAACAGAGTGCTTGGTGTCTCCAATTGTCAAAATAAAGGTCCCACCATGGAAGAAGAATTAGGTAATATTAGTCAATAATTCTTCTACTGTGCAAAAAAATTACTAGCAAGATTCAGTGCACTCTCACTCTGTGGAAGAATGGCACTCTGCTGAGAGTCATTTTCTGTGGAATTCAAGTAACTTTAATTGCTGACATTGCTAAATATTGATTAGGTCAGGGAAAGAGGGGTTTTAATTTTCTTGCCTTTCACTTTTGTTTCTGATTACTATCAGAGGTACTGAAAATCACATGCATATATCCAGCTATTTTCATCAAGTTAAAAGAATCCAACTCCTTTTTTTTAATGTTGTTAATGCTAGTTTTTGGAGATTAGAAGCTGACAAATACTTGATAGTTAGTTGTGTAGTCTCTTGACACTGGACTGTATTCAAAGGGTTAGTAAAGTAAACCCAAATTTCAACATCTCTTGATTGTTAGATGGTTCCATTCTAACCACAGCTCGCCTGTGGTTATCTGATCCTTGACTTACTAATGCAATGATTTCAGTTTCATTCCCAATGCAGAAAGAGTAGCTTGGTTTGGATAGACTTTATTGCATTTATTCAAGAATGCAGTTGATAGTGAAATGTACTTTTACACGTTTGTCCATTGACGGTGTTTGAGTAGTGATTGAGGACCTACTGAGTATTAAGAAGAAAAAGTATTTAAGGAGAAACACATGGTGATGAAGCTCTTCTGCTTCTGTGGGGATTTTTATAGTGTTTTATGTAAGCCTAGGAGGGCATAACCCTCTTTAGAAAAAAGGCAGCAGTGGTGGGAAGCCCTCTTTCAGCCAGGCGTACTTATAGGAATTAGTTTTAGACTTAAGCATAAAGTGCAAAGTGTAATTGCCATTGTTTTGGTACTGCATTTGGTGGAAATTATAGCGTACGTTAGAAATTATAGCCTAAGGCAGGGTTATGCCACCAGAGACCAACAGCTACATTATCCTTCTGTGAGAAAAAGTAGATGTTATTTTACTTTAATTTTTTAATGGGAAAAACAATTTGATGATAATATGTTCATTAGGAAACAACCCTCTTTCTGTTTATTTTATCTGGCTTCAAATTTCAATTAGAGATGATTCCTAGCCTACATTATATTAGGGAATAAAGAGTTTTAGTTTTCAGAAGTCTTTGCTTAGCTACAGTTGCATCACTGGACTCTGCCTCCAGTCTCTGTAGGATATAAGCTTCCAGGATGAGGCTGCTCATGAAACGCTGCAAGTCTACTGTATTTCAAGAAAGGCTTCCCTCCATAATTAGCCTATAATTCATTTTCACATTAATTCACCTCTGCTATAAACTTTACCTGAGGAGTGGAATGTGTTGCTTTTTCAGTACTCATTTTAACTTTGAAATAATTCATTGAGATACTAATGAACAATTAACAATGACTTTGTGATTGTTTTGGAAACAAAGCTGTTGACCCTAACAAAAATCCAGATTTTTGCCAGAGAAGTTCATTCATTTCTGTGTTTATTTCTCTGTGTTATGAGATAAAAACTGTTGTCTTTTCTATACATGTAACTACACTGGCCTTTTTTTTTTTTTAACACACATACTCCAGTAGAAATTTCATATCCATCTTGGCTTTTGTTTTTTCCCCACTATTTGAAGGTTATCCATTCATGCAAGTATGAATGAGGTTAAGCATCCTCTTTTTTAAATAAAAAAAAAAAAAAAAAAGGCAGATAATTAACAGAAATAAACGTTGTTTACTAGGAGTTATTGAGAGGTCAAAAGTTATACATCTAAATTATAGGCAAAGTGAATGAAATGTCTGAGATGTGGTGCAGAGGTGAGTAGTAGGTACTGCTTTAGGATTACGCTTTGTTTTCTCAGCCCTTTGGCTAATCTTAATACAGGAGCTTTACAAAAATTGCAGGCTGAAGGCAATACATTCTGATCAGATTCTGAACACAGAGGTGTCCACAGAAGATTGGCTCTCTTCAGTGTTTTCTATTATGAAGAGTATGATAGTTTTGTGATTCAAATTGTTTTGAAACTCATAGCTGTTCTGATAATTAAACCCTAGCAGTTTAAAGTCATTTTATGTTTCTTTCAACAGAAAATATTAGGCTAAAGCACCTTGTAAGCAATGACAGTTCAGACAGTGAAGATGAATCACAGCATCCAAAAGGTAAGGAAATCCTCACATTTTATTTCATAGTTTTCTTTTTTCATCAGAATTTGCATAGCATGGTCAAGTTTGTGGATGCTGATAATTAGCTATAGCCAGTTTTCCTTAGTTTTGCCAATAGTACTTATAATTGAAAGCTCCGCTCTCATTTATACCAGTGATAAAATATAATTGCTTAGCGCAAGGGTCTGAAATGGTCCAGTGGCTCAGCAAAATAGAGAAATGTTGGCTTGACTTCATGTCTTCTGCTTAGGCTGGTGGTCAGTTGATTCTCTCACATGTCTTCAGTCTTGGCATCAGCCCAACAGGTCTTCAGAGGTCTGCAGTTTGACATATACCCAGAAATTAGGCTTGCTGAGCCAGTAATCTCTACAAGTGTGTTGCCAACAAGCTACCAGGCTCAAAGGCACGTTTGAATTGCTGTCAGCCCAGCAAACTAACACTATCCGTTATTTTCAGGGGTTCCTTGATCAAATGTTACTTCGTGTTTCCAGCATTCATGGACGTCTTCTAGCGCCTTTACAAATGACATCCAATACAGGATGTTCCTAAATGCTTGGCACAGTGTTTTAAACAATGCCCAAATCCAGTTTCCCGAAAGAGGCACAGCCACAGTGAAAACACTGGGCAGTGGGAAGAAAAGAATTTTCCTATTGAAAATTATCTTTAGGCAACTAAACCACCTGGGGATTTCTGTGATTCTAGTCAGGGTCTCTGTGTCATCCTAATAATTACGTTCTTAACAACTAAAGCAAAGATAGGAATGCAGATCTTTGTGATTTTAGGCTCTGCAAGAAGAAAAGAGGATCTAAAGTGATGAGACAGTGAATTATGTCATTAGCTCAATTAAATGTTTACTTCTTCAGTTCCCCTAATCTGTAAAATAATACAGAGAGAGTGATACTGCATGTGCTTATTTGCGGATTTCCTGTGTCAGCACTGTAGCCAGCACGGAACACTACATTTCTCTCATAGTTTGTAGCCATAGCGGGCAACCTACAAATCTGTGATTTGTGAACACCTGGTAATCCCTCTCACTTCTGCAGAATATTATTGTACAGATGTTGGACCTCTAAACTTTGTGGTGTTTGATGCTTGTTTTCTCTCTGCTTATATAAAAATCAGCTCCTTTAAAGCCTGGGTTAACAAGCACATTTCAGTGCGGGAAGCCTGAATTATCTTCTTATACAAAACGCCCCCAAAAGTCAAGCTTTGGCAGTTTATGAATGCAAGGTGATGCCAATCCAAGTAACTTTTACTGTGACGTCTAACTGTAGACATCTAAGTCTGAATGGTTCATTGTACTCTTTAGTTAATTAAAACCAGATATTGTTTATAGTCTGCGGTTTACTGTAAGGATATTTTCAAGTATTTTAGAATTCCCATCTATAGTATTCTCTTTTACGCAAATTAACTTTGCCTTCTTACAGAAAGCTGGGTTTCTAGCAATCAACAAAGGATGGAAGAGGGTGTCAATACACATCCAGATCGACTTAGTTCTACATAGAGTATGGATCTTGGTGACTCAGTTCTGTCCCATGACCCCAGGAGAGTTTGTATTCTGGGTGCTGGCACAGATAAAGCTATATCTTCATTGCCCTTTCCATCCAGACTAATTAAGTCCATCTCAGATCATCTAACACATTCCCAATCTGTTTTCCTGATGGACACATCCACACTACTATACTGAAGATGAAAATTTTCACTGGCTGTGAAGTTATGAGGATGGTTTCTTTCTGTTCCTCTGAAATTCTTGAAGCAAAGCTCCTTGATTCACTCCATAGTTCCTTGAAAGAAGGCTGTGACCCAGTTCCTTTTATTTTAATAGGTTCTGTATTTTAGTAGGCCCATAAATCTTGGGTTTATACTTTATATGTTGACTGTCTCACCATTGGCTATTTTGATTTTCCTCTTCAGGCACTGAAAATGCTGAGGCAAATCAAGAATATCAGAACGGCAGCCAAGAAAGTTGGGTGCAGCGCATGCTGATGGCTTTGGTGGGTGACAGTGCCCTTTTCAACACCAGGGAAGGGCGTGCTGGAAAAGTGCACAACTTCATGCTGGGATTGAACCTCAACAGCTGCTACCCGCTCTCTCCTCTGGCAGACCTTCTCACTCAGGAGTCCGTGGAGGAAGATGAACTAGATACAGCCGTTGCAGGTTAGCTCACAGAAAGCCTGTGGTCCTGCATATTCATTAGTAAACCCAGAAACAGCGAGTTGTATATCAGCAGCAGGGGTTATGTGTTGGCTTTCTCAAAGGGCAATGTACAGTGACTTCTCTCTGCTGCCTACCTCCCCTATCCCTTGGTAGAGTGAAGAACAGTCAGTACCTTTTGGAGAGGAAGTGGCTCTTTGTTTTGAAGAAATTGCTGCCAGAGGTGACCAAGCTGCTTTTGTGTATGAGGCCCTTCATTAAAGCCACCTTCTCACTCGCTTCAACACCTCTAAAGGAAATCCCATATTGTTCTGGTTTTTCTTATGGGTGCTAAGCCCTGTGGTGGAAATAAAGCTTTTCCTTGCCCTCCTACAGCACTTCCCTGTTCCAAAAATTCTGTAGTTCTTCTGCTGTCTTTATCTTCCTCTGAAAAACCTGTGGAGTAACACTTTACATGCAGATCCTTCCTTTGCTCAAACCATGTTCTTCCCAGTGTGACTCACCTATCAGGTGCATTCACATTTCACATGTGACTGCTGTGTATCTGCATCCAAATTTCATGTTGGCATCAGCAAGAAGAAGAAATGCAGATGGAAAATTAGAATTGCAGGAAAATGTTGCAGACGTAGTTCAGTGTCTTCCTCCACTCCATGAAGTGTCTGGGACAGTAGCTGCAGATAATTAGGAGTCATGTTTGACTTGTATTTTGAAGATTTGTGATAGACAGTGTTCATTGCAATCTTCTCAATGACAGCCAGTCAGTTTCTTGGTATTCTTCTGGCACTGGTACTGTTTTTTTTTTTTTTTTTATTCTTCAGTAGGTGACAGAGCACTGAGTTAGAGGTGTGAGTTTCCCTATAGAAAAATTATGTCACAGTGAAGATGCATACTTGGTGGAGCCTCCATGTACAGTTTCTGTGATACAAACTGTAATGCTTCTGGTTTAGTAGGGATTATCACTGACATCCCTCAAGCCGAGGAACTACAAATCTCTGAAACTGGTGTTCCTCCCATGTTGTCGTGTGGTCACACAGCACTGCCAACCGTCCCTCGTGATAACAGTAGTCACTTCAGCCCATGTTCTTTATTCAGAGGAAGGAGATTGTCCTAGCTGCTCATTATGTAATAGTAAATACCAGATGCTGTTTAAAAGCTTAAGTAGCAGACGCGCTCTAATGTGTATTTGTTAATGTAACAAATCCCTTTGAGTGGTTTTATAGTAATTTCCATCTGCACTCCACTTTCTAAATATTTTTATCATCTCAGAGGTGTTTACAACTGGGTAATCTTAATATTTATAGTAGTTGTAAAAGAGGCAGGAAAGCGAGTAGTAGATTTATGGTTGGAAAAAATGACAGTCAATGAGAATTTTGCATAATTAAGACATGAGGATAATCTTCAGAATCAACTATCAACTTCCTGGGGTTTATTTCAATTGAAATACAATCCTGGTTTGAAAGAAGGAGCATGCACCTCTGAGAAAACTACTTTTGAGTGCCCGAAACTTCTCTGGGTAAAATGTCTTTCGGAAGTTTGACACAACTGCAATTTTTTTAGTGTTAGCCAAAGCCCCCACTCATAAACCTGAACTAACAACTCAGATCTAACAGCTAACTAAAATAGTTGCAACGTTACAGTGAAGAATAGTGTAAAACCCCCTGAAATTTCAGGAGTTAATATAAAAACAAATCATTTAGTATTCTGATAAGTGTATCCACATTTTAATGCTGTGAATTTCGCTAACATAGGTAAGAGCCTAGGAGCCCAGAAGTGTAGACAGAAAAACTTCGGTGTAAATTCAAAATACTGTATATCACCAAAGCACTGGATGCACTTAAGCTTTGCATATTTATTCCTACCACTAGCAGTTCACCTGTCAGCCTGAGTACAGAGAGAAGTCTGAATTGCATTAGGACTTATTTCTCCTTTGGCATGTCTGGTAATAAAGTAAATGTATCAAAAAGCATATAAGCGATACTTTACATCTCCAGTTGCTTCAAACACCCCTGAGGTGCACTGCAGAGGATGAACTACGTCAGACTTAAACCAATGTTACAGTCATTACTGAGGGCTGAATTGAGGGTCTGCAGTGCATACAGCAGAGATCCCAGCTGCTTGATATGAAAGTAAAATGCTTGGCTCCTCTTTCTGCTGATGCTGTTTATGCTCAACATTGTCTTAACTGATCTCAAATATGGTTTAAAACTTTACACCCCTTGAATGATTTCATTGTGAGCTCAGAGTTGTTCTGTTGCTGTGCCTCGGTATTACAACACACCAAAATCACTTGTGAAAATGCCGAGTGAATAACAATAGGGAAAAAATAACTCATAATCTCTGCTTCCTTATTTCAGTATTTATGGAAACTGTTATAGTAGATGCACGTCAGTACCAAATGCCCTTTTCATATCCCATACTTCCATTGAAGCTGTGATAGTTTGGTCTCTAGAACAAGCTCTCTTTTTTTTATTTCCAAACAATTCTTAACACCCGTTTGCATATCCAGTTACTGCAAGTCAGATAGGCATGCTGTGCTGGTTTCACATAGAGCTGTCCTCGTAAACATCTTGTGCTTCTTCCAGTTTGCTGTTTGATGGACTGAAAACTTCTTGTAATACGGATTCATCTTTCATGAAAGCAGTCTGCATGGGCTGCAAATTAGTGTCTCGGATTCTCGGAGCGTAAATACTCCATTCAGTGTTCATACTGTTTGAATAATGATGGATGGTCTTACCAGGGCTGCTAGAATACACAGAATGATTGTCCTGGATTCATGTGTTGTAAAGTGTAAAAGGAACAAAGGTTTTTATACCCAGCCTTTCAGAATAACTGCAATCCAAATTATAGAGTAGGAGATGGTTCTTTGAGCATCAGAGATTCTTACTGTACATTACACCTCTCCCAGGAGCAATTGAGGCTCCCCTGCCCAATTGTCCTGACCCACAGTTTAGTCTGCTTGCTCGCCTTGTCTCACCAGGGTATTGTGTGCTGCTTCTGGCCTTTGGCTCTAGATCCTGTGTTAATGAAATCAAATTGCAGTCTGAGTCTGCTTTTCAGTCATGTCATTAAAATAACACTGGATTATCTTCATTGCTTTTTGAATTCTGACCCTGTAACATGGACACAAGTTACGTTTTGGAACAAAAATAATCTATGTGGTCATTAAAAATGTATTGATGGCAGTATGATGTCTTACTATTTAAGATATAAAATTATTATGATAAATTTGATAGTCTTGAAGGCTATAAGCAATAGGAACCATCTTGTTCTTCAAGGCCTTTTTGGTAGGAATTTTGCATGTGCAGTAACACTGCTATCACAAGCATTATTAGAGGTGGTACAAGGATCACTGTTGACTTTCAAATTCAAATTTTGTAAAATAAGAATACAAAATTTGAACAAAAATGTTCCTGCAATTTCTAGAAATTTTGTTGAGAACAAGGGTTTGAAATGTCTTTAAAAAAAGAAGTGGAAAGAAAAACTGGTTTACTTGTGCCAAAGGGATCTGTAGTAAGTGTATTTTTTTTTTACCTGTGGTTTTTAAATTATGGTGAATTTGATAAACACTAATATTTTTTCACTGATTAATGTGAATTCATGGTTTTGAAATATATCTGGTTCTAAAATAGGTCTGTAAACACACTTAACCCTTTAGCAATAGGCAACGATTGGAAAGTGTTTTTTCCCTTAGAAATCAAGACAAATATTAGGAGACTAGTGCTTTATTTCTTAGCAAAGTGCCCTCCAATAAATAATAATAGCAGAAATACAAAGTAAAAATAACTGTTCTGAGATTTTTTTTCTGCTCATAACAATTAACTTCTCATGGATACTGTAACGATAAGAGCCAGAGTTTGAATTATTTTTGATGTATTTTCTTCAGATTAAAATATCTTTTTTCAGATTAATTCATCACCAATAAGTAGGTGCTATAGGACATTTAATTACACAAGAAATAATTCTGTTATTCTATCCAGCGTTCCCTAGATTACACTGCCGTCTACAGATAGCAGCATTAGGTTTTAGTCAAGTGCAAAGACGTGCTGGAAATATTTTGAAGATCTAGAGCAAGAAAAAACTGTCAGGAGGAAAGTTTTTAAGTACTTTAAGGGTCATTTAGTAGTATCCAGAGACTTGGATAAAAGTGAAGGCACTTAGGAAGAATTGCTTGTTCTTTTCTGAGCTGCACCAAGGGAATATTGGGGTTAAAGGGGGAATAACGTCTTCTTCAGCCCTCAGTTTGGGCCTGAGGGATAGGACACCATTTTGTACTATACCGTGACAGAAATAGCAGTAAGTGGCATACATGTAATTTTGCCTGATGCTTGAATTTCAGATACAGATGTGGGTTGCTGTTTCTTTTTTTTCCCTAGTATTCTAGTGTGTATGAGGTTGAGATTTATGTGGTTTGAAAAATAAGACTTAGTAGTCCTATTTTTAATGGATAGAAACAAACATAGACAGGCGTCATACAACAGCAGAGTCATATTAAGCCTTTTTTAGGCAAATTTCAGTTATTTGAGCAAGAGGAGCTGGGAAGGGCAGGGGCATTGGGATGAAACCTGGGGGAAGAGATTTAGGCAGGAGTCACAGGATGCTTAGGGGATGTATGTTAGAAATCTGTCTCTTAATGCCCCATAAACAATTTCCTTTATGCATGGATTGTTAGGGATGAAGGGGTAAAGCTGTCTTGGCTAGGGTCAACCTGGGCATTTGCCCCCTTTGGTTGTGCCTCGAGCCACTATGCTTCCACCTTGGGAGTAGGCGTTTGTGTATTTGACCTACTGAGTTCCCTTCCGTCTCTGTTTTTTTCCCCTCCTTCTCCAGTTGTGTTAAGATGAGAGTTAAGGTTACACCGAGTTCATGGTATGTTTCTCTGGGATACTGTGTATTTGAAGTTCTGTGGAATCTTCAGTACTTGTGGTAACACTGGAAAGACCGTCAACAATTTCCGTTTGTAACTAGTGTGTTCCTGTTTTCTTTCATTTTCATTTGTTCTGCACAGATCCTGATGAGTTTGAAAGGATATATGAGCCGCTAGATGTGAAGAGCAAAAAGATTCATATAGTGGACAGTGGCCTTACATTTAACTTGCCGTATCCACTTATCTTAAGACCTCAAAGGGGAGTTGATCTCATCATCTCTTTTGATTTTTCAGCAAGGCCAAGTGATTCCAGTCCTCCTTTCAAAGTAAGTAAGATAGGTCATTCCTTTCTTTATGTTCATATATTTGACTGAGCTGTATTTTTCCAGTTGGGTTGATTAAACATTTCATGGTTCCAGAAGACCTTAAGTGCTACTGTATTGACAGCATTGGAACAATTTGTTTCCATGTCAAGGCAGAATATTGCACGCTGCTTCAGTTCCTGTTTACGTGACTCACATGAGACAACTGACACAAAGAAGGCTAGTACAATAGTTTGAAGTAGTAGCTCTGTTGTTTTGATAGAATTCTTGCCTTCACACTGAATTGCAGAATTCTATTCTGTGTTAGTATTAAACAATAAGTCACTTAGCATTTTTGTTAGTGCTCTAGCTCTGTACAGCTGTTCTCTGTGATGTGAAGGCATAGCTTTCTGTCATCACCTTGCAGACATGTGTCTCCACTCAGTCACTCTGGTATTGCTAAATATATAACATTTTGGAAGTCAGGCTAACTGTTCGTCTACATCTGACTAGGATAATCCCAATACTGGTTTAAGTGGATTCCTAAATCCATTCAGACCAGAGCAAAGCAACCACACTAAAACACAGATTAAATACCATGCCTATTTTCTGTAGCAGGTGTGGAAAGCACAGCTGTCATTCTCTACAACCTGTACATCCAGACAGCTCCAACTGATAGAAAAATTTAATGTTGAATCATTTTGGTAGTTGACACAGAAAAAGTAGCACATACGAGACTGTTGTGATGTACTCAAAACAGAAGCAGTATTTACTTGAAACCTGAGTAGATATTATAAAATAGCCAAGGACACGTGTCTGTCTGAGAAACAACTGACGTTCTTTGTTGCTTTACAGACAAATTTTAGTTAAAGTATTTTTTTCCTTCCTCTTGCTATTAAGGGACAAAATCTCCAAACAATGTTAGACAGTAATAGCAGTGGGAGAATGAACCCTAGATCAGTATTGTCAAATGCAAAGAACAAGTTTCATGAGAATAAAAAGGAGCAATTTCTGTAACATCTAGGTTTCTTGTGGACTACCTGGGAGAGTAGAGCACTGAGAAGACTCATACTAGGACTGAGATCCTTCATTTTTCTTTAGTTGACTGAATCCCACAGCCTGCTTCTTCCTTTAATTTTCTAGTTGTTTAAGAATTTGTCTCCTTTATCGTCATGACTGCCTGTTTTCCCCATCAGCTAAATTTCCTGACACAGCACTGCCATCTCTGAAACAACTTCTTTTTCCTCCTTGTGTTGTGTTCTGCACGTGTAGTCTGTGTAAAAGGCTGTGTGTAGCTGTCTCTGTTACTCTTAACCTATACATTGAGCTTTCTGTCTCCATCGGCTGCAGTTTTCTGTTCTGCTTTGCGGAACATGCAATGACATGGAGAGATTGATTGGACGTGAAACGGTGTCCTGAAGGTTTTTCTGTAAACTCTCATTTCAACAAGGCAAAATCCTTTTATGCAAGAAAAAATGGTGGGAAAATCAAATGGTGCCTTAGGTTTCTATGAAGCCACCACTGAAGGGAATGGTTCATTATTTCCAAAGTGCAAATATGTGTATAATAAAGAGTGACGTACCTCCAGCTAATACATGGGTATAGCCCGCAAACAGAGGCTGCATGCTGATGGCCTAAAGGACAGAAACCAGTTTTGTTTACTGGCTGTGCAGTCCCATTGGTTCCGCTTGCATTACAAAGCGTAAATGCCAGTTCAAGAGTTGGCTGGTATCTCTGGTAGCGCTCTAATATACTTCTATTACTCTAACACTTAGGGAAATCAGGCAGCCAAAGTCAATGACTCTACTCTTGTTTTATCATTTTACACCCACTATCTTTAATCTCTTGCGTATCTAAAACAGTTTCCCAAAGAAGGGTCCTATTTCATTCAAAACCAAGATTAAAGATGTTGACCTTCCCTCTCCTCCCTCTCACACACCCTCATTACATGCTTTTGAGTCATTATTTACAAATTATTTTGTTTACTGAGTTGTCACGAGGAGAAAAAAAAAAAAAAAGCCTGTGTTCCAGACTTACTTCTTCACTTAGCATGCTTTCAGAGGCTGCTTGGTGCTATGATGTGGCTGAACATAACAACGTGTGGATCGGTGTTTATTAACTCTCATTGGTTTCCATAGCACTAATACTCGGTTTGCAAGTAAAATTACGGATGGTTTTTTCTAGCAGTCAGCTCTGTAAATTCACCCAAAGATTTATGTGACAGACCAGCTCTTTCCTTCCTGTGAATCATCGCAGGTGGTGAAGACTGGGCAGGCTGGGTTAGGTGCTTAGTTTGCCATACTGGGTCATCTGTACAAAGATTGACTTGATCACTCCTCCTGCCGCGAAGAAGCCCGAGTTAATAAAACAGCTTCTAGTAACCAGTTTGACCCATGTCTCTCTACAAACTATCTCACTTTGCAGTGGATGCATCTGAATCTCTGTTACGTTTTCAGGAAATTTTGCTTGCTGAAAAATGGGCCAAAATGAACAAGCTTCCTTTCCCAAAAATAGACCCAAATGTATTTGATCGAGAGGGCATGAAGGAGTGCTATGTTTTCAAACCAAAGGATACCTCTTCAGAGAAAGACTGTCCAACTATAATCCACTTTGTTTTGGCCAACATCAACTTCCGGAAGTACAAAGCTCCAGGTGAGCACAGTTTCTGATGCTAAACCTCACTGTTCTTTGAAGCTTTATAATGACACGGTGACAATATACTAGAAATGTTTTGTCTCTGAAATAACTCTTACGTCTACCTGTAGCAGTTAGGGATTTCAAAAGAGCCATTAGGATAGTAAGTCCTCAGACCACACATTTAGATTGAATTCTTGTATTTGTTCTGTATGCAGGCATTCCAAGAGAAACACAGGAAGAGAAGGATTTTGCAGACTTTGACATTTTTGATGATCCGAATACACCGTTCTCTACCTTTAACTTCCAGTATCCCAATGAGGCTTTCAAGAGGCTTCATGATCTAATGGAGTTCAACACCCTCAATAACATAGATGTACGTATGCCAGTGTGGAAGGGGCTTAAAGGGTCTGGATTTTTGAGGGGGAGAGTAGCTGATGTGAGTGAAGCCCTAAATCTGTCATACAGAAGGTACAGGAGTTTGCCTCAGTGTTTGCGTGATTATGACATACAGAGTGCTTCCTGCATTTAGCTGTGTCCTGTGCTATTCTCAAAGTTGTGGCTGGATCAAAGCCCATTATAGCTAGTGGAAAAAATCTGCTTTATTTGAATAAGGGCTGGAGTATACCCTGGGTAAGTTCATAGTCTTTTGAATTTGGTTCCTGTAGGGTGCTTTGTCGTTTTACCGTCCAACCTCCTGCAGGGCAACCAAGCAAAGGTGTCTGCACAGGTTGTAGGCATTATGTTCAGGATTTTATACTCAGTTCTTTATGTATGCTGATTTTCCATCTGGGAAAAAAGGAAAATGGAAAACTTTTGTAAAGAACTCGGGAAATGCCTTTACCAACTAACTCAGGAATAATTTATTTTTAATTGATTCTGGCTGTAGCACAAGACCATAATCCCAGCACCCACAGAGCGACTTGCCATATTCACAAGTGGCAATGATCATCCCAGATAAAGAAATGATTTTTTTTTTTTCCTAGTATAGTGGAAAAATTTTGTTACTTCAGGACAAAGGAAGCAAAAGTAAAGCTTTAGTCTTTTTCAAGGTAATAATTAATGTCTATATCCTTTATGTATGGATTTTCTCAATGTTTAATTTACCTTTCAGAAATGCACTGGGACTTGGCTTAAATGGTGTGTATTCTTGTGTCGCTATGACGTCGGTGGTATTCTGTCATATCTTTCTATATTAAGTACATTAAAATCAGTGTGTTATACAATCAAGAAAATAGTATTCATAATAATACTCATCAATCATTTATTCAAAGATGGAGCAGTGATGAAAGCAGGAGCAACAGTTGTTGACATCTGAAAGGGTTTTTTTTCTATCAGTTAATAAGTCATTAAAATGTTAGTTATTTCCCTGAATGACCCATTGTTCACTGTTCTCCAGGTGATCAAGCAAGCTATGATGGAAAGCATTGAATACAGGAAAGAGAATCCGTCTCGCTGCTCTGTGTCTCTTAGCAGTGTTGAAGCAAGGAGATTCTTTAATAAGAACAATCTTAACAACAACCATACGTAGAGGGTGGGTCATAGGTCCCACTCCTTCAAGATGCTGTTTCTGTCCTTATAACTGGAGTCAAAAAGACATTATCAGAGCATCACTTCTGCACAGGGCTGTGCAAAACTCCTGAAAACATTTTATTGTGACTTTTCAAGTTTTGATATAATTTTGTACTTTTTCTTTTTGAAACTAAAAACCTTGAAAACATTTCAGTATGTTGATAGCCTTATTTAACCAAAAAAAAAAACAAACCCCAAAAAACCAACAACTATGGAACTAGTTTGTTTTGGGTTCAGTGTATTTTTTTTCTTACAAAGTTGTAAACACTGGTTTCTTGTAGTGGGACAATTGTCTGATTTTTAATTAAGGTAAACTGGGCATATCATTAAAGGTAAGATGGAATTAGAAACACAACAGAATAAAGCTGTAGTAACAGAGACAATATATATACCTGGGGTGGGCCCAGATTCTGCTCTGCTTTGTATCAGTGAGAAGGTTTCTTCTGACTTCGGTTTGAAAAGCCAATAATTGCTAAATGCTGCTGGGTAACAGCAGCTCCCTAGTATTTTAAGTCCCTTGTCTGCTTACTAGTTCTGTTAAGGTCCATTTCTTATACTGGAAGGGGTTTTGCTCACTAACAACCATTGGCTGTACTGGCCTTACCAAAACTCCATCATCAAGCTGCATTTCCAGTTTCACTTTTTTTGTATGAGTGGAGTCTCTTAAAAAGAACTACAAACTTTTGATAACAACATGTGTCAAAGAAATGAGGTTGTATGTCTTTGATATTATAAGTAGGATCCTCAGCAGGTTGTTAAGGCTAATAGTGCTTTTGTAACTGATGCTAAGAAGGGTCTGCTCTTGAATCTGGTAATATCAAATATTTTCACAAACATTGAAGTCTACTATTGTTCAAGAATGTATGTATCCACTCAGCAAAAAATCCAGCCTCTTATGTTTTTCTCTTTTGTTTCACAAAATTACCTTGCTTGGATCCTTGAGCTCGTAGCACCTGTGTGTTAAATTATTGTTAGTTCATGTATTTCTGACCCAAATGTTTATAGATAAATTAAAAGTGATTTTGCATTTGATCATGATTAAAAGCATCACATTTCTGCAGGGGGCAGTGGCAATGTTTACTGGGGATAGATAAAACATTCCTAGTTAAGAATGTGAAGTAGTTCATGTGTTAAGGGCTATTTTTAAAAATACGTTTTTAGTACCTTGAGCAATGAAAGACTGTGCACAGACATAGATTATTTTAATGCCATCTCAACAAGCATTAAGTTAACTCTGCAAATGCATAGCAAAATGCATCTTCGAAAACTTCCATCCTCCTTTGACATCATGGAATCAGCAGATGTGTAACATGGGAGGGAGCCAAAGGAACTGACAGTCAGTGGTGGCCTTGCCCTGTGTGCAGGAGCTAAGATTCACGGGTTCTAGGAGCACGTGGCTGGCTTGTTTCATCATTTTAAATTTTGTGGGATTGACTCTGAGCAAATGCAGCTGGTGCTCCCGGCAGTTGTTCCTTAGCTGCTTTCTTGGGGAGTTTGAAGAAGATAGGAGAGGCTGAAAAGTTCAGTTCAAGGTGAGACTGCTGTCTCTGAGAGCATACAAACATGTTTGCAGAGGGGAGAGGGGAAAAACACATCCCCAGCTGCCCTGCGGGTTGCTTGTCCAGCACTCCACAGCAGATGGAGCAGAAAAGCACCCTTTTCACTAGGAATAACATTGTGGTGAAAACAAACCACGTTTTAAGTAGGGTTATCTGCAGTATCGTGGTCAGAAGGCATGCGTGTTTCTCTTTGATACCCGTAAGTGGAATTTCAGTCTCAAGATATCTGTTGACATTAATAGGGCTCCCATTTCAGCCTCTCTCTTTCTGACAGGGCGGGCGGGATCCTAGCAAACGCAAAGATAATGGTCGTGGTGATGCCACCACTTTGTGCAGACCGTTCGAAGAGGAGCTGATCTTATGTTGGATAGTTTTCTGACAAACAATTTTCACAATAAATGCTCGTTTATCAGAGTTTATTGCTAATTCAGTGTCTGTTCCTTTGATTATGAATTATTGAGCTATTTTTAATTGCTAAAATCTGTAAGCCCATGGGAAGGGAAGTTATTATAATGCATTTCTTTTAACAGCCACTGCATCATCCCTCCTTAAATCTACATGCAATGTTCTGTGATTAATAACATCTTCTGTATTGATTAATAGGTTTTATTTCTGTTTGAGTTAGTGCATGTTTGAAATCAAGAGAGAAAATAAAAGTAACTTATCTTAGTGCTGCATAATTTAAACATTTTCAATAAATTTTGGAATACAGGAAGAAACTGGTACTGCTGTTTTATTGTAATTTTTCCTTTTTAATGTTGGGGGTTTTTTTTACCCCTTTATTAACATTTGTAACTTTTATTTTATAATATGTACCTACTCTGTTTTATGAAGTGTTTTATCATGCTTTATACATAGTATCACAGTATTATCAGACAGTAAAAAAATAAAACAACTATATTTGGCACCTCCTGTTTTCAGTTAGTTTATTTTGATCGTTTACATGACACTTTCACTTTTATTGCAGAAGAGACGTGGGACACCTCAGTGGTGTGTGGAACCTTCTGGGACAGCTCACAAGCAGGAAATTCAAGGTTTTGCTTGATAGTCTGTCTTTTTAGTTTAGATGTTAAACTCACAACTTTTCTGAGCAGTTCAGTGTGCGGGGCCAGCATGTCAATCCATTGGTATTCCTGCTGATACGTTGTGATGTCAGCGCTCTGCCAGGTGTTCTGTGCTGCTCTGTTCAGAGTTACCGCAGCGAATTACAGCACGGGTTTGGCTGTTGGGTCTTTTCTGTCTTTAATCTCAGATTTCTTAAAAAAGCAGCTCAAGGAGGGAAGATCCTCCAAACCTGTTTGGATCAAATAGCTCCTGACCTCTCGCTTCTGTTCGCTGAAAACTAGGAGCAGTCTGACATTTGTTGGAACTTCAAAAAGCAAGGGCATCATTCCCAGAAAGGAAGAAGTATTTTTGTCATTACCGTATGGTGGACAAGGCTGAGAGTCGGCGATGGCCACTAGGTCCAGGAGTGAAGTGGTAGAGGCATAAAAGCTTGGGGTGTGGTATGTCTGGGGGGGGAAGAACAAGTGCCCAGGAGGCAAGGCACAGGCGTGTGTAAACACTGTGCCCCAATTCTCTCAAGCCAACGCTGCTGAGACCTAACACTGCTGTAGGTACCAGCATGTTTCCTCACTCTGGAGCAGACTGTCTGCTGGGGTCCATCTTCCTCTGCTAAAGTCAAATTTGTCATTAAAAAAACCAACCTAGTTCTAACTTCTTCAAACATCTGAAATGTCTTGGGCTCCCCAGGAGCTCATTGGTAAGTTCATAACTAATTTTGCTACCGTCTTGAACAAAAGACCTCTTAATTCTGCATCCATAAGATCCTAATGGAAAAGTCCCTCTTGGTGTGGTCAGAAACTTAGAAATTGGAACTTCATTTCAGTTTGGGTGCAGAGCACAAGGCTAAGATAGCAACTAAGAGTAGGCCTTAGTTACACACGATACTAGCAGTTACACCAAAGGAGAATAGTAATGCAAAAACCCCCCTCTTCTACTGCTGGCAGCTGGTGGGAAACCAAGAACATTGTTTCCTTAGCCTGAAAA
This sequence comes from Rhynochetos jubatus, assembly GCA_027574665.1. Taxonomy (NCBI): domain Eukaryota; kingdom Metazoa; phylum Chordata; class Aves; order Eurypygiformes; family Rhynochetidae; genus Rhynochetos; species Rhynochetos jubatus. Next base: position 26,671,632 of record CM050656.1, read on the forward strand.
GTTGGTCCTTTGTTTCTCGTTTTCCTGCCCTTCAATCCCTGGTTCATCTGGTTTATACCTGTAATATGTTTTCCCTACCAAATGTATGATACCTAGAAGATGGTAAAAGCTGGGTTTAAAGAATTAATTAATTCAGATATCAGAAATTGTTTTAGGGGATACCTAAATGGCGATGAAAGGGCCATCATGCTAGCCCAAAATACTACAAAGGCCTCAGCCATGCAGGGAAGCGTGGCTCCTGAAGAGCAGGTATGGGCAACGTGTCTGCCCCGCTCCAGGGAAGCCTGGCTCCAAGCCTGAGACCGTGTTTCTTTTCTGCAGGACCTTCGGGCAGGCTCCAGCTGCTGGGACAGACATCTCTCTCTGCTTGCCTTTTTCCTTTAGCAGCGGAAGTGAATTCTCAGAATAAAATCCTTTTGACCTGGAAAGCAAGAGCGTGAGAGCTTTGACCTCAAAGTTATTTGCATCAGCAAGTAGACAATTCATTTTGGCAGGGAAACAGGGGCCTCAACGAACGTGCTTTCTGGTTTGACCCGGCATATTTTGTCTTTGGGATGAAACTTGAGAAGTCAGTGTAAACAGGCTTCAGCGTTCTCTTTAGCATGGCCCGGATCACCCACCAATCGCTGCTTTTAGGGCAGCGGTAGGCTCGTTTCTGAGGCGAGCTGTTCAGCCGCGCTGTGCGCACGGGCGTGTGATCGGGGACACTGTGGAGCGAGTTGCGCGACTGCGTCCATTTACATAACATGTTGGCTCGGCTGCTCACTCAAAGCAAAAGCATGTAGATGTTTCCTGAAGTTGTAAGTTCACCCATCACTCTTACTGCTTTTGCTCTTTACGTAAGGGCTAGATTTGTGTACTGATGTGACTCATCCCATTAAGTTACACACACTGGCCCTTCTCACGCTAGGTAAAAAGTAAAGCCTGTCAGGCAAGCAGTTCCCCATGACAACAAAATCATGAGACGACTTTGCATGCGAAGAACGGGCAGTTTGGTAATGAAATTGTCAGAGTGACTCGTTAACCATTAGGCTAACCCAAAAATAGAATATTCGATACAATAGGAACAGAAATCCCTTTTCTGAGCCTCATTTAACCCTCGAGTGCCAAGCCATGCAAACTCGGCTCAAGCAGAAACTGGGGACTAAAGGCCAAGCCAAGAGGCTTCTGTTCTCCTTAGATTTTGTCAGGAGATGTATGGGAATAGAAGAAGGGCCGTCCCAATGCAGGGTGGACCCCAGCGTGAGAGGAGAGACCGATACCCCAGGGGCACCACAAATGCAGCTGGGCCCAAGAAATAGGTGGGGGCAAATGGGGTACTGAAAGGGGAACCCCAGCTGCGATGGAGCCACCAGGCATGGTGCCAGGGCTGGGGCAGGAGGGGTGTCTGATGTCTGCAGAGGGACACCATTCTGCTGGCACTTTGGGCTTCCCTGTGGCTCTGTCTATGCCTGGAGTCATCAGCCCCGTTTGTGAGGTCTTCCCGAGACCTGCCATGAAAACCCAGGGGAATTTAACATTGAGCCAATTTTATACTTCAAAAATATTTTGACTTGAATTGGAACAATGCTCTTCCAGTGTGTCTTCCAAGCTAGAAGCAGAAACCTGGGTGCTTTGGGATGGTTTTGGCCTTTGTGTTTCCCTCTAATTCTCAGCCAGAGATGTTTTTTAGGCAAGTCAAATGTGAGCAGGGAAAAATAGGCAGCTCTGTTCTCATTTGAGTATAAGACTGTAACTTCTGCCACTGCAGAACAAGCTACACAGGCAGTTAAACAATTTCTTTGCTACCATTTCCTTATTTACCTTGAGATCTGCTCCTTGCCCAACTTTCTAGATGGGGTCTTAAGGACAGATGACTGGGGCCAGCACTTACTCCTCAGATGGAAACTCACCTCTTCTTTAAGGTAGGTTCATTAAGTGCTTAAGATGAGGAGGTTAATGTATGAGGCACGTTCTGCATCCAGCTTGTGCTGAACATGTTATAGACATTTCATTGCCAATCCATTGTTTAGGGTGTGTTCTGGAAACTATGAAATGGAATTAACGTGATGACATTAAAAGAAATTGAGGCACATATTTTGCCGGTGTGTTTGGGTATTAGAAACACTGATACTCTTCAGCTGTGGATTTAATACAGATCCTTCCTTCTGGTCCTTTTTTACTAAACCCCAGGATTTGCTACAGGACGTTTTTGCATTATGGTCAAACACTGTTTATGACACTAACTAATCCGTGCTAGCTGTCAGCAGAAATAGACACAGTCCGAACAGCTGAGATAGTATCTCTGTGCTGGCAGATGCAGACGTGGAAGTCCATCTGTCTGTCCACAGCCCCAGGGATCTCACTTTTGGCCAGGATGATGTGGGCAGTGGCTGTGGAGGAGCTGTGATCTTGTTTGCCTGCAGATCGCAGGGCGGGATGAGTGAACATGTTGGGAGCAGTGGCTGAAATGAGGTCTGAGTCAATGGGCAAAAAGAAACGTCCTGTTGATGCTGAAGCGGGGCATGCTGTCGGTGGTCTCCAAAGGGGTTTTTTTGCCATCCTGTCAAAGCGCTCACAGCTGATGACTCACAGCTGACGACTCACAGCTGATTAAGGTTGGGAGGAATCAACGGCCTGACAACCTCTGCAGTGTTTCACCTTTTCCCTTTTGCCTAATAAATCTGTTGAAAAACACCAGTTAAGTAGTTTTGCCTCCAGTAACCTCTTCCCATTTTGAACTGGTGCTTGTTTGACCTTGCAGATGTCCAAAATCTGGACAAACTCTCGTTTGCCGTTCCTCCCTCAGCTTCAAGTCCATTTCAACTTCTTGTTTAAAGCCACATTTTCCCCCCATTCTTAGGTGAAGAAATTTCTTTCAAGCTGGTTTAGAGCAGGCTTTAATAACCCACCAGACTGTAGCTCTTTTTCTGTTACTGCATGCCTGTGTGCCTTTTGTTTCTCCTTTTTTTCAGGCAGTGTGGGACAAGGGCTTGCCAGAAAATGAGTGAGATAATCACTTGGCCTCTGTCATCCTTGCTGTGTCTTTATTGGTCACTTTTGTTCTTCTTTTATTTTCATTTTCTTTTTGAGCCCAAATTGTTTCTTCCTTAGTCTGATGTGCTATGCCAAGCGAATGCTGTTTGCCAGTAAGTTGGCATCGACCCTGGGAGGTACTGATGTGCTGACGGCATGTGTGTCGCAGGAGGACTTTGCAGCTGAGTGCTTCGACAGTGAGATGCAGGAGCTGTTCACCGCTGGTTTATGTTCTTAAATCCCCAAGAGGAACATCTGTGCTCTCTTTTCACTGTCACTCTTCTGTGGCACTTCTGTAACGTACAGAAATGATGCCTAGATTAGTGAGATGCCTGTAATTAGTAGGCTTCATTAGGTTGCTGATAGTTAATGGTTGCATCCAGCAGTAAAGGAGATCATGGAAACTGCGGGTCGCATTATCAAGTATGGTTAATAGAGATAGCAAGAGGTCACAGCTGATTTTTCTTTATTACTCATTTTCAATATGGAAAACTCCCAAGAAAAGGAAAAGCATCTGGCCAGTATGCTGGCCCTGTGGCCACCCCAGAAACAGCCATTACCCGTAGTTTCCCTGATGTTTCCTGCTCCCCTGATCAGCTGCTGGAGCCGTGGCATCACCTGCCCTGGTCTGGACCTTTCAGATGATGCTCCCACACTGCAGCTGTGGCCCAGACAAGGCCTGGATGTGGTGGTGGTCCTTCTCTGCACTAAATCATCAAAACCAAGGTGTTTCAGTGGAATATGTGTAAATAGCTGTGTGGGCTGCAAGGAGCTCAAGGCAGGGCAGTGTATGAAAAGGGTCCCCTCCTTTACCCATTGTAGAGAAAAACCTGCCATTTCCAGGGCACTTCGCATGATTTCTTTTCACCCTTATTCCACAAAAATATAGGAGACTATAATACACCATTACTCACCTTAGAATTTATATTTGCAAGTGGAAGTATACAGGGGAAATAAGTCAATTGTCTTTTTTCACAAATCCTACCTCTTCCCCAACCGCTTCTGGCTTCTGGCTTTCCACCTCAGAAAAATAGAAATCTTCCCTTTACATCCAACTGCCATGAATCAGGAAGATGTTTGGTGTTTGAAACTGTTTTAAAAGGTCTCCCCCACATGGATGAAATACAAGAAATGCAATCTCCTAGATGAAGAACATATATTTAGACAGTTAAATACATATATTTCCAACTTATGTTCAACTTATGAACTGTAATTACTCAGAAAGAAAGCCAACCCATGTTTCTTCTCATCCCTGTGGGCCAGTGCACATTTTCAACTGAAAGACATATTCAAAGTAAAAAAAAGATCATCTCCCTGATGTTCAATTCACATGTCAGTAAAGGCGGCAGAGTGCTGGGCTTGGGGTTTGTCTTCTTGCCTGTAAATTATTTGGTACCAGTCGTGAAAAGGGTGAGTTGTGCATGCAGCAAAATATGATGAAAGTGACCTCCTAGGTTTAATAAAATGGCTAAAAACTGGGAAGACATGAAAAACAGGTAAACACTGAGGTATATCAGTGCCTCAGTGCTTACACATTAACAGAGGTGAAAAGCCTCTCTCCATCTTGAAGCTGTAGACTCATGTATTTCATACAGCACACACTTTAACAGAAGTTTTTCTTACAAGTGATGGTAACAAGCTGCCCACAATATCAGCCAAATCTCATTTGGATGAAAATTCAAAGGCACAGACTTTAGCCTACAATTGTGTTTTACACTAAACCAGGCCATTCCTTCTTCTGTCATGAGTCTCCCTTCTGTTGAACCAGGGCAGTTCTGACCCATCCCTGCTACCTTGTAACCAGGGCAACAACTGGTCTTAATCAGTGTCTTTATTTATTTATTTGTTTGTTTAATGCTTTGTTTTCAAAGCACATTTTGGTGCACTGACTTCAAAGGATTTACCAGGAGGGATTTGGACCAGACTATTGGCATAGAAGCATAGAATAATAGAATCTTTTAGGCTGGAAAAGACCTTTGAGATCACAAAGTCCAACCATTAACCTAACACTGCCAAGTCCACCACTAAAACGTGTCCCTAAGAATCCACCTCTTAAATGCCTCCAGGGATGGTGACTCAACCACCGCCCTGGGCAGTCCGTTCCACTGCTTGACAGCAATGCTTGAAGAAATCGTTCCTAATATCCAATCTAAACCTCCCCTGGTGCAACATGAAGCCATTTCCTCTTGTCCTGTCACTTGTCACATAGGAGAAGAGACCAACCCCCACCCCTCTGCAACCTCCTTTCAGGTAGTTGTAGAGAGCAATAAGGTCTCCCCTGAGCCTCCTCCAGGCTGAACACCCCCAGCTCCCTCAGCCGCTCCTCACAGGATTTGTTCTCCAGACCCTTCCCCAGCTCTGTTGCCCTTCTCTGGACACGCTCCAGCCCCTCAATGCCTTTCTTACAGTGAGAGGCCATAACTGAACACAGGGTTCGAGGTATGGCCTCACCAGTGCCCAGTACATGGGGACAATTCCTTACCTGGTCCTGCTGGCCACACTGTTCCTGATGCAGGCCAAGATGCAGTTGGACTTTTTGGCGACCTGGGCACACTGCTGGCTCCTACTCAGTGGCATGTTGACCAGTGCCCCCAGCTCCTTTTCCACTGGCAGCTTTCCAGCCTCCCATATCCAAGCCTGCAGTGTTGCCTGAGGCTGTTGTGGCCCAAGTGCAAAACCCGGCACTTGGCTTTGTTGAACCTCAGACTGTTGGCCTCAGACCATCGATCCAGCCTGTCCAGAACCCTCTGTAGAGCCTTCCTACACTCAAGCAGACAAATGGTTTGTAGACAGATGAGAAAAAAGTTCAGCTAATAGGGGTGGAGCTGATTGAAATAAATTAAGACCAGGAGCACAGTGTTTCATTCTGCAGCCTGACTTGCAACACGTGGATGGGGGTACGTGAAGGCTTCTAGAGAGCTTAAGCGACAGGTTCCCTTCATTGGTCAACATCTGGGCAACAGGGAATGCGTGTGTCATCTAAACAACATCCAACAGACATTGTATTATTTCTTAAACAGATGTTAACAGGAAGGAGGGAATGCAAAAAATAAGATAAGCTGTAAACCCAGTGACTGCTTTCGTGTATATGGCTGGAAGAGTGAGGGCCACAGCTCTTCTTGTGAAAATGCATAGTGGCAGCTAAGCTCTAAAAACATGCACCTAGAACTACGCACAGAAAAGTTGCTAATTTGAACCTTGCATATAGACCTGAAGATACTTTTTTATTTTATATTTGGTTTCCTTGCAAAGCAGAATGAGCAGAGTCCTGTAGCTGGACCCTTTCTAAACAGCTCACTTTTGGTAAAGTTTTAGCATTTCACTCCAACGTAAAATTTCAACATTTATGTTCTACAATATGATGAAAGGCAACTTTCCTGCTATGTTGTGTAATGTAATAAATGTCAGATTGAAAAATTCAACTTCATTGAAATGTCTTTTTGAAATTGCCCATGATGTTGTAAGATGCACTTAGCAAAACTGCACTGCCTTAAGGGATGTAATTGAATCACATTTTTCTGATGGCAAACCATCACAGTGGAAAACAGCCTTTTCTAATATTTTCCTAGTTCTCTGTGTAGTGGGACACTGAGAAAAGGTCTTGCAAAACAAAAAACTTTGTCTTATGGATCTACAGGTAATAGGACCGAGTGATGGTCCTTTGCCTTCTAAGTACACTCTCAGTAAAAAAGTTTGTTTAGGAAAAATAAAAGTAGTTCTTAAAATTCAGTGTTCATCTTCTGGCAGAAGAAGGAAACAGTGCTCAAGTGCCTTCCTAATAACAGCTTTGGCTGCTTTGTTGTTTGCATCACCACCAACCCCCTCCTCACTGCTATAGACCGATGGCTTTTAGCAGAGCGTTGGGATCCAGTGTGGTAAGGACAGTCCTGGGGCGTGATGCGCAGCTCCCCAGAAATCCTGGTCAAACCCAAACCTCGCTCATCCCACTGATGTGATAAATCCCTTCCCCAAGATAGAACAAGTTGCTAAATGCTGTGATGTATGAGCTCAGTAAATGGGGATTTAATGATTCATGAGATTTCTCCTGGATGCACAAACACACTTTTTGCAGGACATTAACACTAAGTCCTCTGAGCAATCTGGTAGCCTGTCAGGTGAGCAGACATAACCTGCTGTAACTGAACGAGTCCTTCTCATGACTTAAGGACAAGCCACCACAGAATCAGCCCATCAAGCTGGAAAAAAGCCAATAAACCTTGGAACAGAAATTATTTCAGTGCAAAAGTGAACAGGTTTCAGTCTTCCTTTAAGGTAATGCATGTCTACCTATTGGTGGCAAGATTTTTTTCAGCACGTTTTTTCTTCTCAGTGGTATTGCAGTAAAAATAATTGTAAGGCTACTCCTTTTTGTTTTGCAGACATTGTGTATCTGGATATGAGACATTCATGAATGGATTGTTGAACAGCTTTGAGTTTTGTGGATTCAGTAGTTAAGAAAATCATTGTTAGTGCCTGGATGCGCTGAGCCTCTGAGCTTAACCTGATTCACTCCACCTGTAGGTGCTGTTCAAGGCTGTTAGTTTAGTTAGTTAAGGTATGGTTATTTGCTAAGTAACTTACATTTCGGTTCACCCACTTCATAGTTGTCTGTGGCTATAAAAATCCTCGCCAGCCTGCTACTCATGTGATGAACAAGGTCAATGGTGTGTAAAAATAAAAAGAAAATAAACGTCTGCTTCTAAAAGTAGGAAAAATTAGATTTCCAATGGTTTTGTGGTTATAACAAACCAAGGAAGAGCTGCTGTCCCTTTCTTTTATCTGGTAGGAATTGCAATGAGTTAGTGTCCACACAGGAGTGCAGCCTTGGCCGTGTTGTTGATAACCGCAGCATGTGGTTGTCAAACATCGCCTCCGCCGGGGCTGTCGGTGTGCATGTGTCTTCGGTTCCTGCCATAGCGGCATGTGGCCACTGAAGGAAAGTTGTGTCCTTTGAGGTTTTGGCTTGTGTTTTACATCTAATAAACTCCCATGCCACTGTCAAGTTACAAATGGATTGATAGTAGTTTGGGGTGAATTTCAGCCATGGGCATAAAAAAATTAAAGGAAACATAGGACATCTATGCACCAACTACATCAACTCCTGTGACCAGTCCCTGCTGAGGAATTGGTCTTAGGAATGGAAGGTAGATCTATGAGGAACAGGGTTTCCTTCACAGGCTCTCTAATATTTTGCTCTGTGACTTATTGTTTTTCTTGCCTTTAGATATTTTCAGCTGTGAAGACCTAACAGATTGCTAATGTATTATTATGTATCACTCTGGTCTGAGTAGGCAAGAAAGAAAATGAGACTCTGTAGCTGGACTTACTTTTGACACATAAGAATTTTAAATGTAAATGTATAGATACACGCAGACATTTATAGCAGTTTCTTCAGAAATGACAGACCTGACATAACATTCAAAATGTGTCAGATTTAATATTCGTTGGTGGATGAATCCCTGGCTTTTCATGGGCTTTGGGTTGTGTCTTGGGCAACGTCTTGTAGGTGTGTTATACTGCAAGTTGCCACAACTGCAACTGCTGTCATTGATATACCATACTTTCATACATAAAATCTGTTGGTTAGCTGTTAGAAAAAAAAAATAGTGATTCAGATCTAGTGTAGATTATGTACACGTGCTGATAATATGATGAGAGGTTTGATCTCAACCCTTTTTATGAGTAGTAAAAATTCCTGCAACTATTTCCTAAACTTGCTTGCTCTTCTCTCCCACCTTCATTTTCCCCTGCTTCTGATCCTATGAGGGTTGAATATACCACCTAGTGGCTTCTGGGACTTTTTGCATTTTGTAATCAGTAGGTGAAAATCCCTATACTTTATCAGAATTTTGTAGTTAGGGGAGTCACACAGATGCAGGGGTAGAGGAAGAACAAGAGTAAAGGTGGCCGACCAAGCAAAAGAGAATAAATTTCAGCACAGCTTTGCCACACTTAGCCATAGGTGTATCTAACAGCTGGACATCCATCAGAAGACTACTGGAAAACATCCTGCCCTTTTTTTCTAGTTGCTATCTAGTAACACTTTCAAACTCCCCGATTCTTCAGCCAAACAGTAATACTAATTAACTGTTGTGTTTTTCCCAGGTGTGTGCAGCATTGTTTTAACTCTCCAACCCAGAACTGAACAAACTTTTAGTTCCTTCTTAGTTAATATTTACCTGTGCAAATAAAGCTGTGGTTATTTCACAGGTTGTCTTGTAATAGTTACCTGTTTTATTTTCTCTTCCTGACAACAATTTACAAAATCCTGAGGCTCATATTCATCTGGATTTCTGTTTAAGGACAGTCACAACAGACTCTGTATCCAAAACAATCTCTCTGCAATTAATAGCTAAATTTGCTTTGGAATTGACCAAGTAAATACATAATGAGAGATGATTTAGAATTTAAGGAAACTTTTAGAATTATGTAAAAACTATTAAAAATATCTCCAAAGATCATGATTTTTTTTAATGGTGAGAAATTTTAACAATTAATTCAACAGTTCCTTGTTTTAGAATTAATACAGGATAATTTTATTTGACGTAAAAAGAAAAGAGTCCAGAGAAAGGTTTTTCAGTACAAATAGGTTAACTTGAAATTGTATTTCTGGAAATTCTTCATTCGATATAATGTTACTTGGTAGGAGTTTAAACCTATTATGCGGTTGAGGGTAAGGCTTGGTGCTGAAATCCCATGCGGTTAAGGTTCTGCAAACACTTAGCTGCAGTGATGACCATGGAAGCAATAATATTAAACTTTTTCCTGAGTTACTTTTACAGATCCTTGACTCAAAGATGAGGCTAGTTCACCCACATGGACTACTGTTATTGCAGTGAAGTTGTTGATTATAGTCAGGTTTAGCTTTAAAATGGATGTGAATGTTTATTTGAAGTTGCTTGAAGGTCTGTCCAGTTGACCCTTCCAGAACTGATGAACTGTCAACTGTTATCTAAATCAGAATTATAGAAAAGGTAAGGCAGACCCAGTAATATGGGGAGATGAGAGGGTGGGAGGGTGGGGGAGAACTACATCATTCCAGGCACTGTAAAGGCTTTTCATTCTGGTAGATGAAGTGTTTTATTTCAGATGCCATGTTTTTGAGTACTTTGAAGAAATTTGTTTATCTGTTACACTGTTTGGCATTCATGATAAACAGTGTAAATAAATGCACGATGTTGGATAAGAAGTTAATTTTCCTGTGCTTGAAAAATCTCATAGAGAAGACACAGAGTGCTCTTCTAAAGTAATTTATGCTTAGGAGAAAAACATAGAAGGCGTATAAAGCAGTAGAGTTTTCTACCTATTGCTTGCTAGTAAGCAGATAAAGCAAATTGCAAAGGCAGCTGGAGGTGACTTTAGACATAAGTCAAAAAAAGTATGCTATAAGGAACGGAAGAATATAATATGCTTTTGCCATATTAATATATGCATGAAAGACTCACTTTTCAAGTGAAATAACTCAACCATAATGTTAAACTTCATGGGGAGATTAAATACATTCTCCCATTTGCAGAATTTCCAGTTAAATCAGCACCTTCTGGCAAACTAGGTACTTATATCTGTGTTGGTTTGTACTGTTGTCGCATGAAGATTGCCCATTGTGCTAATGGCTTTTGAGTCTGTTGTCATCCTGCTGTTAGGTGGAGAGCAATCGAAGGGGAAAAAGAAGAAAAAAATTGTACGTCATGCAGACAGAGAAAAAGTCTAAGCCACGGGATGAAAAGTAACCCATACACTTTGCAGGAATTATGTGTAAAGGAAAGAAGATTATGTGACTGTGTTTGATTTTACTGCTCTGTTGTCTTGCTATTGTGCCATGAAAATAGTTTAATTAAAACACTTAGAGCACTCCAGATGGAACATGGCTTTAAAGCAGGTGTATACAGCGTGAAGCCTACAGCGTGAAACCTCCAGAGCTCTTTTTCCCTCTTCAAGAGACAGAAGAGGGTCCATTGGGTTCAGTGCAGAATGAAATCTCAGGGTTTTCTCAAAAGCATGTTTAAATATTGGCAGCCTGTCCTCTTTTTTTCTTTTTTTTTTTTTTTTTTGGCAAGCGACAGCTATGAGGAAGACTGCTATGAATCTAGACAAATATAATTTCATAAAATTGTTAAAAGATTGCTTCAGCTTCAGCTCCTTTTCCTTGATAAAACCATGGGGTGGATTTATGGGATGGTTTCCTTGCTGCTAATTGGGGTTAAGCTTGGTATACCCTTAATTCGTGTTCAGAAACGCTTTAATCCAAGCAGCTATAGAAAAATCAGCCCATAATGGTTATAGGTCTTAGCCAATGACTGGGTACTCTGAAGCACTGGCTTATCAGTCTTTCAAAATCCTGCAAATACTTTGTTTATTTGTATGAAAATCTATTTTAAAGTGTTTATGATGTCTTGACAGTGAATTTTATAAACAAATTTTAACCAGACCCTCCCCCCATTCTCTTCTTTTTGTCTTTCAATGTATTGCTGATCATCAGCTTATATTCACAGCATGAAAGAGCAAGAAGTGATAGACTTGCACTTTGGTTTGTTAAACTTTATTTACTTCTACACCAAAAAAGTTTATTTATCCCCACCTGAGAACATACCAAAGCTGCAAGTCAGGCCCATTGCCTTCCCCTTCCCTATTCAGGAAAACCAAGGCACATGGTGATGGGGATTTACCCATGGTTGGCTGGCAGCAGAGCCCACAGGGTTACACTATGTTTAGTGCTCACCATCCTGTTACTAACGAATTCTAAATGTTGAACTCTATTTTCTGACATTACCTTGAAATTTCTTGCTTTTCACCAATATATTTTGTGTATCTGCTTTTATTTTACCTTTGAATGTTCCTGTTGGCTGTTTGTCTCTGAACTGGACTATATGTAAATGTATTTTACCCAACCACAACCATAGTGCAAAGCCATAGTATAGAAATGCAAGACTTGTGATCAAGACATCAAAAGTATCCAAAACTTCAAGACAGTATAGTCAAGCTCTTTGAATCTCCAGTAATTTTTGCTTAAAATGTGAATATTGAACATTCACTTTTAACTTTAAACCTGAGAAACTTCAGATTAATGAAGCTGGAAAAGGGACTGAAAAAGCCTATAAGAATTTTTACTATGGAATTTCACATTTACTATGTTCAAAGGTTCTTCTAAGGGGTGAATAAAAGTGAAGCTGGGCCAGCAGAAGCAGCCAAGGGCCTGTCTCGAATAAATCAACCAGCAAAGATGTGGGAAAGAGCAAATTGCTTATTTGAGCTATGCAAGGCTGCAGTAACCTGAGACCTAGGTGCTCAAAGGCAGAGGAGTCAGGAAAGCTGACAGACTGAGACTAAAAAGGGCGGTTCCTCTTTTTATTCAGTTCACCAAAAATCTGCCAGGTGCTGCTGTTTGTTTTCCACCTGCCTTGGGAACCCAGGGCCGAGCCCCGTTCTGCTGGGCAGTTCCCACCCTCCCAAACCATCCACATCTGCTGGTTTCTGGGCGCCACCTCTTGGTCGCTGGCAGTGGGTGGTTCCTGCTGCTGGGCTTGTGAAGCTCGTGTTCTTGACACACCACTCGGTTCCCACTGGGCTTTCAAGAAAACAGTATTAAAACACAGGTAATGCAAATGAGAACCTTACATTATTCACGATTTGGTTAAAAGCAGAGCAATATGCTCTACACTGCAGCTGTCAAGTAGGTAGTCCCCTGTGAGAGTCCTTTGTCACCAAAACTTGCTGGTGTGAGTGAGAGCTGGACCATGGTGGTACGATTTCAATGCATTTTCATATCCTGCTCTTGAGCTTCTCTATGTGATGCTGAGATCAGGGTCATGTGGTCAGGTCTTCTTCGCTTGGTGCTGAACATGGGGCTGGTGGATGGGATCTGCCCTGGTCTTCCACTGGTTAGCGAGGAGAGCCATGACCATGAGTGGCAGGAGCGCCTTCGAAACATCCCTGCAGCATCAGCTGAAAGTTTAGCAGCATCATAACAAGGAAATGAGAAAAATCTGCATCTCTGAAAGCAGTTCCAAAACTGCCCCTGTAAACCACACATTTGTGAGCACAAACAGCATCTAATGCTTTGGATCAGATGGAGTTTGTCTAGGATTTTTAGTTGGGTTTTTTTATTTTATTTTGTTATTTTTGAGGGGGGGGTTTTAGTCCCTAAGGCTAGCCTGTGCCAGATTTTCCAAAGAAACCCACTATATCCTACAGGCAAAAAGTAGTCTGATGTGAAAACATCAAAGGATGAGCTTCAGCATCCTTATTAACTCACAGAAATGCAGGTGCATTCTCCCTTGCCTTCCTTTTAATTCATACAAACTCTTACATAACTGATTAAAGTTTCAATAATCGATTAAGATGATGCATTTCCGTTCCTTTGTTGTTGTTTTTCTCAGGAAAGCAGATTTTCCCAGTGTGGTATGTGCTGAAGGGTTTTACAGGGCGGTCTGTGAGCCCCCCAGTAGCATGCCGAGAGAAGACTGAGCAGATGGTGATGGCTTTCCCTTGGGATCCCATGTTAACATTTGGATGAAAATCTCATTTGTTACTTCCTTAATGTTGAGTGCTTGAGTGACTCTTGGGGCATTATCTGAGGAATTGCAAATGAAGGAGGTCTGTGTAACCATGGGTGGCATGGAAGGTGTGCATTTTAGCTTCAAATGAACCTTTTGTCTCTCTCGGTATCTGAGCCCTTCAATGTCATCATCCTTTGATCCTTCTCATCAAACAGGTTCACCTCCTGGCTCCAAAACTAAATGTACTTTACTGACTAATCAAGTGACTTGTGCCTTCAGGCCACTTTCTACTTTTAAAGGGCAGGAATTACAGCACTATTGGTGGTGTTAATTAGATAAATAAGAGTTTTGTAGCCTACCTAAAATCCTTGAAAGAGGAACAGAAATGGAAGGAGTTAACTGCTGCTGCTTTTTACAACCGAGATTTGTGCCGCAGAGCTCTAGGAATGACTTGCTGACTTATGGTCTGCCTCTGTTTGCAAGTTTTATGATGCCACCCAGGATTAACTGATTTTGCCATTAAAGGGAGATAAAATGATAAAACTAAAAAGCAGTCTGTAAATTCCAACAACAAGGGGTGCCAACCTCTGCATTTTGTAATGGATGGGACTTTGACACTTTTATCTTCCTCTTTATTTGCAGTTTGGCTCTAGCTGGGGGAGACAATATTAATTGCCAGAAGGTAGAGAGACACCAGTGCAACTAATAAAAACATGAGTTTATGGGAGAGTGGGATGGCTTGGAAAAGTATGAGGATGAGGATTCATATTAGTCTATCTTAATCGGTTATTAAGGAATCATGAAAAGAAGCAATAGCATGTTTTAAAGGAATGGAGGAAGGCTTACAAATATATAAATTGTAGGCTTGAAACTCCAGGTTGTGAAGGTAAAACAGAAAGTAATGGGATGAAGCTGCACCAGTGAAAATCTAGTGTAAATGTTCGCCCCATTCACCCCCCCGCAGTAGGCATTCCTCTCACAGGTATGACTTGAGCATCCATCAAATCTGAGAACAGCCCCGGATTTTACAACTCAAAGTGGAATTGCTTCCAGCCCTACAAAATCTATGGCTGTCTTTCATTGCATGGAACCTACACCCTGCAATCGGAGAGGTCAAGCATCGCTCCCTGCCTGCACTGAAGGTGAGCAGCAAACTGCAGGGTGCTATTTGCCGAGGGGCTCAGATGAGCCGTGTTCATCGTGGCAGTGTTATTCAGGTGCAGCAGACCACCATTCACATGAAGAAGACTCCGTAAGCTGACCCTTTCCTCTTGGCACAGCTTGCAGTGACAGCATTGCTTTTTGTGGGTTTTTCCCCCCTTTCAGAAGACATTTAGCAGAACTCTGCTCAGTTATGCCCAGAGTCAATATGATCATTAAGAAGGAAAGGAATTGGAAATCGGTACATCTCTGACTGGCTGATCATTTACCCTCGTTACAGCTTGAGTGAATGAGGACAGCAATAACAGCAAGGCAGGAGCAAAACACTGGGGAATAAAGTGGTTTGATCACTTTTTTGATTTTTTTCTTACAATGAAAATGTGATTTTATCACATCATCATTACGCCTTTATTTCAAGCGCGTAATGATGACTGTCAGCTCTATGTAATGTTCTCTCACTATTTTCCACTGCCCCAGTCAAAATTCAAGGGACCAGCTTTGTTCCATAAAAGTAAAATTGTTGTGAATGAATTATGTTTGGAGTTGAATTTTGAGGCATAAATTGCCGGCTAGATATCATCAACAGAAAGGAGCTCGCAGGGATCATTACTCACCTTGGGTAATGTAATTTCTTTACTCTTGTAGTCTGAGCTAGGTACCAAAGACAGAAGAGAGTTTATATAACTGTGAAACATTCATGATGAACCAGCCTGTTCAGCCACGTTATCCTATGGATGACTCCTTAGTATGGCGTAAGACATGTGGCACTGCCTGTTTTCCATATGGTATCTCAGGGACCTGTATTCTGCTTGTCTGGCTGGTACGTGCAAAAGTTGGGAGGCTCAGGGGGGTCTTTCTGTCTATGCACCCAGATAATCATAAGTTTTCTAACACTGCACTATCTTGGTTTTGAGTATCTGATTTTATCCTATTCTAGCTAAATATGTTGTAAGCATTAAAACTGGAATTGTTCCAACAAATCCCCTTGTTTTTATCCTTACCTAGAAAATCAAAGGTTTTCCTTGGCAGGTTTGGGGGTGAGGGTGGAGAAGAAAAAAGGAGAGGGAAAGGGAAGAGGAGAGGAGAGAGAAATTTAGGTTACTGAAAATAAAAAAAACGTATTTTCTATTTTCTCTCTATTTCTATTTTTTAGGAGACTAGAAACAAGTGGAAATGAAATCACTGATTTTAATTGTTTAATCGGGAGATTATAAAGCCATCTGAATCCCAAATTTGCATTTGAAATAGCAATTCAATGTAAATTTAGCAGATATGCAATGTCCATGGAGCAAATGAGAGTCAAGGCACTGGCTGAGGAGATTAATTAACTAATACGGGATTTAGAAAGTCTGGGTGTATATCCTGAGCCTTATACAGACTGAAATTTTATTCCACTCCTTTATTCCCATAAGGGATAAGTCAGGGAAAACTGAAAGTGACTCAAGGGACAGTTTAACTGATTAGTGCTTTGATCTGATTTTGCAAAGCTGAATTTTGAAGGAGTACTATTCTAAGTATCCCAAGAAGTCAGTATGGACATAAATGTACGTACAAAATGCTCTGAAAATGATAGGAATTTCTCTTTCTGATGTCAAACTCAGTTTTGACCATGGCTCATTATTTTAATACAAACAATAAATAAGGAAAGATAGATTAGCATTGAAAGAGGCAATCTGTAGTCCAAGTAAGCCATAAGTAACAAACTGAATTACTCTTTTAAGAAATTTTTCTGTTATCAATAACGTCAGCTCGTAACATCTTGTTCAAAATTACATTTTTATCCCTTTGAGGGGAGGCAGTCAGAGAGATTGAGACAGAAATGATGCTAACGTGTCACTTTGGGGTCTAGCAAGCCTGCACTGAATACTGGGATATAGATGCTGTCGGATAAATTCTCATTTGCACATTTATGCTGCTAAATTGGTCTTATAGTAAAAGAGAACTTAGCCTCTTCTAGATATCATATCTATCTTTAAAGCTAGAGGAGTAAAATGTGACAAACTTTTGTCCCTCGAGGCTGCAAAGCATTTCAGATGAAGAACCTGGAATATTAAGTTGGATGGTACTAAAATGGAGTGTTTGGGAATTTTGCTTTCAAGGCTGTATTATTAGTCAGGCCCCGGTTTGCATGAAGTACCCGAGGCTGCCTCCAAGGTGATATAAAGCTTTATTGCTTTCCCAGTGGATGGAGCGGTGGAGAAACTCTCTGCAGGAATATATTTACTTGCTATTTGCTTGGTTAGCATACTGTAGCATGCAATTTATTTATTTTTTGGTGGAAACTAAAAGAGCATGCAGACTCTTCTTGGTGTCTCTCACTCCAGGTGGTCGTTAACTTCAGCGCTGTTATTGACCTCTTTCTTTCTGTAGCTCTATCCTCAGGATTTCCCCAGGCCCAGCGCGTTTGTACAGTGGGTCCCTGGGCACCCCTGCTTGAACAGGTATATTATATCGAGGTGAGCGCTGGTCTGCCTCCCAGGGCCCTGCTGGCTGGCGTAGATGATTTCTATTTCTGAATGCCACTTTCAATTTATTCCCAGTGGTAAAATTTTTTTTGCAAACTTAATGAGTTCTTTTTTACCTTTGGGAAATTAAAAAAAGGAAAGTAATTACTTATTCAGAGATAGTCTCATATATTTTTAGGGATGACATGAACAGGGTAGAGGGAAGGGGAAAACACTGAATGTGTTATGAGCTGGTAGGAGAAAACAGACCGCAGTCATCTGACTTCTCCAACAGCAAGAAATTACCCAGAAACAACAAATTGCACCATCAATTTGAATCCTGAGAAAATCAGCTCACAATTCTTGATGTAATTAAGAGTTAGCATAAGACCACAGTAGGTGGGATCCATTTTCTAGGAGAAGCTGCTAGAAGCTGGTAATCCTGTTAAAACACATTGGGAGCAGATACCAGCCCTGGATGCTTTATTACAGCTGGAGTCTTTGCAGAAGGAGCTAGAGCAAAACCTGAAGTGAGAATAACAAATACTTAGGAAGATGAATAAATGAACCTAAGTCTAATGGTTCTACAAAATTTTGCCACAGAGAGGGAAAATCTTCCAGATTCTTTTAGAAGAAACCCTTAATTGCAGTTGGTTGGGGAGGTTCAGAAAAGGGCCTGGAGTGAGCAGAAAGGAACTCTTAAATTGCCAGAAGATTGAAGAATGAAACTAAATAACAAGATTTGCTGACAGTAGAGTAATTCAGAGATGCTTGGTTTCATGTGTAAATAAGAGAAATACAGTATTTCCTCTAGAGCTTGTGACTTTCCTTCTAGTTCGTCACCAGGATGTACCATCAGAAAGGAAGCTTCCTGCTATAAGCTCTCTAAATAATATGAGGGCCCCAGAGCCAAACACAGAACTCCTAGTTCTAGAGCAGAGTAGAGAGAGAGAATCTCCTCCCTCGACCTGCTGGCCACGCTGCTCTGGATACAGCCGGCTTTCTGGGTTGCCAGTGCACACTGCTGGCTTATGTCCAGCTTTCCATCCACCAGTACCCCCAAATCCTTCTCCTCAGGGCTGCTCTCCATCCATTCTCCACCCAGCCTGGACTTGTGCTTGGGTCTGCCCTGAGCCATGTGCAGGACTTTGCACTTGGCCTTGTTGAGCTTCTTGAGGTTGGCACAGACCCACCTCTCCAGCCTGTCCAGGTCCCTCTGGATGGTATCCCTTCCCTCCAGCATAACAGCAGAGAGTCCCCAAAAAACCACGCTGGGGGTGGGCAAGGGGTCATAGCTCGCTTGTTCATTAGTTCACTTGCTTGTGTGCTAGCTTGTTCATTTAGCTCAATTGTTAGTGAGTTGGTGGGTTGGTTGGCTTTCTGAGTCGTGCTTTCACTCTCGGGCTCTCTGGCTCTGACTCTCGCTACTGGGGACCTGGCTGTGCATCAGTTGACAGATGGTTAGCAACTGCACCATATGTTTTATTTTCATTATATGTTATTAGTAGTATTGTTAATATTATTGGTATCACTATAATATCCATTTATATTCAATTATTAAATAGTTCTTATCTCAATCCACAAGCTTCCTTGTCTTTTCCTTAGATTCTCCTCCTCCACTGGAGGAGCGGGGGAGGTGAGTGAGCAGCTGTGTAGTACTTAATTGCTGGCCAAAGTTAAACCATGACAGCTGGAGTGAATGAAATTCTTTTAGGTGGACTGTACTTCATTACAGCTGATTGCCTTAGCACCACTTTCAGTGAAGAAACTGCAACTCCACCTGTAGAAATTACCTTTAAAAATGTAGCTCAGCTGTAGCAGAAGGGCTGGAGACAACTGGCTTTCAGTGGAGATGTGGTCTGCTCTGGGAAGAAGTTGTGACAGCAGCTGTGTGTTTAGACAGACTTTCAGAAAAGGAATAGGTAAGAATTGGTTGAATTCTGCTTGAGAAATGGGTCCTGGGAGGATTTTTGCTGTTGCAGCCTTTATGAATCTGCAACATCTGGATGCTGGCTCTCAAAAGGGAGCTGTGTGGATGAGTGAGCTCCTAATTTTAGTAAATGCATAAGAAAAGAAAAAAGTTATGAGGGAGGGGAAGGTGACCTCCGAAAGCTTGGATGTGTTCTAGCACAGTGACAGTCAAAGTTGCAGATTTAGCCAAATGGGTTTATTTTCAGGCAATAGGAAGTTGTTCTTCCTGTTTAGAAAGACAGAGATTGTATTGTACAGCCAAGCTCATTGTAAAGTTTTAGTGAAAACTGACTCTGATATAAAAGCTGCCTCCAAAGTAAAAAAAACCCCACAGTGTCCTTCCAAGAAAAGAAAAAACTTTCAGTATATAAATAAGAAGAATCAAAATTACCAAAATGAAGTGTTTAGCTTTTGGCTTTCTAAAATGTTGCATTTTCCAGTATCCATTTCTTAATTTAGTTTCCTGTTGGTAATGATAATTTTCAGGTATTTTCCTTACAAGAGTTGATGTTTTTCCATCATCTCATCTCATCCCATCTCATTTCATCTCACCTATGAGATGAAACTTCAACAGGTAGCTGTGACAGGCTAACGGTGCCTCTCCCATTGTTAAATGTTGACTCTGAGGGACTGGGGAAACAAAATTCACCTAATTTCCCTTCCTTGAGTTTCCAAGGTTTCAGACATGTTATAAGACAGCAATTCATGCAGTTGCTTTCCTCTTAGGAAGTACAGGAGTTTGCAGTTCAGTTGCTGCTCCCTGAGTAAAGCATTTTGTCAAAGAATGAAACCACCTCTGTACAAAATACAGTTTACCTTGCTTTGAGAATATTTCCCAGTGGGTTTGTCTGCACTAGCATGTTGTCTACGTTAAACAATGTACTGGGACCCTTCAGATTAGGGGAACTACTCATTTTGGCACTTTGGTGAAGAAGCTGGGTATCTGTGGACAGATTTTAGCATCTCCTCCAAGCTCTCCCATCCTGCAGCATGTCATTCTTTCCCCACATGTCTTGTGGGTTTTTTTGGTATGCGGACAGTTGATTTACTTCTCTTGCCAGCAGAAATGGCAAAGAATCCCATTTAAATTTGATAAAGTACTGGTGAGATTTGAGTAGGGCTGTTTAAATAGCTGTATGCATATATTTCTTCAAAAGATGCAGGGGTGGGTAGAAAATACAGATATTTTCTCCTTAAATCTGTTTCTATTCCTAGTGGTGAATGCAAGCCACAATGTCCTGCTGTGGAAATTTCCCCCATGTCCACTAGATGTTACTATTGCTCCTTAGAAGTGCATTATAGCAGCTGTAGTAAATTTCTGAACAAACTGCTGTAACTGAGAGTGAGGAGCTCTGTCTGTATCAAACCTTTTCCCATCACCAACAACCTTCCCCCCCCATAATTTACTTTTTCGATTGTTACTGTCACATCTAGAATTTACAAAATTGTGACTTAAGAGTAGAAAGTGACAATTTCTTTCTAAATCTCCTAGTTGCAGAGACCTCTCTTGCCCTTTTTCTAAGCATATTAAATGCATCCCGTACATGGCAACACTGTAAAGAGCAAAAAAGCAAAAAGTAAGGCTATCCTTTTTAAATCTTCTGTGAATTTATTACTTCAATCCTGCAAAAAATTACTAACGGGCTTTACATTCTCTATTATTAGTATGGGGATTAAAGAAATATGTTTTGATGTTTGTCATTAATTTTAACTTTGGGTTTTGTTACATTAGCACTTAGGAAAATTGATTTTTAAAGATAATTTTTGTCTTTGCAACTCTTCTGTTGTGCTTGTCCTCCCTCATTTAAGGATTCAACCATGTGAGTGGGGCTAGTGCAAGCCTATCTGCTTACTTCAGTTGCATCACACATGGGCGTGGTTTCCACTGCACCAGCTTCAGTGCTTTACTCATGTCATGAATCCAACAGAAAAACAACCCAGTAAAACCCCCTGTAAATCTAGGAAAAAGCTTCAAATCTTTCTCCTGAAGAAGTGAGCTTTGTGTTGGACAAACACTAGGAGGCAGGGGACAGGAGCCCATCCTCCATCTCCTTGGGGGTTTTGTTCTCCACTGGCATTTAAGGAGCTCTGGTGGTTGGCTGAGGACAGTGGGTAACAGCTCTCGGAGTGAGGTGAGAAGGAGTGAGCCTATAACTTTCTGCACCATGGACTTTCTAGATAGGCTCAGCCCTAATTAATTGTAGCGCTCCTGAGTTTCATCTCACAAGCTTGACTTCTGCCCTGTTTCCTTCCATCTGCTTAGGAGACCTTCAGTAAAACATGCTAGTGGAGAAAGTCATGCGTAGGCTTTCAGGCTACCATCACACTAGGGAATTTAGGGAGGGTAAACCATCCACGTATCCTGCTGAATGGCCCCAGAATTGTTTCAGGCTGTCTTCAGGCTCAGGAAGGTGATATTGCACTGTCTATCCTTAATCACAAATCAATGGCTATCTCTACAATCAAAGCATTAGGGAACCAGTAGCAGCTTCTCAGGTTGTTCAGGGAGTCAATGTGCAGAGAGATACTGGCCTTAGCAGTGTTAAGCTGTTCAAAACCCGATTGCATTCCTGTATCAGGGACTTGCTGGGTGGCCTCAGCCTTGCCTTGCCTCTCCAGCCTTACCAGTCTATCCTTTGTTATCAGTGTGTGCAGTGACCAGGGAAAAGACTTTGTAGGCTCAGCTGAGTGTGGCACAAACGCTAATTCATAGTAGACAATTTATGCTGTGGAAGAGCTGGTTGTGTTCAGTTTTTAATGTTCTTTTCAAATACCAGAAAAGGCATGTAGACAAAGCCCTTCATCCAGCTCCTCAGAGGCTGATGGTTGTTTCAAAGCTGTTAAGCAACTTTGGACAAAAGCCACAAAATATCTCCCTTGCTAGCTGTTAGCCATGAGTACATATGTGTACCATAAATCCTCTGGTCACACGTACATGCTTTCAGAGGAATACTGAACATTTCTCAACACAAATCCTGGCGGCTTCAGTTCCTGTTCCTAGATATTTCTGCATGCGCTATTTTAAAGTGTCTATATACAATCTCATTAGTCCAAAGTTGTCTGTAGTAACAGCTCAGTAAATTGGATTGATCAAACCAGCTGTATCTCTTGCAGAAACTATGTAATGTCTGATAGCTTTAGGAGAGAAGTCATGGGCAGATGTGATTTGGCTGATTTATCCTTGGCTGTGGAGGCTTGGATGGAGGTGCACAAGCAGAGCAGCCTGGGAGTGCTTCTCCCGACCCAGCCCAGAACTAAGAATGTGGACAACAAAACTTCAGGGCGTGCTTCTCCCAGCTTAAAATATGAGAATGGTTGAAAACCCTTCAGTTTTTTCTCTTGTAAGATAGTAATTCTTATTTTTGTTACCTGGCTGAGAATCTGATTCTCTTCTGAATCCTCCAGGGAAAAACCTATGCAAAACTACTGGATCTCTTCCCATCATCAGTCATTTACCTCCTTCAGAATATTACAAAATATAAGATAGGAAATAAAGGAAGCAGTTCAGAGATGCTCTTTTATATCAGAAACACTTCACTTTTTTTCCTCCAAACTGCTTGTCTCACCGGTGTCTGACTGTGTGGTGTCTGTGGTTGTCTGTACGCACTGAGACCAGCACACCTGTCGCTGCTGAACAGGCCCATACAGTCTCAACTGCCCCCACAAAAGCATTTTGAGTGATTTTGGAGCCAGTGTCTTGGGGATGCAGACCCATTAGCCTTTTTCAGCCTGTTGTTATTTTGCTTTTACTGCTGCTTCTACTGCATGTGGCTGTTTCAAGTCATCTCAGAGAGCATTTTATACAGGATATAAATATAAGTAAGGAGTTTGATATTTTAAATTTGTTAATTAGCTGGTTTACAGGTATGATTTTCATTTGGTTTAGGTTGTGTCAGGAATTGGATGTGAATATAATTCCTACAGATGATGCTTGACAGAAAATTTTGGTCTAATACTGAAATTTCAAATTAAGCCCACAGGCTTAAAAGAAAAGAACCCAAATCAGTAATGCAGCAGGTGTTGACCATTTGTAATTCCTGTTACCTCATTCTGGCAATATCAAACATCCTATCAATTCTGGGGCTTGTGCAGCTTTGTCTATTATATATCAACATCAGAAATACCTCTTTTTTTCTCTAAAAGGTGGTATCTTTGCATATAATTTAAGTAGGGTTCAACCTGAAGTTCAGTCAAGGCTTTATTAAATTTTCTTTGGCCATCCTTTTATAACTACTCACTTGACACCTGAAATGAACATATTGGGCTTTACTGGCACCTCTACTTATGTTCATCCTAATTTAAAACCCTTGACTGAAAACTTCAGCAACTCTTGGCTCTGTTATCTAGAAGCCATGAAGTATCTTGATGGTCTTGGCTAGCTTGCTGTTCCCCCTTCATGAATTAAAGGAAAAATCTGAGAATAATCAAATTCTTTTAAATTTGCACAGGAAGCATATCTGCATATTGTCAGGGTAAGGGAGAGCAGCTCAAAGCTCCCAGGAAATCATAACGTTATTGACTTACAACTCAACTGGTTTAAGTAATTACATAATGCATTAAAAATTTTTTTCTACATAAAGGAGTTGTGATTGGTCTTACGTTCTTCTGGTGTTTTAGCATGGTAAAAATATGTAGTGTTTTCCAAAGCCAGTGCAACATCAGTCTTGGGGCCTCACTCGAGTTTTAGATGGTGACAGTAGTAGATTTGCAAACTTCAGGTGAGATATGCCACGTTTTTGGTGTGGAAGAATGAAATTTCTTACAAGGTTCACCCCATTGCAGAAAATATTTGACCACAGTTGACCTCAGTGATAATAATGGAAAGCTTCTACACCTTGTGTTTTGTTTAGAATTCCCCCTGTACTGGCAATTCTTCTTAACTCTGATATAAAATGTTTTATTTGATAAACGAAGAGACAAGTTTATCAGAAAATGTTCTGACCATTCAATATAACTTTAAACAAAAAGAGGTTATAGAACATACCTGCTAAAATACATGAATCTGATCTTCTGCCTTAAGTTGTTTGCTAGCTTGTCTTTTATCTTGGGGCCTTTTCATAGATTGATTGGCTAAAACTGAAGAATCCAATACTACAGATAGATTCATCATATTGCTGTTTATAGATCATGGTTGAATCTTTATTTGACTTCCCTTTTGGTGGAATTAAGAAGACTGAAGTCTTAGACTCTTTGCATGTGAAGTAAATGTCCAAAATCACTGAGTCATCAGTAGGCTTTTTGAACCATATGCATCAAGACAAGATGGGGTTTGCCGTTTTAACAAGCAGCTCTGCCATATACCTGTAGATAAACAATGTTATGTTTCTCCATAGTTAGAAAAGTGTTGCTTCCGTTACTTGGTCTCCTAAAGATTAATCTAAGTCTTTATCAGTGACCACTCCTCTTTCATGGTTCCCCTGCCCAATTATTTGGTTCCCCTGCAAGTTTTAGTGAGGGTATGATGGAAAAGTTTCCTTCCTCATATCGTTGATAAAAACAGGAAAACCAGCATCTTGCTGAAAATATTCCTGATTAATTCTGTGTCTCTTGCCTTACCGTGATATTTGAAGATCCACCAGGTAGCTGTGTAGCAGCTGTCATTGTGATTTTTTTGTAGTACCAGTAACTTTATCAAACTACCCACAATACTTAATCAAAGCTTTCTGATGAGGTAAACACGTCTGAAGTGCATATGAAGCCTGTGCCTGAGAGAGAACAGAAGCTCCTTCCTTTTCAGTCTCATTTCCCAGTCAAAACCAAGATCCTTCTGCTTAATATCTTAACCTGTGTCCAGCACAAGAGAGGCATGGACATACTGCAGAGAGTCCAGACAAGGGATATAAAGGTGATGAAGCCCCTGAAGAATTTCTCCTATGAGGAAAGCTGGGAGACCTGGGACTCTTCATCCTGGAGAAGAGAAGGCTCAGAGGGGAACGCATCAGTGTATATAAATATCTGAAGGGAGAATGTGAAGAAGACGGAGCCAGGCTCTGTTTGATAGCAAAGGACACAAAGTAAAACATAGGAGGTTCCCTCTGAACATCAGAAAACACTTTTTTTTTTTTTTTTTTTTTCTCACTGTGAGATTGACCAAGCGCTGGCTCAGGTTACCCAGAGAGGCTGTGGAGTCTCCTTCCTTGGATGTATGCAGAGCCCACCTGGACAGAGTCATGGGCAACGGGCTCTAGATGGCCCTGCTTGAGCAGGTGGGTTAGACCAGATGACTTCCAGAGGTCCCTGCTAACTTCAACCATTCTGTGATTCTGTGAATGTGCCTGAAGTTTTGTACATCCATTCTTTAATTCCCTACTTTTTCTTGAGTACATTCAGCTCTTACTTGTGCTCTCTAATACTCAAGTAATTAGAGGAATGAAAGCTGATAACCTTGGATTAGAGGTCATATGTTCCTCTGACCTAACTCACATACACATAAACTGTCTCTAGAAAATAAACAGGCCCCACCCTACAAAACCTACCGCGCAGCAACATCTCCTACAGTATTGAGGCACAACACAGATTTTAGTCTGCAATGATATTTTTGATGTGAAGATTCAGGACAATGTCCTGGCTTGCTCATGTCTACAGATGTTTTTGTAGATGTGTTGTGTTTTTACTCACATCTACAAAATGCTTTTTACTTTAAGACCAGGTTTCAGCCTTTTTGCAAAGATTTAGTGGAGGGGGTGTGTGTATGCGTAACAGTTTTCTAAGAGGTTTGCAGCTGCACTGAGTCATTAGCTGAAATTAGTACCATTGAATTGGTTCTAGGTTATGCTGTGTGGTTGTAGCTGTGAGGTCGTTCCTGTTCAGACACAAATACGTGTCTCATTGAGGTACAGAACTCTAAAATTTACCTGAAATATGTTCATGAAATCTGTCTCTCCATAATAGAAGCTCCATCTTGCAAAACAGCATATCCTCCAGCTATGTCCTGTGAGGAACCAGCTCCACTATTCTCCATGCAGTAGCCAGGCTACTCAGGCATACAAGGCTAAATACACCATATGGTGCAGGTCTGGAGTCTGGGTCCTGTTAGAAACTTCAGGTAAAATCAAATGCTTTGCGAATTGTTTTGCTTGTGTGCATGTTTTGTGCTGCCTCATATGCAGTTAATTTGAAAGAGATCGAGAACTATAGCTTTTTAATCATTCTAGAGATTATTCTTTTACCCTCAAACCCCTCAAAAATGAAGTTAGGTTTATTGTCTCCACCATGGCCTCATATTGCATTTTCATCTTAGAAATATTCTCTGATATCAAAATTAGAGCCAGAGGGAAACTTAGTTTTCTGTGTAGATTTGGTTTTGCATAATTGAAATAAAGAATCAAATACATTATTTACATGGTATAGTAGCCATTCTTTCCTAGGAAAAAGGCCCAAAAAGCCAGATGACAAAGACAAGGGTTTGTTAAATAGCTATTGTGTCCCAATATGAGTTGATTTGCCAACATGATCCTATTTGTCACCTGTGCGTGGATGCATTCTTGTGATCACTTGCTACTACGGACAGAATTTATTCTTTGGATAGTTATTGTTACTTGGAATCTGGGATTTTGTTGCAGGTATGGGAAAGAACTGTGAAAACCAAACTATAGGCAGTGGAGAGAAGTTTTCTGTGGGGTGGAGAAACACATGCGGTGGGGATCAGTGTAATGAAGGATAAATCAGAATGATTATAAACATTAAAATAAAAACAAAATGTTGCTTGATGTTTCCCAAGAAAGTGGAAAAAAAGTCCCAAAACTGGTAAAGGAGACTGTAAGGTCAGTGGTGTGCCTGTGTAGACACGGAATTCACTGTGATTCTTGCTCAGTGAGTCTCCACTATTTATTATTCAGAGGAGACTATGCAAATGGTTTGCATTAGCATTTTAACACATAGACATGTTGAACTACTTGAAAAGAATAGACTGAAACCTATGAATGCAAAAAAGAGTTTTTCTCATCATTCATCCCTATCCCACTGTACCGGGTATTTGCAAATTATTTTGCACAAGCATGGACAGGAGAGAGTATCTAATATTGGAAGTTGTAACAAGGGAGCTATTTTTCTCAAGCTGTGCTACCGAGGGTGTTTGTTTACCAGGATGACTTAAATGCTTGATACGCAGTTGAAGATGAATCAAAAGACTCAGTGGATTTCCTAGTTGACACATCCTCACCTCATAGGTTGATAAAAGTCCTACAATGTATGACATGAAGTGGCCATCTTGCCAGTAGTCTTGTCTGCAAATATCAAAGCTTCACCTGCAGACAAAAATATCTTCATCACTATAAATTTTGGTAGTCCATACAAATTCAAATCCTATAGAGAAATGGAAAATAATGGTCTAGTACAACCAATTTGGAATAATTCCTCGTCTCTTATATCTGTTTAATGGAAAGCCTACTTTAGGTACAGATGTTGTACTTGGTTTGAGAAGACACAAAAATGTCAGCCTCGTTTTAACTGCACCACATAGTGTGCATGGTTCTGGTTGAAAAAACCCCCAAACTTCTACAATTTATTCTAGTTTTTGGAAGGAAAATAAATAATATATAAGCAGGTATACAGCATAGGTATATGTATGTAGTTTTAACACATATAGAGTTGTAATTTAACTATTGTATAGGTCTTATACCTTTGAAAATACTGTAAAACAGAGGCAGAAATTATGAGAGAGTAGATGCTAAAGGAATGGAGCAGCATAGATCTTAGACATCATCTTGGAAATCAGGATGAAATTATTTTCACATTCTGAAAAAAATTGTATAAATCCATTGCTCTGTGATGATTAGCTCAAAACATAAATTTTTGATCTGGCCTTTATTTGCATAACAAGTAAGCATTTTTCTTGAAAGGACAAGACTTTAGAAATGCAACCTGGTACTTGACATATTGCTGTCATAAGGAAAAAATGTGCTTTTATAAACACAAAATAGGGCCCTCCTGAAAAATCCCTAAATGACCTGGATGATGCAAGTTAAAATTTCTTGCACAAGGGATGGGATTGGCAAGTAGACACTGAGAACATGCTGTTCAAAGTGGTTGCCCTGTCATGGTTTCAGATATGACTCAAGAAAGGACAGAACGGCTGACATACATCTCTTTGAATTTAAGTATGTTGACAAGTAGCTTAGATAAATGAGGGAAAACTCCTTTAATCTGCCAGAATGTTATTTGATTTCTTGATGTTTTCAGAAAAATTCCTTCTCTTTTGCTCCAACCGTTAAAACTAAGTTGCCTAGGTAACACAGAAAAGGAAATCTGTTGCCATGTAGACATGGTTATAAGTGCGACTTGGTGATCTGACAAACAAATATGGTCCAAGGAAAAGAAGCCTTTCATTGTGTGGTTAGATTCGTTTTGCTGGTTGCTAACGTCTGCAGTGCTGCAAGATAAAAAAATGACAGAGGAATCAACCTTATACACTCCAGTGTGGCTTTTATCTCCCTTTAAGTATGAGGATCTTAACAGCTGCATTTTCCTTTGTATTACAAGTTCTTTTCTATGGTTAATCTCCTTTCAATTTCTTAGCAGTTGATTAACCTTTTTTCAAGACACAGAGGAAAATCAATATGAAAACTTGATAGCTCAAATTCAGTTTTATTTTTGGAAAAGCCTTAAAAAAACCCCATAAACGAGGCTATAGGTTGAGGCTGAAAACCACCTTGTCCTTGCCATGCTTTATTTTTAGAAACTCCTGTTCTGGGCTTTGCCATTTGTACCTCAGATCTGATCTAATTGTTGAAGACAAAGAACTGCTCTGGCTGTCTCTCAGAGGGATAATCTCTCATGCTGAGAAAATCTTTAGACTTAATTAAGACAGTTTTATCATTCCTGTGGACTTCCACAGTGGCACAAAAAGGCCCTATTAATGCTCAGAAACTCTCGCTATTCTAATCCAGTGATATTAAGCAGAGGTTTATTTCAATGACGGTAACAACCCTCTCCAACTAGGACTTGTTCTACACAGAGATGTGGATTATTCCTTTATCTTCTCTAGAGATATAACTCCAAAACTCACTGTACAAATAATTATTTTTACACCTCAAATGTGGTACTAACTTCAGGACCCCAATTGAGCTGTCATTTGGAGAGTATAAATATCATCTGAGTTTACCTCTTATAAGGCTTTTCTATTTCTATAACTGTTTAACAAGAAATGTAAAGGTATGCATCTGATCAAAGAAAGCCCCCTGATGTTTTATGCGATGTGTCTTCTTTTGACTAGAACAAAAAATAGATCTGAGAGTACTTTAATCTGTTGAAAGCAGAACTGTACTTAAGTATGCATCAGATCTCAATTGTTTGAAGTGACTTAGGATTTTCTCATCTGGCTTGACATTGTTTTACTTCATTGTTCGTGTATTTAAGACAAAACTAAATCATTACTGTTTTAAAGTTAACACAAAGAAAGTAGTCATGATCAACACCAAAGGTTTCCAGTGCCTTGTCTGTAGATTTTCTGGATTCCTTTTTTGAGTGGGTCTGTATATATTCTTTATGTACAGTTGTATATTTATGTTAAATTCCTAGTATAGTACACTATGGTACTAACGAGCTGGAGGACAATCCTGCATAAACATCCAAAACTCTTTCAGGTCTTTACTTTGGTTTGCAAATTTGGGCTTGCATTCTTTCAGAAAGATGCTCTGTGTTTTCTGCTCTTGACTGGAGCTTATACACCAATCAGCAATACTTCTCCAGTAGTCAGTGCCTGTTTTAGTGCTTCTCAAGAAGAGGAATTTGGAGGCTTTTACCTTCCAGTTTACCGTATGGAGCATCCAATCACTGATGTGCAGTCATGAGATTTTCTTTGTGTTTTGAATGTTTTTACAAATTCCCAGGACTCCTACTTGCTGAAAGATAGATTTAACATGTGGGCAGTATATTTTGTCATTGTCCTAATGCCTGTTCTGTCTCTGTTGCTCCAGCCTCTCCTCTGCATCTAAAGCCAAACCTGCCATTTCTGAGTCCTTTCAATCCCCTCTGACTAGTTCTCCTGGTGTAACATGTCACACCAGCAGAAGCTCCTGTGCAGCTTCCCAGATGGCCCTGAGTGTTTTATCCCATGCTAGTCTAAAAAATACATATTTTTTTACTGTTTTGGGTCATGATAAGAACTAGATGCTCTGCTCATAATTTTGGAAAGGTCAGATACTGCTTCTTGAGCCTCTCTCTTTCTTCCTCCCTTTTCTCCATCTGTCCTTCACTTAAATCAGTCATTTCATCCTAAAGAAATATTTCTTGAAGTCGTTCCTTGAAAATTGTACCTTCCAGTGAAAAGTTCTGATCTCAAAAGACCTTTGGTGAAGAAAGCCATTTTGCCAAACCCCTCCTAATTTGCTTTGCTCTATATTTGCTTCTTGCCCTATATCCGAGTATCCTTTAATCACAGCCTGTTGCTCTACAAAACAGCCTGCAGGATCTGTGTCTGCCTGATACGGTGACACTGCCTCTTGTTTCATGACAGTGTTTTCCTTTGTGGACAATAACTTGTTCATATTCAGTCTTGGAGTCATTCCCACCCTGGTTGTTGCTGACATGAAAGGGAAAGACTTATTTTTGATGCTGTTGTACCAGCTGGAGTCCATTGTCTTGGCCAGTCCTAGCTGTTAAATATTATTCCTCCTCTACGACTGCCTGTGTAAGGATTTTCTGACCTTCCTCAATCAAAATCCACTGCAACTTAAGGTATTTAAGTAGTTTTCTTCCACATCTTTGCTAAATTCTATAGGTTGGCATGGGAGAACAGAGAAGTATTGGGAGGTGAAAGTCTCTTCAGCTGCACACTTAGAGTAAAAAAAGAACATATGAAGAGCAGTTAAGTTTCCTTCCCTGCACCTTGTCTAGGGAATCAACTCCTGGCTGATCCAGTGAGCGTTGCCGTTTCTGAACTACTTTAGCTATTATTACATAGGGTTTTAACACGGGAATTCTTCCCAATCAGGAAGTAATTATAATCACAGACTGAAACATTTAATGGAACAACAATCACATTTTTATTTATTTTTTATTGCAAGCATATGTTTCTCTCCTGAGTTTTGAAAGATGTTGCTACATCCTCTTCAATCACAGAAAGGAATGAGCCATGACATTTCTTTTTAATGAAAATGCTGATCTACTGTTTATCTTCATAGAGCTAAATGAAAACTTTCAAAGGCTGACTTGGTTGAATACATTTATGGTTTAGCCTGTGAAATGTAGTGCTTGTGAGAAGTTTGATATCTTTTTGTATGTTTAGGTTGATTTTTAAAAGCAGGGGAGAGCTCAGCCTGCTTAGTATTTCATCTCTTCCTGGGTCTTCCCTGACTTGTGATACATGGTTTTATACGGTGGAAAACCTGAGTGTTGGGCAGTGATGTATGTCTGTTAAGGATGTTTAAAATAATCTTTTCCTGCCAAAAAGGAAACAGTGTTCAGGTTTATAGAAAGGGATGGGTCATCCAGGATAAAATGTCCTGTATGGTTTGGTTGTTTTTTTGGTGTGTGTGTCCCCCCCCCTTTTTTTTTTTTTAAAGTCCTCCAGTACTGTGCCTATTGTTGTGCGGTGGGTTTTGTTTGGTGTTTTTTGTGTGTGTGTGTGTTTTATTTTATTTTTTTATTTAATGGAGAATATAGTAGAGAGGCAAAACCTGTTTCCCCATCTCTCCCTCACTGCAGAAAAAAATTTTGGCTAGTCTCTCCCTCTTCTTCAGAAAGATCATGGCCCTGATAGCTCCCATTATTCTCCACTGCTGATGCTTCTTGGAAGGATGGTGGGAATCAGAAGGATAGCAAAGTCTGTCCACCTACCCCTCTAAGCTGAACCAGCTCTGGACCCTTTGGGAACTGGGGCTCTTTTCTTCATGTGTACCTATGCTGTACCTCACTGTGCACAAGGAGGCAATGGCAATGCCACATCATCTCAGCTCCTGTAACAGTGACATCAGCTTCCTTAAGATGTTCATAGCTGATTTAAAAAAGAATATTTCTGTGTTTGGCAGTATCTAATATTCTGCTGCTTGCAATAATGTAGTTGAATACATTAGTGCAAAGGCATTTGCTCAGGGACCAACGTGAAGAGTGCTATTTAATATGTAATGTTAGTTGGCTTAGTTGTTCACAGAGAGTGGGTTTTCAATAAACAAAACATTTACCAAGATGATGATACAGCAGACACACACTGTGCCAAATGACTGTAAAAAATAATTCGTGGTTGGCATGGGAAAATTGCCATTTCTAAGTTGCATAACAATACTGCTTTTAACAGCAGATACCCAAAGCCTGCTTAGCATTTCATCTCTTCCGGGATCTTCACCGACTTGTGATAGATGGTTTTATATGCCAAGAAAACCTGAGTGTTGGGTAGCGTCACCCAATCAAGAGGTGGTTCCACCTTTCCAGTTTGTATAGTCAAAATTTATGCATGGATGAATTATGTGATTCCCTACACAAGGCTAATTGATTTGGAACAGAAGGTTTTTCTTTGAGAGCATGTGCATTAGTGTCTCTTTTGTTTTTAAATAACCTGTTTCTCTTTAGACTATCCATTTTGGTATAATTTTCTTCAGATATAGGTCAATATTATTTTAGGACATGATTGTCTTGCTCCTATTTCCAGATGTGGTTCCACAAGGCCTTGAAACATACCTGTTCACACAAGCATTCTTACTTCAGGATTTCTAGTTTTCTCAACCCTGATGATTCCAACTACGTACTCAGATAAAAAAATATCTTTCGGTATAGGAATGATATGTTATATAGATTCAGCTTACATAGACATATATTGTATTACATATATAATACCTTTCTAAGTACTTGTTATTTACAGTTCAACAGGCATCTGGTTATGGAAATGTTAACAATACTGATTAGATACCTTTATTTAAATTCATTTTACTTTCTTCAGACTACAAAATGCTTTCACGTACTTCCTGCTTATCCTGTTGTGCTCAGTTACAGCAGCTGCCTTGTACTCTGTCTCCAAGAGTAAATATAAACCTACCAAAAGGGTAACGGAGATTTTTGAACTGCATGGCTTTACATATAAGTCATAATTTAGCTAATTATTACCAGTTTTGCTTATTGTCTCTAAATAACTCTAAAGGAAGAACTTGAAGAAACTAAAAGTGCTTTTCAATTGGGCACATTCATCCAGTTTTATGCAAGATGACTGAAGGTGGCACTTCACTGTAAATATAGTTCCACTGAAAACCAGTAATTAGTAATATAAGAAAAACAGTTTCATCACAATAATTTGGCATAAGAAATCTAGTGTAAAAAGTCCGGTTTTGTGGTGCTAATTTAAGGTACTAATCCAAAGCAGTACTGCTACTAGAATATGACCCTGCTTTTGTAATCGTTACTAGCAAATATGTATTTCTAATATGCCCGTATTAAATATACATGTGGCACATACTTCTCTCAAGTGTTATTGCTTCTCTTTTCTGTTAAGTTTTGCACTGGTATTTGCTGCTGTCATGCCATAAATTATCTTCCTGCTATAGATTAACAAAGCTGCAATATTTGATGCCATGGGCAAATCATGATGTATCTACACTCATATATCAGGGTGGCAATGAATGATGACTGCTTTGCAAAGCAGAATGTCAAATTGATTACATATCACCGTAATTGGAATATAAAGCGTCATACTAAAAAGATGTAATACTTTATGTTGCTTTGCCCTGAGAGAATATTTTTTTTTTTTTTTTTACAAGTGAGGTAGGACAGATTCTGTTGGGATTAATAACTCTACAGATGACATGAGCTCAAGAGCAAGGCACACCAAATTCTGTCCTTGTCCAATAAGAAATTGCCTGTGTTTCCAGCTTACTGTTTTCATCTTGCTCTAAAATGGTACTTCCTTTGTTCTGGAGGGTTCTGCACCCAGTCCCACGTATGTGGTGATATTCTAGATGGATATCCTTTGATCTATATAGAGAGAATAAACATAACTATTAAAGGCAAATTAAGTAGTTAGGGACCTTAGTAATCCTAGTGCAATTCACAAATTCAAGTTAGCTTACGTGTGTTTTTACTGAGGTCATTGACTAAACTCCAGAGACCTCAGTACAAACAGAATGTGACACCTCACTTGCGTGAAACTGAGGCTGGACCAAGAGGACCCTCTGCCTCTGTGACAGCAAGACAATTCCACCTTTTCTGATGCCTTTTTGTGCTCCATGAGTCCTAATTTTTGAAGTTAGGAAAATAATGCTTATCCAGAATCCATCAAGATCCAGAAAAGTAAAAAAATGCTTTTAAGATAGTTATTTCTTTTCTCTCTTTTGGATTATTCTCAAAATTCCAGCAGTCCAGATTGTACAATCTCCTGAAGTCCTGGATTTATGCCTTATGTGGTATATATTCCCTCCATCCTGGTCACTGCACAAGTAGCCATCATTGCTCTTATGTGATCCTGTTGAGGGTCCATTAGTAGATCAAACATACTTAAGACTGTTTTTCCATGATGTAATGGCAACTGACAGTAGGATAATGTTAATACTGATGTGAGTGGAGATTTCTACCTCAGTAAGAAGCATAATCTTCTTCCTTCTTTTTAACTAATTTCAATAAACTCTTTAAAAAATGCAACACAAAAAATAAGCCAGGAAAAACACTTTTTACAAAACAACTTTAGTCTGAACTTAGAGCTTTTTACAGAAGGTAAAGTGTAAAGTACAACTGAATGGCAAAGTAACAGCTAACCCCTAGAGTGGACTCACATTAAGCTTTATGAAAATGATATGATGCAAATAAGTACCCGTAGCTGATTAATAATTAGTGCACCTGATTTGCATTTATACACAAAATCACATTTACACAACTCTAGAACAACAAATTATAAAACTTTTAGTGCTACAACAACATAAATGGACCTCACTGTAAATATAAATCAAGACAAATAGGGTGCTCTTAGCTGGAATATTAGCCAGACCTTCAATATCCATTTCGGCTCCTTTTCGCATTCAGAAGATGTTCCCCAGGGAAATATCAGAAGTGCTTTTTTTTAGGTATGCTGGATGGCTGTCCCCCACATCAGCCCCAATTTCATGGGGCAATTTAAATCTTCTGTTTGGAGGAAGAGCAGGTAACTGGCTGCCTGAACCTTTGCTTCCAAAGCTCTCCACAACACTTAGTGAATGTTTATGGCAGCAGTATGAATTTAAATACATCTTCCACATTCCCACTGCCCTCTTACAGCAACCCTATTTGTGAGAGATTTTGCAAGAAAAAGACATAAGTATAGGTCAGGATATGGTTTAGCCAAAAGATGGTGCTAATATATCTGTGGAGTTGGTTTGCCAAAACTGAGTGCGGAAAACATAAAATTTGCAATGATGTAAATGTGTTGTGTAGAGACATGCATTTTAAATAATGAATGAGCATTTGTATTTACTGTATGACATTGTGAACATAAACAATTAAATTTTCACAGATAACATTCAGCTTCTATAAATGGATTATTAGATATTAGCAGCTTAGTGGTATATTTCAGAGTTAAAT
This sequence comes from Rhynochetos jubatus, assembly GCA_027574665.1. NCBI lineage: Eukaryota > Metazoa > Chordata > Aves > Eurypygiformes > Rhynochetidae > Rhynochetos > Rhynochetos jubatus. Next base: position 26,707,192 of record CM050656.1, read on the forward strand.
AGATTAAATAAGAATACACTTGCATAATAACCTTTAAATTTTGCAATTATATTAGTTTCTGTGACTGACCTCTCTTTCCATTAAAAAAAAAAAAAAAAATTGGAACAGCACAGAAAATACCAGAAACATAGTAGGATAAAGACACGAACTGCACTTTTTGTCTAACCATATCTTAAGTTTTAACCCCAGCCAGCAACTAAGCCCCACACAGCCAGTCACTCCCCCACAGTGGGATGGGGGAGAGGATCAAAAGAGTAAATGGAAGAAAACTAGTGGGTTAAGATAAAGACAGTTTAATAAGAAAACAAAAACCATGTACACAAGCAAAGCAAAACAAGGAATTCATTCACCACTTCCCACAGGCAGGCAGGTGTTCGGCCATCTCCAGGTAAGCAGGGCTCCATCACACTGGTAACGATTGCTTGGGAAGACAAACACCCTCAGTCAGTGTCTCCTCCTTCTTCCCCCAGGTTTATTGCTGAGTGTGACATATGGTATGGAATATCCCTTTGGTCAGTTGGGGTCAGCTGTCTCAGCTGTGTCTCCCCCCCCAGATTCTTGCACACCCCTGGCCTACTCACTGGTGGGGTGGTGTGACAAGCAGGAAAGGTCTTGACTCTGTGTAAGCACTGCTCAGCAGTAACGAAAACATCCCTGTGTTATCAACACTGTTCCAAGCACTAATCCAAAACACAGCCCCGTACCAGCTGCTGTGAAGAAAATTAACTCTACCCCAGCCAAAACCAGCACACCATATTTGTATGTTTAATTCAACTTATGTTAGAGATAGCCTCTAAAATCTTTTTTAGTATCATCAACCAATGATGCTGGTTAAATGTTGGGAGATTTATTTTGCTGGTGACAGTGCTGATAGTATGATTGGGCAATGGTGTTAGAGACAGAAAGTGACAAATAGAAATATGAAGACTTCCCAGTATTGTTAATAAAGAAATCCACAAGAATTCTTCCAGCCCACATGTAAGCAAAAACTTGCCACACAATTCTGTGGTGGAGTTATTTCCTTGTCTCCTTCCCCATCATATTTATGCCATAATCTTTGAACGTGCAGAAATTGTGAGGTGGGTATGCGTCTGTTTGAGCACAGTTCTTGAGGGAAAGTGGAGGGAAGTACTACAAATCATATTTTTTACCAGCTAAGGAGGATTTTCAGCAAGAATGCTATAACCCATGAGTATTTCACTTGATATGTGAGTTTATATGCAGCACAGTTTTTGAAATCCTGCTATTACAGATTTCCAAAAGACAAAAGGTTCCTCATAATATTAAAGAATATAACAGATGTTTGTTGGCAGAGACTTGCAGGCTCTCAAAATTATTATGGATTTGAGTTTTTCCTATGTCCTCTAAGAATTCTGCTGTCAAAAACTAGAGAAGAAAGTGTGGGTATAATTTACTCACTCTGCCAATTCTTCATCTCCCCTCCCTACATCGCTAAGTTATTCCTGTCAAACAGCAGATCCTTCAAGATCATAAAATGTTTCTCCAAGTGTACATTTTACTTTTTAATTTTACCAGAATGCACTAAATTTAAAGCAGTTTAAAAATGTAATCTTGGGGAAATACTCCTCCCCTCTCAACGCACTGCACTGAAGTTCCTTATTTCACTGCTCAAATCTTATTTATGATGACCAGGAACTGGTGCAGAGTCTCTGTGCTGATGAAAAAACAGAGAAATCCTTCATGGAAAAACAATTCTTCCATATTCTTTTATCCACTTGCATTTTGGAGGCAGTCCTCCTTCCTGTCTCTGTGGGCAGTACCCTCCATACCAGTAGGCTATTCAGAAATTGTGAACATGCATCGTTTGATTTTACTGTTGATTTTCAAGTTAATGGCTTAAACCATAGGAGGTGACTTTCCAACCTTGTTTTTAAGGTGTGATCATGTCCGTTGCAATCCTCTGTGGTGGGAGATCTGTGGGTAAAAGGTGTTTGTTCTCGACCTGTGAGGGGCTGATGGGAGAAACAGCTGGTAACCAGCTAAGCCAGTACTGCAGGGACTGGCAGAGGATGTGTATTTCAGGATGTGCTGAGTTAGGCTCATGTTATTTCAGTCTTTTTCTGCAGTGTTGAGCTGTGAGTGCTCCTTGCAGTTGGGATGGATTCTTAAGGATCTTTTGTTTGTGAGGCTGATCTTTAATTTTGATAGCATGCCTGGTTATTCTAACAGGCAAACAAAAAAATCCAGCTGGATTTTTCTTGTGTGTCAGCAGCTTCTTGGAAAATGGTTGCTGTACTTATTTTATTTGAAAAGAGGAAAAACATAGTAACAGTTTCAGAATCTCCTGATCCCTTGTTCTCAGCAGGTATGTAACACCCAGAACTGGTCACAAGCTGAATGGAATAAAAAATTATGAGCCATTTGTGAAAATTTTTGCAGCATGATTTTTTTTTTTTTGCTCAGTTATTATTTTGACAGAAGTTTTTAATTTTCTTTTTTTTTTTACTTTTTTGAAAGGAAAGATGTAAGGGCAGACAGTCTTACATTTTTCTAACTTTTAAGGATGCACAGTGGTCAAATAGTATATACTTAGCTGTTTTGTAGTATTGGCTTACAACCTTTCCAGATTACTGTCCTAGACTAAGAGCAGAAGTGCTATGTATTTAGAAAACCTGCTGATTGCTAAATGTGACCTAAATGCAAATATATATCACGTGCCTATATTTTGCTGCAAATCTGTGTGTTAAGCCAAGCTGACAAGGTTCAGGAGGTGACAGTTTTACACCTTGCTTTTACTTCCTGCGGGTGTGGCCATGATTGTTATTTCTGTTGTGTTTACTTTGCAAACATGTCTATCTTTAAGTGTAACATCTGGTGACAAAGATAACTAAAAATTCTTCTACAGTTTCATATCAGGTTTTTGTCAAATGCACAGAAACTGCCTTCAACATCTATATCCCTGTCAGTGTTATTGATAGAAGACAGAATTTGTGCAGAACAAATGTTTGCTTTTCCTCATTATCCCCAGCAGGAATTGTTATCACTAATGGGCAACAGAAAAGATACTAAGCATCAGAAAATAAAGTGTGAAGGGGTATCGCGGGCTTTAAGATGTGTATATTGCAGGATCTAAAAATACTCAAGAACATATCTTTCCTGGCTGTAAAAAGTAGAGATTGGTAATAGAAAATGAACATAAATTCTTAAACAGTTTGGAAATTGAAAAGATTTATTTTCTTTACATATATGGCAATTTGTTGGGATAAAGAAACCATAAACATTCACTACTAGAAATAATGTGTAGCATTTTCTTAAGATGGCATTTCTAGCAACTGTAAAACAAAAGCAGAATGATGTATAGAATTTAAATCAAGAGGTATTATTAGACTTTTCGAATGAAATTATGCCTCAATGACCATGCTCCTGCAACTCCACTATAGGACATTTACCTGTTTCATTTAAATATTCTTACTTTTAAAAGTAGAAGTGTCTGCACAGGTTGAAGTTGATTTTTTTAATTACTGTGGGTCTCTGGCAAGTTTCTGGTTGATACCCTTAGGTTTCTTTCATCACAATTTGGAATTTGCCTGAATTTACATTGTGTTATGTAATTCATTATGATTTATGAGGGAGGAGTGAATTGCTCTTTTTTCTGTATGCTAAAGCTCTCCTTGCTGCATCATGGTCCTCTGCAGGCTGATCTGAAACAGAAACACATGCTTGGCCCTGCTTTTCACAAATGAAATGGAATACCAGAAAATCCATGTAGGAAATGAGCAATGTATATTCACAGAAAGCCATCTGCACAGGCTTCTAGGCAGCATTGAGCCCTATGTATGAGATTGCATTGAAGCTGATTTAGAAAATAAAAATAGTGACAGGTTGTGTCAAGAGACTTTTTTTATTGTTGTTCAGAAGTAATTGTAACTGTAGGGTGATTTAGACCTATACCTGTGACCACACAGAGAGCATTTTTGTGTCCTTGACATTTTTATGGTCCTTTAAGGTCAGGTGCAGATGTATGTACTGTGAGAAAGGGGAAAGAAATAGTAACCAAAAGTTGTTAACATGACATTCTGAAATTTTTATTAAACACAAATATGTCCATTTCTCCAGAGAATTAGTGCACTGTACAGAATACCATATTATTCACGGTTCATTGCTGGTCTGTTTTCTGATGTCTTTTAATAGAAAAATTCAGCACCAATCTGTACCAGGCAACCACGGACACGTGGTTTTTATGAACAGAATCAAAAACTTCCAGCTGTTTGCAGCTGTGAGACATTAGCATTTACATTTCTGATCTTTTTATGTTTTAGTTAATCCTTAAAAGTAAAGGGAGATGCACTTCTGATACAACACTAGAATTAGAGAATAAGGGAGCAGCAAAATATGCAACAGCAGTGCAAGTCCCAGAAATGTCTATAGAAGAGCCATGTTTCAGATCAAGATAGTGTTTTTGAAGCAGCAGTGGGAACAGTGGGACATACTGCCTGATGCTGGAGCACAGCACACAAGGCCTGCCAAAAAAAGCTTGTCTTCTAGCTGCAATCAATTGAGGAATTAAGGAAAATTAAAAAAATTAACTTGCAGTCCCATCACTGAATATGTGCCCAGTTTAATGGAACTCTAGAGAAGATATGAAAGACTTGCTTTTCTCGGAAATAATTTCAGATTCTGTCTACTGTGCTAAGTTTAATAGTAGCAACAGCTAAGGAGATGTGAAAATCGCATTGTCATCCAGAAGAATGTTGTGTAGTTTCCAGATGGCTCTTGCTGGTGATTGTTTGGCTTCTCCTGTTTTTTTCCTGTCATTCATCTCCATCTTCTTAAGTGAATTTTTTGCATTCCAATAATTCCTGTACAATCTCTACACTGCGTAAGACCTATGTTTGTTCTGCTTAGCAAACTGGGTAGGTTTGACCTCCCCACCCCTACTATTAAAGCTCACTGGAAAGGAGGTACTTGAGGGAAAGTATTAGTTGATGGCATAACATTTATTTACAAGGCTGAAGAAATATCTTCACTTAAAATACAAAATTAGGCATGTGTACGTCAATCTGGTGTGCCCTTATTTGCTAAAGGGGTCATGCAGACTATTGTGATCAACCTTCAAATTGAGCTACTCAACTCAAAGTGTGGTGTCAGACCTGGCATGAGAACACAGTGACAAAGACACTGGGTTGGTGAAAACAAGTGTAAAGTCGAGGCAGGGCAGCAGAGTTGTATGCCTTCCATGCCAGCAGATTTAGTAGGTACATATGCAGGCTGTCATCACAGATCTGGTGGGAGACTTCTTATTGAGGAAGATCAAATGGATTAATCCAGGATAAAATTTCAAAATAATTCTTTAATATTCAGTTAATTTCCAAGAAGTGATTTTCCTGGGAAAACAAGAGAGAAAGTTATGACACTTCTGCTGCCCTGTGTGCGTGTGTGTGTTAGGATGGCAGCACAGCCCTTTCTCATGTGTTATGTAGTTAACTTTCTTCTAGTATGTGAAAGCTCAGAGCAAACTTTATGGTCAATTATCTGTATAGTTTCTGCTTTATAGGATATGTTCAATTTAGGCTTGTATTCTGGAATATATTCTATGATATTATAAACTGAATGTAGATCACAGATAACTTAGGCTCGAGGGGTGCTCAGGAGGTCCCTGTCCAACCTCCTGCTCAAAGCCTATAACCTCTGGAGTCAGCGTAGGCTGCTCAGGGCTTGATCCAGATGGGACTCTTGTTCGCTGCCTTTTTGTATAGGAGCCCCACCATGAATTACCAGTTTAGCCAAACCAGCCTCCTGGTAGATCCACATGTTTTCAATAGTTCTGGGATGGACAATTCTCGCACTGAGAGGAGACTGTCCTTAAATTCCTGCCAGATTTCCTAAGCTCTCTCTCTTCAGATCTGCATCCCCTGTGATCCCAAATACCAGTTCCTTCAATAACCCCAAATCTGCTCTCCTGAAGCCCATGTCTGTGCTCTGTTACTCTCCTTCCTCTCTCTCTCGTGCATCATGATCCCCACTGTTCCATGATCACTACAGCCAAGGCTACCTTGGATTATCACATCCACAAGCAGTGCTCCCTTGTTGGTGAATAGCAAACCCAGTGGTGCATCAGCCCCACTGCCCGGTCCAGGATCACTATCAAGAAGTTATACCTGACACCCTCTACAGACCTTGATTACTTGTGTCTCACCATGTTGGCCTTCCAGCACATGTCAGGAGAGTTAAATTCCCCTACAAGAGCCAGGGTCAAAATATCTTCAAGATATTTAATGGAGGTTTTTTTCACTTCCTCACCCTGGTCAGATGGCCCACTACTCTCACTCAGCCATCCTTCACCCCATAGCAGAGATGTGACATCTAATCTCCTCCCTCACGTGGAGGCCAATGTTCCCCCTCATCGTCCCTGCCTCTCTTTTCTGGTGAGCCTGTATCCACCCCTCAGTCCTGTTCTGCAGTGTCCCACCCTAACTCCAACAATGCCATAGATTTGTGACCACACATGGACTGGCAGTTCTTCCTGCTGTCTTCCCAGGTTGTGTGCATCTGTATACACAGCCTCAATGTAGGCAGCCCTTCACCCTGTTCTGTAACTCCTCAAGTCTCTCTTGCGTCTGTTGCTCTGCATCCTTTTGATATGTAATGACTTCAGCTGAACGCCAGTTCTGTAGTGTGATATGTAGTACCTGTTTCTATGCTTGTGAGGGGCAACTGGTTTGTAAGATGATGTAGTTATTAGCCATTGAGTTCAGTCAAAATATAAAATTAAACAATTAAAATTTATGAAATAATTGTCTTACAAAACCTATTGAAAAGGAGATACAATAATAAAAAAGCAGAAAGAAAAATAATTGCTGTGACTACTGAAAATGCAGCTGCAGGTAAAATTATTATTGGTGGGATGAAAATGAAAATTACAGTGTTTTTTCTGCTTTCACCCAGTGGCATGAATGAATTTTTCTGCATGCCTGACCTTTGTAATCAGATAGTGTCAGATTGTTACTTGCATGTAACTTCATTTGCTAATGCAAACCCCATGTTTGATGCACCATTGTTGAAAACACATGACTGAGATGCTTCACTGCCCTTCTGAGGCTTTTCTGCTTGAGTGAAATACTGACTAAGATGATCTGAGCTCCTCTGTTGCTAGATGAGTCCATGTGCAATTGGGCTACTTTCAATTATAGAATACTGAAAGCTTTGAATTCTTGCTCCGGACTAGTTATTAACGTTGGTATCATACTGTGATAAAAACACATTTTTAATCTTACAGTACTTAAGGTACATAAAGCATCACTGCTGTTGGAGATTCACTGGCTTCCCACTGCTCAAGTTCACTTTGTCAGCAATAGAAGAAAGTCAGCTTTGAGTTCATAGGTAAAATGGAGAGAACCAGAAGTGATTGCTTTTTAAAGATCTGTTGGTGAAGGGAAGATTAGGGAGCAAGTATACATTTTCTGCTTTGTTTAATTTTAAAAAAAGCAAACAGCAAAACAACTCCTGCCCCTCAAACCTCAGTAACATATGGGAATTATAGAAATATTGATAACCATTAAGAAATTGTCTTATCTCTTTGCCAGCTAAGGTTAGCTTGGGTTTCTGTGCATGGATTTTTAGATCTTAACAGCAATTTCTTTCCCAGGAAATATAGGAAGAGAAACAGTGCTTAAGATCAAGAATATTATAGTCTGGACATGGGAGAGCTGAACCATGGTAAGGCTTCCTCAACTCAGCAGTCTGGGTGACTTGGGTACCGAACTTGTGCTCAAGCTCTTAAAGTTCTTTCTGGTATTCCCTTGCTCCAAAAGCCTTCTGTCAATACATTTTTGCTGCAGAAAGCTTTGGTTAACCACTTTTGGGGGTTTTGCAGAGAATAACACAGGATCTGAACCTTCACAGCAAATTAAAAAGGCAGTGTCTCATGATTTTACACATTGGTAGGGGCTCAGGGAATGTGTGACTGTGCCAAATGCACTGCTTCTGTTTCACACTTTGACATCTGTGAGCAAAGAGGTTAATATACCAATGGATAATTAGATATTTCAGCACCAACACTTCACTATTTAGTAATAGCTTTTTATGAAATTGCATCATTTTACCACCTCTGCCTTTCTTTTTTTGACAGCCAGTGTTAGAGCCATAATCTTTGCTGGCGTAAATAGGCATTAAAACTGCTTGAATTACTCTGGTTTGTCCCAGTGGAAGGTGCTGTGACTTTGGCAGCTTCTCTTTAGTGCAGCCTAATTACATTTACACATGCAAAAGTTTTCTTTTGACAGATCACCTAATCTTGTCAACTGGGTATGTCTTTGATCAGAATCTGCTCCCCAAATTTACAGTTCCTTAAAAAGATATATGATTATAAGCATAACCTTATATACAGGAGTTGGTTTGAGATTTCTCTGGCTTGCATAGGAAGAATGTTTCCTGCCAGGCCATGCAGAGAGGATTGCAGAGTGGGGTGCTGCAGCCAAAATAAATATAAATGCAAAGCAGTTAGGATTTCTGAGTTTTGGTGCAGGACATGGCGGCCTTCAAACATGACTTCTCAACTATTTTCTATATGAGGTTTTTTAATGTATATGTAATTCATGCAAATTTCTATGCATTTCATGGATGGATTTCTGGACTTATAAGTGCTTCTAGATCTATATTCCTACAGTGAGTTGGTGTCACACTTCAGATTTTGCTGGCAAATACAGACACATCTTTTACATTGAAAGACACAGAAGACATGAGTCTGATTTCCTCAGCTGATTTTGGAAACGCAGGTACTACGTTTTATTGAGTCTTGAAATTAAGAATGCCCATTTTATTGTGTTTGTTTTCATCAAACTTTTCCTTAACAAGCTGTCAACATGGATGTTTAGAAACAAGCTTTTCTTGTCTTTGGAAAAGATGACACTGTGTATTTGTGCAGATGGGCTACCACCAGCTCCTTTCTCATTCCTAAATACTGCTGTAGCTGTACCTCCAGCATGTCAGCGTATGATACATGTGCAAATTTTCTGTGAGGAATTCACTCTCATTGACAGCAGCTTCAGAAAGCACATTTATGTGTTCATTTGTCTGGCAGTATGTATCCAGAAAGATTGCTAGTCAGGTAGAGATGTGACGGGCTGTGCCATCACAGTATTACATAACACATGTGTACCACAGGCATTTACACTAGTTTAGTATGCTTATTTCTGAATTGAAGGCATTCATGTCTCTCTCTCACGAAATGTAGATACATAAAATTTGGAGATGATACTGAAGAAGGGAATCATTGAGAAACAAGAAAGTGTTATGTTAGAAACTTCTTTTTGAAAAATGCAGACTAACAACAGAAACAAAAAGAGAGAAAGTTTTATGATGACCACAGCATGAGTCCAGATTTTATTTTTACTAGGAGGTAATATATTCACAGTATCCCATTGTCTTTCCTTAGAGGGTGTTTGAAATATGCCGGAGGAAGACTCCTACAGTCTGTTAGATCTAATTATACTGGGCTGCTAGCTCTGTCTGGGGTTTTTGAATATCTAGCTTGACAGTACTGTGGGTGCACAGAAGCAATGTGTTTGGAGATGGGAGGAGGGGCTCTCTGGCTCTATCACCTAACAGCCTTGGAAAAACTATCTGCTACCCTGATGAGAGAGAGGAGGGACCCATCTGTATTTGTGTTGGATATCTTACTTCATTTGCAAGTTTCTGTGTATAAAGAATGAGCTATACAACTGGTAAGGGACTGTTTAAATCAAAAAGGATGAGAAGTAAAAGGAGTGGGAAAATGCAGTTTCCCTGTTTCCTGTGCTGCAGAGGAGGTAGGGAGGGACTGAGTGACATGAAAAATCTCTGAGGAGATCAGCTTCAAGGCTGAAGTCCAGTTTCCTGAGTACAATGTCTTGATAAAACGATCAGATCCTTTGTTGGCACTGAATATATGTGTATGTACGTATCAGTTAGGGAACTGGAGATTGCTGTGATGGGGGCTTCAAAGACTGAAAAAACAGGGCAGTACTAAATTCATTAACATCACACTCCTGACAAGCAGTCAGTTCTTGCACAATATTAATCATCAGTGCTATGTACACACAACCATTATTCTTTATCACTAACGTTATAAATTAGCTGTGAGTACACAGGACCAGGGAGGCAATGCCATCTTGTGCTGGTGGCCATGGCCCCTGGTAGTCCAGAGTCTGCGATGCAGATGAACAACCTTGAGAGCTCAACAGTGGGAAAAGGCCAAGCTGAAGTTGGTTGCTGTCTTTTCTCCCATTTTCCTTGTTGATGCCTGATATTTTTACGCTATTGTCCTCCTCCCAAAAAGGAGAATATGTTGCTCCTTATCTTGTGTTCTTTTGCCTTGCCAGCCATTCTGCCTGTGTATTGGACAGTTTATAAATAGTCCCCTGTGCTTCCCTCATCTTTTTTCTGACAAGTTTTGTTGGGTGCCTGCAATAGGCAGCTACACACATCTGCCTTTACCATTTTGGTGGTCACATTGCTTGCATACTTATACATTGTGATGGGCTATCAACACAGTATTACAAAATACAGGAATACCACAGACATTTATACTAGTATAGTATGCTTAATTCTGGATTGAAGGCAAACTAATATTAATTATATCTTGTCTAATAGTAATTACGTCCTGAGTGGCAAATGTATAATGTATTAGTATCACAGGCCTCTGGGTACAGTTTCCTAGTATTGATTTGGGAAGCAATGTGATAAACATTATTTTTTACCAAAAGTAAGCAGCTTGTCAAGTATTTGCTCATATGTGAGGCAGATAATGCTTTATATACAGGCTGGTGAGTTGAATTTTAACTGCTTTACATACATTAAATTAGTATTTGCATGTTTGCAAACATCAGATAAAACTATTTTTTGAGTATTTAAAATAGGAAATAAAATATGCATTTGAGCAGATACACACATGTGTATGTTTGGGCTTTTCAGATGGGATATACTCAGTGAGTGAATCCAGAGCTCATCGACAATGCAGTCTTATAAGAGTCCCAGATTTTATCTGGATCTGTGTGGGATTTCATGTTGCTGTTTTTCTTTTAAAGCCACTAGTACATTATGTTCCTATGGCTACACCATCACAAAATCCTGTTACCAATGCATTAGTGTGCTGTAAACTCAGGCTTTCCCCCTCTTATTTGAAATTCTATTGTATTTTTCTTTGGTAAGGGTTATTTTTGGAAAAGGTTCACATTAGGAAGGGCTTCAAGATCTCTTGGTGTAACAGGTTAAGATTTCAGTGTTTAGCCACCCACTTAACCCCTTTAATGTATTTTAACAACTCTGTTATTGAGTAGCAAGAGGGAATGAGCATCTGTGCCCTGACTATTTCTATTCACACTCGTGTATTACTGACAAATTAAGCTAGCATACTAAAATGCAGATTAGCAGAGCTGAGGTGTTAGGTATGTATTCTTCTAAGATCAGAACAAGCTACTGGACTTTAAAAGTTGCTAGAGGAAAAAATGTACTGATGTATGATAGACAAGGCATTATCACTAAAGCCTTTTTTTGTTCCCAGTAATATCGTAGACATCTAATGCTCCCAAAATTTTGTGGCTTCCCAGTGTTGTCAAAGGCACCTAGTCTGGCAAGAGCCAATGGCGGGTCATCATCTTCTTGCAGTATTGCCACTAGCAGCCAATGCTCCCTAAAGATTTGCTAATAGCTAGAAAGGGTGAGTGAAAAGGGATGCTTAGCAGTGAGTCTCTCCAGCACTGTGATCACACTGAGAGAATACCTACCAGAAAACCCTCCTGTCTGGCAAGAAGGGTATGGTGATAAAACCGAAGTGTTCTTGAGTGCTGCAATTTCCTTATACCCTTTGCTCTCTTTTTACTCCTGCAGCAGTGATGACTGGATATAGTTTCCATCTGATATTATCGAGCTTTTAAGAAAACCAGTGTTTCATGGGAAATCCATCTCAAGTCTTCCTCCTGAAATAAGAGCAGCGATGATAATAAAAATAATAAAAAAAATATTACTCTTATGTTTCATTTACTGCTACTTTGTCCAAACCAACTTCTTTATGAGCGTTCAGGGAAAAAGCAATAATGCCAGTAAATCATATAACATTTTCTTTGTTATGAGAGTATTACAGGAGAGGCTGCCATCACTGACACTATCAGTCCTTAGTGGGACTCACAGCGTATGTCTGACCTGTAAAACATCCCTGCAGTGGATTCAAAGAATGATCTTCCTCAACCCTCTCTGTGTGAAGGTGGGATCTCCTATCCCATCTTGCCAGACGTCAGTGTAACAAGATGACTGTAGTAGAGATCACCCTCCAAGGTACCTTGCTCTCCTCCTCCTTTCCCAACAGGTAGAAGGTTAATGAGCTCTAGTGCTAACCGCAGAAATATTCTCAAAAACTGCCAAAGTACTCCCAAAGCTGTGGAAAAGGGTTGGTCAGGTGGCAGTTCAGAGCCACAGTTCCTCAATGAAGTAAATGCTCTCAAAACACTTTAGGGAGGGAGGGTTTGGGATAGAGATGGACAGGTTGGCTTTAGAAGCTTGGACTTTCTTCTTAGATCCCTAAAGTCTAGCCAAGCCCCAGGTACAGAAGAGCTAGTCTGCCAGGTTTGAGGATCCTGCCAGCAGCAAGTGCTTCTTTTAAATTCCTTCTTCCACCTCTGACTCCAGACTGAGGTATTTGGGGCTTATGTATCCCTTTTTGGTAGTTTGTGTTAAAACCCTGACTCCTTGTCCTGGCACTGACCATGATGCTCCTGACTTAGTGCAGCCTCTTGTTTTCTTCTCACCTATCTGCTTCAGAGAAACTGCAAGCATCTGGAGACCTGGCTACTGCAGAGTGCTGAGCTTCTCAGCTTTCTTTTTAAAGGGAGTGAAAGCTGCCTTTGTGTTAGAATCAAGAGGGACTTCAGTATCTCTGTTTCAGTAAATTATTCTTGTCCCTTAGTGTCTGTCTTCTGCATTTGTATTTCTCTGAAATATATTAAAACATATCTGAGGGGAAAAAAAACAGATAGAAGGGAAAGTAGCATTTCTTAGGTTGTAGCAAATGCTGTTGCTTGTACTTTGTCCACACCAGTCTAGACAGTAAATGAATTTCAGCTCCTCACATCAGGGAGACTTTAGATGACATTGCACATCATAGCCTACCTCTGAGGGGACACATTGCACAGCCTTATTTTCTACCATTTTTATAATTTTGAAAAAAAGGAATGGAAGTGCATGATCATGCAGGACATGGTCAGACAAATAACCTTGATCTGCAGAAGGAAAGAATGGCCTTGTGTTTGTGATGTGGAAGAAATGGATTGCATTCTTGTCTGTCACAAACCTAGTGTGACCTTTTATGAAACACTAAATTATCCTGCCTTTTGTCCTCCCCTGTTTTATAGCAGCTCTAAAACACTCATGAAATGTATTTTTTACTAGTTTAGCTTTAGTTGAAGTGTTTGTGGTTTTCCAAAGCAGTTCAGATTGTGCAGTACTGCCCTTCTGAGTGTTCCCACTCAATCCAGAATGTCATCATATTCCTAAGCCTTAGTGCACTCTATAGGGCCAGCATATTCCTCTTGGTGGGATGGTTTGGGTGTAATTGTCTGAGTGTGTTCCGGGGCCCAAGGGCAGGATCCTGCAAACACCTGTAAAATTATGCTTTAAAAAAACCAATACAATCCATGGAAACCACGTATAGAATTGACATGGAAAGAAGACAAAAAGTTTGTGACTTGTCTAAAACTGCCTGGTGTTTTGGAGTCCACAATTGTTTCCCAGAATTCTTTGTGGAATGGAAAACTCTTCTTTTTGTGTATTTGTTTTCTGAAGTTATGCATAAATGAAGCACTCCATATTTTGTTTCTACAGCGTGCAGACAGAGCGCTCCTCCTGCTTGTTCTTCTCCTGGCTTTGGGAACTATGCATGATCAGCCTGATCTAGCTCATCTAATCTTCAGTCAGGGAATTTGAACACTTTTCTGTGAAAATTAATTGCAAGACCATTAGTCTCTTGTAGCCTTTTTTATTTATTGGAAGAGACCCTCAAATGGTTTTAACTGAAAAAAGAAAGGAAAGAATTGTAAACTTCTGCCTTGAAAATTCCTGCATTAGTGAGGACAACACCTAGTTTATTTTATTTGTAGGTGATATGTATTTGTAAAGTTTTATTGCATATTTCAGACTCATTAAAACATCTTTTGGAGGTGTCACTTTAAAGAAGGGAGAGGGAGGGATGGAGAACAGAAAGGTCTCCTGCCTCGAGGCCCTGACTCAAAGTCCTATTATTCATGTTAAATCCTAACTCTTTAACATTTATCTTGCAAAATGTCTCATATTTTTCTAGAATGATTAGATTGACCAAAGAAATAGAGATCTATTTTATATGATGATACCTTGTGAAATTAAGGTTGACAGGTGATAGACTTTCTCTTTAGAAGCACTTGAGAGAGGAAAGTAATCAATGGAGAGAGTTATAGGAAAATGTTAGCATAAGAATGAGTGGTTTCAAATAGTCTGCTCATAAATTCAGACTGGACCTCAGAAGTTTGCTCACAGATAGAGGAAATGAGGTTGTGGAATGACTTTCCAATAATAACGGAAAAAGCAATCAAGTGAGTTATAAAAGACAACTTCTCTGCAGGCAACTATGCTATATACATTATAATCCCATTCATTGCATGGGAAGTGTCTCACAGGTCTGTGTTTCTCTCCTAACTAAAATTCCCAAATGGACAGATTTGGGGCTATATTGGCAGTATGGCATCCTCCAAAGACTCCTTTGTTAGTAATCTTTGACAGGGAAGGAAATACCCATCTCCCAAGCATTTAGGAATCGTTGTGCATAAATGCTGTGTTGGGGTGACCCTGGCTGGCTGTCAGATGCTCACCCAGCTGCTCTCTCACTCCCCACTCCTCAAAAGGTAATGGGGAGAAAATAAGATAACATTAAAAAAAAAAAAAGACACGGTTGCCATGGCAGGTCAAACAGACTTGACTTAGGAAAAATTAATTTCATTGATTACCAATTAAAAATAGAATTAGGTGAAATGATGTGAAAATTCACAATGCTTACAAGAAGACCACTTTTCTTCTAACCACTTGCCATGACTTACAAATAAAATAAAAATGGAGCAGCCTCACACCTATAAATTGGATTAGTGCTTGCTGCTCTGTTTCAAATCAACTTGGTCTTGCAGGAAGCCTGCCAAGCTGAGGAGGCTGTCACCAGCGAGACATTATGCTGTTGGCCAGTTGCTGATGTCTCTGATGGTGGTGAGGTGCCAGTGTAGGCCTGCAGGATGATCTTGCGCTATCTAGTTTCAGAACAGTTTCCTACCCTATTCCCCAGCACTGCAGCTTGGCTCTGCAGTATCGTTCACATGCGGATAGAGAAGACGTGAGGTAATTCACTGATTCTTCTGCCACTGAGCCTTGAAGTGTGGAAAAATCCTTTTTCTTTGAGCCTTTCTAACTTTCTTCACAGTCGGTATCACAAAAGGCCTCAGAGATGTAAGCAGCAGCATTCCCATTTTACACATAAAAATAAACCTTGCTAGCTTGATTGGAACTAATTTTCTAATTAGTGGATCCCTGATTTTCTTTTTTCTTAGAAGTTGTGTTATTCCTGTAGATAATAGTACTTTGTGTTTTTGTTAGGCTCTTTTGGGTTATTATTCCCTAGTGAGTATCTTTTGATTTAACTGTGCACAGTTAGGGAGAACAATAGAGAGGAGATAAATTAAAGCATACAGAAAATATTCATTAAAAATATAGGTCTTTGTCTTACTTGCCACCGAAGAGAAAGACGTAAGATTTCTTTTCTTTAGATTCTTTTCTCACAGACTATTAACATCCTCTTCTCTTATTTTAAACTTTATATTTCTTTCCAAAAAGTCAGCAATAAGTTTAATGAGTGAAAACATTCTCCTTTAAAGGTCACACCACTCTTAGATGGACTTGGTTGTTGATTGCACCTGATCTAGTAGCCTTAACTCATGTGAACTCCATTTGTTTTTAATTTAGCAATGTCTTTTAAGTAAAGATAGACCATTGCTATTGTCAGCAGGTAAGGTTTGCTCTTTAATATTGACTTATGTATTTTAGTTTAACTGAGATAAAGCTTTGAGGGCAGTTTACTCAGACTATAGATTTTTAAACAGGAATGCAAATTGTCCTGCACTTTGTAGTGGTCCAATTTAATCTAATAGCTTTCAAAGGGAATTAGAAAAGAAACAACTAACCTAGCCATACACCTAGTTGCATATTAACACATATTGCCTCAGTATCAAGTGTGAACTAAGTAGTTTGTGTTTATTAACACTGACCCTGTCCAATAATGTCAGCCTTCAGAACCGGTGGGCTGCTTCTTCCTTTCTTCCCATCAGAAAGGTCCTGTGCTAACTGTATTCACAAAATATAGGTTTGGCTAATTAAATAAAAATTTTGATATGTGGGTTATAGTTCTTAAAAACCAGAAAACAAATAGAAAACTGTCAAAAGTCCCCCTACCTTTCTGGGTAAGATCTGGGACTGCATTTTTCATCAGCTTAATATTTTGTGTTCTCAAGTGCATCAAAAAGGAGAATATAGAGAAGGTTGACTGACATACAGAGCAGCATCTGTCTGAATTAGCAGTGAAGCACCTGTTCCTGGTAAAAGCATTGCTATCTTTTCTAGTAAAGAAATCACGTTTTCTGACTGACATGTTTTGTTTGATGTGAATTGATGAGTTAGAATAGTACACTTAATAGTGCAGGGAATATGGCATTTCTTTCCTATCCCACATATGACTGGAGTAATGCTTTTGCAGTACTAATATTATTGTTCATTTCTTATCTTTGTTAATCATAGAATGCTGATTACTTGTCTAGAATACATTTTCAGTGTGTGGGGGAAACAAAAGGCAACCAGAAAATGTAATCCTGTTACAAAATTTGCAAGTGAAAGGACAATAAGGGTCTTAGAGAGTATTAAAACATTTCAGATTATATTTGGCATCCAAGGCATATGAATTCTTAAATCTTTCTGAATTAGTGGTGATTAGTAAATATTTTACATGCATTTCTAAGATTGTGGGTTTTTATGCCTTCTCTGTCTTCTGACAGAGTAAGTGGAAATTGTAACGGTTGTGACTGGAATGCTAAAATCTGAACTAGGGATTTTTAGTCAGTGGGCTTCATTAGCTGGTTTTGCTTGAGTTGTATAATATCATTAGTATTTTATGTACACTTACTCAATTGATTTGGTTTGCTTTATTCACAGAATAGAATTTCTTACATATTTCTTTTTAACCCTTTCGCTTGTTATTTCTTGGCAATTAAGCAGCATTTGCCTGAGCAGCAAAATCCTTTCAAGCTGGAGATTCTGTTCAAAACACCCAACTTCTTGTTATTTCATGTATTCAGTCCTTCTTCCCCTTGGCTGTACTTTTTGATAATTGATTCTTAACTTTTCCTAGTGCTTCTAAATAGAAGCTGTCTCTTTTGGAAAAAATAATGAAAGGGAAATCAACAATGGTAATCAAACTGACTTATAGTAGAGTTCTGGCTTTCAGCTAGCAATTGCTACAGAAATTTTGCCCAATTTATTGTATATTGTATACACATGTAATTGAAATTTCCTCCTTTCTTTTTTTTTTCGGTAAACATGTTCCCAAAACCTGAATATCTCTTATCCTTAATTAAAGGAAAAGCTAAACATGAAACTCAAGTAATTACCAGGATTTCTGCTGTGTTTCAGTAGATTGCAGAAACACTAGATAGGAACACTAATAACTACAATATGCACATGCATCTTGCCTTCCTTATGTTTTTACTGCCAACAAGAAGCAGACATAGTAAACAACACCTTGGATTTCTTGGAGCTGTTAGAGAAAAAAATCCAAAAAAATAGAATGGATACACTTTTTACTATGAGACCAAAATTGTTTTCTCTTTTTGATTTGGCCAGTTGCTTGATGTTTGCTTTCTTGCAGGCTCTCTTTTGCAGCAGAAATTAATAGCCAAGTCCTGCCTGCCTGGGAAGCCCCATTCCCCTTAACTTAACAAAAAGCAGGTAATTTTTTCTTCACTTAAAATCCTAGGTCTTTAATTTTTTTTTCTTTTTTTTTTTTTTTTTTTTTTTAACTTTTCCCCCCCAGTTAGCACTTTGTTCAAAAAGAGGTCTCTTCTACTGTCTTTTGCAACCACATTTGCAGCGCTGCTACGGCTGTTTTTTGTGTGCTGCTGTGTGCCTGCATTTATACATGTTATTGAAAAAGTGCTGGAAGATACTTCTAGGGTTTTTATTCCCTCCTGTTTTCTTCCTCTGTATATTTCTGCTTCTGGTTGACCTTTTTCATGTCTAGTTTTTTGCATTATTGGCCCAGCAGACTTTTGGAGCCAGCTGCCCTCCATTCCTTATGCAGACTGTGAGTTGAAGAAGATGAGATTTTTAGTTTCAGTGAGACTTTACACAAATTCCATCCCATTAATAATACCTGCCCACCCGTCTGTGGTGTCTAAAATGGCAGCCCACTTCTCACGTGTGTGATCATACAAAAGGAAAAGCAATAAAATCACTGCTCGATCAGGCTTAACGTTTTACATGCTTCATGCTGGGTTTTCTGTCAAGACATTTTGCTCCAGTGAAACCATTATGTTTTGCTGCCTTTCAAATAAAACCTGCTTTAGGGACTTTTTTTTTTTTTCCCTTTCCTTATCTGGTTTCTATCCTGTTACCTGCCACAGCTGTGCTGAGGTCTGTCTGAAAAGAGCTGGTCGCTTTGGGCAAGCCTGCTTTCAGGGCCGCCTTCGTTATCCTGATGGAGGGTGTTAGGCCCACAAATATTCCCTGCTGGAGCTTCTGCACTTGCAACCTCTGTCCTGAGGGGAGTCACAGTGACATTTTCTTCCCTCTTGGAGGGAAGTTTTGGTTAAATTTAATGTAGCTTTGGAACATTCTGTCTTGTAATTACTGCTTTACAGGATGAGGGCAGTGCAAGAGCTCAGTCAAGACCTATGACATTTGAACTAATTACCATTTTGCTTCATGTGCATGCAGGTTTTGACGGTTAAAACTCTTAAAACTTTCATATTTTGCACCTGTCTTCCAGCCCATCTCCTCTCAGCAGAGAAGCAATGATCTATTACAGGCTTTGCCTTCTCCTCAGCATTTACTGCCTGCTGTTTTTAGGACAAAAGGTGTAAATACATAAAAAAAGGTAAATATATAACATTGTTTAAGAAGCTACCTCTAGGGTATCTGAGGGCTTCCTATATAAAATAAGATTTATGGTAGACTATCTGAAATCTCAGCCTTTTCTTGTTTCTCTGGATATACTATCTCCTCTGAATCACATGGCAATTTTATTTATGAGGACTTAATCTTAAAATCTGCATAACAACAGACTAGGTGGCTATTATTATAGTCTAAATCATAAGGACAGTGCAAGTTCACAGGGGATGTTATTCTTTCTCACAAACAGTGTGCACATTAAAGCCATGACCTTCCACATCAGAAGAGTTTAAATTAAAAGCAGAGGTGGTGCCCACTTCAGAGCCATTGTTAGAACAAGCTGAAAGGCACAGGGCTGGGATTCTGGGGAACGAGCCAGCGCTGAAAACCTCACTGCTTTCATTGTGGTTGGGATTTCACTTTGTAAATTTCAGAATATTTTATTCTGCTAGCGCAGCATGTCCATCTTCGAGAGAAAGATGAAACTTGGTATTGTACAGTTTCCTAAGGGGAGTAATCAACAAAATCTGTCTTTTGGAGGGGAAAAGGAGGTTCCTGCTGATAAGAAAGGCTCTATTTGATTGTAATCTTTTCCACCTGTTGAACAATTATTGATGACTTTCATTAATAGTGCTTTGTTGTCATGCTATGTGAAAGAGAATAATCAGTCCTGCATTAAGATACATGTAAAAACTCTGTCTTTATTTGCATGGTAATGAAGTATTACCTAAATTGTTAGAAGTAGAATCAATAGGCTAATGAGATTTTATGCAAACAATGTCAAGTAACAACCTGGTCTCACCCTTAGATAAAAGGATTTGTTTGAAGTAGAAAAATACTTTAAAGCTTTTTTAAAGACGTATCCTTATATCAGTGCAAATTGCAATAGGAGAAAAAAACTTTTTTTAGTATAACGTATTACAGAAAATAATACCAATGTATCCACATGCAGTAGTAGATAATAACCTCAACTGGCCGATTCTTAATAGAAGGGGTGTAGTCCTGTATATCAGTTTAATTCTTCTCTTTGGTACTGGTATTTAGCCTTAAGCATGAAGTATCTAGAAGTCCAGAGCTGAATACAAACATCCTCTCTGTAATAATAATAGTAATAATTAAAAAAAAAAATTGCCTACAGCTTCTCAGGTAACCCCCACGTACTTGGCAGCTGGGGAAGAGACAATGTTGCAGGTGAAGAACTGACCACAAGGGTACGATGTTTTGACTGAGATAAACATGTCACAGTGTTTTGGAAAAGAATGTGGATTAATTTTCTTAGCTTTATGTTGGTGCCTTTTTTTATTCTATTATACTTCTGATTGATTTTTCATACCTTTTAAGTGACACAGTATTGCAGAACACACATTTTTTCAGCTGGACTGTTTGGTTGAAAATTATGATTTGTTGCAATATTTGGTAGTGAGAGGGAACCAATCCCTGTAGCTTGTTGATGAGAAACAGAAAGCTGCAGGGAACTATTGTGTTCAAACCCTATTTGATCTGCTTAGCCCAGCTAGGCCTGGGCTAAGGCACAGGAAAACCACCTCATTCTTTTTTTTTATCAGGACAGTCAGACATGCACAGCTGTAAGATACTGTGTAGTAAAGTGCAGAAATATGGGTTCAGCAGTGTAAGGCAGTTTGAAACCTCACAAACTGGGTTTATCCAACACACACACAAAATTCAGACAATGTAAATGATGCTGGTTTAATGTCAAATAGACGGACAGTGAAAAAACAGAGATTGAGCAAGGCAAGATTAAGAACTTCAGCAAAAAAAAAAAAAATCAGTAAAGATAGAGCTAAATGACTCTCTTTTTCCATTTTCCCAGCTAGCCCAAGCGTGAGAGAGAAAAACACAGTTTTATCCAGAAATCTACCCTCCCACCAAAATTCTTCATTCTCTTTGCATAGGAAATAACACTTTTATATATTTTTTCAAGCGCTCCAGTGCTTCTGAATGGTTTTGTTTTGATCAGCCAGTACCATGGGTACAATAGGTGTCTTGTCTCACAGTCAGAGACAAACTCAGATGGACTGTAATGAAAAGGATGGGGAGAATGGGAAGGCTTCCTGCATTCTAGTGCTTAAGGGTAAATATTTTCCTTTCAGCTGTTCCTACTGTGGGAGCAATAGATCTACTCTTCATAATGGGATTGGGTTTGTGCAGCTCTGAAATGGCAGAGGTGCTGTTAAGCCTGTGTTGTAAAAGAAGCACTCACTATCCCCAGATATTGCTTTCTTCTCATGAGTGTTCAAAACTGCATGGAGATAAAAGGTCATGTTATCTTTAGTGAAATTTGGGCTGCACAACGGGAATATGTCTTAATTGCAAATTTAACTCATTCTAAGTCACAGAATAAGAAGTACTTGGGTGTTGTTCCCTCTTGTCTTGATGCATGTAATGGTCCATCTGTTTAAGAGACCCAGTTCCTTCCTGAGGGCAGTTGTCCCTTCTCCAAGGCTGACAGTGACCGCAGTGAAGGCTGCTTTCCCTCTGATTCATGCACGTCTTTCAGTAATGGTGGAGGAGAGAGAAACATCCAGGGCAATTTAGGGTTAGAAGACTTCTGAGAGTTTGTGTATCTCAAAAGACGAGCATCTCTCATCTCGTTTGCATTGTTTTACTTAGAGATGCCAGATCTTTCAGGCCAAGTCACTTCTGTGTTTTTCTCCAGGACTAAAAGTGTATCTATTGTATATATTTTACTAATGAACAGATAAACAGAATGAATTTACACTACAATAAAATGTTTTCTTGCTAAAATGCTAATGTATTCTATTCATTATAAGGCTAAAACAGACCTTCTGCATTTGTCAGTTATTTCTTCCTGTTTGGTTTTTGGGGTGTGGGTTTTCTTTTATTTTCAATTTTTGTTTTCTGATGAAATCAAGCCCCCTAAGAAGTAAGCAAAGCAGAATTTCATGGCAGAGCACTTGAGAAATGTGCACCATAGTGAGATCTCTGTACTTTGAATTTTTTTGAGATACTGCCAAGATGCTCTTCGAAAGACATCCCTGTAAGTGAAGGGGGAGCTTCTTGAGGTGAGTGACACTGAATTTGACTTGAAAAGTAAAATTTAGGCATTTAAAGTTGTTGTCTCAATCTGGGTGTTGTCTCATGGATTTCTTTTCACCCCCTTCTCTTCATCCACCTCCACTGATTGCAGACCAAGTGAGACCTGTGCTCATGTGAACACAAATATGCTGCCCTAATAGCAAGCATCTAGTTCAAACAGCTTTCCAGCTCTGCATTCTCCATTGTCATCACTCTGAACCACACTTTTTGGGGGGAAAAAAAAAAAAGTAGAATATATAAGCTTTTTGTGCTGTCACTGCTGGGCACTGACAGGGCAATGTTTCTGTTATGTGGAGGCGGGGAGCCAGATTTCACATGCAGAACTGCACTTTCTAGGCTAACTGTGGGATGGTGATGCTTTCTATTTCTGTGTTTTAGCTAAATACCAGATCAAAACTAAGTAAAATTAGAGAGTTAAAAAGACAGCAGGGAAGAAGTGTTTTGGCTGGCATGTTTTTCTGCATTGGCTCTTTTCACAATTTTGTTTACTGAAATCAGCATAAATATTCAATTATTTATTTATTGGATTATTAATTGAAAGGGCCATTATTAAAATCCTCTGACAAGCTAGATAAGACTTTGTTTTGGTTGGTACAGGTCTGCTGAAAATTTATGATATAATCTGTAAGTATTTATGAGTTAATTTCTTTCACAGATTTTTTTTTTTTTTTTAATCCTTCTGCAAGGTCCTTCAGTTTCTCCTACTGTGGAGCCCAAGGGAACCAGAAAATTAAAATCTAAGGCAGCAATCACAGTTAATTATAATTTTACAGTTTCCCATATGAAGAATTAATTTCTTCCATTTCTTATTCTTGTTACAACCTTCGTCATGAGCATAAATTATCAAAATTTTTCATTGTTTAATATTCCATGTAACTTCTAGTGGAAAGAAGACAGTCTGACCTTTATGTTGCACTGCTTTCTGGTTTGGATTTCCTTTATTGTGTCTTTAACAAAAGAATAACGAAAACAACCAGCTTCTTGCAGTTCTTAATAGCAGAGCCATTGAGGTATTGTTTGGGTTTTCTTGCAGTCCTTAGGTGTGGAGATACCCCATGCAGAAACGTAATGACAAGGAGGTAACCTACATGGGATTTCCACTTATTATGACTTACTCTAATTTCTTATATGGCCTCCAAAACTGGATCAATCCCACTCTGCTGTGGGATGGGGACAGCTTAGATGTCTGGTGACATCCAATTAACTACCTACTTTCTACTATTTTATCATTAGTTTGGTAAAGAATATACAAGAGTTCTTGGGGATCTTGAATAGGAAATGCTGATAGCATAGTTAGGCTTTTCATAGATCAACTATGAACTCCTTAATAAATCTGAATAGAGATTTGAGTTGAAAATGAACTCTCCAATCCCAAGCCAACTACTGGTTTTGTTACACGTCCAGCTGAACTTGGTATAGGTTTCTATAAAATGATGGAATGAGAAAAAAAATTACTTCTACGTGTTTTAAAACAGTAAGTTTGGTTTGGATTTTTTTTGGTTTCGTTTTTTTTGGTTTTGTTTTTTTTTTTTTTTAGTTGGGCTTCTCCTCCTTCCACACCCCCCCCCCCCCCCACTAATTTTCAGTGAGGAAGCACTGGTGTGTCATGGTCACAAATGCTACAGCGAGGATGAACTAAGACCCCATAAACTCTGCAATTCTCAGTTGTGATTGGCAGTTTCTTTTATTGCTTCAAGTAAATGTGGTATATTGTTTTCTTTAGAATTATAAAGCATCATAGAAATTGTTTTTTGCACATTAGCACCAGCATTATTTTCCTATATATGTTATATCCCCCTTCCTTGACTCTTTGTTGTACTCTCCTTCAATGTTGCATTTGATATCCCTACAGAGAAGCAGCAGAAAAACTTCAAATTCTGTTCACCTCAGTGGACACTTGTTGACGTGACTATGACAGCAGTTTCACAACCTCCCACTCATGAGTTATGTGAGATAGGAAGGAACAAAATATTTCAGTGAGTGTCTTCCTTCAGCTCACGGTGTAGAAGAAAATGTATAAGCAGCAGAGGCAGAAAGGAGAAAGCAGTGTGAACAGTGCCTAGATTTCACATGCCTAGATGAAAGTATGCAGGTAAGGGGTCAAAGTTTTTGGCTAAGTCAAATTGTCCTTGTGTAGTCCTCTGGTTAAATGATATATGAGGTGTAAGGGTTATACACAGCACATGAGAGGCGACAGTTCAGCAAAAGCAGCTCTTACCTTTGCAATGCTGGTTCCAGCCTTGAAGGAGCCTTGAACAGTACGACACAGTTATCGTCCTTCCTCTGAAGTAGAACCATTCCTGCGGTCCTCTCACATGACAGATCTCTTCTCACTTGTCTTCTCCAGGAAAGCTGAAAGAGAGCAGAAGATGAAATATGAGCTGAAATAAAGGGCAGCTCCTTTCTCATTGTGGGCAAGGGACAAGTAAATAATCCCCGCTACAGACCTACCACTGTTGCCCTATTAAAGTCTGACATGTCATTTATAGTCAGGTGTTGAAAATGGTGAGTGCTATGTAAAACTGTACTCAATGCCAGCTTGCCTACTTTAGGTGCAAATGCTTGGAGTAAAAGCTCTCATTACTTACTACTTTTACTGTATTTCCTATTAAGGTGATTATGTTAGACACTGACAAGAGAATAACCTTCTCAAGCTATCTGTGCAATGACTTTAGCACAGCAGATCATTTATGGGAAATGTTTTAGAAAGTGTTAAGTGCCATTTCCAGAGTGCTTCTAATAGTGTGGAAACACAGTTCGTTTTATAGGAAGCACAGTTGTTAGTCAATACCGCAGGAATTGAAGGATAATGAAGAACAATTGTGGAATAAGGGAACTAGTTCATAAAGCACTATAAACCTTCCAAGACACCAGTTTTAATACGAGCCATTTACTAAAAATAGTACATTTTAGACATGGAATTTCTCGTTGTGCAAAAATCTTGAAGAATATAAGAATTTCTCTGAGTTTTACTGAGGTTACCAAGATGCTTAGCACTGACTAAGTGATTCTATGTGATTTTTCCAGTCTGGGGAACATGGGCTGGATAATTTTTCACTTAAATGACAACTCCTATAACAGTGCCATAGCTGCTTTTTCATGTGCTTTGCTTTATGTGCATGCTTAAGAGTTTCCCTAAGAGCCTTGTTTTCTGCAGTCCCAGTGAGCTGATTTTGCTTATAAGTATAAAGTGATCGGCATTTAGTTCAAAGTAGTTGCATGTAAAGGTGAAATTCCTACTCAAGTCTTTCCACTTTGCAGGAAAGGTGGTTACTGGTATCAGCTTATTATTCTGCTGGAGACCTTTGAAAGTAACATTGGTGTCATTTAATCTTTTAAGAGTTGACCTACCTGATAAAGTGGTTTAATTGGATGCCAGTCGGTGGTTCTCAGGACTCTGAGGGATTAGGTTTGTAGCTCTACTGCTGTGTCCCTGTGGAAGAAAAAAAAAAAGTCATGGCTCCAATTTAGAGAAGCATCTAAGCATGTGCTTAATCCTAAGAAATCTACAGGAGTCAATAGGAGCTAAATATGTATAAATGGTTTTCTGACTAGAGCCTGTGGGCAGTGGAGCTCATCAATAACAAAACTGAATGGATTAAATAGAGGCTGTGGTTCAAGACAGCCTGTTAAAAAAAACCAAACAAACAAAAAAACCCCCACAACCTCCTTCCCCCCCAAAAACCACCCCAAACCAAACCCCTCATGGTAAATGGAACATGCTCCAGTGGTTTCCTGAATAAGAAAGTTTTCCTGATGCGATGCTGCAGTGTATGTATTGAGATGGGTAGAGGATCACGGGTTCAAGTAAAGGACTTAAAAAAACTAAAGGGATATGCAGAAGGTGGCTAGTGAGAAACACATGGGGACAGGTTTAAAGTGAAAGTTGGAATGTGGATTGACAGATCAACAGCTGAACCAAAAGGAGTGGGAGGTAGTCCCTGGCATTTGAATCGTCCATTATCCATCATTTATCAAAAAAGCAAACAATGAAGCAAACATTCAGTAGCAAAGGATGCAAAGCCAGAGGTAATCCTTTGCTAACCTAGTGTGCAAAACTTTCCCAGAATATACCTATAATCAGCTTTTTAAAAAATAGAATAATGTATCTGGCTTTTCACTGTGGGTGGAAAGGTAGGGGAAGATGTATTTTTTGGGATACAGGAGGTTATGAAGAGTGAATTAAATGCAGAAGCAGAGACGAGGTCAAGCCTAGCAGACACATTTTCAGCTGTGTATGAAAGCAACACACATGGAAAACCATCACTCCTGGCAGGGAGCCTGGCATCCTGGTGGTGATGCTCTTATTAGTTCGTAATATGACACAACCCACTGACATGAAGGAGAGCCCATCTAACAAGTGCAGAGAAGAGACAGACCACTGAAGAGAATCAATTGCTGTAGCTTCTCTAATCACTGTGCGATATAGTAAGAAAAAGAAATGAAAGACTTGCAGGGAAAGGACAGGAAAATATTTGAAGAGCTGCTCTTTTGGCATGAGGAAGGCTTTTAGGGCTTGGAGTAGATAGTTAGAGAGGTTTCACCCCAGCCCCCATCTGTATTTATATATATATATAGCTGGATATTGAGGAATGTTATTCAAAAAGTTTGGAATTCGTACAAAAGTTTTTGCTTCAAATGTATGACCTGAATTTTAAGCTAAGCTCCATTTATTGTCAAGTGTATAAGATAGGTGTTTGGAAGAATAAGAAAGAGAAAAATCAATTCCAAGGAAATAAAGACCGAGGGATTTCTTGGGAAATATGGAGTGTTACAAACAAGTGCAAAATCTGGGATTTGCAGAAACCCTTTTTCAAATGGAAAAAGAAATATGGTACAATTTATCTTGCCTTCATCTTAGATGAAATCTCTGATTTGGGCAAGAACAGATGTTAATAAATATTCCTGTCCTTTCTGTAATTTTTTTAGCTTATAGGCTGCTCTGAGGGTGGTAATAAGAAGGGAAAAAATAAAGCAAGAAAGATTAAATCCTATTTTTAACAACAACAAATACTCTCTTTTTTGTATTTTATTGCATGTAAATAACTTCAGAGAATTGGTGTCTATGAACACAACATTGCAAAACTTTCAGAGAGATAGAAATGTAGCAAATCTATTACTTCTAAATTAGCAACTCCTTGTCCATATTGCATGCTTTCTCCCTCCTTCCCTTGAAGAAGTCACTAGATGTTTGCACCCTGGCTGGCAGGATGAGCAGGCAAGGGCTTTTCTCAGGCTCAGCATCCACCCTGCTCTGAGATTATGAATTACTAAAATTTGGACTCAGTTTCAAACTCCTGGACAGGATGTGATCTTCCTTAAAAACAAATCTGGGAGCCTGTTTCTAGCATTACAACCTACCTGTAAATTGCACAGGCATAGACACAAATTAAATCACAGAGTTTGTTCTGATAACATGCTGCTAAAGAATAAATCTGATTTTTTTTAACCAAAAAACACCCAAGAGTAGAGGCGATTTTCACATATAGTACAAAGGTGTATAAGGTGTATTTATTGTTCTTAATTTCCTTTAATTTAATTTCACAGAGATATCCTAATCTCTCTCCCCTTCTCTCAGTACTCGCCTCTAAGCCTCAACAAATTTTGATCAAAGGGCATGGAATAATGTGGTTTTCACACAACTAATTATGAACAGTGATTTCTCTTCTGCACATACTTTCTAACTTTGTAATTGGTGAAACTGAAACTTAGATTAGGAACTGACTCGAGTGGAGTTTGGAGTTGCATCTAAGTAGAAATCTACAGCATGACCAGGGTCAGCTGCTTCAGATGGTCTTACCTAGATTGAAAGAAAAAAAAAAAGTATTTACTCTTTATTGCAGCCACAAATCCCAGAGTTATTTGAAAGCTAAAACCTGTTATTTTGTGTTCTATTTCTATCCTCTGCCTCATATCCAATTTCAGCATATTAGAGAACTAAGGTTTCCTAAGGTATTCAGTCTTCCCAGCCTGCCCTGCTGCCATTGATGCAGATACATTTCTGAAGATTAGCCCTGTGGTAATATTAGGATTAGCTCATTTTTCCTGCCAGATTTGTTTCCTACCAAATTTATCTTATAAGCTGTGGGTTTTTACATTGAAACTATGCATAAATTAATGTTTCACTCCTAAAGTGATACTTCCTTTTCATCTATCAAAATAAATGTGGCACTCACTGTAATTCATTCAAAATACCATCTTGCTCTGCTTGGTAATGATAATTTTTAGTTTCCATAAAAGCAGAGAACTTCAGGTCCCAGGGACGTTGATGGGAAACTTGTAATCGAGTAGAAACAAGACTTCCAGCAAGACTGGTGAGTTTTCTGACAAAAGAAGAGATTACTTTCTCTGTGAGTAAATTAAGTCCCTAACAGCTGGTTTAATATATATATGTGTCAGCTGTGAAAATAATGCAAAGGGCAATAACACTTTCTAATTGCCTTTTTCATCTTCATGAAGTTCCTGCCCACAGCTTATGAACAGGATAGAAAGGTCTCATTGTGCTCCCAGGCGAGATGGGAAGCAGTAGAGCTACAGGAGAATTCCTCAACCCAGCTCCACGTCTGTGAAAAATTGAACATTTCTATTTTGAAGGCTTGAAGATGTACTAAAAATGTAGCTGAAATACTGATTTTCTTGCCTAGAGAAGGAATAATTGCCCGTATTCTAGCTCCTTCCTGCAATAGATGTTTCTTTATGTAAAATTAAGCAGTGTTAGCAGTAGCTTCCTTGCATACAAATGTATCTGAGACTATGCCAAACGGTTCATAGTTTTAGAGGACACAGGGTACAGAGCTGGGCAGAGGAAGACATTCAGACTATTTGTTTTTATCTCCATGGAACAGATAAAATATTTGCATGTTTTCTCCCTTCTCCTTCAGGTCTGGAAATCTGCCCCTAGCTCTTCATTTCCATTTTTTCCTTTATAAGAAACCCAAAATGTTGTGTATAAACTCATGGGGAATGCCTTACTTGTAGTTTTCTGTGCTTGGGGTATTTAATTTCACAGGTATAAGACAACAATAAATAATTTTGGTATTATCATCACTCTGAAATTTTTAATATTTTTGCTTAACTGCTGAATGGAAGGTTGAAGAGTTGCACAGCCTGTTGTGTAACCTCGGTAAGGTTGTTTCCGTTGTTTCTCTGGAGATGGTCAGGTTAATTCCTACACCACCACGGTTCTGTCATTTCCTAAGCTTACTCGGGAAGTGAAATCTTGGATCGGGGAAGCAGCAGAATAGGTCAGGCCTGCAGTTTCACGTTTTGTTCTATGACAGTTTTGAGCCTATTTATTAAGACTCACCCTGAATTTTTAGGTCAGAGCTTTTGGATTGTCCCTGTTGGGTAAAAAAATGATGAAAGAACTAAGCAGTGCTGGTTTGCTTGTAAGATTATCTTTGTTTATTTTGTTTCCCTCAGTTTATTTTGAAGTTTGATGCTATTTGTTCTGTATCTCTGTATGTCTGATACGGTTATCTGTTTTTTCAATAAAAATGTACCTGGACTGATAAGTGACTGAGATCAAGTTTTAACAAGTAACCAGACACTCCTGGTGTCATTCCCCTCAAATTTCACTGATTTTTTTTGATTTTGTTGGTGTCAATGAAAACAGAAAAAGGTTTAAATAGGTCAAAGGTTTAAATATTTCCCTAAAACAGCTATGGGAACTGTGACAAGTGTGGTGGTTGTCACAGCATGAATGTTAAGGAAATTCAGGGCTTAATGAAGAGCTCATTAAATTCCCATGGGCAGCAATGCGTATAAACTGTTACATGGAAGGAATGGCAGTATTCAGACATATTTATGAGGCTAATAAGCAATTAAGTTGGTGTGTCCTTGGGCTAGCTCAGCTGGGCACCTGATGACTTTCTGCTGCACTGAGGAGGCTTGAAATTTCCATACTGGGCAACCATGGCAAGTCTCACTGCCGATGGCATCTTGCAAGGCATTTGCTCTCCACACATTTCAGCTGATGAAAGAAGCAGGAAAACATTTTAAGAGAGGTTTATGGAGATAAGGAGGGTGGCTCAAGCTGACCCAGTAGAGAGGTATGCAAAGTTTCAACGTGGCATCTGCCCATTCTCTTCTCCTCCTGGTAAAGAACTTTTCTCTGCAGTGCTGTCCAAACTCCTTTCAGCACTCAGCCCTCATGGGAAAAAAGGCAAGAGCATGGACTAAAATAGTTTACCAGGCTTGGTAACAGTTTTCACCCCAAGGTGGTGATACATTGATATAAAGGGTAAAATTTTGGTTTAGGCTTTCAATAGGAGAGCTTAGCTAACAGGGGGCAAAAATAAGAGAATGAAAAGGAACTCTCACCTTTTGCCCCTAAAATGACTTTGTTTCCTGCTTCCAGGAGACTGAAAATTATTATTAATAATTCCCAAACCTACTGTCTATTCAGTAGGTTGTGGTTTTATACAGCAATACTGGATTTTATAATAGCTTTAATTCCCAATTAATTTGCAGCCTTCTGAAAATGGAATGTGACTGAAGGATGATGATAGAAAGAGTGATTCATGGTAGATTATGACCAAGAGTGAATGGAAATCCTGTGTTCAGCTACAACTGCAAGGATGTGGAGAGGGAGAATAAACATATCTGAGATAAAATTTACTCCAGGGTACCAAAGCTAGTACCATGAAACCTCATTAGGGTTTTGAAATCCGAATTGCATTCTAAAGGCTTAGAGCTAATACCCCAGTAATAGAGACTTTAAAAGTATTCAAGATTTAACGTGGAGTAATATTGACTGTGTGTACCCCAAGGTTTCCATAGTTTCCCTATAGTAGTTTTAGAGGAAGGCCTTTTCTGACTTTTATTTACAGATTTGAACCTGAAATGCTGGTATCTCCAATGTGGTCTGAACCCATATGTCTGTGAATGTCTATGGAGCCACAGGATGTGCTTACACCCCTAAGAACACAGTAACTTATTTTGATGCCAAAAGTCTTAATTGAGGTTAAAGCATCCTCAGCTGAGAATCTATAGGGATAATTTTTGATGATTCTTCATTTAGCTTTGAGTCATGGGTCTACAAAAAGACTGAAATACAGCAGGAATTGTGCCTGTTCCAAACACATGTAATAAGTACACAGGGAAGAGCTGTCAGGACCAGGACGGTGTAAGCTGTGATGCAGCATATGCTTGAATATGCATGAGGCTTTTTCATATGCAGCAGGTCAGTTTTTTTTTCTTCTCCTTTGAGACTATATCTTTGATTTATCCTGATGAAAAGAAAATGTCCCTTTCAAATCCATTGACTTTTACGTTAGCCATAATTTGAAATTGACTCTCTGGGGATCAGTTACCTTGGGGAGCAGAGAATTTAAAAAAGAGACATTTTAATGTGTAGTGGGATTGCCACAGCTGCAGTCCTGTCTTTTGCAAGAGTTGTTTTAAAGTTGATTTCAATGTAGGGTGAAGACAAAAATCTTTTCACTGTTCGTTAACCTTTGTTTTCGAGTCATTCTGTCAAGGAGGGGTTTTTTGCCTGCTTTTGTTTTCATCATTTCACACTCTGTTCTTTTTGTTTTACTTGCTGGCAAATACCTGTATTTTCTGGTCCTCTCTCATGTGTGCTTGGTATTGGTTTACATTCATTTCAGTTATATTTTTTTTAATAAATTTTTCAGGGGCAGAGCAAATTGTGCCAGCTTGTTTAGAAAGATTAAGTTATTTAATGAACGTGAAGGTAAGGATGTTTGAAGGCTCCTTTGTGCTACTGTGCGTACTCTCAGTGATTTAAATTGTCTTTCGGGGAATCCTGTGGCTAATAGCTTACAGCATATATATTTGGCATTGGTATGCCTAGTTCTGACGTGAAGCTCTATTTCTAGGTATCTGTAGATTATTTTTAATTCTTTTATAATTACAGACCTCGATGCAAAAAGTATAATCTGCTTGCCTGTATTAACAGCATAAGAAAAGATATCACTTACAGTCACTTCCATGTGCAAAGCTAGTTTAAGTCAATTGGTTTTATTATTACTGTGCTCTTCACACTCGTATGCCTCAAATTGGACTGAAGCCATTTGAATTTATCTGCTGTATCGAGGCAATCAAATGACAAGGAGTGGTAGTCATTGAGGATGGATTACTTTGGATCTCAGTATCATTATTTGTCTTTAGAAATATAGTGAGTCATTCAATCCAAAGAGGGATACTTCAGTTTTTAATTAATAGTTTCAGAATGCTATTATTAACTTTTCTTTTAACTTCTTTCATTAATTAAAGATTATAGCTATATGGTCAAAAAGATAGAGGGAAGAATGCAAACAGTATACGATGAAGTCTGACATGGAATGTTCTAACGCTTTCAGCAGAAGAAAAATGTGGTCTCTGCCAGATTTCAGGTTTTAAATGTGGAGACACTATCATGATCCAAAGCAGACAGTTAATTTCTTTTAATTGGTGAAGCATTATCACTCAGAGAATAGATAACAAAACAAAGTTGTCAAATGAATGTAAGGTATTAGACCATATAAATTGTTTTGTACTTGTGAGTGTATAATTTTAACCAGGTAATTAGTTTATGTATTTGAGTACAAATATGAATGTTTTCTTGTATGAATACTAGAAATGTACCCTTCAAAACCAGAATGGATTTTAAAATGTGAATATTTGATCTTATATGGCATTTGGCTTGACTGCATGGATATAATTCAAAAGCTTCTCTACAGCAGTCATAAAGTTAGATTATGGCAGAACATGCTTTAGTGGCTGACTGCATATTTCGTAAGAATGGTAATGTGAAGGATAATGAGCATTTCTACTAGGTCTAAATCTCTTGCATCCAGATACTTTGACTCTCAAAGTTATTTTGGAGGAGTCAAAAAATCAGCGAATTTTAAAATGAAGTGTTTCAGTTCCTCAAATGGCAGGAAATGGAGTTGTGAAAAATTACTTCTTTCTGTTGAGAATATAGAGACCGTGCTGGTAATATCTGTTCTGTTCAGTTATCATCCCTAAAATCTTAGCTTTAGGTGGGAAAGGGCAGACCACCCTTTGCTTTTTTATGCTAGTACATAGCTAGTTTTCTGCCTAAGTCTAAATGATTGTACTCCAACATGCAAAATGTTACTATAGGTCAATAGCATTTTGCATATGAACATGTATTCTTATTAGAGGATTATTTTTGCAACCCTAGTTTGCAAGTGAGTTTAATACTAGTATCACTGGGAATTTCTTCATGATGAGATTGATGTTAGACACATCACGTCTAAGACTGTGCTGTGTGCGCAGGAGATCTGGTTCTTGATTGATAAGCTGAAAACGGAATTCTCTCTCCAAGGCCAAGAAAGAAGATTATTAATTATATTTTGAACATTATTCAAATACTTTTCCTGTATCACTGCAGTAATAAAGGGTAATTTAAGGAGACACATCCTGAGATGTTAGAAGTCATTGGTGGCTTTCAGCTGGGAAGTCTGGATTCGAATGATCCTGTAGTTGTGGCTTCACAGAACTCTCTTCTTTTGGGATGAGTTTCTCCAGCTATGGGCTAAGTTCAAGAGTAGGTACCCAAGGTGGGAAGGTTAATGGTGACTTGGATGTTTGACTTTTGGTTCACTGCATGCACACATTTGCAGTAAGCCTTACAAAGGCAAATTAAATATGTACTGCACACTCAACTGTATGCCTGACTCCTTACAAATAATTCAGGGTCAGACTATGTGCCTTAAACTGCTGGAAAAGGTCCATTGACTTGATAGGGATGGATTTTCGTGCAGGCCTTTAATATATCTTTTGCAGCTATACATTCTTTGAACAATTTACTTCTTGGACGTACATGCTCTTCCACACTCTTTTGCATTGATTTTCCCCATTTCAATTTTATTTTATCCTGCTTCTTTCATCTGCTTCAAGTTGAAAGTTCAACTGATAACCAATTTTTCTGTAACGCCAGTTATATTATGTCAGTAAGTGGGAATAGCATAGCATCTCTGTTTTCACTCAATGGAAAGTGACATATTGTTGATTAAAATTTATTGCTAATATGCTTTGATGAATGTTTCATTGTATGTTATTGTTTTACTTTTTCATTTCTGGACACATTCTATTTCTGTTTTATCAATTCTATTTCCTCCAATTGTTTTAGACATAATGTATGATGCTAATAACCTGTCAGCTTCAAATATCAGAAGCATAAAATGATACTTTTGTTGAAAAATACGGTTAGAGAGGAGAGTGATTTATAACGTTCTTTAAAATAGGCAATTACATTTGTTTATTGAGATGCCAGTTACATACAGAAAAATGGAGGAAGATGTTTGAATTCCCTGTTTCAAGTTATTTAATATGGAGTCATAATTTATAGATGGAAGGCAGATTTAGTATGTAAGCTAGTCCAACTCTGATCAAAATGACCATCTACTTCCTAACACCTCCTTTATTCCTCCTTTAAGCTTCCAGCCTTCCTTGAGAAGACTTTCATATAAGTTTTATAGGTGTTCAGTCCATTAGTCTCTTCTCGATTTTTATCTCTTCATCCAGTAATACTACAGTTCAGCTCCCTATGTTGAATCACCCATTTTCCTTTCAGGGATCCAGGTCATGCATTTGATATGATTACTTCATCCCATTTTTGTAATAGCATTTTGTAATAGTAGCCACCGTGTATTGGAATAAGGGACTAAGGGAAGTTCAGCTGTTGACTAATGTAAAAAATGTATACATAGGCTGGGGTAAACTGGTTCTCTCTTTTCACCCTGGCTGCGTATATTTTGATCCTTGAGGCCCCTTTTAACATGGCACTTAAACACGTGATTACTTTTACTCATACAAACATTTCATCTGACCCATCTTCCATGAGCTCCCATTTTCCTGTTGACTGCAATTCTTCCAGACTGCTCCTGGATGTTGGCTCCACAAGGCTTCTTAAAGAAAAATATTCCTGCCAGAGTAATTCCTCTACTAAGCAGGAGTACAGATCCTGCATGGACGTGCTATTCTATGCATGTGTATGCCCAATTGTGTTTTTCCAACTCTCTCTGGGTCACCATCACCGCCAGCAGATTGTTGTCCTTATCACTTCGTCCTTAGTTTCTCCTTTATGCAAAGAATATATGCTTTGTTTTATTTTTCACCATCTTTATTAGCTAAGATGATGTTGTGACATCACATGTATCCAAACTAGGTCCTTCTTTTCTTCCCCTCCCCTGATGATTTTTCCACTCTGTTTGCTTTGCTGGTGTTTCCATGTCTCAATACAGAATAATTTCCTGTTTTCTTAATATGTTTATTTCTTGCTCTTCCAGATCATTTAGGAAAATATTAAAGAGTAAGAGTGATAACCACAATTCCCTTGTTACTGAAGAAGATGTCATCTTGGCTTATCACTACTTCTCACAGTATTTTGTTTACATTAAATTAGCCAGGTTTTGGATCTGTCCAATTTGAGTTAACATTTCAATTAGTCTTTCATGAAAAAGAGAGTAAATGCTTCATTAAATTACATGCTTTATTAAAATAACCATCGACATCAATAAAGAACCTTTCTAACATGACGTTTTACAATATAAGTGGTTTTGCACAAAATATCACAAACAGCCTTGAAATATGTATAATTTTAAATAGGTTGCGATTAACAAGGTTTGATTTTTATTGTCTTCTCTATGAGGGGATAATAAACTGATCTAAGAGCTAGAAGGTCTCAGATTTCTTGAGAAAATTTCTGTGGTTTTGTAGGGAAAAGGAACACTCAGGTCCCTCTGAAATTACAAATCACAGGGCATCGTGCTTGTTGCTGATCAAAGACAGAACAGTAAGATCATTTCCATGCCCCAAGATATTGGTACAAAAACTTACCACTGGTGGAGAAGGGACCAGGATTGAGAGCTGGTATCTGCCTGAAATTCTTCGCAATTGCCTACAGGGCAACTTTTGCTGTCGTGTGCAATGATACAGCTCCCTTGAAGTTGGAGAAATAACAGATGTTTCTGACAGCTACTTACTGTGTAATGTGGAAGAAGTGCACCATAATTTGTGACAGGTCTTTTAAGAATATCCAAGTTCCTGTGACATATGATGAATGGTTTCACTGCAATTTTGGTGGTTTTACTTGGATCACTTATGTTTTTTGGAGTCCTCCATTCTTTAGACAACAATATAGTCAATCACCTAAGAGTGTGTCTGATATTTAAGGATATACAGAAGTATGTTTATATTCAGAAAATTGCTTACATTAGCCCTTAACTCTAAGATGAGTTATTGCTGTGGGAAACTGGATATTGAGCTATGGTTCTGTTCACATAGGTAATGGCAACCACTAATGCTTAAACTTTGTTTAAGGTGTGTCAGCCTTCTTGGCTCTGGGTGGACACTCAGCAAACAAAATCAGATCTTTTTCTCTTTCCATTCCCTCATCAAGTATTTTAATTTAAACATACTTTTCCTTCTGGCCTATTTTCCAGTAAGAAAGAACCTGGTAAAGCAACTGTCAGTAGCTCTGCTGGGACAAAGCAATGTCTCTGCTCCTTCAGTTCCAGAATAGACTCCAAATTACAGCATGAAGATATTTTGGAACAAAGATTAAAAAAACCCCATGTTTTTATTGTCTGTTCGCATGTCTGCTCTAATTAATACTACACTGGGAAGTTTG
Organism: Rhynochetos jubatus; assembly: GCA_027574665.1. Classification (NCBI taxonomy): domain Eukaryota; kingdom Metazoa; phylum Chordata; class Aves; order Eurypygiformes; family Rhynochetidae; genus Rhynochetos; species Rhynochetos jubatus. The sequence continues at coordinate 26,744,033 of CM050656.1, forward strand.
CTTTCAGTTTAGTTGAACTCATCTACTTTTAACGTTGATGATTCAATAATTTCTTATAACCTCAGTGATGGATTAATGTTGAAAAGATGTAGGTGACTATTTTCATTCTTCCTAATCCTACAGCCACCTACATTGTGACTATATTATGTGGAAAGCCATGGTGCTTTCACACTGCATCAGTGCTGCAGTACTTAAGTACTGCAGGTTTGAAACAGCTGTAAGATGCCAAGAAGTCTATGGAAATTGTAAAATATTTATTAATACAATAATGTTGCTTTATGTTGGATTCAATTTATAATTTAAATTGTGTATCACAAGGGTATCTTTGTTCTTGAAAGTAGTTTTTAAAACGTCAGTTTAGACACATGCTGTATAAATAAGTATCTTTCTTTTCTTCTTATATAGGCAACATAGTTTGATGTTTAAATTTAAACAACCATTTCTTATTATATTCCTGAATAATACATTTGGGTATTTTCACATCTGCTGCTGGAATACTGTTTATAGGCAGAAGAAAATTCTGACTACAACAGAAATTTAAGATTTTTATATAGCTGGTCTTACATATTCTAATATTTTAAAATTCAATAACTATGTCTTTCAATATTAAAGCTTCATAGTTCTCCAAGTGCTAGTGGAAGAAAGCACTCCTAAATGAAACATATTTCAGATGATTAGAGTCATTTTGAGAGTCAGAAATTTGCAGTTCTCTTTCTGCATCTACTGCAGTGTGGGTTTGAGTAGGTAATTTGTGGCTAATTTCTTCCATCCTTACTTGTGAAATGCCTTCTGGGGTGCTAAATATTTTTCACTTTCCAGTCTTCAAAACTGGGGTAATAGTTCTTATCTCAGGTCTGGATGTGAACCCAGTGGTGAGAACAGAGGAGGCCACACTACAATTCCTCTGTGGTTGGTCCATCCCATGTCTTTTAACACTGCAGTGCTGATGGTTGAAGGGATGTGGTCCATGTTCAGACCTCCACAAAATCTTCACCTCAAACTATCTTATGTTACAAGCCTCTTTTGAAGCTTCATTTTATGCACATAAAGAGCTTGGGGAACATTATCTGTGAAGGACTAGGTACACTTTGACTGCTGTAAGACCTTTTTTGTTGTATGGACATGCCATGGCTACCCTTAGGTGCTCCACTGGAAGACAGGTGAGGCACATCTACATGACACAGAAGTGTGAGTTGTCTGGGCTGTAACAAGTCTGTATTTCAGGACCTTGCACCTGTGGTTTGAGCAAGTGCTCTTAAGCAGTGCAAATTGCTTTTGAGAATTTGATAACAGTTTCACTGAATATCTAGTGAGAAAGTAGGGGAAATGGAAGAAACTCACAAACTGCTCCTAGGAACTGCTGCCTCAAGTCTGCAGCTGACATGGACGAGCTATTGGAGAGGTCAGGTACAGCTGGATTTGTTCTTTCTGCATTGTTTATTAATTCTGATATTCTTATGACAGAATCTCATGTTTTAATAGTCCATGTGACCCTCAGACTGATTTCATCTTGAATAAAGAGGGGGGGGAGGTAGCAGCAGAATAAATGTAGTGGTTTTAGATGTCTTTCTTTTTTTGTAATTTTCTTTTTCACTTTAGTATTTTCCTTTTTAAATGACCTGCTATTTATTATGTAAGGACATTAGAGTATTATAGCATGAGTAGGACATTGATAAAAACCAGCTAAATTAAATTTCTGATTTGGAGATCAGACTGCAATCAGAATTTTAGCTTGTATGTCAACTTTTTTTTTGAGAGCAGGCTTGTGTTAACATTCAGAAATTGTAAGAGCAGCATGGTCTTGGATCAAAAAAGAGACTTGAGCAATCTTCTTAAATAACAGGGAAGTTCAGTCCTTGTTTACATGCATGAGACTTTTACTGACAACGATGAGCTTTATATGCTACTTGCACAGAATACATAATCAACAGCGGAAAATAACTCTGAGACACCAGCTTTTAAAAAGACAGGCTTGAGATACGTGCTGTGATTAAGGAAGTGTTTTAAAAACTCCCATAATAAAGTTCTCTGAAGGAGTGAATATTGTTTACTATCAGACTAAAAAAAACAACCTGGCACAAAACTGTTTTGTTGTCTCATATCATATGAACCGTATGAGACATATGACTGCTATGATATATCTCATAACATGAGAATCTCGTACTCTCATGAAGCATATCATAAACATGCTTTGGTAGCTCCAATGGTGCTGGGATTAAGCAGGAGGGAGCAGTCTTGAGACCAGTGCGGATGCGTGGACTGAGGTCTGCATTGATCTGTCAGGACTGTACATCCTCCCATTCTCCTTGTAGCCTGTGAAATTTCAGAATAAAATCAACAGTCAAGAAAGGAAAACTTGTTTGTACAAAATAGAATTTTTAAAGATTCCCTTGTAACCCTAAATGCACTTTTTTCTCATTACTAGGAACAAATTTAGGCCAACTTTCTGAATATCTCGGGACCAGCATTGTTAGTTAACCTGGTAAATAGTTTCAAGTAATGAACAGTTTACAGAAAATGGGAGGAAATATCCTTAACTTGGATTTTTTTTTTTAAAGGAGCAAAGTTCTGCATGTTTCTTTTAATAAACTTCTGTAGTAAGTTTCACATGAAACTCTTCCTTTAACATACCTGTCCTTTCAAAAGGAAAGTTAAAGTATTAAAATTAATGGATTAATGGGTAATTTGTTTGAAATCAAGGAATGTTTTTCTATCTTTATGTCAATGAGAGGCAGATGTTCTGAGATCCTGAAGCAGTTAGGTTTGTCACCTGTGCTGCAGTTGCATTGTCCTCCTTACTAACTGATTGAAATAGTTTCTTATCTGCTCTTTATACTCATGGATTAGGTTTCAGCTTTACACTCTGTCATTCTACGTTCCCAGAATTTCATTTTTATATTTTGACATTTTCAAGGTACCATTGTATTAGAGAAGATACAGAATATATTCAAATGAACTTCCATTTGTCTAATTGATTTCTGATATGTGATGGGATATCTGTCATATTCACATCTTTATCCTTAGGGTGTCTGTGAAGGATATCTGAATTATGCTATCAATTGTGAATTAGCAACGTTAGAAAGATTTTTTTTTTTTTTTTTCCTGGCAGAAGGTGGATATTGAAGAGAGGAAAAGTTTCTCAGCACTGTGGTTTAAAAGAATCGTTAATTCTAGAAGAAAGAAAATAAGCCATATATCTGTGTGTTCTGCATTGGAAAGTGTTTGTTGACCATATATGTTTTGTGGAAGGTATGAAATCTTCTTCTAAGTAGAATTAAAAAAGACTTTCCTCCAGTCCAATAGGTTGTCCTTTACCATCTGGAGTTCAAGGTAGCTGTGTCTGCTGTCTTCTAGGAATCACCAGAATAAAACCTGTGAGAGATCTAGTTCCACACTTGAATGTGAATTTGAGAATAAACACAGTAAAGAAGGTAAATGCTAGCAGTCATAACATTAACATAAACTATGGAGAGAGAAATCTCTTTCCCTGTTTGCATCTTCAGATAGCCCAGTTCTGTGTCCTCTGTTACCTCAGTACCAGAATAAAGAAACAATTGACCCCTAGGTGTGTCTGCAAATCTATCGCAGGGACAAATTTTATCAGCAGGTTTTGGGGACAAGTGGGAAAGTTGATCTGAGGATATGATCCTCAGGTAGATCCAAGCCTTATGCTTACAAAGCTGTATTATGAGATGTAATAATCAATAATGAAATATGATCAAAAATCCAGATTATACAATAGTTAATTTGAAATAAAAAAACATATAAAAAGTCTTATTTCTACTTTTAATCTGGACATACCCATCTTCTAGTTAATCACCTTTCACATGTTTGTCTCTCAGTTATAGATGGGTCAAATTGAAAATTGGCTGGCACAAATTTAGACTGTTCACCTTCTGCTATCTTTGTAGCCAGGCAAATAAATGACCTCTGAAGCTATCCCAGAGGAGCTTGAAAACAGATAGTTTAACAAATAAACCCTTGATTTTAACCTTAAACATACAGAACACAGTGGCAGTTCCCTTTGTCAGCAAAATGAAGGAGTCATCCATCATCTCTGGATTTATGATACTTATAACTGAACTGGTGACAACAACGATGTTCAAGACTTTCTGCTGTAAATTACCCACTCTTGTGTACTGCAAATACTTTAACTGGGCCTTTAAGCTCATTAGCTCCTACAGTGGTTATGGGCTGCATCCACTCCAGTCTGTAGAGCTAGCTAGCAGTTTGGAAAGAGGATTTTTATAATCCTTTGAAAAGCATCCTTCCCCACATTTTTCCCCTTTCTAGGAGATTCTGCTTTTAAAAGGCTGGTTTGAGACCTGCCCTTGAACTGAATTATGGCGTAATTTTATCCCTCTATCAGCACCTGTTCTGGTTCACTCTGGTTTACAGAATCTTTCTCCTCCATGCTTTAACCCTAAAGAAATATACCTTAAATTTCTAGATCTTGAAAAAGTTACAAGCAATGTTAAATTCATCCTGGTCTTGGCTTTCTGTCCAGAGATACATTATGATCTTGGGCGTCCATCATCATTACAAAATGTCGTAAGTCTACATCCTCCAATGACTGATATAAATCAGGATGGAAGTGAGACTTAAATAACAAGGCAGTACTGTGCTGCACACTTTGTACTTAAAGATACACGCTTATAGAACTTACACCTCTGAGCAGAAGAATGTTTTTAAAGCATTGGGCATTGTGTTGCACAGAGATTTTAGAACACTTCCTTCCTCTACCACAGTCCACTCTTTGCAAGCTCCAGGCCTTCATCTGTAATGTCCTGATTGTCAGTGAAAATAGTATAATGCTGCATAGGTTTTCAAATCCTTTATTGGCAAGCTATTTTGTTTGTTTGCTTGTTTATAATTAATATTTAATTGAGTGTGCAGACAAGGGGTTATATCATTAATTGTTGTAAACTGTCTCAGGTCTGTCAAGGCTAATGTTACGATATTGATTTATACAATCTAAGAGGCTAATTTGGAGTTAAAGGGCAAAAACTTTTCTAATAAGAAAAAAAGGAAATGAAAAAGGAGATGTCACACTGTGATCTGTGGTATGGTAATAGGGGTTTGTTGGCTGCTAGGGAAAAGTGATGCCTGCAAAAGAACAGGAAACTGATTGGGAGTGCTTTGCTTTTTTTTTTTTTTTTAATCTTAATATCATTATAGAATGTTTATTGCCAATTAAATTTATGGGAAGGAATTATAGTGGTGGTTAGAAATTAAAGATAACAGTATGTACTTATGCAGTGGTGAGCAGAATTAACATAACGTTTTAACTTGCTTTTTAATCTTTGCCCTAGCCTTGTCCCTAGCTATAAGATACTAGTTTAACTGAGATGAATTGCTGTGATAAGAAACTGTGTTTTGTTAAAAATCAGGACATATTTTCCCTTATTTATTAGTGCTAGCCATAAAACTCATACTGGAAATAGCACAAAAATGAGCTTCTTACCCATAAAACCATTGAAACATAACATGACGTTTCCTACCTGTGGTACATAATTAGACTCCCATTTACTTATACAACCATTCATTTCAGACATTGAATGTGATGATTTTGACACAAGTTGACTTTCTATTAGAAAAAGAAAATTTTAAATTGAACCCTTTCTCTCTGTACTCCACTCCTCAAAAGGTGTGATTTTAGGTAAGTAGTCAAATCTGCAAAACCAACCTCTTACTCTGTTTATGAAGTGCATCACTATCTATTGAACTGTTTTTTTTCCAGTTATTTTCTGATTACATTTAATGAAGTTATTTATATAATCTTTCACTATTGCTCCCTAACAGTAATTTTAATTATATAATAATTTATCTGTTAATCCATTTGTAATTGATGTACGGTATTACAGATGATCGAGATTGGGAAATTAAAAAATGTTCTTCAACATTCTATTTGCAAATTGAGGTCCATTTTCAAAATGAGGTTCCAGATTTGCCTTCAAGTTCTATTACTGAACATAAACATTAATAATTTACTTAAATTTTAAAAAAATACAACTTTGAATTTGTCTAACATGAGTTGCATATTTAGTATAGAGACCTAGTCATTATCCATTACCCTTTAATTTGTTTTCTTACTTATTGAGAATGGCTAACAAGGTGAAAATTTTGCATACTGTCTCCTTTTCCTCCCAGGAATTTAAATTACCCGCAGATTGTTGTCCTGTTTCTTGGACTTCTCTCTGTAGCACATGTTTTTGCAGTTTTTTCTTGCTATCACTTTGAAATGTATCTGTCTCTGAACAAAGCTATCTTCTTGCCACTGGCTTAATTCCCATTAACCTCGATGAGGTAACAACTGATGATTGTGTTAACTTCCTGGAGCAGGCTTGTGGGAAGATGATGGTTGCGCCATTCCCCTTGCTTTATTCCTCCGAATAAAGCCTGGTCAACTAGGTCTTAGCTAGTGTGACTTCCATTTCAGAAGCCTTCAGTGAGAGTGGAGAGGAAGCTGAATGCATGGGAAGGACAGCCTTCCTCTTCCTCAGAGTGAAAGACAGTGAAACTCTTCATTGACTTTTAGTAGAAGAAAGGGAAATGAGACTAACGTTTTAGAGCAGGTGAATTCATTGCATATGTGGAATTTAAGCTGATTTGAAAAGAATGGAGTAATAGGAAGGTGCTGTTAACATCTACTAACATCCAAAACATCTGGTTTTAGGAGAACGAGGGATCTGTAGATTAAGAATAAAGAACAAACATAAAGTGCTCTTCAATTTATCAACAGGACATCTCTTTACTTTTTTAGTAATGAGGAATGTGGTCTCTTCTAAGTCATGTTTTAATCCTGAAACTTAATAACTTCCGCAGTACGAGGATTGAACTCTGCACTATTTCAGTCTTTCAGTTTCATCTAGTTCCTGGTGTGAGTCCAGAGGAGGCCACAGAGATGCTCAGAGGGCTGGAGCAGCTCTGCTATAGGGACAGGCTGAGAGAGCTGGGCTTGTTCAGCTTGGGGAAGAGAAGGCTCCAGGGAGACCTTATAGCACCTTCCAGTACCTGAAGGGGCCTGCAAGAAAGCTGGAGAGGGAATTTTTACAGGGACCTGTAGTGACAGGACAAGCATTAATGGGATTAAATTGAAAGAGGGTAGATTTAGATTGGACATCAGGAAGAAATTCTTCCTGGAGAGGGTGAAGAAACACTGGAACAGGTTGCCCAGAGAAGCTGTGGATGCCCCATCCCTGGAAGTGTTCCAGGCCAGGCTGGATGCGGCTTGGAGCAACCTGGTCTAGTGGAGGGTGTCCCTGCCCAGGGCAGGGTGTGTTGGAACCAGGTGATCTTTAAGGTCCATTGCAGCCCAAACCATTCTATGCACATCTTAATGAAAACTCTGACAAGACAGAGTTTTGGAGAGTATTTTGGACTAACTCTGGCAAGCTGAGCTCTAAATGTAGTTTAAAAATAAGGAATCATCTGCAAAGTTCATGAACTTGCAGTAGTAAGCTGACACCAGCTGAGGAATGTGAAGCAGAGGTTTGCTTGCAGTGCTCCACTTCTATGCACAGTTATTTCTAGAAGATAATTTTTAGCAGGTGAAGCGAGCATAGTGTGAGTGAAGGATAATGAAAAAGGACAGCACTGCTTCTTAAATAATGTGTTTTCATGCTTTTCCCAACTACTCCCCTGTGTTTTTCTGCTACCCACTAGACAAAATAATTTGAAGTAGGTATAGTCATTGGTGACATTAGTCCCAAGTTTTTTTTGCATTCTCTACTTCTGTCATTAAAATTTCACATAGAGAGGAGGGAAGGTTGTAAGCTGAAACAAGTGCAAAGCAGTTGTTAGTTGGACCAAAATGTATTAATCACTATGCTTAAAACAACAATCAGTGACTTTCACTTGTTATAGTGATGAATAGGAAAACCTTAATAAGGCACCTACCATCTTGGATATACATAAATTTGAAACTATTTGTAAAGTTGTAATGCCAGAAATGATTTTAGATTAAATAACAATCCCTGCATACTTGTTTTAGCATTGCACATTTCACTTTATATAACTACTTCTTAAACTGCTTTACAAGCCCTCTTCACAGCAGGTACCTGTTTCAGAAAGCCTGACTGAATGAGGAGTTGAAATTACATTTTCAAACATGACAGAGGAGAAAATTCTACAAGTGCTTACATGAATAAAGATGCAAATTTAGGTACTCTGGAAAATCTTCACAGGTTTCTACCCTAAAATCTGTCTGCATCTTTAGTTAGGTAAATGACACTAAAACGGTGGCCTTTAGCTACTTGTCCTCTATAGTGACTGTTTTCTGGAAATAAAATCCATTTTTAAAGAGTTTCCCTGGACTTAAAGCAATGTAGTAGTTTTAAAATATTTTATCTGAAATGTATATTTTATACTGTTTATTTTTATCTGTCATTAACTGTGAAGGACAGCTTCTTAATATAATCAACAACATTAAATTGCAGCTCTAGATGGGAAATTACGGTTAATTTTGCACAGAAATGCAAAAATACAGAGAAGACTGCCTGAATAAATTGTAACTAGCATGTTAAAATCTGATATATTGCTGACCTGCACAACACCAGCTGTGCTGGAAACACTACTGCTCCTGTCAGCATTGTATATAGGTGTAGGAAGAGTAGTGAGGGGGCTGCATCTTAAACAAGGCGTGTCTTGTATTATTGCATCTGTTAATAGTATGCTAGAGTGATACTTAAAAGGGACTGATTAATATTGCAATGTTAGCTGTCTCCATGGCAAGAATTCTAAATTATTTTTATTTTTCCCCTGAATCTTCCATTCACATTTCTATTTCATTTTTTTCTAGTTTATGGGATTTGAAAAAATTGTTGTTCCTTTTGATATTGTTGGATCATATGCGTGTGCTTAAAATGGAGTATCTCCGTGCTTGAATCCAGATGTGAATACACTGTTCATCATCACGTACATTGGTCATCACCACATTGAGCCTTTGTGGTAAATGCTATGAAGAAACAAAACAAATCTGCAATTTGTAGATTCTTGTTTTGCTTATGGTGCAAAACCTGAATTGATCATGTAACTTCCTTTATTATAAAAATGTGAAGAAAACAGTTAAGAAGACTTAACCACAAATAACTTGAGTGTATAGTCAGAAAATTTCAATCCAAGCATTGCAGAAAGCTCTTGAACAGGTCATTTCTAATACTGAACTGCTTTGTGCCTTCCAGGTGAATAATTCAATATGCACAGTGATGCATCTGACCTGAGAACCATTGACATGGCTATACTCTAAAATTCACTGGAGACTTCAGCAAGCTTGGATAAGGCACTCTTAGTTAATGAAGCTGGAAATATTTAGGAGAAAATCCGTTCTGTGTGATTTATTATGCCAATTTTGTGTTTCTCTTTTATTTGCCTGGGTGGGCTGTGTTTAGTGGAATCGTTGAGATTTTGATGAGGTGCTTTATTTAGACTAAATACTAACTAGAGATATTTGTGGGGAACTTTTGATTAAAGTAAATGAAGCAGATCTTTTGATGCTACCAGGTAATATGGAAAAGGCAATAAAGAATAGAAACAGACAAAATATAATGGTAATCAGTGATGGAGGTACAATATTTTAATCCACAGTGTGAAATCTGTATGAAGTCCTTACAAACTGGAAGTCTTTTTTAATGCACCAATTCTCTCCCTTAAAATGAAAAAAATCTAGCTTGAATTGACTATGATTTTGTATGTTTCTTTTAGGTAGCAAAATAGAAATACCCCTGAATCGAATGGTACTTGAGTTTGTGTCTGCACTGCAGCACACTGTTTCACAGACTAGCACCTTGTTTACAGCTACTTTCTACAGTAAATCTTCCCTATAGTTTTGTCTTTATTGGCTGTGCCAGAAGGCTACTGAGCTACAGCACGTATTGGAGCTATCCTCCAATACTTACAAACACTTTTGCGTTGCTCCTCTGTCATTTTAACTGGCAGTTATCTTGATGTAAAATATCTGGAGGTCTCGAGTCACCTAGAATACTCAGGATCTGGAAACTGAATTTTTGAAGCAACTATTCATTTAATAGAAGTGGTATAAGATTAGCATGGAAAAAAATATAAACTGTCTTGCTTCATTTATTTCAGAAAACTTTTTCAGCACAAAATCAAGTCAGCCTACTATGCAAATCCTTAACTGCTGACTACCTGATTTTATGATAGGGCCTGTGTCCTTTCTGCCACTTCCAATTGTAATATGGGGAGACCTTGAAAGCCACATATTTAAAGACCACTTGTTTCAGGTAATTTCTTAACAGAGGGGTTATATAGGGCTGTAGGTTTCTCCCTTCGTCTGTATGTTTATATAGGTCATAAACCACATTTCCAGGCCTCATGATCACTTGCTAAGGCAGAAACTGGCCTTTCCCTTTGAGCTAGCAGCTGATGGTTTCAGCCAGGACATCTGTGGCCATGGAAATGGTTTTCAGCTAGATGAAGAGGAACAGGACAGTCTTAGATGCATCCATTCAGCTTTCAGGTATCAGTACTGCCCAGCAGACTGTTGTAAGGATGCTAGTTTGGAAAAGTAGAAGATAAGCTGCTGTGCTCAGCATCTGGGGAGCCAAACCAAGGACTTGTAAAAATGTTTTATCCCCAGAAACTTCAGGTGTTGGCAATGCAATTTGGAAGGACAACTGTTTGCACACCATATGCTGTCTGCACTAAGCTTGCAGAAAAGAAGCTAAATTTGCTGAGTTGTTCTGAGAACCAGGAGCAAGCAGTCACTGAGAGCTCTGAACTAAAACGTGATTAAAAAAACCAAGAGATTTGTCTATTTGCCACTCCACCACAAGACAAAAATGATAGTTCTAATTATGCTTCGTTTAACAATATTTCTGGGTTTGTTTTTCCATTTATGTCCCTATATTGTTACAGGAATCTCACAATTTTCATAGCCAGATTGTGCTATCTGTCAATATTGTTCAAAGAATTGGCTGATTGTTCCTAATTATTAGGCTGTGCTTCATCTGAGAACTAGTTGGTGCTGATGCTTTTGGTTGTCCTTACTTAGAATCATAGAACGGTTTGGATTGGAAGGGACCTTGAAGATCACCTAGTTCCAACCCCCCTGCCATGGGTAAGACACCTTCCACTAGACCAAATTGCTCCAAGCTTCATCCAGCCTGGCCTTGAAGACAGCCAGGGATGGGGCATCCACAGCTTCTCTGGGCAACCTGTGCCAGTGCCTCCCCACCCTCTCTGGGAAGAATTTCTTCCTGATGTCCAATCTAAATCTCCCCTCTTCCAATTTAAACCTGTTACCCCTTGTCCTGTCATTACCTGCCATACAGCTATGCCCTCTCCCTCCAGTATTCGTGTTGGACCCTTCAGGTACTAGAAGGTGCTATAAGGTCTCCCCAGAGCCTTCTCTTCTCCAGGCTGAACAAGCACAGTTCTCTCAGCCTGTCCCCATGGCAGAAGGGCTCCAGCCCTCTGGGTTATCTCTGTGGCCTCCTCTGGACTCCCTCTAACCAGTTGATATCCTTCTTATGTTGAGGGCTCCAGAGCTGGATGCAGAACTGCAGGTGGGGTCTCATGAGAGCAGAATAGAGGGGGGGAATCCCCTCTCTCGTCCTGCTGGCCACGCTGCTCTGGATACAGTCCAGGACATGGTTGGCTTTCTGTGCTGTCAGCACACACTGCTGGCTCGTGTTCAGCTTTTCATTCACCAGTACACCCGAGTCCTTCTAGTCAGGACTGCTTCCAACCCATTCTCCTTCCACCCCTTACTTGTGCTTCAGCTTGCGTTGTCCCAGGTGCAGGACCCTGCACTTGGCCTGGTTGAACTTCATGCAGTTGGCACAGGCCCATCTCTCCAGGCTGTCAAGATCCCTCTGGATGGCATCCCTTCCTAGTAGAGGCAAGTCATAAAAGTCAAATATCACAGTTTGTATTGTCCACCATTACTGGGGGAGGCAATGCTAACAGAGTAGGGCGGAAAGTGGGAAAACCAGGTTTGCCAGTGCTTCATGGCTCTTGAGCTTTAGATAATGTACTGCAGCAATTTATTTTATCTTCATGATGGAGAGGTGGGAACATGTAATTTCTCAGTCATTTCACACATGCCATTAGCAACATAATTTGAAAAGATAATGATTTACAAACCACCTGCTATCTGGCAGATGCTTAAATATTGGCACATGCATTGAATATGGTATGAAACATATCTGAGGGTTTTAATTGCCCACTAATGTAATAGCTTCTGTTCTCCTAGAGAACGCTTTCTGTAGAGGTTAATGATGTAGAGTTTCTTTTCTTTGGAAGTAGATCTGCTGGGAATCTTTTTTAATAGCCAACAAACAAGGAGGATCTTCACAGGTTTAGTCAGTCTTTTTCAATTATTTTATACCAGTTGCTTTTAAATGGCAAGAAATGAGAAAGGTCATCAGTTTTGTAATAAAGCAAGACATTTGGAAAGCATCCTGAGAGAGAATTTCATGACACGTCCTAGTATGCCAAGAAGAACTGTGATTTATATTTTATCTAAAATGCACCAAGGACCTCTGATCTTCTCAAGAGTCCTTGGGAGTCAGTAGAAAAAGTCATGTCTACTAGAAGCCCACTTCTTGCGGAAGGCCCATGGCATCACAAATCCTGTGCTAAAGTCTAGGTTACAGAGGTAGTTAAATCATCGGTAACACTTTCAGCATCTCAGGCTCCAGAAATTGCAGTGAGTGTTTGTTAATTTTTTATGGATGCACACGTACCTTTTAAGCATTTAACAACAAGATCAAGCTGGAGTTGGCACCACTCTACACCAAAAGTGTGACACCTTGATCAAAAGAGAATACTTTATTGGGAAAGAATGCCTTTGATGTGAATACCTCAAGAGAAATTTGTATCCTGATCCAAATACAGTTCTGAAACACTGATTAAAATTGGTTCTGAAACTGCATTTGCTTACTCCTAATTACTTTCAGTGAAAAGTAAAAAAAATGCCCACCCCAAACCCAGAAAATCCCACACATAAATATGAAAAAAGTTATAATCACTGTGGATGCATAAGCTTCTGGTATTGCTTGGAGTTACTTGGATAAGCATCCTAATGCAAAAGCAGCACCTAGACTATTATTTTCACATGTCAAGTGGCGACTGGGAGCTCGATAAGGTCTACTTATTATGGATATTTTCTATGATTGTAAAATGCTGTAAGAATCTTGCAGACAACAGGATTACAAAGTCCACACAATGCATTTGTGAGGTATGTGCTGGAAATACCAGATAGTGGGAATTTGCTTTAGGGACCATAGGGGGTGTGATCTTGGCTGCTAATTGGAGCAGATGGAAAATGCTGGATATTTTAGTTGAGAAAATTATAACCCACTAGGACATAACCTGTATATTCACTGAAAAGGAAGGAGAAGAGTTATAGGTGGCACTTGGACTAGCTTGGGTATCTTTACAGTGATGAATCTAGCACAGGCTAGAGATGCCCAAGCTGACTGGAGAGAATAACACTTCAGCACAGAACTCTCTCTTCCTGTCTCTCAAGACACTGTACCAGATAAACTAGATAACTATATTTTATTCAAACTTGCAATAATACTCTGGAAGGAATGATAACTGCTCTAGGTCTTTCAACGTTGATGAAAATGTAGCATAATTTGAAAAATGAGGTTTTAAACATAAAAAACTCTTGTATTTCTCCAGCTTGGATAAGGATTAGAAGCCTTGCTAAATTCGTCTTGGTATAAATTTAAAACAATGGGTTGGAGAAATATAGGTAAAAATGGAAGTGTTAACAATCCCCTAAAATATTCCCCTTGATGCATGAGAGTTTTACTTAATTGCATACCCGCTTCAGTTACAGGCTGATTCTTTCTCATGCAGCCCTCAACTCTCTTATCCATAATTTTGAGTGTTTAATAATTGAAGCGTTAGTTAAATCACTGAGCCTTCCTCTGTCAGAATTTGTAGCTAACTCACTAATGGAGAGTAAAACTGAACAATCTGTTCTTTTTTTCTTTCCTTTGAAAAGTGCTAAAATTTTGGATATTTTTGTTCCTTGCTACAAGGGCAATATCTCTCCTCCCAATGAAACTAGAGGGATGTCTCGGAAGGAGCGATAATGTAAACATTTGCCCCTGGCAGATAAGCAGTGTCGAATGAACTGGATTTGACAGCATTAACAAATTTACTGTGTTGTATTTGAATGCATTAGCTGTGGTGAACTGTGGAAAGGTTTGATAATGTCATGGCTTTCAAATTATGGTCTTACCAAAGCGCTTAACAGATTTGTCTACTGTTTCACGTCTGTGAATGACTACATAATTTACACATTTAATGGATGTTAGATTACCTGTCTGCCATTAGACTCTTAGACTACAGTGAATGAAAAACAGAAAACAGTACTTTCCCAGGACATAAATGCTTACTTAACATCAATGGCACCCATGCATCATCCTACATGTCACAATATAGTGGCTTTGGAAAATCTGGATAAAACAGATGGTTATACCTAACCATTAACTGTATTTAAGAGGTTTTGTATTTTACCCACTGAGAGGTGACTTGGAAAAGCTTGTTTTATAGTCATTGCATGTTAGAATGATGTTTAATCAAAACAGTGATGTTGAACATTGAAAACCTGGTGAGATAATCTCTTCTATTATTAAAGGTGACCTTTAAAAAAAGGTTTCTTCACTGATGTCTCTTCTTTTTTTTTTTTTTTTTTTATCTAGCAATAAAGGAAATAACATAAAGTAGTATAGCATTTATTATGCAACTAGTAGCACTTAAAATCCTAAAATGAACATTGGAGTAGGTTGAACATGTACAGTTAAGAATGCATTTGAAAATATTTCAAGCTATGAAGTTTGGTAGACAGGTAGGAGTAGACAGGTCTTAGTAACCTAACTGCTTATTATCATTTTCATAAGACCACTTGAGAAAACTCTAAAATTTAATGGATATGCAATTAAGTGAGATTTACAGAAGGTAAGATATAATCTTTGAATAAGGTTCCATAGAAATATACCCTATGCGTAATAGAGTATAATAGAGTTAAAAGGTATTTTTTTAATAGTGTTTTCAAAATAACATGTAAATTTAAGAATAATATTATTCCAAGTATGAAAATTTATAGGTAGAACTTCTTTCCTTATATGTCACATTGATACATCATCTAAATTATCTGCATTGATGCATTCCTGATACATGCTCATTCAGCTCCCAACTCCCTCGCATCCACTTCGCACGAGCCATTTTCAAACACTTGGGGAAAGTTAATTGAGCCTTGCTGTAAACTGCCATTAAAACTTTGCATTTTGTGGACTGAAATTTGTGCTGGACTTCCCATTTCAGTCTGGCCATTTTGCATTATGCTAAAAAATCAAAAGCTCTGTTTCAGTCTCAAATTCTGAAGCTGCTGTTCTTCCTGGAGGCATGTTGGGTAGCAGGTGGCCTCAGTCATGTGTGACAGGACTGAGTTTGCCACCAGCAAGAAGAAAGAAGTTTCAGTGGTTTTAATGGAAGTTTTGGTAATAAAAAGAGACCTCTATTTTTGATGGAAAATATTTGCTTTTACATTGACTATGCTAACATTTCTTTGATAGTATTTGTTGTTCCATTTGCTTAAACAAGGCTGATAGAGATAGTATCTTTCCTTAATTACACCCCACCAGCTGAGTTTTGTGTCGTGTGTCCATTTTCTTAACACAGCATATAATTTCACTGATTATAAGCTATTGCCTGGTCCTCTGTTATCTGAAGAATTTTTAATGCAAATGAGATTTTCAGCTTGTGTAATCTATTATAATTTTGAAAGATGATTAAGACCGAAATTAAACAGGTGTGTAGTTTGTGTAAGTATGATCTATATGAGTATTTGAGGATCTGTTATAATACTTATGACATATATTGTCATTAGAAAATGAAAAGACCATTGTGTAAATAAGAATCACATTGTGTAACTTAACTTACTGAAAGTTCTTATTTAGTCAAGTTCAATTTCTCTTAGATATGTTATTTCCCATAGTCTATAATTAAAAATAACTGTCCAGCACCTATAATGTGTAACAACAAAGACAAGTTATAGTCTTGAATTTATTCATAATACAATATTTATTTTTAATAACAATCTGCTATATGTGGAAACAATAAAATTTAAATTTAATTGTTCACCAAGATATATTTTTATAGTGACTCCAGCTACAGTTCTTAGGATATCATGACATAAATCCTAACATTTCTAAGTAGTTATATCTAAGATATCATACATATATAATTAATAAGAATGTGGAAAAATAATTAATTATAAGAAATAATAGAAGATGTTGAAGCTGGCAGTCTCAGTGTAAACATCTGCTTGTTTTTATTACAGTGTTTGCTACACATTGCTAGTAGTCTATTTTTTTACCTTAAATTATATTTTTCTGTAGTAATTCTAGATAATCTTTCAGTCCAAGTTTTTATGGATGCTATTACTTCACAGAGGGAGGAAAGAAACACAACAGAGTTGTGAAAATTTAGCACTACATAAAACTACCTATCTGTCATGCTACCAACTATCACCAGGATGAATGTACCTCCAAACTTCCTTTTATTTCCTTAGGTTGGGAGATGCACCTATGCCTACCAAACAGTGAGGGAGCACCTGTTTTGAGATGGAATCATCATCTTTAAGGTGTGAACCAAACCACATTGAAGTGCAGAGCTGTCAGTTATCATTTGAAGGTGCTGATTTCAGACAATGTTTGTGGTGTAAATTCCAAATCAGAGACCCTTCATCTTGATTTGTAGTCTCTTTATAAACATTTTTCTTTAAAACGAATACTAGATTTTGATTAGTGTAACACAGATTTTCTTTTATTATCTCACTCTTTCTTAGCTGCTTTAAGGACCATGTAGCTGACACAGTCAGTAATCATTTATCCTACTTTATCTCCAAGTGAACGAACACTGGTGCACAAGGACTGTAATGATGTTCTTTGGGTTATCTATGGATTTAACTGTATCAAACACTTTAGAACATCAGTGACTCTGGTCTCTGGTTTGCCAGAGAAAAAGCAGGCTATAAGTGCTGTGGCATTTTAACTATCAGAAATTACATTGCTAAGGGAAAATAAATACTCTTCCACTGTTATGAAAAACAGGTTGGATTGCTGCTTGTTCATATAAACATCCATACGAAAAGTAACACAGTCTTTCGCAAGTCTTTGGACCGATGGTGTTATGCTCTTACTTGTCCTCTGGCTTCCTCACGGTACTTATGACAAGTTTGCATAGTCACACCTCTGTGAAATTTTGTGTTATAACCAATTGATTTATATTGTTAAAGTAATTTATAAGAGTTCTTTCTTGGTG
Source organism: Rhynochetos jubatus (assembly GCA_027574665.1). Classification (NCBI taxonomy): domain Eukaryota; kingdom Metazoa; phylum Chordata; class Aves; order Eurypygiformes; family Rhynochetidae; genus Rhynochetos; species Rhynochetos jubatus. The sequence goes on from CM050656.1 coordinate 26,761,337, forward strand.
TCCTATTATTCCATCCTCTGGTATTCAATATTAAATCTGTATTAAAATCGGTTGTGGATGCTCAGGTTTTTCTCCAGATGTGGAAGGTTTGTAGATCTTGGTAGCCAGTGTGTGCTGTGCTGCACAAACAGATTCAGTGACAAGAATGTAGGGAATAAGCTGAAATGATTCTCTGAAAGTTGTTTGATGAAACATATCATAGAAAATGTAGGAGATTACAGAGTTTCAACAGCTGTAGGCTACTAGATAGGAAATCTCGCCAGAGCTGGTCTTTTGCCAAATAGTCATGCATTTTCCTCTCAGCAGCTCTCCATAATTGTGTATGTGCTTGTTGTTTCCACTATCAAGTTTGTCTTTTACAAAATTGGTTTGCTGTTCACATAAACGTGCATAATGCTGCTCTTTTCCACTATTCTTGTTCTCCATCAGCTGCCCCTACTGTGCACGCATAACTGCTCAGCCCTGCCAGGCCCTCTGCTCCCTGTTTTGCTCCTTTCTGCAATACTATAATTCATCACAAGTCCCTCAGCTGTACAAAACTAGCTGTCATTACAGGACATGCCCCAGTTATGTGTAATGTGCAAGGTAAATGAAATCTCTACAGCATGCCTATGGGGTGTTTTTTACTGAGGTTCTGTTTCTCTCTGTACTAGGTGCTGACAAAGCATCCCTACCCATCTGACTTCCCTCAAAATCCTTGGCTAGGGCTGCCTTTGTTTTAAATCTCATGCTTATCTTTACTCAGGGAAAAAAAAACCCAACAACAACAACAAAAAAACCAACACCCACCAAACAAACAAACACCCAATAAAAACCACCACACCAAAAAGACCAAACCAACCCCAAATAATTAAGCATGTTATGACCAAATTAAAAAGGTTATGACCAAATTAAACAAAAAAATATTGTAGAATCACGGCCAAAATAAGTGAGCCTGGCTGAAGAAAATGGGCAGCAGAATTTTTCTGAGACATTTAAGAATTTTCATATTCTTATTTATATTCAATTTTCCAAATCATGCTATTAGACATCTCATCCATTCCATGTAGGGCTGAAGACAAGACTCACTTCTTACTGCAGCACTGTGGGGATACCAGGTGAAGAGAGATTTCTCCTGTGTTACGCATCTGATGTCAGGCAGACCAGATGCCATGGCCCTTGCTAAAAGTCCAGGTTACACTTGTAGGGAGCAAGAATTTGAACAGCCTGTGAAGGAAACATGAAGGTGAAGTGTCTGGGGTCAGAGTATAAAGGGCCTCATGACATGTTTGAGCTTATCAAGAGAGCAGTAAGCATCAGTCAAATGCTCAAAAGTTGTCCCTTCCCACACATCAAGTCAAACATGCGGTACGTCCCTAAATAAGTACAATTGCAGATAAGGATAAAAGTACTGAATAGAAAGCGGCTGTTACATCTTTCATGTTGTATCTTTCTAAGTAAATAAATTGTAAATAGAATGCAACACCTACTCTTGGAGGTGAAAATGAAATGAATCAGTCATAGATGTTCTGAGTTTGTGTGCTGTCTGTAGCTCTACAGAAGTAGACTTGGATTTTTGTATTTTCCTGCTTTTTCTATGAAACCTGATTTTAAGACCTTATTTAATGAACTTTCCAACAATGAACCATAAGAGGTGAATGGGCAACTTTCGTCCAAAGCAGTGGCCTATTGAGTTGAAGACCTTAGTGGAAGCCTTCTGTAACTGTGTTGGTACATTTTCTGCCCTCCCCCTCTCCTAGTTCCTAGACAGCTCTATGGCCTAAACATTCCAGCTATGGCCATTGTGTAGTGCATTTGGCGGTTAAGCAGCCCTTGACCATACCAAGCACTCCTGTGTTGCTATGGTGGGGAATGGCACAAAGCATACTGGGAGTTCGGTTGCCTGAACAGGGAATTTTACTACCTGACTGCGGGAGAGGTAAGAATGGAATCCCTAATATTTCTTGAAAACTCTGAGACTCGGGCAAATTGGTAACATCAATTACTGACATTCTAGTAATTACCAACCTGAATTGTGGCCAAAGTGGGAAGTTACCAATGCTTTAACTCAATTATCTCACGAACCTATAAACAACAGTTCCAAGAAAGACCCTTTGAGCTTTTCTGGACCACAGTGGGCTGCGTCCAGTATTTCCCTCAGTGGGACATCTCTCAGAGTTCACAAATCCTCAAGTCTGTGAAATCAGAGGGTCATTGATGAAACTTAGGCTAAAACCTTCTTGAGGCTCAACTCTTCACATTTGAGAGATGGACTGGTGCCCTACATGAACATTTTCACTGAACTTAAGGGGAAATTTTAACAAGTATCTTTGTATATATATCTACCTGTGTTTCCATGTCTGTCTGTATATGTGTGCAATTTTATGTTGACAACTTTGTTATGTCTTTGATTAAGTTGCTAAATTGATTGATTAATAGTTGTTTTGTTAGGAAATTATATAATCTAAGTGTGTGGTATATCTTACTAGTGTTAATGAACTTTGAATTGCTGCTATCTCAAAGTTACACAAAGCACAAAGCCTACCACACTGATCTGTATGTCTAATTCCTTAGACATAAACCATTGACCAGGTCTGGGAGCAGGAGTAGGTTCATCCACACCTAGACTTCTCTTTGGGAAATTTAGAAAGCAAAGGCGTCCACTCTGAACCTTGTGACTTCCCAGGAAGAAGTTCCTTGCCCCATCCCCCCTAATCCATATCACGTCAACCCAATTCTGACTCAATTTCTCTGACTCTGTGTAAATAATTCTTACTTTGCGTATAAGCCATAACTGATCTGATTTCACCCTCGTATGCTTTTCCATGTCAAAGAAGTAATAGGGTGGACCTTGACAACTAATTCTGCAAAGTCATGCTTTTCAAAATTGCATATTAAAAATAGTTTTTTCCCCTTAATATTTGTGATGCTGAACTTTTAAGTGGCCTAACCACTCTTCCCTGTTGCGACTGTTGTCCACAACACTTTGGTCAACTTCTGAAAGATAGACCCCAATTTACAATCTGGCTTTGTTTTAGTTCCATGTTGAAATTTTGGGAAAAAGTCTAGGATACTTTCACAGTGTGGAATTATTTCAACATCCTTTCAAAGCTGTCGTGACAGGCAGTTATTCCCCACTGCAGTCTGGTTTTGGGTCACTTGTGTTTACATAAGCAAACTCTCAAAAAAGAAAAGAAAATCATAAACTCCTGAGCAATACAACTTGTTGATGTATTAATTCTAGCATTTCTCACCTTTTATGGACAGTAATAAATGTATCTGTAAAACCTGTGGAAATGTTTATAATAAAGGGAATTAAGCTATTGTCTCCACAATTCTTTCATGACACTACTTATAAGACCTCAGTGGGTTTTTACTTGAGGCTCTTAAATTTTGAAAGGCTAAATAATCTTCAGATAACAAGGTAATAAAAAAATGTGGGAAAAGTATGACCTTCCAATACTTGCATGCAAGGCAAGCTGGATGAAGGTGTAATAACCACACAGTTGCTATTTAATGGGATGACAGTTTCTCCTCTGTAGAAGTATTTCTGAGCTCCTAGGGAAAACAACCACCTGGACCTCCTTGTTGCTATGTGGGAGGCTCTACGTTCCTTGTGAGTCATGGTGAAAGGTTCTCACTGGCTTGTAAATCCAATGGGAACCCCAGTATTGCCTTAGTGGCCTGAGTGATCAAAGCAAGCTGGATGAGGAGTGGAGTAGGAAAAACATCCATAACAGTTTATGTGTGAGGCATTTCAGCTCTACTGGTGCTAAGCTAGTCAGCACCTCCAACCCTTACATAATAGTGTAGAAATCTAAATAGAACCTAGACAGAGAGGTCTAGCCCACAGAGGTACTAAAATCCTCTGTTCTTGCTTAAGTTTCCCTACTAGCATCAGTCAGTGCTGAGGGTGATAAGAAATGTGCAACTTGAAACTCAACAGCCTGGTCAAAATGCAACCAGTAGGAGCATCTTTACTCCATGGGTCTTGGATCAGATGCTTATCTGGCAGGAATTAAAAAAGTAAGTACATTGATTGCTTGAAAATGTGGAACAGCTGATAACTGCAAATGGCAGTTTTCTATATGAAATTGTACACGTAAACCTCTTGCATGCAAAACTCAGATGTTTGATATGCACTTTCTAAATCCAAAGTGCAGAGAAAACATTTATGTAGGTTTTTTAAACTTTTTTTCTAACATTGCATTCTGAATTAAGTTGCTGGTGACTGCAGTAAATGGCAGGCTTTGAAGGGCAATATCAGGGATAATAATCTTGTTCAAATTATAGTTTTATTTTAAGTAAAACTTTTTTCTTACTGAGAATATTATTATATATTCATATTTTCATTTTATTAGTTTATATATACAGCTACTAAGTCATTTGCATGTTATAGAATTTTATTTGACTTTTAGCAAATGAGTGGCATCCAAGCAATTTTAGGTTTAATTTGATCAATATTTAATGGATTATAATTATCATTGCAACTCAGAGTTTTGCACTGCTGTATATTGCTGCATAATGTTTAATCAAGGAGAGAGAGAGATTAAATATAACTGGAAAATAGCTATCAAGTTTATGTTGAAGAAATTTAGTGGGATTATTAACTAAATTACAGAGGTCTAATTCAATAATTTTTTCAGTTAACACTTTAAAATTGAATTTCAAGAGCATTTCCCTCATTTATATTTTTAAATACCTGCAATATTTATTTAAAAAAATACACAAAGAGCAAAATGACTAGATGGTATCAATGTTTCAAATTGCTGCATCACCAGCAAAAATTCCCAGGTGCTCTATCTGGGAAAATGGGAATAACATTTCTGCAATTTAAAAAGGAGATCTGCCTATGTGGACAGAATAGCTCAGTCAATAGATTTTGCTTATACATTACTAAGAGACAGTTATGTAAATACTGCAGGAATTGGACAAACCATTTCACATTAATGTATCTGAAGACAGTGAAATGGGTCATGAAAATCCATGAAAAAATACGTTTAATATTAAACCTCTTGTTGCACAAACTAAAGACTTATTTTCCTCAGAAATGCAGATGATTGTATTTAGTAACACTAATATGATTTCCCAATTTTTTTTGGTTAAATAAAATTTATGAATTGTGAAACACCTTCTCTGGTATTGCACACCACATAGAAACGTGTAGAAATGAGTTTAGAAAAGGAAGCCTGGAAAAAGTCTAAACATTTCTGTTTCACTTTTAAACAAGGCATCTAAAATACACAGTTATGGGTTTTGAAAAAATGTTCATGTATAACTCTTTGGAATAAATGATGCACTTATTCTTTCCAGGTGTTTCTGAAGAAGGTGGCTCAAGACCCCTTGTCTGATGCAAAGTGTAAATGCATGGATTAGTTCCTAAAGCGTAGGTGCACTGCACCTCTGGCTCTGTAGTGTGTTGCCACTTTAGAGGTATTCACATCTTGCACATGAGCGCTGGGATTCTGCCTGTGCTCTCTACCCAAAACCAGGATGATGATCTTCACCCCCATGCTTGTGGCTCCTGGTTTTTTGGACAGGACCTAAGAACTCCAGGTAACGGAACATACATCGAAAAGCCCTATTTATTATCTTTCTCTAGACAATTGTTGTTTACGTCAAGTGTAAAACTAGGCCATTTAAGGCTAAATTCTGAGATTTTACCCATGAGAGGGCAGTTCACTCCCCTCACAACTTATGTAGGGATGTGGTGAAGTTTCTATGGCTTGAAATCTTTACATCAGAAATGAATATGTGACTAATCTATAAATACATAGGCCAGTTGAATGAGGAGTTATGATTACAGGGAGGAAGTTGCTGAATGATTTTCTGTGGTCTTCAAGGTGTGTGAAGTGCTACTTGGGTTATAAGAATGAGTCCACACTGGTCTTAAAGCCAGTAAGCCATAATCATACAGCTAGCAGAGACGTGAACTAGTTATTGATTGATTCTTGCTTTTTATTGCTATGCAGAGTGTGTATTAGATAGAACAAGAGAGTGAGGTGGGAGAACTTGTTCTGGAGAAAGCATAGAGAGGAAAACTGTTTCAGTAAATTGTTCTTATTTTTTTCTTTTTTTTTTAATTTAAGAGAAGTTTGTGGTGTTTCATATCTTCTTAGAAATTTGTTTGTTGGATAATAAATGTGTTGTGGTAAGAAATCTGTGTTAAACACTGTCAGTTACAGCTAAACGAAAATGAAGATATTTTTAGCTTTACAATAATTTGCCTTATTTGAAGACTTTTGTTCTTTTAGTTAGCATTTTGAATGCAGTATGTGATTCTGGTCATGCATGATGATTTACAATGTTGTAGCATCCAATTTTATCTGGAGTGATGACTGAAGGTATCTTTTTAGCCTTTTGAAAATATTTTACTAATAACAAATGAAGGGTATAAAAATCTAAAAGCAAAAGACCAATAACATGCAAGCCCTAAATATTTATCTATGTAAAGGTTTTAGTATAGAGGTATTGTATAGCCCAGCCTTGCTTAACAGTTTCAGGACTGGACTTTTAATTTGTTTATTTTTGTCATAAGTCATGTTTTTAAAAAATGCACTTGTGTTATTTTTATAATCTAGATGTCATAAAATTTTTTTGAAATGGGAAAAAATGCCTAAATTCTAATACTATTAATATATGCAAAGTACAACTTCTGTACCTGATGCTATTCATCATATCCCAAATTAATCATCAGGGACAGAACCCAATATCCCATTTCAAGCAAAGACCAATAGCTCTTGGGGAAATTAAATCATCTTTCAGAAATATTTCATTCTGAAAAGCTAATAATTCAATGGAAATGGATTTTTAGAGGAAAAACCTGAGTGTGTTACATAATCTCTCTGTAGGGTTCTCCATCTTATACATTAACATTGCATACCACAATTTAAATCAGAATTTGTTGAAAAACAGTTTACACTGTTGTGAGTGTCACAGTCCTTTAATGTTTCTGAAGTGATAATAATATGATTTGGAAACTCAGGGGAACATCACTTAAATCTGATGGAGACAGAGACAAACACAAATGAAGGAAGAGATATAGAGCAGGAAATTCTCATTTTTGCAATGACATTTTTATCTCACCTTTTTCCTCCCCTATTCTACTTGAGAATTGTGCAGCCAACCACTTCTGCAAAATAATGTGCAATCTGCTGTTCTGTTACCCTTTCCACTTGGTATAAAGATTCAATGGAGAATGGAAAATGCATTAAAAGTGTATTTATTTTTAAAATTTCTGCTATAAGTAGTAGATAGCTCATGGTTATGGAGAGAGGGAGAAATGGAATTACATCCTGTACTGAAGATAGGAACAAAGGAGATACTGTACTTAAAAGGGGAAATGCTGGGTTTTGGATATTTTCGTTCTAATAAGAGTTTATAACACCACATTAATGATATTTTGGACATTTAAAAATAAAACCCATAATATTTTATTTATTTATTTACTTTCTTACTTTTAAAGCAGGTATTCAGGTGTGCACTTCGGAAAGGAATAGGCTCTGAGCTCAGCCACACCACCACGTATTTCACGGTAGCCACAGGCTCTTCTGTTACAGATGTTTGCAGCTAGGTCTTCTGCTTGCCTCAACACTAGTAGAGTTGTAATACGCTCTAATAGCTAAAAGAGAGGTTGTTTTGTAGGTTTTCAGAATACATTTTTTTCCTTTATATGGATTCCCTTTTTTCTAAATCTATTTATTCTCCTGGAGGTGCAAAAAGAGAGATCTTCAGCAGGGTTCACACTTAATGGGTCCCTGAGTTTGCTTGTGCCCCCATGTCATCGCGTGTACTACACTGCCCTCCTGTGTCTGCCCTATGAGACCCTGATCACGCCTCAAATACTTCTGAAGGAGCTCCAAAAGATACCTGAGAAAAATGAATCTATCATCAGTAGGCTTTGTTTTCCTCTCAAAGGATGTTTGTTTCTACTAGGAAGTTCTCAGCATTGTCAGTTGAAACAAGGATGAAAAGTCCTGCTCTGTTAAAGCCAGAATGTCTACTTTGAGATTAAATTTACACAATAAACAATGGACTGAATACTTACGAATCTTTTCAGAATAGAACTAGTCAAGACATAATTTAATCCGTATGTTTCATTGAAATGACATATTAATTATTGATTACGCTTAATGAATATGTTAATATGCAGAATTCAGGAGGTTTCTGCTGCCCTGCTGTGCTCTCTAGGCCCTCATACATTTTTTAAGAAGTGTCTGTGGGAGACAGTGTCTGGGCTTACGCCAAGGCACCATAACGAAGACCACATACAGAGTTCAAGGGCTGGTGCTTGTCCTTCAGGAGTAACATCAGAAACTTGTTTTGTCTGACAGTTGTTCTAGAAATTTTAAATTAGATTATTCATGTTTTCCCTGTGTAAATGGGGTAAGTTATTAGTGTTTTTCCATTCAGCTGGGGACATAAAATAAAGTTTGACCTCTTTTTCCATTTCAAAGGGGGAGGGGAGAAAAATAAATGGAAAGTTCAAGCCAATGGTCTAGTCAATAGTACATTACAACTTAAGCACTCCTGCGTCCATTTGCAATGAGATTACAAAAGATGTTTAGCTCTTCTATCTTGCTGTTTTTAATACTCAGGCGAAATAACCAATATGCACAGTGGAAACAAAAAGTTTCTGCTGATGAGGCCTTGACTGTGGTTTTGAATACAGCCTCGAGCAAAGGCTGATGTTTAAATTGCTCCACTCTGAAGAGTCTTGGGGTGCTCTGTCACATCTATGGGGACCTCAGCAGTTGCATTCATAAAACTTTATGGTTGAAACCCTTTATACAATAACACATATTAAAGTAGTGAAAACCAATGTAATAACAGATGAAAATGGGAATAGTCTAGTGTGCCAGGCTTAGAAAAAAATGTGGTATTGTAAGCCTTTACAAATGAGAGACAGAAGTGTATCTTGAGATCATGTTACCATGGGCACTGTGTAAACCAATAAAATGTCAACCTTGAAACTATTAGATTGCAAAGAAAAAAACCCCCTGTTTTTATTTTTTGAATACTGAATTATTTAATTTCAGTAATTGTTATTTTTCTGTTGTTTTTCAAGTGTTAGCAGGCTCTCTCCAGTAACTCATAAATTAAATGATGCTAGAGCTGCAAGCCATGGCCCCATGAGAAATCATATGGTACATAAAGATGAGTGTCACTAAAGACTTGACCCCTAACTGTGTATAGGCATGGTCTGTGTATTAATAAATAAGTAAAGAAGTATTATAAAAACCCAATGATACTGAGTCACTTCTACAATCACTTTTTATTACTTATAATTCTATTTCAAAATTCTTTAAGGAGTTTGGGAAAGTCCTTTCTTTGGTGGGAATTAATTCAAGGAAGTGTAAAGTTCATCTGTGAGGAATTAGGATGGGACCATCACTTCATGGGGTGAATTAAGAGTGTGGATTTGGGGCTAGTGAAATAGTAATGTGTCAATATATAAAACTTCCAACAGTAAGTTGGAAGCTGTAGCCCTGAAACCAGAGGCTGTTTACTGCATCCTTCCTCCTGGTATATTTGGAGAGAGCGTGCTGGCTGTGGGACATCTTACTGACATGCAACAGGTTCACCCATCGTGGAGGTCCAGAATTCAAGTACTCTTGAATTACATACTCTTCTTATGTCTGTCTTAGTTCATTTTTCTCTGAGGAAAAGAAAGGATTTATAGATCAGTTTTCATTGCTCTTCTCTCTGGGATGTCTGATCCATGTTAGAAGCTTGGATACAACTCACTGATCCTTATAGGAAGGTCTTGTGTAGAGTAAGCTTAATCATAAGGTCATAGAATTTTAATACAATTTTAAGTAAAAGGTTTGAAAGTTATAAATTTTAATTGTAATGCAAACCAAAGTACTAATACGTAACATAAACTTCAAGAAAGATTTTCCCCCAAAGCCTTGAAATGCAGCTGACAACATCAGTTAGAGGTCTCTATAGTTTGTGAAAAGGAAAGTTACATTATTATAAAAGAACAGGCTTCAGATAATCCAAAGATCACAATTACTTTCCATAGCAGAGGAGCAGGTAAGATTCCTTTTTCAGCCAGGGGAAAACATTTCTTATTAATCAGTTATATAAAAAGAGCAATGGGATGAATTAGTTTAAACTGTGTAAAGTTTCCTGAAACAATAGAACAAATCGTGTCACAGTAGGTTCTCCTCTTATCTTCAGATAGAAAAAAATCTCAGTCTTTTATGATCCCTAAGCATGGTCTCAGGGCACATGAATGCACTGCTTCCAATCATGTCTTCAGCTGCCACCAGAACAGTCCTGCCAATACCATACTATACCACAGTGTAGTATCCCACACTGGCGTATCATATATGATATACTTTACATTGTATTCCGTATCACAGTATGGAGATACATATATCTCCATATATATATATCTATATATCTATCTTTGAAGGGAAAGTTCTTTTCTTGGGATTGGTGAATGGTTACGCAGAGGATGCAGAACAACTTGTGTCTTTAGTACCTGCTTATACTCTCATGAAAGAGCATGCAGATTTTTTCTTAGTGTTTCATTGAAAAACTAGTGATTGTTCCTGCTTCTAGAACTGGATACCTTAAAGCAGGCCGTCCTGAAATGTTGAGGGTAAAATTCTGATTATTATTGCATATGCTAATCACAAAGGCATTACATAAGACTACACTAGCTGATGAAGCAGTACTCTCTACCTTCAGGATATTTTATTTTCTTCTGTATTCTTTTTTCTCCCCAAAATTTAAAGTGTGATACGTAAAATGGATTGTCAGAAACTGCTAGTTTGAGTAAAGGCAATACAAAGATGGTACATTGAACTTGGTTGAACTGAATGGCTTCTGCCTTAAAGGTAAACAAGAATAAAGTCTGCATTTCTGTGGTCGCCCTTGGGGGTCAAACCAATAAGTACTCTCTTTTCCTTGCTTGAAGTTTATACGTTCTCTAGGAATGTGATTTTGCTTTCAAAAAGCCTTAATTCTTCTTCCTTGGGAAAACAAATTTCATCACCAACCCATAAATAATCACAGGAAAAAATAATAGCAGCCTAATTTACATCTAACCTTTCTTTTTAGTGATTAATGGATACTATTTATGTAAACTGTTTCTACATTCCAGCGTGAAATGAAATTTAAATTGCAAATTTTACAGTGGTGTATTTTAACTGGTGACCCCATCCCCAATCACAAATTAAAAAAACCCAATTACATTTGTAATAAAGATGCTAATGCATTTCTTGTTTTTAGGGCACGTAAAGTTCTTGCTGCCAGCAACTTTATTTTCCCTCTTGATGAGCCAATAAAAATGTGTTTTCCAAAGTGTTCCAAGTTCTGTGTATGTGTGCATTTAGGAAGGTAACTAAAGAGTAACTCTCAGCACATCCACTTTGCCGCAGCATTCATGGTCAAGTAAACCTATTGCATGTTGAAGGCTATGTTGTCTACCACTCTCCACAGTGAAGGGCAACCCTTTGAAGGAAAGTAGGTTTTCAACATATCTGAGGCATTGAAACTTTCCGCTAGCCAAAGGGCTCTTCAGCAGCTGTGATTACTCAGTTATTCAAGGCTGGTGCTGAAGATACTTCTCTCCACCTGTCTGCAGAGGTCTAAGTGCTGCACTTTGCTTAAATTGCCCTTCATCTAGGGTTGCTGGGAGTGGTGAAGAGCAGTTCCCAGCTGAAATGTGGTACTAGTCCCTGGAGACTGGCTTTCTCTAATAAACAGCTCTCTTGAAGTTGTTTGCATTCCACAGACCTTTTGATTTAGGGTCTTGCAGGCAATTTGGTTCTCTTTTGCTTCAGGACCCTCTTTGGAGATTAAAATAAGAAGGCATTTTTGTAACTCATTGCTTCATTTGAACTGTCAAGGAAGATACAGAAGTTGGTTGAGAGAAAGGAGATTGTTTTCCCTGTGTGTCATAATATTGAGGACCATATTCAGCTGTGACTTTCAAAGGGCAATACAGATCTACCAGCCCCGTCTCGGTAAGGCTGGTGGCCAACATGAGCTCTATAGACCCACTGAGATGCAACTAAGGTCAGAGCACTGCAAGGTCCAATGAGCTTGTCACCTAAGTCTGGGGATCTTGATGGGAATGAGGAGAAACAGAGGCTTTCCAAGTTTTTGTGTGGGAAAAATTAAATGACAAATTGCACTTTGCTATTTTAGGGTTGCTGGTCTTGTGAAGGGAACATGAGCAGAACTATTCAGCTGGATATATTTTCATCCCCAAGAAAGAAAACTAGACGAAACTACATAAAATCTACTTGAGAAGTCTTTTTTTATTTTTAAGAAGGTTTTTTTGGGGGGAGGGGGGATTTTTTTTTCTATTTTTGTAGCAATGCACTGTCAGAAAACTTTAGGACCACATGTTGTCTTCGTTTGTGTCTATACATCTACAGGGGAAGTAGAAATGTGCTAACGACAAAAAATAGAAAAGTAGACAGAAAAGCAAAGTTTTGATACTGCATAACACTGCTTGCTGCCAATGACAGGAGGCAGAGAGAAGCACCATTCATGCACTTTGCTAGTCTGAGTGACCAGCAGTAAGAAAATACCTTTTTATTCGTAGACTGGGCAAACTCATTCTGTGAAATATTAAATGTAGAACCCCTGCGTGTAATTTTAAGAGCTGCTTTACAGAAGAGCACTTTAATAGTTGGTATATAACCCTTCTTAGCAATACTTTTGAAAACTGTGGCAGAGATGAACCCATGAATTTCAAGCTGTAACTTGGCTTCTAGGAGTATCCATCTGGTTGTTTCTGACTGTGACAGATCTCTTGGATGAAGGAACACCATTGTATGGTGGGAATCCATGTGACATGGAGCTGTGGCTAGACTGACCAAGCCAATAATTTAACAAGTGCAATCAACTCTCTTTAACTTGGATGAAACCAACTGCTCAGAGTAGCAAATGGCTTGTAAGATCCCTTGTATGCTGTAGATGACTCCTTGGTGTGCTGATCCTGGCACAGGATTTGGTGGGTGCTCAGGCCAGTAGTTGCCAGCAACCTGAGTGTGCCCCAAAGATGAACTTGGTGCTGCCTGTATGATGCAGAGTCACTGAACGATAACTGAGCAGCTCTTGGGTTCCAGAAACCCCGAATCTGGGCTTGGGGACCCAGGATCTAAATCTGGTGTGGTGATCTTGGACTAGCATGTTAGTGCTTACGTATGCAGTTTCTGAGACCTAAGGAAGCCCAGTGTTGGTGCTTTTACTGCATCATTGGCAGGCATACTATATCCACTTACTGCTTTTGTAACTTTGCTTAGCTCTTATAATTAAATTCAAGAGGCTTGAAATCTCAGCACTTAGTATAATCACTTCTATCTGTGACATGATATAATTGGTTACCCTGAAAATTTACTAGTACATAACGCTGTCTTTATATTGTCATCAGCCTTGAGCTCTGTCATTGTGTGGTTTTTAGTTTCCTGCTATTGTTCTGGCCAGTGAAAGCCCACCTGACCTTGCTTCTTTTCTTAATGTGAAGACTGACTTAGTCTGCTTTGTCTTCACTCACAATAGTATCTTCTTACTTATTTTCTCATTTTATTTTTTATCTGAAAGTCTTGTGTAGCTACGGTTAAGAGGTTGGGTTCCTTCAGTAATTCATTTTTACCACTTATTGTACAGGTGACCAAAGCACTCTTCTCAAGTGATAAGAATTCATACAAAGAGTGATGCTCTTGCTGCCCTGCAGCGCAGGCTTCTGTGTAACCTTAAGTTCAGATCTTTCTTGACAAAGACACACCAAATTGATTTAATGGACTGTTATAACCACAGGCAAGGCTTCAGATTTGAATAAAAACACTTTCCCACCCTCAGTTACTTCACTGCAGAAGTTAGTGGCTTTTACTGAACATGAACTTATTTCTGATGATATTAGAAGTAGCACGACTGAGTTTCTAAATAAGCATGTTTAAATTGAGTATATAATACAGAAAAATGAAAGTTGGGCTATTTCGCCCTTTCTTTAATGAAATATTCAGGCAAGGTGTTAGTTATATTGCTTTAACAGTTTTAGTATAATATTGCACTGAAGATGCTGAACTTAATAGCTTGGTGATTGCATGGTTGTGTCAGTGCTAATCATGACTGACAAATAATTTAAGCAATGTTTCTAACTCTATTAAAGGATATATTCCAACAACCTCAAAATCCTCATCTGAAAGGCAAATCCTGAGTGCTGTAGCCCACTGAGAATCTTTCCAAGCTGTGCACACACCAAAATGTTTGTTGTGTTGCTATATGTGAATATTGACTTTTAATTTACACTTTAAAATTAAAATCAGGAGACGAGAAAACCTTTTCTAAAGAGTTTTAGCTCCTTCTTATTTAACCAATTATCAGTATATGCTTAAGAAAACACCACGAAACATCCTTCTTCCATGACTTGTAATTTATCTGAATGGGGGAAGGAAGGCTTTGGTGGCAGATTTATTTTTGCTTTTTAATAAAACTATTGATTTTGTACAATCCGTTCTGTTCTGAGAGCAGATACTGAAACCATTCACTATTTCCACCATTTCCACGTAAGCGCTTGCAAGGCGTCACACTCTCCCTCTGTATAACCCTATAAATCTTGCACAACTTTTCATGTAAAAGGGGGGCAGAGCCCTTCCCAATTCTAACATGCAGCCCAGCAGTCTGCCTTTGTTTTAGGAAGGGAAAGGAGGGCATCCACCCACACACACCAAGGCAGACACTGCGTAAATGACCCACCACTCTACTTTATTGCACTTACAGGCAAAAAGCTGGGGGAAAAGGTGGGGTCCCTATGCCGTTAGACCAGGCAGGTAGTCCACCTGGTCCCTAGGTTAAGGTGGGAGGATGGTGCCTCCTTGCTTGGATACTCCTTGGGAGGGGAGAAGTGGGGAGGAGGGAGTCCATGGAGGTATAACTACAGGTGTTTGGGGAAGATTTCTGCCATCAGGGGTGTGTTCAGGAACAGCATTGTTCCAGGATGTTCTTTTGGGGAAAGTCAGAACATACATCTGGATCTCAGACTGCTGACAGCTTGGGCACCTATGACTCTTCTGCTTTTTTTCAGCTTTCATCTGCAGCCTGAGCATGTCCTGCTCCTCAGCACACTGCTCACTGGGTGTTGTAAAGCATCCTGTCTCATCCAGATAAGACATTTCCTATTGAAGGAAAGATTTTCTTGTGCTGTCCTTGGGGTATAGACTTTAAAACCATTTGCAACCTACTTAATTGCTGTTATTTTTGTCTATCTTTGTAGAGCACTTTTGCAAAAAATACCCCTGCCTTCCTTTTCTTTTTTATTACTAAATGTGATTTTTCATGAAAATATTTATCTTTTATAAAGCCCATTTCAGAGGTCTCATGCTACAAAATTGAATGCCACACCTTCCATTTAAGTACAAACTATCAGCACAGGGAAAATTACGGAAAGAGATGATGGAGACCCAAAGCACTGAGATTTGCCTAAATTTTGCTATATGTCTTGAAGTAAGTGGCAGGTCCAAGATTGCAGTTGAAGAGGTCCCTTATGGGAGTTTATATTTACATGTGGGCTCATTAGCATGCTCATTACTGATGAAAGTATACAGCTGGGTGGAAGTGGGATCCTTCACATGACAAAGAATTCCCTTGGGAATTATACTAATGATGCTGAGGAAGTGTAAAATTAAAAGGTCTTTGATGATTCAGGTCCATGAGCTTCATGTCAGTTTAGAACTACATTCGCCACTTAAGGAATTGCTAGAATCATCTTCTGAGGGAGCTGTGTTGCTGAACATGACATTGAGTCCAACGTCTGGCTTGTACTTCGTGGAAAATCCTTAGATCATGCGTCTCTCAGAGGTATGAAACTCAGAATCTGAACCCATATAATTTGTTTTTGTTTGTTTGTATGATTTACTTGTTTTTCTGCCAGAAGTAAAATTATGCTAAAGCAGTAGCTTGTCTTGTAGGCATTGTATTTCAAGAATTTTCAATATATACAAACCAAAAATTAAAATATTAACATGAAAATCATTAGGACAACAACAATATAATATATTACATTTTAAAAAACCAAACACAATGACAGCTGCATAATTTCAGGCCTCTTCAGAACATCTGGATCAGTGAAACAAGCTCGATAGGAACGTTTCAGAAAGATAATTTTGAATGCATTTCGGTCCTATTAATTAAATTATCAGCTTAATAACTCTGAGAAGGGATGTAGGTTGTTGAAAACCTCAGTGAGTGGTGGAGCTTGCTGTCCCCTTCTCACTTCTAGGCCTGTCTAATTTCTGCTCAGCCTGTCTTATCAGCATGTCAGGTGGAAATCAGATCTCTCTCTGAAGCCGTATTACTGTTTTGGTTTTAAGCAGACATAAAACCTGACAGTTTTCTGACATTTTTGGCAATTGAGGGCATGGAAATTTTAGATTGCAAAGTTCCTCTGCAGAAAAGTTTATTAGACTTGATGTGATTTTCCATCTCCCCTTAAAAGGTACACAGAAACCAAACTGAGATGTTAGCTTCCACAAAGAAAATATGAAAATATATCTCTTTTTTTTTTTTTTTTTTTTAATTTCTAGGATCAGATCTCCTGTTTCTATAAAGTGACTTCAGTTTTGCTCAAATATGTTTGAAGATCTTGTTCCATAACTTCAGAGTATGCCATATAGCACAAGTGACTACAAATTGATAGCATAATACAGATTATTTTTATTTGCTAAAATGGTACCAATTTATGCTCGTTTTGTTGATTGTGGAATAAAATTGGAGTTAAACATTGCTTTGGACAAAAAAAAATTTGATATATTCAGACTTTAAGTAGCCTATTTTTCCCCTTTTTCTGTCCTTAATTTTGCTTTTGTTCCAATCTCAGTCTGCAGTAAAGCAACATCCTCTGCTAATCACGGGTAAAAGAAGATCCAAGTATTTGGGTCATGTTCACTGATAATCCTAGACAATGAGGACTACAGGTTTTGAAAGGGGGAGGGGTCAGTGAGCTTTCTAGGGGGCATTTCTGTACTGTCCTCAGTGTACCAGTTTTCCCTTTTTCTTCTTTCTGTGCATTGGTGCATTTTCACTAGTTGCAGTGACATAATTCACAGTGATGTGGGATTACTTGACACGCGTTTCTTGTTAAAAGTTATGTGTTATGAATATCCTTGCAACTACACTTATTTTGGCAGTTTTTAATAAATAACATTCTTTTCCTACCAACAGATCTAATCACGTAGGACTTTTTATTTTACATTTGGCTGTTGTGCATAGACAAACATATCTATTGTGAATAGACAAATACTGTAAAGCTGTATACATAGGATTAGGAGGCAGGACTTGGGCTTTAGAAGCCTTTCAGCAAGCATTTAGTTAGCTGCACAAAGAGGTTTCAAAATAAACTTGATTTTTGCTAATCAGCTAATGCTAACGAAGCTACGTGATGAAACACTCGGTACATAGGCAAAATTCAGGTTTGCTGGAACAGTGAAAAGATCCCTTGGAGAGGGATGAGGTAGGAAATTTCAGGAGGAAATTGTGGTTGGAAAGAAACAAAAGAATTCAGTGAGGATTCAAGTGAAACAAAAAGGATTACTGGGACCAATGGGACTGCAAGGTGGAAGGAAGGGATTTTATTTCTCTGCTCTCTGACCATGCAGCCTTCCAGTTCTACATCCACTTGAGTACCAGGGCTACCTGCCTTGTGCCTCTCAGAATGATGAGCAGGTGGACCCAGAAGAGATGTCAGGAAAAAAAATTGCAGGAGGAGTGGTGGTGGGGAGGAATCTCTGGAGGAAGAGGGAAGAGTGAGGAAAATGGGGTGAAACTGGTGGGAAACTCTGGAGAGAGGTTTTCCACTTCTGTCATCTGGTAGGGAAGGATGTGGTGGCACCTCCTGGGGAGTTTGTCCTGTTGTAGCTTTGCTTACATGTCCTGTTATTTTCCCAGCAGCAACTGGGCTGGATGGACAACTATGAGACAAAAGGGCAAGGGCTACCAACCCCATTTCATCAGCTAAAGGTAATGAACTTGTGAGTTACATGTTATCTACTCAGAATAGGTTGGTTGGTACAAGAAGCAAATTCATTTAATGAATTAATTTTACTGACCTCTTGAGGAATTAATTTAGCTAGTAGGGTTTTAGCACATGAAACATCTGTGAACCCTGATTTTCCTTTATTGATTTTATATGCTCTTTTAGTACTTTTAAATTTTTTTTTTCTCCTTTTGAAATGTAGCAAAAATGCATCAAAAAAACTCAGTCTAAGCTTGTGAGACGATGTGCCTACATGCTGGTTTCTCCTCATATGTAAATGGTAAATAATGATATTTACTAGAGATTCAAAATGTGTACAAATTATCATTAGATTGATCACTTGTATTTTTTTACTGAATTATGAATCCAGAAGAAATGATCTCATAGCCAGTACCCTGAAAACTGCCATAATGAAGTCCCACGATACAGCGAAGATTGTTGCCAGTAACATAAATAAATATGTTGTACCATTCTGTGAACATGAAAAGGAGTACAAAAGGTAACAACTGAGAAGCTGGGAATGGTTATTCTTTGGTAGTTGGTTTATATTTCATAACTATGGGAACTAAATCAATATCATGATTCTTTATGCACAGACATTTTCAATCTTGTTATAGATTTCTTATAAAATATTCAATAAACCAGAGAAAAGATAGTAACTTGAAGGGTTCAGGTTATTTTCTTCACTCTAGGTGGAACATTACTTTAGAGGATTGAAAAATATCCCACAGCATTTCCACAAATAGTGTTTCATGCAACTCTGAGCCTCAGAAATAGGAATAAAATCCAATAGCTTTATGGAAGCATGTTAACCATGTTAGTGAACAAGTATTTGTAAACACAGTGACCTTTACTTAAATGAGGCCATGGGGTTTGGGAGGGGCTACCCAAGCAGTACGAGGTTGTAAACTCAACCTAGCAAACATTATTTGTGCAGTCAGTTGTCTTCCTTATAGCTCCTCAGGGCCTGCAGCTTGCACAATGATAGAGCATAAAGGCTCTCGTGGGTATGAGTGGAAGTGTCCTTCAGGGTGAGACATTACACAGCTGTGTTTCACTGCCACACAGGTATTAAAGACTTTCACACTATGCCCTCATTTTGCATACTTAAGTGTGGACTCATCTGAGGTCTTGTATTTTAAAATCCAATATTATGATTAAAAAACCCCAACAAACCTCCCCCCCTCCTATTTGTATTAGTATGCATTCTTTTCAAACTTACACATAAATCCGCTTTAAATACATGCTTTAAATAAACCTTTTTAAAATTAATGTTTATTGCTTTACAGAAGAACAGAAAGCAAGTTTTACTGTAATTGGCAATCTAATTTGTCATCAACTATCTTAGGCACTTAAAAGTATGATTTGTGGCCTACATGAAAAATAGGGTTGCTTCACGTAGTAAAGCTCAATTTTTTACTTCAAAGAGCACATAATTTCATAGCTGCTTTCCTGTATAATAGAATTTCACTTTATTAAATTATTTACATTTTATATTTAAGCTTACAGTTTAGTTAGTAAATGAAGTTATTTTATTTATTAATCTGTTAAATAGAATAATGCTGTTTCCATTTCCATGCTATTCATCCCAACACTTTAGGTCAGAAGGGGACTTCTGAGATCATCTGCTCCAACCCACACAGCTAATTTAGAAGTCACTCAAGCTTGCTCAGAGCATTGTCCATTTCCATTCTGAATATTTCTAAGGATGGAGGTTCCACAACATGTCTATAAAAGTATGAGATACCTACCCATGTCCAACATTTATAACTCTTTGCCCAGTTCTTCTCCAGAAGAACTCAGTATAGCACTAAGGAGGTCATGACAACAGCTGCCTTGCTGTGGCTATGACAATTGCATTCTTTGGAAATAGATTACAGGATTTTCTACTGTGAAAGACACAAAGGCTAGAGACTGCATAGTTTTTGAACTAGATATACTATACTAAGTGCAGGTTTTCTAAAATGCAGGCATGAAGGTTCCAGAAAAATCAAACAAACCAAACTCCTCCATGTATTCCCCCATCCAGATTCCATTATAAGATTATTCCTTTATGTAACTTCTGTTTTTCCACACCTGAGAAGCAGTAAGATACACTCTTAACAACAGTGTGGATTTCACATACCAGCTGAGAAAGTTTCTCAGCTCCCTTGCACTCTGCTCCCTTCACACGCTTTGCGGGAGTCATAATTTCTGAGATAAAAGAAACCTCACCTAGTGCCTGCGTTCAAGTGATGAAACCTAATTATAATCTCTGTAAAAATTCTGAGTGTTAGCCAGATGGCAGAAGTCTTCTGGTGCCAGTGAAACTTTTTCATTAATAGTGAATACTGTTAGCTTTTAAAGAGTGTTTCATTTAGACACTGTTAGACATAATACAGAAAATGAAAAAAATAAATAAAAGCACACTACCTAAGACCATTGTTATAGTTTGATTGCTTCTCATTACTCTTTAATTCACAGTTGGCTACTACAAGGTCTTTTCCCTTTCAGGCTCCCTCGAAAGTTGGAACAATATTATACATGTGTTTTATTTTCTTCCTTTTTAAAAAAACCCAAACCCTAAATCTATTCCCCTGAAGTGAATCAAGACAGTCTGAAATCTTTTTTGTGTGTTCTCAGTTGTGAAAACACACTTTGAAAGAATCCTTTGGTTCTCTTTTTCAGATATTTTGTTGATATTTTGGTTGTGTTTCTCTTTTTAGCTGTATTCATCATACGTTCCTTAGGTTATATGATAAAAGGGATCTCTGAGAAGCAGTCAAGACACATTTTGCCTTGTAAACTTTTATTGTGTAACATTTTATTTTAAAAACCAATCTGATTCCCTCAAAACAATGTTCATCATGTCTAGTTGTTATCAAAATTGCTATAATTGTGCAGGTAAACTGGTTAACCAAGTTGCCCACTTTTTTGTTTTGTAAATGCTCCAAAGATTATGACACCTGCATCACCATGATCTGAAGACAAGAACATATGGTGTATGAAGAGCATATCAAACAACAGGCAACGCATGTTTACAACTGGAAATAGCTGCATCATGAGAGCAGCAGATTACTGGGCAACCCTGAAAGCCATGCACAATTTTGAGGAGAAACACTCGAGCATCCACTGTAAGGTATCTGCAAAGAGAGGAGTAATAGACAACAAAGGATAAGTAACGTTTCATGATTCTTCATTAATCTGTGAGAGGTATGTGTTTGCAACTTTTCTCTCTTCTGAAAATCTTTGCCTTATTATATGTATATACTTATTTATGTATAAATTCTCAGTATTCTTAAAAGATGCTCTCAACAGAACAGCAAAGGAAGAATTTATTTTCACCAAGGAAATATTAACAACATTTGGATATTTATTCACAGCAAGTAGCATCTTACTTACTGCAGTGCTAAACTGGCCAAAGTTTATTTTGTCCTAAAAACTTAACTAAATACGTACCTTTTAAATTTTGAGTTTTCTTGGGAAAAAAATCATGACACATTGAAAATAGATGTTGCCCAGTGTTCCTGAATGCTACTGACCTGAGACAAACCCTCCATTGGAAAGGATTAGCTGGAAACTTTCAACTATACATTTTCCGTGAATGAACACTATGACATTAGTTGAAGGAAAGTATTAATTAGTTTGAGAAAGGTATAAAAAAAATCTACCCCATATCACTTTATCTTTTGCATGTAATACGTTGGTGGTTTCTGCTGTAGGAGGGCTTTAAGTGTTCTTTGCTACCTTTTTCCTGAGGCTAATAAATGTAGTCCTGCCAATAATTTCCAGGCACCAAAGATACTGGTAGCTGGTATTGGCTACTGTCCAATTCTGGATTAAAGAAATTGTATTTACTTACTATAATTTAAGTTCATATTAGTATTTATTTGTTTAATGTTTATTAAATTCTTTATCCCATAAGGTTGGGCTCTATCACAACCATCTACAACTCCAGAAGGCCATGTCTAAGTAAGTTTGGTGGATGGAGGTAAGATAAGTCTGGATGTTCTTTGTGTAGTGACCTTTTCTAAATGAGGATAATGGATCTTTGCAAAGAATTATTTTCCTAGTTACACATCATTGGGCAGAATTCATTCCTTGAGATTTGTTCAGATTGGGGAATCCTTGTGGATCATATGCACTTCCTTATCTACAAGATGGAGTAACTCTACCTTCTGTGAATTGTCCAGCATGAAAAAGATTATCCTGATCATTAACTAATGGCTTTTTCCTGTTCCTTCAATTTGAGTCAGTATGACTATACATGATAAACATTTCCCCAGCTCCTGCCTGTAACATCTCCCCTCCATTTCTTCTTCTCTTGACCACCTTAGTTTCTAATAATGACTCTGCCACTGTATTGTATGGGGGAAAATGTTGCTGTCTGATGGAATTAAAGGGGATCAAGAACTGTATAAATGATCCAATCAAAGTGAGTAAAAACTTTGAAATTTGGTCCTGTGTTCATCTTTGCTGCGCTTTGTCACTGACAGTATGAAAGGAAATTATAAATGCTTGTTGAGACAAGTGTTACTCATGTTTGCCATTTGTGCCAATTTGTTGGCTGTATTCTTAATTAATCATTCCTTTAGGCTCGCATTTAGCTTCTGACAACCGCTAACACATGTTCTGAAAAACTGCACCCTATAGACTGACACTGTTTGTGGGTGTTTTGTGAAGGAAAGGATGTGGCCATGGTAATGCATTCAACAGCACTTTGAAATAATTCCCAAGTGCTTCAATCACTGTTCTCTGCTCTAGGCCAAAAGCAAACATTGTTCTTACTGAATGAGATGAGTTTCATTTACTAGAGATATGATATTAAAATACAAAGATTCCATTACATGGTGTGTATTTAAATGGAATATTATGAAAATGGAGATTGTATAACACTCTGCATGAAAAAAATGCAGTTTGAAATGAAAGGTGTCCACGCTAAATACTGTTATCATTCCACAGTGTTAGATTGCTGCTTGCCTTGGTTTAGGAAGCGAGAAGCAAGTGCGGTGAACCCTCTTTAGTACAGCCTTAGCAAAGATGAATTTGGATATGCAAACATGAGAAATATGCAAGGCTCTTCCTTGGCTGTGTGAAAGACAGGCATGGGGAAGAATAGACAGTTCTTTTGTGTAAAACACTTTCCCACGATACAGTAATAAGTTGAAATACCTAAATAGCCTGTGGAGCAAGAACTGGAACCAGGCAGGACTCACATGAATGTCAGCCACTTTGCAAAGTCAAGCTCCAGCTTGCTTGCTTTGCTCTCTCTTTGTGCCAAGTATCTTGAATTTTTTTCTGTTTTGTGTTGGACAAGGTGAAGATGATCCTTTCTGGTCCCTAAGTAGGTAGACTTCATTTCACTTGAGCAGAGTAGGAAATTGAACATTCCCACTTCTGGGTAAATGTCTATAGTATATAGTTATTTTCTGTGGTTTGTTTTTTTATTTCTTTTTTTTTTTTTTTTTTTTTTTTTTTAATAGAGTCACTGACAAAATTACTTCTCCTTTCATGAGTAAAGGCATGGCAGGAAGATGGGGTTTCATTTTTGTCCTCAGTTTCTCAGTTAGTTCTGAATAAGGGAACTGCTGAAGCGTGTTGGATTTTGTCCAGACCCTCTGAAGGTCTCATGGTGCTCCTGGTCTCACTCCAGGCCCCGCATCCCACATTTCAGTGTGGAGTAGTGGACACTTCAGATCTGGCTCCTACTCCTTTTGCCTGTATTTCTATATCTTTTCTTTTTTGACCATAATGTATTTTCGGAGGATCTTTGTTGTATCTAGTGGCATGAGTCAGTCCCCTGCTGTCTACTATTACACATTACTTGAAACAGTAGAATCACAGAATAGTAATTAGTAATACCAAGTGGATTGTTTCCCTAATTGGTTTGCACTGTCACACTAATGAATGTGTTTGTTCATGAGCCGTACAGAGATAGGTGTTACTCCAACATGACAGTTTCTGAAGTGATGGACTTTTCTGTTGAACCCCAAGATCTCAACCGTCATTTGCAAGTAGAAAGTTAAAGCATTGCAGAGAAAACCTTCTAACTGTGGCTCAAGCATAATTATGCGGTCTAATGTAATACATGTAATGTAACAGCCATGTCTGCAGAGAGCTTGAGACAGTAGCTCTCAGTGTGAGATTTCTTGCTCACTTCAGTGGAGCCTCTTTCGTACCACAGTGGTGATTTCTTTAATGTTTAGCAAATGGTGATGTGTTCCACAATGAATTTTGATCTCAGTAGACTTTCTTCCTTACGCTTAAAATTTTCTTCAGAATATTATTTTTAGGTAGTATTCTCATAGAAACCTGACTCGTCCTAGATTTATGCTACATTCAATTACTACTGATAAAGATTTTTAATTAGAATATAATGATACTGTGTATAAAGTACTGATTTGGGATGTGACAGACCCTGAATCTACTGCTGATTTCATCATGGACCTTCTATTTATTCACAGACTTATTATGTAATTGTGTATATTTGATTTCTACCTGTCATCTGCCTTGTATCTGAAAGACTGCAAATGTTTTAGGGAATGGAATTTTTTCCTACTGCAATGTATAGAGCAAACAATGCAACCCTGATCTCACCAAGGGACTTCAGTCATTACCATGTAACATTTATAATACCCATGATTAATAATATATTCCATATGAGCATTCTAAATCCCAGTTTTGAAAGTTAAAGCAGTTGACATTTTCTGAGATAATTAAGATCTTAAAAAAATATATTGATTTCTCTGTCTTTGTTGACATCCTGGTAACTCAGCCCCCAATCCTATAATGACTTGTCTGCAAACTTGAGCGTATTGTTGAGCAGCTTTACTGATGAGTGGAGCTGCTTATGTTTGCAGTGTTGTGTGTTATTCAATTGGAATAAAATATAAGAAATCATATTGATTGCATTGTTTTGAAATGCTGGTTTGTGACCTTGCATGCAAATCTTCTTTGCCAAGTACAGAAGATTTCTGACTCTTACAAGAATGAGTTATTGCATGTACTACATTCTTACAACCAATTCATACTAACCCTCAAAAGAGGGTATTTTTTGTGAAAATACTGTCATGCTCTTTGTGATAGCTGCTTCACTGTAAGAATTTGGAAAGCCATGTCATTTTAGGCTTACTTAGTGTCTTTTAATTTTCTGCAAACCAAAATTAATGAGCTAGTTCTATGCATGTGAAAGAAGTCAGCAGTTCTCGGTTATTTCTCTATGCACACTTCACGGATTCTGACTGAGGTTAGAAAGCTACTGTTATCATGAATTAATCTCATTCTGGGGGAGATGTCTAAGAAAATTAGGTGAGTACTCTCTGAGAATGCGTGTTTCTCTCTAACATCTGTAGCAGCAGTGGGGGCAACTAGCTCAGATGAAATGCCTGGCATAGGGTAAGAAGAATACCCTTGTGATGGGACAGGCAAAATTAGAGAAACACAGCTCTGGATGCACAGGATGGATGAAGGAACCTGACTCTGTGGCTGTGAGGACAGTTTCTGTCTGTGGGAGTACCCAAAGTCAGAAGAAGTTTTCTTGTAGTATGAGGAGGTTAGATACTGAGATTAAAAAGAAAGGAATTATTTTTTTTTCAGAGATTCTGACTCTCTCTCATTGAATGTGGAACGCTGAGTGAGGCAGGTAAATATATTTTGAGGTTTTTATGTTTACAATTATTACACTTTTTTCTGGTCTGGATGTAGGCTGTTTTCTGAAACACTGGAAGAACCCTTGTAAACCCTGTATTTTGGTTTTGACATCAAATTTTACAGGAGGGATAACCCTGAATATAACTCACCTAAAGGGCTGGAGCTTTGGAAAAAGTAAGCAATTTCTCCTCAGGAACTAGTATGCAATGTAAGACTACCTAATGGAGCAAGAGGTGGTAGTAATAGCCCACTGAAAACCTGAGAACCTTCAATTATACAGGTCTGGAAAGTCCCCAGTAAAGGGTGACTTGGTCCAGGTGGCACGAAATTATATATTTCATGTCATATAGAAACCTCTATTGATGTCTGTGATGCCAGTACATGGACCAATGCAAAACCAGATTGTTTGTCCTGAGGCAAATTGTCCTTTTTTAATGTTTGCTTTCATCTTGTATTGAAACAAAAAGCATAAATTATTTATAGAAAAAAATAGATCTTTAAAAAATAATCTGAAATTCACTGAAACATTTAGTTTTAGTTGGTCTGGTAGCAATCCACCCTCACCTACAATTGTCTGATGTCTCATCTGAGTTGTGATTGAGCCATGTGAGGATCTGAAGAGCTAGTCACCATGTAGCTGTGGAATCAGTGATACTGGGTTACAACTGCATCAGGTCAATATCTGGTTTTGAGTGTATGGTAAATCTACCATCCATCTTTGGATGGTAAATCTACACTCCATCTTTGAATTTTGGGCATCTGAAGGTGTGAATCAAAAAAATCACATCCTTGGTGGCTTTCAGGAGCGTCTTAGGATTCAGATAGTTTGCCTTCAGCTGCTGGTTATCAGCAGAAAATGCTCACGATAGAGACAGGTGCCTCTGAAATGCTTCTGGAGATTCCTGCTACAAGGCAAAGTTAAAACTGCTTAATCACCACGTTATGGAGGAAATATTTCTTTTTATAATGATCTGTTAAGTGACTAACCTCTCACACTGAGGTATGCCTAATTGCACTCCAAAGGCAGGAATCACATGTGAACATCCCTCCCATGATACTGCAGCCATTCCTCCCTATGTGTAACTCATAAAAAGCACTGAGGAACATTGGCCCTACTAGCGAATCTGACAGGAAAACTGAACTTTATACAAGTTGAAGTGGCAAGTATAAACCTGATGGTGATGGCTAGTCCTTGGTGTGCAACTTGAGCAGGCTGGGAGGCAGGAGAGGTTGTACCAGGTACAAGAGGATTGAGATAAGGCTGGAATGAGAAAATCTCAGACAGGGTTCCCGTAAAATAAAGATAAGGATGAAATGCCTTACATAAGCGAACTTCTCCCAATACAAAAGAGCACAAAGACCTGGCAATGAGCATGGTGACCTTAGCTGAAGCCTTTTGGTGTTTTCACAGACACCTGTGGCTTACCTTTAGAGTTAAAAGTTGCTAGACCAAACATGCAACTTTGCTTGGGTTCCGTAAATCTGTTCAAGTAGTCTCTAAACCTGGCTGTGGTTGTTTGGACAGGTCAGTGTACTGCGACCTCTTGACTAGAAGTCTGTTGGCTCCTTTAGTACTTGGGACCTTGATACTGACACAGCACTGCCACCACAAGAAGGGTAAAAACCTCCGTGGCCATTGCTGTGATTGCTAACAACCATGACAAAAGACATTATATGGGTATGGCACATCCCAGGAGCAATTTACTATGGGATCAGAGAATGAAGGGAGTGCTTCAGCCTGGGATAGTCTGACCTCTGATAGATTTGCTTTGATTGTCTTAATGGGTTTTATATTTTTCAAGCCAAAAATACGTTTTGCCATAGGGAAAACACTTAGTTGGATAATTTCTGATCAGTGCGACTCACAAGGAAGCTTCTTCATTTAATCAAATACTTGTCAAGCACACTTCACACATCTCTCACAGCAATTAAAGGAGCCATTTTCCTGAAGTAAGGAAGGCGTTTGGTTAGATGTTTTTTAAAATATAAAATATGACATGTTTTGTCAAGAGTATCTTTAAAATGACAGTCTTGCTTTATGCTGTTTTTCTCTCTGTGACTGGTTAGAACTGAAATTGCTTTTAGGGCAATAATTTAGCAAGCTTTTAATTAGTTTGCCTCTGATATTTTGCTCAATAAAAAAACCCTAGAAAATATTTTTTTTTCCTGTGAAAGGGCTACATATCAAAATTCAGACACCACCACAGAAAGGTGCAGTACATTTATGACCTTGTGTGATTAGTGATCTCTGAATCTAATCTTAAGGTACTTTAATGGACTATAATTATCTACAGTGTATAGTTACTGCCTTTCCTGAGATTGATTTAAAATTGCCTCAGGAGGCAAGTGCTGTGTAATTATCTGATAAGAACTAAACTTGATACTCTGACTGGAAACTTTTGGAAACACAAAAATAAATATAGTTCAGGACAAAACTTCCTGCTGGCCAGCTTCAGAAATGAAATCTGTTCTCTCAGGCTGTCTCTGCAGCAACAGATAAAGAAGAAAAGGGGAAAAGCTTACAACCATTTTCAAGATATCAGCCTAATTTAGCAAACTTAGTAGAGGGTGGGCTTGCCCTCTGCCACAGGTGTTCTTACAGAATCCTAAGCAGAAGAGAGGAATGTGGAGGAAAGTTACATGTCAACTTTCGCTCAGATGCTAGACAATAGGTTTTATAATAAACAAGGTGCTCAGAAGACTATGTGTATGGAAATTAGCAACTACAGAAAGGGAGGTAGGTTTTGCAAACATTCATCAAGTTGTTCCTTGACTCTGGGAGTATGTGCTCTGTGCTAACAGCAGTTTCCAGAAGAAGACAATCCCCATCTTAATGTGACATTCTGGAGTCAGTGGCACAGCTAGGACCAATGATGTTTCAGACCTTCACCTGATTCGTCACTTTTTAGTATGTGACATATGGTTCTGGAAGCACTGCTGAGTGTAGCGTGTTCTAGAAAAATCAGAACATACAATTGCTTTCAAATTATTTTGTTTTAACAACAGAGATTTCTTGAGAAGTTTGCTGTCAGAGGCAGGATAGGACTCTAAGTGGAATATGACAAGGAACAGTGGACTTCAGGCTGAACTCATGAACAGGATGCTCAGTTCTTGACTTCAGCTTCTTCCTTCTTTTAGCCTGCTGTTAGCCTGGCTTTGTTAGAACTGGATTTAGGAAAATGGGGTGTGCTGATGAGCTGGAGAACGATCCAAGCTTTTCCACCTTCAACCCCAGTTGTGCCTCATTGTCCAAAATGACAAGATTTTGTGCCAATGGTACAGTGCAGAGAATAGATGTGCTGTGCCTCCAAAGGCTTCAGCAGCTGACAGCAGTCAAGCTTAGGGCAAGAACTCCGTGCATGTCCAAGAGTATGGTTAAAGATGGGAGATAAAATAAAAGACCACATGAAGCCTGGAATTACAGAAATTTCTTTTAACCCAATGCCTGCTTTCTGTGAAAGCACTTTTCAACTCCTTTTAGATATTAGTGATTTATCTGCTGGGTTATTTAAATAGATAATGACTATGCAATGAATAAAAACTAATCAATCTGCAAATCATGGAATGTAAGAAATCACTATATTTTCAGGTTCAGACCTGTGGAAAACCCAGCTCAGTTTACTGTCTAGTTTAGTGGAAAAGTGAAAGAAAAAAGTTAGAAATAAAAAGAAAAATAAACAACACAAAAAGGGACAAAAAAGGGAAATTAGGTGTGTGACATGATATGGAATTTAAAAATACTAAGAAAGAACCGTGTCTGGCAGAAGGATTTTCTTCTGTAGCTTCGGAAGAAGAAATCTTTGCGTTACAGGTCCACTGGTAGATGAAGATGATAAAACCTCTAATAGTGATTCATAAATGGCAACACAATTAAATATTTAAAAAGAACAACCCTCCACATCAAAGTCCACATGTCATCTGAATATTTCCAGCTTGGTTAGCATGACATCAGTTGCGGATCTAATACAGTATTCAATTAATACCGAATGAGAGGACAAGAATAGAAGGAACACCAGAGAGCATGGTTTACAGAAATAGACTATTGCCAAGCAAGACTTGTTTAATCATGATGAGATTACAAATTTAGGTTGTAAAGGAAGTGGTGAGCTTGATACACTTAGTCTGGTAGACTTTTGCAATGCATTTAACCTAGTTTGCATTACATTCCATAAAAGAATTAGTGCTACCATATCTGGGAAGTTTGTATTAATTGGATTAAAAACTGACTCACACGGCTGAAGAGGTAGTTACTGTAGAATAGCCATCAGATTTCTTTTTCTCTTTCTCCCCCCCAACCCCCCAAAACCTGGGATCTGCATGGATTAGGAGTAGGCAGAAGCTATTCAATATTTTTATCTAGAAGCAGTGCAAACTCGTTGCAGATAAAGCACAGAGATGACAGAGGGCTGATGAAGTGGTAAATAGTGAGGAGGCTTGGGAATGATCTAGATAGCTTGACAAGTCAGCCCACTCAAAATGAGTTTGTTTTAATATCATCAAAGTAAGGTCAGGCAAGGTTTGTAACTTTTTCATAACAATTGCTGTAGCTGGAGAAAAACAGTATTCAGGTGTGTAAGCCCTTCTTAAACTCAAACATATAGGACGAAAGAATGAAAAGCAAACTTATAAACTACGTTCCCTTCAGATCAGTGAATACCAATTAAAAAAACTACCAAAAAGCCTCCAAACCCCCCCAAACCAGAAGTAATAATTCAAACCCTCTTGGCAGTGCAGGTAAAATTTAAGCTTTTCCAGAACGATGAAATAGATCCCTGACAGAGATTGGGTGGACTAGGGCTGGGAGAGGTCAAAGTGGATTTCAGGTGACTATAAGGGTCCGTGGGACCTCTATGAAGGACCCCATAGCAGCAGGTAATGTGGGATGCTTGGTGGCATTTTGTTGAGGCATTTGAAGATAAGACAGTGATGGTGAGGGGTCGTGGGTGTTAGTCTCTGCCTCTGAGCCCACTCCTGGAATCACGTGCTTTGCCCCCGTGGTCCCCAAAGGAGTGGGATGCCTGACCACCACCATGGCTTGCTTCTCTGCAGGGTGCTGGGCAAGGTGTCAGCTCAGGACTGACACTGCCCTTTCACAGGGGTTGGCTGCTGGGAAAACTCAGCGAAGTCTGACCTCCTCCCCCCTTCAAACTTTAGACTGGCCATTAGTGGGGAAGCGAGCATATTTTCCACTGATACGCAATGCGGTTCTTTATGCTGGTTGAAGTTTTCACTGCAATACAAATTGAAGCAGAGTTGCTAGGTTTTTGTTCTAGATATATAATTTACTAGCTGTTTTGAAGTAAATGTCACTTTCTTTTTATATTTACGAACAGCTGGGGATCATGAGGCAACTGTTTAAGGAACTGTATTTACTTTTAGATGTAAACAAAATATTAAAGTACCCTCCAGAAATCTCTGTGCTCACACAAACATCTCATATTCTGTATTATTTATATGCGCGTGTGTGTAGGTCGGTGCAGCTTGTTTCTGTCTGATACATTAGCTCTCCCTGTGTGACAGACTCTCTCTAGATAAAATGATCTGCAGAGAGTGTCCACACATTTGCTGGAAGGCTGCTTGAAAGATGTTGTTAGGGAAAAAAGAAAAATCCTTTTTCTTTCCTCTTAGATGAAAGAGATGAAAAAATTTTCCTTACACATGAACTTTCCTTGCTTTTCCTCATGAAAGAATTAAGGAAAATTAGAATAGACATTTTTCACAACTTGGAAGAATGTGATGGAAAGATGCAACATTGATAAAACAGATCCTACTCTCCTTACTCATGCTGAGCACTGGCAGACATGGGAAGGCATGCTTTCTTTCAACATACTACATATACTCACTTGCAGCTTTGAAATTCTTTGAGCACTCAGCATTTCTTGACTGCCAGAGAGATTGCCATTGACGTGTATGCTGTTCCCATTTATTCTTAATATACAGAGAAGAGGAGATTCTCTCCTGGAAGGTTAATTAGTGTGTTCGAGGTTTCTAGACTGTGACCCTCATTTTCACTAAATTATTTCATGTACAATTGCCTGACAACAGTCTTTCTAAGGGCCTTTCCTGGTCTTGTTAAAGAACTGGATGGAAGACACATAAAGCATGTCTTCTGAATACAGAAGAACAATTTGCCAGTTCAAGTGAAAACTCTTGAAAACAGGTCTGTAGATGTGTTAGAGACAGGTGGAGGGAGCATCTAAGTGACAAATCAATAAGTGGTTCCAGAGGGTTTGATCACGTGGGAATGGAGAATTACTCATGAGCTGCATATGAGCATCCCTGGGGCTTTTCTGACTCACACCACAGGAATTTTGGCCTTTCACCTCTGCAGGTATAAGAATGACATTTCGATAGAAGTCAACTTTATCAACATGTGAGGGGTTTGTCCAATCCTTCCAGCTTTGGTTGAGATCAGAAGAAAGGTGTAAGTCGACACTACTCTATGGCATTCCAGCACTTCTGGTTCTGGCTGTAGGCAGAGAAAGTGAAGAGGCATAAGAGTAACAAGGACTTAATTTAATGAGGGGGCTAAACCACTCCTCCTTCATCACCATTGGTATGTTGGTAGGTGGGCTGGAGATGCTCAGATGAGCAAATGGGAGATAAGGGAAGGCAGGTGGGAATCATGACACTGCATGGGAACCACAACACACCCAAGATGGGGCTGGTGAGAGTCAGAGAGCTCGAGCCTTTCCTATTCAAAGGTCTTCATCACAGAAGCATCAGGAGCCTCACCTTTCTCCCTCAAATGCCTGCCTGTTATGTTATGGCTCTGTCAGTCTTGGGGGGTTTCTGTCTCCATCTGGGCTCTTCTGAAATGATAGACATGCATCTGGCAATGATATTTACTCTCCAGATGCACTAACCTTATAACCTTGGTGTTGTGAGTCAGCCTAACATATTATAAATTTGGGTTATATCCTTATTATCAGAGGAAAATTTTTATGATTACATGACAAGATGCCAGAAAAAATCCCAAACATTCTGAGATCTATGAAAATCAGCAGTATGTACCGAGAAAAATCAATAAGTAATTTGCCCAGAGAATCCCAAAGAGAATGCATGGGTTTTGAGACTTAAAATAACTTTTGCTTATTGATTCCTAAAATCTCCAGAACAGGGGAAAATGTAAATACAGAGATCTTGCTCCTCTGGAGTTCAGTGGGAGGAGGATCAGGCCCTGAGCTGCCAGCTTTGGGATTTAGAAAGGTATGCTCTGCTGCTTAATGAAACTGTTTAATTAGAAAACTTTGTTACAGCCTGTATGTGGCTTGAAGGCAGTTTTATCAAACAGGCTGAATAATTCTTTCCAACCATTAAAAGTCATTGGTATTCTTAGCTTTGAAAGGAGACAAACACAGAGAGCACTGATAATGAGAGCTTGGCAGTGTTCAGGGAGTCGCCTTTGTAGGGTCTTTTTGAGTCTTTGTCTTTTGAGCAGGTACTTGTGGCTTCTTGAGGCAATTTGCCACCTGACAAGACAAAATTAAACTGAAATATTCATAAGTACATATTTTGACTGGTTCTGAGTCAAGACTGTGCAAAGCCAGAGTATTAAATCAGAACTAATTTAACTTAATATAGCTGTGCATATAACCATGCCTACTTTTAACCAGTTTAACTCTATGTTCATATTTTTCTATTTTAATTTTAAAAGCTCCTGGTTCTGTCAGAGAATGGAGTATCTTGTGATAATACAGTCATGGTTTCTGCACATCTTTCTTGAGAAAAACAAAGAAAGATTAAATGAAGAGCCTAATTTTTAAATGCAATTTTAGCACAATTTTAAGTGAAGAAAAACCTTTCCTTTCAATGCCATTTTCTTGTACATATAAAATTCACATATGCATATTCCCTTATTCACCGTGATGGATATTAAGGACATGAGGGGCTGTCCACAAGTAAGTGACAATCCTCTTATTCCTAAAATGCCAAAGGAACAATCTTTTATTACCTCCTAACTTTGATTTTTTTTCAAACGGGTGTATCAAAAATGTTGAAAATTCATGTAAGAAGAAAGTGAATAATTATGACAAACACACCTTTCTCTGTTCTTAAAAATGTCATTGTTTTTGCATTTCAGTTATTCAGCTTACTTAGTATGGTGCCTGATCTAATTTTACTACTGGCTACCTCATACTATCATTCTCCAAAACTTAGGCTCATCTCCATCACGTCGCAGGACTCACTTCAGACAGGATGACTGTAGGATGACCAACAGTGTGCTCTCGTGGCCAAGAAGGCCAGTGGCATCATGGGATGCATTAAGAAGACCATGGCCAGCAGGTTGAGGGAAGCTATCCTTCCTTTCTACTCTGCCTCCCCTGGAGTACTGTGTCCAGTTCTGGGCTCCTCAGCTCAAGAAGGACAAGGAACTACTGAAGAGGGTCCAGCACAGGACCACTGAGATGATGAAGGACCTGGAGCACCTTCCATATGAGGAAAGGCTGAGACAGCTGGGTCTGTTTAGCTTGGAGCAGAGGAAGCTGAGGGGGGATCTTATCAATGCTTATAAATATCAGAAAGATGAGGCCAGGCTCTGCTCAGTGGTGTCCAGTGACAGGACTAGGGGCGATTGCCATAAACTGGAAAACAGAAGGTTCAGCCTGAACTTGAGGAAACCCTTCTTCCCTGTGAGGGTGCCAGAGCCCTGGAACAGGCTGCCCAGAGAGGTGGGGGAGTCTCCTTCCCTGGAGACTTTCAAAAGCCACCGGGACTTGTTCCTGTGTGATCTCCTCTGGGTGATCCTGCTCTGGCAGGGGGGTTGGACTAGATGATCTCTAGAGGTCCCTTTCAACCCCTACCACTCCGTGAATCTGTGTGAATCTGTAAACAGGTTGGGATATACCAGTGTATAACAAAGAAATCTGTTCATGGGATTCTCCAGTATGTCCATCTCTCTCCTGTTGTGTGGAGCCTAAATCTGGACACATTGCTCCAGGAGTGGCCTCACCAGTGCTCAGTAGGGCAGAAGGATCCCCTCCCTTGACCTGCTGGTAACACCCGTCCTAATGCAGCCTGACACCATTGGTCTTTGCTGCAAAGGCACACTTACGGCTTATGTTCAACTTGGTGTCCACCTAGATCTCCTTGTGCTTCTCTGCCAAGCTGTTTTCCCTCTGGTTGGCCCTCAGCCTGCACTGAGATTATTCCACCCCTGAGGCAGGACTTTTCACTTTCCTTTATTGCCTTTATTGAATTTCAGGAGATTCATATTGATCCATTTTTCCATCCTGTTGAGGTTCCTCTGAACGGTGGCCAGACCTGACAGCAGATCAACGTCTCTCACCCATTATGAATCATTGGTGAATTTGATGTGAGTGCACTCTACCCCATCATCCAGGTCACTTAATAAACTCATTGAGCAATATTGACACCAGTATTGATCCCTGAGGGATAGAGATTGAATTTACAAGTTGCCTTTCTTCCAGAAAGTCTGTGGAGTTTTTCAGTGACTGCTGCTCCTGAACATGGTGCCTGTGGATAATCACAGCAGTTTCAAGACATCAGATGTCTTGAAATTCCAGCCTCTCAGATGTAAACAGTGAGCGAATTATGCTGCGCCTTCTCAGTGATAACAATTTCAGTCTCTCACAGGGTGCTAAAGAACACTAACAACACTAACAGGTTTGGTATATTTAATACTTTTTTTTTTCCCCAGGATGTATGCATCAAGATTTGAGAATAAACTTGCTTTAGCAATGCTAAGAAACCCAAATAAGAGAGCTCAATATCTCAAGGGTCCCAGCTCACCCTACAAGGTTAGGGGGACTAGATGATATGCCCCGAAGTTTTATCTGTTGCTCAGTCACACCAAATAACTTCTGTGAGTCCCATCCCAAGGTTACTCATGGGGTTATTATTGGGGAGAATGTTTTCCTTTAACATCTCACAGTGGTATGTAGTTCAAGAGAGAATACAGGATTTTGTGAAATAAACTCAGGTAGCTTCCCTCTATACATGCAATTTTTGGAGAAGTTTTGCATTCAGTAGGCTTCCTCTCTTTTACAGGGCAACTGATTTGGATAGAGTTCTGAATGAGCTCACATTAATTTAAGAGAATAAATTTTTCTTTTTTTAAGATATTCCCTTTTATAATGGAAACCTCATATTCTTGGGTTTTAGGGAGTAAGCCACAAAAGAAACCTTCAGCAGCTCTTTTGTACTGAAACACTTTAAACAGGTAATTTAGAATTGGAAAACAGACACATTTACTGCAGTTAATATTACTACCACTAAAAATTCTTTAACTGGAAAATAGGATATGAAAATATTTTAGCTAAAGCCTTGCAGATGAGGCACAGTGGGCACTAAACCCCACTTGCTGATGGAAGAAGTTTGTGTGGGAAAATAGCTTTGTGCAAGGTAGGAAGCTTCTCTTGAACTCATGTATATGTGTTCAGACAAAGACAGTATCCTGATTTTTGAGGACTTTGCCTTAGGAGTGGAGTATCATTGGCTGAGGTGCTTCTCCTGTTTTTG
Source organism: Rhynochetos jubatus (assembly GCA_027574665.1). Lineage (NCBI taxonomy): Eukaryota > Metazoa > Chordata > Aves > Eurypygiformes > Rhynochetidae > Rhynochetos > Rhynochetos jubatus. The sequence continues at coordinate 26,797,425 of CM050656.1, forward strand.
GCGATGTTATTTCTTCAGCAGAAAGGTGACTGAAGAGGACTGATAAGGATTTGGTCTGTAGATATCTCTAGGTACCTCCTGTGATGGTACTGCCTTTCTGGTGCCCTTTTCAAGGTGATGCCAGTGGCAGAGGTACCTCCGCACACTGTCTTGGGTCTTGGCCAGACAAGGTGGATTTTGCACAGTGCTGCATCACCTTCTGTAGCTGCTCCCATAGGTCAAGTCAAACTGCTGGCTGAGCGATCTGGTATGGCTGGGCACCTGCAGATGCTTTGAAACATATCATGGAGCTACTGCTCATGGAAAGCCCTATGGTGGGCTGTGCCACTCTGCCCTGTGTATGCTCTGCTTATTTCTCCTCAATTTCCTGCATTCCCCTTGACGCATCACAACACGCAAGCTTGGTGAGGGAGCAGATGTGTTTTTACAGCCAGTACTATTTGCTCTGTGTGCTGGCAATCGCTCAATAGGAGTCTATATATCTGCTTTTATACAATTCACAGGCCAGGGTTACTTCTATCACTACACTGAAGCCCTAATACAGCAAAGTATTAAGGAATATGCTGACTTCAAAGCATATGAATAATACCACTGAAATCATGTGGTTATAGTAAGAATATGCTTTGCAGATGCTGATCAGCAGCTTACTTCTGACAGGTCATGCAGTGGTGTTCCAGGATGCCGTGACACCCCACACTTGTGCACTGTACAGATATCTCTTACCAGTGCAGAGGGGCTGACCAAACAGACATTTCTCACTGATGGTTTCAGCCACTCGATGTCAGTCCTCTCAGGAGTCCATGTGACTTGGTTTTTTAACAATCATTATTTATTGGTGCTAAAACTGTCCAGACTTAACAGTGAAAGCAGTCTGCAAAGTAAAGAACAACATGTCAGAGTAGCTAGCTGGGATAAAATTGGGATAAAATACCTTACAAGGAAGAGTTAAATGGCAATTTCTCTTGCCTGTCCAGCCCAGGATGTTGTAAATGAAAATATCCATAGTATTTATATCTATTATGTGAAAATTGCTACCATACGTCTCCCAGTGCCTTAATAACAACTGCAAATCAGATGGGTTTTTTTCCACAGAGCTGGACATTTTCATCCTGTTGTGTTTTTAGTTTGTTTGTTTTTTAATATATATATATTAATTTATGCTATTTAGACCAGGCTCTGGCATTTTGCTAAGTAAGAAGCCAAGGCTGCTGATTTGTGTAACACCTGTCATTACTTTAAAGCAGGCAGACAGCTTTAATAAAACCTTTTTGCAGGGAAAGAAAGAACCGTATTTCATGGGGTCCAGTGGGAAAAGCGGGCATCTCCATTCCCTGCCACATCCTGCCTGCCACTGCTTAGCATGTGGTGGTGCTGAATCAATAATTGCCGCTCTCACCAGCTCCAAACTCTGTCTCTTGGTGGCTGGGAATTTAAACAAATAATTCCCCAAACAGTACAGCTTCTTTTCCAGTCTTTGCATGCTTGTTAGCTTTCTTCTTCCCTTCATGTATTTTGGGAACACTGTATGCAGTTCCTTACAATAAATGCTTTGATACATTAAAGGTTCTACAATATATTTTGGCAGCTGTGTAATAGATAGATGGCTCCTCTCACTATAGTGCATGAGGACATTAAATTATGAATACATTCACTTTTAGGTTTGGGATATTTTTTTGGGGTTCTTTCTGTTTTTTGAGGTGAGAGGACAATTTAGTATATGGGGGAATGATGCTCTCAGGTCTAAGTTCTGGGAGCACAGTGGACACTGAATGGAGTTGGTTGTGGTCAAGGAGAGAGTGGGTACCTGCAACAGAAATGTGTTATGTGTTTCAGTGCCACAGAAACAAGCAGCTGGGGGAAGGAGACTGTGCCTTACCCTGACCTCTCCATGTAGGAGACAACAGGTAACTGCAGAAGGTTTCCTCTCCTGCAGATCTCTGAACAAATCCTGCCATAACAAAGTATCGAGACAATCATTCGCATTTCTCACTTGGGGCTGGTAATGCGGAAATCACCTTAAGTCCAAGGCCATAGCAATGGGGCAGGGAGAGCACTGATTTAAATAAGGCTGTGTTGGTTATAAAGGAAAACTTGAGGTTGGAGTTGAAGGTGAAAGAACATGTCTGCTCTGCTCCCTCATGCAGACAAACCCTCCTTGCTCATTTTAAGTAGTTAAAACATTCAAAGTGTTGAATGGACTGAAATATAAAATATTGAATCAAGTTTCCCAATGGTATGCAATAATCGTGATGAAGAAAAGGGGCTGGACCACATTCTTTGAGAAAACCAGAGAGTCCGTATCAAGTCCTTTCTGTCACCAAGATTCAGGACATGGTTTTCAGTAGGGCACTGGGAACCTCTGTTCATGTTACTTTCCTGTGTTCTCCCTGAAGCAATAGAGGGAACCAAAGGAGCTGTGACTTCCTCCAGGATCTCCACCATTCAGAAAGAAAGGTAATAATGCAAAATACCGGAACTGTTGTTCTTCCAACACTAAACAGTGCTTTGTAAGAACATAAAAGCACAAAATAACAGAAGGATTTTGTATAATGTTTGTAATATTCCTTATCACTACTCCTGGTGGGTGTTTTGTACCACTTTTCAGCTGATCTCATCAAGAAATTATTGTTTATACTGGTTCCCATGCCAACCTATGGAGGGAGCTCTGATGTAACTGAAGGGTATAGCATGGCTTGTCTGCTGCACGGACCATATGTTGATCCTAGGCTGCAGCACACACTGACAGCCCAGCTAATACCCCGGTTCCCTGGTAGTTTTACTCCAGCCATCAACGCCACCCAGAGATACTGATGCATTTTTTATTACTGTGGTTTTGGCCGCTGGGCACCTCCATCCTAAAGATCAACCTGAAAGTTTTCCCAGGGGGAATGTTCCTTGCTCATTGTTGTGAACTGATATTCTGTGCAAAGTCCAGCAAATTAACAACATATTTGTGTCTTCTGACACAATAACGATAATCAAGACTCATCTTTACTGTACAGTACCTGTCCTTGCTTTCCACCCAGGCACATACTGGGAAAAAGCTGTGGGTTTTTTGCAGTAACTGATTAGTGCTGCCAATTCCCCATAACAACCTGGATAACTATACTGGTGCTGGCCATTGCAGGGTGATTATGAGCTATAGAAATTGAAACCCTTGGCTCTAGTTTTCCAGACCTTGGTTTATGTATGGAAGAGATGTTGTGGTAACGTAACTGTTAGGTTTGTAGAACCATGCAGTGCAAGGGAACGTTACCGAAGCATGGACTGCTCCAGTGTTTGGTTAATAGAGGTAGATGGTGCTGTTGACCAAGAAATCATGCTGCAGAGACTGCAGAACTGCTTCCCGAGACAGACACCCGCAGACAATTGCAATAATTATAGCTCTCAGAACTCCTCGGAGATCAGCAAGTATTGTTCTGGGTGGAGACACTACCAGAATTTAAAGTGGCATTATGATTTTACGACTAGTAATATATGAGTTGTGGGTTTGGAGAAGCATAATCAACTTCACATGCACCTCTAGGTATGTATGAAGTCCTCAAACCTTTGGTGGGTACAATTCTGACCAAAAATATTCCAGGAACAGTCTCTCCCATCATGTTGGTGTGGAAATTTCAGGTTTCTAGACATGTCTGGGAAAAGTAGAGGCAAAATAAAAGCACAAATTTTTACACGGAAGTAACGCTATTTCTGAGAGGTAGAGTGGCTCTATACTTGACATTGGTCATATGTTGTTTTACAAAATAGTTAAAGGTGCTCATCACACTCCAGGCTTCATTGTACATCTTAAGGGTGCAATAAACGTAGTCTTTGGCCAGTAGAATTACTACTGAATATGAGTTTATATATATAGCGGGGAAAGGGAGATGGCATTTTAAATGTAGTCTGACATTCTTAGTGGCAAGTTATACTCAGCAGTATAAAAACTATGTCTTTAGTAAAAGCCCAAAGGACACCAATGTTTATATTTGATAAAGTGCATGAACAATGCATACTGCTCCTGATACATGGTTCACAAACTAGTGCAAGAGTCTTGAGAGTGTCATAACCATCAGGAAGATCATTCACGCTAACTGTAGCAGCTTATGATTTCAGAGAACACCCTGCTCTCCCTGTGTTCAACTCACATTGAAACAATTCGATCAGGTACCTGACTAAGAGCATGTGTAAGGGACATGGTCAAGGATATGTAGGTGGATCAGGTGGGAGCTGAACCTAGAAAGATCCTCAGCTTTTCTTAAAATAATCTACTTTCTTTTTACATAAGCTCTGTAAGTGTTATTTTTATGGGTATGATATTGCGAAGCCCAAATGTTAGAAAATGATGAAATCTAATAAAAGAGCTGGGCTCTTTTATTTGTCATTAGATTCTGAACATTTTAGGATTCATTTGGGTCACATTTTGAAGCTTTTCTCTGCAGCTCTCATGGTTAGCAATGCCATTTTACAAAAACAAGACTGATCTATTTACACGCTCTCAAGATTCCTGAAACTAAAGTTTTAAGAGCCAGCTGTCACAAAAGTGCTTGGTATGGGCAATGCTTCTAAGGAAGGAAGGAGTTCACTGCAGATTCCTATAAGGTGAATCAATATCAAGGACATGTAGCAAAGGACTGTGATTTTATAACTCTATATTTTTTTGGTAAGTTCTCTGCAAGATGAATCTGAAACCTCAGAGATTTTTTTCCTTTGTCTAGCCCTCCTTTAACATGTCTCATGGTTTTCAGAACCAGGTTAAAGGTATAACTGAGAAAAAGCAAAAGTCTTCATTTGTGACATAAATGTCTCTAAAACAAAAATACTTCTATAGTTTTTAATTCACCTTTCCTCATGTTTCTCACATTCTTATATTCATTTTTAAGGTGCAGGGGAGAGGAAGACAGGGAAATTCAACCTGAAATTTGTTTCAAGGCTTTGTGAATTTTCAGTCACTAACATATGGTTTCAATTTTAGGGTTGCAAACTCAACAAGGAAATCTGTAGCTTCTAACTAAATGTTTCTCTTGAGCACAGTGCTATTTTTCCTTAGACAATGGAATTATTCCCAATAATTTTTAGTCTTTATTGCAGTTTGTATATGATATTTCACTAAATATAATCTCAGAACAGTATCTCTTGAAAGATATTACTATCAGGCAAGAGACTTCCGTTCTCAATAGCCAATTTATGATGGATAAGTAAAATGAAAAGCAAAGAATAATAGAAAATCTCACTTATTCTTACATAATCAATAAAAACCTGTATGCCAGATTCATGTCATATAGAGCAAATATTTATTCCCAGTTAAAGCCATTTTGATTGACTGTATCTGATCAGTATTCCCAGTTCAGTTTTATGGTTTACTTCTCAATTTTAATTCTTCCATGTATCTTATATTAAGCTGTCTTATTTTTTGATCAGTTTACTTTGTGATGACTACCTCACAACACCTAACTGTTCCGTTAAGCTGTGCAGTCCTTTGGTTTTGACACCATCTAAACAAGATGGACCTCAGGTGTCATGAGCTGCTGTAGAGCTGTGTTCTCGTTTTTGGGTTGATAACAAAAACTATCCTAAGATAACCCTTTGATTTTTTCTTTTTTATATATATATCTTTTATATATATATATATATCTCTATATCTATCTCTATATCTATATCTTTTTATATATATATATCAACAAACCATTAATATTGTACTGGTAAACAAATCATTCTGTTGAAGTTTTGAGGTTAGTTACGAATCATTAGTATTGAATCCTCTCTTGATACAGGACCCAGCACAAAGCTTTTGCTGTGTCTAGAGATCTTAACGAGGAGTTATGTCGTCTGTTGGCCTCCCTGCCCTTTGGGAAGGAGAGGTACTTGCTGTCCTGTTGTTGATATTTCAGATCTTAGGAGATATGGTCATAGTCACGTTATCCTCATCCTAGGGGTCAGTCTGCCTGTGCTCAGTGCAGCCGCCATGGCCTTGGAGTAGACCGCTGTGACAAGAGCTGTGGAGAAGTGTTTGGGTGTGTGTGTGTGTGTGTGTGTGTGTTTCTCCACTTCTGCTCAGGACTTGACTTACGTATCTACAACAGTGGGGGGGGCCACACACTACCCTGATTCCAGCCTGGACTAGGTTTCCTAGCTAGACCTTGAATGTGTCTCATCCCTATTGACTTGCTCAGCAATTTGGACTCTTGGCTGACTCTGGGCACCATGCTCCCTGACTGGTGTGACCACTGGAGTGTTTTTCTTCTTATAAATTATTTTATTGCTGAAAAAGCTGTGTTAATCCTTTAAAACAGATCACAAATAACATGTCAATGTTACTCTGAGCTCGGGCCTGAAACCTGACCCTTTATCTTCACTGGGAAGCCTGTGATCAACTCAGGTACAGGCTAAAGGCAACTGGAAGTGTTAATACACGACCCACTGTTAATGGTACTGAGAGTATCAGTCAATTTAGCAGAGATCTTGTATAATATTTCCAGTTAAGAGTACTTCAAGCTGAAAACTGCCATGAACCACAGTGACGACTGGAAAAATGTAATGATCCTGCATGTGCTATTAAGCAGAATTTATTCTTCAAAAGAGAAACATTTTACACTCTGCTGGTGCCACCTTTGTCCTGGGATTAACAGTGAAAACAAAACAAGTTCTTATTTGGATGTTTAATCCAAAGTAGCATGTAAACCCAATTCAATGACCACTTGACAATAAACATTTCAGAGAAGATTCAGGAGGACAACACTGATTTATAAAAATACACAGTTTTGGTTTTTTTTTTCAAAATCTGAAAATGGAAAGTAGATCTTTTTAAAGGCAAATACCTTTAATCGACAGCTTATTTTAGGGAAAAAACCCCCCAAAAACAGCCACTTCATTAGAAAGAGTATAGAGAGGTGGTTCAAAATTGTATTTCTACCAGAGCCTAACAAAGGCTTTTCATCATATATATACCCCAGGTTGCAAAGCTCCCTTTTCACAAAGCAATATACAATTAGTACGATCTTAAGGATGTATGCTATAAATCCTGATGAATCTTTAATGACAGTGTGAGAGTTAGAGAATGGGTAGCTCTGGGCACATAGAACAAACTGGGCTGAAGACAGAACACACTGAAGAAAAAAAACTACCTAGAAAATTAAAAAGAGAAGTATTCCTTCCTCTTACCCCTTGCTCCCCTCTTATGCCCAGGCCTGCATTCAACCTTTCATGTCTTAATTGATTTATGTGCAGGCAAACATCATCTGGATGACTTACTTTTAAAAGGATTTTAATGTGTGGAAAGTACTTAAACAGAGAACAGCTAGATTCATAGCTGGCATAACTCTGCACAGCTCTGCTGAAGTCAGTGGATTTATAATGACTTGAATACTTAGGAACCAGGTTTAAAATATGCAGCTAGAGTTATAATGCTTCCTATTCAGTAAAAGCTTTCCTTTGGGCAAAATCCCACACTAGAAGATAACACCCCTCTTCCCCTTCCATTGGCTCACATCTCTCTCATCTCTGTCTTTCTCATCTCTGCAGAGACTTGCTGTGGAAGTCCTTGCCTGCCCAGGGAATTAATGACCAAGTGTGCTGGGAGTGCACATGGGCATAGCCCTGATGCACAGCTACACCTCAACTGTAACTCTCATTTACTCCATATGATGTAGATCCCATAGATTAAATTGTTTGGAGTGGACTGGGAGATCTCTCTCAGTTATCCTGCAGCACATCACACATCCACCTGAGGGAGCCCAATAAGAGGGCTGACAGCGGCAGCCAGGAAAAAGAACACTTCCATCCTTACCTTGAGACCCTAGCCACACAGTGAGATAGTGAAATTGAGGACCAGTCCCAGTTTCCCAGCTAGAGGAAGTACCATATCTGTAACACTGAATTTTCCCTAAACGTAGGTCTGGAGGAAATCTACTTGCTGCCTTGCAATGGACTCCAACCTCACTGCTGGTTCTCAGCCGTGGAGCAAACTCAGAGGAGGAGTTAGATCTGGAGCAATTAAGATATTCAGGGTCATTTCAGGGTTGAGCCAGTGCACTTTCATTAGGCTGTTTTACATTAAGAGGTATCACAGACAACTTTGCACCAAAGGAAAAAAACCCAACAATCTTTTTAGGAAACAAAATATAATTTGTGGTGTAAAATAAAAGAGCATGTTAGAAGCAAAACTCAATTATGTGCCACCAGTAACCCCTGTACTCATGCTTCTTATCAACCCTTCCAAGATAGTTGGCTAACAGTGTCATTTGAGAATTTCAAGTAATACTCAAAATTCCTTTGAACATAGCGTTCCATTAGCTGCAAATTAATTGGATCTGAAGGTCAGTGTGAAGTGGATTACCACAGCTGTGGAAAGCAGTGAGCATACTGCTCATTTCTAGTACATCAGTAAAGCTCTCCTGGAAACAATGTCACTGGAATATTTATTTCAACATATGTAAGTCTTAGTATTTCAATAGTAGTCTGTGCCTCCAGTATAAACGAATGGGTGTCTGGAACAATTATGAATTGCTTTTCATGGTGCCAGCCATCTACTGTAGATATTCTTAATCTGCTTCAGAGTGAGTCGACTGGCTTTCATCATTTGTTTCATGGCACTTCAGGAGCCACATGTGCTTTTTTTAATAAAGGAGCTTAGCTCAGCATCACAAAGATGAATTTAATGAAGGAAGAGGGAGAATAAAGATATGCTCTGCAAGGACTAGTAGGGCATAGCTAAAGTACCTGATTTTTCTGATTTTTTTAGCATAATTTTAAGCAAGAGATGTTCAAAATAATCTGAGATTTCCTATGATCTTTTGCAGATCTCCATCTAAATATTTAATATTTTCCCTTTGCTTTCTGTTTAGGGTTTCTTTTGCGGGTGTTTGTTGGTTGGTTGGTTGGGTTTTTGTTGTGTTTGTATAGTTGTTGTTGTTGGTTTGGGGTTTTTTAGTAATTTCCATGAATTTATATAAACAAGTTCCTAATTCTTGTAATTTCCTTCTTAGTGTTGTTTTTTCCTGCTGTCTTCTTTACAGTTAGATCCTTGCCATCAGCTTCCTTTCTCTTTTCCATTTATCTCATTTATACTTTGTTGAAATAGAATATTACTAGTTTACAGCAACGGAAGCTGAAGAACTCCAAGTAAATCCCAATTTGTCAGCATGGCTCTATATGGTATAGTGGTAGTATTTTAGAATGTCGAGTTACATCCACATGCTCCGTGCATGATTGTTTCAATCATCACTAATTAATTTTCCTAGATGAGAGATCAGGAATGTGGCCTTAAGCGGCTAATTAGAGATATCTAGGATTGTAAATATGCATTTTACTAACATTTTCTTTCTTATTTCTCAGTCCTGGCTGATATATTCATTTTAGGGTAAGGAATGTATCCAGGCTGAAAACAGCATCAGTAACAATGTTTGCACTGAAAGGCTCAAGGCCAGGATGAAGATAAGTGCACTTTTCAGAATGCCAACCAATTAGGAGATGAAAGGGCATAAAAGACTTATCTTTATTAAGAAATAATGCACAGTTAACAAGGCATCTTACTTCCTCATGTTTTCATGAAACATCAGCTGTTGCATCGCTATTGAGTCAGTGATATAAATTAATTGAGCTTAGAGTTTTTATAGTTTGCAGAATTTCATAGAATTCCACAATTCCTAGCAAGAAATGGGGATTCTTGCCATTTCTATGAATTCTCTGCTTCCTCTGCTTTGATTGAGTGTGTGTAATCATCATTTTCTGATATGCAAAAATTAAGAACAAATGCAGCCAAGTGTCTACGCTCTGCGATAATTGATGCTGGTTTTATGCATTGTGTTTTCTTTACTCAGGACCTTCTTGCTGAGCAAATTTGACAAATGAAAACACTTGCTGGGATGTTATTTCTATGTCAATTTTCTATGTTTTCTTCCACTAGCAACATCATATTTTTGTTTGTGAAGGGAAGAGCTATTGTTCATCCTAGTTATTTGCCTCTTATAGCTGAAGTAAAAATAACTGATATTGAGGATACATTAAAGTGGAAGCAAGTGGAAAAAAGCAGCTCCTAAATAAAAATATTAGAGACAATTTTACAGGCTTGCTTGTGGTAAACTACTGCAAGTTATTCCAGAAGACAAATGATGATTTAACTTGTTGCGATATTTAGTTCTTTTTATCTTGCTGGACATCTTAAAAAGTTAAAGCTCGCTTTTAAGAGTTTCATTTATTTGCATTACTCTGGTACGTACAAAGTCCAGGTTTTCTGTTGTGCTGGAAATGCATAGCAGAAGGCATCTCTTTTTCCTGGGCATATTAGACAGATGAAGAGATATATTTCAGATGAAGGGATATATTGGAAAAACTTGAGTGACAGCATGTGTTTTCCAAATTCCCTCTCTAGATGAATAATCAGCCTCCAACCCTCTTCTCATACCAGTCTTTAGGAACCAGATAATTCATGTGTGGCCCTTGGGAAATGGGTGAGCATTATCAACAGGAACGGGATTCAATCTGTCCAGGGGTAGTTTTGTGAAGTGAAATAGCTGTTGCTTGTAGCTGAAGTTTTGAATCTGAGCATTCATTGTTCTGGCCTTACTGTTTTCTAGCATGTGTTTGGGAGGAGATGCAACCAGAAATATATTGTTTATATCTTCTGGAAAAAATAGACTCATCAAATGTAACCATACATAAAATTGCCCACAATAAAGTAAGTAAAATGCAGTTGTCGTATTTGCAATATGACCAACACTATTTGCAGTAATATAGTCATAAGTAGTTTTTATCCATGTAAATGGCATTTAGACATCAAATGAAACTAAGGGTGTGTTTACAACACAGTCTGATGATATGTATTATCATAAAGATCTAAACCAATTTGCTTTATAATTAGCTAGAACAGAGCTCATCACAGCCTGCAAAAGCTACCTGAAACCTTGAGCAACCTACATTCAGCTGCCTACGGCCATGCATCTACACTAAGGTCTCCAATGCCTGGGCTTTAGAGCCCATGGTTGGAGATGCCCACTCTTGCACCTTTCTGCTCCAACAGTGGCACTCCCATGCCATCTCCTTTGCCTGGGTGATACAAAACAGGATGGACATGTGGTCTGGCCTTACTGGAAGCGCCAGGAGGTAGTTTGCATGACTCATGCCTTTTCAGGAATTTTCAAATCAACATATTGCTCTTAGGTTTTAGAAAGAGAAGGAAGACAAATTGAAGCAAAGCTATTCAACTTGGCACATAGCTCCATACCATGGATGGAAGTGAATCGGAAATCTCTTTTTTCTGCAAGTCTTGTGGGTAAGGAGCTTTCAAATGCTGGTCACAGGACAGGTAGATAGTATCTATAGGCAGATAAATGGGATAGACATATTTATAAAAAAGAAAATAACCTGAGAACTGTGATAACCTCACTACTCTAAAGGGAACCGCTTGGTCAATATTTTTGTAATGTCACTATTACATTTTTGTGAGGAGATACACTCCCATACACCCCACACAGCATCAATTGATGTTATAATCATGAAATGTGTATGAAAAACATGATGCAAACATACTGTTATAAGGAGCACTCAAAAGGGGGATTGTACTTCCTTAGATTATTAAAACAGCTGTCCTGAGACCAGGAGACAAATCATATAACTGGTCTCCATGCAAGATCCTCCCTTGGCAGCCCAGATAACTTCAGGGCACAGAGGATGTTAGGTAGCAGTAGCAAGTTTTTAACCCTTAAGACCTAAAAGGTCTTGTTATAATACAACTGGTTTTGATAGCACAACAGTGTGAGAAGCAAAACCACATTTTGGAGACAGTGACTAATTTTCTTGTACCTGCTGCTAATGATGATTTATTTTGAAACTCAAGCTATCTGCTGGAAAAACTGATCTCAGGGAATTTTCCAATCTTTTTTAGTTTTCTTTCCAAGATTTTTTGTTTGATTTTTTGTTTGCTTTGTTTTTTAAAGTAATAGAAATGGTCAAATCTGGAAATTTCCATCACTCTAGTATTTCCATAAATTAAAAATATTCATTTTGAAAGAACTTTTTATTAGAAAATTACAGTTTTTTCTAATAGTATTTACAGTAAATATAAATATAAGTTTTGAAATAATAAAAATATTTGATAATTTTACTAATATAAACCAAAAATTATATGAAGTCTTAATTTTTAATGCAATGAAGAAATAATTTCCGTAACAACCTCAGATAGTCACTCAGACTCTGAAAGCTGATTTAAGCCATGTACAATGAAAGGGGACATCTTTAGTTGTCACTCTCTAACAATGTCTTAAGAAAACTGATTTATATATTTTTTATGTTTCATAATCTTTTCTTTGAAATAAAATAGTTTTCTTGATATTTACTAGGACCCACATTCTTCCATTAGGCATGTCTGGAGCTATTCAGAGATTTCAGATACAGCCATAGCTGGCTTTACATTCTCTTGTATTTAACCTTATTAAGCAAACTTAAAGCCTGGCTTGTTATTACTGAATTAACATTACCTCTGGAATTCCTTTTGTAAACCATGCATTAACCAATATACAGAAAAAGTGAAATTTTGTTAAAGGCAATTGAAAGACAAAATATTTCCATATTTCTGTATGTCATGTTTTACTGTTTGAAATTCCATTCATGTATTATTGTCAGTGTTTGTACCTTTTCTGCATATTAGAACAATTTAAGAAGAAAGTCTAATTAAAGAAAAAACCCTGTTGGTGGTAAGAAAGAAAGGAAGAGGCCTGTTACTCTGCAACGTTAATAAAAGCATAATGCACAAGTCATAGGAAGTTTTTTTCTCCCTGAACAGTTTTATGAAATGTTTATTGTCTCAGAAGTTTTTAATTTGTATCTTTGAACTTGTGGTCACATAATCAGATTAATTATTTTTTTCCCCAGCAACTGGATATTCCAAAATGGCTGTTGAATACATAAGAGAACAAATTGGCAGATTGGAGTCTCTACATTAATTCTGATGACTGACATTTTTTAAGAAGGCAGAGGGTAGATAGTATATCTTTCCACAGAGCTGCTGGGAATGTAGTTTTGCACCTTAAATTCCCTAAAGGGACATGCTTTGCTACTCTTACTCAAGAGAAATAGAGCCAAGGCTGTTTTGTCTGGCTGCATATAAAGATGACAGAAAATGGCTAGATTGTTTAGCAATTTGGTAGCTACCAAAAATGATACTTTTCAGCATTTTATAGGTTTCTTTATGCACTAACCATCTCACTGTTGTTCCTTCCTTCTCAAGAGGCATTTTAGGCATTGATTTTACTGTTTCCCTGCAGATCCCATTTTGGGAAATGCCACCTGTGGCATGTCAGCTGTGCCGGCAACCACTTTGCTGCTGTAGCAGAAAATAGTCTAAGGCCGGATTCATTATTCTTCTTTTGTTCCTATTATTTATAATTAAATATATTACTATTTAAGTGAAATTTTCTTTCAAAGTTGGGTTTTTTTTCAGTAGAATTTTCTTCTCAGAATTTAAAAGTACTTCATAAGAAACTAAACAAAGACAATCTCATTAGGATCTGTGAAACTGGCACATATGGGGAGATTTAACACCTTTTGAAGTATTGCTTATGATAGTGATATGCATTAACCAATTGTCTCTTACTGTGGTGTGAACAATGAGATGAGTCTGGAGTCATAGCAGGGAAGGATGTTAAAAGCTGTGGTGATATTTGTTGATGAATTTGCAAGAGTTGCAGTTGGCTGTACTGCTACCGTCACCCATATGCTTCACTGCAAATTAATGTGTTGAGTGGCTCTTCCATCCCTGCCCCCCTCCCCCCTCCCCAATCAAAGAAGTGTAAGTGCTTGGTTAGATAAACACAATTATATTTGAATTTTCTGTTGTACCATATCAGGTTGCCATGATGTATAAACTTACTACTAAATTTTCTGCAAGTTCTAAAGGTTATTAATATGTAATTTATCATGTTAGAAAAATATCTTCCACAGATTATCAAGGTTATTTCCAAACTTTGGGAAAAAAATCTCCAGCACAGTGACTGATGCTTCTATTTGTCAAATACAGAAAGCAAGGTATGTCTTACGTTGCGTGCTTTGCTGAAAATTCAAAAAGTGATGTCTCTCCCTAGGCCTGTATAATTCATATAGCACTTTAACCTGTGATTAATTACAAAGGGAGCGGAAGCTTTGCTCCTTCCCACTTGTGCTTTCATCAAAACCGAAAATCCTAAAGTAAATCTCTGCTAGGCAGTAAGAGACCCAAGTGACTTGGTAGGCTGATTAAAAAACAGCCATCCTGCTGCTTCTTGAAACAAGACTGGGTAAAATGGGGATCTCTGGTAAGGAAACACCTACTGGGGATCAGTGCTGTAGAAAGTAAGGTGGGGTTTTTTTGACAGGTGAAATGACATTGAAAAAGCAAAAGAAGACTTCTGCACAAGTTCAAAGCTGATCAATAGGAGAACAAGTAGGACTTTTTGATGTGGGGGTAGTGTTTTTTTTTTTAAGTTTATGAGCTTCTGATGTGTTCAGGAGGTGGAGAGAGGGAATGGCAATTGAAACCATTGAAGCACCATCTTTAATTAATCCACTGCAGAGTGATTCACAAGTTAGTGAGTTTTGCCATGCAAAAAATCCTCTTGACTGATGCTATTTGATGTGCAAAAGTTTCTTGCTGAAGGTGAATTATCTGTGAGTGAGGAGTTGCTCTGACTAGCAGCCCAGAACTAAATTTTCCATGGCAAAACAAAAAGTTATTTGAATTAGTTTTCTCCATCAAGTGAGCATTTTGCTTTTTTTATGTTTATTTGTAGTCCAGATGCTCTCACAGCTTTTCAAGGTTATTAGAATAAGGCGAGATGAAAGGATGGGATAGGGAGGGGGAAAGCAAGATTTAATTCTGGATTTTTGTTTGTTTGTTTTCATAGAATCATAGAATGGCTTGGATTGGAAGGGAGCTTTAAAGGTCATATAGTCCAACTCCCCTGCAGTGAGCAGGGACACCTTCAAATAGATCAGGTTGCTCAGAGCCCTGTTTCTGTTCTTTGTCAACCTGCTTCAGCCAGATGGCATATCAGTCTTATATGGTGGAATAGTTATCTACAGATCAGGAAAGGGGGACCAGAAAACCCACCTTGTGAATGGTGAGTGGGAAGACCCCAATCTGTTGATTGAAAAGGGAAATATGGGAGTAGTTTGCCTGGCAGGTGTTGTACACAGCTGAGATCCTCTTGAAAGACCTGTGAAAAGCATTCAAGAATATCTCTGTGAGCTCCAGCTCCTTCAAGTATGTCTCACCCAACATAGCATTTATTTGCCAAGGATTAAGTTCACCAGGAGCACACAGAATAGTTGTTTTCCATTACTTGTCCATTTCCAGTTTCCTCCCCTCACAGATTCTGATAACTTCATTACCCTCATCAAGAGGTGGGAGTGGAGAACTATAAAAGCTGGGGCTTTGGGGCTTGTTACTGTCTTTAGGTTATGGAGGTTCTGCTTCAGCTGTCCCTCTCTCTCATGGTCCTACATGTCTTAGGTGGCAGCTGTGCACTTAACTGAAAGTGTAGTGCTTGCTCATTTCAGCAATATTCAGGGAGTTGAAAAAGGAGACAAGAGAACACACATAAGCAAGATAAATAATGAAAATAAGTAAGTAAATGGTTCTTTATTTTAGTTTGTGGAACCACATGAGGAGAGCAGCAGCTGGGGCTGAGCAGGGGAGGGGGAGAGTTGTAATCAACATGCTCATTTTTCAGTAAGCCCCAGATGCAGATCAAGAAATGCAAAGTTTGTGCTGACTAGGAGACAAGGGCCTCAGTTATCATCCAGCAGAGAAAAAATTTAAAAAATAATTATGAAGAACAGTAATTTCTCTGGAAGTGTTCAATGACTTGACTTGCATATTTTTTTACATAGTTGTTTTCTTTCCATAGATGAAATGGAATGGCCTGGGACTTGGTCTGGGAATATTTTATAAAACTTTGTTCCTCCAAGAGTCCTACCCTGCCCACAGGGCATGTTCTGACTGGCTGACAAGCATGTGTTGCTCTGGAAGTAGACTTCTCCAAGTGGTGTGGCCCACCTGAGTAGAAGAGGATAAACAAGTGTGGCCCACCTGAGAAGAGGATAAACAAACTCCTAAGGGTAGAATTCCTAGGCAAGCAAACTGAGAAACAACAAAGACTGCCTTTGCTCATTTGGTGATTCAATGGATAGAGGGAATTCTGTCTTAGTGGAATGGATGCGAGCAATATTTGCACATCTAAGTAATATTGAAAAAATCTGAACAATTTTCTCAGACTCGTCCTTGTATTATTCATGCACCAAGCAGCCCCAGTGTTGAATCGTGTGTTCATTTCAGTGTCAGGGTAAACATGAAGTCAGAAAAGAAATTGTCTTTGGTCTTTAGTACTTAGACCAACCTCATTTTGAATCTAGATGTCTTTTCTATGAGATATGTACTCTGTCTCACCTAACTAATAACTGAGTTAGGTAATGTTGATAGGCCTATAAAGAGCATGGATTTAAGGAGAGATTGCAGGTTCTTGGCCAGTTAACTGGTTCTTATTTTATACTTCCATGGCACCATACATTACCACACAGACTGATCTTCAGTATATCATGGGAATGCAGAGAAACTACAAATAACTTTGCTCATATATTTTAAAACATATAGAAAGCACTGGCTTGTTATGTGTGTGTGTTCCTGGTTCATCTTTTAACTTATTCTCAGCATAAAGCGTGTATTTACATTCAGATCAGAACTATCCGCAAGAGGCATGCAGCTGTGGAATGTGTTACATATTGTAATTATAAAGATATATTTGTTCCTTTTTCCCTGTGAATAGATTGTTGTATTGATTTGTTCTTACTTCTACACACCTACACTGAGGCAATGGGGAGAAAGTTGATTTTATGTGAAATGACTTTAATTGCCTTATCTCTGGGGAAGAAATACAGTCATTGAAAACCTCAGTTATAATTTTGTAACATTTTTTCCAAACAGACTTAGACTAATGATCCAAACCACTTTTCTTCTTAATTAAGAATATGGTTATAGATGGTTACTGGGATGCTTGGAAGGTCTGGGGAAAAAAGAAAGCCTAGAAAGTTCAAGGAAAAAATGTAATATGGAGCATACCTTTTTTAAATCAAACAAAAGCTAGAGCTTATGTAAATTGTTATAAGAAAGAATTATCCAGCAGATTCAAAGCCATTTAGTAAGTGAAAACCTGGACAAAATCTAAAGTTTTACTTTTATTCCTACCAAAAAACCCCCAAAACAAATGAGTCAACAGAGTCAAAAGACCAAAAAACCAGAGACAACTCAAATCCCAGACCACACGAAGAGATCTTGGTGGAACATTGTGACCCTCAGGCTTGACTCTTGTTTTCCAGGACATAAATGGAGACAAAATCCAATACAGTCAGTAGATGAGGGTAGTAAGGCAACCAGAAGGTGTGTCAGTTGAGGATTAGCTGCATGAGCAAGGGTTATTTGTAGTCTTTGAACCTTTTTTTCACCTCTAGCACCTTCCTTTGAGGTAATGTTCCAAAAATTGCCCATAGGATGGCATGATTTGGAGGTGCTGTTTTGAAAAGCAGTGATTGTTAAGAACTGTTATGCACTCTGTTGGGTATTTTTATTGAGTTGTGGGTTTTGTAATTCTGAAATATGAGAATCTCCAAAATTACTGCAGAAATATGGATACTGTTACTACAGTGTTCTTAGTTGTTAATATAACCATTATATTTAAGTTTAAAAGTAGTTAGAATATGCCTAGTTTTTTAAAAAATAAAGGGAAGGAAAAACAAAACCTCTGTTGGACCTGACATATTGACCCCTGAAGATCTGAATCCTCTACAAACACCCTGCAGTGGTATTGAGTGGGGAGAGTTGTACAGAAATGCTGACAGAAAATGTTGCATCAGATAAATAGATCAATTTTCTTGGCAGAATAACATTTCTCCTTCTTTGATATGGGGCAAATGGAGTTGCTGAGCTGTGTTCTCAGTTAAGATTAGATACATATTTTGAGCCCAAAGCTCCTCTCTAGCAGAAGTTAATATTAACAAAAACCACAATAGCCTCTCTGCTTTAATTATTGCTACTACTGCCATTAACGTGTGTGTCTATCTGAAAGTTTAGCATGAATGAGTCTTGGGTTTTATGCACAAAGAAATGTATTCAGCTCTTTTACAGGAATGGAGTGAAATGCTTTGATACACAATGTTTATTCTGTGGTTTAGATGAATACAGCATATTCATTTATTAAATGAACATGTAAAGATTCTCTCTCGTATGCCCACAAGAGGAGTGTATTATGGTTCTCTCCCATCTCATCATCTACCCAAGCCAGGTGCTTTTCCTTGCTCCATCTTGGGGTTTCTGGGACTTTTTTTTTCTTCTTTTTTTTTTTTTTTTGTTGTGGGTTTTGGGTTTTTGGTTTGGTTTTGGATTTTGTTCCGCCACCCCCCTCACCCCCCACCCCCCTCCTTTTCATAGGCACCTTTTGGCTCAGATGGTGTAGTCTTGCATGAAAATTAGATTTTAATTAATCTCTTGCAAAAATTTCTGCCTTTTGTGGATGATGTCACGTTTCCATTATCTAACACTTAATAACTGATTATAGCCTAATTGAATGTGCTAGAGGAAAAACGACAGGATGTCAGGATATAAAGTTCATTAAGGAAAATCAATTTGCAAGGCTTTAAATTGCATTAAGGGCTACCCTTTAAATCATCTAATGTATTTCTTCCTGGTTTGGGAAGGTAAATAGGCACATTGTGGAGAAATATGTGGAAGAAAAAGTGGTAGATTTTGTTGGTAAATTAAATTGCAAATGACTGAAGATCAGACAACAATTCTGTTATCAATGACAAACTGCCAAGGTACTCAGAGCAATACTTTGCCAACTGCCTTGTATTTTGCCTTTCTTTGTCATTTAAAAATAAATAACTCTTACTTATAGTTTGAACCAAGATGTATGTCATTTTATTAAAAAAGCCAATAGAAAAGGGTTAATGAATATCAACTCTATTACTTATTCTCCAGGATGGATTTGGCATCCCCTTTACATGCCAGATCGGATGTTTTCATCTTTTTCAAGTCCATAAACAGTAGAATCTGCTTATAGTCATATTCTTGGCATCATCATCAGCTGGATGCATTTCAATTAGTGTCTTTTGTGGTATTAAGTCAATACAGTACCTTTGTGAATTGTTTAATAAAAGCAGTCAGTGGGAGACAACCTTACTTTGGTAGTTAACTCTTGACAGTTATTTGAGGACGTGGTGATACACTGGTGACAGCTGATATCTCTTGAGACTAGTGTGTTTCTGCTGGGGTCTCAGGGCTAGCTGCATCTGCCCCTGGCTTCCTGGGTGCCCAAGGGAGACAATTTTGGAAGAATTCTGCAGATGCAAGGTAAGTATGATAGCTGGACTCTGAGGCTGTGACCTGTCTATGCTACCTTGCACATGTTGGTGTGGTCTGACTGGTACTGGTCTATCTCTTGCTCTCTGCATGACCTCTGAGCTCTACCAGCAGGAAGCAATGGTTTTATTCAAAAACTACAATAAAGTGATCAGAAAACCCTAGCTAAATTAAACGAGATTCAGTTCTGAAAAAGCAGCTTTTCTCTCTTGCATCCTGTTCCTTCTTGGTACTATGTTGGGCTGGATTTTGGAAACATACCATGGGTTGGTCCATCTATATCTCTTCTCCTATGACCTTTGGCATTCACAGATTCCCACCACTGCAGTGGGACACAAAGTCCCCTGTTCTGACCGGGACTCCTCTCTGGAGTCAGAGGAGTACAACCAGGCAGCAAGCGTTGTTGTGTGACTTCAGGTCCTTACAAGGTACATGACAGCTTTCGATGAAAGGATATATCGCAACCATAATTGCAGTACCATAGACATATGCTATACCTGCACGTCTTTGTCCAAGATCCAATTGCTTATCAGAACTTGCCATGGTCTTTCTGTGCATCAGTGGGGATGATGAACCCAGATAACTCAGTATGCAAAAGCAGACCTGCAGTCTCCTGTTTATAGTGATTTTCAGGTGAAATAATTAATTAGGACTTCAAAGGAAGAAGATGGCACATTTAGCATAAGTTTTAAGTCACATTTTGTCACCCTCCCAGAAGTTGTTTAAAGAGTGGAGAATTGGTACAGTATGTCTTTCTCTTTGAGATAGTTTATACAGAGATTTTAATTACATTGGAGATCTCTTAAATGTAATTTTGTATGATGGCATCTGGTACAAACTGGATGCCTCACTTTGATCTCCTGTGGAATAGAGGTTGACAGTCATCTTCAAATGAAGAGTAACATCAGCAGAAAAACAGAGATGAAATTAACATATTGGAGCATAGCTTTTCTTGTAATCATCACCATATTAAATATGGAGGGGAGTATTCTGAAAATCAAGTTTGCATTTTGAACAGCATTAGTGGGGCTGAGTTGCCCTCATTAGCTATTTTGTATTAAATTTGATAAGAAATCTGATGCTGACAAGCACTGGAAATGCTTTTTTTTTTTTTTTTAATCTTGTTTTTAATCATTTTAGATCACCTTCTAAAAAATCTTGTAGTATTTTAATGGGTGTTTCGTTCATAGTAACAAAGATGAACAAATTTAATATAAAAAATAAAAATTCTGTCTTCTCAGCCTTTTGCTCCTCATAATGGTTTCC
Source organism: Rhynochetos jubatus (assembly GCA_027574665.1). Classification (NCBI taxonomy): domain Eukaryota; kingdom Metazoa; phylum Chordata; class Aves; order Eurypygiformes; family Rhynochetidae; genus Rhynochetos; species Rhynochetos jubatus. The sequence continues at coordinate 26,818,054 of CM050656.1, forward strand.
AGAGTGAAAATCATGGCACATCTGTGTTTACTTTCAATCTGCAACCATATTTTTGCATATTTGATATGACTGAAAAAATTATGTTGCATATTTTTGCAATTAATTTGAATTTCTGGTACAAAATTTTGGTCATTTTTCTTGTAAATTCCATGTGACTGTAAGGTCCTTTCATATTTTTGCAGGATTTTAGAATGTTCCCAGTATTCTGGGAACGTTCTAAAACCCCAGTACTTCGTGAGTGTAATTAACATGTATCAAAATATACAGATGTTCACTTTTATGTATTAGCATCCCACAGATGAACTCACGGTGAACATTTTCATTCTGAATACATTCAATTTATTACCTTTTTTTAAAAAACAAATACGTATTTGGAAATGCTAAAGAGGGAGAAGGTACATTTTCTAATTCCTTGCATTTACTGTGAAACATCTAAATATTCCTACAAACATTAATTGAAAACTTTCTTCATTGAAGACTTTTATTCTGAAGAATATAAAATACATTCTGTGTGCCAAAGGCATCAGGTTAATTTTGTCCTTATGATAATACCAGGAAAGTCGCTAAAGTCTTTCTTTCAGCAGATAGATCCTGCTGGAGGATTTCTGTGTGTTTTCCTGGCACTGACTTCACCCCATTGCTGCTTCAGCGAGGAGTCATCCAGACAGAAAAGAAGGGCCAATGTCATCACACTGATAGCTGTTCTATCAGATGGATGGAGGTAGGCTTTAAATATGATTATTGTACTTAACTTTTTTTTAAAGATCTTTAATTGAAAATGTAAATTTGATACAGCCTGCTTCACCAAAAATGCAATCTAATTTGGGGCGATGCTCTTTGTTCAGCAGGCACTACTACATCAAAAACTACGGTTGTTGCAGGCTGGGGTTCAGATACTTTGTCAAAGCAGAATGTTGGAAAATGATCGCTAACAACACTATGCTAAGGCCTCAGCAGTGCAACATGGACCTAGCCCGAAACCCGATGAAGATGTCAGTGTGCGTTGAATGATACCTTTAGTAAACTGGCACTTACCTATTTTCCATCCTTTAGGTATCTCTTTTCATCCCAGTGTGATAGTCCCCAGTTTGAGCTGCGTACTGGGGACTTGGTTATTATTTCTTCCCTTTGTGTTTTAATGGCTCTGTAAGGTGGAGCTGACTGCATTTGCAGCAGGACAAAGCAAAGCAGAAGAGGGAGTAGGCAATGCAGTTTCAAAAGGCATCTGTGTGTCACTCTTTGCTACGGCAATACCCTCTTCTGGGTTGACAGAGAGAGTTTTTGGAGGTCAGGGAAGACGAATACTATAATTATTTTCATTTAAGCTCAAAACACTAGCTACTGCACTGCCATTAGGAAACAGCATATATACTGTCCCTGTACCTTGAATGGGCTTGCGAGCCACGAGAGTATCTGATAATTCATATACACATTGTCACTGACAGTATCTTGCTATTTGAAATCAAGAAATTTTGTCATGCAGTGATTGTCTATTGCTTAGCACGGCAAAAAGCTAGACAAATATAGAGCAAAGCTGTAGCAGAGAAACAGAGAAAGCAGTAAGAAATGTGAAGGAAATGAGATCTTTGTTAGATTTGGGACAGTGAGTGGCATGATAGGAAAATCTATTGTGTATTTTCAATCAGGCTGAAAACCTACTGCAATTTGGGCAATGAGAAGCTCATGTGCCATTGTGCTAATACTGCTGTGGTCATGGTGCTCATGGATGACAGAGAAAAGGAAAAAATCTGATAAATGAAGTATAACCACCTGATGCATAATTCAGTCTTGCAAGGGCAGTGTAGGAAAACTGTATCATATCTAGACAAATTATTCTATCTTAGGTTTATGGATATCTCAAGGCCTTCTCTTTCATTGTCAGTTCAGTCACAGGTATATATGTGATTATTGTTTCAAATGGAAAGTTCTTTTCCAATAGCTATTTTGGAAAGATGCTGTCTCACAGCAAAATAATTTTAGTGAAGTATGCTTTCATTTTGAAGTACAATACCAACTGTCAGTTAGACCCATCATTTGTTTTGCTTTGCTTTGTTTTGCTTCTATTATTTGTGTATTATCATTTCAGGAAATAATTTTGTATGTAAGTAGTCTGTGCCAGAAGTCTGAACTTTCATTTGTCATTTTAGATGTTGGCACCACTGTGGTGCACTACGCTCACCAAACCCAATCATAACCAGCTGGTTAATAACAGCTGTGTAAAGTTGGCTGTATTCACAAATTGTGACAATTTAATAAATGCAGAAGGAAAAAGGAATATTATGGCACTTTGTAGGAGACTGAGGTACAAAAAGATTTGGTACCCTGCCCACAAAGGCATCTGGGTGGGTTGATTGCAGAGACAGGGATCCATTGGAGACCCTTGGCCAGCTCTATAGGTGTTGGTGTACTCACTATGATATAAGTCACACATCCATTGGTGGTACAACATGTACTGGTGGCAGCATTTGAGATCAACGTATAGCATTGTTATGTATCTTATAACAACTATCAAATATCATATAATACAATCAATAATAATATAATTATAAAAACTGAGTACCTGTTAGGCCTGCAGAGAAATTTCTATTCCCTCCCCCTTCCCCAAATACAACTCTGAATTTGGCCCTCTTTTTCTTCAGGCTTTTATGTGTTTGCTTTACTAGGCTTGAACCACTTGCTAAGAACAAGCCACTGAAATCTGCCCGTCTTGCAATCTGTAGTCTTTCCAGGAGGGCTATTTTATTTTCCTGCAGATCACATCTGGGTAGGGGACATTGCCCATAAGAGGAGAAACAGTTCAAATGTGACATAATTGTATCCAGGAGGAGATGGTGGAGAAAGAAAGAGTGATTTTGGGATAGTTGTTAAGGATTTCATATAATAAAATTGACAATTCAATAGCTTCTGTTGTCTTTGGGACTAGACATGCAAAGAGTGTGTCTGTGGCTTTTATTCTTCACTCAGCCTGTCTGAAAAGATTATAGATATTCTCTATGATGTGGTGACATACTGCATATCATTGTTCACAAACAAGGTCATGGCTTTAACATCCATGGACAGAAAAATGTCCCTTTGAAATAGTCCAGTCCTTATTCTGCCCTTTTCATCTAGTTCCTTCGCCATTAGAAAGGTTATTTTTCTGGAAACAATAGAAAACAGCAGATAAGGATGCAGGCTACAGCAGATATAACCACTTAGCTTCTGTCAGCTAGAAAAGCACGCTTTCTTCCCCCCCAGTATAATGGCAAAAGAAAAAAAGAAGGTGAACAAAAGCATGTTTTCATTCACTAAGCTCCTTCAGTACTGCAAAATCTTAAACGTGCATCCAGAGTCAGTGACAATGGAAGAACGAAAAGAACTCTTTCTCAGTGGATATCAAACAAACTGAAAAGGAAAAAATCCTGACATTACCCCGCACTGTAGCAAGGGCAAGGAATAAATGGGTTAGAATTCAGGGAAGAAAGGTCTTTGGGGGGTTGTTAAACATGATGCTGCAGTTTAAATTTCTGCTCTGGAAGTCCCTGAGCTACAGACTGGCAAAAGCTGGGAGGGAATGATGGAGAAAGGATCACTTTCCTTTCTTTTCTTAATGCTTTTTCCTCACGTAACTACCAGTAAACACATAATATTGGACTTAATACACTTCTGTCTGATGGTGACTGTTTCTCATACTGGTAAGCAGGTCCCCAGATTCAAGGCTGGGACCAGCATCTTGACAGTTTAATAGCAGCACAACATGAAAAGAGGTGGGTAGGAGTGTTCTCAATTATTATTTTTTTTAATCTTTCTTTTTTTTTCTTCTTTTTTAATTTTCTGTATACATTTCTCTCGTCTTTCTACAATATTTGCTTAGGAAGTAAGCAACCTTAAACAACCATTTTATACAGTAAGGGTAGGCCAGATATTACCTATTTAAGTAGGATTTATGCTTTGAATCTTCAAATGTTAATATTAATTTATATTTAATTTTATAGAGCTGTCAAAAAAGTATGCAGTGAGGGAACTGACAGTGTGTATTGTTCAAAGTTTTAGTGAAGAATATGCACAGGGAGTATCGATAGGACCCAGTCAAGATGTATGGAATATTTGGGAGGAAAAGCATCATCTTTTTTGTAGATTGGTGTGGGTGAGAACTCTTTCTCTCACACCTGTGTCTCACAACTGTTTTCCCAGAAAAAAAGGTAGTCAAAAGTATTTGTATGCACTACTTTTTCACCAGGAAAAACCCAAAAACTATGCAACAAAAAAAAAAACCCTGAACTTTTCACTTTGTGTTATTAGTGCTTTATAAAGAACGTACCTAAAGCATGAGAAGGTCCTGTATTCTTTCTAAAGGTATCTTAAAATGATGAAGCATTTATAAACCCAATACTTTATTCTTCAATATATTTAATGTTAATCATAAATGAATTTGTGGAACTGGCATAATTTCCATCTGCTAAAATGCTATCTTTTACAAGCCCATAAAAAGTTTTCCAGGATAAGTATCAGATAACGTTAAAAAAATTAAAAAAAGAAATGTAAATGAAAGAGTTCTGGTAACAAAACCTGCCTGAAGAAATCCACACAGACACAGTAATACATATTTCCTCAAAAATATCTTAAAGATCTTTTGCTCTACCTACTGCACATTATAAAACACTCAGAGCATTATAGATTAAGTCCTGGAATACTTCTAGATCATGCTTTCCAATGACAACAGTGCAATTCTTTAAACAGTGTGCTTTTAATATATACAGAACTGCAGTAGAATAAATAAGTCATATATTGCATTGGGAAAAAGCTCCATTTCATGATTCATTTAGGGTTTGACAGAAAAGATAGGAACAGGTAGATATCATCACAAAATGATTATGAGCTGTCTGGTGAAGATTCTGTCGGCAAATAATTGCAAACATTAATTTTATTTTCTGTAATTTAATACAATACTCGTATATCAACATGAGAGATAAACAAATCTTGACAAGCCACAGGCCTCAACCAATTTCCAGTTTAAGGGCAAAGTTTCTGTTTGCTACAGGGCTTACAGAAACAGAATAGTATGAGAATACTCTGAAAAGCCAGTGGGCATTCTCATGGAGTTATGGTATTATTTAGTACTTTAATTGGTGAGGATAGCAAATTTTGGCAGGTCTCAGGTTGCTTCTTTCAGGTCTCACCTTCTGTTGGCTCCCTCTTGGTGATGTGCCACTGCCAGTGAGGTTTAGCATCTCAAAGGTCCTGAAGGCTTTTGCACTGTCAGCTCTAACTTAGATTTCCTTGGCTGTTGCCTGGTTAGGGGTGTCCAAGTTGGTTATGTACAAGCCCAGTGGTCATTCAGGTACCAATGGACTTGTAAGAGCAGCTCTACTACCCATAGACAAGAGCAGCAGGAGTGTAAATGTCCAGGTTTCTTGGGACAGGGACCACTGGGGATGGTGTGGTCTCACCTGTGGGAGGGATGCTCTGCTGCCTCATCAGCAAAATGAAGTGGACAGACCATACGCCATCAAGAACAAATGGGAGATCAAGAGGCTCTTCACAGTCACCCTACAGAACCACATACCAGAGTCATACCAGTGTTTCAGGGAAGGATGGACAACCCTCAATGGTCAGAAATTCCCAAGATGGAGGAGACTGGAAATTTGGCACTTCCTACAAAACAACAAATCCCCTTCTTTGACTGTCATTCTGCAACTACAGAATAGGCATAGGGGCTACAGGTAGATGGCATTAGAAATAGATGAGGAAGATGATGTCCCATCAGGCGAGGCATTACAATTGGCTGAGCTTTAAGCAAGAGTATGTATAAAGAAAGAAAAGAAAGGTGACAGTTACTCAAGGCTTTCTCCTGTGGGGGATGTAGGCACCAATCTATGCACTTGGAGAAGCAAAGCTGGTGGAACTGGAAGAGATTCTTATGACTGGAAGAAAGCAGATGTTATATCTGTCTTCAAGAAACAGGATCCGGTTTCACTTCGGTTCCTGAGAAGGTTATGCCATTTCTAAGGACATGCTGTCTGGATTTTGTTATCAAACCCAGATGTCTTAAAATTATATTATTCAATAATAAGATACTGTAGTGATCATACAGTAGAGTGTTCCTTATGGGAGTAGGATGTATTTGAGCCAGGGTAGAAGTGACAAGCCATAATTTCACTGCACTGACCATTCCTGATGTGCAAGGTTTTTTATCAGCTGTATCTGTAGACAAGAAAGGTACAGAAGGCTTGAAATTTCAGACTGGAAGTTGGCTTAGCTATGTCATATCAGAACTTCATTTCCATTTTAAAATGGAGAAGGGCTAGGAAAACATGAAGAAAATTCTTTAAAATGAATACAATACAATACAGCTGATACTCTTCATGCCTGCGTGCTTGGGTGTCATTAGGTATATGCTAATCATTAAGATTAAGGTCCATTAGATAGCACTAATGATGTTGTCTATCTATGGGATCAGTGAGGCATGTGGAAGAATGTCCTTTAGATTGCACTGATGACTGGAGTAAGCACTGAACTTAAAAAAATCTGTATCTGAAACATTTAGACCATTTGGACTGTTTGACCTAGGAGTACTTTTGGTAGACCTGTCAAAACTCTAAAGTACCAACAACTGCCTGGGATCATCTAAGTCTCACTGCACAAAACAGAACAAACAAAACCCCTTAAATTCAGTGGTGATCAAAAAACATTTATTGCAGAAGCTTTATACGCAGGAATTTGTTCAGTTACACTTCTGTGATGCTCAAAACAGCTTGCTCTTGGTTAAATTAATTTTTTGTGTATGTGGGTGGGAGTCACTGACATTAAATCAAAAGTGTTAAGTGTCAATAACTGGATGTTGGATCAGTTTTCCTAGGTTGAGCATCTTAATTACCTTCACTCTGATTTGAAGAGCTCACCTTTAATAACTTTTTGGTTGTGTCTCTTTACAGATCATGTTTTCACAAATCTTGATATTAAAACCCCCTTCATAAGAAAGTGCTCCAGAAATCCTGGGTGCTTTACCAGTTTTTGTCTGGCCTACTTCAGAGATTAGTTTAATTTAGGTGATATTTGGTTCCCTACTGTTGATGTGGTTTTTTTTCTTTTGCATCTTGGGAAGATTAGCTTTATATAAACATGTTATCCATAACATAAATCAAAGTAGCTGGAAATAGTAATATAGTATGGTCATGTATATTCATGGGTATTTGATGAAGGAAAGATATTAACATATTTCTAGATTCCCTGTCATTCCCTTCTACTTTCATTTTTCTTAAAAAAAAAAAAAAAAAGAGAAAGAAGAAAAATATCCTAGTATATTCATGTTTTTATGAAAGTAAAATTATCAAAGCAGGTAGGGCAATAGTCTGCTTTTTTTTCCTCTAATTTAGTGATTTGTAAATTAATGAGAATAAAATGCTTTTCTGGTTCTATTAATCAGTCACGTAGAAGATTCTGCTCTTACAATTAAGTGCAGTTTTGCCTTCTCCCCTTCTACATGGACAATTTAAATGTTTTTGGAATTACCCTCAGCACCACTTTGACAAGAGAGATCACCTACACTGGTGTCAGAGATCTTGCAGCAGTTCGGCAGTGATCATTAGAGGGATTTTTTTTCCAATCATCACCTGCCAGTATTGTTCCTATTGGGTTTATTATCTGTTGCTTAGGATTACAGCTGAGAGACATCTCTTCGTGTAAGCCCTGTGTTATAAACTGTGTCATTATCCAAGTGAAGGACAGCATTTCAACTGGAGAGTTTTGCCCTGCAGGCATTAACACATGCTCAGCCCATTGCTGAGACCTTGTCCTGCTCTGTGTTCCTTCACTGATTTTTATACTTAATCATGGCAGAGATACGTGGCATTATGCCCCTTGTCCTCCTGTAAGTTGACAGAATTACTGGTTAGTACACTTCAAAATTAAGTTAATTCTTCCTTTGCCTGTTTACAAAATCTCAGGTATTGTGACCAACGTGATGAAGGTGCTTAGGAAGTTCGCGTTCTCCCTCGTATCTCAGGATCTCTTGAGACCTGGCCCAGGTCTTTCCCTAGGTTAGAACAACACAATTTCTACAGCCATAAGATGTACACACAGGGTAGTCTGTACATTGCACCTTGCACCTATCATGCAATAGTGTGCTAGGCTGTGCAAGTCAAGGTCAGCACCTCCCAACATTCCCAACAGGGTTTACTGTTCCTGCACAGAAAAATGCCAGTTCATGCTTGTGAGAGCTTCTAAGGAGTCCCTGTAGAGAGAAGGAGTAAGGAGTTTCACTGGATATGAATGGTTAAATGACATCAATGAATGTTGAAATGGTAGGCTTATCTATTACTGAAGTTAAATGACTAATTCGACAAATCACAGAAGATCACCTTTCAGCAAAATAAAACCATAGCTTCCCCACAGCTTTTAATATTTTATACTTAATCCAGATGAAATTGATTTTTTTTTCCCAGTAGCTTTGTTTCACTCTGAGGTGGAGTGGGTTAAAGATTAGATTTTCTATTCCATGTAACTTCTGCGATATGACAAAAAAGAGGGAGAGGTTTCATCCATTTATGAGTGAAAAATTGGAATTCTGAAATTCTGGAAATTTGGAAACTGGAATTTCCAAAGAAGGGAAAACTTAGGGAAAAAAAGTCTCATGTTCTCCCCACCACAGAACAGGAACCAGGAGACCCACAACACCAGATTTCAATTTCTGCTTCTGCATCAGAGTAGCTTTGGACTTTGAGAACATGACATGAGCCTTCCAGGTTTCTGCAAACTTAAACCCTGATTAAACCCAAGGTTCCTTCGTGAGGCTTTCATTACTGTGGTGTTGTTGAAAAGGATGAATAAAGTGAGACTTACCACTGAAAGCTTAGATATGCATGAAGAAACAAAAATTGACAATTACTAGTTTGATCTAACAGTGTAATTATATAAGAAACTAAATTTAATACATAGTAAAACAATATGAGACAATGGAGATTCTATAATTTAAGAAATAACTTAATACGTACATATTTAATTAAAACCACCATTTATCTAAAAACATACACTCTGTTTTGAATAGTAATTTGAAATCATTAAACCTCTAGTTGAACAATATAGTTTTCATTTAATACTAATCTTGGACCTTCACATTGAAGATATTCAGCTCAGTGGAAATTAGATTGCAGTGAACTGTATAATGGTTTGTGCCTTGTATCCCAAACTGTGAAAAGTAACATGGCTCATGGAAGCCCAGCACATAAATGCCTTTATTGCATAATATTAAAATTAGCACTTAACATTGTCCAACTTCTGAAATACTATTGTCAGGGCTGTTACTTGTAATCTCTATAGCTTTGAAAAAACCCCAAACTTAATTCCAAGATGGCATTTTGAATTAACAAATTCCCCCTTTTTTCCATTTATTTTTAAAATTACATTCACTTTGAATAAATTCATACTGAAGTAGTCTAGTTGCTTCGTGTTGCCTTTGAATTTTTATACTGTATATTTATAGAAAGTAGAAAAAAAAGCATATTAATGAAAATATGAAGTATTCCTTTAATGGACTTCTCTACTTCTGTTTAGGATTTTGTTTTATTGTTGCTGGTGGTTGTTTGCTGGGGTGGTTTGGTTTGGTTGATGCGTTGTCATGGGTTCTTTATACCTTAATAAAATATTCAGAAAAAACTGACATGCCTTTTACCAAAAGCTTCCAAAATCAATGGCCAAATAAAACTTGTCCCTGCAAACTCTGGTAATGTGAGAAACTGAAAATTACTATTTCAGAATGTGACAGGGTGTGAAGGGAAGCTGTACTGATGGAATGAAGTTTTTCAAGGCATTTCTGATCAGTTCTACAAACAGCTTGGTGCCTAACCTCTTAATCATCTCACTGTGTTCATTCTTTTCCTACTTTTGTGAATATTTTTCTCTTTGATTCTGTTATAATTTTGCAAGCATTAAGAAAAGGCTTATAGAAATAAGAACTTTGTTTCAGTGTTTACAAAAGCTTCTACATTGTGACTTTATTTCTTTCTCGTCTTCAAACTTGACCTAAGATTTCTTACCAGAAAAATTAATCCACTTACTGAAAAGAATAAGACATTTCACTGACTTTTATTAGAGTTTGCACATGTTCCCTCTCATTGTCTCAGCTAGGCATTTCAGCTTCTTCCCATATAGTTGCAAATGGTATTTTCAAACACTGCTTTCTAATATTCAGGTTTTAGATACCCTCAGTCATAGTAAACTAGGCACCTTCCAGAGGTGTATTCAGTGTGGTGATGAAGACAATGTTGTGGTGGACGTCCTGGGGAATAAGTAGTCCACAGTGTCAGGATGAGCAGTGAGAAATTATTTTCTGCCCGTAGGAAACTCCTATTGACATGTGAAAACAGGAATTTCTATTATTGTGTGTTGTTGGGTAGCCATCAGATACAGTGCGTATCAAGATCTTAGGATGTGTTTGGAGCATGACCTCAGCTCGTTTCTTTCTGGGAAGATGGTGTGCAAGAAGACTTTGATATATTGCAGTAGCATCTACTTCTGATGATTTACTATGTCTTGGAAGAGGTAATCCCTTCAAGGAGTGTCTTAGATTTCAAGGATATAACATTACTTTCACCAAACTGGGAGATAACAAAGGTATTTTGGAACAGTTCATCACTCACATTGATTTATGAGAACAAAACATAGAGTCTTAGCCAGCAGTGGTCATGAATTGCACATGAATCGCTGTAATTTAGGCTCCTTACTTACATGAAAATTAATTCCTTCTGAGAAAGATTCAAAATGAAACAGACATTTCAGCTTTAATAATAGATGTTTTAATAGAACTGAGGCATTCAGGGGCACTCCTGAAGTCTACAGGTTGTTTTTGCCCTCTGTTGTGCCATGGAAAAAAAGTGGATAGAAGCTACAGACTTTTGTGTTGGATGCTACACAGAGAGAAGGTGGAGGTTTTTTGTAATACAAACCAGGCACTGTGGCCTTGCCATATGGCCTCAGGCAAGTTGTTTATGTTTAAAGCTGATCGTTGGTTTTCTATTAGAAAATGCCAACTCATTTAAAATTCAAACTGTAAGAAGCAGATTCTTTTGATGAATTTCCTGTTCAGATTTTATTTGTTTGACAAGTGGCCGCATCTCCAAATTCTTTTAAAATTTAAAAGTAATGCTTATGGAAAAGTATAAAGTAAAACAAGCCAAAGTAACAACAAAATCTTTCAAAGTTTGTTAAAGTTAAATGTTTCAGAGGAACCAACCCAACTTGAGGGGATTTAAGGTCTGAAGTATCTCAACTTCTGCTTTTTGTCCCAATTCAGGATATGTTTTCCTCCCAAACTCATTTTAGAGCTGGTGATCTGTTTTTTTACCACACCTATTTAATAATGCTCCAACCTCAGACTCTCTCCAGATTAAATGATTGTTTTACTGGAGAGAGTAGCAGATGTTCTAAATTCTATTTCATGTTGAAACTATAATTTTTTCTTTGTCACTTTGATTTCTGCTTCTTTTATAGCCTTTCTTCCCTGTCACTACTACCCCACTTCAAACAAGCCCAACAGAAATGAGCCCCCAACACTTTCTTAATCAGAAAAATACCATTCTGTTTGAGGACTTCAGCGTGGCATGGGATAAGGCTCCATTCAATTGATACTTTCTGCTGAGTTTTCATTAAATTGCATGGTAAGACTCCAGATATTTTTCAGTTTGGGCTCAAATGTCTGCATACCAACTAAAACCCCAGAGAGTGCTTGTCACTACCTCCACACGACATGCCCAATCCTTGCCTGTTTCTTACTGAAAATCTGCTGTCTTTGTTCCCATTAAGCCGATTATTTCCATATCCCAGCTATTTAGTGCCAAATTTGTAGAGCCTTCTTTTTTCTTTATAACTTCAGGTGGAGCTGATGAAATATTATAATCTGGATGGCTCTTATTAGGTAAGTCTTGCGTTTGTCTGTATTTGAATGAAATAAAAGGGATTTGTTTTTAAAAAACCACTATTTTTTCTTATTGACTGTGTGTTTTAAAGGAAAAGTGAAAAGCGAGATGATAAAATGATTAAGAAGTATGTGATGTAAATGACTGTCATGTGGGAAAACATATTTTCTGTGAAAAAAATAATTTATTTAAATAAAACTGTGCAACCTAAGTCATGCATGTCATTGGCAGCATAATATCCATGAAATCACTGTTCACCATAACCAGAACAATGCAGAGCCCCACAGGACTCCTGATTCACTGTGCATGGGGAGCATTTCAGGGACTGAATTAGGCATGGGAGGAGACCAAAACAGCTTCCAGAAGGTTGGCTAATTTTATGGCTTGAAAAGCAGCCATAATAAAATAATGCAGATTTAAATACTTCATATTCTTCATCAACCTGATAACTTTTTCAACACCTTTCATATTCTTTGTTCTAGAATACATTCTCCAAGGTTTTAGTTAAGCTTGCCTACATTTAAATGGTCTGAGTGCTCTGCTGCCTGGTCCATCTTAGAGAATTGTGTTGTGCTAATTAATTGCTTTGATAAACCCCTAGCGTAGTTACTCAAAGATGGACAATACCTGTACCTTAGTGTTAGTGTAAGTCTGTAATTCACTGAAATAAAGTTAATCTATTTCAATGAGGTCTCTAACAATTTAAGTGTCCAGGTATTAGGGTACTGTACCAATTTAGGAAACTTTTTTTTAAAATTAGATCAGTTATATTAATGTGTTTATCCATTCATTTATAATTTAACTGTTGTCTCCAAAGAGAATTTAGTGATTGGTAGCTGCAAAAGACAGTAAGTCGCAAGAACCACTTCTCCATTTTGGGGATACTCAGGAGAATAACTGGATTTCTGTTTACTAGGCTTAAACAGCATCAAAAAATAGCCTGTTTATTACAAATCCTATCGAGGGAAGCTCATTTGATCATTAGCAAGACTATCACAGGTGAAATTCAAACTGTTATCTTTTGGGTGATTTTTTTTCTTTTAAGCTCGTAAGGATAGTGTATTTAAATATTCCCTAAATCAGAAAGAATTGAAAAAAAAAGGGGGTGGTGTGGGTGGTGGTGGGGTGGATGGGAGTAAAAGCAGCTGATAGGAAAACACTATTGCAAAGTGGTTCTGATTGGAAGCAGCTGAGACCTGCAAAATAACTTCAAGAGAGTTTGGGAACCAAAATGCTCACCTCTGTTGAATCATAAAATGTGGACCTAGCAGAGACATTTAGCTTTTCAGCACTATCCACACAGCCAGACAACACCTCAGCCCTCCTCAGATAATTACTTCAAATTCTCTATCCATAAGGGAATTTGATTTTATCACTGCTTTCTTGCTAACATTCCCCTCTGCTCCAAAGTTGCTAACCACTATTTCATCTCAGATTGTCACACTGATTAATGTAATTAAGTTCAACTCAGGTTTCCAGCTGCAGTTGTAGGTGGCAAAACCTTTTTAAGGAGTTTGCACCTTTGGCCCATCACAGCTGACACAACATTGCTTTTCCTGAAAAGCTGTTGTCATCTTTCCTTGGAGGAAGTAAAGCCAGTGTGAGCCTCTTGAGCTGGAGCAGTTGTAGGTCTGCCATTTTGTGACTTTTATCTGTGTCTCTCTCTTTGCTCTCATTTTGAGCAAGGGGTACACATAAGACTTGGTATGTAAGTGATCTGCAGCGGTTTAATAACCTCTGAGTTTTCCCTGTTACCTAAAATGTTTTGGCTAACCCAAATAATTGGAAAGGAAAGGACATGGCAGACCATGAGATGGCAGCTCTGAGGGACAGAGACCTTCAGCAAAGAGGCTGTGATAAGCAGCCTGGGTGTCAGCTTTTTCCAGAAGAGGACATGCGATCATTGTTTTAATCCTTCTCCTGCTGGGGAATAAACTATATAGGTATCAGGATGCTTTATAGCAGTATAACTGGGTCAATGAGATGCGTGGGAAACCAGTGTTTTGAGGATAGCAATATTATTAAACCAATGTGAGCTTTGCATCAAGAGTAGCTTGGGGGGCACAGGTGATGGGGAACTTGCAATGTTCCCCAGTTATCTTCCACCGATATTTAACCTATAAAGATACTCGGATTTCTAGCTGCATACTTTGATATAAAATGGTGAAAAGTAAGTTTAACAGCCTTCTGTGGTTTTCTGTTGGCTTCCCATCTGTCAAGGCTTTCTTTTATAGTTGAGCTAGCTAGCTTATATTAGTCATTTGGGAGGTACTGCATTGATTTATATTACAGCGTGTCATAAACCAGTATGTGATGAATCTAGTGGGCTAATAAAAGCTAATGATACAAGTAGAACAATATAAGGTGGCACAATGCTAATGTTATACCTTTCTAAGAACATATAATTAAACCTTCCTCAAGCTTTCTACTAGTCTATGTGGGTTTTTCCCCATAATTTCAAGGTTACATTTATATATCATTTTTTAAATGGTTTGCTGGTTTTGCTGAATTCCTCAACACAAAAAAGTGGTGTGTATATATTTTTAAAACAGTAATTTATTTGTTCTATATGTAAGTTTTCATTTGTTCTAGATACAAAGAATATTCTCAGTTCTATGGACGTCATTGCTGGTTTTCACTGGCTGAAAATCTGGTCCTCTTTCTTATTGATTTTTACTATTCTAAAACAAAATTCTGTGCTTTCTCAATAAGAAAATGAGGGAAACATGTTCCATCCTGAGCGTGTAAGTAATTCTTAGTTCCTGTTTGTTGATACAGTGATTCACAGATGTCATTCACATATTGGGTCTACCAGGAGAGAAGTTTAGTAGAAGTTCAGGTGTCAAGAACAATTAAATGTTAATTAAAATTATATTTTTGCTTGTCCCCCAAGGTCCTCTACTCTAATTCAATGATGACATGCAGCAAAAATATCAGAGCACATTTTTTTTTCCAGCTGGTCCTATGATAAAGCAAGCACTTTTTCAATTGATCAGTGGGTCCAACGGTCTCTCTACCTCTTCTAATACAAAAGGAAACCTCTACTAAACCACATTTGCATGGCCATCTTGTCCTTTGTGCACAGATACTCTGCTGGAGAGTATTCACAATATGCATAATCCATGAGTCCTTGGCATTTCGAATGGGCTAATGCACATAATATATAGTTACCGTGTGATTAGGCTGAGTGTTAATGTGTTCATTAGACCCATGTTGAGAAAAGTTGGTCTCTGTTGTTTGTCAGAATGAGACAATCGTAGAGTTGGTTGTCTTATTCTTTGTTTCTCTTTTTTTCCTTAGGGTTTAAAATATTTTAAAAAGGGTTAAAAAAACTTTCAATCTCAGTATTTTTCTCTTGAGTTGCTAACTACTACCATCTGAAAGATTTAATTTCTGTTTTTATTTTTCTTATGTTGTGTGGTATTAATTCAGATATATTTGCAGAGCTTAAAATCCTGCTGTGTCCACAACCAAAACGCATTTTGGGTCACAGGCAACTGAACCAGTGCGATGAAGGTTACATTTTCATTTTTCCTTGTTTTATGACATAGTAAATCACTGTTACTGCTATTAGAAAGCAAATTAGGTGTCTCTCTTATGCATCTACAGAGAAGAAAGAAGGTTCATTTTTTAGTTTGTGTACAGACTATGCATATGTACAACTTCTGTGTGCAATGAGCTAGGGAACAAGTTGTGAATATGTCCATAATTGTCTTTGTAGGTTAAGACTAATATTTAGATGAAGTGATACGTTCCTGTCCAAAGCCATAAGAGAAATTTTCCATCTTTAAAGCAATCAATCTCCTCAGCAATTTAAAGCAAACAATTTCCCCAACAATAATACTCTTTCGCACCTGTTTCAATGCAGTGCCAGCCATCACAATGTTGGAGTGTGCAGGAACTTGCAAATTTATATATCCCACAAGAATTTGAGCTTTTAAAATAAAACCTGCATCAGCCTCTCTATCTTCAGATGTGAAAATTTCTGCTCTGCATCTTTTCTTCCTCCTTTCCTAAGAAGCTTCCCCCTAACGCTTTGGTTGCTAGCTTATGCTAGAAAGGTTAATAATGGAGAGAATGTGTGATGAGCCTTAGCTAACAGATTTTCCCAGAGAGAATAAATCAGAACAAGACTGCTTCTCTGCTATCTTTTCCATAGAGATTCAAAGCCCTGGTGGCTGCTTCAATTACTAATTATAAGTTACATTCAGCCATGAAGGGAACAGAACAACAACAACTATGTGACTTATATGAATAATCACACTTTGCTGCTGCAGCTTGAGTTTGGATTGCTGAATACTGGTGGACTGTAAAAATTTCTTGTCTTGGGTCAAAATACAAAACGTTGAAAAACATGAAAGAACTGTTAGCCTAAACCTGCTTGATGATAATACAGGCTGAATATTAGACTAAAATTATCTCTTTAATGTGCATTCACCAAGAGTTTTTGGTGAGATAAGAGTAGTGGAAGAATGAGAATGACATGGTAAGTTCTCCAGGACTCCTCTCTTCCTTTATTTTCTCTCCTAAACCGTATGTCTCATTTTCTTCCATCCTGAAGATGCCCTTCTAATCTCCTACTCCTTTATCTCACACTAGCACCTTAATATTCTCCAGTAGCTTCTTTTCCAGTCCTGTATTGCTTCCACCCCATCCTGGCCACTGTCTCTACATTGCCTATCTCTGTTGTGACATGTCCCTCCCGTTTCCTTCAGCCATCTCAATTTTCATCTTCATTGTTTGAGTCACTCTGTTTGCCTCTAATTCTGTGTCCAAGTTCATTCAACACCATTAATCCAAGTTCATAATATAACTACAGACTTTGCTTTCAGCTTGCTCTTCTCTATTCTCCGTCCTTGGGTGTACTTCCTCTCTAGCCACTATTGAGAACTGGCGTATGAAGTTCCCATGTCCACCACCTCATCTCTCTGCTTTGGGGGTCTCATGTCAGCTATCATTTTTCCAGTCACAACTACATTATCCTGAACTCAACCTTGCCCTTCTGGATGTCATTTTATGAGTTTTGTGTCAATTAGAGATCTTATTGACAGCAGAATCTCAACTACCTGTTAGTATAGCAAATAAAATGGGGTGTATTGGTTCCAGTAGAAGATGGGAGATGTCTTGGCAGTGCAAAATGGACTGAAAACTCTGCTTTTGTGGACAATGACTTAGGTATTCAGAATCGTGACAAAGTCAAAACACTTGATCCCAGTTATATCTACAGGATTTTGGAACTGATTTGATAGGTTATTTCAAAGTTGTGGTATTATAGGCCACAGAATAACAGAGGATGCTGGGAAATTTTGCCAAAGATATTTAAGGGATAGCAGAGTTGGCAAAGAGAATGTTGGCTAGTGTCTTCAGTGCTCCAGCTTGAAGCCATGCTTCTGTCTTGAAATGCAGTTTTGCAACAAGTTTACAGGATATGACATTGAATGGTTCACAAGCAATCATATTTTCCTTGCTATCAACCCTGGTGATGGGGTGGTAAATGCTGGCAGAAGAGAAGAAACAAACAATGCATAATGCAAATTGCAAATTAGGCCTTGCTTTCTTCACCCGGAAGGAGTCTGCAATGTTAAAAGACAAAGAAGGGAATCAGACGACCAAATCCACATGGAAGCTGAGTGTCTGACTGCTCCTGAGATCCTTTTGACATTCTCTAAAAGCCCCAGACTAAGAAATTGCAGGTAGTATTGCTTAACATGTCCAGGAATAACAGAAATATTGCATCGCACTGATCGTACTTTCTGATTTATACACTTAGAGGACTGTAGCCTGATGACAGGAGGGGAGGGGGTGGTGGCATTCTGTATAAAATCTGGTTCTCTTTTGTGTTCAGCAAAATGGAATCTTTTATCAGAATATTTGAAAAGGGGAAAGGATGGAACAAGTGACCTGTGAATAAACATAATCACAACCACCTGAAATTAGGCAGGCATAAGGTATCATGGCAAATTAATAAACAAGACAATTTTGATATCCTTCAGACAAAAACTATCTCAAAGTGATCAACTGTTCATCAAGTATTTACTGCTGAGATCAAATTACAAGGCAAAAGATGGTCAAAAGACACCAAAATAATGTCAAATTTTATCAGTAAGAGAAACCTCAATTTACTTTAGTGTCTGATGTTTAGAAGCAAACTCTGATGAAAGATGAAATGCTTTAAAATCTTTACGAAAATCAGTGCTGTACAAAATTGCCTTCTTTGGAACATCTCTCATCTGTGTGTTTGCATTCGGATTAAAATTTTGCATTTTTTTCCTTTTTTCTTTTTTTTTTTTGATCAATCATAGATGTAAGAACAACCACATCAGCAATCTTGTTACCAGAGAACTGAAGAAAATATTCAAACATGTACTTAGTCTCAGCCTCGATGATATTTGAGGGTAGTTAAAAAGCCTTTTCAGTGAGAAATTTGATGCAATTAACCAGCTTCCCATTCGCTGTATCAGCAAATCACATATGTGTGATGTAGACAAATGCTGACACACAGCTAAGAAAGTTTACTGAGTTTATTGGTAGACTGAACTGAATAGATTAAAAATTTTCTGTTGCAGAATCTGTAAAATAAGCCTGATGATTAAAAAAAAGAAGGCTGTCACATATTCAAATAGCATAGTTCAGTAGATGAAATTGTAGAGCTCGAGTGGAAGCAGTTCATTAATATGGCAGAATTCATTCCTGTTTTTAGGCAAAATTTAAGTGGCATTTTTTGTTAACAGTCTGACTAATTTGACTCTTCTGCATGATTATTTATGTATTTATTGTGACATTATAGAAAGCTATGCATTCACTTTGGCTTCCAGGCAGCATCCTGATCTGGGTACTTAGCATTATTACAGACTCATCTGCCTCAGAAGGCTTATAATATTTTATATGTGCTGCTCATGGTGCACACCTTTCTGCTGAGTCTTGGACAGCAACGTTGTCTTTGCTTACATCAGTGACACTTGAGAATGTTGTCACAAATTAATTAAATGTGTGAAGTGAATGCATTAATTAAAACCTATGAACACCTGCATGGATCCACTCAGTCATAACTCATATCATGTTAAATTGCTTTTGCATAATATCAGACCTGTTTTGGGATTGAAGAAGCCTGTAAAGGGTGCTTAGGAAAGCAACAAGGAAAAAAAAAAAAATCCCTTGCAGGGTTTTTGGCTTTGCCATAGCCTTGGGACATAGCCCAAGCTCATTAAAAAGTGTAAGAAAATTTTAAGCACACTTGGGTCGAGATAATTTCAAATGAAGGTGACACTTGTGGTCTGAGACAGCTAGTGAAACACCATGATTTTGAAAGGGTTCTGCTTGGGGACTTAAGATTTAGTAGCATGTCAAACTCAAAGTCAACACAGCAGGATTTAATGCTGTGTAAATGGGAGCCAAAGACAATGCCCTCATGAATCCACGTGATAGATGTGCATGCATTTCCCACAGCTGTATTCTCTAGCACCAGAGTTTTGCTGTGAAATAACAATAACTTCTAGGAAAAAGAAAAATACTGTTTTCAGTTCTCAGTGAAACATTCTGAAGTATTTTTGCATGAGAGAAAACCTTTACAGTTTTTAAATTAAGATCCTATTTTATTTTTTTTCAATCTGCTCTGATGAAATAAAATTGTGAGCACATCCAAAATTGGATGGTGTTGACTTCTTTTAAAGACTGATCCTTAAAGGTGGTAGTGAGTAACAAGTGACTAATACAGCACACAGAAAGATATACAGGGCCCAAACCAGAAGGAATATATCTGATAGTCATTGACAGTTTGATCCATAGTGGCACTGTTTGTTACTGAACATAAAGAATAAGAACATTGGGCCTGTAACAATTTCACTTGCAACTGCTTTGATTTCCATTAACTTCATATTGTGTAGACTAAAGGATTTCACTCTGGCAACCTTTGGCTCCACCTAGCAATTGAAAGATGTGGATAAAGCACACTAAACGTTCCAAGAATAACAAAGCTGTCGACTGTAATATTTGAAAAAAAAAATTTTTTTAAAGATTATGTGATGGTTTAATGTGGTAATACTTGCTGAAATTGGAGAGATGTTTTATTTTATGGTTTTTCAAAGTAGTTGAGGTTACTTCTTCCTCTTTTGTATAAACTAGACAGTCTTAGAAACAAATACATTCCACTCTTGGGAAGTGAAAAATGTCTCTTCATATCAGGGCATTTATCCTAGTATCAATCAATGGTACAATTTTTTTAAGATGCATGATCCATATTCTCTATTTCCTTTCATCCAGACTCCGTTCTAGCACCCTTCTTCCATTTTAGAGATATTCTACTTTTACTTGTTTCATATCTACATCACATCTGCTTTCTAAAACGGCTGCATTCACAATAGATAAAATACATTAACTTTGTGTCTGTTCTTTTACACTAGTACTATATGAAGACTGTTACACTTAACTTGAAACATTCTAATTAGAACTGGATGCATTTTTTTTTTTAAATCAGATGTCATTCCTTCAAATTTCTTTTTGACCAGGAAACAGTTGCAGTAAAACCAAACTGCTTGAACGATTAATGTCAACTGATCTTTTATTGAAGAACTTTAAAATTTTTGAAATTGTTGAAAAAACACTTTTGTTGACTTTCCCAGGTAATAATGTTTCACTTTTGGCTAGGCCAAACTTTTGTTTAGGCATCTCAGTTACTGATACAGTACATACAAATGGGAAAAAGGATAGAAATCTAAGTGAAATATTTGAAAAAGATGGAGCAAAATGAGTTAAAAGTTGAGGTTATTTCCTTTGCTGTGCAGCCTCCCCTTTTCTGTATTAAGAGAAGAAAGCACTTCTGAGATGTGTTTGCCTTGGTTGTCCATAGTGCATGTTCTCAGACTTGTTTAAAACCTCAGCGTAATGCTTATTGCTTGTGGTAATGACACCTGTGATATAATTTAGGCATCTTAAATCCTTCTATTTCCTTAATTCCTTTGGCAGGAAAGGTTCGAGTTACAAAGTCTTTATTGCCAGTGAAATTATATCAGTACTTAAACAGTTTTAAAAAAGTGATGCTTTCTGTTGTGCAAAAGAACTAAACAGATGCTTACAGAGTTTCAGAAGTCTTAGCAGTTCTCAGTGCTGAAGTCAAAGTACTTACTCATTTCCAGGATTTTCTTTTTTTCTTTTTCTTACTGAAAATTAAAATAAAAAAAAAGAGAAGAGAAGAGCTAAAATGACAAGCCAAAGTGCCTATTTGTTGATGTTTCCATTTTCTTGCAATGATACCCTAAAAAAAAAAAAAAGTGTCTAGTGGATCTTGTGGAGTCTTGTGGCAAGAAGCCTTTTAAAATTAAGTTAAAATAAATTGTTTGAAATGTGACCTTTGGCAAAATGCTTTAGTCTTTCTCATCCTCTTTCCCTTCCCCCTGCCTCAGTACTGTTCCCATCTGTGGAGCACAGCTAATTTAGAGCATCTGCCTCTGAACATTATGAGGTTGTTATCATGAACACTGCTGTGCTGGAGAATATTTCTGTGTAAAAGCAGAATCTGTCATTTGTTTGACAGAGACTGCAAGTATTCTGTGCCAGACCAGACAGTGCTCTCATCAAGCAGCAAGACAGCTAAAACTTAGCAAAAGCGGTTTGCTGCAAATGTATCTGTAGGGAAATATGAATGAATGACAAACCCAGGAGATATGAATGACAAACCCAGGTGCTGGTGGGTGAGGCATTGCCACTGACACTGCAGCTGGATTCAAAGATGAAAAGTATGCCAGAGTCAAATAGCTAAGGAGAGATAGCAGGAAGACATCTAAATAGCTTCAAGTAATTATGAGGAAGAAGGGGATAGGAGCCTACACAGGCTCTCCGAGTACCCTGTTGGTTAATTGGGGATCCATTGAGACATTCATGGAAATAAAACATGGGCCATTTGGTTGGGAGGGAAGGGGAGTGTCTTTACAGCAGTGTTTTTCTATTTGATTGGTTATAATAGTACGAGAAGACCAAGGAAGTCCTGTTTTGGCATAAAGCTTATTTTTACACTTTGGAAATTGCATTTATGCAGAGAGGCAAAGTTGATGTATACACAAAGAAGTACCACATTTTTGCAGTTGCATTAATGCTCATGTACATTTGCTGTGGTGAGTCATTTTGCTGCTGAGGATGACTATGAAGCCAGGATGAACCCAGTTTCTTCTTTCTGATACACAGAGAAACCAAAGCCCAGGGAAAAGTATGACTTGTTTGTATTCCAGAGCCATTTCATAAACCTCATCACTGACCTTTGAACAACCTCGATGTGTTGAAGAGATTAAAGGAGATTTGGAAAGCCAAAGCATAAGAAATGTTTTCCAAAAGCATGGAGAGCAGGTTACACAGATTTGCAGAGGTGGAGTAATCCACTTGCATGGTGGCTGTTTTTTTCATGGTACTTGGTGTGAAGAATGAATGAGTCCATCTGCTTTTATAGATCACTTCGATACATCTTGGGTTTCATTTTTTACCTAAAGATAAAATATCTCTAAGATCAACTGTCTAGAGGTTGAAACCATTTACAAACTTTTATTCTTTCCTGAATCAGAAGGAAAAAGAAACTGGAACTTTCATTACAGAAGTTTTTTTAAAGCTTGTTTTTAATCTTTTTGCCTTACAAAGTTTTATAAACAGGACCATACCATCAATGATTTTATTTTTCATAAAGCAAACTACTCATTGTTGCTATGCAGTTGTTTGTTAAGTTGTGTCTATTCTTACTTTATATTGTTTTTCACAGAAGTTTTAAAAGTTTTGAAATCTGAGTTCATTTTCATGATATACTTTTCTTGTGCTATGATAGTAGAGGATGAAATTACGATGCTCAAAACAGCCCAATAAAAATGTCCAAACTACAGGTAGACACTAAACCTAGTAACTAAATCATCTGGTGCCTATGGGGATATTTTAACTTCAATGTGGATCTACAAGGTTATGATCTGAAACATATAGATACCTGTCCTGCTGTTGTAAATGCAAAGGACAGTCAGAGCAGTCCTATTAAAGTCAATACGTGTAAGCTTAGGTAAATATAAGCCTGGGAGATTGATGCCATGTATTTTTATTTATGCTTGTTTCTTTTTCTGTCTCTGTTTCATTTATTTTTCACAAAGTGCTTTCTGTATCTGTTTGTCTGAGATATCACATTTCTGCTAAGTCCAATTATTTGTGTGCATTTCTTTGACTGCCATAGTTCTGTCCTCTCTGTTTTTGATCTCTTGCAAGAATATACACTTTCATTCCTCTCCTACCTGGAAAAATACCCAGCGCCTTAGAACCACAAGACAGTAATTATGTGCATAGCGTACCACTTTCTCTTACATTTATAGCAGTTACGGTGATAAAAAATACTTTATTTCTCCTTAGTATTCAGGAATCAGAGAGGATGAGACCAGCCTGACCACCCTGCACAATGGCATATCAGAGGTCAGACAGCAGACTTCTTAATGTTTTGCTCTAGTGCTCTGTTAACCTCCGGAGTCAATAACAAACCTACAGATATTTGATTCAGGAGCTAACTGATTAAGTACAAAATTCCAATATCTCTATTCCTGCTGGACAGCATCTCACTGAATGAGATTGTTTCCAAGTACAGAGGCAGCTAGTATGTGATATGAATAAAGGCAACACATCCACCCTCCAAGATCTGAATATATGTGAATGCATGATTCTACAATTTAATGCTTTAATTTGGGTGAAATTCGTGAAAATAGGCAAACTCCAGTTATATTTCAGACAAACAAATCCTGATTAGGAATGCCTGTGCATTTTGTGCTGCAGTAAAACATGCGAAATGTAAAAAATTCTATTTGACAGGAAGAACAAAAATACCGTGGTTTTTTGCTTTATTTGTTATGCGTGATGGTGCAATTTAGAGTAGACAGTGCCATGTCACAGCGTAACAAAAGCTTTGTCCTCATACCCCATTCCTCAGCAAATCTTCTTCAGACTCCTGTTATGATTTTCGTATGTACCTTGAGATAATTTCAAGCTCCCATTGACCCAAGATAACTTAGACAAGCTAAAACAATGATGAATCAGACAGGCAAAATTATCAGCATATGAAAAAGAATATGAAAACTTGCTCATGCAGAGATATTTGTGTCTCCCAATTAATAGCTATAAGGCAGCAAACGTGAAAATCTGTAAGTTTGTTTTTTTTTTTTTTTGCACATGAAGCACAGTACAGCAAAAATAAATGATTACTTCCATTTAATCCCCTTCTCTGGGTGAGCTTAGTTTCACACTGCTAAAGTAACAGCAGGCTGACTTAAAAAAAAACCCACCAAAAAAGGCTGCTGTAAATATTTGCTGCCCCAATTAATATTTTTCAGTAACTGAGAAACAACAGGCTAATTGTTAAAATTATATGCAAAATACAGACAGCAAATACTTGTGCCTTCTTATCCAGTGCCACTGTGCAGTGGGATAAAGCACTTGGATATAATTAAATACGATTACGGAGTTAATTTTCATACATAATCACCAGCACATATTTCAAAGATGGCAAGATGCCAGCCAGTCTGTCACATCTGACACCAGAGACTCAACTTTGGCCTCAAGTGTTGAATTTGTAGTTTTATCAAGACCTGTTCGTCTCGTTTTTGTGGTTTCGGCGTGCTGATGTGTGTGCTTGTTGGAAATATTTCATGGCTTTGTGCAGGGCAGTTGTTGTGGTTGTTTCCATACTCACTACGAGAAAACTTTGCCCCCATTTATTTTCTTTTATCACATATAACCTGTCATGTATTGCAGTTTCTGCCTCAGTATCCTATACTGTCTTATTTTCCTGGATTATTGTACAACTATAACAATACATTAAAAGTGAGGTTTCTCACTTCTCACACTCCCTTTTCCCTTCCCTATACTCTATTTTTGGTGAAAACTACATGCTGCTGGAAGGAGAAAAATAAATCGAGGAGAAAACTTGTTTTTCAGTTTTCAAAAACAAACACCAAATGTTTTTTAAAAATCAAAATGGGATGAAAAGACAATATGCCTTTGGAGAGGGAAGTTTATTACACCGGGAAAAAAATTGCCTCATTCAATTTTCTGTAGAGTAATTCCGTGCTGTCTAATCTGCCTGGTAACATTTTAATTAGATAACCCTACAAATGCTCAATATTTGATCTGACTGCTCAAGTCGGTTTGATTCAAACATCAAAATGGTCTGTAGGTCTATTGGCATGGTAGCTGTGCAAGTGAAAGAAAACTTGTCTGTGGATGTCATTAGTCATTTCTTCTGCCATTGACTGTGGGTTTTTTCATGTCTCTTGACCAATGAAGGTTTAAGAAAAGGAGACAGTGGCCTTTGCTGTTCACTGTAGAGATTGATCCTATGATAAGGTCCAAATTACTGCATTAGGTAGGTAACAACAAAAAAGTGAACTTGCTCCAAAGTCAATGCTTGGTTAAGAGCTGTAATAAAATGAGCAACTGACCTATTCTTCTTGCAGTTGACCATAAAACGAATTTTCACTTCAAAACCTAAGATCAGAAGACAAATATTAGACATATTTTTCCTCTTCTAGCACTTCTAGCCTGATACCTGGTTTACATCCTAAAGGTGAGACTGTCTAAACTCCGGGTTAAAATAACAAAACAAAAAATTGATGAAGTCTGCTGCTTTATACATGGTTTTTTGATTTTGCTCCATGGTAGTTGTCCTCCAAAAAGAGCAGCAGTGAACCAAATAGTTCAGTGTTGTTCATTAAGAGAAAAATAAAATGCTGAGTGCATACATGTGTGCCTACTGGAAATACACACTTACTACTCTCTGAACCTAGGGAAACAAAGCCCCATGTCTACTGGACTGCCAGATTCGACAACCCCTACCATAACTGACTGCTTCCCTTTTGGGTAGGAGCGTGTAAAATCTTATTTAAATGTAGCCTTTTGTATGTCGACCCTCACACATCAGTCTTGCTCAAGGTCAAGATTAAATTCCTTTATTAGAAATATTCAGCAGAGTTTACTAGATTTTCATCTCAGTACAGTTCATTCCATATAATAAAATAAGAATAATTATAGCTGTAAATCATTTTATTAGTTCCACTGCACACCAGCCAGTGTATGACATATTAATAACATCTGCTTTATGGAGATAACCAATGTCCAGGTTTGCTGTTATTTTTTGTACCGCCATATATTTTTTAAGTATTTTTCTTTTCTGGTTTCCCTGCTGAACTGGAAGGTAGCCCAATTTCCTGCTTATGCATCTTGCGTTACTAGCCCAGCCAAATCTTCTGTTTTAACCACAATCCCTATCCTAGTCTGAATCCTACAATTTGATTTGGTTTTTAAGTAGTATAGAAATCTGTCTCTTTATGTCTGACCAAAATATGGACTTAATGAGTCTGGGATAAAGGAGGAGAAAGCTGTGAGACCCTATGGCTCTAAAATCAGTACCTCAAACCCAAAGGATGAATCTGCATCTCTTGCAAAAGCATGTGAACCTACAGATCTTTCTTTCTTCTGCAGGTGACACATATGAGGCTTCATTTCAGTGCTACACTACCAATTTATAAAATTCCCCCCAAAATTTTATTCTACTTCCTAGAAACTTTTCTGAAGTTTTGGCCCTGAGTAGTCTCACATTCCAGGACGGTGAGATGCCATGGAGAGATGTGCTTTCTGTCCTGGGCCAACCTACACCTGGCGGGAGATGTAACTCCTTTTCTATGCTGCTGGAAATCCTTTTTCTTAGTGCATGAATGCTGCTCAGCTTATGCAATAAGAACATATTAATGTATAACATATAGCTGCTGCCAGCTCAGCCATGTTGTGTCTTTCGAGGGTGAGCAGCACATTCTGTCTCTCTCCAGACAGTTAAAGAGAGAAAATTAATTTGGCGAGTAGGCACTGTTATTTAGACCAAAACTCTAGAAAGATGGATTTGCATCTGACCTATTTGTGACCATGTGTGTCCACAGTCTTCTGTGTATATCAGAAAAACCTTGTACCAAGCGAGGAAGATACCAGAATGCTTAATTAGTAATTTCTTTATTATTGTGCATGACTTGCTTCTGAAGATCCTTAAATCTGCTGCTATGGCTATACAGAGGTCTCAAACGCTTTTCTAAAGTTTTGGATAGTTATCTCCCTGTTAAAATTTTTAAAGTATTTTTGTTACTGATGTTCTTTCTTTCTTCTTTAATCTAAATAATTTTAGAAAAGGTGAAACCTTTCCCTTGCCCTGAAAAAACCAAGAATTTTCTATGACAAAATGCCATGAGCATTTCTCCATTGTACATGTTAAGAATTAATCATATATGATACTTAGAAACAAAACATTAAAAATTTCTTATTTTCAAAATCAGAAGCCATCCGTTACATCAGTTGAATAATTTCTTGCATTTCAGTGCTCAGATAGTGATGGGGGGTTTATTGATTTGGGGATTTTAAAAAGTTGTTTTCTAATTTTTAAAGGCCAGCCCAGTTCTAATGAGATCTAAGGTATTTGTGCTCCTGTTACTACCATACCTTTGCAGCTTCCGTGTTGAAGTTGTATAATGCTTAAATAAACCTGAGCCAAATGTTCACCTCAGAGAAGTCGATGTAAAATGCCAATGCCTTCCATGGAACAGCATCATATTCAGGAATAAGGGCTAGGGAGCATCCCTGATCCCACCTGTTTCCATGTATTTCTTTTCACCATGTCTGAACTGAACATTTCTAGATACTTTCAGAAAGGAAAGAAAGCTAGAGCCACAAGATATTCTCACAGAGCAGACTGTCATAGATGGAAACAGGCAAGCACAAGTCTTTGTGCACAACACTGAATTTCTTTCATCAATTAAATAAAAAAGAAAACCTCCACCTTGTTAGCACAAGTATTGACATAGCTTAATTTCTGTAAGTGTTCTGTATTTGAAGAAGGGAGATGTCCTTCAGACAGAAGGGCAAACTAAACAAGAGTGGAAACTGATTTTAAAAGGACAGAGAAAGATACTCCATCTTCAGTAGTTGAAATGGTGCATAAGATTTTGAGTTTACCATGATAATTACTCAACTGTAACCTTCTCAATGCCTTGTCACTTCTTAATTTATTCTGTATTGTAAACACCTGCAGACGCAGATGGCTGATCTAGTCTCTAAAGCTTTGGCTATTTTGCAGTGCTAAAATGAGGTAGAGCACCGGTGCAGTGAGGATTAGGTTTATTGTTGAGAAGTGATGGTAATCACAGTTTCACATATTAATGGACAGAAGGACAATCCTTTATGAATCCGTCCCCACAAACTGGCTTAGTATCCTTCTCCACCACCCTTCTATTAGGTAATACCTTCCCTTGACTGAGTTAAAGTACATTTGATAGATATATGTAAAAGACTATGCTGATGAGCTGGCTGAATGACTTTAGAAAAAATAGGCATTTGCTGCAAATTGCACATGAAATAAGAACTCATCAACGTCTTAGCTGAAGTTTCTTGATTTGGGGTAACAATTTTATTTTGGGCCAATTTTGTTTCCATGCTTTTGCAACTTCGGGCAAGGAAGTGGGACTCAGGAAACCTACGTACAGCATCTCATGGCATCCCTGATCTCTGTTATATCTTAGTGAAAGATGTTGAATGGATACATCTCATTTTCTGATAAGTAAAATAATTTCCATCATTTGTTGGCGTCAGCCCTTTGGAGGCTGGAACTTGCATGTCAGTAGAGCAATGCAGGACAGGGCTTGGATTTTGACTACTGATATACATGACTCTAGCGTGAAGGATAACGTTGACTGTTGTTCGTTTTATCACTGTGCTGATCTCAATCAAATCCCTCTCCATACATTAAGAATGGAGGCAACGTGAATGAAAAGTCCCTTCTGTCCACTACCAGTCAGCTCGGCGGCCATTTCTCTAGGGGTAACTAGATTTCTTGAAAATATTCATCCTCTCCCACTAGCTACATACCCATTGGGAAATATGCACTGCATATGTAATACCTCCATATAATTAGAAGAAAACAGTATTTTCAACAAAAATGCTCCAGAAAGGGACATGAACTTGTGGGGTTTCCATATTAAAATATTTAATTTATTTTTATTAAAATTACTCAAAACGAGGTGATAGTTTACACAGACATGGCAAATAATGTCTGTAATACACAGTAACCATCTAAGTATAAGGAACTAAAAATATGTTTTTTCACTGATTAGAAGAATGTTGTGTTTATTACGCTAATTTGGGGATTTGAGACAGAAAATTGAAGTATCATTTTTCCAGTTCATTAAGATCTGACTTTTGACTACTGCTCTGGAAGTGATTAGTTTAATTATGCAGATAGCAAATGTTCTGAAGGCCATGCATGCTCTTTCACATGGCCACATGCTATCTATGATAAAATGTGCTTTTGGTAAATGGTAATATGAGTTTTTCTAGTAAGATAACTGCTTCATTTGGCTTGAAGTTAGAAATCCACCATTTCTTGTCAACCAAATCTTTCGTGGTATCCTTTAATTAATACCATGAAGCATACATGTTCTTTGAGTGATGTAAATTACATTTAAAGTGACAATTAGTCTCTACCACATAGCAAGACTTTCACACTCCATTAAGAATAAAATTAGGAATAGCATTTTCTCAGCATAATCCATGGTCATTATAAAACCATCCATGGAGATCAAGTATTGTGGTTGTTATTGAAATATATCATTATAACAAGGGTAATGATTGCAGTATTCAACCAGCTGTAGTCATCAGTTGCTCTTTTTTGCTCTGAATTGAGAAGGAAAAATCTGCAATTAGAAAGCCACATATTCGCAGAAAGTCAGTGCACTTATTTTGTGTCACTTCTAAGCTTTAGAACTTCATTCCATATTTACCAGGAAGTCCAAGTAAGAGGCAGAATAAATATAATTTTTTTTAATAAAATAAATAAATGTTAATTCAAATGCTGTGTAAATTAATATAAGGGATCCAACATGTGGATTTAGCTGTTAAATCAATAATCTAAGCATTTGATGAATCTTTAGCTACAGAAAGCTCTTGCCTTCTTTTCCTCTCCTCCGTTTCTCGCACTTCTTAGAGCGTAACTAATATAATAAGATTAATCCATATTTTTAAAGTCAAAGCCATTCTGTCAAGGCTCTTGTCTTCAGGCTCCATGCACACACTGTCCTTTGTTGTTTTTGTTGGTGATTCCACTTTCCTCTAGCTATGTGGTGGAAGATGCCATGTACTCAGATCTCTGCCAAAAACTATTGTGTGACCTCTGCTGCTGAGCTCTCCCTCTTGGGTCTGCTGACCAAGTACAGCGACAGGACTGGCACGTCTATCTGCAACACACCTCAGTCCTGTTTCCAGCCCACTGATTCTTCAGATAACGTATTTCTCAGATAATGAATCAGTAATCTACCCCTGCCCCATTATTAAAAGTGACCTTTTCCCAGTATGTTGTACTCCTATCTGTTGTTGATCACTGTGCCTTGCATGTTGTGCCACACAAACCTTTCTAGTAGTTGTGCTTCCTGGTTCCTCTTCCACTGTTGGATATGTATGGTCTTGCTTGCAGCACCAAGGCCTGATTGTGCTATAGGTGTAAGATACAGTGCCTTTTAAACTTAATAAAGCCCTATACTGACCACAGACTTCTGGTGTGAATTTAGTGGATACTAACTTGGATGCAAGATTGACTTTTCTGTATTACTGAAAGGGTCAGTGCACTTGCTGCTAACTGTGTGCTGCAGAAGTGGCTCCATGGCTCTCTTTCTTGTCAAGTACAGCTGCATCTGCCCCGAATGCAAGTCTAGATCAGCAGAAAGAGATGATAATCTCTAGTGACACTTCTAACGATTTGGATAGGCAGCAGTATGGGCACTTTTACTACCTACCCCAGTTCATGCTGCTCAGTGCTTTGCAAGGCTCTTCTATAGCTCTTGTGATTGTGTCAAAGTCAAGTCTGGTTAGTAGTGACAGAACATTTCTAGTACTTGTTTCAGTAGCCTGTTTTTTAAAAGGTGTACTGGGTTGTATTGCAGGGCAGTTAAAGCTCTGGAACTTAAAGACTGGTTTGCACAAACGCTGATGATTGAATCGGATGATTGAGTTATATAATTTTTTATTACATGAAACAATATTCCAGTTGTTACTGCTAACAGCTGTTAAATGATTATTCCCAAAACAATATCTAACCTTGCACCTACAAGGATAATATGCAGCCATACAAGAACAAGCCATGCTGTCTTATTCACAGACTAGTTATCACCTTCCTAAGGAAAGATGACCTTTCTATCCATCAGCAATTCAGCATGACAACATGAGGGAAGTCATGTTCTCATGTATTGCTTGAGAACCCATGCACACTACCCATTCTGATAATGGTGGGCAACTACCCCTGGCCTAGGGTACTCTCTTACTGATCCAGACCAGGGTCTTCATGTGTAGTTTTGGTCACAGAGTAAAATTTTGATACCTCTTGATTGACAGTTGGGTTCACTGATTGGTCTCCTTGGCATCTTTGGAAGAACTTTCCCCAAATCTATGCTTAGCAGTTTGTGCTTAAATTAAAGATCTCTGATCTGATCCCATGGATCACATAATCAGATGTTTCCTCACTCGTCTTGTCTTGACTTCATCCAATTATCATCCGTCTCTGGCAGACCATGCCTTTCTGCTGTTTCTTTTAACCAGTCACCTTCAAAGTCACTAGCTAGTTTCTGTTTTTATGACACAAAACACCTTACAACCCAACAGTTAGTTTCATTCATATACCCATGATCTTAAACTTATGGTTTACATATTGGTATCTACAGGTTGACACTCACAAGTAGGGAAGTCCAGTTCAGACCACCAAAACACTGCATCCTCCTGAACTTCATAGTTTTAAAAGTGTTTAAACACACATTATTAATGATATACATTCTGTTTATATGTACTGATTAAAAAAAAATATTTATGGGCCAGCTTCATTTCAAACTCCTGCTTAAATTCCTTGGGATATTAATGAAGCAAAAGTGCACTGATGTTCATCTTTCTGTTGCAGGCTTATTAGCAGCTTTTTAGGATGCACTGCCTCTCTCTTTCACTTCTTGGCTTTGTAGCAGCCTTCTTCCTTATTGCACTGGTCTTCAAACTAATATGTCTCTGAGTTGGAGAACTTTTCTGCCTCAGTGAATGCATAATAGAAAGGCAACTTACAGATTTTGGGTACTTATACCAACCAGCAATGGATGAAACTGGTATTATTGATACAACATCTGGGGTTTCTGCGTAATGGAGACGTTGCTGAGATTTCATTTCCCGCAATACAATTAATAGTCTTGAACATATGCTTTATGGGGACATTTCCAACAACCTTTGCTGGATAACAGGGACGTTTAAAAGATGTTCTCGTTATGCCTGTGTTCAGATAAGGTGCAAGTGGGATTTTTAGAGGTCAGATCTGGTGGGAAATGTTTTGCTTGGTTTTTATAGCCGTGTTTACTAATGTTTCCCATCAAATAGGAAATTAAGAAAGGCACTAAAGTCTTGACTGCGTTTAATTCTTCCCACTCTAAACCAAATAAATTCAGAGTACGAACCAGGCATATGTGACTGTGTATTTAATAACAGAGGAGTCACATATCAAGGATTATGCCATTCTCCCTGTTGCTCTCAGGACTTGAATGGGGACTGGGAATGATTTTAGGTTTTGTGTTGGAGAAGAGTCATTAAAAATATCCTCTAGAGATAAAACAGAAAACCTGTGTTGTACAGAAAGTTATGGTAGTTGATTGCAATTTTTCTTTCTGTCCTGGCTGTTTCTTAAATGGATTATATTTATGCTAATGGGGAACTTGGCACCTTTACTTCTGTTAAGCACATAAAATACAAAAGATTACCCTTGGAGCCAGAATTTGTGACTCTACTACAACATTGAAATTCAGTGGATAAAAATTAGACTACTTTTTTCTGTTTGTTCCCCCCCCCCCCCCCCCCCCCCCCAGTGAAAGGAATTAAACAATGTTTCATTTTGGGTCAATTCAAAATGTTTTGAAAAGTTTTTTCTCCAGTTATTTATCTTTTTAACCATCTCTTTTTCAAGCAGGACATATTTTTAGATGAAGCAGTATTTAAGAACTAATAACCACAGTTTACTGTTTTGTATTTCAGAATGAAATAGACTAGTATTTTAAAAATTAAACATTAACCTCCACCCTTCCCTGCTTATTCCTTGACGATTTTTGTTGAAGTTCCTATTTATTAATTAAAAAAAAATTGTTCACGGTTTAAAATGTACAATTAGTTAAGAAACAATTTTCCTGCATAAGATCTTGGACCAGAATTTGGCTGGGATAATTAAGAGTTTACCCTTCTCTATGTATTGCTTATGCTTATGCAGTTATGTATTCATAGAAACTTAATTAACCATCCAGATTCTTCAGTGTGAGACAGCTAGGGTTTTGTATTATATGTGAGTAGTTCCTTTTTGAATAATACCATATAGAATACTTACCGAGGAGTATTTATCTTGTGCTCCTTGCCCATGTTTCTCCTGCTCAAAACCAAGCTGAATCTTTCCATCTGACAATATTTATAATGTTAAAATCCATTTCAGTCAGTAAATGATATTGCTACTAATAGCTTGGACTGCAATCTAGTAAAACCCGTAAGCATATGGATAATATCTGCTGAAGTTAATTGAGCTGCTGGCACCACTGAAATTGCATATGCTTAAAGATCCAATACTGGGAGCTTAGTCAACTTCACTGCATTGTATTGGTCTGTGATATCCTCTTGGGATGGGATCTGGGGGACTGGATCTGTCTTCACCAGGTCTCATTCAGCAGCTGATGTGGGGTTCAAGATCCCTCTTTTGGGATGGGTGAGCATGGGTCACTTCTTGTGCCAAGTCATTAAATTATTAAAATTAATCAATCCTGTAGCAATCCTGACTGTTTAGTGCAGTTCCAGCCACTCACAACTATACAGGTGTTTCTGGTCGAGCTTAACAGTTGTGTGTCCCTCACCAACTCCGCTGTGGGACATCTTCAAGCTTAAAGTCATGGTGGACATAGGGAAGAGGGAAGCCTACTTATTTTGTATCACTGATGCTATCATCTCTCAAAACTGATACCTGTTACTTTGTATGGATCAGGTGGAAAAAGCAGAATGGCCAAAAAATAGAGAGATTATGTTGGGAACAAATTTTGTATTTGCTCTGTCTTAAGCAAATTCAACTGTGTGCTTGAGCAGACTGGTTCAGGCCAAGCAACTGGGGGTCCATGACATTGCCACAGCAGGTGATAAGAAAAGCCCAGGACATGGGATGGGGATGGCTTGGAGTGTGTCGATGTGATATGGGAAGCTCATGAGCTTCTTTTCTAGCAGAATGATGAGGTCCAGGTCTTGCAATTCATCCTTTCAGGACAGATTTATTCTGGCCTTTTAGATAGATTTATTTTATAAAGATAGGAAACATAGCACCTTCATTTATAGTAACTACCTCAAACTTGCAGAGCCAAAAAGAACTCGATTTTTCAAGGCAGAAATGCTAGTTAGGCACATTCCATTGACAGAGAATGGGAATTTGTGTGCTTTGTAGAGATTTACCTTTGAAAAGCTTCCCAGAGTGGTTTACAGACAAATTTTGTATGCATCACCACACTTGTATGAGCTTAGCAGTTTTAATCTGATTTACCAGAGCAAGACCAGAGCTGACAGTTCTTTAAGAGTTGATAGTTCTGGCTTTCTTTGGATGGCTTGCCTTTAGTGGCTGCAGTAACACGAAGAGTCACAAATTAAATTTACCAGTCACTGACGATGGCTTCCTATATGCTTCTAAAGTGACCTGTAAAAAAGGACTTGGGTATAGGTTTGGGAATGACACATACCAAATAAGTGAGGCTGGCAAAATGAACATGGCTTTCCCCACTTAAAAATGATGAGTGTGATACTAAACAACATACAGAGAGGTGTGTGTTTGGGCATGAAGTTGATGACATATTCAGGGATAGAGATCATACTTACTTATGAGGTAAAGTCCTGCTATGGGACATTACTCCGCAGTGGAAGATTTATTCCAGTGGCTTTAACTTTCATACCCTATCAGAACTTCTCTTTATCTTCACTGTATATCACCTTGGCATTTTCCTTGACTGAACTCTGCTCTTGCTCCCACTCCTCTTTTTAGTGTGTCTGCAAATCTCTCTGTCACTACCTTTGCTATGTCTCCCAAGTCATTACTATACTACTCAATAAAAGGTACAGAAAAGTCATCATAAGGATCTTCAGTTCTCAAAAGGGAGCATATTCAGAATTAAATTGTTGCCTGGGTGTCAATACCTGTGACGTAAACAGGAGTAATTCCATGTCAACTATTGAAACCAGAGCTGTGGAAAAAGGCTCTGCCTGTAATCCATCACACTGTGTATGGATTATGTATAATGTCAATCTTCTACATGCAACAACAAATACGATCCACTGTGTAATATACGCAAGCACAGTGGTTCATATTAAAGGAATTTTTCAGTCATTTAATTGAATTTTAAAATGTGACAGTAATTCAAGCTACACTTCACTTACTCCTGTACAAATCTGTTTATGGTGTCTTGATGCAATTTTCCCCATTATAAATTGGCTTAAATGACCCAAAAAGGGGATTTGTTTCCCCTTTCAATTCCCTGAAAGCTTTGCAGAAGTTAATAAAGCAAGTTCTTTGTGTTGTTTTTGCAGTAGGCACAATCTTCACGGCATAGTACCTTGTTTAGTTTAGTGTAATGTCATGGTCATTAATTAAAAAGGATTTTCTAATGCATTTTGGGGAAATTTTTGTTTCTGATTTTCATCTAGGACCCATTCATGAAAATGCAGCTACCCTAAAGATCTAACAGTTAAGGGGCTGATTCAAAGGGAGATGACTAAGGTTAGGATCAAGTTAAGATTTAGGACAGGAGTGTTGGGGGAGGCTCTTATAGCCTTTATTGAGATTCAGATGAACATCTTGAAAGGGGGTAAAGACTGCAGTTCATGTTTGAGGCTGGCCTCAGACATTGGGGTTCTTTGGAGGCCAGCTTTAGGCAGATATATTGAATGATCTGTTACTTGCTTTATGTAAAACTCCCCTCCATCTCTCCCCACCTTCTGCTGGTATAGTTAGACAGAATAATCATATACACATGGTGTATGACAGAATCATAGAATGGTTTAGGTTGGAAGGGACCTTAAAGATCATATCAATGGGCAGGGACACCTTCCACTAGACCAGGTTGCTCAAAGGCTCATCCAGCCTCCCCATGAACACTTCCAGAGATGGGGCATCCACAGCTTCTCTGGGCAACCTCTTCCAGTGCCTCACCACCCCTCCCCATGAAGAATATGGCTGTCACGACTGCAGCACACAGAAATATTGTTGCTTAACTCCTCCTCTTCCTTCTGCTTTTTCCCCCCCTCCTTTCCCATGCACCAAAACACAACTAAACGATGGAATCAATGTTTCTTTATGCTCACCAAATACTTATTTATTCTCAAAACCGCAAGTGTGAAATGTTCCCTGCCCCTTCCACTACTTAGCTGTGGACTAGGTAGGCACATCCACAGCAAGAGGTCTAACAGTTTCCCATCGTTTTCCTGAGGGCTCACCCAAATTAATTCCAATATTGTGTGGCAGCTTCTTTACTGAAAAAAACTCTCTAAAAATTTTATGTCATTGTGATCCATATAGAACATCAAGGCCAAACTTATTGGGAGGTTATTTATTTATTTTTTTATAAAGTAAGTCAAGAATAAAAGTTTTTCTTTCTGCCTCACAAAATCACCTCTTCTGAGTCCCAACAGATTAAACATTATACAAAACTTAGCAATATGATTTACATGGACAAGCTCTGGTGCAAAATCCACTTTCTAGCCCATTTAAATAATTGCAGGTACCTCTGTATCATCTTTTAAGTCTACATCACCTTATGTAGACTTAAAAATCGCTCGGATAATACCTTGCTGTGAAGGACCTATAATATATATGCAGCTGCATATGTCACGTGGATGTATCAGCTCAGATCTCTGCAAAAGCAATGTAATTGTTTAGTGTATTTCTTTCAGTAATGAGGCAGTTGGCACTGCATCTACCAGATTTCCAGTCACAAGAAAGAGAGAGAATTAAATACTGAGGTTAAAACAAAATGAAAAGAAAGCTTGTATCACAATATTGGTACCACAATAAAATGAGAAAGTCAAAATAAAATAAAATAAATGAATTACATTTTTAAAATTTCACCCAAAAAAGGTCTAATTAAAATTTTTCATTGATGTTGACAGACACTTTGTTTCTGTTAAGAGCCATGTGCCTTTCTCCTGGTAAAAGCATTTATATATGGAGAATTTTGACTTTTTCTAGATCGAACAAGTGCATTAAACTAATTTTTAAAAAGTCTAAAAAATGTTGAAATTTTATAGCTATATGTTTATGAATACATAAAAAATTATACTGTAAATGAGTTCTTACTGTTAGTGAATGAACTATTTCATGATTATTAATGAACTCTGAAGTTGTTATTGCTGTCTAATTATACTAAACGTATTTCTCAAGGTTCAGATATCTACATAAATCAACAAAAAGAACAGACCCTGAAAAATGAAGTGGAAGTAGTAAATACACTGATGATTGGACCTTACTGATGGCTATTAGATTCTTCTACTTTTCTGGTTCAATGTTCTTATTTGCTTGAGGAACCTTTCTGTTACAAGGCAATTTTGAATAGCTGGTGTTTTTTGGTAACCTACCTAGAAGTTATTTTTGAACTGTACATGCAATAGCCAAGAACTCTCCCTATATAATTGCTGTGGGGCTATGGAATTTTCCCTGCAGTGAGTTTTAATTATTCTGTGCTAATTAAGCAACTGATGCCTACTGTGAAAAATTTTCCCTTTGGAACAATGTGAGCAAAGGTGCATACATAAATTTCATAACACATGCATAAAAGCATCCTTTTTTATCTCTTGTACTAATTTCATGTCCCCATGTTCAGTTGGTGGAATGAATAAATATAACTCCCATTGCCATATATAGCATGCTCATAAGGCATAACAGTAATATTTTCCTGTTATAAAAAATAACAACATGGTATTTTTGGTTCTGTTGGATCCTCTCTTTATGGTAAAGACTGTAATCTGTTACAAAGTTAGATAAATAATGAGATGCTCAATTATATTTGTGTTAGAAGAAGGCTTGGTCAGAAGAAAACAATAATTGATAAAATTAGAGATAGATTGTACAGTCAAACTGAAAAGTACTTCTTTCAATAAAAATTTTGATTTTCTTCTTAATTTTTATTATTTAATAAGAAAATGCATAACAGGGTGGAACTGGTCTAAGCATGCAGCTCCATGATAGATAAAGGACAGTACATGCCTCAAGGCTGTGGCTGCATCCCTATCTCCTCCTGCTTCAAAGTCAGAGTTCGTAACTTTCCATTTTTTCATACAGTTTTATTGCTACTTTACTGAAAGGAACAAAATTTTGAGTAAAGAACATAGCCCTATGGTATTGGCTTATTTTTTTTCCCCTTAGGTACCTCATGTTGTGCCTTGCTGCTGTACAGAATAAGAATTATAGGATGATTTGTGTTGGAAAGGGACCTTTAAAGATCTTCTAGTCCAAGTCCCCTGCTGCGGACGGTGACATCTTTCACTAGATCAGATTGCCCAAAGCCCTGTCCAACCTGACCTTGAACAGTTTGCAGTCACAATGTGATTTCAAAGTACAAAGGGTAGAAAGAAAGGGTGGTGGAAGCAGAAACTGAAGAGAGATATTTTCTTCTAGAAAGTGTATCCATGAGACTGTTGACTATATTGATCAGCACATTCCAAGAAACGGCAAGATTAATATTTGTCATGTAGACTTACTAACAGACCCTCTTAAAATGGAAGGCATGAAGTAGGAAGGAGAAAATTTGAAGAAAATATTCATATATAAAAATGACTGAAAATGTGATATATGATCAAAATAAGTAAAAACATATTTTCTTCTTTTATTCTGTCTGAAACTACATAAATTTTTTGATAGCTGTACGAGTGGTAAAAGATAATTTCTGAGGAAATTTTCATTGAATTAAAATCCAAGTTTTTGTCTGAAAGAAGTGTCAATATAAAAATTCAATCAGCATTAGTTGTTTCAAATGATTATTTGGAGAGTAAGCTTTCTGCTTCACAACTGTAACATTGCACTGGTGCATATTATGGAAGCAAAGATGGGTGGATGAATAATTGGATAATTAAAGCACTAATAGGACCGTGGGAAAACTGTTTCAGGACCTTACTCTACTCCAGATCTGTTCTGTGAAGATGGAATTGACTGAGTCACACGGGTGGATCTGCATGGGCTCTTGCCGCACTGCTGGTTCTCCTTCCAGCTCTCACTCAGGATCAAAACATCCCAAGTATAACTTTGGAAGAGGAAGCTTTGGAAGTGCTCCCGAGTGTGTTGCAAAACCAAGCTGGGTGCACAGGTGTAGGATGTAAATCTTATTTCCCAAGCCACACAAAACCAGGCAGAGTTAGAACCTGTGCCTGGAGGAATTTGGGCTTCAGCCATTTGTTCTGCAAAGGGGGAGCCTCATGTGTCGTTAGAAAATCCATACAGGTTGGGAACAGCAGAAGCCTTCAAGGGTGCAAAGCCCTGTCCTTGGCAGGTAGAGCTGCAGAAGCCTTCCAGGCTGAACCCGCCTGGCCAGGGACAGCTCTGCAGGAAGCTCCCTGGGGACTGGGGACAGCAAGCAGTGGAGAGCCCACAACACCAAGGGCCACAACAGGAACAGGGACATGGCCAGGATTATCTCCCTCTGCTCACCACTTACTAGATCACATTTAAATGCTGTGTCCAGTTTTGGATATCAGCATTGACAAACCAGCCACCAGAAGCCCTCAGGAGGAAGGAGTCAATGGACAAAAACTGAAACAGGAGAGGTTCACACTAGATGTAAGGAGAAACTTTTTCCACATGAGGATGCTCAAGCAGTGACACAGGCTGCCTAAAGAGGCTTTGCACATCTTTCCACTAAGGTTTTCAAATCCTGACTGAACTGAACACTGGGCAACCTGGTCTGATGCCAGAGCTGCCCCTGCCTTGAGCAGGAGGTTAGACCAGAAACCTTTTGATATCCCTTCCAGCTTAAGTTATCCTGTGATCCTTAAGAAAAATGGGTCGAGTACTGAGATAGAAGCTGATTTTAATTTTCTTCAATTGCTCAAGGTGAAAGAAATTCAGGAAAAAAAAACAAAAACAAAAACAAAAAAACCCAAAGCCCAACCAGTTGTAAATTTATTTCAGGCTGAAAAAAAAATTACATCACTTATGAACAGACAGCTATCTATGTCACCTAGGTATTACAGATGGATAGACATATAGATATCCCCAGTTCTGATCCACCTGCGAATCCAACTGTTGTCAACACATTGCAGTGACAATCCAATCAGACCCGACAGGAAGAGTTTCCAGAAGTCAGGAGCTATTGCAGTCACATCGGAATACGTGCCCCAGTCTGCTGCCAGATATATGTGAAAATACTCATCCTAGCAGTGAGCTGTCAGAAACAAGAAAATGGTCTACTTTCCATTTAAAATTGTCCACGAGCAAAGTGAAATTATAGGACAAAAAGTCTGTGTGAATTATCTTTAGCTCAGCCCATTTTTTCCTCTTCAAATTACAGATCTGTCATTTATATAGGTTTTTAATTCAATTATCTTTAGCTCTAGTTAACTGGAAACTCCTGGTCCGTGTAAAGGTACAGGACAAATATTGTCTTTTTGGCAGCTCAGCCTCTTCTCTGCTTGTCTTGACAAAGTGCTTAAAGAAACTACAGGTTTCAACCAGCCCCATTAATCTTGTATATTACTTCAAGATACTCTGGGCAAGTTCATCAAAATGATTTCCAGATTTGCCACCTTTTTGATCTTTCATTCTTTTCCCTGTCTTAGCTGTGCTCACCACTGCAGGAACACACAGACATAAATTTATGTATTTATTTCTTTCATCAAGGTGTACTCATTTTTAAGCTGTGTTGGCTTTTTTCCTTGCTATGGCACAAAACATTCAATATTCAGGAGAGGTTTATGTGCTTTGCATTATTTGCTTTTCCTTCATTAAATGTAGCTGCACTGTACAACAAAACGCGGGACCAGTGCAGATTGCAAGAGATCATCACAGAGGTCTTCTGATTGTTCTGGCTTGTGTCCACAAAAGTCTTTTTTCTCCCTGAATTTAGAAATTTCTCCCCCCATAAAAGAGTTTTCATTCTGCAGAAGGTGTCAGAACTGTGAATGGGTTTTCAATTTCAAGGGAGACAGAAGGAAATGTTACATTCTCCCAGTAAAAAACGGAAGGCCTGAAAAACGCAGCTTGCGTTTATCCAAGTTATCTATTTGGTAATATCCAAACATTTTTTAAATTTTTATTCAGTGAAATAGAAGAGTGTTGTTGCTGCTTTTGACTGGGTGGTTACCCAGTCTGCAACAGCAGCACATCTGTTTGGATAACTGATCCTATGATGTAATCCTGCTTATTTATGAGAATGGCACAAAATGTTCTTCCCTTGAACGCGGGTAGAATAAAACAGCAGGAGACAGTACTTTTTGCTCACCAGACTGTCTCTTGCAGCCAGTGCTGTGTAGATAAACCCTGCTTTGTTTTTCTTTTTCCTTGGGGTCATGTTTCCTGGGCTGCCTTTGCTGCGTCTGTAGATGCTGAGCTCCTTCCCCGCAGCCTGTGCTGCCTGCAGAGGCTCCACGGTCTGTTACCTTTGTTCTACAGTTCTCGGCAGAGATTCCCTAGGACACATCAGCTGTATTTTGAGTGTTCTCATTCCTGTAGAGTAGCTAAATGCAGCCTGGCAAAAAGCAGCAGTTCCCACAAGTATCCATGGGGCTTAACCAACATCCTTTCTTTTACCTAGCAATGTGGTAAAATAAGGACTATTCAAATATATGAAGTGTGCAATTATCTGATACGTTAATTGCATAATAGTATGTATCCTAATAGATAAAAATGTACTTCCTGAAAACTGGCTAAGTCCAATATAAATTATACATGCAATACATAATTACCTTTTCTTAGATTAGGGCATGACCTAGTCAAGGAAGGTGGCAAGGAGTCTGTTTCCTTTCTTCCTTGCCACTGCCTGTGGGTAGGTTATATGTGTGTATTTCAAAACATTTAAAATCAAGCTGTATGTTCAGGTTTGGGGGGACTGGGAAGGCCATGCGGTATCTTCATCCTTCATCATGTTCTGTGAAATGACAGTGAGAGTTAACAGACTTTTGAGAACGAGGTATTCCAAACTGCTCTGCTTGATCAGATGAATTTTGAAGTGCTTCCCTCCTCATCATAAAGGCTGTCATTTCCTGGAAAGGGCACATTTGATCAAATATCTGTTGCTCTCCTGCTGAACAGAGCTTGCAAATTACTAATGATTCTGGCAAAAGAACTTTAATTTTGTGCCAGTGGGAGATTTCAGGTTAATTAAATAGTCTCATTGCTTCTGTGTTTCACCGAATAACTGCTCTTGGCTGAGATCTAGAAACTTACAACTTGAGGGCCTAATAGTGTCTTGACCTGAACTTCATCAGGCCACGAGAATGTCCCCAAGTGTCTGAGCAAGTTCTGAAACTCATTTAAAAAAAACTTTAGGGCTACTCTAGAGCAGCAGCTTGCTCCAAGCAGTGAGAGAAACCCCTTCATGCTTACAACCTTTGTTAGGCTTTAAGTAAATATCCAAGAATGCAATAGGAGCAGCAAAATCCCAGTGCAGAAGTATACGTAATCTCAATCAGGTTCCCAGTCTCACCTATGGTGATGGGTGAACCTAAGAGAAAAGCCAGGAAATCCCAGGGCAGAAGGTTAAAAATCCAGAGCAAGCTTTTACCTGCAGGCAGTAAGTGCTTTCCAATTGCAGCGCAAACTCTTACAGAGGTGGGTACTATGGCAGAAAAAAATTACATACATGGTGTGGCCAGAGAACCCGCAATTGAATCTGGTTCTGCCTATGCACTAATAGAGGTGCTGTGTCACAGTTTGGCTCTCAGTTATGATAGAAGGCTCAAATATGACAGTACATCATGCAGATAACACATCACATACATAGTGTAACCATGGTTTAGGCTCCTACCTCAGTCACTTGACTGGTACATGTGTCAGAACAGACAGCTATGAAAGACTCTCAGAAAGTTTTTTTTGGGGAAAAAAAAAGCATGAATAATTCTTTTTAGAGAATTACGATCTCACAAATATGATGCACTGTTCCTCACTGTAAGCACCTGGTAAGGAATGGTGACAGTCTGTCAGATGTGATGATTCACACATGTTGGTGCCATCCTTGCAGTAACAGGAGTTTTTCAGCCATAGCTGAAAATGGCATAAGTTTTAGTTGAAAATTGGCTTTGGGTTGGCTAAAAACCCCAGTTTGCTAATTGTTACCAAAGACCCTGAATTAATTTAGATTTGTGCTTTTGGTAAATGGCCATAACTAAAATTCCTCTTCATACATTTTTTAACAAAGACCAGTTAAATGTGAGCTCATGTCAAACCTTCTACCAGTTCATTGTCCGCAAAGTCCATGAAAGTGCAGTGAGGGAATTTCTGGCCAAAGTCTTACAGTAAGATTTTGGAGGTTCTCTCTACCTTGTGCAGTAGTGTTCTGATAGATCTAGAAACCTGGGTGAGGAGAGTGAGGCCAGGAAAGACAGGAAGGGTCAGGACTGGGGACTTTGAGAGCCACATTTGCACAGGGGGAAATC
Source organism: Rhynochetos jubatus (assembly GCA_027574665.1). Lineage (NCBI taxonomy): Eukaryota > Metazoa > Chordata > Aves > Eurypygiformes > Rhynochetidae > Rhynochetos > Rhynochetos jubatus. Next base: position 26,861,637 of record CM050656.1, read on the forward strand.
TGGAGAGAGTGTTAACAGAAGTGTTAGGAAGCGTTTGGCAGACAAAATAATGCGATTTTTTTCTGGGACAACTTAGACATTTTGTGGACAGGGTGTCTAGAAGGATTGAGTATGACAACAGAGAAAATTAGATGACCCAGTGGCTCTGGGACAGGGTAAGAGTGGCTAAAGGGCTCAGTGCTAATTAGTGATCTATAGGTGATGCTGAAGCTGCTCCTTCCACTTCCTACCCTATATGGGATGCTGGATATCCCACTTGTACTTGGTGTTAGAAATACAATAATCCCGTGAGAGGATAGGGCTCTACACCTCAGCCAGCCGTTATACCCCTGCCATTGCTCTCCAGGTCTGTAGCTGGCTAACAGGAAGCAGAATGGGGCTCTAGAGCTGTTGTCAGTTTGTCTGAAGATCCAGTAGCAAACTCTTAAAAGTTTAGGCCAGAGTTTAGCACACATGGCTGTCTAAAGGTTTTAGTTTGCATTTTATGTCTTCAACCCTGGATGAAATAGCACAGTGAACCACGAGAAACTGCAGAATATAAGAAAAATATTGTTAAGATAGCCATATAGACCTTTGTTCGTAGGTTGTCACCAGTATTATTTTATTCTAATTCGGCAATAATCACATTCTAATTAACATGAAAAAATTAGGAATTCACACTCAACCAATCATGATAAAAGCAATCCAGGTGCTGTTTTGAGAAACGCAGATGAAGAAAGGATTTAACTGGAACAGGGCAGCAAAGTAAATAGAATAGATATCCCTGGTAAACTAACCTTGTTCCACCTTTTACAGTGCAAGGGTAATAACAACAGTAAATATATCATTCATTTTTCTAGGCTTTTTTCTTATATTGAGAGAAGGTCTCAGAAACAGAAAGACTGCATGCTATTTCTTTCTGCAGCTTTCTCTCTGTCTCCTGAACAAAAAATTCCCCTCCATATTGTGTGTCTCTGCCAGCTATTCACCTCTTTGCATAACGAAGCCCTTCCATTAGTGCCTGTCTCTTTGCTGGCACAGGGGCTGCAGCTTGTGAAAGCAGCGAGCAGAATAAGAGGTACTCTCGCTTGACTCCATAGGGTATGCAGCATTAAGACCTGCCATGCCTGATTGCTCATTAATATTGTATCTTTAGGGCAGCACGGTTGCCGGCTGGCAGGTGACAAAATTGTTGGAGGTGTGTGTTGAAGCCAGAGCCAAGAAATGAAGGGGGACAGGTGGAGGTCTGTAAATAAGGACACTTGGAGTCTGCCTGCATGATGCAAAAGCCATTCCCAGCCAAGGAGCGAGCTGTGCCCGTGCACATGTTGTCCCTGCACTGAGCAGCAGGTAACCGCGGTTTGTGCTGATGTTGTGCGCTGTGATGAAAAGGAGCTAATTTGGTAGGCTTTCGCTAGAGAAGTTCACAAAATACACAAAGGCCCCAAAGCCAACTAATTTCTGACCACTGCAATTTGTACAAGTTCACTGCCGTTTTCCTATTCCCATCCACCCACCTCGTCCTGCTGTCTGCAGCCTGTACCGTGCCACTCTTGCACGCAGCGTCCCTCCTCTCAGCAAGACTTAGTTCTCAATCCGCCCCTTTTTAAAGGTCAGATCTAGGCCTGACCTTAGGAAAAAAGCCTCCGTGAGTTTAGGAATTTTGAACAACACTTTCTGAATATGTTATTCTTTTTTTCCAGAAGACGGATTACATTTAGCTAGCTGAAGGTTGACTGAGTATCTGCAACTCATTTTTTTTTTTGCTGTAGCATTTCTGATGCCTTTGGTCTGGTAGCTAGATTAACTTTTCTACTTCATATTTTCATGTTTTGGCATCTACCTTTGCTAATTGTTAAGTCAAGATTGACTCTTTGGATTTGAAGTGCAGAACAGTTCAGCAATGATTTTTCTTTGATGTCTGTCTTGTGAAATCTGCTTTATTGGTTCAATATGACTTGTGGGCCATTTCAATTTGAAAGTATTCTGTTGGGATTTTTTCCATTGATGTACATGACTACATGCCATGCATGGTAATGAAGGATTCAACCTGATCTGTCTAACAGACTCTGTAAGTACATTAGACCACTATTATCAAACAATATGAATTTTTATGTAAGTCCATTAGCAATGTATGTGCTCTATTGTACTGGGTTTAGTTTATACATAGTGTTGTTTGGTGTGTCATAGATCATTTTCTGCATAACTCAAATGATTATTGCAGATGTGGAATTAATGAAATATTCTTAAAAGTGGCACACTTGATTTTCCTCATGAAATTTTGTTCTGTTTTAATGGAAATAAATTTCCAGTCAAGCCAGTCTCTTAAGAAATTCAGCAAGGACTCTGAAAAGGCTTTTTCTTTGCTAGGAGTAAACTAGCTAGCTAGCAACAGTTATTCAGAAAAAGAGCTGGGAATTACAGTGGATCACACTTTTGAAAAAAAGGCGAATATTTTATGTAGATGTTGAAAGAGGAGAATTGTTCATAAGAGAAGTGGAATAAGGCTCCATTTAGTGGCAGTTGTTGAGCACCACACTTCAGGAAAGATGAGGGCTAATCTGAGGGATTCCAGAGGCAGGGAACAAGAGTACAGGTTTAGAAACCATGACCTACAAAGAAAGACTGAGTTAATTGTATTGGTTAACTTTTGAAAAGACATAAGGGAGATGTGATAGTTCAATCTTTCAGTATGTCTGCTGCTGCTGAGTAGCTTCTTCTCCATGCCAGGGCAAGAAGTTAATTGGATTGGATGGTAGCAAGGGAAATTTAGGCTAATCATAAGGCTAAATTAGGTTTATCATAAGATTTCTAATAGTTCAAAATAGGTGTTGGAACAGCTTGTCTGAAGAGGTTATATAATCTCTGTCACTGGTTGTTTTTAAGACTAAGAGATATATATCCAAGAAGAATACAGCAGAGGTGCAGGTGGTCCTCCCTGGCATAGGGAGATAATTTTTCAGCCTTCTTCAGTGTCCCATGTATCTCACTCTGCAACTAATACATACCTTGTTGTACGTACAAAAATTGTATGCATTTTCGCTGTTCTTTATCCAGTTTTGATATCTAGCTTTTCTTTGCGCTTTGCAAACTTTGTTCAGGGGTCGTTTCACTTAAATAGCATTCTCGCTGGCCTTTTCAGAAAGGTTTTTTCTGGTCATAGGAGTTGATCTGTCCAGCTGTTTGTGAAGAATGGAGAAACTGTATTTCAGATTTTTGGAGGAGAGCTCTGGCCTTTTCTGTGTTGACCGTATATTGTTGGTGCTATCATGGAAAAATAATTACATGCCGAATTAGTGAAGAATCAATCATGCATAAGTTTCCATGTTGCTATCTTTATGAAAAACAGTATTGCCTCAATAATAAAGTGTATCTCATCTGACAGTAAGAAGCTATCATATGATGACAGCAAACAATGTTAATGTTTCCTGGTTACTTATAGGTTACTGAGCTATTTGGAATATAATTTTTATGTCTTTTTTTCATAGAGTACAAAAAAATAAAATATTCAGTTATAATAGCAAATTCTCTGATGACATGACAACGTTATTAAACAACTTCAATAAACTCTAGAAACATAAATGGAATATAGAAGAAACATTCCTTTACAAAAGTCAACTGGAGGTAGGATTTTGATACCATTTGTCAAATCTATCTTGTTTCTGAAGTGTGATGTAAGTTAATATTGATTGCCATTTGAAAGCACAGCTTGTTGGCTTCTTTGTTTCACTAAGCTGCCAGCATTGTCATTCTCAAGGTTTTTTTCATTGTTTTCAGATCACTGAGGCTACTGGAGCATGGTAATAATACAACTAGCTGATAAACAAAAGCTGTCAAATATCAGCAAGGGAGAATGAAAGGGAACAGTAAAATCTCTACCTGTGTCTAGGCTGTGAACATATGAAGCGTACTAATTAAAATTTATTTAAAGAAAAATACCTGAAGTAACAGCACCAATATGCCCATGGTATTAATTCTTTCTCTAAGATGCTAATGATGAGCAACATCTGTTAAATATTTGATTTTAGATTTTGCTATCTGCCTAGTAGAATTATAAATTCATAAATAAATAAAATATTAAAAATTACTACCTACTACTGTTGTTTTCAAGTATGAAAATTTACCTCACTACCTTTAAATGAAAAGGATGGCACTTTTGGCACCTCCTTGTTTTCCATGGGGTCTCAGATGCTTCTCCCTGGAACAGCCCCCAGTATGCAGTTTTAAGAGTAGGGAAGTTATCCTAGACCTTCTTTGTTGTTTTCATGTTACAGTATCTCTGACTCATGCACAGCTGGAGCCCTTGTGACTCAGACCCTTAACTTTGCAGGCATAAGAAATGCTTCCAGTACAACATTTCACAAACTAATGTTATAACGAGCACTCTGTGACGGGAGGAGGGCAATCAGAGCCCATTGTAGAATTTGGTCTAAACCACCAGGACAACAGACCCCAGACTTTGCAGTACAACTTCCCTGGCAACCCACAAGTAAATAGCTAGGGATGGTGCTAAAAATGTTGCAGCCCTGCATGTGGACCTACAGATATTCAGGAACTGGAGTTGCTTCTTCTCAGCCCTGAGTTGAACGCGTTTCCTTCATAGGCAAAATAAAATATTTACAGATAAAACTGTGTCTTCCTCATCCTGTCAAATGTCTTGATATACTCTGCACACTCCTAAAAAATGCTCGAAACGCTGTGCTTCCATTCAACTGATGTTTTTCAAGGTTGTTCAGCTGAAAAATTTCTTGGCCAGCAGAACCTCAGGAGGTCATGTAGCACATCACTGTCCAGCCAAGTTACATCCTCAGTCTCTTTCCTCCCCAGGTCTGTTTTGGGTATTTTTTCCATTCATGAGGACATTTTGCTTCTTATACAGGTAAGAGACAGGAACATGACACTTGACTGTGTGATGTGAAGTCTTTATCAGTCCATGTACTTTGCACTGTCAGTTGATTAATGGGGCTAAGAACCTTAAACTCCATATGGATGCAGACTTTGTATTACTTTGCTGCCCTCAGAGAAATATCATCCTAAACGAAAAATATCTCAACATGATCTGTGTATGCATAAAGTGATTTATTTATAAAGCAAAATGTATTAACAGTGCTTCAACCCATGTGCTCCTTTCTCTGAGGGAGAGGAAATGCTATCTCAGCAGATGGTCTTCTGAATGCAATTTGCACTTGCTTTTCCAAGTGATATGAAACTCAACTCTGTACCTTTGCCCCTCCTCAGTTGTCTTGTTGCATTGTATTTGGGCTGAAAGTGCTGACCTGCAGCAGTCAGCCAAGGCACCAAGGTGGGCAAATGTGTGTAAAAATATTAAGGAATTTTCCTGCTTATGGGAACTTCTTAACACACCCCCAACATTTGCTCTGTATGCTTAATCCTATTTAAATAGCAACATGTCAAACATGCCTAGTCATCAGCTAGCAGATGTCCCTACAGAGATTTTCAGCTTTAAGTTTTCCTGCATCTTGGTGCAAGGATTTTTCCCAAATATTGACTTTTAGTTTTCAAGGTTATTGATGATGTGCTCAGGCACATGAGTTGTTCAGACTACCTCAGAAAAAACCAAAAAGGCTCATTAAGAAGACAAATGCATTTATCAGGCAAATCATCTAGCTGACTATATACTTTTGGTTTTACCTGTAAGACATTAGATCTGAATAAATTCACATTTTCCTGTAATGACTTATGCAAATACCTGTGAGTCCTTATCTTTCCGTTTCTCAAAGAAGTAGGTCTAATTTATGATGTTTACATGGTTGTGCATATGTGTTGGGACCAAATAGGCTTCAATCTTAATGTTAATCTCCCAAAGAACAGAAAAGTCTGATTTAATAACAATGAGAAACATACAGAATCTATTGCAAACAGTTGTCTGATGGTACCTAGTGTTGCACTTCTAGCTACTGGTAAACCAATTTCTGTAAGTATGGGTAAGGATGAACTTCAGGCAGCTTTACGCCATCCTTTTGCTGTTGGTGGTACTCAAGGCTGCAGAAGAAAGGGAACTCAAAGGTGGATTTCTGGATCAGAAAATATTACTTGCTCTGGCTGGTTTAACTGTGAAAATGCTGGGTTTTTTACACAATGTCACACCTTCTTTCAGGACACCTGTTTCATGATTTAATTACTGAGGTAATTTGGACTTCTATGATTGAACTAGGAATAGGTGCTGCGTTTGAGCCATTAGTTTAGCTCTGTATTTCCCAGGGACAAACAGTCCAGCAGTGCTGTGAAAAATGACCTTTTCTGGTTCCATTTTTATTTTTTTTAAACAAGAACAACTGAACCAGTGCCAAAAACCAAACCAAACCAAACAAGACACACACCCCTGCCCCCCCTCAAATCCTTTGCTTTGCATACAGCGAATTTAAAGATACTGAAAGCAGTAAGAAAGTGTGAGGGAGGAATAGCTAAATCAAAGATGTTTCTATGGTGCTGATAGTTGGAAAGCTGGCTCTGGCAGTGTTCAAAATGCATGTTAAACTTTTGTCTGAATATCTCACAATCATAAAAAGAAAGAAAAATTAGGTCCAGAATAACCACTAGATATAATACCTGTTGTGTAGTAGTTAGTCAAATGTATTTTTTGACTAGCTCTTACACATTTTGGAGATTGCTTTTGGGCTTTTTTTTTTTTTTTTTTAATAGATGAGTTAATTTGCAGTGTTCACCACAATGGTCAGTCAGCCTCTGGCTGTCCGAGCTATTTGTCATTCAGGACATGCGATCTTCTTCTTGGTGACTTGACTACTCCCTGATCAGCCAGCTGAAATGATTATAGCCAAAGATAATTAAAATAACAAATGGCAAACAACGGTCATTGAACCATTGCCTGTGAAGGTACAGCCGTGTTTGCATGCGGATACAGATATTTGTATAAATGGCTGTGGCCAAGGAGTTCTGCAAACAGGCTGTTTGCCTGAACGCTTATAGCTGGGAAACAAGAAGGGGCACGAAAATTGCTGAATTAGGTATTGTGAATCTGAGTAATGCAAACATTGTTCTTGGGACAGCTCAACTTGGCACTCTTATTCATATAGATCAATGCATGGTCACTTTACTTTGGAAATCAACTGGAGGTTTGCCAGTTCAAGCAGGAATGCAACCAGTTTTCATAATAACATTTAGTCAATATCAGTCTTAATCTTACAGGATTACATTTGTCAGCTGTTTCAATTAGATCCTTTTAATGTCTACATTAATAAATGTTATTTAGTTGGAAAAAATTAAATTCAGATGGGAAAACGTATTCAGTGCTACCATTTAGATACAATACCACTGCGACATTTTTATATGAATATATACATCCATGTCATGTATGAATTCAACATGAATGACTATTTCTTCAAACCAAAATGTCTTCTTCGATAGTCTGAACATAATTAAAATGCTTCATTTGGCTTCAGTTCCCTTTGTCTTCTTTTCATAATTTACCTTGCTCAGTCACATTACTCAATGCAGTTGTTTCAGGTAACTAACAACAAAACTAAGCTGGGAAATTTCCAAGAAAAAAACACTATGGAGTTGAGGCTCCCAGTCAGGTAGAGAAGTGCCTGGTGCTAGAGAAATTATTTCCACCTCAGCAACTTGCAAAAAATACAGGGCCATGAATATCACATTTGTAACAGGCCACTGTGGGAAAAGAGAAGCCCTGGCTATGGGTTTAGTTTGCATCCTGACTTCATCTACCTCTTTTTAAAGTGGTGGGGTTTCTATTTTTTGATGTCAAGTAAATTAAAAGATCACAAACAACTATAAATCAGATCTCCAAATCAAAACAAAATCAATCATTAGTGGTCAAATGGTTTCAGTTTCTAATGAAGAGAGAACCCTGGAAGTCTGGGATGGCCATTTTACCACTCATTCTCTAATTTTGCATACCCCATGATGTTAAAACCAAGATGTGCTGTGGAAATGTCCACCATAGAAATGCCAGTATTAGACATAACCAGCATGGCTGGTGAAGGGGAAGTTGAACAGCTTAACAGCAAGGCTGTGAACAAGGACTAAATAAAGTGCATTAGCAAGTATGCACCGTGTCTGTTACCTGCCTGACACCAGCACTTTGTATGAACTTGCCTCCTCTTGTAAACTGCAGAACTTTTCAAAAGCCTAATAAATAACTGAAGGTAAATTAAAACAACAATCTAGTTGTTGTATAACAGCCTTGGTATTATATACATATTCATACTCTTCTTCAAAACGGATTTCTCTTTATTCTTTGGAGGGTGAGAGCCTCATTGCTAATCAGAACACAATTTCTGCTTATAAGTTCTAGCAAATAAATCTCAACCAGTTGTTTAAATTGAAATTTTTAGCTGCCAGTCAAGATAGGTCAAATGGGAAATGAAAAAAAAAATTAGTATCGCTGACTAAAAAGAACAAATATAATCTATATGCATACACTCATGGCTCGATGTATTCTCCGGGAGGTTAGCAGCATCCAGATGGCAACTATTCACATGGCATTCCTAGCTCAAAAAGTTATTTCAATACAAAAGAAACAAATGCTTTTAAAATGCCATCCACTCACTGAAAATTAATATGCCAGCAGGTTAAAATATCTCTAAAATTAATATTCCACTTCAAATTGGGATTTCTGATGACCAGAGTGACCTCGCTGTATCTGCAGCAGCACTCTCCACAGTTTCTCTGGAAAAAAAAAAAGGAAAAAACCAAGCACAAGGCGACCAACAACCCTAGTATGGAGGGAAACTTCTACTTGATGCTTACTGTGCCTTTATATATACAGCAACAGGAACTACAGGCTGTAGACACTAAGGCCACAGTGTGCAAGATGCTTTACAAACACAAAAGATGAGTAGTCCTTGCCTTAATGAATTTCAAGTTTATGATGCCACCAAATGCTTGAGAAAAAATATACACACAAAGGTCAAGTGACTTACCAGTCACTTGGACCTGGAGTGGGTTATTAGCAAAATAAAGATTAGAAGGCTCTTTAGTCTCACACAGCACTACTTAAATCAATAAATGCTGGATTACAGTCTGCAGGTTCTGTTAATGTAAGGCATTAAAAACAATTCCAGCTGTTTAACACCCAGTTGCATGATAACCTCTGATATTTTGAACCATGCCATTTTATCTTATGGAAACACCTTTTTCAGCTCGAAGAATTATGTAGCACTTGCCCTTAAAGTCTTGGTAATTGCTGCAGGTAACACCTTAGATAACTCAGCACTCAATTTGCAGTACTCCTAAATGTTCCTCTTGGAGTAATATAGGGAAGCGAGGTCACACCACCAACACACAGACATTTATCTAAAACAAAGGTAGCACATCTCTGTATTTGATATTGTACTTAATTTTTTGTCCTTATACTGGAAGACAAGGACAAATGATATGGTAAAATTACAACCTTGTTATAGTTAGTAAGTGTAGGTGGCTCTTGTAGTATAAAATGTTTCACTAAAATCTGAAGGCCCCTCTATTGCACATCTAGACACATTTTAACCTCTAAACATATGAATTATCTCACTGAAATCAGTGAAGCCCTTAATTTACATTAGAAGTCACATATGAATACCAACAGAGACAGAATCATCCCTATCAGTGGAAAAGAGAGGATGCAAATCATTCCTTTATGTAACTTTCCTTCTTCTGCCTGCCTGCCTGTCTTTGTAACCCAGCATCTCTTCCAGCATCTCTTCCTCTGTTAATATGCCACAAAAGCTTCTGGAAACAGTTGTGCTGAACCGACTTAGTACCCGACTGGATTTCCTGCTTTCACACTGGAACTGTGAAAAAGCAGGTAAGGATTTTGGTAATTGAAGTCACAGTCAGATTTGCTCTCAGAGCCATTGTAATTTACTTGTTCAGATAAATGTCTTTTACACTTGGGTAATTTCTTTGCATTGTGCATGTTATTCATAGTTGAGTAAAGTTGAAAATCCTAAAGACACTTTAACTTAGCTCTTTCTACATGGAATCACTTAAAAATATTTATAGGATTTTTTTTTCTTGCTTTTTACTCAGTCTCAGTTAGCAAAAAAAAGCCGCATGCAACAAAAAAAGCAAAACACCCAAAATATACACTCCAGTCAACCAAAGCATTTGTGGGGGGTATGGCCATATTTGAGCAGGACATGAAGTGGGTTGTGTTGTGCTTTCTGTTAGTGTTTCAAGGGAATTTAGGGGTGAGATAGCCCTGAGAACAGAACTGCACCACTCAGGGACATTAATTTTATAATTTATTAAGTGGGATAGGTATGGCAAGTGGACAGAGATTTCTATGATAAAGATTTTATTTTTTGACAGAAATTTCACACCCCTGACTCCTGGGCCTGCCCATGCCCCATTTGGGACGAACACCATAGGTCCAGGGGACCAGGATGTTCATATTCCACTGGTCCATGTGTCTGGTCCTGGGATGCAGCCCGGACCCTGTGTGCAATGGTCCCACCGTGGACATGGTCTCCTACATGATATTGGTTGGCTGTGTATAGACAATCCCACAAGGGGCTTTCTGACCTCCCTGTTCAGTGTTTTATAACTTAGCTGGTTGGTGCAAGCGAGCAATGGCCCTATTAACCACATACACCTGGGACGAGCGTTTTGATTTTCTCCCTACCAAAAGCCAATTAGCTGCCATTGTTTGGGTCACTATCACCCTCTAGCCTCCTGCCCAATAGGTGTTAGAAGGTGTACAATTGCTGACAGCTACCTGAATCCTTAAAGCAAGGCAGACTTGGTCCAGAGCCCTCGGGTATGCTTCCCCCATAAGAATAATCTGTACTTTTGTTTCCTTGTGCATGCCAGAACCAGCTAATGTGTTTAAACAGAGCAAATGTAGCCAAGGTCTTGAGTTCTTTTACAGAAGCTTCACCACATGACAGTAATTTATGACTTTTGTCAATTACTTGGAACAGATGATTGGGTTGGTAGAGGGAAAAAAAATTGGCACATAATGCAAAGAGTAAGGAAGAAAAGGGCATTACATACTTAAGTTGACTGAGAGCTGATAAAAATTTAACCTTAATTTTTTAGTTGACTGAGCAACCGCAAACAATATACATCTTAACACATCCAAAGGAAAGGTCTTGCGTTTAGTAATAAAAAATGTAGGTGATGCCTGTTCTAGGAAGCAGTGACTTTGCGAAAGGTCTGAGAAAGGGTGTCTCTGGAGAAAAGTGAGGAAGTTGCATTACATCATTGTCTAGTCCCGAAGACCAGCTCTAGTGCTGGTGTTTTTAAGGTGTTACAGCAAAACATGAGTGAGTTGAAAGAAGAGCCCTGAAACTGATGAAAGCCTTGGAAAGAGGTACTGTAATAATATGTAGCATTTAAAAAAAATTATTGTGGTAAAGCAGAAGTGAAACCAAGAACTATTTCTCTCTTGAGGGGGCATAGTCTGTAACCTGTAAGCTGCAACACAGGGAAGAGCAATTTTAAAGAGAAATTTTGATTCATAGGTGAGTATAACAAGACCAACAATCCAAAGATGAAGCTAAACAAATGTACAACATAGACATGTTTTCTGTGTGTCTTAGACTCAACATCAGAGGAAATATTTATACTAAGGTTGGACTTTTTTTTTTTTTTTCCTAGACACTCGACTGTGCAGCTATGGTATTTGATGAAAGGAAGTAATTCTCTTAAGTTTTATGACTTGCACTCCTTATGACCTTAAAATCAAGAAATCTTTTAAAAAGACTAGGATAGGGTTATGAGAAGAGTCTTGCAAAAGTGAATGAAAGTAGTGTGGAAAAGAAGGCTCTTTTCTCAAAAGAAATGACCTAACTTAGAAACAAACCAACCCCAAATACCAAAGAGGAGAATTAATAGCATAAAATTACCTGAATAATAATTTTATGCTGATTTGCTGTCAGTCTGAATCAGATTATGAGAGGATGCAAGGGTGATGTTATGTTGCAAACTAAGCAAAATTATTAAACTGACCTATTTTATTATTCAGTGGCTGGAAACTATATGCAAAACATCCTATAGCTCTAGAGGGAAGTACAGGTCTTATCCTGCCAGGTCCTGAGCATGCTGTCTACTCATCAGAAAACCTGAAGCAAATTAATAATTTAGTACCTCTCTTGCATCCTGCATATTCTAAAAGTGTGTGCCTCACTTTTGGGGAAGCTGGGTCAAAAACGGAAGACATGCAAAAAAAACCCCCTATCCTGGAGCACTGCTTTTGCAATAGTCTCTAATAGCTTTTACTTAGCTCTGAAGAAGAGAGGAGTAAAGATGCCTGCCTTTTGTCTTTGCCAGCCTTTGCGCTCTAGGGCCATTTGCAAAGATTACAGTAAACTGCTGATATTGCATATTTAGTCCATCACAGACCAGGGCAAACAGAAGCCATAGACCCACTGAAGTTGGTGGAAAGGGCCCCCTTTGGTTCCAGGGGCCTTTGAGTCCCTTCCTATCTGTCCTAAGGTGGTAGGTGTCTGCTGCTGCTTCTGACTTCAGCGGGAGCTGCAGACAATAAACATCTTCGAAAATTGGCTTCAAAACTTTCATTTCCCCCCCTTTGTTTTAAACCGTCCTTAGTCTTTTAAAAGCAATCTTTATGGCACAGTGGATTGCAGGTATGGTCTTAGCAGAATGATACCATTTTGTGTTCACCATTTTGTATAACATGCATAAATTGTTTGAGGTTGTAAGAGAATGTCTTCATTAAAAAAACCAACACCCTGATTTTGTTTACCATTGCACAGTGGCTGGTATTAGGCTGTTTAGGATTTGCCCTGAGAAGCGTACTGATAACACTGGTGATTTTCAGTTGTTGCTAGGGAGTGTTTGCAAAAATTCAAGGCCTTTTCAGCTTCTGATACTGTACCTGTGTTCCCAACTTTCTCACTACAAGCAGTAAGGATTGGACACTAGAACATGAGAATCCTTTGGAAGAGGCGTGAATTTCCAGGGACGTAATGTCTTGTAAATACAATAAACACAGCTCTGCTGAAATGTCCATTTAAGCTAGCTGACACTGTGACCCATACAAACATGCACCTAAGCATAAATATATACACTTAAGTAAAAAACATACTAGTCCTAATTAAGTATGGCTCATGACAGATGGTAGTGCCTGTTAACCTTCTGCATTATACTCCCATCTTCTCCATCTTTGATGGTTTGTAACTTGTATTCTTCTAAATATGAAAAGACTCAGTCTCAGAATCAAACCAGGGCATTTTAAGACAACCTAAAGCACCACCAGACATTGCTTCATGATCCAAACTGCTTATTTCTATTTTTGTTTTAGTCAAAGAAGTTGTTTTGTCATGGCAGCACTGCTAAATGGCATTGACCCTTTTTGGTCTGAGAATGTATTTCAGTCAAAAAGCAATCAGGAGAAAATCTACTGCTTTGTAAATCTTCCCACATATTTGAGATATCACTTACCTTGTATTGAGGTGTTATTCTGCAGAACGAAAAGGAACAGAGTCCCTATAGTAACCATTTAACTTGAATTATATTTAACCTGGAGAATAAACTCTGCATAAGAGTTATGCTGCAGCATTAAAGAGGACTACATGTGCCAGCCTCTCAGTGACTGTAGAGTCATCTACACACTCCCGTGAATTACTCTTGCACTAACCCCAATAACCAGATTTTAGCTAAATCATATATACTGGCACTGTTCCCAAAGACTTTTGAGAGACAAGCAAATTACTATTGGTTGTTTACTATAAACACTGCAGAGACATTTATTATTATTAAAAGAATGAAACTAAATAAAATCAGTCAAATACAGGTGTCCATGCGGTGTTAGTGTCTGTGAAAATGATTATGATTAGGTAAACATTGAAAAATAAATAATTCACATAGAAATAAAAACAGTTTCTGAGATTCTTATAAAGATTCTCAAGTCAAGAGTCATGAAAGATAGACTGTGTAAGAAATCTTTGGTTCATATATTTAGTTCTCTTTCTGTGTCAGAGAGAATGACTGGAAGTCTGTTCTTAAATGTAAATGGATATAACTTTGAAAAACTTTATTAAAGTCTTGCTGATTATCAATAGCTGAGCTTTTTATTAATGTATGGTGAATTGAAGTTTCATTTCTTATGATTCTACTACTTTTTCCTCTTCCTTCTAGCTTCAGCAGATGGATCATTAAAGGGTCCCTATAGCATAAACCTATTTAAAGATATTCCTGACTGCTTTGGCAATAGAAAGAGACTTGGAATTTAGTTTCTAAAAGTCAGTATCCCCTCATTTCATGTAATTACAAAACTACATCATTTTAAAAAATGAGACATTAACTCTACATTTATGGTATTTAATGTTCTCGGTGTGCAGATGGAATGCATGTAAATGTGAAATTTAAAAAATGGTATTTTAGAAATACTGTTCTTCAGGACCTTCTGTACATGACTTAGGGGAATCACCAGAAAATCCATTCAAAGACATGAGTTATGGATGATAAAAATCTAGAGAACTTGTCTAATAAATAATGGTACTAAAAATCTCTTCCATAGTTCATATTTCTAACAGGAAAATGTACAGCTTGATGTGACTGAAATATAAATTGCAACTGTGTGCCTTGAGATCTTTTTTCTTGTAGGGAAGATGAAGGGATCCTCCTTGGCCAAAGTGAAGTGGGCAGAAGACAACTGTTTCTATCCTGAGAGACTAATGGCTTGGGCATTGGTTATATCAAGCTCTACCATGTCCTTGCAGCCAGAAGTGTTTAAAAAAATTAAATTAAAAGACAGTAAGTGAGGAAGGAAACAAAATATCCTGGCTATCTTCTGTCCATGGCCAAAGCAGCTGTTTAACAAAGTTTTCTTTCTCTTGGCAGACCTTGTTGCCTTCCTGCAAGCAGTAGCTTCTTGTGTAGGTGTTACACATAAGGATATTTTGTCCATGACTCTATCTAACCTAAACTAAATTTTACCCTCCAAAATCTCCTGTGGTTGTGAATTCCTACCTGTGGAAAATCACTCCCTTTTGATTTTTTTTAAACCTGTCACCTTGTCATTATTCGCAGTTTTCTCTGCTTTGTGTTGTAAAAGAATGTGTGCTGGTACCTGTAAAATGGCATGGCCTGCAGAGAGGACAACACTTTTGAGACCAGGATAGTTGTACAAGCCGTGCAACTGAGCAGACTCACTCAGCTGGCCTCAAAGTCACACTGTGCTAATTGCTAGCAAAAGGACTCCATCATCTTCCAAGACCATCTGATTATAGTAGACAACTCAGGCTCAGTTTTCTTCAATGGCGTTTTCAGTTAGTCTATCGTGTCAGTCACATGAAATTGCTGTTTATTTGCATTCAGGTCTGCTTTACATGGGATAATAGGATCAAAATAAGCATTCACAATGCACTATCAAGAGGAAAAGTAGTACAGAAATAAAAGCCCAAGGGTCTATGTTGTACTGTTTCTTTTCTATGTGTTTCATAGCCACTTTTGCAGTTGCTAATGTGCTATAAGAAGAGAAATATATCTCACTTTAAGATGACACTTTAAAACTGTTTGTCATCCTGGAGAATAGTTGGTCATTGGTATTTCTTGTAGGAAGAAAAGAGGTGGGGAGTAGTGACTACTATTCAATAATATCTATTGTAATAAATAAATGTCAGAATACAGATTCTATACTCTGACAGCTGCTTGAGCACTACAGGATGGTTCATGAGTGAGATGATAGTCATAAAAAGAAAGGTAAATGAGATGGCAAGGGAACTAGTTAAATGCTCTATTCCCATCTCTATTGGCATAGGTGATATTAGAATGAAAGGGGATGGGAAGCTACTATAGGGAGTTCACCTGTTAAATCCAAACCAAGAATTATAGGTTTATAAGGTTTTTCAAGCTAAAAATAGGTTTTTATAATTTTTTTCCCTAACCTGGGGAATTCTTCATTCATTTTTCTGCTTAGAAGAGGGATCAAATCTTTGGCTCAGTTTCAAAATGTCTTTTCTGTTTGGTTATTGGATTATAAAACCCAAGCCCCAAGAATTCTGAGTTTGCTATTTCCAAAGTAGTTTATATTTTTATCCCTCTCTTTTCTTCTGTTTGGTATTCATGAAGAAGTGTAAAGAGGTTGAGGAAAGGAATTTTTATAATGAAATTAAGTCACAAAAATGTGAGCAAACCAGAACATCACTCTTTCCACTAATAAGCTGTGCCTTTTTTTCACACCATTAATATCCCTTTTGGTAAAGTTACCAAGGTGTAAAATAGTTATCAATATTTTTGTTTTATAACCAGAAGCATATTTACTTTTTAGACACATAATATCTTCTGCCATCAGTCACCTTAATCTCACAATGTTTGTGCTTCAGCAGTCTTTGGCACCACTGTAATTATCTCCTTTTGTTTAATAAAGCAGTTTTGGTTTGATGCAGAACTAAAACCTAACAGATGACCAGAACCAAAGGACAGTGGTGTGGAATTTGGCATGTATTTTCATCAAATGTGGGAAAAGAGTAATTTACAATGTCTGTTGTTTTATCCAAGCAGGGTACCTGAAAATTTTTAGGCTTGGACTTGCACATTGCAATTAGACTTGCAGGCAGAACTGTATATTTGGTGCATTTGAGCTGTGAGGGAGAACATCACTTCGCAAGGTGATTGTTTGCTAGGCATGGTGATTAATTCCCACCCTACAACCAAGTCTGTGACATGTGGTAAGAATTTTAATTATGGACCATTTCTGAAAGTCTTGTTGCCTATTTCTTCCATGAATAAGCAGGAACTGCGTTCTTCGTATCGACTCCGGCAAAAGCCTTGTTGGGCCACACTTAAGTGTTGTTGCTATGAAAACCTTTTTAAGCCATCCAACTATTTAATTTTAATACTTATAAAACTGTTCCCCACCCTCATATTCTGTGGTGGATGGTGAACAGCTGCCATCCGGAGAGTCATCCGGAGTTAATTTTTTCAGGCAAGCATGAATCCGGAGGATAAGCTGCAGGATGATTCACATGCTGAAGACAGTCTTGTTAGCAATGCCACAGATGCTGATGTTGCTTTGGATACTGACAGTGATGAGTGGTGTGTAATATCTGATAAAGATTAGAGGACTCAAAATCAAAACAAAGCTCCTGAACAGGAATCCCATGATACCAAAACACCATTTACAAGCTGTGACAGCAAGATAATTGGCCTGGGTGTGGCTTCTACTTACTGCAATAAATGATGACAAATAGTGAATCTGGCTGCACTTTGACTGGAGGAAAACAGAATACTCATAGATATATTTTTATATTATTGCTGCTGTCAGAAGACTGGAGAAGTGAATGTCTATGCATTTTTGTGTGATCTACGAGTAAAACAGATTTGGCTGTGCACAAGCAAACGTACTATTGCATTGCTTCTTCATGGCTCCCACACCATGTTCTTTCCCCCTGTCATATCCTGTGTCTCTCATCCATAAAATCCATATTAGATCCATTTCTTCTTCTGCCATCTCCTATATTCATTATTCTTGTCACCTGTGACTTTTCCATAACTTAAGAATTTTCGGTTGACTTGAAAATTGGATTGTCATCTCAAGATGGATTGTGAAAGCAGGAAACATTGCTCAATGAATCCACTGAACTCTCCTCTTGGTGGGCAACATCCACGTGAAAGAGTGGGAAATAATGTCAGAAAATGTGATGTCTGTTGTGGTTTAACCTGGCAGGCATCTAAACATTACACAGATGTCCGCTCACTTCCCCCTCAGGTCAAAGGGGGAGAGAATCAGAAAAAAGCTAAAACTTGTGGGCTGAGATGAAGACAGTTTAATAGGACAGAAAAAGAAGGTAAAATAATAATAACAACCACAACAATCACAGATTATACAAAACAAGTGATGCACAATGCAATTGCTCACTACTAGCTGAGGGATGCCTAACCAGTCCCCAAGCAGCAGCTGCATTCCCCCAGACATCTCCCCTCAGTTTATATGTTCAGCATGATGTCATGTGGTATGGAATATCTCTTTGGCCAGTTTGGGTCAGCTCTCCTGGCTGTGTCCCCTCCCAGCTCACTGTGCACCCCCAGCAGCCTTGCTGGCAGGGCAGTATGAGAAGCTGAAAAGTCCTGGACTTAGTGTAAGCACTACTCAGCAACAACTAAAACATCAGTGTGCTATCAACATTATTCCCATCCCAAATCCGAAACACAGCACTATACCAGCTACTAGGAAGAAAATTAACTCTATCCCAGCTGAAACCAGGACACCCATCTATCACTGTCGAGGTGGCTCAGAAAGCTGAGGATCATCAGTTTCAGCTGTCATTTCCTGCAGCCACATCTATATGACCAAGCTACTCCAGGTCATATAAACCACACCACAGGCAAGGGCAACCTTTCTGGAAGAACAGTAAGTAAGGCAAGGAGGCTAGATCTCATTTTCTTTACCATCCTGATTTTTTTCCATGACCACTCAGGTCCTTCTTGGGTGTGTACAAAGAATATGATGCAGGGGAAAGGAATGGAGGAATCATTTTGATAAACCCCACGTATAGAGGGGTATTACTTTGTACTCATCCTTAGAGTGGCAAATGCAATTTTGTCTGCAAGGCTGGCTGAGAACCTGATCCTTCCTATCTGTCTTCAGTACTTTAGCGTTAACTTTTCTCTTTCAATTGACTTGTGCTACTGAGCAGTGCATGAAGCTGAGAAGTTATAGGGAAAGCATTGATGTTACTCTGAAATGGGGTTTTAGACTTAAACTGCAGGAGTTCTCCTCAGCTCTAGGATAAGCACTGCATTTATAAAATTAAGAGAGGAATAGAGGAAAAAAAGAGTTATGTACAGGCCCATTCCCTTTAAAATTATGTTTGTATCTGCCACAAACCCTAACCCTAACCCAATGTAGTGTTAAATACAAGATGTTGAGTTGCCAGGAGGAACATGTTATGACAGGCAAGATAAAGTATCCACTGTCTTTTAAGTAAGTAAACATTGAAGGACTGCTCATTAAAAATTCACTGATCTGTCTTCATTGTACGTCACACACTTCTGCAGTTCCAAATTTGTAGGTGATGAGATGGTTCAGATAGTAGAACCTTGTTTTAAGCACTGTGGGTTTTCACCCTACAGGCTTTACCAGGGAGTGACCTATCATTATTAAAGACAAAATGCTTATCCTGTGCAAATCAGAATAAAAATGAATATTTCCATTTAAAGGAATATAGCAAGAAAAGTAGTTGCAGAGATGAGAGTGAAAAGGGAAGAAGGAACAACCAGATGTTCATGTGTTTGAAGTGTAACATTTAGATGCGATGAACTGAAAAGGAAACCGTTGACTTTCAGGAACAAGAACTATAATTGGAGTGAGTAGTAGAAGAGGTTCTATGGAAACTGCCCAGGTTCCATTTTCTTCACAAAATATTCCTGGTGACTCTCCCTATCCCTCTCCTGATCCTACTATGGGAGTAGAAATCAGAAAAACTTCTTTCTTGTAAAGACTTTTTCAGCTAACCTTTCAGGTTACTGCATCTCCTCTTTTTCCCCATTACACTTTCTATTCAAAGGCAAGGTAGATACTTCACCAGAGAAAAAGATGATTTCTTAGGGCCATGTGGTTTTTTTAGCACTTGAATTCAAGTGAGTAACTAAGCGAAGAATAACATACTTCAATGCTTCGTGTCACACATTTTCCATAAACCTTCAGCTTCTGCAAGGATCAGAACATGCTAACTAGGTTCAAGCATCACAGCATCTCATACAGTAGTACATTTGTTAAATTGGAAGGTTCATCTTGCAGAATAAATCTCAAAAAGTGTATTGCCACTACAACAACTATTTGTTTGTGTCTCCAATTGAAAATTCTTCTGAATTTTCTTATTAAGGTAAGTATTTCTGTGCCAGAAGACAGTAAGCAATTCTGTGCAGGATTTGTATTGGTTCAGTCTGACTATATTTTTGTAATGAATTAATAGAATTAAATAGAGGTCTATTTGAAAAATATCCTTGCTAAAAGTTCTGTTAATTTTATAATAGCATTTTTCAGCACTAAGAAAGGAAAGAAAACTTTCGTAATGGCAGTAATGGTAAGTTATTTTGCCTTACTTGCTGTCACAGACTAAACTGACATGTCTGTCTGAAGACATTTGAGAAAGTTTTCTCTATAAAGGAAACTGACTTCATCTAGATCTTGGACTTTTGGGGATTTTTTTGAAGAAAAATTATGGTGATCCTTTCAAAGTACAGGTTAACTCTTAGAAAAGGTAAAGGTATGATAGTATCTGAAAATACATTTATGTGCCTTTAGATTAAAGGTAAGTTGAAGGTCCCCTGGAGCATTCTCTTCTCCAGGCTGAACAAGCCCAATTCTCTCAACCTTTCTGTTAGGAAAGCCTTCTGATCATCTTCATGGTCTCCTCTGGACTCCCTCCAGCCGGTTGATATCCTTCTTATACTGGGGACCCCAGAGCTGGATGCAGTACTCCAGGTGGGGTCTCACGAGAGCAGAGTAGAGAGGGAGAATCCCCTCTCTCGCCCTGCTGGTCATGCTTCTCTGGATACAGCCCAGGATACAGTTGGCTTTCTGGGCTGCCAGTGCACACTGCCGGCTCATGTCCAGCTTTTCATCCACCAGTACCCTCAGGTCCTTCTCCTCAGGGCTGCTTTCAATCCATTCTCTGCCCAGCCTGTACGTGTGCTTGAAATTGCACCGACCCACGTGTAGGACTTTGCACGTGCCCTGGTTGAACTTCATGTGGTCGGCACAGTCCCACCTCTCCAGCCTGCCCAGGTCCCTCTGGATGGCATCCCTTCCCTCCAGTGTGTCGACTGCACCACACAGCTTGGTGTCACCAGCAAACTTGCTGAGGGTGCACTCAATCCCATCACCCATGTCACTGATGAAGATGTTAAACATCACCGGTCCCTATCCTGACCCCTGAGGAACGCTGCTCATCACTGGTCTCCACTCAGACACAGAGCCATTGACCACAAGTCTCTGAGAGTGACCATCAAGCCAGTTCTTTATCCACCGAGCAGTCCATCTGTCAAATCCATGCCTCTCCAATTTACAGACAAGGTTGTCGTGCGGTGTCATCCTCTACAAAGCACATACACAGTCAGAGATAAAGGTCCTGCCCTCCTTTTCGACCCCTGCTAAAAGAGAGCCCTGACAGCTTTTACATTTTAGGTCCAGGATATTCATGGAGCATGTGGGGATGTTTCTCAGAGTTACCTGGCTTGGGTTATTCATACCTTGGAAAGACAGTCTCCTCATCAAAGCAGAGCTGGAGGGTGGTGTTAACCACAGCCTACGTAAGTACTGCAGCAAAGGTGCCAACATCCATGAAGATAAAGCTTATCTATTCCTTACATTTTTTTTAAGGTCTACACAACAACAGCTGTGAAAGACACACCAGGATCCCTCTGTTGTCAGCTTCTCTTTTTGACAGACAGCCTGTGCCAAGTAACAGGGATGTCAAAACAGTGTTATTTTGTGAGGAACACCAGGTGCCTGTAGAGGAAGAAATTGCTAGTTTACCTGCTGTTTAAGGCATATTAATAATACAGTAACTTTGATTTCTTAAACTCTAACTAAAGGCTGTATTCAAAAACCACTGTCTTCAGTGCCTTTGGAACTGAATCACCATCTCCCTCTCCATCACTCTTAAATAATTCTTTTTTGTGATTGACTGAAAGAATCAGACATCCACCCCATGACAATGTCTACTGCATGCTTAATTTTTTTTTTTCTGGTTCTTCTTGTATTACTCATTTCAGTATTTGACAGTCATACATCTGTGGCTCTTTAAATATATTTTTATTCTTCTATTCATGGGCTCAGTGCAGGTACTAATATCCGTCATTGTTGTTACCTGAAATTAAAGCTAAACCCTTTTCTCTTGTGGGTTAGCACAAAGAGACATACTGATGAACATTTATTTAAACCAAACTTTTCTCTTCACCAGCATGAGCAATATCTTCCAGGACTCAGATTCATCCAGCTAATCTTCAGCTGGCAGCAAATCTCCAGTACCTTACTGTTGCACAGGATGGAAGTGTCGAATGGGAAATTACCCACATATAAATGATACTCCCTCTCCAACAACCACCCCTGAGGATGGTCTGAGTGCACAAATTGTCCTTCAGGTATTTTTAACCTTTATTAGCATGAGAGCTGCTAAAGCATTGTCTATCTTGGTACTCTATGGTGTGCATTCTGTTGTTCACTTTTATGGCAAATTTTAATTTCCTTATCTAGGTTTCACAGCAGACTGCCTCTGGATTTTTTTGTTGCATTTGGAATTGGCTACCTTCATGTGGATGTAGCTCTTCGCAAATTGCAAGATTGACTCAGAGGGACTGAATAAGTAAAAAAATTTTTTATGGCTTTATCTTCTATTCCTGTTGTCTGCTGAATATCTGGCTTTATGAACAGCAGAAGACAGGCTTGCTTTCTGATGGGTTAGGGTTTTCTTATCAGCATCAGCTTAAGGTTTTTGGCAGTGTAGGTGATATTCAATTATGCAGCATAGCAGAGGAGGGAAGGTTTTGGAGAGGGGTGTATCACTTTGGCGCTGTCACATCAGAGCAGGGGAAAGGGAGTGGAACAGGCCACTGGCACTTGGGGAAATGCTGGGAGGGAAGGTCTGGACTGGAAGTGGTTAGGGTAGGTGAGTCCAAGGCCTGCCTATGATGAAGGAAAATGGGTGATGTCCACTCCCTGACCTCACTAATTCCCATCTCTCCAGACATTTTATCAGGACCCTGGTGCCTACACTGCCTCTGCATGAGATAGATGCCTCCTCCTCTCTGGTGGTCCTAGTGCCTCTCCCCATCACAGCTTCTCCTTAATTTCCCCAAAACCTTGGACAGTTGCCATGCAAGGTGAGAAACAGCCCCATGGCAGAGTGCCTGGAAAAGGCATGAATCAGATTTCCTGCTTTTGCTCGTGCTGACAACGTTGGACAGAGGGGCAGCTGTTTGCATCCATAACCATGGCCCCTCCTGCATGTCAGAAAGAGGGAAGGTGCCCAAGCCAGGGGTGCCCCCATATCTGCAGGAGGTAGGACGCAGGTGTCAAATGACATTTTAGACTCAGTCAGTTCTGACCTCTAGCATAGGCAAAATGGAAATCAGAATGCTGTGACAGCTGAAGATCTTTGGCTGTTTCTGGAAGTCTGACACCTGCGTGCAAATGCCGGCATGGCATGTGCCAGTGCCCTGTGTGAGATTGCTTGGTATTTGTATCATATAACCATATTTCCCCCAGAATTCCTATTTTATTTCTTCATGAAACACAGCTGGAAGCTTCACCTTGAGACCCCTCCATCAAAACCAGAGCAAGGCAGCCAGTGAGTTCAACCACTAATCAGTGTACAAGGCACAACACGATCATCTCACAAGAACAGGTAACTCCAATCAAATCAGTGATCCAACTAACCCAGGGTCCTGCCTCCAACTGGTGCCAACAGCGGGTGCCTGGGAAGGAGGTAAGAATAGAAAGAGCATTTAGCAACATTTTCCCACGATACTTTTGCAGCCTCTGGCAATTTGCAATTGGCCTTGTTTCCCTGTGGAACCTGAAGGAAACCTGTCAGTCTCAGATTTCATTACTGTGAGAAGCATAGTCAGCCTTCCCGGTGTGAACCCTTAAACACATGAAGTGCTCTTGAATCAGCAGTTATCAGAAACATGGCTCCCTTCCAGCCATCGTCCTTGTCCCTTTGCTTGCAGACCTGGGCTGAAGCAGTTTGAATTTTTTCCTAGCTGTTTAATGCACGTTCAGAGTTTGGCTGTGATCCTCTGTATATTCATTTAAATACTCCCAAAAACTCAGGTTTACTCTCGCTCTGGTTGTGCATGACAAGAGGAGCTTCACCAAGCCATCAGGGTTTGCACCTGGGAAAGGAGGTGTCTGCAAAGGACCAAGCCCAGACAGCTGCAGAAGCAGGGGAGGGGTCTGTGGTAGTGAAATGGTATGGACACTTCCATGGTTTTCCTCTCAGGATGTAGGTAGAGATAGCAGTCTTTAACCTTTTGGGATGGAATTATTCTTAGAGACTGTATAAAAAGAAAAACATTGACAGCAGAGATCACATTAGTAGATCTTCAGTGATGCAAATACAGAGTTAGAAGTTAACCAAGTAAAGCTAATACGATCATAGACA
This sequence comes from Rhynochetos jubatus, assembly GCA_027574665.1. Taxonomy (NCBI): domain Eukaryota; kingdom Metazoa; phylum Chordata; class Aves; order Eurypygiformes; family Rhynochetidae; genus Rhynochetos; species Rhynochetos jubatus. The sequence continues at coordinate 26,885,672 of CM050656.1, forward strand.
GATTTTTCTTGGAAGGGATAAGTGTCCTCTGTGCAGCAGATGAATAACAAGGGATAAGAAATATTATTTTAGAGACTTTTCACTCTATATGGTAAATATTTATTGTCTAGATACATTGTTAATGGATTAAATGTTCTGCTGTGGAGAAGCAGTATGACTTCTCTGCAGATGCTGAAATGGGCATGAGAAATAAACAAACTTATTTGGGACATCATGTTTTAGGCAACCGCTCTTGTGTTACACATGAAGTGACAAAATATGCCAAAGCACAGCTAAATAAAGTCAAATATAGATATGCTGATACAGGTAAGATATTATTTTATTTTAGTGCCTCTTTGTTTTGTAGAGTGAATTCCAAATATCTTTAAAATCTCTATTGATCTCTTCACTATGCACAAGAAATGAGTCTTTTAAAGAACTGCATTTAAGCAATATGAAAATACATATTTTAGGAAATATATTTTGAAATGTTGCTGTTTCTGGCTGCAGATACATCTTTGCAAAGTGAAAACTTGTATTTGATTTACAGAATCTTGACTGTTATATGCAGCTTTCCATGCTTCAGCCTTATCTAGTAAATAGGTTCTGAATTGTTTTAGATGTCAATAAGTACTTTTTTGGCAGTCTTTGATATTAAGATGCATTTAGTGATAAGCCTTACTCAGTAAATAATCCTATACTTGGGTTTTTTCTCCCCTTATGAAGCTATTTTCACTGACATTGAGTAAGGATGAGGCTTTAAATTTGCACAGTTCCCCCCACATATAGGAAATGACCAGATGACTTAGGAAAGTAAGTGCTGGCAGCTGTTAAAATAGAGAATCTAGTTCTTCACTTCTCAAAGGAGGTTGCAAGCATTGCTACAAAGCTCAGAAGTTACAGTGGTATGAAATTGTCAAAATTAGGATGTGAAATTGCTTTAGTGAGTTTTTATTTCATGTTTGTATGGGATCTGCCAAATTAAAGATGATGGCAGATGCTTAGTTTCAGGACAAATTGGATCAGTTGTGTTTCTCTGTGATTACTCAGCTATTGATTTATTTTACCCTATCTGGCTTATGCTGAATTCTCCCTTATAATTCAAGGACAAATTTCTATTAATTTCTAAATGCTTGTTCCAATAGATGAGTGTGAGACTTTTCAGGGTTTTTCTAGGGGTATAACGCTGTCTGAGAACCTGGAAAATTGAAGAGGCATTACTAACCACCTAGGTACAGATTGTTTAAATTGTAGAAATGGCTTCCTCCTTTCTTCTGTATTTTGGGGGATGGGAGTGAACATGTATTGTTGAAAACAAGCAAACAATATCTCTAAGAGTAAAAACTTCTTTCTTTCATGGAACAAAAGTAAAATCTAACTTCCAGTGAAAAGAGGTTTTTTTAAAAAATTGGCAATATTTTCCTGTTTGAGTTTTCATTTTTCTAATCCCAATTTTCTGTAGATAAACAGTAGTTTCAGTAGTTCACTTAAACCTTCTAATTTCTTTTGCTATAATATGTGAAACAAAAGCTGCTGGAAAGGGTTTTATATTGTCAACATTGATAGGAAAAAAATAGAACAAAAGCCTGCTCTCTGATTCATGTTCTCCTAGGAAGAAGATTTTTTTCTAATATTTCGTTTGGGTTCCTGTCCTTTAGGAGGGGTTGCCACTCTCCTTCTTATCTCATCTTCCAGGATGTGATGTTGTCCAAACTTGCTCATACATTGTGGTACATACTGAGTAATTTCATTGACGTAAATTGATTTACGTAGAAAAAATGATATCCTGTGGCTTTATTTGTCTAAGCGGCAACCCCCTCCAGAGTGGTTTGCATCTGTTGAAAATTTATCCTTGAATTTGTCTTTTTCTCTTTTCCTTTTCATTGTCTTATTTGTTTTGATACAGAAACCAACTGGTTCACTTTATTAATCTTTTTTATCATGAGACGATTGTGAGCAACATGTATTTTAAGAACATTTGTCCTCTTTAACAAATACCAGATTCTACTTAGAGTATAATGAAATTCAGATGGGTGCTACTGAGCATTGAATTATTAGCACTTTGTATCCACTTTTATAATTGAATATTGTTCCAAGCTTACTGATATTTTCTTTTTCCTTTTTTTCTTTTCCCCTTTACTATGCTTATTTTTTCACTACCCACCACGGTGAAAGCGAGAGAAATACAGTGGGGAATTCAATATTAGCACACCAAGTTACTCTCATATGAAAGAAGCAAATACCAGTTTATGACAAATTCAAAGGATGACTTCTATGCTCAAGAAAGCAATGTTTTTTTCAGTCTCTGTCTTATTCAGAGTGCAGCTGAGATGCTGCATTTGGCGTTAGCGTCTGCAGCACAGAAAGCACCAAGAGAGATTGGAGGCTTAGCAGACAGCTTAAAGTTTGAAGAAATGCTGTCTAAAGAGACCAAGGATTTATGTGTGCACAATTTGTTGCATACTAAAGTGTGCACATACACTTGAGTATGTCTATTTACACTTTCTTCATTCTTACGATTGTTTTACAGAGCTATTGATTGTCCGAAAATGGTCTGTTCTGATCATCTACTCCTTCCTTTGATATGATTTTACTGCTGTAGAGAAGTCTATGAAATCAAAATCTTTATTCCCAGGGAAAACGTGGGATCCAGCCCTCTTCTTCAGTGGTTTAGTCAAATGCATCCAGATGGCTGGGTAACTGAAACCTGTAAGTCTAATTTAACTGATATAAATGCCTTCAATTTCTGTTTCTATTCAGTTGAGCTGTCATGTAGAAAGCCTCAGATATACCGTGATTTTTTTGAAGTCCAGACAATTATTTGTCTTCTCACTTCAAGTTCATTCAGTATAGCTCAACTGGCTCTGTGAAGTTTCACTTGACTTGCACAAAAAATTATGTAAAAATTCCATAGAAGGGAAATTGAAATGGGGTCTCTGACAAGGAATGGGATAACATCTCCGGAGTCCCCAGGCTTACAATCTGTGTCTGGTGACAACGATGCTGTGTCATTTCATTGACTTCCATGAACTTTGGTGGTAAAAAAGAATGGCTTCTTTTTTACAGATACCTTATTTACAGTAACACATCTTGAATGTTAATGTATCCCTACTTTTTATTTTTTTCTTCAACATGACACTACATTTTCCCCTTTCTACGTTATGCAATTTAATTATATGCAGACCTTGAATGTCATTTTCTAATCCTCTGTGGTTCATTTGAAAGTCTTGTAAAATAAAACTAATTGGTGTGTTCATTAAAATGTCAGAAATATTTTTGAGTTCAATTAGATAGTACAGCAGTTTTATCCAAAGTGTGCTTATAGTACAATAACTATGTCAGGAGGATGTAATTAACAGCCATTTAAAAGAACAATTGTCTTAAATTTTTCTGGCTCTTCATGCATGATAACTTAATCAAACGGCAAAGTTCTTACAGGCTTATCCGTTTGAGAGAAAGGTGAAACACTATAAACTCATATTTTAAAAGTCAATTTGAAAGCCGTAAAACTACTGAACTAAAGAAGTCAACTATATAAAAATGAAATGCAGAAGTACACTGTACTTCAATGTCAGCACATTACAGCTAAAATCCAGTTAAAGGGAGAATTTAAGGCATGGTCACCATTTTTTTGGGCAGACTAAAATTTAAATTGAATGAAGGTCAGAGATCAGAATCACAAATGTATAGAATGGTTTGGTTTGAAAGATATGTTTAGAGATCATCCAGTCTGCTCTGCTGCCATGGGCAGGGACATCTTCCACTTGATCAGGTTGCTCAAAAGCCCTTGCCATCTAAGCTTCAACTCTTTCAAGAATGGGTCATCCACTTCTCTGGGCAACCTGTTCCAGAGCCCTACTACCCTCACTGGAAAAAATTTCTTCCTTATGTGCAATCCACACCTACCCTCTTTCCATTTAAAACTGTTGCCCCTTGTCCTTTCATTACCGGGCTTGTGAAAAAGTCTTTCTCTGTCTTATAAACTGTCTTTATACATTGAAAGGCTGCATTAAAGTCTCCCTAGAGCCTTCTCTTCCCAAGACAGTACAACCCCACCTCTCAGTCTTTCTTCATAACACAGCAGTTCCAGCCCTTTGACCATCGTTGTGGCCCTTCTCTGAACCAGCTGTGAGAGGTCCATGTCTTTCCTGTACTGGGGACCCCAGAACTGGATGCAGTATTGCAGATGGGGTCTCACTGTTGTGCTCCATAGTTTTGCTTGCATTAGAATATTTAAGATATTGAGGCCTTCTGCTCTACTTGCCTGTTATTTTGACATTAAATTTCATTCACTATTCAGTGAGGGCTGCACCTACATTTGTTTCTGGCTTCAGTAGCCTCAAATGCAATTGTGCAAAAACTACGTATTAGAAAATATGTTAGACAACATTCATCCTAATGTTCCTTGTGGGTAAAGAGAATGTGGCTTCCAATTGGGCTTTAGCATGTACAGCTTTCTTTTGGGAATTCAGCATCACACTGAGTAATGTCACATTCAGATTTATAAAAATTACTTAATTTGGTTAAAATTATTTTCATTATCCATCTACATACGCCAGTTTGTCAAAACTAGGCTTTTTTTCTTTTTTGAAAAGTCTGTTCTTGAGGTTCTTGAATGAATTGTTGTTGCACTTCAGAATTACTGGAAATAATTGAAAAAATTATTATGAATTGTCTTGATTCACTTATGACTGTATTCTGAACTGCAAGCTAATTATAGTACATGTAAAAAAAGAAGGCTCACACTAAAATAAAACCTTTTCTTTGGACTATAGTTAGTTGGGAAGTGAATTTATAGATGCTAAAAATGCTTCTGTCTGATTAGGTGAAAAGACAAAATGTAAAACCATCAAAAGACTCCTGGAATGGGGAAATAGCATTCCTTGCCCACCTTCAGAGATCACAGCTTCAGCTGAAACAATGAAAACCACTCAGAACACAATCAAAACTGCTCCTCCAGCTCCTGGAGCTTTAAATTAGGCTGTACAACAGCTGGAGCATACAGTGTATATGTTGATGCTCGTCCTTGTGTCAGATGATCTGAACCTGAATAGTAGCTGTTTTGTGACGGACGTGTGAAATTCCTTGGTCTGATAGATGCTGAAAGAGCTAGTGCTGTGTTTTCATCTTGCCAGGTGCTGAAGGCTTTGTTCAGAAAGGGAAGTATGAGTACGATAAGCTGAGAGATGGGAGAGTTGAATTTTTCTCAGCAAAACCTCCCTCTTGGTGTGGTAGGTCTGTGTCCAGCTCACATTGGTGGTAGCTTGAGAATGAAAAGCGAGTCGCGTGGCGTCTTGTCAAAGGAGGCCATGGAACCACCAGTGATCTTCAGCAGCCCAGATTGCCCAAACTGCGGTATCTAAGTCTGTTGGTTTTTTAGCTGATTCTAAGTGCTCCAGACAACATAATGACCTATGTGCAACCTCTGGTGTTGATGTAGCTTATGTATGCATAAACTCTGCATCAGTTTGGGAGGCTAATGTGGTGGCAGGAAAACACTCTTGACACACTCAGACTGCTCGGGGATTCTCCTGTTATCCCTGTGATGACAGTCATCTGGGGTCTCTTGGCATTGACCACCCTTGACCATTGAAACTTGGTTCCAACACGGTTCTTCCATTTCCACTTCCTGCAGTGCCAAACCAAAGCAGTACCTCTTGGTTTATGACAAGGTCTCCCTGTAGCCCCTCGCTGAGGCGAGGACTTTGTCTTTTAAAAAATGTTCTTCCTTAATTGTGTTTTGTTATTCTCCTGGAATAAGTTAAGCAGACTCCAGACTCACCATTTGAAGACAGGGGGAGGAAACCAGATAAAGGAATAGCAAATGTGATGCGCAAAGTCCTATACAAATTTTATGGCTTACTCTTCCTCTGGCACAAGAATATAAATAAAAGACCAGCTCTGTAAAGTATTCCTCAGCAGGATACAACAGAAGAGAGATTAAGTTTCAGTAGGCCACCTTTGTTTTTGAATGTGGTGTTTGCTGGCTCTTCTCAAAGCGATATTAGCTGTTCTGCAAGCTATAAAGGAATTTTCAGCTGCTTTGTCTTGCTGGCTTTCATTGTTGTTTTTTAATTAAAGCTTAAGGAATTAAATGAACCAGGGATGCTGAGGTTATACAAGGATGAGAAAAGATCAGGCAGTCAAATCCACTGAGGTGCAATGGGGCACAAGCTGATTCTCGGATTATCATACTCAATGATTGTTTTTTTCCAGTTTAAAGCATAAACATTAATGCATTTTAAGCTTTTGTGTTAGGCTGACAGCATACAATTGCCTGGGAGAATTAGATCTGAAACAGATTGGGAGCTAATTTATTAATATTTTGGGTGTGATTTACAAAAGTTTTTACAGCAGAAGGCTTCTTTCTTACTGTTACCTCAGTTTGCACTGGGAATGGAGAAATTAATAATCAATTTATTAATAATAGATATACATATTTTGAAGTCCACAAATACTGCATGAGGCACAATTCTAACTGATACAGCAGTGTATCTATTTATTAGGCACAAACATTTGTAACATTGCTTGTTTTGTTTACAAACTGTGGCCACGTTGTGTAATTTAGCTGTAAGCTGCCATATTTAATTGAGGTAGGGGAGGAAATGAATCTATCAGCCATGGTCCTAATATTTACAGACATGGAGCTCTACTTTTCCATTACTCTTGTAATGGATGCGGTTTTGAATTAATTTTTAGAACTGCCAGGAACAGCAACATATTGGATTCTCTTGCTATTTTATTTTATGTTCTGTGTCCCTGCAGTGTCTCTTGATTGCTGCTCATTAGAAACAGGCTACACTTGTGTTTACCAGAACAAAAATATTCCCCTTCCTCATTGCAACTTGCAATCCAAACTTTGCTTTGGGTTTATAAAGATGCAGATTAAATATTTAGAAGTTTCAAAGACTGTCTTCTACCATTTAAAAATATTATGAACTTTTACTATGAGCTGGGAGGATTTTAAAATGTATTTCATATGCCATAGGTAACAGAACAGGTTATTCCTTTATCTTATTTTCTTATATGGGAATAAAGATGTGTTTATCTGGAGATGAATACTAGGATTTTACTGCCACGGTGTGGTGGGATGACTAGATAGGTAAACTGCTAAACTGGGGCTTGTGAGAGCCTTGGTCTGTTTCTGGCTCTGTTACAAAACTGTGAGTTTTGCCTTGCACCAGACTTTTAATATATGTCTGTGGAGACCATTAGTTTTGTATTAAGACTCTCCTAGCAGCCTAAGATGCCCTCGATGTCCTGTGAACCACTGCAATACGTTGTAGCACCAAAGGCTGGTAGAGCATGGCTGGGTGTAGATGATGGCTGTGCCCCACAGACTTGTAGGGGTCACAGTGGGCTCTTTAGTTTCATCTAACTGCTGGTAAATTGCTGCTGGGGTAGGTAAAGTCCTCTGATTCATGACCCGTGTCAGTAAACAAGCTGCATGACTGGAGCATAACAGGCTCAGAGATCCTGTGAAGCTGAGCATCAACAGCTTTGCTGGTGTGAATGACTATAAACACGTTGGCTTTGAAGTTATCCCTGTTGATATCACCAAGATGAGAGTTTTGTTGAAAGACCAAGAGAAGTGTCACATCAATGACATCACAATTCTGGGGAGTTTCAGAGAACATTTTGCCAGCCTTCTTAACTTGTTCATCTTCAAAGCCCAGCTATTGCAACTCAATGTATACCTGTGTAAAAATTATGGCAGTGGGACCTGAGAGTGGTCTTCATGCAGCTGAACTGAACCATTTTATTTCGAAGGCATTGGGGCATGTTATGTTTGAATAACTATATTGGAGCAGTGCCTCTAATGGATTTTGCAGAATAGACAGCAACTCCAGGTGTATCATGTATATGTCTGTGTAAACTCGCAAGTGAAATGTTACTGTAACTTGGCAACAGCAAAGAGTGGAAAAACTAGGGGAAACTCAGGATTTTCTTGGCATTTACTACTGTCAGGTCCTGAAAGGAGTTTCCAGAGTCCTACGGGTAATGTTTCTATAGATGCATCCAGTCTCGAATCTCTCTACAGCATCAAGCTCTGGTTTCTGAATGGCTGTCATTTAAAACAGCTCACTTAGAGTCACTGGGGAACTGAGCTATACTTCACTAATGGCCTGGTAGTGAAAATGCTCAGACCTTAGTAGTAATAGTCTGAACTAAATTCTGTCTCATACACAAGCACTATTGAAATATTAACACAGGACTCTTATCCCAGTTACATAGATAGACAGAAATTATTTATTGCTATAACTGCCAGTTACTTGTTTGGTAATCCAACTAGAACACAACCTTTAATTAAGCCAAATTTCAAATATACTGTGGAAAATAATGTGACATTTTCATATTCTAATTCTTTCGTTGGATCTGGAGAAGCTGAGTTGCTAAGAGACAACATTAAAAAAAAAAGTGACTCTTCTTCATGGTTTCCTAATTAATAGACAATTTCTAGTGTTTATATTAGGCTGTTCTCAGCAGACCATACAGAGACTGAATCTTGCTTCTTCATTGTACAGAGAGGAGGAATGAGGTAGGGGAAAATGAAGCAACCTCTCCAAAGACAGCAGCAGGTCAGCAGCTGAACAAGAATTGATGTCCTCTGGCCTTTGCCTCCTCCAGCAGCACAGATCCTGTGCAGGGGGGAGGTGATGCCGCATTGCAGATCCACTGAAAGTACAAATGTGCAGATGGTAGAAGGAAAGTTTCCAAACTCTTTGCTTTCCCTTCTGAGTTTCTCTGTCCTGCCTTTGAGTACCCTTGTTACTGAGGTTTCCACTGGCAGCTGCCTTTCCATTGACAACAGGGCCATTCGTATAGCTTTTGTGAGCCACCACTGCCTCTTTATGAATGCTCTTCTTTACGTAAAACAGCATATCATGAATACTCTACTTGCCCCAAGTGATCCTGTCAATTCTTTCCCCACTGTCAGTTATTGAATCAACTTCATTGCCTGTTCGTTTATGTGGCCAGCCAATAATTCACTTAGCCCCTTGCACAGCTCTTAAAGTACACCATTCTAGATACACACGATGCGTAAAGGCAGCTTCTGCATAAATGTATGGAGACCTTTCCCTTGCGTGAACAGTAATCAGAAGCTTTGCAGTCAGACTTCAGAGTGCAAACAGTGAAGCAGTGATGCTGTGTGGGTATGTTCGCACTCTTATGAATGCTTTTCTTTTTTTTTTCCCCTGGAGGCCCTCAGCTGCAGCCAAAGAAATATCTTCATCGTACCTGAGAAATAATAAAATACTATCAACACTAATCACTGCCTTAGCTTTGTGAAACCCATTCTAGAGCTTGCAGGACAAACAGGATGAGGGATGCTTTAATTAGTGTATAGGCAGTTAAGCTCAATAAGTCTGGTTTCAATGAAAAGGTTGTTGTAGTGAAGCAATGCTCATTTAAATTACCCACTTTTTTTTTTTTTTTTAAAGTCCTTCTAACTAACATTTGCTGTGGCTGTATTTTTAAAATTAACTTTTTAAAAGTGAAGTTATTTTCTCATGGATGCAGGGGTAGAATGTAAAAGCTCCTGTGTACAGGACTATCTATGTTTTAAACTTCATTCTTACAATCAAGCCTACTCTAGAAAGATCACATTAGAGCAACTATGAGCCTAATATTTTGCTTTGGTTCAGTTAAACTTTCACTCCAGAAAACCACTTAAATATAGGTCTCCTATTAAGCCACTTTGCCTTTATTATGACTATGACTTGAAAGCTTCATTTTATGCTTCTGCTATCATCCTTATGGATCACAACATAAAAAGTATTTTGAATGATGCAACCAATTTTGTCTTGTCAATTGTGTTAATTTTGTGACTATTACCTGTACGTGTGTGTGTGTATTTTGGTTTTGTTGTTTTTATTTTTTTTGTTGCCTTTTGTTTTTTAAGGATCCCTCGTAGTAATAACTACGTAGTAATTATTACGTAGTAATAACTCTTTATTTATGTGTCTGACACTGTATTTGTCTGGCAATGATTTCTTTGCTGGCAATGAAAGTGAAGAATGCTGCACAAATACCTCTGCATATCTGCTGCACATCTACCTCTGCAGCGTCAACTTTACTCCATAAAATTGCGTACACTGGGGGGGTTTGCAGCTATTTGTACATTCATTTTACTTTCATTTTCCCCCCTTTTCCCTTAAAGCTTTGCCTGTGAATGCTAATAAGACTGCTTCAGGCATGTTGTGTGGACTGGATGCTCTTCTCAAATTTCTCCTGGGTGAACAACCACTGTTTCTCATCATGACCCCTGCCTGCTGCAATCAAATGCCAGAATCATTCTGTTCTGCACTTTGATTGCATCCTCACATTCCGGCAGTACCTGGCCACAAACTCAGCATCGCAATCTGCAGGGTCAGTCACCGATGTGCTGAGCCCTTCTGCTAGAACCGCTAAATGTAATTTATATGTTTCAATACTTTCTCAGCCTGAACACTGGAAAATAAAGTCTCAGTGAAATCTGGCAACCAGTGCCGTGATTCCCAGTGAGAGATTTCTCTACCAATTAATCAGCAAAAGTATGCTCTAGTGGTATATTCATGGTACACATATATTCATAGTGTTACGACATGGAGACTTTTCTTTTCCTTTTTGGGTATTGCATGTCAGTTCTCATCTTCTTCATTCCTTTATTTCCAAAATATAAGGTATTTAAAAATGCACAACTACCGTATAGAATACATACGTGTATATTTGCAATCTCTTCAATGTGGCACTTGAAGAGCAAGAAATGGAGCAATTTAGCTGAAAGGATAGCTCACAAAGCTCCTATTGTGCATACTGTCACTGTTGGGTGTTTTTCTCCCTCAGGAGTGAAGTTTTTTACAGTGATTCTGAAGGTGGCAAGCCATTTCCCCAAACCAGTGTTTGAAACTATCCTGCTTTGAGATAGATGACATTTTCCTTAGTAGTGTGGATCACTGAAATTTATCTGAAATTATTTAGGGATAATTTATGGATTGTCTCGCTCAAGGAAAAACTAGGTCAACCAATATTATGGCTTCTGGTAGATATATAGAAAAAAAAATCCCATGGAAATTTGCAAACCTCATAGAAAAAGATCCATAAGCTGCTTTAGTCCTTTCATAACCCATGTTTTAAGACAATGTGCAAGGACAGTTTTCTTGCTGGTTTCTGCAGCGTTTTCTACCACACAATATCTTACCTCAGAAGCTGCCAGTGGTGAGTAAAGGGATGGGAGAGGCTTAAAGCTATTTCATCATATGTTGTTGTTTTCTTCAAGGGTAGTGCCTTGTCCTATTCTTCCTATACAGGCTGTGATTTGACTAGTCTCCTGAGGGTAGCTGTTGATGGGGGAAGACATCAACATGGTCTTCTGGACTTGAGTACAGAGGGCAAAGGGATAGTATCACGTGGCTGACAGTCAGATAATTAGGCCATCCCAGGTGGACCCAACCCAGTTTAGCTTTAAAACAATGAATTCTGGGGACTGGTCAACAGGACTGTATTGTCAAGAGGATACCATCAGCAACAGGGTTGACGATATAACTGCATGATCTTTAGCTTGTGACACCAGTTCCTAGTAAATCTGTCTTGAGGACCACTATGAGTTTGTTCTGCTAAGAACCTACCTAGATGGCAACTACGTAGGCCTGCAGCTTGCAGTGCTAGCTGCAAGTGTAATATGAACATAGTGGAAAATGAGGACATAACATTTGTAATCCACATAGGCTTGTACTGTTGTTTTGATTCCTGGTGTCTGATATTGCAGCCATGCATTGAACTGGATTGTTAGTAACATCAACAAGTCTTCTGAATTCTAGACCTGGGCACAATAAAACAGTCTCCAGTACATGTGACAAGATATTAATTAGACTTTTAAAAATCTGTTTCCTAAATATATCCTGCAAAACACACCTCTCTATGGGAGAAATTGTTTGCCAGTATATCCACACACACATTTTGCTTTGCTCAGAAATGAAAGTATTCTTGGTGACTCACTCTTGTTATTATATATATAAAAATAGGATGCTTTAACTCATTAATTGTTTTTGGGGTTTTAAAAATTTTCTTTATTCTTTTTCCATTTTGTGTTCTTCTTACTGAAACATTATTTTTCTAGTGATGCTTAACAAAAAATATTGCCAATTTGTGCAATGTAATGAAATCTGAAAAGATAGAAGCCCTTGCTCTGAAGTCATAAAACTGTAAATACAGAAACATTGAAAATTTCGCACCTCATCAGACCCTCAGTTTTAAATCAAGGATAATAATGAGGCTGATTTCTAGAGCAGGTAATTCTGACTAGGAAGACAGCATCATAAGTCTCAGATTGATTGTCCTTCAATTTTTCATTACCAGATATGGTATGATACTACATATCTGAACCATTTGTTTAGTCACAGCATTTAAATCCAGCACACAACTACCCTAAAATCTAGGAATGTTTAGTTATCTTTTCAATATTATCTACACTCATAGTACCCAGCTGGGGATATAAGATGTTTAGCCAGAGAGAAAGGTAAAGTGCCCCAAGCTGCTTCAGGTCCAGCTTTGAAAGATAGGGGTTGTGTGGTTGGAGGTAGGAGAAATAAGAAAAGAAGTTGTTGTTTTAGGAAGAATGTTATCATTATATGAATGCTTGGTAGAGAAATGAATAAAGTCTAAGGTCAGGACTGCCATGTATTGCAGTTTCCAACCTGGGATTTGTGTTATATCAAGTTATTCTGAAAGTAAATTTGTCCTGATGGGTTTTGTATCTATTGTTAAAGACTCCACACATGTAATTAAAATTCCTAGATTTGGGCATTTAGCACTGCAAGATCTCAATACTGAAACATTTTTTTCCATTGATGCATCACGCTGGTCATAAATTCAAGCAGACTCCTTGCTTCTCTTGTTCACATGAGTTAATAAGCCACATACTCGGGCAGGATATTTTTCACAAAATAAACCAAAAAGCCTGCACCATCCTTTGTCAAATGGAGTCTGACATTATGATGAAGGGTAATTATTTTGGTATTGATTCTGAAAGATTCAGATTCGTACACTTCAAAGGGTTAAACACTTTCTGTCTGTGCAACAGTTAGAGCTATGAAGTGTTGGAGTTGCTATAGAAACAGTGCATATTTGAGTCAAATGAAAAAGGGTAAACAACCTGTTTTTATATCTCAAAGCTAGAAGAAATGTGGCCCCCAAATTTGTGAGAAGTTATTATAAATACTTCTAAATCACTCCAGAAAGATTCACATTTTTTAATAAACTAAAGCAAACAATTAAAACAAAAAAAAAAGAAAAAAGTGAGAAAAGCCTGCAGTCATAGTTCCTGCTCCATTGAGGAGCTCACAGGCAATGGAGGGTCGTGGTGGCTTTGAAAGAGTGTTCAATGCCTTGACTGACCACACTGCACAGCCAGGGCTCCTGCAACTTGGTGGGATGCTGCTCCCCAGGCACCAATACTGATCTGCCCGTTGCCATCCAGGAGAGATGGCCAATGAGGTGCTGACTCAGGAAGTTCTGACCTCTTGAGTTCATCAAAAAATCCTGTGGGCTGCTATGCTGGTTCACTGCTATCCTAAGACTCCTGAAGATCTGTCATCAGAGTTTGGTTTACATGCAAACACAATGAAAGCAAACTGATGAGGGGGAGAAAAGGAACCAAACAGTAATTTGTTTCAGTTTTTCCCTTCTAACTAGTGAAGAAGGAAGAGATTGCCTTTCAAATTTCCATCCCTCTCTTTTCGTAGCCATCTCACAGCAGCTATGTGACATGCAGAGACCTTTAAAGACTGATAAATTTAAGGTCAAACCAGCTGTTTTTCACTTCGATGGAAACAAGGTTTTTAATTAACAGGTATATCCTATGGGAACAATATATTTCCTGCAGGAAACTTTGAGTTTTCTTAAGAAATCACTTCTCCTTTCACGTTAAAAAGTTAAGAATTTTGGGAGTAAAAGGAAAACATTTTCTAAATAGCTTTCCTAGTTAAGTCTTTCTAGACAGGAACTTTGATTACACCAGAGACCCTGCCTAACGGTTGACTGCATATTGCTACTGACATCGTGCTGGATAAATTTCTGCTGGATGCATTAGTCCTCCCAAACCTCCTGTGCCAGCCCTATTCTGCTCTTTATAACTTATTCTTTTTTCTTCTCATTCATGTGCCTGTAACCTTCTGCCCAGCCATAGCTGCCACAGGTATTTTTCTTGACCCTTTCTCAAGGTATATTCCTCTTCATTCTGTAATTTGTGGATGTGACCTTACATTGACTGTGGGGCTAATTAATGAATCTCTGCTTATTTGAAGACTGAACTTGGCATGTCTGTTATCAAGCTGATGGTATTCTATCTGGTGAAGCTACATAGTTGTGTTATTGATTTCATATATATTGTCAAAAAAACCCCATAATGCTGCTGGGTTTATTCTCACAGGCAGTCACAAGTTTGAAAATGGTGGGAATAAGATGTTTTGCTCTGTCCAAGCAAGACTGAGATTGAGTTTTATTGCAGCCTTTCCATAAAGTGAAAGAAACGCAAAACATCCCTTTTGGACCAGTACAGAAGCATTAACTTCTATGTGTTGATTTATATAAGAAACCAAGTTATAAATGTATTTCCACAGTTCAGGTACTAGTGGTATAAAACAATCCTCTGTATGGTTCAGTAAATTTTTTATGTATTTGATTAATAATTAAGCCATACACAAATTTTTTTCCCTGGCAAAAAATGCATAAGTAAGAAGCACTCAATATCAGGTTTTTTTCTTTCATATTTCCCAGAGCCTTGTTTGTAAAGAGAGTCCTAAACAATTGCACAGCACAAATCAGTGTGCAGGAGCCAACCATGACCCTGAAGTAGCAGAAGAACACCATATGCATAGCATCAATGACAGGTAAACCTGCAGCCGAGCAATGAATCACATGTCTACATTTCTAGCACGGTCCTTTTTCAATATTATTCCACACAGTAAGTGACACTTAAGGGGCTGAAGTTAGAAGAAATATTTTCTTTATTTTTTTCTCTCCTGGCACCTTTTACTCCTTCTGCAGAGGAGAAGGAGGTGTCAAACACACATGAAATGAGATAAATTTGAAGGGACTGGGAAATAAATGGCTTGAGAAGTAAGTGGTTTACTTGTTCAAATTTCTGTGCTCTTTCAGATTTTGGCAGCTTTTGCCCTGACATGGACTCCTCAAAAAGCTCCTGTTGTCCATCAGCGTGGCTCAGGTAAGTGCCATTCAACATATGATAATGCTGAAGAACGGGGAAGAGAACCAATTGGGAAAAAAATTATGGACCTGTCTGGCTTGTTACCTCTGCACTATTGTGTGAGGGTTTGTGGTGTTGCTTTACCTCCTGCAATCCCAACTCGGAAACTTTCCCTGCTGTGAGTGCTGCTGGTAGATTCTTGGAAGGGGCTACCATACACCTGTTTTCATAGTCCTACATCCATGCAGACTTCTAAAAATTCAACAGCCCTTTTTTTTTTTTTTCATGATTCAAGATACATCTGAAGCTTTTAAGAAGAGACCCAGGCAGTAGTCACAGTGCAGGTCTGATCTCTGCCGTGGCCAGTAGTGACGGGAGTTGGTCACCAGCAGTACTGGGGACATTACGGAGCAGCAGCTGACTTGGAGCAGTTGAGACTGCAGCAAGCAGAGGAGCTTTTAAGATGAGATTTGGAGAAGGGTTGTTGACTTAAGTGGGAAGGGATGTGAGCCAAGGGAAAAGTGGACCAGAATGGGAAGAACAATACTGAAAGAATAAATTAAGTATTGAGTAGATGAGTGAGAAGGAAGAAATGCAGCCCCCAAAAAGCAGCTCAAAGGTGGAAAGATTAGGGAAGAACACTGCTCTTGATGGAGTTTTGGGGTAGTAAATAGGAATTCTGGGCAGGGAAGCCTTGGCTTGACTTTGGCTGTGCTGTGAAACTGGCAGAAAGAGGAGGGAAGGGTATTAAAAGACACCTCACCACTTGGGTAGCAGCAACTGGGATTTATTTTTAGGGAGGGACTCTCCCCACTTGTCAGTTGGTTTCCTGTTCAAAAAATGATAGTCAGAGACTGGTCCAGGTTCATTTTGCAACATCAGCATGTTCATGTGACATGGGGAACATTAACACCTACAATGCCTTTAAGATCTCAGCAGGCATTGAAAGAAAACCCTCTGGATTTGTTTGAGATCAGTAGATGAAAGTTTCCCAGGAGAGATTTTCCTTTCAGCTAGAATCTATTTTCAAGCTGCCTTTTCACAGCAGTCTCACAACTCCTTCCAAGCCACTTTTATTTTAGCTTGAAAAGCTTTTAGGTGATGATAGCCCTGGTTGGGGAGGAGATAACAGACTCTGCAATGGCTTCAGTGATGTTCACTTTACTTTAAACTGTGCACAAGGAGCCCCTAACTATATCCTTTAACAAGAAGCCCTCATTAAAAAGCCCGAGGTAAGGAAATATAGCAGGTCTCGAATTCATGTCACTGCTTTAGAAGCTTTGACCTTTGATATACTTAAATGTGTATTGTATTTGCAATGCAAAGATTGTTGATATGAGGATATTTGTCAAATGCTAACATTGGATCCCAGATGAATTTTTCTATGATTGCAGGCAAGAATCCACAGCCACAGGGAGGTTTTCTCATTCCTCAGGGAAGCAGCAGCTCTTACTGTGCACATGGTGACTGTGGGTACTAGATCTCAAGATAAATGTCTCTGGAAACCATACCTCAGTCACGCAGTACTGAGCACTGAGCCGGAGGTAAAGTCAGCAGGAAACACTTGAATAAACACATAGTCCTAAAAGTAATTTAAAACCAGAATGGTGTATTTTTGCCAGAATTACTCTTTGCAGAAGGAACATTTCCATTAGTTGCATTATGAAAAATGTTGAAGATGATTGCCATCAACTCCCTGTTTGCTGGTCTGCTTGGTGGCCATTTCCGGAGGAGAGGAGGAGCGAGTGAAAGAGGCGATTACCTGTCAGAGCAGGGATTTGGAGTGAATGACTCGGGTTGTTAACATGACAGAGTAGGGCTGTTCCTGCCTGCCAACTGCATTTGGCTTCTGGGTGTCACAGTTACTTTTATGGATTTTTATCTTTGGTTTATTTGCACTGAATTTACTCTTATGGATTTTTACTTTATCTCTCATCAGCTGCTGGAAACATGATGGTAGGTTATAGAGGGGGAAGGGGAATAGTATTGCAATTTGTATTTTTTTAACCACCTAGAGAGCAGATTTGTTTTACTTGCCACAGAGGAAGAGAAGCAGCACCAGCAGCAATTGTAAGAGTTAGTTTTACTGAGAGTAATAACCCCACAAGCAGGTCCATGATGACTTTCCAAAATGGGTATGTGCTAAATCTAGATCTTCCTAGTATTTAACAGCTTTGGGAGAAATATGAGAAAATTTTGACCTTTTTTCCCCCTAAGCTACGTGGCAACATCTCATTAGATGAGGCAGCCTTTTATAGCCTGAACTCAGGGTTCTGAAGCCCATAAAGGATTTAGATACAGAAAAGTCAGGTGTGGCAGGAGCTGGTTTTAGGTTTCTACACATTTCATAGTAAGAGTCTAAACCAGCCTCACAACAGACACCAGTGTGCTGGGAAGAAATCCCTGAAATGACCATAGGGCATAAGCTCTACCCGTCTTGTTCCCCATGAGAACTTACAGAGGCTCTTTCTTTTATCTTAAAATATACTGTCAGAGAGGAGGTGTTAATGCTACCCTTTCTTATTGAGGAGCCCACAATTCATCTGATTTCACTTGGTAGACACTATTGGTTTAATCTCACATCTATACATTGCAGTGTCTGTTTCAATTTTGAACAAGCTAAGAAAAAAACAGGCTGGCACCCTTTTTTTATTTTAATGTTATGGTGGGTGTGTTTCTTGGTTTTGTAGCTTTCGTTGCCCTAAGAAAAAACACTGATGAGAGAATGTTCTGTGTTTCTACCAGACTTTCTGTTTCACCCTCCTCCTCCTCCTCCTTCTCCTCCTCTATCTTTTGAATCCAGTGGCCAATTTCAACCACAATAAACTGCGTATAATAGATCACTGAAACAATAACCTTCCTACAGATCTCACTGAAATATGTGGCTAAATAAAGCTGAGAGGTCCCATTAGTCTCTCTGCTAAGCAGCAGATGCAGCATAAGATCAGCCTTTTTTTGGATAATAGAATGAAAAACTTGAGGTGGTAACTTTAGAAATGGTCTGGCTGTTTGAAAGGTGTCATTTACAGCTTCCACTGACTCAGGCGAGGGCAGTCTATTTCAAGAGTACAGATAATGAACAGCATAAACTTTTTTATTTCAAGGCGAACTCATCACCATAAGCTTTCTGACTTTATGAGAAACAAATGAAAGCCAAGCTCTGATTAAAGAGGGAGAGGGAGATGGAGAGGGAGAGATTTCCCTTGTTTTACGCTATCAAGTGGCAGAAAATTGCAAACCACTGGAAAAATAACTTGCATCTTGTGTGTGGGTTTATGTCCTCCATCCTTTTTACCCAGGCTTGAGACTCTCTCCCAGCACCTCTCCCTGCCCCAGAAGGGTGCAGGTGGGCAGGTCATGCCACACTGCTCCTGAGTTGGTTTGCTCTGCTTTCAGCTTCAGTGGTAACTCATTTGAACACCACCGACTTTCCAAGTGTGTGTTTTCAACTGTGGTTACTTCTGCTGTCCTGCCAAAACCAGGAACTTCCAAATGAGCAGTCACAGCAAAACAACTTATAATATCAGCTGCTGCAGGAGGTTCCAGCGAGTTGGAACTCTATTTATTATATGCTTGAGAGACTCATGAATCGGCATAAAGCTGTGCGTTAATACATGGGCAGGCAGAAGACAGACAAGGCAGATGCTGAATTAACTACAGCTCATTGGAATTGGAGAACAGTTAGTCCCTCACCCTGTCTGTCTGAGATGGTCAGCTTGATAGCCTCTTTATATAATCTCCAAGAAGCCTGCTAACAGGCTTTTTTTAAATAGCTGGCAAGCAAAGAAGGGCCAGATTTCTCCCATTAAGTTCCTCTAACTAACCCACTCTGTCTCTGAGGCAGTTGTGAGTTCAATGTCTGATCCCAAGTGACTACCACAGGGAAAGCGTGTTCGCTAGCAGGCGGCTGGGATGTCTAATCACTGTTGCTCTTTTGTTGGACCACAGCAGGAAGATGCGAGCATGAGAACAAGCCTCAGTGCAAACCCGAGGTTTCCTACCTTAAATTGGCAATTATGGTGGTGCTCCGGTGTGCAGGGGTGCCAGCATGCCTTCCCTCCCCCAGCTCAGCTGAGGTAAGGTGACACATGCAGAGGTATGGCAGGCAGACAAGGAGCAGGTAGAGGAAATGATTTTGTCAAAGATGAGAGTGGTTCATTTCTGCACTCTAACAGTCTTCAGAAATCTAGTTCTTCCCATTGCTCTAATTTTCACTGTGACTGTATTCAAGGTCAGTTCCATATTAATTATTTTTACTCCAGAATCTAAATATTTGTAAGCCACAACTCCACTGCAGTCTTAAGCACCTGTCAGGCCATGAGAAAATTTGTATTTGTCCCTGAATCCCATTTCAAATAGGTTATGAATAGTAGAAGCAAGGACTTATGATACCCAGTTCCTTGTTTTAACTGAACTATTGTCCTATGCATAATACTTAATACTGTGCTCATTGTGTCATTATATTTTTGTAAATGATCATCTTTGTTTCTATGAAAATGCATATAATCATAAATCTTTGTATATATGTAACAATGATTAGGATTAACAGTTTGAGTTTCCCCTTCAGTGCCTGCAAATTAAAGCTCAGAGGATGAGACCAGTTAAATGACAATGAAGTGAATTAGCCGCATTTTATTTTGGTTAATTTTTGGATCACATATGGTACGTTATCTTTTCATATTATAGATACACCATTTCTGTGTTTGCACATGATGATGAATATTGGTTGGTTTCCCCATCTGGTACCTTAGTCTGATAAGAAAAAAAAAAAGAGAAGTTGTTATTAGCCAGTAAGGTCAGTCTGCTGTTGGAGCAGCCTTCTAACAGGATCACAGCTTGTATTTTTATTTTAACTTGTTCTTAGACTATTAGTTGAGCCCCTTATGTTTTCTTCCACTAGAATCACTTGGGGCTTGGGGATCTCTATGAAAATGTGTGACTTAATGACATCTAAAAAGGTGAGGGGTTTGGAGTTCTTTCAGTTTAAACAGTGTGTTCTTGCTAGTAATGGAAATTTTCACATATTATGTCCCTACCAGCACTGCAGAGAGGAGAGCAAGGAAAGCAAAGATGCTTCTGATCGTTTTGTTTGAAAGTAATCCATGTACAAGGAAAACAGCTGACACGTACTGTACATTTCTCTACTGTGCATCAGATGTGACACCAACAACCCATCCAAAGAAATAATTTATCATTAGATGTAAATACTTTTTAAGTTATGTGATTTAAAGCAATTACTTAGTGGGATGTTCAAAACCTCTCTCTAATAAACCAAAACATTGAAGTTTTCAAATTATTTCTCTGTTTCCTTTCCCACTACCACCATCGAAATAAAGTAAAATTGCATGTGTCCATTCAGAAGGAAGACAAAACAAAGTTCTGTGCAAAATGAATGTCAGGAGGAAAACATGAATGTCTAGTTGAAACAAAATTGTCCAGTTAATCATTTCAGCCATTTCTCCATCAAGAATAAACAAGACAGTAGCATATGCAGAACAGGAGCAGGTTATGAATTAATACATTTGTTTGGAGGATCTCTGTTTGTAAAAAAAGAGAAAAAGGAAAACACTGGATTGGATGGGGAAAATGCCAAGCTGTTTTTCAGATATCTTCTACTAAACAGCCTTCCAAATTTACCATAAGTCAGGCAATTGGTCTGGGGCATGTTTTACAGATGGATCAACAGCAGCCCATCTTCAGCTGGGCATCTCTGAATCTGCATGACAGATGGTGCAAACACACTGGCGTGTATTTTCTGGATCAGAAGGTGGAGGGGTTTTTTAATCTTCCATCAGTCTTTTGGCAATGTAGCTCTTGGCAGCAATAGGTGGATAAGGACTGACAGAATATCAGAAATAAGTTACATTCCTTTGTTGGATTTTTATCAGAGTGGCTTTGAACTAAATTATATCTAATCCTCTTTCTTATTTGTTTGGCAACATGCTGCAATGCTAGGAGCTTATGGAGGAGAGATATAACCAAACCAAAGGTATATTTACTCTTTGATGTCTCAGTTTATCCAATATAACACTATTCTGTGTTTTTTATTCTGTGGAATATGGAGAAACAAGGAAATAACCATTAAAGAAATAAACCAATGAGGTCATCTATGGACTAGTGTATTTTTCATTGGGTTTTGAATAGTAGGATCTGTCTGTCTTCTAAAACTGTAAAGTATTTTCTTGAAGTCAGACTGAGAAAACAGTATGGAGTAAGAGACACTGGTGAACAACACATTGCACTCACACAAACAGCAAAGAAATTTTGTCATTGATATAGAAAGTACATTTTCTTCTAACCTGACTGAGTAGTATCTGTGTCTGCTCTGTCTGGGGAGCACCTGCAAGCATTTGGTTGTCCTCTCTCTAAATGCTTGGCATACGGCCTGTGCTGCCTGTGGCTATCCTGCCTGGGGAGATGGAGAGGTACGTTAGCACTGCGGACCTGTTCGATCCCATGTGTCCTGCCTGTCCTGTGGAGTATGTATGTCTCAGGTACGTTCAAGGCGTCCTTGAAGGCTTGTTATCTGCAATGGACATGATCCTCCATTTAAGAAATGATAGCAGTGTGGGCCACAATACTTTACTTAAATAAAATTGGCACTGGATTATACCAAGAAGGAATGTTAAAAACACACAACAGAAGCTGTTTGTTCTTTGACTTTAGTCCTGACTTCCTTCAACATCTTCTTCCTGCTTCAGGGATCTTCAGCAACGTGGCATTAAACAGATATTTTTACTTATTCTGTCTCCCTTTCAATGCAATGAAAGAAAGGAGAAAAACTATCCCAAAGGAAACTTTGGCTTGTTGTTTTCTTGATGTTACAGATAGATGTGGTACACTGTGTTTTATATCAGCCAGTGCCACAGCCCTTCAGAGGGCCTGAATATTTTCTGTTCTTAAACAAATTTACCATATGTTGGGGTTTCGGTGCTTTGGAATTTTTACTGATTTTATTTCTATCATCGGTCTTGTTTTGGAACATGGCTCCAGAAGATCTTGTGATAAGGAGAGGATTGAAACAGATAACTGAACATAAACAAACCCCATCACACAAAGTGCAGCCTGCCATTGCAGGACATGTGTCAGTGATGTCTGATTTTAAGTTCCTAGTGCTGTCTTTCCAGTTAAAGGAAAGAGCCTCTTACATGGAGTGAGTGGTAAATCCTGCCCTCACTGCTTCATGGTTATCTGAGAAAGTAGTAGAGGAGTGCACATCTCAGAGTTCAGTTTAATCTCAAGAACATATAATTTTATTTGCCCCCATCATTTTTCTGCTACGTGGAAAAAATGAATAGCTAAGTGCATTGCTACTTTGTAAACATCTGAATGCAAAAATAGGAAAAAAAAAAACCCCAAATAACTTCCTTATCAACCTTACATCCCCCCTTTTTGTTGGCAGAGGGAAGAGAAAGCTCTTATGCCTTAGATGAGAATGCATAGGTCATAGTAAAGTCCTGGCCAGGACCATTCTATCAAACGAATTGTGGCCTTTCTTTCTCCAACCCCAGCTGCAGTGCAGGGACACAGAGCTGTACAGAAATAAAGATACTCCCTGCTTGAGTGGAGCATGCCTCCTTGCTGGGGAAAGGTGGTGTGTTTCTAGAGCTTTTGTACTTGGTAAAGAATGTAGAAATATATTGCAAGAGAGGATCCAACTCAAAATGCTTCTTTTGACAAAAAAAAAAAAAAAAAGAAAAAAAAGAGGATGGATTTCTCATAAATGCTTCTCATGGAGCCTGAGCACAACCCAAACAGGCCACAAATTGAAGAAGGCAATGAATTCATGGAGAAAATTAATATACCTTGTACATCCTGTTTGTTACTGCCAGCATTCATCAAATCAAAATTTCTCTGCATACTGACTGAATCAAACATGCTTTGTCTGCCCTTATAAAGATACAATTATATGTTACATGCCTGCAATTATTTTTTATTTAAGGAGTTTCCTTGTAATTGTTAATGACTAAAGTAATCCTTTTATTTTCTAGTTTAATATTATTGTATCTTTTTTAAAAAAAATCTTTTTAAGAAAATGGGAATGCACACAGCAAACTGTTATTAGGACCTTTTAGTTGTTTTGTCTTTTAGTCTTTGGCTTACTGCCTTTCAAAATTCCTAAAGGTAGGAAGAATCTGGCTGCACATATACATTATTGAGGACAGATGGCAGCAGAGGAATGGTAAACGTTTTTTCGAGTATCCAGTGTAGAAAACACTTCTATCTGCCAAAGGCTGGCTACTTTGATGGAAAAGTACAAAGATCTAAACCGTGAAAAGTACTAGATATGACTTCAGAAATATCTGAATGCTGTGGTTTACTAGCTCTACGTGTAGTGTGTGTTTTGATACTGTCTATCAATCTCCGTTTTGCTAACTTAGTTTAAAGTAATTGGTGCAACGTATTTAACAAAGTGTAGTATCAATTTAGTAGTAAACACAACTGTGATAATTTTTGTGCTCCCCTAACACAGCCATCGATTACGTGTTGCTATGAGCTTAGACTACACTCCTGAATGGCCTGTGCAGATAAAGTACTGACCCCTCCTCGCTGCAGAAAAGACACTTCTTTGTATTGCTGTTTCCCTAACCTTGAAAGGATATGATTAGAAACACATGCATCCCTGAGATAGATCCAAGGATATGGAAGATATGACAAATTATTCATTAAGAATCTTCAGTAGAAAGGTTATCCTGATATATTTGAAGGCAGGCAGTGGCTGCAATTATGTTTTAAAATATTGACCATCAATGTACAGTGTGTAGCATGACACCTCAGTTAAATAGACAAGCAAGCAAGCTGAACACAAAAGACAACTAGATACCCCACTCAGAGTAGATTTCCACCATAGTGAAAAACATGGTGGTTTGTCCCCCTCGAAGGAAATTCAGATATAAAAACCCCTGGAAGGATAAAAGAGTGCTTTTCAATACCAACAGAAAGGGTGATGTGATGCTGAGAATGTCATGCCCGTTTTCTAGATCCAGACCTGAATTTTGCATATGAACATTTCCTTTTGTAAGAGCTCTGAGTAGTACTGTTATTTTATGTGTTTTGAAAGTAAAAGTCTGAGATGTGGTTAGGTCAATGAGACAGCTGAGTTTATAATTCTGTTACGATTTTTTTCCTGTGGATTTTTCTTTTTTATTTCAATATTCAGCTTTAAGAAGAAAAAAAGAATCCCCTAAGCTTCCTCCACCCAAACTATGGTTCCTTTTTTGTGATGTTTAGAAGAAGGATCAGGAATGTGTCTGAATAGCTCAAACTTCTTATACTAATATTGGTACCTGACTATGAGCCAGCATCCCTCCCGTTCACCTAGTTTGTAGGATTCCTTTGAATTGCTTTAATGTGTCTCCTTTCATCTAAACTTATCCAAATAATTGGCAAACTTTGCTACATTGCTGCTCCTCCTTTAGTAAAAAAATTAAGTCTCTACATTTCTGTTCAGGTATGGAAATCTTGCAGCTCCCAAGCGTTATGGTTTTTTCAGTGATTAAAGTAAATAATTCCTTTCTGCTATTTTACCTCTTCTTGCAAGACTGCTGCATTTAATGTTCTCTAGGGAACTTGACAAAAGGCTTTTGAAAATCCAAATAAATTACTTTGACTAATTTTATCCATTATTTGTTGCTATTCTCAAAGGATCCTAAGAAAATAGAGGACTCTGATTCCTCCACATAGGTTTGCCCTCATGGCAACCTATGCTTTTGCTTTGATTGCAAGCTTTGGGCACAAGGACTACCTTCTCTGTTACTTTTTGTAAAGTACATCACTTAGCCAAACAAGGTCCTGATCGAAGTACTGAGGCATTATTAGTACATAAAAGTGTTTATGTCACTAGCTCTAGTTTTGCTAATTCTGCTAGTTCTGATTATTCTGCTAGTTCCCCACTATCAAGGTTAGACTTCGTATATCGCTCTCAGATATCCTCATAGGTGCCTTTTAAAGGCAAGCACAGTACCAAAGTTGTTTCTTGTTAACGGAAAACAGGTGGACATAACCTGTGTAGCAACTGTGCATACACCAACAGAAAGAACACTATCTTTTTTTTTTTTTTTTTTAACTTTTTTTTCAGTCTTGAGACTTCCAGCACTCCTGGGAATCTGACAAAACCAGCAGGAGTAATTAGGAAATCGTTCTACACCAGACTGAGTTCATAATTATTCCTGTTTCCATCTTACGGCTGTGATTACTGCTTTTTTCTGTTTGACTGGCTTTTCTTTCCAGGTCCTGCAAACTCTGTCAACAGTCCCTTCCAACCTAGGATATTCTGCAGTTCTGTGATAATAGCCTAAGAATAGGTATGTCGTCAGCCACTGTGTTGCTTATTGCTTTAGCAGGACACACGAGGAGCGTGTGAGTCTTTCGGAGAACCTCTGACTTGAGGGTAATCTTTCTAATTTCCCACAGAACTCAAGAAGCATTTGTCTAAGCACTTCACATATATTTATGTCCTATTTAAAGCAGCAAAACTAACTTAAAATCTTTCACTATTAGCTTTGCAGGCAGTCCACCATGCAAGTAACACTAAAAAGACTCTGCAAACTCAGATACAAAGCTCCATTTGCTTTGTGCTATGAGATTTTTCAGTAAAGAAAACTTTTGGGGCACCCATATTAAGCCCTGATAGACAAATTAGAGGAAACTGCTAATGAATAAACACACTGAATGAGTCATCTTTCCAAGAAGGAAGGATTTTTAATTTTTATTTTTTTTTCCTGAAGGGGTGACTGCCTTGGGCAAAGAGAAGAGCTGTGTCGTTTTATCTCCTTGGACTCTATTCATCCACCTGTGTAAGCAAGAAAACAACAATTGCTCTTTGTAGAGCTCCATAGTGTTTGGATTTTGTGACAACAGTGTTTTGCATGTACTGAAGAACTTTAATCCTAGAACTTCTGTTGGCTTAACATGACCACACTAACCTAGGACACTTTCACCATTGCTCCCTGCCTGAAGCAAGTTCAAGTCTCTTTCTGAGCTGGATACTGATTTAAAGCAGGTGTTGCCAGAAAGTGCATGGCCATGGCAATAAAAACTTTTATCCTTTTTCAGCCCAATGTTTTTAGAGCCTCTCTTCTAAAAATAAAACCTGAGTGATTTATTTGAAAGAATTGCCCCTGATGATGGACAGTGAATGCTTTTAGTCTCTCTGCTCATCATAGGGGCTTGAATTTGTCTTTCATGGAAGATTTCTCTCGTTTTGACTTCTGTTCTTTCCCAAGAATGGAAGTGCTGAAGCCACTAGACTCATCCTTCTCAGCATGTCTGTGTCTATCCTCATTTAGCAACAGTCTTCAGATTCACCAATGCATAGAATTTGATCTGGTCATTACAGAAGAGAGAAACCAATGTTCCTTGCAAGCCAACTTTGCAAGTGCTGGTCATTTGCTGAGTTACCTATCACAGTCCTGATAGACAACAGATGTTTCTTATAATAACAGGCAATATCATACATGATTTTGTTTTGCTGAGTTAGGAAAGCTGGTATCAACTTCTGATCTCATTTATAAGTATCAGAGTTCTGGGTTACTTTTGTTGCCTGATTAATATACTGCTGAGAAAATAATTAGATTGTAAAGAGTATCAATGAGGGGTAACATTCGTCTTTCACATAGCTGCTGTGATACAGATTACTGACAGACAATAGAAATTCTTTTAGAAATAAGATAAATAGAAAATTAATAGAAATCCTAGACAATAGAAATTGTTTTATCTGTTGCACTGGTGGCTAATGGAAAAGTTGAAACTGAGCCTTGCAGGGCAATAAATGAGCCAATACATGTACATACAGATGCACCTGTCTTCCGAGTTTCAGTTTTTCATATCATTAAACAAATAAATGATCATTCCCTTTTGGGGATTTGTATTGGAATAATATCAGACAATATGTTAGATTATTTAAAAAGAGAATACCACTCTTTGTTCCCCAAATTAAATAAACAATATCTTTGTTTGGTTAAGTGTTTTTATTTTAAAATGTAAATATAAGCACCTTTGCATTATCAAATTTTCAGAGCACAAGTCTAATGGCTATGGATATTTTGAGTAACTTGCATCTTTGTAGCACTGTACTGAATGTGATACACTCAATTTGAAGATTAATTTTTAAAAAGTCTTTCTTTTTTCTCAGTAACCTGTGCCTTACGGGGAAGTTTCTATAATGTCACCTTAAATTACAATCAGAGTTCTATTATCCCCATTTGTGAATTTCTCACTGCTGAAGTTTGGTTGCAGAATTATGAAAATATTTAATAGATAGGCAGTCATTAATTTTCATCCATAGGACCCC
The DNA here is from genome assembly GCA_027574665.1 of Rhynochetos jubatus. Classification (NCBI taxonomy): domain Eukaryota; kingdom Metazoa; phylum Chordata; class Aves; order Eurypygiformes; family Rhynochetidae; genus Rhynochetos; species Rhynochetos jubatus. The sequence goes on from CM050656.1 coordinate 26,913,130, forward strand.
CTTTTGGAAATGTCAAGTGTCTTGTTCACAACCGATTAACATCCATTGATTCTAATACATACTCAAAGACATGCCTCAGCACAATGAAGACATTGTTCCCCTGCAGAGGATGGCATTTGCACTTCAAAGTGTAAAAACATTGACAGTGAGATTTGGATAATATTCTGCATACACCCCTCTCCCTCTTTTTGTAGTTACACTATTTTATCCCTCTTCATGCTCTTCTAAAATATTATCATTTACTTTTTCTATGATTTTCTTATTTTAATGTTTTGTGTATTTTTGCCCTTCTTTTCTGTGTGATGATGCACAATTTTGCGGACAAGTTGAGAGTGAAGGTAAAGTACGTTAAACTTCCATATTATGTGCCTGCGTTTTCAAGAAGTTGGAAGATGTATTTCAGTGATCTTTTTGTGTTTTAGTGAGATGTATTTCAGTGACATTTTCTTCAGTAAAGAATTGTAATTAAAGAAAATCATTTAAAAATGCACGGGCTCATACCAGTTCAGAGCAATTAGTCTAGGTAATTAGAAGCACGATAAAAGGGCTGCATGGGGAAAGGAATTTAAACCCTCATTGAACTGTTACATCAAAAAGTGAATAAGAAAAAGAGTAAATTAAAAGTCGGGCTTATAGCTGGTAGGCAAAAGATAAAGCCAATTATTCTGGAAAAAGGAGTGCATGCTTATTTATCTAGAGGTACTATTCATCACAAGTAATAAGGTTCCTGAATGTGGAGGTAGCAAATGTACTGCTAATTTCTCTTCTTGGTACCAACTTACTGGTCTTATTCTGTTAGAAAGTAAACACTATGAGCCTTTCCCAGCACCCCTTCACAGGCAAGTAGAGTAAAGAACATGGGTTCCCAAAACAGGAATATGAAGAAAAGTTAAATAACATTAAGGCTATTTCATGTGGTTAAATACTGCATCACCAAGTGGCTATTTTGAAATGGATGGAAAGAGGAACTAGGAAACGAACTTGATGTTTGTTTGGGGTTTTTATGAGGAATGATTTTTTTCAGTGGCTCCTAAGGTCGTATTAAATGCCAAATGCACTTCAAAAAAGTAAGCAGTCATGCAGTTAGGTAAATTTGTTGGCGTTTGATAAGTTCGAATTAACACTGACGCTTTAATAACAGGAATACTGGGAAAAGAGACCAAGGAGATCAGTTACACTATTCAAGCACAGTGGCAGTATTTCTGTGAGCATGTACTATGCATCAAAGACCAAAAGCTTAGACATTCATGATGCAGAGGACCTATATGCTAAGTAGTTTCCTCTTTGAGTGAAGTATGGAAAAAGCTACAGTGTGATTCATGCCAACTTCCTAGAAGGAAACAAATAAATCGTCATGACCAGGAGAAAGGATTGCTATGCCCACACTTAACCTTAGCACTGTGGAGGCGTTCACATATCACTGATGTCATGGGACTACTTATGATGGTGATGATGTTATTTAATTGATTTATAACTTGTGTGTTTGATTACTACTGCCCTCTGAAGCAGCCATTAGAAATGAGCTGCAGGTCTCCCTGGGTTCATCTCTGGTTAATTAATAGTCAGATACACTTTTATCAGTACACCATAACAGAGTTTGATAGCAAAAGACATTTAAAACTATTGATTTAATGAGGGGACATACCTTTTCTTTAATCACTGTAAATGGTCAGATTATTGAAATCAAAAGCTATAATAAAGATCCCCTCTTTGTAACAACACCACCAACAAATGTTGCCCTGGTAATCAACTTAGTAGTAAAATAACAATAAAGCAGCTTAATTGTGCTCCGTATATTGTCATACATTTCAAGACCAGAAAGCACCTTTATGACAGTCTAATCTGCACTCCAGATAACCCCGGCCAGAAAAGTTCATATAATAATTCTTCTGTCAAGCATCTAATTTTGTTTGAGATGGAGTATCTCATTTAGGAGCCTGGGAAGCTCTGCTGAGCTGCAGCGATCCAGTGCAAGTATTAGAGGCAATTTCCACCAGAACTAGAAAATCTCCCAGACAGACTGAGCCCAGGACAGGCGAGGCTTTGTTTCATCCTGACGTGGCCTGCACAAGGGCTGTGTGTGCCTGTGTAGCAGGAAGTGTTCTCCCTGTCCCATCCCTGAGTGTGCAGATGGAAACTAGGCTTTACTTCCCCAGAAATAATGTCTATGCCAATGGTAGTAACTTTAATAATTCCTATGAGGGATTTTTTTAAGGAAGGATAAAGCTGATTTTCAGATTATATTGAAGCATTGAGGCTGTTTCAGTTATGAAATACTTTTTTTTCCTTAAGTAACAGAGGAGGCAACTTCAGTAAGGAAAGAAATGAGTGGGCTATCTTGTTTTTTAATTCCTTATGTTTTCCTGGATGTTTCTTAGCATGTTCTGTCTTGTATTGTTTCATAGGAGTAGATAGAAGTATTAATTTAGAACCTTTTGTCCAGTTTCCATTTACAGTTTGATTCTTTCCCACTCATAGCATATTTCAGTGGCGTTTAGAGCAGTAGTGATTTGGTATGATTAAAAGTACATGTAGGAGTCTAACCCGTGTGGTCTGTTTTTTTTTTATTTTATTTTATTTTTGTTTCTGCTCTCACTCTCTACACATTTATTCTCTTTCAGGGTGAGTCTAGCTCTTATCAAGGCTTTTTAGTACTAACACCCAGCGGTGGTTTCTTCGTATTTGCTGAGCAATAGCACTTTTTCTATCCTGCACCCAATAACACATTACTGTCCCAAAGGGTCACCTACCTGGCAAGAGCATATTCTGCATTCTCTTCATAGACCCCCTTGCTGTGATAGCCAAGATATGCTAACCAACATGCTCAACGCTTTACTAAGGTCATGAGACAACAATTAGGTATGAGATACTTGAGCTACTGCTGATTTATGATGGCTTTGAACTGGTGGCCTTAGGGCAAAACCTACTGTCAAGCTCACTGAGCTATCTGTTGTTTTGTTTTGCTTTGTTTTCTACTTGCTTTCTTTCTTTAGTGACAACTCATGAATAAAAGCAGAGATGGAAAAAGCACAAAAGATATGCCTGGAACTACAGAAAGACAGAAGGCAATTTAAGGTATTTTTTCTTCTCAGAAGTCAAAAGAAACTAGGAGAAACTAAATGCTCTGAGCACTCTAGCTTTTAAATGATTAATACTTTCTCCAGCATCCTCCCAAAAAGACAGCTGTAGAAGGTGATTTAAGAGAACTTTGTTCTTTCTCTCATGGGAAATCAAAATCTTTTTCATAAGAATACTAACCCACTTCCTTTGATGTTCTGCTATGAGCAAATATCTAACTGGCATAAGCTTACATTTCTTGTGAAATGAACAGAATTGGGTGGTAAAAATGAGTTTGAAATACTGTATCTACCTATCTATTTATTTACTGTAGGCATGAGGATCACATATAGTTCACTACTGATCATGACATTTAATGTAGCTCTGGGACAGAATCTTCCATGTTGGCCTCAGCAGGCATCAGGGAGTCATGGTCTGAACGCAATTAGTAACAGGGACTTCCCCTGGCTCACCAAGGGATGGCTGCAGGGAGTGCTCCAGGCTGCTCAGCCAGCCCTTGGCCAAAACCACTGCCTTCCTAACAAAGCCTGGAGCTTCTGCCCAGCAGTTCTTTCTTCTGCTGGAGCTGTGAGAGCAGCTCTGGGAATCGGGATTGGAGCTATCTCCAGCTGCCTCTGCTTCCACAAGCTGCTGGAGCCATGGTGCATGTGGGGTGCAGGATCATTGTCCTTGTTTATGGTCCTAAGTCTTCATTTCACACGGATTTCTGTCTGCAGCACTGAAGCATTAACACATACCATATAGCTATGGGAAAACATTGCCTTGCAGGAGCACCATTGAAAGCATGTAAGAAATCTTTACGAATTCTAGTGACCTTAATTCAGACCTCTTGAAAATATCCAAGGAATATGCAGATCCTTCAGCAGCTGCAGCATTACTGAGGATATTCATGTGTTTTCCATTTTGCAGAAGGTGAAACAACAGCAACAAAAAAAGCAAATTAGACTTCTTTTCTGTACAGATATGATCTACAGAGAAGACACAGAAGAAGTTGTAAACTTAGACGTGGATGTGACAGACTGAAAATCTTTCTCTGAAGGCCTGGGTTGATAAAGCAGAAGATAGAGAAGTCAGTAAACTAGGATGAAAGCCAGCAGCTGGGTTAACAGTTTTCCGGACTGAAGATATAAAAACCCCATCCAAAAGAATCTGATTCCTGAGACAACATGAATAAGTACACACTAGGATACAGAGGTGATGAAACAGAATAAATTTCTCCTTTGTACTTCCTCCTCATCTGCCCTACTGTCCACATCATTAACAGCCCAAGTTCTAGACCTCGATGTTCTTTTATTTCTTTCTATCTCCATAGGGCTTCTGGGTGAAATCCTAACACCATTGACCCTAGGGGCTCTAGGATCATGTTCAACATCCTCAGTCCTCTTCAGACTAGACAACAAAGGCTATGTCAGTAAGTCCTTTGAATGGATTAGTTACTAGGATAATTGTATGTATATCAGCCAAAAATGCAATGATGCATTGAAAAACACAGTTTGTATAGCCTTCAACTGTAGGAGCTGGAGTTACTTGGCACTTCCACAGTTTTTCTGTTTCTGGTAGATAAAAGATGTAATACAGTAACATGCCTGGTTTCCGTTAAAATTTAGGTCTATTGGCAAATGACAGATTCACCTCTTGCCTTCCAAACTTCCACTCAGTGACTTATAGTATGTTAATTTTTAACTATTCTGCTGAGCAGAAACGTTAATAATAAATATGATAGAATAAATGTGTTACAATTTATTTTTACTGTAGTGTTAAATTATGCTTTTATAGCTCTGGTTACTCCTGCATCATGAAGAAAAAGTAAATTTCCAATGAAGGTACTTAAGAGTGCAAAATGCTCTCTCTTGTGCAGATGTTTCCTCTTGCCTGGATACTCCTTTATTTTTTTTAATTACAGTTGCAATGACATTTAAATATAAGGTGGATTCACATATCTACTGTTTCTACTGCAGGAGGGCTTTCCACTCAAGTGAAATATAGTTTCATTATATTCCAAAGATTACAACATTCAAAAGAAAGTGCTATTCCAGTAGACAAAATGAATCTTTTCTTGTTTGGTGTTTTCTCCTTCCTTGAAAAACTGGTAAAGAATTCTATTCCACCCCCCACACAGGTGAGGTGAGGCTATTTGTTCTATATTCAGCTGATTTTGCTCTCTTTTCATTAGATTGAGATGTTGTGACAAGTTATTGTAAAACGTTGTTTGCTCTTCTTCAACAAGAAACATGAGAGTCTGAAATATTGTTGTTAAGTAATTTGAAATTACCTAACAATGTTCTTGCTTGACTAGGAAGAACCAAATTTTCCCATTTCAAAAAGTGTCATGTATTGAATTATTTTTGAAGGACTGTTATCAGTAGAAAAGTTTAGTTACTCTGAAAGAGTATTTTAAAAGTGGAAAGACCTTGCATGCTTCTTAGGGTGCCCACAGGGAGGACGTTTGGGAGGAATGTTCTTTAAAACACCAATATGAGGGGGTTTTTAACCCAAGAATGCAAGACGTGGTCGTGCTGTGCATGGCCAAAAGAGCACAGAGATCCCAGTACATTACTGTGGGAGAGCGTCAATTTCAGACCCGAAGGTCAAGTACAACCAAACCCAACAGCAGGGTACAGACCCCAAAATACTGAATTTCTGTAAGTCTCAGGAAAGTCAGTGACAGCTAAAAGTGAGAGACCTTTGTGAGAGAAAGGCAGCTTGTGACCTCAGCCCTTATTAGGCTCTAGAAAGTCCATGCACGGCGAACTTGAGCAGCCCTAACTATAGAAGCAGCTTCATTAGGTGCTGTATTCTCTGTGTTGCAAGACAATAAAATAGCTGTGCAAATTATTTAAGTCAAATCTAGCCTTTTTGGGTCATATAGGACTGCTGCATACTGGGAAACTTTTACAGGAGTGTTGCATTGCTCAGGGAAGCTGCTGAGTTCCTTAATATATGGCATTCAGCAATATTAAAGTTCTGGTTCACACAGAACTAATAAATCAAATGCAAATCTTTGTAGCTTCTTACCATAAACTGATGTGCCTTTCAGAACCTGCTATATTTATAAAGTCCAGTAATGTCCATCTATTCAGTCCTCTGAGTAATATGTTGCTATATTAAAGTTATTACTTTCCTTTACAAGCCGGAGAGTTAAACTGCATTTAGCCTGGGAATTGCACAGAAGGGCAGAATTAGCCCTGTATTTGTGTTCAATGCATGTGTCATAGCACTGTATAATGTATAGGTTAGACTCCATTCAGTGATGATGTCTTATCTCAACAGAACAGACTTGTGAGCAATTGAGATTTCTTTAAATAGATAAATCAATTTTTCAAGGACATCTTTTGAGCTAAGGAAGGTACCATACAAACATTACTTTAAATGTAAGGTATCATTATGTCTCGTTGCAGTTTAATATAAAGCATGACAAAATGTGCCAGCCTAAGGACACCTTGTCAAGCCTACCGTGCCCTTCCATGAAAGAAACACTCTGTTGATCAATGGTTGCTAATAACGGTGGCTTTAACACAGATTTGTCAGTGTGAAAGATGTGCATATGTGCGTCTGTGTGTTCCTTCATCACTGGTCACCCATTTTAAATCATGTTAGAAAAGAAAAAGTGTTCCTTTATGACAGTACTTTAAAAAGTGTCAAGTAAGGAGTTTGAAAACAGTGTTACACTTTTTCTAGAAGGAATTCTGAGAGAAGTCTTAAGTGCAACTTCATTGCTTTCTAGAAGGGAGAGTCAATCAATGTGGCAGCAGGACATTTGATGACCTGACGTATCTGGATTCAGAATATGGGAAGACTTTTCCCCCAAATGGCAGAATGGGCACTGTCCATTTCTTGGTTTTCATTCTCTGTTTTACTATACGTAAGAGAATTCCAAGGGTTCTATTTTTTGGGGTGGGGGCGTGGGTTTGTTGTTTTTTTTTCTGGTTGACATAGATTAATTTTTATTACATATAGTTAAAAAGTAAAATCTGTTGACAGTCTTCAAAAAATGTTAATAATTTTTTAGTTTTTGAGAAATGGATCCAAGATCAATTGGCTTCAGCTTAGCATTGGTATAGGATTTTTTCTTTATATATATATATTTTTTTTTCTTTATATTCTTTTACTCTTTCTTCATGCCAGAAGAAAGAGCCAAGTGTATAGAGCTGTCGTGGTTTAGTCTTATCTGGCAATTAAGTACCACTCTGTTGCTCACTCACCTCTGCCTGCTCCCGCAGTGGAAAAGGGCTGGAGGAAAAAAAACCCAAAAACCAACAACCAAGGAAAGCTCATAAAAGTTGAGATAAGAACTATTTAAGAATATAAATGAAACTTAACAGTGATACTAGCAATATTATACTATTACTCAAAAGTAATTAAAACAATAGAAAATAGAACATATGATACAGTACCTCACCACGCACAGACCAACACAGCCAGATCCAAAAAAAACCAGCCAGAAAATCCGAGAGTGGGGAGAAAAAAATGTCCATGTCCCACCCCACCAGCAAAAGAACCTGCTTTTCTGCTAACAGCCTCACCAAGAGCTAACAAAAGAGCTAACAGCTACCAGCTAGCCCAAAAGCCTTAACGATACTCCACCCCTGGGGACACTTTCATGCCTTCCCAAACTGCGCATGCCCCCAGCCTGACCACTGAGCCTGACATTCCATGGAGAGACACAAATCCCTTGGCTGCTGTGGGCTGGCCAGCTCTCTGTGGGAGAGGAGCTCGTCCCTGCCTGAAACCAGCACAAGAGCCTTCATCTTTCTGATTGATGATGTATCGGTTGTAATCTGCTAAAGGCAGACCAAATGGAGAAACACATGGGCTTCTCTTGACTGACAGGAAAATTACAATGTAGTAAATTTAAGAGCGCGACGCAAATTCTGCAGGAGGAAATATACCTGTCCCTAGATTTACTCACTAAAACAGGGGGAGGTAAATCAGCAAATAACAAGAATGTTTCTCTGTCTTATCATCCTAAAGCTGCTTCTCACTGCAGGCAAACAGTTTGAACTGCTCTTCCTCGGACCTTGACTGCTAGTTTTGACAATACAGAGTTACTGTGACAGGTAAGAACTAACTTTGCTCAGCAGTTTTTACGCAGACAAAACCTCCCACACAGTGCATTGTGTGCTCAATAGAGGGCTAATATCTTTATAATAAGATGCTTTTTCATTCCGCTGCAATAAGACCAGTCAGTCACAGAAAACTATTGAATAGCGTTTGGCTACAATAAGCCTGAAAGGTAACACTTCAATATATCAGATCCTCAAAGGGATACCTTTCTCATTTACAGGAAGTTGTAACATATTGGTAGAAGTGACCTAACTGTAAGATAGATATTTTAGGTGGTCTTTTGGGATTCTTCACTGTGTAATATTAAAATTCTTGAGGATGTGAAACAGAGAGGAAAAGTGTTGCACTCTTTATAGATGGGTGGTAAAAATGAGTGAACAGATGTTTTTGACCTCTACATCTTTATGGTCATTATATTTTTGTAGCTGTAGTTCTATTATTGAAAATAGTCTTATCTAAAAATGATAACAACGAAGAGGATACCTCCCCTGAGTCCTGTAGTTACTCTATTCACTAACTGCATATACATGTTATCTGATGTATTTTTGTGTATTCTCTTGGAGCTGTCAATATAACCAGAAAAAAATACATGTTGCCAGAAAAAGAAATATGAACAGACATCAGAAAGGATGTGATTTATAGGAAAACATAGTCTATATATTGGTAGCAGACAGAACTGGAGGCATTTTACCAGTAATTGAGAAATTGTCTCATGTCACGTATCTGCTGTCATACCTATCAAAGAGCAGGTGTGCTCCTCTCTGGCATGCAAGTCATTGTTTACTGAAATGGAAGCAAGATTAAAGCCACTGATTTGACAAATAAACAAACACGAAGAAAAGTGGAAACGCAACTCTGGTAAGTATTCAATGCACAGTAGTAACTAGAAGGGGTGTGCTCTTCCAACTCTAGCTTCACTTTCTTTACAATATTGACAGTGATTACAGTGACGGAAAAGCCTTTTAAAAATGAGTGTATTTTTTAAAAAATAACTGTTGTGTTGATAAGCATGTATAAATCAGATCTCCTAGTGTCATATAAAGCAATTAAGAGGAATGACATACTATTTCCATCCAAAGGCTTGCAATAATGCAAACCATGCAGAGAATAATTAAATTGTACTTTTGAAACGCTAATGCAGCAATTTACCTTGTTTTAAAATTTTAATTTAGATAATTGCACAGAATTTTGCAAGCTGACACAGCCATTTGCTGTATGTATTTTATATGAGGCATACTGTGCCTCTGCGGTGGTTACTCTAGTGTGTGGAATATGTCTGACTATCATGTAGAGAAGAGAATTTAAATATTATTATTTGGATATTACTTATTCCCTTATGTTGTGATCACATTGTTCATTTTCTCTGCTGCTTAACATGAGACCATTAGTTGCCTCTGCAGGTCAAAGGATTCCCTATGGTCCGGCTGCTGTGCTTAACAACATCTTGAGTTCTACAGGGATAATGAGCTTTCCCATCAAAATGGGAAGCAGAATAACCTGGGCACAGTTGATGGGGGGTGGGGGTGGTTGTGTTTTGTTTTGTTTTGTCGGGTTTTGTCCCCACCCAAGGAAATTATGAGAAAACAATGGTACTTTTCTGGTTTATATTATGAACATTTTTACACCTGAGACCATGTGTTAAGAAAAGTGATATTCATTACGAACCAACAATGTCTTAAGGCATCAAGCTTCAGAGTGCTTGTAACACCAGTGGCCATGAGAGATTAGCCAGTATTACTGCAGTGTTACATACAGGTACATGAGGTAGTTTTTCGTTAGCAACTTGTCACATCCTGATATTTGTCTCAATGCTGCAGCCCAGAATCTAGTATGACCTGATTTATCTTGCCAGGGAGGAAGGTGGCAGCAGTCTGCCTTGGAGGTTATTATCACACAGTGAGAAATTGAGCATGTATCTATTTTTAAATTTTTAATTGTATTTGTAAAGTGTGAAAGTTTCCTTTAGAACTCTAGTAGTTGTTGCAACTCACATTATATCTCTTGATGCCAGCTGGATCTTAAGATTCAAAAGTCATGGGAATTCACATTTTGGAGCTAAGACTTGTTCCTGCAGTAAAGCAAGGACCACCTCCATTACAACCTATGGCAATGTGTTATCCTTCCTTTCTTTTCCATTGCAGTTCCCTGTGATTCCTGTACTTTGCTTAGCTACTGTGATAAATGAAACAAAAATGTTTCCCCAGGCCAACATTTAAGGCACATGAATCAGACTTTATGATCTTTTTTGTGGTACCACTGATAGATACCTTGAAGCTGGTATGGACATGCAATAATAAGATGATCTGAGTGCAAAGGGAGCAGCTGAGAGGGCAGAGCTGGTGAAGTACTGCAGTACTTTCTTCAGCAGCTGATGCTGACATTATTTTCAGGGTGAAAAAGGAAAAAAAGGTATTGCTGAGGCTTGCTTGTTCCCTGCAATCTGAATGTTGCAGCCATTTTAGTCCCTGCAGCTGGCCACGAATACAATTAGCTGATGGATCATATTTCTGTCTTTGATCAGCTGTCTTTGTCCTGTTTAACACTGTGCTGGGTTTAGTCAGGAAAGAGTTAACTCTCTTTACAGTGGTTGATAATGAAGTTGTGTTCCTGGATTTATGCTGAGAGAAGTACTGATAAGGTCTTAGCTGGCACTGGGGAATGTCTGCACCAAATTCTAGGTCTTTCTCCACTTCTGATACTGCAGCTGTGGTCCTAATTTTCTCGCTACAGGCAGTGTGGAGGGACACACAGTTCAGACAGCTGACCCAAACTGACCAAAGGAGTATTTCATTCCATAGCAGGTCATGCTTGGGGCTTAGGTGGGGACTGGTTTCAGGGGTCATCACACTTACACTTTCTCACTCTTTTTTTACTTGCTAACACTCTCCCCAACTTCTTTGTTAGCTGCTTTGCTAATTTCTGTGTTGGCTCATTGGTGAGTGAGTTGATGAGTCTGTTAGTTTCCCTGGTCGTGCTGTCACTGACAGGGTTCGCTTGGACTTTGCTGTGACTGCTCTTGGGCTGTGGTTCTCGGGTTCTCTGGCTCCGACTCACTTCTCAGGACCTGGTTGTACATTAGTCAGCAGGTGGTGAGCAGTTGTATCCTATTGTATCTTATGTTTTATTTTATATTATTTTAATTACTTATTATTAGTAGTATTTGTGTATATTCATTTATATATATATGATTCATTTATATTCAATTAGTAAATAGTTCTTATCTCAATTTTATGAGCTTCCTTGTCTTTTTCATCCAATTCTTCCCCTCTGCTGGAGGAGGGGAGGGGGGACCTGTCAGAGCCTCTTGGTGGTATTTTGCTGGCTGGACTTAAACCATGACAAACACACACCTCTGAACACACACCTCTGAATAACCACCAAGAACCTGGGCCTGTCATTTGGATTATGAGAGAAATCTTCAGAAAGGCATTTTGACACTTCTCACACCTCTACATATGTGTCTGTGGCAGGAGGTGAAAAGTCACCAATAACAGGGATATTAATAGTAGATTAGTAATAGGTATTAGTAACTGGTAACATGGCATGTTTTCTGAAGGATCTTCTGTTGCAGGGATCCTGACTTCCCTTACCCCTGCCAGGGATCAACCGGTATGGGTAGAGCATGCTCAGTGCAGGAGACACCAATGGGTGCCCCAGATTCAGGCTCTTGGTTGCTTGCAAGATGAAGTGATGATCTTGTGGGCTACCCACAGGAATGTCTTCTCACCCCACATGACAAGAGTATAATCTACTGAGCAATGGCAAGATGCCTCCTGAGGCACTAAAAAGGAAAGTTGGAAGAGAATAGAAGGTAGAAACTTTCAGATACCAGACTTGTGTCTGCCTAGTAAAGTTTTCGTGCTTCTATCTTTTCCAGTCCTGTAAAAACAGCAACTCAGTTCTAATTTGTTCAACTTTGTTGCGATTATCCTCTTAGAAAAAAGTACATACCCCTCTTTTTAAAACATCAGTTTCTGAAAATGGCTAGGATGCTCATTTCAACATTCTCCTTTGCAATTGATGTTAGTCAGCAGGTGGTATTAAGCCATTTCAATATCAATCCTCAGTTTTTGTAAATTTGCAAAAAATGTGCCTAACAATGCTTTCTTTCAGCATAATAACCTTATGGAAGGTTTAATTGGTTCTCAAGATACCTTTGTTATTTCCACAGTCTTTTCAGTTGTTCATGCAAACATGAGCTGCACATTATTTTCAAAGCTCTATTGAAATGGAGTAAAATGAAAATTCAGCAATTCATTATTTCATGCCCATTTAAAAGGTATTTTTAATGTCTTAATAGAAAGAGAAGTATCTGGGGAAATACAGAGATGTTATACAGTAGAGAAAATCAGGTGTTTGGGAAGTAAGAGTGTTTTGTGTTATTTACTATAACATTTCTTAAGGTCTTTAGATAGTGATTTCTGAACAGTGATCTTAGCTAACTGTGACTACTCCTTGTCAGAGACAGGTTAATAGACATCATATTAAAGTTAAGAGTTCCTTTTTGGAAAAAAGTTTTTTCAATTTGTACTTTTTGAGATTTTTTTCTATATTCTTTGCTATGCTGAAATAAAAGGGGGAGCTCCAGTGTGGATGACAATTGATTGTTATCTCTGCAAGCCCAAGACTGCCTTCCAGAACTGAAGTTTTCTCTCTATATAATAAAGAATGGATTAATGACTTCATGGGTAAATATAAAATATTAAAGCATAGTACAAACAGCTTTTATAGAGCTATGTTGTATTTGAGAGATGTACTGCTCTTCCACGAAGGAATCACTGAATTTGTGGACAAGGTGACCTGGCTGATTTCATCAACGGATCTACAAACAGCCAGAGGTTTGAGGTAAGTATTCTGTGAGAGCACTGATGCACATTTGCCTTGCATGCATGCTTCCCTTGGCATCTGCTGTTGGTTGTTGCAAAAGACAGGCCACCTTACCAGATGGACTATTGATTGATCTAATCAAGTACTGCTCTCCGATCTTTTCATGTAGCTGTGTCCTTCCTCAAAATCTCTGAAAGAAATAAAGCTGCTGGTGTAAGAGCTAAAAGCCCTGACATGGATTATTATCAGTTGATTAAAAAAGTAGGAAACAAGGAATTGATTTCTATGGCCAGCTTTCTAAAGTGGAGAAAGATCAATAGCCTCTCTCAGACAACCATGCCAGGTGCTGTTTAAATGTTCTCTACAAGACTGGCCAGTGAGGTGTTAGGATTTGCCGGTAATATTCAAATACTCAGGAAAAAAAGAGGAAAGCTGAGTTAAAAGGAGTTGCAGAAGGATCTTAGAACAGTAACTTAACACGTAATAATATAGTAGATGAAATTCAACTATTATGAACATTACGCAAGGCAGACAGGAAAAACAGTCTAGGCTTCAATACTGAACTCCAAAATATTACTACTTGAGAAGTTATATATGTTTACAAAATCTTCACATCATTGCTCCATTACAATCAAAATCAAATCATGTTAGGAATTTCTAGGAAAGGAGCGGGGTTGGGGGGAGGGGAGAAATCCCCAAAGATGCAGTTACAGCACTGTATACAGCTATAATGCCCCTGCATCTTGAGTATTATTTGCTGCTCTGATCCCCTGCCTCCAAAAAACATGTAAGAGAGTTAGAAAAGGAACACACAAGGGCAGGATCATCAACGGCAAGGAATGAGATAGAGATTTATAAATCATGAGTGGAATAAAGAAAATTAATATGGAACTATTATTCATTTTCTGTGTCTCCCCTCATACAAGAACTGTAAGTATTAATGGAACTGTCTCAGGCCCAAGGAAAAGAAATGGACACACCACACTCAAAAACCTCTGTATTTTACAGTAAGACATGTTTACATAGTAGAATTTCTTGAAACAAGGTGGTTAGGGTGGCCAAAAATTTTTGTGGGCTAAAAATGTACTTGGACAAATTAATCGAAGAAAAAGTCAACAAGGGCGGCTATATACAACAGACCACAGCCTTACTCTGTCTCTCTTGAAACAGAAATTGCTGGAGGATGGGAAAGGGTGCTTGTTAAACCTAACCATTTACCATCAGAAACAGCATAGAGATCTGGACCAAATTTTGGGTTGACCTAGTACAGTCATTCTTATGTCAAGATGTAATAAGCAGTAACAGAAGTGTGCCCCTGTTTCCTACAGATTTGAAATGCTGCTGTCAGAAGTCTAGAGAAGCAAAACCATTGCTTGATACAATGACAGCCACAATTTTGCCCGATAAGGTCACAGAATCGATGGTTTGGGTTGGAAGGGACCTCAAAGATCACCTAGTTCCAACCCCCCTGCTGTGGACAGGGACACCTTCCACTAGACCAGGTTTCTCCAAGCCTCATCCAGCCTGATCCTGAAGGTCACATGCATCTTGCCAGCAATGTCATTGCAACCTTCTCCTGGGAGGACTCATCACTGCTGAGCAGTTAAGATGAGCTGTACGCAGGAAACACACAGTAACCACTTGACATCTCATGGGTTTCCACCTGCAGTATGAGAACTCATATTTTGTACATGCAGTAATTGCAGACTTTTTGATATGTAGTTTAAAGCCCTGAAGGAAGGTCCTTTCCCAGTTTGTGGGGGATAGACTGCTGACATATTACTGAGCTGTGATCCTTTTGCTTTTTCTTTGTAATTTCCATCCCCACAGTTAATTGTATTTACTTAGTTTTCAAAATTATATCAGTAGGTGCTTTCTCTCATGTTAGAAACAAAAGACTATCGTGTTTCACTATGCATGTTTAGTATTAGCCAGACATTACTGATGGCATCAGTGTCACTTGGTGATTTCTAGTACCTGAGTCCTAATGCCAAACAAACAATTAATAGTCAGACTGGAACCAGACAACTAAAATCAAGAAATGAGGCAACTTGATTAATAGGTAAAAACATCACTGGAACCCTGAAGAGGTGGCATATAATATTTATGGATTTAACATTGTGAAGCAATTTAAGTAACTGATAGTTAGGAAAAGAGAACCAGGTTACAAAGCACATAATTGATGATAGATTCTACCTGACATAAGCTCCTAACAAGATTATTACTTGGCCCATAAAGGGCCAACGTAATGGTGTAGTTAAATCTTGATGGATAAAACATGTCCCTCCTATCTTCCTGTTTATTTTGTTCTTTTTTGTTTGTGAGTGGAGGAATAATTAGTTGCTCCAGGTTTTTATTCAGTCACTTAAGGTTTTTTTTTGTGGTATGTTCTGAAGTTTATGGGCCTTGACCTGCAGTCATTTTTGTGCAGCAGTTAATTTGTGGCATGTCATACACAGCCCTAGGAAGGGGCTGGCATCCTTTAATGCATCAAGGAAAAGGACATAATTCACAGCTGGTTTGGACTACCACTAGCTTCTGAAGTCTTCTAATTGCAACAACTAGCAATTAACATTATTGATTTAATCCCTTTCACAGGAAAAGGAGTTCCTTTAACAACTGTGGGCTTAATCCATCTTGGGATGCAAGAGTTGGTGATACTACAGAACAGCTGCAGCACAAGAGTTAGGTAACACATGTGACAACACAGCTTAGACAGCTCAGTTTGCCTGTAACTCAGCAGGAAAGACCAGGAACCCCAGTGGTTTGGACTTACAGCTTCCATTTGAGAAAAGGTCTCCATGTGTCAACACCCATCTGTTTTAACTCTTCAGCACTTTTTGCCTCCCCTTTCTCCTATAACTCCCCCATCTTGCACCGCAGTTCCAATCCCAAATCTGTACTGCTTTCTGAAGCTTTCTTACCACAGAAAACAGTCTCTGCATATCAAGGAGAACTTCCTGTGGTGCATTTCATTCTGCAAGTAAATCCCAGCTGTCTACAAATAGCTCATCAACTCCCTGGCAGACACTAGCAGGCTATAAAGAGAAGAGCTCCAGGTTACCTGTATTGCCTGGCTGAGGTTCATCTACTTGCACAGTCCTGCTAAAGAAAGGGCAGTATTACCTATCAAATACACGTGGACTCATATGGGAACTCCACGGGGTGAAGAAAGGGTTTTGTGGGGTTTTTTTTGTTGGTTTGTTTTGGTTTTTTTTTTCTCCTAAGGTGTCATGAAGTCTTGTGTGTTGGTATGGTTAAGTGAAGCAATTTACAAACTTCCTGAGTTTTTCTGTGGTGTTTGTGTGCATTTGCTATCTGCTTCCTAGCAAGTTTCACAGGTTCACAGAGTGTTAGGGGTTGGAAGAGACTTCTAGAGATCATCTAGTCCGATCCCCCTGCCAGAGCAGGATCACCCAGAGGAGATCACACAGGAACAAGGCCAGGCAGCTTTGGAAAGTCTCCAGGGAAGGAGACTCCCCACCTCTCTGGGCAGCCTGTTCCAGGGCTCTGGCACCCTCACAGAGAAGAAGGGTTTCCTCAAGTTCAGGTTGAACCTTCTGTTTTCCAGTTTATAGCCACTGCCCCTAGTCCTGTCACTGGACACCACTGAGAAGAGCCTGGCCCCATCTTCCTGATATTTATAAGCATTGATAAGATATCCCCCTCAACTTCCTCTGCTCCAAGCTAAACAGCCCCAGCTCTCTCAGCCTTTCCTCATATGGAAGGTGCTCCAGGCCCTTCATCATCTCAGTGGTCCTGTGCTGGACCCTCTTCAGTAGGTCCTTGTCCTTCTTGAGCTGAGGAGCCCAGAACTGGACACAGGACTCCAGGGGAGGCCTCACCAGCACAGAGTAGAAAGGGAGGATAACTTCCCACGACCTGCTGGCCACAGACCAGGAGTCAATCGTTCAGGATGTGGCTTTAGTGTTGGTGAGACAACTTATATTGAGCACCTAGAAGCTGTTCAGCAAAGAATATATCTAATATCAATGTTTAGATAGGGGTGAAGAGCTTTGCTTACAGCCATACTAGTGGTTTTGAGGCTAATGTACAGATTTCTATGCTTTTAAATACACAGAAAATATGGCAACAGAACTATGTAGATATAGCCTTTGTTACTTGTTTCACGGGCAACTTAAATTGATGCTACCTGTAGTAAAACACTGTGGTCTCCAAGTCACTTTGGAATAAGGCCTAAGAGAAAGGAAGACTGGCAAAATATTTTTTTTTTTTTTTTCTGTGGCTGGGGAAAATTGTTAATCTTTCTTCTTCAAGCTTAGCTCACTGATAGAAGCTTGTGTACCCCTGCGCGAGCTAGAGCTTGATCTGCAGCTGTGCTACATCACACACTTAGGCAGCCCAGGGGTGGTTGCAAAGCATTTTAAAGGATCTGAATAAATGAAAAAGCTACTAGATTGCATTGAGTGCTGGCAGCTGTGGTAGCACTGCCCTCTGTAACTGCTTTATGTCGTTGGAAGCAAGTTGGAACATGTCTGTGTGCTACAGCAGCTACCTTGATGATGCAGGCAAGTGATGCAAAATTGTTTCTGGAATATGCTGGGTTGGCAAACAACCATTATGGGAAACAAATGAAAATTGGATACAATGCCAAAATATTTTTCCTTTGTTTTTAAATGCTTTCAGTTATAATTTGTCAACACCTATAAGTGCTAGTGCCTGCCACACTGACTTGCTGAGGGACATTTACTGCAGCACTGGCCAGGGAAAGGTATCTAAGATAAAAACAAAGCCTGGCTTGCCATCTTATTCATAGGTACATGTTATTGAGCAAGCCAGCAAATGGTGTTGAAATCATACAGACAATCTGTATCCCTAACCACTTCTGTGTTGTATCCAGAGTGGTACTTACTTGCCAAACTCCAAGAACATGTGATAGAATAAAAGTAATAGAGACAAGAACGTAGTTGGGAAGTGCATGGTGAGAAAGTGTAGGACGTGGGAGACAGTGTTTGATTGTCTGGGGCTGTGGCTGATGCTTGCAGTTGGAAGGAGCTTGAGATCACATTTTGAGTACAGAGAAGAGAAAGCTGTATTCCTCAGGTGTCTTTATCCTTGCTATCTTATCTGCTTTTTAAAATTTTTTTGTGACTCTAACACCAGAAGATATGAGAGAATGCCAGTAACTGTGAAATAAATTAAAAAAAAAAAAAAAAAAATCTGTAAAGTCTCCAAGCTTATGAGCATCCTCTTTTAGTCCTTACTACGTGTATTACATTCATGTTTGCTTGACTCACGTGAAAGCACTTTGCTCTCTAATTCCCTGTTCCTCCTTTCAGCAGTAGCAGAATTCTAGTTAAGTGTCTCCTTGGGGAATTTTCTGGTTTTGCTTTCTTTCTGTGCCTTTATCAATTGCTTCCAATTAGTATATTTGCTGCAAAGATTATATTTCCTTTTTAACAAAAACGTGTTCACAATCTGCATGAGCCTGTCATATGCACAACACTGTCACAGATGTCATGATGTTACCATAGAGTTTATTTGATAGAGAAAACTATTTTAATGAGGCTATACTGTTACAGTGATGTTATCATGTTAATAAATGTTCCCATATAAGTACTACTTGCTCAGAATCAGAGCTTTCTTTTTCTAGGCCAGTTTGCTGAGAAATGGCTTAGGTACACTCAGAAAATAAATTTTTGAGATACTTTTGATGTGAAACTTTAACAGCATAGCTAATACTGGGGACTTTAATAGGGAATAAGCTCTCTGTGTCTCTGAGTACTTGTTCCCCACTTATAAAGTGAAGATAAGATTCTGACATGCATAATGTGAGGATGCAGCCACTTGATTTTGAGAAATGTAATGCCAGGGAGCAGCAAGAGCTGGCTGTTATGTGAGAGGAAGGGAGCCAAGGATGCCAGGCAGGCTGGCCATGCTCTTGTCCATGAGGACACAGTCCTGCAGCAGCTGAGTGAGGTGAGCAAGCAGGTCAGCTGGCAGCAACCAGGGCCAGCCACTACCTGGTGGTCATTAAGGAAGTCCACAGTGATGGGACAGGACTGAGGTAGAGTTGGGAAATCAAATCTGTGGGTCAGTATCAACAAAGCAGATGACTGGGCACAAAAATACCTGTAATGTGGCTACAGTAAGGCTGAGGAAAAGCACCCGACCTTAACAGTGGGTTGGAGAGAATGTTTTACATGACAGTTTTCTTAGAAACACATCAAAATTTATCCTGAAGATTTTAGTGGCAAGATAGGTGTTCAAGACTTTGGTCTTTCCATGACAATGGAACAAAAGTGGCAGGATGTATATTTCTCCATGTGGGAAATAGTAAAAAATTGGAGTGGAAATAGAAAATACTTTCTGTTTGGGCATTTCTCATCATATTTCCAGCCTTCACGTATCTCCTCTTTTTTCTTATTCTTATCTCCTGGTTGCAGCTGAATACACTTCAGCTGAGTTTAACTGAAGGGGAGAGCTGGGGATGTGTGTGAACTATACTGGTCAACAGTGTGAAGGAGGGGAAAATGTGAGCCAGGGATTGTCTCAGGCAGCAGTGAATTGTAAACTCCTACTGCTTGGAGCTACCCTGATGATGCATGGCAGCTGTAAATCCAGTATGTTCAGTCTGCTCCCTGCCCATCTGGCACAATGCAACAAAACAAACAAAGAAACCAGAGAGCACAAATGAATCTGACCCCAAAAGCTAAAATTAGCTAGAGTTAGCTTATTCCTAACAGCTTGAGAAAGCCTTGTTGTAGTATTTTCTTTGGGTTTCTTTTTCTGCTCGTGTCTGAATGCTTCCATGCAAGGACCAAATCAGTTTCCCAGAAAATCATCGTTTAACTGAAGACCACATACCAGCAGTATTTCATGTTTGAGAGGGGTCTGAATGTCACGATCTTACTCTGATTATTATGGATGTGGGAGGGAAGGGATTAGGGAAAACAGATGTGAAAATCCATTTAGTGTAAACCTACAAAACTATTTGAACATCGGTAATCTCATGGGTGATTCATACAGCCCAGATAAGGTGGGAAAAGAGTTCCTTCAGTGTGAATTCCACGGCTTAAAGTGGTGTCCCTGCCCATGGCGTGGAGGTTGGAATTAGATGATCTTTGAGGTCCCTTTTAACTCAGACTATTCTATTATTCTATGAAGTTTATCACATCTGCACTCTTCAATGGCTGAGGATCTGATTCTCTTCTTTCTAACATTAGCTTCCACCTGGTGCCATTCCTGCTACAGAACATGCTTGCCTTATAAGAAAAGATGAAGACAGAAAGAAAGGGAATGTCATAATTTCTCTTCTAAAGAAGAAAGTTTGCCAATGGAAAACCACACTGTTAGAAGAATCTCCTCTGAGTTCTTTAAAAATGAATTATGAGATCACATAATCTCATAATTATGTGATTTGTTATATACATACATATTTATAAGACAAATAAGTATTTGTATGGGTTAATTGATGCCAAATAATATAAAATCCCCTCCCTCTGCCACTTTAGTCTCCTTAAGAGACTGTTTTGGAAACCTGCTTGGGTCCTTGTCTTCTATTTTTTTTCCAAAGCACAATGACTGTTTCAACAGAACCCTTCCTTTGTTTGCTGGATGTGCAGCACTTGCATGAAGCAGAAGCCCACATACTTCCAGAGATGAAAAAACACTAGCTCTGAGAAGAACACCTGAGGCTGGCAGATCATTTGAGTCGACAACATGGCACAGCAGATGTTTCTGACTACCTTTCTTGCAAATACATGTGCTATGAAGCCAGCAGTGTTTGTAGATACACACCAGATGTTTCTATCATTTTGTGTATTGCAAGGAAGATCTTTAGGTTGGAAAGGAAGGAGGGAAGGAAAAGTGGGAAATATTTTCAGTTTTCCCACCTTGATCTTTATTGTAATTCATCAATGTATTTCCTGAGTGAAATGTAAGGCAGTTCAGGAAATTCCATGCTGCAGTGACAAGTTCTGTTCAAAAAACACACAATCACTTTAATAATGGGTTAAAGACTTCAAAAAGGCTGCATGGCTTTGTCCACTATATGGAAAAGATCACTTTGTCACTGTGCCATGACTCATTTACAACGCTTTAATGACTAGTCCATAACTAGTCTCAAGATCTATTTATTCCCAGTGGCTTTCTCAGGTTGTCTGTTCCTCTTTTTCTGATGCTGTAAGGATTACCTGTGCCAAAGTCTGGATGGTAGCCCCTGAAGTCACCTTGTAGAAGTGAGGTTTTTAGGTCATACTGTGCCAGGCATCCTAGTGGACTAAGAACTTAACTAATATAAACAAAATGAAGTGACATAATTTGGGGTTTACTCGTGACTCCCTATCTCCTTTGTGGTGTTTCTTGCAGGGAAATAGACAGCATGTCTTATGCCTCCTAATCCTGATCAAAAATGTCCTATAGACAAAATATAACATTTAAAATGAAGTTTAAACTCCTAATTGTAGCTCTTAACTGCATTTCTTTTTATGACTTTCAGGGTTGTTTTTTTCTTGTTTGTCGTTGGTTATGATTATGCACATGCTTATCTGCAACAGACAGGCTGTTAATTTAAAAAATACTTCATGGTGTAATTGTCTAACACTGCAGTACGGTATGGCACATATATGCAGAACACTGATTAAGGTTTACTGTAGATTAAATAAACATGCTTCCTAACACATTCTGAAGGGCTTATGGAAAACAAGACTGCTTTCTGTCATAGCAAGGACACCAGAAAATGTGTGGTATTTCTTTTACTGCAAAACACCGAGCCAGAAGGGATTCTAAATGTTACTTTAAAATCTATATGGAATGTAAATTACTGTTTCTTGGTGATCCTGGTAGATATGTGCTTTGATGTTTGGTTGATGTGGGTCTGAGGAGCTAGCTGGCTTTGCAAGCCACGTCTGTATGAACAGAGCTCCTAGGCCTGGGACAAGATGCAGGTGAAACTTGTGACTGTTACAGTTGGTTGTCAGCATAACTCTGTCCATAAATGAAATACCTACATGAGACCCCATTTCTAGAGTGTGTCTTTTTACTTGCTCAGCATGTCCAATCTTAGATTGGTCTGGATTGTACTTTCTTGTTAACTGGTACTTTTGTAGTATTTTCTATCTTTGAACTCTCTAGTCAAAGCTTTTATCTAAAAAGACCAAATAATTGATATTTTCAGAATGTGACTCCAGTGCAAACTGTGAAACCCTTTTTGCCTGAGACTTCTCCAGTTCCTTTCAGAAGGATGATATTAAAGTGAATGCTGAATTCTGTTGCAATTGATTAGCACATCCAGGAAGAGTTGCTCCTAATGTTAAGATCTATCACTGCAGTATGATTAGACTCCAATTTTTCTATCATCACTTGTGAGTTGAGTTGGGTTTGTAAAGAGAGCTAGAAATAGATGAGACATCTGGCTGGTCTCTTACCATGGCCTGCAAACCTGCCAGAAAGAGAGAGACCCTGGTTATTGTAGCATCTGACTCCTGTAGGACCAAGGAGCAAGTTTCAGGAAATGAGCAGCTGTAATTTAAGAGAGGAAGAAAGACGCGGTTAAGCAAGATGATTTTTAACATCCGAAAGCAAGGCAGATTTCAAACATTGGATCATACTAGTAAAGAAATAATGCTCATATAACTTCTAGAAAGTTAATTTTGGAGCTGAAAAATTACTTCAAACCACTCCAAGAAAGAAGTTCTAACCTTTTCTAAATAGCAGATATCAGAGCATACTATTTTGAAGATTTTAGACTTTATTAGCTTTTTTGGGACTGAGAGAGTCATGCAGATATCTAAAGTAGTAAAACATGATTAAAAAAATAATATCTTACCTTTTCTGCAATCTTTTCCCCATTTAAGGAGGAAAAAGGAGCTGATATTCATCTGAACAGGAACTGACTTTTCATTAGAAATAAGGCTTAATCCCCTACTCAGAAAACTCAAAGTTAAAGATATCAAATTTGGGGGGATATAAGAAAGTCCCAAAGCATAACGAATGGTGAGCTGGGATGGCTCTGAATGGATTAGGAAACTTTAGTCTCTTCTCTTAAAGAACAGAACATTAAACAAAATTCCATGGATTTTTTTTTTTCTGCCTTGCTGGAATAAAGAGGATTTATTTTATTAAATAAAATGTCCTTACACCTATAGTTTAATAAGTTATCCAAAACACATAAATGACCATCCTATTTTACAAATGTCTAAGATCATCGCCCAGTCAGAGAAGGTATACTGCATTTCTAACTGCTGAGACAGCAACAAACTTGAGGTACAACCTTCAAGCCAGTTTGCAATGGATACTTGAACATACACACTGAGGAAAAATGTTGTGCCTAAAATACATTGACCTATGAGAGTCCTTTTCAAAATACTTATCCATATCCTAGGAGTGACTAGTTAAAACACAGGATAACTTACTTATCAATGAAAAATTGGAGGTTTAGAAGAAATACAGTGCCTATAATAATACGGTACTCCTCCATTGAGGCTTGCTGTGTAACAGTTCAGCAATGAGCTGATGTGGTACATTTTGAACAAAACACTCAAAGGAAGAAGAGGAATTATTTATTGCAACTACAGTAGATTCCTCCTCTATAGTATCAACCATACATGATTAGTATCCTTGACAAGGTGATCAAAACGTTCCTTCAGGACATGAATGGAAACAGCAGAGTTTTCTGAAACACTATCTTGTGTACAGCACTATGGGAACACCTATAGGCATTTAATAAATGGATGTTTGCTGCTGGCTTTTTTTCTTCTTTTCATGGAAGATTCATAGATCACATTATTGCAACTGGTGAGTTGTTTAAAAGCAATGCTCTATCAGTACCGCATGAACATGGGTGGAGTACTTGCTGCACTCAGGGACTGGAAGTATATCATAATCCCAAGTTAACAAGTGACACAGGCTTTAGAAGCTTTTGTCTAGCACTGGAATGTCTCTTTTGGCTAGATGTAGTGACAGTGGGTAGTCTTTATCTGAAATGTATCTTTTTTTTTTTTTTTTGTATTAATTATGTGGTTGGAATAGACTTACATATAGATGTCAAAGTTCTGTAACCAAACTGAAACCCAGTCACCTGGGTTTTGTGCAGAAAGCAGGAGGTATTTGTTCCTACACATGCAGTTCAAACCCTCTGTGATAGTATCTTCCTTGAATGAATTGCATTAAATCAGAGAAAGTGCAGAAAGAAGCTAAGAAAAAAAAAAAAAAGAGTTCAAGAGGTTTACCCTTTGAAATGGAGCTATTGATTTGGTTTAGTCTGGGCTAGAATGGTTTATTCATACCAAGCTTATTCTTGGGAAAAATAAGGAAGATGTTAAACTATTAGTTTCCAAAACTTGAAACGAGGGATTTCATTGGAAAGTGGCTGCCTATGCATTGGCACTGACAGAAATTCAAGAGTCGCATAAATAGAAACAGATCAGCCTGCTTCCTCCAATGTAAATAGGCAGCTAACTGGGCAGCTGTGTGAAGACGGATTAAAGGTTAGGTCAACAATATATTTATTAATCTTTATTGATTTTTTAATCCTTTTTATGTGTGCTTTGCAAGAGTAGATGGAAGAATAAAGCTCTGAAGGTGATGTTTGAATTATTTAAATTAGCTTGCCCTTCAAAGAGCCCTGCAGTGAATGGATTTATAGGTGTCAAAATAAACTAGGCTTCTTCTCAACACAGACTACTGAGGCTATTGGTCAATAACACAGAAACACAGTTCCAAAATGGTTAAAATACACACTCCTCTCCACATGTGTGGAGGAGGAAGACCATCAAAGGGCACACCCAAAAGGATTTTAAAAGGCTATGAAGCTCACTGTCTCTGCCTGTGAAAAGCACATGGTTTGAGGAAGAGATGCTAGGTGTTCTTATTATCCGAGTAGTGTTTTTCCTGAAAACAGACTGTTTTGTCTGTAGAAACATTTGCCGTGAGTGCTCATTCCTGTGAGACTGCAAAGTAGTCCAAAACAGTAGCTGCAATTCTGCAAGAGCAGGGACAGTGAAAAAAGGCTCATTAATGCCCTTTATTCAGACAGTGAATTAGAGGAAAAAGAGATACTGCATGTGTAACTTAAGTTTCACTGTCTACTCCTGTCCTTGGCTGATTTTCCTCAGCAAATTCTGACTCATCTGTGACTTTGGGTGCTCTTCTTTTGTGCCTACATAAAATGGGCAAGAAGGAGGATCTGGGGAAATACAGGACAGTCAACTCAGATTGTGGGAATGTTAATTAACAAATCCAGGCAGATTGACCTGCTTTGAGCAGGAGGTAGAACTAAAGACCTTGGCAGATGCCTTCCTACTTCCATAATACTGAGTCTCTTTTCATGATTCTGTATTTACATAAGTTCTCTTTAGATTAGAATTGTAGTCCATTACCTGTTGAAATGGGTTTGTTAGTATTTTATACATTTAAATGTGTATGAAATTTATGTTGTTATATTTAAAGGTGGAAGTGAATACATATCAGTTTGTGAAATGGCACAAGAATTTTGAGGTTTATAAATGGCTCCAGGTGAGAATTTAAGTAGCTAAGAAATGCTGCAGCTCAAGAGAGCTCCTAGCTTGAACTTCATAGTGGCCGACTCACAAGCTACCCTAGTAAACACGTTATTACAGAGTGTTGATTTCTTAACAAAATAAAATTGACACTGGTTTATTATGCTGAGATAGCAATGCTACTATTAGGTCCTTCTGAATAGTGCTATGATTTTAATGCAGTGTTTGAGAAATACTGCATTGTGTTTCAGAAGCTTGTATAGCTAATGTGTGGGAGGCTTCACATGTAAGCTGCTTCACAAAAGAGTAAAGAACCCCAAACTGAAGAACACTCTGAAAATGTAACCATTCTATATGCTTGCCTGGAGATGGATAAGGAAGGAGAGTGGATAGAAAGAGACAGACAATGACAAAAATGACAAAAAAAAAAATAATCTGGATTTGGGTTGACAACTACCTCTGCTTGAAAAGCCAGGATAGTCATCACTGGTCAGTTGCCATTCTTCAGTAATAATTGGCTAAAGGATACTGTTATTGTGGTGGGATAAGAAACTATTTTCAGATTTACAAAATATGCTTACTACAAGAAAGGAGCACTTGCAACAGTTGTCCTAAAACTCTTAAGCATAGCTGAGCTTGAAACATGGAAGCAGTAAGCAGTTACCCTCTCAGTTAATTAAAGACCTGTCTAATTTTAAGCTGGTGAAGTTGAAGGCATCTGCTCAGCCCAGCTGAGCAGCAAGGAACAATTCTATTATGAAAACTCAGTGTTATTTTGCTTTTGGAAAGAATTTGCATACTCCAGCATAGCTTGCAGTAGCCATTAGCTAAGGAGCTCATGTAGGCAGCTTCAAGGTACTCTCCAGTCAGGCAGAAGATAAATTTGAAATGGGATCTCTCACTTTCCAGCTATAGTGAAGTTACATTTCTCTGTCTGAATCACAAATTCCTTCCTGAACCTGAGGAAGCTTCTTGTTGACTTTGTTGCTGGCATACTGTGCTGCTTCTAAAAAAGTTACTGTTTTGATGAGATTGCATTTTTCATGGGAAAATTTTGTTACACCAAATAATTGTGGAGAGGAAAGGGAGAATATCAAGAGGTTAAAGAATACAAAATACAGCTGAACATGACATAAAACAGATAGTCCAGTGAAACAAATAAATGGTGGGAGAGGCTGTTCTATTAAACTTGTCTTAAAATCACATGCTGCAAGACCTTTATCAGCCCTGAGTGCACCTTTTTTCCAACCTACTTTCAAATGTCAGTAATCTCTTGTGCAAGGACAGGTTGGCTCAAATAAGTTATGTTAGCACTTATATATCTTCCTTACTCTAGTTCTATGCTTTACCGAAGAAGTGTTCTGTTTGGTTATCCCTCACTCCACAGACACAGAGGCTAAGGAAAAAAGTGCCAAAATATCCTGGAGCTAGCCAGAGGAAAATTAAAAATTAATCTATGGTGTTAGCGTATCCTCTGGTCGAAACAAAAAGATTGTTGAAAACAGCATGTTTTACTTATAGTACTGTATTTCAAAGTATATTTTAAAATATCAGTTTTGAATATTTCTATAAAAGACTAGCACAGCACTTGAGCATTCTGCCTATACTATTACTTCATTAAGAATTACAAACCAAATACTGAGTCACCAAAATAAGCAGAAATGTAATCCTATGCAGTGAACTTGCACTGACCCTTCAGCTTTGCAGGTGTCAGAGGATCAAAGCAAGGTTTTCTTTTCCAGATGCATTTGGATTTTAATAAGTGCTAGTGTGATGTGTGCCAGTCTTAACGAAGACCTGACAGTTCTTGCTAGCGTTACTGGAACACACACAGGATGGAGAGTTCTGGTATTCGAACAAACGATTTAGTTTAAAAGGAATGCTAAAACTTTGAAAGTAAATAAAACCTAATTAGTACCCTATTATGAAATCATATAATTAGGTTTTAAGATAACTCTAAATACCAATCTGTTAACTAGTGAGTATTTTTGTTTTTCAACTGTAGCATTAGCATACACATTTGTAACTGTTACCTAAGAGAATTTCTGGTGCCTGTTTCAGTACTTTGTATGAAATTATTCTTGCATGGCATTTGTAATTGTTCCTGTCAGGAAAATGGAAGCCTTGCACATATTCAGTAATATGCCTTGGAGAGCATGTAACCTTGGAGATCTGCGTAATGTACCTTCGGATAATGGAAATTCTGTAGATAGTTCCTGAAATACTACTTTCTTCCTCATGAAAGCTGAATTCTTTCCAGAGGTAATGTTTGCCCTTGGCAAAACAAATTTTGATACAATAATGTTTATAAACAGAGTAGGAAGCAAGAAATCCTTCACATCTGTCAAATGTCCCAGTATAAACTTTCTGCTTTTCACACATGCAGAAGTCTATACTGAAAAGTAGACAGCAAAAAAAAAAAAAAATCTTTCAGTGATAAGTATCCAAGAAAATGAAGCAAAATATGATCTTTTATTGTTTATATTTGCATATGAAAATTGATTTCTTTTTCTGGATTTGCAGTTTCCCATCTCATTCTGCCCTTTTTAGATTTGTAATGAAAAAAATGTACTTTTCAAAACAAACTAAGGAAGGATTTTCCTTGTCAGACTATTATCAAAGGCTCTACCAATCTTATGCATACTCATCAAGTAATCTGTCTTTTTATTAAGGTCAAAAAACATTCTTTTTCACATCTGATAGCTTCATGGAAGTGTTATTATGAAGAATCACTATAGAAAACTAGGTCTGTTCTCTTACTGTTTGAAAACAGTAAGTTTGCAAAACAGAATAAATAAATAAAAATCTGGAGGCTGTATTTTCTAGGCGTTTGAACTTGGATGCTTTGTGAATAAAAGAGATAAGCTTTTAAATCATGTATGTTCTTTTTAGCCAGAACTTTTCATATATGAATCAGTGCATAGACCCATCACATAGTTCTAATCCTAAAAAGCATCTTCTAGGGCCACTCCTGTTCTTAAGGTATGCAGTCAGCATTTATTGTGCTGCCTCACGCCTGCATCTCCCTTCCTACATTCCTTTCCTCTTTCTCTGTCCAGTTCTTCTCCAGAAACAACAGCATGCCCAGATTCAGGGACACATTGTCACTCCTTTTCAGGCAATAACTGCAAAGCTTGCTCAGCTGTCTCCTAAATGTACTGTTAGGAAGAAATTGTATTGCATGGAAGTACTGTATTAAAAAAAAAAAAAATTAATAAAAATAAGTCCATCTTTTCTTCATAAAGGAACATCAGTACTCTCCTTTCAACTTGTAATACAGCCAGTTTATACTAGTCATGAAGTTTAAGAAAGCCTTTATCCTACAAAGAAGTGTCTAGCACATTAGTATAAAACAGAATTAATGAGAATTAGGTCTTTCTGGTACTAAACATTACATTTACCAGCCTTGGAAATACCACATAAAAACGTATGTTTTGTTTTTACGTTTGATATTGGCTAGAACTGGTATTTCTAGGCCTTGTCAGAAGCTGCACCCCGTGGCAAGTTGCATTCTTAAATTTCACAGCCGGGTTGTTCTTTGGCAGCACTCCCTTCCTCAGCTTCGAGTGGCTTGCCTCAGCAGCACCAGCACCGGAGTATGAAGTCTTGTTAAAATATGTATTTATTTCATGTATATATAGAATTTTATGTACATTTCAACCAGTAAGACTTTTCCAGACAAATCCACTGGAACTGAATTTGAATTTCCATGACCATCAATGTGTGAGTGAAAGAGAATTATGTTTATAATAAAGATACATTTTATGAAACTGTTTTAAGTGCTAGTGCATAGTTAATACATCTCCACAGGTATAACAAGCCTAATGATTTGCCTAACCTTAAAATAATTATCAATAAATTGGATCAAAGGAAGATATTCAATACAGCATTATTAGAACACTCAATCAGAATGCATTTTATATAAAAGCTTACAAAACCATGAAAAGGTTTTTAATAAAACTTAGCAGCAATGTTAGTTTCTGCTCACATATCCTAACATTCTTTTCAAAATTCCTCTAAGTCTCAAAGTGAATTATCTTAAAAATACAAGTATGATATTCCCTTAGGCTAAAGAGACCAGTTACAATAAAAACAAATGTGAGGTGTCTCTGCTCTGTTAGACTGCATCAGACCAGTTACTATAATGTAATTCAATTTTTTTATTCTGCATGATTTGTCTGCATAGAAAGAAATGACAAAATATCAAGAAGTGGGGAAATAACGAAGTTTCTTCTTATTGAAAGTTTTTTTTGAGAGGTCTGACTAATGCCAGTGAGAATAAGTGTCTCTTCTCAAATTCTTTACTGAAAGAAAAAAACCTCACACTGGCTTCAGCAGTTCTGTTACAGGATTATGTGCCTTTGTGAGTCTTTCTTCTTTTCAGGATGTCTGTTCAGGGCATATCTGTGCTAACAAAGGCCTGAGGCATCGCTTCCTGCAAACTGGATTTTGAAGATGATGAAATATGTCCATTGAAACCTTGAAGAAATAAAATTTCATTTAGCAAAGGTCTGTTCCAAAACACCCTGAAATCAGTAGGAACTCTTCAATTTGATTCCACAAACTGTGGAGCAACACAAAAACGTTTCAGTCAATGGCAGCCAAGACTGCAGAACAGCATTTATCAAAAATAATTGTGCTGTGACTTACTTGACACTTTTCTGAACACAATGTTTTTGTTTATATTTAGTAAAAAAAGAACACCTCTTTTCAGAATTGTGCACAAATAGATAAATAATGAGGAACGTGGCAGAATTTTGATAACATGACGTCTTAATGCAGCTTAGTGCTAGCAACATTCATCCTAAGCAAACTACTTATTATCACATCATCTTTTAAAATATAAGAAAAAGCCCATGAAATCAGAAAGTGACATTAAAGATGAGGAAACAACCAGGAAATCACAGTGTAAGGAAACAGATTAGGTCAAGTCATAGTCTTTGTGTACCCAGGGAATAAAAGCATTTTCATAAATTAAGAAAAAATAACATAGTGGAATCTGACATCACTCCTAGTGGAATTATCTAAATTCATTTTGTTACTGAACCTTTGATAATATTAAGCTAATCTTCACCACCCTTGCAACAGGTTTGATGCACATCTGTGGTTTGAAAGGGAATTTGTCAAGTCAGAATTATTTTAGTTTTCCTAGGTCAGGCAAAGTGGTGGATTACAGAACACAGGTGAAGCATACTTAGGGACTGAAACCTACTTCTCAGCTATTACAGATTAACAGCTTGTTTACTCAGCAGTCATTTACTGGGTGAGTTCCAAAGGTACCAGAAATGGACTTTTGTAATAATTTTCTTAAACATATTTAATTAAGAAAAGAGCAGATGTTTAAAACAGAAGCTGCCATGAACCCAAATCTACCTGCATTGGCTAAAACCATTCAACTCACTTTCAGTTAATACTTCATCAATCACAAAAACCCTGTGTGCAAGTTAATTTTGTTGGCTGCATGAATTTTCTCATGTGTTCTCTTGTTTCTTTTTTAATGTATTCAATTATTATGGTTATTTTTTGCTGTTGTCTAATCAGTATTTTTTCAAGCAGTCTCTACGGTGAATGTTTAGTTTTGTGAGTAGCTTCCTGCTTACACTCTAAATCCCTGTATATTGAATATCTGGGTTTAAATGTGTTCCTAACAGGCACTTAAATAATTGCTTTTGATTTTCAAAAGAAAAATTATTTGGAAATACACACTGTTATGTTAGCTGGTAACCTAGGCAACTGTGTATTGCAAATGTATCTGACTGAAGTGGATGATCCCCAAAAGCTTGTAGGTCATCAGTAGTGTGAATGGGAACAAAAAAGATGACAGATACATAACAGAGCTGTACTATGTCATCTGATTCTGCACAATTTGTCTAGTCTTTTTAGGGTAAACACAAAAACTTCTCAAAAAATTCCTAAACTTCTTTCAGGTTTAGGCCAGTAAATTGCAAACATGTTATTTATAAGATGATGGTATTAAAACTATGCTGCACTGAGATAATTATGAAGGACCTTAGAAAGATGGTAGCATCAGTGAACATGTGTGGTTTGCTTACAGCTTGAAACCTGTTCTTGGTTTGCCAGGCTGTAAGAATCTCTGAAGCATGTAGCATTTTTCAACATTTCAGGATCCTGCTGAAGGAAAACAAGTATAAGCACAATTTTAAGCCCAAAGCTTAGTCACAACAGGCCCTTAAAGCATGCCACAACATTCAGTGCCTGTTGTGTGGAGCAGCCATAGTGCTGTATCACCTGCTACCATCTACAATCATTCACCTGTCAAAGATTGTTTGAGAAAGAGGAGTTAGCTGCTTATCCTCCGTTTCTTTGAACAGATTCACCAAAATGAAGTCCATCCAGAAAACCAGGGTTGGTGTCTAATGTCCACTGACAGCTAGATTCTGGAGTTAAACTCCCACTTACCTTTTAAAGTCTGAAGTTATCTCGTAGCTATCATAGGCTTTTGAACAAATAATGCTTCTGGAAGTCTTGCTGATTAGAGCATACATTTGAAGGCTAGCTATTTGTCAGCGGTCAGAATAAAAATGTGCAGTAATACCCTGAGTTGGCACCTACTAAGGTTTCATCTGTATTTTAGGTGAAGTTCTGAAACTGCTGTACTTTGGCATTACTCTACTATACTCAGAGGAACTATATCAACTGATAGCAACAGTGTTACTAAGCAACTATTTTACAGCGTGTATGACTATGCAAGGACTTTACTTGATCAATTTTTCTTTGTCTAAAAGCATCTTCTGAGTGCTTACAAAAATTTAAGTGTTGTATTTCCTACTCCCCTTTGGAAAAAAAAAAAGTAAGAAACCAAAATGCCTCAAATGTGGCAATAAGGCATTCTTTCTATTATTCATCTTTATAATAGTATATTTCAAGAATATTGATAAAATAGGTGCTGATCAGGTACTTCACAAAAGAATAATAGATTCCCAAACTGAAACTTCATCAGAAACTAGAAAAGAATCTGAAGTTTCAAAGGACTAAGTGAAAAGTGTGAGCTAAAATATTCTACCACACTGCCTGTCACTTGAACATGAATGAATGCAGACATCTCCAACCCTGTTCAAAGGTGCTGTGATCAAGCTATTCACTCCTTAATGCAAAAAACATAGTTGCTTTCTGTGTATTGATTCAGGATGGATTTTACAGACTCTAAACACTTATTGCCAGAAAATGAACACGAGTAAGCAGTAAGTTCAATTTATCAAATAGAATCTTAATGTAGAGGGAATGAATGCAAGATTAGCATTAAGCACTGTTTCTAACCATCTGGCATAAATAAACTTCTCCTCAGGTGTAGAGTGTGCTACAGCTCCTGTAAGGGCAGGTATCTATACTGCTTGTGTATCCTGACCAACTCCCCTGGATGTTGGATCTGCAAGGACTAAGTCCACACACCCAACAAAGGTTCTATAGCAAGTCACAGCCACAGAAGTTTGTAAGTGCTTGAACAAGGTCAGGGGATGAGTTCTATTTGATAATTTGATATACAATGCAAAATGTGGTCATCTGTAATGTGAATTCTAAAAAAAGTGCTCCCCCCACCAAGCTATTTGTTATTCTACTAAGATAAAGCAGGATCTAAGAATTACGTGCAGTGAGGCCCAAATGTCCTCCTTTCTCCATGTTACCAAGCTTTAATGAATTTCATTATTCTTTTTTAATTTACATGCTCTTGCAGAATAAAGGTCCCCAAATCATTAACTAATTTGATATGTCTGAAGTACCAATTCAATTCTCTGGTCCCTTGAGAATCTTAGCCATCTTGTTCAAACACCTCTTAACTTAGTTTCATAATTAGATACACCTTGATTGATGGTTTTTTGTATAGCATTTGCAGAGGGAAGGAAATCAACCTAATTGTTATCACAATTTAGCAGGTTTAAGATTAAAAGTCTTAACCAAATCACTGATTTCCAAGAGGAAACAAAGCTCTGCTCTGATGTAGGGCAAGGTAAGTAAGGTCTTTTAGGTAATGACTCCAATAATTAATTATTTTGGGAGGAAGAAATTGATATGGCAATTACTAAGAAAGTTATTTTCATGCTACCTGCACTTTGGATATATATTCATATGAAAACAGGGACATCTAGTTTTTCTTGTTCTTAAGAGCTAAATCATCCCAAACAGAAAGTTAATGGTGAATTAGATGTTGGAAATAAATAATTAGGCAGAGTTGGAACAAAAGGATAAAGTATTTTTTTTCTAAAATAAATCCTTTCCTTTTACAATAATTTCTACCAGAATTTTTTTAATTAATTAAAATTTAATTAATTCTTAAAGCCATGTTGAATCCCAGACTTCTATGTATGCTCACACAACTGAGCAGTCCTTATTCAGAGCTTGTGGCAGAGGTAAGTTCAGGATCAGGCATTAAATGAACATGAAAACAGCTTGCTTTCTGTTTTTTTTATAAGTGAGCTGTGGGTTACAATGTGCTATTGTAGTGGGCTAGAGTCTTGCTGTGAGAAGAAATGAGAATAATTCATGCCTGAGACATAACACAGACAATAATTTATGTTATCAGTATATGAAAGCCTGTCTCAAAATCTCCGTTCTTACTGAAGAAACTTGTCTGCAGAGGTACAAATAAATTGTTGCATCACTGAGTGACATGAATTACTTCAGGACTGAAATAATGACCTGAGAACCGTGTTTTGGGAGCAAAATGAGTGTTACAGACTGCGTAAAATTAAAATAATCACTTTCTTGTTTATGCAACTGAATAAGAGCTTCAGGATTAGGTCTTGTGTTGTAATGCATTTTAAGAAATCCTGAGCAGATTTTCTGTTTCTGGTAATATTTGTCCATGCGTCATGAACTCAGTGTACAGCAGTGAGTCACAGTATATATAGGCAAACAGCTATGATTATAGATATGGATGGGCAGAGGGATTTGAATTTACAAGCATTTGAAATGAGTATTAACAAATACAAATTTTCTCAAAGTTTTTAGTGTTTTGGGAATAAAGCTTGTGTTAAATTCGCTGGAAAAATTGTAAGCCATATATTTCTTTATGTTGTCATTTGTATGAAAGCCTTAATGTTTGGGAATTATTCAGGGTATTAAAGGTATCAATGGTTATAGATTTACCATGTATAGGTAATACTGAAGAAATATAATTACAGGACTTGGGGTATTATGAAATACTAACTTATTTTCAGCATATTCTTTTTCTTCTATCACCTTGGAAAGTTTTGGATACTTTGAGATTAGCGATGGCTAGTAGTAATTAACTGTAGCCTATGTGGGTTTTTTTGAGTTGTGGTTATGGTCGAGATCATATTATCATAGTAAAAAACTGGAAATGCCAGCTTTCATCTAACGTTTGCACAGTGGCAATCTTGGAGGAATCTGGTTTTACCTGATTCTGGACACTTTTAGAAGCTCTGTTAGTTTAGTCATATGCAGTTGACTACTGTAGTTGATCCTTTGGTTTTGCTTGGTTTAGATTTTGGGGTGTTCTATGCTGATTTTATTAAATATTTTTCCTTTTAAAAAAAGACAATTTGACTTTGCAGGAAGTTTAGAACAAAACTTATTGTGCAGTGTTTATAGACACATCATGCCAGTTATGGACACACATCAGGCAAAATCTATACTAGGTATTCTGGGATTTTACATTGATGGTGGGGGAGAAGGATGGGAAATGTGTAGAATTATGACATTTTGGACGAAAACAAGCCTCAGTTCTGGAATCTCAAGCTTAATGAATCAGTATTTCTAGCTAGTCTCTATCAGTAGAAATTAAGCAAGTGGTTTACATGCAAATTCATATTTGCTTTGGTAGGTAACTCTTGTCTCAGATGAATGCTCATAACATACTGATTGACAAAAGTAATAAATCTGATAAGGGTCGTCATAAGCTAATACAGTAAGGTAAAGGAAATCCATAAGGGAAATCAAGAAGCTCTAAAGTAAAGCCGACCAACCTTTATTGCTGTATTAATTTGCTTATTAATTGGCACAGAATGGATATTTACTGAGTAGAAAAGTCATTGGCTGACAGAAAAAGGAGCATGGCAACTGAAGAGGGAACAGCAAATACCTCACTTTAGTTGATGCTTTCAAAAAGTATACTTGGTCAACTCTTGTCAGTACACAGCTGAGATGGGAAAATCTTGTCAATTAAGATGCCAAGGGGAAATGATCATTAAAAAGAAAACAGTCTGTATGTGGAAGACCCAAACAAAAAACAAAGGCTGAGATTCATGAGCTGAGCATGAATATGTTGATTACAGGTCTCCAATGTTGTCTGGTAACACTGAAAGCTACTGCTTTAACATTTGTCAAACAGCAACCATTAAAAAAGGACAGTTTATTTGGCAATAGTGAAAAATCTTCATTGCCACCACCTGAATCTCCTGTTTTAAAAATTATTTCTTCTTGTTGGATAATAAAACTCTGTGGAAAACATATCTAGACAGAATCCAAGTCCAAGAAACACATGTACTAAGTACCTGTATGAAGTTCATAGGCTATCAACATACATCCTGATGCTTTGAAATCTGAGTTTCAAACAATATAAAAGGATGCAAAGTGATTTCTATCCATTATACCATGGAATATGACAACACAAACTTATCATTAGATGCAAGAGGGAGCATGGATAAATGCCCCTGACACAACAAAACAAATAAAATAATACTAGAACTTCTACTTCATGATCCAAATAAATACACATAAAAACTGATTTGTATTTCAGTGCCTATTAACTTACATATTTCATTTTTCTCTTATGACGATGCTTATGTGAGATCTCTTATTTGTCATGGGGCCACAGACCTATGCATATATGTTATAGTTAAGAGTTAGAAATGCCATAGAGAACCATCTGTAACAGTTGTATTACAGTCCTATCATACTCAACTCCAGCCTGGACAAAATTAATTTCTATTAATATAATTCAGGCAGTTTTTATTAATGAGGCCTATTGAAGGAGGATGTCTAAACCATTGGACTGTGACTCAGATAATTTCCTAGTTTCTTCTGTGACCTTGGGCAAGTTGCTCAATTTCTCTGGCTGGCATTTTCTGAGACTCCAAAGGTTTTAGAAGGACAATAAAGCTGATTGATTGTTTTGGTTCATTGGCTAAAATGAAAAAATCATGCAATAGTGAGGTGCAGTTTAACAAAAAACTAATGGTTGGTGAAATAGGGAAAACAAACAAAAATCTAGAGGAAAAAAGTTCATCTCAACAATTGAATGTTGCTCCTGAAGTTCCTTTCTGAATTTATTTTTTTTTTACTATATCTGGGAAACTTTTGAAAGGAAAAATTTGACATGTATAAACAATAAAATAGAATAAGATTATTTTAATTACTCATGTGTTAGATTTGAATAATCTAGTTAGCTTTAATTTCAAACGTGGCTGCTTCCTGAATTGAAGTACTATTAAAAAAAAAAAGAAAAAAAAACCAATCCATTTCAATGACATGCTTCTACAGAAAAATATTTTATTATGCTGAGTTTGTAATTTTTAGGGACAGTGGCTGTGATAGTATGTATACCTACTGCATTTACACAGCAAGTTTTACATTTCCTGAGCCTTCAAGGCATTTGTGTAATAAAAATAAATTTATGAAGTCTTTTTGTCTTATGCTCACACTGAACTTCTGTCTTAGGTGACAGTGTAAGGAGGTGAAAAGGAAACAACTGACTGTTAGATAGGCTTGTAAACAGAAGAAGAAAAATGCTGGAAGAAAAAAATTACTTCTGTGGTCTCACTGGTAAGTCGAACAAGACATCAGAAAACTTATTGTGTCCTAAGCAGGAACAGCAAAGGACCAAGAAAGACATATCCTGAAGTTCAAAGATCCCCAGTTGCACTGAATCAGCCTTGTGGCTCCCAGAAATGTCACTGCTCCCTCCAGCAACAGATTTAGTGCAGTTGATACATCCATCTACAAGGATTCAGTATCTATCCAGAGTAAGGGTTTCATACTGCAAATGCCATTTAAATGCCAGCCTTATTTATTTTCATAGGAATAGGCAAACGACAAGAACAACTACTTCATTTTAAGGATCCTGGAAATGGGTGAAGAATACTGATGACCCCCCATTACATTGCCAGCTGTACTGAATGCCTCATTCTGAATGGTGCGTCCTTCTACAGCCACTGCTTAGTAGTGGAAATGGTAGTAAAGCCCCATCTAAAGCCACAGTCCTCTGTCCCAGATCCATATGTGACTGAGTGACCCAGCAGTAAATATGTGAGCTGTATCAGACACAAGTATGTTTGCTTTTCCCAGATGATTCAAAAATTTTATGCTGCAGAAAGACACACAATATCTGATCCAGTGTAAAGTTTATGTGGCAGACAGGCAAAAACTTACCTGGCATAAAATTTTCTCTACTGGTTCACACTGGTTTAAGAAATATTGCTAGTGAGTAAATGAATTTTTATCGTGTGACTGCAGTACTTTTAATCCTTCTTGGGAGTCCAGAGTCTGATTTACTGCACTGTCAAACCACTGTCTAAGGTTAAGCAAACACACTTTTGCTTAGTTACAGACACACATGGGTGTTCACAAGGTTGGAAAATCTATCAAAATGCCTTTTTTGCTGGTGGCCCTTCTCTGTACTGAAGGATCATTATTTTAAGAGTCAGTAGTGCCACTGAACAGTGGTAAGCGGAAAGTGCTAGTCAGTGAAAAACACATTTTCAATAGACCAGGCACTTACTCAGTTAGAAATATACAGCAATCACAATAATAACATCTGTTCAGTATTTTTATCAATGGATGCAGGAATTGAATGCACGATTAACAAGTGTGCTGATGATCCCAAATTAGGAGGTGCTGTTGACAGTCTTGAGGGACAGGAGGCCTTGCAGAGGGTTCTAGGTAGATTGGAGCACTGGACAATGATCAATGGAATTAAATTTAACAAGGGGAAATGCCGGGTTCTGCACCTGGGAGAGAGCAACACCAGGCAGAAGTATAAATGGGGAGAGGAGTGGCTGGCAAGCAGCCCTGCAGGAAGGGGTCTGGGGGGCAGCAGGCCCAGGAGGAGCCAGCAGTGAGTCCTGGCAGCTGAGAGAGCAAACCGCAGCCTGGGGCCATCACACACAGCACAACCAAGCCAGGCAGGAGAGGGGATTGTCCCACTGCCTTTAGTGCTGGTGTGGCCTTGGCTCGAGCCCTGTGTGCAGCTCTGGGCCCCACTAGTTGAGGAGGATGTGAAGGTCCTTGAACATGCCCAGAGGAGGACAACTGAGCTGGTGACAGGGCAGGAAGGCATGTCCTCTGAGGAGCGGCTGAGGACTCTGGGCTTGTCTAGTTTGGAGAGATGGATGTTGAGGGGTGATCTCATGGCTCTCTGCAGCTCCCTGAGCGGGGGATGTGGAGCGGGAGGTGCTGAGCTCTTCTCCCTGGGATAGGAAGATAGGGTGATAAGACATGTGGGAATGGTTCAAAGCTGTGCTAAGGGAGGTTCAGACTGGACATTAGGAAGCATTTCTTCACTGAGAGGGTGGTCAGACAGTGGAACAGGCTTCCTGGAGAGGTGGTCAATGACCCAAGCCTGTCAGTGTTGAAGAGGCATTTGGAATTTTGGTCAGCCCTGAACTGGTCGGGCAGTCAGAATAGAAGATTGTTGTAGGTTCCTTCGAACTGAATTATTCTATTCTAAATTTCCATATGTTTCACAGAAAGATATGTGTATTAAGTCATAGACCAAAACTCACAGAATGCATAAAAATGTCAGGGATTGTCTCAAGATGCGGTTGGAATGATCTAAACTGTGTGTCAGCTGAACTCAGTTAAAAATCTGCTCGAAGGTATACTCTTCAAACGCATGGTCAAGGTATGTTCTTTATAGAAAGGTGTGTAAGAAGATCTTTTGGGACATGTCCACACCTGAAAAATAATTTTCCAGGCCTAAAAATATTTATCTAATCCAGACGCTCATTGTCTTTCCTTCTCCTTTTTTTGTGAAAAGCCTGTGAGAAGTAAGGAGAGAAATCTAGAGCTGACAGAAGGATATGCTATCTTTTTTTAGCATGCTTCTGTTGGGAAAATTATTGCTTATTAGATTTTTCTACTGAGACAAAGCAGCTCTTTCAAAATGCCTGTTTTCTATCTTTTAACCAGCTCCAGGCACTTTAATTTTCACAACACTGTATGCTGTAGTCACAAATGTATGCAGTCTTTACCAGATGACAAGTTTTCTCATTGCAACTTGTGCTTTTTTTCGCCTTTTTTCTTTTTGATTGACCAAATATGGATCGTTAGCTAGCACAGAGCTTGGTGAAAATTATTTTATTTCCCCTGCCTTCTCTTTCTATACCTACTCCTAGCAGCTGGAAAGCCAGTTTTGCAGGAATGGATGGGACCTTTGCAGTGCCTTGCCTGGATATGTTGACCAACATGTTGGATTTAACAGAGGGGGAATCTTACATTTTCATGCTACTCTGTTGATTTGCAAGTGTTTCCTCAGAGCATAAGGAAAACATGGCAAGAACTATTATTCAGGGGAGTTTCTGGGACATGACAATACATGGAAAGGTATTCCAAGTGATGCAACTCATAGGGCCACTGTTAAGGTATATGAGGCCTTAAATTAAATATTGGACAACATGAGGCTGTTTTATTGGTCTTGGTGTGCATACAATTTAGCCAACGTGATGCTGTTTTATTGATTTTAGTATATATACAATTGGAAATATTACCTACTAATATAAAGCAAAAATCAGACTGAGCCTTTCTATTATCGAATAGTTCACTTAGACAAATGCTTAATATTTAAAAATTCTATCACATGCATTTATGGGAACTACTGGTGGCTAATTATCAGTGTTCACCCTTTAAAAAGGTTTTTAAATTAACGTACATAATTTTGTAACTTAGAATTACTGATAAATTTAAAACAAAAAGAAAACCAATAGACAATTAAGTTTGGTTCCATATCTCAGACATATGTGTTGCCAATGTCCCCTGCCTTTGGTTTTTTTAAAGACTTTTCAGGCACGAATAACAAGCAAATGATCAAGTTAGGCATGAAACTCAGAGTTCATAAGCAGGAGGTGCTTAACTTTCTAGATATCCCCAAAATACATTAAGCATTTTTATCTTGACCTAATGACTTTTCTGTGAGGAGAAGATCACATTCTTGGCCTCATCTTGTATTGTTTGACATCCTACCTCCAACAGTGGTTGATACAGTGAAGGTACTTAAATAAATGCCACTATTTTTTTGGCCCACTGTAGCAAATATAACGCCTCCCATTAGGTAAGGAATTGCTCCCCGCACTTTTTTTTTTTTAAGAGGCTGAAGTTGAGGGGGTGTACGTGTGAATAAATATATGACGGCATGTCATGGCAACTTTTCCAATTCCTATAAAATCCAGTATGGTCAATGGAGACCTACAATAGCTAATAATTGCTGTCTGAAAAAGGCAAAAACATATCCTTAACCAAATTAAATTGAAATTGCCCTCAGTGCATATGGCTAGATATCCAGTGTGCAAGCAATAAGAAAGGGCTTTCTAACATGGTCATTGAAATGATTTTGTGGTGGTTTCCCATGGACAGTATCTAATTTTTTACTCATGGAAAAACAACATGCACATCTGAAACAGCGGGAAAGAAATATTTAAAGAACACATGCTGTTAATAAATCAGTTGGTATTTGCAGCAAGGGTGAAATATGGGACAGGTCTGTGGTTTGGAAAGTAGCATAAAATTGTCTAGGGAAAATATAGATTAGACTTTATTTTAACCTTTCTTCAAATACAGATACAGTTTACTGATAAGTCATGTCAAAGGTCCACCGTAACACCCCAACATGTCTTACTGTTGTCAGGGAGGCTATAAATTGGATTGTTCCAATTATCTAGGCTCCAGGAAGAATAATACTGAAGTAACTAAAGGTCTCTGGGGGTTTGTTGCAAGCTTGTAAGGATGTAGTGAATGCCAGTGTCATCTCTACAGATCTGGCTGGAATGGAACATTTTAACATCTATGTATTTAACTCCAGCTTTCCCAGGAGGTGCTGCTGTTTAGATCCTAGCCCAGCCAGTGTCTCCCAGGAGCAGTGGTGGTGATGGGAACTTGTTAAAAAAGTAGTTTTCACCTCAATGACACATGTGAAATACATGTCAGTACCTAGCCAAGTCAGTGTGAAGCATTAACACCTGTGTTACAAAGAACATCTTGAACAACTTAAGTCCACTTGGGAATACAACTGCAGAGATTCAAAAGAAGACCCAGGCATTAGTGACAGTCACAAAACTCATTTTGTGTCCTGTTTCAGTAACTAAGCCATCTGTTTCTTTTGTGGAGAAAACTGCTGCATACTGGCAGCTCAAAACCAGAAAGAAGGTAGAATGTACTTACCTGCTTATGCCAATAAAACTCCTATTGAAAGGGAACGATTAAAAATCTGGGCCCAGCACCCACGGACAGTAGTTAAAGGGCAGCTTTCAGGCAGTGTATGGCTGTGACAAAGTGGTAGCACTATGGGGTGGAGGGAGGAGAACTGCCTCAGGGACTGCTGCAGGAGGTGTGGCTGCCCCTGACAGCCAATCAGAGGACATTGCAGAGGGTACAGGAGGTACGGCAGTGTCGAAGTGACAACAGCACTAGTGATGAAGGGGCAGGGGCTCAGGCCTGCAGCTTGGGGCTCCTCCCTCCCCTCAGGTGATTTCAGGCTATCTGAGCTATGGTAATGAAGTCCCTGGGGAATTAAGCAACTGTTTCTTGACAGGAAAACCATGAAAATCTGACTAAAATCTGCAGGGTGTGTGTGGGAAACATCTCCAGATTTCTCTCTTCTATAGAGTTGGCCAAAGCCCTAGAACACAATTCTTCATTGAAACTTTTCAAAAGGTAATATCTTAATGTGGAACTTTCACCTTTCTTTTTAGATTATGACAGCTGCTGATTGCCAGGATTTATCCAGAGTTTGCAGTTGGTGGGTGTAAACACTTCCTGTTCAGGTAGTCCAAAAAAAAGAGTCTCTTTCCTTACTAAAACTGAGAAGTGGATGGAAGCTCTTTGGTACGCTCCTCTTTTCCAGCTGCCTAGTACTGTAAGAGCTGCAGCTTCCCTATCAGCTTCCGTACATCTTCTGTATCCTCCTGCAAAATTTACTTAAGAGTGCATATATAATTAAAAAGTTGTCATTTAATCATTACAATAAAACATATAGTTGTGTAGTAAATATATTGCTAGGAAAAGCTCCAAAAGCCAATGCGTCACTTTTGCCCTCACTAAAAATGAGCCTAACCTGTGAATACACTAGCTAAGTCAAATGAGATTGTGCTGTGTTTCCTCTGAACTGCTGTTATGTTATCTAGAGGAAGCAGAAGTTTTAAATAGATCCTTGGATACTAATTACAGGGAATACAGTAGAAATTTAGCCTTGATAATGTTCTCAGTAATTATCCTTTATGACATTATAAATCTGATTTTTTTTCAACTTTTATATCTGTTTGAGTTCCTATGTGAAACTTTAGAGTTTATTTAAAATTAGCAGCAGTTTCATTAATGACATTCAACATTTTCAGTAACAACCGTATAATGTAAGTCCTTTAAAGTGCTTAATATGACACAACTTCTTGTTTAGATGTGTCTGTTGATAAATTAGAAAAAAAAGAAAGAAACAGAGCAGAAGGAAAAAGCTGTGAAAATTTCAGGGTAGTGAACAGACAAATTTGGCCAATAATGATGTGTGTTACAGGTCATAATGACAAAAACAATGACCTTTGTGTCTATGCAAATTTTTCCTAAACCCTCATGATTTTGTTAACTGCTGGTGGAAAAAATAAAAGTTGTCATGTTTGTGTCTGAACACAGAAGGAAGAAGAGTATCTATAGGCCATGTTGCACTGGGCCATTGACTCAACATCTCTTAAAACAAACCAACTAACCAACCTATTATCATTTATCACCACTGCAATTGGAGATGCTTTTTTGAGGGATGGAAGTTAAACATAGAAATTGGTAAATGTTCTGGACAATGAATTTGCAAACAGCATTTCAACTTGCTTTTTCTGGTGGGATAACATGGTGGCTTAGTTGTACAGCACTTGAGTGTCTACCATACAGAATAATAACAATTAAAGAATCAATGTCCTCTTTCAGTTCTGATTCCAAGCAGGGTGTATTTTGGGCAGAATCAGTACTGTGTAGCAGAGGCTGTCAGTGGGGTTTGATGCAGTACCCTGTTGGACAGGAATTTGCTAGTGCTTGCCAAGCAGGATGCCCAGTGCTTCCAGGAAGTGCTGATCCAACTGCATCCTTTTATTTCCCCCAGAATCCAGCTATGTGTACAGGGTTAGATACCTTTAGAGAGCAAGTCCTCTGAGGAGCAGCTGAGGGAACTGATGTTATTTAGTCTGGAGAAGAGGAGGCTCAGGGGAGACCTTATTGCTCCCTACAACCACCTGAAAGGAGGTTGGAGGGAGGTGGGGGTTGGTCTCTTCTCCCAAGTGACAAATGATAGGACAAGAGGAAAGCATCCCCAAGTTGCACCAGAGGATGTTTAGATTGGCTACTAGGAAAAATTTCTTCACTGAAAATGTTATCAGGCCCTGGAATGGGCTGCCCAGGCAGGTGGTTGAGTCACCATCCCTGGTGTAGGTGTGGTGCTTAGGGACATGGCTTAGTGGTGGACTTGTCAGTACAAGATCAACGGTTGGATTTCATGATTTTAAAGGTCTTTTCCAAGCCAAAATATTCCATGATTCTCAATAATACTATCAGCATCTGATTGAATAATTTATGTGCAGCAAGCTCCACCCTTCCCCTGACCCCTCCCGAACACCAAGGAAGTGTTTGTTCACGGAGCATGAGAATTGGTTGTGCTGTGGGCATGTCCAGGATTTTGAAACCTGAAGTAGCTCAGCTGGAGCTGCTTTGTTGACAATGTACATTTTGGTCATATAAGATTGATAGATTTAATGGTGTGAAGGAGATCCTGAAGTTCTACCTAGACAAATTTTTCTGCTGCACCTAAATAATCATAGTTTGTCTTGTTCTAAGACAGAATGGTTTTGTGGGGGTTGTGTCACAATTGCAATATAGTAGAACGATTTCTGCAAGAACAAAATTCCTATCTGTGACATGACTGCATCCTATTCTGCAGGCAATTGTAACTAGCATTCCTTCTGTATACTCCACTAGCCTAAAATCCATATAACCCTGAAGCCTGAAAATTGACAGTGCTCAAAACAGCCAGTTTAAAATTACTTTTGTAAAATGTTAGCATAAAAATAGACAGTCCTGTACATTGGATGTAATCTGAAAGCCTGCCTTTTTTTTTTTTTTTTTTTTTTTTAATATATATATAAAGCGTTGATCTTCCATTTCTGAACTACACGAAAAGCTTTATTCTCTGGCATACTATGTAAATGAACATTCTTATAAAATTTATTAAAAAAGAACTTTCAGTGTCAAGAAATTAGTGCTATATTGCTTAGTCCAACTATTCCGTGTATTTCAATATTAAGCAGTTATCTTAGATAATTTAATTTATAGAAACTTCTGTTCTTTAATAAAATGGTGAATGCAGGTTTCACATTTGCCATGCTTTCGTCT
Organism: Rhynochetos jubatus; assembly: GCA_027574665.1. Classification (NCBI taxonomy): domain Eukaryota; kingdom Metazoa; phylum Chordata; class Aves; order Eurypygiformes; family Rhynochetidae; genus Rhynochetos; species Rhynochetos jubatus. The sequence continues at coordinate 26,958,114 of CM050656.1, forward strand.
CACAAAAGAAATCTGTTTCTTTCAGTGAAATATGATGTCTTTGCGTTTACAAGAAATGATTTTAATAATTGGCTGACTGTGGTAGTAAGGTGCCTGAACACATAGGAGTTCTTCACTAAAGAAAAAATGAAAGTGGTATGGTTAAAAACTCAGTTGGAAATATTTTAGGGAATGGAAGGTCACTCTAAAAACTGCAAAACAAAGTTAAAACAAATGAATTAGGTTTCCACAGATACCTTGTTACTTCTATTGCTGTGTGATTTTAGTTGTCAGCAAAAAGTATAAATGCTTTTGGGAGATCCAAGTTCTACTTCCAATGCTAATATAAATTAATAATTTTTATTATTAGCCAGCTTCTTGGTGGCCTATAAACTTTATGGACTGGGTTTTTTTATGATAGGAAAGCTAGGCAGGGTATGTTAGGGAAATCGGTAGCTTTATAAATATATTAAATGGAAATGATCAATATAGTCTAGAAATCTGAAATAAAAATAATGCTAGAAGAGACCGTGAAATCGGTGGGAAGCTCTGAATAATAGTATATACTAAAGTTTAAATATAATATGACAATCCCTCTTTAAAACTCAAACTTCAACTCCAAATCATTTTCTGATAGCTCTTATCAGAATGGAATGAAGCTGAACCACCATTGCCTAGGATGTGGGTTAGATACATAGGGGTTCTTAATACTATCATTTTTAGCATTGGTCAGTATTTGGAGAAATTGGAAAATGACTTTAACTGTTTTCAAAGATGTGGCAGAATTACCTTCCCATATTTCCTATAGGTCAAAACATATCCAAAGCATGTATTTATGTCTATGCATTGTCCTAAAACTCCCTGGCTGAAGTTTTAAAACTTGCCTTAAGGATATGGATGCCCAGCTCTCATTAATTTTAATTCAATTAATTAATTTGGTTACTCATTTCCCATTAATTTACATTAATTTTAATGGGAATTGGGCATCCAAATCCCATAGGCATGCTTAAAAATATCAGCCAGAATATAATGAATATCCAAGGGAAGGGAATTCCAGAGCAAGTTGGAACTTCTCAGTTGTAAAAGCTCTGTTAAAGAGCTGTTTTGTTGTTTTGCATTGCTAAGTCACAAGCGATGGTCTCTCAGAAAAAACAGGCCTCTGACAGTTCTTAAGAAGTCAATCAACAGCTCAAATCATGCCTTAAAACAGGAAGAAAGCAGTGCAGGCCTAATTGTGACTGCTCAGTGCTAAATTACAGCAGCAAGTAGCATCTGGAGGTCAAATGTCTATGTTCAAGTGGGAGCACTGACACACAGATTTTGTTGGTAAGGTACTGGAATATTATGCTAATGTCATACAAAGATTTCATGGGCCTATGATGTTGCTGCAGTATCTACATTAGATGGCAATACCTGAATATTTCCGATCAGCCACAGCAATCTCAGGGCAAACCTGGCAATACAGGGTGATCCAGTGGGTTTCTTTGTGCTCATGGCTTCTAGAGGTGGTGCAAGACTGACAGAAAGATGGGCACCACCACCAAAATGAGGACAGATGAAAAAGGGATAAGTATGTTATATCCAACAGTGCATGTTCCTCTTCCAAGCTTCTGGTCAAGTTCTTCTGCCAGTAGTCAACCTCATTTTTGTGGATTTGGGGTTTTTTTTGTGTCTTTTTTTTTTTTTTCTTTTTCCTTTTATAACATGCACTTATGACTGTTATCTCTGAGAAGTGTTTAGTTTACATTTTCATTCCTTTTCCTTTCTAGCCATACACAATTATCCTTTTGCACATCTGCTTTTTCCTTTAAAATTTAGAGGTGCCTTAATCTATTAATAGATTATTTTTCTTGCATAAGAAAAATAATGAGAAAATATTTTTTTAAGCACCTCTCATTTTACTCTATTTTTGTTTCACAGAGGTTTCGAGTACCAGAACTGTAAACAGTCTTGTTTCTTTCTGGTGTTGTATCTAATATATTTCATAAACCAAACATTAAGAAATCATTATCAAATATAATGTTGGTGACCAAATCAACATGAGCTATTATTAGTATTAATGCTACAAATTTCTTTTCTCTTTTTTTTATGTTTGTGGAAAGCATCTTTCTTTTTACTTCTCACCAGATCACATCCACTTTGGTTTACAATAGTACTATAGTAGAGAAATTAAATTTCTCAATTAGCAGTTGAAAAAATGAGAACAATTTAAATTGCAAAATAAGCAAGACAAAACTCCCTTAATTAATTTTATCGTTACTTTTGTAAAAAAAACCCAAAAAACCAGTTTAGCTGCACAGGGGATAACGTCACTTAATCATGCTACATTTAATTGGAACAAATAATTATAGTGAAATATTAATCATTATGCACTGAAGCCCCATTTAAAATGTAATCAGTCTGAATTGAAGACAGCCTGCTTCCTGCACTAATTTGAACTGTAACCTCACTAAGGTGTGTTTCTTATGAATATATGTAAAATACTTGTATCTGTTCTAAAACTACAGAAAGCTTGAATATAAAACGTCGTATCAGTAAAATATAGTATATAAAAATTGCCACTGTGGGAGCCTGTATGCATCCTGGAAGAAACATTAGGATGGAGTTTTCAAAGCCCTTGGTATGTGCTGTCAGTATCCATTGTCAAGTTTTGTCCCCTGGGGGTTCTTACCATTGATTTCAATGGAAGTGGAGTTTCTCAGTGCCAAGAACTTCTAAACAATCGCTCTCAAGGACTGGGGGGGGGGGGAGTAATAATCATGATTGCATCGATCAGTTTCTATCTAAATGTTCTATGTTTTGAAATTTAAATGAAGATGGATTTGTTGTTCTGGATAGTTTAGACATCTATTAATTATACATGCACATAACATTTAATTATCCTAAGTAAGTATGGCAATTTTCTTGAATTAGGGACGGATTATTCCAATCAGACTCCAGAAAATGGACTTTATGATGTCTGTCAGTTCACAATTAGCTTTCAACTGCTAGCTATGGTGTGTGTGTCTTAGGAAGTTTTTAAATGCTTGGAAATTCTACAAGTTTAGGAGCCTCTTGTGGTACAGATGTCCTACACCTGGATGCCCACATGACCATCATTCATAACCTCTTCCAAGCTCCTGATTGCCTCAGCTTTTCGGACTGTGATTCTGAAGCATTCATTCTCTGGGTTCATATTTAATAAAACTAGAAATGTTCAAATGTAATAGGCCCAAAGCAAGTACATACATTGTAAGTATGGACTAGAGACAGTAGACCTTCATCTGAGCATAACACATTATCTCCTTTTATTTTAACATGCAAGGAATGGCAATTAGTAATTGTCTATATGTACACATAAGTATACCAAAGTTCTCTAGGAGCTAACAGTTTCTCAGCATTCTTACACAGTTTAACAACTGTATGAGCTCAAATTTGTAGACGATAATGATATCTGTTCATTCACTGAAAACATAAAAACACTCTGAAATACATACATATGTCTTCAACTACAGCCATGTTAAAATGCCTGTTGAAACCTGAGCCTAAATGTATATAAACTGCTAACTTTGGAGCAATTAATGAGCTTCTCTAGTTAGTCACTGCATGGGAATAAATAAGCACACTGTTCAGTTCACTGGTAAGGAGTGCCCAGGAAAAGGTGGTCCCACTTTGTTACGCACATGAAAGGTCATTTTTTAAATGTTTACCTCTGTGCAATAATGGGAGAAAGGGAAAGTGAAAAGAGGGAATTTGCTCTAAATCTAGTTCAGCTCTCTGCTTTTGGCAAGCAGTCAGAGCACTGGATAATTTCCTCCCCAAAAGTAGCACAGAGTAACAGTACAAATGCTGTGCAGTATTTCCCTATTAAGGAAAATGCTTTTCAGATACCAGGTTTTCCATGTGGCTCAATATAAATGGTTAGCCGCGCATGTATTATGCTTGCAATCAGGGCGAGAGAGCTTTGCTCGCTTTTCCTCTGGAGGTGCCTTACTCCTTAATATTCCAGATGCCTGACAGTGTTTGCTTTTTCTATGAAGAGCTCTGGCTAAACGTTTTTGCATGGGAATTGGCAGTTTGCAGTCAAGATGTGAGTGGAAAAATTGTGGTGAGGGGGAAAGAGAGGAGTGGAAAGGGAGAAAGCACATATAAACTATTTTCTGAGAAAGCTTTGGACTTCAGGCTTTTTGTCTACTGTCTTTGACAGGAGTCAGGACTCACTGAATAGATAAAAGGAGAGAAGAAAAAAGCAAGACTGTGGCAATTTAAGATACTATCCAGCATATCTTAGTGCTAGATACCATTCAAAGGACAAGTTTAATTTAAGCAATGGTTCTATGGAGTATATTAACCTTTCTACCCTACCTACCCCCATGCTGAGCAGTAACTGTCATCTTGCTTTTTAAAAAATATCTTACCAACTCTATTGCACCATTTTTAATCTTCCCTTAGAAAGAGATGTATCCCAAAGTTATCTGATTGGAATCTTGCTAATCCACCTGCTCTGTCCCTCAGTAAAGAAGGTAAATACAGATTGTAAATGGTGTTAATATGAAAAAAGCAGGAAGGTGAGAAAATGGCAAGGCAGCAGCAGGAGACAGCTTGGCTGGCAGCAGCGTAGGTGAAAATTATGTAGTTAGCAGGCCAAAATGACTTTGTAGGAACCTGTGAGTATGTGGGTCAGATATTCTACCAGTGTAAATGTCATAGGTGTGCTGACTTTGGTAAATCTGTGCCCATTTATTTCAGCAGGAAAGTTAGCAATGCTTTCTAGTACTAGTTAATTATAGCTGGTACCTTAGGTTCCTACGCATGCACAGCAAGGACCTGTGTTTTAGATCCTCTTCTTTTGTGTCTGGTCTCTGACCTGACTTTTGTAATGTCTCCTGAAATGCCTGCTGGCTTTATCAAGTGAGTGTGGCATCTGTGGCTTGGAAGTGACTAAAAAACCCCTCTCATTCAGTATTTGAGCAACTGAGTTCTAGTTAGGTTATATTGTTCTTTAAACTGAATTTTTGTTTCCTGGGTGTTGGTTTTTTTTTTTGTTTTGGTTTGGTTTTCTTTTTTTTTTTATTACTGGCATTTTCCATTTAGCTTTTCAGTTAAGTTGTAAAAAAGAGAAAACAGAAAATCTTCAAATGTTCCATAAGTTTAATAGTATTATTTTTTTCTCCCATAATGCTCAGTTGACATGAAGAAAGGCTATAGTCCTGATGTGATAAAGGTACTGTGCTAATAGTGTCAGAAGCCGATAGTTGTTCTCACTTATTTAATGTGCATAACGTATTAGTGCATAACATTTCAGTGTGTATTAATGCATAATAGAGTTAAGTAATACTAGTCAACCCAGAGTCCCCATCAGCAAATGTCCAGACCATTGCTTAAGAACAAACACTATACACTTTCTTCATGGCTTTCAGTACCTTCAAAGCCAAGGAGACCTGGAGACAGAAATAGTAAATTTGACAGTATTAATAGTACTATCTGGATGTTTATTCCATAAATGTGTGCAATTGCTTATGAACTTGGGTGTACTGTGTCAACTGCCACAACCCAGACCAAGTATTTGTATGGACATTAATATCTACTCTGAGGTCTCTTCTATGTATTCTAAGAAGAGACGTCAGATGTTCATCCACTGAATGTTTGAATTAATTTAGACAATAGCACTTGGGTCTCTGGATCTCCTTTGGCTTGGAGGTTTGACAGTGTTAGTCTATGACAGCAGAGCAGTTCTAACCACAGGGGTGACTTACAGGTCCAGCAGTACATACCTTTTGTGTGTTAGAACAGTTAGAAGTAACAGTTGTGGGTTTTCCCAGTATCTGAATGAATCTATACCATATTATCATAGCTATCCTTTTTCATTGTTTAACAGAAGCTGGAAAAATCAATGTATCAATAACTGAATCATTATGTTTGAGATTATAATATGGGTGGCATATTATTAATTCATTCCGATGGTATCAGAACTCAGTCTGGAGTAATTTATCTAATGCATGTCAAGAACTAGGGTAATAGTTTAAACCAGGGATCTGAATAAAAATGGCTTGATATATTTTGGAGCAGCTACAGTTCATTTTGACTTTGTGTAATAGGTATGTTCAGACACTTCACTTCTGAAAATGTGGTCCATGAAAATCTTTTAATGGGATCCACCAGAGAGTCCTTTCTGTATGATGAATAGGGCTGCAGGACCTCAGCTAGTTTGCAGAAAAGCCACAGATGAAAAACACTGACAGCCACTGCCCAAAAAAGAACAAGCTGTATAATTTACTGTGGGTCACCCATTCTGAATGTTGTAAAGTTATATCCAAAGCTGTCACCTTCATAGATTGAGTGACCTTATGCAATAGTAAAGGTTAAGAAATAAAGAAACATATCATGCAACTTATTAATCTTTAGGCAAACGGTCAGAGGATTTCTGACTGCTATTTGCAGGTACCACGAAGTATGAGATAAACACTTCCGTAAAAGTTTGTGGGGAAAATAAATCAGCATTTTGGAAAAAAGACTGCATCTTCTTTCTGGTAGGGAGTGACTTTGATCTTTAAATACTTACAAATGAATCCAAATAGAGTTTGTGGTTTTTTGAAATCTGCATACGTGATTTGCATTTCAAAAGGCCCTGCAGTAAACACCCGTTAAGGTCCCAGAAGTCTTCTAAGAGGATGATTAAGTTGAGAAATCCTTTGTTAATAATTAGTAGGCCTAACTCCTGGGTGAAATTATATGGGGGGAGGGGAGGGGGAATCATTTATCATCATGCACTGGATTCTGGTCTTTGAAATGTTTCTTTTTAAAATCATGCTTAAGTATGATATACAAGTCCATGGGACCTGATGAAATACATCCACAGGTCCTGAGGGAACTAGTGGATGAGGTTACTAAACCTCTATCCATCGTATTTCAGAAGTCTGGTGAGTATCCCGCTGATTGGAAAAGGGGAAAAACAACTGCCATTTTCAAAAAAAGAAAAAAGGAAGATTATTTTACCTTCTTTTCTGCAGATCTTTTCCAAATATCAATATTAGTATGTATATATCAACTTTAGAGTACCAAATAACTAAATACAACGTAAGTGTGTGTATGCACATAGAAACGGATAAATATCCTCCTCTATCCAAACCTGCCTCTTACAGGCAAATCATTACTGAAGGTATACTATACAGTAAAGAAGGTGTAAAATATTTTCTGTATTTATCAGAAGATTTTAAAATTATTATTATGTATGATTCTTGATAGTCCCTAGATGTACCCACCCAGAATATAAATGGTTGCACCAAGTGACATCTGTGATAAATATGCTATCAAAGACATTCATTCAGCGTCTGCATTATTGTCCATCCAAATATTATTTCTACAGTGGAGTACAATGCTCTTTGGTGTATTTCACATGGTTAACATTTAAGCATCCAGCACCAGAATACATGGAATCCAAAGTGCAGTCAAAAAATTTTGAACACATGAAAAGGAAGATGTTTCTTTAGTAGGAAGCAAATGCTATGCCTTCTTTTGCTGCAGGAGGGAGAAAAAAAAAAATAAGAAAAATTGCCACTCCATCAAATTTTCAAAGCATATGTCCTTAACAAAATACCTTGAGAAAGATATTTAAGGTGGCATTGGTGTTTGTTACAACAGTATTGGAGGTTAGGTGCATGATTTCTACTATCAGGAGCTACAGATTGTCTTTTTTTTAAACACAAAATGGAAAAGGTGTTGTGGGGAAACTCCTAACTATACAACTTGGATCCATTCTTCCTGGAAGTATTGGGTATCACTGAAATCTTTCATCAGCAGTTGTCCCTTCCGCCACTCCTGTAAAATACAATACTGGTGCTGATTTTACTCAGTGCTCTTGTGTCTTCGTCTGAAAAGTCCTGCTTTCTCATTTGTGATGTGAGATAAACTGCTGGATCTGCTATGTACCAAAACCCAAGGTCCTTTCCAACCTAAGCCATTCTATGTGTAAACAGCAGTGTCCTTAAGCCAGACTATCTTATTGTTTTTATGGTTGACTTAGTCACAAAATTTAGAAGAAACTTGAGGAAATAGCTTTACATTGTATGACTTGTATTATTAGATGGTCATTAATATGCATTAATGTCTCATGCAGGTGCAACTGATACTACTGTAAATTCCATCCCCTTGGGCTTCCCTTTCTTCCATCTTCTCCTTACCATTATCCTCTATTTCCCCTCTACTCTCCCATGTCTTAAAGAGATATATGTTCATGGTGATAAATGAACGAGATGGTTGGACTGGATGACACCTAAAGATCATCTGAATGATGTAAACTGATCTTCAAATGTCCCTTCCAACCCAAACCATTTTATGGTTCTATGATTCCTGTATCCAGACATTGCTTTCTCCCCTATCCTTGCACTAATGTCCTTTTTTTCTAAACTTCAGAATTATGATTTCCTGTTTGAGTGAGAGTTGAGTGAGGAAGACTTTCTTGGTCTCTTATGACCACCTTGACTTTTGTAGTGAAGAAGTAAATACCACAGGACTTATTTTCTAGTGCTTTATCCAAGGAAACTAGTGTCAGAAGGGCTGTTGGACTCCTGAGTTATACATTTTTCCCTCAGACTGACTCAATCCTTGGGTTTGTGCTTCTTGTAAAGTTTTTTCTAAAAAGGCAGAATATATTTTACACAGGGAACTTCTATTCCTGAGAAACCATCCAAAAATTAAAGTAGAAATCTTATTTTGTGATATTCAAAAAGAAAAAGAAAAGGATTAGGCTTTCAATTGTATTTGAATGACATAGTCTAAGCTGTTTGTACCCACTATTCAGCCCCATTACTGTAATGTGTTATTACTAGCCTTAAAAGTACTCCTAATCTCCCCTGCTGTAATGAATTGCCTCCCTGTAACAAATTTTAAAAAAACCCAAACAAAATATTCTAGCCATATTGTATGCTTAGTGCTGGAGGAAATTTGCTATTTGCAGGGGATTTAAGCTCAGTAATTTCTATGGTTTCCTCAAAAGTACATTTGTTGTATCAAACAAATATACATTAAGTATGAAAACATAGATATTCTGATATGTTTTTTGCCTTCTTAGTGATTATTTTAAAAGTCCTGAAACTATTGAGGACATTTTAAGTTTTTCTTCAATTTTTATAATGTTTGCTGGTTTATTTCTTGTTATACTTAAGACTCTTTCAAACTCAGAGGTTTACATTTTGAGTGCTTGGTTTCCATTGAAATAATGGAATTTAGATAATCGGTGCCTTGAGTGTCAGGAAAAAAGTAACTTGTATGCTTGGCCCTGTATCCACTGAGCACAGTACATAGCCTTCTAATCCCCTCAGGGATCTAATGAACTTTGTGTATTGCATTGGTTCACACTGCAAATTATAATAGAGAATATAATATCCTATCCTATGTTATAGTGTGCTAATTTTATTTGATAAGTTTTATTTCCACTGGAATAATTTCACTTGCATTTAAACATTATAATTATAAATCATAAATATGATTTTTTTTTTTCCTTTCCAAGTATCTTGATGCCCACATACATATTTCCTATGTAGGGAAAAGCTAGGAGGGAGTGTGTAGTCAGCACTATTTTGAGAAACGTTGGTGCTTTTCATAGAATAACTTAGCTGGAAAGGACCTCAGGAGGTCCTTGTCTGACCCTCCTGTTCAAAGCAGGTCAGCTCTGGGGTAATACCAAGTTGCTAGAGCCTTGATCCCATTAGGCCTTGAAAAAGCACAGCCTCTCTGAGCAGTTTGTTCTGTCACTTGACCATCTTCAAATATTTTTCCATATATCCAGCTGGAAACCATCCTGTTCCAGTTCATAACCAATATGTGTTGTTTTCCTACTGTGTAATTCCATTAAGAGGTTGGTTCCACCTTCTCTATGCACTTTTCTCTGGTGCTGGTGAGGCTGCACCTGGCATCCTGTGTCCAGTTCTGGGCTTCCTAGTTTCAAGAGAGACATGGACATACTGGAATGAGTCCAGGGGAAGGGTTAGTAAGCTAATTAAGTGTTTGGAACATCTTTCCAATGAGGAAAGGCTGAGAGAGCTAGGACTGTTCAGCCTGGAGAAGAGAGGGCTCAGGGGCATCTTACCAATGTATGTGAATACCTGAAGGGAGGGTGTGACGATGGCAGAGCCCAGCTCTTCCAGTGGTACCCAGTAACAGGACCAGAGGCAATGTTCCAAAACTGAGACACAGAAGGTTCACTGTGAACATCAGGAAACACTTTTTCATTGTGGGGGTGACCCACCAGTGGTACAAGTTGCCCAGAGAGGTTGTGGACTCTTCTTCCTTGGAGATATTTAAGTGCCATCTGGACATAGTCCTGGGCAACTAAGTAGTCCTGCATGAGAAGGGGTGTTGGACCATATAACCTCCAGAGGTGCTTTCCCACCTCAACTGCTCCATGATTCTCAATCCTCTGTGTGCAAGTAGGGCTGACTGCTGTTTGGTGCCCCCAGAGCCCTCCTGGCCTTTGGCTGAATGAGGTCTGCTCCAGCCCCAAGTACCTTGGGGACCTCCACTGACCTTGCTGCAGTTTTTTGATACCTTTCCTGTGGTGGGTGCCTACAAACTGGATGCAGCAGAGGGGAATAATGTTTCTCAGTCCACAGTCCATTCCTATGAATAATAGACTCTGTGTGGTAGAACCTTCACCTGGTGGATTTGTGAGTTGGTCAGAGTACACCTCCCATAGGGAAGGTCACTGTCCCTCCAGTCCCAGGGAGAGTCCCCAGCATTTCCTGTAGCAGACTGCTGTGAGAGGTTACCCTCTCCACATACTTGTCATGTGGCAATGGGAGACTGAGCCCTGTGGGGTATTGCTACCGCTGTTCTGTCCCATTCTGTTTGCAGCAGCATCTAGGTTTCTTTCTGCACCCTCTTAGCACCACTTGGTCTGCTAAGTGCAAAAATCTGAATTATTGCAATCCTAGCAGCTAACTCAGTCTTCACAGCCGCTATCTGGTAGCCCAACACTATCTAACCAGCAGGCACTTAAAGACCCTTTTCAGTCAAGGATTGGACAAACTGGAAACTGAAGTTATAAGCACCAAAACACCAGGAAGCTGCCAGAAGTGGCTGACACCAACAATTACAATTTAAAAGCAATATTATCAAGAAAAAAAAAAAAAAAAACAAACAACACACACAAACAACTGTTGGAGGGTAAATAAAATTTAAAAAATTGACACACACACACACACACACACCCCCCCCCAAATAAAAGAAGTCATGGTCTATATATACTCTATGTATCTATACATGTTGCTTTATTTGCACCTTATAGTCGATTAGGCAGACATACCCTCATTTTGACTGTATAGTTCCAAAAGGATAAGTAAGTTTTATGCCAGCATTTTTTAAATTCCCTATTGAGCTAATATGTGTACGTTACATACAGTTGTTTTGCTCTACTTACAGTTTTAATAGAATGAGTATAAGAATAGTTGTTCTTCCCTTAGGGAAAGTTCATGCCAGTCAGCCTCTTTCCTGGATCAAAATCTCCCCCCATATCCCCCCTCCAAGAGTTTAGAAGTTGTATGTGCATACTCTTTTTACGTGAAGTCTGGATTATTTCTCCGTGAATTCTCTTAGATAACAAGTGTTTATGAATGACAGTAGATAAGCTGTTCACATTGTCAGTTATCAATACATCAGTGCATGCTCTCAGGTCTACCAGTTTTCCTTTTGGAGATCAGCCATTGCCTAAGCAATAGTTTCCAATTGAATTAATTATTGCTTAGTGTAGCAATATGTTCTGCTCTGTTAAGTTAGCCATCTGCTCTTCCTTTTAAGCTTGGTTGTCCTTCCACAGTGAATTATTTAACCTAATTTAAGCTATTTAACAATGCACATCAGAAGCCCTTTGACCAACCACCAGAGGCATTGTTTGATTATAAGGGACATATTCAAAACAATGTGATATTCCTTAGAAAAGGTGTCAGTTCTGTGATTGTGCATTATTTTGAATGTACCTAAGTGTCTCAGCTAAAACTCTCTGAAAAAAGGTTGTGAAGTTCCTGTGGAATTGTGTCTAACTTCTTAGAAACAGCGAATGGTCCTATTTACTGTAGGTTGTGTTTGCAGCCCATATTATGTTGCCATGCCTTCCTGGAGTCTCACATGAACCAGAAGTCAGACAAGTACATTAACAACCATTTGTTCTTTCTAAATCCAGCTGGGTAATGGTTAGATGGTTCCAGGCCATTGAAATCTCTCATGCCATGAAGAACACTACTGTCTGGACTTCTCAGCTGGAAATTTTGTGCCCCTTTCTTTGGAATGTTTTCAAAACTCAACCTCCCTGCAGATTTAGTGTATATTTGTCATAAGTATGTTGGACATGATTTTATAAGTGTATTTTGTTAAACCACTTCTGCATTTCCAGATTATTCTTCAATTTGAGGATTTCATTGTTTTATATATATACACATATATAAGCTACATGGTCATTTTTGTTGAGTTTTAAAAATAATGTTTAATGATTTTGCATGAAAAGCTAGTTAGTCACTAGGAAAAGCATGATATTTATGAAATACTCACTTTGCCATGGTAGCACAGTATACAAGGAAACTCTGCAAAACCAGACCAGTGTTAACCATGCACTCTCTTTAGTTAAATATTCATTGAAGGTTCATTGTAGACTATAGTCTTTAATCAATCGGTTACCTTTTACTTGGAAAATTCATTTCTAAAATACGAATGTGCGTTTGAGACACTAATTTTTAGTATGCAACAACAGATTGAAAAGTCATTTTTTGGTGTCATCATTAATAGATAAGAGGGGATTGTATTCATACAGCAGCATTGTGCTGTATGCTGATAAGTTTAGTAAAACTCTTCATAAAAAGGCATATACGGCAGCATAATGAAGAGTTGCCTTGCTGGGTATGGAAACAAGCTCTTATCATTCTCGCTTTGCCAGTTGCTTAGTACACATGTAGTAAGCTTCTTTCTAAGTTGTATAGCATGTGGATTTCAAAGAGTGCCTGAAAGTAAGATGGAATAGGGTACATGTTGCAAACCCAAATAATTAATACCTTGTAGTGAATTAAAAGTGACATTTTTCAGAAAAGAAAGTACGCATTTGCTCAAATTAAGGCAAAAACGTTCTTAAGAGACTTGAAAGAACAAGTTTTCACATTTGAGGTTCACTATTTGTGTTACTGAAAGAAAACCAGCAAAACTAGAGGAATCAAGATTGCCATTAGGGAATGGCTTAAGTATCACAGCAAGACATCTTTAATTTTGAACTATCTCAAGCTTTTCGGTTAAGCTGAAACAGATTCTCCTTTTACAATCTGGAACATTGTGATAGTCTGTAATACAGTAAGACTCCAAACATTAGTCATCATCTTATGTCACAGTAGATATATTGCTAGTGACCACTTACTAGAATCTTTGATCTTATACAGCAAAAATAAGAGAAAATATAATAAATTTAACTGTTGGGCTTTCTTTTTTTTGGAAAGGGATAATCTGAAGTAATTGGCTGTGTATTTAAAGAAGGCTCCCCTTAGGTGTCTGTCTATGTAATGGCTGGTATCAAAAGATATTCATGCACCTTTCTATGAAACATCTGTTCAGCTGCTGACAGCATCAAGATAGTAAATTAATTCAATAATAAGCTAATTTAATAGGGGTTTATTGCTGTTTCTTATAAACAACCTTTACTAATATTAGCAGTCATATAGCTGTGCATGTCATTTTAATGGGAAAATGTTTTAAAGGAAAACATGTTGTTCTACAGTGATTTACTTAATCTTAAAAATATTCCCTGGGTTACCTAGAACTCTGTAAATTCTCCAGCTAGAATATTCCCAGTGAGCTCAGGAGTTTAAAAACATGACTAAATAGTGTGCTATCCTCATGTGGATAAATAAGTATATTCCAGCTGAACTGATCCTGTCTGCTCAATTTACCTCTGTGTAAAAGAAAGCTGTTCTGTTCAAATATGAAAATTGCATCTAAGAAATTATTCCAGTTATAGAAATACCACTAAAATGCAATACAATTGTTACTTTGAGAAGCTGCTTCTTAGTCGCACGCAAAACTTATCTCTTCCCTTTTTATTCACTAGCAGTCTACATATTTAAAATAGTTTCACATTTGTCTCAGTCTCCAAGCAGGTATATAAAGGGCTGCTTCAAAATATATCCTGATATAGATGTGCCTTGTGCTAATCAAGGCTCAAGAAGTGGAGAAGTCAGTGTTTGAAATCAGAATTTTTAACACATAACCACATTAGAGCATATATCAATGCAAAGAGTTTGTAAGTCTACCAAGACAGTCTCTGATTTGGTCCATCCATCTGATAGATCACAATGACAATTATGGTAGAAATATCTGGACAAGCACTGTTTCTCACCACAGCACTTGAAGTTCAAACTGCAATTACATTAAGTTTTCACTAGGTGGTAATATACTACACCATCAATACAGCACATAAACATTTCCATTTGATCTCATGATTTCATACCCTGTCTGGGATAAAAGATATCTGAAATCAAGTCCAACTCCCTGCTCCTTGCAGGACTACCTAAAACTAATCATATGACTAAAAACATCATCCAGAAGCTCCTTGAACTCTGTTAGGCTTGGTGCTGTGTCCACTTCCCTGGGCAACCTGTTCCAGTGACTGAACACCCTCTCAGTGAAGAATCTTTTCCTAATATCCAATCCAAACTTCTCCTGATACAGTTTCATTCCATTTGCTTGTGTCCTATTGCTGGTCACCAGAGAGAGGAAATCAACACCTCCCCCTCTGTGGCCCCACTTGAGGAAGCTGTAGACTGTGATAAGGTCACCCCTCAGCCTTCTCCAAGCTGAACAAACCAAGTGATATCAGATGCGTCTTGTAAGTCTTGCCCTTGAGGTCTTTCACCATCTTGGTCCCACTCTTCTGGACACACTGTAATAGTTTGATATCCTTATATTGAGGTGTCCAAAACTGCACACAGTTTATGAGGTGGGGTCCACCAGTGCAGTGTCACGTGGGACAATCACCTCCCTTGACCAGCTAGCTATGCTGTGCTTGATGCAACCCAGGAGATGATTGGCTCTTTTTGCTGCCAGGGCACCTGTTGACTCATGTTTAACTTCCATCAATCCAAACTCCCAGATATCTTTCTGTGAGGCCACTCTCCAGCCTCTTGTCCCACAGTTTGCATGTATAACCAGGATTATGTCATCCCAGGTGGAGAATCCGGCACTTGCTCTTGTTAAATTTCATACATTTGGTGACTGCCCAGCTCTCTAGTCTATCCAGATCTCTCTGTAAGGCCTCTCTGCTCTCAAGGGGTAGAGAGCAGCTTCTCACCCGGCCAGAGATCCCTGGGATGAGTGGCACAGAGCACCTACTCCTGCAGCAGTACCAGAAGATGCAAAGCTATCAGCTTCTGCCTTGTCTGGAGAACACATGGAGGAGGCCAACACAGCATGGACGGAGGCTAGCCATGCCCAGGCCACCGTTCCCCAGGAAAAGGCCTTATTGGCTGAGGGACTGGCATGGGTGCCTGCCCAGCCCCTCACCTACAGCTCTCCTTCCCCCCCAGTCCTCCTGCGCCCCTCAGCTTTCCAGTGATGGCACTCAGTCATTGGGACAGCCCATTGGATTCTGTGCCAGGCTTTCTCCTAGAGCTGCCCCAGGGGACAGGGAAAAGAACAGTGCCCAGATGCCAGTGTCAGCAGACCCATCAGCCCCGGGGTCCAGGCGGCACACACACACCACCATCAGCCATGGGGAACTGCTCTTCAGATCATTTTGAAGTTGAGCCCTTTTGGTTTTGTTGGAAAGGCTACAGCACAGCAACAGTACCTGCCTTGTAACTGTGTCCTCTCTTCGTGCTAGAAGGCATGCTATGCAGGCAGGAGGCTATTTCAATCTCATTAGCAAGGGCAAAGTAGGCGATTTTACCTCCTGTGGCATTTGCTGAATCAATGCTTGGGGCATGTCCAACTCCAGTGCTTTATGCCACTAAAACCAATTGGATAATATACGCACAAAGCTAAACTTTTCCTAAATTTGGCTTTTTTTAGTGGATTTTCACCATGTCTGTATGTGCAAAAACATTTTGCATTTTCTGGTCAAAATTCAGACTACTCTATATTAAAATCCGAGAAAGAATTTTATTAATTAATCCAAAGTCAGTATAAACCCAGAAGGCTGTAAGGATGCAGAGCTTAGCCATGAATGTTGGTTTTTTTTGAAGAGTTCAAGCTTTTGTTAGTTTTTTGTTATTTAAAGTTGCAATTCTCTAAGTCAAGCTTAGAGCTCAGGCTTAAATACACATTTCCTCAAGTTGCTATTTTTTCCATGTTGTTATCACAAAGATTGATCAGATGAAAAAAGAAGTCTTGAATCTTCCCTTTCACATGTGATACCTCAAGGAAATAACCTCTTTCTGTTTTTGAGGTGTTACTCAGCATGTTTAAAACAATAAGTAGATATAATTTCATAAGAAGTATGTTGGGAACCAGTTGAGCACCTTTAATGGGTAAGAGAAAAATTCTCTTTTTTATGGGAGGAAAAAATTCCATCATTTTATTCTGAAGTTATGTAGTTGACTGAGGTCTTGATACACCTTAATGGATAACTGTTTTTTTAATTTGCTTTCTTTGTTTAAATGTTCTCTTAATTCTTTCCACCTCAGCAAGAGTCCTATCCCAGTATGATAATTTATTTTAAGTTCTAGGCTTAGAAAAAAATCCAGCTATCAATGTGCCACTGTAATTTACAGTAGAAAAGAACAGAATCCAACAGAAAACTTGTGACCCTCATGCTTCTCCAGAAGACAGCAGAAAAAGTTCAATGAAACATTCAAGCTTATTGAATACAATTCTAACGCAATAAAGACAAGCAGCTGTCATGAATATCAGGGTAAATGCATTTACATTTTGTTAGCAGTTGTCTGAGAAATAAAACTTTAGCTTTGACTTTACGGCATTGACTTTCCCACTGAAACACCAACTGTCCAATCATTTTTTATTGTCACAGTTGGAATATGATTTGACATATGCTCTGGGAAGAAATAAAGAGGAAAAAACAAAGCAGAAGAGGTATTGTTACAGATTATGAAACTACCCACTGCTGATCTCATCATCGGTCTCCTTATCTCTCTACCAGTGCTAACCCAGATGGGTTGCTGTTTTACAGCTTTCATATGAAAGCAGTGTTTTCCTTTTTATATCGTGTACTCATGTGCCCCCTTCTCCTTGTCTTTTATCCTCTGCCTCTTTCTGTATCTTATTTCTTGACCTGCATTTTCTACCCTAGTATTCCAAAATGTGTAAAACTAGTCTATGTATGTAAAAAACAATATTTGTTTTCTAAAATCTCAAATAGTTCCTCCTGTCCAAAGACATCTGTTGCTTCACTTGCCAATCAATCCAATGCCATTCTTCATTTTCTTTTTTTTCAGAGTGAAATTCAGCCACTATGGAGTAGAATGAAAATCCCCTGCAGATTTGGGCTTTTTTTTTTCCTGACTCACACATCCTCAGAAGTTTCTTATGCATATTTCCCTTTCAGAGCTTTTCACTTCATATAAAATAATCTTTTGATCAAATTAGAAAAAAAAAAAATCTCTGTTCCACTTACCACATACTGCTAAACTCCCTCTATCCTAATTTTCAGAGTTTGTTTAAGACTAGCAGTAAAAGAAAATCTAGATTTCAGCCATTCCATAAACCTGCTCATTGCCCTGATTATATTTTTGCAGTGTATAGTCAAAACCTCATCCCTTGGGTTGCATCACACCATGGAGTCCGGTATTATCAACTCAATAAGAAACTCAGGTTGGTCTCTGAAATAGTGCTTCTATCTCTAGCACTAAAAGTAACACTTCTGCTTGCTACTGTATGTGAAAAGCTCTGTTTCAAAAACCTGGACCAGAGGTACCAGATCTTAGGAAAACAGAATCATAGAATCATTTATGTTGGCAAAGACCTTAAGATCATCAAGTCCAACTATAAACCTACATCCCTAAGCACCACATCTACACCAGGGATGGTGACTCAACCACTTCCCTGCGCAGCCTGTTCCAACGCCTGACAAGCCTTTCAGTGAATAAATTCTTCCTAATAGCCAATCTAAGGTTCCCCTGGAGCAACTTGAGGTTATTTCCTCTTGTCCTATTGCTGGTCACTTGGCAGAAGAGACCAACACCCACCTCTCTGCAATCTCCTTTCTGGTAGCTGTAGAGAGAAAGAAAGTCTCTCCTGAGCCTCCTCTTACGCAGGCTAAACCACCCCAAGTCCTTCAGACTGTTCTCATACGACTTGTGCTCCAGAACCCCAGCTCTGTTGCCCTTCTCTGGACATGCTCCAGCACCTCAATGTCTTCTTTGTAGTGAGGGACCCAAAACTGAACACAGGATCCGAGGTGCAGCCTCACCAGTACCCAGTACAGGAGTACAATAACTTCCCTTGTTCTGTTGGCCACGCTGTTCCTGATGCAGGCCAGGATGCCATTGGCAGAGACAGAGAAAGCAGAGGCTGGAGAGGGCAGTCCCTTTATGAGGATGTCTACAGCACAGTGATGGTGGCTCCTCTGGCCATACCCAAGCAAACTTTAAATCAGCCTCATCAGGTAGAACTTACCAATGAAGGATTATAGCTCTGCATGAGCTGGGAAGCTCACCAAAATTCTGGGGTGTGTAGCCCACATCAGTGCTGTCCTGAGTCCTCATGGTTTCGTGCCTACAAAGGCCACAGGCATTACACTAAAGCAGGTGAACTCCTCTAGTCATGAGTTCAAAATACAATATGGACAGGAAAGCTACAGAGGTGAAAGAGCTGGAGTATAGAACTAAACTCCAAAGTCTCTCAGCAGTTCCTGTTTGATGCTCTCCGGCTTTGGGGTCATGTTGTCACTGGAAGTTAGAGCAATGGCTAGATTTTTCTGCCCTTGGGAAAACAAGAGTAAAACAGGGTATTTTCAGCTCCCAGGAAATTTCTTTATTTTGCTGCATGAAAAGTTGTTGTTACCTGTAAAACAGGACTCCTAGCTTGTTCTTAAGCTGAAGAAAATATTTCTGACTCAAGCTGTTTTAAAGATTCAGTGGGCAAGAATTGTTTCTTGGATAAATGCACTGTCAGCCTATATGCAGGCTTTACATAAGACAGCATTTTCTTTTTCTTAATGAGGTGATGTAACCTGTTAATCTACATTCTGAGTCTTTGGTGCTTAGATAATTTAGTTATCTAGCAAATGAGCATAAGGACTACAAATGATATATAGTTACAGAACAATGACAAATTTACAGTAATGCACAACTAAATGCAAGTTATAATTATTAAAAGGTCCTATTAGGGTAGTGGAAAAGCCCTAGCAGGCATGTCAACAAATCATGAATAGATGTGTAATTTCGTTTTGTCTTCCCACACACTTGGTAGCAGCCTAAAGTAATGAATGACCCTGCTAAAGAAATTAAGAAAGAGGAAGAAAAACTGATCTTCTAAAGTAAATACACAATATATATGGAGAAGCTTTCTAAGGCATGATGGGCAGGCAGGTGCCCAAGTCTGTTTAATGACATGTAGGCACTTATGCCCCCAAAATGCCTTGAAAAATTAGCCCCAGAGTTAGACTTTCTCCCTTTATTCTCATTATAAAACTGATCTGAAATGGGACAAGAAACATCAGAGTACACAGGTATCTGCATATAAATGGGAATGAATATCAGACTAATTTGCAAGACAGCAAAACTATAAAATGAATTTTTTTCCCTTTTTTTAACATCTTCATTTCAGGACCATATAATTGGATAACATAGAGCTTTTGGATCATATATCTTAGCTTCACGAAGTATCTCAAATGAGCACATTGTTCTCTAATGAATGTTAGAACTTTCTGAAAAGGAGCAACAGCTAGAATTTCAAACTGAAAAGTCACTACATTACACCCTGTCCACCCCTCTGAGATGTGGGGCAGCCTTTCAAAAGGAAGGCAACACAGTATTTAACTGCAAATTCTTCAGCTTATCAGTGTGTTTCAGCTGTTCACATTTCAGTGTGTAATTTTATTATGATGTCTGTCACTGGAAGTCTTAGGAAGATCATGAAAATAGTGCTTCTCATGGTTTAGGTCCAGCTGGCAACTGAGTCCCATGCAGCTGCTCGCTCACTCCGCCCTGGGTAGGAAGGGGAGGAGAAGATACAAGGAAAGGCTCATAGATCAAGACAAGGACAGGGAGTGATCACACACTCGTTACCATCACAGGCAAAACAGACCCTACTTGGTGAAGAAAAATTGATCTCATTAGTTACCAGTCACATCAGTGTAGGATAATGAAACACAAAACCAGATCTTAAAAACACCTTCCCCTCACCACTCTTCTTCCCAGGCTGAACTTTGCTCCTAATTTCTCTACCTCCACCCCCACCAGCAGCACAGGGGGATGGGGGTTGTGGTCAGTCCATCACACATTGTCTCTGCTCCTCCTTTCTCCTCACAGGAGGATCCTCACACTCTGCCCCTGCTCCCACAGGAGACAGTCTTCCACAAGCTTTTCTTACGTGTCCACTGGCTGCAGTTTTCTCCTCTAACTGTTCCAGTGTGGGTCTCCCCCATGGAGTGCCATCCTTCAGCAGCAGCCTGCTCCAACACAGCCTTCCCACAGGGTCATGGTCTCTTTGGGCAACCCCCTAGTCTGGCATGCATGCAGGCCTCTGCTCCCTCTGTGACCCTCCTTGGCTGCAGGGCACAGCCTGCCCTCTCACCACAGGCTGCTGGGGAACCTCTGCTCTGTGCACCTCCTTTCCTCACTGACCTGGGGGGCCTGCCAGGTTGTCTCCTTCACACCCCACTCCTCTCTCTGCTACTGGTTCTTTTTTGTTGTCCCCTCTTAAATATATTAATCACAGAGGTGCTAATTGGCTCAGCTGTGGCCAGAATCATGTGGGACTTGGAGCCAGGGAAGCTTCTAGCAGCTTCTCACAGGAGCCATCACTGTAGCCTCTCCTCTGCTACAAAGCTCCCCACCACACAAACCCTGTATGTAGGATGACAATATGAGCTTCCTACTGTATATTTACTATGCAGATTTCTATCGGACTGCAATTTGGGAGCCATTTATCCAGGAGACTGAAAACAGATCAGGCTACTACAACATTTGAGGTTCATTGTTAAGGTTTGTTATGACTATATCTTTATCAATATATTTTTTATTTATTTATGTTATTTTATTGCTCATAACACAATGGTTTTACATGTCTGAGATTAAATTTAATTTGGTCAAAAGGAACTAACAACATTAGGGCGTTTGATTTTTGAATCACCTAATGGGTTCCAGAGGGTCTGAAACTCTTGGATTTTCAGAAAAATCCAGACACTTACCCCACAAAAAGGCTTGTTCTTTAAGGTAACCTACATTAAGTACACCAAGAAACAGAAGACAGTCCAAGTCACTTTTTTGGGGGGGACCAAAAATATCTCTGCACTCAATTTTGAAACCAGAGTCCTCTAATAATATCTGAGCATAGCAGTCATCCTTTCTTCATTAGTGCAGGAAAAAAATCCATCATCTTCTTGATGAGCTTTAGGCAACTCTCTATCTTGCTTTTAGATGACTGAGCACACTCAATTATAGCTGGCAAATATACCGCAGATTTTCATCTGTATAGCCAACTGTGCTCCCTAATTTGTTTTCTCATTTTTGGGCAGGGCAAGAAGAAAGTACTGAGGCCCCAGCTTTTCAAAGCTTGCATGAATGTATTCTGGCTGTAATTAGATAGATTTCCCCTGTGTGTGCTGACCAGTAAGTTCATCTATGTGAGATAAACATGTCTGATGTTAAGAGAGACATTACCCCTCCCTATACGGGTTAGCAACATCCTATGTATCCCACTCTCCTCCACCCCCTTGCGACAACGGCCCCGGCACAGCCGAAGCTGAGCCTCGGGACACCTCTGAAAACATGTATTTAAGAGAGGGCTGCAGGTGCCGGAGCAGGGATTTTTCTGCAGCCCGTGGGAATGCCATAGTACAGCAGGTATTCCTGGCTGCAGCCTGAGGAATAGGAGCAGGAGAAAAGCGTGAGGAGGAAGGAGCAGTTGAGAGCGGTTGCTCTGGTCCGACTGTGAATGCTATTTCCCTCCCCGCACAGCTCGGGGCGGGAGGTGGAGGAGCTGGGAATGAAGGAGTGAAGTTTCCTGCAGAGAGGAGTTTGGGGGGAAGGTGTTCTTTTAATTTGTCTTTGTTTCTGACTGCCCAAACCAATTTTAATTTGCAATAAATTAATTTTCCCCAAGTCGAGTCTGTTTTGCCTGTGACAGTAACTGGTAAGTCATGTCCCTGTCTTCATCCTGACCCAACGGAGCTGCTTCATCCCGTTTCCTCCCTGTCTGATTGTGGTGGGGGAGAGAGAGAGCGACGGGGTGGGGGCTGGCCAAGGTCAACCCACCAGAACGGCTGTCTGAATTAAGACACTGTCTGCCTGTTATTTCAGCCTACCTGTGGTATGAAGGTTCTGTATTAGAATCTATATATCCCATATGGCCTTATTTCTGTGTGAATGGCTAACTTAATCAGTTTCTGTTTAAGTAAGCAAAGTTCTGTGTGTATGTACAATTCAACATAGAGTTTAGAGTAAATGACTGGGCATTTATTGTAATCTCGGCTGTTAACCTTCTTATTATCCAATCAAACATCCTTGTAGTGAGCCGATCCAGTGATTACTCATCACTGCAGCAGATGCTTCTTCTACTCTGAATAGTTGGAATGATTTTTTTTTCCTTACCGTGGTCAAAGCTCAGGGACCCCAGCTTGTGAAAACCTCTTTGTAACAGAAACAAACGTGTATCTGTGTTTTGCAAGGAAGGCATGAATGGGAACAGAAATTTGCCCTGTATAGTTTGCATTACCATCACCCTGTAACTGCACCTCTGCAGTAGGCAGTGAAGAATAAGATGAAAAATAGTAAGTATTTAAAGACTGACTGCTTTCGAGAGTGTAACTGGCATTGGTCTGTAGAAGTCAAGCATACACTAGCAGCTCACGTAAGTTCACAGCTGACCCTAAAGATATCCTGACAGGAATCACTTAAAAAATCATCTTCAGCCAAGAACTCACTGCAATTCATAGCATTGCTGTTGTTTGTACCTTTAATGCAATGAACCAATTCTGGTTTTAGGTAAAAAGTACAAGGAAAAAATACACTTTAAAGTGCTTTCAGTGTTTTAGTTATAATCACTTTGGAAATAAACCCCCTATTTATAAAAATACTTTTAATCATATTTTTTAATATTTTTTTATCGTATTGTGCTTTGTTGCACATCATCGAGTGACAAAATCTGTTCCTTTTGGATTAAACTAAACTGGAAGAGACACCCTGCAACATCCCAGTCCTTAATGGGTACGTGGCCTGCAGGACTAGATCAAAGTTGGTCCAAAGTGAAACACGCTGAAATTTATTTGCTGTGGACCTTGATTCCTCATCACCAGCTGGTGGTTTACAGGCAACTTTAGACCTAGGCAGAAAGGTGAAGGCACAGTGCAGGGGTTGAGGAACTGTCCTTTTTTGACCTGGTCCCTTCACTATGGGTTGTGTTGGAAAGCATGTGTACCAAGGTCTGCCTCAGAATATGAATTTTCCTGCTAATAACACCTGTAAATCATCAAGAATGTACTAGACTGCATGGACCTAAATAGGAGAAGGATTTCTAATGAACTGCACACTAAAATGTCTGCAGGAGATCTTTTATGAAACACTGCTGAGTGCTTCTGGTGCTCTCTAGTTTTTTTCTATTAAAACTCTTATTGCAGTCAATGATAGCATAAAGGCCTTATAAATTACCATTAAATCCTGGAATTAAAAAATGGTGTTACTCTGTAGCCTGCTAAATGTTTATTAAAGGAAATACTGTTGTTCACTCTTCTAATTGGTAAGTGTTTCTTTATAAAGTACAAAGTTGGTTTGGTCCATTTGGTTTAAAGTACATATGTTAATGTGTCTATTAACATAAAGTAGATGCACCAAGAACAAAATATCAGTTTATATTATCTTCTCTTCTCATAAGAAATACTCTTTGTTCTTGCTCTAAGTGTATGTTATAGCCCTCAAAATTGCCTGGAAAGAATGTATTTATGGCTCCAAAGTGAGTTTAGTGACTGTTCTGCTCTGCAAGTTTAATCGTCTCCCTTTGTCTGCATGTATCGCAGTCCTCAGTTGTTGCACGCTAACACATTTCCTCTCACAAACCTTTTTTTTCCCACCCAGAACTGTAAGAGTAGAACCAGATCTTTTTCATGTGTTTAAATTGTTTGGATTTAATTGAAAGTGCTTCTGAGTGTTATGGGGAGATGAGTGATTGGTGTGATGGTTTCCCATTATGTATATTGGGCAGCAAGCCAGGGACAAGCTGTTCTGAGGTAAAAAAGAGAAACAAACCAGAAACATTTATAAACCTGTGAGTTTCCCAAATCAGAAGAGATACTCATCTCTTACTAAATATGTAGGAATTCTGAGTCTTTAAAATGAGCTGAAAGAATAATAGAAAGCCAATAAGATCTGAGTTCTGCAGCCACTCTTGCACTAAGAGGCTAAGCAATTATTACCCATTTATCACTAAGGTGCTCACAGTCTCAGGTAACTGCCAACCCGACAAGCTGACTGCTCTGTAGGGACACAGAGAGAAGCGGTTGATATTTCTGTTTAAAACAAACCTACCTCAGACATTTCTACCTCGGCAAGGGTTTAATTCAGCTTGCAAGTTGACTAAACAGAAGGTAAAGATTGTCAAAGTGTATCTTGAAATGAAGCCTTCTGGTCTCTGCCAGTGCCTGGGAAGACTTTTCCTTCCTCTTTGCAGCTATAAGTTCCCTCCAATGTGTCCTGAGTAATATTGCCATCATTTCTCTGCGGTGCCACCTGGTTTTTCCTAGGTGTGTAGTGGTCATTCTCACCTCGTGAAAATATTTGCATGGGTTGTAAGTGATGATTCCTAATAATATGTTTGGCCAGTACACCATCAGGTGGCATTTAGGACTACTCACAGTTAGTGACTAAAAAAAAGATCGAATTTTTTAGCAAAGAATAAGAAGAGCAGGATACCAGCTGGTTGTGCCAATTGTCATGAATACGGGATAAAATGCTTGGGAGAAAGGACCAGCATATGCAATTTGTTGCCCTTTGCAGAAAAAGTGAAATTGCCAAATTCTCTGCACGTCGCTCAAGTCTTATCTGTTTGGGGTTTTTTAAGGCCAGATTCTACCAAGTTTTTCATATGACTCTAAACAAAAATTTTAATAACTCTTGCGTATCTGTAAAATAAAAATATTTACAGGACCTTTTAGCAGTTTAACTTGTAGAAACTTTGGGAAGTGCTGTGCTTTAAAAGTGCTTTTACTCTGAAGGGGACATTCAGATCGTAACTGCTCAGCAGTGGTAATTTCTGACAAAGGGATGACTTAGCATGGAGGGCAAGAGGGCTCAGCTGCAGTAGGGGTTAAGCAGGTTGGAAACAGGGATGCCAAAAACTGAAGAACTCCCTGCAAGGAAGTGAGGTTTCCCTTGGTGATAAGGAACAGCCACAACTGGTCTTGTAGCCATCCTGGAATGTTCAAGGGTCACCTTTGGGCAGCAGAGCTGGTCAGGGGATGGGCCCAAGGCTGGGATGAGGTGCCCCATGCCACTGCTCTTGGGACGGTTGCTGGTGGCAGTGTATATAAGGCATCAGCTAGTGATGCATCTTTGCAGACTCTGTGTAGAACTGCTTATGGTGGTAGTATGGTCAAAAGAAAAAGGTTGAGTCACAAAACCTGTAGGTTTCAAAACCAGGTGGGCTTGTATAGTTGATGAAAGGGAGATGGGTGGGAATGGCCCCAGGGCTAGAGCTTGTCCCCAGGTCATCTGACCTTAATAGCACCAAGCTGCCTTCAAAGACAATAGGAGTCTCCACATAAGAGAATGGTAAATTCCTGCTTTCATATGTAAAGTTAGGAGTAAGGGATGACTGGCTCATAATTCACTGTGCTGTTTTCTTATTTGTTATTATTTGGTAAATAAGACCTGACTTATTTCTCCAAAGATGTGCTAAAGGAGTTACCACCTAGCACCCATCTCTGAGCAGATATGCAATAAATACATATCCTGACTCTGTGTGTGGATTGGCTTATTGCACACTAGGTGAAGAATCCAGATTTGGGACAACAGTAGGACTGCTCAATGCATTGGGTATTTTTTGTTGTTGTTGTTTGGGGGTTTTTATATATATCTATATTTAAGCACAAGCATGTGTTTAATTGGGCTCAAGAGGTGCATTGAAGATTCCCCAACTTCAAAGAAGTTAAAGTACCTAACATACATGAAGGATTTATGAATAACTTTAAAAAACATGCTTGCATGAAAATGAGCCTGAAGGTCACAGATGTTTATTTACTCAATACTTAAAATATAACTATTCTAATTTACTGTGATGAATTCATACAGTGTTCAATGTCACATTTTATTTTGAGCTGATTTATCATCACAGACAGCCCAGATCAGCTTTGGTCCTCATTCATGGAACAGGATAAATTTGGTCAATAATTTCTACAGCCTTTTTGTTAAAGCTGAGGCGGTTGTGTTTCTTCCTGTTGCTTCATATTGTGGTTATTTGAATATCCATACATAGTTTGAGGCAGGTTTTCACTGTGAACTCTGAAAATGATTATTACATGAAGGAGGCTAGAAGTACTTCTCTTGCTTCCTTGCTGGGTGTTCATATATGATAGTCTCCAGAGGAGCAACAGGTACCATGCCACTTGTTTTACTCAAAGAAGTGCTGTCTGTGCTATTTGATAGCTGATTCATCATTTAAATTGATGATGAACTGAAAATTACTTGAGAGTATGTTACTATCACTTACATTAGAAGTAGAAACAAGTTGCATATTTTGGTCTCACAGCAATATACTTGTGACAAATGCACAAGCCAATGATCTGTAAGTCCAGTAGTAGTGGTTCATCCTGAAGAATGCAACATTCCCTGGCAATGTTTCCCTGGTGATGAGGTGGAAGTGAACCTGTTTCACCAAATTAAGTATTTTATTTATGTCACTTTGTAGCCACAGGAATATGCAAGTTCACATTATGCACTAGTGCATGAGAACACAAGTGCAGCCTGGTAGTTCAGCCTTTCACTGGTGACATGCATCCAAGCTGCAGTTCTAAGTGGTCAGAATCAGGTCCTGGACAAGAGTGATACCATATTTTAAGTGGTGTGGGGAAAAAAAATATTTAAAATTTGGCTCTAAAATCTTGAGGCACATCAGAAGATGTATCAGTAAGTGTTGCATTACAGATGAGTCTCTGAGGTGGATTTCTCATCAGATTACCCTCTTTAATTTTCTTCAGGATTTCGGGTTGAGCACAAGAGCTGTATTATTTTTTAAGTTGGTTACCTGGCCTGCCTCACTTGCAAGTAACAGGCTGGTAGAATTTCAGGCACAGTAACAGACAGATTTTCATCTTATACAATATTATTTTTCAGACTCCAGGTGTCTTTATAGTATGTCAGGAAATGAAAAGGACCTGTGCTCTGCAAGGGAATCTCTTCAGTTCCTGCACAACCGTGTGTCCTCTGAACTTGTATGCTCCCTTATATTTCTATGCGGTAGCTGGTCATAATCTGGTCTGAGTTTTTGCAAGTGATGCTTGTTATTCTGAAAAACATATATCGTGATTGTTTTTCATTATTTCATGATTGCAATCATGAAATCATCATTTTTGATTCTTGGAGAAGTAAAGAGGGGAGGTTCAGCAGAAGTCCCTTGAAATTCTGTAGAGCAGACTTTGGCTGTTTAGGAGCGCTGAAGGGCGAAGGAGTCCAGAAAGACTGGACAGTCTTCAAGAAAGAAATCCTAAAGGTGCAGGAGCATGCTGTCCCCATATGCTGGAAGATGAGCTGGTGGGGAAGACGCCTGTCTGAACGGAGAGCTTTGTCTAGGACTCAGGAAAAAACGAGTGTTTATGAGCTCTGGAACAAGGAGTAGGCAACTCAGAAGGACTACAAGGATATTGTGAGGTTTTTCAGGGAGAAAAATATCCCCTTTCCCTTCCCTCCCTTTAATCCTGACCTATAAACTCTTGGTCAGCTCCTCATCCACCCCCAGGTGGAGTTCCATGCACTACAGCTGGTCTCTGACATATACAATAGCTAGTATGAAGCTATGTTCTGAATTCGTGCTGAAAAGAATGTTGATAACACACTGATGTTTGTAGTTGTTGCTACGCAATGTTTACATTAAGCCAAGGATGTTTTCAATTTCTCATAGTGCACCTGTGTTCCCAACTGCTTCTTTACAGGAAGCTGAGAGGGGACACAGCCAGGACAGCTGACCCAAACTGAGCAAGGGGGCATTTCATGCCATAAGGCATCATGCTCAGTATGTAAGCTGGGGGGAGTTGACTGGAGGGTCTGGCTCTTGGGTCTCTTCATCTCTCTTTTTTTTTCTCTCTCTCTGGCTCTGCCTTGCACTGCTCAGGGACTGGTTGGGCATCAGCTGGCAGGTGGTGAGTGGTTATATAATGTGTTTTTTCCCTCTATTATTTTAATTACATATTATTAGTAGTATTACTAGTACTCTCTGTATTGTTAGTATTATTATTAAATTTATTTTCAATTATGAAATTGTTCTTAACTCATTAATTTTCTTACCTTTTCCTCTGATTCTCTTCCCCATCCCACCGGGGGAGGGGGAGGTGAGTGAGTGGCTGTGTGGTGCTTAGTTGCTGACTGGTGTTAAACCACAACAGACGCATAAATTGCTTTGATGGTAGTGTTTAGAAGGCTAATAAATAAGGCCAATTTTAAACTCTAAAAAAAATTGTGCTAAATTAGTTCTCTAACAGTATACTTCATGAAAATGTTTAGGTCCTAGACACTTTTTAACATTGTCACTACATACACGGAACTGTTGATCTTTAATGCTTATATTCTAAATTATCTGAGTGTATAAAATATCACAGAGCAGATGCCACAAAGTTAGTAGAGGTGGCTATGGTCCTTGGCAGTCTTAGCAGCCAAAGACAAGTTGGAGATGTCTTTGAAGAGAGAAATCAGGACTGAAGTAGACTTGTTTTCTGTCTCATCTATGGAAATATACACTGATGACTTTATGCTACTTTCCCCCTCCCAGGAAGGTGATTTTGTTTGCTGCCTATACCACTTTACTTGGGTTTTAGTTCTGATGGTCATCCTTGTCTGTTGAGCAGGCTGCCGTGCCTATTCGCCGTTTGGTTGTCACATTGCTTAGACTGATGTGAAGTCCTGGCACATTGTGCCTAGCTATGCTTTCACAGTGTTACCAAATACTTACATACTGTTGTTCATTATGCTATTTAAAAATGCTTATATTTGGGTTGAATGGAAAGTAATATGAATACTATCCTGCTTAGTGTACTTACAATTCATGTCTGTTTCAGGCTTCTGCTTTTACTACAGTTAGCACATGTTCTAGGCTGGGTTTGCTTACATATTCAGCAGTGGTGTCAGTCTAAAAGTGGTGCTTGTACGTTTGGTGCTGTGATCATCACTGCAGTGATCAGTAACGCACTCATGCAAGGAACTCACCCAGTCTTTCTTCTACCTGATGAAACCCAGAAATTGCTTCACTGTACTCCTTATGACCTGACAAGTGTATTAGTTCTTTAAAGCAGGAGAGCATCAGCTGAAATGTCTGGCAGCCTTAGCGATGCAGCAGAAGCATGATGATAAGGACATTCACTGAGGATATAGGAGACCCAAGTTAAGGTCTCAGCTTTTAATGGGTGGAATGGGCCTTTGAGCTTGCACCTCATTCCTCTTGATACTGCTGTAACTGGTGTATGCGTGGTTATTTTTTCCTATGGTATCTTCTTAATAAGTTTTGTTGAAAACGTTCCCATTGTTCGTGTGAGCTTTGTACGGTGATTGTTGCTGAGGCATTGCTGAAATAAAATAAATTAGAAATACTTATTTAGGTGTATCCCACTGCTCTTACAAGTCCCAGTTATGAACTCAGGCGACCCTGCTGTGCTAGCTATCATACAAATGTAGGCAGACAGGCCCTGCTGTGAAGGCCTTATTAACACAAGCAACATAAGCACCAAATGTATCTTAAAAAGGGAAGGAAAGACTAAGAATTGGGTAAAGATCAAAGGGGTTTTGCTCAGTTGATCTTATCCTCCTTTTAAACAAAAATGGCTTTTCTTAAGAGGATGAAATTCTGCTCATTCGTTCCTCGCGTTCATCTTGTTTTCCATAAATTGGCTGCTAGTATACATACAGCCAGCTTAAGGTGACTTGCTAGAAATATGAACACTGGGTTTTCAGGCCTTCCAGAATCCGTTTGTGTTTATTCCCCGGTTTCCATGCTTTTATTGTAAGTTTTATGATACTTGGCATTGTTATAATGTAGAACCTTTGAATTCAATGGTTGTGTAAGCGTTATAATAATATTACTGCCTTAAAATATCTGTGCAACACAACAAACTAATAGTTAACTTTCATCCTCTCACAGTTGCAAAATTAGGTAAGCTCCAGTCATATTTCCAGTTTCAAAGTCTCAGAACACAGAAAGGCAAGTGGCTAAAAGATAAATGTGCTGCTTAATTGAAGTATTGTATTCCTGCAGGCTAGCCTGGGATTTTGTGAGGCCTGACCCATGTGCTCTGTACTTTGGTGCTACCAGAGCTTCAGAAGAGCAACTTTACTCCTCTGTTTAAACTGGGTGCTCAATGGCACTGAAAAGGTGGTTCACTGAAAGGCAGTTGGATAATCCTATCTCAGGTTTAGTTCATTTGCTTAAGTGATTTACACAATGTAAACTGCTGCTAATTACATTCTGCTTGCATCAGGCCTACATAGGCATTCAGGCTTTTGTCTTAAGTGCAGTTAGATGTTTCCTTCAAATGCTTTAGATCTTGTGATGTTCATTTTATCGGGTGAGGAAGGTGGCTGACATAGCCTGATCAGCTCAATGGAACCAGGTGGGATTAGACCTTGAAAATGTGGAGACTCCTGCATCTACGAGCTCAAGAAAGCAGGATGGGAAAGCAGAACGGAGGTGGCACAAGGTGGCACAAGGTGGCACAAGGTGGCACAAGGTGGCACAAGGTGGCAGGGTTTTTTTCAGAGACTAATGAAAATATGGGCCTCACAAAAACCTGATTTCTCAAGGGCGTGAATGAAAGCAGCAGGATTATTTCTGCCTGAACTTTGATTAATACAGTGTCTATGAAAAGAAACGTGATAGCTGGCAGTGTACTCCTGGAGACATGCCTTTTTTGTAGAGTTGAAAATTTGCAAGAGATGCCAGTAAAATATGCTAAAAGACAGGGTCTTGAAGAATAGCTACCCATAAATATGCAAGCCTACTTAAAACTTTAAAAATGATTTTTAAAAGCAATATTTTACATTTTCTCCGAATATTATACAGTCGTACCCTACAGAATCCATTTTATCATCTATTACTTCATTTTAATATATGGCTTTGCTAGGATGTGAATTGCATATATAATTTACTTATGTCTGATTGAATAGTTTCCCAGGTCTGGGACACATTCTAACACAGTTGTCTAATGTCAGCTTCATTTGACAAAGAGGAAGGATAGTGTCTTTACCTCAGCTTTATTTTTCATAACTGATTTCTCTCACATCTCTTTTTTTTTTTTTTTTTTTAAGGGGATGAGGGCCCCCTCTTTTTTCCTGCTTGAAGAAGATAAAATAGGAGAACAAATCTGTGGGGTTTAGTGATTGCACTGAGCCCATGGCTTCTGAGTGAGCTTTCAGACAAAATACTGGGCTATTTCCTCTACTTTCTATTTGGCTTGCACCTATATGCTAGGAACTCAGAGCTAGAAGTGGAGACTCTGGCCAGATGTGGTTTGCATATTCCTATCTCTTAGAGAGAGATGTGAATAGACAGTGAGCCACCTGATGAACTGTGGAGGAGGTCAGAGCCTCAGTTCAATGTGCAGCACAGTACATCAGCTACATTAGAAACAGCAACAGTCTATTAATCTTCAGGAGGGGAAGGGGGAAACCAGACAGAAATCTCTTCCCCCTTGTATATTGTTTTTCAGGATGCTACACATGGCAATTACTCTAAGAAAACAGAGTAGCAATTGTTCCCAGTGAAAGACAATCTTTATAGCACAGAAATGGTGATACTTTGGCTTACCAATCTGGTGTTATACCCAGATAATTAACTCCTAATGAGGCTTGTAAGGGCCCTGAGGCACTAATAGGGCTTTGTGACCCTGACTGGTCTTACTTGCAGCCCCCACACTGCTGATGGGCCCAGGAGTCCCATTTGACCCAGGGCAGTTGGTCTTGCTGTAGAGATGCTGCAGGATGCTGGTCCTCGTCTTCTCTGTTCTGTCTCCTGGAGGGACCCCATGAGTGAACTGAGACACCCAGTCAACAGGACTATGTTGTCTTTCTACTCATCGTATTTACTGGATCAATCGTCCAGGATTGGGATTTAGTCTCTCTTGAAGAGCTGTACAATGGGGATTTCCATTATGATATTTTCATTATGATGTCCTACTCTCCATTTTTACCTTTCTGCAGGAAGAAAGAAATTCACCACACCTCTTATACCAGTAGTATTTTTTTTCAAGGGGTTCTCACAAATCCTTTTCCCATAACATTTTTCTTTTTATTTCTCCCTATCTGTTCATCAAAAGCAAATTGAGTTCATCAATTTTAATATACAATAAGCCAATAGGCAGGCATAGTAAACAAAAGGGCAAGACAAACAAGACAGGATTCAGGACTGATAGTTACAGCAGCAAGCTGAGTATAATTCTCAGTGTGTTTTGCCCTGTGTTTTCTGTGAACAGGCCGCCTTCCTTTAGAGCCTGAAAGGACTGGAAATGTCCCATCCCCCTTTCCCCTCCTGTTTTTTTTTCCTTCCCAAACCTTTGTGTTCCTGGTCCAAAGACCACAGAAATCTGTAAGATTCATTCTGCAGACTGTGAGACTTTGAGACCCTCTGTGTGTTTTACCTTGTACCCTTCAGAAACTGCAGCTTTTACTGCAGAGAGGTTGGCTCAGACCCCAGAGTAACTCAGGGGACAACATCTCCTTTCAGCACTGTGTGCTCTGGTGTATCTAGTGCAGGTCTCTGTGGAGATGGCAGGACACTAAAGACACATCTTCCCTGTTGATTTGCATGTGATACTATGGAAAAGAGGGAACATGAGCTATAAAACATAAAACACAGTCTTTTCATAGCATAGAAGATTTTCTAGTGTCACATTTTTTTGTCCTAACTTGCCTTTTTTGAGGAGTAGTTTTACATCAGGAGGGATAGCAGTGATGCTTATCAGTGCATCACTGACACTTCAAATTACGCACTTTTATCCAGAAGTACAGTTAAAGATACATATGAGGCAGCCAGTCAGTGGTTTTCTCGCCAGCCAGCAGTGTGGCATTGGATCCAAGGATGAATGAAGCTCTGTCCTTTCATAGGTATTCTCACTGTCAGGTTTAACATTGCTCTCCATTCCCTCCATGTTACCCACCCTTTAAACTTTGTTATCCTTCTCGTTTGATTCTTGTGTGTTCTCTTCTGAGACATCAGAACCTTTGTACAGTTGTCTGTGCAGCACAAAGCCTTCCTGGGTTCATCTGCCTGGAGGGCTTCTAGGTCAAGTCTCCAAGGGTCTTAGAGTGCCATCTGATCTTTATATCTGTGGTAGGTTAACCTTGGCCATCAGTCAAACACTCACCCTCACTTTTCTCTCCTATGGGATAGGGAGACAATAGGAGGAAGGTGGGACTTGTGGATTGAGATAATGACAGTTTAATAGGGAGAACAAAAGCTTCAAGCTAAACCAAAGCAAACAGAGGAATTAATTCATCACTTCCCATCAGGATGCAAATGTGCAGCCCCTTCCTGAAAAGCAAGGCCTCAGCACACATAATGTTTGTTTGGGAAGACAAATAATGTAAACATGAACACCTCTCTTTTATGTCACTTTCCACAAGCTTTTACTTCCGACCATGTCATATGGCAAGGGATATCCTTTTGGTCAGTGGGGTTCCGTTGTCCTGATTAATGCTGGTTTTAGACTTCAGACGTACTCAGGTAGATGGAAAGTATGAGTGGGTTTTTTTTTTGGGTAGCCTGGCAAAGAGGCTGAGCCTGCATATAAAGGAAAAGAGGAGAAGCTGAGATATAGTATGATTTCTTGGTTTAGGACTGTGCTGAAAATCTTGAAAAGCAGTAAGTGGGACAGAGAATGAAATAAAAAGTTAGCGTAGAAGAAGGACTGAGAATGGTTGGGTTGCAGGAACCAGGGATGAAAGAAATTAAGTTTGTCTAGTGGTGGTAGGGAACTATAAAACCTGAATATCCTTGTTCTGACCTTCTGAGTATCCTCTGCACTCTCTGGCAAAAAGGCCCTTTTCTAACACTGATTGCAGCAAGGAAAAATTGCTCGGTTCTCATATTTTTACATCAAATGAGGATTCAAGATGCCTATTCTTTTATTATGTTATTAACAAGCAGCAGGTGAACTATCAGAAACAATATTAGCAGTACAACATGTAGAGTACATTACCAGACACTTATGAAATTATAAGGTACACCTAACAAATTCCTAAACACCCTTCTGTAATCCCAAGAAATTATAACCCTGCATGTGTGTGTGAACACCCACATGTACACACCAGACTCTGTGTGTGACCAGAACCCATCCCCTGTCCCTGTGGGTTCTCCTCCTCACACACCCTGGGTGGGAGCTGTTGGTGTTCCAGCCTCATCCAGACCCCTGCCGCTCCCCACACCCTGCTGACCCACACGTAGTGACAAACCTCTCCAGGAATCCCAGCTGTGCACCTAAGGTGGGTCCCTCTGTATAGTTGATCTGTGTAAGAAGTGGTTTCTCAGGCTCGACAGGACAGTTTCAGCAAGGGGTTTTGCTGTACGTATTTGCTCACTGACAGCAGGTAAGAGTTGTCACACATGAACAAATTTTAACCTTTTTGCTTGACTGTGAGCCAGTCTTAACTTCAGGACTTCCTAACACTAAAGACCTTGACTTCACAGCTGTAAAGTCCTTTTAATGTGGGTGTATGAATGAATAATAGGTAACTATTCTTTTTGCTTGTTACTGCCATTCCTTTTTCTGTTTCAAAGCATTTTAATTGTACCTTAGAGCAGGACAGTATTTCCTGATAGTTTTGGAAAGGCCGTAAAGAAGTCAGTAGCTGAGAACAAAACTCACTTGGTGCATTAGCTGACTTTAACCAATGAATGCCAAATCTCCCAATTTAGTGTAAGAAATAGCGATCTCTTTCAAGATTACAGATGAACACTTATCTACAGCTGTGTCTTTGTATAAGACACCACATGTATTCTCTGGAGAAGTTAGTCTTTGTTTTCAGAGAAGTATTATTTTTCTTCTTTGCAGGGCTTCCTCACATGGTTCCTTTAGGAATTCAGCTGTGCTTTTCCCTGTTTTCTTTTGGTATAATTAAAAGTAAACTTCAATTCTTACTTGCTTGCCTGTGAGGACAGCTCTTTTCCCCAGATTTTCAGGAATAGGGGAAGAGAAATCCCTTTCCAGTTCAATGCTTTCCTTTTACACTGAAGGCATCTCAGACATGCACATACACACACATACATCTTCTGTCATTGAACCTGAAAAATGATCTTAAAATTCCATAGTTTTGTGTGCTGATTAGGAAAAAATCCAGCTTGAACACTGTATTCCTTAGGAGTTATTTGGGGGTGGGGTGGAGAAGATCCTTCTAAAATGTTTCTGGTTTGATTTCTGTATATTTTTTCTCTCCAGCTGGTTTTTCCTCTCCTTTTCTCCTCTTTCTCTCTGACTTCCTTGGTTCCCCTCAAATCTATTGAGAGTACAGGAGAAAAATAATCAAGAATAGGGAAATCCCTAACCTACCACTCAGAAGATTTTTGCCTGCTAGAAGGTTTCTATTTCAGAGGAGAATTCTTAAAGAATCCAAAATTTAATCTTTCATGCTTTTTCTCTTATAAAACCCTGTGATCAGAGACATCTTAAAAATTATTCTTTTAGCCTAAGATCAGCTTGTATTTTTAGACAAAACTATGCACCTAAAGTTCATTGCGCAAAGCCTCCCATTTTAATAACTTAAGCTCATGAAAAAAGTGTCCCAATAATTCAGACAATTAACCCTGATACCTTTACAGCTCTGTGGTTCCCCCTCAGGAACACTGAATCTTTTTTTATAACTTTAACTGGGGAACTAGCTCACTAGTAAAAGGTATGTATGTTCCCATTAGAATGGCTATTTCTTACATTAAAAATATAGTAAGGCATTAAACCCTTAAAATGTAATCATTAACATTTAGCACACTATGCCTGATGCATTAAAAACATTATGTGCAGCTGATCTGTCTGACTCACATAGGGAAATATTGAATGTCTTCAATGTACCTTTGTTTTATCTTTTAATTTTAGGTGATATTGCTGTGTTCTTCCTAATTTGCTTCAGTATGTTGTCCTATTTCTATGTGTTTATAACTTGAAAACTAAAAACGTAATTATATGCAGTCTTTTAGAGAGATAAATCTGATACATTGTTTTTCATTCTGACTTTCAAGAAATTTAAGTGTCAGAATTTGTGAAATAAATTCACTATCATTTAAATATCTTGTGTTAAATTAATACGATATGACATACAGTCTAATTCATATTCATTCTTTGTAGATGCCACACATTTAATCTTCATATTTCATGATTATACAATACCAAGGTTTCATTTAAAAGGATCTCCTGTTTCTTGACCATGAGAAAGTTCTAACATATACATATATATATATATATACCTCAGATGTTATCCTTTCAACTCTCTAACCAGGATGTACTTGACTTCTCCATACTGATGTTAAACATTGGAGAGTATTTTGTAGCTCATTGGAATATTCACTAGTATTTTTTCTTGAAATTTTCCAGTTTAAATTGGACATATGTGGACATTTCAGCCATTTTTGAAAGTGTATTCCAGTGGCTCAGATCTAGGTTTTTTTTCTTTGGTTCATGAAGTGTCAGGTCTCCTATGTTTTACTTTGCATTATAAAGGGAAAAAATTACAGAATTCTTAAATTTGGAGGAAGGAAAACATTCTTCCCAATTAGCGCAGTATTTTCACATCATAGTCATTGATACTAAATTTAGTGTTCCACATGTTACCTGTGTAAGAGGCACTGATTTTTTTTTTTAGTGGGTCCGCTATCTTTTTTGTAAGGAAGTCCTGTAAGTGTGTATATAACTGTAAACAAAGTCTCTGCCTTCTCTGGCTCAGGGTAAGACCTTTACATTTGGGTTCCCTTTTTCTCAAGAGCTGTGGGAATAGGTCCTTTATGAAATTATCTTTACCTGATAAATCCAGATGTAGTTCTGTGAACACCGAGAGGTTTTGTCACCCAATCAAATCCTGAAGAAATGGGACCCATTTCTTTTCAAGAAATGTGCAGAAAGTACTTCCTTTATTATGCTGGTTTTGCTGCTCTGTAGCCCAGCTGAAACTGGAAAACAGTGGAAGTCAAAGCAGAAAATGTTATCTCTATGGAAACTTCCAAACCCTATTGAGGAGGGTGGGACAAAGTTTAGAGAAGAATCAATATTTTATTCTGATCTAATTTCTACATAAGGCAGGACAAATTGAACTCCTGATTGGACAATTGCTCCTATGGAGTCATATTAAATTCTGGATGGAGGTGGAAGCTTCTGAAGTGGACTTGATCAAAGGGTGGATCTGGTGCTGAATGGGGAAGAGGAAATGAACAAAGACAAAGTGCACTGGGGATACATACCATAAAACTCTAGCTGACTAGAGAGAAAAGGAGCAGTATTGCCTCTGGCTGGGTTTTTAAATAAGAACTGTTTATTTTCACCATCAGATTGAGTGTCTAAACAACACAGGATTATTTTTTTTATATGACTCCAGCTCATTTATTATACCTTATCCTCATCTCTTCTTTTTTTTACCACTTTTCTCCTATTTATATATTGTTCCCTAATCCTGAGGTCTGTCATTCCTGGTAAGGCTTTTTATTTTTTTCACAGACATGCCTGGGCCTATCATCACAACTGGGTACCACTGTGATCAATGCCCAACAGATGGTCTTCTTGACATCCCTGTTTACTCCTAACCTGCAACCCAATTTTCTTTTATCTGTGTCCCAAACATATTTGGTTCCCCATTCCTTTCCTCTTTCCTTCCTTTCCCATAAACTCCACGGAAATACTTAGTTTCAGAACTGGGCTAGCTCTGCCCCTCTGCTGGAAACCAAATAGATGCTTAGTTGAAGGGAAGAATAACAGGAAGGGTATGGAATAATCTTACCCCTCAGCTTGTGGTAATAACTTTGTGATTTAGGAACTGCCATGAATACATTCCAGTTATCACAGTTAATAGACACCAATGAAATTTTGCTCTGATTTTTTCTTGAACCTTTTCACAATTATGTATAATTTGTAATTATTTATAAATATATTTTGGCCTGCAGTGTTGCATTCTGCAATTTAACAGCTATGCGTGATGTGAAAGCCGCTGCCTTTTAACCTGTAGCACATTCAAAGCTGTTGATTTCACATGCTTTTTACTGCAAGAAGCTGCATAACTGTCTCTGTACTCTTTGCACACCTTTGCCCGAGCCACTCAGGTTGTTTCTTCTCTATGCAAACCCCTGTCTTTTCTCCTCGGTTTTCATCCTAGAGAGCTGCACAGGTACAGAGATCGTTCTGTACTGAAAACTCAAAGAAGGAGTACTTTCAACCATGCCAGCTAGATTATCCAAAACTCCCTATTCTGCTGGTTAGAAGAGACAGCATCCCAGTCTCTTTTGTGGAAATCGTTTTGAGGCACGTATTGATTTTCCTGCCCAGATGCTTATGTGAGGACATTGGATTCCACTCGGTGTGTCAGGTGCCTCAAGATGCATTTGCGGAACTAAAATCCATTTGCAAATCTAGCTCTTTCTGCCTCAGAGAAAATCTACTGAGACAACATGCTTGAGAGGACTAATCATACACATGCTTTGCAATGTATATTCTTAAGGTAAAAAATCTGTGATATGGAAATAGGCCACGATGGACACTGACGATAATTGTTTTTAATAGAAAAGCATATGCTTTGTTTATCTTTTCTGTCTCATGCACATGCTTCCTTCAAGCATTAGAAATTAAAATGAAATCTGTGCATAGCTGAATGGGCTCCCTAACCAGTAAGCAGATGCTAGGCACTCAGAGGAGCTGGAGTACATGGAGTGGCAAACCAGTTTTATGATGCTGTAACTCTTCTGCTTTTGGTAGTCATGTAAAAGAGGAATGGTGTGGGCTGAAAGACTCAGAGTTTTCAAATGTATTAAAAGGGAATGACTTGCCTGTAGCTATTGACAGAGACATTAATCCAGTTGCATATGATAAATTGTAGTGAAGCCAAGCACTATTAAGGCTGACTTTATTACTCTCTGCTTCAATTGTTTTGCTGAATTTGTATAATTGCAGTGTTCTAACTATACTGGGCCCTGATTTCTATCAACCATTCTGCGTGGTTTCTCTGGACCAGTCAGTGTCACCCACCTGCAAAAGGAATGTCACAATATTCTTGTCAAAGGAATGTTGCCAATAAAGATACCTGAATACAAGGATGGTAGAGAGTATCAAATGAAGTGCCACAAAAGTGTTTAAGACAGTTTAAATTGCTGTAAATTATTATTTTAAATTTATTTTAAATATATTCTGTGTAGCTAACTAAACTGCATCTGAGTACAGAAGCTTACAAAGCTTCTAGTAAAGCTTAAGCATTTCTGAAAATAGAAAATTATGTAGAAGTAGCCTGTAATCCTGAACCATGAACTCTCAAGTACTAAGTCACTCTTTGTTATTGAAAAGTGTATGCAGAACAAAGATGGCACTTTCTATATCAAAACCATAGTAACTATTATTCTAAGGCTATCCTACCTGTCATAAAGTAGATGTCACAGTCTGTCAGTTTCAGGGGTAGTAGGTCACGTTTCATACTTTTTGTCCTGTATGAAGACACCTTTGTTTCATATTGGTAGGGAGAGACACAGAGAAAGGTGTTCAGCCCAGGAATTGTTCTGTCATTATTCCCTGGCTTTGCTGCACAGACTTGAAGTCAGACGGGTCAACATAGTTTCCTCATCTCCTGTTGTGTTGTCAGAGTTGAGAAAGAGCATTGGACCATCTCCACTTGAGCAGAAAATGGGCAGTTTCTGGTTTTGGCTTGTTTCTCTACCACACCATGTCTAGGAAGTGATCCTTGTTTTCAATATGTCTGCTTCCCTGGAGTGTCACAACACCTTCCAAATGTCAATACTTGTAATTGCAGGTGAATAATTATTTTCTAGAATTCATCATTTGCAGAGTAGCCCATAATTGCAGATCCCATTTCCTCACCAAGAAGGGAAGCAACTACATGTGCTGGAGATGCAAGCTTCAGTCTGCAGCACCAAAATAGTTCAGGTTTCATTCAGCAGTTGTATTTGAAAAGGTTTGAAGAACCTTTTCTATAAGCTTTTTTCATATGTAACAAAAGAAGATGTCCACTCTACTTTTAGAGAGGGGGAAAAAAACGTAAATTGTGAGTCTGTAGGAAAAAAGTATGGGGAAAAGCCTGGTTTAGATCACTGAAGATGGGAACAGTAAGTGAACCTAAATATTTCACTGCTTCTTGCTCACTGGATAAATATTTAAGTTTAAAGTCAGGGGAAACTTATTCTTAAGGGTGAAAAAAGCAAACTGTGAAAGGCTTTTGACAATGTAAAATACATCCTCTCCCAAGCTAGCTGATCATAAAGAATGCCGCCTTTTAACATGCCTGGACGAGCTTTAAAAATGACTCAATAGATTGTAGAATTCAGCACATTTTCTTCCCAATTATTTTTGAAGAGATTCTGACAAATGTTATCTAAGGGAGGAATGGCAGACTGTCTATTTTATTTTAGTTTTATGGGACTTTTATTTTTATCCTGTCATGAGA
This sequence comes from Rhynochetos jubatus, assembly GCA_027574665.1. Taxonomy (NCBI): domain Eukaryota; kingdom Metazoa; phylum Chordata; class Aves; order Eurypygiformes; family Rhynochetidae; genus Rhynochetos; species Rhynochetos jubatus. The sequence goes on from CM050656.1 coordinate 26,999,036, forward strand.
AGCAAATGGCAGAGCTATGATTAGGATAAGCCATGTAAGAGGGCTCAATCTGCACAATTTATAGTACAGCTTGCTTTAATCTGTCAGGGAACGTGTGTTATATTGCCTTTCAATAGAGGCTAGAGCTCTGGCTATATATGTTAATAAATTCTATCCAGACAGTCTTAAAAGACGCCAACAATTGCTGGAAGTACTTGGAGCAGAAACTCTGCAATTTTGAATTCTTGGAGGACGCTTCTGGATAGTGTGGATTTTTTTAAACAAAAAAACCAGACAAACAAAGCAAGCCCAAAGCATGCTTACTGTCGAAAAAAATATTTGGACAAACCATTAAAACTGTAGGTACCATTATATTTTTTAGTAATTAGGCTTCTAAATTTTAGCTGCCTGTGGTAAACAAGACAGTGTTTATTATTATCAGTGCTTTCAACAACTTTTTGTATTGTTGTTGTTGTTGTGTGGGGTTTTTGTTTGTTTGGTTGGTTTTGTTTTTCTTCACTGTGAATTTAAATGTAACAGCAGGTTGGCTTTTCCTAGTTCCTGCCTGTGGACACCCAGACCTAGTCTCTGGTGATAGTCTGGGGATTAGAGATTGAAAGCTACCTTTGCTGACTCTGTCCTATGGGCTACTGCAGAACTGTAATTCTCTGCAACCAGAGAAAGGAGACTCTGTAGCTATCACCTACTGAAAAGGAAATGTGAAAGTGGGTATTGGTCTCTCCATTCAAGAAACCGTTTCACTGCTGGAACTAACTCTTCATACTTTGATACCCGTTTTCTACATACTTTGAAACCCATTTCTTTTTAAAACAAGTTAATGTAGCGTCACATTAATTTTAGTTTTGTGGGGTGACATGGTATTTGCAGGAGAACCACAGCGCAATAAACAGTCCGACACATCTAATGAGGTGCTAAACAGCTCTTCCCCATGGTGAATATTTATATGCTGCAAAACCCCTGAAGTTGTGATAAAACACAATGCCACCCACAACGCATGTTTTTTATACATTTGCACTTCATATTTGGTAAATACGAAATTCTGTGCTGATATGGGGTATTTCCCCTTGTTTATTTATGTCTTTATTAGATTACTACTGCCATCTGGTTTCAACTCTTACATTGTGATAGATTGATTTTGTTCACTTGGGTGAATGTGATAGGAAAATTTGATCTGCTATTTGCAGTGACAGGATCTAGTTTTGTATTATACAGCAAGTTTTGAAGGCTGAATAACAGGACTCTTGAAATGTCATGGAAAACAATTGAGGGTTCTTAAAAAACTTTCCACATTGTTCTTCTAGACAAAAACGATACTGTTTTTGCAGTGGAAGTTGCAAGAAAAAAGTCACAAGAGTGAACCCTGAATGTTTAATCTCACAGGAGAAGAAACAGCCTTTTCTGTTTAAGGTTAAGAAAATGAAATGTATAGTCTCTTCCATTGTTTTCAAATGTTTTTCAAGAAAGCAAAAGTAATTACTTTAAGTAGTAGAATAGAAAAAACCTCCAGACATCACACATTGTATTATGGTGGCTGCCTAGTCAAAATTCACATTGAAAATTGTGTAAGGGTCAATGCCAACTTTATCATAAGCACAGTGCAAAACAGTATTAGACAAAAATGAAAGTGAAATTATAATCTCACATTCACTAGAAAATCAAGCCTGCAAACTTGGAATAGGAAATGTTCAAATCACTTACGTCAGATCATTCTCAGAGTCCCAAGAAAACAGAAAATCTATACCCACAAAAGACTGAAAACCACTATTCTTCCTGAAAGCACAGGATCACTTTTATGGACCTGTACAAGTTTTCCATTGATTAAATATCCTTCATATTCTGGATGGAATTTTTGGAATATTTTCCTGATCTGTGGGATTTTAGCCTTTCAGTCTTAATGTCAAATTGACTAATACATAATCTGAGTCTCACTGTTTTCTGAATTCATAATCTGTGTTTATGGCTTCATTTTAAACACCTTCCTTTATTCCTTACTTGCAGGTTTGTTTTTTTTTTGTTTTTTTGTTTTGTTTTTTTTTTTTTTAATACAGAAAAACATGAATAACTGCATGCTGTTGCTTTTATGGCTTACTAAGAGCAGTGTCAAATATGTCTGAGTATCTCCCTTGTGGGAGGAGGCAGAGAGAAACATGCTTTTCACCCTTCTGGACTTCTGCATAGTAGGATTGGAACTGCCTGTAAGGAGCAGATATGTGATATTTCACTAATATAAAAGTGTGTTAACTATATTCCATCATGTGATTGTGCAACAGGACATTGGTTGGTTTGCTGCTGGTTGTTGTTTCTCCCAAACATGACCAACCCCAAGAATCTAGACTTGAAATTGGCTTTTTAACCTTCAAAACAACGTTTTGCAAACACTTCTTAAATACAGCTGTGGTTTAAAATCTCTTTTTTTCTTGATATCACTGTTGCAAATTCTGAGCAAAACAAATGTAAAGTTTTTTGTTTTTTTTTTTTCCCCCATGCAGTATTATAAATAGGTAGTTTCAGTATAGGTAGAAATGCCATTTAAACTTGTAAATAAAAGCTACTAAATATTTTATTTGTTCCCTTTCCTAAGAAGGAACAAAGTAAATCAAAACATGAAAACCTATCAAAGGAAGATGCTAAAGCTGTTATTTGTTGGAAAGGTCCTGTGCTAGCATTAGATCACAACTCGATTAAAAGTCACTAGAATAATCCTATAAAATACCTGAGTTCTATGATTTTTTTTTTTACCAACCCATCAATCAAGATATATGTCAGCAAAATTAAAAGGTAGATAACACTTGCAATTCAGTTAGTATATGTGCTACAGTAATTTAGGAGTATACAGTTGGCCATTCTGTGAGAAGGAGATAATCTTTTAGTAGAACCACTTTTTCCTGTAGAAAAAGCACAAAAAGTGGTGTCCCAAGATGTCTAATTCAAAACCAGGTATGTCCTTTCCTGAATTAAGCTCCAGCTCTAGGTCAGCTAGCTCCTGGACTACTCAACTTGGTATAAAATTGTTAATATAAAATCTATCAGGTTTGGAAAAAAACACAAATACATTGCTTTTTGTTTGCTGTTGTCCTAATGAAAAGCACTCTCTGAAACACACATCATCCAAACCATCTGTTCCACAAAACCGCAAACTTACCTCACTACTGAAATTCTACAATTTCATCACAATTTATTGCCGAGATATTGCCTTTTCAGTGTTTGACCTATAAAGCTAGATGTCAAGCACTCAATTATTTTTTCACATCAGAAAGTTCTGCCTAGAACTGATTGAATTCTTCTGGAATGAATTTTTGCTGAGACACACCAAACTCTCTTATAAGACTTTCCAGGTTGTACTGCACTAACACTATTACTTGTTCCCCCTCTCAGCAATGCATCTGGTTGTAAAACAGGTTATCTTCCAAAACTGTGACCTTACAAAGAGACAGTCCAGTATTAAAAATATTCTCAGTATTTTACTTTAATGATTCCAGGAAGCTTTCAGGCTGTTTTAATAAAAAGTTATCTAACAGTTTAAAAGAGAATAACTTCATGAAGAATGTTTTTATGATAGGCTATGGAAGCACTAAGGACAGGCTTACTAGCTGTAGTAAGAGCTTGTGATTGACTATAAAAAGTTACAGCTTTTACAGTAATTTCTGCAAAACCCAGCTCGTATCATCACTACTGTACTATATCTGAGTCTGCAAAGAGTAACTAAAATGTTAGGAAATAGGAGATGCAGACCAAAACCACCTGAAACTCATCTACTGTCACTATCCAAACTACTTCTGTAGCTTGACATATCTTACTGCTGATTAGCAAGCAGAAGGTTTACAAGCATCAGTTGTTAAAATGCAGAGCCTGATTCTCATTTGCATGAAGCCCAAGTACTTTTTTGCCCTTAACAGTTCTTAAGGCACTGTCTCTCAACTGATCATGTAAAACATAAATGAGAGAAAAGATGAAGAAAGAAGCAAATGTGCACCTTCAAATAATGTAATCGCTGTTTCAGCAGAGGGATGGGTTTAAAATTGGTGAAGGAAGTAATGTACTTAACTCCCAGAGGCATCTGGCCGGGCAGAGGCAGTTCCTTTGGAGTACTCTGCTGCTGGCTTTTCACACTTCCCAAAGGAAAATTTAAAATATCTTCAAATTATAACTCTATACCTTGTGGCACTTTCAACCAGACTGTAAAAGCAATTAAAATATAATATACAGAAGGAATATAAAGCCTCTTGATTTCGATCTTAACTAAATCTCCAATTATAAGTTACAAAAACACTTCCCCTGAAGGTAAGTTATCCAATAATTGCCTTATTGCAATTGTCAATGACTTCTCCCCTTTCTATCAAAAGTCTTAACAGTGGGTTTTTTTGGTTTTCCAAAACTTGTCAAAAAGAAAAAACCTTCTGAGATTTTTTTTTTTCCATTGGACCACCACCAAAAATTCCAATTACATGCTAATTCTTTTTAGTTCCATGAAAAAAAAAATAAATATGAGGCTTCCCCTAGGCCAGTGCAGATAATGAATTTTGTTGAGGCAACAGATAACTTCCTGAGCATTCTGCTCTCCTCTCTTTTGCAGAGAAGACTCCAGATGGTACCACAAGAATTTTCAATCCAAAAATTATTCTATAGTAGTGACCTGAGTTGACTTTTTGCCAGTGATGCCCCTCTTCCCATACAATTTGAATCACTGTCTAATATAGATTGAGAAAGCTTAGTGGTCACTCTGTCACTGTGTTTACTCAGTCTTTCAAATAAGCCGCAGTAGCCAAACGATGAGGGTGGAAGTTAAGCAGTTCATTGGGATATCAAAATGTTCTTTCACATTACATGAAAAATTCACCAAATATGATATTCATTGTATCATAAGTTTCATCATTTGTGAGCTAAATTCATCACATCTGGGGCTGACAACTCATGGGGTGATTCCCTGCTCATTGTTACTGTAATCCCAGCAACAATATTCGTTTTCTTGGAGTTAGTGTAAGAAGTAACTGTCTTGCCCTCAACTCTTCCTTCCCTTCTTGTGGGTTTTTTTTCAAGATATAAAGCTTCACTAATTATGTCATCTAACGGAGTATTCTTTTTCCTTTCTTTCTTCTTCTTTTTTTTTTTTTTTTTGGTTTTGTTTTGTGCTAAATCAACTCGACTATTAAGGTGAATTCTTAAAAAAAATTCTGAATTATTGTGTTTGAAATATGTTGTGTCACTTTTTTCAGTACACATTCAGTGTTACATCTCACACAAACTACTTGACATTGTTTCGCTTTTACAAACGAAACAAGAACCTTCTCAGGCCTGTAGCTGAGGCTTTTACAGCTGAGTGTCATCTTTTAATTTCATCTTCTCATGCTGGACTTAGTGAAATTTTAGGTAATGCTAATAATAAGCTGGCAATAAAAGTTTTTGCTGATTTGAAGTATCATGTAGAAGTGTAAGGTGAGGTATTGGAGATATTGTTAGGGTCTCTTGGTCACCTCTGTATACCCACTTCTGTCTTGTGGCACACATGCCATCCCAATGCAGCATTCGCTAACCATTTGTCTGATGAAGTTTGTTTTCCTTAATTATTATTCTGGCTTCACTTGCACTGTGTATGGGCTGCAATGTTATTCTTCTGAAGTGCAGTTTCTATAGGCCTGATACACTTCTTGCAGATCTTATAAATTTTTTTTTGTTCATTCTGCAGCAGTGGTCATGGATTCTACTTATGCTGGAGAATCTTCCCACAAAAATTATGAACGTTCTCACATCTGAAAGTAGAATGGTTTAATAGAACCAGCTGGGATAGGCTTTGTTACGATTTTATTCTTGTTTCAGTACACTGTATTCCAACATATATTGAATATTTTATATCTGTTAACTGGAACAAGAAAATGAGATTCTAATTATCATTCTTAACTGGTCTGCCACTGATGACAGGTCAAAGAGGTGTTTGCAGTTCTTCCAACATTCAGGTGGGTATAAGCAGCCTCCTATAGTCTTCTCAGCTCCCATGCCATGATGCATGCAGAAGATGAGTAGTTTGAAGAGTATTATTTTCAGAGTGATATATTATCAAATCTACACAGACTTAGAATTTTTGGATTTGGTGATGTGTTAGTAGTCTGGGGAAACAAGTTCTAAGACAGCATGAGCAGTAAACTTTTAGCTTTACAGAAAGAAAACACAGCATGTGAATGGATTTTTAGCAGCACTGCAGTAATCTGCTACCAATGACCTGGGAAAATTACAGGTGTAATGTAGTATATATGATTCGAGATGAGTTAGGAAACATTAATTACAGGCATTGATGCAGTAAATTAGTTTATGCACTTTGCTAGCTTTGTATAAATAGTAATTGTTCTCTATGTATGTTGAAAGATACAAGTTTGAAATGTAGTTGATATTTCTTGACAATGTGAATAATCTACTTGAGGAAAAAGACTCTAATATATGAAGTATTTGTTTTCTAGCAATAGGGATATGTAAGTTTCTTCCATTCCTCCTAGTTTGTTTTTTTGTTGATTTATTTTTTTAATTTTTTTTAAGTGATCTTAAGATGAATAACAGCATAAAGGTGCAAATGCAGTAATGAGACGTACGTCTTCCTTTCTGTGTATTAGCACCCTCCTTGTGGTATGTATTCCCACACATATGATGAGGACAGCCTAAAGGCCCTCTCTCTCACTGATACTGTTACTGTTTTTATCCTGTGCATTTGGGAAATTTTCAAAATCTCTACTTTCTTCAATTCAACCTTATTTCAAATAAACACTTAAGCACATCTCAAGTGCTTTCCTCACTGTTGCTCACTTTAGTTGAAAATTATATGATTAAGTTATTTTCTTATACACTTTTGTCCCATTCAGACAAAAAGCAGAGTGCTGTAAGTCTTTTCCTAAATCCTAAGGTTAAGAAAAAAAAAAGTCTTTATCTTGTGTTACATAACAATTCCCAAACCAGTAAAGAACAGAAATGGTGGACTGTATTTCAGTAGATAAGCAAGTAATAAGGCAAATTAAAATAAAATATATAATGACACAAGTTTTATATCTCGATATTTCTTACAAGACTTAGGGAAATTCTGCCCAAATATTTATTTTCTCTAGGGCATTTTCTTATTTGGGAGGAAGGAGGAGGGATCAAAATGAAACATAGCAGCTTGACAAAACTTGAGAGATTAAAAATTTTTTTTTTTTTTTTTTTTTGCTATGTGATTGCTGTGATAAAAAGCCGGTTATAAAATTAGGCATTAAAAATTAATCTCTGGAGACGCATAATTTGCTAATGAGAGAAACTTAAAACTCATTATGGTTTTTAGATTACTCAGCCAACACTTTTCCTATTGTTATTTCACTCTGTGAGTCCTACTCTAGCTTTGTATTAACTACTGGCTTTCCTTATCTTTGCCTTATGCCGACATATACTGAAATTACGTTTTGCTTAAACCTTACAATTAGTTTCATTTAAAAGTCCTCATCACAGGTATGGGAGCAGGTTTTCAATACCTGTCTGAAATATAATTCCTCTTAAGAAATAAGAAGTGAACAGAAAATATGCAGGGACACTCGTTTCATTAGAGGCCCGGTGAGGACCTGGGTATTTGTTAGATGAAGACTGCAGAAGCTATGAGTCTCTTGTATGACCTAAAACATCCCTTTGGGACTGAAATTTTCTGTAAGTCTCTAAATTAATCCAGTGGTACTTTTCCCTTTCTTCCCCCTCCCTATTCTTTCTACAACTCATTAAATATCCTGCAGTCTAACTTGTGAATATCCCTGCTTAGTCTTTGCACTTTTTCTTTTAACATTGACTATGACAGACAAATTACAATGCATTAATTCCAGTGTAATGTGCTATCACTGTAATGTAGTCCACCATATATTTTAAAATTCCTTCAATGGATGCATGAACTCATTATCCATCTTGCTCTTCAGTTAGAGCATATGTGGCTTGGGTATCACTTTATTAATCATGAGAACCCAAAAGCCTGTCTTGATTTAAGAACCCTGAACTCTCCATTAAACTAATTTCTATCTGTCAGTCATAACATTAATGATATGATTAACACATGCAAACTAGGTTAAAGTAACATTAAAGGTTCTGAATTAAACTTGTGAATGAGAGAAAATGTCTACAAAAGATTTTATCTTGGCTCTTGTTTCATGGAAGATTTTCTGAGTATTGTAAATATTTTGCAACTGGCCACCAGGGAAGAAGAAACAGACACTTCAAGTCCAAAACTGATCAACAGTTAGGGTTAGGGTGCTAATAGGTGGTTTATTACTAATAGGTCTATAGGTAGTTTCAGCTACACTTAGAAAGACTTTTTAATAGGACTTAAATTCAAAATCTAATTTCTCTTTTAAAGTAAAATGATAATAACAAAAATCTGTGCAAATACACACAGACTTGCACACTCATGTTCACATATGCACAGCATAATATTCCAAAATTTTTCTGTGGAAGTCTTAACTGAAGTAATTTATTGCATATAATTAACAACATAAATGAGTATTCTAATGTTACCATTGAGTACAAATGTAGGGAGGGATGGAAATATGTCACCTACTGTTGCATAGAATATGGTGGTATCTTACAGAATCTACTAATGGCTTGGTTTTGATTTTCTTGACTTTTATACATTCTTGTATCATGAATACAATTTTTACAATAATACAATTTAAGTGTCTCTGTGCAGTCAGTAAACTTCTCTAGGAAAATGGAGGAAAGTAAAAATTGAGAAAATATTCTGAGAGAAGTGCGAACAGAATTCAAGTCTTTGGAGCTGTACAACAAAACATCTGTTGGAATTAAGTTCTTAAGTATCTTTCAGAATCTAATAGGTTTGTCAGAGGTGAAGGAGTAATTCATAGTGAATCCAAATATAGAGCCTAAGTACATCAGAGGTGCAACTGAGGTCCTTTATAAGTCAAAGGTGTAATTACACTGCCTGGGAGCCAGGGCTACAAAACTAATTTTTACCTCAAGGCAAACTCAGAGAAGATTTTATTCTTCTTCTGTTTCAGTTGATTGAAGTTTTGCTATTGACTTAAAAAAAAAAAAAAAAAAAGTGCCAGATATCCCAATAACTTGCAATAAACCGATGCTGCTATTATTTTACCTAGAATTGGAATTTACATAAGGTGTTATTATACTGCATTTGGCACAGTGCAGTATGCACGTGTAGATAAACAGATTTTGAGAGATAGTCTACTGGGTAAGTAACCTTTTAGGCAGAACAGTTCTATTTTATTTGCTAAAATACTACTACCCCATGCTCAGTTTATTGATACTTATAAATTCAGGGAAATACATTTCACAGTAATTCATATTTCTCTGTTATGGTAGAAATTCTTGGTGAAAAATGAGCCTGGTTCCAGAAAAAGAAAGAAAATCAGCTGTTTAAATAGCAGGGTGATTTATTTTAAATTTTATCCCGATGGGGACACATAGGTGTCAATTGCTTTCATTCTCTGAGAAGCCAGTAAGTTGGTAAATATTGTGTCAGAGTTATTTTTGGAGTTGACCTGAACCTGCTACCTAATTAGAAGATACACTGTTGACCTACACTAGTTTTCATTACATGGAGTTAGAAGTGCTGATACTTCAAAACCTTTTATTGTGTTGCAATTTGAGCCACACAAGTCGCTATGTTTTCTTTTAAGTAGTTAAACTTTTCCTCCAGGCTAAAAGAGAAGTTACTGTTATCTCTGTTACTCATACTATTAGTCCATGCTCAGACAAGTACTTCCCTTTACTGTTAGAATATTCCAGGGGATAATTGCTTGTGCCTATATATAGGTTGCAACAGAACAGACTTTAAAGACTCCAGTGGGTATGCTTAACGGCTTTATAGGTTTACTGCCTCATATGTACTACTGCACTTAGACATTCAGACTGTCAATATTTTTGTCTTCTATCTCCTGTTTGACTGCTTAAACTATTTTTTAATATGGGGACATTCTCCATCATTACTCTTCTTCCTTTTGTGGAGAGTTATGGCCAGGATTATGGCTTTTGTAACAAGTACTGGAATATTAATTCTTTCAAAACATCAAAGCAGTTCACTTTTGGTATGAAAGAAATGGTAAGGGAATTTCAGACATGCCTTACTTTTTTGTTTCAGAAGAGATTCTCCTCTGAGTTTGATGCAAAGCCACGGGTCTCTTGAACCTGAATTGCTCTTTTCAATAAATAAACAAACCGATCGAAAGGTTTTCTTCAGCATATGCTGACTACACCTACGGCTTCCTGTGGGTTGAGTTGAAAGATAGATACCTAGCTCAGCACCCAAAAATCTTTTCATCCAAAAGTAGTGATGACTTTGAATAGCTGAAACCTTAATTTCATTGGGATTTTATTCTGAAATTTTTGCATTTGCTCTCCTGCACTTTGGGGAATTCATTATCTTCTGCGGAAATCTTTGAAGATGAGGCCATTTAAGATGGAGTCTGTCTTCCTTTGAGACTACACTCACCCTGGTACTGCGCACTGAGCAAGCCTTGCCTTGGGGATGAGCAAGGGCCCAGTGGGTCCAGTGGAACCCAGCTCCACTTTGGGTTGTTTGCTGGTTGTCTCAAAGGCATCTATGTGGATGTTTGTGTTTATAGCTATATAGACAGTGTATTTTCTTTTCACACACTTTTAAGGGTCAGACAGAGAATGGAACTTGAAAGGTAAGTGACACTACTGCACCTTGTCTAGTGTGCAGAAGCTGTGTCTAAGGTGTGGAGATGCAGGTGGTTTCACCAAATAGTGGTGCAGGTTTCCATTCAGATTGAATGTTGGCATGCTGTCGATTGCTTTATTATTTTATCATTATGCAAAGCCAGTGCTCACAGAAAACTAGACATTCAGAATGTAACTTCCCATAATCATAATATATAAAATAATTTACAATGTAATGGTAAAGTAATACAGTTTTTAACTGAAACAGCCCGCTTATATTTAGAGGAAACTGTGAGCGTGTTGTAGGGAGGGGGTAATGCAATCAGTTATTGTAGTTTTAGTCTCTTATAATAATTATCTGATGTCTGGTGTTTTATTATAATTGAAAAAAACACAATAGATTTAACTGGTGTTTTACCTGGTTATACATCTAGTATTTGCTTAAACTTTGGCTGAACTGCAATTGATTCAGGCCTCTAATCTGCAGTTGTACAGGAAGCATTGTACTGTACAACCTATAGTTACAGCATGGAGTGTATTAATGGAGCTCTAAACAGGCATAAATACAGTTAAACTTTTGCTGAATTCAGGTTGTATAAGTAGCTGCCATGCTGATTAAGTATTCCAGGGAAAGAGCCGTTTTTCTTCCTAAAATGGATTGCAAATCTTGTGATCTATGCGGAAGTCCTTACGATTAGCTTTTCCTTACAGTGTATCTATGGATCAGCAAACTTGGGTTTTTCAGAAACAATGGGGAAAATTGCAATTCATACCGAAAAGCTTCTCTCTCCTTTCTCCAAGGCTGTAACTTGGAGTTCATCATTGCAGATGCTGACAGAGGAAGATGTCGGAGGAGAGGAGCTAGTGGTCCTCAGGAGTGGTGCTCCAGGGATGTAAATGATTTAATGATGATAAACTCTCTGAGTCTTTTTGGGATATCACAAATGCAAGCAGCAGCTATTGCCCAAAGGCCTTGGTCTTTTTGGTTCTAATTTGAATATGAAAAGTAAAGCAATCAGCAACTTGTCCTCAAAGTGTTTTATCTGAAAAACGTAACAGTGTCTTCTCTATATCTAACTCAGTTAACCTTGCTTGGCCCAATAAGTGAAGAGAAGTAGGAAGAGATGCTGCAGGCAGGGGAGCAGGGATTCCCCTGTAGCCTGTGGAGGACCACAGTGGGGCAGGTGTTTCCCTGTATTCCATGTGAAGGACCCACACAGGAGCAGGCTTGTCCTGGTGTAACTCCAGCTGGCAACTAAGTACCACACAGCTCACTGCCCCCATAGTGGGATAGGGGAGAGAATTGGAAGAGTGAAAGTCAGAAGAGATAAAGACAGGTTAATAGGTAAATCAGAAGCCATGAATGCAGCAAAGCAAAACAAGGAATTCATTCACCACTTCCCACGGGCAGGCAGGTGTTCAGCCATCTCCAGGAAAGTAGGGCTCCATCACACTGGTAACGATTGCTTGGGAAGACAAACACCATCAGTCAGTGTCTCCCCGTTCCTCCTTCTTCCCCCAGGTTTATTGCTGAACGTGACATCATATAGAATGGAATATCCCTTTGGTCAGTTGGGGTCAGCTGTCCAGCTGTGTCCCCTCACAACTTCTTGTGCACCCCTCACTGTGCCTACTCACTGGTGGGGTGGTGTGACAAGCAGAAAAGGCCTTGTCTCTGTGTAAACACTGCTCAGCAGTAACTAAAACATCCCTGTATTACCAGCGCAAATAAACTATGAACATCTGCTGTTTATAGCACAAGTCCAAAACAGCCCCATACCAGTTACTGTGAAGAAAATAAACTCTATCCCAGCCAAAACCAGCACAGGGCTTTTCTTAAGAAACTGTAGCCCATGGAGAATAACCATGTCAGAGCAGGGAAAAAGTGTTAGAAGGAAGGACTGGCAGAGTGGAACTGTTATGGACTAACCACAACCCCTTATTCCTCATGTCCCGGTGTGGCTCAGAGGTGAGAAAGGAGGTAAAGTTGTTCATAACGAAGGAGTTGTTGAGCCTAGGAAGAAGGGGTGGGGAAGGTGTATTAATTTGTCTTTGCTACTCACAATCTAACTCTATTTATATTTGGAAATAAAGTAATCTTCCCCAAGTCCATTTTGTCCATGACAGTAATTGTTAAGGGATCTTCCTGTCTTTATCTCAACCCACAAGCTTTTTCATCTTATTTGTTCCCTCCATCCTGTGGAGTAGGGGGAATGGAAAAGTGGCAGAGTGGGGGTCTGGCAGTCAGTCAAGGTCTGCCCACCACAACATGTTGTCCTGGCCTCTCTTCTGTCTTTACTGATCTTCACCTGGACCGAAGGAGGAAACACTGATGTCCATCAGGCAGCTCAACAAAAAAAGTCCAGTGATCGTCTTGTTTGTGACTTTTTGAGGGAGGAAGGGAGAAAAAGGAAATTAAAGTGTCATTTGATTTAATGACTTGAAGACTTTTGTCTTCATGTATTTATCCCTCTCCTAGGAAAAAAAGATGCCAAATTCAGTCCACAGTCTTGGGGATTCCAGTAATATATGTTATTCTTTATACCTCCTACTTATAGCCTGCACCTGTATGAGTTGTCACTCATACCTACAAATTGCTCGAGTTTCTCAGGCAAGTAAAGCAATACTCCGGACTCAGAGTTAACTCCATAATAACAGAAAGCATACCTGCTAGGAAAAGCACCAAATAACTTACTCCACTTAAGCTGTAATTAAGCATATTTTTGTGAATTATGACATTCCCGTAAAAGCTAATAAGAAATGTTAGCTGGTGGGGGGGATTTTAGATGTAACATACCAGCACAAGAATTTTGTCACCTTTTCAGTAGTCAGAACCACATCCTATTTAAATCCCTAGAAAACAGCTCATCATCCAGCAGCTATCAATGCAATATTTACAGCCAGATTTTTAGAAGAGGCCAGTATTCAGTGTAGTCAGATATCTTATTAGTGTAGTCACTTTGCAGCCTAAATGCCAACTGTGGTAATACTTAACAATAATTTTATTTGCCAATAGTAATAGGACAGTTGCAAAGATATTTATTCTATAGGGAGCTCACATTTAAGACAGAGCACTTTACAGTGATATAATCTGCCTTGTAAGGGAAATAATACTGCCAGTTGCTCCATCTCTTTCTTTAGGTTGTTGGGAAAATTTAACATCGATGTAACATCATGAAAATCAATGAATTTGAAATAAAGACCTGGGACCTGAAATTTTGGTGAGAAATCAAACCTCAACTGCTGTGTGAGTGCATTGGGTCTATAGTTCCTTTATAGAAGCTCTTCATTTGCCAAGGACATTTTAGTATTAATCCCTGTATTCTCTCTCATGTTTCCCACAAAGAGCTTCTCAGAGATGGGCTCATAGTCCCAGAAGTACTTGGCATATGATTGAGAACTTGGGTCCAAACAGTTTTTCTGCAATATGAAACCTTTATTTTTTCAAAGAGTATGAAATTTACCACCGGAATTGTTCATATGAGCCCATGTTAAACCCTGCGCAGATATTAACATTAACATAATGAGTGTCTCTTTGAAACAGATAGTCTTTCCTTGGCCTCAGAGCTATACCAACAGCAATGTCTTCCTTGTGAGCCAAGGAGGCCAGTTGCAATAGCTATAATTTCCTTCTTGACAGCTGAGTGATTTTTCCCTGCTTGATGTCTCATCTGTCATCTTTTTGGGAGGAAGAAGAGAAAATTCTTCCCTGGTTAGGCGGCCTCCATTTGTTTTGTTATTCCTCTCTAAAGAACATCTTAACTTGTATCAGTCCTGTAAGATAGCAATATATATTATAAGAAATTATTGTGGGTTAAAATTACACCTTATTACTGTCCTTATGAATGCTCCAGGTGTCTAGTTGCATTGCATTGAATGAATGTAAAAATGTTCAGGGGAATATTTGGAAGTAAAGAATACATTTATACATGGTCCTGAAAAGAGCATCTAGTCAAGTCATCCTGAAGTAAAATATCTGTGTGGAAAGGAAACATGACCCTAAACAAACCCCTTGGATCCTAGTGCTACCAAATGTGGAGAAGATCTGTTCAAGTCTCAAAATTCTCACCTTATTCACCAAGATACCCCAAACTGTTACCTGTAAATGAAACACTTCTGAACTGTGGAGTCAACTTGGCACCACATTCTATAATGGATAGAAAATCTTAGAAGATGGAGGTGGAATATGGAAAATAAAGTTAAAAAAAGTTACTGAAACTTCAATTTCTGAGCTTTTCACTAAATAAGAATGCAGTGTGTGGGAGGCTAGCCTTATACTCATTCAACAGATTCAGTCAAAAATATTTAAAAGGTTCCTTTATATTAAAAATAGTGAAAACATTCCAGCTTGAAATAATGTAGAAAATGCAGAATTGTTACCTTGGATTCTCTGAGTCTAAAATGTTCTCTTTATTCTTCTATTCCTGCAGTGTTGATGAACAAAAAAAACTCCACTGCTAGCTTGGTAAGTTTTTCTGAAATAGTAGGCTGCAGCTCTGCTCTCCTGTCAGTCATCAAGGATCAGTAAAAGTAATACAGCAAGCAGCACAGGAGAGGCAAAATAGATTGTGCTGCTCATCTTGAATAAGATTTTTTTTTAATGTATGCACGATTGCAAAGTCTGAAAAAATCTATCATGAAAGTAAGTCAGATAAACATTGCAGACCCAAATTCTACCTCCTCCATTAGTACTGATAAGATCATATTAATAAAATGAGGTTCCATTGCATTTTTCATGTTTCAGACATGATTTATAAGGAAATTATCATCATCTGTCATTCTGAATGTTTCTAGAGGGCACAATAATCATGCCTGTCAATTACTGTACTGCTGCTTTTTGGACATGTGTATCATGTATGTATTTTGTGATATTCTGATGATGGCAGCAGAATTGTGTCCTTTTTAGGACTAACTGCGTAACTATAAACAACCAGTAAATATATGGGAAAACATAATTTTGCTAAGAAATTTTACTTGAATTGTGACAGTTAAATTGTAATATTATTGGCTGGCACAATATTAGAACCACATTAAAAAAAATCAGTTAATTTTTCCCAGGGTGCTGCATAAAAAAGGCAAATTTGAATTAAAAAAACCCATGTGTTGTATTATGTTCTATTGTAATATTTAATTTTTTGCATCTTAAGAAAGTGATTTTTTTTTCATTTAATTAACTCAAGAATTTCAAAGGAAATGATTGGAGGTAGATGACAAAATATCCTAGGCACCTTTAAAATTCCCCGATTTGATTTTATATGTGGAAAACACAAGCTCTCCTATTCTCTTTTTGGACACTCAGATTCAGTAAGAAGGTGCCAATCTCAACAGGAGTTGGAGCTGCTCAGTATCTCAATGGAGAACTTCATCTTATTCTGAGTAGAGTCTTAAGTCCAATCCAAAGGCCAAGGAAGTTAATTGAATGATCAGATCCCTACTGTTTTCAGTGGGAATTGAATTAGGAGCTAGGACATCTAAAACGGTGTGATGGCATTTAGCCATGACACTCATTAATTATGATAGGAACTGAACTGTTATAACCCTTTATGACATGGAGCACTTGCCCTTTTCATATTAAGATTGACTTTGTAATGAAGGGATTTACATACTTTTTCACTGCATAAACCTCAATTCTGATTGGCATCCCAATATTAAAAAATAAATACTAGAGCATTTGCAAACATCCCCTTTACTTTAATGAAATATTTAAGGAAAATTCCCAAGTCTGAATCTGCTCATCAGACAGTTTCACTTGTTTGCTTATTCTGATTAAATAAAAAGGTTTGCTTGGAGACGTGCCCCTTTCTTACCACTGGGGTGTAGGAGTGTGTTATCATAAAGCTTTCAGCTTGGCATGTCTGATGTCAGCTACTGCTGTAGGACTGTGGACGCTTTCAGAGCAGTACTAATGGTAGCTCTGTGCTTATGCAGATTGCGTTGTTGATTGGAAACTTAATTAGTGAGAAGTACCTCTCTCTTTTACTTCCTGTCTTTTTTTTTTTTCTATGTACAACATGCATATGTTTGTGTCCAAGCATATATCTGTGAAATCAGGCTGATTCAAAAAAACCTAGTCAGTTTTTATGTAGTAGTTTTTGTCACGCTTTTTCGTTTGATTTGCTTTTTTGCCATAAAAGTACTTATATAACAATTTCAACTTAAATGACTTCTTGCTTTCACCCAGCATGATTCTAAAGCAAATGGACTATTTTTTTTCCTGAAGTCTGCTAATATTAGACCTGTATGACAACATGATTCATCTCCTAAGAAGTTTTACAGAAGTTGCAGCCTACCTAAAAATGAGCTCCATTGCAAATATCAATTTCATTACCTTGTATTAGATTTCTGTGCAGCTCACAGGGTTATCAACCTGGAAAACAATTCCAGTTTCTTTTGGAATTGCTTCCCAGGTGATCAAACACACAAAAATAGCAAAACAAAAACCCAAAATGAAACCTGAAAACCCTTCCTCCTCACCACTCTTCAAGCATGCTCATGGCAGAGAAAAAAACAACTCAAAACTTGTGTAGCCTTTACATCTTCTTAAAACATATCTACTATGAGAAAATCCCAGCTAAATATTTTGTATCCTAAAACTAATTCATATAATCATGCAAATAGTAGTTGATCATAATGAAAACTGCATTTCAAAAATTTGTGTGGAACAAAGTGGGAGCTGGTTGCATTGAGTCCAGCTCAGTAACGCTTCTCCGAAGTAAAGGTAAAATCACCACACAACTGTTCCATATCCTGTATCTGTAGGTTGTTGTTACACCATGATATAATCTGAGCCTGAACACTGGTTGGGTCATATTTTTGTGTTCTTCTAGGAAATAATTGGTTTTTATTAAAAAAACTCCAGCACCCAGCAACAGTAAAAAAAACCTACAAAAGTGGCACAGCATAAAAAGCAAACCCCAGAAGCTGATAGAAATATTTCTTGGTGTTTGATTAAAAAATGTTGTTTGGAGGGTAAAGGGTTTTCCATCAACAAATCTGAACATTTCTGCATAAGGGTAATATGTTGCATGTGATACATTGTTGTAAACTTTATTTTCCATTAGAAGCAGCAGCTGGTTTAGTGTCTAGTCATCTTAACTTAAAATAGATGAGTTCTTAAATCCCAGTTATATTTAATACTGGTTTTGGAAGTGTCAGCTTTAATTAATGAGTAAAAAACAGTAAAGAGAAAATATCTTTTTTTTTTTCTAAAAAGCCGAAGTAAAAATCACTTTTCTGGATGCTTACTGATATTTTTTTCCTTCACCTTCAACCTTCCTTCACCTTGTTTTATTTCCATAACTTCATGGACCCAAACAATTATCCTGAATACAGTAACAATGGACTGTTAAGGAAGACCAAGAATAAAACACTGCGTGAAAATGTCTAGTTTCCTGAGAAACAAAAAGAGGGCAACTCACACTGGAAATTAATCGTAAGCTTTTGTTTCAGACTGTTTAATGTTAAACCTTCCTAAGAAGCCTATGAAATGTTTCTTTACCTTAGGATATTTAATTTGATACAAATGACTAGAAGAAGGGTAAATACAGAAAAATTAGATTTTAGAAACTTGCATGTCTTGTCCTTAACAAGGTCTCAAAGAATTTCCTCTCCACCCTTCAGTCCCTAGGAAGCTCAGGACTGTGAGAAACCTAGGGTAATTTAACAAGACCTTGGTCTTCCTGCTAGATGACCTGCTATGCTTATTAAAACCATTGGACAAGTTTTGTCTTACAGCTCTGTGGGAGCCCAGACTCATTCTCCTCTGTTAAATAGCCATCAACTGAAGGAGAGACTGTTTTGAGTAACATAGGTTGCCTTAGGTATATTTTCCTAGACAGTCACCAACTGCTAACCTTATAGATTCTAGAAACATTATTGCTCCTTGTGCTTGAAAATGCCTTTAATAAACATTAGTAGAAGTTACTGAGGAATTAAACAAACTGTGTGTTAAATTATACCTGAACCCATATATGTTACAACTCAGACTGACATCTAATTGCTGTAATGTTTTCATGATCAAGTAACACTCAATGGCAATATATTTTTACAACTCTTCAATGATCTTTTTGCATATATATACACTACTCTCAATTTTCATTATCTGAGCTCTTAATTCACCATTCAGCCAATTATGCTGAACTCTTCTTAAAAAAGAGTCCAGGTTTTGTAACAAATTAAAGGTTAGTTTTCTTTTATACATCAGGAATCATTATTGAATAGACAGTATTCTTATTTCACTGTCTTCAGAAATAAGAGAGGATAAATTCCTGGCAAAACAAGTGATGACGTATTTAATTGATAAATATTTTGTAATTACTTCAAAAATCAAAATCATAAAATTAACGAAGAAAGTAAAGAGAGCATAAACTAGGGCATATGAAATGCTAACTGAAATTATCAGGGCTAAGACGGAATTTGAAGAGGAAGTAGCCAAAAACTTGAAAGCCAGTATTAAGAAATTCCTTATACTTAACAGACCTATTACAGCCAGGGAGTGCCACGTGAAACTGAACCTAATGGGAGAGTACAGCTACAATTAAGAGACCACTAGCAACTGTAATAAATCTGCAGAGCCACAGAGTGTTGTAAGAGCTGCTTTCATTTAGGCTTGTAATCTTAGCCACACCTCCATGCATAAGTGAGCACCAAGATGATGTCCCTTTTATTTCATTGAATACTTGTCGTTCAAAGGTGATAACAGGGCTGTAATTCATGATACTAGAATAACTGATGATGAGGTCACTTTAATAACTGAATTTTGGTTTAAATGAGTGATTTTTGACAGTAAGATTATGTACTGGATTTTACCTTCTTCATTAACATTGAAATATTCTTACCCCTGCCTACATTTTCTTTTTAGTTCTGATGGGATATGACACATGAGGGGAAAGGCCCTTCTAGTAGATCCAAAAGTAGCTTCAAAAGGACTCCAAAGTCGGTTCTGGTGATAGTGTTGGTGTTTCAGAAACTGTTAGGTATTAGGGACATGAGTCACAGCAGCTATTGAATCCTCCCCATTGTCAAGGTAATAAATACCATAAGCAATACATGTGTAACAGACTGTAAGAGATCTTATTTTATAGAGACAGGGAAGAATCTGTCACAATGTAATCATTCTTTACATTGTTTGGCTAGCTTGGACCTAAAAACTAGTGATGAAGATTTCACAGGCTTCCATATAATCTGTTATAGTGTTTCAGGCTTCACTACTAGAAAGTGTTTCCAATGGTCCAACCTCTGCACGCTTTTCTGCATTTTAAATTCCCGTAGCACTGTGAATTCCTTTTTTTTGTTTCAGTTGTCTTTTAGGTGTTTGAGGACTGGTATAATATTATCATAAATACCTTCATTAGGTCTTGACAGATCTTCAGATCCTTAGCAGTGGAAAAGGTAGGACTTTCCAACTACCTCTTTGGAGCATAGCTTTCACTGTCTGCCATAGATTAAAGTTTCTAATTCAATCAGTGGTTTTGACACCTGCCTATAAAAAGGCCTTCTTGATTCCTAAGCCATCGATTCAACCTGTGACACTTACTGCTCATTGATTCATAGACTCCATGAAGAGGATTTTACAGAAATGTTTTCATGATGCATAGGGGAGAAATCTCCAGACAAATGATTTATGAAGAGCTGTTGTAAATAAATGACAATGAAACCTCCAGTGAGGGCTTTTAAAAAAGAACTAATTATGATTTGTACAGTTGCTAATAAAAAATGGTATGAGTTAAACCCCTAAATCTTATGCTCCTCTGACTATATCAGTCTTTACATATTTATATTTAAGTCTATGTGGTCCATAGACCCATAGTTATGGGGTATATATTTATACACGCATATCTTGTATTTATGTATTGTATCTATGTCAAATACATGTAGTATAGCGTATTTTGTCAAAGTATTGTTTCTTAATGCTTATTTGGTCATAAGGGGAAAACAAGTACAGAGATATCATAGTAAGTCATTATCACTAGGAATTAATATTAAGAATTTCAGAAAAGAAATCTGATTGCTCCTCACTGCATAAATCTTCACTGTTGTTTCTGTGCAGTCAGGCATCAAATGCCACAGAGGAAAATGAATCCACTAATATTGGTCTCATTGATCTAATGAACTTTGTTTATAGTATGTTTATTGTTTTAAATGGTAGTTGAACCTTACAGTACTTGCTACCTCCAAACGTGTCATTCTTTCTACATTATGATCCTAAGAGCAGTTGCTGTAAGGAGATGTTGTTTTCATTCTAAACTGTGTCAGACAGATTGATCTAGAAGTATAGGTTGGTTCTTTTTGCTTCTGTGACAAATTACTATGTTGTGGTGCATGAATCAGTGATGTGGTGTAATGAAGCCAGTGATTGCTGTGATCACTGCATGTGCTCTTGAAAATTGTGCAACACCTTAGGATGTACCACAGACTGTTTTCTTCAAAGTTAATAGATAGCATCCAGATGTTGGTTTAGTGAATCAGCAAAAAGGTTTCTTAACAGGTTTCAAATCTACTCTAATTCGTAAGAGAGCTGAAAAATGTGTTTTGGTCTCTGACACAGAATGGTATCCAGAAAAGCAGAATTTTATTACTTCAGTTTCTGAATGTGCTCCATATACATTAAATTCTTATTCGTACTACGGTTTACGGGTAATAAATACAGAATTACTCTTAACACCTAAACATTACTATGTGAAAAACACAATATGAACGTTATTAGTAACTAGGCTTCCTTCCCCAGAGACTACTGAATAGAAAACTGAAAAAGAGTCACACTCCTTGTTGCTGGCAGCACTTGGAAAGATTTGGTGAGAACCTTTGGGGTAAGATCATTTTCACAGCAGAAAGGCTTCCTAGCACACTGGTAACTAGTTTCACTGTTCTCTTGTCACCTTCATAAATCACCTTTGGCAGAGTGTGTTAGCCCTTTTTGACAATTCTGACCTCACCACTCAAGTTGTGATTGGATTCCTGCATGCATTGTCCCCTCAAATGAACTCAGAGCATCTGAATTTCACTTTTTGGACTTGCACCATGGAAATCTCCCTACTTGAATGCATTTTAAGCCTTTTAGGGACAATGCCTCATCATTTTAAGAATGGAGCAAGTACCACTGGTGTGTGGTAAGCTCTGCTCCAATCACTGGATGCAGGAGCTGAACAGAAGGTTTGCTTTTGCACAACAAGCTTAGACCCAATGGGCCTCCTCTGAGTAGAAACCCTGTGTGAAACCCATCTTAGCTGTGTGTCTCACACATTTTGCACCACTTAAAGATGTGGTCAGATGTGGAGAGCAGACTTTGGCCTCTTCAGGGAACCGATTAGCAGAATTCCATGGGATGAAGCCCTGGAGGGAGGAGGGGCCCAAGAAAGCTGGTGAGTATTCAAGGATCTTCTACTCCAAGCTCAGGAGTGATGCATCCCCCTGAAGAGGAAGTCGGATAACAATGTCAGGAGGCCTACATGGATGAAAAAGCAGCTCCTGGACAAACTGAAGTGCAAAAAGGAAGCCTACAGAGGCTGGAGACAGGGACAGTTAGGCTGGGTGGATTACAGGGAAGTTGTTTGAGAGGTCAGAGATCAGGTTAGGAAAGCCAAAGCCCTGTCTGAATTAACCTGGCCAGGGACATCAAGGCCGACAAGAAGGGCTTCTATAGGTACATAGGGGATAAAAAGAAGATCAGGAAAAATGTGGGCTCTCTGCGGAAGGAAACAGGTGAGCTTGTTTCCCAGGATATGGAGAAGGCCGAAGTGCTCAATGATTTTTTTGCCCTTGTCTTCAGTGACAAGGGCACAAGCCATATCCCCTGAGTCACAGAAGGCAAGGGCAAGGACTGGGAGAATGGAGAGCTGCCCAAGGTTAGTGAGGGTCAGGTTCAGGAACACCTGAGGAACCTGAAGGTGCACAAGTCCATGGGACCTGACACATCTGTGGGTCCTGAAAGAACTGGCGGATGGGGTTGCGAAACCTCTATCCATCATATTCGAGAAGTCGTGGCATTCTGGTGAAGTTCCCACTGACTGGAAAAGGGGAAACAAAACCCCCATCTTTAAAAAGGGAAACAACAACAATGTGAGTTGAGAATATCCTTAATTACATGGATAATGTGGGCAGCGTCCTCCCTGTTCTGCCTTTACTGGTGAAGTGGCAGCATGTCAGGAAGCAGGGTGTCACTAGCTGCAGCATCCCAGAGATGTCCTGTCAAAAAATGGAGTCCAAAACACAGTCTGCTCAATGTAGTGCCAAACTGAAGGTTTTGATTTTTTTTTTAATTCGTGTTCTGACAGTCCCTTCTTGTACACAGTTTGACAAGGAGAAAAGTGAAAGGAGATTGCATGTTGATGGAATAAGATTGTACTTTGTAGATCCTAGCAGCTGACCCTCTTACTTTGAAGATTGTCCTAGGAAGTACAAATGGAAGAAAATTTGGAACTCTGAGCTCAACCAATATATTTTCTTGCGTGAACTGCAGTACTTCAAGCACCACACATATGCTCACATACTCCTCTCCTGTGATCCTATGAAGCACAAGCCCTTGGTTTCCAGGGGAGTGATGGAATTACCTGGCCAATTTTCACTCATTTTCATTGTAATTTGATTGCATGAAGCTCTTTGAAAGGGAGACAACATATAGTCAAGCAACAGTACTAATGGACTCCTATTTCTGAATGATGCCATCGGTCTCCTGTCATGTCTCTCCTGTATCTGCTTTGTGCTGACAGAGCTGTACCTGTTGCCACATGGCATTCAGCGTATGATTGTGTGTTGGTTTTGGCTGGGATAGAGTTTATTTTCTTTACAGTAGGTGGTATGGTGCTGTGTTTTGGATTTCTGCTGCAAACAGTCCTAGTAATACAGGGATGTTTTCGTTACTGCTGAGCAGTGTTTACACAGAGACAAGGCCTTTTCTGCTTGTCACACCACCCCACCAGTGAGTAGGCACAGTGAGGGGTGCACAAGAAGTTGTGAGGGGACACAACTGGGACAGTTGACCCCAACTGACCAAAGGGATATTCCATTCCATATGATGTCATGTTCAGCAATAAACCTGGGGGAAGAAGGAGGAAGGGGGAGACACTGACTGAGGGTGTTTGTCTTCCCAAGCAATCGTTACCAGTGTGATGGAGCCCTGCTTTCCTGGAGATGACTGAACACCTGCCTGCCCGTGGGAAGTGGTGAATGAATTCCTTGTTTCACTTTGTTTGCATGTGCAGCTTTTGCTTTACCTATTAAACTGTCTTTGTATCAATCCCTGAGTTTTCTCACTTTTACTCTTTCGATTCTCTTCCCCCATCCCACCATGGGGGAAGCAAGCAAACGGACGCGTGGAGCTTGCTTGCTGTTTGGGGTTACACAATGAAAGTCTGCCACCAGGTACACTTAATGTTCTCACAGCAAAAATATCAATGAGATATTCATTGAGTGGGATGGACCTCAGCATTTCCTTTTCTAAAGAAAAAATATTGCTAATATTTTAATGGCTCTGAGGCTGAAATTATTAGCCTGCTATAAACTTAGAAAGTCCTTTGGACAGAAAGAGTTACTCAGGGCCATGTAAATCTAGCATATCTGAACTAGGTCAATATTTTGGAATGTCATGATGCATTTAGAGAAATTTTTAATTCATTTGAAGATAGTTATTTTCAAACTCCTGGGCAGGAGTGAGTCTGTGAAGGCCTGAGCTGCGTTTATCACAAGCTCTTTAGGGGACTTGTCTGATTCTAGGCTCTAGCAAAAAAAGAGTAAATTATTGATGAGTAGCCAGTGCAATTCCCTCTCCAGAGTCTTCTGGTCAAATTAATATAATCGATACACCACAAACTAGCAATCACTTTTTCATACTTATTTCACTTCTATGGCATTTGCCTGTAAACCAGAATGGAAGCATTGGGATGTGGCAGTACTATATGGTCACACCTACAAGATTGGAAAGGGATTTTAAAAAGAAGTCCACCTTACAGGCTTCATATTTCATATTTGTAAAGCCTGCAGCTGTATACCATGTACAAATAAGAAGTACAAAAGACATGAGCAATAGGGAAGGGTTTGTGCTAATGTGGCCACAGCCTTGCATTTAGAAAGTGCAGTGAGCAAGGATGTTAAAGGATCTAAATAGCTGTTTTGGTTTAAAGGATTGGCAGTCATCTGCAAATTCTCAAAACGCCAGGTTGGTATCAGTGTGATAAAGACATCAACTTCCTGTACACCTTCCTGCCATGATTCATTGTTGGTATGAAGGAGGAACAGAAGAAACCTTTTCAGATTAACATTAGCAAAGTCATTCAATTTAACTCAACCTCATAAAAAAGGCTCTCCGAGGCGTTGTGCATGCACAGCATACTGAGTTTGAGCAATCATATTACAGAAACTTGTCCACTGAATAAAAGCGATTAATGCAAAAAGTTAGCTGATTTGACAATTAGAAGATGATCACACTGATTCATACAAGAAAGCATTACTGTTGTGTTAGCATACCTCCTTCACAGTGCTGTTTCTATTCATGTTGTTCAAATGAATGGCTAAGTGTTGTAATCTACTCAAACTATAGAAGAGATGGAAATCTTCATAAACTATATAATTAATATTATTCCTAATGCATCACCACATTTGATAGAGTTAGCTTCCTGTGATTTAGCCAAAAGAAAAAGAGTTTTGACATAAGATTCTTGAAACCTTAAGACTCAGAGTAGAGTTTGACATGTGAAAAGCAATTAGAGTGTGATTCATTAATCTTGTCCTGAACAGTGGACGGCTCACGGCTGGATGGAATTAAAAATAGAGGGAAGAAATTAACATGCTTTATGAGTTATCGTATGCAATGTCACTACTGCTATCAAGCCTTTCTAGATGACTTTAATATTCATGTTAAACAAACTAGAAACTTTTCAGATCCTGCAGTAGCATAGTTAACACTTCTTCAGCCCAAGAAAAAATTCTGATTTCCAAATGTTCACTTTATTGCTGTTATGGATTTTAGATTTTTATTTTTTTTTTTTTACATTAATCTGTTCTATGGATTATCAAGAGAAAATCAAAATTATGTGGAAGACACAAGCTGCCTTCAGAAACTCAGATTAGCTAGAATATTGATTTGCCTTTTTTTCTTGCTTCTGCATGGTGTGCATCAGAAGGAACACTAGCCAAAAGCAGGTAATGAAAAATTTAACAAGATATTTCAGCAATGTTGATCACAAGTGTAGAAAAATTCTTCTTTAATTCTAGGAATGGAAGCATTCTTGGTTTTTCTGTTTGTTTGGTTGGTGGTGTTTTTTTGTTGTTGCTTCTTTTGTTGATGCTGTTTCAGTGTTCTAACAATGTATATTTTGCTTTGTGAAAAAATATTACTATGGTACATTCTACATTTCAACTGATAAACCTAAACTTCAAATTGATGTCACCATGCTCTATCATTAGTGTCATCAAAATACACTATCAGTTGGAAAATAATCATGGGCTACTGGCTAACATTCATAGCAAGAATGATTCCAAGCATAAAAATTACCTGCCAGTGCAAAGTCTGATAACTTTTTTCGTCGTATTGACCCCAACTTGGTCAAGAGTGGGCAATGTTTTATTCTGAGTAGACTGTGCAATGTCTTGAAAGACATAAACTGAGAAGTTACACAACAACCAGGAGACTTTAACAGATCTTAATACTGAAGTGCTTTTTCAGTCTTGCAATAACATCCTGGAATCAGGCTGAGTGCAGGGTTTTTTTGTTGTTAAACTAAATGCTTTCCTTGTGCAAGAACTCATTTAAGGCTAAATAGTATACAAAGCAGGATTGTTCCAAAGAATGATAGTGGCCAAACAAACTGACCAATGATCATTAATCTTGTGGCAAATTTCTTGAACATAAACAGAGAATAACCTGCGGTCACTGTGATCACTGATTTATTTTGTATGCTAATGAGATCAAAGGGACAGTTCTTGCAGCCCTGAGAAACAAATTAATGGGTGAAAATTCTCATGTCTGAAATTGCATGGAACTCCCTAAGTTAAAAATTACTGTTTAGCTGGGATAAAGTCAAGAATTAAAGAAAATAGGAGCAGAGAGAAGAAGAAAGCACATCCTTGAAAAGTGTATTCAGAAAATCAGGAGTATTTTTAGTCTATATTTGCACACTGCAATCACCCTACAACCAAGGTCATGGGAAAGCTCCTTGGAAAACCAGCTCAGAATAATAACTATAGCAGAACCAATAGTATTCAGGACATTCATAATCTATTTTAAAAAATAAAACCCCAAAACCAAAAAACAGGATTCCAAAACACTAAGAAAGCCTGAGGGTTAATCGGATTACAGATTTGAGGGATAGGATTAGTGACAATGCCTTCTGAACAGTGTCACTCTCTCTATCAACACGGATCATGTTCTGAATCAGGGATCAGATACAGCTTATTCCCAAGTACCAATTCTGAGCCAGATTCTACTATAATTGCAGTCAGTGGGAATTCTCATGCAATGAGAGGGCCAAAATGAATAAAAGAATTATAATCCCAAATTAAGGTGTTGGAAAAAATAGCTACTTATTAGACAACTTATTGGAGGGATCATAATATTGTTATTGGTAGCAGACAGATACAAGTTTTTTCTGTTCTTAGACTTTAGCTGGATTTCACTTTAATTGCAGACTACATATAATTTTTTTGTGGCTAGCAATAGTTGCTCAGAAATACATCCCAGTAGCTTGCATATTGCCTCCACAAGGAACATTGCTTGCAAGAAATATGTAAAACAGAAGTATGAAACTACCGCTGTTATCCAGATCTGAGTTGAAATAAGTATGTATCTTCTGCAAGGATGTCTTGTGTCAGTATTAAGTATGGATAAAGAAAGAAAAAGCTGCTCTGATCTGGCAGAAATGAAGGGCTTATAGTAGTACAGATTGAATAGCCATATTAACATCCTCAGTCTAATCAACAGTCCTTATCACTTCTGAGTATATAAAACCCAGTAGCTACACCTAATCAAGAAAGCATTAAGAATATATTATTTACCAGTAATTCTATAAGAAATTACAAGATTTACTAAACAGTAAAAAACTCACTTCCACTTCTGAAAAAAAAATAAATCATTTTTCAGTAGGTTTCAGTCTCTAGAATTTTGCTGTCATTACAACTCCATGGTCTTATTTGCACAAAGGAAAAAAAAATCCCCACAAAAAATATTGCATACATTTAAACAAGTTTAGCTCTCATTTTAATATACACCATTTTTTTTCAGTCACAATCTTAACTCTTATTAAGAGAGGAAAAGTGATTCTTACCAATAGTAGGGTGAATAAATACTTGCAAGATTGCCACTTTGCCACAGCATTTACAATTGACCTTTGCTCATCTCAATAATGAGAAATACAGGTCCATTCCTCGAATGCTGAAGGAAAATGGAAGGATTTCTAAGAGTTGGCATGTACTTCAGGTGTCAGTTAGGAAAAAATATTTCTCTGAACAATCATAGTGTGCTGACACTTCAACCAAGATACTTGAACACCTTTCCAAATAGTACAGTTGTGAAATTAAAGGAAGATGATGTTTTTCTTCTGAAGATAATTTTGCTTTATCTTTAATATGAAGCTCTCACCATCACAGAAAAAGAAATCTGTAAATGAACAGGCATACTTACCATTTCTGATTACGGTCACACAAAAGGAATCTAATAAGTTGTTAACCTATATTTGTTCACACCTCAGAAGTGACCACGTGATTCAATGACGATTACATTGATTTTTTGGGGAGTTATAAGAATCCACATCAAAAAGTGTTCCAGTTTGCTTTTCAGTATTTTTCATTCTAGCAGGGCAGCACACTGTAACAGATAAAGAAATCTGTGTTACTCTACCCCTAGCCGCAGCAGTAGGATTTTAAATCAAATTTACTAACATGCCCATCAACTATTTCATATCAACAAAACTGAAGTCCTTCAGTCTATTAGTATTACAAATCTTCCTAAGCTGATTGAGATAATGGAAATTTTAACAATGTCTTCATTGACAATGAATATGTTGATTCAGGCTGGGTTTGTGTTTATTTCTGGTGTTACTTTTTCTTTCAGCGTTCTTACATTTGCTTTTAATGCCAGGAAATGGTAGGAAGTCCATGATAAATTTTGTGTGCACAGTAATTTGTTTGAGCCTGATGTTAGTAGAGCTGTTCACTAGATACTTGAATCAGCCCTAGGTCAAACAGGGACTGAACATGCATATTTTATAGTCTAGGAGTCAAAGTTTTTTTCATTTAAGATTGAGTGGTAAATATCACGTAAAGGCAGAATGTTTCCTGGAAACCGTGTATTGGGTTGGCAGGTAGCATGAAAGACTGGTTAGCAAGTAGCAACCTTTATTTTGGGAAGACTGCAAATGAAAGATCTGCAGTCCCATCAGCCTTAAAAGGATGTCATCTTCCCTGTGCCATCTATCTGTTTGGGCCTGAGGTGTGTCATTTGGCAGATGATTGCCACATGTCCCAGTCGTTGTTTTGGGACTGACTACTGAATGTGTCGGCCAAATTTGTGGGATGAGGTGAAAGACATATTGCATAGAAATTACAAGGGATTGTTGATGCATATATTTTACCAACGTAGAAAACTGATTAATTTGATGTTGTTATTCAATTGAATGTTCATTGAATATTTGTTGTTTATTTATAACTTTGAGTTGCCAATGTGTAGGGTATGCCTTGTGCTACTTAGCAGTCTAGTTAAGAAACTATATACAATTAAAAACATACATGGTTTAACTCTTTCTTTCCTAGATGGCATGAAGATGAACTTGAAGAGAACTCAGAGAAAATAAAAGCAGCTATACAATCTGTTTCTTGATAAGTAACACCTTTTGTGACTATGGCCTGCATTGGAACACAGATGCTTCTCTATGTTCTACTTTTTTTTTCAAGTGCTATCAGAATTTTAGGGGACCAGCATGATAGTAACAATTAATTGGCCAGGATAGAAGCTGATCAACTTCTCAAAATAAAAATTTAAAAAAAAAAAAAAAATCTACACTTGCCAGAATGAAAGGAAAGGGTTTTTTTCCCAAATTTTTAGGCATCTTAGGTATCCTCTTGATTTCTAATGCCATTGAAACCAAGTGGAGTTAGGTACTTAAGAAAGTTTTAAATCTGTCCACACAAGGATGATTTTCATCCCCTAGGATTTGTTCAAACAAACATCGGTTTCCCTTGAAAAACTTGTTCATTTCCCTGAATTTCCTTCTTCCAACTTTCCAGGTAGTCTTGGGAAAAAAAGGTTTCATCCTTTCCCTGCACATTCTGCATGTCAGTACCTTGCTGTGAGTTTCTACCAGCAGTCTCCTGCAGGTCTCACAGGTTCATTCTTGCTTGAAACACAATGCCTGCTAGACTTGTGACATGACTTCATGACCTGCGCTGCTTTAACAGAGGTCATTATCATACCACAGAATATGGATAACTGCATCATCATCTAAGTTACAAAGCCCCAAAGTTTCTAGCCCATCTAAGAAAAATGTTTTGACATCCTTGCTACATCGTATACTGAATGGAACCAGGAACAAAATAATTAGCTTCATGAAATATGAAGTGTCTTCCTTTCTTTGAGAAGTACAAGCATTTCTGTGTGTTATTCTTTTATAAGATACCTTTCCCAAAGCATTTAATGAAGGAAAGATGAAAGCTAATGGAGCAGTGGTTGAAAGTTCCCTTTTTTCTGATTTAAAATATACATTCATTTTCTTTTCACCTCCAGTCTATATATCATTTTGCCTTACTGCTCTAAAATGTGACTAGCAGCACGCAACTCTGAAAAGTATTCTCATTATTTTTACCTTACTATCACACAATTCAAGATACATTGTATCGAAGACACTATGTAAAAAGAAAATTAAAATTGAATTGCAGTAAAGCTACTAAAAGAATTCATTGCACTTCAAGGAGTTTACAATTACATACATTATGTGGTGGGAATGGACAATTAAGTGCAAAGAATAAGTATTAATGTGCTGGTTGGTAATAACAGTTGAATCTGTGGTTATGTGTACTTCATTTGGTACATTTAATTGCAAATAATATTGGTGATTCATATATGTTCAAAGCTGCTTCATTGTGTGGAAAATCTTTTCACTTTCCTATGTTGGGATGGAGTAATAACTTCAATGCACATGCTTCAGTAACGGATTAGATAGCAATAACTTCCTATACAACCACTATTTTTGTGACACTATCTTTATCTTTTCATATTTCTTATGGAAGAATTCAATAACTGGAGAGGGAGTAAGGTTGGCATTATGAACTTTTCAGGAAGGTGATTCTGCAGTAGTTTGCCCTCTAAAATTACTTACACAAATCACTTGGTACATTTAAAGAATTCAAAAGATTTTAGCTATAATACTCCATTGATTCTGTTGCTGGAAAAACTGAAATTTTACAGTGTTACTGATATATCCCATAAAAAAATAATAAAACCACTACTTCTTCTAAAGCTAAACCTGCTTTTGCATTAGGAGAAGCAAAATATTCCATTTTATTTACTTCATTGGTGTAATTCATTCCATAAGCTTTAGCAAATGACTAATGACCTGAACCTGTGAAGCACTACTCAGCATTAGCTTCTGATGAAGCTATTGGGCTCTGAGGTAACAAGGCCAGAAGAGGTGGAAAGTGTATTTTTTTCCAGAAAGTAACATAAAGCCCTGCAATATTTCTAGTTCTTATGCAACTGAGGGGAAGGGGAAGGGGGAGGATTAAAGCTTTAAGAGTTATAAAGGAGAGCCAGATGAAATATCCGATAGTTGTGACCAATAGGGAAATCCCACCCTGACCTCACATGTGCGTTCCTCCCAGAGCTGCTGACTGATATGTGTCCTTAACAAAAACCCAGCTTTGAACCTTCCTGTACTATACTATTTCATGACTAAAAAATACTGCTTGTCCATCTGATGGAGTCCAGGTGAAATGGTAATCGTGGCAGAAGAAACTGGGGAAAAAATATAACAAAAGGCAGCATAAGATAATTACTGTTCTTGTCCTCATTCTCTTTACAGACCTGTTATCCACACTTAAAGTATCTGGTCTCACCATGTACCTTGAGACAGAAAGTGATTAAGAATATTAGCACAGTATTTCTGGCAAAAAAAGATTTAAACTGTAATTGAAAGTTTGATGTGAAGAACTTCATTGTATTCATTTTCAGTTCTTCTTGCACTCCTGGGATACAAGAGGATGGTAACAGACTACCGATTCTTCTGTTGATTTGTGTGTACTGTTTTTCTCTGTTCTAAGAGCTTAAGGACTAACTACCTTTAAACAGCCATTCATTTTCAGGAGCTTAATTCTCTAAAGACTGCTATCATTTCCTAGGAACAGTGTGTCAGGTTTCTCAGACTTTCATAATAGTTTCCTTTTGCTTTTCATCATGGATTTGAGATTTGCCAGCCTGAATTCATAGTACTGCTTAATCATGGGCTGAATCAATCTGGACAAACCTATTGACAAGCTGTCCTAATCTTAAACTTCTCAGGTAGGTACTATATAAACTTTGCCAGATTTCAATATAGTCAGCTGAATGTCTGAAAACTTTCAGTTAATTGGCAAAGTAAGTTTCTCAGCATATCTTCACATGATGTCTAGTGAAATACATTCAAACCATATCCAAATGTAAATGAGATTAATTCAGAGATATACATTGATTTGGTACATTGATTTGTAGTGAAAACTAGCCATGTATATTTATAACTTCAGTATGGGCTTTTTCATCTTGACTGTTGTTGCAAATTTTTGCATGTAATATGTGATTTCTGCTTAACTTTCATTTCAATGTTTTATTTTAAGCTTCTTGAAAAAGAAAATATTTTACTTACTTTTATTCTCTTACAGGAAAGAATTTTGAAGAAAGAAAACTTCCACTGATGTTAGCAATGGAACAATCCTCATCTTCATGCAAAGTTTTGTAGTAAGAGGTATATCCATCACGGTGGTCTCAAAGAGGAATATGGTCAGGGTGAAACCATTAATTATGGGGTTTACTACTAAAATGAATATTCATGTGAAATAGCCTGGATATAGGTGTTTACTGATGTTTGTTTGTGAGTTTTTTGGTGTGGGGTTGTTTTTTTTTTTTTTAATATTTGATCTATTCCAAATTATTTAATACAGTAAGCCAAAATTCAGAATTCAAATATCCATTGCAAAGAAGCAGTCTTGCAAGTCTGAAAAGTGCTTCCTTTATACTTCGTTAAATTCTTATATTATTCTTCTGGTATAATTTTCATAATCTTTTTTTCTGTGAAGAAAGGGTGGTAAGAGAACAGCAAATTTTTTGGGGGATGGAGAGGGAGGCCTAGTATTAATCTCATGCAGCTAAAGCATTGGTTTTGATCTTTAGGAGAAAAAAGTAACAGC
Organism: Rhynochetos jubatus; assembly: GCA_027574665.1. Classification (NCBI taxonomy): domain Eukaryota; kingdom Metazoa; phylum Chordata; class Aves; order Eurypygiformes; family Rhynochetidae; genus Rhynochetos; species Rhynochetos jubatus. The sequence continues at coordinate 27,032,042 of CM050656.1, forward strand.
AAATGCTAATTTAGAATTTAATGGCCCTATGAATATCAAGAACTTAAAGATCTACTTATGCATATTAAAACTGCTAATGACTGAATATTGATGCATTCATCATGAAAAAAAAAATCAGTCCTGAGAAAATACCGTATCCACTCCAAATATTCTTTAAAATTGTTTTTAAAGAGATAGTTTCCCTGTGAAGATTACTATTCTCTTCTATCATAACTGGAGGGAACACCTCCCCCATATATTCTGCCTAAAGGTGTAGGGCAAGGGGTCTTGCATATTTTGACAACTTCTTTCTATGCTTTCAGATATAGAGCTTTCATATGAAATTAATTTTAACTGAGTTCTTGGGGGGAGGGTTTCAATTTTTTTGTCAACTACAGAAAACTTGTATGACTTGTCAGTGTCTAGCTATCAGTCCTTATTCTCAAAGCTTTCTGTAAGAAACTGTTTATGCAAGAAACTGTTTGGACATCTATCAACATGAAACAATTACTCTTATTATTAATATTAATAATGATATTTTAAAATAGGTAGATATAATTTCAGTAATTTTAATGTACTTTTTTTTTCTTTGTAGTATAAATTAATACAGTTGGACTTTGCCAAGATTAAAAAAATCACCACTTCCTGGATTCAGTGATTGTCTAAAAAAATCCCCCTTCTGAAACATCAGAATAGAGCAGTTCTGTGAGTCTACTCAGGCTATACACTTTATCACATAGGGCTTACCATAAGAATCTACAATTTAGAAAGACCAGATGGGTAACACTGTTGCCTTTCCCGATGTTACTGCTGAAGATAGTATCAGTGCAGCAGTAATTATCCTCAGGATTTTGTGTGGCCTTTCTGAAGCGTACCAATTAGTGACACTGCAGCCTGAAAAGAAGTGAAGTTCCTTTCTGTCAAATTAATTTGTTGCCAGACAATAGAGAAGTGTTTGTATTTCCTGGTCAGTTACAGACTTCCTTAAGTAATGGAGATCCTTATCAAATGTCTGAAATCTTCACCAAAGCTACCTTGGTGTGCTTCGGAAAGGAAAAATACAACTTGTAGCTTCCAAATTTACTCTTGCTCTGAGATGAAGTGCCTCTGATAAGAAAGCTGTGTTCAGAGACCATATTCAGGAAGCAATCAAGACAGTCATTTGTGGAGATACCTCTGAAGGTATTCACACATTTTTCAGCTAGTGCTGACCTTCTTAATAAATAGGCCAAAAAATGATATAGATGATGTTATTATAGTAATGCTATAAAAAGTATGCCTGCCCTGGGATGACTATGTTCCATTCAGAGCCCTCCAAACTACACAATAGATGAAAAAGACATTTAGTGATATGAATCAGGGCTCTGCTTGAAACACAGAGATGGAATAATATCTGACAAAGTTATCATCTCTACCTGTCGGTAGCACCGATGTTGTATGGAGAGCTTAGGTGCCCATGAATCAGCCATTTTACAATGCAGCAGCAGCATTTTAAGGTAAACCATTAGCTTTGCCAACCTAAAACTTCTCTGCTTGTCACTAAGATTTTTCAGACTGATTAGAAGCAAATGAAACTCTCATGTGAAGCAAGATTGAAAAGATCAAGACTTCATCCTTGATAAGGAGTGGTACAAGTCACATATGAACATGACACAAATACACACACATATGCACATTGTATATGTTTTTGTGTATATATATATATGTATACATATACAGAGAGATGTAAGTTTGAATATTACCCCTTTGACCAAAATAAAACTGAGGATGGTCTGTTAACACGGAAAAGTGGCTGTTGCAGAGAGAGGGAAGGAAGCACCTTGCCCTGCAAAAGTACTTACAGAAGATGACACAGGAAGCAGTAGAACATATTGATCAATAGTATTTTGGGGGCCCAGGGAGATTCAGAATACAAAATTGGAAATACAGGTAGAAACCAACAAAAATAACCTATCTCAGGAATTTAATAAGTTAATAAAGTATTTTATTAGGCTAATTAATTTAATTATTTTTAAAGTACTGTCATGTGATAGAGAATCTTGGACGAATCATGTCTTTGCTTTCAGAATATAAGCAAATTATTATTTTCTATGAAAAAGGAAGACATTCCCCTTCCCCTAAGGAGCTTAGTTAAGTCGTAATTCGTGGTAAAAAACATTGTCTGAATGAAGGAAGTGAATGCAAAGCATTCAAAGTCCTGTTCAGTCTGACAAATCACAGGAGTAAATGTCAGTATATGAACAAGTGATTTTCCACTGTTCTTTGTCCTTCTTGGTTAAGAACATTAATCATTTCTGTTTGTAACTTTTATCCCAAAAAACCCTACCAAAATTTTAAACATATATAATGCAAATGGTTTCATTCGGTTTCTGTAATAACAGAATGAAGAAAAAAATGCAAGAACAGAAGCAGAGAAGCGGTTCTTAGGATATCAAATAAGTAGGTAGAAAGCAGCTGAAGAAGTAGCTGGATGTGAAGGGAAAACATAAAGGAAAAGGAAGAATGAAGAATATATCCCCATTTAACTCCATCTTGCACAGCTTCAAAGGCCAATCCATAGCAGCTCAGGAAATATTAATATTAAACCCAGTTGTGCTTAATATTAGACTAGAATTCAAATAATCTCATTACTGAATCTTGCAGAGGCAAAGGTGACCATGATTCACTGAAGAGGTTACTTGCATCAGGATTTCAGTCTGGATGCACAGTAAATTCACTGTTCTTCTGGGCAAGATATGGATGGAGTCTAACCAGTGAGGGAATAGCATGAAAGGAAGAAAATCTGCTTCTGAAAGAGAGGTAATTGTTGCTTTTCTACCTGGAGTACAGAAGGGACTAGAATTTAACTCACTATCATTGCTTCCGTGGTGCCCTGCAAGTTTGTGTATTATACCTGCAACCAATTTGTTGTGTTAAATTTTAATGGTCTGTGTTAATGGTGCATTGTCTACCAATCTGTTACCAGTTTGTTGCATCCAATTTACAGACTACATTGCTCAAATTCTTCATCAATTTGTTGCATTACTTCCTGTGCAGTTTATGTAGCCCAAAGGAATACACCTTATATGCAAAGCCAAGAATTTATTGTTAGCTTAATTAAAGTCTTAATGATCTAATCAAAGAATTATTATTAGTTCTGTTGCAATGAAGCTAACACTGAAAGTTCACATGGTATAGGGTTAAAGCTGTTAGATTTCTCCTTTACTTTCTCTAATGTTATGCTCCTCTTTTTAGTGACCTTTTGACTAATGAGTTTGATGGTTTTAGCCAGAGATTGGAGAGTTACAGTCAGTTGTCAGCATCCAATGTCCTTTGCCAAGAGGTATATGTTGCTGATGGTGGGTTTTTCCTGCTCTGAATTTTTGGGTCCACTTAATTTTTATTCATTTGCTAATGCAGACATTTACTTGCTCCTGGTTTGTAGTTCCATGGTGTATCTGAGTTTACTACAGTGTGATCTAAGATTTTGAAGACTTGTTCTTTGGTTTCTTTATTACTTCTAAAGCTCTTTTTGTCTAACTAACTCCTGTGTTTGTGTTTCTTTAGTAACCAATACCTGACAATTGATGTGTTTTTATAGTCCTGGGGCCTCCATTAAAATCCTCTTTCTGTATTTTCAAGTTACCTGCTATTATCCCATGCTTGTATTCTTGTGTGATGCATTTTATTCTGCTATTACCCTCTATTAGTTAGAGAAGTCTCCATATAACATAGTTGTACAAAGCTAAACAAAACCAAGTAAATTAATAGCTAGACAGATGTTTCTACAGCTGTGGACCAGCAAGGCCATATTGACTGAGATAAAAAGGTGCAAGGCATCACCAACTGAATTGCTGCTGACTTTCCATACTTCTGTTCGTACTATTGCTTGGTAATGTTGCCTGAAAAGATCAGGCTGGGACAGCACCTGGGAACTAGTGGGCAGTGTCTTTCATATAGCTAGAGTTTTTTTCTGTGCATAGTCAGATCCAAGATAGAGTTGGCATTTATTTGAGAAACATTCTGTAAGAGAGCTTGGAGGAGTCAGCTGAGCTGCACTAGGAAAAGGTCATCCCTAATATGGTATCACCTGGCAATATTTTCAGGGAAAAAACCCACATTAAACCACAAGTTGAAGTAGTGTCAAATAATCATAGCTTTTGGGGTTTTTTGCTTGTTTGTTTGTTTAATTTATTTTTTATTTGTTCAGATTGACTGCAAAGTCATACAGAAAATACAATTTCTGGTTATATTACTTATTCCTATTTTAATTTCCTTAAAAAAACAAACAAAAAAAGAAACTAATCTACCACAGATTCTCTTGTGCCCTTCTTATGCTTTCTATGGTACCACAGTAGGAAGAATGGTTCTTTCACAACATTAAACAATAAGTTTCTCCCAGTTGCAAGTGGAATTTAAAAGATTCATATTTCTTTTCTGCATTATTTTCATGGTTATGTTGGTCAGAATACTGATTTTTTTAAACACTGCTTCATGCTTCAAATATACTTGAAGGTTTTCATCATAACATTATGTTTTGCATTTACTGTGAGGTACATGGTCACTGTGGAAAATACAAATGTAATTTGTAATTCTAATTTGCAAATTATTGTTATGGAAACAGAAATGTCCTGGATATCTAGAAAATAGGGAAGAATGAGATAAAGGAAAGGGGAAAAAAAGAAATTAAGTCCCTTGAATTTCTCACCCTTTCTTTGTCATTCATGTGTAAGATGTTAGCTTTTATTTTGGTCTAAGTATTTGTGCCCTGCTTTTTCGTGCAAAGGAAATTTTTTCTTTTGTCTTGCTCTCCCTACTTAAACATTTTCAGATTGTGTCAAGATGTCTTTATAACAATACTTTGCTTTATGGCAAGAAGATCATTACAATTTGATGTTGCTGCAGTAAAATTAGAGGATGTGATGAAGTTAAGTGTAGAAAATGCTACCAAAGCAGCATAAAAGGGTCATTAAAAACTGTCTTAATAGACAATTTACTGGAAACTTGGGGAGAGAGAGAAGCAGTGTAGAATGCCTTTTCCTGTGTTCTTATATGATTTAATTTCTCAAAATGTGATTATATTTCTAACACCACCAAACCCCATGCCTTTTACAAAACTATTTTTCCTTAAGGTCTTCCTCACAGCAGACACAGATTTGGAAAATTCTTGAGTTCAATTAAGTCCAGATGAACAATGAAAAGCTGATATTTTATGTTACTTGCCATGTTTTGAGTCTTCACTGCATGGATCCCAGTATTTTGCTTTGGAAACGGTAGCATCATGAGGTTCTAAACAATTCTTTCTCTCTGTGAACCTCAGAAAACATAACATAGATAGACCGTATGACAGTGGAAGGTATTACTTTTCTCCAATAGTATAAGAAGGTTTTTAGACAGAAAAATATAAAAAAAGAACTTTGAGTGGTCTCCCATGGAAAAAAGGAACAACTAGAACAACCTTCCAACAACATTTTTTTTGTTAAATCCATCAATGTTATGAATGGCGTGTATGTGTATAATGAAATGGTGTCAGATAAAATTCAAGTTTACTCTGTTGATAGAAATGTTGTGTGTAAGAATTATGATTTCCTATTTATGCATGGGGAAATTGAAAACCTGCAGGTTCTTAACACAACAAATTAACAATAGCTACTATGCCCCTCAGAAATGGATATATTGTTTGCTTCATTTTTTGGTGGGATGTTTGGGTTGGTTTATTTATTTATTTATTTATTTTTGTCAATGTCATTGTCAGTCCTTGGAGATTTAACTTATTTGTTCAAAAGCCAATTTTTAAAGAAACTTATACTACTGGAAGGAAGAATGTTATAATATTAATCAAATAGGCTAAGCACTAGTATCTGCATCAGTGTATTCCTTCTGTTTGATATTTAAAGAACAGTTTCATGAACGATTTTAACGAAATTTTTATAAAAAATAGGTCCTAACATTGGTAACATACAATAGAACAGGGATCAAAACATATTGAATTTAGAGTTCACATTTTGGGTATTGTCTCCACGTTTATTGATCCCTCCTACATTTCTTCCTTATTTGCTTGTCTCATATAATTATGTGAGAAAATTCTGGGAACATTTCTGTTTAACTTCAAACTGAAAGCAGGCACTGCATGGCCTGCTCAACTGACACTTCTATCTAAATAATTAAAGTGACTGTCCATTAAAGATTTGCAGCTTCATGACACATTTCCCAGTCATGACAGTCAATCATTTAGGAGGTCAGCTCAACCTTTCCTGCATTTACTTTTCTGTAAATTAACATCTGGCCATAAAAAAGGTATTGCTGTCAGAAATAAGCTGAGATACTTTAATATGCTAGTGATGATTGAATATACGCCAATATAAAAAGAAGTTTCCAGGAAAATAGATTTTCATATCTCTTTATCCCAAATCAGTATCTTTTAAAATTCATTGGCACTGATTTAGCAGTGATGAGAAGACAGGGCAGTAGTATCTGACTTTTTGAAATGGTCATGAGCTTTCTTCCAATTGCAACAAAACAAATAAGATTAAAAAATAAAATATCTTTTTACTATTGCAGAAATTAATTTTCATTTATTTTGAAGAAGTTCTTAATTCAGAGCTTTTTAGATGACGTTGTTTTAGGGTATGTAGTGAAAAAAGTAATTATGAACACTCTTTAGACGTTATCAGCTTCCTTTTAATTCCCTGAGATTTTGGCGAAAATTAGAAATGTTCCCTGTCCCAGAGGAGAGGAAGTAGAGAAACACTCTACCGTTTTAATAATATCTGCAGTGGGATTCTTCAACTTTTTAAAAGTCAGTTTCTCATTTTATGATTTTATGATTTAGCAATGATATGCATTGAAATGGTCTGTTTCAACCCTGCACTTTTCCTCTCTTTGTCTCACAGTTTTCTGGCTTCCTGTGGAGTCCATACATCTATCTCTGGGAAAAGGGACAGAATCAGGCTATGGACGTCCTTCTAAGCCTCCCTTCCTTCAACAGGTTCCTTTTCCTAATGAAATCTCTGCTGAATGTAAAATAAGTGAAGTCTCCAACAGATCTTTTGCTAATAGATATTTAAAGAAGTATGAAGAAAGCCAATTAACCTTGCATAGAGATTAACCACTTGATGCCCCTCAGTTTTCACCCAGTTATTCTTAAAAGAGAACAAATGAAATGAGGTGTCAGGATAATTCCTGCTGAGGTGTTCTAGCTGCATTACTGAAAAGTTGAATGAGTATGAAAATGGATTTGAGACACTTTGACAAGCAAAATGAAACTTTTTTTTGGGTGTGTTGCATGGCATCATCTTGTAACCCCCAAATCTTTAAAGGTCTCTCTCTGAAGTACTTTCAACCTTGCATATTAATAAGAAGCTTTCTTTGTAGTTGGTTCTTTCTTCAAACTCTACCAGTGAACCAGCACTTTTCAAATCAACAGGCATTCAGGGTGATGTTAACCTCATAGACAAAAATCCTTTGCATAACCTACCTATCTGATTACTTCCAAATTTCTTCAAACTGCAACCTCCAAATTCCTTCTTACAGCCTAACCTATTTTTGTCAATGCCTTTACTAAAGATTGCCTTCCAGAAGGTCAGGCATTACATTATTAATCAATCATTGCTGTCCTTTCGACTCATTAGCCTCAATTTCCTTCATTACAGCTGAAAAGATTGTAGGGGTTCATCAAAAAGCAACACAGCAAGGAGTTAATGGAGGAAAAGGAGCATTCTGCATGGGTAAGTATTAGTTGTAAATGAACAATTTTGGAGGATTTGTTCAACACCACAACAAATACTTTCATTAGATCACATCATTTTAATTATCTGTCTTTTTCTGCAGGTGTCTTAGACATGTCAGAAGGAAATTAGGAGTGAAAATGAGAAAGAAACATCAAAAATGTAAGTGTGCATAGACAATGCCATGGTCAGGACAGGAAAGGATTCAGTGGAAGACTTGGAAGAAGAAACATGTTTAGATTTTAAATGCATTTTCTCCTTCCTTCTGCTTTTAAACTAGAATATAATGAATGTCGTATGAATACAGCTGTTACATAATTTGCTTTTATTTTCCTGTTTCTCTGTTGATAAAATAGAGACACTGGTCATTCTGCTTTACAAAATCTTTTGCAATCTACCCCTTATATATACACACACATATCTATGGTGATAAGCACATGTGTTATGGTTATAAATGAGCATGTCTGTAAAATGTTTTACACTTTTTCAGTTTAATTCCCTAAATAATTTAACTATGAAAATGATATGTGAAAGAGTCTAATGAATTGATGAGGTCCAGTTTGAGTCCAAACTTAGATAATTAGCAAACACCTCTATGAATAGATTTGTTGTATAACTCCACAATAACATGACAATTTAGTAACACTGCCGTTTCAATTCAGGAGTTTCCACTACAGAAATTTATTTCAAATTTGACAAAGTATACATTGCAATTTTTAACTACTTCCATGATAAAATGAATCCTCCCACAGTTTTTTTAAAAAACCACTATCCCTGTACATTGGGTTGATGGTTGCAATCCAGGGTATTAATTTAAAAGAAGATGTAAAATAATCTTTTTCTCTCAGCATGTTTTTAAAAGCTGCTGTGAATTGAGGCATGGAGTGTTCTTATTTCTTCCTGTGAAAAGCCTGTTTAAGCAGGTGCAAACTGTAATGTTTATTCTGGTATTGTTTACATAATTTTGAACAGATGTCAGTGCTTTCCCAGTGTGCAAGAATCTAGAGACTCACATATGTTACATGTCAGTAGTTACAGTGTAAACCTCTGATAAGAATGTTTATACTTATTTTGATATCACTGAATGGTATTTCAAATGTATCTGTGTTGTAAATTATGACATCATAAATAACAAATGTAACATGACAATTCTGTTCTAATTTTCCAGTCTAGAAGAAAAAACCCCAACCTTCTCAATTTCCTTTACTGTTTATCTAGAGCTTTGGTTCCCATAAACTACTTTTCAGAATTCTGAATACACATGTGATAATATATTGATTTTTTCATTTTGTTGTTCATTTGCCTTCATGGCTGCCTGAGGAATTCAACTTAAATATCAGGAAGAAATTCTTCATGGAGAGGGTGGTGAGGCACTGGAACAGGTTGCCCAGAGAAGTTGTGGATGCCCCATCCCTGGAAGTGTCCAAGGCCAGGCTGGATGAGACTTTGAGCAACCTGGTTTAGTGGAAGGTGTCCCTGCCCATGGCAGGGGGAATGGAACAGGATGGTCTTTATGTCCTTCCAACCTAAACCATTCTATGATTCTGTGGTTTCTCTTTTCCAGCCACTGGGAACTTCATCTCACTACCATGACTTTTCTAATATGTTGGAGAGTGTCTTAGCAACTACATCTGCCAGTTCCTTCAAGACCCTGGGGTACATCTCATTGGGTCCCATAGACTTGTGTATATTCTTGTTCCTCAGGTGGTCTCAAACCTAGTCTTCTCCTATAAGAAGTCTCTGCCTTGAGATTCATAACAACTGCGATAATAGCCTTCTGTGTAATCTTTATTTATTTAACCCAGATATGAACACAAATCTGCAGCCAATTTACTGCTTTAAAAAAGTTGATTTATACCTTGAAACACCACTAGAATCATTGCTTTGGCAGTGGCTCTTTCTAGGCACTATTCATTGAAGGTTGTCAGCTGTCAGATAACACTAGTGCTCCTGGAAACATAAAATGGACATCAGTATCTAATTAGTAACTGAGGGAATAAACAAATAAATAATCCAGTAATAAACATGTGATCAACTTCTTGCAGCAGACTTCCTTAAAGCAGAGGTCTTAGTTAGCTAATTGTTTTTTCTGCCGCCTTTATTTCTTTGACTGTTATAAGGCTACCTATGATAAGTGGCTTGTGGCCATGCTTCTTATATCCACATCTATTGATGTGAACTCAGAAGGAATGATTTAATTTGGGAAACTGAATGAAAAGATGGAAGGTAGTGCTCCAGGGGTCCTGGCCAGGGTGTTATTGCAGAAGAGGCTGTAACAGGTTCCTGTGGTTGTGTATAATTTCTTTGATTCTCTATTGTAGCCATTTTCCATTCATCTTTAGAAATACTGATGTTTTCACTCCCCTTTCAAATTCAGGTTTAACTTAGCTGGTTCCTTTTAAGAGCTCTTATTTATTCTATGACCTGTGGCTAAAGTTTTCATTGATATCTGGTAAATGAGACTTTTGTAATTGTCTGTCACCCTTTCTTCTTCAAAGACATTTTCCCATTTATTCTCGTATCTCAGTCATGGTCTACATATATATATATATATATATATATATATATATATATATATATGAATTCAGCTGCAAATTTACCTATTGCTTTGCAGAACTCTATTTCTTTACAATGAATGTTCATAGCCAAGTCTCCTCTTATATTTTGAATTTCTGTTGTATCAATCAAACTTTTTCAGAGCACAATGTTATCTCCACCACCCCTTGTACCTCGATAAATTGCTGCATCCATCAGAGGCTGTTACGTGTCTTAAGATTTGTTTCTCTGAATATTGCTTGATGGAAAGGAACTTTCCTTTGCATGGGACTTTTGCCCTAGACTGGGTTGAAATCCAACTGGTTCTTTCCTTAGGTGCACTTGAAATGGAAGTATTTTAGAGAGTCTTTACTTCTTCTGGAAAGGAGGAGAATATGACAGCATTTACCACACCTTTCTTGGCATATGGAGTATTATGGCTTCTTTTTTAATTATTCTGGATGCTATTTCTGCCTCCTTTCTTAGAGGGCCTGATAAATATGTGTGAAAGTCTCATCATCACAAAACGTACATTCCAGCATAACTTTTTCTCAGTGACTGCTTTCACAAGTATTTTAAGCCTCTTTCTCAACTTTGCCCGTGATGTGTGAGGTTACTACATGTAATTGTGGTGGCTGCATTTCTTTCTCAGTCAATAGCTGTAGTCACTGATGGTAGGCACAGAATATAATTCTTCCCAGTTCTTAGCTTATTTCCTTTGTTGGTCTTAATATCAATTTTTGACCTATCTTACATAAAAATCATTTTGGTCTAAGGTTACTTGAAGGGTCTGTTTTCATTCCTGTGTCTAACGTGTTTTTGCAAAAATTCTCTCCGATCTTGTTTCCAGGCTTTTGATGTTTTCATGGCTAAAGGTGCCTGGGTATCATATATAATTTCCTTTCTTACATTGCTAGATCATTTAAGGATTGGTTTGCAGAACTTTGGGTATGATTCCCTATGTACTGGCTAAAGAAGAGAAGTATCAACCAAGAAATATCAAAGTGAATTGTTGACAGGCTGTGAGATGAAATATAAATCAGAATTATTTGCCTTGGGAACAGTTTTCTTAAAAAATAAAAATGATCCTGTGGATTCAGACATTAGGTGAAGAATAGGCATGTTGCCTTCCATTTTTTATATTAAATATTTTTTCTAAGAATGACTCACTATGACACACCACTTAGGCATATACCTCCCTTCAGGGCTTAACTATTTAGATGGGGTGCAGTGCAGAGGGCCGAAGGATAGTTAAGAACACACTAATCTCAGAAAAGTCTATTCTCCAATTATTTCTAAAAAGGTAACATTCAGCTGATGCTTGTGAGACATCTTTGTGGAAACTGAAGAAGCTCTGGCACTAACATATTTCCTGAAAAATGTACTAATAAAAAATGAATTAATATTTATTTATAGATATTTTTGACATAGATATTTGTTACTATCGCTATTTCACAAACAGGAAAACACAAGGCTTGAGAGAGTGACTGGATGGTTGAAGGTTTTTTATCACATTCACATGGTCAGTGGGTGAAGTATATGATCAAAACCAGATTCAATATTTCTGCAGCAAAATATTTCTTTTCTTCTTCCATAGTTTCCACATCAAGGAAATCTGCCAACCTACTCAAAAGACTAGAGTTGCAATAACCCTTTCTTTAACCCATAGTGATACTCAGATTTATCTTATTTATCTTTATATTAGAGATGCCTAGCTCTGAATTATGTCAGTTTTGGAGCAACAATATATGCAACAAGCACACAAACATTATTTGCATTAAGATGGGGTTTTTTTGAAAAATGCAGACTGTTAAGTGTTATTACCATAACCAGGTTTAATGCCCCCTTCAATTAATCAATATTCCCCTTGAGTATTAGAATTCTCTTTTTTTTTTTTTTTTTAATTTCATTGCTTTTATGAGTGTTGTGTGTTCAGTAAGATTTATTAGGGGGATACATGTAAAGATGTGTTTAAATTTTGTGGAAGTGTGGTTCTAAGAGGCCAGATAATGCTGATTATGTAGACTACCAGTCTGAAAAGGGAGGATCTGTAGGTTGTTACTTGCATAGAAGGTATCCAGGGTTGCAGAGAAAGCATGGTGGGGAAAGAACTTGTCACACATTTCTGACAGGGTGTGTGATGAAGGTTACAGACAGAACAATAATTGTTGAATTTGCTGGAGGAAGCTTATATGATGAAAAGCTTCAGAGAGGACAAAAGCAAAGGATGATAAGACTAGCAGAGGTATGTAGAACAGAGAAAAAAGGCAAAGACAGACATGACTGCTGGTTGTCTTCTTCTCTTTATTTAGAATTTTGCTACGTGCCAATGTACTGAAAAAATAATCTAATAGGAAAGATAAAATACTGAGCAAAAGAAGGCCAGATCCCATGCTTTGCAGTACACATTTTGTTTGTGAACTAGAGTACGCATCCACCGGAATTATGCAGTATTTATGAAACCTGGAGTCAGGTCCAGCAACAAATCTTTATATTTGTTTAAATATTGAATCATTCTCCGTACTTCTGCAAACCATTTTATATACTTGTATTTGTTTAAGATGGCAAAGACTTGTTTCCTTCTAGTGTGTAATGAGCATGTGGATACATCTGAAAATAATGTGTTTGGACTTGTGCATGTGTATTTTAGTAAACTTTATTTAATGTGTAAAGACTATTCCTTACTTGCTAAAAATTCAGTGATATGAAACATAAGTCACAGGACCAGATCCATGAATATAGTGACTGCATAGATGTGAAAGGAGCTGTCGTACTATTGAGTTCCATGGCTAGGTTACGATAAACATGTATTTTCTGCCTATATATGTATATACTTCAGTATATACCTGTGCATATTTTTATTTATGTACGTATTTCTACTTGCATACATCTGAATGTGCCTATATATTACTTAGATACATTTTTCCTGAGATGTTATATATAATTTGTTTCCAAACTGTGTGCCTGCAAGTAATAAGAAAAAAGTTTGAAGCAGTTTATCAGACTTCTGTAGCAACTGAATTTGTTGACCCCAGGTAATGACTCTTATTTTTCTAAAATTAGAAGCTAATTCTACCATCTAAGGATTTAAACAATAACAGTAACTACTTCTGTCTGTGATGGATTTAAATGTATTCACTAAATAACTTATTTAAAATTTTAAATGTTTTTTCTTAGACAGTAAATGAAACAAATAGCATTCATTTCTAATTTGGTAGGAAACTGTTGTAAAACAATGCAACATCAATGAGAAAGGTAATGCATCTGGTCATAAGAAGCATTATAATGCAGATGAATTAGCACAGTGTCATTTTCTCAGACCTAATGTCATGAATCAGGAAAAGAGTAGAAACCATAATTGTGAAACTAAAGTCTATTATAAAGCAGAGGTTAATACAGGCATTTGGCCCTTCAGTGAAATATTAATTTTGAAATACTCCACACAGTGTTATGTTAAGGCAATTGTGCTGGGTTCAGTCAGGAAAGCGTTAACTCTCTTTACCGTGGCTGCTATGCAGCTGTGTTCCTGGATGCTGAGAGAAGTACTGATAAGTTCTTAGCTGGCGCTGGGGAGGGCCTGCACTGAATTCAAGGTCTTTCTCCACTTCTGACCCTGCAGCTGCGTTCCCAGCCAGTGCAGGGGACACACAGTTCAGACAGCTGACCCAAACTGACCAAGGAAGTGTTTAATTCCATAGCACATCATGCTCGGGGCATAGGTGAGGTGGGGGTCTGGGAGCCATTACTCTCTCCTACTCTCTTGCTTGTTTACTTCCTGTCACTTGCTAACACTCCCTCTGACTCCTGAGTTGGCTGCTTTGCTAACTCCTGTTCTGGCTCATTCATGAGGGAGTTGGTGGGTTTGTTTAGTTCTACCGGTGCTGTTGCTGGCAGGGTTCACTCGAAACCTGCTGTAACAGCTCTTGGGTTCCAGCCCTCAGGCTGCAGCTCTCAGGCTGCAATCGCTCTCAGGCTACGACTCTCGGGCTCTCTGGCTCTGACTCTCACTACTCAGCACCTGGTTGTGCATTGGGCAGTGGGTGGTGAGAAACTGTATCACAATTGTATCATAATTGTATCATATTGTAACATATGTTTTATTTTCTATTATTTTGATTACTTATTATTAGCAGTATTTGTGTATATATTAATTTAGATTTAATTTGTAAATTGTTCTTATCTAATTTTATGAGTTTGTCTGTCTTTTTCCTCCGATCCTTCCCCTCCACTGGAGGAGGGGAGGGGGAATTTGTGAGACCGGCTTTGTGGTATTTTGCTAGCCGGAGTTAAACCACCACAGCATTCTAACAGAATGTGAACAGAATTACCTATGCACTGGCTAATACTGTGTGCAAACAAAGGTGGCCTTTGCATAATCTTTTTTGGTGTTTTTAGAATATGCCTTTATATTAGATTTCAAAGCATTTCTGATATACCATAGGGACATATGAGCAGCTGTTAGTGTTCAAAGTATGGTGGGTTTGCATGCACCTTTTAGTCATTTCTGGGAGTGGCACCTGTGTAACAGCTCTGCTGACCACCTTACAGCCTTGTGATGTGACTGAAGCTGCAGTAAGATATGAGAAGTCTGACTGCTCACCAGGACTTTATCAGTAATAATTTTGTTAGTTGGTGTTGGATGCGAACCGAACCATTCACTAAAATGGAAGAAATTACATCTTTGATGTCTCTCGCTGTGTGAACAAATCTGACATGTCCAAGAGTTAGACACTGCAGAGAAATTGGAAGAGTTGAGATAATCCACAGTGCAACATGCCAAGGCACTAAAGATCTGTGCAGCTCCCTATGGGAGTGTGTGAGTAATTGTAAATCACTAGGCGAAGTCAGACACTATAAAGCAATGTATGAAAATAAGTATTAAAAAAACCCAACAGGCAAGATCATGGATGTTGTAGAGCTATGCTATAAAGCTAAGCTCATTACTCTGAGGAGTTAGCAGAGCTTATGAAGTGTTGAGGTATGCAGGCAGATGACCTGGCCCTGGTCTGAGGTTTGGGTAAATGAGCAGACCCTGGGAAATGGCTGGGCATGACATGAAAAATCGTTTCACATAGCATGTAAAAATGTGAGGTGGTACAGACAGTACTGTGAGGGATGGCTGTATTGAACAGCAGAGAAATGTGAGAGACAATCAAGCTTCACAGATAAGGGGAGGGGAACCTTGGGGAACTTTTAGAGGGTGTAGTCTTGCAAGGCCAGCAGAGCCTTGGTAACCTAGCAGTGGCATTAATTAAAGCCATAGTCACTTTTGTAACAATATGAGAAATACCAAATTTGGGTGTAGATATTGTAAGACCAGAACTAATGGAGAAAAAGTAGTGACAAGATGTTTATATGGGTGGAAATTACAATGGAGAAAGGCAGGGGTCAAGTCTGCAGAAACGGAGAGAAGGGGGATGAGGCAGCAGCCGTGTCCATTGTACTAGAGGAGGAGAAACTAACGAGTGTGAGGGTGCCCCATGCCAGGCTACAATGGACCAGGAAGGAGGGATCCCTTCAATTCCAAAGCCCACGGGACTTGGCAGCTTCCTTTCAGCGTAAGCAGCAA
This sequence comes from Rhynochetos jubatus, assembly GCA_027574665.1. Taxonomy (NCBI): domain Eukaryota; kingdom Metazoa; phylum Chordata; class Aves; order Eurypygiformes; family Rhynochetidae; genus Rhynochetos; species Rhynochetos jubatus. The sequence continues at coordinate 27,047,831 of CM050656.1, forward strand.
TTCCTCAAAGTGAGGTAACTGAAAATAATAAAAAGTGACTTTGTGGTTAATGAGGGACTGAGATGGATCTGCTGAAAATTTTGCTTCCCAAATGTGTTTGCAATCAATAAGAAAACAGGAATTCATGCAGTTAATAAGGCAAAATGAGACAGAGATAAAGTATACGGTAATAAATGAATGAAGGACTGGGCAAGTAAACAGAAAAGAGGGAGATAGATACACTGTAAAATGAAGATGGTCAGTGATGTTTGTTGGTGCCCAGTAGCAGTAGTTCAAGGAATACATAACAAGGCTTTCAATAAAAGCATTCGTGTCAGACACTACAGGCTACTAGCAAACGGAAAGACAAATGCATGTACATATAGCTAGAAGACAAATGGATGACGATGATACAGAAGTCTTGCTGGGCACTTAATACATTCACTAAATGTGGTAGTGCAACAGAAATAGCCACTTGTCACATATCACATGAAATAGCTTAGCGAAATAAAAGGGATTTTTTTTAAATTTCTTTTTAAATACTTGCTACCTATGGTGCATCATCACAGCAGCCTTATGAGAAAAGATTAGTCACTGCCTGATGTTTAGATAAAATACTAGTGGAGGTATTCACTAAGGCTAATTTTAGTCCTGCAAGATTAGGAGTCCTCTCTTGTTCAAGGCAGGAGTTAATGTGTTCTGGGAGACAGTCCATCCCCACATGCAACTAAATAAATCCAGTAAAATGTCATTAGGCAGAACAACCCTGCTGAGCACTTACCTGCCCTAACCCTCCTCCCTTTCAAATCACAGTGACCATCTCAAAACTGCTACCATGCTGTTGCCATTGAACAAAACCTGGCTGGTGTCTGGGATGGTGCTGTCTGTCATGGTCCAGTTACACCAGGGAATGTTAACAGTGAAACACAGACTGTTGTGGACAGGTGCTTGAGAAAGTGTCATGACCCAGGTACTGTAGGCACATGTCTTACCACTGGTTTTAGAGGATACCTAGGAAGATTAATTGTGGCTTCTATGAGGTAATAATCCTATCCACAGATTTTTAAAAGCAGGGTGATATTACCATGAGCTTTCTGGGCTTTGACAGGAAAGGATGTGTGAGCCCTGTCATAATCAAGAGGCCAATCTGGAGCTTGCACACTCTTCAGATTTCAAATGAGGAATGAACCAGGATAGGGCCCTGACTTTGCCTTCCAGTCATAGGAGAAGAGCATGGCATGGATGGTATAGCACTTCATCCCTCCCATTCAAGTGTGGGCAGGGCAGCATCGTTGGAGAAAATGTGGTATTATCATGTAGATTATTAGGAAGGGAGAGAAAACTCAGCTGCTGCTTTCTCTGAGACAGTACTGCTGCAAATTAACTGTATCTGAGGGTTTGTGGGAAAGCTCCAGGACTGCCAAACAGAAATGCTGGAATGAAACCTTTCAACAAGGTTGTTAGGCTTGGGAATCTGATGGGGAGAGATCTTCAGGTATGAAATGGTGAATTGGGAAGTACATTATTCCCTTCAGTTAAAGAACAGGCTGATGATGCAGAAGACCTGAACTATCTACAGAATGAAATGAGAATGGCCTAAAGGGACATGTCAAAATGTTAAATTGACCTTATAGATTTACAGTGACCTTTGGTGAGAACTGAAGAAATGATGCATCATGTTGTTACTGAAACCAAGGTGACATTTCCAATACATGCAAAAATATGTGTGCCATGGAAAATACAGTCATTAATGATAATAAAGTAGAAATACAACTTAAGCAAGAATTTTAGTGAGTGGCAATGTTTGCTAGGTGAGATGTGGTCTCTAATAGAATAGAATCGTATAAGCAATATATGGATCCAGAATGGTTTGAACAGGTTCCCAGCTGCTCACCACTTAGTCAATTTTTCCCTACGGATGAAAGCTAATCTTTTGGCTATTTTGACTCATTTAGCTCTATGAGATACATTTTAGGGTCACCATGAGACAAAGGAAGATGAACATATCTGGTTTTTTGACTGGGTTGGAAATAGTTGGTAAAGATCTTATATATTTGTCAAAAATGATCAAAAGTGGAATGACAATGACACTATATTCTGCATTTTCTCAATATGAAAAGCCCTGCCACTGAAATGGCTGGACTGAATGTGTGCTGAACACATGAAACCATGACAAAATATAGATGTGTGGGTGTTTGTGTGTGTGCACATCCAAATAAAATGATTCCCTAACTGGCAAAATGCCGTATGATTAATGTCCACTAACATCTATGCCAAGTTGTTTGTGACTTACAGGGCTTAATGCTGTGCTTAGATCACTGTTTGAGAACATCCAGAACTGATGTTGTCAAGGAGTGCTGGCTGAGGTGAATCACGTATCACACAAAGTCAACAGTGGTGAAAAGCAGCAGGAGCAGGAAAGGCTGCAGATGGAGAATCCACCTCTCTCTCTGAAAAGGCCATCAGATAAGGAATGGCTTTGAGAACAATGAGCTGTCAGAAAGGCATTGTGGTCTAACACTAATAATCAAACTTTGTCCACACAGACAACTGAGAGTTGTGACAAGTAATCCTCTTGGTTGTCAGATATACAAGCTGTGCACTCTAATCTCCAGCCTGAGAGTTTCTACGTGTGAGAGACTCTCCATGACCCTCTGTGAGACTCTCTTTGTCTCTCCATTAATTGCATGAACGACAATTTGTGGTTACTTTGCATTAGTATTTTTTTCTTTACATTCAGTTAAAGTAGAATAAAAGGTATAGATGAGCAACTGATATGATGGAGGGTCTGATCTGCCATGTGAGAAGAGCATTACTGTTTTGAAGGCTTCAGATCTACTTTCAAGTGAACACATTAAAAAGGATCGTTATTTTACTTACTTGCAGTTCTCCTAGTCACATCTCTCTGAAATTTAAAGTCTATGTAAGAATTTCTGTGTTAAATTTTTGGTCTACGGGAATGTATTCTGTTCCTGAGAATATTTTTCTTTATTTTTGTAAAGAAGGTTTGTATTTCTAGAAGGCATGTTAATCAAAATGGAACAAATTATGTAGTGTCTGGGAATTTGGGCTGAGTAATGGATTTGGGATTTTGGAATAACAGTAGTATGGATGAATATCTCATCAAATGGTCATTTTAACCCCCCCTTAAGCATCAGAGTTCTCCGACCCATTCAGTAATCGGAGAATAAATATTATTTCATCCTAATAATTTCATTCTTGCTCCAGTACCTTAGAAGCATATTCATTACAAAGAACACCATTTAGCCTTTAGCTTTCCACCCTTAACAATGAATGAAGTTACAATACCACAGTGAAATACTCAGACATGCATTAAACTGTGGCAATTGTCCTCTCCCTTGACAAGATAATTGGCTGTGGGCCCAATCTTAAGCTGAAGTTGATTTCAGGAGACAAAAACTGACAACTGGTAAAGACATTGCCCCCACAAGCCTTCTCCTTCTCCACTGACATTCAGCAATAAATATGGCTTGATCACCCCTTGCTTGCCATACCTTAATCCTACCCTCCAAGACATGAAGAAGCACAAAACTCAAGCATTCCTCACCGCATCAAAAGAGTAAGCAATTTTAGGCCCAGGTGATGTCTTAACCCTATTCTCAACACTGGAAATGTGAAGCTAAGTTGGGGCATCTTTCTTTCTTCTAACAAAGGAACAGGCAACTTCAGCCCAAGGTGACACAAAGCGGTGAAGCACAGGCACAGGTTGCCCAGGGAAGCAGTGGATGCCCCATCCCTGGCTGTCTTCAAGGCCAGGCTGGATGAGGCTTGGAGCAACCTGGTCTAGTGGAGGGTGTCCCTGCCCATGGCAGGGGGGTTGGAACTAGATGATCTTTAAGGTCCCTTCCAACCCAAACTGTTTCATGATTCTATGATTCTATTACACAAGACTAAATCTGAACTTAGGGACTAACATTTCCCACTGATACCATTATTGCCCATGGGACAAAATGACATCTTTTACTTCTGAAATGCAGGAATACACAATATTCATTTTAGCTTCTCAACTCTGAACTTTCCGAGTCTGACTTGGTGTATCAAGGACATTCTGTCTAAGTTCTTTGTGCTTAACGAACATCAGCTCTCTTCCAAACCATCACAGCTCTCTTGACATGAAACATTGAGATCCTTTGTGGAGCCTTTGCTTTTTGTCATGAACAACATACACAACCTAAAATCTAAACAGTTGCTATGGGATACAGCTCCTTCTCTTAAATCAGCTATTCACTTTCAGGTCCAGGTAACACCCTACCTCTTCCTCAGCCGTCAAACTATTGGCATACTGAAGTAAACCCAGCCCTTGATCCTTTAGTTTTCTTGACCCTAACTCAGGTCTCAGCAGGAGCCCTATACAGAGTCTGAGCAAGAAAAAACACTTTCCAACTATTAAACTGCAAAATATATAGCAAGAAATTGTCCTCTTGAATCTTAAATGTTTCTAAATTTGACCAAACCTGAACCCCCATCTCAACCTGACACTGTAAAGCTACAGATTTTAAAGTTCTCACCGCTAAAAGAAAATGCTTCTAAATAGCATAATATTTGAATTCACTATCAAAGTAATGTTACATGGCTTTCTATTGTGTAGGAAATGAGTAGGAGAGAGACAGCTGTGTTTTAGCTTTGATAGCTGCAATCAGCTCTCATTTGTTTTCTGGAAAGGTAGATTTTGTAATAAACTGATTAAGCAGAAAGATTGTTGGTTGTATTTGCTAGTATAGTTCTCTTTTTCTCTCTTGGTACTTTGTCTTTTCTTTTTGGCAAGTTCCAATTTTTGCTTCAGAACATCATAAATTTGAGATAAACACAGTGAAAAACATTTATGAATTGCAATAAACAACACTTTAGGATGTTAAAGCCATATTCTGTTTCCTGTTCTGAATCTGTTTTGTCTCTGGTGCCACAATAATCTGCCTCACTCATATGCACAGTGGCACTCCTAATTGTCCTTAATTGAGACTAGTGGTATCTAATATGCTACAGTGCTTTTCTACTGAATTTTGATGGTGTGCGTACTGATGAGGGAATCCAGACTCAGGCATTATACCTGCCTATTGCTGTTTGGACAGTCACAAACAATACAACCTGAGAGACCTCCTCCCTTTATAGGCAATATTTCCAGGCTCACATAATTGTCGACAGTTATCTAAAGATTTTAATATTCTCTTATTTCTTTTCGACTGCTGAAATGCAGTCCCTGTGAATATAACGATGAAGAGGCAAATTAGTTTCTTTATGTGGAACTAGTTTTCCTCAACATTTGTGCTGGGTATTAAGAAATAGAGGTATAATAAAAATATTTCTGTCAAGGAAAGTTGATCTTAGCAGACTTTTACATCCTACATATTTCCCAGGTGGGCATATAAAGGAAGGAAAAGACAGTATGGTAGATTTAATAGTTTCTACTAACACATTAAAGCCTGATACAGACACAAGTAATTTCAGCCATGTATGATTTGTATTAATACACCTAGGTTATGATGGGGGCACACTTCTGCTGCCTTCAGTAGTCTTTGAAAAAGGTTTATGTACTAAGAACATTTTTGCTGATAGCAGACTTGTATTTTCCCCTTTCTTCTTCTATGTGTTGACTACTCAATGTGCATTTTAGTCATGGTAGCTTGCCAAGAAATTCAATACTTCTCTTTACTGAGCATGCAGCTACAATACACAATATCTTTGGCATAGGTTCAGTCACTCAGGGGTGTGAAGAGCTGTGATTCTCTGATACTGCCAGGTTGGTGGTTGGTTTTGGTGCAGATTCAGTTACACCAGCCTCAGGCAACATATCTCACATTTAAAGTATTGTTATTCTATACAGACGTTAATGTAGTTTTATTGTTATTGCTGAGTCCACCACAGGAATGTTTTGCAGCTCTGAAATAGGCTGATATTGTCAATCAGATATTGCTTGTTTAGCACAGCCTTGTTTTCAAGTGTAATCTTTCTTAGTTTTTACTTTTGCATCATGCTTGGCCCTATATGAGGGCACACCTAGCAGTAAGAATTAGGGTGAAAATTTTGGAGTGTTGACTCCTCAGCACTTTGATAATGACAGGATTGAAATATTCGCAGCAGGCATCTGAGCGTATGACATGCAATGTGTGCAGGAGATGTGTCGAGATGTTTTCCTAGTAGTGTCTATGATACCTCAGGAAGCACCAGAAAGTCAAAATACATTAAAATGTTCTTTTATATAGAAAAGAAATTATTCAACTTTTCTCTTCCTAGACAACTTCTCAAATGAGAGACTGTTTGCTGGTGCCTGGCTACAAATAGTAGTTGCAGAAGTTTTCCAGCTTCAAAGATGATTCATAAATTAATTCACAGAATAGAAGGTTATCTCACCAGTGGGATAAGCATTTGGGCTGGCCTAAGTACAGTATCAATTCCTCTGGCATTAAATAACCTTTCTTTTTCTGACAGATATTAATGGCCTTTCAGGTAGTGGCATGTAGTTTTCTCTGCCATTTACTTTCTGCGAAAGCGCACATATTGTTCCCAGTTGTTACAACTCAGTTTAAAATTCTGCTCCATAAAGGGTAAAGACATATATATCATCAAGTCAAAGCCCCATTAGAGAATCAGGTGGTGGAAAACCAGTGCTAAAAGTATATGGCTTTTGTTAATTGCTCATTTGTATTCCACCTTAGTGACAAAGGTTAAATTTTCTGTAGGAGGGTTAGTACCTCTGTCTAAGAGCAAAACCAGAGATTGGGGGTGAGGAGTCTTTTTGAATTTGTAAAGGGCAGGAAATTAATTTCTCTCATAGGCATGGCTCTGGGTGCAGTCTGAAATCAAACAGCTGGAGCCTTTTCGGCTGATGGGAATGGCACATAATAAGCTGGTTATAGTACCAGATATAGGATCGATAGCATCAAAAAAATAATAAAAAAAAAGCTAGTAAAACATCATGCAGAGGGACTTAAAATGTCCTAGGGGATCCTCAGTGTTGCACTGAGTATGGAAAAATCAACTAAAAGTTGTAACTCTTGCCATTATATCTGAACATACATTGCAGCATGACACAACATTTTTTAACAATATAGGGCTCAAGTTATCAATCTATTCTTGTGTATAAGGTGCAATAAAAAGAAAATAAAGTATTTGTCCAAGAAAATTCAGAATTGAAAAGCAAAGGCCAAATACAGGGGTAGAAAGGTTAATGGCTTAAAAGTCCTTTCTGATCTGTTATGGATCTCTTTTCATGTGGAGATAGCAAATCTAGCACATTTTTCACACACAGACCTCAGCAAGTAGCTTTGTTCAGTTTGCCTACACTGGTTATTACATATAAGCTATTTTGTAAGTATTAGCTGTGAGGCTATGTTTACTTTCTCTTTGCTTTTGGTGGGATTTCAATTAGCAGACCTTAATTTTAGAAGTACTAAAGACTGTAAAGAAAAAGATTTGCCAGTGTCGAATGGTATTTCCTATGGCTTATGTTTGTGGTTTTTTCCTGTGAAAACAATTTTTGCTTTGTAACTCTTTGATATCATTAGCATTTAAAATCAGAATTTATATTTTGTCTAGATGAAAAGTTTTGATCATTGTAGTTCTTCCCTGTGGAGAAACGTATTCTTTTCATGTTTAGTGAAGGAAAGAATGTTAGAAAAATCACAATACCTCATAAAGGCATGTATAAAATAGGATTTGCTACACTGTGTAATGCTCACAATTATTTGTCATTTTGTATTTATAAATTAAGAAATGAATACTCAAAAAAGTGAAGAAAAATATGTTATAAAATATATGTGTATACATGCTTTTCCAGACTCCATAAAGCAGAGTAAAAGAGGTTTTTATTGAAGTATTTTAAACTATTTGTTTCTGTTTTGAAAGCGTGCCTTCAGTGAGAGAGCAGATGTAAGAGCTTCCAGTGGTCTAACATTCATTCTGTTTCTTATTTGCACTTCCTCTGTTTTTGTAAGACTGCACTAATTAAGATGAAGTTTCTTCCTTCTATTGTAAAAAACCATGAAAATCTAGGAAGTAATTAATAGTTATCTCAAATAAGAATTCCTGTACAAGTCAGGAAAGATATATACACATATGTATGTATGTATGAGACACTGTTTTATAAAACAGAGATAACAGGTAAAGAACCACTTTCTTTTTCTACCCGCTGTTGTATAGGGGAACATGTCACGCTACACAACATGAAAATGTCCATTGCAACAGTAAGCTGAAAAATTATCTTCTTTTTCTCCCACTTTTTTTTTTTTTTTTTGGATATATTATTCAAGCTAACTTTTTTATTTCCTATATCTGGATCTCTGTGAGGAGAAAACTCCAAATGCTAGATAATCTTGTCAAAAATCTTATATGTGCTGCTGCTGTGGCCATTATCCCACACCATTTCTCCTCCCATGAGCATGCAGGCTGGAGACAACACTGTAGCAATGATTGCATACACACCATGGCCATCCAACGGTGGTTGCCTGCAACTGCTGCACCTTCAAAACTTCTTGCTTACACTATGCTGCAAGACCCCAGATTCCATGGTTCAACATGGTCTTTAAATGATTGCTGACCTTCTTGCAAAAAGCCCTATATTGTGAAAAGCCTGTCACACCAGCAAGACTTCTTGCCCACATCACGTTTTGTTTTGTCCCAGATGACATATAAGGCCAAACCAAACAAAATGTGGGTTTGGGTTTTGTTTTTTAATTCAGCATATTTGCAATTGCTACTTATAAATATTTAGCATCCTGACATCTGGGTGTTATGGATGTGACAACTTGAATGTAAAATCTTATGCTTTTACAGCACATGACACAATACTCTTTATAGGGTAACAAACCAAATGCAAGCATGATTTTTTTTCTGCCACAGCAGTAAAATGATGAAATAACAATGAAAATAAAACTTGGATGGTATGTTAGCACAAAATTTGTTTCAGGTAGAAAAATTGGAAGTGAAAAGAAAAATGGAAACATAGCAATGAAATACATTATTCTGCATTAAATATAAATTATTGTTTTTAAAGCCCCAGTCATGCAGAAAAGACAACAGTGATGTGAGTGAGATTTACAGGGTTGAATGAGGTCATTACTGTATTTCATGACCAGGTTCAGGGCCTAAAACTCATGACTGAGGAGTAACAAAAATTATCATAGTGGGCAACCTCAATGAAATCAGGTATATATGCACTATTTTTAAACACTTTTTTTTTTCAGAACAGGAAAACAGAAAGTTATTCTCCCCATTTAGAGAATGGGGTGGATCTCTAGAGGCATTTTCGTGTACTTCTGAGCTATGGGAACGAACACAGGCTAAAAGAAAAATAAGCGTTGTACGTGGACAAAAGTTAACGTAGTTGCAATCTACAATAATTGTATAGTGAAAATTAGCCTTGGTCCATTTTATTTATAAACCACAGTCTCTTGAGGGGATACTTTGCCTTGGCAGCTCTGATTTCTCCATGGAAATGAGTTTTTCTGGAGTGGCTAAGAGAGCATAGCAGGAAGAAGTACACATTTAAGTAGAAATGCCAGCATAGTGCATGAGTGCAGTTGTACTTAGGAGAAAGCCACATTAGGCTGGGGAAAAGGACGCTGAAACCTTCAGAAATGAAACAGAATGTCCCTTTGGGATTGGTTGTGGCTGGAAGATGTGGATACCCATATATCCACAAAAATCTGTGCTAAACTAGCAGTTAACTGCAGTAAACAGTGAAAAAAAATTCCTCATTCTGTCCTTGGGATCTCCTGATCTTCTTCCTAGAGAAGGAAAACAAAAATGCTGTACATTAGGCATAGTTTTTCTCCCCAAGATACGCCTTCCTGTGAATTACTGTTAGGTTCAGTAGCAAAGTCCATCAAAGGAGATATCTTGAGTGAAATCATGAGGTTTGGCTTTGACTTCACAGACTTGCTGCACTAACCAGAAGTGTAAAACTGGTGTAAAACTGAAAGCAGAAAAGCTGATGCCACTGCTTTGGTTTGATTTTTCTTTGTTAGTTGTTTTTTCCTTAAAATTCCAGAGGTATGATTCTGTATTTAGATAAAGGTTAATTTTCCCCTCTATACAGTAGCTAGCTCTGAGCTTTACTGTGATAATTTTTCTTGTACAATTTCCTGGATACCTAGATTAGTTGCCATGATCTTCTCTGAAAAACGATTTCTTGGATCATTCAAAAGCAGTTTGAAATGCAAAATCTCCAGGGGTTTTGTTAGAAGAAAAGGGACAAAAGCAATAAAAATACAAAGCCAAAACTGGTTTACTAACGAATCTATTTATATTCAGCTTATATATATAAATAGTATAACAATATAGTAACACTTGTATGAAATATATAACTTGATTTTTGAACCACAGATTACCCTATGTCTTAAACCTCTCAAAAGAAAAAAAAAAAAAAGTTATTCTATTAGCTTGATGCTAACAGAGAACGATGTATCAGAAAATCAGTTATACTGAATCCAGCTGCACCTTCTCCAGCTGAAATAACAAGTATTGTAAAGACATTGTTAAGAAGGACAGTAGTTAAGAGAACCCAGCACTGCAGTAATTGGAGAACCCAACACTAGAGTAACCACGTATCCTGAAACCTGCAATAATTAGAGATCCCATCCAGACCTAAAAACAGGCACCATATTTTTAAGGATGACATATCTGGGATCCAGCAGACCATGACAGGGACTGGACAGAGGTGCCCTCCCACACAAATCAAATGCCAACAAATAAAGCACCTACAAGCACAATTTCGTGGCCTGCCTTAAACTGTTTCCAAGAGGACTGTGTGTTTAGAACCATTAACTTTCATATGAGGTATAAAACAATGTCTTGGTTAAAGCTCAAAAGTACTGAAATAACTTTGCAACTACTCTCCTTATTTCAAAACTGACACAGGAACTCAGTCCTACTGGAAGGAATTATTTGTAGGCATTTCTGGAAGAGTTACCCTTTAATCAATTATTTATCAAAATGCATGTGGCCAAATGTATTTCCAAAGTGAATCAATCTCTAAAAAATTTCCCACTAATCCTAGCTGACAAATTTACAGTTACCATAATTTTGACAGGGAAGACTAATATCTCCTATTGCACAGACACTTTAAATGCACTTCACGGATCTTCTTGAAAACAGATTATAGAATTATAAAATCATAGAATGGTTTGGGTTGGAAGGGAACTTAAAGATCACCTGTTCATATGAACAATGTTAATTCAGATAAAGTTTTTCAGTCCCTTAATTGATGCTGGTTGTCCACTTTTCCAGGGAGTTTGGTTGAGTTTTGACAACATTCAGTAGCTAGTTTTGTTTTGGGGTTTTTTGTGTTGTTTGTTTGTTTGGGTTTTTTAATGACATTGTATTCCTTTCCTTTTTTTGTTAAGAAAATGATTAAAAACAAATATACCTCCTGAGTTTTAAAATTTTGTAGAAGAGAGTATACAACAGAATCAAGGAAAATGAAACAAAGTTCATGGTATGTAAGTAGCCCTCATGGTGCAATCACCCAACAAGCTTACAAAGAGAGGGAAGAGATTGCCCCACAACCTCTGTCAGACTGCTGGGCTTGGAATTTTGTTTTTCTTGATTGCATTATATGATGCATGTCAGTCTTCTATAGATCAGATTGTGTAAGTCATTCAGTCCATTACTGGCCTTTACGTACCCTCAGGAGTTCGGATGTGGGTAAGAAAACATAGAAAATAAACTGACCCCTGCTCCCCCAGACTTGTGGCCACTTTTTGTTAAGCTACAGTCATAGAGATGACAGCATGTGCGGTGTCATTTCTAGGAATGAGTCTCTGCGTGTGCCTGCATGCATTTCATTTTCAAAATTATAGCATGATTTTCCAGCACTGCATTTATGTGTGCTAAGTCCCTGTTTGGTCTTGACTGTTTAGCTTTGTGGGAACTCCTGCAGGGAAAAAATGGTCACTTACTGTTTTTCTGCATCTGGTGCCTATAAATCTACTCTTGAGCCAGTAGAAAAACTATTTAACTCAGGGAGATGTCCTGGTAAGCTTGAAGGAAAGAGCCTTCTGTTTCATCATAAACAGCTGTCAACTTTTATCTTTAAAAAACCCACTTATTTCTGTGCATACCAAAGGCTAGGAGAATCATCCAAAAAGTCAAATTGTTTGGGAACCAGGATGCACAATTTTACTGTCAGATTGATCCTCATTTTACCCAAAGAATTTCTTGTTGAGTTCATTTCATGTGTCAGATACTTTGAAATGAAATATCTGGCTAAATACCTGACGTCTTACTCCCAGTGATCTATCTTCTGGCAGAAAGTCTTACGTTGCTATTACTATTTTTAGTTGTAAATTTCTATTTCTTTTTCCTCTTTGATCATTTTGGATGATGAACAAAATAAGAAAACAATGCAAGAAGAACATTCACAAGATGTTTTGTTTCTCTAGTCTCACTAAGACATTGATGTGATTCAGATCATGTTAGCAGCTATGACAAAGGTGGTGTCCTGGTGTTGTCTGGGATAGAGTTAATTTTCCTCCTAGTAGCTGGTATAGTGCTGTGTTTTGGATTTAGTATGAAAATAATGTGATAACACACTAATATTTTGAGTTTTGCTAAGTGGTGCTTACACCAAGTCAAGGATTTTTTGAGATTCCCATGTTCTGCTGGTGAGGAGGTGCACAAGAAGCTGAGAGGGAGCATAGCTGGGACAGCTGACCCAAACTGGCCAAAGGAACATTACATATCATATGATGTCATGCTGACTGTGGCTCAAGAACTGGCTAGGAATTGGTCAGCGTGTGGTGAGCAATTCTATAGTGCATTACTTAGTTTGTATATTGTAGTATTATTATTATTTCTTCCCTTGCTGTCCTATTAAACTGTCTCTATCTCAATCCACAAGTTTTACCTTTCTTCAGATTCTCTTCCCCATCCCACCAATGGGGACAGTAGTGGCTGAGTGGCTGTGTGCTGCTTAGTTGTCAGCTGGAGTAAACCATGACAATCCTTTTAGGTGTTCAGCATGGGGCATGAAGGGTTTAGATAATGACAGATTTGACCAGACTCTGTTAAAGCAGATTTGTTATAAGCATTCATTTTATTAGTTTAATCCTCATTGGTCACTGTGTTGGTTCATTCACTCTCAGAGCTATTGTGCTTGTTGTCACCGTTGTGTTATGTAACATTGAGGGGGTGTACCACATCTCCTGTCCTGCACCAGCCTCTGGGAAGATCAAACAGTTCAGTGGGTTGTTAAAGACAACACTGAGAGCAATGGGTACTGGTTTCAGACACTGGGATACACATTTAGCAAAAGCCACCTGGTTACTTTACATGAGGGTCTCTGCTAATTGAGCTGACCGTGCTCAATCAAAACTTCTACGTATTTTAGAAGGAGATAAAGTCCCTGTAGTGCACATTAAAAATAAATCCAGTGGACATTTTAGAGAGGTGGCCCATAGACTAAGGGAATGATATCCCTGTGCGTGTGTGCATGTTTATATATATATACATCTATCTATCTATCTATCTATCTATCTATCTATCTATCTATCTATCTATCTATCTATCTATCTATATGTCAAAGGGCAGGAAAAGTGGTAATATTTATTTGGATTTTATTGGAAAGTGTGTGTGAGCTGTATGATGTAGATGGCATAAAATAAGGGGTGGATACTGTCCTGGTTTTGATTACGGTCCACATTCTGAGCTTCATTCTTTCTCACTTGATTAACACCCTTTCAGTTCAGTTCAATTTGCATTGAAATTCACAGTGGATCTAAAGACTTTAATCATGCCCTAGAGACATTAAGATCATTTTAGCCTCAGTTTCCTCTGTGCATTGTGCATTGTACTGAAAAAATAAGATCTACAGAAGTTTTGTTTTGCCTTCTTAAGCTCTCTGCTCCTGCTCTGTCTATTCTTTGGTTCATGGTGGGATACTTCAGTTTGCTATGTAGTGGAAAACAGGGCCATGAAAACAGCATTAGATATCTCTCGTATTGTCAGTCCTTTCACCCCTAGTCAGGCCTTGATATTAGTTATATTCTGGTTGGTGAATGAAAATTTTTTCAGCACTTCTATTCCAAATGATGTTCAGTATTTGTCTGAAATGTCTGAAATGAAGAGTATTATACAAAATACCTCCATTAACATTTTCAGGACAACATCCCAAAAAAACCCTTCAAACTTGGGTAGTGTTTTCAACCATTGTTATGTTATGTCATGAAAGGCTGATCTCCATCCACACTATGGATCACAGGGGCACAATGCAGTGCAGGGGAGGGGGAGAATGGGATTAATCCCAGTAACCCAGTCCCTCACCTGGAGGTACTGGGAGACCATCTGCCTGGTGGTCTGGGTGGTACCCATTGCAGTGAGTCACCACTCCCCCAGGTCATCTCACAGACTGAGGGTGATCACTGTCTAAGGGAACAGAATGCATTATGGGATGCAGGGGAAGAGAATTTGGGGATTGCATAAGATTTATGTAATGTTAAGGAGAGGAATCAAATGCTATGAACTTGCTGTATTTTTGTAAAGCATGGAAGGAATTTCTAAAATGGTATTCTTGCCTTACTTTTACATGGAAGCCTAGTGCAACGGGAAGAAGGGGAGAAAAGAAGAGGTTTGTTTGATTTTGAAGAGCCAAGGGTTTCTCAGATAATGAGCACTCTCAGTATATTTGCATCTGTTTAAGCAATTGTGCCAAGACTCTGCAGTGTGTTGCTAGAACCAAGATCACATTTCTCAGCCTGCCAAGCTCTAAGTATGAGAAACATCACATAGCACAAGGACCCAAAGAAAGAAATACAAGACATTGTAAATCCACAAAGCCAAAAAGGATGGGGAAGGGGAGGAACTGGATTTGCATGTTGCGAACACAGGGTACAGTTCCCTGACCTGTGTTTTATGACTCAGTTATCACCCTGCAAATATTTTACAGTAATAAAAGGGAGAAAAAGACAGTTCTGAGGGGACAGAGATAAATCTGTGTCGGAAATAAGGGAGTGCTGAGAGATATAGCTGAGATATACCCAAGCATGGATATATATAATAAAGAGTCTGACAGGATGCTTGCACTGAATATATACACTGGTGTTACAAGAGCTGACAATGTGAAAGCCTTGGTAGCAATGGAGCTATTTATTGTTGATAACAACATGGGGAAATGTAGCTTTTGTCCATGCTTAATTGCTCCTTTTACAAAGCAAAATAACCCATGTCAGCCAGTTCAAGATATTTTTGTTTGAAAGTTACCACTTGGAGACAGTATACACATACACATGCAAACAGAAGCACGAATAGGTGTGCATATGACTGCCACATTGATGAAACAGTCTTGCTGAATTTAAAGGAGGGGCATCCAGCATCAGTCTAAAAAAATGATGGCAGTAGCTTTTTGATGGTGGAACTCATAAAACTTACATTCTGTATGCATTTTGGTAGCTGTTTGACAGAGTTCTGTATCAGGACTGAAATTTTTCGAACAGGCTAGGAGGTTAGGAGGTTAGGAGACAATACTAAAAATAGTTGTTTGTCCCATCTGGATCTTATCACTTCTATTTCCTGCCTATATAACTTTTTCTAGATGAATATATTGTGACTTACACAAATGCACTACTAAAATTGCAGAGTTTGAGAATCAGACCTCTTGATGTTTTCTAACCTGTTTGACTCCGTCACCTTTTCATAGAAATTACAGAAGAAACACCACAGAACTCAGAAGAAAATGGGCAATGAGGTAGTGAAGCATTGAAGCACCTCTTCCCTCCCTCAAGGCTCTGTAATCATAGGCAGCTCCCACCAAGGCAATCATCTGGCACAATATGAAAGCTGCTCAGAGGGGTCAGGGGAGCCCAAAAAGACACTGCCGTGTGAGTAGGGTACCAAGATGTTTGAAAGCAGCTCTTTCTTGCATACTCTACATTGGGAAGTAGCACAGGTCCAACTACCACCAAGTAAATGTCTTATGCCTGATTATACTAATAAAAGTGGCAGAACTGTGACTTGGATAAACTACATATCTGAGTTTTTCACCCTGTGATTCCTGCTCGTGATAATGAGTAAGAACAACTTGACTCATTATTACCTCTGTTCTTCTGAGGTAACAATTTCCCTCTGCAGGCAACACCTCTGAGCAGCTGGTGGTCTATTAGGGGAATTTATTATGAGTTTGCATTTCTCTTTTGAGAAACAATATTTAAATATTTGCTTTTATTTATTTATTTACATTCAGCCTTCATGACTTATTTACGTGTGTAAAGCAAACACAAAAGGCAACCTTGCAGCCAATTTTCTTCAGTGTCAGGTCACATGCATTTCATAAAGTTTAATACCACAGAGAGAAATGGCAGAGCATTTCATACACTGTTGTCTGGCTGGGGACAGGTTAGGAGGCTGAGATAATAACAGCAGCTCTCAGCTATCATGTTAGCTTGGGCTATGATGCAAATAATTGTTACTGCCATTATCTTTAAAGCCAGATGTTTGGTATCCCTGTGAGAAAAAAATAGCATATCACTACCATTTCTAAAAGGAGTTTTTTTCCACATTGTTATAACTCAGCAAAGAATGATATATGTCTGGGGACTGTGTTGAAATATGGAGGGGGAAAAAACTTTTCTATAAATGGCAGAAACGATTAATATCATTCATCTCCTATTTATTAGTGGTCTTCTGTTGTCAGGGTGTGCTAAAAAAGAACAGATAAATGGAAACAAATTGCAAATTATTACAGCAATGTTCTGTCAGCTGAACCTGATATGAAAACTCTTAAATAAATCACCTGGCATATTTATTAAAAAAACCCAACCAACCAACCAACCAATCAAACATCTATGGAGGCAGTTTGCAGCTGTTTTATTACACTGATAAATATGGGACCAGGCTCAGAAAAAGCAATGAGGCTGGTCTTCAGACACTGAGTTTCCTTTGAACATGATACCAGATCTGAGAAAAAAGGACAGCACATTCATCGCAGTGATGAGGATGGATTTGAACATGTTCAGCTGAAGTTGGAGAAAAAGGAAAGGCAAAACAAACAAACCAACAAACACCCAAACCCTTTACCTCCACCAGGTGTCCACCAACATTAAAACATTAATGCTGACCTTTGGAAATGTTACACTCAGTGGCTAGTCCACACTCATCAAGCCAGGCATATGTAATGGTGGCCACTGCTGGTTCCTTGGCCACCATCTGCCTAAAGGGACAATGATGGACATGGCTGGAGCATGGACATGTCAGCCCCCATTGGGTTCTTCATCCCAACAGCATGTGGCTCTGGAGATACCCAGCCAGTGCCTGAGACATGAGCAAAACAATTGCTAACACAGATTTCAACTTACGAACGTGGTGCTAAAAGGGACAGTCGTGGGACCTGCTATTCCAGAAAACTTCATTATCATACAAAACCCTTCCTAAATTAATCAAATTCTATCACAGAATTAGTTATTGTACTTTGCATGCTTTTACTCTATTTTTCATACTAATGAGCATAACAAAATCAGTCCTAAGGTTCTGTTTTGAAATGTTCTCATAGCAGCATGCCATTCTACAGCTCAGTCACTAAGAGCATTGCTTAGCTCTTTCTATGCCTACCTTAAGACTGTTGTATTATTCTCCATCATCTTCATCCTAAGCAATAATTTTGGAATGTGACACTGTATCAAATACTTTGTTGAAGTCAATATAGTTTACTGCATTTCTTGAATCAGAAAGTGAAATAAATCAGGGAGATAAAATATCCAATACATTTTAACTTTCTGGATTGAGGCAAGGAATGATTTCGGCAATGTTTGAATTGAAAGAATTTAATACACATGCCCTCTTTGAGACTCAGAATTTTCTTTCTTGTCCATTACTCTGAATAATTTTTTGTTGGAATTACCCATCTTGTTTATCTCTGATCTTCATTTACAGCTTATACCATTTTTTCTGCAGCTTCACCAAGGTGTGCAGTTCCAGCTGGAGTGAGAACAAAAATGGTCAAGGCATTTTAGGTCAAGATTGAAGCAAAGTTATAAATCTGTTTTCAGACATTGCCAAGAGAGCTACTCATATTGTGTATGATTGAGAACACAGGTAAAATAAATTTGCACCTTTCTGTTGAATGTAGAGACCTATGGAGTAGGCTTTGCAAGTACCTTCCATTAACCAGACATTACTCATAATATTTTAAGGCAAGAAAAAGTTTACAACTTTAAAGAGTACATATATTACTCTTGAAAGTATTTTCAATGATTTCATAGTATGGGAAAACAAGTAAAGCAACAACAAAAACAACAAAAATCCAGCCTTATATCAGTAAATTTGTGTTCACTTTCACTAAAAGAACTGCAGCTCACACTGAGGACTGACCAGCCAGTAACTGTGCTTTTATTTTTGTTAAATTCTTAATTGTCCAGTAAGACTACAGTTATGGCATTAGATATTTTCTAACTTTAGGCATTGCTTTTCACTTAAGCATAAGTGAATGTGAGAAGTCCGTGTGAATCCAGTGGGATGATTCAGATTCTACAAGTGAAACATGTTTGAGAGCATTGCTGAGCTGAAGTCTGGCTGAAGTCAGAATGTTTCTCATAGTCTAAGCATCATGAAAAATATGTATGGTAGTGGGTTTTTTCTGAATCGCTTTGGATTTAGAGTGATTTCTGAATGCATATAACTCATAACACTTTAGTCCTTGCATCTTTGCCCACCCCCATGACCTTAAACATTCCTGTTGTTAATGATTTTGCAGAATAAAATCCTACACATTCAGAAATCATGTGCAACTGGCAGGGAGGAATTATCCAAAGTCCTCTGTGAGTTGTTTTATTGACCAGGACAGAACAGCTGTGGACCCAGGAGCTGCAAGTCCCTAGAGTATTTTTAAATTAGAAAACAGTTTTGACTGCCCTTTGCAATTGTTGATGTTCTTACTGATCTTAAGTCTCTGGCAAGTATTTGTGATTGAAAACTGTCTCCTGAAAGAGCATCTAGAACAACCCTTATAAAACCAGTTATAAAACAAAAATCCAAAACCAAAAAACCAAACACAAAGTTTTCTCACTGATTTTAATGATATAATTTTAACACTAGAAAAAAGAGTGGGTTGTGTTGTTACCGTAGTTAAAGCATGAACAGATTTAAAGTTTTGCTTAGTTTTTTTCAGTGTATGTATGTCCAAACAATTCACAGAGCAGAAAGGGAAATAGTCCAATGATTGTGGGCAGAAGGCAAATTCGTCTGCCTTTTTGATTTTTAAAAGCATCCTATACTCTGCTTCTCACATAACCAGTTGTTGCAGTACAGGCAGAAAAACTATGAAGGCGGGCAATTAGTTTAAATGTTACATCTCATAGATTAATCATGTCTGGATTTTACCAACCCAAGATAAGACATACCTAACTAAAAGGATTTAAAAGTGGTATAGAAACAAAATAGATGCTGCTAGAGGAAAAAGAGAAGTAATTTGCCCCTAGTCAAAATGAAGGTCACTGGTAGAGGTGGAATTTGCCTCTAGGGCTGACGATGTATGCAACTGCAGCGCTTCTCGATTTTCCTAAGTCTTTTGCAGTCCCTTTAAATAGCACATGGTAGACGTCACATAAAAAGGTAATATGCAGATAACTTGGAAGCGTAAATTCAAGAGGCAAGGTGGAGTAGTTGCCTTGTAGAGCCCATCTATTTCTAAATGATTACTCTGACAGCTGAACAAGTGCATGATGATGATTATTTTTCATTTTGTTCTGCTGAGTAGAAAGCTGCTGTGTGTGATCTCATCACTGCTGGTACTTATACCATTAACAAGATGTGTTCTCCTACTTGCTTGATTTTCACACAGACACTAGTTGTAACAACTGGGCTTCTATTAAAGTATATCAAATAGCTCCCAATTTCTTTGCTTTGAACCAAGTACCTTTTTTCCTCCCAATCTGACTTAACAGGAAAATTGGAAAATGTTTAAGCAAGTGATGTTAATAGAGGCCCATTTGGTGCTTATATCATATATTAACATATCAAACACAGTTTAACATTCAAAATATCTCCTGTCTGGCAGTCAGGAAATTATGCCATAATGTTAATGTACACGTCGTTATTAAATTTTGCCTCTATAATAGACAAACTGTTATAATGTAAAGGGAACAACGATATATCACAGATATTACAACACAGATTAGCACTGCAGAGATAAAATTTCAAATACACATACTACACAGCTACTATCCGAACATCTTTATTTTTAATACCTTTATTGGATAACTTTATTTCTCCTGCAAATAAAGCAAGACTTAATAAACAGTGACAGGCAGGGAGAGTAGGCACCTGGGGAAAGGGGAGAGCATGGGAATGGGAAGAATAACAAGGAATAAATGCCATGTGCATAATCAGAGTTAAACAGTGTAAAATCTCACCGTTTCTGGGGATGATCCTGCCTCCCTTCTGCCTGCATCCATCTCTTCCCACCATCATCTCACACTTGCTTGGACCCGGTGAGGCAGACCAATTCACTGACTGGATTGAAATTTAACTGGAGAGGAAGAAATTCCTTTCTGCCAACTCATGAAACTCATTACACATCTGTACGGTTATTTGAACCACACCAAAGAAACAAGTGAGAGGACACAGCCAAGGGAGCAGTGTGCAAGAGAAAGAAGGAGAAGCTGCCCATGCATAGCAGTGCAGAATCCATCAGCTGAAGCTGGTTATGGAACTCCTTTGTAAGGAAATGCAGTAAGTTTTAGGAAATTCCTCAACAAAACTGCTTGAATCTTGAAATGTATGTTTTGTGAGTTTAAAGTAGTTTAAAACAGTAAAAACAAATGTCTACATTTCCTAGAATAAAATTTTCAGGTTTGTTTTAAATTTTAAAACAAAATATTAATTTATTTATATTGAGTTGAGATTGTCCATAGTAATCCAGTCCTGAGAAACTTTACTATGTTCCCACTTCTGCAGTTCCTGGAGCCTCCTATGAGATGCAAACATTAGAAATTAGCTTCCATGCTGCCTGTGCTATCTGCATGATAGTATTTCTTTGGAGTCACAATATCTGGGAGCTGTGGAGTCATATGCTTCTTCAGCTGGCAGTACTGCCAGGAAGCTGCAGAGTTTGGAAGCAGAATTTCACAGCAAACCACTACAAGGAACTTACACATATTTATATATAAAAATGCATGGTCTCTGAGACTTAGATAGCAGTCTGAGCAAGGAGAATCCAACCATTATGGAAGAGAGGGAGAAAAATAGTCTACACTTGTTCCCCTCCACCTCTGGTCCTGGGTCACCACTGTGACCTTCTTTACCCTCATTCATCCCTGTTACCATGAGATACCAACATGCCCAACTGGTTGCCTTTGCTATGGGTTGACCTCGCAGAAAGCCAGCACATCAGGTAGCACCCATGAATGTGAAGTCCGCTGCATTATGCTCCTGCTGAGATGGGAAACAGTGGCCTAGAGCACTCTGTACCTGGTACAGTACAACCAACCAACAGCAATGCCACGATGGACAACATAAACAAGTAGCTGGGTTATGATCAAATAACACATGGGGTCTTTCTGTCTCCCTGCACACCTGCTGTTGGTTAGTGCTGTCATGCTATGTGTTTGCCAGTCTCCTGCATGGTGCTGCCCTTTAGTTAGCTTGCCCAGCTGTTTACAGTTTACCTTCAGTGCACATTAACTCTGACATTCTTTTAAAAATAAGCCTGGATAAATGTGGCCTTACTGCTGGATTTTTTACTTCTGGCCTCCTTGGGTGGTTCCCAGGACTCACAAAAGTCAACAGAATTAAAGCTTCCCACTGAATTCAGTGGAGCTTTAGATCTTTCTGCTGTGGCTAATTAATCTTGTTCATTAGTTACTCTCCAGGTCCCATTCCCTCTTCCTTATGATTTCGTGCTAGGGCACATTATTCTTGTCTTTTAAACATTTATTGTTGCTGTGCATGCCCTTCCTGTAATGTATTAAGATTAAATCCCCCCAGATATCCACCTTCCTTCTTTTGCCAATGCTTCAGAGACTGGGGAGTCAGAATGTGGCAGGTGCAATACAGGCCAATTAAAAAGCAAATTTGTGCTAACTGATGGGTAATCTTCAGTGGAAATCACAAGCGACATTATTGGATGCCTGGGGAAAATTTTCATTAAGCAAATTCTTCCACTGCTGGCACAGCTCTGACACCTCCGCATGTTGTAGCTGTTGCAAGGTAAGTTTCCCATAATTTCACTCTTGGACTATTTCCTGTTGCTTCCTGACTCTGTTGTATATATTACTAACTGTCTTCTATTTTTTCTAAACTGAGGGACAAAGGAAGTCAGTGAGTCAAACCAACATTAGTCTGCTTTTCATTTACTTACTTTTCATAACTATGAGAAATAAAAAAAAAACCCCACCAAAAAACAAAAAACCCCAAAAAACCCACCTAAAACAATGACAAAACCCGAATAAATTCCCAAACCACACCTTTTATATTTCTATTCACTTAATAGATGATACTGTTAGAATTATTTTTATTGTTATTATTGCTTGTTACTTGGGAGAAGAGACGGACACCCCCCCTCTCTGCAACCTCCTTCCGGGTAGTTGTAGAGAGCGATAAGGTCTCCCCTGAGCCTCCTCCAGCCTGAACACCCCCAGATCCCTCAGCCACTCCTCACAGGATTTGTGCTCCAGACCCTTCCCCAGCTCCATTGCCCTTCTCTGGAAACACTCCAGCACCTCAGTGTCTTTCTTGTAGTGAGGGGCCCAAAACTGAACAGGATTCAAGCTGCAGCCTCACTAGGGCCCAGTACAGGGGGACAATCACTGCCCTGGTCCTGCTGGCCAAACTGTTCCACAGGTCCAGATGCAACTAGTCTTCTTGGCCACACTGCTGTCTCATATTCAGCTGATTGTTGACCAACACCCCCAGGTCCTTTTCCACTGTACAGCTTTCCAGTAACTTGTCTCCAAGCCTGTAGCATTGCCTGAGGTTGTGACCCAAGTAGGACTTACTTGGCACTTGGCCTTGTTGAACCAAAGACATTTATTATTATTTGCAAGGCTGTTTCACCTATACGGAGTATCAGAACCTTGGTTCATAATCAGAACCAGAGTTTAATCTCTGTCAGAATGTCTTTCTATGACACAAAAGGCAGTGTATTTTGAAAAACTACTGTTAAATTGAAAATCGTAGAGTCTCTGTGCACTGGTGAGACTAAAGGTGGGAGAGGAGGAGTCAAGGTGAAGTGAAACCAGAGACACACAGCAGCAGATCAGAATTTCCTCCATCGATGATATTGCCAGTTAGGAGATGCTGCCTCCTTTGAGTTTGTTTTTCAGCTTGTTTTTAAAATCATATGGATTCCCTTAAAATCTGTTCAAACCCCAGGACAACCATCAGCCTCATCCCACTGTTGTGGTTTAACTCCAGCTAGCAAAATAGCATGAAGCCACTCTCACAGGTCCCCCACCCACTCCTCCAGCAGAGGAGAAGAATCAGAGGAAAAAGACAAGGAAGCTCATCAAATTAAGATAAGAACTATTTACTAATTGAATCTAAATGAATAATATATATATATGAATATATACAAATACTACTACTAATAAGTAATTAAAATAATAGAAAATAAAACATATGATACAATATGATACAATTACTCACACCTGCTGACTGTTGCACAGCCAGGTCCCAATAAGTAAGAATCAGAGCCAGAGCCCCTGAGAGCCAGAGCCTGTGAGCCATCGCAGTGGAGTCTGAGTGAACCCTATCAGCGACGGCATGACTGGGGAAACTAACTAATCCACCAACTCACTCATGAACAAGCCAGCAAAGGAGTTAGCAAAGCAGCTAACAAAGGAGTTATGGAGAGTGTTAGCAAGTGAAAGGGTAAGAGTAATGACTCCCAGACCCACTCTCAGCCTATGTACTGAGCGTGATGTACAATGAAATTAAATCCTCCTTTGGTCAGTTTGGGTCAGCTGTCTCAACTGTGTGTCCCCTACACTGCCTGTAGTGGGAAAACTGGGAACGCAGCTGCAGTATCAGAAGCAGAGACAGATCTTGAATTTGGTGCAGGCATTCTCCAGCACCAGCTAAAAAGACACCTTATCAGTATTTTTCTCAGGGTAAACCCAGGAACACAGCTTCACCATAAAGAGAGTTAACTCTGTTCTGACTAAACCCAGCACTCCCACTAACAACATTGATGGGCTGTGATTCAGTTTCTGAAAGGACATGTAGACTGGAGAGCTTTGAGGATTCAGTATTTGCAGAATATCCTTCTTTGCCCTGCTCTGGGGTCATGCAGTTGCCAGTAATGCTAGGTGAAGGAAATAGTCTTTGTGCATAACACTGCATACAGCTCATTTAACTTGAGTAACCGAGATTGATCCCTCCCTGGCCTCAAAAATCTACCTCTGCCTGTAGCAGTGCAACACAAGCAGCAACACTGAATCCAGACTGCTTCTATACCCACAGATGTTGACTGACAACAACCTATATGTACACACACATATATACATAGATAGATATGAGAATAAAATTCATATTCACCAACAAGCAAAACAAAGATGTCACCAGTTGAGCTTGTGATCTGCTCTGTTTCACAGGTAAATCCATGGTCTGGTATTTCAATATATTAGTTACCATATATTTCATAGGTATAGGTGATGTATCACGTATATGGTCTATGATATAAAAATGTCATATGTTGATGTAGAGCAGAGACTAAGTAGTGCAAGTATTTGTTTTCCCTCTGTATAATCCAACATTTGGAATGTTATCCCAGCCTTGCACCACGTGAAAGCAAAATGAAATGAAATTGTAGAGCCAAAATCCTTACTGAGCTGCAGTTTCCACTTACCATTTTCAAATATTGATCCAAGATTAAATTACTTTTTCTCTTGCATTGTGTGGAGTTCTTAAAAGATGTTTTCTTTTTTGTTACTTTGGAAAAAGTATTAAGTCTGAATTCAGTTCACATAACACTAACAATGCTGCTTCTGCACATCTTGAGATCTTTTATCTTTGTTCATTTCCCTTTTTTTTTTTTTGACAACCTTATACCTTCACAGTCCTTCCACGACTCAAGATGATAAGCTTCAGGTACAGTCATTATTTCTAGTGTTTGCTCTCTTGTTCAATGGTTTATAAGGAGAAAATTCTGGTTTTAGAACTGCAACAGCCATTTCAGTAATTTCCTTATAACATTAAATGTGTGTGACTATGTGTGTGCACATATATATATATGTTTGTTCAGAAAAAAATATTTAAGCATCAGTAATCTACCTCTCTGGCATCATATAAAAACTCTGTGTCCTGGGATATATGACTATGTGCTATGATTGTAAGGCAAGAGCACTTAGCTTCCTCTGAATACTTAAAAAACCCATAATTCATCTGCTATTCCAAAAAGACAAAGAAAGAATTTGGTAATTTTATATACCCTAAAGTGCTCTGCTGTCTACAAGCAGAATTTAATTTACAAGCAGAAGTTAATTTATTTGTCTTCAGATTTGTGTTCATATTTTAATTGAAGGAATACCTTTTAGGCCAGGATTGAAACTTCTGTTGTTTCTATAAAGAAAAAATAAGCACCTGTAACTCTTGCTAAACAATATTAATAAGACCAATTGCAAACAAACCCAAGAATTAGATGCTTGAGAACAAATGCTGACAAGATTTGGGAACTTCCTGGTATCTTTTAGATAAAAGTTGACAGTTTAGTGTCTGACCTCAAAAGTTTGAAACCATGCTTTTTAGGTTTTATTTTTTATTGCAATTGGAGGTTGTAGTAGCAAGGTGGTTGTTGGTCTCTTCTCCCAAGTAACAAGTCATAAGACAAGAGGAAATGGCCTCAAGTTGCACCGATGGAGATTTAGACTGGATATTAGGAAAAATTTCTTTATGGAAAGGGCTGTCAGGCATTGGAACAAGCTGCCCAGGGAGGTGGTTGAGTCACCATCCCTGGAGGTATTTAAGTGACGTGCTGACGAAGTGCTTAGGGACATGGTTTAGTGATGGTATCAGCAGTGTTAGGTTAACAGCTGGACTTGATGATCTTAACGGTCTTTTCCAACCTAAATGATTTTATGTTTCCGTGATTGATTCTATAGGGAGCAGGTAGGCTTGGTGTACCAAAAGAGTGCAAAACTTGTAAGTCAGGAAAAAAGATAGTTCAGTGCCATCGGGTACCTAGAAGAAAGCAGTGCAAAATTGCATGATGTTGCAATAGTCCCATATGTGCCTAAACACAGGATATGTCCCCTAACAGTCTGTGCACAGAGAAGGAATTTATGTATTTTTGACCAAATATTAAAAAGATGTTTAAATTATATACATGTTTACTTATTTCTTCCCATCATCCTCCACACTACATAATATCTTTATTTCATGGGATGTTTGAGGTTGTAGGAGGTTGAGGACCTGTTTCAGGGACCTTTAGTACTGTATTTTGCTTTTCAGAGGTGAAGGAATTAATTCACAGTTCAAGAATTAGGAACATCTTTGAACTTTCACCATGAAACTTCCTTCATTGCTTAGTCTAATGCCACCCAAACAAGGGACTGTATCCATTGACCTGAACCACAATACATATGAATGTTTTAAATGTTCAACTGTAGGTTGATCTTTAATGAGTAGCTTAAAAATTTTCCCCTAAGACACAACACTCTGAGTAACTAAGACATTGATAAGATATTTATTTTTGCTACAGAAATGTATTTCTAGTGATTTCAGCTGTTTTACTTCAAATTTACATCATTGGGATGGAGATCATAAGCTTGGTCTATCGTCCCAGAAGCACAGGAGCTGAAAAGTTTCAAAGTGTGAAATTAAGAATTTAATTTTCCAGGAACATAAATCTTGATGAGTATACTTCCAAAGCTACAGGTCTATTTTAAAATAGTCCAGTAGCCTGAGCAGTGCTCAGAGGAAATCTTTTGCTTGAGATGAGGTCTTATACCATGCCCTGGATAGTGATTCTAGATGTCTTCTACTTCTTGTGCAGTAGAAATGCGATGACCCAAGGTTCCCTGCACTTTGACCAGCAAAAGGATGAGGACTAATTATATGAACATGGTTAGGCATTTGCAATCCCTTAGCACATAGAGAATCCTTTCCTAGCTTTCCTTTAGAGATGCATGTCACAACCATTCTGAAATACAACTCTCAGCAGTGCAGACATTGTTCTGCTCTACATGGAGACAATCCTCAAATAACTGCAGCAGGACATTCATTTGGGAGAGCCTGGCAGAGCAGTTTCGCTAGTAACTTTACAGAAGGTTACTTAAAAGGCCAAGAAAAGTCAAACTCTCCTAAAGCTAGAATCCCAGATGTGTATCAGAGACATTCCCCTAAAATCTTGTTTAGATGATCTTTAGACCTGACAGTACTGACATTTCCAAAGGCAAAGTTACCAACACATCTCACTGTGTCTCACTTGACAGATGCAGAACTGACTATGCTTAAATGTGAGAAGTAGACCAATACAGCAGACTTGGGTACCCAGGGGATCTCCTTACTGGACTTCTTCAGCCAAATCTGGGGGGCTCCCAGCCCGGGAAGAGAGTTCTGAGGAGAGGCTGAGCACGTATTCCCAATCAACACACTTATGTACATATTATCTGTGTGAATTCTCATAGGTTGCTGCAGAGAGACCAGTGCCCTTAGCACCCACAGGCTGCTTCTACATGAATTATGATGAACACAAGCAGCCCATACCAGATCCTGCCTGCCCTGATCAGCAATGAAGTTCATCAGTGGAGTATACTGGCCTCTCATCCTCTGGATTCACACCAAAGTCACTGATCCCTCAAATACGAGTGGGACTTTTAGTCCATAAAGCATCCATGGCTGGACCATCAGTCCATGACTCAGTTCCCAGCTCTTTCCTGACTGAGGTCTCCTGCTATTGGCAAGTTAGTTCAGCTTGAAGTACAGTTAACACACATCCTCCCCTATCCACCTACCCCCTAGAACACTGTCAAAAACCCTCATAGAATAGAATCATAGTATAGTTTGGGTTGTAAGGGTCCATTAAAAGTCATCCAGTTCTACTCCCTGCCATGGGCAGGGACATCAACTGCATCAGGTAGTTCAGAGCCCTGTCCAACCTGACCTTGAATGTTTCCAGGGATGGTGCATCTACCACCTCTGGGCAACCTGTTCCAGTATTTTACCATCCCTATTTTAAAAAATTTCCTCCTTATACGTAATCAGAATCTAACCTCTTTTAGTTTGAAACCATTATCCCTTGTCTTGTCGCTACAGGGTCTACTGAAAAATCTTTCCCCATCTTTCTTTTAAGGCCTCTTTAAGTATTGAAAAGCCACTCTAAAGTCTCCTTGGAGACTTTTCTTCTCCAGGCTGAACAACTCCAACTCTCTCAGACTCTCCCCAGGGAGAGATGTTCCATCCCTCTGATCATTTTTGTGGCCATCCTCTGCACCCACTCCAACAGGTTCATGTCTTTCCTGTACTGAGGACTCCAGACATGGATCACAATTCTTTTGACACAGCCCAGGATACAGTTGGCTTTCTGGGCTGGAAGGCCACATCATAGAATCATAGAATGGTTTGGGTTAAAAGGGACCTTAAAGATCATCTAGTTCCAACACACCTGCCATGGGCAGGGACACCTTCCTCTAGACCAGGTTCCTCCAAGCCTCATCCAGCCTGGTCTTGGACACTTCCAGGGATGGGGCATCCACAGCTTCTCTGGGCAACCTGTGCCAATGCCTCAAAACATGCTGAGTACAACTGTCAAGCCAGTTCTTTATCCACTGAGTGGCCCATACATCAAATCCTTGTTTCTTCAATTTAGAGACAAGGTTGTCATGTGGGATGGTGTTGAACGCTTTGCACAGGTCCAAGTAGATGACATTGGTTGTCCTTCTTTTATCCACCAAGGTCATGACCCCATCATAGAAGGCCAACATATTCATCAGGTATGCTCTGCCCTTGGTGAAGCCATGTTGACTGTCACCAATCACCTCCTCATTCTCCATGTGCCTTAGCATGGTTTCCAGGAGGATCTTCTCCATGATCTTGCCAGGCATAGCGGTGAGACTGACTCACCTATAGTTCCCTGGATCCTCCTTTTTCCCCTTTTTTTAAAGATGGGGGTTATGTTTCCCCTTTTCCAGTCAGTGGGAACATCACCGTATCACCACAGCTTAAAGTCTCTTAAGGTGCACCTGAACCTGATCCTCTCTGACCATGGGCGGTTCTCCATTCTCCTGGTCCCTGCTCTTGCCTTCCATGATCCGGGGGTATGGCTTGTGCCCTTGCCAGTGAAGACCGGGGCAAAAAAGTTGTCGGGACATGTCCAGCTTTTCATCCCCCAGTACCCTCAACTCCTTCGTGGCAGGACTGCTCTCAATCCCTTCATCCCCCAGCCTGTGTTGAGACAGGGGGTTACCCTAACCCAGGTGCAGGACCTTGCATCTTATTGAACCTCATAAAGTTCACATGGGTTCACTTCTTGAACTTGTCCAGGTCCCTCTGTGTGTCATCCTGTCCCTCAGGCATGTCAACTGCACCACTCAGCTTGGTGTCACCTGCAACTTTGTTGAGAGCGCACTGGATCCCTCTGTCTATATCACTGATGAAGATATTAGAAGTACTGCTCCCAGTATGGATCCCTGAGGGACAGCACTCATTACTGATCTCCACATGGACATTAATCCATTGGTCTCTACTCTCAACCATTCAATGAATTCCTTATCCACCAAACTGTCCGTCTATCAAATCCATCTCTCTCCAATTTAGAGAGAAGGAGACCATCTCAAATGCTTTATGGAAGTCCCGATAGATGACATTCATTGCTCCTCTGCTGATGTAGTCACTTGGGATGACTTGCCCTTGGTGAAGCCATGCTGACTGTCTCAAATCACCTCCCTGTCCTCCATGTGCCTTAGCACAGCTTCTAGGGGGATCTGTTCCATTATCTCCCCAGGCACAGAGATGAGGCTGACAGGTAATTGTAACTAAAAAATAGTTAGAAATAGATTTAATAAGACTGTGGGACAGACTGTGGTGACCAAGCATGGCGTTCAGTCAGACAAGCATTCTGACTACTCTCATGTTTACATTTGACTGGTCCCTTCATCCTTTTTTTTTTTTTTTTTGGCACCTTAATCCCTCCTTTTGTACTGCCTTTGTCCATCCTCTGAACATACTAAGTCCTGCACATATCCATAATCCCCTTAAAATATTCTGTAAGAAATTTTACAGTCACAAAATTCTCTTGTTTCCATCCCAAACTTCTCTTCTTGCTGCATTCCACAGTGAATCATCTGCCTCTGCATGCATGTGCAGTGCTCCCCAACCTGTGCACAGAGGATTCAGATTTTACAGAATCACCTTCCTAAGTTTCACACCAGGGACAAAGGGCTCATCTTTTCTGACGGATTTAGCAGCAGTGCACTCAGTATGCTGTTTTCATGATTAGGTTACTGAGTTTCCTTCACCTGTGTTAATTCCTCTGATCCTTGCCTGCTCATTTAGTTTATTTTAATTAGCTTTTATGCAAGTAGTGTAACACTAGGCTGTACGGAATATTTAAATTTAAAAAAAATTATCCAAGAAAACATTCTGCATGTTTCTACCAAGATCTGCTACAATAGGCATTTTGCCTGCACAAAGTCCTCCAAAAGACCATTTCTTGAGGTCCTTGTCTGAACTAGGTGATTTAGTTTATATGTCTGATGGAAGGGAAAGTCCATTAATTACAAAATCCACCAGGAAAAAGCAGAGGTACTTGGTGTGACTTTTCCTATTTGAAGAAAGTCTTCTGCTAGCTTATTCATACCTGTGGTTTGTATTGCCTTTGTTCCCCACGTTGTACACAACTTCTTCTCTTAAAAATCATATTTACTAAGGTCATAACACCATTAGAGGCTGATAAAACTATGCGACCATCTTTATAAACAGGCATATGCCATACCTGCTGATTTCTTTGAGAAGCACTTGGAGACGGTTTGAGGTTTTCAAAATATTTATTGTTTCCTGTTTTGAGTCAATCACAACACCCATTGTTTAGAAACTATCCCTTAGTTTGGAAACCTGGGATTTGGAGTGGGGAGTTGCTCCACACTGATTAATAACTCTTCCTTTCTGCACCTAGATACTGCAGCTTATTCTTTACATTATGTCAGAATGTAACAGACGTGAGATTTTGCATGATGAGGTCCTGATGTGTTTGAATGCACGATAAAAACTATTCCAAAAGACAGCCTATAGTAACTCAAGAAGGTGAAAAAAGGTCAAACAAAACTTGTTTTGAAAATTCACAATCATCAAGATCCATCAGGCATTCATCTATTTCTAAATTATAAACTCCATATTTTATTACGTGGATAACTACATGGGTAAAGAGCACTTGGTTTCTGAGTAATGCTGATACATTAGTAAACTGAGGTATTCCTGAAATGGAAATAAAATTTCACAGATACTCAGGCAAAGTGTTCTACAGGTGTTATAGATCATGTATTAAAACATTCAGCATAAGTACATATTTAGAGAGTGTTTGTGAAAGTAATCAACAATGTATATAATGTTATATTTATATACAGTGTCATTTTTTATAATGAATTTAAGGTGTTATACTAAAAGGTCTACTCTGAGACAAAGATTTATGCTATACGTTTTGACATACTTCATCTATGTAACAAGCATTCTGCATTTGTTTTAAAAACATAATTTACATAATCAGCTACACCCATGAAGGGGAATGCAAAGCCATGGAAACATTACACTCATTGAGTGTATTTTACTGATCCATCAATTTTTAGTGGGGCATTTTATTAAAAAAATATTTTCAGTGTGTCATCTTGCCTACTAAATTGGCTTCAATCCAAACATCCAAATTCTAATTTTAATCTAAACCTGAAAAAAATAGTTATTAAGCAAAAAAAATGTCTCAGGTATTAGGATCTGGTCTCTTTGCACTTGAATTATCACACTTTTATCATTCCTCTCTTCTTATTTTTTTTCCTAATGTTTGGGGCATCTCAGTATTTCTTTTCTATTAGAGCTATAAGGCAGCAGGAAATAAATAGCATCTTCACAATAACACGGTGTCAATACACATGCCAGATTAATAGCTCTGGAGAATGATGATCTCTGATACTATCAAGAAGAAAGAATAGTGTCTACAGGAAAAATAATAGTGCCAAAATGTATACTCTGCCTTTCTTCAATATTTCTCAACTTCATGTTTCTTCACTGGATTAGAATGGATGAACCTGTGAACGAGTTGTCAGGGTTGCCATGGTTTGGATAACTGACTAGTTTACAAAAGATGGATGACATCTAATTATGCTTGATGATCTTTAGCAATTATTTTCTCTGCTAATGCATTGTAACTGAACATAGAAATTACGGTTTATATCAGGATAGTCCTGGTGCTTTTGGTTTTGATGTGTATGTGGGAACAATAGTTGTTTCTCAAAAATAATTTTAAACAGGATCATAACGCGTTGAAACAGTTTTCTTGGGAAATCATGGAAAAATCTTGAGGTTTTTAGTTTTATTATTTCCATCTCTTTGAATGACCCTTTTAAGAGACGGATCATAATTTTTTTTCCTGAATAATAATTTGTCTTGCTTTTGAATCTTAAGGAGGAATACACAGCTCATACTATCCCATTATATTCCAGAATATCCCATAACATGCTGTCATTTCTTGTTTTATTAGCCAGGCTGCTATTTGAGTGTCAATCTGTCCTTTGTGTATAATGACATTAAATACCTGGAATAAAACTTTGGTCAAAAAAATACTCACCTAAAATATCAAACTTTTACAAGGAGAAGGAGGAAAAACATTTAAATGAAGCTTTGCAAACCAAGTTGTTATACACTGCTAAAAAGCCCCTTCTGGCTGAAAACAATGATAGGTAATTATATTTCTAAATGAGGCAATCATTGTTAAGCTATGAAGAATATAATTAATTTTCTAACATTCTGTAGTGTTGTAGTCAATACAGATAATAGACTTTGTGAGATATTAGCTGTCGAAACACATGCAACTAATTTAAAGAATCTCGTGCATTCTCTTAACTGAAGTCAACAGTAATAAAGCCCTTCTCTGTCACTCCGATAAACTCAGTCAGTGGCTGAGTTTTGCTGAAATGAATTACCAGAGTTTAAAGA
Organism: Rhynochetos jubatus; assembly: GCA_027574665.1. Lineage (NCBI taxonomy): Eukaryota > Metazoa > Chordata > Aves > Eurypygiformes > Rhynochetidae > Rhynochetos > Rhynochetos jubatus. The sequence goes on from CM050656.1 coordinate 27,080,888, forward strand.
AACTAGTGTAACTCTAGTTCACAGGCATTTAACCAGTTTCTAGCTTTATTTCATAATGTTTTCAATTTAAAAACACAGCACACCTTAGGATACAGTGCACCAGGTTTGTTTTTTCTGTAATCACGCTGATTCCAACCAAAGATTTACCAGCAGTGTATAGGAGAGGAAAAAAACTAAACAAAAGAAAAATATAGGAAACAATTACTCTTTCAGATTAGTGGCCATCAGAGCTACCGTCTTGTATCTTATCAGGGACAACAGAGGATGCTCCAGAGGAAAATTCATTAAATGAATAGCAAATATGTGGAAAAAACTTAGAAGTCAGAATTACTCTTAGGACCACAGTGAACAAAGCTCGAAGATCCTAAACCAAAATCTTTTGCATGTAAATGTAGTCGTCTTCTTGTAAAAGATTGATTTCTGCTACAAGATTGGTCTATAACTACGATCTCTGAAGAATATAGAGGAGATCATACCACAAGCAAGAGGCAACCAACTTACCTCTTTAAAGCAACTCTGCTGAGAGTTATGCAAACAGAAACCTTTGAAAGTAATAGACTGCTTGGAGAGAGACCAAGAAGTAACAGATTGCAATATGCCCCCATTCCCCACTGCCTATCTCAGACTTCAGAGATGATTATTTTCTCTATTTTTAACACCACTGAAAAGCAGCATTCTGTCCCAGACCTTAGGGTAGACAGCATGATACTCCAGGATAAAAAACAATTCTTGGTGTGGCACTTAACTAATCATGAGATGATTTTTGACTTGCAAAAGAACTTTGTTATTAATGAAAATAATATATGAAGATCTTGTGTGAGACATTGAGATCATACAGAAATGAGATGGTGGTGGTGATTTGTCACACATTCCATGTGGAGAGAGTGTAAAAGTGAATCTCTATACATCCCTTTCAGTATATTGCTGCCAGGCACCTGTTTGCAGAGACACGTCATGCATAGGTCATACGAACAGACCTTTCCTGCTGCACTTCTGTAGGAGCTGAGTCTTCTCAGGCTGACGTGGGGTCTAATGGAAGGCAAAATACCCTAGGTCAATTTACAGGCACAATATCTTTTCCCTATTTTGGAATACTTATCTGTCCTATCTGAAGCATACAGACTTACATGATACGGTATCCACAGCATTGGAGCTACACCAGAAATCTACTGAATGAACAGGAACCGTGTCTTTATTCCACATAACCTTTCTGCTCTGCTTCTTTCCTTCAGGAAAAGGAAAAGAAGACAAAAAACTCCACTGTATGCTAAATGTAAGCAATAATTCACAAACTGAATGATCTGGGCAGATAACACCAAGAGGGAGAAGCTTTTTAGAGCTTTCCCTGTCACAGTGCATGTTCATAGCCATTAGTTACAATAGCATATGAAAAGCCTGGTGACACACTTGTGCTTAAAATTAAAATGTTAAGCACAGTATTTTGTCTTTTAGGCTTTAGCAGTTAATCTCTGTCAGCTCCAGTCCACCAGTTGGGCTGGACTCAGCAACTCCAGCCCTGGTCAGAGCTTCTATCCTGCGCAACCCCCAGGGCAGTGGGGTCCAACACCCACTGAAGCTACAACTGCAGCTCAGGTCCCTGATTTTCTTGCTTCATGTTATTAATAGTCCTCTCACCTCACTGACACTTTCCAGCTCTCTCCTAATTTATAGGTGGCCACTTGTGACAGGTACCCTATAGTCAACTACCATTAACTTCCTCTTCCAAATAAATGCATTACTCCTTTGTTTAAAACCTTTACTTTCCCTCTCATTTCTACAGTTTCTGAGGTGAAAAACTGAATGCAATTTAGTAAAGAAAACAGATTAATAGAGAGAAAAACAAGAGACATTAAATAATAGTCTCAGCAATTAGGTGAGGAAAGGAATTAAATCACTTAATTCTAGGGCCTTTTCATTATTCACTGCAGGGCTTAATTTGAATTAATACGTAGTGTACACATATTTATAAATGACATATATGGGTGGCTCTTTAACAAGGAATACTGAAAGTAATAGCAAAAAGGATTAATCCTTATACTTTCTATAAAAGCACTGATTTAAGGTCTTGCAAACTACTGTTTTAATGTTATTACTGTAGAAACTGAATGTTGAATGAGAGAAGCCTCAGCTTTTGTAAGAGCTCCTAAATTTCAAAGTAAAATAAATGTGTGTGTTGTTGGGGGTTTTTTTTGTTCTGTTTTGTTTTGTTTTGTTTTGTTTTCATTCCCTTTCCCCTGTTATTTTACCCTCATCTGCTTCAGCCTTTTGGTGCAATGGCCATTTTGACTATAGGAGTGTAAGTGGTACTACGTTGAATGTCAATGTTTTTCACAATCTGCTTTATTCACTTCAGTGCAGCATTTTTCAAGGGTTAGGTTAGCTGAGACTGTGGAAATTGCAAGGTCATTATGTTGTGTTTCTCCTGCTTTCCTGAAAGAGCTTGTTACTCTTTGGCTCAATTTCAGAAGTTCTAAGACAAAAGGTCAAGGTTTATGAGAAAACTCGTTTTGAGGCATAGCAAAGAAAAGTGGATTTTTATCTATTGTCAACAGCCTAGACCCTCACTTAATAACAGAAATATTTATGTATTTATTTGATAAATTTTAAGCATCTTCTGAGTCAGAGTCTGAGGGTGTTCAGTTAAAATGTATTTATTTTCACTGGTGAAATGAAACTAGCAATCAATCCCTCTGACAAAGACTATGATTGTAAATAATGCACCACACTGCCTGAAGGAATTCTTTGTCTCCTTTATATGAAAGACAAAGAAAAGAAAGACTAATGTCATGAAACTGTTGGTGCTGGAAGTGTCCTTCAAAATTCATACTCAGAACTGGAGCCTTCTTGAGTCAGTGAGTGAATTTGGGTCTGAATTTGGTACTTTGAAATCTATCTTTATAGTTGAGAGTTTGTGCAATTAGATAATGGTGTGGGTTTTAATTTTTTTTTTTTTTTTTTGTCAACATCTGTTGCTATGTAAGTTCATATGCAATGCAGAGGGATGATTTTTCCCAGATTCTGGTGAATACTCCCCACACAAAGCACATTTCCTGATTATAAAATGTTTTCTGGCTTTGTGTTGACATGAAAATAAGCTACTTGGCACATAAAGGAAGGTGTGGGGTATTTTTATACTGTGTTACCTGGATCCGTGCATTAAAAAAAAAAAAAAAAAAGATGCCAGTGGCAGGAAGACAATCACTTGTTTCATCAGTTTCAACAGAAATATCAGTTTTGATGACAAGGCAGCAAGGATCAGCAGTAATTAGAAAGTTGCAGGCAGAGAAAAAAAAAAAAGGTTTACTACAGATCTGCTAGATGATGGCAGAGTTAACAAGTGATAGCAAAGAAACAAAACCAGAATATTATTCTTGCATTAAAAGCTCACAGAATATATGCCCCCACATGATTTAATGACCTTGTTATACCAGTATTTTCACAATTGAAATTTTATTTCTACATATACTAAAAAATCGATTTCAGTTTCTTAGTAGCATTTTTTCAATATATATAATTAATTGATGTTTCCCAGCACTTGAAAGGACCTTACAATGCCATAAAGAAATTCACTACACATGCATGTTAAAATATATTTATGAACTTCTTTGTCTATGCCATGAATCAAAAGAAGCTCAACCATAAAAATGCATCTCTTTTAATCAACCCCTTGAAAACAAACTCAAACAAAATAAAGATTAAATATTATGTTTTTGCTAAATAATGTATTAATATAACAGAAATATGTATCATGAATGAATTCTTGGGGTTTTTTGCTGGTTTTGTTGTCTTTGTTTTTGGTTTGGGGGTTTTTGCATATATTTATCTACTGCATATATTGTCTGGTTTTCCTGCCCTGCAGTAAATCACAAGTTGAGTGAACAGGTTGTGTGTAAGAATTTCTGTAATCTAGAAATTACTATGACTTTTAAGAAAACTTTAAGTTACAATCTTGAATTTACTTGAAGTTTGATTTATCTTGAATTTACTAATGCATGGGTATTCTTTTCCCTGGAAATCTAATAATTATATACTTGCTGTCTTCCTAATTGAATGATTGTCATCACCTACCACTAAGCAATTGATAACAGGAACAGCTTAAATGCATGTCCTGTTAATACCCCTTAATGTCAAAACCTCCATTAACACAGGAAAGCCAGAGCTAACAAACCTATTATATTTTTAACAACTTGTCAAATTTTATTAGGTTTTCTGAGATTTTGTGTATTATTCCTATCTATAAACCACTGACTTCTTATGAGGGACAACATGTTCTGTAACAAAACAAATAATTCATATCACTGTGGTGGGAAGAAGGGAAAACAGTGAATGTGTTCAGGTAAAAAAAGTCATTACCTGTGGATTTTTAAAGGGACCTAATATCATGTATATTTACAAAGTTGATGGGAAAACATAACTTTTTTTCAGCATTTGGAGGCTCACAAACAATCTCAACCTTCCAAATATGTGAAGTTTGCTTGCTTAATTATGGGAAATTGCTTAAGCTGTGCACAGGACTAGCTTTATTGTTTGCCCTATGGGGTGTGTTGTAATGCTGTAATGCACACTGGGAAAATGGGTATCAAGATGGGGATGAGAAATAGCTAATGAAAAAGTACATCTAAAACCCACAATTCAGAATCTCTTAGCTTCTAATAGATAAAGGAGAGGAAGGTGAATAAAAAGAAATGCAACTTATCATTTTGCTCATCATGCCCACAAGGAAAATTTCTGTTGCCAGGCCAGCATTATGCACACATACAGGCTTTGGCGGTAAACCAAAGAATTGTCGTTCAAATGTGTATGGCAGTTTTGCTAAACACATGGCTGTGTTTCCACACGGAGCTAAAATCGTGGCATTCTACCCTGTTTAAATACAGGAAAAATACACTAGTCCCTTTTTTTGTAAGATCTCAGCTGAGTCTGAAGTGGAACATAGAGCAGCCTGTTTTATAACTTAAATATTCAGGATAAACCTGTTCAAGCACTGAGATATTTGCAATGAGGATATTATTAATCCTGCTCTAAGCTGGGATAATATTTTCCAAAGAGACCTAACTCTCCCTTTCAGAAGTTAATTAGGTACTTCAGGGTCTATGTATCAGGGAAAGGGAATATAAAAGTTGGGTAGAAAGTTCTTATGAGGCATTTTTATAAAGTATTGCTGTAATCTAGAAAATACTGTGATTTTTAACAAGAACCTTAAGTTATATGGAATCCACTGGTGAATAAATCCATCGAAATAGTTACCCAGAATGTTTTCAAAGATAATTATCCCTCTCTCTTCATGAGGACACATCCACATACTGTCTCCAGTCTTGGACATGGACAAACTAGGGTGAGGTCAGTGAGGTCCTTAGTGCGGTTGGGTCCGGAGCACTCGCCCTAGGAGGAGAGGCCACAGGAGAAGAGCTTGTCCAGCCTGGGGCAGGGAAGGCTTTAAAGGGACTCCCAGAAGCCACCCTGCCTGCAGGGAGAGGAGGAGAAGTTGTGACGAGGTCCTTTACAGGGGTACCAAAATGGGGTAGGAAGACAATACTTTACAATTGGACTCTCAGGCAATTAGGTGCTGCAAGGCTCATAACTTGGGGTCACTCCACAAATGCAGCTGGTGATGGAAAACACCTCTGGGGCATAAAACTGGACTCCTTCATCCGAAGCTGCACACAGTTTGTGATTCTGGTTGCCCAGACATAGAGTGGTATCTAGTATATATATTCAGTGCTAGAAAGTGCAGCGTGGAGATATTTAATGTCCTCTCCCTGCCTGAAGCCTCCATATTCCCTAGATTCCCAAGCTTTCACCTCATAAAACCCCATAATTTTTGGCATACTCCAAACAACTTGCATCTATACAGTGAGTAGTACAGCTGTGCCTAAGTTTATAAAACAAAAACTTTCAGCCAGGTGTATTTCAGTTACAGACAAATTTGAATTCTCATTCGTAGTAGGTTGACTTCTTTATCTTTTTACAAGTGGGAAGACATATCAATATAAAAATTGCCATTGTAGTACAGGAAAAATAAACTTCATAGGTGTCTGACATCATCCACATATTTTGAAAGAATGGTAGGTTTAAATTTTGGAAATTACAAATGAGGAGTTGCATCAAAATCTGCATAAATGTTAATGCATCACCATTTATCACACTGCAGTAATAAGTAAATTTTTAAAGAGTAGAAGTTATATAGTTATTGTGTGTCTCCTACATGCAAATTTTATTTAAGGATAGCTTTTTCTTTGTATATTTTTCACATATCCAAACATGTACATCCATATACACAGGATGTCTCAAATGAAAATGGGATAATAATTGAAAATTCCATTCAAAAAGATGGACTGTTTAAAGAAACAGGCTTTTTTTTTTACATTCAGAAGAATATTTCTTGGGAAAATCCCCTATTTCATCCTTAGCTTCCCTTGCAAATAACTGAAAGAAAGGGATGGGTGGGATAAATTGCTTTTTTGTTTTGTTACTTTGCTCCCATGCAAACATACATAAGTAGCTTTAAAAAGCCATTTAATCACAGTATGCAGGAGCAGATAGTATATTCCTGTTGTTTACATCAACCTAAGAAGAGACTAAGTATTTGTCAATGTATGTTCTCCAGCAGAATTTTATATTAAAACAAAATACAAATTTTACTTTTTTTGTGGGTGTGAACCTAAAATAATTTCCTCTTTCAACCTTCTTAGCAATTTCTGGACAATCTCCCACTCTGTCTCTAGCAGAAGAGCAATCACTCCCTAATTGTTTTTTTTTCTAATCTTAGAGCTATAGATGAAATTTAGCACAAGGTAGGCCAAACACATAATGGTACATTTATTCTACAGATATAGAAGCACAATGTGAAATCTCTTCCAGCTATCTCAGCTGTGTTTACACATTTCTACCTACTATACTGCAAACACTTCTGTAGTATATAGTGACAAGGACAGTCTTGTGGATGGCTTCTGCCTCCAATTCCCAAAGCATTTTGTCACACATTCCTTATGGCAACTATAAAAACTTTCATTACATAGAAAAAGAAGAGAAAGGATGAAAATATACCTACAGATATATGTGAACATGTGTTTTTATCTACAGATGGTATTTTTAGCAACATTTTTTAAATTCACACCTGGTCATTTATTCTTATGTGATATAAAATAATGCAGACATTTTGGCAACAGAAACTTTTGACAGAAATGAAATGAAAAAAATTTAAAAAAAATCTATCTGCAAAATATCAACTGTGAAATTTATGTTTGTGATTTTAATCTCCATACTTCTGCAGCTATAGTTTTGCTCCCATCATTTCAAAAAATATAAAAATACTCTATCATTTTTGCCAGTGGCGATGAAATTTCTGAGTTGCTGACACAGAAATACAAAAAAGGAACACATTACCTTAATATTTCTTTTAGCTATTATTCTCTACAAAATTACATTGCATTTTAGTGTCACTCTTTAATGGCATTCTCTACTACCTTGTAAGATGAGCTATGGCTAAATATTCTTTCCATGAAGGATAAAATAATGGATATATACACTCTCTAAAAACCATTTTGTCTGTGAGACAGTGCTGTGTACAGAAGGAAGAGAAATAAAGTAGGGTGACATTTCTCTATGCTGTAATACTTTGAAAGGATAGAACTACCGAGTGTTTAAGCACATATGTGAGTATAATTTAAAGAATAGTTATACACTTGCAAACCCACTCCACCTCCTCATGCATTCATCTTGATATGAAAGCACTTCAAAGAGAAAAAAATGAGATTGATGAACGAGTTTGGTAATGATGAAGACACCTGGAATTTAGCACTTACATGTTTTTACGAAGACGTGAAGCATATGTTAATACTGCTTGTGCTTATCCTACAAGACTGTACTTACATACAAAAATACAATACTAGACAAAAGAATTTAAAAATGTACTAGAAGAAACAGTGTGATGGCCTCTTTTCTATGTTCATCTTTCTTTGTTGCAATGTGAAGCAGCTGCAAGAAGTCCAAAACAAGATCGAACTTTATTAGTTCTGGAATTATTTTATTAATTTTTAATCACATGTATAATTACTCTCTAATCAGTGTATCAATTTCATGGGAATAGGTGCCATGGAAACCACAACCTTATTTCTCAGTGAATTTAATAAATAAGCATATGAAATCAATAATGAAAACATGAAGGATCAAGTTTATCTTAAGCTTAAGTTATGTTTAAAATATTGGAACCTGTCAGCGTATTCTGACAGTTTATTTTGTTTCTTGGAGCAGGATGATGGTTATGATACAGTGGGAAATAACATAAACATCATGTGAACCTGTATTAAACCTTATATTTGACTTAACCAACAAAACTGTCAATCCCTCTGCTTCATAGACAGACTACAATTTAAAAAAATTGATTACATGATATTTTTCAAATTTATAATGCTTCTTAAATACATGTTCCCTATGAATTTTGCTACAGGTATCTACAGGTACATATTATTGCCATATCAGGACAATATAATCATTCTTGACCTCAAAACATTTTGGATAATTCCTTTCACACTGTTTTTGTTGTGTAAGTCATTAGGAAAGAGATTTTCAGCTGAGCACTCCACAGTTTCTCATGGAGTTGTTTTCTCACAAACTTTGCAGGTGAGGGCTGTCTGGGTAGCTACTGAATGTGTCAGTAAAGTAGTTAAGAGGCAGGAGAAGTAAAGCGGAAAATCTGAAAATGTGGCAAGGTCCTTATCTCTGTTCTGTCTTAGTCATAATATCAAAGAAAATGAAAGGAAGTGAAATAAAAGGACATTAAGAGCTTGAGATCTAAGTGGTGAATCCCTTGTTGCTGGTATTACAGCAGACAGCTGTAAGATTATGTCTTGAGGATGTCCTGCTACTGTCCAATAGAAATGGTATTCCAGGAATCAGACTCATGCACAGACTGGCAATTCATTAAAATCTCAGAAAATACTAAGATAAAGGTAGTGTAATACTAGCTAAGAACTTCTTTAGCTTTCCATGGAGTGCAAGTTCTGCTTCGTTGGATATGCCCATCCTTCACGCTACAGGGTAAAGCTAGCCATGACAGCTCTGGTTGAGGGAACTCAATGTCAGAAACTGTCTTGCCATGGGAGTAGCAGAGCTCCACGTGAATGCACTAAGCCACCACAACCCACTGTGGGCGTTATTATAGATATACGTATCTTCAGCAAAGGGATCACAAAGCATCTGAAAACCTTCTAAGAAGGACTCCCATACATCTATGGGATGTAGAGTAACGTAGAAGCAAATTGATGGAACACAGTCACCAGTAAATAGATAAAAAAAAATAGCTGACATAAAAAATAAAACGAGACGAGTTGCTACACAGGCTGTTCCACACACATTCATGTAACATAGTAAAATACAGTTGTAAAAACTTCTGCTAACTTAGAGTTTTGATCATTTCTGTCAGGTTTAAAAAGATTAATTTGCCATCAACTTCCCATTAGGCAAAGATTCAAAGCTGTCATTCAGAGTTAATTGAGTCACCTGAAACACTCTCATTAAAAACGCCAGATGTGTAGTTTTAACACGCTTCAGACTTACACAGTAATCCAAACATGTCAACGGCTTTCAAGTTTTATGTGCAGATCAAGGGAGAAGAGCTCTTAACTTTAGCTTTTCCTTTTTGTTCTGCTAATAGGGTTAATAAGTTTTCCAAAGAGAGACAATATGATTTTGGTAGAGGCAGTTGCTTGGAAGAGTAAAAGACAGATTGAAGTTGGCAGGATATTAAATAAAGTTAGCCACTTCCAGCTTAGAGAAAGTTTACAAAATATTTATGAATTTATCTTTCCTTTGAATACTTTTTTCAGCTGTTGTTTCAGATATAGATCTAGTTACTGAATTTTTCTTGTCTATTCCAAAGGTTCTGACCTCTCTCATCAAGGCGTGACTTTGATGTACTTGTTATGCAAGAGTTCCTGTGTTCTTTTGAATCATATAAGAAAGGAAAAAAGACAACACTTCCCCTTTTTTTTGTGATCTTGCAATAGGTTGACAAGATACAGCTTAACAACAGCTTATTCTTCCATCTAATTTGGATGCACACTGGACAAAGCCATAGATATTTTAAACCAGAAAGTAAGAGAAGTTATAAACTTCACAGGAAAGAGAAAACAGGACAAGGACAGTTTGAGGAGACATTTTATCAAGTTTTCTCATTGGAAAAACATTTTAGACACTTTATTATTTTTTTTCCTTACACACATCAAGGGTACTCAGACAAGCAGAAATAATGGCCTCTGGCTAATGATTGAAAGGTAATGTCAAAGAACTGGTAACCCAGACACATGTGGCTTATAACAAATTTCCCTCTTCTTTCTTTTCTACTCCACCCAGAAAAACAGTAACACTTACCGAATATGCTGCCATATCTTTGGAGACAAAGAGTAACATTATCGGTTGGAAGGGTTCTCCAGAGGTGACCTAGGCCAATCTCAGTCAAAACAGGTACAGTTACAGAATGCTGTTCAGGACATGTTACAGTTGAGTTTTGGTTATCTCCAAGGATGGAAATTCCACAATGTCTCTGAAAAAACTATGCCAATATCTGACTCCCCACATGGCAAGAATTTTTCTTTATATTTTATCAGAATATATAAAATGTCTATTGCCTCTTTTCTTACTCCCATTAGACAGCTGTGGATAGCAATAAGGTCTCTGCCAAGCCTTCTTTTGTCCAGGCTGAAAAGACCAACTTCTCTCACACTACCTTTATATGCCATGTTTTCCAGGCCCCTAATTGTCACTGGATTTACTCCAGCATCTTCAAGTCTGTCTTGTAGTGAGTACGTAAAAGTGGAAATAGCACTTCAGATACAATCTTACAAGACTCAGTTTGAGAAGAAGATTCCCTCTCCTGGTCGTTGGCCTTTCTTGCTGCAGGACACACTGCTGATTCAGCTACTAGTGCACCAGAACTCCCAAGTCTTTTTCTGCACAACTGTTTTCCAGCCGGTTGGCCCAGGGCCTGTATGCTTGCAAAACTAGAGTTATTTGCCTTTGGCTATGAGGTTTCTTTTGGCCCCTTTTCTCAGTACTGTTGCTGTCCCTTGGGATAGCATCCCTGTCCTATAGTGTATCAGGGCACATCCTGGTTTGACATTGTCTACAAACTTGCTGAGGGTGTACTCTGTCCTAACATCTAGACCAGCTGTACCAACCCTTGAGGGTCACCACTAGTAACTAGGCACCCACAGGTTGGACTTTGTACCACTAATCGCCACCCTTTGAGCCCAGTTTTCTAGTCCATTTTCTGCCCTCTTTATGCCCTTACGCACCCTTTGTCTCTCCAGTTTGACTAGAAGATTTTTATGGGAGACTCTGTCAAAGACCTAGTTAAAACCAAGGTAAACAACACCTACTGTTTACACAGACACTTGTTTCACTGTAGGTAGCAATCAGGTCAGGTTTGGTTTGCCCTTGGAAGATCCATTCTGGCTCTTCCCAGTGTTCTGCATGTTCCTGAATACTTGAGAAGAATAGGAGGCTTGTTCCATAGCCTTCCCAGGGAATGAGGTGAAGCTGACATACTTGTATATTTCTCCAATCCTCCTTGGGCTTCCTGCAGGCATGTGGGATATGTCTCTCCAGTCAGTTTTCTGCACCTTCCACGGCCTCAAAAGTGATTGGGCCTGTAGAGAGCAGCAGTATCAGCCAGCTCCCTCAGCACCCAGAAATGGTGAACTGGTGCATGTTCAGTCTGCTCATGTGTGCTCTCATTTTATCTTCCCTGACTGAGGGTACAGCTTCATCCCATAGACTCTGCTCCTTGGCTCAGGGCCTAGGAGCCCCTAGGGCAGAATTCACCACTGAAGTCCTAAGCAAAAAGGTACTGAGCGCCTCAGTCTTTCCCATGTCCTTCACCACTGGTGTACTGGACTCCTTTACCCAGTTTCCCACTGGATCCTGCCAACGGGTGGAAATATGGTCTCCTGAAGTCCATGGCTGTAAGTCTGCTTAGTCACTTCTCTCAGGTTTTTAAAACTGCAGCCACACTCAACCTTCTCATCTTTGAACTGTTCTTGCTTGCTTGCTTCTAATAGGTCCAGCAAAACATCTCCCACTGTTATCTTGTATATCACTTGTGTCCAGAAACTGTTATATGCACATACTAGAAATGTCCTGGATTGACTGGGAAACTTCATTAAAGAAATGAGAACTACTGCAGGAAAGATCTCAAATAAAAGTGGAAAAATGGTTTTGAAGCATATTGACTAGCTCATCATTCTGGATATAGAAGAGAAATTAAAATACGATGGACCAGTGTCCTTTGGCAGTCTAATTTCAATATCTTTGAAGGAACCAATTTGATTTACTGAGAAGAATATCTGACGGTTCCCTGTAAAAATATACATCTGAGAAACAATGTGTAAATTTACACCATAACCAACATTGTCTGAGTATTTTCTATATATTATGTATTCCTTATTGTGCGTTGAATAAGTTGGCCTATGTCTTTGAATCTGACATATTGTGATCATTCGTTACGTACACTACAGAGATAAAATAAGCTTTAAACATTTGTTGGTTTTATATGCACATAAATGTACAGTGAATGCCTCCTGGTTATGTCATGTTTTGTCCTTGGTGAGAAGGGCTCTGTTTCTCCCCTGTATCTTATAAATTATTTTGATATCCCTGTAATTTTCATTAAATATGATTAGTAGAGGAGTGTATGTCAACAAGTTTGACCAGGGATGATCTTGATTCAACTTAAGCTGAAAAGAAAGTCAGTAATGCAAATATTTAGAGACGACAGACAGATAAATCGAATTATAATTTTCATTGCTCTTGGTTTAGTGATTAAAATGACCTAGAAAAGAACTTTTCTTAACACTGATTCCATTTACAAGGGTGAGGGGGAAGGGCCCACATTATACTTCAGAAACTCATTTCTGGCTCTTATGGGCATTTCCTGTATGTGTAAGAGTATAATATTAGAGACCTTGAAGGCACCTGTGTTTTAACTGGATTTGATAAGACACAAAAAATGCAACTCTCACTTTTTTCATACATCAGAAAGGATGTTTAACCAGCAGCTGTATTTGTTTTGAAAGATGCAATTGGATTTAGCCTAATCCCAGAGACAGGGAGAAACAACCTCAGTTTATTAGCTCCTCTGAAGGGAGGCAACTGACTGAATTCTGGAGCGCTTTGCAGAACACCTGAAGGAGCAAGAAAGCCTCAAATGGAGTACTACTGTTTATTCTACAACAATATGTTCTGATATATTTTGAAATTGATGATCCAAGAAACCAGGCACAAATTATGATTTACAGAACTGTAATGTTGCTATCCATTTACTTACAATCAGCAAGGAAATACACCACAAAGTGCTTACATATATACAAGGGGGAAACTTATTTACATCTACCTCGCAATCCACAAAATTGTAAATATATTGCAACTGAATACAGAGAAATGAAATGCGCTGAAACATTTTCTCTCAGCAATTTGTGTCTAAGCACACAATGGAGCCTGTGGTGCAACTTAATAGATTGTTATGAATTAGCACATTGTGGAAAAAAGTCTCTCTGCTTTCATAAATGAACAGTCTTAAACTTGTTTTTAGCAGACTAATGGAAAACAATTTTTAAATAAACAGGGTATGTGTGCTTTGTTGCCCTGCTCAAAATATTCTATTATTCCAAGAATAGAATGAGGAGGAGAAGGGTGCTCAGTTTTTCTAGGCTTAACCTAGAAACAGTCAAAAATACCCCACAGAAAGGGATTCCAGTTGAGGTGTTCCAAGTGCATTTGCAGGGATCATGTCAGATTTCAATATGCTGATTTCTCACAGAAAACACTGAGGACCATCAGATGCTCCAATTGCTTCTCTCTGAGTTTTCTGAGCTCAGTCCCTTTTTTATTTTTGTCTCTTCCCTCATGTAGTCTACTATCTGAGAGTTGAATGGTTGTTGCTGGTGGTAAGATGAATAGTAAAGAGTACATATGCAGTTTTGACACCTCGTCCCTGGCTGGACCTTCATACGATGACAAACACTGTGCCACCCCCATACACACCATGTCCTGCTCAGGGACATATAGGCAACAGCAGGTGCTTTGTTCAGATAAGTAAATTATAGCAAGGCCTTGATGAATATCACAGTCTCTGGGACAGGAAGAAGGAGGTTTTAGCTTACTCACTGAATTTCTCACCTCAGCTGTACAAATGCTTCCCAGATTTTCCACGGGTCAAGGATGACCATCTGTGTTCCAGAAACACCTCAGCTCTTCTTAAGTAGTTCTGGATTTTTCCTTTTGGGGGAGGCAGCACCAGCTTCAAAGAAAATGTTCAAGTTAAAAAAAAAAAAAAAAATTGAAAGAAAGCAAAACAAAACACCACCATATTTTCTTTTCATTTCTCATGATTTAGAGAAGGCATTTTGAGTTTACTGACATAGAGAGAAGGTGGGGAAAAAGAAAACTGCTGAAAGAAAGGGTCAAGGTGGACAAGGGAGCAAAGTGGGAGCATAAGAGGGTGGTGGTGTGTGAAAGACTGGTGTGTGAGAGGGCTGCTGGTTTGTGTGGCTGAGGCTTCCACGTGATCACTGAACTCTATCTTTTTACAAAACTCTGCTTTTACTACTCTGTGTGTATATGCACGTGCAAGAGGTCTGTGACAATGTTTCAAGCTGGACTAGTTGATGGGTAGGAGAAGTCTGGTTGAAAGATAATGAAGACGCTATGGGTCTGGCTGTGCTTGCAAGGAGACAAAAGGTCTAGGAGCTAAATAAAGGAGACATCCAACATCTGAGAGGCATATATTGGGGAAATCTGTGAAAGGAGGTCTTCAGTATGCAAAAATCCTTAAAAACAAGATTGGACTAATAATGATGTCTTAAATGTCTGTGAATTTACTGTGCTCTGGTCTGTGTTAATCTGAGTGTGATCAGGTGTGACTCCAGAGTGTCCATCTAACTGTTGCGAATCCATGCCTAGCCCTGCTGCTGGTGGGGCATGACACTGGGGATGGAGAGTAGCCTCTTGTCCCGACTGGTCCCAGGTACTTCCCTCCAGCAGCCTCAGCTGCCCTTAAGGGTTTCCAGTTGAAATCCATTTCAGTGCATCTTGTGACCACCCTCTCTCATATTTTCTCTGTGAACCTCTGAGGAGAGTTTAGCTCTACCTTGTCTATAAACATCCAACGTCTAGATGGAAACAATGATTAGCCCCTCCATAGCCTAATGAATAAAATTAATTAAGCCTTAGAAATGAGAAAACCCCTATGAAGACTGAACATACCCATTTCTCTCAGGCTGTTATGGTACATCATATTTTCCAGCCATTTCATCACCTTGGTGGCCCACCAATGGATTTACTTCATTATGTCAATACATTTCTTATGCTGAGAAGTCCAAAATTGGACCCAACACTCCAGGTGCAATCTTGCAAATGTCAAATAAATGGGATCACTTCCTTGCACCTGCTGGCTACCTTCTTGCTAACACAGACCAGGATGCTGTTGCTCTTTGCTGTGATGACACATTTGTAACACGTTCAACTAATCCTCCAGGACTGTCAAGATTTTCTAGAAAGCCAGCTGGCTTCCAGCCAGTTGTCACACACTCAATATTAGAATCATGGAATGGTTTGGGTTGGAAGGGGCCATTAAACGTCATTTAGTCCAATCCCCCCGCAATGCGCAGGAACATATTCAACTACACCAGGTAGCCAGGGGCCTGACCAACCTGACCGACCAACCTGACCAACCAACCTGTTTCCAGGGATGGTACACCTACTGCCTCTCTGGGCAACCTGTTCCAGTGTTTCACTACCCTCATTGTAAAAAATTTCCTCCTTAATCTATTCTGAATCTAACCTCTTTTAGTTTGAAACAATTACCCCTTGTCCTACTGCTACAGGCTCTAGTAAAAAGACTTTCCCCATCATTCATATAAACCCTCTTTAAGTACTGAAAGGCCACAATAAGATTTCCCCGGAGCCTTCTCTTCTCCAGGCTGAAAACCCCCAACTCTCAGCCTTTCTTCACAGCAGAGGTGTTCCATCACTTTCATCACTTTTGTGGCCCTTCTCTGGACCCACTTCAACAGGTCCATGTCTTTCCTGTACTGAGGACTTCTGGAGTCCTCAGACGGATCACGCTTCTTTTGATGCAGCCCAGAATATGGTTGGATCTCTGGGCTGTGAATGTGCATTGTTGGCTCATGTACAGCTTTTCATCCACCAGTACCCCCAGGTCCTTCTTGGCAGGACTGCTCTCAATCCCTTCATCCCCCAGCCTGTGTTGATACAAGGGGTTACCCTAACCCAGGTGCAGGACCTTGCATCTTATTGAGTCTCACAAAGTTCATATGGGTCCACTTCTTGAGCTTGTCCAGGTCCCTCTGGGTGTCATTCTGTCCCTCAGGCATGACAACTGCACCACTCAGCTTGGTGTCACCTGCAACTTTGCTGAGGGTGCAAAGATCCCACTGTCTATATCATTGATGAAGATATTAAGCAGTACTAGTCTCAGTATGGAGGCCTGAGTGGCACCTCATACTGTTGCATGGGATTATACATGTCCCTGATGATAGACTTCAAAACCACCAAAACCTCCCAAAGAACTGCTTATCCGGCTTCACTAATCTCTCTTTTAAAGCTTCTCAGCCAGCCAAAGTGACACTAATCGCACATAGTTCCCTGAAACTCATTTAATTTCTCTGTCTTTCTTCTTCCAGAGATTTACTCCCTTACAATATCCCTCTCTTGCATGTAATCTTGACTGAATTTTGTCTACAAAATTAAATTTTAGTGCTGAAAGGATGAAAAAATAGCAAAAAAAGTCAATTTTGCCTATGCTCTGAGTAGTCATTTGCCTGTACCACTATAGCTAGAAAATGCAGACCTTCTTCCCAATAGTAGTGCATTAAGGAAACTTTCCATTAACAGACATATGAACATCTGTCTTTCCAAGTTTAATGGTCCACTGATGATACTGTCCTTTGTAGTCCACAATATTTGCCTTTGTCACATTTGGTAAAGCATATTAAACTTTTTTTCACAAAGAAATGCACATTATGAGGCAAGTTTAGATCAACTCTAGCTGTTTCTTTTACGTTTTAACTATATGAATATTTATAACATTTATACCATGGTTCAAAGACAGATCCGCTTTCATCCTATATTCAGCTTTTACACTTCTGTAATGATCTGGTGTTTGGTATTTTGTAAAGGGAGTTACCTACAACAGAATGGCAGAGAGTTCAGTGGCAACCACCCAAACATTGAAGACTGACATGACATATGAGAGGTACGTAATATTTCCACATTCACTCTTTTTAATTCGGTTCTTGTATGTTGTTTCTAGTGCTGACTTCCTGGGATATTAAGTTATTCCTCACTTGCTTATTCTCCATGACTCAAGCTATTATAGTGAATGGAACATTCTTCCCCCAGCGATAGCTACATTTTGGTGTGTGTGAGATGATTTTCACAAACACATTAAGTGCTAGTTCTGCCAAATTCAATATGTTTAAAACATCAAATAACAAAAAAATAAAAAAGGCATACAACTGCAAGATCATTATGATAACAACAGCATAAAAAAAAAGACAAAAAAAAAAAAGCAAGATGCTTGGTTTGGTTGGCATTTTTATTACTAGCAAGAGTTATTGTTTCCACAGTTCAAGGAAAGATCAGTTAGCATAATCTGAAAGACCAGAAAATGCGACTATTTTAATGAACAACTTCTGCATACACCCCAAGGAAGTATGATGGCAGAATAAATAAGGTAAAGATTTCAGTCAATATCATCTTGAAAGTCCGATTTTTTATCTTTTATATCAGGTGGGAATATCTCAGGAAGCAAATATTTGCTTTATCCCTTATATAAGTTTTAACTGCATTCTGTTTTTATCTTCTCTTTGTATTGCCTGAGTTTATTTCTTTTGTAGAGGGAAGATGGAAAACAAAAGAAGACATTTCATTTTGTGAGTTTCATCTTTTATGACCTTATTATCTGGATGGCTACATCTCTTTGTATACTGCACATACATGAGAAGTAATTAAATCTAATAACCAAGACTGTGCCTTTTAATAAAGAATGTTGTCCATACATAGAAGGATGGTATTTTTTCTTTTTGTCTTTTTATTTTTTTAATTAGGGACTCTCTTACTTCCCAAATAATTAAAATTTTTCTGCTATTTATTCCTGGGAGGAGGCAGGGTATTTTTTCAGGTAACACATGGCTGAACAGCAAAAGAAGTCATAATTTGGAGATAAGAGTTGCATTTGTGGAAGTGTCACTGAAATGTGCATCATTAAAAATTTCAGTCATACATGACCATTAGTCAATATACCACATACTCAACACATCACATGAGCTAGGCTTAATTCCAAGCATTTGAACAAAATTTTCTTGAGTTCAAAATACTACAGCTCACTTCATGCTCAAAATTAAGGCAGTTTTGAAGTGTTTGAATTTGGGCATCAGCAAATCAACTACATTATTTTTTAGTATTTCATATAAACTGAAGGTGTAAGATAGGAACATTTTTCAATGGCCTTCTCTAAGAATCTGAAAACACATTTTCAGCTCTCCATCAAGAATTTCCTGGTTTTATTAGTAAAATTTTCCTGCTGAGTACATTTTCCTCACCCTTATGTTCAGTAATGTAGTGGTTTTTACATCGGAGAACTTATAACTGTCTTTTCAACTTCTCCATTCTTAATTAGCAAGAGACATATATAACAACATATATCCTCTGATGGGACAAATTAATCTTGTCCCAAATTCTGATCTGATTGGACATATTCTCATTATACAACAGAAAATGAAAACAGGATTCTTCTTTCTTATTTTTAATAGCTCTATACCTTGGAGAGGAAAAGAAAGGTTACTGAGCTCTTTGGGTGTCCAGGGCTGCACTGGACAAAGTGATGTCAGCAGTTCAAGAGAGGTGATCCTTCCTTTCTACTCAGCACTCATGAAACCACACCAGTGGTACAGTATGGAAGTACTGTAGCCAATTCTGGGCTTCCCAGTACAAGAGAGACATGGACTTACATAACAGAGAGAATCCAGTGAAAGATCAGGAAGGTTATTAAGGGACTGGAACATGTCTCCTGTGAGGACATGCTGAGAGAGCTGAGACTGTTTAAGCCTGGAGAAGGTAAGGCTTAGGGGAATATTATCAAAATAGATAAGTACCTGAAGGGAAGATTCAAAGGGGACAGAACCAGGGTCTTCTCAGTGGTGTCCAGTAACAGGACCAGAGGCCATGTGCATAAATTGAAAGACAGGAGGCCCCATCTGAAGATCAGGAAATACTTTTTCCACTATGAGTGTCTAACACTGGCACAAGTTGTCCAGGAGGTTGTGGAGTCTCGTTCCTGGAATTTCAAAAGCCATTGTATTCAAAAGCCATCTGGACATGGTCCTGGGCAAGTAGGTGGCTGGTGAGTTGGACTCCATAGTACCCTTCCAACCTCAATCATTCTGTGATTCTGTGATTCATTACTTATTGTTTATTTTTCACAGCAAAGCTGTGCCAATATATCAGATGAGTCCTGTTCTGTTTTATCCTGTTTTAAATGTGCTCCTTAGACAGTGAGAAAAGCTATTAAATATCATATGTGACTTTTATTCTATAACGGCTGCTCTAATTCTCCCTGATAAATTTTACTTTGCCTTCCCACCTCTGCATCATGCCTGTTGTTTGTTAAGCTTGAAATCTTATTAACATTTTTCATAGAATATCACACCATGAAATTATAGACTTTAGGGGATAAGTTAGGGGAAAATATCAAGTAGAGGATTCACTGAGGTGTCACTGGAATTTGAAAAACATTTTTGTCTAAAAAGCAACACGTCTCCATATCTGCACAGAACTATTACTATGGATTCAAAAACCTCTGAATTTTCATAAACCTTGAATTCTGTTTTCTCTGAATGTTGATATACACAAAATTCATCAAATATGATGAAATATAATCCCTGCTTATAAACATGTGTAAGTAACTGCTATGGGAAGGAGGAGGGATCGGGAGACGATGAGAGAAGGAAAGGGGATAAAGTTTTTTTTCTATTGTGAGTCCTTATTATTCTGTATCAGCAATCTTAACTTGATGTGTATTTTCTTCTGCCAAGACTTCAAGAACAAGTATGTACCAAGTAAGAATAAATCATTACATTACATCTGGGGCCTAGCTCAGGATACAGAATCAATAGGATTTAAATGCATGAAAAATTAAATGCTTTCACAAATCTGTGATCCATAGGTTTAAATGTTTGATAAAGCAAAGACTCCCATTTCTAATATCTCCATTTCAATTTTCAGTTTTTAACATACATAGCTAATAAATCTCTAAACACCAGGTATTTGTGTTTTGCAGTAAGGTTAAACAATTCCCAAAGTAGTTTGATAAAACTTCCCTCTCCTTAGCAAGTACGTGATAAATTACCTCTACACATGCCATAAGCAACAAAACATAGATATTTTGAACATAATTTTATCAGTTGTAGTTGGATTTCCAAACAGTGTACTTCAAGGTACATAATACATTTGCAACTGTCTTATGAAGGTGAATTAAGGCTGAGCATAAGTAGTTGCTGGCCTTTGAAGATGACCTCCAAACTGTACAGAATACTTCTGGAAAAGTGATGATTTTCCAAAAATTCACTGAAAGTATTGGTTTCACCCTTCCATGGGAAGTTTTAATAGTATTACAATCCTACTGATCTGAACAGGGAATTTATAATACACGCAAGAAAATACTCTTCCTCAGAGAGTCCAAAGAAAATAGTGAGCTCTAGAATGAAAAGCAGACTTTGTCAGCATATGGTATTTCTTCCAACCCTCGCTTTTAGTAAAATGACATTTTTTTGGGTGGTGTGGCTCTACCCTAGCTGCAAATAAAATATGTGACATCCCTGTCAATGAATTAGGTCACAAGCCAAATTAGGCGTATGATTAAATTATTCACTATAGAAACCTACTCCTGAAATTTTCTTTCCTTCTCCTTTCCGTAGCTCACGTTCTGCAGCCAACGATGTATGAGAAACCTGTTGACCATTTTAGGATACTTTATAACTGAGCTGAGGAATGACACTCCCATTAATTATTTTTTCTTTGAAATATTAACCTCTTTTCAAAGAAAGTGTAATAAATAAATGTCAACAGCATTAATGGTAAACACGCTGCTCCCTTTTGACATGCTCTTGAATTTCTGAGTTGCAGTAACAAGAATAAATACCTTATTACTTATGCTAAAGCTCTGGCTGCCAACTTATATGGGTTTTGTACTCCACCATTGTTTACAGGATGACATTTGTTCTTTTGTCTCCGGAAGGATGGTGTGGAAACAAGGGAGCTGACAAGTAAACAAAAGGAACGTGCTTTTTAAATGCAGAACTGCTAACTGCAAACACGGTTCACGTCCTGCCTATTATGAACTTTTCGAAGTAGGTATTGTTTTCTCAGATAATAACTCTAAATGCAGCATGCTATTCAGACACTTTTCCCTCCTGCTCTGTAATGGATAAATAGATACCTAATGGCATACCAGAAATTATTACTAGGGTGCAGAGAAGCTGGAAGCTCTCAAGCACAACAACCTGAACTGAAAAACATCTCTCTGTCTCTAAATCAGGGCCACAGTTATGACCAATTCTTTTTCCTCCAGAGATAATCTACTGTTAGCTTGAAGCAGGTGTAATAGAACAAGAAAGAATAACTGATAATCTGTGGATAAATTCTGCTGAAAAGGGATTAAAGAAATTACCTGATTATCAGTGTCATATTTGTAAAAAAAAAAAAAAAGCTAATTAAAATGGGCTGCATTTAATTACTGTAGAAATTCCAAGTTGTCCCAGTTGGGAGTGGGAAGAACATGATAGAATTATAACATTAAGTGTTTGAGTAAGTGAAATGATGTACATTAAATGCTTATTTAATCAGCATACTTACAAACTATTTAGAGGCTGGCTGTATTTTACAGTGTTTTCACAGTTGGACTGACCGCATTTATTTTATTCTCTGCGTGTATTTGATTTTCCCTTTGCATTAGATCACATTTCAGCTACACTTTCCCTGTGCAGCAGTCTAGCTTATGTCCTGCAACAGCATAATAATATGAATAATTTTTATAATTGTAGGGCCAGTGACAAAGAGAGGCTGGTGCATAACAGTGATTAGAAAGGGAGCATGAAGCTGCAAGCACTAGTAATGAAGAACACTGTTGTTGTGTTAGCAATTACACACTGCTGGGATGCTTTCCACCCCTGGAGTCGGCTGCCAGACAAGTGACGCAAAGCACGGCTAGCCATTCAGTAGATAATGAGCAGGCAGGAGATGCGTGAAACAACTGCTACACACTGTTGAAACCAGATAGATCTTCTACCAAACCAGTCAGGGCTCACAGAGAAAGATGAACTGCTTAAGAGGAAAATTGAAAACCTAGATGGGCCTTGGTGCAGAATCCCTATCTTTTCTCTCACTTGGAGGACACTTCGTTAGAAGACATAAGGATAAGTTATGTTCTCTCGGTCTGAAAAGGTCTGTGCCTGAAATGTCTCAGTCATTTATGGCATGGCTTAGACATCTCAACAAACATCTTCATGGTAGATCTTCGTGCCGTCTCCAACAGCCATTCCTCATTTATCAGGATGTATGTTACAGCTTTTGTTTTGCATATTTGCTAGCAGAAAACCCTCATGAGAAAATATACTGCAAATAATGTTGCAAGATAAAACAAACTATTTACAGCTATTCACAGCAGCAGCAATACACACAGAAAAATATATTCATCTTTGGCAAAGTGTGCATGTGTGTGTGTGTGTATTCAGACAATACTGCTAATCTTGAGAATGAAATTCTATCATTTTTAACAAAGAAATATGTAACAATTCAGCATTTCAGATTACTTTTTCATTACACATTTAGATGACTTTTTGTACTGAGGTGTTGTATAATTTTTTATGGGGGCTCAGTACTAGGATGATCTGGCACTCTATTCTTCAGCAAACCCTTCTAAGTGCTTCCCACAGCTGAGAATATTACATACAACAGTGGCTACCTTTCTCATCGCAGTAGTTTTCGTTTTTAATCTTTCTAAATGATGCTGAGATATTTCATACATTATATTATTTTTAGAAGGCTTGGCCCCAAGCTTTCCTTTACTAAAATGAAATGAAACAAATGTTATTGTTAGACCAGTCTTTGTTCATCACAATAAAAAAAATACAACAGTGGTGTTCAGGATATCTTTTCCTTTCCTTCCAAAAAGGTAGCATTTTGTTATCTTGAGTTCATCCTCTGCCAGCTATAGTTCAGGTAATTGAACTCAGTCTTTATTTCTAACCTGGGTTCATTACTCAAAACTGAAGAGAATAATGAAATAATTAAGAAAACATCACTCTTTGAAAAGGGTGAAAGGGATCCTTAAGCAGAAGGATCTGGTGTCTTGCATATCTCCACAGTCCTCTTAAAACATGCCATAATAAATTTTACGCTGTCCCCAAGTACTCTTCCCTTGCATCCTGTAAGTCCTATCCTCCTGTAGAGTGTAACTCCCTTTTTTTTTTTTTTTTTTTTTTTTTTTTGCCAGCTTTTCTGGAAAGAAGGTTTATTTCCTTGACTTAATCTCACATTAGGAGATGTCACAGGTAAATCCTTCTCCTCGGATAGCCCTTGGACTGATGCAGTGAATGGCTCAAGTTCTCCCTGGTTAGGCTACCTGTTGCTGTTCCTTGCCGTGTCTTTATGTTTAATGTGATTAACCGCTAGTCAGATAACCCAGCTGACTTCTGCTCCTAGGAACCAGGCAACATTTCAGCTGAAAATGCAGTTTTCAAAAGACTGTAATTTTCACAGGAAAATGTCTATTTTCCTCCCACTCTTTCTGCACAAAATAATTAGGAAAACAAAAATGAACCCTTTTGCTCCAGGTTGGCTCATCCTAAATGGAAACATTGGCATGTTTAACAGAACTGGAGGCACTTAGTGTGACATGAGTCTAAGTCTGCTTTAGCTATGGCCATGTCACAGTAGGATTGCTTTTTGACAGCCTAGTAGCTTTTTTCCTATTTTTCCTATTCCTATGCAGGTTTCTCATATGGTATACATAATAAAATATGTATATCTCAAACATATACATGTAGAGCAAAACTCCTGATTATTGAACATTATTGATAATACAGGATAGTAACACTCCTGATAAAGGTCCTAAGGAAGGTCTTGAGGAATAAGGCGAAGTCACCTAACCACTGATATTGCATGAGATATACAATGAATAATGGAATAATAACAAGAAAAACATACAGTGATTAGCAGAAGGTATGCTTAACAAAATATTTAGGCTAGTCAGTCATTATCATTTAATTAAAAAAAAAGTCCAAAGGAAAGAAAATGAAAAAGTTCTCTTTTAAATAGGCATTAAATTACTAATGTTTCATCCTTGTAATGAAGGTTTTAATAAGAGCAGAAGATGAGAATTATAGTAACTGGTAATGTTCCCATTTTAGCTGTCATTTTAACAACATAATTTTGTGGTTCTGTTGGCTTGTTGGAGCTCTGTTGGTCCGAATATATTTCATTTCCTGGCCAAGTATCTGCCTGTGTGAGGTAATATCATTCCAGAGTGAAGTGCCTTAGCCTCTGTAAAAGTGCTTGAGCTGATCTTTAATCTTTTCTTAAAATGAATTTTTCAAAGTTATTTTTAAATGAGCTTTTAGTGCCAGTGAAAGGTGGGAGATGTATTTATTCACTTTTTTTTTTTTCTCTTTTCTCTCTGAGTCGGGACATGAGGTGCATATCCCATTACAAATGACAATTTTCTAGATAAAAATTTTCTTCCATTGTACCACAGACTGCTGTAATGCAAACTTCCCCATACTATTATAGCCCAGACTATTAGTATCTCAGCACCTCACGTATGTTTCATATGAGTGAAATAACTTTGCCAATAACTTTTGCAGATAGATGAGAATAACAGACCAATCTTCTTCTCTCAGTCATGTTCATTTTAAATTTTATATGCCTTTACATTCTTTCTATCTTTTAACTGACACTGATTTCAATCTAATACTTCAGCAAAGACGCTCACACACTAAAATATGATCTGAAATTTCTGTAATTTCAAAGGGACAGCAGAAGACGTCTGGTAAGCTTCAGGCTATCCGAACAGTAGTTTGATTTTAATGGGTAAATGCTACATTATGTATTGATGTTTTCCTATTTGTTTATTTAAGAGGGGAAAAAAACACATTCAATACACACACACATAAAAAACTTATTTATAGCAAAATTGTCATTGAAGTTTAATATTAAATTTTTCCATAAAGTGCTATCCAGCTGCCAGTGGCCAAGACAATACAATGGATTTTATTGCAACATCAGGATCCCAGTTTGATGGGACTGAAACATTATCATTTACTGACTATTACCTATGATTGTCATACCACCTACCTACTACAATTTTCTTTTTTTGGAGTAAACAACACTTTCTCATGCAAGGTCCATTTAGCCATATTCAAATAACAAAGCAGGGAGGAAATTTCTATTAATCTGGGAGCGAGAAAAAGGGAGGAGCTAAATGTACTACATGTATTGGTAAAGTTCCCTCACTGCCTAGATAAAAATAAGTATACTTTATTTTGTAGGTTTTTAGAAATTTCCAGGATGAGAAAATACAAAAAGTTTATAGGTGAACATCTCAGTAATATTTATGTTTCAAGACTGTGGGGTTCTTGCCTTCACAAAGTCAAAGAAAACAATATGTACTGTGATAAGAAGACTTAAATACAGTTAGCATAGGACTGATGCCTAGCAAGGTTTCAAAGCATATCACAGGCTCTGTATTCAATTCACCAGAACACCAGACCCTTGAGTTGCAGGCAGTGCAGTACACATAAAGAAGAGAACTGCACAGACTGAAAAGACTTTTCACCTAGAAGCCTTCCTCACACTGTGTCACTGAGAAAGGTAACAGGTTAAGAATAAGTGGAGTCAGACACCCAGTTTAATTTCTAAATGTCATTTCTATATCATGAACTCACAGCTAAGGACTATAGATACTGACGACCTCTCTCAAAAGGGACAAGACTTGAACCTACTGACCCTGAGATAAAGGAAGTTCTTTGCTTACCTTCTCAACAAGAAACCCATAGGCAGGAATGAATGCCATGCTTTTGTTGCACCATAATCAATTCCTTGAAGAGCTGCTGTTTCTCGAAGGTTGTCTAGAGGAACAATGTTACAGTGTAGCAGGTCAACAGACAGATAGATCTAACACATAAGTGGGGAGCAGTAGGGGGTGATGTTATTTAAATTTTCACTACAAGAGTAGCGCACATTATTTTTTTGCTTGTTTTATACCAACAATGGCTGCAAATCTATTTCGAACAAGTTAAAAGGTGTGCTTTTATTTAACAGTTATTATGTTGGCAGAACCTGAAAAATTTCTTGTTCTGCTGGAAGACTTGTTATTGTGGTGTCCAGAGGCACTAGTTACCATCAGCATCCCTGACTTCTTACAGAATAACAGCACGAGTTTTTGAGGAAGCCTGGTTTTATTGACTTTGTGTGACAGATTAGCTATGCACTAGGTGGCTTCAGGTAGCAATGAGTGCATTACAAAGCCTCTAAAAGTGACACGCATATTTCTTCTAGCTTATCAAAATGTGTCTCTTTTTGTATACATATTCACCTGTCCCTGAAGTATTCTATTTATTCCAGTGGTTGGAAGACAGATGTAGTGAACTCCTGAACATCTGCATTGTACCCTGGTTCCTTATTTTGCATCAATACATATCTCTGAGATGGACTTCTCCAAAGGCAATTTTGACTCAGTTCAACCAAACAGGAAAAAAAAAAAAAAAAGTGTCTGAGTATGTATATGCCCAAAACACTAGAAAAATTCTGAATTTCATTAAATGTTTGAAACATATGCCTAACTTTCCCCAAAGGGGTTGTACCATCTTTGAAAACATATTAAAAGAGAATAAAGGGGTAATTTAGTTCAATAAATGCACATATCCCAAATGATACAGTAAATCATATCTAAATTCATTCTCTTTTGCACTGTGATTTTCAGTGATTATTTCCATACTACACTATTATTTCATAAAAGGATATTTCAGGTATTTTTTTTTAGAAACTGTTAAAATATATTTATCACAACTTAGTATGAATTAGTACATATAAAGCTGTTAATAACAAGCCCAAATGTACACATGAAAAATTATTTTACTGGTTTGTTACATTTGATTTATCAATAAGGTTTAAAATATTATCTAATTTTTAAATTGTAGCATGTTCACCTGAAAACCGAATCTTTTCTGGCAGATACTGAGAAAAACTAGTCAGTGCTACATAAAACTTGTAATTCGGATATATATTCTTAAAAAGGTTACAAAGCTAAAAAGATAAGAAAAGCCCTCTTCAAATTATTTTTTGCATTATACCAGTTGTGCTTTTTCATTGCAATTCTTACTAAGCAAATAAAAGTCAAATGCATCAAAAATACAAAATACTTTTGAATCTTTTGAACCATTTCACATCTTCACAAACTGAGTTCAGTAGACTACAAAGCCAACCTTATAATGCCCTGCAGATGAGTGCATAAACCCTAATCAGTGCTGTTTCTGAGAGATGGGTCCGAAACTCCATAATTTTGCAGGATAAGAATCAAGACTGTTTTCAGTGCTTTTCCACCACACTTGTTTTGAGGTCTAAACATGCCTTTCAATTCCATGGTTAAGATCTAGTCATACCATTCAGAGTTACTTTTCAACTAAAATTCCCTGTTTGTCTTCTCACTTTGTCTTTTGTATCTCTGTATGCACGTCATTGCCTTGATCTATTACTTTAGTAATTTTATGAAAAGGCCATCAGGTTTGCTTAATTTAACTTAATTTCTCCCTCTAAGTCCATGCAGCTGTCTGTGCCTTGTACCACTACTTCTCATTCTTTCTTTTTTTTTTTTTTTTTAAATATATATACATTTTCCTCAGAGTTTGTGTTATTTTCATTGCTATTGAATGCACTTCACTCTATTCATTGAAAGCATCCTGAAAGAAAACTCTCTTTCAGATCACTTGCAATGGGTGCAAAAATTTACTTGTACAGGTGATTCAGGTGTCAGGGAAATTTTACATTCATTTTAGCAATATTCAGCCAAACACTTAGGCACGTGATTAAAAAGTTAAGCCCACACTTTAATTCTGTTTCATATTGAAGCTTTTGAGAATTTATGTACATTTTGTAAATATTTATATAAGAAATATTCACAAATGATGCTGACTAAACATATCCAACTTAAGAATTTTTATAATTCATTAATTATGTTTGTGCTTCTTTGAGCTGTGACTAACTAGCTGGCTGCTACAGTGGGTCAGTATTCAGGAAAGATTTTGATTTAAGCTTGAAATTAAACAAATAACCCTTTGAGGGAAAATGAATTTAGCTATTATTTAAGCAAAGAAAGATTAAAACCAAAACCAAACCAAACCAACCCACCAAACAAACAAAAAAAAAACCCCAAAAACCAAAACTGTAATAAAACATTTCTATTTATTATGTAGAAGATACTCTGTTTCTGAATACCAACTTCAAACTACAGATAGGAGCTAATCTTAAAGGAGAATGTGTTCTTTAAATTCTAAGCTTGTTTTCTAACATTTTCTTTCCTTTGTTTGAAACAGGTAGTTTACCTCACTTACCGAGTACCAGGCTGAATCAACTCTCCATCTTGAAGATTATTTTGGTTTATGATGAGGTTACTCATAACTGCAATAAAACTAGCAGTGCTGAAATTTCAAAGATATTTTCAGCTGACACGAAACTGCCTCTGCCAGTCACTTAAAGATTTTATTGCTGACTGCTGTGGGAGATGGCTGGCAGAACATAGTCTTACTTTTGGGCTCAACCATGCTGCAAATGATTGGTTATTCAACTCCCGTGATCGTGTAAGTCAAAAGCAGCTGCTCAGTTATTGCTGGGATTTTCAAAGTTGTCCTGCTTAGGCAGGGGCTGAGAGCCCTGGGTGGAGCCCCCAGATCATTGGCAGGTGTGGGTGGCCTCATGTGAGGCTGGGCAGGATCATTAAGACCTGTTAGTACCCTCAAGACTTTGAATATATCAGTGGCCTGTCATGGATTGATTCTCAGAAGTGTGCAGTAAGGAAGACCATAAAAGGGTCTAGAGGGTATCACAATTCTAAGTCAAATCCATAAGATAGAAAAATAATCAGCTCAAATCTTTGGGAATAATTATACAATCACACAAAACCTAGCTTTTGCAGGGCAAGAATTTCAACATATACCTCAAAACACAGGTAACTTTCTCACATTTGTTAAAAAGACCTTAAATAGCAAAAATTCCATTTGCTTTATTTGTCACCTATAAAAATGAGAATGAAAACCACAATTATTTTTCATCTAAATGTGTGTAGAAATGATGATCTGTGGAGAAAAAGGGAGAGATGGAATCCTTGTCCTCATCATCAGAGTGATTAATAATTTAATTAGGGTCAGAGGTTGGGATCCTTTCTTTCTGCTCAGCACTGGTAAGGCCACTTCTGGAGTTGTGTGTCCAGTTGTGAGTTACCCAGTACAAAAGAGACTGAAGCAAGTCGAGTGAGAACAATTAAGATGCTGGAACAACTCTCGTATGAGGAAAGGCTGAGAGATCTGAGATTGCTCAGCCTTGAGAAGTGAAGGATCAGGGGGGATCTTATCAATGTGTATAAATATTTGTCATGGACGGTCAGTGAAGAAGATGGAGCCAGAGGTATTCAGTGACAGGAGATAATGAGCAATAATTAAGTATGGGTGGTAGACCAGAAGATCTCATAAGGTTCCTTCTAGCCACAGTGATTCTGTTAGTCTATACTTGCAGTGAAGCCAATATATCCAAACTCATCACACAGTCAGGTGTATACTGGATGAAAAGGCACCATAGTGAGTTCTGCTTATGCCAGCTCAGACACTGAAGCAACACAAGTATACAGTGTCCAAGCTAAGTCCAGCAGGAGAATTCATTAAAGCAGGTCTGTGGCACTGGAGAAAGGATATTTTGCTACTTGTGAGCATAGGCTGGTGAATCCATCCCCTGTTGTGCTGAATGCATACAGCCTGAGAGGTCCAAAGTAATTTATAATGAGCATCATTTACTTCCCTGGAGATAACAA
Source organism: Rhynochetos jubatus (assembly GCA_027574665.1). NCBI lineage: Eukaryota > Metazoa > Chordata > Aves > Eurypygiformes > Rhynochetidae > Rhynochetos > Rhynochetos jubatus. The sequence continues at coordinate 27,111,039 of CM050656.1, forward strand.
AGCATTTAAGTAATTTCAGAGAAGTAAGCTCCTATATTACAATTTTCACCCCCAAATTTCAGTCACCTTGGGTATAAGAGCAGTCAGTGAAGAGAATTGAGGAATCCTGATACCTGATTCCTTTATCTTTCTTCTGGGGACTACACAACCTGTGTACTCACAAAGGTCTATAATTCTAAGTCTAATTTAAGTTACAATAAATAATTTGAAAATTATGAAATAAAACACGTTTCCTCATCTATTCATGATATTGCAGAAGTATTATAATATGTTTTGAAACTAGTGGGATGGCTGCTCTCTGAGGCTTTCGATTCCACTTGGAATCATATAAAAAGGGCTGATAAAGAACTTATCTTTAAAAATTACACAAAACTTTTCTGCTATTACTTGGGAAAAGATAAACTATACCGTAGTGGCTTCTCATTTGAATGTTCCTTTTTGTTCTCCCTCCATAAAAAAAAGGAATAGTCTTATTTCAGTTGATTGATAGACTAATATTTTTCAATAAGCCACAATAAACAATACAAAAAGATTAGGTGCATTACTTTGATAGCTTGCAATATAAATGTATTACCAGTGTAGCACTGGAAAAATAGAGTGAAATGCTTTTACTCAAAAAGAAAAGTCTCTCGACCCTTCCTAAGCCAGGAGGTGAATATAATGAGTAATGAAAGAAAACTTCATCATAAATTTGGACAATTACCTCAAAATGTTTCAGGTACAGTGAATTGCAAAAGGCAGTGGCACCCAATTCAAGAATTTTAGACTCTTTTTACTTGAACTCTATGGGGTTTCCAGTCTATATATAGGCAGTAAAATACTGTGACCTTTTGACAGCACAAAAATGACAGCATGCATGTGTATGCACATAGGCTGATGACTGTTCCCTATGTCTGCCACACACAGTGATGATTTTCAGTCCCCAAAGTACTCATGAACATGTCAGAAAAACTGAGAGAAGCCAAATGTTCACAATGTTAATGGCTCACTGTTGCTAAAAAGAGCAACACATGCAAAATAAAAGCCTCTTAATATGTAGTTTGAAAGATTTGAACACAGAATGTAAACCCTAAGCCAACATATACTTAAAATATGTCCCCTGTGTAATTTTAGACAAGTGCTCCTACAGCACCTCTTGGTCATGTTAACTACTTTCAGGTTATATTTTTAGCCAACAAGAAGTCAAATGACTAAAAGAAGAGACAGTGAGGATATAAATTCAAATGTGCTGATTTGGAGAGAGTTTGGATTCTGTAGTTATGAAAAACAATTAATAAGTTGAAGCTTTTTGCAAAATATATAGCTAGTGTTCATTCTAATGTACAATAGATTTTCTGAATCTTTAATTTAGTAAAAAAAGGAACATCTCCAGTTCACTTGACAAAAAGGTACAAGATGGTAGATTTAGTGTACACCTGTGAGATGAAAGACTATTCAAGAATGTGGATTTGCAAATAATTAAAACATCATTTTGGAAAAGCTTCATGTTAAAAATCCTTTCCAATTCATTTAATCTTGCCATCCTTTATTCAAAGGTCAATTATTTCATAATAATATTGTGCATGATTTTATGAACTTAGCAGCTGCATGTAGATTAAAGCAGGGCATATGAGAGTTTAGAGAGTACCTGCTACTCCTCAGTATCCAGCACAGCAAGAAAAATAAATTAAAGAAGCAGAAGAAGATGAGAAGAAATCAGTGTTTCAAAGCAACAACCATCTTTATGAGTAAACCACCTATGCCATTGATGCCAGAACCTTGTGTCTTCCTTATATCCCTGCTGATACTATCTTCATCCTGCAAGCACTTCCTGACTAACTGAGGATTGCCAATTCACTATACACCTCACTTGGTCATGCAGAGAAACAAACCTTCTGCACAGACACAGAGGATGAGGGGGGAAAAAAGTTGAGAAAGTAGTAGTAAAAAGATTTTCTTCTTTTTGAAATCTAAGAGGGTGCATTGTGATCCTCATCTCCCAACAGAATACCAGAGACACTGCACACCTTTACTCTTTCCTTATATACTCTAATACTCTTAACAACAATGACAACAAACCACAAAAAAACCCAGACAAAGCCCTGTTTAGAACAGAAATCATGGCAGCCAAGTTTTTTCTATTTACCAGCAGAACCTATAATCACCTTATTCTAGAGTAAAGTAACTTTGATTCTTAGACTTTCAGGTCAGGGTTTTTTTCATACTCAGGGTTGATACCTGGTTTTTTTTCCCCAGTATTTTCAGCTGGATAGCAGCTACAAATTTGCTTCCTAAACTAAGAATATATGAGTGTAAGAATTGCCATATATCCTCTAGGTTAGATCAAAGGTCTCCCTGGTACAATATCTGTCTTATTGCTGAAAATGGCCATTAGTGGATGCCTAGAGAAACATGAAAATAGGGCTAGAATTCCTCAAAGCACTCTCCTACCCTCTTTGGGTTTCTCAGACATATCTACTGCCTTTGAGGGGAACCATCCTGGATAGATCTTGCTTTCATGAAAGTAAGAAGCCATGAGATAGCTTGTGGTAATGTACAAAATGTGATATTTCATTCAATGGGGAAGGTTTTTTGGAATAGCAGCTGATTTTATGTCATCTTCAGAAAAATTAGGTCTACTTTAGAACAGGTTGCCCAGAGCGGCTACGTAGTATCCATCTGCGGGGATATTCAAAAGCTGACTGAGTGCAGTCTTGGGTAACCTGCTCTAGGTGACACTGTTGAGTGTGTGTACCAGATGTTCTCAAGAGGTCCCTTCCAACCTGAACGATTCTGTGCTTCTGTGATAATGATAATATTAGTCTAAATGACCTCGCTGAAAACCTCTCTCCTACTAAGTATACTGATACAGATTTTATTTTGGGCATTTGTCATACCAGTAGTCAAGGAAAGTTATCTTCTACTGGGTACATTCTTATGATCAGTTTTTCAGGTTAGAGACAATGGTGTAAAACCAACTATTCTGACCTTTCTTTTACTTCTAACTGTACATCATTCATGGTACTAATTGATATTATGGAAATAGGCACAATGGATGAATTAGGATAATCTTATTATACATTTTTACATCTCCTGGGTTTTTAAGAAATATTATAGATTCAAAGAAATTTCATTTAAAGACATAGTGTTTTTATTTAACTTTAATGGCGTATAGTGAAACTACTAGAAAAGAACTTTTAGACTAAGTTATAATGTGGATAACCTTCATTCATAAGTTCTTGAAATTTGACTACAGATAGTTAAAGGTATGACTTCAGTGAATAAAAGCAAATCTTTTCCCACACTGGCAATTCACATTGAAGTGTTGTTCAAAAAGACCTTAACACTAATCACAGTTCCCAATCACATTACAGTTAAGGTAAAAATATTTGCAGGAAGGTCAAACACAAGTGACCTTATGTTGCATCATCACACCAGGACAATCTAACAGCAGCCCAGGTTAAGCATTTTCCTAAATCTCAGTTCCAGATGCTCTGATTTCAGGGTTCCAGGTCCTGCTGTAAGGAAAACTAAACTGTTCTTTCTTACTGAAACACTGAGGAACTTGGAGAATACAGTAAGAGAGTGGCTTGTAACATCTTTAAGCTCCAAAGTCCTATTCCTGACTAGAATGCTAACAGTAGCCTTCGTTATGTTCAACATAAAGATCACATGAAGTCCTTGCCTTTATTGACCTTCTTCTTTATTTTTTTGGTCCCGTAGAATAGCTAGTTTCAGATTCCAAAATAACTAACCTTAATTAAAATTATCACATAGGCTGTAACACTGAAAGACACCATAAGGCTGTATGTCACTAGAAACCACCAGTTCTAATAGTCCTCTTCCTGTTTTTAGCAGTGATACAAAATTGAATTGATCAAAATTGAACAATTTCACTTCTTTAAACTTATTCCCCAAAGGCTTCAGTCCGACAGTCCCACCATAAGCTCTGCATCTAAGTCAGTGGGTGGGAAGTGCAAAATCAAGTAATAAACTGAGATCTTGGAGCTTTAATTTCCCAAACCCAGCTGTAACCTAATCTACATTGTAACTAGAGAACAAGGCTACCATGCTACGGTAGAAATATAAGGCTTTGATGATAACTGGCAGTACCAATTTTTCTGTTTCTGAGGGGTTTTCTACATAGAGTGTAAACTAATTGCACAACTGTGAGTCCAAAACCTAAATTCTGACCTTATCTTTATTAATTAAATGAAATGTAGGATAAAGTTTTGTCCTAAAACAATACGAGACAGCCCCCTCTATTTCCTAGCCCTGATCCTTAACACTGTTTTGTATCATAGTCCAGATCTGCATACCTATATTATCTCCTAAATCCAAGCTAGAACTTAACCAAACACTGAAGGCTTTGCAGAATCCATGAATAGCACGGGATCCTCAATCTTTAAATTCTAAAACGCTTGTCATAAAAAAAGTAGAGCCAACAATCTCATCAATACAGCGAAAACCAGAATTTTACTTTCATTCAATACATCTGCAATTGTCACAGTGATGCAGCATTGAATAGTACAAATTGTTTCTTCTGTATTTAGCTGTTCCAATCTTACTTTCATTGTAACTCTAACCACTGTCATATCAATACAGTGAACAGTAATATCTAGAAAATAAACATAAGAAACAACATAGATGTCATCTGAGGTAAGAAAATGTAGTAACTGTAGAGCCCACAAGCACCCAGCAATGAAGTGGGTTCCTTAACTGCAGGAAACCTAAACCCTTCCATAACCTAAGCCCTGGCCTTTATTTCAATCAGTGACTATGCACCCATATATTGAAAGATGTGGCAAGATTCAGACCCAATGAATCTTCTCCTAATTTCAAAGCCTTTTAGTGTTTAGCCATGATCAGGGGATGAAATCAAAGCTGTAATTGCACCTACATAGGCAGCACGTACAGCAAAATGCAACTTAAGGCAATGAGTCCTAATGATAAACTCTTATCTATCTGTGTTAGCTAAGGAGAATCACACAGAAAATGTGTTCTTCATATCTTCCCTCAGATCTTAACCCTAACCAGAGTCATAACCCAGACTTGAATTACACCCAGGGAGCTGATAGCTACAACAAAAATAGATATCTGATATAAATCTTTGATAACAGTATCTTTCTTCCTATCCCTCACACTAAGGTGAATCCAGCATTAACCTCAGATATTCAAGCCTCTTTTCAAAAGCTGCTCCCAATATACTACCTCTGCACAGATAGCACACCTCCTAACTTAAAATTTCCAAGGCTTTTTAACTGGAGTTCACCATTTTTGTCTTCTGTGATATAATCTGAAAATCAAAAAGTGAAATAATTGTGCTTCTCTCTTCAAAAAATGGTGCCAAAGAACTTCTGTGTTAAAAAAAAAAAAAAAAAGGGCTAATCTCACAAACACTTCTGTTACTGAGGATAAAGTACTGAAAATCAGAAACCCTTTCAGAGTGTTACATAAAGACATATATTACCTCAGCTGCATCTAATGGATGAAATGCACTCCTGACTTCGCTCAGTACATTCACTGGAAATAAAGGCCAACAAGAAGAGTCTGGAATTTCTAGCTAGGTCTTGCCTGAATCTCAGCACTGAAAGGACCAGCAGATAAGCTTACTAAACACTTTCTTTTTATAAAGATTTCCTCTGGGAACAGAGGAAAAAATATTTCAGCCAGCAACTGTAATCTATTCTGAAGACTGGAATAATAATCGGCAGGAAGTAAAATAACAAATAACACTGTCCTACTGAATTGAAAGAAATGGAAATAAGATTTCTGGTGCAAATGAGGAATGACAGAAGCAAGGGAGAAAAAAACCACATGCTATGTAACTCCATTTGCAAGAAAATGGGTTTGCCTTCAGTCTTACTGTGAGACAACAAAACGATGCACAAAATACCTTTGCAACATGTTCTGAACAGAATGTATTTTCTGTAGTATAGAAACACAGCTATTCAGTAAAATAGTATTTATTACAGTTTGAGAACTTGGACAGACTACAATGTTATTCATTTCACTGCTACAAATTGTGTCATTATCAGTCAAATGGTAAGATTCAGATCTGCACAGCTAGCATTTGAGTCCTGCTGAAGAGAATTGTCTGACCTTAGAAAGTGCACCAGTGTCTAAGTTTGACTCAGGATACACATTTCTTCTGCCAGAGAATCTCAATTAATTCAGCAGTGCAAGGTGAAAGGCACAGCGGTCAACCTGGCTGGGGCAGGGCTGGGGTGGAGAGACATCTATGCTCCAAGATTTCCACTTCACATGTCTTTACCTTTTTCTATTTGTAGTACTGAATGGCACATATAGTAACATTATAGCATTTATTAATCCTGATAATATTATAATAATGCCAATTGCACTTACTTGCCTTGTGAACTGCAGAGAGGTTTTTATATCTTAAGCATGGGGAAAGCTAGACAATGCTACTGAGTGGAATAAAAGATTCTAATTTGAATTTCTGTAGTCTTATAGTCTTTACAATTAGGATCCATTATTTCTTATATCTTAGCATGCTAATGTTATACATTGTTATACTTCATACTCCAGCTGGGAGGAGAATGGATCAAGAACAGCCCTGAGGAAGATGTGGAGGTTCTGGTGGATGAAAAGCTGGACAAGTGCTGGCAGTGTGTGCTGGCAGCCCAAAAAGCCAACTGTATCCCGGGTTGTATCCAGAGCAGCGTGGCCAGCAGGTCGAGGGAAGGGATTCTTCCCCACTACTCCGCTCTCGTGAGACCCCACCTGCAGTTCTGCATCCAGCTCTGGAGCACTCAGCATAAGAAGGATATCAACTGACTGGAGGGAGTCCAGAGGAGGCCACAAAGATGATCAAAGGGCTGGAACACCTTTGCCATGAGGACAGGCTGAGAGTTGGGGTTGCAGCCTGAAGAAAAGAAAGCTCCAGGGAGACCTTATAGCACCTTCCAGTACCTGAAGGGGACCCACAAGGAAGCTGAGGGGTGGTGGTGGTCGTGTCCTTTTACAAGATCCTGTAGTGAAAGGACAAGGCGAAATGGGTTTCAATTGATAGAAGGTAGATTTAGATTGGATAACAAGAAGAAATTCTTCTCAGAGAGGGTGGTGAGGCACTGAAACAGGTTGCCCAGAGAAGCTCAAGATTGCTTAAGACAATGTCATGGTAGTGACAGGATTGGAAAGATATGATATGAATAATGATATGAGTAGAATGTGCCCAGCTGTAGCAGTATCAGAGGCCACACTGATTACCATTAGCACAGAGTACTGAGCTGTTTTCCTTATGAAATGTTTGCATTTTGATTTCTAGCCAGGAACTGGAGCTCATGCAGGTGATAACAGATCTCAAATCTAATTTCTTTGAATGAGGTGTATTCATTTTGCATCTAGGAACTGAACTGAAAGCTGTGACAATTTATTACTTATTCAAAATTAATTAAACTTCAGGGAATGAGAAAAGACCAGAAAATTGCATGTTATTGACATAATTAAAATGCGAAGTTGGTTCTCCTATTTCATTTTTTGTTTTGCTAGAGAGAAAAAAAGCTTGGGAAAAAAGACACTTTTTGAGTGAGCAGTTAAACTAATTAAAAGTAATAAATTCCAGTACCTTGAGATGATGGTATCGAACACTTGTTAAGGATGCTACACAGTGTCATTTGCTAACATTAGAGGAGAATTGGAAACATCAACTGATAAGAGAAACTTAGCAAAAAGCATCAGTCAGCATACAGATTGATTTCTCAGCAACCTCCTTTAATTTAAACACTGTTCAATACTGCAGCAAAAACACTCATTTATAGCTCTGACAATGGGGACAGAGAGCAGTTCAAAAAGTAGCTGCTAGTGTTTGAAAAAAAAAATTATGCATGGGCAACATACAGGTGGGTACAACGTTAACTTAGGTCTTAAATAGGTTGACGTTTTGGTGACTCATCTCCATGGGCCACAGCTCCTGCCAGGAACCTGCTCTTGAGTGGGCTGTACACAGACTACGGCTTCCTTCAGGGTACATTCCCCTTCTCTGGTGTGGGGTCATCCACAGACAGATGGATCTCTATTCCACCATCAACATCCATCCGCTGTATAGGGACAACCTGCTTCACCATAGTCTTCACCATGGGCTGCAAGGGAATCAATGCTCCGGAGCACGTCCTTCCTCTCCTTCTTCCCTGAGTTGCTGTCTTCAGGGATGTTTCTCTCACATTTTCTCCTTCATCTCTCATAGCTGCTATAAGACATTTCCTTCATGCATGTGTTACCACAGAGGTGCCACCATCATCACTGATGGACTCAGCTTTGGCCAGTGGCAGGGGCCACACTTGCAGCCCCCTGCTGCCAAAACCTTACCACACAACCCAGTAGTAACATGCACCAGTGTTGTTATACATCTTATTCTCCCTGGATTGTCAGGTGAAGTCTGTGTTCCCAATGACCATGATTTGATACTTAATCTCAAGCTATTTCACATTTTTTAATTGAAACTTGGCCTCGTGGTTTGCATAAAAAAATCCAGACATCATTTTGGTTTAAAATGCACTTACAACCCTCAGGGCAGCAGATGGAAGTTGGAAAATGTGAGTCTTAACAGATCAAACACCAGAAGTAAATTAAAATTAAATAAGTTGCTACATTTAGAGCATATCACCATAAAGCAAATCTCACAATTAATGGATATTTTCCATTAGCCCTAAAGCACCCCAATAGTCTAGATAAAGTATAGCAGCCTGGGGTCTGCAGTATTATGTTGATGACTTACTTCAGCAGTTTCACACTCATTGGATATTTCTGCACAACACTGCAATTTTTTTTTAGGAGCAACGAAGGACTGATGTAAATGCAGCTATGGCAAACCCATAAACTCCAGAGAACATTCTCCCAAGACTTATTGCTTTGTTTTTGAATCTGAACTTATAATCAACAAGCAATCAGCAATATAAGATTTTGTTGGTTTATGCTAACTCTGCTTTTACAACATGTATTTTAATCTTTAGTTTAGACATTGCAGACCATAAACAAAAGACATAAAGCAAAGCATGGTGAGACGCTTTAAGTACAGTCTGAGTTTGCCCTAATTATTACCCAGCTCCATTTTCTGTGCAATGCCACGCTAAAAATGCACATGCATGCCCCTCATTGAACAAGAGAATGCAATTAAGAGCAAACATTACAGGGCCTGAAAATAAGAATTTAAATATTTTAGTACTGAGTTTTCAGCTACAAGTTAGAACATACAATCCCAGAGGTTTTCCCGTGTTTTGGGGTTTGTGCTGAAAGTACTGAGAGGCCACCAAATAGACCTTGTTTTACTTCATGCAATATGTGTTTTTTCTGATCTTTGTGAGCTGTGACAGAAAGAGCTGTAACAAGTTCTGCTTTGAGATGTCAAAGCCATGAGTAATAGTCTCAGAGATGCCTGACCTCTGACCCTGAAGGTGTAAGTGGACTGAAGTTGCTCTCCACCTACTAGCAAGAAGGAACATTGAGTTGGTGTTTTCCCAGCTTGCTAAATTAGGTCACATATTAAAGACCTAGCTTTCAAATGTAAGAGTTCAACTGTTTAGTCAGCCAATGAGCTCAAGGTCTCTGCACTTAAATTAGTAAGAGAAGTCACAGCTCCTAGGACCTCACAGAGGCTTGTTCTTTGATATTAGTCCCCAGAACATTAGACTCCCTAATCTGCCAAGTTCTCAGTAGCCTATATCACCAGCCAAACAAAACAGTGGCATGTCACAGTCATTTAGTATAGCGGTGAATGATGTTATATGGGCTGGAGTAGGAGAAAACTGTGCATTTCCAATGGAAAGCTGGACACCCACTATACACCTCCCACAGTTATTGGGTGTAACAATTGAACATATTCCATGATGGTTCAAAGCCTCTATAGTAACTCAGTGGTTGTCTTAGGAAGCATTTAATTAAAATAATTATTGACTTTTGTACACAGATCTCAAACCTTGACCAGTCTTCATAATGAGTTAGATATAAGCCAGCCTCTTCTGTGCTGTATGCTTTTGTCATTCTGTAAAAATATTAGTATTAGGCTTGATAAAATGTGTTGTCTGTGGAGGGGAAGAAAGAAAACAGCTAAAAGTACAGAGACAGAGAGAGAGAGAGAGAGATAACATGACATTATTGTTTTAATCCAAGAATGTCAGACATTGTAATGTCAGTACATTAATTTTAAAGCAAATGAAGGAGATAAACCACATTTTCTCTGAAGTGCCTGTTTATGTGAGCCTGAGAAATGTTGATTTTTTTAAAGACATGGGTCACAAACTGTTGAGCACTACCCTTAGCACTTAGAATTCAGAGTATGGTCTTCCAAAGTAATTTTCATTTTGGGAGAACTGTCTGGGTTCATTTTTATTTAACATAGCTAATGAACAATATGGGATGGCAGGTTTTGTTTGTTGGTTTGGGTTTTTATTTGAAAAAAAAACGGCATTTTACAGGACCAAATTTCCAGGAAATTTCTTCTGAAGAAATGTTTCAACATTTCACTGTATAATATTAATTAAAAATCATAAAACTTAACATGCTATCAAAAATAATAATAAATGAGATGCCAATAAAAATCTTTGCATACTATGTTCTAAATAATGTTATGAATTTATATAATATTTGAAATGTTATCACCTAAAAACCTGCACGTATCAGCACAAAAAAAGGGACCAAAATCAACATCTATGTGCTTAGAAACTTATTTCAAAACAACTTTGTTTCTCCTTTTTGATTTAATTGTAGTTCAGAACTGGTCTAGGAATTTGGGAAGAATTCTGAATTACTTGCTTTTAAGAAGGGTTCTTATTACTGGCTTTTAATTTCTGACTATACAGACTGAATTCAAAAGGTATTTTTTTTTCCCTGGTGGCTATCAAATTTCTCTTAGAGGTGAAAAGGAAATGAAGTATTATAGAATCACATGATCCCTGAAGCTGGAAGTTTGGAGAAATGCAAATATGAGAAGTATAATCATGATAACATCACAAGAAAAGTGGCTGAAACCTCTGTACACAAAGCTTAGATGAATGTATGAAGGGATGTGTAGTCATGGCCTTTCCCCAAAACACTGTGTTGAAAAAATAGAAGCAGAAGTGAGCTGCCTCTACTGGATTTTATACAACTGTGCATTTTAAAACCCTGTCAGGGATAGCAGTGTACTTAAACTTTGGATGATGACAAACCCACAAAAGCTGCATGGTTTTATGTGTATTCATATACAAACCACCAGGCTTATGGACATTTTGGGGTTGGAAGAAGCTATGATATATTCACTTTCTGTGAATCTGAAGTGCTTAAAACGGGAATGAGATAGCCAACTTCATGAAATTGTCTCATCCCTTTGGGAGCCACCAGCTTTCACCATACCCTGACAGAAAGGCAGGTTGAAAGGTGAGCTCAGTACATGGGGAAACAGGAACCCAGACTACAGACTGCAAACTACATCTCTTTCAAGCTGTGTCAAACCCTGTACCTCTCATTTTCTGGCAAATGAATTTCAGTATATCATGGAGAAATTATAAAATTCTCACAGCTTGAATAAATGTGAGAGATTCAGGGTCAGGTTGATTAGCATTTGGACCAAAGTGAAATGGTAAGAAGAGTCAAAGATTGCTATGGGACTTTGATAATTTTCCTCAGATTTAGCTGGGAATAGCCAAGAGCCTACCAGGCTGGCAAACGGCAAGATGTCTAATACTGGAGATTAAAAAAAAAAAAAAAAAAAAAAATTAGAAAACACATCTAAAGAAACAACTTTCTGAAAGGTTTAGTGATTAAGGTGGTCATTTTATAGCATGGGCCTAATTGTGCACACACAAGAGACGTACCTCTGCCCTCTGCCCAGCAGTCTTTTGCCCTGTAAACACCCTTGTTTCTTGAGAGGATAACCTCATTCTGCAGAAATTTGGAATCTGTTAAATAAAAACAGATATTCTGAAGCAGGATGAAATTGATTTTTCAGTGTTGTGAATGGGAACATTATCTTACAACAGTACTTCCTGTTGATGGCTCTGATTTTGTGTTTTATGGGTTTAACCCAATTACATTTGAATTTGCACTCAAAAAGGAGGAAATTCAGACTAAGTTAATTCTTGGCTCCTTAAGATACAGAGTTATGTTTTGTCCCATGGTGGTTGTAATTTTTATTCTTAAGTAAGGGAGTTTCATTAGAGGTTGATTTACTGGTAAACTCCAGAAGATATTTTCTGGGGGGTGAATTAATTTTGATTGTCATCATGTCACCTCTTACCCAAAGAGAGGTGCCTCTCTTTGTTCCTCTTGTCATCCAGAATGTCAGTAACTCATGAAGTATTTGTGCACTAAGGTATTGAGTGAGATGGTCAGAGTTCTGGCAAATTTTCATTACAAATGGTTTGGGTTTTATTTAAATTCGCTTGCTGTTCTTCAAGACTATTTAATGTGGTTTATTTTTGTAAAAGAGAGGGAAAATGCATTAAATTGAAAAAATAATCCATGGAAAGGAGGATTTAGAAAATCATTACAATTCATAACAGAATTACATGTTACTACCATTGTAGAAGTGATAAATACAGACAATGAATAGTAAATCTGTAGAATTGCTGCTGCTCATGCATTCCAGCTTTGTAAGTACTCTTCTCTAGGATCCCAGAAAGCGAATTTCTGCTATGCAAGCAAGAGGCAGGAGTAGGGTTCAAATCAGATAGATAGCACCTTCCTACATTTTGTAGTAAATACTGAAAATAATATATAACACTATCTTTTGAAGGCTTTTCTTGTCTCCTAGGCTTAAATCAAGGTGGTTGACACTGAAATGTATGGTCTTTCTAGACTACAAATCCAGCCACAGCATTGAATGGTGTACACTCAACCTTCTAGCTGGCTGAAGTGTTTAAACATAAAAAAGTGAACAAGCAAACAAAACAGAATAAAACAAAACAATACAAAAATAAAAAAACCAAAAAACACCAAAAAAAAATTAAAAAGACATATAAAATTTAAAAGCATTGATTGTCTTAACCAGAGGGAGTGCAATCCAGAGATCTGCATAACTGATCTCACTCCCATAGGACATAAACCCATTTAATCTAGATTTGCATTAAGGTTAGTCATCATTTTTTTAAACAGAGGTCCTGCAGGTGCTTGAAGATACCAAGATATTAATCCATATTTTCCTTTTTCTAGTCTGAAGATCTTTTCTCTTTGAGAAACAACTGGAAAACCAGCAACAGTTATTTGGACATTTTTCTGCCACTCAGAACAATGGAACCTTTAATTTGAGATCTTTGGGGTTCTCCACGAATGGTCTCTGAGACAGGTACCCAGTGCACAGGAGTGATCAGCACAGGAATTATGAGGATTCAGGGGACAAATATCCAATACATTACCAGAAACACCTGAGCTGGGGATGTAACCGTTTGTCCTTTAATTAAAATGAGGAATAAACTTCTGAGTTCTCAAACAAGCATCCAGAACATTAGCATTAGCTAGCAAATGGAAATGTGATTCAGTCGAGGGTAAATATCACCCGTCAGACCAGCATGGATTGTAAGTATCTGCCACAAACCACCTGACATAGAAGAGGAGAGAAATGAAGTCTCATGACTGTGTCTGGACTGCCATGTCCAGTTCCAGGCTTTCTATTTCATGAGAGACTTGGTCAGATCAAAACAAGTGCAGCGGTGGTCCACAATAATTTTTAGTGGGCTGGAAACCATGATGTGTAAGGAGAGGATGAGAGTTGGATTTCTTCAGCTTGAAGAAGGGGAGACCTTTTTGCCATCCACAGCTAATTATGGAAAAGTGTAGAGAACATGAAGGCAGACTATTTCAGAGATGTAAGACAGTAGACAACAAGGCAACAGGCACAAGATGGAACATGGGAAAGTTTGATTAGATAGGGGAAAAAAGTTTCCCCATGTGAGTGGCCAAACCCCAGTTGCTCAAAGATTCAGCCCAAAACTCAACTGAACAAGACCAGGTAGCCCCAGGAGGGTCCTTTTTTCTGTAATCCTACTATTTTTATAAACATGGTGAAACAAGACCTGTGAAGGCACTGCAGACATTTCCTTTTAACAAAGCTAAATACATGAAGAGAGAAAATCTGATATATTTTCTAGTGAAAGATTCCAGCTCTTTGTCTCAAGTGTTGTGGGTATCAGCAGTATGGAAAGATGAATCAGATCTTTTCTCTAACTCTGAAATGGCTGCTTTTGAAGGGATATAGAATATGATAAGCAGAACGCAAAAGACTCATCTCAAAAATAAAACATAAACAGAATGAACATAAAGATATTTAATCTGGCAATATAGGTTCAAATTTTATTAGCAAGCCCTAGCTTGGCATTTGACACTCACTTTGTATGATGACTGAAGTTATTCCTTTGAGATAATTTTATTTCTAATTTAACTCAGATGCTCTTGTAGTTCTGTCTAGCACCTGCTTTGTATCTCAGCTTCTCACTCTAAGGGAAAAGAGAATGATTTTTAAAAGCCAAATTTTAAATGCCAAAAAAAAAATTAACATACAAATGGGAGCAGATGTTGCTTTCATAAAGGTTCACAGCACACACACAAAAAGTCGGTACTACACACTGCAGAGAGTTTAGTCTCTCTTCTTCTTCTCATTCCATTTTGGAAATAATTTTACATACACTGTTGGTGTTGGGATAGATGGCCATCAGTTTTGCAGTCCAAGTCTGTCTTTCATCTTCTTTCTCTCATTATATTTACTCCAAAAGAACCAACCCAATTTCCTCCTGGGCGTGTCCTAACCCAGAATCACTAAACATTTTATTCCTATATACTGCAACTGATTTTCAACTGAATTCCAAATGCCAATATTTGAGTTACGGGCTGTTAGGCACAGCTGGCTTTGTCTGCATTCTGGCAGTCTGACCCAGATAATTCATACACAATACTCCAGTGGAGTCTTGAGAAACCTCTACATATTTTCTGCATTTTTAATGGTGAAAGTTAGGTCTCATCGTACAAATACAGCACCTGACTAAGAAGCCTACTGCAAGTTGTAATTACAATTGATTATATGATTAGGGTAGAGTACTTCAAGAGCACTGCCTGAATATTTATTTGATACTTGGACCAGGATCTGTCTTGAATTTGGAGAGGGTTGGTAAGTTTCCTTTGTTTATGGTGATATTCCACATATTCAATGTCCTGGCTTGGGTCAGAATCAAAACTGGGAATACAGGTAGGAAGAAGAGCTGTAGGTGTAATGCACTTGGTGTATTTTGGATGAATGGTATCCAGGACACTGGAATTGCAAAGAAGTTGAAAGAAAATGAAGATGGAATTTGACTGTGTGCCAGAGCAGCACAGAGTAGTCAAGTAGTATCACAAAGGATCTCTCTGACAGTGGCTAGGACTTGATGAAACATGATATCCTATGGTGGGATGAGATGATAAGCCAGAAGACTTCATTTTTATTCCAGTCCTATCTATTAGATTAAGGTCCCTGTCATGAAACTTTGAATCCCAGACAATTAGCATTCTTATGAACAGACATGGATGATGGGACTGAGCAAGTTTGCCAATGACACCAAGCTGTGTGGTGTGGTTGACACACTGGAGGGAAGGGATGCCATCCATAGGGACCTTGACAGGCTGGAGAGGTGGGACACTGCCAACCAGCTAAGCCAAATGCAGCTAAGCCAAGTGCAAAGTCCTGCACATGGGTAGGGGCAATCCCAAGCACAAGTACAAGATGGGCAGAGAATGGATTGAGAGCAGCCATGAGGAGGAGGATTTGGGGTTACTGGTGGATGCAAAGCTGAACATGAGCCGTCAGTGTGCACTGGCAGCCCAGAAAGCCAACCGTATCCTGGGCTGTATGAGGAGAAGTGTGGCCAGCAGTTCAAGGGAGGTGATTCTCCCCCTCTGCTACACTCTCATGAGACCCCACCTGCATTTCTGCCTCCAGTTCTGTGGTCCCCAACATAAGGATGTTATTGGCCAGTTGAAGCGAGTCCAGAGGAGAGCCACAGAGATGATCAGAGGGCTGGAGCACCTCTCCTATGAAGAAAGGCTGAGAGAATTGGGCTTGTTCAGCCTGAAGAAGAGAAGGATTCTGGGAGACCTTATAGTACCTTCCAGTACCTGAAGGGGGCCTCCAAGGAAGCTGGAGGTGGACTTTTTACAAGGGCCTGTAGTGAAAGAACATGGGGTAAAGGGTTTAAATTGGAAGCAGGGAGGTTTAGATTGGATATCAGGAAGAAATTAATGGAGAGGGTGATGAGGTACTGGAACAGGTTGCCCAGAGAAGCTGTGGGTGTCCCATCCCTGGAAGTGTTCAAGGCCAGGCTGGATGAGACTTTGAGCAACCTGGTCTAGTGGAAGGTGTCCCTGCTCATGCAGGGGGGGCTGGAACTAGATGACCTTTAAGGTCCCTTCCGACCCAAACCATTCTGTGATTCTATGAACTCAATGAACAATTGTATATTATCCTTAGAGGTGCCTCACTGCTTTCTGAAGCCCATGAGGGTAGGATAGGTTACTTATACCTCATCCTGACTATGTCTACATATTGTGTGAGGAAAGACGCATCAAAGGCAGAGCTGTGAAACCAACAGGCACTGTATTGGTTTCTGTCAAAAGCAATCAACAAAGTGACTAAGAAACAAAATCACAAATAGGTGATTTGTCAGTATCAAATGCAGATATTTACCAAATATTGAAAAACAAACCTGTGTGTAGCTTGATCCAGGGCCAACTGAATTAATTGCTGGCTTCACCTGATACTTCCATGGTCCTGTAGCCCAAGTCAAACTCATTGATTGTCCACAGATCCAGGATTTGACTCAAACATTGGCTCTTGTCTAGAGTGGCCCAAGTCTGGCTCTAGACAGGAAATCTCAAGCACAGGAAAACTGAACTCGGACATAGGAAGAGTAACTTGGTATTGTGGGCAGTGTGGATGTGATTCTCTTAAGCAACTTGGCTCTGTGAACTCCAACCTAAACTCAAGGTCTGGAAACCAATGACAGAACTAGATTCCTATAGACAAAACTAAAGAGATTCCCATTGAATTCAACTGACTTTTAATTAAACATATATTATGGGGTGCCTCAAGACTCTAATCCCATACACCCTTCTGTTGACAAACCATGTATTTGTGCTGTCTGGTGGCTTCCCAAAGACCTTGTCACCTGCAACTTTCTTACATATTCTCCCTGTCCCATGAGTGTTGCAGAGGTGGGCATGAAATCATTCACAGAGAGAGTAAGTGTCTTTTTGGATAGAGAATATTTGGTTTTGTAGGCAGGCTACCACATTAACCACTGTGATCCAGATTTCTTGGCCTATACAATTGAATCACATTTGTGATTTGTATCTGCTGTGTGAACCTGAACACGGTCAACAGCCATGTACTGTAGCAACATTCTTCTCTCACAGTCTTTAATTGTTCCAACTTCACAAATAGCAAATTGTGAAGCTTATACTAGAGATATCAGCAGATTCAGTATGCCTCTGGACCTCAAATTCTAACCTAAACTGAAGTATTCTTCCTTTACCAGTAAACAAATTGGAGAATACATTACTTCTATTCCCTTAACAATAGATGATTGGATTTTCCAGCTCCTGCTGACATGACATCCCTACAAACAAGACGTACATCTCTGTAGGATTTCCTGTGAAAATAAGCAGATAAATAATTAAACATGTTTGCATAGTAGAAGTTAATGAAAACAAATCAGAAAGCATTCCTGGGTATGGAACTGGGGCAGGATTTTGTCTTTTAATCGTTATGAGCAGAAAGAAAACAGAGGGGAAAGACACCAGAGAAAGAGCAGAAAGTTAATTAAAATGCACAACCTTATGGCGTTTCCAAATTGCGTATTGACCTGGGGCAAACTTCCAGTGTAATCTGCCAGGATGTTCTGTAAACATAGACTTACAGAGGGCTTGTTCCTCTAGAATGATATGGAAAGGCTCCTTTTTGCCAGTTGAGTAATTTAAACCAGTAGAATTGTGCATTAAGCTATCTACCAAGTTCATTTGTAATCTTCTTTCACCAATGTATCTAGAAATTACTTTATTTTCCTCCAGAAAATATACCAGTTTCTAAACATCTCACATGAATGAAGCTGGCCTTGGAACCCACAAAATAGTTGTGGGTGGCAGTCCTGCCAGAGGCTTTAAGATAGATCATGTTTACCAATTTAAAGATATTAATTATTTATCTCTACTGATTTAGACACTCATGAAAAAGTCCTGATTTCTAAACATTCATTATGACATTTCATAAAGTTCACGTGTCTCTCAATCCCTTCTACAATCAATCCCCTGAAATATCAGCCATTAGAAATCCTCAAATAGTAAATCTCAATCTCAACCCTTGAGTTTTCTTACCTTATTTTTCCGATTCTTTCTCCCAGCCCATTGGGGGAAGGGGAAGGTGAGCAAGTGGCTGTGTGGTGCTTAGCTACTGATGGGTTAAACCACAATATCCAGTTTTTATGAAGATGTGATATAGTATACACATACGTGTATGCTAACACATTTCTGCTCATAGAGAAAGAAAATGTTTCTCAATTCTTTGCTTTGCCTTTGCTGTCTACAGTCAAAAACCGGTTCTCAGGATTCAAATTAAAACAGCAACCCTAATTCAAGTCCTTCCTAAAGGAAGAAACTGTCCTAAAGTCTTTTTGAAAGGTAATTCCAAACATGATGATAGTGTTTTGGAAAGCATTATGAGCCAGGCTTGCTAACTCTTTCTTTTTCCTCTGTAAAAAGTGTTCAGAAAGTATTTTTCACCCATGGTCCTTCCCATCAGAACCGTCTTGCCTCTGCTACATAGCTGAGTGAGACTGAATAGCTTAGAAACAGACTTCTATATTTCTTAAATGATGTGGGTATCTATCTGCTAGAACACTTGAATGTGTTACAATAAATGTAAGTAAATAACACGCTTATCAACTTTGTGCAAAATCTGAAACCCTACAATCATGCATGAACATGGAAAGAGATACAAGTGATAATTCTTTCATCTCACCTCTTTTCCCATTCTTTTTCTTTGCCATATTGTGGATATGGAGCCTAAGCACTGAATCAGGTATGTGTCATACGGGTATTAAGCACAGTAAGCCTGTAGGGATTTTTTCCTTTGCTATACCAATTACCTGCCTTAAACAGTGATGAATATTAAAAATTCTTAGGACTCCACACTGAATGAACTGCAGGAATCAAATCTGTATTTTAATAAATACTTATTTGTCTTGTTTAACTGAGGTTAAGATTATTTTTGTTCTAATTTGGATGAGCTAAAGAGTAGAACATTATTGAAAATATCTGTAGACAGAGAATGTTCGTGGTGTTCCAAACAATGCTCACCCATTTAGAGATTAAGGAAGTGATTGGATTCCACCCAGACTAATTAATGGTAATCTACAAAATCATTAAAAGGCTTTGCTCTGTCTCAAAAACTGCCTGCTCTAATTCTTTCAAATTCAGACTATGCAGCCAACAAAATTTATAAACACTAGGAAAGATGACATTACTAAAAATAAAACAAAGCAAACAAAAAAACCTAAACACAGTTTATTTGCTATACTGTGTATACTTTTTAGGTGGAACAAGATGAGTTGGTGATTAACAGTGGAGCTGTGTTAACAAGGCAGACTTCAGCCACCTAAAATATAAATTGTTTGATGTACTAAAATACAGAAAAGGAAAAAGAACATATCAGGAATGTATTATTTGTTCATATTGCTTTTCAGCGTTCTGAAATAGAAAGTTCAAACCTAGCTCCAGTGAAAGCACACACAAAATTATGAAATATCTATGCCTATTATACATATGTGATTATATGGTTATAAGACTAGAAAGAGATGCAGAGAAATATATTCAGAGAGACATATAGGCTTTAACCATATTAGTTTTATGTCTTTGCAAATATACTGAATATGAAATCCCTAATTTTACTGATTTAAGTAAAACAGCAAATTTGCATCATATAGTTACTGTATTTTATATTTTATTGGGTCAAATTTGGTATTGCAAGCAGAAGTAACATGCTGAGCACATTACATCTGTGGTTGTAAGAAACCTAAAGTGTACTGGCTGGAAGTCAGACAAGAAGTGTAGCAGATGGAAGATAATACATGAAAAGTGGTTGTTTTGTGGAATTGAGTGATCCCAGGAGTGGCATCAGGCAGAAAGACAGCATGTACCTGCCTGACACAAGGCACTGCAAATCTTGTAATTCAGGATTTTGACCTGTCTTCTCCTGACTAAGAAAACAAAAAAAAACTACCACCACCACCAACAAAACTTCTCTGCCATAGATTTGGAAGGAAGGCAGCCAACATTTTGGGGAAATTAAATTTTACTGAAGTTGGCTCCCCTCTAATTGTATTGTAATTGCTCTGGGCCAACTTTTAAAAAGAGGCTGTCCCAGAGGGAGGAGGCACCAGAGAGAGAGATATAATAGAAGAAAATCTATGTGAGCTGTGAAATGAATGTCCCTGAAAATTAATACAAAAATTAGAGAAGGATGGATGTCAGTGTCTCAAAAATGCTGCAATGTGAAAATATAATAGAAAGAGAATTACTACCTTGGGAGTGAGTAAAAACAATATAAGATTCTTTAAATATATAAAGGAAAAAGATAAAGGGCTGAAAACTGAAATAATTAGCCCACTAAGGGATTAGGGAGAAACTTAACACAAAGTGAACAGGATAAAGTGGGAAAATTAAATGAGTTTTGCACGTCTAAGTATTCATAAGGGAAATCTGAGGTGAAATAGTATAAATTAAAGGAACCATATTTTCCAACTAGCGAGTGGTACAAGTGAAAAGACACCACTTCAGAAGATGACTTGGGTAACTTAAAAATTACTAAAGCCAGATAAAGCTTCAAGAAAATGGATTATCCCTTCAATAAGTGAAAGAAGTATAAGACAAAATAAGTAAGAGATTGTGGTGTTTCTTTTGAAAAAAGCTATCTACAGAAGAACTGAAAAAAAAAAAGAATATTCATAGCCTTTCTTTAGAAAATAAATAGTTAAATAGTAAAGGAGTAGCTTAAAACGTAAAACCACAAATCCAGCTATGATGCTGCACAATAGAGAAATGCAACTTGAAAATGTTAAATGTACATATTTTATCAGTGTATGATTGTCTTTCAGGAACAGATTCTTTAAAGTTCTGTTTTCCAAATATACTCCCCACAACAGTATAATTATTTTAAAATTACATGTATTTAGTTATTAGCAAAAAACATGACAGAATAAAATGAGAGAGAAGAAAATCAGAGACAAGAAATACTTCCATTCTTGGTAATTACAAATCTGAACATCAGAAGTAAAAACAGTCCATTCAGACTTTTGCAGTGTTTTTGGTCCAAATAACATGCAATTATTATACTGCATACAAAAGAAATAATCTCCAAATAATTCTCTTTTGTATTGTCAGTGTGGCATTCTAAAGCAATTGCTGTGCACTCAAAGTATATTATTGATAAACAATAATAGTAAAAGAATAATAATACATCATTTGTATACAAAATTCTTTATAAACAAAACCTCATCATATCAAGTGATAAAATTAGTATTATACCAAAAGATGAATAAGTGACTTGTCCACAATCACCCCACAGACTGTACTGGTTCCAGTCTAGAACCTCAACTACAAGGATATTTCATCTTTGGAAAAAGATCTATAATCAACTTCTGATGATTCATCCAGTGATAATGCTAGGATTTATTTACTGTTTCAATGTCAATGTGGTTGAAGACTTGCCTTTTCCATTAGTTATTACATTCATAAAGTTTATTAAGATGCATACACTTACTCAAGTGGCCATGATTAAATAATTTACCACATAGGTACTGTAATTGCTCTCCTAAAATTGATTGTATAAATCATTGTCTGAAAATATCAGGTGGTGACTATAAATCCAGACCATACTAGTTCTTTAAGACCATATTCAGCGTATGAAAGCCATAAATGCTTTTAAAAATCCTAGGTTCTTATTCCATTTAGCTCAGTATAGAGTGCAATGCCTAACTACTTTGGGTTTGAAGTAAGGACTAACCACTCTCTGCAAAACTGGTTTTAGGTTCTGGGAGACATAAATACAGACTCTAGGGGGCAAGAGTGAAATTCATTAATAGTAAGACAGAAATTGCGTCGTTATCATTGCTTATAAAACAACCTGATCTGACATACAGTACAAAAGGTTAACTTTCCTATGAAAAAAATCCTGCGAAAAAAAATTCTATTAAAAAGATTTTTTTTTTTTGTAGTTGCATTATTGGAGTAGGACAATGACTATAAGTATGTATATTCTGCCAATTACAACAGGAAAAAATCAACAAGATCCAGAAAATCTTCAGGTTTTAGCATCTAAATTAGATCATACTCTTCTTATTTCACAAAAATTAAATGTCAACAGTAAAGTGGAAATTATTTTTTTAAAAATAATCCTTTTCCATCAGCCTGGAAGATACCTATCTCCATTAGATTGGAGAAATTACATCAGAATACAGTCTGCTTCTTCAAAAAGAAGTGTCATCGCTAATTATTTATTTAGTAGGTCTTATATAGTAACAAGGAATATATCTTCAGAAAATCTAATCTGCAAATGTAGCACTTCCTGATGGTTTTTTTTTATTGTAGGAAAAGAAACTGAGAATCTGTCTTTTCATATATATTTTATTCTTAAATAACATTCTAGCTGCAGGTGTTATAATGACCAATTTCTTGTCTTTTTTCTGTTAAGAAATGAATCTGGCCAAGACAAACAATATTGTGAAAGCCCCTTTCAGAATCTGCTAGATGCCCTATGACATTTTTCTGTGATTTCACCTGTAACTCAGAGACCAATTGATCAGCAGAGTGTTTACTTCAGGCACCTGAAAAATTTTCTGCAACACAGATCACACAGAGGCTGCAAAGTGAGTGACTTGTTCCACAAAACCCCATGTTTTGTAGCTTGCAAGTGGGCATTTGTCTCATCAGCAGCTCCGGTCACAGCACTGACCTACTGTTTTATTTCCCTTGGGTATATGTTTCACAGAGACTGTCAAGGTAACCAACCTCCTGCCTTGCTGGCTGCTGCCCTCCTAGAACTGGGATCCAAAACCCAGAAAGTGTATAGTTATTTTATAAGTACCTATTATTTGTCTTATTGCTCATGTATTTTGGTAATTCAAGCATGCAGTCCTAGGTTTTGGCTAGTATAAATTAATGACCTTTGCTTAAAATATTTTATGAATACTTTCAGTCAATTAATTTTTATTATTGCCATACCTGTAGACATTATAAACTGGTTCTCAGGTAATTAAGTTTAACGTCACCATGCATAAATGGGAAGTCTACCTTCTGAAAGGAGGAATTTGGTGCTTATTTTTCAGATTTCACTGCAGTGACAGAAATGAAGTTCTTACATGGCAGAAGCACAGGTGGTGAGATTATTAGGAATAATATATCTTACTGATTTCCTGGCTATGCCTGAGGGATCACCCACCTCTTCAGAGAAGTAGTCACAAATGGGAAGAAAAAAGTTGTGTGTATCCTGTATTTTTTCTTCTCCAAATGCTTTTGTAGCCTTACTGCAGCTTAACCAGCCAACCTGGTACACTGTGGGTATGAATCACATCCTAGGATTTCTATGTCTTTGAGTACTCTGTAGTATACATTCCTGTTGCTGTTAGTAGACCAGATCACAGTAACATTCAGATTTTCAAGGATGAAAGTAAGAGGATTTGGAAAGATAATTGCAGATGACACCTACACTGGCAATTACCTTTCTATACCCTGCATACGTACTATATACACACACACAAATATATAACTGCAAATATATATATATATGTATGTACACACATACACATGCACACATATAAAAACTATTTATTGCTTCAAACATCACATATCTACATTTTTATTAGAACTGGGGTGGGGAGGGGGAAAGGGCAGAATTCCAAGAGGAATTTGTAGAGGAATAATTTGACTGTTTCCTATCGTGTAATCTGAGAGAGTTTCTTTTGGGAAAAAGATTACCTGAAGTGGTTTCCTATGAGATGAGGGGACCAGATTGATGATATAAAAGATCACTTCCAATCCTATGCATTCATATGGGGCTGTGTGTGTGTGTGTGTGTGTGTGAGTCAAAATAAGCTATTTTAAGCTCACAGAAGATGCTGTCAACCTGGCAGATCTCCCTCAGAGAAAGGTCTATGGAACCTGGGAGCTGCAGCTCCCTCAAGCACCAAAATGCTTATGGGGAGTCTGAGATTAGTGTTGGTCTGGGTGAGGTGAAGTTTCTAAATAATCTTTGAAATGTAATTAGGTCATTCTGCTTTTTTTTTCCCTAGATTTACTTACATAAAGTTTTCACTAATCTTAAATCTCTTGCCTATTAACTTTAGGATTTGACACTCTGTCCATATGCTAGCAGAAGCAGTCTCCTTTCCATGACTGGCATGCACTGTATCACAGAGTCTTCTCTGCCTTTCAGCAGATACTGCAGTAAAAAGAATCTCATTTTCACACAGACACTGAAATGCTAATTCACTTTAATTAACACCCCAATTTCTGTCCTTCCACAGTGTGCTGAAGCTGATTCATACAGCTCCTCCACGCAGAATGTGGGAAACTTCTCTTGGAAATGCCCTACGTAGGAAGGTAAAAAGGTTATGCAATTTCCTCTTTACCAGGAAGGTAAATTTTGTGCAAGGCAATCAGTGACCAGGCAGCCCATGGAAAGTGTTGCAGATGTCACTAGGTACCGCTACGAACTCTGATTTCCTAATGGCTGAGGAACTTGTAATTCCTACATTAAGCCAGTAACCATTAAGACAGTTTTAGGTACAGTATATCTTCCTGAGTATTTCTTCCAACACGCTATTAGTTAGAGGCTGCTTATGCCCCGAGAGCTGAAAATTTATTATCCCTTCCAAGGCATGCATTTGTTTATTTATTGGCGTAGAGGAAATTAGTCTTTGTTTAGTCTTTACTATGACAAGTCATGGATCACTATAATTATCCAATTGATTTCTGAATTCCGCAGAGCTCTTGGCCTCCATGATATCTTGCAGTTTTAAAAGGAGAGCAAAGTTATAATGAGCAGCGTATGTCTTTGAATTTTTTATATAACATTTCCCAATCATTCAACAGAAAGTACTGATTTCCCTTTCTGATATGTCCTTGAGATCAAGGTTAAATAGATAACCCACTGGTTTTTAGCACTTGTAGCTGTTTCCTGGGGAAAATGAACACCTGCTGCTGCTAAATTTATCTACTTGGGCATCTCACAGTGAAGCTGTTATATGTTGTCATGTTCAAGCAGCCACTCTGGACTTAAGAAACTGTGACAGTACAAGTGCGTTAATCCTGACCTACTCTGATACTTATGTGTGTAACTAACATGTCACACGGTTCTGAAAATTTTTCCTCCTCTTGTTGTATTTTTGTCTATAGAAATAACGTGAATGCTAATCTCCTCTGCACAACTCTCTTCCTCTATCATTCCTTTATCAAGTGTGAGATGTTCCCTTTACATCAGTTCTTTTACCCATACATTAGAAATTATACTGGCACTCATTATTTTCCCACAGCAGTTAATGAACTTTAAATTCTGCCAAGAGAATCACCATCAATTCTATTACATGCAACAAAATTAATGTTAACTGAACTTCGAAATGTCTCATCTACCTGCATCAAACATTCTGTCTCTCAATAAGGAAATATTATAGAATGAACAATATTGAAATTACATTCAGAAAGTACATACTGTCAGCAAAAATTAAGTTGTAAAACCGAAAAAATTTTCTCTTGTTTTGAAAGAACTCACTTTCTTTTCTCCTGTGACTAATCTACCAAGATTTTAGTTGGGATTTCAGTAACATGTAAGTTTTTTTTAATTAAAAGATTCTTTAAAATAAATCTGATTAGAAAAATAGAGGGTTTTCTCTTCTGATGCTAGATATTTTCTGGTTTGTGGTTTGTTTGTTTGTTTTTTTTCCAATAGATTAATAAATATGTGAAAATAGGGAATAAATTGACATGGATACTAAAATTTGGATCTTGGCAAAGGAATAGTCTGGAAAATCGCTTTGCACTTCTAATTCAGCTTCTTTTTTATATATGTTGAATATTATCTAGATCCAGAAATGCTCTATTAGATATTTTATTATATTGAAACTGGTGTTTCAAAAATGAGATAACTCAGTGCTGTACAGTGTGAAAACTGTGTTATTATGTCTCTGCAGTTTACAGAACGTTCTTGGGTTTTGATATGCTGAACATTTTTGTTTTCGATCTGATTCCCATATAAGCTTCAGACTTTTATTGATGTGTTTAGTTCTACAGGAATGCAAGGGAATTAAAGCATAGGAATAATGAATAATACGTAGGATCAGATTCAGTCACTTCAGTGATCTGTACAGAACAATGTCAGTATTCACCTCCTTCCTTTCTTCTATATTATTTGTTGTTTGATTAATATGAGCAGAAACCTCCATTATGTTAATTTATAATGATTACTAGAAGTTCTTCTATGGCCAATCATGTGGCAAAAGTGGGAAGGAGCTCAATAGCCTGCATTTAACATAAAAAAAAAAATCATATTTTGTTCAGCGATTCCCTGTAATTTCCTTTATCTTTTTTACATAGCCATCATTAATCACAGGACTGATCAGGCTGATCACCTTATTGGTTGCTGTAACTTAGCTTCTTTTCTGAGATAGTTCTCTGCACTGACCATAGATGGAGCCTAGGAAGATCAAGCTATTTAAAATTCCTCATTCTGAATACCCTGGTAATATATGAATTTAGTCTTTTTTTCCATGTTTCTGTATTAAATTGATGCATGCCCACGAACAGTAACAAAGATAGATAATTTTTGGAAATACATGTGTTCACCTACAAACATACAAATTGAAAAACCTGTTCCAAAGTACATGAAAATAATGAAGTAAACGGGAAGAGGGAAGTTAAAATAGCTCCATTCTAGAACACTGGATTCCAGTGAAGATAAAGTAGAAGTTAGCAACAACTACACAGATAAGTATTTGGTTTTATTTAGAGTAGAAAAAATTAGTTTGGCTTCTCCTTTGCCTGCTAAAATTCCTTTAAAGTCTTCCCTTCATAGGGATGCTAGGCCCTGTCCAGAGAAAAAACATTTTGATCGTTATGAATTGCTTCGTTCCAGGAAACTTTCTTTTTAGATTGTGGCAGGAAAGGTAAATCATCTTGACTATTAGAGAGTAAAGATCAAAAATGTTTCTGGTTTACACAGCTCTACAAGTGAGGACCAGAAATGACTGGGTTCTAATCCAGGTCCACTCACTCCCTAAAGAAAGGATGTAAGAGTTGCATACCCACACCTCTGCATTCCACATCTCTGAAGGAGGTGTCAATTTTCAGAGATGTGAACACGATCAAGATCAGAATTTCTCCATCGCTATTGTTCTGACATTATAAATTGTTCTTTATTATAACTGTACAAGTTTTCAAACCACATCTCTTAATCAGCACACGTTACTGTGAGCACATCACCCCCTCCCTTCTGGTATTTGGTCTCACTTTTTACAAAACTTTAAATGAAGTTGAGGAGTTTATTTTGAAAATTCAAAGCATCTAGGGCTCTTGCTCATTTGTCTCTAAGATGAAGTTAAGAGTGACCAATTTCACTCCCCAAGGACAACAAAACTTTTCTTTTTTCCTAAAAATAAAAGAGTAATGAAATACTCAAATCCTGCAAGGGACAAAACCTCACAGGATTTATTATTCAGAATTATTATAATCCTGGAAGTATTTAGACATCCAAATTTTAATTGTTTTTGATTTTAAATATATTGCCTTGCTTTACTAACATGGACAAACCCCCTTCAAACCATGCTAATGCAATGCAGTCATGCTATATGCACTGTTCTTTTCCTGAGCAAGAAATGACAGAGTTGAACAATACTCAGAAACGTGTAGGTTGTTGGAAGGCACTTGCTCTTTTTTTTGTTCTTGGAAAATATTCACCAAGATTTTAAAAAGTAATCAAGCATTCACTAATGAAATAAAAATTCTTATATCTCCCAGGGGGAAAAAGGAAGTTATTTTTTCATAGAAAATCCTTAGTTCCTGTGCTATATTCTATTTTGGCCTCTTTTCACTCCCTACAGACTAATTTTGTTAATGCGGCTATTTTATTTTAATGTAACAAATTAAGAAAGCTGAATAGAGAAGGAAGGACAGGAAATACTTAGATATTGGACTGCAGAAAGTAAAAAAAGTCTTGAAAATCACTGAAGAACATCTCGGGGCAGAGGGAGGGAAATATGTCTTGAATGTGAGCATGTGGGAGGAAGCAGGAAGCACACAATGTGTGTGATGGACAGACTTACTTATACCATCTTCCACCAGAGAGTGGAGGTAAAAGAAATCTAAACAATGCTAATGCATAAATTGCAGGAATAGTGCTACAAATGTGACAGTAAATGAAAGCACCTGCTGTTTAATACCAGAGAGATTTCCACCTTGGCAAGGCAGGAGCCAACCTCTTGCTCTCTTCTCCACAATAAAAATTACATATAAACAGTCAAGGAGGCTATCTGTGTATTTTTTCTATGATAACTCTGTGACCACTACGGTGCAGAAGGACTAAAGCTGTTGAGTCCACATGAAGTCAGCAGTAGAAATAAATGGCCCAGGGGGAGCAAAACAATTTGTTGCTGTAGAGCAAATCTGAGTGCATATAGCAGTTGTTGCAGTCTCAATAGAATAGAACAGGATTCACATTAAAATTCAAGAAAGTTGTTCAAACTAGAATATTTAATAAAATTTTCACATAATGATAAGAAATTAATTTGCATCTTTGGATACTATTGCATGTAGTTGTAAAGGTTACAGCATTGGCAATCTTCATCTCTGACTCTGGTAAGAACATTGTGAGCAGCATACATCCAAAGCCAGAAAAAGACTGTGCTATTTTTGTATCCTTCAGAAGGGAAATAGGACAATACAAAACTAACCTTAAAAGGAGCAGTTACAGGAAAACTGCAAATTTTAAAGAAACACAGCCAAATGCTATCTGCAGAATAAACCCCTATACAAATTAAAAAGCATTAATTGCAGTTCCTCTATAAATTAAAATTGACAGGGTAAAAAAAACGGTATAAAATATGTTGCATGTAGACAACTTACCATAATCTTCCAAAAGCTCCGGCATTTTCACTTACTATCCTCATTAAAGCAGGGAGTACAGATTATAGTGTGCAGAATCATTTTGTCATTTTATTACCTCATTCTATGTCTTTTCTTTCTTAAGAAAATGTATTTTTCTTTTGGCCAAAAAAGAAGTCTGAACAGAACATGATTCCTCTCAGATGATGCATCATATGCAAACAGTTTTAGATTTACACATACAGAACAATGTAATTATTCTTCTGACACCATCATCTTAAGTTCTGGGATACAAAATCTTGTTTACTGAACCATAAACCTCTGTTTCTCAGAGGCATTATGGAGGGAAGAGAAACAATATTAACTCTGCTTTTTGTCTCTTTCCTTCCACTGGGAACTTTTATCTACCTGCGAAACACCTCTTCAGACTTCCAAGCAACCATTCATATTTAATTAATCTTCTCCAACTGAGCATCCCATTCCCCAGGGGATGCTACACCACACCAGCCCCTGTTATACACCCTTCTACCTCCCCACCTTGTTCCTTCTAGCTCTTCTTCTCCTACACACCCCTCATGGGTTTGTACAGGTCTATCTATCACCATATCCCTCCCAGTCTGACACTGGGGACCCCTTGACTCACAATCACATCAGTGGCAAAGTCCAGGCTGATCTTCCTGGAAGTGGTGTCTGTAGTTTCTATATTGCCCACCAATTAGTGTGAGTGGCAAGCTTTGTTTCTTGTCATTGTCTCCAGCTTGTTTGTCAAACCTCTTTCCCTGTATGTTTTGTTTCTCGTTTTCCCTTTCTCTATTTCTCCATTTACAAAGTCCCAGAACAGATAACCTCTGTTGAATAAACACTCTCACAAGCCCTCATCATTTAGTGTGACTGACCAGATTTGGGTCTCATCACTGCCCCCTTGACATTTGTCAGTCAGGTCTGTGACCCTGCATGCTCCTGTTCATGGTATCTGCCTTTTCTTATCTCCCTTGTTGAACTGAAAAATGGCCCTTGGGTAGATGTCCTTAAAGGAGCTGTTTCCTGATCTTCCACAAACCCTTCAGAAAGCCTTCTGCTCTTCTGAAAGCCTTCTGCCTTTGGAAAACCAGTCTCTCTCTGTTCCACTCAACTTTGATATATTTCTGATTGCTCTACCTGTAAATTTCAACATGATACACGAAAAGTGCAACACATTATACAATCTCAGAAGTGCTCCTTGTATTCAGTTTCTCCATCAACACTGTAGGATTCAAGTTATATAGATTTAAACTTGCATTCTTTTTATACATCTGACAGATTTTATCCTTAAATGGAAGTATTTCCTTAGAAAATGTTACTATTCCTTTTTCTGACACCCTTCAAAAATTTTACATTGGTGTTGGGTGCTGTGGTGTCAAAAATATACCTTCTTTATACTGTCGTTATATTACTCGGAGCAATTAAAATTTCAAAACCACAGGAAAATTGTGAATAGTTTTGGAGGGGAGAAGGTTAGTGGCAAGCAGTCCTCAAGATTAAATGTTCTGTAAGGTATGAAGTGGTCCAGTATTTTAATAAGAGGATCCTAATTAAAGTGTCAATCCCATTGTCTGGAAAAGTGACGTGAATAGTCATACAACAATACAGAGTGTTGTGCTAAAATACAGAACTCATGGGTGAATTTTTCTTCTTGCCCTTTTCCTGTAAGATTTTCCAGACCTATATACCAATCCCACTGACTTCAATTCACCTCCAGTACATTCTCCTAGCTGCAGATATGACTTTATGTCTCTGACTTTCTATGCACCCAATAAAACGTTGGTACAGTAGCTGCTTCTTCTCTATCTCTCCACTCTACTCACTACCATTTAATGTTTTACAGTCAGGGTCTCAAATACTGTCCTGATTTTGTTTGACTTCTGGCAGAAGTTTAACACCATTCTACTTTCAGTGTTGTACAGCAGAAACTGTGGTCTCATTCAGTTCTGGCTGCACCAAAGGTATTTCTGAAGTAACTTCTGAGAACAAAAAAAAAAATCAAACCAGTAATAAAATGTAGATGAGCATCTTCTTTTACTTGATTGCAGTTCAAGTGGTCAATGGTCTATGAAAAGGAAGACAAATGTTGATTTAGTGATTGTAAAAATTCTCCCACCCAAAGGTCTGTGTCTTTCTAAAAGACAAAATAAGGACACTGAGGATGTTCTTACATTGAATTTTTAATTCAGAGTCAATCCTGGATTTTTGGTTTGTTTCCATTTCTGGGAATTTTTGCACACATACCAATTTTATTAATGAATGATGGAGGTGGAAATTTGATCTGATGTTTCTTTTAAGGAATTTTTACAGTAATTTATTTGTCAAGTGTGGAAGACAGGTGAAAAAGGAAATTGCTTATATTTTATGAAAGGTTTCTTTTTGTAAGGAGGAAAGAAGTAGTTATGAGTCATCTAAAGTGCAGACAATTATCTTTTGTGGAGTCTGGGCAGCAATTTTTCAACCTTTTCAACCCATGTGTCTCCCTAAAGTGTTCCAGTAGACTCCAGCAAGACAAAATTAAGCACACTGAATTTCATCTAGATTTTCAGTCACTTTAGTTACTGTCTTCAACAGTCTCAAAAATCTGAAGCTCATATGTCAATAAACTTTTGTGTCCATTAGCTACAAATTTTCCATTGGTAAGCTACTAATCTGAAGCTTGCCTGGCTGCATAACAACAGAAATTTTGTTATCTGGTTGTCTTTTCCTCGCCAGACTGAAATGAGATCACTTACACACCTACACTATCATATCACTGCTAACTACCCAGGCACTTGCATCAACAACATCAGCAAAAGACCTTATGGACAAAAAGACTACACCAAGGGCAGTTCTCCAGGTCCCGAGAGGAACGCAGTAGTGCTGCAGGCAGGTGTTATGCACATCACCAATGTCTGGTCCATATCTTTTCTGTTGGATAGTTGGAAAGTCATTTTTCTAGAATATGAGTCTCATACCTTTCATATACATTATACCCAGTATCAGAAAAATGCACTTTTATGTTGCCTTCCCATTTAATGCTTTGATGTTTGTTTAGCAAGATGAAACAATGAGGAAAAACAGAAAAACAAAAGACCCCAGAAATCTTTTGAAATCCCTAAGTTTTTCCTCTTTTTCTTTTGCTACAAAGGAAAACATTTGTAATGTAACTGTTTAAAAATGTCTTTAAAGCTTTATGTTTTGTCCTAGTTGAATGAAACAAAGCCACTGAATATCTTTAACAGTGATATGGCTGTAAAGAGAGAAGCAGTTTTGTGTCCGTTACCAATGAACTATTTATTTAAAAACTTAAACCAAAATAAACCAGTCTGAAACCCATGGATCCACTTCAATGAGAAACAAAAATAACTGCCTTTTCAGAATTAGTCTCGCATCGAGAGCAAGTTCCCCAGAAGCTGACTATGGCCAATACTTCATGTAAAACCTGGAGTCCTGTGAAAGCATAGGTGTAGACTCTATGTTGGAGATTCTTGCTTCAGATGAGGGGTTCATTAGGGTGTGGAAAAAAAAAGGAAGATTACCCTTAAGCCATATATGCATGAGTAGGACTCTAGCAAGTGAAGTCTCAAAATGGCTAATTGGAAGAGAATGCAGATGTTTTATTCAGTTGCAAATGCTGGCACAGCTATTTGGAGGAGGCACTGTCAGGATTTCATTCTTTTGTGAATAAAAAGCAGTGATGGAGTGAGCAGGCACTGAGACTGTTCATAGAAATAAAGCAGAGAGTATGCACAAAAAATATTGTACTGCCAATTTAGACATTTCACCACCTCAAGCTGAAATTTGCATGACAATGTAGAGCAAGAAACTATTCAGCAACACAGAAAAAAACACCCACCGTCCTCAAAAACACCCACCTGCCCACATTCAGACTTCACTGTAGTTCATGAGACATGCTTCTCTATTCTAATCCCACTTTATGGTTCATTATGGCCCATTGTAACTCTCTCTCATATATTCTTTTCAGACTGAAAAAACAAAGCAGGGTATCTTTAGTATGCAGGGCCTGCTTCTGCTCCTGTTGAAGTAGTTGAGTTTTTAGTTGGAGTGGAAGCAAGTTTTTGAAAAGTATATTAAGTTGCAGGGGAAATACCTGTACAGGATTGTCAACTGAACTACTCTTCAGCTACTGAATCGCTTACATATGTAGATTAATATTTGGTGATGAATGAGGTAGGTGTGGGCATATGTTGGATTAATTTCAGACACGTTTGTACCTTTTCATTCATGTTTCAATCACAAACTTTTGTCGTTGCTGTGAAAGGGTGAGCAGTGACGACTCTGCCATTTGACAAAATAGTAAGTGCATTTCTAAGGCCTTGCTATCGGATCAAACAGGTCATGACTGCACAATACAAAACGTTGGTATGCTATAAATTCACACTACTGATTTAAATTTGTTCAAAACTGTTGATGGATTAACTTTTTGCCACTAGATTCTCTGACAGATCAGATATCATCAATATTGCAGCAGCTGGCACAAAGCCATCATAAGAGCATAAACACAACATAAAGTCTATATTGGGTGATGTGGCTCATTTAACAGAAAAGCACTTTGATCCGAATCATATTTGTATGGCTGGGTGATTTGGAAGTGCAACAGATTCAGTATTAATCACGGAATGGCAGTTTGACTTCCTGAAGAAAAAAAGCCCAAAAAACAACCCACAAAGGGAGTAAATAAAATACGCTCACTCCTGCAAGACAAACGACACGCTACTTCTACATCACGGCGCACCTGGCAGCTCGCTGGGCACCTTGGGAGCACATTCACCAAACAACAGCAGCTGAGCAGGGTTGCCTTACGTTGATTTGCCCCAGTTGCAGAAGGTGATTGATGCCCATTCAACTCAGTGGAATCAACTTATTTGCTAATTAGTTCCTCTTTTCAGCACATTTACAGAGTGCATATTCGCAGTGACATGCTTCTTGGGAATAAGTTTCCATGGATTGGCTTCAATTCTTCATTGCTGCTACTCGACATAAATGGAACGATTTATCTTTATGGCAGTATCCTTTATACCTAAGAAGTGAATGCTGACTCTAATTTCTATTTGCTGACACTCACAATTAATATATTGTGTTACTCATGTTTCCTATGTGTTATTGCTTGTATCAGAGATACAACCCAGGCCTCAAGAACATGACAGGGGCCCTTATTTAGCTGAGGGCCATATAGAAGTAAACACACTCACTGCCCAATAGAAAGTGGAAATAGAGGAGTCATTTATCTTTGCCACATCACAGATTCCAGACTAGAAGGTTTAGATCAAAATGACACGGTCATCTGTCATGTGAATACACCCATGCTGAAAAAATAACATGGACTGATGATAATGAGGCAGAAATTCAGAAGGATTATTACATATGGGCTGCTTCAGGAGTACAAGGTGAACAGAATTGATTCAAAGCCAAAAAATTACAGGAGTGATTTTGATGAAAGACCAGTTGTGGCACAAAATTGGAATGAGATAGCAGAACAGATGATGAGATCTAACTCTCCTGTACAAAATGTGAAATCCTAGGAGCAACCTGATGGGACAGGTACAGGGTACTGCATTTTGCAAGGCAAACTAAAAGAGAACAGCCAGGCAAAATTGCCCATTATTAAACTAAAATTAATTTTTTTTCTATTCTTACATTTGAAATAATATGCCTAGTTCTCAATTGCTTAAGTGCTATCTACTTGTAAAATTACCTTTTAATTGTCAGAAAGTATACCTGGGAAGGCAAACAGAATCAAACATATTTTTGCCCAGCTGACCCAAACTGACCAAAGGAGCATTTAATTCCATAATATGTCATGCTCAGTATGTAAGTGGGGAGGGGCCTCGGGGGGCCATTACATTTTAACTTTCTCATACTCTCTTCACTTTTACACTTTCCAACGCTCTCTCTCTTTTGTTAGCTGCTTTGCTAACTCCTTTTCTGGCTCATTCAGTGGTGAGTCTTAGTTTTTCTGGTCATGCTGTCGCTGATAGGGTTCACTTAGACTCTGCTGTGATCACTCTCGGGCTCTAGCTCTTATTTCTTGGGACCTGGTTGTGCATCAGTTGGTGGGTGGTAAACAATTGTAGCATACTGTATCATATGTTTTATTTTATATTATTTTAATTACTTAGCATTAGTAGTGTTTGTATATATTCATATATATATATATATATAATTTACTTATATTCAATTAGTAAATAGTTCTTATCTCAATTTCATGAGCTTCCTTGTCATTTTCCTCCGATTCTCCCCCTCTGCTGGAGGAAGCGGGGTGGGACCTGTGAGAGTGTCTTCATGGTATTTTGCTGGTCAGAGTTAAACCACAACAGTATCTGAAGCTTTTTGGGGTAATGATTGAACATGGGATTTTTCTGACAGGAACAATCATCTCATATCTCCTGTCATTAGTAAAACATAGTTGATAAAGTAAAAATATTGGTCAAATAGTAATGAGCTTTTAGGAAGAGTGTCTGCTCATGGTTTATAAAGAAACCTGTTTTTCTCTTGTACACTGATTTATTTTGAGTTTAACAATAAACTATCTCTTTAATCTAAAGATTTAGAAGGAAATACTTGCAAGGTGATAACACTTTCCTACCTTTCCTGTCAAATATATAAGGAAAAAATCAATATGCTATACTAATTTTTCCAAAATACTTGTAATATACATAAAGAAGTTATGGCAGAATTTATCTAATAGAAACTAGAATTTCTTTGCATAAATCAGTTTATACTTCCAAACAAAATATCTAGCTGTTTTTAAGTGGGAGACCATTCCTTCATCTTCAAGATAATGAAAGGTTTAAAGTTGCAATAATGCAAACAATCCAGCAATCCGAATATGAATGAGAAGATAAGATAGCTTTAGGGGCTGTTGCCTTTTTTTATTTTTTCCCTATAAATGAGAGTAGTTAGCACTGTGATATGTATGTTAAAAAGTATTTAGCTTTTTTTTTTTCAAATTTCATAAACATACCTTTTCTGGATACACACAGAGCTATGTCTATTACAGAGCGGGTAAGTTCATTTTCAGTAATTTTCTAAATAGCAAAGCAAGAACCATCTGCTGACTTGCAAGCAAAGCAGAATCCTTCCTAGCAGGGTGGCCGACCATTGAAATATGACCTCACTTTAGGCAGTTTTGCATATTGTCAGTGTGACTGACAGATCTATGAGTGTGATCTGCTCTTCCCTCTTTTGTAGTTGAGCCTTTTGATACACTTGGTGGTGGGGGCTGCTGTGGCGATCAGGGGCAAGGGGTTTATACAACAGGGGACTCTTAAGTGAGAAAAAGCAAGAAAAGCTGTTCAATACTTGTGGGGGAAAATTAGGTTGGTTGATATTATGATGTGATATTACTAAGTGATAAAGTATTTGTTAAGGGCATTCTGCTAGACAAAAGCTATATTATTGGTAAAAAAGAATAATTAGTCATTTAACTAAATAATGAAAGTGGTTTTATGCATAAAGTAATGCATAACACTCACCCACAGTAAACTTTGCTGAGCTCAATTTTGTGTGATATCAGATTAGATTTTTGCCAAATTTTACATTTGAGCTCTGAGTCAGAATCTGTTGGATTTCAGAAGGTCTTTCCCCAAACCAGGGAGGCGACTGGTTTCTGTACCAGATCTTATCTTGAGTACAGAGACATTTGGAGGGTGCATCATATATGAGGAATCTGCAAGAGGAAGGTTAAAGGCCATCACCCTTGCTGCATGTTGCAAAGCATGGCTGCCAAAGAATCCATTCCAGCAAGCATGGAAAGCTTCCAAAGAAACTGAAAATAATTTTCAAGAACAAAATTTATCTTGTCTTGACAAGAACAAAATAATTTTTCAGAATTAAGTTTAGTTATTTAATTTTCAGTTAGTCTATTCTACTCAACACATAGCAGTTCTCATTTCCTTCCTACACCTCTGATGGTGATACATCCCAGTTGGAACTCTGGCAGACAAAAAAGGGAGGATGACCAAAACCAACAAGGAAAAAGTTGAGTAAATATTTTGCTGTAGTTCTCCATCAGAATGGGTTTAGAATAGCAATCACTTAAATATTTTTATGGCATCTTCAGACAATGATCAGATTGTCTATTCCTCACCAGTACTTTTACAGCTGAAGAAATAATGTGAAAAACCAATGTTTTTTAAGCCACACAATAACTCAAGGAATTGATTACACTAGTGCCTTAAATCTGAAACAGAAAATGAGCCCATTAATCAGTGAAGGAATAGATTAGAGACTGTTCTGATTTTGTGTGGACGTGCATATTTAGACTATTTTTTAGTGTAACTGAATAAAAGTTTATGACCCTCCAAGTTTTATTTTTTTCAGAGCCCCAATTAAAGGGCTCTGATATTCTGGTGGTTTGATCCAGAAAATAGATAGTCTCTGCTGCTGTCAGCTAGCAAATGATCTACCAGATGCTTGGGATCTGCAGCTACAGAGCCCAGCCATGATTTTACAGTGAAGAATTAAAATTTCTTCCCTTCAGCAGCTAAGAAATGCCTCATTAGTGCTATAAAGGAAGAACTGAAGGCACATCACTACTATAAATAAATATATATAAATCTATGTCTCTCGTTAGCTCAAGTCATTAATAGCCTGAGGAAGGAATGAATTGCCAGACTGATAGATATGTTTTATGTCCACAGAATCCAATGATGTGGGTTGTTTACAAATGTTCTCCCCATTTTTCATCTGGTCTCGGCTTCTCCAAGATTCCCTACCAACAGCTGAAAATGCTTTTTAAAAACACTGAGTATAGATTCCTAACAAAAAGGGAGACTCTTGAACAGCGCAAAGTCAGCTGTTACCATGGTTAAGTTTTGTTTCAGTGATGAAAAACATTACCTATGCAATGGTTCTATTCTGGTATTATTTGTGCCCAAGTAGGTACTTTCAAGATTTCCTCTCCTAAGCCTTATGCTAAAATTACCTTGACAAACATTAAGCTCAGATTTCAGGAAGATTGTGCTCTTTTAAAAATAAAGTATTAATTAACGATGAAATAATCAACTTTGGGTCCCTAACAGACCTATCTTTCCCTTTCAGAGAAAGGCATCATGGAATAACTACATGTAATGCTTAATTTTAAGGTCGGTACTTCCAGGTTTCTTAATATGCTACATCAGGACACTCTCTTTCAAATCCAATTGCAATATTAAATGCTACTTGCTCATTAAATTGAGGGGGGAAGGGGTGGTGTCTCAGTATTTTTTAATGTGTCTTAATTAAAAAATAATAATTTTAGTTTATTTGCAAGACTGCCATTCAGCTATTAAGTCCTTCCCAAGTGTGCAGCTTTATGCATGGCATGTAGATCTTGTCTAAAGTAAGATATAGAAAAAAGTATATCCTCTTTTTCTCCACAAAAAAAAGTATGTTTACTATAACCAACAGATAATTATAATGTTTATAAGATGATGTTTCTAACACACAAGAAGACCTTGCTTTCCCGAGTTAGGCAGTTTCTTGAAAACTGTCTGAAAGGAATTAAAAATCTCATGTTTTTAAAGGCTTTTAATTTAAAAAATTTCTTTTAATGTGAGTTTGAATGCAATATGGTATTAGGAACTAAACAACACGTATTTTTATTTCCAAGAATCCAGCTCCAATTAAACATCATATATGAAGTCTGATGCCCTCAGGGTTAACAAAATTCATAAGGAAATAAATATTGTTGTGAAAATTTCAAATTAGATTATTTATGTTACTCCCCTAACATTCTTTTCTGTGGGAGAAAATGTCTCACTTGTAAGTGCAACATAACACTAACTTTCTGAATTTAAAGTGTAATGTGCACTTTTACTGTTAATAGTTACAATCCATAGCTTTTTGGCATGCATTTTTGTTTATGAAGTCTATTATTAGGAAGAACATTAACAAAAATATGACCTAGTGCTAAGTCCTTGGGAAAAGCACAGTTTAAGCATTGTAATTGGTTAGAATCTAATTATATGTATCAACAGAAACATTTTTTGAATGTGTCCTTCAGCAGTTGTATGGGCTGGGTGCCATTAAAAAATCAAATAATAGAAGAAAAGGTTCCAATCAACTGATGTGCGTGTTCTATGCTGAATCTATGACATTCAGGTGGCTTCTCAATTTCATTTATTCTGATCCAAATTTGAAGTATTAACTCAGATCTTACTTGAAGTCAGTGAGAGTTTTGCCAGACTAACAGTGGAGCTGATGATAGATTTGGGATTTGGCCAAAGTGTTGAGAGATTACATGGATCAAACCCCTGAAAGGATAAATCTCCAACTCTTTCCAATCCAGTATTATGTGGCTTGGCCCATATTGTCTTTTTTTTTTGTCTTTTTTTTTTTTTTTTTTTTCTTTTTTTTGTAATGTTAAATCTCAGATTTAAGTGTAGAGAAATCCCAAAAGATGAAGGTAGCGACTGAAATATTTTCCACTCGACTTCAGTGAGCCTTTAGCTTGTGGAACAGTAGGATGTTATTTTATTCAATTACCTTATTCTATACATTTAACAGCCCACATAA
This sequence comes from Rhynochetos jubatus, assembly GCA_027574665.1. NCBI lineage: Eukaryota > Metazoa > Chordata > Aves > Eurypygiformes > Rhynochetidae > Rhynochetos > Rhynochetos jubatus. Next base: position 27,150,639 of record CM050656.1, read on the forward strand.
AGTAGAACAGATTATTTCCTAGACAGACCCTTCATTTTTGTGGGCTATACTGATCCATACAACCTTCAGGACCAGCCCAAAATACTTGGTTTCCAATGTCTTCTGTGCCAATCTTCCCCTTATTTTGTGAGAATTAACAATTCACATATGAGTTGAAATATTTTTTGACTCTCATTTTTATTTATATGTAGAAATGGGATCTAAAGTTCTAAAACAAGACATGCGTAGCTGAAAAGCAACTAATGTTTTTCACAGAAGAAATGGTGGAACCACTTAATCATAGATTAATTCATAAGTAAACTTCAGTGTGTTTATGTATCATATAACACTAGCAGACATTTTGTCAGTGATTTGTAGCCAGAAAATACTACTTCAAAGCATGCTTACCATCCATAGTTATTTTCATAACATACAGACAATTTATTAGATTGTCAGGAACATTTGTATTCTCTCTTTGAATAAATACTTATACTGACATAATTATTCAAAAGATTCATTTTCAGCAAATAACTTTAAACCCAGAGTACTTGTAAACTTGAAAACATTTGAGAAGTAACAATTTCATAGGTAAAGATTGCCTTCTCAAAGGTAGTAAAACACCTAACTATAGGAAAAATTACATAGCTCTTTATTCCCAAAGGCATTTTTCCTAACATATCACCTTGTTACATAGTCAGTGAACGTAAAAGAGTATTTCATGTGGGAGAAGGACACAAATGACTTACTCTTTTATGTTTATCAGCAAATATTAAAATCTACATATTAGTGTTTAATATTACCAATTTACATCACTGTTGAGAAGAAACTCCAACAGTTTTCAGAAAGGTAATGCATAGAAAGTGTAACACTGACACGTTCTGCTTTATTTTTCTTTCTTTTTCAACCGTTCTATGCATGATTTGCATTAAAATATCCAAATGTATCACAAGATAAAACAAATAAGCTGTCAGCTGCAAAAGCTGATAATCTAAATGCGTTACAATCAAACCCCCTTTGTACTAAACCCACTGCAGAAAGCATGAATTCAGAGAAGTTTGCTTGAAACTAAAACTTCTATTTATGTGAAAGTAACTTGAAGAGCTGTTTTCTGATACATTTGGACATAATTCATGTAATTATTTTGTATTAGATAATCATATTATTCCTTCTATTAGAAGAACAGTAATCTTTCATAAGAGTTTTATGAACTAACAAGCATATAGGAGAGGGTTAAAAAGTGAAATTTTATAACAAATTATATTGAAAGGTGCTAAAATAACAATTACTCGTGGAGAACCATTGCAAATCAGTTTATAATGGTACAATTCAGCTCTAGTTTTGGTGTATACTGAAAGTTGCACTTCTTTTAGATAAACGTATTTTTATCCACTGTTTGGCAACAGTTTCAAAAGCAAAATAATTCCAGTCTTCAAATTGCAATATATAGAGAATTATATAAATGTGCTTGGGTAGAAAAAGACAAAGAAAACAATGCATGAGCATATTAACATAACTGGTTTTAAGGCTATAAGGATGCCTTTCTCAATTTTCATTAAAAAAGTATTTATTTATTTTTATTAAATGGTACTTGCATCTGGCAATATCTGGAGATGCAATATAGTAATGCAAAATTACAATGTGTAGTTTCAGCTACCAGGATTTATCTTCAATAATGGAGCTATTCAAGTAAAACTGTCCTTTATTGAGAGTTTCCCTAGCAAATGGTCTCTATCCAGAATGAAAGCCTACTGAAGTAATAAACTTTGTTGATAAACTTTCTTAAATTGTTCTATTTATCCCTCACCTTCTAGACTCATTAAATTCCTGGAGGTGCTGTTTCCTATTCATGAAAGCCAAGTAATGCACAGTAGACATTGACATTTATGCTTAACGATGATTTATACAACACTTTTCATGCACTCTACCTGACTATATCAACTACACATATATATTTTAAAAAAATCAGGTTTAAATAGACTGCTGATTTAAGCCAATATTTTCATATGCTTAAAGAAATAGGGCCATTAATATACAACTGAGAGTTTGAAGTTGATGGGTGATTTGGTCACACTCAATGTGTTTGAAATAAAGTGTGATTTAGAATTTGGAAAGGATAATGATTTCCTGATAAGGTGACGGGAGAAATTTCTCATGTTACACATATACTTAACATGACAAGATATTAACTCAATGCATTAGTGTTTGAAGGAATGGAGAAACAAACAGGATAACACCAAGACTCAAATGAGAGTGGCATTATTTTCCCTTGATTTTTTTTTTTTAATTTATTTTAATGTGTTGTAATAAACAGCATTCATGTTGAGCAAAATACTTTGGTCTGATAAACCCCTGTAGACTTGCCTTTAGGGTCCCTGTTGTTCATAGTTGTCATAGAAATCAAACCCAACTCCTACTTTCCTCATGTCAATATTAAATGACAGCAGAGAAGTATTGACACCTAATCATGACTACACACGTTAAATCTCAGGTTATGCTTATGTCCAAAGAAGTAGCACCTTTCTGAAATGTTCATGTACCATGTACTAATAGTATTCTTGGAGAAAAACCATTTATTTATATGAACCTAACTTACTGTGGATGTAAATTTGATAACAGCACTTGAGGCTTAACAGTGATCTGAAGCTAGTACTAAAATTTTAAGTAAAATTATATAATTAAAACTACACTAAGAACATGAAACAAATGTGTGCATCTATCTCTATGTATGTGATTAGATACTATGTCCGTCATTACCTAGTAGACATATGAGCTACCAAAATAAAATGTAAATGTTGTCTTGCTGTATGAGGGAATTACATCTTCATAGCTGGATTTACTAGAGATGCACTGAAATCAATCTCTTTAAAAGACATTTTAAGGACATAAACAAGTGTTGTATATACCCAGGGCAAAATTAAACATAAAAATGTATTGCCTCTGAGGCAGAACAAAATAGTTTCTTGCAGTGAACAATATTGCAGAGTCGCAGCATGGGTTTTGAATTCTATTTCAGTAAAGAGGCTCTGAAAAAGAAAAACACATTAATAATAAGCTTCTGCCTGTGATAATAGAAGTTTTGAAATTCTTGATTTTAGTGTGCCATGTAAGTGAAGAAAATATTTATGGGTTTTTTCCTTCCTTTTTTTTTTTTTTTAATGCAGAGAAACATCCCATTCTCTATACGATTGGTGACCATGTTGTGATTTTATTTCACTTAGCAGACAGCTAGCAACAAAAAATATATGAGCTTACTCTCTTACTCATCAGGAAATGTTTCTATTTTCCTCTCTTCTTCTCCTTGCCTACCACCTTTACCCCATATAACTGAGCCTTACATTGCACCAGGCAATACGTAACTTTACTGAATCAAATAGAGAGAGAAATAGCAATTCTTTCTGATATGATTCCCATATGGTAAATCTGAATCTTTGTCAGATGAGAGCATCATAAACAGCATGACAGCATACAACTACAGCGTATTTCCATAAAACCATGTAATTCTTTGCCTTTTATTTCACCTTTGGTTATACATGCCCATTATAACCCTTTCCCCACCTGTTCACTGCTAATGAATGATTCTTCCACTGGAAGAGGTAAGCAAGCATTTTCCCCCTCAGACTGGGTAGAATCATTAGCACTTGGATGAACTCACAAGTGAGTGAGTTATTTGGGAATGAACAAAGCCTCTGAGAGTTTACAACCCCCAAACATTTAGTCATCTTTCAACTGGACATAGGAAACAGTCAAAACAGAATTCTTTCAGTTTGAATAGCACTAAGATGGAAGGCTTGAATAAAGTATTTATCTTATTTGTTTCCTAATTGCAGTTTCTCTTGTGTGCAAGATAATGAATAAGGACTGGAATATTCAGAAGAAGAGCTGAATACACATAATCACCCTGGAACTTCACACTGTGATATATTATCTGGATGCTGTACAGCAGATGTACTATATTTACTTTAATATCTTTAAAACAGCACGGATATAACATTGTGCATTCTGCTGTCCCCATAGGAAATCACTGTAATTTTCCATATTTTTTTGTTTTTAAAAATCTTGGAAGACTTTCTTGCTTTTACACCCATTTCTACACTCCACCACATATTTTTTTTTCCTTGTTTAGACTCACTGTAACTCCTTTGAGAAGTGTCATATTCAGTGCTCTTCCTCTGATGAAAACTTGAATTTTAATTCTTGTGAAGCATGTTAAAATGGATCCAACAAGGAGAATAATAAGCATTGTGTAATTAAGCTTGCTTTCCTTCCAAACAAAAAGAAATTGTCAAAGTCTTAATTTACACTGGGTTTTGTTTGCTTGTTTATTTGATTTTGTTTTTTTTCAAGATGTCTTTTCCACAGTTTGAGTCCTGTTTGTGTATTTGGCTAGTTAAATGCTTTTCACCTGCAATCGTCCTGCATGCTGTACATATTTCCCTCAGGAATACTAATATCTGCCAGTGGGAAATAACTGCTGAACAATAGCTTCCTCTGTGCTGAGCTAATTTAAGAATGTATTCACCGTTCCCACAACTTTGTTAAGCCAACTAGTGGTTGGAGGTTTTGACCTTTTACTTCTAAATATAAAAATAAAAATGTCAATGCAGCTGTAGGGAACTGTTTAGAAAATTGCCCTTCCTAAGAGACTAGACAGCGTGATGAAAACCTAAGTAGAGAAGATGCATATTAATTCCCAATTTTCTTCCTCTTTCCATTTATATCTGGGTAAGAGAGAATTATAGACTCATTGCTTTGTCTATCTAGTATTTAGCAGTCACATGGAGGAACACAGTCAGATTTTTATATAAGATGGTCTCAAAGCTTTGTACATTGTGCAAATCAATTAAATCCTGTAAGGTCCCTGAAGGATCAGCTTCTGGGACTCATGAGGCACTTTGGCTAGATTCCCTAGTTTAGTTTTATTGGGTAAATGGTGGAAAGTCATGCTAAATTAGAGCTGTGAGGCATTAACACAGGACAGGAAAAAGCTACTGTAGCAAAGGCAAAAAAGACCAGAAATGGGCAAGAATTTTACTTGTAGAAGCAGTGTGAAAAAGCCAACAGACAGGACTGGCAAAGGATTTGAACTGTGAGCTTGAAGAGAGATTTCAGAGTGCACTGAAAAAACAGAAATCCCAAATAATTACACATTATTTCTTTCTCTTGGGAGAGGTGAAATCTGGACTACAAGGAATAAGCAGAAGCTAATTGTGTGGTATGGAAGGAATGATTTTCAGAGGCTGCAACAGAAGTGAGCCTCAGAGGAGATCACAGAAAAATTCCCTAGAGGACTGATTTTAAAATTTTGTGCTAACAGGAGAATTAATAATCTGTACATTTCATTTTTTTTTTGTGGTGAATTTTCTTTGCTAGGTTGTGCATGGAGAATCCTTCACTTTGGTGAGACTGCAACTTCAGTCTAATCCCAAATTAGAATGCATTTTACACAATATATTTGAAGTTAATTTTTTCATTCCAAATATTTGTTTCCTAAATATAGAATTTTCATATATTTAAACTTGTATTTGAAATTAGAAAATCCATTAGCTTGGGAGGCTATGCTTGGTAGAACCTTGGATGAAGACTGCTTGTGTCCAAGACGAACTACTTGTGTTCAGGAAGAACAAAGATCTGGACTAATTTGTAGACTGTGAAGAGTGCACTTGTCCCATGAAACTCATGGCATGCTTCATCCATGGTCTGTTTTTAAGGGCCAGAAGGTATCAATGTTTTCCATAAGACAAGGAACCCTTGATCAGTTGCCTTCTTCATTTACTTATGTGTTTTTTCTCACCCATCTGCAAAACAAGCAGGAGGCAGAAGCCCATGCTTATGCTGTTTAATAATAAACGACTTGTGTCAGAAACTGACTTACAAACTTTCTATCTCCTCATAAGTGTTTTGTTCCAGAAGGGCATCTGGAAGTTCCACTGTTTCCAAGGGTGATTGTGGAGCTTACATTCATTGGCACTATAACAAAAACTTCCATAGTTCATTACACTCTATGATAAATCTAGGCAAAGTATTAACTTGTCTAGACAGGAATATATGAAATATATTAACCAAGACAGATTTTAATACAGTTCATGGGACAAGAAGGCCTATATGTACCAACAAACACCCAATATTCAAAGACAAATAGTTGACAATTGTCAGAGGAAAAGCAAAACAAATAGTTGAAAAAAAATTTTTGAAGAGTTGAGATAGTATCAGGTGATCATACACATACATTGAAAATTCATGGCTGAGCTGAACAGTTGCAGATTTTCCAGTTCAACACTTTGTCAGCCAACATGATAAACATTTTAAACACATTACAAGGTTTCTTCAATAACATACTCTATTATTATAAAGGAAAACTCATACCATTCTGTGCAACAGTTTAGAAACTGAGATTGTTTTCCTTAAATATATTAGTAGTAACCCTTCTTCCAAAGTAATTTCTTTCACTTAGACTCTCAATATTCTTTCAGTTTAAAAGCCATGTGACAAGCATTATTGTGTCCTGAACTCTTTCAATTTGCAATGATCTCTGCAACTACCAATATGAGCAAAACACCCAAAAAGAATCATCATCCTTTCTAATGTCATATTGATTATGACAACTCTTGCCTTGGCTCTGTCGTTGCACGTAGTTTAGGATTTGGGACTCTGCTGCTTGTGGGGATTGTAAGACCACAAACAACATACAGGGAAAGTATACTTGTGTAGCAAAATGTCCTTCAAGGTTGTCTCTATTTAATCTCATGTTTCTGCACCGATTCAGGCCATCCTGGAGACAGACCAAAGGGCTTAAGATGCTAAAGAAAACCGAGAATTCCTCCCTTCAATTTTCCAAGTACTCTCCATATCCTACAGTAAAAAGACTGAAACTTTCAGGTAAATCCCTTATACTCTCTACAAGAGTAAAGAATATACTGCTGAAGAGAGGCTGTGTGGGGAAGAAAAGAAGGGAGATTTATTTCTGCACTAGCAGGAACAGCAGTGTTCTGAAAAAAAAGCTGTGTAAGATAGAAAACCTTAAGTGCAATCTGAGATACATCATACTTCTCTAGTCAGGGAATTCTCATGTCTACTATATCTGGCCAGGTAGATGTAAAGCCTTCTCTTGTCTTAACAGTTCCTTCTATTGTTCAGGTGGACGTTGTTTTTAAACCAGAAATTCTTATGCTGTGATCCATGGTGGTCTAAGGAGGACTTGTTGACTGTTAAAACATGGCAGAAAATTTCTAATTAATCAGCATTTTCTGACAAATCAAAAGTGTTCTTGAGACAGGCATGAGTTAAGAAACAGTTGAAGGATTTATTTAATTGTGGCATATCTGATTTTAATATTTCATATATTTACTTTAAGTTTCACTTTTTTGGGGTGGGGGTGGGGGGGCATTGTGTAGAATTAAAAAATATTACATGTATTCTTGTCCAAACTAGGATTTTAAAATCTCAACATTTTTTTCAGACACAAATCCCATATTCCACCTGTATTTTCTACTCCAACATTTCCTCCTGACTGCCAGCTAATAGTCTCAAGAATAAATTAAAAAATGCAGCTACCCCAATTATAGCATGTTATTATGAACAGACGCTCTTCTATATGATAATACGTGTATAGGCTTAATTAGACATTGATAAAAAACCTGTTTAAACCCTGCTGAGTTCTTGAAATTATTATTCCTCCTGTCCTCCATGGACTTTGAAAAAACTCTGATGAGATTTCTGGGGAAAAAACCTCACTGTTTGACACATCTGGCATCTGTCATAGCTGACTGAGGGCAGGGACAATCAGCTCTTTATGGGGTGAGCCTTTCCTTGGAGAGAAAGAGGGCTACGAATCTTGGTGTCCAATGTATGTAATCAGTTTGGGGCTGAGGCCTCCCTCATTGCACCCAGACAGCCCATCAGAAAATCTAGGCAGCAGATATTTGAGGTCTACTGTATGTTTTTTTCATGCATCAGGTTGATGATAAAGTCTGTTGCTGTGATTTTGTATGACAGGATGCTGGAGGTTAAACATCATGATTTTGCCAATTCACTTAGCAACAGCTGTGACAACTACATAAACTACTATAGTCCCTTTACTGTCTGGCCAAATGACTAAGCCAGGGTGATTGATATTATGTATATTTATTGAATTGTTTACATAACAACCACCCAAGGACTTTAATAATAAAAAAAAAATTGATTTCATCCATATGCCATTTACCCTAGTCCAGTCACTTAAGATGGAAACGTTAACAGGAACTTCAGCAAATATAATTGCCAACATTTCTTCACCTAAAGGCTAGATAAACATAAACTAAGGAATTTTTAGCCTTTGAAAAATTCTAAATTTATATGCCCAGTGAACAGAACCTTTTCAATATACCCTCAAAACCCCATGTTAATTTAAATAGCAGGTCTGGAAAGAATGCCAATACCAGTGGTGAAGCTTAATTTCATTAAAATACTGCTTTTAAGGCAACAGACTAATATTGTTTGACCTCCAGGTTCATTAAACTATGATCTTCTGATGGAGCTTTCTATTAAAATTCCAAAGAGCTAGTGAAAAAGTGGGGGAAGGTGTAAAGAGCTTTGAATGTCACAAATAAGTGCTTTGGAGTTACAAGATTTGAATTACAAAGTTTTCAGGGAGTATTTTTGCAAGAAACAGAATTCTGTGGCAAGAAGTATAATGGAAATTGTATTTTTATAACATGGATTTTCCAAACTTTAAACTGATATTTTCATTTTGAGCATTCTGTCAGTATTAGAAGTCAAATAGATGATATGAAGTAACTGCACTAGACATAGATGATGTTTTGCTTGTTAACATAAGACCTCCCAACAGGATTGTGTGCTGTGCCATTCAAGGTTTGCAGTTCAGTCAGTGTCAGCCTATGCATTATTCAGAACTGTAGATCAAGTGACCTCTTCTAACTCCTGACTGTTATTCACTGCAGTCATTTCAAAATCGAGTTACAAAGGAAAGCTAATTCTGGGTTGGGTGCATAAAAGGAGATTATTTCCATTCTTTCTATTTACCACAGCAATTTCAGTGTCATCAAAGCTGGCAGTTAGAGAGGGAAAAATTTGATATAGAATGGTAGGAAAATATCTGGATAGGAACATAAGTGGTGACTGAATTCACCCTCATGATCAGAGGAAGGTTTTTCTGTGACTATGCAATTCCAGGCAGACTTTCACCCTAATTGATTTAAGACAATGCTACAAAGTTTCCAGCCTTCTTAGAAAAGTAATTTATTATCTTCTGTTGTCTTTCTTTGAGCAGAATTTTCCTGCTTTCCAGTTTTTAACATATTTCTGTGATTTCAGGTTCATTAGTTCTTACGTTCTTGGCAACAGATGTGGGACTAAAAGAGCTCCTTTTAAATTTTTTTTTAATATTTCTTTATTTTGCCCTTTGTAGATTGGTGAAGGGTGCATGTAATGTCAGTTTTATCATCAGATAATGTAATGTGTTAAGCATTAAGGTATGTCGACAAGTGACTATGCTGTGATGTGAGTATTTCCCTGGGCTGTGGGACTGGGCATGGATCTTAAATGGGTTTCGAGGCCATGCTGATATTTGGAGGATGTGTAAATATGAATATTGAGTGGGACACACCAATATTCAATGCAAGAATCAGTAAGGAAAGAGAAATTTTGAAATCACTGATGTTATTGCAGCTCTTTAAGGGGTGAAAAGGGCAGATATGAGAGAAAGACCCTTTCATAAAGTGCATTAATGAATCAGATGAGTGTGTGCTGGTGATGGCTATGAAATATATGTGCATTTGTACTGGAATGCGCTGGGTTTATAGCATGATTCGGAAGACTAATGGGGAAAGCTATGGCTGTCAGATGATCAATAAAAGATGAGAAAGTTTTAGGATTAGCATCAGAAAACTGTTAAAAGGCAGCAGGAGAGAAAAAAAATATGCATCTTTCATATGAATTTAAAATGTACAAATACACAGAGGAGCTATTGCTCAGCTGTTGCTCTTCCTTCACTTCATTTTGTCTCTCTGAATTGTATTCCTCCTGCTCTGAACATTCAGCATGAATGGCTTTTCATTTACTCAGCTGCTAAGGCTGGTAGAGACACGGTTACAATTTCTTGTCCTGTCTTAGTGTAGTTGTTGGATATTTCCACATAAGTTACCATTACTTGACAGAAAACTGTTATCCAAAAAACATAGAAGAAAAGAGGAAAAGAACATTCTGATTAGTAACAAATACCTTATTTGAACCATCTGGAAAATACTCTGATTATACGATGACATTGAAAACTACGACATACACTCAGTGCCACTCTTGATCACCTGACATTGCTTAACTCTCCAATAAGCAGAGAAAACTGTTGATCTACTGTCAAAATGGATTAGAAGTCAGAAAACATTTGCTAAATGAAGCCTTCTAGCTTCTCGAAGCTAATTGTATGTATTTATTCTGAATGTGATCTAGTTGTGAATGTCCACACTGTAGTGCAGCAGATATGAGGGTATATATTTCAACCAACGAAGAATAATAAATGATTAATGCATTCTGATATCAAGGAAGAACTTTTCAAGTTAAACAAATCTTCATCGACTGATATGAACTTTGAATCCAATTTGATTTTCATTGGTGTAAACAGCATTTAACAGCACAGAATTCTGTGTTTGCAATGAAGGCAATAAATGAAAAGAAGGGGTTTATTTGAACCAAGCTGTTCCTGTGAAGAATTGTAGTTACACATAATATGTATCTCAGTAAAGAAGCCATCATCTGAAGGAGAAAACCCACTGTTTCTTAAATTGTTTGCAAACGTTATTGATATTTCTGTGTGACTTTTTTTTAAGGACGAGACCGGTAGAGAGTAAGCTTGGATAGTGCCACGTACCTTCCCCTGTTATTTTTATAGGATTTGGTCAGGTATAATTAGTGTTGTTCCAAAATTTCTGTCACCTTCAGTACTTCCCTGAGAGAGAATCCTAACAGAGGGAAAACATCTTGCTACTGTCACTGTTGATCTTGTTACTCATGAAGGATGCTCAAGAATAAATAAGTTGAATAGGGATAAAGGACAGAATTTTAAGGGAAAATTTAGAACATTAATAAATGCAGTAAATGGTTTTCATTAAAACTTAATCCACAAAAAGGAACCAGGAAATGCTGATCACCACTGAATGGGGTTGTCTATAGTGTTCAATTATCAGAGAATTCCCTGGAACAGACCCAGCTGAAGTCTCCGAGAACTGTCCCCAACCACTGCCAGGCATGGAGCAAGCAGCACTGGGACCAGTGTTTCCACTGGTGGTTTACCTGTGGCCATGCTGTTTTGGAGAGTTAGGCACAGACTTAATATGGACACAAATAATTCTGTGGCAGTTGGCTTTAAATCAAGAGAACACCCGTAGATATATTTAATTTATGAGTCTAAATTGAGCCAAATGTTTTCTCTATGGCTCTGGGTAAAACACACTATTGCTCAGTCTGGTTTAACAAAAAGAATGAACTTTGCCATCAGGGGAAAAGTTCCTTTTAAATAAGAGGAAAAGATCATCCAGTTAAAAATTAAATTAATATTAAAGTGAAACTGCTTCCTTCTGGGTGTGAAAATGGAGTATTGATAATGTGGATCCCGGACCTCTATAAAGCTACAATTCATTGTAGGTTTCAGCTCTTGGACAAATGGCAATATAAGTATTCGGCAGCAAAATATTGTAGATGCTTCAGTACACCTCTGGGAAATGCTTTACTTATAGCAAGTCAAATATAAAATAAATGTAAGGTATGTTACAACCCAAAATAGATAATCCAGGGGGCTGTAAAGGTTTCATAATTCCCTTGGGCTAAATTAAGGTGAAACAAAACTGAACAATCCATTCAAAGGTTTTGTTTATGGTAGAAGCAACCTGAACTTGGAAAGCATATTTGTAGGTGGTGTGACCTCTTGTTGAAGCATTTATATTAAAAAAAGGAAGGAGATAAAAGAGGGAACAAAAGATAAAGAGATTTATCTCACCACCCTTGGATCCTGCAAAGGCAATGATGATGACAGACATGGCAATCCTTTAGTGGCAGGGGTGCACCTGGCTCCTTGGGCTTATATCTTTTATAGTCTAGTTCCTGCTTCTCGACTGAGCCAGCCACACTACCTTGAAGACTTATATGGTTCTAGTTCCTGAATATTCTTGGTCTTCTGCACAAGCACCATATGAGGTGGGTGGTCGTGAGGTGTCCCCTTCCTCAAATTAACTCTGTATGATCTCTGGCCATGTATGGTGATTGGAATACAGAAGTGCGCATCCTCCAACACACCCTCCATATTCTGTGATAACCAGCTTTTCATTTGTTAATGCCTTCAGTCTCCCACAAGATAAAAACAAATAAAACCTCAGGAACTACAGTTATAGCTGCTTGCTCACGTCCCCACTCCCCCACCAGTGGAGGAGGAGAGCTAGAGGAAAACACAAGGAAGCTCATAAAATTGAGATAAGAACTATTTAATAATTGAATATAAATGAAAATTTTAGTGATGCTACTAATACTAACAATACTACTACTACTAAGTAATTAAAATAATAGAAAATAGAACATATGATACAATTGCTCACCACCTGCTGACCGAAAAACAGCCAGGTCCTGAGTAGTGATAGTCTAAGCCTGAGAGCCCGCAGAGGCAGAGCCCGAGAGTGACAACACAACCAAGAAAAAGCCAGCTGATCCCCTAGCCCACTAACCAACAAACAGCGACATTGCTAACAGCCTCCCCCACTGCTAACAATCCTGCCAAGAGCTAACGAAGGACCTAACAACCCAGCTATCAAGCTATCCGAAGTCTTAACAACCCCTACCCCCACAGGCCACTTCCCACCTAAGTACTGCGCATGTCTACTGAGCCTGACATACCATGGAATAGAACACTCCTTGGTCACCCTGGGCCAGTTGTCTGCACTGTGAAGAAAAGCAGCTCTTTCCTGCCTAAAACTAGCACAGTTGAGATGAAAAAAATTCTTCACTATTTACTGTTAAAACAGTTCCTACTGTGACACTAACGGAAGTAAAATAATTCATGGAAAATTTATAAATTAGTAAATCCCTTTATAGATTTTCCTGACACTTGTTTGTTTACAGAAATAATTTATTCCTTGTTTTTACTTTCTCAGTTGAGCCCAATATGATTTGCAGAATTAATAAGTATTAAAAAACTATCATCATCAGATCATGTCTCATATTTTTATGTGCCAACTGTCAGCATTTTCTGTCAAGGATTAAATGAGTTATTACATAGTGATTAAAAAATGCTACTTATTCTGAAGTATCCATAATATTATGCACTGGGGCAACTAGGCTCATTTATGTTAAAGATAATAATATTATACAAGAGTAAAATCTGAATCTACACTAGAGAATCATTGCAGTATTAGTACTGGTTGTACATAACAATATAATTATATCTCATCCTTGCCGTAGGTACTAGTGTTGAGATTGTTTTCTCTCACTACATATTGAATAAGACCACATTTTATATTCCTTGAACAGGTGTTAACCTGCCCACCAGACTTCTAAACAGAATGAGCCTTTTGCTAAAACCTGAGGTCAGAAAGTTTTTCTTCTGTTTCCTGGTTTGAAACCACTCCCAATAGTACTTTTTATTCTGAAATACATAGATACATAAAGAGTAACTCAACAGTCACTGAAAGGGCACCAAGTGTTCTGCTTCAGCCATTTAAACCCTTTAGCTAAGGCAGTCACTAGCTATGCATCATCCAAGTACGCTCCCTAATAAACGCCACAGAACTAGATACTGATTTCAAAGATTTTAGGAACAAAAATGTAGTCTTAGGCAAAACAGGTTTGCGAAAGCAAAATTTAAGCAAAGAAGATCATTCAAATCTGATTCAGGTGAAACAGGTTAACAGCCAAATGGTCATTTTGCATTAGAAACCTTTTCTTTCCTCTCCTTGTTGACAGAATCACAGAAAATATGGCTAACAGGCTTTAAGAGGTTATATAGACTGAAATTCAGTATTTTAAGGGAAGCAAATACTATCAAGGATGTTGTCTTCAAACTGCCTCCACCAATATTTCATTGTCCTTTTCCTACCTTAGTTATCCCTGGCTGCAGATTCAGCCTGTTATTCTTGTCTTATTCACCTAAGAGCAGAGCTTTTCCTGCTTTTTGCAGCTTATGACATATTTGATGACGACATCTCCCTTTAGTCTTCTCTTGCCTAAGCTATCTCAGTTCTTTCAATCTTTCCTTGTAGGCTCTGTTTTCTAGGTGTCTAATTATTTTTATTTTTTTTTCTTTTTTATATTTAATTAAAAATATGAACACACTTTTTCATTATAGAATACTATTTCTACTCTACTGTCAGCTTTCTTCAGGGAGAAGAGCTGGAGTAATTCTTCACCTGCTCTATTCACTTCCCTTACTCTTTTCTTATTATACTTGTTGCATTATTTTAGATTTATTCTATTATAACTGTTTTTGATTCTTTTCTAACCTCTGCTGTCTTCACCAGCCATCCATGGATGACTTGGTCCTTTTAAAGTTTCCTTTTCTGTTAAAGAAATCTGAGTAGTAAGCAGTTTAGTGTGCCTGATATACAATAGCTTTCACAACTTGGAAAATAAATTTGAAAGGGTCCTTTCTATCATTGGGGAAAGAAAGATAGAGTCTGTCAGAGAAGTGAAAGTTCTGAATGTGTATATTTTATATCATTTTATTCCTCTTCATACTCAGGATATTGCAAAATTTGTATTTAGGATACCAAATGATCCTAAGAATTCCTTAGAGAAAATTGAACAGAAAGCAAATGAAACTCACGTGTAAACTGAAAAAGCAAGATGAAAAGGAGAGAATGCTGGAAAAGAAAACATTTTCTTCTCCTCAGCAACACTTAGATATCTGAAGATCCTTCTCATTCTGAATCTGGAAACCTTTCAGAAAAAGGTCTTTCAACATATTCCTTTCTCTCTACTCCTAAAAGTGAACAGTCCACTGAGCAATAAGTGGTCAGTAACTGGTTCAGAGAAAAAAGACAGAGAAAAACCTTAAATTAAAATTTCTGTGTTCTGCATAGACCTTAAAGGGTGTTATTAAGTGATGACACTGACACCATTTCTTCCTGTCTTTACAGATCTCTATCCTTCTTTGCTTGCACTGACATCCTGTGATAATCTACTTTTCTGTTTTTTCCCCAGGCTGCAAAGTCTCATCTTCATCTTTTTAAGTGAACTTCACAGGTCTGGGACTCATGGTAGCTCTACAGGCCAGTTAACATGGTGTTGCTGGTTCTTAGAGCAGTCTGCAGACTTTGTGTTGAGCTAACAACACAGGCTCCTGAGCTTGCCTGGGCCTGCCTGGATATTTGTTTTAGCTTGTTTAGCTGAAACAGCAATTGTCTGATCACCAGGTGACTGTTGCCAACATTTTCTTCACCTGACTTTACACAGTTGTGTGGTGTGACATTTACTGTATTATAACAGCTATTAGATATTGATAAAAAGAAGTTATTCTGCATATAAAGAACTCCAGCCCTCTGATCATCTTCATGGTCCTCCTCTGGACTTGCTCCAACAGTTCCGTGTCTTTCTTATGTTAAGGGCTGCAGAGTGGAGTCTCATGAGAGCAGAGTAAAGGGGGAGAATAACCTCCTTCGACCTTCTGGCTATACTTCTTTTGATGCAGCCCAGGATATGGTTGGCTTTCAGGGCTGCAAGTGCACATTGTTGGGTCATGTTGAGCTTCTCATCAACCAACACCCCCAAGTCCTTCTCCTCAGGCCTGCTTTTGATCTGTTCTCTGCCCAGCTGCATGGGTTTTCCACATGTAGGACCTTGCACTTGGCCTTGTTGAACTTCATGCAGCTTGCATGGGCCCACCTCTCAAGACTCATGAGGACCAGGGTTTGTGAACGTGGGGCTGCTTCTATCTGTCTATAGAGGGCCTCTTCCATTCAGTCTTCCTGGATGGATGACCTGTAGCAGACCCCCACTATAATGTCATCTGTCCCTGCCCTCCCTTTAATCCTGACCCATCAACTCTCAGTCAGCTCCTCATCCATCCCCAGACAGAGCTCCAGGTACTCCACATGGTCATTGGCATAGAGGGTGACACCCTCTCCTAGTTTTCCCTATCTGTCCTTCCTAAAGAACCTGTATCCTTCCCTTCTAACTTTCCAGTTACAGAAGCCATCCTACCACATCAAGATCACAGCCCTGCAGACATGTGCATATCTCCAACATCTTGTGTTTATTCCCCATGCTATGTGCGTTTGCATAAAGGCATTTATGTTGGGCTCTTGACGAAGATGACTTACTGGCTGGAGTGGCTGAAATTCCTTTGTGTTGCTTTTCAGCTGCTCTGCTGCTGACCTGTGATCCTTCTCCAGGCTCTGGACAGCTATTGCCGACACTGTCACCAAACAGTTAGGAGTGGGATGAATTGAGGTTCCCTTCATGGACTTACACATCACCAAAGAAATAACAAGGTTAGCAGAAGCGTCAAAGCATGTATCATTTTACATGCATAAAATCTGAACTGTTAGTTTTAGCATCATTGTAACTGTACTAGTAGTAATACTCTTATTAGACTTTTGACTTTAGAATAGCAGTAAATCCTTGGCTTTGTATTCAAGGCATGTTTTGTCATTAAAATATTTCTAGAAACAGGATATACAACTGTGTTTTAGAAGTTGAAGTTCACCTTTTAAAGGATTTTTGGTTTTGTGTTTAAACATACTCAATTATCACTAAATTTCAAGGGCACTGATGGGGGTATAATTAAAGTTAATTTGACTTTGAGCTCGTTTGTGGCACTGTGATAGCATAGCCAGGCACAATGTGTAAGTGTTTTACATACACATGTGTGCAATGTAACCACCAAAGGGGTAAACAAAACTGTGCATAGCTGCAAGTCAGAGTGACAAGTTGTGACATTATTTTCACACAGGGACTGCAAATAGGTAAGGCATCCTTAGGAGTACACAAGAGGGATGACAAGAAAGACAAAACTAGGACAAGTAACATCAGATACAGAAATGACTTCTCCGATTCAGAGGGGAGCAAGTGACATAAAAACGTCAGACATGAAGAGAAACAATGGAGGAGGAAGAAGACAACCCCATTTTGATTTCAGCAGCTCTTGCCAAAGTACTTTCCAGCGTGGGCAACTTGGCCACAGAGACTAAAAGCCAACAAGGATCTCAGCCATGAGTGCTTAATGCATGGCATCAGCTCCATGGCATTGCATACTCAGAACTAATTTAGAATAAGATTATTAAAAAGTAACGCTTTTGTGTACATAGTGATGATGACAATGACATGTAAGATTTAACTGTTAACATAGATTGTGCTGTAAATGAGTCAGTGAATGATGCTAATAATAAATTAATAATTATAATAATGATATGAATGATAATGATAACAATGAATGATAATAATGACACCAGTAATAATGACTGAAGCTTTGTTTTGAAGTTTAAAACTGGTCATATTTGTAAGCCTGCTACATTCCCATTGCAGCAACCTCTAACTCCTTAACAGGTATCTACTTATGTATGTATGCATGTACATAATTATCAATTGATAGATACAAATATGGATATCCAGTTTCAATGATCTTAAAATGCATGGATAGCTTTGAAAGACTGATGAAAGGGCTGGTATCAGCCAAAAACCTGCAAAAACCTTGTACAGCCAAAAACCTTGTACAACTGCGCAAGAAAGGTCAAATAAACCAAATTAAATGCTGTCCAAAGTTATTCTTGCTCTGCATTACAATGATTAAAATTGGCTTTTTTCTGAAACCCTGTCTGAACAAAAAAAAAATCAGTTTATCTTTTTGACAAGTCTTGAAAATAATATTAGTCAGTTTTACATACTTTTTTGTAATACCATCTGGCTAGCCTATAAAAGATAAAATATGATGCTTAATATGTCACTTAACTGAATTATTAAAGCCTGATAACTGACTTTGCGTATGTAAGAGAATGTAACATTTAAGCATTTAAAAGGCAGTTAAAAAAAGGACGAAAACTCACTGAAGGATATGTTTCATTCTCAACCTCGAGTCACATTAAAAAAAAAAAGCAACAAAACTGCAACACATTTCATATTTTCATTTAAATTCTTTCTTTCATGCCTCCTGGACAGGGGACACACAGGTTCTCTCAGGGTGGTATAAAGGATCCTCAGTATGCGTTTGACTTAGTGTTTGTGGTTTTATATAATAATAAAGGAAAATATGAAAAAATTTACATGGAACTGCTGCAACTGAATATAAAACTGTATTAAACTCATTCATTAACAACACACTTCCTGGGTCATTACCACTACTTATCACTACATATGCAACACTGTTAGCCCTTTGCATTTATACCCTAAATTAGTTGTTAAGCGCAATACCTTGGGGCTGATATTATAGGGTTAGAATTATGCTTTCTTGCCCTATCCTATCATGAAGTTACAAAATTAATATATACTGTTGCTGGCCATGCTGTTTTAACATGTCAGCTGCACAGACATACCTTTATCTGGTAGTCTGTTAACATGTTTTATTGATGATGAATTCCTGGGTTACCCCCAGTTGCCCTCTCTCCCCTTTTTACCTCCAAACATCTTCCAAGTGAAGAGAGAAACTGAAAGATGAGTTTGTCTACATTTTCAGTAAAATGATAACAAATCTGAATGAAGCTGAAATTTTGGGACTTGAATTTCAGCAGTTCCATTACAGAGTAAATTGAATTTTACTGATTAAAACAATAACGCTGAAATACCTCTAATAACGTGGTTCTAAAAAATAAGAGCTACATGTTGATGTACAATTGTTGTCTATTATGTGTAAAAAGAAAGAAATGGTACCTTTAATATTTCTAAAATCTCAGGAAATTATCACTGCTTCAAAAGTGCCTAAATGCAGTACTCTATTTCTGACCTAAAAACCCCCAACAAAATAAAACAAAGCACACCCTCCTTATACAATACTAGAGATAGTCAGGATGAGATATAAGTAGTCTATCCTAACTTCATAGGCTTCAGAAAGCAGTGAGGCACCTCTAAGGATAATTTATAATTGTTCATTGAGATCATAGAATCACAGAATGGTTTGGGTTGGAAGGGACCTTAAAGACCATCCAGTCCCAACCCCCCTGCCATGAGCAGGGACACCCTCCACTAGCCCAGGTTGCTCCAAGCCCCATCCAGCCTGGCCTTGAACACTTTAAGAGATGGGGCATCCACAGCTTCTCTGGGCAGTGCCAGTGATTCTCTATTCCAGTGCTTCAACACTCTCTCCATGAAGAATTTCTTCCTGATGTCCAATCTAAACCTATGCTCTTTCAGTTAAACCCATTACCCCTTGTTCTCACTACAAGCCCTTGTAAAAAGGGCATTCATTTTATTAAATGAAATAGTTGTATCCAGTCTCTCTCCCACTTTCTAAGAGATCAAATATCCCCTTTTAATTTTTTTGCTTGGACTTCAAAAACATGTAGACATCAGGTTTTTTGTTATTTTATTGTGTGTGTTATTGATAGCTTGAAGGTAATTGCTATATTGCAAGGAGCAATAAAAACAAACCTTTAAAATATCCTGCTAATAAAAAGGGCATTCTCAAATACTTGAGAATAGAGAATCTGCAGTCTTACTCCAGACCTTACCTCCTCAGCAGTATTTTCAATACTGTTCTCCCTCACCATTTATGCAGATGTCAAACTATAGCTGATGTCTTCCTATAAAATGCATTCTCTTGGAAGGGAGAAATAGAGCTTAACTAATTTTGACTTGTGAACAATGACTTTGATCTATTGGGAGAAATAAGATGAAATGGAAATTTCAGTTTATTCCAGTAGCTGCAAATCCTTGTGAGCAAGCTTCTTCGGAAAAGCCCAGAGAAATTGTTGGCTCTTCATGAGATTTGTTCTTCATTATGAGTGTGAGTTACTTTTATCAGAATGAAAGTGAAGAGCATGCCTGAAAAACTGGAATAAAACTTGGCAGAAAATTGAAGCTTCTCCAAGGAAATAAGGGATAACTTCTGGATAACAGAAAAACATTCTCCTCTTCAACATAACAAATAATTTAATTATATCAAATTTGCCTTGAGGATAAATTCATCAATAGAATAAATGTGTCCACTTAAAAAATACGGTGATGAAGGCAATTGAAAGCCCAACTGGAGAGTTTTATGGAAGGAATGAATGTGAACTGTGAAACCAGAATATATCAGCATTAATGAAGAGGGTTGCATCACAGGATTTGCTAAGCTCCAAAACTGGAAAGACTCTCAGTACGCAGGAAGTTTATTTGAGGCTTTAATAAGTGAAGTCACAGCTAAGACACTGATGGAGCACTGGTGGGAAATAGTAGGTATATGCAGCCATTTCAGAAATGCATCTATTTCAAAGAGATTTATTTTGTGTGCTCTCCAAAGACTTGAAAAACTCCCCAGTCAGATGAGAGCTGACCACAGCAGTAACAAAAAAACCCACCCAAACAATAAAACAAACAACCACACACACGCCCCCATTCCGCTACACACACACACACACACACACACAACTATAGACATTAGAAGGAATTCTTCTATAATTTTTCTTTATTTCTTTTTTCACCTATGGTTCTTTCCTTTTGGAAAAAATTGTTACAATATCCTTATTGTAATTATCTCCATCCCCTTTGCCTCTAGGCTTAATTTCTTGTACTTTGTGCTTAGGAATATCTCCTTGGGATGCTGGAAGTGTCAGCACCTTCTTTACACAGTGTGAAACAGGAAAGTTTTAGAATTGCTTCAACATTAACCTTTAAATCTCTTCTTGGTCTATACCCATTTCATGGCGATGCTAAATTGCCATTTCTAGGGTCAAAATTTCAGCAGATACGAATCAGCCTATTGCTCCTGATATGACAAGACAGTGACCCTGGAACTAGAAATTGAAGTGCCTGAGAACCACGTAATTTCTTAATATATTTTTTATTATGAAAACATGTATTTTTTAGTTACTATAAATTTGGCATCTTTCAGATAGCTACACTTCATCTGTTCCTGAAAAGCTTTTCATATCTTTGCTATGGTAGATAGTACATCATGCTTCATATAATTCCTAGTACATGTTTGGGGATACTTCTGGATTATCCTAAATACAGAGTGACTCAGACAATAAGGAAGAGTTTCTGACGGTACAGCTATGAACTACTCATTATTAGTAGCCCAGAAAATTGCAAAAATTTTACTAAAGGGTTGCACATATTTTGCACTAACCTCATGGGCTGTTTATTGTCCACAGCATAAAATTACATCCTGTTTTTATTGTTTATTGTAAAAATCACTACTATTTCTTCATTTCAGTCAACATGACACCATCTAAAAAAAAAAAAAAATTCTTCCCTTTCCCCCCTCAAAACTCCAAACTTTGCTATTAATTGTAGAAAAGGCTGAAATGAAAAACTCACACAAAGGAGGAAAAGTCACGGCTAGAGAACTGAATGCTTTTATCCTTGGTAAAAGGGAACATTGGTATTTTTCTTAGGAGGAATGAGGGTTGACTAGAGAAGAAACACAATCCTAATGAAACATATGGTCTTGTCTTCCCTGGAGGATAAATTTCCTAGGTGGGGAGATGTTGTGAAAAAGAATTGTTCCCTGAACAAATTTATTGCTAAGGAGTGCTACCACCTGTCTCCCTCTACTTCAAGAAAGATTGATCTCTCAAAAGAAATTCTTGTTTTTAACTGGTAAGATTTCTCTGCCATTTAAAGTAAGTCGTTAAAAGTACCTAAAGTGGTTAAAGTATTATCAAAAGTAAGTGGTTAAAATAAATATTATCAAAACAGTGACTCCTGTTTTTCACTTAATAAAAATCTTATTATATTATCATAGAATCATAGAATGATTTGAGTTGGAATGGACCTTAAAGACCATCTAGTTCCAACACCCCTGCCATGGGCAGAGACACCTTACACTAGACCAGGATGCTCAAAGCCCCATCCAGCCTGGCCTTGAACACTTCCAGGGATGGGGCACCCACTGCTTCTCTGGGTAACCTGTTCCAGTGCCTCACCACCCACACAGTGAAGAATTTTTTAGATCTAATCTAGATCTACCCTTTTTCAGTTTAAAGCCATTTCCCTTTGTCCTGTCACTACAGGAAGGAAACTTCTCCAGGCTGAACAAGCCCAATTCTCTCAGCCTATCCTCACAAGAGAGGTGCTTCAGCCTCTAATCATCTTTATGGCTGTTCTCTGGACTTGCTCCAACAGGTCGATATCCTTCTTATGCTGGGGACTACAGAGCTGGGCACAGAACTGCAGGTGGGATCTCACAAGAGCGGAGTAGAAAGGGAGAATCACCTCTCTCGACATTGGCCATACTTGTCTGGATACAGCCCAGGATATGGTTGGCTTTCTGAACTGCAAGTACACATTTCTGGGTAATGATGAGCTTCTCATCCACCAGCACCCCCAAGTCCTTCTCCTCAGAGCTGCTTTCAATCCATTCTCTGCCCAGCCTATACTTGTGCTTGGGATTGCCCTGACCCATGTGCAGGACCTTGCACTTGATCTTGTTGAATTTCATGAGATTTGTGCAGGCCCACCTCTCCAGCCTGTCAAACTCCATCTGGAGGCTATCCTTTCCCTCCAGTGTGTCGACCAATCCACACAGCTTGGTCTTGTCAGCAAACTTGCTGCAGATGCACTCAATTCCAATGTCAATGTCACTGAAAAAGATATTAAACAGCAGCAGTCCTAATACGGACTGAGAGGAATGCCACTCATTTGCTACAAGTTGTTTATTCGTCATGCTACATGTGTTCTCCTAGAGGTACTTTAGTGTGGCCCCCAGTGAAGATCTCTAGAGAATGATTCTACTTGGACATTGAGCTGTTGACCAAAACTCTTTGAGTGTGACCATCCGGCCAATTCCTTCTACACCAAGTGGTCCTGAGTGGTCCATCCATCAAATCCATATCTCTGCAATATAGACACTAGGATGTCATGCAGGAGAGTGTCAAATGCTTTGCACAAATCCAGGTAGATGACATCCATTGCTCTTCCCTTATCCACCAATCCTGCATCCCCATCATAGAAGGCCACCAAATCTGTCAAGTATGATTTGCCCTTAGTGAAGCCACATTGGCAGTCACCAATCACAGCTTTATTTTTATGTGCCTTAGCATAGTTTCCAAGAGGCTCTGCTCCATGATGTTGATGGGCGCAGAGGTGAGTGACTGGCTTGTAGTTCCTTGGATCCTCCTTACTTCCCATTTAAAAATATGGGTTATATTTCCCCTTTTCCAGTTAGTGTGAACTTCACGGGACTGCCATGACTTCTCAAATATGATGGATAGGGCCCTGGAAACTTCATCCACCAGTTTCATCAGGATCCAGTCCTACAATTCCTCCCAGTTTACCTGTCCTTGCCTCTACCCTCTCTAGGGTTTCTTTTTGTGTGTAAGTTTGCCCAGGACAAACTTCTCTCTTCATCCACACAGGTGTCCTGACATTTTTGCCTGAGTTCCCCTTTATTGAGATGCATCGCTCCTGAGCTTGGAGAAAGGGATCCTTGAATAATAATTAGGTGTCTTGTGCTCCTCTTCCCTCCAGGGCTTTATCCCATGGTAGTCTGCCAAGCAGATCCCTCAAGTGGCCAAACTCTGCTCTCCTGAAGTCCAGGGTAGTGAGTTTGCTGCACACCCTCCTCACCTCCTTAAGGATCTTGAACTCTACCATTTCATAGTTGCTGTAACCAAGGCTGCCCTTGAGTATTACATTCCACACCAGACCCTCCTTTTTTTGGTGTGAACAAGGTCCAGCATAGCACCTCTCCTCCTTGGCTCCTCTATCGTTTGGAGAACAAAGTTATCATCAACACATTCCAGGAACCTCCTGGATTGCTTATGCCCTCTAACAGATATCGGGGTGTTTGAAGTCCCTTATGAGGACCAGAATTTGTGAACAGGATGCTGTTCCTATCTATCTATAGAGGGCCTCCAGCTGGTTGAGAGTGACACCCCCTCCTCTTTTCCCCTACCTGTCCTTCCTGAAGGACCTGTATCCTTCTATTCCAATTCCCCGGTCATAGAAACCATCCCACCATGTCTCTGTCATGCCAGTAAGATCACAGCCCTACAGACATGTGCACATCTCCAACTCTTCACCTTTATTCCCCATACTATGTGCATTTGCATAGTCATTTATGCTGGGCTCTTGATGAAGCTGACTTACTGAAGCTGTCTGGAGTGGCTGAAATTCATTTGTGTTGCTTTTCAGCTACTCTGCTGCTGACCTGTGAACCTTCTCCAGGTTCTGGACAGTTGACACTGTCACCAAACTGTTAGGAGTGGGATGGAATGAGGTTCCCCTCCCTCAGCAACTCTAGTTTAAAGCCCTCCTGATCAGCCTGGCAAGCTTATGACTGAAGATGCTCTTTCCCTTCTCTGACAAATTATATTACATCAAACCTTAAATGTAGCACAATACTGTTTCAGTCAGTAGGCCATAGTAATATTTCAAATGTTAACTAAAAAGTAAAAAAGCAATTATTTATGGTTGTTAGAAAAGGCATCCATTGCAAAACTACAGGTTCTCCTAATTACTTTTCCTTCAGGGGCAATTGTTTTGACATTATCTTCAGCTGAACAAAATATTAGTTTTCTCTCCTTTTCCTAATAAGAAACCCTTGCTCATACCTTATGAGCCCTTCAGTTAATTATCTCTAAGAAAACTTTGATTAAGGCTTCTTTTTTTGTTTTCTTGATATATTGGCTTAGTCAAAGAAGAGCATGTTAGCTAAGTGATACATAAATGAAACCTCCTTTATCAGGAACTGAAACCCACATATGATATACACACAATTCATTAAATTTGTTTGCCTTGGTTTCTTTTGACTGAAAGATAAATAGTGTAACAAATTGCTGAACAAAAATAAACAAACAATCCCACTTACTTCACTAGTCAATAATTAGACACAAAAACCTTTCAAGTATAATGACAAATAAGGTGAAATGAGAAATATTTTGATGTGGATGGAGCTTAAATAAACAAAAAAAAAAAAAAAAAAGAGCAATGGCATATTATGAATCTTTCCTCATCTATCACTTCCTAATGACAACATTTAATGACAGAACTAGGTGAACTCCATTGCTATAACAAGTTTTGGAAGCGGGAACAGAGCTGAGATTGCAAGATTAGGTTATTTCTGAAGCAGTGTCCTGACAAGGAAACGTTTTGAACTCAATTTATTTCTCACCTAGAACAGACTTTTAAAACGATACTGATTTAATATGACTCTCCAGTGTCTACAAGGATTTGTAGCCTTATTCTCTGAGAAACCATAACTGCCCACAAACTTGAAAGGCTTGAAAACTGAAAGTGCACAAACTAAATGATCAAAAAGATCCTGTTATAATTGTGCAGTAGACTAAGAACAATGGTTCTGTTTTTTTTTTTTTTATAGAACATGCTTTGCAGCATTTGATGTCACAGCATTGTAACAGCGAGGTCCCAAGGCTCAGTGGGAGACTGGTCAGGGAAAGACATTTTCATTTTAAAACAGAACTGATTTCTCTCACTCACTGAAACAGTCTCATGCTACAATACCCACAAGCAACACAAAATGTGTGGCTGAGGGTCAACGCAGGTACACACAGGATAAGTGGTATGAACACAGAGTCATCATTTCTTACTGTCTCCTTGAACTGGTAGCTATGTTGGGGTTTTTGGATGTGCCTTTTTGTACAATTTAGAACCTCATAGTGAATCTGATCTGTCCTTTATTTTAATCTGAGTTTTGATGTCTCATTAGACTACTCTTCCTTGTGCTTCCATGCCCAGACTCTCCCATTCATTATTAATGCATATTAACCTTAATGTTTCTGTTACAAATGGCTATGCAAGTGCAACTATGCTGATCATTTACATCAAAAAATAACAGGAAATATTTCCCATTATTTAATATTGTTTAGCAACGAAGAAGAAATGAGGTTTTGACAGGTTTTCATGTTACCTACTTATGTGATTTGTTCCATTGGTCTCCTGAGTTTCTTTATACAAGGAGAGGACAAAGCTGTCTATAGATATTAGATTACTTATGCATTATGTGTTTTGTCCATTGTATGTTAATATTTTCATAAATATACATACATATCTATACACACATGTTGTGGTTTAACGCCAGCTAGCAAAATACCATGAAGCCACAGGTCCCCCTTCCCTTCTTCCAGAGGAGGGGAAGAATCGGAGAAAAAGAACAAGAAAGCTCATAAAATTGAGATAAGAACTATTTACTAATTGAATCTAGGTGAATAATATATATAAATGAATATAGACGAATACTACTAATAAACAATTAGAAGAATTAAAAATAAAACCTATGATACAATATGATACAATATAATACAATTGCTCACAACCTGTCAGCCAATGCACAGCCAGGTCCCAATAAGCAAGAGTCAGAACCAGAGAACCTGAGAGCCACAGCCCAAGAGCAATCACAGCAGTGTGTGAGTGAACCCTATCAGCTACAGCACGACCAAGAAAACTAACAGACTCACCAATTCACTCACAAAGGATCCAGTAAAGGAGTACACAAGGCAGCTAACAATGGAGTTATGGAAAGTGTTAGAAAATGAAAGTGTAAGCGTAATGACTCCCAGACCCACTCCCTGCTTATGGGCCTAGCATGATGTACTATGGAATGAATTACTCCTTCGGTCAGTTTGGTCAGCTGTCTGAACTGTGTGTACCTCCACACTGCCTGTAGTGAGAGAGTTGGGAATGCAGCTGCAGTATCAGAAGCTGAGAGAGACCTTGAATCTGGTGCAAGCACTCCCCAGCACCAGCTTAAAAGACACCTTATCAGTACTTTTCTCAGCATAAATCCAGGAACCTGGCTTTGTACCAGCCACTGTAAAGAGAGTTAACTCTTTCCTGACTAAAACGAGCACAACACATCGAAACCACAATTAAGCTCTGACACAGTCTTTCTAAGAGAAAACCTAAAGTCTGCCATGTTACATTTAAATGAAAGTAATTATATATCTATATCTGATAGTTACTTTGGAAATAGCACAGCTGTAACATTGCAACCAGTGGAGATATAACCAACAATAGCATCAGCAATTCTGCCAGCAAATAAATAACCACTATTTTATATTCTATCTTGTTGGCTGTGAAATGCTATATAGACAAGGGGCAAAAGCAATCTAAAGTGAAATGCCAAAGCAGCATCTCCTTGGATAAATAATGTCATGGAGGTGACCAAACGGTAACAAAAGCAAAAGAAACATCAGAAACTTTATTCAAGGGTGCTGATTCAAGAGAATTTTGTGATTAAGGTCACAGCTGTTAGAAGTGATTCAATTGCTTGGTTACATACATGTGAATTCAAAGGCAGTATCATACACAGCAGGTCAATTCTTTCAGGCTGTATGTCTCTGCTATGGTAGATTTGCCCAGTTTCACAACTTCTTTAAGAGTTTTCGCAACCCTTGTTCTCGAGTTCTACCATGTAGGGACTGATATCCATTGGGGAAGGCAGGTCTCAGTCTTGGAATCTCTACCGGTAATCTGAAGTGCTACAAGCACTACCTCTGACAAGATCAAACTTGGTTTGCTTTCACTTGCATTCCCCCAGGTATTGCTAAAAGTGCCTCAAATTTCTACCCTAAAATTCCCTAAAGATCTTAGCACTACTCTGAGACTGGCAGACAGCCCATATATTTCAGTCATACTGAGCATCCCTGAGCCCAGCTCACACTGTCCTCTTGAGGGGTGCTCAGGTGGGGAGGGCAGCCATGTGCAGGGAAAAATTATTCTGTAAGTCTCCCTGGCACCCAGAAAGAGTGTGCGAAAACTCAGTTCCACAATTAGACTCGTGGTTTTTTATGTGGCAGCAAAGTCGCAAGGTTTATTGATGTGCCAGAAACCAGAGAAACACCTGATGATAGTCACATTGGAATTAGGGTTTCTCCCACCAAAAAGGTGGTAAGATATGTAGCCTAACTGAAGTGCATCTGCACCAATGTACACAGCATGGGCAACAAACAGGAGCTGCTAGCCATTGTCCAGATGGAAAACTATGATGTAGTTGCCATCACAGAAACATGGTGGGATGACTTACACAACTGGAGTGCTGCAATAGTTAGCTATAAACTCTTCAGAAGGAACAGGCAAGGAAGGAGAGATGGTGAGATAGCCCTGTGTATCAAGGAGTGTTTCTATTGTTTAGAAATTATTGATGGTGACAAGAGCATTGATTGTTTGTGGGTGAGAATCGGGGGAAGGCCAAAAAGACAGATAACTTGGGACTCTGTTACAGACCACCAACCAGTAAAAAGAGACAGACAAGATATTTAATATGGAAATGTCAGAAATCTCACAATCGCTAGCCTTTGTTTTCATGGGGGACTTCAGCTTACCAGATGTCTGCTGGAAATACAAAACAGAAGAGAAAAAACAATCTCAGAGTTTTCTGGAGTGTGTGGAAGAGAACTTCATGACACAGTTGGTGAATGACCCAACTAGGGAATTGCTTGACCTGTATTTTGTGAACAGAGGACTTGTGGAGGTGTGACAGTTGGAGGCCAACTTGGACATAGCTGTCACAAAATAATGGTTTCTAATTCTCAGAGAAGTTAGGAGTGGGATAATCAGAACTCTATTTAGGAATTCCAGAGAAGTGGCTTTGGCCTGTTTAGAAGTCTGGTTGACAGTCCTTTGGGAGGCAATTCTGAAGAAAAAAGAGTCCACAAAGCCTGGACATTCTTCAGGAAGGAAGTCTTAAAGGTGCAGAAACAGGCTGTCCGATGTGCTGAAAGACAAGCCAACAACAAAAGTAGGGCTAAGAAGAATCTTCATCCTTTACTGGATGCTCAGGGAAACATAGTGAATAAGGAAAAGGCTAAGGTACTTAATGCTTTCTTCCTCAGTCTTTATTAGGAAGACCAGTTGTTCTCTGAGTACCCATACCCCTGTGAAGGTAGACAGCGACAGAGAGCAGAATGAAGCCTCCACAATCCAAGGGGAAATCATTAGCAACTTGCTGCACTACTTAGACAAATCCATGGGCCCAGATAGGATGTACCCAAAGGTACTAAGGGAGCTGGCAGAAGTGCTCACCAAGCACTTTTCACTGTCCATCCGCAGTCCTGGCTAACCCTGGAGGTCCCAGTTGACTCGAGGTTAGTAAAAGTGACATGCATCTACAAGAAGGGCCAGAAGGAGGATCTGGACAGCTCTAGGCCTATCAGTCTGACCTTGGTGCTGGGGAAGGTTATGGAGCAGATCAACTTGTGTACCCTCATGTGGCATGTACAAGACAACCAGGTAATCAGGCCCAGTCAGCATGGTTTTGTGAAAGGCAGGTCCTGCTTGGTGAACCTGATCTCCTTCCGTGACAAGGTGACCCACACAGTGGGTGATGGAAAGGCTGTGGATATTGTCTACCTAGACTTTAGTAAATATTTTGACACCATTTCCCACAGCATTCTCTTGGAGAAACTGGCTGCTTGTGGCTTGGATGTGTGTACTCTTTGCTTGGTAAAAAACTGGCTGGATGGCTGGACCCAAAGAGTGATGGTGAACGGAGTCAAATACAGCTGGCAGCCAGTCACAAGTGGTATTCCTCAAGAGCTCACTACTGGGGCCAGTGTCCTTTAATATCTTTAGCACTGATTTTGATATGGGGATCAAGTGCACACTCAGTAAGTTTACAGACAACACCAAGTTGGGTGAAACATTGTGCTGGTTTAGTCAGCAAAGAGTTAACTTTCTTTACAGTGGCTGGTATGAAGCTGTGTTCCTGGATTTATGCTGAGAAAAGTACTGATAAGCTTTTAAGCTGGTGCTGGGGCAGGCTGCACGAGATTCAAGGTCTCTCTCAGCTTCTGATACTGCAGCTGCATTCCCAACTCTCTCACTACAGTCAGTGTGGGGGTACACACAGTTCAGACAGCTGACCAAACTGACCGAAGGAGGATTTCATTCCATAGTACATCATGCTAGGCCCATAAGCAGGGAGTGGGTCTGGGAGTCATTACGCTTACACTTTCATTTTCTAACACTTTCCATAACTCCTTTGTTAGCTGCTGTGCTAACTCCTTTGCTGGATCTTTTGTGAGTGAGTTGGTGGATTTGTCAGTTTTCCCTGTCATACTGTTGCTGATAGGATTCACGCAGACTCTGCTGCGATTGCTCTTGGGCTGCGGCTCATGGGCTCTCTGACTCTTACTTCTCAGGACCTGGTTGTGCATTGGTCAGTGGGTGGTAAGCAATTGTATGATATTGCGTCATGTTTTATTTTTAATTATTTTAATTACTTAATATTAGCATTATTTTTATATTTTCATTTAGAGTCATTTAGTAAATAGTTCTTATCTCAATTTGATGAGCTTCCTTGGCTTTTTCCTGTGATTCTTCCCCTCCACTGCAGGAAGGGGGGAGAGCTGTGAGAGGCTTCACGGTATTTTGCTGGTCTGAGTTAAACCGTTTCAAGTGTTGATCTGCTTGAGGGTAGAAAGAGCATTTCAGAAAGAGAGTATCTGAACAGGCTGAATCGATCATCTGAGGCTAACGTCATGAGGTTCAAAAAGGCCAAGTGCTCAGTCCTACACTTGGATCACAACAACCCATGCAATGCTACAGACCTGGGGATGGGTGGCTGGAAATATGTCCCACAGAAAAGGACCTGGGGGTGTTGGTTGACAGCTGGCTTAATATGGTCCAACAGCGTGCCCAGGTGGCCAAGAAGGCCAATGGCATCCTGGCCTGCATCAGGAACAGTGTGGCCAGCAGGACTAAGGAAAGGGTTTACCCCTGTACTGGGCACTGGTGGGGCCACACCTTAAATCCTATGTTCAGTTTTGGGCCCCTCATTTCAAGAACTACATTGAGGTGCTGAAGCATGACCAGAGAAGAGCAACAAATCTGGGGAAGTGTCTGGAGCACAAGTCCTTTGAGGAGTGACTGAAGGAACTGTGTTGTTTTAGCCTGAAGGAGGAGGATCAGGGGAGGCCTTATTGCTCTCTACATCTACCTGAAAAGAGGTTTCAGACATGTGGGTGTTGGTCTTTTCGCCCAAGTAACAAGGGATAGGAGAAGAAGAAATGGGCTCAAGTTGCATCATAGGATGTTTAGATTTAGAAAAATTTCTTCACTGAAAATGTTATCAGCCATTGGGACAGGCTGCCCAGGGAAATGGTTGAGTTACCATCCATGGACATATTTAAGACCTGTCCAGATGAGGTGTTTAGGACTTAGTGGTGGTTTTGACAGTGTTAGATTAACGGTTGGACTTGATGATCTTAAAAGTTTTTTCCAACCTAAATGATTCTATTCTATTCTTGCGATGCTGAAGTTGTCTGTACTGTGATCAGTTACAGACATTCCTCATCTTCCAGACATTTCACATTTGCTACTGTGTGAAAATCTGAACATGAACACGATGAATTTTAATGCACAACTCCACATGCACACTTAATAGCAAGAGCCTGAGAGAAGACTTATTTTTGTAAGAAGTTTGAGAAAATTAGGAACAAACTGCAATCAACATTTACATGTGTTCTCATTTTAAGCTCTGAAATTTTGAAACATAAAGGTATGCCATGGTTTAGAGTTGTAGCCTAGTTTTGTTACTTTTGCTTAGTCAAGCTGAGAAGACAACATGAGGGAAATTTGATCAGCACTTGTGTACTGATCAAATAGCAACAGAAGTGAAGTTAGCCACCCATGAATTAACTGTCTAAACATATCAATATCCCACAAAATAAACACCATGTTTCAATTCCCAGGTTTCATCAATACAGTAGAATGGATGGAGGCACAAAAGTGATAATGAAAAATGATTTGTAAACAATGGTAGGGCATTGTGTGAAATGAATTAACACTGAAGTCCCAGTAACAGATATTTGTCAAAACATTTCAAAATATTCTGGGACATTTAATATTCTTGGAGTCACAAAAAAATAAGTCCTAAAACTCTAGATTTTCATAGCTTAAGTCAACAATGAAAAAAAAGATTCTGTTTCCAGCATGAAATTAAAAAAAAAAAAGGAAAGCTGTACATTTATATGATAAAAAAACCCCTTGTGACTATCAATAGTTTTCTGTAGGACAACTATTGATTTAATCAGAAGATAAATATGCATCCATTTCAATAACTCTGGAGAGTTCATTCATGCTGGAAATTAGTACATTGATCATGTTCTGATATTTTCTATCCATTTTCTCCTTTCTACAAATACTGGCTGTAAGCATTCCTGAATTTTGAAGAAAGGATATGCTTTTTCTATAGCAATTCAACATTTTCTAGTGATACTCAATTTGCAAAGTTCAAAACAGCCTCCAGAGCATCTGGAAACATAGGGCTGCAGGACCGTGCAACTCTACAGTTATATATGTAAACATGTATGTTCATATGTGCACTCATGTATGCATAAGAATACGTAATTTTTTAAAATGGAATTGCAATAGAGCTGTAAAACAACCAGTGATAAAATTTCATACAAACTGCTCTGAAAACAAACCACAATTGATTTTTCCTTCAGTTCTTTGCTTGCAATAGTCCAGGAATAAAATACATGACCCATCACAGACACCATCAAAATGTTGACAGATATTAGCTAACCCCAGAGATGCAGGTGCCCCAGAAAGTGCTGATTAGGTGTTTGCCCCACAAAAAATTAATTACACCTAAAATGGCCGCACGAAACATCAGGTCATCAATAAAAAACCATGGCTACAGCATGAGAGAGCAAAGGCATGAAAGGAAGAGGTAAAGAATGACACTTGATAAGGAAAGGTCCAGTTCTACAGAATTTCTCACATAGATTTCTAATTATTTGAGCAGCACTTTCTGTAGCGGACTAATAACTTAATTTGAAGCAGTCAGAGCAGGATATAGACAATATTATTAATTTGGCTAAAAATAGAACTATGATTTGATAAATAAATAGTACTAACATTACCCTAGTCCAAACAATCACACAAATACAGTAGTTATCAAAAAATAATTCAGGAAATAAAACAATGTTATAAAAATTGAAGAAACTGTGATTGAAAATATTTCAGTAAGTGTTTAGTCTGAAACAGCAACTAAAAAATATACACATAGTTACATTAAAATATGGGTTAGTGTTAAACATTTGGAAATCAAAATAACTGATATTTATAGCAAAAATAGATTTTCATTTTTTTGATAATCACTATTTTCTGCTACCTGCCTTCAACTAATATTTTGTTGTCTTCAGTACCTCACTTTCATTGTATTTATGCATGGATTAGAAGAGGACAGTTTCTCACTTATCTAGTGTTTCTCCAGCTAAAGTTTAAAAGTGAGAATCTCAGAGCAATACTGAAGATCTACTTTCAGTATACCCTGAAGTGCATTTTTTAGCTACATTTAAATCAGTGGTTTCTTTTCTTGATAGAGTGGACTAGTCCTAGAAGTATTGTACCACTAAAGTAGGGGATGTGTTAGATGAGATGGATAATGTCTAACATGGGAAAAGCAGGAAAAAAAAATCTTGATATGATCTAACTGGCTTGAAAATTTTCACTTCTCTTAGAGCAACCATTTTTACTAGTCATATCAATGTGGTTATGCTTGTTGTTAAGTCCATTTGATTTATATTTTAACTGCTGGTGGGGATCAGTTAAGGGGATCAGTTAAGTTTATAACCATATAATAAGAGACCTCCATTGCCTCCAAGATAAATAGACAAGGAAAATGTTGGAAGAAAATCTTATTACATGAATTTCACTGGTAGAAAGCAAATGCACACAGACAAGTGCTGTTTATCAAAACTGTAGGAAAGGTCTGTAAAAAAACTAAAATGGACTGAGAAAACTAACACAGTTTTGATTAGCACTGATCACAAGATCTGGCTTCCTTTCTTGGAGTATCCCTTTGGTATTATGTGTATTCTTTGAGAAAGAGTGCTCTGGAAAAGTTTTCCAGACAAGATACTCTGAAACACACTTATTGAGGATATAGTCCAGTTGGAATGAATACAGAGGAGGACAATGAAGATGATCAGAGGGCTGGAGCACCTCTCCTGTGAAGAAAGGTTGAGAGAACTGGGCTTGTTCAGCATGGAGAAAAGGCATTTCCAGGAAGCTGTTATTGTAGCCTTATAGTACCTGAAGGGGGCCTATGAGGAATCTGAGGTGGACTTTTTACAAGAGCAGGTAGTGACAGGACAAGGGGTAATGGCTTTAATTGAAAGTGACTAGATTTAGATTGGGCATAGGGAAGAAATTCTTCTCAGAGAGGGTGGTGAAGTACTGGAACAGGTTGCCTAGAGATATTGTGGATTTTCCCTCCCTGGAATTTTTCAAGATCAGGTTGGATGAGGCTTTGAGTCACCTGACCTAGTGAAAGGTGTTCCTGCCCATGGCAGTGGGGTTGAAACTAGATGGTCTTTAAGGTCCCTTCCAACACAAGCCACTTTATGATTCTATGATACTAGGAAATTTATAATACGTATAGAGCTAAATATTTCTGGTACAAAAATATGAAATTTCTCAGGAGACTAATTTACAAGATGGGGAATAATATAATTTAGTGTTGTATTCATAATATTGTTAGATTGTAAAAATACTAATAAAATTGTTTATCAAAGAAATACAAATATTTCATTTTTGACCTGACAATATTTTTTTCCTAATAAATATTCATAGACTCTGTGCTTTCTCAGAGAAGATTATAAATCCTGACAACAAAGAACAAGCCAGGCCCTGGAGTTGACTTTTTTAGGAAAGCTTTCACTTGTTTTTTCTTAATATATTGGCTTTTACAGATATTCATATTTTTCACATTTGTGGCTTTACTAAACAGTTTTATCCAGGTTTCCAAGTAATTTCAAGAGAATCACATCTTCCAAAACAGAAATGCATCAATAATACTCATGTTATTGGGAAAATTAATGTAGAATATGTATGATATAAACAGACCCTGGTCATCTTTCTTTGGAGGTAGCTCTCCAGGGTGTTAGAGAATAACTGAAGTGTTTCTAATGGGAAGTAGATTTTAAAGTATGTTTTCTTTGGTGGCATCATTTTCTCTTCATAAGATAGATGGTAGACAGTCTCAGTTAGTGGTCAAGAGAAAAAGCAGGGGCTAGAGCCCTGAGAACTAATTTAAACTACACATTGGTGAAAAATGCTGAAGTTTTAAACAAATCTTTCTTTTCTGATATTTATGACAAAAGTCCATAATAATAACTATCAATACCACCTCATTCCTAAAGCACCTTTCATTTCAATACCTCAAAGAACTTTATAAACCATGATGTAATTGTACAGTAGGTGTCAATAAAAGGAGTTAGGCAAGTGGAGCAGGAAAGCTAAACAACTTTACTGAGGTCTGATCTCCAAGGCTGGAGAAGGTCTAGGTTCAATAATGCTTCTGTATTTGGAAAAAAACCACTCAAAACCTAAGTAAAAAACACTGAAAAAAATATTTAAATTATTCTTGATTCAGTTTTCTGTCTTCAACAGGAGTAAAAAATTTGTTTTTAACTTTCAGGTCTAAATCAAGGAAAATATCAGCAAGAATCCTCAATGTTTTAAGCTATTTCACAATGCCCGGTACTTCTGGGCAAAGTCTGATGCAGAACAAGAATATTTTTTATCATAATTTTGATGCAAACATAAGAAAAACCTCACACATATCTTTTGTTCTATTTTTTAAGCTGACTGTATAATTTACATTTTAAGTGCTCATTAAGGTAAAAAATGTCAGTACTGTAGAAAGAGCAAATAAATTACCTTCATGTCTTTTTCCCCATTTCTTATTACTAATCCAGAGACGACAAAAAAAAAAAGTATTCTCAATTAATACGAGAATGAATTTATAATATGTCAAATCACATGCTGATCGAACACCATTACAGTTCATTTTAATTAGGCCTTTTTCACTGCCTGCAGAAAAGAGTATCTGCAGTAGACTTTAAAATACTATCACTACTATTATATAGCAACTAGTGTTTAAAATCAATTATATTTTATGGAATGTTATTGCTCACAATTTTATTGCTTATACTGGAAGATTGTAAGATTTATTGTGATACAGATACTTTGCAAAAGGGTGCTCAGTGTGTTCACAGATCTCTAGACTTCCACCTTCAGTCTTCATAAAGAACATACGTAGTTTCCAAAAGCCCTTTTAGAGGGTTTAGAGGAATGTCTTTATTCACTATGGCTGCTTAGAAATCCAAATATCTATTCCCTAATAAAGTTTGAAAACTTATTATCATGAAACAAGGCTCAAAATTAAAAGTATTTTAGGCTTGAGCCTCTGAAACCTTGAGACAGCTTACTTCAGAAGCATACTTCTTTTTCCCATGGAAAAAAACAAACCAGTCCAACCCTAATCCCCACACACAAAAACCAAAACAAACACCACACTTTCAGAAGCAAACAAACGGTGAGTAAACCAACAACAACAAAAAAATTCAATTTAGGTCAGTTGTATCAAGGCCTCCTAATATCCAGAGTTTCTGGTCTTTTGTTCAAATTCTAAACTCTGACTTTTTCTTGCACATCCACAGCTCCTAACTCATGTCCATGATTCAAGATTCAGACTGAAATCTTATTAATCAGAACATCTGAACCATGAAGTCTCTGCACACATGATAAATAAAATAGTGAAATTATTGTTTAATAAAGGGATGTTGTTTTAAAAATTAATTACATAACAATATTAATATCACTAAAATAACTTCCCTTTTAATAAATCTTGTACTGCAGCCTATATTTAGAATTATATTGTTTCTGCCAAAGAATAAACACACAGGTAAAGTTGCAGGTACTATAATTTTAAGTCACTCCTTTCTGGACAGGATCCCTGAGCATTCTTCAGTGTATAACTTACTGCCCAGACTTTCTGTTGTCCGAAAGCTTTATGCTTTAAGATTAAGTTACTTATGTAATTATGTACAAGTCTGAAAATATAGTTCAGAAATATTTCAAGGAAAGAAATCAGGCTTAATTCAGCTATTTTCCCTATAATTTATTGTCACAGGGCCCCAAATATACGCCCTTTCAATTACCTCATTTATAAATGTCATTTTTCAATACAGTATTATAAATTTATTCTGTAAATTTATATCTGGTTTAGCTTGCTGAGATGCTTTTACATTCTCTTGTACTCTGAAACTGTGAAGTTCAGTTATTCAGAATGAATGTAGATTCTCACCCAGCTGGCTGTATTTTGTACAATTTTTTTGGTAATAAAATGAAATTTTATAGGAATGTATGGATTATTATTTCAGAGGGTTTATGGAGAGGAAACTGATCAAGAATTAATTTCTAAGAACCTTAACTCTTATTTAGATTTTTTTTCATAATTTTCACACAATCTCTTCTATAATTTCTAATGGATAGAACAAAAATCCGATTGCATGCTAGAATAAGAAAGATCTGTCATTACTTTTAATCATGGTGAATATTTCAAAGCTAATATAATGTGCAAGAAAGAAATGGCCAATAATTATGGCTTTGTACTGGGAAGTATGGCATTTGGTTTGGGTCCTGTTCCTGACTGAGATACTGCTTCCTAGTGACCCTGAGTAAATTGCTTTTATAATATATAAAGGTATGATGATATAGCAATAAAAAATTCCCTGTGTGCTAACAAAGCAATGTATAAGGAGGTGACCAAAAGATAATGTATTTCTGCCTTTCTCTTCAATTACTTGTAAAAAGTGGTAAATTACTGTTCATTAGGCATGGAACAAAAGTGCTCAGTATGGAACCTATTTTTTTTTAGCATTTCCTCCTGAAAGCATTCTCTAAAATAGCCTCGAAAGATATTTCTAAAGATTTTCTCAAACATTTGTTAACCACATTTTATTAAAATTAAAGGATTTAAAAAATGTTCAACCACTTCTATTGCTTAGTTTAAATGACAAGAGTAAGTGGAGAGAATCAAAGTATTATAGAAACCATCACGAATCTTCCGAATGAATTAAGCTGTAAAAGCTAAGGACTATCATGCTTGTTTTTATCTTTTTCAGCAGTAGTGAAATCTCAAGCCAGATTCTGCTTTGTATGTGAAGTTAAAACTGACAATAATTGTTCATGTCACCTTGTTTGATATGAGATGCTATTTTACTCTAAATAAAGAAAATAACACAGAACCAGACTTCATATTGAAGTGCTTTTGTGAGGATGGAAAATGAAATCATTTTATTTATTAGCATTAATGATATGATGATAAACAAAGGAAAATGTGATTTCTCTACTTTGCCTAAAATACGCATGTAATGATAATGGTGCAAATGCTGATAGATAAACAGTTATCATTCATACCAGTTGTAAGACAAGTTTCATTTATGTTATTTTAAATTTAGGACACCCTAGGAGGCAGTGATAAAGTCTAATATAATTTTCATCATAACTGAAGGTGGTCAGCTGACAAGTTTTCTAATTTTTATTGCAATCCATCCTATAAGTAATGATAGATCAGTAAGTATAACACACCTTGCAGTATGCTATTGTCTTCACAACAAAGCTATATGAAGAACTATGGGGATTTGCCAGATCAAATAATTCAAAACCTTCAGGAAGAAGGTTCCTGGGTGTGGTGCAGTCAGATCAGGCCACATGAGGTGACAAATGGCCTTAGGAAGAAGGATGAAGTACACTGAGCATCATCAGTCCTTAGACATCTGACTGTAGGTAGGATTAAGTCCCTGGTCAGGTCTATAGATTCAAATCACCAATGGAGGGAAATCCATGTCTGTACCTGGAGGTATCAATCACGCAATGCTGCCACAGGGCTAACTTGAAGTTATGGTGATAACTCATACACACTACAAAAATGTATGTGGGTCCAATTCCTGAGGGAGTTTCGACTCAAATTCCTTTCTCTCTGGACAGTGTCAATTTCCATTAGAAGCTTACACCTGAGCTGCAGTTTATAGCCACACAGAATTTGGAAAGTTTGGACTCTCACAGGCTCATGTGTGATTTCAAAACCTACTTTAGATGCACTCCAGGGTTCCCAGAGGTTATCCATTAATTTGGACAAGGACAGAGATGAATTTGCAATATTTAAAACATGGTGGAGACTGTAGAATTTCTTTGCCAGATTTGACTGGTTTGAAAGGGAAAGTCAAACTTGCATTAAAGGAAAAGAATTGCTTGTATTTCTGAAAATACGGGAATCATGCAGTTTCAAAGAGGATTGGGTAAGATGAGCATCTTGTCCATTAGTTTTCACTCTCATAGATGTATATTTTCAAGTGCAAGACTAAATACCTTGAGTAAGAAAGCCTGATCAAACTTTTTTACAATGAATATGACATATTTACATAATTGTCAACACCTTATCAGCAATAATCCAGGTTTCTCACAATGCAGAACAACATAATATTGGCTTATCCTTTTTAGGGGCAATAAAATGAGTTATAATCAGGTCCCAGATACATCCCCTTTAGGTAACACATGAATCCATCTTCTCCTAAAATCAGCACTAATAGTTAACAAAAAAATTCTAAAAGTGTAAACAACTTTTTATCTAAGGATATTTTACCAAAATTATTTTGATTTTTCTCCTACTTTTTCTTATTTGGTGCACAGGAATTATCTTCCATCAGAATTATAATGAACCCAGAAAAGATATATTTCACTCCATTGTGCTTGTTGGCAGACAAATGCTTTCCATGTGAAGTAGGTCAAATACAATAATAAAAAGCAAGTTTCCAGTAATAACAGTAAATGTAATAGTGAGAATGTCCTGACATCACTGAATTTAATGATCCTTTGCATTTCCACTTATATGTAGAAGATAACCATATTTTATAACAGAACTGATGTTGTGAAGTGTATTTAAAAGTGTCCTAATCTCTGCATCATTTTGAAGCCTCCAGTCATACTGATAAGATCAAGGTCCCAGACTAAAAGAAGTTGCTTAAATTCACATTCCTTCAAGCACCTGACCCCATAACCTGGGAAATTCTGAAGTCTGGGTTTCTAGTGCCTTATAACAGGCTATATGGTAAAATTAATTTTTTAGACATAACAGTAAGAAATCTGTAATTAGCCTAGCTATGAAAAGACTATTTATAAACTTGTACTGAGATCTAATCTGAACCATAAAACTGAGCAACTCCTAATAAAAGGACCCAAGTCAAATTACTGCCACTTTTGCCTAAAATGGTTGATACTTGGTGCTAACATGTAATGTCACGTTTTCAATTTCTCAGCTTCAATAAGATTTTTTTCATCCACAAATAATAAGAAAAAATAAATTTTTTTTTATTTGAAATAAGTGTCTAGTAACTGTGCCCTCCAAAAAGCTAAAAATCTGATATTTATTCTATCTGGTATGATGTTAGGAGTGACCAAGCCATTATAATTTTGAGTACTTTTGTTTAAGTCACCTTTAGAAGTTTGTAGGAAAGGTCCACACATGAGGAAGCTCCATAGGAAGTTACAGGCTTTACTGATGCCCCCTTACATGCAGTGCACCTAAACTCACCCATACACAAAAACAAACTGTGAGCTGATGCTGCCATGCAGCACTTGCCATCAAAATGTTGGATTTCCTGCTCCTTTCTCTCATTCTTATTTGTGCAAGTCCTGAAGGTTTATTTCATGCCATAGTGCAGCTGTTTTCATGAGTCCCTACTCATGAAAAGTATGTTAGTAAAATCATTAGCTTTGGAAAGTATGCTAATAAAATTACTTACAAAGAAAATACTGAAATATAGTGCTCAGAGATATGAAGCACAACTTTTAAAGTGTCATAGGACAAGCACACCTTGTGTTCCCTTATACAAGGGTTCCTCATGCAATTGTTCTTGTCTTTTAATTGATAGATCAACCCTCAAAATGGCTAACTTCCCCCAAAAATTGTACTGGAAATCTTATCAGATATACATTTTTGCAGGTTTAAACTATGCAAGGCTATTGGAAATCTTTCACAGTCAGATATTTCCTTGAAATACCTTTAAAATATCCCTTATATTTTACAGAAAGTTTACCTATAGGAAGAAATTTAATGTAATTCTCATCTTTCCATGTATTTTAAACTTTCAAGATATGAAAATATTTTTTGCTAGATAAGAGATTTTACTGAATAAAAATAAGGAGAGATCCGTGACTTACTTCTCTCTCCTCATTTTTTTTCCCCAGTGAGTACTGAGTTACCATAGGTATGAAGGCTAATCCAACATTTGCCAGAACAGAGAAAACCTCTGGTCTGAGGAAGGACAGCTAGAAATAGGACCTTTGAAAAGTAGAAATAAACAAATTTTAAGGAGGTCTAATCACCCTCCCGAGGTGTACAACATATTTCAGGTGCTTGATTTTTACATCTATTTAAGTAAAAGATGTTTAGAGACATCTAGTCAAAAGAGAACTTCATGAAGCTGCTTTCAAAAGTTACCACTTTCAATTAGTTACTTGGCAGTTAAGACTTTGAGACTTTTCCTTTTCTTTTCAATCTCTTGTTCTTTAATCTGTACTATGCTATGTGAATAATCTGTCTTCAATTCAAGCAAGTTTTATCCATGGGCTAACTCCTGAAATTCTCATACTGAATACTTCAGTGGCTATTCTATATATTACATCTCAAAGCCATCTTCATCAAGGGTCAGCAGAGACCTGCACGTGCAATCATTCATCCCCCCTTTTGGACAGTGAACACTCAGAATAACAAATGGACATTTGTAGGAAAAGAATACAGCTCTGTAGGCAAACCAGATCACTGACTGTAGCCTTTGAGCCATTGCTGCACAATACGCCACAGTTTGCAAAACACTATTTAGCTGTATTCTAGAGAAATTGCTGAAGATGAAGGTGGTGATGGATATCCAAACTAGTTTATGTCCAGAAGCAGCAGATCACTCTTTTGCAAAGCCTCTGTTTTCCTCAAAGGAGGTTTGTAGAGGCTTGTTTGTGAAGTTTGTTCCTAAGAAATAGGTATCTGCTACTCACATAGCTATTGAAAGAAACTTATTTATGTTTATGGATCTTCCATCTTGAAGACAGAACTCTTTCTACAGGCAAACTCTTCGATTTAGTTATGTAAGGCTGAATTCAGATACACACAGACACAGAAAACCCCTGAACCAACAAACAAACCAATAATACAGATCATGTAGCTGATGTAGCCACTGGCAGGACACAGCTGGGGTTTATTATTCGTGTATTCATAAAGCAACCTTGCTCTCAAATCTTCCTATTTTGATGTACTGCTTTTGTGTTTCATAGTGTCAGCATTGATTGAAGCTGATTGACTTCATTCCTGCTGTAGGATACAAAATATATATAGGAAAAAAAAAAAAAGAGTCAGGCTGTGGCTGGGGATAGTTGGTAGGAACAGCACCAGGCTCAGTGATTAATAAATGATGGATTCTGGAGCAGACAAATATGTTTCTGAAATCCTCCCATACTGCAGGGTGCCTGTGTAATACACCATTCTCAGAAAAAGAAAAGAAAAGCAGAAAACAGCAAACAAACATTAAGATATCTGTACAGAAGGAAAACAGCTTTAAGATTTCTAAAAACCATGTATGTTTGAATAGATGCATCAGTAAGATTTCTGGAAGGATGAAAGTCTAAGGTGCATAGCATGTAAATACACTTCATATTCAGGGAAAGCAGATGACAGGCTAGCTTCAAAAAAGTCTATTAAATCTTACCTGATATAAAGCAGACAAAATCTGGAAAGTCTTATAAAAAAATGTGCCCTGACTTCTTAAAACGGTAAGCAAGATTCAAATTGATACCTCCAGCTAATACATTGGTATGCGAAAGCACAGCTATTAGGTTAGAACAAGAGAGTTGCAAGCCCTCAAACTAAGTGATGCTTATTTGAAAATAGGATGTGAAGGGAGTACAGGAACAAAAAACCCTATCTTCAGCTGTTTACCCAAGTCATTACAATCTCAAAGAATTGGAAAGCCTACAATGACTATTTCTTGAGAGAATTCATGTCCTCAATGAGTGCACTGTGTGATTTTTCCCCTAAAGGAGAAAAGTGAACAGAAAAGCAGGTGACAGCAACCTGAATTGAAAGCCAAGGGCTGAAGGCAGACAAAGCAGAGAAACAGCACCTACCTGGGGAGCTGAGGCTGGGGTTTTGAGTGCGGTGAACCTGCCAGAGAGACTATACAGAACAATCTCCAAAAAAGGAATTAATCTTCTCTAAACAAGGGTTTAGTTCAGATTTAGCTGTATGACACGTTGTTTCTTTTCTTTCAATAAGATTGTCTTCCTTTCTTTCGGTACTACAGACCATGTTTGTTTGAATGTCAGGAAATATTTTATACATAGTCTTGGGAGGAAAGCTACTGAGATGTGGGAACGAAGGAAGGAAAGTTATCTGCCAGGAATTTGAAGGGGAAAAGGTATGGACAGGAATAAAAAGAAAGAAACAATTGCCTCGGAAAACATAGAAACAAATCTAAGTAAGATTAT
Organism: Rhynochetos jubatus; assembly: GCA_027574665.1. Lineage (NCBI taxonomy): Eukaryota > Metazoa > Chordata > Aves > Eurypygiformes > Rhynochetidae > Rhynochetos > Rhynochetos jubatus. The sequence continues at coordinate 27,194,013 of CM050656.1, forward strand.
ATGAGCCTCCTTATCTGTTATCCTGGGGTCTAAAATGGAGCTTTAAAAAAAAAAAACCCAAACAACCCACAACACCCCAACAGACACCCCACAACAGTTTTAGCTCCCTGTTTAGCAAGGATTTCAGGTCCCAGCTCTGTTATGACACAACTATAAAACTTTGGATCATATTGCTGTGAAACAAGTCTGTAGAAAAATGAGAAAGTTCAAACAGCAGAGACAGGCTGGACTGCTGAGATAGGGCATATTAGCAGCTTAGAGATTCAAGAGGAAAATCACCAGCATGGAAAGGTACGAAGTGATGATGGGAAAAAACAGGGAGGCTATTTTGAAACTAGGATGAAGTTGTACATATGTTGCTTGCAGAGTCTCAGTGTACCTGGCTAATGGTGCCTGAACAAACTGATGCAAAAAGAAAAAAAAACCCTAGAGAATTTGCAGAACTTACTCAAAAAGATTCTTTTATATCTAGTTGTGAAACAACTCAATAGAGAAAGATCTGCATTTCTTTTCATTCTTACATCCCCCCAATAACTGTCTGTAATGATACTGAACTTTTGAGATTCATTAATACTAGGCAGAGCATTGTTATTTTCTGCTTTGCATAACGAACAGTGGCTTTTCATTAAAGAAAAAAATCCCAATGAAAACAAAAAAATGTTGTATTTGTTTATTTAAAATATAAAACCAGCCTGACTTTGAATTCAGAGAAATAGTTTGCCACACTAACTGCATCTCTGACTTTCCTGGGGCCTTTGATGGAGGGGTTTTTTTAATTATTTCTTCCCTTCTGTCTAATTAAAACCCAAATAATCTGATTACACAAAATATTTCCATTCATTTGTTTAGCAACAAATCATCTGAACATGAAACAAATATGGCTGGTAGTGAGGAGAATTTCTTAAGTCATAAAACTACCTGGGAACAGAGCTTTTGTTAGTGCCCAAGACAACAGAGTGAAACGTCTCCTTGTGTACAGTGAGTGATAACCCCCATGACTTTGGCAGCTCTTGCTGTTGTTGCCTTGCACCTCTGTCTTGAAGTAGAAACCAAACCAGAGGTGTTTATGCAGTGACATTGCTTGCATTTGAGATTCAGATCAAAACAACAGCAGGACAAGTTTAGCATTGCATTTAGAGACATCCAGTAGATAAAATACTTATAATACCTAAAATATAGAGATGTTTTTCCCTGAGTAAATGAACTAAATATTTGGATTACATCTTTGCATAAATAAGTCACAGCAGTCTTTTTGCAAACCTTCCAGACCTGCTTTTTCAGAATTTCCTTAACTTTCTGATCATCTTAGGACATGGAAACAGTAGATAGAGGTGATAAAATAACACAATAGTCTTGCAGCTTGGGCTGAATTTTTGTCATTAGATCCCACCCCAAAAAAGGTATGGTATATTTCCTCGGGAAGGATAGGAGATTTGAAGTCATGTGCAGAAAGGTTATCTTTCTCTTTCGGGACAATGATCAGTGTGGGGTCAGCCTGTGGTGGTCTCAAAGTCAGTTCCACTATTCTCTTTCCTGGTAATAGTTTATCACAATTTGAAAGTGGATTGAAGCTTTTTGTCTCCACAAGAGAGAGAGGTCAATCTTTCTAGTACTCCTAAAATACAACCGCATCCTTATTAAGGTTTCAGTGTCTGTGTTCAATGCTAAGTGAAACTAGGATTAAAAAAAAAAGATCCCTAGTTCTGCGGTTGAAAGCAAGCCAGGCAACCTTTCTCCAACCTCTGGAAAATAAAAATAAAATCCTCTTAAAGAACAACTTCTGGCAACAGTTCTACATGCAGAATACATTCATCAATGTAACACAAAGTGAATGAGCCCCTTAAAAGCAACAATGCTGTATGAATAAACATAAGTATTTCTAGTTGGCATTCGTTCATTAGTTTGTTGCTAATGTGATTTGGTGTACTACTCAGTAACCCTTTTAGCAAGTGTGAAAAATGAACAATTTTTGGCTGTAAATGTTGATAGGATGAGGTAGGTAAGCACTATAATCCGTTGATTAGCAAAACCTCAAGTGGGTTATTTATGGAAGCTTTGCAAAATAAGATGGTAACTGTGCTCTGTCATTCCAATATGCTCTGCTTGATATCACATGGAGGAAGAAAAAAAAAAAAAAGGTGTGAAGGTCCTCTAAGTAAACAAAAGCAGAGAAGTGAAATTTCATTTATATTGTGAGTAGCCTGATGTGAAATTCAAACAATACAAGATCATTGTGATGGACAACAGAAAGGCCTTTTCACAGAAAACTGAACTTCCCTGTGGAAACACTTTTTTACACTGTCCTGTCAACACAAACTATTTTTCAGTGTTTCTGTAGTGTAACTCTGCTCAAGTAAGTCAAGCTAGGTCAAGGGACTATCAGCAGCTGTGTTCTAGGAAACAAGGGCTGACACTTAACATTTCAGAATAATCAGTAGTGTTCCTAAGGGATATTTCATTTCCTTTGGAGCTGGCTTCAAGCCAACATTGGAACATGGCATTAAAAAGGCTTGTCATTTTTCCTGTAAAGCATTAAATTGAGCCCTTGTCTACATTTTTCTATGAATGATTTAGTGTATTGTTTTATTTTGATAGTATTGGCCGTTCCTCTATCAGCAAATTATATTCTCTCTACATGCAATTCTGGCTTAGAATCACAAAATTAACTGTAAATATATATATATTTTTTTCATCTAGAAGTGATGAAATGTAAGGTAAAAGTATCAATACTCCTCTCTCCTGAATTCAGGAACTATTTACAATGTTCTTTGAAATGAATGTGAAGCTTCATAAGATGGTAGAATAAGCATCAAGCATAACTATTAGAAGTGGGAGGATTATTAAAAGAAGAAACAGGAAGATTGTGATGTTTTATGGAGCATTGTCTGATATTTTTAATCAGTTCAACCAACGGAAAATCTTGAAATGTTATGGTACATCCTGTGAAAAAATGGATTCTAGAAAGGGACATAGAAGCTATTTTAATGAAACAGACTGATAGTCTGGCAGTAAACTGTACCTGATGAACTGGATGAAAGCCAAAAGAAAGAGCAAAAACTGAGAAGACATAAATCTAATGTCATCATTTTTGCAATAACTTCTTAAATTGTTTCTGTCATTGAATAGTTACTCTTAAAAAGCTATCATACATCTTGAGCTTCAGTAATTAACTTTTTCTTTCTTTTTTTACAATTCCAGGAAAAGATGATTTAAGAGATTTTGTCTCAGAGACTCTGGCTGACAATTTTCACATCTGAGGAACAGTGCACTATGTTAGTACTATAAACCTGGTTTACATTCTTGTGAAAAAAGTGCTTTAATATGCTGCAGACCTTGGTAGGGTTAATGTCCCACAAGAGAAGATGATCAGCGGTGCACTGGGTCAGTTGATCTATCTGGTACTTATACTAGCTCAGCAAAGGCAGTTATATGATTTACTAGTAGGCACTGTGTAATTACCTGAGGCCAAAATATGCGACAACTTTAATACACAGTGCCCTGGACATCTTGCTGTTCAAATAATTACAACTGCCTTTTTTTTTTTTTTTTAAACAAAGAAGTATTCAGTGCAAGGTTTCCAAATATTGAAGTAGCATCCTGATCCTCATCTAAAAGGTAACTCAAAAAGGAAACACAGACACACACAAAGAATTTTGGAATTAAGACAGGAATATTAATAGGGGTTAAGCACTGCAGAACTCTGAGCAGGACCCAGAAGAGTCATGCTGAAACAGCAGAGGAGAATACGGGTCTATGAAAAGGCAAGTACCTTGAGCTAGTGGAAACCTTAATCACTGTCACAAAACTCTTCCTATGCCTTTTGTTTCATAAGCTCTTTAAATAGACTCTCTAATTATATACTGCACAATTCTGTGGTTCTGATAGAATGGATAAAGACGAACCACTTGTCTTACAGGGACAAGCATAACCACAAGCATACCAGACGACAAAGTCTTGAGGCATGTTTTCCCCCAGTTTGTGGACGATAACAGTAGAATTAATGGGAAATCTTTGAAGACCACTGGACGTAGATTTAATTAAGAATCCCATGAACCACAGAAAAGCTGCAGTGCACAGTGTGAAATATAATTGTTAATGTAAAGGTTAATGAGTTAATTAGCCACATTTAAATGTTTAATTCAAATAAATGTTCATCCATTATCTGCAATGGGAGCCATTTTGTTCCCTCTGTTTACACAGTCTAGGGGTTTTTATCCCCAATATTCTCTACAGGTATGAAATTCAACATATGGCATGCTGGTTTTAGTTATAAACTGGAAAAAAAATAAAAGGAAATTATGGTCTTGATTCTAAATCTAACTTTTTATTTCTGACTGTAACATAATGGACTTGAGTGAGGTTTAAGACACATCCCAGAGCAAGCCGTAATAATTTATCTGCATGACCGGATTTCACACAAATCAGACACAACTTACAATTGTGGTTCTCCTCCTAGCTTCTAGGCAGCAGTAAATTTACACAAACTGGCACATGAGTACTACTGGCTATATGCTGGCTCAATTAGACTGGCTACTAAGCAAATAAGTTACTTTGGGCCAGAAAATAAACAAATTATAAGAACAAAGAAATAAAGATCTTCAGATTTCTCAAATGAGAACACAAACATATCAGTGCAACTTCTGAGTTTGCAAAAGCATTCAGAAGATTTTTTATTTATACCCAGTGCGTAATGGGGGCAAGGGGAGAAGTAAATTAAATCTTAATTTTACACAGAAGAACTATGATCCATGATCAATAATTCATTTGTGGGAAGTGGCAGTTTGAGTTTCAGCCCAGACCTAAAACATGAATACACTGCTTTAACTTAAAACCCTATCGAGAACATTAATGTTAGGAATATGTTAACTACAAAGAATGGCTAGATCTGACTAAAGTATTGTGAGTTTCTAATAACAAAGTGGGAGAAACATATTACAGGAGTACTAATAGAAAGTTGTTATGCTTTGTTCAGAATTATTTTGTCTTTTTTGTTTCTCAATTAAAAATCAAAACAATTGTTTTGCATTTAAATTTGCTTATTTACTGTTAGCACTGAACATGTGGGGACATTGAACAGATTAAAATAAGTTTCTACACATGCAATTTACTCAGTAACGAAATATAAACTGCCCTTGTAAGGATTTCTATTACATAGGCTCTGTGCTTGCTGCATATGATCCTGAACTCTACCACCTCATAGTCACTACATCCAAAGTTGCCTCCTACCTTCACATCCTCGACAAGTCCCTCCTTGTTTACCAGTACAAGGTCCAGCACTACTCCTCTCCTTGTCGGCTCCTCCACCATCTGTGTCAAGAAGTGATTGTCAATGCACTAGAGGAACCTCCTGGGCTGTGCATGCCTGGCTATATAGCTTTTCCAGCAAATGTCAGGGTAATGGAAGTCTACCATGAGAACTACAGCCTCTAATTGTGAGTCTACTTCCACCTGCCTGTAGAAGGCCTCATCAGCTTCCTCATCCTGATCAGGTGGCCTGTAGTAAACACCCACAACAGTGTCTCCTTGATGCTTACCCATGAGGTAAGCTTCACCTTGCTCTTCATCCACCCCCCAGGGAAAGCTTGATACATTTCACTTGATTTCTCACCTAAAGAGCAACTCTACCACCTCACCTTGCTTGACCTAAAAAGGACATAGTCATCCATGACAGTGTTCCAGTCATGTGAACTGTCCCACCATGTCAGTAATTGAGATGAGATCATGGTCCTGAGAGTGCACACAGATCTCTAGTTCCTCCTGCTTGTTCCTCATACTGTGTGTGTTAGTGTATAGGCATTTCAGAGAGGTGGCCAAGCATACAGGTTTTCCTGGAGGAGAGCAAGAGGATATACCATTGTCATACACAGACTCAGGATTATCTGGCTTTTTGTTATTGTCTTTGGTGGTAGCTAAGGAGCCCTGGTGCCAAGCCTGGTTGACCTGATTTATTCCCCAGGGCTCAGTGCTGGGTCCAGGCTTATTCAATATATTCATCAATGACCTGGATGAAGGGATAGAATGTACTCTCAGCTAGGTTGCTGATGATACGAAACTGGGAGGAGTGGCTGACACACCAGAAAGCTGTGCTGCCATCCAGCGTGACCTAGACAGGCTGGAGAGCTGGGCAGGGAGATATCTAATGCAATTCAATAAGGGCAAGGGTAAAGTGCTGCATCTGGGGAAGATCAACCCCATGTAACCATACAGGTTGGAGGCTGATCTCTTGGAGGGCAGCTCTGGGGAAAAGGACCTTGAAGTCCTAGTGGACAACAGGATGACCATGAGCCAACAGTGTGTCCTCATGGCCAAGAAAGCCAATGGCATCCTGGGATGCACTAAGAAGAGCGTGGCCAGCAGGCTGAGGGAAGTTATCCTCCCCCTCTACTCTGTGCTGGTGAGGCCTCACCTGGAGTGCTGTGTCCAGTTCTGGGCTCCTCACCTCAAGAAGGACAAGAAACTACTGGAGAGGGTCCAGAGCAGGGCCTGGAGCACCTTCCATATGAGGAAAGGCTGAGAGAGCTGGGTCTGTTTAGCTTGGAGGAGGCTGAGGGGGGAATCTTATCAATGCTTATAAATATCTAAAGGGTGGGTGTCAGGAAGATGGGGCCAGGCTCTTCTCAGTGGTGTCCAGTGACAGGACTAGGGGCAGTGGCTATAAACTGGAAAACAGAAAGCTCAACCTGAATGTGAGGAAACCCTTCTTCCCTGTGAGGGTGACAGAGCCCTGGGACAGGCTGCCCAGAGAGGGGGGAGTCTCCTGCCCTGGAGACTTTCCAAAGCCATCTGGACTTGTTCCTGTGTGATCTCCTCTGGGTGATCCTGCTGTGGCAGGGGGGTTGGACTAGATGATCTCTAGAGGTCTCTTCCAACCCCTAACACTCTGTGAATCTGTGTGAATCTGTGAATTGTTTTAATACAATATTTTGGACACTTTTTTTAGAATGATATATTTACAATTTAACTGCTAGTTTACATTTCCATGCTTTCTTGGGGGTACTTATATCAGCTCCTCATAATAATAAATCTGTTTTCAGGGTCCTGCTGTTAAACTCAAACCACAGCAATGGAACAGCACGAAGAAATATTCTGCTGTGAAAATGGTCTTCTAGAGTAAACATTTTCAAACGATCCTAAAAAGCATGTATCCCGAAAGGGATTTTAAGTTGCAGAGCTCTGGCAGGATTCATGCCAGGCTGGTTACTGCATGCACATCTTCCCCACTTCACTTGTCCTTTAGCAATTCTGATGTGTTTTTCTTCTTCTGCCCTTTCTGGTCTCATTCTTACCCTCTGTGTGTGCAGATCTTTATTTTCTTGCAACCTCCCTTTCCAGCCATGCACTTTTCCTCCTATGTAGTCAGCACCTAGGGCAGTAGAGAACAAAATTCCACACACATCTTCAGTATGTATTGGGGCCAGCATCCCACCAGGCACCAGACACATAGGCAGCGCATGGCCCCAGTGAAATTACCTAATGTAAAGCTCCCGATGTGCCATTCTTAATTCATATGTGGATGGTACAAATGCCTGCACAACCACAACATATCTAACCAGCACTACAAAACCGAAAGATTGGATCCCAGTTCTAAAACGTAATCAAATCCTACTATCCTAAGACATTTTACTGTGTAGATAAGACCTGTTGTATTCACACTAGCCACTTCATCCTAATTCTGTTTTTCCATCACCCTTCCCCATTGTCTTTGTACCCTTTTATCACCATTGGTACCTGGATGATGTTATGCACCTGGATGGTGCTTGTTTGTATGTACCATTCCACCATCTTTCAATTACATTCCACCACTTTTCACCTCATTCAGATAATGCAATTCAGGTTACTCTCTGAACACCAAAATTATCATGCTGTTCAGAGGAAACAAGCACTTGATATCTTTTCAGAACTGTTCTGCTGCTTTCCTTGGTTCAAAGGGGAGTCAAGCCATGCATCTGTTAGTGGTACTTCATCTTGAAAACAGGTCATTATACAGACAACGGGCCTTTGCTTCCCCATCTGTTACTTTTTATTTTACTCAAAAGCAAGCCAGCATCAAAGACACATCAAAGGAGTAGTGACAGGCAGTGTCACTTGAATCTTTCATAACACTGATGCCGAAAAGTGTCATGACACTGACAAGGACCAGACTGCTATTCAATCTTTTGGACAATAAATGTGTATTTTTTGGAGGGATGTTTTCCAAGTTGAAAGGTCTCTTTCTCTTTCACCCTCTTCTCTCCCCCACCCTCCTACCAGCAACCCTCAGTGATGCAGTCTTGCTGGAAAGCTGGGACTTGTTATGGGATATATCTCACTACTTGCCAATTTTTCAGCAATAAATCAAAACAAAAGGCAAAATTTGGATCCTCCCCCAGCCTGCTTCCTAAGTTATAGTAGAATGCATCCAGAACTCTGCTAGACCTTTATCTTCTGAAAATTTAGTTAAATTCAGTTAAGGCTAAACTCTATTGAAAATCATTAAAGGTGTCAGACATACTACCACATGATTTTTATTTCCTTAGTAGATGGAAAATGTTGTATAATATACCCAGCTCTTTTGTTTAAGCAGGTTCATACGCATTAAATGATGATCTCAGGTATCTGACATGAATTGTGAGTGAGATGTTTTGAATGAATAATGTTCATGCAAAGACTGTTCAATCTAAACAAGACTGCTAATGTGCCATTTCCAGAGGATTAACGCAATAGCACTGAATTAGGCATATATTACTCAATATATTGATTTCAGAGCACTTTATTAACGAAGAAGTGTGTGTATTAATGAAAACTCCCTTGAAATACATTTCCTTTTAAATTGCAATGCGTGTTTTGTTTGAGTGGATTGCCAAGATATCTGAAAGTGGACTGGAAAGTGACTAAATATTAAGGAATAATTTTCTTGTTATTATATGAAAAAGATTGTTTTCTTCTTATACATAACTTGCCACGAGAAACCTAAACTATATGCCAACTTCCAGTTCACAGATTTTAGTTATGGAAAAGAGAGACATTATGCAGCACAAAGGTGGAAGAATTAGAATGTCTCAGAAGTAAGAATAAATAATAAAAATAATAATTTCTATAAATTAATAAAACATTCTGTAATAAAATTAATAATATTTGCAGTGGTTGTTTATATACAAAATGTAGTTTCAAATAGGTAACTTTTAGCCTGATTTTCTAAGCAAATAGAATGTTTACATGTATGTTCTTGTCTCACTTAAAACACTTACTGGCTAATTTCTCATTTTTGGCACAATGGCAAACACCTCAAAGATATTTGAGATTAATAAAAACTTTATTAAAAATGTGTAAATGAATAGAAGAAAAATTCCATTAATATTTTTTAGTGACAGAAACACCACTTTATAGTCTTAGTTCATGAGAGGCAGCATATGATCTGCACAATGTTAGGGGAAGCCATAGATCTATTAGGTTCTGTGGCTCAGGCACTACCTGCCTGTATATTTTGGGCCCAGAATCTTTAGTATCCTGAAGGAAGCAGAACTCTCTGTATATCCAAAGGTAATGGCTTCATAATCCTTTTTCTAAAATAAAGACATTGTACATTGCTCCTAGACATTGGACATCCACTTTTGCAGAGCTCTGTGTCGCATCAGAAAAGTAAAAAATGGAGCTTTGTCTCCCAACCTGTTAAGCATTGCTGTTAGCCCATGTGATTGCAGACGGGAGAATTGTTTTGGAGGTGGAAGGGCTCTGTTTTAATTTTAATGTGAGCCCCAAGTTTCTGCCAACATTGTATGGGGTGGCAGGAGCAACACTGCCAACCTTGAGCAAGTTTCCCATGCCTTGGCAGTACTGGCACTTGTTTAAATCTTTTCCTATTTGTTCCTACCCAGATACCTGAGAGATGAGAAATGGTAACAATAATTGCATGAAGTAGTGACTTGTTTGCAAAACATCACAAGTCAAGTCTTGCCAGAACCACTTTCATACCACCCACGATCTATTCCTGCCAATTTTTGTTGCTCCTTGTGACAGTTAAATTTGCAATTTGATTAATGACTTCATTCCAGTGTTTGAAGTATTTTTATATTACTAGTTCCAGAAAGGAAAAGCAGGTAATTAGACAAATATAGTGTACAGTGAAGTAGCTCAAAAGACTTTTAAAAGTTTTTTAAGGTAGTAAGAAAGTAGCATAAATAAATATGACAGAATGAGGAGCCTTTAAAAATATCCCCTTCAAACTGAAAGTTACTTTTTTTTTTCTGCATTTTTCCTGCTCGTTGAAACAAGGCAGCCAGGTTTATGCTAAATGCACAAAGGAGGCTGAGGAGTATGTTAAATGTTAATCTGGCCTAAATTATGAAGCAGGTTTTAAAAGAGAAACTGCATGATCACCTGCAGGTTACTGGTCATAAAGCACAGAAAAATCAGTTCAAAGAACTAGCTTTAATTATGACCCACAAACATTGCTCTTTGTGCCAAGTTGATAATTGAGATAGTTATTTTCCATGATGTGTAACAGCAGCTGTGAGCTATAACACAGAGAAGTCATCTTTGCATTGCTCATTATTTTTCAGTAATTGACTAATTTTATCCTTCACATCTGTCTTATGTAAAACCTGCCGGAAAACAAAAAAGATTTATATCCACTCTGTCAATCCTAGGCTTCTCTCTTTAAGGACTATTTGAAAAAGCTTACAAAATGCCATATTTAACATTTTTTTAAGATACAACTTTGTATAATCCAATGACCACCCTTATAATACTTATGTATAATAAAACTTGCACATGGACTTGCATTAGTCAGGAGTTCTGTGTTTGTCATGACCAGAATTTTTTATATGAACTGTCAGTTAAGTGGAGAGATTTGAAATAGAGAGAAGCATTTGGAAGGGATATATATTGCTTGTGATCTTGCCTTGATGCACAGCTTGCATTCATATAACTGTTAAAGACACAGCTAACTTCTCTAGACATTCTTTAAAAAGCAGTAGCTATCCCAAAATTGTAATATAATATTGCTCCTTTTGGTGTAACTGTCTTTGTTTTGGAGTGCTTATGCTAAAGCAGATTTCAACTTTATTCTCGACATGCTTCCCTCTCTGTTAGTATTAAGTGAAGGGGCATCTAGGTTTTTATCTGAACTGTCTGAATCTATGTGGGATGAATGTGAACCTTGGAATTTCTTGGAAGAAAAACCCAGTACTGACATCTTCTAATATCTGACATTTCTAACAAAATAACAGAATAACTGAAGTTGGAAGGCACCTCTGAGGATCACCTAGTCCAATTCTTTCACACAGACAGGGCCAGCTAAAGCTAGTTGCCCAGGACTGTGTCCAGTTGGGTATCCCCAAGGATGGACACTGCATTACTCTTCTGACCAACTTGTTCCCGCATTTGTTCACCCTCACAGTAAAGTACTCATATATTTAAGTGGAATTTCCTGTGTTTCAGTTTGTGTGGTTTATGCATTAGTTAAAACCCTACCACAAGTCAAAGTAGTTGGTTGAAACAGCAAATAAGAAGTCCTGAAATATTCAGAAGACAGTCATAACTGAAGACAACTGTAAAGTTCAGAATTATTTCATACAGACTGGAAAACATATCTATCTGGTTTACAGATAATAGATTAGATAATATAACTTCAATAATTCTGACATATGTTTAATAGTGTTAGTCCCAGTTCACTCTGAAATTTTAGCTGTGTTCAGTCCTACCACATTTTATCAGAGACAGTAATGGGGAAAAAAAATCCCTTCCAGAATTTTTTCCAGTGTTTATCTCAGAATGTTGAATAAAAGATTAAAATGACCATACAGAAGTCAAGTTTTTGTTATTGTACCATATTTATTGTAGTTATATACCAGCATAGTAATAAGCAGACAAAGCAACTTCTTGTTAATGTGGCAGTTTTGATAATTATTACTCATAAGATAAAAAAAAGAAAAAAACCTAAACTCACACAATTAATGGTCATCAATATTCAGCCTCCCTGGGGAAAAGAAAAATGGTAGATAAAGTTCTCTAGATTGCCCATACGTGGATGGAAGAGAAAAGAAAGCTTGGCAAAAGTTCCATGTAATGACAGTAGTTCCCCTAATGCAACACCCTATTAGTTCCCCTACAGCTGTTTTGTATTACAGCAAATCTGTGGTGAGGTACTCCTTAAGGAACAAATCTCTGCTTGGGAGCTCTTTCACTTGAGGGTATTCCACATCCTTTCTTCAAACTCCAAATGCCTTATTTCCTTCAAATTACCTTTCACATCCTGTCTTAATTGAAAAATCCTAAACCCTCAGGGCTCTCCATAATATCTTCTCTCTCTCTCTCTTACTCACTGGGTCAAGTGCTTTCCATAGGTTCCATGTGCCCTTATAAGTTACACTGTTTAGCATCTTGCAGCTTAACGTAAAAGAAATTACATATCCAAACTATATTTATTTCTCTTTTCTTTTTTTCCCATCTGTATTACAAGGAATGATCCCTGTTACTTGACTTCAGAAAGGCAAGAAAGTTCTGATTATCAAAACTGACATTTGTTAAATTAACAAAAATCAGATAAATATCTAAAACAGTCTATGATTTATTTTTTTTTCTTCATACCAGTCCCTTTGACAGGACATGTGTGACTCTCAACTAAAAAGATCAGCTGCCAAACTTCAGTCCTGAGGAGAACGTGGCCAAGTAAAGCCCTTCTCAGACCTCCTAATTTGCTTTACACCTTCTGCCTTCCTCTGACTTCAAACTCAGGTTCCTTAGCTAAGGAAAACAATGGCTGATATACAAGCACAGTGAATGTGAAAAATGTTTTACATGTTTTTCATAGTTCTAAAATCCGAACATTTTGGTGTGGATGCTTTGTAAACTTAATATCACTTCTTTTCACTACTGTCATGTTCATTCTCACTACAGTTCACAAAAAATAATTGTTCATAATTTTTTTAGGGTTTTCAATACAATGTTTCTGAAGTGTGGCTATAACTCTTTCATGCGTCTTGGAGACTTTACATGTACCATTAAAATACATACTTGTAAGCCAAGTAAGCATAGTGACATCTAGACATTTCACTGGAGATAGTGCTGCTCTACTACAGCTGAAACTGAAAAACACTATAAAATGTCATAAAATTATGTTTTCCCCAATGTTGCCTTCTAACATAACATTAGAGCGCTACACATTGCATCCACACTATGTGTGATAACAATATAGTCAGTGATAACAATGCACTTAAAGAGCTGAATTTCTAATAGTTTCACACATTTCTATGAGCAAATTGCTGACCCTTTCCTGAAGTAGCAAACTATATTTTCCCTGTTGATAAGCTTTGGCAAATTCTAGTCTGCAGCTCATCATAAGCATCTTTCGATCAATGTTATCTAAAGAGTTCAGAGCTGCAACACCAAATCTGCAAAATCCACTCAGTTATTATACGTACTTGCCCAGGCTGGAGGAGTGGGCTGAGAGGGATCTCCTCAAATTCAACAAAGACAAAGGCAAAGTCCCACAGCTGGGGTGGACCAGCAACCTTCGACGATGTGGGCTGGGCCTGCCTGGCCAGGAAGTAATGGACATGGACCAACACTCCGTTACATGCAGACTGCTGACACAACTAAAACCAAAAATGACTACAAGTATGCATGTGTCTCAAGTTCTGATAATTTCTGTATGCTGTTTCATTTTTATTCCTTAGACGCTTATCTCCATAACTCTGTCTGAAGAAGGTTGTGCTTTCTGATGAAATACTGATCTTCTGAGAACAGGCATTCCTTCTGATAGGAAATAGAGTGTATAGGCAGGAATGGGCCAACACAGACAGCACCATCTCCTGTCTGTTCTTCAGTTTAAACTACTGAAACAACAACTGACAGCCTTTTAACAGCATGTTTCAGTGAAGGTCAATGCTGAGGAGCAATTCATGAAATTCAACTTCATTATGCGTTTTCTCACCTTCATGTCCAGAGATGTAAAGATGTACGAAGAGCTGGTGAAAGAACTCTGGATGTTACACTGATTAATTGGTGAAGTTTACTTTCGCCACTGGATACCAAATGGCCTGACAGATTAATTATCATTCTCTCAGAAAGCTATTTCTCATCCAGTGCCTCTAGAGTCCCTACATGCTTCATGCAGCATGGGGCATTATCAATAAACTGTTTGGGGGACCATGGAAGATACTTTTAAACACCTTCTTTCTTTTACATGGGTTGAAAAAATCAGTTACTCATTAGCATCACTGGAGTACTGTTTAAACTTGTTAAAAGGCAGATTTTCCTAATTGTAGAAGTTAGAAACGGTCACGGTTAGAATGATACAGTGGACAGTAATAATGTAAATATTTTAATAAGCAAGTTTACTTCTGAAAAGATGATTATATCCAGAAATTACCTTAATCTCATAGAATACTTGAAATCTTGTGTGGAAAAGCAGGAGCTGTATCATCTATTCCAGGTTTTACGCTAGTCTACTTCCACATAATTCTGGACCCGTGTTTAATCATGCATTTTTGAGACAATGCCAGGCTCTCAGATTGCCTTTGTCAGACAGTTTAGTGGTCACCAGAATTGGATTTAGACGACAGGAAATAGTGGCCTAAAAAGAAAAAGTTTTTCCATAACCTATGTGTGCATCTAGCTCCTTCTGTGTTCTTTTCAATGGCCTGTTCTGACCACTGAAGTTCAATGTCTTCTTCCATTTGTAGGCTGCAGTGTAAGTATAGTCTCCTGTGTCCTGGTCATATTTTATATTCCAGCCGTATTTTCTTTCTTTGCTCTATGTCCATCTTTTCATTTTCTCTTGTGGATTTACTTCACTGTGATGATGCCTTTACCTTAGTGAAAACAGTGTTGTCATACTTTACACATGAAAAATCTTTTGTTTTTATCCATCTATCTTTTGAAAACTCAAGAAAAGAATTTAACAGCTGAGTGGGTGAGGTTTGTGCATGAGTGTTCAAGATTACAGACAGGCTGAATGGCTCCAAATGAGGTCAGTAGTTACACAGTACAGATACATTAGTTTCTGGATTTTTCATTTTTTATATTGTGTTTTGCTTGCAAACCAGGATAAGTTTGTACAAAAGAGTACACAAAGAAAACAAATTTCACATCCTATATGTCATGAAGGTAAATAGTATAAAAATAAATGGATCTGAGAATGGATATTAGACCTTTTTTCTATCATTTCAGTCACACATACTTAGGAGGTCATACTGACTTTCCCATGTTTTCAGAATTAAAGATTCCCATACCTCTGTCCAAGACACACAGAAGGGCCCATAGGGCAGTACATGGAGTGCAGCTGATGGCATGTCTGGGGCAGGGGGGCAGTTTGGTGATCCCATGTACTTGAGGTCAGCAGGGGATGGCAATCTGCACCAATGCAACAGCCACCAGTGGGAGTTGGGAAGACCATTCATGCACCAGCTTCATCACCAAATCCAGTGCTGCTGTGTAAATCTCCAGAAAGGATACCTTTGAGAGAAGGTTTGGTGTGAAAACTTGTCTTTGAGTGATGGAAGAATGAATGGATTTGCTGAGAGAATTGGTTTGGGTTTTTTAATTGTGAAAGTTGAGGTTTTCATTTCAAAAAGCAGCATGGATCAAGGGAGAGACATAAATTGCCAATCTGCATAATTTGCAAATTTGAGAGCAAAGTTTCTTTCTTATCTGTAAAGAGACAGTTGGCAAACATATATTAACTTGATAGTCATGCTTCATTCAAATAATACAAGCAGACTTTCAGACAACAGTAATTGGAAATCCTTTGAATATTGTGTGTGGGTTTATGGTATATTTTAGATACAATTTGTTTCAAAATTATGTAGAATGTGCTTAGTGAAATGATATTAACAGTGTCAGAAAAGTTATCTTTCTGATGCAAGAATTTTGACAACATGAAACATTGGATTTTATCTGATTTAAGCATGAACAAGCAAAGTTCAGTTAAACACAACAGGCCACTAAAGTCAGGCTGCTCATACCCATTCAGGGCGAAGAAAGTCTTTTAGTGAGGTCTAGTTTGGCAGTGTTGCAGCTCTAATTAGTCAGTACTAAGGTGCATAACAATTATTTGTGCCAGCCTTTCTGAAAGGTACGGGTCCCTTCATTTTTGAACCAGACATATCCATAATTAACAACCATCATTAATATAATAAAATTGTTGAAGCAATTGTATACATTCTGTTAACTAAGCTAATTAGTAACACCAAGTTCTGAGAGAATTGAGTTGTTCCGCCCACCTTCACAACTGTCCTGTAAAAGCCTTTGTTTCTGTTTGTGATGGCGAGCTCTGTGGACAAAAGACATATTTTTGTGCAGTGTCCTGGCATTTCAGGATAAGGCACCTTTTATTAACTCTTCCTCTCCTTCCCCCCAGAATACATACCACCACCAAGAGGTACTTTTACAAAGTAATGTTCTTACAATGTTGTGGTTTTTTTTTTTTCAGGCAGACAGATTAGTCACAATTCTGGATGAGGTGAGCTCCTGATGGGAAATTAAGATATAGATTTCATATCTACTGAAAGCCATTTTTGCATCATCATCCATTAGGATCATGGATCAAATGGGGCACAAGAAAAATGATATGCAGAAGTCATGAAGGAAAAAATGAAAGAACGAGAATTGTTTGTCTGGAAGACAAGAAGAAATAAAAGGCTCTTGCAAAGAGGAAGACACTATTTCCAAGTTTGCAATAGTTAAGACAAAAAGTAATGGACATAAACGTGAAATACTTAAATTCAGTTGTCAGGTAGACTTTGAGACATTCAGAGCTTCAGTATGATCACATCATCAGATGCTTTCCAAAGTCTTTTGCTTTTCTTTAGTCAAAGCTTCTACCATTTTTAGAATTTTCTTTAAGACAAGTGGCAATCAAAACTCATGCTTAAGTCTCATAAAGTCTCTTTAATCTCATAAGGTCTTAAAGGACACCAATCACATCTTCAAGCAGTTTAAACCTCTCCTTCCTGTTTTTGATACTAGTAAAGAAATTTCCAAATAGATAATTTTTACTCAGTAAATACTTTAGTCTACTGACTGTTACAATGTACTGTAGTTTGCAGCAGAAGTATTGTCTGGTTTTTTCTTCAAAGAAGCCTCCAGTGACCCTGACATTTAATGTCACTAGGTTTGAGTGGTGCATGATTAGCAAATTTTTATCTTGGCTCCTTTACGCAGTGCAAACTTTGAATAGCTTCACTTTCCAGAGGCAACACTGGAGCTGCCTGTGTTGCTGTGTTATTTTCCATTTCAAAAAGTTGAGCACAGAGCCATAGAGAGGAAAATTTAAATGAAAAAGTTCCTAATGCAGTCTAGCTATGACATGATTACAACTAGGTTAAACGTATTAGTTCTCCACATATTACACTAGAGGTCATACAACATCTAATTTATTTCCTTGACTTTCACATTTCACACTCCCCTGAATGTAATTTCTTTCAATTTTCCCTGCTGTCGGTAATTGGTGTGCCACACATCTCTCTTCTCCAACAGACTCAGTCTGATTATACTGGCACTGCATTCTGTGTATCTATTAAGAACCAGGGATCAAACTTTCCCCCAGGCCTGGTTTCCATTTCTGTCTTTCATATTCATTCATTTGTTAAGGGCATGAAGTCCTCATATATTTCACATTTAAAAAGGTTTGTACTTTCTGAAGAAAGCACAAAACTTATCAGTGGCTGAGGCTATCTTTCAGACCTCATATTTTGGCTTTCACTTCCTCCTGTGATGTGTTGCAGTGTTTTCAGAGATGTCTCATTTAACATGGACAGGGACTCCATCCAATCTTGCAAAGTCTTTAAATTATAGTGACAATGAAATATAAAGTTTCAATGATTTTGTAAACAGTTGTAGGGAAAATGAAATATTTAAGAAGCCAAGAGCTCAATTTTCTTTTCAGATTTCAAAATTCTTGACACTCAACATTAATGTACATGGTCCTCTTCCATTGGTAGTATCAATTATATGCTTGTGGAAGTCTAATCTGTGCCAGCAAATAGCTATTTCTTATATCTAGTTCTAAAACACAGCAGAGAATCTGAATTGTAATTTCTTAAAAAATTTGTACAGATCCTCATGTTAGAGTCCCTATCATTACTCCCTAGCATTAAGTGGTTCAGCATCCAATGAAATGCTCCTTTATGTATCTCTTACATATTCCCACATATTGTAACAGAAAGAACCACATCTCTGCACCTGACCTCTCTCTATCATTTTAACTGCTTCATACTGTTCTTTAGGTTTAAAGTACTGGTGTTTTTTTGTTCTCTTGGCACCTGACCAAAGTCATTATTACTTTGCTTTCACATTTACAACTGTAAGTTATGTGAAAAACACCTGCAAGTCAGTAGCAAGATAGGTTCTATGAAGGAGAAAGGAATCCATGGGGATGTCTATTCCAGCATCCCTTCCCTCTTGTCAAACCCTCCTCTCCTCATCCCTGCTTTTACCAGCAGCCCAATATGAACCTACTTCTGTAGAACTGCAAAGTGAGTTAGGTTACAACTTACTTTCAATGAATCAAGAGCAAAATCTACAAAGGACTGCAGGTTCTTGTGTGCAAGAAGCAATCTGTGTCCCTTGTGCATTAGAGCAGTTGTCTTGCAATCACTTGCTTTTCCGCATAGTGAAATATTTTGCCAAATACCAAACGTAACTCCTGTGTCTTATCACTTCTCTTCAATTCCTCTTCAATGCAGTACCACCTTTTTGACTTCTCTGAATTAGCACATTTTCAGTATATATTGTAGTAACTACATTTAAACAACACATACCTTTAAAACCTAGTACATCACTTAGGCTTTCTGTCTTCAGGATAGCTAATTGCTGCATTTTCAGAACGCTGGTGTAAAATAGCACAGCAGTTACTGAATGCAAATATCTCCCATTGCCTACCAGGGAGAATAAGTCATAATTCAAATTAACCTTACTGTGTAATGAAATTTTGTTATGTGTCATTATGTTATATTATATAATATCTATAAATCAATCCTAGCAAGCTACTTGCTTAAATGACAGGTGTTTTTGTGTGATAGGGTGAAGCTAGAATCCTCCCTATGATTAATTTTTCAAATAACAGTGAAGTACAAAGTGGAAAACACATAATTTTGCAAAATAACATCATTTTGGGTCCTTAAAACAATTATGTTTAAGAACCAATAGAGATGACTCTTCAACAATATGTATCATGCAATTTAATTATAACAAGGAAGTTGGTTTTTCCTGACAGCCTTCTGGCGGGAAATGTGCTCAAGTGCCCACAAAGCCAGCTGTCACACTTTTCCCCCTTCTCCTGGACCAGATCGAGTAATATGCAATCCTTTCTATAATGAGTGTCATTCTGTATTTTCAGAACCTGACAGCAATTTGTTTGCAGTTTACCAAGAACACTTCCAGGTTTTCCAGTTCAAAAATGTATCTACAGGCTATTTTGATGTTGTGAAATAATACGTTTCATCGGAAGGCGTTGCTTTAAAAGGTTTTCGATTGATTGTTTTAAATGTTTCAAACTCAATCAGGCATATTGCTTCTCTGTCATTTTGTTTTTCCAGCAATTGTGTTATACATATATTTTATTGTCAAAGTAAAGCTTTCAATGAGATTGGTTTTATGTTTCCAAGCCAATCTTTTTCAAGATGTTGTGGAGGAAAAAAAAAAATAAAGAAGAAGAAAACATAATCTTTTAGGGGAAGCTACCAATTTTTGCAATTCCTTCTTTCATACTCAGATATTCCCCACCTTTTTAAAGAGCACAATGACAGAAAAGTTAATAGGGCCTGATTCACCATCACATTTCTTTAGTTTTATGTTGAGTAAGTATTGCTTTTAATGTCATTACAAAGGCATAAAATTAAAATAAGGCAGTAGTAATTCAATTCCAACACACAACCAGGTAGTAAAAATGTCTGTAGGGAAAGACCTCTAAATATATTTAGATAAATAGATGCTTCAACCAACCAACACACACAGGTTTATAACTATCCATGATCCATGGCAGACTCCTCATCACTGTCACTGGGAGTTGTGAATGTGTGAATTAAGGGTAGGCTATGCTGCACAGAAATCATAACATCTTTAGCCTTCTTGTTTTAATTCTTTATCTTTTTTCCAGCATTGCTGGAGAAATCATATTTGCAAAACAAGAATGCATAAGCAGTTTAGTCCTTAGGACGCTCAGTAATTCCTAGCAGCCAAATTCATTCCTGGTGCAGCTCCATCTGGTTCCAAAGAAATTATGTGCCGTGAATTTTGCCCAAAGTGTTTAAAAGCTTGAGGACCCATTTATTTTTGTAAATTTTGGAGGCACTACCAAGATGAGAAAGAGAGGGGTTAGTGATATAATTTGGGAGGCAATGGATAAGAAAAAGGATTTAATTAAGGGTAATGGGAAAGCATTAAGGCAAAGGAAATTTGCCAGTAGATTGATTTAAAAACATATACATATTCTCAGTGCTCTGATCAATTTAACAGTTCAGTAGTCATCAGAATAATGTCTAAGTCCCACTGTTTGAAGCAACCAAATACATATGCTTCAAATAGAAAAAACATAAACCAGAAATAGAAAATGACACAGTTCTGTTTTGTCACCAAGTGCCTCTAGTTTGAAAATTTTCCCAATGTGATGGGAATGCCTGGCAAAACACGGTAATGTTATCAACTAGTTGGATTATTAATTTGTCATCTCTGATGCCCAATTCTTTGCTTTAAAGTTTGGTTTCAACTGAACTGACAAAATGCATTTAAGTGCAGAACGTAATTTCAAGTTCCTTAAATGTAAATAATGTATTTTCTTCAGGTGTTTGGTTATTTTTCTTCTCTGCAAGCAAACTACAATTAAATATATTACTAAAACAGTGAAGAAAGTAAGAACATTTTCAAAAGAGTTATATAAATTGGAAAAATAATCATAAATATAAAAAAATACAGGCTCCTTTTCTAAATCATTGGTTCAAAAATAATTTAAAAATATATGCATATGCATAAATTTATAGCTGCTTATTTACATCCCATTCCATGAGTGTTTAATACCATTGATTTCCCTGTTTGGAAAGATCATTAAAGCACAAGCCAGATATACATGCTCTTCAGAGAAATTATTGAGCAAGGTGTTAAAAAGTGAGCAGATGAAAATAGCTACTTGCAAGAAACAGGCATACAGAGTTAACGAAGTGTGTTCCCTACAATCCATCAGATGTCACATTGCAGCTATCTGGTGATAAAATCAATATAAATGCCGTCAGATACACAACACTGCTTCACTGGGAACTCTAACCTCAATATGTCATCATACAGGTATTTAAGCATTGGGCCAAATTATATACAAAGCTTAACGTGGCTCTAAGCTTGTAATCTCTGACAAAAGGTTTATTTATTTTGTAATTTTGTTTACTTTCAGCACGCCTCTCTTTAATGCATTCATCTCAGAAATTATCTTCCTAAAAGTTTCCTTCCTACAAAGGTGCTTTTGTAACTAAGACTTTCCCAACACACTTCAGTCAAGAGAAATCACTGTTTTAATAAATTTGACTCATTTTAATTCTGATAGAAAGACATCTAAAATTTAGGGTTTTTTTTCAAGAGATGTCTTTTCCTTATTATTTTTCATTGCAAAAAGTGAATTTGGATCTGTACATAGAGCTTCTTTTTCCATTCTCTATTTAAAAGTGTAGCTTTGTGCAGACTGGTGACTCTGATGCTATTCATGTAAAAAACAAATCCAAAAAGTAGATGATTACTATAGATGTCAGTGGGACAAAAAAATAATAGGATCCCAGATGAACAGTTTAGGTCTTCTTGCAAAGACTGCTATCCATGTTGTGACCTTTTGAGCAGGACTTTCTGAGATGAGACAGATACAATCAAAAAGACCTCCTTATCTCAGATCTCCTTACCTTTAAGGCTTACAGTCATGAGTCAAATTGAGAAAAAACAACATAAGAAATTACACTCTGTATGATGATTCTTACAGTTAGCATTGAGCCTAACAGAGGACCAGTGCAGGATGCATAGATTTCTCTGTTGCTCTGTTTCCAAGACAAATGTTAGGCATTTCTTACTTGTCTGCTTATTGTATTCCTCAAAAAAACACTGAAATAATTCAATCTAGTTTCTCTCAGCACCTCCTCAGCCTCCTGCTAGCATAGACTTTGCCCATTGACTCTTCTACATCAGCATTTTACCTTTCACTGCATGTTTAATAATACACCTTTATCATATAAGTCAAAGGATGTTTTAAACAATATGAAGCAAATTTAATGCAAAATACTTCAGGCCAAAATAAAAAAACCCAATAATTTAAAAAATCCTTCAAAATGGTGGGATCTTCTGTTGCATGAAAAATGTTTGCTCACATGTTCCCATTCATCTGCCTGTTTTCTCTTTTAACTGTGTCTTCATTGCCTGATATCATCACCCGTGTCTTTGTTAATAGCTGCCCTTACAATTTCTGTTATATGGAGGAATTCGTATCTCTTCACCTGAAGATAGTTTTTAGCAATCCAAACCTGAAGTTTTTGACACCTATCCACCTAAATGAGCCCATTTCCTAAAGGAATATGTTCTGGTTTTAAGGGAGATGAGAAGGTAATGTGTAAGAACCATTATATTCTCTTCTAGGCTGAACACATTTCAAGACTTGCCAAACTGTGAACAGCTCCCGTGGTCTGCCAGTGCCATAAGACCATCCCATCTACACGCATTGCCAATATACTTTCCACTGGTTTTGGTTACTGCTTTCCAATGTGAACAAATTTGAAATCTAGAGATAATAAAATAAGTTAGCATGTAAAGCCATGAACAATGGTTTATTTTAATGACTATATACGACACTGATGTTCACTAGTGCCAAGAATAATTAGGATTGGTGTGTCATGCAGACGTTCATTTACTTCCCCACCATGGTGCCCAAGAGAAATGGAAAACATGAAGACAGTTATTTCACACTTCTACTGCAATAAATTTGTTAAGCTCAAGCTTAGGAGGATAAAAAATCATGTCCCAGGAAGCAATACTGGTGAGTTTAAAGCAATTTTCCTCCACTGGTAATTCTACTGCAGGTCAGTAGGATTTCCCTATCCTCTATGCTTGTGCTGGAGGTGTTCTTGTCTTGTGTGGTTTGATCAGCTGTGGAAATCTAAGCTGCCCCTCCCAGCTGGTTTCTACAATCCTCTTCCAATGTATTCTGCTCTCGACTATTGCTGTGCTCTCTGCCTGCAAGGACGTGTTCTATGCTCAGTTCCCTACCACTGCTGCCCTCTTTGCCACACCTCCAGTGGCTCTCCTGTCCCTCCTCCTTCCCCTGTATCCTATCATCTCCACATGTGAACCTCCACCCATGTCCTTCCTGGACTCCAGATCAAGAAATACTGAAAGATTTCTGACATATCCAATAAAGCTAAAAAATAACAACCTTCCACACTGAAATTTCAGAGTATCTGTTCTGCCCTGGTCAACTAATTTTATGAGTCACCTTCCACAATTTTATTTTATCTCAATGGAGCCAGAAGCAATAGAAATGTCAGGAACCTGCTTCAAATGTCAACATCATCGAGCTTTTAAACAAATTACCTTAAATAAAACTTACATATTTTTAGCAATAATAATATAAATTTTATAGTTTTTGCAAGTCATGAACTAGTATACACTCACAAAAATGAAATAAAGATAAGTAAATAAATAAGAATAATTTTTATTTCCTATTATGTTAGGACTTGCATTTGAATTATGTTGTTCTTTATGCTATTTCATGGCTAGTTTAGGTATGATCTTAGATGAAAAAGAAAGAAAAAATAACCCAGTCAACTTCCTGCACTTCTTATCCTGTATTTGAACTACAATGTCGTTAACATGACAGATAATTTTACCTACATGAAAGTAACAATTACATAATTTTTCATTTCACCATGTGTTCTAACTTCTGATTTTCTCACTGCAGTATTGTAATATTTATAAGATGATTTCTGAGCTGTTTTGTAGTATTCTATTTCACAAAATGTAACCTACTGTTATTACCAAACCCTTCTAGTAGCATTATGCTATACCACTCTGATGTGTCTCACCAGCTGAACTAGCTAAACGATGCCCAAAGGAACTGCTCCCAAAAAGGTTTATATTAATCTACCAGGGTACTGAATGACAACATAACACCAACTAAAACATAGCGTCAGAGGTCGAATCTAGATGCAAGTATGGGGTCCAGATTGAGTCTTTCAGGGATCCTTGAATCTATAAGAGGGAGTAAATCAGTATAAATTCCAACAAGACTGTGAAAAGCTGCTCAAAGAGCAGACTTTTGTGAATAGAAATTGAAGTTCCTGAAGCTCAGTCATGCTGTCAGATGTTTAACTTCCTAGTGTGAGAGGAAGTCATTTAGCCAGGAGGGAATTAACAAAGAAATGCTTTCATAATTGAAGTTTTAAATTGTTTCTCTTATCATCGAATTATAATCATGCATGGAACTGACAGAGGGAAATAAGTTCAGAACATGAGGAAGCATGAGTAGGATGATTAGCATGTTTTCCCTAAGGTATAGATCCAGTAAGGGAAATACAGATCAGAGAGAGAATTATTGGGGAAAAAAAAAGAAATTGAAGTACGAAACTTGTGTAAGTCAAATCCATTAGACATCTTTATATTTATACAAACAGTTTCACTTTTTCTAAATGTACTTTTTGAAGTATTGTTTGTTTGTTTGTCATAAAAGGCTCAAATTGAAGGGTCTTGAATAAATAAACCTAAGTTGCCCACAAATGTTTCTTAATTTAGTCTGTTTATAATGCTGGTAGAACAAAATTCATTATGATTTGATTTTTTTTTTTCTTTTTTTTTTTTTTTTTTTTTGATGAGGGAAGGAAACATTGCACTGAAGAATAAGAATCAGCAGTTGTGTATGTCTATGCACGTTTCTGATCTCCTCATGTATCAGTATCACTTATTGCCCCCCACTAATGCATTTCACAAGCACTGAAAGCATTCTTATTTGGTGAAAGAATAAAGTAACAATTTCTACCCAACTTCCAGACATTCCAGAAAAAGCTAAGTACTTTACCAATAGTACTGGCGCTTGTGTATTAGAGAGGGTGGTGAAGTGCTGGAACAGATTGCCCAGAGAAGCTGTGCGTGCTCCTCTCCCTCTACGTGTTTAAGACCAGGCTGGATGAGGCTTTGAGCAACCTGGTCTGGCAAGGGTGTCCCTGCCCATGGCAGGGGGGTTGGAACTAGATGGGCTTTAAGGTCCCTTCCAAACCAAACCATTCAATGATTCTATCTGACTGAATGAGGTGGCCTTATGGGATCAATGATACAAAGATTAGGCCAAATCACCACATCGAAATCCCCTTCTTTTATCAAGATGAAATCTTCCCTCAGAAACTTCCTTGAAGGCTGCTGAAGAGCTGAAGTTGACATTTCTGCACATGAGTTATGCATAAAAACTGGAAGGGATATTCATTGACCACAGCATTCATATTTATTCTTGATCTTGAGATGTGGGTATTAGCTAAAGTACCTTGTGTGCTTTCCCTTCAGTAAGTGCTATGGAAATAAATACTACTACAGGCCTGCTGAGCTACATGGCTTATGTAGACCATAGCTCTGGCAACGCTCCTCTTGTTAGCAGTTTATAAGGAACCTTTATAGAGGAGTGTTATAGCAACTTAAAATTAGGATAATGTTTTGAACAGCTATGCATTATGAAATGTTAAAAGCTTTTAGAATTATTGCCTACTTCTTCCAATGATCAGCTTAAACAGCAGTTTTACCTGGTTTTTTATTAAACAAAATAAACTCTGTTTTGATGACATAATCCTTTTTGGTGTGCTCTAATATTACATTTCGTTTTTAGCCCCAAAGGGTAAGAATGAAAGACTAAGGAGAAACAGAGCCAAGAGCCTCTTTCCCCAGTGTTTAACATAAAATGCATTGATTTTCTTCTCTTTAAAATATCAAGGCATATTTCAACAAGAAATAAACATCAATAAAATAAACATCAAAACCTTAATCTCATTTATTGTTTAAATTATTTGTGGTAAAGGAAAGATTCTTTTAACTGTGTAGTTTATAGAAAGACAGACAACTCCAGGCAGCAAGACAGAAAGGACCGCTGTTCAAAGTGATTGAGCAAAGATGTTTCTGTAGGCATTGTAGTGAATGTACCTCTCCAATTGTCCAAAACTGTGACTCTGAAGAAGGCTGTAATTAATGCTTAAATAAAATCTTTTTAACGAGGGCCCTCGACTTGGGATGCCCATGAATATGCATGTACTTGTGAACCCTGGGAGCTGGGGGTGTGTGCTTGTCCTACTAACCTGTCTGTGCCAGTCCCAGAGGAGGAGGAGACGTGGCTGTTCATGCTGCTGTGTAGTCTGGGTCCTGTGTATGGACTGAACAGGTTGGTTTTGGTCTATACTGAGCTCCAGCATGGAGGAGGTGGCTGACCACTTAATAATGTACTTATAGAGAAAAGTATACAGAAAAAAATTACATTTTCTGCATCCATATCGACATGCCAAGCCCAAATTAGATATACGTGGAGAAGAATCGGTGGCCTTCGTGTAACTTGCTGACACAGTCCCAGAGTGCTTCATTCCAGCTCCAGGGCCATGAGTTTGAGGTGCTCCCCTGGTGCGTGCTGAAGGTTTCTCCCAGCCAATACAGCCTGATGACTGCATAAAACCTTTGTGGTCACCCAATGAACCATTTCATCTAGTGCTAAGCTGTTTAATTACAAGGTAGCCATGTTAGTCTAAACCTAGCAGTTGTACTTTTTCCCTCAGTGAAGAACGTTTTCTTACTGAATTTTAAATTTAATGAGCTTTGTGTTTTCTGAACATTTTGTGTGTGACATTAAGACTAAAGATACTTTGTTTTTTCCCCTTTTGATGCTATGCTAATGAATTATTTTTTCACCCTTTGTGTTTATAAGCATCAAAATTTGTATCTGTCGGCCCATAAATCCATCAGGCTTTCCTTTAAATTACCATTTCAAATGAATCAGAGTAGATCTTTGGGTTATATGTTTGAGCAACACTGGGTTGTGTGCTTTTTGCATGCCATCAAGACAGGCATGTACAGAAACCATAACTGCCACTCTATTATCACGCTGTACCTCCACTTTAGTGCATAGTGACCACATCTACTTACAGAAACCTTACAGAAACTCACTTTTTGCACTGAATTCCAGAAAGAAGCCCTGTTCTTGCTGCAAAAATATTTCTTACCTCACACTCATCATGCCAATTACTCTTCTCCAGTTCTGCTGCTGAAGAGGAACATCATGCCTATGACCACTTGTCTGACTACAAGGGGAAGATTATGGTTGCATTCTATAAATCCAGTTAGATTTATAGGTTTTTGTCATTTTACACTAGAAAAGGACTTTAGAAATGTACATGCAAATAAAAAAAAAAAAAGAGTGTTAAGATCTGTTTACAAAATTTAACCACTGTCACTGTAATGTAAGAGCTTTATGGGTTTTTTGTACTTTAGTCTGAAACATTCACTATCACTGCTGCAGTTTGCAATTACAGTGAAGTGAGGCAGAAAATAGAAGTTCAAGTATGTATTAAAGTAATGAAGTTTGAACTATTATTTGAAAGGTTGTTGTTATTTTAATAAATATTTAATCTTCCTAGCTGCATGGATTCCTAATTGATCTTTAACTATTATAGTTCCTAGATATTTCTCATCATCTTCTAATTGCTGTTTTAAGGCAATGAGGAATAGAGAGGATAATGTGCAATGGTTGTGGGAGATTGTTACACTACACCATTCAAACATGTTAAATAAAGTATTTTTAACGGTTCTTTGCCAGAACGGAAAAACTGAAGTTCATATCAGCTCTTTCTCAGAGCTCCACATTCATATGCCAGTAAATCCTCACTAACAATATGGAGTTTATATCCAGGTTAGATCAATGTAGATTGTTAAAAGCTTTTCATATTAGCTGAGTGAAAACACTTCATATTATTGAAAAAAAGCTTTTTGGTTGGTTATCGAGCAATCTCTTCCAGGATTCATGGAAACTCATGGGATATTTAGAAAAAAATAATCTTTATGATACATCTATAATATTTTAATAAATAATATGTTTATGTCCTGAGTTTAGTGGAATGGAGTTAATTTTCTTTGTAGCAATCCCTAAGGTGCTGTGGTTTGCATCCATGGCCAAAACAATGTTGACAACACACCACTGTTTTGCTTGTTGTTGGGCTGTGCTAGCACAGTGTCAACTTTTTTTATTTTGTTTTTCTTTTTCCCACTCTCCCCTCT
Organism: Rhynochetos jubatus; assembly: GCA_027574665.1. Lineage (NCBI taxonomy): Eukaryota > Metazoa > Chordata > Aves > Eurypygiformes > Rhynochetidae > Rhynochetos > Rhynochetos jubatus. The sequence goes on from CM050656.1 coordinate 27,222,246, forward strand.
CAGTGAGTAGGCTGAGGATGGGCAAGAGTCTGGGAGTAGACACAGTCCAAAGAGCTGACCCCAGCTGACCAAAGAGGTATTCCCTTCCAGATGCAGTCATGCTGAGCAGTAAAAGCTCAGGGAAGGGAAGAGGAAGCAGGGAACATATTCCTGGTTATTCATGGTGTTTGCCTTCCTGTTGTGGTTTAGCCCTTTTGGACAATTAAGCACCACCGGTCACTCTATCACTTTTTGTTTTAATAGTGATACAGAAGCATTTAGTTAGCTTTGATCTCATGAGACACTTATAATACACTCTATGAATTAGCACTAGAGAGTTGATCTCTCAGAGTATTGTGTGCTACTGGTTTAGATGTAACATGATTTATATCAGTAATTTTAGTATTTTTCCTTAAGAAATAATAGAATTGTCTTACCATGTTTATATCTCAAGCATTGGTACACAATGATTTTTGCTAGAGGATGACATTACCATTTTGGTAACAGCTGGATGTTGAAATATGTTTGAGGATTTCAACCATAATTAATAATTTGCTAATATATTCTAGCCTTCAGGCTTTGATAAACAAAAATGCTAGCCTAGGAAATGAGAACTGATTGAAGTGCTTTGACAGACATATACTCCTTCTGATTTTTATACTGACGCAAAAGAAATTTCAAATACATTCCTTGAGAGGAGCTTATAAAATTAAGTATTGTTTTCTGAATACAGGTTAGGCAATTGGCCATCATATTCCTAGGTCAGGAGCAAATAATTTGCATCAGTTTGCATTTTCATATTTGCTGCAAGATGAGATCTGTTATTTAATTTCTTTTTAAATGCTTATCAAAGTCTGAGAGGAAATGTGCATTTGCATGTTATCCTTTCTGACTTTGTTCAATACTTTTGAGTATTGCAACTGCATGTGAATTACTACTGGGTGATTAGTATAGCTCAGTGTTAGCTGTAAAATTTGCACAGACAGACATGAATTTTGGTGGGTTGTGATACAAAATTCCTGTTCAAATTTAATGAACACAATCTGGAATGAGAGGAGCTACAACTTTGTAAGAGAAAAATTTCTTTACGGTCAAGGGTCTTCAATATGCCATGTACACTCATCTGTTAATAATAAACCATTATTAGTACCATGAATAGTATATTTTATTAAAAAAAAAAAAATTAGTAACTCTGAATGGCAAATTCCAGTGGGAACACCTGAATGTCCTTACTAGCTATACATATTTTTCCTAACTTTGGCCTGGAGTTAACTAGAGTGAAAAAAGCTGTAAACAGAACATATCCGTTGGGGTTTTTTTCTTCCATCTTGTACTTCAATAAAAAAGTAAACCATTTAATAACCCCATATTTATTTTATATGACCAGCCTAGAGATTACATTCTTAAAAAAAAAAATAATACTTTTATATGGAAAATAGAATTTATTTTGTATGTATTCTACTGACTTCACTGTAATTACTGATCTAACCAAAGTTTGACTTTGACCCTATATATACTCACCTTGAATCATTAGTTTACATTATTGCATCCCCTTGAATAGCTCTTTATTGTTTACATGTCTGTAAATAATGTGAAACACACATTTAGATGTCAGCTTGTAATTTTGACATGCAAGCATATTTATGTCAAAAGTAGTGGGGGAAAAAAAAAATAGAATCATAGAACGATTTGGGTGGGAAGGGACCTTAAAGATCATCTGGTTCCAATCCCGCTGCCAACTATTGTTTAACACACATAGGAGTTATATACTTCTTCCATAAAGGAATTCTTTTTCGTATTGCATTTCTACTTTTAGTAATACGAAATCATAAATCAATCTTGATTTTTTATGCTGTCTCCCTGAGAGTTCATTGTACTGTCCTAATTCACAGACTGTTTCAAATTCATAGCTATGATTTCAAAGGTGAGCTGTTTGCCATACGGCTATCGTGATCTGCAGTCACACCCATTGAACCATTAGATTCTGGTTAAATCCAGTTTACTTTGGAATTGCATATTAAATATGGTCAATATCTATAGCTTAATTTACTCCATCATTAATGTTGTGATGAGGGTGGTGGTTACAGAGCAGGATAATAATGAAAACATGCTGAATCGCTCGCTAATTAAAGACACTGCACTATTTGATGTTTTTCTTAATTGGTCCTGAGGGAAATGGGGAGGATACTGAATTACCATGCTGATTAGAAATACAGTAGCTGCTGCAGTTTGGATTTTATTTTGAGGAAAAAGATTGTGGCACTTGGAAAGTCATCAGAGGATAGGAGTAATGACCACTTTTAATAAGCAGTTTGTCAAAGCACATTCAGTTTTTCCCACATTCAGCAAGGTTATAATGGTCTTTCTCCTAAGAAGTCATATTTTTACGTCTCTCTTGAGTTACTTGGGTGTGCAGTGTAAGAAGTACCTGAAACGATGTGCATTAAACCCATAGGAAGTAGAAAAGAATATCTGCAGCTGATAACTTTAAATATTTTCCCAATTAAAAAAAAAAAAAAAAGCACCCTAGGTACTGAGGAAGTGTAATTCTATGTTAATTTCCATCTACTGTAACATTATCATGCACCAAAAGGCACTCTAAGCCGAAAAGAATGCTTCTCATTTTAGTAAATAAATGTGTTGTTGGAGATTGTGCAGTTTTTGATAGAAGAAGGGCACATCCCTGTGTTTTGTACTGAGTGCCGTTATTCTGTGAGACACAAGCATATGGAAACCATGTTTCATTTTCTAACAGTATGGAAAGCAAAACTGTCTGGAATGGTAACAGGCATTTGGCAGGAGGAAGAAAGGAATGAATTTGATTTTCCTGGTCAGATCAACACTGGAGTTGTGTGTGTGTTTGCATGTAATGAGAAGGCATCAAGGAGAGTGATTTACAGTGTCAAATGAGAGTGCTAAAGTGCTATATGTATTATAGTAAGCAGAAAAGGAATCATGAGATGCATCTGGTTTGGAACATTTAGAAAGTTGTACCCTAAAGGAAAAGGAACTCAGCACAAAGATCAGTATTCTAATTGGAGCTGAGTTTATTCTGGGATTTCACCTATTCTTTATGACATGCAGCTTAATAAAAGTGCAAACAGGAGAGCTTAGCTCATTCTTGCTATTGCATAGAGGAATTATCACTCTGAGAACAAGCCTGTGTTGAAATTGGTGGAAATAAACAGACAAGGATCTTAATCTTTTTGTGTATATGTGTATATACACCTATATGTAGATATGTTATTTTAATGAAGCTTTATTGAAGCATTAAAAATATCCTGAAAGAAAAGCATACATTAAACTGTCACTTTCTCATTTTTAAAATAAATATATTTATTGTATTTGTTATTTATATTAATGAGTATCTACACTGCATTTATGAACCAAATAGAGCCAGTTAGTTTGCTGAAGTAGCTACAGCACGAAATAGTTCATTCAAAATCTTGCGAAAATATTTATTACCACACATGTAAGTCATCTAATTTTGTTGTTTCTGCAACTTAATATTCGATGGTATAACTTATCTGAGTTCGGTATAATGCATTTTTATTACTTTTGCTGTAGCTAAACTAAGGGACGTGGAAACAGCTCCCTGCTGGGAAGAGACAAGGACACACTGTTGGCTCCTTCTGACCCTAAACAGGAATGATCTTAAGGGCTTTAACAGTCCCCTGTGTGGACAGCTCCTCACAATCTGGTCATCATAGACAGTGCCTATTTAGACACCTAGAAAGATGTCTTACTGACAAGGAAAAAAACCCCATATCTTGAGATTTACATTTTGTAGCTGGGATAGAGGGTGGACGAACACTACAAGTACCAGGTAATGTGTTGTGCAGTGACAAAGAGTAGAGCCCCAATCCACATTTTGTGACATCCCTCCTATCAAATCTTTGCAATATGAGAAAGAGCTTTCTGAATACTTTCACTTTCATTGCACATTTAAAATTTTTTGCCAACAATTTTTTCTTTCAAGAGTTCCCCTTGCACTCACATGAAGTTTAGTATTTCCACCATGCCATAAGTGTATGCTGTGTGATGCACAATCTCCTGTGATCTCCTGGCTTCAACTGATGACCCAAGATTTTGCATTTAAAGAGAATAACTGATTCCTATTCACCCTTTTCCTTCTACTTAGGATTTTATAAATCTCTGTCATGTCTCAAAAATTGAATCTTCCAAAGTGAATTTTCCCTCAATGAAGTCTTATCATGTTCTTCTGTGTTAGCTGCATTCATGGCCAACACACTGAAGAGTAAACTAGAAAATTCAAAACTAAGTCAGTCAAACGACTCCTCAGTAAACCTACTTATCATTCTTCTGCAGACCAGATAGAAAGAGGACTTAAAATATGTCTTCCTCATGTGATAAACTATGAAAGAAGTATTTCTTGTGCAAGTCCACAGTGTTAATTTAGGGTTTTCTGGAAGCTATTTTGAATTTCTATCAGTTAAATTATAGCTGTAGGGATTGATGTTAAGGAGGACCGACATGTCTGATCAGCTGTTAATGAAAGGATGTTGGACTTCAATATTGGATCGTCAGCTACTTTTTTTCCTTAGCTGGCAAACAATCTTCAACTTTCTGTGTACAAAAAATCCAGTATTAAAGACCTCTATAGTGCATAGGATTTTTTTTATTATTATTATTATGACTGTATTTCAGAAAAAGTGGATTGAAAATGTTTTTATTTAATTTTGAAGTAATTGAAAAAGCTTATTTTCTTAAATGAAAAATTTCAAAACATAACCTTTAATTGAGTTCACGTTCACTCAGACCTACAATTTGTAAAATGAACAACTAAAATTAGAATTCAGACACAATGGTGCTATATTTGCAATTTAATATAAGACCTTTAGGAATCCTGACAGTTTGCTCCAGGGGATAAAATAACAGTTGCCACTTTAAGAGATAAAGTATTCTACTATTATCATCATAACATTTATGCAGCTATGACTAAAAGTGACAGAATAACTCTTTACTGAAATAAATGGCATGGTCAACAACCTTCCACTAGCAGATAACAGATTCATGTCAAGTGATTTCAATGACCAAGCAGAAGGTAACCTGGCAACTTGCAATAAATAAAGGGCCCCCATGGAATAGGTCAGGCAAGCATCAATGAACTTTCTTCTCCTACAGAAGTTCCTCCAGCATAATTTAATGAATAAAAAGATACTGTCTTCCAGCTGTTCAACCAGCAAAAAAACATGCTGCTTTAAATGTCTGATGTCTATTGATAATTATATCAGGTATAGGAATTTGTGTGATGGTGGAAACAATGGAGCCATGTATAAAGCAGCTTTTGATTACACCATCTTACATTACCATTAATTTTAAGACCCTACTGTTGTGATAATTACCCTATGGTATTTTACAGTGAATGTCCTGTAACAAAGTCAACAACAGAACAAGAAACGAAAGGTGTACTGGAAAAATACAACTTAGCCATGTGAATAGCAATGTTAGGAGGTAGAAAGAAAACACATTTCTGTGGGGTTGATAAGTGAAGTTGCAACACAAAAGTGTAAATAAAGATGCATTAGTCATTAATACCACTACTGAAATTAAATACTTAAAACTGAGGAGACATCGTGGCAAAAAAAGAATTCTGAAAACAAAAGATCATTAAACACCTACTCGGCTCTGAGTAATGTGACCCTGCTTCTGCAGGATAACCATCTTCCTGTAATTGACTCTTACAATGACAGCTAACATTTACATGTGTACAGGTACGGAATCATCCACAAAATCCAGAGTTAGAGTGGATTTAAAACGTACACATATCATCAACAGTGAGAAAATTCCTCACTTGTGAACTTGTAATGTTGAATTATTTGAAAGGAGGATTGTTAATGGATCCCACCTCCAGTTTTCTGATGGCATATTCAGAGCAGTAAATTGCATAAGCTTCAGCAAACCTATAACTTTGATTCAAGTTATAGAAGCTGCTCATGCCTGCAGTACCAAAGGGCAAGGTCCAGTAAACTGAGACTAGAAAAGATGCATCCTAGAAGCACAATTTACACAGGCATCATGTCTCATTGGTTTAGTAAGATTTTTTTAAAGAAAATATATCCACGGACTGAATCTTCTGCATAAAACAGCCACACTTCTTCAGCACTAAGACCAAATGATCGAAAAAAATGGTTGTCTACTCTCCATTGCTTCAGGGTAAGAAAGACCCAAATGTTCTGTTATCTGAAAGGATGTAGCAATGTCAACACCAAAGGTAAATTATTTCAAGATTAAGCCATATTTTATCTTTTTAATGGCCTATAAAAGAAGAGTTCCTTTTCTCTTTTTCCTCAACTCTTTCACATGCTTTATTAAATGTTGCAGATTGGAATTTGCCTTGTTGTTTTAAGACCATTTGCAAATGTATTTCTTCTCTCACAGACTCGCTCACGCAGGGTCAATTTTCTGCCTATATTACAATTCCCACACTCCCATAGGGAACAAAGAATGGTTTGTCAGAAGCCTGCAAAAGGAGACAAATGATCTGTGCTCTAGTCTAATAACCTTCCTGAAGAAGACAAATGTGTGAATTGCAAAAGTTTCACCTGCAAAATCCCTACTGATATACTAATTAAGAACTAGATCTCTTCAACCACCAAAAAAAAAAAAAAAAAAAAAAAAAGAAGAAAAAAACAGTCCACTGAGAAAGACTGGGGAAAAAAAATTAATGCATGAGAAATGGCTCAACATCATTCCAGAATCCTTTGCTGAGGTAGGATTACACACAACCACGGTGCATTTTAAAGCGGACTCTTAAGGATATCTTAATGTTTGGAGGATCTGTAAAATGCATATAGTTTTCCATATGTAATCTCTCTCTGCCCTGTTTTCCTATCTTACATCTCTTATTTGGTAAACAACACTCTCCACATGATTTTTTTTTCTTTTTTGCTGACCTCTTTACTGAAACTTGTATAGCAGGGTTTTTTCCAGGTAGGAAGGGTTGCATAGGTAAGTTATTCATACCTACTACATTTTAAACTGCTAAAATTAAATGACAGTAGCTCCCGCCTTTTATCCTGTGTACCACATCCTAAACCATCGAAATACTAATGGCAGCCTGTGATTCATTCGCCTGATTATAAACAAATCAGTTTAAAATTTTTCAAATAAATTATGAAAAGATAATGGATGAAACTGGTAAACCATTTCTTGTACTTTACCACATAGCTCACTCTACGCTACACTTTTAGAGAAAAATGTTCACATTAGCAACAATTTTGTTGAACCCTCCCCCAAAAAAAACTACTGTGGACCATGATATTTTGCCCAGCTGCTGAGTTTTATTCTAACTCTAATAATTCTGAAACATTTCAATATAACTCATTAATGTTCTTAATGCTTTTGAAAATTACTTCGTTATCAGCGGCAAACTTTTGACGAAAATGCTAGATGTCACGTGAATATCACGGTCTTGTTAAACGAGACTCATTAATCTTTATCTTGAGCAACATTACTTTCTGATATTCAAAGACCTAATGGCATCAAATTTTAGTTTTTCTTTAATTCTTAGTGTTTCATCCTGCATTTTCCTTCACTGTAAAATGTGTGGGATATCAATGCATTTCAAAGGTTTATGGGGAGAATACATAATTTCAAGATTACGAGATGTTCAAATCCTACAGCAATGCAGACCTTATAATGACCTAGCATAAATGGCTCAAATAAGCAAGTATTTTCCAATAATAATTCCACATTTATTTTAATAAACAAGTTGTTGCTTGAGTCTTCTTACAGAGAGAAAATTTGTCCGTAAGTGCAATCAATTTATCATCGAGTAGGTGTCTGGAAATTTTTATTTTGAGAGATTACATGAGTGGAATAAATATCCAAGGAGTTTAAACAGTCTTGAACAAGACAGCACTCACTGACTCTGAGGAGGAAAAATCTTATTCATAGCAATAGTAGTAAATTCTTATAGTACATTAGCTCCCAAAAGATTTTTGCAGTATCGAGACTTCTCCTTGTCTGTACAAACACACCGTACCATTCACCCTGGATGCTTATGGTAACAGCTGAAAAATACCACCATTACACAAAGTGCTTTCCCCTTATGTGATACAACTGTTCCTTTTTATTCCTATTATGAGTATGATAAAAGGCCTCAGTCAGGATGCATTAGTGTGGTAGAAAGGCATGATATTATAGCTCTTGTGCAGTTGCAGTTTTTCTCAAATGAATAAGCAAAATCATATTTTGTTGTAGCAGCACAGTTAGTTCTACATCTGGGGGGAAAATAGGGTGCAGGAATCTGTGAGTCGTTACCACTCTTTGAATGCCAGCTCTCTATTAGAAGCAACAGCAGTAAAGAAAAGGCTGACCAAGTAAGAAAAAGAAATAGAGTGTGTTAGAATACTTAATTCCCTGCCTTTCCTGGTTTACAGAAGAGGCAGTTTGGTCTTTCCCACTCCACTGACAGCCTGTTTAAGATTAGGCAGTTTTCAAATGTGCTTAAGTCTTGAGCTTGCATACCTGATCTTGAAGGGACTCAGCCTCAGTTAAGAAAACAAGTGCAAAAAATGATGGTACAGAAGGGCATCAAAGGCATCAAAGGCATCAAATCAACACATGCTGGTGGCAATAAACACCTGGCACCAGCATGGCATGATGGCTAGCTAAAATCAACAGAGCAACAGAAATTCATGAAGTGTTAATAAAGGATGTTTCTGTAAGTGATAAAGAGCAGAATGCTCCTTTAACTGTCAGATCAACCAATGCTGTGGACAGTTGCTGTACATTCATGTTATAAATAGATTTATTTCAGGGTTGTAACAGTGTGAGTTTTTCTTTCTTCCTTTCTAACCAAAGTTAAGATGCTGTAAGACACGTGCAGGTTCACTGTGGAACATGATCATTACTCACCCTCTTCTTGCTGTTTCAGATCCACTTGACAACGTGAATGCAATTCAGAGGGACGCTAAATGCAAGGAGCTGAAGTTTACCATGCAAACAGTCCATCTTCAAACTAGACTTATTAGTCTGAACTAATTGTCTACCCACGTGGAAACTAATGTGCAGAAAGATACTATTTTTAGGATAACAGGGGAAAAAAGGGTGCTCAATCATTATTAGTCTCTTCAACTAAGTTTTCTATGTCATATCCCTATATAAGAGTCACAAAAAATAGATAAAAATTCTTCATCTCTTTGCACTTGCTCCTGGCTTCATTACTTCTTGAATGTACCTGAGGACCTCTATAGGTACATGTGTAGGTTATATATTCGCACAGAGGGTGAATCCAGCTGGGTAGAGTAGATATTTGCTGCAGCATGAAAGAACCTGGATGACATACCTGCTTCAGGGCACTCTTGGAGACTGCTGAAAGTTCATTGCTAGCTGCTGGTGGTGGGAAATGCCAGTCAGGATGCCTGCCCTTGGAGAAGCTGCAGAGCCCGTGTGTGATTACTCCTGGGAGCTTGCTGGAAGCAATAGCCCATTTACTCACTGCACCAATGCTTCCTATAAATATATTTATAACCCTGGCATACCTGCCTTACTGTAATCTCAAGGGTTTGTCTGGTTCAGAGAAAGCCATAATGGGAACTGTAAACTTTTATGCATGCCCTCTCTAGAAATTGTGTTGAAACTTTTATAACAGAGATTTTTCACCTTTTGCTTGCTTCTCCTGAAATCTTACTCACAAAGAAGTTCTATGAAGAATTTTAAATAGTGTGAGGTGTACCCAACTGGGTTTATTGTCTGCACCTGCTATGGCTTGTTGTCTAGACGCTTCACTACAACAGCTCAGTTGTCACAGTCTGAGTGCTGTGTTCACTGTAATAACATTGATGAGTATTTTTTGCTCTTATCCTAATTACATTTGTGTTGAAGACAGTACAATACTGCTTCAGAAAATCCTTTCTTTATGCAAAGATGTCACACTTTATAAATGAAAGAAGCTATAATTCTTTATAAAGAAAGCAGAAGGGAAGACACAAAACAGAAGTACTTCAGAGGTGTCGATGTTAATAGTTTGTCAGGCTTGCTCTGGGTTTTAGGAACTGGAGCAATTATTATTGTCATGCAAAACTTCTCTGGTTCGCTCCCCAAAACTGCTGCTGAAAAGCTAAAGTATTTCATGAATGTTGAAGAAATGTATGTAAAATGTGCTTCACACTATGTAAGAAAAGCTGAGATACACAGTTAATAGACAGCTTGCAAAACCTTCTGTGACCTTACTAAGGAAGGTACCAATTACCATGAGAAATGTTTGTAATCATCCTTTGCCAAGAGTTATCAAGTGATATCTAACTACAGTTTTCTGCATACACAGTAGATGCACTTGTGTATTCGTTTTTGGTAAGGGATACTGTTTAAGAGTGCCACAAAGCCTATTTCACTTTCGCAGCACACACTGCTGGCCTGATGCAGTTCTCAAGGGAATGCATCGTTAATGTTTATAAAGTCTATGCAAATTCTTACTTGACAGCCAAGGCCATTTACGCAGACATAATATCATGGTCCTGCAATAGAAAAGGAAACTATTTCCTACATCCCTAATTGCATTCTGGAAGCCTGCTTCTCTTCTACTGCCTTTTGCTCCCTGAAGACCCCTGAGCAAACTGAAGTTTCTGGGAATTGTTCAGGCACTCTTTGCAGTTACAGAGGGTATGTCATCCAAGTAGTCAGCCACATGCCTGTGTGACTCTAGTGACCAAAACCAACTGTCACGCACAGCCCACAGGATGAAATTTGTTCACACATACAGTTGATGAATATACCTGTCACTGTAATAAATAGTTGAGCCAAGACCTAGTGGGAAAGCAGGAGGAAATACATGGTCTTTATTCCAGCCCCAGAACAGAATTATTTGCTCTTTAAATCCAACAATTTAGCGAAGCAGTAAATCAAAGAGAAAATAAAAAGTACAGCCTTATTAAATTCCACTTAAAGCTACCTGATGGTAAACTAAATGCAAAAATGGTGCCCATTGTGGTTTATCCTTTAACACGGACGGGAAACAATTCCTTATCTTGTATGCATCCATGCAAAGGCATTCAGAACAACAGCCCCTTTGAGATGGGACCTCTCAGCTTCTGATATCTCGGGAAAGAAAAGGGGTGATGTGGGACAACAAAGCTTATACCATGGCTTGCCCCTTTCTGTCTCGGTTCAGGGGAGACAGGAACGTGAACCATCATTACAAATGGGTCATAGCATCTATTAACCAAACCTGGAGAGATGAGTGCTTAGGGTTTTGGTTTCTTTTCTTTCCCCCCACCCTCACATACCTCTTCTCTCTAGTAAATCACATAATCTGGCACAGATATTCAGTGTCTCTATGACATGCCCCATTTGGGCTTTCTCCCCTGCCAAGGCATATAAAAAGAGAATGAAATGTTCCTTTTCTGCCCTGCTGAAATCGTGCTCTCCTTCCTGTTATGAATTAGATTCACAGTCTGAGAATCTCCCTCTGTGATCAGCTTTCATTACTAATAACCAGCTCATTCTGCCTTGCTAGAGCAAGGGCTTCTGACTCAGTTCAGACATTTCAAACAGAGGAGCACACAAAGACTTCTAATTAGTGCCTAAATATTCTACATTGCACTAGCTACAAATTAGTGTAAATGCAGGCTGCAGAGTCTGTTAAAAACCCCTTCAAAACCACTGACTGACCTGCTCAGGGACCAGGTGTTTTTTGCTGCCATAACAAGGGCATGCGTGCAATTTGTGGCTTTTTCCTGTTTTAGCACATGATGTTGCCTAAGACTCTATTGAATTTCTCAAAATTGTGCTCCAATCCAGGTTACCATGTTTATCAACTCCTAGATTATTTTTTTTTTTTTTTTTGTGTGTGTGTGTGTGTTAGTCCCTGACCTTACTTTTCTCTTATGTATTAATGTTGTCAATATCCTTGTCCTGTAGTTCCCTGTGCCTCATTCTGGGTTGCCCTTCATTTTGAGACATATTTTTCCACAATCAATTTGTCATACTGTTTCTGAATCTTCACCTCTGCTTAGGATGTTTAAATAGTCCTGCATCCCCAAAATTACTTTTTAAGTGGAAAAAAACGGCGAAAGATGATATATTTCATATGGAGCAAGTATTAGATGCTTACTTATATGTAAAAATTATATGCTTGTATTTGCTTTTATGCACTGCTGATCATTTTGAAGCACAGGTCATTCAGCAAGGAAAATAAAAGCTTCTGTGTCTGCATATGCCACTCACTAGTCTGTGTATCTTCATCATAAGCATTTTCATGCATGCCTACACTAAGTTAAATAGGTCATATTGCGTAGTGATTTATATCCTGGAGAACCATTTGATTTCAAAGGAACAGCACAAAGTATAAATCAAAGAATGAATTTGACCCAACAATCTCTCTGAAAAGATAGACTTTCAGAGTTCCTATTCTTTATTTCTGATACATCCTTTTTAAGATGCAGTGATAAAACTGAGAGCATGGTTCAAGGTGAGCTCACACACTGATTTACAGAATGGCCTGACAGAGTTTTCAGAAGTATTCTCTATTCTCTCCTTAGCACATTGTAACATCTTGTTTGGTTTTTAATCATTACTGAATGCCAGGCAGAGATTTTCACCGAGCTGTTCACAATGACATCCAGGATGTTTTTCCCTGAGTACTTACAGTTAATTTAGATCCCATCAATGTATCAATTGTTCCTTCCAGTGTGCCTTACTTTGCAGCTGTCACAATGAATTTCATTCCCTATTGTGCTGCTGAGATACCATGCTTTGTTAAGATCTTCGGTCCTTTGTAGATGAACCTACTCTCAATAGTTTTGAGAAAATACTTTCATGAAAAATTTGCCAGTTCACAACTCTCATCTTTCCAGAACAGGTACAAATGTTCAAAAACAACCTGCAATCTCCAGTACAGAAAGGAGCACTGAAGATGAATATGTCACAAATATACATATCTTACTGGTCAATACAATTTTGCTTTATGATAGGTCCTTGAAACCCAGACAAAATGCAATGTATTTCTGATGACTTGCTCAGTACAGTGATAACAGGTTAACATTTGGCTATCTCATTAGATTAGAAATAATACCCTGTTGGTTTTACCCTGAGTGTCTAGGAAGGAACCAGAAAAGCTGTGGAGAATTGCTTTCTGAACTGTGGGTCTGGAAAGGATCAGGGCGAAATGGTACTACTCAGCTGCAATGGCGTATTCTTGGACCAGAGATTAAACTCCTGACAGAGAAGGATTTGACTGACTAGTGCAGGATTTTGCCGAATTGCTTTGACTTTTTATTGTACATTATTAGTACTTTAGATGATAGAATTCTGCTTGGAAACAACCAGTCTATATTAACAGTTAAGGGATCACTTCCTTGATCATTTATCTTTCCACTGCTCTTTAGGCCTTTTCCAAGGTTTAAAGTGACCTTGAAAGTCATGAAGGAAAATAAAGAATTGGAGTTAAACATGTTATAAATGATTGACCTACCTGGATGGCAGCTGATAACATGCTGAAGGCTGCAAAGTTCAGATACTGAACTTCATTCTGAACGAGAGATGTTATAGAGATAAGACATACTGTAGCAGCAAAATTTTCAGTGAAATTGTCATAGTTTAAGCCCAGCTGGCAACTAAACACCACACAGTCACTCACTCATTCCCCCCACAGTTGGATGGAGGGGAGAATCAGAAGAGTAAAAGTGAGAAAACCCATGTCTTGAGATAAAAACTGTTTAATAGGTAAAGCAAAAGACACTCATGCAAACAAAGAAAGATGGAGAATTCATTCACCATTTCCCATAGGCAGGCAGGTGTTCAGCCATGTCCAGGAAAGCAGAGCTCCATCACGTGTAACGGTTACTTGGGAAGACAAACGCCATAACTTCTTAGGTCCCTCCCTTCCTTCCTCTTCCCCTAGCTTTATACGCTAAGCACGACGTTATATACGCATGGAATATCCCTTTGGTCAGTTGGGGGCAGCTGCCACAGCTGTGTCCCCTCCCAGATTCTTGTGCATCCCCCAGCCTACTCGCAGGTGGGTTGAGTAGCAGAAAAGTCCTTGACTCTGTGTAAGCACTGCTCAGCAATAACAAAAACATCTCTGTATTATCAATACTGTTCTCAGAGCAAATCCAAAACATAGCCCCATACAAGCTACTATGAAGAAAATTAACCCTTCCCCAGCCAAAACCAGCACAGAAATGTAATGAGGAATGAGAGTATTGTCCTGCAGTCGGAGAAACGGCATGGTACAAATAGAAAAAATAACAATTATTGCAAAGTTAAGCTGATTAGACTGCTATTTTAGAATGATGTAGTGAGTTCAAGAGCAACTTGCTCTTTCCTCTGCTCAGCCAGGTAGAGTGGATGTAATATAAAAGGCCAGCCAGAATCATAGCAGCCTGTGTTAGCAGAAGAATCCTAATTTGGGGAAAGGAAGAAAAAGGATCAGAGATGTCAAAGAAGAGCCTATTAGACAGAAAATTTCTTCTACCTGGATTTGAGGACACTTTGATGACAAGCTTAGCCTGAAGAATGGTAAAAAGAAACTCATTCTTTTCATGCACTCATGATGCCAAAGAGAATAGTGTTGCTTCAGGTCAAAATTAAAGCTGGTTGAGACTTTTAAAAAAGAGCCCTTAAAAATGTATTTAAATATTTTTTTTTTTTTTTTAAAGTGCAATAAAGCTGGCATTGTGAAATATTTCTTGGGTCCAGTGGAGACATTGGATGAGAGTCTGTATGCTTTACATATATGAGGACCTGTAGTTCATATATTTGGTCTGAACCAGCCTCACCTATCCCAGTTAGATGACCTAACTGCTGAACTAGTGGACGATTCATTATGAATTAGGCGTCCTTCCATTTATTTTTCTTCAAAATGTTTTGAAAGCAATTTTTTTTATACTCAGGAACATCAACCACACTTATGAAGCCTGAAAGTAACTTTGTGGGAGAGAAAATTAATCTGCTACTCGGCATAGGCACTTGGTTACTCGAAGGATGCTCAGGCCTCAAGACCACTGTGTAATTTACATTCTCATTATTCAATATTATGGGTTTTTTGGACTTCAGTTTTGTCTTTTACTTTCTTTTGTTCCACATCATCTTCTACAGTACTACTTCTGCCTACACCTATGTTTTATGAAAGAAACTCCTCAGGAACACAGCTCTGCAAAATCATCTCCTGCTGCAGTGCATGAGACATATCTGACACAGAGCACAGGTCTCCAGTAAATTTTCTACATGCTTCATTCTGGTGTCACAAGGTGTGAGTTCCCTTTCACAGATAGCATGACCATTCTCAACGAAAAAGAGTGAAAAATCAAGTCAGACAAACTTGTGTTACTGTCAAAAACTAATCACACACATCCTTCACATGAAAGTATTTTCTGCTTTAGAAATTCCTGTGTTGATTTTGCCTTTTCTCTGAATGGTTGATCTAATCTTGGGTTCTTTCACCATCTACATCCAAAGGAGCTACAAGTAGAAAATCTGTTTCCTATCTATTCATATATCCTGGATAAGCTAGTGATGCTGCTGCCAGATTTCATTTTTGAAAAATCAAATTTACTTGTCAACACATGTAGAAATATTAAAATAGCAAATAACAATAATTTCTCATGGAGTGAGCCACAGAACAAAAGATCAAAGGTAGTCCAGCATTTCTGGTCCACATATACATATTTATATGTATAACATCATATAGAGAACCTGAAAAACTCAGTTTGAAGACAAGAGTCAGCAAAAAAGGAGGAAACATTTCTATTATTCAATTTCTACGTTAAAGGCATGGTATCCTTTAACCCACATGCTTTGTAAGGGAAATCTCTTACATACACGATGACACACAGTTAAAACAGGAGGTCTTACTCTTTATCAGTAGGAAACTGTATCCTGCGTGACAAACAGGTAAAAAATATTCTGAAACTATAGCAATGGGGAAAAACTCACAACTTCATAACAGTATGCTGCCCCATCTTGCATATCTTTTTGAAGAAGTATCCCTTGCATCAAAAATACTTACATGGGTGACCTTGTGCTACGTCACAGTAGTTTTAGGCAAATTATTTCTTCCTCTTAGAAATCTTTCCAACAGCAAATCTTTTTACAGATACAAATAAAATTTTTGTTACATACTACATTGAGCATTTCTCTGATGATTTTTCAATCAGTTCACACTCCAAGGGATATACTACTATGCCTATTGCTTATTACAGCTATCACTATTATGCTTTCTGTTTTGTCTATGGAGCATTTTTAAGGGTACTGCACTTTTGGTTTTTAATTTTTTTTTTCCTCTTAATGCAGAAATCAGAACCTGTTGAATAGTATACTAGATAAAAGATATTGTTTTAAAAAACAATACAAATAATATATACAATTTTAATCTATACTTAGTGTGCAGAAACAAAACTCCACAACTGCCATATGCTTCCTTGAAACTGGAAACATTTTAATTACTGCATTTTTAACAGGTTAACAGGAGAGTAAATGTCTATAGAACCGTTATATATATACTGCAAACAGTAGAGTAGAAAAATACATAGAAACAATGATTTCCAAATATTTCCATAACATCTTTCATTCACATTCCTTAGGATATTAGGGAACTATAATTTTCTTGATAGTAACATATATTCCAGGGTCCTTTTTCCTTAGTGAATTCTGCATCAATCTTCCTTCCTGGAGATGTTTCAAGGAGGATTTTGTTTACTGCCACCATAACCTTTGCTGAGTATTTGAAAGCTGAACTGGTTTTCCTGCCTCATACATCACCTTGAAGAGTAAAAAATGTAGAGGTCAGAGTGGAAAATTTTGTTGTTGCTAAAATACAGGGGAATAAATTTGTTCTTCTTTGATTTTGTATGCCAGAGGCAGGACAGCATGCATTGTCAGTAAGACCATCAGGTGTTATACAGCATACCATGTAAAATATTTACAAGGAAAAGATACAACATAGCTGCTAAAAGATCAATTTTAGATTTCTGTTCTTAAGCGCATTCTACATTATAAGGCAGGTTGCATATAAAAATATTTAAAATTGTTTTTGAATCAAAATACATGGTGATTAAATACATAAATAAAAAAGTTTGCCTTACAAGTAATATGATAGTCAAGTTCTGGTATCCACAGCTATTTCTACCAGGCACTGGATTGAATTTATGATAAAAAGTACAGAAAGGCCTAGCAATCTGGTTCCACTGTGTGAAGAACCCTGCATTCACGTACCTAGGTCTAGAATTTCACCTTGTACATTCGAGTTTTCAAAATTCATAATCATTTGCATCCTTCTCCTAAAAAATTATGATAATTGTATACCACTAAGTGGAAATGGCAGCACTTAATGTAGTTTAAAATACAACTCATGCCTGAAAACACCTGGACAATTTTTTAGTTAGAAAAAAAAAGATTTTCAGGTATATGCAGCCTTCAGTTAGACAAAGTCCTTCTTCTGCAGCAGGACTACCCGCACACTTTACATGAAGCATGTATTTAATTCTACGTAGTGTTGATGTCAAATATAATATAACCCAAGATACAAGCAATACTTAATAACCACATATTTAGAGAAAAATATACATGTATAACAACTCTCCTACTGACCACCGGTGTGTTGCTTTCACCTTCCTGCTACTCCACAGTTGGGGTTTTTTTGGTTTTGTTTTTCCCCCATTGCCATTTTCAATGATTGGTTGTGCTGAAATACAATATTAGCTATTACAAGTGAATTTCACACCTTACTGTTATTATTACTTTAAAGAGAATTATTAGTATGAAAACTTTACTTTTCTGAGCTGATAGCTCCTTTCATTTAATTCTTTGGTGAAATACAGTTGTACGAATCAAATCCTCCAACTGAACAGAATACATGTGTCAAGAAAATAGCTGTCTACTTACATGGCAAATGATATTTTCAAGTATCTTTTACCATTCAGTCACTGCTATGACTATTTTTCTGCAGTCAGTTTGACTGTGCTCCCCATCCATGGCTTAGTTCTGTCTTCGCAGCCAGAGTACATCACCAATGTGGTACCTTCCTCCAGACCTGCCATTGAGGACGTGAACTGTAGCACAGGACTATCTGGGTGTGTATCTGATGATTTAATGAGATTTTAGTATGGAACTCCTCACTAATAACTTAAATCAATCGTTGATGAAGCAGATGGACTGGTAGCCTAGTTGAAGTGTGTTTAAAAAGTAGAAACCCTATTCAAAAGTTGTTGAAAATAATTTAAAAAATACATATCTTTTTGTTTATGTACATATTGGAGGCTACAAAGGTATTTACTCCCCTACTATCCCCATTTAGCTCACCCTTTGTGTTGGAAAGGTCCTGAGAACAGCTTAGGCTCTCCCTTGTTTCTTTTCTCTCGCAAAGAGGGTTTTGGAAGTGGATTTATTCTCAACGCAGCTGAAGCACACATCCTGGCTCATGTCTATTAGGCTATCAGAGAGCTTTGTAATTCTTACAGCTTTATGATAGGAACTGGTGCTGGGGAGGTATACGTCACTGCTACCTGTCACTGAACCAACACATCTGCTTAATCAGGTCACAAGATACCTTTTTCTTTGATAGGAAGGCATTTCATTATTTTCTAAAGGCTGTGCATCTGAGGGGATGAAGGCTTTCAAACACATGACCCTTTTTTCTAATTGTTTACAATACGTGCTACTTCACACAGCTGTGATTTCTTGGCCCCAGCTGCAGGGGACCCAGCCTTCTGGTGCAGCTGCAAGCATATTTGTGCAAGCAATCAAACATTGAGGAAAAAGATTTTGAGGCTCGAGGCCTTAAGCTGGCAGAAGCAATGTGCATCATTCAGGTAAACTGCTTAATGCCTACAGGGAGGATGTTGGCTGCAATGTACTTGCCTCGGTCCTTGCCCGCAAATTATAACAATAACTGTGATAAAAAAAAGAAAAAGCAGCAGAGGCCATTGTACTCCAGCTGCTGGAAATGTTGAGCTTTTCTTTAGACTTTATATGTCTAATTCTCTTATTGTTTACTTACCCTGTCAGCTTAGAATATGATTCAAAATTATTGAGGTATGTCTGACACATCATAACAAAAAGAGAAATGAACCTACTGTTCCAGCTTTTGGTTCCTGGCTCATATAAATATGTATTTAATGGGGTTTTATTTAAGAAGTATTTCTTGCAGTTTAGCAATCTCCTCCAGCAAAACTGTTCAAGAGTAGGGTATTTGCTGAGAAATAGGTCAGATAAAACTAATACAATTAGAGAAGGATAAATACATGCTTCTGAACTTTTTTCTGTGCATCCATTATTACATTTTTGTCCTGTTTTTATTAAGTTTGTAATCTCCTGTTCAATTTTAATTTTAATTAACTAATTAATGTGAACATATACTATTTAGGATGACATTGTACTTCAAAACCAGATGATAGGGAAATCTCTTTGGCTATTTCTTCATTGATACAGCAAGCAGCAAATGAATGTATATTTCAAGGGTTTTCATGGCCATTTTGTATTCTGTGAACCCATGGACCTACCTAAATTTGTCTGCTCAAAAATAGACAACCCCATGCTTCCCTAAATATCAGACTTTCATCAAAGTTTAAGCAAAAATTCCATAAGTGTGCTGTGTTTTTTATCACACTAGTCCAGGCTTTGTTCTCAGGTGCTGCAGTCATCTACTCTGCACGTTCCATTCATAGTTTACCAGAAATGTGGTTTCCTGCAGCTCATTACAGGCAACATATTATGCTCAAAGAGACTGTCAGTGAAATCCCATTTGTAGCGACCAAGGCCTAATTCTTTTTCTCTGTCTTCTTCCAATATTCTAGTTGCCATGACAGCTTGTCCCAAAACAGCCTTAACTGGCTAAAACCTGTCTCATATCCACAGGGAAGATTGACTACCCTACCCCAAAACCTAAACCAACACTCATTCTCTATACTATCAACCATTCTCAAGGGAGCCCTCATATTTTTGGGTTTTGGTTTTTTGGTTTTGTGGGGTTTTTTTCCCCATATTGGGCTTTTATTTATCTCTACAGGCATCTTCTCGATCTTCTCAGAAAAAAAAAGACAAAAATGACAGAAACAACTTATAATATTTTGTCATTTTCAGGAAATAGACACTGGAAGATGTCTGTAAAGGTCTAGGTTTCAGAAAGAAAACATTTCACATTTTTGGTGTACATAAGCTAAACATAACCAAAGAGACATTTCACTCTACAATTACTGATGACACATACTAATTAAATTCCACACAGGTGAAACAAGATGTGTCTTTAGAGGAAAGCTATTGCACAGGAATATTGCTAACTGCATCATCCCATGCCACAAAAACCAGCTCATTAAAAGGCTCTATTGAATGTAACAGAAGACCTTAGGACTCTCCCCTTCCTCCCATCACGAAAAATAATGTGCAGTGATGTTTGGTCAGGTTTGTGGTATTAGAATCATTGAATGGTTTGGCTTGGAAGGGACCTTAAAGATCATCTTGTTCCAACCCTCCTATATTGCCTCATGGACATCGACATTTATAACTTACATGTGATATGAGGGAAAATTAGGAATCAGCCTGGACCAGTCTAGCTCCCCAGTGATTATCATCTGAGGACAGAAGAGACAGGCATATCTCTTGAAGATACCCACAGGCTTTACATGACCAGGGACAGCTAGATTATTAGGAAGAATAAAGGAGAAACAGACGTTAGACAACAGTAAGTCAATAATTTCACAGTATACTTGTCAGGGTTGTCAAATATATATGTTAGAGTTATAACAAGAAGTTCTGCAGATACCAGTTCTAATGTCCTATGCCAACTTTGAACACTTCTTCCAGTTTTGTACTTATTGTGTCTATCTTTGAGGAAAGTGACAGTAAGTAATAAACAGTATCACATTTATGAAGTAGGTATTTGAAGTTTGGGAAGTAGGCATCAGGATCAATAAATGGATCATTCCTCTAGATTGGAAGTTCAGGATTTGGTGTTTCTCCTGTTCTTAAGAGTCTTTTCCAGTCTGTAGTTTCTTAAAGATTTTAACCCCAAAAAAGAAAAAAAAAAAAAACACCCAAACAAAAGAGGTCATTTAAGCTAATTTATTCAATCACTTGTAATTTCTTCAGGTATAAGAACTTTCTCCTCTAAAAAATCGCTGTAATTTGCTTTCTTTTATAATATCCAAATAGTGGGTTTATTTATAATTATTGCCTCAGAGTTTAATTTGATAATATTACTTGCCAGGCTCCATGTCCTCTAACAAATAACAAAAATATATTTGTTTTGTTGTTGTTATTTAAATTTATTTCAAGAGAATTTTACCACCAAACTGAAAAGGGAAAAGCTTCAGGACATTCCCCTTATTGTCATCCAGTTCCATCAGTACATTATGATACTAAATAAAGCAAGAAGACCAATTCACATTAACATATTTATACTAATACTAATTAACCTTGTTTATAAGTAACTCTTCTTTTATAATAAATTTATATTTAGGTTAGAATTTTTCTGAAAGTGCACATCTTTATCTGATGATTTGTCTACTTACATGCAGCAAGACAAACTAGTTTTCAGAATATATCATAAATAAAAGATACAGTAATTTGTGCAGACAAGAACAGGATGTCTGTGTATGTTCCTGTGACAATTTCAAAATGCAGCCAAAGCCAGCCTACTAAATGCTAGGGCAGATTTTCAGTACTAGAATCCATTGAATTCTGAATGCTAAAAGAAGGGACTGAAGTGGCATAGGATTTATTTCTTTTAAGAGTAAACGACATCTTTTTAGCAGCATTTTATATCCCAAATCTTTCCTTAGTTTCTTCATGGAATACTACAAGTTATCCCAAAAGAAATGTTAATGTTTCACTATTTCATTTCAAACAATGTTAATATCTAACCACTATTTGTCAGTTTGAAGCAGGTGGCTTGCCTGATACTAGATCTGCAAGACCTCCACTTCATTGATTCGCTGTTTCTTTATCTGAAAGATGTTTTGAGCTGTAGCTGAGAGATATTTTTTCCCGAAGATATTTTCCTGCTGTGCATGCAGCACAGATCAAAATATTGGGCAATTTTAGACTTATGTTCCCAATAATTAGCTTAGCTGTCTGAGAATAGTTTGGCCGACATTAGAATTTTGAGTTTTGTTCTATCAGTCTTCATTATCTTTTATATATATATATATATATTTCAGTATATATCCTCCTGTTACATGGTTACAGAATATCTAGAAAATTATTTCACAAATATCAGCCATTAGGAAATCTAATACTCAAATTAGGATTAAAACACCTTTTCTTGATGCTGGACACTCCCAGTGTATTGATAACCAGGAGATGTGGATTCAGAGGAATCAATAGATACTGATTTTAATATGTCTCCAAATCAACAAGTTCCTTTAAGCACCTCAGACCAAACAGGTTTTTTTCAAAGCTGAAGTTGGTCAGTGGTAGAGAGAACTATGTAAATCAAATTGTCCAATATCTACTACAGCATCCCAAAACAAGCCTATCATCTCAGTGATGATATGTCTTCATACTACTCAAGAAATCCAGCACAAAATTCTTGTTATGTTCTTGAGGATGAACAGGACATATGAATTAAGTATACAAACAAGATGACATATGAGACTGTGTCCAGCATTTTCAAGGTTAGCTCTCTTAAAATAGTGTTCATCATATATATATATATATATATATATATATACACACACATAAACACACACATTTTTTTTAGTATATGTGAGAGGGAGAGCATAGGAAAGAGACTAGTATATAGTGTGACACTCAACTGCTCTTTTTGCCTCCTGCAGAAAAGTTATATTGCTGAAGCAAAATAAACATTTGGATACAATTTAACAGACCTTGTAAAGCCATCATATTTCCATTGAAATATGATTTATGGTATTGATTTTTTTAACCTTGCAGAAGATTGCCTACAGAAATAGACATAATTTTTTTTGAATAAACTACAGCAATTATCTGGCTGTCCACGGCTGACAAATTATTTATTTTTTCTCAGTGCAGTATGATGGTCAGTAAAATACAAAACTGACTGGGACTAGAATCTAAGGGTGTTTCTGCAAATCATTCAATGACAATCTGAGGCAATTTTCAATTACTCTCAGGACAGATTTTTTCCAATTGACTAGACAGAAAGTGGCAAGAAAAAATTAAGAAATGCCTTGTAAGTGCTGATCTGAGAATGTAGTATCAAATACCAGCAATCTGTATCCTTCTGAGACCAGAAGATTTACAAAATAGGCTATTGAACTTACATAAGCATTCAGTTATAGAATTATATAGCTGATGCTTCCGTGTCTTGGGATTTTTAGTATTAAAGGGAATAACTATAGACTTACACTTTAACTGTTGGAAATTATCATATGCTTTATTAGATTAATGACTGTCTGAACACTGACCCACTTTCCTGTCTGAAGATACTCACTAAGGTGTTTCACTGGATTACCAGTAGTAACTTGTGTATTTACACAGATTTGATATGAAAAGAACTGAAGTGACCGCCTTGGCACAGCAACAACTGAAACAAAATTAATAGCCTAATAAATATCTTAGAGAAATAATAAAATAAAACCTTCCTAAAACTGGATATACATATCCTACAGTTGGATACATATTTGTCAGTTTTTTTAATGGTCCTTATGTATTTCTAAGTTTGCAAGAACTGAAAGGCAGCATACATAAAAATAAGTTCCAACATTAGAAATACTGGTATGTTTGTATTACATTAGTGTTAGCAAAGCTGTAGCAGAAACAAAGCCTCATTAAAGTCCCCAGTTTGTGGTCTCAGATTTCTCCATCCTTGCAAATAGAACAGGGAAAAAGGTGAAAAGAAAAATTACTTTTTAGAGAGATGAGACATAGGGATGGTATTCGATCACCAGTGTTTTGGGGTCTTCCTATAAACCAGACTTTCCAAGACAACCCTAGCTATGTTGTGCTTCTGATTTGCCTGGTGTATTGCGTGTGTCCTCCATACCATTTGTCCCTCAGCCCTTTTCCATGATGGTTCGCATGAATGAGGCCACATGCATGCCTGCCAAGCTCAGGCGCTGCACCTGTACCATAACCACTAGGGTATCTGCCTCCTGTCATAAGCATCAGCATTTCACATATCTCGAGACACACTTAAAAAAAAAAAATAGTAGGAAAAATTATGCACCAAAGTGACAATCATGATATATGGTGTGGTTTGGCACCATTGACTACTGCCCCTCTCCTCAGTAACACATCTTCTTGAGAAGCTGTCTTTTAAACATTCACACGCAAGTCCCAAGACAAAACCCAAAATGGGAAATGTCAGCCCAAATGTCAGAAAATGTTTTCTTTCATAAAACATTTCTCTGTATTCTTGAAGATGGTAAGCAGTGCCAGATTTAAACAGCACAGACTTTGTAAACCCTGAGATATAACCTCAAGTACTTCCTCCAAACTCCAGGATGAGTCTTTAGAGGGAGGTCTGCCATCTAATGAATTAGAAATTAATTTCTTAATATATTTCTTCATATATATCTAAAGACACACATACCAGCAAAGTTCAGCATCTGAAATCCTGTAATATCACAGCTCTTCCCAATAAACATATTTTTTCTTCTGAGAGAAAAAGAAAAATACATTTCTAAAATTTAAATAAGAATATATTTCAATACTCTAGTGACTTGTTCTCTTTTTATTACTTTTGGGAGCCACCCTACCACAGTCAGTTTATTGTGAATATTTTCTTTAGCACATTTTAATAAGAAAGCTGTAGTTTGCTCCTAAGGCCAAATCAAAAATAATTAATAAGTATGTATTAAGATTCTTCACACATGGGCATTTAGCTCAGTGCAATGAGGCAAACAAGTGAACAACTGACAGCACACAGATATGGAGACAAGACAAATTTGCCGTAGCCATCTTCTTCATATAGTGCCAATTACCCTGAGTGATTCATACCCTTACTAAAACACCAAACATGAACATTTTGATGCGT
The DNA here is from genome assembly GCA_027574665.1 of Rhynochetos jubatus. Classification (NCBI taxonomy): domain Eukaryota; kingdom Metazoa; phylum Chordata; class Aves; order Eurypygiformes; family Rhynochetidae; genus Rhynochetos; species Rhynochetos jubatus. Next base: position 27,247,144 of record CM050656.1, read on the forward strand.
AATGTGTTATATCTACATTCATTTCTTTGCTGAAAGACTAATTAACTGGTAATTGTCATTCATATCTCTTTGTATTCAAAATTGCAATAGATGCAATCTGTGTTTATTTTTTTAATTCAAGTAGTTTAAAATTAATTTGAAGCCGTACAATAGCAATCATACTCTAATTAGTGAGATAATCAATTAATAAGCTTGTAACTAGGGGTTCTCATGTTGTAGATGGAGATTATTTCAACTAAGATGAAGTGCCATTTTTGTATTAAAAAATTTTAAATAGTGAATCTATCCTCCAGCCAGGAGATAAAGACACATCTGTTTGTTTAAGAGGTATCATTTTAACCTATACACTGTGACAGTGATTCATGTGGCTATAACCACAAGACTTCCATTAAAATAAGAGCTTTCTGTGGCCAAAACAGCATGCCATTCTTAAAGTGTTCACTCTTACTCTCTTCAGTTAATACATGCAAAGTGATTCCATAAAGCCATTAAAGCAAATATAATAAATGAGTTCAAGACGACTGATTATTTGTATATGGAATTAATTGAAGGATGCAGGGAAGAAGTAGGGAGGAGGATGAGATTAATAAACCTTAAAGTGAAGGCTTGTTGTGCCAAATGGCCTTTTCCCCTGTAACTGTAAACAAATTCCAATTTTTAACAATTTTAGAACTCAAGGTTCTGCATTAGGAATGACATCAAGTTCCTCAGGGACTCACTTGCATTCCTTTCCAGCCAGAAAAACCTGAGAATTTGTGATCCACAGAAGGAACTGGGGAAGATAATTTTGTCTTTGTCAACTTGGTAGGCTACTTGCAGGAATACCTTTGAGACTGGTATTGTTTGACATCTTTGACAGTGGCATGGAGCGCACCCTCAAAAAGTTTGTGGATGACACCAAGCTGTGTGGTGCAGTCGACATGTTGGATGAAAGGGATGCCATCCAGAGGGACCTGGACAGGCTGGAGAAGTGGGACACTGCCAACCACATGGAGTTCAACAAGGCCAAGTGCAAGGGCCTGCACATGGGTCAGGGCAGGCCCAAGCACAAGTGCAGGCTGGGTGGAGGATGGATTGAGAGTAGCCCTGAAGAGAAGGAGTTTGGGCTAATGGTGGACAAAAAGCTGGCCATGAGCTGGAAGAGTGCACTGGCAGCCCAGAAAGCTAACCATATCCTGGGCTGTGTCAGGAGAAGCGTGGCCAGCAGGTTGAAGGAGGGGATTTTCCCTCTCTACTCTGCTCTCGTGAGACCCCACCAGCTGCATTCAGCTCTGGAGGCCACAATGTAAGAAGGATATCAACCAGTTGGAACGAGTTCAGAGAAGGCCACGAAGGCCAAGGGCTGGAGCACCTCTGCCATGGGGACAGACTGGGAGAGTTGGGGTTTTTCAGCTTGTAGAAGAGAAGACTTCAGGGAGACCTTGTAGCACCTTCCAGTCCCTGAAGGGGGCCTCCAAGAAAGCTGTGGGAAGGAGACATTTTACAAGGGCCTGTAGTGACAGGACAAGGGCTTTAATTGAAATTGGGAAGATTTAGATTGGACAAGAGGAAGAAATTCTTCACAGAGGGTGGTGAGGCACTGGAACAGGTTGCCCAGAGAAGCTGTGGATGCCCCATCACTGGATATCTTCAAGGCCAGGCTGGATGAGGCTTGGAGCAACCTGGTCTAGTGGAAGGTGTTTCTGCCCATGACAGAGGGTAGGAACTAGATGATCTTTAAGGTCCCTTCTAACCCAAACCATTCTAGGATTCTATTATTTGTGTCATGGTAGCTTTAGCATTAAATTAAGACTACCATGAGGTAGTACCACTACTGACAGGTGTATTCAGGTGGCTTCTGCATCTCTTCCTTACAATAAATTAGTACCACATCCACTGAACAACCACTAACATGTAATAAGACCTATTCCCTAGAATGTGGCACACAAGGGAACTAAAATTCTCTACTCACTTAGACTGCAGTTGCGCTATAGTAAGACACATGGACCTGACAAAACCTACAGTGCAAAGCTTTAAAATCTTCATTATAGTCTTATACCACAAGCAGATTATAAAAAGGCTTACCATATAAGAATTAACACACGTAATCCTGTACTTTAGTAACAAGTTCATGCTAAACATTATTTGATTAGAAGTGTGTTGGAATAATTTTCCTGGTTTGTTTTTTTTTGTTTGGGTTTTTTAATTATTTTTTTTCCTGGAGGATTGTTTTTTGTTTGGGGGTTTTTTGTGGTTTGTTTGTTTGTTTTTTGGTGGCAATAGGGTATGACTTTCATCAGGAAAATCAAAATGAAATTCTTATTTTTTTAGACTGAAGTTAAATTTAATTTTATATCTTTTCAATCTCACTGAACTGAAATAGTACCTTACCAATGATACAACTACATAGAAATTTATCTTTTAGTAATTTTTTGATTTTCAGCTAGAATTTTTAAGGACATATCTCTTATGAACAATCCATTCTATGTTGTGTATTCTAACACCAAACCTATTATAAAGATTGCATTGTAAATTACATACCTGGGGTTAAAAAAATAGGGTACCCTGGCTACAGAGAAAAAAAAAAAAACATACAACAAAGCTACTATTTTCTGTAAGATATAATAAAAATCAAATAAAAAAGAATGAATCAAAAATAGGAACTTTTTTAAAAAATTAAAGATAAAAATATGAGGAAGAAACATATTTCTGTGTTCCCTTTCATTCTTATTTCATAGAAAATTTAAATATTTCTAATTGAATATTACTCCTTTTTCCTTTTTATGAAAAGGCAAAAGTAAAAAATTAAGAGAATTATATTGTTTTATGTAATTTTCTGCAGACTCAAACATCTTGTTAGTATCTGCATATCTTTTGCATATGCTTAGTTGCCTAGATGATATTACTGAAAAACATAAAATTAAAACAGTGTTGAGTATATGACTTCAGTTTTTGCAGTGCAACAGCCAAAATAGTTTCTATCTGCAAATTTTTTTTTTTTTTTTTTTTACAGCGTAAGTTTGCAAGCAAGGAAGAGTTCTTGGTGATAGTCTAGAACGTTAGGTTTAAGGATGAGATAAAATTATCTAGTAACCCAACGTACCACATATTCTATGCAATGGTAACACAAACTGAAAATATACTTGTGCTTTTTAATTTCTTTCCACAGTTCTTTATTTTAATACTTTGAAGGTTATTTTATGAAATATCCTAACAGTGTAAATACATCATCATATAAATGAATATTTATATATAGTCATTATATATACATATACTCATTTAGTGTATTATTTTCTAAGTAGATGTATAAAAGAATAAAATTGTTTGTTGAAGCTACTTTCTCTTCCATTATGGCCTTCTCACCAAAATATCCTGCATTTATTTCCCAGAATATTTCATCCTGCGAACAAGCAGGAGTTTGCAATGACGGTGAAACTGTGATTATTCATCCAGTGCTTATGAGTACCCATTTTTCTAAATAAAATCACTATTCAGAAGACTCACCTCAACATTTTCCGATTCCCTCACTTTTTATAAAATGGTCAATACCAATCGCAGATAACTTCATTTAAAATTTAAATAATATACTTTAACCAATTTTTACTTTGATGAATATAGAAGTTAGCTTTGTACCTGCTGAATAAAAAGAAAACATCACTACTTAAGAATTCTTTAGCACTGTTATATGGCTATGATTTTCAGTGCAGTCACTGCAGTTTCTTAAATTACTGGGATAATATATGTGTTATCTCATGAAGTCCTGAACTTCTGTGTTCAGCATAATAATGTAAGAAAATACAAAACTTTTATTTGAAAACAAATAACAGAGAGATCTTCTAGTCTACTAATATTAGAATAAAGTCACTTTCTTCGGTAATGTACACTATATGTCAGAGAAAATAATTAATTAAATGTCTGCAGAAGTTTACAAGGGGAAAACAAATAATCAAAAAAGCTCAAGTTAACTCTATGGACTACCTCACATTTTAAATTAATATCCTCTAAACAGAATTTCCTGTGAATCTGGTGAATGAATAAAACAATTTTGGGGATGTAAAATGTGATGACTCATTAGCATTAGTAGTAGGACTGTTGACGGTACTTATGCAGAGGGTTATGGAATTAAAAATCAAAATGTAACTGGTGATGCAATAGAAAAACTAAATTACCAAGAAATAACAACATAATGATTTTTGCCATAAAGCTGGTAATAGTGCTTAGGTGATAAGTACCATTAAAACCCCCACATGCAGAGATGAAATTAATGGCAAAGAACTGGGTCAGGAGGATCGTCTCAACCTCTCAAGTTTATTAGTATTTATTCTCAGCAAAAGCAAAGAGGATTACCTTTTTTTAAAGTAAGGTCATTAATGAAATTACTTTCCCCAGCAGCGACTGCTGTGAGTAATATGAATAGCCAAGTATCGTGTATCCAATATAAGTTTTTATGTTGCCCAGTTGTATCTCTGAGAGATAAGGTGACTCGTTCCTCTTGCTTGTCAGTGAAACTATAAGACATTGAGCTTCCTCAAGGTGTCATATGAATTTATAAAGGATGCTCTTATGAAATAACTTTGCTAGTTAGTAAATTATCAAAATGGTAGTTTGCTTTGTTTACGATTATGATAAGTATATGTAAGGACTGTCAGATACCCAGTTCATCTGGATTCAGTTTCTGAAAAGAGTAACTTTGCATGAAGCTGGGCCAGATGAGGTAACCTCATGGGTCCTAAGGGCCAGCTTTGCAGTCTGGATCTGTCCACACTGAGTCTCCTCCCTGGACAGTGACTAACTGCTGTTAATTAAATTGATAATTATAATAAGAAAAATAACTTACTCTAAGTTGTTATTATTATTATTATTATTTTCTTACCACCCCCATACAACCACTTTATTTAGTCAATACAAGACTGTTACAGGACCCCCACATTTGCCACACCTTCAAGGTATATCTGCCTGTCCGTAGCTTTCTTTAAGGTTAATTCCCCACAAGGCACAGAATAGCATGGAATTAAAAAAATCTGATTGCAGCAGAACAAAAGTAAGAATCATCATGTTTATAAAACAGTGAAATCCCAGAGGTGTTAATGGAAAGAGTTAAAAAAGGTGGTTTATGAATAAACCTCCCATCTGCTTGATATATCTCTGTAGGGAGGTTCTTGTTTCTAGGCACATGCCCAACCCAGGATTCTTCCTGGGGCTTTCTGAGTTGTGTCAAATTTCACCTCTCTCCAGCACCAAAGCCTTGTCTTTGCTATCTCCCCATGTTTCTGCTGCAGCCTTTCACTCTGCTTAATTCTTCCACAATATCTGCCCTAGTCCTGCAAAGTTTGGGGAAGAGCAGGAAAAAAGCAGCCCTCCACCTTCCTCCACTAACTTCCACCTGGCCCAAAGTAGTCCATGGAACACCAAAAAGTAGATCCTTCCCAGCCGGGTCAATACATCTTCAAAGAAGTGTCACATACAACGATCAATAAGCTGCCAACAAACAATTAAAACACATCCATTCCTTTGCAAATTGTTACAAGCCCAAATATACTTTTGAATTTGAGTATGTAGTGAATGCAAATTAAATGCTGTAATAAAAGTTTTTGGAAATCAGATGATGTATCAGAACACATCAACCAATAAATATTTCCAGTAGGAACTACATTTTCTTCCAGCCTTCGCTATTTATCAGAGATAACCTCTAATCAAAACAGTTCAAACTATAGCTATATCACCACACTTCATTGGAGATGCCACTTACATAGGTGAGGGTGACATTATTTACAGGGATGGCAGTCCATATAAACATTTTACATGCTTTTCCATGAAACTATATCCACTGGGGAAAAGAATACTATTTAAAAGAATTGACTTCTACACAATGCAAAAGTTTGTCTGAATGACTGACTACAGAAACCCCTAGGATACTGGGGAGTTTACAGCTGAAGCTCAAGTCTCAGACTTGGTGGAAAAAGCAGGTAAAAAATATATCATTTATCTTGTACACCAATCTCCATTTCTTTGCAGTTTACATTTCTCACTGCCCTTTTCAAATATGCTGCAAAAGCTGATGGTTCCACATTTTTAATTGGCTTCTTTCTGTCAAAAGAAGGTACAGAGATTTGTGCCGTGATATAATGTCAGATTATGCTGTACCCCATCAGCACCTGGTATATGAGTTTTGACACTATTCTTACTTTATAAATTATTAATACAGACTTTTATTTCTTTGGCAAGGGTGTATGGACAGAAAAAGGCTTGAATAAAATGATTTGTATGTCAATATTATTCCTTTAAATATCTGCAATTTATAAAGATTCTTAAAAAATGGGCATGGCTTTTGCCTTCTAAAACAAAATATAAGAAAGACCATTTTAAAAGACCAAGTTACATGAAAAAATGAGACAGTTACGTCCATCAAACTGAGTCCATTGGTTTGCCCATGTACAGTGTTCATTATTACTTTTTGTCTCTCAGAAAGTTCATGCATGTGATACCCAACAGAAATATTCCCCATACATACTAAGGTCATCGATGGAGAGTGAGAGCAAAATAAAAAAATATCTCAGATACCTTTTAGAATTTTGTATCTAAGTATCACAGCACACTGGGCAAAGATTTTTCCATACAGGACATATATTCATGTTCTGCGAAGGACGCATTACTAGTAACAAGTCAGTGTAGCCATGTAGACTTTACAACAGCACACGTAACCTTTACAATATCCAAATAGCCTTACAAATATCCAATAGCCTTATAACATCCATATAACCTTTACAATAACACATAATTAAAGAACACTTGAATAACATCTCTTAAACAATGTGCAATATCAGCATCATATAAAAATCATTCAGGCTTCATGAAAGCTTTTCAATATCTTCTGAAAAATAACATATTAACTAGCCTTCATGGAATATTGACAATGTGTGTATAAATCACACATGAAGATTTATATTTTCATATAGGTAATTCTTTGACCAAGTTTAGGAGAAGCATAGAATACATTTCTTAACATACTGAAAATAGTTGAATGTTTGTCAAGCATATGAAATGAGTGTCTAAGTTAAAAAAAAAAAAAAAAAAGCTTTCTCCTGCCATTTCATTTCCACCTTTGAAAGACTATTATTTATATGGTTCCGCATTAAATATAATTCCTTTTAATTCTAAACCTGCCAGCTAAATTTTGTTTTACACTTTGCATGTTAATTTCATCATTTGCCCTTTGGTGTTATTTTTTTTCCCTAGCAATATTCAACTAATTTCACAATTATATATGTTAAAGAGAGAGAAAAAAATAGGTTTATGTTAGTTACAAACTTGGTACCAGATAAGATAATTTATCCTTTCTCATTGCAAGGGTTACAGAGATAACCAAAATCCTGCTTCTACAATTTCATCTGAGAAGCTTTGTATCTATTCAGTGTTCTCACGTTTTAAAATCGCTTTTCATAGGTCTTGGGCACATTATAATGAAACAATTCAAAAGATCCTTCCTGATAGCTGATCTGACATCCCAGAAGTGATTACTTCCACAATTCCTACCGACGCCTCCCAAAAATACAAGTTGTCAGGTTTTGTTTAAGGTAGAGCATGGGTTTTAGAAAAAAAACCTCATATCTTTGATTTTAACTTTTTCAGTGAGGGAAAATCCAGTGAAATACGGTAGGTAGTTATACTGCAAATTATCTACAGCACTAAGAATATGAATCAATGTTATGTTACATATGTTATGTATTTTTAATTCTAGAGCTTCCTATTACACATACATACTGTCCATGTTGTTTCTGTAGGCAATCATTTTGTCACCCCACCCTTTGGTAAGAGGAATAGATTCCTTATTCCCAATCCTACATGAACATTCCTCAGAATTTATTGCTACACCAGTATTTTATCATGTGACATAACAAATGGAAACCCAAGCTTTTAATTCTGCTTCATATGAAATTAATAATGCATTTGAGGCTGTGTGTTAGTCTGTTCTATCTCTGCAGATACATTTTCTGAGCAGAACTTCTGAGAAAGTGAAATTTTTGTTTGGGCTTTGTTTGGATTTTATTTTCTTATGTAGGATATGTAAGACCCTTGTGCTGGTAGAAATGAAAACGTGCTGGTTTTAGTCAGGATACAGATGATTTTCTTCACAGTGGCCAGTATGAAGCTATGTTTTGGATTTACACGGAGAACTGTACTGAGAAGGTGGTTTTTAGTTGTTGCTAAGGAGTGTTTGTACCAAGCCAAGGTCTTTTCCATCTTCTGATACTGCACCTGTGTTCTCAGCTTTCTCACTAGAAGCAGTGGGGGTGGACATACAGTTCAGACAGCTGACCCAAACTAGACGAAGGAGTATTTCATTCCATGCACATCATGCTTGGTATATCAGCTGGGAGTTGGCCAGGGGGCCTTAGCTCACTAGCTGGTTTGCTTAATAGCTCAATTGTCCGTTTAGCTTGTCTGCTCATGTGTTTGTTAGTGGGTTGGTTGGTTTTCTCTCACATGCTCTCGCTTGTGGGGTTCACTCAGTCTCTGGTGTAATCTCTTTCTCGGGCTCGCTTGGATTCTGGCTGCAACTGCTCTTGGTCTTGGGCTCTTGGGCTCTGACTCTTGCTACTCAGGACCTGGCTGTGTGTTGGTCAGTGGGTGGTAAGCAACGGTACCACGTTTTATTTCCATTAAATGTTATTAGTAGTGTTTTTCATATTATTAGTATCACTATAATATTCTTTTATATTCAGTTATTAAATAGTTCTTATTTCAATTATCCTCCTTCATTGGAGGAGAGGGGGAGCTGAGTGAGCAGCTGCGTGGTACTTAATTGCTAGCTGAGGTTAAACCATGACATGTCTGTAATCCTGCGGGATTTCGTACAGTGCAAAAGATGATGGAACATGTGATCTGAATTGATATATCTGATGTGGACACCAAGGGAAAAAAAGGTCTGTAAGAGAAGCTCTGCGAAGCATCAGGTGATCAGATAATAGCCTGAACAGTCAGGGTAAGTATTGAGTCACTGCCACTGACAGGGTGACATCTTCCTTCTGTCATTTTCTTTTATCCTTTCATTTTCTTACCTTGTACCAGCTATGCTAGAAAGTTTTGTTAATTCAAACTGTGGAATATTATCTACCACAAACACGTAGTTAGATACATACACACATAAAATGTACATGTACACATAAAAGGGCATTTTTCTGAAATTTTAGTGAAATAATTTTGTTTCAATGAAAGACCCAACAATTCGTAAAGCCAGGCCAAAGTCTGAGTGAGACCAAGGGAAGAGCTGGGGGAAAGTATGTTGTTGAGTTTGTGCAGTCTCAGGTGAATCTGAAACATTGCTTGAAGGATGCTTATGTGGATTTCTGAGTAAAATAAACAAGTGTGTAACCTGGTGTGGTTTTTTTTGTTGCTGTTGTTTTGGAGGTTTTTGTTGTTGTTGTGGGGTTTTGGGTTTGGGTTTTTTTTTCTTTTTTTTTTAATACTACTTTAAGCTTAAATATTACTTTATTTTAAGCTCATCATTGCAAGCCTCATTAAGGAGAAAGAAAACACACACTCCTATTTTCTACCTGAAGTATAAGAAACTATTAATTCCAGAAGGTACTATATATTTGTTATAAATCCTGTTATAAATAACCTATAGTTATCAGAGCAACATCAGGAGAGTCATCCAAACTTCCCAAAGAATTACTGACAACATCACGGTCATGGTCAGGGTCAGGATCAGGAGAGGAGATGAGAGGCAAGGCTGCAGCAAGCAACAGTCCCCTCTCTGTCTCCAGGACTTTCTGCCAGCACAGAAACCGACATTCCTTTTCAGGAAAGCAGCTGTACGTGTAATTAACAGTCCATATATTCTAAATGGATAAGAGATATATAGTATTAATAGCTAGTTCAACACACAGTGGTCCTACTTCAATTAGTTTTGTTAGTTGTTTACTCAGCAATTGGATGTTTACGGTATGTGTATTGGTGCCAATATTCTATTAATATAATTAAATTAAGCTCCTTACAGGGGAAAAGGAATTAATTCTGAAAGGTTATTATAAATCTTATACTCCATATATCAAATACTTTCCTACCTCTCTATTGAATGGTACAACAATATTTTTTAAAACATTAAGAGCTTGTAATTTATAGGTATGCTACCTTTGCAACTGTGTAATGAAATTGTTACATTTAAATACATATGTATTTTCTTCTTCCAGAACATCCTTGAAATATTGTCTTTTTATGAGTTATATTTTTTAAGAAAGAAACCTGTTTAATTAGAAAATATTAATCAGCAGTAAAAGAATAGTAATAGCTTCTTTTTTTTCAGCATGGTGTGCTGCCAGGTACAAACAATAGACAAACATGACAATTTTTATTATAAAACTTACGATGAATACTTTCTGTATTAATAATAATGTAATTATAACTCATTAAAACAGTAAGTAGTAATAAACAAGAAAAAATTAAGTGACTTTTTTGATTCATAATTCTGTACTATCATTAGCAGTGTTAGTCTGGATTTGCCCTTTTGAAGGGCAAATTCCATTAGTATTTCATTGCAATGTTGAATAAATAAAGCAAGCAAAATATGCAAATTCAAACCATCTTAACACTGATTTGTCTAGTTTAATCTCAGTGTGTCTTGAATGTATTTTATTTAATATTATTAATATTAGGATGTGTAACTGAACACTAACCAACCAAGTAATGAGAGTTAATATTTGGAGTGTCACAAATAATTAAAAAAAATCTTATGATTTCTTGTCTTTCTGTAAACATGGTTTCCTTCTTAGGGCTCCAACAAAAAATATCATTGAAGGCCAAGGGGAATTATTCCACAATTTCTTCAGCACTGGCTCGGGTTTTGCTGCTGTGACTGGTGAATAAAATAAACCCTTAGCTGTAAGACCACTAAATGCTTATACCTGTATGTCTCTAGTAATGAACAGCAGAATTCCAGTTTCATCACAATCAGTCTTCCAGTAATATTTATTCACCAGCAAGAACATCCTCAGTTATGCTTATAAATAGTAAGAAAGTGTGCGTTGAGAGTTTGTGTAAAACTCCTCAGTGAAATCCTGGCTGTCAGTGATATTGTTCAGAAAAAAATGTAGGAAACAATCAGGGTGTATTATAGAACGCATTAGTTGAAACAGCAGGAGCCTCCACAAAATATATGGCTGCCTGACAATGCATGAGTCTTACCTGAACTTTTTCCATCAAGACTGACAGACAGATGCAAGATCTGGCCCCGGATTGCTGAAGGAATCTGCATATCTGAAAGAGCAAGCAGGCATCCTGTTGAGTGTACAAGAGGAAGTAAATGAGCTCCACTGGCATCACTTTGGAAAAAAAAAAAAATAAAACCCAAAGTAAATTAAACCATGAGTGATTTACTAACAAAACAAAACAAAAAAAAGTGGAGAAGAGACTTTTGGCAAAGGAAATTTGATGAAACAATGTACAGAAAATTCTTTGTAACACAAACTTTCTCAGCTTTGGGGGTCAAGTCACGGCAAAATTCAATAGTGAGGCCTAAGGCTTGGGTGAATTGCACAGCACGAAGAGGTATGAAGACAACCCCAGCCCCAAAGTTTGGAATCTAAAGAGACAACGGAGTGAGTGAATGGATCTAACAAGCAAAAAGCACAGAAGGATGAAATTACTTGTTCAGTGACAGTATTAGGAGTAAAACCTAGCTCTTGTATATTCTCCTTCAGCATTTTCTTTGCTTGGACACAAAGTTTTGTCTTTCAAATGACTATATTTTTTCCAAGAAAATTAAGTCAGAAGACATGTATAAAATATTTTAGGGAATATGAGCAGAAATCCCTGCCAAGTTCAGGATGTAATTGATTTCGTTGTAATTTTGCCCTTATTAAGGGATTTACTGTTAATGGAAATACTTAGTTTGTCCAAAGCATACACATTTTCCAACTAAACTGATTATCTAATCCCTAGTATTATAATGAAATAACAGCAATTAAACCCAGAATATATTCACACTGTAATGTTATTGCCAATGCCAGATCCACTACTAATCCCCTTAGGAGAAAACTGTATCACTTATTGCTGAATTTGTCAAACAGAATGCTCAAAGGTTACAAGTAGTTTTCATCCTTGAGGTTTCCCTTGAACCGTATTAGATAATAGCTTTTAATCAAAACTAGCATTTTTAGTCTACTAAAAGTGTCAGCTGGGATGCCAATATAATATCTGGTAGTGTATCTATGATATAGGTTACAGCATATCATAGTTGATTCTGCTTTGTGGCTGCTGATATACATATTTTTAAAGAATTCTGAATATTCAGTATGAATTCCAAAACACTTTTACCTCAGTTGTCCAAAATTTTGCTACAGCCATACTACCGTGAATCACTTCTGTTCACACCTATTTAATGGTTCCTTAGCAATTTCCCAGAAACTCCTAATACAACTGAATAAGTTATATATATAATCAGAAAATGATAATATTTATATTCATAGTTCCTGAATTTTTCTGGGAAGTTTGGAATGAGCAATTGATCTACAATCTTTAAGGCCTTTGTTACAAATCTCAGTAAATAAGGAACAGAGTATTTTCCTTGAGAATGCAGATGTTCAAAAAGTTCTTCCAAGTTAATTAAATTGATAACGTTCTGTATTCTCACAGATCCATGCCTTATTCTATTTATAAATTACTGATGTGCTTATGCCCCCTGCAATTTCAGGGAGAGCTTGTAGAGACTGAAATCGGGAAAAGTATATCTCAGAAGCATGTCCTTCCCATGACCATAGACCTACTCGCATGTGCATACACATATACATATTGCAGATTTAGAAAAATGTCAGCTAGCAATATTTCCCAGTTGTTTTAAAAAAATGTTAGTTCTACAACAAAAGACAAAGTACGGCCAATATTTTTAGGGTCTGCCAGGCAGCATGTCTTAGCTCATATGCCCAACTATCCTTATTCCTGTTGACTCCAGAATACCTTGATCTTTACAATAATTTACAGTCATCTGGGGATTTTGCAAATCACTTACGTCCAGACCTTCATTTTCACACTTGGGACCTAGTATGGCAAGGGAATTTCATTCCTTACAGCAACACAAGTTTGGTTATATTTGTATTTTACAAAATAATTCCCTCAAAAAAAATATTTCCTAATGAAATATTCCAAATAAAAATAGACAGTATATCTTAAGAAGTGGGGGGGGGAGGAGGGGGAAAGAAGAGAAAGTCTTATAGCAACAGCTCTAAAAAATGGTTAAGATAGTAACTAAGGCCCAATTCTTTAGGATAGTGTAACATATGTTGCAGTTCCAATGATTTCAATGTAAAGTATGCTGAAATGCACTGCATTTCATATTACTTAGGGCAGCATATGTATTTATAATTGCTGTATAGTTGTCTACACTTAAAAAAGCAAAGTATTTGGAGGTCTTGCAGACCTTTCTGCTTCACTGCTTAAAATATTTTGATCATGATTTTTCATCTACTGTCTCAATTTTTTTAACAAACAAAAATATTTCATGTGGCATTTAAAGTTTGTGTTCACTTTTCTCCCTTTCAACATGTACTGTTTCAGTAAAACACATTTAACATATCTGAACTAAAGCTCAGAAGCTGATTATCTCAAACACCAGAAAAATAGAGGTCCAAACGTGCAACTTTTAATTCGGAACAAATTCACATAAGTCACTGGAAAGAACTGTACTACAATACTTTCTTCCTAAACACTTTTGTCCTTTTTATTCAAAAAAATCCAGTGTCAAGGATTCTCAACACTAACTGACATTTCATAGTTTTAACTTAATTCAGCTTTACTGCTTCCCCATCCATTTTTCTTTGACAGAGAAAATATACAACCTGCTGTTATAAATACTTTATGATGACCCTGTCTCCTATACTCTTCATTCTAATCATAGCTATGCCACTTACTATTCATGTCGGTTTAGATATATAGAAGAACCATAAAAGTAAAACCTTCTCTCCCTGCTCTCTTTGAATTATTTTTCAGAGGGCCATAAAAACAAAACTGAAATGAATTCGTGCGGAATTTCAAAGCACTAACAATTTCTTTTTCCCTCCCGATAGGGGAGAGTGAGGTAAGTGCAATGATGTCTTCGAATTTTTGATTGAAAAATAAGCAGCTTCCATGTCCATCTTGTAAATGTATTTAACACTACAATTTCACTAGCCCACAGAGGTACACATATGTCTTATTCTTCTGTTCCTGCATGCTCTTTAAACAAACAAAATAGGTAGGAAAGTGAAATGCTTTTCTCCTCGCTGCTTTAGGTGGCAGCTGAGGAATCTGCTGCTGAAGATCTACAGCTGTGAGGGGAGTTTGTGGTAACTGCAGCAGAGTGAAGTCACTCCACTTGCACTCTAAATAAGCTCAAAAATCCTACTGCAGCTAGAAGAAAGGATGAGTTAGCACATCATAAGGGACCATATCACAAGGTCCTGATACCAAAGCAGGAGTTCAGTGAGCAAGGGGAAAGTAAAGTAATATTTATTTACTAGAAAAATGGTTTCCCAGCCCTGTTGGTTGGTTAACAGATTGAACTACTAAAATTACCACAGGGAAATGGCCTTTTTAATTATTTATGAAGGATAAATTGCTGAAAGTTTTTCTCAAGGTGAATGAATATCTTATGGTTCTTCTTAGTTGCCTTTCCTTGTTTCATACACTGACCTGTGCATATAAGCAGGAAATCGACTGCTGCACCTGATAGTCAGCCCAAGAGTTCTTGGGTTTCCATTTCTTCTTAAAGGACTGCATAGCCATCAGGTACAAGACCTCTCTGCCCCTGCTCCAGTTAAGTTTTAAGATGGTTACCAACACATTTGCATGTCTTCTTCTCTACCAGATGTCCTCTCAGTATAAGCAGGTGGTGAAGCTGTACATGCAGACAGCTAAGAGTGACATTAAAGTGGGTGTTTTCTATAGGCTGCCTGACTACAAGGAAAAAGCAGATGAGGCACTTTGTATATAGGAGCAGCTTCATATTTGCAGACCCTGGTCCTCATGGGTCCTCCACCCTGATACCTGCTGGAGGGACAACAAAGGCAGACATAATCAATTCATGGAGAACATCAAAGACGATTTCCTGACCCAAGTATCAGAGGACCCACAAGTAGAGGGGCTCAGCATGACCTCATGTTCAACAACAAGTAGGAGCTCATTGGAGATGTGAAGGTCAAAGGCATCCTTTCCTGTAGTTCTCACAAGATGGAATTCAGAATCCTGAAGGGAGGGACAAAAATGAAAAGGAGATTACAACCATTGACTTCAGACGAGCAGACTTTGACCTCTTCAAAGATGTCTTTGGAAGAGACCTATGGGATAAGGCCTTGGAAGGAAGAAGGGTCCAAGAAAGCTGGTTGATACTCAAGGTTCACCTCCTTTAAGTTCGAGTGGTCCATCCCCATTAATAAGAAGTTAGATAAAAACGCCAGGAAGACATCATGGATAAACAAGGAGCTCCTGGCCGTGCTCAAACATGAAAAGGAAGCATGCAGAGAAGGGAAGCAAAGATGGGTAACTTAAGAGGAATACAGAAACATTGAGCGTGGACAGATGAGGTTAGGAAAGCTAAAGCCCAACTGGAACTGAGTATGTCCAGGGATGTCAAAGACAACAAGAAGGATTTCTGTAAGTATGCAGGTCATAAAAGGAATATGTGGGCCCATTATTCAGTGAGATGGGGGACCTAGGGACATGGGACATGGAAAGTAAAACATGACTTCTATGGATTGGTCTTTACAAACAAGACTCACCTTTAGGAATCCCAGGTCAGACCAAAGGAAAAGACTGGAGCAAGGAAGATGATCCCTTAATGGCAGAGGATTAGATCAAAAAATACTTAAACAAACTAGACATACTTAAGTCCATGGACCCTGATGGGATGTGCCCATGAGTGCTGAGGAAGCTGGCAGATATCATTGCAAGGCCTTTCTCAAAGAACTTTTGATCAGTCATAGCAAATAGAAATTCCTGAGGATTGAAGGAAAGAAAATATCATTCATCCCTTTAAGAAGGCCAAGAAAGAAGATCCAGAGAACTAGAGGCTGCTTAGCCTTACCCCATACACTGGTAAGGTAGTGGAGCAAGAAGAAGAAAATCAACAGCAGTGGTCAGCATGGGTTCACCACGAGGAAGTCATACTTGACCAACTTGATAAACTTCTATGATAAAATGACTGGCCTGGTAGACAATGGGAGAGCAGCAAATATTGTTTACCTGGACTTCAGAAAGGTCTTTGACACCATCTCACATAAGATCCTCACAGTGAAGCTGTTGAAGTATGGGCTGGATGAGCAGGTAGTTAGATGAATTGAAAACTGGCTGAACAGCTGGGCCCGAGCATGATGATCAGTGGCAGAAAGTCCATTTGGAGGCCAGTAATGGGTGGACAAGTGGCTGATATGTCGGAGGGTTGTGTTACCATGCAGAGCAACCTTGACAGGCTGGAGAAGTGGGCTAAGAGGAGCCTCATGAAGTTCAACAAGAAGTGCCAAGTCCTTTCGCCAAGGAGGAACAACCCTAGGCACCAGAACATGCTGAAGGACACCCAGCTGGTAAACAGGTTCCCAGAAAAGGCTCCGGGGTTCCTGGTGGACACCAAGTTGAGCATAAGCCAGCCATGTGGCCTTGTGGCAAGAAAGGTTAATGGTATCCCCAGCTACGTTGGGAATACTGCCAGGAGACTGAGGGAAGTGTTCCTTCCCTTTTACTCAACACTAGTGAGGTTACACCTGGAGGTCTGAGTCCAGTTCTAGGTTCCCCAGTACAAAAGAGAAGTGGACATACTCTAGAGTCTCCAACAAATGGCCAGTAAGATGATTTGGGGACTGGAGCATCTCTCTTTCCTGGTGAGAGAAAAATTGTATTGGGAACATATTTGGAATTTGTGTTCAGCCTGATTAGACCTGGACCAGAGATAAGCAGCTGTTCCTTGCCTCTTCTGGGCAGGAAGGGATGAAATCCCCACAGCACTTCATCCCACTGGGTTTTGCCACCCTTAACAATCATCCTTACAACTCCTGCTCTTTCTTGAGGTAAATAATTTATTTGCATGGCTATTTTAACCTGAAGTACAGATACAGTCACTCTACACAGTCCTGTATGTGCAATCACTCCAGCCTTGTCAGAGTGATTAACCTGTGCAGAGAAAATAAAAACTCATTATTCTATTGCAACCTGTTGCTTTACTATCATTCAGTTTGTAATCCTCAGCTTGAATACAGTATGTATTTAACAGTCATGGTCTTTACTGTGGAATTTTTCGGCTGAAAAAATTTAATTATTCACTGTCAAGCTTTAATATAGAGAAAACAAAACCAAAACAAACTTACCTTTATATATTAAAAAAAAATTAGGAAAGGATTAAAGAAAAAATATGCCACTGAGGTGGTGTTTTGTTTATTGTCATTAGAGCTTATTAACACATTTCTTTAAGGGTTAATATTAGTAATGAAATACATGCAGAGACTGTCCTTCCCTAATGAAACCTCTGATCTTGTAGTTCAGGGACCAGGACTTATTTCTTACAACATTACTAGATTGTCATCCCAACACTTCCATAAAACCTCGTGAATATGTACCTATTGCTAGTTATTCAGAGTTATAGTACAATGTTCAATTCTTTTTGTAGACAAAGTGCTTTCAAAATCAGCATGCTCATAATATAAGCAAAGAATTTGGGTCTGGGTAATGATATCTTAGGGTTAGGTTGCATTTTTTTAAATATCAATTAGGGAAAAATATTTCTAGATACTGTGCTCATAAACATTTGCATGCTTTCAGCATGTAATTTAACTTTTTCAGTCATTTACCATTACAGTTAAAACAGGCTATTTTAGTACAATAGATCTGATTTACACTCTGACTTTGCCAGCACTGGCTTCTGTCCACCCGTTCCTGTTGTGTTTCTTGCTACACCTCTTGCTGAAGTGAAAACGGTGACTCTCTCAGTAACCTGTGCCAAAACCTTCCTCCCTGCAGGAAGGATGAAAAGCCAAGGACACAAAGCCCCACCCTGGTACAGTGTGGTACTTAACCTTGGCTGAGGCCTCTGACAAAACTGCTGAGCTGTGAGCAAGAGCTATGAAAAGACCGTACAGACATAGCAAAACAGGGAGCAAAGGGAAAAAAGTAATTAGGGAATGGGCAAAGGGAAGTACAAGGGTACCATCTATTGCATTTCCATCAGCTTATCCCAAAAGCTTTTCATAACACACTACCTGTCCTTTCTGTAAGGCCAGAACACAGAAGTGGACAACATTTTGACTGCTTCTGGATACTGAAATCAGGACAGGAGCAAGAAATGTCTTCATGCATCATAGACTTTCTCTGTGATTGCCTGGGAGGTTCTGGAAAAGGAGTATGTGTGAGAATGGGTTAACTGGAGCAAAGAATATACCAGACAGAATAAAAAACTTCTCACATCTCTGTCAACAAGCTGAAAAACACGCACTTTGCTTAAGGTGCCCACAGAAGTCAGTACATTGCATATACAGCTTTCAAGAACGTTACTGCTGGAAAACCTCAGTGTTTACTGTGATATCTGTCTATTCATACTGCTGCTTGACAAACTGCTAATCTGCAAGCGACAGAGTTACAGGGCAAGCAATGTGCCAGCCCCAATATTTCCAAGATTTTTTGAAAAGATTTACAGCTTGGCAGGTACAGGAAATGTGGTACAGCATAATGATTAATTTTAAGAGGACTGAATAGAGACTATAAAAATAGTGGTATTTTATGATGCTCTCCTGCTTTCCTGAGAAGCAGCATGTCAATTATAAATGGGAGGCAAGGAGATTAGATTGAATGCTTTTGAAAGGAAAAAGCATCAAGAAAAATCTTCCTGAATCTGAGAACTGTAAAAATAGCTCAGGTAAATGGCATTTTTCTTATGTTTCTCAGAAATTAATATTTTGCCCCTTTACACTCATGCATGAACTCATGCAAGGCCTCTTTACTCAAGCGTGTCCACATTATGTCACGCTGGCTGCTAAGACACTGTTGCATGTTTCAGAAAAAGTCAACTCATAGCTGTTTCTGGTCCAGGTCCACACAGAATTATTTTCTGCACTTTTCCAGGCATATGTCATCTCTTCACATTGCTACAGGTGATTGCTACTGTTCAGACCCTGTCCTCAATAGTGATGAAGAATTGCTGAATGATACCTCAGTAAAGACCTCGTGCAAAGCTGAGCAGAAACACACCTCAGGAAGAGTCAGTTGAGCAAACTCAGTTTGGAAGAAGAAATGGTATCAGAGCTTTTTATATACGCTCTGAAATTCCCCAATGCATTTAGGTAGTTTTCACAAAGTACTTCACCTTCACTGGTGAGTGTGTGACAGGCAACAACCTCTTGTTGCTCTTAGTGTTTCTTTATTTCTCATTCTTATGTACATGCCAGATATACTCCCAGGGCTGTTGCTCATAGCTGTGTGGTCTCCTTTGCTGAATATGGCACTCAGAACTCCAGATTCTGTTCTTGTCCCTAGGAAGCAGGTGAATGCATGTCACTGATCAGAGAAAAGGAAAATATTTCAGGAACCCTGGTTGTTGTTATTTTGTGGGCAGATTCATAACACATAGAACAAGTTTTTCTGTTCCCTTTAGCTTTTTTCTGTTCCCTTTACATTTTTCTTCTAATAAAGCACGGGTTTGGTGAGGAATATTTACAATTTTCTTTTTTATTATTATTCTTCACTGGAAATCTTAAAGATTTATGTCCCATGCTTTTAAGTATCCCAACTAACTGGCATATTCCTTGTCCGCCAATACATTCCACTATCATGGTGAGAGTGCTCCTGATGTTTTCTGTATCTTGTGCCTTTACAGTGCTTGGTACTATCAAGCAGAAGAAACCTTTAGCTATGTATGGATTCTAAGAAACACCCTAACTTCTTATTTTCAGAGAAAATAATGTATCTGATCCAACACACTATCTTTTATTTTACCAGGAGTAAAGGTCATTCATCAGATGCAATTTGGTTTCTCATTCACCTTTTTATCCTTGAGCTCTGCTGTCACTTGTAACATGTTTCCCCAGCTGCCATCCACAAAGGAATACTGATGGTTTGGCTATGCTGACTGAGAAGCCATCATTGCACATCACAGCTCACTGCCAGTCTGCTACAATTCTTTGAATGTCTGGAAAGAAGTGGAAGAGGGGAAGTGGTAGGTATAATTTAGCTGTACTTTCAAAAAGACTTCAGCAAAGTCCTTCACAGGAGGCTATTATGGGAACTAAGTAGTCCTGAGGTGAAAGGTAAAGGTCTGTTATGGATTAGAAACTAGCTAAAAGAAGTAGAAAACAAAGAGCAGAAATAAACGGTCAATTTTCAGGCTGGCAAAAGGTTAACACTGAGGTTCACTAAGTCTTGAAGAGACTTCAAGGACAACAGTTACTGAACATGTAATTTACCAACAAACTGAAATAAGCAGGAGAGATTCTAATACAGATGGCATTTGTTGAGTAGCCCTTTCCATACACACTTGGACTTATAGGTCAAGACCTCAATTTCCCTCCTCTGTGCTCCAAGGTTTGTAGGCAAAAGACATATCATTTCAAGCTCCCAAGTGATCTATTGTGATTTGAGCTTTTGGGAATTCTTGAAGAAAGAGCAAAAACATAGCAAGTTTCTAGCCTCTTGAGCAGCAAACTTTAAATGAAGTCCGGAGGGACTCTCATCTTTTATTACATAGAATTCATTCAGCTGTACTCACAGTATATGACCCTTAAGTAAGCAAACCCTCTGAAGCTAATGTAATAGGACTTCTGAAAGAAGGAGAAATTATAAAAAGTACCTGAAAAAATGGTCTCTCAGCAACACAGTGTAGAGAATGATCAAGGACTGGACTTGTAGGTGCATTTTCTTAATACTAAATTACAAAAAACAATATCTTTCTTTCCCTTCAAAAAAGTTCCTACTTTGCAACATGGTGATAGAAGATTTAATTTATGATAGTGGCTAGTTTGGTCCAATGCAACTACATTTGAGAAAGATGCAAATTGAAATGTAATTAATGAACATTTTTTTTTTTTTTGTACTGCATTCAATTACAAGACTATGTATAAGAGTGTCATTGGAGAAGAGTATATGCAAGTGCTGGAAAACTGAACAAATGAGTAAGCCTATTTTAGCTGCATATTTTTCAGAATGAAAACAGGGTACTCTATTCTGCATTCTTTTCAAGCAGTTTCAGGGTAAAATATTATCTATGAATACATTCATAGATACTCTTGGAAAGAGGAGTAGACAGAGAATAAATGAGCTGCCAAGACTGTATCATGACACTTCTCTAGAGAAAAATTTTAGTATTAAGACTGATTCCCATAACAAAAGTCAAGGCACGCTCCATCTCATGGATAACACTGGTTGTCATAGGCTACGTATGGAGTAATGGAGCACTGGAGAAAGATAAGGTCAAATACCTATCACCTTTGCGTGAAGCATGCAAGTATGAAAGAAAAACGTGTCAAATTTCAAGCCTAACATGTTGCATATTTTCTTATTATGGAAAGAAAAAAAAATAATAGAATCACAGATATCATGGCCGATAACTCTCTATCTGTATGATTTTTGTGGAAGAAGGGTCAGTTTCCAATTTTTGCTTTTTCTCTCTTAGGAGAGCTTTTGTACAATCATTTTTATGTAAAGTGGTAATGTAATTCATTTTGGTGAAACTGTAAGGATCAACAGGATCAGAGAAACAGCAAGTTGAAATTCACCTGGAAATCAATGTGTGCAAATATTACATGGAACAAATTGAACTTAAAGTAAAATACTTATCTTGAAAATAATAGTTATCAATTTGGCATTTTTAAAGGAGAAAGTATTATCCAGTTGTAACTGTATGGCAAATGGACACTTGCCTACCTCTAGACATTTTAAAAATTGAAACTCCAACATTGTTAAACATTGGGAAGAGTCTTATATGTTATTAAGGGTTGGAAAACAGAAAAAATTAGGGTCAAAGCTTCACCTAATAAGTAATATTATAATGACATAGAGCAACTCAGGATATGGACACTGGCCAAAATAAAGCACTGCCAGCACCAAATAAAATCGGTCTTATTCTCTTGAAGTACGTACACGTTTATATTTCCTCTGTTCCCTCTTCCCATCAAGTGAGAGTTGCCCTTTTTTTTTGTTTCCTTTTTCAGTTACGAAAAAGTTAAACAATTTGTAAAATGTAGGGAGAGTAAAACACTGCCATGGTCTGGCAAACCATCATATCAGGTATCTGGCTTACAGAATGGAGCTATGAGAAAAGGACGTTTTTCCACTTTCATGGGAAAATCAAATTAAGAAGAGTGGTAATTTTTAAAATCATGGTTTTGAATAGGATACTTCCAGAGTTCTTCGATGAATAAAAATGAGTGTATAGATACATTGATTTTTAATGCAAAAAGATTGGTTAATCCTGCTTAGACTATTATCCTACAGAGGACATCTGCCCAGTATAATTAAATTGTATCTCGTTCATCTCTTCCTTTCAATCAGAATACACACAACATAATATTTTAATGTACAGTATTTGTCATATCTGTTTAATAAGACTTTCATAATTTTCTCAAGTATAAATATGCCATGACTTTTGTTTCTGAGAGATATGTTAGCCTATTTTCCCTTCTTTTTGCTTTTATTCTTATAGTTACACTGGAAGAGAAGTACAACTGAGGTAAACATAATTCTGTTACATTTCTAATATTAGTAAAGGATTTCATTGCTTCTAAACTCATTAAGTTAATGCTTACTAAAATATGCAGGTTGCTCATCATGTCATGGAAAATAATATTCCTATTTTATTACTAGTTTTATTTCTATGGTGAGCACAGGGTAGACCTAATTACTTTGAATACTGGGATAACTTTTTTGTCTCAGCCTGCATTTTCATCTCACTCTGCTTGATACTTATTATTTTCAGCTTATTATAAACTATGTCACAACTAAGAAGAGTTACAACAGCTTGAAGTGATAGACTATTCTAAAATCAGACACTGTTAACGGATTTTGTACTCACTTATATTTTTTTTATAGCAGATTTTTTTTTTTCCTTTGAATTAGAAGTTGTGAATCTATATTTTCCTTTGTATTAGAATATTGTGAAAATATTTTTGGAGCAGTTTTACATTACATGAAAACCATGCAAAACCTAACCAAGCAAAGACTCTCAAAGGTTTTACATTTTGCCTGAAAACCTATAAAATCATTTCAATTCATACAGCTCCATCTTCTAAAGTATTCACAGTATTCAGGGCTGTTTTGTCTGGTTTTACTCTGTAGGTTTTGTTATATTCTTTAAAATGTTTGTTTGTTTGGTTTTTTTTCTGTTTGTTTGTTTTTAATATCCTTATGAAAAGACAAACATTCTGCTTGAAAGCAAGGAAAATCATGGCACTGTGGCACTGACCTAGATGTTTAATAGTCATTAAAAATCTTCTCTGAATAATAGGTCTCATTTTACTGTCAGCACATTGGTGCATCAAAGAGATGATTGATTGCATAAAAGTGAACACAGAAGTGATGAGGGATAAATAAAACACTTCATAGTGTTTATAGATTATGCTTTGGCATAATCATTGGACTTTGTCTCTTTCACAACTGTGAAATTCCAAGAAATAATCTTTTTTCCTGTTACTTTTCCTGACTGCCAGACTTTTCCCTGTGTCACTTAGTTCAATTTTATTTTAGTCATACCCACTTAAAGAGCAACCAGTATATTAGTTCCTTGTGGAGAATCCTCTGGAGAGCAGTAGACTTTAATGACTTATGCTGTCTACAGGCCTCTGGTATAAGAAAAACTCTTGGGCACTTCTTAAGATCTAAAAAGGTAAGAGAGAAATGAGACGAAAAAAATTTAGCAGAGTGGTGAAGTAACTAGACCATATACTAAAAGTTGTGCTTGTGGTAGCACAACTCTAAACAACAAGGTGAGAAGGTCTTTGTTGACCTACGGTCAACTGCACTGTTTCTGGAAACATATGTCATATCTTTGTTAAGTTATTCAGGTATTGTCCCAAAACTGCTAGTCTAAGTGAAGCCTTTTAGAGCAAAACTAACCATTCTGGTATTTTCTTCTGTTATACTGTGCATCAATATATTAGCTTTCCGGGTCGATGTAAGCTTATGGCCACTGAGATTTTTCAGTGACATCAACACACTTTTTATGTCAGTGTTGCTCCAATTTCTCCAGATTTATTTGTTGCATTTCTACCCATATACCATATCTAGGACCTGTGAATGTGAATAGCCCACTACTATATGGGCAGCAACCAGGAAGGGCCGTCTGGACTGTATTTCAAATGTAGTATTTCTGTATTAGCCCAGTTAGGGGAATGCTGTTGCATCTACATAGGTGGTCCAGGCTGGGATCACTTTTGTGAATTCCCTTAAGCATTGCAGTGTGTAGATCCATTCCAAGTGCACAAATTAGACAAACACAGTTATTTTTGTCTAATCTTTTTCAAAATCGGGGTTTTTTTTCCCCTCACAGTATAATTGTGCACCAAGCAATGTCAAGACACAGTTCAGTTTAACTAAACCAATAAATACCAGTATCATTATCAATGACAATATTTTTTTTGCTTTCAAAAGATGAAGGATGTCACCAGTGATGTGCTGCAACTTGCTTTGTGTATACTTGTCATTGACTTCAGATGAATCTCTAAGTTTATAATGGAAGAAAGGGTTTCATCTGATGAATAGAAGTTACAATCTTATGCAATTTAACATGCCTTTTCACACACATAACCGGTGCTAGTGAATATTCATCAGCAGCAGTTCATCTAACTCCAATCACAACTCATTTTAGACTCTGAGGAACCGACAATTTTTGCCTTTGTTATGAAGAAAAAGCAATCACATTAGAGAGCTCTCTCATTCTCCTAGTAATGAGCTTAATATAACATTTAGGAAAGTGGTTTTGTGTCTCACGTAACAAGGTTGTTTGTACATTTTTTAATGGGAGCTGAACAAAGGTATACAGCACGAGTAGCTAGGTCTTTATTTTTTTTCTATAAGCTGAATGTGAGTTAAATGTTAAATTACAGTAATTGTGAGCTGGTTTAGTATTGCCTATTATGTACTAAGCTTCATTTCAGAGATGGCTTTCCCTTAACTGAATGGGAATTCTGAAGCTGTTACACTACGCTGTTCCAGAAGGCCAGAATATTTAGGGATTGCTGTGTTTCTCAGTCAGAATTTCAGTAGCCATTTACTGGAAATCAAACCAAGGATCCCTTTAGAAATAGACAACATTGTTCTTGGAGGTTGGGTACTTACTGACTTCAGCTCCTTATTATCCCAGCTCCTGTACTTAAGTCATATAGAGGGAGCTACAATTCTCCACATGTGGAAGATGTGTCTCTCAGTATCACTCTCCATTCATGCATCTCTTAACATTACGGAAAAAAAGACTGTGTCATTATTTTCAGTTTACATTTGGGGAAAGTAAGGCATAGAAGAACAGGGTGACTTGCCCATCTCATGGACAAAACAGAGGAAGAGACAGGACAAATGTGGGATGGTTTTCCACTGTGGATTGTCCACATGTGCTTCAGTCCTTCCATGTCAGGGAAAGGTGTCAGTTTCCACAGTGGACATTAAAGCTGAAGAAAAGAATCTTTAAGGGAAAAGAAAATGTAGAAGTACGAAGTCATTTTAAAATGCTTTAAATACTCATGTGTTGAATTGAAATATAAAAGTGAGATTTTGGATAAAGCATTTCTCTTTGGCAGAATGAAAGTTGTGGGCAGACAGGGTGATTCTGTTAGTGAATTTAGGCATTTTAACACTGTATAAGACAAATTAAGATCTAGCTAATATTCTTCTTTCATGTACTCATGTCTGATTCTGATCTGGAGCAGTTCTTGAATACCTGCAGCCCATGGGAAGGACTCATATTGGAGAAGATCATGAAGGACTGGATCTCATGGGAAGAAGCAGATTCAAGAAAATTTCAGAGACCTAAATGTACTCTTTATTATTGCTATCAAAGCCTGAACAACGCTGGTTAGTTTTAGAGGAAAACCTCTAAAAGCTTCTGTGTCCTTATTATTGAAATACATATCAACGCATAAAAATTTAACATAGAAATGTATCAGAATGCATCTTCTGAATTTTCCAGCCTTCCTCTTACTAGAAAGAGTGTAAAGAGCTCATTTAACTGTATTTGTCTAACTTTTCTCATGCATTTATTGATTCACTTATGATTACCGTTATAGAATTCTAATTAGTATAATTGATAGTGGAAATGCTTTTGATTTATTAGGGATGGGGATAAAAATGCTTTATAATTTTTTTTTCCTGACTCTGTATGTGCAGGTTTCATTTTTCTTTGCAAGAGAAGGGCCAGTTATTAGTCATATTTAAGTGCCTTAAAGAAATGTTCCAGGGAAGGAAGAATTCATTGAGGCTATGAATTCAAGAAAGGCTACATCAGAAGCGCACAGGAATGTTTACTGAGTTACTAAGGGCATTTCAAAGAGCTGAGCAATTGGAAGTAGGTGTGTCCAGAACAGTAAGCCCTAAATTCTTGTATCCCCTTTCCCCTAAAAGTCATAATGATTTCTGTGTGGCAATAAATTTTAGAGCAAAGAACACTTTGTTCTTAGCAAAACTACAGACTCAGTTCACTTAATAAAGGTAAATGTCATAAAAGGAGATGGAAACTCTGATGTGAGGCAGAGACAGGACCTCCCTCTTCCCCCAAACCCCCAAAATCCAGTGTGCTGAACTTCTGGCACTAAATAATTGCCTTTAGTGCACTAATTTTCTAATTTATCCATGTAGCAGTGGTTATGTGATAGCTTTAACATGCTATTCTATATCTGTTGACAGTCAGAGTTTGCCCATGAGTAGCTCTAGCTCATACATTAAAACATAAAACAAACAAACAAAAAACCTGAAACCAGCAAGCAGAGAGATCGCACTGACTCATATTTGTCTACCCAATAAGTCTTCAGGTACACGTTTTACTTTGCTTCATCACAGAGATGGTCCTTAGACTGTGGTACTTTTTATTTCTTGGCTATTTGAGTAGATTTTGAAGGAAGAAACATCCCCCCTTGAAAGTTCACGCTCTAATATCATGCCAAAGAAACATGTTTGATAGTATTGATAATCTTTTTTTATTAATCCCCTTCTGTTTTTTAGTGGGAGGGTCTTGCCTTCATTACAACAATCTTAACTGCATAACCTCTTTAGACTGCCTGTAATTCTGGGTTAAAAACGTACTAAATATAGAACTTTTCTCATGGTAATTCTTTTTGTTCATAAGAATAATTCATTTTGGTAGCCAAAATTTTAACTCTTCATATCTGAAATACTAGATTTTTGTATTCTCGAAGTTATAGTACTTATTCCCACAGGATTTCCTCCTGTCATTATAAACTTCATTCATTTGCCACATCACCTTTACTATTTACTCAACAAAAATTATAACTGCACCCTTAGAAAAAAAAGATGCATTTCTTTATCTCTCTGGACAGAGGAGATTAAACCCCCCCCCCCCCCCCCCCCTTCTTGGAGAAGTAGCCTGAGACAATCCTTTACTTAGGCACTGTCTGCCATGAAGAAATCTATTTGTCTGAGATGAATAGGAGGAAACACATAAAAAAGAACATAGGAAAGGGATTACAGCAATATTCAGTGACAGTCAATGGATTCTTCTAGTGAAACTGGAGCATGAAATGTAAAAAGACCAAGAGAAAGACATCCTGCTTTAAGGTAGCATGTAGGGAAAGAAGGATCTATATAGTCTTAAAGAAAAATTTGTTCATACAAGTGGACAGAGAGGCTTCTTAAGTATGAGATTACAATAAAATCCCACGGGATTTCGGGTGTAGCTGTTAGCTAGAGTTAATCAATCTGTCACTTGGTCTAGGGAAGGAAGATATTTCAGGAGCAGTGGAAGGAAAGCAGAAATTGAGAAGCCTAATTTATTTAGGTGTCAGTATGGTTACAATACTGCCCTAGCCTGTTTATAATGTTGCATGAGACATGGTGCACACAGAAGGAAATCTTGTGGCCTGTGAGAGGAACAGAACTTCCTGTTCTATTGCACCCCAAACTTTCTTTGGAGTCTATCAAGATGTTTTGTGCTTTTGGTATCTCTTTTTACTAAATCATCTTTAACTTGATTGTGTCTTTCCTTTTATTTTTCTCTTATGAGTGTGGTACATATAATTGCCATGGGGCAGATTTGTCCTCATTTATGGGGGAGCAAACCCAAATAGCCTTCTTGTGGTCTTTATGTTGTTTCACCATCATCTTGAAGTAGCAGGGTGTCTTCTTTGATATATATAGTATGTGTGTATATATAAAAAAAAATAAAAACCCATATAAATATATATTTATGTTTCCAACACTGAGAGTGTTTTCTTCTTAAGCTACCTGAAGTTTTGGAAGAGACTTACATAAAGGCAGCAGGCTCATTATAGGAATAGAGTTCTATCATTATCAAGTCACACTCCAGGTGTTCATTCCCACTTCAGTTCTGTGACAAATTAGTAATTCTAATGAGTGCTCATATAGCAACTGCTATGATGGCAGATCCCTTACTCCTGTGGCTATGACAATAGCACATCATGGGGTTAGCAATTGCCTTGATGTCCTATAAGTAATAATAAGAATAGACTGTTACATTTCTAGTAGAACTTTATTGAGCAAGTAGGACATTAGAAGGTACTTCTACTTAGATTGGGATAGTTAAAAATGTGCTTTCCACTTAGGAATTTTTCCCCAAGGAACCTGAAAGGGGCTTACCCAAATTATAGGCTACTCCCTTGCTGCTCTTGACTTTAAAATAGATAAAAGAAAAAGAAAATAAATGTCTTGTTTATCTCTAGTGTAAAACTCACAACATTTGAGTCTATAGAGCATTCACCTTTTCTAAAAATAATTATTTATTGTTACATAATGATTTGAAGGCTTTCACTATTGGTGTGAACTGGAAATCATATTACAAGGTCTATCTGCTCCAGCCAGACTGGTGCCCATTTAAAGGCCTAACACTGAAGCACTGAGTTCAATCTGGCTCCGATGGCATATATCAAGACTAAGTTATGAATACCTAATGTGTTTTTTAATGTAAAGGTGAAAACTCACAATGGGAAGTAAAAGAAACAAGTATCATCAGGAATGAAAGCCCTAATAGGGAAATGTGGTAAAGTCTTTGGGAGACAAGACTGCAGGAAAAAAGCAAAAGCATAAGAAAGAGGTGACTGTTTACACCCTAAATTAATCAGTTCTGACTTCTAATATCCTCCCTGCTCAATAAACTTTAGCTAGTAATGTAGCCTTACACTCTTCTTATTACATGTGGGAAATCAATGTGATTGCTAACCACACTAAATGTTATTAACATAAACACCAGAGTAAGGGATCTGCCATCATAACAGTTGCCATATGAGCACTCCCCAGAAATTAGTGTTTATCTGTCACATATACCAGACACTGAAACTGAGCACCAGGAGCTGGATAGGATAAGGATTGAATTCCATCCTGTTAACACGCTTGCATGAATTTCAGAGCTAACAGGATTTTTATTTTCTTTTTTTCTTTATTTTTTCTCTTTAGATTTTATCTGCAAACTCCTGTCTCAGCTTTGAGATTTTGCTGTTGAGTATGGGATTTTTGATCTTTGGGAAGATAATCCCCCCAAAATCTTTGTTTTAATGGATCAAAATTTTTCTACCTCTCAAATTTCAAACAATGATCCTTTTTAGAAGCTGCTGTGAGGTCGTCAGAATAAGAGAGCTGATAGATATTGAGAAGCTAACTTCTTTTGCTTTCTTTAACACTAGCTAAACAGGTATTATAAAAGCCCAAGCACATTTCATAATTTTAGTTCACAAAGATGTGATGACATCTTTTGTGTAGAGAGACATGGTGGTGTCTATTCAACACGTCTGTTATAGACACTGAGGGCATCCAGGATCAGCAGGAGTTTTTAAAAGCTATCTGTATCTTCTGCCTATATAGCCACTTCAAAAACAGGAGTAACAGATGGCTTGGTTTAAAACTGGATTTTAAAAATAAAGTATCTATCTTTCTTGTACTTCACCTTTGAAATTCTTTCTTGGTTTTAAAACCTTCATCTGAAACAATTTGAACTGTTGATCTTTAGCACGCATCACAAAGCCGCCTTTTTCTCCAGATTCTCTGGAAGTGCAGGGGCATAGACAAGATGAATCAGATCTTGGAGGAAGCATAGTGCATGAACTGTCATACTGCTTATGACTGGATTTGCTAGGGGTCAGAGAGAGAGGTTCACCAGCAGAAGGACCAAAAATGATGGAAAGATCTTATTTCATCTTCAGAAGTTGAAATAAAGGCAAAACTATAGAAATGCTGCTGGGAATATCTATAAATAATCTGAGTAAATTGTCTAGAAAACACGTTCTTTAAAATAGATTATGATAAACATACTGTAAATAGGATTCAGAACGCTCATTCTTTACCCTGAAAGGGTTTTTTTTGCTGATTGTAGTTTGGTATTTGTTTGTTTTGTTTTGAGTTTTTTGGTGCTTTTTTTGTTTTGTTTTGGTTGGTTGGTTTTGTGGAGGTTTTTTGTCTTTTCTTTTTTTTTTTTTAATTAGATAACATATCACCTAAGACAAATCATAATTTTTTTTTCTTATAAAGGAGAATTCCAGAATAATGGTGCTCTAGAAAGCCATCTCTTACCAGAAAAGATTTCATTCACTGTGTTTACAGTCTACCGGGTACATAATCATACATATAATTTTAAAATTTTGGTAACTAGTTTCTTGTTTCCTTTGAAATTTATTTTGTTTATTTGGTTTCTTCATTATGAGAGTGTGGTTTATGATTTCTGTTCTTGAATAAGAAACTGCACAGTTATCCCAGCTTATGTTATCATGTGAAGCTGGTAGAACTATTACTATTTTATAAATTATTGGATCAATCTGCCATTGCTTTTTTTTTCATCTGTTGTCTTTATAATCTTTGGTGAAAAAACATATTGCCCATCAGATCTACTTTATGGTTAGTTTAGAAAAAAAAAAAAAAGCTTGAGTGCATCCAATAGGCACATAAATAATTATTTAAATAGTGTTCTGAAGGTCTTTGCTGTCTTAAAAATTCTAAATATAAATACATTTTTAAGAAATTCTTATCTGAATATTCAAAATAAAATAAAAAAATATAAAAGAGAACATCAAGGGTATAATTCAAAGATATCTAATGGTAAAATCTTGTAGCCAAAGTACAAACTTGCTGCACCCATAAATAAGAGAGAGATTAACAAAGATATTAATTATATCTACTTAGCTTGAACCCAGACATAAGCATGAATGCAGCATAACCAGAAACGTGCACAGGCATTTTGCTATGTATTTTGTATACAAATAGCATGGCCAGTGGCAAGCAATTTTCTAACACAGCTATCTGTGTGTATCTCTTCCTACATAAAGTAACATACAACCACAAAGGGAAGAAACAGGGATTTGTGGTAGAGTTGCACAAATAGCATAGAGGAAAATGAGAACAAGCATACTCTAAGATCAAAACAAGGAATGGAGAGCAGCAAGTACAACATCTGGTGGAATCAGGATAATAAAGCAGAACAAGAAAAAAAAAAAAAAGAGGTAAACCCTGACAAGGCCAGGGAAAGCCCTCAGATAAGTCCAACTGAACTATGTTGAGACAGGAGAAATCACTTTCATTCTTGTTTGGGTGCTGGGAAGGATCAGTGTCAGCATCCTTGGTCAGGAAGAGGAGGGACGATGGAAGAAGCTTTTCTGAACGAGCCTCATATTCTGAAATGTCTCTGTGCCTGAGCATCGTTTGGGACAGGATATGGACTCTTTATTTTTCCAGGACATGAGGTATTACAGGTAAAAAGAAAGGGCAACATTTTCATCCCAAGTAGGGCTCTATTTCACAAGAGCTCTTTATCTTCCATTTAACATTAAGCACCTTTTATACAGGCTTAGAATCACGTGTTTAAAATTCACTTTCTTTCTGTAAATTTGGATTTGTGTATATCTATATATACACACTGATTCTCTTCTTTCTGTGACAGAATGTTACAGCTGAATATAAATCCTTCAGAACGGTTTCTGTTGTTTTCACAGGTCAAACTATTTCTTCCCTAGATTTAGCTTTTGGCCTCCTTAGTTACACACTTCTGGTCCAGTATCACTGAAAGTGACCCATAATTGAGTACATAAGCCTGAATTAAAGAAATGCAGATGGAGGCATCATATATAAATTAATTTCCTGACTTTGAATTTAGCCTTCTCTGCACTACTAATTATGAAAATGAAATGTAGGGCACTTTGAAACTGAAAGAAGACTTTGACAAGGTTGCAAGTCTGCTAAATTAAGGAGACCTTGACGGCTGCCAGTCTTGGAGGGCACGTGCACACAGAGTAAAGACTGGAATGAATTCTGAAGCTATATGAAATGTGTTTTAAATTGATATAAATTTAGGCCTTAACCTTGCAATATTGTACCTCCTGATGACATTAGTGAGTGGAACAAAGCACCTTTGCCACGAAATAGGAAAGTACAAATCCATCTAACACATACATTGTTGCTATTCACTACAACACCTCTATCTATTTGTGTTGTTCTGCCAGCACTGTTAGTAATGTCTGAGGGGTTTTTTTCCACCTGTATTTGACATGATGCCTTGATAACAATATTGATGACTGGCTACTTACTCACTAGTAAGATATAATAGTTTAACAGTCCACTTACTACAAAGTGTACTTTGCAGATCAGGTACTTCTCTTGGTAGAAACAGTTAATAATGAGCTCTTTGAAAGGCACACCTCTTTTCTTTGAGGAATGACAACTACAGGCATTGGTTGTAATGCCCTCTCTGCTGCTCTGAACCTCATGTAGTTCAACAAAGGGATGTGTAAAGTCCTGTACCTGAGGAGGAACAATGCCAGGCACCAGGACGTGCTGGGTGTCACCTAGAAAGCGATAGGCTGAAAATAACCTGGGGTTCCTGGTGGACACCAAGTGTAACATATACCAGCAATGTGTTTATGCTGCAAAGAATGCTAATGGTATCCTAGTCTGCATCAGCAGTGTTGCCAGCAAGTCAAGGGAGATGATCCTTTCCCTCCACTCAGCACTGGTGAGGCCACACAAGGAGCTCTGTGTCCAGTTCTGGACTCACCAGTACAAGAGAGAAGTGGACATAGTGGACAGAGTCCAAGAAAGGGCCAGGAAAATAATTGTTTGGAGCATCTCTCCTATGAGGAAATGCTGAAAGAACTAGGACTTTTCAGCCTGAAGAAAAGAAGGCTCAGAAGGATCTTATTGATGTATATAAATACTTGCAGAAAGGTTTTAAGGATGACGGAGCCAGGCTCTTTCCAGCGGTGCCCACTGACAGGACCAAAAGCAATGGGCATAACCTGAAACACAGGAGGTTCCGTCTGGACATCAGGAAAATTTTTGCCATGAGGGTGATGAAGCACTGGCACAGGTTGTCCAGGGCAGTTGTGGAGTGTCCCTCCTTGGAGATATTTAAAAGCTCTCTGGACATGGTCCTGGGCAACCAGCTCTAGGCAGATTTGCTTAAGCAGGTGGAAGTTGAACCAGATGACTTTCAGAGGTCCCTTCCAACCTCAACCATTCTGTACTCTAAACATTTCCTAAGTCATTTCCTGTATTTGTGGGAAATGATGAAGTGACTACAGGACATGAGAATCTGGGACACTGTGTACAAGTTACCACTGAAAACTGCAGATTCCATTAGAACCCTCAATTCCTGCAGTGTGTTTTCTGCCAATTGCCAGAAATTTGTATTTAATTTAAATGTAAATTGGTAAGTGATATTCTACGTAATCTGCATAGATTTACTTGACTTCAGCTGTATCCTTTTTGTTAATTTTCTTCACTGCACCCTTGAGATATTATTTGTTATGGAGAAAAAAATATTTCTAATTTACCTTTTTTTTTTTTTTTTTTTTTAATAATATATGGTTCTGTTTGCAACTCTTATCAGCAGTTTTCTCATACCATGCCAAGGTACAGGCATAACTTAGAACGTATGACTTGGAGGGTTTTTTCTGCTCAGGTATCTGTGTGACTGATAGCTCTGTGGAACTCTAAGTTTGATCAATTATTTTACTTCATGTAAGAAATCATGTTGCAATCATATTTTGAAGCTACAAATTTTAGAGAACAACACAAGACTCTTTTTTATGGGGGATTTAAATTACATGAGTCATTTTTAAATCATTTAATAAAACACTAGGAAAAAAAGGGGGATTGTGTTTGATACTGCTTCAGTAATCTTTCTCATTGTATCAAATACAAACCATTTGGTACTTTTCCTTGGGACTGTGCTCTGCTAAAAAACATTCTGCCTTTTCAGAAAAACTAAAAAAAATAAATAGCTTGTGTAGATCAATATAAAACTGTATTTGTCCTCCAACATAACCTCCAAAAAACCCCAAACAAACACAAAGTATTTTTAGTGGCATAGGCAAATTTTGAACATGCAATGTAAAGTATTAAACTTCGTTTATACTCCTAACACATAAGTATAAAAAACCCCCCACCTGAATGTGTTGGCTTTGTGTGATGGAGGGGTTGGTAGTGGGGCAGCAGCCACAGCGATGGCCTATGAAAAGCAGCTAGAAGCTTCCTCAGGTCCAAGTAGGATCCCCACTCTGGCCACATCGAGCCAGTCAACTAGAATTAACATATTTAAGAGGGGAAGACACAAAAGGAAATAGCAGCAGAAGCAGTTGAAGGCTGAAGTAGAAGGAGAGAAGAGTAGGATGTGGGAGAGACAACCAGGCGGACACCAAAAGTCAGTGCACAAAAGCAGGGAGGAGGTGGGCAGGGGGAGGGGTTCCTCTGCAGCCCGTGGTGCAGGGGCACGCTGTGCCCTGCAGCCATGGAGGGTCACAGGGGAGCAGAAACCCACTTGCTCCATTGTTTATCATGCATTATATTTTATAGGTTGGTGAAGTCTCTGCATGTAGCCTAGTAAAGCACAATGTGGAAATGCATCCTCTCCAACTGACACGGTTATGTTATGTTTGAATGCATTAGTACTACTCAGAGTTTAGCTGGTACTTATGCTTGAATTGAAGGTGTTTTGCTTTCTGAATTTTAAAGATACTCCTTAGAACCTCACTGGCACACAAAATTCTGTCTGGTTCCTGTGATGTGCTGAACGAAGTCCAGGAGACATTTTTCCCTGGCATGTTTGGTTGCTTAAAGTTTGGGGGATTTTTCTTTTTTGTTTGTTTGTCTGTTTATTCACAAAATCAGTATCACTTCACCTGGGAAAAATCCCAAATGTAGATAAAAATATCTAAGTTTAGGCTTTTTTTTAAGTGGCAAGAAACAACTGCAGGCTGGATTTCTTTTTCTTTTTTTTTTTTTGTCCACCGTCAGGAGATCTATTTTACCCTTATGTATGTTTTTTTCTTTATTTCTGACTGAACATTATTCTTCCAGTTCAGATTCTACCAGTATTTTACCCACTTTTTGGTCTTGCTGCTGACCTTCAGAATAATGATTCAAAATGTTGGCCCAGTACTGGTTCTGGACACTCTCAACTCCATTTGTCATGTACTAAACAGCCTAGAGTAGTATTATCATTTTTACTACTCTTGCCAGGAAGTTAATGAAGAATGTATTATTTACTTAAAAATAAAAACCCATATGAAACGTAATGTATTTGTACATTTGAAGAGCTGAGCTGAAATGACTCATAAAAGAAGCTGACTCTCAGGAAGTAGCTTTGAGTCATTGCAATTTCATTTATCAGATGCTTTAACTTAATGGTCAAATGGTTGATCCCATCTTTCTTCCCTGACTCATATGCATATATGCACACTCATATTCTATTACTAACAGAAAACAAAACATTATCAGCATTATTTTATTGAATTTTTATTAATCTCCATATTGTATAGTGACAAAAATAAAAGTAATGGTTTTGTACATCTGGTCTACCCATAGGAACAACAGCTATTATATTGTTTTATAACCCTTCATAGCATGTTTCTGGCACCAATAACAGCTAAACCAGATGCATTGACAATGTTTGTTTTGTAGGATTTTGCCTACCTCCTGTTTTGATGATTATGCGGCATTCTACAACTTTGATGGAACCATAAAAAAGGCAAATGGTAAGATGGGAAGAGTATTTTTGTTAATCACTTAGAATTATTAATGCTATGTCAGGCACAGTTTAGACCTTGTTAGGAGTATTGCATACAGTTGTGGTACTATGATTTCAGGAAGGATTAATTACAGACAGAATGGATGCAGAGGAGAGGTCACAGGTATATCAAGAAATAGAGTGCCTCCCTTGTGAAATGTGGATGGCAGCTTGGGTTTTTTGTTGTTGTTGGTTTTTTTTTTTTGTGTGTGTGTGTGTGTTTTTTTTGTTTGTTTGTTTTGCTTTGGGTTTTTTTAATCCAAGAAAACCAAAGCCTGAGAGGAGATGCAATTGCTTTCCATATAAGTAATAGAAGATGGCTACTGGAAAAGAGCAACCTTCTGTGAAATTATAGCAATTGCACACAGGCAAGAAGCTGAAATCAGCCATGAATATTTATGAAATTATGTTAAACTTCAGAAGGTTTTCAATGATAAGGACAACCAGAAGACAGCCTAGAAGAAGAATTTAACAAAAGTGGCAGAACAAAGGGACATGTTTCAACACCAAACTTAACCAGTCTATGAAAGGATTGAGTGATATGGCTAGATTGTATTTAATAGCTCATAGAAACCCCCAGTGATATATGAACTACTGGTGAATTTCCTATTGATACATAGATGCCTCATGTGAAAGCTGATTTGTCTGCAGATGCCTACAGAAGACATAGATTTTTTTTTTTCCTAATAAGGGTAATTAGTTTTATGTATGGAACACCCTTTCTCAATGAAAGTATCGATAGTAATTTTCTAGCTTTGGCATCCTTTTTTTTGTTTGCAAACCAATATACAAAGAAACCAAAAAAAACCAAGGAAAAAACCCACCAAAACCAACTTTATATACTGGTTTACAAAAGAAAACCTTAAAATTTTGTATACTGGTTTACAAACACTTTTTGATTACTCTACAATACACTTCTAAACACAAAGAATTTCCTAGGATACAGAATTGGTTTGTAGCACTTGAAAGTCAAATCTTTAAATTAGTTTTGACATGCAACCTAATTCATAAATCAATATGCCTCTCCTGCAGACCCATGATCAAAGGGGTTAGACCACCCATTTTGTAAACATTGAAATACTCTATAGAATTTTAATGAAATAATGAATTAATAACATAATAAAAGAATGTAATTTTAAAACAGTTTCATTCTGATTCAGTTTTCTTGCACTCAACATTCTTTGTATCACATTGTGAAAATTCTGTCACTAAGACTTGTCTCCTTCTGAGTAGAAAAAAGAAACCATTGCAATTTCTGGAAGAAATTCTATTGTTTTACTGTTATGCCATTTGACGGTATTACTATGCACATTCAGGCAACCCTCTTAAAAATTTCAGTACCACATTATCTGTATTGTCATATGCAATATTAACTTTGTTTATGGCATAAAGTTTACAGATAAATAAGTATTAAACATATAACTACAAGAGAAATCAAGCGTTACTTCATCAGCATGTCTAGATTTCTTCTTTACCTGGACTAAAATGACATTATCATAAAAAGGAATAATTTTCCCCAGTCTCTGTATTGATATAAATACCAAGGCATGATCCAGTATAGTACACTGATTTCATAAAGAATTATGTCAAAAGTTTGTAATGAAAGTATAATCCTTTCTGATGTTAATTGAATGATTCATTAGATCTGGCAAATCAGTTGTTATTGTGCTCAGTATTTTCAAGATTCAGCCCCATGAATCTCATTGATTTCAGTTTATATTATATCAGCCTAAAAATTAATAGAAATATCCTAATCCTTGGGATAAAATATCTAATTCTAAAGAAAGAGATTTACACAGGTGAAGCTACAGGTTATAGATTCATTCTCAGTTTTGACATCTAAAACAAGACCTTTTTAGTAAACTACTTGTTTGGTGTTCCTCTTGTACCATGAAGAAAGTAACAGAAGGAATACTTGCCTATTAGTAGATTCTTAATTACCTGTTTTCCGTACACAGAGTACCTCCAGATGATTCAAAATGCATTCCCCATTTCCATTTCTGTATTTCAAACTTGTTTGAGTTGTTTGCCTAATCAGAATATATGTAAAGTTGTTTATTTCAATCTTTTATTCAGGTTTATTTTTCTGTGGAAATGGGGAATTTATTTAGAGATCTTGCCAACATGATTACACATTCCTACTATAGAGCATAACTTTATCAAAAACTTAAATAAAAGCAATGAAATGGAAAAAAGCAGACTGTACAAAGAATAAGCAGAGAAATATCACTAACCTGTATGTCACTGTAGGTGGAACCTTTTCACTTGGTTTTCACTGTCTGCAGCTCTGTTATGCTCAACAGATTTCAGAAGATTCAAGTAATGACCGTTCTGAGATGACTCACTTCCTAGACCACAAAAGAATTTTCCTTTGGACTAAGTTATGCTCAGTCCTCAAGTAATGTCACCACCAGACATGTGGCTTTGGGTTCTCTAATGGAGCAGTCACTAGCTGAGATGCTGGGTGTCTGATAGCACTTGGGGCACCCTGGGGTCAAGCCCATTCAGTTTCATTTGAAAAGGATTGCACACAGCAGAACCTACTTTGCCAACCAAATCAATGCTTTGTAAGCATTGGGTTAAGGTTAATCAGGGTTAATTACTACGTGACTAGGGTTTCTCTGAAGAAAAAAAAAAACAAAAACCCAACAAAACACAAACCAAAAAAACAGCAACTAAACAATACTGTTATGAATAAAGACATTAATGCATGTGCAACCTTAAGTAGTTAGTTTGGATGTTGAGATCTATGCTATAGACATCTAAAGGTAGGCAAGATGAATTCCACCTTAAACTCCCTGCTAATTAGAGAAATTGAAATAAATCTAAATTTACAGTGGCCACATTTCTTATTAGCAGTTTCAGTGTATTTTGGAAAAAGAAATCAGAGTAATTTCTCATGTTCCGGAAGAATTCCAACTTACGATTGATTAGAAGCAGCATGTGAAAATGAAAAGAATTAAAATATGTTAATTGGCGAGAAGAATCAATTTGTATTTCCAACGTCAAATTTAGGATGTGATTATGTGACCTGGTTTTCTGGTTCTACTGCTGACCTTCCCTGAAGTAGTGATGGTAGTCACTAGACCTGAAGTAATGACCTCCTCTGATGCCTTATAAGACAATTACTTCAATTTCACAACTGAAAAGAAGATAAGCCCTTTTTCCTGTGTTTTCTGAGTGAACTATCTGAACTGTAAGAGATAATGACTAGAGCTGATTTGGAAAATGTTTGGAAAAAAACAAATGTTAATGGATTCACTTCTTTTTTGGTATTTCTATGTCCCAGTGTTTTAATAACAGGAGAAATAATTTAATAGTGAATAAAGCCATTTTAGCTTTTAGGGTTTTTAAGAGGTCTTATTGTTTTCTCTTGGCCTAAGATCTGACTTGTGTGGCAGCTAGCAGGATCAATCAAAATATGCAGTTTCAAATTTCTTAGCTCCTCTAACAAAATGAAAGAAAGCATTTGAATTCTGAATATGATTTAGGTAGAAAGTCATTCCTGTATTAATTTAATACAGGAATAGAATATGATCAAAATAAATCTTGTACCCCAAAATGGTTTTGTCCATTACCTTAGAAATCCATATCAATGAATTGAATGACTCAAGGGAAAATACAATTTTTTTCTTTTTATTTTTTCTTGTTACCTTTGTTGTTTCAGTTTTTGGTTTTATTTATTTATTTCTCTATCCTTTTCTCCCCTTAGAATTTCTCCCCAACATTTCCTCTCTCCAGGTTTTCAGTATCTTAGTTTGATTTATTTCCCCAGAACAAAGTCAAGTGCAATCACTTACTGAGAAGAAAGGAATCAAAATTCCACACAAAGAATATCCTTTTAAAATAATCTTGATTATACACACTGGAGTACATCACATTTTCTTGTCTTGCCTAATTCAGTTCTCTAGTGATACCTCACTAGTGAGTTTGCACACTGTTTATTATTAGGGACTTCTCAGTTTAAAACACAGCATAAAAGAGATAAAAGGGAGAGGATCTTACCGGAATGGAGATGCCTTTAACTTCTACTGAAATTACTGGCAGCAAGTGTTGAAGGCAGAATATTGTGGGTGACTGAACAAAAAGATTAGTTATGTCAAAACACTTTAAAACACACTTTATAAAAATTTTCTCTTTACCTACATTTAGAGCAGTTCAGGAAATATTAAAAGAAATTAGGGATTTGCAAGTTTATTCTATGCAGTATTCTTCTGTCATTAAAACTCTAAATATGAGCAATCAATATCCAGGAGCTGGTTTTTGCTTTGGTGAACAATCCAGTGAGTTAGTGAGTAGCTGTCTTATATCTTGAAAGACACTCTCACAGCGACACTATATCTAGTACAATTAGTTTCTTAAATACGGTTACATTTGTAGAGCACCGCTCAGACCTAAACAATATATGTTACTCCAAAGAACATCGGTAAATTATGAATTTCTATTAAGCCTGTTTTACTCTCTTGTTTATTAAACTTGAGAGTTGTGACCTGTCTAGAGATTTCTGTTTAAATTAAGCTAATTGAAGACTAGAAACAGCTAGAGTGAGAAAGGTGTATATGCAAATTATTTACCATAAATTTAAGGTACTGAATAAAATTAATTTGATAATTTGAGGTTTGAGTTCCCCCCCCCCCCCAATATCACTTTGCTTGCTATAAGTAATATCACCTCATTGTGTAAATAATTTAGGGTCCCCCTCTCTCCAAAATCCATGAACCACTATTGTAATGCTATTACCATGGTAATTTGTTAATCAATGCTTAGATTCAGTCTTCTAAATGAGTGTGATATTTTTCACAGGAAGGGATGCAAAGGGTAATACATCCTTGCCTGTGATACCTTAGAAACCAGAGTTTTTTCTCTATGAGTGAATCCATATGCATATCTGAGATGAGCCAAGTGATGTGGAATCAAAGGCAACATATGCCATTCCCCGACGATTTAATGGGCACAGTCAACGGCACTTGTGGTAGTGATGCTGCTATAAACTCTTGCTAAAACCTCAACCATGACGGTAATTTTTGACTCTACTGGTATCCGAATGAAGCTTTAGTTGTAACAGCCACAAACTCCATTTCGTTGACAGTAACCTGGTAGTAATGTTACTGAAAGGTAACAAAAAATAAGAACAGTAGGCCTGTAACAGTAAGACCAAAGTTCTGTATTAAAGGCAGCTAAATACACAGGAAACAAGAAACATGCAGAGGATCAGTGCAGCGTCTGCTTATTTTGCTGTTAAAGCACTTACCATGAACTCAGGAGATCTGTCTTCAGCGGGATCAGTCACTTTATCTTTTGCTTCTGTGTGTGAACCCAACAGAAAAGAGTCCAATAATTACAAAATGTAGTGAAAAGGGGGTAGTTTTACAAAATGCACATTGGTTAGGTCTTTGTTCACTTTTCTCAATTCCCCTTCTCTGAGAAAAGACCACCCAACTAACATTTTATTGTGTAAAATGTATGTGAAGGTGAAATGCTTTTAAATCATGCTGTTTAATTTCCTTGGATGGTAGGGATTAATAGTAAAGAATTAACTTTTTACTAAAATTTCACAACACACAGAAAGTTATCTTAGGAACTCATAAAAAGTTAAAATATTTTTTTCAGGGGCACAATTTCTTTTTATCTGAACATTTGATGGGAATCATTCTATATGCTGTCCATCTTCCCGTGCTTTTTGTTTTAACTTTTTGAAATTATACTTTACAGATCCTAACAAGAAAAGTGTAAAATAATGTCAAAAACGAAGTAAAAAATCATCAGTTGCTGATATTTTACCTTTCTGGATCATTTAATTTGAGCTAAAAATAGTATGAAAAATTTTTAATTCTATTTGACTACAGTCATTCCGAAATACTATTATGAATAGCTAGGAATATTTGCACTTTAAAAAAAGAATACTTGTATTCTCAAAATACAATTATAATACATTTAAAACATTCAGCACAATGCATTTAATTAAATTTATTATTAAAGTGTTGGTCTTCATTTTCATGGGTTTGAAATTTTAACTTTTGTTTTCTATTTCAAAGTCACACTATGCTCTGTCACCATGATATGTATGTAGGTGTATATATATGTATATAATGGAATTAGAGGTTGCTGGGATGGGATACTATGTTGAAGATAAGATAATAAGGTACTTTCCATTCATCTTCAACAGATTCAGGGTTTGGCATAGAACATGCTTTCATTTTCTGTAAGTTTTATCATACACCCTCAAACAAAGCAAACAGGAGGTGTGGTAGGATTTTACAGCATTTTGTCATGTACAAATATCTGTATGAAGTAAAGAGAAGGACTGGATTTTAGTGTCAAAGAAAGGCAACATCCCACCAACATGGGACAAAAGCCATTATAGACACCCACACCTGCTTTTTCTAGCTCTGTAGCAATTTTCTGCATAAAATGCTGTTATGTACCTCTATACAGTCTCTCAGTCTCTGAGCACACATAAAAATCAACTATTCACAGTGAAAGCAAAAATCTCTCATGGTTCCCCAGCAGTAAGTGCCCTCTGCAGGATATTTTAGACGGGATTTTCAAAACTTCATTCATGCAGGTACTAGCAAAATTTATGCAATAACCCTTTTCAAATTCAAAGGAAAATATGTGGTCAGCATATCAACATTTCTATAATAGCAAGAGACTATGTATTTCATATATATACCTCCTTGAGTCACTCTTAGGTTATATAAACTCAATACATCTAAGAGGGAAGGAAATGTATGTCACCATGTTTTGATAAAAATTCTTTAGCACTAATAGTAAAACTCTGCTCTTATATTAAATAATTAATTTAAAAGTAGGCACTTGTGAATAGAATAGTAATATATGGGATACATGCAGTGACATTTTTAAATTAAGAAAAGGGATAGATTTAGGACAGTTGGTATATCAAGTTATAAAGGCAAATAACATAAGGAAAAATACTGCAAATGCAAAATATACATTAATTAATTACAAATTAATTAATTTGTAAATAATGGATGTTAATAGGCCACTATATAGAAAACATAGAGTAGCTGGATTACTATATCTCATTTCAACCTGTCTGGATCAAACTATGATTTCCTCCATACTCTGGACTTAGAATAATAAAATACCAACAAGGGAGACTATTAGACATTTAAAAAATAAATGCTTCCATTTTTACTTAAAAATTCCAGCCATTAGTAATCCAGATGTTTACCACTTTGTGTTAACTTTGAAAAATCACGTGAAAAAACCCACATACATTTAATTACTACTTTGTTGTGTCTAGTCTCTGTGCAAAGAAATCAATGAAAAAATTAATGACTTCCATGCAACATGTTCTTATATATTAATACCTTAAAATCTTCATCAATAAAGTTCCCAAAATGATGCTAGAGGGTTTTTTGTTTGTTGGTTTGGACAGACCTGTATGAACCAGTAAATGAAAACAGATGACAAAAGGTACCCAGATGGTCACAATTTCCTAAATCCTGTATCCTTACAGTCATAACTGACAAACCTCACAGCACCATACGAAAGAAAAATACTGTTTCTGATCTTTCAAATGCCTGGTTATTACTTTACATCTAACTGATGATCATAAATACTGGTCTGGAGCACAAAGGACAGACTTGACTACCAAATATTGATATACTGCTTCTGCTTTCTTAACCTCAGCAGTTAATATTTTGCAGCAAGTGTTGAATAATTACAGGGCTTTTGGATCTGGGCCAATGCAGCACAGTAATCTACACAAAACAATTTTGTACTCCCTTACATTATTTTATTTGGTTTTAATGAGCACAGACCAAAAAATCTTCTAC
Source organism: Rhynochetos jubatus (assembly GCA_027574665.1). Lineage (NCBI taxonomy): Eukaryota > Metazoa > Chordata > Aves > Eurypygiformes > Rhynochetidae > Rhynochetos > Rhynochetos jubatus. The sequence continues at coordinate 27,291,088 of CM050656.1, forward strand.
AGGCTATTGCTCATCACAGTGGACACTGAGTGGCTACAAGCCTACAATATCAAGTCTGTCCATGCCATCTTGTGATGTCAACTGATTATGGAGGAACGTCCCCATCTGACACTCTCTCAATCTGCTTCCCTATGCTGAAGTATTTTTATCCCATAACAATATAAGTATATAACCTGCAGGCAACATCCAAGATTTTAAGATTGTGTTTATTGAGCTGTGTATTGGGAAATCACAAAGAGCACCTGAATGTTGTTTTGGCAGTTCACTTGGTTCAGTCTCTCCAACAAACTGTAAGTCTTTCAGAAAAATGTATTGTAGATCTGGCCACATGTAGTTGTTAAAGATAATATGGCACCTTTACAGGAGTGTTTTAGCCTGCTGTCCTAGCTAAATCCCCAGTGAGATAATTACACTCTCCTACTTTGGATAGCTTTTCCACCCCTAAAATTTCTTTATTCCTTCTCATAAACTGTTGTGGAAAACTGCAGCGTGATGGTAAGGAGCCTGGCAGATGTCGCACACAATGTATTACCCATAAAAATGCTATCAGCCTCTTTGGTTTGGGGTAAATTATGTACTCCTAGATTTACAGCTTATGTGCTGAAATATTGAGTGTGTGCATAAAATGTGTCTCAACCCACACAAAAATAGTATACCATCAAGAAGTTTCTCTACTATAAAGGGAGAAAAGCCCTGAAGAATCTCTTCCTTGGGAGGAAAGAAAAAAATCCTGAGGATTACTTTGCTAGACAAAAACCAGTAGAAATAAGGGAGATATCTCAGAAAAACCTTTTATTCTACTCAAAAAACCCTTTTCCTAGACAAGTAAAATAAAAATAATCAAACGAGTAAAAATATTTTATTTTGAACAGGAAAAAATGCTTCTTCATGAAGTTATTGCTAATAAAGCCTTTGTTATCTTCCAATGTGAAGTTTTTATAGCTGTTAGAATTCATATAGCAAACAGGCATATAGGGAGTTCCTATTGCTCCGTACAGTTATGCTCATTAACATACAAACTAGATCCAGATTGTTGTTAATTGTCAGAAAAATTTATTCTCACATTTCCAGGAAAAGAAAAAGAAAAAGGAACAAAAATAAAATGGAAACTATTTAACAAGAAGACATGTTCTGTTAATGTAATTAGGAATTGTTTTGGTTTTCTCCTTCGTATGTGAAAACTGCTGAACTCCAGAAACTTTGAAAAAGGATTTCAAGGTGAATTCCTACTGCAAGATGATACAGTGCACTCATGTGTAATGCAAAATTGGTAGGAATAAAAAGGCAGCTGTATCATTGCTGCTGGTTACACATCTGAAGAGAAAAAACTTGTGGTGGAAAACCAACTTCATTTTATGCAATACGAAATAACTTCAGGGAAGAGTAGCATGACAGCCTCAAACATAGCAAAGTTAGGCTGCATAGTACAGGCGCTTGATGCTTTTTAGAGCCCAGATACTTATTTCCCACTGTTAACAATTCTGAGTGGAGATACATACTTTTAGAGCTAAACCTTTTACTAATAAAGTTTTCTCATCTTTATATCATACGTTTGTTCTGGAAAAAATAACATGTTTGAAGCTAGCTGCAGCAATTCTTAAATTAAGACCCTTAAAATATTTAGACACACACAAGTCTATAGGACCAGATGGGATCCACCCAAGGGTACTGAGGGAGCTGGCAGAAATGCTCACCAAGACACCTTCCACCAATTCGTACTCCTGGTTAACCTTGGAGGTCCCAGTTGACTTGAAGCTAGCAAATGTGATGGCCATTTACAAGAAGGGCTGGAAAGAGAATACGGGGAATTACAGGCCTGTCAGTCTGACCTCGGTGCCAGGGAAGGTTATGGAGAAGATCATCTTGAGTGCCATCACCTGACATGTACAGGACAACCAGGTGATCAGGACCTGTCAGTGTGGGTTTATGAAAGGCAGGTCCTGTTTGACTGCCCTGATCTCCTCCTGTGACAAGATGACCCACATAGTGGATGAGGGAAAGGCTGTGGATGTTTTCTACCTAGACTTTAGAAAATATTTTGACACCATTTCCCACAGCATTCTCCTGGAGAAACTAGCCAACTGTGGCTTGCAAGCGTGTACTCTTTGCTGGGTAAAAAGTGGATGGATGGCCAGGCCCAAAGACTTGTGCTGAGTGGAATTTGCCATGGTTTAACCCCAGCAGGCTACTAAGCACGACACATCCATTTGCCCACTGCATTCCCCACAAGCCCCTCCTTATTGGTGAGAACAAGGGCTAAAATAACACCTCTCTTCCTTGTCTCCACCATCACTCTAAGAAGGATGTTATTATCAACGCATTCCAGGAACCTACTGTATTGCTTCTGGCCTGCTGTGTTGTCGCTCCAACAGATATTTGGTTGGTTGAAGTCTCCCCATGAGGGCCATTGCTTGTGAATGTAAGCCTGCACCTATCTGTCTATAGAGGGCCTCATCTGTTTGGTCTTCCTGGTTGGGTGACCTGTAGCAGACTCCTGCTATGTCACTTGTCCTTGCTCTCCCTTTGATCCTGAAGCTCTTGGTCAGCTCCTCATGCACCACAGAAGGAGCTCCCTGCACTCCAGCTGGTCACTGACACAGAGGGTAACACACCCTCCTCATCTCCCCTGCCTGTTCTTCCTAAATATCCTGTATCCTTCCATTCCAACACTCCAGTTGTAGATGCTATCCCACCATGTCTGTGAAGCCAATAAGATCACAGCCCTGCAGGCTTGCACATGTCTGTAACTCCTCTTGTTTATTCTCCTTGCTACATGAATTTGCATAGAGGCACTTAAGTATGGCCCCCGAAGAAGCTGAGGTCCTGGCTGAAATTCCTTCATGTGGTTTTCAGGTGCTTTCTTGCTGACCTGTGTTCATTCTCCAGGTTCTGGGCATCTATTGCTGTCACTGGTATCAAACTGGTATTAGTGGGATGGATTGAGGTTCCTGTTCCCTGGCAACTTTGGTTTAAAGACCTCTTGAGCCATGAAAAGGAGAAAATAAAGGTTCAAAGCAACCTATGTTTGGCAGACACTGAGAAATGTCAAGATATAAAGTTATTTTGCATGCTTTTAGAACAATCTACCTGTCAAATGTGCTCAGTTTACTTTCAAGATAAAAGTTTCTCATAGGAAAGAAATCAAAATGTGCTTTGTGAACAGGGTGGAAAGCAGACATTAAAGCTGGTGCTGGTCCCTATATATGGAACCCATTGTTCTGTTGTGCCTCCAGCAGCTACGATACCCCACCAGAGGTTAAAAATGAGGGTTGTAGGATACAGCGATTCTTCACAGAGCCTGAGAATTTTGTTATTTAACAGATGGCATGTCTCATCACTGCGGCATCAAGAGGATTTTTTTGTTTGTTTGTTTTTGTTAAAGAGAACTACTGAAACATCTCATCTGGGTGAATTAAACCTGGAAACCTACTGGAACTCCCCCAAATGGGAGTCCCTCAGATTCTCACTAGAGGCTTGTTTACCAGTAAGCTGGAAAACACGGCTGTAAGAAAATATTTGCAATGTAAAGACATGTTTAGGTTTTGGCTTTTTTGTTTTGTTCTAGCTCTTTACACAGGTTACGGTATTTTGTTTAGTTTGGTTTGTTTTGTTTATTTTTTTTCTTTCCTGAAGGGACAGCTTGGAAGTCAGATAATGTATCTCTTCATAGTTAGTTCGTATGTTTCTCTGTTTAGTTTTTTTCAATAGTTTTGTTGTTTGTTAAGCAGGAATTTAACAATTCAACAATTACCGATCTCACTAAATGCTGGATATGATACTTCAATAGCGTATTTTGAAAAGTTTTAGCTATTCAATTATAAACAGAATTAGCAAAATAATTTTTAAAAATGCTCATGAAAATTCATGCATAGATCCATCAGATGACAAATTTCTTTTATTCTCAATCTCTTCCACAAAGTAGAGATTCAATGGCTATTAAATAACTTTTAGTCTTGGTACATTTGATGTCAGAATTGGCAATCTTGACTTTCACTGAAAACAAATTAAATCACTTTGTGTTTCTTTGTCTATGGTACCCTTCATGCTTTTAAGACTTTTCAACCTAGTTCAACTGACCAGATCAGGAGTTGTTTGAGTCCACCTAATTCTATGATGCATTCTCTGTGCACAGGAGACTTCAGTCATAAGGGATATAGCCCTGTAGCTGAAAAGGAGTATGAAAAGCAGTGTAATTTGGTAGTTTCTTGCTTCAGGACCTGGAAAAATGCTAATCTATCATGTCAAAGATGTGGACATGGACATATGGCTATACACAACAGTGGATAAAGCGGGTGATGGTGGGTTTTTTTCATAAAGTTACAGAGGTTTTCATGTAGCTTTTCTCAAGAGAAGAAAGGCTGCCTGAAGCAGCCTGGAATTACTTTCTGACATTAAACAGATATAGAAAACTTAACATTTGTTTTACAAAGTTTACAAATTTTTTGAAAAGCTGTTTTGCAATAACAGATACTAGAGAAGTACAATACAGAGTGCATTAAATAATGAAAAACATTCACACCAATAAATATGGATTGATTAACTACAGTCAAGAAATATCCTTGGAGCTAAAGGGAATAGCAAGATAAGAATAAAGGGTGTCTGAAATAAAACAGAAATAATGTTTACAATTTACAGTGATTTTTATAGGGATATTTCAGAAATTATGTATACTGAAGTGATATTGAAAATAAGTTTTTCCATACAAACCTTAATTAATCCTAATATTTTTTTTATTTTATTTTTTATTCAGTTCATTAGCTTCTAGCTCTTCACAGCATTTTTGGATGGTTATTTTCCACATAAATTTAATATTTACTATTCACCTTAGCTCTTGTTACTTATTATCTGATTATGAACACCTTATCTGAGTCATTTATGACAATTATGTATCTACACACACAGAATATTGTTACCATAACTGTATAATTTAATTCCCAGTATATAGAAGGTATTATCATACTACCTGAAATCATGAATGATGATGTAGGTCTTATCTCCTGGCAACACACTTCTCTAAGGAAGGGACTGTAACCCAGGGTCCTGGGAGCAAGAAATCCATCCACAACCTGCTAAAATGTCTGGGAACCTCTGAAAGGGAATGAAAATCACACCCGCTCTCCTTCACAGGGAGTGCTGACTGGGAAGTATAGGTAGACATAGACTGGCCATAAGAATAAAAGATGAAAAAGCAAAAATCTTTGGTGATATACCAGAAGCCTTAGAACTTACTGTAACCAATGCAGGTGTTTGTGACACCTATGATTTATATGTGAATTAATAATGTTGGACAGCTTTGTTATTAACCTGTCTTGAACCCACATATAAGCATGCTAAAATAACATAGCCATAGTGTGAGCAGTATAAATATATTTTGTAATAGACATTTTATGTAGGCTTGTAAGCATTGCAACCACTAAGTGGGCAAAGATATGTGTAGTTGTGTGTGGGAGGCACCCAGGAATAGAAGAAGTTGAAAGATAGAAAGCAAGATAGATGCAAGGGACTATAAGTCAACAAAACTTATAGGCAGGCTAAGCAGCACCAGGAACTGCTGAAAGCCTTACTCTGGAAGGGATAATAAGAACATTAGGCACATAATGGAAAATCAGAGGTTAAGAGGAACAGCTGGACCAACCTGCTGGACAAGTATCCAGAACCACTGCCATCACAACTACTAACTACTGGTATGATACTCACAGAAAGTTCAGAATACAATTGCTAAAGATTAACACTTCTGTAGATGTCATGATGATTAATAACATGATAAGTACTGACTAATGGTAGGAAAAGTGTTGCTAATAAATGAATTTAGTGAACACTTATTTTAAAGTTAGAAGGTGGCCTGAATTATCAGTCTTCTAAACTCTCCTATCACAATAACCTTTAATTCTTTAACTGAAACACATTCTCTCTCCATATATGTACACACAGACTTGCAATGAGTGAGTATGCGCCAGTTATGGTTCAAATGAACACCAAGAAGTTTTTTCTGGATGGAAAAGGCAGTTTCACCATGGGGAGAGAGTTACAGAGCTACTTAGTGTAGCTGCTAAGAGCAGGACTCTCCACAACAGTTATCTGCCTTCTAAATACAATTTGGTGATGAATCACATGCAGAGCATGGCTATATTTTTTAGGGCAGGCTTTTTTTGTTCACTTTCTTTCCTAAAACACCATGAACATTAAAACTTGATCATTAAAACAAACAAACAAACAAAATCCAAACAAACAAAATCCAAACAAACAAAAAACCACACAAAAAACCAAACAAGCAAAAAAAAAAAAAAAAGAACCACCCCAAAACAAAACAAAACAGCAACCTGAAGGAATATTTTGGGTATATTACATGATGCTGTTAGCTTCAACATGAAAATCAGCAGTTCTGTTACCTGTTCTCTGGATATCAGGTCTATGCATACAACCGAAGGAAAACATATATCTGAAGTTCATTGTTTTTTCAGGGCATCCATCCAGCACTGCCTTCAGCAGCACTGCCAGGGAAAACATAAGAAAACATGAGATGTGGAGGTCTGATGTTATTTCTTTTTTCTTTTCCTTCTTATGGAGATTTTCCAGTAATAAATATATTCCAATATAATAAATACTTGAAATTATTTCCTGAAACACTGAACATTAATTAATATGTGAGCATGTGAAATTTTGAGCTATTTAATTTTTTTTTTTTGCATTAATTCAAGAGCATTCCACCAATTTATTTTTAATTTCTGTCACCAAATATTCTTTCCAGTATTATCTTTTAGCATGGTTTATTTACATCTTAGACGAGAAAGAATTAACTTCTAAAAAAGAAATAAATAAACTTCTTAAATATCCATAGATAGAACTTTAATTTGAATTTTGAAGGTACCTAATGAAAAAAAAGCGCCTTTTTTATAGCTTGGGAGGGCTTCGGGGGCAGATTACATAAAAACAAAATCCAGACTACTATGTCCAAAACAACCTTCAAGTTTTCCATCCTAAGGTTTTTGTGGTATGAAGTCAGATGTAAATTTCAGCCCATTTCTATATAATTGGCAAATCCTGAGTCTGAATCTTAATAAATGTCTTTGTTTCTGTTTGGAGAGACAGTAAAAGGAAAGAAGGAGTTAAAACCTGGAGATGAGTTTTATAGTTTAGGTTTACCTGTAAATTAGGCCTAGCTGTCTTTCTAATTAAGAGTTCACAAAAGATGATTGTTCTCTGTAATCTAATACCTGAAGAGTGGAGTCCTATTCTATAGACAACTGAAATGATAGTTAGACAAATGACACACTAATTGGTGTAGGAAGAATAAAGGCCTGACTCACATTCCCAAAAGCACAGGTTTTAATCATTCAACTAACAAAAAAATTCCTCTAGGTGCTAACAGTACAGTTCTCTTATTCTTTTCTGAAGGCTAGATAGTGAATATCACAGGTTCACTGATAAAAATCCTGCACAGTTAAAAGTCAGCCTCCAGCCTCAGGCATCAGAATTTAATGGGAGTTCAGATCCGCTGCTTGGAAAGGAGTCTAACAAATTCATGTGCAGTGGTGCAGATACAACACCAACATCATTGCATATGCATAAATAAGCAGGGAACTGAAAATTGTACTGCTTTTATTCAACTGTCCTTAACATTTAACTGTAGCAGGTAAGATTTTCATCACTGTCCTAAGACAACTGTAATTGAATTAATAATAAAACCTTCCTGCACATGGAAGACCTCCCTTTCTAGATCAACATTTCTGCATTTGTACCCATCCAGGGTCAAGGCACTGTCCTTTATATCCTTTTAGTTGCACCTCACTATGTAATGCTTACCTCAGAAAAACTGATATCTGGAGGAATTTTTTAAAAAGTCAGTTTTTACTCCTAACCATAAATAGCCTTCAGGGACCAGTCAGACCTTTCTCCCCAGTCCTGTCCCTGGAGTAATGTTGTGTTTGAGGCAGCAGAAACAGCATCCTCACCGTAAGTCAATAAGTATTTAACGTACACCAGGGAGACAAACTCTACAAATCTTTCAGAATTCCCACCCAAATGTTTCTTTTGTGCCTGCAGTTTTCAATAACATTAAGAAGATACACTATCTAAAATAGAGTAAATTATTTGCAGACTATGTTTGCATTGATCTATAATGGGCTTAGGGAGGCAAATATCAAGAGAAGACCTTTATTTTTGTGCATCAAACTATTATGAAGAAAAAAGCCCAGCAACTAGGATATGGCTTTTGAGAATATGCTGTGGTCACCTACAGGTATCTTATTTACTGAAAGTTATAAATTAAGTGAATAGTAGTATAGGTAGGGGTGTGGAGAGTGTGGGAAAATAGTTTGAATGTAAAGGACACCTTTATCTAAATAATACACAATATATTTAAAATCTTTAAAATACAGACAATTTCTTATTCTATTGTTTGCATTGCATACAGTCATGTGTGAGAACAGCTTTCATCTTGGCAACAGAGAGTAAAACAGTCATATGCTCTTGGGTTTTCAGGTCAGAAATATAGAGAGAAATTTCTGATTTTGATTACATTTTTCTCTAGAAATACAAGAGGATCTGGTTCAGGAGCCCATTTTTCTGTTTCTGGTTCTTTTCCACATGATGAAACTTCTGCTTTTGTTGCTTCACTCTTATGTTTCCAAGACAAAAAAATGTAAATAGAAGAATAAAATATTCTCTTACAGGCTATTTCTCTAAAACCTACAATGATTGCTTGAAATGTGTCCTGTTTCTCTGACTCCTGTGTTTTTCCAATCTCTGACTACAGGTCTGGATACCATGCTAAAACCTAAAGGAAGAAGAGTCAGAAGTAGAATGATTCATGCAATTGGCTTTGCTTCACCTGAGCATGGCAGGGGGAGGATGAGAATTGAATGAGACCACTCCACACCCAGATTCTGAGACAGCTGAGCTAAAGGTTACCTGGTACCAAAGTAATTGATATTTTTTCTAGTTTACACATTTTAGGGTCAAAAGAAGAGTTTGAAATGCTTTGGAAAGTGGAGATACTCTGAAAAAAAGAAGCATGATAGATTTGGAGCATTTGCACATAAAACTACAAGCTTAAGCATAATTTACTGAATTATTAAGGAAAGGAGCTGAGAAATTTGTTTCCACAAATTTAAACTAATTTCCAAGAAAGTAGTTTGCAAAGCTTGGTAAAAATCTAGAAAGTTTGTGTCTTAAATCCATCTGGGAAATACACTCCTATAAGCCCATCCTGAAAACGCATTATTATAACATGATTTTAGAGCTCTGCTGGAGAACACATTCAGAACTGGACCCACACTAGACAAAGGACTTTTATCCAGTACTAAGCCATAAACATTTTTATTTCTATACACAACAACTAGTTGTAATACTATGCTACAGATATTAATACACTCCTAGGACTAAATCTAATTTCAGTAAGAAAGGAATAGCTCCATTGCAATAATGTGGCCCCTTCACTGTTGTTGACTAAGGTAATCCTTGATCAAGAGCTCTAATATAGAATTGATATTGACCTTGGTGCACATGCAACTGTGTCTTCAGAAAGCTTCAAAAATCTCACTTAGGATTTGCTGAGTTATTGCGGGGAAAAGCAGTGTTTGGTTGTCTTCACTGACATTGAAGGAATTACAGTGATTATATCCTGCCTGGTGGTAACATACCAGAGAAAAGCAGAGGACTGAGAGTAGGCTAACTTGCTACCACCTGTAAAGTTAAAAGTCTTCAGACTTTCAACTGTAATATTTCAAATGAGTTGAACCCAAGCTGTTACAACTCAATCAACACTAGGAAAGACTGTGAACATGCCACAGGAGCAAGATTCTGGTTTCTTTTAAGGTAAATAAATATAAGAAGCTGTTAATGAACAACAAATCCATAATCTCTAAGTGAATATAAGGGCAGCTGTTACCTTTAACGTCTATAATTTACCTTTAATTACCAAATTAATTTACCCTGCAATTATGTTCAAGAAAATACTGATTTTATTTTCTTCACAGGAAAGGGAGTTTCTGGAAAATTAATTTTTCGAGTATTTGATAATGTACTAGACTTTCTTCACATAAAAATATTATGGTTTTTCTATGTTAAGAATATTGTTTTGACTGCAGTTGTGTGCCTTTCTCAATCCTGTCTTCTCTCTTGTCTTCCATACATATACACTTTTGCCTTTCATACATACTGTTGCAGAATCACATTCCTAATAAAGAAATATTCCTAAACATTCTACTTGGTTACCAGAGAGAGTAGTTTGAAGAAAAACATAAGAATATTCCTGGAATTGCTTAGTACTTCAGACATTTCAGGTGACAAAGAATGCCTCACTTTAGTTTTTCACACTTAAGTGATGATTTGCAGTGGAAATTTTGAAAAACAGTTTAAACAGAAATGAGGCATTTGCAGAAGATTTTCCAAAATTCCTTCAGGAACTTTGCTATCCCCCTATACTTACATTTGCATACTAGTTATTATGACCTCCCCAAAAGGGGAATAGTGATGTAAATGAAGATTAACTCTGCTCCAAATTTCATGCAGCACAGGCACTGAAGGAGTTGAATGTGCTTAACATCTCATAGCTAGAGATCTTTACACACCAATATTTCAGGGATTTTTTTTTTTTTTTTAAACAGCTGATAAGAATATGGGTTAAGGGAGAAATCTAAAGCCTTAGAAAATATCATTATATTATATTTGTTAAAAAACTGAGGTTATATTAAAAGGAAAACTGGCTGCCTGAATGCATTGTGACAGCCTTTTTGTAGATTTGCAGTTATGTGTCCTAATATTTTAGTATGTATATTTATATAAGTAAAGAAGGTATTGTCATTTTATCAAAAAAAAAAAAAAATTAAAATGAATAAAAAATTACAGAGATTTGGGGTCTGACATACTGTTAATTAAATATTGATTAGTCAGAGGATGAACTAAGCCATTGGTATTTTCCTCCCTAATTAGTATTATGACTGCTCCACCTGGCTACAGTTATGAATCTGAAATAATAGTAAAAGTAGAAATGCAAAAAAGCCTTAAATAATGCAGCATATTGCACCCCAATAATGATTAATAAATTAGATATAGTGTAATAACGACACTATTTGAATAGACTGGTCACATTTTCCTCCTTTGGGAGTAAAGAGCCAGTATTTGACAGTTTGCATTTATCCTAGGGATTTGTGTTCCAGATTGTCATTAATAGATGGCCTCAGTGTTGTGAAAAAAGTCCCATTCTAGATTACTCAGTGGCATCAATATTGGTTTTAGTGATTATACAAGAAAAGCAAATACTGAACTGATAAAGAAAGCAACTTTTTTGCTCTGAGCAAGAAACTGCATACTGTTTATGGCATATTAAATAGTTCAGTAGTTGAACTTTTTTTAATAATTAATTTTTGTGGTCCTTATGCTCCATGGATAAAGAAGGGACTTCTATTTTTATTACAATCAGTTTCTCACTTTTTAATCAACATTAATTTAAAGTTAAAATCTGATTTTCTATATCATGCTGACGGAGAGATATCATGCTAATTTCTACTGACTGTTCTCTGATTAGTGAGTTTAATATGCAACTATTCTCCCTCATCTACAAGTTAAATTTCTACTCAGAAAATGTCTACCCTTTCTTCAGCTTTCATCTTAGGTACCACAGGATCATTTCCCCCAGCCAAAAAACATATCATCACATCTTCCTTCTCTCTTTCAAAATATTTTTCTTTGTCTTTTTGTTAAATTAACATTTCCTCACTGCTCCAAAATAAACTCATAGAATTCTTTAGATTGGAAAAGACCTGTAAGATCATCAAGTCCAGCTGTAAACCTAACACTGCTGATACCACCACTAAACCGTGTCCCTAAGTGCTGTATCTGCATGTATTTTAAATACCTCCAGGGATGGTGAATCAATCAATTCCCTGGGCAGCCCATTCCAAAGCCTGACAACCCTTTTGGTAAAGAAATTTTTCCTAATATCCAGTGTAAACCTTCCCTGGTGCAACTTGAGTCTGTTTACTCTTGTTCAATCACTTGTCACTTGGGAGAAGAGACTGACACCCATCACTTTAAGGAAGTTGTAGAAAGCAGTAAACTCTCCCTAAACCTCCTCTTCTCCAGGCTCAACACTCCCAGCTCGCTCAGCTGCTCCTCATCCTAGGACTTGATCTCTAGACCTTTCACCAGCTTTGCTACCCTTCTCTGGACACGCTCCAGCACCTCAATATCTTTCTTACAGTAAGGGGTCCAAAACTGAACACAGTATACTTCTTTCATAATTTGAGTACTAAACCTAATGAGTCAGTGCAACTTATACGTGATTGTTGTATAAGATTTTTTACTATTTTATTAAAGAGATAGACTGAAATGGACTTTAATATACATATACACACATCATGATGAATATGGGCTAAGAAACTTGGTAACAAGGTCCTACAAGATGACAAGGAACATGCAATGTTTAGCTCATAAGAGGATGATCTACAGGGCATCTCTGAACTTTTATTTATCCCTTTATTTTCTCTTTAAGAATGTTTCATATAGATTTTCATAGAGGATTATATTCTTTATGGAGCCTTGTCAAAGTTTTTAAAGGGGAAACAATTTGATCTAGTATTTCACTGACAATGTTTAATCAGATATTAACAGAAGCAAAGATTATTTGATATGTTTTTTCTTTGTAGATTGTAGGTTTCTACTGAGTAAACTGAACTTCATATTTAGAGACATAGAATATTCTTTGCATGTCATTTATTGCAAGGGAGAAGATTAGTTAGATTTCCAGGAAAGTAGAAGTACAAACCACATTTTCATATTTTAGTATTAATAAAGAGATGTTTATTCCTCTGTTTTAAGGTAGTAGCATTAATCTACCAAGTAGCATGAACAAAATAATTTTAAGGATGTAGATAATCTGGAAGAGATTATTAAAAAGGCACAGTTGTTTACAATTAAATTATGACACATCTGTTTGGAGAAACATGAATTTTCGGAGGTCTTATTTGCTTAGAATTTCTCTATCAAACTTGGGGATCATTTGGGGTAAATGTGGTATTTTAAAACCTTTTACACTTCCATAGCTGAATTTCTGTATAGCCTCATAAATTCATGTGAAGTAGTTGAAATGAGCAGGAAACTAAATGTCAAAAACCAATCCCTTGGGACAGACAATGAAAATTTAAACCTGGGTTTATGCTGTTTGCTTATATTGTAGCAGATTAAAGGTTTATTTCCATCTGTAGATTTTTAAATGTTCTCTTTTACGTATTCTGAAATATAATGTTTTACATTTTATTTTAATGTTACAATCTCCTTGACTGGAATGGGTTTTAATTTGGTTTTGTATCATTTTTCCTTATTTGATTTTTTTTTTTTAATACAAAATGAATATTCCCTTTTTATTTATTCCTCACCCACCCCCTACCATGAGTTCCTAAAAAATCTTGGAAAAAAATTAAAGATAAGAAATCTGTGGAGGCTTTTGGCTATCTGATTTTTATGTCTTTTTGTGTTTCTTCCACAGGAAAGAAAAGTTCTGCTAGGTAAAAATGTGAGTCACAAAAGCTAAACATAGAGGAATCACTTATCATAGAGCATGCATCTATGAAAACAAATAAACTATTATATATAATAAAAGGCAGGCCCAATCTTTTCAGTGTAGCTCTCATATTCTGTTTTAGGTATGTAGGGAAGCCTCTCAAGTACTCTATAAAATATAATAATGAAGTATTTATAGTTTCTTACTGATTCTATAAGAAATTAATATCTACAGGAAAGATTTAACCCTGATACTTGATAGTGGAATTCCTCCTTACTTAATCTTTATGATTAACATCATTTTTATTATCTGACATCAGAAGTAGGTTTTCTGATCAAAAAAGGTTTCTCCTGCACTTCACATCAGCACATATGTTTCTAATTAACCACAGCTGAGGAAGCATTTACAGTTTCCCAGAGAAACTGTGGATGCCCCATCCTTGGCTGTCTTCAAGGCCAGGCTGGATGAGGCTTTGAGCAATCTGGTCTCATGAAAGGTGTCCCTGCCCATGGCAGGGGGGTTGGAACTAGATGATCATAGAATCATAGGATAGTTTGGGTTGGAAGGGACGTTTAAGATCATCTAGTTCCAACCCCGCTGCCATGGCCTGGGAGACCCTCCACTAGACCAGGTTGCACCAAGCCTCATCCAGTCTGGCCTTGAAGACAGCCAGGGATGGGGCACCCACAACTTCTTTGGGCAACATGTTTCAGTGCCTCCCCACCCTCTCCAGGAAGAATTTCTTCCTGATATATAATCTAAATCTCCCTGCTTTCAGTTTAAACCCATTACCCCTTGTCCTGTCGCTACAGGCCCTTGTAAAAAAACAACCTCCAACTTCCCTGTAGGCCCCCTTCAGGTACTGGAAGGCTGCGATAAGATCTCCCCGAAGCCTGCTCTTCTCCAGGTTGAACAAGCCCAATTCTCTCAGCCTTTCTTCATAGCAGAGGTGCTCCAGCCCTCAGATCATCTTCATGGCCTCCTCTGGACTTGTTCCAACTGATCGATATCCTTCTTAAGCTGAGAGTTCCACAGCTGGACACAGCACTCCAGGTGAGGTCTCACGAGAGCAGAGGGAGGAGAATCCCCTCCCTCGCCCTGCTGGCCACGCTTCCCCTGATACAGCCCAGGATACCGTTGGCTTTCTGGGCTGCCAGTGCACACTGCTGGCTCATGTTCAGCTTGTCATCCACCATGACCTTTAAGTCTCCTTCCAACCCAAAGCATTCTATGATTCTACGACTATCAAGTTTACAGGGAAGTGAAGAAAACCTTTAGCTAACATTTTTTTTTTTTTCTAAAAATTTACATTTGGACTTTCTAGTTTTCTTGCCAGAAATATCATTTATTTTATTGAGTAATATTGAATATATTTTTTGTCTGACATTTCTTACACAGAAAGATATTTTTATATGGGTAATATGGGTAAATGCTTTTGTAAACACTGAAAAGAAAAATCAGGCTGCAGAGCCCAAGCAAACCCTGTCAGTGACAGCACAACTGGGAAAACTAACAGACCCACCAACTCAGGAATGAGCCAGCAACGGAGTTAGCAAAGCAGTTAACAAGAGTTAGAACGGGTGTTAGAAAGTGTAAGTGAAAGTATGATGGCCCCCAAGCCGACTCCCTGCTTATGTACCTAGCATGGCATACTAGAAATGAATTACTCCTTCGGTCAGTTTGGTCAGCTGTCTGAACCCTGTGTTCCCCTACACTACCTGTAGCGAGAGAGTTGGGAACGCAGCTGCAGTATCAGAAGCAAAGAAAGACCTTGAATTTGGTGCCAGCACTCCCCAGCACCAGCTAAAAAGACACCTTATCAGTACTTTTTTCAGCATAAATCCAGTAAACCTAGCTTCGTTCCAGCCACTGGAAAGAAAGTTAACCCTTTCCTGACTAAAACCAGCACAGCATGCAACACAGGTTCCTCAGCCACCAGCATGAGAGGAGCTCTACAGAGGCTGTGGAGGCTGCAGCAGTGAACCAAGAAAACAGGAAAACACAGGGGCAAAACTTTCAAGGACAAGGTAGGGCAATCTCTGATCTTTCTGCTTTTAAGGAGGAAAGTCTCATGGAAAGAAGTTATTAACCTTCAGAAGGGTAAAATATGTTCCTATATGCCTTTCATGCAGTCACTGGATGTGCATTTATGTTGGGATAGGAACACAAGATGGCTTTGTCCATAATGGGGAAACAGTGGGAGGTAATTATTTTCCAGACAGAGAATATTAAGCTGACCTCAAGTAGATATGCAACAAGGTCTTATACCACCATAA
Source organism: Rhynochetos jubatus (assembly GCA_027574665.1). Lineage (NCBI taxonomy): Eukaryota > Metazoa > Chordata > Aves > Eurypygiformes > Rhynochetidae > Rhynochetos > Rhynochetos jubatus. Next base: position 27,306,865 of record CM050656.1, read on the forward strand.
CCATATTACAAAAACTCACTCATCTTTTGCTCTGAAGATGGAATTAAAGAATGCTTTGTTGCAAATGATTCACACTACCTGTATGTGAGAGATGCTTGCAGTTTAAACCATTATACATAAAGCTCACTAATTCAGAGCAAACTTTGCTTTTGCTGTGGTAGACTGTATACAGGAAATGGAAAAAATGTGACAGTTTTATTTCTTCTGTCTTTTTTCTCTTCTGAACAGGTGAACAGCCCTTGTTGTCCAAGGAACAATAGTGCTGCATTTCACAAAATGTGGGGTAGAAAAGTGCAGTGGTAGGAAAGAAATAGAACAAGCTAAAGCTCAAACAGGCAAAATCAGGCATATGTATGTGGTATAGAAACTGCTGAAAAGGTCGAAGTCTATCCCAGGTTTTACAGGCATATTCTTCACTGTATCTTTAACTTGATATAATTCAATTTCAGAGCAACATCTCTCTTCTGAAGTTCAGGCGTGCCTCAAATGTTTTCACTTTGTCCTGTTTGACCACTTGTAGTTCATTAATCATCACTGTCTTATCAAGGTAATTATTAATGGATGTCCAAGACAGAAGTGACCCATTTGAATTTTAGGAGGAGTTATTTTCTTCAAGATGTTGTTACTGTATTATCAAAGGGTAGCTCATTTCAAATTAAAAATGTAGTAAGAAGCTCTTCTTTAAACAAGGGCCATATGGGCAGGATAGAATACAATTTACTTTTCCTTTTACCATATTTTTTCTAGTTACTGTTCTGAAGCCATCTATAAAACCATGCATAGCTGAATATGCCATATAATGCAGTTTTCTGTAAATAATGTCAAATAATGAGGCTATATTGCTAAGTTCTCGTAACTAGGACAATATTTCTTTGGAACTTTATATTGCTGCTAACAAAATGAAGATAATGTACAAGCCATCTTGGAAATGAAACTTGTAATTTTCCTGCATACTGGATTAATCTTGTAAAAGTCAGGTATCTGCACAACAACAGGTCAATACACAATCTACTGATAGTATTTATATTAATTTTCCTTCATTTATTTTTGCCCTAAAGCATTAGATTTTTAAATGAGATTATTATTGTAATGTACCGGAGTTTTTGTTGTTGTTCTTCTTATTATTCATTATGTTTTCATCAAATTGCGAGAATAACATCTTTATTTCAGAGAAAGGTTGTTACATGTGCAGTGTTTGACAGTACTCTACACCCACCCTGCAATTTATTGTAGAAAATTGCACTGGATGACAAGCCATGAATTGCTGATACCACGTGTGTGTGTGTGTGTGTGCGCGCACATATGCCTATTTTGCAAAGGATATAAAAATTATAAAATAAAAAAAAAATTTGCAAGAATGTCTGTTTCCACCTAGTTGCATGCCCAGTGAATGAGAAAACTGAAATTGTCCTGCTGATAAATGACAGATACAAAAATGTGAACCTTTGCTGCTGCAATGGAAGCTTTGGTAAGGCACAATATAATGAATGAGAAAGTAGTGCTCAGAAGTGTCGTCACCTAGTGGAGGAGAAATTACTCCTCTTTAACCCTTAGTGCACAAATACACTGAGTGTTCCCAAAACACACATATTGCAGCCATAAACCTTAACCAACCTACATTAAGGAAGCTGAATCACCATGTTCCTGTGCTTAAGTAAATGTATTAACATGAAAATAGGTTCAAGTTGAATAGTAATGAGCTGAAGTGATACAGCTATTTATGGCAACAAATCTTACCACAGTGTAGACAGCACTTGGCAGAAGGTTTGAATGGAGTGAGGAAAAGCTAGAATGGTCTCATTAATTGGCATAAAGTCCTCTTGTGATGGGAGGAAGACCACAATGATAGACCTGATTGCATGAAGGAAGGGCGAACCGATTAGATTTATTAGAACACTAACACAATGGCTTGATGAATATAATTAAATTACATGATTACTAGATTTTTATTTGAACTGTATTAGGCTGCAGAAATCCCAAAATAATATGTATCACTAACAGAACATTTATTGCCCCAAAGAGTGAGCGAAAGATTAGTGTTTAACAATTAATGAAAAAAAAACCCCAAACTAAACCAAATGAAGGGAATGAATGAAGCTTCTTAATGTTTTATTATTATACTTAATATAAGTAATGTTGGCAATGGTGGGGTTGCTAAAGACTGAATGTGAAGTCATTAGGTGATTCAGATAAGAAATCTTTGGCTTCAGCCTTGGAACTCTGTGGGATGATATTTGAACATTTTGAAATTTGGAACCTAAGTGGTGTAATTCTGATGTATCAATAGTTTTGGACCCAATTAAAACTAAGAACTACAAAATCTCTAAATAAATATGTGTTTTCAACAACTAAGATTATATTCTAAAGAAATGGCATTCTATTTTGATAATATAAAAATATTTGATTCCTGGTTTGATTTTGCTTATTTAACAGGAAAGAAATTATATAAACAAAGTTATGATTTTGAAATTAAAATTTCACATTTTTTTATTTGATGAGTCTAAAACTAGAATGCTGTGTATTTTTATCAAAATTACTATTGGTATTTGAAAAATATATTCTGTCAAAATTGTCATATTTCCTCAGGAGGTTCTGCTGTTTAGAGAATTGTATCTTACAATAGGAAAAAATGATTTGCTGTAATATTTAAACTACTACTGTATCCAGTACATATTTAAAATTAATGTTTCCTTCTGTCTGATTTTTGTGTTTATTTTCACATCTCATAATTTTGAGGCATTAAAATTTCATAGTTTAAGTATTTTTAAATGACAGTTGTAGTCATTATGAGAATGCTAACTATTCTCTATTTTTTGTTACCAGGGAATTTATTGCTGACATAATATACTATATTGACATCTGTGAAAACAATAAGACTTTATTTTCAAGCATTTCTGCTTTCTCTAGTTAATGTACTTAATTACTAACCTGGAAATATGACTTTTCCAGTGTCAGTGTTTTAAACATTGTGGTCAAATCTGTTTTGAATACTTGTTTTTAGGAAACTGAAGTGTCTGAAATCAAATGGAGTGGAAGGCAATATTCATTCCTGATGAATGAGGCTTGCAAAAGCACTGTTTTGTATCTTCTCCAGATCACCAGCAAGCAAAACTGTTCTTGTTGACTCTCTTCCTAGTGAGTGAATGGAAGACTATCAAAGTTTTCCTTGGTTGTGATCTGAGAAAGATGCAGAATAATCATCTGACATTTAAAGACTTAATTTACCATTACCAGTGGCATAAATGATTAAGTCCTCTACAACAGGGAGAACTTAAAAATTCAGCTATTTTCCCCCCACAAAATTATAATTTACTGTTCCATTTGATGCATGACTGATCTTAATCTGTGTAACTTGAAAAACTAAAGCTGAAGCTCAACAGCAAGCAGATGCTTGGCATTTCCAGCGGTGTGTAACCTGCAGAAGTTCAATACAATTTCAGAAATTGCTATGCTGCAAAACATGCCTATCAGCTCAGCTGACCTTTAAGCTTCAATTCATGTTCACTTTAGAGTTAATTATTCCATTTCTTGAACCATGTTCAATAGTGAGGATGTGTGAGAGATGGTACCTGTTTTACTTGTCATGTCCTGTCAAACTACCTAAATTGGTATGGAAAAAAAATAGCACTTCCTTATGCTTGTTGCAGTCGGGAAAATAAAAGTATAGGTTTTTATTAAATGTCACTAGTGAAGCACACTTAACAGTTTACTTATTAGATTTCACAGAGAATTATGAAATTATTCCCTAAAAATGTCTCTGTAGTAATAGCTATATTCAAATGTAAAACAAATTGCCAGTGGTATCACAGAATTTGACACTTCTCATAAAGCTTTAGAAAGTAAGGATCTGTTACAAGAAATTATTTAAACAAGCAAAGTTTTCAAACTTCAAGGAATAATTGCAAAATGAGACAACAACAACAAAAAAAAAATTGCAGTATTTTTATTATTATTAAATAACTATACATGGATTTATATCCCAAATATATATATAAAAAAGTTTTTGTCCAAAACAGGAGTAGCATGGTAAAACAGAAATAAAAGTTTGTATATTCCTCTAGGACTAGCTATGTTGCATTATCTGTGGTACCTGGAACAGAGAGTTTATATCTGTGTGCAAATTCTTTCTCAGTAAAAAAAAGCCTATTTAAAGTTCTGGTGCAGGGCAAAAGGTGAACTGACGCCTGATCTAAGACTGATGTTTTTTCACTGTCGATCTGCCAAACTAAGGCTTTGTCTGTTCAGCAGGAGCCGCTGAGCTTGGCAAGTGACACATTTTATTAGCCCTCTTTCCCACTTCAAACAGTATAGATTCTGCTTTGAATTTTCCAAATTTCAAGATCCTCACAGCCATATTTTAATCTTTTACAGCAACCTGTCTCGGTTGAAGAGTCCAGCAGCGTTCCCTCAAGTTGGCTGATGTTCAGCAATCGATACTGTGAGTGTCACCAGAAATCTAATCAGTGTGGGTTTTTCTCTCTTCTTTTTCTGGAGATAAAAAAATAATCTGGGCTTTTCTCCTGATATTAATTTGCTTCTAGTGAATAGATAATGATTAAAACAGTTATTAGACACATAAGTATTCAGCTTTCCTTTAAAAGATGGAAAGATGCTTCAGCAACAAATGACCTCACGTAACATAAAAAGCAATATTGAAAGTACAGAAGTGCAACTTGCTGACAGAAAGGATCTACTACTTTCCTTATGTAGGATTAAACTGAGAAAATGTTTTTACTTTTTGCTTTTGTTATATTATTCTTCACTGGCAACAGATTATTTTGTTTCAGTCTTGCAATTGTTTATTTCTATTACTAGAAAAACAAGGCACATGGTAGACATATTTATGTAACATTTCCCATTAGTGTGTGACTTGGTAATATATCATGGCTGAATAATTTTAGGAAGGATGAAATAAAAAAAAAATCAATAATCTATTGATGAGTATAACCTCTTTCTCTTCATTTTGTCTTCATCATTTTTCTCCAAGTTCTCTGTTCAGTCCTTGTGTTGCTTTACTATTTACATAAATAAAATGACCAGAAGAAGAAAGTTGGAAAGATGTGAACAGCTGAACTGGTGCTGCGAACAAAGTATTGAGTGTCCTACAGGTAAACCTCTAAACACAAATCTCCTTTCTGAGATGCTGTGCCTTGTTTAAATAACATATTTCTTTTTTAAATTAAAATTTTATAAGTAAATTTATGATATCCTATAGAATTCAAATGGAGAAGAAACAATGGAAGTTTTCTGGTAGCACACCTATCACCCAATATCTCCCCAAGCCAATATTAAAAAGTGGATGTAACATTAAGATTTTATTTAATCTTAGGATATCCTAACATTAGTTCAGAACTTTAAAAGAAGTTTTTAACGATATTTTAAAATATTTTGTTTTCCCTGTTTTCAATTTTGTAACCTAAAAGTGACTTGAGACATTGTAAATAGCACAAAAATTATATTTTTGCTAGGTCCTGAGGTAAATTTTTACAATTGGATTAAGATTCTAGAAGAAAAAGGGTAGTGTTTGATACCAGGAGACCTAAAAGAACATGCACAGAAGAGCTGTTTGGTACAATTTTTTTTGGCATTCTAGCAACATGAATCTTGTTATGCAGCATGGGACTGCTGGTAAAAATTAGAACAACCCACAGTGTCCATAAACATACGCATTTCATGGTTTTTTTCTTCCAAAAATTTGAAAATGTAGATGTGGAGGAGAAAGTTGAGGCAACCAAAATAAAAGAGGTAAAAATAATATCCTATTAAGAAAAATGAAAAATATATTTTAAAATTAGAGATCTCTTTTAGCCCCCAAGCAGGTGTCAAATTTGAATCAGTATGGAACACTTCTGCCTATGGCTAAATTACATTAATTCATTCAACAAAATCAGTCTATCCATTAATCCCTTCCCTCCTACACACTGCTATTTTATACAAAATTCACTAGATTTCAGGGAAAAGTGAACATAAGAAAGAGAGATTACACTCAGGAACTCTACCAGAGAATAATTAATCTCAGGCAGTTCCTACAAGGTGAGAGGGATAGGGTTTTCCCAGGGTGTAGGGGACCTGTGGTTTTTAATCTTTCATCTGCCTAGAGACATTCAAAGAAAAATCTTCTAAGGGAATGTTTTGAATAGAGTCTCCTGTACTTTTGTTTTAAACTGTTCTACTTTATATAAAGTATATTCATGTATTTTATGTATGTAGATTGTTACCAAATACAAGAAATATTTGAATTATTTCTTATTTGAAATATAGGCACAGAATGGGCTTGATTTGTACTCAGAAGGCTTCTAGTACAATAGCTACATGATCCTATACTGAACAGATTGAAATCCAAGTATCATTTACAAAAATCAATAGATGTGCTGTAGTCAAAAGCTATAAAGTGCTGAATTCAGTCATGTCTGCAAAGATTGCAGTAACATATCCTGTATGCTGGTGATATTGTGAAATGTTTATTGTGTACTTTCAAAGATTTATATTCCTCCTTGAACACTAGGGAAGTACTGTTTCCTGGATTGGCTGACATAGGTCAGCAACAGTGGTGAACTCATGGATTTTCAGTGCAGAATGAGTTACAGAGGGTTTTTTCACTCTCTTTCTTCTTGCTTTTCAATGTCCTTGATAAATTGAGGGAGAAGAAAGCTGATACACACTCATTATGTTTATAATTATGTGTATGATTAAATATATATATAGGTTATGTAATAAAAGAAGCACTATAACATTTATAAACCCGTGTTTTTCAACAAAACAATTTTTAAAATTTTGCCTGTTCTCAGTTAATCAGTGAAGATTTTAACTCAACCTTCCAATTCTGTTGTTCAGATAGATCAGTGAAGACACAGTAAAGATAACCGAATGCAAGAACTCACGGAACTGTTTCTAGAATACAATTAACAATACTTTCAAAAGAACCTTAAATATTTTAACTTCAAAACATAATTGAAGAATAAAAGAATATGAAAGTCATTGTGTCCTGTTAAATAAGGTGTATAGACACATGATGGTTGCTGCACTAGGGAAAGATGGGTGGATGAGGACAGTATTTTCTAGTCTTTATAGATCAGAGCTTGTATTTTCAAATCTTCTGAACATGCCATGTGAACTTGGTAGAATGGACAGTTTTCAGTTTCTAATTGATGAAGAAAATTTTTAATCCAGATGAAGTGGTTTCCTGAGTTGTCATCCTCTTGCGATTGCATTCCTCTTTCTGCTGTTATTCTACATAGTTCTTCCAATGTTTCCAGCACTTCAGCTATATCATCCATAAGGCACAAGGATACATTTCACATTAAAAAATCCAGTGTGACATCACTGAAAAATCATCAAGAAATGTGTAGACTAGAAATAAAGGGGATAGAAGATACTGGATCTTCTGAGCTTTCTTATTTAGAAAGGGTATTGCATAGTGGACAGAGTGACTTTAGTTTCCTGTACCTTCTGATTTATAAAGCACATCATCCTCTGGATTATTTAAATTTATTAAGACAAAAATAAAATAGAGTGGTGCGACTGTTTGGTATGGATCCCAGAAAAAACGGCACTCAGACTGTGAAGTATTCATTAAAATTCCATTTATGGGAAACAACATGAGAAGAAAATAGGGTATAGGATAGAAAATGTTAGATGGTGGGAACACTAAGCAGTGCAGCAATGACAGATTTCTAAGCACAGCACAATGCACATATCCCAACTGTTGAGAGGCTCACCAGCAATGTGGGCTTCAGATCTCATAGGGAGGTTCTTAGAAATAAACGACTCTATTCATAATTTCTATTGCTGAAGAATAGGATGTTTATATGAAAACACACTGCTTTGCTTCAGGCTAAGATAGAATCATGCAGGTGCCAAGTGCAAGCTGCCTACAGGTTTGCCTGCTATAATTAGCCAGCTAGTTTTATTCTGTAGCCAAGGGATATGTTCCCAGTACAGGCCTGCACCTTTTCAGTCAACAATTGAATGCATTTCTATGGTCTTAACATACAACAGTTTTCATGACAGAACCACTACATTTAGCACTAAGATCTGTTCTCCTAGTAGTCCAAACTGATTAGGATTCATATGTATAATATAGATTCCTTCGTATTTGGTATTAGCACCCAGTTTATCCAGCTTGATCCTTCCCTTTCTCCACCTCTGATTCTTCTACTGAGCATACCCGTGTATATTGCCCCAATTCCCTAAAAAAGTGCCATCAATTTTATAAGTTGCTCCTTCCTCTGCATACCATATGCCATTAGACAAAACACCATTATGCATTATTCTAGGGAGAGTTTCCTCCCTTGACTCCTCTCTGGGTCTGTGTCCCAGAAAGCAGAATGTATGAATCCCCCTCTTTTGATAGCCTTAGGAGTATCCGTTTTTCACTGAGTAGGACACAAAGGTTCCTTTAACCATCATTGATTTTCTGTTTCTCAACAAGCCTTCGTGTTGCGAGTGATCAACCTTTAGTCAGGCAACAAAGTTAACTATAGAAACATCATACTAGGTTGTGCTACTCTGCACGAGAAAACTGGTAGCTTGCATCTAAGAGATTTCCTGTCAACTGCATTATGCACAGACTAACTTTCAAATTTTCCATTTTAGGGAGGAGATGTGATTTATACTAGTCAGAATAGGTCCCTCTCCTTTGAAGGAAATAAATTATTTGTTATCGTCAGAGAAGATAACTTAAACTGATAATTTGTAAGTTTTTATAGGAGATGATAGACTTACTTACAGGAATAAAGATAAGATTTTTAAGACTTAAAACCAGCAACTACTGGTTGCCAGTAAGGCAACTACTTTCAAAATCCATTACTGACATTTCTTTTCCGTGTCATTTCCATTCCCTGTCCTGCAGATTTTACATCTGCCTGTGTGAAGGTATTTTAGACATCTTCCACATCTTTCTTTTTTTAAACAACTTGGCTTCTTACACATTATGTTAGCTTTTGCTTCAAAACTTTGACCTTTGGACATCTATTGAGATGCCCTTTTAGAATTTTTTTTTTATTACAAAATTTATAATTTGTCCTCCTTGTCCAGAGGAGGGCCATGAAGATACTCAGAGGGCTGGAACACCACTCTTATGAAGAAAGGCTGAGAGAGCTGCATTTGTTCAGCCTGGAGAAGAGAAGGGCCCAGGGAGACCTTATAACAGCCTTTCAGTACCTGAAGGGGCCTACAAGGAAGCTTGGGAGGGTTGTCTTTTTTACAAAGGCCTGTAGTGAAAGAACAAGGGGTAATGGGTTTAAATTGAAACTGTGGAGATTTAGATTGGATATAAGGAAAACATTCTTCATGGAGGGGTTGGTGAGGCACTGGAAGAGTTTGTGCAGAGAAGCTGTGGACGTCCCATCCCTGGATGCCTTCAAGGCCAGGCTGGATGAGGCTTTGAGCAAACTGGTCTAGTGGAGGGTGTCCCTGCCCATGGCAGGGGGGTTGTAACTAGATGGGCTTTAAGGTCCCTTCCAGCACAAACCATTCTATGATTCTATGATTTTGTTACATTTCTAATGTCAAATCTGCATTCCCAGACAGTTATGCTAGATATAAATTAAAAATGTGGTGAATTGGTTATTTTAATTTTCCAAATAAGAACATACTTTGTTGCTCTATACTTCATATGCATGAACTACATTTAAGTGGTTTATGGGCACTAACACATAAGCAGTTAGCATTTAAAGGTCAGTACTAAATGTTTCTTTATCTGTCATAGCCTACATGTGACATATTAATCCCATTATTAATAATGTTACGATCTACACAAGTTTTTATTGATGAATGTGTTGTTCTAGTAATCCCATTTAGATTGAAGTCATCGATACTGTAGGTTTTTCCTCTTCAGTATTCTGTGGAAAGATACTCAAGGAGCATTTCACCTTACTTTTTACTGTGAAAATATTGTTTTACTTCCTGACCAGAACAAAACCCTTTGTCCAAATTGATGCCTGCTATAACCCCAGGTAAAGTAAAATCATCACAGTACATCTACTAAATCATTGTGGTGGGACACATTTTGCTGTTATTTACACCCACATATTTTCATTGTGATGTGAGTGGGCTTCAGACGGACTAAAGAAGAATCAAATCAGGTATATTCAGATATTAGGCTGTGTTAGCTAACTGGTGGATTCTCAAAGTCTAAAAACAATGTTTCAAAGATTTGTTGCCAGTAGCTATAAGTCATCTATTTCTGTTCATTTTCTTTGGAACAAATTTCTTTGCTTGTTTCCACTTCACTTTCTGACAGTGAAACGTTCACTGTCAGTCCCTGGAAAAATCTCAAGAAAAACAACTCTGCATAAACCTCTCTCCTACTGACTACCTACCCAAAGCACTTTATGCATTCCACCTAATTATCATGGGATATGACTTCCTATAGAAAAATGTCCAGATCTGCTGTATTGGGTTATTCTCTTCAAGGTGTTTGTTGTCATTTTAGCCATGAGGATGCAACATCACATAGCAAATTTATGACATACCTATACCATGACAAATACTAGTTGGCACAGGGTCCTATTTAATTTTCCTTTACCAACAGGTTAGGATGCTCTGTTAAGTGAGTATCCCACCCAAGTAATGAATTATGTACCAAATCTAGCTAACATTGCAGCTCTGTAGTTTTAACACACCGGTATAATATTAAGGAGCTGAGTTGGAATAATAATTAGAAGGAAGCTAACCTTCTGATATTAGATCCCTTCAGTTCTGTAAGACAGATATATCTTACCAATGCCTTTGTGGACTTAGAAACTTAATATGCATTTCTGCTCTAAGTACTCAGAGACCATCACATGCAGAAAAAACACATGGCATTTCTGTTCCAGTACGTTCTGTTTCTTTCTGTGTCTGGTTTTCATTTCTGTCATGATTGTGCAGACCACTCAGCTATGGCTCCAAAATTGGCAAGAAGGACTTTCTATTGACATTGTAGTGTGTCACTGTAGTGCCACATTGCTCCCCAAACTGTTACTTCTGTTTTCAGAATTTACTTTGAACTAAGTTTCTGCTTTTCACAATTTTTATTAGCAAAAATGCTGACTGAATGATTCCAGTGCCACATTTCAACCCGCAGTGCATGCTTTTTTCATCAAACTCATAGATCTGAGCATTTAAAAAGTTGCTAAATGGGTCTGTTATTTTTACATTAGCAAAAGTCGATTAAGGACCATATAACCTTGATATAAATAGATGTTTGCTACTGTCCGAATGAAATATTTACTTCTCCACATTCATTGCAGCTTCACAGTGAGAACTCCCACTTTAATACTTCTGCATCCTGTCTTGAAATGTGTGCAGCTTTCTGGGGTTCCTCTCAGTATTGCTCATCATCACTAGGCTTGCACAACCATAAGTTGACAGGACAGATAGTTCTTGGCTTTTCATCTAACTTCAGAGAAACATGGCTTGGCAAGTTATGTTCTAATATGGGCAAACTTGAAAATAAAACCAGAAACTCACCCAGATCTCAAAACAAATCTCTTATACCACAACTTAACATTTCCTCCTGAATGAAACTTGTCAAGCTCTGAAAAGAAATGTTGCCTGTAAATGAACTTGAATGTCAGAATGATAAAGTTTCTTGTAACATTCCTCCTACATAGCCAGAAAATATATTTTATATCAGGAGTTTCTTGATTGTATTAATGCTAGCTGCTATGGATGACCAGTTATTATATATTATCTGGTATTGAAGTCAATGAAACTTTACAGTGACTGAAGGTCTGCTTTCTTTATTAAAAAATAAATAAATCAAAACAAGTCCCTAAAACTAGATGACATTATTACAATGTATTTTTTCTTGCATAGGGATTCTTTGGTCTCATCTCTTTAGAGTCATTACACTTTATTATTGTTATTTCTCATTTTAATCACCTTCCCTGTTTCCGTTTCTGTTTAATTGCAAATTGTTTTCCAAAGAGCTTTCCTCTGAGGACTCTGCTATTAGTTTTGGCTGTACTGAATAGAAAGGATTAAACTTTAATTCATTCCCAATTACAGCAAAACAAAGAATATGAACCAGTTGTGACATATAAACTTCTCTAGAGGAGTATAAGAAATTGAAAGGCTGTATCATTACTCATGCTGTTTGATAAAAACAAAATATAAAAAAATTCAATCCAACTCTCAGTATGCAACTAGAATAGAAAAGAAAAAAGTTCACTTTCACTGTTTTAAGGGAAACACTAAAATCATAATTAATGTTCATGTTCCCAGGGTAAGCTAAAATCTCTAGCTGTGTATTAACAGTTACGGATTTATCCATCTGCCCCCTGCATATATAGCTCATCTATCATTTATATTTTCTATCTCTTATATCTTATGCCTCTCCTTGCAGATACACCTTATGTCTGCCTTGCTAAAGTCATATGTATCTTATATCTGTCCTTGTTAAAATAGAGGAAAGACATGGTGATGGATGCAGGGTTCTTTGATTACATGGTGATTCCATTCCCCACTGGAGTACTTAGTGCTTTTGTAATACACAATTGTAAAGAGTGAAAAAATCACCGTCTACTGATCAATCAGAGAAATATATGATGCTCACACTCTTGTTTGATTCCTAGTGTATGTTAAACATGGGATGGGAAATACCAATGGACCCACAGATTTTTCAGAATTCTAATATCTCCGTTGTTATGTGCAGATAGACAATCTTTCAACAGAGTCTATCTTGCAAGAACCATAAAATCCCACTCCTTGGTCTCCACAACCTTCCAGTATCATTGTTGACAGAAAATCTGTCGCCCTTCTAATTTACAAAGCTAATTGGAGAAATGACAATTCCAGAGAAGAGCCAATTCGGATGTCAGGGAATTTATTTTCATCATCCAACCCTTAAGTCAGGTATTATTAATGAAAGCAAATCATTATATTCTCAACAAGACCTTTGTCATGTTTTTATGTGCTCAACAAGAGCTTTGTAGCACAGCTTTTTACTCCAGATCTTTTAAAAAGATGGACTTGAGTTTCTGTCTCCCTATATCGTACAAAATTATCATAATTAATTCCTAGGAAACAAAAATTTGAAACAGGTGTAATAGATAAGTATATTATCTCATTCTATGACCTGTAAAAGGTCCGTAGAATATTATAAGGAAGAGTAAAATAACAGACATGTACCCAGTGGTGCTTCCCTCATGTTCACTGTCGCCTTTGACCAGTCTGTAGCTTTGACAAAGGTGGTATCTTAGTAGACTTCTGTGATGAATTTCTCAGATCAGTTTTTGAAAACATGCAAATTACTATTACTCAGAATGTACTATGCCAATCAATTCAACAGATAAATGTGCACTGCATGAAAAAAAGATCTTTTAAGTTTCACTTTACGTTCATTTCAGTTGCACCACCTTTGTGAAGACTCCTCTGAGTCTTTATTGTAAGCTATCCATGTAAACTAGAAAAAAAAATACTCATAATATACAATGTTTCTCAACTATTTTAGAATTTACTTTCTGATTAATAAGCTCTAAGAAACGAATATTAATTCTAGCTTTACCTTTTTACACACTGAAATATTACTTATTTCAGTTTTCTCTGCAATCAGTGTAGTAGAAATGCAGAAAAGCATTCTTCATGCTGTAAATATTTAAGTCAACAAAATGCCTTCACTTTACAGAAAAAAGCTGCATATTGGCTAATATAAACAACATTTTCAACATAAAGAACTATTTTAGTTCTTTACTGAATAATTTTTTAACAACTTCAGATGAATGATTAACAAAATGGTTTAATTTAGTTCCAATTCCTTTCATGCAAGCTATCTTATTATTTCAATAAGATGACAATTAGCCCACAGGACAGGAAATGGTCCAGTGAAACATTGGATAAGCTAGGGTAAAAAGATGTTGGTTATCTTCTGCTTCTCATAATTGTCTATGTTCATTTTTTTACCCCACTGTAAACACAATAACCTCAATATCTGTATCCATACTCTTAATGCCCTCCTCTTGTCTAAAGATTGCCCACATTATTAAATACTTAGAGGTTACATTTTTTCGTATTCTGCCCCTTTACCTTTTAGCAGGATGACTTCTGACTTCTGCTTATAGATTGCAGTGACAGACATTCACTTGGTTAAAATTTGCAGAAGAAAATCTGAGATTTAGCATCATGAAGGAGACAATGAGTTTACATTTGTTGAATTATAAACTAAAAATCCAATGATAAAGAAAAACAGTAATTAAAATGAAGTAATTCTTCCAACATCTTTTAGTTGATCTGTGAAATTCTCTGTAGCTGGAGGTCAAGGAGTCAACTGATACAGCTGAATTTCTAAGGTGGCTGGATAATTTTATGATTTTATGCATAACTTTGGTAGTTAATACCACTGGTTTTATAGTACTTACTGAATCAGGAAGGAATTTTTATGTCCATTTTGGTACTGCACAATCAGCCAACTGTATCATGAAGTTTATGGCTGAAGACAGCCATAATCTCCTTCTAGCCAATCTCTTTTTAAGATCAAAAAAACCCCCAGGTTCTCTTGGTCTTTTCTTGTACCTCATGTGTTTCAGCGTCTTGACCATCTCAGATCTCCATTGGGCTCCCTTTAGGATTTACATCGTTTTCTTGTACTGGAGACCTCCACACTGGACACAGCACTCCAGATGTAGTCTCAGAAGTGATGAATAGAGGGGAAAAATCACTCCTCTAAATCTGATGGCTGCACTCTTGCAAATACAGACAGGTGTATGGTTGGCACTTGGCTGAACACATTCTCCACCAGAACCCCCAGTTCCTGCCTCTCAATACTGCCTTCCAGCAGTTCAGGACCTGGTCTGTATTTGCTGTCCCTGAACCTTCTGAAGTTGTAGTCAGCCCACTTATTCTACTCAGCTGGTTTGTACCCTGTTGAGCAATCCTGCCCCAGCACTTATCAGTCACTCACCACTCTCTTAAAACTTTCAGTTGATGCATTTCATTCCATCATCCTGGTCATTCATAAGGACATTAAATGATACATGCATGACCAGAGCTTTGGATTTACCAAATTCATTTTTCTTAGGATCTTCCCAAGGAAATGGTTGAACAAATGAAGATCCTAAAAGACAGCCAAAAATCATAAGCAAGAGTAAGAATTTCAAGAATTGACCAAAAAACGTATTATATTTAAGATATACAAAAGTTGCATAGATGCACAACCAAGGAAGCAGAAGAAGGAAGTATCTAATCGGGAATTTCATAGTTAAGAATTTGAACATATTACAGTGTACATAATGTCCCTCAGTGCACCAATATTGCAAGAGGTACATTATGAGTGCTGTGTTTCTATAAGATCTTTCCAACATCAGTGAAGGCCCAGGAATCTCAGCTGCAGGCTAGGGAACATAATCAATCATGTTTTCTACTTTTATTGACCTAGGAACAAAGGAATTGCTGTAACATGCTACAGGAAAGGTTTGCCTAGCACAGTATTTCTTAGCTGTCAATGAGTAAGGTAAGGAGAAACCTATAGTGACACAAAATGTAAGAATATTTTGAGAAAGACTATTTTCTTTTCTTACAGTTAAATGTGGCCATTATATTCCCAAATATAATACCTGAGTTCTTAACTTTTAAGCTAGATGTACTTGTAAACTATAATATTTTTATGCTATAAATTCTGTAACTTCTCAGGAATTTTTCTTTTTGTATATAGCAAAAGAAGTTATTGATTAATTGCAAAGAGCTTATTTCAATTATTTCACATTTATTGCTCTATAATGCTTTTGATACTGAATTGCTTTAATCTCTTTAATATGCCTTTTCTTCTCAGGTTATATAGCTGCAAAACCCAGTACCATAACTCTTCATATTAAGGTAGTGCATTGCTTCTCTGAAACAGCACATCATGATAGCAGGATTCCTCTTACCAAATTACCTGTTAGAGTTGCTGTGGAAGTAATTACAGCTGGAGCATCTTCAGTTCTTCTTATGAGCCTTTCCAAGGCTGCAACTATTTTCTCTCTTTGGACTTTCTCTATAACATCCTGCTTTAATTGCGGTAGCTAAACGAAATGCTCTATTCAAGAAAATGTGTGTACTGGGTTTAGTTCATCTAAGCGATGGGTCTGTATTTTTTTTGCCATTATTGGAAATGAAGTAAACATTTCTCAGGGAAGAAGCTTTTCCTCCTTATTAAGTGTGTGAGTGAAAAAGGAAGGAGAAAAGGAAGAGCAATATTAAGGAAAACTGGATGACTAAAATAAGGTATATTGTATGTTGATGTTGATCAGTGCAGTTCTTGGTGGAATAATATATAAACATCAGAGAGTTACCGCTATATTCCCTATATTTTTCAAAAAAATTTAGCTCACTGGAGAAACCAACAAAAGAATCTCATTACAGAAAATTACTTCTTCAGGCCCTAAGTCTGAGTGGCCTTGAGAGAGTAACTGAAGAACAGTTGTGTGTTTGCAGTTGATACTGCTTCTAAATCCTTCTGTTCTGGACTTTCCCCATAATCCAAAGGATTACAGTCTGAGGTGTAATGGACTCAGACTTTATACATGCTGGCAGATTTTCATTTAACCATAAACATTTCCTATCTCTATTTGAGACTGTAGAGCAAATAAGTGGAATGAAGATAAAGATGGAACATCTTTTCCTAGTAATGAATTTGGATTTTTTTTTTTTTTTTTTTTTTTTTTTTTTTTTTTTTTTAATCTTCAGGAAGAATAATAAGATGTTCTCTGGACTTTTCTTCTGACTGTGATTTAGTGAAATAACTCATGCTCATGTGTGTCAGAGATACATGGATTTAAACATTTCCTTGAACATTTAGCCACTGCTATTTTTGTTGCTGGTTTCTTTTTTCCTTTGTTTTGCAGAGAAAGTTGGTCTGATGATTACTTGGTTTTGTTTGTAAAAGAAATTACTGTTTAAAAAAACATAAATAATTTTCTCTATGAATGTTCTGCTTCATTGTAACATACCTTCAGGCATACAAAGTGAAGCTGCACTGCTTTGCTGAATCAAGACCGAGGGATCTTGGGATTTTACTCACCAAGTAACTAGAGTAAATTTAATTCACATTATACTTATTAAATAATAACTATAATTATTACAATTGTTTCTTGAGAAGTGATATGACCAAGAATAGCGTTCTTTCCAAAATAAAACAATCTGAAATGAGGTTGAACCTTTGAGTCAAAGCTGAGGCAATCTATCACATAGGTTAGTTTACATCTCTGGAGGACAAAGTCCGTTCATTACTTAAACATGAAGGCATAATGATAGTGATTTGTTACAGCTAGACAGCAGTGATGCATTATTACCTTCTATGTATCTTAACTTCTTTATGGAAAGCTCAATGTTAATAGTTAATTTGTAATTCATAAGAAATAAATGTATGTCACTGACTGAAAATGTCCCACTAACCAGTTCTGCAAAATGTAAAGTTTCACAAGTTGTCACTTTCTTTCCCTAGAAGAAGAGCCAAAGTGTATTATAGTTTGTTATTGGAACAATTGGATATTTATTTCAAAACATCAAATAGGAATGCAGGGTTATGGAATAGAAATTGAAATAATGGTGGAAAAGCATATTATTTTAAGTGATTTATAATAAACTGTAAGATTTATGTCTATAATGTCTGGATACCTAGATTACGTTGCAAGAAAAAAAAAATTGAAAGCCAATATCCATTAGACAAATAAAAGGTATCATTTATTTGTTTTCTTTGTATTTTTGAGTGTATTGCACTGACCTGATGGAGTGAAAACTACTCAGCATGATTTACATCTCCATAAATCTGTTTAATTTACTTCAACTTTGAGGAAATTCATCTTGCTTTTTATATTTTTCTATAAACACAACAAAACAGAGGATTATTTTAGGCACCAAATTTGTGTTTGATCAGAATGCGTTGTTTCAAATGAGCCCGTTGACAGTCTGAGTACTGAATTTTCTTGAAATCAAAACCTTCAGTTTCTCAGTTTGTGTAGCTGAAATTAAGTACCCCAAATAATTTCAAATGGCTTGCCTTACATTTTGTCTGTTTGCTGCTGTTTGATTCTTTGCTTTTATTGTTAACGTAATATTCATCACTTCGTGTAATCAACTTTTTCTTTGGACTCAGCTAAACAGAGAAATGTTTCCAAAAAGTTCAAAGATGTCTGGCACACTAAGGTTTTGGTAAAACAGTCATAAATTCCTAGAATATTGTGCTGGTTTCAGGCAGGAACGAGCTGCTCTTCTGCAGAAAGCTGGCCGGCCTGCAGTGGCCATGAGATCTTGTTTCATTCCGTGATAGACCAGACTCAGTGGTCAGGCTTGGCGCATGTGCAGTTTGTCAAGGCGTGAAAGTGGCCTAGAAGAGGTGGGGGTTTAGGGTTGTTCTGGGGCTACCAGCTAGCTTTGCTGATAGCTCCCTTTGTTCACTTTGTGACAAGCTTCTACTAGAGAAGCAGCTTTTTTTGTTAGTCTGGTTGGGGAGGTTGTAGTCTTCTGGTCTTCCTGCTCTCTGGCTCTTGGGCTCAGAGGTTTTCTCTCTGCTTTCCAGCTTGTGGTTGTTTTTTACTCTCCACTCGGATTTTGCTTGCTATTTTGGAATCTGGCTGTCAGACCATAGGTGGTGAGATACTGTATCATATATTCTGTTTTCTGTTGTTTTAGTAGTATTGTTAGTATAAGTTTCATTTATATTATTAAATAGTTCTTATCTCAGCTTTTGGTGCTTAGTTGCTGACTGAGGCTAAACCACAACAAGTTATCATCTGACCTGCCTTTTCTAGAAATACTTAGCCAGTCTTTTCCAATCCCATTTCACAGTGAATATTTGTGAAGTAAAAACTATTGAGAAACTGGGACAGTGCACCAAAAACATCCCTGTACATGTCTTGGCCTTGAGTGAAGCTTTCTAGCAGAAAATGTATTAAGGCACTGAGGCATGAAAAAGAAGGAAATGGAGGAATAGGATAATCTGGAGAAGAATAAAATATTTACTGTAAGGAAGACAATACAGGAGTAAAAACCAGGAGGAAATTACCTAAAATGTTAAGATATAAATTCTATGATGAGCTTTACTGTTCATGTAATCTGTACCACTGCAGGTTTGTTTCTAAGTGTTCTCCCATGACTGGCCACAAACTCCAAATATGTCTCACTTTGTAAAGGGAATTTCTAAGAGCTCTCAGAAGTTTCTAATCAGGACCGTGCTTCCTCCTTTCAAGTAGTCAGGGCGTTGCTAAAACTTCTTGCCTCTGTTCTTCCAAGACACTTGTTTTCATGTGAATCATAGGAACATAATACTGTTAAAATGTTTCTTTTTTCCCCTTTTGTTTTTGTTTTATCCACATGCCACCCTAACAAATTTCTACTGCTGATTTTTTTCTACTAAGTCAATAAAAACTCTTACAAAATGTCTCCTACCTAGACAGATACCTAGTAAATGGCTATTGACAAAAAAAAAAAAAAAAAAAAAAATCAGAATTTCTGCACTGCTTTAGTTATTCTGTGCTTTTCTAGCTACTTTTTTTTCATTATAATTAGTATCTCTGCCAACAAAATGGTAAATAAGGAGAGCAAAATGTTAATCCATGTTCCTCAAATCACCAAAAACTCTTCAGATTTTCCAGGTTTGTATGCACATCCCTGGTAAAAATCCATAGACACTATGCTGTCCTGAACCTGTGCTATGGATTCAAATATTTCCAAATTTATTGTTGGCAGATGAGAGGTTATCATTCCCCATGACCGCATTTCCTCTTATTTCTCTTTTTTCCCTAATTCATTAAAAAGGGGTCAGGGAGAGAGGGAGAAAATTTCACATGCTCAATTTGCACTGAATGAAAATATGAGGATTATTATAAAAGGTATAAGAGTTAATGCTGCTTTTATCAAAGGCCAACACACTCAGCTGTGGAGACACCAAGATATACCAATTACCTGTAATGACTGGGAAAGCGGGAGGCAGACAGCAGAAGAAACACTTACAAATTTGGGGTCATTACTTTCACTCTGGGTAACCTGGACAGACCATGAAAAAATGAAAAAACTATTTGGGATTACCTAGAGAAACTCTGACAAAATACAGTAATTTGTTAAAAATTCAAAACTCTGCTCTGTTCAACTGACCTAGCTGACTAAGAAACCCGTTCACCAACATTTTTTGCTCCTGTAGAAAACAAAATCATTCTGGCATTTACCATGCTTTATGTAACTGCATCTAGAGAAATAACAGATTGTGTCAATTGGTATTCTGGGAGCAAAACCTTGCAAAATATGAATGAAATGGTGCAACTTCTGTTTATAGTTCTGTAGGTGCTTGCTATCTGAAAAAAAAAAAAAAAAAAAAAACCACACTAAAAGCCTGGTGAAACGATCTAGGAATAAATGAAAGGACCCATTTTATTCTAAAAGATAGATGTGGATGTCTACACAACTCTAAAGGGTGATGCAATCCTCAAACCTGCCCTTAAAACAGTTGAAACTGCCCATACAAGCCTGCTTTTTGTTGTTGGGTCTTTTTGTTATTCCTTTCGCCATTCCGCGCCCCCCCCCCCCCCCCCCCCCCCCCGAAGATCACATTTTCTACCTCTAATCATATTCCCATTAGATCAGTAAAACTGCAAACCCATTCAACTCTGAAGTACAGGCCTGCATGTTTACCTTGAACACAGTATGCATAGGTCAGTCTTCCCCACTGTATGATATGCCCTTTGAGCAGGCTTAGTTCCACTTGAGCAACCCTGTTCAATTACATTGCTCAAAACAGACTCAATTTGTCATGCAAGATTTCACTTTTCTTGAAAGTACAGAGGACTTTCTCTCAATTTTGATAAATTTCTTTGCCCTTTTGTGAGTAACCCCTGAGGCTTCTATGTGCACAGCTTCTTTTTGACTGCTGTTATCTCGTGGGGTAGGGAAGCGTGTCCAGGCATTAGGGACAGTGATTTAACATTTTCACACAAGTTAAGCTGACTTCCAAGTGAAGTGTGCTCTACTGATATTGCAAATGGTCACCTAGCAGTCATAGGCATTACATTAGTCTTCCATTCTTGAAAGGGAAGAGTGAAAATCTCTAATAGGATGAACAGGGTTTTTTTAATGTCTAGTGATACACACACACAAAATTCTGTTGGGTGAACAAGACATGCTCTCCCCCTTTATTTCTCCCTGCTAGTCACTTTCCATAACAAGTATATTAAATCACATGGGTTTTTTATCTTGCAATATTGACAAGATTTGTCTAACTAAAACGTCTCAACCTTATATGGGGAACTTATGGTATACAGTTGAAAACTATTTTCAATAATGAAAAGTATCTATCATCTCACATTTATATAGTGTTGGAAATTTCTAAAAGCATTTTATAAGCCTGAATAGGTGCACAGGTATTAAATGAAAGCATTTTAACTGCACTGAACTGTTATCTGAGGTTAAACAGGCAGCTTGCTGCTTAACCTGATAGAGTTATTGCAAAGGCTTTCAGTGGTGTTAAGACCAAAAGAGGAAAAACAAAATAGGTTATTATCAACAAGGGGGAATTTCAGAAAAACATGTAGCACAAAATGTAAAATTATATAGTAAAATATATATAGTTGAAAATATATAGTTGAATTTACCTTAATGTCTCTCACAGGTAAGTATGAAGTTCACACACTTGTTGCTTTAGTGCAGACATTCCCTTTCACTCTTTAAGCTACCCCCACAGTATGGTCTCTTCTTCAGCAGATACTTTCATGGAACTCCTGAGTGTTTCAGTGGTACTTTAACACTGGTTTCTTGTATTCTGCTTCATAAATCAGAGCTTGAACCTCTTTTGAAGGGTTGACTGCTTTATGGCAGGGCAACATGATTACTGAAACCACCTAAAATAGAAATTCATGTCCATGTTCTAAATTTTGATTTTGCAAAATGTAATCGAAATATTTAAGTTCTGACAGTTCAGGTATTATAGTCTTGAAAGTGCTATATAAATGCAGAAAAGTACAAAACTGGATGTACTTATATCAGATGTAAATGTTTATTATGCTGTTTTCTTTATATTCTGATTTCGCATTAAGCATGTAGGACACATCAAATTAGCCAAAACATATATTCACTTAATGCATGAAACAAGTGAAAATTCCATGTATTTTAAAATCACTTACCTTAGATATTATTTTTATTTGAATTATCAAGATACACACTTAAGAATTCATACACAGACCCTTGCTTTGGACCGAATCTCTCAACATAAAGCTAGCATTCTCTATAGATATTTTCTTTATAAAAACTGAACTAATAATTTCTTTTCTGGTCAATTCCAAAGCTCGCTCTTGTCAGGATTCAACATTTCTGTGAACCCCGGAAAGGCATTTAGAACAGGACTGGCACCACTGCCTGCATTTTTTTCTGCCGTATCTGGACTAGCATCAACTCTGCACAGCAACCCCCTTTCCACACTGCATGCCTCCCCTTCAGAAGTCTGCTCCTTGTCTCTTGGCATGGCTGACCATAAAAGGAAAGTCTGCTAACTTCCTTTCTTGACAGTTTGTCAAAAGGCACATTAAAAAATAATTGGAGAGAAAGCACACAGATTTTTAAAATATATTGAGTAATTTTTCTTCAATGCTTGACTGGGCAAGTTACAAGACACCTTCCTCTCTGTTCTCAACAAGACAGAACGGTTGCTTTAACAAAAGAAATATTACTGTCTCACACATACTAAACTTTTGGGCTTTAGTGTTGTTGGCCTTTGATTTAATAGCAAAGGCAACAGGTAAAATAGCTAACATTTTCAGGTCAGTCTTTGTGTTTTGTTTGCCTTTTTTAAAAATAAGGCTTTTCACACTGTTCTTTGGCTATGCGAAAGATGAACAAAATAGACAAAAGCCTTTAAAATTATTTGTTATTCAAAAATATTTGTAAAATGAAGTATTATAATATTATTTGGATTTGGAGCAAAATATATATTCAAATACACTACTCAGGTGTCTTGCTGGGGAGAGATGTACTGTAGGAAGAAAGAGACCTTCATTCATTGTATGTATGTATTCATTCTCTAACAAAAACTACTAGGACAAAGCAAAACCAACAAGCCAACCAAGCAAAATTCCCTTATAGCACAAGAACTATAATGATTTATATCCACTGAGAATTTGGACTAATACTGCTATTAGAAATGGGAGGATATATTAGCTCTGACAATCATGACAACTACATAAACAGTCTGGACCTTCTTTCACAAGGATTTATGAATACTTTCATCTGATTTCTTTACATTTCTCATTATCATTAATAATAAAAATGGGCATCAGTATTTTGTCATCAGGAGTTTTTTGTAATCAGAGTTTTCCAATGTGCATTTAAACACTTAGTAATGTAAAGGAGTGTGGCACAAAGCATAACAAATGTGTATATTCAAATCATCCTTGGCTTTCACACAAAAGTTGCTCTTGCTCCTCTGCAAAACAAATTTTGGGATGGATATGTGAAAGACCTCTGTTCTAGTTAATGGACTACAAATCAGGATATTATATAAAATGCCATTTTGTTTCTTCCTCTTGAAATGAAATTTTGCATTATTGTTGTTATATCCAATACACTTATAATGTGTTCTTAAGTAAATTCATTTATTTGTTTTGTTTGAAGAACTAATACAAGTCATGAGAAGGAAAAAACCCAACTTAATTTTCTAGTCATGGAATATAATGCAGGTTCAAAGAAAACATAAGTTACATGTTATGATAATAGTGTAATTCTACAGAAACTCAAAATTTTCTTCTTTCACTTGGGAATTGGCAATGTAGACTAGATACTTACTGTTCCAAATCAAAGCCAAATTCCAATTTGCATAAACAGCTTGTGGTTTATACAGTGATCCCCATGTAAGCCTTGCAGACAAAGATAAATGTAATTTAAAGACCAACATTAACTAAAGCCCTGATTTATGTTGCTATGTTTAACACACCTACAGCCTCAGTAATATTCAAGACTCATTCTGAATAGTTCTACTTGCTCACTCCAGAACAAGACAGAAAAATATACTTTTTCCCTACACAAATTCTAAAAACTATCATAATTCACAACAAGTTGGCAATACCATTCTCAATGCTTACTCATTGTCATCTCTTTTGGTACAGACACTTCTCATCCAGTGTCTTAAACTTTAAAAGACATTGTGTTTAATTAATTAATTAACTAATTAATTAGTGCTAAAGAGATTCATCTGGCTTGTATCTATATGCTACTGAAAAGGCAATCAATTATTAAACAGGTTGAATCAATTTTTTCAGGGATGAATATCACAGGAGCAGAGAATATGAAGCCAGGCACTTCTCAGTTGTGCACTCTGGTAGGATGAGAGACAAAAGAGACTAGTAGGAACACAATTGAATGTAATTTAATTATTAAGGAATATATTGAACTAATTAAAGATTTCCTTTATTGTATTTTTTTTGTTTGGTTGGTTTGGGGTTTTTTGTTACTTTAAAAGATGGCCAAACTTTGGAACAGGTTACCGAGAAATTTTGTTGAATCTCCCTCACCAAAGATTTTCAGAATTTGACTGATCATATCTAAGAGCAACTTGACCTAGTTTGACCTGCTTAGAAAAGGACATTGGGCTATATGACCTTCAGAGCTTTTTTCCTTCCTAAATTATCCAATGGTTTAGTGATACACATATGACTCAGAATAAGTTATGTTATGTTTGCTAGTTTATATCTTATAGTACACTTTAAAATACTATAAAGGTATTTTCCTAGTAGCAAATAACTATTATGCATGACATTAATCAAATATATTATTAGATGGGAAATGAGGATAAACACTTTCTGTCAGAGTAAGTTCTAGCTTTTCTCATATATATGTTCACAATAACTTTTTCAGGGTCTTGAACAACTGAAATAATTGATTCAAGTCTGAAAAGATCACTGGGAAGACTTCAGCCACATCTGGGTATGTCTGTAAACTCTGCCTAACTTGTTTTGGGGTTGGTTGGTTGGTTTGTTTGTTTGTTTTAGATCTTACAATAAGGCTAAACTGATATCCAAAATTGTGAAGCTTACTTAAAAAATGAAAGTATCTTGAATTTATTTTTTACTGCATACTAGAACTAATATAACTGTGTTCTGCCTTCTGTTTAGAAGTATTTACTTTTTAAAAAAATAATGATATCAGAATTATGTCAGTACTTCATGAAGGATCAACTAATACAACAAAAGTAGTTCAGATGAACTACATGAGGAACTAGAGTGGACAGCTTGACCAGAATCTAAAATTCTCAACTGAATATCTGTTCATTTGTATTTAGAGATTTGAATTATTTTTGCATCTGGGACTGAAGAGAGTTCCAGAATTTGAAAGACTCCAGCTGCAGATAGATTTACATTGTGAAAGCTAGGAAGGATACTTGAAAGTCTGGAAATTGGAACAACACTACATTGGGCTATGATTTGGCTTTGGGGAATTAAAAGCCCAACCTTCCCTAAAGTGCTTAGACAAGAACTGTGGAGTCTTTACGGGTATCAGGGGAAGTCCTTCTATTACCTCCTGTAAACTGGAGTGTTTATTTTGCCTACACAAGACTAATAAATTCCAAAGGGAAAAATTACAAATAACCTGAAATTCAGTAACTGCAGATGTTTACTTTCAATGTTTTTACAGCTATTATTTTCAAGTTTAAAGTGCATTCTCTGTGTGAACATTTTTAATTAATAGATTTCTGTATCTGCATACGTGGCCAGAAGCTGCCTCCTAAATATAGCAAAACTGTATTTTAAAAGAATAGTTAATATTGAATAAGATACTCTTTTGAATCTCCTGCAGGATGCTAGTGGCCTAAAATCTTCAATACTTCAGAGGTGTTTGATGGCTTTTTTTGGATTGAGCAGATGGCCTTAGTTTCCTGTGAACAGCTGTTTTCC
The DNA here is from genome assembly GCA_027574665.1 of Rhynochetos jubatus. Classification (NCBI taxonomy): domain Eukaryota; kingdom Metazoa; phylum Chordata; class Aves; order Eurypygiformes; family Rhynochetidae; genus Rhynochetos; species Rhynochetos jubatus. Next base: position 27,332,694 of record CM050656.1, read on the forward strand.
ATCTACCCAGTGAGACACATAAACCCCATGTTAAAATATAAATGATCTATTTTTCATTTTATTTTAGTCATAGAAACAGAAGTTAATTCCTTTTTCCACCAGGTGTTGGTACTGTCATGACTCTGACATTTTTCGTTATTGGCTCTAAGTATAGAACAGGTCTTAGTTTTCCAAAGCTGCTGTTTTAAAGAATTCCAGTAGTTTTTTCAAATAATAAAACCACCTGCAAGAAGACTTTAAATTTCTTCCTGATGCATATATGGTCCCTAAGTACAACATAGACAGAAAGGCTGAATTTACTGTGACATATCCCCTTATTTATTAAAGAGAGGTATTATAACCTCAGATACTTATAAAAACAATTTATTCTGGGAAATCAGTAGAAGTCCTCAGTATTGGCTTCTGTCCATGTCAAAGGGAAAAGTGTTAAGACAACAGTATGCATTTATGGGCAATAATGTTTCAAAGAAATATCTAAATTGTTCCTGAATTGAGAAAATAATATGAACTGCAGATGAATTGACACTTTCACAGCTTCCAGAAATCTAAAAATTAAATGTGGTTTAGTTTTTCTAAGTATGTGTTTTATTCAGTCTTTCTATGTAAGATTTTCTTGAGGACTAAAGGAAAGATGAAACTAGACTGAAAACGCCTGGGAATAGGGCTGGAGATGCTCTCACCTTTGGTTAGTACATGGTTGACTTACATCATATCAACTGAAAGTCCATTTTTCCTCATGGTGAGCAAGCCTGACTGGAATGTGAGGTACAAAACCAAAAGTCACTTTCCCTATCTCTCTTGACAGGGTAGGAGGCATGACAAAATTGGATGAAATAGTTCATGGCAACTTCAGAACTGTCCAAAATAATCAAGGAGATATGACTCCACTATCCCCACATGATTAAAAAAAAGCCCTTACAGAACTGTGTTGAGATATACTAGAGATGCTTCAGGATAATTGCTCCACTGCTCAGTTAAGTCTTTGGGAGTGCCTTAACTGCATCTTTTTTGCATGCCTACTTACAGTAAAGAGCAGGACTCAGATTTCAAAGCATCCCATCTTCTTTTGACTTCTCTCATATTCTTTCAGTCTTGTTATTTTCACTTACATGAAATAAAGGCAATTTGATTCTAGAAGACAGAGGTTTAAGCAATAAATATTAGCATCTGCTATATTTGACGACAAATGGCATGATGTTGGTATTGAAGTTCCACTTCACTTTCTAGACGATTTGTGTTGTGAGCAGAAAGAACAGTGTCAGTTCACTGCACCTCCAAACTTTTTTCACCCCTTATCCTTCTTGTCCTGACTTCCTCATTTTAAGTCAGAAAATAATTGTTTTCACCTAATTTAATCTAGTTTCCACCATCCCAGCTCTTGCACAGCCTCATTCTTTTGTCATAGCTCTAAAGATCTCATATTCACAGCTTACCTACTTGGCTTTCATAATTTGAGTTCCTTTAGAGGATCCTTCACACATGTCATTGTGCAACATTCATTCCCCAGCTCATCCCAGCTCTCTACCTCCTTAAATCACTGGTTTTAAAGTCCCATTCTTTCCTAATCCACTTATCACTACCTTTCATATTCACAGCCTGTTACATGTTTTTTGAACATGATGTAACTGTAGATCCACAGGAAAAAAAGCTTTTAAAATAGCAGAAGGAATGGTCCAGTAGCGGTTGCATTGCAAAATGTGTTTGTATATAAACGGAATAACATGTTTACCTTGTTAAATTTAATATATATCTCTGTGTATATATACTGCATGTGTTTTAAATTCGATGTTATATACACATATATGGATTTAATATTGCAGATTATTATATGGTTTTACAGTCTGTATTACTTCAATAATTACCTATAGAAAGCAAAAGTATTTCGATAATATCACACTTCATAATTTCACATTGCATAAGAAGAGAATGGACTGTGTCTTGTAGATGATACACAGCATTCTCACAATTCCCATTTAAGACTATGGGTGGTGTGTTTTCCTATTAATATTAATACCACCAAATTAAAAACAAACCTACATTATTTCCTCAAATGTCACCAATTTATAGAAAATTATTTCATTCATAAGCTGAAAGAGTGATTTCATTTTTTTACACAAAAACACCCAAACCACTGGCTACTTTTGACCTTTCTTGTGAATTACTCCACAGTTTTCAAGTATGGACCTGGAATACTACTAAATGTTTCATTATCATGCTTGTGAGATATCTATAGTAAAACTGTGTTTCATGTTAGGTGTTGATACCTTTCCAGTTTTAGTGTAAAGCATCCTCTTGCTGTCCAGAAACTGGGAGAAAATCGTTGCTGGAATCTCTTTGCCAGGATTCCATGACAATGATCTGTCTGGAAAAGTAGACAAAACTCTTCCGTTTGTCTTGCCAGTTAACAATGGAAACAAGAGAAAGACATTGATTCTGTAAAGTTAACAACCGTCTTCCAGTTGTTCTATTACTGTTTGTGTGTTAATGGCTAGAAATACTATTGAATATAGCAGAGAAGGCATTTTTTTTTAAGAAAAGGGGTCACATCTTTGTCTAATGAAAGTGCAAGAAAAGCCAGTGAGCTTCAAAGATGGTTCTGGTTCTTGTTTAAGTTTTTGCCTTATCACAGACCTCAACCACATAAAGAACTTTCTTCACAGTCCAAGCAAAGGGTAGTAGATAGGCAAAGGAAGAGGTTCAGTGAAATTACATCATACTTCAAGAAATCACTTCAAAGCCTGAGTGACTGAAATAGTTAGAGCAAGAACAGAGCTCTGTAGGAAAGTTAAGGACATCTGTTTGAACTGCGCTTGCCTCCTGCTACTCAAAAACCTTCAAAAGGCATTTAGTGAGTCCTTAGTGAAGCTCCATATATGATCTGTATGCTAATGAAGCTAGTCTGTTAATTACATGTTCTTTTCAAATACATTTTAATAGATTTGAAGAAAACCAACAGCTGTCTCTTTCTGCAATTGGCCTATACATATTTTAGTTTACACTGGAAACAGAATTAAACAGGACAGAAGGAAGGTGGAGTTTCAAAAAAATCACTCTCAAGACCAAGCCTTTAACATGCTGTTTCTAAACTGCTACTGCATCGGTCCTGAACCTTCACGTTTAATTTTGATTGTTTTCCTGTTATTCCTACAATTTCTAAGAGTCTACCGAAGGGAAGGAGAGAAACCCCATTTATTGTGACTGTGAAAAAGAGTTATTCTAGGTAGTAGTTAACAATGATTCTAAAATTAATTTTATGAGTCTTCCATTCACAAGCCAGTACTGTAAAAGAGAATGAAGTAGCAATGACATCAGTCTGAAGATGATAAGGAAATATGTAGGGTAGGGTTTCAAAGGCTGCAGTGAGAAAGAGATGTAGTACTGAGGAGCCATGAGTAGAGCCACGATCTTTGTGAGAAATCATCCTGCTATGAGAACTTAATGATGATAACTGAGACTGCTTTGAAAAAGAAATTAATACCATAGATCTTGACAGTTCCCCTGTAAAGAAAATGAACATTGCCTGAGCCTGGGTCTATTATCTTTTTAAAATTAAGTTCAATCTTTATAACACAATTAGAATCTGTGAGAAAATTTTGAAAGAGAGTGTTTTAGTATGTTTTTGAAAATCTAAGTACCTATTACAAAAATAAAACTTGTTTACAGTGAAGAAAAATTTAAAAAAACCAACACACTACTACTAAAATGTAACACTAAACTAAAATCACAAGGCTGAGATTCAGTATAATATTCAAACATCTTTGTTCTAAGGATAAATATACATTAGATCGTTAACTGGCACAGATTGAAAAACAATTATCAAATATGGGTGATGCATGTATTTATAAAAAAAAGCACAAGTGACATCAAATTTTTATTTAATAAATAGTTTTTCCTTTATAAAATACTTCCTGAAGACTGCTTAGTATCATTCATCCAATTTTTAGATAGATTTTGCTCATCCCACTGATCTCACATATTGCCATAAGTCTTATTCTCTAATAACAGAAAAGCAAATGTTAGGCTTTTTTCTCTACTTGTATGCAAGCTAGTCATCATTTAGAGAGAGAAAAAAAGGATCTTTCTTAAATGCATACTTCAGGCCTAATTCAGAAAAAAAAAAAAAAAAAACCCCAAACCCAGAAAAGTTTGTTGGATTAAATTTAGAGTTTACTTTCAGATACCTCTAAAAAAAGAAAAAAAAAAAAAAAAAAAAACCAAAAACCACACCAAACCCAATGAATGAACGAATGATACAACAGATCCTTGGGCCTTGGTTGTTTCAAACTCCAGGAGAGTTATTCAGAAGGAGATTTTTCAGAAGCTCCCAGAGTCCGTTAGCCTCCATCTCCACCTTCCTACCCCATTAGCATTACCTGAAACAGTACATACTCACCAGCAGCTGATGTACTGGTGGCTATGCAGCACCTCAACCTTCCTCCTCCACTTCTATTAAGACTGTATCTATCTGCAGTCAGTGGAGAACTTAATTTTCCTTGTTCTTGGCAAGTTAAGAACTTTTCTTTTTTCATTAGGTTGGGGGAAAAAAAGGTCCAGTGTTGCTTTTGTACAACGACAAAAAAAAGCCTGGACCAATGCTAAAACTGTAAGCAAGTGACCACACTGTTGGCCAGGCCCTGGATGTGACATGACAGATTCCTGGATGTGATAACATCCAGACAAATGACAGATAGTGCCATGGGAGATGGCTGGCTTGCACACATGGTTAAGGCAGTGGTTTGTGAGACACAATGCTGTTCAGGGATACTGTCAGGCAGACCTGTATATGATCACTGCAGCTGGAGCAGAACCAAACCTGCTTTTCTGACTATACCATAAAGGCTTTTGAAGTCAGCAAGACAGGAGTTGAAGTAGGATGAGGACCTTCCAGGTGGATGGATCCATGTGAGCATGGCAGTGCCCTTTCCATGTCTGACAGCATCAGCCGTTTACCACCACTTTGTTCCGTAGAAGTGTTTATAGAAGTCACCTACTCAGTTGAGTTTGGATACACACCCAAAGGAGAATGACCATTTGTATCTAGTTTAAAGTAACTCTTTACTAATGGCTATTTTACAATGCCATTAGAACAAAACGATGCCTTTTGCTGTATGTGAGAACTAATTGAAAAACAGCTTAAACTTAAAAATGCAATGGACTCTCCCTCAAAAAGAAGAAGAAAAAAAAAAAAAAGAAAATGATTACTGGTTAGTTACGTCAACTTTGACAGGAAATAAGCAATTAGAACTTGCATATAGGGAAAAAAAATCGATGGTAGTGTCAACTTTCTACAACAATTAATATCTAGAAGATAAGAGCACTGACAAGTTAGACTAATCTGGAACTGCCAAACCTGAAGTACTTAATAAAATAATAAGGTAGAGAGCTTCTTACTGTAATAGCCTATAAAATAACAACAGCTACAACAAAAGATGTATGGCCAGACAAAGTAAAGCAAATAATTTAAAATTCCTTGGAAACTAAAAATGTAGAATTTTATCATAAGGAATTACACAACTCTGAATGAATATATTTGCTACTCTCTCTGTACATATCACAGTACAAGAACAGAGAGAGAGGAGGCCTAAGGGATAAAATAGCTACATTAGTCATTTGTATTCTGCTTTTATCACCTTGATTATATTGAAGATTCTTTTGTTTGTGCTTGTGTTTAGTGGAAGTCAAGTCATGAGCTTACGTACGCACTGAAGGTTGCTCATTCATATTTTCCTTGCTATTGCAAGGCATGTATTGGTGTTTTTATTTTCTTTTAATCTGGCCTATTCTCTTTTTTCCAACATATATTCTGACTGTGTAGCAGTTATTCTTCCCCTTTTTTTTTCATTTTCTTATACCTATCTTTGCACTTCTAGTACATTATTCCATTTTTCTGTGTCTCTCCTAGCTCATTTAGTCTTATCTGCTCTTTAGATCCTTGGTTTTTAGCCAGATTATCTCCTTTGCTCATAAGGCTCAAATGGCATCTTTGATATCACTGTATTACATTATATTTTTACTTTCCTAAATTCTACTTTGACTACCTCTGAGTTTCTTAAAGAAACATTTGAACTTATATTTTTATTTTTTAAACACCTAAAATAAAGCCCTTGTCTTAATTTTGTTTTACAGAACTCTAAGAAAATTAACATTGACAGTACAGAAATAAGTGGTAATTCATCATTATAGCCAGACTTACACAAAACCTGAGAATTACTCTGAGTCTGAAGTTCTTCTAAAAGTAAACAGTATATTTACTATTCTATGGGAATATGGGACATATTTTACGTCCCTTCTCATAGATCTAGATTCATTACCCTGAGTACAAGGTGTGAAAATAAGTTATTAAAGACTGTTTTGACACTTACATTGTGGAAGTCTGTGTAACACGAGCTGAAATTGTTTAGAGAGGACATGTATATATTATGTGATTGGCAGGATATATAGTCTGTAAGGTAAAACACAGCTGGGATGAAGATGCCTTGCATTGGTATTGGCAGGTAATATTAATACCAGTAAGTTATAAATAACAGTTAAGAGATGCACAAAAGGGTTGTAGATGAAATAGCCACAGATATAAGTTCTTCTAACCCTAATAAAATGTTTATAAGTGTAGGCAACTTAGCACACTGAAAGGGAATGGGCTGTGTACAGCTTTCCCTTCTAACTATGAATCTTGAGACATTCTTACATTCAGTACCCCACTTTACACTGAGTCCTGAAACTTAGACCTTAGATTTAGCACATTAAAAAGAGAAAATACAAGAGACAGTACAATATATACTATTTTTATCATCTGTTCATCATCAGCACCACAACTGTTGTCTGACAGCACATCTTGCTCCTCAAAAGTGCAGAACAAGAGATTATCTGACATTGAGCTTTTACAAATGTTACTTTTTATGAAATAATCTCTGAAGTAATTCATACTGACTTAGCATTAATTCCAAGGAGAAAACTTCCAAAACCACATTTGGAGCTGTGCTGATGTTACCTACTGGTAGTATTTTCTCAACACACACCCTTAGAAAAGAAATCATCAAAGCCAAGTTCCATCTGGATTTGTGTATACAACAGGATGGTAATTTAATCATCTGGAAATAAGGAAAAAAAAATAATTATAATAGAAAATTATTATATCTCACATTTCTGGAAATGTCATAATTAGTACCTAACTGTGCATACAACAGGATGGTCATTAAATCATCTCGAATTAAAAAAAAAATCGTAATAGAAAATTATTATATCTCACACTTCTGGAAATGTCATAATTAGCACTTAACTGACCATAGAATAGCACAAAATTTTATTCCTATCATTACCAAAATGTTTAAATGAAAAACTTATCCAAACGTACAAACTTTTCTTCCCAATATGTCTAGAATTGTTTGATTTCCTCTTCAATATTAGTAAGGTTACCTGTTTAGCTCAAGGCCCAACATAATTCTTACACACTATGTCGTGTGTTGATTTTTTGGGGGGTTGGGTTTTTATAGTTTTTTTGGGGGTATTATTATTATTATTATTTTAGTATTATCAATACAATGACAATTTATTCTCAGGTTTTCATTTTTCATGAATTACATTCTTTTGTACCAGGAATGATCTTTCTTCTGGATAGAGGTGTTCTTTTGAACTCAAGAAATCTAATCTGTTCGTGCATATTCACACAGAGTAATGTTTGAACATACGTACATATGCTTACACACATTCATATATACATGCATATATGCAAACTAAAAGAGAAAATAATTTAATAATTCATTTTATAAAAAGTATAATTTTTTGCACACACCATTATATGTTTTTAAAATTCTGATCAATAATTTATTAGATTGGTGTTCACACTTTGGATTTATTACCTGGTTGAGTGGAAGGTGAAGGGAAGAAAGCTTCTCAAATTATATCTTAATTCAGTCTGTGTATTTTAGACTTATTCCAAGGTGAGGAAAAGGTTAATGAGAACAGCTGGCACATACAGCTAAAGACATTCATATTTAAAACACATCTCTTCTTCTAACAGTAAAAAAGTTATGAAATTTTGATCTTTAAACCAATAAATTAATGTCCATGAAGAATATTAAACACTTTGATTAACCTTGATTTTTACAGTGACACCCTTAACAATCACCATCCAGGAAACTTTCACTGGATATCATATTTTCTCTTCTGTCTTGTGCAAGAATGATTTTATAAAGCAGTGTCCCTAGGACAAAGTTTCTAAAATCAATTGGAGATGCCTAGATCTTAAAGGCAGTCAACTGTGCAAGGGTAAAGGGCAAGAGGCAAGACATAACCTGAAATATATAATTCCAATGAAAATTTTGTGAGAATTTCAGTTCGTAAGAACAGTAAAAAATCTGTGCCAAACTGAATTATGTTTTTTCATCCCATTCTGGATATATGCCAGCAATGAAGGAGACAGTGACCTAAATTTGGGTTTATTTGTACACTGTTTTCTTTCCTCTCTTCCCAACTGATTTGTTAAATGAAAAAGTCTTCAACTAAAACCAGTCTCCTAACTCTGCAATATTTCAATAAATTGAAACATGTACAACCTATATTAATATAACCCTTCATTGACGCAAGTAAGTCTGGTATCCTATCTTTAATAAATTAGTAGGCCAGAATAATATCAATAAACATTTAAGAAATAAACTCATGGAAGATTTCACTGGCTCAATACTTAGCATCAATGCAGGTTTAAGAAGGGCTTAAAATTATAAAAGCCATTTACAAGAATATTCCCTTTTGTATTGCTTAACAAAAAAATCATAAATCTGGATATTTTATAGATTCTCCTCACATGACTGAATATTTTTATGAAAAATTATATTTTGTCTCAAAATAAAAGTTGATTGTCCTGTTAAAGCATTCCCTCCAATATGTACATATTTTTCTATGCAACCTGCAGTTATATATAACAGAAATGGGATCACTTGCAGCTATGCCCTCTCTGATGTCATCTATTCTTTCCCCCTGTGTAAAATCAGAAAGTCTAGCAGTCTTTCATAGGGGAAATTTCATTCTAATGATCTGAATTTCTTTATCAACTTGAAAGTCTATTATTCTTGTGGGTTTTAATGTTTTTGAACACTTAAAGTAATTAATCTCACTGCTTTATTGTAGAAATAAAGAAGAAAAAATATGAACTCTGATGTTGCATAGCTGCTAAAGGTTTTATGTAAGTTCTTTCTTTCCAGCCTATGTGGAGATAGAGAAAGCCATCTGATAGCGTGTCCATTTTTCTCCTCAAGTTATATGGATACTGGCCATTTAGACGATTACTACCACTCCCTAGGCAGAAAAAGAAATTTCTCCATCACCTTATTCACTGGTAGTATGTGTTTTCCAGCAAACCAAAACCAGTCAGTATTTTAAACCTTTCACAGACATTTGCTCTTTCATCGCTTTTCCTTAACAAATCATTATGTAGAACCCCTCCCCCCCCCCCCCCCCCCCCAGCATTATGGCATCTCCTTTATGAAATAAAAACATGCAATATACCAAGTATGAAGTCCCAGTTTTTTATATTAAAAAAAGTGAGATATCAAGTTTTTTTGTTTTCTTTATAAGTTGCTGTCCTTTCACATAATGATTTTCATTTCAGAAAACTGATGGGGAACTTTCTTCCTTGTTCATATTTTTGCTTGGTGGTGATTGCATTCATGTACGTACAAGATGTCTTGCAGGAAGCAAAAAGATGGTAAAATACTAGACTCCCCTTCACCCTCCCAGAGCTCCTATAATCCCTAATGACCTGAAATAAGGGGTTTCTGATTACTTTTTATGTTGGGACAGTAGTTTTTTTATGTCTTGTGAATAACAGCACTGACAAGTTACCTTCCTTACAGTCTCAGCTTCTTATCTGTATGACACATTATTGATATCTGTGTTATGCTACAGAACCCAGACATCTTTGCTCTTTAACCCAAATGTCTTAATATTTTATCCCTTTTTCTTATAGCACTTGGTAATCCTTTCTTGCAGGTTATGAATTAAGCTCCAAATACACTATTGATCTTACCTTGAAGACAAAACAAACTGGAATAAGTAATTGCATGAACTGTACAGAGGAAGACTTATCCTGAGTCAAATGAGATAAAGCACATTCAGCACACTAATAAATGGGAAAACAACCTGAAGCCAGCAGTCTACATCTCACAAAAATGGTGTTCTATCCGGATAGGTCACCTGTCAGCAATGCTGACAGTCCAAATACTATTTAGCTGACTTTTCTAAGTGCAGAAGCTATTTTCAAAGAAACTCTAGTTGAGTTTATTTACAAATTACACTTTTTCCTCCTCTGTTTCTGTTTCCAAGGTTGCTGGGTACTCCCAAATCCAGGTTTTGCTATTTTGTTTTCTGCACTAATGATCATTATTTTATTTTTTTGTCATCTATCAAAAATAACAGAGGTTCTCCTACAATATTTACTATGAGATAACATGGATATATGTTTGTGTATATGTATCCTTTAAACAAATTTGTTACCAGAAAATTGTCAATCATCTTCCATGGACACATACATGCTGAACTTCCAGCAAAAAGCTCTGTTAAAACTACTGTGTCAAATTTCAGTTGCTGTAGCTCTCCACAGCTCTATTAACTAGCTCACATCATCTCAAGTAACACATTTCTCACTACTGTGTTAGTGCTGCAGGAGTTACTGAACTCTCACTGCCAGCATGCAACTCATTTCAGTGTGATGAGCCTCTGTTAAATGACAACAGGCATGGCACTGCAGCTAGCTGTTCAAAGGAGGCACAATCTCTTTCTTTTTTTAAATTGCAATTTACATCTGGTTTTTTGGTGGTTTTTTTTTGTTTGTTTGTTTGTTTTTTTTCATGAGTACTAAGGGATTACATCAGGGATTGCATTAAGTTCTATTACCAATGATTCAAGAAATGAGAAAAATTAAAAAACTATTAGAGCAGAAGCACAGGCTCAAGGATTGAGAAGGGCACTAGACCTAATTTTCTTCATACATCCAAAAAACTGTCTGTACTGCAACCTTGAAAGTTTAAATTACTGACTGGACTCTGTGGTCACTCCTTGTTCTTTGTTTTCCTTTAACACAGAACTTTCCGCTATGTTTCTGAATGGTAAAGATAACCTGAAAAGGAATACATCACATTTCCATTCACCTTTTTGCCCAGATACATTAGGTTATAAGTACTTCTTTATCAGCTCTACTTTCTTACTATTGGCTTACACTCAATTCAGGATAGACAAAGAAATCAGTTAGCAAAAGGAATGAGTCCTTCAAATGCACAGTTTCCCTAGTGAAGTAAACCTATGTAAAACTCTTGAGCAGCCTTCATGGCAACACCCACAACACCCTAAGAAAATGGTTGCCATCTGAGCATCACTGTCCTGATACAATTTTGCCTGTCCAAAAGGTAAATATTTGATTTAATGGAGCAGCAGGTTTAAAATGTCAAATGTTATTTTCCAGTCTTCCCAACAGTCCTGGGGTTTTTCACTGTAGTCAATTTCCCTTTCTGTTCAAATGCAGTGAAATATAAGTCTGGAATACAAAATAACATTGAGAAAGAGATACATAGCTTATTTTCAACACATACAAACTGGAAAACCAAGAATATAATTTAATTTAATTTTTTTAAAAAGGTAAAATTTTCAAGTATATGTTATATTGAAATATTTTAATGGTTGTTCATCTCAAAAGAAGGTACTTTTTTTTTTTTTGTGAAATGAAGGGCAAATGCAAAAACGGATTAAACAGACTGGGAGGGTGGAACATGACATATATATATATCTAAACATACATATAAATTTTTATGATTTACACCAGTCATTTTAAGTCATTTGTCAAAATCAATCCTCTTGGACTTTTTTCCTGAGGGGAAAAAAAAGACTTTTAAAAATATTTTTAAAATGTTTTAAAACTTTTTAATTGGTCATTCAACTACTCTGAAGAAGGATCGTACTGGAAACCGTCATCCTCTTTGCTCAAATTCTAGTGCATAAAAAAAAAAAAAAAGTGCTACACTCAGTGTTTGTTTATATAAGAACATGTTAAAACTTTTCAAAATATTTCTCAGGTGGCATTTATCTGTTCTTTGCTTACAAAAACTTGTACCTGGGTTCTCCAACTTCATGATGAGTCGTGCCTTGCCTTAATTATTTAGCAACACAGTGTTGTTTATGCTTTGACCTCACATTTTAAGGCAAAGTTGATTTTTCCACATAAATTTTAAAGTCTTTCCCTCAAGCTATATTCTGGACATCACAAATTAAGTTCCAAAGTTCCCGGTGCTTCAAGGGTTATAAAATGTCATTGGGAATGCTGATAGTACCTTAAAACAACTGAGCTGAAAAAGGAAATGCCCTGAGCTGACAGCTGTGGCAGCTGTAAAAAGATATGTCTGGAAATGGGAGAGAGAAAAATTTGACAAGGCAGAATGGAGAAAGCAATATTGAGCTTATTCTTAAATTATGCAAGGCCCTATTTTCACCCTTAATTCACTGTGTCTTCATCTCTGGGACCCAATGCCAAAAATAACTTTTGTTTGAAGTGAGTATTCTGTTCTGGACAGCTAAAACACAAACAGGAAAGTGTTAGAAGTATCTGGATCTGGTGTATTTGAAGATGCAGGGGATCCCTCTCTTAGTGTCCTGAGCAGCAGCCTGTCTATATGTGACTGCTCCTTGTATCTCTTTTTCTCTGTCCTTCCTTGTTCCTGTCCCAACCCGCCACAATCACTTTTTTCCCCTACCATCAAACCTTCTCCTAAACATTCCATCCTGCTTTACACAGCCCTTCCTTGATATTATATAATGTGTTATATACCAAAATTTCTTCTCTTGACTCATCCCTATTCAAGGGGATCTTATTGATTAAGCCTTCTTCCTCCAGCTACAGGATGCATTGCACTCGCAGGCTCTCGTCCTGCTGGGGGACTTGAACCACTCCAACATCTGGTGGAAAAGTAGCACAGTAAGCTGTAGGCAATCCAGGAGACTCCTGCAGTGCATGGAGGATAACTCCTTTGGGCAGGCAATAGACAGCCCTAACAGAGGGGTTGTGTCACTGAACCTGTTGGTCACCAATGCAAGTGAGTTAATTGCTGAGCTAATCATTATTGGAGGCAGCCTGGGCTGCAGTGATCATGTGCTAGTGGAGTTCACAGTCCTGTGGGATATGAGTCAGGTGAAGAGTAATGTCAGGACCCTGAATTTTAGGAAAGCAAAATTCCAGTTGTTCAAGGAGTTAGCTAATGAGACCCTCTGGGAAACTGCACTCAGGGACAAGGGAGTAGAACAGAGCTGGCAGATCTCTAAGGTCCCTTTCCATAGAATGCAAGAGCTCTCGATCCCCAGATGTAACAAATCAGGAAAGGAAGGCAAGAGACAGGCATGGATGAGTCAAGACCTGCTGGTCAAACTAAAGAGCAAGAAGGAAATGCACAGGCAGTGGAAGCAGGGAGAGGTACCCTGAGAAGAGTATAGAGATGCTGCCAGGTAGCATAAGGATGGGGTCAGGAAAGCCAAGGTGTGGCTGGAGCTGAACATGATAAGAATAATAAGAAGGGCTTCTATAGGTATGTCAGCCAGAGAAGGAAGGTCAAAGAAAGTGTACCTTCCCTGATGAACATGACTGGCAATCTGCTAACAATGGACATGGAGAAGGCTGAGGTAATCGACAATGTTTTTGCCTCGGTCTTCACTAGCAACCTCTTTTCTCACATCTCTTGAGCACATGAACCTCAAGGCAATGACTGGTGGAGCAAGGTCCCTTCCACCATAAGAGAAGGTCAGGTTCATGACCACCTAAGGACCATACACACGTAAGTCTATAGGACCTAATGAGGTACGTCCCAGAGTCCTGAGGGAATTGGCTGATGTAGTTGCCAAGCCACTCTCCATGATATTTGAAAAGTCACAGCAATGACATACGACCAGATCGTTACAGGACAGTAACAGTCCTTAGAGTCAGAGCTCCAGAACCAGGCTGAGACCAAGAGACAGAGACACACTCTCATCCCTCCAGCTTATTATATAAGCATGATGTTTTATGGAATTAAATATCTCTTTGGTCAGTTTGGGTCAGCTGTCCTGACTGTGTCCCCTCCCAGCTGCATGCAGAGAAGAAGCTGGAAACACAGATGTAGTATCAGAAACTGAAAAGATTCTTTGACTTGCTATAAATATTGTTTAGCAACAACTAAAAACATTAGTATGTTATCAATATTCTTCTAAGCACAAATCCAAAATGTAGCTTCATATTAGCTACTGTGAAGAAAATTAACTTTATCCCAGCTAAAACCAACACAGACTACTTCAGTACTTTGAAAAGAATTGATCTATTTATTCCTTTGTTGCATTAATTTAGTTCAATTAAGTCCTTGCTAGTAAAAGCCCTTCATGTACAGACTTGACAAAATACAGCAAGAGTATAATTTTTCCCATAATCCTACCAAATTGCAGTGTTTCGTTCTAGGACACCCTCTGATAAAAGAGGGGAAAAAAAAGAAAATAAAGAAGAAAAAATAAAATAAAAACTATAATTCACATAATTTTGCCTTTGATTTCTCATCTGTAACTGTTAGTGGTTAGAGACATTTTATGTCCACAACTGACCATGAATTGCCCGCAGGGGTCCCCCTGGGTAGCTGACTAAAGCAATCATCTGGTGTAGACACTAAAAACACATAAGATTTCAGTGATATGTATGAGAATCTCAGATTAAGATAGCAGTTAATATTCATATAAACACATGAATATGGATAGAGCAAATATTTAGAATTTAAAGATGATTTTGTAAGAAAGTTATTAATGCTAGATTATTACAGTCCTTGCCCAATTGTTGAGCTAGTTATAACAAGTAATCCAAGAAGTGGCCTCTTCATGAGAAGTCATGACACACTGTAAAAGAATCTCTGGTTTCAGTAGCTTTAATACTACTATACTTTATATACTTACATACTTACAATACTGAAAAACTTACAGGGAGAACTGGAAGACTGCCAGCTGGCAGCTTGTTCCTTTGCTTTTGCTATGGTTTTGAGTAGACAGTAGACTTTACAACAACAAGTTTACAGGTTTAACATTTATTAATTAAAATACAAAAGAGTTCTTGTTTATCTCTAATATTCAAGTGTGAGTTCTTTTTAAGGAGAATTACTCTTCCATGAGATATCTCTACCATAACACAGGGTAAATCTATAAGGATGGCTCTAGGATGGAACTAGTTTTAAGTGAACTTCTGCAAAAGGTGTACTATTAAAATGTTCAGGTTATAATTTGTAAAATTTTGGACTTACCCAAATAATAAAGTCTGTGCTCAGGAGTAATCTCCTTACATAATGAATACACAAATTTTCTGTAGCACCGACAATTAAAATGACATAAACTTTTAGTGGTGTAAAATGATACATCTTCTCTAGTGAAATTATGTAAGCTCTTTAAAGCAAGAAATTATACTTATGCATGCATTAAACTATAGTTAGCAGATATCTTTTCCAAGAGTTATGGGAAAATCAAAAGGACTTAGTCACATTTAATTTCATTTTTCCACAGATTTTACTGATAAGCTACACGAGTAGTCAGTTTTGATAGCAGCTAAGACCTAAGGGTGCATTTACAATATTCTTTTACTTCTGACTAAGAGTAGGTTTTCAAAAGTGAACATGCTTTGTTCTAACTTACTGGTTTTTCATTCACGCTATGGAGCAGCTTAGAGGGTGGACAGGTTCTTTTCAGATAACAGGTAACCACAAGATTTTTTTAGAGTGAAATGAAGATGCTTTGCTAATAGATATTCAGCTAACATCCTCAGAATACAGATGGATGAAAATAAAGACCCTTTAGCATATTCGTTTAAGAGAGGTAAAGTCCTCACAATACAGCTGTTTTATTATTCCAGTCTGATTCTATTGATGAAGACTGCCTAATTAGAGAGATGTAGCCTTTGAATTTCTGAACACCTTAATTCTGATGTTGTAAGTTATCTTTTTAATCAAAGACAAACTAAATGTAATATGCAAAAAAGCAGAACACAAACATAATATCAAGCATCAGCAAACAGCTCCCCTTTTGTGTTGACAAAATCTGAACCTACTTAAGAATTGTTTCTGAAACTACTACCAAATAATAAAGCTGATATTCACAGATCTATTAAACATTGTGCCAATAGACAATAGATTTTCATAGGAAACTTTTAGTGGTGATAGATAAATGATGAAAATTCTGTTGAAAGACAAACATAATAATGACTGTGCTATGCTAATGAATCATTGCCTGGAAGAGGCCATTCAATCTTGACATTAATGATATCAAATGAGCTGTAGAATGTATATGAATTAAATTAGAGTATAATGACATTTTTAGTATTTAGACCTACATGACTCACTAAATGAAAAAGGAAGAGGTAGGAATGTGGATTTAGGCAGAAAAGAGGACAGCAAAAAATATAAAGAGGAGTCACGTTCTTGCATATGGGTCAGATCACCCATGATATTTACCTAGATAAGTAATAGACCTGCACTTTATAAAATGTATCTCTCTTTTAGTAAGGGATATTCAAGGGTGATAATGTTATGCACCTTTCACTGAACTGTTCTGTCTACAATTTTTGTAACTTCTGATTTTCTCAGAAGTGCACAAAAGTGTTTCACAACCAATATTTTTAATATAGAGAAGAAAATTCTATACTTTAAACAATGTAATCAGTATTACCACTTTGTGGAATGCTTTAGGTTCAAATTATCTGACAAACTTGCTGCAGGTGCAATCCCACTGTCCATGTCACGAACAACTCTTTGAGTGCAATCATCCAGCCAGTTCCTATCCATCAAGTGTTCCACCTGTCAAGTACAAGTGCACATAGACCTGTGCACATTTAGTTTTCTTAGATGGTTTCAAACCTGGTCTTCTCCTACAGTGGGAGGTTCTTCATTCTCCCGGTCCTTACCTTCGCCTTCTGGGTGGTGTGGCTTGAGCACTTTCTGGTGAAGACTGAGGCAAGTCACTGAGTATCTCAGCCTTTTCCATATCCCAAATAACAAGGGCTCCTCTTTCCTTCCAGAGAGGTCTCATTTTTCCCGGTCATCAACTTACATATTGAATCTTTTCTCTTTGCTTTTGTCATCCCTGGCCAGATTTATTTCTACCAGGGCTTTAGCTTTCATAACCTGTTCCCTGACAATTTCATTGTAATCGTCCAGGCTACCTGTCCTTGCTTACATCCTCGTTAGGTTTTCTTTTTGTGTTTGATTTTGTCCAGTATCTTCTTATTCATTCCCACAGGTCTCCTGGCATTTTTGCCTGACTTTCCCCTTGTTGGGATGCATCGCTCCTCAGGTTGGAGGAAGGAATCTTTAAATATTAATCAGCTTTCTTGGGTCACTCTTCCTTCCAGGGCTTTATCCCATGGTACTCTACCAAGCAGATCCCTGAAGAGGCTGAAGTCTGCCTGAAGTCCAGGTTAGTGATCTTTCTGTGCGCCCTTCTCACTGCCCTAATAATCTTGAACTCCACCATTTCATGGTCACTGGAGCCAAGGCTGCACTTGAGCTTCTCATTCCCCACCAGCCCCTCCCTGTTGGTGAATAAAGTGAAGCACAGCACTTATTTTTCTTGGCTCCTCCATCACTTGGAGAAGGAATTTATCATCAACGCATTCCAGGAACCTCCTGGATTGCTTATGTGCTGCTGTGTTTTCCTTCTAGCAGATATTAGGGTAGTTGAAGACCCCCATGAGTACCAGGTTGGTGACCACGAGGCTGCACTTACCTGCCTATAGTGGACTTCCTCAGCTCTGTCTTCCTGGATGGATGGCCTTTAGCAGACCCCCACTATAATGTCACCGGTCCCTGCACTACCTTTAATCCTGACCCATAACCTTTTGGTCAGCTCCTTATCCACATCCCCAGGCATAGCTCCATGTTCTCCAGTAGGTCATTGGCATGAGGGCTACACCCCCTCCTCATTCCCTCTGCCTGTCCTTCCTAAAGAGGCTGTATCCTTCCATTCTTATTCTCCAGTCATAGAAGTCATCCCACTATGTCTCCGTGATGCCAGTAAGATCACGGACTTGCAAATGTACACACCTTACGTTCCCATCTTAGGCATAATATGCTGTTGAGATGGATTTTTCTTCCTTTCAGTTTCTATTCTTCTAGAAGCTAATTGACTTCACTGGGTTCCTTTTGATGCAAGGCTGTGAATAAACTCAGAAGGAGGTAATTTCATGTGGCTGTCATATGTCTGGTACAAATAACCACTGTAAGCTTCACAAATAGGTAGTTGAACAGTCATTTTTACACAAATAATCTTGCTCTTGCAAGACAACACTCATAATAGTGTACACCACATTTATGGGATGTGTTAGCTTACAAACCTGAGAGTAAACAAACTGCATTCAGAAGCAATGCTGTTTAAAGGAAATTTGTTTGGAGAGAGATCAAGGGTCATTGAGGCAGAAGTAAAATTCCTCTTACCTAATTTATCCCAAAAGTTGGCCAATGTTAGTGACAAGACACAGTGGAAGAATCTGCCTTTCTAACATTAATTTCAAAAACAATCCTTTTAAATTGTGGAATTAAAACTAATAATAGGGAAGATAAAAGCCAGGCATTTTGTTTTAAGTTAATCTCTAAAACCTCAGAGATAAGGCTTGACAAAAAAATGTCTTAATTGGTGTCTGGCATCTCCATCCTTTAGTAGCTGTGGGACTTTGTTCCTGTTTTCATTCCTTCCAGTATATTATACTTTAGGATCCCAATTACACTACTAATGCAAATTAAAATGTAAATGAATCTGTTTACTAATGCAGTTATGTAAAACAAGTCTACTTCCCCTTTAATGCTTTAAAAGGAGAAGAATTCCTTTAAATGCATTGTGCATGTTATTTTTTATTATCCTGAAATATATAAAAAGTAATTAAATAAAAGCTGGTTACAGTGAAATCAGTGAGAAACTGCTTCAGCAGGATACAGTTCTACTTGGTGATTGACTGTGCTGAATTAACACAGGTTGGAAAGCAATTTTTCATCCTCTGAATTACATATGTAATTGGCTTCAGTTAGCTAAGTTA
Organism: Rhynochetos jubatus; assembly: GCA_027574665.1. Classification (NCBI taxonomy): domain Eukaryota; kingdom Metazoa; phylum Chordata; class Aves; order Eurypygiformes; family Rhynochetidae; genus Rhynochetos; species Rhynochetos jubatus. The sequence continues at coordinate 27,351,748 of CM050656.1, forward strand.
TTTCATCTGCCACAGTTTCTCTTCTTAGTTAATTAGTTGATTTCTTGTAAAATTCAGGAACAAGATGTGATGGCAAGTGAAAGGATGCAGTGACACATGTCAAGCTTTTCAATAAATAAGTCACAGCATGGGATATAAAAAAAAATAAAAATCCAGAGGCTTATTTGAATCTAATAGCTCCAATTCAAAAGACTATGTGGAACAAGTTGTTCCCTTGTTATAACCAAAATCTTTGACTATAGGAAAGTTTCTTGGCAAATTCTGGTGTAGAATCAAGGGCATTTTCTCATATTAGTGAAATCCAAGCACTGCCCACTGGCAGACAGATTTATATTCCTGGAGAAAACGTTTCCACATCTCTTAAGGTTTGCTTTCTCTTTTGTCCCCTCCATACAAATTAGATGCCAATTAAGCACATTCTGACATGTTTGTAATTAACATCAATGTTTTTTAAAGGTCTCAGTGAATTGAAAATCTTTTTACAATAAAGTCCAATCAAACTCCATTTGATTTTCCTCATAAATTAATGCTATGGATATCTTACAGGTATTTTAATTAAAAATTAGTGAAATTAATATTAAAAATTAAAAACAATCTCAATTGTTAATTCCAAATATCTTCAGATTGACAGATTAAGCACATGAATAAAACAGTCTAGGCTGGACTTCTGAACTGTGACTTGAATTTTGTAAGAACTAGGAATTTACAGTCTCATTTGAACAAGATAATGTAGAAAACAATCAGTTGTTCTCAGTCTGCATTTGACACTCTTTTTTCATGGTAATTTTTACATTTGAATATTTTCATAAACTTAATAAATTTTTGAGGGAAAAGTCAAATTAATGTAAACTTTCTCACTCAGAAGCATGTGTCTGTTCATTCCTTCCTTTCTGAAGAATCATTCCTGGAAGTTACTACCCTTACCCTGGCCAGGTCTCTGAAGCAGTGAAACATAGCACGTAAAGCAAATGACGTGATTAACTGTTCTGGCAACTTCTTTATGGGAGATAGCATTTATTGCATCCAAAGATCAATGAGAAATTTAAAAGATCTCCAAGGCTTGAATGAATTTAATTAATTAAAATGTGGTAGTTATAGGCAATTTTAACTGTTTGATTCCTTGAGAAGATCTTTCCAATCTTATCAATATCTTTCTGTTGGCTTTCTTTAACATATGGATTTCAGTTAATTTCAGAAATGAGTATACCTGTCTGAGGAAGGTGAAAAATTAGGTAAAATAGTAATAATAATAATTAAAAACAAACAAACAACAACAACAAAAAAACCCAACACCAAAGCTTTAACATAAATACATTTTTATGAAATATAGCAAATACTAGCAGGTGGCTGAGCATGCATCCTAAGCCCATTGTTTTTATGGAGTCACTGTCTGAATAATTTTGTTTTGAAAACAACTTTCCAGTTTTTACAGACATTTTAAAACACAACACATTTTCAGCACGATCAGTGAAAGTTAACGATTGCAAATAATTTTCTTATTAAGGCTTTTAATTCCTTAAATTTAATGCCCTTATAAGATATTTCTTTTCATCCTGCCCTTTGTTAATGTATTAAATTAATCAGCATCTGCATTGCTATTCAAAATTCTCTCTTTCTGGCCTCCAAGGTAATGAGATAACCTCTGGTTTGCTCCTATTAATATTTCTTGACTTTTTAAGAGGAATTTCTGTTCAGCTTCAGAATCCAAATAAATTATTTACTCAGAATACCAAGGATCCACCCATCTTTTAAACAGTGGCCCTGTATACAGTCTTCCAGTAGTTCACAGGCAGAACTTTTCTCCTGAAAGTTCATATCTGTAGAAATGAGCAGACATTTCTCCAGAAAGTTAAGCCCGTCTCTGTATTTCATATTATGATAGGCTAATCATAGAAGTTTAGTGTGAGATATTCATGTACAGAAAATTACTGTGCAACTCCAAATTCCTTCATTATGCTTGCCAGTGTGTAAGAGCAGTTCACAGTAGAATAAGGAATACTTTCTTCCTATTTATAGTGGATTACTTTCTTCCCATTTAAAATACACAGTGCATTTAGGCAAACAGTATGTCATTAACCAAACCAGAATTCATGTACACTATGGGGCTTAAATGGCTATTCCAGAATGGCATGGTTGTACTCTTTTAACTTCTGTCTTTGCATTGATCATTTTCTTTAATGCTGATCAATTTAACATGCTTCTGTAAAATAGCACATTTATATGCAAAGAAACCTCTGAATAAGTCTTTTACATTTTGTTGGTAATGTACCATTGGTTTTGTTGTGTTCAATAGTTTGTAAAAAAAAAAGAGTCTAAATAGCTCTGATCTGACCTCGTATTATTGATCAATAATTATAAAGTAAACAACTGAATTATAGACACTAGTATTAATTGTATGTAATGTCAGGTTTAGGAGTTTTTCCTGTTAGAAGTGTTTAATGCCAAATCTTAGTTTTATCAAAACTTGGGGTACATAGGTATTACAAATCCTTATTACTGAGCAGAAATTCTAAGCAGAATGAAAGTGAGGTGGTATATACAGAGACCCATTGGTGTAAAATAGTTGTGTCTGTGTACTGCTGATATTACCGCCATCAGAGGGCAAGGGTTGCAAGTCATTACACATGCATTGTGTCTGTATATGTTTATGTGCGCCTGCCTGTCTTCTAATAGGTAATTAGTTTTACAGAATGAACTGTTAATGATCCTAGAAGACGGATGTCTGCGTGATTAGATTGTGCCAATAAAACATTATTTAGGTGATCAGGTAATCTCAGCTAGAAGGCTGTTAGTAATAAAAAACACCCTAAAAACCCCTGCAACCAAATCAACCAAATAGGATTGTAATAAAGTCTCCAAAGGTGCAAACACAAGGTGAAAGCAGGTGACTTGGAAGTCCAAGCACAGCATGATACCACAGGCTATAGACATAAATCACAAATGTTTACTGAAAGAATATATGTAAAATATGTAGTAAATCTTGTATAATGTTTCAACTTGCAGCTTTATAAACTAAGCAGCCTTAGTTTCTAAAGAAACATACAGAAGCAGAGTCAGCATGAACAGGATGAAATCTCAAGTGTTGCCATGCTGGTCTTGGGAAAGTCTTAGGATGTTGACTACTTGCTACAATCCCTACATCTCTCTTCCTTCTACAGGGAACTGGTCCCATTGACCTCAGAATCCAGGAAGGGGTAAGCACAAAACCAGAGAAAGGGAGAGAATTGTAAGTGTCCCTGTCATTTCAAAAGGACTAATAATGATTTTTAGATTAAACCAAAAGGACTTCATATAAACTATCAAATTCTAGTCTAAGCATGGGAGCTGTGTTTCTTTAGCTCATATGGAATTTCATCTGGTTTTGACGTCAAGAGCTATATTGTAATATTTGAATCCAAGTATTGATGGAGAATTTGGACAGTGTAAGCTGTAACTTCCAATGCAGCATCATGTAGAAATATTAGTTTTTCTTTAGAAATTATGGTTGTTTATTTTAGATAAGTAAATTATAAATAGAATGAATCATTTAAAATCAATCATTTAGCATTAGGATGCAGGGGTTACAGAATAATGTTGAGCAATTTGGTATACTGTTTGCTCATTACTAACTTAGCATGATTAGCTAGATTTGCTAAAACCTTAGACCTCAAACTCTAAATTTCCTCTTAGACATTTTTTATTTGGGATAGGGTTGATTTTCTTCTTAAGAGCTGGTACAGTGGTAAGTTTTGGATTTTAGGTGAGACTAATGTTGACAACATACTGAGGTTTTGTTGTTGCCAAGCAGTGCTTATCCCAACTTGAGTCTGAGAATGTGAGCACACACACAAGAAGCACAAACCAGAAGGAGGCTACAGCCACCGACAAGATCAGAGCAGTCAACAGCCTGCCTGCAGACAAATCTGGTAAAGTGTTAGAAGACCCCAGACCAGAAATCACCATTGGACCAAGAATGGTCGTGGGGCCCAGATGCAGGGATTGTAAGGGTATAATTGCTCAGGAATTCCTTTGTTCAGGGGCCCTCTCTGGACGTACCCAGATCGAGCTGTTATTTTTTCTTTTTGCTGTACAGTCTGAATAGATTTTTTTTTTAATACCAGATTCAATACCTGGGAACCTGTTATAGGAAACCTAGGGCTGAGCCTGGGAAGAAAGCAACACTTGAGGGTGAGAATGTGTGTGTGAAGGGAGTCAAAATGGGTACGCACCGGCTCAGTGGAGTTGCCCACTGTGAAGGGACTTCCGTCCTAGCAGTTAAAATCTCAGGTGGTGTGTGTGGAACTCCTAGCATGGTGTATGAGTGCTTGAATAATCTCTTCTTTAACAGTTTTGATCCTGGAAACTAGCTGGGGTTTTTGCTTGTTATTTCCCCCCCCCCCCAGCCCTGATATTACTGCCATTCTGAAACCAACATTCACCACTTGTCTGTGACACCTGAAGTTACTTCATAAAACCTGCTTCGATGAAGTCTGAAGCAGAGCCCTACACATTCTCTTCTAACTAACCCTGAGGTTAGACAATAGCTGACTTCATAGCTGTTTCCTACTTTGCTTTTGAGTATCCCCAGTGAGCCTGGATCTTTGCTTCCAGAGAGGTTTAGAAACACTGTGCCCTCATGAAAGCTGAGCAGCTTGGTGTGGTCTTTATAATGCACTGCCAACTAATGAAAGTTTAATATAAACTACAGCAACAGTCTTCAGAGTGAAGACCAGAACAGTGTCAAAAACACTCTTGCCTCTGGGGTGTGTTATATACCTTGTATTTTCTCATGGATGACATTAATCTTTCACTACACAGTAGCACAGTTGCAGACATCAAGACTGCTCTCCTGAAAAACTTAATGACTATGAGTTTATGCACTCAGGGTGGGGATGTAGGTTTTCATTCCCTCAGGTAGATGAGAAAATTTATCTCCCAAACCAGACAATGCTCTTGTGCATTTTATGAAAGGCTTCAGCAAGGCTTTTATAAAAATAGGATAATACCAAAGCTATGATATAGTTCCCTCTTCCCCTTGGCTCTCCTGTCTGTGCTGTCTTGTGTCACATAACATTTCCACAACCCTACCTCCAATACATTCATTTAACATGTACTTTGACTTAAATACAATCCAATAAACCTCAGGTTGAGGAAAGAGACTTATAAGAGAAAAGCAGCTGGACAAAGAGTAGAGAGGAATTCTTTCCCTACAGAACTGCAGTGTTTCCTTTAAAAGCTTCCAAAACCCCTACAGTACTGGCAATAAAACTGTCTAGATGTTGTACTGTTACTGTATGAAGAGAATAAAGAATCATCTTTTAGTCCAGTCCTTGCCTTTTTTTAAATTTTTTTAGTAAAGTTTGACTTTCCAATTATTTCAGCCAGTGACTGGTTAAAAAAACAGAGTTCTGATCTGGGGAGAGTCATGAATTTCACAACTCACACAGTCTTTTCCAGTGTGAAAAATACCTGTAGCATAGTTTCCTCATCTGAAAGACAAGACACCTGAGAGTTTCTACTGCTTGTCCAAAACACACCAGGAAAGAAGTTAGTAGTTTTCCTGAAACACCATGGTGTTGAAAAAAGTTAAAGCTCAAGCAGAGCAGACAAAACTGTCAAGAGTATAGCTATTCCAATAAATTAACAAGCTTTGCAATGGCTGGGCATAGCTGAAGGCTCTTTCCTTGTACAAGGAAGATGCATCTGAAAGAAGATGCTTTTTTCTGAGAAGTATTTCATGCAACGGCAGCGCCCAGCACAGGTAGCCTTCCCCAAAATCTGTGCTCATTGCATGATGATAGAAAAAATGGCTTAGGGAGGTAACTCAATACAGGTATGCTTTTAGCAAAATCCAGTACAATGTTTATAGAAATGTGCTACCTTCCCTAAAGAAGGAATCAGAAAAGAAGGTTTTAAACTAAATTTTTATTTTCATTCATACAGAGCCCAGTGGTGGGACAGTGTTCAGTACAGCAGCATTGGAAATGCTGTTTGGAAATTGTAAGGACCATTACCACAGCTGCCTTACAACATTCTTTGGTTTGTTTCCTGTGTTTTGTTCTCACCATTTCTTTCTCCCCCCCACTCAAAGTTCATCCTTACTACACAAGCTGTGGTAAGACTTGAGTATTAAGGAAAAAGGCAGTCTTTCCTCAGCTGTTGTTTATCCTGGCTTTTTTCCATTACTGTTTGTTATAGCTGTCTGTCATGCTGTGCTTAAATACCTTGCAGGCATATTTAGCAATATTTCCCTTTGCCATCTGGAACAGACTTTCACCCGACTCTGGGCTGATGCTCTTGAGTGCCTCATCTGGTGAGATTTCTCTGAAGTATGAACAGGGCAGAGACTCCCAGTTTCTGATAGCTTTAGAGGGAAAAGAAAAAACAATAATTCTTAAGAAAAATAAAAAGAAAAGATAAAAGAAACCCACAACAGTAAAATGAGTGAAGGTTTTTGACAGAGTTCAGTTGGCTTGAAGCAATCTTCTGTACATACCATCTCTATTCAGCAGATCAGCATGAAGTTCTGTGTTCTGTCTTCCCACAGACAAGTTGTACAGCTCTGTAAAGCTGACAAGGATTCAGCATCTTGTTCACACATACATCCAAAATCATGTATGCAACTTATTCAAGGGGACATAATTCATGCCTTTAATAACTACACTAGTAACATAGCTTCATTTTTACAGAGTACGTGACAGTAGATAAGGCAAAACATTTATTTTAATATTTCACATATACAATAAAGAATACTAGGAACAAGCATGAAGGCCAAAATCAAGGAGTATCTGGTTTGTATTTCTTTCAAAGAACATTTAAATTTGATAGTTAGTTAATCACTTAACAAAAAAACAAACAACAATAAAAAAGTAGTAGGTAAATTCTTACATCTTTGTTAGTGTTTTTCATATCAACACTCCTGCTGAGTGATGGAACATTATTCAGATTATGTCACAATCTTCTACTGCCTTGGACTTGCCTTTAGAAAAAAGATTTTGGTCCATCTCATGTATGTCTTGTGTTCTATCCTAGAAAATAGTTTCATTCTCTCAGCTTATTTTTTTTTGTGTGTGTGTTTACATGTTGAAATGATTTTGCACCATTAGCTGCATTCTTGGTACTGCCTAACTAGATATGCATGGAAAATTTTGTGTTACAAGAAAGACCTCTCTGGGTCTATTGATGAATATGGCTTCCAATAAGTTTGCAGGGAAAAGACAAAACAGTAAAAGTGTATTTACTCAAAATGTTAATATGCCAACATAGATTACAAGAGTACCCAATTTATTGACTTTAGAAAATCGAAGCAGCTAGTAATTTCAGATTTACAAATATATTTATAACTTTAAAGCTCCCACAGTTTCAGTAAAGCTCCTAGCACAAATTCTTTCCCTCATCCTTCAAAGGTTTTCTGTGATACTCCCTGTTAGTGGACTTCTGTGCAGGGGTCATCTCAAGGACATTAAACAACAGGCTTGGGTCACCCTCTACCTGAAACCCAACTTAGTATCCTAATGTGTAACAGAATCAGGAAAAAAATAATTGAAATGTTACAACTCATAAAAGCAAGATGATAATTGTGACTTTTGAGCATATGCTACTGGTCTAATTGACTTGATACCTAGCCTTCAGCTACTACTGCATTTGTTTAACCTATATTCAAGTATATATGACATTTTTTCTGTGTATTACTACTTAAGTGTACATTTGTTGTTCAGAACAATAAGCATACAATTATTACATTAAAAAATATGTGTTCATCTGGATAAAATACTACTGAAAATCCAACAATTGACAGTGTCAAGAAAAGGGATATCACCCAGTTTGTTATTTTCCCTCCCATTTTTTTCTCCATTTGCAGTTTAAGCAGAGACAAAAAACCTTCTAGTCTTAACAGAATTATTAGGGTTGCTAAAACAATGAAGAAAGGTTTTCTTTTACAAGCCAGTATACAAGTACAGCTATGTGTTTATCTAGGCATACTCTCTGGTAACATTAATGGGATGTAATGTAACTAAAGATCAGTAAATGTCTCTGGCAGCCACTTATATGTGTAAAGATGTGGCGTGCATTGTATAATGTGTGCATGTATGTGCTGGGAACATAGTGGCAGACTTGTTTCTGGTTGGACCTGGGGCACAGAGCTGTGTCAGTCTCTTCTTTGGTTGTTGGATTCAGCACAATACATTGTTCCAAAATCACCATCACTATGCCAGTGGCCATTGTTTCTATCAGGTCTGTGCAAATCTAGGGATACTAAACATTCGAGTATGCTCTGCAGGACAGACAACTACTGTTTTGGAGCTGTACAGATAAATACACAATTGATCCATGGGCTTGCAGAAAAGCAGTACCATCACAAGTTCACCCAGAATGCCAAATATCTGCTTCAGAGAATTACCGGCATTCTATTTTTTTTTTTTTTTCTCGGTTTCTCTCTAACAGCCAAAATAAACCCCATTCTGTTTTGGCTATGTCTTCAAGAGCTCTTACCTGGTCTTTTATAGTAGATCTCAAGCCATGCACCGTGAATAGGACAGTCAATTTACACTGCTGTCTATCCCAGCTTTTAAAAGTTACCGCTCTCAGGACAGAGTTGAATGTCAAGTTCCCCCAGGGTTTTTCTTTCCTCACAAGCTGGAAGAAGCACTGCTTTCTGTGAAGTCTTTTTTAGCTCTGTGCTCCATGATGTAATGTCCTTGGACTGACTGATATACTTTTCAATTATTTAGTCTTTCACAGGATGAATGACAATTATTCTTGGCCCTTGCCTTGCATTGCATATAGTATCTTTTTCATAAAAAGAGCTCTAAATTGCTTTTAACTGGAAAGAGAAGTGTCTGACAGATATACGGAGTACTTCAACAGTTTTACTGTTTACTGTAGTGCCTCTCCAGAAAGCTAACATTTGCTGAACTTCTGCAAGCAAGACTTTTAACAAAACTAATGCATTAAAAAATAAGACTTAATCATGAACCCTATTCAAGCTGCACTATAGAACGAACTGTGAAATTACAACCCACCAAAGAAAACATGGTGACATTAGCACTTCCTGCAGCCTAATAAAAAGCCACAAAAGATATTGATTTAATCCATGTCAGGGAGATAGTCATAGTAAGATTCCAAACTGTATTTTTGACAAGAAGAGACGTTTCTTGCAGAAGAAGTCAAAATAAGAAATGGAATGGCTCTTTTCATCTTTGTTGCTGTTGCAGTGGTGAACACTTTTAACAATGTATTTCAGTAATGTGCTCTGTTACTGAAGTTCTTCATGTTTTCAGTGCCTGTAAGAGTCTCTAGAAAGCACAAATCAATATGATAGGCAGCAGTCCCCACACAGCTGAAGAAAAGGTTCGTTCCACTACGTAGTGTATAAGAATTATCTTGGTGATATACTTTCAAGAATCCAAATCTCAACTCACTCATTTCCTTGAATGGAAAACTCACAGCTGCTTCCTGAGAAGATTATTAGGGGACTGTATCAGGAGAGGCTGAACTGATGTACAATATGTATTTTCTAAAAAGAAGGTTAATTTAGTCATGGTTGTAGCTCTTAATTCTTTAGCTGTGAACTCAAGACACCAAACTCTGTTGGTGACAGAGTACTTTGCAGAGTCCTGCCGAGCTTGAATATGAAAGAGATGCCATGAAAAATACTGGTAAAAAGATATTGTAAACCAGTTAGGAAATTTCAGAATCAAGTCCAGAATTCATTATGCTACGGTTGTCCAGTTCAAGCTCAATGTCCCTCAAACAATCAGAAAAGAGTCAAGTTGGTGCAGAAAATCTGGAAACTCTAAACCATAAAAAGCTAGAAAAGCAACTGTGTTAGTCCTCGTATTTTAATGTTTGTCTGTCAGCAGGAAAAAAAGGTGTTACTCTAAGTCTGATGATCTGAAGTAGAAATACAGTCCCCAAACTGTCAGTTCTGATGAATTCCATATCAAGCCACAGGGGAGAAATAGCAACACTTTCCTGGAAGGGAAGACAGACAGTAAAATAAAATAAAACCTTGAGGAATATTATAACTTCTTAAAATCTTTGTTCACCCTCTGTCACACAATTTTACAATTAAATCTACCTTCACCTCTGCCAAACAGAAGTTTTCCACTCACTAAGCAGGCAGTTATGGAACATGTGACTTCATTTGTTCATACCTGAGTTGTTCTTCATGAATACAACCAAAGTTCTCAGTTGTCATTTTTTTTTTTCTCATTAGCTACACCACTTTCATCATGATCTTGCCAACCTCTTCATCAGGTTGCCCAGAGAATTTGTGGATGCCCCATCCCTGGAAGTGTCCAAGGCCAGGCTGGATGAGGCTTGGAGCAACCTGGTCTAGTGGAAGGTGTCCCTGCCCAGGGCAGGGGGGTTGGAACTAGATGATCTTCAAGGTCCCTTCTGACCCAAACCATTCTATGATTCATGTTGTACTGTAATGTTTCTGAAAATATAGGTTCATTTTTGAAACAGATTTATAAATCACAAAATGTAGAAGCACAAAACCAATGTATGTTCTTTGCCCCAGTATTACTTCCACTCATATTACCTGGAAACTCCTTTATTATTTTTGTGAAAATAAATTATTTTTATGAAAACACATTTATGAAGGAATGCCCATCACAAAAATTTTTTGAAACTTCATTCTCTTTCATTAAAGCCATTAAAGACTAGATGCTTTGCATAACTTGATTTGTCCTCCCTTGACTGGGTGTGTGCCACAAAACTTAAAATTCATCCCATATGTGTACACCATGTTGATTTCTTGATGTCTTCTGTAAACTATGTAAACTTTACCTCCTCTAGCTCTGCTTTATAACTGATTTTCCTTTGTGTTCCTCAGATTAGTGACTGGAATTCTGCCTTTCTGTGACACCTGCTTGGCCTTGCCTTTCTTTCTGAAGGACTATTTTCAGACAATCATACTCGCTTTTTTATTATAAGTGAATATATTTTTAGGGTTGAAAAAATCATTGTAAGTAATAATAACCTTGTGCTGACACAAAAACAGCATCAAGAAATTCTTCAAAGTGATGTCAAAAAGCCTGTAAATACCTAGAAAATCCCCAAGTGATTTATTTGATACTACTTCTAAAGTAATTTGTGCATTACTTCAAATATGACCAGTTCTAGAATTGTTAGTAATGTGAGATTTTGCCCTGTTTCAAAATCTTTGTGGCATGTACATCAAAGATGTTCAGCAAACATAAAAAATACATTTAGTAGCTTCCTAAGAGTAAATACAGGGAATGAATTATTTGCCGGGGAGGGAACAGAGTAATTAAAAATTAAGAGTATTAACGAAGTTTAACTACTTTCAAATTTTATTTTAAATTTTAAGTGACACGTCTTTGTTTTACTCACATATGAACTGTACATCCATTTGCAAATTACACTTTGTCATATGGATAATGCATTCTCCTGAAGATGGAGCACAAACCAGTTCCTTGGTTATATTCCTTGGAAATTTAGAGCTTTGAGAAAGAACAAACACTCTGATACATTAAGAACATACTCAAAGTTTAAGTCAAGTCCAGTATTTTGAAATTCCAATAAATGAAACCTCTTTGCCCTTTTTCCTGTAAGTTAAATGAACATAAATAAATTGACTTAGCAAAAAGGCAATGGGGCTGAAATACAGTTTTTGAATGCTTTTCTTTTTGTCATTATCAGCTCAGACCCACAAAATTATTCCAACTACATATGGCCTCCTCGTACTTACTGAAGTCATGTTTCAGAAAATCACTGGAATGCCTGCTAGTGACTGTTTCCAGGCAGTGCATCTTTGTCAGTGTATCGACCAGAACAGGAAGCAACATAAAGTTCTTGTGAAGCTGTCAAACGTTCATATTATCTTAAAAGGCAGGTTTATTCAAGGAGGAAAATAAAATCAGATATTGCAGTGGTACTTAATAGAAAATACACATTTTCTAATTAGAATGTCAGGTTTGCATTATCAGAAAATTAGAGGTATCTAGCCTGTAGGCCCTTTGTTGAAAAATCCATTTAAGAACATTCTATATTTTTATACTCCAGTGTGATTAGTAACAGCAACAATATCATTTAAAGTGTGACAAAGTAATCAGAAATACAAAAACACCTTGAAATATACTGCTGGCACTAATAAATATGTCATTATATTCCACCTTAGTATCTTGTATGCCGCACATAGAAGAGTATCGTTTCACAGATATTTTGATAAATATTTCAGTATGGATGAGCATAGTTGCTACAGTAATACGTAGACTATGGACTAAAATTTAAAAGGTTGAGTTTTTTTCTTTTCCAAATGACAAATACGACCATAGTTAATGTTGCATTTTATTTACCCATGAAAAATTATGTTAACTTAAGGAAGACACTTGCATTTCTAGTATCTACCCATTAAAAGAGATTTCCAGGAAATGTGCATGCTCTTTTTTTTCCTCTTGAAATTAATCCCACACTCCTGAGCAGTACATTTTTGATAGTACTGGAAATAATTTATTAAAAGATACCCACAGCATAAAAGTCGTACAGGTGAAGTAATAAAAGGAAATGTGCAGCTCATTTAATCCTGTTCTACTTTACCCATAGTTCATCTTAAATTCTATATCTGGGAGCAGATTTAATGTCCATTACCAGTTGTTAGTGTATTTATGTCAGGAAGGTGTTCCAATGTTCAGCAATAAGATCGGTATCTTTCTAATGTTGACATTCATCAAATAGAATTCTAGTGAATCTACATCATTTAAAGATTTAATTTGTGAAATGATACATTAATAGTGCTGCATTTATACCACACTTGTATTATCTCACCGTAGCTTTTACCTCACTGTGTAGCTCCTTAATCATGATCAACACACTCTGCATTTTGCCAAATTACAACAGTAAATTTGAGTGTAACATGGAAATGAAGCAAAATATGGAGATTTTATAGTATGAACTAAGAATTGGAATTTTTTATTGGATACAGAATTTTGGAACTTATAATGAGGAAAAAAATTGTAACTAGGAGATAGAACTCAAAGTTTAAAGTATTTTACTAGGTGTTCTTCAGCAATAAATAGTATTTTTTGCTTTGTAACTCATGCAGAGGAGTCACAACAGCAGAAAGTTTTCAAATTAAGATCCAAAACCCCACATCTAATATCTGCAGTTCAGTAATTTTTTTTTTTTGAGTGAGTATGTAATTTACTGAGATATGCATTTTACCTACAGACTTCTGCAAACTAACTGATAGGCTGCTAAACCCAGTGGACTATATCCAGAATGAGGAAGACTGATACAAGCTGGATTTTTCCTTTACAGCCTCCTTTTCCTCCTCCAAATTACATATATAGTCTTTAGTATCAATGAATGAGAGAAGTCTTTGTTGCTGAATTTCAGAAGTAAAGCTGTGATCATTTTTGGTTTTCTGTCTCCTTTTCATGCTGAGTGCAGGTAGCAATTAATTTCAAAACGGATGAAGTGATGGACCGTCATTGAACCAGCATTCAAAACAAGCAGAAATAAGAGAAAATTTAAAAGAAAACCAGCACAAACTCAGCAATAGTAGGTGTGCTCATTGAAACAACCTGAATATACAGCAACACCAAGGTTTTAAAACATTGGGTTGTAGCCTTAGAAAAAGTATAGGTAGGTGGTGGTTCTGCCAAATCAGGGACACAGCGTGCTGGTTTTATCTGAGACAGAGTTAATTTTATTTACAGTACCTGGGATGAGGCTGTTTTGGATTTGTGCTGAGAAGAATATTGATGACACTAGTGTTTTTAGTTGTTGCTAAGGATTGTTTGTAGCAAGGACTTTTTCAGCTTCTGATACTGCACCTGTCTTCCCAAATTTTTCACTACAAGGAGCTGGGCAGGGACACAGGCAGGACAGCTAACTGAGTAAAGGGACATTTCACTCCATAAAACATCATGCTCTGTGTATAAGTTGGGGGTGGGCCAGGAGCCCTGTGGTTTGCTTGGTTTTCTCGGTCACTCTCTCAGTCACTGGGGCTCGCTCTGGCTCTAGCACGATCTCTCTCTTGGGCTTGGTCTGACTCTTGGGCTCTCCCACTCTCACTGCTTGGGACCTGGCTGGGCATCAGTCAGTGGATGGGTCGCAATTGCATAATTGGTTTTATTTTCCATTATTTTCATTACATATTAATAGTAGTAGTGGTATTATTATTTAAATTGCATATTATTAGTAGTACTAGTGGTATTATTAGTGTTGTGAGTATTATTATTATTATTGTTAGCATTATTGGTATCACTATTTTATTCACTTATATTCAATTATTAAATTGTTCTTATCTCAATGAGTTTCCTTGTCTTTTCCTCTGATTGTTCTCCTCCACTGAAGGAGGTGGGAGGTGAGCAAGTGGCTGTGTGGTACTTAGTTGCTGGCTGGGATTAAACCACAACAGATGCTTAGAAGTTTTTTTATCTAGAAGGTTAAGAGATCTTTTGATGTGTTGGGCAGTATAATAAGGGAATAACATGTTTACTGTGAAGAATCTTAAGTAACAGAGGTTAAAATTAAAGGTCAAAAATAACTCAATTGAAGTTACTAATGAATAAAAAGGTTAGAGAAAATTACATCAGCATAAAAGAAGGCCCCTGACTCACCCCAATATCTCACATGGTAATAGGAATGTAGGAGCAGAGAAGGATCTCAAGATCAGCTGGTCCTTCCATTTTCCACTGCAAGATTTAGCTATTCTTGATAGCTTCTCTGACTTGCATTCATCTTAAACCCCTCCAATGCAAGGTTTTCCACAATCTTGTGTTTAGCTCTTTACAGTGTTTTACCATCCTAGGATTTAGGATTTTGCCAATACCTGTCTGATCGTCTTTAGCTACAGTGTATATCAGATGTAAACCAAGCAAAGCCAGTGCTATCACAGGCGTGTAAAACTGATGAAAGAGAAAGACGGATTATGTTTTTGAAGATTAAGAATCGATTACACAGACATCTAGCATACCTAATCTCTGAATAAAGGTGTAAATCAGTGTACATGTAACAGTGTGTTTCTATCTCGGTCAAAGGTGTGACAGCTGGTGATGTACAGGCACTAAATACATCTTGAGTACCTGTGTTGACAGCAATGCACATAGGGCAGCAGAAGCATTTTTGACATGTACCCAGGGCAGGCATTGCAGACCTCAATCCCTCACACCTTCACAGGTATTAGTGCTTCACTTAGTTAATTGAAAAATGGTGCAAATGTATTTATTTATATACATAAAACTGCAGGCATACCTGTGACTACAATGTAGACATATTATTCAGTGTCTACCTTTCAAAGCCTTTTGACTTAAACAAGTGCAATAGGCAATTTATAGGCAGATAAATTAGCTTTTATTGAAAAGTTGACCTATAGTTCAGACTTAATTATCAATCCCATCTCAGAGATTTTCTATTTTGCTTTTCAATAACAGCAATTTATTTCTGAAATCCACAAGGACACCAAAAAATAACTGTGCCATGTATAGACTGTATTTAGACTTCTAATGAGCTTCTGTTGTGAAGAACTTGAAAATGTTGTTCCTTTATTTCTGCATTTGTTATGCCATCAGGAGCTCTCTGTTCTTTTCACTAAGTCACAGGTAATGAAAAAAAATATAATTGAACAAGATTCCAATATTTCCTGTCAACTCAAAATAATTTGAAAAGCAGCAGAGAAGGAAGGTGTAAAAAAAAAAAAAAAAAAAAAAAAGATGTTTTTAACCAACTACCTGAATGATACAAATAAAGTGAAAGGAACATGAAAGGTTTGGATTTTTTAAATTTTTTTTTAGAATAGTGTCTGAAACATAAACAGCTTGACAGCTACAGACACAAAGGGAGCTAAAGTGGTTTTTATTATTTTGTTGACAGTATTTCAATTTATATTTTAAATTATCATTCGGCTTTCCTTTGTTGTGGCTTAATTTGCCTTTGAAATATCTGTTTAGTTTGGAAACATGTAATTGTTGTCTACATTACAGATAGGAAAACATGCAAGAAAAATAGCCTCTTTGTGTTCATTTGTAAAGAAGAACCATAATAACATTTGTCAGGATCTAGATGTTTGTACCTCCGTAGTTCTTGCTCAACCGTGGGGACTCAGGGAAGACAGACTTTCTGATAGGAACCAGTTAAAGTCAAGAAGCAAAAATACTGAGAAAAACATGTCTTTCAACGGCTTTAAAACCCTTATTGTTGTATGACTACAGTAATTGTTGTATGACTATGGACTATTCTGTTGTCTCAGTAGGTAATGTACATGCTAATGTTTATTTAAGAAGACCTGGCTACACCTCTTCTGTTAATATCTGTGCAGGAATCATATTCTAAATAAGTTGGTGTAATTATTGTGCATTTGTGTATGCAGAATGATGCATATTTGTTTGACCAGTAGAAAGCTTTATTTTGGTTTAACCATAATTCACAGCCTATATTTGAAATAAAAATTGGAACTATTTGAAGAGGCGCACACTGCATAGAAGAATATTTAGCATTTAATATTTCCTGTGTTTTGTACTTAAAAAAATATATAAAAATTTCTTATCTCCTGTTAAATTTGCAGCTTTCACATCATTCACCCACTAAGATTTCCTTGAGGGACAACCACTACCTTTAATATTCTGGTTTGAGGAAAAAAATTAGGCATATCTTAAACAATATATATTACGTCTCGTTACTCCTTAATCTTCCCATTCTTTGGGTGAATTAAAATCACTGTTGTTCTTTTGTATTAGTCCAGAAACATAGTCACAATGACAAGTAGAACAACTTACTTACTTTATCACTGAATGAGATGTAGCAAGTTGGCTATGGTGAGAAAATGCATCTAAATATCTTCTCAAAAATATCATTTGGCAGTGAAGGGGAATTTGTTAGAACACATTTCAAAGTTCCTTTAAAATTCTTTCAAGGCTTTAAATATGTATTTTCTCTATTTATTAGGTAAGGACAGATTTATATGAGAACATTTGCTTGTAAGTTTGTTTATATTATTGAAATGTATTAATAGGAAAGCTAGTTATTAATGTATTTGTTGATTTATTAATATGACTCATTATATTAATGTATTTCTTAAATTATATTGTTATCAGATCATATATATATATTACTATAAATTCACAGCTTTCCATGTAAGCAACTACAAATGAACAAATTGATGTTCAGCTGGAAGATGCATACCACAAGGACTACTTAGCAGTGACAGTTTTAACTGTTATTTGTACCAGCTAAAGTACACAATAACATTTCAAAATTGTTTCAGAAATGTTAAAGACACCTTACAGCTAGCTACTACTTGTTCTCTTCCTTTTCTAAGTGAATTAAATTGGCAGATCTCTCTTTATATTGGAAGTATTTGTAGCCAGACTATTCTCAGACTTATACTTCGCCAGCATAGACAAAGCTTTCAGAGTTTCTCAGGGTCATAGTGCAGACAGAAAGGGCAGAAGGTTGCATTTGTATCTGGCTGAAATTTCTTATTGACAGCTGCTTTGACTTAGTGTGAGTCTGAGATGAAGAAAGTAGACTTAATTTGTGCCAGCAGCACAGGAATCATCAGGATGTTAAAATGCGAAAGATGAGGTAAGTCTCATCAGACATTCCTGTGCAGCTGGCAGTCATTGCCTTTCATCCCCACATTCAAATGCTCAGGATGGTGTTGTACAGATTGTCCAAGCAATAGTGAAGCTGTCACTTTGGTTTACACTGTGCATGAAGAAATCTCCAGACTGTCTTGTCACTTCATCAGTATCAGAAAAAAAAAAAAAAATTAAGTTGATAAGACAATCAGCTCTCAGGGGCTTATCAGAGGTCACAGGATCATATTGCTAGAGATGACCCAGCATTGTTCAGTAAGCTAATTGGTTGGGAATGTAGATGATTATTGGGAGCTACATTAGCAATCAAGAGCAGATGGTTTTGTCCATGGAGGAACAACTCAGGTCAAGACTCTTTCATATAGAATAACCTGAAAACCTGATAATTTCCATTTTTGTCTCCTGCAGATGCTCGTGCTGCTCTGTTCTCCTTCATGTACCCCAGTAACAATCTAAACAGTGGAGAGTAAAGGCAGGGGTGATGAGAGGATTTTATAGATCAACTTAAGCCAACTGGGTAAGTGAACATGGAATATGAGTCAGACACCCTGATAGTAGATAAAAAGGTAGGTATTATCATCTGCTTATGAGATCTATCCAAAGAATATATTCAATTTAATGAGAAAACAACCGTTGAAATTATTCATGCTGAACAAATATTGAATTCTTTTTATGTTTAAAATCTATTTTAGATCAACCGAGTTGGTAGAAATTCCAGCAGAACATTATGTCAATATCAAACTAATGAAATTGATTACCCCTCCCTGTGTTATTTTATTATTAAAACAATTTTGTGTATTTAATATGAATTAGAAAATAATTTTGATCCACCTGAAATGATATTTTTGACATACACATTAAAATAAGTAATTATATTTTCAATAAATTGTGAAGAAAAAATATACAGTAGTTACAGTATCTTATATTATGCCCTTTGAATAACTTGTGAGAACTCTGACATGTCATCTTAAGAATAGAAGGGGCAATTATTTTACATCTATTTGTGGTTAACATCTTCTTTTGTAAAAGCCCTATCTTAGCAATATTACTAGGCAGAAGGCACAAGGCTTTCTGAGGTCCTCAAAGAAAGATGCTTTGCTCTGTTATAACAAAACAGTTTTCATTTAATTGCACTAGCCTATGCTGTAGAAGAGAACTGGCTAATGTAGCAAGCACTATGTAATTTAGGTCTTGCAATACACATTTAGCTGAGAAATGTTTTGAATTATAAGATCCACGGAAAAATATGGAAAAAATAATTAGAAGCAACACACTTTTCCCTTATAAGTGTAAATACTTTCACACTGATCAATGTAAAGTCACAGATAAAAGAATCCTGAATTCACCACTATTCATCCATTCCCTTGACTTACCTGTTGTCAGGAAAATATTTATCATTGTTGCATATCTATAGCCAAATGTGTAAGACATGTGAAAAGAACAGAAGGAGAGAAAATTATCTGCTTAGTGTGCTCATTGAATTAATGAATTATTTGCACTAGAAGTACACTTTCAACACATCTGTTACTTAAATAATCAATAATTTATCAATTTTTATCCTCTAATGTTTTTATTAAGTGTTCGGTGTTACTCCTTTTTTTTGTTCCCTCTCTCCTTGACACTTGGAAATTACTCAATCTTCAGTCCATTATGGAACGTACAGAGTATGCTGGGACTGCAGCTTTTCATTGTCCTAAGTTAGAAGCATATGAAAAAACAAGGTACATATTTATTGCTTCTCCAGGTTCTGAACACCCCATTAATCAGCATCAGTTTTTTCACAAATGGAAATGCAAGTAAAACTTTGTCTCTCTCCAGATTAAGTTCTGTTGCAAATGGGAAGGCTGAACAACTGCTCTGTGAAAAGACTCTTCAGCATCACAAGCTAATTGAACACTTTAGACTTGGTTGGGATTTAAGTACAAGGAAGGGAGATAGAAACAAATATGTGCAGAGTTCTCCTCTTGCTGCTGCCAAAGCCAAGCGGGGAAAATGTAGGAGATGACAGGCATTATGTCCTAAAAAATACTTAGTTTCTACTTACCAAGTTTTCCACAAACCCCAGAAAAACAGAAGATTGAGGTTACTGGTGTGATTTAAAAAAAAAAAAAAAAAAAAAAAAAATTGTCCTATATAAATTAGAAAATAAATTAGGAAATGCAGACTGAAGTTCCAAGGCCTTCAAATATCGTCATTGTTCATAACAGTTTTAATTCAGACACAAAAAAATGTAGTCCAGTAATACAGAGTAAGACCTGTGCTTCATCAATAAAGTTTATATAATCAGGCTAAGGCTTCCCACCAGTGAGTGATCACATCAAAGATATGCACATGGGTGCAAGGGACATTTCTTCTCCATGTATTTCTGCAATTGTTCAGACTTTGGCCTGAAGAACTCTAGAACTAGATTTCCATTCTTTCCCAGATGAGGACGTGGCCAAAAAAGATATTCTTTGAACTCCTTTCTCTTGTGAAATTGTATATTAGAAGGGAACCTGCTGGATAATCCCAGTGTCTCATAATGCTGAACTTTTAAAGAGAACAGTAGTAAACAGAAGTAGTTTTATGCTTCTAATTATTCTAGAAAATAATTGAGAATTTAGAAGCATAAATATGTGACACCTTTGTTCTGCCTCCCCAGTCTTTCTTCTTCTTTGCACCTCAAGATGTGATGTGGGCTCCTTTATGCCACAGTGAAAAATTGTAATGTTCACCAGTTATTTTTCCTCATGCTTTCTTCTTCAGTGCCTTCTTTGGTTATTTTTTAGCTGGTGTGGATATGTCAAAATCCCTTCACTGTGTCAGCTGTACAATCCGTAGAAATTTTGGCATCCTATGTGGGTTTCTGCCCCTTTAGCTATTTTTCTTAACCTGTATTAGTTTATCTTGTTCAACAGCTATTCCCATTCTTCTCTTTTCCAGAAGATTATAATTTTAACAACCTTTTCTATCTATTACTGCTTAACCACATTAGTATCCAATGCCCTTTTTAACTGTTCACAGTTAATAGGATTAATTTCCCTTGTGTTCAGTGTGGTGGTTTATTAACTACTTTCCTGCAGTAGATGGCATATGCAATTCATTGTAGAATTTCAGTTAACATTTCTGCAGGTATTCTGCATTCCATTAAAATCTTTGCAGCATTAAAAATAGAGAAAAATAAAGAAAGAATAACTTTGAAAGATTCCTTCTCTACAGGCAAATCCTCTCACCGAAGCCTTTTCCACTCCCATGCTAGACAGTAACCTTGGAAAAGATTAAGGCTTTAAAAGTGTTTGCAGGAAGAAGTATTCCTCCAACCAATATTTATTATTGATATTAATTGT
The DNA here is from genome assembly GCA_027574665.1 of Rhynochetos jubatus. Taxonomy (NCBI): domain Eukaryota; kingdom Metazoa; phylum Chordata; class Aves; order Eurypygiformes; family Rhynochetidae; genus Rhynochetos; species Rhynochetos jubatus. The sequence goes on from CM050656.1 coordinate 27,372,626, forward strand.
TACTACCATTTAAACATTCGTAATTACTAGGCTGGAGCAAATCACACAACTACATGCTGGTCACAGTGCTTAAATGCACTTCTGAAAAGGATTCAGACTCTACAGTTATGATGGTAATACAGAGTACATTAAACAAGTAGAGCAGAAAGTATTACTCAGTACATTCTCAGTCACAATTGAACTGATATGAAAGGATGCTATTTTAGGTTTTGACTCGCTTGCATCATGAAAGACTGAGATTTTTTTTCAAGCTTAGATTTCAATCATATTCCATTTCAAGCAATCATATTTGCCTTACTTAGAATGTCTTAAGTCCTTTGAACGAGGCATGTTCATTCTCTTCGCTTTCTGTCTGTGTTGGGGCACACCTTTAAAAAGTTTCCATATTCTACCTTAGACGTGATGAAATTTCTTTATATAGCACATTGGGATCTTTATGGACGGAAGTTACTTGATACTGTAAATTTGATTTATGCTGCTGTTCTGAAAACATGGTTTAAAGACAGCTAGTGAAATGTTATCTTTCCCTCCAGCCTCCTGCCAGGAGGGTTTCCATGGCCTGCAGACAGCTGTGGGTATTGTTATAATGAATTATCTCTTACCCAGAGAAGCTACAAAAATATGCGCAAGAGTTGTTCTTAGTCTTATAGCTGTGTATAGTTTCAGAATATGACTAAATATATAAGGTCTAAGGACATGCCTAAAACTAAAAGATCAAATAGTATCTAAAAAGCAGGCCTTACAGAAATTATTTGCAATAGACCCATTCTGTATTTGAAGTTATTTAAGCTGGAGAAGGTACTGCTTAGAAATAATGATGCAAATTCAGTGATTTGAGTACAGTTTCATATGGGTTTTCCAAGGGATGGGCCTGCAAAATAAAATCTAATCTATCCTGTTGATTTAATTTCATTTTAGAATAGAAATAGATCTGATCCACACTACTGAAATTTTGTTTGCTTATTTTGCTACCTTCTACACACTAAAGATCAAGTTTGCAATGAAACTCAGGTTTGCTTGGGATGCTGCTAATCTGTGCACTTCTTATGACTTCCCAGTATGAAATTCTGTTATAAATCAATAAACATTCTAGAAGCCTGATTGACTGAGCTGTGACATTTGGTCTATTTGGAGCTCAGACAATATCCTGGGACATTCAGTAACTGTCCCGGTGACACAAGATGGATTTCTCTATTAAGACAAAATATCTAGGGTATGTGTATTTCTGGAGAAATGTATCTTCTTTAGCATTTTTCAATCTATGCAGCCAAGACATTGGTGATCTTATTGACATTTAGGGAAACGTACATTAGGTTTTAATACCTAGTGCTTTGTTTATTTTACTGTAGTAAGTATAGAAGTTAATACGTAGATGTTCACATATGCAGTTCATGTAGCTTTCTAAAAAGTTAATATATGTGGCTCTAAATAAAAAAAAAAATCAGTTTTATTATTGTTGTAACAACTTATTTAGAAAATACAAATGAAAGTAACACTAAGGGAAAATACAGTATTTTAAGATCCTTTCCCTTCCCTTCCCTTCCCTTCCCTTCCCTTCCCTTCCCTTCCCTTCCCTTCCCTTCCCTTCCCTTCCCTTCCCTTCCCTTCCCTTCCCTTCCCTTCCCTTCATCCTTTTTCCAGAATATGATATCAAAGTGCAAAAAATATGATAAATGAATTTCATCTCCTTCAAGATTTCCTCACAGGAACAATTTACTTTTATTCTTAATCCTTCCTACTAACATAACCCTCAATTGCATGATTAACCTTTAAGGCTGGATTTTAATACTCTGAAAATATCATTGATAATTATATACAGAAAGATTACATTTGTAGTTTCCACATTCTGGTCTTTTGGCTTTTTTTCTTAAACATGCAGGATTAGACCACGCACTTGCCTAGACTAATATACTGTGGTTGATATTATCCAGGAGCAAATATCAGTGAAATGTAAAATGAAAACAGGGAACACAAAAACATGGATAAGGGTGAAGTCTCTGTAACATTTTACAAGACAACATGTATTCTGTGGTATAACATCTGTACTGGAAATCTATAAACATGCATTCTATTATAAATTCTATTATCAGGTTTGTTGCTTTTGAGGGCGCAGGGGGTGAGGTGTTTTTTCCCCCTGCAAACCCCAGATCTATTTTCACTAAATTTTAGGTTTTAGACTCTTAAAGTAATCACTTTTATTTCACTAAAAACAGAGAAGTGTTTTGCTTAAATGAAAACATTATGCCTGAGACAGAGTTAAATAAGAGACTTATTCAGAATCTTCCATTCCTGTTCTTTAAGCACCACTTATTGTTACCTATAGGTCTTCACAGACATCATTCTTGTTTCTTCCTATCACATAATTTACATACCTTTCTTGTATAACACGGCCTAAATTTTTGTTCAGTTTAACTTATGCTGAACTGGTTTACAAATATGATTTTAGAATGCACCTACTACCTCAGTTTTCTTCTGTGCAAAAGCTGGTTTTAATAATGGGGGTTATATTTTTGTTCAAATCAGTCATTTTTTTCAACGAGTTGATGGCAAATGAAACCCCATACTAGTTGTGATGGTGTGCCCCCTCTCCAACTTGATGTTTTCCTGTAACCCTGATCAAGCAATAACCACCAGTGGCAGTTGTGACTGATGTATCCGTCTCAAAGTGGATTCAGGGGTGACAGATATCAACACAATAGCCAAAGGTAACTTATGGCAATGTGCCCCCCTAAACACACTGGTAGTCTACGTCAGACTCAAGCCAAATTTGGAAGAAACTAACATCAGCAGTCGGCATATAAATATGACTATGATTCAATCATCTTATCCACATAAACAGTGGACAACCTAAGTGCCCTTTGAGTTCTCCTGCATGGCAGTGGGCTGAATTCCAGGATGTCTCCTTGAGTAGTGACACCTCTCAAGGTTACTCCTTGAGTTTGAGAGATTCTTTGCCTCAACACATTGTCAGTAAGTGACTAATAGCATGCTGAACTTCAAAATCTTAGCTAAGTGACATAGAGGATAGGTAGTGCATATACAATCTTTCAGACATAAACCATGACCAAATCTGGGACAAGGATCAGATCTATCCACACCTAGACAACTCTTTGAGAAGGAATTTATTAAGCAAAGGGATTCTTTCTGATCCTCATGACTCAACCAGAGGGTCTCCCTGAAAGTTTTTTCTCACCCTCTCCTCTATGCAGTAAATAATCAAGCGTACCTTGCCATCAAATCTTTTTAAACCACTGGTGTATTTACCATTGAACTTTGTTTATATCAATAAAATATATTGTTACTTCTCTCATGCACTCTCATTTTATCTGTGACACTAGCCAGGTATTTTCTTAATCTTTCTGTTGCTGTCTTTTCAAAACTCCTTTTTTTTAATTTGTCTTTGCAAAAGGATATGTAAAACCATTTTTAGATTAAAGGAAATGTTGCCAGAGGGATATATATTGCGTAAAAAAAATACTGTAGCATCTCAACTGAGACCCTTAAGAAAAAATAACATTCATCTTATGAAGACATTGGGAGCATACTTTCCAGGTTTACAGAATTAACCTTTATAAAAAAGTCAAATAGTTTCTATGAATAACTTCTTTAACACTAACATCTGCCACACAAAGAAATAGTCACTCATGCCTTTATGACCTTTCTTACAGGATGGATTAACTTGGGATTTTTTGTTTGCTTATTCATTTTTTTGTGTGTACAGTGTCCCTCCTAACGCACACTGGGCATGCATGCTCGGCCTCAGTGCTGGCTAGACATAGGAACAGGGAAGAATAACATCTTTGCATTTTGTCAGCTCCAATTGCGCTTGACAGTTATGACAAATTAATCCCTGATTGCAAGCAAATTTTTTTAACCTGTTGCCTCAAGCAACAGTTAGTTTTTTGATAAATGACTGGGGACCAAAATGAAAGTTCTTAGAAGTAACTGTAAAAAATCATGAGTAACCTCACTAGCCTATTATTCTACCTTAGAGCAGAATAATATAATTTTGTTATTCTACTGTATACATATGCAATACAAAATACTAAACTTTGATTATTTTCACTACTTTTCCAATCTATAGATAATCATATGGTTGATACAATGTTTTTTACAGGAAGTTTTATCCCAAAATTTAAACACAACCATGTGCTCTGTTACTTAGTCATTTTAACAAATGATTTGCATTTAATTTCATCTTTAACTGCACAATGTGTTATTCATTGCACTTTTTAATTTCTGGTGTTTTCTGCAATTTAGATTTTAATATTACAGAATGTACTTCATAATGAGTTTTTGTTATTTTTTCAGCAAAGATATTATGGTAAGTAATGAAAATCTAACATATGGCTTTTAACTCTAGACCTCAATCCAACAAAGCTTGAGATGTAATTAACTTCATACATGTATCACCACACCACTTTCAAAAGTGTCTCAAGTTTTCTTTGGAGCATATTTGAGCATCCTAGCTAGCTTTCATTTGCCACTGTGGAAGGGCATTGATTTTTTAAAGATTTTCAATCAAATCTGCTACCATGTGGCAGCAATAGATGAGTGTGAAGTTGAATGGGCTCATGAACTGGTTCATATGGGACATAAAACGGCATCCAGTAGTTCAAATATTTTCTCTGATGTTTATCAAAATTGTACCTATAGACTAAAGATAATACACAGAACAAGACTCCATGAAACACATAGGTTTACAGACTTACTACAGGTTGTCTGTGGCTGTAACATGGTGTACGATACATTCTCTCATTAATTTTGATGAAAACTGCATACACAAGATCCTGTAAGTTATTAACAATGTACTAGCAAAGCACACCAATGCTGACTTCTTGATATTACCTTAACAAAAAGAAACATGATACTCTGGAATGGTGAAATTTTAAATTGTATTTTTACTTTATAATTTAATTGTACTATTTTTCAGAATTTGTTGTTGTAATGACTGGGTTTGGGTTAATAAGAAATAAATCTTATGAAGATTTTTTCGATTAATGTATTCTGTGTATTATGTATGTGAATTGTTACAGCTGACTTCAACAACAGAATGTTCATTTTATTCCTGACTCTGCAGGCAGCCAAATGGAGTGCACACCTAAACTGAGTACTACTTAAACAAACATTTACATCCAAAGGTATCATTAAGAGGAATGTTCCTCACCTGGAAAGAGTGGGGAGAGGCATATTACAAACTGTATTTCTGGAGAGGAATAACAGAAGCTGCACAATCCATACTGAACTCACATTACAGCTTTCCATCCACAGCTTTCTTACCTCGAGTAACACATCTGTTGTTTTGCTAAAAGAGCATATATTTGTCACCTGCCTTTTCTCAGACTATGTTTGTTTAAAGAATAGAGCATCCTGCAATGTTTACTTTAAAAGAGACTCTTGGAGTTTCTCAGGACACTTGCTCACCTAATAAATCTGAAATCCATCTTCTGATATCCATGTTAGGTTTGAAGTCCTGTGGATACCTTTCTTTGCTGATGTTTAGAAGAATATCTTCAGAAAAGCAATCTATTTATGTTCACCAGTTTCAATCAAGGTCACTGCCCACATCAGACAAAATTAAAGTAAAATATTACTTGTGTTCTGTTTTTTCAAAGGAATATATGAAGTACCTGTTTGTAGAGTTGCAAATAAAATTACAAAACAGGCAAGTCTGACTAAATTCAACTTTCTGATGTTTTTTCTGGGATGGAATGAACTGAAAGAAGATCTTAGCCAGCACCACTCCAACTCCTGGTCAAGACTTCTTGGAGGTGTTTTTCCACATCAGTGTTCTTTTGTAAATCTAGGTTTTTAATATTTTTGGAAACTGTATTTAATTGACTGTAAAATATATACTAATATACTGTTAAATAGAAAGTAATTTAACTGGGTAGTAGCCTATATTGTTTGCCTATATTATCTATCTATAGACACTATACTTATGCAATAAGTTACATCAACTTTCCCCATCTTCCTAAATACTGCTAGTTTCAGGGATCACTGCAATGTATCTAGTCAACAACTACTCTTACGGCCTTCAGAGTCAATTGATAGCATAAATTAATGAAGCTGGTTAAAGTATTTTTTGACAATGAATTGCTGTCAGAAAACATGAGTCAAACCAAATTTTGTATGATGTATATTTCAACTGGACTCTTCGAACTAAAAAAAATAAAATTAAAAATTACCTTCCAAAAATACACACAGTACACTTCCCTTGTGGTGGAAATAATCCAGAAAAGTACTAGAAAACTTGCCAAAGCATAAGAAGTTCTGAGGATGAGTATTTGACAATTAATAGTGCCTATTTTTTCACTTTCACAAAATAAAATCAGAGGTTTACAACTTTCATCCTTAAAAAAAAGATCCTTAGTAAAAAATAAATATATATATATTGTAGTTGTATATATTATAAATGTTCTAAAAAGATTTATTTATTTGTGTATATATAAATACATTAATAAAGAACCGTGTAAACTTATTTGGCTTATATTTGTGTCAGTGAAACACAGGAAGCAAAAAGACTTGAAATATACATTAAAACCTCAATCATTTACAGAAAGAGGTTGTCATCTTTCTTGGAATTGTGGATTAAGATGCAGATATTCTTGGCAACAGTTGTTAAGTGAAAGACTGTATGACAAAATGGACTCCCATAATTCATAGGAGATGAAAGGTTGGAGATTATTAATTTACTCTCCTATTACATCTGCAATTTGATTTATAATTGTTAATTTTGTTTAAAGGAACAACCCAGTAGTTACATAAACCTTTGTGTAAAAATAACAAGGGCTAGTTTATAATATGTATTTCATGATTCTGTGTAGGAGTAATGACAACTAAGAATTCTGTGATCCTTACATGACCCATTGTATTTCTCATGTGGCTGTGAAGACACGGTAAGTAGCTAAATGTTATTTTCTTTTGTCTTCCCATAAGATGGCAATGAGAAAGGATACAGACCAGACAGAGTTCTGAATTTCCCACTTTGTGTATACTAACTGCAGTACTAGAATCATCAGATTTTCCCTCTGTCATTGGCAGATTCTATCAACTTCTGAAATAAAGTTAGAGGACTATGCCTCAACTATGGCTCAAAAGGTCAGAGAACCTCCTCCAGGTACCGAATGCACTGTTATGAAGTTTATAGGTGAATTGTGAGAGCCAGTTCATAGTACGAAGGCAGGGCTTCTTCCTGAGGGGACATGAACAGGTTGGAGGAACATTCTGATAGGAACCTGATGAAGTTCAACAAGGACAAATACAAAGCCCTGCCCTAGGCAGGCAGAGCCCTGGTGGAGATCCAGGCTGAACCTGGCTGGGAGCAGCTCCACAGGAAAGTCCCTGGGACCTGGTGGCAGCAAGTGGAGGGGAGCCCGCAGTGCCCTGACAGCACCGAGGGCAGCAGCATCATGGATGGCATGAGCAGGAACATGGCCAGGGTACCGAGGGGGGAATTAGCCCTAGGAGGAGAGGCTACAGGAACAGGGCTTGGCCAGCCTGGCAAAGGGAAGGCTTTTGGAGGGACTCACAGAAGTCAACCTGTCTGTGGGAAGGGGATGGAGAAGATGGAGCCAAGGACACAGAGGTACATGGAGAGAGACGGAACAGACAATACAGGTAAATTGAAACAGCAGAGGTTTCTGCTAGATACAAAAGGAAAAGAAAGGCAAGGCAAGGCCAGGCCTTGGAAAAATCTTTGATTCTTGATAATATTACTGCTTAGAAAGTATATGAAGTGTGTATTTATAAAGAAAGGATATGAGTTATATAAAGGATACAAAGAAATATAAAACATAGGCTTATAATGCTCCTAAGATTGGATGGGATTTTTCCTAATAACTCAATTATGGCAAACAGTTTTCTGTGGTTTGATATAACACAACGCAGCTGTTACTTAATTTGACAAAGTACTGACAGCTGAGCTTCACCATTTGTGAAGTTTTTCTTCTCAAACATGTAATTAGGCAAGGTGGCAGTTATTTATATATTTATTTTCTTTTGCCTGCCATGTTGTTACTGCTACAGATTTTCTGTCTTAGTCCTTCACCAAAACATAGTTTGGTTAAATATTTTCCCATTTGGAAATATTGGTCAGTCCAGATATAAATGTTCAGAAAATGTAAACATATTTGGAACTTATCCAATCTGACCAAACGCCAACAGGAGCAAAAGCAGCTCCTGATGTAGGTATTTATGTATGGGATGTTATGAGAGCTGCTTTATATGCCACAAGGTTACCCAACAAACTACCCAACCCCAGTTTAGAAACAGTGCTTTTACTCCCAAATTCCCTGGCATATATCTTGCACAGAGGCTACATAAATTTTTCAGTTTGCCACTTTAAAAAAGGGAGAGATGAACATTCACACTCTGATACTTAAGAGTAAAAAGCCTGGTACAGAGGACAGCATGAAGCAGTTGGAAAAGCTGACTCAAGTGAGTTATGATGATTTCAGCACTGACCTTGAGAACAGGAATCACTTCAGAGACCTGCGTCCTTCTGTTCTTAGTTACAATCCCCGATAATATAGCAAAGATATGAAATCAAAAGGGTCAGTCTGCAGAAACATCTGATTGTGGGGCCGTCTCCAGAGATCTGCGCTTCTAGTGAGGTTTCATATACGCTACATGTGAGGCAAGGATAGAAGATAAGCAGGAACTATGCTGCTCAGGAAACTGAGGTTTCATCACATTCCCTGCAACCATGGGATAAGCTGAGAGGATGACACTAATACTGGTCTTGAAATGACACCAGAACTCATTTTTTCATCTATCCTGCTTTGCTTCAGCCTGAATGAAAGGATCTTAGTACATACACTGAATTGTATGATGCATCTGACATGGATCGAGAATATCTGATGGAAAACAGTGAAGTTTTCATGTTAACAAGCGTAATCTGAATTTCTGCAATTTATATTGTCTTTTAATGCATAAATAATTATTGTTTTGTTTTTCTCTACATCCTAAGGGTTAAAATTTGATTCTAGTAATTTCTGGTGGATCTTTTCCTTCAGAAAGTTAACAAACTAGTCGAATTATCAAAATTTCACAGAGAAAGGATTTTATCAGATACTGCCTGTAAGCAGTTCTGAAAAAAATTAAAATTCCTGTGTGTTAAATATAGCAAGTCATACAGGAAAGATACCAGTAAATAACCAAGGAAAGGGTCTTTCCAGTCATGGAAACCTGGACTTTTTATATACGTGTCAGGGACTGAGACTCTTTTTCCTAGAAGCAAGAGCCTGAAGCATGCCACAAATTATTTTTCTGGTTCAATTACTGAACAATTTGACATTTTCCTTTTCTTAATAGGATGATCTATACCATTTCCCTATGCAGTTTCACTGTGATGAAGACATGTTCACTTACAGTAATTTAAATAAATTCTCCCTCTGTTATCCTTTTCTGTCTCCTTCCCTGTTCACTGAAATACTTCTGCTTTAGAAATGATCTCAATTTTTTTTATATTGTAAGTGCATTCGTTGTTGTTATTCTTACAAATTATTTGTACACATGGAACTTTTTTCCCTTGTGACTACAGCTGTTTTATACATCATCCCAGTGTGTGAGTAGTCAGGTTCACTTTGTGCAATCCTAATGGTGCAATCATTTATTACTTTGAATGCAAACATTTTTAATTTTCATGTTGGAAAGCACCTAATTCTGCAGCTACCAATAGCCAGCTTTACATTTCCCACTTTTTTCCTCTAGGGAGGTAACCATCTGAACTGAAATCTCAGCGTGGCAGTCTGTATTTACATGCATTTAGAAATCTGCTTCTTCTTGAAATTATTTACTTAACAGTGACAGTTTATTCTTATTTATAGACATCCTAAATAAACTTTAATTCATGAATTAATTAATTTGCTAGCCCAACCTGTATTTGTAGGGTGAAGGATTTAACAGAGGAAATAAAAGTATTCTGCATGAAGGGACTGCTTATAGGTACTTTCCTTCCTTAGTAAACAAATCCCAAACAAATCTCAAACATGTACCTGGTATGTGAGTCCACAGGTGGCAAATTTTAGAATAAGTATATATAGTGTGGAAATGACCACATAATTGGGTTTAAGTGTGGCTATCTTTTGTGACAAATTAGGATTAATGTCCTTCCGATTAGCCTTGAAAGAAGGGCTTGTATTATTAGGAACCCTAAAAGCACTGCAGCAAATAACCAAACTGATACTAAGAGTTGCAAACTGAGGATATTTGCACTGTGTCTAAAAAGAAATATACCTGCAATCTCACTATTGTATCCCTGTAGGGGACATATTGCTTCTCACCTGCTAGAGAAGAAAAAAGCTGAATTTGGTTTTCTTGTTTCTTTAGAAAGCAGAGAACCGTCTTCCATTTGTGTACTTTATGACATTAGGAGGAGCCCTGCGTAGCCAAAGCAGAGGCCACCTACACCCATAAAGCAGAAGCAGCCTAAGCAAGATACAATCAATATTTGTTTGTCTTGTACCTAAACATAAACACACTAAACAAGCGTAACTGGTGACAGTGTCAGCATTTTGTGGCATTGTAACACCAGTAAGGGTATAAACAGAAAACCTTTTTCTAACACACCTAAGCATGAATACAGGTGTAGTGTGTAACCACAGGGGTGAAAATGAAATGAATGTGGTAGAGTTCCACAAACAGGGTGCAGGAAATCAATAATAACTGCTAAATTAGAAAGCTGCCTGGTGGAAAAGGACCTGGGGGTGTTGTTCAACAGCTCATTGAATATGAGCCAGTGGTGTGTCCAAGTGGCCAAGAAGGCCAATGGCATCCTGGCCTGTATCAGTAACAGTGTGGCCAGCAGGACTAGGAAGGGATCGTACCCCTGTACTGGGGACTGGTGAAGACACACCTCGAATACTGTGTTCAGTTTTGGGACCCCTACTACAAGAAAGACACTGAGGTGCTGAAGCGTGTCCAGAGAAGTGCAGATGAACTGGTGTAGGGTTTGGAGTACAAGTCTGAGGTTGTTTAGTCTGGAGAAGAGGAGGCTCAGAGGAGACCTTATCACTCTCTACAAGTACTTGAAAGGAGGTTGTAACGAGGTGGATATCAGTCTTTTTTCCCAAGTAACAAGCGACAGGACAAGAGGAAATGGCCTCAGGTTCCACCAGGGGAGGTTTAGAATGGATATTAGGAAAACTGTCTTCACCAAAAAGGTTATCAAGCATAGGAACAGGCTGCCCAGAGTAGTGGCTGAGTCACCATCCCTGCAGGTATTTAAAAGGCTTGTACACATGGCACTTAGGGACATAGTTCAGTGGTGGTCTTGGAAGTGCTAGGTTAAAGGTTGGACTTGATGATCTTAAAGGTATTTTTGAACCTAAATGATTTCTACGATTCTGTGATTCTAGGGAAGAAGGAAGCAAGATGCCCGGTAAAACCAGAATAAGCTTTATGCAAATGAGTTCAGGCACTTTTTTCTCTGTGCTTGTGTTTCTTACTTTTTCTTTTTTTTTTTTTTTCTCTCTTCTGTATATTCATGCATAAACTTCCTGTGTTTCATGAAAGCATGAGAATACTCATCTTAGATTTTTTAAAAATCTTAGGTAATAAATAGGATTCATCTGAAAAAGGTTTGGACAGTTGAAAGACACTTTTGCCAGAATGAGATTTGCCCCTAATTTCTTAAAGGCAGCTCCCATATATCAATCTAGAAAGGTAAATGTAGCTTTTATACCCTTGGTTTCACTGCCTAGATCCTCCTCTTTTTTGTGACATTTGAGATAGGAGCACATGCCATTAATGTCCTTGTGAATCTACCTGAGCCTCTGTGGAGCTTGACAATTAAACTTTTCTCTGTCATGATTGTTGAAGAATGGGTAGGGGAAAAGTGCAGGTCCTGTTCTAAGATTAGTGTACAGTCCACAACACCACTGAAAAAAATTAATGCACTTAAACCACCCCAGGGAACAAAGACATTTGGATTATATTCATGGGCTGAAGAGGGACAGAGAAAAAAAGAAGAGGGGAGGAGAAGACTTATAATATCACTAGTTACTGTCTCATTGACAATGCATGAAAGGTAAGATTAGTGGTAACGTTACAGGGTGACTTTTTTTTTGATAGTAGTATATGCAGGTAGAAGATGAAAGACATGGTATAATATCTGAAAGTAGTTATTAGTTCTGTTTTGAGCTATTTGAGATTACAGATTTGTTTAAAACCCACAAAGAACTCATATTATGACATAGGGACTCCATTTTTCAAACTGGTAATTTTTTGTGCCATAACAGTAGTCACACTGCTAAAACAAGGAAAGATCCATATATATGAAGCTTTAAAGAACAAATTGTACAAAATAGAAAAATTAAGCAAAATACTGGGAAAACTTCTTGCTAATTTGCATCCTGCTACTCATGCTTTCAGAATGTAGTACATCTGCATGTTCTTTTTATGACCGGGCTTTATTTTTCTGTGTTTTGTCTTCTGTATTTTTTGAGAAGTTGGTCCAGAAACAGCTGAGAGGAGCTGGAGGAAAGAAGGCAGAAAGCACTCTATTACCGTGAATGCTACTGAAAGATTTCTATTAACTACTATAAATTACCAACAATGTTCTAAATATCTCATGTGTGATGCTAGATGGATCTTAAGATAAACAAAGTATTTATATAGTGTGTTAATTGGATCAGAAGTAAGATAATTAAGACAACTATATGACCTTTCCCAGGTGCTTTAAAAATTAATTCTAGTCTCTAGAGAAAATTAGATTTATTTTGCAGCAAAACCAGTCCATTCAGAATACACATTAATCTCTTGTTTGTTAGTATACTGCTTTTTGTTTGTTTGTTTGTTTGTTTCTTTTTTTTTTTTTTTAGCAAACATGGAATTTCTCAAAACTACCAGAAGAGTGCTTGCACACTGGATGGGTTTTGTAGTACAGCACTTCTCAGTCCAGCAGTTGATTAAATAACAACACACCTCTTCCATAAAAAATGCTCCATATTATCATAATGAACATTAGTCACGATAAGTATATGATTACTTAGAGATGTAAGACTTGCTAACATTAGATTTCATAAAGCCTTGAAATTATAGAAGAGTAATTAATATGATTGTTTTTTCTACATAAAATTATTCTTTGAAATTGTTTCTGTTTATTATAATAATAAAACTAGGCCTAAAAAATGACTCCCTTAGATATTTTATAGTGTGTGCTAACACTTTTATGGCTTATTATTACTAAAACCTCAGACACAGCATTATATAATCGCAATATTTATATTATTGTCTTCCATTTCTTCTTTCTTATGACTGGAGAAGAAATAAAAGAAGGAACTTCCCTCCCTCTTTAACAGAAGATCAACAGTATAAGACACCAAAAAAATGTGTTCTCTCTTTTTGATAATTAATATCTGAAACTATTAACATTTTAGAATAAGAAATGTTTTCAGAAGTTTCTCCTTTCCTAGGTATGAGTTTCAACACATGTGTTTTTCTCACAGCATTTGGAGGTAACTCATTTAATACAGATCATTCACTTAAAACAAGAAAATGCTGGGTTTAACACAGGAAAGCCATATAACATTCTTATAACGAAATGGAGTGTGTAGTTTGCCAAACACATGGATCACCACCAACTCTACTCATTTGTGTTCTCTCATAGAAAGATTTTGCTGTCTTTTTTCAACCCTTGTATGTCACATCACACATACAAAAAAAAAAAAAAAAAAAAAGAGAAAACACTTATAACTTTATTTTCTCCCTATTTCTGTAAATTTGCAGATTTTTGGTATATTCTGAAATATCTCAGATATAAGAAGATATAAACAAGTGTGACACAAAAGGAAAAGTCAATAACAATGAGTCTTTAAGCTTCCGTGATTAGTCTGCCGTATGGAAATTAATCTGACAGATAATAAATGCAAAAGGCAATATTTGCTCCCTTTGTACAAGGGAGCAAATACTGTACTGTTCAGCCAAACAGTAAAGGTTTGTCCTGTGGAGAAATAATTTTAAACTGTTCCATTTGGACTAATTCTGAAGCCAATGAGAATGTAACCTGCAAAGTCCTAGACTTCTCACAATAGAAAGCACCACAAAATTAACAAAAAAGGACTGGTGGTGCTTGCACAAACCTCCCAAAGCAAAATATTTCCTGCTTTCTATAACCTTTCCAAGACCCACAGTGACACTGCCCTTATCCACAGTATCAGCACTTCACCAGCTCGTAGTAGCCCTAAATGAATCAACAAAGTGCCTAACACATGAATGCAATTGCATTACAGTTTAGTTCATGAAACTACCTTACTCAGTGACAGTTAAACAGCATTTTTTCTGGTACACGTTATTTGCTTCTTCCAGAACGACAGTACCTGAGTATCCCAGCAGACACAAAGACTTCACCATGTAGCATCACCTTCCGGACTGAATGGAAAACAGTGCGTCTCAGTGACAGAAAAATCTGTAGAAGGAACTGATTTGCAACAGGGAATTGCAGCCAAAAAATGGAGGAGAGAACGAAATGGCTATGAATTACAGCTCTGTTTGGGTAAACGCTGCTTCAGCAAGTAGCTGGACAATATAGTTAGAGACTGCATTATCTTTATTGTTGAAACTCTCTGTGCTCTTGCAGGGGGTGGAGAAGATCTGATAGCTATTACTTTTACAGTTATTTTGAAGTTGCTTAGAAAAGGATCACTCACTCAAAACATGTTGTAAGATGACCTCTGTTTTTCTAAAGTCTTCATGACTTCATTGTCTAATATTTAAGTTTCCTGAGGATGGATTTTGCCAGCTCATTTGGAACTGTGATATCCCCCAGGTACAGCTGCATTGATTATGTTGGTAAAGGTGTCAGAATCTCACCTGTGTTAAGAGCATTATGCTAATACTGCAGTGAGCTTCAGGATTATGAATTTCAGGATTAAATGTATGAAGGCCAGTCCACAGTCCAGACTTTCAAAGTCTTCTCTTCCAGAATGAGTAAGCTTGCTTCAGATTGCATGGTTTTGTGAACAAACATTTTGACCTTCCAATAACAATAACATTTACACAGAACATTATTGGTCAGCATATCAAATTGGGTGGATCTCTCCACTTTTCAGAGTTATGAACAGTATCATGGAGTAGACACAATTCTTTTTGAAACCGAAAATTAAATGGAAATACATTGACAGAAAGACAGTAAGGGATTTACTGAGTGTTTTTATATAACATCTGGCTGAATTGTAAACAGGGACAAGCTAATCCATGAAATTCCTTTCTTCAAAGAGGATGCTGTCAATTGAATTTTCAATATAAAATTATATGGATAAGCTTGAAGAAACTTTGTACAAGCTGTTGCAATTTTACAGAACCTACACAACATTGTAGCATCTATAAACAGAAGACCTTATTAAGAATACTTAATCAGTTTGGCATACACTACAGTGATTACATAAAAAAACCCCGAGTCCTATATCGCAATGTGATAAATATAAAAATGATATTGAAAAAACGTAACTAAAAAAAATTCATATAATCACAGGATACTTCAAATTGAAAGAGACTTCAGGAGCACTGTAGTCCAACCTGCTGTCCTGAGCAGATCAGCTCTAGTGTCAAAACAAGCTGCTGAGGTCTTGAAAACCTCCAAGGATGGAGATGGCCTGATGTCTCTGCTCAATGTGCTACTGTGTTTGACTGGCCTCAGAGAGAAAATGTCTTCAATTTATGTTGATTTTCTCTTGCACTCTCATCATGGACCACCATTCTGCCCTTGCAGCAGTAGTGAGAGAAAATGTGTACTGGGAAGGAAAAGATTATTTAGAAATTCCCAGGAGGGAGCAAGACAATATCTTTGCAAGCCTATGCAACTTTTCAAAACAATGCAGAGCTGGATTCGGGCAGAACAGTGAGAGTATGCAACCCTGGATGACTTCTGCATGAGAAGGAGGAAAAGATCCTTGTGGTTGTTCAAACACAGACACTAGCTGTTATCTGACCATGAGAAAGGCAAAATCATTGAGCAGAACGTCATTCATGATAGCTTGACACTAGTTGTGCTTTCTTGGCTTAGAGTGAAAACACTTCTGCTCCTTTCTGTAAAATTAATTCACTCTATTTCTCCTTCCTTATTCCAGCACCAGCCTACTGCAAAGGCAGGAATTGTCAGGAAACACCTTCGTTATTAAGATGTTATGCAGGAATGCCTCTGTGCCTGTAATGTGTAAGGCTGTAATTAATACATGCTCTGTGTCTCTAGTAGCAGCTGAGGAATGGGTGTTGTAGGAATCAACCCTATGTTCCACAGCAGAAAATCTTGCCAGACTTTTCTTAGGATGCTTGGTTAAATTCACAGTAATGGTAGAATTCCATAATGGGAACCATATCACAGTGCAGCAAGCTCCTTCACTGCAAGTGTTTGCTGCATATCCTGTGTTCATATTTTATGCTCCTACAGACGTCAGATTCACTTGAAATTTAAGTCCTGTCTTCTGGGACACCTTTGGAAGTGATGGTCTAGAATTCAGTAGTTTTGAAGCTTGACAGCTAACATCCTTTTATCGAAGACTATCTCTAAAATGAGACAGAAATTCAGGTTTTATGGCCTTCTTGTCCCCTTTTTGCCAACAGTGTGTTAAAATATGTTCTTGCCCAGGCCACTAGGAAATTTTTACTGTCTGAACTGTGAGAATGGATGTAAGATGTTAACACTTCATCATGAATGACACTGTCAAATGAAAATTTCAAAACTCCACCTTAAGATTCCAGAACATGTACTCTCTAAAGAAAAATAATGCACATCTGTATTTTTCTTGCATTATTCTATGCGAGAAAAAAGGTGGGTTTTTTCCTGTATATTCCATTATTTTTCTAGTAGACCTTAAATGTCTATGAAAAATAAATCTATGAAATAAAAAATTAATCTAATAATGTGTACAACAGTAAGTGCTCTTTTTTTATATACCTATCACAGTTTTAATGACATTTAGCATTTTTATTTTAAAAGGGATTACTAGAGACAGGTCTTCTAAGCAGGAGTAATTTAGGAACTTCTGGGACATTTAGATAAAATTTGTCTCTACAAACAGGGTTATTTTGTGAGCTATTAATAACTAGGTAGATTCTAAAAGTATCACATCTGTTTGTGAAAAATTTATGGTAATCAATTTGCAACTTAAATTTTGACACCTAAGTTAAAAAGAACGGAATTATTTTCTCTTTTTATTTGTATCCTAGAAAAAATAGTTTATTAGAAAAAAGAAAACAAATTCAAACAGTTTTTTTATCAACCAGCTAAGTGTTTTTTTTTTTTTTTTTCAGAAACGGAAGCACTTTGTGATGTCACTCAATTGTTTTCCAGTGTCAGTTGAAGAAATAAAAAGAAATTTCAGTGACAAAACATCAGTCACCTTTCACATGTAATATTTGTTTCATTGTACAACAAAATTTTATTCTGGTAGAGTATTCAGGAAGTCCTTCATGAGTCTGAAAATGCAGAAAATAACGATTTTGGACTACTGTTCTGTATTTGTTCCTCTCTTTCTATATTTGCATCTGAGATCACTCAGCTGTATATCACTACATGTTTTCACCAATATGTTCATATATTCTTTTCTTTGAGAAATTCTGCTAGATTTTAAAAAGTCAACAGATGTACCAAAGGAGGGTTACCCCTACAATGGGGTATACTCACCTTTAATGATACACTGTTGGGAAGTCTAACACCATGTCAAATATAACCTTATAGCTGTCCAATTGACAAAAAAAAAAAAAAAAAAAAAAAAAAAAAAAATCTGAGAACAATCTTGGTTTTAAACAATTAATTGCCTCCCAGCATTCAAGAGTAGCTTAAAGAAGAAAACAAACACCTGAAAATAAATTTTTATCTTGAACACCTTAGAGAAAAGATCTTTAATGAGACAAGGAGGTTGTATCTGGTGGAACTATTATGATTTATGAAGTAACATCACTTTTAATTTGAGGGAGACGAAGGCAGAGGAAATGACCAAACACTGTCAATAAAATGTTATAAAAAATATACAGCTCTGGATAAAGTCAGTTTCACACAGAATAAACAGGACAAGATTTTTTTATGTCCTGTGACTCTTTGCTTCTAATGACAGTCAAAAATTTTCAATTTTCTGACTTGTCACAAAAAAGGTGGGATTATTATGAGTTTGTGGAACTGAAAAGGTTGGATGATTTTAATGAATAAAACAAAAAGTTTTGGATCAAGGAGACTGAAGTGATACGGTCTACCTGCACTTTCAAGGTTTTTCTGCAAGCAAGGTCTCTCGTCAAAAATTTTTGAAACTCTCACAATGTCAAGCATCAAGAAGATGGAGAAGATCTATGGCAGGATCCATGGCAGGAACGTTGGAACTAGATGATCTTTAAAGGTCCTTTCAACATTCTATGATCAGTTAAAAATACATAGAATCAGATGGAAGTTTGGTTTTCACAATGCAAGGTGATAACTGCTGGTACCTGTGTTTTTCAGCATATTCATAAAAAACCTGGGATGGAGAATGAATGGTGTGGTAACAGCCTGAGGGCCACTGATGCTACTTGGCCATTGCAGGTTTGACCAGTAATGAAACTGAGTATATGTCCTAGACCCACACACAGACACCCAGAGGTCACAGACACAACACATTTAAGGTAGTGAAAATGAGACTGACTCTTTAGCCTTACTCCTTTAAAGGAGCAAGAACCCTTCTTCCACATAACTTTACATGGTACTCTTTTGGCTGAGGAATCTAAGGGGAGCAGCATTAGAACATCACTTGATACTCAGCTTGTAGCTTCCTCAGGCACAACATTTGGTCCCTGTGGAAGACAAGATGCAGGAAGAGATGTAACTTTGATTTTGATCCAATGTGGCCATTTTTATGCCTACCTTATAGCAACTAATAAAATCAGGAGTTCTTAGTCGAATAGCAGTAGAACAGAATTCAATCCCTTTTCTGTCTGATCTGAAACAGGTGCCTGAGCCAACATAAGAATTATTTATCCTGTGGTTTAAGACTTAGTTTTGTGCCGGTGTGTACAGTTTGTTCCCCTTGTTCAGCCAAAAATGTAAAATGTTGTTTCTTGGCTAATCTTTAAAATCTATGCAAGAAAGTTGGAGTCTAAAATCTCTCTCTGATGCCAGAAGCTTGATGTTTACTTTCCTGACATTTTTTTCCCATGCCCTTCTCTCAGTTTGTTATTTCTTCCATTTTATAAACAAATCTTAGGAAACTAATTTTTTAAAAGTCATCTGAATAAATCTTGCATTTGATAATTAAATGCCATGTGTACAAATCCCTGAGTAACTAAACAGAGAAGCTTACGAAGTTTTCATTACAAAAAACAATGAATGCTGTTATTACTAGATGATCATTCTGATATTAATAAAATCTCCCCTATACCATACAATTACAGCAAATGAGGAATGTGCCTAGCTCTATAGCAGACAATTTCTAGATTTTTACCAATTAGTAAGTGTTGTCTCACACAACAAATTTTAGAACTTAACATATCTGAATGCCATTTATACTGTAATTACACCTCAGAAAGTTGGAATGGTTCACATTCCATGTGCAGATTCTATAAATATTAAATTTTTAAAGGTAAACAATGGCCATAACTAAACATTTCACTGAAAAAATGGGTTACTCTTTCTAAATTAGCATTACTTACAAATAAAACAGACCAATATTTTTGTTAATCAAATCCTCTTTAAAGATATTACAAACTGTTAATGGGTGAAATATGATAAACTGGATATTCTGAAAAAAAATTTTGTGGCCTGTAGAGCACTGAAGGACAACTATTCTCTGTGTGGTGGTCTGTTTAAAGACTAATCTTTTTCAGGTATTTTCACTCTTCCTTCCACCGATCTTTGGCTTCATAAGTCCATCACCATTTCCCAAGAATCTACATGAATTGGGGCTACAGAGAAGATAATCAGAGTCTCCAAAATGAGTTCATTGAAAGAAAAAATGTATGTTATTGACAGAAACCTCAGCTAGTCCTGCCTAAATATAGTTGGAAATCTAGTTATCCCTCAATTTTCGTTACCCTGTTGTAACATTAATTTGTTGGGAGTATTATTGTTTGTTTGTTTGTTTGTTTGTTTGTTTTTTAATGTACTGGTACTGAGTTCAGTATTTGATAAAACAACACAAAAAAGAGGCTACAAAAACAAAAATGGAATCTACTTTAGCTTAACAAAATAAACAATTAGTTGGAAAACAAATTCAATAGGACCAACAAATTCAAAATAAACCAATATCATGAAAAACATAAGAAGGCTGAAACTAAAACCAGAAGTGATATTTAACCCCTCATCTATAATATCTTCTTTAAAAAATAGTCTCTGCCAAAACTGACAGTGGAATGGCAGTCTTTTTATGTCAGTACACAAGGAATATACTTCTGTATAAACAAGCATATTCAGATGGTTAACAGCATATAGAATATTCAGTGTTGCATTCATGTGCATTGTATACTCTAGAATTGAATCCTTTTGTCTTTCTACACTTAGTCCTTTACATAATAATAGCATTTTGCACACCTTATTTTGACAGATTATACAAAATCTTGTTACATTTCTGTCATGGTTAAACCCCAGTCAGCAACTAAGCACCATAGAGCTGCTCACTCACCCCTCCCACAGTGAGATGGGGGAGAAAATTACAGGAAAAGATAAGAAAACTCACAGGTTGAGATAAGAGCAGTTTAATAATTGAAAATAAATGAAATAAAATAAATATACTACTGGTACTACTACTATGTAATGAAAATACTACTACTTCTACTACTAATGATAATAATATGTAACGACAAGGAAAAGAGCAATGGGATAAAAAAACAAGTGATACAGCCACCGACCACTGCTCAGCCTGTCGCCAAGCAGCAAGAACCAGAAAGTGAGAGAGCCCTTTGGCTGCCTCCCCCAACTTATCTAACAAGCATGATGTTTTATGGCATGAAATATCCATTTGATCAGTTTAGGTCAGCTGTCCTGGCTGTGTCTCCTCCCAACTTCCTGTAGACAATAAACTGGGAACACAGGTGCAGTATAAGGAATTGAAAAAGTCTTTCACTTAATGTAAACATTGCTTGGCAACAAGTAAAACTATCAGTGTGTTATCAACATTCTTCTCAGCAACAATCCAAAATATAGCCTCTTACTAGCTACTGTGCAGAAAATTAACTGTATCCCAACCAAAAGCAGCCCAATTTTGCATACTGGAAAATTGAATAAATAGGCCTTTTTAAGGGAAGAATATATTCAAATCTCCAGAGAATTATTACCAAGGAACAAAGAATATTTATACCTCTTTTTCTTCACCCTCACCCCATCCCACCCCCATCTCATCTTCTATTAAAAAACAAATTTATTGCAGCTCTTTGATTTCTTCAAGGATATGCAATTGTCACAGTTTTTTACAAAATATGTTAATAATTAAGTTAATATGATTTTTAACTTTTTTTTTTTTTTCATACAGGAAACAAAATTCAGGGTTAGTAGCTCTCTGGACACATGCATTTTGTGTGTATCCCCCAAATTACTGTTAAATTATGAATTTTTTGTGCAAAAAATATAAAAATGTAAAGGACTTGTAATGGGTTACTATGGAGTTCAGAGACACCCCACCAAACCTTTACCATAAAGGCTACACCATACCCTCTGTCCTTTTTAGATCCTAGAGAACTGAGGCATACCTATATATTTATCTTAGTGAATTAAGAACTATTTGCTTGATTCAAAATGAGATGAATAGGCTATTGCTAAAGAAAGACCAAACAATCAGTCAGGTCATTTGTTAATGAAAATGCCATCCTAATTTTTATTCTGTCTTTAAAAATATCATCTATCTTCCAGCTATATTATTTTAAAGTTGTATTCATTTTAAAATAATTAATTTGAATATTTAATATGAAAATTAGGAAACATCTCCTTAATGAAGGAAAGGAATTTGTAAGAGATAACATTGCCATTAATGAAGTCTAATTAGATATCCATTTAAAAAATAATCTCCTGTGCTAATTTATCATGGAAAGCTAATAGAGTTCTAACTTGAGACAAAAATAGCTCTTTGGAGTTTTATAAATGCTCTTGTCTAAGTTAACTATTTCTATTATTCACAAAAATTAAATTAGTGTGTTAGAAACCTGACTATTAAATAAAGAAAAGCATTAATTTTTTCAAGTTATTTTTGTCAAGGGGATTGTTGCCTTTTTTCATCATTGTAGGTTTTGAAAGAAACAACTATTCTTTCATGTTTTAGATACACAATTATTCTCCCTTAATTTCTATCGATTGAAAAGATTCTATATATCTTCATAGAATACAGGGTTTAGTCTTGCTATGTATAATGCTAATTTAACTGCATTCCCAGTGTTTCATCTTCAGTGTTAGCTCAGTGACAAAACATCATTTTATTCTCCCATTTGGACTGCTGGAATTCTCTTCAAATCCCCTTCTGAACTGGACTGTAATTCTGTCCATCACTAAGAGACATGCCAAGCTATTTTACACGCTATTTGAAGGTAAGAACTGCTCTTTGCTGACTGAAGATGGCAGAAATTGCTTCCAAAAGCCATCAAGATAAAAGACAAAGACCAGTATTGCTTAGATGAAGGGCCACTAGTTAGGGTATGTGATTGAAGACTAATGTCTCTGTACATAAAAAAGCCACAAGGATCAGAAGAAAAGGGATCTGGGGGTAATGCTGGAAACCTAACCAATGGAAACCAGCAGTCCCTGAATTATTCTCTCCCTGGGCAGGGCTGGATTAGCCCACCCAAGGAGAAGGATTTCTCCCACATAAGAACAAAGATAAACTCTCCACCTAAGCACCTGAAATCTGAAGTGAGGTGTGACATACAGGGTATGGAACTTATTATGGGATGCAAAGGAATAACACTTGGGGAGTGCATAAAACTCACTATAGAGTTGTGGAGGTGTGTGGGACTTCATATGGTAGGGACCAAGGTGGAGAAAAGGAGGAATCAAGGTGATTTAACAGGAACAAAAGTGGGAAAATAGAGGGATAAGGGATTGAAAGGGACCAGCTGAGTATGAGCAGCTTGCAAATCAGTCTGCTTGTCTTCTAAGCTCTGTATCTTCTGGTCACTTCAGTCTATCCTATATTCTCATTAAATACTATGTCAGCCATCGGTGTGGGTGCACTTCCCAAGTGTATGTGGGTGACCGGGTATGGTTGCATGCTGACAAACCTCAAGCTGAACCAGCCAACAAGCACGAGTCTGAGAGCCAGCAGCTGGAGTGGGAACATGAACATCAGGGGTTATAAATCCAGTGAGAACAGGGGATCTTAAACAAGCTGTTGGAGGGATCTCTAAGGAGCACACACACATACAAACACACTCATAAACACATATATAATCTTTTCACTATCAAATTAAAATTCTCATCAGATCAACAATAGGAACTGGATTGAGCCATCTGTGCTGTTCGTGTTCATCTGATTGCTGTGTGTTTAGGTGGATGTTGCTAAAGGCTGATGCTTCCTTAGAAAAGCATCAAACAGTATCAGTCCAGTGCTGCAGTAGCTTTTTAAAAGGGGGAAAAAAGTGCTTTAACATAGTGCGGTTAGGCTTTTCTTTTTTTTTTCTTTCTTTTCTTTTCTTTTCTTTTCTTTTCTTTTCTTTTCTTTTCTTTTCTTTTCTTTTCTTTTCTTTTCTTTTCTTTTCTTTTCTTTTCTTTTCTTTCCTTTCCTTTCCTTTCCTTTCCTTTCCTTTCCTTTCCTTTCCTTTCCTTTCCTTTCCTTTCCTTTCCTTTCCTTTCCTTTCCTTTCCTTTCCTTTCCTTTCCTTTCCTTTCCTTTCCTTTCCTTTCCTTTCCTTTCCTTTCCTTTCCTTTCCTTTCCTTTCCTTTCCTTTCCTTTCCTTTCCTTTCCTTTCCTTTCCTTTCCTTTCCTTTCCTTTCCTTTCCCTTCTCCCTTCTCCCTTCTCCCTTCTCCCTTCTCCCTTCTCCCTTCTCCCTTCTCCTTCTCTTTCCTTTCCCTTCCCTTTTCCCTTTTCCCTTTTCCCTTTTCCCTTTTCCCTTTTCCCTTTTCCTTCTCTTTCCTTTTCTCTTTCCTTTCCTTTTTTTCTAGAAGAAAAACAATAAAAGTCTGCAACTTCAAGTCTGACAAACCGTCTTTTATGTTTCCCTCCATTTAGTTTTTGGATGTTCAAGAACATTTGTTTTAGAAGCAAACTAAAAACTTTCTGTTGCAATAAACTAATTAACACAAATTTAAATTATGAAAGTACATGATATCAATTGCTTGAATAAATTATCAAGCAGAATGCACTCCTCTCAAGTATGAAAGATAAATTAAAGAGTTGATGTTTTACAGACCACTTTAAAACACCTGCTTAAATGATAAATTTTAAATTGCCATAAAGTTAAGATGTATACAAAACAGTTTCCAGGATCAACACCTAGAAACTTCTTTTATCTTTATTAGAAGAGAAAAATGAGATGTTAGGAACTCTAGGTAAGGAACAAAAGCTGAATGTTACAGAGTAC
Organism: Rhynochetos jubatus; assembly: GCA_027574665.1. Classification (NCBI taxonomy): domain Eukaryota; kingdom Metazoa; phylum Chordata; class Aves; order Eurypygiformes; family Rhynochetidae; genus Rhynochetos; species Rhynochetos jubatus. The sequence goes on from CM050656.1 coordinate 27,397,091, forward strand.
CGTTCACATTCAGAGTACTGTTATTGCTGTACAGCACAGATATATCAAAGCCTATTCTAAATGTTCTTCAAGTAGTGTTTAGGCTGACAGTACAGACTCCTGCAGAGGCATCTGCAGGAGTGGAAAGTTCTAACCTCTTAGTCATGAAAATGGTAAATTCACCTGAAAAATCAGTAACAAGAAAATAATCATCTGCAGTAATATGGCGCTTAGGGTAGGCAGCATATCTCCCACAATCTGCTTCAAGGTGCCTACTGCTATTAATCTACCAGGGCTTTTTGCTCTCTCTGATGTCCAGGTTTTGACTCTATTAGAGCCAAATAAGTCACAATAAGGAAGACCTAGATCAGAGGTCAGACTTGCTACAGAAGTAGCAGCGCAGCCCAATCTAGAGCTTCAGACACAAGACGACGTTTATCTGCATACTTGAGCTTGCTGAATGAAAACTTATACAGGTCTACAGGACACTGCAGTCCAATTTCATATGGGAAAAATTTGTAGGTTCGAGCTATTAATCAGAGGTCTGAGGTCCTTCTGACTATTTGGCCAGCTTGTGATTCCTGCATAAAGAGATGAACTATATCACAAATGCTCTCTTCTGTTGTTAAAGTATGTGGACAGAAAGGAAGACATTTTCCCAGGTCAGTGTAATTGTAAGATAAAAATAGAACGAAAGTGGTTTTTCATAATGGTCCTCCAAAGACATACTAACTGCTGCTTACCTGATTTACATAACCCACACATATATTGTATTCAGCAAACATTAGAGACAAACTGCAATGTTGTTCTTAGTTACATTAGTAACATCTTCCATAATAATTACACACAGTGAAAGGAAATCCTCAGCTCTAGACACTGTTTTGTAATTGCTTTCTAGTTTGGATATGTCATACATAATAAACATTGTAACAATGTCGTAACTCTTCAAGCTGCAAATTAAAACTAAAATGGCCTTAAGAGCCTGTTCAAAAAACATTGTCTCCCATAATTTTACTGTATTTGTATAATACTTAACCCTGTAAGAAGTTTATCAGAAGTTCTGTTCTCAGGTGAGTGAGCAACACCTGAACAAAGTGCTGGGGGTCATGTTTTGTTTCTCCAAACAAATCTTTCTTAAGTGACTATAAATATTTAAATCACTGAAAATGTACTCTATGTAGTATTAGTGTAAAATAAGATTGGCAGATCAAACACCTTAAAGTGATAAGAAAAAGCTTCTATTTTCCATGACAAAGATGTATACCCTTTGTTATACTAATTCACATTTTGTTTGGTTTTGGTTTTATGAAATATATTTTGAAGCTAAATAATTAACACATATTTTTTACAGCATGAGACAGAAGTTTTTACTTGCTGGATCCAAAATGGTATCAGAATATGAATTTTGATTTGAATTTCATTGTCATTAAAATGAATATGAACAGTTAATGGGACAAAGAAACATCAGGTATTATCCTAATTCAACATGACCTGATATCATGCAGACTATTTTCTCTTGAGAAGCTCATTTTTGAGTATGTCAGTGATGATATGACCGAAAAAGTCTGAACACTGTTTTGCAAGTCAACCCAACCCTTTAATAAACAGCTTCTTCTGTCTTTTTCTTTCAATGGACATTCATGACAAAGAAGTGGGGTAGAGTTTCTATTCAAAATATTTATGTCAAAATATTGAGAAAGAAAGATTTGCTGCAAGTTGCCTCGGACTTTTAGCAAAATAACCCCTAAAAATGAATTGAAATTTGAATAGCTCCTATGTCCCAGGTTCAGAGTGTGGAAAAAGATTTTAAATTTATTGATGTTAGATTTATTTTCTAAACCCTTGGTCTCTCAAACCACAGTATAGGATATGGGTCCACTGAATACAGGAATCAAATAAAAGACCCTGGTTGAAAGCCGAACTATGATGACTTCATGAACTTTCTTCTATTAACTGTTCAAATACAGTTGGACACAATCAAAAAAGAAAAATAAAAACGCCTCCCTGTGAGCTCTTTTCCACATTTTAACCAAGAAATTTGTCTACCACTGAGTGTAACTCAGATAAATCAAGTTATATCAAGGACAGTACACCACAAATCACAATAAAAGTATTTTTTGGTTTTAGCAACATTGTACAAGATTTTAAAATGCAAACATGTTTGAGCTGACACTATGAGAATATTAGTTTTGGTTCTTTTTTTCAAACAAAATCACTGTTCTGCAAATGCTACCCAATAGGTTTATTTCATCCAATTTTAACTACGTATAAAATTTCTTCTTTCCAATTTTCAGGCACAATCCAATATCCACTATCTCATAACGACAGCAAAGAAACTGATTCTATAGGCTTTTGATGACTCACACAGCTATTGCTTTTCAACACTGGAAGTGCCAGAGAAAAAGAAAACTGTTAGCAGAGCTATTACATTATTTTTCCAGACCCCAGTGACTTTACACCAATTAAAAGTCTTTTGATAAAGAAATGCAAAACTCATTATTTTTTCTGTTGTTAATTAAAATTCTATGAAGTGTTATTATGTTTTTAAGACTTACAGAACTGTATCAACATATCCAAAATGTGTCATTCTGAAGCAGCCTTCATATCCTTCCCCTCCCTTCCTTTTGTGCAATAAACACATACAGATGAAAGAGAAAGTGAATCTGCTTTGGAAGTTTGTTATTATTAATAGGATAGGTATGATCATTACTGGAGTGATTGGGTATTTTGCCTGGTGGTTCCATGGCATTAGGCATGGCATGATTAATATTACCCTGTTAGTGATGGCTGGTAAAGTAATCTACCATTAATATGACAAATAAGATGCCCTTCCTCAAGGCTCCAGGTGCAAGTTTCAGGTTCACTGATTACTATATAGACTCAGTATGATTGCTTTTTACATTTGTCCTGCACATGAAGATGGAGAAAGAACAAGCACTCCTGCGTCTTCTTTTGTGAACAAGGGCTGAATCTTCCTTGTTGTGCTTTAACCCAAGCCAGCAACCAACTACCTGACAGCTACTCAAGCACCTCCCCCTTCCTCCAGCAGACGGGAAGAAGAATCAGAGGAAAAAAAACAAGGAAGCTCATAAATTTGAGATAAGAACTATTTACTAATTGAATCTAAATGAATATATACAAATACTACTAATAATAAGTAATTAAAACAACAGAAAATAAAACATATTATATAATATAATGCAATTATGATACAGTTGTTCACCATTCACTGACCAGTTAAAGCAGAAGTTAAAGCAGAAGTCTCTGACACTTATAAACTCTAAGTACACTAATAAAAATAAAGTGTTAGCTTGCCTTCAGCACAAACATAAGCTTATTAAAATAATGCAACAGCATGTCAGTATTTTGTAATACAGTGATGGCATAGCCAGATACAAAGCATAAATTTTTACTTAAGAATGTGAGCAGTTTGACTCCAAAGGGGCAAAAAAAAGAGTGGTACAGTTGCATGTGAATGACAAAAGTTTGCAAGATACAGAACAAGGAACAAGGTAAGTATCACGGGTGGCAGAACATCATGCAAATGTGAAAGAATGATGACTAACACACCCAAATCCAAGGTAAACATATCCACAGCAGGGAAGATCACCTTTTGAGAGAGGGACAAGCAGTATGGAAAAATCAAACATAAGCAAGGAGTGATGGATTAGAAAGACAATCCATTTCTCCTCTAACTTTTCTGATCACCTTCATGGCCACAAGTAAGACCCAATGAAGCCCATATTTATTAGTGTTAATTTTACAGCATTAACTGTATTGTAAACACACAACTATGCTAAAATATGAGTGTCAAAAATAGACATTTTTGTGTTTATATAATTAATTATTAAGAACTAGACATTAGCACAAAGTATGTTGCTAATGAATTAATCTAATAAAGTATTCTGGAGGGGTGTGTGTTGTTTGTTTTTTATTTTTTTTAATTTTTTTTTAATATTAAGGCTGGCCTTGTGAATCTAACTACTCTCATCACAGTGGTCTGTAGCTGATGTGTATATGCATATTTAGTTGCACCATCCTCGTAGAGCACTGCCACAAATTTTTACTGGCTTTAATCCATATCCCTATTAGTGGTAAACGAAGAGAAACTACTGTATGAGGAGGCACTATCATTACCTGACCTAGCCTATCTTCAGCTAACAACAATTTTCTAACAGCTTTAATATCTTCCTCCTAACAAGCACTCTTGTGACGTGGGTCGCAGTAGCTGTTGATACAGTGTGCTGTCTGCTGCGGCACTGAGTTTGGTGCATTTGCACTGTTAGTGCTTCGAGCGGGTTGGAAATGTGACCAAATATATGTAGTGCTGCAAAGTTCAATTCTAAAAGTAGCTTTGATGTATACAGATCTGCAGATTCTGGTTTGCATATTTAACTATAGAAATCAGTTCTTTGTTCTCATGATTAGAGTATACATTTTTGTGTAAGGAATATCATTGTTGCATTGACTTTGTCATTGCAGTTAACCGGTGCAGAAAATGACTCTTCAAAAATTTATGCAGCTTATCAACTTTGAATAAATACTTGAACAGGTATGTCTTTATGATAAATGTTTAACTCAGAAAAATAGAGAGGGGTTTGTTATTGGTATTGGTTTTAATATTTAGGCTGCAGTATCATTATCATGGGACAAGAAACTCAGAGTATAGTGTAAGTAGAATTAAAAAAATGTAATTGCATAAAAATTGGAAGTATAAGACTCTTACTACGTGGAAGTAGAGGAGGTGGTGAGCTCAAACCACCTAATGAGTTGTGTTGGTTTATGGTCAGAAAACACAGCTATATATTAAAATTATTGCTTCAACAATTATGTTGCATTTGTCTGAATCTTTTAATTTTTAAATACATTTTTACTACTTGATTTGCATTTTAAAGAGTACTTAATCTGAGAAATGTTGATCATACAGAAAGCTATTTCACAATTATGCTTTTAGTACATAAGAACAGATGACATGATTTCACTGTAAAGAAATAAATGTGGAAAGTCAAAATTTGAATTTTTTTGACACTTCAAAGCCACAAGATAACATATATTACATGCTACGTTGAAAGGGCAGGTGTAAGAGAAGAAATCCAAAATAAAGAGAAATTACATGATGCTTTGAATAAAGTTGGCAGTGATGTTGGTTAAGGGATAGAGAAATATGCTGAGAACTCTGCTATTCCCTTTTAGGATCATTTATATTCTCTACACCCTATTTACAAAACATACACTTATACAAACTAACAACTCTCTATAAAAGATGGAAGATGACATGTGAAGGAAGTCATAACACTGTTGTCCAAAAAAAAGGGTTGTCACAAAATCTCTAGGTTTCAAGACCAGGTGGGCTTGTATAGTTGATGAATGGGGAATGAGTGGTTATGGCCCCAAGGGCAGGAGCTTAGCCCCAGGTCATCTGATCTTATTATCATGAACCTGCTCTCAAATAAAGATAATAGAAGTCTCAAGATGAGAGAATGGTAAATTCCTGTTTTCATATGTAAAGTTAGGAGTAAGGAATGACTGAGTCATAATTCACTGTGGTGATTTCTTCTTATTATTTGGTATATATGACCCAGCTTATTTCTCAAAAGGTGTGCTAGTCTTCTGGAGTTATCACCTAGCACCCATCTCTGAGCAGACATGCAATAAACACATATCTGGACTCTGTGTGTGTATCAGCTTATTGCACACTCAGTGAAGAGCCCAGATTTGGGACAACAAGCCCTACTTCTCCCTCAGCGGCTGGTACCGTCCTTTGTGAAGCATTTTTGGTTACCTGATTTTTTAATAAGTTATTTAAAGATATAGTGAAACAAGAACCAATTATTGTTGATACTGAAGGAGGTTTAAATTAACGCATTGTACTGCACAGCAATCACACACAGTAAAAAAGAGTGGCTGAAAGACAACTTGCACAGAGGCAAGATCACACAGAGTATGATAGTAACAAAAATGTGGCCCCTGTGACAAAACAGACCCTTTTAGGAACAGGAGGTGTTTTCTGGGTCTGAAAACCAGCCAGTCAAACAATGGATGTTTTAAGATCACATGGGGTACCACATTGTTGAGAAATAGTAACACCAGTGACAAGATGGTGGCTGCTTCATACTTGTGCCCCAAAATGGAGGCTGAGGGAAAATGGAAGCCTCTAAGAGGGGATGTGGGAGGGGATTTCTGACCTTGATATGCTTCCAGGTTGAACAGGCAGGTGAAGCCAGAGCTGTCATTCAATCACAGCCTGAGAACATATGGATTGTGACAGTGGCAGAAAGAGCATTCTCCATGGTCAGTGAAGGTGGGAAGCTGGTCATGTGGCCAGGACAGGAGAGGGTTTTCGTGTCCAGCCAAGTGGTGGCTGTGAGGTGACCTGGCTCAGCCTGGCAATGGGGTACACACCTGGCTGCTGTGTCTTTGATACTTGACGTTTGGGCAAATCTTCCTGGAGGAGGCTGAAACAGGTGGGTGAGGACAGACTGCTTTCCTGGAAACAGCAGGTTTTTCTGTGAAATTGTGAGAAGTTAAGAGAGTAGAAGACTGGCTCTGTTAATTTCAGTTGAATATTCTTAATTCCCAAAAGTGATGTTCAGTGAGAGCTGGTTTTCTCACACATTTCAATTAATATTTTTGCTAGTAGCAACAGAAGTAAGTGAAATTCCTTCATGAAGGATTTTATGTATGCACATGGTGTACATCATTGACTTCATTTCTAAGAGAAAAAAAGACCTAATTAACTGTTTAATATTGCTTTTATTTCCTTTATAATGTTCATAATTGCATTGCTGATTATTAATTAAACAAGTATTTTGTGAAATATGTCACCTAAATAATCCTACTGAGCCATACTTCTAATAACTATTCATCATTTAGTAGGTACAAAGGGCAGTGGAAACAATTACTGAAATGTGCTTTTACAAGACAGAGCAGAACACATGAGACTTTACAGGGCATCTCATTGTCTGATTAAATCCATTGATGGGTTTACAGGGTACCCTATTTTAACAGATAAGATAATTTTACTGTTGTCCTTATTCCATGTTATCAAAAATAATATCGAAATTATTTCTGGCAGAGTATTTCTAAGGTATTACTTTGGTTGTTCATAAACCAAATATTTATATCCTTTCTGTCTTTTTTCTTTCTCTGGGACCTTTTGTCGTGCTTTGTGGTAAAGGATACTGGAAACTAGAGTTGTATGTACAGTTGACTGATCAGGTATTTAGACACTTTATTGGAATCTGTCCTTCTGGGTGGCATGCAGAACTGGGACAGGTAAATTACCTGTATTTAATGAGACCCAATTACTTTTTCAAATGCAGTGAGCAATTTGTCACTGTTCAATATAGTTGAATTGCATGTAACTATGTCCAGTGAAATGTTTCATGCTTCGGTACTGTTCTGTTCAACCCAGAAGGTCTAATGCAGGAAGAAGAGGTGGTCACAGTGGTGTATAGGGTTGATCTTGCTTTAAAGTTTAAGGTTTATTTTTTATAAATATTAATTATTAAGCATTTTCTATTTGAAATAATTGATAAAAAAGGACAAATAGGTTCTGGTATATTTTCAAACATAAACATACATTTAGCTGTCAGTCAAGTCAAAAGAATACTACAGAAATGCCTGAAAGCTTTTTTGAGTAAAAAAGGACTTTAGATTGGCTTACACTTCACACCTTTACCAATGCCACAATCACCATTAAATACTGGTGTTCATGCTTACATTAAATTGATGATTACCCTTTATCCTGATCTGCTGGGATGAACAGTAGTTGCATCCTCATGAGTTCTAATAAACAGTTATGATATTCATGTTCTTACATGAGTCTGCTGAAAAAGAATGTAAGATAATTTCTTTTGTAATATTTGTTTAACAATAATTATTATTCAGTAGTCTTTTCAGCAATTCAGATCAGCCCATCACTACCTGGATTAATTTCATAGTTAAATATTCTTATGAAAAGTGCTGGCACATTGCTTCATTTTCTTAAGATCCAGTCAGCTTCATCTTAGTTTGCCTTTTTCTGGTGCCATATACAGGACAAACTGTTCTACTTTATAGTTTCAGGCTGAAGATCTTCCTGATCAGCTTGCAGTTTCCTGGTGTCTTTTGCTTGAAATATGTCCATGGCTGATTTAAGTCTGGCATGTGCATTTTCCTCACAATACCCCACTGAGTACCTTTTTTAGACTTTGCTAAACCCAGCAGACCTCTCATAGTCCACTAAACACAGTATTGTCATAGCTTTTAGCATGCCACAAGTTTTATGTTAAACTAAAAACATGGTTCTTAGGACTTGCCAGGGTTTGTTTGCATTTGTTTTGGTTTGCATTTTTTTTGATCTGCTAAAACAAAATGTTTGGGTTTAGCTTGTTTATCTGTAATAGTAATTGACTAATAACCACATAACTGTTACATATACAGTTCTAGCTTTAGCTTAGCTTTGTATGACTGTGTGGTGTAGAGACTATTTCTATACATGGTTTGTCATTATAGACAGCAATAATTATTCTGTGTAGAAACAACCATAATTCTAGTATAAAACGCATGGAGTACAGGCATAGATGATAACAGGATCATTTTAAATACAGACACAGGACGATATTGAAGGGCCCAGGGCTATAAACAGCATGTCTGCAGTCAGTTATGGGTCACCAAAGTTTTGCAGCCCTGTGAAGGCAGAAAGACCAGTCCTAGGGGTAACACAAAGAAGAAATGGGAGGTATTCAATGTATATATAACTACATTGTATTGTCAGGTAGCAGTAGGAGCAGTGAAGCTCCAGAAGAGAGGACAAGCAAGAGCTGAGAGTGACAAGGTCCACTGACGATCCCAGACATGACAAAACAGGTGAAGTGTCCAGCCAGGAGCTGCAGGAGATGGAACCAGAGAGAAGGCTGGAGACTAGATGCAATATACGTTCCAGGGGTCCAGCCAGTAGACAAGTTGCTTACATCATAAGTTCAAGGTCCCCAGAAGAGGCAGGGCCACAGACAGTTACACCTACAAGATACATGACCCTGGCAGGGACTGAAAGCCTGAGCTTAAAAGGGGCTTTTGGGCAGCGAGCAGAGAGTACCAACAGGGCCCACAGGTAAAGGCTACATCAGGGCTACTAAGACCTATCAGTGCACTCAGATCCCTGACATATATTGTAAATTCAGAAGTAATGTGCACTTGCAGACCACAAAGAAAATCAATGTGTAAAGTTTTAGCAATCATAAAAATATAACCCTGAAGTTGGGAGAAAGAATTTAGCATCTTCATCCTCATCTGACTCCTAGTGAAAGATTTGGGATGCTGATGACTCTCTGTACTCCACCACCCCATTTGGAGTAATTGACCCCGGGAGCTGGTAGGACAGGGGAAAGGCAAGCATAATGTCAGAAAAAGTGGCAGATAATAGAGGTTTTGTATATGATATGATATATTTTTCTACTGCTATGAGATCTGACCTGTAAAAATCAGAATTTAAATTTGATTAATAATTATTTGATTAAACTGTTAATTTGTTAATTGAAATACCAATTTTTACTTTTGCACATATGATGCGTTTCTCTTACCTAAAATGAGATTTTTGAGTACAACAAACTAGTGGAAAATCATGCATTGCATTCTGTGTGGTTAGTGCAATGAACTGGTAACATCAGCATGCAATTAAGTATTTCTTAGTCTAAGTCAAATCACTCAGTCAGATGTGAAGAAGGAATAAGACAATTACATTTGACAAACTTGCTTGAATTAAGAGAAATTTGGAAGATAGTCTATCATGACTTCTATGTCAGGCAGTTCCAGGTTATCTGTTGCAAGAATTCTTTTAAAGAAATGCATCACATTCTTACAGATTTAGCAATAAAAAGACTTTATAATCAGTTACAAACACAGGAAGAGTATTGTCTCTATTTTTATAATGAATTCAAATAGGATTTTTTTTCCAGGTGGATGACAGGTGATGCTGTACTAAAAGACCTGGGAGACAGAGCTGCTCTTCACCTCTGTGAAGAGGTGTCTGATGACAGTTTGTGTCTGATGACAGTTATTTTCCTTTGATAAGGAGCAGTGTTGTTTGTTAATCCCAGTAGGCACCACACAGACACTTGTTCACTTTCTTTACCCATCCCCAGTGGGTTGGTGGAAGAAGAAAAGAGAAGTAAAAGCAAGCAATGTGTGAGTTGAGATAAAAATTGTTTAACAAGTGAAAGAGAAGCAGAAGAAGAGAGAAAAGAAAATGAAACAAGTAACGCAAAGGCAATCACTCGCCACCTTCTATAGGTAGACTGATACCCAGCCTGTTCCTAAGCAAAAGATGGCTAACTTCACTAAATCTCCTTCTCTCTGTTTTATTTCTGAACATGATATTATATGGCATGGAATATCTCTTTAGTTCATTTGAGTCATCTGCCCCTTTGTGTCCCCTCCTAACCTCTTGTGCCCTCCGTAGTCTATTCATTGGAGGGGCAGTGTGAGAAACAGAGAAGGCCTTGACACTGTGCAAGCATTATTCAGCAGTATCTAAAACATTAGTGTGCTATCAATCAGCATTGTTTTGGTCACAATCTGAAACACCATACAAGCTGCTATGAAGAAAATTATCTCCATCCCAGCCAGACCCAGCACAAGCAAACATGCATGAGGGAGGTAATTGTCTCTATCTGGCAGCAGATTTATCTGATTCTGAATAATAACCTATGACCCAATAGATTAATTATTTTAGAAAATGCTCAAGTTTTCCTTGATAACTTGGGTATTTAAAAATTGAAAGCTTTTTGGTTGTGTGATTTGAGAGAAAAATTCATGGTGACCGCTGTGCATACCCTCTGTGAGGAGGTTGTTTAGAACACACTTTTTGAGACAGAATTATTCTGTATGTTAAACACTAATTCTTAGAAAACAAAGCTGTAGGATAAAGTTCTCTGAAAGGGATTTGTAAAACTCTTCAAAAAAGACATGGATGTAAACTCACCACAAATTTTAGCAGTTGTAACTGGACTCCCAAAGTGAAACATTCCTCTGCAAGTATTCTACTTGTCTATTTTCCCCCAAGCTTTTTGTTTCCACAGCAAGTATTATTAAATAAGCTGAATGAGGTACAACTCTGCTTATGCTTGGATTGATGTAGTTCAACCTTTTCTTTAATTGCAGGTGCCTCTGGGAATAGAATGGTTCAGAATTAATTTCTTTGTCTTGGATTTTCATCCTGTTCCTAGCACCTGCTAATTTTACGGCCTGTCCCAGGCATACCTAAACATCTGGCAGCATTCCTCTATGTCCTATAATATAGAAGTCTCCAAAGCATATTGAAAACTTTCAACCTTCCTTCTATTCCAGGCTTTTTACAGTTAAGGTAGAATCTGTTTTCATAACACAGATGTCAAAGTCTGAAACACTGGGACAGGTGGCTCAAATCTAGTCCCATGTATATATATATATTTATATATTTATATATATTTATATATATATTTAAATCAAGTTTTCATTCAGATTGAGAAAGTTGGTCCACAGTGGAATTAAAAAAGCAGTTCAGTTCTGAATTTTGTTTAGTCAACTGAACCAGTTAATTTAGGTTAAAGTAGCATGAAGATTAGGGGAAGAAATAAATTTGACTTTGAAAATCAAAGGGAGCTGAATCTCATTATGCTTTAAACATCTGACAATCAGTAATTTAGTTTTAAAACATAATTATGTATGAAACTTGGACTCCAAAGTGAGCGACAGCCAGTAGTTCCCAGTCCCCTGATGAGCAACATGTTGCTGCTAATAGGGTGAAAGTAATGAAGACCATGCAGCCCTCTTGATCACACTCCTGCTGTCTCTGCACCTGAAGTCTAAAACATTGAGAGAAAACAAATTATTAAAGTGAATGTTGTTAGGGGTAATGTTTGCATAGACTGCAATAAGAAAACATATAGTGTATACTTTGATAATGCTTTATTATGACTCAAACAACATCTGAAAAAAGCTGTAAAATTAGTAATTAGATTATTTAAATCCTATTCCAGCTGAAACAAGGGTGCAATAAGCAAGCAAAACGATTTGCACAAGGAAAAAAAAAAAAAAGGCTTCCTCCTGGTTGTTTTAAAAATATGTTCCAGAGCTCTGGATAAATACAGCAAAACACAGATTTCACCGGTATAAATGCGTTCAGAGGGCAGTTGCTTTTTTTGTCTTGCATGCAGCATTTCCAATTTAGTAACTGCCAACATTGCCAGGGCAGATAATGACACTGTTCTATCCTGCATGTTTGACTTCTTAGCACTGAGAAACAGGGAATTTGACTCTGTGACCTGAAAGGTAGAAACCGTCTGTAATTCAAGAAGTTAATCTGGCTTCATATTAAGTGATAGGCTATTGTGTAAAAAGTATGTGTTGTGGATCTGCCATTGGATGAACTGTCATGTTAAAGGCATTCAGAATGTTATCTTTTAGTTGAACTTCTGTGTGAAAGTAATGAGTGAAATGAAGTTTAAGAAGGAGATAACAGGCTAGAAGGGACCGGAAAAGGCAATCCACTTTTTCTCTAGAATTGACTGTACCTTACAAAGTCAACGTTGTTCCAACTTTAACTAAACATGCATAGAGAAGGCTCTATAGATCTTGGCAATCTGTCTTAGCTCCTCATTATGTCCATAGTCAGAATGAACTGCTTATGTCCTTTTTGTAGAAACTTTATGTACTTGAAGATTACAATATTCCCTCTTTTTTTTTTTTCATCTGTGTTGAGCAATATCAATATATTCAAAATTTCAAAAAAAAAAAAAAAATGGAAAAAAGTTAATGAGATAGGACAAAACATTAAGACCAGGAATTAAGGATATGTATCTGGGGTTCATGATAAAAAGTAACTGCAAACATCAACTCTTCCACTATTTACTCATTGGAAATGAAACAAAAAGAGGAGAAGGGGAAGGAGAGAAACCTTAATAAGGTCAAGCTTAGCAACCATTTGGAGCTGAGTGTTTGTCACTAAGACCCTGTTTAGACTTCCTTTAGTTCTGAGTGGGACAAGGCTTATTAGCTGCATGTGTTAAAAATAACACCAATAGGACAAAGTCATATCCTTCTTGATGCAGGTAATAGGCAAGCCAACTAGAGCAGGTTGTCTGCTGCTCCTTCTACTCACCAACAAGGAAGAGGTTCATTTTGGATGGATCAATGGCATTGTTGCTAGTAGTGATCATGGGACTGTGAGAGGAGTGTGCAACACAAAGAGCAGAACTCATTGGGAACAGCCAGCACTAACTGACCAATCTGACTGCCTTTTGAGATGACTCTGTGGATGAAGGAGAGCAGTAGGTGTTTTAAGCCTTGACTTTAGCAAGATTATTAAGACAATGTCCCATAGGATATTTAAAGACAATTTGGAGCAATGTGGACTGGCTAAATAGGCCATAAAGTGGGTGGGAAATTGCCTGGAATGCCAGACACGAAGGGTGGTTATCAAAAATTTGTTATGATGACTGGATACCAGTGATGCCCCTCTGAGATCGATATCACGGCCAGTACGGTTAAATGTCTTTATTAATGATGGATGATGGGATACTTACTCTCCTAGCAAGTTTGCTTCTCACACTAAAGTAGTGAAGAGTAGTCAGTGTAGTGCTACAGCTGAAAGTCCTTGAGAGTTTGGAGAAACGGGCAGTGAGTGACCTTACGATGTTAAAGAAAGATAAGTTCAAAGCCTATGAAACAGCATAGTCTGGGTGTTGCCTGGTTGTAAACAAGTTTTACAGAAAAGGACCCGAGGGTTCTGGAGGACAAACTGAACATGAGACAGCAGTGTGTCCTTGCAGTAAAGAGGACCAGCATCATCCTGGGCTGTATTAGCAAGAATGTAACTAGTGGGCCCATTCCTCTCTATTCATTAGTTCTGAGCCCACAATAGGAGTGCTGCTTCCCGTTTTGGGGCCTCCAGTACAAGAATGGTACTGGAGTGAGTCCAGACATGAGCTACCAAGCTGATTAGTTACCTGTAGCCTGTGATGTGCAAGGAGAGGCTGAAAGAGCTAGGCCATTTTAGCATGAAGAAATAAAGGCTAAGGGGAGGGAGACCTTATTGCTGTATATAACTACTTAATCGGAGGAAACTGAAAAGATAAAGCCAAACACCTCTTGAAGGTTCACTGTGACAGTGTATGGGTAAACACACACAAGCTGGAACATAGGAAATCTTAGTTAGATAAAAGGAAACAACTTTTCCGATGATGATCAAATATACAATGGGTTGTACAGATGGCCTGGAGATATTCACAACTCGAGTGAACGTGTTCCTGGATAATTTCATCTGCCTGGACCTACCTGCAGTACAGTATTGGATTAGCTAACTGCCCAAGGTCCTTTCTAAACTAAAGATTACTGTGATTCTATAGATGTTCACATCAGGCTCACCAGAGGAATATAATTAATAAGAAATCGAAAACCAAACCTCTTGTTTGGAATATTTATTACATTTTATTTCACTTTTTCTTTAATATCACATCACATTGAGATGCTTTTAGGTAAATTAACATGCTTTTCTGACCCTTAAATAAAGAATTTTACCCTAATTTATGTTTTCAGCTCTTGAGTTATGTCAGTATTTTTAAAAACAGCTCAAAAAGTGCCATGTCAGGATGAGAAGACCAAACAACAATCTATAAAACATGTTTTGCCACATTTTTCCATACAAAGCTAATAGTACAATAGGGTTAGACTCATAGAAAGCTGTGTTTTCCTTTATTTTTCAAATGAAAAATAAATAGCTGAAACACCTTAAATCTAACATTATTGTAGTCTAGAAAAAACTGAAATAACATCTTTTCCCAATTAGAATTAATTTTTCAAAATTTAGGTAGGCTGTAAGAGTCATTGGAACTCATAGAAAAAGTGGAAATTAGTTTTTTTTTTTTTGTAAGCAGACAAAGAAGATATGGAGATGGGATTTTATGTTTTGAAGAAACACATTTGTAGGTTAGGTAGAAGGTAACTGTGAAAAGATTTAAATTGATGTGGTGGGGAAGGGGGAAGCTGTAGAGAGATTTGCACTGCTTCTAAAGCCTCCTGTTCTAGTGTCCCCAGATAGCATGATGTTTAGAACAGTTTTCATACATGACATTTATATGTAAAAAATCAGTGTCCCTTTAAATTAGTGGACATTTTACTGTTATATTATGAATTAGAGAATCGTGTAAGTGTGCAAGTGAAATGAAAACCTCATTGACAAAGTCAGTTGAGTTCTCTGTGCTACAGACTTACCTCAGTCCAGTACCTTTCATATGGACTTTGTAGCAATGTTTGTGAATAGGTGAGTGGTTAAAAGAGAAAGAAAAAAAGAATCCCATAAAACTGATTAATAAGTATCTAAAGGTCTCTCAGTTCTTTGTACAAAATGTGTAGTAATGCACTAGTGTAATTTCTGATCCATCTTTAGTGGCATACTTTTCAAATGAAAAGAAAATTCTGTTGGACGTGCTTCTCAGTTATGAAAGAGAGAAATGCTTTCTGAACTGAATATCTTCCTTATATGAACTACTGCACTGAAACACAGATATATCAACTCTGAAAGTGATCAGTACCATATCACTCTGGAAATGAAGGCGAAATGTATTCTGTGCTGTACTATCAAGAGCAAATAGCGTGAACTGAATATTCCTATTTGTTTGCCATTTGTTGGATTTTACATGGAATATAGCATCGAGATCTGGGTCTTCTGCTGTACAAGGGAGATTTTCCCAGCTGGAGAAGATCAGGTCATTAGGTAGGAACATAATATATGAAGAAGGGCTGAAGGAGCTTGTTTTGATTAACCTGGAATAATCTCGATGGGGAGAATTTGGTTAGTGTCTTTGACTGCATAACAAACGTTCCTGAAGTGCCAGGCAAATGGTGAAAGGACAAGAGGCAATAGATAAAAGTTGCAATAAGGGAATTTTCAATTGTCATAAGAGCATCGCTAAGCACTGTGACAGACTCACAAGAGAGAAGTATTTACCATTCTGGGAGATTTTCAAAAGTCAGTTAGACAAGCCCTGAGAAACTTAATTTACTTTGAAATTACCCTTGCTTTTAGCAGTAGGTTGGTAAAAAAGTCCAGAGGTTCTTCCAACATAAAATTTTCTATAGTTTTATTTATTAATGTTCTCAGAGTAGAAGAGACAAAATAGACATTTATATCATTGCTTACAACCAACATACAGTTCTAGAAAAGATTCCCTCAAGAACAGTTCTCAGTTGTCCACTTTAGAACACCATAGAGTTTGCAGATCTAGAGAAAATTCATACATTCCTGTGTTACTACAGTCCAAAGGACTCTCCTGATGCTGAGACATAAGCATTCATTATTGAAAGCATCAGGAACATGAGTGCAACATTTTAATTGCCTTGACCATCCTATGTAACCATCTTTGCCGTTTCCCCCTGCAACCTCTTCCCCCGTTGCCTCTAGGGGTAGCTGTTTAGCTTGCTGTGATATAGGATGCCTCTGAGTCACCGGGTAGCACACCTGTGAAAACAGCTAAGTTTTGAGAGTGGAGAGCCTCCTTAGGAGGCCTTCATCTATGCACTGTCCACCTATTGGTTTGGAAGCTGCTTAAGGTCCTTGTCCTAGTTCTGAATGCAACGAATATTGTAGATATGCTGTGCCTGGTCTTGCATCGTGTCACTTTAGGCCTTTCCTTGCTGGCTTCATTTCAAAGCTTGACTTCTCTCAGAATTACGTGCTGATCCCAGCAGTATTGTCTGTACCTCATTACTATCCCCAGACCACTCTGCTCATTTCACTTCAGCTCAGTGGGATGGCACCTTGATTACTGGGAACACCAACCTACTGACCTTGTCATTACGCTTGGTTCATATTTCCACTTGTGATGCTCCCTAAGGGAAATCTCTAAATTATGTCAGAGATTACTGTCTTTTGCAACTGAGAGGTAGTATGTTGTTACTTCAGGAAAAAGACTAAAGCATTAACACTGAAATTAGTGATGGAAGCTGGAAAAAAAACCCAAAACATCTTGAACTGCTGTCACAAGGAGCACCCAAACTGCTAGAACAAAAATCACATTCTATGAGAGAGAGACAAAAGCAGTTGCAGAGCTGATTCTCTGTACTGAAGGACTGAAGTAATTTTCAGCATATCTTCCCTTTTATGTCTTCTAACATAAGGATCCTATCAATGTATGCCTCTCAGGATCCAAGTTAAAATTATGACTATGAATCAGAAACATAAGGCAATGAGAAAAAAGTCTGTGTGGTAACACAGATATTACTTTAAATGAGAAACTATGAAAAAATTTCTTTTGTGTTTTTTTGTTCTTTTGTTTTGTTGTTCAGTGGTTTTTTTAGTTTGTTTTTTTTTTTTTTTTTTAAATCAGTAAATACGTAAATAATTTATTACAAGAAATGAGAATGGAAGTATTAACAGCAGAGGAAGCTATCAATGTTTACTTCCTCAATTCTGAATGGCTTTCCAGTTCAGTTGAAAAGAAATTTGAGTTCAAGTACTTTTTCCAATTCCAATGTTTTCATCTATGCCACTAGTCAGTGTGTAGGATTTTAAAGATTCATGGCACAATATGTTTCATGGGACATTTTGGTTCACTAGTCTCATTTGCTTTACATTCTGCATAGCCTGACTCTGTGATTTCCTCTGTCTAATACGGTAGTGTATAAACAAACTGATAGTAACTTAGAAAATACAACACACTTGAGTGCTACGAGGATGTTTTCTTAAAGATAGTCTTTTGCAATTTCCTATTTGTATTTATGGGTCTTGTCTTTCAGATATATAGTCATTTAAAGACTGAAGTAAGGATCAGGGTTTTTCTATACCATGGTGTTGTTCATGGTTTCATATTCAGTTTTCTGTTTGGAGTAATAGTAAGGAGCAAGAGCAGAAGAAAGGAAGTGTCATAACCTTCCTATAGAGAGGAAACAAGCAAAGAATGATGAAATCTGAACACAGTGCTGTGGGAAATGTTGCCACTGAACCAGTTCTCTAATATGAGGAAACAAATTTTAAATTGTTGGTAATTGTAAAAAAAATAATAATCACAAAGTCCTCCTATAAGTGGCCTGGAGATTAGTCACCAAAAATCTGTGTAGAAGAGAAGCCAACTGATGACATAGGTTGTTCTAAAAAAGCTGCATATGATGCCAGTCTATTGCAGGATGAGGGGCTACTTAAAATGGAGAGACATTTTATTCATCCAAATGATGGCAGACTAATAAGAAAATGTCCTTTAATTATCTTGGAAATAACAATTCTCTGTTTTCTTTAAAATAAATAGGAAAAACCCCTTCAGATTTGAAACCTTCTGAGTTGAAAATGGACAGGTTTTTTCATAAGCTCTATCTTAATTATTGGACAAAGGCAAGAATTGATGTAATGAGTTCATTTGGAATTGATTATTTTATATTTTAATATTTTAGTTTATATAATTAATTTTAAAACTTCCTGTAATATTTTAAAATAAAATTAATTTAGTAGTTTTCTTTAAAAATAGAAAACTGAGAATTTTAAAGACGTTGTTAATTTTAAAACTGGCGGGAACCAGTTAGATTCTCATTTACCATCAGTGGAAAAGCTGACCTATATTTTAAATGCTAATGATGCTACTGACATTTGGAAGAATTTTATTCTGAAAGTTAAAGAAAATACATGACTTACTCTAGTGCTAATTTTTTATTCTCTATAATGCTAAGCCTCATTTATGCTTTTAAACTCTATTAAAAGTAACTACGTGCCATATTATTTTAAATGGCCTCTCTGATCAAAGAATGTCTTTCTTTCCTAGTATCATTTTCCTTTCCTTGTATTAAGGACTTTCATTCAATTTTTAACTGTCACTTTGCATATAATGTTATTTTTCTTTAAATCATGGGGTTTTTGTTCTTCTTGTGATATCTATTGTAAGCTCAAAGTCTGACTGTATGGAGGAGAATAAGCATTAAGAAACTATCCATGTGCCCGTGAGTGGTGTTTCTCAGAGGTTGGTATTGGGACTGGCATTGTTC
Organism: Rhynochetos jubatus; assembly: GCA_027574665.1. Lineage (NCBI taxonomy): Eukaryota > Metazoa > Chordata > Aves > Eurypygiformes > Rhynochetidae > Rhynochetos > Rhynochetos jubatus. Next base: position 27,416,057 of record CM050656.1, read on the forward strand.
AGAGTCTTCATTGGTGACATGCATCAAAACCAGTGTGGACAGCAGGTCGAGGGAGGTAATTATCCCCATCTACTCTGCAATCGTGAGACCCCACCTGCAGTTCTGCATCCAGCTCTGGGGCCCTCAACATCAGAAGGATATCAACTAGTTGGAGCAAGTCCAGAAGAGGGCCATGAAGAAGCTCCAGGGGCTGGAGCACCTCTGCCATGGGGACAGGCTGGGAGAGTTGGGGGTGTTCAGTCTGGAGAAGAGAAGGTTCCAGCGAGACCTTATAGCAGCCTTACCGTACCTGAAGGAGGCCTTCAAGAAACCTGGAGGGGATCTTTTTAAAAGGGTATATAGGGACAGGACAAGCAGTAATGCTTTTGAATTGAAAGCAGGGAGATTTAGATTGGACATCAGGAAAAAATTCTTCCCAGGGAGGGTGGGGAGGCACTGGGACAGGTTGCCCAGAGAAGCTGTGGATGTCCCATCCCTGGAAGTGTCCAAGGCCAGGCTGGATGAGGCTTTGAGTAACCTGGTCTAGTGGAAGGTGTCCCTGTCCATGGCAGGGGGGTTGGAACTAGATGATCTTTAAGGTCCCTTCTGACTCAAACCGTTCGATGATTCTATAATCTTATGTTTCAGAGAAATATATTCAGAGAAAATTCATAACCAACTAGAAAATTCGGAGTTTTTAATTCTGTTCCTGATCATGAACAATTAACGCAAGATAAAAAATATGTAAAAACTGATCTCTGCGGAAATATTTTTTGCTTTTGTTTCCAGTTTAATGGTTCTGGGAAATCATAATTTCTAACCCATTATCAGCAATGTACTTTCAAGTCTTATTTCAGAAGATAACTCAAAGTTATTGTGGAATAGAAAATGAAAGTATTACGAAGTTTTATAACTTTCAGCAATGTTTGTTGTTCTTAAATTGGTGAAGAAGTATTGTGGCTACATTTTTTGATTATGCATTTTTGAAACCCTTGCTCTAGTGTTTTGCACACTTCTTTGTTGGTTTGGGTTTTTTTTTTTTGTTGGTTTTTTTTTTTTTTTGGTTGGTTGGTTGGTTTGGTTTGGGTTTTTTAACTGATAATGGTCCTTCTCAAGCAGTTTTGATTTCAGAAAACTCCTATTTCTTAGCTTTAATTCACTTCATGTCAATTTTTATTTTGCAATGTAAGTTGTACTTTTTTAGAGGAACAAATATCCTGAGATTTATGAACTTCCTAAACAAACAAATTAATGTTTAATATCCATAAGTAATATCCATTTTTGCATTAGGAATAACAACAAAAGGAATCACAAAGTAAATTCACAAAGTAAATTAGCTTCTGCTGAAAGCTGAAGCCTGGACTGGGTTACACTCTTAGATAGGATACCATGCTGTAGATATCAAAAGCAAAGATAGCTGTTTTATCTGCTCTGCAATTATTCATGCCATTTCACAAAGGTAACGTAGTAAACACTTGAATGACAGTTCTAAATAGTTACTATAGTATATTGATTAAATTCTCCTTTGGAAAATAGTTTTATTTGTTAAGGGAAAATTAACAGAAAAATTAACAGGAAAATTAAAGACTTGCAGGTGAAAATTTCTTGCAATGTCTTTTTTCCAAGAAAACTGATTATAGTGTAACTATTTGCAGAGTTCTTTCTTATGTTCATGGTGCAGGTCAGAAGCCAAAGCCAATTAATAAAATTAATTAATATTTGGAGTGAAAATTATTAATTTCAACATATGACCTGTCTTTCTGAAAAGATTTTTCTGAACAGTTTTCTATAGGCATGGAAAGAAATGGAACACTCCAAAACTATCAGTGAAGTGAATACAGACATTACTTCTGAAATATGGACTGTAACTGTTACTTTAACATGGATACTAGAAAAATGTTGTTAAAATCTTTGAATACAAGATGGGGTTTCTCCCCCATAAAGTTTTGGATATTTTTATTTCGAGTTGGTATGATATACCATGGAAATACTTGATTTAGAAGTGTCATATCTATATCAGCAAATAGTACAGTAATTTAGGAACAGATCTGTACAATAAAGCAGTGCAGATTAATAATAAGGACTCAGAATTTTGAGGATTTTGGTTTAGACTGTCTCTAATCTGTCAGTGTGTACTGAATGTCTGTTAGACCTACAGTACCTTAGATATAGTCCTAGAGAGCACTTTCTGGATTTAAATTTTTTCTAAAAGTAACTGGATTCTTGCGCTTCCAGACTCACAAAATGTAAACTGAATTGCTAAGTGGGGATAATGAGGAGTTTCTTCAAAAGTATTCTCCTAATCAAACTGAAATTCAGTGTAGGTACACCCTATGAAAACCAGCCAACACTACTACAGTAAGAGTGAGTTTATGCCTGAAGAGCTATTTCACATTATTTAAGGCTACCAGAACCTAGTCCTTAAACACTATGTAGTATGGTATAAGTAAAATTTTAATTACAAAGTAAATTATAACCATACTAACACTGAACCTCTGTTACTACTTTAGTAAAATTTGATCTGAAGGAATTCTCAAATTCAGCTGTAGTAAGTTTGTGTGGATTAAGATCCCAAAGTATATCCCAAACTTTTTCATATTGGAGACTGTCAAAGCACACTACAGAGAATGACAATAGATAGTGTGTGCAAAACAGCCTGCAGGTGTACACTGAACAGCAAAGAAAAAGTAATTACAAGCACTTCAGGAAGAACTAATAAACGTTTCCCAAATCTATTTTAAAGGAAATTGGAAAAGGACTTTGTCAGCGTTCAGACAGTCCTCCAGGAGAACACAGCCTCTGACATTTTCATTGAACCAACCTTTCCCCCACTCCTGGTTACCTTTAGGATATGGGAGTGTTTAGAACTGTTTGAGTCAAAATGTCAAAGATCCAAAGATTTTGCAATAACTATTACAGAAATGTAGTCCCTTAGAACTCCATTGCCACAAATGTTTTCTCTTGAATTGAAGAGACATTTCTGAAAAAATGAAAGTCTATGGAATAAAAAGTGTAGTTTCTGTTAAGTTAGAAATATGATAATATTGTGACTATTTCAGGAATGAACTACATTGATACTATATTTTGTTTCCCAAATCTCTGTTGGTTGAAGTAGAAATACTACCTGCTACAGCAAAAGCTTTCCACAGTTCTAAAGGAGCTCTTCAGGAAAGGTGGATAAAATATATTTGAGGTGTTATTATTGTTCAAGGTGTAAGTAACCAGTTCTAGTCACTGTTGTGTTAGATGTGAGGGGGGACAATCAGATTTTGTCCTGTAACTTGGACTCTGCATTGTTCTTCACTAAGCACAGTTACTGTGGTGTTAGTCAGTCAGCTAACTTTTAGAATCAGTTACTATGGTGCTGAGCAGTAGGGAATAATTGTGATTTAGTGTTTCATGTATTGTGCAATAATTAATTTACTTAGCACCATAGAATCAGAGATTGTTTGATTTTGGAAGGCACCTCTCAAGATTATGTAGTCCAACCCATCTGCCTAAACAGGATGAGCTAGCTCAGGTTTCCCCTGACCATATCCAGGAGGTAGCATGACTCCTGGGGTGGAGATTCCATAACCTCTTTGGGCAACCTCTGCTAGTGTTTGATAACTTTTACAGAAAAAAACACCACCTTTTCCTTAAGTTGAAGTGGAATTTCCTGTACTTCACTATGTGCCCATTGGCCTTTCACTGGATACTAGTGAGAAAATTCTGAATATGTATCTTCTTTATTCACTTCCATCAGATATTTATATACATAGATAATATTGCTCTGAGCTTTCTCTTCTGAGTCTGAACAATTGCAGCTCTCTCTGCCTCTACTCTTAGAAAAGATGCCCAGTCATTTAATCATCTTTGTAATTCCTTGAGACTGTCTTGAAGGAAAGTGGTTTAGTCCACTTAAAAGACTAATTATAGCTCCGGGAGAGAGTCAAGCAGCAGGAATAGCAGAGTTATTAGTACCAAATGTTTTTTCATGCAAACTTCCATAAAAAAGTAAGACAGGAGATGTACAGAGACTGTGACATGAGAAAGCTAATTTGTGAAGTCAAGATCTTGTCTTCAAGGTATGACGAGATATTTGCAGTAAGTTTTGGAAGAGCTATGTTTCTACAGTAGTGGCATGCAGCAACACAAAGCTGGATTGCGCATAAGTCATCTATTACAAAGGAATTCTAGAAATGTTACATTAATTTCCAAGTCTATACCTACTAGTCAAAGTAACCCAACTGCTCAGCTTTCAACTACAATTAAATATAGTTCAACTATATTTAGTTGTAATTTAGTAAACTATATTGTGTTACAGAGAAGCATTGTTACAGCAGTATTTTTCTGTCTGCCACTTACCTAAGTTGCTAACATTTTTGCTTGTGCTAATACATCACAAGCAGGTTTGGTCCTGATTTCAATAAATCTTCATTAATTGTGATAAAATCTGTTGGCCTTTTCTGTAGTAGATATGGAAAATAGTTCCATATGTACAAGGGAAAAAGGTCTGCTCAGACAGATTGCAGAGAAAACTGAGAGATTGCAATAGAAGCAGGACACCTGGGAGCAAACATACAAACTCCTCTCTCTGGGAGATATTCTTCAAGAAACAAAGTAAAGCAGACATTATTGAATGAAAATGTCAGAAATGCATCAACCTGGTTGCTCACAGAAGTCCTACACAATGGGAACAGTGAGAAGTCTAGAACTGGTGAGCAGCAAGAACCTTATTTCTTCCTGTCATGTGGGACCACAGCCTTTCTAAAAACTTGGAAAAAAGCCTGGAGGAAAACTTAGGTGAAGGAAAAGGCTGTAAGCACTGGCAAATTACTTGCTGGACTTAATAAGATTAGGACAGAGAATTCAGGAATTAAGAAATTATTAGTCCAATGGAAAGACACCTTTGAAGGGGAATAAAGGTGTAGGTTTGAAAATGGGTAAACCTACGAAAGGTGAAACTGCCCTAGGCTTTAGCTCTGGCCTACAGTTAAACTATTAGACTTCAAAGCTGGAAGAAATTTGCATTTTCATGGATGAATAAGAAAGTAATGAAACAGGACACAGGATTATCAATACTTCTCTACAAATCAGTGTTGTTCTGTTTATTTATAGTGTCAGATGATGACCATGTAGTGGGAAATAGAAGCTAAATTTAAGCACTGGAAACCTTTAGCAATAAGAAATTCCTTCTAAAGAGAAAGGAATCGGTCAGAGAGTTTCTATCTGGATTTGTTATGTGATGAAATAATCACTCAATTTCAAACATTTTAACATTTATTTAAGCATAAGGAAGTTGTTTTCTAGTCATGCTACCTGCAAACCTGCAAATTGACTTCTTATCAAACTGTTTTACTAAGCAGAAGGAATACAGTGTCAAGGGCATGACTCAGAAGCTATGGGAATAAGTGAAGCTTGAGTTTGGAAGAGGATAATATCATTCATGTTTTAGTTTAGGCTTAGCTAAGATCAACTATACTCTGCATCTTCTCTTTCTGTACTCAAACGGTATCGAACTCTGACTTTGGCACTGCAGAATTTTCTGACTTTCATAGACTAATCCTGAATTTGCTAGAGTAATCATTATATCATCTGTTATTCCTTCCAGCCACAAAGACATGGACAATAAGGAAACAAATAAGTAGTGCTTTCTGTTCATCACCAGTATTTCACAAACTACAAATTTGGTTACTGATGCACTTAAAATTATCAGCTGAGCTTTTCAGAGGAGTATAATGTACAGATACTCCTTTGTTTTATTGTTTTATTGTGTACTGTGATGTACTGAAGTAACTCTAATTTTATCCACAGAAGTTCCATTATTTTACTAATAATTGGCTTTTAATGAACTTTATTTACTAATATGAAAAATTCCTCTTTTTGGGAATTAGGCCTTGCTTTTCCTTCAGCACACAATTGATTTGACATTCTGTCATTGATTGGTAACTTGTCAGTAAGACCATTAAGACATGATTTAAAACAATGTTTGAAGCTGAAGAGAAACAGACTAGAGTCTGTTAGTCTAGCTAGCAACTGGAGTGTAGAAACATCCTTATATAAGATATATAGGGTATAAATTTGATGATAGGAAAAATACTTTCTCAGATGGTTCTCATAATGCTTTTCTGCAATTGGTCTTGCACCCTTTTGATTTTTTTCTGAGATGTATAACATGAATCCTGTAACACATGTATAGTTTGAACACCAAGCAAACAGTAATGGAATCTACTTCATACAGAATCCAAGGACCATCCACAACTACAGTGTGGTATCTGCTCTTTTCTCAAAGTGGGAGCATTTAATTAGGTAACCTGAGTCTCATTTCATGAGTGGGCTTTCATTTCATCTGTAGGTCACCCTTTCTGTGGCTTAAATAAGATACGTTTGACTTCTTAAGCATTGGGACTCAAGTTAACTTGCTATTAATTATCTTCTTTTTTCTTTTTTTTTTAAGATTAATTGTGCTTTAATAGAATCTTCTTATTTCCCTGGTACCATTTCAGAATCAGCAGTACTCAGGTTTGCTTTTGTACAGCAGATTCACGTTTCTCAGAGAAGTAGACTTTGTGGTGTGCACAGAATGGAAGTTCAGTGGTTCAAAAGTGAGTAACCCTGCTTGTTTCAGAATTATGGTTTTGCCACTGAGTTACCTGGATTTTTCAAAGAGTTCTGCAAAAAAAATTATATTTGTGGAGAATGTGATGGAAGAAATATTCACCAAAGGGGATGGAATTGAGCTTCCACTGCTAAGTTTCTTCTGGTCTTACCAGCTCTCTCTCCAATGCTTTCTATTGTTACTGGGGACTTCGTTTAAAACATTTGTATAAAGTATTTACAGTCATGAATAGCTCTATTCAAATAAAGTGAATATGTTGTTACTTAACATGAATATGCCGTTGGAATCCTTCACGCAACTGTCTCTGTAGAATTTAGGGTGCAAGACTTCACCATTAAAAAATCTAGATAGATATTACCTCTGAAGTGATTTGGCAGACAAATTGTCAAAGAATGTTCACTTTCTGTTCCATCTCCAAGAAGCAGACTCATTTTCCATATGAATAATGGGTGAATAAAAGCTTTATATTCTAATAGCTTGGCAAGTTTGATGATAGTTTTCTTCATGCTGTATTCAGAACTGTGAAATGTCAGTACTTCAGATGTGCAAGTACTACATCTGAAGGAAAGACATAATCAAATATATTCTTGTAATCAAATAGAATGAAGAAGTAATGTAAACGTTTGTAGGCAAACTATACTTCATCAGAGGCAAGACCTAAAAAATGTTTGATTTGATGATGTGAATTTGTAAGCAGCTGTTTAATGACCTTTAATCTGAAGAATTGCTCTTTGCAGGTCCTATTTCTGGAAATAAGAGACAGAAATTTTTCACCTCCCAAAAAGAATTAATAATACTTGTAGTCTTATTCTTATGTTAATTGCTTTTTGTACACAAAGTTTCTTCTTCATTCTATGAAAACATTTCCCATTTCACATCAATTTTTGAACTCTTTCTTTAGGAACACTGCATCAGCCTTTTTTTTAATTTGGATGACATTGTAGAGTTAAATGAAATTCCTCTCATTTTTGTTTTGTGTGAGATTTAAGCTAAATGTAACTACACTTGCATAAAACTCTAGATTATTTTCCTTGTAATTTGTACAATCTTCCTTTGTCATCTTCAAAATGAATCTATAAGTAGCAAAATATTCCAGGGGAAGCTTCCATCCCTTATTCCCTAGTGTACTCCTAATTTTTGGGGAAGTAAATCATGACATCAGCAAAATCAGTATATTCCCAGTTAGCATACAATTTTGATATTTTAGTTTCATTATGTAATATCGGTAGCAAGAAGATTCTTAATTAGTTGTACTTGGTAATTAGGAAATTCAGATGCACACTCAATACAATCAAAAGCTCTATCTAACATGTTCATCCATACTTAAATTAACCAGATTAATCACTAGGCTGATCTGAGGTTATAAAATGAAGAAAGATATGATTTTCAGAAGAAGCTACACATGGAATATTGAGAGCCAAAGGCACATCAGAGGAGGCATTGTTTACCAAGGAAATATGGCCTTTGATTCTGGGCAAGAACTACTGGCATTCTACATTTTCTACACAGTAGAAGCACTATGGGCTGTTCTAGACTAATATGAAATAACAAAGAAAATAAAATACCACCTCCAGGCCAAGAAATTTTAAAGAGTTTCGGACTAGATAAATAGATCAAAATCAAAGTTTTCCTCATGAATCACTGTTTTTACAAAAATGTCCTCTTCTTCTCCCCACATTCTGCTTACTTACAATGATAAATTTGATTCAAAACTTGTGCATTTAGGTAGGACAGAACATAGAAAAGGGATGAAATTTTATTAATGACTAGTATAAGCCCTATCTATTTAGCTCTGAAAATAAGCTGTCATTTTTCTAGTCTGTATTTTTTGCTTGTTCATATGTTTTAAAAATCTTCATATTTTAGAATTCTGCCAACTGCTGACAGTAAAGAAAAACTGTCTTTTTTTCTGTCTTATGAAGAACGTGACAATAATTTTATTAGACTGATTTATTACATTATAAAGAAAGAAGATGATGAGGGGATTTATCAAATGATGACAAACCAATCCTAGAGAAACTGTAAAATGTTAGTTTTCCTTTTTTTCTTTTATTAAATAGGATACATCTGGAAGTAAATTAGACCATACCTGATTAGATTAGAAATTAAACCAGATCTGACAGAATACTTATGATTTCTTCTTGATTATTGCCACCTATATCAAATGAATTAAAGGCCCTTCAAAGCATAGATAACTTAATAATACAGCAAGATTGATGTATAATGAAAACTTTAAAACAATATATTTTCATTCTGTTAGAAGAGTTACAAATATTGTTTCCTTACTACATGTTTCCAGTTAGATACTATGTGTAAGCTTTATAGAAACTCATTAATGATGAGGAAAGTTTTTTTGGGAAGAAGGATAAGTCACCCTGAACTATGATCATCTGCTTTCTCCTTCCATGTTCTCTGAAGCAGATCTTCAGTATGTTGCTGAAATATGGTGTTAGAAAGTCAACCCTGATGCTACGTATTACTCACTTATTGGAAATGGACCTTAAGTAATGGGAAGAGACTGAATCAGTATATCACATATTATACCTTCTGAATTTATAAATAGCTGAGTTTTCAAGACTTGCTGGAATGCAGACCTGAGACTGAATAAGCTCTATCATGTTCACTGGGTGAGGGAAATTTTTGTTTTTTGGTTTTCGTACATTTTACCTACAGGAATACTCAGATTTACCAGAGTTTGGGAGGAGAATTGGCTACAAAAAACAAACCCACAAACAAGCAAACAACCCACCTTTCAAAGCAGCACCTGTATATGTATACACAGAAGTATATTTATGTAATATTTGTAATATGTGTATGAGAATAAAGTATACTTCCATATATATATTTATATGCCCAAGTATACATATATATAAAAAAATAAATTTATAAATTTATATATGTAATACATTATTGCACTTAAAATAAGTTATCAAGGTCAGAGTGATGAAATGAGACCTACCTCAGTAGAAAAAGAAGTAACTTCAAGTAAATAGGAAAGGTCCAAGGATAAAGAAGATTTATAACTTAGGTTATACCTCCCTAACTTTCATAGTGAGTGAAAGGCATTCATTTGTAGCAGTAGTTTGGTACATTAGGTATGCCAAAACTCCAAACGTGTCACCATAAAAACAGAAAAGATATGTTTCAGTGCTGAGTGAATAGCTCTATCTGTTATAGTAAAAAAAATATAGCTCAGGTATGCACAGAAAAAGATCTTTCTGAATCTGATAAGAATTTTTGTTGGCTGTTGGTGCAGGGCAACTAGTGCAGGCTGAACAAATGTGTACATGAATTGTGGTGAAATTCAGAATTTTAATTGTATGAGTCATGTGCCTCTTCACTGTTGCACTCCATTAAACACCACTTGTCCTTCTGATGTACATCAGAAAGTAGGTGATGAGTATTCTGGATTTCTTTTATTGATCTGCTCTTGTAATCTTGTTGACATTGAGAGATAGGAGAAAACTAGTAAGGAACACCTCTCTGAAGGACACCCGCTCCTGGGAGTTCTCATTGGAATGTAGGCAACAAATTTGTTATTAAATCTTGAGGTTTACTTCTTGTGAAATGAAGAACAGGCATTTGGGTTCTTCAAACTCTTTTCCTTTTCCAATTAATCTAGAAGTATTTGTAATGTTGTTCTTAGCTCCCCCTATTCATAAACCTCAGGAGGTATAGTACAGTATATTGGGGTAATTTAGGAATGTTTCTGTAAACATATTCATTATACTCATAACAGTCTGAGATTATTAGTGTAAATAGTTCATTTCTCACTATCCTGACTACATTGGGCAAATAAACATTATTTGGTTTATGTTGTCAAGACTTTTATTTAATCCAAATATAATATTTTTATATCTAAAAATATGGGACTGCTTTCCCTGTGGTGAATGCAAAGGTAAATTTGGGGATTGCCAACTGCCTGAGACCAGTTCGCTTGCTCTGTTTTCTGGCTTGGAGGCTTGGGAGGCATTTAATGAAACTTTATGGTTTCTTTGAACATAGATATCAGTCATCTTGCCTGAGAGAGAGCATTATTAAATTTCCTACTGGAACTTTTATAGTTTTTTGGAGGATCTTATCGTATTCTGTGCTTGCTGTGTTTTCAGAAGGAGAAGTCAGTCAAAGAGGATCCCACCATACAGCACACCCTGTCTGAAGAACAAGCCAAAAGAAAATGCCTTCTCAGTTATTTCTCTTCTGTCACATGGAAGAGGGAGGATATTGTGAGAACACGTCTCTTCTGGTGGACTATGGGGCATGATCTAAGCTATAATTGTGATATGAATGACTGTGTTGATATTAGGTCCACACAGAATAGGTTATGAGAAGAATCTTTTGCAACTTATTCAGGTATGTTTTGTTCATAGGCTACACAAGTCAATACATACTGATAAAACATGTGAAAAATAGGCCCATGGGTTGGACGAAAGACAAGAAATCAGCAGAACCACAGTTTGATGAATCTGAGCTGGTGTGACAGAAGATATTGCAAGGATGCTTGTGGCAGATGCAGATGGAAAGCAGGAGCTGAACTTGAAGTCTTCTTTCCTCCCTAAGTTTCCTTTACTATCATAGATGTTTTATGTACCTCTCCCAGAAGAAAAGGGGATGATCTCATCTGCCCTGACATAATTGAAATTATTTCGGAGACCAGGACCTTTTCTGGTTTCAATGGGCTCCTTTCTTGCCTATTCTGTAGGACTATCTGGTTCCAGCACACCTCTCTCCTGCTTTTTGTTTCCCTATCCTTGTCTTTCTGATTTTACTGTTTCCAAGTGTTTTCCCCTACCTTCTCTGTGCAACTGCACCACAGGCCTCTGATGCCCCCCTTTGTGGTTACATACGTAAATGTATACGTTTATGCTTAGCTGGTTCACAAAAGACTGAAGAAAGTTACACTATTACAAAATAAGTTGCAAAATGCATTTTGTGACATTTCTAGCTACACAATTTAGTGTTCTTGTGCCTTGATGCAAGGTAAGCAAATATTAACTACCTTTTTCTTAGGCTGCTTCTGCTTTATGAATGAAACAGGCCCCTTCATCAACACTGATTTGAGTAACTTGGGAATCACTCAGTCACTTGATGAAAATGATACCGAACTGCCATTTGTTCTTCCACATCACATGATTTGTATTTCAAAATACCAAAAACGTCAGGACAATTTACTACTGTTATGAATTTCAAAGCACTGTTGGACACAGTGCTTTGGACACTACTTTGGACACAACTTACCTATTTGAAACCAGTTGTTTAGCAAGCACACCTCCAGATGGGACCATTGCTTGGTTTAGTGGTTTAATCTCTTTTAACTCTGTAGATTGAATACAGAAACCTCTTAACACTTCAGAAAGTGTTCTCAGCTTTATCTTTAATGCTATGGAAGGGTGTGAATCAGTGTGTTTCCTGCATGATCTTCAGTTTACTTTCTTTTTCTGCTGAGTTTTTCACAGTGACATGTATTTTTGGAGATCCCTAAATACTTCAGATTGTGTTTGTTTTAAATGAGTTTGTTTTAAGAGAGTAAAAGAACATATTCCCAGAAGCTGTTTACTGTTTCAGTTGTTTGACTGGTGTGCCATAAAGTTCCCCTGGGAGTGAGACGGTTGGGTAAGTATTCATCACTCTTAGGACTTTGAAGAGAGTATATTTTCACAGACTGTGTTAGCAGTGTTTTAGCTTGAAGGTTTTGTTTTTCAAACAGTGAACTTCATGCAAATTCCTCATTTCCAATGCATTTCCCTGGCTGAAACTTCCTCTTCTATCTTTTTAAAAGCAACATAGCTAGGTTATATATTTGTTGTTGTGGTTTGTTTGGGGCTTTTGTTTTTGCTTTTCTTCTTAAAATTTGATTTTTGAGATGATTGAGACTGTTCGGTGACTGCCAAGCCAGCACTGGAACATTAGCTTCTAAACCAATTTGGAAGCCTTTTTCCAGTGCATAAAGACTGGTTTTGCTTATTCTCTTTTCTGCTTCTGATAGAAGCTAGATCATAGCGTTGCTGTTATTTGCTGTTACTTGGGCCGACACATAAAACATCAGTGTCTAACCTTTTCATTAAAAGAATAGGAAACAGTTTTGCTTTTTCTTTTGACAAGTTCTGCAGTTGATGGAGCACATAAGAACCTTTGCCTTCCTAATTTCTTTTGAATGGCAAGAGAATCTAGTTGTACGCATTGTTCAAACATAATAGCACATGCTATGGAAAAAAGTAGGAGGTCCAACAGGTAAAATCTGCAAAAGTATGTAGAGAGGTCATAGATGGGAATAGGAAAATATCACCTAAATTAGTACGTGCCAGTGTATATAAGACAACATCTTACTCACAATTATCTATTCCTAAAGTCTAGGCAGATCTTTGCAGGAAAACAAAAGGGTGTTTCACTCCTCAATTTAACTGCAGATGGTGCATGACCAAGGGATGCTTTGCAGATTTACTGGGAACGCAACATTCAGCAGCATTGCAGTGTGTCTGCCTATCCTGAAGAAGCCTCCAGAAATTATCCAAGATAGAAGTATGTGTAAGCAAGTAAGTATATACTTAAAAATCATGTTATGGGGGAACAAGCCAACAATGACAGTCGAACTGTTAAGAAATATGGCAATAAGGATACTATGAAATTATGCATTATATATCTAATAAAATCTGTTAAAATATGTCTGCTAGATATTTAAGGTCATAGAAACATTAGATGAGTCCAACTGATTAAAAACACCTATAAAATGCAATGATGTTTGATAAATAAACCCTAGTGTTCTCCAATTAAAATACTTGGTGCTTTCGTTGAAGTATCTGGTTAATTGCTAAACTGTGAATATTTTGGTTTTTAAGGGCACTGTGGCAAGATCATTCTTGCTGTACCTGGCTAAGATGGCTGTCCTTTCAAGCTGTAGAGTTGAAGTTTGCATCGCCTTAACATATTGTCCCAGGGGAAATGCGTGCTTATAAGTGAGCTCTTTCTTTGTGACACATACAATTCAGTTGAACATTATTCACAGTTTTGACAACACTTCTCCTGAGTGTTTGAAGAAGTTATTTAAGAACTCCAAGATCTGGGAAAAAAAATGTTTATTTGAAACATAATGGATGTGTTGAGAAGAGAAGAAAATAAAATGCAGTGTAGATGACAGATTTTTTTCATAGCTATGCAATGAATAACGTTTTAATCCTTTGCACAGGAAAAGGGGTGAGGGAACAAAATAAATCTCTTAAAGATCACAGGTGGTACTTTCTCTTCATAATAAAAAAGTTTAGCATCACAGTTTATAAAGAGCCTTATTTTTCTGCTCTTTCTACTTTCTGTAGTAAGTCTTACAGTCTTACTGTTTTCTTTTTAGTGTTATTTAAACTGCCCAGCAAACTGTTTTCTTAGTCAGCTTTAAACATATTGGACTATTTTGTGTGTAGCTGTTTTGGGGCTACTGACTTTGGAACAGTGAAGTTTTCAATAGAGGTAATAATAATAGCCTTTCAATTATTTCTTTTGTTTGCCTAGAACTACTGTTTCTTCAAAATATTAGTATTAAGGTCAGCAGCTATAGTGTTCAAATTAATGAAATAAAGAAAAATTGATTAAGAAATTGTAGTGATAAGCACAGTAGTTGCTTGAAAGTGTCATTAGCATGCTTGACAACAGCATAGCTGTTCCTGTTAAAAGGAAAACAAAAGCATGGAGGAAAATACCCAGAGTATCAGCCCAAAAACACCAACAGAGAATATATATCAAAGTTTCATTCTGTCAGTCCATGTGTAGAAGTTCCTTTTAAAATTAATGACAAGTTCTTGTCAGGTTTGGTTGACTGCAGCAGCAGATTGGTGTTTGTTCAAGTTCTGTCTGCCTTGAAACATTTTCCTTTCAGTCCTGGAAGAAGCATTCAATTCATTATACACATTTCACCCATGAGAAGAAACTTAAGAAATGTATGATTGCAATGCTTGAAATTAGATCTGTTTAAAAAAAGAAAATTTTTATTTGGAAAATTAAAAAATGAACCAGTCAAGTTTGCCTTGATTAATGACTAATAGGGAAATAATCCTGCTGATGCTGTCTTCGGCAACCATTGCATTGACTGCTTATGTATGAAAGGTAGCATTGCAGTTTAGATGGCAAAGTAGAAGCTTTTGTGCAGTCTTTTAAAAAATGTTTCAAAAGCACTGGGAACTTTTATTAAATAAAAAATTTGAAATTTTTATGATATTGAGAATGTTACTATTCAACATAATTTCATATAACCTGTGATAGTTCACATAGAATAAATGCAATACTGATATTTTATTATTAGAATTTCTGAGGTGTGGCCATAAAATTCCCTTGATTTTTCTGGTGGAGAAAAACATTGACAAAATACTTAAAAAAGTAAATATGACATTTTTCTTTGATTTTAAAGTGAAGAAATAAACAAAGTAATACAAAAAAACAGTATTGGCTTTTTCTCTATCTTATCAGCAGCAATCCAAAGCTGCAAATGTTTGAATTCATATAACCTGTAACTCTAAATTGGGATAAAACTACACTGAAGAAAGATTTTTCAGGTTGCCTGGAAAAGTATTGTTTATGTAGGTGGGGATAATTTTTTAGAGTCTTCTTCGATGTTTTGTGCATCTTGACAGCATTAGATGCTGAATAGTAGAGCTGTCTGAGTTAATAAATGGTATTTGCAGTAAAGCCTCTTTCAGTTTAGTAATACTGTTTAAACTGTCCCAGTGACTAGACTACAATAACTCATATCTGCTTCTTTTGAGGCTTCAGAAGTGTGTGGCTTCTCAACATAATTATTTTCTTTCCCTTTTGTCTATGTAAAACATATTGCACAGAATTTCCTTATAAGAATAGCCCTACAGTGCAATGCTCTTTTCCCATTGCCTTTTGGGTTTTTTTTCCTTTTTCATTTTTCATTTTTTCTTTCTTTTTTTTTTTTTCTTTGAGAGAGAGAGAGAGAGTACTTGATTTTATTTATACTGTTAAACAATCTTTTATCTATGATTGCATTATATATTGTGCTTCAGCAAAATGAGAGTCTGCAACAGTGTGGAAATGGTGTGAGGACCACGGCTCAGGTCTTGTGTAGCATTAGGAGTGTGATCCACAGAGGAACTTGATGGACACAAAGTTCTTCTGGTTCATATCCATACAAGAAAAAAACCAAAAACTACATTGGTGATCACCTTCTGATGTTTTTCTGAAAAGCTGAAGTTTTGCTTGTAATTTCCACTGCTTTATTGATGTAGGAAAATTCTTCTGTCCTTCCTCTAAGGGGCATTTGAAGACAAATTCTGCAAAACTGTTGCTCCACATAGGGAATTTTCATTCCATGGCAATTTTGACAATGGTGAAATTATCTGGGTTGCTGTGCCATTTATCTTCAGAGGTTAAAAGGAGTTGAAAAAGAGGATGCAGAGCATGAATCTTAGAGGAATGACTGCAAGTATATTTGATATTTGAAGTACGTACTCTAGCTTTCATCATTCATGTTTTCTTCAGACTGAGCTTATTAAAAACTCTATTATATCTTTCATGTAAAAATGGTCTTTTATGCAAAAGAACACTGTCCATGAAATATGGAAAAACATAAGTATTTAAACATAGGTTGTTGAAGATTGTTTAATTATAAAAAAGTACTTCCTCTTGACAAATATATCATACCTTAGCTTTTCTCTTTTGTTTGTTTGTTTTTTAGTTCTGGGGCAAAGAACATGGAAATTATGGATGTTCAGCAAATAGATAAATGGGTCTGTGATTTAAGTTTGGGAGTCATGTTGAAAAGTATATTTACAGAGGTATGCTAATTTTTCATGTGTTTTAAACACCAAGGCACTACTAAGATCTAAGTCTACAGAACTGAAGTGAATGGTTTACCTCAGCACTATAAAAGCAGTGCATTCTCTTTCTTTTATATTTTTGTCTTGTATAAGTGGTTTAATGTGTTACTAAACCAGATTAAATTGTATTAAAATTTCCAGTTGACATTTGTGAGTCTAACCACTGACTTTGTGGGAACAAGGTTTATTTCCAAGCATTTTTATCATGGGAGCATAGGCTTCAAAGCCCAAATGATTTTACAAAGCTCCTTAAATAACAAGTTTAACCAGCTACTGAATTCTTTAAAGAGGAGTTTGTTCTAGTGTGAATTTTGAATGCACTAGTGCATTCAAGGACATGAACTTCAGTTAGATTTTTCAAATAGAAGACATACATATTCTGTTCCAAGAAAATGTAGAACTCACCTTTAATTTTGCTTCTGCTACAATATGATGTAAAGTCAGTTTTTCATTTATGCTGTAAAAAAGAAGAGTAAATTTTATGTGGCTTTACATGAGAATAATCCAAGAAAAGCCAATTATTTCTAGTGAGGATTTAGTCTATAACCTTCATAGGCCTGAACGTGGGTAGATAAGTCACTTATTCCCTAATTTGTTGTTAAAAATAAAATGCAAACATAAATTAGAAACTTTCTCTAAAAGTGTCGAGCATAACCTTTCCACATTTAAAGAAGCATTGCACAAAAATTATATTATTTTTTTTTCCTCCATTGGAATAGTTCCAAGGATCCCTGCTGACTTTCATTTTTACCTTGAAAAATATTTTCAGCTGATGTCTGTTGACTAAAACTCAGATTTCACAATTAAACTTAGTGAAAGACAAAGAACCTAAGCAGCATATATTTCAGAAGTCATGAGTACAAAACATTGTCCACGGAAACTATATATTGCAGTTGATGTAGCTCTTGAATGTTTTCTTATTAGTAGTGACCAATGCAGAGCTAATCTTTGCATAAATCAATAGCAAACTGATTAATTTTATAGCTGAAAATCTTATTATCAGAAGTTCCCAAGTATTATGTTTTCACCTGCGTAGGAATTAGCCTAGCAATGAAATCAGAAGGTAAATTATTATTTCTACTTGGTTGGTTGTGTATGAAGATGGTATTATATTTTATGCTCAAGATGTAGCTTTAGTGTTCGTCTTGTATTTCGACAGATAGATATTACTTACCTTACAGTCAGTTTTTATAATGTCTGTTATAAAAATATATAAGCTAAATAATGCAAAATCTTTCCATCCATAAAATATTTTTTACTTTTGTACTGGCTACCTTTAATTTTTTTTCTGCATATATGCTGTATATCATCGTATCTATATAAATCTTGTTCCTTATTTGGAGAAAAAAAAGCTGTGATTTGAAGGATGCTGTTAATGTGAATAGCAAAATTTCCAGACAGCTTGTAGAAACTAAGGATCATGGATATATAGTAGCCTGGGAGTAGCCTGTAAAGACTGTATGTCATAGTCTTCTTTAGTAGGCAGATTAGCAGCCTTATTGGCACATAGGGGTTTTTTTGGTTGTTGTGTACATCTCTCAGGAACTAAAGCTTTCCTTGTGTTCAATATTACCTGAATTTTTATATTGCACAGGGACTATTAGTAATAAGACTGTTAGAGCATTAGCAGATACCACCAAAATATTTTTTAAAAATTACAACAGTACTTTAGAAGTACACTTAAATAATATTGATACTGATTTGTAGCATGATAATGCCCAAATGCTTACATCATGAACAAAAGTTCTGGTTTTGGTTCTTTACACTTGCAAATGACATATGGTTTTCACCCCAAGGAAGTGCATTCATCCTCCAGGAAAATGTGTATTGGAACTGTACAGTTTGTATAGGAGTGTATTGGCTATTTGCAGTTTTATCAAGCATTAGACTGTGAAGGGCATAAAGGCGGTTTAGGCAGGGCCTAAACCACAACACTTATGACCAACCATAGACAAATTAATGTATGTTTAGAGAGGCTTTTCTGCAGGTCTGGTCAGTTTTCCAGCAGAAAGTGTACAGCTCATTGCTGGACCACTGAACAAGCAAGAGGAAGTCCTTTTGAGGCTGGTTTCTTTACTAGCCTTGCAGTGTCACTGGACTGCAGCACTCTCCATCCTTTGACATAACATTATTGCATGTCTTTGTTATATCACGGTCAAACTACTTCAAACATACTCCAAACTATGCCGCTAAAAAGGCTTAGCAATTACCTCCAGCTTGTGCAGAATACAGTAGGGCAATTACTATGAAGTTTGGGTGGAGGTTTTTTGATCCTTCCCGCTGCTTTACTGTGCACAAACTGCTTGTTGGCGTTTTGATGGAGTTCAAGGTTTTAGTCTTAATGTTTAAAGCCCTTAATAGAGTGGGTCACACTCTCTTGTTGAAATTCTGATCTTTAAGGATCTTTCATCTTGCCTTTAGAGATCTGAGGGAAAAGGTTAATCGTTGTGAGGGGTAGAAAGAAAGCTTCAGTTCAGCTCACATCTTTGCGGCTGTGCTGTCAGGTCTGTGAAATGTCTTCCTTTAAAAGGAAGGAAGTAGTATGGACTTGGGCTCTTGAAAGAGAGATAAAGACTTTATCTTTACAGATATTGGGGAGGCACCTCTGACCCCTCTTGAATTTTTTTCTTCCTTGAGGTTAGAGGTTGAAATAGAAAGAGTTTAGCACAGTCACAGCTACACACTTGTACTTTTAGGATATGTTCTTACCGTGGTCTATATGGCAGCTCATCTTCACGCAGCTGAAACCTTGATTACTTCCAAAATCAGAAGATCCATATCATAGGAAGAAAATGGCTCCTAAGTCCTTTAAGTGGTCCTACACACTGTCTATTTCTGGTACTTTCATACCTTCACAGTAGGAGATGAACTTTTTTAATTAGCATTTTCTCAAATAACTGAGCTGATCCATTTCTCTTTGGCATCTAGCATGTGTTTTGATAGAAGGCAAAGCTTGCTTTATGCTAAGAAACCAAGAAAGGAACTATATATAAAATTCTGTTTAGAGGACCTACTTATAGAATAATCCTATCTTAACTGTAAGACTGCTCAGTATATTAGAACTCCAAGTGGCATCATTCTGAAACTATTAAAATTCAAAACCATGATCACACGATTCACAGAGCTATATTTTTTATAAGATCCTGAAGGATACAAAAGATGACAGTCTTTCCATTTAACAAAAATATTTTCTGGGTGATGTTGCAATTAAAAAATATCTATCTTTTGGCTTACTACAGTGGCTTGATTTGGAATTTGTGCATGACATCTCAAGGAACTTTGTCTGTGTATTTATCAATATATATTATGGTGAAGGATAATTTAGATTGTTAGTTAATAATTTCCTATGTAGAAAGATGTCTTCACCTTAGAAATACAAAAAGTAAGAGTTTTGTCCAAGTTTGTTGTCTTTTCCTCTCCAAAGGCAGCAATAAAAATTCAACACATCCACTTCTCTGATGTTGATCTGTAGATCGACTAGTTCACATTGTCTCATGGTTTTCTCCATTTCTAGAAACATAAAATGCATTCTGGTTGCGTTAATACTTTTAAGAACTGTTCAAGGAAGACTGTTTCAAACAGACAGTTTAGTCAGCCTGCACTGGTGTGTTAGAATAGTTTGTAAAAAGATCAACATGTCATCTAAGAAGCCATTTCTTTCAAGATGTAAATAGGAATCTGAATATTTTCTGTGGGTGTGTTAACTTGTAATCCATTTAATGTCAGCAGCAGAGTTGGAAATTTATTCTTTAAAATTTCTTTTGACACAGGTTTCCCACCTGTCCAGTTTTAGATGGAGTTCTAGTTTTCATGTCTTTTGTTCTGGTTTGTTGGTTGGTTGTTGGGTTTTTTTGTTTGTTTGGGGTTTTTTTCTGTTAAATATCTGGAGAGAAAACTTCTATGTGAACTCACTCAGAGGTGAGCTCACAGTTACGAACATTCATAAACTAAAATTGAAGGCCAGCTAGCATTTGACCAGGTTTCAGTGGTTTTGGTCAAATTTAGATAATGACTTAAGCATGACTGAGTGACGTTCTTACTGTTCCCTCAATACTGTGATGGTTTCAAGAACCAGGAGCAAAATATGCCTACTGCTAAGTGTTGAAATCACGATGACCATTTACATTGTGTCAACTTCAAGACTTGGCATTGAATTACAATTCAGAAAATCAGAATCTATCATTTAAGAGAAGTAAAAGTCTTTTAAGCCCACTTTTGTAAAAGTAGTATGAAACACATAACTCAGCATCTGTATGGTGTATAGCCATATTTTTGTGGAAGCAGTTGTTATGATAACAATTAAGTTTTTTGCATTATAAACAAAATGAATAGAAAATAAAAGCTTTGAATGTCAGGTTACACACACCTTGCTTCTTCATATAAAATTCCCTTAATTATTGTATGTTGCAAATAAATGACAAGGCAGTGAGAGAGGAATTTTGAGATATGCAATGTTAATAATCAGCATAAAGAAGCATTGACAGTTTGTATGCTGTGTAGACAAAATTTTGTTGCAATTCTTCTGTAAGTCAGCAATCACCACTAACAATTTGTTTAAAGTTATTGTACATCATTGAGACATTTTATGGTTTCAAAACAAGAATTAATCCTACCTTTTTTCCTCTCCATGTAATATGAGATTTTTATTTGCAAATTATAGTTCAATTATAAATCAAACCCTTCTAGTCTGCATAAAAATTTATTTTAGCTCTGGACAGCATGAGAGGATAACAGATGAGAACACTGGATAATAAGCCAGAATATAGGAATTATTTTTATTTATGCAAATGAGTATTTTATTGCTATGAGCACAATGTGTTTATGTTCTGAGTAGGTTTAAAATCAATTTTGTTTCTGTTGTTAAGAGGGCATAAATGAAAGTTTATAAGAAAGAGAAGATCAGTATTCTCTCGCTTGTAATAATAATTCTGTGAGTTTTGAACAAATGGAAAATGAGCTGAAGAGAGAGTGGCATTAATTTACATCTTCTCCAAATTAAGTACTCTGTAAAGGGTGTGAAAGACACATTAACATACACTCTTTATTCTTAGCACACAGCCTAACATTATTTACTTATATACTTAAATGTCTAGGCACAGATGATAAAAGCAGTCATCTTAGTCATGGTAGTTAATCTATCTTGTTTAAATGATAATGCAAACCCACTCCTAATCTTTCTCAATGTACCTATGATTTCAGAAATTGTATTGGCTGAAGTATTATTCAGATAGTTGTCAACCAATCTGTAAATTATGTATCTGGTTACTCACACTGTTACATGGCTGTAGTGGGTTAACCTTGTCTGGAGACCGGGTGCCCACGAAGCTGCTCTATCACTACCCTCCTCCACCGGACAGGGAGCAGAAAATATGATGAAAAGCCTGTGGGTTGACATAATGATAGGGAGAGATCATTCAGTAATTATCATCATGGGCAAAACAGACTCAGCTTGGGGAAAAAAAATCATTTAATTTACCATCTATCAAAATCAGACTTAACAAAAAGAGAGCTAAAGCCAAATGTTAAAACACCTTCCCCCCACTCCTCCCTTCTTACGGACTCAAATTTATTCCCACTTTTCTCTAACTCCTCCCCCCAGGTGGCACAGATGGACAGGGAATGGGGGTGGTGATCAGTTCATCACATGATATTTTCCCCTGCTGCAGTGTGGTGTCCTCACAGGAGACAGTCTTCCATGAACTTCAACAATATGAGTCTTTCCCACAGGCTGCAGTTCTTCATGAACTGCCTCAGTGTGGGTCCCTCCCACGGGATGCAGTCCTTCAGGAGCAGCCTGCTCCAGCCTGGTTCCCCGATGGGGTCACAAGTCCTGCCAGCGAACCTGCTCCAACCTGAGCTCCTGTCTCCATGGGACCACAGGTCCTGCCAGAACCTTTCTCCAGTGCGGGCTTCCCACAGGGTCACAGCCTCCTTCAGGCATCCCCCTTCTCCAGTGTGGGGTTCTCTACAGGCTGCAGGTGGATCTTTGCTCCACCGTGGAGCTCCATGGGCTGCAGGGGCACAGCCAGCCTCACCAAGGTCTTCACCACGGTCTTCACCACAGTCAGTTGGGGAATCTCTGCTCTGGTGCCTGGAGCACTTTCTCCCCCTCCTTCTCCACTGACCTTGGCGTCTGCAGAGTTCTTACTCACACATCTTTCTCTGTCTGTCTACCAAAAAATCTTTTCAGTTTTATTTTCCCTTCTTAAACATGTTATCACAGAGGTGTTACTACTGCAGTTGCCTTGGCCTTGGCCAGCAGCGCGGCCATCTTGGAGCCAGCTGGCGTTGGCGCTCTCAGACACAGGGGAAGCTTCTAGCATATTTTCACAGAAGTCACTCCTGTAGCCCCACTGCTACCAAAACCTTGCCACAAATATACAATATAAGGGCCAACTTTTTTGAGACTCTTTATTTTATAAGAAAAATAAAAGCTTGGAAACTGGAAAAAAAAAAAAAAGAAAGTACCATGTAGACTTAGGAAATATTTGATTACTTACTGGCTTGGAGAAGGGGTTTCTGATGGGAAAGCATATGAAAGTGAATGACTGGAAACTAAAATTAGTCATCTTCACCCGAGAAATTGGATTAAACTTCTACGGGTGAATGAACATCTATAACTTCTAAGGGTATATGAACGACTGATTTAAGATTATGGTGGTCACATAGTTTCTTGACTGATTGAACATTATTTTCTGTTTGAGGTGTAATGGATTTTCAGCAAGATTCCATGGCAGTATATTATTACCTAGAAACCCAGTCAATATGATCCTGATGGTCTTTTCCAGCATTAAAATCCATGACAGTGATTTTATGAAACTGTGTTAACTGTAGTTAATGCCACAATGCCCATTGCAAGACAGACAGTTTATAGATTGAAGAGGATGTATTTCAGATTTTTTTTGGTTTTCTTTATGTCAGGATTTTCATTACAAATGTTGGCTTTCCAACCCCTGGAATGTGAAGAGCATCTTGGCACAATCCAAGCCAGTTTTAGTGGAGGAAGCACTGAGAATAAATGCTGAATATGAATATAATATAAATATTTTTTTTTGATTTTTGTAAGACACAAAAAGCCCTCTTGATTAAATGAATTCAATATTTTGATGTAATCACAGATGTTGCATTCAGATTAGAGCCAATCCTCAAGAGCAGATAAAAATAATACTAGATTATAAGATCAAATACAGTCAGTGAAGGTGTATTTCAATTTAATCTTCATAAAGTAATACTTATGCAGCAATACAAGGTACCAGAGTGATCAGAGAATCATAGAACCGTTTGGGCTGGAAGGCACCTTCAAGTTCAAACCACCCTGCCTGGTCACCTACCACTAGACCAGGATGCTGAAAAACCTCATCCAGCCTGGCCTTGAAGACTGCCAGGGATGGGGCATCACAACTTTTCTGGGCAAACTGTTCCAGTAGTTCACCACGCACTCTGTGAACAATTTTTTTCCTGATATCTAATCTAAATCTACCCTGTTTCATTTTAAAACCATTACCACTCATCCTGTCACTACATGCTCTTGTAAAATGTCTCCCTTCAGCATCCTTAAAGGCCCCTTTAGGTACTGGAATGCTGCAATAATATCTTCCCAGAGCCTTCTCTTCTCCAGGCTGAACAAGTACAACTCTCTCAACCTGTCCTCATAAGAGAGGTGCTCTAGAATCAATTCTTTATAGCTAGTTCTGTAGTCAAATGCCTGCAAGTCCTGCTGTCCTGGTTTCATCTGGGAGAGAGTTAATTTTCTTCCTAGTAGCTGGTATAGTGCTGTGTTTTGGATTTGGGATGGGAATAATGATGATAACACGCTGATATTTTAGTTGTTGCCGAGCAGTGCTTACACTAAATCAAGGACTTTACAGCTTTCATACTGCTCTGCCAGCAAGGATGCAGTAGTTGCACAGTGAGCTGGGAGGGGACACAGCCAGGACAGTTGACCCAAACTGTCCAAAAGGATATACCACACTATATGACATCCTGCTGAATATATGAAATGGAGGGAGTTAGATGGAGGGGTGGCAACTGGTGCTTGGGGACTGCCTAGGCATTGATAATCAGGTGGTGAGTAACTGCATTGTGCATCACTTGATTTGCATATTCTTTTAGCATTGTTGTTACCATTAGTTTTATTTTCCCTTGCTTTTCTGTCCTATTAAACTGTCTATATGTCAACCCATGAGATCTAGCTTTTTCCCGATTCTTTCCTCCATCCCACTGCGGGGGGAATGAGCGAACGACTGTGTGCTGTTTAGCTGTCAGGTTAAACCACAGTTTCATTGTGGTCTTGCGTACAATCTAAAGTTGTTTCTGCATGTGCTATTGATCTTGGCACTCACAAGAGATCATAAACATGCCTCTATACCCTGTCAGGTTACACCCTAAAGCTGACACTGCCCAGCTGTGATGTTTGCGCTACCGTACAGACAGAAAATTATGATCTATCATTTTTGTTCATACTCTTGAGGCTTTAATATTTTCCTGTACCTGCAGTTATTAGGCATCTTGTATCATGTTATTCTTGCACTTCTGGTGTTCCCTGCAACAATCTTATTTTTTAGCAACAACCTTCTATATGTCTGTTTCTAATAACAAAGCTGATTTTTAATTAACACAAACTAGTCACAGATACATCTTGAACATTTCATTCCACAGAAGTAACCATCAGCAAGAATATGCTCTATCCTATATATGCTAATATCTCAATCATAATATATTGCAAATATCAGACTTTAGAAACTACTTACTATTACTATTTATTATTTGCATCACTATCACTGGTTTATTATAAAAATCGTTTACCATCCCCATAACCACATCATACACTTCCATGAAGAAATTTAACAAGCTATCTTATTGAGAAACCCTTTCAAAACTTCACTTCTTTAAAAGTTATAAACTCTTAATTTCTGGTATAAACTTTTTTCAGTTAGTGTTAACTTTTTTTTCTGATCATTGTCCTGTTTATTATGACTGTCTTTTTTCTTCGCTTCCTGTCTTAGTTTGATTATTCTATCAATTTGAAAATTACCCTATCAAAAGCTTGGGATTACTTGCATGGACCAACTGATACATCTTTTCCAGTGGCAGAATATTTTTGGTGTGTATTTTTATTTCTGGGACTGAAGTAATGAGAGAGTAGCATGGCACAACTTTTTTTTGGTTAAGAATAAAAAAAAATATTCATAAACTGTTTTGAGATATTATTTATGCATGATATTATTTGTCAGTATATGATCATTCATTGAAAACTTTATTTTCATATAGATCTTTTTTCATAAAAAATTTGTTTATGATTCTATACATTAAGGAGGGTAAAAGCTGAATATGTCACATTAACTTTTTTAACCCCAATCAAATTTACAGAAACAGAATAATAAACCTGTCAACAAATAAATGCCAAAGTTAAACATACCATTAAAACTGACAGATATGTATAGGAAAATTATAAACTATTGTATAGAGGATCTGACATTTATCTAGTGTTAAGGGACATATAGACACTTCCTATAACCTTGAGCATATTCACAGTTGCCTGCTTTATTGAGACTTACAAGTAGAAACTTCTTAAATCTTCCAAAATACATGATTAGGGTGGTATTTCTTTTGGAATTTTGAAATAGTGTTTTTCAGGTAGAAGATAACATATAACCAGGATCCACTGTAGATCTGCAAGTAAAAACACATCATGTAGCCTTTTAATATTTTATTTTGCAAACAATCATATTATTTCGAAAGCTACATAACAAACATTTCTATTTAGATTTAAATCCCATATAGGTTGTATGAGAATTTAACAATGATGTAAAGCTGCATTGTAAGGAAAACATGAGGTAAAACTTACGCAAAATATTAGCTGCAATGATTCTTATGGGAAAGATTATAAATACTAATGAAAATAATCTGTTTTACAAGGAACCTGATTTGATATTTAAAGGTCTTGGCAAAAGTAGAGGAGATCTGGCCTTTTGTGAATACATTTTAAAAGAATAATGGAAAACTTAACTAAGAAACCAACAAATTGTTTTCCTGATTTAAGTAAGTTTTCTTGAAGAAAATATACCAAAGAGTTTAGCTGGTCTCTGTAAATTATTTATAATATACATTTGAATATTTAATATTAATATAAGATACATGCTTTGATTTCATGATTTAAAAGTGAACAGTGTGTGGATTATTCTCAATGGGAAAAGTAGTTCTATTCCTCTGAGCTCTGATTGCATGCAATGGTCCCCATCCATCATGCCAGCACTGCCGCTCATGTGGGAAGCTGTAGGAGGAGACTGGTCTGTCTGAAAACTAATGAACCAGAGTCCACGTCTCAGGAAGAAACCACCCATTTACATCAGGTTTAAGTTACTGGGACATTGCAGGCACAGCTGTAATTGTTGCTAGGCAATGACTTATGTGATTGTCTATGTGCTTTTGTGTGCACATAAAGAATAAGCTTATACCTGCAAATCACAAATGTGCAAAATCCTGCTGTCAATATATTTTGAATCTGATTTTTTTTGTTGTTGTTTTTTTCAAAATGCTAAACTTTCTTGCTGGTACAGAAATTGCCTGACCTAGCAGTACTTATACGAGAAGGTCAATAATTCAGTATTAACCAAAACAAATTTTCTACAATTAAGCTCTAGAGGCTTTTTTTGTTTGTTTGTTAACAGCGAATCCTTTAAATTAGAAGTGGACTTCATTTTGCAAAGAGAGCAATAATTTCTGATTAGTTTTTACTTCTAGGAATTCATTTAGTGGTCACAAGCACATTTATTTGCAAAGGTAAAGAAAAAAGCTAGCACTTAGCAAGTAATACCGTATTGTTCTTAAAAGCTAACATAATGAAATAAAAATTATGGTTGAGCATGATCCCTTGCTAAAGCTGAATAGACAGAGACAAAGGAAGGTGATGCCCTGGTTCTGAGACCTGCAAAGCACTGCTGTACGATGAGGCCAGTAATCTGTGCCTTGCATAGATAACTCACCTGTGAATGACCCCTGTGTTCAGATGTCAAACTGCTATCAGTAAAACTTTCTGTATAGGTCATATTCAGACTAATGAATGACTACTTTTCAGTTTATGTCAGCAGCAAGACTCCGCCATGGTTTGCAGTGGAACGTATGTATGGGGGAAAAAATGAGGTTATATCTTACGGTCTATCTCTAGAACTCAATCTCTGAAACTTTTGGTGTAAATAATAGATGAGGTTTCTCTATCCACAAATGTTACCAGAATATATGGAGGTTTTTTAAAACTATTAACTCACAGAACATTCAGGACTTAGATTGGTTTTGAATGATATCTTTGGTAATAAGAAAGTAGTACTAAACTTCAGATTTTCATCCTTTAAAACCATTGACTTGCAGTTACCATATGAAAAGAGCAATTGATTTCCATTTATCTATAATGGAATTTATGCCTAGGTTATACTGAAAAGAGTGAGCAATGTGGAGTGTAGTGAATCACAGGAGTGATGCTCACTCCATCTTGTGTGACACCTGGAGGGATGTAAACCCTTGGAAATAAAATTCCGGTGTTTTTCTTCAGACAATTCGTTGCAAGTATTGTCTAGCAGAGTCAGTAAGGGATGTTTTTAAGCAGAAGTAAGGCATGGATGATCAACCCTAAAGCTTCCCTAATGAATTAAATTACACCACTGATACTTTCTTATTGTTATAGACAGTAGTGCCTCACATTCAGTAGCCCATGGGCAATAATACTGAGCAAGTAACAGGATCTCAGTTGATGCCAGTTATTTCTTTCCTATTCATCCTATCAGCAAAGGATTTTAGAGCCACAGATTGGGAATACTAGTCTCAAATACATTTTAAGAAGTCAAGAGGTGTTATTGGAAATCTTCTGGGGAATATTTTCTACTGCTATGAAAGATAAGACACATACAAAAATTCCTTATTTCAAAGTCTTTCTCCTTCTTTTCTTATTAAAAAAAGTTCTTTAAAAAGGTCTGAAAGAAGTTTTTAGTAACTTCTGTGATGTTACTGTTGTATTTTCTGTTTCTTGATATCAACACTTTGCATATGATGTGGATCTAAGTTTTGAATTTGCTTCTGTGTTTCCATTTGTGTGTTTAATCTAAGTTCAAGATGTTATCACCCCATCTTGAATTGATTTGAAATTCTATTGAGCAGTTACTTTATTTTTCCTTGAATTCATTAAACCTTGGATACAGGCAATTGCATAGTAAGATTATGTATTATTTTTTTGTTTTATTCTTTGTTTTGCTAGAATTCTGCTGAAAGACACTACGAATCAAGTACAGAAGGATTTTTCCTAGCAATATGATTTTTTTCTGAGGTATTTCTGTGAATGGTTTGCTTTTTTCATTAACTTCAATTTTGTTAATGAATCAATTTAATATTTTTTCATATCTATGTTCAGAAAAATTCTTTGTCCATGAGAATTAGTTTTCAATTTTATGTAAAAAATTGTTTCAGTGTTCTCTGCCTATGTTATATGAGGTAAAAATTGTGTGATATAAATTGTTTTCAACCTGGAATTTCTCAGACACCTGGATACACTGACATGCAAACCCTTCTCTATGTGATATTTTTTCACAATTTTCATATTTCAATAGGAAATACAGAGCTTTTAAGTCCATCAATCTATATAATAGCCTAACATTGAAGCTGCATATCTGGTTTATTTAAGTAGCAGTATGTAACTGTTAGGGGTTTGATGACAATTTAAAAGAAAAAAAAATTCCAGAATGTTTAGGAATTTTATGAATATCTTTTATCCCTATGCTTAAAATCCTAAGGTGAACAGTATAAATACTGTTTTCTTTTTTACACTGTTAAGGAATTGCTTCATGCAGTTGGATTCATGTAGGAACATCAGTTAAAAAATAAAGAGTTTCTGCAGGATATAATAAAGAAATCTCGATTCTCATAGTTTAATTTTTTGCACATACAGTAGACCACCTCTGAGAACAAAGTAGAGTTGAGATTTTGTTGCCATTCCACAGTTGTTATAAATGCATATATTTCATTAAATGCTACTGGAGTCATAACTGCTCAGAAGCATTGAAATTCAAACTTTCAGTATAAAAAGATGTTCTTCAGAAAAAAGTACATATTTTTTTAAGTAGCATTGTTTTTCCGTGACATTCTCCAAAATTATAGTGTACTTAAGGTCCGCAATCCTTCACCAAATGTTGCTTTTCTGTGCTCATAACTCTTAAATTTTATAAAATATATTTCTGAGGAAAGTGGTGGATTTTCCCATTGTCAGGTCTATAATATACTCTCCCAAAATTCCCAGTGCTCTTTAGTATCAATCATCCATTGCTTTGATGACATACATGTGTGATATTTTGCCTTAGTTCTAGGTTTTGAAAAGTTCTTTTTACAAGAGTAAAAACTGCTATCCAGTAGCTTCGCTATATTAAAGTAACAGGGAGAAAATGGATGTGATAGAATGTACAACTGGTTCTGATTCATGTGTACTGTGTACGTTCTGTTTTTAAAGGTGA
Source organism: Rhynochetos jubatus (assembly GCA_027574665.1). Lineage (NCBI taxonomy): Eukaryota > Metazoa > Chordata > Aves > Eurypygiformes > Rhynochetidae > Rhynochetos > Rhynochetos jubatus. Next base: position 27,445,954 of record CM050656.1, read on the forward strand.
TGTTATAGCAAGAAAGAAAAGGTTCCCTATGTGGTTCATGGCTACTGCACACAGTCAGGTGGACTTCCAGCACAGGGCTGGGGAGTGGTTTCAAATGCTCACTCCCCTGAGGAAACAGTGTGGCTTTGGACAGGAAGACCTGACAGTGATTTTCCTTTTTTACTATGGAATAGTGATTTGTACCAGAGCTAGATCAGCATTTGTAGTCAGCCTGACAGCCTCAACTGTCAGGTACTTAGGCAGCCAAAGGCACTAGAGCTTTACTTCCCCTGTGCTCCATGTAGTTGTCTTTTGGAAGCAGTCAATCAACAGAAATTGCCTTCTAGACCGAAGGGAAGAAAGACAACCTGACTTTTTCCTTCCCATGGACCATACCATTCAGCACTTGTATGAGACACACTGAACAATACAGGGCATTCCTGGTGAAATCAATCCAACAGAACAAGACTCTCTTTGAGTGTGAAATTGTCAATGAAGAAATCCAGGCTTCCAAAATCTACTAAAGCAAAGCATATTCTCTATTCAGTGTTCCTCTAGTGAGATTCATAAAAAAGTTCAGGTTGCAAGAATCCAGAATATATATCCAGAATATCCCAAATGCACCCTCTGCTTCTTGGAAGAACATTTAAGAATGTTAAAGACTCTATACGTAAAAGTTGAATGCCTGAACAGCCTAGGGAATTGTAAATCTTTTCTCTGTGTCAGTGTCAGCTGACATCCTTCAGTCTTCTAAGGATGTGTCAGCTTTAATCCTTTTGGGTAGCTTTCTTTGGTTCCCAGAAACAAATCTGGTGTTACATTGAACAGCTTCCTCCATACAAGTGTGTTGGACAGTCTGCAGTAGAAATTTTCGCAGTAATTCTGGCTTCCTAACCACTTGAGAGGAAGTCTTTGTTTATGTACTGGTTTTGTTTGTTCTCTGTTAGTCTTCTGAGCTTAGTCTGCTTTATGATTGAAGCTAAAATAGATGAGTTCCACACTGTGTATCCTAACACTGGCCATAAGGGAGAGTCAGAGATGAGGATGCCTTTATACAAACTACAATGAAAGACACTGTCTTGGCCCAGGCAACAGATGATGTGGTCAGTCTGTGTATGCACATATGCATAGACTGCATTTCAAAGGAAACCACTTAATGGTAATCAACCCTTTTATGTGCTGCTGCTTACTTCAGTAGTAGAAGTATTATAAATACTTATCATGTATAGAATACATACTACTGAGAATAAAGTATTTTTTGCCACTTCATGACACTTACTCTTTTAATTGGCCTTATAATGAGGCTTTATAAAATCCTAATGGGGTCTGATTCATGTTTTGTTGATGCCAGCGGAGCTTTGTGAGGTGAATTTGATCCTCCATATGGAACTCATTCCTGAACAGAGGTCTGCAGTGGGGTAGCGTAATAGCATTTCAATCACTGTCAGAAGTTAGTGTGGCTAGTCCAATCACCGCCTCACAGTAATTACATTGAGGATTGGGTTAATTTTTGATCACCCTCATTTACTCTAAGACACATCATTTCAATGTATACACTGACACATTGAGATGGACCATTTATGAGGGGTGATGGACCTAGTGCCATTAAGTTTTAATGCATCATTAATTTTCTAGGCAGATGTAAAACAAGGACTATAATATTCTGTTCTTCATTCCCAAGGTTGACTTAAAAGTCAGTGACCTCTCTTGATTGAGTAGTCATTAAAATGGTCTATACTATAGTCATTTTACTCTTCAGAGCATATAAATATTAGGAGTTTAAAAAAATCATGCAAATTTTGTCTGACTCCAGTTTATTAATTTCTACATTAAAATAATGCATAGACTTCTCTTCAAGTGTACCTGAGAGAACCTTTTGGATTCCTTTGTCTCCTTTGTACAAGGTGAAATTCTATCAAAAATGATTTCATAATGGCAAAAGCATTTCAAGCAGTCAATCTGCAAAGTTTTAGGCATATACAATTTTTAAGTATTTAAATTATGCCCCTCAGCTGGAAATTTTTGTGGACGCAGGAAAAAATTGGTGCTTGACCACATAATAGAGAGGTTTATATATAAGGTGGCATGATAATGTACCCAGCAGTTTAAGATCCAAGGATGTGTAGTATCATTGTGCAAATCTTCTGTTGCAGATTGTGTTTCCTAGCCCATTCCTTGACTGTGACTACAGCTTCTGCTCTGGGACTGGTTGCACAGATGCTCATGGACAAACTGTTTACCTGAAAAACCCACACAACTAGTTTATTGGGATTTGGCATAGGATTAACCTTCAGATAAGGAATCTAACCCCTTCAATAGGGTTTCCAGGTGTTGTCCAGGGAACAATGGGAATCTCCACATCTCATATTCTTGCAATGATATTTTCAGTTGGAACAGCTGAGACTCGCCAAGATGTTGTTCTGCTGATATGTGGGAAAAGATTCTAATACGAGTTTAAATTTATATGCATAGACCTTTGCCAGTTCTCTGGTCTACAGCAGGAACTGCATGACATCATCTATCTTTCCTGGTCTCCTTCCTCCTTCAGGGAGTTCATCAACATATCTTGGTATGCAAGTAGTGTCTCTCAGTTAGTGTAAGCACAGGAGAAGCTGCCTGGGGCGGTTCCCCCAAACTGCCTCAGATCCTTCACAAAGAGCTCCTATGCCAATTACCCAGTTGCTCTGTTGCAGAACTTTTGGGCACTTAAGTCAGTCACCTTCTTGTGAATCTGCCAGAGATGCAGTCAATCTCTTGTCAGTAAATCAGCCCTTTGTCTCACACCAGTCCCTTATTGTGTCTGTGCAGAGATTAGCTGCAGGGCTCCTGCATGATCCAGGGGCTGAGGACTATATGTGACAGGTATGCATGCAGGCACAACCTTCACACCCTGCTACATCACAACTGTAATTTTAGTGCAAATTAAACACCCCACAGGTTTTTCCACACTGTGTTGTTGCTTGCTTATTTGTTTTCTTTTTGGCAGTCTTGGAATAAAATACTGAATTTTGTATAGTGTTGAGTGTAACTGAAAAAAAAGAACATATATATATATCTATCTGCTTGCTGCTGCTTTGCCTGGCATGTCATGTAAGTCAAAATAAATATGTGCTAGTTCTCGCTTTGAAGTGATGATGGAGGACTCCCTGGATACCTCCTTGGGTATGTCATTGTTCCTCCTTGGTCATCCCAGGAGTGAAAACTAAAATAATTTGCAGTGCTACGGATGATTATTTTGGGAACCCTCAGGAGGGTTAGCAAACTTATCCAAGCAAATTCAAGTCATATGCAGGACAATATGGTGCTACCAGGCCTGAGAATGCCTTCTCTGTTACATTTTGGGAAAGCTGATACATAGTGGGATGGATTTGCATGGCAGTACTGTACACTGAGAACTGGCGTTCTAAAGTCTCCATGTTGAAGTTGATTTGTTCAATATAAATGTGATGAAATACCTTAGAGGACCTGGACGGTAATATAAGTGAGCACTTTTCTTTTGAAGTGGGAGTGGTAGTTAAGTACACAGTGTTTACAGAAATGTCCTTTCAAAGAGAAGAGCAAAAGGTAGTCCAGCTTTCACAGCTGGAGGAAGCATCCAAGATACTTTCAGTGAGAAGAAATAAGGGGCTAGGTGCAGTGTGCTCTTTTTCAATCTCCCCAGATATTTCATGCAACAGTATTTTACAAGGACTAGTTTGACAGAAAAATAAGGAGCAAAACAGCACCTCTTAAAGCAGCATTTTCAGAAACTTAATAAGAGATCCTGTTTTCTTATTCCAGTCACATGTTTACGAATATAGTTTGTATTATTTTCCTGTTCCTGAAATGCACCAGAACAATTTTCTTTCCACAAGTATTATTGACTGATGTCCTTTAAAAGTTGAAAGAACCTGTATTATTTATTTGGGGTTTTTTGTTAGTAATTTTTTTTTTTTTTCATTTGTGTTATAAAATTCAAGTACCTCTTGTTCTGAAACACATGGGGCTCAGGAACCAATATTGGACTGAAGACTTCATTGTAGTTTAATAAGAGGTGTATATCACTCTAACCAGTGTCAGCTAACAACCTATGGGCTTGTGTGAAGGTGTGCTTCCCATGCTTGCATTATTAGAGCAATTTCTAAATGTAGTTATTGGTAAACATGTATAAATATTAATCCTTTCTGAAATTACTAAAGTGTGAGGAGTAAGGAGCAGCAGAGAGGGGCTCTTATGGACTGAAAACAGACCCCATTCCTCACCCACCCTTGTGCTTGTTTTAGTCAGGAAAGACTTAACTTTCTTTAGAGTGGCTGGTATGAAGCTGTGTTCCTGGATTTACATTGAGAAAAGTACGGTTTGCACCAAATTTAAGGTCTTCCTCTGCTTCTGATACTGCAGCTGTGTTCCCAGCTCTCTCACTGCAGGCAGCGTGGGGAGACACACAGTTCAGGCAGCTGACCCACTGAAAGAGTATTTCATTCCGTAGTACGTCATGCTCAGTACATAAGTGATGAGTGGGCTCAGGGGACATTACACACTTTCACACTTTGCACTCTAACATTCTCTCTCACTCCTCTCTTAGCTGCTTTGCTAACTCCTTTGTCAGTTCGTCCATTCCTGAGTTGGTGGGTCTGATAGTTTTCCCGGTTGTGCTGTCACTGATAGGGTTCGCTCAGACTCTGCTGTGATCATTCTCAGGCTCTGGCTCTCAAGCTGTGGCTCTCAGGCTCTCTGGCTCTGACTCTCAGTATTTGGGACCTGGTTGTGCATCGGTCGGTGGGTGGTAAGCAATTGTATCATATTGTAACGTGTTTTATTTTCTATTATTTCAATTACTTATTAGTAGTAGTATTTGCATGTATTCATATATATTATTCATTTAGATTCAATTAGTAAATAGTTCTTATCTTAATTTTACAGGCTTACTTCTCTTTTTCCTCCGAGTATCCCCCTCTGCTGGAGAAAGGAGGGAGGGATGTGTGAGAGCATCTTCGTGGTATTTTGCTGGCTGGAGTTAAACCACAACACCCCTGCACTGCTTTGGGAACAGGGGAGGTAGAGGAGTCAAGTTGAGCCTGGGAAAGTATATATATGGCACAAGTTGTTGTTTTAATTAGCTTTGGGTGTTGTTTCTCATTATCCAAACTTATTTTAGTTGGCAAATAATGAAATTCATTTTCCCCAACTTGAGTCTGTTTTGCCTGTAACTTATTTGTAAGCTGTCTGTAGTCTTTATTGCAAGCCATGAGGTTTTTCTTCTCTGTCCTGTCAAGGATGGAGGATAAGACAGCAGCTGTGTGGGCATCTGGCAACCAGCTGAGGTCAACCCACCACAGTATAATATCTTTATATGGATATATTGATATATCAATATTGATACAGGAAAAAATATGGCTTTGCAATCAACATTCATAAATCATCAAGTTTTACAGCAGTGTCAGTACAGAAGGTAGGAGTATAATGACTGAAGAATTAGAGGAGTATGAGAGTCATGTCAATAGAATTTATTACTATGCCATTCTTCTTTGCAATACTTTCACCTTTTGTTAGCATAAAATGGCCATAAATTATATTAGTTTTGAGATTACATGAAGGTGACCAGTCTAGGCAGGGAGATTTTGCAACAGCCTTCTAAGGCCAGGGGAAAAACTTCATTAGTTTAGCAGTACTGTATGATTTCATTGACTGTAATAACATTAGGTTTGATCAGTGATCCCCAGTAGGAGGAACATCAGTTCCCATAGAGTGCTATCGTAGCTGTACTGCAGTAAAGTATTTGAGGAACACATAGTGGATAAAAGTAGCTACCCATTCATAAATATTTGCATGTTACCTTACTGGTGCAAAAGCTGAAGCAGAACAAATTTGGGTTGTTACTCTATCTTTGGTATTTGGAGCAGTTCTAGCAGAAGGACTGCAGCTGTAAATTGGCCATTTTTCTGCATTTAAGTAAACATGTACCTCGAGATGACTAACTCATTTGACTAGGTTTGCTTATAATATTGTTTCAATGATTATTGCATTAGGTAAATAAAATTTTATATGGATACCTAATACTCATTCTAAATGAAACAAAACAAGATATAAATGCATATATAGGTCAGATGGTAACCAAAGTGATGTACGCAGTGACTGCTGATTATTGGTGTTCAGTTCTTAAGCACAGGTAATGACTGTTTGCTAATGGTTTACCAGTGAAGTAAACTTAAGTTTACTCTCTTAAAATATTGAAAAAACTATTAAAAATTTGAAAACCTGTTTTTAAATCTTCATACAGCTGAAGGACTGTTCCAATGAACGTGTTCCTTGTGCAATAACAAATCCTATTGAAAATAAGAAAACTGCTTAAACAAGATGTTTACAATATACACTGTGTTACAGCATATTTTATGATTCATGTAGCCTAAATATGAATATAAATTGAGGATTTTCTTCTTTCTTGTGCTTGACAGGAAATGTAAGTATTTTTTTCTCTTTAATAACGTACCAATGATTTTTCAGAGTAAAGGTTTTTCTATGTCATTAGACTATGTTTTCTTGTAAATACATAAATTTTCCCAACTCATAAGTATTAACATTTTTTTTTGTTGAAGGATGTAAATACATCTTTGTGACATTCAGAGGTGAAGGATAAGGAAAGGGAGAAAGAAATAACAGGGAAACTATGGTACAAGTTTTTTTCAAGTTCAAAAACTGAAACTAGATTTCTACAATTAAAGAATATGGTTGTTTCATTGCACTTTCAGCTCACGAAAATTTTTTTAAATTACGGTCAGTCTTAACCTTACTGATTTTTCCTTGGTCATATCAGCTATTCTGTTAGGGTTATGTATAAAGTCAAAGATATTTTGTAGTCAAACATAATAATTTAACTTCGATATGATTCCTGTTTCTGCAATTTCAATAGTAAGCTATCTGTGCAATCAAATACTAGAAGCAGAAGATAAGATGGATGGATGGATGGATGGATGGATGGATGGATGGATGGATGGATGGATGGATGGATGGATGGATGGATGGAGAGGCAGACAGACAGACAGGCAGAGCGACCGACTGACCCTACACTAGTGCCATTAACATCACTAGATGAATAGTCATCAATTTTTGGGTGTGGTAATTAAGTTTGTAAACCTTAGTTCACTAGCAAGATTGTGTATACAATAAAGAGTATCCCAGTAATTTTAATCCTTCTCAGGGAAATTCTGTGAATTATGTTAATGGGAAAAAATTACAATTTTCCTTACAGTGACTTATGAAACAACCACTGATTTGTGACACTGGAGAATCATAGTCCCAGTGATGTGGCACACACATACTGATGTAGATAACACCTCACAGTTGCTAATACGCATGGTGCTGACTGGCAGGCTTTGGTGGTATTTCCAAACCGCTGGGTTACGTCTTGCTTGCATGTTTGTTTAAGATGGAAAATTCTAGACATTGTATAAATATCTATAAATCAGAGTATATCCTGATAATGTAATAGATGTGTATGTTTCAGTTTATTTGTGCATAAGAAATTCTATTTAGGGTAAGAGCATACAAAGGCCACTGGGAAGTGGAAAGAATCTGACTTGGTCATACTTCACTTGAGTGCAAACACTGATTGCATGCTTCCTCATTCTTCGTGCAATGTGACATGTCTGTCCTAATGGGGTAGGCTTCAGCAATATTGACTAAATTTTAAAATTTAGGTCACTACGATTTGTGGAGTCCTTGTAACTGTAGATGTGTACTTGGGTATATACCTGAACAAGGTGTACATATCTCATAGGGGGAAACAGAAAGTTGAAAAATTACACTGGTCCCAGTCAAGAATGCAACAGTGTTCCATAGATAAAATCATTTGGCTAAAAATATGTACTTTTGTGTAGACATTTAAGAAGCATTACACAAAAAAATGTGTCTTAACTTTGCATTATCTTATTATGTTCGATGGATATGGTGGGGAAAATGTTGTTATTTATACATCTAAGAGCCCAGAAGAGTAGTAAATAAGCTTGACTTTAAACATGATGGGCAAGAATACCCTGTTTGGCATTGCCTTTTGTACAAGATATCATTTACAATGACAGTCTATGTCTCTCCTTAGTTTCATTGGCCAAAACCCAGTATAGTAATACACGTCTTGAACAAGACAGGAAAGTAATTATTATTCAAAAGTGATTTAAAGTAGACTTCAAGAAGAAAAGCATTGACTCAGTATAAGTTCAAGTCATGTCATGAATTGTACTGGACAACTAGATTTTGGAAGCATTTGCAAGTTCTAATTGGACGAAAATTGGACATCTGCATTGTTTAATCACAAGCATTGTATGTGGCTTAATCAAGTTTTTTTTTTTTTTCCTTTTTTACTGGATGACAAAGACCTGCCTTCAGTGAAAAACAGCTACTGATAGAAGCTGAACTGGCACTGCAGTTCTAATTGTGGGAGAGGCAAGTGGAGAGTAATGATGACTTGGACAACAAATTTATGCATATGAAGCAATCAGCACTTCATTCTGAACAAAGTACTTCATTGAAGTGGTCTGGCTCTTGGCACAGTTTTTTGAGGGTGGTTTGCACCATGGACAGTACAGAGATTGTTGAAATTCTTTGTTGTAGTATCAAATAAATAGCTCATTATAATTGAAGATATTTTTCTTTTAATTTTATACAGAATAAAAATAAAAACCAAACGTGCTTTGTAGTCATATATACAGATATAGATAATCTCTATTACTGATACACTGAAGATATACTTCTATGACTAGAAGCAAAAATGCAGGCAGGCTGGTAAGAGCTGTAGGTGACCTTGTATGAAAGTAAATGTGATTTTGAATGGCTTGACAGGAAAGGTAATTTAATCCATCTCTCCATACAGGAGAGAGAGTGGGAGAAGACAGTATTTAATGATATAAAATAAAATAAAAATTAAAAAATGTAATAAAAAAGAAAACAACAAAAAGAGAGAGAAAGAAAACAAACAGGAAAAACAAGTGATGCAACTGCTCACCACCAGCCACCGACACCCAGTGTGTCCCCAAGCAGTAAGCACTTCCTTACTGCCAGTTTGGGTCAGCTGTCCTGGCTGTGCTCCCTCCCAGCTTCTTGTGCAACTCCTCACTGGCAGAGCATGTGAAGCAGAAAATTCCTTGTCTTAGTATAAGCACCACTTAGCAACAACCAAAACATATGTGTTATCACATTATTCTCTTGCTAAATCCCAAACACGGCACTATACCCAGTACTAGGAAGGCAATTAACTCTATCCCACCTGAAACCAAGACACGTTTTCATCTGTAAGCGTAGCATTGGCTAACTTCGTGTTGAAATACAATGTACAAACACCTGCTTTACAAAGCGAAGAAAAGGATGTGGAAAATAATTAAGGGGCTGTAAAGGAACAGCAGAAAGCATTGAAAAAAATTGCATAAACATGCAATATAACATGCAAATAAATTTAATTAGCAATAAAACCATGGTAAATTCACCTTATATGAAAGAAGACTGAAATGTGATTTTATCAAGAATTCAAATCCTTTTCAATAACAAGTATTTTTAAAGAGTCTAATTTAGCAGAGAAGGTCACAGTGAATACTGCTCAGGGCAGACAGATCCAAATTGGAAACGTATATGAGGTTGAGAAGGAAGTAAGGAAGAGTAAAAAGATTTATAAAGGAAACAATCTATAATGAAAAAAAAGGTAGAATAGTAGGTATTTTTTATTTCACAGTGTCTTCAGAATAGGTCTTCCAAAAATACATGGTTCAGTTGAACACAAAATATTTGACTTAAAGAAATATTAAGTGAAATTTCATGACCTGTGCTATATGTAGAAAATTATTTCTTCCCCCCTCTCCAAATATTCCCACAGAGTTATTAGGATTGCATCCATCTCATGCAAGAAGTTGAAAGTGACTTCATTCTTCCATATATTCTGAAATAGAAGTAATTCCTGTCCCAAGAAATCTACATAAAAGACTGAAATTATGAATAAATATCAGGGGAAAGAAATGGAAAACATACACATGAAGAAATAATTTTGCTAGAAAATATTTGGAAACATTTTACTCTTGCTTTTTTCCCTCTCCCCCTCTATAAAACATAAACACAATTCTTAAATACAGTTACTTGCAACTATAGTGTTTGGTTTTGGTTTGCATCCTTTTTCAAAGACAAGGATGAAACAGCTTCTAACATAGCAATTCAGTTTACAGGGCAATGCAATGAACCCTTTAAGGACGAATGAAATAGATCACCTATAAAGCATGGATTTCCTTCACAAGCTGCACTTAAAGACTGTCACAAATCCCTCTGAAAAAAAAAGACTTAAGAGTTATAGGTCTTTTACACAAATCCTTATGTGAGAAATTTGACATTCACATTCTGTTCTTCACTACTGCTCATCAGTATTGTTTTATGTAATAGGGTAAGTAGAAGATCACAGTAATGTCTCGTCCATAATATGTAGTAGTTCTACATCTGGAAGTCATTGTATGTGAGACTGGACTCCTTGGTTGTTGGTTAATACAGTGATTATAGAAAAATAGGTTAATAGCTATACAATGAATTTGCTTTGGGGAAAGAATGAAATGTAATGTCTAGGAAACTGGACTAATAATTAAACCAGCAACTTCTTCCCTATTGTGTCACTAAAGCGTGAAATGTCATTTCACCTAAGCATGTTATTCGTTATCTTTTTCTGGGAAAATGTATGTAATCTGGATCTATCCATCTTTGCACAGTGTCTGGTGCAGTGGAGCTCCAAATGTTGGCAGTAATTATTTAATTATAATGTAATAGAATAAACATTACATTATTTTATATTAATAATATCACATACTTATGACCCTATGATGAATCAATGAGGGGACTCTTGCGTGTTAATATTGGTTTGTTTTGTCAGACACACCTTTTACTGGTTTATATCGGTTTTCATGACTTTATGCTTCATCCAGTTAATACAGTTTCCTTTTGATTTGGTTGGAGGTTTACAATCTCTTTATTTGAGGAAGTTAAAATATGTTTTGTAAATATGTGTCTCTGGTGAGCTGCTATATGGCAGTTAAATCTGAATTACTAAAAACAATGACTATAGAAATCATCTATTTGTAATTATTCAATCCCCTACAATAAGCAAAGTATTGAATTCCTTCCTCCCTCTAACCCCATTGCCAATGGAAATCCACATTAAAAGGAGAATGAGGAGAATATTGACCTTTTCTCTTCAAGAAATACAAACTAATTATGACACATTCTGACCACTTAATCACTATATTGTAAGTTAATTGGTCTCTGCAAGGATCAGGATTTATTTTGCTGAAGGTGAAATTATTTGTAATTATGGATTACTTAAATTGTGACACTTTAAATTCTTGATGTGTCTGAGCTGAGATACAGCCCCTAGACCACAGACAAGGAATAGAGGTGGGGTCTCAGGAGAGGCTGGACATGGCAATTTTGGCCCATTGGAACACTCAGGGTCATGACATATATTTAAGCAATCTGTCAAAAAATATGCCAAGTAATGCCAACCGTAGGCTAGTGGAAACTTTAATTAGCTGATCTTTAAAGCTGTATCTTATTTTCTGAAGAATAAGTTCCAACCCTGAAACTTTTTTGACATCTTTATGATGGGAAATGCATTTCTTTTGCTGGAATGGTAATCTAGATTTCATTTAAAATTATCATTTATATTTGCACATTGTTCCTTTTGCTGAATTTAATTAGAGTGTTGCCATGATTGGCTAAAGGCTGGTTTTGGGAGGAAATTTGTAAGACAAGCTGTAGCATACTGGAGAAATTATAACCTTGGGCTTTTTTAAATTAAAAGAAAGTAAAGGGTAAAAATTAAATGTTGCAAAAGTAATAATCTCACTTCACGCTGCACAGAAATTCATAAACTAAAATATTATGCAAGTCTTGTTAAAAGTTACAGCAGAGTAGTGGAGTCTTATAACTTCTACTTCATTGTTCTGTCCTTCAGCTATTCCAATAACGTAACTGAGCATTTTGTGTCTGCAGAGAGGTTTGGATTAGAAAGCTACTAAACAAACAAAATGTGTAATGCTAAATTTCTTTCTGTAGAAAAAGCTATTGCTATGAAACCATTCGAATTCACACTTGATTGAGCTGTTCGCCTCTACATTAGAGGACACCACAATAGCATTGCAAGTTAGACACTGATTTTTACAGGCAATCTCCACTTTTACCCACCAAAAAGATTTTATTTGGGGTTTTGTTTTTCTTCTGTAATTAATGCATAGAATCCTGATGCATTAAAAGAACACAAAATGATCTGAATAAATAAATTTGCCATTCTCCTGAGGTGACAGACTAATAGATCAGATGAATTTTGCTTTGAAATTTAAAGTAGACTGTCATCAATTCACCAATTGCCAAAATTTTATTCTCACCAGTCTACAAAAATGGCAAATTCCCCCCTCTTTCTTTCAATACCACTGAAAGTCGAGATTATGTAGGCCCTTTTCCACAACTGCAATGCTGTGGGCAACCTAGTACTTGGGGAGAAAAACTGAATCTCTTGGCATGGCAAACAGTTTAACAGAACATTTTGACCTGCAGAAGAAACCATCTTACTACTGATAACAAGATGTGAAAAATTTAAGAGGACTGCAGATGATACAGGAATGAGGATATAGTGATGACTCATTGCACGTTTTATGAAAGAGAGGGTTGAAAATGTGAAGTTTTATCACTGTGTAAACTCCTTTTATGTATACTGCAGTGGAGTTGACTTGCACAGACATGTACCAATTCATGGTTCTGAAATGACTGTATCATGCCTCCCACCAGCTGTCTATCGTCAAAGGAAAAAATATATTTGACCCCCTCTATTCACAGGGTCATTGAATCATAGAATTGTTTGAATTGGACGGGACCTTAAAGATCATCTAGTTCCAAACCTCCTGCCATGGGGAGTGGTTGCAACCTTCCACTTGGTCAGGTTGCTCAAAGCCCCATCCAACCTGGCCTTGAACACTTCCAGGGAGGGGGCATCCACAGCTTCTCTGGGTAATCTGTTCTAGTGTCTCACCACCCACTCAGGGAAGAATTTCTTTCTTAGAGAAAATCTAAATCTACCCTTTTTCAGTTTAAAGTCATTACCCCTTGTCCTATCACTGCATGGTCCTGTAAAAGGTCCCTCTCCAGCTTTCTTTTACACTCCTGGAAGTCTGCTATGAGGTGTCCCTGTAGCCTCCTCTTCTCCAGGCTGAGCAAGTCTCAGCTCATCCCCAGAGAGGTACTCCAGCCTTCTGACCAACTTAGTGGCCTCCTCTGGACTTGCTCCAAGAGGTCCATGTCCTTTCTATGTTGAGGGCCACCAAGCTGGACACAGTAATCCAGATGGGATCTCACAAGAGTGGAATAGAGGGGGAGAAGCACCTCCCTTCACCTGCTGGCCACACTGCTCTGGATACAGCTCAGGATACAGTTGGTTTTCTGGACTGCAAGCATGCATTGGCAGCTCATGTTGAGCTTCTCATCAACCAACATCCTTGAGTCCTTCTCCTCAGGACTGTTCTCAATCCATTCTCCACTCAGCCTGTATTTGTGCTTGGGATTGCCCTGACCTATGTGCAGGACCTTACTCCTGGCCTTGTTGAACTTAATGATGTTCACATAGACCCACCTTTCAAGCTTGTCTAACTTCAGTTGACCTGAAGGCCAACTTCAGGTATTTGTATTTAATAGCACTACAAAATACAGACCACCTAAAGCAAGTGGGCATTAATACCAGGTCTATACGGGAGCATGAATGGGCTGTCATGGCAAAATCAGATGGGGAGATCCCAGAGCTCTTAGCTCTGATCCCCAGAGATGCTCTTTACAGTGACGGGATAAATGCCTGTGATTTTAGTAGTCACTATCCCTTCATCAAAATAATAAAATTACCTTTTTGGATATTTCAAATATATTTTTGGGAATTTTGACACATGCCCATCTATTCAGGGATGGTCAAAGTCAAACTGGCCACATGTCACAAGTACATTTTTGCCAAGCTGCTTCTTAGGCTGAAGGGTAAGCTCGTGTTTCAATTCTCCTACTTTTGTGCTGAAACCTGCCAGGTCCTCTGTACCTACGGTGACAGAGAAGCCCCTGAGGGCAGTCAGTGTTCCCTGCAACTGAACTGGATCTGTGAAACTTTGGGGATCTGGCATTTTGAACAGAGGGATAGCAGCTTTTTCTCAGATTATATAAAATTATACCACTGCCAGAAGCAAAAATGCTTCAGGTTACTGAGCACAGAAGCTGACAATAAAGTCAAATATATAAAAAATTACTGATTCTGTTTTATGGCCAGAGCCTGTTAAGGAAAAAAAAACAAACCACTACAGAATGCTGAATTGCCAGATAGGTTTTAAATTGTCAGTGGAGTAAATTTGGCCAGTGGTCCAGTCCTTCAACACCACCACTGTAAAATCCCTTCTCACAATTTCAACTTTTATAAAAATTTAATCAGTGAACATCTACTTGCAACCTTTTTGAAATCCCTTTTTAGTTCTGTACACCAACACCTGCAATAGTGCTGCCCTTTCTGACGCAAAGCACTAACAGACTTACAAGCACCAACATAAATTTTTCTACTAGGTCTGTCACAGAAAGAATAAACAAAAGCCTGTTTTAGCTTTAACCCTGATCCATGAGAGGCATCGTATCAAATGTTTTTATATGAATCATAAAGAATTGTTAATCTGTATGTTACTCCAGATTTTTATTAGGAAAATTAATTTCAACTATATAAACTGTTATTGCAAAATTCTGTAATTTCCTTTCTTTAAATGAGTTTACAGAAAAAAAAATGTGCATGATACAGATCTTTTAGGAAAGTCAGCAGTCTAAACATGGACTTTTAATAACATTTGTGTTTCCTCAGTGTATCTGACGTCTCTTCGGGGTTGGCAGATATGGAAGTGGACCAAAGGGCAACTTTTGTCCTTACAAAGTGACAGTTACAGACAAGACATTAACATCCCACAGTATCTACATCACCTAAAATAGTTGAGTTACCTGTGTTAGGTGAAACCCACCATTTGCTTCTTTGGAAATGCACTTGTAAAAATAGGTCAAAAGTAAGTGTCAGTTATTATTAGCATCAGTAAGAAAGTGAATTAATGGAAAATATCTTAAAGGTTTCTGGAAAGACTTTAAATTGGATAAGCTTTGCTGTCACTTTTAAACACAATGAATGTGGAATTGGCATAGGAGGGTGTATATATAAGGGCAGTAAAAATTAAGTTCTAGATACTTTTTCAATTGTTATGAGCACAGATATCCTTTCTATATGATTTTAATATTTTTTAATATTCAGTGGGAAAGCTGAAGGTGCTTATTCTAACATATGCTACTCATATATCCAATAATTCATCAAACCACAAGGCACCTGAAGTTACAGCTAACTGCATTTTTTTTACCTATTGTAATAACACTTAAATAAGACAATGTCAAGTTTCCAGAACCAAAATGTTTTCCAGAAGCATGTTTTGGTAAATTTTTTCTGAGATGGTGTCCGAGTTATGACATTTCTCTGAAAGATTTCTTGTGAGCCTGCAGCATGAAAACAACTCTGCCATAAACCTTCCACTTGGATACCAGAAGTTTTTCGTCTGTTCTGAACTTCATAGCAAGTTTTGGAGGCAGATGCCTCGGAATTTGTCTTTCAAAAAAACCCAGGGTTATTTTTGGGAAGGTTGCATGGATGAGAACCTTGAGAGTTTTGAGTGGAGCCTGTTCATGTTACTTACGTTGGTGAACAACAGCAGTGGTGAAAATGAACTAGACCATTATCCTATGAAACTTCCCGCAGATGCTGGAGAATAATTGAACAATAGAACAAAATTAAATTACTCATCTTTCAGCTGCTGTAGTTGTTCCATGTTCCTAACCAAAACCTGGCCACTGACCGGTGTAAAACGTATTATGGAATTATAACAAAATTTAAACACATTTTTATTGGGTCATTTTAGTTCAAAATAATGTCCTTATCATGCCTGATCATTTCAGCCACTTTGAAAATATGAAAACATTCTTGTAGATTAATGTCAAAAAAAGTTTGATTGTTTTCTGAAGCTCTTTCCCTTCAGTGTTTGTGAAACTCTAAAGAAAATCATCATTAGAAAGCTGTGTGAATGACATCTGATGCAATGACTTATTCTAGTATGGATAAAAATAGAGCTGTTTTTATGTAAAAAAAAAAAAAAATGCTAGAAGTAAATGTCATCCCCATTCCATTGAAAAACCCCCACATATTTCAATAGATATTCCCATACATGTGTATATAGTCAATACATATTCCCATATTAAGTTTCATAGAAATATAGAATCTATTTTAAAAAATTTTGACAAAGTTCAAAACTTTTACCTGTGTTATCAACATTTTCTGAAGCTGAGACTACTTTTAATAAAATTTAAAGACTGAATTAAGAGAAAATATAACTTTATGTACATACATACACTATATATATGATGTAAAAGTTAACTGTAAGGAAGAAAAAAATGAATGCTGAGCAGAAAACCCACTCAGTAGGCTGAAGTGTATACACTAAAAGTGTAATGAATATTTCAAAACTGATATTGACAGTAATGAAATATAAGTAAGTTCAGAGGTCAGGTAAAATGAGTTGGTTATTTCACACTGTCATTCTAAAAGATCATGAAGAAGCTCAAAACAAAATCTGATAGATGTGATTTTTTTCTACTACTACCTTTAGTAGGCAATGCTTTACTGGATACTTTAGCAGCAGCCTACTCATGTAGACCAAAATTTATTGCTCAAGTGATTTGTTGACTAGGTATTTCTAATAAATACTAATTGCACATGTGTATTTTGTCCAAGACGGCTGTAGTCATTGCAGTTCAAAGTTGTAGGCTGATGGGCATGACCTCTTGCAAAAGCAAATAAAAGAAGCATCTGTCTTATGGCAGAATTTGACCTTTTGATATTGTGCAGCACAGACAAAGTTCCCAGGCACATATTAAAGGAATGGGAAATAAAAATAAACCAGAGAGGATGAAGAGGAAGAAAAAACGAAGGAGTTTTAAACTAGTAATGAGTGATATAATTCAGCGCTATTTTCTCAGTCTTATTACCATATTTTATGATGAAGGGGAATTAATTTGCAGTTCATTTTATCTTTTAAGAATTGTCATAGAAAATGTATGGGAATATTAATACTCATTATAATCTATAAATAGCAGATACCATCTACCTTAGTGACCTTTCCAATGTTCTTAATTTCTGCTGGTTAACCATACTATGTGTCTACTAATTATAACATTACTAACCCATGAAAAAGGGAGAGAAACTATTGTACTTGAATTCTAAAATGTCAGAAGACTGTGGAAGATGAAACTGAAGCACCCTGTTCTCACTTTAGCTTTAATCCGTATTTGTCGCAGAAATAGCTTTAGATGATTGTCCTCTGTTTCATTTCCATAAACCAGGTACAGCATCACTTAATTAGTATGGGGTTTTCTTCACTCTTGAATTTAGCTTTATATATCCTCCACTAACAAGCATAAATATAAGTCAACTTTTGTGTCACCTTTGCTTCTGAAGGTTAAAACCAAACAGAAGAAATAACTACTGTGTTTTGGTATTGTAAGTTCATAAGCATTGCTCATGTTCCTCAGACTTGCATGTATAGCAGAGTTTACAAAGCTGTATGCATTTGCTGTAGTCCTCACAGGGAAGCCATCTTCATTGATAAGATCATCACTGCAATCTAAGATGAGTTTTTAATAGGTCCTTATACAAAAAGGCAATAAATTTTGAAGATCTTTCTTAATACTATATTTCTCCGTAAATCTAGAGCTGGACATCAGCAGAAGGGAAGAAGGCAATCATTTTCACCCTCTGTAAATAATAAAAAAATATTTTTCTAAAGCCCTCAATCCCAGCAAGCCATTTAACATTTAAAACTTTCTTATATGTCCAAGGGTATATGTGCTAATGCATTTCTCTTTGTGCTCCCCTGCTCCTGGATCAGTCTATGGTCTTAGGAATTCCTGTCAAGCCTTGGCCTTTGTACAATGTTTGGCAGTTAAGCATCCCTGGACCCTTAGCACTTTGTGTAGCTAAGCCAGGGAATGGCACTGACCACATCAGCAATTCAGTTGCCTGGGCAAAGTCAGGAACAAGGGCAGAAATAGCTAATTATCCCCTGACAGCCCTGGAACATATTGTAACTCAGGTAGTTTGGTATGAGTGTTATTGGAAATTTGAGAATTCCAGTAATTACCGATCCAGAATATGGCCAGGATGCAAACTTAGTGACGCCTAATGTGAAACATAAAATCATAGAATCTTTTAGACTGAAGGAAACCTTTAAAATCATTAAGTCCAACTGTTAACCTAATACTGCCGATACCACCAATAAATCATGCCCCTAAGCATCCCATCCACAGGTCTCTTAGGTATCATCTCCTGGGATCATGACTCAAACACTTCCCTGGGCAGCCTGTTCTAATGCTTGATAACCTTTTTGGTGAAGACGTATTTCCTAATATCTAAACCTCCCCTGTGAATGTGAACAATGTGAATGTTACACTGAACTCAGGGGAAGATTTTTAACAGGTATACCTTTGTATATATATATGTACCTAAATCAGTATCTTTGTGTGTATGTAAATTAATTTTAAAGACTTTGTTACAGCTTTAACTAAGTTTTTTTGTTTATTCATCAATAATTAATTTCTGCTAGAAAATTTTATAATCTAATGTTGTGTTTTATCTTAATAATGTTAATTAATTGTAAATTGCTGCAATTCCAGAGTTATATAAAACATAAAATCGTATGTTAAATCACCACACTGAGATCCCTACACCTAGTCCCTTTAGACATAAACCGTTGATTAAGTCTGGTTCTAGGAGTGGATTCTGCTCTGAGAAGAAGTTTACAAAGAAGTCCACTCTGAACCTCACCACTCAACAGGAAGTCTCTCTCATCTTCATTCCCTATTCCCTATATAAATCACATCACCCTCATTCTGCCTCAATTTCTCTGACCTTGTGTAAATTATTTCCCCTGATCCATGTGTAAATCATTGTAAGCCAATTCTAATTTGATTTCCCTTTTTATGCTTTTTCCACACTGAATTAGTCATAGAGTGAAGCTTGCCGTCGGATTCTGTTAAGTTGTGGATTTTTTTCCAAATTCATATTAAAGTCTTTTTTTTTTTTTAATACCTTTGATGATGATTTTTAAAGAGGTCTAAACCACTCCTTCTCAACAGCATTAACTACGCTTTCACAAGGCTTACCCAGGAACAGAATTTTCAGTCCTGCGTTACTACGAGTCGGTTTTAGTTTCTTAACAGTGACCTGAATGCTGATGGTATGAATTTATGAATAGATATAGGTTTAAAAGAGACTAAAATTTTTTATAAACTGTATTCAAATGTCATGAACACTGCATTAGGAACCAGATGTTCTTGAGCTCTGTATGATGATGCATAAAGTGGTTAAAATGGGCTGGGAGAAGGGTCTTGAGATGAACTCTCTCTCAAGACAGAAATATTTATGTCACCCTTGCATGTAGCAGAATTAAACTGCAATACTCAGAGTCAGTCCATCTTCAGCTGTAGCTGAATTCTGTTACAGGTTTTAGTATGTTTTAGTATGTTGGAGTACAAAAGATGAGGAAAAAAAAAAGAAAATAGCTGCATGCTCTAAACTTGTTTTGGCCTCACTTGAATAAAAGATATCAATATTGCCTTACGTTCTATGGTCCCACAGTTTATTTCTTTTACATATCTCATCCTTACTGGCTTCATCCCATTCTCCATATTATTTCTATTGCCCCCCCCATTCTTGTACTATTTTGAAGATGCCTTTTCTTCGTAGCCACCCCAGAAAGCTCCATTTCAGCATTCTGTCGCAGTTGATCTAATACAAGTTAGGTCAAAGAGGAAAAAGAGTTGTTAAAAGCCCTGCTCAGTTTTGGAAAGTTTCTGAAACAGAGGTCTGGCTGATTTTATTGGTGCATGTTTTCTTTCCACATTTTCCATTTAATTAATAGATTACTTTTCATGATTAGTATGGCACTAATTTGCAGGTCTGATTAGTAAGAAATATTTTTCAGTACTAACCACTTTTATTCCTGAAACAGCATAATCATGTGCTGAACGTTTTTCTTCTCTTGGAGAAAATAATAATAAAAAGGAAATATGCAGGACAGAAAATTTCAGACTGTCTTGAATAGCTTTTTTATGTAATATCTTTTTAGTATTCCACCTGTTGTCTTTATTGTTTGCTTTTTCTGTACAAAAAGAAAAAAAGTTTGATGTAATTAGAGAAGCAATCACTATCCAAGATAAGGTTTCATAATGAAACAGTATAAAGTATAGCATGCAGATTTTGCATACATTAAATTGGTATTGAAAATATCAAACTTGCTAGTGCTAAGTGCAGGATATGAATATGAGCTCCTGAGGAAGCTCATGAGTTGAAAGAACGAACTAGGATAACACTTACCAACTCTACAAAAATATTTTTGAGAAGCATTTTATTAAAAGTCTCTACCTTTAAATATATATCACAAATTGTAAGATTTTCCTTTTACCATGTTGTGAGTTAATCTCAACCAGCAATGAAGTACCACAGAGCTGTTTGCTTATCTCCCCAGCCTTCCTCCCGTGAATAAGGAGAATTGGAGGAAAAGACAAGGAATCCGATGGATTGAGATAAGAACAATTTAATAACTGAATATGAATTAATAAAATAGCGATACGAATAATGTCAACAATACCAATAATCCTACCACTACTACTACTAATAATATGTAATGAAAATAATGGAAAATAAACCACATTATACAATTGCTCAACTGATACACAGCCAAGTCCTAAGTAGTGAGAGCCAGAGAGCCCGAGAGAGATCATACCAGGGTCAGAGAGAGCCCCACAAGTGAGAGAGCAAACAAGAAAGCCAACCAACCAACATGACCCCCAGTCCACTGCAAGCTGAGCATGATGTTCATTGGAATGGAATACTGCTTTGGTCAGTTTGGGTCAGCTGTCTGGACTGTGTCCCCTCCCTGCTGCTTGTATTGAAGAAGTTGAGAACAGAAATGCAGTATCAGAAACAGAAAAAGTCTTTGGGTTGATACAAACACTCCTTAGCACTAACTATAAACACCAGTGTTACCAGTACTGTTCTCAGCACAAATCCAGAACAGCCTCGCACAAATCCAAGGCATAACCTCATAATAGTTACTGTGAAGAAAATTAACTCTGTCTCAACTAAAACCAGAACAAAATAGAAAGCTAACAGGAATGTTTATTCTAATGTTGTTTTATATAAGAAATTCTTAAAATGCCTCTGAGAAAATACATTAACTTAACATATAATTAAAATATATTAATTTCAAGCAGGCTCTCAAACTTGAACTATTTGAGTAATTTAAAATGAGCACATAATTAGGATCTGAGTTCTACACGTACTTTGACTGGCATATGCGGAATTCTGCAGTCTGTGCCCATCATTATTGTCTTGCAGAAACACCATTATTATGTGTGGGCAAGTCTTTTCTGTGACTTCTGATTTCACAAAATCAATAGGCCAAATAAAACCAATGTAAATAAAATGTTGAAATTGTTCATTTTGTTAACAGTTCTCATCAAAACATCGTCAGGAATCAGACTGACAACAGTTTCCCCTGAAGGAGATCTTAAAATTATCTCATTTCTCCCCTGATTTGTGTCAGCTGAGCTGCATTAAATAGAGAAAACTGCATGAAATCAGACAAAAATGTCTACTAAAGACATTAATAAATTCCTGGGAATTGATAGTCATATTTATTTATTGTTATAAATATATAACATGACATTTATTTTGTAATAAAATTGGTTTTGAATGTTACAGGTATATTTGAAGCTAAAAATGGCAAGAAAACTTAAAGTTTTCTTCAAAGTCCATATAATATTATTCATTATGTTAATTTTTAACATGTTAAGATCTGTGACCTCAGGAAAATACATATGCATATAAAGTTACCCATTTGCTTAAATATTGTTACATTAAACCTTTCCTGTGCAATGGGCATTAATAAGGTCAGTGTACTTAATGTATGTAATGTTTAACTTCAAATGAGTTTTCACAAAATGCACTATGGTGTTGGTTGGTGTCAATTTGTGTTGAAAGGTGGGAAACTCATACTCTGGACACATCATTAAAATTTCGACATGTGCAACCTTTAATTCACTCTGATGAATGTGCATAAGGAGGCATGTCAGAACTGTAAAACTGCAAGGGTTCACTTGTACTGTAAGTACAACCTTGACATTATAAACTCAACCTTGATCTTGAACCTGAAGTTTCATGTAAAGAAAATGTATACAGAAACCTGTAGACATGCTGACATATGCTCATGCCGTCCCCAAATGCCCAGGTTTTACTTACCCGTAGCTACACTGTAGTCCCAACATGCTCCCTGCCAGGCATATCGCTGCACTGTCCCATGGGGTGATCCCCAGACCTCCAGGTTGTTCCATTCAGTTAAGATTAGCGCAGATGGTCTTAATGGTTTCTAAACAGATCATTGGTGACCTTTCTCCAATACAGTCTAAACAATCAGGCTGTTTAGCACCATTCAATCATTTTGCTTTGCTGGGGGGTGTGCAAAATTCTTCCCAAAAATGTAGGCCTTGAATGTTTTATTTTTCACAAACAATAAGAATATGTATTTGTTTACATTTAATTCATTAGGTTTCTGGTAGGACTTGTTATTTGTATGTTCTTACACAGTGTGACCAATGTGAGCACTGAGAAGCTTCAGTATTGATTCATTCCTTTTCACCCTTCAGAGTCAAGGCCTTCATCTGTGCAGCTGGAACTTTTTCTCTCATATTCCCTTTTGTTGCCCATAAGAATGAACGGTACACAACACTTTTCTTCTTCATAATTGGGATAATCCTGAAAATGCAATCTGAAGATTCTGGTATTTAATTCCTACTTTCCACTTTCCTGTCAGATATAGCAATTTTTCTGAAACTTTCTTTGCAGTGTTCTTTAATTCCCTAATTGATGTGTATTAATGCCAGACTTCTAGGTTTTTCTTCATTCTCTCTGTTCCTGTCAACATGTCTTGTCAGAGCCTTGTTGGAAAACAGAAATCTGAAATCTATTGCCATGTCCAGACTTGAAATGCTTGAAGACTTCTGACGTACCGTGTATCAAAAATTGTATTGACACATTCTCAGTGTAAGCAATTTTCATCACTCTAAAAGCTGTGGAACAAACAACAAAGAACTTTAATAAGACATGTACAGAAATCTGAGTCTGCTCAATTAAATTAATCTATTTTAACCAAATAATTTAAGACTTCAGTTTATATATCCTAGAAACATGGGAAAACAGATTATGTATAGGAACCTTTAAGAAGGTTCCTATCTGTATCCAATAAAATTCACATTCAGGTTCAATGGAAAATCACATTATCTCAGTATGTACAGAGAAAGGAGAATTAAAGGAATACCATTATTTCCTTGACACTTTAGGTGGTCTCTTTCTAAGTATTTTCTAAACATTCTAAGTATGTTTCTTAAAAAAGTACAAAGAAGCAATTTGTGTTTTGTCTTCTGTTGCATTTCATGTACAGATCCTCTTAGTTTTTAAACTATAGTCCCGCTGTTATATTTTATATTTTATTTTATTTTATTTTATTTCATTTCATTTCATTTCATTTCATTTCATTTCATTTCGTTTTCATTTTCTTTGGAATATCCTCAGCAGAAGTCCTTACTCCTGGTTGACATCTATGTCATGGTGTTATGACAAACTCTTTGTTCCATACTTCTTTTATTATTAATCTCCTCCTACTGAGAATGACTATTTAAAATGCTATATATTACTAAATATTTTCATGCTGTTCCTAAGCCTGTTGCAAAGAAGACAATATATTTAATATTTCAAATTATTTTATAGGAAAGAAAGCACACTTTTGGAAGCTCAGCTTAATACAGGCTTGGATTTTCACAAGTGCTGTAAATGCCCATTTCCTACCATGTGTGATGTGCTGTACTGAGGGAGATGCATTGTCTTCAGAACCTGCCCTTTGAAAGTCTTTATTGATTAGTTTTCTCTAGTTTTTTAAAGATTCGCGGTCCATCCTCTGCTTGCTAGGGAGCTTTACTTCTCTAAGGGGAAAAGTTCTAACAGCTAGAAATAACAGTGAAAGAGTCTGCTCAGCTCAAAATACAGGCTTTGCTTGAAGCTTCTGTCCATCCCCACCTGGTTATTTTGGGTTTCTTACCAGAGTGGGAAGAATTTGGAATTTTTTTGAATCTTTCAGGGTCTGCTTCACTGTCATGTCTAACAAACATAAGCTGATCAACCAGTCTTTTACAAAGCTACTCAAACATATCATCCTGTCAGCATTTCTCAGTGCTTTATGACACTCTTGATGCCACCTTTGAGGAGCTGGTTGCCTAAATCTCTGGTTTGCTAGTAGCTCCTGTTTTGCTCATGGAGGCACCTTTTCATGCTTCTGTTTCCACTAATAGGATACAGCCCAGGATACTATTGACCTTCTGGGCTGCAGCGCACACTGCCAGCTCATGTTCAGCTTTTCATCCACCAGTACCCCCAAGTCCTTCTCCTCAGGGCTGCTTTCAAGTCATTCTCTGACCAGCCTGTACTTGTATCTGGGATTGCCCCAACCCATGTGCAAGACCTTGCACTTGGCCTTGTTGAACTCTATGAGGTTGGCAATGGCCCACATCTCCAGCATGTCAGGGTCCCTCTGGATGCCATCCCTTCCCTCCAGTGTGTCAACCACACCACGCAGCTGGGTGTCATTGGCAAACTTGCTGAGGGTGCACTCCATCCCACCATCCATGTCACTGACAAAGATGTTAAACAACACCGGTCCCAGTATCAACCCCTGAGGAGTGCCGCTCGTCACTGGTCTCCACTCTGATATCGAGTTGTTGGCCACAACTCTCTGAGTGCAACCATCAAGCCAGTTCTTTATCCACCGAGTGGTCCATCCATCAAATCCATGCCTCTCCGATTTAGAGACAAGGATGTTGTGCTGGATCGTGTCAAATGCTTTGCACATGTTTTCGTCGTGTGTGTCCTCTATGACTATGTGCTTCATAGTCTTGATTTCAGAGCTATTTGTCCTTGTTTTCAGTGTCCATGCCCTGCTGGAGGAGGGGGTCATTACTTCCATATCTAAGCATCACTGTTTTTAAAACAAATGGTGAGCTACTGTAGCATGTCTGGTAGATACAGTCATATACTTCTCAGAGACGTTCTGTCAGATTAATTACTTCAGAACTGTGTTGAGGGTATATTTTAAAGTACCATATAGCTACCTGGATCTCTGTCTTTACATTGACCAGATGGTGACTATACATTGACCAGGTGGTTTAACCTCTTGACATAGAATCTTTGCTTAGCTGAGGTTGCTTAGAGTGACTCACAGAATATCCATACAGATCCACTGGAAAGAAAAGTTACTTTTAAAAAGAAATTAAGGTACATAGTAGGTAGTGGGTTTTAGTCACTTATTTCCAGTCTCTCTTTTTTATTTCATTTCCACCATCTCCACCCCCATCCCCACTTAAATAATACACACATTTTTTATGCACAATCTCTCTGTGGAATTTTCTTCTTTCACATGATGATGATTGAAAGACTTTATATATAATAGTTGCATACTATTTTAATGCCTTGTCTTTATAAAATGATATCATACTTGCCTAAAAGTATAAAGACCCAGACAGTCCTGTCATGTAGAAAACTTTAGAAATAATATTAGGAAAATAATTCTAATTATATTATCTTGGCCTCAATAATCTTTCAAAGCTGAAAGACACTTAGGTGACTGGATTTTTGATTGTTGTTTTTCTTTCATTTTCAACATAGGTTACTTTTTCTCACTGTTTAATTTCAGACTTCTGTGAATACAATAAACCCAAATATTTTGTCATGAAAATGTTTTGTTTTAGAAAAATAAACATTGTACTTCCCTCTGGGTTCTTATTCCTCTGTATGAAGTAGAAATTTTGTCCCAAGACTCTCTCAACGTAATTCTTCAGTTCAAAAGTTTGTAACAATAAGCACAAAACTTCAGCTGCCAAATTTATGACTGCAAGGGTCTCAGCTCAACAAAAGGTAGTATGACATGCCTGAGAACCTGGCATGTGGTATCTTAAGGCTCCCTGCAGCAAGGCCGGTCACAGTAAATTAGGCTTGAAGCAGGGTTTCTAGAGGCTTGACCCTTCAGAGGGGCAAATGTAATGGTGTAGCACTGCTGACTGAAATGCTGGAACAGTGTCGACTTTTGAGACAAGTTTGGCATCATACCAATGAAAAAGACATACATTGCTTTTTTAGAAAAGGGTGCCATTCCCATTTTCTTTCAACATCGATGTGCTACATACAAATAGCTATATTGGAGCTGACCAGTCTAGCCCAACATCCAAGCCTCTTTGTTTTAACCCTTCCTAAGTAGCAATAATTGGCAAAATGGGGATTTTTCTTTCAATGGGTGTTGCTTTACATTTGTCTAACCTCAGTTTCAATTGTGGCTTACTTGACAAGATACTCAGTATCATGAGTGCTTCCTGCAGGTCTTTGCAACTGGCCATTGCCTTTACTATGCTCAATACTGAAATATCTTAAAGAGGCTTCGGTACTTTCCTAAGTTTTCTATATTGTTTATTATTCCTGAGATTATGTAGAAAACAGCAATGCATTTTTTATTATTATTTTTAGGTATTTATATGAGAGATTTAACATTGTAAAGGCCCCAGTCACTCATAAATATTAATGGCAAATACTTTCTGGTAGATGTATTTCTCTGTGAGTTAGATACATCACAAATAAACTCTGTCTTGTAATTGGAGGTGTCATACTGAAGTTCAACATGCTTTTAGTATCGTAGGAATAGAATTCAGCAGTCTCTCCCTATTCCCCATAATTTCTGTCACATAGTTTTGTCCCAGCTTTCTGTATAACATAACTTGTAAAGGCAATAGCCACTGAAAACAGACATAACAAAGGGTGCAGGCTTGCCAATCCCCTGGAGATCTGCTGTGGCTTTGTTCTAGTAAATGGCTTGGACCTTCAAAGGCCACACCGTTACTAATCCTCAGGAAAGACTGGTTCATACAAACATAAAAACTTTGATAGCAGCAGTCCTGTGGTTTTCTCCCAAGTTCATAGTGAAATAAAATCCTCTTACACTCAAAATCTTGTTACAGGCAAAAGGAAAAGACCATATGCACACTATGGAGTGAAAAATTTATGGTTACTCTGATTAATGTTTTAACAGTCTAATAATGTTTTAATAGTCTAAATGTTTTAATAGTCCAAATGATCTAATCAGTACAGAAGTCTCATTAGTAACATAGTGAAAATCATTATATAAAAAACTTCTTTTTTGTTATTGCTATGCTCACACTTTTATCTGTCCTTAGGTTTACACTTCCATCTTCCAGAAAAATGGGATGGGGTATGTTGGTAAGGGACAAATGATTGTTAAGAGGGGCTTCCTTCTTGAGTACACTGGAAATTAATTTTATAAGATCTTTCAGCACAGTCTACCTCTTTCTCATTGTTTCCCTCACTGAAAACTTGCCTCTCTGCCCTTGGTGGACATCAAAGGATAATGTTATGTGGTGATTTGTGTAGAGGTTGTTCCCAGAGTTTAAGGAAAGAGAGTTTAGACAAGTGGCACTTGACCACTGAAAGTTCTCAGAACAGTTTAGGCCAAAGCAAACCCACACAAAATCTGAGACTTAGCACTTGTTACATCAAAAAAAAAGCCTTTTTAACGCTGTGAGGTTTCTTGAGTGCAGTTTCAACATTATAGATACCGCTGGATCTGAAGCTGGAAAAGGCAGCATTGCCAGAAAAGCAGTGAAGGAAGCTCTCATTGGAAAAGACCAGATATTTAAGGACATTGTCTTGATCTAATCACATTGCTACACTTTGGGCTTCAGTCCAAGACTTTCTGCTGGTGGCCTAGAGACTGTGCAACATAATGGACTGTGGTACGCTAGAGGCATCTCTGAGACATTTCGAAGACCTGTCCCTCAAAAAGAGGGATCTTAAAATGTTTGTAGTTTATATACTTGTGGTGAAAATTAGTATTTTCTTTTTTTTAAATTGCCTTATGTATCTTTGAATTTAGGGTCAGTTGTATTCTTCCTGAAGTGATAAAAAATGAAGAGAATAACTGGAGATAATGTCTCTGTAGATCAGATTTTCAAACAACTTTTATCAATGTAAATAAAGTAGAAAATGTGCTTTTTTTTTAAGGTGAGGTATTTTCTACACTTTGAAGGGGGGGAATTAATTTTGTCTATAAAGATAATATCATTACTGTCAAGGAACCATAATTTTTATTTTTCATGTAGAAATTTGTAATTGTTCTTATGGGACGCTTAGATTTTGTAAAGACATTCTTTACCACCCATGTTTAGCACAAGATTTTCTTAATGAATTTTCTCCTCAGAGAGGGGAACTTACATTAGACCAAGGAAAATAGTTGTAGTGAAAACATAAATTCCTTATCCCCTTCTGTACCCATACAGATATCAGAAATACAGCATCTACATAATATTTTTGCAGATACTGGCATTTTCTGCACCAGCAAGGAATATTTGCTGAGCTTTTACTAATTTAATAGTAATGAAATTAACATTTAAATAGTTCATAAATATGTGTTAAATCAATATGTATTGATAAAGCTATTCATCTTCTGCATCTTGAAATCATTAAATGTTTTCCCTTTACTTCCCCAAATTCCTTCAGCAGAACTGAGCACACAAAAGACACTCATTGAATTAAGATGTGGTCGAGTTATTGAAGAAAAGAACTTGTGTTGTTTAATATAAAAGAGGTATTTGGGGAGATATGCGACATTCAGTAAATCCCATTATTTTTCTATCTATTACTGATAACTGATGACAGCACTCATGGCTGAACACTTTTATCTCATTGCATGTGCTGGTGTGCAACAAACTTGCATATTTCATTAGTAGTTTTATAATTAAGATATTTACAGGCATCTATAATATCCAGAGATACAGTTTTAAAATCCAACAGGTTTAACAGCCATTAGGCTTTTCTAAATATCTGATTCAGCGGTATGTAGTTTATAGTGTGGTGATTTATAACAATATATATATGTATGATTGATCTAGACATGACAGTTTTCAGACTGTCTTGCGGCAATAATTTCCATGTTATCCATTCCAAAGCATAGTGCACTTCAGTTTTCTTCTGCAGTATAATTACCTCTTGTGAATGATACTGTAATTTTTAATAGTAATTTTGGTTCCAGTAGAACAGAAGATGCAATAAATGCAAGAATTTTAAACTAACACATACCTACAGGTAAAATTAAGAACTGCAGTTCTGTAATTTAGATTAGATAACAAATGGATTTAGCAGGTTATTTGTAGGACTTCACATTCTTTTCCCTCTACACTCTCCTGTAGTGGCCACACGTCTCTGCAGAACTGCAAGTTGCAACCATTTTATTGTCCCCTTTGGGAAAATTAGCTTTTTTTTGCAAACATTTTTTCTAGTGGATTAAGACTAATAATTTTGTACTTTATTTATCTTGTCAACACATGTCTTCTTTTCTGGGGAAATGTTCCAGAAGATGCTATCAAATAATGGATGTTATCTGAATGCTTGAACGGATTACTACATCTGGCATTCATCCTGCTTGACTAGTTTGGAAATGTATTTGTTTTGGTAGATCACTCAGATTTAAACACAGATTAGTGGAAGTTTATGTATTTGTAGAGGAATACCCCTTTTTCAATAAGAAATTTAACTATGGATCTACTATGAGACCAATTGACTGTACATTGTATTGGTTCATCTTGAGTGCGCAATCTGTTTATTTTAACTGATAAAATCTTAGACAACTTCTTTTTTTCTTCATTTTCTATGGAAAAAGAAGCAGCAGAGCATATATATGAATTCCCTCCTGTCCTCACCCTCTTCAGAGATCTTTCTTTGCATATGATATTGTTTAATTTCCTAGAACATTCTTCATCCTGGGGAAAAAAAGAAAAAAAAGAAGAAAAGGCAGTGTAGTTTGCACCCTTCTAAAGTTTTTTGGTTTGGTCAATACTGGTATTCAGACAAAAAAAAAAAAAAAAAAAAAAAAAGGAGAAATTCATAAAATATCTGACTTTACCATAAGGCCTGCAGTTTTAGTGAAATGGATGTTTTTGAAGGAGAAATATATTCTGTGTAATAGATGAGAGCCTATAACTAGTATCTTAAAACATGGCATTAGAATATGACGTGACCGTATGTTGTGAAATATTTTTTGCACTTACTTGTTTTTTTTCCCATGGTATAACAACACTAAGTTCAAGTATAGTAGAATGATTTAAATGTGAACATTTCTTGTAGTCTACACAAAAGTAACAATAACAAATGGGAGAATATTTTTTTTATTTGCAACTCCATGTTCTTACCTTAATAATAAGAAAAACGAAAAGTCATAATGGCTATATTTATATTAATGAAACCTTTGAAAATATTAAGTGTTTATTATCCTTTTAAAAATCAAGTTGTCTTTGTTAAGGTATGCAGCTAGATGATTAGACCCTGATCTGAGGTTAAGCTAGTTGAAGAGGAAAAACTACTGGATGTGAAATGAGAAATTTCTGGATGTAAGAAATGACAGAGGGAGACCAGTACAAGTTAGGGACAACACCATGAGGGACGGCTGGGTTTCAGAGATGCTGAAGGAGGAAATATGTGAGAAATAGCCAGACCTCTCATGTATTTTATGGGCAGTATTAGGGATAACCTTGCCAGGCCAACAATACTTAAGTAACCTTAAGAGAACAACTCACTTTGGGTACAAATGTAACAAAGATGAGACCATTGTGGGTAAATTAATTAGGGGCAAGTTATTCATTTGGGAGGAGACAAGAGCAGAGGAAAAGGAGTATTGGTGCAGAACAGGGAAGAACAAGCATGGCAAAATGCAGACAAAGTGGGAATCATATTAAACTCGGTGGGTGGCTGTGTGCCTGTGTGTGTACCTGCACCATTGTGATTTGCACTTGGCTTCACTACTGGCTAGAAGTAGGAAGACAGCAGATGCATCTAGCAGAACAAAGGGATGAATCCCCTGGCTCTTAAACTCTGTTGAATTTGGGCTCTCCCTTAACAATGCTCTTTGTCTTCAGTTTATGCACATAGTAGATTGAAGACTTCAGACTAAATTTATTTAATGAAGTCTAATATTTTCTTCTAAAATATCATCTGAAAGAGCAATAGAATTTGGTAGAAGTGTAAAGTCAGACTATTAATTAGTTTGTATTACGTTTGTGTGAAAAATTGCATCCTGGCTTGTATCAAAAACAGTGTGGTCAGCAGAACTAGGATTGTGCCCCGGTATTGGGCACTGGTGAAGCTGCACCTCTAATCCTGTGCTCAGTTCTGGGCCACTCAGTGTAAGATAGACACTGAGGTGCTGGTGTATGTCCAGAGAAGGGAAAAATAGATGGTGAAGAGTCTAGAGAACAAGTTCTCCGAGGAGTGGCTGAGGAAACTGGGGTGGTTTAGCCTGGAGTAAAGGAGACTCAAGGGAAGACCTTATCACTCTCTACAACTATCTGAAAGTAGAATGTAGAGAGGTGGGTGTTGATCTCTTTTCCCAACTAACAAGTGCTACCGTGAGAGGAAATGACCTCAAGTTGCACCAGGGGCAGTTTAGATTAAATATTAGGAAAAAAATTAGGTCACTGGAAGGAAGGGATGCCATCCAGAAGGACAGTGACAGGATGGAAAGGTGGGCCCGTGTCCACTTGTTTAAAAAATAGGTAAATGCAAAATACTTAGTGTCAAGAAAATGATGGTGTTTTTTTAATTCTCCTTTCTCTGTACATCTTGAGATAATGTGATTTTCCATTGAACCTGATTGTGAATTTGTATTGGATACAGATAAGGACCTTCTTAAAGGTTCTCATGAAGTTCAACAAGGCCAAGTGCAAGATCCTGCACATGGGTTGAGGCAATACCAAGCACAAGTACAGGCTGGGTGGAGAATGGATCGAGAGCAGCCCTGAGGAGAAGGACTTGGAGGTACTGGTGGATGAAAAGCTGGACATGAGCCAGCAATGTGGGCTGGCAGCCCAGAAAGCGAACCGGATCTTGGGCTGTGCCAACTGTATTGCGGCCAGCAGGTCAGGGGGGAGGGGATTCTCCCTCTCTACTCTGCTATTATGAGACCCCAGAAGGAGTACTGCATCCAGCTCTGGAGGCCTCAACATCAGAAGGATATCGACAGATTGGAGCAAGTTCAAAGGAGGCCACCAAGATGCTCCGAGGGCTGGAGCACCTCTGCTATGGGCACAGCCTGAGAGAATTGGGGGTGTTCAGCCTGGAGAAGAGAAGGCTCTGGGGAGACCTTATAGCACCTTCCAGTACATGAAGGGGGCCTACAAGAAAGCTGGAGGTGGACTTTTTACAAGGGTATATAGTGACAGGACAAGGAGTAATGGGTTTAAATTGAAAGTGGGTAGATTTAGATTAGATATCAAGAAAAAATTCTTTATGGAGAGGGTGAATATTGACTTATTCAAATGTTTACAACATTAACATTTATGAAGAGGACTAAGAATTAAACAATCCTCCTCTCCTTAACTATAACTTTTACTCAGCAAAGAGTAAATCACAAACAACTCCACTCTTGTTCACTTTTTGAGCCATATGTTGTAGTGCAAAATTCATGTGGGATTTTACCATAGCAAGTATGGAGTAGACACTCTTGAAATAGCAACTCCAAGCAAAATCCTGTGTGAAGGACTTGTAGGTGCCGGCAACACATGCATTATTCCGGGGTCCTTTTAACTACCTCTCTCTGCATTAATCCGTAGTGAATGGGGTAAAGCCAAAACTGCCTTTCTTTGAATAGCAGGACTGGGTCAACAGGTAACTGATAACTTCCTCCATCTGCTCACAACTTTCTGCTGATCCTTCTGCATCCATTAGCTGCTTAGGCTTACTGCACTCTGTAAAAATACCTGCAAAAATTTCAGAATATCTAGTCAAGCCCCAACCCGAAAAATCACTTTTCATTCCCAGTCTTAATTTATTTTGGCAGTTGGCATTAGAGACTAATGACTTGCATTAATTGTAAGAAAAAAATACCTTAAGATAAGCATATCTATACACAACATATTTTTTTGGTAGAACTGTGATTTATATAGGACAAAAAAGAAGCACAATACTTAAGTCATAAATCCCATCTGAGAATTTATATAAAGGTTAAGGAGAGATTAATTTTGAAACTCATAAAATCAAATCTCAGCTCTTATCAGAAATATACCTAGCAACTCAAACTTAATTTCAGCATGTCTAGGTGGAAAAATGGTCTCTTTTGTCCATGGCTACTATTGGAGTTAGAAGATATTTCTTGTTGCAGTTTTTAAGGGGAGAAGCAGGAGTGATATTGCTTTTAAAGATGAAGCTCTGATTAGATTCTGACAGGTCACTTCCAGAAACAGAAGACAGAAATATCTGCACATGTCTATAAACACATGCATAAACAAGGCAGTTGAGAAATAAAAGATGTATATTTGAGACTTATGTGTGTCAGTGAGTTACTGATTGGTCTGTGAAGCTGACATATTGCTGCAGTGCCGTTAAAAATAAAGCCTTCTTCCCTAGTTACAAGATGCAATAAAGAAAGTGAATGTAAGTCTTGCCACCTGGTATGTCATGCAGAAGTTAGAAAAAAAATTGTGCTGGAAGAGCTCTAACCAGTCAATTTAACCCTTGTCTCATTGAAAAATCTGACCCTATTGAGGACATTGTTGCAAGCCATGTCCTTGGCTCAGTTTTAGAAAGCATGCTGAAAGAGTTTCAGTCAGACCATAAAACTTCACTAGAAAATATTCTTCAAGTGATGCTCAGGGGAGGCAGGATAATGTGCAGCAGGTCATTTGAAATGCTACCTTGAAGTAAGTCTCCCATGGATACAGAATTTAAAATGCAAGGCAGTATTTGTATTAGTACAGTCATTGACTCCCTGACTGCTCAACACCCAAAGGAAGCTGAAGGAGCAGAGTAAAAGCCTAAAATAATCCCACATGAAGTTAGGTTTTCCAAGAGTACCTAGATTAAATTAAATGTCAAAGAAATTGGTGGGGTTTTTTAACAAATCTTCTATATTATATTCAAATATGAGTATGGTGAAAGTGTGCCTTTTGCATCAACAGGTTAGTTTTTGATACTTTCTACTTGTCTAACACGGATGTTTTCCCTAGCTAGCTGGAAGTGAAAGACACCAGCTTGTTCTTGTGAGAGTCTTAAAAGTTGTCCACTGAGAAAAGGCTCATGGAAGACTTGTTTTCAGCAAGGTCTGAAATGACAGGGTGAATCTGGCCTATTCAATTTACTCTACCAAAATTGATCACATCATTATAGCATTATAATCTGTCTATTCTCACGGACTCTTTAGTTGTCTAGTAGTTTGATATTACAGGTTAATCCTGTAATAGTTGTAAATGCAGGAGTTTATTTCTTACACTCCTAAGTCTGAAAAAGCCTGTAAGAGAAATCATGCTCTTCCACAACAACTGTGAGGTATTTCATTTTTAATTATCTGCATTGCTCCAAGAATTATTTTTCACTACTCATCAGTCTTATCCACCTCTACTCTGTATTGAATGTAAAAAACCACTTGTATTTCTTCTGGTAACAATAAAAAATTAGGTTTGAAGAATAAAAGTTTAAACCCCCAAAAACTTATTTTTGGTTATTTATATATGAAAGTTTTAATATTTTAAAATCATCTTATTGGAGCTACATCAGTTGCAGGGTAAAATAATCATAGAAACTAATTACAGAAAAGGGTAATTTGTTACATAAATATTTTTACTTTCTAATCAAAGCATATGTTGATGTTTTTCTTGAGTCTTTACAAAGGCTGTGTAGATGCCATTGCTAGAAGTAACAGTCTTTAGGAAGTAGACTGCAGGGGGCAGCGACTGTTTATATCTATGTACAGACCTGTTCATATGTTACCTACATGAACGCATACACATTAGGTATGACATTTCTGTTGTAAAATATGGTAAGTCTTTTCTTTATTCTTCACAGATAGAGGGAAGGTAATTCATGTAAGCTACAGAATTACTTAGTATGTATTTATTCTACTTTCCATCACAATCTCTGAACACCGGAAGAGATGAAGACTATAAATCTCCACACAAAATCTGCTTGCAAGTATGTTTTTGAACAAATCTTAATGCACTATATTTGTGTATTGTTTTATAAAATATCACAGTAAAAAAAAAAAAAATGTCTTTCTGGTTACAGGTTTTAATATATTATAGAATTTGTCATGATACTTTTCTGCGTATCTTCACACTGAAATTTTATTTCAATTATAAAAAAAATAAAAATTAAAAATAAAATGTAAAATATTTCTAGGACCAATAAAGTCTTTTAACAATACCATAATCCAGTATTTTATGATAACCACAGTATCAATCCACATCGCCGACATACACATTGGCTTCAAAATGCTGGGAGTGTTTTGGAATATATTTTCCAGAAATCTCAGCCTGAAGTATTGTGAAGTATTTTTATTATGATGCATTTCTAAAAAAAAAAAAAAACAAAATAAATTTAGTATGGGGGCAAGAGAAACAAATTATTCAAATATGTGGTTTTGCTGGTGTTTGTTCGCCGATATGTGTAGGGATTACTAGTATAATAGAATTTTATGTGCTCTCAGATCCATTGAGTTGAACTGCAGACTAGCTGGAAAGTGTTAATGCCTCCCTAAACAGGATCTCTCATTTCCTTCAATTCTGTTCCTGTTAGATGTGCATGGAGTTCAATACAACAGGATTTTCCTCATTTTAAGTTTAGTTTGGCAAGCTAAGTTTTTTCTTCCCCTTGATATCAGAAATTTGGTTAACTATCTAAATGAAGATACCATTTCTCCTTTCTACACCTGCTGTTTGTGTGGTAACAACCTTTAATAACTTTACTAATCCTACTTTTTAAATTGAGATTGTGTATCTAATAACTGGTTAAAGTAGTGGTTTCAGAAGGAAATCTCCTCCTTTAAACTGTGAGAAAGGCTTTGTACTGGATTTGGAGATGGTTAACCCCTGCTTCTTTCTGCTGTTTGTGAGCTGAAGCATCTGTTTCTGGAAAAGATCCTCATGCTTCTGCACATCAATATATGAAAATTGTCTGCTGTAATATATTTCACTTATCCAGCACATCCTAAAGAATCATGTCTGAAACTGTTTAAGAATAGCTTCATGGAAGAATGTAGATTCAGAAAAGATCTTGCTACTTATTAGGTTGGGTAATTCTTGCAAGAATTGGGTTGTATGCTCTGTTAATTTTCCAGCCATGTTACTGGGTAACCCAGATGTGGAAGAGGTAACACATCAAACATGGAACTAGTGTCTGCAATTAATTTGAGCACATTGAAGGGCTTGATCCTTGTGCTCTCCTTAACATGGGATTAAACCCTGTAATCTGGACCAAAGATACTCTTAAAATTGTTTGGGGTTGGGGGTTTGGTTCCGGCCCCCCCTCCCCCCCCCCCAAGGATTTGATATTTCTGATCTCCAGCAGTTCGTATTTCTCAAAACCTAGACAGAGTACCTGTTGTGTTTTATAAGAGGGAATAAGAAAAAGGTTTTCAGTATAGAAGAGGTAGTGCCAGGAAGATGCACGTAGAAGAGCTAAGAAAAGCATCAGTCAAGAAGTCCTCCAAGGATCAGCATTTGACATAGACTTAAAGATGTTAACTCTGTTGTTCATGGCTGCACATCCATTTCATATGGATAATCTCTAGGATTTACAAGCATAATCTACAAAGGAGATTTTGTGGCAGAAATATTAAAGAACATTTTTTTTCTCAGTCATTACAGACCAGAGAAAGTATCATGTTCTTAACCTTATGGGTTACAAAATACACTGAAATACTTTTTGGTTTTTATAAGAATGGAAGATAATTTTCCAACCCCAAAGTATTTAACAAAGAAATCATGTCATTTTCTGCATTGTAGATAAATATTTAATTCAAAAATGATACCATTCAGTACTCAAATTATCTTTTAGGATTAAGTTTTTAATTAACTTTCTATGGAATATGAGTTTATAAATGAGATTTTACTTTTCTAAAGTGTTTCAGGGTTGCAGTTTTTTAGGTATTTGAAGGCCTGTCACAAAAAAATAGACTAAAATATTCTGTGGATTTTCTTAAAAGCAACATCTACTACTTATGAACTAGAAACCAAAGTTAAGTTAAAAAGTAAATAAACAGAATTTTTTACTGGCAAAGTGTGGCGAGTAAAGCACAATCAAACACAACAGTTTCTAAGTATGTCTCCTCTGTGTTAATTTTAGAAAGATATACAGCTAAAATTATTATGTGGTTTTAATGGCTACTTTTTCTGCTGCTAACAGGTTTGCTGGGTGACTAGCTACAGATTATTTAGTTAATGATATATCTTCAGTTCTGCATGTCGTTTGTAATGTGTCTACTTTTGGGAGAAAATGGAAGAGTGGCATTGGGTAAGCACTATTTGAAAGGCTCATTATAACATTATTTGTGTAACAAACGGCCACAGCAGTACCAATTGCACCCAAGTGAACCAGTAAATTCACATTGTCAACATTTGTTTGAGATTATCATCCAGACAGCTTCACTCCCGGGGAACTCCTCTTAAAAGTTTATAGGGATATAAGATTTGAGTACCTTTTCAGGGAGGTCACTAGCCTAACTGTGATATCCATTTAGACTGGCTTTTTGACATGGAAGGACTTCCAATGTCACTAACTTCAGACTTCAAAAATTTGCAGCCTAAAAACTAAGTCAGCAGTCCCAACAATATGCTGAAATATTTTACTTCATAGACAGGTTCACAGTCTTTATCCTACCTGATAGGATAAAATTCCATAATACAATAGATTGAGAAAGCATAGCCTTAAAAATATTAGTACTTAAAGAAAAATGCACAGTTATTTAAGCATGTCCACAGAGGGATTTTTCTAATTTTATAGACAGATGCCTGCATTTCTCATAGGGATTTTATAGGACAGTGCTTTATCTTTTAATATTCTATAGTGGAATTTTTTCCTCTGTCGTTAAAATACTTTATTGATGCTTATTTCGAGTAACTAATATAAAACCACTCATTTTTATATTTCATTCAACCATCGAAACATGAATAAAACATACAAACAAATGTATATTACCTCATTTATATATGGTTATTATAATAATATTTTGTCATTAAAATATAACTATTATAGAAAAAGCTAAATTTTACTCATTTCCATTTTCCTTTAGGCAAAAAAATGATCTTATTAGTGGAGAGAAGGTTTAATAAATTTTAAGATGATATCTGTCATATGTGAAAATGACCCATAGTCATTACGATACGCTTTTACAGAAGCCTATAAATGCTGAAAGGAAACTCTATCAAAATCTATGAAATTTTCTCCAAACATGTACATCACATGTACTCTTGCTCTCGATATGTCTTTTTTATTTTCCCAGCATCTTTATTTCAATTAGCTGTGCAAGGATTAATCCTGATTTTTTTTATTGTTACCACAAAATTAATTTAACAAAAGAAAACACATATTTTAGTCCAGTAGTAGGATGTGGCAAAAAATGATGTTCCTACTGGAAATTTGGAAATGACATTTTTTCACCGTATTCAGCAGTCTTTGTCATATTAATGGAGAAATAATTCAATAAAACACATGTGAAGAATTGGAGATGTCTGATTTTAAGATGATAAGTATACATTTTAATTCAGATTTCTCTAATATTTTAGAATTTTACTATTAAACAGATGATCCCTAATGTGTCTTATTTCTGAGCTCTGGCACTCCCTAGTGCTTTACAGATATTTCACTATCCTCACCCACTTTTTTTTTTTTCATTCTGTGACTAGTCCTGCATATGGACAGTGGCTGCTAATGGCCAATAGACAATGTAGTCAGGGAACTCATTTTGCTTCCTCAGGATGTAATTTATCTTACACTTAGATGTCACTACAATTTGTAACTTTTTTCATGTGTTTCATCTTCATCTACCTAAAGTTTTATTTCCTCAGATCACTCCCAGTGCTTATTTACCCATAAGAGAGAGCTCACTGTAAAAGTAACAAGAAAAGATGAATTCAGTAATAAATAAGGCCAGACATACCCTCTACTTCAGGCTCAAGTTATATTGGCCTGCAAACTGAATCATATCAAATGTAGCAGAGGATGAAAGGACAACTGGCTGCTTCTTTGAGAGGAGACCTCTGCTCATATGTGGAAAAACACAACGCAGAAAGTGCAGAAAACCTGCTGATACCACAAAAATATATTTCTATTCTGTGTAGCCCATTGAAATATTGGAAATGTTTTGGAGCTATTGGATAGCTGAGTACTGTGCCAGTCATGTTCAATAGTGTTAAAAGCCAGGAAAACAGCCTTTCTGGTCAGTTTCTGTGTTTTTGAGATGTACAGAGTAGCTGCAAAACGTGTGACTAGTATTGTTTCAGAGTAAAGTAGATGGAAGGATATGCATTTCACTTCAGCTGGGCATTGAGTATAAATCCACCATAAAGTCTAAACTCGGAGGATTGTCTCAGGTAGCCTTCATAGCAAGGAAAAACCTGTGCTACACAGATGCTAACAAAATAAGATCTTGCATATTCAAATCAACATGAAATTAGGTATGTCAGAAACATCACTGGGTTTTATCTAGAGAGCAAGCAGAGAAAGAATGAAAGCTTTGTGTTGGACCTCAATATTTGGGGTTTTTTTTTTGTATTAGTTTCTATACTGGGCTCTATGTGTTCCTTGTGAAAATTTCATCATGCTGAATCTTTCAACCTTAACGTTGAAAACCAGAAAATTGTTTGCACGCTTATTTAAAATTTGAATTTACTTGAGACTAGAAAATTGATTCTGAAGAATGACTTATTGCACAAGCCAGCAGAGCTGAGGTGACGTAATGAAGGCTTATGCACATATGTTAACAAAACCACAAGGATTTCCGATGAGGCTTTATGTTAAATGGTTTCTAAAGGTACTTTCCTAGATAAATTAGTTATTGTAAGCTTTTATCTTTTCTTAATAATGGATGATAGATTATGTATACCCTTGTGCTTTCTTTTACTCATTTTACATGAACAGCACCATGTGTTATTTCCTATAGTACTTCATTTATAGTTTTCCTCTGGCTGAGATGGCACCATGATGTATTTTGAGGCAAATACATCTTATTCTTTCCCTTTATTTGTGTTTATTTTGCATAATTGCATAAATGTGAGTGCCATGTTTATCTTGTAATTGCTGTGGATACAGACAGAAGAGGTATGTTATCTGATTTAAGCATCCAAGCTCTTAATTCAGAAGACTTTCAGTAAATTTGAGTTGATTTTTTTAAACTACACTTTCTTTTTTCCTCACTCAGAATATTTCTGTTCTGTCTCTTTAAATGTAGTTGAGTTGAACTTGAACAGCCCTTTCGGCCCACTTGGCCCAGTTTGGAATAGACTGCAGTAGGTACCATGTTCTGCAAAAC
This sequence comes from Rhynochetos jubatus, assembly GCA_027574665.1. Taxonomy (NCBI): domain Eukaryota; kingdom Metazoa; phylum Chordata; class Aves; order Eurypygiformes; family Rhynochetidae; genus Rhynochetos; species Rhynochetos jubatus. The sequence goes on from CM050656.1 coordinate 27,486,477, forward strand.
CCCATTCTGCTACAATAGGATTGGGGGAGTGTACTGGTCACAGTGACAGATACGTCTGTAGTTCCAATATTAGAGTTTTACCTGTCTCTTCATGTTCTGGGTTCCATTTCCAAAGTATTCCCTATCATAAAAGGGAGTACAGTGGGTGAGCAATGATAGAAAATCCAGGTACCTGTTTTCTCCAGTATCCTAAAGTATCAATCTTTCCTGGACTGAAGCATCTGCAATTGATCTATTTTACTTCAGGTGTCCAGTAGAATTGTTACACTACTTGCAATTCACCAAGTAACTAAAAATTTTAGTTCTCTACTTGGTCCCTGATATTTCTCAGACAGGATCTCAATTTCTGCTTTGTGTAGTGCTTGCCCCACTGCTGCTGCTGCTTCCCCCACCTTTTCAGGAGAATTTCCTCTGATTAGAATATCATCTATATGATATGAGGACTCTATCAGTCCTTGAGTGTGCAACTGCTTGTAGTGTGGCTGTTAGATTTGCAATGTTGGGTACTGCAGCCATTAGAGGGGGTGTGTTGGCACAGAAGCACTGATAATCAATTGTTAGGTGTCATCTCCTGTCTGGATGTTGGACTGGCCAAACCTGTGAATAGTATGGGGAGTGGATTCTGGAAATTATGTGCTATTTTCCAAGTCTGTTATTACCTCAGAAATTCCTTCTTGTGCAGCAGCAGAAATCGGGTATTGCGGTACATTAGTAATCTTTGAGTCAGCGAGTGCAGGAGCTGCACAGAGTACATGCACTTTAGCTTTCTGATTTCTGTCAGGGTTAGGGTTTACATTTGGACCAATGAAAGGTCAGCAATGAACCAGACACTGCCATCCAGCAGGTGCCAGGTTCGGCCATTCTAAACATCAAAACCCAAAATATTTTAATTTTATCTTTAACTGCAAGGCACGTAGATGACATGAACTTCTCACCCAGGAGCCATAAATTAGCTTTCACAGTTTGACATATTGCACTTTCTCTCTTTCCTCCGGTGATTTTAACTCTTTGCCATCTAGGTCGTATAGCTGGCATTTGACATCATGTTGTGTTAGTGTTGAAATTTGCATCTACTGCTAATTTCACCTATTGTTCTTGAGAACCAATAGGAATCAAAATGTATGGGCCATTGTTCTTTATCCATTGGTAAGATTCCACTTGCCAGACAGGCAGGCCCAGTTGCCATCCTGGCATTACTCATTTTTTGGCCTCATCTATATTTTTGGCAATTCATCTATAAGGGTGAGAAAGGGTTATTGCTCTTTCTTGGAGTGGGCAATAGTATCAGAGTATTAGGAGCAGTCTCTCCCATTTTGTCATCATTGCATTTCTGGAACACCTGGAGTAGATTTAGGATCTGAATGGTATCCCTGAATAGTGGCTCTGGGAATACCTAGTGCCAATGCTTCCACAATTTGATTCTCCATATCCATGATCTTTCAGGCATATTTTCCTTTGGTCTAATTCCTGTTCCCTGTGTGGGTTTTTGTCTTGCTGATTGCACTCAATGATCTCTTACTTGAGACTGATATTTTGGCTAACATTTCATCCCACCCCATTTCACAGGAGTGGTTTACAATGGCATTAATTCTACACAGGTAGGGAGCTGTTTGTGGCGATCATTATCACCTAATCTGTCATTGTGTTGTGCGTCTTTTCTAATTTCATTAGATTTTGGCATTAAGTATTTTAAAGATCGCTGGAGCTCCTCTAAGTAATGGTTTTAACATTGCATAATCGATTGTAGCAGGTATTGGGATATCAGTCGAGTGTCCTTTGTGCATGGCTTTTGTGATAGCTGTAGTGAGCTCATTAAGAGATCTTGTGGGGATTATGGAGGGTTGACCTCGCTTCAGAGCATCTGTTTCCCCAGCCCAATAAACTATCCTGCTGGTGATTGAATGGGATTCCTTTGCAAGGTTGGGTCCTGAATTTAGGAAACCTCCCAGACACCAAAAGACATATGCTTCATCTCCACTCAGCATTTATTGATTGCTGCCATTTAGGCAGACTCACCACAATTATTCTGTTACAGTTTCACCTGGGTATTGCTATCGTTGGGGTCACCCCATATGTTTCCATCCCATTCTTCAGTGGATAAAATTAATTTCCAAACCTGTTCAATGTCAGGGGGGTGGGGAGTCTGCATAAGCATAATTTTGATCTTTTCTTCCAACTTTTGATCTGTCTCATTTTCCTCCTGCAACTGTTTTTGCAGTTATTCAATTTTCAAAGACAAAGTATTAATTCAGCTGCCTTTCTTCCTTCTGTGTCTTCTTTTAGGTTTTGCTCCCTTTTATTATTAATTTTTTTCTATCTGATAAGAAGCTTCTAAATAAGTACGTAGCATTTTAAAAATAATTCCTTTCCATTTTCCATCCTTTATATGCCCCCCTGGCCACCTTTAGCTGATCTTCCACAGCTTCCCAATTACACCTGTTATCATGGGCTCATTGTTCTGAGAATCTTCTGACACCTTACTGGATTTCTTTCTCTGTCTGCAGGCAGGCTGTTAACTGTTCTGATCTTGTTGATGGCTGTAGCAGCCTTATCTTCTGGTTTGTGTTTCTTGTGCAACTGCTTGCTCTGTCAAACTAAACTCAGGATAAACACTACTTAGCAAGAACAAACACATGTGTTACCAACAGTATTCTGACACTAAATCCAAAACAAAGCATTATACCAAATCTCTAAGTAGAAAATTAACTCTGTCCCAGCTGAAAACATAAGTGAAAGTTCACCGCTTAAGGCCTAAAGCTTTGACAAGTCTAGCTAATCATGCTAAGCTAGTAATGAACAAACAGTATACCCAATTACTCAACATTACACAGTAACCCCTGCATCCTAATGCTAAATGATTGTCTCTGAGCGATACATTCTGTTTAAAACTCAGTTATTTAAACTAAACAACTAGTATTCCTTAACATATATTAAATATCATTAAAAAACCCTGACTCACCAATAAAATAACAAGAAACAAATAACACACTAATTTTGTAATGAGAACCTAAGGCCAAAATGACCAGGGATACAAAAGCTTTTGCTTTGGTGAGGTTTAATGTATCCATAGTTTACCAGAGATTTCTTTCAGAAAACCAGTTTCTTCCTCATCCCCTGCCAGGAGACTCCTCACCTTGCAATTTCAAAAGAATTGGTTTGTAAGTGAATGAATGCTATGTAAAATCAAAATTATTTTCCAGCATTTCCTAATTTTCCCAGATGCTAATAAACTGAGAACCACAGACCTGAAAAACGGCTGTTCTTGTTCCTCACCCAACTATCTAAAAGTGGTTGCAGGAGAACACCAAAAGCCAGTATGCAATTGTATTAGTGAATACAACACTAAAAAGCATATTTTAAAATTGAAAGGTAAAATCCTCAGGATTAAATAGCCTAATTAAACATTATAGGATACAAAAAATAATAAAAGAAAGAAAATGTATCTAAATATTTTAGCAGAGAGGGCAAGCATTCCTTTTAATGTGATGCATTTGCATAATTAACGTAATACCAAAAAAATTACCTCATAAACAGTAAAGAGTACAAGACTTTGGTATGTGAGAATGAAAGATACTCTTTTCTTCATATTTTAGCTCTCAAATTACAAAGCAGAGTAGGTGTTTAAGCCAGAAACTTTTTTTTTGATAGAACCTTGGTACTTTATTTATCCAGTTTAAATTGACTTTAAACTGGGCAAAATCTGACATACGCATCTGAAGTCCAAGCAGCACTACACCACTAAACAGGAATAGCAAAAATGCCTCAAGATATTCATGTTATTGGAAATACATACAGAACTTCAGTTTCCAGCATTTTCCACTGAAGAGTACTACACAATTGAGATGAAAAAAAAAAAGTGATTTGCTCAGAAACCTATTACAAGGGAACACTGTGAGCATAATAAATTTTTCACTTTCAAGAATAAGCAATGCTTGACATGACTTTTATTTTCTTTCTGGGAAAATATGTAATAGTCTGAGTTATGTGGCAGCAGTTAATACTTGTTTTAATTATGCATCAACTTTGATTTAGTAACACAGTTCAAGGTAACGTTTCATATACATGTTGTGTAGGAAATGATACAATTCAGTTTTGATAGGGAAACAAGAAAATAAACAAACTGGGACTTTTTTATAACTTAATTTGTGGAAACCTGCAGCCATCAGGAACTTCATGATATATGACCATCAAAATACTGGGTAAAGAACTTAAGCATTTATTCCATTCTTACTGTAATTTTTAGTCAAATAATATTGTCAAAAATATCTTTGTCTAGAACCAGATACTATTATTATATTATACTACCGATATTTTTTGGTTACACACCGAAGCTTGTACTGTATTTGTACTGCCATACAAAAAACTGTCAGCAGGAATAGTTCATTTAGTATGCACTGCTCGACAAGGAAATTACCTCCCACTTTTTGTTTGTTCCTGAATTCTACAGTGAAGAGATAGCTGACAAATATTTCCTTCAAGTCGCAGTCACCTTAGAAGTAATAAATTCTGATTTTGAAGTTTAGTGATAATGAGATTCGAAAATGCCCGTATAATTACCACTCATCCCGTCCCCCCTTCCCCCCCACTTCTAATAATGGGCTTCAAATATAGGATCAACCTACAGCCTACATTCATTGTCACATAAACGGTTATTCATGAGTCTTCACTGGGGAAAGTTTTACAGGTAAGTAGGGTTGGATAAAACTTGTTGAAGTCATCTGTCAGCTGGGAGACATAAAAGGGATCTTATGAGGACAAAGTTCCTTTGTTTCAGTATGCCCTAAAATATACATCATACCCATGTATTTAGTTTGGGTATCAAAATAAGGTCATTTTTGAAGACCTTTTCTATTTTTCTTTCCGAGATAACTATTTTTGTTGTTGAACAGTTGACATTTTGCTATTATTTTGTTTGTTTTTAAAAAATTCCTATCAGATGAATCCTTTGCAATATTTGTCTTGCCACCTTCTTTAGCCTACAAGTACCTCAGTGGTCTCACATAAGAAGGTCTCTTGAACTTCTCTTTTTCTCTCTTTGCAAATATTTATATATTTAAAAAGGTTACAAATATGCATAAGTATATAACATTTCTATTTATACATATGGATGGAGATTTATATTTCTATTTTACGTATAAGCATGTATTTAGATAAGTGTATGAATAAAAATTACTTAACAATTGATGATGAAATTAATGATTACAGTTTGAATGTAAATAGAAAGAAAATTAAAGAAAAAGAAAATGCGGGCTTGGAATCAGCACTGTACAAGTTTGATGAGCAAATCCTCACCTGTCCGGGTTGGATGGTGTGGGGAGATGGACTCTTTGTCACCCAAAGAGACAAACGGAAATGGAAATCCATCCATCAATGTTTCTGACAACATAAAGTAGGTGTTTAGGAATCTATTTGTGTGCTCACCTGTTTCAGCTGGATGCTCTAGCTTGACCTAGCCAAGCCAGTAAACGCGTACCTAAAAACAGGTGTGAGTTCATGGATTTTTAGTGAGTATTCTCATGGATCAGAGTTCCAGGAGGTCTGTAAATTCTGGCAGCCTTCATATGTTTTACAGGAATTGATCATGTTTGGATCATTCAAAATGTGTTACCTATTGAAAACGTGACTTTTGTGTACTGTGTATCCTAACATGTCTCCTTTTCTTCCCAGAAAAATAGTGATAATAAAACTCCATCTTATCTCCTTTGCTTATGTTGCATTCCATTTAAAATTTCAACCTGGTCTTAAGCATTTTATCCCTCTCACACCACATAAGCCTGTATTGTTTTGTCATGGTGGAGTCCCATCTGGGTGAGAACCTTCCAGCTTCCACGGTGTTAAATATACCCTAGTTTGTACTGAAGATATTAGCAGCCTCGTGAGTTTATGGTATTATTAATAAACACTGTCAACATGCTTTCTAAATGGTCTTGTCTAACTTCATCCAAACACTTATTGGGAGTGTTGTTTTTTAAAGATGATTAATAGCCCATAGGTGACAGTATATCTCAGAAAAACCTCTGAAGATCTTTCACTTTTTTTCACTTAAAAATACACCAGAGATTATTTTAGCAATTAGGTAAATCATCTTTCCTTCATATTGTAAGTTTATTAAATATCTAGCTAATTAACAACTTCTTTATTGAGAGTTTGACAAAACTTTCTGACAATTCTTGAGAAATAAATGAATAAATACTAATGTTTAATCATCTGGTTTAGAACAAATCCTATTTCTCTGATTACTACACTTTAACCTGCTGCAGTGTGAAAATGGTAAAATTACTATCTAGTTGTCTTTATTTTTGCTTGAACGGGAAACAACAGACACCTTCAACTAGACCAGATTGCTCAAAGCCCCATCCAGCCTGGCCTTGAACACATCCAAGGATGGGGCATCCACAGCTTCTCTGGTCAACTTGTTCCAGTGCTTCACCACCCTCTCTATGAAGAACTTTTTCCTGATATGCTACTCTAAATCTATGCACTTTCAATTTAAACCCGTTACCCCCTGTCCTGTCACTCCCTGCCCTTGCAAAATGTCTCCCACCAGCTTTCTTGTAGGCCTCCTTCAGGTACTGGAAGGCTGCTATAAGGTCTCCGCAAAGCCTTCTGTTGTCCAGACAGAACAAGTCCAATTCTCTCAGGCTGTGCCCATAGGAGAGGTGCTCCAGCCCTCGGAGCATCTTGGTGGCCTCCTTTGAACTTGCTCCAACCAGTTGATATTCTTAGGTTGAGGGCTTCAGAGCTGGATTTAGTACTCCAGGTGGGCTCTCATGAGAGCAGAGGGGAGAATCATCTTCCCCACCTGCTGGCCATGCTTCTCTGGATACAGCCCAGGATACAGTCATGGCAATTAGGAACAGAAGATCCTCCTTATACTAGCATTCTTTAACAAACCGTAGCTAGAAAAAGGAATATGCAAACTGAATTTCAGGACAAGTAAATATCCACCTCATAATACACCTAACTAGCCACAATGCTTGATATTTAGATCCCCAAATATCCTTCTAGTTCTGTAATGATATTTAATTCTCATCCTTGCTTGGTGAACAAGCACAGGCCATAGGCTGGCATAATATTTCTTAAGATGTGTTTGAGCCCTCCATGGCCACTATTGATTTTTGTATTTTGGTAACTGACAATTAAAACATCATTGTTTATTAAGCTTGACCCCATGTCTTTGTGTAGAGTTAACAACATGATTTTGTGAACCTAATCTGTCAAAATATCTTGGTTGTTAGCCTGAAAGAGCAAGTGAATTGTCTGTTGCAGTGGCAAAGCCCGTGCTCCCAATTATCCCAGAGCATCACTGACAACACTTCTACCACATATCCAATTTTCTTTCTCCTAACACCCACAGTATGTGTTTTCTCTGGGTGCTGTGGCTGAAAAAACCTTCCCCAGCTTAGTAATGATACCTCTGGCCCCTTCCAGTCTCTCGGGGCTAAGAAGGCAAAGGGGAGCAGCTGCCAGCTGCAGGCTGGCTGCACTCCCTGTGCAATCACTGCTGATGGTTGGTGTGGGTCACCTGTAGTTATTTATATGCAACACTGGTGCAACTTCTGTTCCCAACAGAGGTCTTTTGCTTTCTAATCACAGAGGGCTTCAAAGACTCTCACAATCAGGAGATTTCTTCCTGTTCTTATGGCAAACGTTGTACGTAACTGCTGTTCCTGCAGCTTCTTGATGCTGGTTTTGTTAATGTCTTTACTGTTCCCTGAAAAAGCGCTTTTCTACAACCCTAATAACAAACTGCTTGGCTACAGAAGTAATTTCCAAATTGTAACAAAATGACTGCATGTGTATTCCCCAGAGGCCTGGGCAGCTGCAATTTGCTGCTGTTTTATAGCTACTTGATCAATGTACTAAACACCTTCGGAGCTTTTGGTACAGAGAAGCACTTTTTCTACAAATGTGGCAGGATTGTAACAGCATTACAAAACCTGCTTTTTTTTTTTTTTTTTTTTTTTTTAATATAACCAGGGGCTGTTCAATTTATTCCATCCTAATATCTTAAAACAGTCTGTGTTTTTCTTGGGGTTTTTTTTCCCCTTTTTTCTTTTATTCTTCTAGTTGCCTGTAAGTGCAATAATTCCTGACACAACAATGTATTTCAGAAGTTACAATAAAATTTATATACATTTAATAACCTTTAACTTGTGTGAAATATCTCTCACAGATGTTTTGAAAATTACAAACAAAAATCCATGAAAGGAAAAAGAGATTTTCTTTGAAGATGGGAAATACCTTCATCTCACCCTTTTGTCTTTACTATGAGAAGGAAATAAAATGTTCTATCTGCAGATCATACTAGCCCCTAAATCTCAGTTTTTAGCTATGTAGAGGCATACCAAGGAGAATGGGAATCTTCAATATCCATGCACAGTGGCCAGTGCAAGCATTGTTTTTTAATGTTAGTTTCAGTGAAGCCTTCAGATAATGGTAGGAAAGAAAGGATGTATTGATTGCTAGTACTTCAGTTATCTTTACCTTACTGCGGCTGCCTTCTCTACGTTGCTTCATTGTCTCCTCCCCACTGTCACATTTTTGACCTTATTGTCTAATGAATTTCTTCTGATTATACTTACAATATCAGCTATAATTGAATTGATGTCCAAATGTTTCCTTACACACATTGTCAAAGCTCTCACACCAGTTCCTTAAACTAAATAAGGAAATCCTTAACTTAGTTTGCCACCATAGTTAAGCACATATTTCACTTTTGTGTAATGGCTTATGAGTTTTATTTAAGGTAAATGTAGGCATCTTATGTGATTGATTTGGACTTGATTTTGCCAAATTTTTTGTTTCCTGGAAATTTCTATTTATCTGAAAAGACTTCTGGAATACATGCCCATAAGTGCACTACAATCTCCTTGATATGCAAGGCCAATTAGCAGTTGTCACTGGATTTTCTATCACCTTCTGGTCTGCAAATGTACTACAAATACAGTGAATATGGAAACTGTTACATCAGCAAATTAATCTGTTATTTCTCTGGAAGCAATTATGGGATTAATCTAGCCAGTTAGAGCTGGACAGATGTAGACATGGTCTCACATATCTACATGATGCTTTTGGGTAGGCTTTAGTCCGTGGTCCATATTGATCCACATAGCTTTATTGATGGTCAAGTTATTATTTCTACTGCTCTAAAAAGCATTCAACAAGTTTTATTTATCCTTTCTAATTAATGTTTGTGTAGGAAGACATATGTCCAAAAGCAGTACCTTATATTATGACAGTTAGGTCTTCACTAAGATCATCTCTGAAGAATTGAGGTGTTGCCTGAGATACTTTATGCAATGGTTATCATGATGAGAAAATCCATAAGACATATAATTGTCATAACTCTTAGCTGAAAAAGTGTCCAACGCAAAGTACATTTAAGAGAGGGAAAACCTCTATCCTGATGGATACTTTCCCCCTTGCATTTACTTTAGTTATGATTCAAAGACCACCTGACAAGAGGGAGAATGACAGATGGACACCCAACACAATTTTATGGCCAGTTCCAGGAGCTAAAGGAACCAAAATAAGATTTAGGGAGTTTTAGGGATCTTTTCGTTTCCTTCAAGGTTGGGTTTCAGAACTATGAACATTGGATATTCTTATTTTTAGTTTTAAAATAAATCAGTCGTCTTCCATATAATCACCTAACTTAGTATTTGGTGACTTAAGAACAAAACACCAGTTTTGAAAACTGGTGATAAAAGTAATGAGACTTGACAACGTTCCAGTCAATAAAGGCAGCATATCTGGAGTATTATATTGTCCAAAATCTCATATTATTCAATATATATAATCTTATGCCATATTATTTAATCATCTATGTTCATGAAACCTGAGTTTCCCAGTGAAATAGGTAAACTAAACCTATCCATTACTGTGTTTCAGTGTACATTTACATAATTTCGGTAACCAAAGTTTACAGATACCTACCCTGTAGCTAGTGGTATCAGCCAAAACACAGAGATCTGAACAAGCACTAGATGATATTTGTCTAAGAACATTTTGTGCATATTCATATTTCTTTTTACAATAAAGTGGAATTGTTCTGCACTGATGGTCTTCTATACAATAATTTTCAAACACTATGCCAAAACTATGTAGCCAAAACAGAGGCCACATAGAGATTAGAAGTTCATCCATCAGGATATAATTAAAACTATTTTCCTTGAAGCCAAATATTAGCGTATTAAAGCAGTATAAATAATGAGTATACAAGTATTTTGTAAATATTATAGCCTAGCCAGACACAATGTAGAAACGTTTCAAATAGTTATCTGAGCAATGTAACAACCAAAGGAGCAAAGCAAATAGGTGCACATAAAAGGCATCTAAAAACCAAACAGTTGCAAGTTAAAGAAGATGCACAAAATGGACTGCAAATAAGCAGGACATCCTACCCAATACACATGAAGTTGAACTACCAAAAGCAAATACAAAATAAACAGTATCGGGGGTAGTTGAGATCCCCCTTTTGGGAGACATAAGAGCATGTAACATAAAAACACAGGGAGCAAAGAAGCAGAAGAAACCAAATGTGTTGCAATTCTGACTCCTTTCAACAAAGAGCTCTCAAGCCTGATCATCTTGACCTTAGCCAATAAGACCAACAAGGACTGCAAGTCTTCTGTGCTGTCTACATAACATTAACTCTGTGGTGTTCTTGTGGTTTAGGTCAGAAGTGTTAAAAAGTAACAATTTTGTATATATGGTGATGTTAATTAACAATTGTTAGTAGTGTTGATTAAGTATAAGAACTAATCATTAAAACAAAGTGTCTTTTAAAAAAAATAATTTTAAAATCTTTAGTTTTAAAGTTTAAAGCTTGCCTAAGATCCTGGTATTCTCAACACACCACAGTGCTCTATTTTATTAACTATATACATGTGTGTATATATTAATATATACATGTACAGTCATATGTAGCTACAATACACACACATTGTCACATTACCCATGAGACTTAGCAACCATGCAGACTGTAATGTCCCAGCTTGAATAAAAGGATATTGTAGGAGGTGGTGTACACCTCCTCCATCCTCAGACCAAATAATTTTATCCTATAAGGCAATCATGTTGATCAGGCATGATTTATCTTAGGTAAACCTGGTAAATCCATACTGATTGTTCCTAGTCACCCTCTTCTCTGTCTTGTGTCCAGAAACAGTTACACAAGAACTCGCCCCTTGATTTTTCCAGGGATCAAAGTGAGGCTGACCAGAATCACAGACTCACTAAGGTTGGAAAAGACCTTTAAGGTCATCTAGTCCAACCATCAACCCAACACTACCATACCTGGTTGACTTACCCTGTCGTGTTAACACTCATGGGGATCACTTGGATTCTGCTACAACCACTCTCAGGCTATGGGTCGGCAGGTGGTGAGCAGTTGTATCACATTTTATCATATGCTTTATTTTCTATTATTTTAATTAATTATTATTAGTACTATTTTTATATGTTCATATATATATTATTAATTTATATTCAAAAAGTAAATAGTTCTTATCTCAATTTTACGAGCTTCCTTGTTTTTTTTCTTCTGATTGTCCCCCTCCACTGGAGGAAGCAGGGGGGGAGATGTGAAAACAGCTTCATGATATTTTGCTGGCTGCAGTTAAACCACAACAACCACTTAATGATACATTTAATGCTGCTTAGAGGGGACAATGCTGAACTTTGGACTTCCTGCTGTGTTTTAAGAATGGAATAGAAGCAGAAGATAAACAGCCTGATCAGAACTTGCATGGAGTAAAACTTCAGCAAATATAAAAATATTGGTGGTTTTTTGTTAGTTGAGTGTCCCAGAAATTTTGCAGAAGTTGTGTCATACTTAGAGATTAATTAACTGCAGATTCATGAGTTCACGTATAATCAGAGTCTGGGGTCTCTTTCACTGACTTAAATAAAACAGATATTTTGGTGAAACAAATGTGAGCTAATCTAGCAAATTCCCACTCCAGAATGGATAGTCCTTTCATTAGCTTCTTGGCTGCCACTTCCCTCGCCTTTTGCTTGGAGCTGATTCAGTGTGCTAAACCAATGATTTAATTTTATTAAGTCATTTTTTTCTGTTGTGTGTGGGTTTTGGTTGGTTGGTTGGTTGGTTTGGTTTGGGTTGTTTTGTTTTGGTTTTGTGTTTTGGTTTGGTTTGTTTTTTGTTGGGGTTTTTCATTTGTTTGTTTTGGGGTTTTATGTTTTTACCGGTCCAGCAAGTTATACTGATTGTAGAGAGGATCTGATGATTGCTGACTTAGTGGAGAAAATAAGAGAAGGAAAGAAACTGTACTCTTCTAGTAGTAGCACACTGTTAGATCAATAAAACAGTAACAGGAAACTTAGTCTTTATTGTACCAAGTTCCATCTATAGCTTGTCTGCATTCAAGCAGAGAAATTCTAGAATGTAGCATAATGATTTTAAGTAATTAGTAGTATGCATAACTGTTTGCAAATACCATTATTTCAGCCATGTTGGCTGTTCTTTAATTAATTGCTAGCTGCTTAGAAAGGTCACAACTAGATGAGATGCAAAAGCCATGTGAGGCTTCTAAGTGACACATTTTGTGGCACCTTGGTAAATACTGTGTCTATAATCTAAAAATTCTCATTGCATTGTAAACACTGCTGCATCATCAAGCCAAGAGACTTTCTGCTGCATTAGGCAATACTTTTCTATACCAGTGAGAACTGTACTGAAATATCTGCAGCAGTAATTTAGGGTTTTTTTGCCAGGTACTTTTTGCTTCCCATTCTCTCCTTAAGTTGTTGGATTTATTATTCCCTGGTGTCATCACCCTCCTTTCTACCTTAGTACGTGACCTCTGTTTTTGTTTTAACTGAACACTTACTAGGATGGTCTTTTGAATGCACATCTTAATTCTAGGCCTTGTCTTTTAAGTCATCTACATAAAGGTTTGATATAATGTGATATAACCCTCTACACAGACTGTAGCTTCACTTACTTCTTCCGTGGCCAAAATGAAAGGAGAAGAGTAAACTTCCACTCTACCAACCGAGTGGAGCTGGTATTGGGGAAATTAAGGTTTAAGTCTGCTCCTCTGGAGTTTGCTTGTGTGACTTTGACACATCACTTAAGGCACAAAGGACTTTACAATCTTGAGTAGCAGTATTTATGCACAGGCATAAAGAGAGATCCTGAAACTGAGAAATGCATAGGTCCCTACCTACCACCATTCACAGCTAATATCACTACATGTAGAACTGAGTAAAGGTGTGCCTCCTTTCTACCCACCTGGGCAGATGGATCTGCTTTCACTTTCAAATAGTCACAAAAACATGAATCCATAAGAAAACCCATGTTTTTCTCATGGATTTCAATTTTTGTTATATTGTCTTATTGCTCACCTCAGATTTGTATGAGCACTAAGAAACTACTGCATCAAACACTACCAAAGAAATTTGAGTGTGCATTGTAAGAAGATTTTTACAAAGGCTTCAAATTTGGCTTCTGAACACTTACTGAGGCTTTTGAAAATACAAGCCAGAATTGTTAGTGTAGCACTACTGTATGCCTGCTTGAAAGTAATTTACATGACATAAAATATTTTTCCCCCTTGAAGGGATAGCTGGGAAAATCTACTAAATGATAAAAACTTGTGATTGGTTTGAGTAGAGAAGATCTGTGGTCGACTGCACAACTGAAATCGGAATGACTTTCTGAACTGCTTTCATAACTGGGAAACAGGTTTTCTCCCAGAGGTGGTTAAATAACATATCACACTTAACTAATTAGAATATTCTGCCATCTAGTGACGGGACTTGCTATCTCAGATTTTGTACATCCCTTCAGATGAGGTATGAGAACATCCTTGGAGGCTGTAACTAGCAGCTCAACCTGATGAGCTAAAAGGAAGTGTTCCTCTCAGTAGACAGCATTACTTTTCCCAGCTGGAAATCACTTTGTGTCTATCCAGTATTTATCTGCTATGATTTCTAACTGAAATTCAAATTCAGAACGTTTGCTATTTTTTTTTTCCCTCTCAATAATAAGTCTCTGGAAAATAACCAACTTCTCTCTGCTGCACCTTTACCTTTAACCTGTCTTGCTGTTTGTTTTAAGATGCCAGTTTTCTAGGATAGCTCCTGACAGACAGGTACCAGTATAATCCTAGCAATATAACTGCATGCCTATAACATGTTATTCTTTCCCTCATGGTATGTTCAAATAAGAGACTAGATGACAGACAGTTTTGGATGATCACCCACTCTCCATTTACAACATTTTTCCCCGTGATGTTTCCTCTGGCATAGCAAGCTATGTTTTTTGAAAGGTGAACATTTCTTGAAAATAGTTTACCATGTTTGATTTTAATATTTCTTCTGCCCACCAAGTTTTGTGCTTAACAAAAGTCATTCCTGCACCAAATTTTTTCAATGATAGGTTGGGATATGAAGCAATTCCCTCTTTGGAGATATTTCTCATTTTGCTCTTGTATGTCCTAAGAAAAATGGGTTTTAATGAAAACATCTAAGAGACTCGACCCACATTTTATAATTTGTAGAATAAAACTGGCAGCAAAATATGCTGCTTCTTCTGTACTGTTTCTAAATAACATCCATATTGATCATTATAGAAAATATTTTTAAAATCTTGACAACTTCATCTTGATTTCCCAAATGCATTAACTGTTAAAATGAAATAATGGAAATTACATCTTATATTGCTTGCAAAAAAGCTTATTGATATTTTATGACAAATAAATAAAGCAGAAAAACATCCCTTTTTAAAAAACCTCATCTGATTTTTCCCAGACACTATGCTGGTGACCGATTATTTCACCCTTTGTTTCTAAAACAATGAGTGAGGATGCACAGCACAGCTTGACATGGTGCTTCCAGGTCTGCATAGTGAACAAACTGCTTTGCACACTCCTCACATTGCAGCGGAATTGCTCTGGCTATTTGGTTGTTTCATCTGCAACACATTTTCTTCCTCCAGCTTCTTTGCTGCTTTGATACTGGGTTTAGAGGAGCGACTGTCATTAAGATGTCAGATCAATATTCTCAAGATGGGGAATCATACACAAAGTAAAAAATACAAAGTAGATTTTCCGTGCATATACAAGTTACACTATTCATAAAGACATCAGGCAACAAAATTGGGCTGCTTCTTTCTCCTATGTTCATACATTTCATAGTTCAAAGAATCTAGTTTATCTTTAATTTAAGCCCAATTTGGGATGGCGAAAAGATGCAATAAGCTTTTTCATTGCTGTGCTATAAAGAAAGAATTGAATGTCACTGAATAACTATCATGATTTTCAAATAGTACATCCTGCTTTGTGCTATATAACTTTATTCTTAATCCCTCAAAAAGTAGTAGTGCATCAGCCAATATTAAATAGGTCTGTGTATACTATGAGGAATGGTACTTTTTAAAAGCTTAATTTTGGAAAGGAAAGGCCCAAAATATCTTGTACAAGCTTCCAGTTGAATAGGGACACAGAAATTGTGTAAGTTTGCAATCTTTACACCATAATACGGTCACGTCAGCAACATAAGAGTTCACAGTAACACAAACCCAATCCTGTTCACATTTGGAGGAAAAATACCCAAAACTGCAGACATGACCCCTATATTATCTTAACACGGTTGTCCCAACTTCTTTTGTGAGGTGGATTTCCAAGAAAAAAAATTGCAGCTAAACATCTGGCGGCCTATGTTGTAACAATTTTGATATACCTTTGACACAGCAATGCTGGGCAGTAGGTTGTAGTCTATTGTGCATGAGATTAAGCAGTTTGCTGTGTTGAACATGTAAGGGCTATGGTTTTGCTACTGCTTTTCCATGATGCTGCTTGAGATCTGTCAAAATAATAAAGCACCCTTGACAGGAGTGCTAAATGCAAATACATATTTGTATTTAACCTGTTAAACTAAAACAAAAAAAATTGAAAGGAAGGAAACATTTTAAACTTCGTCTTTTGTGGAAAGGAAGGTCAAAAGAATACATTCAGAATTAGCAATAAATGCTAATTTCTGGAGAACTGTGCATATATTGTTATTGTTTGATTTTCCAAAAGCTGACCTTGCTCTTTGAAAGCTTTCATTGTGACTACTTAAAACAGGAAACAGTTTGCAAACAGCAGTGGTGCTGCACTGCAGAGTTTAATGGTACTATTCAGATTGTTATTTCAGAAAATGAATACTAAGGAAGAATAAAATATAGCTGTTCTCTGGGTCCCAGAGGTGATGAAATTGAAACTTTCATGTATAAAATAACAAGACGCAATGACAACATACTGCAGCTGTTGAGCCTTAGAATAAGACTTTCTGGTCCATTCAGGAATTTTTCAATTGTAGGGTTAATATTTCCATAGTGTAAAATGCAGCACCTGAGGAAAAACCACTAATGAATGCTAGGGCGTATAGATAATATCTAGCACTCAGCACTAAAACAACATCAGTAGCATGATTTGTGTCAAACTCTCTAACACTGAACAGTATACTGTCTACACACAATTTGCAAGTGGTCTGTCAGGCTACTCACACTTGTATGAGAGCTACCTTTCTCCATACTTGCATCACTGTAAGTAAGAATTCACTTAATAAAAGAATACTATTTCTGTGATATTTTAAGGCTTCTCCTCCAAAGTTGGATATTTTTTGATGACATTTACTAGGTAACTCCTGAAAGAGTGTTGACATTGCACATATAGGTATGTGATTTCTTTGATGTCCTTTCTCAGAAATGAATTCCTCTTTCCTGCCCGTGTGTATTAGATTTTTGTGAATTACTCAGTCAAAAGCATTTGAACCCAATGGTGCATAGAGCTACTTGCTCAGACTGTCCAGCTTGTCTTGGTAATGTTTTTCTTAATTTTTCTTAGCCCTTATAAGCACCAGTGGCAGAAAATAAAGTGTGGAAAATAGCTCTGTATAATCATGCTTAAATGATCATGGCTATTTTTCAAATCAACAGAGAAATGTTTAATAAGTACGGGTCACCTGTTCAGTGAAATGGAATTTTTAAAAAACATTTCTAATTAGTAAGCTGTCATCTCTTCTCAAGCGCAAATCAACCAATATTCCTTAGCTAGACTGTGAAAAAAAATGTCCTTTTAATACTGGAAATGAATGAAGACCTAAATGCTTAATAGAGTAATCATCCAACCTTCTAACAACAGACCATTACACATATGAAATCAGAGGTGTTGCAAATACCAGTTTATTCTTGCAGCACTAATGAGAGAAGGTTGTATAAAAAGAGAGAAATACCTTCCAGCTTAATGGAAAAATACTAATAGAAACCTGAAAATAAAATAAAAAAATAAATACACACCAACAAAAAAACCCCAACCAAACAAGCGCACTTACATTCAATTATCTTTTCCAGTCATCAATTGCCTTTAACAGACCTTTTTCTGTAAAATTTGTTGTGTAGTCACCCAATGGGTTCTGCCATTTCCACTGAGAAATCATAGCATCCACTCTTCATGTATCTGCTCCTACATTCACCATACTTTTTGCATGTCCAAGGATTATGAGTTGTCAACTCTTTCATCCTTGCTGCTGTTCCCTGGCCATATCTGTACCCTGCAGACAAGTCAATTGTATTGTCACTGGCAGTAAGAATCCACAGGTTTTTTGTTGATTTTCCAAGGGCTCTGGACTGATGATTATCAGGCTTACTTTGAACTTGCCTTAACTTTCATGGAGCTTGATTTCAATGTGTTGAGTTGTCAGTGGTGTTTCTAATGACTATGTAGCTCTACCTTCCTTATTTTGCTTATGTTTCTTTAGTAGAACCACAATGTTATATATAGATAGTAGTTGAAAGTAGTTATTCTATGTTTAACAGAATATTTATGACTAACATAATCCTGTAGTATAGAGGAATACAAACAGAGTAAAGTGGAGGGAGCATTAAAAAGGGGAACACAGAATGTAATGTAGAGGAGCATAGGGATGGGGTAATTAAAAATGCGACACAGACTGACATTGGAGACCTCAGGTCCATAAGCATATCACCCAAAGGTCAGACAAACGAATGTTGACTGAGGTGTTGAGCAGAAAAGGTTCTAGGGGTAGCAAAGTGGGCAAAGAACATTTACTCAATATAGATAAAGCACACTGTGATTTACAAATTTGTAATGCAGAGTTGAATATGAATTATGAAAGATCAAGGCATAGAACATGTTTGAAAATGCTTAAAATTACTCTTAGTAGGTCTTAGAGTGAAGAAGAATATCATACTTCTGAAGGACATGGGGATGCTGACAACTTGAAACACATGTCCTTCTACAGTCTGAAGTCATCAACCTTAGGACACAGAAGTGCAGTGGAAGACTGATCATAGATAGTATCGAGAAAAAAATGGGAGTTACTAGGAAGTGTGTTCAACAATCTAAACTGTATTATTATTGTTTACACTTCTTTTGCATTCCTTCCTTCCTTCCTTCCTTCCTTCCTTCCTTCCTTCCTTCCTTCCTTCCTTCCTTCCTTCCTTCCTTCCTTCCTTCCTTCCTTCCTTCCTTCCTTCCTTCCTTCCGTAATACAGCTGGTCCAACAAAATTTCCTGTTAAGATTTCAGTCATACCAGTACTAAGTTCCTGTCCTCACATGTAAGGTTTATTTCCCTTTTGTCCATAACCAAGACTTTAAATTTAACACTTTTGCTCTTTAACTGGAGGCCATCTGCTGCTTCAGGAATACCATGAGACAGGTATAGCAAGCAGTATTAGAGAGGCAGGTACTTCATCTACCTAGCTATGTAGTCTTTACTATATAGTGTTATATAATCTTTATTACATTTTAGAGACTTTTTTATATCTTTCACAGGAAGTAAGTCTTAGTCTTTAACTTAGAATTTGGTTCCTGTTGAATTCCTCAGTATAATGGGAAAATGAAGCAGTGAATGAGTAGCTTGTGCTGCGAGTACTAAAATTTTCAACAGTTGTTTCTATCGTAACTGATGTGTTCTTTCCACAGGTGTATTATGAAGGCAATTTCCATGTTTCAGTTATCATATAGTTTAAATTACACTGGTGATGGTGATGAGAGGTAGGAGAGCTGAAAAAAAGTGTTAGCATGCAATGCAGAAGGAAATACAGCTATGCATAAAACATTCATATTCAACTGTGGATATGAACATATACAAAATGTATACAGAAGTACAGATGTATATAGAAATACATCATTTACATGTACGAATTAATACTACAGAAGATGCTGACACTCAGTAAGTGTAAACCAACTGGCACCCCAAGGTGTTTAATTACTTTTCTTGGTTTCAGACAAGACCCAGAAATAAACCTGTTCAGATATTTGTGCAATATGCATTTCTACTATGCAGATTGATACAGAATGTACAGTCAAGTGAAAGATATATTATTCTGTACATTCAAAGTGCATTGAAGAATGTCAAGTATCTGCAAATAAGAAGAGAGTTGTAGAAGTCATTAAACTAAAGGGCTGTTTATTAGCCAGTATAAAACAGTGACTACAGTCAGAAATCACTGACATTCTTTGACATGTGCCATTGACACCAGCGTACACCGAGACACTGCAACTCAGAGAGACAAACTTTATTTACTCAGGAGAATAGGACTAGAATCAGAAAAATTACCAAGAGACATAACAATTTGAAGGCGGCTTTACTAAATTAGCTTTTCACATTAGAAGTCTGACAGGTTTTTCATTAAAATAGCCAGCCAATATTATATCACTCCTGTTTTTATTCCATAGACTTAATTTTATGAGCCACTCTCTTGAAAGTACAGAGAAATACTCTGTATCTAGTTTATGATGGGAGGAATCAAGGTAATTGTAAATATCCTAGAAAGCATAATAAAATGAGATGAGGTGGATACTGCAGAAGATAAAATAAATTTGGTGGTAAAGAGCTGAAGCAACACCTCCCATGTCCCTCAAGATATTTGGTTAATCACAGAATCACTAAGGTTGGAAAAGACCTATAAAATCATCTAGTCCAACCATCAACTCAACACTACCATACCCATTAGACCATGTCCTCAAACACCACATCCTTCACGTTCCTTGAACACCCTCAGGTGTGGTGACTTCCCTGGGCAGCACGTTCCAGTGCCTGACCACTCATTCAGTGAAGAAGTTTTTCCTAATATCTAACCTAAACCTCCCCTGATGCAACTTGAGACCATTTCACCAGTTACCCGGGAGAACAGGCCAGCACTCTCCTCCCTACAACCTCCTTTCAGGTAGCTGTAGAGAGCCAACAGGACCCCCATCAGCCTCCTCTTCTTTAGGCTAAACAACCCCAGCTCCCTCAGCTGCTCCTCATAAGACTTTTTCTCTAGACCCTTCACCAGCTTTGTCATCCATGATTAATACTCATGGGCAAAGGTATTCAGATTCAGTTTGCAGGTTGAAGAATAATGGTTTAGCAAATATCTAACTATCTGTCTATCTATCTATCTATCTATCTATCTATCTATCTATCTATCTATCTATCTATCTATCTATCCATCCATCCATCCATCCATCCATCCATCCATCCATCCATCCATCCATCCATCTATCAGCTGCTGTTTTCTTTTTCATGATGATTCTTTGATATGAGATCTCAGATACTGGCAGTGTTGTAGAACTTGATGTCTCTGAAATACGCTCTATAAATATATTAGATAGAGGGAAAAGAATAAAAGGTGAAAGAAGGATCAAAAAGAAAATTTCATTTCTTAGAAATAAACTTTATAAACAATTTTACAATAAGTGTGCACTTATTATAAAGTGCACTTTTTATAAAGCTTGATTGGTCTCTTTTATTTGCTTGACTTTTTTACTTTCTACTATGTGTACAAAGTTTATAGTGTGAATCCCACTGCTGTGTTTCTTTATCATCTCAAACAAAATTTAATCTGAAAAATAACAAGAGGATAATTCATTTAGGAGAAGTGACAGCAGAAATATCTCTGACCCACAGAGCTACAAATGTTTTAGGTTAGATTGATTTACTAGGGAAATTTTACCTTAAATACAGTAATGTTGAACAATCATCATTAATGTAATTCTATACACACACAGAAAATCTGTCTTCTTCACCTGCAGCAAGCAAGCATTATTTTTACTAATTGTGATGTATTATTGCTACATGTTCTGTCAAGGAAACTTTGGAAAATTGGTAAAATTGTATTATGAGACCAAAAAATTATCTTTTTGTAATGAAGGTCTCACCTTAATTGTAAATTTGACTCACTGATGATCCAAAAGAGACTAATAGTCTCAAATATCTAATATCCGTGTTTTTCTAATGCAAAGTGCCTCAAAATAATTTGAAAATTTTGTGTATATTTATGGGAGGTTGTCACTTAAAAGGGTATATGCAATTTATATTAACCCAATCCTTAGGTGCCTTTTACAGCTGTCTCTGCCATGTAGTAATGCAATGGCAAGGAGGAAAAAGCATGGGTTATGTCCCGCTTCTTCCTTTGCTTACACTACCATTGACTTGGATATAAATTCAGTATTTAGTAAATATTGAGGTAAAAGATTGAGTGGCATGAAGAGATAATAATATGTGTATGAGTGCTTAGGGGATTTTGAATTGGCAACCCACAGCAGGAATTCTTAGACACTTTTTAGCCCAGCCACCTCCATAATATCTTTATATTACAGGATATTAAAAGGCCAGACTGCTAAAAATAATATAATTCAAACATCCAATTGCAGCAATATGTGCAAAATATACACCTGTTGATGTTCAGGAAAAGTATGATTGTGACCTATCTTTTAAGCAGGGTCTGAAGGGTCTTTTAGGCTGCCAAATGTAGCATATAAATCTGAGAGAAGGAAGTATAGAAAACATTTGGGAATGAAGTTCAGGGGAAAAGGGAGACTACCCTGTAATGCAGAGGCAATGATATGTAAGTATAAACTGTGACGTATAACTGGTTGAGTGTAAACTTCAAGACAATGCTTTAGGTTAGTTTGTTCCTGGAAGATTATGTAGCATAACAGCAAGAGTAGGACAGAGATGATAATCCTAGGTACAGGGATATGTACATAAAATGGATTCCTAGAGCTGGTGTTTACAGTTCAAGAATACAGTTGAAAAATTATCCAAAAAGAGTGTTTCTGGAAAATGTAGTGTAGTAAAAACACATAAACAGATAGGTTAACAGATTAAGGTACAGATCCCCACATGAGAAGGGATGATGGGAAGAAAAACCTTCTAGCAGTAATATAATGAACAATGTTGAGGCAATTAAGACAGGCAAAATTAATTAGAAAAATTTGTGAGGGACAGTGGGCTGTGTCATTGCTAGTTTCTTAGAATCAATGACTGGGTAGAAAGCACCAAAGAAAAGAGTATTTGTTTTAGAGTTTGCACTCAGAGTTTGCAGCTCTAAGGAGCCATTAGATGTCTGAATCTCTGATTGAGCAGTGTGCTTCAAGAATCAAATCTGAAAGACTAATTTGGTGCCTAAAGATGGTATCTACTGGAACTGCAAACCTGTTTAGTCAGAACATGAAAAGGAGTTGCTCTTTGTCGTTTCTCTCGTATCTATCCCCTTACTGGCTTCTTGACAGACCTGCAAACCTGCTGGTAACATACAAGAGAGACAGAGGGCACGTCTCTAATACTTTTACACAGTGGAATTATTATACAGATTAGATTTGATAAATTATTCTATTTATTTTCCAAAATTTCAAATATTTATTAATTATACAAACCCAGACCATACTGGATGTTTTGTTAATGCTTTGTGTTGCTTAAATAATACTTTTAAAGGCAGTTTAATTTAGTACCAACCAAACTTAAATTAAAAAATTAAGACACCCTGAATAAACCAGCTTTAATCTTTTAGTGTCTACAGCCTTGAGGCACATTCTATTAGCAGTCACTTCATGCTGTGCTTGAAAGATCAGCCCATACACAGCAGTTTAGCAATTCTGTAACCCAGAATCCAGTTTTCTCTTTCCATCCTGAGTTCTGTAGTCTTAGGGTATTTAATAGCAGTAGCCATGTATGATAAGAAAGTTTGAAAGAATGACTTCATTATTCGTATTTTCTAACTAAACATCCTAAATTTTACTGGACTGAATTTTAATAGGAATTGCCACACTTTTGAAGGATAGATCATTAATCTGTAATTAACCACTGACATACTCATTTGTTCAAGAGACTAGATGTTTGTTGGGTAATTTTGATGAAGTTAAGTTATAACCATATGCCCTCTTTAATTTGATGCCGAGAGGAATTAGAAATAAACTCAGAGTCTAGTACTTAATAAAGCATGACATTCAGATAACCTGAACCCTTTCCCCACATGAAACCGGTATGTATATAGAAATGTTTCAAGATGCTCTTTCAAATTATTTCATAACTTATTAGACTGGGACATAATCTGCTTCTCTCTCCTCCCTCTCTTTTCCTTTGACTATATAAAAAAGCAGTAGATGCAAAGAAAGAAAACATAATCAGTGTGATCCTATTAATATCAGTGAAGGAACGACTTATTCTCAAATTACTTTCTTGATTCTGCTGGGGTTTATTGTTCTGAGATCTAAAGTTAATGCAGGTATGATTTTAGAAATAAAATAGCCAGGACAATTTTGCAGTTAAAACTCTAGTATTTTAGTCAAACTGTTGCTTATATTATGCTTTTATTGTTTTTCCTTTGAACTTAGATGGCAAATGTTTTCAAAAATCTTTGCTGGATCTGATTCTTACGTGCATGATGATGATGGTAATGTTAATGTCTTCTGTTTAAATAGCAGCTGCTGTACCTTCTGAAAAAGGAGATCTGAATCCATTTCTTGATCCCTAGAGTTAAACACAACTGCCCTTAAACATTTCTCTGTAAAAATAGAACTGTAGATTAAGACAGGAACTTATTAATCATGGGCTGCATTAAATCTGCAGAGAGAATCTCACAAAGCAAATTTTTAATTGCTGAAATTGGGATTTAGCCAGGACACAAGGTTAATAAGCTAATTCCTCAAAGGGGTATTTAACTATTGTGTACCATCAATACTTGGACTTTGAATTCCATCTGAAAGATGACCCTCTGGAACAACAGAAGTTCTTTAAATATTGCCTGACACCTCTTTCAGAACTGACTTACAGGATAGAGTTCCCCTTCTCAGCTACTAATGACATTGACAGAGGGCTTCTATTCAAGTGCTGAGCATAAGTGACCTTGCTTAACTTGTGAAAAGATACAAGTAGGATTGTCTTGAACACACCACCTTCACATGATCACACTGAGTTCTTGACAATATCAGTGTTCATAAAGAAAATTTTTATTTCTTGAAGTAATACTTCAAAGAAAGAGGACTACTCTTTGCAGGCTTACTTTGGATGACCTACTGATACTGGCCATTTATTTTGCTGAACAAGTTGCAGCAATGCTAACAGTGGATGTTCTCGTTGTTTTCTTTTTATGATCTGCAGCAGAAAATTCTTTATATCGAGTTTTTCTTAAAACTCACTCCTGACTGATCTATACTTCACAAATCAAGTGTTTCTTTTATCAGTTTCCTTTCGTTGTATCATTTTACTAATTTCAAAGCACACTGTATGGAGGTGAACAGAAAACGGACTATTACTGCAAAGCAGTAAGACAGAATGATGGCCATTCTAAGAACAACAAATCTTATAATAATTTACAGCTTGCTTTAAGTAATTAGATGGGTGTGCGACACCCAACCAAAAATAAGCGGTAGCAAACTGCAACGATTTGTACAGAGAAACCAACCAAAAACTTAACCTTATAATTATCAAAAATTGCAAAATTGTATAATAGCTGCCAATTTTGCAAAGTCGCTTGCCCAGTGATCATGAGCAGCTCTGAGAATCAGACAGCCAGAGACATTAATTTTAGCAGTCAGTGGCACAAGAAATGACAAATGACAAATAATGACATTGCAGCTTTTTTATTGATGAGGTATAAAACCTATGATGCATGTTTACAGATTATTGGTCTGCACACCTGCTTGCTCATGGGAAGGAGTGAATGAATTCCTTATTTTGCTTTGCTTGCATGCACAGCTTGTGTTTTACCTATGAAACTGTCTTTATTTTATCCCACAAGTTTTTTACCTTTTACTCTACCAGTTTTCCATCCTGCTCAGGGGGAGTGAGTGAGCATTTGTGTGGGGCTGAGCTGCCTACAAGGGTTAAACCACAACGTGGTCATAGACTGAACTATGAAAAGCTGAGATACTCTCTCATGCTATCTGATTACTCAAAGGCAAGGATACAGATCTGCTACCTTGTTCCTTAACATAAGCAGTAGAGGACAAAGTCATTGATCCATCTGTTCAGAATGCATTCAGCAGCGTAGATGGTTTTGTCCAAATCCGAGTATATTTCCAGCATGTAAATATGATGCAGTGTTTCCTTTCTGCATGGATCTGAAAGGATGGTTACAGATTTATGTAAAAATACAAATCATTACTTCAGGGAAAAAGGGTCCCATTGTAGAAGCCAAGGCAGTAAGTATGTTTCAGGAAAGACCCCAGACTGAGTGCTCATGAGCTAATTTTTCCTGTGTACTACGCTGGTGTCAAGTCTGAGTTGAGAAAAACGAAAAAAATGGTGCAGAATGAAGAAGGCTTCATTCCTATGTCATTTTCCCCTATTACCTAGAATTCAGATTAGGAAATTGAAAGTGTTCAGCAATAACATATGTTGACCTAGTTCTGCTCACTTACTGAATACTGGTTTATACCTGCTGACTATTTATCACTATAATGTTCAAAGAAAAAGGTTATTTCTTCTGGACCTATCGAAACCTGATTTTTTTAGAAAACGTTAACCTAACCTTATTTTGCAATAAAATGGTTCTTTGAAGATGAGGAAATGGTAAATTGTGGTCAGGATATAATCTCAGTAAGAACAAAATCTCGATGGGGGAAAGTAAATATATGAAGGCTTTTATGGAGTCCTATTTTTGCATTTCTTCTGACAAATTTTTCAGTGATTACTGGACAACAGAAAACTTACTGGAAATGAAACTTGACTCTTCATGAAGAATGCATTGAGACACTGCTAAATAGTGAGGGTGATAAATATTTATTACCTCTGCTTCAATTAGTTTTTTAAAAGTATTTGTTTACAAGTATTCTTCATTACGGAGTTAGCAGTTTTTCTATAAATCCTGAAATATAAAAACAGATTAAGGTGTATATTTTGAACACCTTCCCTTTAGCAGTCAAAATTTAATATATCTATTCATTTCTGGAAAGAAGAGGATATTATTTATAGTGAGAAATAGTAAAAGTGTTGTGCCTATCATGTAGGTACAATAACAAAACCCCAAATTCTTCCAAATGGGTTTTGTGTGACACCTTTAACATTTTGCCTCAGATAAGAAACCACATGACTATGCTTCAAAAAGTTCAAATGATAGGTAAGATAAAATCTGTTAAGGGACAGTGGAAACCATCTTAAAATTTGCAACAGCCACAGTTATACTGCTAGGATAGAAAAAAAGACTGGTAGCAACTACCAACAATTCTTTCACATAATGATACGACATATTTGTCAAAACTGACAGGATGAGTAGTTTCCTGTTTGTCAACGTTCATTAGTGCAAAGTTGTCAGTAAAATCTAGTTGAGATTTGTTAAGTACTGTAAGGGTGTACCTAAATAAAAATAAGAATTTGCAGTACCATCCTGTTGTTTTGGAGTCCTCTTTCAGATCCAGAATTCCAGAAGAGCAGATATTTTGGCATTTGTTGCTTGAGGGCACACAGAATTGCCCATCTTTATGTATATCTGGTGCTTCAATGTAGATGTAAACCTTACGTTTTTATACTGTAATTTCTGCTACCTGGTAGGTTCATAATAGTTAAGAGTGAAAGAATGAATGAATTCAGTAGTCTGTCCATTGAGTAGCAGGTGAAAGCACTGACAGTATTTTTTCTATATCTTTAGGTGTGGTGTAGTCACAAGAATAAAATGCCAGTTCTCGTTGACATAAAATTTTAAATCTATTTTTTATCTGAGATGAGTGTAAAAGGTGGATAGCAATTTCTAGTCGAAGATTTCTGTTCAGTGACACACACACATCCTGGGCAGGGCACACACTCATGCCCACCCAGGCCCTGCCACTCTGCCCCAGTCAGGATCCATACCATGGACCCAGGAGACCAGAGCACTCTTATCTGCCCACTCAATGTTTGCAGTACTTGCTGGTAGTCTGGCCCCTGCATACATTGGTCCAAGTACAAGCTTGGACTCCTACATGTTGTAAAACTACAATAGATAGATATTTCTCACAAGTCAAAGTATTCAGTATTTATAGCTTTCCAAAGACACCAATGGCCTCATTGGTCAAGTCACTCCACAGTAATCTCTTTGACTTTCTCCATATTTAATGCCAATCATCTGTGTTTTCTGTTTTACTATTACTTTTATGTTTTGCATCATGCCAATAGGAAAATTAAAACTTTGGTGAGTATAGGAGCTCTTAAAGAAAATGAAGATGAAAATAATAAGGACAAGAATTATTGTATCCTCTTGCTTTTATTATCATGATCATGAAACCTGAAACAGTGCTAGTCTGGAGAAAGTCAGAAAATAGGAGAAAGATGGCATAATATAAAATATACGTTAGAAAGCTGACATTCAGAAGAGTCCAAATCTCTTTCTCCCTATGAGAATGTGGAAAATAATACTTCATGTTTGAGTTATAAGAATGAATTACAGTAATGGAGGTTTTTTCTGGAAGGTTGAGTTTTTTCTTCATTTTTTTTTTAAAGAAAGACCTCTGATAATCATCTGTTCATACCACCTGCTCAAGACCAGTTTCAACTTTAAATCAGGTTGCTCAGGGTAATACCCAGCTGAGTTTTTAATATAACCCGTTAAATTTTGAATATTGCCTAATAAATCCTTTCTTAATTTGCTAGAGGGAATTTGTAGGGCTAAATTTAATAGATCCCAAGGTCTAATCCTAATCATATTAAAGTCAGTTGGATCCTTCCTGCTTAACAGAAGTTTTCTTTTCTTCTTACTCAAGCCTCCTGCATAGAGTTTCTCTGACTTTCATAAGGAGTGGAAAACAATAAAAATAGTGATAAAATGAAAGGATGTCCACTGGAAAATCTTTTAACATCACTTATACCACATCTTTAATTGGCTCAGGGGTTTAGCTGGTTTTCTTGCAATTAGTAAGCAGGCATTAGAACTGGGAGATAGCATCTATCAATTAAATAAATTCCCTGTGTAGATTTAGTTGTACTGTCACTTCCTGAGACTAATGAGCTGGTCCTTTGCCTTACATATACTTTTGTTTCCACTTTAATCACTTAAGCTGCAACAAGTATAAAATGAAGCTTATCTGGTCAGATTTTATGATTGCACCATATTGTGTTTCTATATGGTACCTAGTCCTTTGTGGGGGTGGTTGCTTTGTTATAAAGTGCAAAACAGTTTAGGAAATAAAGGTTGTGAGGAAAGGAATACACAAGTTTGAATCTTACTATAGAAGGATAGAGAATTCTGGAAAAATAAAACTAGTTTTTGTGATCTTTGTTACTATTTTTTTTCTACTGAGTATGTACTACAAAATACTGTCAGTTCTTGTGAGTGAGAATGGTTTCCCACTGGGTTAATAACAATACTTTTCTAATTAATTGAAACATCTGTCTACATTCCATGTGAAAATTATGGAGCAATAAAAATGGGTTTGATTTTAAGTTACTTTGGTACTGTGATATTTTTATTTTGTTATGTTTTTGATATAATTATTCATTTTTCTGAGTTAAATATTTTAATGGAGTTTAGGGAAAAATGTAAATGATTAATTATATTGTATGATTATTATAGCATCTAGAGATCACAACTGATAGCAACAGCTTATTTTCTTTTTTTTTTTTTTTTTTTTTTTTAAGAATAAAGAGGGGTAGGGCTGTCCTGAAGAGTTATCAGTACAAATAACTGAGAGAGAAAGTGGAAGGGAGGAATATGCAATGATCTCAGCTTTTTAGAAAATTAATAACAAGAAAAGAAACAAATACTATTTACAGTCACAGAGGAAATTCATGGTCATTCTGAGACTTCCAGAACTTAAGACATTTAGGGTGTTAACATTAAAAAATAAAATCTGATATTAGGAAAAGGCCAGAAGGGTCTTCTGAGGGAAGGCATACAAATATAGTCACTTGCTCAACCT
Organism: Rhynochetos jubatus; assembly: GCA_027574665.1. NCBI lineage: Eukaryota > Metazoa > Chordata > Aves > Eurypygiformes > Rhynochetidae > Rhynochetos > Rhynochetos jubatus. The sequence goes on from CM050656.1 coordinate 27,515,610, forward strand.
GTGTTTTAAAAGCTTTTTTATTCTATGACCACTCTTTCAGTTGGTAGTGTCAATTGCTCATTCCCGCTTGAGCAGATTCAGTGATCACAGTCCAATCCAGCAACTTTGTGTGCATCCATCACTTCTCAGCATGTTGCACACTGTGCACAAAAGCATCACTCCTACCTGACTGGTAGGTGACAGGCGTGCTGGGAATCTCAAAGCAGTAATGGAAAAGCAGAGAAAGGAAACAGTGGAGGAATAAGATGCTCCAGTGCAAAAGAGGAGAAATAACAGACCAGAAGAAATGAGAAAGAACATAGAAGAAATGGATCAAAAGAAGTATCAAGAGGGGAAAAAAAAAAAAAAAAAGGAAATCATTATACCAAGCACAACCTGAGTTTTATCAAAGCAGCACATGAAGGTTAGCACTGAAATCCTGAATATGACTTTCAGATGACTATTCAAACTATGAAAAGACTGAATATGTCTATCAGATGCAGTTTTACTGGGGCTGTCACATGTGGACATCCAAGTGGAGGGAATGGGATGGGAATATATAAAAAATGACAGATGGTGAAAGAATTAGCAGCACCAGTAATCAGGACTGGTGCTTGGGAGAACAGAACTGTTGCTGAATTTGGGGACTTTGTAAATTTTTGTAGTAACAACCTGAAATGTAAGTACTGTTTAGAAGGTGACAAGCAGATTCTATAGCTTCATTGAAGACAGAGAATGCAGATGAAATGTACACTGGAAACATGATGAGGAACAACAGAAGATTACTACTGCCAAGTATTTAAGGTAAATTCAATAGTATTCACAGTAAATGTTCAGATAGAAAATTCTGAAATCCTGAATCTTTCTACAGCAAAAGTTATGAATTCACAGGCATAAGAAACTGTGTATCTGTTTTCTAGTAGAACACAGACAATCCTTAACCTTTGATCCTGTCTTTCAGATATTTCATCAAGTAATGCAAAAATCTGCACAGTCAACAAAGCCTAGTTAAGATTTCTTTAAAAGCTAGTGTTATCTAGGTGTTTTATACATTTTTTGATGTTCTGATCAATGGCTTCTCAGTGTTGTCAAATAATATGTTCATTGAAAGCAGAACAATAATACTTTATTCCTTCCTCGTACAACTCCCTATATTCTAAGAGGTTTTAGTCTTTCTCTTTAATTTTTATCAGTTTAATGAAGAAAACTTTTTTATAGCATACTGCATAAAAGACAATAAAATGTGTAACACTGCTACAAAATTCCTTTATAGAGTAGATGGAAACAAAACATGAAGTGATCTTCAGGTAGAGAAAAAGGATTATTTCTTGTGAATCATCAAATCAGAAATAACGTTTCCATGTCACAAATGAGAGTATCATTATAACTGAAATAATTATTGGGATTAGCAATACAGATATTCCACTCTCCTAACAAATTTTATTAGAAAAGGAATAACAACTGGTAGCAACTCAGAGGAGATCTAATGGACTTAGTCTGGATTAATGATAATTAAATTGGCAGAAATCATCAGTCTTTTCAGCACATAAGTTTTGGTTTTCTGTTTATTCTTTCTTTGTTTCACTTCATTTCTCTTCACCCGCAGCAATAGTGCAGTGAAAATAATTCTGTGTAGAGCAATATAATGCAGTCAGATGCCAGAACTCTTCCTGCTACATTCAAAACCCAGTTCTGAAACCTTTCACTATTATTATTTCTTTTCTTCATATATATAAAGGTGTAAGAGCATGTAGTTAGAAAACAAGAATGGTTTTTTTAGACTTAATCTGAAGATCTCTTTCCTTTTAATAATTTGCCACCACTTTGAAGTAAAACTATTCTAATGTACGTAATGTATAAAAGTTTTCTGATCAGTGTATTTTTGTTAATAACTTACCACAGTCAACGCAAATTACATTAACTCCCTTGAATGATAAGAAATTCTGAACTTCAAAGATATTATTTTTTTCTACAGCCATTCATTTACATTTCTTTTGTACTCAGTCTAACATTCTTCATGCCAGTGTGACAGCTACATGTACAGTATGAACAAATTAGAGTTTAAGAGTTTGCCCTATATTTTCTTTTAATAGAAACTGTATTGGAACAATTCATTGCTACTGACACTTTTTCATTAAAAATACTTGTGTAGCTGTTTAATAACAATGGTGGACAAATGCGTTTTCTTCCCTCTCTCTGGCTTTTACTCTGTGTAAAGTACTTGATGTGTTTCCATAAAGACACAGATCCCAGCTAAAGACAGTCATATGCCATGCCAAGTAGAGCCATTTGGTTCTCAAAAAAGATAAAGCGATGAGGAGATTCAGCACTACCTCAGTGAAGTCCTCTGCAAATCTGTTGTCCTTGGATCAAGCTTGTATTTCATGTGGGCTGTAGAAAGACAAGTGAATAGATAATTCCATGTTCCTGAAAGCTTACAAATATGGTTCCTCTAAAAGACTTACTATGACTCTATGTATATATTTTAGAGGAATCAAATTTGTAAGCTTACAGGAACATGGAATTATATACACTTGTCTTTGCACATACGTATAATGTGAACATATATATTCTCTTTGAAACAAGGAGTTTATAATACATGGACAAAGACATCAGAAAAAAGACACTAAACTTGAAGTACATTCCCTGAAGGAAGATTCTTTGTGAAAATGCAATTTCCTTTATTGTTTTTAAGGTGCTGAAATTTAAGATGTAATAAAACATGAATACCAATTTGGAAGCATTAGTTGCTCCTGGCAACCTTGAGAATGCATTATGCTTTATTTTCCCTCTCCATCATCTCTGCAAAAACTGAGCAAGAGAATGAGTAACAGCACATGCTTGCTGAACCAATATACAGATCTGACCTCCTTTTCCCCTTCTCAGTGACAATCAATTATCATTAAAATTATGGCTGTAGGTATGATACTATCATGCAGTGCATCGCAGATCAGTAAGAAATTCACCCTCATGCCACCTTTTGACATTATAAAGCAGTCTGGTTTAGCCCCAAGCCAGCTGAGTGTATTTCCCAGAGGACAATTCTGTTTGCATTTTGAAAGCCTTGCATAAAGATTACCAAATTAATAAAATATTTTTAACATAAATCATCATCAGTTTAAAGAAAACTCAGATTCCCTCAGGCGAAAGGGTGTATAGAAAACTTCATATAATGGAAATACAAGTTAAGAAAGGATTATAGGGACGGAGAAGGTAAAAATTATTTTTTAACTGTACTTGAAAAGTTTGCTTCTTTTTTTTTTAATACAGATAATTTTTCTCCTTGTCTTCCTCTAACATCATGCAGAACTGCTGCAGCTAAAGTTGCAAAATATGTATAGACCTGCAAACTTGAAAAAAACCACTTGGTAAGCTCTACTGTAACCTCCAGTCATCAACTTGTGTTGCATTATTCATTAGATATTCAAAGAGAGCAACTGAGTGGAAAGAAATGGAAACCTGCATTAGATCTATATGTGCATCTAAAAATTCACACCTGAAACTGCCTCTACTGAAAAAAAAAAAAAAAAAGAGGGTGAGGGAGTGGGGGCAGGGGGAGTAGTGTTGTCATTGATTGCAACACCACAGGGTTTGGTATTTCACCCCAGATATTTATGGCAATTTTGGCAAATTTCTCATCACTCAATGTCCCTGAACATCTCAGCTGCACTGTGTTTAGCAGCCTGCTTCTGGTTTGTGAGCTCTGACTTGTGGTGGGCTCTGTCAGCTTAGAGCAGGTATGACCATTTACAAAACAGTGACCTGCACACTCATGTATTTAAAACAGGCTGAACCTTTTCTGTTCTATGGATCTATTCAACAGTCAGAAGATTTGGACTTCAGGTGCTAAAACCAATTGAGTGAAGAGATATTGGTTATTAGAATCTATAAGAAGTATATAATGAAGTAAAACACATTACCTTTTTTTTGCTGTATGTCAACAAACATGTTCATGAGTGTTGGTAACTATGATGTCAGGGAATAATCCACAGAATGCACAGAGATCTTTGAAGTATAAATTAGAGACTAGTACTAATAAGTTAAAACTACATTTTGGAGCTTTGACAGACACCAGATGATATGAGGAAGAAAAGGTGATCCTGATTTTGGGTAGGAAAGGAAATGATTCTCTCTTGAAAGCAGGATGTTACACCTGTGACTATCTGTCACAGAGAGTAGCAAGAGAGAGCTTCACAAGGGAAGGAGACTCATGCACTGTGTGACAGTAAGGTGTCTGACTATCTCAGCATAAAAGACAAAAGCAAAAGACTGGGTAAGATATAGATTTAACTGAGATGCATAAGCCCTGGCAAGCTGGGGTTTTCTTAAAATTCTTGAGAGATGGTGTAACTAGCCTGAAGGAGAAAGAGAAGGTGAAAGAGTGGAGAAGGCATCCCCCTCTGTCTTCTCCATAGTTTTGCTCTCCAAGGATAAAAGGTGAAGAGTCTGATTATTAATAATTTCTGAGACATAGCACCTGAGGTACAGAGTTCTCAGCAATACTGAGTACAAACACCAGATCAGACTCTTGACCAGTAATGTTATTGTATCATAAACTGATGTTACACAGTGCAGCAAAATGATAAGAACAGACAGCAGAACATTATGACCAGCCACTATTAAACAAATATAATGAATGCTTATAGTCAAATTTATTTTAATATGCTCTGGTCAGGTCTGTCATTATCTCAACCTTCAAGCCTTACTTTGGGTGCCAAAAAAGACTGTCAGAGTTTAGCCCTAGTCAACAACTCAGAACCACACAGGTGCTCACTCACCTCCCATTCCCCAGTGGGCTGGGGAAGAGAATTAGAAGGGCAAAAGTAAGAAAGCTTATGGATTGAGCCAAGAACAGTTTAGTGGTTAAAATAAAATAAAATAAAATAAAATAAAATAAAATAAAATAAAATAAAATAAAATAAAATAAAATAAAATAATAAGTTGAGTTAGGTTAAATAAACTGTAATAATAAACATTGTAATGAAATGAAAACAACAAAAATTGAGAAAGAAGCAAAACTCAAAGATCTTCTTCAAGCGACTAGCTGATGAGACAGAACTTGTTATTATAAATCCTGAGGGAGACACTATCCTTACAACACTTCCAGTTCAATTTTTCAGATTTGAAGAGCCTGGAATCTTAAAACTGTAACTTATAGGTTGTTATTTAAGATGAATTTCTGAATCTGTTAGAGGTTTGTAAAATACCAATTTATAGAGGAGGAAAATAGGGATGGAAAAATACTGTAATAGCAAAAGGAATACTATTCTCTACCTGTGGCACTGATCTCTCCATCCTTCCACTCTTCTCACTGTGATCTCTTGGGAAAGAAAAAACCAAACCATCAACAGAAAAACTGGTGCTGACCTGTTAAATTGCATGCCTTCTGTTCATCTAATTTGCAGCAGCTTAAACAAAAACTAAGTAAGTGTTTGAAAGTCAATAGGATACAATATTAATACAACTGATTATCTGAATTTTATTCAGACTATCATTTTGAGTGGCTACTAACAGCTGGGCTTCTCTTATGCTTATCAGTTTGGGTTTTGTCAGTGGATTTTGTTATGTGTGCTGACACTGAGCAGCAAAGGTGTTATACAGATGACCTATCAGACCTGCAGTCCTCAGGACACTGCTGGAGACATGGAAAACTAACTCTGACAGCTTGAGCTCCAAGGAAGTTACTGTGGAAATGAGACAAGGTTTCTAGTTCTCACTAAAAGAAGGTAAAAGTGAAAATGGAATTGCCTTTTGTAGAGTTCATGAAGTAATGATCAAGATAGTGTTAATAATGCTAAGATTTTAAAGGTTTGGTAGTAGACAATAAAACGTCAAACTGGGCCTAGAGCAACACATGGGCCTTTTACTGTAAGATACAAGTTGCTTCAAAATTGTTCAACACATTGTCTAGGTTCTGAGTGTTATTTCATACATGTTCAGTTTGCTAAATAAGGATTAAAATAAACCACTTTTCAAGAAATAATACCATTAGTATTTATTGGGTTTTTTGAGAATCACTGAATGGTTCCTTGCCTCACTGACCAGTGGGTTCACATTTTTCCTAATCTTCCTTCTGCTGCTAATGTACCTTTAGAAGCCCTTCTTGCTGCCCTTCACATCCCTTTCCAGATTTCACTCCCGGCATGCTTTAGCTTTTGTAACCTGATCCCTGCATGCTCAAACTGGAGCTCTCTTTGGGGTATGAAGAATGAAACTATCGAAATTAAATCCTGAAGGTTGAAAACCTTACGAGGTCTCACTTGTAGTGTTCTGGTGAATAACAACAGAAACTGGTTAAAATATATCTTGTATGGCTGGACCTCTCTCGAAGGGCCTGATCAATGATAGCCTTCCCAGTCTGTTACTAGATATATGTTCACACCTTTTTCCAGGCTATTAGTGTCCTAAAATGTACTTATGCATGTCTTTTATTTCTTGACTGGTTATTTGAGATTTTGCTTAATTGTCAGAACCATGGAGTCATGTGCACTAAAAGGCAGAACAATCATAATTCACTGTATTTCCCATAATATTACCAACATGCTTAAGTGAGTATCTCTGATTAATAGCATTTCTCCTATTGGTTCTGAAGGCAATTAATTATTTTTAGTGCAATGTCTCCCAGATACTGCATAACAAACTTTTGAAATGAGAGTGGTACTGAATATAAAAGATGTGAGAAGTTAAATCAACATCTCAAGGGAAGCTGTTGTAAAGATGCTTATGTATGTTACAGAAATCCTTTGTCCTTGATCAGAAAAGGCCACCTAAAGTAAGTGCTAGCATAAAGTACCTTTACCTATGTATTTGCTTAAAATAGGTAATGTTAATGAGGAGAAACAAAACTGCAGATCCAAATGGGAATTTTTAAACAGTAATGAAAGTTCTGATGGCATAGAGTGGATTGCACTCAGTTTGTATGGTTTCTATATACTCCAAAAGTATTTGCTTAGATATTTTTTCATGACATTTTAAAAATTAACTTTTCAGCCTATTTCAGAATGACATATTTCAGTTTAAACAAGAAAAATTCATGAAAAAATTGACCTTAAAGAATATCAGATCATATTCAGCTTTATTTGAATCAATTTCTTTTCTTTCACCAGAAATCATCAAAATATTTACTTTGATCAAAGCCTCTCGTCATTCTTCCACCCAATGCAGAGTTTTTTCACTAAATCAATTATTTTCCTAGAACTGCTCTCAGTATAACACTTTTCCTGGTTTTAGCTAATTAAATTTTGCCAGGTCTTGTGCATTTTCAGTTATTCAGTCTCTATCAATCATTTTAATTGGAGAGAAGAAGTAGCAGCTTGCATGATCTTGCTATTCAGTTTAGTCAGCTGGGCTGTCAAAGAAGTTAGATTTTTCTTGGAGGTTTTTTCATTTTATTTATTTATTTCAAGCAATATTAGTGGAATTGCAAGGGCTAATATGATTTAGAGCTACTGTTTTGAGTGAGGAGTTACAGGCAAATTAACAATTATTACTAGGTAATATGGAGTATGAGTGTTCTTAGTGCCAGCTACTTTTTAAACTTTGCAGAAACTGATTGTTCCCCCTTTATCTCTGGTGCGTGTATCCAAAATATGTTAGATAACTAGAACTAGTCATATTGTTGCATTACACATTTCTACCATGTCTTTTTCTACCCAGCTTCATGAAGTTTGATTGCAATCATTCATTGCTAAAGTTCAACCCAGTTCTGAAAGTCAGTATTCAGTCACCTGAACTGCAAAATCATGTTATGTTACTCTCTATCATAAATTGTGCCTTCTTATCAAGGAAAAAATGCTGCTATGAATTATTACTGTAGCTATCCGTTCTCAGAATGCTGCTAGTTAAAAGAGTATAACTGCTGCTATGAAGTTAAATTAAAAGCATTGTGTAAGCCTGATATTGGCATATTGCAGATCAGTTGTTTGCAAGGCTGATATTGTTTAAAAAGCTTGTTAAATTAATTTTCTACCTATTCCTCTTCATGGATTTCCTTCTCAGTGTCAAATTTAAACTAATTAAGTGCTTTTCCAATGCCAGTGTCAATTCAAAATGGACAATTTACAAATCTTAGGTTGACAGCCTGTCAGGGACTATATACGGAGAAGCAGTGATGCATAATCTATAAAAAATACATTCCAATTACTAGGCATTCCCAATGAAAAGATACTGTGTTAGATAGTATCATACTATCCTGCTGTATGGTATATTTCATGCAAGGGCTGCACAATATTCAGTTAACTATACAACACATATTTCTTCCTCTCTAGATTATTTTCTCATCTAGAGATAAACAAGCTAAAATACGTTAAAGTTTGGTTGGCTCCTGGAATACCTGGGGATATTTAGGAGAAACACAGAGTGAAACTGGTTATATTAATTCCGGTGATAAGCCTTTCTTACAGATCCAAATATTGTATTTCCCAATATATAGTCCTCTACAAAATATTTGCTTCATGCATGACTATGACTAATGCATGAAGTTCAAATAGTCTTGAAATTTGCAGAACGAAAACCTGGGAATTATATTAGTTACACTTTCTTTATATCACTCACTACCTCCCAATTTTGCCACTAAAAAACCAACTCTGCTACAGGAGAAAAAGATACAATGGTGAGGTCACTGCCTTTTAAGTTGCCCAGAAGGTATAACTAATCATACACATTTCATTTGGCACTTGTGTACTGGTTTACACTAGTAGTACACAATGATTCTCATGCATAAGTTGCACATTGACAGCTGGAGAGGGGAGATAAGTAACATTTTTCTCTAACATACTGGATGAACTTAAACCGTTCTCATTCAGCTGTTGGTAACTGTGTGAGGGTTGTTCCCTTCTACTATTCATATTCAGACCTGTTTGTTCTCTGAGATTCAAAAGTCTCTTTGCTGACTTTAGTGATTTTTTTCTTGAACTATTCACACAACGAGGATTATGTTATTTTTTTTTTGTCATTTAAAATATGTGACTTGCATAGAGGTGTATCAGGCATGCATACAATTTTCTCCCATTAATTTCTAACAGCAGTTGACATTTATGTGTTGGATTTTGTGACACACTCATTGATAAAAACATTCTCTAAACAACAACAAAAAATCCTTTTTAAAAGGTTAGTAAAAATGTATATTCCAAAATTAAAATTCTGGCTTTGAACATAGCTGGTATAGAAAATCGTGACAAAGGTCACTCGAAGGGTGTATGTATGTACACGTAAATTATACAATGTTACCTGAGAATGTAACTGCAGTGAGTTCTTAAAATGTTTGAGATTTCTTTTGGAATCTCAATATGAGGTTTCTTTTTTTTAATTTGGAAGGTCTCTTTCTATGAACCCATGCTCATACATACATAACTAGTAACACATTGAATAGATATTTTATATACATACATAATATGTCTTGTGTGTATGCATTCATTTTACGTGTAATACCCAAGTCCTATGTTGTTGTTTTAAGAAAACAGAGTTGATTAGATGTCAACTTTGCAAAAAGATATTAGGCAATGTAGAAGTGATCATTACTAGATATGAACAATCTAAAATTAATCTGTTTCTAAACATGGTACCAGGTTCATCCACCTAGATGTGTATTTATTTATTGCCTCTAAAAGTTAAAATAAATTTTTCTGTGATGTTGCAATTTATTAATTTAGTGACATTAATTTATCAATCTATTAATTTATTAATTATTTATGACAGCTAGTTGGACAAATGAACATTTTTACCCAAGATATTTCTTTAGGGTGAAAGAATTCTGTAGATGAAGTGACATTTGAAACTGTATTTTAAAGAATTAACCCAACTATAGACTTCTATAAAAGTCTACTGACACTGGTCTACTCTAGCTAACAAGATTTGTAAGTCAGTGATGTCTTGGACAATGCACTCAGACTTCCCTCAGGCAGTCTTGTCAGAGACAAGATTTCCTGGTGGCTGACATGGCTGTCAAAAGGGATGCTGAACAACTTCATTTGGTGACGTGTTTGTAAACTGGATGACTGGATAACCGGTTTACAAACAAAAGCTGTCTTTCCTGCACATCAAATTACTTTTGCTATTCAACAAGAAGTGTTGTAAGGAAAAGAAAAATAAAGTCCTTCCCAGCAGATCTATTTCAAAGGCCGTCCCTTCACTAATTTTATTCCAGCTGTGTGAGCTTATTTTCTGGGGGAAAATCCTATTGGTGGTGTTGTTGGGCAGTGTAATGTAAAATACATCCCTTTTCTCATCCACTACAGCCCTGAAACATTATCACTGAGGGATGGCTTCTATCCAACAGTTAGGTTTCTGGAGCCAGGTTTTCCATTTTAGTAACAGCTGTTTCTTTCTCCCTTTTGCTTTCATTGTGAGGATTGTCAATCTCTGCAAAATTGTTTTTGCTCTCAAAGGGCTTTTTGATGCCTTGTCCTCCCTGCCAACCTCCTGGTCTGCAAAACACTGCCACCAGCCTCCTGTCCAGACTAGCATGAGGCTCCCTGGTCTGAAGGAAATGCACAGCCAGTCCCAGGAGACCCTGAAATCCCTTGTGTGCAAGAGGGACAAAATAGCAGCTGCAACAAAATGGCAGCTGCGACAAAATGGCAGCTGCAACAAAATGGCAGAGAACTCTGGGGGCCACCTGGTCTTGGTGCACTTCAGGGGCAAACAGGAAAGAGTGGCCTGGGCTGCCATCTAAATACAAGGCAGCCTGAGCCCATGTGGAGTAAGATGGGGCAAAAATGCAGCCGCTGGGACAGAGGGAGGTGGGACAAACTGGCCATGAGGATGGGGAGAGGGTGGGGTCAGGTGGGGTGGAACCAGACAAACCAAAGAGAGGATGTACAGGGAAAGGGGAAAGCAAGCCAAGAGGAACAAGGTGGGCAGGCAGGAGTGGGTACAAGGACTGGTTGGGTGTAAAATGGGGCTGGTCAGTGGGCTTGTCTGGCCCAGTCCTGTGCCTGGTCACCACAGTCTGTTTTGTCATCTTATGTCTTCTTATTAAATCCTTTCTTAGCCATCTTTCTGTGTAATATCACCCTCTGCACAGTGTGTCCAAACATGTGTGCATGCGCTGCAGGGCCCAAGTGCCAGCTGATGGGGGGATTGGCGTGAGGGGACTGCATGGCAGCTACTGGAATCAAACCAGGGGTGTAGTCAGCCCTGGTCTGTGGTACAGCCACAGGCGTCAGTGGGGTCCCAGTGTAGCTACTGGAGACAGTGGGGGTATTTAACCTCCAGAGATGGGGCTGGGAAAGGTGAGAGTCTCCAGAACAACCTGTTGGAGGCATAAGAGCAAGTGAGACAAGTGAGGTGCTTAGCACCGGTGGCTGGAGCTGGACTGCAGGTCACAGCCTGTGTGCCTGGTGCCGGCTGCTGGGGGGTCTCCAGACCAGGTGTGCAGGGTGTGTGTGTATTCACCAGCAAACTTCAAGCTGGACTAACCAGTGAAGGTAGCGCCCTGGGGTCTGGTCAGGGCAGGTGGAGGGTCTGTGCTGGTAGCCAAGGGACCTGCCAGAGTGGGGTACCTGTGGGACAAGTGTGTGTGTCTTGTGTGTTTGTAGTGAACCAGCCAGTGTGTAGCAGTGCCCGTGGGGCAGGTCAGAGGGCTGGGACCTGGGCAGGCATAGCAGGGGCGCAGAATGAATGTGTCAATGCTTGGGGAAATCCATGACTCTGTGTGTGTTTGTGGACCCTGAGTATGTGGTGTGTGGGCCTGCACTAGTAACCTCCTGTGCCAGCCCCAGAGGAGGAAAGGGAGTGGTCCCTGGGCACCCACTGGACTCCAGCGGCTGGGCAGGGTGGAAGGTGTGTGCCCTAACATCTCTTAATAAAAACAGCTATCAGGAAGTAAAGATATTTCTGACGCTGATTTCAGTATAATGTTTATAAGCAAATCTTCATTTGTTTTCAGAGGAGATGGAAAATACAAGAAATAAACCAAAACTCACACATTTTCTAACGAGTATTGTACTTGGATAAAAATGAATGCAAGCTATTTTGCACTGATTGTGTTGATTTCAGAAACTGTAGAGGATTTTGTTCCTGAATGCTCTCTATAGATAATACCCTGAAATTGTAATACTTGTATACTATTTGAGCACATCCAATCAGTCTGGTATAAATATTATTCCACAGAAATTATGGTACACAACAAATTATATTTCAATCTATTTCAAATCTATGTATGTTCTTAATCAGTGGATATTCTCTTGAAATAATTACTATAATAATCCCCAAAAAAAAAGCAGTTTAGTGTCTGATGATACACACTACTTTTTTCCAGCAAACTGTACCTTTTTCTTCCTGAATCACCTGAGAGTTACACTGACAGTATGTTGACTAGATCACAAATTTATAAAGCTGCTAAATGGCAAAAGATCTCAATGACAACTGATTTGCTTTCAACATTGATCACTTTATTTGACAATCTGTAGTAATGGCTAATTTTCTTAAATGGCACATTGCACAAGAAAGCCTTATCAAAAAGAGGAGACAAAACTTGTGAAGTTTCTGGGAAGTATTATATGGATGACAAAGTTGAGGAGTAGCTTTCAGGACTCTCCTGTAATGGAGAAAGAAGTTGACTGAGCTGGGCAATGAAATGGCAGGAGCGGAAAGGAATCCTTCTGTTTCTTCCAGGACAGTTGGAGAACCATGAATGAAAAGAGCAGTTCAAGACACAACAAAAAACAGCTTTTGTAAAAGGGGTATGGTAGATGTGGCATCTGTTACGACAGGACGTTGTGGGTGATGAAAAAGTAAAAACAAACTAAGCAGATACATTGAAGATAAAATAATTAAAGGCTTAAGAGAGAATTTGTAATGACATGCTTTCTCTCCTGAGCCTCATAAAGTTAGAGAATGGGACAACAATTTTTTTAGGGGCCTTTTTCTTACATTCTCCCCTATGTACATGCTTTTGCCCACTGCTGATATGCTGGGTTTAGGCAGGAAAGATTTAACTCTCTTTACAGTGACTGCTAAGTTCCTGGATTTATGCTGAGAAAAATACTGATAAGGTGTCTTTTTAGCTGGTGCTGGGGAGTGCTTGCACCAAATTCAAGGTCTCTCTCAACTTCTGACACTGCAGCTGCGTTCCCAACTCTCTCACTACAGGCAGTGTGAGGGAACACTCAGTACAGACAGCTGACCAAACTGACCGAAGGAGTATTTTGTAGAATTGTGGAATGGTTTGGGCTGGAAGGGACCTTGAAGGGACCTTAAAGACCATCTAGTTCCAACCCCTTGCCATGGGCAGGGACACCCTCCACTAGACCAGGTTGCTTAAAGCCTCATCCAGCCTGGCCTTGAAGACAGCCAGGGATGGGGCATCCACAGCTTCTCTGGGCAACCTGTTCCAGTCCCTCACCACCCTCTCCAGGAAGAACTTCTTTCTGATATCTAATCTAAATCTCCCAGCTTTCAATTCAAACATGTTACCACTTGTCCTGTCACTACAGGCCCTTGTAAAAAGTTTCCCCCCAGCTTCCTTGTAAGCCCCTTCAGGTACTGGAATGTTACAATAAGATCTTCACAGACTCTTCTCCAGGCTGAACAAGCCCAAGTCTCTCAGCCTGGTATTTCATTCCATAGTACATCATGCTCAGTACATAGGTGGGGGAGTGGGTCTGGGGTCCATTACACTTTTACTTGCTAACACTCTCTCTAATTCTTTTGTCAGCTGCTTTGCTAACTTCTTTGCTGCTCATCTGTGAGTTATTTGGCAGGTCTGTTAGTCATGCTATTGCTGACAGGGTTCTCTCAGACTCTGCTGCAATCACTTTTGGGCTCCAGCTCTCGGGCTCCAGCTCTTGGGGTCTCTAGGTCTTGGGTTCTCTGGCTCTGACTCTCACTTCTCTGGACCTGGTTGTTCATTGGTCAGCGGGTGGTGAGCAGTTGTATCATACTGTATCTTATCTGTTATTTTCTGTTATTTTAATTTCTTATTAGTAGTAGTATTTGTATGTATTCATATATATATGTTATTCATTTAGATTCAATTAGTAAACGGTTCCTATGTCATTTTTATAAGCTTCCTTGTCTTTTTCCTCTGATACTTCCCCTCCGCTGGAGGAGGGGAGTGGTAACCTGTGAGAGTGGCTTCGAGCTATTTTGCTGGCTGGAGTTAAACCACAACAGTTGAAAAACAGATTCAGTCCTAAATTACCACTGATGTGATGCACTACATCTATCTTTATGTTTGTTAGGGAGTTTCAGTGTGAAACTCTCTTTCCTAAATTTACTCTGTAAAACAACATTCCTAAAGGTTTATTGCAGTAAGGTTTTATCACCATATAGCTCAAGGTAATTAATTCTGTCTTTAAACAAGAAAGCTTAGTAATCCATCTTGGCCAACAGAAATTCACATGATTTAAAAAGTTTCTCTGTCAAAGCTCAAAGCCCTTACCTACAGCAAAATCCATGTTAAAGTTGCAAAGTGATGCATACATGTTTGTGTATATGCATTATCTATTGATTAGAGAATTTGAAATTGCTGTGATGGAAGTGTTTAGAAAACTGATCAAAACAAACTAGTTTTAAAATTGAAAACTAAACTTTATGAAATTATTTCATTAACAATACAATTCCTAACAAATAATTCATTCTTATACATTGTTTGTCATCCGACCTACAAATGCAAAACTGTTATTATTCAAAAATCGGATCTTAAATTATCTGTAAGTGTACAGTGCCATGGAGCTGGTGTCATATAAATGCTGCAGATGACTACAGTCCTCAGTGGTTCTTGGTCACCAAGGTCTAAGTGCTCAGTATTGAAAGATCTTTGATGTGTGAAGTTGAAACCAACAGGAGTCTTTTTACTTTCTGCTCTGTTTTTTCTGCTTTACATTTGTGATGTTTTTATCCTCTTTCCCTATTTCCCAAAAGGGGAAACACAGTTGGTCCTTATATTATTTTGGTTTTTGGTTTCACCTATCATCCTTCTTGTCTGTTGGGCAGAATGTTCTGTCTTTTTGCAGTCCCTGATGCTCAGCTTTTCCTTGGTCTGGTGTCATGGTTTAATCTCAGCCAGCAATTAAGTACCACATGGCAGCTGGGTCGCTTCCCCCCCCTGCCCCAACCTTCCAGTGGAGGAGGAGAATCAGAGGAAAAGATAAGGATACTCATGGGCTGGCATAAGAAAAACTTATCATTGTATATAAATGAATGAAACAATGATACTAATAACATCAACAATACTAATTATACTACCACTACTAATATGTAATAAAAATAATGGAAAAATTAAATTAATGACAGCAATACCCACCGAGGTCCTGAGTAGTGAGACCCAGAGCCTGAGAGCCAGAGCATGAGAGTGATCACAACAGTCTGATATAGACAGCCCAAGAGAGACATTGCACCAGAGCCTGAGCGAACCCCACCAGAGAGAGATCAACTAACACCAACAAATGAATTATGGCACCCTGGCCCACCCCCAGCTTATATACTGAGCATGACATTCAGTGGCATGAAATACCCCTTTGGTCAGTTTGGGTCAGCTGTCTGAACTGTGTCCCCTGCCTGCTGCTTGTAGCGAAGAAGTTAGGAACAGAAGAGCAGTATCGAAAGCTAAAAAAGTGGTACAAATACTCCTTAGCAACAGTGAAAAACACCAGTGTTATCAGTACTCTCAGTGCAAATCCAAAACATAGCCTCACAATAGCTACTCTGAAGAAAATTAACTCTGTCCTGACTAAAGCCATCACAACTTTTTATCACTTCATGTTTCTTAAGTCTCTTATTTTTTTGCCATTTTGGTAGTCATATTACTTGTGCTTCTGTAAGTAATGTGTCTGGATATGCCAAGCATATTGCAAAATATTTGTTTACTGTTCCTGGTTATACTATTTTAGAACACTTACTAGTTTGCCTTGAACCCAAATATACTAATTATATCCTGTCTAAAACACTTTCAATTTATAGGTGTTGCAGGCCTCTGCTTTGGATATATT
Source organism: Rhynochetos jubatus (assembly GCA_027574665.1). Taxonomy (NCBI): domain Eukaryota; kingdom Metazoa; phylum Chordata; class Aves; order Eurypygiformes; family Rhynochetidae; genus Rhynochetos; species Rhynochetos jubatus. The sequence continues at coordinate 27,531,521 of CM050656.1, forward strand.
GAGAATGACTTTGTAGTGGCTGGTTTTTGTCATAGTGATCAACATGAAATATTCCACTAACTACTGGAGTAATTTTAGTTTACATAATAAAATGCACTGTTTGAAAACCTCATTTGTACCTACAAAATTCTAAGGCAGATTTCTACCATAAAGACTCAGTTCCGGCCAGCTAGGGCTTTACCTTCAAAAGTTGTAGCATTAAAGTATAAATTTAGCAGAACACTTTAGTGTGGCTTCCCTACCAATCACATGTAGCAGTTTTGCATGTGGATACAGGGTAAATTTCAGCTGGTTTGAGGGACACTGTATCAATTGATCTTGCTCCTGTGGACAAAACCTAACAGAAAAAAGCATGCAATTTATCTTATTTTAGAAAGGTATTGATTATCAATCTAATGAAGTACTTCTTTACCAGCCAGAAAAAAACCCATAAATTTAATTCGCAATTTGCAGTGTTTGTAAGTCCCAGAACTGCAGTCATTTCATTATTTATTTGTTTTTAAAATACCATTTTGTTGCTAACACATAAGCAGGTAGAGAAACCTAATGAGTTATTTAATCTGATCTACAATACACTCTTTGTTTTTCTTCACTCCTCAATACCAGGTGTGCCTGGTTCTGCCAGGTACAATTAACCTAAATTTATTCCTCTAGCTGCTCTCTCAGGCCCCAGAACTTCATTATGGCTGTAACCCCCAACTCTTGCCATGTAAATTGCTAATTCATTAGATATTTCTTAGAAAAATAGAATTGTTGAATGCATTGGTTTGGAAGGGACCTTACATATCATCTAGTTCCAAAACCCCTGCCCTGGGCAGGGACACCCTCCACTAGACCAGGTTGCTCCAAGCCTCATCCAGCCTTGAACATTTCCAGGGATGGGGCACCCACAGCTTCTCTGGGCAACCTCTTCCAGTGCCTCACCACCCTTTCCATGAAGAATTTCTTCCTTATTTCTAATCTAAATACTGTTGAGCTTCTCATCAACAAACACACCCCCACCCCCCACCCCCACCCCCTACCCCCACCCCCTCAAGTCCTTCTCCTTGGGACTGCTGTCAATCCATTCTCTGCCCAGCCTGTGTTTGTGTTGGGATTGCTATGTGCAGGACCTTACACTTGGCCTTTCTTAAGAAGTGGGTAAGGACAAAGGATCTCCTGTCAGAGACTGTAATTTGAGTTAGAGACAGGGATGTATTGTGTGCCAGTGGCAAGTTTTTGGTAGCAGGAGGGCTGCGGGGGTAGCCCACTGTGAAAACATATTTAAGAAGCAGAAAAATACTTGCATAGGGAGCAAGGAGAGAAGAAAAGAAAAAGTGACAGCCTGCAGATATGAAGGTCAGAAAAGAAGGAGGAGGAGTTTTTCCAGTTGCTGGAACAAAGATTGCCCTTCAGCCCACTGAAGAGTCCACAATTCAGCAGGTATTTCCCTGAAGCCTGAGGAAAGGACCCTGAAAAAAACCTGAGTGCTGTGGCAGAAGCACACTGGACCAGGTTTATCCTGAAGGTCTGCAGCTCATGGAAGGCATGACAGATATTAAATATTATGGAATAACCCTAACTTCTTATTCTCCATCCCCTCTGTACTGTTTGAGGTGGGGGGAAGGATTTAGAGAAACTGGGAATGAAGACTGGGTAGATGTAGAGACAGATGTAGAGAAGCTGAGAAGGTGGTGTATTAAGTAATCTTTGTTTCCCAGTACCCAACCTCATTTTAACTGGCAATAAATCAAATTAGATTTCCTGTAGGTGAATCTGGTTTGAAAGTAACTGGGAAGTGATCTCCCTGTCTTTATCTTGACCCATCAGCTTTTCAATCTTATTTTCTCTCCAGACCTGTTGAGGTGAGTAAGAGGATGTCTGGGTGGGTGTCTGGCAGCCAGGCAAGGTCAACCCACTAGAACAGCACACAAGATAAATTGCACAGGTGTGTTTACCTAAAAAAAGGCCGCAATTTGAGAAGGTGGAGACAAGAAAAGAAAAGAAAAGAAAAGAAAAGAAAAGAAAAGAAAAGAAAAGAAAAGAAAAGAAAAGAAAAGAAAAGAAAAGAAAAGAAAAGAAAAGAAAAGAAAAGAAAAGAAAAGAAAAGAAAAGAAAAGAAAAGAAAAGAAAAGAAAAGAAAAGAAAAGAAACTATTGTTCCCAGAGATCTAAATAGTTTAATACTGGATGTGAATATATAGTTTGATAAAACTTTAAGCCTTCACTGTATTGCTGATACTTTGTTTTCATCAGCTTTATAAACACACAATTTCCTCTTTTCTTTCAAGATTTCCCTCCAAGAATTGCTCTACTTATATTTTACTGTAAATTTCCACTTTCATGCCTCTTCCTTTCATCTTGGCTATGCCAAGAATCTATGCCAAGTCATGTGGTATTCTGAATTTAACATTTATTTACTTAATTCAGTTATAAAATTTATGATGTTGTGCCCTGTAGGTGAAATTTCATTCATTCAATTCTTTCACTGTACATTTCTTTTCCTTAATCAACATGAAGACTATAAGCATATATTGGAAGTGAAAAACTATGTAACCACTCAGTGTTTTACAAAGTTGATTTTCTTGTTATAGTGGCTACAAGGGCAGAGAACTTGTCATGTTCTCTTACAAAAGACTACAGAAGTTACACTCCTTAAAGTCTGTTTACAAAACTGGGTAGCCTTTATGTCTGCTTTTCTTGCTTCTTTTTTGTTGTTATTTTTTATTTTTTAATAGGGAAAACATCAATGTAGCCAGCTAAGATGAAGTGTTCATTTAAATACTGTCAAAAATAATTTCTAAACCAATGATTCAGAATTTTTCGGTTGGTAGAATTTGAACACATAGGCTTTATTCTTCTTTACCTTCCCAGGCTTGCAAGTAAATGTAAACTGTACTTTCAGATGTTAAAACATGATTAGTACATAATGTACTCTTTTCAGCTGAATTCAGTAACTGCAAGACAAGAAATGGGTTCTTCAAAAGAATAAAAGGACAAAATCACAGTACATTCAGTTTTACTTTCAGGGGGAATTAATTGACATAATACATGTACTTGAAACAACCCCATGGGAAGTTTTGTAAGAGTCAAATAAATAAATAAATTAAGCATAGAGTTCAAACCTGTGGCTTTTATGCTATAATGTCTTAAAGGATTTATTCCAGTGCTTTCTTATGGTTTTCTATTACATTTTTAAATATGAGCTATTAAAATAATATATTGTGCTATTTTCTTGGGGTTTTTTGCTGTCCATTCTAACTTATCACTATCCAAAAGGCAAATGTAGCAATGCTTAATTGTTTGGCTAGTAATATGGTTGTAACCAGTTGCACCTAAAAGACAGGAACTATTGATTTAACCATTGCTTCATTGTTTTAATACAGCCATTTAAACTATGTTTAAAATAATTTAATAGCTGTTTAAATATGAATGTTTTATTCCCACTTTTCTTTTAATTTGGCATAGTATCCCTAATGAATGAACCATTATTGCCCTAGATAAAACTGAAATATTCAAGAAATAGTAAAATACACATTCTAAATGAAAAGATGAATGACAGAACAGTTCCTTTACTTGTTTTGTCCAGGAATGTAAAAAAAATCTTGTAGACATCAACTTGTCTCTTTGCACTTAATTTGTAATACACTGAGTTATATTGGCTAAGAATTTTCTATAATGCACTACATGGACATTTTTCAAAAATACCAAACTTATTCTGGGTTAAGAATAATGCAATTATATTTTCCTTCTTCTGAATAGAAATCAGAAGAAAATGTGAGAAACAGTAACATCACATCCAGTGATGAAGGAATTGGGGTACTGTTGGATGAAAAGCTGATACATCTTATGTGAAAGCAGATATATCTTATCTGAAATAAATTCATAAGGTTTATGAAGTAACGACAATCAACCATTAGAATTTTCCATTGCTTTTAGTGCCATATTCCAAGGATCTCACTGAACATCTTGCTGGACTGGGTTGAGAAGTAAGCAGGATTCATGAACAAGGTCTGCAGTATTTTTTAATTTCATTTATGCTAAAGAGTAAAAATAATGAAATACCTCCTGGATACGTTGGTGCTTGAACAGAAATGGTAGACATCACATGACTTCATTTTTAGTATTCCACATACATGCTTTTCACTTGAATATCACAAGTGATTTCTTTGTCATTTCTCACTGGGAATAATGGTATATGACTTTTGAGAAAGAGCATGTAACAGGAAAGATCCTACTTGGAAAAGGAGTGCTTTGTTTATTCTGGTGAATCCTACATATTTGGATCAACCACTTAGAATGGATGAAGCTGAAGAGACCTCTGAAGATCACCTAGTCCAACCCCCTGCTTAGGTAGGATCAGCTACAGCATGTCAGCCAGGACTATGTCCAGTTGTGTTTTGAATATCACCGGTCATGGAGACTACACAACCTCTCTGAGCAACCGTTCCAGTGTTTGAGCACCCTCAGTGTAAAAAAGGGAGCTTTCTCCTGTTTTAAATGCAATTTCCTGTGTTTCAGTTTGTGCCCATTGCCTCTTGTCCTGTCACTGGGCACTATGCAGAATAGTCTGGCACCATTTTCTTTATTCCCTCTCTTCAGATATTCAAACACATTGATAAGATCTCTCTGAGCTTTCACTCATCCAGCCTGAACAGTCTCAGCTCTCAGCTTCCCCCCACATGTCAGATGCTCTGAAAATATAATCATCTTTGTGGCCTTTCACTGGACTTGCTGCAGTATGTCCATGCGTATTTGACACTGAGGAACCTGGAAATGGGCATGGCACTCCAGATGTGATGTGATTAGAGGGGCATCTGGGCCCATGGGCAGAGACTGGGGGTGGAGGTCCTGGTGACATGCACAGGGCCATTAAGACTTATTAATACCTGCAGTGTCCTGACAGAACCCTCGGGATACCCCACTAGGGACTGACCTCCAGCAGGACCTTGTACTGCTGATTGCAATTCTCTGAGCATGGCAGTTCACTTAGTTCTCAGTTGACCTCATTATCTAGTCAGTATTTTCTCAGTTTACCTATGAGGATGTTACTGGAAACAGTGTCCAAAGCCTTGCTGAAATCAAGCTAAACAACGTGCACTGTTCTCCCCTCATCCACTTAGCTAGATAGTTTGCTGTTCAAGTCTACCAGGTTAGTCAGGCATGATTTCCCCCTTGTAAACCCATGCTGACTAGTCCCAGTTTACTTTTTGCCTCTCATGTGTCTGGACATTTTTTCAAGGATTAATTCTTCTATCACCTTCCTCCCTTCTAAGCTGAGGCTGATGGGCCTGTAACTCCCCAGATCCTCCTTCTTGGCCTTGTTGAAGGCAGGCACGGCATTTGTTCTCTTCATGTTCTCAAAATACTATCATGACCACTATGACTTTTCAAAGATAACTGAGAGTGTCCATGTAATGACATCAGCCAGCTCCCTCAATAATACGTATGGTATTTGAGTGGGACTCAGGTTAATATGCTGTTAAACTGAAGATCAGATGCAGACACTATAGAATAGTTACCCATTCTTCCTCAATGTAGGTCTTGATCGAATAAGACAGAATTTTCCTCTTTGGCTTCTCCAGAAGTAAGGTGATCCTCAGTCTTTCTGAGTTTGTTCTTGCTTTAGGATCCTTTTACAGGAATCTTGACCTTGTTATGTGTAGTTGCCTGGTTTAGTATAGCTGTGATGACTGGGCCACATTTCGGGCTAAGTTTAATACTTTGAGAAATATTACTATTGTTAAAAATGTACCTGCAAATGTAGGTAGTAGTAAGTAGTAAGTGTAGCTAGTCTCTTCTCAAGAATTAGGAAGTTCTGAAGCACACTGAAGTGCCTAAACAGCAGTAAAGCTTTTCAGAAACCTCTCCCTATCTGTGGGTTACTTGATATCTATTCCTTAGAAAACAGTTTTTTAGTTTTGATATAACAGTGAGAAAAAACCTGTTTTCTTTTCTGGCAGTTTCAGGATTAGGGTCTAAATATTTGCATTTGTCTTGTAAAGATTGCCATGTAACATAAATAAATGAGCATACTCCTGAAAATTAAATGTTATGTTTCTAACTAATTCATTTGGAATCATTTAGCAGTCACTGGATTTTACATTAATTGCTTTACAAGATTAATGAATTTACATAGCTATTTGACTCACATTTCTTGGCAAAGCATATTGTAAGAAGCTAATAAAACTGGTGCACAAGCTTCATTTGATGTGAGACAACTTTAAAATCTCTGCCTAGAGACAGGGTTGCAGACTTCCATGCAGTGAAAATTTTCATGAGTAGGCTGTCTCAAATGTAAAAATCCAACTCAGAATTGTTTACTTGAAATTTGCTATTTTTTTCTTATTATTTTAGCAGATGACTCAAATAGAGCATATAAAACTTTACAGTGTGTGCTGTCTTTTTCACATTAACAGGGTATAGGGTGCTTAAGCCCTCCTGACTTTTTCAGAGTATATTTTAAGAGATCAGTTAATGAACAAAAAAAAAAGTTTCAAAAGTGAGGGGTTGTGCTGGTTTTAATTGGGATAGTCCAAGGGTCCTTTGCTGGTCCAAGGGCTACTGCATGAACTATCTTCTTTCAATTTAGTCAAAGACTTCTTGTTCCTCAGGACCCCATTCGAAACTGTTCTTCTTCTGAATCGCTTCATAGAAAGGGCTTACAATCTTGACAGTAATTTGGAATATTCATCCACCAGAAACCCACAAGGCCTAGGAAAGGTTGTGTTTCCTTTTTGCTCATTGGTGGGGACATAGCTGTTATTTTGCTGATCACAACCATTGGGATCTGGCGATGTCTATCTTGCCATTTTACTCCTAAAAACCAGATCTCCTGTGCTGGTCCCCACACCTTATTTTGTTTTATTGCAAAACTGGCTTCCAGAAGAATTTGGATTATCTTCTTCTCTTCCCCAAAAACTTAATCTGCTGTATTGTCCCACACAACTATGTTATCAGTGTATTGCAGGTACACTCAATACATGTTATGGACATTTTACAGACATTTCACGAAGATCATCCATAGATTAAGAGAATGATATCTGTGTATTATATCAAATGCATGGGAAGGAGGAAGGTGGATAATGAGAATGGATCGAATAGTGTGGGACTTGAGCATGACGTAAATGGCATGAAAACAGAGGTGGTGAATATGCTGGGTTTAGTTAAGATAGAGCTAATTTTTCTCACAGTAGCTAGTATGAGGCCGTGTTTTGGATTTGTGCTAAGAACACTGCTAACACTAATGTTTTAGTTGTTCCTAAAGAATGTTTATAGCAAGTCAAGGACTTTTTCAGTTTCTGATGCTGCAACTCTGTTCCTAGTTTCAGCACTACAAGAAGCTGGAGAGGACAAAGCCCACACAGCTGACCCAAATTGACCAAAGGGACATTTCATTCCATCAAACTTCATGCTTGGTATATAAATTAGATGACAGGGGAGTCGGTACTCAGCGATGGGTTGAGCATCAGTCAGCCATTGGTGAGCAGTTGTACCATTTTGTTTTCCTTCCCTTTTTATAATTCCATATTATTATCATTAGTAGTAGTGGTATTTTTGTTACATAGTATTAGTATTTTATTTCATTTACTTTCAATTATTAAACTGTCCTTGTCTCAACCCACAAGTTCTCCTATCTTTTTTCTCTGTTTCTCTCCTCCACCATACTGAGGGAAGGAGAGAAGGTGACCAAGTGTCTGTGTCATGCCTGGTTGTTTACTGGGTTTAAACCACAAGAGATGATAAAGTAGATGATAAAGTAGATAATTTTCACCTGATAGAAAATGAATAATTATATATTAAAAAGAAAAGATTAGCCTAAGTTGTAGCTCTATGACCATTTTTTTACAAAGAGAGCATTCAGATTTAGATAACCAGCATATAGAACCATGCATATCCCTGAAATATATGGCTAAATTGAGATCATTGCTTTATTTCCATTGGAGCTTTTCTTTTTAAGCCACCAGGAATTCATGCTAAGAAATAGGGCTGTGGGTAGGTGTATGTTGTATTTAATATATGTGTGTGCATGTGCATGGTGCACCTGTCAAGAGTTTGGTAATCAACACAGCAGCATGTGTGAAAAATCTTTGTAGTCAGAATTTCCAAAAGGAAAAGAATTTATGCTTAAAGAAACCCTGTAATAATGGGAAATTCTTGGTTCCATGGGGTTTCTTATTTCTTGCCTATTTAAATATAAATCTTGCATGACAAGCTACCTTCCATTTCCAAACATGACTGTTCAAGTTGAATACATAAATTTCACTGGTTTCTATTTCAATACTTGGCCATGCTGGCTCTAAAGTCACTTCAGAACTTTTCTAGAAGATTAAAGGTTTAGATTCCTTCCTTTTTCAGTTTTAACACAATCCATAGGTTCTTAAACCATTAGAAAGAATCAGAGACATAATGCCATCAAGCACAACATATTTTTTACATATTGTTTTCATTGTAAATGACCTTTCTCTTTCTCCTGTAGATTGTTGGCTTTTTTCCACATAGAAGTTTGTAAGTATAGCTTTACCTACATGAGATGATAGTATGTGTGTAGAGGATTTATATCAGTGTATCACCTTCAGTCACCAGGTCCTTGAGAGAAAGGGTGAGTTAAGCAATGCCTAATTAAAAGGTGGGAATGAAGGCCTTAATATGCAGGAGAGAACACCGTAGCTTACCATTTATCATGTAGTTTAAGTGACTGGTTCTGCTTTGAAATGCTCTTGGAAGGTATTTTCTACTGTGTTTCCATAAAAATTAGTAGCTTGCTTTCCATGTTATACTGTTTTCTAGTGGAAGTGGCTGCCTGTTAAATTGCTTACTACTTCCTGCTGTTCATCCTGTTAACATCCTCAGTTGCTGCTTAGAATGGCATTTAAATTTATTATTGACTTCCAATTTAATATTAATTTGCAACAGAAAGAGCTGATCAAAATCATAGAGAGGGAAGACTACATGTATCTCAGTGCAGTGTCCTGTTGCTATGGTAACTGAGAAGAATTGAGGTTTACACAATGATCAAAGTCTAAAATAATGCGGGGTGTTATGTTATGTATGTATACACAAACAAACACACATTCACATATACACACATATGCATAGGCACAGAGAATGTGTAAATGTAAGGGTTGTTGGCCGTGATGTGAAACTAAAGCAGTCCTTGTCCTTGCATCTTATCTGGATCACTAGCTGTTGCTGAACAAACAGCCAGTTGGAATTTCTCATATCTGATCAAGTAATTCTCATTATAGAACCCTAAAGTCTGTAGAAAGCCTGCAGTGCTGCCATTCACTTCAGGCAGGACCACAATTTAATCTCAAGATTCCTGGGGCATATGCTTTATCCCACTTTCAGCTGTTCTGTCCTACATAGGTTTAAGGTATGTAGAAAGTAGCCTAAAATATCAGAAACCCCCAGCATTTATGGGATCATCATATAAAGAAGAATCTCTGTGCTCTGGAATATGTCAGATAAGGACAAGTTGTCTAGAATTTGTTAATTTCTCTCACATTCTATGTTTCACCTGTTCTGTTTAGTTAGATCAAAAAGTCTTAACAATTAATGCCAAAGGTCTTGATGTAGCCTTCAGTGTCACTGAGTTCGGGATCAGGAAGGAAGATTTGTTTACTGCAGTTGAGGAGTAAGCTTCTATATGAATGCAACAATACTCATCTGTTGTATAATTTTTGCTAAATTCTTTCACCCGGTTCCAACTGTCCATGCTTCATCTTTGTGTATTTAAGGTAGTAAGTTGGGTGTGGGAACAGTAACTGTGCCTTACTTTTTGAATCACATAATGCATTAAGGTTTTAGTTAGAATGACTTTTCTGTAGCAGTTCTAATAATCATAGTAACTATGAAAACATGCTAGTACAATGTGCACTAATAACTGACTTACTCAGTTTATGCTGCATTTTGCCATGGTTTTAATTATGACTTTTCTGAGGAAGGTGTGTGAATTCAGAGTTGTATACATCCATTATTTCCCCTGTATGTTGATACCATTTTGGATAGTGTTTTAAATTTTACTGATTGTTTTATCTTGCTATTAATTATCAATATTAGTTAAAGTCACTAGTGTAGCACCATTTACAGTGATATGAATTAGGTCAATGTCAAACTGTCCTACCTGTTGTTTTCCTAAAAACAGTAATAATGAGTTCCCTGAAAAGTCCATGCAAAAATGCAAGTAATGTTGTTGAGTAGAGAAAAAAAATCACATTTATTTAAACTTTTAACTGAATTTTTCCTTTCAATTCCATCCCTCTCAAAGGTTTTGTTAGTATTTATTTATTCATTTATTTGTTGGATTGTTTATTTTGCAGTAGTATGTGGAAAAAACCCCACATTACATCTAGTCAGTGAGGCAATGAATTTTAATGGATGAGTAGTTATACCTCATTGCACTGCAGAAGAAAGTGTTTTTGTAACTTGGCAAACATAAAGACATAAATCCTATTGAACACTCTTTCTCAAATCTGAATAGAATAGAATGTAAAATATTGTTATTTTATTCTTCCAAAGGACCAAAGTCTTTCAGTGAAATTAAGCTCTTTAATTGGTCATAATCACGTCCTCCTTTTAGACTGGCTGAACATTGAGTATGAGTGAGATTTCAGAAATGTTGAAAGTAACTCTAAAAAGGAAAAGCTTTCTTGTTAAATATGGTATTTCAAATCCTTACCTCCCACACTGACCCCTTTATAGCAATTTCTAATGCAATGTAAAAGGGGGTTAAAATCTTTTGTTCTAGCTAGTGAATCACCTAATCATTATGTGATTTTCCAGGCATTTTGAGCAGCTGCAGTGAATGATAGTGACAGGGACTGAATATGGTTAGTATATGTGCTGATGAAAAGGGATGGTAGAGAACAAGGGTACCATATAATAACCTGTGAAGAATTTAGATAACTCTGTGGCTTGTAAGAGCAGTCAAGAAAAGCTGCTGAAACTTAAATGCCTTTTGAATCTTTCCAGCTCTGAAGAAACTCAATAACAGGTGAATTCAAAGCCATACTTACCCCTACATCACTTGAAAAATTATACTGCACCACCGAGAACTGTGTAGTATCTATCTGTATTCAGATAACTTTACAAATAGATATGCCTTCTTCCATTTGAAGTTAGTTAACTTAAAATGGAAAAGGGAGTATAGGTACACCTGAAATAACAATAAAGTGGTTTTCAACAAGAAGAAAACTGTAACGCTTTAGAACCTTTTATATAAACCCCAGAATGTTCTTAAATTGCACTGAGACAACCATATGTTATTAAATTTTATAATTATTTTATTGTTGAACCTTTTGTGAAAAAACATATAGCTGATCAACTTTCTTAGGAATACATTCTAAAACATTCTAATACAGTCTATAACTGATAGTTGCACGCTATATGTGACTGTATTGTCAGACTTGGTTTATGACATGCCCAGTTTTAAGCTTATGTATAGCTCATCTGATTTATGCTTTAATTAAGTACATGTCTAATACCTTAAAGGACTGAAAACTGAAGATATTTGTAAACTTACAGCAAATACAGATGTTAAGTGTGTTTTAAGAAAAGTTCTCTAATATTTTTAAACAATACCATTTAGAGAATTACTTGAATCTGAATTGCATAAATAAGCAAAACTCTGTAAAAAAAAGGCAGGCAGTCTGGAAATCTAGGATACAAATTTGCTGTTTATAGATTACAGGACTGTGTTAATTGCTTTACTTCATTTTCACAACCATAAAGAAAACACATGAGATAAAGGAAAATTAAAGAAATCTGAAATTGCTAGCCATAATTCTATATCCAATTTTATTATTGATTTTATTTCATTACAGTTTCATATGTTGCACCATTCATTTGACTTCAGTGGAGCTGCTTCTCAGCTAGTCTGATGGTAGCTGGCAGACTGTTATCTATGTATATATTATAAGTTACAAACTTTTCTGGTTTTGCACTTAAAATGCATTCAGTTTCATAAAGCCCCTTTTCCCCCTAAAATACCTTCAAGATATTGAATCAGGGGTTTCAAAGTGACACTGCATGGAATGTAGGTTTTGAGTCTGTTGAGTTTAGGACAAAGGGGTATATGAAAGCAGTTAGTGCATCATTTTTCACTGACTGACATGCAAAATTCCTCCGAGCATAACAAGTTAAGGACAAAGTAAATAATTGATTAGCTGTCAACCTTCTTGGTCATCCTCATAAAAAGAACTAGTGCTAACCAAAGGCCAAAGAAAAGAAATATATGCTTCTACAAATACTCTTTGAACTAGGACAAAAAAAAAGCTAGGGGGCACTCTTTTAATTTTAAAAGGAGAGTCTAAAGCAATGGTGATTCAGAATAGTTGGCTCACTTCACTACTGTGTCTTTCACAATTAGTCTTTAATCAATAAAACGAACAGATACAGGGAAAAAGAAGTATTTATATGTTCAGTTATAGTGATTAGAAGCAGGCAAGGGAATATGTGGGGAAAACAAATCAAAGGATTTGGAGATCAAATGACCAGATTTCCACCAGGATATGTAACCAATTATGTTTGTACTTAACAAAGGTGACAAACAGAAGGAACAGAAATTCCCCACATTATCTTGGCATTGAGTAGAACTTGCTGACCACCCACGTCTTGTTTTTTTTCTTTTATGACTTTTTCTCTTTTTTTTAAACATCTGTATCAAAAAAAACCGAAATCAAAATCCTTTTAACTTCAGGCCTACACATACTAACCCTTCCATTCAAGCTTACTTTTACAGTCTGTGTTTTATGCCACATCCAAAATCAGACTGAGTCTTTTATCTGGTAAAAGCATTGTTACTGAATTGGAAGAATATAGGCTTCTTTTCTTCAAAACACCTTGTCCAGTTATTGCATCTGCTATCCCAGAGATGATGGTGAGAGCGGTGGATTTTACTCTCAGTGTCTTTAGAAGGAAATTAATTGGCTGCTTTCTAAGCAGTCTTTGTGCTGAGAGGCCAGTGATGATGCCAGTGCCCTGAAAGCTGGAACAGCTCCTGACTACCACTGTGTAAATTTGCTGAAAGTCTGGGTTCTCGTGGTATAGAGTATCAGCAGTACTTTCCCCTGGTGACACTGGGGAACCAGGCATGCAGTAAAGCACACAGAATGCCTGGGATAATATGAATTGTTTAATTCCAAACTAGGCTCTACCTAAATTAAGGATAACTTCATGAATGAATAAAAAAAAAGAAAAAAAAGAAAATATTACCAGTCTTATTTCTCTATCGAAATAAAGTCCTATGAGACTATATTCCCAGTATTTTGGCCAGATTGACCACATAGCCTGTTAAATTCACTAATCCTTTCACCATCATGTGTTGGGAAGGGTGCACATAACATAAAAGAAGGCACAAGCATGTCCACACATAATGTGTGCAAAGCTACTATGATACAGTGAGAAATGAATCTGCAAGATTATGGATTTGTTTGCACTTTGAGCATAAGTAATCTGATATAACTTTTGGTATACTGTGGGACTGTTGGAAAATAAGACAGCAGAGACATTACTGTTAATTTATCCTAATCAATTGTTCTTGATACTCTGCATTTAATATGTAAGTATTTAATTTTGGGCATATGTCATATGGTATGAAATATCCCTTTGGTCAACTGGGGTCAGCTGTCCCAGCTGTGTTTCCTCCCACCTCCTTAAGCACCCCCAGCCTACTCGCTGAGTATTAGTAGTGTGAGAATCAGAAAAGGCCTTGATGCTGTTTAAGCACTGCTTAGCAAAACCAGAACCATCAGTGTGTTACTACAGTGAGTTTGCATGGCAAGGTTTTGGTAGCAGTGGAGGCTACAGGGCTGGCTTCTGTGAGAACCTGCTAGAAGTTTCCCCTATGCCCAATAGATACAATGCCAGCCGACTCCAAGACAGAACTGCTACTGGCCAAGGCCAAGCTAATCAGTGACAGTGGTAATGTCTTTGTGATAACGTATTTAAGAAAAAAACCCAAAAGACATCTGGGCTAGAAAAATTACGGCAGGGAGAGGGACCAAGATGTAAGAGTAACAACTCCGCAGACACCAAGGTCAGTGGAGAAGGAGGCGGAAGAGGTGCTCCAGTGGCTGGAGCAGAGATTTTCCATCAAACCATGGTGAAATCCAGGGTGAGGTCAGCTGTGCCCTGTAGCTAAGGAGGGTAACAGTGGAGCAGACAACTGCCTGCAGCCCATAGGGGATGCCACACTGGAGCAGGGGATGCCCAAAAGATGCTGTGACCCCTAGGAAGTCTGCACTGGAGCAGGCACCTATCAGGACTTGTGGGCCCGTGGAGAGAGGAGCCCAGGCTGGAGCAGGTTTACTGGTAGAACTTGTGACCCTGTTGGTGACCCAGGCTGGAGCAGGCTGCTCCTGAAGGACTGCAGCCCATGGAAGTGACCCACAATGGAGCTCTTACAGAAGAACTGTAGCCTGTGGGACTTCAAATAAACACAACATCAAAAAGACCATTCAGAGAAAATTCAGAATTATATTTTTGGTGTTTCAATTCTTAAAATTATTTTAAAGTTATCATATTCAGAAAGAGTGACCTGTGGTTTGTTCTTACTGTATGGTTAAAAAATGATGTTTGCTTTTATTGTGAGCTACGAGCAGGGAAGCCATAGGAAACTTTTACATGATTATATCAAAGGCTTAACATGAGTTGTAGAATTTCTGGAATGTTTAGCAGATAACTTTATTTATGCTTATTACCAAAACTATTTCTGTCTTCTTGTTAACATTCTTCAGGAATAACAGAGTGAAGGTTGGTATTTTTTAAATTCAGAACATATATAAAATATAAAAATCAGTGCATAAAAATTGAGGACTTGTGTAAAGCCAGTTTTGTTCAGTATAACTTGTTGCACAATAACTACTACTTCACATTTACAGTCAGTGAGGTGCTGAGACTTTCCTAATGATTGCTCACCTAAGTTGCTGTATAAAAGTACAAGAACATTATCATCTGCATTTACATTAATTAGAAAAGATAGAACACAGCAAGTTTTCTTCCTTATTTTCTTTTTCTATTTTTTTTTTTTCTAGTTAGGTCTATTCATTAAGATTTGTAGAAAGCAGATGTGATAGTACTTTAATGTGTTCAGACTTCATTGCTTATTGAACTATTTTCATTACTTTGAATTTAGAAAATAAGCTTAAGCTGTTAATGGACTTTGAATAGAAAGTTACAAAGAATCTCAGTCTACACTATTTCCTACTAATTACTAATCTGTTTCCATAAGGCGGTTTAATGTTTCTACCTAAAATTAACTGTGCGTGCCTTTTAGAATGTGTATTTAAAAGAACTCCTGCTGCTAGGCTAGAATTTTGCTTTTTAGAATTCTTGTAAACATGCAAAAATTAACTTGTACATCTGGTTTGCATAGTAGAAAATCTCCAGTATATCCAGACGCAAATGTATGTGCACACAGAGACATACAGACAGACATGTATATGTATGTTGTCCACCTGCACAGAGCTTGACTTCAACCCATACAAACAACATATTACGTTAATTTCAAAGCATTTTGGATCACTTTCTGTTTGTTGAGCATTTTGCTTCTTTCTTTCTTACCCTGCATGTGAACAATCTCTCTATATTATAGCAGAATGACCTGAATGTTATCTAGGAAATTTGCATGGTGACTTAATTTTCAAGAAATAACAGAAATTCCTGTTTCTGTCAATAATCCTTTTCATTATGTACCAAACTGGTTAATCTTCGCTATAAATAAATTGAATATAGATTATGTTACATATCCTGTTTGCACATAAAGGTACCTCAGAAGATATAGTATGTATATGCAATATATATATTAACTCCTCCAGTGCAGGATTTAGATGTCTCATAGCTTTCAATCTAAGGTAATTGTGTGGAACTACTAAAGATAACGTTCCTAAATATCTCAAATACTTAGGATTATGTTGCCAAAATCATTCAAAAAACTAATGTTGTTCACTTTTCTTATGATTTGACTTCCTCATTTGTCTTTTGCTTTTGGTCTGCATATCATCCTCAAAACTTTAGTTTGTAACTTACCGTTGTAAAGGGTAATTTTAATTTTTTTACACTTGTAAACCCCCCTTGATTTCCCAGTCAAAAATTAAACTGTTTAGGAGAAATTACTGTTAGCTATGGCTTAGTGTGCCTTGTTTGGCTTTGCACTGAAGTGATCTGGGGGAATTTATACCAGTACTGAAATGGAGAAGTTAATAAGTAATAACTAAGGGTTAAAACCTAGCTGTATCACAGCCACTTCTCCCTTAGTTAAAACTGCTGATGTATGTTCAGTAAGAGAGAACTAAAAAGGCACCTTTGATGTGAACTGAAGTTGGGAAGTTGTTATTCATCTTTTGACCTCTCAGGTCCTGAAGCACACACTCACCCACCAAGGCTGCCTGTGTTTGAGGACACCACTGACAAACTGAAGTTTGGCTGTGGACCAGCCTTACCATTACAGATTGCAGCTGACTCCAACTACTCTCACAGAACCTGATCTGTTCTTCTTGTGTATGTCCTCCTGTGGAATTGTGTCCCTCATCAGTGAGGTCCCTGCCACTGCTGCTTGCTGTTGAAGACCTCCGTAGCACACACCACCCAAATGAACAACAGGACAGTGACGATTACAGCCTTCCTAACAAAGACTTCAGGACAGCAAAGGCCTGTTGTCACCATTCTCCATTCTTGAGGATTGACGTGAAAGACAGAGGGTGCACAAAGACAGACAAGGATGAACAAAACACCATAAAGTCATAGGTTCTACGGCTTTCTATATAATTATTTTAACTGCGTTGCAATTAGGCTTTTCTGTGCTCACATCAACTGCTTGTATACTCATTAAGTTGTTAATAACTTCATTAGGCTAGCAGCATATTCTTAGCTTCATACACATGGCATGTTCCCTTTTGCTCATAACACGATTTGTGCATGTAACATACTCCTGCAGCTGAAATTGAGCTAGCTCTAGTACTTCCAATTTTTAGTGAACTAATTTAAATTACTAATCTAGAAGACAACTACCTCAGGAAAACAAAACAAAACAAGAAAGCTAAGCAGTGCATTTAATTGGCTCAGTAAGGTGTCAGTGAGTACTAAACCTGGTGAGTGGCAGCAGGATTTATGTTGACATGAGCAGAAAAATTTTAGGGAAGAAAACATCTCTTTTGGTGGAACTAGTAACAGTTAAATCATTTCAGTCATGTCATCTTAATGGAAGCTCATTGATTAGATATAGATAGAAATTGGCCAAAGTCACGATGTTTTTTAAATTGTGTGAGTGACTCTTAATTTGGGCAAAACAGAAGCATTGTGTTATTTTCTTTTACTCAAGATGACAGTTTAGATGACATAAGGAAAAACAAAATTTCTTTCTCTAAAAGAAAGGTAGCTTAGCAAAAGCAGAATCCTACCAGGAAAAATCTCTCAGCAAAGCACAGTCATATAATGGTCTACATGCTCATTTCTCATTATTTATTCAGACTCCTTGTTTTCCAAAAGTCACATATGGATAACTTTCATATTTTAAAATATTTTTTCTTTCTCCATTTTTCCTAGGAGGCATTTTAATGCAGATAATTATACTTTGGTTAATTCTGCATATGTTGTTCCAGATTAGTTGCTTACTACTGCTGATGTGGGCCTGTCATTATTCACTCACTGCTACATTCTCAGTTCTCTGTGACCATTTTTTAAGTTTTGTGTGAACACATTGTATTTATTACTCACTAGAAAGTTATAGAAGAATGTGCCATATTCTTATAAACCCATTTCCCTGTATAAAACATTGTGCTCTTTTATTATCTTCTACTGCTCTATGGCCAGTAATAAGATGATTTTAAAGAAAATTAAAGTTTGATTTCTGAGAAATACAGTGGTGGTGGCGAGTTATTATTTTCAATGTGGGGTGGTTTTTTTTGGTAATTCTCAAATAGTGAGAGATGGATGCCTAAATAAAACTGAGCATCTGAGTGCAAAGATTTCTGTTGTCAGCTTTGCCTCTGTTGAATTATTGCAAAGGACTACCATGCGTAACATTAAGAAATGCTACGCTGAGATATAAACCCAAGATATGTTCAGTGCTCAAAGGATAAAACAGATGTAAACTTCGTGAAATATCTACATATGTTGTAAAACATCCTTGAAAGAGAATTAAAACCTGAAGAAGAACACTGTATTTCCTTTTGGTATGAAATTAATGTTCAATAATTCCTATAGGTATTATAATGAAGACAAAATACATTAAGTCATTATGAAGATAACAATGACAACCTGAAAAATATGTCATTCCTTTACCTTACATAAAGATAGATGGGAATGCACTGAGTTTTTCAAATTTTCCTCTGTGATGCTGTGACTCTGTACTTGCCTCTGTTCATTATGATAGCTAATTGCCACAATCTATCTTGATTGGTGAAATGAAAGTTTTTGTTGAAATGCATTTATTTAATTCAGAACTGAAATTATATTACATCAGAAAAAGAAGTCTGAAGTATTTAAGTTCAACAACTTGCTATTTCAAGTTCCCCAGTTTTTACGGGGAAAACCTTTTTAACATTCCCAAATGGCATAGGCTCAGGTTCTGCAATACTGCATCTGGAAGTATGCCTGGAGAACACATAGACACACTGAATTCTTAGCTCCATTTTAGTTCCAGTGCAAGAGCAGTGAAGCTTCAGCAGTGTGTGTATTAATGAAAAAAACCAAGATGGATCACAGTTGGAGTGCAGTAGTCTCTGTATGCAGCCCTCTAGAAAGTTTTACTGTAGGATAAAAGAATCATAACAACAGATCCTGTTGCCAATAGTGTCCTGAAACAAAACTGGTTGGTTCCTAAATAAGCTTATGTGTATCTCCTGGTTTACACATAATTAAACAAACAATTATAAAACCATCCCTGGAAACTTCGATGTTTCTGTATGAATGCATTATGATCAATTACTCCGTTCAGTTTTTTCAGCTGGCAAAACTAAGACACAGGATTCATTCAGTAACAATTAATCATAAATCAATAGCAATTATTGAAAAAAAAAGATGTAGTTTGATTTCCTCTGAATCACAAAATATCAAATTTCACTAATTCGTTCCCAAGACTGTAGTATTCCCATTACTAGAAGTGGAATGTAATTTGTTATTTGTTCTTTGATTCCAAAGCCCACTTTTTATTTTTTATTTAAGGCAAGAATCACTGTTTGTATAGGGAAATTCTTGTGTAAGAACAAAGTTATATTTCCTCAGTTTAAAACTGGTTAGCCTATGACTTTCTAATCTGACTTCCTGCATAACAAGCAGCCATTAAAATATTAGCTACTGATTTTTGTAGTGAAGGGATTTGTATTCCCTTGTTATGTAAGGGAGCATTACTAGTAATGACTAGCTGCAGGGAAGCAGGACCAGGCCTTTTAGAAAAAAATCCAGCCTTAGTTTAAAATTTCTAGCTGTGTCTACATTTCATTATATAAGCTGTTCACACAGTAAAAACCCTTTGTCACAAAAAGGAAAAACAACCCCCTTCCCCAAGCAAAACCAGTTTATTCTAAATTTTCATTATTGAAATTCTTTTTTTGCCAATTTATATTATTACTATCATGCTAATCATTAATTAACATATAGCTATTTTAAGGATATTGGACAGAAAGGAGAGCAACCTGTACAGCTCCAGAATCAGATGAAAAACGAATCAAGTTTGACGAATGTTGTTTATGTCTCACTAACAGCCCTAAAGGCATCTCATAATTTTGTGATAAGAAAATATTTCCTTGTCAAGAGACATTAACATCTGTTTTTTGGAAAAGTTTAGTCATTATATGATTTGCCTGACAACTCAATGTAGTATATCTTGATGGATAACAGAGTGAAAGGCTTGAAAGGTCTCCAAATGAAGTCAATCTTCCAAATTTAATGAAAAATACTGAAGTGCAATACAGTTATAAATATAAGCTCTCTAATTGAAAACCAAAACAAGGTGCCTCCTTATTCTGAAGAATTTCATGGTACTAGAGGATTAAGTAGGCATTGCCAGACTTCAACCTCTTCTCTGCTGCTCTTTGTTAAAGTTGCTTTTTCCACCTCATAGATTACTAAAGTTTCAGCTGTTGACTAAAGTGACCTTTGAAAATAGATACTGAAATTAATAGGATTCAAAAATATTAATTAGAATCAAAAAGTTCCACTGTGGACTGAAATTTTACTTGTGGGGTGTCAGTCTTTAATTAATTTTGAAAATTAATTATTTTTACACAGCAAGAAAGAGGTCGAAGAATATATTCCTATCTTGAAATATATTGTGCAATTTTATACATAGAAATTCTTTTACCAAATGTGCTTAAAACCTGTAGATGGTTTGGATTTGTGCTGAAAACACTGGTGATAATACAGTCTCGTCCTTCTGTGCTCCTCACACCACCCTACCAGCAAGTAGGCTGGGGGTGCACAAGAAATTGGGAGGGGACACAGGTGGGACAGTTGACCCCAACTGACAAAAGGGGTATTCCATACCATGTGACATCATGCTCAGCACAGAAAGCTGAGGGAAAAAGGAAAGAGGGGACATTCAGAGTGATGGCATTCGTCTTCCCAACTGAGCATTACACATAATAGAGCCCTGCTTTCCTGGAGATGGCTGAACATCTGCGTGCCAGTGGGAATTGGTGAATGAATTCGCTGTTTTGCTTTGCTTGTGTGCACAGTTTTTTCTTTACCTATCAAAATGTCTTCATCTCAACCAGAGTTTTCTCTTTTATTCTTCTGATTGCCTTCCCCATCCTGCAGCAGGGGGAGTGAGTGAGCAGCAGTGCAGTGCTTAGTTGCTGGCTGGTGTTAAACCACAACATCATACTGTGCTGGGGTTCAGTTACAAATGGGTTCTTCAGACATCTGCTTCATATCATTATCGATAAGCTGGAGGAGGAGAGAGAGAAAATAAAGTACATCTGGGATTGTTTTTTAAATATACATTTGGCTATATATGTACTAAACCTCTTCACTGGACCAGATTTCCAGCTCTTGGCACTGCTTTGAATTCTGGTTTCAGTCCATGGTAGCTTCTGTTTTGTGTAAAAGGGAAATGAAATATCATTTTCTTTCTGCATCTGTAATGCATGAAATCAAATTACCATTACCCTTTCTCTAGGCCCTAATTTTGATTCCTGTGATGTAAGAAACTTCACGTTAATTCCCTTAAAAGTAAGGACTGTCATATTAGCCAGAATCAGATGGTGTGAAGCTGTTTTATTTTCACACAGGTGAAACTGTCACTTACCATAACTGTAGGGTGAATTTCAAACATTGCAGGAGTTCCATCTGCTTGCATATTAGATTTCTGACAATTACACTTAGAGAAATGATGATAGGTCATGGGAAGAGGGTGAAGAGAAAGAATGAATTTATGATTTGCAGGGCAAGAAGTAAAGGACAAAGGATTCACAAAATTACCACCTTTTTTGAAAGAAAAAAAAATAGCTATAGTGGGAGGAATCAAGAAGTTGTAAGAACCTGGCTATGATGATAAACAAAGCTTTGTTTCTTGCCACAACGTTAAATGATTTAGACAGGCAGGAAGAGTCTGTGTAATTCCAGGTTCATGGAGAGGGGTGGAAAAGTGTCAGCTATATTCTAGTCACAATGAATCTTTGAGATATCTGTCAGTGCATCTTTCTGCAATTGTAATTATATTGGAAATCAAATCAGTTATATACACACATAGGCACACATACGTATATAAATTAATAAAATTACCTATATGTTAAAAATTGGTCTTATGTCCATTAACTTTGTACAGAAATCAGTGCAGCAATGCAGAAAAAGATAATTAAAATTATTGTTTCGTTAGAAGTTTCAGTGTGCCGAACACAGAACGTCCTGAACTTACTGCAATCAGGTATGACACCTAATTAATATATTGAAACAGTTGAATAAACTCATAATGTTCCTAATTTTTTTTTTTAACTATGCCCCCCCACACACTCAAAATATGGTTCCATGGAATGAGATTTAAGTCAAGCTTAATATTTTCTGAGAATATAATATCATCACACATTTTTTATGAGAAGGTTGTCTTGTTTTTATAAATAGGCTCCTAATTTGAGCCCAAAAATAATTATGTTAAATTGGCATGGATTTGATGGATGGACCACTTGGTGGATAAGAAACTGTCTGGCTGGTCACACTCAAAGAATTGTGGTCAACGGCTCAGTGTCTGATGGAGACCAGACCAGTGCTGTTTAACGTCTTGGTAAGCGACATGGACAGTGGGATTGAGTGCACCCGAAGCAAGCAAGCAAAATAATTTCTGGTAGTGCTTTAGGATTTCAGGAAACACTTCCCTTCCACAAGGAAGTTTTATCCAAAATTTATTTCCTGATTCTGGTAGTATAACAGCATAATTACCCTAATGTGGTCTAAGAGTAAGACAAATATTCTAGCTTGGTGTTATATCAGAGTTCTATATTCAGTATTGACGTACAATATTGTATTGGGTGTGTCTGTGTGTCTGTGTGTCTGTGTGTGTGTAAGTATTAGGGTGATGTAGGACCCACACCAATAGCAATAAGATTATCACAGAAAAGCAATGTAAGACAGATTAATGTGTTCTATTTTTCTTCATCTATACAAAACTGATGCCTGGTTTAGAATAACAACCTAAGAAATATTTATATGTATCTTTATACTGAACGATCAGTTCAATCATCCAATCAGTTATAGCATGCAATGGCCAGGCTGGATGAGGCTTTGAGCAACCTGGTCTAGTGGAAGGTGTCCCTGCCCGTGGCAGGGGTTTTGGAACTAGATGAACCTTAAGGTCCATTCCAACCCAAACCATTCTGTGCTTCTATGACTTTTGTTTTCTTTATTCCATACTGAACATAGATTTTAAAAACAATAATCATAAGTGTTCAAAGTTTTATGACACTAAAGCAGCATTTTTATAAGTACTGATTTTAGTGAAGAAAATATCATGAGGCAGTAGATTTTTACTGTATTTTAGGGACCTTACTGAAACATGTATGTGTGTTTAACATAATTAAATGAAAAAAACTTTCTTCAAGATGCCTTTATTGTCTCTCCTGTTCTGTAACCAACATCTATGCAGTGAAGTTTCATAATTTCTGATGCTTGCTGGATTATTAAAATGATAAATATAATTTTCAGGAAAAATGTTGCCTCAACAACATTAAAATATTTTGCTTATCCAAAGAATTATCTGAAAGACAGTCAATTTTACTGTTTTGCTTCATTATGATGACTAATTCTTCCACAATTGATCCTGATCTGCATCTGCTTTCTGTTTGTCTTCATATATACTGTCCTTGAGTACAGATTAATCTTTTTACATGATTTTCAGTTTTCTGTGACCATATTTTTTCTCATCACGTTGTCTGATTCAACTCCATACTCTTAAGAATAAGGTAAAAATTCTGGCCAACAAGGTGCACTAATTTCACACAATTCCCATCCCACTTCTTTGAGATAACAGCAATGAGAGGACATTGTTGCATAGCAAAACCAGCTGATAAGGAAAGACAATTGACACATCTGGATTTTACAGGTCCTTTGATGTGTTATTATTTGAAAATCACACAGGAGAAGATTGGGAAAATACATACAGCTGATTGACTTTTATCCGCGTGTCTCACAAACTTTGACCAAGGATTACACAGTAATGAATTGTTTATGCTGCAAAGCCTCCCCAAAATCAAAACCTGTGTCATGCATGTTCTGCCATCTCTAGAATGCTATCCTTTTGCTTTTTTTGTATGCATATATAATACATCTCACTTGCTTCTATGCCTATTAAGGATTTCCCTCTACAATATTTTCATGATTCATAATGTGTTCATATCAGGACAGAGTTTCTTCATATTTTAAGAGAGGTTGCCTATTATTGAGGGATTCCTGCATTATTTTTTGCTGTATAGCAAGTATATTAGCTTCAGTTACTTCAAAGGTAAGATTGAGCAACATACAATTCATTAGTCTCTTGAATGTACAGCTTTGACACCAGTGTAGTCAAAGTGGTCAGCTAAATCAATAAAAGACAGGGGTGTTAGGCACAGTTTTGAGGTTAGAAAAATATCTTCTGGATGATTTTCAAGTTCATTTTGGTTTGAATGCTGAAATGAAATCCAGCACTATCATACTTCATCGAAGATGGATTGGTAGGACATGTCTATTGGAGAAGGATTAAGAGGATTTCTAGTTCATTGACAAGAGGTTAGAGAGCAAATAAAAAACTAATTATTGAGTATTAATTAAAATACCATATTCTGATCAGTGGCTGTATTTGCTGAATATAATTTGTGCAGGTTTTTCATGCACTTTTTACCAAATACACAGGAAAAAAATGAATGTGGAAGATACTAAATGCATAACAAATAGATTGTCATTAATGTAACAGTCTTACATGAGAGGTTTTAGAGGCAATTAATTGTGCTATATCTTCAAAATTATGCTAAGACATCAACGGATACTAAGCAAGGGCTTTTTTTTTTACATCCATGTTATCTGTCTCAATTTCCAGACATATACAAAATGCAGAGGTTTTTTTATGAGTTCACAAAACTCATCTGTCCTTTCAACTAAGTCCTTAAACCCATACTTATAAAACAAACATATGATTTTTAAAACAAAATTTGTATGAGGGCAATTTTCATAAAGGTAATATCCCATAAAATGGTATGTGGAGAAATGGAATTGGAATTCCTGGCTGTATAGGCCCATAGAATGGATGGGGATTTTTATGTCACAATGACTGAGTTCTGTGTTGGTTTTGTTTTTCTTGTCATACTTCTCTTTTTCCTGTTTTGAGGCCTGCTTTATAGTCCATTCTTTATTTCTGGAAACATCTGCTTAATGAATTTCTGTTTAAATACAAATGCATGCATTAATTTTCACTGTCAATTTGCTAGTAAGTCACCTCTTCAGTGTAACCCTGTATTCGTTTAGTAACTTTCGATATAAAAATATTTAATGAAGCTACTCTTTTCCCTGTCGTAAAAAAGATATGTTTATGTAGTTGGAAAATACCTAGATTTTACTTCTTGTTTTGCAAAGAAGAACTCAAAGAACATATGCAAAAGACAGACGTAATTCCTTAGCTTGTAGAAATAGAGGATGTAATCTCATTATGTGCCTAATGAGGTTATAGAAATGAGTGCTAATCTCATTTCCTCTGAAGGACATTTAAAACTAAATTTCATACCATAAGCTGAAGATAAATACTACCTAACAGGTGATATGACTAAGATTATGCCTAGTTTCTCTCTTTTCTCTTCATCCTTACTTCTTTTTCCTTAAAAAATACTCACTTCTTATTTAATCCTGCTAAAACAAAGATGTTTTCATTGAGTTTAAAAAAGATCAAAAGTTTTTGTTGTTTTCTTTCAGAAATTATTTTTGGTTTCTCATAAATTAATTTGGGTCACTGCAGTTTTTGAATTCTATATCCTGTGTCTGTAATCATCCAGGAATGAAAGAAAATTTAAAGGATATTGTGTCCAAATTGTTTGTAGTGCACTTGAACCCATTTTCACAGGCCACATAGACCTCCTGTGACAGCAGACACCATGGTCCTACTTGTCACACACGTATAACATATTCAGAAAACCCTCGGCTATCATTTCACTGAGTATGGAAGCAAAACTGAATCAAAACTAGATAAGCTTGGATGATATGGTGTCTTTACTATCCTTCAGAAGTGAAGGAAGAAAAGAAGGTTCTGATGGTTTATGCCAGGTAGGTGGTTAAACTCTATTTTAATAACCATAAAATAACCATCCTGTTTATTTATTTTAAACAAATCTAATTAATTGTCAAAGAATACATGCTGTTATGCTGCAAGCTAGTAAATACCAAGAAAAGATGTACACGTGTTTCATTAGGTTAAGTTTTTTATTTCAATGTTGGAAAACTGGACAAAAGCAGTTAGTACTCCAGCTGAAAGAGTCATCACTTCCAATGAGTTACATAGCAACAGTAATTTCATGTAAGATCAAAGTACATTAAAAAATTAAATACTGAAATAGCTAAGCATTTTATATAACAACAACTTATATACAAAAAGCTGTCATCAGATTTTACACTTCAAACTTCTCTCCAGTGTTTTTGTTGTCTTTGTTTGTTTACTTTAAACCATGGGAAATGGCTCCTGAATACAAAGTGTTCCAATGAATACTCCCCACCTATAAACATGTCACATTATTTTATTTTGCCAGGTTTGGGTGTCTATGGATGAACTCAAACTCCATTCTTTCGCATTTGTCTGGTAAAAATACGAAGACATTGTCATTGCTTAGAAT
This sequence comes from Rhynochetos jubatus, assembly GCA_027574665.1. Taxonomy (NCBI): domain Eukaryota; kingdom Metazoa; phylum Chordata; class Aves; order Eurypygiformes; family Rhynochetidae; genus Rhynochetos; species Rhynochetos jubatus. The sequence continues at coordinate 27,557,781 of CM050656.1, forward strand.
CGAAACTGGGATACTGAAATAATGAAAAAGGATGTTGCAGCAGTTAGAAAATTTATTGAAAAAAAAAAAGATAAAAGAAATAAAAAAGAGTGCCTCATGCTTCAACAGATTATTTGTCCTGTGCTGCACTAGCAAATCCTCTAGCCTTGTAAACAATTATTCAGATCCCTCTTCTACCTCCCTTTTTCTGAGCATTCTCAAGATTATGAAGAACCTTAAAGCTTTTGAACCCACATGAACAACACAGCTATCTAAATCCTGTTGCCATATATGACCACAGAATTTAAATATCGTTAAAGCTTAGTTTGCTCCGGTCCCTGTATCACCTTTGAAAATGAGTGTCATAACATTTTATGTTTATAAAATGTCTCTCTAAATTAACTTTTTAAAAGATTATTCTTAATGCTTTTACTTTCAAATGTGAAGAAATATAGATTCTGAGGTAAAAAAATAAAATAATAATTCTGAAAATCTCAGGTGCTGTGGTAATCATATTTTTAGATACACTGAAAAGGTTTAACCTTCCTTGCTACTTTAGTGGTTGGCAGAGAAAATGCACAGCCAAAGAGCAGTTCTGGCCAGCTGTGCTAGCTGTCAGACAGCTTAATAAACTGCCCTTAGAAAAGCAGCAGAAATTCTATAAAATACTTGCTCCTATGAAATGTGACTGCTCTCTTGTATTGTGTTTCAAGTACAGTCAATTTTCTTTGTATTTTAATCCATTGTTGCTCTGAAAAATATTTAAGTACATTGATTCATGCTCTAAAGGAGCAAGTGCTCAAGTATCTTGTAGATTTACTGAGTTCCCACCATGAAAATTGTTCTGGGTTTCTACTGTAAAAGACAAATATTTCAGAACAATAGTGATATATTTTCTTTACCATAAATACATATTTTTAACCGTTATTTTTTACAACATTGTCAATATGTATCTCTGCTCCTGCAGAACATGATAGATCAAATTATATACGTAGAACACTAACACAATATTTATAGGATGAAAATAAAGCTTTATTCAAATGGTTGAAAATGTAATACATTTTATCCTGGCATACGATATATTTAAGGATCTTTGTTATTCCTCTTAAAAAGTTGAAATAAATCATGTTTATTTGCCATCAAACCTTTACCTAGACATTTTTTCCTTTGGTGTCAGAAGTATGAAAATGAACTAAGATTTCAGTATTAGTTTTATTTCTGCTTTGTATTTTGTGTTTGGGTTTGTTTCTCAATAAAGCAGTCCTCACATATTTATTCTTTTTAAGAAGTTCTAATAGGCCTGAATTAGGAAAATACAGTCTTGAAAAGGAAGTCTTTGAGAGATTCGGATGTTACAAATTAAGAGAGCATCAACAAACTTTCAGTTTATTTGATAAATCATTAAGAATTTTAATGTATTAAAAATATAGAATCAAATTCTATAGCCTATATGTACTCTTCTCTGTACTGAATTTATCTTTTGCTAATGTTGACTTATTTGGGGGTTGGTGGATGTTCACATAAAGAGGCAGCCATTACTCTACATTTTTGTAGCAATATTTAATAATGTCCAGTTCTACACTATTTTTCCAACTGTATTCAACCAATATGTATGAATTTTACTTAAACTTGCTGTTGACATTCCTTGTTGCAAAGATTTCTTACAGTAAACATAACATATCTTTGCACATTTTCCCCACATAAATTATTCTGCTAATCATCATGCTTTCCCCACTGGGACATAATTAACAGAGTGTGCTGGGTTCAGTCAGGAAAGGGTTAACTCCCTTTACTCGGTTGCCAGGGAACTATGTTGATGGATGCTAAGAGAAAACATTGATAAGGCCTCAGCTGGTGCTGGGGATGGCCTGTACTGGACTCAAGGTCTTTTTTTCGCTTCGGATACTGCAGCTGACCCAGACTGACCAAGGAAGTATTTCATCCCATAGTACGTCATGTTCCAGTCTCTTGGGGCAGGGAAGGGGTCCGGTAGCCATTACTCTCCCATTACTCTCTCCCTTGCTCATCTACTCCCAGGCACTTGCTAACCCTCCTGCGTTAGCTGCCTTGCTAACTGCTGTGCTGCCTCGTTCGTATGGGAGCTGGTGGATTGTTTAGAGTTTCTGGCTATGTTATCGCTGACAGGGCTCGTTCAGAATCTGCTGCGTCAGCTTCTGGGCTCTGGCCCTTGGGCTGCGGCTCTCAGGCTGTGGCTCTTGGGCTGCGATCGCTCTCAGGCTCTCTGGGTCTGATTTTCATCACTCAACATCTGGGTGTGCATTGGTCAGTGGATGGCAGGAAATTGTATCATATTGTATCATACTGTACATATTGCATGATATGCTTTATTTTCTACTATTTTAATTAGTTATTATTAATAGTACCTGTATATAGTGATTTATATTTAATTAGTAAATAGGCCTTATCTCAATTTTACGAGCTTCCTTATTTCTTTTTCCTCCGATTCTTCCCCTCCACTGGAGGAGGGGAGGGGGAATTGTGAGAGCGGCTTCGTGGTATTTTGCTATCCGGAGTTAAACCATGACACAGAGGAACTGCAAAGTGATGGTGATTTGTTTAGTCTGTAGTTTATTTTAATTTTACTTCATAAAGTTACCTTTTTTTTTTTTTAACTGAAGGACAGATAGTAAAAACAAAGTAGCAATTACAGAAATAATTCTTATACAAAACAGCATTTTCCACTGCATGGAGCAGACTCTTCTTTTAATGCAGCTATCTCGCTTCTCACAGTGTCTAGCAACAGATTATATTAATGGTATTTCAGGTGAGAGTGAGATGGTTTGGTCTATTACTGTTCACTGTCAGTATCTTATCCAGAAGAAGCAGGATGAACTCTGCCTGCCACTATTGCTCAATTTATGTCTCTGTGTCCTTATTTCAGCAGGAGAATGTGCTAGATGAGATGCAGAAAACAGATGTAAAACACCAGATGAAAAAATGCTGCAGCGTGTTGAATTTCTGTGGGCAGCTGGTATTATACCTTGTAAAAGTCTCTTTATGTTTGCCAGAATAGCCTAATACTCAATTCAGTCTTCAATAACAAGCTAGCTGTTCTTGGTAAATAGAAAGGTGCTACATCTATTTCTCTTTCCATAACAGAAGCTTTCTAGTTCATCCATTATTTTCATACTTGAATTAAAATCTAAGTGAAAGAAAACAACATCCAAACAAAGTTGTGCACAAGTACTGAAAATAGGAAAGGTTGAAGGGGCAATTCCTTCTTGTAGTATGTTAAACAGATTGCAGTTGGTTGTTTGGTATGTTCCCTTGTTGGTTTGTTTTTTCTTAAATCACTTCGTATACTTATACAAGAGCATTCATTCAGGGACACTTTTCCTTGAAGAGGCCTCAATATTATGCACATAGATATAATGGACTAGTACCCTTTGTTATAAACACATTGTAACTTCTCAGACATTCTTTATGACATGGTATAAAAAGTCCAACACAAAATAAGGGGTAAAGTTTATTGTGACAATCCTTTAATTGTACATCATAATCTCCACCCCCCCACCCCCCTTTTTTTTTCCTGAACATTTCTGTACCTTATTTCTTCAGGAAAATTTTAAGAATGAATCACTGTAATCAGAAGTTAATTCCTGAAGCTTTAGTCTTATCAAGTAGCATTTAATTTGTTTTGTTGCTTCATCAGTTACAAGATCACAGTGAAAAACATAATTTAATATTCTCAGGGAAATTAGAATTTGACCCTGAATAAATTACTAGTCACTGTGATTGAACTGAGCAAAACTTGAACCATTGAACAATCCCAAGCATAGAGAAACTAATGTTTTACCCTTGACCTGAAATCAGTGCTGTGAAAACATTGTTTAGTTTACATTCCTGTGTGCTCATTGCTGTAATCAGGGACTTAAGTATCTTGCACAGAAATTTATTCTAGAACATACAATATATCCATGTCTCTGCCTTATTATTTTTATTGATTCCTATTAGTAGTAGCACACAGAAGGTGAAAAAGTATGGAGAGGCACTTTTTATCCTTAACTCTTACTGCTGGTTCAACTCATAGGCTGAACAGGTATCTGCCTTGAATGGCAGCTAACAGTGGGCGGCAGAGCACATCTAGCAGCAGTTGGAAAAACTGATCTGGTCTGTCTGAGTCTGGTTTGTCCTCCTCATACATATTGGGCAGTCATTACCTAGATATCAGCTCTTTGCAACAGTCAGAAACCAACTTCATCTGTCTTTATCAGTAGCAGCAGAACAATGCCTTTTCCTTTGTGCTATTTTATGCAGACTTTCTTCTGCTTCTCTTCCCTCATCGGGACAGCAATAGACCTAGCTTCTTCTCCTTCATACTTCTTACAAGGAAGTGAATAGGAGCTCTTGAGAAAAAAAGGAAAATGAGGTGATGATTTTTGTGGATGCTGTGAAGGAAAAGGATTGCCTGGAACACCCAGTTCCAGCCATTCCAACCAGGTCTGCAATGGCCCCACCACTGCCACAGCTGAGCCTGTCAGCCGCACTGGTGGCACCTCTGGGAAAATGTATTTAGGAAAGGTCAAAACACCGCAATGCAGTGAGGAGCGAGCAAAAAAGGTGTGAGAAAGAGCCCTGACACCAGATAAGAGAAGAAAGAGTGGAGGGGCATGTCGCAGGCTCTGGAGCAGAGATACCCCTGCATCCTGTGAAGATAACTAGTGGAGCAGGTATTTTCCTGCAGCCTATGGAGAACCCACACAGGAGCAGGTTTATCCTGAAGGACTGCAGCCTGTGCAGAGGATCTGGATCTTGGGAAAAATGTGGGGAAAAAGGAGTGGCAGCTGTTACACCCTGACCTAACCTCCGATCCCTTCTGCTGCTTGGGGAGAGGAGGTAGAGGAGATGGGAATAAAGGAGTGAAGTAAAGCCTCAGGAAAAAAAAAAATTGTCTGTGTGTGTAGAAGTTGGTTCATATTTGTCTTTGGTTTTCACTATCCAAACTTATTTTAATTGTCTATAAATTAAATTAGTTTTCCCTAAGTCAAATCTGTTTTGCTCTTGAAGGTAATTGGAAAATGATCTCCTTCTCTTTATCTCAGCCATGACTTTTTAATCTTATTTCCCCCCTCCCTGTTGAGGAGAGGGAGTGAGAAAGTAGCTGGGTGAGTATCTGAGTGCTGGCCAAGGTCAACCGACCACCATAGGCACTGCAAAGCATCAGTATTCCAAAACATGGAGATTGATGCTGAGTATTATTGCTGGCTTGTTGTTTAAAAACAGAGAGTAAGAAATAGTTGCAAAGGACCTTTCTCTGACATTGCATCATTTTCATATTTGAATTTATTTTCTTAATCTAACAACATTTTATTTGAATATAAAGTGTAGAAGTGGTGAAGGCAAAGTTAAATATCACAGAAATACGTTACACAAATTTTATTGCTGGAAACAGAAAGACCCTCAGGTTTGTAAATAATTGTAATTAAATAATTCTTTGACAGTCCCTGATTTTCTTGAAAAGTTGATAGTGATTAAGAATTAATTTATGTTGCTTCCATTGGTAGTGCTTTGCAGCCATGAATAGGTCATGCACTTTTTGTGATAGGTTTAGACCACAGGCCGTTTCCTAAACTTACTCTGTTTCTTTTCATTTACCCACTGTTTTTAACTCTACTAACTTGAAAAGAAAAGAAAGTAGAGAATTAAATATTCCTGGTACATATGTTTACAGAATTTTTACATGTTATTATTTAAACATTATTTACCCAACCCTCCCCAAACCTCATTACCCCTTAGCATCATTATTGTTAAAAAACATACTTGATTTTCTGATTTAAGCCAGAAATTTTACTATAAATTTTTCCTTCCTTATATGTTCACTTGAGAACTTCTCTCTGTGCACAAGGTTACCTTCTGGTAATTTCATATAGCCTTTCTCCTCCAGGTAGAACATGTAGCAGCCTTGTGCTAACCCCACTAAACAAGTTTGTGGCTAGTGGGCTACTGCACGTAGGTGTATGGGGAAAGGAAATAAAGGCCAGATTCAACATAATTGAAGTAAAAGAAAGAATTCCAGTTTATTTAAGTGCAATAGAGATATAAGTTTATTTCTTATTTACCTTAGGGGCAATGACATTATTTAGATTATTAAAAGAATCCTTGCCTGACCTCATTAAGGTGCAGCAAGAATGGGATACAGGTATTGATCTTGCTGAATCAGTCATCCTTTCTTCCTACCACCCCACGTTTTTCTGAGAGGGAATAACCAGCAGGAAGATGAAGGAATAGGTCTGCAATGTGATGCAACCATGACCTGTGGATTTTTTATTTTCTATCAGGTATAAATGACTATATAGCTTCTGCTCCTGTATTTGACATAGCAGGAATGCTAAATTCAAATCACAGAAATGTAAACAAACAAATATCCACAAGGAATAGTCTTAAATATTATGAAGCTGAGTCTATAATTGATTCTCATGTATGAATATGTCTGCATGTGTGTATAATGCATGCAATATTCTGGTTTTTATGATCTCTACAGCACAATAACTGCAGTCTAATTACTTCACCTACCTTTTTCTGCTTATTTCAGGTAAATAACGTCTCTCCCGTGTATGAGAGATGCAGTTGGAAAAGGATAAGTTAAAATAACTCAGAAAACTTTAATGTAATTGTAAATAAAATTTAATTTTGTGTTGGAAGCAAATGTTTTCATGAATATTTATATAATTGTTGCTTTCAGGTTTTTTATTGATATTGTAACCTTTGGAGGGGAGGACTTTACTGCTCATGTTTGTGATTTATTGCTATACATTGGTTCCTTATAGTCTTGGACCAGACATTCAGTACCCATATTAATGTGTGATGACTAAATGATTATTTTCCAAAAAACACTATAACAACTTGAATTGCTAAGAGCTCCAGAGCTGATCAAGTGGACAGCTTTTAGAGTATTTGGCACTAGAATATAAATTTTTTATCACCATAAATTCAGATCAGGCCTCAGTCTCACTGTCTTCAGAAAGAAGTACAAAAGAAGTACAAGACTTATTTACACTTTTTTTTTTTTATAGTAGCAAAATGTGTGCATAATGGCTTGGGTGCATATCCTTAAGATAAGCAACAGAAATTATCAAAAAGAGAAATGACATGCCAGTACAGTAATGCAGGTTGCAGAATCTAGTGAACTTTATGCAATTTATTGGCAAGAAGATTCAGAAGTGATGGATGTCTTGTAATTACTGAGATGAATGAGAAATTTATTTTGCAGGTGTAGACACTACTTAACTGATGTCATTCCTAAATTTCACTTAAAAGTTTCATTGATTTAATGGTTTGTGGACCAGGAGCTCTCACCCTTGAAAGAACATCTGTTGTGAATGTGTTCATTTTTTAAATTCACTTTGATGCTTATTTCATTGTAATTCATAACACTTTTTAGATTTGAAAGAATTGCTATTAATGGAAGCATTGGATGCTCACAGATGCTTTCATCAAAATATTTAAAAGGTTGACATGCTTTTAGCGTACAAGGGTTATTATCAAGCATTTTATAGATCTTTATAGGAAAACACTTGGTGCTGTATGCAACAAAATTTTGCACATTCTTTGGTTTTTTTTTTGTTTGTTTGTTTCTCACATCAGATGCTATTTTGAAAGCTACTTTGATGGAGAACAGCATTACAGAATAATAAGATCATAGAATAGTGGAGATTGGAAAAGAACTCTGCAGATTGTCTAGGCCAACTCCTCTTCCTTAAAGCAGCATCAAATAAAATCCTTTGCTGGACTCACCCCAGTAAGTTCATGTCCCTATAATCTTGCAGAGAACAGCACTGGACACATCACTCCACCTGTTTTCACCAGTGCTGCATAAAGGAGAAAGATCACTTCCCTTGACCTTCTGACTATGCTCTTGGCAGCTCTTGGCTGCTTTTGCCATGAGGGTACATTACTGGCTCATGTTCAGGTTTTGCATCCACCAGGACCCTGAGGTCCTTCTTTGTAAAGTTGTTTTTCAGACATGTAGTCCCCAGTGTGGGCTAGAGCATGGATTTATTCCTTCCCAAGCACAGAACTTAGCATTGCAACTTAGGTTTGTTCAGCCTGGAGAAGTGAAGGCTTCTGGGAGACCTTATTGCAGCCTTCCAGTACCTGAAGGGGGCCTACAAGGAAGGGGGGGGGGGTGGTGGTGGAGCTTTGTACAAGGGCCTGTAGTGGCAGGACAAGGGGTAATGGGTTTAAACTGAAAACAGGGAGATTTAGATTAGATATCAGGAAGAAATTCTTCCTGGAGACGGTGGTGAGGCACTGGAATAGGTTGCCCAGAGAAGCTGTGGATGTCCCATCCCTGGACGTCTTCAAGGCCAGGTTGGATGAGGCTTGGAGCAACCTGGTCTAGTGGAGGGTGTCCCTGTCCATGACAGGGGGGTTGGAACTAGACGATCTTTATGGCCCCTTCCAACCCAAACCATTCTATGATCCTATGATGATTTTACAATTTCCCTCTGTTGGAATTCCTGAAAACATAAGGCTTTTTCCAACTGTCCAAAGAAGGTCTCATCTACTTCTTCTCAATAAAGTGGTCTGTAACAGACAGTCACCACAATATTGCCCATGTTGGTCTGTTCTCTGCTCCTGACTTATCAACTCTGATATGACTCATCAGCTGTTTCAAGGCAGAGCTCCATGCATTCCCTGCCTGCTCCATGCAGGCATTTCTGGCCTGCCCTTCCTCCTGGTCCTCTATCCAGCCATTGCTGTGCTCCAGGCACTCTTGAAGCTGCAAGGTTCCAGAGATCTAATTATTTCTCATTTCTTTGATGCTGTGCAGTCTCCTGACATGCTCATGTATCTCTTTCTCTTGACAGCCGCACACCTCCTGCAAACCAGAAGACCATGTGTCCCAGGCTCAGCAAGAGGTCCAGGGTGCTCCCTGCCTGGGATCTGCAGAGCTGTCTTCCTTCTAGACCTTCATCTGGGTCAAGCCCTCCAATGTTGCAAGGACAGTTACTCCAGTGGCTCCTGGGGATTGTGCCCTGTGGCACATCACCACTATTGTTGAGGTTCTGTATGACGGTCTAAGTGATGTAACTGGCTCCTTATTTGTGCCTTTCTGTATGAACTGCTGGACAAGTAACTCATTACTGCTCAGCCAAATAAGTCCTAATATTCCTAGCCCTCACTGATTCTAGACATGATATTCAAACCTAAAGAATAAAAATGTTTCTTCAGTTGAAAATAAAAACTATGATTTTTGAGACCTCATTAACCACTTCCTTTTTCTTCTTCCCCTCCCCCCCCCCCCCCCCCCCCCCCCCAAGTACAGTGTAATTTAGACTTTGATGTGGCAGATGATGGTCGTTTTGAAGTTCCATTCTGTAAAAGGTCAAAGAATTCTTAAATGCATAGTTTAACTGGCATCAACCAACTGAGGGATAGATTTGTGCAGTGAAAACCTTGAAAGCACTAAATTTTTAACAAAGAGACATTCTTGTATTTCTCTGGATGAACAGAAGGATCTGAGTCAGGAAAAAAAGGAAAGAAGTGTGCTGAAAGATTAAACAGATTTCCTTGTTAAGGAATGTCAGGGGTATGTTAACAAATTTTGTGGTGAATTGGAAAGGCTTGCCAGACAAAATGGATCTGAATGCCTTTTGAAAACAAAAAGTGAAGCTATGGGCATGTGTCCTTTCAGGAAAAGAGGAAGGAGAATGAACCAAAGAAAGATCAAAAAAGAACATGATGAATTTCAAGCACTATAACTTTTACTCTAAAATTTTTTAAAGACCTAGCAGACCACATTTTTCCTGGGTTCAGCACAGTAACACTGTAGCAGTATACTTGGTAGAGTTAACATGTACATGTGTACCACATTCCCAAAAAATTCCAGCTGTGTGTTTTGCTTATATGAAGTTAGCTCTCATTTGCTATCAATTTTAATAGCTGAGCTAATGCTCAGTTCTAGAATTAACAGTTTTATTGGCACACAGCAGTAACATGTCTATCAAATGAAAGCTGAAATAAATTGTTCCATATAATTATATTGTATTAAATAAGATATCTTAATCTGAAGAAGAAAGAAAATAACACATTTAAAAATTACAGTTTTCATGCACAGTTATAATTTTCTGTCTTTGAGTTTAATGAGGTCAACAACATAACATAAATAAGGTAACAAATTCACAGTTTAGGCGATGCTTTTTGTTCTGAGCATTAGTGGTGTAAGAATTAGTGGTTCTTCAGTTCTTGTCCTAACCTGTTGAGCTGTGTGCCTATGGACTAACAATAATTAAAGTCCTTCTAACACCTGTCTTTTCAAATACATAGGACTAGATACAGCTGCTCTTCTCAAACCAAGGAGAGCACTTGTAGTGCAAGCACTTCTTGGAATGAATGAAGAGGGGAGAAGTGTGATTAATAACCAACTACTGTTAATTAGCAGCCTCTCTTGTACACTATGCCAGAGGGTTTGGTGGTTTAAATGACTGATTCCCTACAGTGCAATATAAACACAAGTTCATTATCCTTAATTTTCAATTTATTTTTATAATTTCCCTTTCCACAGGAAGTGGGTTGGCATATGACATCTGAGCTCTTCCAGGTTCATAGGTGTTTTCTGCTTTGAGAGTGTGGACAAGCACAATAGCAGAATCTAGGATTACTCACTGTTTTCACCGAGTTAAGTACATAATGATGTAACAAAGAAATAAAGGACCACAACAGTGTAAAATATTTGTGTAAAACAGAGTTTAATATGTCATTATTTCCTTGGTATGAGATGATATAACCTTAATGCAAGGCTTGGAAAAAAAAAATATCTTCTCCATTGATTTCAATGACAAGGACGGATCATTGAGTGATTGATCTACCTCCTTTCTGGGCTTGTGTTAGCTGGGTTTCTTTGTTTATTTTTGTGGATTTTTGTTTATTTTTATAGGGGATTTAGTTTGTTTGTTTGTTTGGGGATTGTTTGTTCGTTTGTTTTCGGGAGGAAGTGTGTGGAAGCATGTTTGCATCTTTTCCAAAGAGTGTTTTAAAACACTGATGTAATTTTTCTAGGAGCCTTGTGCTAGCACTGTGTTATAAATATTTCCTTTGAAATAGACCAAATCTGAATTAGTTTATAATGCTGCAATTTCAAAGTGCAGACAGAACTTGCCATCAGCTTTCAGTGTGCTGAAAACTGTGATGATCCTTGGGTACATTGATAAGCTACTGATGTATTTGTTCACTTACAGGTCCCTGAGTCCAGCCTGCAGAATCTGATGTTTACATCAAACTGTCTCTAAAAAATTTATAGCTGGCAAAAAAACTCTTTCATACTTGTATTGGCTTAGGTTTATTTTCCAAATATTATCTCAGACATGAATAATTTTTAAAGCACTATTTTTCATATATGTAGTCCCAGACAATGATGTCACCACTTCAGTCAATTTGGGCAGAGGCAATACAAGCTTCTTGAGAAGAGGCACACAGTATAGAGGTGGGCACAATTTTTGAAGATAATATTAAGTTCATTGAAAAATACATTTTGCATGAACAAAGTTATTAATAAATATAGATAAAAGGCAGTAATTAATTTCAAATGGCAAAGGTTTTTTATGTAAAATATTTAATTTCAGCATTTTCTAAATGAAACATAACCTTTCATTTTAAAGTAAGATTTTAATTTTTTAATTGATTAAAAAAAACCAAACCTGAAGTTAATTAAGTCTGAAATGAAATGCAGCATTTAATTATATACCAAATTGAAAATATTGAGTTGATTAAAACATTTCTTGGTCGAGAATTCTTAGAAGAATCTCATTTCTGAAACTAATTTTCTCCTTGTTTTCTAATGCTGATCTTAGTTTTCTTGTTCATCATTTTAAAAATATGTAGATATTTTGGAAAATAAAACTTCTAGCATGAGGACTGCAAGGTCTGGACACACCTTTAGGATTTCCACGCACACAACTTTCAATTTACTTTCACAACTGAGGGCAAGGGCAATGGAGGCATGAAAAAACTTTAAAACTTCATAAATATAATCATCTGCTTGAGCTTGATATGCAGAGTATTATACACAAATACACAGACACACATGCATAAGCATATGTACCCTACATCTTCTCTCACAGGCATGAACTTTTCCTCTTCTTTGTGCTGCCATCTCCTCTTTTGCATGGCAGGTTAATCACTGATGTGTGCATGCAACACATCCACACCCTGTTTCTGAGCTTTGCCACGGCGGGGCGCTCTCTATGCTTCCCCTGGACTTTCAGGATTGTTCTAGGCTTTGTTTTTAGGCAGATGTTTGGTAATCTCTTGGCAAACCCTGGTGATCTCTCCCCATTTTATTCCAAATGATCAGGAAATGATACATCTTTCAATCACACTGATTTTCACACTGGGTTGTTAACCAGGCAGTTTCTCCAAAACTGGATGTGACAATTCTGCATAGGTTAGTCTCAACTTTTTTTAACGTCAATATTAACCCTCACTGAAGGCTCATTGGACAGTTTCTAATAAGTGCATGCTAAATGAGTAGTACATGAGTTGTTCTCACCTGATCTAGGAGCTGCGTCAAGGATGAACCCCCAGATAAATATCAATATTCCTTATGCATGAGAGCATTTAATCTAAAAATGTATTGGAAGTAAACATAGAGCTTCGTTACTTCATTTCATAAAGTGGTTTTTCACAGTAAAACAGCATGAGAAAAATCTTTGAAGAAAAAAACATGGCACAGAAACTTGCAAAAATACTCTGTGAAATCAATTGGATGAATATGTTGCTTCCATGTTGCTGTTGTAAATGCTTGAACACCTTTTTTTTTATTTGTCTTATATACTTCATAAGTTCTGATGGTTCTAATGCTGCTGGACACATTACTACACTTAAAAGGCTGTTAGGAATGTGCTATTTAGGAAATACCCAGTTGTTTATATATGATTATTAGGCATGAAACAGATCAGTATTACATCTGTGCTGACACATTTTGCAGCTCTCTTTAAATACCCACGTAAAAATTCTCTCTTGCCATAGGCTGTAGGTAGTTAAAATGTTTCTAATTAATGGATATGTAAACAGACATATATATATATATAGTTATATCTCCACTTTTGAATGTACAGATAAGGATATTCTGATTTTCTGTTTGAAATCTTGGGACTATTATGGATGCAACTGTCAGACTCCTTGAAGGCAGAGGCTGTTTGGTTCTAAGTTCAAGTTTATTTCCATACTTGCAAGTTGTCAGTATAAATGTTAGAGTTATTTTTTAGTCAATTTTAAATATGTTCATATTGTAAAATTCCTACAGATTTGACATTTTTCCCTGGATTTTATTGTGTAATGTGTCCTTCTAATCTAATGTGTTAGTAAGAGAAAATACTTTCATGCTAAATTGGCTAATGTGCAAATCTCAAAATGGAGCGTCTGTATAAACTCAATCTTATATTCTATATGGACATATAAACTGAAAAATGTGCTTTACACAAAATTATGGGAATAATGGGAAAAATATGCCAAAAAATGTTATTAATGTGTGTAGTGACTACAGATTAGACACAGTAGATAGCCGAATTTGGATAGCTATCCCCAAACCATAGCTTAAAGAAATATCATGAAAATACTGTATTATAACAGATATTTTAACATGATTTCAATTTAACAAGTAGAAAACATTCAAAAAAAGACATCACATCCCCAGTTAATATCTATCTGTTAAACTCAGTGCACTGCATCCATTTTTATTACCTAACAATATGGGGTTTTATTTGTAGAAGAATAAAATTGATAGTGAATTTAAGTAACAAAAGGTCTTCTTTCCTGAAAAAAAGAAAAAACCCACCAGCACCCACAGTACATATGCAGGTAATCTGTGCAGAAAGATTGAGGAAAAACTGCAAATATTAACCCAGACATTGCCTCCATGGTATAGAGTTACAGGTATAAAGGCACAGCAGTTAGGAAAAGCTTGCTTTTTTTGCAGCTGCAGGTTGTGAGAGGCTTCCTCCGGGTTTTCTGCTTTACAGTGTTTACTACTCATAAAAATGACACAGTAAAATATTCATGAATAGCAGGTGTAATGCATTAAACATGATGTGCCTGCAATGGAAGAATAATACTGTTGAAGTAATTGAAAGTTGTGAGCACAGATGTACATTATCTAAGGATATCTGGAATGTAAGGGGATGTGGATTGCAAGGACATCTGGTTTGTGAGGATATCTCGTTAATGACATGAAAGACTACTTTAAGTTGTAAACTTTTCTTTATACTCTGTTCTTCTGTATGTGATTCACTAGCAAACTTCAATCTGGACTAGCTGGCATGGAAGTGAAAACCAGAATCTGGAAATACTCAAATTTGGAGCTGGAGATAGGATGTAAAGGAGCCCAAGTTATGGGTATTCAATAAACCCACACATGCTGGACAGGATTAAGGTCAACTCAGAGGGGCTGAACAACCTGTGGATGTAAGCGTGAACATGAATTAAGATGGTGAGGGTGTGCCTATGACCCAGGAGAAAAATACAGTCCTGATCAGCCAGTATGACCAGCCATGTTTCTGCTCTGTGTACCTGGGTGTTCTGGGAAGGGGAAGAAGAGGTGGTTGCTTGTGGCAATCAGGCTGAGGAAGGGATGAGAAAAATGTCTTCTGGGCACAGCATTGCCCAGCAGTGACACTCTGCACATCCAGAGCATGGAAGCTGTGCTGGTTGTAGTCAGGTCAGAGTTAATTTTCTTCACAGTAGCAGGTATGAAGCTATGTTTTGGATTTTCCCTGAGAAGAGTACTAAGAAGGTGGGGTTTAATCAGTTCTAAGGAGTGCTTGCACCAATTCAAGGCCTTCTTCAGCTTCTGATACTGCACCTGTGTTCCCAACTTTCTCACTGCAAGAAGCAGTGGGGGAAGCACAGAGTTCAGATAGGTAGCCCAAGGTGACCACAGGAGTATTTAATTCCGTTGAAAGTCATGCTCATTATATAAGTCAGGGGTGGGCCATAGTTGTGACTTAGTTTGTCAGTTGGTGGGTTTTCTTGGTTGTGCTCTTGCTTGTGGGGCTTGCTCACTCTGGTGTGAGCTCTCTGGCTCTCACACTTGCTACTCAGGACTTGGCTGTGTATCGGTTGGCAGGTGGTGAGTAGTTGTATTGTATGTTCTATTTTCATTATGTATTAGTAGTAGTATTGTTACTATTATTGCCATCACTATTTTATTCATTATTATTAAATTGTTCTTGTCTCAATCCAGGGGTTTCCTTGTCTTTTCCTCTGATTCTCCTCCTCCGCTGGAAGGGGAAGGGGAGGGGGAGGTGAACAAGCAGCTGTGTAATACTTAATTGTTAGCTGAGGTTAAACCATGACAGAAGCATGGTGGTGACTGTGGGTCACGGTGATATGTAAAGCATGAATTGTAGTCCAAAATATCCCTTTTTTCTAAGAGTGGCATTACTTTTAGTTTATAAAAGATTTTTGAAATGTAACTACAGAAAACTAGCTGTTCAATAACCAATCCTTTGCAGTGAAAGATGATGGATATTTTGCAGTTGACTTTATTTGAAATGCTGCATTTAATATTTACATTTTTTTCTTTTGCTATCCCTCCCATCAACCTTTCAGACTCTTAATAACTGAAGCTTGGAGAAAACTGCAAAACAGCTGCAAGCTCCATTTAACACTTCTGTACTTTTTTCCTTATACCACAATAACATAGGCTTCATTAAACACCTCATGAATTTTGTTATTGAGTTGTTTCAGGCACCTTGCCCTTGCCAACGGCTATTCTTTTTATTAATGTGCTTGTTATTTTTTTTCTTCAAAATATGTTTTTATTTTTATTAAGCTTGCTTATAATGGTGTCTGTCTCAAGAATGCATTTGGTCTCCTTTAATATATACCCCTGTCAATTCTCATTTGAATACGTACACAGTTTACATTTTCTAAGCCACTGGCAATACCAACTGGCTGCTATGGAGGTCTTCCTAAACAAAATTACTAAAAAAGATAGAAAAAAGATACTGAGAGCTGAAACTTCTTTCATCTGGTTCCCCATTCATTTCTGGTGCTTGTGATGCTATATGAAATTAATTGTGTTGGGTTTAGTGAAGGTAAAATGTAACTTTTGGATTCTGGTGGAGGAAATCCAGTGCATTATAGTGCACAATAAGAGCTACATTACAGAAGTATTGCATAAAAGTGGATGTTGAATAAAGGAGTGATGGCACAAATACACCACAAATACTGGAAAACTTCAGAATCAGAGTCATACAATGGTTTGGGTTGGAAGGGGCCTTCAAAGTGCATCTAGCCCAAACCTCTTGCCATGAGCAGGGATATCTGTCACTAGATCAGGTTGCTCAAAGCCTGTGGAGGGTTACTGCAGCTCTCTGATCATTTTTATGGCCCTTCTCTGGATTTGCTCTAATACGCCCATGTCTGTCTTGTACTGGGGACCCCAGAACTGGATTGAGTACCCAAGTGTGGTCTCAGAAGAGCAGAGGAGAGGAATCCCCTCCCTTAACCTGCTGGCCACACTTCTTTGGGTGCAGCCCAGGATATGATTGGCTTTCTGGGTTGCAAGCACACATTGCCAGCTCATGTCTAGGTTACCACCCACCAGTGCCACTACATTCTTCTCTGCAGGGCTGTTCTTAATGCCTTCATCCCCCAGCCTGCATTGACATTGGAGATTGCCACTCCCAGGTGCAGGACTGTGCATTTGAAATGACTGAACTTAATAAATTTCATCAATCCTCAGGGTCCCTCTGGATGTGTACCAACTGCACCACTCAGCTTGTTGTCATCTGCATTTTGCTGCAGCTTTCTTCAGACCGTTATGAGTTATCACCATTCTGCGGTAGTCTGAAAGTACCGAAAAAAGGAAAATATGCGCTAATAATCGTTTAGTTCAGCCAACAGTTATTAACATGTCTCAGGAAGGAAAATGAATATTTTTCATATAAATTTACACTAACACATACATCTGATAATTATCTGCTTACTTCATTTTTAATAAATGCTGCATGGATTCTTTTAATCCAGTTCCAGGTGATGTGTCTTAGCCTGATACATCAATTGCACATATACTGTCAAAAAGAGTGAAAAGAGCTGGTTTTGGGGTTTTTAACTCTCCCTATATGTCAAGCAAAAAGTCTTCTCTCTGCCTTAGTGCATTTTTTTCTTGGTGCTTTCCAATTCTCAGTTGTATGCTAATCATAGCTGCCACCACTGACCATAATGTTTCCTTCTTAAAACACAGATTTGGGGCATCTCTAAGTGGTTTAGGAATATAACCTTCATGCTTTGAAAAAGGCTTCCTTGTAGCCAGTTCTGATTTTTCTGTCCTTTTCTAAGGTTGTATAACATTCATGACTCTAGTATCACATTTTTCTCTGTCTGATAGCTAAAGTGGTTCTTTTTTACAGGCCCACCTGTTAAAGCAAATGAGTCATGACATTAAAGCCATTCTTAACTTCAAACTAAAAGTTTTCCTATATATGAACATAGAAACCATTAAGAAACCCAATGACGGGCTGACCTGAACGTCATAGACTATTTGACATAAATAAGTTACTAGAGGTTGTGTTGTAGGTTTAGATTTTGGAATGACCATCCATACTTGTAAAGATGTGTATAAAATTATTTTTATTATTACAGACATGTTTTAGAAATAAAATAAATGCATGGGAAACCTTACTATTTCTTCCTTTTATGTTTGCTTGCACTGATTCGATGCATCATATCTTCAAGAGTATGCTGAAACTCTTCAGCCTTCTACACTTTTGCAAAACACAGAAAGCATGACAACAAACCACAGTGAATTAATATTAAAATATGCTCACTTACTACAGTTTTGAACTTAGCCACTGATTACATAATCATTTTGTAGTTAAATTGTAAACATTCTGTCAGCAGCAGAAAATTATAAAAAAGAGATACAGTCCCTCCCTCCCAATTTAGTAGTGAGCCTAAAAGAACAAGGAACTGTCTGGCATCTTCATCACATAATACTAGACTATAATAGTTCCATTTTTTTTTTTTTTTACTGAAAAGAACTCAGCTGGTTCATTTAAGTAAATTTCATGTATGTAAGACAGATGCCTATAAAATTTGTTCAGGTATTAAAATAGAGCCATAATAGTACAATAAACCCACAAATTACAAAGTTCCTTTTTTTATGTGCCTGTTTCATGTACACTCTTAAATAACATGCTCAGACCTTCATCTCTGAGTGGAAAATCAAGGAGATTCTACATATATTTTCCTTTAATCTGTGTATTTGCAGTTTATGCTGGACTATAGACATGTTAAGTTATAAGTGATAGAATGAAAATAATCAGAATACTGATTTTTTTTTTTAAATGCATGGAATCTTATTAGGAAGCACTTTGGGACATTTGCTATTGCACCTTCTATATGTTCCAGCTTTCTGTTTTAGTGGCCCAGGCTGCCTGTATCAAACACCACAGCTCAAAGACCATTCTTGATAGGCCACTGGGGTTCTTTCATGCACTCTTGTCAAAGCTTGTTTAAAAATTACACTGTGTAGCCCTGAAACAGCCTATAGAAAAAGTGATGAACCTGATCTAGAATTCAGTCTAAGTCTAGACTTAACCTCATCTAAGAAAACTTAATTTAGTGTAAATATTTTATTTACATTTTTAGCACTCTCTTAATGAACAATATTTTCTCTTGGGGTTAGAGTTTTTTCATTTATGCTTTTTTTTCTAAAGCTTACACAGGAATTGATGCAATCTGAACAGAGCTATTGCATCAGCCTTTATAGTTTCTATGGCAGATGTTAATACTTCTGAGGCCATTTTACCTGTTAGAATAGTCTGAGGACATTCTTAGGAGTGTAATACTCCTCAAAGCAACCTGTAATGGCTAAGCAGTCTCCCACAATGCATGAATTTCATTTACAGGAAAACTATATATAGACTCTTCACAGACAGGAAAACTGTGGCTGTGAATATGCCTTCATGTTGAATCATGGTCCACTAGAGGGACAAGAACTTGTTCATTTTGTACTGTGTAGTAAAACTCAAGGTGATTTAAACAATGCAAGACCAAAACTGAGTTGAAACAATATATAAAAATTGCCATTGCTGTTTTTTTAGGGGCCCCACCAGATGACATGGGAAGACTTGTACAGATATTAAACAGAGAGCATGTAGATTATGCTAATTGTTTTTTGCTGTTAAAGCAGAGAAACAGTGCCTTGCTTTCTGAGAGCTACTGCTTTCTATTCTGTCTGAGGATTTTGATCAGCCCTATGAAAAAAAAAAAAACCCACAGCTGGACAGTTGGAGAATTTTTGTGAAATTGCTTCTCTAAGATTGATTCTTCCTTTTTTTTAAGTTTTAACATGAGAGGACGGAGAATTTATTGCTGCAGGGATTCTTTTTTGGCTTTGTTCTGTCTGTGTGAACATGAAAGTGCCCTGTTTACATCATGTACACATTTAGAATTTGTGTATTCCTTTTTTTAAAAATAAAATCTCTGAGTAACTCATGCCCTTCTTTCTTTTGAGTGGAGGATGTAAAATTTCCAGTGCCCATCTCAAAGAGCTATGAAAGATGAAACTGGGGTTAAAAGGGATACCAGAAATTGTTATTTTTGGTATGGAATCCTATATAATAATACAGGATGGTACCTCTTCCATAAATACTATTCTTGCCTCTGTATATTAGGAAAATGCTAATTATTTAATTGGTTATAGATTAGCAAGCATTTCTGTTTAAAGATAATTTTCTAAGTACCCTGAGTACCCACATGACTGTAAGTAAAGCTTTAATAAGTTGTGGTGGGTTGACCTTTGCTGGATGCTAAGTGCCCAACATGCCACTCTCTCAGTCCCTGCCCCATCCTCAACAGAATGATGTGAGAGACAAAATAAAATAGAAAAAACCCTTGTGAGTCAAGACAAAGGCAGTCTAATAATGCAAAAACAAATGCTGTGCATGGGAGCAAAATAACACAAAGATTTATCCTCTACTTCCCATTAGCAGGTGATGTCCAGCCACTTCCCAGGAAGCAGGGCTCCAGTATTCATAGTGGTTGCTCTGGAAGACAAATGTAAATAATACCCCCAGACCCCCACTCCCTGCCACCCTTCCTTCTTTCTCCTAGCTGTTATTGCTGAGCTGATGTCATGGTATAGAATATCTCTTTGGTCAGTATAGGTAAGCTGTCCTGGCTGTGTCCTCTCCAAAAGATCTTGCCCACCCCTGATAGAAAAATGTTGAAAAGGCAGCCTTGATGCTGTGCAAAAGCTGCTCAGCAGTACCCAAAACACTAGTGTGTTATTAACACCTTTCTAGCTACTAATACAAAGCACAGCACTATAAGGACTGCTATGGGGAAAATTAATTCCCTCAGATCCCAACCCAATACATAAGTAAAGTGATGCTAATTCAGACCATGCCCACTGAGACACATAATTATCTTCTTCCAGTATCTGTGTTTTATCATGTGCCATACACTTTATTACCTAGTCTTCAGGGTGTTAACATTGAGTAACAAAATTCAGGGCTCTGGAGAAACTCAAAAAAGATAAAAATAATCTCACGTCAGACAATATATTTATTTCTATGAATACTGTTTTGAAAAATATTTATGAATGATGTATTCTTACTGGCAGTGAACATCCTTTCCACCATAAAGCATCTTTCACTGCATTTATGTTGATTTTACATTCCATTTTATATTGCTAAAGGAGTAGTCAATGGTGGAACCTTAGTTAAACCAGAGTGCTTTGTTTTCTTTTACAGAAGTCATTGTCTGTGTTTTGCTGTAAGCTTGACTGTGAAACAATATATTTTTACAATTATTTTAAAAAAGAAATATCATTGTATATTGAGTCTATAATATGTTGCATTCAAGTCCTTTATCACTTAAACCCTTTGAATATGGAACAATGTGTCTCAAAGCAAAGCGAATAAAGGATGATTGTTTGGTAATCCACAGATAGTTATCCACATTCAGCAAAGGAGATAACACTTGCTTATATTAAAATATGCATTTCCTGAGACTTCATAAACTGCCATCAATTGCTGCTTGCTTTTCTCTTTTTTTTTTTTTTCTTCTAGTCAACCTCCATGATTATAATTTCCTGGATTAGAGAAGATTGTGACCTAATAAGGCTCATCTTCTGGTGTACCTGGCTAATAATAAGCCACATGACAGAAATAGGTTGTAGTATAGAACAGAACAGAGCTATTGCTGTTGGAAGTGCCCTATAATGATCATCTAGGCCAACTGCCTGACTGCTTCAGGGCTGACCAAAAGTTAAAGCATGGTAGTAAATGCGTTATAGTTATAGTCATAGTCTCTTAAACACTGACAGGTTTGGGGCATTGACCACCTCTTCAGGAAGCTTGTTCTACGGTTTGACTCATAATCCTTTGACTCAGGGGACTAGGCTGCCCAAGGTCTATCAGTAGTTTTAAAGACTGAGGCCAAAAAAAGTATTGAATGCCTGATGCGTGCAAGCCAACTCAGCTCAGACAATACAGAGGCAGGTCCAGGATTTGTTTTGTGCCAGGGGAATACAGGTTTATTTAACAAATGAAATTCAGTAGGTGATGTAAGAATATATGAGAAGCTTTGTTAAATGAGAATAAATATCTCTGTAGTCCACTGCTTTCTTTTGAACAGGAGGCACACAAGAAAATAATGTAACAGTCAGCCCTTTGGAGCGCTGCAAACTATTGGTCGTCAGACTGGTTGAGCAAAAAACATTCTTCACAGGTCCTTTTAGCTCTTCAAACTGGTCTAGATGTTAGGATCCATGGGATGTTTTGGCAGTGATTTCTACAGTTTCATTATGCAGCCAGAAAAGTTTATTTTTCTTCATTGTATTTAAATGTACTGCAATTATATTGTAAAGTGCTGCTCTCAGGTTTGGGGTTTTTTTTGACTATGTTCTCTCCTCCTGGCACTGACTATTTCATCCCCTGGTACCTCTTTTCTAGATGAGAAGCCTTCCCACGCTATCTGCAAGAATTAATTCTATGACCATCACCCTCACAGCCTATATTCATATCTCTTCTGGCTATATTACCTTTATGCCTGTGATTGCAAAACAAAGCTATGCATGATACAGGCTTAGTGGCATAATGTGTGTATGCTGTGTTACTTGCTCAATTTTTAACACCTTAATTGTTCTTGACTGCTACTGAGCTGACTAAGTCATTGAACTATATAAATAGAAGGACTTTACTTATATTAATGAAAAGCTCTATTTCTACCTTCAAAACAAAGAAGTTCTCTGATTTATGGTAACAGCAGATCAGCACTGGGCATCTTTAGATGCAGATTTACTTACAAGTGCAGAAGGAAAGATTTGTTTGTATAGTTAAATACTCATTGCATACAAAGCAGCTGCTTATAACTGCCTAGGGTGAAAGTGTTGATTGGTATACTAATAAAATATTCCAACTGAACTTCAACCAGAAAGGTCTATTCACTGGGTTGAGCATCTGTATGTCCTGTAGTTTAGAATAACACTTGCCAGCCCTCACTGGCCTGTGGGCAATGTTACACAAGGAAAACCCTATGAGCAACACCAATTTTTGCTCTCCCTATTATCTTCAGTTTTAATTTTTCATTTTCTGTGGCTCGCAGCAATATTGCTGTCTCTTGCAGGCAGCATGCTCCCAGTCAGTGTTTTTCTCACTCCAGTTCCACATAGTCATTTGCACAGATTCTTTATCATAAGGTGATTCTGACTGGAAGGGATTACTTATGCCTTGATATATCTGAAGTGTCAATCAGAACTACTACGTACGAGGACAAACTGGCACTTAAATGTTGATGCTTGTCAAGAGCATACACACTGATGTGTGCCTGTCACATGTTTCTTAATCTATTTTACCTGAAATGTGTGTATATGCCTACATGTACAGGCAATTTTATCTTTTTCAAGGCATAAAACTGTGAATAAAAGGAAGATAAAAGCTTTTTTTTGCATAAGAGATACTTAAATATTGGTTTTGAGTCATTCCTCTTGGTTTGTAGTAGCCTCTGGAGTAGACTAGCTACTCCAGAGAGAGATACTCACCCTTAGCAACAAACCTTGGAACTTATATCTACTATGCACAAAATGCAATGGGTGAAGTGTTTGATCCTGTCTTCAGTTCCTCTCAGCCATGTTGCTGAGTTAGAATTTTTCCTCTATGGTTCTTCCAGGCCTAATAATTCTTTGAGGTTTCTCCTCTTTATATTTTCTATTCCTTGACTTTTTTCTTCGGTTTTCTTTCCTTTTATTTGTTTCTTTGGTTTTTTCATTATGTATTTGCCAGCTAAGAAAATAAATTCTTTCTTTCTTACACTCTCTCCTCTATGACAGACTCAAAAGATGACTTTCCTTTCTTGTGGAAGAATATATATGTGAAAGATGTATTTTATAGTTCAGCAGCCAGAAAAAAAGCAGGAGAGGCTGAAATGTATTTTTTCCTGGGCAGATCCATCAGCTTAACCTCAGATCCTGAGGGTCTCAATTAACAAGCTTTATCTTGACAGTATACAGTCACTAAGAATAAAATTGAAAACAATATTGGGAGGGGTTTTTTGAGACATGATGCCAACATGCATATTCAAACTTCAACTTCTTCTGCTCCTAATCTCTCATGCTTTTGCTATGTATTCTTCCTTATAAGAGGATTTGAGACCGAACTGTGGTACTGTGTCTTGTAACAGCATTTGTGACATGTGGGAAGTTTAGCTGCAGCTGATAT
Organism: Rhynochetos jubatus; assembly: GCA_027574665.1. NCBI lineage: Eukaryota > Metazoa > Chordata > Aves > Eurypygiformes > Rhynochetidae > Rhynochetos > Rhynochetos jubatus. The sequence continues at coordinate 27,581,450 of CM050656.1, forward strand.
TCTTTGGCTTCAATGAATGGGCATATTCATCTGTACAATGTGACTGTGCATATGGACAAAAAATCTCAAAGAATATCCACTTACTAGCAAGTAACCATTCTTTCTCTTCCATAGAGACTTCAGGAAAATCAATATGAATCCACTAAAAACAATAGATCAATCCTTCTTCATGTGTTGTCTCTTTACTATTGGGTTCTTGTTTTATTTAAGTAAAATAGATAATCTAGCATGGAAATTCTTGTTTCCTGTTTGTGTACCCAACAGACAAACTAATAAGGTATCCAAAATACAAATGCAAGTATAAAAGAAGGCTATCCAAATCAAATGCAGCAAAAACTGTAGATACAAGTAATTAATAAAATATGTATTCAACCTTGCATATACTTTTAACTCAGGAATTGTTCCGAAATTATTTTTTTTAAGGCTCTGATTGCAGGATATGCTTTCTGGTGGAAGAAATTTGGAGCCTGTGGTAGAAATATTTGAATTTTGACAGATGCTGGTTTTGGTTAATAAGATAATCTCTCCATTTCCCAAAAATAGGAGGCTCTAAGTTTCCTGCACTTCTGCCATTTTCAATGGCTGAGATATTTAGTCAGCCACTCAAAAAGGGCCTTCCATTTTTTACACAGTAACATGAATCAAGGGTGTTATGGCAAGGTTACTTATATTTCCATGTTAATGCTGACATATTTTAGATAAACCCAAGATTAACAAATACTGAAACATGGCTAACCTGGTTTTGTTTGTTTAATAAGACGTAACAAAACTGTTTCGGTTAGTAAGTTAGGACATTTATGCTACATTTTTTTGTTACATCTGGCATGTGAAACAGGTACGTGGTCGCTGACCCTTGCTTGGAGGGATATAATTGCAGTCTTAAAATTACACAGAAGCATAATGTTTGACCACATAGTGAAACATTCAAGGTTTGGGTTTTTTGGTTTTGGTAGGGGGTTTTAGGGGTTTTTGGTTGGGGTTTTTATGTATGAAAGTAGCTATATATGTTTCCATATATTTTACAATCTTTTCCTGTTTGAAACTGTCATTGTTACGCTTAGAACACAGAGAAACTCCAATACCAATATGTAGTTTTCTAAAAACATCAATGCAAATGTTTTCAAAGGGGCTTTTAACCATTATTAACATAAATTAGTTATGGTGTTTTTATAGTTTTCAGCTTTCATGATACTTGGCTGCTCACTTGATAGTTTTGATGTATTATAAATATTAAAATTGAAGAAAAAAAAATGGAGAAGTGGATCATGACAAGCTGATGTTAGCTTTGCTATTCAAGGAGAGGAAAGAATGATCTGGAATTTCTCAGTACTCTGTGATTGTAATTGGCAGCCAGTTCTAGGGAGAGATCATATACACAACATGAGAACATGTTTGCACCATAAAATTATCTAATAGTGACAAAAAGGAGTAGATACTAAAGAAATTAATGGAAGCAAAGAGAAAAAATAGTTGCAAGATTTCTTTTCAATCATAGTTGCCTTTAATATTTTCCTGCATCTGTTAATGACTTTAAGAGCTGATGGCATTGTGGTAGAATACAAGTAGGGATAAGAGCTGGTTAAAGAACTTCTGGTACACTTTTTAAAAGTTATATTTATATTTTTGTTGAAAAACCTAGTGTGCTATATTTAATGACACTTTTCAGTTATACTGGGAAAAGGTCAAAACATTCCTTTTGAAGAACATACTGGGTTCTGCTTGTGTTGTTTACATTACTTTCATTAGATTGCATATGACTGTAATAACGCTATATCTTATTTTTCTAATTTGATAAAAACTAACAAAAATTATTATATTTAATGAAAAGTTTTAATAATACCTAAGTTGTCCTTCATTATCGATATCCATGTTTTATTATGTTCTTTCATTAGCTAACACGAGTATTTGCAATAACATCTAAAAGATCTCTTCCTCCTGTAATACAAATTGTATTATAATCCAAGTAAGTAAGATGCCTGGCCCTTGGGGAACAAAAAGGGAAAAACATAATTGCCAAACACTGAGTAAATAAGGTAGTTCATAAGCAATGATGAAGTGTACACACAGGACCATATGAATTTTTAAATCAAGAATGCCATGAAAAGACAACACATTTGCATCCTGTGTGAATAGGAGAGATCTTATTTCAATCCCTATTGACACATACAAACTGCAGTGGTGCTGTGCCTCTTGCAGAGTTCTGGTACTGTCATGGACTATTTAGAAAAACTTGTAAAATGACAATCTGTTATTCCCAGGAATTTTAGCAATGGTATTGTAAATAACAATGTATAATTTTTTGTAATAAAATGTTCAAAAGTGAATCTAATTTCAGGTCATGCAATAAACACCATGTTTGCTCTATACTTATTTCACAGCTACAAAACAATATATCAATATTTCAGTGAACATGAAATGAGTTTCAAAGTTTATGAGCTTTTGCTCATATCCTACTAACTTTACCAGGGACAAATACATGATTTGGAGTGAAAATTACAACTGGATTTTTTTTTTATAATCTCTGTCTTAAAATGAAAACTGAATTTGGTTATTGCAGGTAATGTTACTGACTCAGGAAAAACATAGTGTGAACTGACACCCAAATGGAAGTCGTAGCATCCTCCCTACAAACCTTCAGAGCTACATTGCTCATTGCTCTAGTCACAGCACAGCTGTGTGGGAATTTTTAGCACTCAGGAGCACTCCATTTTCATTTCATCTCAACATTTAAGAGCAGAATTCTTTTAAGGCAGTCCTGTAATACTCATTTAGAGTTAATAACCAATTCTCCTGAGGTTTGGTGTTGTAGTGAGAAGAATGCAGTATTTTAGTGTTGCAGCTGTAGTGCAATAAAGAGTACTACCAAAAAAAAAAAAATCTATAGGCTTGCTTTTCCTTCTGCTGGAAAGAAACGGCAAAACATACTTGATTATGTTGAGTAAGAATAACATTAGAGTATCACCACACTATCTTTATATGCTGCTGGAGAGGTGATGATGTGTCTGGAAGATCAGGATTCTGAAACAGGGCTGAGTGCTGAAGGGAACATGTTCAATAGAATTATTTTTTTGTTTCCCTATATAAAGCTCAAAAAAACCCCTCACCCATCCCTTTTGGAAATGGCTTGAGTTTTTTAATTAAAAGATTGAAAATTGTTTTCACACTGTTATAACAAAAGAGAGATAGACTAATAGACTAATATGTCAGTAAAGAAGAGAAAATAGAATAGAAAACTGGCCTTGATTTTTTTTTTTGCTATAAATTTTGGAGCAGATTATTTTTAGTCATTAAATAATGTCTAATTCTGAGGACCACTTTTTGCTTGTCTAAGCGTTAGACTTTCTTCAGGAAGTAATAGAAAATAGTGGTTTTTTTTAACAGAGGTAGTAAAAAGGAAATTTCATCATACATCCCTTTTTCAGGGAAAGGTTGTATAGAGAGCTACAACATCTGTTTGCACAGTTTTCAAGTCACATGCAAACCTGTACCTGTTTGCAGACAAGTTCAACTTTTGATAGCTGTACAGGACTTCAGAGGCCAAGTCTTCAAGGTTATTCTTCTTTTTCATAAAGCCTAAAAGTCTAATTGCCTTGATTCTCTTAAAGCTTTTCTCTAGGAAGATACAGTTGGTAACTTTTCTTTAGAAAGCAGAAGGAAAAAAAAAGGACCACTCAGTTTAGCAGCTATATCTTTTTCAACAGTGTAGGAATAGCTTGGCAATACACTTCATTTTCTAATAACCAGAACAAAATGTTTACATAGTAACAATTTTAAACCCTTACTATTTGGCACGTTTTTCCAATATGCTTTCACAGACCTGTGTTGAAAAAGCTAATTAAGGTTTTTGCCACTTGTGTAAGAATAGTTTCCTCAGTTTTCAGTACTCAGAGTTTTGGTACTATATTGAGTAAACCTTAACAGTTCTATACAGTTATGTACACAGAAGAATAGTAAGTTTGGATAAACGTTATGACCTGTAACCAATATGTTGGTGTTTGTGTATTTGCAGTAATGTTGCACGTGCTTGGAAACTGAAAACAGAGTAATTATTTTAGTCTTTCTTATTAGCCACCAACATTTGAGAATGAGGTTGTTCCTTTCTTTTCTTGTGTGTTTATTTTTTAATAATGTTTAATGATTCTCTAATGTTTAATGTTAATTTTAGTTTTTGTATAATGTTTTAATGGATGGTCTTGATGATCTTTAAGGCCTTTCCCAAACTAAAAGATTCTATGATTCTACAATTCACCAGCACAATCAGAATGGCATCAATCTGAGCACTAACAATTTTCACAGATAATTCTGAAATATGATGTTAAGTACATCAAAATCCATTGATGAATGGACATTTGTAATAGTTGCTGTTATTTGTTCATTATTTGTTCATTCATTACTGTTCTGTAACAGTCAAACATTCCAGACTGAAAACATTTTAAAATAGAATTCACATTTTAAGTACTCTCCAAACTTCGGTAAAACACAAGACAATCTCAGTAGATTCAACCTTCTTACATATTTTTTAAAATATATTTTCAGTGAAGAGCTTAAATTTATTTTTCTTAACCTCTTTGTGATATGCAATAACCTGATTAAAGTCTATTGCCTTTGCTTCAGAGATAATAGGTTTCACTTAAGTGAGAGCATGCCCTCTGCCAAAGGGCTATAAAGAGAAAAAGTGAAGTACATAGCATTTTTCCATCCAAGATATCAATGCCTATATGTTATTTCCTTAAATCAAATCTTTGGTCACAAATCTGGCAGATATATAAAGGCCTATCATTTTTAGATATTTAGAATACATTTGCTAACCACAAGCAGTCTCAAGCTGTCCATTTCAATAAGGCATTGAGTGGTGAGTACTAACAAACCACTGAACTTTAAAAAACCTTGCTTGAATCAGTTTTATAGAGATTTCAGAGAAAACATAGAGACAGATCTTAAATAATCTTTGTAATGTAAGAGGTTATCAATGAAATCCTCCAAAGAGCGATGCTGAAATCTCTGGTGTTCAGTGTCCATTTGTGATCTGAAAAAGGAAGTGAATATTTTGATGGTGGTATAGAAATAAAATACCTTGTTCCAGCCCAATGGAGAAGGCTGTTACTCTTCCCCTTTGCAGGTCTGACCAGGAGCTAGGATAAACATGTAATAGAGAGATGAACATTCTCAGACATGCATGCACACGGACACAGATGACTGAAGTTCATGACAGAAACACCCCCATGCCTCAGTCCCACCTGTTGCTGGCACCCAGACCTATGGATCTGGCATTAAAACCTCTTACCCCCTACCCAGGTAGAAAGCAAGGTCACACAGGAAATATTTACCAATAGGATGTAACCAGAAGACAGGGCAGACAACAGTGGTGAGGTGCAGGGCTCAGCCATATAAACATGTTGTTCTGTGCCTACCCATATGGTACCAGTCCCTCTCATCCCTCTTCTCTCCATTTACCCATGCTTTGTCATTCTCTTATATACTTGCACCTCTTCTTTTCTCCACCCTTGTCTCCTATATCATGGTCCTAATTATTATTTCCCATTTAATCTCAGTTTTCGTACATCAAAGTTTGGTATTTACAATACTGTTACCAAGGACAACTTGCCCTTATGGTGTCAGTGGTACTGTTACACAGGAGCTGTTGGCATTGCAAGATTGTACTCCTGAAGGGTTCCCAGTACTCCGCTTGAATAATCTGTGAAGTTTGGCTGTCACTCCCATACATAGCCCCCTCTTCCACCTGTGATATCTGGCCATCCTTCATGGTGCTCTTTGTGACTCCTGTGACCTCTCTGTTACCTGCTGTGCCCATCAGTTTTTCATGTCAGCTGCAGTAGTTTCCAATGGTCTGCTCAGTTAGTTAGCTAAAACTCAGGCCAGGGTGTAGTCATTTGCCTGCATAATACAGTTATGCCTTGGTGCTGACACATGAACTAGAAATGTAGTGATTTCCCTTCTTGGAAAGCTTTAGTAAAACTAGAAAAGAAGAATGAGAAGAGTTGACAAAGATACTGAATGATGTCCATAGAGGGGAATAAAAGAAACTAAACTCTCCAGCTGGGGGGGGGGGGAGGGCAGGGAAGGAATGTCATAAGAGTTTAGAAAAAAAAAAGCAAAAAAAGAACTCCACCACCATTAAAAAAAGGGGGGTGGGGGGGAATATCATTCTCTTGATACTTAATGCTCCCCATTCTTGTAAAGTTATTAGGCAACAGATTGAGAGAAGACAAAGCAGTACCTTCTACATGCAAAAAATACTTAGTGACATTTCGGGAGCTAACACTATGTCAGAATTTGTACAATGTGCCTGCAGAGACTCCTTGTGAGCTGGCCTACAAGAAGGAGTGAACATCTGTTTTCTGTGGGTGTGCTGAAGTCTGTGGATTTTTACAAATCTGTTGCTATGGTATGAGAAGGAAGACATTGTTATGCTGGATGGCATTTGAGATACACAATAATACTAAAATAAATTGGTGTTTATCAGCCATGTGATGAAGAAATTAAAACATATCTTTCAAGTGACACAGGCTCTAGTTTACTTGACCGAAGTTGTTGACTTCTCAGCACTCCTTTATCTCCTGTCTCCAGTCCCAATGAACAGCCGTTGCAATCAAAATCAGTCAGTGAAAGATGGTTAATAATTTCATTGTTTTCAGCAACAATGGACTTACATGTCCTGTTTTAATGAGGAAAGGACCCTTTCCTAACTGCAACTTGGACTGTATAGGGTTAGAGCTGCCTGTATTTTGATTCATCATTTTTTTAATCAAACATAAATCAAAGCTTGAGTGATCTATTTTTGGTTGTCCTTAAGGGGGCAAGAGGAGATTAGCTGTCTGTTTGAAATTTCCTGCTCTTCAGTATACCTTTGAGACTGAAGATATCCCCAAGAGAATATATCCATCCCTATTTGTTCAGCCTTCTTGCTCAGGAAGCTTACAAGGTAAAAAACATTCATCAGCAAGAATGAACCATGATAATAAAATACAGAAATTAATCTGAGCATGCTGTGAGAAGATAGTTAGCTTTCTGAGAGCAGAAAAAGAGAAAAAGAAAAGCTACTACTGCTGTAATCAGTAAAACTGGAAGTTATTACTGTTTTCCAGTAATCTGAATATCTCCGAAATAGTCTGTGTCATCTGAAATAACTGTTATGGAAGGAGGGGTGTATTGTTGTGAGAAAAACTATTAGTGAATAATCATAGTTCTTAGTTCAGATTCCGGTATAAGCTCAGATGAAATTTTTGAAGAAATTTAACCAGGCCACATTTCTATAGCTTCGAAAATAATAGTAATGATTACTGACTTTCAGGTTTAGTTCAATGTGTATGTCTTATGTAATTTCTTTGGAAAAAGGAACTCACGCTTATAGCTGCCATGATGCAGCTATTTAAAAAATGAAGCCACAGACTTGTTCATGATGCTCTAGAGTCTGCTGGATGAATACTGTTTTCTATGATAAAAACTAGCTTAAATTAATAGTAATATTATAGGAAGCATATCCCAGATTCACTACCTCATGTGTCTACAGTTGGCTTTGGATTGTGGTTTTAATGAGAGTTTGACTTTCCCTTGCCTTCCATGAGGATGTTAGTTGACATTAAGCAAACTTGAATTTGACCAATGGGTCATAAAATCCTTTTGGGTTGCTACTTAGCTTCTATACAAATAAATAATGGTATAACAAGGACTTTGAATTTTGCACAGAATTATCTTGTATTATTTTATGTTGGTGTTAAGACAAATAGGAATTTTTTGCGTTATTTTTATTTGAATGGACTCATGCCAAATACTTAACTGTCACAAATTGTTTTTCCTAATGAAAAGAAGCCTCAAATGCTGCTGGCAGCTCAGCTCAAAAAAGTAAACCAGTTAAGTTCAGATTAAAATAATTTTCCGTTCCAGGAAAACTTGAGAATACGAAGGTGGGGTCTTTCTCTCAAAGCAAGACTCCATAATCTAAAAATAAATAATTAATTTCTACCCAGTGGAGGATTACTTTATCTTTGATAAATCTAAATGTACAGTTGATAACTTTGAAATAGAGGGTATTAATATAGAATTAAAATAATTTATTTTACTGCAGAGTATATTTATTTTTATTGTTTTATAGTGTTCTCTCTCTCAATATTTAGAACATTTTGAAGGCATAATTTCTTTTCTAATTCTTCATCTATATACTTTAGTTTCAGATTTTTTTACTTTCTTTCACCTTAAACAACTCATCAGTATTGCCAAAAAACCTTTTGAAATGTTTTTATTGAAACGTAGAAATTGCATACATCTCTGTTCATGTAAACCCATGGTAAAACACTTTGCCAATATAACTTCTACTGAGTTTTAGTTTCTTATTTACCCTATAACATTTGGATTTTTTTCTAATACCAAATACATTGTTTCCTTTAATCCTGGGCATTAATATCCTGTAACTTTATTCCTGAAATAAGAGTCACACAACTGGCACTGTGGGATAATTCATTCACAAGACATGAAAGGGATTTTTCTTTTTTGGTAGTTGTTACATATCACAGGCTTGGCACAGACAGGTGTAGGGTTTATATTTCTACCAAACAATGCATGGAAATAATACTAGAAGCTGCAAGGTCAGAAAGACTCAGAAAATTTTTGTTTGGTGTAATCAATTGGTCTTTATTCAGAGAAGTTCAAGATCTTCCTTAGCTGCAGCTATGGGAAAATGTTATCAAATTCTCTTCTATCTGAAAAGTTTAATTCCACATCATTAGATTATTGATTAAGCTTTCCATTTTTTTTTAATTCTCTGTGATTAAATCTAAATGCAGTACAATGCCTTCCTCTTTCAACCTTGACCCTCATTGAAATTAGTCAGTTGTATTAAGCAGTAGACAAAGCAGTTTAATCTTTAGTGGATGCAGTCATTCCTATGTAAATTTTTATGTTCCTGTGCTAAATGCAAAGACTATGGTTGTTTCTGACATATCTAACTTCAGTTAATTACCTTAAGTTTGTTCATTGACTAGTGAGGCAAACAAAATGAAGCTTTCCAAAACTCCAGGGCTTATCGGAATGTTAGAATAGCTTTTAAATTAAGACAGCAGATGAGAATTTACCTTTTGATCTTTGAAACCACTCATTATTTACGAAGAAAAGGAAGCCCTAAGTGAGGGAAAACAGCTTATTTCTTTATCAAGGAGTTTAGATCCTCAAAAGGGCACCACTCACATCAAGTAGAGCTTTTTAATTAAGTTCACTAAACAAATGCTAAATCTTTCTGTGCAAGTATTTATATTCAGTGAGCAGCACTTTTTGCCTTTGTTAAACATTGATTAATATCATAGGCATCTGACATGCAATATTTTTGGAAGATCATTAAGTCTGATTATTAAGTCTGGGAGCAGCACACAGAACCACAGTAGTTGTTGCAGAGTTTCCAGGCTTCTTCAGGGATTTCTGGTGGCTGCTGGGAGTGAGGGCTGGCTTTCTTATCTTGCTCAGCACACCAAAAGACTTGCTTGTTGCTGGCTGGGTAGGAAGATCCTGTACCTTCTCCACTGAAGGCTGTGTGACACAATGACGTGCAATGTGTTGTGGCCGGCATGAGCTGGAGAGATAGGGTGCTGAGCACATTACAGACTGTAGCAGGCTTGCATGGCAAGGTTTTGGTAGCAGGGGGACTACAGGGGTGGCTTCTGTGAGAAGATGCTAGAAGCCTCCCCTATATCTGATAGTACCAATGCCAGCCAGCTCCAAGATGGATCCACTGCTGGGAAAGGCCAAGCCCATCAGCCACAGTGGTAGCTCCTCTGGGATAACATATTTGAGAAGGGGATAAAAAACCTGCACAAGGTCAATTGCAGTTGGAGAGAGGAGTGAGAATATGTAAGAGAAACAACCCTACAGACAGAAAGGTCAGTGAAGGAGGGGCAGGATATGCACCAGGTGCCAGATCAGAGATTCCCTGGCAGCCTGTGGTAAAGACCATGGTGAGGCCAGCTGTGCTCCTGCAGCCATGGAGGGTCACGGTGGAGCACGGATAGGCCTGCAGCCCAGGGAGCTGCTAGCAAGATAACAAACGAGTTAACAAATGAGCAAGCAAAGGACTTGTGGCCCCCCAGCCCACTTTCTGCTTATGTACTGAGCATGTGCTATGGAATTAAATACTCCTTTGGTCGGTTTGGGTTAGCTGCTTGAACTCTCTGTGTGCATACTCCACTGATTGTAATGAGAAAGTTAGGAACACAGCAGCAGTATCAGAAGTTGAAGAAGTCCTTGAATTGGTGCAAGCACTGTGCAGCACCAGCTGAAAAACACCTGGTGTTTTTCACCAGGTGATGTACTAGAATGGTACATCAGTACTATTCTCAGGGCAAATCCATAGCCTCATACCTGCCACTGTGAAGGAAATTAACTCTGTGCTGACCAAAACCAGTGCAAAATAAACCAATGGAAAATTCTAGGTAAATTTTACCTACAAATTCCTTCTTCCTGGGAGGGTGTGTGTGTGTGTGTGTATGTAAGTAATCACAGCTCCTGTCTTAGACATTCCTACCTTTAAACACAGACAGTTCTTTCCCTTAGATAACAAAAGAAGACTGTGGTGTCTTATCAGATGTGATGTTGATATTCTTAAGTAATAAAATTTAAAAATGTAGTATGGTAGGTGCAAAACTTCAGTGTTTGCTACACTTATAAAGTGACTTTTCTATTAGTTGCGGAACTGCCTTATTTCTGTTCAGGGGTTGTATTTCCAAAAGAGCAGCACCTGTAAAAGGATGAAGCTGTAATATGTTAAATTGCTGCTTTTTTGGAAGAAATGCAGTCTCACCCTGCTATTTTTATCCCAATTCACCTTTTCACTCTAATAATAAATAAATAAATAGGTTGAAAATCTGAAAAAAACCATATTGTAACAAAACCAATAGAAATGCACTAATGGCCTAACAATAATTGGATATCTTTTTAATCAACTCCTAGCTGTTTGGGGGTTTTTTATTTGGGTTTTTTTTTGTTTGTTTGCTTGTTTGTTTTTTTAACTTTATATTATCTTTATGTAGAAAGAATAAATCAAATAAATTTCAGGATCCTCTTTTTTTCACTGGTTAGGCCCACCTTTTCTTAAAAAATTGTGGCTTTTTTGTTTGCACTATGTATCATGTCAGATAACCTCACAGGGATGAATGCATATGATAGATACCCTCCCTGAGGGAAGCTGTTGAGTGGTAGTTCTACCCAGACCATCTCTTTTCCAATGGTTTGTGCAAATTTTTTTGAACTTCAAAACATGTGGTTTTTAACAGGAAAAAAAAAACAAAAAACAAACAAACAAACAAACAAACAAAAAAAAAAACAACAGAAAAGTACACCTCCTCCCCCTCAACAACCAGACAAAACTTCCATCAAATAATTATCAAGTATACTGTGATAAAATAAGACCTACAACTGAAAGAAAAAAGGCAACAAAGGCAAGTAGCTAAGAATTAGTAACCTAAGTGCCACATCTGCTACCTGTGTGATTAAAATACCACATTTTTGTGAACAGATACAACTGCATTATAGGTAATAAATAAAATACAGGTAGAGTAAATACTTTCTTCATGAAAAGATTAATGCAGTCTTTTAAAATTTTAGTAGGAAAATGTTATATAAACTAGTGTGCTAGTTATGGAATCATAGAAGCTTTTCACTTACCACCTTTTCAGAGCCTAATCCCAAAAAATAGAAGCAGGAAAATGGTGAATTGTCACCATGATGTTTGCTATTTAGTTTCAGTACAGAACTTCTGGTACTCTTTGAGGTAAGACCCTGAAACAGTGTTAGGAGAGAGAGATTAAGCCTGTGTTACCTGTCCTCAAAGGTAGCTGTCACAACGTTGTTACTAGGAAAGAAGCTGCTTGTTCAACATAATCTGAATGTTTCACTGGTTTATTGTTACCAATGGAAATTGTTTCCAATGTTACCATCTAGGACTAATGCAGTGGTTTGCTAGAACATAGGCTTCATTCTTAACCTTGTTTTCCTCATAGGTAAACAAATTCAAATGAAGTGTTGTGTCCAGATAAAATTTTAGATCCTTGCTATCCGGAAGGAATCTCAGGTCTTGGGTATGTTTCCCTTCAAACTACCAATTGCATTTGATTAGTGGTGGCAGATTTTCAAGATAAAGTTTACAGTGAACACTTTTGACTATGAACCCACAGATTCTGCTTCCACAGTAGTACCTCTATTAGCCTTCTAAAAGAGATTTTTTACACTGGTTAAAACTGCAACTTCAGCACATACCTAATTAATCTTTTTAACTTTTACACATATGCTTAATTTCCCCTTCTTCTCAGACTCATCACTGTTTAAACAAGGAGGTTTATTTTTGTCATGGTGGTAAATGCTGTAAAAACAACACATTTAAAGTTTATTTGTAAACCATGATGGGTTCCTTCAGGTGCAGAACACTTTATATTCTAAGACTTCTATTCTCCAACATTCACACTGTTCACACAGCACCCAAGGTTTTGATTTCCAGGCAGAATAGGATCAGCATTGTGGTCCAGGGGAACAAGACATTCACATCCAACTACTCAGTGTGTCCAATCCTTGCTGTTGGCCTGGTCCCTGAATGTAAGAGTCCTCCTGAAGGATGAGACACTAAAAAGACGTCAGAAAACCATGTACAGGTATTCCCCAAGAGGTTTTACTGTTTTCATTATTTCACCAGCTTTCTTCCTGGACCACTATCACCGTCTGCTGTCCTCCCGCAAGAAGTACTACAAGGGTTTAAAATTGTTAGCTGTTCTGTGCATCTGTTTCTTTCCAGCATATCCCTAAATCATGGCAGATATAGTCCAGGGCTTTTGGACAAGCTTCACCATTGCAATTATCTCTGCTTTGTTGCTTTCCCAGTACACATCAGTATCTTCCAACAAGTTAAATTAGAACAGATACAGTCAAGATGTCACCTAACTCAGGTGTGTTTTCAGAAAGGCTTCACCCCCTGACATTTCTCTTCTGCACAGTTATAAAAAGTTTTTATGTCAAACTGCTAACATCATCTCCCCTTCTTATTTTTATTTTCTTATGCCAACAGACTGATATTGCCAATAGAAAAAATAATTTTTCTTGCAGGATTAAGTAGTAAGAAAAGCAGGATTGAAAGAAGAGGGAGATGGTTTCCTTCCACACAAATACCTTTAATACTAAATAATGGGGAAAATGGATAAAGCTGGGATGTTAAATTGACCCTCTAGGTTTCGTTTTGAGGCCTATCCCAGTGTACTAAACAAGAAAATTCCTTTCTTTAATGGGGTAGTTTCCCAGAACCAGACAGAAAAACAACTTTCAATTGTGTTGCAAGTTTTGCATGCAAATATTGGCTCACATGCAAGAACAACAACAAAATTTTAACTATTGCTAATGTAATATTTAGTGTGGAAAGGAAATAAAAAAATAAAGGCTATACTGTGACTAATACCTAATGATACTTGCTATGTGCAGCCCCCTTTCAGCTTTCCCTGTATCTCAATCACAGGTTATACTAGATATTGTTCCTTCAAGATGAAATGACAGAGAAAAATAATATTTTAACTTACTGCTCAGTGTGCTAGCAAGAACATCAGAGGCAATATGGACTGAAGCATATGCCATGTTCAGGAGACAAGGAGAAAAATTAATCCCTTTACACTCTCAGGAGCAAAGGAAGAATTGTGGTTGAGGTCTCCTTGTGCAGTTATGCATCACCTCATACCTGTGACGCAGAGGAGAGGTTTGACAACATAGACTCAAACAAACACCCGAGATTGAATTGCTCTCTTTTTATGTCTTGTGAGTCTGGAACATGGCTGTACAGCTCAATTTGAATTGAAATTTTATAATCTTTCTTTTATTTTTATATTTATTAATCTCCATTTTAATCACTCATAAATTGCAGATTATGTATACAGTTTTTGAAAACGCAGGGAATATCTTAAAGATTATTGGTTTTGTCTGCCTAAATTTTAGTACCTTATCTTACTATCTCTTTGTCCAGGTCCTTGCTAAAGATATTAAAGAGAACTGGTCCCAGTACCGAGACGTGGGGAACACCACTTGTGACCAGACACCAATGGGATTTAACTCCATTCACCACCACTCTTTGGGCCCAGCCATCCAGCCAGGTTTTTACTCAGTGAAGAATACACACATCCAAACCATACTGTGGGAAATGGTGTCAAAGGCTATACTAAAGTCTAGGTAGACAACATCCACAGCCTTTCCCTCGTCCACTAAGTGGGTCACCTTGTCATCAAAGGAGATCAGATTAGTCAGGCAGAACCTGTGTTTCATTAACCTCTGCTGACTAGGCCTGATCACGTGGTTGTCCTGTACATGCAGCGTGATGGTATTCAAGATGATCTGCTCCATAACCTTCCCCAGCACCGAGGTCAGACTGACAGGCCTGTAGTTCCCCAGATACTCTTTCTGGCCCTTCTTGTAGATGGGTGTCACATCTGCTAATTTTCAGTCAACTGGAACCTCAGGGGTTAGGCAGGACTGCTGATAGATGGTGAAAAGTGCTTGGTGAGTACTCCTGCCAGCTCCCTCAGTACTGTGAGCAGATCCCCTCAGGTCACATAGACTTGTAGGTGTCTAAGTGGTACAGCAGGTTGCTAACCATTTCCCCTTGGATGTGGGGGCTTCATTCGGCTCCCCATGCCAGAAAATGGTTTTTTGTCTGTTGATGGCAAAATACAATGATGCTAATATTTGATTTGTCCTTCTTGAGGCTTCCCTATGATTATCAGTAATAAAAAAATATTATTCTAGAATAAGAATTAAGAAGTAAAAATATTGAGTTTGAATTTAATAGACCATAATAGTAGACCAATACATGGTTGCCAAGAATTTGTATACAATCATTATTTCAAAACAAACATCCTGAGAGGATGAAGATATAAGGAATTTGAATAAGGTTGATCAGCAAGGCCAGTTCTTGTGAGGTGCAGTAAAAGGAAATAATGAAAAGAGCAAAATGCTACCAGATGTGAGAACCTGTAATTATCAGAGTCCAGTACTCTGAAGGGTAATTTTTATATTTCACATGTACATGTTTAATACCAAATATACTTTTTTGCAGCTATTTGACATTACATGGAATTCAGATTTAGCAGAGTGCCACAAACTGAACCTCACCTGGGAGTTTCCCGTGTCCCTTCATTGACCTCAGGAGAAGCTCTGACCACTTCTGTGGAGCAAATTAATTAGAGCAGAGCTGGTACCCCAAGGAACCCTACCACTAGTTTCTGTATAGCGTCACTTATGGCACTTCAATTGCAAACGAGGCTTCTAAAACTTACTATTTTATATATTAAAGCATTGTAATATTCAGCATTTGAAGCGAATTGTAAAGATGGAGGTCACTAATGGAATATCATAGGTCTTAGGGTCATAAACAGAGCAATTTTCTCTTCTTAATAGGCTGGTAAAAAGAACTTAGCCATAAAATTTAAGTGGTAAAAACCAGACAAAAGAGAGAAGGTAACAGACAACATTATAAAAAATACAGCTGCAATTTCAGTGATGTTCAGTTGTGTTTAGGACAGACCTGGAAACATCACTAAATACATAAGCTTTGTTATTTCTTGTGGGGAAAATTTAAGGTAGGAAATTTTAGAAAGAAGATTCCAAGAAATTGTAGGAAATATTTACTATGGATTATAACATGCTAAGAGAATCTTAAGGATTTTCTAAAGTGAAAGCTTCTAAATGATGTAGCTGTTGTCAATAGCATATGCTGTCTTTGTATCTTGTCACTAACAGCAGTACAGTAATTATTTGTGTATATACACAAGGGTATGGAAACAATTCGAAATTCATTGCCAATAGAATTGAAGGTTGTTCTATATAACAGACTGAAGTATGTTAAATAACCAGTATTTTTTGACCAATATTTAGCATGTGTATAGCATCAAACCCGTCAAATATGCAAACAATAACCTTGTTGTTGAACTTGTCATAAAAGATAGTTCAGGGTCATTAAAACACCAGAGGTGGGGAGAGATTGCTAGTTCCTTGCACTGAGGAGACTAAAACGAAAAGGCGGCTGTAGGTGAACAATATTATTCAAATGAGAGAAGCATGAAGGAAGAAGCAACAGTATCTAGTGAAAGAAGTAATACTATTTTTCAGTGTGAAGGGGGTGGCATGAATTCCCTGTCTGGGTTAAAAATCAGTGATATTTTTCCTTTTACATTCATAATATTCAAGAGTTATTACTGTAATCCTTCCCATTTTTCATAAATGAAGCACAGACATTCCCAGCTTATGAAATATTTAAATATTATTTTCTTCCAGTTCACTGTTGGACTTCATGGCCTTATATCTGGCTTGGTGATACATTAAGGTGTGAGGGACATGGACTTCTTTAGCCAATGCCACCGATTTCAGTTTGCCAAGGAACAGGACTGCAGAGGAGCAGGACCACGGTCACTTGAACTCCTCACCTGCTAAATGCTAAGCAGTTGCAGAGTATATCTCTCCCTCTCTTGAATTGTTGTGGAAAGGAGAATCTTATAGAAGAAATAAGAGACACACAATAATGAAGTCACATCTTTGGAGTTACTGAATCCCTCATATATAGCTGGGAAGATGTGTCCTAGGTATCAGAGGATCACTTATATACGTAGAATAGACATTGATCCAAATTTAGGTGTCCCATTGCTATTGTCATGAGTGAATGTTCTAAATGTGTATAAATCCTCTTTTTTTTCATCACTATAAGATTGGCAAGTGCATAGGACATAGTCTAGTGGTTCTGATTTTTCTCTGACTAGGAAAAGGTCACAGGTTTTGTATTCTCCTGACAGTGAAGATGTTGGGCTTGTCTAGGCTTGCCTTCAACTGAGTTGCTTTTAGTATTTATCTGTGGTAACATTTGCACATGATCAAGCAGCAAACTAGTATTACTACAGCTCTGTCAATATCACATGCAATAAAAGTCAGGCAAAACTAGGTTGTAACTGGGCAACAAATAATAGCCCTCTGTGTTCATTGGGCCAGGAGTACTACTTTGCAACTTTCAAACTTCAGCTGCAAGTCAATGAAAAGGAAGCAGAATGTGTCTAAATCCAGCATACCCATGGCTGAGGACAAAACCATCACTGACATCATACTTCCTCCAAGAAGAGAGCTTGTCTCTCTTGGTTACTTGTAACCTCTATGTCCTGTCCCACTGCATCTTCCTAAAGGAAGATAGAAGTAGTGCTCTTCCTAAGTGCCCTTGGACTCTGAAGAGCAATGGGAGGTAAATGTAACCCCACAAAAAGAGGCAGATGCCAGGAATTTTATATGTATCAGCTTACTAATAACTAAGATACAGTATTGTAATTTAACTAAAATAAAAGCTGCTGAATTTTGTTCAGACAGTCTAAGCATTAATTGGAATAACAGTAATAACAAGGATCCTTCTGTCTATCGGAACTCCTCTAACCAAATATTTTCACTTGGCAAGTTAATAGAAAAAAAACTTTTTTTTTTTTCCCCTCCTGGTTATTTAAAGAAGGGTACCACATGGTGAGGGATTTACATTTTATCCTTAATCAGAGCTACAAGCAGCAGTCTGCTTCACTTAATGATGGGGAGGGAATGGGGATTTGAACAGGATTTAAAGTAGTGAAAAGCATGAAGAGATTAATGACTAGAAAAAACAAAGTACGAAGGATTCCTGGAAGATGGGGGTTTAATGAATTATATGAAAGAGGAGAGAGAGGGCACTTGGCAAAAATACACAGAATTGAATGTTCATTGCACATTTACCTTTAGGAGAATAATAGCATAGAAGGGCTTTAAAGATATAATGAAGAAGTGCATAATCCCAAAGCGTAAGAGTTTAGAGCTGAAAGGTTCTTTGCCTGCCAAATGGGAATATATATGTAGAAATTCTATTAAGTCATAAGGGTAAAAAAGTAGTGACTCCAAAGTCTGACCACTTTTATTAGCCCATGAGCACAAAGTGGATTCGTATTTTATGGACCAGAAGTGACAGCACATGTATCAATGTATATTTCTTAGATTATTTTATGTGGTATAATCATTGTTGCTTCCTGACCTCTAGTAATATTTTATAGAAGATAAGAATTTGGTACCAACAACCTAATTTAATTTCATTTTTTGCAGGGGTAGGGGGAGAAGTAACAAAAATTTAATTAAATACTTAACAAAATTTGAAATAATTTTATTTGCAATTTTTACATTATTTTGTTAATCATGTGCATGAAATGTGCTAGAAATGCAAGATGTTGAAGTATTGTACATACCATACAAGACCTTCCTTCCTAACTGTGTTCACCTAAGACTGCATGTTGGACTAGAAATTTCTATTCTATCAGCCAGCAATTTTTTTTTTTTTGAGTGCTTTTCTTATTATTCTCCACTCCGAATATTCCACGTTCCTTTTTTGTGTAATCACATGCAATCCATAATATTGCCATATGAAGTGTATACAAAAGCAGAAGAAGCAAGGGTGAAAACCATTATGACTTCAATAAAATTAGTTTTCCTAAGACAGAAGCCTAGTCAAATTAATAGAAGGCAAACACATGCATCATACACATCATGAACTTTTGTGATTCCTTGTGCTTTTTTTCTGTAAAACTTTTACAGTTATGCACTTGAGTATACATAACTAAATGTCATAAATCGTTACTGAGTTTGCTGCAGTTAAACTAAATTCCAAAGATTCACTAAATCATGCTTTTCATTGTGTTGTAATTCTCCAAGTGTATGTTTCCAAACTACAGATTCAGCATTATGCACGAGGAAATATTTTTTTTATTCCATTGTTTTGTTCAATTGACTATTGTTAGTCAATTCAGGCTTAAATCCCATCATTGTTTTGCATTCATCACAGTAACGTGATTGTTAAATGGTTCCACAACAGGGTAAAATTACCTCAGGCTAACACTAACAATGATTTTCCATTATTCTTGCATAGTTAGATTTCTTTTACAATGAAATAAATTTCCTGTGCGTATAATGATAAAGTCGTATAGAAGATTTCATACTTTTTCTAAGGAGAAAAATAAGTGTCTTTTATTTCATCTGCTGTCTTGAATAGTTTGGCAGTATTGCTACCATGATCCACTGCAAGAGAAAACTTCTATTCTTTTATTATAATTGTAAAATATGATGATGTAAAACAGATTTTTCTGACACCTGGTATAGAAAAGTGATCACTGGGCAGTCAGGCTCTCTGTGAATGCTGTAATATGCCCACTAATCAAATGCAGATGGAAATACAACATTTAATATTAACCTCTTCAGGATTGTTCTCACATCAGAGAGTTATTTTATTGTTGAAAAGCATTTATTATTGGTGACAGAAATATTTTGGATTTAGGGGTATTTTTGGTTTTGTGGGGGTTTGGCTTTTTTTTTTTTATGTTATCTCAGAAGCTACGAAAATGTGTTATTAAACAAAATTAATTTTTTGCTGTGCCACCTGGTAAGACCAGTCTTTGCTAGGTATGAGTATAGAAAGAAGTTACTGTGTTAGTTTTTCAGCTGTTTCTGGAAAGGCATACCACAGCATATGAGCCTCCTGGTCACCTATTTCTGTACTGGTTTCTAATGGGGCAAGCAGACATGTAAAACTTTCAGGACAGAAGACATTGCTACTTGTAGCATGTAGGGTTGTGACTGACATTCCTTTAGCTCAAGGTCGATGCCATGTGAAAAGCAGCATTAAAACCAGAGTACACCCCTAAAGTCAGTTTTAATTGTTGGATTTTTTTCTACCTTTTGATAATGCAGGACACATCAATGTGAAAGCTGATAATGTGGGACATTAAGCAATAAGTGTGTGTGGATATAAAAAATTATGAAGTCATTATTTCAAGTGGAAAACTGCTCATGTTAAAAAAAAGTGTCCTGTTCTGAACTCTGTTTTCAAAATTCTATGCATTCAAAATTTCTAGGTTCAGTTTCAAAAAACAAAGGACAGAGGAAGAGAAGGAGAGAGTGACTTTGAGAAGCAGAGGGAGAGACCAGGATGAAACAGTGAGTGGCAATAAAGGACATTTACCTGTGTTGTTGGAAATCCAGTTTTGAATACTTATTTTGCCCTAGTGCCATGTTATTGCTGTTCTCAGCTGAGTTGCTTTCAGCCTCTGTTCCAAGCTGTATAAATAATTAATTATAGGCAGAAGAAATAAAAGACAGACTTGAAACTTGTATCTTAATGTGAAAGTGTCAAGCTACTAGAAATACAGAAAATGGTCTTCATCTCTCTTTTAGAAACCTTTTGGAAAGATTTTTCTAATGAATAGAAACTTTATTGTAACCTTTACCTTTTTAGAAAGACAAGAAAGCATTTACCGTACATATTTATGACCAACTGACAATGTTTTTCAAATCTTAAACATGACCCACTAGCTTTTATTAAGGAAAACTTATTTCCTGCCATTTTGACTTGCTATTCTCTCTGTCATTAGACATTATCTTCAGCAGTTTTTATTTTGAGGTGTATGTTTAAATATTGCCGAAATTTCCTCAGTTTAAGGAAAAGTTTGGAAAGGACAGTTGGTAACTCTCAGACTGAATGAATTGTAAACGTCAGAATACCATCCTGAACAAATGTATCACCATTCATCTCTACTGCTTACTGAAGTTAAGCATAATTCTAGCTACTAATCCTGATTTGAGAAATGCAATGGAAACAGGAGCCTTAGAAAAAAATTTATTTCTGGCATTAATTTGTTATTTATCATGGTATCCACTGGAAGCTAATTTTATTCTGTTTTATAGTATAGTTCCTCTCAATTAATTTTTTTTTAAATGACTGTGAAGTGTTTTCTTGCTTAGAAAGACAGCTACGTCTTATTTTCTATTGTTATAAAATACCACTTTCCTACATCATTACATTATAATGGAAAAGTAATTTGCTTCCTCAGTAATGGAGGACTGTCTTCATTGACAGGAAGAATAAAATAAGAAAAAAGTGAATTAAAGCTTAATGCAAGCATCATTGCATTGCACAATGCGTCGTAAGCATGAAGAGTATGAAAATATTTGTACTACGACATTGTGCAAGTCATAGTGAAAGCTAATTACAGTGTGATTCCCTTGATAAGACAGCATACTGAAAACTTCAAAAGAAGACTAATTTTAGGGCATTAAAATTCTGATGATACTATTAAAATTGTCATTTTGATACTTGATGGTAAGATTTTGCAATTCACTAGTAGCACTATTCTGTAATGCCATCAGATACCTCGGTATCAGTGATGGCTTTCTATTAACATTATATAAATTACAGTGTGACAGTTTCTGACAACACATGATAACTAATAATGATGGAACTTTATGGATTATTTTTTCCCATTCTGTCTCAAAAATTGCCAGTTTTGACACCAGATGAGCAAATATCTATTGAGACTTTCTTTTTTCTGCTATGTGAATTTTTAATGTAGTATCAAAATTTGTTAGACTTAGGTGATTGCAACTTTAATATCTCCAGTGGAAACATGCTTTTACAGTAGGCACATGCAGTTCTTCTTAATAATCTCTAGTATCTTCTCAGGCAAGTAGGCCCGTAGGAAAGAGTAGTGATATTTACCTTAATTAAAGTAGCAAAATATGATTCAATATGAAATTGTTTGCAGAACAATATGGTCCATTATATCATTTTGTGTGTCCTCCTCCAATATTGGAATATCATCTGAATCCATGTTTTAATGGATTTAAGACATAACTGAAGTTAAGGAGAAATGCATAGTTGACTGTTGAGTATAGGGCATGTTATTCACAAACAAGAGCCTAGGATTTATGCCCCACACAGGTTTTAATTAAATTATGACTGCCTCCAGAGAGCAGTGCTAGTCTGAAGATCCTTGAGGGTCCTGAGTTCCTCCATGGCTCCATAATCACTAACCCTTGAACAGTCAGCAGATTGACATGCTGTAATATGCTATACAATAGCATTTCTTGGGACTTGATCAGTAAGCAGCAATATTCACATCGGCGTAGCTACGTGACTAAATACTTGTTTGAAAACAGACGCTTTTAACAAACATAAGTTTAGAGACAAAAAGCCTGTAGGTCAGTGCCAGAACGCAATCTGGAAAATGTGAAGGTTCCTTAGATTAAAATACCAATATAGGAAGAGCAATATTTAAAAATTCCAAGGTATTCAGCAATGATATAATTGTTGTAGTAAATTAAGAGAAACACATCATCTCAGGGGCTATGATTTTAAGGAAGAGAAAAATTATCCTGAAAAGCATGGAAACCTCCTCATTTGTGGGAGAAAAAACAATAGATTTAGTTTTCAGCAAGGTTTAAAAAAAAAAAAGACGTATGATGTATGAAACTTCAAATTCTAAAATATACACTTTTCTTTGCTATTTCTTAGAATATAGAAAAAATGAGATAACTTTGAATGATATGTAAAGACAAGACAGAGGTCTTTTCATACTCTTGTGAATAATAAATTTTTCTCCAAAGTAAAGCTAGACAATCACATTCTAAGGTAACAATCCCCATACACTGAGATAGAAGTCAAGCTAATAGAGAAAACCAACACAAAACCCGAGTCCTATTGTCAATTTTACATGATATTCTGTATTATAAAAGTGATGCTGTTCTTTATCAGAGACATGTTACGATATATTACTGTTACAATTTGTGATTCTCAAGTTCTTATGACTACAAATCAAGATTAATGCATCTTGGACCTGCTAGTTGTCTTTCTCTTTTAAACTGCCGTATGTTGGCTGAGACAATAAATACAGTGTTCAGAATGCAATGACTCCCAGTCACTCCTGCCTATCTAAAAATTGTGATTATAGCATGCAAAGACGAAGTAATACAAATTGGGCAAAATAACCTGGTATTTAGCAACACTGTTGTTACAGTGTTCAACCAGCCAAAACAGAGTACAAGGAAGGCCAAGTTCAGACAAAACCTGACCAACTTGGGTCTTGAGTCCTTGCCAAGTTAGTACAGAGTCCAAAGACTTGTTACTAGCAATAGCCATATTGTATTTACTGAGCTACATGTCTGCAAAAAAAATCATTTTATCTTTTCAATTTAACTGCTATAGAAAGTCCTGTTCAATAAAATTTTAACATTGAATACTTGCACAAATAAAACCAGATGAACTGAACTCCTTACTAAATATTAGTAGGAATTTTTTTTTAATTAGGATTATTTAAAGCATAATCTGGCCACTGTAGAGTTAGATAACTTATGTGGTGTTGCAAAATTTTCTGCATTATCTTCCATGTGACAGTGTTATTGTTGTTAAGAGATGTTGAACTTAACCAACACATCCCTATAGCAGTGCAGTCATATGTTTGCATATTTAGACATGTTTCATTTTTTGTCAGTATTAAAAAGGTGACAATTTTTTATTTCCCTTTTTCTGGCAGTGGGTCTGTGTTGATGCCAAATGTGGTTCGGTGTCTTTTGGAACTAAGGATCTAGTTCTCAATGAACATACATAAACTTAAGATAAAACAAAGTACCAATCTGTGACTCCAGACGTTTTTCCTTTTTGATGGTTGTTAAACACAGATTTCTGCAATTTTTATGAGCCAAGATCGCCCTGGATCATAATATGTCTTAATATCTCTTTTTCCTTCTCTCGCTCTCTTTCTCTCACTTTAGGAATAACTCTAAATAAATTTCCATTCTGTCTCCAAGAAATCTGTAGAAAGGCTAACAGCATTATGACGCTGTACTGCACTGTTGTACTTCCATAGGCAATGTTCCCTATATTCAGAAAGCAGTTTCTAATATATATTGCAGAGACAAATCAATGGAAGCTGCTTTCTCCTCAGTAATTTCAGAAATCGCTAAGGTGACCTAGTGCTTGAATAGGATGCCTTTAGTGGTACAACATATATGGAGAACAGAATGTAGGATATCATAAATAATTGCACCAAGGGAAAGGATTTCATGCTGCCAGCAGTCCCACTTCCAGGGCTGCTGTGGGCACTGGAAGGCAGAGACAGGCATGGCTTCTGCCCATGTACTTACATAGCGGGTTTGGCATGTTGTGCATTGGTAGGTGATGACTTGGTGTAGGTGTGGCTGTGTCAGGGAGGTAGACCTAAGATTTATTGATTAATATTACCTAACAACAAAAAGACTTCCTGATGGTGTCTGAGCCTGTGGGTGTACATTCTGCAGGGATCTTTGGAGGAACGTCCCCAGAGTTTGCTTTGCCATGCTGCCTTGGTCAGCTGCGGGTCCATTTGGAGCTGGCTTGCCTTGGCTCTATCAGACATAGGGAAGCTTCTAGCAGCCTTTCACAAGCCACCTCTGTAGTCTCCCCAGCTGCCAAAACCTTGCCATGCAAACCCAATACAACCACCAGGGACTGGCCTCCAGCTGAACTTCTTGGCCTTTGTGACAATTCTGTGTGATCGTGACAATTCTGTGTGACTGGCAGCTCAGCTAGTTTTCTTCCCACCTCACTGCCCTCTTATCTAGCTCACGCATCATCAGTTTCTCTATAAGGTGGTTGTGGAAGAGAGTGTAGGCACATTCTTAAAGGATTTGTAGTGGGATAATATCAAGGTTTCTGTTACATAGATCTGTAAGGATTATACTTACATGTCATACTTAAATATTTATGACAAGACGTATTCTTAATGTGTAGTAATGTCATTTGCTACTGTTAAATTCTTTCAGCTGAGGTCCTTAGAACACCTGCTTTCCATGCAGCTTAATTTGGGACTTTGAATGACTATTTTTAAGCTCAACAGGAATGATTATTGTTTAACGTGTTATATTACTACTTTATCTTCCTCATGTTGATGAAGAATACAAGTACCAGGACATTTTAGTCTACTTCCTACTAATCTGAATGTGAAAAAATTGATTTTAAAGGTCTATTAAAAAACAGTTTCTTTTGGCTGGGGAAAAAAGGGATCAAAGACCAATAGTATTTCTTTAGGGATATATATAATGCTTTAACAGATGTCAGCAATCTGTTGCCTTTTAATGAGTTTCAGTATGTACTTCCCTGAATTAATCATCTCTTGTCATCAGTTCTATTCTTCTATGCTGGATTTTCAGATTAAAAAAATAATAATTCTGTAACAATGCAGTTATGAAATAGAGAGAGAACAATAACCCTAGGTTTTGAATAGTACATTGGTGATAAACATCCTTGAACTTGAATCCATCTTTTTTTATATAACAGCAGCATTTCATTTTGAAGGACCCTGTTCTCAGAAATTCTATACAAAGTATTAACAAAACAACAAGCAGTAATGACATTTTGCATATATAATACACAATCTGTATTCCCCTCCTCACTCATGATTATTATCTGAAAGTAAA
This sequence comes from Rhynochetos jubatus, assembly GCA_027574665.1. NCBI lineage: Eukaryota > Metazoa > Chordata > Aves > Eurypygiformes > Rhynochetidae > Rhynochetos > Rhynochetos jubatus. The sequence continues at coordinate 27,606,743 of CM050656.1, forward strand.
ATTAAATTTATGTCGAAATCAAATGTTTCACCCTTGTTTAGGAAAAAAAAAAAAGAGGAAAGTTTACAAGGAGGATTCAGTGGAAATAATCTATTCAATGTGCTTTGGCATACTGCTCCATTAGCTGCAATCTCATGATTATAAGTAACAAGAATCTCTCCCAAATCTTCGTGATGCCTCCAAAGATAATTCTTCAATGTAGCTGTTGATATTATGGTTTGAAAAAAAGAACAATATAAGTATAAATGATCAGATAGTATTTTCAAGTAGTATGATAACATTTTTATTGTATTGACTGATTCTACCACTCTTTCTTAAGGCAAATAATGCCTTTCTTTATGAATAAAGCTCAGAAATGAGGAAAGAAATCATTAGTTTTCCAACTGAGAAAATATTCAATATGCAAAAGATTGAAGATCCCAACTGAAATTAATTTACAAATGCTACTAAGCAATTTACATTCAACTTCATACATGTTTATACTGCTCCGTAGAGACTGTAATGATTGACCTAACATGACACTTTTTTTTTTTTGATGGTGGAATAGATCTCTGTTATACTCAAGGTTTGTAGACAATGAACTTTTTAAAGATATTTTATTTCCCCTGTTCTTAAGGGATGTCACTGCTCATTCCTCCCTAGTTTTTCTTTCTCTTGGATCACTTCAATTTCAGTGCATTGTCTCTGCACTTCAGTGAAAAATCAAACTTCAACGCAGTGAGGTTTTTTTTTTCTGAACTGAATATCAAAATTGTTCCATGTAAAAGAGTTTGTGGACCTATTTTCACTAGAAAAAAATACTGTGTTTGGGAGAAGAGGGGTTTTATTTTGCCAGGATAGTCCTCAAAATTAGGAGAATATGCTAAATAAATGTAAAGACTCTGGAAAGTTCAGATTTTGAACTAAAGGCAGAATTTCCCAGTCTTGAGTCACAGACTTTATATATGTAAGAAGCACTTTGGGTATCCTGAAGATCTGTTTTGAAGATCTTTATGCAAAGGACCTCATTTACCCTTGGGATTGGCAGTACTGGCAGGCTTCTGTGTTGCTGGTGGGGAGTTTATGAAACAGAATAACTGTGGTCATCCCAGTGGTCTTAAAACAGCAACATTCAGACGTTAGAGCTTGCTTAAGACAATGAACCTTATAAATCAAGATCTCTGACTTTTAAAATTAAAATGAAGGGGTTTCTTGCAGTACTTTAACTGTGTGCTTATATAAGCTTGTAAAAATGATCAACTAGAGAAGAAAAACCCCAACACTTTCACTCAATCCATGTTGAAATGGAAATACTCTATTCAACCATTAGCTGGTCTTTCCTTAGCAAAATAAGTGCTCAAAGATGAAGTTCAGTCAAATATCAAACCCTTTTGATAGTATCTGCGTCACGTTTTGTTCTTTTGTGTCAGCAGCTATAGAGGCAAATATCAAACAATCCTCCCTTGTCCTATTCCAGCTTGCACTTGTTTTAAAATAGGAAAAATAAAAGAGAACCATTTACTTAAGTGTCCTAAAACAGCTCACAAAAAAGGTTAATAATTATCATATTATTTCAGTACTTTTCAAAGATTTCATCTGATACTTCTTCTGCAATTTCATCTGAAAATTATATTAGCTATGTGCATAAAAAAATACAAACACATGAAGAGTCAATATGTGCTTAGACAAGGTGAAAAGCATTTACAAAACATATATTACTTAAAAATAAAAAAGGAACAACCAGTAGAATCTTCAGTAGTGACTGGAAAATGGGGACTAGGAACAGCAAAATGGGTGAAGAGAGTCTAGGGTGCCAAGTATTAAATGAAGATTTGGAAGACTAAGATTATTAATGCTTTCACCCCATAGCTAGGTCTGTAGTCAGGACCCTTGCTGCTGTCATGTAACTCTGTTATTGACCTAATTTCTGTGTTAGTGGTGTCTGTCCTATGGAGCATACATTTGTAGAGCAGTGCAGTACAGTCACTTACTGGCCTTATAATATATTTAGAACTGTTTGCCTCCTAAAATTGGTACCTTAAAAACTTTTCTACTGCTGCCTCATTCTGAAAGGAGCTATCCACCATGCATCTACATGGCACCACTTTTTTCCAGCTACATCCTGCTTTTGTAACATACCTCAATCCAAACTTGTTTGTTTTTTCCAGAAAAGCCTTGCTGATACAACAACAGTACTGATTACTTCCATACTCAGCTCTCTCCAAGAGTGAGAATCCCTTCTGCTGCTCATACAGATTCACTGGGTGGAACTAAAAGTTACTTCTGAATCCTGAACATGCCAGGTGTAAAACTGAATATTCTCTTTAGTGTTGTGAATGAGGATGGATTAACCAATTGTGCAACTGACATACAATGTCCTCTCTTATACCTATAAATACAATGATATGCAGTAACATAATAAGCTTACACTGAATTTTCAAACAGCATCCCTAATCATGAAAGCTCTTAAGTGCTCCTAATTGCAACTCTTCTTAAATAAGTGGTTAGTTTTGCAAAAAAGGATTTGCAGAATTAGGCCAGCCTAATTCAAGATTCATTTCCAGTCTCATAGAAATTACAGTTAAGGAAAACAAGTATATTCTAAATAGATCACTGCACAACCTCTTGGTAAAAGAAGATAAAGGTATTATTGGTAACAAAATGCAGATTTTCTCAGGTGGTCAGTTTTATAAACCCTACTTGAAAGCCATAGTATTACAAGAAAGTACCAGGACTTTTGCCTTGCCCTTTCTTTTTTTTTTTCATGTATCATCTTTCTAAGGCTATATGGGACGTGAGGCAAGAAAAAGAGCTGTGAAACATAAAGGGCATGCAGATACTTGGAATGCAAGGATAATCTGCTTTGTCAGGATATATGATTAATGGCTATCCAGTATAAAAAGAGAGACAAGAGACAAAGAGAGGAGTAAATAACATTTAGATGCACAAAATCTATGAGGATGACAATGGAGATAATACTGAAGCTCTCAGCTCTCCCTCAGTTGCTGATTGATGGGTAGTGGAAGGGACTTCTTAACGTCTTGGAGGGGCTTAGACAGATTGTTACGGATGGCAGGAAAGGAGAAAAAAAAGTACCATGGGAAAGAATGAACTTACGATAGGAAGTTGGATGGGAGTGTGTAAAACTTTTTATAAGATCCTTTAAGGGATGGTGGGAATGTACAAAACTTATTATGGGATGTTCAGTGGAATGACAGGGAAAAAAGGATCAAGGTTGATGCAGGAGGAACAGGTGTGAGAAAATGGAAAGGAGGTAGGACAAAAAGGACCAGTAGAATGTAAAAACGTTGCTGGTCAGGAAGCTGTTACAGTAATTTTGCACTTCTAGGTAAGTATAATTGTAGAAGGAATGTGGCCATTCATTTGTTTCTGCATTTTCTACCAAGTCAGGCAACTTATGCAAACAATAATCCATGTAATAAATAAGTGATGCAGGAAAGTATGAGAAAATGAGGAAAAAATTTCTTTTTGGAAATAAAACATTTAATATTGGAAGAATGTTTTCAAAGCTTCCGTATACTAACATTAAAAATAAATTTTTCAGAAATTGACACTTAAAATTAATGTGAAGAACCACTATGTTACTTATACTTTTAATACAATGATAATTCTGCTCACCTATTTACAAAAACTTTTTGTCTATTATGAAAATTAACCCTAGAGTTATATGCTCTTGTCAGTGTGACTGCTTGTAAGCTTTTGTGTAACCTTTTTTGTGTTCTTTGTGTAAATAACACTCACCCCAGGATTTTCAGTCCTCTGAGGTGTAACACAAAACAAATACACAAAAATCCTTGAAAACATGACCTAAACAAAATCAAAGCTCAGGGAAAAAAAGTAAAAAATAATCCAACATATAGTATACAGAATTTGAAAAAAAATCTTAGGACTTTGGTGCACCTGGTTGATGACTATTACATAATGAAAGCTGCAAAGCAAAAGTAAGATTGAACATCATCAAGCTCTTCTAATTTCTCTAAAATTCTAGGCATAAAAGATGCCTTCTCAGTCACTGACTGGGTCACCACATAATAGCCTACAAATCTCCCCCACATTAACACACTGTATATGGACTTCCAAAATACATGTTGGAGGATTCTTTAAAAGCCTCTCCAAGGTGGTAAAAATTTTTTAACAAGCTCCAATCTAAAATTATTCAAAATCAATTAATATGCTTGTTTACTTGTGCCAGTATTGTGCTTATATATGTTCTTCATCTATGATATTTATCCTTTGATGACTGATAGGGTAATCTTTGCTCCTAATCACACATTTCTATTAGTAAAGACTTATAAGTTAACCCATCTTTATTAGTATTTTGTGTTCATGTTCATCTTGAAGTGCTGATCCTTAAAAACCAGTGATTAAATTGGACTTAATATTAAAGATTATTAAATTTTGCCTTGTACAGCAGAAATTACATACCAGCTGCTTACTAGGGTCATATTTCCTTTAATATGGCCACTAATGGTAGTGGGGTCCATAGTTCTGCTTTCTAGACTAATACATTCAGCCCTCTTTTCTCTGATGAACTTGTGTCAGAAATCCTTTACATTGGTCCTGAAGTGCACAATTGGGCAGAATGATACTTCATCCCATTCATGTTACCTCAGACCTGCCTCAACTGATCCAGGCACAGCTGTACAATATCTGAATCATACTCTGTACTGCAATCACTGTTTTTTATCATAGAGAATCTGGATCCATCTTATTTAAGGTAGCTTGTCACTGTTTCGGGCAATATTAATGACAGCTGAGTCTCATTCATGTCTTAACAGTTTTATCCATTGTGATAGAAGTAACTGTAACAAGCTCCATCTTTGCCTTCCTTTTGTCAGTTGTGTGCAAAGACTTGACTCATTTTTGCTTGCACTGCTTTTAGGCTTATGTATTTCCTTTGTCTGAAAATCCAGAATTTCTGCTGGATTTATTTATTTATAATTACAGTCTTATATAAATCACCTTATATCCTTAAATCCTTGCAGAAATGTTGGTCATCCAGCCTGGCTAAAAAGCAGGGAGAAGCATAAAAATATCATAATGTAACATTTTAAAACCATTTTTTGGTGGCAGTTTGCAAAACTAGTTAACAACGTATGATATGCTCTAAATATAAACACAGATCTCAGAGCACAGGGAGGTGAGATTCTAAGCCTGTTACACATCTGGCTTGTGGTGTAGTTTAAAATAATATGTGTAGTTTAAAAGACAGAAAATAAATTAAGAAATAAATGTAATGTTACCCGGTAAAGGAAAGAAACCGTGCCGTTGTACATTGTCCTTTTTTTTTTCCTCTCCAGAATGCCTGGAGGGTGTGTAAGGACTATATATGTCAGAGCTGCCAAATCTGGTAGCCTGATAAAGGTACTGCACCTCCATGTCTCCAGGTCCAGCCCATAGTGAGGCTGGGCATGTATTTTGAATTAACACAGGTGCATACTTACACCCTACACACACATACATGGGTACAAGGATGGCCAACACAGACAGACACACTTAAGAAAACATCAAGAGCATCAATTGCCTCATCCTCTTCCCCTCTCCAGCTGATCAGAGTGAAGATCTTCTAGTGGGAAATCAACACATATACACAATGTAGACCCCTGCAGTAGCTGAGCTTAGATGGTTGTTGCAACACTTGACTTCTGAGCTTAGACAGTTGTCATAATACTTGGCTCCCAAGCCTCTACCCTATTGGGCAGTCCTGTTTGATGCTTGCTAGTGATTATACACACTGGCACTCTCACCCACAAGTCCTGTCTCTCCAGTTGTGTCCCCAGTTGCCCAGACTCCCATGACCTTTTGCACCACCTCCAGTTGCTGGCACTTAAAGCTCTGTACACACACATGTACACAAAATAGAGACATATCCCTCCCCCGCCCCCACCATGGAAAATAGCCACAGATAAATTTCAGTAAGACAGGACAGAGTGCAATGATTAGGCACAGGGCATGGCCAGAAAAGAATACAGAGAAGCAATGTGTTTATATGTGAAAAGGCCCTTTTTAACCTCTTTTGTTATTCCTCTACAATCCACCAGGGACTTATTCTTTCCCTGCCTAAATATCCTGGCATAATCCTCATACATATGTTACCATGTCCCATAATAAGTCACATACCCTAGGCAGTAAGGGTATGCATCTCTCTGCAAGATGATACAGGGAGCCTCTTCTGTTGAGATATCATAATGGGTCTCATGCATAAGCCATGGACTGTCTATCCTACTATGACAGCCCTGAAAGCATATGGGTCAGGATGCTCCATTAGCATTAACCTCCTGAGGAGGTTGTTGGTGTTCCTCTGCCTGCCTTGCTAATAACATTTCTAACAAATGTTATATCACTCAAGAAGTAAAGGAACTAACAGTGATGTAGGTTCCAGTGTACATTACGCTTTCTTTGATGGTATTTGTACAATGAAAAGAGGCATTTGACAACTTATAAGGTGCTTTGTTTCTGTTTTATATTTTATTTTGTTTTGTTAGAGAAATGAAATTATATATTCTCTATGCTCATTGCAAAATGCAACATACTAAATCTTGATGCCTTTTGGATATGCTCCAGAATACAATTTCTTCTAGAACAGGACACACTGCAGTTCCACAGACATGTTAGTATGGGTTTAGAAAAAGCAGATTAAACTTTGCTCTAGATTTCCACTTCAACTACATTTGTTTGGCCCAGTTAAAAATAGTAACCTGAGCTCAACTGGGTTTTTTTAATCAAAATAGACCAGCTGTGACATAATTCTCTCATATGCCACTTCTGATAAAACTTTTTGCCCAATGGATAACCTAGATCAGAGGACCCTTTTTAATATCAAAGGGAGACACAGTAACTTAATAGTTTCTTGATTCAGTATATCTTTATCATGAATCTATTTTTTCTGTCAAGAAACAGAATCAATGGATGCACAACAATCTAATTGTTCTGGTAAATATTTTTCAGTTCTGTTCCAGGATGGACATTGCTGCTTTCTGTATTGCTTCTCTTCTTTTTTTGCCTTTTAAACCTTGTTCCCCTGTGTAATCACATAACCTAACAAGCAGGTGCAAGTGCTGGACTGGAATAAAGAAGTAAAACAAGGAAAAATTGTTCTTGTACCTATAACAACAAAGTGAAGCTTTCAAAGAAGAGGTAATAAAGCCTCTAGTTACAGGTTGTGCAGAATCTAGACTTTGCCTGGGTTCTAAAGGTGCAGCTAACATTAGAAAGACCTAAGACTGACTTTACATAAACTGAAAGAATAGATGAAAAATTAATCTTATATATATATAAGAACATCTATACATGTTTCCCTGGGTTACCATAAAATTTATTTTAGATCAGATCCTATAGCTAATCTTGATACGTTTCTGATAGAATCATAGAACCATAGAATTGACTAGATTGGAAAAGACTTGTAAGATCATCTAGTTCAATCATTAACCTTACACAGACAAGTCCCTCACTAAACCATGTCCCTAAGCACCACATCTACATGACTTTTAAAAACCTTCAGGGATGGAGACTCCACCACTGCCCTAGACAACTCGTTTCAATGCCTAATGACCCTTTCAGTAAAGAGATTCTTCCTAATGTCCAATTTATTAGGGTATTCTCCTTAGCAAATGTATTTTATGCTAAGAAGCATTTTTATTATCTTTTGTGGCAGTTACAAGATTAAGTTCTAGTAGGGCTTTGACTCTTCTAATTTTCTCCCTGCATAACCTCGCAGCATCCTTGTAGTCCTCCTGACTAGTCTGTCAGAGCTGGTTTTGGCTGGGACAGAGTTAATTTTCTTCACAGTAGCTAGTACAAGGCTGTATTTTGGATAAGGGCTGAGAAGAATATTGACAACACAATGATATTTTTAGCTGTTGCTAAGCAATTTTACATAAAGTCAAAGTCCTTTTCAGTTTCTTACACTCTGCCTGTGTTTCCAGCTTCCATTCTCTACAAGAAGCTGGCAGGAGACATAGCAAGGATAGATGACCCAAACTGAGTAAAGGGCTATTTCATGCCATAGAACATCATGTTCAGTATATATGTTGGGGGGAGTTGACTGGGATGTCACTTGCTCTGGGTCTCACTGGCTGGGGACTGCTAGGGCATTGGTTTGCAGGTGGTGAGAAGTTGTAGCACTTGTTCTTTTTCCCCTTTTAGTCTTCCTTTTCATTACACATTATTATTATCAGTAGTAGTAGTAATAGTATTTCTCACTGATTAGTAGTAGTAGTAGTTAGAAGTAGTAGTAGTAGTATTTTTTTTCAGTTATTAAATTGGTTTTATCTCAACCCACATTTTTCTTACCTTTCCCTTCGATTCTCTCCCCCATCCCTCTGTGAGTAGGGGGAGGTAAGCAGTCGGCTGTGATGCTTCATTGCTGACTGGGGTTATACCATGACTCTTCCCCTTCTTCCAAAGGTCATAAACTCTCCTTTTTTTTCCTGTGTTCCAGCCAAAGACCTCTGTTAATCCAGGCTGGTCTTCTTCCCCACTGGTTCATCTTTCAGCATATGGGGACAACTTGCTCCTCTGCCTTTAAGGTTTCCTTCAAGAATGTTTAGCCTTCCTGGACTCCTTTGCCCTTCAGAACTGCTCCAATGACTCTGTCAACCAGTCTCCTAAACAGGCCAAAGCTAGCAGTTGTGCTGATCCCCCTTCTAACTTCTCTGAGAATCAGAGACTATCATTTCATGGTCACTGTGCCCAAGATGGCCTCCAGCCATCACATACCCTGAAGTCCTTCTCTGTTCACAAACAACAGCTCCACTGCAGCATCTTCCCTAGTTGACACACTCACCAGCTGTGTCAGGAAGTTCTCTTCCACACACTCAGGAACCTCTGAGATAGTTTCCTCTCTGCTGTATTGTATTTCTAGCACAGATCTGGTAAGCTGAATTCCACCAAGAGAACAAGGGCCAGTGAGAGTGAGACTTCCCTCAGCTCCTTATAGAATATTTCATCTGCCACCTCATTAGGCAGACTCCCACCATTCTGTTTGCCTTGTTGGCCTTCCCCCTGATTGTTATGCATAAACACTCAACCCTATTGTCACCATCATTAAGCCCCAGACAATCAAAACACTCCCTAACATAGAGGGGTACCCCACTTCCTCTCCTTCCTTGTCTCTGAAGAGTTTATAGCCAACCATTGCAGCACTCCAGTTGTGTGAGTCATCCCACCATGTTTCTGTGATGGTAATTAAATCATAGTTTTCCATCTGGACAATGGCTTCCAGCTCCCCCTGTTTGTTGACAATGCTGTGTACCTTGGTGTAGATGCACTTCAGCTGAGCTATTGATCCAGCATGTATGATCAGAAATAAAAAACTGATAAAACCTGTGTAACAATTCAGAGCTCTTTGCACATGAAGGGCTGCTGAGGTGGCCAGCTTCATTTTCTGCTTTTCAGTTATAGCACAAAGAGGAAGAGAGCTTCTGGTTTAACTTTCTGCTAGTAATATACCTCCTGTGAGAACATTCCTGCAGTGGATACTACCAGTGATTATATAATAATATATTTCAAAAATGGACAAAATATCTGCTGTGCTTAGTATAATCAAATAATCCATTAATTTTGAGTTACATAGATATAATTTACTGTAATGTGGGGGTTTTGTCACTTCAAATCCAATGAAATTATCTTCACCTGAGAGGGATCAGACTTAGTTAAGCAGTTAGCAGTTAAGATAAAATAAGAATTCGATTAATGGGTTTATGCTGTGTCATTTGAGTCATTGGCAAAAAAAATTACCTTCAGTTTGCATGTATAATATGACATTTCTCCTTTGCCCCCATACTTACTTAATGCCTTTAAAATAATAGCAATAAACATTGGCTGAGTGGAACCTGACAAAAGTGAGCAGAGATTTCAAGTTGCCCAGACCTTACAGAGTTGAGCTGTACGTTTATCTGCTTTCTTGTCTATTGTCCCCTGTATGCTAAAGAGTTCCCTCTTGGAAACAGTTTGTGAATATATCCTTTACTTTCTTTTAGGATACAATCTGGCAGAATTACATCATTTAAGAGGTTAGTCAAAAAAAAGAAATGAGAGATAATATATAGGTATATATACAACTACAGCCTGACAAAGGTCAGATTGGAAGCTGGTGTCACTTATAACCCTCAGTGGATAGCAACTTTTGCATCTGCATGTGACTAATTCTATACTCTCTTTGTATTTTTTTTTTTCCATTTAATTTGTTGAGAAAATCTTTAAGATAAGCTGTCGATGGTCAAATTTGCCATGTTACAAAGCCTATATTTGTTCTCAGGTATCGTTCTTATCCTTTTACTTTGTAAGCTGCTGATCCAAAATCTCTCTCGTGATTTCTGTAAAAGTCACACAGGTTCTTAAACCGGTATCTGATAAGCAGCTCAATGCAACCTTGCTGCATTGACTGCGCTAACAGGATGTAGTTAATACAAATATAGCACTTTGAAAATGCAAAGTAGTATCTAGGAGTGTCCAGGTACCACTGAGCTAAGATAATTTGTTAGACTTAGAAAGAAGTTTAACTCATGGAAGGACATAGTCACTGTTCCTTACAGTAAATGAAAAGATAAAAAGTTAGAAGTTTCTGTACTTGTATAAATTTAATATTTTAATTGAACCTGATCCAGTTATTCCTTTTTTTCCATGCAGATAAATAGCTCAGAATATTATGATAATTCATTATGACATTGAAAAAATTAAAAAGGGTGTATGTCATGGTTTAACCTTATCTGGCAATTAAGTACCACACAGTTGTTCAGTCACCCATCCTCCCTCCCCAGTGCAGGAACAGAGTTGGAGGAAAAGACAAAGAAAGCTTTTAAAGTTGAGATAAGAATTATTTAATAATATAAATTAAAATTATAGTGATACTAACACCAAGAATACTAATACTGATTAATTAAAATAATAGAATATAGAACATATGATACAATAGCTTACCACCTGTTGACGGACACACAGCCATGTCCCAGAGCAGTGAGCAGTCCCCACCTGAGAGCCCCAGAGCAGAGAGAAAACACCTGCTTAAGCCTTCATAAACGTTTCTACTACAATGTTGGCAAACAAACAAGATAGTTGACCTGTTAATGGCTCTCAGGATGTGTTAGGGAAAAGCATGTACCTGAGAGTAGTAATCTGTTATATCAAAGATTAATTAACAAGTAAGAAAGAATATTTTTTTCTGATAGCCTTAAGTACCCTTAAAATCACTCAGGAACTTCCATTTTCCTGTCTTTTCCATTAGAAGATTTTTCTGTGTTGCTTTTATTTCCTTGCTCCCTTATCCTCTGTGTAAGTTCATCCTTTCTCACTGTCTTACCTATGTGTGCTTGTGTAAATACACTACAAAAGACATGAGCATACTTACTCCCCTCCACACGTACATATGCATGCACTTGTCTCTATCAGAAATTTTGAACTATCTTTGGTTTTAGCCTTTTCTCTCTTTCTGCACAGCTCAGATAACTTACTGGTCTGTTACTAGAGCTGTCACTTGTACAGTCTTTCATGAACAATTTAACTGTTGGATTCATTTTTCCCTAAAGAAGAGCAACTATTATAGCTGTATCCTAACTTCACTAAATCCTCAGGGTCTATTGATTGTTAACAAGGTGGATTTATCTCTGAAGAGATTCTGCACTGGTTAAACATATGGCTGTACACATTCTTCTTGTAAGGTTACTTATCACCCCCTTGTATGCATTTTCTTTGTGTAATGAGTCTGAGCTGCATTCAGAGACTGAAAAGGAGAGGGAATCTTCATCACTGAGGTCCAGGAATATTTGTTAAGCTCAAATGGGATATTGCACACACTCACACCAGCAGTTTAATCATAATGGGAAAAGATCAGAAAGTTTAAAAATTGTATCTAACTCTCAGCTTCTCTAGCACAATAGATATAATGATAGAGCTAAGACATTACCTTTCCTCTTTCTCTCTGCTCCTTCCCTCACTAGCACTGGCAGATGGGCGCACACTTATGGCTTACACGGTTACTCAGCCTCTCTTTCCCTGTTTCCCAAATCCCATTCAGTTTCAGGATTTGTCTGTACAATAGAGTTGTGATGTTACACCACAAATGACTGTTTATCTAAAAACAGTCTAAAAATTACTAACATTTATTCCTTTCTCTCTTTTTTTTCTCTTTCATTTTGTCTCTCTCCTTCTGTCTCTCCTTTTTTCTTGACAGGAATTACATTAAAACAATGATGTGAAGTTTCATATTAACTCTAGCACATCTAGTGTGATGTGTTAACAATGATGGTTCATTTCCTAAGAGAGAGGGCATAGGATTTACTTGAGAATAATTTTTGATTACCAAATAAGGTTTTGTGATAATATAAAGTATCACAACACAAAGCATGAGGAAAGCTAGAGTATGATGCAGGTGATTCTGAATTAACATATCTTAGGTTAAGGATTTTTCAGTTAAAATTATTCAAGAACTCAGTTATTAAAACCTCAAATTTTTTTGCACAAGTCCCTAAAGTCCTCTTCACAACCTGAATGAGAGCATTTTCCAAAGTTGATGGCTTTGTTGGTCACATCCAGCATGTAAAGCTGAGACATATCTTTAAGAAAAAGAAATTATTTAGGTCTCAGTTTAGTTTGGGATTTTTTTTCTAAAAAAAGAAAGTAAGCAGAATTATCTATAAAAATTTAAATACTGATACATTTAGATCCATTTGTAGAACAATGCCTGGTAACATTATTTTCTCCTGTATGTTAAAAATACTGAGACTTGTAAACAAGATTTTTACAAGAAAATAAACAAAATAGATCAGGTACTGATGTCACTATGGATCTTTCTTTTGCACGACAGTTTTTATCTTACATATGTAATTTCATCCGCTGGAGCAGAGATTGCTCTGCAATCCATGGAGGACCTCATGCCACAGCAGGTGTATATTTCCTGAAGGAAGCTGCAGCCTGTGGGAAGGACCCATGCTGGAGCAAGGCAGATGTGTGAGGTGGAAGGCAGATGAGAGAGGACCTGTTATGGACTAACCACAACCCCCCACAACCCTCTTGTTGAGAAGGGGAGTGAGTGAGCAGCTAGATGAAGATCTGGTCAAGGTCAAACCATCACAACTGTTGATAAAGTTTGTTGATTAAAAGTGTTAGGCATTTTACATCCTTATTATGTGATATATATTTCACCAGATACTTCTCTGGGCTATGTTAATCCTGCTGTGTAAGATGCTTGATGCATCAGTTTACTTGCTTCAGATTAAACATAGGACCTTCATAAAGATAACAGATTAACCAAAAGTGTCTTATTCTAACACATGCTGTGAATGTTAGAAGACATGTCTAATATGAAAGAACACAAGTAACCATTTAAAGTGTCTGAAATTATGTCTTTTAATATAGTCTTAATACTATTTATATAAGACAGAGTAGCACAACAAGAGTTGTCTTTGGTGAGTAAGTAGATTGCTTTAGATCTCAATTTTCAATGTTAGCCCTTACTTCTTATATAAAACTATTAACTTCCTCCACAAACCAGAAAATTCAGGTCTGTATTGTGCAGCTAAACCTAAATGAAGAAAAAAGCATGCCCATTCATCCTGATTCTTCTTTAACAGATAAATATTTGTGATACAATAGTCTAGATAAATGTTACTGTCAGAATCTTTGAATCCTTGCATTCATGGACAGCCTTTGGGATATTATACATTAATTACAATTCATTTACATATCACTGACATAGTTAAGAACAGAGACATAAAAAGTTACGGTGTTTCAAAGTCTAAATCACTCTATTGGAGTGTGAAATTAGCAAAACTAGAGAAGAAAAATAATATTAAACTCTCTATAATAATAAAAAAAGTTCGATAAAGAAATAAAATTTGGTAGAATATATCCTTTATCAGAAGAATATCTTTACTTCTTCAGGAATTTAGAGTGACTATAAACTGGGTGTATTTTTAATCTAATGCCTATGCAAGAGTTGTGTCCTGCTCGAAAAGGACTGAAGTCATGAATTTGAAGTTAAAACTATCATGGTATTGTAGCTTATGTTTTTCCGAGTTTAGTTTGGTAAGTTCAATGCAGGTGTATGTTGTTACAATTGGTATAAGGGACAGGGAGATTCCTTGTGGGATAAGGTGTTACCCATCATGATGCAGATGCCAAAGTTTGGTTCTTAGTGAGTGCATTCATTCTGATAGATCTCATTATGGGGGAGAGTTTGGGAAGAGAAAAAAATCAAGCCCATTAAAAGAACCAATTCTGTTTATGTATTACTTTATGAGTGGCTGTATTACCCTGCTATTGCTTTCAGATTTTTTTGTGTTTGAGCTCCATTTCACAATCTATTTTTAATGTAAAGAAAGGGAAGGACTCAATACCTAACAATCATGACTTTCTAAATATTGACTTACATTTCTGTTTGTAAAATATGCTGAATCCAAACAAATGAAAAGATGATGCTTAAGTAAGGCTTTGCTTCATTTAAGCCAAGCTTATAAACTCTAACAGCGTTTGAATTTTTATGCTGCAGTTTATTGCAATGGTGCCATTTGTGCTGCTAAAGTTACTTCAACATTTTTATTACCAAGCTTCAGTTATCTGAAAATGGAAATTCAACTGAAAAAAAAATCCACAAAAATACCTACTCTTTTGAGCTGAAAAAGTTTACTTAATTTCACCCAGCAGCAATACCATTATCTGTTAAAATTAAGTTAAAATCTAAGTATTCAGAAGATGTAAACATAAAATTTACCAATTTCTGATTTTTTTCTCTATTACTGAAGCTGGTATGACCCATTTTCTTTCTCTAGTGCCAATATCCATGAAATGGGTGCAGGCCATTAGAGGAATGCATACAATCTGTGGTTCTTTTGTCTCTGACCTATTGGGAGTTACAGCTCACAGCTATAGAAAGTCATAGCAACACTAATTAAAGTTTTTGATAGATCGCTACCATGCATATGCAACATTATCATAGCAAGGTGAACACAAAGAGTATAATAACATCTATTTCTTCATATGAAAGATAGCTATGAAAAAAGTATAAAAATATATTGTGATTAAAAAAGCAGGGACATAATTTGACTCCATCCGACAAGTTTATCTGTTTCTTCTTTTTCTCGGTTTTTTTTTTTTTTTTTGTTCGTTTTTCTTCCAGGTAAAGTAGCAAGACCGTGGTGGTGGGAGGCATAGCTTTGGTATATATAATGTTGTGGTCTTCCTTAGCCTTTTTTATATATCACATTGCCTTTGGGTTGCATTGTCTCTTGGTCCTTAGGAAATGCAAGATATAGAAAACCTAACATCTTCCTTTTCATATCTCTTATGTAGAAGACATACAATTAGGTCAGCATGCCCAGACACACACATTACCTTAAATATTTAATACTGAACAACCTTTAGTATCTGTTTTCTGTATGTGTCCAAAAATGCTTTTTAGTATCTTAGAATAATTTAAGATCTGTTACGAAAGTTAAAGAGATTATAATTTCCTATATATTTTAGGACAGATGTTCTCTGTGTTGCTTTCTAAAATCTTGGTCCCTATGTTTGCACTTTTTCAACATTTTTGTTTGTATGGTAGGACAAGATGCAGGTAGGCATCATCCCTACACTTACTGTCATCTTCATAGAAGGAAACATGGATGCATGAGCCAGCAAGTTGATGCAAACCACTCAAAAAAGGACAGTCAACCAGAACAATCAGGAAACCAAGCAGGTGACAAGAGAGCAAATGTTAAAATGAAAAAGACTGAATTCAATGGCCCTTGGTCCCTGAAATAGGAAAGAACATAGAATCATAGAATGGTTTGTGCTGGAAGGGACCTTAAAGACCATCTAGTTCCAACTCTCCTGCCATGGGCAGGGACACCTTCCACTAGACCAGGTTGCTTAAAGCCTCATCCAGTCTGGCCTTGAACTTCCAGGGTTGGGGCATCCACAGCTTCTCCAGGCAACCTGTTCCAGTGCCTCACCAACCTCTCTGGAAAGAATTTTTCCTTATATCCAATCTAAAATTCCCCTCTTTCAATTTAAACCTGTTACCACTTGTTCTGACACTACAGGCCCTTATAAGAAGGTCCAGTACGTCTTTCTTGTAGGCTACCTTCAGATATTTGAAAGCTGCTATAAGGTATCCCCCAGAGCCTTCTCTTCTCCAGACTGAACAAGCCAAGTTTTCTCAGCCTTTCTTCATAGTAGAGGTGCTCCAGCCCACTGATCATCTTCGCCGTCCTCCTCTGGACTCGTTCCAACCAGTCAATATCTTTCTTCTGTTGAGCACTCCAGAGCTGGATGCAGAACTGCAGGTGTGGTCTCATGAGGGAAGAGGGGGAGAATCCCCTCCCTCACCCTGCGGGCCACGCTGCTCTGGATACAGCCCAGGACACAGTTGGCTTTCTGGGCTGCAGTGCACGCTGACGGCTCATGTTCAGCTTTTTGTTCACCAGTACCCCCAAATCCTTCTCCTCAGGGCTAGTCTCAAGCCATTAGTAGTGTAAGACCCTTAAATTTAACATACTTTTTTTATGATGACATTGGTGTATGAGAATGAAGGTGAGAAACAGGTTAAATTTGAGGTAAGACCAAAAGCTGCTGTGATATCAATGCCACTAAAGTCGTCTAAGTTGAAACATGACCTTAAAGTTTTACTTTAAGTAAATTCAGTTTTAATGGAATTCCAGTTTTTAAGAAAATGAAAGTTTTAATACAAGAAAATCCAGTTGTATTGGATTTTCTCTGTATGTTAGCCTAAGTAAGTTTTTCTGTTCTATTGTAGACCATTTAATTCTCAAAGTATTGCCTTTTAGCAATAATTGATCATATGATTCTTGTGAAATTCTAGCTTCTTAAATACATGTCCACGAAAGCCAAGAAAAAGAGGTTATCCTTAAGCAGATGGAAACTTAGGAGAAACTCAAAACCATATAAGTGTAGAATTATATCAAGCTGCTGAAAGTCGAAACAAGCAGTATGAATCATCAGTAGCAGTAGGAGGAACTATGATGTCAATTGTGTTTTTAAGAATCAAACAATAATAATTTCATACACCAGCATCTTAATAATACAGATTATGAAAGAAACACAGCTAACAACAATTTCAATGTATTGTCACATAATTATTATGTCATTGGAAATTTTGCATTAAATTATATGTAGTATATCATTCAAGCATACATGCTCTGAAATCATCTTAGATCAACACAAAAGAATTACTGATATGCTAATGCTGCAGTACCTCAATTACGAAAACATTCTGATAAGAAAAAGTATGCATAATATTTAACAGCGATAATTCAACCACATTATTGCCCCTTAAGTTTTTATTTTAAACATAATTCCTTTTTGCCCGTTTGGGGAAAAAAGAGGTTGTCATTTCTAGTTTAATTTGCTTTTAACACCATAGTATGCAGATTGACAATAGCTCTGAGCCTTAAAAATATTCTTCTACATCCCTTGTTCTGTGGAATAATATATCTGAGCATTAAACTGAGAATACTATTAAAAGTTCTGATGGTAGTACAAAAGTAATGTAGATTTAGTATGAAAATTCTCCTAGGTATTAGGTTCTGCTGTGATACAACTTTACCTTTAATTAACCAGTCAATCATTCTATTAAGTATAAAACCACTTGCTTAATATATAAACATTCACAGAGGGTATTTATAACATTTATGTGTCATAGAACCTTAAGCCTTTGAAGAATAAATGTAATTTTTTATTAGAACTTCCTTATTTTGATGGCTTACTGTGGGGCGGGGGAGGCGGGGGGAAGCTTAGGAAACCTTTTTATTGGGTGCTGAATTCAGCCCAGTGGCAATTTCTATACATTCCAGATCAAGCAAACAAACCCAGAAACCACACTAAAGGGTCATAAGATGTACTAAAGATAGCATCCTGCTGAAATGGAGAGCTCTGAAATCACTTGGGTATGGAAAGACAGAGGGAGAGAGACAGAGTAGTGGGTTGATCACAAGAAAGAAAAGCAAACTGTAGTTGCTGAGGAAGTGCAATTGTTTGTGTATTTAGCCGCTTTATAGGATCCTTCACTGCATTCAAAGACTTCTTTTGACCATTTCTTTTGAAACTTTGATTTAGAAGTGAGATGGACTTAAAGTCAATACTAACTTAGACTTTGTTATCTCTGTTTGCTTTGTCTACATTTCTCTTGAAGTTAGCAGGCTGTAAACAGTCCATATCAAACTGGCATTCATAAAGTCCTGGTATTAAATTGTTTCGTTTTGTTTTGTTTTTCTATTGAGAAATAATAGTACCTTTTGACGTAGTTACCACTGACAGACTGGTGCTTTTTTTTTTTTTCTATTCCTAAGCATGATTTTTTCTGATTTATCTTAAATGCGGTTTGATGGCATTTGCTGCGTGACAAGCTGGAAACCCTGTTTTCACTTTCATTTGTTAAAGGTTGTCCCTACAGATCATCGTCACCTTAATTTGCTAATATAATATGTGAATCTGAAAGGAAATATCTGTAAAATTCACATTTCATATTAACAACCTTCACACTCACATGATCCTGTGTCATACATAGTATTTTCTGTCACTGATCATAAACTAAGAGAGGAAAGATGTGCCTAAACACACAGATTTTTATTGTGGTTTAAAGTCTACAAATGGTACCTAACAAAAATATATCAATACGCTTAGAATCACTATATAAGAAATCCATTTGTCCTTGGGAAAATATTTTGTTGTTGTCTGTTTTAGAGACAAAATAGAACATACATGCTGCAGTTTTTGGGGTTCCTTTAAGAAAAAAATTTTATTTTAGTTCTCTTTAGACCAAACAATTACTTCCAAATTCCTACTTTGGATTTAATAACAACTGTTTTTTTACAACATAATAATGCTGGCATCTTTTTGATTAGGTTTTCTTTGTGTGGGTGTGCATCTCACTCCGCTCTAGGTAGTGGATTACTGTGAAGTTTTTCTGTAGAAGAAAGTAGGAAAGTTAATCTGAATTTGTTTCTAAACACTATTAAATCATTGAAGATTGGCCTTAATTTGGATAAGTGCCTGCAGAAACATTTAATGACATTTAAATAACACACTCTATCACAATTCTAATATATTTAATTTATTTAGAAGTAATGTGTAATATGTCTATACCTTTTAGAACGCCCCATCATACCAGTGTTGTTGTATTTGGAACACTCTTGCATACTCACCAAACTGCTTGCCATTGAGTATCTACGTTAGTCAGAGTCATTCACTGCCTCTCAAGCTATTATTTTGCTATTCAAAAAAAAAGGAAAAAAATTTGCATATAATGATTATCACAGTGATCCAAAGATTAATTCATAGACCCAGAATGGTCTCTGAATTTTGATTCTAAGCTTTTTTAACTATATTTGTATAATACTACCACATAAGACTGAAAGTTAAAAAAGCAAGAAACAGTATGACAGAAGCATTTGCTACTTATGCTGTTCAGCTACTGAATCTAGATTTTTATTTATTAATTTTGATTCATTAAAAAAAAGTAGCAAGCTACTTGATACAGTTTTATCTGTGTGTTAAATAAAGTTTAGATGCAAAAATACCTGATCTTGTTCTAATGCCCTGGGTGTTAATAAGAGTAATGTAAGTCACTTGGTTATAACAGTCCATGGTAAGATCATGAGATCATTGCAGCCAGTTTGTTGCTTGGTAGTTTCAGTGAAGCAAAGAGATAATTAATTATTGTCACCTGAGCTATGATTAATTACTGATGACTTTCAGGCATTTAAAATATTTGTCCTTGCTAATGTATCAGAATATAATAATGAAATGAATTTAATAGTCACTATGATAATGTTTCCATAAAACTCTGGAAGAAAATCTACAGAAAGTCTGTTTCTTATTATGCAGATTCAGTTCAGAGGGCTTTTGAGCTTCCCAACCTTCAGGACACACAGAGAGAAACCCAGATAGTAACTGCATTCACTTTGGTGTTGTGCTTACTTAATTGCATTTATTTTATTGCATTATTATCAATTGGTTCTAATGTTCATTGACTTAAAGAATTACAAGTATTTTTTAATATTTTTTCTTCTCCCTCTTTGATTAATGACTTCACTTCTGGACTTTATTTTCATCTGTCTATTTGTGAAGCATAGAAAATGGCAATATAAAGTTAGATGCTGCATGGGATGTCTTGGAACAAGCAGTCATATTAAGGAGTAGAGATGTGTGCACAGCATTTGTGCCTCACATGCTCATGGTTAAACCAGTTGCTTGTACATGTTTGAAAAAAATGACAAAGAATGTCAGCATGTACCTCACTGTGAGGGTTCTTCAAGATAACAACTGAAAATCAACAGAAGATACTTCACTGATTTTTCCCTAAGTATTCTAGGATCAACTTCATCAGACCCAGTTGATATGAAAATTTCTAACATATTTAAAGAGTCTCCATCCTGGGGAATGTTGAGGGTTTTCTCTTTTTCTTTTTTTTTTCCCCCTCTTCAAAGTTGAGATATTTTCTCTTAATTTATCAGTCTCGCAGACTATGTCCAAGTAATAGGCTATTTCAGGAAAATATTTAAAAATGAATCCATCATTTTAGCCCTGTTACTTCTGCTGACCCCTGCCTGCCTCTAGTCTTGCCCAAGAATTTTACTCTTGATCGATCAACACTATATTTTGTTTCTCCTGCTATTTACTAATGAGTTACGTTGCCTTAATGAGTTACTAACTTCTTAATCTCAAAGATTCATTTCAACTGAAAGAGAATCTTTCAACCGAGGACTGCAGAAATTGTGGTTACATTTGCAGAATTCTCACTTTGTTTCTGATGAAATAATAGTGACTGTTTGGTTATGTGACAAAGCTCCTCTATACATGCAACTCAAACAGTAGCCTATTGGACTACTCCCAAGCCCATCCCAAGGGCTGTCATCCCATAAAAGGCCCATCCATCTGTACGAGCCCAGGGGAGCGCAGGGACACACAGTGAAGATAGGGACCCAAAGCAAGGACTCCTGAGGAACAAGCACCTCAGCCAGCCCCTCCCAGGGCTGTCCCAGCAGAACCATCAGCCCTAGGGTCCAGGTGGCACATCCACCACCATAGGCCAGGGGGAGCTGCTCTCCAGACCAGCTCTCAGATTAAGGGGGGTGCTGCCAAGGAATGGTACAAATTTTGGGCTGGATGGGAAAAGCATTTTGGGATGGCACAGGACTTCTTTTGAGATGTACAGGGGAGGAACCAAAGGCAGGACAAGGGAGAGGTGTATATGATTTGGGAGGTAACAAGAGTGGAGTAATAGAGGGGTAGGGGCTAAAAAGGGTCACTTGTGTGTCAACAATCAGCTGGTCAGTGTGCCTGCCTGGCCATGCCCTACAGCTGACCGGCACAGTCTGTCCTGTCTCTCTGTTAAATTCCTTCCTGGCTTTGTCCTGGGGAAGGGTTCTCTGTTCTGTCTGCATGTGCGTGTGTGGAGGCGTGAGTGCAGCAGATGGGGTCAGAGCATGATGTGGAGGGCTCCTGTGTCCCTGGGACAGTGACTGGAGCAAGTGAGTGTGTGAGCACCAGTGAAGATCAAGCCACATAAGCTGGTGAACAGGAGATGTGGCTTGAGAGCACGGGCTTGAGCAGGTATCTAACAACCAGCCCTGGGTGTGAGACCCTGGGTGTCTCTATTGGTGAGAGCATCAGTGGTTGGCTATGGGAGTCCTGTCCAACTCGGGGTGTGTGGGTCTGTACCAGCAGCTGAACATGGGCTGTGGCCTCAGAGGCTCCTACATGCAGGGGAGAATGACTGGGGCCCAGGAGCCAGATTCTGGGCAGGCCGAGTGTCTGAGCCCAGCTGCTGGAGGGGCCCACCTTCCCCACATGTGTACATTCAGTCTTGCTAGTGGATTTCCATCCTGTCTAGCCAAAGAGGGGAGTAAGTTGAGGCCATTGGTGGTGTTTATATCTCTCTATATACACAATGTGTACCTTTGCTTTGTGTATGTCTTTTGGGAAGACATCCTCAGCTGTGTGACTTCTTGGATTAAAGGATGTAGAGAGGCAGGAGCCTTGGTGTTCTCAGTCTGTTGGATCCTGCTGGAACAATTTTCCTCTAAAAATAACCACTCTATTTCACATCATCTCTGAATGCCATGTTGTTCATTGCCTGTTGCCTTAGGATGAGGAGCCACTCTTATCTGCATAAATATACTAACAAGCTGTAAAAAATATGGAAGGGTATAATATATGTATAATTATTTATAAATGTATAGATATCCTTTTATAGATATAGCAGCATTCAAGGACAAGAAGAAAAAAGTCTGGAGATGCCAGACTGCCATCTGTCTCCCCAGATAACTGACTGCTTGAATTTCTTTGACTCTGAGTTAAATTTATTTCTGATCTATGAGTGGTATGCATGTGTCAGTGCATATGTGTATGGCACAGCTTCTGATAAAGGACATTGAAGATTATTGTGTCAAATGGTGTTGCTCAATGGCGGCAGATTTGGTGACTAAGCAATACTTTTCCAAAAATAATTATGATGTTAAAACTATCTCTATGGTTCTAGGCATAGAGTACAAACATGCCCAGGCTTGGACTAAATAGCAAATTGGTTTCTGAAGTAACCAGGGCATTTAAAACCATTTTTAGCAATTTTATTGCTCAGAAATTACAAACAACTGATGGAAAGAATTTTTAAACCAGCCTAAAGCAAAAGAATCTTTAATACTTGCTTACTAGTAATGAAATAAAGCCACCCTCTTTAACTATTTTAACAAGATGGTTAAAACCAAGATATGTCAGCACTGTCCGAGAGAGAAGAGCTTACTTATGGTGATAGAGCCATGGCCTTCAACCTGTCTCCAGACCAAGATTGTGGTAGCATGATTTCTTGATTAAAACAGAAAACCTGAGAGGAAAAATAGAGTTTTCAGGGATTCTGTCCATCACTCAGGTAACGTATGTTTCACAATGTGATAGAAATTAATGGGAAAAGAGTTAGGCTGTTTAACTATATATGAAAATGAACACCAGGAGGTCTCTTTTTGTCTATGTTTTTTCTTCAGTACACTGCTAATTGAAAGCAGTCATCGATAGAAGTTTTAACCTAGCTATTTATGGATTAGATCCATTAGAATGATAACTAAGCCATTTGTTTTCAACTACTATGACTTAAAATTATTTTTAACCATCAGTAGTCTTCTGCTTATGTCATGTACATGATAATCATCCAACATTTATTAAGGAAATTAATATTTCAAAGAGTTAAGGAAGGTTCTGTGAGGGTCTAGCACAAAGAAATAAAAAATTAAATAGTATAAAACCAAGAATGCAATGAAGGCTCAATCAACCAGTCTGCAGGCATTCTAACCCTAATTGACTGCACCAATTGACAAGGATTCTCAAGAAAGCAGGTGTCTTTCATCAATGAACCCGTTGCTGTTGTTTTCCTGCAAAGGTTTCTGTGTGTAGAGATTTTTAGAACAAGTAAATCTCAGAATTTTTCTTCATTGCTAAAAAAAGACTTTTATCAAGGCTTATAACCATAAAAATGTGCAAGTATTTCAGTTGGATATGATTTGAACTAAGAATAACATAAAATCATAAGTGTTTGCACTATGGATTACAAATTATAAATGATCATGTCTTGTATAAAGAGAGAATTTCAAACTGACAATGTAACTTACAAAGTGACATGTACTCTGCCACAAAGAATAGAAAATCTACAGTAATGTTGTGTAGCTGGCTTATTTTTTTCCTTTTGTGTATAAAGAGGGAGTGAGAGATTATATTATGTTCATTGATTATATTATGTTCAATACTGTAAGTTGCTCCCTCACATGTAATATTTAATTCATTTTTTCTGGAGAGTATACTTTCGATGCTGATGATCAACTTCACTAGAAATGTCTTTTAGAATACACATAAGGCTTTTGTTAGTTGGTGGTTTTTTTTTTGCTGCTGCAGGTAATATATATGTCTATGTTCACAGCTCTGCAAGCCATGTTTTATTTTGTTCATATGTCACTGAGGTCTAGGAAACGTTTCTGGCAACTTCCCTAAGATGTTTTAAGCTTTGCAATGATCGAAGATGTGGATACTGACAGACAGTGTATCTTTTGAACTCTTTATGTATCTTTTGAACTCTACATTGAATTACTAGGATTTCTTCAGTGAAAATTATGGTTTGATCTTCTGATGAAAAATGGTTGAAATGTTTAATTGGGGAGTGATAAACTAGAGTTTATATATATGCATATACAGCAAAGCTAAAGCAACTACAAGACTGCTATCCTATTGTCTATTACACTTTTACATTTATACATTTTTACTGTTTAGAGGGAATAGGTGAATCACAATTCAAAGTTACAGCCATCATTCAAAACTCAAGGGTCTAAAAATATATTTCCATTTTAAATAATCTTGGCATTTCATTCTTGAACATCCGCTGTCCAGAAGTGTAATTTTTTTGTGATAATAGATAAAGATGAGAGTTGATTGCAGTAGACAAATGCTGAATGAGATCTGAAATACTTTGACAGCATATTATCAGGGTTTTTCTGTCATAAAACTGAGGGAAAATAAACATTAAAACAAATTTTGTCCTTTCTGAGCAAAAATATTAAGAGAAAAATTATTATTCATACTGAAATTTATCAGTCTCTAGAGTAAACACATCCAAGAGTAGCACATTAGTTTTTTACCATAATGTATTTGCATTAATTTACTAAATGATTTCTTCACTTAGGAATTCACTGTGATGGGCAGTGTAGAAGTACACAACGGAAAGGTGGTCTATGCTCTAAGAGATACATAAAATGAACCATACTCAGGGTGGACTGACTCACTCTCTCCTCTTTGCTTCCTGATTATTGCAGTTTCTGTTTGTTCCCTGCAGTTCCTTCCTATTCCTGAATGTAGATAAAGAATGAATTTTTGCTTTTGAGGCCACAGAGTTAATTTCTGTCCATTTGACCCAAATACAATTTGATCACATTTACAGTGGTCAAATCTAATTAAGTCTAATTAACCAGACAAGTTAAAATACAGTCTCAATCTTCTTAAATTGCTCTTGAATTGTCTATGTAGCTGGTCTTGCGAAGTTTCTATAATACCCAAACACCACAGTTGGCAGACACATGCAAATATATCTTGAGAAAAGAGACAAAGAAAATGCCATCCTATACACACATTTGTAAAGAGAGAACCTGTGTGCTTTCAAGTGGGGTAATCTGTGCACTTCTAATTGTATTAATCCCAGTAAAATGAGCAGTGCTAGTCTACAAGGAAAATCAGAATATGTGTGATTTTCAGACAAGCTTTCCAGTAAATATGCTAATAATTTATTCTATAGTTTTTCTTCTAATAGAGTCATGAAAAAACAAGGATCTCAAAATGTTACTAAGTTTGTTCCTTTTCTACAAACTGGGAACAGCAATATATATGTGATTCAGGAGACATTATTTTAATAGCTCTATTAAGGGGCAGTCCACAATTATTATGTCACTTATTTCCTTGCCAATTATCATCTTTAATAAATAATTGTGGGCTTTGTTTTTCTTAATGTCCCATTTGTATTTTTCTCATCTAGATTACATTTTGTTTTGGCTGTGTGCATACAGAAAAATGAATCCTTCTTACTCCTTTAAATATAGCTGAGGACTGTTAAAAATAATGTCAGCCACTTCCTCAATTTTCCCATTTTCTTCATTTATTTCTCTTGAGTCATGGTTTCCAGACCTTTTATCTGTTGTATTTTCTCAAGATATTCTACAGTCTTTCAGCTGTGGCTTTATACTGGCTGAGTGGAGAACTGTTTCATGTGCATTTAGTATTCACCTTTATATTTCCTGAATGATGTCTGCCTTCCTATTACAATGACATTATTGCCTCCTGTTCTATTTGTATTCATTTATTTTAACTTTGACAATAAACCCACAAAGCTGTTAAGAAGACCTTAGGAAAGGAAGCCCAAAGAAACCTATATAAATCTGTCATTTCATTTTATTTTATTTTATTTAAATTTTGAATAAAGACAAATTGTAATGAAGTCATACAAATACTCTCATTACCAAAAGATCCCTTCAGTTAGCTGCTCCCCATTCTGTACTCAGAACATCAATTATTTCTGTTGAAGTATCTTTAAGGGTAAATCAAAGTTTATTTTCTCATTTGAACTTACATTTCTCATACTCCTTGCCTTTCTTCACTGATAGATGCAACTTGGATGTGCTCAAACCTGCAAGTAAAAAGAACTTCTATATTTTTATGCACAGTGTCAAATGATGTTTCTTTCTGAACTAACCATTAATGGAACTTTTTTGTGTTCCATTGTCATCAGTCTTAGCAAAACACTTGCCACAAGTCAGCCTACAGAGCTCTCCATCAGCATGATTATGCTAACAGATGACTGACCAAACTTTGAAAAAAGTAGCATAGGCTTGTTAAGTGTAATGAATGTACTGGAGGTATGTGTTATTCCTGTAAATACCTTGGAAACCCTTTATAGAGTCTCTCTGTCTTCTGTTTACTAGAAACTGCCAATGTAGAGATTCACTATCCATTATTTACTTTTGTGTATTTGTGTAAAGGTAATGAGCAAGAGTGCTTGGAATCCATCTGTACTAGTGTAATTTTGTGAAACCCTTAATACTGTGCTGAGACCAAGAAACGTCTTTGAGACAGTTGCTTACTTTAATCTTACAAAGTAGCATTTGGGGGCTTGTGGAGAAGAAAAGAAATTCCTCAATTATCATAGACATATTCAATTGATGGATGAGTGACTCACAGAGAGTGAGTGACTGGTGTAATTTCATTCTATTGTTTATTAAAAGTTGGTGATGTTGAAGAAGACTCTAAGAGCTGTGAATGCCTTGTTGCAGTCTGTAGCAGTAAATGTTATATTCACATTTATATGAATTTCCCAGAACCTTTGGATTATGTGAGAATGTCTGTAGTTTCAAAAAGGAGATACATCCCTTTCAAAATATTATTTCCCTTTATTCAAAAGGAAAAAGGATCTAGGTATTTTACTAACAACTTTCATAGCTAATTACTACATGAGAATAAATTCTGATGAGTCAAGAATCTTTCTAGTATCTGTTGCTAATAGAGCAGTTAATACTTTAGTAGTACCATTATGCACTGATTTTCTAATAGCTGTCTGTTAAACACTGGCAATATAAAACTAGAAAATTATCATTAATGATTCTTAAAGTGCTAAGAATAAATTAATAAATTAGTTCTACTTGACTTGTAAAAGCTATATTTACTCCTGTGATACCAAACAGGCAAAGAAATGTTAAACTGGAAAACAAGAGCCAGTTGTATTTAATCCTGGGATACTTACATGATTATAGCTAGTTAGTTAGTAAGTCAGTTATTTTTCTTTTTTACAAACCACTTCCAACCTTGTCACTTTCATTTGGTTGTTATAGGTTAGGTTTTAGATATGTGTTTAGATGGTGGTTTTAAATTCTGACAGAAAATACATTAATGTAAGTACTACCATATACTGTACTTTTTTGCAGGTGTCTTGGGATGGGCATTGTCTGTGACTTCAGTGTTTTGGCTTTACTTGAGAATCATGATTTTATTTACTTTGTTATATGTCTTAAATAGAGATGAGGATAAGGAATTCACTGCTGCCCTGCTTCTGCTTTTTCACTGAGATGAATGGATGGTGAAGTCCCAGGTTCTTGTTCAACTTACTCAGATTTTGAATCCAGTTCTGCTGTCAGAAGTTGCTGCTGTCTTTTGCAGACTTCTTTCTAGTCCATGTGTAATTTGGTGATGGTTAAGGAATGGGAAGAGCTGTACTTGCGTATTATGTTTGCTTCTAGAACTTGAAGAGGGTTACTGGATTACTCTCATGCTGGAGCAGGACTAGTATATAAACAACATCTTTTCTGAACTGGATGATACTTTTTTTACCTTAGTCTAAGTTAGCCTATGCAGAATTACAGAGCTCTCCTGAGTAAATATTCACGCCAAAGTAACAAGGCACTGTGAAGCAAACCATTTCTAGACAAACTATTTTGTTGTGGTTTAATCCCAGCCAGCAACTAAGCACCACACAGCTGCACACTCGCTCCCCCTGGTGGGATGCAGAGGGAGAATCTTAAAAGTTAGAAAATATGTTGGTTAAGACAAAGACAGTTTAGTGCATAAAGCAAAAGCCGCATGCACAAGCAAAGAAAAACAAGGAATTCTTTCACTACTTCCCACTGGCAGGCAGGTGTTCAGCCACCTCCAGGAATCAGGGCTCCATCTAGCATAACGGTTACTTGGGAAGACAAACGTCATCACTCAGAACATGCCTCCTTCCTACTTCTTCCCCCAGTTTTATAAGCTGAGCATGATGTCATATGGTATGGAATATTCCTTTGGTCAGTTGGGATCAGGTGTCCCAGCTATGTCAGCTCCCACATTCTTGTGCAGCCCACATCTACTCACTAGTAGGGTGGTGTGAGGAGCAGAAAAGACCTTGACTCTGCGTAAGCACTGCTCAGCAACAATGAAAATATCCCACTATTGTCACCAGTTCTCAGCACAAATCCAAACTATAGCCCCATACTAGCTACCATGAAGAAATTTAGCTCTATCCCAGACAAAACCAGCACAACATTCAAAGACATGATAAAATGTGCATTGATTTAACTTGCAGTTGTCTAGAATAGAAATGTCACAGTACAATAGTCCCAATTTCATGTACTTTTACATGCTCAAAGAACACTTGAGTCTCTGATAGATAGAACAATTTTGTGCCATACCCAGGAGTGCATGACTCATTGGTCTTAGCCAGTTCTTTTGCCTCAATTGGTGTTCTTGTTTAAAGCGAATAGTGCAATTGAGAGGGTGCTCTGTTAACTGAAATCCCACTGCTTTTCCTTTATGCCTCATCCTTGCTGGGGCAAAAATATCTGACCTGACAGAGACTAAAATGTACACTTAAACTGTTCCATATTGTACACTGCACAGAACTAGATGCATCCCCCTGTTCATGACACTGAGAAATGCATTGTGAGGAAAAAACCCTTTATCTGAAGAACAATGGCTTTGTATGTCTTTGTATTTCCTAAACTGTCATTCATAATGAACGTGAATGCTGTCATACTCTTCTATTCTCTAAAGCCAGAAACAGAAGCCAGTACCTGCCTGTTCTACATAAATAGGTACTAGCTTACATTAATGATGCTTCACCCATGTAGATTCACTTGTGTTATGATTTCAGGTGAAATCTTTGAATGCATTAGTGAAGTACTACCTGCTGAGTAACTGCCCAAAGGAAACAAAAGATGGAAATGTGACTGTTTCATTTATTATTTCCATGATCCAAAGAATAAATAAAAGAATAGCTAGTGTGTGTATGTTTAATAATTCATAATTATTTTAAATGAGGAAAAAAAGGCAAACCAGGATATGTCTGTCACTCCTTCCAGTTTCCTACTTACTTTGTTCCTGCATTTATTTTCCTCATTTGCTACCAAGGTAGTACTGGGAAAGGATCCACATTTCTTCTTCTTACAGTAAATGTCAGAAGGATGCTATATGTGAGAGCAAATAGGTCAGATCCCTGACAGTCTGATTACTAATCAATACAGTAAGAGTTTGAAGGAATTTAATGAGTATTCTGTATTATTTTGTATTACCATGTTTAGTGTGACTTTTACAAATCCTGGCTTCTTCTGCCTGTAAGCTGTTAAAGTACAGGTCACCAGTGCTTTAATCTTGATTTTATCACAACTTGAAAAATAATTTTGATGAATGATATCACCATTGGGGTCATCATTAAACATAAGCAGTTTGATGTGAATAAATTTTGTTGAGGGATGTAGTATTTGAAAGGAGATCAGAGCTGATTGAACACATAATGCGTAATTATAGATAACTTCCAATGCAATTTATGGGAAGGGTCAAAGTTTTGTTGGCTCAAGGAAATGAATTTATCAAAATTTCTGTCTGGTGAGAGAGGGTGAGATGGCAATAATGTTTCATGTCCTGAACTATTTTCCTGCCTTGCTTTATTTACAACAGGGACAGAAATCTTCACAAATTAGAAAACAATATTCAACTTCACGTTCAAAATCTATCAGATCCAAAAAATCAAACTAAGCATGATGTTTAGTTTGATGAATGAATTTGCAAATTTCTTTAATAATACAAAAACTTGGTATTCTGGGCTTCCTGGCAATTGATTTGTTTAAAAGGTACTTTATTTTCTGTAGTTTCTAGTTTCCATTCAGAAGGAATAAATATTTTTTATTTGCATGTACGTCCTTAACCTTACCCGTCTCTTATCATCTGGAAAAGAGAGATCTCTGCTTGAAACTGAAATACATTATGCTTAATACTTTCAACATTCTCTCTTTCTTTCTCCTTCTTGTGTATAGGGGTGTGGTAAGATTTTTCTAATAGCTGCAGTGTGCTTTAAGGCAAAAGTGTCATACACTCATAGTATAATGCAGGCTGGAAAGGGGTCTCAAGAGGTTTCTGTCCAACCTCCTGCTCACAGCACTGGCATTAGACGTTGATCAGGGATTGACACAGTTGGAGCTTGAAAACCTCTGAAGAAGGAGATGGTACAATCTCACAGGGCAGCCTCTTCCATTGCTCCACTGTCCTCATGGAGTAAAAGTGTATCCTTACATCCAATCTGAACATCTTCTGTTTCAAATTTTGTCTACTGTGTCCCATCCTCCCTCCATGTACCTCTGTGAGGAGCCTGGTTCCATCTTCCCCATTCCTTCCCTGCAGGCATGACAGTTCCCTCCCCCTGCCCCTTCTCTAACAGTAGTTTAAAGGATTCTTATCGTTCCTTGACCAGCAGTCAGACTTTCCAAGCAGTAATCTGTCCCTGAACATCCCAGGAGATATTCCCAGAAGATCAAGAAGCAAAAATGAGAACTGCTGCACAGGCTGCAAGCACCAGCCATGAACAACAACCTGACCAGCACCCGGGGGACCCTCCACGTGACCTATCCCAGCCCCTGTCTGCAGCCCCTCCTTGCAGGGTTCCAGGTCGCTGTGACCCCTAAGGGCTAGTTAAATAATGAATGGAAGCTGGATACAGGCATCTTCCACTCCTGTGAAAGACTTTCATCCCTGGCATGTCCCCTTTCACATGATCAAAAATTCCTCAAAGGCTTCTCAAGCACAGGTCACACAGTTTGTGAATTTGTCACTGTCACACACTCCAGCCATGCTCACAGCAAGTGGATGATCAAATAATTATCATAATTATTAATGACTTTCACCTTAGCAAATAGGGAGCAATAGTACAAGCTAGCATTTTTAAACCTGACAGAAATTTGAAGCAGCAGAGAAATTACTGAGTAATATCCTAGTAAACCCAAGAGAAAACATAATACCGATGATATCTAATGATGTTGCTGAAAAGTGAATATAATCACATTCTTCAAATCCTAGACCAATGAACTACTCTTAAGTAAGAAAAAAAAAAAAGTGCTACTGTAGTCTGTGTAAAGGTGAAAATGAGAAACATAAATAGCAAACAGACAGCAGGTGTGAAAAGAAAAATTATGCAAGATAAAGACAGGCATAGAAGAAAAAAGGAAGATCTCATTAGAAACTCATCTATTTTTAAATAATGAGTATGAATTAAAAGAAAAATAATTTATATTCTATTCAAGAAATGCTATTTTTAAATATATCTGTGGTTGTGTTTTGAAAACATATAGCGTTAGAGACTAGAATTCTTCTGCATAAGTACTGCTGCTATTTAGATGATCTGTTAAAGATTACAGGGAAAGCAAACATGTATTCTCTTCCTTCAACTGCAACGTGTAGCTATGCTCTTGTTATCTAATGCACCATTACATTTCCCTCCTGTAGCAGATCTTTTTTTGATACAGCAGGAAAGGAGGAGGAGTCAATACAGGCCCTGGCTCCAGGGCACTGCTGCAGGGCAGTGCTATTGACAGTGAATCCAGATGGCAGAGTGTAGGTTCAGATGTCTGCCTACCCGTGAGGGAGCTGGCATCGACTTCTGCCAGCCAGGAGTTTATAACATTGGGGTAATCTCATTCTATATTTACAACTATGCTACAGCACTTTTAGGCTACTGAGTGGTGCAAAATGGAATGAGATGACTTTAAAATCTCTCGCTTCTTGGAAAGACAGAAATAGCGCTTTTAAAAGTGATAATACAGGACAAAACCCCCAAATCTATTTTCAGATTTTAGGGTAAATTGCCTTTATTTGTAGTACTGGAAAAGAAGAAAAAATAAAAAGCAGACAAAATATCAGTACTTTTCCTTTATGATTATAAAGAAAAAACAGTAACAATTAATTTATCAATAAATGTAAAATAGAGTTGGATACATATGCAGAAACATAGTATAATGGAATAGCAGTGTATTAGAAGTAAAAAAATGCACTTCAGAATATGCAAGTCTGGTCTCATATTGGACCCTTCTTGACGGGACACTAGATAGAAGATTTTGTTAAAGCTGAAACTTCATTTCAGAACAAACTGCCAAAGCACATCTGAACAAGTCACTATACTTTATAGTATCCAAAGAGGAGTCTTAGGAGGTCTGAAGTTGTAATTCACTGATATAAATCTGTTGTTTAATAAGCTTCTTGGATTGCCCTCCACATAGAATAAGTTACCGTGTACCATAAAGGTGGCAAGGGTTGAGTCATACAAATTTTCTTAATTCAAAGAAGTATTAAGACATCAATGAATTGTTTCAGCCAGCTTCCACAATGCTGTGTGATTGAGCAAAAATGTGGCAAAAGAGGTTCAGCCCTGATAGGGGCTGATAAGGTATTTGTTAAAAAACAGCTCTGCCTGTGCACATGGTAGATTCTGAACTAGTATTAGCGCTCAGGAAAGTACTCTTGAAATCACTGTGAACAATTATATGAAAATGCCAGCTCTAACGCTTAGTGCTTGTTCAGAAAGGAAGTATTATGTTAAAAATTAAGTATAGAGAACAAGGCAGAAGATATCACTGTACTACTGTGTAAAACCACAGGGGCATAGAAGAATTAAAAATAATGAATGTAGAAGAGGAACAAATATGACTGCAAGTATAACATTCAATCTATTTAATTCTGCAAGTGGATACATTAAATACACTGAGTTTCTTCTGCTTGGAAAAGATATCAAGAAGACTATGAATCTCAAATTTAAAATAGAAGGTGAATAGGGACCTAGATTTCAGTATTTCCTGTAATGTAAGAAATAGGAAGCATCCAATGAAACTACACCATACAAGTTCTAGAACCAATAAAAGGAAATAATATTTGAATACATTTTGGTTTGCGTTATCATGGGTGTCTTGGATACCAACAGTATACCTAGGACAATATAATGATAAGAGAAATTCATAGAAGAAAGGTTCACTGAAGATTATTTAACACAAAAATATGGATATGATCTTGGATCAATAAGTCCTTTATTCAACAATATGCAGAAAATTAAAAGAAAACATTCCAGGAAAGATTTAGTTTGTTTTCTTTTTCTTTTTTTCTTTTCTCCAGCATGTCATTGTAGGAGACAGAGGCATAATTTTTTCCCCAGAATCTTACCTAATATAAATTGAACCTAGATTTTTGAAATGAGGAGAGCTAAAAAACAAGTATATGGGGCTTTCTTAATTCTGTTTTTACCCTTTCTGTAGCAGTAATGGGTGACCACAGGAAAGAAAAGTAAGTTCACAAATGTGAAGTAATGAATAGATATAAATATTTTTAAAAATTGCCCATTATACTGCAAGTTATTAGGACAGTGATGCTAAACTGCTCAAACTTTCCTGTAAAAATATACCATAATAGCGGCTAGTGAGTAGAAGGACATACCTGTCATAGGTATAACATAGTCGATAAAAGAGAGACACATTTTTATTATTGCAATTCCTACCGTTCCTCGAAGACTTAATTTCTTTGCCATTTCTCATATTCTGTGGCTACCAGGTTTGGAGTGTTGTTCTACCTATTATATTCCACCAATACTTTGGTGTCCATTCATTCTTTAGTTACTAGATTTACAATAAATCATCTTACCTTTGTAATTATACAGTCCTTGTGACTTCATCGCCTGCGCCTGTGCTGCTGCCACTAGCAGGATGCAGCTGACGTTGCTGTGTTCCCAGTGTTGTCCCAGAAGTGGGGTCATTTACTCAATGTGCTTCAATCTATTTACAGATTTGAAGCATCTTCCTTTAATACATAAATGTGCAAATATGGGTGCATGGAACAAACCAGCACACAAGCGATACAAACTGATATTTATACACAAAATTTAATCAGCCAATATATATTTATTTTTATTCTATTAAATGATTCATTAAAATTCTTCAGCTAGCATGTAAATAACTACGAATGCCCACTATGATGTTTGAGAACTTCACTTCCTTAACCTTTTGGATCAGTGGGTTTCTTGAGTTGGTGGTCCTTGAGTTGGCTGTTGTCATCTCCCCCTACCGGAATTACCTTTCCACAGGTTTCACTTAGATTTAGGAACACTAAGCAGTCCTTCATGGACCTTTAACAAAGCAGACTGTCATTCAATTTGGGGTTTTCTTATATAGCAATATCCAGATCTACAATGTTAAAGCATTGTTAGGGTAAAATGAACTAAGCTAATCTTTATCAGTATCACCCGCATTCCAATCATTCCTGAAAGCTACCATCTGACTGTCCCCCAGCCTTTTTGTGCCTTTTTCCTGTTTGCCTGTGACGAGTGTCCAGTTTAATGGGAACATTTAAATATTTTTTTGTTGATGACATTATGGTAAAATGGTTTTCAAATAATGTTAATACACTTTTTTAGTGAAAAGGTCTCCATGCCTCATGAAAATTGGTGAATTATTTGCTATATTCTTCTATTTAATGATATCCTGTGGATATCATTGGATCATCAAATTCCATCATAAATCAGTGAGCCTGATTCCTTTCCTCCTCCCCAGATAAGTTAGGAAACATGATCTGTTATATCACTTTTATCACCTCTCATATTCAGCACTGGCGTTGTTTATACTGTTTTCTCCTTTGTGCTGAAGGAGCCAAGCTGCATTATACTGATGAGTCAGAATAATCAATTAAAGCCGACACAGATCTTTCTAGATTATTACTTTAGGTATCAAACCTGCAGACTGTATTGTCTGAGCTATTGTCAGCAATTTAGATATCTTCAGTGATTGTGCTGCAGGCAAGAGATATTTTAGTTTCTGAAGCAAACACAGTATAATTAAACTACCAGGATTAGTAGCACCTTTCATTTTTCCAGTGAGTTGCTTTCACTCCTCAGCTTGTTTCATTCCTACTTCTCTGACTCAATGCTCAGTGCAAGCAATCACAGACAGCTACTGTTTGCATGCACCAGGATGTCTGCAGTATTCTTCCTAGAGTGGATTTTTATGAGTTTTAAAATGATAATGCAAAAGTTTCATTGGTATTCACTAGAATCACTTCATGCTAACCTGTGCTAAGTTGTGGGATTTTATTTTCTTCAGGTTTTCTCCCCTGCAGGGGAAGTCACTCAGAGAATCAACTGTCCTATCTGATACATTGTGATTTGCAAAACCTGTCCTATTTTCTGTGTCTGGAATATCTGACCTAAATGATGTTGCTGGGAATTACACTGGAGTCGTTTCATTGAAACAGGACCTCCAGGCTAGCCTCTTTAAATACCAAAACAGTGTGCTATCTGCCATAAAGCGAGGGCTTTTTTGTTGTTGTTCTTGTTTTTATCTTGTTCTCCTTACACTCTTTTATTTTTTTTTTAACCCCCCACTGCATTTAATGGCAGCAATATAAACTTAGACTCCTAGTAACTTGCAGAATGGTGCTGGATGTGACAGTAACAGATCTGTTCTATAAGGGTTTGTGAATGGTGTAGAAAAGGTTATTTGGTTGTTCATTGTATAATTACATTGGTTTAATCTAATGGGGGTTTTATGGAAAACAAAGTGAGAAAAGAACAGAAGGTCTACAAATAACATACCATCTGCAGACACTTAAGGGTTATTAACGAAATACAAGATCATCAGGAAAAGCCTGGATCACAAAAGAGCAAAGGACAGTAACAACTGAAGTACAGACTTGCTTGATGATCTCAAGGTTTCCTTGACTATCTTCTTTACTTACAAGCCTTAAGTAAAATGACCGCATACTCTAAAGTTTTCCCTCCAGATGTGATGTCCCCACTGTCAAACAGTAGATTTATTTATTGGTTTCCTGTATATTTCACTGGAGATAAACACCCAGAGGAAAGCGTTTTAGTTGCCAAGTCTGGTCAAATGGAATTTTTAATTGCTTGCTTAAAAATTGCTTGCTTTAACTGCCTGGTCTAAATGTGAGAATATTCACAGTTGTTGTTCTGCTTTGACAGACTAGGGATTGATGCCTGATTGCTGCGTCAAGAGTGCTACAGAAATAAAAGGTCTACAGTTAATCTTGGTCTATAGTCATAACCTTGCAGCAATCTAGATTTCCAGGCTAAGAACCAGTCAAATCACATACACATGTGCAGAAATGTACAGGGAATGAAATCATGCTCTTCACCAGATATTAAATTATATTATAGGAACTGGAAGACAGTTTATGTCATAGATCAGGTGCAGACTATGATAACTCAGGGTGGAAGGACTTGCACTGGTTGTCTGCCTGAACTACCACTAAAAGCAGAGACAATTAAGGTCAGGTACCTCAGGGCCTTTCCCATCAGTTTTGAAGTATCTCTAAGGACAGTTTCCAAAACTTCTTTAAGCAGCTTGTTCAATGGTTGATCTTATTGTGAACTTTATATATATGTCTAACATGAATTTCCTGTGTTCCAACCTGTGTCCGTTGCCTCTCGTCCCACCACTCTCTAGTTCCAAGAGGTATCTATCCCTATACTCTTCCACTGATAGCTAAAGAAACACTAAGACCTTAGTCTTATGTCAAGATCAAAGTAAGCTCCCTCAACCTCTTCTCATGTGTCATCTGCTGCAGCTGGTACGTCTGACTGACTTGCCGTTCCTCAGATTGTCAGTTTTTCCTTTGAAAACTTGAAGTCATAAGGAATCTCCCCAGGTCACCACAACCTTTCAAAGATGATAGCAAGAGACCTCACAATGTCATGAGCATATGTGTAGTCCCTAAGAAAATTAGTTGGACTTGCATATAGAAAACATTCATGCAGCTTTGACTTTCCCTACATTTCTCTTCCAGCCTTTTTCATAAATTAGAGTTAATTTTTCCAGTTATTTAGCTTATTACTGTGTAACTGTTTTCTTTTTCTACTTTTTAACTATTTATGGGGGTGCACAACACACTTCTCATGATAGATTTTTGAAAGAATTTAAATACATTTTTTATTATTCAAGTCATTAGAAAATATTTCAAGCTGAAGTTTACCATAAGTAAATACTCACTCCTAGCCCATGTGAATGAGTCTTTACACAGAGGATGCCTGAAGCAGAATGGCCTTTCATGAATGATGATTGTCTGTTCTATTTGAGCATTTTTATGCTACTGACATCTGTCAAATAAAATCAGAGGGTCTTCTACCTTTAAAGCTATTCTTGCCAAAAAACCACCTCACACATTTCCTATCTACTTGTCCATCTTTAGATTTTTAGATACATTCTGCACTTTTTTTAGACAGCATAAGACTTTATTTTTGTTTACAGTTCAGTATTTTCTGGAGTCCAGTGCTGCAGTGTCATATAATAATTGGATTACCCCTTGGATATTCAAAATTACTTTTATTACCTTTCATAACGATAAGCAGGTTATGAATTCCACCTACTTTCTTTAAGTAATTCTCAATTAAGTTAACATGATTTCTTGCTAGGATAGGACCAGAAGCACTTGGTTTATTAGTTGTGTACGTCAAATTTATGTTGATGACTTAAGGTGACTAAGCACATAATGAAATGTTATTTAAGTAAAGTTCATATTTAAATGTACTTAGAATCCAGGAATTAGGATCTCTTCCCTGATATTAATTTTTTTTTTCTTTCATGCTGGCTTTATACAATATTTTGCTAGCAGTATACGTACTGTGAGTTATCCATTTTCTTCAAATATCTGTCCAGTTGTGTTTTCACTTAAGAATGAGTGAAGCTTTCATATTTTTATCCTTCCAGTTTACACAGAAACTCCAAACACTTCAGGTCATGTTTTTCATTTAGCCTGAATGGGTTCAGATGAATATTGAATACTTACTTAAGATTTAATCCTATTTTGGCTAAATTTTTCATAAGCCAATCTTATTTAACTTGTAGGAATTATCAGTATTTTCAGATTTTGTAGCATTTGGTATAACATTGTGAATATTGTATCTGATATATCAGATGATATTTAACTAAATCTGTGATGAACATATTTATGTCTATTTCTGTCTCTACCACACAATTCTATGGTATTATTAAAACACAACATCAGTGGTTCATCTGTTTCACTGATGTGCTTTCTTGTAATTCAACTGAAGAAGAAATACATTAGCTTTGATTTTTGTAAATTACTCTATTGTTTTTCTGTCCAAAATTTTAATCTAGAAACAAGTTCAGTAATAAATTCTGCCTTTGTTTACTCAAGCACTGCTGAATTTGCAACTTTGTAATACTATAAAACTTACATTAATTAATACATATATGTACAATGTCTTGTTGTCCCTTCCTTTCAATTCACTGGAAGTGTAAGATCAGGTGAGCATGAATTTTATCATATTTCTAAACACTGAATTATGATTCAAAATGGCATCATATTACATTATTTTCAAGAATAACTCTATGAACTATCTAAACATAAAAACCTACAAGGGCACCCATAAAAAGCAGGACCCAATCCTCAAAAAGAGTATTTCAAAGTCTTACACCTTTACTTTGACAGTAGAGATGAACTCCTGCTTGACCGCACAGAAAGAAATGGGAATTACTCCTTAAGAATCCATGCATGGGTTTGGGATCCTTTGAGTAGCAATGGCCTAATATTCCAAAGGAGCACAAAAAGCAGTACAGCCCTCAGATTCACTGGGGATGAACAATACATAAGGATATATGTTTATGTTCCTTTGGCAAAGCAGGCTGTAAATGATGGAGACCAAGCTGAGTTTCCTCTCTAATTAGGTCTCATACGTGACAATTTGTTTAAGCATCAATATAATGACTGTGCAACCAAAGAGTAGGAAGATGCTTGGGGTGAGGAGGGGAGGGGAGGAAACTTGGTCCTGAGGCAGTAGTGTCATGTGCTAGGGCTGATCCGACGCTGCGTATGCTGAGGCTGTGTCCTGCCAGCCCCAGGAAAGCCTCACAGGCAGTAGCACTCTGTGTGCTGACGTCTCTCGACTGAAAAAGAAACCCTTCTCTATCTTCCTTTGGACAGGCAGGAATGCTCTTTGGTGATCACATCAACCTAGCAGTAGTCCTATTGGCTTTTTTATGTGTAAAAACTGTGTAACCAATGGTTTTCTGTGCATGGTACAGTGTAATGTTTAAATCCATTGCCGCAGACTTCATCGTCTGAGCTGGTACCCATGGCATAGCTGTGTTATACAGCACTGCCAATGTCTTGTTTAAGGACCTGTCAGGTGATGCCAGGAAGATCTAACATTTCTTGGAGAAACTGAGTTTTTATTCGGCATAGTTGCCTACAAAAATGCAATTCCTTAAATGCTTCCTTGTTGCCCTTGGAAAAAGGCTAGGCATATGCAAAGCAGCTCTATTAGCCTCCTTCACGCCATGATCTTTCGAAGACCCACGCAGACATGGACAAAGAGCAGAGTGAGTCAGGGGAAATTTTCTATGGAGCTTCCTTCCTCTTGTTATCCCACAGTCACATTGCAGCCACCATGGTTTTTTTTTTAAAGTCGCATTTTGATTCATCAGTCCTGTGTTCAGTCCTTTACAAACCCAGCTTAGTTACATGTTGCATAAAGAAGAAAAGTGCAAAATGGTCACTTGAATCTGATGTTTTCCGTTACAAATGCACCGCTTACTCTATCGGGCTTAATTGTGACAGTGAAATCTCATCTAAAACTCCAGGGAGAACACTCAGGTCTAATTATTTTTGCCAAGTGAAGCAATAATTGTTTACTCTGCATTAATAAGGAAATTATAACAAACTAATTACTAACTTTAAAAATCTGTAGAAAACCATCTTTTGAATGAACTGAAAATGTCCGTGTTGATTTTTCCTTTTTCTAAAATGCACAGATACAACAAATGAAACTGATGAGATTGTGGCTGTTACTTTTCTTGGGTGTCTGGTGTTGTTTATAGTGGTCTGTGTTGAAAGTACTGCTGAAGACATGGATGTGAGTCACAATTTTTCACTCTTCTTTACAGCTATGTGATATACTAACCCTGTTCTACTTTGCATATTAATGGTTCTGGAAAAGGGTATTTTGTGAGGTGTCTCTTTTAGGAAACATTGTATCAATGTGGGATTAACTTTGGTGGTAACACTGCAGGAACAATATGATTATTGTGTGAAAAAATATGGACTCTTACTTACCAGATAACACTTTCTTTTACTGGCTTCATTTCCTACATCACGATTTCTTCCTGCCTGCTTAACCGTAAAAGAAAAACACTGGAATAAATTAATAATGTAGTATATTCACACAATCATTCTAGAATTAACTGTACATAGAGAGTTTTAAAAATCAATTCAACTTTTGGTGTAAGTACACATATGATGAAATAATTTCAAAACAACAGACTAGAACATGAGTAATGTTGAGACTCTTTTTTAATTATATGACTAACAGTGTAATTAAGTATAATTGGCTTCTTTGGTCCATGGTTCTTGACATATTTAGGTACAATTGTGTGTAAAGTGATACTCCCACTTAATGAACTATTTTTTCTTATTGCCTTTCTTTCCCTTCTTTTGGGGAGGATAGAGAGGGGAGGAGCGCATAGTTGTTATTCATATAGCCAGTAAATGGTTTTCTTTCTCTCCTCCTCCTTATCTAACTGCTTTGAGGCTGCTGTAAGGGACTTTCAAGCAATATCTCCTTAGTTGTTTTCCCTCCTTCCATCTTTCCTTCCATCTTTTCTGAACAAAAAACTTCTACCACAAATGTGTTCCTCCTCTTTTTTTTTTTTTTTTTTTTTTTAAACATGCTCTGCCTGATTAATACCACTTTTGGCCAAAGCTTGTAATGCAATTATTATATTTCTCACTTGCATTAACATAACATTGATTATATGATGCCCCTGTTCAAGCCAAGTGTTTTTCTTGATCAGGTTCTCTCAAAATTTTGCAGAGCTATTTTCCAGGCACAGCACAGATATACTAGGTATGCTTTCTTCTTTTTTTCTTTTTTTCTTGGGGGAGACAAAAGTTTTAAATTAACGACCAAAGAGAAAAGCCCATAGGAGCTAGGCACATATTACTAATCTACTGGTTTCTAAGAATTGTATTTTGTAGGCAATTTGTTGAGAGGCCTTTGAGAATTTTGTTATTTATAAGAATGTTACAGTTCATTTATATTTTATGCAGACATAAAAAAATCTTATTCCCAGTTGCCAAAAAGGAAAAAATATAAATCAAACTCACCCACTCCCACTCCTCTAGGCAACTTATGGTAATAGTATCTTGTGTATTCATTAATTTTAATAGAAATCTATTGAAAACTGTTTGTTTTGCAACTTCAGAGATGATACTCTAACCCTTCTGAATTTATAGAACCATAGTGGTTTATTAACTTTTCTGGAAGGGAGGGTTTGTTTCACTGCTGTATGTTGGGTTTTGTTGAGGGTTGCTTTTACATTTTGATTCATAAAATAGGCTGCCACCAGAATTCTGGACTTTCAGGTTGGCTATTGTGAATGCTAATTTAGGATCCTGCCAAATCTGCCAATTTGTCATGAAAAACTGATTTAGATCTCCTAAGGAACTATTGTCAAAGCTGTTAGCAAAAGTGGGTTTAATATGATGTTGTAAAAATTCATGATGTCATCTATCAAGTAGTTCAAGTATGAAATATTTTTCTTCCTCTGAATGCCAAAGGACTAACTTGAGTGCAAGGTAAGCAACAGTGACAAATCCAGGGAAAACATTTCTTTTCTAGAACTTGTAAAAATACACAAGTTATTAACGCGTTAGATGATTTTCAACACACTGAAATATAAATTTTATGGTCCCATAATTTCAGCTGGAAGCTGAAATTCTACAAGGGAAAGCAGAACTAACGTAGGTCTTGGCATTCAGTCTCAGTAAAGACCTGACTGGAGTTTAGTTAGCCTGCTTGCCATGTAGGTCAGATATTCTGCCAGATGATTTCTCTTTTTTACTGTTTTGTCATATAAGAGATGATATTTGTCTTAGGGGCATGAAAATAAAACCCAGCATCATTGATCTGCTGTGACATGGTGGCACAGTTGCCAATGGGGGTTAAAAAAAATAGTGTCCTTCTGTGTCAGTTTGAACACAAGAATAAGTATCACAGTTCCAAATAATCCCATATTGTCATTCAGTGCATCATTCCTGAGCAAGATCAATCAGACATGAGCTGTGTTCATGTAAAACACTGCACTGACTTCTGGCTTTGATAATGAACCTCTTTTCTTTTAAAAAGCACTTTAGAACATTTCAAGAAGATTAATTTTAACATTGTCTTTGAATTAGCAATGCAATAAGCCTTGAAACTGGCAGTTTGGAAGACTGTGAGATTCTACAAAAATATTTTGGAAATATTTAGAATTAATATTATTTATAATAATAAAAATATCATTATTGTAACCATCATGGGTTTTTTAAAGTCTTGTCCTAATTTCTATAATTCAGTGAAACTATCTGTTAAATTTGATAGTATCTGTTATATTTGATAGTATTTGATAGAATTATTTGATAGTATTAGTATTATTGCTTTAATTCCATTGAAGAGATTTAAGCCAAATTGGGCTTTTTCTTTAAAGAAATCAAACATACAAAACACTCTTTTTAGTCTGAATAAAGGAGATTCAAGTTTACTGCATATCTACATCACCTCTGGCAGACAACTGCTACTTGCTTGATCCTCATTAGTACGACTCAGTGTAGCCTATGTACTTCAGGTCACACTGGCAAAATAGCAAAACATCAATCATGTACTTTCACTCTGTGGTCTCATATAGACTTGATATTCAGCCTCAGAAATGTTAGATGTAGACCTTGCACTTCCAATGAATATGCAAAACAAAACTTTCTGAAATGACTTGACACAAGGAAAGAGAACAAAATCAGGTTTAGCTGTCAAACTCCTTTACACAATCTGACTGTACTGGTGGAAGTCCTGCAGTTCCTGAAGTTAAGTATGTGTGTGCCTAATGGAAACAGGAAAGACAGACGGTTTTTTAAATTAGCTGCTGGGAAGCAAGAACTGATCAGGGAATAAAATTTAATTTGATCTGAGAAGTAATAAAAGTCATGACCATTTCTCATTACTATATATCCATCACACCATACTTAAACCATATTTATACAGGAATTATATCTCTTCTAGCTTTACAGTTCAGTTGAAATAAGCTACACAGTTCATAGATGACCTATGCAGGAAAAAACTAAAAATTCCCTAAAAAGATTTCAAGTGTGGAATATGTAACCTAATTTCAGGATTTGACCTCTGCATTAACAATATCTAGGTCAGCAGAATGGAAGATACACAGCTTTATAATGATAAATTCATGTGGCAGCTCCAGTGCTATTGCAGAGACTGCTTAGTGACTACAGCGTTGCATAAATATCTAGGAAAAACATCTTTGTATTTTAAACTAGAACTACTTCAGGCAAAAAAGTGAGTATATTAGTGTACTGAAACAGTGAGGCAGCATATTTTGTTTATTAATTGTGTGCTTATTTTCCTTTAATTTTTTTTTTTTTGGCATATTTCTTCAAACAAGTCTATATGGTCAGTATTAGACGTGTTTTCTGTACATTTCTTCTACTCCAAAGTGAAGTTTTGTTTCCAAGTTCTTACACACTTGAATTTCCTTGAATATTTTTCATCTAATGTTATCTCAATGATCTACATTAGAGCACTGATGGTTTTCCACTCTTGTGGTTTGAATAAATATTTGGGATTAAAAAAAAAAATACAAATTACAGTGCATAATATATTAAACCAAACTATACTGTTCAGTAAAATTTGGCTGCTACAGGGTAAGAAAAAGGTTATTCTACATTAACTTTCAAAGGGTAGAAATTTCCATTTTGAATGAATTGTTTTTCTGGAGAAAAATCATCATTCTGTTGACATTGATTCAGCTCAGAAAACTTTTCATGTATTTGGAAATCTCATTTAAACTCAAATTATAATGACTAGGTTTTCAGACAATCTACAATGTATACAGAATAAGGTTAAATATGATGCTTACTTCACAAA
Source organism: Rhynochetos jubatus (assembly GCA_027574665.1). NCBI lineage: Eukaryota > Metazoa > Chordata > Aves > Eurypygiformes > Rhynochetidae > Rhynochetos > Rhynochetos jubatus. The sequence goes on from CM050656.1 coordinate 27,650,982, forward strand.
TCTACCGTTACACGTGTGTCATTAAAGTCTGAGTATGAATTGCAATCCAGTATAATACAATGGATATATGAACTTTGTCATTACATCTTACTGCTCATAACATGACTTTACTATGGCTAAATTGGCACACACTTTCCAAATATTTACTAAGTCTACAGATTTTTTGTTTCAGAGAGGACAAATAAAAAAATGAAAGGAGGAAAAATTAAAAACAACTTTGACAATAATGCATGCACATGCAGAACAGGTAGTTTCTACTGAGAGAATATCTATCATGACCCCTAATATTCCCTATCACTAAGAATGGAAGGACACATTGTAAATCAAAATGAGGATGATCTGGAGGTGAAGAGAATCTGTTCTGCAGAAACTGATGTGGAACAGATAACATGGTTATTTGGAAAACAGGTCGAAGAATGAAAAGCATGGACTAAAATTATTGATGTATGAACATCAGGAAAAATAGATTCTTCTAATTGTAACCATTTGTAATGAATTTTTACTGGAATCACAGTCAACATAGTAATGGAGGTATTTGATTTTTAAAATACTGAAGGACTTGATACATATTTCTAACAAGATTATCTTGGCACTGTTATAAAAACTCTTTAAGAGAATAGTATAAAATAAAATTTACCATTTGCTTTGACACTGTAGTGTCACTGTAGTGAACACTGTAGTGTTTTTTGTAGTCTTAAACCCTTGCCTTATCTAAAACTGGTAAGGGAACTTCTGATTTTCCTCCTTTAAGCTTTAAAAGGGATAGAGGAACTCAGTATAAAGCAGAACAGGTGTCAAAGTATTGCCAAAGGAAAATCTTCCACAAAGCAAATTTACTTTTAAAACATGTTATTTTTATTTGTAAATGAAAAATATATATGTATATAAAAAGTCCTAAGATATCCCTGAATCAAAGACAGGATTTTCATGGAAACAGTGCTAAACTGAAGTGGATTTCTGCAAGACTCTGAAATCTTCTGGTCTGGGACTCTGAGGCAGTCATGGTGGTAAGTTTTCTAAGCTGGTGTTCATGAACAAAGTACTGAAATTTGGAAGTCCTGGGTCAGATTATGAGTTTGACTTGGAGTTGGATTTGGAGTTGGATCTAGGTCCATGACATAAAGGGGCTGGCATCAGAACATAAGTCCCAGTGTTTCTGGAGTCTTGCAGAGAACCCAGTGTCTAAAAGCTCTGGAAACCTCAAGATCTTACAGTGATCACTAAAATTTGTCTGACATTAGGAAGTCTTTAGACTTGTAAGGACTGAGGAATCAAGCAATCAGAATCTCCAGTGATGCTCTCCATGAGCAGGAGTGACTTGAGAAGAAAGTAATTAAGATAAAAACAACAAGAATGCCTTTTTCCCAGGATTTCTACAGGATTTTGTCCTGCCTCTAATTATTTTTACTTAACAAATTAAAAATCTGTTCCCAAATCAAATTTAGAAAACAGATGCCTTTCCATTACCTGTAATGCTATCTTTCAACCAAGTCCATCCTCATGTATCTTCTGAAAAGAACTACAGAAAAAAACCTCTAGTCGAATCTGACCTGATTACATAGGCATCAACCGTTCCTTTTAGGTGTCTCAAACGGGAACAGATTTGAGCCTTAAGTGGCTCATATTTGCAAAGATGTAAATATCATAAACTCCTTATGTCTCTTCTTTAAACTGATTAGAAGGATAACACTTTGAGAATAGCACCCTGCACAAGAGTGCAATTTTTAAAAGACTGAATGTGTTTTCTAACAAGGTAATTAATGTCCTGGAAAAGAGGAAGCTTTAAACCACTGTTTATATGCACTGTAAGACAGTAAATTACTTCAGGCAATATATTGTGTTAACACAGTAGATAAACATTGCTCCTCACTTAGAAGAACCTGCATTCCCTCTTTTAAAACGGTTTTCAGCTTCAGTTGTTTGCATGATCTTAGGTGCACAGCTACACTTGAAAGAGACCAGAGAAGTGTGTGTGGGGGGGTTGTTTTGTTTTATGTTTCAGTTTACAAAATAACCCTCCCTAGTAAAAGCTGCATACTTAAGCTCTCTCTTTCTGTAGTGCTGTTAACTAACATAGCAAGCCGGGCAAGAGGAAGAGAATTTTCTGTCCTTTGGAGATGTGTGAGGGAAATCTGCATAAGCACTTGGACTTGTTGTGACAGTTCCTGATAATTAATGCCTCTGCAGAACAGGGATCAACAAGTTGTATACTTTGGAGATAATCACATCTGTGTAAGTTTCAATTTCTAGGAGAACATACGATAATTAATGCTCCTAATAAGCATGAGAAGCTTAGTAAAATAACAGTGTATTTTCATAAACAACTTTTTCTTGACAAGACTTTTAGCTCTCTTCATGGTCCATATCAGCACCTAAGAATTGTCTGTAGCCAGTATTGATGGAGAGAAACACTTTTCTACAGGATATTGTTTCTTTCTGTAATTGTTTCCAACTTCATTTAATTAACACTGGGAAATTATCACTTTGGAGCTTATGTACTTAAAAGCCAATATGGGTCAGTGAAAAACATTTGTTCTTCACGGTAGATAATTGAACACAGCATTAAAGAAAATTAAAATGATAGTGTTAATTTAATATGTTTTGCACTGATTTGATGATTAAAAAGACATATTCACAGCACCTGATTTCAGAGAGTGAAACTTGTAAAGCTGTGAAGCTCATAGAACTTCTGTGGGATTTGTGGTAATGCAAATGCTTTCCAGCCTTCATCTAAGTAGCACCTGCCAGCATACCAGAGTTTATCTACCTTTTTTAAAGGTGAGAATCTTACTCTACCATTACTTTGTGTCATGTGCTTTGTAGCTGATTTTGGTACTTCTGAGTGTAGCCTTCACAATTTTCCAGCTATTACAGCTAGGTGACAGGGATCAGTCACATTTTACCAAATGCTATTTTCAACACTTACAAATAACAAAAAAGGTCCATTTTGTCCACCATGAAATGCAACAAACTTAGTGGCGTACTACTTCAATTTTCTTTTTTTTCAGGCAATTTCTTCTAGTTGCTATTCCAACAGCTAGTGTTTTGGAGCTTTCTATTAACTGCATTGTGCCTTTTGAAGAGTTTCATTTGAAGAGTTTGATTCCTGTGTTTTCTTAATTCTGTATCCATTGTTTTGTCCATGATCTTGCATGGACAAGATGGAAGGGTTTAGAATTTTTCTTAAGGAAATGGGACTTTATTTAAGAAAGAACTGAATAAAAGACACATATTTTGTATATAATTCAGTAAATTTTTGGCACATCTCATTTACTTCAGGAAGATTATTTCCATAGAGGCTGAAAATATGCTAACTCCTTGAGGAGGAAGACACAAAACATAATTTGTAAATAAAAATATTTTGAAAATGTAAACAGAAATCATCTATCATGTTTATGTAGCAAAACCAATTAAAGAGTTTCAAGTAATCTCCCTGGGAGCACAGTCTTTTTGAAAAATTATTGTCTTTTAAGTGTAAAATGATCACCAACATTTGGATACCAGGCTATGCACTTTTTAGGAACTCACTTTATGCACATCCCTTGTTCCCAGTTGCATGCTAAGCTGAATGTGGTGTGCTGTGATTTTTTTTTTTTTTTTTGTACAATTGCTCATTACTCTGTGAAACAGTATTAAAAAAAAGATTTTTAATGCATCAAAGCATGTTAATCAGTGCTGCTTTATTATATTTCTGTGGAGTAAGTGTGCTAATGACTGCATAATGTGTTTGCATTGCAATGTGATTTCACTTTACTTTGTTCGAAAGCTTAATTGTGCACAGCTGCTTGGGTTTTCATGATGGACAGGTGATACCTAGTGTCTCTCTGCTAATCAAGTGTCCAGGTGGGGTTTGTGGTGTATTTTAAATTGTTTACTTCAATTTAGTTCCGATAAAAAGGACTCTGCCATCATAAGCCACTGTTACGCCTAATGAATCAGTGCTGTGATTTTACTTCATTTGCTAATTAAACGTTAGCTGAGTGTGAGTCAATGTCAGGATTGTGAAACATTTATTATGCATATAAAATAACAGTTCAGTATTGCTAATACTTCATATTTACAAGGGTTCCATGGTGTAGGGGATCTCAAACTTACTTTAAAAATTTGTTTACTATCATAAGGCTACTGAAAGGAAACTGAGAGACATTGGAAATTATTATTTCATGCAACAAAATCTAAAACTAAATTTATGTAGTATCCTGAGTTCAGACTCCTGCTTCAAACATCAAATATATTACCAAATTCTAGGAAATTCTAAACTTGCTATATGCCAAGGATTAAGTTTGTTGTTAAAGTTCTCTGATCATCTTCATGTCCCTCCTCTGGACTCGTTCCAAGCGGTTGACATACTTCTTATGTTGGGGGCCCCAGAGCTGGTCACAGTACTGCAGGTGGGGTCTCACAAGAGCAGAGTAGAGGGGGAGAATCACCCCCCTTGACCTGATGGTCACGCTTCACTTGATGCAGCCCAGGATACAGTTGGCTTTCAGGGCTAAAAGTGCAAATTTCTGGGTCATGTTGAACTTCTCATCAACAAACACCCCAAGGTCCTTCTCTTCAGGGATGCTCTCAATCCATATTCTGCCCTGTGTGTATTTGTGCTTGGGATTGTCCTGACCCATGTGCAGGACCTTGTGTTGTGTATGATTGCACAAACCCAGTAATTTAGCAAATCATCATAACTCAATTACAATTTGGAATTGATGTTATCATCAAGGGCATATTTTTAAAAACATTTTAAACAGCTAGTGAGAATTGTCTTTGGTTGACATACCAGTTGAAGTGGACTTCAGCTAAATCTTTAGTTAGAATACGTAGACATGCAGAGATGTTCACCTTCTTTTTGGTTTTGAGCATTATTTCAATATATCTTATCATAAACTGGATTAATCTATTTACTGAAGCACCTCTTTCTCCTAAAATGTAACTGTAAGCATGATATTTAAGGCGAGCAACTGGTTGAAAGCCATATAAATATAAGAAGTGTAAAACAAGTCACATAAGGTGCAGATGTCAGTCTATCATAAATCTTAGAAAATATTTTCTAGAGAATTATGAGAGAAATAATTACTCAAAAATATTGGATTGATACAGAACTACCTCAAAATGCAGCTAATAAAAGTTAAAGAAAATTATAATCGCTGTACATTCAGTAGCTCATTTGACCTAATTAACTTTATTGCAACAGATGGAAACTGAAAAAGTACTAATGTGGTTACAGTGCTTATGAACTATGAGGCAGAACTACTTTTCAGTCGCAGACTAATATAAGCATGAGTTATTTGCTAGTAGTATGCTCAGTCAGTAGGTATAAAAACAAGTGAAGTTTCATTTACTTTAGGCTTATTTAGCATATGCCAAATAAACAGGATGTCAGACATAATGGTTAGTCCAAGCATTTTTCTGTAAATTTCAGATATGTTCCTGAAATTCTTGTACTTCTAGCTGAATGCTGTGTCACACTGGTGTGGTATCGCAGGTCTTTGTGAACTTCAGGTATCCAACAATGGGAAAAAATCTTTGAAAAATACGTGCTAATTATAATCTGTCGCCACATTCCTTTGAATTTCTTGGTTTCTTGCTATATCTACTTTTCAATAGCCTTTGACTAGACTTGTTTTGAGACAAAAGGCTGATCTACTGTCAAGATGCAGGTCTATAAGAGATAATAAGCATATCCACCTTTTTCATTTCCATGAGCTTTCTGGCAGAGTTTCTCTAAATTGATTGTCTCTGAAGACAAAATCCAGAAATGAGCTTATAAAAGACTAAACCTTCATCAGTGTAGTAGACTTTTAGATGTGTCAGACAAAGGGACGTATCTGCTGTCTAGATATCATCCAAATAAGACCTTGATAACACCTGTCCGTCTCTAGATTATTCTGGTTTGTAGCTCATATCAACAGTGGACAATTTTTTATTACATGTTCAGGAAGGAGACCAGAGGTTAGGAGTAACCTTTTTAGCAATTAATAATTGTATTTAAATATGGAGAAAGTCAAAGAGATTGTATCAACTATGTGATAAGTCATTGGTTGCTTAAGCTGACAAACTAATATAGAAGGTAATACATATTGAAAAGAATAGCCCCTTAGGGTAGGGAGTGGTGGAAGTAACACACCCATGAACCTGTAAACTGTTTAGATGTTTGTACTGAGGTGGAAGCACTGTACAAAATGATGGAGCCACCAGCCAGGGCTTGACCCATTTACAGTTGGGATATGAGTGTCACAGGCAACTGTTTTCTGGGTCTATGGTTCTGGCCTAAACTGGACCAGAGAGGTAGGGCCTTGGTTGGTGTGTCCTGCATGACTCTGTGTGTCATAAAATATAAATTGCTGTCCCACTTATATATTTTTTGATTTTAAGTCACTGAGTGATGTGGTCTGTTCTTGTTGCCATCCACCTAAATTACGCTCTGATGCCATAAAAGGAAAATCTGAGGTGCATTGTGTAAACAGAAATCATTATTGTTGCTTTGAGTGTATTGCAACTGTGTTGACATGCACACTGAATAATAGGGATGGAGAGATTTCTCTTTCAAACTGAGTATTCAGTATCAATTATGCTCTTTGAGGACAGGACACACATTGAAAGTCATGCATAAATGACGCATTAACTCTTTGTATTACTCATTCTAGTTCTAAAAATAGCGTCAAGCAGTTTCTCAGATCTGCACAGAACTGGAAGGTTTTCCTCAGATTTCATTCTGATTGTGAATATGCTGTTCTGTGCGGACTTGTTCTGAAACTCATTTTGAAGTAAATAAATATCCATCCATTAACGTCAACCAGATTTGTTTCTGACCTGAACCTTGCCTTCAGAAAAACTCTTGTTTAAGATTCTGCATTTAAATGCAACAATCAGTAAATGATTTTTATTCTTGAAGTGTAAACCCTGAGATGTAAATGAGAACTGGCTCTATCTACTTGTGTGTCTGCCTTTTTTTTTTTTTTTTATATTGTAATATATTAGGTTAAAAATAAATGACAGTATTCTATGTGCTTCGGCAGATTGGGCATATTAATTCACCTATTTCATAACACTGATAAATAATGTTGATTTACTTTTCATTTGCATAGTAAAATATTCAGGTAGCTTTTGGTTACTCTTGAAAGGAGTTAAAACTGTGGTCAGTACAGTATTTTTTTTCTTACTGACAGTTCAAGTGTCATGAACATACACTAATCTTTATTGAAATTCAGCTTTACTGTTCAAGAAAGAAGTGGAAGACCTGCTACATTTCTGTACCTTTTAAAACACTACTTCTTTGTTCCTTTGTCCTGGGTATGTGTGACATTTTCTTTTTAAAGCTGAAACATGGGAAGGCAAATGTACCCTGTAGACCCTGTACTAGTCAAAGAGCTGTCTTCTTTTTGTTGTTTCTTCCGGAAATGGTGCTTTGAAAGAAATCACTGTTGTAGAACCAATTAGGTTCTTTAAGTGGATCATTTCTCAGTCACTGGAATAATGAATTCCCATTTGCTCAAAGGATTGCATTCACCCTTCAGTGGCAAAACAAACAGGAATTCATTGCTAGAGCTAGGCAACCAGGATTATTTATGCATTCTTTTCAGAATCTTTCTTTTTTCATCTTTATTGGAATTCACCATAAAGATTAATGTTTAATGAGGGGGAAGTTCAATTGGAGCCAAACGAAAAGGCACGAGCATTCTAAGCCAGAGTATATTTTTCAGAAGTGTCTTATTTGTCAGGCTGTTGCAAATTTGCATTAATTTTTCAGTTAAAATACAAATGAAACATTTGTTTTCAGGCTTTTTCTGTTTATTAAAAGTTTTTTGGATGGAGAAAGATGAAACATTGTTTCTCAAAACCAATAAATTTTAAAGTAAAATTTAAAGGTGCTCACAGAAGGAACCACTACTGTGGTCCTCAAACCTTTTCACTTTTCCCTACTGTAGCCCTGGTAAGAACATAATTGTCTGCTATATCTGCTTAAATTTATTGGGAAAATATACCTTGTGGCTATGCCAGGGTTAACTGAATCATAATCAGACTTCTGGAAATCAAATCTATGCCTAAGCTGCAGTCATCTGACCATCTGTAATAGCTATCTAAATGCTAAAATGAAAATGTAATTGCAGTGTTTGCTTCTTTTCAGCTTGTTATTTACACATACCATTTGTGAGTCAGAGGTCAGAGAATATGTAGTTAACAGCAATGTCACTTTATAACATCAGTGTCTTTTGCATCTACCTTGCAGCTGAACTTATCAGTAAATTCAGTTAGGTAGAAAAGCTAGAGAAAATACAGCAAATTATACCTGTTTTCTAATAAAGGTCAGTTTAATTTTGAAACTTACTAAAAATATCTGTCTGTATATGCTTTTGTATAGTTTGATATTGCATTTCACTCACTTTAGGGGTTTACTTAGGTCATTGTAACAAATCGAGATCATAGGGGCTTTTCTCCCATTTTCTAGAGAGTTGTTTGGGATACGTCTGTCCTCATTATACTCAGTTTAGATAAATTTACTATGGTCCAAAATTGGACTGGAAGCATGGTTTCCAATTTATAGAGCCCATACAGGAAAACAAACTCTGAATATGATCATATTGTTTATCTTTTAAATTCATTCACCTGCAAATTATCTGCCAATATTCTGAAGAAATTAAAGAAATATATTAAAGAGGTATGGAAAGAGTGAGTAAGGTTTTAACTTCACTGCTGCTCTTCTTTAAGAAATGATTGCTCCTTTAACAAATACTAATTAGAGACTAGACACTATTGGAAAGGATCTTTTACAGATGTACTGGTGAACGTTGTCATGCCTTTTTTTTAACAATTTTTTTAAAAGTTTAAAATCAAACCCCATGCTATAGGAAAGAGTGAATATACTTTTTGCTGTTGACTAGCAGACAGTGAGCTTACCTAAGCTTTGAGATTCCAATTGACATCTCTCAACCCTAAAGAACATAATATTTCTATCTTGTATTTGATGACACAGAATTTTCTTTCCCCAGTTTCTGCTTGTGAGGCTGTGGCAACCGCAGTCTCCTCATTCTGGAGTTTAAAAGCGTGACAGTGACTTGATAAAGTGCATGCAAGATGCTGTCATCCTTTATCATTGTCATTCATTGGTTCCAACTCAGTGAATTATTTTACTAAATTCATCTACAATGTTAAACAATTTCACATAGTGGACCCATTTGCCAATTACATCTTTTACTTCCCCTGCATTTGTTACCCATCACTTCTTTATGTCAAATACCCCTTGCTTTTGAGAGGAGTAATTGTTTTCTCCATATCTGTTGTTCAGCACCGATCAATGAAGGCTTCTGCCCTGTATGCTTGATTAAGCATTAGCTTCCTATTGGAAAAAATGGGTTTGTTTTCCTTCAAGGTTTTCGGTTTGTTGGTGTGATTGAACTAGGTTAACAAGAGTGTGTTAGGAATCTGGACAGTCCTACTACGTGACTCCAACACACAGATCATACTTCTCATAACTTTCAATGATGGGCACAACAGTATTTAGGCAAAAGAGTAGTTAGACAAAAATCTGTGAGACTACTCCTCACAGATTAATATTTTCTCCAGCCATATGACTGGAGAAGTCTCTGTGACTCCTTCCATGCTGGTGAGAAAACAAAGCAGAAATACTCCCATTTAAAGCCCCCAGCACACTGCACATCTTTCTCATGTTATCACTATACATCCCATACAGTCCTAACAAAAGGCCATTTGCCTGTATGCTTTCTCTTACTTTCTAACTACTTCTTTGCTTTTTTCATGAGAAAATGCTGAAGGGCTGTCAAAAAACCTGCTCATATGTTCTGTAAATAGTGTAAAACATACAAGCCATATGCCTGCCATGGATTTTAATGTTACTTGAAACACTGAAATAGTCTCCTTCAAACAAGTCTAAAATCAGTTACTGGAGAAAAAAAATCAGTTGCTGAGGAAGAGTCTAATCTACTGCTTACTTTCCAGCACTTTTCATAAACTATGTTATTTTATCAAATTACAGATGAAGACAAAAGTAATTACTTTGTCATAGTGTTATTCCATGTGACAAATATTTTGGAATTTTTTTGTGCGTGTGATTTTTTTTTTCCTAATGAGTAGTTTTTATTTTGCTTTAGAACAAAACATAGTTATTACAGAAATATATGAGGCATGGAAAGACCATAGGCACAGCATGATACAGCATGGCTCTAGCTCGGCTGGGGCAGACACCAGAAGTTCATCTGAAAACAGATCTCACAGGAAAGGGTCAACCCTGGCTCTGGCCTCACAGTTACAAGACTCCTGTAAATCCTCACACTGACTCACAAGCCACTATGGTCTCTCTTTCTTACATCTTCATTAATCCCCTGAGAGCCGTGTCCTCCTTACTGCAAATGGATTTTTATCCTATAGCATATTGCAGTAGTCAAGAAAGATGATGGCAATCATTATGTTTTTAAAGGCTACATACTTAGTTCCAAATACTTGTTTTCTGGTACATTCATAATTTTGTTTGTTCCAATTGCTGTGGAGTGTGGTATTTTGGTAATTAAGCATCAAGTGTAGTTCACTGCAAAAATTTGTTTTCTCTTCTTAGGCAAAAGTGAAATCAAGGAAAGAAAATCCGTAGTCAGTGCTTTCTATCCAGGGTAGGGTAAAGAAACACGTTGTTGTATTTTTAATCCCATTTGGGAGCAAATTTATTTCTGAAGTGCAAAAAAAAAAAAAAAAAAAAGGGTATGGTACAGTATTTTGTAAAAATGCTCCGATGAATCTCAAAGTGGAGAGGATTCATAGAATCATAGAATAGTTTGGGTTGGAAGAGACCTTAAAGACCATCTAGTTCCAACCCCCTGCCATAAGCAGGGATACCCTCCACTAGACCAGGTTGCTCAAAGCTGCATCCAGCCTGGCCTTGGACACTTCCAGGGATGGGGCATCCACAGCTTCTCTGGGCAACCTGTGCCAGTGCCTCACCACTCTCTCCATGTAGAATTTCTTCCTGATGTCCAATCTAAATCTACCCTCTTTCACTTTAAATCCATTGCCCCTTGCCCTGTCACTACATGCCCTTGTAAAAAAGTCCCCCTCCAAATTTCCTGTAGCTCCTTCAGGTACTGGAAGGTACGATAAAGTCTCCTTGCAGCCTTCTCTTCTCCTGGCTGAATAAGTCCAACTCTATCAGCCTTTTCTCATAGGTGAGGTGCTCCAGTCCTCTGAGCACCTTCATGTCCTTACTCTGGACTCAGTCCAAGGGGTCCACGTCTGTCTTATGCTGGGTGTCCCAGCACTGGATACAGATTCATGTAAATCACTTATAGACAACAAGATTTAATACCTCATGATCATTAGCAACATGTTTTGCAATAGTGGGAGAGAAAATAAGACTTTCTATAGAATTTGATATCTCCCATCACATCTGTAAGCTAATGTCAGGAGCTCTCATTTCCTTCCTGCTATGTAAAATACACAAATTGCACTGGTCTATCTTTTATTATAATGTCCACATGGTATGAAAAAAATGAACATCAGAACAAGAGTGACAATAAAAGAGTCAGGAAGAATCATACAAATACATTTAATTCCCATGTTATATTAGGCTGTATCTGTATTTGAAAGTAAATGTTTTGGAAAAAAATATTTCTTGTTTCTTATGAAAGTCTTAAAATTTTTCTGCAATGTTAGTTAAACCATTCTTGTGAAGAGTGAAACAGTTAGGTAAATATAAGTAAAAGGAAAAGAAAAAAAAATCAAACAGGGATATTTGAAAACATGAATCTATGCAACAATCTAGAAACCACTGTTTGTGCTTTGCCTTACTGTGATCACCCATGTAGAAGCATTAGCAGTCCTTTTCCCCATGCTAAAACTGACAAGGATTTCCTGATTTTTGTTGCTTGTAACACTATAAAAACATTTTTAAAAGTTTTTGAAAAAATGAGCTACACAGCTATAGGTTGCTCATGAATACTTCCGACTTCAAAGGGCCCACAAGACTGCCATGGATGCCTATCTGATTTTATTACTTTTTGATTACATTTCTCTTCTCTTACTGTGGTTGCTTAGAGAAGGTGGTAAATGAGAGAAGGTTGTTCTTACAGCACTTGATTTGGTCTTTTCTATTCTTTTCTGTATGTTTTTATTACTTTGCTGGCTTCCTAAATGCAGTAATAGGCTATTATTAAAAAGTAGAAAAAAACTCTAAGACAACAATATATTGAGCTTATGAGCACTCTCTAGGATATTCGTGTCTGTACTTTAAGACAAAACCTAGGTACTAATATATAAAGAATATAATTAGAAAATAACTTATCTGTGTATAAGCAGCTAGAGCACAGGAAAAAATATGTTTGATATAAAATTTTTAATCCATTTATTACTCAAACAAATATTAGACTTTAACGGTCTGTAGTGTGAAGTAAGTAGCCACCAAATGAGTAAATAGCAGTATTTAAGCTTCACTACCCAACCTGGTGTGGAATTCATTACAGGCTATTTCCAAAGGATAGGGTTGACTCTACATTTATTTCTTGGCAACAATTCAATTACTGAAATTATTAATGATGGCTTTCCCTGCATGTGCATGTTCACCAAGAGCAGAGCTGAATTTGCCAGTGGCAAAACTCAAATTCTCTTGTTGGAATAACCTATGTGCTGTCTATTGTCCATCACGGCAAATTACGGGGACTATGAGAAGAACATGGGTCTCGGAAGTGTAAAAATAATTTGGTACAAGGAATTAATGTGGTTATTTGGACCTTAGTTTAAATTACGTTATCAAAAAAAAAAAAAAGCTAAATGATTATAAATAGTTTTGAAGATTCCTTTTTTTTTTTTTTTAAATGCATGAGTATTAATATTCCTGTACAGACCTGTCCTAAACCCTACCGAAGTAAATTTAGGCGCATATTTTCCTTTTCTTTGGTTCAAACACTAGAAGGACAATAGTTAGTGAATTTTACTTTTCCCTGAATTGTTTTACTGTATCTCAGTTTCTTTTTCTTTCTCTTATACATGTTTAGATTTTTTAATAATGAAGATTACACATCTATTTGGGGTACAATTATGTCTGCCACAACGCATTTGAAGACAAGTACACTGGAGAGGAAATGCAGAGAACAGTTTGTAACCGAATAACAAAATCATTACTTAAGTCTAGAAGATGTGGACTATGAGTTAGATTATTTATAGCTGAGTTTACAGCAATTTGTGGCTTTTGAAGGAATTTCAAGTCACAAATCGAAAAGCATAAAACATCTTTCTAGATAGCTGTCATAAACAAAGTAAATGACATTTCACAGTCCTTTAGCATACTGTAGAAATTCAGTATTTGAAAGTTTTAGAACATAAGTTTAAAATTTATATCTTTCCCATTGGCTTATTACATGAAATAATATATAAATATGAATTTTTATTTTAAAAAAACAATAAAAAACTGTGCAAACATAAAAATCCTACGGCATATTCAAAAGGTAGGAATGAAACTGGGTTTTTTTCAACTTAATAAAATAAAAATGCTCATTTTATAATTACACAAACAATGCAGACTATTGTTGAAGAGCTAACAAACACAGGATACTGTAAGGTTGTGTTAAAACAGTACCTTTATTGTGTCAGTAGTAAGATAATGGGAAAATGAAAAAACAGTGATATGTAAGATCATGTACAATATAGGCCTAAGTCTGAAATCTTGATGAGCTGAATTTGTATGTTATGTAATGGGGGGATGAAAATCCAGTCGGAATTATAAAACTTAAATAAATATTATCCTTCTGGAATAAGTAACTTCATTGCTGGTTGCTAGAGTATGGAAAAATAACTTTCTTATTCTCTAAAACTATTTGTAGAGAAAAACGTGAAATATTAGCATTCTATAGTAAAACCATTAAAAGAATATTAAACATTTTTGTTTTAAATACTTGTAATTGTTACTCTGATGCATGCTTAGTGTCCATTTAAGTCCATAGCCAAGTTTTTAGGGAAGGGAATTAATCTGCTTCCTTGTTGGGCTGTACTGTTCAGAAGATGGAAAGGAATAAATGGACAAATGTTGGGTCTTTGAAAACTGCCTGAGAGTTTGATCATAAACCTTTTGTTGTGGTAGTTGTGTAGTTAAACTCTTCAATTTCTATGAAGATGCAGATGAAAAGATTTATTATGGAGACTTCTCAGATGTGGCTCAAAGAAGAAACAGAAAACATGCAACTTTTGATCTTATAAGAAATATATAGAAACAAAGTACTGAAGACATTACATCACAAAATTTGTAGACCTTTTCTCAAGATGGCATTTGGGAAAATTAAATCTTTTTAAAAAGTAAATCTAGTTCTAATGAAATGATGATAAATTATATTAATTTAAAGGTGAGCTGCAAATTGAGATATATTTTTTCTTCTCTGTTTTTATCTGAATACCTGAATGCTGCATAGCATTTGAGATCTTCATAATTCTTGATGCATTTGTGCTAGATCAGTAGGACTAATAAAAGTAGGACTAATGAGTATGATAAGGTGTTTACAGAGTACCTATGTATGTTATTTTTATTTTCTACTTGAGGGGATTCCATTTCCTCTGGCTAAGAAAGTGCCTTACTCTTCCCATGCCTCTTCCATACAAAAGCTGTCTAGCTTATGTTTCTGTTATCTTCATTTTGATCATCATAGCACCCTGAAAAGGAATATAAAAATCCTAAGACATGTCAGATACTGACAACAAATGTTTTTTACATGAATGATCTAAGTGACAGAGAGTTAGGGGATTCTTTCAAATTCATTAGAATACCAAAACAATAAAAGTATTCAGTACACTTAGGAGAGAAAACATTTGATTTCAAGCCTTATGTGCTTAATAGTATCAATTTTTATTTTTTGTATTCTACCCCTAGAAATCAGTTATAAGTATGGAAGGCTATCTATATAAATATATATATATCAGAAAAATAAAATGCACACCTTTAGGAGAAGTTAGTGGAAGAAACTCTGCAGGTTTTCTGATAAAGATAGGAAAAAAGCTGTATGTCTACTATCCTTGTCTCTGCAGAATGTTCTCTGGTGAATAAACATTAATTTGGCTGAACTACAAGAGGATTTGTTATAATTTTAGAAGTTATTAGTTGGGCTGTCTGGAAAAGGACAGAGATGCTGAAGCAAAGTGATGTTTGAAAACATCTGCTGTCTGCATTAAATTTGGACCTGGGCAGTTTGATGAAAAAAAAAAAACCAACTCAGAAACAAACCACACACATGCACACAAAACCAACCAACCAACCAAAAAAAAAACCCCAAACCAGACAAAAAGAACACAACACCAAAAACTTAAACCTTACACAAGCTCTATAGTCTAATAATTAAATCATGCATCTGCACCCTGGATTCAAGTCTCTGTTCTATTTGCTTTAGAGCAAATACCTCCATTCAGATCCTCCGTATCAGATATAAATGCTCTATACCCCTACTAGGTTTCTACTGAAAACCTTCATATCAGAAATGCCATCCAAAATTAACAGGGAAAGATCCATTGAATTAACACTCTTACACAAAGTGGTTTAACATTTTGGCAATTTCTAAAATAAATAAATAAAATAAATCAGTTGTGTATTATATAGATAATTGTTTTATTTTAATGTGTTTCCTTTTTATAATTAATTTCCACATTTATTTCAGTTACTTTCATTTGTATTATCAGCTGGATCCCAGGTCCATTGGGACAGGAATTATTTGGGTTGTATTCTATGTGTGCCAGTATAGTGTTTTAGGCAAATTGCGCTATCATAAACAGTAATGAACTGTTTGAAAAATATTAACAGGAAGTAAGTCTTTATGGCATAAAAGACTATGCTTTCTTTTTATCTTACCAGCCTTAGCAATAAAAAGAGGTCTGTTCTATCAACTTAGTGTAATGTTTGGAAGATACATTGTCATATAACCTAATGGTTACATTGCAAATACAGAGTTATGTCTTTTTTATTACACCAGGGCAGTGAAAACATTTTTTTTCCCCGTAATTCATTAAAATCCCTTGTTCCCATTGGTGGTCCACAGATGATACAATCCATCAACGAGATGAAAAACCTTACTGTTCATAAATTCTGTCTCAGAGATTATAAGGTGCATATTCTGTGATGATGAATCATAAAGCAAATATAGTGGAAAGTAGCTCTTGCATCCTTATCTGCAAGCTGCGTGGAAGTGCTTCTCAGTTTACTTCCTCTGTTGGTCCAGAAGGCACTGAAGTAATGTGTTTCCCGCGTCCCCTCAAGTTTCTTACTAAATAGCCTCTGGTTTCCCTCAGATCCGCTCTCCTTCATTCAGGCAGGATTCCTCATGCCAGCATCTTCCCTCTATGCTGAAAGCATAAAGGAAGGGTTGATTCTGTCTTGCTCTGTGTGTTTGCGGGTGCCTGTTGGAAGTGCATGCTCAGCATCGTTGCTGGCTGGACCTGGGGACAGCAGACTCACATCTGTTGCGCTATTGGATTTGGCAGTCTCCAACATACAAAAATTTATAATTACTTGTTATTTTCTGTGGAGTGCTAACCTCTGACTTCACCGGGCTCAGTTGAACTAGCTAAGCACCTGGGCAAACCCAGCTGCTTCCTTCCAAGAAGCTCTGAGTCACTCAGTGATAACATCCCCAAATGGATTAGTTCATTTGACACGCAGTGAATGATGCACTTGTATTACAAAGAGTAAGATTGTGGGGATGGGGTGGTGAAGGAGGGAGAGAGAGGGAAAGAGAAAGAGGGAAGAGAGAGGGTGAAAGACATATTTTGTCAGGGAAATTATGTTTGTTCTTTTACCTGATTTTGATAATGATGCTTCACTGGCATAGCTACCAAAATGCAAATATTGCTGAATTATTAATAAAATAGATGTCATATTTCTAGTACATCTTAGTCATAATGAGGCTAAAGACTAAAACATTAATACCATGGTTTTTCTTTCAAATAAATCAAATATGCCCATTGATTTACAAAAATACAGCTTTTTAAAAATCATTTTAAGCAGACGGTAAGTGGGAGTTTTCCCTGTGATGCTTATTGGTATAATATCTGGCGTAATATAAGGTAAAACTATTTTAATGTAAATAACTACTTGTCTTTCAAATCCAAATTATGAATCTAGACTTCCCCCATTGCTACCCTGCTTGTTTCCAACTCACAGGGAGAACAGGTACAAAGAAGAAGAATGTTCTGAGACATTTCTGAGTTTAGCAGGTTAAAAAACCAATCATGCTACTTTGAAAGGTCAGAATTTTCAAAGTGTTAATTCTAATATGTTTTCTTATAAATAAAAGAATTTTTTCTTTTAATTTAACATAGAATAACAGAGTAGATTTTTTTTTTCACCTGGTTGGTTTAAAGGTATCTAGTTAAGATTGTTATTTATTCTATGTGATGTGTGACTTATGACATGACAGTTATGGATGATTGGATGCCAGAAATGCCTTGAAATTACTTTCAAAGCCAGTTCAAAGATTTCACAGTTCAGGACTGCTACTTGAAAAAGCTAGCAAGGGTTACTCATCATAGTGTAAAATCTCATATAGCATAGTAAATGAAAGAAGTGTGAAACTGTATTGCATAGGACTTAAAAATTGTGAAATTAACTTCTGCAAGCATATTTTGCTGCTGAAATAAGGATAGTTGTACACGGTACAGATGTCATTAACAGATTTTGAGCATGGTGATTAGCAAAACTTAACATGGAACCTGTTCTATGTATAATAAATATTCATCAGTTTTCTTAAATAGGATACCCTGTTCAGTTATAAACCATTTCATATTTATCAAATTTGTGGGAGTGAGCAGGGGCAAGTTAGGCCATCTCACAAACTTTTTTTTTCATTTCTCCATAGCCAGAAATTTGTAACTTTTATGTCCATGATTATTTTTTTCCTGATTTTTACACCTTTTTTGCACCAACAATTTTATATAACGGGATATCCCCATTATTTTTTGTAGTACTCCAGCTCCATTCTTTCTCTTAAGATCCACTATTTAAAGTCTTCCTACTACTTCCCTTCCTTTGTCAGGACTGAATTTTGCACTTCTAAGAAAGTTTGAAGGTTCTATAGGAAAATATTTATTCCAGTCTGACTCCATTTGGTGTGAGGGGTAGGTATTTATTGCAACAAACATTCCATTGTAACTATTGTCATGCTCAGAGTCATAACTGTGTACCAATCTCACGGAGGTTTTAGTTCATCTTTATTCCAGTGGGGACATACACTGTACATATCCATGTGGACATATCCATGTACCTGCATGCCAGTCTAATTGTGTCCTATCCTATTAACTGTTACCAGTATATGTGGTATATATTTTTAATATTAAAATTAACTATAATAATTTATTATGAGTAAAGTTTCAATCTTTTGAAACTGTAATGAATCCAATATGAAAAATTGGATACTAAGGTTGGGAGGGTATCCATGGAAATGTGTTATAACAATAAGAGAGAAAGGAAGTAAAGAATTAAACAGACTGGGAAGATTTAAAAAAAAATCAAAACAGCATTTACAATTTAGTGTAAGATGATAACAGTGATGAAAAATGAGGTAGGACAAAATTACTTAGCCTCAGTTGTGTTCAAAATTATGCCAGGCCTACCAAAAATATCACCTTTTTTCCCACTCTAAGAAATATGATAAGAAATTTAAACATAGCAAAATGAATTGATAATAGCTTTAGAAAGGATGATATTTTATAGTATATTATTAATCTGTGAAACCCACTGTCTCTAGAAGGCATCAATAGTCACATTATATTAACGGATTTCAAAGAATACTTGAGAATACCATGACAGCTACCATGCTATATACCATTGTGTACAATATAGACTTTAAAGGTAATGATTAATATTTTGAACTACATGTGATAGACTTCAAAGATGAAGGAAATTTGTTAATTAAATGTAAACAGACTGCCATTTAGTGTTACATTACCTGACAGAACAGAAATCATAGAATCATAGAATAATTTCAGTTGGAAGTGACATTTGACGGTCTAGTCAAACACCACCTGCAATGATCAGGGACATCTTCAACTGTATCAGTTGCGCAGAGTCCCATCCGGCTTCACCTTAAATGTTTCCAGGGATGGGACATCTACCACCTCTCTGTGAAACCTGTCCCAGTGTTTCACCCACTTATCACAAACAATTTCTTTGTTACATCTAGTCTAAATCTACATTCTTTTAGTTGAAAACAATTAACCCTTGTCCTGTCGCTACAAGCCCTGGTAAAACGTCTGTCCTCATCTTTCTTATAAGCCCCCTTTTAGTAATGAAAGGCTCCAATAAGGTGTCCCCAGACCCTTCTCTTCTTCAGACTGAAAAACCCCAATTCTCTCAACCTTTCCTTATAGGACAGGTGTTCCATCTCTCTGATCATTTTTGTGGCTCTCCTCTGGACCAACTCCAATAGGTTCAAGATTCCTGTGCTGAGAACTCCAGAGCTGGACAAAGAACTGCAGGTGAGGTCTCACGAGAGCAGAGTAGAGAGGGAGAATCCCTTCCCTCAGCCTTCTGGCCAGTTTCCTCTGGATACAGCCCAGGATCCGGTTGGCTTTCTGGGCTGCCAGTGCACACTGCCAGCTCATGGCCAGCTTTTCGTCCACCAGTACCTCCAGGTCCTTCTCCTCAGGGCTGATCTTAATCCATTCTCTACCCAGCCTGTCCTTGTGCTTGGGATTTCCCCAACCCATGTGCAGGACCTTGCACTTGGCCTTGTTGAACCTCATGAGTTTCATGTGGGCCCACTTCTCAAGGTTGTCCAGGTGCCTCTGAATGACATCCTGTACCCTCAGGCATGTAAGCTGCACCACACATCTTGGTGTTGTCTGCAAAATTGCTTAGGGTCCACTGGACCCCAATGTCTGTGTCACTGATGAATATATGAAACAGAAATGATCCTAATATGGACCCCTGAGAGACATCACTTGTAACTGACCTCCATGTGAAGAAATACTTGATATTTTCTCAACTATCATAATTTTGAAGAAATATTAAAGTTAAAATACAAACAGCCAAGTTTTCCAAGAGAAAGCTAATTCTCTTAGTATAATTAAGTTATCCTCACATTGTATCTAGTGAACTTTAGTGTTAAGTAGCTTCACAAGAAAGTGTTTCCTAGACTTAAGTTCTATTTCTCATTCTCTGAAATCAAATTCACCTTTGGAATTAAAGCTCATTTATTGATGAAGAACACTTATATAAAGATGATAACAGATAAAAAAGAAAAAAGAAAGAATTGTCAATAAACCTAGTGCTATTTTGTTTAGTCTCCTTCAATTTTGGATACATAAAATAAACCTGACAAGTTACATATTATGGGCACAGATGTGATCTGCTGTATCCTTACAAAGGAAGACACAGATTAATGATTCAGAGAAATAAAAAGAACTCTCAGATCACTACAAGCTATAACACACTTGGAAAAAACGTTAACACCGTTTACCAAGGACAAGAAATACTGCATGTGGACTCACTTGAGAGGTGAGTTTGTTACACTGACATTCACAACACTGCCATTAAGGGTCCTTTAGAATATTTTTAAGAAACTTACTGTTTCCTGTGCTTTAGAGGCTTTCAGGTCTTAGAACCTTCTTAGATTCATGAAACAGATAGTCAGCTGAAGGTTACTTACTTACTTACTCACTCCCTAAAGGGATTTTAAACTGTTAATTTTTTATGAGTATCTTTGAGTGAAATTTTTCCTAGCTTTTAACAAAAAAAAATAACATTGTTTGAGGGGATCAAATTATTTTTTTATTCTGTCAGAAAGTACAATCAGTTGATTACAGAAAAACACATTTACTTTCACCAATATGAGAGGTATTTTAAAGGATATTAATAAAAGGCTTTCTTCTGAAAAAGCAGTTTGATGAAATCCAGCCTCTAGCAGTAAAGCAAGCTGAAGTCTGATCTCTTTCTCATATCACTGTTTGATGCCTCAAAGTTTAGTTGCAATTTAGAGAATATACAGTATACCAGATTACCAAACTGATTCAGGTTAAAGACAACTTTGGATAAAGTGTTATTTTTAATCTGTATTGCTTCTTTTTCTGTTTGTTTTATGGGTCGGGGTTTTTTTTGTTTTGTTTTGTTTTTTTTTTTGTTGGTTGGTTTATGTATTTGGGATTTTTTAAATATTTAACTAACGAGTTATAATGAAGGAAGTAACTGCAATACAGGGCAAAAACTTTAAGAGTTTTCAGAAACTGTCAAAAATTCTAAATATCTTCAAAACACCACCTTGCCAGTTCTTGTTGATAATTATTACAGCTCATAGGACATATTTATACACACACACACACTTAAATAGAAACAAGCCACTGAGTGATAACAACATATTATACTATTCATAGAATTAGCCTCCTGAATCTCCACAAGACTCTAAATAAGCGAGTAAACCCAGAGAAATTGGGTTGTTACAAACTCAGCTATTGACTTCATTTTTTCATTTTCCTTTTTTGCAAAAAATTATTTTTTTTTCTTTTAGGTCACCTGTTACATATTTTAGGATGCTCAGCTGGGGAATCAATAAAATAAAAAATTCTGTTAGATGGTTTTTAGCTGTAAGGACTTCATTGAACTCTTCACCTGAATTGGAGAAACTTATTCCAGCAACTTACAGAAGGAGTCTTGGGATATGAAATCCTGTTGCTGTATCTTTTTTTTTTCCTCTCTTGTCAGTTGTTGCCTGTATTAAATTATTGACGTTATCAGAAAAAGCATTTATGTGTACAACAGAACCAGCAAATCAACAACAGAGTGTAAATACCATTGTTCTTTTATATTTCTCAGTGCATTTCTTTTCATTATAATCTGTTTTATACTGAATTTTCCTTTTTGAGCTCATTTTTCCTATTATGCTATTTCCATTCATGCTATTTATATTTTCTGCCCTTAGTAGTTTGAGTTTTTACATCTCTTTCTGTCCTGTCTTCAATTAATTGTGAATTTCCTATGCTATTCTCTAGATTGCTGTTTTTTCAACCATGCAAGAATCCCTGATTACAATGAAAGTGTGTAGCAGCTGAAACATTGCTCCTGTCACTAATTTGTCTATTCTCACTCTGCTGATCATCCCCATCTTTATTTCTGGTTTGATCCTGGGATTAGTTATTCACAACTGACTCTCAGCTGAAATCACTATTCTAGTCTCTATTATCGAATCTTTACTTTGTTCATTCCTTACTTCCCAGAAAGAGCTTTATGCCATTATATTTCTGAAATCTTGTGAATACTAAGATGAGCCTAATGTGCTCTCAGTACTGCTTTTAAAGTCAAACAATTTGAATCAGAAATGAAGTAGATGAAAACAATAGGATTTTCTATGACCAAGAATTTAATCCTTTCATCACAAACACTGCTTCTCTTCAAATGAAATTTAACATTAACTGTAAGAGGATCAAATTCATAGTGAAAATAAATTATAACCTCTTTTTGATGTATATTAATGACCTGAAAAAGTTTATGAAGCCAATTCAAGACACAGTTCTACAAAAACTGTACTGGCAAAAGTGAGGAAATTATATGTGTGTAGGTAGCATTTAACATCTACTTTATGCTTATTGAATTACAGGCGAATAATGGTGAATACAATCTTCTTAATAGCAGAACACATAATGAATAACTCATATAACAGAACCAAGAAAATTCTTCTTTATTATAACTAAGGACACCAATCTATCATGTTTCTTAAAAATTATAAACTGGAAAAGCATATTTATTCCAACAAAAATCCCACTGCTGCTTTCTTAAGACAGCAATTAGTTTCATGTTTAACTGTATTTAAAAGTTTTTTGAAAGTTCTAAACATCTTTTGTGTTCTTAAATATTTGGTTAAACATTTCAAAAGTATGGACTTTGAAACAAGATCAGATCCTTGTGAAGTCTTGAAATTGAGGTCTAGGCCTTCAGCATGATAGCTGTGCTCCCTGTCTTCCCTTCTGAATGTTTAAGAATATTGCGTTTAATGCAAGATATTTAGAAGAGAAGTATGATGACTGAAAAAGATCTGTAGAGTTGCACGTTTCAGAAGACCAAGACAGCACAGAACAAAGTATCAGTAAGGAAAAAGTTCACTTTCTGCTCCTCTGTAGACTTATTTTAACTTTACTGTTGGGGAAAACATATCATCTTAATAAGCAAAATCCTCAGTCAACTTCTAAGTCTGCCAATCACTTTAACAGGGCCAGTTTACATCTGTTAAAGGTCATCTCTCAGGCAGCATCACACTTTATTGAAAATATTGAAGTTTAAAGGATAATAACAGTGAAATTATTTAAAGAAACCACTTCATTTTACTTGAACATCATTCAGTTTGTTATATATGTCTTTGTTCTACAAAAAAACATATTAGTGGAATTTAGATGTTTCTACTTCCGTTTCTGAAAGTTTGCCTTCCAACATGTGTTGTATGTTGCTTAGATCACCTGCATATAAGGGAACTTCATATCATACTATGTAGCAATGGATAGAAGTCACAAGCAACATACAATCACTGGTAGTTAGGTAGTTTGGCAATATGTGTACCTATGCTATTACTGTAGTTTGGGTAAAGAATATGCTTTTAAGATAAATCTACTGGTCAGCACCACCCACTGTCTTGTTGCAGAGCAGTCTTAGAGTTGGATTTCATTCGGATGGAGCTAAACAGGCAACTACCATCCAGCACTGCACTTGGCGTGAGTCTGAGTGTTCACAGACTAGATGCCTGAAGTAGAATTTCTTGCAATGTGTATACTGTTGGACATCGGGTCCTTTCTATTACTCTACAGGCCTCCTCTACTTGTAGCAAATTACTTGCTACTGTAGACTGAGACAGTGATCACTAAATCTTACCTCTTATGTCTAAAATAGGGGGAAAAGGAGGTTCTACAGAGTTTTAAAACAGAAGAATTAGTCATTATATCCAGAAGTAAAATATGTTCAATAAAAAAAAGAATTTTGATAAGATAAAAACTTGACAAAAGCTCAAGGTCTACAGGCTTTCTGCTGAAAAGAACCAACTATGCAGCTGAAAGGGACTCTTCAGCCTTTTTACCTTCCTCTTCTAAATCCAGGTTCCATGGGTCCAAGATTTCCACTCTGCCAACTTGCCAACAAATAATCATGAAGCCATACAAATTGTATCTCAGAGGTTTAGAGAACTGCAGATATGAAAAACATTCTGTATGTTAGCCCTAAATTCAGGTCTGCCTGATTTTGAAGCCCCCTGAGTTCCTCTTCTAGGATATTCTCTTAAATAATTTCCTCTCCAATAACTGAATTGAAAACACTTAAACACACATCTCTTCCTAGCTTATCTCAAAAGTAGAGTTCTTTCTTCCTCTTTGCCCTGCTGTCTGCCTTCCATGCAGCTGACTTACTTTTCTTAATATTTTGTCCTTTCCAGGTGTTGTGGTTTATCTCCAGCTAGCAAAATGCCATGAAGCCGCTCTGAAAAATCCCCCCTCCCCTCCTCCAGCAGAGGGGGAGAATCAGATGAAAAGGACAAGAAAGCTCATAAAATTGAGGTAAGAACTATTTACTAATTTAATCTAAACCAATATATACAAATACTATCAATAATAAGTAATTAAAATAATAGAAAATAAAACATGATACACCACAGTTCACCACCCACTGACCAATGCACAGCCAGATGCTGAGAAGTGAGAATCAGAGCCAGAGAGCCCTAGAGCCACAGCCTGAGAGCTGTCACAGCAGATTCCAAGCGAAACCTATCAGCGATAGCACAAGTGGTAAAACTAAACAAACCCACCAACTCCCTCACAAACGAGCCAGCACAGGAGTTAGCAAAGCAGCTAATGCAGGAGTCAGGGTGGGTGTTAGCAAATGTACTGAAGTCAAAGAGCAAGAGAATAATGGCTTCTTGACCCCCTCCCTCCCCTATACCCTGAGCATGACATACTGTGGAATTAAACACTTCCTTGGTCAGTTTGGGTCAGCTGTCTGAACTGTGTGTCCCCTACGCTGCCGGCAGTATCAGAAGCGGTGAAAGACCTTTGAATTCAGTGCAGGCATTCCCCAGCACCAGCTAAGAACTTATCAGTACTTCTCTCAGCATCCAGGAACACAGCTTCCTAGCAGTCAGGGTAAAGAGAGTTAACTCTTTCCTGATAAAACCCAGCACACCAGGTTTCCATGACTCTGTCCTTACCAGGTGTTCCTCTTACCTCACTGATACCTTGAAGCATCTCTCTAAAGATCCTTAACTGCCTTAACTGTCATTCACTCTGTTTTGCTTTTGGTTTGTGATTTGTTGGTTTGTTTGGGTAATTTTTGTTTTGTTTTGGGTTTGTTTTGGTAGGTTGTTTGGGGTTTTTTTTGGTGGTTTTGTTTGTTTTCATTATCAACATTTATTTTTTTAATATCAAAATCTGTCATAAACAATAAAACAGGAAGAGATCATGGTATTTTTTGTGTCATAAAATTAACAAACCGATTTATAACTATTTAAAGTATTTGGGGGGAGAGAGCTTGAAGGTGAAGTATTTAAATTGGAAGATATCGAAGCTTTCTTGTAACATACTTACTTTTATTACTTTCAGAGTAATAGTTTTTTTATAATGTAAAACAAATAGAAAAGTCTGAATGTCCTTACCAAGATTGTAAACATGGTTGTTACCATGCCTTTGAAGAGTAGAAATTAACTTCAGAGTTTTCTAAGGGTCTCAGAATTTCAGGTCAGATCCTGATTTTCTGAATACAAAGCAAAAATAATGTAGAAAAAATGTAACTGAAGACAGAAGGCACAGCTTCTTTTTTTAGCATTCTTGTTACTTGCAGTCTTGCCTCTGGAGAAAGACACGCTTGTCTAAGTGCTTTATCACCCACTAGGCAAGATATTGATTTTAATTGCATTTCTGGTTTTAGGTTCAGAAGTAATATTGCAAAAAGAAATGCCTTGCTCACTTTATTCAAATTTCGGAAGTTTTTGGTATATTTTTCATTTGTTAGTTGGTATATTTTTAAACAAAATACAAAGAAAGAGAACAGAGGAAAAAGGATGCTAATAACAGTAATATCAAAGTTCACATTCCAGATTTTTCTTCAGGACCTAATTTAAGCAAACGTGGGTTTTCAGGTCTAGTCTCCTCTTTAGTTTTTCCAGGTCAAACTTCATTTCAAAATCACAAAAGCTTAACATGTACCCTGAGATCACAGGGATGGTTGGGAAGTCAATCATGGAAGTAAATCTCACCCTAATATGTTAAACGATTTTGTCATATTATCATTGCAAATTTAAACAAAGTTTTAATTAATTTGCCAAAAAGCCCTGAAAAGGTAATGGATAGAAAATCCTTTTCTCCCATTTTTAATTTTTTTTAAATTTATTCATAAAAATTTCCTGAGCCATTGTCTCTAAATCACACTGCTTGAGCAGGAGAGATGGACGACATAAAGTCTGTAAATCCTTTCCAACCTCAACCATACTATGATTCCATGATTCTATGATTTCTTCTTTTGTATCAATCTTAGATCACAAAACACATTCCTTAGGTTGTCCCTCATACTGGAAAGGAATTAAGAGAGAGCACATCCAAATCTACTTCATATTTCTTATTCTAAGAATTCTTAAAAAAAAAAAAAGAAAAAGAGAAAAAAATCCTTTGGCACAATCTTGTTAAAACTCAGTGGCAGTTAACCTGTTACACATTCAGATTATATCCTATCAATCAAATTAAATCCTTTGTTTCACAACACACCCAGTTTAGCAGCAAGATGTACCAGCCTCTGCACTTCAGTATGCCAACACACTCCTCTGTTGAGCTATGCTTGAACAGGATCAGGAAAGGTCTTCTGGATGTAAAAAACAAAACTGCTGTAAATTGATTCTTTTAAACAATTTTATACCAGTCTCCTGGTATAGTTCATTAGGAGGGTCAATGGTGCTAGTTAGTCTAAACTGAAATATGGGGATACACAAAGCTGATAATGTCACTTAAGCGTGAATAACGACAACATGGTTTTTTCTCAGGATTTCCCTTTGGTCTTTCTTCTGTCTATATTCCTTCCTC
The DNA here is from genome assembly GCA_027574665.1 of Rhynochetos jubatus. Taxonomy (NCBI): domain Eukaryota; kingdom Metazoa; phylum Chordata; class Aves; order Eurypygiformes; family Rhynochetidae; genus Rhynochetos; species Rhynochetos jubatus. The sequence goes on from CM050656.1 coordinate 27,677,979, forward strand.
ATGTATATTCACCTGTTTTACAGGTAAAAGGTATATATCTCAATTGGTATTGAATTGCATAGATTTTGCTATATGATGGATGTCAGAGTGACATCAGTAATGCACATTCATAATGATATAACAACTGTGGGAGCTGAGTTCCCTTTATTGAGGTAAGGCTATTGAAACCTGAGGGCTGACACTGGACTGACAAATAATTAGGGATTCCTCACATCTGTGGAGTATAGGAGCCTAGGCTTAACTGTCAGTTTTTACTTGCATTGGGAAGCCATGCATCAAATTGGTAGCATAGACTTTAAAAATGTGGTATTTGCTTTGGCAGAGCATTTTCAGACAGTTCTACTCAGTGGTGCAATTGGTTTGACTGGCAGAGGGAATAGGTCACCTTTTATACTGTTGCAGGCTGTTATTTTTAATGGGAAGTAACAGAGCTATAAAAATGCTGAGTATATTTTATTATTAATTATGGTTTTTTAAATATACATAAAACAGAAAAATATACCTGTAATTTCCTCTCCACACATGTGATGTAGTTGTGTAGATGTGATGAGGAATATTATAAATTGGACTTGGATTACAACATAAAAGATCACATCATTATCTGCACTAATAAGAAAAATAATGTGTACGTTACAGGGTGATGAAGGATGATTTACTGTGAGTACTGGATGCATCCATTTGCATCACCTTTCCAGTATGCACTAAAAATACAAACCCAAAACTTCCTAGTCCTTTTCTTCAGTAATCTTACAGAAATGTCAGAATTCATACCACCCAATAACCTGTGCAGAAGCATATCCTTTTATGGATAAAAGCAATAGCCTTTTATTAGCATGGAAGTATGACAATATGGTCTTCAAGTGTTACAGAAACTGTTATTTAAGCTCAGACAGCATTAATGCCACCTGGCTTCCCTGCAGATATAAGATATGCATACATCCATTTCCAAGGATATCTCCCAGTACTGACATTTCCTAATATGAGGAGAGTATGTGACTTTTGACAATGCATGGAGGGAAAGAACCTGAAAATATCTACATATGGGCCAGGAGGACATAACCATATCCTAGAAATTGATCTTTGCTCAGGCCAACTTTCAGTCATACTTAAGTTGATCTTCTTCAGCCTCTGTACGTGGCATTATTGACTACAGTCCAACCATTCAGAAGAAAGTGCCATGCATGTACAACACTCTTCATATTGAAGTAAATGAAACAGTAACTACAATGAAGAAATAATTTAGTAAGATTTAGCTTCTGTTGAATGGTTTACAATGGAATACTGACAATTTTTATGGTTGCATTACTGTTCAGAAGCATTTCCCTTTTCATAGACTTTTCTAATTTTTGGAAGTTGAGTGACCTGCTTATGAAATACAGATATTTTTTTAAATTCTAACATAAAAGTTTAGATAAAATCTGTGGACATAGAGGGTCATCATACCTGTGGGAAAGAAAAAAAATCACAAAGAAGTATAACTTACAGCAGCCTAATAATTTTCAAAATTATTTTTATTAATAGGCTGAAGAAAAGAATTCCCAAGGGATATGTAGGGCAAATGCTCAAAGGAGATGTAGAGCAAGACGCTTTCCCACCCAAATCCCTCTTTCTTGAGTACGATGTAAGTGTGGAAAAACACTCCTCGTCAAAAACGGCCTAAAAGTGACAGGGGGAAAAAAATTGTGGATATCATTGCTGAAAAAAATGGTGATTCAAGAAAAAGGAGAAGAATTTAGAGCTCTTTGCCATGAATCAGTGTGGAAAGCCAAACCAGCTGTTTCAGCCATCGTACTGTATGCTTTTGAATATATTTACCTATGCTCTGAAAATAACACAGTATTCAAACCTTGATAGACTACTTAGATATACTGTAAACATTTATGTGAACACCAACTATTTTTCTCTTGACTTAAACTGACAATATGACAAAAACTAAATGAACACAATGGTTCTGGAAAATTATAGCTTTATTAAAGTTCCATTGATTTGCAGAATTAAGAAAGAGAAAAATTATTCAGTGATGTCCATTTCATTTTTTGTCACAGTGGAAAAAGAAGATTCCTATTAATTATCTTCCATGAAATTCTGTAACAGCTAGAGGAAGACACAAAAATATGTCTAATGGAATAAAGAAGTGCATCGTAGAACCATGATTTAATTAAATAAACAATGCATAGTCTAATAATGAAATGAGAGTTAGCCATACCTCCCAAGACTGGTGGCATTTAGATCTGAGTCTTTCCAGCACTTCTCAGACATATCTCTATGACCACATGGAATAACTTTCCTATATCTGATTTAGGGTATAGCGATCTTCAGGAGAGAATGTTGTCTTTCAATATTTTTAAAGCATATCAGCGAAGGAAAATTACATTTCTTTCCTCTGTTGCTCTTCACTTACGTAAAATAGCTCTTCATAAAATCCATGCAAACAAGTGGATTGCATGAAGTACTGAACACCTCAAGTTTTATTTAACTTTCAAAGAACAGTGTCAGGAGACCACTGAGTTTAGTCATATGCAAATTTTATTATTCTCATTTCTTTTTCATGTACATTGTTTGATACATTTACAGAGACAAAACATACATAAACTATAGCCTATAAGACATGTAAGCCTTGACCCTCCTATCTTGCTGCTCACTGTCACTGGTCACTCTCACAAAAATGATTTTCTGTCTTGCCCCTGGAAACAATCACTTTCTTTCCAAGTTTCTTGTGTAGTCAATTGCTACACAAAAGCTGAGGAAAATTTCCATATTGCCAGGATATATCTGTCTTACTAGGGATACAGGGTACAGCCTAGAGCTTATCTTGGGGTTTCTTAATACCACTTATTTTATTCTGAGTGATGTCTGAGTCTTCTTGCCCTGGGAAAGAAAGAAACAACAAACAAGCAAGCAAATAAAAAAAAACTGTGTTATGTACAATGTACAGGACACAAAGATTCCTGTTAAACACTCTGTAGGTAAAAGTTGTCAAAGTTTTAGAATATCTTATCTAAAGCCCAAACAAGATGACTATTTTTCATAGGGCAGAAACATATTACTATTGGGAAAAAAAAAAAAAGCTTATTTGGAGAGAAAAAATAATATACTGTAGTGTTTTTCTTATCACAATTACTTTTCTCTTAATCTGTGCTGATGTGGAGGAGACCCACAACCTTTCTGAAAGTAAAAGCAGTGATTTAGTCACCTTATTTCATATATTTAGATGAAATGTCTGTGCATATTATCTGGCATGATAGGTGTGACTTCTATACTGTTGTCCAATACACTGTTTTATTAGTTATCTTTGGATTGAAGGCAAGCTAATAATAATTATATCTGACCAGCATAATTTTGATTTATAGGTGTCACAGGTCACTACATGGCTACACAAAGGATAAGGTCTATGAAGATATGATTTGATTTAGCATGACAATTTATTTTTCTTCTCCAGACAATTACACTGAATGTGTGACAAAAATGTACATATAATTGTGTCTACACTGTTGTGTGTGTTCTTAAAATATGTTGTGCTGGCCATGTAAGCTGATAATTGAAGTTGAGAGGTGAATTCAAATGCAACTTGGTGGGTTTGACTCATACATCAGGGACATTGTCATAGCAGTTAATACACAAACAGTGAAAAACCTGGTGAAGCATGAGGAAAACCTGCAGCCACATCAACCTGAAGAGGTTGATTTTTTTTTTTTCCCTCTTTTCCAATTCCAGTTCTCTTTTTGTGAGAATTGATTTGATCATTTCACCTAAGTCTATGTTACATTTGTGGCTCATGATTTTGTACACTAAAACCACGCTATTGTGAAGGACCTTTAACTCTTCAGTAAAAGCATGACTACTGTCTTGATCACATTAAGCTGTGATTGCCCTGCTAGGAAAGCCAATATTTTTCACAGTTGTCACCTGCCAAAATGTTTCTCTTTTGCATTTTTTATCTGTTTTGGTTAGATATAATCTAGGACTCTAAAAAAATTTATATCTGTAATAACATTGCACTTTTTTGGCAAAACCAAAAATTTCTAAGTGTAACATAACTGTGTCAAGCATATGATACAAATTACACCATTAAAGAGTGACATTAAATCAACTTAATCTATTTTACAATTGGGAAATAAAAGGAGGTAAAAACTGTAGTTTATTTGGTTTTTAACAAGCTCTGTTTTGGAGCCTCAATCTTTTGTGTTGAATTCCAGTCTACTCAGAAGGGTGGAGAGAGTCTCTGTCAAACAATAGGTTTAAGGCCATTCCAAAACTTGACATGTGACTCTATTTTCTATCTAACAGAACTGCTGTTGCTAAAAAGTAAGCAAGATATTGGAAATGAAATTTTTTTTCCCCAGAATTTTTAAAATAACTTCATTACAGAATCATAGTTCTCTCAATCCTCATTACATTTTTCTTTATTTTATTTTAAATGTTACAGGAGTCAAATACTATTAAATTTTTCACATCATTTTGTCTTCATAATTTTTTCTTAGAACTTAGAGCTAGAAGAAATGTTTTATATTTGCTGTACCCACAGAACACTTTGCTCACCCTGCAATTCATATAACACTCAGAATTAATTATGTTGTCTGATTCTGTATGCTGGATAGTATGATAGTGCTTTACAAATAGCATATTAAGTACAGATATTCATTGAGAAGCAGCAGTAATCAGCAAATATGGTCACCTCAAAGTTTTACTAACCTGGTCCGTGTTGAATGTGGCTTGAGCATGCTTTTCTTCTTAATTAATCTATTTTTCTCATGCATTTCAGTCCAAATTCCCCTAAGTGCTGAATTTACCGTATCATATAATGGCAAGAGACAGACAGAAGAATGAGGCATGTGTCACCTCATGGATTATACGCTTTGAATTAATTTATTCATCTCATTAACAAACATACTTTTATCTTTGAATTTTTCCATCAGATCTAGAAGTTATTTTTGCTGATTTCCCTGTAGTGCTTCTGCTCATGGTAACAGTATCAGACGCCTCACGTTGAGTTTTTTTAATACTACCTAACTACTGTCTCTGGGATTGATGGTAAGATTAAACATTATGTTTATGATTTCTTACAGAATATTTTTTCCTGTTTAAAGTGGCAATTAAAATGAAAAAAGTAAGATATTCAGAAGCATAAAGAATTCAGTGATCAGCCAATATGTCTTGCTTTTGGTCATTTAGCTCTTTTGGAGATCTTCCCTAAAGTACTTGCACAAAGTAAAAGGAGATCTATAAGAAAAAAAAACAGAACAAAACATCTTTTTCATCCAGTGACACATTTACACTGTAAAGAAGGTGTAAACTCCATCCTTTTCAGGTCCCTTTTGCTGAAAGACATTTACAGAAATCTTGTATAAATGTTGACACCATATGAATATCAATGAAGACCCAACTAGTGGCTTTCCTACGATACATGCCCAATTTCAGCTAATGTTTCTCAATGTGATATGAAAGATTTCCCTTAACTACTGTGTTTTTCAGTGCTTAATCCCCTATAATCAATGTGATGTTACACAGGAAACATTTGTTTCAGGGTTTCAGGCAGATCCTAAAGAGTATAAGACTAATCCAAAATAGTTACAGTTACTAAACCTTCTTCTAAGGATAAAATGAAGACCAGGGCTGCCAACACTACCTACTTCCATCCAAGCTTGTCTGAATTTTTAAAAGACTTTGAAGATAAGCATTTGCAGTTTTCAAAGTCATTCAGAAGCCATAAGAAACATCTAGTTGTTAAGTATTATTTTTAGTAACATTTCTCTCAATTTCCCATGGTTGACTAAGTCAAGGTTATAGATGATAGATATTATCTACAGATAATCTAAATCTCACCTAAACCTGGTGAGTTTTATAACTGAGTGAAAAAAGTCTAGTACATCAACCAAGAAGTAATAAAAATCTTGAAAGCCAACCAATTCATATGCAAACAATTTATCTTTGTTCCCATGGAATACTTCTAGAGTGAGTATGTTACCTTCTGCAACAGAAAACTGAGGTGTGTAAAATGTCCTAAACCATTCCAAATAAATTAGTCATAATAGTAATCGCTGAAGCTGGAAAGGATGTTGCTTTATCTATGAATTCCATAGTGACCACAAAACATATTCAGGAATGAGGCACCATATTTCTGATCATCTCTCTAAATTATTTAAGATTGAATCAAGAGTTTGAAACAACACAACTTCTATTATGGTACAACCAATAAAAGGCATGAGGAAGGGGGTGTCTGTTATAAAGCCGTTGAACATTATCTGTGTCAACTACTGATCTGGGCTGCTTGCTCCAACAGATGAAAGGTTGGCTGTGTACTGGTAAGTCTCAGCATAGTCTCTTTTCACTCTGCAGGATCATACTATCTTTTCTACTGACAGAGGTTAGGAGTACAAAGTATATGTCAAAATGTAGCTGTCAGAAGCAGGTGCTGTGATTTTTTTCCCTGTAGAAGACATAAGAAAACAAAATACTATGTATAGATTGAGCGGAAAACACTCAGTTTCACTGCTATCTTGAAAATATGCAGGACGGATTTTACCCCACAGGGTGGACTAGCAGCTGTGCATTGTAAACACAGCATTGAACAGCCTGAGCATAACTACAGGCTGCCTGGTTGTACTGTGGGATACCTCCCGGCAAGCTGGCCAGATTTCGATGTGACAGAATTTGAGAACATCATCAAGCTCTTGTGAAATTATCTTAGAGTTCAAGCAGTTGCTGCCAATAAATCTATTCATGCGAGTAATAGTAGTAAAATTCTTGAAACGTAGGTGACAAATAGAGAGGGATTAAGGTAATCAAGATTTTTTTTTTCCCTTCAGCCAGTTAAGCAGCTGAATTATTTGTAGATGTGCCAAATGAAGTATTCAAATGTGTGATACATGTAATTTTCATTAAAAAAATCTGTATATTTGACTTATTATATAGTCATAAAGTTATGTTCACAGTCTTGAACAGAACAGAGGGAAAAAACCCAAACCTGAGCAGACTTGGAATAGTAGGGAATTAGAGATTTTGAGTGGTATTCAATGCTGTACATGCTGTCAGCCATTATCAGCACAAAGTTATTTAGCACAGGTGTTTATGTAATTGTTATACATTTCAAAAATTAGCAGTGAACAATAGATAAACACTTCTGCCTTTATATTTGAATACTCTATTTTCAATATACAGGGTTGTGGTATGAAACACGTACCATAACATACTCATATAGGAAGACATGCTGATGGGTTTTCAAGGCACATATTTCTTCATTTCTTCAGCTGCTGTATTACTGGATTCTGTAAGAGACAATTTACTATACAAAACGCTCCATGGATTTTTACACACTGAGTTTGAGCCAAAATGTTCCTCAGGCTATTGCAGTATTGGCAACATTCCCTAAATGTGACTTGCAAACATGCAGCTGAAAACAATACAGATGTAAATGAGTGAAAATCTTGTAATTCTAATTCCATAATACTTTTATCACTCAATTCAGATGCTTGTGGTTCATTAAAAAACACAAAAGAATTGTCTTTTTTTTTTTTTTCAAATAGATATTGTTCCTAAAATTCTTTCAGACATTTGGGCACACTGGTTTTGATCTACTTTATGAAACTATCACAGAAAATGTTACCTTAGTAAAAAGCTATGAACTGCAGTGTCTGGGCTGATTAAAACCTACTATTGCCAGTCAGTGATAAGCAGTATAGGGAATGTATTCAAATGAAATGAGCTGGCACAGCTGAGAGGGATAGGAATGGCTGAGCTTAGTGTCAGAGGTCCTGTACAGACATCAAATATAAGAGATTTTCCATAGCTCAGTGAGTAGGACCTATGCCGAGCAAGAAGATCTTAGTTCTGTCTTAACAGTCACCATAATGATAAATTCACAATCATAAAGCTGTGAATGTATCTCTTTTCATCATCTGCTTAACTGCCCAAAGCAAAAGAGGCAAGGTGCTGAAGGCATCACTATAGCAGAACTGTGCTCTACCATTTACAAGTGGCATGTAGTTGAATTTTGATAGGCTTTGTTTACTCGGAACTAACTGTAGGCTATGTAAATCCCAATGGCCTCAAAATCCTTCATTTATTTTACAAAAAATAGAGCAGTTCATTTTCATATAGAATATCTGTTGTGTGGAAAATATCCTTTAAGGGTTATGTTCTTGCTTTTTCCAGCTGATGATGAAATGTTAGAAGGGCAAGTTAATTAGGTTTAGCTGTCTGTTGTAAGAGAAGAAATTTAATCTTAAATATTAATTCTGTTTATTTAATAGAAATGCCTTTTAAAAGCTATGCAGAAAAAGAAGTCAAAACAAAGTTGCTACTGGTGCCTTCTCATGTACTTGCACAGGGAAGCAGAAAACTTTATAGGCTGTTCTGGGTTACCCTATGTTTCTCATTTGTAATCCTTTGGAAGCCATGCTACTGGAGGTAAGAGGTCAATTCACCAGCAAAAAAATATTGCTTTCCCCTGCAAGGGGTAAAGTGTGTGACAGCATAGTGAGAGTATTCACCAAGCCTGATGAGCAGTTTTCAGTGCACAGGCTATGCTTCAAAACTTCATCCTCTGTTTTATTGTAAGTAGAGATTTTTAGATCAGGCTTTCAAACTGGTAATTTCAGTTATAGCAAAATATTCATCCTGGATTCTCTCTGTTCTTAACTGATTTTTGTTCATGATACTTAGGCTTGTTGATGGATGACACTGCAAAAAATGCATGTAAAATATTAAATGCCTGAGTTATCTTGGTAGTACTCTTAATAAATATAATCATTTTTTTTAACAATTTTCCACATTCTCAAATTATTTTAAAAACTCATGGAAGACTGACAAATATACTATTATTGAAATTACTTTTCTTCAAATAAATGTTCCTGAGTAAATTTAGTGGTGTTGGCCCAATTGGGTTATCAATTTATGTTTGTTTATTTTTCTTGTAGTTCTGAAATTTAAAGATAGTTCAAAGACATTATTGTGATGAGTACAGTAAACATAACTCACAAGAATAAGAATCAGTGGTACAAAGCTAGACAATTTGTTTACTCAAGCAGTAAATAAATTAAAGGCTGATACAGCTACCAGAAATATACATATGGAAAGGTAAGCATACTAAGGAAAATTACAGGTACAACCTCTTAAGACTGATGTCCCAAAGAAACAAAGCATCTTTAAGCAAACTATAGCAGATGTATTATTTAATTACCAGTTATAGAAGAAGGAAAGGTGAATAAATTATAAATTAGCCTCTAGTATCAAGCTCTAGACAAGAACAGTGTATTGAGCAGTCATAATTTCCTCTGGTTCTGCAGCAAGGGGAAAAAAACAGGGAGTGAAATTGGCTTCATTTTGGGTAGGGAATAAAAATTTGCAGCTCTTCAGTGTTCGTTTGTGAATTTACCGAACGGACATCCACTGGTAGAAGAAAGAGGACCACTTTATGTCTGGCAAAAAAGACCTAGATCTGTGATGTTCAGAGTTAAGTGGATTAATAGCCCACATAAACTACTTAGAAGTATACCATTTACCAACCTCAAACTCTCCCAGTAGTTTCTGTTTCTTAAATACTCAACAAAATATAAAATTACTTTAATAGCAGTATTTAATAGCAGCATTAGCTGCTCTTTTGCTCGCAGAGACATGATAAGATGTAATGTAGATGGTGCTATTAAATAAACATAAATACAAATATAGACTTTAGAGTCCAGAACCTTAACATATTCTCTATCTGTGGCTGCAGTCCTGCCCCTAATTTCCATCTGAAATTCATTCTCACGCCACATTCTCTTGTCCATTTCTTCTTGTGTCAATGTCATTTTTCCTTAGTGTTTACCCTGCTAATGTGTCTAAAGGGGAGAAATCATATCCTGATGATTACTTTTACTTTGCATTGATTTTCATTGAAAGGAGACATAACAGTTTTTTCCTCATTCTTTGAACCAAAAAATGCCTGTTTAATAAAGAGTCCAATGAACTAACCTAAAATAATTGTACAACTGTTGTAGGGAAGACATTAGAGTAAGTTGTCCAGTTCTGCAAAATACTGTGGGGCAAAATAGAAATAATGGATCCAGATGGAACCGCTATTCCAAACCTCTGCCCCAAACATCTGAAGGCAAACAATCCTGAAATAAATGGTTTATAAACAATAAAAAGGATGCTTTGTCCACAATGAAATAATTCCAAGACTTTTCCTTTTTAAGACTTAACTTTAGTTATAAATTGAGGGTGACAAAAATCCTTTGTGTTAACCTGTTGTGGTTTGGCCCAGCCGGCAACAAAGCACTCCACAGCCGCTCACTCACTCCTCTCCCCAAGGGAGTGGGAAAGAGAAAACATAATTGTGGTCACAAGCAAAATAAACTCGACTTGGGGAAGCAAAAATAAATTTAATTTGTTATCAAACAAATCAGAGTAGGATAATGAGAGACAAAAACAGATCTTAAAAACCTTTCCCCCAGCCCTCCCATCTTCCCAGGCACAACTTTGGTCCCCATTTCTCTACCTGTTACCTACCAGTGGTGCAGGGGGGTGGGGAATAGGGATTGCAGTCAGTTCATCACAAGTTGTTTCTACCACTTCTTCTTTCTCAGGGGAGGACTCTGCCCTTGCTCCAGCATGGGGTCCCTCCCCCAGGAAACAGTCCTCCATGAACTTCTTTGACTTAAGTCCTTCCCACAGGCTGCCGTTGTCTTCAGTAACTACTCCAGCATGTGTCCCTCCCAGAGGCATGCAGTCCTTCAGGAGCAAACTGTTACAGCACAGGGTTACAACAGTCACAACATTCTTTGGGTGCAGCTGCCTGCTCTGGTGTGGGGCCCTCTTGTGTGGTGCAGGGGAGCCTCTGCTCCCCCGTGACCCTCCATGGCTGCAGGGGCACAACCTGCCATCTCACCACAGGCTGCCATGGAACTGCTGCTCTGGCACACACCCTCCTTTCTTCACCCTGGTTTCTGCATAGCTGTTTCTCACTCCTCTCTCCACTGTCAATTCCCTTTATTATCCCTCCTAAATACGATAATCACAGAGGCAATAATTGGCTCAGCTGTGGCCAGAGGCAGGTCTGAATTAAGGTCGAGGGAGCAGCTTCTCAAAGGAGTCATCCCCGTAGCCCTTCCCCCACCACCAGAACCCTATCAAACAAATCCAACACATAACCATATCCTTGTGTTTCCACCAAGGAAATCAATGTGAAGTTATCCAAATATTTGCCTGCTGAAAAATCAGGAGTACTTTATATCTCAGAAATGTTTTCCTCTGAATACGCTTTTATCTGAGTCTAAGCTGGAGTTGCTTGCACTAAGCCATTCAGGATGCAGGGTCAGGTACCTGAACCAAGTGTACAACTGTTTTCTGTATTAGCAATTCCTTGCACAACCAGTTGCACATTGAAGAAGAAAACATGAGTAAAGAGGGAGAAAAGAAGTTGTTCTGCTTTTATAATTATATTTTTATACCAAGATTCTACTTTTTCATTGCACATAGAGCAGGTTTATGGGATAAGATTGTTAAGTTCTAGGGAACTCTATTGTCTATTGAATATCTTTCATATTATTGAAAAACTAAATAAATGATCAGGGAAATGAAAGAAGAGAAAGGAGACTTTCAAATAAAGCAGTTAATGCCCAGAGAATTGGATTCTACCTATTACTGTGCTGTAAGATTACATAAGAAGCTAAGAAACTCAAATGTTTTGGAGGTAGTGAGTAATTGTGTCTTCCCCTTCTTTAAGTGCTGAACTGAATGTTCTGAGATTTAAAAATCTCATAGAAGAATCAACTTTTCCCATTAGGGATGTCTGAAGGACATTTCAAAATCTCATTGCTTCAGTGGATACCTGCATGTAATATTCTTAGAATGCTTTCCTTAAGATGGATAGCACTTGGGATTCAACTAGTACCTTCTAGCTTTTTGCAGGAAAAGAAAAATATGCTGCCTTAGTTATGCTGGTATCTTCAGTAATTATTTCTATTGTAATCTAGTAATTGTGTTTTCTCAGCACATGGAAGGATTAACATCCTGTTAACAGGATTAATATTCCTGTTTCTTTTGTATACTTTCCCCCATATCTCATGCCTTTTGAATACCTGAAAAAGACAACATTTCATGAGGCTACAGTTAAACAAAGTATAGGCTTGAAAAAAGTAGAATAATTACTTTTCTCCTTCCCTTTCCTCTGCATGCAGTGTTCAGAACCAAAACTAAGAGATTCATGTTATATGCTTAACTGTACTATCACAAATGTGCATATAGATTTAAAATAAAAAGACCGTTTATTACTATTATTATTATTATTATTCATGCCTTTTGATATACACAAAACTTTAAATACGTACTGTGAAAGTGAACCTATGTATCAAATTTTTGATCAATATATAACTGAGACTAAGGTGGGAGGAATTTCTGTGGAATTGATAGATGATCTAGTATTAAATGTAATAGGACATAGACCCTAACTCTATGTTAAATGTAACATTCACACCGAAGACTTCTTGACCCTACAGACATCTCGGCAACACTGCAAACTGTTAAGCGATGCAAGAAGTTCACAGTCCCCTTCCTCAGCCCGCAGTTGACTGTGAACCTGGGATCTCTGCCCAGGCTGAGGGGCAAAACTGCTACCTGTTTGTCTGTAGGTTCAAACAGTAACAGAGCTGTGCATGTGTTCCAGAGACACACAGGCACACGGATTCTTCGAGCACTGTCATGGTCCTTCTGTCCTCCTGACACACCTTTCAAGATCCCAGGGCCTTTAACCTGCTTCATAGGTCCCCCCAAGTAGCTGCACTGGGACCCCACTGGCTCCACTGGCTGACAGCAGAGGCCAGGGTGCCTACTCTCGTGGTCTGACTCCAGTAGCTGGCATCCAGTCCACTCCCACCAATAAACACTGGAATAAACACACTCACATGCCCTCATCAATCAATGTGACTGACCAGGTTTGATCATCATTACTGCCTCCCTTATCATTTGTTGGTCACGTTTATGTCCTTTGTATATTCCTGTTTATGGCTTCCTCTTTTTCTTACTTCCGTTTTTCACATTGAAAGAGTCCCTTGACCAGATACCCTCAAAGGAGCATGCACTGTCCTTCCACATACCCTTACAAATCCAGCTTCATTTGTGCTTTTTTCCATGTTGTTATGGAAACAACATGAGGCCTTCAGCGTGAAACAAAACTTAGATACCAGTGCAGGGAAAAAAACACGTATTCATTACTATGTGTTTCTAGCATTTTATATGGAATGTTACTGACGCTGTCAAGATATCTGGAAGAATATTTTCCAGTCATGCTGGCAATGGGGATTTACTTCCAAATTTCACCTCAGCTGAAGTTCAGAAAATATTTGGCAGTCAATGGTCATTTTGAAAGCTCTCTTCCAGTGACCTCTTGTTTCTTCTGTTAATCAGTAACTGTATTTGAACTCCTGCTGATGTGTTCTTGGGATAAGACTAGATTTGTAAAACATTAGCGTAGGTTTCAATTTAGTATTTTCGTTCATCCTTTGAGCTGCAGCAGGCATCTGTAGAAACTCATGTAACTTACACTTTCTAGCAACATTTGACAACATCTGAATCGAACAGCCTTTAGTGAAAACAGTTTTACATAATTCGAGTTGAACAGTAAGAATTAAGAAGTGCTGCAGAGACCTGTTTAGTACAGATAAGAATTCTCACACTGAAGTTTCTATAAATAGCAACGTTCCAGTGTTGGTCTTCAGGTTTCTAAATTATCACTACTTTGCAACTTCAAATGCAAATTCAAGTTAAAAACTTCGTGTTGTTTTAAATTTAAAATACTATATTTTATTTGGCATGTAAGTATTGGAATTTTCAAGAACTTGGGGAAAGAAGATTTTGTAGGAGTTTGCTTAGTCTTTGATTTCCGTGAAGGACAGATGAAATCAAGTGCCACTCCCCCAAATACCAAACCAGAGAAATGCCTCCACGTATTCAAATCAATAATAAAAAATTAAATAGAGACGATCTATCTTATTTGATGAGGCAGTGTGATACCTCTGCAAGCTCCTTCAATTTCATGCTCCCTAAGTGCACACCTTAAGCAAAGTAAGAGCATCCTGAAAAACACCCCTTGGAAACTACCTTGAAGGCGGAGTTACTCTTGCCAGAACGGTGAAGCCAAAACATAACATGAAATGTGATATATATTTTTTCTTTTGCCTTTTTTTCTCAGCTATTGAGGTTCATATGTTCCCCAAAACCTACTGCCCAAGTTTAATGTATTCTCAAGCCTATTTTCTAAGTGGTTATCATAAATGCCTCCAGTAACGATTTGGTTATGACATAATCTGGAAGTTCTAGTCATGGATTCAGAGATTTTAAGACATACAAGACTTGTATAAGTCCTTGTGGCAAAAAAGGCTGATGGTATCCTAGGCTGCATTAGACAAAGTATTGCCAGCAGGTCAAGGGAGGTGATCTTTCCCCTCTTCTCAGCACTGTTGAGGCTATACCTAGAGTACAGAGTCCACTTCTGGACTCCTTAATACAAGAGAGCAAGAGAGACATGGATGGACATGGACATATTGGAGAGAGTCCACAAAGATGGTGAAGGGTTTGGAGCATCTCTCCTACAAGGAAAGGCTGAGACACCTGGAAATGTTCAGCCTGGAGAAGAGAAGGTTCAAGGAGACCTTACCAATATATGTAAATACCTGAAGGAATTTTCAAAAGATGATGCAGCCAGGCTCTTTTCAGTGGTGTCCAGCAACAGGATCAGAGTCAGTGAGCAGAAATTCAAAGACAGGATATTCCCTCTGAACCTTCAGCAAACACTTCTTTACTGTGAGGGTAATTGAACACTGGCACAGGTTGTCCAGAGAGATTGTGGAGTCTCTATGTTTGAAGATATTAAAAAAACATTGGACACAATCCTAGACAACTGGATCTGCATGGCCCTGCAGGGGTGTTAGACCAGATGATCTCCAGAAATCCCTTCCAACCTCAACCATTCTGTAATTCTGTGAAGAGAAAGGTAGTCCCCTTTGCTTAGCTCTCTATAAATTAACAAGAAGGCTCACCTCTCCAAGACTGCACAGTCTAGCTTTATCACAAGAAATCTAAGGTGAATTAGACATTTCATTACAAACATGGTTCCCAGGAGAAATACAAGTAGCATGGTGTTCATTTTCACCGTCATTTCAGAAGGTTCTAGCTGACACTAATTTTAAACTACTTGAATAATCTGACTAATGCAAACAAAATCCCAGGTTCATAGTCACGAACTTCATGTCTTCTCTCACTCCCACCCCCACCAATACTCAAATGTACACATACATTGTGTACTAGTGAAAGTATGAATATGTGGGCTTTTGGCTAGGAATTAAGGACATAAATAGCTATTTTTTTAAAGATATGGTACAGAAAATATTTTAGTGAAAATTCACTGCTAAGTGGGTAGGTTTATGTATTTATTAATACCTATAACAAATCCATTAGAAAATCTAATATGTTATTTAAATACAGAAAGGATCAAAAAAGGATTAGGAGTTTATAGGTGTATGAAGATTATGTGTGAAGTATGTTAAGTATTTTAATTAAACATGGTTTGGTAATGTCAAACAGTTTTAAAACATGGATGATGAGCAAGTTATTTTATTCCCTAGAATCTCTGGTATTTGAATTATATAGTCCAATAATTTTAATTGTATTTTTCTATAGCATATTCTAAAAGCAACAGTAAATGATTTTATTATTATATATACTTTACTCACAGTAGGGTTTTTTTCTACCTAAATTGTCTGTGATCTTTTAAAATAGTTGATAGTTGTCTTAAATTAAAACAATCCATTACTGTTGCAGTATACTAAGCCTCAAACCTTCAAATAAGTTGATGTAAATACATGTTGGGCCAAACGTGCAGACCTAGACAAACATTTTCTCAATAATTTAATGCAGATTCCATATCTCTGCTCTTACACAGTTCTGTTATTTTGATAGCATGCCTCCACCACTGTAGCTATGAACAGGGAACTCCTTAATGTTACTGTAATTATCTAAGGGAGACAGATTTCCTCCTACTCAATGCCCTTTCCATTTTCTAATTTTTTTTAAGCTCTATGTTCATGTGTCATATATTGACAGTATATCTCAATATATTGAAAAAACCTAAAATATATTATCCTAATATATATTTTTAAAATGCAGTCAAATTAAAATAGCCTTTTGTAGTCAAATAGTTTTCTATTTTATAATGGCTGTATGCTTCTTAATTTTTCTGTTATTCAGTAAACTTCATTTAATAAAGTTCATAAATATGCATGAGAAATAAAAGGTCCTTTTGGTGTAAAAGAGCAGGATGTGACCACAAGAACTTCCTTTATTCTGATATGTTAGGTATTTTAGGAACTTAGAATCAGTTAACTGGTTCTTATTGATTTAATCAAATGCACTACTCTTAAATCATCCCAAGGGCCTGTTAAATTTCATTAGGATATGAACAGCCAAACTAAAACAATCTCCACTCTGGTACTGAAAAAAATCATTTTTGTCAGAACACAAGACTGTCTTTTAAACCATTTGGTACTACTAGCTGAATATAAATATAGATGGGATAACACTGCTGAAAGACTACAAATCTCAAGAAAAAAAAAAAAACAAAAACAAAAACAAATCCCACCACCATCTATTCCTAGGAACCCTGAGATTCAAAATATTTACGTTTTCTTTATAATACAGTGTAGGGTTATATATATATATATATATATATATATATATATATACTTATATATACTTATATATATACTTATATATATATATATATATATACTTATATATATATAAGTATGCGCCATCTTGCATTCCTTTGAAACTGCAATTGACTGCCTCATGACATCATTTTTATTCCAGATCTGCAGTTCAAGCCATTATGGGCTTTCCTGGCTGAAATCAATATTCAGTTAATAAAATACATCACAAGTGGAAAACATATATCAAAGCCACTACAAAAGAAGCTATTTCTGAAGTTTAATTCATAACTGGGTTTGGACAGTTGACATATACTGTTAGTTTTCCATAATAGAATGTGCTGTGTTTAGTCAGGAAAGAGTTAACTGTCTTTACGGTGGCTGGTATGAAGCTGTTTTCCTGGATTTACACTGCGAAGAATACTGATAAGGTGTCTTTTTAGCTGGTGCTGGGGAATGCTGGCACCAAATTCAAGGTCTCTCTCTGCTTCTGATACTGCAGCTGCGTTCCCAACTCACTACAGTCAGCGTGGGGGACACACAGTTCAGACAGCTGACCCAAACTGACCAAAGGAGGATTTCATTCCATAGTACATCATGCTCGGTACGTAGGTGGGGAGTGGGTCTAGGGCCCATCACACTTTCACTCACACTCTCTTGCACTTGCCAACACTAAAACTCCTTTGTTACCTGCTTTGCTAACTGCTGTGCTGGTTCGTTCGAGAATGAGTCAGTGAGTCTGTTAATTTTCCTGATTGTGCTGTCATTGATACGGTTCACTTGGACTCAGCTACCATAGCTCTCAGGCTCCAGCTCTCAGGCTCTCTGGCTCTGACTCTCACTTCCCAGTACCTGGTTGTGCATTGGTCGGCGGGTGGTGAGCAATTGTATAATAATTGTATCATATGTTTTATTTTCTACCATTTCATTTACTTATTATTAGTGATATTTGTATATATTCATTTAAATTCAATTACTAAATAGTTCTTATCTCAATTTTATGAGTTTCCTTGGGTTTTTTCCTCCGATCCTTCCCCTCTGCTGAAGGATAGGAAGAGGGGAGCTGTGAGAGCGGCTTCGTGGTGTTTTGCTGGCCAGAGTTAAACCATGACATGTACATAAGTAAATTCTTAGTAAGAATTAAACTTGCTCCATTAAATAATGAATTTATATTTGCACAATTATTTTTTTCTACAGATTCAGTATAAGTTGCTACTGTCTATATTTTACCCAATGGGAGACATTGTTTTGTAAGATAAAGAAAAAAGCTGATTTGATAACATATTCCACCTACTGTGGATTTACCTCAAGAATATAGTTTGTAAATATGTTCCCCACTACCTTCTAATTCAGAAACTAAAACTGCTTGAAAGTACTAATTACTTTCATAAAAACATATCTCTCTTGTGTACATAATTGCTTAGTCAAATTAGTGAAATATCATGTACTACTACTCTACATAAATATTAACAGAAACTTTTCTGACTTATGGACATATGATAAATGGAAACGGACTATGGAAAAAAGAAATTCTTCCATTCCTGGGCTAAAAATCTCCTGCTCTGGAAAGCCGTCTTTTTTTTCCCAATTAGATCATTTGAACAAATAAAGTTACACACAAATATTGGAAGATACCGTATCCCCCCCAAAAAATTTTTAATTAGGTCAGAGCCAGTTCTGAGGTTACATATGTGGTAAATGAAGAAGATATAAGTTCAGCACAACACTGTTTCCTGCTTTTCCTGAGAAAGTGTGTATTTTCAATATCAAAGAAAATCAGAAACATTTAAGAATTATGTTACCTGAAAAAAATCTTGTAGATGTTGACTGCAAAGCCCTAGATCAAAAGATAACATTGATGACAGCCACAGAGGCTTTTTGAAGACTGTAAAAGCTTAACAAAAATCTTTATCTGTTTCAGTTAAAGAAAAGCATTTTTGCAACCCTCAGAAGTAGAAATCTTCTGGAGGCTTTGCCTTCTGGTGTCTCAGAAAGAAGTAATTTTTATTAAAAAAACCTTGACTTTGACCACATATGTTTTAGACAGGCCTTGCTTTATGTTTGATGTTGACAGAGGGTTTTCAGTATTACACCCAATGGGTTTTCTACAAATAAATTCTCAAGGATTAGATTAACTTTATTGCAGATCTTTTTTCTGAGGGAAACAGCAATCTAGCTATATGTCATTTATACTATTACAGACCTGCATTTCTACTGAAATGAATGGTGTTATTTTCTTAGATTATTTGTTTTGACAGTAGAAAAATGTATTTTAAAGGAGGAAGATTGTCAGTACTATTGGTCAAAAGGGCTGTCCACAGTTTCTTGTTTGTTTGTTCAAAGCTCCTAAGTAAAGTGGAGCGGGTATGGATATGCTAAGTGAAGCACACAAGAGTTATCCTACATTGACTATGAAAGTCTGATCCAGAAGACAGAAGAAACCAGCAACATGAAAAACATTTAGCACACACAGTCCTTTTAATCTTTCTAGTCCATTGAGTTATCACCAAAAGTGACACAGAAGCATAAGGAATAAATTGACAATCTGTGTCTTATCATTCCTAACTTGAAGAACTTCATTTTCAGAGGAATTTCAGTTTACTTCATTTGCCATACTGAACTGCCTAAAGTAACTCGTGTCCACCACAATCACCTCATAAGACTTCAAAACTTCTCCAATGTGCTGCACAGGACCTGTGCAGGCAGCACTCTTACCTCTCCTCCTTTCTTTACAGACAACTTCTAGAGAAATTGTAATGGTAAAAGAAATTTGAGGAGGAAGTAAGACTTACCTGATCAAATACTATAGAAAAGGAGCACAATCTGACTTCCATATAGACTTCTTAACCATTGGCATATCTTACCCTTGTTTATACCAATTAATCTCTCTTTTTTGCATCCAGCACAATATAAATTATTATCATCAATATATTCAGAGGAAATGTCAGGAAGTGATTTCCCCCTGATGATTTTTAGGTAAAAGTCCTTTTATCTCTCTCTGTTGTGACATTTTCTGTGTCTTCTGGGCATTAATGTCCTATGTTCCCACTGACTCATCTACAGGAAATAAAATCCTTGTATCTTTTAGACTTTGACTCCTAAGGAGGTGTGTTTCATTGAGCCAATATGTGGTCTCAGCTTTGTTCACACATTTAATTGCAATTATACAATCTTGTACTTTGTTAATAGACTTAATTGCTTAACAAGGGCAGCATCTGTAATAGAATTATTTCTCAGATCTATACTAGGAGAAATACTGCTGCCTATTTGTTAGCAGAGTAGAAGGTCCAGGGAAGTCCGACAGCTTGAATAAGAGCAGAGATGTGAAAGCTTCCTATGAAATTAATTTATGGATTCATGCCATTAGATTTTAGCTGTGAAGAATTTCCAGACACAAGTCATGTTGTGAAGCAAAGCCCATGGTCTTCACAGATGTGTTGAAAAGCGACATGCAACACTGCTTTCTAATCTCAGTAAAATGAGGTGGTTTCCCCGCCCCCCCCCCATCAAGTCCTTATTAGGAGCCCACTAATTCAACTATTAGACTTCCTATTAAAACTAATAGTTTAATGAATTAACTACAGGTATTTAAATTGGTTTGAGTGCATACACTACAGTAAAAGTTAACCTAAAATCTGATCAGTCAATGAACTATATCTCCCTAGTCCTTGGCAAAGGATGTCTGCAAAAGCATGGATGTTTTACTGATATTGGTAAGGGCAACAGTTTTTAATTCATGACCTGCTGCAGAATATTAAAGGAATTTTAAAACATTTTACAGTTTTTGAGAGAAAAAGGGTAATAACTGAACTAAGAAACAGCAGTAATACATTAAAAAAAATAAAATTCATCACAGAAAAAAATGCACGTACAGAAAACACAAAATATCTTTCATTACACAAAATGAAGATTAATCATATTTTTCATCATAAAGCATTGTTGTGCAACTCTTATGAGACACGACATGATTAATACTTGTCATTGACCCATAACAAAAGTGCCAGTAACCACTGGATACTTGTCATTGCATTTATTTTTATTTCTACCAGAAGGAAAATACCCTTCCTTCCTTCTTTCCTTCCTCATTTTAATTTCATGAAAAGTACCAAGGTAAATTAGATATAGGATTGTGTAACTAGAAAGGGATAGGAATCACGTTTTGGTATTAATTTTTTTTTAATATCATCTTGGTTTTCATGAAACTAATAAACAAAATGAAATCCCCTCACACCTCAAAAGTTCTAAAGAGGATGATAACTGCAGGAAATACTGGACGATGGTATTTCAGAAATAAAATGTGATCCCTGGGTCTAAACAACTGAGAAATTGGCGTTCATGTTAGTTCTGTGGATGCTTCAGGCTCTGCAGCAGTGACTAGAAGTATCCACAATAAAGACCAGTTTGGGTACTATAGTCATGGTTCTGGGATGCTCCAATTAGGCAGCTTCAAAATTTTGAGGTCTGCTCTTCCCAGACCCAGAAACCATCAGCCATCTGAAGGCCATGGTTGCCTTGTGGAACACGGACTCTGTGTTTCTTCCACATTATCATTTCCAATTCCACAGTAAAAAATCTGAATGCTCTCAGACCCCCTTCACCTGACTCCGGATGAGGTTTAGCACTGTATGCAGATTCTCCTGCTTTTCTGGAAAATTGTGTTATATTTTTGCAGATCTTTGAGTTTGCCAGATTTGGGGACTGAAGCCTCTGGTGTTTGCATGGAAGAAAAAGGGTACCTCTTTGACACTCTGGTCCATACAGAAAATCAAGACAGAAATATCATAGTTCATATGGCTCCAAGTTTTTTTCCTGTTTTCAAAAAGGACCATCTGGCTGGAGGAGAAAGGAAGAAATTCAGAAATTTCTATGCATGCCCAAGATTGATTCAACAATCTGGTAATTTCACAACCGCTGCATATTTATTACAGGCAGGCAGGCTGTGCTCTCAAGGCAGTCCAGTCATGGAACATAGTTTAATATTTCTAAAACTGTGGGAGTACACTTTCCTTTACAGTGCAGTGTCATTTGGCCTAAAGATAGAGTAACCGTGTCACCATGAGATACGCAACAGTTCATCAGTATGAATTTCACTTCTGCTGTCATTCAGATTTGCAGTGATGGCGAGATGATAATATTTTATCACAATGCTCTTTTTATTTTATGCCTTTCGGCAACTTACAGTGCCAAATTGAACTGAATTACTAGATTAATAAATTATATTAATAAGACATGATGTAGTAAAGCAGTCAATCACTTACCAGTCTGGAGGGTGCTTAAAAACAGAAGATTGCTTACAGTTTTCAAATCATACACTTCTTGCTAAGAGAGAATCTCTCTCCTCCTATCTTAGAGCCAGGCACAGATGCACACCCTAAGTAGGAAAAGGCATAACAAACAGCAAGATTTTAAGTCACTGCAACTGTTTTCATCAAGTTAAAAGGAGCTTAAATGTTAATTTATAGCTACTTGCCAAAATGCTAATATCCAGTGCTGTTACTTGGATCTGAAATTATTCCATTCATTAGTGGAATAATGTAGCATCATACCTTATCATATCAAAGACAAGCCACTTGTTCTATAAAAGACAAAAATTGTTTATAAAACTCCATAAAACTTTTCACTGATTTATCTTTCTATATAACATGAGGTACTTCAGTACTAAGCTGTCAGATTTCAGCTGTGTTTGCATCCTATTCTCCTCTGAAATCAAGGTAAAAACACATGATTAAAAATATATTAATATGTTGATGCAGTGACATATAAAAAGTCAGTCACTTCAGAGGATGTGTGATATGTGTTATCATCTACCTGTCATTCATCTTACTAACGGACTGGTCAAGAAATTAATGCTCACAAGCTGCCCAGCTCCCTAAAAATTATGAACCTCAGGAACTTCCAAATAGCCACCCAGAAAACAACCTAGAAAAATCTTTTCCTTCAGAATGTTTCTGCCACAAGACAAATTGGAAGACCTTTCTCTGCCTTTTGGCATATAGTTTATGGTAGTGATCTCAATACTTTGTAATAACTATGTGTCCTAGAATTGCTAGGAAGACCCTGGGTTCCTCAATCTTCTTGTTTTCTGGCCCTGGAAATAATTTGAAAAGTTTTGTGGAAAATTTAAGACCAGGTTGGAGAACACTGACTGCAAAATAATCCTGTAGTTTGTGCCATTGTTTAAACTAAAAATAGGATTAAGGAAACATAAAAGTTATCTCTCACAGCTGCACTCAGCAAATTCTGGTAGATTGGTCCCAAAGTCGAGACAATAACCATGATGTCTAATCTAAAGTTGGACATACGTATTTGAATAAATATTTCCATCTGCAAGATTTTAATCTGATAATGTTTCTCTCAGTTGAGAGTACTTTCTTAATGCTGAGTATTTCCTGTCACCTTTTCCTTACATATTTGTAGAAATTTTAAACATAAATGCTGATTTCACTGAGTTACAAAATATTTGTTGTTTACAGATCTTGAAAACAATGCCTTAACTACATTGTATGTGTTTTAAATTCACTTCATATTGAGTGGTTATATAGTGTGAGACATCTGTGATTTCCTATAAACTAGGGAAGAAATGTTCTTGTCCTGGACTTACTCCCTAAGGAATCATTTTGACCTTGCTTGTTAACAGAAGGTTTGTAGTTTGATGCAAATGAATGTAAATTGTTAACATTATACTACATAGCATCAGGCAGCATAATGGTCTTGTGTACATTGTAACACTTGGAAAAGCCATAGCCAAAGCTATCATTTGCATTCTTTAATCTGAGATTCAGAATTTACTGTGTTCTGTCTGTGAAATACAGCTCCAGCTACTGTATATGGGAAAAATGTGCCAGCAGTAATTAATGACACACTGTTTAGTAAAATAATGAAACTCAAGCCATAAAATTCTGGTACACTTAAATAATTACAGGAATGTTTTTCATTCTCAGATTATGTTTGGTAGAAAGAGGAAAATCCCCAGTGAGTTACTGATGAAACTGAATCTGTGTCCTGCTGTAAGCAATTCAGTGTGCTGTGATGTATGTTGTACTTGCTTCATGTGCCTTTCCAGCTCTGACGTGCGATAGATTTCTTTTGTAATTGGGCATCAGGACTGTCATTTGCCTGAAGTTTAGGTCTTACTTAAAATAGCGAAGTGGAAGATTTAAAATATAGTTCTAGAAACTGAAGTAGCATATACTAGGAGCAGTTAAAATAAGTATCAGCTATGATGGAGCCATGGGTGCTGGCTGAGATCCATTCATGCTACATGCCCACAGAACAGCTTTACATAAGCAGTTTAGTTGTCTAGCACATTAAATTATTATTGCTTCACTGAACACATTTGGGGGTGGAGGAAAGACTGACTTGTTAATTAGATTCAGGGTTCAGTGGAGCTCCTTTTAAGGCTTATTGCATAAAGCAAAAGCCAGCCATAAGCATGCCAACTTCCCAATCTATATAAACGAGAAGTCATCAGCTTGTTCTAGATTCTGTTCCTTTACAATTAAGTCTTAAAGGAAATAGATTGAGTAGTATTTGATTCTGGTGGGAGGAAACTTGCTTAATCCTAGTGTGCAGGTTCATGGCTATTGGTGCTTGCAAACTGTCAGAAAACCATACTCTGCATCTAATCTGTCTCTGTTGGGACTTCATTTGTGAGTCTGAAATGTTTCTGTGCCCTCTTCAGGGAAAACACAGCTTTCTGTCCACCAGCACTATGGCAGCACTGCTAACCTCTTGATTCTTATGGGTGATGCTGACTTTCTAGACCTTTATCTAAATGTTTTCTAAATGAAAGGATAATTATATTACTTGCAATAGGACATGTTCTTAATCCATTTTATAGAGCTGCAATAAAATGCAATACAATTCTATAGAATTGTTTTGATTTCATAACTCAAATACTTCAGGATTATCATAGATGGTTTTTTTTCCTAGTATGAACAATCATATTGACAACCATTTGTAAAATTTTGGGGGCATTAAAGCCAGAAATATACAAAAAGCTCAACATCCATAATCAGTTAAAGGGATGAAATCCTGTTGTGAGATTGATTTATTTATAGTGAGTGGCAAAATCCCCACTGATTTAAAGAGGGATGTGGTCTCATCCTGCATGTTGAGATGAGCTCATTTTACATTATAGAACTATGAAAATTTGTCTAATGGAATTGCAGTTGTTGCTGCTGAGATGTAAGCACTGCTAGAAGGATGGTCCCTACCTAGGTGTCTAAATGAGAATCTGACTTCTTTTAAAATACTGGCTTACCATAGGGAGTGCTCAACGCTTGAAAAGCTGGGCTCATCTGAAATATTGATTTTGTATAGATACCACATGAACAATCTGTTGTTATCAACACAGCACCACTGAAGTCAGTTGTTTTTAAAATACATAGGAAGTAAAATGAAGTGTAAAGTTTATAATTTGATTTCAATTTTTGCTTGTCTTCACACGGTACTCTCATTCTGAACAAAATATTCATAGAATCAAGGACTGGTTTGGTTTGGAAGGGACCTGAAAGATCATCTAGTTCCAAATCTCCTGCCATGAGCAGGGACACCCTCCACTAGACCAGGTTGCTCCAAGCCTCATCCAGCCTGGCCTTGAACACTTCCAGGGATGGGGCAGCCACAGCTTCTCTGGGCAACCTGTCCCAGTGCGTCACCACCCTCTCTGGGAAGAACTTCTTCCTGATATCCAGTCTAAACCTACCCTCTTTCAGTTTAAAGACATAATTTTTCCTTTTGCCTACCAAACATCTCTGAGAGGTAAAAACCAAAAAACAGGAAGAAAAGTATAGGAATTCTTCTGAATACTAAGGGGAGGTAAGGGAGATCCTGACTCATAGTTTCTGCTCTGAAGACTCTTGGTATTTTGCATTAATGTAATTAGTGTTCAATGAAGGAAGTGATCCCATACTCCCCAGCAGGAAACAAGAGTTGTTCACGTCACTGTGCAAGCAAGTCACGTGCTATTTTTCATCACATTACTTCTTAATGTTGTGGGGTTTGGGTTATTTCTGGTCCTTGACCAACTCAGTAGGATAGATGAAGATCACCTCTGATCAGATAAGCTGTCTCCTGGACAGAAGGTAAGCTGTCATCTGGAGAGATGTGAAAGGTGGTATCTACAGGTCTTGTGGATGGATTTTATTACATTTGGAGAAAACTGAACTGGGAAATTGAAATTCTGTATCTCTTTTCCTGGATTAGAAATTTCACCATGAATGTAATAAATAAAAAGACATAACTACATATGGTAAAGAGACTGAGCGCTGGTCCCAGAAGTAACACTTCAGTGGTGCAAGAGATAAGTAATGTGTCATTAAACTCTGTCCTTTGTGCATATGGGAAAGAGGTTAATACTAGTTTGCAGTTTAGAAGTGATAAATTTTGATTATATGAGTTTACCATGAACTGAACATCTGATTTCTCTTCAAGAGAGACTGTGCAGTGCAGGGGGCAATCTAAGCCCTGCATCAGGTTAGATATTACACATAGCATCCAGA
Source organism: Rhynochetos jubatus (assembly GCA_027574665.1). Taxonomy (NCBI): domain Eukaryota; kingdom Metazoa; phylum Chordata; class Aves; order Eurypygiformes; family Rhynochetidae; genus Rhynochetos; species Rhynochetos jubatus. Next base: position 27,704,161 of record CM050656.1, read on the forward strand.
GGGAACCCTGGCTTTTTCTTTTTCTCTCCACAATGTCCGATTTTTATGGCACTTACCTCTTGTTCACTTGTCAGTGGCTCCAGAAGGTCTTCTTCCAGGTTCCTCAACAGGGCATATTGAAAGAAAAAAGGGCCAGGAAAAGAGGAACCTGAGACTTTCCACCAACACGCAGTACTTATTATTGCCTGGCTCTGGACAGATCCATTGCTCATCAGTGTTGCCTTAGACAACATTTGGAGGTAATTTGGGAAACTGTGACCCTGCACAGTACATTGCACATTAAGGGACAGGCACTAAGGTGCTATAGTGCTTGTTTTCACAATACTGGGCACTTAAGCCTTTAATTGTTGCCAATCTATACTAAATATATGGTGAGAAGAGGACGAAGAAAGGTGTTTATATGATTAAGGCTAGGGAAGACTTGACTAAGACAAAAAGCATCAGTGGCAGAGCTCTCACAGAAATAGATATAATATAAAAAAGAAGTCAGAAATATTTTCATTAGTATGGTGTGACAATTTTGTGGAAATAACATGTAATAACAGTCGAACATATAGAGAAAGAAAAACAGTACAGGGTTGTACATGAGGCAAATGGATGGAAGAAGGTGAAAGAGGCAGTCCTACCAAATGTGCTGAGAAGTCTTCCTTGTTAAATTGAATGTTTAGTATATCCCAGGTACAAAACAGTGTTATCCAGAGTGTTCTGGATGGATATTATCCTTAGTGAACAGCTAACTATATCAATGCTTTTCATTGACTTTGGTGCTGCAAAATGAAATGGCAGCAAAATTTCCAACATATGATTCCTTTTATTACTACTGATACCATAAGTGGCACTTTCCATGGACTAACACCTACCAATTAGTATTCACCACCATCCATACTGTTTCCATTGGTCAAATGGTGAGTCTTGTTGACTGGTTTGATATTTTAGCAATAAAGTGATCTCCGCTACCTGATACAATCTATTCTCTTTTCTGTAGCTATTGCCTCATTCAGAAAAATTGAACCAGCACAGAAATATCTAAAGTTTTAAATCACAGTAAAATTAAAATATTAATTTCTAGATCTAGAACCACCTATTGTATATATTAAATACATATAAAGTCCTTAGTATTACAGAAAAAAATTACCAGGGGTGTAATCCACAATGCTTGACGTGCAAACATAGAAGAAAAATGGTCTGTATTAATGCATGTTGCTGTAAAGACTCCTGGACTTTTCAAAATTTTAAAATTTCTGTTGAAAGATCACAATGTAATTTCACTTACTATGATCCCAGAAGGCATAGCTGGCAGGTAATTATTTTTGATAACTTTTTCTTTTCCACCCTAAAGCACTTTTGTGTATATACTGAGTATATCTAACATTTCATTATTCAACAGCACTTTATCTTAACTATAATTAGTAGTTAAATAAGTGAAAAATACTAAACAATATTTTAATAGGAACTTTTAAAAATACAATCAATCTGCTGCATTATTCTCAATCCCTAGTGGAAAAATATATAAGTAAAACTAAACCATATTCTGGACAAGTAAAATCAAATCCAGACTGACAACTTTTGTGTCTGTTCAAGCAGATAAAATTTTGAAATTACTGACATATTAAGTTTTCATCTACCTTGGAAAAAATGTACGTGTACTGAAAATGCTGACGAACTCCTTTCAACGATGTTGCCATCAGGTGCTGATATAATTAAGTCACAGAATAAGGTACAGCATGTTAGCGATACAACCTGTCAGTAATTTTGCAATGATTTATGATCTGCAGCTAACAAGAGAGGATCAACAAGACAAGCAATATTGCACACATTGATAAGAGGAAACATTTTCCACTAAACTTTTAAAGGGAAATGTTATCATTAGGTTTTCTAGATGAGATTTTTCAAAGATGTTTAAGTACCTACAGCTGCAAATAGGTGTCCACTATAACTCTAAAAGACTGTAGGTAACTTGGTACTGCTTTTTCAGTAAGCGTCAAGTTTCTATGAATACAAAAAGCTCAAAAGTGGTGCAGTATAAAAACAAAATAGAATTTAAAAGCTTTTGTTTTCAGGTGAAATGAGCAATGGTAACATCCTTTCCACAAAAATCAGTAAGCTGTTAAATACAATTGAAAAGTATCTATAGCTAAAACTACCTCTCAGACAGATCTGTGTAGTATGGTCTACTAGTTGGCAGAAAACATGATTTATGGTGTGTCAGGAAGAGATAGAAGCAATAATGAATAACTAAAATCAAGGAGTCTCTTGAGAAAGAAAACATTATATTTTAAATACCTTATTATTTACATTGCCTGCAAGAAAACATAGCAGAAAATATTGTAAAAATCACTTCAGGCAACCTTTAATAAGTTTCTTGTTCCTCCCTGTCCTTCCTGCTACAGTTCCTCTTCTCCCACTAAATTCTGAAACATGCACGCATCTGCCAATTTACATCCCATTACACATTTCTAAATTGCGTCTCTGTATGTGGTATGTTTCTATACCTATATATGACATTGTTCCTAGTTTTCAGAAAACCTGTGGTGACCTGATGCACTATTTAAATAAATGTGAGAAAGAAGAAATAATTAAAATTTATTTTATTGGGGAAAAAACTCAGGATATACGTTGCTCATTTCACTGTGAAAATTAGCCTATGAAAACAGCTGGCTTATGAGCTGATACTTAAAAGAGCAGATGACAGCCAACTAGCCAGTGAAGGACCAGTCAGACAGCTGAGAGTATATGACACATTTCAAGGAAGACTTGTTAATAACATTTCTAACAAATGTTATATCACTCAAGAAGTAAAGGAACAAACAGTGATGTAGGTTCCAGTGTACGTTACGCTTTCTCTGATGGTATTTGTACAATGAAAAGAGGCATTTGACAACTTATAAGGTGCTTTGTTTCTGTTTTATATTTTATTTTGTTTTGTTAGAGAAATGAAATTATATATTCTCTATGCTTATTGCAAAATGCAACATACTAAATCTTGATGCCTTTTGGATATGCTCCAGAATACAATTTCTTCTAGAACAGGACACACTGCAGTTCCACAGACATGTTAGTATGGATTAGTATGGGTTTAGAAAAAGCAGATTAAACTTTGCTCTAGATTTCCACTTCAACTACATTTGTTTGGCCCAGTTAAAAATAGTAACCTGAGCTCAATTTGGGTTTTTTATCAAAATAGACCAGCTGTGACATAATTTCCTCATGTGCCACTTCTGATAAAACTTTTTGCCCAATGGATAACCTAGATCAGAGGACCCTTTTTAATATCAAAGGGAGCCACAGTAACTTCACAGTTTCTTGATTCAGTATATCTTTATCATGAATCTATTTTTTCTGTCAAGAAACAGAATCAATGGATGCACAACAATTTAATTGTTCTGGTAAATATTTTTCAGTTCAGTTCCAGGATTGACATTGCTGCTTTCTGTACTGCTTCTCTTATCTTTTTGCCTTTTAAACCTCCCTGTTATTAATTCCAAAAGCTCATTCACACTTATGATCAAACTGTGTTCATTCTTGCTCTTCCTATTACATTAAAATAAGTAAAGCACGGGAGGTGGAGATAATCTCTTATATTTAATAAGTTTTAAATTACTTTTCTTCTTTTGCCTATTATTGTTGCCATATAGAATTCTGTAAGCAGTGAAAACATTCCCTTCAGCTCTGTAATGTACAAGTAGAATGTTCAGAGTAGTTACACTGCAATTACACTTTTGGACAATTAAATTACTGGGAATAAATAAAGTGTAATTATAATCTTGGTAAGGTAACCTGGACTTTAATAGTTATTTTTAAAATTAAAATATCAAATGGAAAATAATAAAGGTATCTGTCATATAAATATCATTCCAATTCTGTGAATTAGAGTTACTTACAAAAAAACCCTCAACTGTTCCTTGATGTAACTACACTGTATCTTATATAAAACTACCACGTAATTAAAACGAATGTATTAAGGCTTTTGAAATTGCATTACACTTCAATGAGAGCAATGAAAAATCTCATTCTTGCAAGGTCATGAACTTCCACTATGAAGGGCAGACTCCAACTTGGCAGCTTGCAGCCTGCAAAGTAAAATATTTTAGTCTTGACTAAAACCATTAGTCCTGATTATTCACTGACAGGGCTGTAAAAACAGAACATTTGATTAACACGGCAGTTGTACAAGTGTGAGCATTTTACAGCATGTTGCTTTTATACTTGTCTCCTCAAGTAATAATTTATTTCTCACATTAAATTATTTGCACCTATCTGGGCTTAATACTTATGTGAATAACTTATTCCTTTCCTTAATATAGTTGCTAAAATAGTAATTGTTTTAGAAAAAGTGGATTCTGTTTTGCCGTTGGTCAGGAATTATGACTGCATATTTGAATGCAGCAGACAAGAATATGCATTCTAGACATTAACCTGGTAAATAACTTGGAAAGCCTAGGACCAGAGAAATGAAAATGTCTTTAACAGGAATAGCATAACTGTTTTTCAGATTATATACCTGTTGACATTTTCATCATTTCTAGAACAGTGATTTTCATTCTGAAGTTCAAGATACTTAAATTTAAATTTCAGGAGTTATATATGCATATATGTGAAACCTTTTATTGCATAAAACCTTCACAGAACAATTGCATTCTTTTGAAAAGTATGCAAACTGCACGTAAACTATTAAAACAGGTGCGTAATATTTAGTCTTAGTTTTTTTATTTGTGCAACCTAAAGCTATTAACCATTTAGTATGACTGATTGTCAGAGCACGTGATTTTGATCAGGTTGATAGATAAATACATGAAAAATTTCAGAGGTAATAGATGAAAGGTTGGGATGAAATTTCTGTACAATAATAATTTGTGAATTCATCACTGTCAGCACAGGATTTGTATTTGATATTTGTAGGAAAAATCTGCCATCAGGAGTATCTACAGAAACGTATAGATGCTTTGAGAAGTGCTGTTTCATAAGGTTGAACTAAGATAGCTAAGAATTAATTTAGTGGGATATAGTCATGCTCATCTTTGTGCTTGACAAACAGTTCTGTAGTTCTCTTAGGGAACACTGGAAATTCCTTCTCCTTTGCTTGTTGAAAAGTAGGAAAGAAGGTAAGAGTTCAGGAAAGCACTTGAGGCTGTAAAGCCAGAGTGTGCAAGAAACACCTTCACTGACTGTCGCTGGGGAAAGCTTTCTGCTTGACATGTTCTTTCCCTGCAACAAGACTTAGCTTTCTTCCCTGGGAATGACGTGTTTCAAGGATGCTCTGGGATCTCCAGACCTGATGAGGTGATATTCCTGATGATTTAGCTCCTTTCTTGTCTCTAGGTTTTGAATCAATTCTTGAGTGTGGTGGTTCCTGTAAGAGAATTAGAATCCTATAGAGAAAACACTGCTACTGTCCTGCTGGTCTACAGTAGTTTGAAAAAAGTACAAATTGTGCTGTACCTTTCTTCTATATTAATTTCTATAAATAAGAACTAGCAGCTACACAACTATCAATTTCCTCTAGTATCTATTGGCATCCATTTAAACATTCTGTACTCATTTGATGCAAATGTAGACCTCAGAAATCTGGTGTTTCTTTAAGGTTTCCACAGTGATACAGTGCTGAATAATTCTGCAACTTTGATACAGGGTCAGCTGATCTCCATCTATCTAGCAGAGGAGTGAAATGGCATCATCATCAAGGAGTACTGTCTCTTCAGTGCACAAAGAACTCATGATTTCTGGGAGTACCTCAGCACATTTTACTGTATTTTCTGGTCTTTTATAGTATCCCATTTGAAAGGTAAGAAGAAAAGGGATTTTCTTCAGGTGACTTTACAGTAAGGTGATTTAAAGTAGTGATGAAGTCTGAACTAAGAACAGATCTGGTTATGTCCCTGTTAACATAGCTCCTTTCACTGTATTTGACAAAACATAAACCAGAGCCCAGTGTGGTGGCTATTGTGTTATCACAAGACATGAATTCAGGATGAGAAGCATAGATAAAAATCAATCGTTTTCAGAAAGGCATAACCAGATAGACATACAAAAAATTTGTATTTGACATATAATAAGTAGTCCATGTGATGTAAATGTAGACATTAACAAAATACTCTGTAAGGATGAAAAAATTAGGGGCTGGCAATAAGACAAACTCCTGAAAATCTTGTCATGGTTATTTTCACAGGGATAATGGGACACATCCCATAACTCCCATGGTATGCCTTGTTACTTTCCTGGTATTACCTTTCTTTCATTTGCCTCCCAACTTCCTAAACTTTTAGCGATTGTATTATTATTAATATAAATAGTACTTCCCTGATATTGTCTTACATCATTTCTTTTGTTTAACCATTAGTAAAGCTGAGGTGTATCTAGTTTAAAGTTTAAAAAAAATGCAGTTTTTTACTACAATTAAAAGGACCAAAATTCATGGATTATTCTGTCAAAAATAAAAGCAAAAAGACTCTCCGGGTTAAAAGTGAAGTTGTGGTGCTATGCAAGATCCATGGTTCAGGGAGAGTTATTCAAGTTACTTGTTCTTCATTCACTTAATTGAAATTGCTTCCCATAAACAATTTTAACATAAGCCCTGAAGGCAAGAGATCTGATTAATGACAACCTGTATCAGTTGCTATAGGGTGGAAATGAATAATGCAGTGTACATATAGCCAATGGCTAGGATTTGTCACTAAGGCTTTGCAAACATAACCATGTTTCACTTCACAAAAATTTCTTAGGGAGAAGTAACATTTTCAAGACGTTTTTTTCCAGTGCTGAAACTTCAGTGTGCCTTTCCCAGGACACAGCATATGTTTGTCAAAGTAACAAAGTGTTATTCTGAATACATAACTCCATATTTCTCCGGTTTGTTACTAGAGCCTAACAATTTTGAGGCAGATATAAGCTTTTATTCTGAACAAATGCATCTGAAATTTAAACAGAGTAATTACAATTAGCATTTTTCTGAACATTAAAAAAACGCTAATTTCTACTGACCTTGTTTTTACATGACATTCAGGCCTTGCCCAATTTACATGTCAGTGCATACTTATGTCAAATACATGGCCATTTTAGATTTTAATTCTTAGATTAATTTAGCACCTGATTCTGCTCATAGCACCCTATCTTGCTTATTTTAATCTGTTCTTGTATGTATTATATTAGGTTTTGGAAATACTGTTAAAATGGGAAAAGTACTGCTCAAGGATAAAATTTTATAAGCAAATATATTTTTAAAATTCTATTCATTCTGCGTCTACCTTTTAATATTTGATATTCCTTTTCCTGTCAATTCAAACTACTTAGGCACAGAAAGACATACCATGATATCTTCATGAGCGCACACAGTTGTTGCACAGACCTCAGGCATTCCATAATTCCCTCCACTTCAAAAATGTACATATCCTGAAGAATTTGGCTGTTTGATTGAAATTTATCTGTCAAAAAATGTGATTAATAACAATATGAGAAGATTGGCCTAATAATCTGCTATCAACAAATAATTGGGAGCCTCTTTAGCAACAAGAACTAAAATGACTTGGCTATTTTTCATTGAAAATCACTGACAATCTATTTTGTTCAAATAACTTCTGTTTCGTATATTTGGTGAAAAATAATGTACACCCCATAGAATAGATATAAATTGATTTAAAGGAAAAATCTAACAGCCATGAGATAAGTAATTATGTTTAGATTGGGGAAAGCACTAAATGTTTACCATAATGTGTAATTATGGATTTGATGTAGCAATGGCTGATCTGAACAATCTCCATTTCCAATGTTACGAATATACTTAGAAATTCCATGTAATCTTACACTGGGCATTTACCACTGATGTGTTTGTAGAGAAATACATAAAACATGTTTTAGAAACACATAAACAGGTATTTAGAAGACTCTGAAATACTTTTGTTCTGTCTTCTTATCCTTTATTCAAGAAAGTATTTCTCATTCTCTAATAAAAAGGCATATATTAACAACTAATAGCTACAGGTTATTTCAATTTAATTCTGAAATAATTTTACAGCAAATTATCATATATCTTAAAATTAAATCAATATTATAAAAATACATATTTTTCTCTATTTAGAGAGATCTATAGCACCTTATGTGGTTTTCAGCACTTTTAATTATTTTTAAAATTAGTATTAGTAATTTTCAGAGGGATTCATTTGGAAAAATTACATAAGTGTCTTTGAAGATGGGGAAAATGTCATCTGTGTAAATAAGTTCAGCATCAGAGAGACTTTCAAGAAAATAATGTGCCTGGAATATAAGAACTGTGCATTATAAAACTCTGCAAATCCATGTTTTCTACAATAACCTCTCTTTATTCAGATAACCTTCCTCTTTAGCAGATATTTTAAGAAGAAAGATTTTTTAGAAAGCTATGAAGAGTCAGTGAACAAAGATATTTCAATTCTCTGATTATCATCATCCTACCTCATGAATACATGCTATCATACAGATTATAAATTCGATGTAGGACTTGAGCCCTGACAATCATTTTTGGTTGAGCTCTGACTGACAAGTAAAGAATGTCCTTTTGAACCTGTGCCACCTGTATAGATGTAACATCTACATGTACCATGTATTTGAGATGGTTAGAATAAAAGACAAGAAATGCGACCTAAGAATGCTCCATATGAGAGGTGTCTTTTGCCTCATGACTGCTGAAATCAGCAGTTATTACTTTTGTTGAATTCCATATTATGCCTATAAAAGCCTGCAACTTGTGGCAAAAGCAAATGCTTGAAGATTCCCTAGCTATGCGTTGTATGTAATGATTAAAAAAGTTAATATAATGGCAGTGGAAATATATAATACAGAATTTCTATGTATGTTCTTTTTTGTCTTTTAAAATATCTGTCTTAAGCAATTTAGTACATCTCAATGACAAAGTTGCCCAGTTTTGGTTTTGTTTTATTATACAATTTTTATTAGTTATTGTACTGTGTCCATAAACTCTACTCTTAGACAGAAGGAGACATAGTAAAACTGTCATGTTCAGTTGAAATATCACACTGTGGTGTAGCCACAACCATAAACGAAAGCATATCCAGAATGTTCCATGTTTGAAAAGGTCAAGTTAGCTAAAGAACAGTTCAGGAACAGATTTTATATCAGTGCAGCTAATATAGCAATGACTGTCAAAACAAGAACTGAATCAAATAAAAAGTTTTAGTAGTGAGTCTTATTAACTGAGTAAAGTACAGATATGTCAGCTATTAAGTTCGATGGCATACGATATCGTGCTGGTCTCTTTTTAGCTGATTGCTTTCCTAGGTGGCTCGTGAAACAAAGGAAAAGAAACAAGCTCTTCCTAATTGCCTTGTGGCCCCTGTTTATTTTTCCATAATGATCCCTTTTCTGCAGTAAGACTCAACCATTACTTTTCTATTGTAGTTCAGAGAGTTTTTCACATACTTTTGGAATCAGGTAAGAATTGTGGTGACTCTATCCAGAAAATCCTGTGAGTGAAAAAGTAACTATTCAAGTAACTTGTTTACAATTGAAGACTAGGATTAAAGGACACATCTCAGTTTAACATCAATTTATAAAATGGATTTTGATCAGATTTTTTAAAATACATATTACTAAGAAACATTATATTTTGTATTTTACTAGAAAAATCACTAAGCCTGACATAGAACTAGTAGTTTTTCTTGTATTACAGAAATGTTGCCCTTGTTTAGTTTGTTTAGTTCTTAGTTATTTTTATGTCTTAGTCTGTTTCTTACTTGGTCTTGCTGTTTGTTTTCTTTTTTTTTTTTAAAGATTTCTCCTTCTTAATAGATAGATAAAAGTAATTTTGATTTAAAATTGGCTATATGAAGATGTGATGTTTCAGTCTTGATGGTTAACCTATCTGAAAATGTTTGAAGGGTTTTGTATAGCTATTCTGATACTAGGGCTGAAATTTAAGGAAGTACTAGTTTTATTATTGAGTGTGCACCTCAATGCATTTTAGTCCTCAGATACTTCAGTTTTTAAACAGATTGATGAGAATCATCTCAGTTAAAGAATGCATAGTTGCTAAACAATAAATAGATGTGAACTCTCAGAATTTTTCATTATGTTTCACAATATAAAGTTGATCTGCAAGGCTTTGAAAATAAACATATGACATCATGACTTCTGTCCCATTTCTTTTTCCTCTTCCCCAAAAAGATATAAAGGAAATTATATGTAGCTATTTCCAAGCTATTAAGGTGTTGAGAAATGAAATTTTGTTTTAATGTACATGGAAGGTAAAACATTGAATGAAAATTAAAAGGAGGGAAAATGAAAAGTAAATTAAAGAAAACTGGAATGGAATGGAATGAAATGGAAGAAATGCTGATCCTGGAGTTATTAAACAACTTACAGTTCTTTCCGGAATGTATAGAAGACTTCCTTGAAGCATGGACATTAATACTTTAACTCTGGATTTACACCTGTTTGGATAGACGTAACACAAAATAATCCAGCCAGTCTGTTTCAAAAATGTTATATTATGGCTGGACTGGCCTTTAGTGAGACTGAAAAATGGACATTAACATTGGATAGGAAAAAGCTAAATGAGCTATCTTATCTACAGATGCAGTGAAGCATTGAAATGTAATCTGTACATTTCATTTTGAGTAGACAGGCTTATCTCAGCTCTAACCTGTAAATTCAATTGGTGCTTGGCAGAATCTCTGTTCTCCTTTGTTTTACATGGCCATGTCAAACCCAGAAAAAAAAATATTTTAGTGTTGGCTTGCATTCTTGCAAAAAGAAAAGAGAAAAAATTCAATCTTTATAATAAAAATGTATATCAAAATTTCCCTTTAATAGTTTGACACCATTTATTTTTTACAAGACTGGTATTACCCTTCAGTTTCCTTTACTCACATGAATAGAGATAGGATTCACCTTAGTGAGTACAAAATAAGAATATGAAACCCAACATTTCAACGCTCAAGTGATCAGCTGTGCAAAAAGACTTTCCTTTAAGTATGCTCCATTATGTACAAATTAAAGATATTTTATGCCTTGTTTGTTTTACCTTGATTTATTTTAGAAAATATGTCTTCTGAGTTTTCGTTGCTCATATGACTTTCAATACGTCTGGGCTATGTAGTATGATCTTTCTCTTTTTCAGGATAGGCAAACACTGATCCCTAAAGTTGTTCAAATTGTTTACTCCTGATTGACATCCTGTGTAACTATGATTTAAATGAGTCAGCTTATATGGTTGTAATAAATAAATTGTTCTAGAGCAGTTACTTCTTTAATACAAATATTCAAAAAATACATTTTTTCTGTATCCCAGGCTCCTGAGAAGAGAGGGAAAGATTAGAGCAGGAAAGACTTGAAGTGGTGAAGTTGCACCTGCTTAAGGAGCACTTAAACAAACTAAACATACCTAAGCAGGGGCCTGAAAGGCTGCACCCACAAGTTCTGTGAGAACCAGTTGTCATTGTCAGACCAGTCTCAAGTACCTTTGAAAGGTCTTGGTGACTGTGGAAGTTCCTGAAGACTGGAAGAGATCAAATATCACTCTTCTTTTCAAGAATGTCAAGAAGGAAGATCTAAGGAACTAAAGGCCAGCCAGTCTCTCCTCAGTCCCTGGGAAAGGGATGGGGGAGATCCTCCCGGAAATTATTTCCAAACACAGGAAGGACAAAAAGGTGATGGCGAGTAGTCAGCATGGATTTACAAAGGGGAAATCATGCTTGACCAGAGTCATTGCCTTCTACAATGAGGTGAGTAGGTTGGTGAATGAGGAGAGAGCAGTGGATGTTGTTTACCTCAGCTTTAGTAAAGACTTTGATGCTGTCTCCCATAAAATCATCACAGACAAGCTGATAAAGTACTACTAAATAAGAGGACAGTGATGTGGATTGAAAACTGCCTAAATGGCCAGGTCCTGAATGTTGTGATGAGTAGTGAAAAATAAAGTTGGACGCAAGACACAAGTGGCGTACCCTAGTTGTCAATACTCAGTCCAGCGCTGCTCAGCATCTTCATTAAAGGTCTGGTCACTGGGTTAGAGTGCACCCACAGCAAGTTCACAGAGGATACAAGGCATTGAAGATAGACTGATATGAGATAGTTGTGCTGCCATTCAGAAGAATCTTGACAGGCTAGAGAACTGTAGAGGGCAAAACCTCATGAAGTTCAGCAAAGGACAATGCAAAGACCTGCACCCAGGGACAAATAACTGCAGGCACCAGTACAACATGGTCACTAACCCTCTGGAAAGCAGTTTTAACAAAATGGACCTCAGGGTCTTGGTGAGCCACAAATTGACCAGCAATGCATCCTCACAGCAAAAAAGACCAATAGTACTCTGGGCAGCATTAGGCAGAACGCTGCCACCAGGTTGAGGGAGATGGTTCTTCCCTTCTACTGAGCACTGGTGAGGGTACATCTGGAATTATGTGTTCAGTTCTGGGATCTGCAGTACAAGAAAGATACAGACTTAAGGAATGAGTCAAGCATAAGACCACAATGATGATTAAGGGACTAAAGCATCTTCAATACATGCAAAGTCTGAGAGAGCTGGCACTGTTCATTCTGGAGAAGAGAAGGCTTAGGGGGTTCTAATCCAAGTTTCTAAAATGCTGATAAGGGAGGGAATAAAGAAAATTGATCCAGATTCTTCTCAGCAGTACCCACTGACAGGACAAAAAGGAAGGGGCACAAAGTAAACACAAAAAAATAAATCTGAACACAAGGAAATGGTTGTTTACTGTGAGGGTAGTCAAACAGCGAAGAGGTTGCACAGGTAGGTCATGGAGAGTGTCTCTGCAGATATTCAAAAGGTGACAGGACGTGGTCATTGGCAGCCTGATGTACCTGACCCTGCCTGAGCTGGGGGGAAGCTGGACTAGATGATCTCCAGAGGTGTCTTCCAATCTAATTGATTTGGTGAGATATATATTATGTATATATAACATATTTAAATTGTATGCATATATAAAATATATAACTTGCACACTTGTGAACACATGCTTTTCCTTTTTTCTTGTTTTTTTTTTTTTCCAGGTCAAACCTGCAAATGATGCTTCTAATAGGGCTCCACACTGTAACAAATATCTTGGGTAATTGTTAGTGATCTTTTGAAGGCCTCACAGGAGATTTCCTTTGATTTCTGATTAACTCATTGACACTCACAGAGGTACACAAGTAGCAGATGATATTTGTAATAATTTCCAGGAACAATTAGTGAAAATCTAGCAACATTACAGAGCTGTGGTTACTTTTCACCAAATTTTCAAGATTTGATAATATCTATAAAATACAACTTGTCCACAATCTTCAGGTGAATGGGGTACCTTTCCCACATTTTGCTCTCAGTAAAAAAAATAATTTTCTCCACAAGTAATCTTAGTATTGGCAGAGGTGGACTTTTTATCCATCAAATAGCAAATGTACCTTTAGAATTTTTTTCCTTTTTTCTTCTCTCTGTGCTTGTCATGAACATTTTAGCTTTCATTTTTACTGTTAAATGCTTTTTATGATCGAATGTCATCTTTTTCCTGCAGCACTTTCTCATATTTATTCAGTTTTTATTTTATTTCAATCTTTTTAAAATTATGGTTATTTTACCCTCATTTCATTTCACAGTTCCTAACATGATGGAAAGAAGAGGATTGTATATTGCTTCATATGCATTTCGTTCATTTAGAATTGCAAATACAATTTCCCAGCCTCCCACAATATATGGCTGCTACAGTCATGGGTTTCATGATAGCATTTCATGGAACACATTTGCTGTTGCCTACTGCTTATTTCTTTTTTATGTCTGTTCATCTCTCATTCAGGGGAACCTGAATCATCTTGAAAATATATTTTATTTTTCTTAAACTCAGCATGTGTCTTCTTCCCTCTTTTATATTCAATTATTTCTATTTTTACAACATATTTTATTTATTAGCTTATTTAAGGATTTTGGTTGTTAGCCAATGAAAGCAGCGTAGAAACTATGAAGCCTGAAGAGTTGCATCAGTTTATGTTCGTTTTGTCACTGCAGTTCTTACAGAGTAGATCAAAGTCTTAAATTTATGCTCTTGCTAGCAAAATTACAAGTTCTCTGTCCTCAATATTAGGAGTCCTATTTTCTTCATCAATAATTGGTCTCAGTTATTTTTGTCTTCTGGTAATCTACCATATCCCTCTTTCTCCACAAATGTGGTGAAAATGTCTGTATCCCTAATTATATATAGTTTATGGGTCAAAAAGGCAAGGTGGTAAAAATTACTTAGAAAAAAGGTCTAGCTTTCTTAGTAGCACTTGATCATGACACCTATTCTTTTTCTCTGATTCTTCTATTTCTTATCTTTATCATTTGCCATTTCCCCCCACTCCCTTTTTTAGTCTGTCGTGTTTATTAATAAACAGCCCCTAGATTATGCAGGTTATATTCTTTGTCAATGCCTTTCAAAAGAGACATAAAGTTGAGGCACCCGAGTTCTATAATGGTAAGATCAATAGAAGCAGAAAGGTAAAAAACAAAATTTATATGATTGATTTAGTTGGTGAGAAAAGCTTGGAGGATAATTCCTTTCTATTAATAAACTCAGATAATTGTTAGTAAATGATATGTTAGCAGAATCATTATTAGCTTACATTCTTTTCCAGTGTATAAAAAGAAATAAATCGGGGATATTGCTAAGAATAATAAGCGTACTCTCCCGACGAAATTTATCAGGAGTGCCTAGGCTTCACAAAGCAGAGCTCGATGTGTTTGGCAATGGTGAGGCTGCACCTGGCACTGTGTAACCTGTTGTATGTGAGGGATAATGAGAATTTGGGGGAGAGTCCAGCAATGGATCAACAAAATGTACCATGGTTGAATGTGAAGTATAAGGAGAACCTAATAGACCTGGTTTTGTGGAGCTTGAAGGGGAGAAGCCTATGGGGCAGGAGGTGGGGCAAAAAGTGCTGTCTTTAACCCCCTGATGGATGTTGCAGAGGAGATAGTGCCAGGCTCTTCTGAGACATGCCCAGTAAAAGGGAGCAAGGAAATGAGCTACAGCAAGGAGAAGGAGGATTTTCACTATGAGGGTGGCTCAGCACTGGCACACTCTGCCCCAGTAGGCTGTGGGACCTCAGGCCTTGGAGGAGACAAAGCCTTGAGCAACCTGGGATACTTTGGAACAGGAGGTTGGGCTAGAAAGATAGTCCTGAGGTCCCTGGCAACTCCTTTTATTTTATAATCCTAGTGTGCTAGATAAAGTCTGCTAGGCATTTCAGAGCAGAAATAATTATCTGCAAAAACTTTTGTGAAAGTAGATTTTAGTAAAGGACCCACTAGGGTAGAGTTCATCCCGCCTCATTCCAGCCCCTGATGTCTCTCTGTAATGCTGAGGAGTCATGTTACATTTTAGTTCAGACTGTTATGTTACAGTTGGAAACTTTTTTTTTTTGTCTAACTCATTCTCCAGACAATTTAATACTTGACTTGTAGCAAAATATTTTTCTCTACTAATTTACCAGTACACCATGGGAATCACCATTTTTATATACTTGAGAAAAGATTGTTTACAGAGATGTTACAGTACTACAAGTAGTTAAAAGAACTTTGACCTTTCACATAAAATCAGAAAATTAATTTTTCAGAGCTTTGTAGAAAGTTCACATTATTTTCAGTACATAAATAAGACAAAACATGATCTGTGTCCTGCTTCACCAGTAGAAAATAATTAGGTATCAGCAGAAAAGCAGTCAACTATAGCTGTATTCTTCAAACAGGAGTGTCATTCATTCCCTTTCCTTCTTATTCTTAATACTATGTTCAAGTAGTTGTTCCTGGATATGGTTCATTGTGCAACAGTGAAGTATAGGAAACGTAGACTCTTATGCACTTTAGAGGAATACAGATTAAAAATCATCCCCCTGCCCGGCTTATTTTCTTTAGAAGACCTTAGTGACCCACATTAATTAAATTAGCTCCATAATATTTGTGAAGTATTTATAATCTGAGAAAAGAGTCCCCTGACATTAAAGACTTTCATAAAACCTTTCAATTTTTGCTACCTGTATTGCTGCAGCAGCACTTTAAAATACATTGCCTACTATAATCTGAAATTTGAAGTTTTATCTCTTTTACAGCAGTAAAGAGGTAAAAGAAAGATAAGTTTCCAGGTGGAAAGCCTCAACTTTTTCATTCTATATAGATCCAACCTAATATTATACTATAGAATCACCCAACGTATTCAACTCCTTAGGTCTGACTAATTTCTTGATCTTATTTCACTTATCAAAAAAATTTGGAGTCTGCGGCAACAAGTCAGAATCTCTTATCATGAAGACCCTGTTTTCTCAGATACAGATGGAAGATTAATAAAAAAGTCACAACTTCTTTTCACCAGAGTGCATAATTACTTGTAGATATTACCCTTTCTGCTTTAGAGGTATATTTTTCTAGGCTAGTCTCATAGATCAAAAATTTTCACCATGGCCTGACGGGGAAGTCTAGGTCACAGCCTTTTCTCATAATTTCTTTTTCTTAATTTATGCAGTTGAGAAACTTTGGGAAAAAAATGGTAGGTCTAATCATTGGTCTGAGCTTAAAATCAAACATACATATATATGCTGTTTATGTGGATGCACTAGCAATAAGCATATATATGTTGTGGTTATTACTTAGAAATAATTTTGCATAGTTATGTGTTGTTCTTGGTTGTAATCATGTATCCACAAGAATTTTTCCCTCACATCTTTTGGAACAACTGAAGAAAATTAAAATAGAAAGCTAACACAGTTACTAATTAATTTTAAATCTCTCTTAATGCCCACTCCTTATTAACAACACAATGTTAAAGTGAATATGTAAGCTGGTTCTGAGGGGTCTGAAAGCATGTACAAACAGTAATAAATACCAAAAATAATGAAAGTTATTTTTTCTAGTTCTAAATTCTACCTACTCACCAAAAGACGACTTTTTTTTTCCTAATCAGGTCTCAAATCCAAATTATTGTTTTCCTGTTCATGGAACTTTATCAGTATATGTCCTATTTTGCAAGTTCAGTACATCAGAAAGAGATGGAGCTGCTCATGTTCAAGGACAGGTCATATGAAAGCTTGAAACCTGAAGGATAGGAGGACCATTCAGGAGTGGGAGGAAAATGTTTTGTGTGTCTTGCAAATGGATGAAACTACTTTGCTCTTCTAATTTGTAACATTAACAAATTTCATGTAGCTTTTCCAGTAAAAAGTGTTGGAAGGTGACTACTGTCATTCCCCTAGCTGGGTAAAACAAACAAATCCCAGCAGTGAACTTTAAAAAATGGGGAATACTAAGTACTGTTTTCAGTAATAGCTTACAGAGAAACTTCCTCTCAGCAGTGTATGCATTCTGTAAAATTTTATGCGAAAACTCCAGGGTTTGCTAAGCCTTTGTAATTATACTTTATGTAAGTACCCTTTGGGTTCAATAAGTGTCATAGCAACCTACTATATTGTTTAAACACATTGGACAAATCTGACAAAAATTTCCATCTGTGGTCCCCAAAATGCCAACACATACACTTGCATGCAATATCTCACACATTTTATTTGCTCTACTCATGGCTTTTATGACATGTTTCCTCACTGATGGACTGTTTCCTCAGTGATGGACTACTGCAGTATTATTCTTTAAAATGTAACATAACGGTAAAAGAAGTTTCCCAGAATATTAACACTCAATTAACTTCCATGGTTTTGGTTTTTTGTGGGGGGGGTTTTTGGTTGTTGTTTTTTTGTTTTGTTTTCTTTTGTTTTTTTAAGTAATGAAAGGCAGCTGATATTAATATGACCTGTACTTCCTCAAGAAAACAAAATGTCACTCAAAGAAATATCAAATTAAAAACTAATGCTAGTGAATCCCTTGTCCTCAACGTATTTTATCACGATGTCTTTCATTGTCTTTACTAAAAATAAAACATTAATTTCTAGACTTGACTGTTTATTACCATTGGCTGGAGCTACTGAAATCTGACCCTGCAAGATTTTCTTAGCCTCTATCTAAACTGGGAGCTAGTGAACAATTTTTGAAGTTCAGGAATCAGGTGTGAGTCTTATTTAGGCTACTACTAACTGTGTAACTTGCCTTGAGGACAAGATAAAATTTTTTGCTAAATCCATTACCTATTTCTTAGGTTTTCTATGGTTTTGTTTGTTTTCTGTTTTGGGGGGTTTAGTGGTTGTTTGTTTGTTTGTTTGTTTCATAGGAAGGAAACCCAGATGCTCAAATGCAATTTCCATTCTTCTGTGCTCCACACTTTAATAAGAAGATGAGGACTGAAGGAGAGGCTTTGAATTTGCCTTTTGTTCACCAGATGATTCACAATAACTGTTTTCCCTCCTGATTTTCTTCTAGATCTGGTGAAAAGCAGGCAATAAATCAGTAGCTAGCAATAAATTATATTCATCACGTAATTTGAGAAGCTTCACTTACATTCTGCCTACCAATCCATCTCCTGCAGAGCTACTTATGCCATTTCAGACTTTCCAACAGCTTCAAACACACGTCAGTTCAAAAAATATGTTAGATAAACAATTCACTGTTTTCCCTCTAAACCAGCCCATATGTGATGGTGGTCTGAGCTACAGGACAGAGAATATTCAGTTTTGTCACGATAACAAGATTAAGATCTGATGTTTTCACAAGTCAACTGTAAGACCATATGGATTCTTAGATGCCCAGAATGGTAAATGGTTAATTTATCAGTGAAGTATAAAATTTTCACCTTTTATCTTGGAAAATAATGAGCTATAAAAGCACGTCATCAGTAAGTTTGATCTTCAGATATTGTCATCACTAAACTATTGTGTAAGTAGTTATGCTGAAACAGATGTAGCATATGCAGATAGCATAATGTCTAGTTATGGTTTATGAGTTTACTTGGCATAGCTAAAGATCTGAAAACTTAATAATGCATCTCTTAAAAAGATCTGATCAAATCTTCATGTTTGTGCCACTATAACAAAAAAACCTTGCACTCAGAAAGTCACTGTGCTTTGTTAGATTGTCTTTGAATGTTACTTTGGCTTTAGTAATAGTATTCAGTTCTCTAAGAGTTTCTTAGCTTTAAATCTGTTCAGCTACAACTAGGGTCTTTTTACTATTGCCTTACAATGCAGCATCAAATGGAGAACCAGATTCCACTATCATTATACATCCAGGATGTGGAAGACTGTACCTCTGTCCATTGGCATGTCCTCGTAGATAAGGTCAGTGGGCAGTAGCAAGGCCACTGACACAACAGATATGGATTTACCCAGAGTACTTTTTTATTCCAGAATTTCTTTTTTTTTCAGAGATTACTGCAATTCCAGTACAGTTAACTCAAGCCAGAGTCTAGAAGTAACTATACATTTTTCTTTCTTTTTCACCTTTTTTTTTTTTTTTTTTTGTGGTGAAGTATTGTTTACTTTAAATTATGTATTTTGATTTTGACATACCTCTTGATTACACTCAGCAGCTTCAGGATAAATTAATAGCTCATGTTGTAAAAAGTAAACTATCCAAACTAAGAGCACAAAGCTTCTACATACTCTCATATTTCACTTCAAAACAATTAAATATAAATTGACATGATTTATATAGAAGACCATAAATTTAATTGTGGTATTAATATACTCCCAAATTTGTTCTCTATTTGCACTGCTTACGCAGAATACATTCAATCTCCATTTCTTCTGACTATAATTAAGGATGCTTCAAGATGAAAGTATATTGTGCCATCAATTTCAACAAGACCATAGGCTTAAAATATAACCCAGTTTTAAGAACAGCAAAAATTCCCAGTTTGCTTTAAAACCTTTTTCTTGTTTTGTTTGAGATGTATTATAAAGATCATTATCATATAAACAGAGTTTAGCAGAAAGTTTATAATATAGAAAAGAAATATACAACTCAATATTAATGCCTTGTGCTCCATATTTCAATCTGATTTAATTTTCCATAGATACTACAGAATTTTGAGTGAAATGGTCAATTCAGTGAAGTTCAGTATCATTTTCAGTTGTGTACTCACTTGCTTAGGACTATTGAGTGCATCCATTTACATTGGGAAGTCACACAGATATGGGCTGTTCTCAGAGACATAACCATTCAATGCCAACCAAAAGAGGTGTTCCCTTCAATAACAAAGAGTAAGAAAACAAAGTAAATGGTTTCTGTATACAATAAATTATTTTTAAAAATCCCTCCCTATTTCTCTATTCTGAGTACACACAACCAACCTCATGTATTATATACCCATATTAATTTGCAAGTTACATAAAATTGTGGGTTTTATCAATTTCTCCTAAAGACAATTCAACTTGCATATTATTTACTTTCCTACCCCTGTGTCTAAAATAAGCTCACTCAGCCCAACACTTCAGATGCAGCAAGATAGTGACATCAGCTCCTACCAGAAGCCATTTTAAGAACCCATTGCACAGGTAATGAAATGGAACTAAAATCTCTTGTGGAAAACTGTAGGATTCTACGTTGATGCAGTAAATGAAGAGGGCACAAAGAAGTGCTCTAGATTGGAATGTCTTCCTTTAAGCTTCCACTCAGCCTAACTGACCACTAAATAATCACAGAGAAGTCATGTAAAATTGTATCTTTCTGGATTGAATGGGGAGGTGGGGTAGTTGAAATCATTTGCCCACAAGTTTAAATAAATTATGTGTTTCTGATAATTGATTTTTGCAGAAGGAATTGTCAGCTTTGAGGGTGGGCTGTCATTAACCAAATCGCATACTGGTTTTTTATAATTACCTTTCACAGAGCAGTAAGAAATTTCTTTTTGATTCTTATATCAATTTAGACCTCTTTCCCTCTTCACCTTTTTTTTCTTTTTATTAGGGAAGGAAAAAAAACAGTTTAAGTAATGGAAGGTGAAAAATGTTTCCTGTCACTTTCTATTTTCACTATCCCATAAATTCTCCTCCCTCAAACCAGAAAAATAAAGGTAAAAAAGGAAGTCTAGCTTTCCTCCTCCATATTATCTTCATTTCCTTGCTTCAAAATATATAAAGTGGGAAAAGAGTTATAGGAAAAATAATTAAAATAAACTGAAGCCTTTCTTATGTTTTCTAGGTTCATGAGCTGCTGCTACAGATGGCTGGGAACAGTTTCAGATATTCATTTCAGAACAGCCACGGATGCTGTTAAGCAACAAGAAATGTCTTTCAACCACAAGAGAAAAAGGCATCTTGATGTAGCATTCAGGAGCAGGAATTAACCAAGGTGCATGTTCGGGAGGTCACATTGCCATATCATTTCTGCAAGCATTGGTAAATAATTGCTGTATTAACGGCCCTGTGCAGTTGAAACAGAATGCTGCATTACCATTGAGTAGAGATGTAGGGTTTGGGGAGATGTGGAAATGAGGACACAGCTCCAGGTGAAGATGAGGTTGGATGTTCACCAAGCAGATTAAACAGATGAATGAATACAGCATGGAAAATTAAATCAGATTTTGCAAGGGGCTAAGAAAAGCTTTCTAGGGAGGATCCTTGTACACATATAGACAGAAACCTCTTTCGTCTAAAGTTTGGTGAAGCGCTAAATATATGTAAAATGAGCTTCTTCATACTTACAACTCTGGTTAGCTCTGAAATGTGTTGCAGTAGCTCTTCCTTATACCTTGATTTCTAATAAGCATTAAAAATATAATTATTAAAAAGATCAAGTTGTTACTTCTTTTGGGTAGGTTAGGTGCAAGTCTTTCTATACAGCTCACACTCCCAGTTGTACATGTTCTTCCTTTCACATAATTCAATGAAGAGAATAATAAAAAAAAAAAAGTAAACTGGGATGAAATTGCCTCTTGTTCTTGCTTTTACAGCAGGAGTACTGTGCCCCAGTTAAACACCTAGAGACAGTGGAAGCTGGAGGAAGAAAGGTACATTTAGTGTTCACAGATGAACATGATATAATACAGCTCCTTTGGTGAAAATGTAAATGACGGAAGGGAATAATGATAACCTGATATTTCTAACATAAGCAGCAAATTTCTAAGAACTTTGTAAAAATTTGGGGCATTCTTTATGCATTGGAAAATAACTATAGGGAACAGATTTGTATGCATTTATTTTGCAGTTAACCTACTGTTCTGTCCCACTTGGTGGGTAAGGGTGAGGTTAAATCTTTAATTCTCTGTGCAGTAGGCAGGAGTGATGACAATCAATCAGGTGGTTTAAAAAAATTACAAATTTACTTAAAACTCAGCAGAATTACAATAGATAGTGACTTCACAAAACTTGTAACAATATTTCCCTTTTGTGCCAAAACACACATAGAGAGATAAGAGAGAGAGGTGAGAAAAAGAGAAGGAAGAGAAGAAATATCACTACCCTTGGATTCAGCAATGGTCTCTGCTCGTAGTTGTGGCCTTCCAGTGGAGGGCACATGCCAAAAACTTGTCCTTCCTTCTTTTATACGTAAAATTCCCGACCTTACATGCAGGCATTTTATTTCACTGAGCAGGCACAGTATGCAGTCAGGAATGTTCCAGAAATAGTTGATGGGGTGCAAGGGTCTTCCAGGTGGTTGTAAGCCCCTTCCTCAAATTAGCTCTTTAAGACTTCTGGCAGAACACAGAACGGCACATCCTCCACCCTCTTGTGTTCTGTGAAAACCAGCTTTTCATCTGTGGTTTCTTATCAGTAGGCAGACCCCAAATGTTTCCCGCCACCGGTTTTGAGACATCAACACATTAACTCTTTCAGTCTCTCACACCACTATAGGGAGGTTGACATATTGCATGCAATCTGTTCAACGGACATAGTGACTGTGTACAAATAAAACAGCCAGCTCTGCAACTCAATGATCATGTCCCAGAAGTGAAAGGAAACTTTTGTATCCAAAAACAAAGGTCAACTCATCAGCTGGTGTAAATCAGCTTATGCTGTCTATTACCAGCATCAATAAAGTTGGCTGACATTTATCGAATGAATATTCAGGCCATTAATGCCAGCAGAGGTGTAAAAAGAGGACTTGGAAAAAACTCTAAGATTCCTCAAAAATAGTGTGGAGGAATACTGTTCTAATGTTTAAAACCACTAAAAAACATTTACAAAATTCTAAAAAAAAAAGGGGGTTGACAGGGACCTCAGGAGAATCTCTGTCCACCCTGCTGTTCCAAATAAAGCCAGGTCCAAAGCTAGCACAGGTCACCTGGGACCTTCTCCTCTACCGCTGTGAAGACCTCCAAGGACTGAGATCCTACATATCAGCTTGGAGCAAGAAGGATCTTGTGTCCACAAAACATTTCTTTTGCCAAGAGATGACACAAGGTACCCTAAAAATCACAAATATCACCTGGCACAGGTAGGCTGCTCAGTTCATTTTTTATTTTAGCTAGAAAAATGTTGATTAAGAATGTATTAAAAAAAAAAAAGTAGTTAAAAATACTTTATTTGACCTCCAAAATGTGTATATATGCATTTCATTAATGTATTTAACATTGAGCAAATAACTTCCTCCTTTGACAGATCAATATTTGAATTCTTGTGGAATGAAGGTGGTGGTGGGTTTGTGTGGATTTTTTTTCTTACATGCTAAATTCAAAAGTATGGCTAATTCATTAAGTTTTCTCATGGAAGGACCAAGTACAACAGACTTTGGCAAAGGGAACAGATGTCAGTATGAAGTTCATGAAATGTACTGAGAGCTATGTTTTGAATCCCAGTTTTATCTTAAGCACAAGGTCTCAAATTAACAAGACTGTTAATTTTTAATGCACTATGTCAGTCAAAGGATGATTTCCTCATTGAGGAGAACAGCACAAATCTGCTAGCTCCTTCAGATTGTGCTTTAGGAAGCCAGATAAAATTTTGGTTTTCCTTCTTCCTATACAGAAAGGAAAAATATTACATTATGATGTCACATTAATGGATTAGGCATTGTATATTAGCCATATGAGAGTTTTGTTCCAAGGGTTCTATTATGTACCTGAGCTTGCCTTTTGTGTGCCTGAGTTTCGGAAGTTTGAAAATTTTGAATGTCACAAAGTTAAAACTTAAATAAAACGGTTTCTGAACTGCTAAAAAAAGAAAAAAAAAAGTTGTACTGCTTCCTTATAGCTGGACTTCTCCTTTGACCTTTGTGAGAAGTGACCTTCATGATCTTTGGCAGATCGACCTCATCCAGCTGTAAGTAGTAGTGGAAAAATTAAGTCTCTGATGAGACCACTGTAACCATAGGTGAGAGTTCACTGACACTAGTGAGGTCTGAAAATTTAATCTGAATTTTTAAGAGATTTTTATAGGCCTTACTAGAACTGATGTCAGATAAAGGAACCATTTTTCTTTTCTGCCTGTCTTCCATTTTCCTTATGAAAATCAATATATAAGGCAGATATTGGTTCCAATGAAGTAAGACCATAAAATGGCCTATAATGCTTACTTTAGTAAGAATGTCAGGAACTCAGTTGAGGTTATTTCTGAGTTTTGAAGCTTTACATTGCTTTAGAAGTTTTAAAATAACAAACCAACCCCTGTTATTTATGTTCAGAACCAAATTACAGTAAGAGTCTGTAAATGCATGGCTTCCTGACAGCTGTAATACTCTGTCATCTGACACATTCTTATGAAGGAATCATTATTTGTGTTTATTTTTTGTTCTGTTTATTTCATAAACAATTTTCAGGATAATTTTTTTGCTTGTTTTGATGTAATATGCAAACTTTCATTTAAAAGAAAATCTCATTCAGATTTTCAGTTTGATAGCTCTGCATTTTTTAATGTCTGTAATATATTTGTCTGAAATAAACATGTACAACTGTGTTATCTCCTTTAGAATCGAAATAATACTGTTTCAGAAAGTGGTTTTGTTTAGCCAGATCAGTCTTACATGGTAACAACATATGTCATGAAAAAGGACTTGTATAACAAGATCAAGAACAACTTTATAATCACACGTGATAATCATTAAATGTGACCTCAAAATCACATCTGTGGTAAACGCCAGTGTTCTAAGTTAGTTCTGCTGATGATTAGGGTGTCCCAAAAGGAGGCGTCTTCATAGGAAGGATCTGGAGAATAGATGTAATGTAAAAAGAGGAGTGGGAAAGGAAACAAGACCCCAATTTCTATTCCATAAAGCCCCAGTGTCTGCTTCTTTACTGCTACCTACCATCTGTCTCAGCCCCCTTGTCACATTGCCTTCCAAATCCATACTTACTGGAAGCTGAGTTCCTCACCATCATGCTTTCAACCCACTTGGTTGCCACCATAACATTTAATTTTATCTGCACTGCTAATCTGTTTCTAGAACTGTTAGAGATTAGTTTAATCCCCATTCAGTCCAATACCTTAAAGCACTATCCTTCATTGTAGAAATCTAAGATATATTTCTGTCAAAAAGAAAGGCATCAGAGTAATTTGTATGCACTGAACTCAGAGGTTTAATGGATTTTTTCCTCATGTTTTTATCTTTGTTTTCTTTTTCCAGCTAATTAGATAAAAAAAGAATACTTGAAAGGAAAAACCCTTCCACATATTCTTCAGAAGGTATTTTATCACAGAATAACATAGCTTAGCTGCTTATAAAACTGCATATTCTTGAGCACTCTTAAAGTAGTCCATAGTATGAGAAGACAAACACAAAATACCAACAGATTTTTCCAACTTGCATTTGTATGCTTTATACCAAAATGTATCTAATGATTCTGAAAGATCAGAAAAACCACAGTAAAGTGGCATTTCCATCCAAATCATAAAAAGTTACATTCTCAGTAGAAATAGAACAAATTACTGAATTTCAATAAATGAAATCAATGATTTGTATCAGATGAAGAGAAGGTCAATGTTATTACGTTGATGGAGGTTAAGAAAACATCCTTTTCAATAATATACTCTGATAATTTTTGCTAGTCATACTGCTGCCAGTCTATATATTGTATCTATGTTATGCCAAGTATTTATCTCATTCTTTTGTATATATGAGAAACACTGGAATGGAAAAAACCTGTCAGTCCTTTAAAGTATTATGTGCTTTACTGTGGTACTTTTAACCTTCTCAATCACATGCTATTAAGTTAGGTGGAAAGCTGCTTCAATTGCCTATGCATGTTCAGCCTTAATAAAACATCAGTTTGACAGAGAAGTGAGCTGGTTTAAGGACAAACTTCCAAAACAAAATCTATTACTGTAGAATCGTAGAATGGTTAGGGTTGGAAGGGGCCTTAAAGATCATCAAGTTCCAACTCTCTGCCATGGGCAGGGACACCCTCCACTAGCCCAGGTTGCTCCAAGCCTCATCCAGCCTGGCCTTGGACACTTCCAGGGATGGGTCAACCACAGCTTCGCTGGGCAACCTGTCCCAGTGTTTCACCACCCTCTCCAGGAAGAACTTATTCTTTCACTCTATTATATGTGCCTATGAATTATAATGCTTATATGATATTTTTACACACAATACAATAGGAAATGTTTAATTTTCCTTATTTTTCAGATAAATAAATACTTGTAATACTTTGTATTTGTTCCTGTACATTTATATATGTGTAGCTTAGAATGATGAAAGCAGTTCATATGGATGACCAGATCCTGCTATCAGCTACACCAGAACAGCTTTTCTGAAACACATGGCATTAGCTGAGATTTACACAAGTATAACAGAATCAATTAACTTAGACCCCAGTTTTCAGATAGCTAATTGCAGAAATAAATGCAGCAATAAAAAATGTTAATTATTGTGGAATAATGTACTGCAGAGAAATAGTTTCTTCTGTCATTTATTATTTTTATTTCCTTAGAGATCCTTCCCTGGACTTTCTTTACCTTAATTACAGATTTTCAGTGCTGGTGCAATCAGCTTTAGAATTTATGTTTACCTATTGTAGTCTTCTTATGGATTATACTGTTATACTTATTGGATTGAAACTTAAGGAACGGTTTTCACTGATGTTATTTTATTTCCTGTCAGAGATAGTCTCTACAGTGGGTTTATTTTTCCTTTTTAAGGTTTATGGTTTCTACAGAAAAAAAAAAAAATTAAAACAATTCAGAGGAAAAAAGAAGTCTGTAAGAAATACCATATGAATGGGACAGTTTTTCTTCTGTTTTGAGACATATATTGTAGTCAAACCAGATAATATCTTTTGGATTGAATAGGTGAGATTAAAAGGATAAGATATTAGTTTTCTTTAAAAAGAATGTATGTATATATACATAAAAGAATCTGTATTAGAACTTCTGAAAGTGGGCATTGGAGTCTATTTTCCTGAAATGTACACAGCCACAATCAGGGTTTGACAAGGTGGCAGAGCTATATGTGAAAAGCTGTTATGTTATGAATTATTATTCATGTACTTATTGACAGCTGGTAGTGTTCAATAAAGCTAGAGCCCTTAGAGAAAAGTAATC
Organism: Rhynochetos jubatus; assembly: GCA_027574665.1. Classification (NCBI taxonomy): domain Eukaryota; kingdom Metazoa; phylum Chordata; class Aves; order Eurypygiformes; family Rhynochetidae; genus Rhynochetos; species Rhynochetos jubatus. The sequence continues at coordinate 27,731,470 of CM050656.1, forward strand.
CTAGTACCAATAAATTAACTATCTGGTTCAGGAGGTAGCATATTATCTATGATGGCATGTGGGATATCAACTGCAATAACGGGGTTTGGGGGAAATATTGACCTTCAGAATGTACCCAGGATATGCTCAATAAGTGGTGTAACTGGGTCCCAACAGAAAATAAAGGGCCAAGCTGACCCATTCCAGTCTAGGTCAAATGGGACAGGAAATAGTTGTACTAGGACCAGACTGATCCAAAGTGTAAATGTGACTCTCACATCCTTCAGACTGTTTAAACAAAATTGACCTGCATGCTAATGAGAAATGGCTTGCTGTAATCTTCCTAAGGCTGAAAACCTTAAGATACCAGTTCTCCAAAGAGGAATCCCAACCAAAGACCAAAGAGGGATTCCCATCCCTAGTTTCTGACCAGGAGAGAAGAATGAAGCTTATGCATGGCCTGAAGGTGATTCCTATTTCCTACGTCTGAGTGTGCACCCTGCTTGCACCACTACTCCAGATCTCTCACTTGTTACCATAGCCCTTTCTGACCTCTGCATCCAAATTGCTATATTACTGTCCACAAAGATCCTAAGCAGAGTGTTAGACAAGTAAGAAAGCTCAGGGTATTCCTCAGCACTCCACAGTCAGGGTGGGCATAGCCAGATGTGAATAGTTTCCAGGAGCAAAACAGACACTGGCAGGGCAAACACTGCAGACAGGAACAGCAGAAAATTAGTGCTTCTAACCATAGTAAAAATATGACCAAGACAGTTGCAGGAAAATAAAACTTTGAAGATAGATTCCTTTTTTTTTGCCCTGAACATCTGATGAAACCAAAATGAGTATCATCATGTTGTGTTGAATATCATCGTATTCAACTAGGTATTTCATAGTGATGGATCTTTTACAGCTCACCAAATACTGAGTGAAAATGAGATGGTTATTAGTGGAATGAATCCTGGATGTGTTTTCCATAAGCATTCAAACAACAGCATAAGCTTCAGAATGTCTTCAATACTTGCTAATTCAGGGAATAAACGCAACTACAGAAAAATTTTAGGTTTTTTAGTTTTGCTGGTCACAAAGCGTTTTTAAAATCATTCTATCTTTTCAGGTGTACATGAAAAGAATAGAAAATTCCTTATGTTGTCTTCTACACACAAGGTATTTTTCATTTCTCACAAAGCTCTGTGTCCCTTGGAGGCACTCTGGAATGTTGATCTAGGGTAGGTTAACAATAACAATTAAACATATTGCTCATTAATCTATAACAATATAAAAATAAAGTCTCAATCCCATGAGTAAAAACACAGCAAGTATTTCTGCTTTTTATTTGGAGATCTGGAAATATTTGGTATTTTTTCAGCTTAAGCACTGTTTGTTGTGGTTTAGCCCTCAGACAGCTTTCCCCCTAGTTTATATGCTGAGCATGACAACATATGTTATGGAAATTCCCTTTGGGATAGGGAGCTAGTGGGATTGCCACAGGGCCATCTGCCCAGGGCCAATCCCACCACTCCAGCCAGGGAACAGGGCAACTGGTGGAGGCTGGGGCAGCCCCAGACATTGGGGGACTGGGATGGGATGGGACATTGGCACACGGGTTGGGCCTGGCTCAGCAGGACCTGGTAGAGCACAGCAGTGGTAGAGCTAGAGGTGGACATCCCACAGTGTACTGGGATGAGACTGAGGTCACAGGAGGGATGACTTGGAATTCTACACCCATGAAGGAGGGCAGGTATGGATGAGTGCCCTCAGGACTGAATGACAAAAGTTCTTAAAACCTTTTCTAAATCTAAAGAGCATACTGGATTGAGTAGCCACAATTTAGCCACAAAAAGTGGCTAAGTGACCTTCTTCCTCACACATTTCCCCAGCTCTAGTGTGGTTTTTTCATAGGTCCTTCAGGATAAACCAGCTCCAGCATGGGTTATCCACAGGCCAGTTCCATCAGTAAATATCCACCAATTCCTGCTTGGTGCTCTCCATGGACTGCAGTGCGGATATCTCCTCCACCGTGGTCAGTCCATGGGCTGCAGAGCGATCTCTGCTCTGGCACCTGCAGCACCTCCTCTTCCTTCTTCTCTCAACTAGGCATTTCAGGTCTTTTTCTCATAGTTTTTTCTCCCTCAGTTCTCTGCCTGTCCAGTATTTTTGTCCTGTTTTACACACTTTTTCCCAGAGGCACCACCAGTGATGGTGATGGGTTCAGCTATGGCTGCAGTGGGACCTTTGCAGAGTCAGCAGGAGCAGCTATGTTCAGCTCAGGGCAATCCCTGGTCTGTTCTCACAGAGGCAGCCCCTGCAGCGCCTCTCTACCAAAATACAATTAATTGCCTAATACACCCATGTACTGGGTGTATTAGGCAATTAATTGTATTTTGGTAGAGAGGATAAGCTCTTAAGTGCAGGGTGTTTCTTTGGGAGCAGTGCTGTACATACATGCTCAGCCTTGCTATTGGCTTGACCTAGAAATTGGAACAGCAGCAAATAAAGAGGAGGAATCCTGAGTCCTGAAGTCCAGCATATTTGATTTCCCCTAAAAGGCATCAATATGTGAAACTGTCTTTGGTTTTATGAGGAAATGAGTTCAGATCAGGTGGAAATTTTTCCAGTTTGTATTTAAATGCAAACCAAAACAAAATAAATATACTAATGTCGTAAAATAATTATACAGTTCTAAGAATTTTGTGTAAAACACTAATGATGACAAATTCCAGCAAACAGAACTCCAATTTAATGGAAGTCACGTATTGAAATAAGCAGTACATGAGACAGAGCTCTCAAGGGAGAGTGTAGCTAACCAGGATTTTAATTTATGAAGCAAGTGTTTGACACAGCTTACAGTTCTTAATTTTGTATCTAGCCCCAGATCATTCCTAAAAATCTATAATAAACATGTTTTCCTTAAAACAGTTTCAAAAAAAGTCAGCCTGTATCAAGTTGTCATTTTCCATCTCAACATGATTTGTAACTCAATGTACCTGACAGTTTGATCTGATATGCCATACTTTACTCTCTTCATGAGTACTAAATATAAAAAAAAAAAATGTATTTTGGGAATTTTAGCTATGGTTACCAGAGTTTTTAGCCAGTGCATAATTTACAGAAGTTATAAAACGATTCAGGCTTGACTGTTCCCGGTACACACACTGTGAGCAATGTGAATCTTTTTCTTTCTCTTGGTTGGTAGAACTGGAGTTGTTGCTTATTTGGAATGTATTCAAAAGACTGTCCTTTATTTAAAAAAAAAAAAAAAAATAGGGAATTTTGAAAATGAGCAAAGAAGGTGCACTATTTGTTTTAAGAACTTACCTCATAAATACCTATCTCACTTGATCACAGACCATGTTCCATACTTCTTGCAACCTTCTCTCTTCCATTTCTCTCTTTCCATTGCCAGTATATCCAAACCCTTTATTATTTCTCTGTAACTTCTTCTTTCTATCTATACTATTGTTATTGGATATCATCACATATAACTCTGTCAGCACTCCGAGGAGATTAGGCTGTTTCATTTCTGTTTTCATTCAATTGGAAGCATGAAGGCAGTGAGATTTAAGAACCCACTTCCCCATTCTATTTGATCAAATGGATAGTCCTTCAGAAGGTTCTTTTCTTTTCTTCAGAGGGTTCTTTTTTTTAATATTTTTTTTTCCAGAGTATAAGCAGCACAATATGGTTTGGAAAATAAGGTTTATCCTATATCACTGTTATACCACTGCCTGTTAGAGGCACTCTGAGGCTGAAAGGTGATTATTGATAATTCTAGTTTTAGTGGTCGCTGGAGAGATGCTTCCTCCTCAGAAGATTCTGTTTCTTTCTGTGCCTCATGAAATTCATTTCCCCAGTAATTATGAGTAGAGATTCAAGTGAACCATCTTCAGGGCATGAAACTGACTGAAATTTTTCGTTATAGGCAGGCTGCATGAGGCTTGGAGCAACCTGCTCTAGTGGAGGGTGTCCCTGCCCATGGCAGGGGGGTTGGAACTAGGTGATCTTTAAGGTCTCTTCCAACCCAAACCATTCTCTGATTCTATGATTATTGCTGCTTGATTATCTTCAATTATTAAAAATAATCATTAATACCAATAAAAGTTGCTGGAGATGGTATGAGTTGAATGGATATGAACTACGTAACTAACCTTTCTCAGCTATTTTTTTTTAAGATGTAATGGATTATTTTGTCCTCATGAGATGACACAGCTTTTTTGGACTCCTCTTCCTTCTGCATAATACTTTAAGAACATTATTATTGCAAAAGCCAAGAAATTTCCAAAATCTACAATAAACCTTAGAGCTTAGAGCATCAGCTTCCCATGGACTTGCCTTTGCCAAATTTTTTCTGAACCTACCATCCCCACTTGATCTGCTTTGGAAGCAATAACTAAGACAAAGCATTGCAGGGCCTAAGAAAGAAATGGCTCTAGGGCTGTACAGCTCCCATGAGCACATAGTCAAAACTGAAGAGCAGCAGGAATCAGCAAAGGAATATCCCATCAAATCAAATATCACCTCTTGTTGCTATGGCTGTCCTCAGGCACAGGCATTCCTTTCTTTAAGGTCAGGAAATTCATTCACCTCTAACTATACCATCCTACACAGCATGTAAAATTTAAGGGAAAGAAGACTGAATTTCTCTGTCTGTAGTATCTGGTTAATCAGATTGTTCCGAGCAATTGTATCCAAAACACAAAGGAGTACCTTAGAAAAGAAAGAAAAATAAATCCCTTTCAATCAAAAGTCATAAGGCAATTTAGTTGATGTGAAAGGCATCCCACAAATAAATCTCAATAATTTCTCCAATTAATGTTTGCTGTGTTTCAAATGAGACTGAAACATCCAAGCAGAATATCAAACAATTCAAATGAAATTTACTGCTTTAAAATGCTGAAATGCATAGGATGGTGGTCATTAAAATTGTGATGCTTCTCTGCACAATAATAAAAATCTTAAAAAAAACCCTCAAAACATAATAAACCATGAGCTGAGAGAGAGGCATAGTAAAACAGATATTCATCTTCATTCATCACCTGTATATGATCTGTTATCTGGCTGTTTTACCACAAAAGGACTCTTGTATCAGGCAGAAATGGACCCTACTTCCCTTTTTCTACCTTGACCACTTGACTCTTTGGGGCTGTGAGTGGAAGTTAAGTTTCAGGCCTCTGGAATGGAGGTAACTTCACAGCTTTCAGCATTCTTTCTTTGGAAATAGAGTAAGTTGCTCTGAGGAGAATCAGCTCTACTTAAATCCTCTGTCAGTAGCAGCACTGCAATACTGTGTATGGCTTTTTCAGTTAAGCAGATTGCAGCACTGATGGGAGATAATATGATTATCTTGGTTACATATTTCTGAGCAATAGTGAAGCCAGAAAGAAATGGCAGGAGAAAACTGGATAATAAATGTAAATAATGGAAAAGTCTTAAATATAAGGCATTCTTTAGATCAAATATTAATAATCACAAGTCTTCAACAATGAATAAATGTGCTTGTTATTAAGTCCATTTTCTAAATTAAACTTCTTATATTCGAAGATGCAGTTCACATTCTTTGGCTTTGATGAAACTTATCTCTTCGCAATTAAATTAAGTGTCCTACTTTTTTTTGATTCTAAGCACTCTGAAAATTTTTATATTACAAAGAGGCTTGTTGACATCACAGCTCATGGGATTGTTTGTCTTACTCAATTAGAGTAAAATAGGATAGTTCTATCAATACGACAGAGGATTATTCTTTCTCCACAGAAATGTACTGAGTGTACATTCGTCATATCAGTATCATTAGATTTAGAGTATACTTTTCAAAAGTATGTTTTTTAGTATTACATTACAGTTAAATCAAACCATTCTGGATAATTTCCAAGTATACAGATTGAGCTATTTTGAACTAGTGTATCATGCTGCACATTCCCCAACCCAATGCTTCCCATCTTCTAGAAATTGTTTCCTTATATGAGATAGAAGATAAAAATGCTGAAGGCTGACAAACTGCAGTTTCCAGAGGATTTCAAGCAAATATTAGTGGTTATTTATACTGGTTTAGGTCTGTCTGGATTGTGAAGTTAGGCATAAGAAGATTTGCAATAGCCTAAGCTTTAGTCCTTTTGACATCTCATGAATGTGTGCAGACCACTCTACAAAAATACACCTCAAAAAAATTTTGAGCAGGACTGAATCAAAAATAAAACATTTCTGTGGCCAGTTCAAAGACGTTTAATGTAAACATAAAGGTTTTGATGAATAAGGTAGTAAATAAGGAAATCCCACTTTCTATCACATTATAGAAAGCTCTCAGCTTCTCAAGGAGATGTAGGTCAGCTAGAAGATGGCGATTTGATACAGTGCTGTGCCAGTAGCTTAAGAGATATGGTTACACTTCTTTTTAATAGCTGCTGCAGGTTCACTATCAGTAAGGAGTGAATTACCTCACATTTATTCTAAGATACCAAGAGGAAAAAACACACAAGTGGGGGCTACTGCAAGCTCATATTCTAGATTTTCCAGTGAAGAATAGTTGGCATGCCTGTATCCTGTACTCTGCTTGGTATAATAAAACTGTTTCCAGTGAAGCCATATGCTGACTTCTGTCCCTGCTCAAGGATTCCCATTGAATCCTGAAGAAAACCAAGGTATCTCACACATCTGTGAACTGAGAGGCATGCAAGATCAGGCAGAGTACCAGTCCTGGTGTAGTAGTAGGCACATCCCTAGATTTTTTGTCAGAACAGAAGTCAGGATGTCTATGGTCTGAAGCAACGCTTCTGTGTCTAAAAGGGAACAGTGAATTACTATGACTTTTCTGTCACATCATCATAAAAATCCAAACACTACAACAATGCCTCTACAGCCATCCCAGACCTTTCCTCATTTACATTTTGCTTTACCATGTTTTTTTTATCTGGAACCAAGAAAAGCCCTAGCAGGATAAAAAGCACGAGACCACACCAAATAAGTAATCTTACTTCTTTCATAACACTAGTGATTAGACACTCAGGATTTGGGGTTTGAATGTAAGCTCAGTCTATTTATTTTGTTATTGCTGTGTTATTACTCCATTATTAGTCTGTTCTTTCATGATGACGTTCAAGGTCCTACTTGTCAAGGTCAGGTAGTTCTCCTAAACAGCCAGTACATGTTTCTTTTGAAACCATACTAAATTGGTTAGATTGGTTCATTGCTGAAGGGTTGCTCTCAGTTTTAAAGATCACCCACTTCTAGTGTCAGAGACCGAGAATGGAAAGAAATGAGACAGCAATGTCTTTGCAGAGATTGCAGTTATGAATGCATTAAGGTCAGTTTACCTTTCCTTGTAAAAGCATAAAATTGCCATTCATTAGGAATTAAAAATCAGTAGAACTTTAATGAAGAATGAAATTTCTTATAATTGAAAGCATCTGAACTTTTGTTATCATTCATACTTCTTTTACTTGCTTAATAAAACTTTGTCATTTTGAGCAACATGTCTAGTGATGCTTATCTGGATGTTCAGATGAATTTAGCAGAGCTCATGTGATTTAGGCTCAGCCAGCAATAAAAGACCACAGGGCCTCTTGTTCACACACCCCCTTCTCCACAGTAGTATTTAAGAGAAAATGTAAGGAAAAGTTCATGGACTAAGGCAAGGACACTCAGGGATCACTTACCTATTATGGTCATGGGCAAAATAGACTTGACTTGGTGAAGAAAAGTCAATAGAGTAAGTGACCAATCAAAATCTATTTCCCTCCCCACCCACTTCCTTTCTCCTCAGGTTACCTCCTCCCCTCCAGTGGCACAGGGGGTGGGGATTTCCCAGTCAGTTCACATGTTCTCTGCCTCTCCTTCCTCTGGAGGGGGAGGAGAGGATTCTTCATACTCTTCACCTGCTCCATCCAGTGTGGGGTCCCTTCCACAGGAGACAGTCCTTCACAAGCCTCCCTGCCATGAATCCTTCCCATGGCCTGCAGATTTCTCCTCTAACTGCTCCGGCGTGGGGCCCTCCCCAAGTGCAGGTGGGTCTCTGCTCCCCTGTGACCCTCCATGGCTGCAGGGCACAGCCTGCCCCCTCCCCACAGGCTACAGGGGAACCTCTGCTCTGGGCACTTCCTCCCCACCTTTCCACGCTGACCTGGGTGTCTGCCTGGTTGTCTACCTCACAGTGCTTCTCTCCACTCTGTTACCGTTTCTCTTTCATGTTTTCCCATCTTAAATATGTTAATTTGCTGAGGTGCTGACTGGTTTGGCAATGGCCAGAGGTGGGTCCGACTTTGGAGCTGGGGAGCTTTCCTCAAAGCTTCTCATGGGAGCCATCCCTGTGACCTTTCCCCAGCTACCAAAACTCCCCACCACAGAAGCTCGAGAACTCATAGTAGAATGTAAACTAAGTGATTCAGTGCAGAGAAAATGTTATTCTTCAAAAGCATTAACAGAAAAAAGATATGCGTTTAGAATTGGCAGCCATCTCATTTCTGCCTTTGAAAATCTCCCTCCAAAAACCCGAAGTGCCATTTTAACAAACTGCTAGGTATAATTCAGTACAAAAAAGCAATGTGTTGAGTGTTGCAGAAATCTTGACATTTGTCGTATGAAAATAATTAGCATGGAAATACTGTAATACTAGAGTGGTGCTAATTGCTTCCCAGTGGTAAATGTCAACTATAGTCAGATAGTAGGAGGTCACAGAAGAGGAAAAGCACACTTAGAGCAATTGATTCTCAACTTTTGTCCTTTCAGTTGTGTCTGTGCCAATCTTTGCATGTGCCCATGAATCACATGGAAAAATCTACAGCTGTTAGGACAAATACATTGGGTTTTTTCTCTGTTTCTACTTAAACAGTTTTTCCATTCTGGTAATTCACCATAATGTAAGGAGGCATATAAACTCATATTTGCTATGGATTGAGATAAGTTCTGAAGGCTTGTTTTTAAACAACCCTCACCTTCACTGTTTCAGACATGGGGCTATTCAAAGAAGCTCTTTTTCTGGGCACAGTCAAGGCTCTTTGAAAGTTCAGTCATGAAATGCAGCTATTTCACAAAGTAGTATAGAATGAGAACTGCATAAGAGCTTCCATATAGCCAAATCTTATGAGCTTTTTATAAGAAAAGATTGGTACCGGTTTCAGAAGTCTCAGTCAAATTAAAGACAAGTGAGACCACAGAGAGCCTATGTGAGGCCACAATGCACATGTATGTATGTACGTTTTGGAATTTGAGGTGTGGGTTTAATTTTTATGTTGAATAATGAAATTTATTTTTAAACTACCTAAACCAGTAGGCTGATTTCCAGCTTGAAAAATATTAGTAAATTGTACCACACTAGAACCATATTTTTTAAAACTACAGTTGATTGAGGATTCTTGCAAACATTTTGGTCTATGTTATTTTTTTCCCTTATCAGCATACTGTTTTAAGAAAACAAGTTCTGTTTCTCAAAGCAGATTACAGAGTTGCAAAAATATCATATAGCTTCTTCCAGGATTCTCTATGTTTGTAGTTATTATTATTGTGATGTTCATAATTAATAACTGTATTAGTTTGTTTTTCTAATAAATTATTTTTAAGTAATTCTATGCTATTTGCAGATCAGTCTGTGCTTTAATATCAGATTCTAACATTGTCATCACTGAATTGTATCTTACTTCATACGGACTTTACTGGATCTTCTTTAATTTGATATAGTATTTATTAAAAAGCTAGTGTTTTCATAGTCCCTGGCGTATCACCCTATAATCTTTAAAAAAAATCAAATGTCTTAAAAATAAATTTAAAAAGTTGATGATTTGGGTCTTCTTTTATGATAATATTTAATCAATGAGTCTTATAAAAGGCATTATTTGGTAAAATCAAGCAAAATAAGAATTGGTACTAAACTGCCGTGTAAGTCTACCTCTCCAACAATATCAGCAGTAAGATGAGTTTCAGCTGACTGCTTGTCTCTGCATCATTAGAGCTGTGGGTCTGTGTGCTGGTTTTGGCTGGGACAGAGTTCTTCACAGTAGCTAGTATGAGGCTATGTTTTTGGATTGGTGCTGAGAAGAATGTTGACAACAGACTAATATTTTTCAGTTGTTGCCAAGCAATGTTTACATTAAGTCACAGACTTCTTCACTTTCTCATACAGCACATTTATTTTCATTTATTAAACTGTTCTTATCTCAATCCACAACCTTTTTCTGCCAATTCTCTCCCCCATCCCACTGGGGAAGTGGGGAGGTGAACAAGCGGCTGTGTGCTGCTTAGTTTCTGGCTGGAGTTAAACTGTGACAATCCATGATCTGAGTACTGGAAGATGTCCTGTTTCTGTAATGCTGAAATCTTTTACTGCTCTGTTCATGCACCTAGTTCCAAACTTAGCATTGTCAGTCTTCATATTCATTAACATGAGAACATATGCTTATGCAATAGTATGAGCATAAAAGTGGTTGTCAAGTCATACACAGTTACCTTATCAACACTTGAGAATTTCAAATGTATTTTGCAGTCTGTCTTCCTTTTCTATGTGACACCTGTACATTTTAGTTTTTCTGATGTACAGGAGTGCCTGAACAATTGGGTATGTCCACCTGCTGCCAAGTTTCTGCTTTTAGGAAAGGGATACAGCTGACACAAATGTTTGGTTACTGTAACCACCATTAATATATGCAGAACAGACAATCCCCAGCTGACGTTCTGCAGCTTCATGTCATTCGTGTCACTGAAGTTGGACTTTCACCTTAAATCCTCTTGCATATTTCTATTTTATTCAGCAGAAAAATTGTCAGTCTTTATTACTAAAATTTAAAAAGAAATAGTATTTTGCCGATAAATATTTTTATGTATATATTTTCTCACAGTAAAAATGATATTTTTCTGCTGATCAAAATCCTGCTCTCTTCACAACACAAATCAATAAATGGCAGAACAAGCTAGATTTTTATTTATTAGCCTAAGAATTTTGGTTTTGTAAATACTCTAAAAATATGTTCTCAGCAGATTTCAACACAACCCTTACTGCTGAAATATAACTTCCCCCCACAAGAAGCTTGAGATGTAGAAGAGGAGACATGGTCATTTCTAGTCTTTATATATCTTTCTGTATTAAGGAACTAATATGCAAATATATGTATGTATATAATGTCAGGAATAATTATAATTTCATCACTGAAACCTTTTATTTTCAGGTTGTTACAAGAGACTATCTAGTCATGTCCTGGCTTATTACGGTGCATTCAGTGAAATTCTAGAAATGTGAAACTGCCAGAACTGTGAAAGAAGGTTCCTTAAAACTGAAAGTTTTCTACTTTCAGTGCCTGATGGGTAGCACAATACAACACTGAGAAAAACATCACTAAAGACAGAAGCCTGATCTGCAAAATAAAGACTAGTTAGTTATTTCATAGTCCTGAGCTAAAACCTTTCCTTTAAGTATTTTACTTTCTATGATTTAATTTCTTTTCTCTTTTTGAAAATACATTTATCTACATTAATTCATTCCTTTAAGACCATGTTACAAAGAGGCAGCTTCACTATTAAAAATAAGGGAATCAATGCGTAAATTAGGAGGAGAAATGAAATTTCTCACTAATTTGGTCACAGATGCAATGCTTGGTTTTGCGTATGCTAAAATCCTTATTAGCATTTAGGAAGAAAGTGATGTTCTGAATTTTGAGCAACATATTTCTTTTAACTATATTTTAAAGATCTTGGGCAATCCTAGAATTGCAACGAGGATTTGAAAGCAGTTAAAGGGAAACAAAGAGCAGATGAGTTATTTTTGTTGACTAATTATTTGTAAAATGAAGAAGTTGTGTGCACCCTGTAGTAGATGGGTCTTAACATCAGGCGTGTTTGGAGTAATTAGCACAGGCATTTTAGACCTCATAGAGACTCTGCATTTGAAAGGGGGGTTTTGAGAAGTGGTGGCTAAATGGCCGTACTGTCAACATGTGCTTCAGTGGTGGTTTCAGGATAAAAAAGAAAATAATAAAAAGGAAATACTTGGGCATAATTTCTGTGGTCAGTGACTACTGTGAAGACTAGCTACTTACAAACATGATCTTTCTTCTGAATGCATCCCTCATCAATGTAAAGTGATATGTAAAGCTGTGATAAACTCTAGATAGAATTGTTTTATGATTTCTGTTCAGTTACACTGTCCTTTACAGTCCATGATAATATGGCAGAAAGAGTAACAAGCAGTGTTATTTTAAACATATATCTTTCTCCAGGAGACATGAAGTCACCCAATGTAATTAACAGATAATATTTGCATTTAGTGTTCTGACATTACTTGCAGCAACTTTAATAGCTAGTCTCCCCCTTCCTCATGTCTGTATGTATTGCTGTGTTTCCTAGACTGTAATGAACAAAAATAAATGTTATGGCATGTTTTCTTTAGGTAACTATTACCGTCCAAGGACACATATTCAGAGTAATTTAATGATTGCATCTTTAAAATTATAGAATTATGTCTAAAAAGAAAAAAATAAAAATGTTGGTTCTATGAGCTTTCTTATATTAATATCAAGCTTCTAAACTCCAAAAAGAGCATTTGGGATCATAACATCAAAATTTCCCTTAAGACTTCATATGAGAACATTTTATATGATACCTTTGAAATTGCAAAAGAAGATAATTTCAGGTTCAAACTGCAGTTTAATGTGTTATCACCATCCCAGTTATGCTGGAAATACCTTTTTTTTTTTTTTCCCCATAATGAGTGCATTATACACAAAAGCTGTGCTTGCAGAACTGAGGCAACATTTCTGTTACAGCACTAGTAACAAAGATTCAGTTGATCAAAAACTCAGTTGACCAAACCTATTGTTCAGCTGGATGACCTTTGAATTGACTAAGCAGAATGAATCAGAACAAAGAAAAGGAAGCATGGTGACCAAAATCAGATTCCTGACTAATCTCCTTGCTGGATTTTTGGGAGGTCTTAGCCAGAAATCAAGAACCAACCTTGTTAACCTGAAATAACCTCACTAGCCTGGTAGTCCATCATTAACACAGAAATGGCTAAAGAGGTGTCTGAAGGAATCAGAGGCTGAAAGAACTGAATCGGAAAAAATACTTACAGAACATGATCCTATGCAGTCCCTTGTGTCAGGACTGTGAGTGCACCAACAAGTTCTGCAACATCTTCCCCACACTCTCTTAAGGACTTCACTGTAGTGCTCAAGGCTAGTTTGATAGGGTGCAGGGCTGTAACTTACAACTGGATGCGCACACATAGATTGCTGTTATGGGAACATTTAGAAGAGTGATATATGCTAAGCCAGATTTAAACTGTAGAATTAAACTTTACTAAACTGATTTATTAACCAAACATTTTTTCTTAATAATTTGTTCTTACACCTTATCACTACATTTAAGAAACTGTTACTGTGAGTATACAATATGGTACAGCTGTTGTCATATAGTTTGCACTGGTGGCTGGGGTCCTTGATGCTCTTAGTCATTGAGGTCAAGACGATCAGGGTTGTGAGCTTCTGATGGAGATCACACAGGGTAGTCTTTCTCATACATCTCTCGTCAGTCACCCTGAGCATTTTATACTTCTCATCACTACCCTGTCTGCCTCCCCAAAAGGGAATCCCATCTGCTGGTAGAGGGTTTACTTTCATCAGTCAGTCTTCTTGTGTATTTGGCAGAATGTCCTGCCCATTTACAGAGTACTGTGCTTATGTTACTATTAATTCTTCTGTCACTGGGATGCCTTCTATGCATGACCACAGGCATCCCTGTCTGCCCCTTTGGTCATCACGTTGCTCACATACTTATGTACGTTTTTTTAGACCCGGAAAATGACTATGCCTCATGGTGTTACCAAATGGTAAACTGAACACTGTTGTGCTGTTGCTAGGTACACTATTTTAGTACCCATATTAGGGTTTAAGACAAACTAATATTAACTATATCCTAGTCCTAATTTATAAATCTGTAGTTGTCTTCAGTGTCTGCTTTGGTTAAATAACCTTGCATCAGGCTTCAGTGAGAATAGCTGCCAGAGAATTTGCTGTGAAAAGCCTCACCTGGGGCTTCTGTCCTAGACTGGAGAGCCACATTCAAGCTCAGATCATTAACCTTGTTCCTCAACTGAGGTACTCTGTGGAAGGAGCTTTACTTCCTTACTTTGACTTGCTAGCTTAGTCCTGGATGTGAATTATCACTACAGACTTGTCTGGCATTCTGATTTCTGGAGTGATTATGTCTGTTGTCACTGAATCTGCTGTGCTCACTTGGGCTTGGTGGTACTGTACCATGGTCCAGAAGGCACTGCCTTCGTACCAGAACCAATGCTGGCTCTCCTCCCCTTGCAGAAAAGCTGCTCTAGCTGCTTGTTGACAGATTCAAATATTAGTTTAATCTAGAATTTGATTCACCCACACTCCTACAGCACAATCATCCTGTTTCAAAGGACTCATGCTGGCAATGACATCCTTAATCAATGATCTTGCATCAAAATAGCTAGACAAAAACTTGTTACAGATACAGTTTAATGGAACAACTTGTTCTAAATTATGAATTGCTTATTCTTATACTAATAATACTGTGAAATTTTCTTCACCACTTGTTTAGTCTACATCTGATTCCCCATCCCAAAACATTACAGAATGTCAGCTGTTACATATTAGGGTAGTTGTTTTGTTGGAGCTATGCCAAGATGCAGCAGTTGAGCATCTGACTATAAGGAAAAAGGCCTATAAGGATTTGCAGACTTATCCAGATAAACAGTTTTGACAAAAAAACAAACAGAACACACCAGTTGAATATCCCAGATACTCATCTTTTAACAGTGGGTGTTTCAAATGTGAACAGTGGTAAGGGAGAGTGACTAGATCCTTTGAGACTCTGTGCTTGGAACTCTGTGGGCAACCTTGAAAAATCTTTGAATTACCACAATGTTATTTTTGCCTACTGAAAAGTGACTTCAGAATCGGTTGAAGTTATCATCTCTTTTACTGTTAGTAGAAATTTCAGTAAAAGTAGAATTAAATGTTCAGGGATTTTCCATTCTATATTGTCCCAAAATTTTTACTCATGTCTTGCATATACCTGTGTTAGACGGATGGAGAGCTTTGGGTTTGGGGTTTTTTTTTATTTTGGTTTGTGGAACTGGGGGGTTTTTTTTGGGTTTTTTTGGTTGGTTGGTTGGTTTTGGTGTTGGTTTTTTGGGAGGGTTTACTTGTGTGTTTGGGTGTTTTGTTTTGTTTTGTTTTGTTTGGGTTTTTTTTTTGATATACCAATACTATATGACAACGTCCTTAATTTTATAAAGGAAAATCCAGATTGACTCAGGAGTTAATGAAGTCCAACCTCCTGGTTAATTCTATTTTTTGAGGTAGATATTTTCATAGAATAATAGAATGGTTTGGGTTGGAAGGGACTTTTAAGATTACCTAGTCCAATTGCCCTGTCATGGGTAGGGACATCTTCACTAGATCATGTTTCTCAAAGCCACATCCAGGCTGACTGAATACTTCCAGTGATAGGGCATCCACAGTTTACCATGGCAACCTGTTCCAGTGGCTCACACACTAATCATATAAAATTTTTTCCACCTGTCCAATTTAAATCTCCCCTCTTTCGATTTAAAACCACTATGAGGCAAAAGTCTCAATGATAGTCAGAGATTTAGTCCTCTCTTTGTCCCTTATCCTGCCTACATGGATGTCTGACTCCTCCTTCTCTCTGTAGAGATATTCTTAAATATAAAATTAAAGCTCAGTACCTGAAACAGAATGCATGCTTTAATTGTTTCTTTATCTGAAAGCAGAATTATGTCTTTGTGAAATGTAGCATCTTGAAAATCAGACAGATTGCCATTATTATTTTCCATCCCCATTAAAACTGGTTTTAAATATTTGCTTTGACATTTAGAGTAATTCTGCTGCTTCTCCTCACAAAAAGCCTTAACAATCATCATTTACATATTTTGTAAACAAAGTGCAAACCCTAATCCAGGACAATATGCAGTTAGATACCTTCAAAACACATTTTTTTTAAAAGAAGTTTTGGAGATATAAGTACCCATATTCCAATGAGAATCAAGCTAATCTAGAAAACCCATGTCTCTCTCTTTAATCCTAACCTTTCTGATCACTAAATGTAGTGATTGAGGTGAAAAATGCCACTTCAGTCTGTGTCTGCTGAAATTAATAGGGAAAATATGACAAGGGCATTTGCCACCACGTAATGAAGGATGGCAAATCAAACAAAACGTTAATACATCATTTTGAAGGTCATCATTTTATCTGCGCATTTTTCACAAACGCAGTGTATATCTAAGCAGGAAATTCAAATGACATCATCAGCACACCTTGTGTTTAATTTATTCATTAATTCTTCCACAAAATATTCTTAGTAATAAATGGGCAAGTGCATATAGCGTCCTGTATATATCAGTTGTATGCAGCCATCACATATAAATTAGCTATGATCTGAGTTGAATATTTTAAAGTTAAACAGAAAACGGGACATATTCTGACACAACTTGCTCTTACAGTTTCTCTACTGTCTATCTACACCTGATGTCTGTTTCTTATTCTTTGGCTAAAAGTTTTACTTTTCACATCATACCTCAACCAAGGGGTCTCTGTAAGAGACATATTTGCCTGTGTGGCAAAAACATCATTCAGGCAGAGGAGAAGGGGTGGGGAGAAGTATGAGAAATAGCCCTACAAGCACCAAAGTGAGAGAAGGCAGGGAGGAGGTGCTGCAGGTCCTGCGGCAGGGAACCCCCTGCAGCCGGTGGAAGACACCATACAAGAGCAGGTTCATCCTGAAGGACTACAAGCCTATGAGGAGGATCTACACTGAAACAGGGGAAAAATGTGAGGAGGAAGGGAGGTCAGGGGGAAGCTGTTGTGGACTGACCATTAGCCCTCATTTCCCCCTGACCTTCTTGGAGTGGGGAAGAGTCAGGAGGAAAGGAGTGAAGTGGAGCCTGGGTGAAGGGAGATTAGGAAGATGTTTTAATTTCATCTTCATCACTACCCAAATCCATTTTAATTGATAAGAAATTAATTTCCCCAAGTTGAATCTGTTTTGCCTGTGATGGTAATTGTACATTGATCTTCCTGTCTTGATCTCAACCCATGAGCTTTCTCATCCTTGTTCTTCTTATTTTTCTTCCCTTGTCCCACTGAGAGGGCAGAATAAGTGAGCAGCAAAGTGGTAGTTTGACTCTTAGCCAAGGCTACCCCACCACATTGGCAAAACCTTTCTCTTACGGTTTTGAAATACAACTGTTAACGGGGGTTTACAGTTGGTTTGGATGCAGGAACAGAACCACACTAGTCAGGGACATATAACCAAACATTTGTCTGCGAAGCAGGATGGGCAATGATTGACCTCTGTTGATGACACATGGTCTCACTGATCAAGGCCATGGCCCTGTGGTCCAGTTGAGACCAGTACCATAGATAGCAAAAAAGATCACCCACTCCTACTGGCAGGTGACTGGCTTCCCAAGTTGCAAATGACTTAACCAGGTGAGAGCCAAATCAAAACTCATACTCTGGGTGTCTTCTGTTTCTTTCTCTGGTGTTCAATTTTTTTTGTTCCCAAACACCACTGAGCTGCTAAAAATGCCATGGTCCTGAGAAACGCTGAGCCCATTTTGGCAGTGTTATTTCAAAGTCGCTGTGGAAATATTTTTCCCTTTTTGTTCTCAAACTGTTGGTTTTGTACGGTTGTTCTCATGACCTAGTATCTGCAAATCCTGATACTGTTGTTATGGTGTATTTTCATGAAAAGAATCAATTGCCTGAGAATCACCCTCTGTTTTCTCCTCCTTTCCGTATCCACTAGCTTTCGACACAGTCCTTTTTTCCGCCCTCCCAAAGAAGAAAATTCCTTTTTGCTTCTTTTTAAAGCTGAGGTGTGCCATCATCTACTGACTCTGCCAAGAAAAACCTGTGCATGTAAGGTAGTCTCAACATCCTTTAGGAAACAGCAGGTCGTCATTCTTGTTCATACTCAAGTAACTGCAGCATCTTGTAATTCTCCCAGGCAATCTATTGCAATGCCTCGGAAATCCAGCAGTTTGAGGTTTTCCCCAATTTTCTACCACCTCACTACATCTTGTTCTGTTTGCTTTGTCCTGGTTCATGGCAGAAATAGAAAACAACATTTTTCCATTTTCCATTTTCAACAGTAAGGGCTATAAGCTTAGTTTGTCTTTAAAGTGCAAGATCACATTTAAGATGTAAAAGAATCAACAAGTATCTTCAAAACTTACAATAAAATGTGACCACTGGCAAACTGATAACCCACTTTAAGTTTTTAACTTTGATTTTAGTAGCTCCAGTGCTAAAAGAACCATAGTTAAAGATTTTCTGAGTTTTATAGTAGCATAAATAAGATTAGAATCCAGTCAAGCTCAAAAGTATTGAGATGTGAACCATCAGAAAGACATTAATTACAATAAGATATATTTTAATAACACACATATAATCATTCTCTTTGTAACCTAATTATCTACAATATTACAGATAATATGACATCATACATAGTCAGCTGGTAGATACTGATGGTTTTTATAATGTCATTCTTCTCATACTACCAGCGTCTTGTGATAACAAATTGACCTTCTTAAATGAAGCAATTGGACTAAAAGCAGTGTTTCCTTTTTAACAAAGCTCTTAAACATATTTAAAATTCCTTTCTTAATACCAAAAAATACACTTCATTATGTGCTTAAATCTTGCTGAAGATAGTTGAATGAAACACCTTTTAAAGTTATGATAAACAGTACATTAAGTTCAGCCTGTGTCTTTGGTGCTTTATTGAATTAAAGACAGAATAAATTGGAATGTCAGAAGCTTTGATAGTCTTCCAGCAACATCACTACTGCCATGAAGACTCTCAGGGAAGAGGAAGCCCTATCATTCAACATGTTTACAAGTAGACCAAGTTGCAGAACTGAACAAATGGGCTATAGAAAATGTTTGCCTTTAAAGGGACATGTGTTGTACAAGCTTACTTATAGGTCTGTAGTTTTAGCTTCTGACACTGAACATTTCAGAGTAGAATTTTCAATGGCTGTTTAATATAGTCTAATATCTGGTAAAACCGTTCTAATAAACCTGAAGATTTGATGAAATTAAATCTTGACTCTTCATTGTAGCTTCAATAAGAAATGATGAAGAACACAGGAACAAATTAAATTTGACTCTTTGGAACAAAATTAATAAAATCAAAATTAATATCCTTACTGGGGTAGTTGTCTTCTTTATCTCTCTGCCAAGTCAGACTCCTAAATATTTCTCTAACTGAGAAAAAAACCTTTATCTGGAGTTTTTATGGGGTAGGAAAAAGAGAATGAGAATTTCATTTTTAGAAATTATACTACATAGAGAGTAGAGTGAGTTTAGATTTCCATATTTTCTGATTTATAAAGCATATCATTCTCTGAATTATTTTTCACAGGAAAAGCAAAACATTCTGAGTTAGTATAATCATTTCCTCTCTGGGAATAATGTTATTTTGTTCAATATGCACATCTTCCTTAAACTTTCATGGTACCAAAACAAAGATTTTCCTCTTTTCCCAATTCTTTGCTGTATTGCCTTTTTATTTGATATTTTTGTAATACAATTTCAGAATTTTACTGAGTATACGTGTTGTAATATTAACAGGGAATATAAGCTGATATTGCTCTGTGACTTGTAATGCAAAAGTGTGCTAAGCTGCAAATCTTGTTCAGAATTTGCTAATATATGTTATTGACTCACAGAAGACAGACTTACACTATAAAAAATTTTTCCCTCTTAGTCCAAAATATAAAGTCTTCTGCTTGATGTAATGCATAGCATTTATACATAGGTGGGTAGTATAGTACATGCAACAATTCAGGACAAGCAGGAAAAGGGTGCACAGTCACCAAGGTAGTTTTTAAAGAGAACATCTGTGACCTGGTTCATTTTTAACTTTAATGAACTGTGGGTGTCAAGGAGAATGAGAGAAAGCAGGCCTTGCTAGTTCAGGTCATTCAAAATTATTCTGTTTCTTTTGCATGTAGGAACAAACATTAAGTTTGGCTTTGGAGATGTAGGTATGAGAATTAAAAATATTTGGAATCCCTGTCTGACTGGGAGAGAGAAGACAAATTTGTTGACTCTCTAGCAGACTTCATAATGTCTTTTTATATGACTCCCAAGTAATTGCTGAGTTGTGCTTGACTATTTCTTCTTCCTTACTGGTAATGTCATTTTCTGGGACCTGAAAGATGTAATGTGCAACCTAAAGTTCTGACTGCAGAAGATTGTTTTTGGGACTGGGATCTTGACAGGGAAGATCTGTTGAATATTGAACATGGTGACAATACAAATTGAGAGCTTTGTGACAAAGGAATTGCCACTGTGAGATCAGTATTAGTTTGTTATTTATCTCCTCACCTCTAAGAAACTCCTGAGAAATATTTTAAATTTCAAAATCTTCCAACAGTTTTTTATCAATTATTGTATACAAATACACTCGTGTTCTAAAAGTTTAGCATAAATGTCTTTGAAGTCTCTTATGAAAACTCCAGTCCAAGATACTGAATATTGATCAAGCTGTTAATACATTCATGTATAGCAGACGTAATTTGCACTCTGTAGTGTAGAAGTCCATGACAAAGGAGTGAGTTTCATTAATTCAAGGTTCTTTACCATAGAGAATTATGTACTTGTTTTGTTTTGTAAAGAGAGGGGGAAGCTGTATCTGTCAATTCAATTAGAATAAGGTTTATATTGTTCACATATTGCTATTCATTGGTGACCTATATTAAATTTATTGCCCATTTTAATCATTTTATCAAGAAAGATGTCTTCACTGTAAATGCAGCTTATTGCCAGATGGGCTGGCATTGCCAATAGAGAAAACTAAGCTTAAAAGGACATAGAAGTTTACTTCTCTTCTGTTAAACCTAATAGCCTACTTAGAGATACAGTGAATGGCAGGGTAAGACAAGAAAAAATGTCAACAATTTATTATGAAACAAATAAAACAGTAAAACTTCAGTAGTCTAATTTTCTTTTTTTCTATTACAACTGAATGGATACATAGTTATAAACAGAAAATTAATTTATTAGCAAAGTTCATGTTTGTTCTTTTATCAAGACCATTGGTTTGACTGAAATGTAAATGTACATAGTCTACTAGTATTGCCATTCACTGTTATTCATTGCCCTGGATCTCTGACTCATGAGCATTTGAATCTAATTTTTCTGAAAGTATTGATAAATTATTATTTATTTAAATTATAAATAACAGTAAATTATTATCTATTTAATAATTTAAATTATTACATATATTTTATGAACTTTTTATGTTCTTTTTGATTGTAGATTTCAGTGTAGGGGTGTGTGTATATATATGTGTGTGTGCATACATGTGCATATATCTACTCATACAGCTACATACATATATATCAAAAGTTCCCTAGAATCTGTTATTTATTAAGAGTTCATAGGACATGGCATCTCATCTTAAGCTTCATAATACATTTTCTTTGCCAAGAGCTTTCAATTTATTTCCTGTCTAAGTACCAGAATATTTTTTGGCAGTAGAAATAGGGATGAAACACTGAAGTGGTCATGTCATATGATTATCTTCCAAATGTTCATAACTGTGTTTTCTAACCAGCTTCTGCTTAACTAACAGTTTATTATGTAAAAGATGTAGAGCACATAGTCATACAGCAGCAAATAATGAGTAGAAATGGACAGATTGTATTTATGTTGAATAAAGGTTTAAACAACTTGGCCATTCATGTTTCCAAATTACACCTCCTTTTCCACACTCCTCATTAACAGTAAAACTGCCAGAAAACTGGAAAAAAACCATGAAAATGTTAGGTAAATCGTTATTTTTTATATGTGGCCTCTTACATCATTAACTTTTACCAATCACTTAAATCCTTGCTTCCACAAATATTTAAGGAATGATATCCTAAGTAAGCCTAAGCCACACAAATTACCTACATTTCTTGGTTCTTTTGCTCATGAATTTTTCCTTATGAGACACTGTAATTCATATTAGTACTAGATTGTGTCTGTTTGAACAATGGAATTCATTGTTTACTGTTTGCTATTCTTTTTTTTTTTTTTTTTTGTGGGAAATTTCAGTCACTCAGAACAACAACAAATACATATGACCTCTGCTCACTAATTGCATTTAAAGGGTAGTAAATGGTAAATAGATTAAGTGAGCAGTTTATCATATTCCCATGGGTGAAAATTTTCTTCGATATATCATTTGAAAATAGTAAATTATGTTTCTTTATAGACACTTGTTAAAAGGTTTCTGAAACCCAGAGTGGGTATTTGAAAGAAGTGAAGATTTAATTATTTTTCATGATGGTATGCAATTTAGGCCAGGAAATATTAAGCATATTGAAGATTTAATTGCATATGCTCTCTACTAGCCATCTAAACAGAGATCTTTTCCATCCCAGTGTGCATATATGGATGCATATACCCATACCCTATACCCTAATAGCTTTTGAACTGGCTTACAACTTAAATGAATTTGCAGTTTCCAGACTAAGCTTTGCATATATAGTTTCTATTAAAGGATTTCTCCTAATTCCAAAGAATTTTTCACTTTTCAGATTTTCAAATACATGATCTCTAATTAAGTTGCTACTCTCCTAGATAATTATCTTCTGGATAACTAATATAACATGTTGAAATGTGTTGCCTCTTTAAATTGAAGAGTAAGAGTGAGCAAGAGTCATATTAACAGTAAGGGTATTACTTACAACCTGAATTATACAGTAATATCTGTGGCTCCATAACTAAGCAGCTGGCTGAAGTCACTAGAGACTTTTTATCTTTTTGAAAAGATTTTGCACTTATCATGGTATTCTGTAAAATGTCCAAACTGTACAGAATTTGCACTCTGCACTTTATATTTAAATGTCTCTGCTAAAAGGTGTGATCACGCTTACAATTATATTCGCTACCTTTCTGAGCAAACTTGCCTTGCCAACCTTTTGAAATGTCATACTCTGAAACCAGTAAAGCAGAACATTTAAGATGATTCCTTTGTCATGAGAAGGTATGTATTTGTTATTGGAAATATTAGATGGTTGTTTTTCCTAGCCTCATAATGTTGAAATATTTTTATGCCTATAAATCTCTATAGCCATCAGTAATGTGTGTATTTCCTCTTGGACAGGGAGCCCAAATTGTGACTAATACAACTAGTAACACTACAGTCAATTTTCAGTATGTCATAACATTGCTTAGAAACAATTGGTCTTACTCATGCCCGTTAAGATCTTTCCTCCTTTTTCTTCTGCTGAAAGCCACTGTGTGGGGTCTCTCGAAGGCATCACATATAAGGGCCATGAAGACTGGAAGGTTTCTGCAATCTATTAAGTAGTTCACATGTAATATTGGTGACTGTATCTCAAAAATATAAAAGACCCCCCAAAATTATTTTCATTTTCTTTCTTGATTGCTATAACTTGAACATGTGGCCTCTGCCTCTTTAAAGTAATAATTAGCAATGACCTTTTACTGAGCCAAAGCTCTCCAAAGAGGTTTTAGAAGGGGAAGTGTGCAAATGTGTATTTTAAAATAGGTTGATTTTTGTTGGCATTTTTTAATCAAGTCCAGAATTAGGTGATCAGGTTTTCTTCATCCTTTTAAAATGCTCATGAAACAGAAAGCACAACTATAGTTGATTATTTTCAACAATTTGCACCATTTCATCTTCGCTTTCTCACTGTCATTAAGCTCCCTGAATTTCTTGTAACTCTAAATAATAATATATATTTTTTTTAAAATTGTTCATTTACAAGGCCTGCTATCTTCGTTAGCCTTTAATTAAAGAGTTTAACATACTTGAAGGGAACAGTCATTTGTGCCTAGCATACAGATTTTGTTGTTTACTTTTCCCATATCTGTAACAAAGAATAAAAGAGAACACACTGAACACTAGAACAAGTTGAAACACTGAAGTAAGTTTATTATATTTTGTGCATTTTATCTGTAGATTTGAGCAAGTCTTATACAGACAATAGAATTCAATACAAGCACGATCACATTGAGTGCTTTCAAAGGAACAAAACCGATCTCAATAAATGGAATTTCTGTACTCCACCTGTGCTCCAATATCATCTTGCTGAAAAGGATGGAGTATTTGGTAGCAGGAAAAATAACCATATCCCAAG
Organism: Rhynochetos jubatus; assembly: GCA_027574665.1. Classification (NCBI taxonomy): domain Eukaryota; kingdom Metazoa; phylum Chordata; class Aves; order Eurypygiformes; family Rhynochetidae; genus Rhynochetos; species Rhynochetos jubatus. The sequence goes on from CM050656.1 coordinate 27,755,588, forward strand.
CTAACCTAACCTCAGTAAAAAGACCTTTTGGATCTGGATGAAAATTTGTCATAGTGGAGCATGCCCCATCATAGCAATGCTTGATAATTGCTTCAGCATAATACTAATACTACTAATAATAAAAGAAATAGACGTAGGGAGTGAAAAGATATATCCATTTGGGGCATTGAGATTGTCTGTGGAAATTGCTCTCTCTGAATTTAACACTAAAAAACATTTTTAAATGATGAAAAGGGAAAATGTTTATATATTGACCAAGTGGCTGGAAGCTGAATTGTCAGCAAGTGCCTTTAATGAGCTCAAGAGTATAACAGGATGTGTAACACAAGTAAATATTATATTTTTGCTCTCATAAGGCTATTTTTTACTGGATAAATAGTTCTTTGTGTTACCATTGTTGTAGATGGGAAATCATTATACACAGAACTATTTCAATGCAGGTACAGTGAAGGTTCAATGTCAAATCCTGATGCTTATAATTATCTCCTCCATAGAAGCATTGGCCCATGTTCCTTGCCCATACCAGTTTGAAAACACTGGTGCAGAAATAAGTAAATATAGAACAAGGTAAACTTTTTACACATTCCATATGTTTGTATAGTATTTGTGTGTGTGTTTATATATATGTACAAACATAAATACTTCTGTATAAACACACAGACACACAGATTCACAAACACACTTTATAAATGAAAGAAAACTTTTAATAAAAATATAATCTACCTGAGTACTGACCTAAGACTTAATTTTTGAACCATTTAACTATGTTCTGAAATCAGACACATTGTGTAGCTGGAAAGAAATGTTACTATTTTGTCCATAGACCATTCAGACTCAGGTGAATTTATCATAATACCCCATGTCTTGCAAAATATGTAAGAACAGGAGTAGTATTACTCAACTTGCTTCTTGTAGGATAAACTAAGCAAGTGTTTAGCTTACATTTACAGGAACCTATCAATGATTTCAGTTGCCTAAACTATCACAGGGTCTTGGAGCTTGGTTCTGGCCTGCCACATTCATATTATCTAGCTATCTAGCTCTGGATTGACCAGTTTTCTCACCTACAAAATAGAGACTTTCCATCAAAAATCACACTACATGCATTGCCAGGAGACATCAGATTACCAAACCCCAATTTAAATTCTATTTCAGATTAAATTCATAAATATCCTTGAAGGATAATTTCAGTAGCACTTGCATGTGTGTAACAGGAAAACATGTCTTTGTTAAAGGCTTATAGCAATACATAGTCAGAGTCTTTACTGGATAGAAAGATTACTTGGGAGTAAGGAGACTTGGTAAGAAGGAGACATCAGTTCTAATAACAGCTCTGTAATAACCCCCAATACATTTTTTTCTTATTCCTTCTTCCTTTACTCAGGTCAATTCCAACTCTGCTTTCCTTGCAGCTAGTACTGGAGTTTGTGTTGGGTTTTTCTGCCTTGCATTATTTTCTTGCTGCTCTAAATGTTGCTTCCTGACACTTCAAAATAAATGTTTTTTTCTAGAGATATAAGATGAAAAGGTTTTACTGGCAGTGGGTCATATTCCTTAATGTGTCCATTCCTTACTATCTTTTTCCACTTTATTTTGCATCAGTTTGTACTAAATTTCAGTCCACAGGAAATGAAAAATAATTTCTGGGGTTAGTCTTACTGCCTTGTGCCTATTTGCTCTCTTCTATTCCATGCATCTCGTGGATAACACATAGGCTTTCAGTAAAAAGCTCTTAATGGAAGGATTTCCTTTTTCGTATCCATTAAAGACATTATATTCAATGGCAATTTTCTATGGAAACTCAATCACCTCCATTTATTTGGAGCTTCATTTACTTTGTTACTTTCAGATGAGTTTCCATGCAAGACAGAATGAAGGTCAGGAAAAGAAAATTGTAGTGCAGCGTCTGAAGGATAGTTACCATTTTATAGAGCTGCAGTCATAACTGGTGACTACTTGGCCATTGCATGATAGATCTAATGGATGTGGAAAATGAATGGTTCTTTCTGTAGTTCTGTTTTTCCACCAGGACAAATTTGAAACATATTGTAGAAGCAGTATGGAAAGATTGCTATTGCTGCAGCTGCTATTAGGAGGAGTGTTGTCATAATTGAGACGTATCTCTGAGAGCTAACATTTTCCTGAAGATTAATTGCATGTGGACGTGAGCTCCAATCTGGCAGTGTAACTTGAAGCCACTGTGTAGTTGCCCCTTAGTCAATCTCCTCACTAGAAACACATATCTGATTACGTCTTAGGAGTTAAGGGCAAGTGGCAGTTGTTTGGGCTGCTCTGCTTCCTTTTTAATCAAAGTTCACTATGAATGTAGCTCTCTCTTGCTCATTTTAATATGTCTCTGATTCATCTTTCCATGTAGCCACGGCTCCTTCCCTCTAAATAGTGCTACTTACTGTTGCTGGGCAACCCTGCACCGTCACAGTGCCTGTACATTACACAATACTCTCAGTAACCTTTTTTATCTTACATTTTGTTTTTCACAAAAGAAACAGGCAAAACATAAAATGCATTGTGCCTTGGGATAAGCAGGTTAGCCTGGTGGACATGGAAAAGTTGCTTTCTATGCAATGCTTACTTCTCTCCCATTTGGCGTTAACATTTGATTGCCTAGCACTAACATCGGCATGAAGGTTAGCTAGGCATCACTGCTAGGAATGATCTTTGTGGGAGGAAATTTGTGTTCAAGCTAGCTGCCTATCCCAGGACAACAACGTTTAGAAGCTTTGTGATAAGCCGTCATCAAAACAGACTGATTTGACCGAAAAGAAAGCTTTTAACACTGTTTTCAGTTTTCAGTCATATTGCTGAGTAATAATAAAGGAAAATTCTCATCAATATTTGAGTATTTGGGTTATTGTTAGAAAGGATTGTAGTTGTTAATATCCTGTAACCTCAGGCAGGTTTCCATGCCTCAGAGTATTTCTTAACCTGTGAAGAAAACACAAGCTCCAGATCTAAAGAGATTGCCTTAAGGCATATCATAGGATAAAGTACTCATCTTGGGATATCTCCTTTTGCCAAAACAACTTCTGATTGCCAGTTTGGGCTGGATCATGGCTTCTGTGACACTACTATGATGGCAGTGCTGAGCATCTCTGCTATTTTTCACATAGGGGAACTAACACTGATTTAGCTGACCTCTAAGCTCCACTTTCTGCACACATCTTGGATCAATTTTAATGATTCCAGTAAATTTGTTAATCATTGTTTGACAGGGAACTTGACTATTTCCTCCATTCATTATTCTAGAATGATTTTACTCCAGCCTTTGAAACATTTCACATATAACTTTCTACAATATTTTCTACAACTGTAGATATGAAATATTTTAAAATTTTTAAGTATATCTACAATTTACTCCATTAGTAGTATTTAAAAATATATACTGTTTCAACTATGACGCAGTTTGAAAGTATTCTATAGAGATAAGAGCATTACTTTATATGTAGTGTATCAAAAAGCCAATCACATCTCCAATGAACACAATCCAATCCATTTTTCTTGACAGTTCCATGTGAAAAACTGAGATCATCATTTTGTGAAGCAATTCAATAGTAAATTTGTAGTGTAGTTTACTGCATGACTTACTGACCTTTTCCTTCTTGAACTCCAATTTAAAATGAGCCCAGGCAAGAGTGACTAAATAGTCCATTTGATAACTTGTTTCTAAAAAGCTCCATAGAAGGTAGCTAGTAAATACAATTTCAAAGTCCACAAACTCTAAGGAAATACATGTTTTTAGAAACTCTTAACAGACCTGATACATGGGGAGAAGAGAAAAAAAAAAAAAAAGAGGATGATTTATATGCAGAAGAAGAATGCGAAATCAGTTCCCTTTAAACTGTTATAACAGCCAAAGCAACTATATTCCTCATTTCAAGCCTATCTATGCTTTGCAAAATCTGATAGAATTGTATGGGGAATGATTGATTTGATGTACAAATATTCCAGTTGTGATAATTTGTTATTTCCTGATCAAGTGATTCAAATGAAACGTTGTATAACTCTGTCAGATTTACTAGTTAAATTTCATTAATTGAATCTGTTTGATGTAAGCCAAATCTTACATGGAATCACTCTGTAAGAATAGAACAGAACTAGCATGGGTTTTTTTTTCTTTCTAACAGTAGTTCAGTTTCTTAGCCTATTTATTCTTTCAGTGTCTTCTGCTGCTAATATTGCTTGACCAAGCAGGCCAGTGACATTTTCCCTCGTTATGATAAAATTAACCTAATAGAAAAAATCTTATACCTGTTCTGAATGTTTTCTTACAAGTCTAATATTCTATCAGGATTTTGTGTGTGGGTTTTGTTGTTGGCTTAGTTTTTGATTGCTTTGATTGGTTGGTGGTTTTTTTTAAGTGGAAGGGCATGGGGAGGATCTTCCCATGGCACAACTAATCCAGGACCTACCAATGGCCAGTAGCTGGACACAAGAATAAAACAACACATAGAAAGAACCATGAAAACGGAAGAAAGACAACTGGGTTAAGACAGTAAAAACTGGTTAGCAAGAGGAAGCCTCTACAGAGGGAAACTTGTCAAATCATTCACAAAGGTATAAATAAAAAGTTTAGTTTAAAGCACTTATTTTGAATAAACTTTCCTAACTGCTCCAAGTACTAACTGCTGAATGAAGGAATGTCAAGTGCTTAGGGAGCTTGCCCCAGAATAGGAAAATCCTGGCTTCAGTCTTTGACATGATCATTGGTTTCCTGTGTCTTAATCTTTCTGGTTCATTCTATAAAGGGAAGATAGTAATATGTATTTACCCTCAAAATAAAGTATAAAGGATAGAATACATATATTTGTGATTGTGAAGCTTTAAGGTACTGAATTTACAGGATTTGTGCTTTTAATGGTCTAGAGTATAGCGTGGCAGAAATATTTGCTGTCCAATTGAACTGAGAGAAATTAGTGTACCACTGATTTCAATATATGTTGGATTAAGAACGTTTTTCCATGAATAAGCATAAAGAAATGGTAATCTTTTTATTTTTCTTTTAATTTGTTTTTGATAATCAAATACTTGTGAAATGTTTAATGAAAATAATATATGGATATACATTTTTGCTAGGCTTAACTTTCTGTATATCTTTGATGAGGGATTTAGAAATAAACTGTCAAATATGTAGCTCATATATGATAAGAATATTAATGATTAATTAACAAAACCAGAAAAAGCTACCAATGAAGGAGGACTGTTAGAGTGGGAATCTAAGTAGGAATCAGTGATTATGATCTGATTACATTCGTAATCAACACAGAAAAGGCAGTTTAAACTTGTAATGTTATATAGATATATTAATCCATCAGATAGGCTAGTTTCCAACTTTAATGGGAAATCACAAAGGAAGATTATCAAAAACAAAAAGAACATCAATAAAACTGAATTTTATTGAAACCACTAGAAACAATTGAGGAGAGTTGTCTGTTTTTCTAGGGAAACTTATATGCTCTTGTTTTTTGTAACATTTCATGAAGTTCTATTTAGTTTCTTCATATAGTATACACTAAAATGTTTTTTACTGTGAGTAAACACCCCAGAAATTGACTCTGAAAAAGTTAATACACAATAACAGGTTAGTGCAATACCTGTAGAATAGAACTAAATACTTCAATTAGAAGGGACCTACAATGATCATCTAGTCCAACTGCATCTGTAGTAATCTACTTAACCAGACAAACCAGTTGTGAACACAGGCAAAGCAAAATGGTCCTCAAGAACTGAAACAAGACCATAACATAAAGGGTTGCAGAAAGAAGCTGTATATTTTATTTTTCATTTGAATAAGGCTACTAATATAGAAAGATCACAAATTAAAAAAATAACTTTAGATGGAAGTAGGATCAAAGAAGTTAATGGATCTCTGCTTCTGAAGTTTGTTTTGCACAATAACTTGCAGTGAAATTACTTCACATATGAAAAGTTTATTCTCTTCTGTAAATGCCATGCTCTTAATATAGTCATTTTCCAAATACTATTGTATCATAAAATGTTACAGAAAATAATAAGGATATTTTATAATTAGAACTATGCAGGATCATCATCTGAGATTACTCATTGAATTGAACATTCCTGTACCACCAACTGTCTCTATGACATTTGAATGTCACAAAGCTTCATTTATTAATATTTGCACAGTAGTGTGGAATGCTTGGATAATAGTTTGTACATTTGCAGTGAGTTTTTATTAGATCCTATGTAAGCCATAGAAATACTCAGTTTCCTGCAGTTTCAGAGGGGATGTCTATGGCACTGTATAAATGGCTAATGTTCACTAATGAGTAGGTTAGGGATTTTAAGAAGTAAGAAAGCAAAGAATAAAACAGCTTAAACATTAGTCCAAACAGAAAAAATTCCCAAAAATAAAATGGTAATGACATAAACAAGTTCTCAGATGTCACAAGGTAGTATTCCCACATTAATTTGCTGCAGGCCAATGAAGTGAAGAGACCAGGTTTAAAATAGGCAAGAATCACAGGCTCTGGAGTGAAATTCTCGTTCAGGAGAAAAGGAAGGCAATAGCTTGGTTTATACAACTGAATGCAAGTCAGCTACAGGAGATTGAAGTCACTGAACGTGTTGAGATCAAATTTCACTTCAGTGGGTTTTCATATAGATATGCACCTCTGTTTATGTATATTGCAGTATGGAGAACACAAAAGGTCTTTCACATGAATATCTAAAAAATTAAACCTTACAAACTCCACTTGCAAGAGCAGTATGTCTTTTCCATACAGCATAGAAAAAACATTGTCAAGCCAATGCTCTTATTCATCAATAGTTTATTAATGAAAAATACGGGGTTATACTTTTTGTATTTTCTTTATTTTTTTTTTATTCACTGTATAAATTCACAGACTTCCTCTTATTTTTCACAATAATGTGGCTCACTTACATTGCTTTTTTCCCAGTGCTTCCTATGACCAACTCTTCTGTATTAACATTTAACATGTTACTGGAAATGTTTGTATTCATTCAGGAAATTTTAAGACTTCACCTGCCATGCTTTTAGTGTCAACTTTTACCACATTGAAAAATACCACCATAAATCTAAAGAATTGAGTTTGTACTAATCTTTCTTCTTTAACAAGAAAGTCCTATATTTTGTTTACTAGGTATGACATCTAGATACATGACTTGTGCAGTTTGCCACAGCATGTACAAAGGTACTTGAAATATTTGCTACTACAAATACAATAAATAGCTGTTAGTAGTACTGAAAATAAGTGAACAAAAAGGATGTTTTATATAAATCATGCATTCAATAATGGAAGTACTCTTTTCCTTCTAAGTATCTTGTAAAAGAGTTCATAAATCATTCATTAAAAATTATAAAACACATAAATTATTCCCTTACGGACATCTAGGTTAGCTCTTTATATTGTCTCACTATAATTATATATTAAAATAATATTAAAACTCACACAGGATCTTATTTTATTTCCAAGACATAGATTAAAGCAATATTTGAACTATTTTCTAAGTGTCACTGTCTTATTCTTCAAACAGAAGTAAATTTGTTGCAGAGAAGGTATGTCATGCCTGCTGTCTCCTGCATGATTTTACATGATGGAAAAATTCTTCTGTTAAAAGAAGGATGTTTTTCTTGAAAAATCCTACCTTCAACATATAAAAATCCCTCAACTCTGTTTTGGATGGAAGAATATCTGGTAGACTTTTATTCAGACATCTCATCAGAAAAAGACTCATTTTGTTCAAACCAAAGGACAGAATTATTGCGAGGACTGAAATATAGCAAATAAATCATATTGGCCAACTCAAACTATTAATTCCTAATTACAGATTCCTGGAGTTATTTAATACTTAATTTATTTTTTAAAAATAATTAAAACTGCTTTTGTAGCTAAACTACAAAAAGAAAGTGTTTCTCAGGTTTTTAAGGTCAAGACTTTACTGAAATTTAACAAAATTTGTCAGTAGTTCTTCCTTTTTTGATCATCCATTACTATGTATTTCTAAGTACTATAAATAACTAGCTTTTAATTCAGCATAATTTCTGTCTTATTTGTTTGGGATGTTCTGTTTATTGGTTGAGACAGACATTAGGAACCTTACACGGCTGCTACTTTTTGTGACACAGTGTCACTGAAAACTTTCAGGAAACTTTAACTGGATTTTGAGTCTGGATATGAAACTACATGCACGTAGATTTGCCAGCTTTCGTTTTGTAACCAGAACGTGCAATTTTTTTCCTTTGCTGTCAATGTCTCATGGTAATTTTGATTTTTGATTTCCTCCCATATGTATGATACATTTTCTTTTCTTTACATAGTGTTTTTTAACTTCCAGATCTCCGCTTCACATTATGTTTTTGTCAGTCTTGAAGTATTTTACTTTATTGTCAGGGTGTGGGGTGGGAAGAAAGTGTGTTGGAAAGAAGGCTTGCTGGATCAATTTTTTTCCACATGGATATTTCTGTTTGAGCCCTAAGTGATATTTAATTGTCATCTCTTCTTCCTTTTAATTTCATGATCTCTTTTTTGAAGCAGAGCATTAAAATAACATTTTAATGTAGTTCAAAATTATCTTCAAAATGGTCATTATCTTCTGAAGGTCAGTGTATTTCTATGGATTACAGTTTGGGACAGATTTTTTTTTTTTTTTTCTTCTATGCACCTTGTATGCCAATTTGTGTCACTTGAAATCCATGTTTTCCTATAGTCATTATTTTGCAAATCTTGACAGAAATTATTTATTATCTGTTTGTATCAATTTCTTCCACATGATGCATTGTTTTGTTTTGTTTTTTACATATCTACTGCTGCTGACCATTTTTGTTTCTTTTTAATTTCATCTATTGGTTCATGACTGTATCATAGTGAATACTGCCTGTTTATTTAGTAGGGTTTCTCCTTCTCATAACATTCCTAGCAGTAAGTTTAAAAAGTCACTATGTAACATGAGGGTTTTTGGTACAGATGTTACCTACTCTAGAATAGTTCCACACATGTAGCCCTATTGCTGTTTGCTCAGGGTTCATAAGCTAGTTTTTAATTCATTTAACAGCATAGCTCTGTCAAATTGTTTTGAATTTTAATAAGATTTTGGTATGTACTGTATTAAATGATAACCCAACCTTATTGGTAAAGAATTTTTCCTTTAGTAAAACCTTTAAAAATTAAAAATGCACTACATAAAGACAAATATACAGATTGGTTTTATTCATATTTATATATTTCTCCAGCTGCTCTAGCAATTCAAGGATTCCCTCTTCTATCACTTCCCTCCCACACACATGCCCCTCTACCCCCACCCCCCTCCCCAAGCGAGCCAGGTATTTCACAGGTCTTGAAAAATGCTCAGCTCAACAAACTGATAGACCATACATCTCACTGTCATCCATCCATCCATCCTCCCAGTTATATAGGCTCTTTCATCCAAATAGAATAGAAAACCCTTACAAAAATATAAATCAACCATGATACAAATTGTGACTGAAGTCCCTTACTCAAGAGACCACCAGTGACAAATTAAGATTATTTGTTTCCAAGTCACAGCCACTTGATTCTGTGAAATGTAATAATATTTGCAAAGGCATTCCAATGCCACCAAAATGGTGTTCTAGTCAGGTCTAGTGGGTTTCCTTTTTTTCCCAAAAATGTCTTTTGCTTAAAAAGGTCTTAATTCTATGGCTGTAATGACTTATTTAGAAAACTTTTCAGACTCTCTTTAACTTTGAATTTAACTCTTTATTAATGATTCTTCATCTGGTATTGTTGCATTAACGTATTTAATAACTGTCCCCAAAATAAATCAAACTTGGTAAATGTTTTCCATGGTATTCTACAAAAATACACAAGTAAATAGTGCATTTCAGTCCATCTGTAAAATCTCTGTTCAGCAATTAATGATGGTGAATTTGGAAATAACATGTTTATTCATGGTCCTTAAATTTGCATTCTGGGGTTGTAAATACAGATGGCTACAGGTATTCACCAACAATGAAAGCTCCAGCCTAAAAGGCAGGTTTTGAAACACAATGAAAATAGGGCAAAAAATAAAATAGTATAAAAAGAATTATAAAAAATAGTAGACAAAAGTTTGGGGTTTTTTCCTTTATTTTTGGGAGAATATATATTATTCTAGAGATCAGCTCTCTAGAGTTCTAACTATAACTGACAGTGGCCAGAGAAAGAGGCTTGATTTTGAAGAACATTCACTGAAAATCCAGATTAGCATCAGAAATTAAATAAAATTTTGCTTTATTCAAAAAACTTAGCCCAAACCAGTAAATTTCTCTGAAAATTAGAATATCCGTGTCATGGTATGGTTCACAAGGTTTTCTTTTATGAAGAAATTATTCTGTGGTATACCAGCCAGTACCTAACTTTGCAAATTTTTGGCATTTCTTGTATCACTGTTATTCTGGGAGCTTAAAACCAGCAAGCAAATGAAGTCCTCTGTACAGATCTGTATACAACATAATTAAGCATTCCCTTTTAAAGTTCTTTTGGTTGTGTTACATGTACTACTGCTGATTTTCTTACATATTCAGCATCCCAATATTTGTGTTTTGATAACTAAAATTTAATGATTTGGCATCATTGTTTCAGTCATTTATTCTCAAGGTACCTAACCTTATTCAAAACTATAATAGTGACTTGCAAGAAAAATCACATGTATATAAAGTTTCTAAAGACCATGACCCTGCCATCCAGGAAACAGAGGATATTAACAGTAATGACTAAATGTTTATTAAAAACCATTCTTCTTTACTACATGTTGGCATCAGGAAGAAATCTGGGCACTTGGGAATATTAATGCTCTTTTTATCCTGCAAAACACATTGCAAGATCTAGCCCCATGTTTGGTTGTTCATATCTTCTTTAAAGTATTTATGATGAACATCTATTGTCACTAGCTGTATTTCAATATTTCTAATCCCATCTGTAACCCACATCCATTGAAGCTAGGATTATTTCCCAGGAATAAAGGGGTTTAGAGTAAATATCCATCTCCACAGTTTCAGTATCTGTTATCTTTAGACAGTATTTTTTACCTCTGTCACTTTTACTTTACAGATATTGTAAAGGAATAGACATTTGCAGAGGTTAAAAGAATCTCAGCAACAGAAAATAAGGTTCAGTGATCATGCAGTAGGCAGACAGAGTTCAAGCTGTCCTAACAATAAACCAGTTCAATACCATAACCTTCAGCAGAACAGCTCTTGGGAGGGTGAAAATTAGTGTCATCTTTTATGCTCATTTAAAACTTAGGCTATTTTTTCTACTGAGAAGTCATCCATATAAAATTTTCTTCAGCTATGTGTTAGTTTCCACTTGATGTTGACAGGATATGAAATCAAATGTTAATGTACAGGTAATGACTGAGAAATTATATGTTTACACTAATGGATTGCTGTTCATTAACACACTCTAAGCACACATCCTCATCAATCACTGCATATTCATCACTTCTGCAAGTGCTCTGCTGGTTATCAAATGTATTGCTTTATCAGAGAAAAACCTGATATTTATGCTATGGTTCTATTCTTGTGTTTAAAGGCTTATCAGGTGGTTTTCTGTCAGACTAGTTTTTTAGAGGGTTTGTTTGTTTTCTTGTGTTTCTGGAAAATTGCTTGTAGATTTGAAATTGATATTAGATTGTGACATCAACTGGATAAAGTCTTCCCAGCTGAGTACTAATACAAATTGCAATTTGTTTCCAACAGTTTATTCTAAAACTAAGAATTCTAATAAAACTTTTCTAAAATAAGAATACAAAGAAAAAAATATCTATTTTTAAAATTTTATTTTAAAGGCTTATTTTTCTTAATTTATTTCTGTACTGGTAGCATCTGCCTGTACCCAGTGCTTCATTTTCAAAGGACAAAACAGTTGCTGAACTCTACCACCAGATGGATGCAACTGTTTTGAAAATACCAAGTTTGGTTTTGACTCACTGCAGACATATGAAATAAGTAAGACTGGAGTTGCGTAGCTGTCTGACAGCTAATGAGAACGCAAGACTTGTTATGCTGTAGGCAGATGAGTCAGGAATGCTGAAGTGCAGTTTCAACTGGGTTCCACAGAGTACAATTTTAGTAATATACTAATTAGGTGATTAAAGACATTTGTGAATATTCTAGTTAAGGACTGGGAAATCCTACATATGTGTCTCAGAAGTAATCTAGATTATGCTGCAAAAAATGACCCTATTTCCTGATAATTTACTGTTCGTGTGTGTGTGTTTCTGTGTGTGCATGCATATGTTTTTATTTTTATATATTTTATTATCCATAATGGTTCTTTTGCATTGCCATGTAAGAAGCCAATAAGAAAGAGTAATTTCAGATGTTAAACTACCTTGTTCCTGTTGCTGTGCGTACTTGACCTTACAAAGCCTGATGAAGCCAAATGAAGGATTCACTCTTACATGTTTGTATCATCTTCCTTTCAACACTAACAAAAAGAATGTATTGCTAAACAATGTATAACAAAAAGCTGAATATATCCATCATATTTTTCCATTGAACTCTTCCTGACCAGGGTATTTTTACCTAGGAAAAAAAATCAACTCTAGAAGAAAAAAGGGGGGTTGTTTTTTTAACAATGTGAGTAATGCTGACCAAGATTAAAGATGTATTATTAATTTAATTTCTTAAATTGATTATGGAAACATAGAATATCGCTACATTTGTGTTGGGTTTCTGTGGTGGTGGGTTTTGGTAGTGGAGGAAGGACCACAGGGTTGGCTCCTATGAGAAGCTTCAAGAAGCTCCCCCCGTTCCATGTCTGGAGCACTGGCCACATCTGATCCAGTCAGCACCTCTGCAAATTAATATATTTAAGAGGGTAAAAGACAAGAACAGAACCAGCAGCAGATACGGATTCCATGGAAAGGCTGTGCTGGAGCAGGCTGCTCCTGGAGGATGGCACCCCATGGGAGGGACCCACACCAGAGCAGTTAGAGGACAAAACTGCAGCCCATGGGAAAGACTCATGCCAGGGAGGTTCATGGACAACTCTTTTCCATGAGGAGTTCTTCACCTGAGGAGGAAGGAGTAGCAGAAACAATCTGTGATGGACTGACTGGGAAATCCCTATCCCCAGCCCCCCTGTGCTGCTGCAGGGAAGGAGGTAGAGAAATTAGGAGCAAATATGAGCCTGGGAAGAGGGGCGGGGTGGGGAGAAGGTTTTTTAAGATCTGCTTTGTTTTGCGTTGCATTGCCTTAATCTGATTTTCATTGGCAATTTATTAAATTGATTTTTCTTCTCCAAGTCATGCCTGTGTTGCCCATGACCATAACAGGTGAGTGATCCCTTCCTGTCCTTGCCTTAGGCCATGAACCTTTCCTTCTATTTCCTTCTTCACATCCTACAGAGGGGTGGAGTGAGTGAGCAGCAATGTGGTCTTTTGTTGCTAGCTGGTCCTAAACTACAACATTATTCAACTAATCCTTACTTACACAGCTTAGTATCTTAGCATTGCTTTTGTGAGCTTGCAACATTTCTTTTACATCTGCAGTAGTGGATGTTATTAAAGGACCTACAAAGAGGAAAAAGATACCGAGATAGTTGTGAAAAAATGTGTCCATGTCAGCAGGACAAACAAACAATTGGAAAAAACATAATAGCATGGCTGTTCAGCTCAGTTGGTTAGAGCATGGTGCTATACATGTCAAGGTTGTGGGTTTCAGCCCTGTCCAGGTCAACTGCCTTTTGCCATCCCGAGCGACCTTGACCAGCTGGAGGGTACCGGTGGACGAAAAAGCTGCACATGAGCTGGCAGTGTGTGCTGGTAGCCCAGAAAGACAACCATGTTCTGGGCTTTATCTGGAGAAGAGATGATCAGAGGGCTGATTACCTCTTCCGTGAAGCAAGGCTGAGAGTGTTGTATTTGTTAAGCCAGGATAAGAGCAGGGTTCAGGGAGACTTTATAGCGGCCTTCCAGTACCTGAAGGGGCCTACAAGAAAGCTGGAGTGGGACTTTTTAAAATGACATGCAGTGACAGGACAACAGGTAAAGGGTTTAAACTGAAAGAGGGTAAATTTAGATTGGACACCAGGAAGAAATTCTTCCCGGAGAGGGTGGTGAGGCACTGGGACAGGTTGTCCAGGGAAGCTGTGGATGCCCCATCCCTGGAAGTGTCCAAGGCCAGGCTGGATGAGGATTTGAGCAATCTGGTCTAGTGGAAGGTGGCCCTGCCCATGGCAGGGGGGTTGGAACTAGATGATCTTTAATGTCCCTTCTGACCCAAACTATTCTATGAAACTATTATTCATAAAACCACAGTTAGTTTTTTGTTGGTGATTTGGGGGGCTTGATTTGTGTATTTGTTTTGAGGTTTTTGTCTGGGTTTTTTCACTCTTTAATCTGGAATTGGACAAAATGAAAATGAAGACTTTTCACATACTAGCTAGTAAACTATTTGACAGGAGATGCAATCTGGTGTTTGAGCTATATTTAGTCTGTATCATTTCTGATGGTATAATCATCAAAGCATGTGATATCATGCAAAAGAAGCTTACTCAGGGGACAGGAGGCAGAAGGTCAAAAGTGTTTGCTGAAATGAGGATATCTGCATTCCTTATGCTTACTTTCTGTTTTCTTCAATAAGTAAATAGATAGCATGACTCCAGACAGCAAAACGAATGAGTGGAGAGAGAAAGAGACAGATGGTAAAGCATTTTTAGTACTAATGATAGGAGCTTCTAGAAAATGCCACTTGCAGCATGACTCACAAACTTCTGAAATATGTTTGTCTTTATTTTAGGGGAAAATAAAGAAACCCTACCTTTCACACAGGAGTTTAAATCTAATTAATTTTTAAGTGGAGATTAATTTATGAGAGAAGTAGATAAATCCCTTAGTTCTTTACACTCTCATACATTTATAGTATGTACTGTGAAAGACTATGACTAATTTCAGTGGGACTGTCCTTTTGTGGAAGTTAGGTACATAATCATCTTTGAGGATGTGGGCTTCAGGACCCCGTGCTACACAAACGTTATCAATGCAAATATTTCTTATGAAAGTATTGCATATATCTTCTATATGTGCTGTGGAGAAATGAAGAAAATACTACTCAGGCAATCTGAGAAACAGTGATTTCTCATGAAAAAATAACCTAGTGATATCTCCTGAGCTAATGAGAATCCAGGTGAAAAGGACACTTTAAAACCTTTTCCCACCCAATGAACATTTAAAAAGCTGTTACCGTTTTTACTTTTTATACTAAATATAGCAGTAGAGAAGGTCTTATTTCTTACATTTTAGTTGTATGCCTATTTAACTTAAGGTTTTACTTACCATATTTAGTACAAGAGCCTAGCACAGAAGGTTTTGTTTAAATGTCATAATCACAAGGAAAACATATTATGTTTATTTTTATGGCATATATGTATCTATAGATATAGTTCACAAACTCTTTCTCTGGTGCATGTTTATTTCTATGTACTTTTATATGTTGGGCATATCTGTACTCAGCTCTGAGGTCCCCACTACAAGAAAGACATAAAGCTGTTAGAGTGGGTCCAGAGGAGGGACACAAAAATGGTCAGAGGGCTGAAACACCTGCCAATGCAGAAAAGCTGTGTTGGCCTTGTTCAGTCTGGATAGGAGAAGGCTTGGCAGAGACCTTATTATGGGTTTCCAGTATAGAAAGGAGGCTTATAAGAAAGGCAGAGAGAGACTTTTACCAAGGCTTGTAGTGAGAGGACAAGGGGCAACATTTTTACATCAAAAGAAGGCAGATTTAAATTGGATATAGGAAGGACATTATTTAGGATGAGAGTGGTGAGGCACTGGGACAGGTCACCTGGATAAGTTATTCATTCCCCACCATTGGAAGTGTTCAAGGACAGGTTGCATGGGACTTTAAGCAACTTGATCTAGTGGAAGATGTCTCTGTCCATGGGCAGTTCCTACTGTTGGAACTAGATGATCTTTAGAGATCCCTTCCAACTCAAATCGCTTTTCAATACTATGATTCATATGCACAATCTATGTATGTATATACTTAGATATATTCATCTACTGAATACATTATCAAATATATGCAATAATTATAATTAAAAACTAAATTTAGGTTTTATTAAGTATTTCTATCACTCCTTGTCATGGTTTAGCCTTTTTCAGCAATGAAGTACCACATAATCGCTCGCATAACTCCCACCCTCCAGGAAGAGTTGGAGGAAAAAAACAAGGAAAGCTTGTAAAGTTGAGATAAAAACTATTTATTAAAATAAATGAAAATTATAGTGATACTAATAGTAACAATACTACTACTACTAAGTGATTAAGATAATAGAAAATAGAACATATGATACAATAGCTTGCCATGGACCGACACACAGTCAGGTCCCAGAGCAGCAAGCAGTCATCTTGTCCCATTATCCCCTGTCCTGCCCTGCCCCCCATCTCCCAGACAGCCCCAGATCAGGGAGAAAACCTGCTGACCCCACAACCCACTAACAAAATGAACCTCTCCCACAGCTAACAACTGTGCCAAGAGCTAACAAAAGGAGCTAAGGACCCAGCTATCAAGCTATCCAAAGTCTTACAGATCCCCTCAGGCCCCTTCTTGCTTAAGAACTGGACATGTGCCCTGAGCCTGACATACCCTGGAATCAACAACTTTCTCAGCTGCTCTGGGGCAGCCAGCACTGTGTAGAAGAGGAGCTCATTCCTGCCTGAAACCAGCACACTCCTAAACACAGAATCACATTTTTACTGTCTGCTCAGAGATGCTAGGAAATCTAAGTTTAGTAAATTGAATGTGGGCATACTTTCAAATTTTTATAGTTATTAAAGTCATTATTTCTTTTATTCCATATATTCAGATAGCAAAAAAAATCCTCATTCTTAAAGAAAACATGAAAGTTTTCGGACTACAGAGAAAAAAACTATCTGGAAATCTTCTGATAAGATGGATCCAATGCATCATAAAAAGATTTGTTAGACCTAATTTATTAAACTGTCTGCTTAGATATTCTCAGAACACCTGAAATACTGGGGTGATTTAGTGAAGATTAAAGGAGTCGGTTTAATTTTAAACCATCTTTTTCTCTACTGTAATGTAATCCGTTGAGGAGTGTGGTATATTTGTTTGATGGCTGTGTCAACTCTAGACTCCCAATTACATTGTTGATTGATTTTACCTATTTTACACAAGAAGAATCAACTTCTGAGCTAATCATTACGAGCTTGCTAAACTGTAAACTGGAATTTGCGGTGGATGCTTTATATGAGTCACTGCCATATTTCTTACAAAAGGAAACAGGAACTTTCTTGATTCTCTGCAATTTCTGCACATCAAGTTTCATCTGGAGATAGAACGTACTGCAGTATATCCAGGATCAAGTTACTTGGTATGAAATGCTATGACAAGTGCTTTGACATAATCCCTGCACTGCGCTTCCAGTGGTACTTGAATTAGCTCCACTATAGGCAGTAGTATAATGGGAGTAACTTCATGTAGGTTAATTTACCTTGGTGATTGAATATTGGGTAGATTTAGTGGCTGAGGTTATAGCCATTTATTGATGTTTTCTTTTCTCTGTTAGTTTTAATCATAAGCATGGGCTAAAACATTATAAACAAACCTCTTGTCATTCAGTAATAAAAGAAAGAAGAATTTTTTCCTATGAAAAAAAGTAATCTGATGAAAAAATTGGTCCTGCTATAGACAGTAACCAAATTCTTGGCAGCAGTAAGGGCAGGATTTTACTCACTGTCTTTGCACTCTTCTTTATTACAGACTAGATTATTATTAGACCTGTTATCAAACACCTTCACAGAAAATTATGTCTGGTGACCTGAAAGAATTTTGAACTATACAAACCCCTGATATTTCTGAAATCCAGAACTACAAGTATTTTTTGTTAAATCTCAGTAACATGGTAATGTTAGAAGGTGATGGTCTGTAGAGATAGAATCTTCTGAGGCAAAAGTTTTCAAAAGTTAAGGCTATCTGCTATAGGTAGTCTTTTATCTTTTGAAGAAATATTGGAAAGGATGAAGGTTTACAGGAAAGCAAAAAAGATCCAACAAACCAACTTCCCAGAAATCTGCCGTATAAATCACTCCTTAATAAGGTCAAAGGCAACATTCCTCACTTTGATGAAGCTTTAAAATATACCTATACTTGTTCCCATATTCCCTGCACGCTCAGTACTCCAAGATTCAGAGCTGTGGCAAACAATGACAACAAAAAAATAACAGAAGCCCTTTATATATGGTTTTCTGACATGAAGCAAATGCAATTCAGTGCTGACAAATGCGTGGTATAGGAGCTTGGTTGCCAATAGAATAACAAATAGAAAATGAATTAAATGTACCAGACAGAGAAGACTGAAAGTCATCTTAGCATGTATAGACATGCTAGCTCTGCAAACCCTTTGCCCTCTTCTTTCTGTGTCTAGTGTCCATCTTTTTTTATTATTATTTAGCTCTGTCCTCTTAAAAATCCTTTGACTTTATTTGTTTGTTTCTTTCTTTCTTCAATGTGCCCTTTCCCTTTCATTGAATAGGTGGCCACAGGCTACATAATATATAGTCTGTCTCAGAGGCTGGTATAACCTGCCATAGTATGTTTGATAACCCACTCATCACTAAAATTGAATGTATTTTTAATACAGTTTTACTTTAACGGCTGGATATAAAGGTGGCCTCACAGTATTCTGTGCTCCTATTTTTTACAGTGATACAATACAAAATGTGGTCGATTTACAAATAACAACTTTTATGTATTTATTTTAAATTGATCCTGTGTTCCCAAAACCAAGCTGTTTTTCTTCCTTCTCACATACGACAACAAGCCTCACATTCCCTTAAGCCACATCATCCCCTGTGGCACTTCTGCTTTTGCAACCTTTATTCAGGCAGGATTCAACATAGAACTATCATTTACACTGAATTAGGTCTATAAAAAGTTTTATACATAGTTCTGCTAATAGTTCATCTTAATAACTGTAAAATGATGAATCATTATAAAAAATGAAAATACGTTTTAAGATGCACACACCTCTGGTGACTGTACTACAGTCTAGTGAACTCTGAATTGCATAAAACTGTTTCAGATAATTTTATCTTAATAGACATATTACATCCAACTATATCACCATATTAGGACATGCAGTTTTTGACAGTGAATCAGTGAATAATGAGAATGTTTTTGATAAGTATTTTTAAGAGGTATGGTTTGCCTTTCTAATATGCAGTTTATCTGCAAATAATTTGTATGCCTGCAGATACTAATGAAAGCCAAATAATAATTCTTTAACTAATCTGCTAATAATCCTTTCTTAATTAAAATTATTTATCAAACTCTGTTTTGTAAAGGTAAACTACCATCTTGTATAGTGCTTCTTTTTTTGTTGTTCTACCTCAGCATATTTACTATTCTTCCCCTGAGAAGAATTCCATCCATCAGACTGTTTTTTAAAAACAGACAAAAAAAAAATTTGATGGTATATACATTTCATATTTTAATTCTGTGTGTTTTGTGTAAAACGAGAAAGTGGGGCTTTTTTTCTATAATTCTGTGTGTTTGTCTCAAAGTGTGAAATTGTAATTTTGATAACATTTTTGAACCATCATAATGATATGCTATTTGTTAATAATGAAATCTGTCACATCTAATGGATATGTGGTTAATACTTGGACAATATTAATAGCACATCATGTCTGTAAATAGTGAGAATGCTTTGGAAGCAACAAGCCACTTCAGCAGGAAAGCGGTAAGTTTAGCAGAGAAGTTCAAGATACCAAAAATTCCAGTTCTGAGACCATTTTCCATACTAGACTCTCTTCAACATATACATAATTTGAATTCTGCTTCTGAAAAAGTGTCATGCTCAAAATAAACACAAAAAGAAAGAGCAAAGAATTGTTCTGTATAATAGTAGATAGCTAACTGTATTGACTTTGTACTTAGTCATTCAAGGGATGACTTCTCAAAAACTCTTTCAGAATTAAAGTAGAAGGGGAAAAAAACCAAACATGGCCACAAAATTTTGCTGAATAAAAATGAAAAATTAACAACAAAACCATGGATGCTGTGATTAACTCCTTTGCTTTCATTCTTTATTGATTTGAGATCTGTGCCAAAGCTTCAGGGGGAATCTCCATTCAAAATGGATTTATTCTGCTTTTTTTTTTCCAGAATAGAAATAATTATTATTATTATTATAATTTTTATGATGGACTTCAAATACCAAATTCTATTTTTATTATCTATTTCTTAAACATATTACCAAAAAAAGGTAACACAAATTAGTTATCATTGTATCATGCAGTTTATCATAACATATCAAGGTTTTATCATTAGTAATCAGGAAGCTACTTGTGAAACACTGACATAACAAGTTTTTCGTAGGTATACAATTTTCCTGTTTCCACTGTGTGTATTATTCGGTGTCTGGGGTTTTAGAATTGCTGTACTAAAAGTTTCAAGCAACCAAATGTGTCACTCACATTTACTATGCAACAAATAGGAATTGTTGATATAATCAGGTAAAACTTATAGAAAGTAGTTGCCTAATGTTGGCTTTATTTCAGATAAATAAAATCATAAAGATAGAAACCATAAACAAGTTACTTAATAAATTATTGTATCAGATAAATGCTATTTAAACAATACTCATATCTATAGTGTTAATCATTTATCATCTGATAATAGCAGCAGTTGTTTCTTAAAATGCACAATGGCTGAATGATCACATTACTATACAAATGTACATGAGCAGAATACTAGTAATTTTAGCAAGCCATAAATATGGACGGCTAGAAAACAAAAGTCACCATTGTATTTCCATGATTAGCTGTTAAAATTTGTATTATGCATAGTTATAAATATACATAATTGTATTCTCATTTTCATTTAAGGAAATAGATGACTTTTACCATCGAGGAAAGGTCTTGTGACCCAATAATGGAAACATTACGATGTTTATTGAGAGATGGCAATCAGGAGGTACGCAAAACCAAAATCCTTTCTGGAATATGCATGAAAGTCGACTGAATATGGCATAAGTATCTGAAATTAACACTTGAATGGTAGACGATTGATCACCAGAACAGTAGTTCTGTCAGCCACAGGGGTATTAAGATATAGTAAGAGATAAGATGGTAAAAGATAGTATGTGAGTTTATTTTAAAGTGAAAAAATATGTTTTGCTTTTGTGTATGTTCGCAATGATATGTGCAAGTGTAAGACATCTCAAAACCACCCTGCATCTAAGTACAGTCCCTTTGGGAATGAATGATTCTGGAAAGTTTTGCCCACCTGCTGTTAAGTGCAGTGCTTCTAAAAAGAAAGTTGAAATTCCACCCAATATTCCAATGGTTCCAATCATTCCTTTGTGAAGAAACTTCAGAAAGACAACATAATTAAGTTTAATTAAGGAAAAAGAAGCCTTGGGCTTGGCTGGTTCATGGCTAAATGTTGTCTTGAGACCTGATGATGTGTAGGTTGCAATACGTTGATGCTGTTTTCTGATAAGACATTATTGTATCTCCAACTGTTTTGAGCTAACTCACTAACATTAAAGTTGTGTTTTCCTTTGGGGGTAGAAATCTTTAAAATTGGAAGCACTTTCAGTGTAATCAGTATCCCAGTACAAGGTCTCCAGAGTACGAAAGAACTATGTTCTTCCAATTGACTGGATGACCCAGTTTACAAACCAGTAACTCAGGAATCTGTTCGAGGCCTTTATACATTCCTAGGACCATTCATGTAACAGCAAACAGTAGGCTTAAAAGAGTTTAGAGGCACAACTGAGTCAGAGGTTGCAGCAGATTACCAGTCCATAAATTATTCCAAATAGCAATAAAATCTGCAGGTCAAAGGGTTGATTTTTTAAATTAATTTGGGTAGAGAAATTCAGAACAAGAAATAATGTTTTATATATATATATATATATGTATATGCCAGAAACACTTCTCTTGAGGGCAAAATGTCTACAGAATAGAAAGGACTGTCCTCAAGAAAGCATTGTTTTTCCTATGGAAAACCTCTTAGAAGCAATCTGGGATACTGCATGATTACAAACTTGAAATGTAACTGAATGCTTGTGGAAAGAGCTAAAGAAGGCATTGATAAGCTAGTCTGGAGCAAACACTGAATTTGACAGACCCGAGTATATAAAACTTTGCTTTGAGAGAGGCACATGACACTGGGAAAAGCAACAGAATTCAGAGCACAGCTAAAATAGCATTACTATATAAAGATTATGGGGTAGTCATTGTCCCCCAGCCGTCAGTCCACATCCCTTATGGATTACTCAATTAGAATAGTTGTAGTCCTTTGATACAGCCCATCTAAATACAAGTAGTCTATCAAAAGAATTCCGGTTTGAATAAAAAATAAAATTAAAAAAATTAAGCTATGGCAGATGAGAAAGAACACAAAGACGCACTGAAATTACAAGGCAGTATCAGAAATGGGAGTTACAATGGTATGATGAGTGAATTGAAAATGACCTAGACTAACATTTCAGGATTAGCATCATCGAATCTTTTAGGTTGGAAAAGACCTTCAAGATCACCAAGATCCAACCAATTGTCTCATTGTGACAGGGTCTGAATTTGGCACCTTCCCAACTTCAGCATACAGTATCTGGGCACCCACAGAGCTGCAGCAGGCTTCAGGATTTCTCTTTACAACTCAACCTGGACTGTGGAGTCCTGCCAGTTTTCAGTTTAGGGACAGAGGGTAGTACTTAAGAAAGGCTTTCCTCAGAAAGTTTTGACTCCCTGCAGAAATGCAGAGGCAGAAATCCCACTGCAAGAATTAGCCCATGAATAATGCAGGACTCTAATGAAAGCCTCTGCCTAAATCTCCTAACTATGCCAGGATATGGATAAATGGACAGTGGCAGTAAGAGAAGACAGAATTATTCATTTGATGACACTGTATAATTACAAAATATTTATGAGGGGGTAATAGAAGAGGTTGTTTGCAGTAAGGTTCTTGAAACCCTTGGGGAAGTGGCTGCTGAGTTGGATTTCCTACTCAGGAGTAGGAAAAAGACAAGATGAAATTCTCAGTAAAAACCTAAGGACAGCCATAAAAACAGTCTGATGAAAGTTTCTAAACAGTGGCCAAAATCTAGGAGCTTCAGAAAATGCTTAAGCTTAGGGAAAGTATATATTGAAACTGTCAAGTACTCTCCCAACCTACAGTGTTCCGCAGTGATTTCCTCAAGAGTTGGAAGAGGTGTCTTTCAGTTCTCTTCAAAGGCTTTACTTTTAATTTACTTTAGACTTCCCTATAGATGCTATATTCTTAGCATCTATAAAATCCTGGAACAAGGACTTATGCAACTTAATCATAGTGCTGAACTGAAGAACCATCTCTTTTTGTATAGTTATATATCTTCTAGCACTGTTTCCTGCTCCTCAATTATTGTTTTAGCAGAGACAGTGAACAACAGCTTTCTGTTTATCCTTTCTGTGACACCTTCAGTATATCTTCAGTAACCTTTTTTCCTTGCTGAAGAGTCCTGATCTACTCAACAATTCTCAGGGAGGTCATCCCATTTGTGTCATCCCTATCTTAATTTTTCTCAGTTCTATTGCAGCCTCTTTAAGATAAGAGACTGAGAACGACAAAAAAGATTCAAGACTTGAGTATAAAATTTTCAGTATTTCCTTTATGAAGACCATGATTTATATGTGTTAGATCATCTTGAGTGCTAGTCCAAAAAGTTTTTTTGAACAGATGAAGTACAGGGAAATTGTTCCTAAAATTCTTGAGGAATACTGCTGGAAAGTTGTTATCGAAGGTAGATATCTGTAGTAGGTAACTATTGTGGAGATCTATATAAGCTGACACGTAATTGTATGCTGGAGGAGTCAACAGTTGAAGAGAACTGAAAACCTCAACAAGATTCTTGTTGCCTAGCATGTAAATTGCATTAAGGGATTCTTTGGTTTCTGAGCACAAAGTCTCAAAGTTCTCTTTTTTAACAGACATATTCAAAGTCGAGCAAGGTAAACAGTCCCTTACAAATAATACCGATTTTCAACTATGGACACATTCAGTGGCAGAAAATTACATAGAGACATAAATATTTTTCTCATATACTTAGTAGACTTCCTGTAATATCCATGCTCTGCATTTAACTCCTGTATATTTGAAAAACATTTTCAAATCGACTGCAGCTTTTCAAAGAATGATGGTAAGTTAACAAGTTCCATGCAGTAATTTTCTGACATACAGTTAATTGCATTTAAAGTCTATTCTGTTTTGAGAAAGTCGAATTTCAGGCATTTTATTTCCCATTCTATAGCAGAAGAAACTTAATGCAATAGCTGTGTCTATCTTCTAGGATGCTTTTTTAATTATTTCTATAAGCCACAATATAGAGAGATATGGGAAACCTAAACATTAGTTTTGTCTCATTTATAATAAATTACCTTCAGTAATATGTGTTACCCTCATTATAATGCTCATACGATATTCTCAATATTAAGCTAAATATAGACATGTCATATTGACCTTTATTTTAATAATACCTTTCTTGAATGTGTCTGTTGCTGTGTTCCCAAGGATGTTATACTCAGTGTGGAATATAATGCCAATAAAATTAATCTTCTGTGTAATGTTAAGAACAACACGTCTCTACTTTTTAACATTGCACCCATGAAGTTGCTTCTAGCACTGCTGAATAGCAAAGCACTAATATTCTCTCTTTAAGCTTTCTGAAGAGAAAGATTGTATTCATTTATAGACACACTAGTGCTCTATCCCCTGTGGAAAGAAAACGGATGGGAGAAGAATTAACTTATTTTAATATGCTAACACTATTTCTGAAAATAGTGTACAGAACTCCTTTAAACTTTATGTCATTATTAAATACATTGTTAACTGGAATCATGTTCTTAACAAATATTGTGTTTTGACTCATTGGAACAATGTTCTAGACAATATTAGACATGACATTTAAAACATTTAAAGGTTGTTTTCAATTTCGGTCTCATAGTGTATGTTAAGAAAATCATATACATTGATATCTCAGCTCAGGGGGAAAAACCAAACACTTTCTTTAATATATTTATGTACAAAGCAGATACGTACTTCATATGTAATTCAGAAGAATTCAAAAGATAACAAAGTTAAGCACATGCTTAACTTATTAATAGAAATACTACATCTATACCACATATGGACACTTTATTGAATCATAGACTGAAGTAACATGCAATTAAATGAAGAAATCTCTTATTCTTTTTACTGCCATTAAAAAGAATAACTTTTAAAATCATATAAATGTTAATTAATGTTGATGTTGTCATTGCTAGTTGCTTTGTTTCAGTGGCTAGTTACATGCAATGAGCAAGGGAACGGTTTGAATTAGACACATTATTTTCAATAGCCCTTAAGAAATAATTTTAGTAGTTGAAAAACATTTCAAGGATGTAATTTAGGTCATATTTTCTTTAGACAAACAAGGTTTCAAATTAGTTGCTTCTCCTCATTATTTCAAAGGTTTTGTTCAAAATTAATAGCAAAGTGTCATACAGATAAAACTGCCAGAATAGTTCCAGTTTTTTCAGTTGATGATACTTCTAGCCTTCAGGTGGGAAGCATGGCCCTTGCTTGTGGTTCTCTACCATTAAAAAGAATACTAACTTTACAGTCCAACTTTGCTGTGATGCTTTTTTCTGCAGTCTTGCTTTGAAAGTTTTGATCTCCCTGAAAGAAGGAATTTCCCTTAATATGCAACCATTTTTCTGGCCAAGATTGTTCAGAAAGAAGGCTGCAGACATCCTCTCCTTTCTCATCTTTGTAGTCCTGTAAATATGATCTTTGTTTTATTTAGTAGAAGGCTGTGGGCTCTGTGTTGACCTGATTATGCAGGATCTGAAGATTTTCTGCACTTGCCCTGAACTTAATAGATTTTGTTTATTGTAACAATTGTGTAGTGACTTTATAACTCTCTAAGACAAGCATTGTGAATGTCATCTAGGAAAACGGTATGTCAAGCACAGGGAATCACTCTAATGAACATCAATCCCTGATGTCAGTTAAAGCTGAGGGAAGCTAGTGTACAGCTCTCACATTCCAGCTTGGCATGAGTGTGAAAGAAGGATACTGAGTTAAGAATATATCTAAGTAATCCAAGTGGACCCCGGACTGAGGAAGAAGGCACTCCCACCACCATGATCATCACAGTCCTCTTGGCAAAGATATCAGGATGTTGACGACTAGTTATGCTTCCCTGCTCCTCTCTTCTTCTGAAGGATGCCTGAAATTTCAGCCTCAGAAGCCAGAAGGACACTGAAGGGGTGAGTGTAACATCAGAATAATGGTGTAGATGATGGCAAATTTTCACATATAACAATTATAACTGTTTAACTAATGAGGCCTCTCTGTACTGAGTTGGGCTAAGGGTATTTTTAGTATTATACCAGACAAACAATAACTATTTGTATTTAAATACTGTTAAAACATTAGCTGGACTAATTCTTATTTCATTGCTCCCAATGTAAATTCCTGTTTGTCTATCACAGGATTGTAACAATGTGCAGCTTAACTAGCAAGGTCAGCAACAATTGGGCACATACCTGTATTTCTTGGGAATGGTGATTCTGCAGAGAGTGTAGGGGAGAAACTTTAGTGGTAAGATTCACCCAGCATCAGACACACCCCATCCTTTATCAAAATGCTGCAAAGTTACTTTCTATCACATACTCACTGTATAATTTAACACCATTTTGTGATCAATAGTGACATTGAAGACCACTATCCATCTTTACTTCTTCTGAATTTCAAAGCTGAATATCAGCTAATCATTCTTCAACTCCATTTCTCATTTTCCAAAGCCGTGGGGTTTCACAAAAACTAAAGGATATTCAGATGAAATACTTACTACTAAGTCTGAATAAATAATAAATTTCCAAGTAATAGTTTAAGTGGTTTAGAAATTCCTATCAGCACAAGCGAAAGATATCTGAAGGAATTAAACATTTAAATAAGCAGTTCCTCAAAATAACTAAAATAATTTTCTGGAAAACAATAAGGAATTCTGAAGAATTCATAGGGAGAAACATTGGAAATTCACACAAATTCACTCATTAAAAAAGAATCTACTTTACGTATTTAGAGCAACTACCTCTGCTCTCTAAATAAGTTAATTTCTGAGTGGCACAATTTCTAAACATGGACAAGTACCTCAGAGTTATTTTGACAGCCAGCCATCATACTCCAGATATTCTCTTGAGGCTGATTTCTAGCAAATGCTGTAGGTGTTGAATTCTGTGCAGCTGAAGTGTGTACAACAAACAGCTAGGAAAAGTCTGCAATGAATTATGGTATTCCAACCTTGACGTGGTAGGACATAAATCAAGAGCCATACATCCTGCTGAAACAGCAATGTCCTTAACCTTGCTAAATTCTTGACGTGTAAATATGAAGACTTAACAATGTGGCCTACAGAACAAGATTCAGGGTCAAATATAACACCAAAATTATTCAGTGAAGAGGCAATTTTATATTCCCAACAAATGATACCATAAATGGGGAACTGCTATTTAGCAGGCAATGGGCCAAATAAAATCAATTCTGGTTTAAGCACCAAATGTTAGCAGACATTCAACACTTAATGTTTAATAAGTATCCTTCCAGACTAGAGACAGATTTATCTAAGTCATCATGAACTGTTTGATATACCTATTATATTTGGATGTCATCAGCATAAAGATAGTAATTAAGATCCTGCTTATAGAATAAATGACCCTACCGGGAGCACATACTGTGCATGTTAAATAGGATAATCATGGTTTATAAAGTCTATAGTGGGATTTCCAGACTTCATCAGTAAAGCACTTCAACACTTGTAAAACAGAATTTGAAGAAATACAGTAAAATAGCTGAACAAAATTAACCATAATTTCATTTTGTTATAACCTGTCAAAATAGGTAATGTGAAAAAGACTATTACTATTCGATCTTGCTGTGGCTCTAAGAAAACCTGTGATGTATTATGTCAGGGTTCTGATTTTGTTTGGGTTTTTTTGTTTGGTTGGTTGTGTTTTGGTTTTGTTTTTTTTAAATTTACTTTATGATCTGCCAAAATGAAGTAGCTATGTACACAAGAAATAGTGAAATCCTGCTCCCTATTCATGTTGAATTAGGCAAAATTCCTAATGACAGCATGGAGAGAGAGAACCTTTAGAAAAGAAATAGGTAGTATTAGGATTTATATACTGCCTGTTTTTCAACACTGATTAGTTTTACCATCTAATTAATTATTTATTATATCAAATGGGAGGTTAAGTAGATAGCTCTCCTCTCAAAATTAAAAAAAAAAAAAATCTGTTTAGAACTTTATCTTTCATTGACTTGTTGGACTTCCTTGTAGACTTTTCTGCATGCTATAGTTGATTATTTCACATATGCAAATTATTCAGCACTTGTTCACATGCCCTAACTTTTAAAATTAGGAGGAAAAAAATAATTCAGAGGAATAGATTCATTTATTCTACTCCCTTTTTAGGTTACAGGCAGTTTTCTGGTTTGCTGGAATTTCCATTCTTTTAATTAATTGCACTGGGAGCTGTGTGCAGAGGAGAAGAGATTTGGGAAAAAAACTCATAAACAAGCAAGTAAAGCAAAAGACTCCACTTGAAATATACTATTAGACTTCTGAATTCTGTTTTCTGTAAAAAATATAACTATATTTAATGTATTCATCACTCAGTCTAACCTTTATATACTCACATGAATAAAAATGTATTTAGTCTGACAGCTTTTTAAGTTTTTTAAAAAGAAAAAAAAGTATTTTTAAGCTTTCATTTCAGCTGAGCAGAAATGTTCTTCCTAAATGCTCTTTCCTTCTGTGTGGTGTCTATATATAATCTGACAGAAAAATTGGATAAAATTGTAGTGTTTTTTGCACAACATACAAAATTAATCAGATTTCTCACTGTGTTTTTTATTATTTTTCACTGTTGCTGTGACTGGTTTTATCAGAAATATGGTAATTATTTAAAATTATGTTACAGATACCAAAATATGTCCCAAAGAAACAGGCCAAAAAAAAAAAACACCAAACACACAGACAAAAATACAAAAGAGAGCATGTAAATTGTCTTTGGTCAAAATTAAAATAACTGAGATGAAAGAAGGATGACACCTTTAACTTCACAGGAAAATGATGATCTAATACTCTAAAGACTAATTTTTGTTTTGTTTGCTTGCTTGTTTCCTCAGAGAGTAATCAAGTTAAATATTATTTTCTTTTTCTTTGTTTCTTTTTTTTTTTTTAATTTTTGGTTGGGTTTGCCTTTGTTTTTTCCCCCTAAACCTATGGCGATTCAAGATATCAACCAGAGTTATTGCCTTACCAGGTCTCAGTATGAAAATCAGACATACTCAAAGTATTTGACATGACACTACTATGGTTTTCTGACGTATTAGTAAAAGAATATTAACAGAACTATCTGATAATTGTAGAAAGATTTTTCAAATTCCTTTTTTTTTTTTCTGATGTCTCAAAAACTAATTCTGGTAAGAATTTAGGAATTTTTCTAAGAGAAGAATTTCACTGAATTTACTAACCTTAGTCTATTTAAACAATGCAGTTCTCAACCATTAAAATGCAAGCAGGACAAGGCAGATAGAGAATGGAATTTATGTTCCCTTTCTACAACATAATTAAAGTTAATATGTCAACTGTAGAGATTACTACAGTAAATCCAGTTCTGACAACAGTTTTTATTCATGCTGACTTTACTAAATACTTGAGAATGGATCAGTGGGTCTGTTTAGAGAACTATCATGTTCCCTATGTCCAATAAGTACATTATTATTAAAGTCTCAACACATTTTTAGCAGTTATTAAATATTTTCATATAAGCTTGAGGAATGGCAAGTTAAGCTGTATATGAATAAAATAAGTTTAGTTAATCTAATATTGGTTGCATATATAAGAATTATTCATAGCCCTTAAAGAAAGCTGTCTTAAGACTCAGAGGACAAAGGACAAGTGACTCTTACTCGATCTTTATTCTCCTGTAATTTCAAGGATAAATGAGGATTTATGAACAGAAATACATACGGAAATATCTTAAATGAGACTAATGCAAGTAATATTTATATAAATACATACTAACATTGTGTTTGATGGTAAAGATTTTTAGCAAACAGCAACAAATATGTTTTCTCAGGCTTCAACACTGTCAGGACATGTACAATTTTTATATGAAACCCAGCCCAGTACTGGTTTTTTAGAGAAAGGATTACAAGGATCAGAATCCTGATTCTGTAATTCTGTGAAAAATCTGCCTAATATTGGTTATAAAAACCTTAGAGATTGTATGAAATAGTAAGTTTTAACCATAGATTCTATCAGAAATGCTGTTGATGTCCCAGCTGAGAAACTGGACTCCAAGGCTCATGGATAATCCAATATTCATGTATCACAAAAAAAAAAATCACATTATTGCTGATACCACCCATTAGATGTATTAAACTGATTAAAGTGCAAGATATTTCTCAGGTATAACTAAGGAATTAAACTACATACATGTTTCAACATCTGAACATGGTTACATATTAAAGTCACAAATGAATAACTTTATAGATACTATGATAATTTCTTTTTTCAGAACAAAAACAATTTACTAACCAGCCTTCTTAGAAGAAGATCCACTTTGTTCTTAATTACCTATATGATAAATTACTTTGTTCCCTTAATTTTTTTCCAAGGAATATGTAAAAATTTTGTCATAGTTTGAGAGATGAAAACATCGTTATCTAATGTTTTTGACATATATTTTGCTATTTCATCTTGGAGTAAAAATGAGATGAATTATGGAAATTTCTTACTAAATTGAGAGTTGGTTTTACTCTCTAATAATATTCCTACAAGGCTTTCATTAACAGAATTTATGCATCATTCTATTTTCATTTGATTTTAATTTAGAGAACATATAAACAGGAATAAAGCCAGCTAGATTACTCCCACATGGAAAAATTGCCTTAGTGTGCTAATTCTTTGCAGGACAAGGAATTTTTATGTTTTACATATGAACACAGGTTTTTGATTGGCCTATTCAAACATAAATACTCCTAGGAATAGCTCAAAATGGCCATTAACTCATTAATATTTATATAGTATAGAGAGAAAGCAATATTCAACTTGATATTTATAATTTCATTATTGTCAATATTTCATCAATTTTATAACACTTTTAAGACAAGATAACAGTCTGTGTTCAGCTCTAAGCTATCTTGGCATTGTATCAAGTTGACAGATAAATCAATATAATTGATAATCTGTTTTCTGGTGTAACTAAGTATCAAGTAGACCTTAAGACTTCTGAGGAAAACTGATAGCTTTTTTATACTGAGAATTGCTTTAACTGTGTCACTACTGCACAGCAGAACTGTGTTCTTAGAAAACCTGCGAGTCATAAAAATTATTGTTTTCACTCCAGACACCAAGTGGTTGTAATAATGAGAGCTCTACCAGAGCATCAGACAGGACAAAGAAATTAAGCCTTCCCCTTCAATATTTTTCCTTTTTTTTTTCTTCCTTCTTTTCTAGAAAGAAAAATCCATAAATTTCATGCAGTCTCCATCATGGGACAATATGGAGATGAGGGTAAAACCCCTATATATTCAGCTCAGCTGAGTGATGTTCCAATTTCACATCTATTTCCAGTAAATCAAGATCACCTTCTTGTGCAGTTATTTTCATCCCTTAAACATTTCTAAATGACTGTGGACAAATAAGCTAAGTGACTCAAATGTCCTATCCCCGCTTGCTGACATGCCCCATCAGTGGTACCTGAGCACAATAAAAAGGCACTTCCTCATCCTAAACTCCCCTCCCACAAATAAATATTTAACCCAAACCTCTCAGAAATACACTGAAAACTACTCTTATTTGAATAACGTGGTCAGATGAGGTCCATTTACTATATCATCACACTGTAAGTGAGCACTTAGATGTTTTTACTCAGTAGCTGGTGGGTCTGTGATAAATTTTTCACTGCCTGAAGGGTTTCAAGTCTATGACTTTCACAGGCGTTCACCAGACATTAGACTACAGCTGATTTAATTTTGTATATGAAGTAAACTTAGCTCCTCCTGTTTTGAGGAAGTGATGATATTTTATCTAAAAAACAGATTCACAGGTGTAAAAATACAAAAGGGGAAAATAACACCCCAAAACCAAACCAAAAAACCCAAACAAAGAAACAAAACCCCAACCAAACTAAACAAACAAACAAAAAAAAAACCACAAACAAAACCCAAAGCCAACCAACCAACAAGAAACACAAAAAAAACCCACACAAACCCAAACAAACCCAAAACCTAACCAACCAACAACACAGTCCAGGAGTGAGTGAGAACAAGATTTGTTTTGAAAGACTATATTCTCAGCTTCAGTTTTTTTCCTGAAGTGCTTTGTATATGAGATAATATTTATGATCTAGTTCAACATTAACATATGTCTAAACCACAGCAAACACACTTGTATAAACAATTCTAGCTGTATATGTCTACCAGTTCTAGCCAGCACGTCTGACTAAGGTGTTGAAGATTTGGACCTTTGTGCCCTCAGAGGAGGTCAGATTTATGACACAAGTATATATAAATGTGAAATATACATTTGGAATTTAGGGACTTCTATTCTGCTCAAAACTCTCCTCAGGTGTTTCAGGGTTTTTTGTAGATATTTTAGACTGTTTTTCAAATGTTCCAGTGGCCACCTACTACATCATTATGTGCATAAATATCTTCAGTATTCAAGGTTTCAGAAGGCTGAGTCATGACTAATAATAAAACTTTTTCTAAGTGCTGACTTCTGTTGAATCCTTCATAAATTCCCCTGGATGCTGGGCATTCTTATAAAATGGTTTTTAAAGTTTATTTAGAAATTTTCTATAGCAGCTACTTTTTTACTTCTTTTTTTTGTTCAAATTTGCATTTATCAGTAATAAAATTATTACATTTCAAGTAAAATTTCCTGCAAAGCTTATAATATCTGTTCTTTCTAAGGACTTTAACATTCTGTCTCATTATATCATTGCAATTGGCATGTTCTTAATGATAAACTATTAGAGAACTCTTTCTCCTATCAAAACATAATATTTGGAGAAAAACAAACCAACCAACCAACCAACCAACCCAAAAAAAACCCACCAACAAACCTGTTCTCCCTCTTTTGCTTTGCTGTTTTCTACAATGAGTTGAAAGTTCAGGTTCTTCACATCATCCTGGAGGACTGGTGTTTCCTTAAATGAAGGCTACCTTGGTATACTGATTCATTTCTACAAGCATTTTGCTTAAAAAACCTTTCTATTTGGTATTTCCAATTATTATTCTCTCTCAAAGATTCTGTAATTGTGTAACTAGTAGAACCTTTTATGTCACACTAAAATTAACTGGTTTGTTTTTTGAAATACGTAACCTCTGAAATACATGATCCCTTGCAATGTAAATGTTCTGTAGAGACAGAGTTGCTGCTGAAATATCACCTGATAAACAAATTCATTCCTGTCTTAGTACAGTAAATGTTCTAGGGTTAAATCCTGACCCTGCATACACAAATCTTGCTCACAAATCTATCCACTGCCTTAATGTTCACTAAGGCTACAAAAATCAGTTGTCACCTGCTTAATTGCTCTTAGAAGCATATAATTCAATCTTCATCTTCTGGTATATTTAATAGGTTTAATGTTCACTATTTTTTTTAAGTATTTATCAACAAGATAATGTGTCTTGTTTAATGTCCATTTCTAATAATGGTTTAACATCCGTTTCTAATAATGTAAATGCAGGATTTTATTTTTTTAAGATGGGTTCCTAATTATGAATTCTGTCCAAAACACATCCCTTTTAATAAGGTAAATGGATACCTCTCTGTCCTCATACACATTCTCTTTTTTTTTTTTTTTTTGGAGCAATAGGGGAGAAGCTGACTAGTATAGTTATGAAAACTGTTTTCATCGTACCCTCCTGTTTTGAGTTATTTATAACATACAACCCTGCTTTTTATAGATGACTTCCTATAGAAAAATGTGTACATCTCATCTAGGACAAGTGCAAACTCTTCAGAAATGAACGTTTTCAAGACCTCAGCTGAGAAACAACATCCTGTTAGAAGTGGAAAGATCAACTGGCTGGTTTGCGTAAGATAAGGAGGAGCTATAGAAATTTAATGTTTCCATATGCTGATGTTAATTCTAAGAGTTGTCTAAACCACTAAGTAGACGTCTATTATTTACTCCAGGTACTAATCATACCAAGAGCACCTTAAATTCAACTTTGGTATTAAATTTTATCAAGACCTTTTATTCATAACATGAATTAACATCTAATATTTGCTTATAGAGTTAGCATACACACCAGTACTTTTATATAGGTTGTTAAAAGCTCAGCCAGGCATCTGCTTTACCTGATGTTACAGTGATCTGCATTGGAAGTTTTTCAATAACAAATATTTCTCAGAGAAGAAACCAGTATCAAGTCCATCAACTTCCACTGGTTTGCTATTAACATTAATGGTATAGTTTGCCACATTGTATGTTTAACTCTGTTTCAGCGGGTGACTCTGCAAAATTACATGAGTAATGTTATTTTGAAAGTTATTTCAGAATAGTAGATCTCAAAACCAGCAAAACTCAGAATGAACAATTAACAGTTTACTACAGTTTTACATGTTCTTAGAGTGAGTATTAACACTTTGAGTTTGTAGCAGGCTTCTCCAAATTTCCTTTTACTTTTGAGATGGAAATGGGAGGCATCCTGTTTTTCTTTTAGGGTGTCTATGATTAAGGAAGGAAATATACTGTTATGATGAAATGCATTTGTGTATGTCCTTGCTTTAAATCTATAAATAAAACTTGTATTATAAACTTAATTAAAGGAAGACAGACCTGTTAGACTGGGTCCAGAGGAGAGCCACCAAAATGAACAGAGGGCAAAACCAACCTTTCCTATGCAGGAAGGCTGAGACAGTTGAGAATCCTTAGCTTTGAGAGGAGAACGTTCCAGGTAGACCTTATTGCAGCCTTCAGAGTATAAAGGGACCCTTAAGAGAGATGGAGAAAGTCTTTTTCCCAGAGCCTGTACTGACAGGAAAAGGGGCAATGGTGTTAACCAGAAGGAAGGTAGATTTAGATTGGATGCAAGGAAGAAATTTTTTGTGATGAGAGTGGTGAGACAATGGGGCAGGTTGCCCAGGGAAATTGTGGATGTCCCAATATTGGAAATGTTCAAGTCCAGGTTGGATGGTGCTTTCAGCAATCTGGTCTAGTGGAGGGTGTCCCTGCCCATGGCAGGAGGCTTGGAACTAGATGGTCTTTAAAGGTCCCTTTCAAGCCACACCACCCTATAAATTATGTTTTCCATGGCAGCATCCACTGATTCCACCTAAAACTGGTTGTACTGTGAACACGACAGACAAAGGGTGTCCCAAATTACTTTTAACCTAATAAAATATATTAAAAAAAAAAAAAAAAGGAAGGATTCTAATTTCAGGTTTTACAGAGATATAACCAAGAATTTCCTCCCTATTAAGATCTGACTTTACATTAACTGCCCTGAAGCAGAATATTTTTTGTTACAATTTCAGTGCACACAGTGCATGAACCTCATTTCCCTTATGTAATGCAGGCAATAAATCTGCCATTTGAGTATTGTTGCATAAGTATTATACATGTGTAATTTAGATTCTTAAATGGTCATATTCAATAAAGACAAATTAATATTTATATGCAGTAACAGAACCCACACTACAGAAGCTAATGTCCAGAGAAATACATTTTGAATAATGTAATGAGAATCAGTTGTTAGTGTCACCTCTTATTTTTCCTGTTGAACATGCTTTGTAAAAAAAAAAAAAAAAGATTGCATTCTGTACTCATTATATATTTCATAATAATTTTTTGTAGGAACATAGTTCTAGAGATTTAATATCTGCCATTCTGTAAATACTTACAGCACACTGGAAAGCTGCAACAGTCACTGGTGGTGTATTCACTGGTAGTTATCATCCTCATCTTGGGGTAGTAAAAATCAAGAATACCAATATGTTATACTTCTTGGAGAGATAATTAAGATTATTTTCCACCTTTGTCACCAAAATAAGCACCTCCAAGTCTAATTCACATACTGCCTTGATTTTCCATGAATCTGGTCATCTTTCAGTTTCTCCAGCATTCTGGATACAGAAGAAATGCAAGACCTGCCTAGAAAAGAAATGCAACTAAGAGATTTTCCTTATAGTTTCTTGATAGGCAGTATAAACTTCTATAAATAGTGAAGTGCTTTATAGAAGAATTAAATGTTATCCCAGTTTACCAGAGAGTGAAAACCTAAGGCTCAGAAAGCAATACATGTAATATTTTGTAGGCCGCTAACAGAGACAGGAAGAAAATGAAACCTTTTAGACTTCACTCCATTTCCTATGCAATTGTACCTGGCAGGTATCTCTTTCTTACTAAAAATAAAGCTTGTACAAATTACGTATGATTTGTATATAAATATGTAAAAATAAATGGTAATCTTTACACAATGAAATCATACAATATATGGAAATAACTTAAAGTAATTAATCAAAGTGTGAATTTGACCATTCAAAGTGAATTAAGAAAATATTGACATGTTTATTCTTTTATTACTTACCTACAATGAAAAAGTTGTGTTAAAACTTTGATAAAAGACTTTTGAAGCTCCATTGTTTTACCTTTTCTCACTGTTATAAATAAAAACATTCTTAGACTCTGAAATCTATTTACAGAACTGATTTACATATGGATTTTCAAAGAATTTTAAGAAACTACTAGGCGTGTGCTTCTTAAATAGCTATGAAAATGCAAGCTAAGGCAGCTGTGATTTTGATACTGATCATCTCCCCCATTCCTTTAATTGTATCCCCAACCTGGAAATGTGAGAGCATATAACTTCTCCGGGAAAAATTCTGTATTAGATGCTTTCAACCTGAAGAGATAGAAATACCTCTCTGAGGAGACCTCTTAAAATACTACACCTAAGACTACTGAGCCAACATGAGGTAAGTACAAGCAGCTCTTGTGACTGATTCACTTAATCAGAGCAGATGGCTATTACCATTAGCTCATTACAGCTAATTAAGGAATGTATAAAAGCTTG
This sequence comes from Rhynochetos jubatus, assembly GCA_027574665.1. Taxonomy (NCBI): domain Eukaryota; kingdom Metazoa; phylum Chordata; class Aves; order Eurypygiformes; family Rhynochetidae; genus Rhynochetos; species Rhynochetos jubatus. Next base: position 27,792,708 of record CM050656.1, read on the forward strand.
TCTTCTCCTAAATGGAAAGTGATGGGTATGAGCAGGATGGTGGTTTTGTAGCTAGCTGTCAGGTTGGGAAGATTCCCATATATAGTAAAAAAGTTTACTAATATAGCAAAGAAACACTGAAGCTTTTTATTTTGTAATTTTTTATGTTCTTCAAGCAGCAAAAAAAAAAAAAAAAGGTTAGTCCAATTATGTAAAATATTCCTTACTTGATATTTTTTAAGAGTTAAGGGGCTTAAACCAGTTCTCTTATACTTTTGGTTTCTATTTATATTTTCCTTACATATAAGAGAAAACTGCATGTACTTTGCTTCTTTGTTTTTATTGATGTTCAATTTTAAAGTAGTAGATAATTTAGCTTTCCTAATGCTTTTTCTATTCATTCTACTTTTTCAGCCAATTGATTCTTCAGTAGCTTTTTATCTTCTCATACAAAAGTGCTAGTTGGTCTATAGAAGCCAAGAATGGAAAGTGGTTAGATTTTCATGACTGAAAGAAATTAGCTGTATGTAACTAATTTAGATCAGAAAATGTAAATGCATCAAGAACACTCTTTGCTGAAGCATTGTCTATTGAAATCCTTGGAAAAAATTGACTGGAACAGGCTTTGGAGCAGACCTTTAACAGGGAAGAAAAAGGGCAGAAATTAATGGGGGGGGGGGGGGGGGGGGGGGGTGTGGTGCATAATTTAATGCTTATTTAAAACTCACTTTCTCTGTTAGACTAAGTGTAAGTTTAGCTTTTCTTTTTCTGTTCATATTTTTAAGTAACATCATGATTCATATGAGAGACATAATGAGGATTGTGCATATCTAAAGATTGAGACTTACAGTGAAATTGGTATTGCAGAAGCTATAGAAAACATTCAAAAGAACCCTAGGGTTTAAAACAAAACAAAACAACAACAAAAAAAACCCCATGCCCAGCTATAGTAGATAGTTGCTGCCAACTGATGTTTGGAATCTTTGATTTAATGTGTTACGAGATATTAGAGTAAACTTAATTTGCCAATAGATCTCTCTTGAAGTGGAAGTGTACAGATCTGCTTTAGGCTTATTTTTAATAAATACACAGGAAAAAGACCTCAGCAAAATATTGAAAGTTTCAAAAGCTATCTGTAGAATTTCAGTGTGTGCAGAAGAAAAACACATACAGCTTGACTTTGTGGTTAAAATGTTTTCTGATTATACAGAACAAAAGGAGCGAAGGGTCAAAATACTTGGTTTTGCTAGTATGTGATTCTAGCACCGTATAATTCTCTACAAGTTTACACATTTATAAACTGCCAAATGGCTCACATGTTTTTCTCTCTTTGTACTTAATAGCAAATAATTTTAACAAATTATAAAATTACAGTTTTATGCTTACTGCCTACCAAAGCTAACTTTTCTAAACAAATGAAAACTGTGCTCTCCAAGAGTGACTGAACGTTAATTTAGTTTTTGAAAGTACCCATCAAATATACATGAGAAGCTAATTGTTAACACCTTCAAGATTGTTTCAAATCATCTGTTTTATGCTAAAAAGTTCAAAGACAATGTATAGAATGAGTCTTGAATGATGTGATTTTAGAACCCTCAAGTCAAAATATTAATGAAATACCAGAGATTTTACACCTAAAAGCATTTGAGACAAGACTTTGTCCTTACTCACTAGAATTGCAACTCAGGGTGTGTTTTGCCAGACCAGGATCTGGAAAATTTAACAGGAAAGGTAATAATATACCTCTGGGTGTATGAAAGGTGAATAAACAACCAGAGATCCTTCTTTAGGAACACATCAGTTTCTAATGCAGCTACTTTTGAAGCCTTTATACCAGAGTCTTCCCTGGACTCAAGAAGTTAGCCTTCTGAAGCATCTTTCTCTAAGCTGGTTTTCAACTCTGACCATTTAGAACAGTATTTAGTGAATAGAAACATGACTTTTAAACTGCACTGAACTGCGGTATTTAGGGATCACTATGGGCAACTGAAGGAAAAAAAGGAGAAAAAAAAAAAAGAAAACAACAAACTAATTCTACTAATTTTGTCAGACTTTCCTCCTTGGAACAGTCAAACCTATAAAGAATGTCCTCATCTGAGAAAATAGTAGTACTAAGAACTGAGTGGAAAAGTACTTTTATCAGAAGAAAATAGTTTTTTAAACTTTATCTAATGCATAGCAAATCAAGTAATTTGTAAAATAGTTTTAATACTTAATGCCATGAGTACTTTCTGAAGTAAGATTCTCTTCACATTGGTTGAAAATTCTTTATTCATCCAGGCTGGGATTAATGATTCTACAAAAACACTTTTACCTTTTTGTTTAAATTTAAGACTAAACAGGGACAGCATAGAAACATTCACCTTTGTAAATTTGAAATCTCTTATAACGCAGTAGTCTGTCTCCTTACTTGGAAAACTTTGACTTTCTAGCTAAATGATCACTTTAATTGCTTAACAGCCTTGTCATTATTGTTATAAAGGTAGCCGAGAGTCATTTCAAAGAAATGAGAGCAATTGAAGTTGTAAACTAGTCTGGCACATCTATCTTAAATGTGTTTGATTTCCTATTTAATTTTCAGCTCTTCTAATACAGAGGAAGGACATCCAGTAGGTATAAAAAAGCCCTCAAAACTGATTTTAATGTAAACCATAGAACTTTCCTAGTAGACTCTAGGACCTCTGACAATACATAATGGCAACAAAAAGCAATTGTAGGGATTTGAAGAGACTGCTTCAAGAGTGGGCAGGTGGCTAGAGTAAGAAAAGGAGCTTTCTGAGGTTTCCTCACATTGCTATCAGGGTCCATTAAGTTAAACCAAGAAAGTAGTTTGCAGCTGCTAAATGGAAACTTTTAAGTGCCAATGAAAGAGTTTGATGTTGAAACCAGCCTATCACTGCTATGTGCTGAATTAATGCAACTCTTAATTTCTAAGGAGAGGTATAACAGAGGAATCACTACAGGGTGTTCCATGTATGCAACAACCCACTCATAACACACTTTCTAATAGTATGTGCTGTTGCAGTTACCTTGGGGTTAGGTAACTTATTTTACCACACCTCTACTGGCTAGTGTTGGGAACAAGAGCAAGCTCAAGGTAAAGCTATACTGATTATTGTTAGGGGTTATTCCATCTAGTAGCATGATATATCTGAGGTTTCAGTGGCTCACTGCCTCCACCTGGAGCCTGTAGCAAGACTGAGCAGGTTCCCCAGTGGTGCATGCACACATGCATGAATGGCCAGCTACGCTGATCAACAGCGACAGAAAGCTGTGATTTAATTGGCATTGATGTAAATACATGCCTCACAGAGTGACCTGTTTGTGTTCCTCCCTTCCAGCCGATCAGCACTGAAATCCACTTGTGGGTTATATGTGTAGGTATGCCCAACTTGTATCACTCCAGTAGCTGGCTTCAGATGCTCAGCTGCCACCATAAGCTCCCCAGTTCCTAGCAGGGGAACACATGAGCTCCCAGTCTTCGTTGACGCACTCTGGTTGCACTCAGACTTCTGTCCTACTCTTTGGCTGTTCTAGCTTGTTAACTAGCACTCACCCATACCCCTCAGAACAGAGGGCATCAACACAGGAAGTACAAACAAATTTCTCTGATATTTTCCCATGCTTCTTGTCAGCCAGTATGTCTTGCTCTTTCCATTTCCTTGCAATCTGTTCTTCTTGATATCCCATAATGTACTCTACATTCTCACAAATCTTAATGTATTCAATAGTAAATTTTGGACAATTGCCAAATTCTGTTCACCTGCATGCAATATAGAATCCTGTTGGCAATAATCCCTTTGTGTCTGCATCTCATTCTGGTTGTTTCTTTGGTTGGCTTATCTTGGTGTGCTTACCAGCAGTGACAAGGGACTAGTCCTACTACTCACGTAGCCCCAGAGGAGTGGAGAAAGGCAGGGATGCATTTACATCGGTTAAGTTCCTAGGATTTCCCGGCCTGTAGTTGTTCCTCTGATCCTTGCTGGGATTTGGTTTCTGAAACTTGCATGCTTCCCATTTTTAACTTGGTCTTTCCTTGAAAGTCTTGTGAGATTTTACTAATGAAGCATTGTGTCGTTTAAAAGAAATGGGAGAACAACATAGGGAGAGTAGAAGACAAAAAAGCAACAGGATTAGAACTAGTCAAATGTTTTTCATTAGAACTCTACCTTTTTAAAGCCTATTTTGTGGAAGTTAGGGAATTAAAAATGAAATTGTTGATTTATCTGTTTCTTTCTTGTTTAGCTTTTGAATATCTAACACAATTAAAATGTAGATGAAAGTGAGAAACACTTATTCTGTTCACTACTCAGTAAATTGTTCTCAGTATTACTGGAAACTCCTTGGAGAAAGAGCTGAAAAAGGCAGTAATTTTTCACCCTTCCCTACAGCAGATGCATGCCCTCTGGAAGATGGTGTAGATGAAATTATCAGCTGCTTTTTTTTTTTTTTTAAGAAATAGAGAGATTACAGTGCCCTTAATCTAATGTCCCATTTTGCATGTGCTTAGGGGATGGGAAGGGTTGGTGGAAATTTTATGGCTGGGGGGGATATTTTATATAGTCCTATTGATATTTGCCTAGTGCAGGAAAACTGGGAATGAATCACAGTTCTGTTATTGTGTATTGTCACATTAGGCTTTTAATAACAATGTCACATTAGACTTATTTCAAGTTTCTGTGCATCTGTCATTCATTCTGGTGACCTGATGTCATGGCAAAAGCTTCCATTAAGTCCAAACCAGAACTATGGCATTCTGGATGTGAAGGTCAGAACTTGTCACAGTGGAGTACAATTTTATGTTTAAGTAATGCCATCTTTCTGATATTCTGCTAACTCAAAGGCCCTTTCACCAGTTAAACATGTCTAGCTAGCTGGATTAATATCAAAGAGCTCTCTCATTGCTGATGCCTGTGCATCTCTGGCTCATTGAAGTATGCCAGAGCAGAGGTTCTTAGGCCATCATTGGCTTGGGAAGCAAAGTGGTGGAGGAAGCCAATAGTGGCAAAATCCCAAGTAAGTTCTTTTCTCAGTTTTGAAGGAACATGAAATGATCAAACAACATTCTCTGCAGGTGCCCTAGGCTGAGGCATTTGTCCCATGTAAAAAGTAAGTGTCATATGAAAATGCTTTCATTCTGAAGTAAGAATCAAGCTGGCTTACAAGTAATAGTGAGGCACAAAGCCACTTGGGAAAGGGTATTTTAAAAAGAAAACATTTTGGAAAAAATGTTTTTCCTTGTTTACTCTTTTTTGTTAAATTTGATTATTGAGTTACCACAGCCACATCCTGTTCAAACGTGATTACAAGAACAAATCACAGGATCACTCATGGATCACAGCCACTGTCTGTAGAATTCATTCACTCCATAGAATTCATTAATTCTGGAGTGCTCATAAATATTCAGCATACTGCAAACAGCGACTCCCTCATGACTACAGCATATTGATTTTTATATTTATGCCATAGATCCTTCTCAGATTAAAGGGGTCTTTTTCCCCATTAGACTGTAAATAATTGGCATGCCTATTGATTTTGTTTAATGTTTTAGAGGTTTTTTGAAATCTGTATATTTTATTATTGCCGTAATGTAACAGGAATGACATGCTGTGACTATCATAAAAGGCTACTCAAGGGAAAATACTTTTCTCCTAACACCTTTCAGATGTTTCATGACATGTATGCCTATATAGGCAAGTACTGCTATGGGATCTCATCATTGTACATAAGTGCCTGAGGCTGCAACGAGGATGGAGCCAGGCTCTTTTCAGTGGCAGCAGCAGAGGCCGTGGTCATAAACTGAAACAAAGGAGGTTCCCTCTGAACATCAGGAAACACTTTTTTGCTGTGAGGGTGACTGAGCACTGGCACAGGTTACCCAGTGAGGTATTCAGATGCTGTCTGCACATGGTCCTGGGCAACTGGCTCTAGGTGGCTCTTCTTGAGCAGGGAGGTGTTGAACCAGATGACCTCCAGAGGTTACTTCCTACCTCAATCAACAGGTGTGAGGTAGATAAAACATAGTAAATGTTGTATTTTAACATCAATTTGCGATGTAGCTGTATATACTTGATTATTGTATTAATAAATATTACTCTGAAATATTGCTATCTTAAGTGAGCTCAGGGTATGTAAGAGCTTTCCTTTGGTTTCCCACTTGCTCTTGACACATGCTCTCTATATATGTAGTGGAGTTCTTGGTTAATTAGTAGGCTGGATTTGTTATCATACTGAGACCAGAGATGTGCATCACTTCTGAATGACTGTTTCCTAATTCTTCATTTCATTTTATTGTCAAGGTCGCCCCACTGGAAAACTTGAGACACTAGATTTTATTGTTCAGTATGAGCAAAATCTAAAGCATGTTTAGACATTTATGTTTAGATTGACGAGAACACAAGGGAATGAATATTTGTGAAGTAACTATTTTCAGATTCTGAACGTAACAGATGCAAGCAGATGATGTCCAAAAATATATTTTATGTAACAGCTAAAAATGGAAGATGAAACTGCAAAGATAAAACTTGCAGAAAATAATTACCTGGATTTTTCTATACTCTGTTCAGAAAAGTAGATTTTATAATCTTTTCAGAAACTGATATTGTATATTACAGGAGGCTTTTTATACCTGTGCTTGATGCCCAGGATGCTACAGCCCTGTCTGGAGCAGAAGGCAGAAAAGGTTATCAAGCATTGCAACAGGCTGCCCAGGGAAGTGGTTGAGTCACCATACCTGGAGGTGTTTAAAAGCTGTGTAGATGTGGTGCTTGGGGACATAGTTTAGTGGTGTAAGGTGTAACCTTACCTTAAGGATACAATAACACTCAAAGATAATTAACTTTAATCATTTTACATGTGAGGACAGCCACTGCTAAATGACATAATTGTCAGTCCTCTGTTGCAGAAGTTCAGAATCCGATGGGAACACAAGTATATATTTCATTGCTAAGTATTTAAAAAAAAAAAAACCACAAAACAACAAAGAGAAAAAGCTGCTGCTTTGCAAGAGAATCTTATCCAAACTGAATCCACGTGATCCTCATTGATTTCAGAACTGCTGTCTTTTAATTAAAATTTGTTCTAAATTATCCATTTCTTCATTTTCAACTTACCTGTAACAACAACAGATCTAATTCTATATCAATACAAGACAATGTGGTTCACCTAATTTACTCATAACAGCCTTCCTGAAATTAAAGGTTCCAAGAATAATGACTCAGGGTCAGATCCCTAATTCAATGTCTAAAGCAACAGTTATCTTTATGTGTTCTCTGAACATTGCACAGATATTAGTTTTGTTCAGCAGCAAGGATCCAAATTTCTCTGCCCGAGTCCACATCAACTCAGTTCTCAAACTCTTAGTAGTGTTGCTAGTTCATATATGAGTGTTAACCTCCACAGAGATCCAGATTCTCTCCCCTTTTCTGCTTTTCCTTTCTACATCAGGAAGACCAGTGAATTAGTTTTATGAACGTTTTGTGAGTAGCCTTCATCCAAGGGTACGATAACAACAAATTCCATGTGTTAGACAAGTGCCTTACTATCCAGCTCTATTAGCTGGATACTGAACAATTTACATGACACCGGATGTATTCCAACATCTTCCTGTGATCAAATTTCTTCTGTTTGCAGAACTTGGCATTTTTATGCATGCTTCATACATTTGTGTTCACATCAGTAAACACATCTATTTTCCCAGTTGCTACTAAAAGTAGAAGTTACTTTTCTCTTTCTTACAACAATAGGTTTGTGATTAGCTGAAATCTCAATGGATTGCACAGATATTTTGAACAGGTTGCTGTTATGGGATAGATAACAACATCAGAGCAGCATGTGAGAAGCAGTAATGAAGGAACAAGAATCCAACATTGCAATCTTTCCCAAAAAATCCAAGAGTAAACCTTAGTGGCCTTGTAACAGTCATCTCAAAATACTTAACATGAACTTGGCAGCATAAAAAATAGTTTTAATATGAAATATACTCCTGTATAAAAGTAATTAACTTCAAAAAGGACTTATGATTTTTAAAAATCTCTGTAATCAACAGACTACATTTCATTATCAGATTTGCTGGTTTTGATTTTTGTCTTAATTTGAACAAAAATTTCTTAAGAACAAAGCAAGGAAATGCTTGCTCTACATTTTGTTCTGAGCTCTTGTTTCTTTTTATATAGTCTTGAAATAAGTTTTGTTGATCACATTTCTTGCTTATTCACCATACTATTGTTCTCTAAACTCCACTGCTATGACATTGCTTTCAAATGTAAGGGTATAAGCCTGAAACCTCCTACTGCTGCATATTGGTTAATTATTTAACTTGTAAGAAACAAAGTTTTACGGTTAGCACGCAGCTCATGGATTTGGCAGAGTGGAAGTGTTAATGCTTATATTCAAAGTATTGACTGGCTAGTGGGAAAGCAGTTATGGAAAGAAAAAGGAAAAACTGGAAAATGAAAGTGATAATAGGCAGAAAGGTATCTTTGCTAGCAAAGAAGTATGATTAATTTAATTTTTAAAAAATAATAAAAAGAGCAGAGAAAGTTAAAACAGTCAAGGAAATCATAAAAGTTAGAGTATTAGTTTACAGGTGTTGCTTGTGAGGAAAACAATGTCATCTTGTAATATGGATTAAACATAAATTTATGTAACTGAAGGTGGAAATATGCATCAGAAAAATATGCCTGTAGCAAATGAGTTTGTAGAACATGGGTATTAATGTGTTTATAATAAGGTCTAATTTTCTACTTTAAAAATTATTTCTATTCTAATTAGAAATTCTAAAAATTTCTGTAGTTTTCTAATTCTTCCTATTACAATATTACAGTTCATTTCTGCAGTTCAGATGAGACAGACTATCCAAGTGACTCATGATATTTTTTTAGAACATGGTCACAGTGTACTCTAAAATAATGAGAATTGGTTTACAGCCAAGGAAAAGTGGAGAATCATTTTAAACAATTCAGCCTCACTACCCTGATTGCAGGACAGGGAAAAAAATACCTTCTTTGGGTTGTGTCAGCATCAATTTAAATTGACGCTGCAAAGCTAAGAATCCATCTGGGAAGACATAAAAATAAGTGTCAGCAGTCCTTTTTGTACTGGACAAAGCATGAACTGCATTTCAGAGAAATGGCTGAGCATGACATATCCGTTGTAATACTGTTTTATGAAAGAATGAAGAATCCCACTTCGATTATTAACTTTTTGATATCTTCTCTAGATGGAGGGACAGTTACTCTACTATATCCTTGTACTAAGATGAGAAAGTGAAGTAAAAATGCATTTTCCTTAGCAATGAGCAGATCTGGCCATGTCTGATTTATGCTGAAAAGCATTCAATAAGAACAACCTCCATCACAAGAATAATTTGCTTATGTATGTTGGATGTATAAGCAAGATCTATTTATAATCAGCAGGTCACTGATGAATGGAGGTATTTCATTCTGATTACAACTTATAATTAACATTTTATCATTTTCCATCAGCTGCTTATGCTCAAAGGTACTTTCATGGGTATTTAAATGACGAAGTTAGTTCATCATAGTCCCTGCAGCCATGAACCATTTTAATTGTTGAACAATATGGTGAGATGATTGATGTGGAAAAGAAACCATAGTGGTAAACTGCTGCACCTTAAACAGCTCCTTCCCATATATCACTCTATACACAAAACCTCCAGATTGGCTTTGTTTAAATATTATTTGCATTTAAATTGCAGGTTAGCTTACAGACTGTGTATTTTATGAGGCTAAATGCTAAAACCAGCAGTTACATATTCTTTTAATCAGTGAAATTCACTGGTGCACTTTGAAGGTACAGTTCTAAGCAGAGTCAAGGACATAAGAGGAAAATCTCTTATGATGTTTGTAAGGTTAGGGGCTAAGAGAGAGTACATTTCTGCACTGACTCTGGGTTCTGAATTGTGAACAAAGTATTTCATGTTCTGAATAGTGCCTTTGTAAACACAACTTCATTCAAATATCATACAGCCTTGGTTGATTTTCTATACACTTAATTATTTTGTTATTTTACAGTTAAACTTCAAAATATTCTGCAGAAGAGTAGTATGGTAATAGAGTGCTACAATGTCAGTTCTATCCAGAGCTAAACTAATGAAGACTCTAACTGGATATTGGTGCTAAATACCATTGTTAGGAAGCCAAATTTATTTTTCTTCCATGCTCACTTTGAATAAGTGCTGCAGGTCAGTCATTCTGAATAACGAATCAGCTTCTTAGCCTTTCCCAGGTATAATTATGCAAAAAAATCCATCGTTGATTTTCATTTTCTGAAAGGTGGTTGCAAGTTTTATAAAAGGACACTTTTCTCCAGGGCTTTTCAAAATTCAGGACCTAAGTTGTGCGTTTCCATTACAAAAAACAATTCTCATGTAAGAGGTTATAAAATGGAAAATATAATTAAATTTACTCTATATGGGTAAAATCTGTGGGGTTTTACTTCATTGTGCAACAAGCTAACAAAGGACACCGTATCCTGAAATGCTTATAGGAATTTGTTAGAGAAGGGTATGGCAGTGTTCTTAGGAAAGTAACAGTACCAAAGAACTCCTTTGGTGTCAAAGAAGTCTGCCAATTCAGAGTATTATAGATGAGATACTGGAAAACACTGACTGGTCTTAATCCAGAAAATAATGAAAGAACGGAATATCTGTGGGGAGGAAAAAAAAAAATAAATCTAGTGGCAAAGGTGATTATCAAAAGAATTCATCAAAAGAATCAAGCTGTGCCACTGGTTTGCTTCCTGTGACTTCCAGGGCACTGGTAATCAGGAACAGAGCTTGGTAAATCATTCATAATGAATGAAGAGTTCATTTGAGAAATGTGAGATCTTTTTCCCATGATGTTAGAGGATCACTTATTTGAAATGTTCGGCTATAAAACTGTAGTAACTCACAAGCAGCTCAATGGAAGTACTTCTACTGTATCAGACACTTTAAGGGTATAGATTACGTTTTATTATATGTTTTCATAGGTCATTAATATGCTGCTCTTGATTACAGCCTGTAAGACAGACTGCTAAACAAAGAAATGAAGAACAGCATAAATTACATCTCTCTATGCAATATGCACAGTAGCTCCAGTGGATTGTGGCATGACTAATAGTGAAATATGTTCATGTTCTCATATTTTCCCTTGCTGTTTCTCTATTGGTTAGCTTTCAAATTGTTTAGGGCCTGAACCTCTTACTATTCCCACAGCTGATCTTAGTCAGTTTGTAGACACTGCTGTAAATAAATTTAATTCAATAGCACCTCAAAAAATAGGAGAAGAGACCAGAGCTGGATTGGAGAGCTGGTGGGAGACTGAGGTAGCCAGGATTACTGCAACTAAAGCTGTTCTTTCCAGTTTCTTCATACAGCAGCTGCCTTCACCTCGTATCCCATGCCACTTATGCTGGGTTTTCAGAAGCACAAGCAGAGTATCTAAACAGGGTTTGCTCTGGCAGGCAAGTTGCACATACCCAAAGTTGGTATCGACCTGGGAAATATAATTATTTGTGATTTCATCGGTATGTTTACAGTAGGTGGGGGAAATATTTTGAGCAACACACATGAAATATTTGGATAACTGTTGAGACTCAGTTAATGATTATTAATCCTGGTAGTAATTCTAAAAAGTGTCTGCGCTCTTTATTTGTATCTTAGAACAGCATCCCACAATAATAGTTTGTACATGATGTCAAGGACACTGAGTTCACTGACGCACCAGCTGCTGTCCCAAGAGGATTTTTTTACAAACAGCCAATGATCTGGTTTGCAGTTAGAAGTTTACAGAATTTTTTTTCTTAAACTAGAAATACTAGAATTGTATATAAAAATGTATCTTCTACTATTTCATTAAGGTTACTGACCTTGTGTGCAGGGGAATAATAAGATGCCAGAAGGCTGCAAGAAATGCAAATAAAAATGATACGTTGTTCTGGGACTGTTGTTTGTTATACTACGGTATTTTTAATTCTATAATGCTATCATTGGCTTCAGAATAGTAGGCTAAAGCTGGGAGTTACTCATACATACCCTCGGTCACAGGGAGATTTTTAATATACTTTTTTAGCCATTTATTTAATATTTAAAAAGATTGTATAGAGTAGATGTTAATATTGTCAGGTTTTAGACTCCTAGTATAGATACCGCAGTTAGGAGGATAGCATGCTAAAATACACGTTAGTTTCCTGCTCTGGTTTACAATATATGGAAGCCTGTCTTTTTCCTGTTTCTACAAAAAAAAAACTGAGTTCCTGAATATCTAAAAATGGAAATAATTTTCTTCTCTATAATTATTTAAAATATGTATAATTTTAGACTTCATCTTTTGTGCTGTGCACTTAAATGGGAACTTCTATGTACCTTGAGGAGAAGACTACAGTGGGTGTTTTAAGTTCATCCCAGCACAGCATATGTTCAGGAACGGACCCATTCTACGCTATTGGTAAGGGAAATATGAATATTTTAGTTCAGAGTAATTTTCAACAGCTTCTGTGGACTGTGCCAGTAGCTTAAGAACTAGTGAGACTCTAAAGGTATCTACCATGGTGTCTTGTCCTGCCAAATCTTAATCTTCAAAGGAATCTCTCTTCTATAAAACTCCCAGTCATATCTCAAGACATCTGCAGGACAGCCATCTGTTGCACAGAGCACTGTGTAGTTCCTATGTCAGGCTGCAGAACTCGTGTCCAAATATAAGTTAAACATTCAGTATTATTTAAAACTATTGTGCACCTAATTTTGAGACAGTAAGATGAAGATGCAGCAAAAATGTTTCACATGTCTTCTAGGGACACCATATAAGATGTAGTCCATTCAAGAGAAATTTTCTCTTCAGCAATATTATCATTTTAAGGCAAATGTCACACTGTTAAAGTCGTCTTAAGAGTTTTGTTTGTTACAGTAGAGCTGATGAAAACTGCATGTGATCAGTTACAAGGAAGCACACTATTAGCAAATCCCTTCTAAGGTTTTCACCTGGGATATTCTTGCCATCAAAACTACTTTCATGTTCAAGCAGAAATGTTATTTTTACCTAGATAAATGAGTATAGATAATCAACACAGAGCAAACTTTAATGAAACTCCAGAAATCCTCTTCTGTAGTTACACAGCATCCACTACAAATGAATTCTGCCCTAGTATGAGTCCTTTGCACTTCACCATGGTTGAAACATTTAATGATAATAATGACAATAATAAGACTTGTAGCAATTGATGTAGGCAACATATTTCTAGTTTAACAAGAAACACCAAATAGGAAAATGGTATTCTGATTAGTATTATAATGAAAAAGAGAAATTCATAAACTACTGAGATGTAATGCAATGAACAGAAATTTTTATTTTACTTGTAAGTGCTTGAGAATGACAAAGACCTTGAAGATGAAAAAGGTTGTTAGGCTGGGAATGAAGGGCAAACCTGTCAGGGAGGGTTGTTTTGTTCTGATGACTGCCCTATTCAGAATTCTCTTTTCTCTTTAATTGATGGAAGAAATAGACTGCTGCAATGAAAGGCCACTTTCAGGGACCTGAGAGCATTAATAGGCCTCAAAAGACCTGATCAGCCCCACTATGCCCCTCCAAACCCACCCCTGTGCCGAAGAACTCATGTCAGACCCTTTGGGCTGTCCAGCAATACCACTGCTCTCCAGATCCGCCACCACCCTGTCCTGCTTGGCCATGGGCACTACTAAGACAGGCCCCAGCCACAGGCTGATGTCCTGTCATGGCCTGGGGCAGCTGTCCTGGGGCTGTGTCTGTTCCTGGGGCCGTGTCCGATCCTGGTGCTTCTTGCTGTGTTGGATCCTGGTCCCCACCCACAGGCAGATATCCCAGTCTTCCCTCAGCTTGTCCCTGTTCATAAGCACTGATGGGATCTGGACATTTATTTTGAAAGTTTACAGGCATATTCCATGTCTGAAAACAGTAACCAAATGCTTAATTTGCAGCTATTCCTACGGCCTAGCTGGACAACAGTCTGTATGTCCATCTGTGCACTCCTCCAAGCAGCTGTGTGCATGCAACAGACAGACTCTTTGTAGGTTACAGATTTTAGTCTCAGCACCTAATTAAACTATGTTGAGTGGTTTTGATATCAAAGGGCATCACTCTTTTTTATGTAGCCAGATTTTCCTTCCTGTTGCTCTGATTGCTCTCTTTCCAAAAGTCTTAGTTCTAAATTTTTTAGAGTTATGCCCACGCAAGTACTTACACAAATTCTCTCAATAACGACATGACTATAATACACTTTCTTTGATTATAACTTGCTAACTGCAATATGCAACTCAGCGGTATTTAACTCAAATATCTCAGTATATCTACTGATATGTGCCAGTGAATGCCATTTTAATGTGTACACCTCTAATCGTTCACTGGGAAAATTGGTTTGCACACAGATACACAGAACATCTGTTCAAGACATGAAAATAGATTCTTTTAGGTATCTGTTTACAGAAATGATAGAAGAATGAAAGGTCACATAAACGGTTATGTAAAATGCTATCTGAAGTATATATCAGCTAAAAAAGAAGGGTTAGACTGAGAATTCCATTAAATATTTATATTAACTGTAAACCTAGTTAAGCATAATCCTTTGCATTTCTAATTTACTTTGTAGGTATTACTAAATTACACTTGCAAGAATAAACATCAAAAGTTAGTATTACTAAATAATATGATGTGTTGTATTATATAGTAATTACATATTATATCTTATTAAATGTTGTAAAAGGGCAACAATTAAGAGAAAAGGTTTATTTAAGCATCCTGTCCCATAATGGAGAAAACTTCTGAAGAACTCCCTGTAGAATTCCTCTAGTTTTCAGTCTTCTACATGTTCCGATGAAATTGCTGCAAGTCAAAATGGAGTAAAAAGGATCAAACACTAAAGAGAGAATCAGCTGGAAAGCTTGTGTTCTAGAGTTAGAATTCACAGTCCACAGAGACATGTGTGAAAGTTTCAGTAATCTTAATGTGTTATTTTTCACATATCCAGGTGCCTAGTTTATTGATCCATCATCCCTTCCAAATTTAGCATGTTACTCAGTTTCTCAAATGTAGTGTGTTTGTTTTTTGAGTTAAAACACGAAACAGCAAAACCAAATGTCACATTCAGAAGTGATAGACAAGAGCAGCCTGTGAAAACAAGTGAGTTAGAGACATGTTTTTAAACTATGTTATGCTTAAAAGTAGTACCAAGGCACACACACACACACAAAAGAGAATTATCAGAATAGTACTAAAATATTTTCATTTGTAAGGAGAAAAACAAAACAAAAAAACCCTGAACTTGATAGCCAGGGAAGAATTAAAATATCCAAACTCCTAGTACTTCACTTTTACTTCATAAACTAAAAGAGCAAGGGAATGGTTGCTACAGCAATATTGTCACCTCCTCGTTCTGTCTAGATTGTTATCACAGAAGCAAGTACAGGAGCAAAGACACTGATAATGGTAACACTTGTGAGAAGTGAACATATGGCAGGGGCAGTATGTATCATATATCAGTTTTTCTTTTCCTTCTTTTGTATTTAAAACAAGAGAATGAGGTAATCGTTTTTCTTAGTTATATTACACCAACATATATCTATCCTCCCACTCCTCAAAACTATCAGCAGTCTACAGTTTTTTCAACTGCTGCTGTACTGCAAAAAGGAGCAGATACAATGATCAAACCTGCTAAGCAGTTCCAATATTTGTAGTCTCTTTTAAAAGTTTGTGAGACCAACATTTCATGAGAAAAGGAATTGTGTTGATGATGGGCAGAAAGGCAGAAGCAAATAAGCAAATACACAAATACCTACGTTCCCCTCTTAACTCTTTTTTCTTTTGTAACAAGCAATTCTACCAGTGTTACATCATCAAGGATGGAGTTATGTTCAGAAATTCTTCTGAAACTGCTTAATGTTTTTTGGTATAAATGTATCTTATATGTCTCCATGTGATTAACATGTCCCTATGTCAAAAGTGAACAATGATGTGTTTACATGTGGCTGTGCTATTTTTAGAAATAAAGTAGAATTTTGATGTTCTGGAAAGCAACAACAAACAGAATCATCAGAGAGTATTGGACTCTGACAATGTCCATTCCTCAAATATTTTATAGAATCATGGAATCTTTTATGCTGCAAAACATCTTTGAGATCATGTCTAACCATACACCTAATACTGCCAAGTTCACTGCTAAACCATGTCCCTAAGTGCCACGTCTGCATGTCTCAAATACTTGCAGGGATGGTGACTCAGCTGCTTTTTTGGGCAGCCTGTTCTAATGCTTGACAAACCTTTTGGTGAAGGAATTTTTCCTAATATCCAGTTGTGCTGGTTTCAGACCAGAATGAGCTCCTCCTCTTTACAGTGCTGATGGGCTGGTCCAAAGCAGCCAAGGGAGTATTTCATTCTATAGTACGTCAGGCTCAGTGCATGCGCACAGTTCTGGGGCGGGAAGTGGCCTGGAGGGAGGGTTGTTAAGACTTTGGCTAGATTGATAGCTGGGGGTTGTTAGCTCTTGGTGTGTTTATTGGTAGGGTGGGTTCATTAGTGAGTTGGAGGGTGGCTGGTTTTTGTCCTGGTTGGGTTATTGTCCTGGGGATCTGGCTCTCAGGCTCAGACTCTTGCTACTCTGGGAACTAGATTTGTGTTGGTTGGTGGGTGGTGAGCAATTGTATCACATTTTATCTTCTATTATTTTAATTATTTATTATTAGTAGTATCTCTATAATTTTCAGTTATATTCGATCATTAAATACTACTTAGCTCAACTTCACGAGCTTCCTTGTCTTTTCCTCCAACTCTTCACCTGTACTGGATGGGGGCAGGGGGGAGGGGAGGTGAGAGAGTGACTGAGTGGTACTTAATTGTTAGATAAGGTTAAACCACGACACCAGATTAAACCTTCCCTGGTACAACTTGAGGGCATTTCCTCTTGTCATTTCACTTGATACTTGGGAGAAGAGACAGACACCAAAACATCACTATAACCTTATAACCTACTTTCAGGTAGTTGTAGAGAGCAATGAGGTATCCCCTGAGTATCCTCTTCTCTAGCATAAACACCCCCAGCTTCCTCAGATGCTCTTCACAGGACTTGTGCTCCAGACCCTTCCCCAGCTCCATTACCCTCCTCTCGGCACACTCCAGCATCTCAATGTCTTTCTTGTACTGATGGGCCCAAAACTAGCACAGTATTCGAGGTGCAGCCTCACAGCACCCATTACAGGGGGACAATCACTGCCCTAGTCCTGCTGGCCACACTGTTCCTGATGCAGGCCAGGATGACACTGGCCTTCTTGGCCACCTGCTCCTGGGCATACTGCTGGCTCATAATCAGCCAGCTGTCAACCAAAACATGTAGAACAGCATTTAGTTCAGACGTTAAAGTAACATAATTATAATCCAGTAAATATATCTAGTACTAGTTCCTGAAGTCAAACAAGCACCAGCGTGCCAATTATAGTTGGTTTAGATTCTAGCCTTGATCAGGCAACTAATTTCATGGACATATCTTGACAAAATATTTTCTAGTTACCGCAGTTTCTGCTTAATTTTTTATTTGCAGTGACTTTCTCTGATATGTCTTTTTCATAGGTTATAGAATCACAGGCTGGTCTGGGTCAGAAGGGACCTGAAAGATCATCTAGTTCCAACCCCCCTGCCATGGGCAGGGACACCCTCCACTAGACCAGGTTGTTCAAAGCCTCATCCAGCCTGGCCTTGAACACTTCCAGGGATGGGGCATCCACAGCTTTTCTGGACAACCTGTCCCAGTGCTTTACCACCCTCTCTGGGAAGATTTTCTTCCTGAGAAGAATTTCTTTCTTACGTGTAAATTTTTTTTGGTATTTCATTGGCATGATCTTTGCTTTATTGGTGCTGTTGAGGACCATTATTTTCTCCTGCAGAGGTACTGATTCTTTTCTTCTTTTAATTATTCTTTTTCCAGAAGAAATAAGCTTAATAGGATTTTAGAGCCCACAAAAAAAGCCACATTCACCAGCTACCAAGATCATGAATTTTCTGCCTACCCATTTCTGAACGACAATATTTCTGTGCTCTCCTGGTTCATAGAAATCACCAGTAAGGTTTAAGTGATGTATCTTAGTTTTACATTGCTTTTGTGAGAGGGATATAATTGAATCTGTTTAAGCTTTTAAAAAAGAGGGGGTTTTTTAAACACTTTATAAAGGGTGACCAGTTCACAGTGGGAAATAATTTGTTTTACTATTGTTACAATTTCTGTAGTATTTTTGATCTTACAGTTTTGGTTTCTTCATGGGTAGAATTAAAATCACCATCCACATGGATGTCTATTTTTTATTGGGTCTAGCAACTTGAAAAATTCCAGTATTTGAATATACGGAAAAAGTAGAATTAATTCTTTTCTAACACACCAGGAAAAATGCATGTGTCTTATTCCATAATTTCATTAAACTTGGTCAGTTTTACATATTGTTACAACTTCTTCATTAAGAAACCAAAATTATTTCCCTATGCATTTTCCAGTCCCACCTGGAAGCTATAGAAGAAGGAATGGCTTGTCAGAAATGAGACAGCATAAGATGTCAGGTTAAGTAGGATGTAGTGAGAAAATGGTAGAGATCAAATACTTGCGCCCTTCCCAACTAATGACAAAACATAATTACAACATAAATAATCAATACAACTATTAAAAGTTACACTAAATAGATAATTCCACAAAATATTTGGAGTCCTGAATCATTGTTTCTGAACCAGCTGCTAGCTAGCTGCATTTCTGTGTGGCTGGTTGGTTCATTGACTCTTTGCTTTTCCAGTATATTCCTGTCCTTTACCTACAATATAGTTATTTTTTCCTCAGTGAACCTAACTATTCTCTCCCCCTCACTCCTTTTCCATTTTTTTCCCTGCTGTGATCAGTGTATCTCAGTGACAGGCCTTTAACCCTCATGAGCAGTGGAGATGCCTTCTGCATCAAAGGACTGGCTCTGATAAAAACATGTCCTCATCTTAAATGGTCAATAGAGCAGACCATTTTGCTGATTGCAAAATTTTCAGGGCCATTTTTAATATGGCCCTGATTTTTTTATCTCATTAGCTCCATTCTGGATGGTGGGTTCTATGTGAATAACTGTCACAGAAAACATCTCTGTGAAATTGATATTATCAATGTGTTTCTTTGATTTCTAAAATTACTATTCAGCAAACTGTTGCTTTTAATCTAAAAGCACACAGACATAAGGGTAAGGTTGTTACCAGGTTTGTTTTAAATCAAAGGGAATCATTACAGAAGAAGCCCTTCTAAAGATAGTCAATCACTTATGTATGAATCAAGAATAAATTAGAAGTATGAATTGGAGTACTGAAATACAGAAAGTGCTTTGAGCATCTTTGGTCAGTTTGGGGTGTATTGTAAGACTTCAAGTAAATCAGTTACCACCGATAGACAAGGCATGAACTATAAGGTGCCCCATCCCCAGCTTCCAGCAGAAACCCTGCCCCTTTCCAGCAGCCTCAGGAGCCATTTACCCTGGAAGTCACCCCTCTTTTCCAGTTATATTTTCAGTTATGACTGGCTGGCAGGATCCACCACCCCTATCAGTTTATCCAGAAGTATATCAGGCCCTTCTCCTACATAAGCAGGGGACTATATTTTGTTTTGTTCACCGTTTTATGTCAGGGAGCTGTAATTTTGTTGAACATGATATTGCTCTGTGATTGGCTGACAACCATTTCTTGACATCATCATACTCTCATGTTCTCAGGCAGCTCTGTGGTTGGCTGTCCACTTCCTTTGGACCAGGAAGGATTAAGATATCAAAATACATGTTTATATACAATCTTTTATACTTGCAGTCCCTAGCAAGCTCAGTCAAGGTAGTAGTTATTGTGTAAAACCTGTGAGGAAGATGAAGAGTTAATTGATGAGATCAGAAAAGGCCAAGACCAAAAGCCAGCCCACAACTGGTGTGAGACAGAGCCTCTTCTTCCACTTGATTACAGTGATGGCAGTATGCCTCATATTGCAGACCTGCTGATGGGGTGGAGCACATACCATCTGGTATGGAGTATCTTTCAGAATCTTCCCAGCTTCCCCTTGCCTCATGAGTGATCTTAGAGGAGTCAGAGAGATGAATGAGTTCATTATGTCACTGCAAAGGAAGAGAAGTGGAGGGTTAGTAAGGCAGACCAAAATTCTTAGATCCTACTTTCTCCCTACAGTAAATACACTGTTGGGACAGAGGAAAATCCATTATTCCTGTTTCATACGTACAGAACTGAAGCATGAAGGTGCTAACTGATTTGATTCAGGTACATTATGAATATAGTTGTGGGAGATATGGAAAGTGAAATCTAGTGGTATTCCTGGTTTTGTATTCTGTCAAAAGAAAATCCTATCCTATTTTCATCTGTATTTGTTTGATATATCATAAATAACTGAAATACAATAAAAATGCAATAGAGAGCCTAAAAATAATAAACTGCTGTCCAACCAGCTTCTGTAAAGCTGCAAACCCTCCCTCTGGGACAAATCTTCAGGATCTAAAAAAAAAAAGTGTTATTGCTAACAGAATTGTGGAATCCTTCTGCTGACGATGTGTGTTCAACATTCATTTAAAAAGTAAGCCAAACTACATCATAAATTTTTCAAGTAGACAATGGAAACATGGAATTTATGATCATTGACTCCTGCTGAAGGCTGATCCTGTAGATCCATATTTGTCATTTCAATTGCATAAAGTCATTTTTCAGTTTTTCATGGCTGGCTGAATGGTTGAGTGCCAATGGAAACATCACATTGAAATAACATATGTCAGAAATATTGCACAAGGAACTGGGAGCTGCTTTAACAGATATTGTAAAATATTGCTCCTTCTTATATCGAATGTATGAGTGAGAGTATTTCTTATTTGCCTTTTAAGTCAACTGACATTTTTTCTGATCTGGAATCATAGGCTTAGGCTGTGAGGGAATTTCAGTTTGTGTCAGTGTATGTGAAGATTTTCTTTAAAGGCAATGAGCTACTTGCATTGACTTTTACTAAACAATAAATTAATTGGCTACTTTAAGGGCCCTTGGATAGTATAAAATCATTGAATCACTCCTTTAGCTGTTCCTCTGAAAAATATTTAATTCTTGTCCTCTGTTGAATTTATCTAAAGAACAGTTATTACTTCTGTTTTCAGTTTGCTCAGGAAATATTCTCCAGTGCTTTTCTGGCTTGAGCTGTGCTTGAAAGTCTTGCCAGCATGTCAAACAAGAGTTTGAAAAATCATTTCCTTGTCAAGTGCATCTTTGCTGAAAATAACAGTGTGAGTAAATAAGGGGACTGAAAAAAACAGTGAATTTTTAGTAGTTAACAAATTTTATGCAGGAAACTGGTATGATCTATGCTAACAAATACATCTCTTTGATCAGATTTGTTGGTAGGGAGGTTAACAATCACTTTCTAATAAAAGTAAGGTATCATTTCTACACTTCTTAGGTCTTGTAACCAGTTGCTTGCGTGGTATTTGTTTTTCATTTCAAAGCGAAATGAGAGGATTGTGTTTACAAGAGAAAGTAGACATTTGTGAAGGATGCTCTTGGATTTCCTACCCAGTTCCCTAAACTTTTTTTTTTTTTTTTGGTATTAGCTGTAGATTTGGTTTGTTATACACCGTTTGCCTGGAAAAATGAGATAAGGAGTATGAGTACAAGTGTGTTGGTGTTGAGACATGGTAAGATATTGAGATACTGTGACAGAGTCCACACATCCAAAGTCCTGAACGGAGGAGACAATAAATTAAGGCAGCAGGATGAGGCATCAGCAGTGTTGTTACTAATGATTAAAGTACATATATGCAGCATCCAAGAGCAAAGTTCTCTATTGATGGAATCTGGAAATGGCTTCTATTGCAGCCATCATGGCTTTTTTTTTTCTTAAAAAGAAACTAATAAAGTCAGAGACTTTCTACAGTGCTAGTATGTTAGTTTATATGCATTCTGTTCAATGAAAATTTAATTGAATTTTGTTTACGGTGAGAAATCAATATTTGCCTGGTACTGCATTAGAAAGTGCACTTGTCCATATATATTAAGTAAAATGCTATCCCTGTTGAACAGTGCTTCAAGCAAGCAAATATTTCATATTTTTTCCTGTAAGAGAAATTTGATTTAGAACTTGTTCAGATGGATTTGGTAAATGTCCTAATTTTGGGAAAAAAAGACTGCTACTACAATGAGAGAAATTGAGAAACAGAAGTTAAAGCACTAAAAAGCCAGGTACTTGAAGTACCTCTTTTGCAGAAGTATAAAATCAGGAATGGAATTCAAATGCTTTATTTCCTGGCATTTTAATCACTGTCATGGACCATTCTGAATACAGTCTGTATAATTTTTTATACATCTATGAAATATTGTAATAGGAATAAAAAGTATTATTCCTATTAAAAAAAATAATCGTTACTGAGCTAAAAAGGACATTGGATAGAAGCTTTGTGTTAAATGGAAAATAAGCAGTAGAGTCTAAATCAAGCAAAAAGCTTAGTTCCCCTAACAAATAGAGCACTATGCCAAACCTGTGTCTGGACACTGAAGGGGAATCTAGAATCTCTGTTAACTTTTCTAGTACTTGGACAGTGTTAAGAGAAGTGATGTCCACTATTTTTAAAGTACCCAGTGAGACTCGAGGTAGCCTTTAACATAGGAATGGCTAATTTCTGGATTCTAATTTGTCTTCACATCAACTGTTTCCTCCTTGTCAGTAAGCAGAAAAGTATGGTCTGTGAGTTTTCCCACTTTCCATGCTGTAACCTCGTCACACAGTGATTCAAGATAAAATAGTAGGGCACCTACTAAGTCAATAAGGCAATCAATCCTTGTGAGTGTCATGATGGTCTTACTCTCCTATAGCACAAACTTTTCCCAAGAAGCATGGCTGAATGAGAAAAATGTAAGAATCTGCACAGTTACAATTCATTAACTACTGCATCTACAGTTCCTCTTATTACCTAAGGTCAACTAATGAATACATGAAATTATAAGGCAATACACGTGCATTATGCCTTTAACCTTTCAGTGCTAAGAATCTTCTGTGTTCACACATATTTGGCAAAGGCTTTGTAAATTCCTAGATGCTACCGTAATGCTATCATATAAATATTAGTGTAAGAATATTTTTATTTTGCTTATTCACTTAGAATTTTATTTAAACACATTAATAGTGATTCTATTAAATAAAGCTGGAGATAACAAAACAAAAGAAAAAAAAACCCTGCTTCTACTTATTAGAGGGAAAAATGGTAAGTTGTGTGTTGGGATTTTTTAAAATGAGACAGTTAAAAGAAATCCTCATTTTTTGTTTGTGGGGTGGTTTGTTTGTTTGTTTGTTGGGTTTTTTTCTTACTCATTTAAATCCTCATTATGTTTTCCAGTAGCGGTGAAGATGAAGAAATATTTTCAAATCTTAAAATTAGAGTGGTTGTTTCTTCTCTCAGGAAACGTATGTATTTTGCTTGTAGTGTTTATGACTTCCCTTGTCCATTATATATTGTAATCTGTTGTCCAAACTTTAGCAATTTTTGGCAGGAAGAGTATTAAATTATTGCTAAAATACATGGCATGACAGAAAAAAGAAAATTAAGTACTACCTTACTGAAGAAGACCACTGTAGTAGACACCAAAGAATCCATATGAAAGAACTATATCAGGAATTTTCATCCTCATTAATGTTTAACTCAGAGGTTACACCTGTTGCGGATGCTGAGAAATCTAATCATAAAACAGAAACCCAGAGGAAACTATAACTTTGTGTATCATAATAATGAAAGAACCACTTGTATTATAGCTAAAATGAGAATACTTGCTTTACATTTAAACATTTAAAAAAATATTTTTAATGAAAAATACAAAATAAAAACACTCCTCTTTGTAAATGTGTCAAAGAAATCTTACGAAACAAATATATGCTAAAGTTAGAACTTTATCATTATAAATTAATAAGAACCTAATCAAATTATACACACTATTCTTAATTTCAGTTTTTCAGACTATTTTCTTAGTTAGTTTGGATATTTATTTCTTTGTAAACTATATGTTCTGTATTCCCTGGATTGACTGCTTAAAGAAATCATGTGCTAAGGAATGCAGATAGTCAAAATCAATTTACAAACAATACCTCCAGAAAGATTAGTGTGAGTGATCTTAAGAATATAGACTAGAACTCTTTAATAGAGATTTCCACACTGGTTGAGATGAATACTAAACATCTCAGTAACTACAACTTTGAGTTTTGACCCTCAGTGTTGCTCCTGAAATCCTATACACACATTAAACTCCAGAAATAATTTCTTTTCACAGTCTATTCATGTTGCTTTGTTCTAATTTCTCTGGTTTAATTAGAATTTAGATATTAAACTAAAATATCATTAAATGGATTTTCTATATTAAAAAAAAAAACCAAACCTGAAGCATTAACTTTACCTGCATTCATGTTAAGTGTATTTCACCCTGCAAATCTGATACTCAAGGAAAAACCCAAGTGTATGGTATGTATCCAATCATTCATGTCATTACATTCTGAGCCGACAGTGAGCCATGGCTGTTACATGTACATTTCATATTACTTGAAAAATCACTAGCCAAGTGAGCCATTTATACCAGTGAATGGAGTTCTAATTTCTTTGTTTTTCTAAAGTGATTACTTTGGTTTCTTTAGAAATGGAAGAATGATATAATATTTGAAGCATTAATTAACTGAGACAGTTAACTGTGAGGCAAGAGACTGTCTCATGTTAAAGCAGAATATTTTGAATTATTTTTTACTTGTTTCTGAGGAGACATTTTTACATTGGAGGCAGAACAAAATGTTTAGTCTTCTTTTCTTCACTGATAATTTCACCATTTCTAAATATAATGAGTCCCTGCATATGTTTCTGGGGAATTTTTATTATATCACTTGAGCCAAATTAAATGCACATTTTTCTTTAAATATAAAACCCTCAAAACCCAGAAAACAAAAAATAACAATACATTGAACAGTGTACTATCACCATAAGGGGTTCAAAAAGGGGACTCAAAGATGCATCATCAGCCAATAGTTTATATACACTTGCATAAGCACGCATACTCTTGAGTATGCGGCATCTCAGGCCAGCCTTGCATTCATCCCCCAGCCCAGCTCTGCTTCACAAAGGTTGCTCCTGAGCCCACATATTCCAGGATGCCTACAAGACAATGCTGTGGCTCTTTCTTACCTCATCACCAAGGGAAACTTCACTCTCTTACAGGGCGTCTTTCAGTCTCTGGCATCCCTACTTCCAGCCAGTTTAACCTCTTCTGCAGCTGGGCCTTCTTGCCCTTGGAGCCAAGTAATTCCTCTGTCACTAATTACCACTGCTGAGCAGTTGCAATCTGAATGTCCCCTTCAACACAAATTTCCAAAGCATTGTAATCAATAACTATGTATTAGAGAGAGTCTAACTTAGTGATATTGATTTTGTAAACATGTGTTCGTTTTTCAATTTACAACAAACTTCTGTTACTTATTATGCAGCACCCATCATTCTCTCTATACCCTTATCAGCCTTCTAAAACAGGAAAGAATTTATATCCTTTATTTATATACTTTCCCTTGAGTTACTCATAAATCATAGGACATTAATTATAAAGAGAATAGAAACTTTTTCAAACTATTCACAATGCTTCCAGCGTAAAATCCTAAGACTAAAAAAGCAAAACAAAACTAATAAGAAAACCCCATTACTGATGCCAGTCATGCATCAGTACAAATCCCAGTGAAACCATGAAGAATGGATGCCCAGCACGACAGTTAAGATGCAATCATGGAACACAGGGAAATGAATAAAAGAAGTACCGTGACTTTGTCAGCGCATATAACCTGAAATATAGTAAGTGAAAATTATCTAAAGATCTAAAAAAAAAAAAAAAAGACAGTATTGAATTCAAGTTCCATTGATTTTGCCCAGTGTGTGAGTCAATCCTGCTTAAAGTTAATGAAATGACTCCTATTGACTTCAAAGTATAATCAATCAGGCCTAAAGCATAATACCTGCAAGTCTTGTTAATATTGAAGTACATAATTTAATAAAGTTTAAATGTTCTCTCTTTATCAAGAAACCAAAAAATTATGGATGTATCTTTATGTACTTTATGACACATCTAAACCAAAACATATAACAGCAGCTCTGCAAGACAACACCCTGAGGTATATCAAAAGCTACTGTACAAAACTCATCAGCTACTGTAGATCACTTGTGCATAAGAGTGGCAGACACTTCTCAGAATAGCATTTTCCTCAAATTCTCACTGGAAAATAATTTTTTTGGATCAGATGAAAGATCTTGCTAAAACAGCTTTTGGCAAAATGAAATTATCATGAATGTGTTGCAGGTTAAAATAAGATAATTTTTTATTATTCTGTAATTTCATGATTTTTTTAACATTGTGTGATAAAATAATGATCATGCATACTATGACTTAACAGCACAGTATGATATAATGAGCCAAAATATATTTTTTTTAAATAGCAAAAAGCTGCTGCTGTGCTGACAGGAAAATCTTTTTGTACGAAGGTTTAGCTGAAATACATAATACATTCAATATATCACAGTCTAACTCATTCATTCCAACGCTGTTATTAGATTATTCTGACATGTCATTTTTAGTGTCTTGTTACTTGCTGAACAATCATGAAAGAATATAAAGTGCATATGCAAGTTCACAGTATTTTTCTAAACCCATTGCTTAATCCAACTGAAAATGAAATATCAGTGGTTAAAACAACACTTTCCTGCAATGACAACCGTTGGAAATTCAACAGAATGCAAAAAAACATCATCTTCCTTTCAGTTCTGTGGAAAAATATTTTAATAGCTTTCATATATCTTTTCAACATATTCTTTATAGAAGAAGAGGGAGATTTTTAGAAAATATACCTTCTCGTTCAAGGGTATATTTTTTTTAATGTGAATTTCTGTTCACTAATAACCAGGGAAGCACCTGAATAGAACAGGTAACCAGTGACTTCTAGTGAAATCACAACCTATTTTAATTTGACATTTAGTTTGACCAAATCTGATAATGTGTTTTAGATGGAAATAATTCAGGAAGAATTTGAACCATCAAAGAGGTCTACATACTAGCAGTTCTGTTACTAACTCTACTCCAATAGTTGAGTGATTTTTAGAAGTGCAGTATTGGAGACTGAGAACTTGTACTCTATTTTTTTTTTTTATCTGAACCATTTAGAAACACATTTAGTATGCATTGTTATAGAGAATTTGCAGAAAAAACACCATGATTACTGATGTTATTTTGTTAAATATTAATTTGATCCTTTGGATCAAATAATTTGTATGAAGAAAATAAACATTTCCTTTGCAGAGGGGAAAGATCACCTAAAAGGGATAGCAGAAAGCGCTTACCTTTGTGCTGATAATGCTCCTGCAATCCCATGTTGATTCACAAAGGTTTTCTCTAGATGATAGAGGTAATAAGCCTAAATTGTGATTTATTCAGTCCGGACAATGCTCTTGAGCATCTAAATTGTAACTGTACCTCATGTCTTTAGAGACTTGACAAACAGGCTCACAAGCTACAGCTTCTCCCCAAGGGAGACTAGAGGGTTTATAACATAAAAGATGGGATTTGTGATGTGAATAGTTTAAATCTTTTTCTGTGGAAGATAAGGATAATAAACCAAAAGAATGATTTATACAATATATTGAAGCCACTGCTGCCTAGGGTTTCCATTTGCTGTATATATTGAGCGACTAGAGTACCACTATGAAAGGATTGCTGCTGAGACAGTGCTAGCTATGTTGCTCAGGAATAAAATCACTACAGACATTTGGAGCCCTCCTTCTGGAAAAATTACATTTAAAGGCAATATCAGAGAAAATCAATTTAGAAAGTAGACACAAAATTCTGGTGGTCGCTAAATCTTTTTGCATTTATTTTTGGCTACTTTACTGCCTTCTTACGGCCAATGATATATATATATATACCATTAATAGCATTGGACTAAAAGATGTCAGTCCTAGATACCCAGAAAGATTGCAAGTATCCTGAATTGGAAGAAGCAATATTATTCTTTAACCTGATGGGTGTTTTGCTCTCTTACTAGACACATTTTGTAGTGAATTAGAGGAATAATTGCATAGCTAAAACAACAAAATTAATTGCTGTCAGTTATCCAGCACTTACAATTCAAGTAGCCAAACTGATTAAGAACACAGGGTAACTAACAGATCTTCATGTAAATTGTTCCTAAATAAAAAAATTGTACATGTTAGGGGTATGACAGTATTCTGTCTTGTGGCTACAACAAGGAAACTACCAGCTGACACTCAGTTTAGTCTTTATCTGTTTTGTTCACCTCTTCTCCAAGTATAAAGTTAGAACAGTCAAACGTACACACCATGCCTTCCTGAATAAGAATTGTCAACCATCCTTCTACTCTTTAAATATACAAGTAATGGCATTCTTTGCAACATTTCAAGGCAATGGTTTACAATTTATACCCAATCACAGTCTATCAACTGAAACCTTCCCTTGTTTTCCCAGTAATATTAATTTAAATCAAGAATTCCTAGAGAAACTGCTAGGAACAGTAAAATCTGAAATGGAGCCGAGAGAAAGCAGGGATGTTAGCTTATAGAAAGTGGGAATAATTTTGGGGACTAGTAGTGGGGAGGGAGGAAGAGCATCTTTTTAACCAGTAGGTAAGGAAATCTGTCTTGGAACCACTGGAATCAAGAAACATAAAAAGCGCTGTATTATATCTTCAGAGAAACTTTGTTCTGACTTTTTTGAGGCCTTTTAAATGTTACGTTCATCTTACTTTCCTTTGGTAATCAAACACTGAAGGTGCAAGCACAGTTTTTCACTAGGCATGTCAAGCTTCCCTTGTGTTGTTAGGAAGCATTTCTTATGAACAATATTTAATTAGAGAAAGTTCAATAATTAATTTAGTCAGAGCTTCCTAGGTTGTTTTAAAGTCCTTAGAGGGACTATGAGATCATTAATTCTCTGTAACTTTCTCCTGCATATGTACTCTGGGAAGAAAGCAATGGTCTTTACAACTAACTTCAAAGGGAAAGGAAATTATCCACTTATCCACTCTATTCCATTATTTCCTGTCCATTGTGAAGAAAGGAGAAACATATGGCTTAAACCATAATCTTTTCTCCTACAATTTGATATTAAAAACACATTCTGTTAGCTAATGTAAGAGTTGTGAAGTGCTGGAATAAATTGTATGGGAGGGTTGTGGAGGTTCAGTTACTGAAGTTCTGTAAGGACAAAATAGAAAACCATCTGCCAGGAACTGTATTTGGATAGTTAGTGCTGCCCTTCCGAAAATGGTCTAAATGGTGTTCCAGCCAGCCCATTTTCTGTGATTCTGTATAAGCTAGTAGTTTTTTATGATATCATACAATGCACAAAAATGTACAAGCAGGGAGATAAATCCTTATTAAAAAGATATAAGGAGCCAAAAAAATAATTATTTGTCCCTTAATGCATTTACTTAGAATAGCAGTATGCCCTCTTTGCAATTGCAGACTCAATGGAAGAGTTAATACATGTTCTGTTGGTGATTTTAAATGTCTTATCCCTCACAAGACATAATTCTCAATTTTTTTTCAGGGTAGGGTGAGGCACTTTACACTAGTTTTGGCTTTATGTAGTATGAGGAACTGCATATATTTACAGCTTTTGAATGACCAAATTGTATTTGAAGTTTTGGAACTACCAAGTCTTTCTTTCTGGCAATATGACTTTGTATCCTTGGTACTTAACTGTCCGTATTTTTCTTCTACCATGCATTTGCATGTGTATGATGAGACCCAATGGGAGTTTCTGTTTCCATAAAGAGGAGACAACTTGGAAGGTTCTTGGTTCTTGAAAGATTGAAGTAACCTAAATTTTAAAGTAGTGCACTGTACAGTATTTATGCTTCTTAAAGCATTTCCCTGGTTTTCATCCAGCTCTGTTGAAACAGTTCATTCATTTGGAGTTTAGGGCCTTATTTTTCTTTGGTTATTGTTAAAAATTATTAGACTTCCCTCATTGAATGGTGATAATGTTGTTATTTGTGAGAATTTATAAGCTGTTCTGGAGGAGACATTTATTGTGTTTTGGGCTGCAAACTATAGTGGAGCTATATCATATCTGAGTTTCCTATGAGTGCTTATGGTCAGATTCTGGTAACATCATAAATGTGAAGAAATGCTACTAGCTTTATGTAACTTTTGAGTGTGTAGCTGTTTTAGGACTGAGCTGAATTCCATCCTAGGCTGTACATACAGTTGTCATCGAGTGAGGAACAGAGAGAACATTTTGTCTCTCATCATTGGATGTTGAAACTTAATGAGTATTCAGATGACGATTGATTAATTTAATTTCCAAATCTTCCGTGTACTTCAAGGGCAATTCGATTAAATATTCATTAGATACTTTTATCAGTTGTATATACAAAAGAGATAGGAAATCTGCATCCTGTGAACACATAGAGGGATAGTTGCTCTGTGACTATTTAACATGCTGGTAAATTCTAAATATATTTTTGAACACACTGTAAGAGAGCTGATGTCTGCCTTCCTTTTTTATTTTTTTTCCTACTGACCTTTTGTAGGCTTAGGATTGCATCCTACCCTGACTAAGGGGACTAGGAAAAGGACACTCTCTTCTAGATGTAGCAATGTTACACACCCCAAATTATTTTTATATTTAGATAAAATTTGCCAAATTTAGTTAAGATAAATTAAGAAAAACATATAAGATATTTTTGAATTACACATCATGTTAAATTTGGGCCATGAATGTGTTTTTCTGTATTTTAAATACTGTTCTTTATCAACAAGCCAATATCTCAGCCTGTTCCTAACCCTGCTCATTTTCCTGTTAGTGTGAGTCTTTACAGTGTTCATAAACATCGATGCCTTGTAAAGAACTTGTTTGTAATTGTACAGAGCCTTAGAAAAACACCCACTCAATTTCCACAGATCTTAAAAAAAAAAAAAAAAACAAAAAATAAAACAAACAAAAAAAACAAACAAACAAAAAAAAAAACCAAACAAAAATGAACA
Organism: Rhynochetos jubatus; assembly: GCA_027574665.1. Classification (NCBI taxonomy): domain Eukaryota; kingdom Metazoa; phylum Chordata; class Aves; order Eurypygiformes; family Rhynochetidae; genus Rhynochetos; species Rhynochetos jubatus. The sequence goes on from CM050656.1 coordinate 27,823,759, forward strand.
ACCAAACAACACTCCCCCACACTCCCACTCTCCAACACACACCCCCTGAAACAATAAACAGCTTTTATGAGCTGTTATTTCTACAAGGGCCACTCTACGCCTAAAATATACTCACCACTTAAAGTACAGTTACTTACTTCTGACAGAGACCCTGAGATTATCAGGTAGAAAATATGATAGCCTACAATTGTTCTTGAAGTACATGGTCTTCAAAGGAAACATTGGTATAAAAACCTTAATAAACGTTTCAGTGTCCATGGAAAATAACCCTTTTAACAAATGTCTGCGTGCATTTTGCAAGTGTCCCCCATCAGTTATTAGCATGTTGGCCTTTGGCATCTTTTCCATACAGCTTTATAAGGGAAACTAATTTTAAGTAAAAATATTCTGCCTATGTAAGTATTCTTACAGCTTCACATAGTAACATCCTATTACATTCTGAATGCATTTTTCATATATCAAATAATTTCCTTACATTTTCTTTTCTTAATATAAACAGCTGAGAAAGGAATAATTTTTCCCTGTTAGTACTGTTTATAGGCCCCAAGCAATGAGATGCTGAGAGACCATTCTATGATTTGATGACTCTAAGGGATGCCTGTACCTCTTATATTTTTTGTGACTTCTCCAGAAGTACATGGACCTTAAAGAATGAAGCTCTAAATATTTTAAGGAATGAACACTTTTCCAGTGTGAATGGATAGTTTTCATTATGAATCAGTAAGAAATTGCAGAGGAGTTCTTACATTTCAGATCTATTTGCCTCTCTTTGTGGCAATTTTACAATGAGTTGCATTGAATTACTGAGCTCTAACAGCCAACAGAACTAAATTACACAGTGACAATCTTAGTATGCTGCTTACAGGCAGAATACATGTATATTTTGCTATGAAAAGGTGCAAAAGGTGCTGTGCTGGAACAACACAGTAGTGTTTCTGCCACTCAGCTATTCATCTGAACTCCTACAGCTGTTTTGTCATTAAACAATGAATGAAGTAATGAGGAGCCCTCCTACTAGTTGCCCTAGCAGGAGAACAGAGAGACTCAAATATGTTTAATAGTACATAAAAAAAGACTTAATCAGATACTTTCTTGGTTGTTGGCAAGGGAGAGCTCCATATTGACAAATCACAATCAAGCATCAGGCAAACAATCCGTGCATTCCCACGTTCACAATGGAAGAAATTACCAAGTAATAACAGCATTATCAGCAGTGTTGTTAGAAAGCTTCAGCACCATTATATACAGCCAGATTATAATAGCTTGACTACTATAAAAGAAGCCGTAGAAGAGGGAGGCAGCAGGAGCCTGTGCCCTATGTTTGGAGAAGACAACACAAGTCACTCATTCTCCCTGAATCAAATACAGAGCTCACGGAGACCAGGCTCTTGCAATCAACTTGCACGTGTCCAGCAGTTTTGAGCAACATTCACTCTTCCCAATAGATTCTGATGCTAGATGACCACTTCAAATATTCCAGGACCTCAAGAGGAGCTCAGTTGGAGAGTTTTCTCTGCAATGTGACAAATCCTCCAGTCACCAGGGCCAGTGATTACTTTTAGGCTGAATTGGCAGTAAATTTGTGTGCTCCTGGTGGTAGTACAGTGCAGGAAAAATGTTCCTCTTTGCTTTTCTTCCTGGTTGCAATGAGAATAAAAAGGTACTGCACTTTCCCCGGTTTTTTTCCCTGAATCAAACTGATTCATGGTGGTGTTTGTCCTACCTAATCACTCCTGCCAGTCTGTAATCGAAATTAGAGAAGCAACATTTTTCTCATAGTATTTTAATAGTGCAAAACAGATCCATTACGTATGCCTCTGGACTTCCTGGAAATGAAGCAGACATTAATTCAGAAAGATTAATTGAAACATTACCTCTGGCACCATTACAGATACTTCAGCTCTTTATTGATTTAAGTTTGGCATTGACACCTAGCTTTCCTTGCAGGTGATGATGTAGAGCCTGTTGAGAGAATTAGAAAGATCTTGTTACTACAAGAACAAGGACTTACCGAGGTGAATGTGCATATGAAACCTACACTTCTAAATCTTCCCACATAAGAGAGGTCTGTCAGAGTTTTTATCATTCAACAGTCTAGTCAGAAAGTTTTTCAGTAGAGTATTCCATTTCATTGGAAGCTAAATATCTCATGGGTTTGAGACTATTTTGACAGCTTTTCTCACTGGAAATTTTATAAGGTCCTGGTAAATGCACTGGTTGAGAAGATTAAATGAAAACCCAATCTCTCTGAGCAAAAACTAGGTATTTGCAAAAGTATGGGGTTTAAAAGATGTTTTAAGGTTTAATATTTTTTCCAAAGTAGAATGAGAAAGAAACTAAAAAGTCACAAAATTTTATTTCTAGTTTCTGTTAACCATCTCTGTTATTCACATAGATGCTGAATAAGATCTTCCTGCAGTCCTTTGTTAACATTTTTCAGATGAGAAACTAAGGACTAGCACAGTTGATTTTACCTCAGACAGTCAAGGAAAAAAAAAAAAAAGTCACAAAGAATTGAGGAGCAGAAATAAGACATTTATCTAAAGGAAGAGAACAGCTGTGGAAGAGTGAGGTACACCCTGCACCTGAACTGAAGGTTAATGCAGTCTAATTTAAGCTTTAACAATGAAGCCAGGGAAATGGAAAAGCTCTAGAGGTGTTTGGAAGCTAATGATGCACCATTGTAGTAAAGTCCAAAATAAATTCTCGTTCTCATTGCAAAACCACATTAAATCTAAAGTACTGCAGGATAAGGCTGTCTCATGCTGCTTGGTGCATTACTCTTCCTGAGTGTTCATTGGGGTTTTTCCCCACTGTCAAAGAACAAGATGTTGGTTTTTTTTCCTGCTCATACTTCTAACAAATTTTTCTTAGGACAGAGTTCTGAGTGACTGAAAATATTAAGTAAATGTAGAAGCTTTAATGTAAACAGTGAGAAAACTTGAATATGGAAGAATGTATCAAATAAATTGTCATAGTACCCTGAAAACATGAATAGAAAAATAAACAAACTAACTAACTGAACACAAAACCATGGCGGGGGCGGGGGGGGGGGGGGGGGGGGGGGGGGGCAAATTAAAAGCCAAAATCCTACCACAGTTTCTCAAGCGGCTTTTTTTTTTTTTTTTTTGAACATTCTCTTAAACTTTCAAGATTATGTTTTTATACAGTCCATTAAATTGCTGTGTTTCTGTGCAGGAATGCTTTCTTTCCTTTGACCCATCTAATTTGGAGTTCCACCTAGGGTAGTTAGAAAACCCAAATATTATTAATTTCTGAAATCAGCTAATTTTATAACTTTCCCCACAAAATCCAGATCAGAAAGAATGATCCATTCCTAAAGGATGGGAATTTTGGTATCCTTATGAGGAGACACAGCCAACAACATTAATACTTTTCTATTGAATATTGCAAACATTAAACATCTAAATTTCTTTCTCCCCTGTGCAAGAAGTACACGTGGAAAACATGTTGTTACTGATTTGAGTAACAACAATGTATTTATAACACCAATCTCTGAAGGTATTCTGAAATACAGCAAGTTTACTGTTCTATCTCAGGTATTTTATCACTTGTACTTTAGTGTCTCAAGACAATAATACCAGCTCAAACAAATCAGAAGACAGAACAATAAACCTGTCTTGTAACTTCTAGGGAACAAAAACAATGTGAAAAATAGAAATAAATGTTCTAAGTACAAAATATACTTGAGAAAAAATGAGTTACAATGATTAATAATATTATTTGCATAAATATAATATATAAACCTTTAAAACAAATCACTCATTAAAAATTATTACATAATTACATTTGATATAACAACTTCTTACTCATTCTATTTTTTTTTTTTTTGGTAGAATAAAGATGAGCATACCCTAGACAGGGATGATACAATTTCTCTAGTGCTATAAGCACTGCTGCTGTGAAAAATCTCAGCTGAAAAAATTGTACTTATACAGTCTTTGAGTTTGTGCTATACCTTAACATTGCTATAAAAATCCTTTTAAGTTATTTGAGTGGGCTGCAACCACACAGATATATAAACACAGTATTTCTCTCTTCCTTCCCACCTTCAACAAAAGGTTAATTATGGCACATTTACTACCACCAAAAATTTCACATATCATATGTTTACAAGGATCCAGATCTCCCTGTGTGCTGAGAGTGGTCTGTTCCCAGGCTATTCCCTGCTCACTGCAACAGCTTAATAGAAATTGATGTCTACAGCCTCATCCTAAAATTCTTACCACTGAAAGAAATGCCTTTAAACTCTTATAACATCCATAATATCACACAGAAAAAACCTTTTTCATAATCATTAGGATGAAAAATACCAGTTGCCAACCAACAGCTACTTAGTAATTTCAGGACTTGGAAGTCCTATTGACTAATAAACTGTATCAAGTATTAAATAGCAATGACAACCTTATTTTTTCATCTTGATTATTTTTTTAATGAAGTCTTTGTTTAAGACACAATACAAAGGTTTTTTTCAGCTGAATAAATATTAACATTCAACAGGTTCATTCAGTTTTATATTCCTGAGGGCTTTGCTATATCCTCCTTCCTTCCTTCCCTCCCTCCCTTTTTCCAAAAATCTAGAAAAAGAGTTCTACCTTAAGTAACTTTTGTGATCTTATTTACAGTTCTTCTTCAGTTAATGTTGATATTTTATTGAATGCTAACATTTGAAAACTGGGAGACTTAAGATTTTTTTTAATGAGGAATATGCAGAAAAGGATTATAAAATAACGTTTTGTTTTACAGCTTTTCAGACACTCTTTTTTCCAGACTTAGTTTACTCAAGAAATATTATGCAATTACTGACTAGCATCTCCATCAGAAAAGGTGTTCGCATTGTAGAGAAAGTTCCAAAGAAACTTTTACAAGAAGTATTTCTCTAGAGAGTAAAACCACTAACAGTTACAGAAAATTAAGAACATTTTGACAATTGTATCATAATATCCATCAAGATTATACATAGGATTTAGGCAGTAATATATGATGTAAGTCATGGCTTAACACTGACACGAAAATCAGGAGATGAACTAGTGAGATGTTTCAAAAACATCTCTTGCAGCAGGGACAGACGATCTGCAGACGGCTTTAAGATCTTCTATATCTGTGGTTGGTAGTAACCCTTATAAATTTGTTAGTATTAAATGAATAAACTGGTATTCAAATGTTAAACAGCAATAGAGGCCATTCCCTGAGCTTCAGTTTAGATTTCTGTTTATCTACTCAAATTAAATTAATACTGGTTTCCCATGAAGGGATGTTCTTTTACCATGATATATACATAGCAATCTGCTTTTACCCAAGCTTTGTTTAGATTTACTATATATACAGTGTCTAATTGCCAGTGTTGTTGCCTCTCCAACTGCCTGGACAGTCTAGAGAAGATGGCAGATACTCTACTCTAGGAATGGAGATACCTACAGGTCAGACAATACTGAGAGAAAGTAAATTGATCCTGGGAAGACATAATGCAAGAGTTCAAAGCAATGGTGAATCAAGCTCTTTTCACTAAGCAAGGCTTAAAACATATAGATATTTCAAAGAGACAGCTAAAATGTTTCTGGTTTAGCAAGCATTGAATACATCTAACAGGAATAATTGCAGATCAAGCCCACTACTGATCTGGAAGGCCTAGCTGAGTTTAGCTTCTACCTTCAGTATCATCAATGAGTTTTGATGCCACCATAATTACTCCTGGGTTTATATCAGCTGAGAAGGTCATTTCCTTTGAGCAGCCTAAAACTGTATATATAACTCCAGACTGTCCCCTGTCTATAAGGATAGAATTTCATTTTCAAGGAAACAAGGATGGCAAGTTCAGAACTGGACAGGGGAGGGATAGGAGATTTGTTCTCACCAGTTGGTCACAGAGAAAGATTGTTTTCCTGGGAATGCAAAAAACATTTCCATTTGACAGCAGAGCTGAAGCAGTGGTCACAAATAAAGTGCTGCTAACAGGAGCTGTCACCATATTTAAGGCTGATGAGTGGTAATTAATGTGAATTCTTTCAAGCAAGACTTGCAGGCTCAAATGGTGCTTAGTGATTCACAGAGGAGAGGAAAATTGGAGAGACTCTCACTTTGAATTTGAATTTACTCCCTGTGAAAGTCTGAAAGTGACAGTGTACAAGTCTCACAGCCTTCAGCAGCAATGAAGTGACTGTGTTTGCTCAAATTGCAGGATGCTTTAAATACAAGAGCGTTCATAGATAGAGGTGTACCATTCTTACTCTCTTACACACCTTCAGATCTGAGGGTAATTTAGAACCTCATGGAAATTTTTTCTCTGGCTCATTCCTCAGTATTCGTAGTCCTCATATTAAAATCAAAGCAGTTTTTTATGAGTTAAAAATGTGTTCGTTTAAGACTGAATGGCAGAGTAAGTACTGTACTGTGTACATTAAGTCCATAACAGTTCCCCTCTGCAGTTCTTTCCTCATCCTGCTTTTACCCTGCTTCAGCATGGGTCCTCTCCACAGGCTGCAGTCCTTCAGGGTAAACCTGTTCGGGTGTGGGCTCCTCTGCACAGGCTGCAGGGTGGATATCTGTCCCATTGTATTCTTTTCATGGGCTCCAGAGGGATCTCTGCTCTAAAGCACCTCCTCCCTCTCTCACCTGGGTGTCTCAGGGCTGTTTCTCACAGTTTCTTACTCACACTCAGTTTATTTTCAAAATATTAATATCCTAGAGTTTCATTAACAAATTAAATACTTATGTATGATGCAGATTAGATGCTTCATTGATATATTAATAAAAAAGTAATCAGATATGTTAGCATAAATTACATATACTTAGTATAATAACAAAAACAACTAGTATTTGAACCTCAGAATTAGGCTTAAAAAGCATGAGACTGCATTGTAAATCTGAGGACTTGAAATTGTTAAGTGTATTGGTTTTGATTTTTCACACTAGAAAGTTTCAGCCACAGATACTGGTTGTACTCAAAGCAAGGACTATGAGAAGAGTTTTATCTGCCCCAGAAGCAGGAGATGTTCTATATCAGAAACTTTGATGGCTTTGGCAGCTTGGAAAGCTTCATATTTTTCTTTTAGCTTGAGCCTGGTATGGAACATGCCATCTGGAAGGTTATTCCCCACTGTCTTCCCATTATATTACAAATTATTTCTAGCCAAGCTTGAGGAATAGAAACGTTTTGTGTGTGCATAGTGAAGACTCACTTAATGACAGTTTTCCAAGATCTGGACTTTAAAACATAAATCAGGTATCATCAGATTTGTAGTAAAATCCCTGAGTTGGCAAAACATCAGTACTTCCTAAATGAGTCAGTTCATCCTGCCTGCTAACAGGGAGGATATACATGTGCTACAGGGAAATTAAAAATAATAATAATAAAAGAGAAGAGAGTTTATCAAAATGGTGATTTATTTTATTTGTATCTTCTGTTTTGCAAAATGTTAATTCATTCCCTTAAATAAACAGCAAATAGAAATCATCCTCCCTCAAGCCATAAATTAGCCAAAGCATTCATAGATCACTCTTGATCACTCTTGGTAATAGGCTTTTTCTGTGGAGTCCATTTCACCCGGTGTGCAAAGTGCAGCTCCTTACTCTCAGCTTAATGCATTTAATAAAACTTAATGAAACATTTGTAAACTTAATGAAGCACTCTTGAAATGAAACCAAAGGCAAGCCAATGTCCTTCTAAATGGAAACTAGGCCATCATACTAGTACCACTGGAATGTCTGAAATTGTGTTAAGCTTTTAATGTGTCCTTTGAGTTTAATAGGGTAGACCAGAGTATCACTGAAATTCTGTTACAGTAAATATTTTTTTCTTTTAGAATCTCTGAAAGCTTCAGTCACATATAGGTATCTGTATTGCATCGTGTATTCTTGGCGGTTTTCTAGACAAGCAGAAAGTGTGACTCTGCAATAAGGTATTGCAAATGGTAGTAACGGGTCACAAACTTTGAGTCTGCAAAGCCTTAGCACTTGTCTTTACACATGAGGTGTGTTTTATTGTTGTCTATAACAAGGTTTTGAATGTTAACAGAAGAAACTAATAATCGTTATAGGCTGTTTTTAACTTGTTCTTTCTTGTGGAGACGTCCGAGCAATTAAGTAAGTACTTCATTGAAGAAATCATATGTTTTAGCAAGACATTTTTCTGGTGGGAGAAAGAAGAAGATAAGTTTCTATCTTTGTGTATGTGTTTGTATGTGTCTTTTTAACATCAAGGCCTTTAGATATATGCATAAAGATGGAGCGTTGATTCTTCAGAAGAGATTCAAATTGGTGTGGTTTAGAGCATAAAGCAATAGGGGTTTCTACCATCTTGGATTACTTGGGAAGTCTCCACTGACACAGATAAGTCTATATAAATGTTCTCTAATGTACTTCACTGTGACAAAGGAACAGTTTTTGTGGGGTTTCAGGTTTGCATCATACGGGTTTGAAAGTCAATGCATATGGGTATCTCTAAATGCAGAAGTTTAAAAGTTGCTTCCGACTATGAGGCTGAATGTCTGCCCTCCTTCTAAGGAGAGGAGGGAGGAAGATCACCCATTAGAATCACAAAGAAATCTTAGCTTCATGCATGGGCAGATCTTAAAATGTCAGATATTGCCAAACTGGACTTTTTTGAAGTCCAGGATTAAAAGCAATACTTCATATTCTCAAATCATGGATCCTGACTCTTTCCACTGGGCCCTAAATTGTTGATAAATTAATACATACAGCTTCTGGACTGCAGACTGATGGTTTAGTAAACAGATAGGCAGATGAATTTGTTTGTTTTGATCCAAAGAAAAACTTAGGGACCTCATAGGGATACCTGCATTCATTTTTTTTGGTTGGGTTTTGGGATCTTTGCTATTTAGGATTGCTGAAGTAGGTTTGCACACTAAGTGACTACTTCAAGTAGGGTTCAGCTTTATGTTTGTGTACTTATGTTAAGATTTTGGATGTATCAGTCTTTGGCTTTTAATTCATTCTCTTCAGCCAGCATACTTTGACCAAAATTTAAGGAAAGCTGTCTATTAAGTAGAGGGTAAAAGCATTATCTGGGGACTCATATATTGCTGGTCATGTGTGCAGCAATGATTTCACAATTTTTCAATTATTTTCTCATATAATAGATCACTGTACTCTTCCCATCACTTCTGAAATTTTCTTGAAGTATGAGCATTTCTGCAATGTTTGCACACTTGCTCTTTCTTCTTGTCCACAAGCAGAAAAGTCTTTACACATGGCCTTAATGAAGCTCTGGTCCAGGGCAAGATGCCCACCTACGGCAAAGACCGATGCCTGATTTTAGCAGCTGGTCCTGCTCATGCAGAGGAAGGATAAGAACATTCTTCTGTATAATTTTGTGATTTCCCAGGAAAACATGCCTGTACACTGGGTAGAATGTATTGCAGACCTATCTTTTTTACTTCACATGTATTTTTTATGTTGGCAGTACCTTACACACAACAGGACTTTTTCAGAATTCTTCCTACAAAACCTTCCAGATTTTTCTGTACAGAACATCTGCACTTTCTCACTGTGGTTGACAACTGATTGTTCCTTGTGAAATGTATCTTGTAACTAAAGTTAGTGAATCAGAGAATTTGAATTAGAAGCTATTTTTCCAGGTTTCTTGTGTTAACAATATGAACGCACTACAGCGATAGTTCTTAACGATACAACACAAGAGAATTCAATATTGACAGTATAAGCCATAAGCCTTATTTCCAGTTCAAAATGAGGTTTGAAAATATTTTTGAGCATTTCTTATTCTGGACCAATTCATCTTGTAGTGTGGTCAGAAATGCTGGGACAGAAGTGGTATGTATGGCTGAAGCTGTAAGATTTAACTCCTTTAGCCTTACAGAAACACAGAAAATCCCAGGTTCAGATCTCTGCAAAGAATGTCAGGAAATCATCTGGTACTACCTTCTTTTGAGACCAAGGACAGTTTACCCAGGACACTGCCAAGGCAAGGCTTGATTCCATCACTTCTTTGTGCAATCCATTACAATGTTTACTGTTGTCACAATCAACATATTTTTTCTTATATCTGTATGGATTTTCTCCTGAAGAAACTTGTGCCTATCACCTCTTCTCCTTTCAGCCTGAATCCTGGTAGACAGAGTTCCTCCATCTTCTCTTATGCAGTCTTTTATTGAAAGACTGGGATTATATCTCCCACTCAATCCTTCTCCCCTCTTGGCTGAATTCCATTTCTTTCAACCTTGTCAAGTTTTCCAGCCCTCTAATCATCTTGGTTTCCCTTACCTGGACCATCTTCAGTTATCCAATGTCTCTTTTGAACTGGGAAGATTTGGACACAGTCTTCTGGTCCTAACATATTAGCAGTCCCTGCTTCTTCTCCCTGTTGGCTTTGACCTGTTGAGGAGCTGTTGCCCCAGTTGTCTCTTACAGCAGACAAGGAACTAATTCATTTCTCTCCAACTTTCATTGCTAGGATCCCATGTCTCTTTTCCAGCTGAGGGGTTTTTTGGGGGACTTTTCTGGTTTTTGGGGAGTTTGGTTTTTTTGGTGTTTGTTGTTTTTTTTTTTTCCAAATGAGGGGAGAGCAGCTATCTTGGTGCCATGGATGCCAAGCTTTGAAGATGTCTTCCCCTAAGAATCACTTCTCTTTCCTTGTCTAAGCCTTGCTTTTGGCCATCCTATTCTGCACCCCGAGTCCTCAGATCTTGTCCTCCCAGAATCACTGCTAGCAATCACTATTAATTTCTTATTCAACTTCCTATATATGGAGCATAATCCACTGATCTCTTCCTGCATCTCTTCATCTGGCAGCTCAGTGATTGCAGGCACACCTCCCACAGACAAGGTCTGCCCCATATCAACCTCTGGGGGAGCACCAAGCATTTGCCGCAGCCCATCACCTGAATAACTAATGGCATCTCCCCTCAGCAGCTCAGTTTGTGTTGATGCTTCTGATACCCTAGTAACAGCCCAAGGGGTTGCTATAGGAGCAGCATCCTGTTTTGTGTTACCACTGTCTAAAATGGTCACTGTTTTTCTTACCAGAACACCAGCACAGACCTCAATATCTCAAGCTCCTGACTATCTCAACACCTCCCAGCTCAAGCAGCACCCTGGGACATTCTGACCCTCCATCCCAAACTGGCATGCAAACTCCTCTGTGTCTCTTTTCAGCCCCTATTGGCAGTAATCTAGCTCACTGTGGTCTCTAAGTGCTAGTTAAAGACTAATTAGGAGCCAGGCACATGTGTTTTCTCCACTAGCAGGTCCTTTCTTGAAACACTATGAACCCACCAAACACCTTCCAGGGGAAGTGCAATCACCTGGTGAGTCCCATTGCTACTTTCCTAGAAGTGGAACCTGGTCACAGGTGCCTTCCATTGTATCTAATTGATTGTATATGAAGTCTTGCACAGTCATATAGTGTAGCTTTACATTGTGAATTATTGATAATTTTTTAAGGAGAGAGATCTTATTCTTACCCCTGCAATAAACCTGGAGTAACCTCCAAAACTGATCAGGAAAGTTTTTCCTTACTGTGAATGTGCAATAAGCTCCTGAATAAGAGCAGGTGAGGCTGTCACAATTTGGCTTGGGTATGTGGCTACTTCATCCCTTATTTACAAAAACAAACCTCATTTGCAGTTTTCTACGCAAGGTATAAGAAGTCCGCATTCAGAGTTTTATCCTGGCCTAATAGGATTATTTCCTGCCATCAGATTTATCCTCATGCTTCCTGACTTGGACATGCCTCACTTGAAGCATGCCTAGTTCATAGCAGTGATTTATGAGGCAGGCTGAGCTCCCTGAGTTTAATTTGATTTAGGAAAATTTCCCAGAACTTACCAGGGGAAGCTCAGTTATAAATCCAAACATCACACTTCATAAGAAGGTTTTACATTTTCTCCTAATGTTTTAAAAATATTTCCTTAAAGGCTGATTCTCCAGTACTCTTCACATTAAGCTACATCACACGAATTGACTAAGGAAGCTTCCTGCATGATTATGCAGTGGGTAAATGTGGCCCTTAATGACTTCTTACTGCCTTTTTTTTTTTTTTTTTTTAATAGCAGCTTTTATTTTCACTGACTGTTGGGTTTTTTTTTCTTCTTCTTTTTGCTTAGGCTCTTACTTGTATTACAGAATTCCCTAGGCAATGGCCATAGGCTCAACAGAGTTGGCATAAATAACAGCCGTAGAACTTCTGCCCATTTTTGTTCACGGCTTGATTATTCACACTGTCCAACATTATACATCTAATCCAGGTTAGGAGCCTGAGATCTTTGGATAGTTGATGGATAGGTGTAAGTTATTGAAATGTCTGAATTTCTCTTCAGAACTTTACTGCAAATAGGAGAAGCCTGTGCTTCTATCTTAAACCCCTAATTTTAGATGCCGTAAGTTTTACCAGATGAATGCCTCCATGGATGGCTTCAGCAATCTGAAACATGTGTTACCTTATATCAGTGTGACGAAGAGCTTGCTTACAAAGCAACTTCAACTTCTCATGAATTGCTCGTTCCTAGAGTGCTTAGGTGGAAATGACAGCTATTAACCTTAAAGTCAAATCTGGACTTGCAGGGGGATTACTGCTCAGTGTATCACCTGAGCTCTTTATATAATCGCTTTTCCCAACTTTATCAAAAACACTAAAAGTTGTCTCTTAAAGAAAAAGGTAACTGGGAAAGTTCAAAGAATAAGTATGTGTGTGTGTATAATCCAGCTACTTTACCAAATAAGCACATAAAAAATTTCAAACATATCTGGAATGAACTGAAGCGATAGAATTACTCCAATCTATTCTAATAAGAGAATACTACAGTGATTCCATTGCTTTTTCTGATGAAGGAAAATAATTGTCATCAATGTATTCCATTTAACCTAAGACTTATTTTTAGAAATAACACTGCTATTTTCAATCTAAGTCAGTTGCATTTGTACATTTTGCTCTCTTAAACTAGTACAGCTAAAACACATGAAAATAAATGCTTGGTAGTTTTCCCTATTTATAACAAAATTCTGGTTGGCTAGAGACTTTATTGTGTTCAGTGGTCCAGATAAAAATTTAACTAAGAATTTCCACTTTCCATTTTGTGTTGGCAAGTCAGCATTTTAAAATGCATAGCAGCTCAGTCCTATTCTTATGTCTATAAATCCAAATATAAAAAAGATAGCTGTAATGATATCTGATGCCTTGCTGTTAAACAAGAACTTTCCTATTTAGTGCTGTTAAACTAGTTCCCACAAGAAATACTGATTTTGGTAGTGAAATGTTAAGCATTGGACAGTAGTAGAAGAATTAAATACATAGAACGCCAGTGGAACAAAACCAGTTCGTTTTCAGATCACTGATTCACTGTAGAATTACTGCCTAATCTATGGCATGTCTTTTAAAAACACACTTATATGTAGCAAAGCAATTTACATTGTTACTAAATTATGTGATAAATTTGTTACACTTTTTGAACACAATATGTACTGCTTTCAGCTTCTGCAAACAGAACTAGTTGAATTAATTTTATTAGTTGAGCAAGATGTATACATCATATATCACCTGTCTTCTCCTTCTGGAAATTCTCCTAACTATATTTTATTAGTTCTGATTTTTTTTGTTTAATGGTGAGGCAGGACTTCATTTGAAAATATATAATTATATGCAAGACATATAGTTATTTATAATTATTTGGAAATCTAACTCACATGACAATAATTTTCTTACATGTTACAACGCCTTATTTTGTAGACAAAGGATTTATGCCTTAATGCATAACTGATATACTGAATAACTGAAGAGGGGGTTGGGGGGTTTCAATAAAAGTACACATAAAAGATCTACCCATTTATAATATTAATTATCTTTTGTTGTTCTCTTATGCATGGTTAATGCTTAAAGTTTCCTCCCTACTGAGAGAGAGTGAAAGATGTAACACAAAATGTTGTGTATTCAAAACTAATTATAGTCAATTTTCTTGAGTCAAATTCATGCTAAGCGACTGTACCTAATCTTTGTATTTCTGGTCTTTTGTGGCACTCTTCCCTATTGTATCTAAATGCTCTTAGAGTGAGTTATGCACCCATGCTGAGATCCCAAAAGGACTTCAAAGTTTCTTTGTTCTTCCCCCTTTCTCAACAGAAGAATCATAGTTTGATATGCACACACCCAGCTTTGTTTTAATCCTCTTCTCGTCCCCATTTCATGCCACTTAAGAAATGTCAAAAGACCTTTTTAAAAAAAGAGAAAGCCCTTGTAATGTGTTCGAAAGGTGGCCATGCTCTGGATTAGGCCCTCTCAGGGGAGTATTTTTTCAGTACAAAACTGCCTCTGAGTCCCCAGTGGTTTTACCCTCTTTGCTGTATGTTAGAGAGGAGATAGTAGGCAGACAAACAATAGCTAGTGCAGCTGAGTTCAGAAAGCAGACAACCCTGCATCAGCTATTGCCATTTGTCTGTATTTCTCTTTCATATATGCCTATGTTGGACTACAATGTACCACAAAATTAAGAGTATGTAAGTGTGTTGACAAGGGACAGCGATAGTATTAGACGCACATTACTGTCCAAGAATAATCTGTAGGAAAGGAAAATTTTGCACCATTTTTGGGAGGTAAAGCTGATTCTTTAGTCTTCATTCACACCTTAATGTTGTTGGTTTGTTGAGGGGAGAAATTATGATTCCTGTTCCTCCATGCATGCTCATTCCTGAAGCAGTGTAATCTGTGGTATGGCCATTCTGCCAATTTGTGAAACTAGAATGTCTCAGAAAGACATACACTTCTTTGTCATGTGGATAAGTTCACACTATATACAGTGTTCCAGAGTTACAGGTTGCTTAATATGTGATATGCATATGCAAAAGTACATTGGATTACTATGCTACGTCTAGAATAGATATCTTGCTTAGAGAATGAAGCTGAGTGAATAGACCCAAAGTCAGTCATGCGGCCCCATGAACTGTACTGTAAGTTTCAACCAACAGTTGTATGGCAGCAATAACACCATACTAGCTGTGGTGTCAAGGTTTCTCGTGTCACTGATTGTCATGAAAAAAAGCCATGCCATTTCTTGTTAACAAATTCCTACCACACCCAAGGTGATCTTGGTCTCTTGTTTTAACTAAGAAGGAAACAGAGGCTCTCTTCCATTTGTTTAAAAGCCTGGTAAAATGAGATCCTGCTTCCTTCCATCTCTCTACTTTCTCCTGGCTTCCCACTTGCACTCTAGCTATCTTGGCAGGAGTCCCTGTTGCACCATCTAGAGCCTGCTCCGGTTCATAAGGGTGGCTGTGCTAGCACAAGCTATAGTTCAGATTCTGTTATCTACCTGTCCAAGAAACAATCACTGCTGGATTGTAAAAGGCTGACCCTTTACCATATGACAGTTACCTATTTGCTGTCACAGCTGTATTGCCACGCAGGACTCAAAGTTTAACTGTAGCTCAGTAGAGTAGTGGTGCGGGTGTTGATCACTTCCTTGGTGCTCTGTTTTGCTTTGTACCTGGAATACAAGCTGTATTTTCAAACAAATGACCTTTGGACAACTCTATCACCCCCCTTCATGTCTCTCTCCCCTTTCCTGCTCAAGCTGTCTGGTTGCTTACTCAGCCTGTGAAAACCTGACTTCTCTTGGCTTTTGCCTCTTTACTGACTCGCAGTATCTGCTGAATAAGCACTGTCACAATAAATGCTGTCAGCATATGCATACTTTTGGAAACAAAGGCTCTTCCTCCAAGTATTCAGGCAGGTGTAACTGTTTTGTGGCAAAGCAAGAAATACCTTGAAATGTCAACTACACCTCTCCTCACCTTCAGCCACTAAAATTTAAACATGTTTTCTTTCTGCCTGTATCTTTTCAAAAGGAAATGAGAGAAATGAAAGTTTATTCATCTTCATGATATTTTTTATATGATTCAATTCAGCCTCTGTATTCCGAATTTTATGACCCGGAGGTTTAGATCACTCTGGCAAACGTAATTCTGGCCTTTAGGCAGTGATAAGGTAGCCCATTATTACAGTCTGCTCCTGCAATAGAACTCGTAGACATTAGTTTGGCTCCCAGCCTTCGGACATGACCTCAATTGTATTTGCTTGGAAAATAATGTTGTAAGAGGCTTGTATCAGGTAACAGTTGACTTCACTTAAGCAGGAGGGTTACTGTGTTTTAAAAATCTACCTGGTTATTAGAACTATGGTCACTAAAGTTTGCACTGAATAATGTTGCAGGTTGTCATGCTACAGTTTCATATATTAATATAATTTCCTTGGGTTTTTTTTTTCCAGTTTATACTGGCAGGTAATAACAGCATTGGTGAATGCAAAGGGAAATGGACAGCAAAAAACACAGAGTCAGGATCTGATGTGCAGCGTACACAAAGTAGGAGAGATATTGTCTGCAATGTCCAGGGGGTAATGAGTGTACATAGATGTAGCCACAGTTCCTTGTTCTTCACAAGTGTGTTCATATCTTGCTACAAAATTTCTTATGGAGCAGGACCTTGACTGTTTTGACTTACCCAGGCTTCTCTTTTTTTTTTTTTTTTTTTACACACCCTGAAATTATTTTTGAGAACATAGAAAGATTTCAATTGAAAAAGTATCAAAAGGTAAATATTGTTGACTGGTATTTGTAACTTGAGAATCAGATAAAACCTGTGACTTTTTTTTTTTTTCGTTATCCACTTTTTTTTTTCATACATTGGTAAACCAGAAATCCTCACTGTTTCAAGATCCCAAAGGTTCCAAAATCCAAAACTAGTGCATGACTAGTAGGTTAAGAAAGTTGTATCATACTTTCAATTTGGCACAAAGATACAGTAATGAGTGGTTTTCCACTAGTCCAAATACATTTAATATATTGTATAATAATTATGTCTGACTGAAGCCTGTTTTGGATTCTTCTTATTGGCACATTCTATTGTGTACATATAGGGGCATAGTGAAGAACTTTCAATCTTGGGGGAGAAAGATATTTTAAAAGAAAAAATAGTTGTTATGTCAGATCATTTACCATGACACATTAGAATTTTTCCCTAGTGAAAAGATAACATAAAAGAATGCTTTATTTATCATTGCCCCACTTTTCTGTTGTAGCTTTTACTCTCCATAAACCAAAGAGGGTTTTTTTGGGTTTTGTTCATTGTATAACATCATAGCCTTTTGTTTATTTAAAAGGCTACACAAGGTACTGAGTAGTAAAATCAAACGATCTAATTCTACAATTTATTACAGCTGCCAAAGATATACTGAAGAGATGAAAACAGGAATGGGAAGAATATTAAATGAGAAGGTCTTACCAATGCAAGACCAAAGCCAAAATTTTTACTCCAAGAAGAGGAGCTGAGATACGTTATTTATCAGCAAAAGAAAGCTGTAAGTAGAAAACAAACAGGAATTCATCTAGCGATTGATTACAAGAAAAAAATGCTAACTTTAGTTCTGGGAGGCTTCCTGGTATAAAAGGTCTGAGGAACTATCTGAATGTGTGATGGTGAAATAGTAATCCCTATAAATACTGGATGAAATGAGATAGACAGGAATCACTAATGAAAATGAGATTTTCCTTGGCAGTAGGCTTTCTGAAGTGTTTCTGGCCTTGCATTTTACTTTGTTTACATATATTTATGAAGCATTGCATTTCTTGTCCTGCTGTGGTCTAGCTAGGAA
The DNA here is from genome assembly GCA_027574665.1 of Rhynochetos jubatus. Taxonomy (NCBI): domain Eukaryota; kingdom Metazoa; phylum Chordata; class Aves; order Eurypygiformes; family Rhynochetidae; genus Rhynochetos; species Rhynochetos jubatus. The sequence goes on from CM050656.1 coordinate 27,841,394, forward strand.
TGAAGGGAGGAGTATACCCTAAATTCAGATTAGACTACAATTCAAAATTAAATTGTATCATAGCTAAATTGAATTTAATTGAAATTAATTAAATTCTAGTTGAATTAAAATTGTACGTGAATTAAATATGGGGTATTTTATTTCTGTCCTTGCACATAAAATGGCAATTTTGTCTGTAATCCCTTTCCCATTTTAAAAAACAAGTTGGCTTTTACATCATTGACACAGATTTAGACTTAACATAAGGAGGTGCTACTAAAATACTTTTTGCATCAGTTTCCTTCACTTTACCCTGTGTTTACTAACAAGGACTCCTGACAGCTCAACCATTTGTACCATTCTCTTACAAGAGGTAGCAAAACCTTCTTGAGAATCCCAAATTCTGCAGTCTTAGATGTATTTTTTTTTTCTGCTGGAATGTGTAGAATACTGAAGAACCTAATTCTGATCCACACTCATGAACATTTAATCAATTTCATTAATTGATAATGACATTTATTTGCACTTTCAGCTTTATAAACTAGATTTCAATAGCTGTCATGTATCTGTAAAATGGTGTATTTTTTTAAACTGAGAAATTTTGCACTGAAAGGATATTATCTGTACCAATGAAACAAATATCCACATTCTGAACAGTTACATTGTCAGGGAAAAGTTTTAAATTAATTTGAATGTAATCATCATGGCTGGCATTTAGATAAATAGTTCAATAAAGATTATTCTAGATAAATATTATAGTGTGTGTATTTGGGAGGAGGTAATGTACACATGTGCTTATTGCTTTATATAAATATGCAAAGCGCTTTCAGAAAGTGCTTTTTGGTGGAAAAGATTGTTTCTTTTGTAACGTGAGTAATATCAATTGCAAAGACAGGCTCTCACCTGTCTGCTGTTGAGCTAATGCAACCTTTAATTACTGTGCATCTCACAATAGTAACCTTCTGTCCATCCTAAAATACCCAATACTACCACTCTGGGAGTCTATTTCACGTTAAGCACCTTGAGAAGGGCATACCTTAGGAAAGTCTCAGGTGTTATAAGTAAAGCATCACTAGTTATCAGCTCAGCATGAACATTTAAAGCTACGTCCTAAGAATGACATATTCTATGGATTTACCTTTTCTACAGTTTCTGTTAAAATCTTGATTCACTATCTTCTCTTTACCTACACCCCCTGTGTTCAACACACACAAAAGTGTATCAAGGTTACTACTTTTGTGTAAGAAAAAAGAATCCCACAGCATTTCTTTTTAATAACTCTTCAGCTACAAAATTTTATTGGTATCCTTCTATGTTCCCTCTAGAGGATGTAATGCACAAAAGCATTGCCACGGAACATATAAAATTACAAATGAAATTTATTGTAAAAAGTAGAATGTCTTCTAGACTGGTGTCAGTATTTATTTCATTCATAAACCAAAACTGCAGTTATAATATATTCATTGTCAGCAAGTTCATGTGTGTAAATTGCCATCCAACAGTATTGACTGATATAAGACAGATATTGAAAAGACAATTTAAATTTACTCTTCCAAACATAAACTGTTCCACAAAAGCACTGTAAAAACTCCTTCAAGGTTTTGTGTTGTGCTTCACGTTTATGGTTAACTACATAATTTGGTTGTGTCATAATCCACTGTGTTTGGCAATTTGGCATTAAAGGCCTGCAAAGCAGATTGAATCCTCACCACTTCACTGGTAGACAGTTTGAGTCTATGACGGAGCAAGCAAGAGAAGAGGTCTAGACGACGTTGACCAGGTGGAGAGAGTTTATTTACACGATCCCTTATCTCTAACAACTGCAAAAGTGCCGAGTCCTGTGATCCCTGAGTATAGGGGTAGTCCAGCTGCAAAATCAAGTCTCGAATTGCTTCTGGGTCGAAGTGCATGCTGTAGCCAAACACTTGGATGTTATTGATTTTCATGTAGCCCAGATTTCTTGAGGGATCAATAAATTCCAGAGGTTCATAGTAGATGCTCTCATTGCCATTTGGACCATTTGACTTTATTCGACTCCTCAAATAGATGTGTACAGTTTCAAAAAATGTCTTCCACTTGTTGCCCAGAGTCAGTGTCCAGTTATAACACTGAAGGGGTAAGTCCAGTTTAGTCCGCTCCCAGTCTGGGAAATTATTTTCATTCACAGGCATAAACCAGCTCTCAGAGTGGCTGCCCCCAAAAGGGTTGACGTAAACAGCAAGAACGGGCTCTAAGGTGCTGTTTTTAGTTAGGCAAATTTGGAGAGAGAGGCCCAGTATCATATGGACCAGGCTAGACTTGTACTTGTTACTCTTAAGAGTAAGGAGCATCCGCTTGCGCCAAGAAGGATCAAACCAGCTGTTGAGGCGCATGTCATTGCTGATGAAAATGGCATGGACCTCAATTCTCCGGTCTGTCTTCTGCAATAAATACTTCATTTCCAGGTCCTGAAGGTCAGTCTCAAACCCAATGTAGTGCTCTGTCGATTCTGCCACTTCAGGCTTGCAAAGCCCTTGGCTCAGCATGTAGCCAGCATTGCAGCTCCCACAGCGGGTGCGATTGTCAGGTGCACAGCTTAAGCACGCAGAGCCGTCTCCAACCGTGCAGGGAAGGAACCCATGGCAGGCAACCTGGTCATTTGGGCAGGTGCATGTGTGAGTCTCTTCAGAAAAACTTCCCAGGAGGCCATTTTCATTGCAGTAGAGAAAGGACTGGATGCGATTGAGCCAATAGTTGGAAGATCTGCAACGTTAAAATAACTTAAGTTTAATACAAAGAGAGACCTGCACACAATAAATATAACCTTGTTACTTTTTATCGGAAAGAGAAAAATAAAGCTGGTTTTACTAGCAGATTAAGGCACTAAAGTCAGATGACAGCATCTGCTGCCAGATAAATACATGTATAAATTGTCTTTTAACACTGCAAAATCACAAAAGTTTCCTTATAAACTTACAGGTACAAGAGGAAAATTTGGTTCACATTTTTCCTCTCTCGGTGTCAAGAAAACCCGACAGAGCCATTTTTATATAACCGTCTTCAGATTAACATCATGACATCCTATGCGGTTAGGATTATTTTTCCTCATACTATTTGATCAGGGAGGTGCTTTGTATGTATCTAAGTGTGTATAACTCTGTACCGTCTCTCATTTTCGTTATGCCTGCAAGCTTTCTTGTTACTGGCTAGAGCTGCTTTGATTTATAGACAGTGAGCCAAAATACTTCCCTGGAATAGCAAATAGGACCCTGCACCCCACAAAAATAGATTCAGTCTTAATTCAGATTACTTCCAGCATAATAGTATCCCTACAGGAAGCCATGCATGAGCATGCTGTGTTTACTTTTCATCTTTGGAGATGAAATTAAAAGATCACTTTAATGTTGCTCTTGTCATCTCATTTTGGTTTCACTAGAAGCACCAGTTAATGCCCTACATCACACTAGGAAAAGAGATACTGAAACCAACAGTTCAAGCTGATGAGGCACAGCCTCTAGAATAAAGACAATGGGAATAACGGAGTTACATGGAAATAGGCAAGAGAAAAACTGTCTTCTTCCTTTGTCTGCATTTTTCAGTTCTTATTAATCCGAGCAATGCACAGTTTAAAGAACTTGTTTTGGCTGCTGGAGAGTGAGATCTATTGTTGCCACATGAATGAAGGTGGCTGTACGGTTTCTTTCCTTTTCACTGCGTTGTTTCAAGGAGAAAATGCGAAAGCCTCATTTACTGCTGACTTACTTTTTAAGTCACATCTGAATTTGTCTCAAGCACTGAATTGTTCATAATTCTTCATTTTTTCTTGCTCTTTACTGTCTATAAAATAAGTGCTAAAACTAAAAATCTATGTCATTTCAGTCTGATTCTTTAGAAACATGAAAATAAAGACCAGTAAAATTACAACATTGTATACACTGCTGATTTTGTTTTCTCTATTTTTTCCTTTTCTTTACTGGGGACAGGAATAATTTGGGGGGGACTGTTTTTATAATATAGGTATAGTTTATTAGTATTTTATAGAAGTATAAGTAAATACAGTGACATCCGTAACACGAATGCATTAATGCCATTCTTCTTTGTTCTTATTTGAAAGCCAGCATTAAGAAAATATATTTTGGCAAGTTTACTCCTTCATTTCCTGATTAAAAATCATGTCCATTTTACAAGCAAGGTTAATGTCACAATATAAGTTACTCCAAAACTGAACAGAACATTAAAGCTATTGCTCTTGCCAGGTGGAATGGGAAGTTCCTGTGTACTTTGTCTGGGTTGTTTTGACAGTAACCTGTGCCTGCTGATCTTGCCTTGGCAGCTCACAGGAACTGCAGTTCGGGTGTGTTATGACCCTGTTCCCTATTATGGGATGAACTTTGCAGCCAGGTGGTGTCTCACATGGTCTATCTTATTGCTGTTAGCCCTATGATACATCACAGCAATCAAAACAGAGATTTTTCACTCCTTGTCCAAAGGAATGAAACTAACCTTTCAAAGGTCTCTCACTACAGCTTTTTCCTAGCTCCTTATAGCTCTCTAATGCTTATTTAGGAAATGATAATGAGTTGGAAAAGCTTCTGGATGTAAGATTTAAAAGTCTCGGGTTTTTACTTTTCATTAGATGTTTGGGTTATTCCAATTCCTTCACACTAGTCTTAAGTTGTTACCTTATTTTGATTTGTTACCTTGGACAGATAACTGGGAAGTTTTCAAGAATAAGTAATTTGATTTTTAATGTCCAAGTTTTCTGCTTGTACAGTTACTACCATTTGGTACCACATGACTATCAAGGTTAAGTGCATTCAACAGCTGATATTGATCGGGTTTGTAAATGTGAATTTTAGCATCCTCTTCCACTTCTCCTGTGAATGGAAGTCCATGTCTTTGAAAAGTTTTGTTGTATATTAGGAGTACATTTCAAAAAAACTTCATTTTGTATAGACCAACTCTGAGCTTACAGCTGTAGTCTGAAATATTCTCAGTAGAGGATAAAGATTTGAAGAATTTACTGTAAAGATTTTCTATCTATCACCATGTCAACCATAGACACTAAATCTGCTTGGCTCACTCACACAAAACATCAACCATGCTACACAGACTGTAGTATCTAAGGATATGTTTCCATGTTATATTCTAATTAGAAGAAAGCTAGCTGTACCTGAGCTTCAAAGCCAAACAGAGCCACATGGCTATGGTAGTTTTTCAGGTTTGGTTATTTTTCTTAGTAGCTTGGATTTGGCATTGTGCTAGTATGTACAAAACATTTCTGTATGGCTCGGATGCTCAGAATTCATTCTGGCTTGGAGCTCAGGTAGAGTTAGTTTTAAACTACACATCATCTATGAATTTTTAGAGCCTTATTTTTCATACTTTCTGATAAGTTTTAATGAGTTAATTTTTGAATATTGCTTTATTGATGTGCATTGGATGTCACTGGCAAGGTTTTGACAGTGGTCTGAGGGGCACAGGAGTGCCCTCTGTGAGAAAAGGCCAGGAGCTGCTCCATATTGGCATTAAAATAAGACAAAAAATGTTCTGCACATTCACTGGCAAGGTTTTGACAGTGGTCTGAGGGGCACAGGAGTGCCCTCTGTGAGAAAAGGCCAGGAGCTGCTCCATATTGGCATTAAAATAAGACAAAAAATGTTCTGCACATTGATTTTATCATACAGAGAAGTTTCTGGGAAAAGAAGAAGATTACCCCTCCTGTGGATACACCTGAGCATGGTTAGATGGGAAAAGTATCTCGAATGCAGAGTGTGTCAGGCAAACAAAGTAAGGAAGACTGTGGTATTGCTGCAGATTGGTTGAGAGAAGGGAGCTGGGAAAGCAGGGAAGGAATACTCTCAGGCTGTGGAGGTGATGGAAAGAGGGCAAACTGGTGACAAGGATGGCACTGTTGGAAGAGGATAATTTTCTATTGCTGGAATAAGCCTATTTCAGACAGTAAAATTGTTACTGGCAAGTGTTGATTTGGTTAGGGTTACTCACTTCTCCAGCCACATGGTCTTAAAAGTTTTTTTTTTTTTTTTCCTTATTAATAGTCCAATTGACTGTTTCCATTATTATGAGAAGCAAAATATTTTACTGGCACTTTCTTGTTCCTTTTATTTTTAGTGACCCTACCTTCCTTCCTTTTTGTGAAGGGATAGAAGAAGCAGCCTAAATGTCTGAATGAAATTACATAGCTGCACAGTTATATAAGTTTCTTTTCTAAAACTTAGTTATCACTTTATAACTTAGTATTTAGCTTATTAAAGTAACTGCATGTTTAATTATTAGCAGTTACAAGGAGAGCAACAACTACAGGGGGAAGGAGGTTTTTTCCTTACTCCAAATAAGGTTCAAAAAAATAACCTTCTAATACATTTTACCTTATTTAGATTTTTTTCATAATTTTAACCAAGAGTTTCAATAAGTTCTACTTGTTTGTACACGTTTTATATAAACTTTTTATTAGGTTTTTATTTATTAGTTTACAAACATAAATCCTTTATTAAAAATAAAGTCAACAGTCACACAGTTACTCTGTAAATTTTCTGTTTTCACTCAAGTATAGTAAGTAAATTAAGTGAAAGTATAACAAATGTCAGCAATACCTACTTTATTTAAGCAACTCATCCTTAATTAGACAAATTCACACTGGAATATCATTCTGAAAGCTTTCTTTTACTCTTAGAAATAAAAGATCATTTAAAATTCTGGACCCTGCAGTCAAGGAGAAAGGCTTGGTTAGAAGCAGATGCCTCCTGCAGATCAACACCTGGCTGAACAGCTGGTGCAGTCAGACAGGCAGGGCTTAATCTTTTACAGCCACTGGATCCTCTTTGAGTATGGATGGCAGCTGGGGAGAGATGGGATCTAACAGAAAATAATGGGTGACATCTTAGGCAACAAACTTGCTGACCTTGTGAGAAGGGCTTCAAACAGTGGTATCTTAGGTCTGGAGTCACAATGGGGACTAGGGAAAAATGTGTCTGGGAAAAACACTCCCACCACAAAGTGATACTACAAGGGACCCATCTCAAGTGCCTAGACACAGATGCAAACAGTGTGGGAAACAGGCAGAGGCATACATATTTGCAGTACTATAACTTTATTTGGATCACAGAGATGTGGTGGGATTGGGCTGGGGTGCTTGTGATGGATGAATTTAGTGAGAAAATGTGGGCAGGGGGGATAGAGGCATTCTGCTAAAACTATTGGAACTGAAACTTCATTACTGAATGAGTGATTAGCTGGTGAGGATCTTAAGGGCTGGAATCATAGCAGAGGCAGCAATAGAGAGGCTGTGATCAGAATCTGCTACAGAGCTATTGCTTGGTTGCCTAGGTACTCTATGCAAGCTTGAATACACCACTCCTAGTTCCTTTCTTATATTATTCACCATCTGACAGAATCAATATCCATTCCTTAGTCTGATGCCAGAAAGAAAAATGTTTATTAATATTGTCATAGGACTTCATTCTATTATCCCACTCTTTTTTTTTTTTTTCTTTCTTTCAAAAAGTTGGGTTGATATGTGAGGTTTACGGAAGTCACTAAGAAAAGCTTCATACTTTGATAGGGACAGAATCAGAATCTCTGACTTCAAGTTCCTCAAGTCCAGTTTAAAGTTAATAAGAGGGTTTGCTCAAAATTTAGTACACTTTTGTTCTTCTGTTCAGGTGTAATAAATTCTTGGTACTTCATTCCTCACCACATTGTTCCGTACAAATTCCCAGTGTTCTTTTTCCTTTTACTTAATCATTTATATTCTCATTGTGTTAATGTGGGACTAGTGACAAAGGCTGCTTATCTTGAGCAGTTGCTTCTTGTTTATAGAGTTAATAAATAAATTAAGACAATTAGCTTCTGAGGGAGGGTTGAAAGAGCTCTCCAATTATTCTTTTAATGACACCGCAAACATTATTATTTGATTTGGACAATTATATTTACTGTCCTTATGTTTTCGTTTTCCAAACACTGAGACACAGAACTCCTGACTTCCAAACCTAGTGAAACCTGAAAGAATATTAACAGTTATTTCAATGAGATTTAAATCAAAATGGGGTGCCTGAAATATGTGTCTTCACCATCAAGAAAAATTAGGTGACAAGCTATAATCAAAAGGTACTTTGTGACTCATATACTTGAAATCACAACTTTAGTGATAAAGTAATATTTAATTTAATAAAATAAAATACTTTATAGGTATTAGGATACTTTAAATCAAATTATATATCACAGTTCCCTGGAAATTTAGATTTTTTTTTATACTTCTTTTCTTTATTAATATTGAGTCATTGAAATCAACCTTTCAAAAGCAGCACAAAGTTACAAAAGAAGTGCTAAGTCTGGGATAGAATTTCTGTGAAAACATAAATATTATTGATTGTTCTGTTAGTTGAATACCTGCTGTCTTTATAGAAAATAGACCATCAAGCCTCTGCTCTGACTTATGCAGAGTAGAACATTGAGCTAGATAACCCATACAAACTACATACTCCTTTAGTTAAGTCCCCTAAACTGGCTCTCCACTATTCTAAGGTTTCAATTTCACCTTTGACTACAAAGAATTTCTAGGCATGTGAACCATGTCCCTTGTGTGGACAAACACGTCTCTCCATCCTTATAGAATTTGTTTGATCATATATATCACCATAAATAATGTTCCATACATTTTCTCAGTTCTTAAAATTTATGGGGAAACAGATTGTTAACTTATTAGGGTTTACTAACAACTCTGGCTCCACTTTCTTACATTCAACACTTTTCCTGCTAAACTACAAGAAGATCAGGCTGCTGTTGCCAGACGACAAGACTCTTTTTTGGGTGAACCTTCTCTTGCATTGTATGTACTAAGCATTTGGCTAACATGTTGTCATCTAGAACACCGAGATGATAAAGAAAGCCTGTCATATAATCTCACATTTACGCAAGTATGATAAAAAATAGGGTGATCCTATAGAAGTTCATGTATCAGTTAACATCAGCCAAGTTTCTGATAAGAATCATCTTAATAAGAAGTATAAATCTGAAGTGTCTTGGTTAGTGGAATAATTCTACAGGAAGTTCCACTGCACTACTTTATGAAATTCTCTTCAATTTTTAATTCTACAGTGTATTTAAAATATTTTGCAATACTTTTTAAAATAACTTTAGTTTAAAAAAAATATTTTAACAGTAGTAGTTGCAAGTTTAATCCAAAATATGTGCTTACTCTTGTTCAATACACTGTATCATTAAATGTAAGAACAAAATAGTGTGGCCACCCTATATAATAGCTGTAGCAAGTATTTAATCATCACACAACAGTTTTACCTCCTTCTCTGCCTCACTAAGTGCTTAACATCTGTTGTACATCACATGGCTCAGTAGCAGATGATGAGTACTCAGTGAGGCAAATGCTAAGTAAAAAAATGAAGACAATTTAACAAGAAGTGTATAGGCAGTAAAATACCCATTACCTATTTTTCCCTCCTTTGGAGGCTGAGTCCAGTATAAATCTGTAAGACAGAAACATCAACACCAAGTACACTTACAGGCATCTCTAAAATGTCCTACTCTTGATCTTGTGGGATCACTTCTTGGGAAGGACAGGTAAGACACCAGTACCCCTGTGTTCTGTAGTGATTCATAACAAGAATAGTAATTGCTACTAAATTTGATAGTAGTCTTTATGTGAATGCACTTTTCTTCTGGGAATCAGGGTGAAACTACCGCCTGTACAGTCACCAGAAGGCCAGTGAGTGATTAGAAGAATTAATGGGTTTAGGTTATTCAGCCTCTCAAAATTAAAGCAGTACTATAACCGCCCCTCAAATAAACATGCCTGAAATTATTTTACTGTGGCTCATGTTACAGGTATGTCAGTGAGACTCCCAATGACAGCTGCAAATCCTATTCAAAAAGATGACAAACAGGAGCAGTGCAGCTGTTCTGAGTTCACATCTTACAATTTCACAGCTGGTTCCACCTGAACCAGATACTTTAATGCCGGCCTAAACTGCTGAGCTAGCGATATGGCCCATGTTGAAAACATGGCAAGCATACTGTGAAGTAGAGATGGAATATGATACTTTACTCAATGTACACAAAGGAAAGAAAAGCCTCTGACTAGAGGGATGCTTTGCTAAAATCCCTCCCTAGCATACACAGATAGAATATTAATTAGCTATTAAATTCTTATGGAATTTTTTTTCCATATGCTAAAATTGATCACAGCGTAGAAGTAGACGGGGGAACTGCACAAATCTAGCTTGGTATGAGCCTCCTCTATTGTGGCTACAATACATGAAAGCAGGAAAACCAGGAGGTTGATTCTGGGATTATGTTGGTGGGAATAATGACAATCTAAACTGAATCTGCGTTGATTTATGGAAGTAAAGTACTTTGTTCAGCCCTGTTAATCATATTTAAGGAGAATCTTTGCAGATCCTCCATTCTTTCTGTCCTTATCCCACAGTTCTGCAGCTGTCTCCCACCCACACTCCATTTCTTGAAGCTGGTACTCTGTATTTTAAAACCAATAATGCAATTCTTATGAATGCCAGTGTCTTTTAAGAATATGTATGAATTTAGGAATGCCAATGTCACATATTAATTGTATCATGAAAAGTAGAGGAATTAAGCCTCTGTGTTATGATATAAAAGTATCATACCTCATAGAACAAAACTGCCATGAGTTACACGATATTCCAGGCTAAGCAATATTTTGGCATTAAAAAATTTCATATTTTACAGAATATTTCTAGTTAGACTGTTATGAATTTATTCACCAAGATTTGTAGCTTTAACTACACTGATGTTGCACCCGTTTAATTCTCATAGCACTTTTTCTAGTATGAAACATTTCTGCCATACACACCCGTGCTGGTTTTAATCAGGACAGAGCTAATGTTCTTCACAGTAGCTGGTATGAGGCTGTTTTGGATTTGCCCTGAGAAGGTTGCTGATGACACTGGTGTTTTTCAGTTGGTGCTAAGGAGTGTTTGCACCAATTCAAGGACTTTTTTCAGCTTCTGATACTGCACCTGTGTTCCCAACTTTCTCACTGCAAGTACTGGGGGCAGACACAGTTCAGACAGCTGACGCAAACTGACCAAAAGGGTATTTCATTCCATAGCACATCATGCTCAGTATATAAGTTGGGGGTGGGCTGGGGGGGGCATAGCTCATTTGTTTGTGTGATAGCTAGTTCATTTTGTTTATCCAGTATTTAGCTGCTGGATCAGTTGGTTTTCTCAGTCACTCTCTCGCTCATTGGACTCCCTCAGACTCTGCTGCAATCGCTCTCAATCTCCATCTCTCAGGCTCTCTGGCTCTGACTCTCATTGCTTGGGACCTGGTTGTGCATGGATCAGTGGGTGGTGAGCTACTGTATCATGTTTTATTTTCTGTTATTTTCATTACATTTTATGTGTAGTACTGTTACTGTTATTAGTACTTTAATATTATTAATAGCACTTTATTATTATTATATATCAATTTATACACAATTATTCAATTGTTCTGATCTCAATCCATGAACTTCCTTGTCTTTTCCTCCAATTCTCCTCCTTCACTGAAGGAGGGGGAGGGAGATGAGCTCTGTGGTGGGTAATTGCTAGCTGGGGTTAAACCACAACACCAAAGAACAGTTATACAAACAACATTTTAAGATAGCATACCCACAAAGTTTGACACAGTTATAATGCTGATGATCATTGTGCTATACTGAAATAGGAATCAAACTGTTTTGTAGTACCAGCTATTTATTTTAAAAGGTTTAAATCAATCAGAAACAAGCTTTGAAAGCTTTTACTAAATAATGATTCATAGTACAGCAGGAACAAAGGAAATACCAGTCAACTTATTTAATGTTGTCAAAAGCAGAATCAAAGGAATCAGAGTTATTAGGAAAAATAAGAGTTGTCATGTACAGAAGGAAGAAAGCTGATATACACACAAAAGAAAAACAAACAAAACCCCTAAACAATAAAAAAAACCCCAAACCCATGCACACTTCTTGAAGTCACTCGTCTGTTCTGTATCTATGCATGTGTATACTTGTGTTTGTAGTGCTAGATGAATGTAAAACTCATCTTGGGCCATAGATTATTTCATTAATTCAATGTGATTTTAGGTGGATGTAAAGTGTAATTAGAAAAAAAAAAGTTATAACAAGCTTATTTCAATGTTTCAGTGATAGATTAATATGCCCCTTTAAGACATTAAAAAGGTAGCAACAAAGCTTACTATAATATAATCAACATCTTTTCTGTGAAAGGAAAACCAAGAAAATAATATAAAATTGGACAAACTGAAAGTAGACCCCCCTCTTTCCCTTTACAGAGATAGGTAAAGTGAGGGCCAACATACATCTTGAGGCCAAATGCACAAGTTCAAAGGCAGTCTAAGATGTAGCTATGAACTGCCTTTGCAACAATAACAAAATGTACCAGCAGCTCTTTTTTGCAGTGAACATTCTAGAATTAATATTAAAAGTACCCCTAACTGAAAGGTCTTCATGTTTAATGCAGTGGATCACAAAAACTATTGCAAAATGCATACAGATTACTGTATGTTTTATTGCTGTAATTAGGATAGGAGGAATCAGCATCCATGTTCTTGCCGTATTTTATTCAAAACAGAAGTAAAATAAAAAGTTCAGAGACGGGAGATAATCTCTGACCTGTAAGCTTTCAAATATTTTGTAGGATAATTAAAAATCATGTAAAATGGTAATTGGTAGAGTGGCTCTAAACCATACTAAAAATGAAAAAAAGACAATGCTGACAAAAGCATCCAAAGTTTTAATTGTGGTGAAGGGTAAATCTGGATATGGAAAGAGATTTAGTGTCAGAAAAATCAGCCACCAATTGTATTATTTTCTCGAATTAAACCTTGTTATTACAAGTAAAAGCATTGTCTCGCTAACAGTCAATAACAGAAAGGCAAGTCCATGATTAAATCTGTGAAACTGATACAAAACCATTATATTTTCCTATTTTCCTACTGGTTTTGAGACAGGACCTCTATTCCTATTTTAGGCACTTTTATTTCCAGATACAAATAACTGAAATTAAAAAACAAACAAACAAACAAAATTGTTGGTTTTGTTCCTGCAAAATTAGTTACAACTATAATTATGGAGGGAAAAATATGGATTCTATTCCTGGCTCTTTCACCATCTTTATGTATGATCATAATATGGACAAGTCAGTGCCCTTTCTCTTTGATAATTATCTTAATATTTTCCCACTCTTTACCTATTTGGATTATAAATTTAGTTCCCTTTGGATGCTACTGTAATATAAACAGCAATAATCTGTCATTTTCTTCCATTGTGTAGAATGAGAAGTATTATACCAAAGCAAGAATCTCCCAGTAAAGAGTAATGGTTTTAATTAAAGAATACAAACCTCAGTTCTGTAACACTCATCATGATATTAAAAAAATAAAACAAAATAAGATTCTGAGCTTGGTGTGCTTTTTTTTTTCTCTCTTGTTACAATAACTGAAAATAACTTAAATTAAGTGTAATTTTGAGCAAACCCTTAAAGATCTAATATAGGCACAAAATACATTACAGAAGAGAGGTTTGTTTTTCTGCCATGGTGTGCTTGAAGAAATTGTAAGGCATAGCTTAAATTACTGGAGGAAAATTAAAAGCTGTCTAGAAAAGTTGTATCATTCTGTTATTTCACCTAATAATGTATAATTCTTGTAATAAGATGACAACTGTGTAACAAACAGCCATAAGCAGGGAAAGTATTAATATAAATGACCAGATGTTACATGTATATAAGAGGCAGTACAGTAATAATGCTTATAAGCAAATATCAAGAAATTACATGTCTTCTGACACTTTCGTCTTCCTTAAACCAGTTGATAGAATGGCTGACTTTGGGTCAACAAAAGAACAATTTTCTGCACATTGATCTGCAAAAAAGGAAAATTAGTATAGACAACTGAAGGAGAGGAACCACAGTCCCACCTCAGGAAGCTATGCAAATTTCATTTGGAATATATACAATGTGAAGTGGTTTACCTTTACAACTATTTGCACTCACCCACCAGCTGTTGATGGCTGAGAAAAAAAAAAAAAGGTCTACAAACACAATTCTGAATAATAATCTTTCTTGCAGATTGCTGAAACATTTATACTTGCTGCTTGTCAATATAAGTAGCTCACTGTAGTTACAGTAACTCACAGGAGCCACAAATGATTGTGATTTCTGTGGCAGAAGCCAGGATATGTAATATCTCTTGGAAAACCCTCCAAATTTCTTCTGTCAGAACAATGTGAAAATATGCAGTTATGGTATGTACCACCACTGAAGTTCATTAACTCCTGCACAGTACTTTGTAACTCTGTCAAAATCTCTACATTGTTAGGATACCTCATAGATGTCTAATTGAATTTTGCCTTTTTTTTTTTTCTTTTTTCTGGACACTTTATTCACTTTAGAAAACATGGTTGGGGCAATCTATTTTATCCATAGTTCTGCATCAGCATTTCAGCTGTTAAAGTGAATCACAGACACTGGAGTGTAGCAGTGGGGCTGTATGCAAATCTTCTCCCCCTGAGAAGAGTGTATGAAGGGTATTCAACTATAAAACATATCCTGAAGAAGTGACAACTCATTGCAAAAGCAAGAACATATTACTTCTGATAAACTATTTATCTACATTCTACATCTAATTCTGTTGAGTTGATCCCCACCTTGTTATTCTGTGGTTTTATATCCCATAATACTAAAGGTAGAAAGAAAATCTCCCCAAGCTGAACAGCTTCATTAATACCCTACAATTTTTATTTAAGGGAGTATAGTTAAAAAAAAAAAAAAAAAAATTTAGTCACTTTTAAATTCCTCCTTAGTGAAATTAACATGCTGTTGCTGGAAGAAATTAATTTAAGAAGCCTGTCTTTCACAAAGAATGTCTGAAAGTTAACATTAATAACCAAAAGTGGATTGGAGCAGACAACATGTCCTTGCAGGGAAAAAGAAAACCCCCAAACTGTTAAAGAGTACATTCTTCTGATAAGTGACATAACACTTCAGAGCCTACAACAGCATATGTTTTAAGACATATTTAGCATTCTTAACACAGTTATTTTAAATGTCTTTGATTATAAGCACTGTGGGATTCTAAAGAATCTGGAGGAACTCTATCATTAACAAGGTCTTTAGTATGCTTTCTATATATAATTATGTGTATAAGCCCACACTCCTAAATACCCTAAGCACTCTCTGAAAGATTTGTATGGCCTTTCCAGAAAGGTCAGATACTCTTACCTGAAAAAAAAAAAATATATAGTAAATAACCACAAACCCAAAAACCCTACAAAAATCCCCTAAAAAGTTCTCCCAAACCCAGTCTCAGGGCCTGCAACTGAACCAAGGGTCATGATGACGTTGGGACAACTATGATGATTGTATTTAATGGAAATAAAGTGAGATGAACTTTTTTTTTTATTTGGAGCAGATAAATTATAACAAGTTTCCCACATACGAGAAACAGCACAAGGCTAACTTTAAAAAAAAATAAATTTAAAAAGCTATTTTCAGTCATTATAGTGTAACTTCCTCATCACAACCTAAAACTTCAGAGAAACCATGGGTACTGAATGCTTATGTCTAGCTGTTAAAATGTACTTCTGTTAAATGGGGTTTCTGATATGAAATTTGTACTAAAATGTAAGCAGCTTGCTTATTTCTGCAGTTATCTGAAGGAAGATTGATGCACAAGCTGCAGAAATGTGCAAAGCTGTCCTCAGTTATCACAGAATGAAATGCCATCTACAGTAACTTGTTGACTTTTGCTTGACATATATGGATGCCATATGTATTCACCTTGGAGCCTATATACAGAGTAAATAGCTCATTTTTTTTACCTTACACAAAATTGTTCAATTCCTGTAGTTCAGTATCTTTACACTTTTAACTAGTTAAGCTCAGAAAGGATGGTTATACTTTAAAATTGTGAATCAGGTCATGAAATGTGAAGAATTTAATAATGATAGTTTATAAATAGTTAATTAATAGGACAACAGCTCTACCAAGATGTCCTAAAAAGGATTCTATCCATTTTCCTCAACCCTCTACAAATGCTATTGTACTTTCTATTGTATTTATAATAAAAGTGACAACAGTAAAAGCCTGAAAACATCATCCATGTGGAAAATACTGATCTATCTCAAGAGTCTTTGCCTTGAAGAGTTTCCAATCTAAGTGCAAAACAGACAAAAGGAATAGAAATGGGATGTAGGATGTGCTCACAAAGGTTTTACAGATGTAGTGAGGGGATTATGAGGACTGGAGGTGGATAACTGCAGAGCCGCTAGCTAAGGTACAAGCCTGGATCTTTCATATTCCTTCTGTCCGGCAAAGGATTTCCTCCTGTGCACAGTGAATACCACTGAATAACAAGGAATAGCCACAAAAATACCCCTAATGTCCTCAGGCAAACATATCATCCATTATTTCTCCTGTTTATCCAATATGCATTCTCTGCACCCAGGTTGTAGAGGTATCTTTTACATGTATTTTGGTGGATAAGGTGATTTAGCATTTATATTAAAGGAGCATTTAGAGAGGAAGAGAGATTTTGGTGGGATCTTTTTCAGCCTGCTTACTTTCATTCAATGCATTAATGCTTTTTCCTGGTCTCTAGCTGCTACCATTTTGTGGTGCTTTCGATTGACAGCAAAGGCAAGCGGGCTTGTCACTGGGAAAGTAAGCAGGGCTCCAACACAAACACTCTCACCTTGATGAGTAATTACATTGCCTCTGCAACACAATCAGTCTCTGCTGGCAAACGGACTGAGAAGCAGAAATCCACACATAATCCAGTGTTTTTCACAAGGCTGCTTACAGCTAGAATTGACATTACCAGAAAGTTAAAGAAAAATTGACCCTGCTCAAATATTGTTTGTTTGATTGTGAACTCTTAACAGTCAAACACTCATTCACTGAAAGCTGAACTGTATGTGATATAAGGAGTGCAAGCTAACGTTTGCTTTATATCTGGCAAGAGTTTTATAATCAGCGCTACTTAATGCAATGTAGTTCTGTCAAACATTACTATTATCTGAATGTTTATTACTCTCTTAATCTGTCCAATTTGCCTCATCATGGATTTGCTCAAAAAAAGATGACATTAGTAAAAAGGATCCCTTTAACTTGAGAGCAATCATGATCAATCACTTAGATTGTCCTAATATTTTTAACCTGTAGCCCTTTGAGAAACCACATACCTGACTAGAAGCTGAAGCTCAATGATATAATTTTAAAAATATTTAAGAAGAATACCACCACTTGTCCTTGCAAACAGTAGTGTGTTGCAAATTATCCTGATTTATTCAAATATAACATAACTGAATTCTTTTAATACTATCTAGCAGTTTTCACTAGCTGGTTTTAGTTTCTATGGAAACCATTTCAATTATTATTTTTCACTTAGGACTGAATTGCGGCATAGACTACCTGTCCACATATGGCTACTTGAACTATTAAGTATCTATACCCTTAGCTCCAGAAATAAAGGATTTTTTGGGTACCCTAAGACCACTTAATTTCCAAGGATCAAATAATTGAGATAGATGAGAAAACTTGAAGTGCCATGACATAATCTCTAATGCATCCTACTACATACTGCAGGTTAAGGATCACAACTATTTCCCAACTGCTGTATGAATAAGATGTTAGGGTAAAATAACCATTATAAAGAGAGTAGGAAAGGGTTATTCAGCTCAGTTGCTGTGGCAGAAAGCCTTGTTTGCTTGCCAAGGGGATTTGGTACATACTCATCTGCAATTTGATTGATTCTTTGTACTGACATTATTTAAAATTTCCTACTGAAGTTGAGCACGGTTGTCAAGGAGGTTGTTTTATAGACCTTTACATTTTGAAATGTTTAACATAGCTTATATTTTGTAAAAATACAATGTGCACCATGAAAAAATGATTATGCTTTTTAGCCAACTTGTGTTCAGCTAATGCTGCTAAGCATGTAAAACATAAACCCACTAGAATGAGTTTAAAAGCAATGTCGGTAATGTCAAGACATAATCTCCCACCCCCAAATCAAGGTCCTTATCCTTCAGGTAATCCTAAAGTCAAGTATAGTTCTCAAGTACATGAGCAGAAGGCAGAAAGCAGTAAGGCTGACTAAATTCTGACAACATGCCTTGGGTAGCTAATTCCCATGCCCTTTGCTAAAGCACGAATCATGACTTAGAGTCAGGGAACTTCACTTTAGGAACAGAGCCACTGGACAAAATGGAATCAAAGTGATGAACTGATGAACAAAAAAGTAGAAGCCCTCTGCAGAAGCCTATCCTTAGCAGTCCTGCATTAAAAAGGAAAATATTTTTTTCCAACTCTCCTACTATTCTGCACAAAATTACCATCTCTGTAAAGTTGGCAAGAATTTTTAAAATTTTCTTCTTGACTATGTTTAAACTTGTTTGTTTTTAATTTCTGTATGATTCCTTTGGAGTACAGAGTTACAATATGTTATATAAACATAGTGCTAATTATGAACACCATACTCATAGCAGTGACCAGGTTTTCCTCTAAATATCACTGAGACATTGGTCACTAATAAACAAAAGATGTCCCACAAACTTTTCTTCTCGGGAAACTTGACAAATATTGAGGAAAATATATTACTTACATTGTGCTGAGAAATACCTTATTCTAATTCTAGACCCAGACCAATTATGGAATAGCTTTCTTATTTGAGGGGAGGGTGGAAGCAGCATGTTATCCTCACATCAGATAGACAGGTATGGACAGAAGACGAAATTTTTTTCTTTTGCCAGTGACTAGTTCAGACATTGGACATAGCTACAATTCTTTTTTCTCCTTGATCAGAGATCTTTTTCAGAAATGATTGATGGATAAAACTTTCTGCCTCCAAAGTATTCTCTACCAAGGATAAAAAGACCCAGAGGTACTTCTAAGGGTCATAGGAGGTCACATCACAGTGAACTCAGAACTATCACCGCATTACAACTTTCATCCCCTTTCATTTCCTCATCAAATACAAACCTTAAAACAAAACAAAGCAAACAAACAAAAAAAAATACAACAAAAAACACAACCAAGAAAACCAAACAAGACAATAAATCATTCCAAGTTTAGAAGTGCAAACATTTGTCGTTGCCCCTAAATCTAAGATGTCCCTGTATTGTATGCATCCACTGGCAGTCATCTTTTATTTATTTGTCTTTTTCTGCAACAAGTTCTTCATTCATTTGCACTGAAAATGGCTCACGGATTTCTGCCTCACTATTTCACAGAGAATTTCAGACCATCCTAGACTGCATTTACCACGCTGAATATATTAGTCATCTGTATAATGAATTTTCAGAACTTTTGATACAACAGCAACAGAGCTCATCTTTAGCAATATGCAGCTTCTCTAGTCAGGATCCACTATGATGTAAGGGATTTGTGAAGATGTTGGTTTAGACACTACTCATGATTCTCCTGTTTTGCTACTGGAGTTGTGTAGGCTCTGAGCAGTGAATCTAATTTAGGGCATGAACAGCACCTGTTGTGTTCAGCATGACAATAACTTGCAAATGCTTTTATATATGAGCACGTATACTACTTTTACAGGCTCAGGAAGTCCTTTCCAATTAAAACCAGATTGTCCTTAATAGAATCTATAAATGCGAAGTATAGTATCTGCTCTGGTTTTTTTGCAAGTGTTTTTTTTCTTTGTAACAAGTTTATCCCAACTGTTTTCTGCTTTATTTTCCTGATAAGATAGCAAATTGCATTTCTTGCCATCTGTTGCTAAATTTACAATTTTCCACAAGATTACTGTGTATATATAATGTTCTTTTTTCTGTTTGTTTCTTTAGAGAACTTACTATAGAGGCAAAATGATTGTTCTGGTTTTGACTTAGCAAACCCTACCCTGATGGTTTGTTTAAATGAAAAAAAGACTAAGATTCATCTCCTACATTACACTGAGAGGGGATCTGTTGATTAGAAAAATAATTATTCCCAATTTCATCTGTCTCTTCAAACTTGCAGTCCATTTCTTTTGAGATGTTAGTGTTTCTGAAGCCTGTTTTTTTATTCAAAGTGGTCTATTGCATTTCCTATTAACCGCTTATGTGTCTGGTTTTGATGGAACATTCCTTTAAAAATCCAAGCATCCATAGAGATAAAAGTAACTTCACTGCAGCATTGTTAAACTTACTATGTACCCATGTGACATCTGCTGTTCCTGTTTTCTTTTATTCCTAATAATCCACAGAAATGCTTGTCAAACTTTAACCTCATGCTTATTCTTAGGATGATACAATATATCATATGAATATCTGTCCATGAAATTTCCCAAAGGAAAAGGAAGGAACAGTGAATAGAGGTGCTGCCACATAAATAATTTAAAATCAAGGGAGTTTTAGGAAAAAAAAAAACCAAAAACAACTTGGTCATACATGAACATAGAGTTTTCAAATATCTATGCACAAATATAATTAGGAGATGGTACACTAATTAAGGATAAATCCTCATAATTTTGTTTCTAGTACTGGGACTTCTGATAACCTCACTGCCATTTAAGTTTTCTTGTCTGGGACTATAAAGGAACGATTCTTGTTTGTTTTGGTTTTGTGTTGCATTTTTTTCCCACTTTGATTCTAAAGAAAGCAAGGCTTACTTAGCGTTATCAGTCCTCTCTACCATTCCCTCACAATGTCTGCCAACAAGTTTGTGAAGTGTTCAGCTAATACCAACAAAAATTGCCAAAGGGCCAGATATATCAAAACCACTGAGTTCCTCCATGTTTTATGAAAACAAGAAGACAGTCCATAGAATAGAGAACCTATTAAATTGAAGTGTGAACCCAGATATTGCTTAAATTCACATGGGAATTCATCAAGGAGAGGCTAATTTATAGCGAACCAGGACTGATTAGTTTCAGCATTATGGAACTGTTTTCTTTTTGAATCCTTTTTTTGTGGTCAAAACCTACTTAAAAAATATGAAGATTTGGTAAAAAAAAAAAAAAAAAAAAAAGTCTGGAAGATGCCTTTTTGTAAAAGTCACATCTTTAACAGATCTTTCATGAACACTGAAGTCAGTCAAAAGCCAAAACTAGTCTCCCTGAAGTAATTAAGATATACCACATTTCTCACCGTTTAATGTGTTTATGACGAATGAAAAATTACCGTAGGGAAACAATACTCACTGCTCATGTCAGTAGCTTGCTTGTTGTTCTTCAGTATAGCATAACCAACATTTGATATATTCAGAAACCTACCAGTACAGTTCACGTATATTTATCACAGGGTGCCAAAGAAAAGCGACAGCGGAACCATTTCAAGGAAACATACTCTTTAAGGATACCCTTGTTTTCAGTCAAAGATGGTTCTCTGAGATGTCAGGGTCTGAGCAACTAGAGTCAAAACTATTATGTAAATGTATTTTTAGAGCATAAGGAACAAGAGCATTTTTTAACCATAAAACACAATTTGTTCATATGTGATATTTATCATGAAGATGGTTTTGCTAAGGTTACTATATTTGCATTATTTCTACTTGTCAGGCTAAGTGATGCATCACTTATTATTATTTATTTCCTTCTGACCTGCTAAAGTATTTCTTATTAAACTTAAGTTTCTTCTATAAGGATCTACCTTAAGAACCTGAGAAACATAAAAGTGATGCTGTAATAAAATATCAAAAATACCAACATCTTTCTGTGTTTAGCCTTAGCTTAAGTATGCAGTCTTTGCCTCACAAAGATATATAATATGTTACAAATAAATAGCTGAATAAAGCTAATTTTCTATAGAAAATTACGGGGTTTAAAATGCATTTAACATTTTCTCTTATTCGTTCACTGAATAAGTTAACATATCTATGACAAATTAAAAATTATTACAGAAAAGTAGGATCTGAGTTCATGTCAACAGCTTGCTTAGTCCTTAACATACATACCAAAGAACAGAGAGTTCAGAAACACGCCTTTATTTAGTGTTATTCTTCTATTAAAAAAGGAAAAATAAGAGGTAAAATCCTAATCAGGAAATTTTATTTGTGTAAAGGAAGTTTAGAAAATTTTCATTTCTTTATTGTTAATTTTATTTTTTCCTCTATCTGTTTGATACCTGCCCCACGGAGAGCAAGTTTTTGTGTAGACCCATGTGACTGCTGCTGCAGGAATTGAACTGAATCCTTTTCAGTGTGGATAGAGTTAAAATTAATGAAAATAAAGTGTTAATATTTAGTGTGTAAACATATTGTCTTACAAATAACAGAAAAAAAGGAATGGGAGAGAACCTAATCAACAAAAAATTTCTCTTCTTGTGACTCAACTGGTCACAAATAACATCTTTGAAAAAAAGATTGTTAATCAGGGAAATTTTCACTTGTTATAAAAAGTATCTTAACTTGTATAGTCATTATAAAGGAGAAATCGTATTCTTATATCATGAGACCAGTGTGTATCTTCCAGCTGATGTCAGCAGCCCAACAAATGAGCTTCCTTTGTGAGCAAGATTTCACACAACTCATAGCAGCAACTCTAATTCAAGCTGAGTTTCTGCAGAATTTAGAGGGTTGCAAATTGTAATTAGTGGACAGTAACAACCATCATGTACTCCCATGCTCAACCAAATATTTATATCTATTCCAATGTTTGTATGATGACCTCAGTGTCCCTCAAAACACCCTTCCAGTGTTTTGTATTCCTTATCCTCTGTGAAGGGTGAATTCCACAAGGGAAGACTGAGCTTCTATGCAGTATATTTCCTTTTGTAAGAACATGGGAGCTGTTAAATCTCCAATCATCATGTAACTATTCAGAAGTGCTATGATACAATAGTCTACTTTTATGAGAGTTTGGAAGGTGAATATAAAATAACAAAATCCCCAGCTGTGCTGTTATATGTAAAGCCATCCCATTAATCATACTCAGTTTTACTTTACAGCCTAAAAGTATGCAAAGTGTTACTGCCATTCAGGTGCCTTAATACTGGCAGTTGCACACCTTAACTGCATTTTAAAAGCTATCTGCTCAAGAAATTAAGCACTCAATCTTTTCCTTTCCTCCAGTGAAAATGTTAATTCAGCACCTTCTGATGTCAACAACATATGCAAGACTGCCTAAAAATCTAAGCAAGCAAATGAAACCTCAGGAGTATACCAGCTTCCATAGCTGAATATAAAGTGTTAACCACTTTTTAAAAAAAAAGGTAAATTATTCTGTTTCTTTACAGTCTATCTGAACTGATCTATCATCTGTATTTTTCCATGAGCATACTGGGCACAGGTAACAGTAAGCGGTTAACCTACATCATTGTGGAGGGAAAGCATTAGATTATTTGGGGTTCAAAAGAATGAATCCATGCTAGACTGATGTTACCAATAAAGAAATTAAAATCTTATTAAGGTCTGGGGGAGTTTGTGCACATACGAGTGCAAACAAGTAAATTCTTAGAACTGCTCACTTCTTTCCTGGAGCTGTTAGCATTTATGTGATGTTGGATTTGAACTGCGATCAAGCAACCGGGTTCGGATCTAAAAAGGAATATGTAATAAGGTCAGGAAGAGAGGAAAGTACTGTACCCAGTTACAACTTTTCATCTGAAAGTTGGAAACTCCAGTTTTCTACTTGATCATCAAGGCAATACCTCAGATCAGAATGAAGGAAATGTGAAATAGAGCCTTTTCTTCCAAAGCATGGAAAATTCTATGACTCAGAGGGATTAATCTGTGATGAACCCACCTAAAACAAAGCTTCTCAGAATGTGAAAGCAGAATCCACAAGTAAGGGCAGTTTTATAAAATTTCTGGTGGTGGATTTAAGAAACCAATTATTTACATTTTTTTAAGAGGCAAAGTTTTGTGAATTTTAACTTTTATGCACAATAAATTACTATTTGACAATTTTGACAGAACGTTGTAAATTTCTGTTGAAGAGGGTTCTGCGAATGTTCTTAATTTTATTCTTTAAATTTCTGTAAATATGTGAATATGACTTTGTGTGTGCAAAGTTGTATATTTTATATCCATGAATAGGGATTGTGATCTGCAAACATTGCCACGTATTTCTACCTACGCTTACTATCAAGGCTAGACATCTAAACTAGGAATTACATAAAATGTCTACGAATTTCACACACACAGAATATTGGTTCAATTTCGCTATTGCCTTCACAACAATGGTTGGAAAGGATATAGTGAACGTTCTTGCAAACTTCAAAGACAAAATAAATTAAATTCTTTTGTAAAATATATTTGCAAGTTTGTGTGAGATGTGTGATACCACAGGCTGTGAGACTTGCAATGTAATCGATTTCACAACTGCATGGCAACATTCATCTGAATTTGTCTATAGAGCTCTATAACAAGATGACTGCCTGCTATTCAGCAAAAGGAAGAAAAAGGCTCTGGAATCGTTATTTGCCAAGATTCACAGGTGCCTCCTGTAGAAAACTTCTTTATAAAGCTTCACCCCTCTGTGTCAGAACACTAATATCTATTCAGTACAGAGAAATTTTGCCTTTCATAAACAGAGGGTCTATTTTTATCTTTGAAGTTAATCCAATCTCAACTTTCAGCAACACTTAGAAGCACAGATGGAGATATTCTGTACAGACTTCCTTTTAAATATTCATTAATGGAAACCTGTTTCTCTACTTCTATCACTCGAAGCTGAGGATTCTGGCTTTTATGAACTTTTGCTCATCTCTTAATCCACAAGTAAAATGTTTCCTCTCCAGTGCAACCGACATTATATCCAAATGTGGATATACACAGATAAGTAGTCTACATATGCAGCAGATGGTCAGCGGAAGAAATAAAAAAATCTCAGAATATATTTAACATCCTTATACCAGTGGCAAGACACATTAAAGTGTGGACTGGACTCAGCAAGACAGAAAATGCTACTCAAGTGTTTTGCAACGTATAGAGGGCTAAATAGATGAAACAGAAAGTCTGCATGCTGTCTTGGGATTTGCTACACTGGTCTCTACTCAGAGCTAATTTAGCTGAAGTTTTGTAGAGAAACATTAGGGACAACACAGTCAGCAGCTTAACTATCCATTTCACAGTACCTTGCTCCCATCTTGGACATATTTGCCAACTATCTCATTTATATTTATACTGTATCTTAGCCATCACTCCAGGAACTATCTAAACCAGTAGTGCTTTCTGCAGATAATACACTGATGAAGCAATCGACACAGATGGTAAGCTTTCAACTTACATTAAAAAAATAATCAGTTATTGTTTCTATTTTTTTCCAAAATTAAGGCAACTTTGTTCAACAATGTGTGGAATAATATATGCGCAGTTTCAAGGGCATGACGCCTTTGGGTTCTTCTAAGGTTAAATAAAGCAGGTTTTGAGTATCAAACAGAAGTATCTTAAATGTGGAAGATCAAAAAATAATGAAAGTTTAAGATAATGATCCTGATTTCAGATTCTATTGGAAATATCAATTTTTAAACTAAGGAAGGAGAGTCTTAAGAAATATAATGAACATAGTCTAGGCAACGTTGAGAGAGATTTCTAATTGTTTTTTAGAAGGGTATGCATTTTGAAAAGTTAATTTCTTCCAAAATTTCTTTTTTAATACAAAGACTTATAAATTAATTGATGACAAAATCTTGACATTTGTTGTGCTCATATTATATGTCTCTTTATATAATGAGGAGAGGAATGCATACTGAAGTCATTCCTGTTGTATGGGTAGAACAGGAACTATTTCTGTAAGAATCTGAAAGACCAAAAAGCCAGATAATCAAAGGAAAAGAAAAAAGAAAAAACGTGGGGTTTTTTTCTTTTTGAACAAAAACCTGGAGAAAATAAATTTTGTGGTAGGTATGACATAGCTTCAAAAAAAAAAAGTTCTCTGTAGAGAATGCATTTATTTTTATCATTTCTTGAGTTTTGAACTAATACATTTCTGTATTACTGAAAAGTAAGCAAAGAAAAGGTGATTCTGGGTAGAATTCAGGGAAGATTTTAGTTTGGTTCAGTTTGGGTCATATTCTTACTTTAATGTCTTGACAATTAAGAGAAGTCAGTCATTAAAGATAATAAAGTTAAACTACATTAAAAATTTAGCAAGTGTCACCTTTTGTCTGGAGTGCCAACAATTTTTATTACTTCTGCTCCTTGTAATATCTAAGTCCTTTATTTTATACTTACCATCTGTGGTTACATATATGGGTTACTAGAAAACTGATAATTCTATGACTGGGATAATTTCCTGACAAATTAATTGCAACTAATGCCTTCTGCTGTTGTGCTTTATCATCTGCTACTTGAGAGATATTTTTTAAAGATCTGTGGCCATCAGTGTTAAACTATACTACTGATTGTATCTCTTTAATATGCCTTGGAGTCCAAAAAAGCATGCACTAATTGGGTAAACAGATTATATGTTCTGTATCAGCACTCGACTTCCAGTCACAACACATAGATCACATCCCACAATGTGATTTCTGTGTTATATTCTCTTATGAATTCTGACACCTCCTGTGGAAAAAAATCCCCTTCTGCCATGTCCTTCAGTGAGGTGTGGGTTGAAGTCATGGGACACAGGCTTCAGCCTGTGATCAGATCAACAGTTCAGGGAAATATGTGGGCCCTCTGTGGAAGGAAATGGGAGAGGTGGTTTCCCAGGATATGGAGACAGCCGAGGTGCTCAGTGATTTTTTTGCCTTGGTCTTCACTGGCAAGGGCACAAGCCATAACCCCCAAGTCACGGAAGACAAGGGCAGAGACCAGGAGAATGGAGAACTGCCCATGGTTAGAGAGGATCTGGTTCGAGAACACCTGCGGAACCTGAAGGTGCACAAGTCCATGGGACCTGATGAAATACATCTGTGGGTCCTGAAAGAACTGGCGGATGAGGCTGCGAAAACTCTCTCCATCATATTCGAGAAGTCGTGGTGGTCTGGTGAAATTCCCACTGACTGGAAAAGTGGTAACGTAATGCCCATCTTTAGAAAGGGAAAAAAGGAGGATCCAGGGAACTACAGGCCAGTCAGTCTCACCTCTGTGTCTCGCAAGTTCATGGAGCAGATCCTCCTAGAAACGATGCTAAGGCACATGAAAAATGAGGAGGTTACTGGGGACAGCCAATATGGCTTCACCAAGGGCAGATTGTGCCTGACTAGTATGGTGGCCTTCTATGATGGTCACAACCTTGGTGGATAAAGAAAGGGCAGCTGATGTCATCTACCTGGACTTGTGCAAAGCGTTTGACACTGTCCTCTCTCTAAATTGGAGAGGCATGGATTTGATGGGTGGACAACTCAGGGGATAAGGAATTGACTGGATGGTTGCACTCAGAGAGTTGTTGTCAACAGCTCAATGTCTGAGTGCAGACCAGTGACAAGCAGCATTCCTCAGGGGTCAGGATTGGGACTGGTACCATTTAACATCTTTGTCAGTGATATGGATGGTGGGATTGAGTGCACCTTCAGCAGGTTTGTCGACACCAAGCTGTGTGGTGTGCTAGGCATGCTGGAGGGAAGGGATGCCATCCAGAGAGACCTGGACAGGCTGGATAGGTGGGCTTGTGCCAACCGCACGAAGTTCAACAAGGCCGAGTGCAAGGTCCTGCACATGGGTTGGGGCAATCCCAAGCACAAGGACAGGCTGGGAAGAGAGTGGCTTGAGAACAGCCTTGAGGAGAAGGACTTGGGGCTACTGGTGGATGAAAAGCTGGACGTGAGCTGGCAGTGTACGCTAGCAGCCCAGAAAGCCAACCGTATGCTGTGGGGCCACGAGGTTGAGGGAGGGGATTTTACCCCTCTACTCTGCTCTCATGAGACCCCACCTGGAGTACTGCATCTAGCTGTGGAGCCCCCAAAATAAGAAAAATATCGACTGGTTGGATCAAGTCCAGAGGAGGCAATGAAGATGATCAGAGGGCTGTAGCACCTCTCCTTTGAAGAAAGGTTGAGAGAGTTGGGCTTGTTCAGCCTGGAGAAGAGAAGGCTCCGGAGAGAACTTAGAGCACCTTCCAGTACCTGAAGTGGCTACAAGAAAGCTGGGGGGATACTTTTTACAAGGGTCTGTAGTGACAGGACAAGGGGTAATGGGTTTAAATTGAAAGCGGTTAAATTTAGACTGGATATCAGGAAGAAATTCTTCCTGGAGAGGGTGGTGAAGCACTGGAACAGGTTGCCCAGAGAAGTTGTGAATGCCCCATCCCTGGATGTCTTCAAAGTCATGGTGGATGAGGCTTTGAGCAACCTGGTCAAGTAGAAGGTGTCCCTGCCCATGGCAGGGGGGTTGGAACTAGATGATCTTTAAGGTCCCTTCCAACCCAAATTATTCTATGATTCTGTGACACAGCTATCTTAGACATATGACTTCCTCTTTGTCATGGTTATGCAGTTGTAGGATATGGATAGAACTCCAAAATACTGGTTGAACTGTGAAGGTGGAGGAAGGAAACTTGATAGACAGGCAATCTTCTTTTCATTTCAGATGTTGCTTTAAGGCCCTGACTTCCTTCATTTGTTCATGAAATAAAACTTCATTTGTACTCCCTCAGCCTGGAGCTTTTCTGTTTCCTGCCTAAAGAAAGGACTTTAAAACTGATTTTATAACAAATTTTACTGGTAACACAGTGCTTTGTATTCATTCTCTATGGTATATTTATGGCACTTTTCCAAAAGAATATAAATATCTGGAAATATCTAGGAAAAAATTGCACAAATGTATGTCTATGCCTTTTCTCCAGTAACATCTTAGGGAAAAACTCAGTAATGAAGAATTAGGATCATAGAATCATTTAGTTTGGAAAAGACCTTTAAGATCATCAAGTCCAAGCATTGATCTAGCACTACCAAGTCTACCACTAAACCATGTCCCAAAGCGCCACATCTACAGATCTTCTAAATACCTCCAGGGATGGTGACTCAACCACTTGCCTGGAGAGTCTTTTGCAACGCTTGACAACCATTTCAGTGAAGAAATTTTTCCTAATATTCAGTCTAAACCTACCCTGGTGCAACTTGAGGCCATTTCCTCTTGTCCTATCACTCTTTACTTGGGAGTAGAGACCAGCCCTCACCTTGCTACAACCTCCTTTCAGGGACTTGTAGAAAGCAGCAAGATAAGTCAGTAAGATAAT
Source organism: Rhynochetos jubatus (assembly GCA_027574665.1). NCBI lineage: Eukaryota > Metazoa > Chordata > Aves > Eurypygiformes > Rhynochetidae > Rhynochetos > Rhynochetos jubatus. The sequence continues at coordinate 27,870,464 of CM050656.1, forward strand.
GAGTTCTTCACACACTATAAACATCCATGGCAGTTAATGACTGCATTGAAAATAAACATTTCTAATGGGAAACTTCTGTCAATCTCATATTTTCTACTCTCTTGTTTGGTAAGTAGCCTGAAAGCAAACAATTCTATTCCAGGTACAAATAACTTGGTCAATTTGAGTAAGGATGACAGAACTCTATTCTATCATCTCTAATATTATCTAGAGTAAGAGATGAAAATCTGCTGCTTATTAAATACTTGGAATATCTTTTGAGAAACAAGAAAATATGTTTTATATAGTCATATTGGAAACAAGGTTATACCTCAGTAGATACTGCCACGTACCAGACAGAAGCCAAACTGAACACTGGAGTTAGTTTGTGTTAGCTGGGGTCTCTGAGTGCAGCCCTGGAGCTACATTAAATTTATAAGAAATCTGTCAGGAATATAAATGTTCTGAAAACACAAAGTATGAGGTGAATATCTCAAGAATAAAGCTTTTCCCTAGGTGACATCTGTCCACACAGCACACGTCACCACAACTGGCACCCTTGCCTATGCTCTCAGCTGAGAAGCCAAGGAATAAAACACTATGGAGTTTTATTATTTATCATGGACTTGCTTTCACACCCTCCAGCTATGATCCCTCCCAGTGAAAGTTGAGACATGTTGGCAAGACAGTGCAAGCCTGGGCCTGCTAATGATCCTATCTCTCTGGGAGTACATCAGAGGGCTGGAAGCTTCCGAGCTGTCTGCCTGGCACTTCACTGGACTGTTAAATTTATTCAGAAACTGGGGAAGGCAGGAAGGGAGAAAGACAAGGAGAGGGGATTAAAAACAATTTTTAGCTGTCAGTAGAGATGTTGAGTTTGCTACCTAGTCTTCTTTGGGGTAAATGAACTGTACCTTATTTACCAGTCTGTATAGTAACCTACATGTGTAAGATACCAGTATGAAATTCATAATTTGAAAATCTCAATTTTTCAAAGGTCTTTTTATGTTTCCAAAAATTAACTACTGTTATATATATTTGTCTTCCTATGGTTTCTGTCCATAAACTACTCTACTCTTGACAGTATCCATAGCAATTATGCACAAACAACTCTTATTTAGCAGTTAAATTTCAGAAAAATTAAATATCTCCCTACCCTTTAACCTTCATTATGCACTTTATCCTTTCTATTCATTTATTTTGTACTTATGAAAAGCACAAAAGAAGACGTACAGAACATATTACACTCAAAATTAATGTATTTTTTTTGTTTATGAAAGGCATAATAGACTATAAATAGGAAAGAATTACTAACTTTGAATGACTTGGAAGATGATACATTAGAGTTATTTATTTCTTTGTGTTGCAAATGGAAGAACAACATAGTATGAAACAGCCACATCAAAATCTGAATAAGTTTTTTCATCTGTGTATATTGGCCAGATAGGACACTTACTGCCAGAACTATATCATTTGGAAGCACTTGAGACATAATGGGATTGGTGTATTCTGCATGTTGGAAATAAAAGATTTATTTTTGTAAAAAAAGGAACGAAAGAGTAGACATGAGCTCACATGAACAATTCAGATGCAGGCTTACAGTACTTTTCAAAGCATTTTTAAAAATGAAAAGCTTGAAAACGCACCATCTGCAGGACTGAAACTATCCAATCTTGAAATTTATCTAAAGACAAATCTATTACATCTTTAGCAATGCTGACCTGAGGCACAACCCTGACGGTTAAAGTCTGGCATTTGATGTCCCCTTGGAGAGCTAGTATCTTGCCTTCTGAGTGAGCTAACAGAGTAAACTGCATGTGACCTACACAGGTGAGAAATAAAAAGCTGCTTGTATGCGTCCATTTCTGTATCAATGCATATCTCATGGTTCTTTGACTTGTTTAATTGAGAAGTTTTTCTGATTCAGAGCCTGAAAAGCTTGTTTTCAGAGTGCTGACAGACATGACCTGACAACTGCTTTGTCAAAGCGAGGCATCAGAGAAATGAAAGGTTTTGTCTGAAATGTGGATATGCATGGCAATATCCCCCAGCTCCCCATAAGTCCAACCTTCATCTTCCCTTTTATTCTGCACTCAAAGCTTTCTTGTGCTTTGCATTAATACCACCTTCCCACAGAGGAGACACATTTTTACTTTAAATAGCACAGAAAAGCGTTTATGTTACCGCCTGAGCTGAGACTGGGGCCCCAGTGTGACATGTGCTGTACAAGTGCACAGTAAGAGACAGTCTGTGTATCACTAAAGAAACACAATAGACAAAAGAGAACAAGGGAGATATGATATTGTCAGCCTATTGTCAGCCCTGTTGTACTATGGTGGGCACAGACAGAGGGACTTTCATGACTCCGCAGAGGAAGCCTGATGCTGAAGACTGAATATCAAAGATCATTCTTTCTTATTTTTCTCCTGTCTTACTTAACAACTCATAGATGATAAAAAATATGTCCTTATGGTACATTTTATACTATTCTGGATCAGATAAAGCAATGGTCAAATTTGTTTTTATTATACAGGGGAAATACGGAAGATATTACAACTTTCTGGACTTGGGGATAACCTGAAGCCCAGGGTGCTCCAAGATCAAATATCTCATGCTGGTGCCCTTGTGTGACCTCTGTCTGCATTTGTGGTGTACATTGTCATTATCCTTGAACATAGAGGGGTGCTATCTAGAGAGGCTCATGGCCATCACATCACATGCCATGACTACAAAGACAGATGGTCATCAGGCCAAGAGCAAACAGAAGCTGCCAAGTGCAGAAAATGTATGCCAGGATCTATCCTCATGTCAAGTAATCATTTTAAAAGTGTAGGCTTGCAAGCCTTGTGAGTCACCACAGTGTTGGCTCTGATGCTGTTTCTACAAGTGATTCATGTGGATAGGTGATTAAGATATCTTTAAATTTGGCCTGAGGGAAGGTCCTTTACAGCAGTTTGGTCACAGTAAAAACCAAAAGACCAAAAGCAAGCCCCTCAGTGTTGTAAATCTACACTGTGGATTAAATGTGCTGAATATTGTATCTTTATATCCAAAATTCTGCAGCAGCTTTTTCTTAATGTGTGCTTTTCCTTTTTAATAGCACGTCTACAAAATAAAATGTTATTTTAAGCTGCTTGTAGTTTATTGTCTTCAGACTTTCAGGCTCCAGTACCTATTGCACTGATTGTATTACAAAATTTTCCTGGGAAAAATAAGGAAGTTTGGACTTTTAGGCTGGAAGCAAGAAGGCATTTTGGTAGGTGGGACAAGGACAATTTGTAGTGAAATTAGTGTTATCAGATCTGAAAAAATGGATACTCTAGATAATGTTTCATGAGGGTGAAGGGGAAATTGATCCCAGTTTTCCACTTCTCAGAACTGGACTGTATGGAGGAAATATGTCTTCCAAAGGAATATGGGATTTCTGTTCCTATCACCCTGTTACTCTTAGAAGACAGACCACAAGAAAGAAATAGACATTAAAGTAGTCATTCTTCTTGAGTGAAATGGTTTCCTTGAGTCATCTTCTGCTGTTGCACTGCTGAATACTGTCTCCTCTGAGGTACTGTCTGAATATTCAGCAGTATTATATTTAATATATGGGCAATTCATGGAATGAAGTCACATCTCTGATGCCAATGTTTTGCCCTTTTAAAGTATAGACTGTTTGCCAGTGCAACAGTACTCTGATAGTGGTGATTCAGTAACCATATTTTAGTATTGCAAGCCTCAGAACAAAGTGTAATACAATATATTTCAATTATTATTATATTATACATTATTATTATTATATTAATATCATATCAAACAATACTATATAGGTATAACTCCTTTCATGTCAGATGATCCCTGCTAAGCTTTTATTTTTTTTAACATTTTTCATCATGTGACAAAACATGAAATTGTTAAAGTACTAGAAATAGGGCACAGATGGTAAGTAATCCATTCTTTACAAGTACAAAACATTGGCATGAGAGGTATGACTGCATTCCACATATTGCACGGATTGTATCTCCAGAGCATGGAAGCAGACGTACTCCTGCTCTGTGACATGAATATAACCTGTATACTAGTTTCATACCACTTTATGATATGGGGAAATTACTTTGGTCTAATTCATTGCTATTCTCCAAAAAAATCAAAAGTGGAGTTGTGGAGAGGCTGGAAACATTTTCATGTATAACATGCGATCAAGAACAGCCACTATGAGGATGCAGTGTTGCAACATTAGAAAACCAAATCTCCTTGAGAGAAAATGCATTACAAGGACAGATGCTGAGAGAAGTCTGCCCTTATGTACATACAGTTATTAAAAGATGTGTGAAAACACACATATACACAAGAGTTATCTTAGCTCGTCATTGTTATCAGACCTATTATTTGCAGACCTGTATAGCATATTTTTATGTCTGTCACGTTAGTTTTAAATAACTCTAATCCCCAATCCAATTAAAGGTATCACCTCAAAGCGGACCATTTTATTTCCTTTGAGAAAAGATGCAGACTTACTATTCGGTTTAGTAAAGCAACCACTGCCAATCTGACCTTCATTTTATCTCAGATACTTTAATCTTATCACCTTCCTTTTCTATGGCATGTGACATTCAGATGTGCACCTAACACCTGGTGTGTTAGATCAAATCAGTTTCCCCTGGAGAGGTATTCCTTTACATTGACTTCCATTTTTAACTTCCACATGCAATATCTTAATTGAAGAAGATCAAAACATTTCCTGGTATTTTTTATAATACAAAGTATTTGTATTATAAATACAAATTATATAAAGTATTTGTATTTAAGTCCAGTTTTCGTTGTTCTTTCTTGGAATAATTTTTGTTTAGAACCATGTCTGTGACACATTGTACTCTATTAAAAGGAGATGTCCTAAAAGCAGAGAATATTGCTTGTTTAGCACCTTTTGTTCAGAAGCATCCTATACATTAGACCCAGTCTATTCAGCTGATCTTTAGCTGTCTTACACTGTCTTTCCTTAACACAATTTTCATCTAGACTCACTGTTCACCTTCATTCTAACAATTCGCTAAGTGATGTATAATTAGATATTTTTTGCCTTATATTCAATGCCACAAATGTGCTTTGAAAAGAAAAATCTCTGTATGATGTACTGTGAAACTTCCATGTATGGAACTTCGTGGCTTCTTTGGTGGCAAATTTTATTCCTTAGTAATTTTGTGCCCATGAATCAATTATAGCAAAGCAATCTGAAGTAGCTGATAACCAACTTTTAGATCTAAGGAACTAATCCTGGTAACATCCTGAAGGCATGGGATTAATCTACACTCACTTTTTTGTGTGTATTTCATTCTGAAGCATTCTGAAGAAAACAGGTTTCAAGGTCTCAGTTTCTGATGGACATAAGATATACATATTGATATACATATCAAAAAAGTAAGATACCTTAAATCTTTTTTCTGCATATGGACTGAAGAGAAGACTAAGATACAAGTCCCTTCTCTGAAGTGTTTTTACAGTATTCAGGCCCTGTTGTGCTTCTAGGGCATGTGAATTTTTTGTGTTGTGAAATTCAAGAGAAAAATAAGGAAGGGCAAATTGATGGCTCTTTCTCCTTTTATAGCTGCCTCTGGTGCATTCTGTGGGAAATTGCAGAATCTATTCTGGTTTTGAAAACCATAATTATTTCTGCAACTCTTCTGTTTGATGCAGCCATTCACTGCTTCTGATGATGAACTCTTAAGTCTACATTAGCTTCAGAGCGTATTTCTTTAAAAAAAGTCCTTTATGAAGATAAGGCTTCTGAGAATTGTCTTCCTTTCAGAAATAGGAATATTTATATGTTAATTAAAAGATTTTTTAGAATTTATTAAATAGTTCTGTCTATATTTGCCTTTTTTGCTTGTGTTACCAGAATCAGATACTTTAAAAAACTGGCTAGACTCCTGGTATAACCAACATCTTCACTGTACATTATATGGTAATATTAAGTACCCAGTCTTTTCAAAAATTCAAATACTAACATTTTATTCAATATTACGTGCTTTTGTGTGCAAGTATTGTACCTTGGTCTTTTAAAATTAAATTTCTTATTTACTTGAGTTGTTCATAATCTTCAGTTGTAGTTTCTTGCAGCAGATTTCCATGTTGTTATTACACTAAGGAAAATGTAATTTTTGGACTAGCTTATTGTTGTATCTACATTATGTTTCTCCTTTTAATATTTTTGTTTATGTCTTTATTAAATCACAAATTGTGATGGTTAAGTTTGGCCTGAGGTCATACTTTTTCATTACAAAGTGATTTAAACTACATACAAATAAGGTTTGTACATATAGCAATATACTGTACTGAGTGCATTCACTCAAACGGATAACAAGAGCCAAGGAATCAATTTGAATGACACAGAAAAGAACAAAATCAAGCGCTAAGCTGGCGCTTCTGATGGAAAAAATGAAAGCTTTTCCCTGTCTTCAATGTCTTTCAGTAGTGTTTGGACATTAAATCCAATCACAGGAAATCACTGACATTCTTACTGAAAAATATAGGGGAAATTGAAGATTCTCCTCTGCCAACACACCAGTTTATATGACTTTTATGCTCTTAAGCATAGATATTCCAATTTTCTCATTTTGGTTCCATAATTTGGGTGGATGTAACTGCTTGCTTGCCCTCAGCTCTGGTTCACATCAGGTCTTTCACTTACAGCAATTCATGGGTAGGATCAGGATTCTCGGCTTCTCAGCATATAGACGTTACATTTGAAAAAAAATCTTACGGTTGTGTTAACCAAAACAGAAACAAAACCAACTTTCCTTCCCCACAACACAGTGACAAATGTATAAGAAACTTTGATTGCTGCTTTATCTTTTCCCATTGCCACATGTGAGCTACAGTGTCCCACATGGACATCCCTATTGAGTAACACTGAGATTTCTTTGTTCCTTCCACTTAGTCTTTGAAACATTTTTGAAGATTCAATTCGAAAGTGACTTTAACATGAGATTATGCATGCACAAATCTCACCTTCCCATGTAGGTGTGAGTCACAATGCCCAGCCTAAACTGTGAGGATGCCTGCCCTTTGCTGCCTGTAACCGATCACTTTCGCACCTCATTCAAGAAAGACACTGCTGCTGGAATCAAGAGCTTGGAATAATTTAATGACTACATCAGTCCTTTTCTCAGAGTAGATATACTAGACCACAGATAACATATGCTAACTGTTTCTGAAGATTAACAATTGTTCCTTACACCACATGATTCTAACACAGAAATATGCATGAACTTAAGGCAGACATATGGTTTTATACCTTGTCTTGACTCCTACAAGGCAAAATGTATTGTGCTTCTAGCACTGTTGCAACAACCCTTCTATACACATTCCACAACACCTACCAATTTCTGCAAAGCAAAATGTATTCTGCCACTACCAGTGTTACAACCACCTTCATGTAGAAAAACTGCAGCAAGAGCTGGCCATCTAGTGGAATAACAATTGTTGCAAGCGGTGAACTCTGGCCAAGCAAACACAATGAAGGAGCATATGACACTGCAAGTTTTTAATGCTGTTGTGTTAATGCGATGAGAATATATTAGTAATAATCACTTGAGACTTTTGAAGCAGCAGAGCCTCAGATCTATGGAGGCAGTAGCTCACCTGGTAGCGTTATTCAACAGAACATTGGGTTTTTTCCAAGAGCATTTTTTTTTTAATCTTGTTTTTCTCTTTATCTCTTGAAATTGAATGTTTTATTATTCTGACCCTATACGTAACATGGGAACAGATTATCTACGTAGTAATTTCTGTGCATCTTGTTGGGTTTGAATTTTCAGTTGGTATTTTTCTTTGAACTCAACCAGTTAATACTTCACTGATTACAGAAAGTGTATTGATTAATTCGGGTGAATTTTAAAAGTTACACTCAGCAGTAACATAACGGTTTATATTTGAAATCTATGGACTTTTGATGTATCTTGGCATGATTTGACTTTCAGGAAAAGGAACAATGTACTGTTTCATGTTAATGAAAGAAAGCTTAAAATCTCGGAAGAACATCTGGAACTTGAAAAGATTTGCAATGAACAGAATAAAATAAAAATAGTAATCCTGTTCCCATCTCCAGTGTGTACCAAAGTGCTGCAGTAAATAAGACATTGTTCTGATTGCTAGTGCAGACTGAAAGTAAACAATTTATACATTATTCTAGTTGAAGAATATAAAATGTGTTTAAAAAGGAGACATGGGAATGTAGTTTCTTTATCTTGCAATTTAATTGACTCTCTTCCACTATGAAAAATGACATTAGGACAGGATTCAATGGTATTTTGGTTCAAGGATTAGAAAATTAAATATAAATGTAATTTAGTTTTAGGATTATTAAGTGGCTTGTTTTTTTAGAAAATAAGGGAAGAGTTGCAAGAAATTCTGTCTAACTCATTAATTTAATCCCATTTAAAAACAATCAAGCAACGATTTGTTTCAAGTTCAGTTACAAAATTTTGAGGCCAGGGAAAAGAGACAGGTATTTTCAGTAATGAATTATAACCTTGACTGTATGTAGGAACTCCTTCAAGTGTGATGAAACAGTTTCTGGCAGACTACATACATAAATCCTTATAAAACTCATCCTCATAGAAAGTTTTCATGAATTATATTAAACTTTTAGGACATACCTCCCAGCTTCATGAAACAAAAATCAGCTCTCACTTTCAACATATTTCTTTTAAAATCCTTTGTATATATCTTCCATTGACTTGTGAAATACAGTGTAAAATTAAAAATTAGCACAGTTACTTTGCTTCTACTCACTGCCAGCATCATGACCTTTACTAAAAACTGAACCATTGGCTCTTTAATCTGTATCTGAAAAGACAAGTGCCCATAAAATGCAATTTAAAATAATGTTTATATCTCCATTGACTCTGTCCAATGTCTCTTTCCATAACAAAATTCATCCTTGACCATCAATAGCAGAGCCCAAACATTAATCTGTAAGAGTTGTTTGAAAAGACTTTGGAAAGGATTACATCTTATTTGAATTCCCCTTATTTGTTTCTTTGGAGACTTGAATTTCTTTGGTATGTGAAGCTGTGATTTTTGCTTTTATTTCTGTCTTCCCTTGAACACAAGAAATATATGTACTTGGTTTTGGTTCTGTTATTTGACTCACTTTCTGTTGAAATGCCTGTTTTTACAGCCTGAGTTTCTGCATTGCATTACCTGCTATTCATTTACATGCTTATCTGTCAGCAGTTTTGTACTGAAAAATTTCAGTAACTTGTTTTCATTAAGTATACTCTCACCACAAGAAGTACATGAATACTATTCTATCAATACCTGTGTTTTCTTTCTCCTCACTGTCTTTTCACCACTGATATTCCTTTATTGATTCCTGTATCTTGGTCTATCAGATCTTTTCTAACCAGGTTTGGAAGTTAAACCAGTTTCTTTTGACCTTTTCTTCTCACTTCTCAGTTTAAAGCTGTTCTTATCACCATAAAAGCCTTGATGTCAGAAGGCAATTTTCCCAGATAGTCAGATGGAATCCAGCCTTTGAAAATGTTCTCTTTCAGCAAATGCATCCCACTGGCTAAGTATTCCCAAAGCTGCCTTTAGCACTGATCCTTGAGCCATCTATTGATCATCATTATGTCATCATATGTCCAATCTCCCTCTGTACTGACTAGACAAAATTTAAAGGCAGCCACTAAAATGGGACATAATTATCTTAAAAGTTATGATATTCCTAAATTAGAGATGCACCGCAAAATCAAAATGTTATGAAAGTTTATACAACTCTAAAACAGGTAAACCCATTGCTAAAAAAAAAAATTATTAACAAATAGACAGTAAATTCACAAGTTCTGCTTTTAAAAAAATAGCTTTCATATAATAAGAAAGGTGTGTTTTGATCAAACATTTTAACTGATCTTTGCTTTTTGTATGTCAGTTCATCTGTAACCTATCAGTGCCATTACCAAAGGCAACCAAAATTTGCCTCAAAACCCTATAGTGGTAAGTTTGGAGGACCTGATTATTTAAAATTTTGGTAGGGGAAAAGAATAGTGACGTTGGATTTTGTTTCATGTGCTTTAAAAAGCTCTGGGATCCTGCTGAAGTCTTTCATGTTGAATAATCTCTTTGGCAGAATGCTTATTCAGGCCATGCCCAAGAAACACAGGAGATGATGTCAAAGCACTGCAGTGACTATATAACCTTTGTTAGTGGAATGTTTTCTAATTAGGAAATGAGCCCCTAAGTGAAAAATACATTTTTTGTTTCAACTAGCAGGTCACAAATCGAAGCACAATATGTAGAAAAAATGAGGGGCATAAGAGCAATAACAGCTGTTTCCTGAAAGGAAAAGTGTATTAGCTAAGTGCCACCAAAAGGCAAAGGAGCCTTAGCCTGCAATAGGACAGCTGAAAGCAGGGGAAAGTAAAGTACCCCTGGCAGTTCAGGAACACTTGACTTAAACTAGATTTTTTTCTTAAATTGACAGAGATACATGCTAAATGTAGGAGTCACTGGACTAGGCCCACAATGCTTGTGCTAAGAATAATGTCCTTAAAAGCTCATTCATTTCAGATTTACTCTAGTGCCATTCCACTAATTTCAAGAAAGCAACTTTCGATCAGCAATCAACTATAACTGCCCTTTGTTTACACATATTTGACTAGCTAGCTTTCAAGATTTCTCTTTTTCTAGGATGGACTAAACCACTTCTATTTTCTTTCCTTAGGCATCCTTTCAAATCTAATTCATATCTGACAAACAAGACAAGAAATCAATATTATGTAGTATATACTGTATAATGACCTGGAAAGTTCTTAAAATAGCTATGCTTGCTTCAGAATAGGTATTCAGTATTCAGTATACAATTACTTGGCACTGTTACACTTGGCCAAGCTCCACTGAAAATACGGTTCTGTAAAACACAGGCAGACCAAATGGGATAAATGTGTACACTCACGTTATTTTTAAGTTGCCTCACATAATACCGAGTCATACATAAATCAGTTTTTATTTTGACCTTTCCCATTGTATTTAGGAAAACATGAATGGAGCAATATTGAAAGCTGGAATTGTTTAACTCCTACAAATGTAAAGATTGTATACTGTGCATGTATCACATGCTGCACACATTCCCACATCTATGCCTTTAAGGAGATTTTAGTGTCAAGAAAGCAGTTTGAGTTTCTCAGGTTTTCATAGGGTTTCTTACCTCTGCCTTGGCATGCGGATGAGTGGCTGTTTATGGCATCTCTTACTAAGGCCAAAGAGCTTGTGAACAGTTTTCTGTGCCTTGAGGAAGAGTTGCTTCATGCTGTTTTCTAGCTGCTCATAGCGACGTTGAAAATTAGAATCCATTGTCCACAAATGCATTACAGTAGATGTGTTCAGGAAATAATTCATGGGTAGCCTTTTCATAAATAATTTGAATTCATCTGAAAAAAAAAGATTAATAGTCTTTAATTATGTAATTATAGCTACTGTTGCAGCAAAAAAAAACTTCTGGTTTGTTTTTTCTTGAACTTCTAATTTTTTTAAACTTGAACTTTTGCAGTTTTAGAATTGAATAAATTAACTTTTTCAAAGTCCATAGGTAATTTTATTTTTAGTGGTAATATTACAATAAAACCAGAAAAAGTCAATATTTCTGTAATTTTTGAATTGATGTTAAAACAAATACAAGCACTGTCATAATTTCTTGACCTGGATAATATGAAGATTAAACAAGAATCAGTTTCTTGCCTTCAAATCCAGGATCTGAAAGTAAACATGCATTTAAAGATCAATGTATATTGACTCATTTGAAGAAGATAAGAGACTATCTTAGAAGGAATATATTCCCATACTTAGGAAATGCAACTAAATTTGATTTTACAGGCCAGCTCTCTTTTAGATATGTTATTTCACCTGAGACAAGCCATTAAGGAACAAACTTTTAAAGTATTTAGAATTGAAATTAAGCCTTTCAAAGCATTTTATAATACTTCAACACTTCAAAAATGTCCCCCATAACTTCTTTTTGACTCATGGTTCCATCTCTAAAGTGCTAAAGGAGTTCTTAAATCACAGAATCACTAGTATTGTGAACATTCTATGCTTTGTGATTTGTTCCGGTATCTCCATCCACATGAGACACATAGAATCTTATTACAAGAATTTTATTAATCAATGAGTCTAATGGCATCACTAGGATAATTTACAGGTTGATTTAGAAGTTTTGAACCTAAATAAACTTCCATGTTAAAGCGCACTAATTGATGGGGGGAAATGAGAAAATGAGTAGCACACTTGAATGTTTATTATTCTTCTTTCTTGCTTCCATATATTTTCCTGTCTGCCCTCCTGCCTGCTGCTATCCTTCCACCCTTCACAATCCATTTTTAATTTCAGCTTATTCCTGCAGTGAAGCCACTTATGCCACAGTTTGGCTTTCTTCCTGACAGATGTTCCTTTTGGGTAGTCTACACTTCAGCAGACTATGCAAACCCAATGATCAAACTGGCTGAAGCAGCTTCCCATTTAAAACTAGACTTACTCATATTTAACACTGTTATAATTTTAGGTTGCTTATGTGAGACTGTTGATTAAGGAAATTGTGTGCTCACATGAAAGAAGATTCCATTACTGTCATCATTCATAAGACTCTTGGTTTCAGCTTTAGCTTAGCTTTTTTAACAACAGGCTTATACAAAGAAAGCAAAAATACTTTCTTGTTTATGGGTAAAGAAAGATCTCCTCTAAATGCTAGAGTGACCCTCATCCACATCGTGAGGAACACAGAGCCATGATGGAATAGAACAACCCTCTGTTGGCATAGTATTTTCTGTGATGGATGAAGTTTCATCAGAAGGAAAAAGACATTGAGAGGTGTCCTGAAAGGTACGAAATGCAAGGAAAAGTGCTAAGGTGATGACTTTATATTTAATAAAGTGCTTTTAATAATTCATCTGGGAGGTCCTTGACAACTGGTTTTTCATTTTCTCTTCATGCCTTCCTGTTTTGGTATTAACTATCCACTATTTTCCCCTTGAGGACAGCATCGCTGCCCTTCTGCTCTCCCTGGGTACAAATCAAGGGTCTGAGGAAAGGCAATGTTTCTTTATTTTATCAGGTATTCAGAGCCTCTTATCCTTTGTTTTTTGCCTTCCTTAACTTTGACTGAGAAGTTGGTTCTTTTGCTCTGTCCAAAAAGAGTAAGTATTAGTTCCTGAGTTTGTAACTTAATAATTGGAATTAGTAGGAGTATTTAATAAATTCTACGGTACCAGATGGGTATCTCTGTGCATCTCAGTGTAGTTTTGGGAAAACCAGTTTCCTGTTTTCTCCTTCCCAAGTGACAATTTTGCCTTTATCTCCTTACACTACGTTCTCAGTCCTAGGTTCCCTTCAAGACTTGCACAGATGCTGAGGGAGGGTTACATCTCGCTTGTCTGAAGGAAGTACAGTCCCATTGGCTTGTAAAGCCTTCCAAGCCTAAATAGTGCATTTTCAAATGTAACAAACTGGTAGTAATAAAAATAAATAAATAAGTAAATAATAAGAAATAAGGCTGACAACTCTTACAAAGTGAGTCCTTTGGCAAAGTGCAGATCTGCAGTTTGTATAAATCAGCCAGGCTCTACTTCAGAGGAGTGTAGTAATACACCTAAGGATGATCAGATCCAAAAGCCACATTCTTGACTACCTGTTTTAATTGCTAACTTCTCATTTCCCCTCTGTTCTTCTGAACCACTGGTATATCTACTTAAACTCAGTTTCATGAACACAAAAAACCCAAATCCATGAGAAGATGCTCAAAAGATGCCTTTTCAGTTTTCATATTGCTGTAATAAGTTAATTTAAGAAACTGTCAATTTGCCATCCTTTGCACAACTGCAATAAGGTCTACAGCTAACAATTAATGGGATGCAGTGTTTAGAAGCGATAAGGAGGGTTTACACTCCTTAACTTACAATGCAAAAGCATTTCCAAAAAGAAAGTGCTTATTTTTCTCCCTGTAATATACATTATCTTTGACTATCCCTGTGCCCTGTAAGATCATAATAATGAGTGTCGTAATGCGGGTAAAAAAGAGACAGAGATACAATAAGCATGGTTACATAGTGCCTTCTAGAAAAAAAAAAAAAAAAAAAAAGAAAAGATTATGTGCTCATATCTTAAACAGACACATTTTATGATCTGTGAAACTACAACATGAATTCCTATCACTGAGAGATGATTAAACTATTACACACTAATCAACACATTGTACCAGCCATTCCTGAGTATTAACAGCCAGTATGACAGTGCTGGGGGCCATAGAAATTGATACTTTTAAAACATGATACTTGATACCACAGATTATATGATTTCAGCACTTCCTCCTTTATTTTCACTTGGGTAGCACACACAATATCATCTTTTCATACCCAACTAATTGCTAATAATTAGGAAAAGTTAAAATAGTATAGGCAGTGGTTGATAAAAATTTTATTTAACTTTCATTTTATGGCTGCTCATGTCTGTTTTTCACTTCCCCCTTTCTGCCAGGTATTCCTTGTATTAACAGTGTCTAGACAATGAGTAAATGAAAAATATCACAATGGAAGCAAACATTATAGCTGAAATCAGATTAACATCAGACATATTTAGGCTTTAAGAAATACCTAGAGCTATTTAGCTTGTAACTTGGATTCTCAGTGTTATTCAGTATCAGAGCAGGGCTCAGTGCTGAACACAATGATTAACATTCTGCATACAAAGCTAGCAAGGAACACAAGACTGGTCAGAAAGTCTCCTCAAAGGATTTGACAGGGCACTCCTAGAAGGAGAAATAGGTGCTTGTGATATGTTGGAAGAAAACAGGACTCCTTGTTTTTCTGCTATGAATATTTTGCATATGCCTGATATTTTGAATTACAAGATCTGTGCAAGATTATCACACCTACGAGACCACGACACACTTCTGTTTTCCTTTCAGCTGAGGCTGAATGATTTTGGAACTTTTCCAGTTTATCAAAATGTCTTGTCTTAGCTTGTTTCCTAAGATACCTGTTGGAAGACCTTTGGAAGCATCTGGGATTTATACTAGCTTGGGAATTCAATACACCCAATTAATAATGGTAACACAGGCTGTTATCTGACTGTGCAATGTAATGCTAGCAATACTGACATGCCACTAACATCATTGCACTTTCTTATCCCATTTTCTTTAGATTAAACAAAGCAAATCCATGACTGAGCTTTCAAAGCATTGTTCCTAAAATTTTCTTTTACATTATATAGCCACTGTTTCCCCGATCTACGTAACAGAGATTATTTCTAGTCTATGGGTGCTAGAATCAGAGCAATTTCCTCCTTAGACCCCAAGATGTACTCTGTGTAAGGGCAGAGAACAATCTCAGCTTCTTCAGGTAGCATGAGTAGAAGAATAAAACAATAGCTCCTTAAGCCATAGAATGTGTCTAGGGAGGTCTCGGGAATATACTTTATTGAAGAGTCCCGAGTCCCCTGGTAAAGAGGAAAATTCAAATTGGACATGGTTTTCTAACAAAGTTTAAAAAAATGCACACAGTTGGGTTGGTTTTTTTTTTTTCCTGTTGGGTCTCTATTGTGGCTGAAATGAGTGACAGCATACGTGCACAAGTGAAGAAATTAAGTGAGGGGACAATCTACAGGCAGTTTAGGAGAATGTAAAGCCAAACACAGTCTGAAAAAAATCTGCATTTGGAAGTAAGACATTTTTTCACAAGAAAACTAAAATAAATTTCAGCCATCTCCTCTCAGTTTCTAGAAATGACTGCTTCTGAGGAGCTGACATCCTATCCAGTTTTATTCTGCTGTTTAATGTAATTTCATATTCTGATGAGCCTTTTTACCTAAAATGAAATAGTTTAATCTTATGGCATCAAAACTTTTAATATTGGAAACTACTACATAATTACAACTTATTTCAGTAAACATATAACCCTATCTAACAGTGGATTACATCGTCTAAACTAAACTTATTTTAAATTTTACCAATATTCAAATTTGGAAAAATGTTATTTTCTGAGCAAAAGCAGCCTGACAATAACTGAAAAAGTATTTTGCCTGGACAGCTCAAGAAACCTTTATTTACTGAAACATACTATTGACAATAGGCTTATATAAGTATTTTCTAAAATGACTAAGAATTTGGACTGTGGCAGTTTTTCCATTTAACGAAGCTCAGTAAAAGCATGTCTGTAGGAGAAATGCCTTTTTACATCATATTATCATGTCAAAATCTGCCATTAGACAGTAATTGAAATGGGCTGTTTTGTCATTTCTCTAAAAGATGTCTTAATTAAATATTTTTCTCCCTTATTTATCTAAGAATAACAATAAAAAATCTTCGACAAACTTTATGGTGAATAAAATGGTGTATGTTCGTTAGTTTGATTGACAGCATTTGTGTCACTTCGGTATTGTCTGTAAAATCTATGCATCTGTCATTTATACATACGTCCTCTTCTACCAAGCTCCTGAACTTGCTCTAAACGTATTAAAATTCTGCCATCACAGTCTAGAAGTTCATCTAAAAATCATTCTGCTATGGCTCTAACGAAACATTACAGTGGCCTTAAGGCAACTGACAAAAATTGACTAGTTTTCAACAAGTAAGGGTGTGATACTGTATGTCTGAACAAAATAATTATGTAGCCTGACATTAGTCCAAATGAGAGCATTTCATACAATTTCAAAATCAGCTGAAGTGAATTCATGTTCTACACTGTATTTCATCTTTTGTCATTCTTATAATGAGATTTACTAGCAAATGACCACTACTCTTCATAGACCAATACTACTTTGGGGAGCCATCTCCCTTCTTAAACCATGATGGTAGGATTAGATGTTAATTCAGGCTTGATATGACCCTGAGTGGTTGTGCTAGTTTTAGTTGGGAGTGAGTTAATTTTCTTCACGGTAGCTGGTGTAAGGCTGTATTTTGGATTTGTGCTGAGAAGAGTACTGATAAAACTGGTGGGTTTAGTTGTTGCTAAGGAGTGTTTGTACCCAGCTAAGGACATTTTTGGCTTCTGGTGCTGTGCCTGTGTTCCCAGCTTCTCCACTGCAAGAATCTGGGTGGAGGCACACATCCAGACAGCTGGCCCAAACTGACCAAAGGGGTATTTCATTCCATAAAACATCATGCTCAGTATATAAGTTAGGGAGTGCGCCAGGGAGGGGAGCCTTTCTCCGGCACTGGCTTTCGCTACCTGGGGACTGGCTGGGCATCATTCAGTGGGTTGTGAGCGATTTGTTTTCTTTCCCTGTATTTTACTTAATTTACTTTCAATTATTATATTGTTCTTATCTCAATCCACTATTTTCCTTGTCTTTTCCTCCGATTCTCCCCCTCCACTGGAGGGGGGTGGGGTGAGTGGGCGGCTGGGCAGTACTTAGTTGCTGGCTGGGATTAAACTCTTCTCACTACTCTTCTCAGCATAATTCCGAAACATAGCCTGGTACTAGCTACTGTGAAGAAAACTAGGTCTTGGAAACTGCTGTGGATGGAGACAGCGCAACGTGTCTGGCTAACCAAGGCTCAACTGTCCTCATGGAGAAAAAGTTTCTCTGCATCTCTGGTCTGATCCTGAATTATTTCAGTTTATGGTGGTTGTCTCTCACCATACAGACCCTTGCTCTATCTTAACTTTCTCCCTGCAGACAACGTGGCTGCTTTGAGACTCCCGAAGCCTCCATGCCTAAGGCTGACCAAGCCCTCCTCCCATGGCCTCTCTTCTCAGGATGGGTGCTCCAGCCTCAACCACTCTGGGGAAATCACTGACCACACTTCAGTTTGTCAATGCCTTTCCTATACTGTGGATGCAGTATGTGGTCTAACTTGTGGATTAACACAAACTTGTGGACTAAATGTGGTCTAACAAGTACTGAGGCTAATCCCCTCCTTGGTCTCCTGGTCATGCTCCTGTTCATACCACCCAGGATACTGATGCCCTTGGCACTGTCAGGCCACTGTAAGCTCCCCTCCACTTGCTGCAAACAGGCCCCAGGAACCTTCCTGAAGAGCTACTCCTGGCCAGCCTGGATCACTGCTGGGGGCTGGGGCCTGCCCTCAGCAAAAAAAAATATTTTATCATTACTCATTACTGTCACCCTACACTGTGTACTGCTAAGAAAGACTTTCCAGTTACTTAGTAGAACCAAGAAGACACCACATGGGCCTGAGCCATGTAATTAGTCCCGATACACTCCAGCTCTCCTCTGGCAGTATTGTTGGTGCTCACATGGATGAGTAGCAACGGATAAGGGTCTAAGACAAGCCAAATGAGCCTCAGCAGTCTCTCCTCAACTTCCCACATCAAAGTCCCCAGAAAACCTCCCCAGAGAGCAGGTCAGGTGGGTGGAGCGGGACCTCCATCTTCAAACGTCATTACCATTACCACTGCTGTTTAGTGCCTGAATGTGGGTTAGGCTTGGCCAGCTCTGATGGGTCCCCAGACACTGAACCTGTTCTGCAGTCACAGATCTACAGGTGGAAAAGGAACCGTCTTCCTGGTGTCAGAATCCACAAGCCTCCTGTTCCCCCATCCTGAGTCTGCATTTGCCACTTGATGGAGTACATGCTCTGGCTACCCATCTTGTGCAGCTGTGGGTTCAGATGCGTGGCTCTGCAGGGTCTCTGTGAAGATCCTAACTCTTTCTTTCACTATCCCCAGTGCTTTGCAGAGGGAACACAGTTTCGTCTCTGAGAAGTGACTTATGAGATGATGTTCCAAAGGCAGGTGCCTGCAATAATGCTTTTCTAGATTCCTGCCTGGCAGAGGGAAAACCACCTAAGAAACTTGAAACTTTACATTAAATGAGAAATTTCAGCTGCAGTTTTAGTGCAGCTGGAGTGTGGGTTTTTCTCAAAATAACACGTCTTCTTATCTACGCTAATCATTTGTCTACACATGGTTTTAATATGACTCCAGCCTTCCTTTGGCACAATTAACTCAAATAGCAAGCCAAAATAAAGAATATTGTATAAGGAAAATAAGAAATAGTCACAGCCAAGAAATATTCAGACCAAAAGAGTTCATGGAAAAACACTAAGGAAATATCTCTAATAATTGCAGCAATGTATTTACCTACACAAAAGATGACACAGCAGCAAAGCAACTCATCCAACCCTGCCCTGCCAATTTGCTTAACCTCTGTGCCCATTTAAATGCTGACCTTATCTGCTGATGCTGTAAATAAGCCTACTATTTAATATAAATACTGGTTTATTTTTGTTATAGGTTAGAAGCTGGAAAGAAGAGTACCAATTAATTTCACACAAAAGCTAGGGAAAGCTGCTAAAGTTATTCATTTCACAACAAAGAAGGCTCTTAAGTAGAACTATGCAGAGCATAGAAAATCCATTTTGTGAAAAGATTTTTAGCATTGCAAAATTAGAATGCAACCTAAATCTTCTGAAATCCTTTAAAATTCTGCAAATGCTTCTAATTTCTCTGAAATCCTCTAAAAGGAACATTGCAAAGTTTATTTGCTTTACTTTGCTTTGAATCAGTCAAAATACTTCACCTTGACAGAACAGAAATTTTACATTTTCATGTCAACCTTTAATTTCTTATTATAAAATAAAGTTGTAGAGTAAGAAATGATAAAATGAATAATCATTTCAAAATGAAGGTCAAAGCACTTTACTGTATTCTGTCAAAAAAGTTTCATTTAAAATTATTGAAAGACTATTCTTGCTTTTCTTCAAAACAGGTTCCTCAGTATTTTGTAATATTCCGTAGCTAAATCTTTATCTCTGCTACACTTCAACTATCTTTTCTGTTTAGACTGCAAGATCTTTAGAGAAGACCTTTTCTCTTATTATATCTTTAAAGCACAGTTAACACAACAGACCCCAAATTTAATTGTTGCCGTGTATTACAAATAATCATAAATCTGTGGATGTCTCCAGGTAACTTCATTCTCCTTGGAGTCCTCCATGGCAGCTGCAATTAGTGTGAGGAGAAAGACTTCTTGTAGGAAAGACCTCCAAATCCTCAACAGTTCATCATACTTTTTACATAACTGTACTGTATGTGAAAAAACTTCTACTCTAGCAATGTGAACATGGTATTATTGTTCCTTTCTCACAGCAATCCCTTATTTGTAATCAGGGCAATAAATATGACAGCAAGTCAAATACCAGTGTCAGCTGTAAATTGAAACCTCAAACCACAAAGCCGGTAGTCTGAGAGAATAAAAAACAATGGGACCTACATTTCAAATGTTTGGATATGGTTGCTGTTCAACAAAGTGCTGCCTCAATATTGTGTAGATATTATTAAAGAGATTTATGAAAGATATATGTTTTTTAAAATATCCCACCATGATTCAAAAGCCTGGAGAAAACAAAGTACAAAAATGAACATAAATTTGGTTTTCTGTTGAAACGTATTTTAGTTGTTCATGATGCATTACCTAATTTGTCAAAGTACCAACTGTGTTCCAAGAAATACATGTTTGAAAATAATCCAATTCAAAGAAGCATAAGACTGCAGCTTCAACCAACCTTATTTCTTCACAAAAAAGATAGTAACACTGATTTTTCCTTCCCCTCCCCAAATCTCAGCTACATCACTCATCTCTCCCTAGAATTAAAACATTTGCTCCTCCAAAGCAAATGAACTCTCCTTTAAACTTGCTGAAGGACAAAGAGAAGGAAGGAAATATGCTTTGGAAGCTACGGACTGCATATGAAGGAGGAGAGAAGCCAAAGTTTAATACTGGACAGGTTATTTGAACTGGTACAATCTATCTGCTTTGACCGCCGCAGGGGAAGAAACTTTTATGATTCTTGCTGTGGGGTATGTTTGTGGTCTTTTTTTTTCTTTTGGCTTTCTTTTTTGAAGTGTGGAATGCTGCAGGAATAGTTCCTCTAAACCCTAGGCTCTTCAAGGAGGAAAGAACAGGACTAAATATCAGTGGTGGTGAAGGTGGGGAATTGTGGGGAACATAGATCCTCTGATCATTCAGTAATATATGGTTTCTGAGGGATCTTATGAAAATGTTACAATAAAACTGATTTTACATATATGTTACATATGTTTATATATAGATGTGTGTATATATGTACGTTACATATATATAATTAATACAAGTAACCTCAACCTGTTATAGGAATAGGAAAACACAGATAGTCCCTTCACAAACCTTGGGATTATCTTGGTGCCCAGATTAAGAGGAAAAAGTGGTGGAATCAAAAGTGATAGTAAAAATAGAATATCATCTGGCAAATCATGGAGTAATTCTGAAGTTTTACTAGGCAGGAAATAATAAACTTCTTTACACTTTGCTGTGAGCTGAAAGGACTCACATTTCCTATAATCAGGAAGTGACTTGTTTCCTATTCTCAGTCTAAATAGGACCTTGACAGCAAGTTCACTTTTCAGAAACCAAAAAGACAGATCCCAACAGCTCTCTGTAAATACCAACATTTGAAGGACATTCCCTTTATTCTGTCAGCTTTTCTTTCAGGTGTGATTTTGGTTCATTACTCTCTTAAAAATGTTCATATCACTACCCTTCAAATGGATGTCCTTTAGAATTAATAGTGAGTTTTCAAGAAAAAATTCTCAAAAATTTATCTATGGGCTATTTTGTGGGTTTTGTATACATTTTGATCATGTCAATATGGTTTTCAAGTATTCTTGCAATATGGTTGTTCCAATTTCTATCTTGTGCTAGCTATTATTATCTTTCTATAGCATTATAACTGTATGTAATGCATAGGACATCATTCTTCTGCACAGATTTAGATGTACTATCTGTCACCCCAAAATTTACCTTGGTTTTGGTCATGCTGGTAACTCCTGCAGTTTGAAAACTGGGTAAGGTAAGTAACCATGCAATGTGTCGCAGAAGTATAGTTCAGCGAAGAGAATGAGTGAAACTAAAACCTATTCTTGGAAAACACATTGAAGTAAATAACCAGTGTTAAGTTGTTACAAGAGAAGATGCAAGAAGCTATGAATCAGAACAGACAACACTGCCCTAGAAGAAAAGAGAGGCCACAGAGTGACATCCTTCCTAATAAAGAAAGTCCAAAGCTGCCAAGGCAGATTGGAATTCCACCAAGAGTGAGATTTTATGTCACTAGCTTTGAAGGGAATTACATTATGTCCCGTACATGGTGGACATAAGTAGAATTATATTAGATCAAGCCTTCTGCTCCTCCTTTTACTACAAAGTCATCACCACGTTTAAATTGTCTGAGAATGCAATGCCATGTAAAACTTTAATAAGTTGATTTGCCAGGTGCTGCTTTAGCAGGAGTTTTATAATGCTTTTAGTTTTGCAACAGGGCAATTATATTGACAGGACCTGATCAGCTTTACCTTCACCTTTGGAGTAGGAAGTGAACAATTTAGACACTGACACTTTGAAGAAATTATTCACATGCCACCTGCTCGTTTTATTAAAACAGTGACACCACCACAGGGATGGGAGTGGTGGGGAGGGGAGTATTGGTCACAGAAGGAATGACAGTTGGTGTATCTGTTCATGCTATTGATTAAACTTCCTGACAACCACATAGGGAAGTTAATTACTGAGAGGCAAATTAACACTCTTGCAAGATAATAGAGAAAACAATAATTATATTAAGAACTCAGGGGGCTAAATTTTCTTGGCCTTGAGCCTGAAGCTGTAAGCACTGTTTTAAAGAAAACCACTGCTCTACTGCTCAGGGGCAAATAGTTTGAACCATATTGATTGAAGTCTTTATTCTCAGTGATTGAAAAGCACCTTCAACTGCCAGTGAGTCTGGTCAGACTTTTCACAAGGAGTCTTTCAATTAAGATTTCAAATGAGACTCACTTTGCATTGCAATAGATCTGTTCCAGTCAACAAAGGGACAAACTGTGCTACCTGAATGACCTGTGCAATCCTGCCTTCTGTGTATGAGCTTACCCTTTGACAGGTACCTTCTTCCATCCTTCCGAATCAATGAAAACAAAGTCTATTACAAACCAAGGTTAAATTTGTTGTTTATAAATTGAAGAAATACTGCAGTATCCAGATTTAGTCCCAGATTTCATTTTTAAGCTTATGCTACATGCATTTAAATTGAAACACAGTAGCTGGAAAAGCAGTAATATGTCACTGGACTGTGGTAAAACAGAACTTCCAGTGAAAAATGTCTTCACTGCAAATGGCAGTGTGGGACTCTACATTTGCAGTCTGTCTGTGATGCCAAATTAAACCTACTCATCCCTCAATGTTATTTAAATCTCAGAATCTCAACATTGAGTCTGAAAGTCAGTCTGGGCACCTCTTTTTCTGTTATAATTGCAAGAAGTTTCTTCCAATCAGAGCAACATCTATGTTTAAACTGGCATTTCGAAACTAAACCTGCAGTTACCTTTTGCCCTTTTATTCACTTTCAGTAATTTGGAACAGGTTAACTGAGACATTTGCTACATTAACTGTTTTAAAATGTCTATCTTAAAAGGCAGTTTCTCTTCTTTTTTTTTTTTTCCTCCTGTACTAGAAGGATCATACGGAACCCTACGAACACCAAGATAATTTTTATCTAGTGATTAATAGGCAGTCATAAATTTTTTAAACCTACATCACTGTAGTTTACACAAGAGTTATTTGGGGCATTGTTTAGATCTTAGGATTGTCATTACTGCTAGTAATAAGAGAGAAGGCTAGAACCCAAGTTGATGTCTACACGATGTAGTCAATCTGCAGGTTTGGCAGCTGGGAAAAATTACCTTTGTACTTGTCAGCCAGGTGACTTTGATGTGAAGATAGTGAGAGGCAATAAAAAGGAATCCCATGGTGCCCACTTTTGCTAAAGCAGTTTTTTTAAAAGAATTCATGCCAGAGGAATAGCAAAAAATATGTGATTTATTGGGATGGCAAGCAAAGTTACATTAGATTTTTCTGACTAAATAGAGGGATTCTTAAGGTTAAACATCATAGACTAAATGCACACTTGCTGTAGTTTTGCTGGAGTCATCCATCAGAAAGAACCTGACACACTATAATCACAGCAATATTTTAAAATGATTATCTGATGGACAGGAAGAGAAAGAATGAACCACATGAGGGACAGTGATTGCATTCTTTAATGCACTGCTGGGAGATATTTATATAATTAATAATTAAGATGATTCCAGAACTTCAGCTGACAACAGTGTATGAATTGATGAAAAAGCTAGTACTTATCTGATGATGCAAACTTCTTTCCCCCAGGTTTCCTGTGTCTTTATGCTGTGATTCACGTTTGATCTTGAAGATTTGGATTTGTTTTGGCTCTCATCACAATGCATTCTGTCAACCAGACATCTAAGAATTCTGTCTTCAGCATTGGACGATCTATTTAAATTTATTTACAGTATTTAATTTACCTTATTTTAATTTTAAATTTAGTCTATTTAAAATCTAAATTAAAGATTTAACTTAACATCTTGTTTAATTGACTGGTTTTGTGTCTATTTAAGCATTCAGGTTTTTTTACCAACTTAAATAAGTCTGATTACTCTGGATATGTCTGCTATATTTAATCGCTACCGAAACTAAAAGAAAGAAATTCAACAGACGTATTACTATGAGCTCAGTATCTAAAAGTCTCTACTTGCAAGAATGACTGTAAAATTCTCTTTCCTAAGAAATATTAAGAGATTGGTGTAGATTTTGAGATCAAATATGATCACTTGCTATGGATGTATGTATTGACTGACTGTGTGACTGTCATACCCAGTCTCTGACTTTGGAACAATCTTAGAATTCCTCCTTTACAGCCTCAATAAACATAAAGGCAATGCTGCCAATCTGTAGCAAATTCATAAGGCTAGAAGAGTGTGTAAAGAATTCTCCCCTGAGCATCTGCGCTTCCATGTCGGTGCCAATCGTAATTTCCAATCTTGATTTTACTGTACTTTACCACAGTTTGCAGCCTGGGTATTGGAAACCACCTTCACTGTGAGAATAGGGATCTTCGTCCTTCACAGAAAACAATAGGACAGTTTTGAAGCTTGGAGTCAGCACACAGTGCTATATTATAAAGATATGTATTGTGACCATAAATAGATGGTCAATCTTTAAAGAAGTCATGGCTCAGATGACTCAGATATCTATACAGTAAGACCATCACCAATCCCAAAATGCAAAGTGTAAATTGAAACATATTCTGTGTTTAAATTACTACTCAGTAGTAATCTATTGGCCAAGTTTGCATATGAGTTTCAATTGATGAAGGTCTAGATTATCATCAAGGGTCAGAAAGATCAAATTTTTCACTTTTTCTAAGACCAGCCTTGGGCTTCTATTGTGCTTGGGTTTAATGAAACAGATTTGCAGATTTTGGAAATAGATGTGCTCAGTGGAAAGATCTTGCCTTGTTTCAAAGTTGGCATTTTACAGTATGCTCATATTTCATTTGGTAAAATATGAACCGAAGGAGAAGGAAGGCAGTTTTGAAAGCGTATCTTCAAAACATGGTGGTTTTCCACTACTATGACAGTTCGCAGTTTTGAAGATAGAGATATAAATTCGTGACACCATTAAATAGCTAATACTCTAAATCTCACTGAAGATTACAGAATGGTAGAGATGATCTCTCCTATTACTTTCTGTAAATTTTACATAAAAGTAATTATATAAGATGCAAATGTTACCCCCCCCCCAAAAAAAGAATGGGATGCCTGAACTTCATCTTCAGTATTGCTGATATTTAATTCAGTAATAAGCTTTTCATCTCTTCTACTAGAACCTGCTTTCTTCACCCCTTGAAGTCCAGTTCTTTTGTACAAGGGATTCTGGGAATATCATTAATTCAATCATTATAAAGAAATGGAAAAATATAATTGAACCAAGGAAGCAGGACCCAAGTCTTAAAAGCAATCTATGCTGATGCAAACAAGGAAACTTTGGTAACTTTCTATGTAGTGCTATACATTAACTGAAGATTCAGATGTAATTTTTAGCAAAGTACTTCAGCTAGTACTTTGCAATCGAAGCAATGATGGAGGATGGATACACAATGAAAAATGAAAAACAGTTTCAGCAAATATGAATATGAATGTTAATATCAATCTATTTTGGCTATACTTATGCCACTTGCTCCTTCTCTGATACTAAAATTTACCTTTTGAAATATCTCTATAAAGCAGATACAGAAGTGATTGAAAAGAAAACCAAACTCCACATTTTGGAAACTGAACTTTGTCTTTTAAAGCTGTAGAATGATATATTTCAAAATATTTCCAGGATGACTTCTGACACCTGTGAAGCCACATGTCTGGTAGCATAAACAGTTTTTGTGTTCAGTGGGCCAAGTTCTTCAAGATCCTAGACTGGTCTGTCTCTGCTATATTTAAGCTGGTGCTGAACATTTAAGCACATGTCAAATATGAAGTTAATGGACTACAAGTGATTAAAATAAGCACATATTTCAGTAGTTCACTGAATCAAGCCCCTTAAGTTCAACTGTGACCATAAAATCTCTGTCCAATTTGTTGTAGGCCGGCTATTTCCTTCCACGGTATTTTGTAGTTAAACTAAATGTTTGAAAGAATGTTTTCAATTTCAAAGCTACTTTGACAATATACCTTGTAATATTTGTTGCACATGTCCTCATCCCATGCATTACAATGAAATATTCCAAAAGAGACTTGGTTGTCTTCAAGAGAAAGAAAAAAAAATCAACTTCTCAGCACTTGGGAAATATGCAGACAAGGCAGCAAGTTGCCATTGCATGTGAGCTATGTGAAAATAAATGCTTGGATGGAAGATTTCACTTCCATGTTTCCAGGAGGACTCATAAATGCCAGTGCTAAAAAAAGAAATTATGAAAATGCACTTTTGCCGTCTTCTATTGTTTGAGCAACTCTATCATCCATGTCCTTATTTATTTTAATAGCTTTTTTAAGTTAGAAAAATGAAATTAAGTTGCAACATGGACTGCTACAAATTTCTTTTAGATGTCACTGAGCAGACCATGTTACAAGAAAATTTTTATTTAAATTGTTTAAATGAAATGGCCATATGTCCAAAGGCACTCAGCAGCCAAGCACACCAGGATTATAGTACAGACAATGCATGATCGTATTCTTATGTTTGCTGTCAGAATCCAGAGCCTGTGGATGTTTTCATGTCTTTCATGTGTTTTAGAGCAGTGGGTCATAATCTCTGTAAAATGCTAAATTGTCAGTCAGTGGTTGACAGATGCATGTTAGAATTTGCTTCTTTGTATATTGTCTTGACAAGAAAGTCCCAAAAACTTCCAAAATCAGTGATGTGTAGCAAGACATGTTCATTAACACCATCTTCAACACTGTTGTAACCATAAACTGTGAGAGTCCTCCCTACTTCAAAAATGTGAGAATTTTTTCAAGGAATCTTTTGATGCTCTTTACTGTATGAAAGTAAATAGCATTTGAGTGCTTAGGTCAAAGCTTTTTCCTGAACTGGAAAGATGAGGATTACTGAGGGGGTGAGGTAGGATGAGGTGCTGGACACATACATTCTCCTAGTATTAGAGGCAGAAGGGGTACAGGAAAATTTGCAATATTAAAAAAACAGCACATTGAAAAGGTAGGGCAGGCTACAGGCATACTAGAGAATATTGCAGTGCTTAAATCTAGCATAGGTGAATTCCATGTTCTGGAATTTCAGTGAAATTAGTGGTTGGTGATAAACAGCAGGTCAACTAGAATATCTAGTCATCCTTTCAGGCTACAAATTCCTGTGAAAAGCTAGTTTCGTGCACATTAAGAAAGGGTAAATGAAACACTGTTGGATTCTTTTAGAGGTGATATTTTATGCCACATTAGAGGATAAGAACACAGCTTTCTTGGAATGACGTTCTCCGAGAAAACTTTGCTTACACATTAATTCAGCCAAAGGATTCAAGAAACTAATGACATTTGTTAATAAAAGTTGAACAGTTTCAGTATGGATTTTTGATAAGAAAACAGCTGCTCATTTGCAAGGGTAGTAGTTGAGTCTGGAGGCCACAAGACATGATAAAGAATAAGCATAAGGTTCAGAGTAAACAATTTAAAGTGACCCTTGTAATTTCTTCGAGAACTTAGTACATACCCTGATATTAAGAGGTTATATGAAGCTCATTGAGCTAATAATGATCAAGTACATATTGCTGGAGGGCAGCTGGAGAGATGAAAAATGCAGCCAAACTCACTGAGAGATAAATTACATATTGCTCCATATCCTCCAAAATGAGATTTGAGGAGTTAAAAGGTGCCAGAAGACCCTGAGTGAAATGAAATCTGCACAAAACAATGGATGACACATTCTGAACTGTAATATGTTTGGTCATCTCTTCTATAATAATCACAGTTGATCAAAAAAGAATTGTCACTACCAGCAAATCCAAATTGCACACAAGAGTCCTCCTATGTGAAAAACAGGAAAATTCTTTGATCACAGAATAACAGAATGGTTAAGATAGACAAGAACCTCTGGTCCAAACCCCTGCTCAAGCAGGGCCATCTAGACCCCCTTGCCCCAAACCACAGCCTCTCAGCTTTAGAATATCTCCAAGGAGGAAGACTCCACAACTTCCCCAGGCACTCTGTGCCAGTGCTTAGTCACCCTCACAGTCAAAAAGTGTTTTCTGGTGGTCAGAGGGAATTTCTTGCATTTCAGTTTGTGCCCATTGCCTCTGGTCCTGTCACTGGGCACTGCTGGAAAGAGCCTGGTTCCATCTTCTTCACACCCTCCCTTCAGGTATTTATCTGCCTTGGTAAGACCCCCCCGAGGACTGTCTCCAATTTGTTCATGCCTCTCTTACACTGAGAAACCCAGACCTGAACATTGCACTCCAGATGTGGCCTGACCAGTACTGAGGAGAGTGGAAGGACCCTTTCACTTGACCTACTGGCAACACTCCTAATGCAGTCCAGCATACCATCAACCTTCTTTGCTGCAAAGGCACATTGCTGGCTAATGGTCAACCTAGTGTCCACAAGGACCCCCAGGTCCTTTTCTGCCAAGATGCTTTCCAGCTGAGTGCCCCACCCCCCCCCCAGCACGTCCTCATGCCTGGTACACTACTCACCAGCTGCAGGACTTTGGACTTTCCTTTGTTCAACTTCATGAGGTTCCCAATGTGGTAAATGCTTTCATTTCACCCAACGTTACATTCATCTAACATGATTACTTGTTGCATTGGACATGTATGCATTGAGTGGTCATACTAAACTACTAAATTATTTCAGTTGTAATTGTAGTGTTCAGGACTTTTAACTGGGTACACACATTTCTCTTCCACATCTCATGAGTTAAAAGGTCAAACAATAATGTAAACTGCCTAACCTGAAGAGAGCAGTGGGCTGTATAGACAACAGTCCTTTTTCTTTTTTTTCCCCAATACATTTTTGGAAATTCAGATGGAAAGTTTCAAAGAAACAAACTAAATTTACCTACTCATTGATTTCAAATGGGATTTAGGCACTGAAGAACTGCCATTTTTTTCTTAAAAATAAATCTATTCCTCCATTGTTTTATCTTGAACAGACAGAAGAGGAGATAACACCAACAGTAAACAAACTGTCTTAAATAAAATATTTACTTCTTTCTGTATAGGCTAGATTCTGTCCACAGATAATCTGCATGACCTCAAGTGAACCTAGTAAGTTCTACAGGTCTGTACTAGGGAACAAAACTAGTTTCTGGATTCAGAGGACTATTTTGTTATGTAACGTAAGGAAGTGTTTGGAAGGCAGAAAGAAAATAAATATGCTTGTATTTAACTTTACTTGAATCTGGAGTTCATAATGTCAAAGAACGAAATTCATTCATTCATTATTCTGCAGTTACTAGCAGACTGGGCCAGTAGTTAGTACTCCAGATTGTCCTGTGCCTTGCCTATTCAGAATCTAAATTACTAAATAATCTGGCCTTCTTTCTCCCTACTCTTATCTAGATAATATATTTTATTATAAATTTATTAGAATAAAACAACATACTCATCTCAAAACCTAACTTACACTGATTTAGACAAAGACTGGAGGATCTATATCACACATCAAAGTTATAAAGAATCTATTGAAAACATTTGTTTTGTTTGATAAAGGGCACTTGTTCTTAGAACATGATATTAACATGAATCAGATTGTGCTGATATTTGTTAATAGTGTTTTTCATAGTTTAAATGTTACACAAGCTCTAAATTTTTCAGAATATGTCTCAGTAATCACTGTGGTTAAAATGCTTACAGAACATGTGTGACAGTACTGGAAGAGCTGTTCAGATGGTAATATATGATTTATATAGGGAGGTTGAATGGGCAATGACAAAGCTATCTATCCAAAGTCCATATGCCAACTTGTTTTCAACAAGTACAGACCCTTAGACATACAAGGTTACCTACCTCATCTTTCCATGGACACCTTTGTGCAAAACAGTTTATAAGTTAAAAGCACATATTTTATAAGCTACCTATGAGATGTGGAAGTCATGCTTTGTATACTTATTAAAGATCATTTAAAATAATTCAAGGGCTAAAGAGTGTGTGTGATACACGTTTTAATGATGTTAGTAAACTATATTTCACACTTTTTAGTGACCACATCCACTAGCAATTACCTAATTGACAGACATAAGTGAAGTTGCCATTTTAGTGTTTCACACAGCACAGCTAAAGAGCCTTTTTAAAAGCAGAGAATTTAACCCTTACCCATTTTTCCCGACATTCACGTCTGACTTCTGAACATAGGACTATAGGTGTAGCTGACAACTATTTAAACTCATAAGTAATTTGATGCCCCTATACAACTTGCTATAAGAATCTTCTACAGATTCAGATATGTGTGCTCTTTCAGCTTATCTAAAACTACTGTTAAGTAGGTGTCATCAAATGACATTCTTCAGGCACTGAACAGTATCGCATCCCAAATAGGAGGAAAAAACAAAACGGTAAACAAAACTGTGCCCTTCTGTAGTCAATGTGCTTGTCCCAGTTTGCAAAGTTGTAAAAGATAGCATGACTCCATAAATGCTTAAAGGTGTCAAAATAATCATTAGGAAAATGCATTTTTACGTACACAAACCCAAAACATAAATCCATGCTTTTACAATCAGAGAAGTGATCCTCCAAGGAGAAATATTGTAAATTCTGGTGTCCTCATGCTAAGAGTGAGACTGGGGTTGGGAGAAGGACCTGAGATCTTCCAAACAGACTCAGATTTAGACATCAGATCTCACTAAAAGTTACAACAACTAAAATTAACTGTTATTATGTCTTTTGAAATTTGCAGCCTTGAATTGAGAAATCAGTCTTCAGCAGTAAACCAACAAATACTAAAAAATAATGTATAGAATGTACTGTTCACAGTTAGGTACTGTACTATTTCTTCTCTCCCACACCTTCCATGACCACTGAACAGTCCTCTTTCCCCTTTCTTCTGCTAACTTATTCTCTTTCTCCAACACAACTCATTAAAAACCAATTTTTGGTTCTTTTTCTGCTTCTTCCTTATCTCCCTCTTTTTTTTTTTTTTCCCCCTCAGTGATTTTTCCCAGGTCTGCTGAGCTCTCCTTACTTTTCCCACCATCTGGCTAGACAGCTGTTACTGGTATCACTGAGTGAGTGAGCTGTGAAAACAGTTGTTCAGAAGCTGATTTTACCTGCAGTTCCCATTCTCTATGGGACTGGAAGTTCTGATGTTCAGGACAGGTGAAATGATGTATGAAACAAACGAGGTTTTAAAAAAATAAACTAATGTGGCACAAATATGTTGTAGAAACAACACAGGTAGATCCAGTTTAAACAGAAATCATAGGAAGAAGAAAGTTGCCAACTATGATGGGATGAACTACTAATTACTTGGTAAATCAAGGACTGGCTATGCTTTCCATGTCAGGTACATGGTATCACTGCAGTGACAGGATAAAGGGAAAATACAGGAGAAACTTTGATACAACACTGAAAAATGGATGTGAAATGAAGCACCTGTTTCAGCTGCATTACAGAACAAAGATGCAGACTAGCCACATAAAGTGTACAGCCTGTCTTTGTTTCTCATTTATTCTGCTTTCTTCCTCCTCCAGTACACTTCTTGTTCCAAGAGGGACTAAGTCCCCACACTCCTGCACTCCACAAAGTATATCTGATGAATACTCAAACACAGCTGCCTAAATCCTAATGTAATTACACAGACTGCTGATCATCACAAGGTGAGGACAACACTTCCTATCAGAATATTATAATAATTAAGACTCATCCAGGATACAAGCCATTCTGGAGATTTCAGCTGGAGTCTGTTGCATAAATACTTTTTGTGAGATACAGTCAAACAGACAAAAATTTTATAAAATATCTCACCAGATTCTTCAAATTCACTGTTGTATGCATTCCAAGCCTCACTTATGCGGAGCAGATTTTCTTCCATGGCTTGAATGTCCATGTAGGGACAGTTGCACTCTGGGAATTTGGGACCACACTGACACCAGCAGTCATTGTCCTTGCAGATGAACTCCCCCTCTGAGTTGCAGGCAATATAGCTCAGAGCTGCCTGGACAAAATGTTCTTGCAGATACTCAGGCAGGATGACCTGAAGACCTGAAGGAAATAGAGTATTATGTAATTAAATGCAAAGGAATGCTTCAGCCAAGCAGTTTCCCCAACCTATGTAACAAACAAACAAATTATGAAAAATAAACTATATGCGGGTTTTAGGACAATTTTCACAGCTGTCTAGTATTTGCACTGTCATATATTTTCCTTTTTAAGAATTAATTTCAGATATATTCCCCACATTTTGCTCAGTATGGAACATCCATTGCACTAACTAGTAACTGGTGCTCCTAAGAGTATTTACTGGTGTAATTTCGTCCTAGGGGGATTGTCAAAACCAGAAAGAATTACATCAACTTCTCTTTGTACCAAATTGCTGAATGAACAGCCTCAGCAGTAAGAGCTTTGGATAGGGAAGCATGCAGATGAATTATAATCTTGGTACTAGCAGCTAATGCAAATTTTGAGAGTGCTGATGAAAGGAAAGCAGCCCTGAAAGACAGAGTAGAGAGAGTATATTCAGAAAAAGAGGTGTGAAGGTAAACATTTCCACTCTGTATTGGACCTGTTTTCCATGTTGCCTTTGACACAACAAGATACAGCTTGTCTAAATAATGCTAATTATCTCTTCGTGATTCTGTAGGGACAAACTAAGAATGGGAAAAATTGGGTAGGAGGAAATTTCAGAAAAAAAAAATTTGCTGATCTTTCATTTCTTATAACATTGGTATTTAATTGCTACAGGACAGTCAATTTGATGTGATGGATTGGGCTATAAAACTTGGAAAAAAATCATTTTTAAGTCTATTAAAGGTGTAACAATGAGAAAGGATGCAAAGTCTAGCTCCCATGGTGTTTCAAAAAAATCCTGCTATGTCACAATTCCCTGTGCAGTGTTTTCACACCTTACCCTGTCACAGCATGAAGAGGCCTCACAGAAGCAATTTCTTTTGCAAAAGCACCTTGACGTATCAGAACCAGAGCAAGTGAATCAAAAATTCAGACCTACTCTTCTGAAAATTTTGACCATTGTCTACATGACCCCAATGATGGGAATGAGTATTTCATATAGAAGTATTTTAACTAGCTAGCTATCATTCACTCTAACTACATTAATAACCAACAAATCAAAAAGCAACTGCAAGGTGCATTATAAATATTTATTTATTAATTTTTGTTATTTTCTGTGGTAAAAATAATATCTCTGAAACAAATGGATCTTATTTGTGGGCCAAGTAATTTCTCAGCATATGGACTGGTTATTTGTGATGTAGGTTTCTTTTACACAGGCACTTGGACAATTTCATAGGGATTTATCCCTTATTTGTAGGTACATAAAAATGGTAGCTGTAACAGGCAATTGCTAAAAACAGGTCTGCCTGAGCTTTTTTCCACCTCAAGTCAAAATTTGTAAAACTCCTCTGTTACCCAAGTAAACATTTCAATATACTTGTATGCTTGTGAAAAGCCTTGAAACTGTGAAAGGAAAAGAAAGCCCAGATAAGCAAACTTGAGCCTTCTTCAATTCTTCCCAGATAAGTATGAAATAGTTTATTCAGTTCTGATAATATATTTCTCATAATGACAATCCAATGGCATGTGTCAAAACACTGTATGAGGGATGCAAAGATTATTTTCCAAATTTTAACTGATAAACGTTGTGTATATGCTGCAGACCATTAGGAATTGCAAACTATTTCTGGAAGCATTTCATTGCATCCCAGTGGAAATGACATGTTCTTTTAAAAAAATATATACTGTCTCTGGAATCCTTGCATGATTTTGTGTCTTTTAACCTATTCTGGGGAGAGAGAAAGGAAAGTAAAAAAAAAAAACTAAACACATGGATGTATTAAAGAGGAAGATAATCTTTCCCTGACAGCCATTCTTAATAATCAGCAACAACTTAACACTGTATGTCCAACTGATTTATGAAACACCATGGAGAATTTTTAAAACTGGAAATAACTGCATAGCTACCTGTAACTGCAAATTAAGAACTGCATTCTTCTCTTGTATATACAGAAAGGTATACACAAGTACGTAAATTAAAGAGAATTTAGTCTGTTTTC
Source organism: Rhynochetos jubatus (assembly GCA_027574665.1). NCBI lineage: Eukaryota > Metazoa > Chordata > Aves > Eurypygiformes > Rhynochetidae > Rhynochetos > Rhynochetos jubatus. Next base: position 27,905,003 of record CM050656.1, read on the forward strand.
ATAGTAATAATAGTAAGCTGTTCATGCTGCATTTCTATAACTGAAAAAAAGCAATTATTGAGGGCCTAATACCCTAGAGGGAGACGTTTAAAAATGTTTATATACCTAATATGCAGGCTGTGAAATGACATCTACTGGAATTAACAAAACATTAATTAGAAATTATGCCACTTTTCTTGCTTTTTTTTTCTCCTTTTCCTTTCCCCTTCCCCGTCTTCTCTGTCTCTCAATCTCTTTCTTTGTTTTAATGAATAAATATAATTGTTATATTTCTAATGATTGACATGCCTAACCTTCCAGGTTTTCTTAAAATTCCCAAGAGGAGCTTTCGGACTCTAAATTATTTAGAGTTTGAAAATCTATATCCTGCTCCTCGGGTGACTACATTCATTTCAGTGGGACAACTGCATGAGGTATAAGCTGCTACTCAGTATGAGCAAAGCAGGCTGAGCACACTAAATGTCATTCCTTGCTTGGTGGAATCTATGTGAATTCAGGGTGTTTAAAAGGTGTGCAAGTCATTGCTAAATAGGGCTTTAAAATGTTAACAGCATTATTCAAATTATTTTCTGATGTGCAGGGAAATTGTTTCTATTTCAAAGGCAACATGAGTTACTGACATTTCCTTTACTTTGTCTAGAATGTACTTATTGCACACAGAAAAAAAAATTAGGAAAATGACCTTTTATGAGGTGGAAGAAAGAAAAACAAATAGCGTGATAAATGTCATCCTGTTCCAAAACAAATTAATGAAATTGCACCTACATACCTTGCAACTGAATCTTATTTTCAGGACTCTGAACCAGAACAGAGCTGACAGAATCTAGGTTGTCATAGTTACTGCAGCCAAGAGGACCAGTCCGCGTTTCTGTTACCTGATGGTAAGGGAATGGAAAAGCATTTTCTGTATTATTCAAAAAAGACTGAGGAGTTCAGAAGCTTGTTTCATAAAGATTCTCTTTAATTCAGCTGGCGGTACATTTCAGACTTAATTAAGATGAAATAGCTCATTTTAATTACGAAAGGTATGACTGCAAATGTTTTACCAGTGCCACAAACTTAGGGGGAGTGCTATTTCTATTGCAGAGAATCCTTGCAAATACTTTATCTGACCCAAAGTCAAAAGATGATTTATTTCTTCATAGCTATGTGAATTAGAATAAGTTTAACAAAACTGGTTCATAAAAATGAGGACTGTCATTTTCAGTGAGGAAACTTATGTACATGACACCTCCTTCTTGAAACCATGGAAAACACTTTGACTTTTCTTGTGTAGCACAGCAGGATTCAGAAGTAAAAAAACCTTTATGAGTTGTATTTATAACGGTAGTGGTGGGATATTTTTCATCAGAAAAAGGCCTACGATAAGATTAGACATAAAACTGTTTTAACAATCTGTTTTGAAATGAGTATGAAGGTTTGCTAAAATAATCCATGAATATTCATGTTGTTTAGGATTGCCTGGCTCTTTTACAGTCTCTGCTACCACTAGCATGTGGGGGCAGCTGCAGCTGGATCATACTATTCTTGAAACCCCTGAGATTTCACATTTTCCAAGCTCTCTTGCACTTTTGAAAACTAAATTCAAAATCTGAGGCTATTCCAAGCTCTTGGCAACTTTATGTCACTTTGAACTAGTGTTCCTGAGAGAGGAGAAGGAGATCCTTTGCAATGCCAGCAGCCCATGGAGAGGACACACAGTACTGGTTTCAGCCAAACCTGCTAGCAGAGTGCCAGATGCACAAGGAAATGACACGGAGTCAGGATGTCTCTTCCCTGCACATATTTGGCAGTCTTTAATATTTATGTCAGGGCCAGATTAACCGTGGCTTTTCCTTAATCATCCTGAATCAGCACAAAGACTCCTGGAAAGGCATCAGATTTAGCTTGGACATGGATGGAATTTTTTTTTATTTACCTGTGATACATCAGTTCTCTCCATGTCCAAACAAGTGATGTAAAATTCCATTCTAAAACCTCATTTTAGTACCTCTAGCCTATATACAGAATCTTTATCTGTTTATACAATAAATCACCTACATTAAATAAGATAAATGGCCACAGGCAATCAAAGAGGGGTGAATGCTGTAATGACTTTTGTCTTAGTTCCGATTATGCTTATCACTGATCTATGTAATTCTTTATTTAAAGACCCAATTATTTTAGTGTTTTGTATATTATTATTTTCAACCATTTGGCAATTTCATAAGGCAATGAAATTATATGAAATCTGGAAACTAAAGTCTATTTTACAATTCCTAACCGTTCTTTTTATTCTTATGCCTCTTAAAACCACAAAATAAGGAAAGTTAGTAAGCAGCTTTATAATTATTGTGTCCTTTTTCTTCATGTATCTTCATTCTTTATTTGGATTATGCAAGACACAGGTAGCAACTACCACTGGTTTGATTATGGGAGTGATACACTTGTATTTGTGTTTCCAGATGCAGAATGAGGAAAAGTCATTAGATGGCTTTTTTGACTTCTTTTTAGAAACTGGTTGTATAAATCCATTGATTCAATAGAAAATAATATATATGAAAAAATCTGATTGCGGTTATATTCTGAGATGACTTACAGACACCCATGATTGTTACAGGAAAGCAATAAAATACTTTTCTAATAATAAAAATAATAAATAATACTCTATAAATAGATCAATAAAAAGGACCTTTCCAAACATTCTATTTTCACTCAAATCTATATATTTGTGTTATTCATTTTTTTACTTTTCCAAGTACCCTAGCCTTCCTCTGTCAAATCCTTTGCTGTCGTGCTCTTAGCTTCTGCATACAAAATACATTGCCGGATGCAAAATGAAATGTATAGTGCCCATATACAAGGAAGAAAGACTAAAGCAGATAAAAATCATCCAAACTCCAACTTTCCATGAATGACACTTATGGTCAGAGGACAAACCAATGTAGTTATATATGCCTTTTTATACTCTGTACAAACCCTACTCAACAAAGATTGTAAATCAGAAGAAAAACGTGAGTCACTGATAAATCAAAGTCCCAAATTTCTATAAAATTTTCTGATCAAATGCAAGGATATCAGTTTTGGGTAACTCATTTTGGGAGGTAGGGGGAAGGTTCAAATGTATTAATTCTGATTTGATTCAAAATATAAAAAATATTCTTTGAACATTTTATATTTCCTGTTCCAGGAACAATAGAAACAACATTGGAAAGCCACTTCTCTATTATCTCCGAAGTAAAGAAGTGTAACTATATTCAGTCACAGGATCACAGCTAAAAAGTGTTTTTTCTAGAAGTGTACTTTAAATGATAAACCAAAAAACAGGAGCCAGAAAAGTAAAATGTAAAAGCAAAGAGTATGCTAAGGTGCTAGCATAGTTCAGCAGTGATGACATAGGAGCTAAGAACATCATAACTACATGCTTGTTTTGTAAGAGCTAGGCCTGCAGTCCTTAAAGAATGCTAACTCACAAAGCAAAATACTGCAGAACCAAGTTATTTAATAACCAAAACCCCCTAAGACCCAGTAACAAAATATGTGTGAAACCATCTGACATGAACCAGGAAGGCTATTCTCAAGTGCCTTGTTTTCAAAGATTATCACAGAACAGGTTTCCCTGGGCAGCAGCGTTTTCAGTTCCCAGAAATAAACTATAACATTTGGCATTAATGAGACAAATGCCTACAGTTTTCAGTCAGTTAAATCTCATAACCATGGTGATAACGACCCGATTATAAGTATACTGAGAACATACCTCCTAGCACTTAAGCAGGGCTGAATTCCTGTGATATCAGTGGGTAGTATTTCCCTGGGAAACAGTGTGCTTTTTTTGTCCATGATAATTAAGCCTATAGAAGGCTTTCCTAATAAAAGGGAAATATATTTCTGCAGAGATTTTGTTCCCAGTGTGTCCTTTTAAATGCACATAGCTAATATTCCTGACTACATGCCCATGCAGAGGTACTATATACTGTCTTGCATAAAGGACTATCCTCTTCAACAAGACTCTGAAAACATATTAGGCTTCTAAGGAAGATAACTAAGCCAACACAAAGGAGAATGAGACAATGCTAGTCACTTTAAAGTAGGCAGCTGCATTCATATTCGAATAAACCTCTTTAATATTTTAAATATTAAAATAATGATTTAGAGCAAATTCATATATACATGGCTACTCATGGAAGGAAGTCTCTTCTGAACGATAGGTGCAGACAGAAGAATACGCAAAAGTATGGAGGGAGGGGAAACTTGAAGCCTTTAGAATTCTCCTTTGTGACTCCCCTATCAACCTCACCTTCAGGACTTGTCTTCCAGCCCATGTTCCCACACAATGTCATTCCTGCACATTCTGCAGTCAATGCTCATTTCACCTAAAAAAAAGTTGATCAAATGAATAGGAACTAAATGTACTTTCTATTTAGAAGTGGTTCTCCTGCCAACTTCCTTTATTTTTTTTCCCCCAGGCTCAACAGTTTTTCACAAAAGCACCTTTCTTTCAGCACTTTGCCACACAACAGTTGCTGCTCTGCTGTCCTACTTGTGTCATTGAGCATATTAAAAGACTCCCACTAATTAGTGTGTAATTAAAATAAATCAAATTTTCTTAATGTTCCAAGCACTGACACTCATCATGTTATTTCTGAAGGAGGTATAGGCAAACCAACAGCACCCACGATGTCAGGGATTGGAATAATGTTTTTCATTTTATTTTATTTTATTTAATTGTTAGCATTCTAAAGCAATACCTAACAGGCATGAAACATTTTAACATATTTTCTAGCAGCAATATTGATAGCATAGGACTGACTTTCTAGTTTGAAGAGCCCACTAACTCAGGAGACCTGAAATTGCTCCTATCATAATTTTCTATCATCTGCTGATGTAAAATGGAACAGAAACAGTAAACTTGATCTTTCTGCAAATTAAATAAAATGCAAAATTTCCATTAACTTTATTAGAAGTCAGATAAAGACATCTTTCAAATTTCTGAGCAAGGAGACAACTTTCAATTCCACTGAATATAGCAAATAGCTTCCCAAGAGATCAGTGTAATCCCTCCATGCCCTCTCCTTTGTTTCTACACTCTCAGGAATTTACCGTGAACTAAACTGCTACATTACAAAAGCAATGAAAGCACAAAATACCTTGAAAATCAGAATATTCTAGGAATTGGAAATGAACTCCGAATACTTGAATTCTGCTCTATTGTTAGATTCTTTAAAAATACTATGATGTTTTAAGGCTATTTAGGTTCAGCTGAGAGGGAGAAACCACCTATCTGTTCAAGTCTATTCCCCACTATCTCAGAGAGCAATTTATTATCTGTAAATTCCAGGAGAATCCATAAGAACATCAAAACAAGTCTTTGAATTTGTGCTGTGCCACAAGAAAATGGACAAGAAACTAAGACAGTCAGCAATGCCTCAGCTCTCGCTAGCAGGAAACATATACAGGTTGAACTAACTTCTAAAGATACCTAAGGTAGGGGTCAGAAAGGGAGGAGAAAATGATTACTCCTTATGCTGTTCTGTAACACCAACTCTGCAGACTCTGCAACACTCCTGAGGCTATAGAATCTGAAAGTGATTTACACCAGCTGAAATCACTGGCAGCATTGACAGTTCTGGCATGGGAGCCACAATTTTCCCTTTTCAAGGACACTTTAAATACATTGCATGTCACATGCCATGTTCTCATGCACCTTTACGTAAAGCAACAGGGAAGTTTGCAGGGAATGAGGTTGTTGGCAAAGCAGTCAGGCAGCAGTACCAGAGCCTTTATTTCCTGCACTTTCAGAAATCAGGGTCTATTAGCCTTATGCTGAGAATAAGGAGAGGCATTCTCTCACAAAGAATAGGTTATGTCTTTTAATTAATAATGAAGAATAGATGACAGTGAAGCTCTATTATGGAGAAGTAACAGACTTAGCAAAAACCACAATAAAACCTGAGTATTTTGTTTCCATTTACATTTAGATACTTCTGCTTGCCAACACCATACTTAAATGAATACTAATACTATTTTTTCACAATTTTTATTGACTAAGGGGGCAGCTGAGAAACAAACAATAAATGAAATCTATATATTTTATTTAAAAGATAAAATTAGATAAAAGGAGGACAGCACAGATGAAATATTATTTTAATTTCTATGTTCATAAAAATCTCATGGTATCTGCAGAAAACAAAATCAAATAAGCTTACAGAAATAAAGCCCAATTCCTAATCCTCCATCCTTTCCAAAAATAACTTCATTACCATACAGAAGACAAAAAACTTCAAAGAAATCTTGGGGTACATACGGTAGAGGGAGACCACCTACCTACATTTAGGCAAACTGAAAAATTCCATGCAAAGGCTACCCAAGAGGATTAGGAACGGGATCATCATGGCTTGGTTCAACTATGCAGTGCTGAGGCTACTGGGATTTTTCACCATGTCCCCACTAGTTTCAAGAAGACAGCATGATGTGGCTATTTCTAAGAATCACAGATATTATTAGTCATAATAATATTGCAGTTGAATGGAGAATTATTTTCTTAGGTGGGGAAAGTATGAATAAAAATAATATAGTTTTTCCTGACTCAGAATAACAGGTTAAAATGTTCTTTGTATTTGTGAAGCAACAGGAAAAAAAGTCTAGGTCAACATCAAAATTATCTTCGGGTAATTTGGAAATATTTTACCTTTAATGTGGTCAGGTTTAAAAATCATGTATATATGTATTTTGTTTGTGTTGTGGGGTTTTCACAGTGGGAGAGAGGCTAAAGGGATGGGTCCTTTGAGAAGCTGCTCAAAGTTTCCCCATCTCCAAGTCAGACCCACCTCTGGCCAAGGCAGAGAAATTAGAATCTCTGTGATTAACACATTTAAAGGTGGGGGTGGAAAGAAAACTGTCAACGGAGAGAGGAGTAGGATGAGAGAGACAAGGCAGACACCCAGGCCAGTGAGCAAAGGTGGGGAGGAGGTGGCCGGAGCAGAGGTTCCCCTGCAGCCCGTGGGGAGGGGGCAGGCTGTGCCCTGTCAGCCATGGAGGGTCACGGGGGAGCAGAGACCCACCTGCACCCGGGGAGGGCCCCACGCCAGAGCAGGGGAATGCCCGAAGGAGCCCGCGACTCCGTGGGGAGGCCGCGCTGGAGCAGCTGCTCCTGAGGGACGGCGCCCCACAGGAGGGACCCACTCCGGGGCAGTTGGTGAAGAACTGCAGCCCGTGGGAAGGACTCACAGTGGAGAAGCTGGCGAAGGTCTCTCTCTCGTGGCAGGGCCCCCACGCTGGGGCAGAGTGTGAGGATCCTCCCCTGGTAAGGAAGGAGCGGCAGAGACAACATGTGATAGACCACACCCCTCATTCCCCGCCCCCCTGCGCCGCTCAGGTGGGAGATAGAGAAATAGAGCAAAGCTGAACCTGAGGAGGAGGTGGGGTGTTTTAAGATAGGAGTTTATCTCTCATTAACCTATTCTGATGTGATTGGTAAATTATTAAATTGATTTTTTTCCCCCAAGTCAAGTCTGTTTTGCCTGCGACCATAATTGAGTGATTCCTCCCTGTTGTTTTACTTTCCTCTCCCCATCCCAGTAGGGGGAGGAGGGAGGAAGCAGCCGCATGGTGCTGACTTGCCAGCTGTACTCAAAACGTGACAATATGCATTATGCTTTAAGAGAAAAAATAAGAATAACTTGTGCTAAAGAAAAAATAATTATTAAAGGTGATCTTTAACACCTAACAATAATATTAAAAGTATTTAAAGTCTTCAAGCTCAAAAATCAAAGTGATAAGGGCAGGTTAATTAAGAAGTAGATTTTCCATGGAGATCCTACGTATGATTACTATATATTTCTGTGCAATTCTAAGACTTAGTTGCAATATCCTCATCCAACAAAAATTTAATAATTTAATCTATTTCCAGATCTTGTATTTCCTCCCCTGAATTGCATTTAAACTCCAAATTTATTTTTGCTGTCCATAGCACTACGGTTCCTAACACTCTCCACCTCACTTACTGTGACGTCTGCAACAGGACATTTTGCATGTCCACTTTATTTTACCATACTCCAGTCAAACTACCCCTTACGGGGTTGTCATTCTAACCTCTCAAAAGAAATCACATTACTGTCCATAAAGTGCATGTTTGCTGGCTCGCTCCCAGCCTGGGTCATATATATCTTATTAGGGATTTATTTTTAGGTTGTATCCTCATTACTTCCCACCCATTTATTCCCTCTGGTAAACGATTGTAACACATTTGCCCTTTCTTTCTCATTGGGACTGCCAACTCTCAATTTATAGTTTTGCAATACTCGTAATTTTATGCTACTGGGTTTTACAAGTTTGCCTGCATATTTGAGGGCCTACTTACAGAGTTAACAATTACAATTGATTTATAATTTAATAATTCAATCCCTATCAAATTTTCAGACAAAAGGGAAACAGCTGGCCAAATTTTTTTAGAAAATAAAAATAACTTTACACTGAATCTCTAAACTGCATTTCATATGCAGGTAGATATGTTAGATGACTAGTTTAGGTATGTTGCTGTATGAATTTGACTATGTTGTTCCATTATTATCGTGTAGTTTCATCTGTGGTGAAAGCAGATCTTCAGCTCTTAAATCCCATGAATTTATGCCAAGACATGGAAAGAACATCTGAGACCGAAATCTGATTCCAAATTTTGCTGCGGTAAATATGCATTGTGCATGGCTACAGATTATATCATTCTTACTCAAAGGAGGCCAGTAGGACTGACAAACTTGTTCACTGCATAAATGATAAAAAAATTGGGATTCAGAAATCTAATCTTTGACACATATCTTTTTAGACTAAGTGTATATGTTGCTTGTTAAATACTGTGTGGTAGGAAAAAACATCTTCAAATATATATCTGCAATTGTACTTGGAACTCCGATTAAGGTCCAGTACCAAATTAACTAAAGAACAGTTAAACCACAAAGGATTTAGTGTTGGATCTATTCTGAAGCATACATGTTTGCTGATGTTTTCTGAATCGTTTAAGTGAGTTAAAGGAGGAATACTCATAATCAAAGCTAATGTAAGCACTCAGGAACTCATTGGAAGACTCGAGAGTGCTGCGTGCTTTCTCTGATAAATGAGCCACGGCTTTTATATCATCCAAGCAGTTTTGAGGACTTGACTTGTGAGATTCTCTCAAGATGTAGGAAGTCTTTGTAGAGTTTTGGCTCGCTGTCATCCAGATTACTTCTGAATTCACTGAATGTTAAGAAAACATTTCAGGGCTTGTCTACAACTGTTTAAACTCCAGTGGTCAGAAAATAATAAACCTGATCCTCGTTTACCATGCTTAATCTTCATATGGAAATGATAGCAAAAAAAGCCTCGCCAAGGCTATTTCTATTCCAGGAGCTAATCTGGAATGCAGTACTATCAATGTTTACAGGCTGATTTCGGACAGAGGTAGTTGAAGAAGCACTAGGGAAAGAGTGACTGAGAAAGGAGGCAGTTTGTTTGAGATATTAACTTTCTATGTTAGGTCAACTTGCTGCAAGACCGAGGTGAGGGTAAATACATCAAACCTGAGGATATATTTGATTAAGATACAAATATTCACAGTTCTACCTAGAACTCTCTATTGTGAACCAAAAAATTATTTTGATAATTATTTACATAGTAATTACTTTTCAGGTAACTATTTTTACAGAAAACTTGACACTGTGATAATGAGAACTATTGTAGATTAAAAAGAGATGGGGAGAGACTACAGGAAAGAAACAAATTTGCAAGTGAAAACCATATGAAAGAAAGATGTTTGATTAAAAATAAACCATAAGCTCCTAACACTTCTACCAAAACAGAATAAATTCCCCTTTTTGTTCCCTCTAAGACCACTTGTATTCCGGATAATTTCTATTGCCATTTTGTTTTAAATGGGAAAGGAGGACTGAATCCAGTTTTCTCATTTCAGTCAGAATTTATCAGAAATGAGGGTTGGTAGTTGTGTTCTGTACCCGGTCTGATCTTTCAGATTTGGTCTGTCAAAATATGCCCAAGCCAAGTCCCTGTAGCATAAGGACTGAGATGGTTTTGGTTATACCCACCATTAAATATAGAAACTTTTAACGTCAAGCAGTCAGAAGTCTTAAGACTACAGAAATTGCCTTTAGTGAATGAGAACTGGGAAAGTGTAGGTACCAGACAGTATTTTCATTATATCTCGTAGTTTTAATGAACACACAAAAAGTGACAGAGAAGAAAAGAAAGAGTATCACTCTGTCCCAAATTGCACATCACGGCAAGAGGTGAAAACTTCAAATCAGAGTTTAATATTTTATTTAGAAGATCAAAAGTGAAACTGGATTCATAAGTTTTGAGTTTGATTAAATAATAAAAAACCTCATAACTGCAAACATAGCAAATGGCACTCAAGTAAATTTCTGTAAATTTACAGTAATAAAGACCATTATAAAGTTGAAGCACAAAGAATTCAAACAAAAAAGCCATCTTGATAGGTAAGGATTACAACTGAATGGAAAATTCCTATAGACATACCAAGATCCTGTATTTTCATCAAAAAAAGACCAAATCCTCAGTGTAAATCAACATTAAATTTAACAGAATATTGTGGGTTTGCACCATGGGAGTTTCCATGTTTTTAACAGGTGAAAATACCTCTAGCACATGTCTTTGAGCATCTTTCATCAAAATCTGCTTTTAGACCTTAACTCTATAAAGATTCATGAATGAAAAAAATGACTGTTTTTGGAAAGTTTTGGCCAATAACTGAGTGATTCTTGATATTCTTATTTCATGAACTACACAAAAAGAAAATTTTTAATGTACAGAAACTGCACTTAGAATTAGCCTTCAGGGCCAACGTTATCCAGACAGCCTGCTGTGCCTAACTGGAAAATTGTTCAAATCATCCTGATTCATGGCAACAGAAAGACCTGCCAAATACCAAAGCCTGTTCATTAAGCCATACACAAACTTCTCCTCCTACAGAACTTACATTGATTTTTTTTTTTTTTTTTTTTTTTTTTTAAATATTTAGAGCACAGAATCTTGTTCAAGGGCTTGTTTTATTCATTTCTTTCTGGACCTGTCATAGATGAGATAACACCTGGGGTGAAGAATGATGTATCATAAAGGCAAGTGCCTATTTTCAACCAAAAAAAAAATAGAAAAAAGAGAGAGCTGGAGTTCCTGTGAGCATGAGAATCTAGGGAAAGAAAGAAGTTCAGAAGAAAAAGGAGGAAAAAATCGAAAAGAGTAGCACTTACTATCAGTACTCTGGAGTCCCATGGAAGTGGAAAGACTTCTGCTCAGAATTAAAAGGAACTCTACTTCCTGCAGGTTTTGATTTGTTTCCATGTACATTACCATGTAATTAAAAAATTTCTAGAGATAGCTAAATATCCATCTCCTTTCATGATATGGCAGGTGAAAAATCCTTTGACACAAATTGCTTTTTGTGTCATACAAAATACACCTTTTTACTTGTTAGAACATTTAGCTTGTACGTAGTGCACAATTCTTTCGGAGATATTGCTCTAAGACAGTAGTATATGACTCCTTATATTATATACTATACACTTGCCAGCTTTCTGTATTTTCATCAAGGAAGGACAGAACCTGACCAGTGTAAACCAACACCAAAGTTGTTGATAAACTTGATTCAGTTATCTTAAGTAACTTTCTTATTGGTTTTTTTGGCATTGTAACCTCCTGATGCTGTGGAGTTTAACACGTTAAGTGCCTGTGTCTCTTACCTCAAGAATACCTCAAGATAATTTACCCTTCTGTTTGTGCACTATACCAACTCCTTTTTACAGATTTATTTTTAGTAGATTGGTCTTTATGACCAAGTGAAAATTTTCCAACATAGATTAAAATCATAATGCTTTGGTCCTCTTGCATATTGTAAAGGACAAAAAAGAAAAAAAGAAAAGAAAAGCAGACCCACACATTTTGTCATTATACTTTAACCAAGTATATAAATTGCTATGCTTAAGGGCACATAGGGTAATTTTTTCTTATAATAATATGTGTGGCTCAGTATTGCTGTGAATGTCGTATTTCAGAGAACAGGGTTAAGAATAAAGTTTATATAAATAGACTAATGTATTACAGAAAATATATAGTAATGGTCCTCTTCAAACCATTTTCTATAACATTCTATCACTTATTTTTACACATTAAGGATTTAATGAAAAATTGAAGGAAAAATGTGGAATGGTTTTTCATTTTTGGGGCTCTAGATACTCTTGCAGAAGATAGAATTATATTTCCTTATAAATCTTCATACCAGGTAGGTGGCTGTATACCGGTATCTTCTATTTAGTGGAATTATTATAATTGTTGGAACATTATGAACCAGTGTAACTTTGATACTATAGTTCTTTTAAGATATTTTTATTTTACTTTTAGGAAAAATCAAAGGAAGAATAGTGCAGATACCCTAAAGGTCATGAAATATATTAACTATTCCTTGGGAATTAGAGGGTTAATTTGGGTATTTGTGAAAGAGACGATAAATAATAGTTTGATAAATTAGGAAGATCATGGTTGAGGCTGAATGGAGAAAACCCTGATCTCAATGGTATCAATACACATGCGAAGAAACTTTTTTGATTTCAGAGGATTTTATTTATTATATAAGATCAGAATCTCACCGTGCAAAATTAGAAACACTTTCTATTTTGGATACTTAATTCAGCAATAAAATCCGTAGAACACTGATGAAACTTTCAACATTTCAGAAGTTAAACCTCTGAAAACACTATAGTAATCACGCTATACTATATAGTCTCCTGGATGAATAATGAAACCTTTCTTAAACCCAGCTTATGCCACAGCATATATAGGCTTTATAAGAATTATCTTATTAGAGATTACATTATAGTTTTGCTGTGAGAAAGGTAAAGCCTGCTGAAGTACCACAAGAAGCCTTATAGGTATAGGTAATGGCAAGCTGCAGAAGACAGCAATGATGTAACTCTCAGAATGTTACCTCTAAAGGATTCTCACATGAAGGATATTTTCAGGGGCGTTTTTATACCATTAAATTAATAGATTGAAGAAGATGACTGCAATTACAATCCATAACAGCAAAATACGTGAAAATGTATTATGGATATAAATTCTATAGGAAAAATAATATAAAGACTGAAAACTTTCATCAGCCTTTTATTTTTCGCTAAGCTTATTTCTTCTGAGACTCTACTACCCTTCCTAATACAACCTTTGTGTTCATGCATACTGTTGATACTTGCTATCTCATATTTCTTCTGCAAATTTTATAGTCCTTGCTTGACATTTTCTGACCTGCTGACAGACCGTAGTTGTCAATTAGAGAGTGGAGGACATTGAGAGTGCTGAAGTAAGTTTCTCAACCCATACACAAACCACTGCATAGCCTCAATACAGATCAAATTAAAATCCATACAAATTCGTGCTGGAATGCTCTGCTATAACTGCATTGTTCAATATGTTCATTATAGAGCTCTCAATATTAAAAACCTCTGTTTTCTGGGTTTATTACTTTAGTTTCATTTTTTAAGAAAAAAAGGAATATGAAACATTTAAGGAGCTCTAGTATGAATTGTTTATTGCTTTTTGACAACTGTGATGGCAAGTGTTCTTTGAGTGCTGTTAAGGTCTCTTGTTCCATATGTATATTTATAACCTGCTTAGGGTTTGGCAGTCTTTATTTTCCTGAAGTTGTTTTTACCCTTCTCTCTTGACTAAACTGATATAACAAAGTTCTTCAATTTGTTACGGTCTATCATGTTGTATAGTTGATCCTTTTTTGTTGTTTTGTGCTGGGGTTTTATTTTAAGTGAAGAATATTTATCTAAAGTCTTTCCAAAATGCGTATCTTAGCATCTCCATTATGTGCTATTTTGTTGCTCTGAAAGCATTTCATGCTGTGTTACCAACTAGCTGGTGATGTTATAGCTTCTTGCACTCATTACTCCTCTATGCACATTGCTGAAAATATAATGAGACAGTGTAGTCTGTATTAGAGGCTGCTAAAACACATCCTTTTACGAGTGTCATGCTGCAGCTGCTGTGATGTATTGTGTCAATTATGTTGCTGAGTATGCATTCTGAGAGTGTTTAGTAAAACATGTTACTGCATTAAGTTGCTGGGCCTTTTTTACCCCATTTCTCTCACTCTCTGAAATAGAGAGGGCCAGATTCTCAAAGAGATTGCGCTGGTTTACACCAGCTGAAGAGCTGACCTCTACATTACCTTTCAGAGAAAGAAGCCCTGGAGTTTCAATTTAACTAAAACACAACTGTCCAAATGAATTAAGGTTGTTTTTAATATCATCACCTTAAATTCTTGAGTAAGATATGGAAATAAATCCCTAAGCTTTACACTTGGTATATTCTTAGAATTAGTTAACGGTCCACACATAGCAGTCAGAAGATTTCGTTATACCTATGGCAAATTTGATCCAAAGAACGGCTTCCAGACATAAGTGCATAAAAACCTCAAATCTTGTGCTGTGCACTAGAGAATGCTACAGAGACATCTTAGCTACCTGAGATTGGTCTAGCTTCAGAAAAAGGGATATAGCTGTTGAAGTTCAGGGATCCTCCTGAGCAAAAAAACCATTCTGAGAAACATGGTGTATTTGGCTGAGCCCAGCATTGTGGTACAGCTTCCAGGTCATGACCTGTGTTTAGCATCATGTACTAGCATATGGCCTCTGTGCTATGCTTTGTGGCATGGTTTAGCCAGGCTCAAAGACCAGAGTGTCAGCTGTCTAAATGTACCTATCCAAGTCCACAGTTAAATTCAGATTACTGAAAGACCCTTAGGAGAGGGAGTGCCCAAAACATAACAGAAGCTAGATGCGTAACTGCAGGTCCCAGTTCCTCTGCTAAGATTAGATAACAACCAAAATTTAAATTCAAAAATCTGTACCTAGCCATGTCAATAATGAGTTGATTTTGTGAAGCTTTTAATACGGAGTGAGATTTTCAAAGTAACCTGCAAAAGTATTAAATTCTCACAAAAATGTCGTGGGAGTTTATTACCTCAAGACAAAGATTTAGGAGCACAATTTCTATGTATTTCCTGAAAATCTTAATTTCTAACTCCCTCTCTGAAAAATTTCAAGCTTTGGTTTTGCATCAAGGCAGTCTGATCTCCCAAGGTAGCAGAGAACTTGAAATTTCATAATGGACCTGAACAATACTGGTCCCTGAAAATCTGTACTGTGGCTGTTCCTTGACGTGCTAAAGTAATGTCACCATACCTACACAATGGGGAAGTCACAAATTCTTGAAAAGGGACATAATTTCTGGCTTTTGGTTCCCTAGTTTTGTTTAATTTAACTTACGTTTATTATTTCATTTCCTCAGTGGAGTCAACAAATACCTGATATTACAGGCGTTTCTGGCCCCATGTTTCTAACTGTGATTTTCCAACTTAAAAACTTAAACTCTTCCTGGGCACGATTTTTTGAGTTTCTCAAGTTTTGTTCATTTACAAGGTTTCTCAGCTATACATTCTTAAATCCTGTCCACAAACAGAATGGGGAAGTGAGGGCAAGAAGTGTTCAAGATCTAGATTTCAAAAGCTTCAAAAATTTGTCTGTTTATACAAAACTGTGAAAATGATCTACATTTAGAATTTGCCAGAAATCTGACAAAAAGCACAAGACTTTATAGTGTTTCAGCCTTTCTACTTTTGATTACAGCAATTACTTGTATCGACAGAAAAACACATTCAAGAATGAGGTAGGAAAGAAAAAAAATTAAGCATGGAAGCTTTTTCAGAAGCTTCAAAGAAACAAAAAAAAGGGTCTGGATTTCAGTCTGAGTTTTGAGTGAGAAACTAATTTCATTACACTTAAGTTTTCTCTCTAACAGCCTACCATGAGTCATTCATGGGTTAATTATAGATAATCAGATATATTTACCATCACAATAGAGCCCTGTTCTTATAAACTATTTGTAATCTAAAGTTTTCAGAGACAACAAAAGTGCTTAAATTTCTTATAGCAGAAAAGTGTTTTGGGGAAAGAAAGCAAATTGCACAATAAAATTTAATTGAAATTAGAGGTCATATTCTCAAGGATATTTATTCTTTCACACCCAGATGGAATAAATGGGCTGTAATCTGGCTGTAAATAGCTGGTGGAAAATTCAATTTATGCATCTGTTCTTCTGTTGCCTCCTTTTCTTTTGTTGCACTGTGGCTGTCCCACAGCTGTTTGGATCCTAATATAACACCTATGCTGTATTCACCTGCCCCAAATCCCTTGAAAGAAAATGTATTCTGGAATGGAAGAAGACGACTACAATAACAGCCTCACTTTATTAGCTGGCAATGTTATACTTGCTTGCCTTTATCCTTATGTGGTATGCAGTGA
Organism: Rhynochetos jubatus; assembly: GCA_027574665.1. NCBI lineage: Eukaryota > Metazoa > Chordata > Aves > Eurypygiformes > Rhynochetidae > Rhynochetos > Rhynochetos jubatus. The sequence continues at coordinate 27,921,349 of CM050656.1, forward strand.
TTGTATTCAATAATATTTAATTTACTGTGTAACCAGTGTGTTTCTTATGTGTTCTGCACAATTGTTTGGTCTTAGTGAAGCAGTTCATTAGTGATAGTGGTGGAATTACAGCTTCTACAGGAAGTGGGGATCTTTTCAGCAGGACTATACTGTTGATTTCTAACTGCATTAGACTCAGAAAGTAGAATAAAATGTGCACATACTATGCACAGCTCTTTCCTATTTACCCACGGTTGAAGAAGACACCTAATTAGTTGTTAGGAGTATGGATGCATGATCTCACGGTAGTACACCAAGCTCATTGTGCCAGTGGGCAATGGCAGGACATGTTGCCAGAATGCCGGAAGATACTATAGTAACCTGTGACCTTCACGGCTTGTTGCACCATCCATTGGTCAACAAAGGAAAGAGATTGGTCATATGGATTAGGGTCATTGCATAGTCCTAGATCTTAGGTCATTTCACCTTCCCCTGGGCCTCCAGCCATGATTAGTTCTTCAGTAAGTGCACATTAGCATGGCTGTACAGGAATGAGAATTCCAAGTTGGAAGAGCTAAGAATATTGCTCATTAAAGATATGACACAGGGAAAGAACAGCATTTGCTGACTCTGTTCGTATTCTGCTTCCCTGACCGCATAGGATTTTATTAAAAGAGGAGAGCATACCCCATCATCCTAATAGGGATGTTAACAGGGAGAGCGAACAGCCATCAGTGCATCTGAAGAGAAATTTTCATAGGAAAAACTTCGAAAATGAGTATGCAAAGGAAGTGATGTTGGATCTGTAATATTTCAAACACAACAGGATGTACATTCATGTAAATGTATATGCAAATTAGATGCAGCCCTCAGGCGCTTGGTGAGTTTCCAACGAGACCCTTGAGGCTGCAAACTGTTGATTTAGCATATGAGCCTAGCCATTTATACTAAAATGCATGCATTAAGATAATATTGAAAGAACGTATGTATCAGGGACTTTTAAATAACTTAAATATTGATATAGGCTCTGGGTAGCTCCCATAGACATTTGATTTCCAGTTGGAAAGTGTTGTGACGTGGCAATTTTACCTTTTTTTAATGTGGAATAAACAATGCATTGTCTACGTGATTAATGCAAAGCCCCAATCAGTTGTGCTCATGTTATTTTTAAGGATAATTATGTCACAGCTAACAAACTTGATTAGAAACAAATTTGATTAACAAACTTGATTCATAAAATACATCTCTTCCACTCCTTTTCTCATGCTGCACATTAACAGATTTTGCTCTGAATGGTATTGTTTTTCACTAGCTAAATAAGGATTCAACACGAAGACTTTAATGTTTATTCACATTTCACCCTTCTAAATGCTTTCTTTTCCCTGTGACATAACTTAGGGTTTTGATAGAAAAGCTTAATTATAAAACTTATCAAAGTAATATCTTCCTGCATCAGTCCCATAAAATAATGTAGTAGGCCTGTAAGAAAAAAAAATCAGCCATCACGTATCTCAATGAATTTTAATGAAAAGTATAAGAATTGTTCAAGTATTAGTTTTCATTACATAAGGGAGAAAAATGTTTAATTATGTGTTGCTTTCAAAAGATACATTCTTAGAATTTGGGAAATAATATATTTATTGCTGGTGACTTTTTTTCCAAAAGACTGATCGAGCTTGGTAATTCTCACCTAATATTTGATCTATTTTTGATTTGGCTCTAACTCAAGACACTTAATGGATCCCTCTCCATGTCCCATCTGTAAAGAATTTAAACCTTAATCTATTAAGGAAGCACTAGAGGAAGAATCTGAAAACATTAGGAACTGAATGGCCACACTTAGACATAGTCATAGTTTGTGAATGGGTGAGTTGCGTACTGCCATCCTAGCATATTACTGAGCACCGCTATAGGTCGTTAAATGCTCATCCTCTTTCCTGTCCTAGATAAATCCATTCTCGGTGGTGCTTTTGGTATAGTTTCAAGACCCCTTCTACTACTGCATACGTCATTTTTTATTAGTCTCTTGCTCCTGCAGACAAGATAATATTTCTTCCCACAATGTTGTTATTACATTTTTGTTGCTAAATGATCATTAAAGCTTACTAATATGTTACCAGTTTACAATGCATCCGAAAAGAAAATTTCACCCTCCCTAAACAAGATAGCCTAAAAGTCAGATAAGTCAGGAGAAAAGAAAATCACAAGGTAGGGCACAGAATTAATATGGTAACTTGCTTAGGATTTACATTGTATTGTTATAAGTATTATCCTTTCACTTTTTAAGAGTAAACATGTGGTTTTTTGCAGGTACAACTATCAGAAAAAGAGGTGTGAGGAGTGATCTAGTCTAACCTGAAAAGGGAGGTTTATACTGATTTTGGAACTCAAAGGAATTAAAAATGTTTGCCTTTTTTGGGTTTTTGAAGGAAGGAAAATGTATTTTTAATCTCTCCTCTGAAATAATATTTTTATGGGTGTCACAGCCATCAAGATAACCATCTCAGAACACTACAAACAGCAAAAGCATGGTTGTGCAAATAGTCGGGTAAGGTTGTTTCTAATTAATGCTGCAGTTTCACATTACCCGTAGTCACAGGAAACATGAAGAACAAACAAAGAAGCCAACAAGTAAATATTATCAAGTAATTCCTATTTTTAAGTCCAAAGCTCCAGGAACACCTTTGTGGAAGAGCTCATTTGTGTACTGAAGTGTTACAATTTAGCCGCAAATATCATGTCTTTTGTTCTGTGCTTTAAGTCTTGCCTGTTCCAAATAATTTATTTTTCTGTTTCATTCAGGTATGCATTCCCAAAAGGATATCTAAGTTCTTCCTAGTAAGAGTATGAATTATATGAAACATTATTAATACTCTATGTTGTCTCTTCCCTAAATATAAGCAACACTGCTAGTATGGTAAAGTCTAATATACTGAATATTAAAGAGCCATCCAAAATAGAAATAAAATTGACTGACAAAAAAGAAGGGAAAAAAACTATTCAAAAGGTAACTATCCTTCTTGGTTTTTTCATTTCAATTAAATGAAGTTATATGATGATGCCAATTGTGTATTTAAGACACAGAATTGATATCTGAGTGTGAATAAAAATTATAGTATTAAATAGATGCTGAACATGATTTTTTCCTGTTGTTAAGTAGTCAGCAATCAAAAAAAAAGATTGTGTATCACTTGGAAAACTTCTACTATAAATTAAGAATTTCAGGGATTTCTAGACCTGTCCCAAAACCTTTATATTGGATTTATTTAATCTTGGTCAGAACAAAGTTATGGTAAGCTGAGAGCTTTTCTTGGACTCCCTTTGCAAATCCCCAGTTCGATCTCTCATGCAGAAAAAGGCTTCGAGCAAAGCTGTGGTAAGCAAGCCAGAACCAGAATATGCTGTGACTTAAAAAGCTGTCCAGCAGTTTGAGGTGCAAAAAACCACTGGGTTCACTCTTGTCCCCAGAGCAGCCCAGGAGGAGAAAGCACAGAGCTTGCTGATATCCACCCTGGACCCCAGGTCTCCAGGGTGTCACTTCTGAATCAAGCTGATCTGATGGAACACAGAGAACTGGCTCTGTAGCTCTGTGGAAAGCCTGTGGTCTAACTCAGATGTCAGTATATATGTTTTAATAAATAATCTTGAAATACATTATTTACACCATGGATCTAGAACTTTATTTGGTCGTTTTCCAGTTTAAAAACAACAGTGTTTCAAAAGTCTGTATGTAGAAAGAGAAAAAAATGCCTTCTCTGGCTGCTTTTTTGTTCCTAGTTTTCAACAGAAACAGGTTTTTTGTTCAGTTAAGTGTTCTGACAATAGAATTTGTAATGCAAATCTCTCAATGAAAGCAAGCTAAAAAGCCAGGGTTTCATCTATCAGCACTGTTGCATTTGATGTGAGACCATTTTCTAGAGACTCAATGCAGTCAATTAACCAAATCAGATTTGCTGATGGTCTACAGCTTGCATTGTATCCATCTCTGAACAAATGAGGTGGTGGAGAGAAAACTTAGTAATTTTGTAGTGTTTGTAAAAGCCTTTGGACATGCAGAAGGTTCATTCTGAGAATTGTTAGCAAGAAGGGTTGAATTTTGCATTACGACACAAATTTACTTTAAAAATATTCAGTGAATAGAAAGGAGATATTTCTTTCACTGTTTTGTCTCTATATTCCTATGTTCTATCACTTCAGTTACACTGGCTTCAGCCATAAATTGTCTTAACATAGAGAGAAAGCTTTGCATGTACTTTAACAGAAGGAGCCTAGTTTTAAAGGTTGCTGTACATCTACATAGTAAACAATGAGATTATGAAGATAAATCAGATCAGAGGGTTGGGTAGTACAATGGTCTGCAGCAAGACTGTGTGATCCCATGGGCAGCCCTCAGATGAGATTGGACTCTGTGTTGGTTCTGCTGCATTTTCAGCTGTGCTGCCTCAACAGCCAAATGCCATCCTGCACCTGCGGATGACCAGCCCATGATGGATAGGACCGGAGGAATATCCCCCATGTACCAACAACCAAATGGAATAGGTGTTGCTCAGCCACAAATTTCAGTTGTGTCCTCCTCACTGTAAAGGCCCTGGCACTCCCAAGGAAGGAAATTTGTATTTACTTGAGTAACAGCTAAGGTGGTTGGAAACTGCAGATTGGCTTCAGACGGTCTTTAATGAAGACCTTAGTTACGAGTGGAAAGATCCAATGAGCAGAATGGATTCTAAATCACATCTTACATTAAAAGTTTCATAATTAATGGATATTCAACTGCATGTTAAAATGCTATTTGCTCTTCAATAGTGGAAATGGACTGACAGAGCTAATTTCAAATAAGCAACGTAAGGCTAGAGAGCCGCTCAAAAGAACACTTGTTGCTTTATATATGCTGTTTATATATATTGCCTGCAGGAGAAGGCAGGCATCCTCCAGTGCTATGGGTGACACACAGCAGTCAGTAGGCAGGATGCTTTGACTGACAAACTGTACTGAAATCAGTTCCTAACAGAAGATAAGATGTGATTCCACGAAAGTGTAGAACCAAGAGCTCCAAATTGTACCAAAGGCCATGTTTTACACAGATATAGGTCTGCCTATAAATGCAATTGCTGAGCACAAATGTAGAGGAGATTGTCTCAATGACAGAACCCTTCTAAGAGTTATCTTTAACTTTTAAATTGTGTATCATTCATCAAGAGTAATATCTATTAGTGTGTTAGACCCTCTTTTAAATTAGAATCTTCATTATCAACTTAATGCTTTGGTTCAGGTGAAAAAGTTTAGAACAACAATTATTCTTTTGCTAACTAAGACTTCTTTACTAATCAAACCACATTTCTCCTGAGAAGCAACTAGCGAATGTGGAACCACATCTGCAGGTTGACCCTAGAGGACTTCTCTTACCTTTATGGCGGTGGATGCAATCTGTATGTGGTGGAGTCTGCGCAGTGTGCTGTCCCTGTCAATGAAGTAGGAGGCTGCGAGCTGGTGCAGGGTCTCCAGAGTCACTGCAGAACTGTTTGTGCTGGGATCGCTTCCTTCTGACCTCTTGCTCAGCTTCCGTTTATCCACAAAAATTGTGAGTGACTCCTCTCCTGCGCAGGCAAACAGAAAGCACAGAATTCATCCGCGACATCTTCTGCAAGTACTATTTTGCCAGAAATAAGATGGCAAGCCAAAGGCTTCCCTAGATGTTGTCTAAAGTGTAGATATCCCTCCCTGGTGGCAGATGCAGATATTTAAGTGCCCAAGCACGTGGACAACAGATAATATTCTAGGGGATTTTTTTGTGGGTTTGGGGTTTTTTTGGGGGTGGGTTTTTTTGTTTGTTTGTTTTGTTCCTTGGATGGATAGCAACTATAAAATAGGACACATTTATGCCTAAAGTGCCATGACAATGTGGATCATTCTGCTACACTAACTCCTGTTTACCAACAATATAGAGATTCTGGAGGCGCTGGAACAGGTTGCCCAGAGAACTTATCGATGCCCCAGCCCTGGAAGTGTTCAAGGCCAAGTTGGATGGGGCTTTGAGCAACCGGACCTAGTGGAAGGTGTCCCTGCCCATGGCAGGAGGGTTGGAAGTGGATGATCTTGAAGGTCCCTTGCAACCCAAACAATTCTACAATTCTATGTTTTTGTGATATTCCATAGATATTCAATTCAAATTGTGTATAAAATGTATCTATTTCCAAGGATGCTAAATATCTTCATTTTTTAGTATTAATGTCAGTATAAAAGTAAATTAAACCAGTGTAATACTTGAGACTTTTTTTTTGTTCCCTGTTTTAAAAAATGTATCATATCTGGTTTCAGAAGATACCTTGTTACAACTTGTTATAAACAATCTTGTAATAAGCAATCTTGTGCTTTCCCATCAATTCAGCAATGCTAAGATTCCTGAAACCTGATATAACAAATGTCTTAAACCAAATTTATATAACTGAGTAGGATAAAAATATGTAATAAGAATATTAATCAGTTTCTTTTAAAAAGGTAAACAAATAACACTTTCCTAACTTTAAAAGTAGAGGTGCTTTTCTGAAAGCGAGGAGAACCTCCAGCTTCTTACGTTGTGGTTTTCTCACTTCCTTTCTCTTTAAAGACATGGAGAAATACTCTTGAATTTAGAAACTCTAATTCCTAAAAAAAGAGGTTGGGGTTAAACTGATCAAGTTTTTAAGAACCGTTCCAGATCAGACCTACTGATATTGCTAAATTTCCATGGAATTTTTTACATTTATTGTTTCTTTCATGGATATGTTTTTCCTGCATTTCAGGCTAAGCAAGAATTCATTCATTAGTAGTGTGTTTAGGCAGAATGCTTTACTTCATTAAATGAATTAGAAAAGTAATTTATTGACTCAGTATTTTCTTCTGTGCAACTTATGTCTGAAGTGATTACAAAAGCACTTTTGTCACTTTCTAAGCCTCTGATAACTTGCTTTCTTCAACACTAATCTTAAGAATCAAAGACTAGTATCATTATACCTGTTTTTTAGGTGCTGAACAATTCCACTGAATGCCATTTCCTTGTTCCTGGAAATGAAGCTACCCTGATAGGGTCTGCCTTGCCATTTGTTCTAGTTTCATTGCTCACCCATCTGCTACAGTGGCATTTCGCCCATTCAGAGGATGGGATGCCAGCTTTGGATGGATTTAAATGCCAAAAAATATAGCTGTAGTGGGATAATATGTAGGATGAAAACATTACATCATCTTTAAAGGGATATAATCTTAATGATGACCAATGCCAAATGAATGCATGCTTTAGTGTAGAAGACCACATCCATTGACAAATTTGACACAGACCTACCTCAGCTTGCAAAATTCATTTGTGTTTGGAGAAAGAGGGGTGTTTCATGTTAGTCAATGTACCTTATAGTGTTTTTCAGTCTCCCACAAATTCAGTCATGAACATGAACAGTCATGCCCTTCAGACCGTACATAGGCAAAACTGCCATTATCCAGGAGCCTCTTATCTAACTAGACCTGCCAGGCTTGTCCAGTATGTTCATTTGGTCCTGGAAGGGACAGCTGTGCCCAGGACAACTGGCTATTCCAACCATAGGCTACCTCAAATTTCACCAGTATGTTTATACTTCACCTCCGACAGTCCTGTAATGGGTCATTTTTTTGTGCATGCGGTCATAAAAGCAGCAATTAATTGCCTGAACACTAAAGAACCAGGAATTAAATCAGCCTCCATAAGTAACAGGATTTCCCCATCCAGTTACCTTATCTTTCTGCTGTAATAAGTAGACATAGGTTCACATTTTATTTAACTGCTGCCAAAACCTCCTGCAGAGCAGACTAGGGTTGCTTGGCAGGGCAAGTGCGAGCGTGTTTTATTAGCACAAACTTGTGCACCGTATTTTGCTATGCTATCCCAACGAGGTGATGCTGGACCCATAGCCAGGTGGGCCATTATTCACACCATGCTGCATCCACATCAAATCCCATGAGTAGAGAACTGGGAAAGCACACCAAATCTGACGACTTCTACTTTGAGAGAAATTTGCCATCAATATCTAGTCTAGGTTCCAGCATTATTGTCATTCAGCTGCGCATATGCATTGAAACATGCCTTTTCAAAACCTGCCTTGTGACTCCAGCTAGTAAGAAAGATGTTTCTGAAATGCAGTGGGCTGAGATTTGAGCCAGCAGCTATGGGCTTTGTGCAGCTGTTTGTGGAGCTATAAAGACACAGTCATATCCAAGCAGACAACATCAGAACTCACAGGGGTAAATACTGTATCGGTTACCAGTTCAGGCTGTGCAAATAAGGTGCAAAATCTCACTACTATATTCCTCTCCATTTTTTCACCTTTTCCAGAGGTCTCAGCTCATATATTTAAATTAAAGTGTCTTTGCAAGCTTGACCAACTTTCCACTCAAAATATCTTACGATGAATTATAAGGTAAAACATAGGTCCTTAATGTTGCAGGAAACCTCTGGAAAGCAAAGGAAAAAGAATTTGAGGTTCTTTGTGTTTCATGAGCCAGTACACCAGTCCACCTTGCTCTGGTGTAAACTCTTTTGACTGATCTGTATTATTTATTCATAGAGATTGTGGGACTGCTTCTATTTCAACAAAATTCTGATAAGTTTTATTATTGAAACAGAGTTTGTAAATTTTCTCCCATCAAAACCGTGTGTTCTCCAGGTGGCAGAGAGCACAACTGCAATAAACACTCCCATTTCAAAAATATACCTTGAAAAAGGACAGCATTATGTGTTGCATTGTTTTGTTTACAATAGGAAAAGTCAGGAGAATAACCTTTGAACCCCCTCACAGTTATATCATTTATTACCCTAGTCCTGCCTGCTCCCATGCTTGCCATGGCAGTTGCTGGTGGGTGCATCTTGGCAGGCAGGATCCCCTAGCATCCCCAACCCCACAGTCTCCATCCCTGCTCTTTGACAGATATGTTTTGCTTTTCACGCTCTGTAACTGGGTTGAAATGATTTTGGATGTTTACTTTGATTCAGATAACATCAGATTACATCTTCCAAGGTTCAGCAAAGGCAAACAGCTGCTGTGAGAGGACCTTTGGTGTAAATGTGAAGGAAGCTCTTTCTCCTCAATAATCTCTGCATTGTGTTTGTATGGCATCTCAAACAAGCAGGTCCTAGTTCATCACTGGTATTCTCAGGCACTATGCTAATATCGGGTGCAATCAGATAGGTTTCAAAAATATTTGCTGTACAAAAGGCATCCTACAGATTCTGAAAGCTTTCCATCTCTCAGAGCTGATTTAACACTTGATAGAAAAAGTGGATTAAAAACCAGAGAACTCCCCCGTATGTTGGGACTCAGGCTTCTGTGTCACTGCAGAGTTCTAACAGGGCTCCCTTTCGAATCCAGAACTCAGGAGTTTTTAAAATAACATCACCGACTCTTATTTAATTTGTGGAAGACAATTTGAGTTTTAAGTTAATCTAGAGAAAATTAAAGTCTTGCCAAAAGAGACATTTGAAACATGGGTGAGTCTTGGTTTTTACTGGTTACAGTCTGCCACCATGAAATAGGCTAATATGACATCCAAGAATTAGCTAAAAATATAAAAGAAAAGGGATTTAGAAAACTATTCAAGGTTATAAATTTTAAGACCTGAAAAGAATTAGTGAAGATGGATACTAAGAAAACATGGTTATTCAGCATTAGATCCACACAGCTGTGCTTTCCACAAGCTCTGAAAGCAGTATTCTTTCTACTTCACCAAACTGAAGTGTCAGTTATCTTCACTTTCTCAGGTTTAAAAGAAATACCGTATTCTTTCTACTTCACCAAACTGAAGTGTCAGTTATCTTCACTTTCTCAGGTTTAAAAGAAATACCATAAAACCATTTGGTAATGCTCACAGAACAACATCACATAATCCAATTATTGGTTCAAGAAATCAGCGGAGTCACCTCACTGCTGCTTTATTACCATGTAGCTGCTGTTAGTGGTAGATATTCATTACGGGGCAGGAGGCTGACATTCACACTGTAGACTGACCTGGGCACAATATATACCGAAATCCCTGCAAGCCCTGGAATTTGCAAGTTAATAAGTTAGCCTATATATTTAATTCTTTCTACGAACATGTTTTCCAGGGTTTGTATTTATAAAGTAAACTCTTGTGTTGAGACAAATATTCCACGTTGTTTTTTCAAAAAATAAAAGTATGAAATAAAATAGGTATATAGGAATTTACCTAGAGTCATAGCCCATCCATTGCCATTTAGCTACAAGACTTCTAAACAATAGTTTATATATGTCATTCAGAAATTAGAAATTAATTTTGTGTGCATCTTAAAAACATCTTCAGGAATTGTTTAAATAAAAAATGCAAATCACCATCATTGACATGGTAGAATTGAAATACTGCTGTAACAACTGCAACTAAATATAACTATCTATTGAAGAAGAGAATATATTTTGTTATACATAATAATACATATTCATGTGATTTAAATACTTAGTGCTATTTTCTGCCTCAATTATTGAGAGATTGTTTTCCAGTACCCACATCTTTGTAATGATGAAGCAATCATATGCTTTGATGTTTCATATTTTCATCGGTAGACTGGATAGTGGTAGGAAAAAGCAGTGATTCAACCAATTCCCACCACAACATATCAGAAAGTGAGGAAACAGTAACAAAAGATAACACTGCAAGTTAGATATATCTGAGCATCACCCACAGTTTCCTATTTAGACCTCTGCCTCCATACACATATATGTATCTTACAAAGGCATAAGTGTCTTTGGCCTATGTACTCCAAAGTTTCTGATTAACTAGAATACCTCAGCTACAATAGCTGTAATTCATTATAGTAAAATGTATTACGCCTTTGTTATAAAAATGAGTCTAGCTCTAGTGGAAAATCTGTTCATGTATGGATCTCAGAATTTAGCGTTAGGGCTTAATCAGGTCATTTTCCCAGACTTAAGCAGATGCTGATGGAAGTGAATAGGTTTAAAACATATATAAATTAATGTTAGGCCAGATGTGGTATCATTTCTGTGGTTCAAGTGAACAAAAGTGCAGGTTAATTCCATACATACCATCTGGTTTAGGGTGTGAAATTTGTCTTCACTGAGTAGATGGAGAAAGAAAAGAAAAAGAATATATTTTTGCATGTTTTTCTTCCCCTTAGCATCCATAATATTAAATTCTGGAAAATTCACATATGGGGGGAGGGTGGGGAGATTGCAAGTTTGACACTAGATTTTCAAGTCTCTTTCTCACATCAGTCATTAGCAGTTAATGTTAATGGTCATAAATCCTTCAGAATTCATTGATATTCACTGCTTTACACCACCTAACAGTTCCTCCCCTCTCTGTATGCAGAGTACTATACTGCTCAAGAGGAGTATTAATCAGGGGCAGAAAATCTGACCCTCTTTATTCAGTGTGTAGAACAGTAAAGGTGTAACTACCAAACACACTTGCAGAACTGTAATCAGTGGAGAGAAGAATGACATGAGGTTGGGGTTAAGTTGATCTGCTGATGCCTGTTAAGATTGTTGTAAAGACAAAACTACCATTTTTTTTTCTCTTGATTCTCAAAAGCCTTTAATGTTACCAAGGGTTATTTCCTGACCCATAGAGATGAATGTATTGATGGCTTGGAAATGAACACTTGGAGCAATTATGACAGACAGTAACAGCAAAAATAAATCAATCTCAGACACAATTTGAGATTACCATTAAGACAATTGCCTAAAAAGGTTATATTTTCATAGACGCCTTGACAATCTACTGCCATGTTTTTTATTTGGAACAGTTACCATATTTCCAGATGCAAGGAGGACTAATTTGCAAAGTCCACTATCTTCTTCTTGCAAAACACTTTAATCAGATTCACGTCACCCAAATGCCTGGAACAAGGACCTATCTTTTCACTGTAGTGTGTTAGATATCTAATTTCCTCATCACCAAGCCCGTCGGTTTGCTGAGTAGCCTTTACATCTACATAGAAGAACAGCATTAAAATGAACGCCTTTTAAAGTGGGACCCACTGATATTTTCATCTTCCTACACTGATTGCACAGCAGGGTCCTAGGCTTCACAATAACTTCCAGTTCTCAAGCTCCCTGCTGCACACTATTTTTTATAAACCATTAAAGTGTAGAGCAACTAACGCTCTCATATAACGAGGAAGCTGTACCTTCATTGCATCGTGCCGTATGCAAGCAAAAAAGAAAAGTATAAATGCAGAATAAAAGGAGAAAAAGTAATACTGTGAATTGCCTCTCATTCAAACAAGAATCTTTGCTTTTTGGAACTGCTAGTTGAAAGCTGATAAAGAATTTATAGATACATTTCATAGAGTCGAAAAGTAATTTAGACTGGAGGGGACTTCTGGCAGTCATCCAATCCCATCCCCTGCTTAAAGCAACTCTAATTAAATGAGATGCTCGGGGACTTGTCCAGTAGAGTCTTCTCTCACCTTCAAGGATGGAGTTCCCTTGTATGAGTCCTCTCTTGCCTTTCCCCTCAAGCTGTTCTAGTCAGTGTTGCCTGAGCTGTGTATATTTGTGACTTTGCTAATGCAAGCAAGATATGTGTTGTCCTAGAGGAGTGGAGGAAACCTCTGCATTTCCTTGTGATGGCCCAGCTCAACACAGCATTCCCAGTTGTGCACAAAATTTAACAAAAATGAACAGCCACGGCTCTCCTTTCTCTGCAGATTTGACATTGCAGATAGTCAATGCAGAAGCAGAAGCTGTTACTCCTGTGCACAGGCACATGAGCTCACCCGTGAACCCACTGCTCAATTCAGTGTTTGCTGTGCAAACACTGGGTTACATAGGGTCCTTCCATCATGCAGCTTGAAGCTGCTCATTGTGGACATACGGCTAATGTCACAAGGGGATGAAACTTCCATAAGAAATAGAAGCAGTGAGAAATGTCATTTTCCACATTATCTTGAGGCAGCAAGAAAAACAGAACTTCCCTAAGTTCTCGTTTTAGAATGCCCTTGAGTATATTTCTGTGTTTGTGAATAAAGACTTGGGAACGTATCACAAACAACCACGTGCAAGAGTTCCCTTTATGGTCAAAAAGGGATATACAAGAAAGCAAATGGTCACAGAGGCACACAAATCTTACCACAGGATCACTCGTTTGCCAAGCTTTCCTTTATGTCCATGAATACAGATGATTGGGTATTCATTAATAAAAGTACTATGCACACTCAGTTTGGTCTTCTGTTTTTAAGGAGCTACGTAAGTGACAAAGAATTCAGAATAAAACAATTTGTAATTAAACGGAAAGTATGAATACATTATTGAAAGAAAATAAATCTAATTACATGTTAATAGAGTGTGGACAAGCATCTCTAGGAATCCCCATTCAGTCTAGCCCAAAAATGAGAACTAACACATACAGGAAAGTATGGGGTTATTAGCTACCTCATGAAAGCATTCTTAGAAAATACTAATTCCCTGTAATTATTTTAATTGAACTAATTTTTCAAAGTATTCAGCACCCATCCAATAATATGGAAGGCAGCAGGTGTGCCTGAAGTCATGCCTAAAAATTGAGGCTAGGGACCCAAATTAAACCCATCAAAGTTAATACAAAGACTCCTTTTGACTTCATTAAGCATTGACGGAGCCCAGAAGTCAACAGTGTCTACCTGTGAGTGGAAAATTTTAGCAAGTATGTGGCATTCACTGCATTTTAGGGCCTTTGTGATGTGGTCTGAAGAGGGATGAGAAAAGGGTACCCTACCCCACTCTCCCTGCAGCAAATCCTGAGGCTTTGTGGAGAATATTGAATTCTCAAATGTCTTCAAAAGAACTACCCTTAAGTTTTAGTTTTTACTTAGGGCCATATTTCCTAAAAGGTGTCAAGTCTGTAACTAGTGATTTATGTGATACTGGTGCTTTGCACTTTTAAACAGTAGCTATGCTTGTGTTGGACTGTTTTCCCTGAGTTCTTAGGTCCAGTTTCAACTTGGAAATGAATGTCATCATATAGTTGTTATTACTGAGAATTAGGGTAGTTAATAATTACCAAATAACTAAGAATACTAAAAAATAATTTTTACTGTTGGATAACCCTTGAATTAGGATACATGCTGCAGCCAAATCTTTAATTATTATGTTTTATATTTTAATAAACATTTTCTTCTGTAATTAAGTTTGCTGTTCAGATGTACTATGTGCTGTACACAGAAGGAAATATATGGGCATTCATAAAATGTGTGTATCTTGCATGGAAGAAATATACTGAATAATTTTTTAAATTTAGGAGTTTTATTCCAAATAGCCAGTGAACATATGAAATTTGTTCTTAAAATTCTAATGGTCATGATTTGCTGTAGAAACACTAGTTACCACAACAATGATAAGAATTCGTTCTTTATTATTTTAAATAACTAGAGTAAGACAGAAAATCACCTTGTTTCTAGAATGGTCTTTTCCAAAATGGAGCTACTGTGAGCCATTTCAGTTGTTATATATCTCAGATACCAGCCAAAAGAGAATAGGAAGGCTGTCATTTCCTTAATATATGGCTAGAATTCAGTTATGAAATGTATTAAAGAGAACCATTCCTCAGGTGAATAAAGGATTTTGACAAGACTGTCCTGCTGGAAGGATACTTAATCACCAGAATTATCTTTAATATAATCACCCACCAAGGGGTAAAATTGCATTTCTAAAATGTCAGTTCATTTTGTAATGCCTAGATGGGTAATCGCAGGCACTAATTATCTTTCATTCGGAACAATTTATGCTCTCTCTTGAACATTAGAACTCTTCACTGGATTTCTTCAATCCATTTGGTGACTGGATCCCAGTTATGCATCAGGCTACCCTTTCCAAATTAGTCTGTGGGGATTTAGAGATGCAGATTCCATTAAGTTAATAGGAATCGTGTAGCAAAGCCTCATCATCCCATTTTAAAACTTTTAGTCCCACCAGTTAAGTGGATTTTAGTCCTAAAAAGGGTAAAGTTACAATATAGGGAATTCCCAGCAGTCAGAATAATTTAAAATTCTCCTAGCTGAAAAGATTTGTTGGGAATAATTGTTACTGGTTTTCTTGTTTCATCTCTGCAGTACTGTAATGGACCCAGATACTTGTGTAATCTGTTATTACGTAAATTGTTGTAAGGGCTTCTTACAGAGAAAATGTCACTCTCCTTAATGACCTCTTAGGGGGGAGAAACATCTCCAAAAGTCCAGGAACTTGGGAAAACTACCTCAGTCTTAGCAACGGGATTTCTTTATCTTCTTGTCCCTAAAAGTGTTTAGACATAATCAATAAAGCAAAGTTTAATATCAGCAGAAAAAGGAGCCATGAAACTTGTAGTCAAAACCTGGTTTTAAAGTCCAGCCCAGGGAGACTTGTTCAGCTCCTAAGAGAAGGGAACACCACAGTTTTGCAGAGAAATCAGTTGTGACCAACAATTTTAGTACAGTCACGCCAAACTCATGCACAATATTTCCAAGCATTAACCCTACCTCCCAAGGTAGCTGATAGTAGGAAATGTGTCCCATATTTCTTGATAAGGTTTTCTGTGATCTGTTGAAGGGTTGGGCGGCGTCCGAGTAGTCTTATGTTACGGAAGAATTCAGGGGCAAGTGGCAGTGGGGAGCCAAGAAAATTTCTTCTTTCAACAGCAAGATTGTTTACTTTCCAGCGGCCAAACTCTCTGCAAAACAAAGCATTTCTCATTCAGAAATATGTCATTCAGACAAATCTTCATTTGCAAACTACTCTGCTCTGCTGACTAGCTGGGGGCGACTAGCTGGGTATTACAACAGGTCTTGACAGTGATACTCTGTCATGTGTTATAAGCATAGGACAAGAAACGAGTGCTACCTTCTAGAAATGGAGACAGTACTCCATAACAAAGTCATTATTCAGGGTATAAGGGTGTGAGGAGGAAGCCACTTCGGATGCTGCTATTCCTATTGTTTACATTTAACCCCTATGTGAATATAGCCCTAGAAAAAACAGATATGTTAGAAACTGAAACTAAACTAATAAATTTTCAAAATTTGGACCAAATCCAACAAGTGTTTTCATTCCCATAATGCAAATTTGAAAAACATTTCAAGAAACAGGCCATGCTCTTTGCTTTTTAATGATGTCACTTAGGCACATAGCTGGCTAATTTGAACAATTAAGAGAAACATTATCAAACCACATTTGACCTGACCATGATATTTCCAGTTTTCTGTGCTTTTTGGGCTCCATTTTGAGGAAATGTGCAGATAGTAGGATCAATTCCTAAAAACAGACTTTTCAATTGTAGGAGAGATATAAATTAATTCAAAGACTTGTCCCCTTCCCCTTTCCACAATAAATCAATGATAGCAGGGAAAACAAACAACTCAATTACACAGCAATAAACACATCTTTTATTCATTTACTTGCCAATTAAGACACCAGATAGAGTTATTAGTGGAAGGACTCATTGTCCTCAAAATCTGGACAAGATACACAGCATTTGCAGTAACTTTGCTTTTGCAAAGTACACCAATAGCTATTTTGGTTACAGAGTCGAGTACTGTGAGAATTAAGCCCAAGGCAACCTGTGGCCTATGGTTTAGGCAACACTTTGTGGAGTCATTCATATAGCTATGTCAATTAAGATTTCCTCAAATAAGATTGTAGAAAAGTAAATGGATTAGAGAGGTTGAAAGATCCTACTGAAGGTCCCAGCTAAATATAGTACAACATTCTTTTACAAATGTAACGCAGAAGGCTAAAATCAAGGATGCAGCAAGCCAATAACATTTGACACCTGAAACAAAGCAGTTGCCTGCAGCTGAATGACTAGGGTGAACCATGTAATACATAATCAACACTAATATTTTTTGTACTTTTAAATCAGCAACTCTTAGTAGAACTGAGATAACTACTTTCTTGTATGGCCCTTCTACTTTCCAGCATCCTCCTGTTTCTCTTGCAGATCCAAACTGTCTTATCCCCATTCTAACTTAGATCTACATGCATAATAGGTGACAATTTGGTGCAACTCCTATGAACTGCCTTTCCTCTCAGACACATTCTTGCAGGTGCCATTTTTATCAGAAGTAAAATGAAATAATTGTAATAGTGAGACCTTACATAACTTACCTGAAATTTATTGCAATTTACCAGTCAAGAGCATGAGACTAAACAGAAGCACACAGTTTCCTAAAGTCTCTGCACACCACCAGTGTGCCTAAATTAGTATTTGGAAATTGCTTTTTGATAGGTGTCGGGTTTTTTCAAATTACTTGTCAGCTTTTAAAGATTTCTCTCACAAATTTACTTTCCTTTTAAGAAGTTATGAAACCAATAACCTCTTTTTTACAGCCTTTATGGAACTACTGCATATTTCTAGAAAGAGATGAGAACAATTACACACAAATAATTTTTGTCTCTAAAATGAAAAAACCCATTCATTGAGCATATTGATCACATTAATGCAGGCACTAAAAACAGTGAATTACCTTGCACTGTAAATGTACTTTTCAAATGAAAGAAAAGAGAAATAAGAAAAACAGGTTTTTATTTAAATTCTCTGCTTTCTGAGCATACTTGAGTGGATTATTTCATTTGAATACATCAGAAAATATAGGTCAATTGTAATTCCTGAACAGACCATCAAGACAGAATTGCTTTGACAGCAAGAAAAGAAAACAAGCTTTATAGTGTAAAATATTTATTTCATACCTTGATGAAATATTTTCTTCCAAACATGCTATCTGACCAATTGTCCATAACAAAGCTGAGGTTCAAACACAATAATTACAATTCTTATAAAAGATAGTTTACTGCTACTTTTATTCGATTTTCATTATCAGAGTTTTTAAGGGCAAAGGCAGCCACCATAATCACCTCATCTGCCCCCATTTTAAAGCAGTCAAAGGAATATCACAAAATTACTCTTGCTGCCTATGTCAGCAATTTGGTGACTGAAGAAGAAACCATCTCCCAGAAAAACATTTCATCCTGACTTAAAAGCTGATGCTGAAGATGCCTCAGAATGTCTCAACAATCTGTACTAGCATTTAACTGTGGAGAGTGCATTTTATTTTCAGTTTGAACGTTGCCAACTTCAGTTTCCAATTTTTGGAGTTTTTAAGGCATGTCAGGTGGCTTAGAAGTTTTTCTAAATATTATCTACGTTTTATGTAAGTAATTGCAGGTTTTTCTGGATCTCCTCTTAACCTTGGGCAAAATTGATTGCCATCTTTTGTGTTTCTTTGTGAACTGTGGTTTTATGGAATCACAGAATCACAGAATGGTTTGGGTTGGAAGGGACCTTAAAGACCATCCAATTCCAATGCCCCTGCCATGGGCAGGGACACCTTCCACTAGACCAGGTTGCTCCAAGCCTCATCCAGCCTGGCCTTGAACACTTCCAGGGATGGGGCACCCACAGCTTCTCTGGGAAACCTGTTCCAGTGCTTCATCATCCTCTCCAGGAAGAATTTCTTCCTGATATCCAATCTAAAACTATACTCTTTCAATTTAAACTCATTACCCCTTGTCCAGCTACTACCTGCCCCCGTAAAAATTCCCCCCCAGCTTTCTTGTAGCCCCTTCAGGCACTGGAAGTTGTTATAAGGTCTCCCCGGAGCCTTCTCTTCTCCAGTCTGAACAACCCCAACTCTCCCAACCTGTCCCAATAGCAGAGGTGCTCCAGCCCTCAGAGAATCTTCATGGCCTCCTCTGGTCTCACTCCAACTGGTCCATGTTCTTCTTATGTTAAGGGCCCCAAAGCTGAACACAGTACTCCAGGTGGGGTCTCACGAGAGCAGAGTAGAGGGGGAGAATTCCCTCCCTCATCCTGCTGACCACGCTGCTCTGGATATAGCCCAGGATACAATTGTCTTTCTGGGCTGCCAGTGCACACTGCCGGCTCATGTCCACCTTTTCGTTTACCGGTACCTTCAAGTTCTTGTCCTCAGGGCTACTCTCAAGCCATTCTCCACCCAGCCTGTATCTTTTTTCTCTTTTTAAAAATGGGCATTATGTTTCCCCTTTTCCAGTCAGTGGGAACATCACCAGACTGCCATGACTTCTTGAATACGATGGATAGAGGTTTAGTAATCTCATCCGCCAGTTCTCTGAGGACCTACAGATGTATTTCATCAGGTCCCATGGATCTGTGCACCTTCACATTCCTTATGTGGTCTCAAACCTGATCCTCTCTAACCATGGGCAGCTCTCCATTCTCCCAATTGCTGCCCTCGCCTTCTGTGACTCTGGGAGTATGGCTTGCGCCCTTGCCAGTGAAGACCGAGGCAAAAAATTCATTGAGTACCTCAGCCTTCTCCATATTCTGTGAAACCAGCTCTCCCATTTCCTTCCACAGAAAGAAAGGGCCCACTTTTTCCTTGATACTCCTTTAATCACCTATGTACCTATAGAAGCCCTTCTTGTTGTCCCTGATGTCCCTGGCCAGGTTTAATTCCGTCAGGGCTTTAGCTTTCCTAACTGGATCCCTGGTTTCTTGGACAATATCTCTGTACTCCTCTCAGGCTACCATTATATTTAGATGATGTGTCTTACAGCTCTTTTCCAAAAGTGGCAAATGTTTTGGGTTTGGTTTTTGGTTTTTTTTTTTTGAAGAGTAAAAGTAGAAAAGATGGCCTCATCCACATCAAATTCATTATTTCTAGGTTGAGATCCTCCCTTCCTACTAAATATCCTTTATTTACTGAACCCAGGGACTGAGTTATTCTAGCACTATGAGAAATTTGTCTAATTTAATTAATCAAACTTGAGTTCCTTCCACATTTTGCTATGGAAAGATTGTTTTGCTGTATCATACTATTTCTGAGAGAGAAAGTAGACTAATGCTTTCATAGAAGTTTTTGCACCCTTTTTTTGATTCAGAACATATCAATGGAAAAATTATTACTGCAGCAAGTAATTTTCCTTTGCAATTCTCTTCTAAGGAAACTGAGGGAGTAGAATATGGAAGCTGATTTTTTTTTTTTAAGATGACCATTTTATAATTTGCCACAGACTGAGCTGAATCTTTTAAATAACTTACAATAACTCCATCTATGACGAAAAATGAGGGACACTGGACACCAAAAGTGAGCTGCCTTGCTGCAGGAGCAGTGATACCTAGATGTGGACAAGCAAGAAGTGACTAGCAGCTTCTCCAACAAGAAACCTGAGGAAAGATTTCGTACTTCAGAAGTAACTGGGTTTATGAAAGCAAAGTGTAGGAACAGGGAAACCTGGGCTGGAGTTCAGGGTGGTGTGTTTGCACTGCACTATTTCCAGCATGTTGAGTGAGGAGACTTTCATAAGCACTTCCTGGGTACATGAGAGTCACTAGTAACTGCTATCCTGAAATTAAAGCTAATTTCTCTTTCAGAAATTTCACTGTAAGTAAAATAATATGTTGCTTTTATATGACTTACATAAATACATATATTTATATACTATACATATAAGTTCCTTTTCTTCTCTTAATTTCACCTTGCAAGCAGCAGATTATGCTCTCCTATTTCTTTCTCCCCTCTCATCACACAGTAAAGCTCAATCTTTATTTACCTGTTTATTTTGCAGTCATTCTTTCTGCCACAAACTCTCTAGCCCTCAAAGAAATTTTGTACCAAATGTGCATTATTCTCCTTTGGAAATCATGTTCCTGTCCACTGCCAAAGACAGACTAGAAGACCTGACACAGTTAATGATCTCCTTAGAGGAGAAAATAATGTCTTCCAAAGTCACTGGAGGACCATTCGTCAGAAGAACACCTCCCATAGAATAGCACAGCATCAGTGCTGGCTGCTGGTCAAGAAGACCAATTATGCACTGAATACAAACACTGGAGGTATTAGAAGCTTATTCTTTCCTCCTCTTCCTCTTCTCCCTGTGTGTAAGAGCCAAGACTAGCAGCTGTCATGGTGCTACCAAGAAGCTAAGATTTAATAGCAGGTGGTACCCTCTGTGCTGCCTATCTATTTCCAGCTCGAACAGTATGTGGATCATTGGATAGAGTTCTTCAATGCTTAGGGCAAAGCCTGTTCTTGAGAAGGATGATGGCCTTGTGTTCCTGGGCTTGTACAAGAGAGAGGAAATAAGTCAGTCTGGCTCCTTGAATAAAGCTTGTAATGGGATGGCATTAGTATCATAAGTAGTGCCAGAGGCCACGGACAGCATTCTCTCCATCTTCCTGCATACCAGAACAGTGGATTTGTATGTCCTACCAAAAATCTGTTTCCTGGCTGGTTAGCTAATGCGTACGCAAGAGCCCTGAAGTAGTGCCAGTCCTGACCAGCTGTACTGCCTGCGTGCCACAGCCTCTGTCTGCTGAATGGGGTCTCCTGCCATTTGTTCTGCTTAGAGAAATTTAGGTTAAAGAATGATCAGTCAAGGAGTCAGTGTGAGGTAAGTGTAGGCACAATTTAAAATACAGTTTTTACCTCAATATCTTTTTTTTTTTAATTATTATTATTTCCTACAATTTCTTGGTTGTGTTGCTGTGCTATGACATTCAGAGTGATGTTTAACCTAAGAAAAATGATCTCACATGAAACACCCCTTAGTAAAGTATTGTACAAGTTGTGGACAAGTTTTCATCTTAAAAGAAGCTTAAATTGCAAGTGGATCTGAAAGTAATTTTAGGGAAGCAGGCCAATAACGTCTGTCAATGTCTCTTTTGAATTCTAAGCCATAGCTTTTTTTCCAAATATGTATATAAATTATACATTTTCTTCTACCACTGCATTAATTTCAATATTTTAAATCATATGGCATGGTGAGATATAAGGAAAGCTCTATATAAAACATCTAGTTGAAGGAAATGGAAAAAAAAAAGCAGCCATTGTACTCTAAAATTGTATTGTGTAAAAAGTTTGAAATAGGAATATATTCTCTGCTATTGCAGGTGATTAAATCAGAGCCTACCAAGAGATTTACAGTGAACCTGATGGATTCTTCGTAACCACACTGGTCTCTCCTAAGGTCTCCCATACACAAAACAGAGTCCAGGCAAGATTACCTGTGTTAGGTCTCATTGTAAGTCACTTACGTGTTTTGTAAAAGAGTATTAATACCAGTAAGCATAAATGTTAATGAATAGTAGTGTGGTATAGTTTGGAAAGCACTCTTGGAAAATTAATTTCCCATAATCTTTAATACTAAAGAACTCTTCTGTGTTCCTTTCTCTTAACGACTTCTAAATGAGACAGCTCCACTCTTGGATGGTGAGAAGGTGACTGCTTCAAATGGGCTGGAATGCCAGTGGGATTCTGGAGTCAGTATTTCCCATGCAGCTGCAAGTTAATCTGTTGGTAGAACAGCTCAGTGAGAGAATATATGGGGTTTTCTATAACTTCTTTAAAAGCATAAGAATTTCTTCATGTCTGAGGCCATAGCTTGAATAAGACCAAGATGATATACATTGAAACTACTACATTAAGTTTCAGAAGAGAAAGGACAACAAAACATTATAATACTCGTGATTTGCATCATCCACTGATCTGTGACTGGGGCTCATGTAAGCTGACAGCTACACAGACACAAACCAAAGACAAGCTCAGCTCCCTGGCTCTGACAGGGGTCATAACACTATCAACCACATTTCCTCTGTCCTGCTCAAGAAAATGAATAGCTATAGCCATTGGGGGAAATTGTACACAGGTTAATTCCTCTATAGGATACATTCTCAGGGTGGATCATACATACACCACTTGGCCCCAAGTACACCACGTTCCTACAGGTTTTATAAAAGAGGATCCCACAGCAGCAATACCGCATTACCTTGCAGCTACCTAACAACAGTCCTACAAAAGTAACACAAAAGTATGAAAAATTTTGCTAGCAGAAAAAGATGTAAAAATTGGCTTTTAAAAGAGAAGATTCACCCAGATGTGGACAAAACCAGAATCAGGTAAATAACCAAGGCTGTGTTAGTCATAGGTTCTCAGGTGAAAAAATTCTCCTTATCAACACAGCTGATTTTCAATTGGATCAGTTAAATGATGAAGAATATGCCACAACCTTTATTAAATGTTTGTTACAGTTGATTTTTGCTATTCAAGGTGAAGAAGAAAGGAATTAGTTATTTATTGACTGAGCAGCCCTCTGAAAATATCAACCTTTGTACAGAAACATAATGAAAGGGACATACACTGCAATATGGGCAAAGTAAACATAAGTTTCCCTTGATGGGAAGAAGAAACAGGGTCTGATAGTACAGAATACATTTTATCTATGTCTCTTGCCAGTCATCCAGACATGGTGATTAGCAAAAATTCAAGATATAATATGCTTCTTTTAAACATATTTCCCATTGCTGGAATGGAAATAATTTCTTCATTAATCATATTCTCATAATTGTCTGGCATTTTCCCAAAGTCAAAACAGAAATGTCTGCTGAACACATAAATATTTTATAAACTATTGCTTATATTTATATTGGTTTTCACCTTATAATGAATAAACACTATAATTAGGATTTCTTTTTATCTTAATATACTGTTCCTTTGAAATCTTCTAATAATATTTTTGCCTTTCTGTGCCTTTTTCATCTTATCATTTTCCTAGCACTTGAAATTCTACTTCCAGAACTAGACTTCATTAATATCAGCATCACTATCTTCTTTCATTATGCATGTGAAATATGTAGAATTCTATAAACAAATTTTAATTAAAATACATACATTATATACCAAGAATGTACTCAAATGTATTTCTTCTTATGACTACTCATAGACAGACTATTTTCCCAGCTTCTGTGATTTAAATGACTGGAAACCTCATATTAGTCATGAAAATCTGAAGTGTTTACTACATAAGAGGAAGAAAGGTGAATTTTTTTTTTTTGTCCACGTGGGATAGACATTTAGGCTCTGTAACACATGTACCAAAAAACTCCTTCTCTGATCAAATCTGAGAGGGAATTGTTTCTGTGTCTTGTGTTGTGGCTTCGTATTTCCCTTTTACCTGTACTTTGTGATACACTTCCAAACACACTTGTGAACATCCATTCAGAGTCTCACTGTTCACATATTTAGCTGTGTCTATGTTCATGTAAAGGTATCTGCACAAAACTAATAGGCCTTTGTGACTTAATCTTGTTTACCTTCTGCCTCAGAAGAAGCTCAATCACCCAAGCAGTGTATAGTAATAACACAAACAAATGCATTTACTAGGAATATGTTGCAAATTGCACAAAAGATAAAGAGAACAGGTGGAGTACAGACACTTCTGAACTGAAACATGTTTATATGAACTGTCTAACAGTGAGGAACTGGTGAATTGGTTTGTAAAATTGCACCAGTTTGCACAGGCTTTTAAGAGAAGGATTTCATTCAAAGCAAATAATTCATTAGCTCTGCATAGGATAATAATTAGCCACAGAAAGCAGAAAGAAAAGGGAGAATTCCTAGTAAAACCTACCCTTCCTTCTACTACATCTGAAATAGAGAACAACGGGAATATCTGGGAGGTGTTTCTTACAGTCGGAATAAACAGAACAGATTTTGCAGCGTTTTTATACATAGATATATTCTGGCCAATACATATTCTTTCCTGTGTTAATAACAGTGATGATATTGATTTACAACCTGCTAGCTAAGATGTCGGCATTTTTGGAGTCACAAGTAGTTGTCCATCCAACTAATTACAAAATGTCCAGGTCACTGTTCATTATCATTGGTTTATGAATTTATTCTTCCCTGCAAGAGGTACTGATTTCATGTTTTGTCAAATGTCCAAGAGGGATAAGAAGACTGTTCATTCTTCCTTTAACAGTATCAAGATCGTTTCTGTCACTTCATACCTATGTTACGCAGACTAATCCAGCCCTTCTACAATCTTGGTAAGCTCAAAAAAATCCTTTTTTTCCATGTTCACATCTGGCCATAGGAATCATTTATTATCTAAGCAACAGATTTTATAAAATGGTGCATTTGCTTAAACTTACAGAAGTCTAATGAAATCCCAAAGAAATTCCTTTGACTTTAAGATTCTTGCATTTCTTTCAATTTATTTTCAATGGTTGTGAAAGCCAATATTGTCCAAAATCCAATGTGATGAAAAAGTGTGGATTTGAATTTTATAAATGTGGTATAAAAACTGTTTCTCATGTTTTCCACAATGCACTGATTACCTTCACTCTGTTTCCCAATTTCTGGAGAAGTAGTTATCTTACCTATAGCTAAAACTGTAGCTAACCTTTAAAATTGAGAAGTCTACCTTGGAGAAGGGTTTTTTGTACAATAAAGAAAAGCAGAAAGATATTTACAGTGTTTTTGTCCAACCTTAGGAGTCTATAGATAACATGGACGTGTTCCTGTTGTTGACTGCACATGAGCTAAACCGAATGACTCTGGAATATTTTAAGAAGATTGAATTCAGAAGTCTCTGGCACTCTTGCTGAAGAGGGGTTTTATGGATTTGACTGTACCTGTGTGTAAACTGCTTCAAAATCAACAAGAAAATCAGATTCTTCTTCCTTCTTTTCTTATCCTGACTAAAATAAAAATAATGGAACCAGAATTCCTGTAGAGATAAGGAAGAAAGTTGAATCTGTGGAAGTGTTTGAGTGCATGAATAATCACAATACAGTTTTTAAAGATTGAATGAGCATAAATATCTGTTGGAGAAAATAAAACATGATAGAGGATTCATTGATTCAGTGTTGGTGGATAGTCCCAGATGAATCACAGAAGAAACACAAACTGCTAAAATTCTTTGCCATTATATGCTACAGTTCAGTCTCAGAGCCTTTGAAATTTTTTTTAATACTGTTTTTATAATTTCTGTTTCAGAACTACAAAACTGATCTGTTGTACTAGGCAATAGAGAGTCATACAGACAAAACAAAGCTGTGATAAATAGTTTAAAATGTAAAGGTAGAGCTTCTCATTCACCCTATTTCTCAACTGGAAAATTGAGCCATAGTAAGGCTAAGGGTACAGAGTACTGTGAGCAGGCATGACCTCCTTCTGTCCCATACTCAGAGCAGACCAAAAAGCTTTATGCCCTGGCTAGTGTGACAGAAAGTATGAGCTCTTAAACCCTTTCTAAACTGTTCATTTGTTTGTTTCTGGAATGTTACTGATGCTCAGTATTGACTTAGGCTCAGTGTCATGGAGACAGCAAATTCTCGTCTACTCAGACCGAAGCTTGATGTTGTTCCTGCCTGCCTGGAAGTGGAAAACAGTGCCTTAAATGATTGACTTCAAAGAAAATATATATTCTTAATATATTTTCAAACTAATAGTGAGCCGAAGCCTTATCTACCAAGCTATACGTAATGCCTAGAATTGTTCCTTTTGCAGTAAGAATGTTGTACAAACTTAAATAATCTTCTATAGTGTAAGTTATTTGACTCTTTTTCTATACATTTTTTATGTTTATCTTTCAAATAAGATACTTTTTTATCTTGTTTACTTCTATGCCACTCTTATGGAGTTCATGCCAGAAATACTGTTTACATAGCTGAGAGATGACAGTTAGTTAACCTGCACTTGAATTTGTAAAGGCAGTTGTTTCTACCAACACTCTGGGATGAGTCTGACTTTACATAAATGTAAATCTCATAGATGTAGGCCTAAATGCTGTTTTGATATTGTAAAATATAACAACCACGCTATTGCTGTTTGTAGCAATTCAAATTGTTGAAAGCAGTATAACGTAAACCAAAATATTTTCTGACAATACTTTGGTGTGCTATTTGGTTGTTTATTGCGTAGCTCTTGGGGAAATGTGCTGCTGATCTTTGCATCTAAATGTTAGCCTCCTATCTAAATGTTGTGTCACTGATAGCAGGAAATTAATCATAGAACAATAAAATCATAGAATGGTTGGGTCGGATGGGTACTTTAAAGCTTATCTAGTTCCAACCCCCCTGCTGTGGGCAGGGACACCTTCCACTAGCCCAGGTTGCTCCAAGCCTCATCCAGCCTGGCCTTGGACACTTCCAGGGATTCACAGCTCCTCTGAGCAACCTGTTTCAGTGCTTCATCACCATATCTGTGTAGAACTTCTTCCTGATATCTAATCTAAATCCTCAGGTCTCTATTTGCACACAAAAAATAAAGCCAGAGACGCTTATTCAGCATATAAAAATGTATCAATTTTGTTTTCTACGACAACAAAGCGTGCTTCTGTTTTAGCACAGCTACTTGTAATAAATTCAAAATAAGTTTAGAGCTTTGGTTTATTAAAAATGGTCCTAGTGTTATTCTTTTTTTCAGTAGTAGAAATTGCAAATATCTCTAAAGAACCAGTGTAATTACAACAGTGAGCTGAACAGAGATTCAGGACAATAAACTTGTCAGTATCGTTGCAGATTACAAACACAGAGCTTTTAATGCTCTTAGTTAAATACAAGTATTGAATGGGAGTTGAATTACTGATTTGTGCAACACAAACTTAAGCATTAATTATATTCTCTGAAAGAATAAAACCTATATACCTGTTACATTAAATTTTACTTTCATTACTTCTTGAATGACATGGATGTAGAGTCTGTGTAAGGTGGGGAAATAAGCTTGGAAACAAACTTTCAGGAGTCTAGGACTTGTATAAAACTGTGTAAGTCAATTTGTAATACACCTTATAATACATATCTTGGGAGACTTTGTATGCAACTAGACCTATTCTGAAACTCAGACTAAGTTAAAAAATGCTGAATTAGATAGTTAATCACTCTAGAGAGTACAAATACAAGGGGTTTTTTTTGTTTTGAATTTTACTATTGTAAAACATATGTATTGAGAATGCACCCTTTCTTCCATCTTCTTTTCCATTTTATTAATAAAAAAAGAGTTATAACATATTTGGGAGGCAGTTTAAGCTATGCAGGCTAGTTGCAATAAAGAGACATAATCATGGAATTAAAATTAGCAAAAATATTATTATTTATCTTCTTGCTATATTTCAGTTTGAGGTTGATTAGTCAATATTTTCAGATTATTAGCCGCAGTATAGCAACTGTGCTTAGGACCCTGTTGATGTGGCTGCTGTTCTGCTCCACTTAAGATGATGAGGGACTATGTGAAAGCTACAGTATTTTCCTAGAAATGTTGCTTAGGAAGAAACAGACTGCAACATGGTTGTAGAGATCTAGAAATAGAACCAAGATTAACTGACTTTCCAAGCCATATGCCCAGCAGACATGATGGTATTTTCATCCGACTTCATTGTATAAGGAGCAGTGTTGGGCAACTACTGGAGATTCTGTTTTGGACACAATGATTTCCATTCTATTGTAGAACATGCCAGCTTTGTTGTGCTGTCATGTAAAAATACCAGTGCACCTGCACAGTGTGCTCTGTTTCTCATAAATCAAGATTATGTGTTAAATATAGTCCAGTATTTTATATATAATAATAATATGTTACAAAAAACTAATAAGGTGCGAGAATAAATGAAGTAATCCATATTGCAGTTATGAGCAATAGCAGTGCATTACTACAGGTCTGGTCAAGTCGGGGTCTGTGATGAGTTACAAAATCTTGCATCTCGAGATTGCCAGCTTGAGTACAGTTCAATATGGCAACAAAGCAAGCATTTTACGATCTGATGATCTTCTAGTGCCCAGTGTGAAAGGAACTCCAACTCCAGTTCGTAGCCTATATGCATATATTTCACAAACATATTCCAGGAGGAAGCTAATCAGCATATTCATAAGTACTGTCACTGAAAACAATGCAGCAAATAAATAATACCAGGGATTGCTCTTCCTATCTCAGAAAATGTAAGCAGTGAAAAGAAAAAAAGACAGGATGGTAAAAATCTTCTTTCACAAAGCTAAATGCTACCTTTATGCTGCTTGTGTATTGGCTTGGTATGAGGCTGTTCTGTATCACATATAGCTGCATTAGCATGAAACACACAGCCATCAACACCTGCAGATATGTTTATCTTCGCTGAGTTAGATCTACTGTGGTGCAGACAGTAGTGATTCTTGAAGTGTCTTGGACAAGGCTGGGGTGAGTTACTGACCATATATGTGGCGTAATTTGCTTCACCCTTGAACCAGGGACCAGCTGAAAACATGCCAAAAATTACAATCAATTAATTAGCAGTAGAAAATTAATATATAGTCAAAGAACAAAGAAAGAGAAATCTCCCATCCATGACACTCCTTGCCTTACTTTTCTTGTAAGAAGCTTTTCACACACAACCAAAGCTACAAAACCAGAACCTCTCTATCTCCCTGACATATCAGTTACTTCTCTATCAGATAGGAAGAGACAGAGGTAGACATTTCTCTTGATTTTCTGGCACAAGTTCAAACACTGTGCCACAAGATTAAAACAAATGCTCAGACAGATAGAATTATTCTCTTGATTACTCCTGCTTTTTGCTCATCTTAAACCTGACAGTTCTGCGTGGCTGAGATTTAATTTTCCTGACCTCAGGGTCACCTTAGAGTTGTTGAATAACTTTCTCTCCCACAGTGGTCACAGACGTCCACATCCAGATGTGGTCTTTAGCAAAAGTGGCTTCAGCCCACAGAAAACAAGGCAAAAATAGTAGAAAAGCAGGTTTCAAAACAAAATGCATAGCTCCCACAATAGCACTGTGCTTCCTCAGATAGACCCCTTGAAGTTAGAAGACATGTTACATGGAGCCCATATACTGGTGACTTTTTGCAGATAATATTATCTTCATCAAGTCTCCTCACTGAGATATCATCTCCCTTATTATGACTTATTATCTTCATCAAGTCTCCTCACTGAGATATCATCTCCCTTATTATGACTGAGCTGCAAGGAAGTACAACCTGACACAGGATTCCAGTCTGCATTCACAGGTCTGTTTTCCCAAGAAAATTAAGGCAAAGGGAGAATGCATGGATATCCTGGAATGAATGTGGTTGAGACCCAAAAATGCCCTCAGTATGAAGAATTAGGAAGCACTCTTGTATCCATCAGCTCTGACATAGTCATGAATCCTTACATCCTTTCAAGAGAAACTTGATCCAGCAGGAGCTGCATGGCTAGGAACAACCACTTTCTTTACCTTTAACCTAAAGAAGATCACAAAATTCACTGTGAAATGGAGACTATTTAAATGCTAATTGAGACAGCAGGTGATTTCATTTCCTCTCTGATTTTTCATTTGAACAGAAATAAAGAGTTGCAGCAATCCATGCTTTTTTTTTTTTTTTTTTTTTTTTAATAAAAAGCTTGGATTTGTGGTAACTTGTTCCCATGCAGTATTGCTGCATCATGTGAAAATGCAATTACTGAAATTGGAGGAAATTACAGCAAAAAATATCCTCCACATCTTTACCTCCATGTCATACTAAAGTTAATTTACTGATCCAATGAAAAGTTAAAATATAAAAGGTTAGTTATAAATCAAACACTTTTTACATTTAATCTGTTTGTTCTCTCTCTGGTTAATAGTTTAGTATATTTTGGCTTCTGTGAGAAAAATATATATTATAAAACTTAGAAAACATGCAAATTTTGGGTTTGTAGTGGAATTTTTGTAGCATTCTACATATATAAATGTCACTTTCACAACATAAATAAAGAGAAAAGATTTTTGCATAGATTAATTTAAGACCTAAGTGCAGGATTCCACAATCTTCTTTGCAACGGAGACTCTGTAGGCCCAGTAATCATCATGAAGTGCAAAAACTATGTGCTATGTATCAGCTAGGAGTCTTTCCTGCTGTAATTTGATCTACTAGTACCCATCTACAACCCCAATAATTTACAAAACTTTTGTGTATCTTTCCACCAGAAGAGTGATTACAGTTGTTTGTCTGAATGTAGGAGTAGGACCTAGATCCCTTTCAAAGGGTCTGTTGTTAGTGGTTCGTTATCAAGTTAGAAGGCTTTTATATGTGGAATCCTACAGAAATTATCCTGAACCTGTTCCTTTTTAAATTTTTTATTATTGAGTAGGATGATAGAAAGTATATTCATAAGGTATGCAGCTGAGAGCTATGGCAAATGCTTTTGAAGATTTATAGAAAACAGAAAAATGGTTGAAAATAGAAAAGATGGAATGTGATTAAAAACAAGGTACTATGATTAAAAAAAGAGAAAATACATACAAAATAAATAATTAGGCAAGTAGAAATAAGGTAAAATAAAATAGATTTAACAAACAAACAAACAAACCCACACACCTAAATCTGCTTGCAATTTCACTGCAAACATGGCAAATTATACAACAAAATAGTATGTCACTTTCCAGAATTCTGCTAGGATCAAAATGAGCATAATGCACCCAAAGAAGGATATGGAACTAAAATAAATAAAAATTAAAAAAAAAAAAAAAAACTCTTTAAATCTTTTGAAACTGACAGAGACATATAAAAGTAAAAGAAACTCCTCATTAGGAAATGTTGGACGTTTTGGTTTTTTAAGAGAATGCAATCTTCCAGGGGACATGACAACCAATTTCCAACATGAAATGTTATTCAAAAAGAGGAGGTAAGCAGTTGCTTAACTAGGGAAAACAAGTTTTATTTGGGGCAAAGAAGGCTGAACAAAATATCTGTCTCAGCCCTACATTTCTGTGAATCCAGCACTGTAAGTCTGCATAAAACTATCATGCTGACTAATGTTGCCTTATCACTTGCTCTATTCCAGTTCTGCTGACATCCATCTACTATCTCTTATTTCCGACTTAGATAACATTTGCCAGCACTACAAGCATTTTGTGGGCACAGTGTCTGTACATACTCGTACTGAAAAAATTTAAACTATTATAAAAACCTATCAGGATTATTTCAGGTGAATGGTCTCAGAACAGGTAATTCTTTAGACGCTGATGTCATCTGTGGGAAGGAAAACAAAGAAAAATGTCTCTTTCAAACTGTAGGAAAATTATTTATTATGAAACTGTATTTCCAGACTTTCTGCAGAACAGCTGTGGGTCTTTAATAAACTACAGTTGTACTGATATCCTGCCCTTTCAGTCCCACACTCAGTAATTCAAATGTGCCTGTAACTCAGAGTTGATAACTACCCTGACAGCTGGAGATAGGGTGACAAATAGCTCTTCCAGTTGAGACATTGACATAATTGAAATGTGCTGCCAGGGGAAAATGAAAGAGAGAGCATGGATAAGCAGCAGCAAAACCCATGTGAAGGGTACAGTCCTTCCACCGCTCTGCTTTTACTAGCACAGCAGTTTTAGACTGTTCAGGTTGGCTGTGATAATAGTGATCCTAACAGGATTGCTGTCGCACTGGAAACAGAGTGGATTGATCTTTCATTAAAGGGTTTCAAAGCTTACACGCTAGCTGTAGAAGATGAAATGTGAAAATATTGTAGCTCTGCTGAAGTTTACAGGAACATCCTGCTTTAGATCTTTTATAACAATCTCTTGAGAAAGTATAACTGAAATGCTATTTTAAGATTCTATTTATCTTAAATAGTCTTAAGATTCTTTATCAGAATATTTTCCTATTGTATTTGTTCAGCCAACAACTGGGATGCAAATGGTTATTTTAGGGTGGACAAGGCCTGGAATTGAAAACCATATCTGTAAGAGATCTCATTTTCATGGGTGACTAAGCATACTCTTCATAGGATTTTTTATATCCTTACACCTTTATTCAGTGGCACAGTAAATATATTCATCTTCCAGTAAGTATTCTGTGTTACAAAATATGTGCCTAACCAGTATGTACCTGACCTTACGATATTTGGGAAAGGGCTTTAAGGATTTTAAGAGTAAAGTGTGCTTTAACTCAGTCACACAGCCATTGAAAATTGCATTTCCTTAAATATAGAATATAACCTCTTTGTGCCCCAGTTATCCCATCTGGAAGATGATAGGCATCGAGACATTTTTGTCCTTACACATGGAAGTCATAACGGTTTTATTTGTAAAATATTATTCAAAGCACAATTCTTTGCCACTCTGTAATCAGAAATGTCTACACTGGGAATATAATTAATGCCTTTCTTCAATACAAGAATAGTAGGATTTTATAAGAAGCTGCTCAGGAAGAACATAACCTAGTAAAAGAAAACTAGAACATTTGCAGAAGAACCTCTTCACCAACTCTTTTTCCCCTCTCTGTGTTCTCTAGAACTCAAGATAGTGAGATTTTACATTCTGGGTTGCCAATAATTTTCTTCACTTTCAGGCCAGTCATGGTCATTCTTTATTAGATTGGCAAGCAGTGCACGGGTAGAAATTATACTGTAAAATGCACTTTCAAGTTATGGGGACAACAAAGTACAGAGTGACCTAAAGCCTCTATATAGGGACCAGCAAAAATAAACCTAATTCTTTTGCTCGGGTAAGAAAACAACTACAGCTGCATATAGAGCTAATTTGCTGAGGGGAGCGTGCCTGGAACCATGTGGGAAGAATCAGGGATTTCCTGAAAGCACTTAAAGAGGGTAATGCTTGGGGAGGGCTGGTTTTAAATGTGTTTCAGAGGGAGAGGAATGACATACAGGGGATGAAGTGAAGAAAGAATAAGGATGATAGGAAGAGATTTTAGATGCCTCTTCCAACATGATATTCTTTCTGCAAAAATAATTTACAATGAGGATATTCTTAGAACTTTGTATGGCAGTTAGTGGGAAGGTTCTGTGTTTGTCCTTGTATTTTTAAGGGGCCTCATTGCACTTCCCTATGGCAGTGGAGCTTCACTAGCTCTGGGGAATCATTACTGTCCCTGACAGCTGTAGCTTGTTTGTTCTCCTTGAGACACTCAATTTACAATTATCTGCATTTCTGTTCAGATGTACACAGACCTATGAGCTGCACTCAGGCACATAATGAGACAGGAATGTAGACCTGCTAGCATAATTGTTTCTAGCAAGTTAGTAACCATGGCATCACACAGGATGGTTGTATAACTATTCAAAAATGTGCCAATAGTCAAAATTGACAAAACTCAAGTATATTTAGTTTCACAGACAAATAGACTATATCACTGTTACAAGCCTTGAACATTATTGGGAAGGTGAAAATGCATACGGGTGGACAGATCAGTTGTTTTTAACATCTTTGCACCAAGCTGTCAGTTCAAATTGCTGACAGCAGCAAAGGTATATTATTCACAACATCAGAGTTGAGATTAGAGGTCATGCTTGATTTTGTTATATTTTTACAAATATCATTTTAAACTGCAGATGTATCTGTTGTAGCTAAATCATCCTGAACAAAAATGAATCTTTCAAATAGACTTGGTGCTAGACAGACAGAATAAGGACACAGCAGTATAACCTTTTGCCTGCTGAAGCCCTTTTCGTTTTTACCTATCGTTTACTGCAGCAGGTCTTTTACCCTAATACACTTGAAAGCAAAAATAACTACTTGACACTTTGTGCTTGTTGGCCAAACACTCATACACAAACCAGGAACACTTCTGTGACAAGTTTACTGACAAGATGAGAAAAAAAATATTGGGTATTTTAGGGGCTTCTGTGATAAATTTAGCTTCTCTTTCTATGTAACACACATACATATAAACATATAAACACAAGTAATGGTAAAAACCAGAAACACACTGCAGAAGGATCAGAAAACAATAAACTTCCTTTTACCTGTGGAGGGTTAACTTGCCCATATCTTGTCGTAATCAGATGTTTTATGGAACTACTCCCCTCTGGAAATCCTAAGAATTTCAAATGTGCCAAAAAATACAAAAATAAAAGATAGAAACAGTGGATTTTGCAAAAATCTAGAATAACTTGGTTACTGTGAAAGGAGATAAATTTAATGATTAAATCTAAAGATAGAATAATTTTAATCTGTTTAGAATCTGGTCTTCTTTTCATTTAGAATCTGGTCTTCTAAATTCAGCATCTGCTTCAGTAAGGAGAAAATATGCTAAGTGTCTGTAATTCTTTTTCTCCTTTTCATCTCCCACCTGGCCTTTGTCTTAATTGATTAAAGACAATCAACAACAGGTATAAAAAAATTGCTAATGCTCATCTTCCTTTTTATCTATACTTAGACATTTGAATACCTAACTTCTCCCTGAGGCATCTTTACAAGGATGAGCCATCAAAATACTTTCTATCACTCAAGTAAACCAGTAATCTTCTAAATACAAGTTTGGAAGCACAACTAATGAAGTAAATAAAGATTAGTGTGAAGCAGTTCAGAAATGGCTAGGGAATGGAAGTGAATAGTGTTTGTTCTGCACCTGCTGTAGGTATGCAAATTTGCCATGAGCCACTGGAGGCCTTCTAGCACTGGGAGGTGTCCTCAATAATGAGACAGAAGTTGTTTATACGAACATCAAAGAAAGACGATTCTATGGGCTTATCCAGTGTCTAGTACACATACTTCAGGACACCGATATTGTGCAAGATTATTTTGAGCCCTAGGATTCAAGACCCTCTGATACTGTTAACATGTAGTTCTGACAGTACATAATGATAATGCAAAGGCCAAATTGTCCAATATTGATGAGAAGTCAAGACTTGAAATGTGTTGGTACTGAATGGACATCAATCATTAAAGAAAAGTAAATCTAGAGATGCTTATTTGTTAACTTGCAGTAGGTATAAATAAATGTATATCTATATTTAGGTTTTATGTAGGATATGTACACTAATCATACTCTAGAATTCCTGCATTAAGCCCAAATATTGCCATTAGTGATCACAGCGGATAATCCTATTGTCTCTATAAGTAAAACTAAAAGTAAAAACTGTCAGAAAAGCCTAAAATCCATGAGGTTAGAGCATCTGATTTACTTTATTTAAAGACCTTCATAGAGGAAAGAAATTAGGAGATGTAAAGTATTTTTCATATCAGGTGTTAAAATTATAGAAGCACATGGTAAAATGAACCCTAAGTTTAATGATGTCTACTATGAGTCTACTCTGTAAGAGCTCAATACAAAGTCAGCTGGAGTAAATGAAGAGACAGTCAGAAAATAAATCCACATTCCACAAAGATTTTTAAATCGTATTTCTATTTTTCTGGTCTTAAAACTGCTTTACAGCTCTATTTGAGTAAATTATTCATAATCAATATCCGATCAGTTGGAATCCTTTTGGTTCACAAAATGTCCATTAACAGATTATTTTTCATAGTTTATTCAATATTTGAATGTAGTGAGAATATTTTCTTTTTATTTTGTACTGAGGATAAATAATTGTATTTACTTGACACCATACTGACATTACGAGTTAACAGTGACCCCTATATGAATCTTCTTCGATTGGATCAACCAGATGTATAGCTGAACTGAATCACAGGAGAACATGCTGATCTGCCCACTTGAGATTGTTTCTGTGGCTTCGGGGAGACAGTAACTTAAATGTAAATATTTATTTTCCAAAACTGTGCACATAAATGGATACTAATGTTTGCCTCATATACGTACAAAAGTAGGATTATACACTCCAATCCAAAAAAGAAAGTTACAGCATCTGAAACACTCAAAGGAGTGGGATATCTGAACAGGACATCCCATTACAAATTATAAATCTGAAAAACTAGTTTATGTATTTGATATAAAATTGTTCTAAAAGAATTGAATCAATATAAAATTACTAAGGCCAGAAATCCAGATGGTGTTGGTTTTGGCCAACTAAAATTAGCTTCATTGGTTTTGGCTCGCTTATCTATTCCTGTTGATCGATGCGAATTTATGGAGCACTGGACAACAGCCAAAGTTGTACCCCATTTGTTACAGATGCAACACCATTTTTTCCAGTTAAAGAATATTATAGTAGAAGAGCTTTTCATCCAAAGTGTATAGGAAATGCGATTTTAGCAAACAGTATTATTTTCTGTGATGAAAATAGTATGTGTGTTTATTAATCAATTTCACAATAGAAATATTCAATTTTTACTTTATCAATCAAAATCCCAGATGACTTTAATAGAATAACTAATGACCTTTTAATTCCAGTTTGAATGTATTAGCCTTGAAGATTTGATATGCATAATTTTCCTTTGCTATTTGTCTTTTAGCAGTGCCCCAGTACCCTAAGCTACATTATCAACATTTATTATGTGAATTACATGACACAGAAAGTCACAACTAAAATTCATGCAGTCTTCTATTAATAGACTAGTAAGAAAAAGTAAAATAGTTGCTCTCTTGTTTTACAAATAACATGCCACTACCACGTGATGATACAGTATGTATCCTTCACAATATATGTGAAGGACAGGAAATTGTTCCCCCCACAAGAAAGCTTACTGATGTTAAATGAAATACATTGTCAAATTAAAATATCCATATACTAAATAATACTCAGAAGGTGTGACTCTTAATACTGCACAGTGATTACTAGTGTACAATGTTGTTTTTAAGGGCTCTAGCAAGCAAATTGACAGATATATCTGAAGTACAATTATCATGGGGTTTAAGTTACAGATCTATATTTATTTCCAGCTGTACTAGGTCACAATCCAAGACAAAAAGCCAAAATGAAAAATGCTTGAAGTTTAAAGTGCAGGTATGTTGAGTCAGAAGGGTCATTGTCAGTTAATCTATATGTTTCGCCATTACAATCTGATGTGTGGTTTGTTAGTATTTCTCAATACTACTCACATCTCTTCTGAAACAGTATACGTAGTTAAAAGTGCAAAGAGTTTTGTGAGAATGTCCTGTGGAAGCTCCCTGATAGTGAGCAAACAAGCCTGCTGGCAAGGAAAACAAGAATGTGTAGCCTTTGCTTAATTTCATTTTGTATGGAACAATGAATTTTCATATACTATAACACAGAGCATTCACTACAGTTTTGTTTTGAGGAAAGGATTTACAAAGCTGTTGGCTTGTAATTTCTGAGTTAAAGTTGTCCAACAAGTTCTGAACAGTAAAGGAGAGGCAGTTCAAAACTTGATGTAAATGAACAAAATGCTACCGGTTTTATTAAAGGGGAAAAAAAAACCCTTCAAAATGTCATTAAAAGTAGAGATGACTGAATGCGATATTCAGAGCTGTATGCATTAGGTTTAAATTGCAAAGCTGATGTAAATTCTAGGCAATAATGAAGTCCAGACAATTGTGTCCACCTCATGCCACATTTATATTACCTGCATGTTCTGTGTGTACATTTAATTATTCTGTAAATTCAACTTAGAAAGTGAATACAAAATTCAGGGTCAGCTTAATGTAGCAAAAATGCATTTGTGAAGGCAATTCTTTCAACAGGTATTACAATCTGATATGACCAATTACCTTCATGTCTATTTTTTAAGTTAGAAATTCAAACCGTACACTACATGTATCATAGAAGATTACACTGTAATCTAAATGCTGATGCTGAAGTGATACCCAGGTCAGGACTCCAAATGAGATGTGTTATGTCAGCAGATCTGTCCCTAAAAAAAAACCATTTTAAATTAACACAATATTTCAGACCTTGCACAGAGACTACAGAGAAGAGTGAAGAAGAAAGTGTGCCCATAAGTAGGGTTGTTTGAAGCTGAAATGAGAGGGCCATTGTCTTCCAGCTTCATCACAATTTTGTATTTATAAGATGAATTTCTAAAATGAGTGCCTCTTGCAGCTCATTCCTCTGCATTCCCTGAGTGCACAGTTGACACATAGTGGCAAATATTACCCTCTGTTACACTTCAGTGGAACTTCTGTCTTTTTTCCCCAGTGCCCAATTTACAGTCCAGAAGTAGCTAAGAGCAATCACCTTCCTCCAAGTGCTCTGTTTATCATTTCCCTGTTCCTGTGTTTGATAGCTTCGCTGTGAGGAAGCACAAGATATTTCCATCTTCTTTCATGTATATTTTCCTGCTATTTCATTATCATCTGCTAAATAGCATTGCAGCAAATACTTAAATGTATTGTCTGGGATAACAGTGACTACACAACTGAGAAAGTGCTGAGATTGCTGCATATGCAGCAACTGTGTCATTGCTTCAATGTTAGATTGTCCTCCCCCGGGCTAGTTTTGCTCTCTTCGTGTATCTTGTCACCAAAGTTCTAGTTTGGTAAAGAACTTCTCTTTTAATTATTGATTTTCTCAAATATTTGTACCTTGATGAAGGTTTTGAAGACATTCTTGCTTCCTCTTTCACCATTAGGACTTGCATGTTATTTCTTCAGTCCTGACTTGCCATCTGCATCGAGGCAATTACACACACCTCTGAAAAAGTTAACCGTTCTCCACAGGTAAAAAGATTGGATTTATCAAGCAAGGAAAATCACTTTAAATCCTTGTGCCTTTTATCACTACACAAGCATGGGCACACAGAGGACTCACAATAGCCAATTCTCAGTCCTTCCCAGGAACTGTTCTCAGGGGGCAGGAGGAAGGACTCATCTCCAAAGCAGTTCAACCTTTTTCATGCAGGGTGATAATCTTACTCAGGTTTTCTTTAGCTGAAAGACTTTTCTCTGTTTGCTCTCTGTCAGCTTTCATGGTGAGGAATTACTTTTCTCATTATAATCACTAACTTTTCTTCATAAGATATTGCACAGCTCAGAAATGGGTGTGCCCTTCCCCCGTTTTACCATTCAGTTGGCATGGTGACACAACAGCTGCTACAAATCACAGGAAAGATGCCGAATGGGTACATTTAAGAGAAAAGCTCATGCTGAAGAAACCACTAAACTTGCAATCATAGCACTTGATCTTTGGGTGGCTGTGCTCTTATGGCTGTACCGAAGGAAAAAAATATTTTGGAAGTGTTGCAACTAATGTATGAACAAGCCTGTGTTGAGAAACAAGCTGTGATGTGATCTGATGCGTTTACGTTCTGTGCACACAGTGATTCTTGGCTTCATGATCAGATGGAGCCCACACAGGTCGGCATCATGCAGATCCAGTGACACAAAGTGCAGCTGAAGATGCTGCCTCAGCTTTGAACTCCTTTGGACTTCCATACTATTATAACATCTCTAACACTCAAATCTGTAAAAGTTAGAGTTAAGACCATCTTGTAAAGCTTTAATATTCATTCCTTCTAGGGCAGTTGCAGCTCTGGAAATCACTAGATGACAGTACAATGAACGAAGCCTTAATGCCTATAAAAATCCTGTATGTGAGAATCAGAGCTAGGCCCCCTCCCCTCCTCCCTTCCTGCTCAGGAGTAGATGGAGACTGCCAAAATACACTGCTAATGCTTTCTATTACTGCCTTTTTTTTTTTTTATTGTTTTGGATTTAAGAATGGTATTTTTGCCAGATAATTGCCTTACTGGATCTTGTAACATGCCTTATCAGACCTTATATCATTTGTAACAGTCCTATGTGCACTTCCTTTCAAGATCAATTTTCATAAAACCCCAGGGTCCCATGTAGAAATTCCCAGTGGCATCTTAAGATCACAGCCAATTGCCTTAATTCCTTTTATGAGATTTTTTTCCCTGCTTTTATCTTTTTCTTCTTTTCTTTTTTGTCCTGCCTTTTCAGACTGCCACTTACTTTCTGATTAGTGTTAACAACATCCAACAGGTCTTTTCCCCAGACCCCTCTCTTCCCCTAGTAGCAGATATTTCTTTAAAAAGTGGCTTATGGACCATTTTGATTTGCAGCCAAATAACAATTAAACTGAAAATTTTAATTTAAAAATTAAACTGAAAATCTTGATGCTTCTATTTTGAAAAAGAGGCAAGTGACTCTCTTTAAAATTACTAATACTCCTTTAACTGGTGGTGTGTTTGAATTTTATCCTGGATGTTCCCGTTTTCTGCTTAGAACACACTTTTTGCAGCTGAATAGCATTCCCATTAAAATGAGGTTTTCAATGGAAGTGCTGACATAGTGCAGCAGAAAAGCAAGTGCTGCTGAAATTATGTAGGATTTAATAACCATAAAAGTAAGCAAGAACTGAAAAACTCAAGATATACAGGTGGGATATATTCCTTCATAGAAATTATGTTCTTATAATTATGACACTCTCCTTTTGCAGTGATGAGATGCTGATGGTTTTAGATTATGTTTTTTGGAAATGTTATACTAGAGATGAGGAAGTATTAGCAAATCAGTGAATATTAAATTGGACAACTATATTATTCCTAACCATAAGTGGGAGTTTCAATCTTCACCTTCCTCTCACATCCTCGACCTTTTTTTTTTTTTTTTATTTTAAACAATTCAGTATTTCTAACAGCAATATCTTGTACCATTCAGGACTAGACTGAAAAGTATTTCAAGAAAGGATTGTTTTTATAACAGGGGAGATACAAACAAGCAAAGTGACCAAGGCTATTCAGGAGAAAATTGACAAACAGAAATGGTCCCAGGTCTCCCACACCTGTTTGTGATACCCTCCTAGCTAGACTTACTTTTACTTTTAGCTCATAAAAGTTAAGATGGTGAAAGTGCTAACATCAATAGACTTTGAGTTTCACTGTTGGTATGTATACATGTGTGTGTATATACACATGTTCTTGGCATGTTATATATATATTCATACACATTCTTGGAGAACTAAAGGATGTTTCCTAAGCAAAGATTTTTTTTTTCCTCCTCTTTTATTTCCTTCTTCTTAAAAGCATTATATCTGAGAAGAGCATCTAATAATTCCACCATCGCTAATGTTGATTCAACAACTAAAAATGAAAACAGAGTATCTATAAAATGTGTTCCAATTTAGAGGACACAGATATGCACTGCATGTTTGGAGAGCTGTTGTGGAGTTATTTTGCTTTTAACTGGGAGGATTCCACAGTGTCTACTGGGGAAAGGCTGGACTGGTGTTGTCATGATATTGTACATAAGTAGTATGGCTTCACTGTGGAAACCCTGATCAAAATAGACAGCCAAATCCATCAGATCCTAATCCCACGTGTATCCATGAGACATAGAAGGTGGTTTCTAACCTCATAAAATGCAACAGTAATTCTAACAAGATCTGCAGTCAGTCTTCAAATACTCAAAGTAATAAAAGTGTTCAAAACAACACATTCAAAGAATTATATTCAGAGATTAAGTGTATCTGAATCTGAAGTGTATCAGTTCATCTTAG
This sequence comes from Rhynochetos jubatus, assembly GCA_027574665.1. Classification (NCBI taxonomy): domain Eukaryota; kingdom Metazoa; phylum Chordata; class Aves; order Eurypygiformes; family Rhynochetidae; genus Rhynochetos; species Rhynochetos jubatus. Next base: position 27,963,146 of record CM050656.1, read on the forward strand.
AGTATCTCACAAAGGAGTTGAGAAGCACTATCCCCATTTTAAAGGTGCCACATATAGAAAAATATTCAAAGTCATCCAGCTGGCTAGCAAGACACCTCTTTCCCTGACTGGCCCTATATTCACTTAATTCAAACAAGGGACAATGCAAGCTAGCCCAGTTGCTGAACTATCTATGATGAATGACAGGGAAGCAAAATTAGTGATGAGAAAACACAAAATTCGTTTTAACAGTTGTTTTTACTATTATTGTTTTTCTCTACTTAAATGCCTGTCTAACTTAGATGCATGTGTGTGCACAGGTATGCACAGGTTATTTCCAGCCATAACAACTGCATAGCTATAAGAAAGGGAAAAGATCATCCCCGAATAATTTCCACAGAATGTTTTATTTTATAGAAGAATGTCTACTTTCAGAGTCCTTCAGAATTCTGAAATGTTTGGAATAAGAGCTGGAGTCTCTGTAACCCTCCTGAGAAACAGAAAGCTTTTAGATAACTTATATGATTCTTAAAATTAGTATTTTTAGTATTGTTATTGTTGTTATGTGAATTGTATGTTTAAGAGAAGTTCTAGGTTGTAACCTATTTTTATGCTTATTGTTCATCAATCATAGCTTGAACAGCTCCTGTTATTCTGAAAAATCTTAAACTCCACACCAGTGGGAGGGAGAAGGGAGAGGACGCAAACTGAAAATGGTAGCTGCATTAATGAAGACTGAACGATGACAGGAACTCAGTGCTTGGACTGCAATGCATATTTTTCCCCATCTAATTGATCTTTCCCATTTTGTGCTGGCAGTTGCCTTCCAGATAAGGATATGGGAGAAACAGAAGTAATTTTCTTAAATAAAAATACTCACTGATACACAGGTAACTGCTTTCCTAGAATTGTTATTAATATAATGATATTCATTAATAACTAAAAAGATATTTTCTTTTTCAAAATCCTCTGAACGCTGTATACTGATCCTCAGGGTGTTTCAATGACTTGCTCTAGAAAGCAGAATATAATTGGTACTTCTCAGATGCTATATGCATTTCCTCACTGCCTGTGCTTAATGCTTCATGTGCTGAAGAAGTGAACAATTCACCTAAAGCAGAGTTACTTTACAAGGTCACTCGTCCCACGGCACTCTGAAGGCTGTGGCAGAAGTCTCTTGTAACCTCAGCCTCCTGGAGTGGTAGGGTCCATTTGCTGGGTGAAGCAGCAGTAGAGCCTGTTCAGTCCCACTTTGCTGCCCAAAGCACCACTTAGATAAGAGAAATCAAAATTAACTCCCACTTCCAAGCATATTTTAATTCTGATTTCCTTGAAAGAAAGGAGGATTCTCCATGTACCTGTGCAAAAATATCCTAACTAGCAAGGGCATCAGTGATCATGAAATGATCTTCCCTAACATTTAGTTACAGTAATGAGATTAATACTCCAGGAATGACCATAAATCTACAAGATTTAGTCAAAGGCCCAAATCCATCAGACTTCCTTTAAACTTTGGCACAGGTTTTGATGCCATTTTTAGACTTCCATGCTACAGAGGGCACACAGGCAGAGATCTCACAACACAATTGACACAATTTGTCAACTTCAAAGTGGTATGCCTCCTTAGTAAGAATGAAATGTTTTGTGTTATGACTTCACAGCAAAAACCAAGGGGGAGGAAGTGGGTAATTTCTGTTGTGTGGCAATAATAAACCATTTTCACTGTAATCACCCAAATCAGTTATTTTGCTTAGCTTCTTCAGCACTCTTTTTCCCAGCTGTGCTGTGGCTGAATGACAGTGTGACACTTTGGAGAATGTGTCTGCCCAATTATGAATTCTGTTCAGTTTTGTGAATACTATTTGTAATTGCAATAACCACAGTGGATTAAATCACACTCTATTTTTTGTGCAAAACTTCAATGCATTGTGGGGATACAGTCTGAAAGACTGTGACAAAGAAATCAAATTTCATCATCACGTAATAACTCTTCCCAGCTTGAATAATGATGCTACTGTCAGCAGGGCTTTTGATTGAAATGGATTTTAGACAGAAAACTACACCAAGTTTTGAGATACCCAGAGTCCTCCAAGTTCCATATCACCCAGTGGACTTGGAGAACTCATTTATACCACCTGGCCAAGAAAGGATGCGAGCTTTGCCTGTTAGCCAGTGATATGGTGTGGGACTACTTTGAACAAACAAATGCTGAACACAAGCATTAAAAATAGAATACTTCACTAGATTTCAACATGATAACACAGCAAATACTGTAAATTACTGTTAGCCACCTTTATCAGCTCTTGGGTCTGTGAAAACAAAGGTTTTGCAGTAGTGGGCACCTTTTAAAGAAGCTGTCCATGTTATGAGAAGCAGTTTAACTGCACATGATTAATTACTACACATCGAGTAAGCCAATGCACTGCCTAATTATATGTCAGCTGAGGCTGTGGAGTACTAAAAGACTAGAAATGTAGTTGTCCATTTACAAAGGTGTTTATTTACATGGTATATTGATATCAGAATGCACAGTATGATGAGCTGACTGAACTAGGCTATCCTACCAGAATACCTTCCACCTTACATTCAGTCATGTGTAGTCACAGTAAGCCAAGGAAATAGAGAAAATTGCATGTGGTAATGAAGTCCTATGCATGTCTTTCTTTTCAGCACTCTAGTACATTTATTAAAGAGTGTGATGTCAGTTATAAGATAGTTGTAGTTACTAATTACTAGTTTCAAGATATAGTCTGGCTGTAAATTTTTTTCTGCTGAGTTCAGTGAGCTTTAGATTCTATCCCACATCAGCAATTTGGGTCTCTTAGTATGAAAATTAAATGCATTCCAAAACCAGTGTTAAAACTAAGAGAGTTTAATAGCTGTCAAAGCTGTATACAAAGATACAAATTGGCCTAAGCACAGATAGGAAGATGGTAACTATCTGGACAGCTTTACCATGTTAACTACATGTTCCTCAGGTTAGGGATTTGGCATTTCATTTCTTCTGAGTTTGCAGCCAGGCACAAGACACCTGAGCAGAACTCACATTTGGAGTTTTTCAAAGGTCCAGACCTCTTTTATACGGTCTCCAGTTCAACACCTTTTGTTTCTTTACATATTGCCAAAACCAACCATTGTGAAGCTTGGCTCACTATTGCTCCACAGGACTCCACAAAGGGATCAACATTGCTTTAATGCTTTATCTAAAACTAAAGCCTTCTCTGTTCAGTTACTTAAGAGTTTGTGCTTGTGGATCTGATAGCCTAAGGAAACAGGCTGCCAGGAAACCAGTATTCCAGTTTCATTAGCTTGCTGGACAAAATTCCGGGCAAAAGCTGCTGCAGTACTTGAGCATTTCTAATGCTCACCTATGACATTTGTGAAGTTACTGCAAACCATCCTGTGATCGGTATCTATGGCATGCCAGGTATATTTGAATACCAAGGGAGACTGGATTCCTGATAGTCTGCGTCAATGTCAAGGTGAACGTCTCTGGGATGTCTCCAGCTTAGGTTCTTCGTTGGACTGAGGTGAGACCTCAGGACTACATTAAACTCCTGGCTCAGCACCTGTTCTTGGTCAGATGATAGGTATACACAGGTTTCTATGAGATCAAAGGAACGGCATTTATAGATTGCTGGGACGATAGGGAATTTTTTGAAAGTTAATGGCTCAACAACTGCAGCTGAAAGGTAAGAAACTGCAAGCCCTGGTAAGCTCATTAATCCAAGGCTGTTCTTGTGGGAATTCAGTGTCAAGAAACTCAAAGCTTTTGACTTTCTGAGCTGATCTTGAAGATTGTATTTCTGGTTTTCAAAATGTTGATTGTGCAATCTGTGTAAGGTTACTAATTGTATATTTGAGTCTTATTGGTCAGATGTTTGCTTTTTGAGGTCATTAACTCTTCAGGATTGATATGACAGAATAAGGTTCAGCTCTTTCTGCAGTTACCAAAGTATGTGGTTTTTTGTAGAACCACTAGGATATCACATTTAGCTGCATGGTCTTCTAATAATGTGCTTCGGTATTACTGTCATGTAAATCAAGATATATATGACAATGGAGGGGGTTTTTACAGTTATAAATCTATTTGTCATATATTTATTGTATGTGTCTACTGATAGAAATTAGATACAATATGACCAATATCTTACTGGCTTCATGGATTTTTCTTAAGCAAAAGAGAGTAACTCTTGGTTTATATCCTTCAGAGACACTTTTTGTCAGACTCCTGACATAGCAGTCTGTAATGAAGTTTGGTATAGTGCAAGGCCGAACATGGGGTAAGGGGAAATGAATCACATGGGTTGTCATGCACAGAGCTATGAAGAACTAATTTAGCAGTGGATTACAGAAAAACATGGCAAATATGTAAAAGCAGAGAGACTTTGGGAATATTTTTGAACAGAAAATAGATTTACATTTAGAGCCTGAATAAAAAGTTATCCTTTCCTTTCAGTATATTGTTCTTGTGAAATGACTCCTAATGGTAAAAGGTGGCATTAAAATTTCTGGTATGCCATCTGGAAGATTTAAACATACTATAACATAGATGAAAATACAATTAGACTTATCGAAATAGTTTCTGATAAGTGCAACGGTATGCAATCAATGAATAAATATATTAAAATTTAGAATTCTTTTCATTCTCCATTTTTATTTTAGATTCTAGATACTGGCTGGAGTATCCAGAGGGGGGGCCACAAAGATGATCAGAGAGCTGAAGCACCTCTCCTATGGGGACAGGCTGAGAGAGTTGGGCTTGTTCAGCCTGGAGAAGAGAAGGCTCCAGGGAGACCTTATAGCACCTTCCAGTACCTGAAGGGGCTACAAGAGAGCTGGGGGCGGGGTGTACTTTTTACAAGGGCCTGTAGTGACAGGGCAAGGGGTAACAGGGTTTAAATTGAAAGAGGGTAAATTTAGATTGGATATTAGAAAAAAATTCTTCACAGAGAGGGTGGGGAGGCACAGGGACAGGTTGCCCAGAGAAGCTGTGGATGCCCCATCCCTGGAAGTGTTCAAGGCCAGGCTGGATGAGGCTTGGAGCAAACTGGGCTAGTGGAAGGTGTCCCTGCCCATGGCAGGGGATTGGAATTAGATGACCTTTAAAGTCCCTTCCAACCTAAACTTGCTATGGTTCTATGATTCTATGATTTATGGATCTTTTAACTTGAGATATTCAAAAAGTCTAGAGAACTAGTAATGTAGAATTAATATATGCAGGTAGATGAGTAAGCCCTGAACCAAGATTTGGGTAACTGACCAGACCCTGTGGAACTACCGGCATAACATGAGAAATTGCTGGATGTAACAGATAGCACAGTGAGAAGAGGACAAATGTTACAGATAGTGCTGTTAAGAATGGCCAGATTTTAAAGATTTTTAATGAAGTTTATGTGAATAAAAGCCATGTTTTACAAATATTTGGAGGGGAACACTGGGGATCCTTTAGGGAAACAGTCTGAAAAGCCAGAAGCACCTAGGAAACCATATCAGTAACACCAAGATTTCCTAGAAAACACCATCAAAAATACCAAATTTGTGTACTGATGTAGAGAAAAATTATTTTTATGGAGAAAACTTAATTAGTGGCTAGTGACTTATTTAGGAGGAGCCCAGGGCAGAGAAGGAGAAATTACAGTAGCTGGGGGAAGAACCAATATAGGGAACTAGTTCAAAAAAGGAGCAAGTGTGTGTGGGAGGGGGGTGACCAGCTGTGCCCATGCTGTGTGGGTGCGCATGTGTGTGCGTAGGTACCCCTGCAATAGGTGCTCAGTCAGGTGGTGGGCCAGCAAGACAGAAGGGAACCTCCCCTGCCCACCAGTTTTGGCTACCCAGAATTCTCACAGGATTTCATACACTGAGATTTCATTGACGTTTTGAAATTTTCCTTAAGAAATTACTTGTATCATTTACAACATTAGTGAGTGTTAGGAAAGTGGTACCTTTTGATATTTTTCTGGTAATTTTTCCTAAAGGAATTAAAATTAAAATGTATGGTTTATCATATTTAGAAAGGATTTAAGTTCACTCTTCTTTTTAAAGTAAAACACTGAAATCCCTTTATAACTTAAGCATATTTCATGTACGGTCAGTTTTTCTCTGATTACTACTCTGTTTCCCTAAGTGCATAAATAATTATTCTTCAATTCTTTTACAAACTTTATAGGAGCTTAGTTGTACAAATAATTACCCAGTCACCTGTGTGAAAGATGCTACAGGTTTTACAAGATGAAAAAAAATCTAGGGAGATTAAAAGAAAGCACCAAACAGAAATTAAAAGAGCTCTCTTTTTTTAGCCTTTTTTGCAGTGGTAGCGGCATTTTTTTTCATCTATATATAGAAAGAACAGAATATGTAAGGTTTGATTAATCTGTGGTTGCTGCAGGTACAATACCAAATTTTAATACAAAGGCACCATTTGAAGTTTGTTTTTAAAGAGAAACAACCCCTCACACCTGTATTAATACCAGATTAATACCATAATCTGGTATTAAATTATGATTTAAATAATATTTTTTTCTCTGATCCTTCATAAATATAATCACACAGAGTTCCTCCCCTAGTTTGGTCATTTTTTCCCAAAGTTTTAGACATTTTCTATTATAAAGATTACTTTTATTTTGTATAATAAGGATTATCTTCTAAGATATCTGTGTTTTCTGGTTTTCTCTTTTGGTTATGTTCTTCTATTGCATGGGCGTATTCTCCAGATCCAGCAATAGCAATGTTGCTATTTATTACTTCGGGTTCACTTTCCTCCCAAGAGCTCATTCTTTTCTATGTGTCCTATTTCACACTTTGCGCCCTTTCTTCTTCCTCTCTGTCTCCTCACTGGCATGAACTTTCTTATTCCCAAGGTGAGGATAAAACTGCCTCAGGCAAAATGGACAGAGAAATATACGTGTACACAGTGTAAATAGACCATCTGAGAGGATGTTTGCCCCAAAACTGATAATGTTCAAGAGGAAGACATCTGTCAGCTGGGTTAAGCAGTAACCAGACATTATCCCACCAGCACCATAATCACCACCTGGGCTGGCCCTCAGCCAGCACCCAGTTTGTGGGATGACACTACAGGGACAGCAGCCAGGGACACTCCTTGGTTGTGCAACTGTGACTCCCTGAGAGGTTGTGGGACAGGGACATGTTTGTGTTTGTTTGTTATATTAGAGCTCTTGGGATCAGCTGTAGAAGTATACCTGTAAATTAAAGGTGTATATATACTGCTTGTAGGCATTTAGCACTGTGGTTTATCTGTTGTATCACCAGGACTGATACTGAACGTACCCTGGCAGTTAACTGTTTAGCATCAATAACACGTTTCAATTCCAATTTGATTTAAATCTCACAAAACCACTTTTTCTTTGCAACAGGTATTTATGTCAGTGATGCATAGAAGCAGGTGGTCTGAAGCCTATGGGATTGGTTGCACAGGGTAAAGCTGGAAGTGTGTCAGGTGGTTTTTATAGCAAAGGATTTATTTCAAAAAAATCAGTGTTACAACTAGTGGAGAATCTTTCTCCCATTATCTTTTCTTCTTTTTCCCATCCAAGTAATTTTTTTTTAATTCCTGACTGTAGATTCTCTCCCCCATCCACCCAATGGAAGGCTAGTACTTCCTGTGGTGGAATGTACATGGATTTTTGTCAAAGGTTTTCCTTCAGATTTTCTGCAGCAGAGTTGAAGCCAGTCCCTCTCAACTCATGGCTTTTCTTTATGTCCTTTAAAATACCTTGTCCCTTTTGAATGTGCCTCAGCTTTCTCAACACTGAAGAAAGTGTACTGTACTATCAAATTTATCTAAGAAGATAGGATCTCTTCCTAAAACACTTCAAACTAATCATATTTCAGGAACTGATTTATAATGTTTATGTTATTCAGTGTTTTTCCACCCCCACGAGCCTTTTCTGTGCTTTACTTCATAACCTCCTACCATAGAAAGGGATTCATTATCTTCTTTGTTCAAGCAGTACATAAAACAGCAGCCACAATTCCACTTCACTTACTACATTCATTTTTACTACTGTCATTTGAAAATGTCAGGAGCCAGAGATCTAAACAGTCTGAGGACTAAATGAACAATTTGTTTGTGATACAAATAAATGTTTCCAGACTGCTAGACAACTTCCAGCACCTGCATTATATACTTTTTAGTGTGTGACCTTGACAGATCTGACATCATCTTCTTCTCAAAGGGGAAAAAAGAAAACAAGGGGAGAAGGAAAAGGGTGGAGCATGGTATTGCCTCTTTTTTTTATGTGAAAGCATTATTTTCATTTTTTCAGTCAACTGAATGGAGACTGGCAGAATGAAATGTCTCTAACAGCAAGACAATTAAAAGCAATCTGTAGATCATACTGTGTACGTTTTAAGATGACTTTCCAGGGATGCATATGGCATATCTCAAAAGCAGTGCAAATAATTTTTTTAATTTGTTAGGTGGTTTTTTTAAGTGGCAGTTGAAAACACGATAGCACACAGATGCCCAAAATGCAGCAGAAATCATGGTTGTTTTCCATCAGATACATAGCTATAGACACTGAAAAATAAGTAGTCCACAGCGAAGGCAGGATTGTATGTGGCTGTGAGAAGGCACACTTTGTATGTAGCTCAGGTTGCAGCGTGCACTGTGGCTGAAGATGTCAAAACAGAAGACGACTTTGTGTTTTGCAGTAGGACTGATGATTTAAGAGACTCCAGTATCATAACTCCTGTCACTGAGATTACACTAGGAAGGAGAATAAGCACAACAAGAAAGACAGGAGTGTCAAGTAGCTGCATAATTGCATGCCTATGGAAATTGCTTTAGCTACAATTTTTGAGAACATGAAAAGGAGGAATCTTATAGCAGGATCAAATGGGAGCCTACATGAATAAAAATGCACAGAAAGAAAATTTATCCTGCAAGCAAGAAATAAGATCAGAAATTTATAAATACACAAAGAAATAAATAGGAAGAGGAGCCACATAACTCTTTGAGGAGCAGGAAAACCTATTGCAAGCTACAAGATTATCACCAAGCCAGGCACCTGGACCAAAATTTGTTTACAACATCTTTACATGAGCTCAAGCCTCAGTTTTGTCTATATTACCTATTCATCAAAATTGTCTGTCTATTGCATCCCAAATGCTAACTCAAGACAGGAGCTGGCCATCTGGGGCACCTTGGGAAGTCAACAAGGACAAGCTGAATCCAAGTACAGCTACCAAGGGCAGTACAGTTTTTTTCTAGACTTCTTGCTTTTTTATATACCCCTTTCTTATTTAGAAGAGTTTTAGTGGCCTTAGTTCATGTTTTCTTGCATTGTATTTCAGTGATCTTTGTTGAGTTGCCTAGTTCTCAGATATTGTAACTACACAACATCCTTGCTTCATTCATCCAACTTTCTTATTGTCACTGTCTGTTGTCCTTTAATCTTTGTGTCCTTTTTGTTGTACAGAGTTCTATAGAGGTGGAGGGCAAGGGGGGAGGGGGAAGTCAAGCTCACAAAATTATGAGTGTTAGCAGTCTCATCAGTGCAATACAGAGTGGAGAAAGCTCAGCATCAAAGCAAGGGTTGCACACTAACGTGACACATACTGGTTTTCCTACCAAAATCTACGATAGAGATTGTTTTACAAGATTTTAAGATAGGATAAGATTTTTTTTCCATCTTTGACTTGACAAATGTTTTCTTTTCAAAACTCTTCTTTTTTTTTTTTCATTCAGCACTCATTGCAATGCAAAAATTGATGCAGGTTTATCTTCTCCCATCTGCAGTGCCAAATGAAAGACTCTCAAAGTCAAGCCAAAGAGACACAAGAAGGACGTAATATTTTTTTTTCTAATTCATTACCTTAATTACATAGGCATGGGAAATGGAAGCACAGTGGGAGATTACATGCTTCCTTTATTTCTAGCAATAAAGACAACAAAATTTTAACATTAGAAGTCTCTGATAGGGTTCTCATATTTTCTAAGAAAACACTTAACACATTTAATTTTCTAAATTCCTAGTTTACTCATCTTTGCTACTTATCATGACACTAAGATTTAAAATAATCCATAACAATTAATAATAATTAATAATAATAATCTATAAAAATAATTTATTTGTGGTATAGAAAAATGTATTTAAATTCTAATTTTGAAAGTGTGTATTACTTAAAGACAATGTAATGTTTAAGTGTGTGATTTCCTAATTGTGAAATAACATAACACAGCAGGTCTTATAAAATACTATAGTACACAGCCCCACAGAAAAAACCTACGGAAGCTTCTAAAAAGACTTACTATTTCAAAGAATAAGAAGCTTGCATTATACTACATTGCTCCTTCTAATAAGTGGAAGGGACTGCTCTGTTCCCATGAATTGCTAGTTGAAATAATAATCTTTTACTTATGACTTTACAAGCTGGTTTTGTGAAGAGGTTTGTAAAAAGGACAATACCTACAGGTGATTTAGTAAGCACAAGGAACTCAGGAAATAAGAGCAGTATTTTCAACTGAAAGTTATTAAAATGGTGCATTAAAGGGTAAAAAAAAATGTATTATAGTTGTGGAAGTGTTTCTAAATAACCACCTTTGTCTTCTATGAGATATTAGCCTTCAGAAAGTTCAGCACAATAATGTCTACAGAGAATACAGTAAAGAAAACACAGCAGTAAGAACTCCTTCTGTGTATACATCACCTATACAAATACCATTCAAGAAGCCACAAGGTCTAAAGACAAGCTTTGTAATTTTTCACTACTTAAACTGTAAATAATTACCTTTCTGTATGCTGAAATATTTACTACTAGCATTAAATGTCAGCATCTCCATTAACCTTGTATCTTCCTGTCAGTGTTGCATACAGTTTCACTGCAGAGGGAATAAGGCAACTAAGAGAAAATCTGGGATGTATCATTTTTTTAATGCTATTTGTTTTCTATGAGGTCAAAATTATCAATTTTTTAGTCAATCACATATGTGGGGATGTAATTGAAGTGCAAAGATAGTTTAGTGACCCTGATGCTGTACTTGATCATGGCACATAAAAAAAAATTGAGCAAAGCACTTTAGCTACAGTAAGTTGAACTTCTCATTAAATTTTCAAGGTATAAGCTACAGAAAATTTATCTCAGTCACTGAAATATATACAGAGGTTAGAAGGCATCAGACTTGTCTGCCCCAAGAAAAGGCAAATTCACACTCAGCTTTCTTTTTAGGAAGCTTCAAGTTCACTGTTCAACAGCTTATGTTAGCAGTAGATGTGCTAAAGTGTATTTTGGGAATAGGAGATTCCTAGAATAGGAAATTCTTGGAAATCAGAACACCCTGAAAATGGTCAGACTAATGGGTATGAATGCCTTTCTACCCATGCTTATAGCTGCATGTACATTAAAAGCAAGCAACTATCTATAAATTAAATAAATGCAACCATTCTGAATAGTCATCATTTCACCTTTTTACTTGAGAGTTGGAGAAAATCTAGTATCTAATTTTTTTCTTGTTTCTTTCTGCACAAGTGACAAAAATGAACCATAGTATCTGGTGTGATTTCCTGGTTTGCAGCCATTCCCTTGAACATTGACTGACCGGTTTCCAGCCATAGCCCAAATACCACAGCACATGTCAGCAGTCAGGCATCCTCCAAGACTGCTCTTACTGTGTGACATATGATAATATTTACCAGGTGACCACCCTGAATCAAATGACCTGCCACTATTGTTGCACATCACCTCAGGAGCTGACAGTTCCATGGCATGTGTATTTCGCCTAAGTACTTCATAGATGCCTACCACTACGGTGTCTGCTAGTCTGTCTTTCTCTGAAATTATAATGAAGGAACAAAGCCTTATAAAAACATGTGGATGGCATTTGCTTTTCACTGGTGGCACCATGGCAGCTTTGATTTTATTCTGGCACGGAGTGACTATTGTCAATTGTTGGCAAAGTATTGTTAATGGGTTATAAAATATTCTTTTAATTGATGATATGCACCCAGAGACCTCCTAGGGAAAATAAGCAAGCTCGTATTTGTGTGCAAGTGAGCCTAAAACTGTTAATATTAAAAACCAGAATGTCAGACAAAATATCCTAGTCACTTACAGCAAAGCACTTTTCAAACACTATAGTGACTCTAAACTTAGGTGCTTCGTCCCTTGAGTAGGATAAGGGAGTACATAAGTGACATTAATTTTATTTTCATTGTGAGGTCTAGGGTTGACATGATTGCTCCCTACATCAACTACATCCTCATAGACATTTACATTTAAGCATTTTTAAGTCCAAATTCCTCCAAAGGGTCATAGCTAAGCGAAGATAGATTATTTTCATGAATAATTCCTATGAGCTATGGTATGAAATGCTTTACTAAGTTCAGATATTAATCTAATGCATTATACTGTTCTCCCCAGAATATGGAAATTAGAGTCAGTGGTTCAGAAAATTCCTCAGTGAGGCTGGAGGTCCTTGTGGCTGAAGCTATGAAATATAATATGTCTTTTGCTTCAAGGATGGATGGATCAATGAATAAAAATGGGATAAGTAGCCTACATCTTTTCAAAGCTCCAGGAGGGGTAGAAAGTGTGTGTGTGTGTGTGTGTGACTTTGCTTGCACACACTCTGGTTAGACAAATCTGCATCAAAGCATAAGTTATAATGTGAATGAGACACATGTTGGATTCAGACATACTATAAATCACTTGGGATGGTTGCTGAGACTGAGGTTTGGCATTAGCATAGTGCTGCTAAATTCAGTAGTGCCATTATTGGAACAATGTCTGGAAACTTCACTTGTAGGACAAGACTCCAGACTGTAAAAACAGAACTAAAATGGTCCTTTAATCCACAAGGATATTACAGGCAAGACAACCAGCTCCAAGACAAATTTTAATAATATCAATGGGAAACCTGACTGCAGGGTTACATCTCTTATTCTCTTACCCTCCTCTCCCGTTCAACAGTTTCCCATAGGATACTAAAACAATATAGCCCTCAATGGCAAACTAAAAGCTCTTAAATTCTTTTATCTGGGGTTAATTCTGCAAGTCTAATTCAGCAGAAGAGCAACCACTCTATCACTCAAAACTTATGAAGTTATTGTAAGATTCTGATTTTTACTTCCAAGCTGTCATCTTTTACTGCCCTTGAGACAGAACAGTGTTTGGATGAAGATCTGTTTTTCTGAAAAGGAATTTTAGGGAAATGTTTGTTCCTAATACGCTACGTTAGTATCATACATGGCTTGCTTGAATGTATTCAAGCATGTGTACTGCTTGAATGTATTCCTGGAAATGAATGCACATACAGTACTAAAGTGAAATTATATATCTTATAACTGAAGACCATTTAAACGTGTTCAAAGAAATAATGTTTATGAATCATCTTGTTCCAAGACTTTTGCAATTAGGTATCTTGTTCAGAATTCTAAAGTTACAGGGAAATAAATAGGTTTGGGTTTTGTTTTTCTGGGGTTTTAGTTTTGGGGGTTTTGTTGGGTTTCTTTTCAATATGTTAGACTTTAATTAAAATGTTATCACTGAAGGTTGTTTTAAATTTGAAACTCTCTTGCTTCAGTTGCACGCAGTCTTTTCTCCAGTTTGAATTTCAGTTTAGATCTAACTCTTCAAAATCAATGCAGACTAATTTTCCTTTTTTCAAACAGGGATTACATAGAAATACATCACACAAATATATCTCTCTGTCATCTCTTATCACATTTGACTTAACATAGCAGTTGGGGAATTTTTATGGTACTCCTTGTGGTAAATAAACATGTTTGTGCTTAAATATATATTTAAAAAAAAAAAAAAAAGAGCAATACATTAGGCAGAGTCTTACTGCCATAAGTGGTTCTAGGAGTCTGCAAAGATGAGTTACTAACCAATTCCTGTTATATCTTTGCACCAACACCAATCCTAAGAGCCATCCCTCAGCCTAGCCTTGGGTCCATCCCCTTCCCAGCTCTGCTGCCCAAAGGTGGCCACTGAGCATTCCAGGATGGCTACAAGACAATGCTGAGGCCATGTCTGACCTCCTTACCAAGGGAAACCTCACTTCCTTGCAGGCAGTCCTTCAGTCTCCGGCATCCCTGCTTCCAGCCAGTTTAACCGCTTCTGCAGCTGGGCCTTCTTGCCCTCTGAGCCAGATCATTCCTCTGTTACAAATTAGCACTGCTGAGCAGTGAAGATTTGAATTTCCCATTCATGTAAAATAGTAAATTAATATATATTTTGCAATATAGTTTAACCTGTCTTATTTATATGCATCTAAAAATTTTCTAGGAAGTAAGCAGAACTTACCCCTGTTCAAAAAACTTCAAAATCTCACGTGGGTTGCTTCAGCAGTTCAAAAGTAAAGTACTAATATTATTAGGCATGTATACTTTTTGATGGTATTTCTACAATGTTTGTATTCCATAAGCACTTTTAGCACTGATGTAATACCTTCTGTTTCACAGATGAACAAAACCAGCTCTGGCCAGTTATTCAAGATCAAGCTGAAAGTAAATTATCTCAGACAATAAGGGAATACCGTGAAAGTTCTGTGTATGTGTGACTTGAATAAAATATGGTACACAGTGATGAGGAACTGAAAGCTGTTCTTGGCTGAGCCAGCTGGGCAAGTCTTTGAACTTAAGAAGTTCTCCCTTTGGAGAAACACTTTCTTCTTGCATCCTAAGCTACAGATTTGTATCTCTGAACTCATATGCACATAATAACCAATTTTAAATGGGCTGAAATACTTTTATTCTAACAAAAGCATCAGCTCGGCCTGCATTCTTGATGTTCAGATTTTGAAAGTGCATACTCAGTAATGCTGCATCATGCAGTGAAGAAGAAATACTCTATGGGAACAGTAAAATATGCTTTTAAATTTCAATTCTAAGAAATGCTTCATTTCAATGCATTTTTTAGTCCTATATCCAAAAATGACAACACAGATGTGCAGCAACTACCTTGAAACAATTAAGGGCCTCTTATCTTTAGGAAGCCCACAGTTTTTGATTTGTGTCTTTCTTATAGCAAAACATCTACAGTGGTAACATTTCTAGCTGGATGGTTCCGTAAATATTACAGGCTTGTGTTGCTTCTGTCTGTGGAAGTGAAAAGAGTTTCTCAACTCAACTGCATCAGCTTTGTAAAAAAATATATTTATAAGTACAATGTGCAATCCATCACACTAGCAAATAATGAAAAATTGTTTTGTGTTTTGACATGTGTGTGTAGACAGAAATTAGTGGTTGGGAGGATTAGACTAAACTGAAGTTTTCTGACTGCTTCAATGAACCATAATATTAAAATAATGCAGAATATTTGGGATCAACTTCTTTTATATTCTGTTTCAATTCCCTTACACTAATTCAGCTGGAAGAAGAAAAAAGTCAGCTGTAAAACCTGTTTCCTTAACGGCATAACCTGGCAAGAAGCCACTGCATGTTGTCCCTCATTTGACTGCAGCCCCTGGGACTAGGGGTATTGAAAAAGGAACTGTGGAAGATACCATGGTCTGACCCTGCTCCAAACCCACACCTCAGAAGCAGCTGCAACTTCGACTCTCATGCAATAATTTTATGGTACGCACAAAGGTGACCACAGACCTTTCCCTATTACAGTGTTGCAGATTCTTCTTTGAACTGCAAGGCAATACTCAGTTATATAATTTCTCAAGAGTATGGATCATACTTCAGCCAACTTGGGTATTAAAATTGGATTTTTCCTTTCCTTGTGGCCAGCCTTTACCATGAACGCGACATCTCACTATATAAATTGATCTTTTTACAAAAGTAACCTTCAGTTTCAGGAGGTGAGTTGAATGTTTTTGGAGATGGACCAGATACTGGAATGGAGGTGCCCAGGTCAAGAAAAAGATATGAAGATATGACAAGTGCTGATGACTCACTGTAGGAATTCAAGGATGACAAAATACAGGGAAAAAAAGGCTGTTGTATCTGTGTCATCCCCTGTGCATATCACACGGCATGAAAACCCATAATTTTTCCTTTTCATTTCAAAGTTGTACATTTGCCTTAGCAGTCAATACTGGGTTCAGTTTTCTACACGTCTCTTTGAAAGGTGTCCAAAATTTAAATATGTGTATTTACCAGGAGACATGGTAGCACTTCTGAGACCTTTTGATACTAATTTCAATACTGCACTGCTAATATTCAATCAGCGTAACATCAAAACAAGCTTGTCCATTGAAATGCCCTTTTAAAGAGAGCTTATCTTAAACTTGTGCCTTCACTACTCTTGACTGTGTCTTCTGCGAATTATGGTACTTAAATTAAGACTTTAATTGTATGTTCCCTTTTTGTGTAGGCAGAAGATTTTTTTAGCTGGCAGTTTCTACAAATGTATTACATATATTTTTCTTTATTTCACTGGCTGTGCATTAGCTTTCACAATCCATCATGTTTCAGAAAAAAACTGTGAAGCAAATATTAAAAGAAATGGCAGAATTTTAAAATTATTTGTCTATGTATAGCTTTCTATACATATGGTTCCTGCTGTGAATCTTGTCTCTCCTGCCAGACTTCCTCTCCTGTTTTTCCTCTCCTCTGAGTAAACATATGCTAACATATAGCCTCGTACTGAAAAAAGACTAATAATACAGCTTTAGAATAACATTTGTGCAGTTCCATTTTCTGGATTTGGTGACCCAAAATGACAATTACATTTAGCTGGACATACCAAGGTGAAAAACTCTTTGAAATTTTCTGTTTCCCAGATAATTATTATTTCAGTCTTTAATACATACTCTTACAAAAAAACTTGTCCACCATTTTGGGCAACCGCAGACATTTTTCAGAGAGTGGCTTTGAAATTAGGTTCATGACACAAAATCATGATACCTGTATTCAGGAAGAGCTAATGGTATGCAAAATTCACGGCACTGCTAGTGTCTATTCTGATTGAAATTGTCTAAGAAATAAAAATCCATGTCTACAATATCACCTGTTTGTATGCTAGTTAGTGTTCCCAAATACTAATATAATGCTCTAAGTTTCACATAATGGTCCACATAATTGTATAGTGAAATAGCCTCTTGATTCCATGTGAATGTACATCATGACACTACATTATTGCACAAGATATTAAGATTAATACAATTAATACCGTAAGTAGTATAAGACTAATAGCATATGACATGTTACTGAAAAATTGCACTATCATATGCAGCAACTTCTGTGTTTACAGCATATTATGATGGTAGAATACGTGGTTAAGTGCTATAAGAATGCTTCAGTTTAACGAAGTTTAGCTACTGTTATCCTAGTTCCTTCTGAATTTGTTGTTGCAGGCTTCTTTCTTCCTGTACAAGCCTTTGTGTTTTAATAGTGACAGGTCACTATCTGGCTTTGAGATAAGGAGAAAAACAAAGAAGTTGTCCCAGGATCATGTAATTAGCGAGGCCATTGGTGGCTTACACTAACAATCTAATTGAGAAAGCAATAAATAGTGAAAACAATAGTCTACCCATGGGGAGCTCTGTACAGGAACATCCAAAACTCTGTTGAAGTTAAAGCTCAATGTGGCATGACTACAGCTAGGGACTGGATCACTGACCAGGACTCAGGCATGTCAAGTGGTGAGTGAGTGTCCTCTCCCCTTGGGTCCAAGGTGACTCTTTGCACTGGAATGGAGCATCTATGGCCTTGACAGGCATGAGTGTGAAATCTGTCAGTGTCCAAAGATAGAAATCTGAGAGCAGAAATCACTATCCACATGTTATTCCAACATCACTAAGCAGATAAATTTTGTGGCACTGAGCGACAAGGTTCTGTTCTTGTGGTTTCCCATTGCTGAATTCAACCCCATGACAATTTGTGTCAAAGTTCCTGTTACAGGGTGGAAGGGAAATAGGAATGAAAAAATTATAGAAATTAAACTGATATAAGTTAAAAACTGTCAGTTCTGGCAAAGAGTTCCTGGCTATCCAACATGCAAATAGAAATTTTCAAAAAAATTTTAAAAAAAGACTGATTTGTGTTTCCTTAAACTGTCTTTAGAACTAGTCCTTTATATTCCTGAAATTACCCTAGGCATGGAGTTCTTTTTTCATTTTTTAGCTAATTATAGCAATAAAAAATTTCATTTATATCAAGTATGGTACTGGTAGTCAACCACTGCCTATCCCTTTATAAGGCCTTCTTAATAGTACCTGTATGCCAAAGTGATATGAAGATGACTGCATTAAAGACTGAGAGATACTGTAGTAAAGGCCACATTTTGAATTTCTATCATAAATAGAAAATTAGGGTTTAAATTACTAAACTATTTAGATAGCCATTCTTTACATCAGTTAGTGTAGTAACTAGTAGCTACAGCGGGAAAGCTGTAGGGCACAAATAGAACTTCAGGGACTTCATTTTTATACCACATTACATGGCAAAGATGGAAAAACAATATTAATAGCTCAAAGCATTGGTGAACACGAACTCAGTCCTGAACATGAAACTTCTGCTAATGACAGAACAATTTATTGTCCATGATAGCTGAGCACTTGGTTTCTGCAGTGTAACAATGATAGGGTTTCCAACCATGCTGAAGCTTGATATTTTTACAATGTACTTTTCACTTTCTTTAGAAGAAAAAAGACAACGTCATTCAGACAAGTAATGCTCTGAAGACATATCTTCAGAGTTTTACCTTCAAGGTCTTAACAACTGTTTGATTTTGGTATCACACTGTGCATAGAAGGTTAATTCAGTGACACCTAGAGCAAGAATGGAAGGTGGCAAACTCAGAAATATACTTGAGATAAGACCTGACATGGTTTAATGGAGAAAGATATGCTACTCTTGAAAACACTTGCTTTTACAGGATTTATTTTTCTTCTTGAAAGGATTTGTTGTTAAACTCTCACCTTCCTAGTCTGAACAGTAATATAAAGTAGCCACACCTATATACAGACCTGAACTAATTTTTCTCCCTCTTAATAATGTAACTGTATTTGAGATACTGAATAACAAAAGCCAAAACCTAAATTATTTGTTAAATACCACTCTCTAAAGTAATTAAAATTGTAAATAAATAAGAAAAACTCCCAAAGATATCTTAAAATGAAAGAAGTGGTAAGTTGGAAAAATCATATTGGATATTCTTCAGAATCATAGCAAGATGAATTTTTTTTTTTAATTTCAATGGACATTTATTTCAAAAACAGTGGCTTCATCAAGCATGCACTTTCTATCATGGATGTTCAGCTGTTGATACAGTAGCATCAGGTGGAGACAAAAAGGCATTAGCCAAAATGTTTCTTACAATCAAAAATAGCTATTTAAACTGAATAGGTGCCAAATGTGAAGTACAAGAACCAGGTTGAATTTAACTGTCATAATGAAAAAGTATGTAATCATACTGTTATCTTTGGAACTAATTCAGTGGCACCAGCCTCACCAATAATTGACCATAAAATGATTACAATAATTGAGTCCAGAGATTGCAGCAGTGTGAATTTTTACTGGACTGTCAACAAACAACTGTGTCTGAACAGAGTTCCAAAGCCTGAAAGAAGGCATTCAATAATTAAGCACAATCAAAAACTGAGGAAAGCTTTTAACTGTTACTTAGTCAGCTTCCCACAGTTCCAGACAAGTTCTCTCTAGCAAAGAAGGCAAGAAAGAATTACTTCATTAAAATAATCCTTTTTCATCCCATCAGCTATGTTAGAATAGCTAGTGTGGGCTATTTTGATTTGTAATGAAAACAGTGTTGATAACACAGGGATGTTTTATTGGTTAGCAGCGCTTACACAGCGCCAAGGCCTCCTCTTCTTCTCAGACCACCCCACCAGTGAGTGGGTTGGGGGCACACAAGGAGCTGGGAGAGGACACGGCCAGGACAGCTGACCCCAACTGACCAAATGGATGTTCCGTGCCATATGACATCACAAGTAGCATATGAAACTGGGGGAAGAAGAAAAGGGGGGACATTCAGCATTATGGCAATTTTTTCCCCAAGTAACCATTATGCATGATGGAGCCCTGCTATACGTGGAGATGGATGAACATCTGCCTGCTGATGGGAAGTAGGTAATGAATTCCTTATTTTGTTTTGCCTGTGTGAGCTGCTTTTGCTTTACATATTAAACTTTGTCTCAATCCATGAGTTTTCTCACGTTAACCCTTCTGATTCTCTCCCCATCCCATTATGGGGGAGTGAACGAGCAGCTGGATGGGGCTCAACTGCCTACCAGACTTAACCTACAACACCCTTGTAATATTTTCTCTTAATATGAAAGCTGTATTTCAGATTACAAGGAACTTCAGTACCTCTTCACAGTGGTACTTAGAGTAATTCTCCTACATGATGGAGGACAGGCTGGAACAAGGAGTAAGAAGGCAGATTTCAGAGGTATAAGAGTCTTAATTTCATTAAGCCTGTTCTCCAGTTCTCTCTGGATAGTTTTATACAAAGGAAAATTTTTTTCTCTCCATTCTGTCGCTTTCAAGTATGTACACGTGGAGCTGTAGAAATGTATTTACTGTTTGCATCAGGGCTTCTACGTTGAGGATTTGGGTGTTATTCTGAGTCTGCTGCTGCTTACTCTTTCTAGTGATATGGAAAGATGGAAGACACGTCCCAGTGGTTTTTTCCACTGCCATTCAAATATGTAACCCCTATACTATCTGTCTCAGTAGAGTCTTGATTTACATACCATAGATATTTTTAGGACATGCATGGGAGAGATACCCATGAAATTTATAATTATTTGTTATGAATCAGGGTATCAGAATCTAGCTCTAAACAGAAAATAGAACTTGAATTTCTGAGGTGGTACACATCATCTTGTAAGAACTTGTTATAAAACATAAGCACAACAAAATCTATCTACAATTTTGGAACTAAATATTTTTAGTGGATGAATATATATTTCTGCTATAGCACAGGTAACTACCAAGTCATCATACCCTCCGCAAGCTTATGAGTTATTCTTGAATGACTTTATTCCCAATCACAGTCTCTAAAAGGAAACCAAACCCTGGCTTTTTAAAAATTATTTTATCTTGCAATTTTTTATGGTGCAATATTCAAATAAAAGAGCTTCTGAAATGAAAATAATTATATCTACTCATTTTAGAAAGCTTTCTGTGAAAATTACAGCCCTTGCATGTCAATTTTGAGGGTATCATTAGTGTTTTGGAAATTCAGTTGCATAAATGATTTTGTTTTAAAAATAAATTGTGTCCTGAAAGGTTGTTTGTAAACATTTTTCCCAGATTATTTTCTGACCTTGTGGATTCATGGTTTAAGATCCAGTTATCTGCAAGCTTTGTGACTCATTTTCTACTTGCCTTTTCAGGTGTATCATCCAGGACTATTAGGGGAGCACATCTATCCCTCATTATCCTTGGAAACTGACAAATCTGATGAAACCGAAATGACACCAAAAAGAATGATTTCTCTCTTTTATCTTTATTGCAGATTTGTCATGTCACTTTCCTCCAAGTTACCTGAAGGCTTGAATTGCTGATTCTGTTGCTATTTTAGCTCAGATTTTTTGAATGTGAATTGTGGCAAAAAACCACTTCCTTAATGTCTGTGTTGGTAGTGAACTACTTGTGCACAACTTGCAGTATCTGAATTTTATTCTTACTGAGCTAAAGCTTGGTCAGCATTCCTACATATAGAAATTTACATCCATTTGCTGTTATCCTGTTGTCCCAAATGAATCATTTTCCCCAAATATTTCATGACACATAAGAGTGCCCAAATATTCAAGTAAGGATTATTCATAGCAAGAAATAATGCAAACCTGTCCTTTAAATAAAACTGGGTTTATGGCTTGCAAAACTTCAGCATTTTGTAAATATAAATAGGCTGTTTACATACTCTTCAAATGAACTTATTTAAAATCGATGATTGCATGCAAGCCACAGTGCATTATTTCTGACAGAAATATACATCACGCTTGGAGATGTTCATATGGTTCCCTGACCAGCATATATTTATGTCACTGGTTTAAAGGTTATAATTTTCCTTATTGCATTGAGGGAAAGGAATCATGTTGGTAAAGCATTAAATTCAGCATATGGCCTATGGAGTTCAGTTTTTTAGTCCCCCAGGGACCTTTTATGTGACCTTTGATAAATACCTCTGTGCTGCACTGCAGCCATCGAGGAAACAGGGGTGATAAATGTGTCTTTTTTTTAACACCCTTTTTGCTGCTACCCATTCAGGTACTAAGCACTCTCAGACTGTGTTCTGCTGTAGGAAGCACTGGGCATGCACAGAGAGGGGATATTAGGTTCTACGGTGATGCAAATTCTGAAAGCTATGTCAGGCAAAAACTGCAACAGGAAGAATTATGACTCAAGTAATGCAACACAGCTGCAAACCTGTGGCTGTGAGTCCAGTATTATTATCAATATCTTGCTTCAGTACAAAATGTTTGCTTCTCACGAAGGTAAAGAAGCTTTGTCTTAAGAAATGGGGAATTTCACAATTTAGAAATGGCAACATGTATGACCACTAAAAATTTGTAATCTGTTTTTTTGCACTGAAAACTAGAGCAGCATACTGGCTAACCTGTTTGGCACATTCTAAAAGACTTCTTTTAGCACAAGTGATTGTCATTCTCACTGCTGGACAATGATAATTTATGAAAGAAAGAATCATGTCCAATGAGGAGCACACAGTACAAAACAAAAAATGAGGAAATGAGAGGTTCACACTCAGCTGAAGACTAGGTCAGGAAAGGATCTTTTAATAATCTGCCAGGAACAGCTCTCAGAGTTGTGCCCTCTGTACTCTGGTCAAAAATTTAACTTTATCAGGTAAGAAATGCTATGGATCAATAAAGCTGCCTCCTCTGTTTTTGTGTTTATTCCATTGTTGTCAACCCACATGATTTTCTTCCCCTTTTCTTCTTGCCTGACTATATGAACTATTTCTCCTTACTTCTTTCTGAAGAATGCTTTTTTCTCTGTGTGTAGAAGATGCCTTAATAGCCTCATCACCAGCATTTTTTGGTGAAGACCAAAGTCTTTTTGGAAGGTTAAAATATATGAAAATTATTTAATTATTAAAAATATTAAAAATTATAAATTATTAAAATTTACAGTGTAAATTATTAAATATCTATAAATTATTAATTATTTAAAAGTAATAAGATATATTAACCTTCTTACAACATATAAGAAGAAAAAAATTATAAAATGATTCAAGGGAAACTACTTGCTGAATTCAAATTCTCATCTTCTGCTATTCTGAAATGGTATCTTTCAGGAAACCACCCTGACCTCCCATTAGCTGTAAAGGGACAGACAACATGCGAACACTCATTTCCAGGAAATATAGCAAATTGTTAAAGTGCATTCCTTTAGGTATGAGCTAACACACCCTTTTGATCACTTGTTAAGAGTTTGCTTCATCTGTTATGCTCATTTGTCTTACCCAGGTTTATCAAACTTTTCATTATTTTTCTTCTGTGCAGACTGTCTATCAGAGTTACATTTCCTCAAGTAACTCTGCCAGTGCAGTTTGGCTAACTATCTGGTAGTACTAAAAGCTAATAAATCGTCACAGGAGGACAGGCAGCCCTGGGAACGCTCTGAATTTAAAGTCTGATTTATGTCCTTGGCTTAGGAGAAAGATGCCCTCTGTAAGAACAAAAGCTTCAATACCTAAGTAGAGCTGAAAATTCTTGAAGTGGCAAAATATTACCTGAGTCTGGGCTGAAGTTTAACTATGGATAATAAATCACATCTGGGCACTGTCTGAGAACCCAAACCGTAACTGGTCTGTCTTTTACTTTAGGCTTTGAAAGCTGATCTAACTGCCAATTAGATTTCTCTTGCCTGAGTAAAATAAAAATGCTCTTTGGAGTGAGTTTTCATATCGGTCCACTGCAAAAATCATTCAAATTACTGGAAGGCTAGAAATCAATCAAATAAAGTGTCACTGAATAAAAACCCATTAAGGAAGGAGAAACCCATTTCTAAACCTTTCTTTTTTTTTTTTTTTCCCTCTAAAATCGTTTTTGATAGTCTGATAGAAAAGTGGTGGTAGTAGGTTTAGAAATATTTTGTTGCAGGTGCCTTTCCTTCTCCAAATCTGGATGATGTTTGAGTATCAACGAAAGGATATTTATAATACCATGTGTGGTTTTTTGAAAGAATAGTCTCAAGTACATTTACTAGTTTGTAGACTCACAGAGTAATTTAGATTGAGAGGAACCTCTGGGCTTGTTTAGTCCAACCCCCTACTGAAAGGGCCCATTAACTCAGGCTGGTACAGACTTTTTCAGTTGAGCTTTGAACACTTTTGTCCAGTCAAATTTCAAACATCCCCAAGAAGGGAGATACTAATATTTTCACTTTGTGGACAACATATTCTGTTGCTTATACACTCTCATTTTGATTTTTTTCTTCTATGCCCAATTGAAATGTCTCTCAATGAAACTTTTGATAATTTCCTTGTGGTATTTTGACAAGCCTCTGCCTGGCTCTGTCCTCTGTATAACCACAGGCAGTGTATTCAGTTATCAGTGTAAGACCTGCTGGCACTTTCAGATAGCTCTCTCCTCATTCCATGGCTTTACCACTTCCATGTAGAAGTGTACTATATATAGCATAGCTACTGAACTTGTATATATACCTTGTGAAATTCAGTAACAGAAGGGTGAGTCAGGACCCAGCTCTACCCAGTAAAAGAGGTGTCAGTCCTCCAGTAACCACTCAGGAGGAAATATCTCAAATCTTAATGATTTTCTAATGACATTTGCCCTTCTATGTTGCAGATCACCAGTTCCTAGTTTGTGGCTAGCAAACAATATGTTTCCATAACCAGAAAAAGCTGTCAACAGCAGGACAATAAGAATAAAAGTCAACTATTTTTTTCTGGTATAATGTTCCCTCTCAGGTATGGTTACTTATGGGACTGTGACCAGCAGTAAACATTGCTGGGTTTCTTGCTTTTGAGGAGAGTTTAGTGCAGAGTAGAGAGAGAGGTTCTGAAATTTATCACAAGGAGACTCCTCCAATGTACTGAAGAGGCGTGGCTCAAGCAGGAAATAAAACCATTATGCAAATATTACAGGTATTATTTTAACATCTGCATGGATTTGGTCTGTTTTGTATGAGGATTTCAGATATTTATGAAAGATGGTTTTTTTCCATGGTAGGCTTTCTAAAGCCCAGACTTCTTGCAATCTCTGACACATAGTATTCTTTCTGTTGATAAAGTATAAGATTTTAAATAAGCTATATGTCTAATGTTGTTCTTTACATTCTTGATGGATGCCATGTTTATTCCTAAATTTATGAGAGAATGAAAAACTTTTGTAGGTACAGAATAGAAAAGAGAATTTTTTTCTCAGAGATATGTCTCGTCCTGATGAAAACCCTGAGATGGCAGTTTTCTGATTTTAATAACTTGAATTACCTTTTTCTATGTACTGTAATTTTAAAAACCATGAACGGGAATATACACACTAGCAAGTAATAAATCAGCCTTGCCATTCTTCTGTTATTATTAACCATATGAATGTTTTAGATTTATGTTCTGGTAATTCATAACCTTCCATCGATTATCTTGTGGATAATTTGTTGTGTTTATAATAACAGATTCTCAAACTCATTATATTAAGTCCTCAGATATTAGAAAGCATATAAAAATAGAAGGTAAAAAAAAAACTGATTATGCAATTCACTGGTAAAATATGGATTCAAATTACAATTTTTTAATTTCTGAGGTAATAAAGCAGTATTCACCTGCTACATCAGAATGAGGAATGATGGCTAAACCATCTGTCATGACAGCTAGAAGCATATTAAGAAGCAGAGATCAGCTGAAGTCTACAGGTCCAGGCTCCTAATGGTTGCTGTTTCAGTTTTTGTAATTTAAATACATTAGTTCTAGTTCACATCTTTTTGTTATGTGAAAACCTGGTCAGCTTTACTGTCTAACAGCAATTTACATGTATTACACATACAGTTGTGTTTCAGGTTTTGAAAAGGTTATTCTTGCAATTCTAGCTGGCAAGTCTCCAGTTAACCTTGATGACTTAAAACCATACAGTCACTTTCGTGACCGTTATCAACAAAGCACATGATTGATAGACAAAACTGGTTTCTCATCTCATAGTCAAAAGCAAATAGAGAGTAATAATAATTGTAATGACATTCAAGTCTAAAGGACTATTAGTTGATAGAATTGTTTCCATGTGGGAAAAACTAAAAATAGGGTTGCTCACTAACAGCCTCATTAGCGGTTTCATGAAAGTGGACTGACTAATTTTTGGTCTTTCATGGTGGCATGAACTTCAACAGACAGCTACACTGAAGGCAGTGACTCAGATCCTTCTGCCCTATTGTCTTAGATTTACCTGTTCTTAATTTTTCTCTTATTGTCTTTTATTTAATCTATCTCATAGCTTGACTTATATATTACATTATAAAGCAGGAATTTTTTGGTAGTCTTAGTATTATAACATTGGTTATCTAATCCCTTTAGAGCTTGAAAAATATTTTTAAATTTATTAGTTTTTTAAAAATGCAAATATTGTCATTAATAAACTCTGAAACCATTCAAAGGGAAACGTATACTAAAAGGAGTTCCTTATAAAAGACTTTATAAAACTGCACAGGAGGTTTTAAACAATTGTAAGAGATTACTTTGGACTTGGAGTCTTTCTAGTTCTTTCTAGGTGCCTGATTATGAACAAAGTGTTGGATTGTGTGTTTGTCCCTTTGGAACAAGACAAGCAAGACATGTTTGAAGTGTTCATAACTACACTCCAGATCACAGTGGTTTTTTAGGATATTTAGGACGTGGTCATTGCAGGTTCATCTATTAGTGAGTGATCTTTGGTACTTTTTATATTATAGCACTTAGCTACAAGCATTTTAAATATTATCCAATCTGTGACAATGTAATCAGAGTATACGTTCTTCGATGTAAGCTAGATAGTTTTATGAATTTAATGTCTTTCTTCCATAATAAAAGGCAGACAGCAGAAGTTTGAGAACCTGAGTCTAATTCTGTTGGAGTCACATCCCAAACTGAGGAACTCAGTGTGTGGATTTTTCCCAAGTTTGGACTTCTCATACTTTAAATCCTAGTTCCACCTTTTTTTTTTTTTTTTGCCTAGCTGTAAATAAAAAGTAGTTTTCATCCATATTCCAGTTGCAAAAAGTAGACATGTTCAAACACAAAACCAAAGCTGTCTAACTAAACTAGGTGCTGGGACGCAAATCATCATCTGGTAGAACTTGCTTTGTGACTAAATTACACACCATCCAAGCTTTGAGCACTGAAGATGGTAGAGGCATTTGAGAAAAAGCAATTTTTCCCAGAAATGTCTCCTCCTGATGAAAATACAGAAATGGCAGTGTCATAGTTACAAATAGATATGAGAAAGTGATTCTCAAAAGGCAGATTTTTTAAAAATATCATGCAGATAAATGGCATGTATGCATAATAATACTGAAAGATACACATTTCAAACCAGGATATGAAAGCAATCCTAACAGCAGGGTACCCCATCGTTGCTAGTTTCTCAGATCGTTAACAACCACTCATGAGATGGGAATCGAGAGAGCCTGAGAAACCAAAGGATGTTGTTATAAAATACAAGTAGTAAATTTCAAAAAGCAATTCTATCAATTAAAAAAAATTGATAACCACAGTACAAAACTGCTTAATCTTGTAAAGCAAAAGCTGTTTTGTATTTGAATTCTGAATCTTACCACCAAAGAATCAGCCATAGGTGGACAGGTTATGAGAGAAGAAATCCTGACTAGTTTACAGAAGCTTCAGAGACTACCTGAGATTACCCTGTCCCTTGGAGGCTGGGACACTCCAAGTCATCTTCTGATGACAACACTTCTAAAAAATATACACGTTCAGTAGATGGCAACTCTGCCTTTACAGTGATACCTGAAATCAGGTTTTTATTTCAGTCAAGTCGGTTTTCATTTCTCTGTGTAATGTAAATTTTCCAGGGGGAGGATTTTGCAAGACTTGGGCTCAGTTCTGAGTCTGAAGATCTAAAGGGAGGTCAGCAACAAACTACACACCTGCTATCATTTTTGTCATCTTAATGCAAGTTTCATTACAGATAGGTGAATCAGAGAGGCTTCTTTCCTCCTATACAGGTGAGACTAGCACTATGGATAATCCATGAATGAAAGACTGAATAAAGAAACGGAGAAAAATTAAGCCCCTAATGTGCAGTCTACAAAAACTGGAAAAAATAAGTATATTCCCACCAAAAAAAAAAAAGTTATATCAAGTAAATATGAAAGTATTCAGAGACTTCACATCTGAAAAATAACATAAAGTGTTAAAGTCTTGCTAAGCAATTTTTTTTTTTTCTGACAAGATAGTGTATTTTAAAAAATAACATATTTACTATGAACATTTGTGTTTGTGTGTCAGTAGGACCATAGGATCACAGGCTTGAAGGAAACTCAGGACATCCCCAGTCCAAACTCCTGCCTGAAGCAGGGGCAGTTCTGAGGTCAGACCAGGCTACTCAGAGCTTTGTCCTGCAGAGTGGTGAAAACCATCAAGGATGAAGATAACAGTTTTATGTGCTTTGATCTCTTGAATTATTGTAAGACTATGAAGAAAAGTATTTTTTCTAGATTAATTTCCAGGCACAGGATGAATCAAAAGAATGCAGTGGGCCATGCCTGAAGCAAAGTCCTACTCACTAAGTTTCAGGGTATCAGATATGACTATCAAGGGGACCCAGAGACATTACCTTAACAATTGAAATATCTAGTGAAAAATGTATAGAAAGTAAGAAATTCTTTACAATGAGTCCACCAAACAGGTTATTTGCAATGAAGAGCGATCAGCAAAACCCTTGGAAGTGTTTGTGAAACTAGATACCTATCAGCTGAAGATATAAAAATGAAAATTATTTTGTAAAAAGACGTTAATTGCTGTAAAAAAATGAATGTTTAAGGGAAACAAGGGATCTGGAGAGCTTCAGCTTCACTGAGGAGTTCATGTAGGCAGAGAGCAAAAGGTAAGGTTTATGCTTTAAAAATTATTTAACAGTAATAAATGCCCACAGATCTTGTATTGCTAGAAATGATTAAAACTTCCCATGATAAGCGCTGGAAAGTACCACGTATTACAAACACAAAAAAGGGGATCGATTCTGTGAATCTGCCTTCTAAGCTGCAGTTATCTACAATACTTCCCTCAAACAGATGAAAATTAGCTTCTGGGGTCCTAGTGTTTTTTAATTTACCGAAACAGAATTGAGTTTAAAAAGTGATAATGACCTAGTATAGGGACTGATATTGAAATAAAAACTTGCTGTCACCAATGCTTCTTGTGAAAAACTGGTTTGTTATCTGGAGCCCAGGAGAAGTTTAGGCAAAAAAAGATAATAAGATAATGAATTTAAATAACATGAGCCGACATGTCAGCTCATTGACTATCCTTTTTTATTGCATTATGACACAACTAGCATGGGTTATACTTTAAAACCTTAGAAGTATTTAAATTGTTCTTGTCTGTCTTCTGATTGCATTTCCTACAAGGTAACTTTGCAGTGCTTATTAACATTGGTAATACCATGCCAGTCCAGGCTACACAAGTACACACTGTGATATTGTCCAAATTCAAAGAGATGGTTGCTACACTTACCAACAAAACAGAATCCTTGCAACATTTGAATTCATCCTGAAACATAGATATTTTTCAGCAGGAGATTAAGCAGTTGCTTGAGCCCAGACTTGCTTTCAGAAACAAGCCAGCCCTCAAGAGTGGACATTAGCTGGGTGTGGTGAGACCCCGAGTTGAACAGACCTTAGAGGTCGATCCGTGTTGACCTCTCCTTCATATGAACTACCCTAAAAGACTGAAACTCTTGCTCCAAACAACCCCTCCAACTTTTAAAATACACAAAACTCACAGCAACTGGAAAACGTAAGACAGAAATGAAAAACTAATTTATATATTGCTTTGTATCTGTCTGTCCCTGGCTTCAGTTTTACCTATTCAACAGGTATGCATTGAAGAACTGACCCCCACCCATCCAGAATTTCCCCAGGACCTTCAAAACATTTCCTTAACCTCCAGTGTGTCTGTCTCCTTCATGCTTTTAGTCTCCTACTTTAACTCACTTGTTTGTTCCATCAGAAAGCAACTCTGCCCTAGCTTTCTCAATCTCTTTTTCACCCCTAAGGTGATCTTTTCTTTCATAAAAGCATAACACAGAGATGAGTGGCAGGGGGGAAAGGGGAAAAAAACAGAAGAAAATTCATCATGAACAGCAGCATCCATTAAGCAGAGCTTGGTCTTGGCTATCTTTTATAAAGAGACCAAATGTCATTCTACTTACAGGTGTAGGAGGATGAAACAGTATTCATACATAAAAAAGTTTACTAATTAAAAAATAAAAGCTAAGAAACTTATCTAATATTCCTTCTAGAAATAACACCAGTTTTACTGTTTCTTGGCCAGAATCACAGGTTTGACTTTAAGGAATCTGGACTTTACATGTAAAAACATGGTAGACTCTACTGAAAGCAAATATTGAAATCTATCTCAAAAAAATAGTAATAATAAAATCTTCAGAATAAATCTGAAAAAAATCCCCATCCAAAATTTAACGTATCTAAAGGCATAAAAAATAAATTTGTAATCACCAAATAAAGCAGAGATGTATATTAAGAAGTCCTCTGTTTCCAAATACAAAAATATTAATCAAGAAACATTGGAGCTTAGTAGGTGCAAGCATAAAGTACAGAAGTAAAATCTTGACAATGTAGATGGAATGGTAAGGCTGGCTCATGAAAAATTTAATAAGCATTCAGGAAGGACTCGTGTATTAATGAGAAACCTACCAAAGTTTGTGTTGTTACTTGAGTGCATGAAAATGGACCCAGTGGTGATGAGCTACACAGGAATAAATCTCAGTACCAACACTGGTCTCTGATGAACATGCTGGAGGGTTCAGACAGCAGTCCAAAAGCAAAAGGAAAGAAAACCCTTCAAAATTAGTCAATTAGTCCTCCCTAAACAAAGCCTAGTATTTCAAAAGAGAATACTTGTTACCAAAGGTTTTACTGATAAAAGCATTTCTGACTCTATTCTATTCCCTGCAAAATCCTGTATAATTCACTTAAGCAAAATGTTCATCTCTGAGGCATTCAGCTGCTTCTATAGTGCAAGTTCTAGAAGCTGAATAAAGTGCTAATGATCTCATCAAATACCACTTTAATGCATAGTGCTATAACACTACATAATAGAATGTGACAGGGTAGGTTTGCTGCTACAGAGAACTACCGTGTGTTTTTCATACCTTTCTATCACAGAGAACCGAACATGATTCAGCCATTTATTACAAAGTAGGATTCAGACTTCTGGGACCAGAAGACTTGACGTGTCACCATTCCCAGCCCTTCTCTACCTGAAGCCCCAATGCATTTCTAGATCTATTTCCATTTTTACTGTATTCTACTATATCTTAACTCCCATTAATTTCTCCCATACTGCTGTAATTAGTCCAAAGCTGCCAGCACAGGCCTTTCATTTCCAAAGGTGTAATCCAGCTAATTTTCAAAGGCCTTCAGTACCAAAACAAAGACTTATCTTTCATTCTGTGCAAATGACAGGCTGCACTACATGGTGTATCAGAAAACTATCCACTACGATTTCAGAATTTCTTTAAGCTCCATGAGTTTATTATTAAGGTCACACAAACTGTAGCCAGACAGTTGTATCCAAAGACTGTCACAACACATCAAAAACTTTGTTTGCACTATTAGCGATTTTGGATATTAACGATTATTCTTCAAAGAAGATAGATCCTTTTCTGAAAATAAAAACTGCTTGATTAAGGAGAGTGCAATTAAAACACAATTATATTTCAATAGCATTGACTTTAGCTGATAAGGGCGTTTTTGCATAGCTTTTCTAATTGTTAATTCTCTTTCTAAGTGAGAATATCTGTATGCCCATAAACACCAAAACCAGGAGCCTTTGAATTTGTATCATCACAAAACAGATTTATTATTAAAAATGTTCTGATAAGAGAAAACAAACTAAGGGGTTTTTTTGTTTAATACTCTAGTTATATGATAGTACTCGTAGTTACTATTGGGAGAGAGATTAAACCATAAAACACCTGAAGTCTAACAGAGGATGAAGAAATTAAAATCTTAATGAAATTTAAAAAGGTGAAACCGTCATTCCAGGTTTTGCATTTTACATCCCTATTGTCTACTGTTCACTAATTTCTACTCTTTGTTTTATGTTACCAGGAATACATTTTGTATAGGAAATTATAGCTGTATTTTATACCTTTTCTTTACCCTACTTCCATCTAAAAAAATAATTCCATTCTTATACAGAGCTGTCTGTGAAATCATATGGTGTTGTCACAGCTGTAACTTATCCTACAGCAGAATACAACATCATACACAGTGTACAGTGATTTTACTGGAAGTGTAGAGAGGAAAAAGATGTGTCTTCTACTTTTTTTAATGTATCTGAATCAAAACCAGTTTCTAAATAAAATGCAGGTAGAAAAATGCATCTGCTGCTCAGTAACGTTAGCTTTACTACTTTGCCACTGAAATGAATTTTTCTCTGAATTGAATGAACAAAGTTTTTATAGTTATGTGTGTGGCATTGTGGTTTGCCATAGTAAGAGAGCTCTTATTTTTATGGGATTGAATGAACCTAAATATTGAACTAAAATGCATAACAATATCCTCTAATTTATTAAAATCCTTGTGTTTGAAAGTTCAGACTTCTAATGTTTTATTTCAAGTAAATAATACACATTTCTCTTACCGATAGTTGCACTTCAGCTAGTGGTTGTTATAGAAAGGTGATATCAGGAGAAACAAACCTTTCAATATTAACAAGTATTAAAAGTATTGTTCTCTTGTTATCAAAATAAAATATACTAATAAATTATTTTGGAAATGCAGATTAAATTTCCTTTTAAAAGTTACTTATTGGCCCAAAGATAAACCCCAAGTTATCTGAAATACTTTAGGACCACACAGAATGCTCCTGAGAACATCCTCAGGCAGTTGGTTGAAAACGAGATATTCCAAATCTTGTTGTAAATTCTCTGATCCCAGGCATTGAAACTGGTATTTGCAGCTCTCTGTCCTACTTAATAAATATAAACAATTTATTTGTAGCAACATCTAGAAACCTTCACTGAGTCAGGTGTTGCAGTGGCTTAGGCTGGTTAAGCTTGTGCTGCTGCCAAAAAGGGAGGCAGGTATGGCTTGTCTTCTCTTGCTGTGACCTTGGAGAAGTGTTCCAGTTGTGCAGGGCAAGCAGCAGAAATACAACTGCAGAGCAGAAAGGTAGGACAAAACATTTCTTTCAGCGAGTTAAGCAGCATCCTTATCAACATTTTTGGTACAGTCAAGGTGGAGCCCAGTGTCTCACTTCTGCAGCTCAGTATGCCATTTACCAGGGCACCTAGAGTCAGAGCACTCATTTCCCTTGTTGTTCACTACTCTTCCTCTGGGAATAATTTCCTTTCATTAGTTTGGCTAAATGATAAATCCAATCTCTTTTCTGATGGAATAATGTATGTTTGAATAATAACAATAAAAAATGTTTCATTCTTTGCTGTTTAATGAATGCTTTGATCTCTAAGGTGGGTTTAGAATGGGTAGCAAGGTGGTCAACAGGAGCCTTATTAGCCTCATTTGATTGCTGCTGAGATACTGAGATGAAGATAGGGTTCATGTCCTCTATGTTCTGTCACTCATGTGATATGAACCAATATGGTTCATGATTCAAAGCACATTATTGGTTACCATGAATTAATTTCTTGTTATATGTGGTCTTATTTAACCAGAATGAGATATTCTAGTCATAATACAAGATATACTGAAAATACTACAATTAAACACAAGAGATTACATTGCCTCCTGTGCTGATACAGCAAAGGGAAAAGGAGAAAACACCTCCTGTCTAGTCCCTTAAAAAAAAAAAATGCTTTCTCTGCTTTGTTAATTTGAAGTATCAAGACACTATTTGCCTGTCTGCCAGTCATGTGATTATTTCTATAGACAGATTATTTTCAACTATATAAACACTTTTTCTCTCTATCTTTAATAAGAAATAACTGAAGAGTTGACAACTATTAGAGCAATAGTTTGGTACTATTGATTTGTATCAAATATGCTGCTATAATTTGTCTTATTGGTAACTTTATTCACCAGCCCACAGCAACACTGAAATGTACTGCTTTGTTATAAATTTCTGGTGTCCCAGATACCAATTCTCTTCAGATCATCTAGAGCACTAGAGAACTACTTTTTCCTCACCAAGAAAACCAACAACCCTTTCCTCTGCCTTTCAGGGAGCCAGTCATCCCTGATGGCACATGGAAGTAGGCTGGGCAGGCTGTACACCCTTCCCAGGAATGGTCTTCCATCCCTTCCGTTTCAGACACTTGCATCTCAGCAGTTACACAGGGGGGTTTTGTGCTTGAGTCCAATGTGTCAGCTTATATGCTTTGGTCTAAACACAGAGGGAAGTTATTAAAACACACTTTGGTTAACTTAAGTGTGCTTGAGTAGCAGTAGTTTAAAGAAATGGCAGCTGCATGGCCCCAGGACTGTGATGCAAATAGCAGAAGTTCTTCGTAAAAAGGCATGGCCCAGCTGGGCATGCTAAGAAGCCTGACACTCAGTGGTTTAATAAAGACCCAGTTCTGTTACTGGCATCAAAAGCAAGGTCAGTTCAGGAAACACTTAGATTCACAACCTACTTGTTCCTTGTTTTAATGAAGAAACGCAGTAAGGTTTAACCTGAAAGTGAGACCTCGCACCATACTCCACACTATATTTTCAGCAGTAGATATATTTATATGGTTCCTAGCTATAGCTGCAGAAAACAGGCTTTAATTTCTGTCTACGTCAACTGGTCATTACCTATTTCATACACAAACATGTTTTTAAAAGTCTAATGTTAAATATTTATATCCTACAGTCTACCCCAACTAGACTTCCTAGCCTTACAAAGGCACAGAGAAATGCATAAACATTTCTTGAAGACACAAAATCCAAGTGACTTGGGTGATACTTCCAAAGCTGAGAGTATTTAATGAAGAACACCCTGCTTTGAACTGTCAGCATATCCTGAACTACGCTGATTTTCTATATAAAACCTCATAACTAAAGCTATACCTGCCTAGAAAGTATAAAATGACATTATATAATTTGAGACTTTTGAGCAGTTCATGTAGAAAAAAGCTGGTTGAAAACCCTTTCCAGGGAATGAGAGGGTGGTCTAGATTCAGAAGAGTCACAGTCACCTGAATTGGACATCTCATATAAAAAACTATTACATCACACATCTATCTAGCTATATATATCCTGCATTTCATTCCCTTGACGTACCTATTGATGGTAAACATGTCTTCAAATCAATGGCACTAGGGTCATCTGATATTATTAACAAAGGTGGTGTAGCTAACTGTCATATTAACAGCCTGCCACTGTCAAATGTAAAAAGACTGAAAAGGATGGTCACAAAAACAGCCTTTGCATAAGACACTTGAAATCTGTAAGTATTCCAGCTAACGCAATTTGGGTGACAATGAGCAAAACCAACAAATTTTATTTGCAGTGCAATAACATTGGGATGAAGAGAATCGGCGTGCTTCCATGGGCAAAGTTCTTGAACATTGTAGACGGAGATAATCTCCCAGAGAACTGCAAAGCAAGTGCCTTTACTCGAACCCACCAGGTTCTTTATGGTGGATGTGCCTAGTTAACCTCAGAGGTTTTCACGGTATTATGGAAAAGGCAGTGTGGCACAGAAGATTTACAGAATCGGACATTCAGACATCTGCTGCTGCTTGCAAATGAAACAACTTCTGCCATGATACCAAGCTTCAATATTCCTTGCAAAACAGAAGGAACTTGAAATAAAGTGAAAATTAAAAAAAAAAAAATTAAAAAACCCAAGCTAATGAAAACTTACTGTTGCAAGTCATTAACTGCTTACATAAATACAGTTTCTAGGATTATTACATTAGAACAAGTGTCATTTTTAATGACTGGAAAATGTGTGGAACTGCTGCAAACTACTGCTGCTTCACCATAAAAGCTAAAGGGAGAAGGATTTTATGGGCTCAAAATTATATGTTCGCCAGAGGCTAGACAAAAGAAAATGTGCTGGTCAGATAAAACACTATGTATGCATGTTTGGGTTAAAGAAGAGAAATCATCTGATATGAAGATAAGAAATAGAAAGCTTGTTCAAATTCCTCTACTGCAAATGTCCTTATTCATCAGTTTATTTCTACTTTTTGTGGGAGGACACTGATAATTACCCAAAGGTTCTCTAGCCTGCCAAAAAGACAGAGATGATTGTTTGCATTTATTATACCAATTTTTCTTCATTTCATGCTGTGGGGTCAGTTCTGCAAGACGAGAGATCTTTGCCTTAGTCCAACAATACTTTTAAGTATACCTAATGAAGGAGACTGTTACGGCTATGCTCACTGTCTTGTCAGATTGCTAAAGGCCTTTCGCCTTTTTGCCTTTCTCTACTATGTCCCACCTGTAAAACTTCCAGGTAGGTTTTCTTCTACTGTCTTCCAAAAGGCCTCGATTAGACCTCACAGAAAGAAAGGGCAGAGCAAGTAACTTTGCTTGATACCTTATAAACATTCAAAAAATTCTTAGCGGGAAAAATTTATTGCATAGTTTTCAGAAGGTGCAATAAATGGAATGGAAAAATAATGGAAAAACAAGTTATTTAGGGTGGTGATGAGATGTAAGTCTTAGATTAAAGAATATCTATTATACCATTTCTCAGCTTCTACTGAAAGAAAGGGAAACATCACATGAATTTCTTTGCTTGAATGGGTAGAATTATTACTCAGCTGTGACAGTACTCTGTAAAAGCCAGTTTAAATATGCTTTTAATCATGACTTCATTGCCAGGTGCAAAACCACTTTAAATGGAGTTGAGGTGTCCAAGGAAAATAGTGTTTTATGTACGCAGTAAGCATGATTGTTTTATTCAGCACAGTTGGGAAATCAAAGTCTAAAGCCTGTAAACAGCTTTTCTTCTCACTTAAAATCTGTACATTTTCCTCATACCACCCAAATAAAATATTAAACTGGACTAAAGGAGGGCAGATACCAAGTTCTAAAGCATTAGAGGAAAAGAGAAGGTGAAAGGGAAGTTTCCCACATGTAAAAAGAAATTAAAAGCTGGTTTCTGCAGAAAGTACAAAAAGGTTACCAAAGTCATATGCTTTACTCATATATTAATTTCTCCAAGGTCAAATCATGTTTTAACATACCTGCAGCTCTGTCATAAAGCAGTCTGAATGAAATTCAATATTCTTAAAAGGTTGGCAGCTGATGATGATTCAAAGTCAAAATATTTTATCTGTGAAATATTCTCCTGAAAGCTGGTGGCTGATAGCCACTTAATTTGCCTTTTTTTTCTGGTGGAGCTAAAAAGGTAAGGTGAGCCTCACCCCACATAGGCTGCATACTTAAACCAGTGTTAGTTGACTAAGAAATAAAATAATTTGTTTTCTGACTTTTCAGTTGCTTGTTCTCCAGACTTCAGGCTTTCAGTAAGAGGTCTGAATTATCACTGGCTGGGATTCTTACAGGGATAGAAAGCCTTTTCTAAATTGAGGATGACTTTCTGCTATTCCCTTCTACTATCCTCTTTTGTTCTCCAAAGTGCCTCCCTCATCAGAACCACTGAAGCACAGCAACAGGATGCAGAGGAGGAAGTCTATGTGTGTGTGCCTGCGCTTATTTTATTTTATAAATAGAGGGATATTGTAAGTAGAGTCTGTCACATTCAGAAGTTCCAAATGAGCTAAATAAAAATCAATAAGTAGACAGTAAATTTATCCCATTAATATTAGGAGAAAAACAGTAATAAATTACAGGTATTAGAAATCCCTTAAATATCTAGCCCTGTTCAGAAGTTTCCTTTGGAGAAATGTGCTTATAACTTAGTTAAGTATGATTTGAGGCTGTCTCTAATGAATTTGTAATTATCCTCACACTATTTTTACACTTCCCCTCTCACATCCTCTTTTCTCTCACCACACATTTCAGTGTAAGTGTATGGAATGACTGGGGTTTAACAGGCTATTGTTCCAGTGTTTTCCCTATCTCACCTCCATCTGTGATAGAGTGGATGATTCACAGATGGGTGGATTAACATTCACAAAGCATTTGGCAGGGGATGCAAGCCTGGGAGGTATTCAGCTTCACTGGAAGCTGAAGACCTTCAGCACTCAACCCATAAGCCTTCATTGTGCAATGTTTTACCATGAAACCAAATTTCTTCGTTGCCCAGTTGGTTACTAGATTTTCTAGCATAAAATTGACAAGGCTGCTAGTGTTCACATTTTGGTTTCTAAACTAGTAACCAACACCTGTGACTAACTTGATGCTACAAGTATCCCCCCTTGGGGACAGCAAAAGCCATGAGGTCTCAGTTTATGCAAAACTATAGCTTTCTTTTATAAAGCCAGGAGATGGAAATATGTTTATATTCAGTGAGATCATTGTGTACCGTATGAATAATCATCTGACTGATGACAACATGCACATAGTAACCAACTGACATTTTGATAACACCACAAACAAGCGCTTTGCTTTGGAGAAAACGCCTGATTTCCCAAAGATAAATTTGGCATCAAAACTGAGGTTGACTCATTTTTAAAAGAGGGTTTCAAAATCGATGGCATAAAAATACAGGAATAATTCAGTCTTTATAAACAGTCTGTATAAACTGTCACAATGCAATTTTTTTCACAATGTTGTGTAAATCCCACATACTAGCTTTTAACCAGAATCAAAGGGCACATGAATGAAGATACACTACTGTTTTAAACCATACCTTCTTCCAGTTGTTCAGTGTAGTTTCTTCATGTTAGAAAAGACTATTTGCAGAAAACCTCCTGGAGAAGAAACATATCTTCTATATAAGTTTTTTGATTTCTTTCTCTTCACTGTTGTTCTGTGGTATTGCAGGGGTCAAGAGGTTTTCTCTATGCCATAAGTGATACTGGAAAAGTACTGGGACCTGTTTTACTATCTCTCTGCTACTAAGCCTATAGACAATCTGGCTTGCCTACTGAGTAAAACTAGAAATTAAATTTTCACTGTTCATCTACAACTTAAATGTTATACAGATACAAATTACATGAGAAGGATGTGATCAGAGTGGGTTGTGAAGACACATGTTTTCTTAGCACCGACTCCTCAGTTTAGTTCAAGATCTATACCCAAGAACTTGAATTACAATGATTCAGCTGATAAAGTTCTATTACTGCTTAAGATGTGAGCCATGATGAAAGGTGCTGGGAAAATAGGAACAGGGTCTGATCAACAGCAGCAGGGAGTATTATGCAGATACAATGTAGAATGTCTCTGGTGAAGCACAAATATTTGCTGTGCCTGTGGCAGGATTTGTCCCATGACACCACAGCAGTATGGAAAGAAAAATGGGCAGGCTTCGATGCTTTTGCAGTAGTAATGACACAAACTGTGCACGGTCCCAAATCAGCTCTTCTAGAGGGGGTTACCAGAGGGAGAGTGTTCTTTCCCACATGCAAACAGAAACAGCTTCACTTTAATGCTTTTGGAAAGCTGAATGTTCTAAGATTAGAGAAGTTTCCTAAACAAAATCTCATAAAGAAGTCATGGTGCAATGGGACAAGAAAGGAGATCCTCTAGTGGAATAATAACTTGCTAAAAGAAACAAACATAGGGGAAAACATTATGGGTTGTGCATAAGGGAGAAGATTATTATTGTGTCCCACATGGATCTCTATTGTTCAGCATATTCCTAAGCCATCTGGAAAAAGGGTTGAGCAATGAAGTGAAAAAGTCAAGATTCAACATTTAAAAAATGTAATAAAGATATCCAGTTGAAGTAAATAATTCTGCTTTGAATTGTTGGTTCACAAACACCTTTTTATATTTAAACTGTTCAGTCCAGTATATAAAACTTATTTTTAATATGGGAGAATATTTTCTTACCCAGATCCATTTCTGCACATCTACTAGGTTTGCTGAAGAAATAGTCAAATTGTGATGGCAATTACAAAACTCACTTGCCGGTCCTTTCCACCTTCCTAAGGTACTCACTATCTTACATCTCATGCACATTCAAGTCAGAGGCATACTATTTATGCTTGCAACTTTTTTTCAGAAAAGCAACACCTTTTCTCAAAACTGTATTGTAAGTAATTTGATACTTGTAAATGGAAGGAAACAGACAAACAAAAGATTTTTTCCCTTTCACTGCCTGTCTCCAAAGTTGTTAAGTCACCATGCCGCAAAAATCTTGATCCTTGCTGTGCAGGTAAATCAATGTAGGAGAAACTTTGACAATAACCCAGAACTGTGCCTGTTGCACTTCTGTCCAGTGAATAATAAATGAAATCAATGTTGCTTTTGCAATTCTCCTGTGATATAAAAGAACACTTTTTAACCTCTGAACACTCTACAAATTCAGCTTGCAACCCCAGCATTTGCAATGAAAGGTGTCTGAATCCTAGAATGACTTTATTATTGTTACTATCACCTTGGCTGGGTATAACAAACAGATATTCAAAAGGTGAACACAGTGAAATCACTGGATGTGAACTGTTAAAATTTTTCTTCACTATAGTGCTTTATACATATTTGTTGATTCCCGTATTTTAACACACCAAAACAAAAACACATGAGGGCAGCTCCCAGTTGTCTCAAACCGTCTCCAGTGTTTTGGGGGAGAAAGTGAGCATCAGATAATCCTATATATGGTGTTCAAGTAGTTCTAGTGACAAATGTAGTGTCAACAGAATGTAAATGCAATGTACTGTATAAAAAATATGAGAAATGCACAAAATGCTCTCATTGTGTGGAGTGTCCCCTCATTTCTAGTGACATGGTAATGAGCTATGGGAAAGATGCATCCTTATTTCAGAGATTCATATATTCATGAGTTTTAAGACCAGAAGGGGCTGTTGATTTCATCTGATCTGACCTACTACAGTGTAGGGCAGTGAGTTGTACCTTGTAACTACTCCATTATATAGGAACATTCCTCCTTCCTTTACTTGAATTACATTAACCCAGGAACTGTGGCTGAACAGCAGTCTCTCTCAAGTACATCCAATCATGAATTAAGCACTCTGGATCTAATTCTTACTTGCAGTGCTACCAGCTATGGAAGACAGTGACAAAGTCCCATATATGCCTACAAACTTCTAAGTGTATTATATGACAATGTTGTATTGGAAACTAATGTTTATTGGATAATCCACAATAAACCTTTATTCCTTTCTGGGATAAACCTTCCTTCTTCCCTCTCTTAGTCAGGGAAAACTAATCAGACTTTTCTGATATTTGTATTTCTTCTGTGACCCTGTACTTTATCATCTTCAGCTGCAAGAAATTTATCAAGGGATCTGTGTGAAGCTGTATTTGAACTACAAGTCATCTATAGCTCACAGCTCACCACCACTCCTTCACAAAGCTGTCACATGGAAACCGGATCCTACTTCTACAGGGGTGAAAGGATTGGAAAATTTGTCCTGAAATCTTCCATCCATCACTTTGTTTTTCCTTCTACAAAGAGCAAGCAACACCTTGAAGTAGAAATCAAACCTACAATACACATTATAACATACCTACAATACACCGAAAATTGGAACAGTGCTGTAATGCCAGTAACTCAACCATGAAACATGTTGTTATGTTTGAAAAAGTTAAACTCCTCCCTCTGTGCTAACAGAATTGAAACTTGGTAATCAAACTCAATTTACAACCACTATTACTGCTTCCTACTATGTTTTACATTTCTAGAGGATTCAGCTTAGGAGATACACAAACATACAGGAAACAATCCCCTTACACCTCTATAAAGATTAAGTAAAAAGGTGTGCCCCTTCTTAGCTTAATGATCAAGTGCTCAATATTTGAGAAAATATTATGGACATTATCATTATACAGGTAATTAATAATAAGAATTCTTTTGGTTACAATTATATATTACCCAGAGATTTCAGTTTAGAAAGACACATTGTGGTCTAAATGGGAAAGGGCAGGCAAGTTCAGATTCAGCAAAAGTGGTATTCAGTTAATTTCCATGACCCCTACCCTTGCGGTAGTACCTGTACACTTTACATGCTGGCAGATCCCTGTAAGGCAGGAAATTGATTTTATCTGTTGGAAAAGCAGACTAAAGGATTTGTGCATGGTCACACAGTGAATCTCTAAGGGAAAAGGGATTTGGGCATAAGTTTTCTAAGTTGCAAAATCACCCTAAGCTCTAGACTCAATCTATTTCAAACAAAAGGATATAATATTAGTCATCCATATTTTCTCATGTAGCAGTCAGTTCGGAGTCCCATAATGAGAAGAACAAATCAGCACTTCTCTAGAAATTAATGAGGAAAGACCAGACTCCACGCTTTTAACCCACAGCTCACAAGGCAGGTATATTTGAACTTTTCTCCGCAAGATATGGACAATGGTTTTTCTGTATTTAAGCACTTTCCAATAGGAAAATTCTTTGATCATTTGGAAGTATAGACAGAGTATGTGACATCCTCGCAGAGTTTCATTTTTCCTTTTTTCAGACAAAGCTGTGTCTTCAAAAAGGGAGGAGTAGCATTCGTTGGATTTTGGGAGGGATGGGGAGAAGTTCCTCCATGTTCAGCCAACACTTAAAGTGCTCTCAGTTGAAAACAATATGATAGAACTTCACGAAGGATTTAGTCTACTCACCTCCTATTTTATTTCCTCTGGTGATGAACACATTGCCTGTCCCACAATGCAGCAGCAGCCATAGCACTGTACTGACATAATCATTAAACACATCGCTGCAACACTTTATGGGTGGCACAACTGATAAGCAATCTCAATCCAAAGAAGAAAAAGGAGGGAAGACACCAATACATACTGCCATCCCAAATCACCATTTTGTTCTCTTGTTGCTTTTGTTTCCATTCTTATTGAAAAGTTAACATTTGACACAAAAATACACTCCAAACACTTCTAATGGTAATCAATACATTTTCAATAGCTCACTGACATTATAAGGGTCACAGAATCATAGGCTCAAGAGCTATAAGGTCTCTAGTCCAAATTCCTGCTCAAAGCAGGGTCAACCCTGAACTCAGACAAGTCTAGAGACTGCACAACCTCTTCAATTCTAAACTGTCCTCATGGAGAAAAGATTTTCCTTAGATCAAATCTGCACCACTCTTGTCCCAATTTATGTCTGTTCTCTCTTGCACTCTTACCATGCACTTCTTCCTGTTGAACTTCATTGGGTTCCTCTATGCCAGCTGCTAGAGGCTCTCCAGGTCCCTTGGGATGGCAGCAGCCCTTCCTGCAAATCGTCAAACGGATCCACTTGCTCACAGTTTCAGGTCATTTGCAAAACTGACAAGACCAAGCTCTATCTCATCCTCCATGACATTAATGCAGGTGTTAAACAGGGCAGATCCCATGGTAGCCCTCTGTTATATTCTGTTTGTAGATGGGCTCCAGGTGGAGTAAGACCCATTAATCACAACAGCCTGAGACCAATCATTCAACCTGTGTTTGTTATCCATCTGATTGTCCTCCCAGCTAGACTGAAATTTGTATAATGTTGTATTCTAGCAAGTGAGAGACTATGACAAAAGCCTTACTAAAACTGAGGTAAATGACATCCAGTGCTCTCCCCTCATTCACTACTCCAGTCACTTCCCTACAAGGAATAAAGTGGGACAGACATGATTTATTCTTGGTCAATCCATGCTGTTCCCAGCCACTTTTTTCTCCTTGATGTCTCCAGAAATATGCTCCTAGAGATCTCACTCCATGATTTTCCCATGGATCATAGCAAAGCCGATCAGTTTCCCAGATCATTATTTTAGCCTTTTTTTGAAGATTAGTGCGACATTTGTTTCTGCAGTTATTATGGATCTTCCCCAATCTCTGTCATCATTCAAGGGCATCTGAAAAGGGTCTTACAAGGACATCATCCAGCCCTCTCGGCACCCCTGGATGTGTGTTAGGTACCATGGTCTTGCATGAGTCAAGTTCTTTCATGTAATCTCTGACTCAACCCTCATTCTCTGCTGGTAGCTCTTCTCCTTGAACCCCTTTACTCAGTTTAGGGGCATAGAAAACATAGTTGGTAACAACAGAGGTAAAGAAAATATTGGATATCTCTGCCTTACTGTGTCTCTCTCTCTAAGTTGCACATCTCATTCAGCAATAGGTTCAAATTTTCATTTTTCAGTGTTTTGTTGCTTACATAACTGTATGAGCTCTTTTTGTTGCCCTTCTTGTCCCTTGCGAGTCCCAATTCCAGTTAAGCTTTATTTTTCCTAACACCATTGCTGCATGTTTAAGAAAGTTTCTAAGTTTCTTCCTGGCAGCCTGTCCTTGTTTCCACCTCCTGCATAGTGTGGGTTTGCTTTGAAGCTCTGTCATGACTTCC
Source organism: Rhynochetos jubatus (assembly GCA_027574665.1). NCBI lineage: Eukaryota > Metazoa > Chordata > Aves > Eurypygiformes > Rhynochetidae > Rhynochetos > Rhynochetos jubatus. The sequence goes on from CM050656.1 coordinate 28,007,525, forward strand.
TTGCTTAGCCAAGCTGGTCCCTTGATACATCTACTTATTTTCCTGAGTTTGCTTGGAGGGTGCTTAGAGGATGCTTGCCTTGCAGCCTTGCCAATTTCCAGTTCCCTGAATAACCCAAAGTCTCTTCTCCTAAAGCACAAGGTCTGTATTTTGCTATTCTCCATCCTCATTCCCCTCTGAATCCTGAATATCACTATTTCATGACTGCAGACGTGAATTCTCACACTGTCATACAGCACTTTCTTAATCAACAAATCTGTTTGCAATCATGTCTGCTAATCTATCCCGTACCTGTGTCAAGATGTTATCCCTGACAAGCTCCAAAAGCCTTCTTGCCCACTTGTGTTGGCAGATGGCAGGATGGCTAAAGTACTCCATGAGAACCAGGGTCTGTGATCCAGAGATGTCCCTGCATTGCTTAAGGAAGGCTTCCTCCACTTCCTCACTTTGACCAAGTCTGTAACACGCTGCCACCTCAATGTCAACCTTGCTCACCTCTCCTCTCGCCCTGATCCACAAGCTGTTACCCAGCTGTTGTCCATCCCATAGCAGAGCTCTGACATCTGAGCTACCCCTTGATACAGAGGTAAATGACCTCTCTGTTGTTCCTGCCATTTTTCCTGATGTGCTTCTGTGGGGTGTTGGTGGCAAGGTGCTGACAGACAGGGGCTGCAGGGTGGCCTCTGTGGGAGGAGTCTGGGGCTGACCCATACCAGACACAGTGGGTTCCAGTTGGTTCTAGCCATCTCCAACAGATCTACTGCAAAAAACAGCTGAACCCACCAAAAAGTGGATGAAAATACGTATAAGAAAGTGGGAAAATGTCTGGACAAGTGGGGGAGTAAGGATAAAAAAGGGAGAAACAAGACTGCAAACACCAAGGTCAGAGAAGGAGAAGGAGGATGTGCTTTAAGTGCCAGAGCAGACATTCACCTGCAGCCCATGGTGAAGACAGTGCTGATACAGGTTGTTCCCCAGCAGTATGTTGAGGACCAGGTAGCCACACTGCAAAACTTGGAGGACCCCACCCTGAAGCAGGATGTGCCCAGAAGGAAGATGTGGTCCACGGAGAAGGGAAAAAGTGTGAGGAGGAAGGAGGGGCAGAGAGGAACTTAAATTATGGGAATATAAGCAAAGACAGACACTCTGGCAAGAAGTATTCCTTAGCCATAATTTGGAACCTTTGCAACACCTCTGCATGCTTGATTTCTTCTAAAGAGCTAAAAATACCAAAGACCTCCCTAACAGACATTAACATATTCCTTTCTGGGTTCTTCAGCATGCTACTCGAGTTTCAGCAGGAGACAAAATAATCAGAAATATGTATGTTCTGCCAAACCTTTGATTGCATGTTTTAACCAAAGTGATAGCATGGAATCTCATTTTAGGGAATGCCAGTTTCATTAAGATTCATTTGGCTGCAGACACATCCGAAATGTAGTTCTATAATGAAGTATAAATGGATGTTACAGCAGCTATTGCACAGGATAACTTCATAGCAGTGCATGCAAGACTGCTGCCCTAAGAACATGCATACAAAAAAAGGAGAATCGTCTGGCAACATTGTTTACCTAAGTTGAAGAAACCTTTATAGGACCTTAAGGAAGTGCACTAGTGAAGAATCATTTCTCAAACAGTGACTGTTTCCTTTCACACACACACACACACACACACACACCCCTCCACCTTCTTCCTTTGCTTCTGAACAGATCAGGAGGGCAAGAGAACATAAGAACAGAATGACATGACGAAACAGCAATTTTTCATCAGAACAGGGGTTTGATCAACACCTAAGAAGCTCAACATGTTTCTGGAATATGCAAACTTTTTTATACTTTCTGTGCAAGAAATAAAAAAAGCTTTAATTTTAGAATTGTAGAATCATAGAACAGTTTGGCTTAGAAGGGATTTTTAAAGATTATTTAATATAACCCCTTGCCATGGGCTGGGACATTCCACTTTGAAATAGAGACAACACAGTGAAATTGAAATACAGTTTTTCATTATGAAAATGATGGAGTGCAGATTTTTTTTCACATTTTACCATATGAAATAATTTTCCAGACACAATTTTAATTGTATAAACTACAGTCTACTTCCCCAAAATAACATTAAACTATATATTTAGAGGGAGGGACAGAGGGAGGGACAGAGGGTCTAGCTCTATGTAGCAACTTAGGAAGACTAGACTAGACAAGAGTAGTTCAGTTAGAAGGGACCTAGAATGAATCTAGTCCAACTGCCTGACCACTTCAGGGCTGACTGTCCAAATGCCTCTTAAACACTGACAGGCCCAGGACATCAACAACCTCACCATGAAGGCTGTTCCAGGGTTCGACCCTCCTCTCAGTAAATCAATGCTTCCTAATGTTCAGTCTAAATCACAGCTTTGAACCATTCCCACATGTCCTGTCACTGGATCCCAGGGAGAAAAGATCAGCACCTCCTTCTCCACTTCCCCTCTTCAGAAAGCTGTAGAGAGCCATGAGGTAAACCATTATTCTGGATTCTGGATATATTCAAAAGATTATTTACTTTATTTAGGCATAACTATACCAATGCGAAAATGAAGTTTTTAGCACATGGAAGTTACCACTTTTCTCAGAACTGAGAGCTTGCTTGAATGATTGTCTAAAATAAAGGACTTGATCAGAGACCCAGATGAGCAGTCAGAAAACACTAACTGCAACCTGTCATACTGATGTCATACTGATGATGAGGGAACAGTGGAAAAGTGACTGTGCAGCTCATAGAAAATCATCATTTTCACAGTATTTGTGGGGTTTTTTTCCCGAATATCACCGTAATTATCTCATTCCCAATAACAACAGGGAACATTATAGCACTAGTGCAATGACATAGTGCAATAACAGAGAAAGTGTTAATAGTTCAACATTACAAAGAATTAAGTCCAAAATACTTTCTTAAAATAAAGGAAACTTTCAGCATTTAACACTTCAGATCAATATCATATTTCATTGATACAGAACTTTAGAAAGAAAAGGGAAGAGCTTGAATGTTATTTTTTCCTTTTCTATCTAGATACTAATATAAGGCGTTATTTGGTTAGTGTGATTTTTTATTCTTAAATAAATCAAGCTGTAGGAGTTTCACAAAATGAAAACCTGAACTAAAACAAATGGGTGGATCATTGTTCTCTCTGGAGAGTAGCTCAAATTAGTATTTTAATTACTTTTTGATCAGAATTGTGACTACTTCACACAATCTAAATCTCTACAGAATCACAAAACCTCTTTTATATACCTGTTCACTTTTGCAAGTCATTACACCGTATTAAGTTCACACATTTTGATGTTTTTAAAATAAAGTAGATAATTCCAGAAACTACCATGAAGAGCTATGGAGAAAACATTTACGAGAGTTTTATGTTTAGATCATGCAGAAGTATTTAGTCATTGACAACTCACTAATTTAAATGAGTGCCTAAATGAAATTCAAATGCCAAAAATAATTTTGAGATAATGTTTAAGTGCTTTCAAAATTAAATCTTGTGAACATTAAATGATACTGAGCTTCTGTATTTCAGACGACGAACTGTTATTTAGCTGCACAGTCTAAGTCATTAATAAAAGTACTTAAAAACTGCAGTATACCATCTTTGTTTGTCATTACTGCTGAATCAGAACTGCTGCTTTTTGACATGGCATGAGACCAGCAAAAATTGTATTGCCATTGCCAGAGCTATAGCTGTTCCTAAGAATATAGAAAAATTTTTTTAAAAAAACAGGTTTTCTACAGACTGTTTGTCTGACACATTCTACAAGCACTAGTCTAAACTTTCAGGAGAGGTAAACATATTGAAATTAAAACCACAAATACTATGTAGCTCTGCATAGGACAAGTTGTGGTGTTAGGATGTGGCATGTTTTATCCAACCAGGCCCTAAGAGCCACACTGTAGGCAAGGTTTAAATCTCATCTATCAGTGCTGCTTTCCCCACTCAAAGCAGGTTTAAGGCTGCAAGAGGCTTTCAGTGAACTTTATCATGCATGACAGGAAGGTGAGTGACTGCATCTGAATGTGGGTTTTTTCACGCAGCAGAACAGATGTTGAGCAATGTAACGATTTACTAATGCTAGGCAAGGTCCTTACAAGAGCAGCTTCCATTCTGAAAAAGACTGTGAATTAGCACTCTCTGCTAAAAGCCAGTTTTTGTAAGGAAAAGGGATTGTTCTAGCAGAGAAGATAGATGGAAAACCAAAGGCTGTCCAGGATCTAACCTGATCTTTCACCTGTTTTTCCTAAGAGGTTTGTGCGATCTGTAACATATGTGACTGGAAAAGGCCAGATGGCCAAGCAAATCTAAGAGCTATGCTCAAAGGGGTACCTCTGCTCAATGGACTCGATTTTCATCCAAGGTTTGCAGTTCGAAAGAGACACTCACTAATTGGAGTAATAGTCTCAACAGCCTTTTAGTTACACATGCCAACGTGCCAGAATTTTTGAAGAATTTTTTCTTTCCCCTCCAAGGATACACTGCGACCGCTCCAAAACTGTCAAATATAGATATATATATAGCAGAATACTGATAGGTGAAAAAGGAACCCCAAAACACGGAAGAAATTCTGCACAGTTTATCTTATAGACATGCTAGTAGCTTCCTGACAACTTGGCTTCAACTTCAATTTTCTTTCTCCCCGCGCCAAGAACCATATGCTAACTGTTACAGTGAAATGACACTCATTCCACAAGTCTGCAACAGAGATGCTATATTTAAATTCAACTGTTAGGTGAAAGTGTTTTATAAAAATTCTAGGAAACTGTATCCAGATGGTTACAGAGAAGTAGCTATATCTAGGGATTTTGGGGAAGATAACAGGTTACAGCAGTATCACCTCTGAATTTGGAGTTATCTATGGGCTATTCCCTTTCCCTTCAGGTAGAACTAAAACCACTACATAATGCAATGTTTGGCGTGCACCATCTGGACTATTTTGGCAGATATAAATTTTTAATAAACAGTTTCTTTGGGATTTTCTGTAACTACATTTGACTGCATATTATCAGCCCCAAGTTCTTATTTGAAATTACCTAATGAACAAAAAGAAATGTTAATACATTTATTTCAGCATTTTGTCAGTATAATTTTACTTTAAAATGGCAGAAAGACACTCGGGGAAAGATCTTTAAGGCTTGGAATTACCATCATTGAATATTTGACATTCTGAATTAGATAATTTCTAACATTAGAGTCTGTTCCATGAAGGGAGAGATGGCAGTCAGGAAGCTGATTATGTTTTTCAGATTTCCAAAGCAAATGTCAGTCCTTACAGTACCTAAAGCAGTTCAGCAAAGCTGCAACACTGGCACAGAGTAGATGTCTTCAGGTTTTGGAGGTAATGTTTTAGGCTAACTGAGGGTATTTATGAATTAATGTTGAAGAGTCTGGGTAATGACTGACTATGCCTTGCAAACAGCTTTGAAGATTGAGAACAGCCAACCACAGGAAAACAAGCATTTTGAAAGTTCAGTCTTTAGATAAGGGAGACTTCTGAACTCCAGCCTTATGCTACTAATATGTCATTATGTATTGTCCTTCAACGACTCTGTTTTAAAACAGATGGAATAGATGTGAATCAACACTATTTTCTGAAGTACTTCCAGAGCAGTAACTTTCCAAAGTAAGCTCACCTTTCTGATGGTTTTGTTTAACAATGTTGTTGATGGTATCATAATGATGGCATGAAGCTATTAGTCTAAGTTCATGTAAAGTATCTAGCAACATTTCTTCCCTTTATAAACATCTGTGTACACAAATATGTGATATGAACATATGCATACATGCTTACCACAAAGGATATTTCATGAATATCAACTACTTTCAGAGAAGTCTAGAGCTATTTTACATTTACATAATGACTCTATAACACTTAATATGAAGACAGGATGTCCTCAAAGCCCACATAAAGCATCCTAGAAAGGCAGGATGAAGAAAAATTGCATCATGCAGATACACACAGATGTATACTTTCAAATTAAAGTAGCAAAAGAATTTCAGAACAAGTACATTGTAAAATATTCTGATCAGGAAGCTGTCAGTATGATCCTCACAGGCATAATTATGAAAGGGTGTCAATGAACAGTGAAATAACACTATCTCGAAAAAATAAAGTTAAACTTCTAAAGCTTGATTGAACTGACCAACATTTCTATTTGCTGTGGTGACTCCCCAGCAGAGCACCAACCTCACACCAATCAAACAAAAAGCAGCTCCTTTTCCTCTTTTCTTTTTCTTTTTTTTTTTTTTTTTTTTTAGCAAAAGTCTGACAGGCCTCAGTTCTCTCTACCCAAAAGGATCTTATCCGCAAAATTCAGTTTAAGAATATTGAAGATAAATTTTTAACATCTGATGAGCACACTTGTTCATTCACACTCATGGGTTTCTGCTCTGAATTCAGATAACCATAGAGTCATAGAACCATAGATTGGTTTGGGCTGGAAGGGACCTCAAATATCATTTTCTTCCAATCCTTCTGCCATGGGCAGGGACACCCTCCACTAAACCAGGTTGCAAAGCTGCATCCAGCCTGGCCTTGAACACTTCCAGGGATGGGGCATCCACTGTTTCCCTGGGCAACCTGTTCCAGTGCCTCACCACCCTCTCCAGGAAGAATTTCTTCCTGACATCCAATCAAAATCTACCTTCTTTCAGTTAAACCCATTACCCCTTGTCCTGTCACTACAGGCCCTTGTAAAAAGTCTCCCCCCAGCTTTCTTGTAGCCCCTTCAGGCACTGGAAGGTGCTATAAGGTCTCTCCAGAGTCTTATCTTCTGCAGGCTGAACAAGACCAACTCTCTCAGCCTGTCCCCATAGGAGAGGTGGTCCAGCCCTCTGAGCATCTTTGTGGCCTCCTCTGCACTCACTCCAAATGGTCCATATCCTTACACTGGGGACTCCAGAGCTGTAAGCAGTAATGCAGGTGGGTTCTCACAAGAGCAGAATAGAAGGGGAGAATCATCTCCATCGACCTGCTGGACATGCTTCCCTTGATAAAGCCCAGGATATGGTTGGCTTTCTGAGTTGCAAGCACACACTGCTGGGTCATGTTGGGGTTCTCATCAACCAACACCCCCAAGTCCATCTCCTCAGGGCTGCTCTCAAGCCATTCTCCTCCCAGCCTGTACTTGTGCTTGGGATTGTCCTGACCCACGTGCAAGACCTTGCACTTGGCCTGGTTGAATTCCATGTGGTTGGCACAGGCCCACCTCTCAAGCCTGTCAAGGTCTCTCTAGATGGCATCCCATCTCTCCAGTGTGTCAACCACACCACACAGCTTGGTGTTGTCAGCAAACTTCCTAAGTGTGCACTCAATCCCACTGTCCATGTTGCTAACAAAGATGTTGAAGAGCACCAGTCCCAACACCAACCCCTGAGGAACACCACTCAACACTGGTCTCGACTTGGACATCAAACTGTTGACTGCAACCCTTTGAGTGCAACCATCCAGCCAATTCCGTACCCACCGAGTGGTTCACCCATCAAATCCATGCCTCTCCAATTTAGAGACAAGGATGTTGTGCTGGACAAAGTCAAATGCTTTGCACAAGTCCAGGTACGTGACGTCAGTTGCTTTCCCTTATCCTGCAATGCTGTAACCCGGTCACAGAAGGCCACCGAAGTTGTCAGGCATGATTTGCTCTTACTGAAGCCATGTTGGCTGTCACCAATCACCTCCTTATTTTCTGTGTGCCTCAGCAGAGTTTCCAGGGGAATCTGCCGCATGGTCTTGCCAGGCACAGAGGTAAGACTGGCTTGTAGTTCCCTGGGTCTTCCTTTTTTATCTTTGTAAAAATGGAGGTTAGGTTTCCCATTTTCAGTCAGTGGGAACATCACCAGACTGACATGACTTCTCTAATATGATGGATAGTTGCTTAGCAACTTCATCCACTAGTTCCCTCAGGACGTGTGGATGTTTCTCTTCAGGTTCCATGGACTTCAGGTTCCTTAGGTGGTCTTGAACCTGATCTTCTCCTACAGTGGGTATCTCTTCATTCTCCCAGTCCCCGTCTTTGCCTTCTGCGACTTGGGCGGTGTGGCTTTAGCAGTTGCCAGTGAAGCCTGGGGTGAAAAGTTGTTGACTACTTCAACTTTCTCCATATCCTGGGTAACTGTGTCTCCTATTTCCTTCTGGAGAGGGCCCACATTTTCCCTAGTCTTCCTTTTATCACCAGCATAATGCATGAAGACTTGGTGTTTCAAGACAGATGAAGGCGCATACTGACTTGTATTGGTCCTTGGGTTCCCACCTTGCTCCAGGACTGATGTAATCCACACCCACTCATCTCTTGTCACAAGCTGTTTCCTGATCTACACCAGTTCAGGGTGCCTGTGGTTACTCTTATGGATAGAGCAGAATAAGAGTCAGTTGTGGTGTACAAAGAGCACAGGGGCAGTGTTCCTCACTCCCTACCAACTACGCCTTCTCCATTGATTTTTCTCAGTTAATGATGTGTAGCAGGTTAACAGATCACTTTCTTTATTATCCACATTGGACTTATGAGACACATCCTGTGCAGAGGAGTACACGTTTCCTTGTATCTGCTTATGCTCCAGTGTCAGGCAACCCACAAATCTGCCGTTAATGTACCCAATTATTTAGTTATGCTATGGATTCAGCTCTGATCTAATTTACAAATTAGTATCCATACAAGAAATAACCCAATTCATTTTTACTCAGTATAGGAATGGAGATCTACTTTTTAATGACAATTACATTCAATCAGTGGTTTCAGCAGAAGAGAAATATACCAAATAAGGAATTTTTACTGTGAGTCCTCCAATCAGTCTACAGGGAAGAGAGACATTTCCATCCACAGTTTCATCTATTATTAACTCAGCTGAATCCATTTGCCAAATCTAAAATCTTAAATAATCCCAATCTGAATACATATTTGCCAACATGTAAAGAAAAAATTGTTACTCTGTCTTTTAGCTGTCATTATTCTTGGGGTTTTAATCCCTCTTTCCCATGTGGCAATTTCTTCTAGAGAATGCAGCAAGATGTGTATGCCTCTGTGCTCCTGCACTGTTAATGAAGAATGCTCACTACAGGGCACAATATGAGACCGCTGCCCCTAATATATAGAACAGGGAAGTAAAGAACACACAGATTTGGTAACTAGATAGTAAAATTTCAGCCAGAATGTCTCAGAAATACTTCTTGACCTGATCAGAATATTTCAGAAATAAACACATCACCAGAAGAAAGCAAGAAACTAAATACACCATCACACAGCTTGTTAAGTGTTCTGGATTTGTTTTGGTTTGGGTTTTTTTAAATAGAATAAGGGCAAACTGTAATAACCAAAGCAGAGACGTAGACTGGACTGTTCACAAGTATTCAGTAATTTTTCCTTTGTCCTGGAGAATGTTTTTCAACAGACTGCTCTGTGTCCTACTGACAGAGACCTGCTTACTCATGGATCCACAATAGCATTAACTTCTTCACAAAAGGTCAATAGGAAAAGTAAACAGACAACGAACACACCATCCATACAGCCACGTAACGTTGTCTTGGGTAGTGCAGTGGTATCAGCCGGCATGCATAGATACTTTACAGTGCCGAGACTGCTTCTTTTTTTGTTTTCTCCTGTTATGTTATCAACATTTGTATCCTAATTACTCAGGTAGACCATCATAAACTATGAGTTCCCATCTTTCAAGAGCAATCAATTTATAACTCTAGCTGTTTAAATGTGAGGCATGCCATTAGGAACCAGAACGAATAGGAATGCTACTGCTTCCACATCTGACATTGGGTCAAGACACTTCTTTGCAAGTAAACCATGTAGGTCACTGTCAATGGCATTTTCAGAAGCCAATGTCATTGGTTCAGAGGCCCAGGAAAGATGGAGGCAAATGTTATCTCCTAATTCCATAACAGAAGGTGGTTAATGGCAACACAGAAAGTATCATGTTAGACATTTATAAAATTATTTTATCATTTTAGCTGAGTGATATAATGTCACTCACCGACACAACAGGTGGGAAAAACTACTCAAGGAAGGATGAAATAAGATATATAAAATTATGATGCACCAATACACTTTCGTATTATGCAAAAATATACAGTAAAAATAATTTTCAGTTCAATGACAGATTTCTTACCTGAGTTGGTCACCTGTAAATTTTTCCTCAATTCTGTTTGAAGAATGTTTAATTTCATTTTTCTATAAAAATTCTGTTGTTCTGCAAACTCCTTTCATGCTCCCTAATCTTCAAATCCATAATACTGTCACCTCCTGTAAGTAATTCATACCATGTATAAAACTCCCTTACCTCAGAAAACCATCAAGGTTTCCTCAGGCAGACTGAACCTTTTTCTTTTATTTTTACAACCTCACATCATTATTTATTTTGTCTCTCTATCATTCTTTGCCCCAAAGTTTTTGCAAGTAAGATCTGAACCTGCTAATCCAAACCACTAGGCATAATCTTGTTAAACACATCAACTGTTTACCTGAATTCAATGTGAAAGTGCTAGACCACAAGTAACAGTGGAACCATCCTAGTTCTTAATTTGAAAACTGGTGAGCCATCTTCTTCAGTACAGCTCTTACCCTTCTCAGGTACCTAAACAAACAAATGTCACACCAAGGACTGAAGTCTTTTGAAAATATGAGGCTCTTTTGAGAATCTGGTTCTGAATGCTAATGCTAAGCTGTATAGAAAATTTCAACAATGATTGACTAGTGAGAAAAAAATAGTACTTAAACAGCGTATTTAATTGATATGGCATTAACTTCAATGATGTTTAGAGAACATCAAAGAAGAGGACATATCTGTATCATGCAGAATGAAGCAAAATTGGAACTTCAGCAGAATGATCAAATTTAATTCAATGAGCAACAATAGTTAGGATAACAAAATATTCTATGCAGTAAGTTTACTCATCCTCTTAACTTTATTTGTGTAGCCTGAAATTGGATTCCATAGAAATGCAAAGTTTTTCAGATTGCTGAGATCTGAACCTTTATCTTTCCCTGCAGGCTATTTGTATTAATCTCCTTTCCTTTGAAGCACAGAGCTGTTAAACTGTTAAAGCTCATTTAAAATGTGGCTATATTTCCATCAATGGACCCAGATAGTTGAATTATAGATTTTAATTATGCTTTTTTTACTTTGGAGATGCTTACTTAGAAATATATGTAACAAAAGTATGCAATTAAAGAGCCGTTATTGCTACTGATCAGTGAATTGTGTCTGTATTGCCAGCAAGAGATGGTTTAGTATTTAGAAGAATTTATATGGACCACTTTTTATTAGTGATTAATTTGAAACTCAGTCAGCTTCGTTCCCCTACTTTTATTAGTATTTTGTCATGAAATCAAAGCAGAGAAAAGGATGTGAAAATGTAAAATGCCTTATGCTTTAAGAGTGACATAGAGTAATATTTCATACTTCAGTAGCAACTATCTTACAAAATCAGTTAAATACGTAACTGGAAAATTAGAATTTATGCTTGCAATTTTATCTGCTATACATCTGACATGTCTGGGTACCTTTTCTAGCTAGTAAAACCAGAGCAGGACAGTTGCCATCATGCAATATTCAATCACTTTTCCCAATGAACCAATGCATGAATAAAAGCCCCTCCTCCACTGAAAGCGTTGCAGCTATAGTTAGCACGGTGTCAAGACTGTGAATCTTTAAACAGAAAAGGCAATGCCAATTATAGCTGGTGGAGGGAACCTTCTTCTGCAATCCATTGCATGCTGCAGCTCTGGGATGTCTATGCTCTGGGGGAAAAAAGTAAAAGAAAAAAAAGCAGGAACAAGCATTGCAGTAAAATGGTAAAGGTGAACTCCATTTACTTTCCAGGGTATTGGATAGCAAGAAGGAATGTGTTACTCTATGCTTTGCCAGATTTTGAATAAAATATCATCTTGTACCATCGAATACCCCCGGCAATAGAGTGGAGAGATACGGAACAAAGCTAATCCTTTGTCAAATACCACCAACTTGACAAGATTTACCCAGCAGAAATGACATCAGCATGTTAAATAAGACCAGGAAACAAGAAGTGTTTATAACCCCACATTTGGGGTGGTGTTGGGGGATGACAAGCAAATTCTTGACAGTCTCTGATATCTTGGATGTAGAAATAACTTGTTTGCTTTCAAGTTTAAATTTACGTTTTCAAAGAATCCTTAAAAATATGAAATTTTCATATAATTGGCCATTGGCTTACCAGTAAGAAAGCATTTTTGTGGAAAAGTATTGACATCTCAGTAACTAGTGGGGTGGTGTTCACATGTATGTACAGCATTCATTAGTAGATGAAGATTTCATAAAAAGCAAATGTGTCGTCCTTGAACGCTAGTTGTGAAGGCTACCTTCTGCTTCTGCCTCAGAGGAGTGTGACCAGTCCTCATTTCACAGCATGAGAATTAAATCTCCATACCACTGTTCCAAAATCCACCATTTGTTATCAGTGATAAAAACATCTTTATTTATGTCAGAAAGGAGTTAAATAAATCCAAAATCCTAATCCTTTTTCTGGATTAGTCTAAGCATCAAGTCTGCAGTGGATATGTTTATATTTTTATATATTTTCCTCTGTGTATGCCTGTCTATTCACAATGAAGATTAACATACCATTTCATGGTAGCCTAAACCCAGAAATTTCTGTAGTCAGTCAGTTCAGACCCTTTGCTTTAACTACAAATGGATTACTTCATCTCAAATAGTGAGTTTACTGTCCTAGAAGACTAATTTACAGGTAACTCCATGCCATTTTTGCATAACACCGTTACAGAGATAGCGTGGTCCCTGATGTTCAGGACCTAGTAACAGCCAAAGGGTAAATAACTACAGGGACTTTGCCCAGGGCATCTGTAATGTGAAGCCTTTTATTTAGCTACATTACTGCATTTCAGCATTGATTAAAAGGTATTACATGCCCTTGTGGCAGGAGAATAAGATACTCTTTTTTTTTCGCAAAGCAGAAAAAACAGCAGCTGTATTTGATTCTGAGTTATATTCTGTGAGCCATCTTTGAGAATATTTTGCTAAGACCCAATAGTCAAGACACTCAGTGACATATCTCATGAAATTATAAACAGACAAGAACTATATTGATTAGTAGTGTTAAGGTGCAGAGGAAAACTGTTCATATTTTCTGATTGCCTGAATGGTGAAAGCCACACAGCTTCTCATATTCATTCTTAAAATCATAGAATCATAGAATCATTTGGGTTGGAAAGGTCCTTTAAAGCTCATCTAGTTCCAACCCCTCTGCCATGGGCAAGGACATGTTCCACTAGACCAGGTTGCTCAAAACCTCATCCAGCCTGGCCTTGAACACTCCCAGACATGGGGCATCCACAGCTTCTCTGGACAACCTGTGCCAGGGCCTCACCACCCTCACACTGGGGAAGAATTTCTTCCTTATATCTGATCTACCCACCAACATTTTAAATCCATTACTGCTTCTCCTATCACTACAAGTCCTTATAAAAGGTCCTCCTCCAACTTTCTTGTAGCCCCCCAGGCACTGGAAGGTGCTATAAGTTCTCCCTCTAGCCTTCTCCAGGCTGAACAACCCCAACTGTCTCAGATTGTCTTCATAGGCTCCAGCCCTTTGATCGTCTTCATGGCCTCCTCTGAACTTGCCCCTACAGGTCCATAGCATTATGTTGAGGACCCCAGAGCTGAACGCAGTACTGCAGGTGGGGTCTCACAAGACTGGAGCAGAGAGACAGAATCCCCTCCCTCAACCTGCTGGACACACTTCTTTTGATACAGCCCAGGATACGGTTGGATTTGTTGGTTGCAAGTGCACACTGCTGGCTCAGGTTGAGCCTCTCATCGACCAACACCCCCAGCAGCAACACCGGGTGTAATAGCAACATCCTTCCATAAGAAAGTGGAAAGAAATTGGATATTGGGTGTAATATCCAATGCAAAAACCTTAAAAAAACCCTGTCTTACCAAATATAAGACTGTTCTTGCTATATTGTCTCAGTCATCTACACCCCGTGTACATTGTGGTCTACTCCTATGAACGGTTTGTAGTGCTGTGAGAAATTTCTATGCACATTAGACAATCAGGTCACTAGATAATCTCGAGCAAAAATGATAAGCAAGCATTAAATCCGTGTTCCATTTTTCTAATTAGAAACAAAGGTATCAGGAGGGGGAGGAGGGCAATTGAGAACAGTGCATTTTTAAAAATTAAGTTCAGAATATGTTAATATGACATTACTTGTCAAGAATGCAAATGTCCCAGCTCCCTAAAAATTAAACTTACCACCTGCCACAGAGTCAATCCTTCCCTACTACAAAACAAGGCCACATATAACCTCTCCAAATACACTTTGCAATATGCCCTGTTGCTCTTGGCCCTCAGTTGCCTAGTTGTCCTTCACAAAAGCAGGGAGTACAATGGGACTCTGGAGATGGGACATGGTCCTGAGTTTCCTGTTACAGATCTCACCATGAAGAGCCAGCCAGCATCACCTTCTAGGTGTCAGCTGAGGCCTCAGCTCCTGTCCTACTAGACCAAAATCTCACCTCGGTAAACTAGTGCATTTTCAAGTTAGTAGCATTAGTGATCCTTAACAGTCACGAATGCAACTCTTCTCATTTAACACGGTTTCTTAAAATCTGAAGGTTACGTGACTGCATTATGGTAGTAGATATAGGGGGGTGTTATGGGCATATGGCTATATCTCTTCCAAATAATTTTTGAATTCACTGTCCAACTTCAAATATATTTCACCAGTTTCTAGGCAAGTTCTAAAACCATTGTGCTGGTTTTAGTTGGGATAGAGTTAATTTTCTTCACAACAGCTAGTATGAGGCTGTGTTTTGGATTTGTGCTGAAAAGAATATCAATAACACTAATGTTTTTAGTTGTTGCTAAGGAATGTTTACACCAAGTGAAGGACTTTTTCCATTTCTGATACTGCACCAGTGTTCCCAGTTTCTCTACAAGAGGCTGGGAGGGGACACAGCCTGGACAGCTGATCCAAAGTGACCAAAGGCACATTTCGTGTCATCAAACATCATGCTCAGTATATAAGTTGAGGGAATTTGCCAGGAGGGGAAATAGCTGCTCAGAAACTAGCTGAGCGTGTGTTGGCTGGTAGTGAGCAGTTGTATCTTTTTGTTTTCCTTTCTTTTTTTCCTTTTTATAATTACATAATGTTATGATTAGTAGTAGTAGTCATATTTTCATTACGTATTATTAGTAGTATTACTATTGATAATATAATTATTTTATTTCATTTATTTTCAGTTTTAAAAATTCTTGCAAACCCATTCATGTTTTGGAATTCTCAAGTTTTGATTGTGTAGATAAGAGAAATAGGGTGAAAGAAGTGTTACTGTTAAATATAAAATCTTGTCTCCCAGTAAATATAGAATGGATACATGGAGACATTTTTTAAAAGTAGAAGAACACTTTTTTTTGTTTCGTTTCAATGTCTTAGCTCACAGACCTTTTAAGTTTAAACATTAATGTTGTCTTTAAATTCTAATAAATTAGGGTGTTTAAAATTCCATTTAAAGTTATTCATATACTATCAATCTCCTTGTCTGGGAAAACAACTATTACACTAAAACATTTTTTGAACTCTTTGTTTATTTTGTTTGTTCGTTTGTTTTGTCTCTCATAACAGAAAGGTTGAGTGTCAGGGGACTTACTTAATATATTGTACTGATATCGAGCACTCCCTAATGGTTTTGTTAGCAAGGACATACATACCCAAGTCACACATCACTTCAATGTCAGAACCAGGAAGCAAACACACATTTGCTTGAGCTCATCCAGGTCAAGGAGGCAGCAGTAAATACAGATATAACCACTACTTTTTCAGGCAAAATTCTAAATAAACAAATGGACCTTTGAAGTCAGCCATATAAAAATAGTTTTACTAAAAAGAAAAACACATTTTAGAGGTAACTCATATAAAAAACACCTTTCAGATGCTATTCAATCTCTGACACCAAAATAAGTGAAAAGACAAAGGTGTCTAAGCAGAAATGCAGTCCTTGAGGAAATTAGCAATGAAACAGAGGCTAGTGAACCTTTTAAGAGGCATATTAAAGAACTAATCAGGTTCCTTTTGTTGTTTTTATATTCACATGCTGTCAGCCGTAACTTGGGCACACAGTTTGGTCAGTGAACTCAGCACAAACTTCTTTCAGATTCCTTGAAAGTTAGGAATTATGCACGACTTGTAATGTTTTTCAAACAGATATACTGACAGGCCTTACCAGAGAGTTCACTGTCCAAGCATGAACACACATTGGGTCCACAAGTGATGGTGCAGGTGGAAAATCTATAGCATATGAATTTCACATTACACTATCACACAAGAAATCTGTGGGAAACTAGGAATTAATTATAGGGCTTCCGTAGCCACATACATGCATGTATATTTTTTCTGTACACACACAGAAAAACTATATACTGTCTAGACTAATGTCATTAACCGTATCCAGAATCATATGGAGAGACAGAGAAAAAAACTAGAGCAAAATCATAATAGCCCCTGTATGAAACAGAATATTCATGTTAATGTGTTTCAGGTACACATTCTCAGATGTCTTACTGTAGCCACAGCTAAGATTAATGTAAGTTTAATGTAATCTAGAGTTGATCAAAAGCATGGGAAAATGCAGCAAGTTCTGACAGAATGATTCTGACAGAGGCATTTTAACACAAGGATCTAACAAGGAAATATCGTTTGGCATTGCCAGCATTATGAAGAATTTCTGGACTTCTGATTCATCAGGAAGCACTGATAGTAAATTTCATTAATGTATTGATTAAAGGTTCTTATTCAGACACCTGACTGCCAAAGATATGTTTTTCTTTTTAATAAACATTATTCTTCTCACTGCAAAAATATGACTCAATAAACTCATCTATTTCCATTCATTCTTATCTATGTCTATATATATGTATGTACACATGTATATACACACATACACACATATGTATACATGTGTACTTATAAGTGCATACACATATATGTATAAACATACACACATTCATATTCACACTAATTCA
Organism: Rhynochetos jubatus; assembly: GCA_027574665.1. Classification (NCBI taxonomy): domain Eukaryota; kingdom Metazoa; phylum Chordata; class Aves; order Eurypygiformes; family Rhynochetidae; genus Rhynochetos; species Rhynochetos jubatus. The sequence goes on from CM050656.1 coordinate 28,024,567, forward strand.
CTCCGAGAGTAATCACAAATATTGAGGATCTAGAAATCAGTAAACGAACAAGCACCACGGGCTAGATGTTTTCTACTTATTTTAATTTATTGATTCTCATGGTTTGCTACCAAAAGCATCATTAGATATTTTACAAAAGAAAAATGGCAATGAACAGCTCTTAGTAATAACAGACCTTACTAGAGGTCCTTCATTTTTAATCAGTGGAAACTGGGATTTTTAATTTATTGTGCATGCTTAAATATGTGAAATGTAGACAAAACGCTATTCTGTTTGTTAATGTGGGTTATCAGATTGGTTATACTGTGTAATGTTTAGAGTTTAGTTTTATTATTATAATCTATAAGCAGTACTTTATGTAAATTTCTAAAGACATGGTATAAATAAGATGCAATTAGATGTAACTGAATAAAAATATGTTGCCATTGTTTACTTTCTATTAATAGAGTGTATTTATCGGTAGGCAAAGGTGATAGTGTATTTAAGTTCCGAGTAAAACATCAAATTCTACTACTAGTAGTCAGGGTATAAGTTGAAAATCCCTGTTTGTTAAATTTCAAGAATTGTAAGTATATACTTCAGAATTAGTTAAAATAAAAATATTTATTTTAAATGAATCAGTTATATTTCCTCAGGTCTCAGATTCTGCTGATCTTTCAGAATATTTGGTAAAATATGTCTTATGCCTTTGATTTTAAATTCTGTTACTCATATAAGTCGAAACATGTATATGTGCTTTTCCCTCGAGAAATTAATATTCATTACTTAAACCCAGATGCTATCTCTTCTATGCATGAGACCTGCACACACAACTTCTAAATTGCTAGTGGGCTTTGTGTGTGCAGTTTTCAGAGCTCTCTATGTATCCAATTGTCTGGTCACTAAAAATATTTTCTCTTCTCAAGCTTCATAAATAAAGCAGAAATTGAGAGTATCAAAAGATGAATTGTGATATGAAGCCAATAATGACCTTAAGAACACTATTATCCATAACAATCATATTGGGATTCTAGGGAGAATTGAGCAACAAGACATCATTTTGAAGTATTTCTTTTCTTCACAAGGGTCTCCATTGGAATGAAACTGTAGCTACACAGTAAAAATTCACAGTGAGCATAATGACTAGTAAAACCTGTAGAAGCAATCAATCAGAGCTAGAAAACAACTAAGATTTGAATTCTGAGATATTGACCATAACCTTAAGTCAATGACTGTAGAAGAAAATGACAGAAAGAGTGAGCACATTTGGTGTCAGTTGTTCTTTTTCTGTATGGAAAAGGTACAAGTACCCTTCTATAGAAAGAATCATGCATTCCAATCAATACTACTGTCTTTCTATACAGAAAACTTTTCTGTGCTGCTATTCAGTTCTTTTCTCTATGTCATGCCACCCATATAGACAACATATGGACAAAAATCCTGAAAGCCATTCTGTTTGGAGACTGACCTAGCAGCAATAAAAATAAAAGACAATAAAAGGTTGAAAATGAAAGTACAAATAACTTGATTCAAGTAATAAAAAAACTAATTTATTTTTTCAGTAACCAAAATCTTGGTAATTGTTTTTCCCCCTTATGAAAGTCACCAGCATTTGCTATCCCCTACATCCTGAATTCCACTGATAGTAACAGGGATATTTATACAGAAATTGAATAGGCAAATGAAAGAATCAACCAAAATCTTCAAGGAATTAATGAAATTACCTGATTCCATGCCCAAGATTCTGGTAGATCCCAAGATCCTGGTAGATCCCAAGATCCTGGCAGACTATCCTGCTGACTGAAGAATGAATCTATTATTGGTGTTAAACATCTTTTATACTACATCAGTGATTTAATGGAATCATTAAGTCACAGCCTCTATTATCCTAATTTTTTTAGGGCAACTTAAATGATTTATGAACTTACTAACTCAAACGATGACACATCATATTCTCTAAATAAATGTTCTTTGTTCTAGGGAAACATATCAGTAGGAGGTTTGATCTAATAATTATCCTTAAACTATTAAATTTTGAAAGTGGGTATATTCTGGAAACGGTTTATGGTAATGTTTACAAAAAGTAAGATTCATTCTCCTTACTATTTGAGTTTCCTTGGGATCTTTGATTAAATACACCAAACAAATAAGAAGAAATACAAAGAGAGATTGTCAAAACACAGACTCCTGCAGTGTATTATAAAAAATATGCAGAAGGCAATCTTGGCATCAATATTGCCTTTTGTTGCCAAACTGAAACACGCTTGTGTTCTTGTCAAACAAACAAGCTCCTGAGAACACTCCTAATCCTGCTGGCCTAGCCAGTACCCTTCCCTAGTATCTCCCCCAGCAGCAGCACTTGTTTATCTCCTCAAGAGAAACTCTACCCTCGTTTAGAAACCCAGTAGTTTAATACTGAGACAACAAAATGCAGTGAGGGAAAATGGGGTAGGTCTGACCCTGGTCAGTGGCAAAACACCTTAGAGCCTTTAGAATGGTGGTGGATTAGGCCCACTGGTAAATCCCTGTTGTTCACTGAGATTTCTGCAAGGTTCTGTAGGAAGTCAGTGTCTCCTAAAAACGCAGTTTCATCAAGGTCTGGTCATGCTTTTCCCAAGACCTTCAAAGGTGGATTGAGGGCTGATGTTATGGGTTAGTATCAGAAGTGAGCTTGATTTCTCCTGTGCTCTTGAGTGGTAAGTGCTAGCCCTTTACATAGAACAGATAACACCTCTGTTGTGCTGCCTCACACACATAAAGGAACTGGTAAGAGAGGGACATTTTAGGAATCAAAATTCCCTACCTCTCTTTGGTCCTTTCTGCCCACCTCTGAGCCCCTCATGTCTTTCTGCCCTTATTCCTGGGTGACAAGTGTCCATGAAAGCTCAGACCCATTTAGTATTGCCCTTGGAGAAATCATTTATCATTGCCTGTGGAGATATTCCTACCTAGGGCAGACCTCTTGCATAACTGGGATTGTGGGTACACATCTAAATAGGTGTCCAGTCCTTATTTCCTGCACCTTCAGATTCACTGATACCCACCTGCGGGACCCCTTACGTTCCCAGTGCCACTAGAGGTAGCCCATATGTGGTAGCCACAGGAATATCAGTGAAATGTTCTTTCACCTTCGTGAACATCCATTCTATGCACTTGCCAGCCCCTTGAGACTACTGGTAAACTAAACTAAGCTCCAGTTATAATTAATCTGAAATAATTTTCTTAAGTTTTCTGTTACGTATGTGTAACTTCTCAGTTTAAATTATTTGTTGCTTTTTTTTCTACCTTTTCACAACCATGAATCCTTCAGAGAATCCCCTGGATAAATAAATCAAAAAACTAATATAATTTTGGTACAAGGAATTGCTAATTGTAAAGCATCACTACCTGATGTGTTTAGACCCTAAAGATAAAACAAAAAAGCTTTTATATGAAAAAGTGTTTTAAACCAAGGGCTGGAAATCAGATGATCTTGGAGAACATTGTCCAGGTATTGCTAGACCTGGAAATACAGACATTTAAAGCTTTTATTCTGCCTAAGTAAGTGTGTACTTTTGCAAGCAGTTTCACCAAAGCTAGTTATTTAACTCTTGTCATGTTTTTGTTATGTTTAGCTAACTAGACTAAGAGAGTCTGTGAAAGTATATCAGGATCAGAAATGAAACTCACTGATATTTTTCAGATCCAGGCATTCTTAAAAAATGTCCCACTTTTTACGACTTTTTTTTTTTTTCACTTGAATTAAAGTATTATTCCACTGTAGGAAAGCTGCTGTTTGAATCCTCAGGACCAAAATCAGCATATTTTTGTTCTGTGTACCTATACTGCCTGTAGTAAGGAGACCACAAAACTGGGTTGCAAATACTATTTTTATAGTGGAAATAGATGAACTCACAATTCCAGAAATTTTCTTTGAGCTGCTTGTCTCTGTTCCCAGCCTGTGAGCCACTGGATTTAGAAAGAGAACTTTGGGTATTCAGTATTCTAGCCTTTTGTGAAGATGCTGAGAATGATGATCCACCCAATTACTGTACCTTTTATCCACCAGGTTGAATGGAAAATTCCCTAAAGTAAGTTGATCAATTACAATGCAGGCCAGAAGCAATTTACTGATACAGTGAATTTCTGGGAAAGGCAGATAGAACGGTTCCTGCTATTTATTCCCTATTGATATGGCAATTGTGGAAGATAAACTTGTTTGCTCTTTGGTGCATTTATAACCGCAGTTCATTGCCCAGCAGTGATGCTGTTCATGCCCAAGGAAGCAAGGAATCTGCAAGTTCAAGGCAATGGCTGACCAGTTTGCTAAACTACTTCACAGACATGCATTGTCATTACAATTTGCGGACTACAGCCAATTTCTTTCCTCAAATAAACATTTGTATTGGAAGAAATTGTTGAAGACATTTTATTAATTCTTCCCAATGCCTTACAATTCCTAAATTATCAGTTCAAAACAACTTTGGGAAGAGCACAAGGCAATGTCATTCCAGAACATAAATTGGAGTGAAAATTAGAAATGTTGGGAATGTTGATGTGTACCTACACAACTGAACCACCCAGATTTTTTTATTAACTCTGTCCATCCGGAGTATACATGTGCAAAGAAGTCTAGTGATAGCTGTGGGCTAAAATATGATGACAAGGAATAAAAAAACCCGACTAATGTTGTCTCTACTTAACTTCACACAGAAGTGCTAGGACATATACTGAGTGTTCTACTACAGTCTTCAATCTTGCTTACCTTACCCTATAGGTTCAGTCACCAGAGGATCGAGAACATGAAAGGAATCCAGTATATCCCAACACAAAATAATCTTTGATAGCATTATTTTTAAATCCTTCTTTTAAACTGTTCATGAACAAACACAATCCCTTCTAAAACAACCTCACTTGTTAAGCTTCACAAATACCATGCTGCACTCTCTTCTTTAGGAGAATCCTTATTTTTTTCTTCTTTTGCAAACTATTATTTTACACTTGTTAGAGATATTTAACTCCAGGGGATTTCAATGGTTACTAAAGCCTAGTCGCTATCATAAGCAGGGCAATTTATAACCCTTTCCCCTTATTCATAGGGTCAGTAAAGTTTTGTAACTTCATATGTCCCAGAACTATTTAAGTCTAGTGCTTAGAAAACTTCTATAACTTGCCAGCCTAAATTTATTCATAGCCAGTTTATACAAATTTGGTTTTATGACAGTGATGTCTTTTGGTTTAAATAGTTCATCTCACTTCATGTGTATATTACAGGAATTGTATCCTCTTTCAGCTCTCTCTGTTGTTGTGTTGCTTTTTTTTTTTTTCGATGTGCCAAACATTTCCACCTTAAAAGAAAAGGCTAGGTTCTTCCTCCCCCTGTTTTTTCACATCTGTTTCAGATTCTAAATCATTTTGCTTGAACAAATCTACACAGTATCCCTGAGGAGATTTCCTCAGGACCTTATTTGATAGCATGAATACTTCCTTATCTCTGTAGAAATTACCTCTTCTGATACAATGTAGGTTCTTTGCATAATTTCACAATCACCCTTTCCATCCTGGTAACCTCTCGTCTCATTCTGTTTAGATTTAAATTCCTTTGTCTCGGTAGCTGATTTACATAAGAGGCACAGGACTCCCATTGTGTATTAAATAACAAATTATAAACTCAGTTTTCCTTGCCAAAATATTTACTGATATTAACTACAGGAGCCACCTTCCATAAAATACTGACACGTCATTCACACTAATTTAGAGGTTTTCAGCAACCATCCAGGTGTTTTCCTGGCAATCCTCTTCATAGATCAGTTGCAATGAATGCCACCAAAAACTGTGGCAATTTTTAAATTTCCTGCAGGAGGATATTTCCTTCAAAGAATTCTAAGGAATGTCACACTGTCATATAATCAACATAAGCAGCCCGGCACTCCCAACTTATAACATTGATAAAATCAGTTCCAGGTATTTAGTGTTCTGCAATACCCAATTAAAACATTATTACATATATATTTGTCTCTCGCAGCTCTATGCTGTAATGTTCAAAGCTCCGCTCCTGGAGGAGCTAAGCACACTACAGAATCGGCTTGCTTGGCCATTGACATAACTGATTTTCAATGTATAGATTAAAGTATGGGTGACAGTAGTTTTTTCTACTGCCACCTTCCCACAATTTATGCATCAGTTGGATTTATCACATGGTTGTCCTATGTTCTGAAGGCTAGACAGGGAGGTGAGGCAAAGTGTACATTTATCTTTAAAAAACATGATTTCCTTCAGTTAAGACCTCTTATAAGAAACTGGTCTCAGTTAGTAAGTGTGCTCCTCACTGCCAACCTTTGGCTTCATCTCTACAATTCATAACAGTTTCATGGTCAGATGAACAGTTGTTTATAGTGACCAGCGAGTGTGGTTTCAAAGCAATTGCTTTTTGCCTCCTAGACATACAAACAGTTAGGTGGAAAATAGAAATGCTAACATAGAATACATATAGTGATAAATTTTTCTTAATTGTTTTAGTCTAAAAGTTGGACTCAATCTGTTTTAAATGCAAAGGGGTTATACAATTTAAGAAATTAAAAGAATAAGGCTACTGGACATTATGGAAAGCAATTGCCGCAGATGTTTACATGAAACTAAACTTTTACATCAGCCTGTCACCTGTCATGCAAAAGACAGGAATAAAACAAGTAGCACCACAGAAATAACAATGTTTCCATTAAGTTTCAACTAATCTTCATTTTAACATTCTTTGTTGTTCTTTTTAATATGTGTTTTCCCAGTTCTCTGTCCTATAATCTTGATTTTAATAATTCTATATACTTCATATTCCCATGACTCATGACCTTGGTCCCATTCAAATCAGTGTCAGACAATGAAGCAGAATAAAAGTCTTTATCTCTGGCACTTTGGTATTTACTTAAATGTTCATTACTTGGTTTAACCAAAAGCAGAATAACATGTATTCTCTGCTTTTAATATGATCTCGATTATAACAGTGAATGATATTTTGAAATATAAAAAAAAATGGGAAGTTAATGATTTAATTGAGATTTTATTTTTTCTGCATCATTACTGCTTCTCCTGAGACTGCCAAAGGAGGAGAAGAAATAATGGGAATCAAAATATCATTCTAGTTGTTGCATAATTATTCTGTCGTTGAAAAACAAAAGTAATACATCAGTCTCCTGCTGAAGTCTCCTCCAACACATTTTAAAGTATTACATGCAGCATGTGGAACTCACTGCTGGTTTTATGGGGGTTTTTTTAATTGAAATCATTGAATTCCCATTAATTGTAAACACCTAGTCCCAGTGTTAGGTTGGCCATCCTGAGCTAGCTCCCATGGGCAGCAGTACAGGTTTTAGCAGAGCTGCAATAGGTCATCATCTGTGTATGGCTTGAATGACATTGCTCTGGAGACATGGGAAGAGAGCTGCTATGTGTCGCAGTCCCATCAGTTCTTTTGGAGCCAACCCCTTCCCCAAAAGAGAGGTACACGTTTAGGTAGTCTGCAGTTACTTGCCATATTTGTGCCATTAAAAAATAAGAGTGAGAAAAAAAAAGTCTTCAGTCATTTTCTGTCTGACCTTGTATGGATATTAAAATGAAGGGAGATGTTTTTCCTTCCCCTTTACTCTTAGAATGCCAGGTCTCAGGTGTGGACTCTTAAGGCTGAAGTGGGGAGCAAAAGGACAGGAGGCCCTCCTGTCGGCACTGTTTGGAGTGGCACCTTTCTCTCTTGTTAGTATGATCCAGCTGAGACAATGCAGGCCTGTGTTTTGCCCTTCCTTACCTCTCCAATCAAATCAGGACCATGTCCCTGAGGAATCATTTTCATTAGGTAAAAGATAGGTGAGGGAATGAACACACCAATTAGACTCCAGATCCTTTAGCTTGGGAAAGCTCTTAGAAAAGCAACAGGGATTGAATTTACAGTGTGTGGTTTGTAACAAGGTCACCGTGTTCTGCACTACTTGCTAATGGGACCATATTTTACAAGAAAACTTTGCAGTAAGGTTTGTATTTAGAGGACTAAATCAAAAAAAAGCAGCTTTTCTTTTGATTCAGGTAGTTTGTGCCCCTTTTGACTTCCCAGCTCATTTCTGGAAGGAAATAGCAGAGGATAGAAATAAACACAAGAAACACAGTCCGTGGGACTGTGTAAATTAGAATGAGTTGAAACCTCTGCACAAACCCAAATAAATATTAGAGATATGATTACAGATCTATAAAACTCAACAATGTTTCTGTAATGATGGCTGATATGAGAAAAAATCTCAAAGACTAGATTGAAAGTGCTGAAGTGAAATACAATTCCATCTTTCATGTTTTTCACAAGATAATTTTGGTTCAGTGTTGACTAATACAGAATAATAGGAGTAAAATATGCTGCCTCAGTCTCTGCATTATTGGCTTTACATTACTGCTTCTGACAGCTGGCTTTTAAAATGTAGTAAATATTGGGCAATGCTGTTCTGTTAAGACAAGCCACTTCATCAAGCATATTTCCAAATCACACTTTATTTTCAAAATGTGTTTAATTTCTCTATATACGGCAAAGGAGCTTACTGCAAAATTGACCTGCAACAGAGTGCCCTCTACTGCATGTATTTAGGAAAGGAAAATAAAGCAAGTTCCTTAAAAATCAAACATATATGGAATGAGACCAACAGTTTTGTCACAGGCTACCGAGCACTGAACTAAAGATAATGTACATACAGACATATGTCACTGACGTTCTCCTAAAGAGCTGCATACAACTAGGGAATAATAGTTTAAAACTGTTTCATCGTTTTAAGTGAAATCAGCGTGTGTCTTTCCATTCCAAATTGGTCTATGTTTATAGGTTGGAGAGTTATAAGGGAAGTTAACAACCCATCCTGTATTGCCCTGCTGTCACCCCTTTATCTTTACTGCCAGGAGGGATCCATAGCAATATGAAGTGAAAAAGTCTCTCTGCTTATGGATTTGTTTTCTCAGTCCTTAATCTCCCATGCTCTCACATTTCTCCCTTTCTTTCTGTTTCCCATTAGGTCACTACTATTAAACTTTTCATCCCCATGGCCTTGATAGACCTATTTGGTGTTACTGAGTTATACCTCTTGCAAATGATCAGGAAGATATTTCACCAGTGCTATCTCTAAAGAGTGGAAAATGACTGGCTATAAATGTATCATGAAAGCAATTCTGCAGCAAAGCACAAATTCTCAAGCAGACCTATATTTTTGAAGTCTTCCCCTGGTTTTTTCTTTTTTCACACTTTCAGTCTGAACTGGGCCAACCTAATGCTGAGTATTGTGACAGACCAAACACCTGCAACTTCCTTAGAAACTCACAGTGGTTCCTGTTGCTCAGTGTCTCACGGAGCAGAAAACTGCTTCTCAAAACACTGGTATAAACGAACATGAAACTTTCTGAGTCAGTTTTGAAATGCCCTGATTTGTACAATGAAATCCGTGCTTTGACAGCAGTATCCATGGAGCCACAATTCCATTCTTAAAGTCTCAGCTTATGTCTTGAGCCACACAGAAAGCAATTGAACTGGATCTTGCTGCATGATCAAGAGTGTTCCACGTTAGCCCTCTGCAATCAAAGATGGTGTTTGAATACCATAAGACATTTTTCGGTATGTCACTAGGGCAGAGTAGAGGTAGGTAGTAAACAGCAATGTTTTCCAAAGCAACATAATAAATTACCAAAGTTTTTTTAAACAAAACAGAAACAATACAAGCAGGCATTTCCGTAGTACACAGTGCATATATGGCCTTTCATATATTCCAGCAATTAATTTTGTGTCTATGGATTCGTTCCCACATCTGAAACTTTCCTTTAAGGAAACCCTTGTTGATAGTTTACAACTTCTAAGGATGATATCTCTGCAATTGCTTTCCCTTTGCTTCATACCTGTAAATCTTGTATCTTGTGCTAAATCCCTGTCGACTTCTGTCCACAAAATCTGTGTATTCCTGTGAGCGATGGAAGGGTCCCTTATCAGAGAGGAGCCAGTCGAAGGGGCTTGTGGCATGCTGATCCGAAACAGCAGCAACTGCTAAAACCCAGCAATGAAGACTCAGTGCTATCCACTCCCATAGAGCCATCAGAGAGAACAATTCAGCACCAGCACTGCATCGCCATATCATGCTTCCACTGGGGACTTAGAGCCTTCATTCTCTTAGCTTTCCCTCAACACCTAGACAAAATACACAGTCAATTAGATAAGCACACACTAGGCATCCCTTGGAAGTAGAAACAAGTTTCCTTTCTTTCAGCTTAAAGAGATAGTGGCCTCTACTTTATTACATTTTACATTAGCATAAACCCCACTAGGCTAGTTAACAGTGGAGTGTTTCAGTACTTCAAATGTTGTGAAACTAATGTCTTCATTAACATCATCAGTGATAATATTTACTGTTGAAGGGAAACCTTCACAAATTGTCAGGGGAGGGATTGTTGGGGGGTTTTTTTGCAATAATACTAGTCATTAATGAAAAATATGCAACACAAGAATTACTGCCTGTTAGCATCAGTACGAAATCATTCAGCAATGTCTGCATAAGGTCGCAGTTCAGATATTGGACAGAAAACAGATGAGATTCAGAAGACACAGATTGCTTTCTTTTTTTACATCCTCAGAAAGTCACTTAATGGCTTGTCTTCACTACAAACGTAGTTAACAGACTCACGTTACTCTGTTCTAACTAGCATAGCTGGACAAAGAGTGAGTGCGGTGATCAATAGCACTGGAGCTTCCAGTGGTGATTAGTAGTTCAATGAGAAATTCAAGCTCCAGATGCTGCAATTTTGCATACCCCTAACAGCAGCACTTGACTTGCAGTCCAATTCACTCCAACCCGATGGATCAACCCAGAAACACTATTTAAATTGAGCCTAAACAATTGGTAGGGTGCCCAATCAAAAATCAAGCATTAACCATGGACTCATGTAGGAAGTTAGTGAAGACAAGTCACAGTTTCTCTCTGTACCTCCATCCCATGCCTGTGAAATGGGATAATGATTCTACATCCTGCTCAGATTTTGTGAAAACATTTATGCAAGAGCATGAAGTTGTCAGAAATACGGAAATTACAAGTCATGTAAATTCCTAAATATATATAAACACTCCGTTCTAGTTTTCAGTATAAGGTAAAACAGCACAGTATTAATTAAAATATATTAATGAGATCTTTCATTTTTCTAGCTCATGAATTTACAGGAAAAAACATCTTTTTAATTCATATTCACTCAGAACTCGTTATGACATTTTTACAGTGTCATTTGTTATGATGGTTTTTACTTTAGTTTAGTTTTACCTTACTTTTTACCATCAATAATATAATTTTTAAGTGTACCCTTAATGAAGGATGATCCCACTAGAACATTTCTGCAACTGCACACTCAGTACCACCCGTCGATTATAATGGAAATGGTGTAGCTGAATAAATATGCTCTGTGCATATATTCTAGACATTAATATTCTGAAGAGTCTTTGGTATAGATTATAAACATATCAGCTGCAAGAAGTTAACTGCCTCCAGAAGAGCACGGAAGTTCTTATGAACCAACAGGAATTTACAGTCTGAGAATATAATAATCTGTCTACACAACCAGAGAAATAGTCAAGGTTTATTGTCTTCTTAGACACAAATGTAATTGTTTGTAACATGATTTGGACCTGATCCTGCAAACAATAAATGTGTAAGTAATCTCGCTGAAAAAAAAAAGACTCTATTTATATATTTCATGCTGAGCATATGCCAAAGCACTGAGTTGTAACCACAAATGATTACAACCATGCGGTGGTTTATGATCATAAAACACAGATTGCATTAATTTTATAAATCCTTTCTAAATGAGATTCCAAGAGTCTACAGCAAAGAGCTCTCTAACTTTTATTTATACTCTCAAGGAATCACTTACATGCCAAAAGCCTGCAGATCTGCATATACCATATGCAGATTTAATATCATGTCCCTAGAATGGTGCTTTTTTAATTTCACAGGTTGAAGTTCATGTATGGGAGATTACACTATTGTGTAGCCTTCATGACGTTACATGAAAAAGCATGCACAGATATGAAGCAAAACTGGGAAGGAATAGATTGCTCTCCTGGCCCATAAAAGCCACAATGACCATTTGTTTGCATGTTATGTTAAAAGTTAGCTCAGTGTGAATGAAGACATGTTAGTCACCTCCAGACAGGACAGACCTGCTTTTTTCACAACGGAGTGAAAATCCACAAATACTTCTGTCCCTCTTCTTCCCATCAGCCAGGGAAAAATACATTGCACAGTGTACTCATTCCCCTCCATCATCCTTTTCATAGACTAGGAAGACCCTGGGCATAATTTCTTTACATTCTGTGAAGCTACAAAAGGCATAGTAAGAATTTTAATTTTCAAACCTACCGCTGCTATAAAATTGCTAGCTAAGACATGAGGTTCTGTGTTTCCTAAATCATCTTTTCTATTCAAAAAATCATATAATGGTTTAAATTACAAGAGGTAGGAGTTTACTTTTTCGGGTACTTAACACTGAAGTGTTCCAGGCCATTAAACTGCAATGATGACTAATTGTGTCCCCTTTGAATTTAAAATGTTAATATTAGGATTGGAAAATGAAATAGTTTGTATATGTAGCATCTTCCTAAAACTAGAACAAATGAGCACTTGAAAAGGAATAATAAAGAACCCTGCTCTGTGTTTGCTTTAATGCTACACCTCATGGCGTATCATAAATTAACCACTGGCAAAACACCTTTAGAGAACCCATGTAGTTACAGAAGAAAAAAATCTCCTTCTTTTAAAGATATATGAAGGTATTTTCCAAAGGATTATAAATATACAGCTAGTTCTCAGGGAGAGTAAAATAATGTGTGCATTTCTAACCGATACTTACCTGCTTGTTTCTATTGTCCAGTCATCATAGAATCAGTCTCCATATCATTAATTCCCATAACACCCTTGAACAATAAATTTTTATCTTGATTTAACAAACTAGGTACTGAAGCATGAAAAGACCACACCTTTTTTTTTTCCCTAACTGTTAGAGGGATTAAAAAAAAATCCCTCTTTTCCTATTAAATGTGTATTTCCTATTAAAAGATAATTTAACAAATTCCAGCCTAAGGAACTTTTCTAAGGCTACAATGTGAAAAATGTCTCATAATTTTAAATACTCAAATTCTCTAATGAATGAAAATGCCCTGAAAATGTTTTTAAAAGACTGTTATAGAAATGTAGAACATACAAAGGTTGTAATTGCAACAGTCAGCACAGAACTCCAGGGAGTAACAATCTGAATTGAATTTGTGGTAGAGCACCTGCTAGTTTCAGGGTGGGATGTGAGAACTGAAAAATAAATGAACGCTTGTTAAGTAACAGAGATGGTGGATTTTAAAGTGGAGAAGACACACAGAAGACACTTCAAATAAAACTGTTGTGTCAACTTGCTGCCTCTTTCAAGTGCTAGCTTAGAGGACCATTATCAGGTATAGGTACTCAGCACAATTACTTTCTGTTATCCGCAGGGTTTCACCCAGCTACTGCTTGCGAATGCTAATAAGTTTTCAGTCCTTCCTCTTCTAAAATCTGAGGTTATACTGAGTTCAAGAAGCATAATGGGCTAAATTCTTCTTTGTTAGAAATCTATTGTCTCCACTCTGGCATTAATGCAGAATTAATTTGACTCAGCATCTTCTAGAAATACCATAGCTCAGTCCTAGCTTTCATGAACACGTAAAGGGTGCTGAAGACTTGCAAAATCCATACATTTACATCATCTGAGAATACAGTATTGGCAAGTGCAAAACAAACATTGTGGCCACTGGGACAAATTTCATCAAGCTTCAGCTGTGAACAAGAATGCAGGAAGTCTGTAGTCTTTTTGTTGTCATCCTATTGTAGGGCAAAACCCACCAAATTCATTCTTCTTCTTTTCCTGTAGAAATTGTTTTAACATTAGAAATGGTATATAATTATATATGTGTAGTTTTAAACTCACTAAGCCCTGTACCTAAAATAGTATAAATTGAAGTGTCTGCTTCATTTGTGGGTTGAGCTCTCTTGCTTACAGAACATGAATTGATAAATCATGTATACTAAGATATACAGAATAATATAGGGCCAGCCCAGGTACGTGGACAGATATGTTCAAGAAAAAGAAAATCAGTAAGTTTAAATCCTTCCTAAAATGGAAACTGTATAAAATTTTCTCTCAAAAACAAAAAAGCAATCTGCGATAACCTTACTGCATGCAACTTTCTTTTTTTGTTGGTTTTTTTCTAAGAGGTGAGAGGCATATGTAAAATAGATGAGCTAGTGTGCAGTAGAGATATAGCTACTAAGAAGATTGCTGCTTATCAGTTCAGCACTGGAGTAACTTTTTATGTAAGAGTCAATAAAGTTGATGTTAGGAATCATCAGTAGCTTTTCTGGGCCACGTCGAAACCTGTGGTTCTCAAAGATCACAATAAAAGAACTGTACGCTAAAAGTACAGATACTTTTACTGAGATCGGAGTGGATTTTTTTCAATATTCTCTCTATTATGCAAGTCTGGGAGGTGCTGTGGCCTTGGTCTGAGATGCCCTCTACTCAGTTACATATGGAACAATGCGCTTGCAATCTCTGTCAACATCAGAGAAATGAGCACAGCCTTGCCCCTGCCATTCCTTCTTTCTCTTTGCTTCTCAGAGGGTTCTCCTTCTGACAGTGGAAATGCAGAAGCCCAGGATCTCTCTGAAGCCCTTTAGTTTTTATGCTCACCAGAACTTTGTAAAAATATTGAAACGTCCCAGATCCCCATGAAAAGATGACAACCCTCTGTGTTGAAGTGGGATTCTCCTGGCAGTAACTTCCCATAATGAAGACATAAAAATTTAATATTGTTATTTTTAGATATGTCCTTTCAAAGGAAAGTAATAAGTAACTCATCAGAAAACACTATGTTCATCTCTCCACAAGTGTTAGAAACCAGAATGTCTCTAAGATGGTGGATTTTTATGGAGGATATAAGCCTGGTTTTCTTTGAACTAATCAAAATTATAATCAATAAGTATATATCCCTTTAAAAATAAACAAACAGAAAAAAATCCAAGAAGACATTGAGGGAATCCAACCAAGTCTGTCTGTAGGTAGTTAGGTTTCAGTTGGATCATAGTTTTATCGTTTATGAGGTTTTTGGTACTCTATCCCTCCATTCATTTATAAGCCTCGGGGATTTCAATGTTACTGCTTTTGATGAAATACGATACTAGGTGTAACAGGGTACAGTTTATATGTCTTTTAGATTGCACACCATGGAAAACAAGAATGAAGTAAATTATTCATTTTCTATTACACAAAATTCTCAGGAATGCTACCAGTGACTTCAATTTTGAATCAATGGCAAGAACCAACATTTTATTCACTGCAGCTGGATGGAAAGCAGTGAAGCTCACAGAAGGCAAGATCAGTCAGGACCATCTTTTCAAAGGTATTTTGACACTAAAAATGGAAAGAAATTTTACAGAAAGAATGAAGCAATAGGCTGCGTCTCAGAGGTTATTCTTATCTGCTATAAGACCCTGGGTTTATCACTTTATGTCTCTTTGCTTAAGTGTGATGATCAAGTTGGCCACCTCTGTAAAACACCACAGGACCTACCCCTAAGAACTCTGTGTTATAGTCAGTGATTTTTTTAATTTTTTTTTTTTTTTTCCAGAAAGCAGGTTTTTGCATGTTAACAATGTTAAATGAACGTGACCTGGGAAGACACCTGTCCTTGAAACTTTTACACTGTCCAGCGTAAATGAAACAGTCATGAAGCTAATGACGTGCGGTGGGAGAGAAGAGCAGAAAGCACTGCAATCAGTACCAGCCACAGAGGAAGAAGTTACAGCAGAGAG
The DNA here is from genome assembly GCA_027574665.1 of Rhynochetos jubatus. Taxonomy (NCBI): domain Eukaryota; kingdom Metazoa; phylum Chordata; class Aves; order Eurypygiformes; family Rhynochetidae; genus Rhynochetos; species Rhynochetos jubatus. The sequence goes on from CM050656.1 coordinate 28,040,409, forward strand.
CAAAAGAATATCTCACTTGTGCTCTGCTCTGCTCTCAGCCACCACGTGGATTCTCTTCTTCAAAGGAAGATACCCAAATCCACAGAATAAACTCCCCCAAGCTGAACTTCCTAATGGATAGCAAAAGGACTCATGATCTGAGGGGGACTGCTCTGTCCTGTGCTCATAGGCAGCTGTCTGACAGAGGTTAGCCTTCACACATTTTGAGAACCACCAGAAGAAGGTGCAGTAACAACAGAGGCAGCATGTACATTCGGTAGAACAAAGAAACATAGCAGGGGTTTGGAGAGCTCCCCCTGCCACCAGATCCAATACACATGAGCTGCAGGGTACAGCTTGTGACATTATGCGAGAAAGAGAAGGCATCTGGACAGACAAAATGTATTTGTCAGCGGATGATTTTCAGTGGAGGGGGGGGAAATCATCTTGTTCTCATAATTCATTGTGAGCTACAGTAAGCCCTGACCTGGGAACTGCCCTGAGCAGAGACTCAAAAGTGGGGATGTTGGTAAACCTGAAAGGAGATGACAATCCTACATCTAACATCCTTAAGTGAGTTTTACATTTCAAGCTTAAAAATAAGTGGGGTCCTCCTATCAGGTCTTGGTTTTTGCTTTGACTGGATGCGCCCTGAAGCAACACCTTTTCTTTGTTCAAATAGAGCTTCATCCACTGCTGGATTTCAGCTTTGTTCTCTTTTCTCTATGTGAGACAAGGACAAGACCCCTGTAACTATGTCCCCGAAAGCTGAAACGGAGAACAAACAGCATATCTGATTCTTTTTCTTTTCTTTTTTTTTTTTCTTTTTTTTTTTGGTAAGAGCAATCCTGCTATTTTTTCCTCATCCCAGCCTTCAGAGAAGAGAAGCAAAAATAAAATTCACCCACAGAAAGACAGAGCGTATGTCAGCCCCACCTCTGCAGCCTTCATTGTGTCTGTCTGAAATGTGAGAGTTGATTGCTGCAGGTTACAGCGATTGCCCACAAAACGTGCCTAGGTGTATGCTCTGTCCTTGCAGAATTTCCTTCCAGCAAGTGTCACTGAGTGTTTAATTGGATGTACCCACGTGCTTTCTATTGCATCCCAGTACAGCTAGCGCTGGTCTCCTTAGCCCTTGGAGTATGCACTGGCTGTCAGATGTACCGAGGTAATTGTTTTAATGCCTGATATTTGTAAAAGACCTAATTTTTTCCTTTCCTGCCCAGATCATGATGTATAAATTCCCTCAGGTGATTTTTCAATCTGTTAATCTAAGTTCATCCTCCTGTGCAAACGGATCCTTATGTATTTTAGCTGATGACATAGGGCAGCATCCCCAAATTGCAATTTCAGTCTTTCTACCTTAACGAGTGAATCTATTCCTGCAGGGAGCACACCGAGGGGAAGAAATTAGCTGTCAGGGTTCTGAGTGCACAAACAGGCTTCGATGGCCCTGCCTGACTTCACCTGGGGCCTCCACCCCCCACCCCCTCCCTGTGGGAACTGATCGGGGTTCCTGGACCTTCAGTCACTGTCTGGGTGCTGCTGGAATGACTGTCCCAGCCCTCACATCAACACTTGGGCTCTGTGGCTGGACCCTGGACCTAGCCGCACCTCTTCTTGCCTGGAGGCAACCATGCCACAGCTCGGCTCCTGGCTGCAGACAGTGGCTGCTTCAGCACTCATTCTGTGCTCATGAGCAAGGAGGAGCTGTGCTCCTCGGCCACATAAAGGCAGAGCTCATGGTTTATGAAAGCACATGAGGAGGCTGGATGTCTCAAACATGAATTGTGTAGGTGCATAACAGAGAGAGAGAAAACCACCCTGTCTTCATGGTGTCTCAGTTCCTCATCTTTAGATGGAGGCTAGTACCTAAGTCCTTGGCAGACAACATCCATCAGTCACACAAGGAGCTAAAATGAAGTTCATTTCTGGAATGACTAAGCAGGACCATGACCAAGCCCTGGGTTTCAGCTGACCGACATCCAGGATGCCACGAAACCACAGTAACACCTGTACTGAGCGCTTTAAACCTGCTCCTGGATGACTGTACTTCAGCAATCCTAAAAGTGCATATGGTATTAAATCTTCATCTTTCTAAGTCCACTAGTGCACATGGACTGTCCCACATGCAAAAAATCTTTGGTTGTAGAATTGTGTGCGACATTTAAGTCTTAAGTTACTCTTCCATTGCACAAGTTAGGCTAAGTATTCTCCCATATCACAAATATTCAGCTAAAACATCTGATGGTACAAAGAGTTCGAATGGAAACAAAACTTTGAACAAGTTAGAGATCTGTGCTACAGGAAAACAAGGTAGGGAGAGTTTCTGTTTCAGTATTTCCTCAGGCACAGGCTGACATTTATCACTGTGACATACAATCTTGCATATTGGATCATTCAAGTTTGTAGAAAAACGTAATGGGAGTCATATTTAGAAACTTGTGTACCAGTTTACTGGAATTTTGTAAAACTCAACACAACTTAAAAATGTCCAGCATTCTTGGCTATAATAATCTTGTCGGCTGTGTTTTAATGGCAATCAAGTAGGTCCTTAGGATCTGCAAAGAGTATACCCTAAAATTAAACTATCACTGGGAAGTACTAGTTCTAGTAGTGGAACTCCTTTTCACCCATAGCTCTTAGTCCCCAGACAGTTTTCTGGCCCAATTTATCAGCTAAGTATCAGTTGGCTAGGAAAAGAGCGTGCATACCAAGACACGTATGTGTTAGCCATATCCAGTAAACCACGACAGAGTAACAAACAGCTCCTACCTCTTTAATTTCATCCTTCTACTAGTTTAAAAACCCAGAGCAGTTTCAGTTGTTTCCATCTAGAATAAGAGGATGCAGCTATTTACAGGCTTTAGTTCTAGGTTTTCAAGTCTGAGAACCAGTCCAAACGTCACAGATCACTTCCTAGTGCAGAAGGAGTCTATCAGACTAAATTGAGATGGGGCAGGAGAAAACTTTGCTCACCAACAGATTGTTGATCTGAAGAAGGTTTTGTTTATAGAGGAAGAAGAGTACTTGGACCACAGTAGTACTTGGACCACAGACCTTGAAGCGTATAGCCCTGGTCTTACTGTATAACCACTGACAAGTCCCTTAATCTCCTTTCATTATGTTTTCCATTCATAAAATCAGGAAAGAGGGGTGCTGTGAAGCCTGAACACTTAACGTCTATAGAGTACTTTCAAATCATCGGATGACAAAAATGTCATAAAATAAAAAGGGAGATGTTCATTCTATTAACAAAATGTCTGACTATTTTTGGTGCTACTTAAAATTTGTGTTTCTGGAGATTCTGCAACAAATGTTCAGAAAAGGATGGAAAATAAAGGCATTGTCAGTCTCAGATCAAAATAGAAGTTTCTTTGGAGCTGTTGAAGTGCTAATATTGTCTGCACAAAGATTAATAGAAAAAATAATGGTGTTTAATTGTTCTCTGGTCTTAAGAAAAGGACCAAAGAAGGAAAAGTTCTATTGGCTGTAATGAGGACATATTCATAAAATCCAGCTTACAGCCTAGTTTGAAGTACTTCCATCCCCTAAAATATTACCTAACCTAATCCATAATCCTGTTCATGTTTCAAAATGTTATCACAAAAATAATGGGGGTTTGATTTCTCAGAATGAATATTTAAGTTTAGGAGCTCTGGCTCAGGTGTGAGATGTAGCCCTGTAATGTTAGCTAAGTGGCAGCTGATCAAGGATTTGAAGAATTCTTGATTTTATTTTTCATGTGAAAATGGGTGGTTACACTTTAGGCCAGTAGTTAGAAATAACCTACATAAAGATCTAAGGTCATGACATTTTTCTTTCACTGCACTTTTCTGGATATATTGCAATAAGAATGGATGATTTTCTATATTTTATTTTTCAACACTGCTATCTATTAGAACAGTAATGGTTGTGGTTTGCTCTTATGTCTTTCAGAAAAAAGTGCTCCAGAGCTCATAACATATTTTACAGCTGAATTCACAGATGGTGGAGCTGTTTTTCAGCTGGTGTAAATGGATGGTTAAACTCCTTCCAGGTTCCTCAGTTTCAACCTATTTATGCTAGCAGAAAAAGAAAAAAACCTCACATCACTGCTGTCCTCCTGTCAGAAACAACTTGGAACCTGTTGTGCGAGCTCCCTAGACAGGACTCATAGAGGATTCAAGAGACCATGGTTCTACATCTGATCCTACTGTAAACTGTGGTGTGACTTTTCAAAAGTCTCTTTGCAGCAACATTCTAAGCCTGGAACTAGTATATGGGCAGTAGCCAGATCCTCTTAAATGTTCATGTTATAGCTATTAATTTTTTATAGTGAGAGTAGGGACTTTATGGCTGACTGAGCAAAGATTCAAGCTTCAGCAAGCCAGTCTGGACCTAATTGTCTCTCAGGATGGATAATACACAAAGCTTGATTGTCCAAGTAGTAATTATGTCATGTGTACTGGGCAGCCTGCTAACTCATATAAAAATAATACCAGCGCTTCCTCATAAGTCTTGATTTTTGACAAATGTGGAAGAAATTACAAAATTAAAGAGAAAAAAAAGGTCTGTCTGCTAAAAGGTGTCTTTCTGATGAACATGTTACAATGAGAGAAAGTCTGGGCTTTAGAGTCTTACCACAAATTGCTGTTTTAATTTAGCGACGTGATAATCTAAAACCCCATTAGGACAAAATTATCACTATTTCTTGTAGTTCATAGAAAAACACATTCTGATTTAGTGGAAAGGGGCTATCCTAACACTGAAAAGCTTTAAACTTCCAGCTAGTATCTTTTCAGTGCAGAATAGGAGACACTGTTTATTAGCGATTACAGATCACGGCAGTCTCTCTAAGTAGGAGGAACATATGTTTTCTTTATTATAGCTTCTCTTTTTTTTTCTCCAGAAAGACTGAGAAAAAGAAAATGTTCTGGACTTTGCCTAGCCAAGGCAAACCAGTATGAAGAAACAAAGCTGTTATAAATAAGAGTACCTTTCAAAAAAAGCCACTAGTGCCTCTTTGACTAATGTGAATCAATCTAATAAACCTATGTGAACAGATAGAATAAAGGGTACTTCTTAAGTTACTAAAGCTTTTACTTTTTAAACCAAAGACTCAGATTCATATCCCACAGGAGCAGCGATTAAAAAAAGAGAACAGCATCAACTAATGGCCATCACCAACTAATGGCCCTATGTGAAATAAATTCAAACTCTCCAGAGGCTGGCAGCAGGATGTCTCCACTTTCAAAAACATCGCTGCTTTATATAAACAAGCACTTCATTAGAAATGTTGGTACAAAACTAAGGAATAAGGCGATTAATCCAAGAAATGTTAAGCATCAACTCATTCTTGAGGAAAAGAAGTGGGTATCAGCTCTGTCCTGTCGATCAGCCAGCAGTTCAGGATGGAAGAGCAAAAGGTTGAATGCTGACATTCTGCTTGCATTGCTTTCTATCTTTCCTACAAGTAAAGGCAAGTCTAATATGATCACTGTCAAGATGTTGAAGTATATATACATATCTATATATATATACACAAACGACATGTACGTAAAATTTCTTATCCAAAATTCAGTAATTTTAGCCTTTAGGGCTGCACATTAAGTAAGAAACAATTTAAAAAATTATTCAAGATCAAATTTGTTGTAATAAATATTTGTTCTGTCTGTCCTCCATTCTGCTAATGAATAGGGATCAGTAATGTTTTAGGTGAAAAATAGCTAATTAAAAATATATTCGTGGGCTGCCATCCCAATCCACAATACCATATTTCATCATGCAGCAGTATTTTTCACCAGTGATGTTAAGCTTCCTTAGAAATAGAGATTTTCTATAGAGAAAGGGGGGAAAAAAAAAAAAAAAAAAATTAAGAAGAAATGTGTGTATAATGGATTTTAATAATCTTATTTGACTTCGGAGTGGTCATCCATGTTCAGTTAACCAAGTGGTTTTGTGATTTCCTATAGATTTATAAGTACTGAAAGAGCTAAATTAGCCCTACAGAGTTCTCAGTAGTCATGAATAATACGGGATTAAAGGTATACAGTAGTGCTCTGATTCCCCAGATTTAAGTCTTTTACTTCGCAATGTATAACAAATACCTTAGAAACCACTCTTCTCATTAATCAAGTGCTGGTAGATGTGGCAGTGAAGGTGTTACTGCAAATTAGCAGAATTTTCTAATCACCATTAATGCGACTGCTACAGCAAAGGTATCTGACTGACGAGGCTTAGGATCTCACCTCATTATAAGAGAAACCACTACAGTTTAACAGTCTTAATTTAGCTAAGAGTATGTATTGCCTGGTCAATCTTCTTTTGAAGGTGGAACAAAATCTCTGGCCTTTGTGAGAGGCTCATTAGTTAAACATGAAAAGCTTTGACATGGCACAGAGTGTCCTTCTTTCCTCTTGTCAGCGCGTTATTTTGTGGCACATAGAGCAAGTGGAGACTTTCAATGGGAGACAGGAAAATGACTGTGCTAAGTAATCACTCACAGGGTATGAGCCAGGGCAAAAGAGTACATACCATGTGTGTGGAGGGAATAACGGGTGGATATGTGCAGTGTATTCACACATATTTAAATCTATGTATGCATATTTATATCCAAACCATGTTTATGTATGCACATACCACACTTCCTGTGGTACATATAAATGATTAATTTCAGAGCTAGGAGGCCAAATTATTCACATTACAGTTTTCAGCAGTATGATGACTTGAGTCGCAAGGTACTGAATGCCCGAAGCTCAGTGGGGCACTTCAGTAAATGGAGCTCTCTTAATGTTCCTCAACTTCATAGAGAAAAATGTTGATTTATCAATGATGATAGGGTACTGAGACCTAAAACAACAGAAGATCAAGTTAAAAATCCTTCAGTTTTTTAGTATTCTAATGCTATTTGACTCAAGATATGCAAAGCCTTTCACAGCTCAGTATGCAGCATGTAACCATGATGCTTGCTTTTTTCCTTCCTAAATCTGAAGTTCATTTTGGTTCCAAATTATCATCTTGGAAATTGATCTTGTGTTCAGTGAAGTTAATAGCAATGCTCTGATCTCCTTTTATTGTGCAAGATCAGGCCCTCACTGAACAGCAGACATATTGACCAATAGGAAAACAATGCTGCGAAGAGAATATGGTTGCAATTTTATTTTTTAAAAATGCTTTCTCTTATGAGGCTATGGGAGGAGATCAAGAAGAGTAGTAGTAGAACTTCCCCATAAAATTACGAGCTGCAAGTTACTACCTGCTGCAGTCTAACAGGACAGTTTTCTTTAATGCAACCCTTCTGAAAGAGTATTTTTATCAAATGTGTTTCTGGTGATTTTGCTCCCATATGAGAATACTAGTGTTTCAGGAGAGGAAAAAAAAATAAATCAGTGTCTATTTCTGATTTAGAGGAGAGATGAAGCTTTGGGGAGGAATAAGAAAGGGCTGCACTAGGTATACATGACAGCTGGAGAACACAATGTTTCCAGAAATTATCGCCTAATGCTTTCCCACCACTCCCTTTTTCTTCTAAGCAAAAACTTAAGTAAATTGATTGATCTTCCAAATTTCCATTTAGAGTTTCAAAAATTGCTGAAGCAGCAAGCTTGCTGGTAAAAAGAGCTTTCTTTTGTTTTCAATAGGTCATCAAATGCTTCATCTCAACAGAGGAATTTCTTAGCCTGATCATAGTCAGGGATGATTACTCAATTTCAAAATAATCCAAATGAAGTAAAAATATTTCGTTCCCATAAATCATTGTCTCTACCTGGGACTGAGAGGAGTGAAAAGTCACTGCAATCTATGTGACTAAAGAAATAACTTTTCAGACACAAATTGGTGTAAACAATGAGTAGAATTCTCTAATTAATTCTTCACAACAGCACTCAGACAGTAGTAGAAAAAATAGGAAAGGATGAGAGGGGGTGATTACATCACTCGAAGATCCTCAAGTTGTTTTGTTGGCTTGTTGTACAAATGCTGCCTTCTGCAGCAAGATCTGTAAAACATTCAGCTGCTTGTTTTCATGTTTCCCAGTTAACGTTTTCACTCACAGTGTTTTAGCATTTCATGAACAAGCACCCCAAACACAGCAACTCTGGTGAACTCAGCGTCTGTTGGGGAGGTTAGCTCTCACTGGAGGTGGATCAGCTTACTGAAAATATAACGGGTTTTTTCTCCCCTGCTTAAATTATGTACATGATTTAGAGAGAAAAATGGTTGAAGGCAAGAATTTGTAGGCAGTTTCTTTATGGAACTATGATAATTAGGCAGCACTGCAACAGCAACTACAGTTCTGTTGCTACACTTAGATACAGAGAGGAAGAGATACAAGTCAAATGTTTCTATTCTCAAAGCTAGGTCTTTTGGTAAAGCTGATAGAGCACCTATTTAAAATGAGTAACTCCTTGTACGGTTGGAGTTGAGCATTGACAGCAGCCTGTAAAGTCTGATATCTGAATGGATTGCTCCTGTGAAGTTATTTCTTCTATCTTGTAAATGTAAGTAGGGCCACTCTAGCTTTATCTCCGTATATTTAATGGGTCAGTCACTCATCTTTGAAAATACACTCTATAAGGTTCTGACTTCATCACTTCTTTTTATAGATTTCTTTTGTGATGCCATATTTAAATAAAGTTAGATGTGGGCTTTTCTAGGAAAGAAGTTATTTTTGTTTCTCCTGTCATACTTGATTGTCAGATACATGTCTCTGAATTACTCTACATAATTTTTTCCAAATCAGGTCTATCTCACATTGGCCTTCATTTGATATGGATCCATGACTGATTTTGATGCTACAATAGAAGATCCTTCACTTAGCGCATACATTACATTTTTCTGCCAGTCATGAATTTACTTTACTTCACATGCATACGCTTGCTTAATCTCTAAAAGAAATCATTACACCTTGAAACTGATGTTTGAAAAAATCCCAAACAGTAAATCATACCGTATTCCACTTTCTTCCCGCTCTCTGCGCTACACAATTCAACGCTTAATGAAATGTACACAGAAAACGCATTTTAATTTGGAAGTGAACCACAGTACAGATTGCTGGTGACAAAGCCCTTACCTTTTTAAACGCATGATGGTCTCTAAGTAGCACAGAAATCGTAGCCCAAAAAAAAAAAGGCAGATCTCCTGTCTTCCAATATCCTGTGACAGTTTACACCCTATTTTCTTTACCTCGCTTTTTACACCATGCTACATACAGTTCATGCTTCTGTTGCCTAGGATTGGCTAGTGCATCTGTGAGGTGCTCACAGCACTCATGCTTGGAGCACCCTGCAACCCTTGGTTAACTCTTTCCGGTCAAGTCTCCCTCCCCGCTGCGGGCAGCCTTGGCAAGCCCGCACAGATGGGTGGCTTCTGGGCTGCCCGCCCCCTTGGAGCCTTGATTTCTCCTTCCCCTACCAAGTGGAAGGCAAGGCAGTGGAAGCAGCGAGCTCTCCTCTCCTCTCCTCCTAAGGCTGGTGAGAGGGTGGGGGTCCCGGCACCCCGCTGCCGGGACTGGCGCTGCCGCCGGGCTGCAGGAGCTCGCTCCGCCCGGAGTCCCTCCTGCTGCTGCGGGCGGGGCGCCCCCCCACCCCCGCGGTACCTCGCCCCGGGGACACGCACAACTTGAAGGAACGCAGTGGGGTTAAGTCCGGGCAGTGACCAGCGGGCTGGACGTTGACATGCATCTTTAAAGGTGCTTCCTCTGCCAGAGCCCCCCTCCACATCCTCCACCCCCCACCCCCCCCCCCCACACCCCCCCCCCCCGCCAATGTTTGAAATTAGGAAATTAACTCCCGGCCAAAAGGGGAGCCCCAAAGCCACTCAACGCCTGGGGAGATGAAGGAGGTGGAGATAATCCAGGCACAGGGAGAGGCTGGACAGCTAAATGGAGGGAAGAGGGCTGCTCGGGACCATTCCGTTGGGAATGGGCCTCGGGGCTTGGGAGGTATTTACACGCTACCAGGCTTTTGTACGAAAAGCAAAAAAAGGGACCAAAGCAAATCCAAAAAAGGCCAGACCGCAGAAAAAAAGAATGCTATTTTTTCTGAGTCATCCAGCCCAGTGTGAGTAGAGGGTGTCCTCCGGTCTGGGAATGCTGAACGCTGGAAATGAACCGTCAAGGCTAATGGGAATCTTCTCTATTAAGCTTACCTCACGCTCGCTTGTTGCAATCGCCCATTAAGCCTGCATTAATTGCATTGATTTATTTGATGTTTGTATGCAAAGGGTTTGGTGTGTGTGTCCCCCCCGCCTTCTACTGAGTACAGAAACGCCACCCGGTCCAACCGGTGTCAGTTTTACCGCCCAGGCACTGTTTTACTCCCATCCATCACAGTGACCGTGATCTGAACAACTCCGCAGCCCTCATCCTGGGTCCAACCATCTCCCAGCCCCGTGGGCACAGAGGGAATGTCGAGTGCTCTTACAGCCGGGCAATTTTCCGCTGATGGGCACGTAAATCTCTTCTGCAGAGCGCTATCATTTCGCTAGCACGGGGAGGTGTTGCTCACCGGGTGAGCTATTCCCACAGCGAGTTAATCCCTCGGGACTTCGTTTGGTTTGTGTTTGTTTGTTTTTCCCAAGGGTGTTTGCTGGTTTTTTGGTGTTTGGGGTTTTTTTTTTAAGAGTATTAAAAATCAGCTTTTGAAACACACTCACCTAGGTAATCCTCTATACCTAGGAAGGGGAAGGGATATCATTGGCACTGAAACTTTGCTGAGCCGCCTGGTGCGGGAGGATCCCAGCTGCAGCAGCCTCAGAGGCGGGTAATTGAGGAGAAACAGCTGGGATTAGGTTAATTACCCCAGTCCCGGGCGAAGGGGCCCGGGGCAGGAGGAGGTGTGTGCGGCGGAGTGGGGGGCGGGGGTGGGCAGTGGTGGGCAGTGGTGGTAATGGGAAAACCTCCGGGAGGGGAGACTCCGGAAGAAAGCAGCTTAGCTGTAAGGAGAGAAGTAGACATGGGGGTTTGGAGCTGCTGGGAGGAAGCTGGATTTTGGGATCCCACACCTGAAGAGCTTTTTCACTCCCCTTTTCCCGACATCAGCCAGCAATTTGGAGGCGGGCGGGAGGGGTGGAGGGGGAGAGGGATGGGTGAGAACAACTCTCGGGAGAACGGTATTGAAGGGGGCATTGACCTCCTCCGTCCTCTGCTTGCCACCAGGCAATACATTCAGATCACTGGCATCCCTACCTGCTTGCACGCCTTTAGCACTTGTGATCTCTGCGCGTACTGCTTTGGAGACATGCCTGCACACACGCACTACACACACCGCACACCAAATGTCAGAGTTAAATGTAGCCCAGTCTATAGCTCCTCGGGAGAAGTAACGTGTTCCCTCCCTACCTTCTGCTTTTGAACGTGGGTGGATTTCTGCCGCTAATTAGAGACACAGAAATACTGGAAGTATTAGCCACAAATAGCACTCGAAAGGCACTTGTCCCCCCTTTTTTTTTTTTTTTTAGCAAAATATGTTTATTTCCCTTAGTCCTCTATTCTGTTTTTCTTTCAAAGAAGCCTCTACTTGGTCCAAAAGATATTCTATGCCCCAAAACGCGGCAGGTAGATACATATGTGGGCATACGCTTTGTCAAGACGACGTCTCGCTCCTATCCTGCGCTCTTCAGACCAGCAAAAATACAGGTATTCCCGAAAACAGTAATAAGTGAAATCAGCAGGTGCGACAGGATCCAGAAACGCGGGAAGGGCGTGAGGCGAGAGCAGGCAGCGGCAGGGTAGGAGCCGGCTGCAGCCGCACGCTGCTCCCCCCGCAGCCCGCCCAGCCTCCCCGGCCCGCTGTCACCTTCCAGCACAAGCGACAGGAGAGATTTAATTAGGTCTGGAAATCCTTTCCTATCCCTCCTGGAGAATACTTCCCCACCCCTAATCCAATCCAAGCTTTTTCAGGGAGTCAGCAGGAGTAATGAACTTTTCCACCTTATCTCCCCATGCAGACTTCCAGACACTCCTTTAGCCACGCTCACGCTCCCTTAACCACCGGCGATTTCTGTCCATCCTCCCACACGGGGAGAAATACTGAGCCCTTCCAGCGTCCATGCGAGCAGCTGTATCTGCAAGGGTTAAACTAGAGAACGTAGCAGGTACAGTGCCTGATGAAAACATTAATAAAATGTGATGAATAAGCAGTGGAATGGTAAAGACTCTGCGAGACTGCGGTGCGGATTGCAACTTAACGCTGAGAGCGTTACTAACGCACGGAATGGATGTGAGCAAGCAGAGTTGGTGCTTCGTAATTTCTTCGAGTTCAGAAAGTGGAGCCAGCCAGGCTGCTGAAGGGTTCAGAAGCAAGGCGAGGCAATTGACACGTTGGTTTTCTTCCCCCCCCCTTTTTTTTTTTTTAAGTGTCCTTTTTGTTGAAAACAAGCAATCTGAACGTGAAATAAAACCTACTCACCGGGTGAAATTGCAGGAAGCGAAGCGGCTGTGAGCAAAATGCATCCCGACTCCAAGCATATAGTCCATGATTTTTCGGCTTCAAGCTAGAGGAGAGCTTTGCATGGTGGTGGGACTTTGGAAACCATCAGCAGTTCTGTGTGGCACAGCAGCAAGTATTACAGACCATTCACACCCTGCGTGCCTCTGAGTGTGTGTGTGTAGAGCAGAGAGATGCTCAAGACCCAAAGAAATGGAGGGGGGGAAGGGGGGAGGAGGAGAGAGGGAAGGAAATCCGAATAGCAAGAGGAGCTGCAGGGAGGGATAGGATTTGCTGGGGTTGGAGCTGGGATGGATTTTTTTGGTTGTGATGGTAGTGATCCTCGAGGAAAGAATAACAAATTGTGGGATCTCAGCAGCAGGCAGGAGGAGAGGGGTTTTGTCAAGCCAGGTGGAGCAAAGACAAGCCTGCGCCGAGCAGTGGGAGGCTGCAGCCAGCCGAGGCGGTCCGGAGAGGGGCGAGAGTGGCTCTCATCCCGCCGGCTGCGGCGGAGGGGCTGGGGAGGGGACACCCCCCACGTCGGGGGGTTGCACGCTCGGCAGAACTCCCCGCGCCAGGGTCAGGATTTGCAGGACTTCACCGATCAACCTCGGGAGGGAGGAGAGCGGGGGAGGGAGCTGCCTGCGTGGCGGGGCGCGGGGAGCCGCGGAGAAGGAGGGGGGCCGGGCATGGCCGAGAGCAGCCCCCGGGGCCGGGGCACAACCGGGAGGGGGGGGCACGGCACGAGCCGGCAGGCCGAAGGGGCCGGTGCGGCGGGAAGCAGCCCGCGGGCAGGCTGCTGGGTGGCGCGGTACCCGCTCCTCCTCCTCCTCCACCCGCAGTCCAGCGAGCCACAGCGGCGGTATCGACCGGGTAAGAGGACTCCTGCTCCCAGCCTCTCCCCCTACCCTCGGCCAAGCCTTTGTTTCCGATCCCTTTTTTTTTTCCCCCCCTCGCGGGCAGGCTCCCCCGGAGCTGGCTTTCCCCGCCGGCGCCTGCCCGCCCGCCCGGCTGCGGCCGCCCCATCCTCCCGTCCCGGCCGGGCTCCGCTCTCCATCCCCTGGCAGGGAAAGGCGGCGGCGGGGGCCATTGCGTGGGGAACCGGCTTCTCGGAGCCGGGAAGGCTGACATCGCGGCGATAAACACTTGCGGAGAGGGGGGGAGAAGGATGGGCGGAAATGTTGCTGCTAATCATCCGTGCCCCCCTCCCTGCCCTGGGTAAGCGAAGCATCCCCCCTTCATCCCCCCCCCCCCCCTTCCCGGCGCTTCTAGGATCTCTGTATGGAAATCACGAGCTGGCTCGGTGGAAAAATCTCCCTTTTCCTCGCAGAGTGGCTCCAGAGTGTGTGCTGAATTTCAAGGTATGTGTGGGAGGGGGAGGCAGCGCCAGCATTTATGGAGCTTTGTTCTCCCCCCCCACATATGTGCTGTAAGCAGACACGCGCGTTTATGGCTAATAAAAACGTCTTTTCCTATGCATAGTTCGGCTGAGAGCGTGGTACTAGTAATCTGAAAGCCAGTCCGTGACAGGGAATAGCCTGCAGATCAACAAGAAGCTTTGGCATCCCTGCATGTGAGTAAGGTAGCATGGCTGTGTTCACACCACGCTTCCCAGCATCAGTGACCATATACACTATGCGATGTATACGTTGGAGGGACCACCAGTATTACACCAGCACTTGTCCATTGCTCTACATGTTGTCTTCAAAAGAGACTGTCATTTCTGTTCAGCTTTTTGATCAAGAAGGTTTTTGTATTCTCTCAGTTATATCCGCTGTGAAGTGTTCATGTACACTTGCCAGCCTGGCAGTTTTGTGTTCCCAGAATCTTTTGTGAGAGGTTTGGCAACGGCAGAAACACAAGATTCCTCTGGCATCACACTGGTTTGTTCCTGACAGTATGTTTAGTCATTTTCATACTAAAGAATTGTGGAGTGATCTGATCTTAGCAATGATTTCGCCTGCTTTGGGTTTTATTACCTTTTTCTTTGGGGAGGAGGGAGGAAAAGGAGTGAAGGAAGGATGTTATGGTTAGTAAAGAAAAAAATGCAGTATCCATTTCAAGGGTAGTGGCGTTAAAAATGTAGGCGTACGTATGATACATTATGCAGTTATAAAAACAGAAGGCATAACATCTTACCCCTTCCTCAGTATATACTTTCTGTTACAGCAACAAGTAGCACAGGCTCCTCTCCCCCTCTTCTCTCCCCTTCCCTGCCTTCAGCCCATCCTGACAAAATGCCAGTTACAAAGGTCAGCCTGTTTATGTAAAGATCACTGTGTTTCTTAACAAAGACTGCTGCACATCAAGCCTGCAATGACTATCAAATAGACTTTTGGATTCAAGATACTCAATAACAGCACTGTCCATTTTCTAGAACAGATAAAATCCCAGAGAAAACAAGACAGAGACATAGTGTGCAAATGGGATAGATCAAGAGTGCGAGGGTGAGTATGGACAGCAATATCATCGTTAACAGTGTTTGTTACTTCAAATGCTAGCAAGTTGCAATGGAACTTTACATGCGTGTCTGTGATTATATAATAAGAGACTTGCTGATATGCTAATGCTTTTCTGCTCTTCTCTTTAGGTTTCTTGCTAGCCCTAATGATGTCCTGGGCCAAACTTGTTCTGCAGCCACTTCACACCAAAGGTAGCTTAAATCAGTCAAGGAGAATTTTGAGTCTGACGAACTCCAAACTCCCAATAAAAGAGAAGAGGTTGACTTCAGTAGACTTTGGCTCAGACCTTTCAGAATTAGCTTCAGTCTCCATGAGATAGGATCCAGAGGTGCAGTGGACATAGTCTGATCTTTATTTCACTGTACTCCCTTTCCCTCCCTGCCATATTCTTTAATCTACAGAGCAGTACAATGGTGTTTCCTCAGCTAGTATCACCTCTTCTGGTCCTTTCTCACTTCAAATCTAACAAGCGTGTTCTGATATCATTCACTTGTGTATACATGACCAATGCCTAAAGGTTAAAAATTTGCCTTGGAGTAACAACCCAGATCTTCTGCTGTGGTGAATTCCAAGACCGAATTGCCACCACAGTTCCATTTTAGTCCTTAAAATAGTCCTTAAGCAGAGTTAAAGTATCGTAGAGGACTATGATGCCTTTGGTCAGTGGTTTTAAGAATCTATGGCTTTATAATATATAACAAAATCTCATCATAGGGCAGGATACTGAAATTGCAAACAAACTGTACTTGAATGGGTCAGGAACTTAAACCACCCACAGAAAATGCTAAATCCAAACTTGGGACCAGGTTAACTGGGGAGCTGCATGGCATCGTGTGAGAGGGGAGACGCACATCAACTCCTCCAGTCCGAAACGCCTTGTGAACCTGAATTACAGGTCATTAGACCCCTTTGTCCCATAAATCTGCAATAAATAGAGGGGTATATCTGTGTTGGTAAATGCACATTTTAACAGTGTATCCCATAATCTTTTTGTCTTTTTACTTCATAGAATCAGCCTTTTGATGCTCTTTCTTCCAGAACCTGCTGTATGCTTCTCTTTAGCTACTGAAAAATGTATGTAATTTATTAAGCCAGTTCAGCAGTTACCCTTAGTTTGCAACAGGCAAACCTATTATGCAAACAATACTGTCACCTTCTTAAAGTGCCTTCCTTCCCCTACCTATAATGAATTCTCTGCATGCTACTCTGCTGTAAATTCTCCATCTAAAAATTCCATCCACTGCATGTTTTGTCAGGGGAAACTGTACTTGACTTTTGAAACAGTTGGGAGGAGCAAAATGATAACCTACTAAAGTGCCTTGCCCTTAACTGAAATTATGGCAAAGTAATTAAAGTTAGAGCAAAAAGGCTTAAACTTTGGACTCCTTATGTTCTTAGTGTTTTTGCTTGGGTGAGTGTTTTTTAGAAGTCTGATTTGAATGTCAAATTTGCATAATCAGCTAGAAAACATAGGGAATGCTTAATTGCCTATGTCCAGTATTCATATTTTGCTTTGAAAACAATGTGTGACATATTCCTGGGTTTAATTTCTAGTTACTATGTGCATCCATAAATTGTACTGCATATCTAAAGAAGTCCTGTACTTGCTCATTATAGAAATAAATATGCTGTATCTAGAATTTTGCTTTATACACTTATTAGAGAAACATGGAATCACAGAACAGCCCAGGTTGGAAGTGACCTCAAAAGATCATCTGGTTCAGCCTTTCATGGAAAAGGGAGCCTAGATGAGATTATGTAGCACCCTGTCCAATTGCATCTTGAAAACCTCCAGTAGTGGGGACTCTACCACGTCCCTGGGAAGGTTGTTCTAGTAATGATTGCTCTTACTGTAAAAAAAAAAAAAAATAAAATAAAAAAAATTCTTACATTTAGATGAAACTTCTCCCAGTGCAACTTCTACGTGTTGACACTTGTCTTCATGTGTCTCCTTGTGAAGAGAGAGCCTCTGAACTCTTCATAGCCACCCTATAAGTACCAGGACACTATGATGATGTCCCTCTGAGCCTTCTCCAGAGAGAAACACCTAACACCTTCAGTGCTTCCTCACAGGGTAGGTTCTCCATCCCTTTGATCATCTTTGTGGCCCTCCTTTGGACTCCCTCCAGTCTGCCCGCTTCTTTCTTGAACTGTGGGGACCACAACTGGGCAGAGTACTCCAGGTGCAGCCTGACAAGCACTGGGAAGAGTGATCATATCTCTATCTCTGCTAGTAATGTCCCTGCAGATGCAGCCCAGGATCCAATTTGCCTCTGTTGCTGCAGCAGCACGCTGCTGACTCATCTTCAGCTTGTTGTCCACAAACAACATATTTTGACCTATACATTTTTGCTTTAATGGAGATATGATTCACTTGAATAAAATTACATCCACTAAGTTTTCTTGCAGAGGAGATTATTTTTAGGATTTCCCAGCACTTCACTTACAGGGAATGAAACAGTACTGTAGAATTCCTTTAATTTCTCCTAAAAATTTAGATAAAAGACATACGGTATTAACAATGATTGCATACTCACTTGCTCTATAGTTTTGGCAGAGGACAAACTTAAAGGATTATTTTTTTTCAGTCTTGGTATCACTGAAACGCCAGTCTTCTGAGATAGGATAGCCTCTGTGAAAAGACCGATGGCATTTCTCCACTGCTTTCAGAAGATCCTAGTTGCAAGACGTGTAGCTCACATGAACTCTCTAGGCAGAGCCAGACATAGATACCTAGAAGGGATACAATAGTTGAGATGTGGAGGCATGAACTTCTCGAAGGGTTGGCAATTTACTGCCTCCTTTTCTTGGAAGAATTTAAACTGTTCTGTAGAATCTTCACAGCTGTTGTTATCTGTGCTACCAGGTTGTCTCCTTGCACTGCAAATACACACAGCAGCACAGCAGCCTGAACTAGAAACTGTGTCTTTGAATGAGCAGAGGGATCTAATGGCTGTGCTGTGATAGGCATTGTCTATAATTGTAAATTCTTCTTAGCACATAAGGCAAATGATGACTGCAATTACACAGCTTGGTAGGTAAAATCAGATTACTTAATGGGTTGCCAACCTTGGCATTAGAAGGGAAGTGGGCAACATAAATGAAGTAATTGTCTTCAGATTCATGGGACAATGACAATAATAATGTGCTACAATACTGTTACTGACTCATTTTTCCCCTATTTTTTTTAAGTTAAGGCATATTTTGGCCATGTTTCCATGGCCAATGGCCATGCAGGCAAAAATATGGGGTTGGCATTTTTAAAATAACCTCTCATGTTCAGGTATTCACTTCTTGCTAGCTGGACTTCAGAAAATCACAAGACTGTTACTTTCAAGAAAATGAAAAGATAATTGGAGAGAACAAGGTAAAGGAGGAGATGCATTGTAAATCACATGGAAGCATTGTGGTGGAGAGTCCTATGCAACAAATGCCTGATTTTCTTAGAGAATATTTCTTCTCAGTGGCTGTGGAAGTCCAGTACCAGAAGGTATGTTCTATGAAAGTGGTGAAATATGTACTTCCATTAGTTAATATGATGGAAATGGAACAGAGGCTTCCGTCCTGCAAGCACTGACTTTACAAGCAGTGAGAGAAAGCACTGGCCTAACACATCAGCAGATTTGTAGAGGAATGGAGGTGTGTTTTTAGAATGTTTGTGTTTAAATACAGGAGCCATGCATCTTCCATCAAGCTTCTATCCCAACCTGATTTTACTGTTGTCACACAGACTTAAATAAAAACAAGCTGTTAGTGTTGTGTTACTTGCATGTGGTCAGAATTGAATGTCTTTCAGACTAGGCAAGGTATTAACACAAAAATATCTGTGTCCCAGAGAGATCAGTGTCTGAAATAATGATGGAAGACCAAAGATGTGTTGAAATGAAGCGAAGGCTCTTCAATGCATTTTCTGTGGTGCACATGAAAGAGCAAGACCCACTTTCAGACAAGACGAGTTTTTGGAAGGGTGATGGAATAAAATGAAGTTCTATCTGATGCCTGGTACAAAAGGCAAACTTACCCTGAGTTATAACAAACCCAACTCTGTATTCAAGGTGTAAGAGATCCTGATTAGAATCTATGTAAATTCCCCTTTATGAATGTTTGCAGAAATGAAATATATGTTTGCCAGAATGTATAAAAAGAAATCCATCCTGGACTGAAAGGGGAACAACAGACAGGTGCCAGTGAAATTCTCAGTTGACACTTTGCAGTGTCAAGCAATTGCACACTAGAAAGGCAGTTTTACATGGTGGTTATGCTGGAAATAAAAGGGTGTGTAGGGAAAGCAATTTGCGTTTGGAAAATAGATTATTTTACAGATACTGGTTCAAATTGATAGTCATTCCCTGAATAACATCTGGTGCATTATCTCAATAGATGTGGTTATCTCCCAATAGAAATGAGCTGAGCAAAAGATCTGTAGTAAGATTTGAAAATAACCTTTGTTATTATATGTCATTGCCTCACAAGAATCAAAATACATGGGCCACTAATGACAATGAGCAAGAACAATACAGTTTCTTGAACAGTCTGTTTAATGCATTTCCAGTCTCTAGCATGCACTTAAAATACAGCAATATTACAAGCATTTATCATTTGTCTGGGCCATGGAGCTAATGACATAGAAAAAGCATGAAGAATTTGGATGGATGAACTCCATTTACCTAATTTCCAACTCAAACATAATGATATGAAAAATAAGCAGTATATGTATAAAGTCTTTTTTTAAACTTTTTTTTCGTTTGTCTTGCAACAGCTTGGGTTGGGTCATTATGGCACACAACAGGTATGTGTTCTTGTCAAGCAGCACCCATGTAATATTTCTACTTCTTCCCAACTGGTGGGGGACTGATACTAGGAATGATACTAGGAAGATGTCAGGTCACAAAAGAAAGGAAGCAGTAAAAAAGATGTCTCTTACATAATTTCTTTGATTATGTTCTCCATTTGTCAAAGCAGTGGAACACAAAGCCCAACTGTATTTTGTGAAGCACTCTGGAATCTGCTTGGTTTTAAGCACGCGCCTAAAAACTTCAGCAAACAAGGATAGCTCTATATCTTTGCTTACTATCTAGCATGTGTTTTGCTGAATCACATGGCAGCAGTAATTTATACATTTGAGGTGGTGCAAATGTCTCAGAAAGACGTATTTTCAGCTGCATTTTTTTAAATTGGAGGGAAAGTAAATAAAATCTTAGGACCTGATTAAAACACATGTGCATCCAATTTTGAGTTAGCTGTCTTGATTTTGCTTAACCTTAGAAATAACACTCACTTTTTGGCAGAAATCTCTGATACAGCAGAACACTAAGTCATGTTCCTATTTAGAACATTAGGCGATCAGACATCTGTTTCCTTGTTTTTTTCTGATAAAGATATGAAAAGCAACACTGACAAAATTTATTAACATAGGATGATCTCAGTGTCCCATTAGCTGTGCACTTTACATGGCTAGGTAAAAAATCCACAACATAACAACAAAACAGCCCCAAGGTAACATTTCATTGAGCATTGTTTTGACTGTCTAGAGGCAACAGAAGGACTTCTCAACCAGCTACTGGAATTTATTGGGAAAATTGTCAGCTCTTGTGGTTTAATTCCAGCCAGCACCTAAGTACCACACAGCCGCTCGCTCACCTCCCACTTCCCTCCTTCAGTAGATGAGGAAAACCAGAGGAAAAGACAAGGAAACTCCTGGGTTGAGATAAGAACAATTTAATAATTGAAAGTAAATGAAATAAATTATTACCAATAACACTAATAATACTGATAATATGTAATGAATATAATGGAAAAGAAAACAAATGATACAACTGCTCATCACTGACTGACTGACCGACCAAGAGCCAGAGCTGGAGAGAGAGACCACCCCTGGCTCAACCCCCAACTTGTATACTGAGCATGATGTTTTATGGAGTGAAATATCCCCTTGGCCAGTCTGGGCCAGCCATCCTGACTGTGTCCCCTCCCAGCTTCTTGTAGCAAAGAAGCTGGGAACACAGGCACAGCACCAGAAACTGAAAAAGTCCTTGACTTGGTACAAACACTCCTTAGCAACAACTAAAACCACCAGTGTTATCAGTACTCGGCACAAATCCGAACAGCCTCATACCAGCTACTGTGGAGAAAATTAACTCTCTCCCGACTAAGACCAGCACATGAGCATGCAAAGTATTTGGCCGTTGCTTTTTTGAGAAAATTAAGCACTGTTAGAGTCCAAATAAATTTTGAGGCTACGAGCTGATGTGTGTATTAATCCAAATATTGGTATGGGGTTAAACAATCTATACCTAACAACAGTGTGATACAGTTAATGCTCCACATCGTCTATTCTTAAGAAATAACTGTAGCATGATTATTTATTTTTCAAATTCAGGAGTCAGCACTATTGTCTTGCTACTGCAAAGAATTGCATAAATAGGAAAAAAAAAGTTATGAGTACATGAAAATATTTACAGTTTCTCTGATTTCTGAATGAATATTTTTTCTCTGTAACTAAAAAATGAGAAAGCAAGGGAAGGTATTTAACTTGTTCTACTCACAAAAATAAATTCTCAAACATGATTTTTCCTTTCACAATAGTAAAGAAAAAGATCAGTGAAGTATAACAAGAAAAGCTTTTCTACTACACCTTCTAAACAAGTTACTCACTAAAATGTGGCCTCATCACCAAATATTGCGATTGGGAAAATATACTGACTCAGTGCTCAGTGTGTAGTTTAGGTTGTGTCATGGTTTAAGTCCAGCTGGCAATTAAGCACCAAAAAGCTGCTTGCTCACTTTCCCCCTCATTAGGGCGTGGGAGAGAATCAGAAGAGTAAAAGTGAGAAAACTCATGGGTTGACATAAAAACAGTTTAATAGGTAAAGCAGAAGCCACGCAGGCAGAGCAAAACAAGGAATCCATTCCCCACTTCCCACCGGCAGGCAGGTGTTCAGCAATCTCCAGGAAAGCAGGGCTCCATCACACATAATGTTACTTGGGAAGGCAAACGCCATCACTCCAAATGTCCCCCCTTCCTTCTTCCCCCAGCTTCATACGCACGATGGTCTGGAATATCCCTTGGGTCACTGGGGTCAGCTGTCCTTTCCCAGCTTCTTGTGCAGCCCCAGCCCACTCACTGGGGTTTTGTGGTTTTGGTGTTTGGGGTTTTTTTGGGGGGAGGGGGTTGGGGTTTACACATATGAAACTGGCTTTGTCTCAACCATGAGTTTTTCTCACTTTTGCCCTTCCTATTCTCTTCCCCCATCCTGCTGCTGGGGAGGGAGGGAGTGAAAGAGCGGCTGGGTGGGATCTTAGCTGCCTACCCAGTTTGTTAACGCATCACAGCCTCCAGGCCAGTTTTGGAAATGGAGAAGTCATTCTGCCCCCGCAGTTGTGGAGTTTTTGAAATGGAGAATAGTCTTGTCTGCCAAATACTATAGCTTCATCCAGTTTTCCTATTCCACCAATCTCAAATTCTGTTAAATGAATATTTATCTACCATCACAGGAAAAGTATGAAAGCAAAGAAAATCAGAACAAAAACTTTAAAAGGAAGGAGTACATCCAAAAAGGAAGGAGTATATCCATACAAATATTAGTAAAATTATTAAGCTGGCTTTTGCTGCAACGTTTCAGTCTCTTAAGTAACTCTCAACCCCTATCGTGTTTCTCTGCTAGGTGAGTTTTATTTGTTCATATTTATCCTTTCATTTGTCCATTTGGTTCCTTGAGAACGTAATGCAGTTTGTACTTTAACTCTACTTGTGGCTGAACACACAAAAATAAGCTATTTACAGACATATGGAGGCTCTGGTGGCCTCACTTTGCTTCTGTGAGTTTGCTGTAAAGTATGTATGGGATCAGTGAACCCACTAAGGGTAAGGCAGAGCCACCGCTGGAGGCACATAATAATATTTATTGGTATTTGACATCTTAAGTGAAGCTAAGTCTTACATAATGCAGGTGGAGATTTATTTGGGAACCTAAAAGGCTTCAGCACCTGTTGTAAGAGCCTGTGGGACCCCATGCATCTTCTGTATGATGGCGATGTGATTGTGCAGCATCCCTCTTGCTTCGGTTATAGATAGACTGTGGCTTCACTTAGGCATACAACTGATAAGTATAACTGAAGGATCTTATCACTGCCTTAATCCTCCATCCACATTGCTTGCTATTATCCCTTATGCTTACTTGTTATGCTTTGGTCTTAGTGAGCTGGAACTTCTTTGGACTGAAGAGTTCTGGCTTACTGTAAGTTTGCACACATGGCCCCTGCAGGGCTCCAAGACCATCCTGTAGTATCGGGACAGCATGGCAGAGGAGAAGAGATGTTGCTAATCTGTGGAATACTATCACATAAAGCTTGACTATACCTGTAAGGTCAACCCTTTATAGCCTGGAAATTATTTTGTGTGTTCTGTATTTACAGAATTATTAAAGCATGTGAAAAAAACCACACTGCTATGGAAACACATTTTTCATAACCTCCGCAAAATAAGATTGTAAAATTGTTCCTGATTTGCTTGCAAATTAGATGTTATCCAAAACATACAAGGTTTTAATTAGAACAATTTCTGTGACAAAAGTAGGTAATAGATCAGACACTAGATCATTCTGGTTGTCAATGGGTATTCGAGTTACTGAATATTCCTTTTTCTGAACCACATGAGGCAGACACTTGCTGCTGGATCAGATCCTCTGTACCCTGCCTTGCATATTGCTGGCTTACTAAAGTAAGCCCACTAACAAAAAATTTTACTCTCTATCTGAGAAAATTTGCTCTGTTTCATCTTCATTTTTTATACGTAAATTTCTGACAAAATTTAGCAGGCATTTCACCGAAAACTTGCAGTCAGCTTCAACCGTAAATATATTTTAAGGACATCATTTTAACTGCATATAATATAAACCTGCCATTAAACTAAAAAAACCCATATGTAGACTCAAATTTTCTAGTTTTTCCAAAATGCCTCATTCTTATAAGAACAAACCCCTTTCATTTTTAGAAGCCTGTGGAGAAATGAACTTAGCAACATGTACTGATGGTCACCAGATCATAGGGTTTCTTCAAATGTTAAATGTTTCCATAGAAATATAAGATGTAATGACTTTCCGATATTTTTTTAACATCTCATTCTTTTAGCACCGCATTTCATTCATCTCATGTAGGTGATCTTATTCTGCAAGGTACCATACGCAACAGTTGCTAAGAAGTTGCCCAATAAATAAAGTAATATTTTATGCTTGTCACAGGTAATTGTGGTGCACTTTACATTGGCTTAGTTAAACAATTTCTCTTCCTGTAGGGCTGTAAATTTGGCAAGCTGCAAAGAAGCACTGCTGCAAAGTTTGCCAATGTATCCACTGTTTACAATAGTACTGGGAGTATTTTCCATTCTCAAATCAGCAATTGGAACAATGAAGTAATTTTAAGCTATGCTGTTTCTTAATGTGCTCGTTGCACAATAATTACTGTATCATCACCTGCAACATCTTGCAGTGATGGAAAATTAAAAACCATTATCCTAACAAGTTTTCTATAGGATTTTTCATTCAAGTCAGCTAAAGGACATGCAGAGTGATCCTACCAGCTTCATCATGAAAATCTACTTCTATACCCAAAGTTATTGTTATCCTACTTTGACCTTCTCCGGTATTATTTAAATAATCCTCTTCCGAAACATGTCACTACAATGACTGATGTCTCTGGCCAGTCTTAAACACATTTTATTTTAGTCACAGAAAACCTTTCCTGGAGGTAAGTATATAAGTTCTCCTCTCCTCAACAATCACAAATATTTAAACTTCAGTCTCTAAGTAGCTTGAGAAAAGGTTCTTTAAAACTCCTTTTGACAATGTGTTGTCATTAAGGTAAGATTTCTAAGTACATTCACAATGACCTAACTCTTAACTATTGAAGCTGGGAGAAATAAATTGACCATGAACCATGCTGCAAGTGCTCCACGTACCTCCTGTGATAGAAAAAAATTTATACTTTTTGGGTGACCTTGTAGGGTGACCTTGACTGGCTGCCAGATACCCACCCACCCATTCTTTCACTCCTCCCCGCTCAACAGAACAGACAGACAAAATAAGATAACAAAGAACATGGGTTGAGATAAGGACAGGGAGACCACTTACCACTTACTGTTGTGGGCCAAACATACTTGACTTGGAGAAAATTAATTTAATTTATTGCTGGTTAAAAATACAGTTGGGAAATCAGAAACAAAGACGGAAAATTAAACCAGCAACTTTTCCTCCTACTTTTCCCCAGACTCAGGTTCAGTCTATCATTCATAGTTCCTCTACCTCCTCCCCCACCCTTGAGCAGCACAGCAGGATGGGCAATGGTCAGTTGTGGTCAGTCCATAACAGCTCCTACCTGCTGCTCCTTCCTCCTTACACATTTCCCCTGCTCCACTGTGATCTTCTTTACAGGCTGCAAGGGAATCTCTGCTCTGGCTCTTGGAGCACCTCCTCCCCCTCCTTTGTCACTGACCATGGTGTCTGCAGGCCTGTCTCTCACACTTTTTCCTCTCTTTTGCCTGTCCAGAATTTTTGCTCTTTCTTAAATAGATTTTCACAGAGAAAGCACCAGCATCCCAGACACACATCTGTATCTATGCATTTTCTTTGAAGGAAGGGGGAAGAGGAAAACAGAAGGGGAATCAACTTTCCAGATGAACTTATAGCTAGATGAAGAGAGACCTTTGTTCAGTACAGATTTTGAGTTTACCTAATGCTTCTTGTAACACGTACCTGTGTGTTTATCTTTGCTCAGGTGTTTATATGCTGTCTTGAGGAGAAACGGATCCAAAAATATGCCTGAGTGCTTTCCTGAGTTATGGCCAAAATCTATACATAAATGAAAGAGAGTCTGTTCTAGTTTATTTTAAAGATATTGTCGGGAAAAAAAAAAATCGGCCAGCACATTCCATAAGTTGTCAAGGTAGGCAATGAGCTAAATACAAAGTCAAGAGAGAAGAGGTCCTCTTCATTGTATGCCAGCTTTTTCAGCTCTCACTATAGGAGACACAATAGAATTTTCCCTAGGACTTTATCATCTTGGTTAATTTACCTCTATTCTGAGATCCTTATGAAAATAGTACAAGATAATTTCTGTCCAGTGCCAAAGTACAAGTCACCTGATGCTCTGAGAAAACACCGCAGTGCACAGAAGGGGTTCCTACACGTTCTTCTACATTGTCCTCTCCAGTGTTATAGTCAGTGTATAAAATACACAATATATATGAAAAGCTTTGGTGAGAAAAATCTGTGAGACAAATGGTTATCATTTTTATTCTTCGCTTTTTGCTGTTGTTTTGAACTGGATTGGATCAAACACAATTCATAAAGCAACCTCTCTCTGGAACAAGTTTTGGTCTTTTAGAATCTGTATTTAAATGATATTCCAGATAATTATATGACTGGAGATTAATAACACGTCTTGCTTAGCTGTCATTGTGGATGCATTAAGTGTTTCATTTGCAAACATTGGCAAAAATTTTACCTCTCATGACTGCGTGGTCCACAACTTCTATTTAGAGTTTCCTTGAGCTCCCAGCTTTGGCTATAACGTGCCATTATTTTGAGGTTTCCCAATTCAGCTTACCTGATACTACGAGGCCAATGTTCATGAGAATGACGTTAAATAGAATGACACCCAGCAGGTGTGTGAGCTAATGGAATATGGCACAAAGACGTGCACATAGTCATTGTGACAGTCTTTGTGGTGGCTTCCTGGACTGTGGGAAACAAGACTGGTACAGTTTGCACTCACCTGGCTCAGACCTGGGTCAATTATATTCAGATTCCTTCTGGCAGGGTTTAGCAAAAGAATTCTCTCTGCAAGGTAGCAGGCAATGAACAGCAGGCAGTGAACAGCAGGGAAGCAGCGTTGACAGTAAGGAGACTAGGACTCTGGGAAAAAAAATAAGGAACAAGCCAAAATGACAGGAGTTACCATGACACTCATCATTTTAATTTAACTCTGTATTTTTTAAATAAATGTGTTCTCCTTTTTTTAAACAACAATATCATCTTTCTAGACACAGAGATATTTTCTGGAAGTTATGGAAATGTTTTAACCATTTCACTTCTCATCTCCACCCACAACGGATTTAATCCTCTAAGTAGAACCATATAAGCATGCTGTTCCTCATTTTCTTTAGTCTTTTGGTTTTGCTGTAGACAGTTTCATAGCCCAGAGTTTAGAACATGTAATGGTCCCCGTACATTATATTAGACTGAACTTCAATAAGGTTAAAACCATAGTGCTGTTCGTAACATAAATATATTTTTCAAACTAGTTGGTTGGATCAATTTCAACATTACAATTATATTTCTCCTCTTTATTTGTATAACTTGACAAATAATATCCTCCAGTAATCTTATAATATTCCCTGTGCTACGCGGTAAGAATTGTCTGCCCCTCTTGAATAAGATTAGGATAATTTTTCCCAAGTTTCTTGTCCAAGCATTTCTGCCACGAGCAGGTTGTTCATTAGGATTAACTACTCTGGGGGAAATGGGACAGCAGAGTAAAAACTGGGGCTTCAGCTGTATAGAAAATACCATAAAAGAAAAGAAGTAAAAGTGTCACAAACAATAACAGTTTCTTTACAATGGGTGTTTTGTCTCCAGTAAAACAACTCAGACTTCCCTTCTGATCTGCAATATTTCATAGAATCACAGAATAGTTTGGTTTAGAAGGGACCTTAAAGATCACCTAGTTCCAATCCCCCTGCCATGGGTAGGGACACAGTAGGTTAGGCTTCTCGAAGCCTCATCCAGCCTGGCCTTGAACACTTCCAGGGATGGGGCACCCACAGCTTCTCTGGGCCACCTGTCCCAGGGCCTCCCCACTCACTCCAGGAAGAATTTATTCCTTATATCTAATCTAAATCTACCCACTTTCAATTTAAACCCATTACCCCTTGTCCTGTAAAAAGCAGGATTTACTCCCTGCCCTTGTAAAAAGTCCCCCCCAGCTTTCTTGTAGCCCCTTCAGGCACTGGAAGGTGCTATAAGGTCTCCCCGGAGCCTTCTCTTCTCCAGGCTGAACACCCCAAGTCTCCCAGCCTGTCCCCATAGGAGAGGGGCTCCAGCCCTCTGGACTCGCTCCAACAGGTTCACGTCCTTCTTATGTTGGCAGCCCCAGAGCTGAACACAGTACTCCAGGTGCTGCTTTTCTGAACCAGGTAGATCTGTATAGACCTGTTAACATCCATATTAATAGAATAAAAAAGCAATAACTTAATTTATGTTATAGTTTCTCAAAGGAAGTGTTAGAAGCAAAAGATAGACAAACTTTGTTCCAGGCACTACAGTTACGTATCTTTGACTCACACAACTATGTATTTACCTGACTTTCCTTTCACAGTGGTTGCTTTAGAATTAACAGGGCCTCTTCACGTTATCAAGGCTAAAACATGTTTTTGTGTTGCATAGTCCTACGAAAAAAAACCAATTCTGCTATTACCAGGAAGACTTTTTTGCCAAATGAAATGGACAAAGTCACCTAAACTCTAGTCTCTGCTATAAACAGTTCCACATAAAAAGCAGCTGTTTGTCTATTTAAAAAATCCAATTTATTTGTAAATTGATAAAGAGTGAAAATTGTCAATTAACATGAAGAGTTTTGTAAGGATCCTATATAAACAGATTTTCTATTAGATGTCAACATTAAAGTTATGCAGTTATTGTTAAAGTGTATGAAAAATAATATATAGGACATACATGCTACAGGAATGATAGAAAAAGATTAGAATGGGAAAAGCATAGAAAACATTAAATCTGTAATTTGTGTACTTACATGAATTATTTTATACATTCAGCTATCTCAAAAAATTAACAGAACTGAGTCAGAAATTTGTCATTTCAGCTGACAGATCCAGCAGCTCATAAAATTCAGCCATGAAGAGGGAAGAATATAAGAAAGCCACAGTTAAAAATAGAAAGCCTTTGAAATTAATCTTATCTCCATCCTCAGCAAAAATAGTTGATTTTTTTTTTCCTGATTACAGGTTGATAGAAGTGTAGTGGGTACAATCCTACACTGGTTATTATACCACATTAATTGACTTTGATGGAAGTACATGGATTAAACCAACTAAGCATCTGGCCCACTTGAGGTACTGAAATTAAAATCTTGAAAAACACACCAATTTAAATTCACTAAAACATTTAAATTAACATGGAATCAGTGTGCTGAACAGTATGGTGAAAACTCAGCTTTTTGCAAAAGCGTTATGCATGAAATGACATAGTTAAACTTATTCACCAGTTTGTAACCCAATAGACATGATTTTTACCATTACTAGTAAAAACGACCATTGCTAGTGAAAGCCTCCAGCAGATCCCAAGACTGAGAAGAATGAAACCTTCACCTTAGGCATCACAGCCTTCCCAGAAGGTGTCTCAGGGCAATATTTGCACATGGTAAACCTCCCTTCCCAAACCCTTGAGGAAGACAGAGCTGTCAACCTTGGGATGCAGAGGAACTCTGGGAGGCTAGGCACAGCACTAAAGCAAAGCAGGAGGTGCTAGGAACATCTTTTTCTGCATAATAATTTTCATTGCATTATTAAATGAGGTTTCTCTGTAGCAAGTAGAAAATATAGGGTATTAAGCAGTTAAAAGATTAATTTGACTAAAAACAGAACTTGGTGTCATCTATGCAGTTTTTCTTTATGGGTCCAAGAATATTTTGATTGTTAATGTTTCATCAGCAGCCTGAGCTCCAAGGTGGGAACATGCCTCCTAGGACTGCTCTTGGAGTGGAATCTTAGATTGATTGAGGCCTTTGCAAAGGAGTAGAGACAACTGTTCAGCCGATGTGCATTTACCCTGTTTCGTCAGGTAACCACGCTAAGGAAGAGGAACTGCTGGGATTAGGCTTGTCATGCAAGAGTAACTCCATGCTAGAACAGGCATACTGATTTGAGGGTGGCAGGGTTTAGATCAGAATTTTATTCGTCACAGCTACATTATTGCAGAAACAAATCCATAACCATGGAGTCTTCTTGATGTTAAACGTATTTCTTCAACCTTTGGCTGGGTAAGTTGAGTACACGGTGCTCTTCTTTTGCACTTTGTACAGCCATTAAACAATCCAGCCAGTTACAAGGCTAATGAGCTTGTAACAGTGTTGTAACACTGTTACACTCTAATGAGGTTGTATCTTCTATTGTTACAATGTTTTAAGTCAGCGACACAATGCTTAACACCACAGCACCAGCCTCTTGCTTTTAGGTGAAGTACCTTCTAATCATTTTTTTTTTTAGCCATCTTCCCAGACTTATGGCAATGTTTCATATTCTTAAGCTTTTCAGTGGGGTCCATGAGAACTACACAATTGCATGGCAAAATAAATAAGGACGAGCTTCTCACCATTTGTATTAAACCAGTATTTTTACAGCAGTGGCTCAGAACACTACATCTTACAGTAGTGCTTCTTTAATGCTCTAGGCCACTACTGCAGAACAGTCATTTTTATAAGCTTGATGGAAAGATTAGGTGTCAAATTTAATAAACCCTTTGGCTCTTTTTCTATTATTCTATGCCATAGGTCACCTTTGCTTTGAAGCAGAATACTTTTTCATTTGGTGGTGGCAATAATCCAAATATATAAACCACCATATATCATTTGATATAATTTGCATTGATTGGCAGGTCTAAAGCTAACCTGTATTAATGAATTTCCGCATATGTAATATAAGCAGTTCAGACAGACAAGGGTAAAAATCTTATTAGTAAAGTATAGGGAAAGCTGTATTTGGATGGAAAAAAATTAATTTTTTTTCTCTACTGAAAGCCTCTAAAAACTGGGTATGACTTCAGGTTTAAGTAAAACAATTTGAAAGTTTTTACTAATAATCAAAAGTACTCAGTAAACTGACTAGCCAATGCATGTACCTCTTCTCTGACAGCAGTCTCTTTCCCTCACTTACACAAACCCTTCAGATGTGATTATATTCAGGTTGAGCTGCATAGGAATCCTTTGTTAGTATGGTGATGCTGGCTTCTACAAAACCTTTATTTATCCAATACTGAAATGTCTCAGTGGGAATGTATTGTCTCTGACTAAACTTGCACAGCGGAAGGTCTTGGAGAGGGTCCCTGTATGACTTCATGACCAGAGAATAATTAATACATTGACTTGATACAGTCATCAGGACTATGTGAAATTATACTTAAGCCTATAATCTTAATTAGGTAGAACAGAGACATGGGTCTCATTTGCAATCTGTGTGACCAGATTGCTAGCCTGTTAACTATTTACTTTTCCCTTTACCCCCCCAAGGGGTCTTGATTTCATCTAAATGCTGAACAAGATCAGGAAATCTCAATTTTTTTAGGGTACAGTGTTTCAGGTATAGCTTGGTGGGTTATACAGAATAATTGTTTAAAGGGAATGAATGACCTTGACATGGGATGTAAAACTGAAATTGGTTCTGATGGTTTAAGTGGAATACAAAAATATCACTTGGCATTTCTTGAAAATCTTACAGAAAATATGATAATGCATTGAAATGCTCCCCAGAAGAAGCAATGCTTAAGTCTTGCTCTGTGTAGTTGCTGCTCTGAACCCTTAGAGACTGTCATGACTGGCTTTGTTTTCATGAAAATAGCATGACCTATTTGTAAACAGGCATGAATGAGTAGGAGTAAAACACTGCAATAGGCAAGGCCTAGTGAAGGGACAAACATCCTACGGGTATGAAATAAGTGGAAAGTTGAGAGACAAGAATATTCTCCAGGTAGTACATTAAAACAGTACTTTGGGTTTGGGTAGCTTGTTGGAAGTAAAGCTACTTGGAAAAGAGAATCAGAGGACAGGGCATCATGAAAATGCTTACAGCCTCTCACAACATTGTCTTAAGCATCTCTACAAGTGTTTGGAAAATGAGGAGGGATGAGAGGAAAGCTGATGATTTTTGTTAATTAACTATTTGTTAAAATTCAAAATATCAACATTCTATTAAAAAAAAATTCTAGGATAACTATGACTTGCTGAAAGAGGGAGACATATTTGTCTCTTGGGGTTCCTGTCTTTATCTTCAGTGTCCCTGTTCACTGTTCTTTGCTTTATTTATGGAATCAGAGAAAAGGAATCAATATTTTTGTTTCCTGGCAAAAACTTGAATAATACATTCTACTAACAAAAGTCTCTATAGCCTGTGAGCTGAGTAAGGTCAGAAGGCACTTAAACAGCAAATGTGCCTCTGACCCCATTACTTATAATGATGCAGTATTTATGTACAGCTTTTTTTACTCTCAATTATGTGTTTCATCCATCAAGTTAAATCTTAATTTAAACTTGCCCATCTAACACTGTTGCCTACAGTTTCACAGACTTGATTCTAGATAAGGTGAATTTTTTCTCCAATTAAAAAAGAAAAGAAAAGCAAAAAAGCTGTGATAATGGAGTGCAGGTGGAGCTCATTTGGAGTAATGAGGTTCTGAATGGATGTTTTGCAAACAGAACACTTTTTGTGACCTAACAGCTCAGCCAACTCACATGCTGTTCCTAAATGGTTTGTTTTGTTCCTTCAGAACTCAAGTGGAAATGAAGATTTCTTCTGGCGAGGTTGCTGTTTCAGAAAGGGAGGTACAAATTAGCTGGCTGCCATTTAAACAGGAAGATTCACTTATGGATTGATGGTTGGACTAGATGATCTTATAGGTCTTTTCCAACCTTAGTGATTCTGTGATTCTGTGTGATTTAATATTAAACCACAGAGGACACAGAATTCTCTAGGGGACACAAACACAGGCCCCTTTATGTGCAAGGCTTCTTTATTTAGCACACCTTGTCAACTAGTTTTTGGCCTTGTAAATACACTGTGGACTTCTGGCATCTGCACTGCTTGGTCTAATAAGGCCCATTATAATCTGTAAAATACCTATATTCTGTATTACTGGATATAGAATACATTCCCAAACATCTCAAGCCACTTGATTTCTGAGTCATCAGCTGGCGTGACTCATTGTATTTCCCTGAATGAAAAAAGGGGGAGAAAAGAAGGGAGATAGTATAAAATGCAGAAACAGCATTTGCCATTTTTATTTTCAGTTCTACGGGAGCTACCATCCTGCAAATGATCCCTATGCCTTGGTCCTAAAGTCCAGTCTGATTCAATAGGATATGATTATCCCTTGTGCAAGGAAAAGTGGAGATTGAGACCAGAACCACATGATACAAATTGTACTGCACAAGTAAGTATTCTCATGTACAACACAGAGCAGTAGCAAGACCTGAGAGTGATTAAGGATAATGCATTAGCCATCTGCACAATGTCCGGTAGCAGCAAGAAAGTAAACAAAGTCTTGGCATGTATTATGTCTCTAGAAGTGAGATGTATAAATCAGAACTTAAATATTCTCATATAAAGCAATAGCAAAGCCTCATTTGGAATAATCTGAGCCTTTCTTTTTAGGATATTATATGAAGACTAGATGAAGCTGGGAAAGATCAAAAAGCTGCAACAGAAGGTGCTTAGGCTAACACTGGAATCTAAGGAAATGCTTCGTAAGGAATGAGAAACCAGACTTTGTCAGTTTGCACAAAGGAAACTGAGACTTTGGGAAAAAATCTAGTCTCTAAAATACCCTAAAAGGGAAAGACAGATGCCTGCGCAAGGCATTTAAATACAATAACAGCTAATTGAAAAACAAAGATGTAAGAGTTTAAATGAAGGTAGAGAACAGTAGCCTGAAGTAATTTGGACAGAATTAGGACATGCATAAATAGCTGTTGCATGCTGTAAAGTAACAAAGATTGTGCATCAACTCAAAGGAATACTTAACAATCTAATCATAGACAGGTTGGGCCCATGAATGAACTTCAGGAAAGTAAACCAATTTATCTTGCAGATAAGATAGGTCCATGCTCATGGGTTCAGAAAGTGATTGGTTTTCTCTGAAATGTATTTGATGCAGTTTTGGAGATGCAGAGCATGTGACACAACTTGGAAGTACAACAGTAAAATCCATGCCTAACAAAAATTTTAGGACCTGTTTTACAAGACTCCTTTGCGGTAAAATTTAACGAAAGGGATAATGATGATGGGGGAGGAATAGTTGAACATTACAAGAATGGGATACAAAAGGAAACTTCTCCTGGAACCTCTATGCAAAGATTTATGGCACAGAGATAGTTTCAAAGCAAGGCATCTTAATTCCATATAGACTACTTTTCTCTAGCTGTTGCTGCACATAACAAGACTATCTTGACAGAAAAATTCACTGTTTTTTTAGGAGACCTCAAAGTCATTAGAGATTCTGAGAGGGAAATAGGTGGAGATCTGCCTTCCCTTTTAAGAGGCATTAATTCCCAAATGGAGTATTTTCTTAGTTCTTTTCTGAGGTCCTACCATTTCTAATCCAAGATCAGTAGCCTGTGGATCAGGGGATAGGGAAAAGGGATAGAATAAAAGCTTCCCGTTGTCAGTAATAAGGACCACTTTGAGAAAAAGCAATGTTAGATTGCTGTTCTCCTCTGGCAGAGTTTATCTGGGCAGAGCCGACTCTCAGCTTTGTAGTGCTGTTGGCAAATTTTGCAGAGATAGTAGAGGGTTCTGGACAGGATAAGAGATGCAGAAGAGAAGCACTTTCCCTTTTCTTTACCTAACAACTGCTTCTTTGAGTCACAGCAAAGGACTTTCCCTCAAAGCACCACCCCTACAAAACACAACCCTCTGTCTAGCAGCAGAGAAAGTAGTTTGGAAATGTTGGAGCTCTAACAGCTGATCCCTGGCACCAGGGATTAGTTACTTCTCTTAACTTTTTACAGGTAAATTGATACTCGCTGGACTTGTCTTACCATTCTGCATGTAAATAGTTATCTTCTGTATTTTGTGAAGTTTAGATTTATACCTTTTTCTTGTACATAAGTTTGAAATACCTAAATGGAGGCATAGCCCAAAAAAGTCAGCTTTATGATTAAGGCAATGGGAAGACTCAGATCCACTTGAAATACTGTCCATGTAAATGGAAAAAGCTTGATCTTTTGCTGGTTTTATAGAATAAACATGTCATTTAAGTAGGGGTGGGAGGGAAGATCAGAAAGTAAAAGCCCAATTCCCAAAGTGATTATCTCTGATGGTCTCTGATAGCTTGCCTTTGCAAAGGCATTGTGGGGGGAAGAAAAGATGAGATTTTAAGATGAAAGCCATGATTAAACATTTGGGACAACATAACAGTACAAAAAGTATCTGAGGTTGTACGTTGTCAGACAAAGCCAGGTCTCCTGGGACTTCAACATCCCTATGCAGAATGCCGGGACTCATTTTATTTTCACGTATTAAATTTGTTGTTATGTCAATAATGTAACATTTTCTACTAGAAAACAAATGTGATCAGCATCAGTAACAAGAAGTACCATCTGCTATAAAAATGGAGTGTATGCCATAAGATCATAAAGCAGACTTTTAATAAGTAAGATCTATTTATGTATCAATGTATGTTCATGTATGCTACCAGGGTGAGGGAGAGACACAGATTATGAAGGCTGAAGCCTCAAGATTCACGCTACTTACTGGACAAAATTAATACCCTCAATTATTAGACTATACATACACATTTTCACTTCACTTTAAAGATGAAATTATGTTTCTACCTAAATCAATAACAAATAATGTTTCCCTGCCAAAGCTGCAGTGGCCACTGCCAAATAAATATTGAGCTGTTACTGGGGAAGTCTTCCACTAACTGTATCATCTGTATTCCCAGTCAGTAGTAGGGTTATAGCTTGTGTGTGTAGAACTGGAAAGCTGCAGAGGTTTGGAAAGACTGACACCAGAAATGTTTACTGCAAACATCTCCAGCCCCTGTCATCCTGATTCCGTAACATACACAGAACTAGGAGACAAAGTAGCGTTCCTTTCACCGGTAACACACCCCACTGAGATGTGAAGTTTAGCAGTGGGGAATGGGAATAAAGAAGGAGAAAACATTTCTTTAAGCTGACAAAAGTTGCGTTTGGGTATAATATTGTATGTGTTATGCTGTTATTCCAATGCTGGTGCTTGGCTTTATTCTTTCACTAATAAAATTTGGACTTTTGTAGCTGGCCAATTAAAAAATATATTTCAAAGATTATGGTGTTCCCTGTCTTTGTCTTGGGCATAACTTTATGAATGAAATAAAAGTGATTCTCCTGACATTATACAGGCTATGCTTTAAATAGGTAGTTCTATTTTTACACAATTCATTTATCAAGCAATGAAAAATAGAGGATAAGAAGAAGTGGAGATGAGAACAAATGTCCAATGTTTTCCTTGATCCCTTAGTACCTGTCAATTAATCTATCATAAAAAAATAATGGATCATTTTATTCTGTATTTGGGCCTTTCTGTGGGTGGGAGAGGATGGGAAGGGGAAAAAAAAAAATCTTTACCAACTCTTTAAAGAACAAAACACACAGGTAAGGTTTAGTGATGAATTGGAAGGAAATTTGATGAACTCCTTCCTAGTGTAATTTCAGTGAAGCTAAAAGTTTGGGACTTGATTTTGCTTAGTATGCCTAAGGTTAACTTTCTTCAGTACTGATACTGCTGAGGTACAGCACCCTGACACCCGAAGAGTGATATGTGTTGCTGTGTTTTGTAATGTGGTGATTTTGTAGAATTTTAATAACATTAAAGTGACAATTTTATTCAGAAAGTTTAACAGTTTGAGCTTGCTACTGAACATAGTAACAGGCTCTAATGCCTTATGAGCAGGATTTGGGGGGAAATCAAGTCTAAGACTGTGATTCCTGTGTCTTGTTTTGCTTTACCTTTCTGAGTTGAAAAACACAGTTTGCTATTAAAAAGGAAAAAAAAAATATATATACAAGATTTATGAAAACTATCTAGAAAGTTTTTCTTTCACTGCCTTGTAGGACCTATATTTTTAAACCTAGAAATGGAAATATAATCCTCCCATCAATGACAAATTAATTTCAGATCATGACCAGATAATTAAATCCCCAGATGACTGGACAATATTTAAAGTTCTTTCTGACTTTTAAGCAATTATAAGTCTCATAGCAAAATGTGCTAAAAGCGGTATTATATACTCTGTACTAGACAATAATGACAATTTTTTAAAATTTTTTTATCTACTAAGTTTTCAGAGAAATACAGTTGCAACCACAGATCTATTTCTATGCACTTTTAAAATTCATTCATGGGTGTGAGAGCCCAAGCAGAAAGCTAAACAAAGCTGATCTTTTTCCAACCCATAAATTGTTCTGACTCAGACGAAGAAGACTGTTTGCTCAGCAGGAAACATGGAACAGCGACGGAGGAGTGGAAGCCCCCCTAAGCATCTTCAAGGAATGTCTGAAACACTTGCAAGGAACACAAGATCAGATGAAACTTTATCCTAGAAGCTGATAAAAAAAGGAACATCCTGCCTCAGAAGGTGGCAAGGGCCAGACAAGAGGCAGTGGAGTCAGCAAAAATCTGCCAGCTCAGGGCAAGATAAATGTAGCAGGGGGAGATCACAACCATGGACTCACAGACAACCTACCCCAATTATACCAGCAACACAAAAGAGGGAGGCAGAAGAAAGAAACTGGACAAACTGGACATGTGTACTAATTTACATGCTAGGTGAAAAGATTTTAGTCAATCATTTAGGAAAGAGGCAGTCCACACTGGGGGATAAGAATAAAAAGGGGGACAGCAAATAGCATGTAGGGAGAAATTCCTGGAACTTCTGGATGAGCGCTCCTATGGACAAGAGACTCCTGTTGGCTGGACCAGTGATCCCTTTCTCTCTCCTCCTCTCTCCCTCTCTCTCTCTTTTTCTTCTTCTCTTTTTCATTTTGTCCGTTTACCTTTCTCTAGTAAGTAACACAAGCCATAAATCCCTCACCTGCATGGCGAGCAATAAGGCTCTCTAACTGTTTATCAATGAGCTTAACTCTGGAATGTTTTTGTTTGCCTACAGGCCTCAGGTGTTGTATATACCTATTCCAATCGCGGGAATCGGCGACATTGAGTCACATCTCACTCTTTCTTGCCAGTGAATGTTTGGACCCGATAAACTGGGATGTGACGTGGTCACAGGCAATAATCTGGGACTATTATGACTGGATATGACTGTTCAAATAAAATACAACAGTTTTGTTTTAGAGGCAGAAAAGGTCACTTGTCTGTTACATAAAGAAGATGCAGAAAGTGTGATCATTACCAGACCTGAATCAGCTCTTTAAACAGAAAATTATTGGCAGTCTTTGATACAAAGCTCATAGAAGTTGTTGAAAACAATTCAAAACAGCCTGACAGGCCTGTTAATCTTGGATAGTATTAACTTCTGTGATCCTATAAACCCCTCGATCATTTCCACAAAGGAAACAAGTTTCTCTTACTATCCTTACATAAAGTATGGAACACAAAGCATCTGGACAGCAAGAGAAAGATGGACTTAGATGATCTTTAAAGGTCCTTGCAACCTAAGGCGTTCTATGATTCTGTGTTTGTCTGACCCTGTGATGCTGGGCTTCCCAGGTTGATACCATATGATCACAACACTCTGTTTCAACCATTTTACATCAGTGATAACGGGTAACGTGCAGTCTTTACTGAAGTGTGACATCCACTGTTTACCTTTGCTCTCTCTTGATGTTCCAAAATCGGTGAAAAGATGGAAGGGTAAGAAGAATCTACTGCCGAGTCATACGCTGGCTCTTCAGTGTGCTGAAGGCCTCTGTTCATTGCATCCTGGGAATAAAGAAATACAGTATTAGAAGAGCACCAATTTAATGCACTTGTTGGTAAGCCAAGACCACCTCCACACAGAAAGGAAAAGAGAGAAGGTTGCCATGAAAAAAGTCTGCATTTCAGTCATTGGAAAAAAAATAAAAAATCTTGACAATCCTAGTCTGAGCAAACCAATTCCATTTTTGAGGATGCAGAGTCCTCTCTTTCTAAATCATCTCTGCTCACACATTAGTGCGGCACTCTGGAACAGCTCCCAGCACTGACACAGGTGTTTCGGTAGTGTACATGCTTGGGACTTTGACTTATAAGGAACCAGGTATTCCCCACACCATCTTCTCCTGACTACCAAGGCACGCAACTAACTTGGGGAGGAAACAGAAAGGGGTAAGTCCTAATATACACCCTTGAGAAATTCAGCCAGTGGTGAACCATATGATATTCAAGTTTTTCTATAGGAAGTAGGTTGCCTAGAGGTGATATCACGGCAGGAACTTGTCTTTTGGTCCCTTTGTTGTCCTATTGAGGCACTTTTAAGCTTATTTTGATATGAAGCTTCCCTTTTCTGATGGATTTCTCCATGGAGGAGAAGGACCCTGGTAAAATGTTTACTTACACTTTTTAAGTTCTTACAAAACAATATTTTGAGACAGTGCAGTCTCTTCCGGATGCAGTTTTTAGGCAGTGCAAAATAAATGTGTAGATTCAGAAATGAGAAAATACTGCTGTTGTATTTTAAAATTTACTGATTTAGCAAAGTTATGAGGGAATAAAAACATGATTCTATTGATCTAATGTACATGCTGTAGTTTGGTCAGGCAAAATGTTCTGTAAGACATCACCTTCTGGATGGATTCTTCTCTCTGGAGACTGTTATTACGAGCTAAAGTAAGACAGCACACAACAAGTATTTGTATGCAACACAGATTAAAATTTTAATGGAACATACAGAATCTGTAGACCAGGATAGCTATCTTTAATTCAGAAATCTTTACATTTTCAGTGACTCTCAGTATTTCAGATTGATAGTATACATAGCATCCAGATCAAAATGCAGCTACGGCTGTCCTTGTTCTTTCAAATCTATCATTAAATCGTAATTTTTGTAGAGCAACAGAACATGTCAGAGTACTGAAGGAGAGTATGAAATAGATTTTGAAAAGCAACATTTAATTCAATTCTACCCATACTTCTGTGTGGACTAATGTCCTAACCCAAATGCAGTAATTACTAGGAACCTTGGGATTGTTAACTGAGTCTGTGGTACCACAGCCACGAAATACTGTTTTCTTGCACACACGTATTGAGCATAAGGAGCCATTTTTGACAGTTCACAGTGGAGGTAAAAAAGTGCTCATATGTCCATACATTTGTCCATAGGCTGTGCAAAAAACCCTAAAGCAATTTCTGCCCTCAGTTTATGTTACAAACCTTGCATTTAATGAAATAAAAAGAGGTAGCTTTCCAAAACCACAGACACTCAAGGTGATCATTTACACATACTGTAGTTTAAAAAAAAAATAATTAAAGGGTAATACTTAGTCTTGTGAGTTGTACTGGTAACCTAATTAACCATGAAGTGTATTAAAATGCAGCAATGTCAAATTATGTTTAGGTGTTTATATAATGGCAGGACTAGAAAAGCTGGTAATAAATACTAGCTTTAAGGCTAGATTC
This sequence comes from Rhynochetos jubatus, assembly GCA_027574665.1. Lineage (NCBI taxonomy): Eukaryota > Metazoa > Chordata > Aves > Eurypygiformes > Rhynochetidae > Rhynochetos > Rhynochetos jubatus. The sequence continues at coordinate 28,080,635 of CM050656.1, forward strand.
CAATATCTCCTATTTGCTCTGCAGACTGTTAGACTTTATTAGTTGTCTTTGACTAAAAAAGGATATAAAAGGACAGATGTACCAATTCTGTGCTTTGTTTACATGTTGGAACAGAACAGAACACTTTTTTTTTTTTACTCCCACAAGAAGATTTAAACAGTCACTGACATTAGTAAACAAATACAAGAGAGCCATAAGGATGCTTCATAGCTTTCTGGTCTACAATTGGCATAGAAGGAATTTAAAAAAAAAAAGTTAAGATTCAAATTTGTTTGCCAAGTTGTGTGGGCTCTGATTTGCCTCAGGTACAGATAAAAGTGGTTGTGAGGAAATAGATACTATGATTTTTTAAGCTCTTTCTATTTGTGAGAACCTTTACTTGTACTCTCTATTTAGTTTCTTAGATTATCTATTAGGTTCTCATTTCTCTCAGCCTCTCTGATGAGGGTTTATATGAATTGTCAGATTTATATGATGGTCAGATTTCTGTGTGGAGTAAAGGCCCTTTTTCATGTGAACATTTCAAATGAAAAATCTTTAGTCTTCTTTGCCACTCAATTAATTTCCCAATTTTCTCTTTCTGAAGAGTTAGAAGTCTCAAGGTAACCACTGCTACTACAAGCACACATTTTTTTACTATTGTAAACTAAAAAGAAACTCTGTCTCACTTAATAGGATGAAAAAATGAGCATGTCAGGCTCAGCTCAATGGCAAGGTGTTTCAGCAAGTTAAAATATCACATGGTTCTTCATGTGCACTCCAGGCTTCCAAACTGCCAGCTCTAGGGTGTGTCCTAGACACCTACACCCGATGTGTTGCATGATGTAACTGTTTCTGGGCAACCCATGATATAGACCCATGGAAAACTGCTTGAAGATCTGTATACCTGCCCAAAACCACCAAAGACGCTCAACCCTCTCTCTTAATTTCAGACTCTGCACCTTAAATTTCTCATCGGTTTTGCCTTCAGTAGACTTGTCAATTAATGGATTCTGCAGGGAAGATAATGCTGAGTAAAGCATCTCAGAGCCGAGTGGTTTGAGAGATGTGTGAATGCCTGTAAATTTATTTCTCAAGTTTCTCTGTATAATGGGCTGTAAGTCAGTACAGGTATAGCATCAAAGTCTGTTTCTCTTGGAGAAACTGAGAATAAAATCAAGGAGACTAATGGAACATAAAACGCTTGCTTATATTCCTGAGAGAGCTATCTGTGATGCTATTCCTCTCAAGTATATGCAGACTTACGTTACATGGTCTGACCCGTGCTTTCTGGAGCACAGCATTTGCTATCCCGGGCAAGTGAGTAAGCCAGAAGAAAAGAGCATGCCCTTAGTCATGTATTAACAAGCTGTCATTTCTTCTTTGCACGTGTAATTAAGCAAGACAGGAAGCAAGAACAACAGCAAGTCTTAAAGCCTCAAAGCATTCCCTGGACTAATCTTAGGGCAGTGTAGTTTTGTACTTGGATAAAGTATCTTGCAGGTGACTGGTTGAGAAAACAACAACAAAAATAATAATGTAAACTGAAATTTGGATTGAAAATGCTTTATCTGAAATTAAAATTTTGGCTTGATTTCTTTGTCAGATGAGAAAATTCATGATGTTTCAACAACACTTTCTTTTTTCAGGCTTTTATGGGCCCCTTCCTAGTTAAGATCCTTGAACAATTTAGCATTAACATTTTCATGAACTGTGGACCATCATCCTAAATTCCTCTCTACAAAACCCTTGTAGTCACAGTTCAGCCTGAGACGGAAAGAGATGTTAGGGTAATATATTTTGACACACTATTTACTGGTGAAAACCTTAAGAAGTTACAAATTTGGACTATCAAGGGGAGGAGCAAAAGAAGAAATTTGAGTCTGTGTGCCGTGATCTGGCCTTCTTGACACAGCACAGTAGCTTAAGACATTCCTTAAATAAATCCAGAATTGCTTGTTCTTCCTTGGTAGGTCTTTTCATAGTACCAAAATTGAGCAAAGGGACCACCTTATATCTATAAATAACCCATAACTGTAATTACTGTTTCTCACAGTATGACAAATTAGCTGACAAAACTCTCAAAATTACGCATCACCAAAAAAAAAAAAAAAAAAAGTGAAGTCCACACAGTTTTTCCTAATTGCATCTGTTAATATGACTGCTTTAAAATAGTCAGAAGTGCCATCTGCTGCTACTTACAAGAATCCCACTCTCTCTCTCACCCGTGGGTAAAAGGGGCTCATGATGAAGAACTAGCATCTGTGTTTCTAGCAAAACAGTAAACTAAGTCTTCAACTCATACCAAAGTTAAATGTAGTCCACTGGTTTGGTTTGCCTTTGTTAGGGATTTATCAACACACATGAGGATTTCCCTTTGCTTCTATTAGCACCCAATTTGCTGAGAAGGGTTTTACAACGTACATCTTAACAGAAATCAAAAGACTTACCATGGTACTACCAGGCTATCCCTTCAGAGAGGTGGTTTTTATAGAGCAGTGGATGAGACACACTGAGAAACAGCAATAACCTAATAAAGGTTCTTTGTAGTCTTCTGCGAAGGCATCTGAGAACAAGCGAGAATGGTGAATACAAGAAAAAAGAAAAATGCACCGTACAAACACACAGCAGTTTTGGAAAGGTTAGATTCTACTACAATATCAAAAGGAAAATACTTTATTTTTTGTCTCTCAATCGACTGTTACTGATTTTTGTTAAGCCTGTATTAAGCCATTATCCTAAATGTATAGGATCACAATGATAAACTTTAAATACATCTCTAGGAAGGAAAGTCACTTATCAGAGAAGTCTAGAGGAAAACCCAGCCAGTCAGCTAAAATAATTTCAAAGAGATGCCTATGGAATTAATCTTGCAGTGAGACAACAGCGGTATCAAGTACCTAAGCCCAGCTGTTCAGCTTTGCTAGTGCTGCTGGTTCTGCTTTATTCATGGTAATTTCTCCACCTGCTGCCATCTCATCCGTGATCTTGCTGGAATCTTTCCTATGAGTACAGCCACAGAATCCTAGCCTTACTGTCAGATAAAATGTTTCTTGACATACTCCGCAGCAATAACCCAGGCAGGCGAGTTCCTTCTCTTTTGGTGCCTCCTCATTTTCAAAATATATAATACTTAGTATTTTTGGCTGAACTAATTTGCAATAGTTGTATTCTCTTTCCCTGAATAAAAATTTCTCTACTGAAAAATAAGCTTTTCAGTCCCATAAACAGTGAAGATTTATGTAACTATTACTTAGCCTCAGTCAGAAGATAGGGTAAATTTTAAGGGTTCTGTACAGGTATAAGAGTGTCTACCTGTAATAACTTGCTATTTTACTAGCAAATGTGTTGATTTTATAACTGAAAGGCAGAACATATGTTTTCCTGATCATATGAAAACTTCATATATGTCAACTGTATATCAAGAGAAAAAAAAAAACGTTAATGAAGGACTACATTTAGTCCAACTCAGCCGTTTTTAAGATGCAACAATATTACTGGTAGGATTAAGTTCAGAAAAGATTTTGAGAAGGCAGGTTTCAGCCCAGTGAAGATGAAGAGACCACCTGCAGCTCTTAACTGTTGCATCTCTGTTAAATGAACACTGTGGTCGTTGCTCACTCACTCACATGTGAAGCAAAGCTAAGGGCAAGGAAAAGAAATGCAAAGGGAACCAACAATATCGGGAGCCAAGAAAGAATTGTCAAGCTAATACACCTAAGGAAGAATTATTTCAAAACTTCAGAGATTCAGTGCTGATGTGGGAGACATGAAAGAAAAGTAGAACTCATAAAAGACAATAAATTAAATCCGCATCAGTAAGGCAGTGTGCCAGATGAAAGAAAAATTGCCAGTATGGTTTTTGTGTTGCATATGTTAAAGTCATATCATGATGGAAGGCAGAAATAATGCCAGATTACACCACTGTTGTGTAACCCAACTGGAACATCATATTTGACTTTAAGGATGTAAGAAGGTGTCAGAATTAACAGGAATGCATCACATGGGTAAAGTGAAGTTAATGGAGCTCTGCCAGAGCAAGAACTCCAAACTCTCTTCATTCAGGTGAATCACATTCTGAAAATATGTTGTTATCCATTTGTGTAAAGTTGAAAAAGTGATTAAAAAAATCTCTACTGTTTCCATGTCTCTCCATCTTCTATTTTTAGGCAATCTGCATGGCCTCCTGTGGTGGGCTGACCTTGGCAGGACATCAGGTGCTTACCAAACTGCTTTATTATTCCCCATTCTCACCTGGACAGGGGAGAGAAAATATGACAAAAGGCTAGTGGGATGAGACAAGGATAGGGAGATCACTCACCTATTACTGTTACAGGCAAAACAGACTTCAATTGGGAAAATTAATTGAATTTATTACCAAGTAGCAAAGGAGAAGGATGATGAGAAATAAGAACAAGTCTAAAAATAACTTCCCCCCCTCACATCCTTTCTTCCTGGGCTCACCTTCACTCCCAATTTCTCTACCTCCTCCCCGCAAGCAGCACAGAGGGGCGGGGAATGGTGGTTCCAGGCAGTTCATAATGCATTGTCCCTGCCACTCCTTCCTACTCACACACTTCCCCTGTTCCACTGTGGGGTCTCACCCATGGGAAACAGTCCTCCATGAACTTCTCCAACGTGAGTATTTCCCATGAGCTGCAGTTCTTCACTAATTGCTCCAAAATGGGTCCTCCCCCTTGGGGTGCAGTCCTTCAGGAGCAGCCTGCTCCAGCCTGGGTCCTCCTGGGGTCACAAGTCCTGCCAGCAAACCTGCTCCAGCCTGGGCTCCTCCCTCCATGGGACCACAGGTCCTGCCAGGAACCTACTCCAGCACAGGCTGCCGACAGGATCACAGCCTCCTTTAGGCACATCCACCTGCTCTGGTATGGGGTTCTCCATAGGCTGCAGGTGGATCTCTGCTCCACTGTTACTCCCCACGGGATGCAGAGGCACAGCTGGCCTCATCATGGTCTTCACAACAGCTGAGTCTCTGCTCTGGTGCCTGGAGCACCTCCTCTGACACCTTCTTCATTGACCTTGGTGTCTTCATGGCTGTTCCACTCATATATTCTCACACCTCTCTCACAGTTCCTGCTGTGCAGCAGTTTTCACACCACAATATTTACTAGTGAAAACCTTAAGAAATTTTAAATTTGGACTGTCAGGGGTAGAAGAAAAAGAAGAAGTTTGAATCTGTGTCCCTTGTTCTGGTCTCCCTGACACAGCACAACAAGACATTCACAGAGGCACTACCACCATTGCTGATTGGCTCACTCTTGGCCAGCAACAGGTTCTTCTTGGAGCTGCCTGGAACTGGCTCTGTCGCACATGGGGGAAGCTTCTGGCATTTTCTCACAGCAGCCCCCCTGAAGCCTCCTTCCCACTGCCAAAACCTTACCACGTAAACGCAGTACATCTCTTCTAGGTAACATGACCTGGATAACTCAGTAGGAATGTGAGTGCCAACAGTGTGTGTGACCAGAATACCCAAAACTCCCTCCTCGGAGAGAATACTTGTCCAAACAGCGATAATTATCAAGACAAATTAAAAATAACAAAGTTTGCTTAAGATGATGCTCAGCCAAATTAAGTAGTATCCAGGAAATGACAGAGTCTTTAGGTGAAAGAAGGAGTCAGCTTGAAAAGGAATAAAGCTGGAAAATACACACTGGAGGGATATATCTACAACTGAGAAGAGGGTAACAGAGCAGCAGTAAGCCCGGGTTTTACACCACCAGAAATCACCCTCCCACATCTATCAGAGGCCTATTTTTCTGAGAGAAGCACTAGAGATCATTCAGACAAATCTGATCTCATAGTTAGTTTATTGAGTTCTAATCAGTAAATCTAGGTAAGTGAAATATTTATTAAGTACAGATGGATTTGTGGTGAGTACTCTGCTATTTACTACACTTAAAGTTAGTATGAGATACAAAAATCATCACGTAGGCTTACTATACGTATCTTCAATTTTATATGCATGCAAAATTTGTCTCTTAGCATCCCACCAATGCCTGGTGTCAGGTAAGGGACCACTCAGCCTCGAGGGGTGACCTTGAGAGGTGTCCCTACTCAAGGTGAGAAGACTGCCACACAGCCAACTGCTATGGAGGAAGAGCACAACAGACCGTGATGGCTGCAGGTATTTATAGCATAAGGTGGTTGATTTGTAGTTAGATTTTATGCTGTGTTTATATGGTTTTGGCTGCTTATCAGCCCAGTCTCCAGCCAAACCATTTTTGGGAGGTTTGGTGTAGAGGTCTCACTGATAGCCTCACAGAATAGGATTAACCTCAGTTAGGCCTATTTGCTGAGCATCTACCTTGACTGAAGTTCAGTTAGCTTAGACAGGAGCAGGGCATCCATCACACTGTGTTTATACCTCACAAATAACCCTCCCCATCAGATACTGTGGCCAGCTTGTGGGGTGACAACACAGTGGAAGTATGCAGGGAGCCACCTTGGGTGTGCAGCTGTGACTCCCTGTTGTATTTGACACCAGTGTGTGGGTCTGTGGGTTGTGTGGAGCGGCAGGGGTACACATGAAGCTGGAGCACCCACACATTCCACTGAACCTGCAGTGCCAGGTGAGGGGATATGTGCTGGTGTCACACATGGCAGCAGGGATGGCTCTGTGTGAGTGCGTTAATGGCTGTGTGTGTGCATATTTAGAACCTTTTGGGATTAGTTATAAATGGGTCTTTAGAAACGTGTAGATTTTTAATACCTGGTGAGTGTCATTTATGTGTCATATAGCTGATATTGATCCTGAACGTTGAGCTCAATGATTGCCATTTAATTATGTGTTGTTTAAAAAAATCAATAAACAATTTTAATTCTGATTTGAATTAAACCACGTAAGCAGAGCACATTCTTCTTGTGCCATTTTCTAACTTCCATATCGTGTATACCTATGTGGTTGGCGTGGGCACCAATTACATTCTGGTAGCATTCTGGAAAGCTCAGTGAGGGATCATTTACTTTATTTCTTAGCACTTCTGTTTTTATAATACAACTATAACTTCTGTCTCTGATTTCATTTCTTCAGCATGAAGCAGTGATGACAAGCAAATTCCCAAGTTCCCCGCAATTAGTTTGCAGAATTTACTACTGAACTACTGCCTGTTGGAGAAAAATATTCTAAAAATCCACATTTTGTTTAAAGAAGAGGCATTTCCAGTTGCAAAGAAAGTCTTCAAAGCACTAGAAGTGAACAAGGGGATGAAATAATATTTGGAGACAGACTGCAGAGGTGTTCTCTTTTTAGGCTGGATGAAATATTTTTTAAAAGTTTTTCTGACACACACACACACACCCCCCTTGTAAAAACAACTCTTTGCAGCCATTCTCCACCATTCACCTGTACTCTGCTTGATGCAGATCTGTGTGGCTTTCTGCATGATGGCAGTAGGGGAAGGATTTGGGCTGTTCAGAAAACATTTTCCTGAAGCCATTGTCCTTTCTCCAGGTACAGGAAGTGAACTTGATAGGCCTCTTCCACAGGCCAGAAGCAGCCCCATTCTTTGTGTTACGATGTATACTTCAACTCAGTTATTTAGTAACTGTGTTTGACTTGTAATGTTTTTATTACTTCAAACTGTTGTACCAGGAAAAGCAATCCTGTCATTCCACACCATCAAAACCTTCAGCTTCAGTCTGGATCACCTAATGGGGAGTTCCAACCTACCAGGAAGTTAATGACTAAGTGCCTTGGGTGTGGACACAGGCACAACCTTCATGTCCAGCTCCACCATGATTGTCACTATGGCACAAACCGGAATTTCTCCCTGTTAACACACTTATAACATGAATTCCTTGAGTGTCATCATACAGCTCTTGTCCTAGATATTAGGTAACTCCCTGCCTTTGGCTGGGTTGCTTCACAGGAGTGACTGAGTTGTGGCCATGACAGGTCCTGCAGTTCACGAACAGGAGAAAGTATGTCAGTAAAAAATAACTTAATAAGCTGAAACTGATGATTCTACTGAATCATTATGTGTCTGAAGACAGAAACTACAGTGTCCCCAAATACTTTTGCCTCTGGAACCCTGCAGGGATTTCTGCATGAGCTGTGGCCTGCATGGGTACTCCCTGGATTTCGTTCTACGTATCTTCATCTAGAGGCAAATAAACCAGCTAAAATTAAATCCACAGGCTGTTTAATTTATACTGACTTTGCCAAAAACATTTGTTACTTTGTGTTCATTATTAAGTAATAAGATATATTACAGTAAAAAAAAAAAAGTACTTCCAGAAGTGCCATTAAAAATATATCTTGCAAGCTGACTTTGTCTCGCCTAGATGCAGCTCCACTTGTTTCATAATTGTTCATGTCTCAGTTTTCAGTGCAGAGGACAGTGTGTTGAACCTTTCAGCACTTGCGTTTTGTAGAAGTTTGAAAGACAAGTGACACTAATGTATGACAAATCTGCAATGTTCTGTGCTGCTCTACCAAAATTGTAACCTCCACCTGACCCACCAACCCCCTGCAGCTACATTCATCGGCACTTTTTCTGCTGAAAGACACAAGGGACACAATCCACTGTGAATAACAACATAGGAAGCCTTACAAGATTTAAGTGTCTTATGGCAAACATAAACTTGCATCTGGCTGGTAAAAATGGCCACTGTGCTGTGTTGGCATGCGACTTGTCTCAACCTCCTGTAGTACTTTTGTTACTTTGGCTTTGATGCTTAGAGTGTGAAAAGAAAAAAACACCCCAAAGCCTGTCAGAAAATCTTAATTTAATTTTCCATAATTTGGGTCTTTGCATCAACACAAGGAAATGTTAACTTAGAACGCCTCAGAGTCTTGGGTAGATCTCTAAAAACAGGACTAGCTGTTTAATGACAACTGTCCTTAGCCCCTGTTTTTCAGAACAGGGAGCATGGGGGGATGGGTTCAAGGGCAAGAAGAGTCATTTTAGGCCATTCAGAAGGAGCCCTCTAGAGCAATACTTTTTCTGGGAACAGGTCTGCCTACTCTAAACTACACAGGGTGGCAATTGCTGTAATTTACCTGCAGAGTCAAGGGAACAGTAAAGGAGACACAAAATTAAGCTGAGCTCCCTTTAACACAGTGAGCAGTCAGCAGATTTGCCTTTTATTTCCTTATTTTCCCATGAAATCTGTGATTACCGGGAGCATAAGTGTCTTTGGTGTTAATTTAAAATGAATAAATAAAGGAGGTTCTATATTTGATGTTGAGCGTATCTTTCTTTTTGCTTCAGAAGTGGGTAAATAGAGACCAGTTAATTGCTTCAGTTGTTTTTATGAAAATGGACTGTTTTTCAAATGAATCACTTTAGTGAAGCATAAGAAGTGGTGTTAGAAGATTTTTGAGGTTTATTTCTATTTAAGGCCACTGAGAATGGTGTTATTTTATTTATTACTATGTTGAGTTAATATTTCATATTTAACTGCAGGTGTCCATTTCAATGATTTAGTCTGTTTTAACCATTAAAAAATCTAAAATGGAAATCTCTCCTTCTCAGAGACATGCCACAGCATTTGTTTTGCCAAAAATCTGTTTCTTGCAGAACAGGAACATATATGCACTGATTTTCATAACTAGTTAAGATTAAATGAAATTTCAAATATATCTAAAAAAATACTATCTTACATTTTTTAGCAATTCTTTATTCAGACATATTGAAAGGGATGCAGAGTTTGTCTCCAACCTGGGAATCCAAAGATGAAAAGGATAAATTAGGAAGGCAATTTTTAAGGGTAATCTAAAATTCAGTGGAGTTAATCAACTTCATGAAAGTCAATTTCAAGAGTTTTTATGCTGTAAATAATGTAATTTTCGTTATATTGGGCTTCAAATTGTTCTATTCTAGGAAATAAAAGACAGCGGATACTGAGGAGTGCCTTGGGCTGGAGAAATCATTATCTCTAAGGTATTTACTTCCTAGAGATCTTCTTTCCTTGCATGACACAAGTGGGATCTAGGCAGTTTTACTTTTCCTATACACATGACATTGGTCTCTCTCCCACTCTAGCTCTTGCCCACGTGTCACACATCCAGTCCCGTTTGGTGTTTTTACACTGGTGATTGTTTCATCTTTTTGTATTTTTCTCTACAAATGAGAACAAATCTTAAGAGAGTCTTTTTTTTCAAGACTGTCTCTTCAAGTTGCCACTGTGAACCGCGTACATCATTATACTGCAGCTAGAGCTCTGCTGTGGATGATCTGCTTTCTGTTTATAAATGATTAGACATTCTCTTTTTGAAGCATTGCAGGGAGGCTGTCTTTGATCCTGATTGCCTTTTGGCTAGGCCTCCAGAATTTGGCTTAAACAGACCAGAACTTTTGATCCTAGAATAAAAAATCGGAAATAGTTTTTAGGAGCAAACGTACTTTTTCCCATAGAAAGGACTTACAGACAAATTCTTGGTTCTTTTTAGTTTAGCACAAAATTAAATGCATTTTTGCATTTTGTTCTGCCTCCTTACTGTGGGCTTTCAACACAACTGAATTCAGAATAATTATAGATAAAGCAATTATTCACTAGTTAGAACAATTTTCCCTTGAATTAATAGAATGTTTTGTTCATCTTCCATTATGAATTGTTTGGTATTCAATACATTATCTTTTTGGTGTGAGACACAAGGATTGGTGCTTTCCATAAGGGCAGCCTGAAGAAGTACATTGCTGGTGTGAATTCCTTCATTTTAAAGAATAATAAGCTAGAGTATTCACTTTAGGGTGAACATGTATAATATGAAAATATTACTTCCTTTTTATTGTTCTCCTGTATTGTTTTCTTGTAAATATAGTCAACTATTAAAGAGGCTACAAACAAATGAGGGAGAGATGAATTGCTAATTCAGTTATGTTTTAACATTTAATGTGGGGTTTTGCATTTCAGAGATGCTGAAACAACAATACAGAAGGGTTATGAAGTAAAATTTTTTTTAAAGCATAAAAAGAAAAATAACTTTGCACAAATAAGCATTCTTTTTGTTGTTTGTTTATCAAAATTTACTAGAATTGTAAGAGACAGGATCCCTTTCAAATGATATTTACTTTCTTCAATGACTTCAAGTATTTTATTTTTTTTAAATTTAATTTACTTTGTTTCATGACTTTTTATTTGAGTTTGTAGTTGTAAATAGTCACTGAGTATCACAGGGTTTTGTTTGGCCTGGGTACAAAGTTTAACAAAGACAAACACACGTTTCTATAAGGGAAATAAGTGGAACAACTCAAGTTGCTTCAGCTGAGTTCTTTTATGGAACAGAGGCTTGCGAGAGAGAGAGAGGGAAGTTCTCCACCCAAAGGACATCTAGTCTGCTAAGACACTTTATTTTTTAAGATCTCTAAGCAACTACTTTAAGATAATGCATAACATTTCTCTCTTTGGAAAACAAGTTTACAGCCAAGCAGGACTAGGTAGAAGGTAACAGACGCTGATGGATGTCGTGGAGAGCTGAAATAAATTTATGGAAGCATGGAACAATGGATCTTTTCTTCCCCACTCCCCCCCAACCATGAAATGTATGTTAATATTGGCTCCAGGGAAGCTTTTTTTTTTTTTAATGGAGTACCTGTTGTTTGTTTTCAATGTCTGTGACTACATACTACTTTACCATTTACCTTACTGTAATTTGACACTAGTGAGAGTGAAGTCTGGCTTGTTTTATAACCTTTTGTCGTTGTTTAATCCCAGCCAGCAACTAAGTACCACAAAGCCACTCGCTCACCTCCCCGCTTCTCCAGTGAAGGAAGAGAATCAGAGGAAATGACAAGGAAACTCCTGGGCTGAGATAAGAACAATTTAATAATTGAAAGTAAATGAAGTAAAATAATCATACCAATAATACTAACAATACTAATAATATGTAATAAAAATGATGGAAAAGAAAAAAAAATGATACAACTGCTCACCACCTGCTGACCGACCAAGAACCAGAGCAGGAGAAAAAGAGTGAGAGAGAGCCCACCCCTGGCCCAACCCCTAACTTGTATACGGAGCATGATGTTTTATGGAGTGAAATATCTCCTTGGCCAGTCTGGGCCAGCCATCCTGACCGTATCTTCTCTGAGATTCTTGTGGTGAAGAAGCTGGGAACACAGGCACAGTGTCCTTGACTTAGTACAAACACTCCTTAGCAACAACTAAAACCACCAGTGTTATCAGTACTCGGCACAAATCCAAAATATAGCTTCGTATCGGCTACTGTGAAGAAAATTAACTCTGTCCCAATTAGAACCAGCACACATTTACTTTTCTAATTTCTAATGGCACAAATTAAACTTTACATACATGGGTTCTAGTATGAACTAAAGCGTCCTTTCCCTCACATGCCACAGGTAGACAATACAAATAACAACTGCCTCTGTATCCTGAGTCTGAACTGTTTTCTTCATTCCCGATGCCAAAAGGTTTGAGCCTAAATCTAAATCTGATTTTAAACATGAGAGAAGAACTTGTTGCCCATCTTCACACTCTTTAAACAGACTGAACAGAAATTGAAAACTTAGAAAAGCTATACGCATGTGCATCCTTACATCTGGACCTGAGTGCATAGATTTTTAGACATAGTTCTCTGTTATCCATGTCTGTCCGCTTTGTGTAGGGTGACACATGCAATTTGACCTTGTCTTTGGTTAGTTCCAAGAATTAGTAAAACACATTTTCATATTAAATAATAAGAACATTGTATCTCAAATGAGTGCCCTGTCCTAATCTGTTCTTAAAATCAAGAAATCTGAGCTTTAGATTTTGTTCTGAGAAAACATTCTCAACATCTCCTGTATTTCCCAGTTCACTGAAAAAAAAAATACAAATTGTCACATTTCACTGTCACATTACAGCAGTAGCATGTACTTCCTACATAACTGCATTTGATGATTTATTTTATAGTCGCGGATAATTTTCATTTAAGTCTTTGTTTGTGTTTGTAGTAATCCAATATTTACTCTGCAATTATTTTTCATTTTGGCGTATAGTTGAAAAGGAGCTTCCTGTTAGTTAAATTATGCTGGATCCAAGAGTAATAAAGCTGGAATTGCATTGTGAATTTCATCCCAAAGTATTTGCAACTGCTTTAGAAATTTCTAAAAGGAACATACAAACTAGATCACTTTTTGCTGATGCAGATATGGTTTCAAGGTAATATGTGCCAACTGTCTAATGCCACATGAACATCTATGTAAGAGTTAACAGGGCAGATTCATCTTTCAGTTACATTGAAGAAACTGTAAGATTGCTGCATTGGTTAGAAACTAATGTCTCTAAGAACTGAACCTATATTTTTGCAATTGGAGTGTAATTCAGGATATAGGAATGGATAAATCTGCACATTTTTAACCAATGAATATATGAATCACAATTAAGATCCTCAGCAGGCACAAATCATAATGATTTCAGATCAGATCATCTTCAATTTTATGCCTCATAAAAAATGGAACATTATCTTTTTCTTATAAGAGGGAATCAGGGTTTTGCATTCTCATCTACAACTTCTACTGCTTGTTGCAGGACCCCAGCAAAGGTATTCATCTCAAGAGCCATGGTAAATGTTCAGCATTACAACAGAAAATTTCTAATGAAATTTTACTTTTTTCCCTCTTAAAGATTGGAAGACTCCTATACTATCATAAGAATCTTAAGGCAGGGTGAACATGCAACGGTCTTCACTAATCTGTGTAAATACACCCTTTTAATAGCCTGTAAAAAGTTACATGTTCCATCTATACTTGTTCAGGCTTCTTTGCCAGTATGTGCTTCTTTGCACCATAAATCAAGTTGTTATTGCTATGGTAGATCTATACCAAGCTGATACAAAACAGCCCTACATATGCCTGGACAGCTTACCTCAGTTGAGATGTGCAGTAGAAATATTAAGATTGGTATGAATGCAGGCTGAACGAGAATTTAGACATGTGAAAATACGAGAAAGAATAGCAAGGATGAGATACATGGACAGCAGATGTTACTGGCACCTAATTAGCAGGTTATCAAGATCACATCACACTATTTAGGGCTTCTCAGCACTCAGACACTTAGTGAAAGGCTTAGACAGCCTAAAAGACAGGCTGGACTTCACTGCCATGTTCTGGAAATTTGCTGCCTGCCTTAGAGAAGGTGGGGCTGAATACCGTGGAAGGATGGTTTGATGTATTTGATATGTGATATTCCTTAGCACATATTCCACATGTTTTTCTATTTACAGCAGAAATGTACTATTGATTTATACATGTTTATAAGAGTCTCTAAACCTCAGTACCTTGTTTGCAGACATTTCAGTCATCCCCCTTTTAATATTTGTGTTACAGTCTGCATGTAAGTGTAGTCTTTTGCATATGCACTTGTTAAAATGCATTTCGTTTGGCATTTTTTCAGACCATTGTTTTTACATATCAATGCCATTTTGAATTCTAGTCTTGATTTCCAACCCTCCCCAACAACAGCATATTTAGGTAATAAAACTTTAAGTACTACATATAGAAAACTTGAAATATGGTTCAACATTATTTACTTGATAGGAGATTTTTGAAGATTAAATGAGGACAGGACAGGAGCTGATTCTTCTGTATCAGTATATAGTGTGTATAGTTTATATATTTTCTGTGTTATCTTTGCTTTATCCCCTTATGCACAATAATATTTTTGCACTTTAGATCCTGCACTTCTACTAAGAAATAAACTCAGCTGATGGTAGAAACTAGCCTGACTTCCCTGGACTATATAACCTCTGTGACATCTGAAGGTCTGGTCTATGTTGGTTATAAAATAGATTTGGACTGGGGGTGTTTGATCTTAGGTTCTTCCAGCAGGCACTCAGCGTGGTATGCACCCAGGACGAGTACACATGTAGGTGGGTGTGCGTGTGCTTGCGAACCGGTGTTTCCCCTGTATTTGATAAATTTCCCCTGCTTCAATTGCTGCTCTCAATAAAACTTAAATTACCGTCACCTGAATCTACCTAGTTGCTTTTTTGAATAACAGAACAACTGCAAAATCATCCATTGAAACTGTAATCATACCAGATATTTTATGTTTCAGGTGCAGATATTCACAAAATGCCTGCAGTTAAATACTATTGTCAGAGACCTGTCTTCCATCCCTGGGAGCCTCCAAGTAGACCTGTATGTGTGACTTTATATTTCTGAGCTATAGGTGCTAAAGTTTGAAAACCGCTCATGATGTGCAAGAGGACAGCCACCAGGAGATCTAAAAACCGTAAAAATATGTAGCATTTGTGACATAACAATAGTTCTCTGTGTAAAGAAAAGGTAAACACTGTTTTTCTGTGTGTGACTGAGTGACACAGATTAAACCCTAAGTGAACTAGAAAACTCCACTCCAGTTACAAATAAATTTGACCAAATACAGTATAAAATTATAAACTCATGTCCTAGCACATTAAACTGTTTTTCTTTTGTCTGAGTGAGGCACATGCATCTAACTTTCTAGCATGAGAAAAAAGGTCAAATACCAAAATATTTTCTGTACAAAATTAAAAATTAAGGCAGTGGGGAGGTAGAAAAAGCAAGTCTTTTTTCTTAAAACATTTATCTGGAGTGCCTAGAACAGCTAGATTTCTTTCACAAATCAACTATTACTTTCCTTGTCTTACTCAGGAACTCTCTAAGTCTGTCGTCTAAAGGAGACAGCAGGCATTCCCTGCGGTGCACATTTGTGATGTGGCTTTTAAACAGCCAGAGCTAGAGGTTGATCAAGTTCCTCCTACACACTGTCTCCTCCAGAAAACCAAAAATGCTCTTAAACTCAGTAGAGCTTCCCCTATGCCTTAAGGACTGTAACAAGCAAACTAATAATAACTTATTAGGCTGATGTTGTTTGTCACAAAATCCTTTTGGTAAATTCAACATACATTTAAGGAAATAGAAAACTCTGACCGTATTTCTATCTTGGCCAATTACAGTCTTTAAATGCAGAATCATAAAATCACATACTAGTTTAGTCTAGTAGGGACCTCAGAAGACCTACTATTCCAACCCCCTACTCAAAGAAAGGCTAACTGTGACATTAGATCAGGTTGCTCAGGGTCTCACTCTTTTGAAGAAGTATCTGAAAACATGAGGATTCCACAACAGTTTCTAAAATTTCTTCACATTTTGTATTTCCAAAAGAAAAGCTTTGAAAGAACTTTTTGCAATTTACTTTTATTAGATTTCCAGAAGGGGATTGACTTGTTATCTGGATGTGGTCTTTAATAAAGATAGTCATCAACATTAAAAAATAAAGAGTAAAGGTGAAGGGATTTCCATCCACATTTAACTTTCTGGAAAGGGATAGCACCCTTGCTCTAAAGAAAGGAAGTTTCTTTCCAAATCTGCTACAAGCAGGGCTATTTGTTCTTGGTAATGAAAGCTACCAGTGACTTCCACAATCCAGCGACAGGAGCTAGCAGGATGAAGCTTCATAACTGTGCAAAAGCAGGTAGAAAAAGACCTTCCTGAGATCCAATTTATTTTCTCAGAAAAGTGGAAATTGGAGAGGGAGGAATACTGTGCTGCACTGTATTTGGCATTGACCTGTTAGGCCTATGGATACCTCAAGAGAATAAGGTAAAGTCAAGTTCTGCCTGAAATATTCAGTAGGATTGACTGAATTACTTTGTTTAAAATTATTTTACTGCAAAGTAGATTTAACTTTCTTTTTTGCTGAACCTATGCAACGGAACCTTTTTATCCCTGTAGAAGAAGCAGCCAGTGTGCTTATAATTATTCCACACCACAAAACATTACTATGCATATGTTTCATTCTCCTCTCATAATCTTTGTATTTAAAAGGGGAAAACAATTATTAAGCACTTGATTAGTGTTGTTGAAGGGTTTCCATACAGGTAAGCATGTGGACTGTGTGTCTGAAAAATCTCACAAGTCTCCTGTGAGTCATCATTTATTTGATTTGAAGGAGTTAACACCTAATTGGTATAAACTGCTCTGAAAATCTAATTTCCTATCATCTTTTTCTCTTGAGTTAGGAGAAGTCTTAAAACAGTGGACAATTACACTATAATTATGTACTTATAAAAGTATATAATTATATAAGTATGTAGTTACATGAATATCTAATATCATTATACTACAGAACCAGCAAAATTGAGGAAGTCAGTTCACCATGCCGTTGCAGTGCACATCCGAAGTTCGAGAGACCTATACAGTGCCTTGGGATAGAAAATTTTGGAAAGAGAAGACTGAAGGAGTCAGAAAGGATGACTGACAGTGCCCTAAATGTCCATACAGCCACCCTGTAAATTTTGATAGGGTGTTGGGGACAGGCTTTCTGCACACTCATTTGTCCCTCGTCTGAATTAAACACTTGAACTTTAGGACAAAAATAAGCTACTCCCAGAATTTTCAGATAACTTAAGGCAAGTCTTTCCAAGGTTACATTACTGCAGTTTACTGGCTAAAAGCAAACTGTTCCATCCTTATAATAACTTTCACACCTTTTTTCTCTAATTTCTTTTTCGTATTTGCTCACTGAATTAACATAACCTTTTTGTTACTTTTTGAACTCAAAGGTGATACATTTTTCTGAATCCTATCTTCCTTTGATCAATGGAAGTCATGTAAAAGGGCTGTTTAACTAGCCAGTATAGTGAATTCTTTTAATAATATATTTAATACAGGCAGGTCTTTGAACACAGTTTAACTTGTCATTTTGCAAGAAAATTTTAGCTTTTCCTTATCTCCCAGACATTATCTGTACATAGAGCTGTATTATGCGATATTTTACATAGATAAAGGCGTTATATATTAAATAGTTGAGCAGTAGTTATTAATTTTGCCACCACCTAGCAGATATCAACGTTCTTTCCCAGGCAAAATTAGAATTAAAACCAGAAGAACCTGATCCTGTTCCATCAAAGGCATTGGGAGATTTTCAACTTTCTTAAGTGGGATTTGGATTAAAACTGAAAGAATAATTACAGAACTGGTAAATTTATAGGAAAAAACCTAATTTCATTATTTAGAAATCCTAATTAGTGGATAGAGTAAGTGTAGTATGTATATTACATTTGAATCTTAGCAATACATTTACTACCAGGTCTCAAAATCTTAATTGGAAAGTTAATTTAAATTAGCTTTCATATGAACAGTCTTGAGGTTTGGAAATGTGCTAAGTGACCATCTTCATTTTTAAATTCTGCCATTCCTCTGAAAGCTCTATCAATTGTTAGAGAGCACTAGAGACCTATATGAAGTCCATTGTACAGAAGCAGCTGAGCTGTGCAATGAGTGTCTTATGTAGTCTGCAATTTGGTAGTTAATTATGTATTATTGTGAAGCAAATTAATTTATTTTAGCCTATCTCCAAGTGTCTGAACATGTGTCACTTCTCCATAAACTTCATTAGTTTTCATTGCACAGAGGTCTGATACAATCTGATGGTCATTCTTACCTCTGTATTGATTAGTAATGCTACATCATTTTGAAATACTGACGATTAAGGCTTTTTCTATGAGAGCTCATGAGCATATTGAGTTAGAATGTTTTCCATTAATTTTTTTCAGTAATAACCTTGGTCCATTTGAGACATTGCTTAATAGTCCATAACTCCTACTTTAATAGGAAACAATAATTGATTTCTACTTGTACTTGAATACAGTAAGCTATAAATTTTAACACATTTAATACTCAGTTAATGATACACCTTTGGAAATACTAATGGAAGCAGACTCTGAGCCATCATTGTTTGCTTATGTCTCCTTGAAGATTTACAGGGTATTTACTAGAATCATATAGACTACAACAGAACTAACCATATTTCTACAGGGGAAAAAAAAAAGAAAAGGGCTTATACTTTTACCTGTCTTCTGCGCACACAAGTTTTATGTGTGAGTTCTAGATACAGATGATCTATAAATATGATACTCAATGACAGTAAGCTTCTCACTTAAAAGAGTACATGCATTCAACTAT
The DNA here is from genome assembly GCA_027574665.1 of Rhynochetos jubatus. NCBI lineage: Eukaryota > Metazoa > Chordata > Aves > Eurypygiformes > Rhynochetidae > Rhynochetos > Rhynochetos jubatus. The sequence goes on from CM050656.1 coordinate 28,099,525, forward strand.
GAAAAGGATAATAATATATTCCAGCATATAATTTTAGATGTTGTAACATTTTGCTGCCAGTCTATGTCCAAAGCAAGAGGCCTATAGTACCCATAAAGTGGAAGCAGACTAAACAATATGTGATTACTGCTTTCTTGCTTTAGAACCAGACCAAAGTATACCAAAACAATATAAACAGTAACAGTACTTTGTAACATTGTAACTTTGCTAACAACATGATGGAGCATTTTGTGTTTTGTAACACAGACAACCAAAAATGTATAAATAATACACAACTGCAAGAGGTCAAACAAAAGCTTGAGATACAATTGCAAAAACCAGGGTTCAGGAAATCACCTGCAAACAGTAAAACCTGCAAGATACAAACATGGATATAGAGTCAGCCAATAAAATCATTCCCTTTGCTTTTGCAGAGCAAGGCAGAAAGCAGGCTCATTATCATTAATTGTTTATGTAGTGCTAAGGATTATTATTGAGTAAGAACCAAGCACTGGCAATGTGTATTTTTAACAAACATCAATCTAGTAAAATTCTTTTGTTTGAAATTGATCTGATTTATCAATCTTTATAACACTTCTATCCCACTGATCTTTCATTCCTTCACTGGGATATGGACACACATGCATTCACAGAAGGGTTGAGGTTGGAAGGGATCTCTTGAGATGGTGTTTTCCACTCCCTCCTCTCAAGGAGGCCACCTTGAGCATCTTGCCCAGGATGGGTTGCAGTTACAAGTTATATTCAGTTGCACATTCTTTCACAATTTGAGTGGAACATCTTGATTTTTGTCTTACATAATTTGCTGTTCTACAGCTGGCAGGAATTTACTGGCATGTGTAACAAGTTGTTACTCCAGGTGAGTGAAATGGTGGGAGAATTGAATTCCAAATTCAGTGAGTCTGTATATTTCTACTGATTGAATAAAAGAAGTTATATTATTGTCTTTTTTTAAGGATCCAAATGATAGCTTTGAATACTACTGATAAACTTGAGCTTCACTTTCTTTTAATATAAAGGAATTTTACTACAACACAATCTTATATTTCTGCTTGTTCTGTGAAGAGTTTAACAGAGATTAAAAATATTCCTGCATGACATCCTTGTCTCTAAATTGGAGAGGCATGGATTTGACAGATGGAGCACTCGGTGGATAAAAAACTGGCTGGATGGTCGCACTTAGAGTTGTGGTCAATGGCAAGATGTCTGAGTAGAGACCAGTGATGAGTGGCATTCCTCAGGGATAGGTGTTGGGACTGGTACTGTTTAACATCTTTGTCAGCGACATGGACAGCGGGATGGAGTGCACCCTCAGCAAGTTTGCCAATCACACCAAGCTGTGTGGTACAGTCAACACACTGGAGGGAAGGGATGCCATCCAGAGGGACCTGGACAGGCTGGAGAGGTGGGCCTGTGCCAACTGCATGAAGTTCAACCAGGCCAAGTGCAGGGTCCTGCACATGTGTTGGAGCAATCCCAAGCACAAGTACAGGCTGGGAGGAGAATAGATTGAGAGTAGCCCTGAGGAGAAGGACTTGGGGGTACTGGTGGATGAAAAGCTGGACATGAGCCGGCCGTGTGTGCTGCCAGCCCAGAAAGCCAACCGGATCCTGGACTGGATCCAGAGCAGCATGGCCAGCAGGTTGAGGGAGGGGATTCTCTCCCTCTGCTCTGCTCTGCTCTCATGAGACCCCCACCTGGAGTGCTATGTCTATTTCTGGGGCTGCCAACATAAGAAGGATATAGATCATTTGAATCAATTCCAGAGGAGGTCACCAAGATGCTCCAAGGGCTGGAGCACCTCTCCTATGGGGACAGGCTGAGAGAGTTGGGGGTGTTCAGCCTGTAGAAGAGAAGACTCTGGGGAGACCTTATAGGACCTTCCAGTACCTGAAGGGGGCCTACAAGGAAGCTTGGGGGGACGTTTCACAAGGGGCTGTAGTGACAGGACAAGGGGTAACGGGTTTAAATTGAAAGCAGGGAGATTTAGATTGGATATCAGGAAGAAATTCTTCAAGAGGGTGGGGAGGCACTGGAACAGGTTGCCCAGAGAAGCTGTGGATGCCTCATCCCTGAAAGTGTCCAAGGCCAGGCTGAATGAGGCTTTGAGCAATCTGGTTTTGTGGAAGGTGTCCCTGCTCATGACAGGTGGTTGAAACTAGGTCATCTTTAAGGTGTCTTCCAACCTAAACCATTCTATGATTCTACATTGCATGTGTAACGTTATTTTGCAAAGTTTTCTTTTCCCGAGAAGTTATCCATTGGTATGTACTTTCTAATCTCAACACCTGATAGAAGATACAGTTTGCTAACATCACTATTTGCTAAAAATTTAACTGGTCTATATCTCATTAAAATGAGTCTCTTGGGAGCAAGTCTGGAGATGGTGAGGGGGTGGGGTGTTTGTGGTGTAAAAGGAAGGGAGGGACGAAGGAGTTTACAGTTTGGCAATTATATATAATTGAACATCCACAGTAAAAAAAATACTGATTGTATATGAATCTGCAGGTCAGTGCATGTATTTAACTAAGTTTTAAGGAAACACAAAGATAGCAGGCAGAATGAAAATGAGTAACTGATAGACCTTCTCTAATAGTAATCTAAATCAATAGGTTGGGATGGAGATACAAGAGTCAATCCAGCGATCTAGTAAGGGATGGATGATGGAACACACAAAAGAGATTGTTTATACAGTTTTTCCTTAGCTTTGCATCTGTTTCAGATTTGGAGAGCAACCACTTTTAATGTGCATTGACAGTCTCATTACAATGTACATAAAATGAATGACATGATATCTCTGCAGTTAAACATTTTAGATGGATGAAACAGGATACAGTTTAGAAGGCAGAGATAGCTTATAGATTTATAATAAACCCAGAAACTAGTGCCTATAAAACTCCCCAGTTTTTAACTTTGCATCCTAATAATTCACATATACTAGAAGCAGACATTTTATTAAAGTTTAGGTAAGATCGTGGCTTTAGAATCATAAAATTAAATTAAATAGATCTAATAAGTTAGGGAAATTATGTCAGTGGTTCCGCAAGTTTTGGAAGCGGTCTTCTGTTCATACTTTGAAAAGATAGGGCTCAAAAAAACCCAAACCTCTGGGGAATTTTAACATTTTAATGTTGTTGACATTATGGTTATAGCTTTTTTTTTTTTTTTTTCCTGCTTTTTTTAATACATTATGGCACTGAATTACTAAATAGATGAAAAATTACATTCTACAGTAGGGTGACAGTCTATTGATTAGGCCTTTTTGCTACTTGAACAATTTATTGATGTTAGAATCTTTGTCTTTTTTTAGCTTTAAACTGGGACAAATATTTGTTCACTATTTTATGTACAAATTCTATTTTAGGAAAAGCATTCAGCATGGTGATTCTTGACATCTCTCCCTCATCAGTTTCTTACACTTCTAATGTGATTTTCTTTCAGCCAAGTTTAGTTATATCAGTTTTTCTGACAGTCTATAAAATGAGACTTATGGTTTGATTTTTTAATTGTCTTTTTCTATTGAACAAGAATTGTGCTATATAAATATGCTTGACATATTTGTACTAACAATGGCAGCTTAAATTACCTGCAGCACATCTCTAGTCACAAGGTACTTTTGCTGAAATCACCTTGGAACATAGTATTTTTTAAGAATTACTCATCTGAGTAGTGGACACTCATTTGCACAGTGGATAACTACAGAAATAAATAGCTTTAGCCCTGAGTATGTTGTTTATTTCACACTTGCATTTTATTTTTCTTCAGAAGTTTAAAAGGGAACAGTGCTGGAGAAATACATTATCTTTACACTAGAAGTTAATAATAGACATTGTGGTCACTTAGGCTGATTGCAACTCCTGAAATCTATAGAGAATTGTTGCTTGTGAAAATTATAAATAAACATTTGTGGTGCTTCATCATCAAAACACATAAGCTGCTGTCCTCTTGATTATGATTTACTCTTTTTGAAACTAAACTGAAAAGGTAAAGCCATCCAAACAAATGGGTCAGTGTGGGTTTGTTTTTATTTTATTTCAAATGAAGACCAATTCATACCATTATTTATTTCAACTTTGAATTTATCCCAAGGACATATTGTGCTTTCTTACATCTGCTTTTGTATAATGGCACAGTAGACTATTATGGTTCATCAGCAGTCAGTCACTTAATGAGAAATGATGGATCATCATGCAGCAGTTTCATGCACAGCTCCCTGTGTAAACTCTCAGTAGAAGAGTAGGGGTAAGAAGAACTAATATCAATCCATCCTCATTCTTGGATATACAGGACTAGCTCAAAGTACGTTGTTGTTAAAGAGGATTCCTAAAGAGCAGCAAGCAAATAGAGGGCAAATAAGGAGAGAGCAGGCTGCTACTCAAGAACAAATAGAAATACTGAGTTTGGCATTGAACCCATGCTTTGGTTAATGATGGTCAAATTATTTTTGTAACATTTCCTTAAAGATCATGTAAAGTGGAATGTTTTCTCTTTTGAAAGAAATTTTTTTTTTTACTTAATTTTATCCCTTCCCCTCCCCCGCCCAGTCTGTTAAAAAGAAACCTTAGTGTTTAGCAGGTAGACTTTCTCCTGTTTGAAAGAATTGTAACTGAAAACTCTAAAACAAAAGGTCATGGCATCTCTGATTATTCAGGTTAAAATTAAGCAAGAACAGTCAGAAATGCTTGGAGGAAAAAGCATAACAGCTTCTCCTGTCACAAAACCTATATAATGAATATATGTGTGTGTGTGTGTGTGTTATTTTGTGGAAAATCAACTTTACTACACTTCGTATTCAGACATCTCTTTCTGAAAATGTTCTGAAATACAGTGGATATGATGGTAATTGAAAGGGAAGAATGGGATTAGGAAAGATAAAGAATGATAGTTGTTTCAATATTGCATTCCATTGTCTTTTTTTTTTTTTCTGAAATAGCATGTAAATACTATATAAAAAAACCCACAACCCTGGACTCTGATAAGAACACTGCATTTTGTTCCTATCACAACAAGAAATGATGATGCCTCATCACCCTTACTGGGTCACCAAGAAAACACCTGAAACATTTGATTCACTGGACTCAAGGACTTCTCTGTGAACAACACTGATGTGCTTCTGAATTATTGTACTAAATGCCTCTGTTTTGGCCAAGAGTAAACAAACATGTTGTTTTAATACAGGGTAGGGAGAATAATTCAGCAACAGAGCAGTTTTATTTTCCTAGCTGGCCTCAAAACTGTACTGGAAAACCTGCAGCATGTTAGCTGTGGACGGATGTGTTTAAAAATTGCCTTTTGTAAACTTTTCAGTCTTACTCAGAGACAGGACAAAGTTCAGTTATATTAACAATATAGCATATAAAGCTGAATTCATTTTTCAGTTCTAACAAAAAAAAAAAAAAGCGAAGGAAGTTCAGTTCTGCAGACAAGCTCCTTACCAACCTTGTGTAGAATGTTTTATTCTTGCTGTTAAAGCAAAATAGGAAAATCTAGAAATAACATGTACCAAAGTAGACCTCACCTATAGTGTTTACTATTTTTCTTCTTGTTTTCAGCATCTTTCTCCCAAAAAAAAGGGATTGGAGTGTGTGTGTGTAAAAGGGAAAGGGAAGGGAGGGGGAAGGGGCAGGGAGAAAAATGCTTCCTATCATTTGGTAGTTTACATTTGCTTTGACTTTATTTCAGATGTGACTATTTAAAAAAGGCACAGTGGGACACATCAAAGTTCCACCATTTTATTTAATGGTGTTAAATACCACTTGGTTTTCATCTTTCTGCCCTAGGAGGACATTTGTCCTGTGGAACTGCCTTCCATAGGATAGTTTCTACATCAATTAATACGCACTGATCAATAACGATGAGATACTTAAAGTACATACTGGGCACAAACTGAAATATGAGGAATTCCACCCAAACATAAGGAAACTTTTTCTTTTTTTTTAATTTCTTTGGAGATATTCAAAACCTGAACTGACCTCAGCCCTGGGCAACGTGCTTAATTAAGGGAATTGAACTGGAGGATCTCCAAAGGTCCCTTTCAACCTCAACCATTCCATCATTTTCTGTTTCCAAGGTAAGAACGAACAAAGTTGCAACCCGGGTAAGAGGAAGACAGGAAACAATTACACCTACAAGCAAAGTAAGATGTCAATGAAAGGCAACAGTATGCTACTATAAGTACTGCTCCATTCTTTGACAGTAACACAATTAAAACACAAGGAAACAATGAGGCTGAAAATCATGCTTTTAATCTAGATTTAGCATTTAAACCTCTGGACTTTTTTCAGCAAACTGGTTTACAAGAACCTGTTTGTTAATATCTAATCTTAGTGTTCTAAGCAAAAGTAATGCTTATATAATAATTATCCATAAGTATTCCTATTTACTTGGCACCTATTATACTTACTGTGAATAAGCAGATTTACTACTCTAACAGTGTATAATATGTTGGACCTGTAAATAATGTCCACTATATGGAAACAAGAAATAGCTTTCCTGGAAACTGTCCATGTATGATTTGGCTTCTTGTTAGATCTAACATTAATTGTTCAAGTACAGACTGACTGCAGATTTGTCCAAGACATGTACTGAGGAAGGCTAGTTTGATATGAGATCAGTGGCTGTGTTACTGATATACCAAAAGTCTAACTGCAGTTGCTTTGTACTAACTTAGTAACTTGATAAACTAGCTAGGAAATAATTTATACCAACTTCTCCAACACTTCAAGACCTGGGAAATACATCGTCTGATGCTGAAGGACTCCAATTTTTGTTCTGACATGTTCTTTAGTAAATGAATAAATCAAGCTTTTGCCTTAAGGACAAGGACTTGGGGGTACTGGTGCATGAAAAGTTGGACATGAGCTGGCCGTGTGCGCTGGCAGCCCAGAAAGCCAACCGTATCCTGGGCTGTATCCAGAGCAGTGTGGCCAGCAGGGAGAGGGAGGGATTTCTCCCCCTCTACTCAACTCTCAGAAGATGCCACCTGCAGTACTGCGTCCAGCTCTGAGGCCCTGAGTATAATACATGGACCTGTTAGAGTGGGTCTAGAGGAGGGCCACAAAAATGACCCAAGCACTAGAACACCTCTCCTACTACAAAAGGCTGAAAGAGTTGGGGTTGTTCATGGAGCCCCTGTTGTGGTGTTTTGATATATAAAGGGGCCTTATATGAAAGATGCAGAAAGACGTTTTACCAAGGTCTGTAGTGACAGGACAAGGAGCAATGATTTTAAACTGAAAGAGGATAGGTTTAGATTGGATATAAGGAAGACATTTTTTTATTATGAGGATGGTGAGACACTCAAACAGGTTTACCAGAGAAGTTGTGGATGCCTCCTCCCTGCAAGTGTTCAAGGTCAGGTTGGGTGGGGTTTTGAGCAAACTGGTCTAGTGGAAGATGACCCGGCCCAGGTGAGGCAGGTTGGACTAGATGATCTTAAAGGTCCCTTCCAACCTAAACTATTTTGCGATTCTAGGATTCTTATTGTAGATGAAAGGTAATAGAGTGAGGAAAAATAACTTCCACAACAGCTTGTTTTCATGCTGTGTTTTCATACTTAGTTTTGGCCAAAAATATAGCTTTAATTTTATTCTACTTTCAGACCATGGTGCTTATTGAAGTAAACAAGAAAAGGGACTGAGTAAAAGAGAGAGAACAGAGAAAGAAAAGTATTATTTATCTGTGGTGCAAGGGATATTGATGAGTAGATTAACAACTGAAATGACCAATTAGTCAATAAACAGTTCTCTCTGAATAGAAGTGTAAGAACTTCCAGTATTGAATTAATTCAAGAAAGGACAAATAAAATGAGTATGAAACAAGCATCTAACGTAGGTACTTGCTACTTCATTTAAGTGCCTGCATACACAAGATCCCATGACTTCCAAAGCCTTTCTATGAGACATGCAAATAATTTAGGTTCTTTGAAAAACTTAATCAGCCTGTTAGCTCATGGATTCTTTGAAATACATTGGCCAGAACGTCTTTAGTCTGAGGTGTATCTATGTATATTTATGCTTTTAAAATTATTTCCCAATTTTATCATGCTCAGATGTGTTACAAAGGTCTATATTTTCTACCTGTTGCATTTAAGAAACAGTTTCACTAGTATCATCTCCATAACATAATGATGAAGGGGAATAGTGACAAAGTCAGTTCAGTCTTTGCTATTATTTCCTTTGAGAAAAAAATCCTAGGACAAAAATGTGATCATATGACTGAGGCAATACCAAAAATACATTAACAAAATAAGTTAGAGCAGAGATGTAGATGTTGTTCTAAACAGAAATAATTTACTAAATCCCCAAATGTATCTTAGCAACATATGATCATAAAATAATGGACATGAATATTGAAAAAACTCAAAAAGTGTAATAAGATTAAACTAGAAGGATTGTGAGATTGTAAAGCAAATCAGATTAATTTGCTCAGGCTGATCACTGTGTCTGCTAATTATGAGATCGGCGTCACAGGCAATTTTGTGATCATTTGTATTATGGACATGCACTTTTGAATTTTTTTTTGACCTTTGTTTATTGTATTTTGGAATTAATCCACTAAACCCAGGAACTGGACATTGTTGGATCAAGTTTTGACTTGTGTTAAAAAAAGAAAAGGCTCAAGACCAAAAGTATGGATCCTAATGTTTTCCAAACTTGAGATTATGCTTTTAAACTGAAGTTAGACTTTGATTTAGTAAATAGTTGATTGTTGCTTAACAGACAGTTTACCAGTGGTCCAATTAAACTTACAAGACTATTTATGTTTGTCATCTCGGATGTGCCCATGTGGTTTGTATAGCTGGGGTGTTTGTAGCTGTCTTCAGAAATGAAATAAAAAATAGAAAAGGTTTTAACAGCTGCATGAAGATCCCAATGTAGATGTTGATTTTATAGCTTAGGCCCTTATCCACTTGGAAGATATATTTTATTATCTATTCTACTTCTAAATTGTTAGATAAATTATGATTTCAGCTGGCTATATTAAAGATTATGGAAAATGACAGAGAGATTGGAATATTGATTTATTTTTAGATGTCATTTTCATTGTAGCTTTAAAGAACTCCAAATCACAAGGCATCCAGTAATTCTATTAAAAACTTTATGATGTCTTTCTATTCCATTGCTTCAAATATAAATTTTCCTTTGAGAAAACTGTAGCTGTTTTTTAATAAGAATATGTCAACCTGTGGTGCAATATGTCCATTCGTTTAGACCTGTTTAGATTACTTTAGATAGATCAACCTGTGTGTTTTTTAAGGAAATTTTAAAATATGTGGATCTTAATATAATAATATACCTGAGATAGAAACTTTAGATTCAGATTTGACTTTCTAGTTGATCTGGTGTTCTGTTTCAGGATTATAAACAGAAATATTCATGTTAAAAGTATTCAAGGAATTGCTGCCTGACTGTGAATAAGGAAAATCTCTAGTTGTATGTATGTGTCCATGCAAGAGGAAATAAGTAGTCAAGTAACTTTTTATACCTTATTGCTAATTCTGTCCTCACCCTCCCAATGCAAGAGCTGAATCAGCCATTTACTCACCCATTATGCAATAATTTTAAGTATTTGTGGCTGAAAACAACTAAAATGGAACCATAGCCCTTCAGGGTGTCACTTTTCTCTCCTTACTGAGTTCTTCTCTCTGATAGAGTTTTTTTCTTTTTGGAATGTGATCACAAAAAGACTCAGATCTAAAGTATTAGCACTACCACGCTAATGATTTTTTTAAAATACTGTGCAGAAAAGTGATTTTTCTAAAAAAAAAAAAAGTACCAAATTAAAGGATGTGTTTTATGTTCAGTAGATGGCTTATTATCATCTTACCATGAACTGAATTTATCAGTCTTCAGCTCCCACAGAGAGCTAAGTTCCAAATATTTTTTGTAGATCAATATATGGCAGTGCTGCTCCTCACTGGTATTTCTCCACATCTATTGTTGCTAGAGAGCACATATTTGTGATTTTAGTAAATCTCGTCTTTTTATGACTTGAAGAGTCCTTACTGCACTGTCATCTCCAGCTTTCATGTCCTGTGTTCCCTAAATGAATGCCATCTTATAAAATACAGTATACAACCACATGAAAATTTCAGCAAGAGCTAAAATTGCCTTTAGAAAAAAAAAAAAAAAAACAAATGAACCCTTTTCTATTGCAACTGATATAAGTGTTGGAAGCTTAATAGAACATTTTTAAAGTTATAAAACATTTAGAACTGCTTTCTCTCTACACCTTCCATTTAAGATGCTTTTTTTCTGTATCCAAAACAGTGAACAAAAGTAAATCAAACAGTATATTAAATGGCTGGAGAAGAGACTGAATATCATATAGTATGCAGTACTGAAGAATTATAGCCAGGATTTGGCATACAGCTTACCTCTAATTCCCGTATGCATTATTTTGTTAACATATATATATATACTACTGTCAGCATAATTCACTATGAATTAGAAAAGTGAGGGAAACTCATCCAAAACTAAATGGGAAGAGTAGCAAGTCAGAACAGAATCTGGATTGCTGACAAACTGGGACAAGTGATGGCCATGGCATGGTCACTAATGCAGGCTGAAATAAGGTGCTTGTCCTCTCTTTAGGGGAAAGGAGGAATTGATGATAAGATCTGGAGCCAGCACAGTCTGTACATCTGTTAAGTGGTTCAAATGCAGCAGAAACTGATTATAGAACTTTTCTATATATTTCTTAAAAGGAGAAAAGACCCTGAGGCAATCTGATGAATCCTCAAAGTAAGCCTGGCAACACATGGCACTGTGCCTCAAATTTAAGCTAAAGAGTCTACTGCTAGTGGATAATGGGTCTGTTGGATTTCTAGGCCTGTTCAGCCTTTCACGTCCTCTCTGAAATCCTTTAGACAAGTACCCAAGTACTAAAACATTAAAAGTGTCTATCTAACAGTCATACCCACATGTTTTTCAGTTATCCTGACAAATCCTGGCTGTTGCATTTCAGCTGCAGGAGAGTAGGATTATGGAGACATGGGTACAGACAACCCACAGAGGGGTTGGGGGTAGGTTAAGCACTATTTTCAGCCAAAATGTTGAAAATTTATTAGGTGCCAAACAATGAGATTTTTAAAGTATATTTTAAGACTTATAGTCTCTAACTTTTAACTGTCTCTACTCCTTGTACTGTGCATGTAAATTAATGATGGCACTCCCAGATCTACGCTACAGTGCTTTTGCTGCTGTCTGCTATATCACTTTTGTAGTCTACAGCCCACATCTATATGATTGTAATGAACGGCTTCTCCTCGTTCTACCCAGATCCTGGTCTCACTCTCTGTTCTTGGATATGGGCAGAAAATGGAAGACATGCCCTTCTCTAGATGGGGTAAAATCCACATGTTGGTTGTGCAAGGCAGGAGGTACTCCTTTTCTGTGGATAGAACTGGTTTGCTTTGGACAACTGAAGTCGCTGCTTCTATTACAGCCACTAGTCAAATATAAAATGGACAAATGGACTATTGACTGAAGGCAGAGTTTTTCTGCTTCAAAGAGAGCTGGAACTCCACAGGAATTTGCAAGATATGCTCCAGCATTAGCCAACACCATGTCATTCACTTGCCAATAAATTAAAAGGATGGGCAAAGAAATCAAAGCAGGGAAACTTCTTCACCAATATATAAGCATTCTTAACATTTTACACAATAGCTTGACAACCAGTAGGGAATCTTCTTTCTCCTTTTAGCTTAATTATTCTTCAGTTTACATTTGCCTGTCATTCTCGAAGGATTTAGAACAAGATCCATCATCTTCCCAGGGATTCAGGTGAGACTGATTGCCTTGTAATTCCCCGAGTCCTCCTTCTTGCCCTTCTTGAAGATAGGAGTCACATTTGTTTTTCTGCAGTCCTCGGACACCTCACCCATTTGCCATGATTGTTGAATGACCATTGAGAGTGGCCTGACAATGTCATCCCCCAGCTCAGTCATCAACCATGGGTCCATCTCATCAAGGCCTATGGACCTGTGCACAGCCAGTTTCCTAAGTATTCCCTGACTTGATTTTATTCCTCCAAGGGTACTTCTTCCTTGCTGCAGACTTTACACCTATCTCTGAGACCTGGGTCTCCTGAAGGCTGGTCTCACTAATAAAGACAAAGAAGGCATTCGGTACCTCAGTCGTTTCCATGTCCTGTCTTGTTGAGTAACAGGCCCACATTTTCCCTAGTTGAACTTATGTCGCCTAGGTACTTAAGGAATCACCTCTTGATGTCTTTGACATCCCTGGTCAGACTCAATTCCATCTGTGCTTCGGCTTTCCTAACTTTGTCGCTGGATAATCAGACAACGTCTCTGTATTTCTCCCAGGTTACCGGTCCTTGCTACCATCCTCTTTATGCTTCATTTTTGGTTTTCAGTTTGACCAGGAGCTCCTTGTTCATCTATGCAGGCCTCCTGGTATTTTTCCTCACTTCCCACTTGGTGGAATGGACTCAGCTTGAGCTTGAACTATGTGATCCTTGAATGTCAACTAGCTTTCTTGGGCCCCTCTTCCATCCAGGACCCTATGCCACAGGACTCTTCCAAGCACATCTTTGAAGATGCTGAAGTCTTCTTTCCTGAAGTCCAGAGCTGTGATCTTGCTTTTTATTCTCCTTCATTTCCTCAGGAGCCTGGACTCCACCATCTCATGGGCACCGCTGACAAGCCTTCGTGATGACCTTCACATCCCCAACAAGGCCCGCATTGGTGAGTATGAGGTCCTGCACTGCATGTCTCCTTGTCTCCTATGCCATTTGGATGAGGAAGCTGTCTTTGATTGACTCCAGGAATCTCCTGGATTGCTTATGCCCCGCTGTCTTGTCCTTGCTGCAGATATTAGGGTGGTTGAAGTCCCCCATGAGGGCTTGCAAACATGAGACTGCTCCTATCTGTCTGCAGAGGGCCTCTCTTCTTCGTTGTCAGGCAGCCTGTAGCAGACACCCACTATGATGTCCCCTTTACCTGTGCGGTGTCTAATCCTGACCCATAAACTCTCAGTGGCTCCTCACCCATCCCCAGGCAGAGCTCCATGCACTCCAGCTGCTCTCCCACATAAAAAGAAACTCCCCCCCTCCTCCTCTTCCCATCCGGTCCTTCCTAAAGAGCCTGTATCCCTCCATTCACACACTCCAGTCATGGAAGCCATCCCACCTTGTCTCCATGATCCCAAAATATATTGTAGCAATGCAATTGCACAGGTTGAGAAAATAGGTACAGGAGTGCACCTGTTTGGTTGCTGGTTTTTTTTCTGAGCATCAATTGGGCCTCCAATCAGACACATGAAATAATTAATTTCTTATTTCCTCCTGTTACATTTTAGCACAAATCATCTCAATACAGTCATTGAGACATATAATGCACCTTTGTATTTCATCTCATTCAATCTGCCTCCTTTTTTCATTTTTTTCTATAAGATTCATTCCTTTAGCTGTGCCATTGTATGGATCTTCATCCACTTATCAACACTTAAATGTACCACTGGGATAGACCAAGTAGACCCTTATTATAACAAAAGATGTATATATATTCCCATTCCTTTTTATCTGTTGATGATGTGCTACACTTGTCTTGTAAAAGAAAATTTGTTGTAGATTCAGCGTATCACACTTGAATTGGGGAATATATATTGAAATACCCTTAAATTTGTATGCTTGCTATTGATCTCAGATATCATGGTTTCTCAATAAACATTTGAAAAAAATCCCACATTAATCTCTCCCGGGGAAAAAAACCCGTCAGCTTTCCAAGGCAACTCAGCAGTGACAGATTTGGGTTGTTTGGCTCATCTTCTGTGTTTACCATGCAGTTTAAGATATTGAACTGTGTGATTAACGATTTGCTAAAATATAATCTCTTAGGATTACCTTTCATTGTCAGTGCAGCAGAAAACATGATCATCCCTCTTAAGGAGTTACTAAGAGAATTATCTGTATTTTAAAGAGAGTTAAATTCATCAATTCCTGAAAAGACTTTTTTTTCTTTTCTTCCCAATTGCCTTTTATCTTTCTGCAGTTTTCCATTACAAGGTAAAATAACATTATCTATCTCTGTTATGTACCACAGTCCAGGAATATATTGCTGCTCCCTGGATGTCATTAGGATTAAATATTCTTTCTCATCTCTTCTTGTTTTGGTGAAAACTGTTACCTACTTGTGAAACCATAAATACGAGCTGGGTGTCACTTGGATTAATTAGACCTCCACCTCATTTCTTTCCTGACCTAAAAAAACCCTGAATTAACATTTTAAACAAGGTTTACTAAGACTAATCCACTGCACATTTTCAGAGACAGAGAGCTGAGACAATGGTTAATAACAATGCAGAAGTCAAAATTAAATAACAAGTTTCCCCTCCTAAATTCAGTGTAAGCTCTAGCCAGCCAGTTTCGGTTGGGTTTTTTCTGAGGGGTTTATTTTGTTTTGCTATGTGTTTGTTTGTTTGTTTTGTTAAACAGATGGAATAAAAGGATTTTGTCCCTTTTTTCTCCTTTGGCACAAGCCAAAACATCATAGTTATACATGGTATAGCTAAAAGCAGCAACCCTGAGTGAATTTTAGAAATAATTTGGCTCAAAAAAGAGCTTTAAAAGGAATATTTCAGGATGTAGAATCCTGTAACACCAAGTTGCCATCAGCTTCAGCAGATTCTGGCTGCATGGCAAACTAACATGTTATGTGAATGTATGATGTAGGTCTGTGTACAGTACACAATGTATGTATATATACAATGTGTATACAGAGGATTTGCAGAAAGACTGAAAATAATGTCAGCTATCTTGCTCACTGTAATGAACTGCTAACTTTGAAGATCCAAAATGTCAGGAGACATTGTTATGATCGTTAATATAATTTTTAATCTTTTCAACACAGTGCCACAGTGTGGGTTAAATTCTCATGTCTGTCCAAAAGGTAGGGGGGAAGTGAATGAATGGCTGTGTGGTACTCGGCTGTTGGTTGGGATTAAACCACGACAGGTAGTTAATGTTAGTAAATTGTGTCCTATCTATCCACAGAGTGTAGTTATTTAATATGAAATCCAGTGATCCCGTGAGAGACAGTGCAGGAGTCTTCCTCAAATTATGGGTGCCAGTACATTGCCATTGCTAGTTTCCAATAGCTTTAAAACCAGACTTCTGTTACTTCCCTTGGGAAATGATTTGGCAGTTAAAATCTCTCTATTAGGAAACTTTCTCTGATAATTTCACTTTTTTGGGTTTTTTTATTAACTGCCTCACATGAGCCCAATTCTCAGTCCATAAAATACTTGACAATTATCAATCAAATAATGAGAAAGTAAGAGAGTGTGACACAAGAGTGAATTTGCTAAAGAAAGGGAGAGAAAGAGGTGCAAAACCATGAAGGCCAAGGTTCGGGAGATCTTTCCAGGCTGTTTTTAAAGTTTCCTTAAAGTGAAATAACCTAGGCACAAGCTTATGTGTTCTTCTGAATGTAGGTGGCCTTTGAACTGTCAGCCTGTACAGAGATTCCTTTTTGGTTGGGAAGAGGAAACCTATATTCATTTGAAAACAAACTTTTGTGTGAGGAACAAAGTTGTTTTGTCTGGTACATAAAAATACATATTTTTGCTTCTGTTTCCAGTGAAAGTTTATAAATCTTTTTGCTTTTGAAAATATTAGGGATGCAAAGGAATGAGATTGCTTAACTAGGTATATATCAGTTGGTATCAATTCATTATCCCATTTCAGATAGTATTGTCCAACTCCGTCCATTGCATTTCTCAGTATTTCTAAGTGTGATACACTTTAATGTAACTATTGACATGCTTAGCAGCCACACCAAAACAGTTCTTGAATCACATTTCAGGCTCAGTTTTACACTTTTCAAGATTGCAATAGCTTATAGAAATATTTATTAGAAAGGAAAATACATAGGTAATGTGAAATTCACAGCAAGTAGTTATTCCTTGTATACTGTCTTTTCAAACCCCAAGCTGTCTCTATTAATCTCACAGTACTAATATATTGTATATTCTAACCTGGAAAACAGTGTGGTACTTACTTGTACTATACATGCAATAAATCATGTACCGTTTTGCTGATGAGAGTGTGTATTACCAAAATTCTGCCACAAGCCTAAAGAAGAGATGAGTGTGATTTCCCTGTTTCAAATGGATCTTAACCCATCTCCGCATGTTAAATCACTGTTGTCAGGAACAGCTTTTATCACTCATACTCATAAAAATAACTTGGAAAATAAAAAATACCTTAAAGCACAGTGCCTGCCACTAGAAAGGAACCAGATTGATCAAAATATATGTACTATGTTATACTATTATATTTAATATCTATATAAAAATAATTAAGAACGCATGTATATGCAAAGATGCTTCAAACTTTCTTTTCAAGTTTCCTCCAGTTCATTTTTTCCCACTGCAAAAGTACATGACTTAAAGGATTGTGTACTTTTAAAGCAATAAGGAGATAGATTTAATTTTTTTATAGGTATTAATACTGAAATTAGTCTAAGAATTATTACAAGTGGTGTTAACTATTTTGTTATTAACTTCTTTCTTTAAAAATATTTCAGTCATGATAAAAAATGGTATTACATTAATGCTTCTGTATCTGTGATACTAACCACAGTAATGTTTATGTCAAACACTAATAATACATGGACCTTATCATGGATAGAAAAGCCACTGAATTAAATAGCAGAATAATACTGAAGACTTCACTAACGCAGTGATGCAATTAAGTATCTCTGGTATAGCATGCATGTTTTGTTGCATCTTGCATTAAATTAATGCAACTACAGGTTGAACTGCTGCTGATTCATTATCCAATGTATGAATGAGCAAACAGACAAGTATAAGAAGCTTACTCAGCCTTTATCAATTTTTTAAAACCATTTATGCACTCTCCATTAATAATGCTTGTTCTGAAAGTATACTGCATAGCAGAGTAATGACAAGCAAAATGCAAACAGTGAAGGTGACAAGAAGCAGTAATTAGAGGTTGTCTTGGCCACAGAATCTTTGAAAAGTGCCAGATAGTGTATTTTAAAATAGTTGGGGTGGGTTCCACAAAAGACTAGCCTTGGCTTTACATTGATCAGAGCATGTGCATGTTGTTATGTGCAGCATATTTCGGGAGCAGATGACACCATGAAAATGTGTAGATGTGCAGACATGCACACATTTCTCTAGAGAATCTTTCAATTCCCATCTGTTGCATTGTGACTCCCTCCCATCTCAGGCCATTTCCTTACTCTACTTGAAAACAGGGACTGCTGATTCATCCCTAGAATGCATTCTTTTGTAACAAGGTAAATCCTTAGGAAGGGCAGGAAAGGAAGGCATTGAAGCAGAGACTGTTTCTGTAGTCATTCTCCACAGCTTCCCGGTGTATTTTCATGCATAAATACGTAGGATTTGTATTGTGATAACTTTTGCCTTGAAATTCTTCCCCTGATTGTTACCATTTCTGTGCATCCTGCAAACAGCAGCTCTGTTTGTTGGTTTTGGGTTTTGTGGGCATTTTCTGTGTGTGTGTGTGTTTGGTTTTGTTTTTTTTTTTTTTCCCAGAGGCATGGTGCATTTAAATAGGACAGGCAAGCAGTGGAACAGATTGCACAGAGAGGCTGTGCTGTCTCCTTCCTTGGAGATTTTCAAACCCTGACTGGACAAAGCCCTGAGCAACCTGGACTGAAGTGCAGTAGAGAACTTCTGAGGCCCCTTCCAACCTCAGTGATTGTATGATTCTCTAAAAATAGGGGAGAGAGGTGGAGTGAAGGGTGCATGTCTCTAATGAAGCAGGATAACCACAATATCAAGTGCGGCTGTTAGGAACAGAGGAGTTATGAGTGTTTTGTGTAATGAGGTATGTCTCAGTTTACCTGTGTGATGTTCTCTGATATATCAGAATGACAGAAATTAAATCACAGGAAGAAGGCAAATGCAGGTGGCAGAGAGAAATTCCCTGATGGAATGAAGACCAAAAGGTCATCAGAAATGCTTCTGGCTTGAGACTGAGTAGGTTGGAAACATTTATAATGAATCAAACTGAAGATCCAGGATTTTATGATCAAAGGGCATAACTGAGCCTTAAAGATACTAGTCAAGGCTTGGCAGTGAGTGAAGGTAGAGAATGAGTAGTTGATTGAGATGTCAGGAGTGCTGCTGAGTTTGAGACAAGGAACATGCTTCAACAGTGCAGGCTGTCCCAGAGATTGAGGTCACCAGGCTAAGAGCAGCTTAATAAACTTTCTCAAGAAAGCTAAAGGTTTAGGAGAAATATACAGAGAATTTTTTTTTTTTAAATACATTTCTTCAGCTTTCTTGTATCTTTTTAGGTGAAAGAATAAAAATAATCCAGTTTGTAGAAAATGTCTGTTTGACTTTAAACAGCTCACTGTATACTGCCTCCGAAAAGAGAATTAATTTTGAACTCTGAGCCTGTTACGTTGTCATAATTGCAGCTCATACACTGGAAAGTCTCAGACTGGTTTTGAGTCTGGGTCTGCTCTTGAGAAAGGTGAGACCTGTCACTGAGTAGCTCATTGAGACATAGGAGAATTTTATCCTGTAATAACGTGACTTAAGTCATGCATGCCATCGAGATTAATTTTATTGAAACACAGTTTTAAAGCTGTAGCTTTCCTAGTATTAAGGCTTACTGAGAAACAAAGTGTATTCACAGGCCCTTAGGCAAGTTGAGATAAACCTTACAGGTAACTGCAGAAAGAGATTTAACATGAAAAGATTGACATGATCTCCAAATGCCTAAGCCATAATGTGTTGACTTCCCTGGGTGATGCTCCCCTTAGAACTGAAAAAACGTCCTTGTACTGATTACCAGGACAAAAAGCAAGCTGATCTGTGGAAGCCCTTCAGTAGCCCAGCTGAACATTTGCAGGATGTTTGGTTGGGGGGGAGGGAAGGGAAAAAACCCAAAAGGAATCAGGTTAAATGCAGAATAACTCCTCTACCTGTTCCACACTTGTGAAATTCTCTTACATTTGAAGTGGTTTTGTTGCTGTCCTGTTCCTGCCATTAGGAAATCTTATTGACACTTCACTTTCCTTGTCAAAGTATGCTGAAGTTAAAAGAATGAAGAACATTCCTCTTACCTGTCTCCTTTGGAACGGATTGCCTGGGACCACCATGGCTGTATCAGGGATTCACTAGGAGAACTGGAAAAAAGAATTTTAAATTTTAGCACGGTGGATTTTGACCATATCCTGGGGAAGGAACTGAAGAAGAGATCAGAAGATTCTGCTTCTCCTGTTGTTGAGGGAGGTGTCACTTCTGGCTGTTCTCTTGTTCTTACTTATATGTCATGGTGTAGCAGATTTTTCAGGCCAGAACATCTGCCTACACCTGAGGGAGGCTCTGCCTGGAACTCTTTTGGGAAGAGTCTAGTCTGCATGACATTGGAGTCCCTTCCATACCTTTTAAAAGAGACCTTTTCATACCGAAGGGGGATTCAGCCTTCAGCTCTTTCAAACAATATAAGGCTTAAATAGAGGTGAGCATGGAACTACATGATTTTTTACCACCCCAAAAGAAACACGTGTCTTCAATGCAGTTTTTCAGGCTTCTGTTTTGTTGTCAATCTTCCTTAGTTTGGCTTTGTTGACCTGGAAAAGATGCTAAGAAACCAGAAGACCTTCATAATGTTGGGTTGATTCCTCTGAAATCTGTATTGTCCAAAATCTGGAGTTGTTCTTAGTCACTCTGTGTGCTGTAATACCCAGATGATCTTCTGATCAAAGTATCAGACTGGGAGGCAGATATGGATTTAAATGTGTCAAAAATCTTCTCTGAGACCCTACATCTGCAATAGGTCTCGGTAGAATAGGAATACTACTACCTCTACAATTTTGCTTCTATTTAGATACTAAAATCTTAAGTGTCACATTTTCAGATGTGTACACACAACCGCTGGACTACTGAAACCCTGACTTAGGTGGGGCCTGAACAAATAAGTTGAAAATAATTACTTATTTTAATGTAATATAATAATAATATGTCTTCTATTTATCTGTAAATGGATATTTTTTTCTGTGATGGAATTTGAGTCTTCAATTTTATTACACAAGATAATCTACTTTTTAAAATAGTTCACATGTAAAGTGAAAAATCTTCATTATTGTTTCAAATCAGTAAAGCCCAACTATTTTTGGACAACATGAAAACAGCTTTTGAGTAGTTTCTGATAGGTTGTGGGGTTTTTTTTTCATTTTTAGAGTGAAAAAGACAAAGTTTTAATTAAATAAGAAATTTGGCAGGCAATTCCTTAGTCATTAATCTAGTCTGGTGCTTTCTGCTATTTATATAAAAAATGGCTTTGTACAATTATGAAATTCATTCCTAATAAATGACCAATACTTATGTAGGTTTAATAGACTCAAGCCTCTGGTGCACAGAAAGCAGTCAAAGGCTGTTGAATTAATTGTATTCTTCAGCACATTACAATAAGTTCCAGCATGATAAAGGATGAGCATCCTAACCCTGCGATTTTTATGGTTATCCCAACCATCTTTTCTTCATAGCCCAGTATAAATCAGGTTAGCTCTGTCACAGACAAAAATACTGCAATACGGGGAAGTAAATATCTCATAGTCTCAAATATTTTATGTCCTTATGAAAATTCTTTATGAAATACAAAGATAAAGCCAATATGTTTTAATAGTTTACCAACAGGATTCTGAATGAGGAAAACTACCTTGCCAAGAAGATTTTAAGATGCTTTATGAATATAAGGACATATCCTACTACAACTACACCCTGTGTTTTGCAAACATTATCTCAGAGCATGGATACCAGTGTGAACTAATTTTCTATTTTTTTGTATTTTAATACATAACCAGTGCTTATGAAAGTTTAAAAGACCCATGGAGAAGAACATGCATATTAGTCATCTGAACTCCATGCTTGACGCATAAGCTGCTTATGTTACCTAAAATAGCTCTAATAAATCCAGCTCAGTATTTCTATACAACACAGCATTCGATACTGCAGTTTTATCCTAAGTAGTCCGAGCTTTACTGAACAGGTTTCTTGTTCAGTTATCATGGCAGAGTCTCTCTCTTAAAATTAACTCAAAACTCTAGTTTAGCCACAATTAATCTTGTAAAAATGCAACTAACAGCAATGTCATATCTCCATTTCTGAACGAGATACATTTGATTCCAAATTCCTTTTCCCTATGTCAGTGTTTACAACAAGTGCTGGTTTTCTCCATCTTCTACCGCTTGTAGGATTATAGAAGCAGTCACTGATGTTCTATTTAAAAAAATCTTGCACAAGAAATTGCAGTCCTACCGTAGAGCATGTTAATGCTTTGGGAAAAAGAGTTATGATTTACACATTGAGAGCTCAACAGTTACATATCTCACCATTAGTAGAATAAGGTTTTTTTCCTCTCCTGCTTACTAGGACACATTTACTGACTACATTCTCTCTAAGGAAATATAGTAGTTCAGACATTTAGACATTTTAGGAAACTTGAACTCAGTGGATCCTTGCCATGACCTTCTTCCAGAAGTCCAGGAGGCAGATTTTTCCAATTTAGGAGATGAATTGGGATTACAGAGGGTGGTATGCTAGACTGTTCCTTTATATATGGCACCTTTCAAAACAGCAAGGCCTTTTGCGTTGGGTTTCTGCGGTGGGGTTTTGGCAGTGGGGGAAGGGCCGCAGGAATGGCTTCTGTGGGAAGCTTTGGGAAAAGTTCCCGCCACACCGGCTCCAAATCAGACCCGCCTCTGACCAACGCTGAACCAATCAGTACCTCCGCCAATTAACGTATTTAAGACAGGTAAACACAGACAAGCGGCAGCGAAGTTGAGATGGAGTGGGGAGCATTAGTGTGGAGCGAAGAGCGGGAGAGAACCCGGCAGACACCCAGGCCAGTGAGCAAAGGCCGGGAGGAGGTGGCCGGAGCAGAGGTTCCCCTGCAGCCCGTGGGGAGGGGGCAGGCTGTGCCCTGTCAGCCATGGGGGGTCACGGGGGAGCAGAGACCCACCTGCACCCGGGGAGGACCCCACGCCGGAGCAGGGGGATGCCCGAAGGAGCCCGCGACTCCGTGGGGAGGCCGCGCTGGAGCAGCTGCTCCTGAGGGACGGCGCCCCACGGGAGGGACCCACTCCGGGGCAGTTGGTGAAGAACTGCAGCCCGTGGGAAGGACTCACAGTGGAGAAGCTGGCGGAGGACTGTCTCCCGTGGCAGGGTCCCCACGCAGGAGCAGAGTAAGAATCCGTCACCGAGAAGGAAGGAGCAGCAGAGACAACGTGTGGTGAGCTGACCGGGAAACCCTGGGCCGCTGAGGGGGAGGAGGTAGAGAAAGGGCGAGCAAAGCTGAGCCCGGGAAGAAGAGGGGGTGCGGGGAAGGCTTTGAAGATGTGTTGTTTTGTCTCTCATCGTCTTACTCTGTTTTTGGCTGGTAAAACTGGGTTTTCTGCCCCAGCTCGAGTCTGTTTTTCCTGTGACCATAACGGGTGGTTATCCTGATCCCTCCCTGATCTTCCTTCAGTCCAAAAGCTTTTCGTTGTATTTTCTCCTCCGCTTCCCGCCAGAGGCGGCCTTGTGGTCTTTTGTTGCTGGCTGGGCTCGACACCTTTCCAGAAAGTTGAAGAGACAAATCTTCCTTTCTATTAAGTAAAATAAAATTAAAAATCGGGTGATAGATGAAGGGATGTTATTGTGTATAACCACACTGCAGTTTTCATTCAGAAATTGAGCTCTCATGCATGAGGTAAATAGAAATAATAACATTGTCAGTAATGTCTCTTCTGACTGCGGGTGTTTACATTTTTATCTTTCTAAAAGTCTTGCGGGGCAAAAATATACTTTCATCATGATGGTTTTAATATATGTAATTTTTTTTGACTGTTGCTGCTGTTTTGACTTTTTTAAGGAAAAAAAAATACATTTTAAGAATCACTGAATGGATACATTCACTTAATCTAAAAACTGAAGGTTGTGCATTCATGTTCTGGTTTGATGGAGCTCTTCACAAAAGTGAAAACCCCAAAGAACATACCCCTCCGAACTTTCTAGTTAATGTTTTCCCCCAGGTCTAACTGATCCTTAACCTTTCAGATTACATTAAGATTTTCATCTGTCTGTGAAAGGAACTTCTTGTTTAAGGGAACTACATTGCCATTGTGCTGTGAACCCCTTTAAGAAAGAACCTCTGGTATGTTTCTTCTAGGCTGGAGTCCACTGGTCCATGGGTATTTTCATATAGTCTTTGGCCTCAGAGTTGTGTATTTGTTAAGGGCAGGTGGAAAGGAGTGACAGTATGAAAGAAATCTGGTTTATTTACATAAGGTTGTTTGCATAACTCTGAACCCCATAAGTTTTGATGAATTGTATATTTAGCTTTTTTGTTACTAGTTTTGTGTTATGTTCTGTCAAGTAGGATGACTGGATCAGGTGGAAGAGCATCTGAGCATGAAAAGTTGCAGCAGGGAGGGTATAAAATTGGCATCAAGTGTCATCCAGGCCTTCGGGGCAATGGGAAGGAGTTCCCAAGGCCCAGCAAGGGTTGTGTATCATTCACTAACACTGAGAAGGTTGCTGAGTGATGTAAATTAAATCTGGAAGCAGGAACTCAACTGCAATCCAATGTGGAAGGCAGAATGGGAAGGAGGGAGTTGCTTTTCCTAAGTCTTTGCTTATGGTTGAGTGCATCTGTGAATTTTCTCTGCTGCGGAGCAGTGCATACATTATTTCTTTTAATTTCCTGTTGTATTGACCAATGGCAAAAACCTTGTTCATGTAAAATTTATTGTTCCAGATTATATTGTAATGAAGATTTTTAACTGTAAAGTACTTGGTTCTGTGAGTCTATGATTAAGGTTCAAATCAGTCATAAAACTCCTGTTGACTTGGAGACCTGTCCCAATGTTATGTTATTGCTGGATTTTAAATCCTGAAATTACTAGTGTTTAGGTAGTAAACTCATGTGGTCCTGTAGCTTGTAGAACTTTGGTTTGAGATCTCACAGAAACGTTCTAGCTATTTTTGGTAGATGTAGTATAACAATCTGTGTCAAGTGACAGTGAAAAGAAGTATCCTGTGCCTTTCTTTTGATGCTATAATGGTTTGGTCAGTGCCACTCTTGCGCAGGTTTCAGTACAGAATAAGGCACCAGTTTATGGAAATGAGGGATGCGCCATGCTTTCCATTTTCAATTCTTCATTTAAAGTTTGATTAATCACTCAAAGTAATTCGTGTTGCTAGTTGTTGGCAGTATGTTGAGTGTGCTTTGTTTACTAGTATGATCTATCTCGTGACACGCTACAAACAAACTTAAAATGAGCCTTTTCTTTCTATTAAGTGGTTTATCACTTCCTTTCTCCCCACCCCTCCAAGAATGACTGTCCTCATCTTCACAGACTTGATGCCTTAATGTCACAGAATCTTCTGCAGTTCAAAGGGAGGAATTAATTCCGTTCAAGATGCATGAAACACAGGAATAACAACCTGCTCTTTGTCTCACAGTAGTATCAGTTATGGAAGAGTTGCTGGTACCATAGAATTATTTTTGGAATGTCCATACATTAAGTGCTGAGCAGACCTGACTGGACATGCAGACACAGCTGGTGTGTTGAGGAAGATTTGTTTAGTTTATTTAGTATTACTTAAAAATTTGCCATGTAGGTAAGCCTTACAGAGGTAGTTTCCCCTTTTTCCCATGTGACTAGGCATGCAGGAAATATTGCAGCTGGAGACTTCACAGGGATTGCTCAGGGAGACTTGGTAGTATTTTGTCTCTTGAGTAAGAAAAGGAGCTAGAGCTACAAGACCTCTGATTAGCAGCTCCTCATCTCTTGTTTTCTGTTAGTTGCTCCTGAACAAAAAATGCTTTTTCATGTGAATGGCATCAGCAAATAATTTCTCATTTCAACTATGTCATAACTTTGGGCAATATTAAGACTTTAATATTCTAGCAGGGGAAAGCCACTCAATTAATACAGTTTACATTGAGTCAGGATTAAAGTGGCTTATTGACATATTAACTAGCAATCAGGAACTATGCAACCGTAGTCACTATCAGAAATGCAATGGATTAATGTTTTTAAAGCATCTAGAATTGTTCATGAACACCTACAGTGTTCCTAATACCCTTCTATAATAAAGAAAATATTGAATTCACCCACTCACACAGATTCCACTTCAGTTTTGATCAGTGATCAGTTTTGGAGCAAGACCCTCTCCAGACAGCTCTATTTTCAATCCAGACAGTGCTGACACTATCATTCTTATCTTACCGCTTGTTGTTATCCAGCAATTTTGTCAAGGGTGGGTCATGGGATCAACCACCACACAGGTCTTCCCGCTTAATATTGTGTCTTCCAGAAATGGGTTAATCCATCTCCATTGCATCTTTTTGCAGACTCTTCCTTTAGTAAGTGTTAACTATTTTTGTGGTTTTGCGTTGCTCTTCTCCAAATTTGGTCTTTTCCTGTCAGTCTGTTTTCTGTGTTTATAAGTTTTTTCCGCACAATTATCAGAGCAACAGCAGCAGAGGCATTGTGGTGTTGGTCTTTAAAGAGATATCTTAAAAAAAGAAAATAATTTACTATTATGTAGACTTTTCTTGCCGCCACAGGGAAGATGTGAGGGACAGAAGATGGAAAGGAAGTGAAAGAGACAGTAGAAGTCTCTTAAGGTGCTGACTTTTCACACAGAGCAGTGGGGAAATAGTGTTCATGTAGACATACTGACAGATCAGCAGAAACAGTTCAGTGCAGTATTGACCATTAAAGACAACTTCTATTGATATATAATTAGTACTAGACTTGCACAGGCAGCCTATTAGGGTATTGGACACATCCCTAACACGAAAATAAAGTTCACGTTGCTGTGCTAAGTCCAAAGTGTTTTAGAGATTAGCAGCATGTTGTGCAGAAAATGTGTCTTTATCTTCTGTATAGTTCAAAGCATGAGATCTCATCTGGAATACTTGTGGATGATTTTTATGAGGTCTGATACAAAGGAAGAGACTTCTCAAGACTCAAAATACACTTTCTCATAAAAATCCACAGTTTTTAATGTACTTTTAATTGATTCTTATTGAGGGTTAAGGCAAATTGTCACATTTGCATTAATTCATGCAAGGTTATGAAGTGAATTCATTGTTATCCATCAATATGGTAGTTCAGAAAGAGGATGTGACAAAATTGCTGACACTGGAAGGCACCTCTGGAGATTATCTAGTCCAATCCCACTGCTTAAGCAGGGTCAACTAGGGCTGGTTGTCCAGGATTTCATCCAGCCCGGTTTTTAATATTTTCAAGAAGGAATGCTCTATAACTGTACTGGATAACCTGTTCCAGTGTTTGATTGCTTTTACAGTAAAAATGTGTTTTCTTATATTTAGACAGAATGTCATGGGTTTCAATTCCAACAGATTTTTTATGTACATAGGTAAGATGCTTTTAAGCCTTCTCTTCTGCAGGCTGAACCAGCCCAGCTCTTGTAGCCTCCCCTTGTGTGACACATGCTCCAGCTGTTTAGCCATCATTTTAGTGTGAAGAAGGGCAACTAATTTCAAAAAACCTACTATAAAATTTGCTTGCTGATGGCCGTTAGGGTGGTGTGTTTTTTAGTTTTCCCCAAAGCTTGATACTCTTGGTGCATCATAGACTACTTTTAAATATTTTGGTTGCAGTCTTTATTTCCATTAGGAGTTCATAGAAGAGAAAAAAATTATTCTTTGATTAGCTAATTATATAGTCATAATGATTACTTCATAGATCTTCTGTATTTAGTGAGGTTCTGAAGACAGACCTTTATTTCCTTAGATTCTGGGAATTTGCAAAAGTTGGTCTGTTCTACAATGTAAGAATCTTCCACTCAAGTGTGTTCTGTTTTATCCATGAAATTTTAGCTTTCATAAGCATAAAAGGAGTCCTGGTCATCTCCTTGTTCCCCATTCCTCCTAAGCAGTCAGCGTATCTGGAAATACAAACAAATCTCTCTTCTCCTTGAAGAGATCTTTATCCCAGCAAGATCTTCCAGTAATCTGATTCACAAACCCCCACAATTTTCCTCCAATTAGCCAATGCTGTCTAAAATATTGAAGCATTGAGTAGCTTTAATTTTAGCAGGTATATGTTTGAAGTATCTCATTGGTTCCAAGTATTTTAGATAGGTTAACTGCTCACAGATATGAGGAATAAGAACGTACTAGCCCCAGTGAAAATATCTTTTGCTGGGTGTACAGTACAGACTAACCATTCAGAGTTAGCATATCTCATCTTTAACATTTAATTGTTTTAAAAATCTTTAAGGGAAACTCTTTACAAATCTTTCCCTCATGAGAAGCATTCAGCTACAAATAGATGTAAGTGCTTGAAAAAATCTTGATAAAAATAGATGTTTTTCTGACTGGGAAAAAGTTGGTTTAATTTGAACAATTTCTAGTTTTGTTGAAACCAGCTCACTTTCACATGATACTAAAAGGGAAAATATGTGAAGTACCTAATTTTTTGACCTTTAAAAATATTTTACATTCTATAGAATTATTATAAACTGTTATGTTTAATGAACTTTGTATTATGTTAGTGACAACTGACATGTAGTAATATGGAAGTTGAAATATCCTGTTTTAATTTAAATAATAAAAAGCTTCCTCAATATCAGTAAAGACAATAGGTTCTGCCTCCTGGTTGAAAAGTCCTATTTGTTTTCTTTTCAAACTGTTTTTTGCACATTGTGGGTTGTAATGAATAGGTTTGAAAATTTGACACTGATGGGTAAAATGTATCAAATGGTTGATGTGCTTGTATTGCTGACATGACATAGCATAATGGTATGCTCCTGGTCATCTCTAAGGCACAAAAATGAAGCAACAGAAATATTTTAAAAGTAGATGCTTTAATAGAGAACTGCAAGGAATAAACACTTCTCAGTTGGAAGTTTATTTTTTCACCTGTTCATTTCCTTATAAAAAGGGAAACAAAGTAGTAGCAGTATATACAAATAAATAAGTGACCAGGATGTAAACATGTAAAGAACTCATTAGGAAAATAAGGTAAGCCAAATAGTTGCAGTAGGATATTCCTCGTAACAGAGCCATGGTTCTTAAGATGGCTGAATAATTCAAGGAATGCTATTGGAATTCTTCACATTAAATGCATTAGGAGACAGAGTTCTCTCAATTAGTCCAAGTTGGACAATTTCTTTAAAAAGCCTGTTTGATACACTTTTGTGCCTCACAATTAGACCTGTTGATATCCATGCAGACAGTGACTGTGTAAAGATCAGTTCAGGGACAATATGGTTCTTGTTATTGAGCCTGTATCAGATAAAGTCTGAATTCCTTTCTCATACAAATAGTTCTCCACAAATAAAATAAGTGCACTAAGTACCCCTGATGCTTCTATATATTCAGAAAGTTGAGGGAGTACTTATTAACAATGAATATGAGCTAGGATTTGGTTTCAGCATATCCCTGTATAAAAATACATGGCACTGTAATAATTTATATATTGAGTTGGATCTAGACTGGCTTATAGACTCTTTTGCCTTTCCTTCATCGTATGAATTTCAGCACGAAACTGAAATTAGGCTAATCCTGTGAAGTAAAACCACTGTTAA
Source organism: Rhynochetos jubatus (assembly GCA_027574665.1). Classification (NCBI taxonomy): domain Eukaryota; kingdom Metazoa; phylum Chordata; class Aves; order Eurypygiformes; family Rhynochetidae; genus Rhynochetos; species Rhynochetos jubatus. The sequence continues at coordinate 28,128,099 of CM050656.1, forward strand.
CATAAACCCTTTCCTCATCTTTTATTTTGAGTAACACCAATACTTGAATTGAGGGACTGTGTTGCTGTTTTTGAGTATTTTAGAATTGTATCCTCCAAATAAGCAGATAAATTGTGTTTGGGACTGAGAGTAGATTACTATCAAACCATCTATACTGTGACATGCTGATCTTTTTTCTGCTTGTCTGTTTTTATCATAAATCCTTTCACTGAGTGAACAATTCAAATTCTGTGTGATGTCTTGTCATTGTCTGAAGTGAACAATTATCTACTTTTTATTAAGTTGCCCTGAAGTAAAATCCAGAAAGGAGGAGAAGCTATCTCAGTAGTACTGTCAACTTGCTGCTCCTTCCCTTGTATGGTAGTGACGTACTTTAAAGAATAACCTTAACTCATGTAAAATGATATCTCATTGCAGGGGTAGCTCTTACCCTGAGGACAGTGGCTTCATAACTCATGTTAAGACTCAGAAAGGTTTTATTTCCCTCTTGCACTAAGTACTGATAGCACACAAAATACTGTTACCAAACTTGACATCATGACATGCCAGGAAGAGAAGGATACAACAAAACTCAGTGTGCTGTGATTTTCTGCTGGGATACCACCAGCCAAAAAGCTTGAAACCCTCTTCTGTTCCACTGAAGCTCGTTCTTTGATATCAAAAACATTGTAACTTCTATCCTGTTTTTACAGGTAACTGCTCAATATTAAAATATTTTATTCTAAGAATGTTGATTATCCATGGTTTTCTAGGGAACCTCTAGGTATTTTTAGGCAAAAGAGAACATGTGAGATTTAAGAAACATGGTTTAATGTAATACCTAACCATTTTTTCCCTGTCCATATCTTATTTTAAATGGATAGGTATTTCTGTGAATGAAAGCAATGAATTGCATGCTTGCTTAGGTAACTCATTGAACCAAGTTTTAATGAATAAACAGAGGGATGTTGTTCTGCTTTTGTTTCATGGGGAAGGCAGCTGTCATTACTTTGCTCATCTGCATTTTTATACCCATCTTTATGATCTGCATTTGCGAATGCATCTCCTATTCTTAATGCTTCATCAGTAATTCTTGTAATAAACAATTCTGGGCAGACATTAATCATTTTGTTACACTTGTTAAAGTCTTTATGTATCGCTTTTCCATTTTGAAGTATGCATTTTAATCCATATGCATGCCATTTCGTGACCAGTCAAAAACTAAAAATAGATCGCAGAAACCTATAAACACATTTTTAGTGTCATAGTTGATGTAGCAATAATTTCAACAGAAACAATGCCTTCCTACAGACCACAATCAGATTTTAAATGATTCATAAATAACTTCAGAAGATAATATATTCACTTTGAATAAATTGGCCAGCTAGGCACGTATATGATGTGATATGAAGGAAATTGTTCAGAAAGATACATTTTTGATCAGATTAGTAGTTAACATTGATTAGTCTATTACAATGATGACCCAAAGAAATGTGAGTGGCAGTGCCAGGGACCTTCATTAAAGTGATCTATCGTTTCAATATTCTTCATAATAAAATAGTCATTCTACAGTATATTCAGAAAAAAAATCTAACTAAAAATACCTTTTGGTGATTTACGTTAATTAAATGATAATAGTAATGCTTTAGCATTGTATGCCCTGGCTTAAATATACACATTCAATTCTATTTTTATCAACATCACAAAATGTTGTGGTTGTGTTTATTTTCCATAATTTAACCTTAACTTTACTGTTCTCACTCTTAATATTTCTATGGCATAGTGCCATCTTGGGGATGCTGCAAGCATCTGAAAGGACACAAGCCGAACAGGCTCTGAAAGAGAATCAAAAGATTTTTGCTGCACTGTGTAATTGGGGTAGGACTCTCAAATGAATGTGACTGAAATCCATGATTCTCTAAACTACTGAGAATATCACAGCTAATGGCATGGCTACAGAATCTACTATGAACTCTTGAATGAGGCAGGTCAGTTGATATTTTAAATACATGAATTCTAGGGTCTGTGACAATTGAGAATCTTAGCTTTTCCTTTAAAAGGTACACTTCTCTCTCCTTTAATCAAAGAAAATATATGATTCTAAAAGGCTTGGAAGCTTCAAGAGAAAGTGTATTACTTTAAAGACAAAGTCACAGTTTGGGGGAATCTTCAGGCTGATTTCCAGGAACTGGTAGACTTGTAAAGAGGCTTTTTTTTTTCTTTCCAATGTGCAAAGGGGGATCAAAAATGCAGCAACATTTTTTTTTTAGTTGCATTCTTGTCATTTTTACCTTGACCTTTATTAGTAGTTGACAGAAGCTCAGAGCATAACTTGAGTTTTCAGGATTCTGCCTCACTGTCTCCTTCATTCCCCAAAGCAAAACCAGCTGAATTGGCTGCCAGTGTGGAGTAGGTGCACAGGTTATTTTCCACAAAACATTTCAGGGTTTTGTGCCCTATGGAACAACCATACAGTGGGACCATTGCTCCGTCATCAAAAGCAAAACCTAGTTTTTGCTGTACATTTGTTTATGTAACATTAAGAAATGTGTCACTGTACGGAGACTGCATGTCCCCGTAGATAGACATTGTCCTATGGATAGATATTTGTCCTGTAGATAGATGTTTATCTCCATAGCTACCTGGACCACAACATGGAGTCACATCCTGCAGCTGAAGAGATGCTTGAGAAGCTCCAACCTGAAATGGTTAGTCCTGGTGCTGGTGGGTTTGCTGCTGAGTGAATGGCTATGTACTGGAGACATTTGAGAGAGAGAGACCTTCAAACAGCAGCTTTGGAGGATACCCACCTGTCCTTTCCAGCTGCACCAGCTGCTTCTTCCTCTTCATAACTCAGTTATGTGGACTTGTGGCACAAATTGCTAAGGTGGCTCTGAGATCATACCTAGCTTGTGAAAATGGAAGATGAGGTAGGATGTCTTACACACTAGAAGCTAAAGAGAATAACAGGGCTCCAGAGGAGAAGTTAGGGTAGAGTGGGAGGAAGATTGCTTCTGCTTTGTTCTGAAGCCTCTCCTTAAGTCATCTTTGTGCCATAGTGTTACTGACTTTCCTTAGAGACCAAAGAGCTTACATTATGAAGTTTTGATATGAAGTTTTGGTTGGAAAGAAATGGGTCCCAGTGAAAATGTGTTAGAAGAATGACTGATATTTAACTATGTTTTATGATGAGTTACTTCAGGGAGGAGTTGCAACAAAACCCTGTGTATTAAAATGAAAAAGCTAGTGGGCAGCAACTGTGTGTTTAAAAAAGAGAAAGTTCTTGCCTCACTGCATGACCTGTATTACAGATAAACAGCAAGAAAGCTGAGTCCATTGAAAAGCTTTGAGCCATTTTATTAGCAACACAAGGTTGAGGCTGAGGATGCCCACCAGTTATCCAGGCATAATTTAGACATGAAACAATGATAAAGTTAAACATTAAAACTCATATTGAAGTTTTAATATATATGTTTAATCTGTGCTATAGTTCTAAAAATTGTGGTCATGCATAAAGTAGAAACTATGTCTGGGAGAGAGGCAGGAGGCAGACATGGAACAGAAAATAGAGCAGTACCCAGGGGTTGTGGCAAGAAGATAAGAACATTGCTGTCTGCCTACAAAAGAGCCCAAAATGCTACATCTGAATCCTATTGAAGCTTTATATAATTATCTAGCAAGCATCTTCTTAATCTGAAATTATGACAGATAATTTTACTTTTAAAATTATGAAAGCTGTGGTATTTATAGATAAGTTTTTCAAAAACCTCTGGATGTCAGAAAGTTTTATACCGCATGTGACACTTAAAAGTGTCTGTGAAATTCCTATTGGAACTGTCACATGTAAGTATCCAAACTGCAGAGATAACTTGGAAAATTCCACTACATATATATCTGAATAAGTTAGGGATCTGAACAACTTGGCCTTTCATGGATGTTTTAGAATGATATTGTCTGAAGAAACAAAACAAATTGAACTCTCCTTTTACACAGAAGCAAAACTGGAACCCTTTCTAATTTATAGAGCTATTTCAACCGTGAGGTCTCTATTTTCACAGTTTAGGAGACTATTCTTCAGTACTAACAAATGCTTAATCATACTAAATTAGAGTTTATTCTCCAGAACAAATGAGAAATAGTTATAATTAAGCAAGGCATTTGCAACCTCTGTTATTTAAAAATTACTTAGAAGTCTCTTATCAAGCTTTATTAGAGAATTTGTACTAGGCATTTACCATAGTGTGGTGACAGCATATGATGATACATACTCTTCAACTCAATTGTTCTTGTAACACTTGAGAGTTGAAGTACAGTTTAAGTGCATATCAAAATATGATTAATGACACAAACTAGTATTACAAAGAGTACTTAAGTCATAAGGTGGAAAATGGGAAACTGCCAGAGCAATTTCACAACTGATGTGCTGAGCAACACTTAATTATGCACATATTCCCAATGCCTTTTGTTGATGTACTTACCAAAATTATGCTAGCAACAGGTTAAGGAACCCATATTAAGCTCTGTGAACATGGATGTTATATATGGTGAATTTATTAATGATAAGAGCAGAATTTACTTACTTGCTGCAAAGTAGTATCAAGTATAGAATGGCATGGAAATGTTAAATTTGGTGATATCCCCTTTGCTGTCATTAATAGTGTGTTGAAAATCCCTGATATGAAATGATTTTATGAAGTCATTACATTTGAAAGACCTCACATTTACCTTTCATGTGTTTTCTATTTTGTCCTCTTATTCTTCTGCTCCAGTGAAAATGAGGAAATGCACTTCTATCTGAATGTTATTTATTTTCTGGAAATGATACTATATTCTGCACAGTATTGTGTTCCCACTGCATATACATACATCATGTATGGGGGGGGAGGGGGATGGTTGGGTTTGGTTTTGGTTCTGGATTCTTTTCTATGAGAGAAATAGAGGCTGTAGTGATGGAGTGTTTAAAAGACTAAAAACCCTGGCTGGTTTCAAACTTCAAAGCAACACTTTACTAAATCCATTTTAATTAGGCATATACATCAAGGCCAGGCTGGATGAGGCTTTGAGCAACCTGGCCTAGTGGAAGGGGTGTCCCTGCCCATGGCAGGGGCGTTGGGAACTAGATGAGCTTTAAGATCCTTTCCAACCCAAGCCATTCTATGATTCTATTGTAAACTGTTAGTTCTTACCTGTTATTATTATCACCACATCAAACAGCTACTAAGCTTATCCAAAATTATCTATAAGTACATGATACCAGGGAGCTGATGCTGTTCACACTTACTGCTGTGGTCTTTAGTGGTCTTAATTGCCAAGGTCAAAGTGATCAGGCTGGAGATCTCAAGGGGAGGTGGAATCCAAGTGGGCATTTTCTTCCCCATCTTTCCTTCTCATCACTGATAGTTTATGCTACTTAGTCACCTTCTGAAAACAAAAGAGGTGATCTCTTCTGGTCCCAACATCATTTCTCCTATTCTGAGGATCAGAAACAGTTCTGGTTTCATTAGGCATCTTTCTTGCTTATTCTGCAGTGTCCATTTTGGTTCAATGTGATATCTTGCCTGCCTGTGTGCCATCCCTTGTTCTTGCAGATTTTATCACTTGCACTTCTTTTTTTTTTCCATACCTCATTTGGGTCATTATAACATTAGCTTCTGTTTGCCCCTGAAATATTATATCTTCTTTCTATATTTATGCTTCTCTGTGCTAAAAAATGCTTATAAAGCAATATTCAAGTAGTAGTTACAAGGTGGCAATATTTATATACTGTCACTGTTCATGCTATTTTTGTGTGCTTGTATCTGGTGTAAAGGCAAGCAAATGCTACTTTAATTTGCTTGGTGTGCTTCTACATTATTGGTTTGAGGCACTTTCACATATGTTTGCTGAAAATTACGTAGTTGAAGACTTTTCTGGAGCAGCTTTTGCTATTTAGAAACAATGTGGTGTAGAATGATTCATGATTTGATAGTGTTTGAGTCTTGAAAATATGAGATACTTGCAAAATCCTACATACAGTAAATGTTTGAAAGTGGCTTGCAAGAAAACACTTGCTGTGGATCAGAAATGCAATTTTCACTACTTATTTGTACCTCTCAACAATTAGGAGTGTCTAGTCTTCTTACCTGATGAGGTGTATTTAATAAATATTCATATTATTGACAAACTGAATCATGTCTTCTAATACTTCTTTTGTCCTTCAGCTCTTCTCAAAGATCCTTTTCTCCTCTGTAACTTCCACATTTTCTTTCTACTTATGTTACTGGCTTGTATCTGGAGCATTCCCTGCTGACTGACTTCTTCCAGCCATGTATTTTGAATTATCCAACAGCTCCTGCACTAGCACAGCCATGCTGCTGATTAATGTGACTATCTATAGGGCAAGGGGACCTCACTTGAATAATTATTAGCTTTTCATGTAGTCTGGGAAGGTTGGTAATACTTGCATTAGCTTTTAGGAAAATTCAGTGTCCAATGCCAGTACACATCGGATTGTGTATGAACTTTAGCTCTAATGAGGGGGTTGTATACTAAGAAGATGTGCTTATATTTACTTTTTTGCACAGAATAAATGATAGCTTATTATATTTAAAGCACTGCTGTATATGAGACTGTGAAGAGCTAAGAACCACAGTGAATCAGGTTGCATTTATAAATTTTCTAGATGAATTAGATAATTCTATATTTTTTGATAACTGTAGAGCTGAGGCCACCACAGCAGTCAACATTATTGATGATAAGGTAAATGTGGAAAACGAAGCAGAAAGCTAAACAAACCTGATCTTTTGCCAGCCCATAAATCCTTCTGAATAAAAGGATTGTTTGCTCAGAGGGGTATACCTGATGATAAGACAAGAAACTTGTGCACCCTGGAGGGAGTGGAGCCTTGCATGGCTATCACAGGATGCAGATAAGTAGGAGGCCCTGTAGGCTGCAGTACACCCCTACTTTTTGTAGCAAGTAAGACCTCTTGTGCACAGCTTGCTCCTGCCTAAGCTTCTCCAAGGAATGTCTCAAACAGTTGCAAGCAACACAAGATCAAATTAAACTTTCTGATGCAAAAAGAACATCCTGCCTCAGAAGGTGGCAGGGGCCAGACAAGAGGCAGTAGAGTCAGCAAAAATCTGCCAGCTGAGGGAAAGGTAAATGTGATGGGGAGATCACAACCACTGACTCACAGACTGTCTAGCCCAATTATGCCACTGACCCAGAAGGAGGCAGAGGAAAGAAACTGGACATGCCTGCTAACTTACATGCTAGGCAAAAAGATTTTAGCCAATCGTTTAGGTTAAAGAGGCAGCCCACATTATGGGGATGAGAGTAAAAAGGGGGACAGCAAATAGCATGCAGGGAGGAATTCCTGGAACTTCTGGATGAGTGCTCCTGCAGACTAGAGATCCCTATTGGCTGGACCATTGCTGGAATCTGGACCAGTGATCCCTTTTTTATTTTGTCCATTTACCTTTCTCTCGTAAGTAAGGCAAGGCATAAATTGCTCATGTGGATGGGGAGCAGTATTTCTGCTACCTGTTTACCAATGAACCTAATTATGGAATAAAAGTTTTTATTTCCCTACAGACGTCAGGTGTTGTATTATGCTCTATTCCAACCGAGGGAATCGCCAACATTAAGTCATATCTCCCTCTTTCTTGCTACTGTGTGTTTGGACCCAGTAACCTGGGACATGACCTGGTCACAGGCAAAAATCTGGGATGTGACACTAAACCAAACAAAACCCCCAAATATTAGGAGCACAACTGGACCCTCATTATTTTTTAGATTTCCTTTAATTATTGAATATCAGTAGAGATTATATTTTCTTCAGGTCTTCAAATCTTTAACTTTCTCTCCTTGTCCCTATTCTGAAATAAAATGAAAATAATAGTGAAAGAAAACTCCTGTCCTTTTCAGAGCTGTCTTTCAAGCACCCACTCCAGAACTAATGCAAATAAACCTGCTTGCATCAAGTGGTTTATCAGCTTTTTCACTATTTTTCTTAAAGGCAGTTTGGGGTTTTCACAAGGACAGCTTCACCTATCTTTGCCTTCCACCAATTTGTTGCAGTGCAGAGAGGTTGAAAGAGATCTCAGCAGATTCTCCAGTCCAATCCTCTGTTCAGGCAGGGTCACTGAGAACAGGTTGCACAGGACCACTTCCAGCTGGGTTTTTACTCTCTCAAAGGATGGAAACTCCAGAACATCTCTGGGCAACCTGGTCCTGTGCTCAGTCGCCCTCACAGTACCAAAAAAATAAAAGGGGCGGTTTCATATCTATAGGTTGGCTGAAGCGACATTGGCTTTATCTTCTTTGTTCTCTCACATCAGGTATTTATACATATGGACAAGGTTCCCCCTGAGCCCTCTCTTCTCCAGGCTCCTCCCAGCCACTCCTCATATGACAGGTGCTCCAATTCGTTTATCATTGTGGTTCCTTCAGTGGATTCCCTCCACTGTGTCCATGCCTCTTGTGCACTCGGGAGCACAGATGTGGACATAGCACTCCAGATGTGTTCTCACCAGTGCTAGGTAGGGGAAGGATTGGTTTACTCACCCAGCTGACAATGCTCTGCCTAATGCAGCCCAGGATGTTGTTGGTATTTTTCACTGTGTGGGAACTTCGCTGGCCCATGATCAATATGTCCACCCCAGGTCTTTTCCTGCAGATCTGCTTTCCAGGCAGCCACCTCCCCGACTGTTCTGTTGCTTGGGGTTATTCCTCTCCACCTGCAGGAATTTGCAATAGCCTGTTCTCAGGCTACTTGAGCTTTGTCTGCATTTCTTACTGTTGCAATTAATGTTTGAAAAGGCATTTTAGCTCCATTTGGCTACTTCATCTACATGTTTGGGGGGAAATATCGGATGATGTTAAGACATCAAAACATCTGTTATGATGAATAATTTTATTTCTATTTCTTATTTTCTGGATATTTTCTATTGATTGATCCTATGCTCTTTGCAATTTGTGTATAGGAAAGTTTTTTTTTTCATCTTCAGATAATGCACTGTGAAGGCTATTTTAGATTTTGATGCAGTATCATTAGAATTTAAAAAAAAAAGGTTTGATTATTTTCAAATCAATGTGATCAGCAAACCCCATGAACAATTCAAGGACATTCCAGTAATTTAGAATTTCTGTGTTACAAGTTAATTATTTAGATAGAATGTGGATATGACTGACTAATAGCCTCTGCACCAAGACATGATTTTGATTGAATGGGCTACTCTTGGCATTGTTCCAGCATAAATTTTCCCTTTTTTATTTCTTTTGCCAGAATTGTAGAAGCAAAACAGAGACCTGGACAAGTTCCAGGTCCTTTGGGACTATCTAATGAATTATAAAAAATAAATAATTACCTAGTTTTCTGGAGGAAAAATTTAAGGTGGAACATAATAAAGAGCAGCAAGGAGAAGAAGCTCAAAGAACATCTGTAACAGTGAATGAGAAATGTGAAACTGTGCTAATGAACATATATTGCTTGATGTTTTCCAAGTGTGTTTAACACTGTCTTGAAAGGTAAAGTAGTAATATCCATTGACTAGGGAGCTTTATTTGTATTAAACTGTACATTGAAGATCAATGGTAGTGGTAGAGTTTAGCTCATATCCACATTTAGCTGACACTTACAAAGCAAAAAAAAAAAAAATCTGAAACTGAAAAAGCACCAGCCTTAATTTTTTTGCAATGTAACTACTTCTCTGACATAGATACTTGGTATCAAATGGACACTTGGTAATAAAGACCAATACAGCCTACCTCTGACCTAAAGCCTACCATTCTCAGAAGTTTTTTCTGTCTTTGGCCAATAGAGCTCCTGTGTATGTATGTCACAGCATCAGACATTTATTCTTTGATATTCCAAATATCTGGTTTTATTTTGTGTTTTTTTTAACTGGATGTTTGTACAATACATCATATGTAGATAATGTCAATGTGCTCCTGCTCCGGTCTTACTATAATATGTTACTGTAATATTAATAATTTACAGTCAGAGATTGTTAGCAAGAGTGTGGAACACTCATTTCTGGAAATTTTCTGGTGTCTTTTTTTAATTGGGAAAGGGGAATTTATTAAAACAAACAAATGCTGAAAGTCACAGGTTTCAATGATGTTTTGCTCTTGCTACTGTTTATGTCTTTCTGTGAGAGTGTTTCTGATTTATTGTGCGAATTCTGCCTGAATTTCTAATAGCCTTTTCATACTTTCAAGGCAATTGGTAGGGATGTGGCATGTCCTGTTGTAGATCCGAGTCTTACTGGACCTACATTAATGTGTAGAAAAGTCACATAGTCACATAGTCCATACAAACCTTTGATTGACATGAACAAAACCATATGTTTCTGAGGTAAAGGTGAAAAAACTGAAGTAGTTAAAGTTGAGGTAGAAGTGCTTTGCATAGGTCTCATGCATATACCTAAAGGAATAGATGATAACCATGGAGTTTCTGCCTGTATGGGAGTTAGTACCAATTCTAAGACTACAAATGATGACAAACCAGGTCAGCAGAGAAAGAACACAATAAAAATGTCATAGGAAATAGTGTAACTGTGAGGAAAGTTTATAAACCGAGCTAAAGTACACAGTAAAGAAAAGTAAATCTGAATTCATGAGAAGTAGAACATAAGAAAAAGGACTGAATCCATTAAATTGTAGGAGACAGAATAGAAAAATGTCAACTAGATCAATGATACTCTGTAGGGAAAAACAACAACAACAATTACTTCAGAAAGGATGGGAAGATTATCAGATTGGGGACAAAATAAAAAGGATCTGACAGGATACTGGTCACTTTCTGTAACAAGCATACTGAATATGACACTGGATCTGAGTAAATAAAATAAACATGCTTTTTTGTGAATACTGGAATAAAACATGATAGAGAGATTCCTGCTTGTGCTATAGCAGACTGTAAAGACTATTCTGTAGAATCAATGTTGAAATAGGAAGAGGAATTAACTGCTATCCGGCTAACATCCTGGCCCAGTGTTACTAAATGCAGTGTGACACCAACAGCTAGAGATCTGGTTTGTATTTTTCCACTGTCAATACGATTTTTATAGCATAAGACAACTTAATTTTATTCATAGTATTTTGGAGGATCAACATAGCCTGAAAACATGTCTGACTTTGTAAAAATCTATAAATTTCCTGCTTTTGTGGATTTTTATTCCATAGGGAATATTGCCTTGGAAAGCAGACAGGAAAGACCTCAGATTTGCAAATAAAAATAAATTATTATGCATTATTTTCTTAATGTACACACAATAAAAGATGATACATTTCTACAGTGAATGGCAAAAAGTAGAAATCTAGCACATTACCTGATACTGGTGATGAGGAACAGGTACCAATGTGGTGTCTACAGGAAGAGACTTGAGTGATGGTCTGAAATATACTTGAGTTACTCCCAAGATAGGCCATTGAGATGATGATCTGTACATTTAGGATGACATAACCATCATTCTAGGAGCTACAGGAAATAAGAAAAAAAAGTACTGTTTTAGCAATGTATTATGTATTCTTTTCTTTTGGTTGGGAATATTTTCAGATTTAAATATTAAAAACTCATTACATTTTCTAAACAGGCATTACAATAGTGAAATGAAAAGAAATTCTAGCATTTGTGTGAAAAACTTAATGTTTTGATAGAACAATTGGTATGAGTTAATGACTAATGAATAATTAAATATGTCTGAGAACATTTTAATGGTCCATGACTGCTGTAGGCTGTAAAACTACAGTTCAGTCCTTAGATAGCAAATGATTTAGAGGTGCTGATACAATATTATTAATGTCTTCAAACTTCTTTTTAAGATACAGATGTTCTTGAGAACTATTGCTATATAAAACATTCCACAGTAAAACTAACTGCTGTAGCTCATGATGTGCCTGACATTCCTGAGGCACCAGAAAAGTTTGACTTGGCAAACGTAGCTGAAAGTAGCTTTTCCTGATTAATATTATTTAGAGATCAAACTTTCTGAATCAGTTTTTTTCAAAACATACTTATTACATCACTGTTTTGGTACTCTGATTGTTAATATGAAATTATGATTTAAATTCTAATGCCAGAAATTGCAAGAATTCACCTGAGGGTGGGTATGCTGAGATCCAAAACAGCTTCCCCATGTCCTGCTGCCTTAACAGGTGAAGGTCACTGTCATCTGAGCATGTTTTGCTTCTCTCACCACTCTAAGCTTTTTATGGTTCAGCCATGTGTTCCCTCTAAAAGTTTTCTGTTCTCTAGCTTTCTGTAGCTGTAGTTACAGGCATAATGGGTTTAAATTGAAAGTGGGTAGATTTTGTTCAGATATGAAGAAGAAATTCTTGATGGAGAGGGTGGGGAGGCCCTGGGACAGGTTGCCCAGAGAAGCTGTGGATGCCTCATCCCTGGAAGTGTCCAAGGCCAGGCTGGATGAGGCTTGGAGCAACCTTGAGGGTGTCCCTGCCCATGGCATGGGCTGGAACTAGATAATCTTTAAGGTCCCTTCCAACCCAAACCATTCTATGATTCTTCTTTTGATCCATTTATTCCTGATTTGTTTGGGGTTACTTTGTTTTTCTAAAGCTAACTGTTAAAGGGGTGCTTACAACCTTTCTAAAAACTGATTGAAAATAGAAGGCTTGGCAATAGTGAGCTGTAAATTCCACTTGCTCTCCTTGCATGTACATTGCAGAGTAATTTGACAGCATCAAATATTCTTGGGAAAAGCATCACTTTGCATACTTTCTAGAGTATATTTTTACTTTGGAAATAAGATTAAAATAGATTGTGGTAAGTTTTCTGCAGCTTCTTTAATAAAAAGAAGGGGGTTGAAGGGAGCAGAATAGAGGGATGGCTTACTTTGTATGCTTGAAAAGTTCTGACAGGCTGCCAAAGGTGTGAAATGGCCAAAATGGAAATTGGTTCATTCCTTGTATATTGATTTCACATCAATGCAACTGCACAAAGATAAATTATATAAGTATGTAACTATGCACTAGCAAAAGAGGTCCTTGGAATGGAATATTTGGTGACTGGAAGAGTGAATAATCCATAGCAGTTTTCAAGGATGGACAAGTGAAGAAATAAGGATGTGTCTATGAATGAGCTTCCAAAGCTCTTTTAATCTTAGAGCCTGACAAAACGATTGCATAACTTTTTGTGATAGGAAATTTACGTAGAAAATGAATTTATGTAATTCTCTTTCAAAACTTGGTAGTCAGCCTGATACTCTAATTGCATAAATAAGATGAACAAAGCAGAGGAGTATTTACATTCCAGTGTGTACATATCTTAAATAATTACTTGATTTTCTTTGAGCATCCTGTCAAAATTATCCTCAGCTGTTGTTGCCTGATGAGGAGAACTACAAAGAAAAACGTATTTCCTTCAGTGGGAGTTAAAACCAGTCATTATGTAGCGGAAAGAGTTCACTGCCTCACTGAGTTGTTCCCCTGCACTTAATGGCCCTTCTAACTTTAATTTCTATGAATTAAATTTACAGATTGAACCCTAGTGAGGACAAACTGAGCTAGTTCTTCCAAATAAAAATATATATATAAGTTTATGCAAATAGAGAATCTGTGATTCATAAATTTAATCTCTGCAGGATGTACCTTCATTAGTAACTAGTATGTGTAAGCCTTTTAAGTAATTTCTAAGTTTCTCAAAGATTTCTGATAATTGAAATAATTTCCTAGTCACTACGCAGTCACAATGAGAAGCCAGACTGCATATTCTCCAGTTGGTAATAGGTAGATGCAAAATGGGAAAAGCTAAAAGACGACGAAATCAAATGAAATTTCACACAGATACTCTGCCTGTTGTGTCTCTCACTACTGTTTACAACTACCCATATATAGTCAGTGCACATACTTTAATAATATATAAATGGGAAAGTAGTTCAGCTTGCCCTAAGGAAGAAAACAGAATATAAAAGATAGAGTAAGCTGTAATTTTGCATCACTGCCTCTACAGTCAAACATCCTTGCCTCACACTACACTTCATCGAAGAAAAACCCAGGCTGGCTGAAGTAAGAATAATCACACAGAAAATTGCTAGAAGGAGGTACAATTCAATCTGAACTTCTGTGTGGCTCAAGACCTTGAGAAGAAATTGCAGTTTGTTTCATGTTTCACACTGAACCAATTAAGAAATCAAGAGACAAAATAAAATCCCCACTGGAAAAAAAAAAATCTTTATGTTGTTCTTTATTAAAGATCTGAGATTCAGAATTTCTTATGGTTTCTGAGACAGGAGATCTAAACCTCAGGGGGAAAAAAGCTCTGAAATTATACAATTGTGATAAATTCCTCAAGCTATCACCAATCTTTGTTATTTTGTCTGTCCCTCTTTTTTTTTTTTTCCCCACCAATCTCCTCTGTTCTTATTTTCCATTGACTTTTGGTGTTCTGCATCAGATCTGTTTTAATGAGCTCTAACTTTTGGCTCAGCTATTATTGAAATGCACTTTTGGTATTATTCTAGACTTTTAATTAAAATCTTTTAAATTATGGTTTTAATGGTGAACTTAGCATTTGTTAAAATGCCTGTTGCAACCAGGAGGAGTTTTTCTTGCCTCTATTTGTTAATAACTTCAGTAGGTTTTAATTAAGGATTTTGGGGTATAGGGATGACCCTAAAAATGAGGGTTTAGGCTATGAGTTGCAGTTCTGTGGAATCAACATGTCCTCTAAAGACTACAGCAAGGAGAGAGGATTAGACTAAATTTCATTTGTGGATTTGCATCTCTATTTGGTCATTTTTCTTGTAGTCTTGCAAGGTTTTTTCAGTAAAAAAAAGTTGTCTGAATACCTATTGACTGAAAATAATTGATTTACATGAATAAGAATGTCATATTTTAAAAATTGCTAGATTTATTTAGGCATAGAAACCCACCAGATCTATGGAATACAATATTTTATTATACTGAGCATTTGGAAGATGCAGTTTTTAGTTAAGAATCATGGAATAATTTTTGTTTGGAAAAGACCCTTAAGATCATCAAGCCCAACCATTAACCTGACACTGCTAATACCACCACTAAACCATGTCCCTAAACACCTTGTCCACATGTCTCTTGAATACCTCCAGGGATGGTGACTCAACCACCTCCCTGGACAGCCTGTATTTCTTTAATACAACATCTATATAATGTAATTACTACTTCTATTTATTAGAATTGCAGCTTTCTTCATGAACTAGGGTACATTCACCATGTGTTTCTCCTGCAGGTTAGTCAAGTGAATGCTGATAGATTTTTGATGCTTACATTGAATGATCAATTCAACTCAATTCAGGAAAGTATGAACTACTCCCCTATTTCATGCAGGACCTGTGAAATTTGAACCCTTGTCAAGTTATCTTCTCTATCGTTTTCTAACAGTGGTTGAATACCTTTGAAACCTCAGACAATTCACAGAGCAGTAAAAGTAGATGGGATATTTCTAATCCCACACAGCCTGTTTTTGCTTATCCTGAAGCAAAGACATTCTTTCAGCACTAACAGCTATGCTGATAACATGGGAAAATAATATACTATTTAACAGGATTCAAAGTAGCACAAACTATGTGTATTTATTGAGGAACACTGGGAGGCCAGTGATGGCAGATAATATTCATGGATTACTAAAAAAGTTATGGAAAAGAGAAGCTCTAAAAAGAATGTACAGACAACACACACATTCAGCTGATGTTGCAGTGCTCCCTAGCAACTGAAAATACTAGTACAAGGAGATGTAAGGAACCTACGCATATACTGGTCGTGTACTGTGTGTGAATGGCACATAGTAAAGCAATACAAAAGGGCTAAAAACATTTCTTTATTTGGTGTGCTGGTTTTAGTCAGAAAAGAGTTAACTGTCTTCACAGTGGCTGGTATGAAGCTATACTTCTGGATTTACTCTGAGAGAAGTACTGATAAGGTGTGTTTAAGCTGGGGGTGGGGAGTGCTTGCACCAAATTCAGGGTCTTTCTCAGGTTCTGATACTGCAGCTGCATTCTCAACTTGCTCACTACAAGCTGTGTGGACAGACAATTCAGAGCTGACCCAAACTAACTGAAGGAATATTTAATTCCATAGTGTGTCATGCTCAGTACATAAGTGGGGAGTGGGCTGGGGGGCCATAACTCTTTTCAATCTTTTGCTAGCTTTTGTGTGAACTTTTTTTTTTCTCCTTAACTCCTTTGCAAACTCTTTTGCTAACTCCTATGATGTCTTGTTTGTGAGTGAGTTGGTGGGTCTGTTAGTTTTCATGCTTGTGCTGTTGCTAATAGGGTTCGCTCGGACTCTGCTGCGATCACTCTTGGGCTCTATGGCTCTGACTCTCACTTCTCAGGACCTGGTTGTGCGTTGGTCAGTGGGTGGAAAACAATTGTATTGTGTCATATGTTTTATTTTCTATTAATTACTTATCATTTGTAGTATTGGTATATATTTTTTATATTATTCATTTAGATTCAACTAGTAAATGGTTCTTATCTCAATTTTACAAACTTCCTTGTCTTTTTCCTCTGATCCTTCCCTTCTGCTGGAGGAGGGGAGGGGGGACCTGTGAGAGCAGCTTTGGGGTATTTTGCTGGCAAAGGTTAAACCATGACACTTGGTACAAATTTCTACCTTCTCTCATAGCTAGTTCTTGGGATATATTTTTTACAATTATCTTTTTATAAATGAAGTGAAGCTTTTTCTATCCTGCAGCTCTAATAAAGCATGGTGAATATAACTTGAAATAATAATAGGTTTTAAATTCAGATTTTAATATAATTTATCACAATTATAGTATAATGTAATGTATAAAGAATTGTAACTTCTGTTTTAATATTTTTTTGGTTTATTAAAGAAATTAATGGGATAACATTCTTTCTAGATACTGCTTTAGTGATACAATTATATATTAAATACGCTGTTCTGTACCTCTAAAATATTAAAAAGAATAGAAAATAGGTCATAGAGCAATTTGATCATGTAAATAAGGTACTGACTTTAGAAAGGCCAAAAAACAAAGGTGTACATTCTAGTTCTGTTTATGTGTATATAAATGAGTAAATGAACAGGACATGAGTGCTTACTGTGTGTGTGTTAAACATTCCTGTGTAAAGATTGTGAGTTTAGAGTACTGATATTAGAACCATCAAAAACATCACTTCTCTTTCTGTTGTCTATTTCAAAGTACAGTCTTTGATTGAAAGCAGTGCTGCCTTTTGGTTTTGTATAGATCCTGTGATAGACACCAGTGGAAATGTCTTCCTGATTTGCATTGCACTGGAGTCCATCCATTTCAAGAAACTTGGCTTCATTGTGCTTAATACTGTTTATTCATCCATTAAAGAAGTATATGTGCAACTCAAAATCCAAGCAAGCTTGCATTAGCAATTAATAAAAAAAATCAATGACATTTTAGATAGATTAAAAGTCTTCTAATGACAAGTCCATGAAATAGCACGCTTGGTTTAATTGTTAATAAGAGTTGCATTTTTGTTATGAGTTTGCAGTAATGTGACCTTAATATGCAGTTAGAAACAAATGGAAACAGTGGCTACTCTGAAGTTATTGGAGAATACATAGATGTTTTTACCAGTGGATACTGGAAAAATATTGAGATAAAAATAATGAATGGTGTAATTATTTAAACTATGGATTTTTCCTTGGTGAAATGTATACAATGAGGCTAATTTATGTTCTGTTGTGGCATGAAGCTGAGATACCCTGAAAATTTTTGAAAACAATGATACACATTTGTTGAAATTTTCTGTTTCAGAGCTATGTAAGTGGGATTAAGTGTTAATTTTCAAAACTCAAATGTCTGTACCTGATGCAGGAATGGACTCGTGGTTTGAAAACTCTGCATTCTTTGCATGTTTGAAAATACTTCTAGGAAAAATTATATTGTCTACACTGATTGTCTTCTTTTTAAGACATGTCATATTGCTATCATAGCACCTCAAAACTGAGGTGCTAAATGCCATCAGGATTAGGGATACGGTTTCTCCAAGTAAGATTAGCATGCAGCCACATGAGCTGATGTAATGTTCATTTGTAGTAGAATAGGATAGGATAGTTCAAAGGGACCTACAGTGATCATCTAGTCCAACTGATGGACCAATTCAGGGTTGACTAAAAGTTAAAGCATGATGTTAAAGGCATTGTACAAATGTCTCAAACACTGATGGCATGGAACACCGACCATATCTCTATGAAGCCTCTTCCAATGTTTGGCAAAGAAATCACAGAATCACTAAGGTTAGAAAAGACCTATAATATCTAGTCCAACCATCAACCGAACACTACCATACCCACTAGACCATGTCCTCAGGTGCCATGTTTACACATTCCTTGAACACACCCAGGGATGGTGACTCCACCACTTTCCTGGGTAGCCTGTTCCATGTTTCTTAATATCAAGTGTGGACTCCCCTGTGGGACCTTTGACCTGTTCCCATATGTTCTGTCACTGGTTCTGTCACATCCCTTCCTCAGGAAGCTGTAGAGAGTAATGAGGTTGCCCCTCAGCCTCCTTGTCTCTGAACTAGACAAACCGAGGGTCCTCAGCCACTCCTCATAGGACATTCCTTCCAGCCCTTTCACCAGGTTTGCTGCTTTCCTCTGGAGGCATTTGAGTACCTTAACATCCATCTTAAACTGTGGTGCCTAGGACTGCATACAGTGCTGAAGGTCAGGCTGTAATCAGTGCTGAACATAACAGATTCATCGCCTCATTTGACCAGCTGGTTCTACTGTGTTTGTTGCACCCCAGGATGCAATTTGCTGCCTTGGCTGTCAGGGGCACACTGCTAACTCCTCTTGAGCCTGCTGCCACCCAGCACCACCACATCCCTTTCTGCAGGGCTGCTTGCCAGCACTCCCAATTTATACTTGTGTCCAACATCACTCTGTCCCAGGTGCAGAATCCAGTATTTGGACTTGTTGAATTGCTGATGGCCCAATGCTTCAATCTATCCAGATCCATGTATGTGACCTCTTGTCCCTCAAGGGAGTTAACAGCACTTCAGAGTTTGGTATCATTAGCATTCAACTCCTGCATCCAAGAGATGTAGTAGATACCTGTGCTGGTTTTACTCAGGACAGAGTTTATTTTCTTCACAGTAGCTGGTATGAGGCTGGTTTGGATTTTCTCTGTGAACAGTAGTGATAAGGTGTTATCAGTTGGTGCTAAGGAGTGCTTGCACTGATTCAAGGACTTTTCAGCTTCTGATACTGCATCTCTGTTCCCAACTTTCTCATTACAAGCAGTAGGGGAGGGACACCATAGTTCAGACAGCTAACCTAAACTGACCAAAGGAGTATTTAATTCCTTAGAATGCCATGCTCGGTATATTAGCCAGGGGTAGGCCAGGACACCATAGCTTGTTCATTAGCTCGCTTGTTTAGCTCATTTGTTTGTATGTGTATTAGTGAGTTGGTGGGATGGTTGGCTTTGTTGGTTGTGCTCTCACCTGTGGGGTTTGCTCAGACTCTGCTGCAATTGCTCTCAAGCTCTGGCTCTCGGGCTCTGACTCTTGTTACTCGGGACCTGGCTGTGTATTGGTTGGCAGGTGGTAAGCAATGGTATAATATGTTTTATTTCCTATAACTTTAATTACTTAGTAGTATTGTTAATATTATTATCATTGTATATTTATTTATATTCAATTAGTAATTTTTTCTTATCTCAGTCCATGAGCTTCCTTGTCTTTTGCTCTTTTCTCCTCCTCCGCTGGAGGATTGGGAGTAGATGAGTGAGTGGCTGTGTGGTACTTCATTGGTGGCTGGGGTTAAACCATGACAATTCTTCCTAACTCCACATTCACTGTTACACAGGCTTTATCAACATAGTGCAAGTAGATTGAGATAAGAACTGTGCAGTCAGGGTCATTTATTTTAACTGGGGACATAACACTTTGAGTTTCTATGTCATAAGCACAAAGAAAAAGGTCAACTTTTAAAAATATACACCTTTTTTCTATTATTGTATTTTTGTTTGTTTACAGTAGTATTGGTTCTCAAACATACTAGGCTATATTCAAGTATAGGATTCTGCTGTGTATTTGTGGCTTCTGAAGGTCAGTGAAAACCACTACCCTCTCTCTCATCTGGCACTAAGTCATTTTCATATGTAAATACAGAACTCCATATCTGAGACTCCATATGACATGATATTCAGGATATGCAGAACAGGAAGGAGAGCACACACTCCTTACAATCAGTGTGGCTTTGATTTTTGTTTTTCTTGTGGTGTAAATCACAGACTAATTTCTTCATTGTATATGTTTCAAATATAAAAGATATCAAATTATTTTAATGTGATTAAGCTCTTCAGTTTTCAAACTGTCAGCTGAAAGGAGAAAGGGGAAAAAACCTGCAGCTATGTCTTGTATATGAATGTACTGTTTATAAAAATTCTCTGAATTTTGTATTAGTGATAATTACAACTAAAGAGACATAGGAAGGAAATTGTATGCTATCTGTAGATTTCAGCCTCCAAGCGAGAAATATTCCAGCTAGATATTACTGTGGTACTTAACTTTATTGTGTTCTCCCTCAGAAATCTGTTTTAGACTATAATTGCATTTGGTTTGTCAAGTAGTGTTAGTTGTACAATGTGAATACGGGTGAATATTGGACTTGAGGTAGCTGCACTTAGTGAATTAGATTAAAATCTCTGGGGTTTAGATTCTTTCTCAATCATAAGCATCTTAATTCACTCTCTACTAAATTCCTTGAAATAGCATTTATAGAAAGTAGCTGCATTGATTGACAGGAGTAAAAATTGTTTTGCTTTTTGCATACTAAATATGTAAGTATTGCTACCCTTTCATTACTCCTCAGGTATGCTGAGAAACAGGAAGAATAGTATGCCTCTTGTTGGGCCCCTACTGAAAATAAATCTCTGCAAAAACTCATCCGAGAGTTCTTGAAAAATCTATTCAATTCATACTACTTTGCTTTTTGGTGTTCCCTAGCAAGACAATACTATTTCCCATCAATCATATTCATATTCACACATCATAAGAGATCATGAAGATAGACTACAAGGGGATTGAGGAACATACATTTATAAATGCTGTAATTAAGAGTGATTTTTTCAGTGCATTGTATTTCACAATGTACATTTCAGCATGTGTTTATCCACGACACCTAGAATCTAAGCATAAATGCATTGAAATTATTAATAGGGCAGACACAATTGTATTTGGATTACTGTTCCTACTGGTAAAATGCGGCAGCATCCTCCACAAGGTCAAGGATATTATAATCTTTTGTTTCAGGTACCATTATCTGAATGAATATGAATTATTACAAATGTAACAATTAGTTTGTTCAACTTCTTATTTATCTCCTATCATACTGAGTTTACAAAGCCCAACAACATTTCATTTAAGGAAAAATATTTGTGTGCTTTTGAAATATTGACATCCACTTTATTTCAATATGATATTTTTGTAAGATCTAAGAGCAAAATTTGTTTGCTTGAAGGAAGTTTGAAACTTACTTGGCTATATGTGGAAGAGTAGGTTTCTGAGAAAAGAAATAATGCAAATTCTTGTAGGTCCTGAAGACACCTAAATAGCTCATGGAATAACACGAGATTGAAAGCAAGGCATTAAATGTTCATAGTAATAAATTATTTATTGTGTTGTTTTTAATAAAGCTAATACAGTTAGCCTTTAAGGTTATATTTTGATTGCACCCCTCCCTCCCACCATTATGTTTATCTCTTTCAAAATGGGATTTTACATCAGAAATGTGTAAACTTTTTTCCTGACTCTGCTTGTCAAAGAACATGTGACATGACGGGCTTTATATTAAATGAACAACTACAAGGTTTGCAAAGTGCGAAACCGATGTTTCATTATAATTTCTTTCTGATAGTGACTTGCATGGTGTCTACATTTTTAATTGGTCTGTCTTCTATAGGATTGTATGCAGGTCAGTTTGTATGACTTAATATGATTTTTCCTGAAGTTCACAGTAATTATGTTTAGTCAGAGATTACAAATTCCAGCACCCTTCAGACCTTTCACCAGATCGTTTTTGAAGGGAAGTGCTGCAGAAGGTCTTTCTAAAGCAGTTTTTCCAAATCACTGGTACATGTACAAGAACAGGAGTGGCAGACTTTGGTGTGGTGGTGGTTGAATAATAACAAAAAAGAAAGTTTACAAATGCCCTGAGAGAAAAGCAGTGCTGACTTCGGTTTGATGAAGTTCCCTGGTTCATGTTACTGTTAACTAACATGCCTTTGTAACAGGTGCTGCATACATGAAAATGTGGACAGGCCCACTCTTTTTGTGACAAATTCTCTCGTATTAAAATCTGAAACTCATTGATTTATTAGTTGAGGTATGGATATATGAATATATCTATAGAGAGGGTTGGTATATATATGTAGAGATCATATATAGCTATACAGTAGATATGTCTATAAATATGTGTAACAATACAGTCTAAAATGACCACATGCACAGCTCTGAAATACAACCTACATGCTAAGATCAAAATGTCTATTGAATTAAATTCCAAATTCAAAATTTTTCCCTAAACAGTTTAATCTGACTCCTGAAAATTAGTGCCAGTAAGGTCCATTTCAACTTTCTTATGTACTGGTGTTCTGCAGTGCATAAGGCGGTACTGGGACTGGTACTGTTCAACAACTTTGTTGACAACGTGGATAGTGGGATTGAGAGCACTCAAATATGAGTGCAGGGGAGGGCCATGAAGATGACCAAAGGGCTGGAGTCTATGAAGACAGGCTGAGAGAGTTGAGGTGGTTAAGCCGGGAGAGGAGGAGGCTCTGAGGAGACATTATAGCAGCTTTCCAGTACCTGAAGGGGCCTAAAAGAAAGCTGGGGGGGTGGGACTTGGCATGTGGTGAAAGGACAAGGGGTAATGGCTTTAAACTGAGAGTTGATTAGGATGATATATGAGGAAAAAATTCTTGATGGATAGGGTGGTGAGGCACTGGCACATCTTGCCCAGAGAAGCTGTGGATGCCCCATCCCTGGAAGTGTTCAAGGCCAGGCTGGATGAGGCTTGGAGCAACCTGGGCTGGTGGAGGGTGTCCCTGCCCATGGCAGGTGGGTTGGAATTAGATGATCTTTAAGGTCCTTTCCATCCCAAAACATTCTATGATTCTATGACACCTGAGCTTAGCTTTTTAAAGTCTCATGTGAGAGTTCAGACTACCCAATTGCATAATCTACACTCATGCAAACCCAAAAAGTAAAGAAAAATTATACTCTTTGTTCTTGGTAGTATGAAGTCACACTCTACCTAAAAAGCTTTCAATATACTTTTCCTTCTCTGACAAAAATTCATAGATTGCAGGAGTGAATTAATTCAGGTATGTTGTATAGATTATATTCCAAGCAATGTTCATTGTAGCTTATAAGAGAAGTGACACATCCTTCACTGATAGTTTTTAGACTTTATGCAGTGATGTTGTATCTAACCTAAATCTTGCACCTTCTTTGCTTTTTGTTCAACATCAGATACCTGCAAACTTATTTATTTCATCATTTTAAAAGACTGATGAGCTTTATCTGTCATGATTGTTTATCTTTAATCAATTTATATCAGGAGCAATTCCTGTTAGACTTCATCTAGTAAGAAGACACTCATATTTTAAGTTGCAGAAGGGTAAATACAACAGCCAGAAACCACCCAGTGGTTACCTCTTTCAGTGCAGATTTGCCTCCTGCTAAAGTTAGTGCCTTCTTGGCCAAATTACTGCATTGTCTTGTGCTTGTTTTGGCAACATTACTCAGCATTTAACCTGGGGCTACTTTGGAATATCTACAGTTGAAGGAAATATATGTCAGTTGGTTGTTTCTTACTTGGATTTTTGCCAGATTCTGCAATATTTGTTCTTTGCACCTCAGCTGCTCTGTAGTCATGTCAAATGCATGTAAATCCCCTAGTAACTGACTTTCGACTTAATGATGGAATGTAGTAGGGAGATTTTTATAATCATAGAACAATACTTTAGTTTTAGGACATTAGATGTTGCAGGTTTTTTGATTATTTTACTCACTTATTTTCACCTGAAGATACTGGTTCTGTAAAGCTACACAAAAATCAGAGGGTGATAACCAAGGCATTGTTCCTGAAAGTGGGTTCAACTGTCCAGAAATTGTTATTTCTATATTGGTAGGAGTTAATAATACTATAATTATAGGTGGTCAGAATTTTTCAGTGAAACTCTTCTTCACTGAGAGTGCTACTTGGTAAAAATCAAGAGATTTTACTATATTCATTTGACAGAAAATGATAGAGATGAAGGGAAAGTTCCTACAACAGCAATTAGTCCAGAATTGTCAATGCTGACTTGTAGAAAAACAGCTTTAAGATCATGTAAATGAGTTGATCAGCACGATTCAGCACTGCATTTTCACCACCAGGCTATAGGTTGTTCTGGGAGACTAGAGACAGGGAAACAAACAAATATAAAGCTTTCAAACCAAACTTAGGCTGAAAGGCAATTTGGTTTTATTTTTAAAATAACACAGGTTTCACCATATGAAGATACATATTCAGAATTGTTTTGGCTGATGTATTTAGAAATTCACTGAGGCAGAAGCCCAGTTTTGACAGAGATTGTGCTGCAAATAAGCTCTGAAATACATATTTTGAAAGAAGAAGGGATACAAAACCACAAAGAAACTAGTTAGAGCAGTCTTGTGGATGTTTATTGTCTTTTTAAAAGACACTGGTAGTCTCTTCTTAATTTTTAACATCACTTCTCTGATAAAACTTCAGGAGAGCTGTAAATGAATGTAGTTCTTACTGATCTTTAACTTGGTTTTGCCTCCTTCTCTTCCACAAGATCAACCTTATGGAAAACACAGACTTCTACATTTCAGTACTTACAGCCTTTTGTGGAATCCTGCATGGATTCTACATGGAACTACTGCGTTGGATTTTCCCTCCATAAATACGTATATTTGTCTTGAAACTCATAAGGAGGATTTAACACCTTAGCAATATTTTCAAGCAAATAGTCCTTTGAGAGCAATGGTGGTGGAAAGGATTTTCAGATTTGAATAATGAGAAATATATAAGTAAGCCTGCATTTGATGGCTTTCTAATGGGCAAAAGTACAACCTTTTCTACAGCAGAGTGAAATGTTACAGCAATAGAGGTAAAACAGTTTGTGATCTAAAGAGAAGATAATGTAATAATCCTTGCAGAGTATGTGCTCGGTTGTGTTGCATGAGAGGCTGGAAGTTATCTAGCCAGAAGAAGTAAGTAGCAAGGTGATAAGATTCCAGACTGAAAGAATTAACTTGTTGAAAATGACAACCTGAGAGTGTGCTGGAGTTTGTAGATCAAAATGATCTAACAATATTCTTCACTGAACCTCCTATAAGTATGAATTTTGAAGTGTGTGAACGTGTATGTTTGACTTTAAAATATGGAAAATTAAAAATAAAAATTACAAGGCATAAACATAATTTGAATGTGACATTAATGGTATAACCAGAAAGCTGCTCTGAAGTGTATTGCTGGATTTTTAGCACTATTCACATGGCCTAAGGGTTCTAGAAACTAATGAAAATTCAACAATACTCATTTAGATCACTGTATAAATGCATGAATGTACTTCAGAAATATATTTTCATTTAATGCTCTGTCTGTTCTTTTTGCTGACATTCCATTTTTGTTCTCGCTTCATGTTTTAGCCAATATTTGACAATACCAAACAGTCTTCTGCTCCTATCTATATCATGACCACTGTTATGTAAAATTGTCTGTATGAAAGATAGTTTACTTTTGCCCTTGGAAAATGTACTTTATTATTTTTCTTTTTAATTCTACTCTTAAAAAAAAAAATCAGACAGCAGATAAAATTCTTGAACAATTGCCTTTTTCAACTGTCTTCTGAAGCCTTAGTTATTATTTGAATACACTTTCCTCTTACATTTATGTACTACTTGCCAGTGGATCTAACGAATACAACATCAAAGAACATTTTACCTCATTTTTCCCAAGGTGGCTGGTGTTTGGATTGATGCAGGTTTGCATGTGTAAACTTTTGTATGCTGTTTTATGCCAGATCTAATATGAGCACCATTCTTTTTCAGAAATAAAACTTTTTCTGAAATGTTCTAGCCTCTGAACTTCTAAACATTTTGAAAATATGACCCAAGCTGGATATGATCTTGCTGTACCAACCTGAAATTCACCTTCCTCTTAATATTGTGTATCTGTTGTCTGCAGGTATATATCTTTTTAATAGATTTCATATTTTTCATAGTCTAACCCAAACTTAGGTTATTTGAAAATGGAAGGAAAATGTTTTAAAAATCGCCATGATAGTGATCAGTTGCTGCTTTTTACTTTTTTTTTAAATGTTAAACATTTTGGAATGATGACTTGCTGTTTTGAAGCGGCTTTTTGTTTTATTATACTTTAGGGTAGAGTTTCCCATGCAAGTCAGGCGAGATGGTAGGGCATTGTCCATGCATTTCTGGGAGTGTGCAGTGAACCAACTGTGTCGCTCATTGAGTGCAGAGATCTGCTATGGCTGTGAGGATTTCTTCATTTGGGCGTTTGTTACACAGGTTTGATGCTGAAATAGGTGGGTCTTTGTTGCATGTGTTGCTGGCAAAAAAAATCTCAACTCGGGGAATTTTATTTAATTTAATGGACTGCAAATTAACAAACTTAAAAAGAAACCTGCCATGTCTATGCAGTGCACCTTGATCAGATTTCATCATAGCTGTGGTTTCTTGTAGAAACAGCTAGCACTAAATCTTGATTTGATACTTATGGTCAGAAGTTACCAACATCTTTCTTCCTAGAACTTAGTCGTGGGCTGGGGTTTTTTTTATCCCTGGGGCTGCTTTGTGGTTTGTGTTACAAAGTATGCAAAGCTTTGCCTTTTCTCTCTGTGCAGTGGTTTAGAACTAAATTATTATGTGCAACAATAAAAATGTCATGGAGAGCTGTGGTGTAGGAGGTACAACACTTCTGAAGCTCACTTTCAGGTTGCTACCATTTGCATCTTCTGACTAGGCTAGAAGTTAAAGTTAAGCTAAACTAGGACCATAATGCACAAAATCAGTTGTATATTCACCTTTATTTAACTTGAGAAAGATGCCCTCTTCTGAATTAAAATTTGCAGACCTGTATAAAAGAGAACTTAAGTATTGTGTGGTATGATTACTTACCAACTACCTAAGCGGTTTCAAGGGTTTTTCAAATATTAGACTTGTGCAGGGTGCTGTATATTAAAGCTGATTTGTACTGACTCTAATGAAAGACCCGACCAAAAGTAAACATAATATAATGCAAACAACATATCCAGAAATAAGAGTGTTTTGATAATGGCCCTTCCTGCTTTAGTCTATTTTCCTTGACAGAAATATTCAGAATATACAGAGTGAAAAATTAGAATTGTTGTTTATAGACAGAAAAAATCTAGAAGACATAACTTTAGTGTGTAAACAGGTTTGCTTACAAAAATGCACAGTCCTCTGCTCTGGAGCATCAAACCTAGAGGGATGCTGTGGACAGGTTTAAAACTATTGGGCTCTGCTTCTATGAATCCCCTTGGAAAATTTTCAGTTATATCTCCAAATACCAATATAACTAGGTGTCTTTATAAGTTTAAAAGTTTTGGAGGTACCTCATCTTAATAAAATACACATCCAAAGATAAACTATGTTCTGTTTTCCCTATCTTAAGTTCTGGCTCAAAACATGACCTTCAGTTTTCTACCATTTGATATGACGCTTTGGAAGCTGAAATTTTACTCTATGGAAAGAAATTGTGTTAGGTTTCTGTGATGGGATTTTAGTAGTGGGGGAAGGGCCACAGGGATGGCTTTTATGAGAAGCTTTGAGAAAAGTCGCCACCCCTGCCTCCCACCCCACTCCCAGCTCCAAGCTGTACCCACCTTCCTCAAGTCAAGTCTGTTTTGCCCATGACCGTAAGGGGTGAGTGATCCCTCCATGTCCTTGCCTTAGGCCATGAACTTTTCCTTATATTTCCTCCTCTACATCCCACTGTGAGAGAGAATGAGCATGCAGCCTCGTGGTGTTTGTTGCTAACTGGACCTAAACCATGACAGAAATCTCAGTTAAATTTGACCCTTGCTCTCAGTTGATCAATGTCTTCACACAGATTACAAACACTTTAATATTTCAGTAAATTGTTCACTAAATGAACAATTTTAATATCAGGTGCATTTAACTTGCTTTTTCTATTACTTTAATGCATCTTTTTATACCTAGCCAGGGTTATGTATTTCTAACTGCTTGACCTGAGACTGCCAACTGTATTATTATATAATGGAAGCTTTACTAAACTTTGCATTACTAAATTCTTTCCAGTTTTTTATAACATATGCTATGTGATGAAAATCACTAGAATAAAAATGTCAATGGAAATTTTAATACATTGATAGAATAGAAAGATAGTAAATCAGGTCCTGAGTACACATTATCAGTGCCTTAACTGTGTTAGCCTAAGGAAGTCCACCTTCAAGGCTCTTCCTTGTGAAGTCCACTAAGCATGAATTTTAAGTGCTATTCAGGCTTCATATTTAAGTTTACTTCACTCAGACACTGATGTTGTTGCTGCATATTTATCAAACCAAAGAAAAGCCTCTGAAATGTTTATAGAGCAAGGAAAGATAGAATAATAGAACTCTTTAGGTTGGAAAAGACCCTTGAAGTCATTGAGTCCAACCATAAACCTAACACTGGCAACTCCACCACTGAACCATGTCAACAAGCACCACATCATTTAAATCCCTCCAGGGATGGTGACTCAATTACTTCTCTGGGCAGCCTGGTCCAATGCTTGGTAATGCTTTCAGTGAAGTAATTTTTCCTCATATTCAATCTGAACTTCCTCTGACACAACTTGAGGCTGTTTCATTTTTCTTGGGAAAACAGATGAATAAGGTTTGGAACAGAAGATTAACATTTAGTACATGTTCCTATTAAGGTAAAGCCTAATTAAAATTCCTCAAACAGTAGGTCCAGTGTGAACCAGAGTGGTCATAAAATTGAAGAGACAAGAAAAAAAGCAACATTTTAAATTGGGAAAAGTAGCTGTCTAAGTAAAATAACTGCTAGCAAGCAATACACATACCTTTACTTAAAATGGCCTTAGCGATGACAAGTTGCATAGTTTACATAGCATTAGTCATATTTTATCATGTAACATGTTAGAAGTATGAAGTAATTTAGTGTATACTGCTATTGCTCACTTAATTTCTGTGGTTTGTACTTCTCTCTTTCTAACGAAAGGATTAAACAGATCACAGTAATAGATAAATGTATCACATATTTTATCTATGATGTAACTTTTCTGATTTCAATTTTGTGTCAGCAAGTGATAATCAAACTTGGTCAACCTGAATTTCACTGTAGACATGCCCTAACTTTTCTGTCAAATTTTTTTTCCCTGAAACTTGAGAAAAAAATGCATTTTGATCACACATTTGACATTCTGTAAGACAAAATGTTTGTTCTTTCTGGCTTCTCAGCATCCTTCATCCCAAACACAACATTCCATTTGCTCTTTCTTTCTTTTTTCAAATGCTGGGGAGTTTTTATTCTATTAGATAACCATCACCTTCTCTGCTAAGTGATGCTTCCTTCCTCTCAGCTGAGAAGCCTTTTTTTAATCTGTTTGCTTCCAAATTTTAGATTGTGTCAAAGGACTCAGATGAAGAAAAAAGTACTTTTTGTCTGGAATATAAGTCCTGATTTGGTGCAGCTATTACTACACACCAAGAAATAAAAATGCTAGCTGGCATTCCTCCAATATATTTTTTTGTTTCATTCTTTACATAAATCATAAGGTACCAATTTACATCATTCCAGTCTTCTAATATATGAAATAAATACAACCTAAGATTAAACCACACATACACTCCCCCCCCCCCCCACCCCCCCCCCCCAATTTTATTTGTTGTTTAGGTTATTGTGAATTTGATAATTCAAATATTGACAAGATTTTTCAATTTTTTTCAGTTTACTTTTCAATTCAACCTATCAAACAAACAAACCAAAAAGCCTTTATTATTAATTAAAGGCTTAATTTCACTCTTAATTTCATGTATTCTTGCCTTTGTGTCATTTTGGACATTACTCTAAAAACAGTATCTATATTTGTTGTGAAGATAAAACAGAAGCCTGTTACACCCAAAAAAATAGAAGTTCACTAAGCAAGATGCAATTAAGACACACTTAACTTTATCTGAGGCATATCCAGGATGTTTACACTAGAATAACATAACCACTGGCAGTGTATAAGCATTTTGTAACTTTGTAACAGTAATAACTGTTTCATAATATATCCCTAAGTGGTTTCTAGCTATAGCAATAATAATTTACATATAGAATAGAAAAATAGAATACAACCAGCTTCAATGATTTGTTTTTATTTCAGTTTTGAGCTTTGGGCTGAAAGTGTAACTGAGTAACTTTAACTCATTCATGAGATTTATTCAAACTGGAAAGTGAGATTTGTCCTTCACTAGTTACATACTTTTATTTCAGATACAGATAAGAGAAACTTTATAGAGATGCATTCTAGTGAACAGTGATATCATGAAACTTTAATGATAAATTATAGAAGGAAGAACTTATACTTCTCAGTTCTTCTGGCTGTACTTCCACCTAAAGACAATCCTTGTGAACCTCCCATGACATTTTTAGTGGGGGGGGGGGGGGGGGGGGGGGGAGAAAAAAAAATGTAGAAGACCTTTTATTCATGTAGTACAAAATAACCAATTGGGTGAAAAATCAGAATTGAAAGAATAAAGTGAATTTGAACTCCATACTATATAGAGGAATGAAGTAGCAGAAGGAACCATTCATCCAAAAATGTCTGTATTTTGCCTCATTATAACTTCCATGGAATTGCCATTATAATTAATATGAATTATAACTATTATGAATTTAGAATAAGATAGGGTAGCTACCAGACAGATATATCTGGTTATATCTGCAACACTGTATCTATTTACATCTTGAAATTCTTAATCTGAGCAGATTAGAAGTTTTCTCAAAAGCAATTCTCTTAGCATCTGCACCAGTTTAAAAGAAAAAGCACAAAGAAAAACAGTTCCAAACTCTTTGTATGCTTTTTAGGGGACGTTTGAAGATGTAAGATTACAACAAGTGATCAAGTTACATGACTTTGAATAACTGCTTGTCAGCTCAGTTGCCATAATCAAAATTTGGGATGTTTACCATTATTGCCAATGGTGAAGGCACTTAATATTGAAGTATGTAATGCCAGAGTTGCTTCCAGGATGATTTCATCTGATTTCATTCATTTCCAAGATTTCATCTGATGAACTCTGTTAACTATCTCACTTGTGTGGTAATGGGGCTGCTTGTAATTTTCTGTCCCTTGCCTGAGATACTACTTAGCTTTCCTTAAGTGACCCTTTATGAAAAACAAATGAGCTGTGCTTCTTATTTTGGTGGGTTTGTTTTTATTTTCCTAAGAACTTACAGGTGAAAGTGTTAGTTAATAATACAGACTTAATATGGAACTAAACTTTTAATATTTCTTGTTGTGATGATACTGGTAAATCCATCTGTATGATTTTGAAGAAGTTCTCCCATTGTTTTTCAGTTTTGTTTCATCCAAAGGTTATAAATTCATAGGGACAAATTAGTTTGTATGTGAACTGGTACAATGTGCAAGATGTGTCCCATTCCTACTGGTTAATATTCCCTTATAGTGTATACAAAGATAGGAGCATTCTATAGAATGGAAGAGGATAGCATAGAATAGAAGCATTCAGTCCCTAGTAATGAATTAACATGGTTGTCCTTCCATAGATATTCTATATAAGAGAACTGGAAAGATTCAGCAACAATTTTTAAAAAAATTATTTTTTTTACTTTGTAATAAAAAACAACTGGCAAGCTTCATGAAAACTGTTCTAAGGGATATTCCATACCATATGGCATTATGCTCGGCATATAAAGCTGGGGGAAGAAGAAGGAAGAGGGGGAAGTTTTGCAGTTACGGTGTCTGTCTTCCCAAGTAACTGTTACACATGGTGGAGCCCTGCTTCCCTGGAGATGGCTGAACACCTGCCTGCCAGTGGGAAGTGGTGAATGGATTCCTTGTTTGGCTTTGCCTGCATGTGTGGCTTTTGCTTTAGTTGTTTAACTGTGTCTACCTCTGCCCACGAGTTTTCTTACTTTTCCTCTTCGATTCTCTCCCCTATGCCACCAGGGACAAGTGAACAAGCAGCTGTGTGCTGGTGCCTAGTTGCCAGCTGGGGTTAAGCCATGTCAGGCAGTCAGGTAACAATTACCAATTTTTGGTTTAGTTTTCTGTGGATTACACTGTCCATAATTTTAGAGTAAGGTGTGTTCTAGAAAGAGTGCAAACACTGGATAATACCAGAGGGCCTAGTCTAAAATAGTATGTCACCAGTCACTACAGGAGTGCAACCTTATGGGTCAGGTGATCTGATTTTACGGAACAGAAAGTGAATAACTGAGAAGTGACGAAAAGTAAAAACATGTAGCTAGACTGTGTTTAGAAGACTCAAGTGGACCTGGGACTCAGGAATAAGAAAGCAACAGGATTATCATTATGTTCCTCCCAGAAAAAAGAGGAAGGAAGGATGGAAGAAGCTTTCACTGTTAACATAATTTTTTTTCCTAGAATGGTCTCAAGATGCTAACAACTTGTCCTAACACCCATTCTTTTTTGGGGAAGATTGAGGCAGTCAGCCTAAAAACCCAAGCTGACAATGGAAGTCTGACAATAACGGCAGAGAAAAGCATATATACTTGGAGGTTTTCTTCTTGAACCATTTTAAATGTATCTGAACATCAGAGCTGAAGTGATACTTTGTGTGTTAGTAGTTGTCCAACTAAAACAATGGTGTTTTGCATTTTAGTGACACTGTTAAAACTTTTATTTAGTTTCAAAATATTTTTTTTGGACTCACAGAAGATGAATGTTCCCTAGAGTAGCATTTTGAGCATAACAAAACAGGTCTGCAAGATCTGCAACATTTCTGAGATGCATAGCTGAATTAATAGGTGTTACCTCAGTTACTATTTTAGAAATGAAATATCTCTTACTGTCCCTTGGTGAAAAAGAAGCTTGTTCATTTTGGGTGTTGTTACTGAAAATTGTTATTGAAATACATAGGTCCATTTATATGAGAAGCAACCTGAAATTGTCAGCCTTTTCCCCAACATATTTAGTTCCTAATGATCTCTGCTTGTGTAAAACACATCAGAGTGCTGTGTTCACTGAACTTTAATCGCTGCTTTCTAATGTTTCATATTTTTAGTGGTATTTGATTAAATAGATTTAAAATGCCTTAAGGTCTGGTGTATGGGGCTAGTTGAGAGTATCAATATAACAAGTAATAGAATGATAATTGTTCACCTGTTTTACATCAGTGCCTTGATGTATAATGCTTTAATACTGCTCCACCTATATTTGGATTTCTGGTGCTCTTTCGTTTTGTCTAGAGCTGCTGGGCCTTTTGCAGTCTTTTATCTTTGCAGGAAAAGTCCTGGTTTGTATCAGTTTATGTGAATTCCTAAATTAGGTGCCCTGGAAAACTGGTCTACCACTGCTGTGATACTCTCTCATGATATCCTATTTTGGCTGGTGTTTGAGTTAAGATATTTGCTGTATGGAACTCTTTTCAGACCCAGTGCAGAAATTTTGGCATTCCTGTGGTTTCTGTAGATTGAATCAGCATAACTGATACTTGTACCCCAATAAGCATTCAGACTCACTATTAACAATCTAAGCTAATACAAAAACGTGCAGTCATACAGAGCACATCATGTGCCTGTTCATTCCCACACTGACTCGTTACGACAGACTTACCACTTTTCTAGCCATCCTTATCTCTGTGTAGCAACAACAGGGAAATCCTGTGTTCCCACTCGCTGCCCAGCTGATGCCAGGGGAAGGGTATCCATAGTGATGGTGATGGGCATCACTCCTTGATGCAGACCATGATCCACACATAACATGTATGCCTCAGGTATACAGCGAAAGTATGGTCCTCTTAGGTTTTTTTCTCCAGTTGGTGTTTGGGCACACCAGTGGGTGGGTCTCTCTGACCAGTGGTCCAGTCTCCCGATGGATCACTTCAGAGGTCTTCAGAGGAACTTCCTTGTATATGCTCTGCACCAGCTTGAGCTGGTAATGTCTGATCTAGGTGTCACATGGATACCTCTTAGGTGTGTTCTGACTTGTCTTGCCATATTTTTACCCAGTTGTTCTAAGTCTTCAGCAAACAATGCTCTTTTACCTTTAACCAGTTACAAGTCAACAGTCAGTTACCTTTTCTAGTGAAACCAATCACTATAAAGCTAGGAGTTGTTAGTGAAAATATTAATAGGATTAGCAGTAAATTGTTGGCTGTGTAAATATAGTGTGTTCCCTTTTGCCAGTAACAAAATCTTGTGTGTGGTCTAAATTTTATTATTTTTTTAAAAAGATACTGTAAAGTTTCCTTTTGCATGCCAGGAGTAGGGTCCTGGCTGCCTCCTAGAGTGCGCTGTCACAGATGGAGCACCACTGTAGGCATTGGACATGATCAGTTTCCCTTTCCTTTGGTGTGCTGAATCAACTGAGGCTGTTTCCAGCACACGTGAAACCATAACTCATGTTAGCTTGTACTCATAATCCTGATTTTTTTTTAACAGAAATATGCAACACTACAGGTCTGTAAAAACCAAACGCAACCTTGATATAAACTTCATTGCTCTCCCAATTTAGTAAGAATTGGATTGTATTTGAAACACTGGATTTCTTCTTTTTGTTAGTGTTTTGGTTTAGCAGCTTCTTTTTTCAGACTTATAAAGCATAACCTCTCATAGAAAATAAGTATCATCTATTTTCTATTTTGAAGCTAAAATGGAAGGAATAATTTAGTTAATGAAAAAGCTTATTTTGTTTTCATCTTGGTTCTCTATCATTCTGTTTGATAACAGTGCTAATGCTTAAGACCAGGATACAGATAAGGGATTAAAAATTTGGTAATCATTTTCTCCAAATGTTATATGTGTGTCTCTTTAAATAAAAGCAAGTTATTTTCAGTCAGTTATGAATGATGATGATGTGACATGGATGGTTTTATAACATTTCACATATACAGAAGAATTATTTTTGTTGTAGAAAGTTTCAGAAACAGAGGTGTTTGAGGCAATTCTCCCACAAGGGGGCTCAATATTTCAAACTCAGCCTTTTCAATTCTCATTTGACAAACTGCTCAGCAGAAACAAATGCCACAGAATTATTAGTTTAGTTTTGTCTTTGTAAAACTATTCTTATTAACATTGTGAGTCTTCCAAAGTACTGCTTAGATATGTCCATATAGCACTTCAGTTTTATTTTGCTTACCAGAAATAGTTCCAAAGTATGGATTAAATCAATATTGTTTCTAATTTGTGTGTTTACATCACAACCCAAAACAATAGCAACACTTTTAACAAGATTCCAGAAACATGTGGAACTCTTGTTCTCAGATATAATATGAATATGTTCCATCAGCTCTGTAGATAAAACCTGTATATAACACAGAGAATTTCATGGTTTTGCAGGTTCCAAGGTTCAAAAAAAATGCTAGGAGCAGCCCTTTCTATCTTGTTCATTCATTTAATATTGTTAAGCTTCTAAAACAACCTCAAGACAAATTTGGAAACAAATACCCTGCCCCCTCATTATATAAGCATTGAAGAAGTTATTTTTAAACACTCTTTATAAACTGATAGCTGCATTCTCAAATTCATTGTCATTATCTACAAAATGTTAAATTCCTTGAATTGCCATTAGAAATAAAATTGCAACCTAAGCAGTCCTATGTCTCCAGTTTGGATTTTTTTTTACTGAGAGGTAAACCACAAATGACAGTGTAAACATTTCAATTTGTTTTACTTCCCTATGATTATTGGGAAGGTGTAAGTCATACTGGTGGCTTCTTAAACCCAGTTGCTGAAGCATATTACTATTAAGCCAAGAGAGCTGCTCCTTATTTACTATAATATGATGTTCCTTGTCTTTGTATAAGTGTTTAGTGTTTCTGTCTATTTTGGTCTGTGTGGCTGTGTGTACACTTGTATCATTTTCACAGCCTAAAGAGGTTCTCAGAGAGGTTCCCATTAGGATAAAAATTAAGTCCTTTTATATCATAGAGACATAAGAGGGCATAGGACACCACCACTTTAAGCAGCCAACAGGTGCTGTTAATTTATATTTTTCACCTGTAAGAGCCAATAGATGATGACATTTTCCATTCTTTCAGACCAACTTTATTTTCCCCTGCTGTTTCCAATCTTTCAGATGATAAGTTGCTGTTACAGTTTCTTGAGTTTACACTTGTCAGTGGTATCGCAGGATGCCTCCGATTTCTGAGCATAAAAAAGGCCAGTTGCACTTTTCAAGGGTGTTTCTGGTTTCCAAGCATAGTTCCCAGGCTGGCAGGCATTTTCATCTGTTCAGTAGTTTCCCCTTTCTAACCAAGCCATCTTTCTGGCTGCTGACATCAATTGTATAAGCATGTTTGTGTGTGTCTGTCTGGAATCTGTGCTCAGGCTTGCAACTGGTTTCACTTTAGGGGAAGGAAGTTGTGGCAGCCTTACAGCTATCAGGCTACCAGATGCTAAAAAGTCTAGAGTGCTGGAGATGGTTGACAGCAAAGTTGAACAACAAAAAATGTGTGCCTAAAGCAGTGTACCTCTTTAAAGTAGATGTATACTTGGTTGCATTTCCTACCACAAAAGGTCAGCTACATTTCACAACTTGTACTGAAGGCAAATTTTAGAGATAGTTTGCTGAATAATTCAGTAGGGTGCTGTACATCTTTCTTCATAATGAAAGAAGAGACTATTATGTTCTATTCATAGAAAGTAAGACATGTACACTTGGCTTAATGAGTTGTGTTCTGTAGAGTCATGAACAATTTATGTTAATTGCAAACATAGGATACACAAACCAGTGCAATCATCTTGTTCTCTTTGTACTGGTTCCCTTCACACTTATGTCCAATAAATCTGAAATCCTTAAATTAATATCAGTCCATTCATTGTTCTACAATGTTCTTCTACAACATTAGTCTGGAGAGCTTGGAAGAATTACTCTAATTGTTTTGGGGAAATGTGTGCTGGAGTGGCTGCATGATGGTGGGAATAGGAACAACCTGATCATCTGCAGCTGACTTTGATGAGAAAAATTTTACTTTACACTGAGGGAGAGGAGAGAGGTGGCTATATGGGTCAGTTGCTGCAGCCAAGATGACGGCGGTCGGGATACAGGACTGATGCGATTACCTTATAAGTGTGAGTTGGCTGAAAGGAGGGAGGGTAAGAAGGAAATGATGGTAGCAGGTGCATGAGGACCTCAAACCTTCATGATTTCCTCTTGTTTAGTTGCATACAACCCTGTAGCCTAAACGCTGAAACTGTTAATCTCTTTATATCCATCAATCTTCCTTCGTGTTCTTGGCATGTTCTATCTTTCCAATCTATTTTGCAATTATTCTTATATTATGATGGTATATTATCTCAAATATGTATTCTGATGAATAAAAAAAATGAAAGTGTGCTATTAAGAGACTACAATTTAGGTCTTACTTTAGTAGCATCATGCATGACTGTTCTCCACTGTTCATTAACACAGCATGAAAGTCCATTGCAGTATCTTCTTTTTAGTTAAAGTTACGCTGTGTTGACAGAGCTGCTGTGTGACTACTTCTCGTGTAGTTTAAGGTATAAACTCTCTAGAAAAGCTTTACTCCCTGTAATGACAGTCAGGTTCTTGTAAATGAGTGAGATCTTAAGGGATAGATTAGTAATCAGATCACAATGGCTATGTGTAATTCTGCTTCACTAACATTATCGTAGAATCGCAGAGTAGTTTGGGTTGGAAGGGACCTTAAAGATCATCTAGTACCAACCCCCCTGCCACGGGCAGGGCCACCCTCCACTGGACCAGGTTGCTCAAAGCCTTGTCCTGCCTGGCCTTGAACACTTCCAGGGATGGGGCATCCACAGCTTCTCTGGGCAACCTGTCCCAGTGCCTCACCACCCTCTCCGGGAAGGACTTTTTCCTGATATCTGATCTAAATCTACCTTCTTTCAATTTAAACCTGTTACCCCTTGTCCTATCACTTCATGCCTTTTTAAAAAATACCCCTCCAGCTTTGTTGTAGGCCCCCTTCAGGTATTAGTGCACTGGTAGGTCTTTTGAACTCACTTTTGGTAGTGTCTTTGCCTGAGAACTGCTTCAAATTCCGGTTAGTGAGACCTTGTTCAATCAATATGTACAGCTGAGGTAACACATCCAGTGTCAAGTTGTTCAGGGTATTTTTTTAACAGGTGTTCTGCTTTAGTGTCCAATGTCAGAGCTCAAAAATCATATATCAAATTTTAAAATCCCTTACTAACTCTAGATGCAATAAATTTACCTTCGGTGGAGTGATAATTTCAGATTTGACTTACAGAAGTTTGCCAAAGTTTTACTCTTTTTCCAGCAAAAAATTAAGTGAGTGGGTCTCTTCTTAATAGATCATTTTGCTGTCTGTCTTCTCACAGAATGTTAGCAAGGTATCCAACAGGTCAGTTCTGTCAATGTGAGCAAGCTGCTATGTGCCTAAATTTAAGAAATACCCACTTTTCCTAAATGGAGGTGAAATATTATCTCCTTGATTTGGCCTCATAATTTCATACATTCTTTTAAATAAATATAAACAAAAACCCCCTTGAATTACAGGGTCTCTACTTCCAGCCATCAGAAAATAAACTGTCAGGTCAGTAAATGCCATCATGAAACATTTTAAGTTTTCAAAAATGAATGGTCACTAATGAACCCATTCACACAAGTATATTTCAGTCCGGGACTGAAGAGGTGACACCCAGAAACTGCCATGAGCATGATCTGAGTAATTCAGATGAAAACAAATTACCTTTTTTGCAATGTACTTTTGATTTACTTCATTTTTAACATGGACAATATGATTAAAGAAGTTGCCTCATGTGAACGCAAAGGTAACAGTAACTGGGGAAGGAAGAGGAAAGGAGACAGGCAAAGAAAAGTGCAGAAATGGAAAGATGAGATTAGATCAACAAACCTAACCAGAGGGTGAAGCTGGTTGAGTAGTTGGGAGGCTGGGGACAAAAATGTTTTATGATGAAGTTCCACAAGGAAAAGGTAGCTAGGACTTGGGATTCTGCCAAGCACAGTAAAAAGGGCAGAAATGTTTTAATTTGGGACAGTAAATTTTTACTTTGTAACTTTGGTAGTGAATAATTTAGGGTTTACTTGTGTGCTGAGAATCACTTTTGTGAGTCAGGAAAATCTGATCATTCTTTTCATTTGTTCAATACTAAGGAGCAAAAACAGGAATCCAGAAGGAAAAGTATTGATATAATAATGGTAAAATTATCAAACTATTAATATTAATAGGAAATTTCCTAGAAAAAATATTTATTACTCTTCCCAGAAATAAATTACTACAAACTTTCCAATTTTCAAAAGATCCTCTCAGTAAAGTATTTGTAAAGACTTTAATTCTTATTACATCCCTTATGCTTAGGTTTTACTGAGTTATTAGAGAAAAATGTTAAATTTTACATTTGTGTAGATTTATTTCCTGTTGAACATGCTTAATTAAGTTTGAAGAAATGAAAGTTTTTTCAATTCCTTGTCAGAACACTTCTGGATAAATATTGAGATACATAGAATGTATATCAGAAAGACCATTTAAATCTGTGGTATACTTTTCATAGTGAAAATGTGTGCAAACTCTTCTTTTTCACTCTGTAAAGCCGCTCTTTTTTTTTAAGCAATTATAGTTGCTTTGGCCATTCAGCAATGTGCATAGATCATGAACACACTGAATATGGGCAATGAGTTCAGCTTGTTTGAAACAAACTTTACTCTTTGCACCATGAATCTGAACTCACTTTCAGTTCTAGGAGTTCTTATTAGTAAGTTATTATACACAATCGTGTTTCTGCATTAAAATGTAAAGCCTTGAAAAAAATGAGACAATGCAAGACAAGCCAGTGTTGGTATGAGGGAGCTTTTGTGAGAATATACAGAAATGGTTAAAAAGTACGTAAATTTGGAACTTCTCAACAACAGCAACACCACTTGGATGATTTCCACTTGTGCCTGCATGCTACATAGAAATACGGAGGTAACTGAACTCTTTGTTATGTATCTTTGTCCTCTTTCACTATCATTTTTTAAATAGTTGTTCTTCTGTCTTTCTCACAATGCTCTTTTATGCCAAAACTTAAGTTTTAACTAAACTCCCAGCTGTTACGATAACTAGTTGCTTTAAAGGTGAGGTAATTCTTTGGTGATAGGTCAGGAACAGATGCAGCTCTCAGATCTTCGTGGGGACTGTTTTATTTGCTAGTATGACAAACTCTTCCAGGAACAGAAGAATCTCCCTTTGACCCTAAGACTCCTCAAAAGAGTGAGTGTATTGGGTGAATGTATTAGTGACAGAAGATTAGTTTTCAAGCTTTAGTACATTGCTATTAACCTAAATGTTCCTGTCTGTCTTCAAATGTATAAAACTTTTGAATGGCACAATTTGCAATCACTGCTTTTAGCACTCGGCTTTAGCAAGACAAGGTTTACTCACTGGGAAGTAAATCTTCATTTAAAGGAGAGCAACGGAAGTTGGATTCAACAAGAGACCCAGGCCAAGCAGTGGAATGTGTTGGTTAGAATTCTTCCAAACATACGGGATTTTGTCCCTCATAATGTCTGCAGTTTGGAGTTCAAATCGTCAATATTAGTACTGGAAATATTAATGTTGCTCAAATGTTGTAACCTTTGCCAACCTAGGAAGGATTAACTGTGATAAAGAAAATGACAGTGTGAAGTTTCCTTTTCAAGCTACTTTGTTCCTCCAAACATCAAATTCTCTTTTCAACAACCCACCTCTCAAAGACTGATGGAGATGTGGGCTTAAGATTTCTACACAAGTTCATTAACTAGTATAAGCCTTCTTTCTAGCTATATAAAGTAGCAAACCAACATCAAAGATGGCCTAATATTTATGGTATATTTGCTATCTTAATAGTAAGATACAAGCCTATTATCTGTTGCACTCAGCGCAGTCCTTTGCAGGAAACCAGCACTGCCCAGTATTGCCCAACAGATGGTACAAACATCACAGGGCCATATGAATACATTGTAGAGAGACTCCCATGTGCATTTGGAATGCGCTTACCTTGTATGCAGTTGTCTTACTGTAGAAACAGAAATGTTACTCGTTCCAGCACCTGCGTTTGGTCCCAATCTGGTTAACAGCAAAATAGCTTTGGTCATCTCAGAATAGTCCAGAATTGTCCAAATAATTACATATCACAAAAATAAGCCATTTAAAATAAATCTAGATTTCTTGTAGTGCTCCGGCAGCATGTTTTCACCATTTGCGTGGAGCTTGGTATGGATTTGAGGTCACAGTATATTCCTGAGGGTTCAAGAGACCAGCATCCTTTTTGTCTTGGCCAATTTTTCAACAACATGGTCAACAAAGGAAGTCCAGAATGCCTTTTCACTTTTCTCTTGTACATTGTTTTGCCCTCGTTCACAAAGATTTTTACAGCAAGAATATAATCAATGTAGTCTTCCGCTCATTAGTAGTATGTGGCACATGGACCTACAGTGCACTGTTTCTTTTTTTTCTGTTCCTTTAAAAACCCTGCAGCCTTAGAAGCTGGTGTTCATGGAATTGCTGCAGAGACATTAGACAGGAGCCTCACTGTGGGGGAGTGAATGGACTCTTGATCAATCCTTCTGAGCAATGGTAGAGAGTTAACACAGGCCTTTTTCTTAAAGCAGAAACCAGGGGTGAGAAGGGAAACCAGGTTCATCAAAATAGAGAAAGTTTCATCCCTGGATGAAAGACTGGGATAAAATAAGGAAAAGTTCCATCACACAAATACAGTTACTTTTTAGCTATTTCCTAACTTGCTAGTTTTTATTTTGATATGAAACTGAACACTGACTCAGAGTGCTGTTGCAATGTGTTCGCATTTAAGAGTCCTTTTTGATAACTTCCGTAACTCAAAGCTTTCTCTTCCAGAAGTTTGAAGGGCTTTCATCTGTAAGAATTTGGATAAATTGTGTGGTACTTTTTTACACCAAGCATCCACTTTCTAAAGTTGTTTTGCAGATAGATAGATAAGGGAATTTGTTAAATGGAAGTTACAATAGATTACTAACAGCAGTGTTTCATAAAATGCTAATTGGGGATAACTTTTTCTAGTATGATTCTTTAACAATAAAAATTCATAAATTAACCAAGCTGGAGGGTAGATGACTGAATTTAATGCAAAACCCTATACATCAGCTGAGTTTTCTTTCTGTGCTGACTAGATTTCAACCCATTTAGAGAGCTGATGCACAATCAATGCACTAACTTTCTGAAAATAAGACTTATATTGGAGAGAAGCTTTTGTTTGTATTTTGCTGTTATATTTTACCTCATACATTACTGTGCAATGACTGAGTTTTTGTAGGACATCTACTTATCCTTAGGGTTATTTTTTTCTTTATTTTTAAGAATAATCTAACTGTCAGTACAGGCAAACAAGCGAAAATCCACAATTCCATAATAATATCATTAAAAAAATAAAATTCTGCTGGTGAAAAAGTTAGAAAAATCTGTGAAGGTGCAAGCCCCACTAATTCATTTTGAAAACAGATGTAATAAATTTATCAACTCAAACTACCCAAATTTAGAAACTGTGACACTCATGCAAACAGGTTACTATGTCATGTGAGTTGAAATCCTGACTTGCTGTTTCAGAGGTTGCTTCATTAACAGTACCAGTATGGACACATTGAAAGCAAAACTGTAGGAACTTCAATACAGAGAAAATAGGAGAAAAGTGGTTACAATAATAAAGTTTTTTTTAATGTGGTTGGTATTGGTAATACAGACCTGAGGAGAAGGACTTGGGGGTACTGGTGGACAAAAACCTGGACATGAGCCGGCAGTGTGCGCTGGCAGCCCAGAAAGCCAGTCGTATCCTGGGCTGTATCCAGAGCAGCGTGGCCAGTTGGTTGAAGGAGGGAATTCTCCCCCTCTCCTCTCATGAGACCCCACCTGCAAATCTGTGTCCAGCTCTGGGTCCCCCAACATCACAAGGATATTGACCAGTTGGAGTGAGTCCACAGGAGGCCACAAGATGCTTCGAGGCTTAGAGTACTTCTGCTATGGGGACAGGCTGGGAGAGTTGGGGGTGTTCAGTCTGGAGAAGAGAAGGCTCCAGGGAGACCTTATAGCAGCCTTCCAGTGCCTGAAGGAGGCCTACAAGAAAGCTGAGGGGGGACATTTTACAAGGACAGGGAGTGACAGGACAAGGGGTGACGGGTTTAAATTGAAAACATGGAGATTTAGATTAGATATCAGGAAAATGTTCTTTCTGGAGTGGGTGGTGAGGCACTGAACAGGTTGCCCACAGAAGCTGTGGATACCCTGCTTCCTGGAAATGTTCAAGGACAGGTTGTGTGAGGCTTTGAGAAGCCTGACCTAGTGGAGGGTGTCCCTGCCCATGATAGGTGGGTTGGATCTTTAAGGTCCCTTCCAACCCAAACCATTCTATTATTTTATGAATACCAAATGTTTTTGTAATAGCTGGTTTTGGTGTAGTTATCCTGGATGAATAATCTATATTTTCTACAGTGAGACTGTCCTGCTTCTCTTGTGGAACATGCCATGATTCTTTTGAAAATGATCCCTTCAAGCTACAGGTGTGAATTAGAATGTTTCATTGAATATTTAGCACATTTGTTTTAGATCTATGATGATGGAGTCCAAAACTAGAAATCTTTTGTCTGCTTCCAGTAGCACCTCAAAACCAAACAACCAACCAAATAAAAGGCTTTGGGTTCCTGCAAGAAGTTTCTTATAGAATCTGAAGTGTCAAAAAGCAAAGAAAAGGATCTGTTCCCCTTCAGTCCTTGAGCTACAGTCCATGCTGTGCTTGGGGTTTGTTCACAGGAGCTGGTTAGCTAATTAATTTCATTACAAGCACCTTTAATGTTGTCCTCAATGTCATCGTCTTCTTCTGCCAACAGAAGTGCTTATTAACTGGAAGTGATAATAGCAATTTAGGAGGACTTTCCACCATTAAAAATAAATTATTTTATTCATATTCTTTCAATCTTATTGCCAAGGAAAGAAACATGCACAAAATGTGGTAAGATGGAGCACTTAAGTGACATACAGTATTATTTAAAGGAAGATCTATGGAAGAACTACATAGTTCATCAAGCAGATGAATATAAATAGTACTTCCAGTGTTTTATGTTGGCATATAACTAACAAAAGATGTCAAAACCAGCTGAGTTAAAGAAATAAAGCAACATCATTCTAAGTCTGAATTACATTGCCCATGGAATTCTTAAATTCTTGCTCTGTGAGCAAAACATTGAAGATGTCATATATGAAAAAAAACCTTTCATATTCATTAGAATGTACCAACTTCTAGAAACAACACCAAAAAAGCATGGTTTGAAATGTATGGAAGTGTGGGCTTTGCTTGTGGGTTGGTTTGGGTTTTTTTGTTTGTTGGTTTTTTGTTTGTTTTTTTTTTTCTGGGTTGGGTTTTTTTGGGGTGTGTGTGGTGTGGTTTGTTTTTTTTTTTTTTAAGAAGATTTACAGTGTTTGGGTTGTGTAAAAGTCAAAATCTTCTTGCTTAAAACTTACTGCTTAATTTCATTCAGCTTTGGGGAATGCTTAGTTTGAAA
This sequence comes from Rhynochetos jubatus, assembly GCA_027574665.1. Lineage (NCBI taxonomy): Eukaryota > Metazoa > Chordata > Aves > Eurypygiformes > Rhynochetidae > Rhynochetos > Rhynochetos jubatus. Next base: position 28,172,796 of record CM050656.1, read on the forward strand.
ACATGGAGCTTAAGTTGTAAGGAACTTTTTTATGTCATCTAGTTTAATTTCTGCTCAAAAGATTTTCTGTCAGGGCAGGACCCTCAGTGTACTAATAGACCATAATTGCCATGGCCAGTCTCTCCTGGGACCCCCACCCCTACCTGTGTCCTGGGTCCTCCATTTAAGCTCAGACTCAATCCTGCCCTCATCTGAAGGATGTTTGCAAGAAAGCCTTTGCCAAGCCCTGCAACTTGCTCATCCTCATTTTTTGACTGGGTTCCCCTCAGGCCTGATGCGTCATCTTGCATTTGTTGGATGATGAGTTGTCTGTCAAGGGAACCTGTTACTCTCACCAGCCCTGCTCTGCTTACCTCAGTAGGGTACAGCAGGACTGCACCCTTTTTGGAGATAATGCTGCCCCTTACTTGTGGTGTGATCACCCTTAACTCCTGGCAGCCCTGCTCTTGCTGCTCCATAATGCTCAAGAAGCTAAATTTTACCTTTTTGACTGATGAGAATTTTGGAAGATTATCTTTTTTGTGCTTTTCACAATTTTCAGTAGTAGAGTCTGTTCTTTAGACTAAATGGGAGATTATCTTGAGGAGATGCTGATTTTCACTGGACTGAAACCAGGTTTTGCTGTGTACTTATTTCTGTGCTATGATTGTTTTTACTTCCACAGTGTGCTTGTGGAATAAAGATTCTTTATCCGTTTGGCTAAGTTTAGGAGTGTGAGTAATTATCTAACTTTTCTGTTTGGCTTCAGTTCTTGGCAGGAAACACAGGTGTACATATGAATTATCACAAATAAAATCTAAATCTGATGACTGTGGGTATGAGATTTCAAAAAGCTGAGCAATTTTTAGACATATTATGAAACATACAGGAAAGTTATTTCAAATACAACTTCTTACTTCTCCCTAAGCCATTCACGTGCCATACACTATCAGTGCAATATAAAAATCCAAAATCTGTATTTTAGGGTTCAGTAAGTGAATAGTTGAACAAAGACTGGCACTGCAGAGCATTTCAGTAACGAGCATAAATATTTCTTGACTATTGTCTTCTCTGATTATAACACTCATAATCAACTTTATAGAATGAACCGCAGAATCATAGAATGGTTTAGGTTAGAAGGAACCTTTAAGGTTCGTCTAGTCCAGCCACCCTGCAATGAGCAGGGACATCTTCAACTTGATCAGGTTGCTCAAAGCCCCATCCAACCTGACCTTGAATGGGACATCTACTACCTCTCTGGACAACCTGTTTCACTGTTTCACCACCCTCATAGTAAAAAATTTCTTCCTTATATCTAGTCTGAATTTACACTCCTTTAGTTTAAAAACAATGCTCCTTTTCCTATTGCTACAGGTTCAACTAAGAAGTCTCTCCACACCTTCTTAGAAACCCTCAAGACAGCTGGCCATACAAGAATGAGCAAATTGGACAAGTTTGAAGCTCAGAAATGTCAAAATATATTGATAGTTAAGTTGCTGTTAACTACATTCAGAATTTTTCATCATCTGTTCTACTTTCCTCTTGCTCTGCTGACAGTATAGTTTAGGGGATAGTACAATAAAATGGACAGATGAAAAACTTTCCTGTGGAATTTTGGACTATATAGAGCAACTAAACCCAGTAAGTTTAGTGTGTTTTACATTTTAAAAAAATGTTACCTGTGAATTTTGGATTCACTCATTTCATAACATGAAGTGTTTATATTGCTGGATACTTAGTACATTAAGTTTAGCCAAAACCTTTGTTGAAATTATGACAGAACAAGAATAGTGCTGAATGAATATTGTATTCCTGTCCAAAATGGGGAGGGGGGAAGTTGTCTATGCATTCCTCATCTAAGAGGCATCAGTAAATTTTGGTGTTATGCTGCTGAACTTATTCATGAGTATATTCATGAAATGCCTTCAGAAATGCATTTGTATTTTCCCCTCTTTAAAGAGGTAGTTTCAGAGCCGCTGGGATCTTCTAGAATTAAGTTTAGATGTGAGATAGGGAGTAGAAGCAGCAAGTTAAAATCTTATGGCAGAAAAGACAATGGTATAGTTTATCTGTATGGTGCCTAACTACCAAAGCATGCAGAAATACAGCACAGGTATATCTGTAATAGTAGAGGCTCAGAATTTTATCAGAATGGGATATTCACAACTGTCTTTCATTTCCATGGTGCTTAGGAAAGGCATTCAAAAGCCAGAAATATGAAGATGACATCTCCCACAATTGCAGAGATAAAAGTTTATGCTCCTCAGACCTCATATAATGAAATTACACAGACTATTCCTAGCTCAGTCAGATATGCATGTTGATGTCTTGAAAATAGCCCAGAGAATTTAGATACTTCCCATTAATTTCATCTGCTAAAGAGGTCTCTGCTCCACACAATTCTTTGAAAATCTCCCCATTGTTTTTCAGAGGTCTGAAGACATCTAGTAAATGCTCTTGAAAAAATGTAGTTCACCAGCTTTTAAAGAGACTAAAGAAGAAACATAACTAAAAATGCTGTAAGAATAGTACTTTAAAAACAGTCCTATTGTGGATGATAATCTGATCTTTTCAAACCAATATTTGAAGTCTTTTTAGGTCGTTTTAAGATGATCTTTAAAAGTTGTATAAGTACTTTTTTACTATTGCAGCAATTTTTGCTTTTAATGAAATGAAACATTTTAAAGGCTAAAGCAGGATCGCTTAAATGACTTGTAGTTTATTTCTGAGTTTGCTTTTTTTTTTTTTAATTGAATAGTTCTGTTAATTTTGATGCATTTCATAGAATCATAGAATTATAAAATGGTTTGGATTGTAATGGACTTCATCTGGTTTTAACCATACTGCTGTCGATGGCAGCCTGGTCTCACCACCCATCATTTAAAATAAAATTCTTTTTTATATACAATCTAAATCCACCCTCTTTCCATTTTAAACTGTTGCTTCTTGTCCTGTCACTACAAGCCCTATAAAAAAAATTATCTCTCCATCTTTCTTATAGGAGCCTTCTCAGTATTGAAAGGTCACAATAAGGTCTCCCCAGAGTCTTCTCTTCTCCAGACTGAACAACTCCAACTCCCTCAGCCTTTCTTCATCGGAGAGGTGTTCCAACCCTCTGACCATTTCTATGTTCCTCCTGTGGACTCACTCTAACAGGTTCATGTCTTTCTTTTTCTGGGTCCCAGAACTGTATGCAGTACTACAGGTGAGCAGAGTAGAGGGGAAGCATCGCCTCTCTTGACCTGCTGGCTATGCTTATTTTCAAGCAACCCAGGAAAGAATGGGCTTTGTGGGCTGCAAGTGCACATTACTAGTTCATACCCAGTTTTTCATTCACCACTACCCTCAAGTCCTTCTCCACAGGGCTGCTCTCAATCCATTCATGTCCCAGTCCGTAGTGATATTGGGGTTGTCCTGACCCAGGTGCAGGACCTTGCGTGTGGACTTGTGGAATGTCACGAGGTACATATGAGCCCAATCCTTAAGGCTGTCAAGGTCATTCTGGGTGGCATCCCTTCCCTTAAGTGAACCAAATGCACCACTCAGCTTGGTGTCACCCATGCACGTGTTGAGGGTGCACGCAATCCTACCCTCAGTTCTTAAATAAATTTCTTGAGATATGAATGAAAAAGAACAAAGCATTTTCAAAAATGCTTTTACTCAAAAAATGAGTAAATTCTGCCTTAACACCACTTTGCATTTCAGTCAGGAGGAGAAAATGTGAATTTTAATAATTAGTCAAACTTTTGGTACTTGTTTGTTAAATAATGAACTCATGGATCTCATAAGGAGTACAGTTTTCCCTTTCCTTTTGTCAAGCTTAGCCTTGAACTTAATTTTATATTATAATCTCCCATCCTTTGAAATAGTTAAATTGCTCCTGCAAATTCCTTTGTGTTTCTTTCCATTTTGAGAAAATGCATTCTTGAAAAACTCTATTACTGATGGTACAATTACAATCTGTCTTTGGTGGGGTTTGTTTGGTTGGTTGGTTTGGTTTGTTTCTACTTGTAAATGGCTCATTATGCTCGGTATAAGGCTGTTTTTTCTTTTGTTGTTTTCTTTTTGAAGAATAAGTACTGTAGGCAACATTCAAAAAGACCTTTCTTGCTGTAGGTATTGATACTTCACTGCAATGACAATGCACCTCATGCAAAAGCTGGTGATTCAGTTGAAGATTAATGGCTAGCATTGCAGGAACACCAATGTACAAGCTATAATTAGGAGTCTCTGATGGCAGCTCACACTATAATGTAAACAGAAAACATCTGCATGCTCATAGGAGTAACAGTCTCATACAACTTTTTGTGTTCTAATAGCATGTTTATCACTAAATCCTACAGTCTTATTAAATCCCCAGCTAAAGGGAAAAAATAAGTTTAAATTGCAGTTATGTAGATGGGGGATATTGCATGTGTAGCATTTTAGGTGGTAGTGGAATCTATGTTTTACAATGTTTTACCTTGCTAGAGTGGGGAATGTGAAGGTTGTATATTTTTGGCAGAGTATTTGCACATTTCATAACAGAAATATGTACAGGCAAAGCTTCATTCCTTTGGTTCGTGACTAATTTAAGACAATGCATTTATAGATGAATTCCCTTTTCTTCCCCTGCTAGCAGGGGTTACTTTGTCCTTGTGCTTGTAAACAATCTTCAGAGGAAGGAATAGGACCCAGGTCTCCTCCTCACAGGTAGTGTCCTAAACAGTACTGTACCTCTGTGCTACCTTTTCCTGGCTCAATGAACCTTGATTTTTCTTTTGTAAATTTGCCTTCCTTCCTGGCTGAAAGGAAGAAAGTGTGACCCCAGAGCAGCCTATAACGTCATGATTATGGCATCACGAGAAAGCACAAGATGGTGGAAAACTGAAGCACTTCGGGATGCGATGCCTGTAATGAAGACGGATGCTCAAGTTGCTGGGGACAAAACTACTTGCCTCTGTTCCTATTTTTAAAGTAAAGAGTAAGCTTCTGCCAGGCAATAAATTAGGATGTGATGTCAGAGTCAATATTCAGTGCAACAAGAGCTCATGAAGACAGCTCCGTATGTGGACTTATGCAACTTTTGGCTCTCATCATGAACAGGAAAAAGAGCTCAGGGCCTCATTGAAGACCAGGTTGCTGGGGACAGGCACGGGGGGTTAGCCATTTAATAAGGGCTGTAAACCTCAACCTCTCAATGTTATTTGTACACTGTGCTGGCATACTGCTAATTTTTTTCACACTTTTTTTTTTTCTTCTCTATTTATTTAGATTTCTAAATCACCTTCTATGAGTTGAGGGTTTTCTGTTTTCTTTACTAGGCTAACTCAGGTAAATTTTAGGCCACTGTCCATTTATCAACACATTGTGACTTCTAGGGTACTGCTGTCTTTAATATTCAGTCCTTTTCTTTTTACATCAACCTTTTTGCATTCTCCTGTACCTGCTTGTGAGGTGTCATTTCACCATTTCCCATTTCCACCCAGCTTTGAGGGTTACTGCAGATTCTAGATATTTTGGTGCATTTAGGTTGTAATAGATTCCCTGTCATACTGTTTTAATCCTTCAGCTGTTCAATGCGTTTCATTTCAATAAACGATACATTCCTAATTTCTCAGTCTTTCTTTTACCCTTGGTCAGTTTGATAAGTGTACTCTTCTTAGTACCCCGATTCTCAACATCTATCAAATGATTTAATATTATCCTTGCTTTTTGGTTTTGGAGATATGTGTTGCATAACTTTTTAACTGTAACTTTTAGGCCTTACCACTAAAGTTCATGTTTATAGAGCTGTCACCAGTTGCACTAGAGGTACCTATTATTGTGGTTGCAGCATGTCATGCCTCACTGTGTCAATGAATGACTTTATTAAGATTTCTGTCTGTGTAAAACCAGATCTTCAGCTGAGCTGAGTTAGAATACGCATCCTTCAGAGCATTGTACCAGTTTGCTCCAACTGCAGCAGAAGCAACAGACTTAAAGCTAAATACAGACTGAGGGCAATTACTTAGAATTCAATTTCATGATGTTAATTTGTGTGTGGGAGTTACTGCCTCTACTGTTTTAAAATCTTTATTTATTTTTTATAGTGTGAAAAGAAAGGTTTGGATCTAGGGATTTGATCTAGGGAGAGAAACCAGGGGTTTCTTGATTCAGTGGGTATTGACAGTTATATTCTGTGGCATCAGTTTCAACAAATACCTTAGGGACAAAAAATGGTCTGAGGTGACATGCAGAGCTTACCAATTTTAAAATTAGAAGTGTAGTCAACTTTCACAATACTATGAAGCGCACTGTTGTAAGTGCTATAAATACAGGTCTACAAATGCTTCTTTTCTTCTGTGTGTTTTCAAATAAACAGCCAACAGTTAAACACAGAACTCTCCCTCATGATATATAGATTTTATTTTAAAGAACAGTGATCCCATTGAAAATATACTTAAAAACACTTTCATTTCTGTATGTCACAGAAAAGCACAAAGGCATTTAATTATCTCTTCTCCTCATAATTTAATCCCAGAATGTAATGAGAACTAATGAATTTTTTTTTTTATACTGTAGTAAAGGATTATTCAAGGAAAAAAAATGAAAGAAATCATGTTGTCTATAACTGGTACCCTGACTCAGTGTGCAGCTCAACCCTGCATATCACATCTCCTTGAAATTTTAGGGTGGCTATATATCTTAATCTAACATTTTACTATCTTAATCTAATGTCTTAGTGACTTAGTCTTCATGTCTTAATCTTATCTTTTAATCTTAAAACTTAATTGTTTGATCTTTATTTTTCAAAATGTAGTAGAGATGCCAGTCTTCATACAGTCATGAAAATGACTCATGTTTTATTCTTCTCCTTATGCCTCTATCTGTAACAATACTGGTAGCAGCACATAGTTAATGGCTAAGTGGCGGAGTGCTACTGAATTCAGATTGTGTTCCTTTCTCCAAATGTATCTTTCTTTCTTACTTGACCTAGTGGTTAAATAAAAGTGGTCAGGTTATTGAATGTCTGTTCTGTTTTGAAAATTAAGTATATAGTGGTAAGAAACACAGAGTAATTTGGTTTTATTTTCTGCCTCCTTTTCATTATACTGGCTGTCTCAGCTAGGCCACATGCACTTACGGGCAACTTCATATTTGTCTTTAGCAGGTTGCAGAGACATACCTATAGAAATCCATCTACTTGTCTTAAAAGATAAGGAGATGACCTAATTACAGGCTATGGCATTTATACAGAGGTAGACCTAGTAATAAAAGCCTGATAAAAGACCAGAAAGAAATTACGGATTTAACTAAATCTCATGGATTAAAATGAAAAAACTAATTAAGAATTGAAATCGGAAGCAAATTTCTACTAGTAACAAGCCTTCATCTGTGGTGAAAGGTACATGGTGAAATACTGCTTCATACTTGCTCTGTTACATTGCCCTATCTGTTAATACTTTTCCCTGGCATTGACATGGACAATTACAGTGGCAGGTGGTATTATGAATAAGTCACCTTTTCTGGCATGGTAAAATTATCTGTCTGAATATTTTCTACTGACAAATATTAAAGATGAAATTTTTCAAAGAATAAAATATTGCTTTCTTCATTTGCATATATTGGCTTATGGATACTCAGAGAAAGTTAAAACACGCTCATCACTTTACAAAGTTCATTTTTTCTGCTGAACAAACTGTAAAAAAGATCTGTAACATGTTCCTTTGCAATGTTTGAGGGTAGGAAAGAAAAAGGGACAAACATTTATCACAACACATTTGAGATGTGTTCTTCTTACCTTTTACAAATGGATTATAAAATACTCTTCTAAAATAACTATAACATATAATTTATTTTGAATTCTCAAAATAATAATTATTTTTAAAGTATTTTACAGTCAATTTTATAAACTAAAGAGCTCCAAACCACAACTACCCATCGTATGGCTTCATAAAAAGACAACATTTGCTTTTGTCTTTTCTACAGTGGATTAAATAATATATAGATTACAATAGATATAGTACTTCTTACAGCAGTAGTTTTACTCAATGTTACTACAATGGATAGTTTTCTACTTACCTACTTTCTACTTAAGTGTGACTAGGGTTTTCCTGGCTAATAAAAATCAAAGTTGATCTTTAATGTTTTTGAATTATAAATGTTATTTTTAATGCATGGGGCAGAAGGATGGCTGAATTTGATCCTTCATCCATGACCAACAACTCCTTATCAGAAAATAATAGGTCTGAAACATTTGTTCTGTGTTACATTGAACCATGTTATGGTCTGACTTAGCAGGTGATATCAGAAGACCTAATGCAAACAGACATCTGTGAACACTGTATATAATATTGTCTGTATGTCAAATGCTTCCTGTTATATTATGGCTCATTAGCTAACTATATTTGACAATATAGCCAGTACAGTTAAATCTTAGCTCGATGTGGCAATCAACAACTGATCAAAGAAAACACACTGATCTGCAAATGTTTGATTATACCATATTTTATGACAAAATACAAAGTGTTTAAGTAAGCCCCGTGTCTTAAGGAATTGTAATTTTGTTTTAAAAAAGGTGAAAGTATATGGGATTTATCATACCATTTACTCAGATTCTCCATGAGTTGCTCTTGGCTACCTGGACCTGTGCGAAGCATTTGACACCTTCCTTGCATGACATCCTTGTCTCTAAATTGCAGAGACATGAATTTGACAGATGGACCCGTCAATGGATCAAGAACAGGATGGTTGCACTCAGACAGTTGTGGTCAACATCTCCAAGTGGAGACTAGTGATGAGTGGTGTTCCTCAGGGGTCAGTATTGGGACCGGTGCTGTTCAACATGTTTGTCGGTGACATGGACAGTGGGATTGAGCGTACCCTCAGCAAGTTTGCTGACAACACTAAGCTGTGTGGTGCGTTTGGCACACTGGAGAGAAAGGATGCCATTCAGAGGTACCTGGACAGGCTGGAGAGGTGGGCCACTGCCAACTGTGTGAACAAGGCCAAGTGCAAGGTCCTGCACGTGGGTCAGGGCAATCCCAAGCACAAATACAGGTTGGGCAGAGAATGGATTGAGGGCAGCCCTAAGGAGAAGGATTCGGGGTGTTGGTTGATGAGAAGCTCAGCGTGACCTAGCAAGGTGCACTTGCAGCGCAGAAAGCCAACCATATCCTGGGCAACATCAAAAGCAGTGTGACCAGCAGGTCGATGAAGGTGATTCTTTTCCTCTACTGTGCTGTTGTAAGTCCCCACCTGGATGACAAGGGGTAATGGGTTTAAACTGAAAGAAGGTAGATTTAGATTAGATATCAGGAAAAAATTCTTCATAGAGAGGGTGGTGAGGCACTGGAACAGGTTGCCCAGAGAAGCTGTGGGTGCCCCATCCCTGGGAGTGTTCAAGGCAAGGCTGGATGAGGCTTGGAGCAACCTGGTCTAGTGGAAGGTGTCCCTGCCCATGGCAGGGGGTTGGAACTGGATGGTCTTTAAGGTCCCTTCCAACCCAAACCATTCTAGGATTCTGATTCTCTGATTTTTTGTCACTTCTTTTTTCTTACTTCCGTAATTTTTGTGGGGAGAGTGCTCTAGTCCTTTTCATAACAAAGGCTTTTCTGATGTACTTACCACTTTTCATCACAATCTATAAAGTAAGGTGAATTTAAAGCTTTGTTCTGAAACATAGGTGAAATCTAGCAGCTGCTTCTTCTGAGCTGTCTGTAGTGATTTTCAGTCTGCTCAAACTTGAAATTCAGTACAACAGTTTTAAAGTGATAGAAGGTCACAAAAAGAAAAGCTTTGATCACATCTTCTGCACATAAAATCTGCAGCTTAACAGAACTTTAATTTTACCCCATATATGACTCACTTCTTATAATAACCATCAATTTTTTTTTTTTTTGGTCTAAATGTCATTCTGTACAATGGAGTGAGATATTTTGGGAGTCATTTCACTGAAAGCCATATTATGAATCCAAATAGTCATTGTTATTTGTTTCATTATACTATATTAATGATAAGAACATCTATCTTTAAATATAGGGTCCAGACTGTCTTGGTGAATGAATATTGATCTGCTAGTTGCTAATAAGAAAGGACATCGAACAAGTTCAGTGAAGTGACAAGTGAGATTGTGATGTGATAAAACTGGTAATTCTATACATATTAAAGGTATCGAGGGTATGAGATACTCTGGAGCACTGGGTCTGCAGATAATTCTACTCATTTTCTGTAATGACTTAATGGCCTTTTGAATGTGCTATATGTTACACACCAGCCTTGTTCAAAAGACTTGAGGTCAGGTATGTTTGACTTGTGTAATTGCATCATGAGATAGAAAGGTCACTTAAAGCTCATGACTCTGTTATCCACTGAAACCCTGGAGAAAAACAGGAAGAATGACACTGATATTATATTCAATATATACCTTATTTAGTACAGAGAAGACCCCAATGCACTGCAATTAGCAATTGTGAAGAATATAATTGTATCATGACAATTAACTATAAATTCTAAATACCTTGTCCAGCACTTTCGTTGTCCAGTGCTTTCCTTTTCAAATACAGTTGCACAGATTGGCAGAAACAAGCTAAAAATGTCCAAATATTGGTAATGAACAACAGTACCAAGTATGCCATTTAAATAATGAATCTGCTTTATATACTTAACCTATTATACATTGTTCAAACACCTTCTAATCACAATGGCTAACACAAATAATATATATAATGTAGTGGTTACACGTGTCACTTTCATCTATTACATTAAAAAATAACAATTATCATATCACATTGCTTTGCTAATCAAAAGCAGTTGTGACAACCTTCATAAATATTTTACTTTTAAAATGTTGTCTATTTTCCTTTTCTAAAAAGGAAGTACTATTTTTTGGGCAATAGAGAAATTTGTATATATTAACATACATCCAATGCCATTGAGTTACAACTGCAAAGGCTGATTTTTTTTCCCTTTATGCCAAATTGAAAACTCTTGATAGGGGTGCAAAGCGAGATGTAGAAAAAAAACCTTGCAGAATATATTCTACACTTGATACAAAGGAAGACCAGTATATTTAGGCTAAAATCATTAAAAAGTCGTTTGGAGATATTTCTTCTCAGATACCAATATGCACATGAATTAGATTAGAAAACATAATAAGGTATAGTAGAAACCTAACTTTTAGTCACATGACATATACTGGGAAAACAACATGTAGTAGTGATAACATTTGCAAAACCCAAATGTCTGACATAAGCTTATGTGCTTCACTGAAGCACTTTCCTTTTACCAAAAGCAAATTGGATATAGAAATACCAGGTATCTTTGAACATGAATTTTGATGTTAGGATGACAGATAGCAAAGCTTAGTAAGTTGCCAGCTGCCTCCCAGAATGGTTTTGACACATGATGAAGGTTAAAACCACTATTTTGCTTTGCACACTGAAGTATTTTCTGTTGCTCATCTGACAAGATGCGTTTTATCAGTTTGGACTTTGTGACTGTAGGTTTAGAATTTTCCACCCCTTCAGGACTTCTAAGGTGCATCTCCAGTGTTCTCACGCCAATCTTGGGTGTGAAGATGTAAAAAAATTCCATCATGAAGTTTTTTTTAATAAAGGTTTAGAAAATTCCCAGTCAGTTTTAACTACAGTTGCTTGGGTTCATAATTTGAAATGTGACTATCCCTTCAAAGGTAGTAAGGCACGATGGTCAACACACTGAGATTTAGAATGTAGCTGCAGTAAATGCTTTTTAAGATTTTTACCACAAGTTTGATATTCTGACCCATCATGTTTTAGACACATGATACAAATAAGGAATATGAAAATTATGCTGTTGTTCAATATTAATTCACAGCATAAGATCTAAAAGCTTCATAGTATCTGCTATGATGTACAATATACTTTAAAGGTACGCTAAGAAGAATAAACAAAACTTGGCTAATAGTGAGCTCTAATGCAAACCCGTATTTGTGTGATGCGTCTTGTTATTCACGCAAATTTTATACTGTAATTGTTCTGGAAGCAGTGCTATGAATGCGTATGACTTACTATTTGAGGAGGTACTAATGAGTACTCTTCTAGGATGCTGGTTTACAACAACTAATACATACATGTGTGTTCATCTTTTAAATACCGACGTTGAGGTCAGGAAAGTGGAATTCCAGCTGAATATGAGCCGGCAGCGTACCCATGTGGCCAAAAAGGCCAATGACATCCCGGCCTGCGTCACGAACAGTGTGGCCAGCAGGACCAGGGCAGTGATTTTCCCCCTGTACTGGGCACTGGTGAGACTGCACATCAAACACTGTTCAGTTTTGGGCCCCTCGCTGCAAGAAAGACACTGAGGTGCTGGAGTGTGTCCAGAGAAGGGAATGGAGCTGGGAAAGGTTCTGGAGCACAAGTCCTGTGAGGAGCAGCTGAGGGACCTGGGGTTGTTTAGCCTGGAGAAGAGGAGGCTCAGGGACCTTATTGCTGTTTAGAACTACTTGAAAGGAGGTTGTAGCAAGGTGGATGTTGGTCTCTTCTCCCAAGTAGCAAGTGACAGGATGAGAGGGAATTGCCTAAAGCTGCACCAGGGGAGGTGGACATTAGATGTGAGGAAAAAATACTTCACTGAGGTGCTATCAAGCATTATAACAGACTGCCCAGGGAAGGGGTTGAGTCACCAGTCCTGGAGATACTTAAAAGATGTGGTGCTTTGGGTCATGGTTTAGTGGTGGAATTGACAGTGTTGGGTTAATGGGTGGACTTGATGATCTTAGGGGTCTTCTCAACATAAATGCTTCTGTGTTTCTATTGAATATGTAGTTATAGTGCACAAATCCTTCTGTAATTTGCCCTTCGTGACTTTATTAAGGGCAAAATCATCCACCGTGAACTCCATTATGTATCTTTTTTCTATTCACCAGGTCTTCACTGTATATTTTATATATATGTCATGCAAGGAAATACAAGTAAATTGGTGGAATTAGAGTGTACAGTTTTTTTTTCACTCCTGACACCAAGTCTAAAATCAGTTCTATCTTTAACAGATCAATTAAAAGGAAAAGCAACAGTAGAACAAAAGCCTTTCTCAGCAGTACAAGGCCACAAGGCAATTGGGTTTCTTCTGCATATCTGACCAACCTCAACTTCATCTGAATTTCTCCCACTTTATTAATTTTAAGGGTAGACTGTCAGATTAGTGGTCAGTAAGCAATGATGTTTGAGAAACAGGTGCTTTTAGTAATTGAAATATGAGTCCAGATAATGAACCTATGATTTTTCAATTTGGTATGACATGTTTGGTAATCCTCTGATTGCACGACACACAGTAGGTTAGGGCTTGATCATAACCCATCCCTAAATGGCTGAGGAAGAACAGTGGTGAAAGCATAATTCTGTCTGCCTTCAAGAGGAAGAAGGAAGCCCCTTTATTTCCATAGCCCTGTAAATATGTGTGTTTTTGCTATAGCTAGTAGATAGTAGGTTATTCATTGACATGTGTTGATCTGACAGTGCTGGGATGCACGACTTGTCAGCATCATTGAGCTGCTTTCACTATTGTCCAGTGGTCAAGTAATTATTGCCTGACTTATCTCTGTGAATACCAGATGTGGTAGAAGTCTGAAAAACCTAGTAACTATGTAACAAATGATAGACCTTTGTGTTAAATGAGGCTGATGGAAGCTAGCAGGCAATTTTCAGACTTCAGCTCTTCACCAGTGAGAAAAAAGCAGACAGCTCTAGGAAATCCTAAAAATAGGTGGAGACCGAGACTGAGGAATAAACATGTACACCATGCGTCTTCCTAAAAAATACTGAGTAATGATGACTTCATTAAAACCTTGACCTCCATTTTGCTGGAGGGATGGTCAACCTTGTGATCCTGTGGGGTGTTGGAAACATGAACATAACACCATAAAGAAGAAAGACATTTTAGGGTTATTTGTATAAGAATGTTAATATTATTACTGAGTTTTTCCTGTCTTAATTAAGTAATTCTATTAGATTGCAACATAGCAATTGGCTTGTTGAAAAAATGTTAAGTCTACCAATATAGTATTTTTTTTCATAGTAAAATTTTGAATGTAATGGTGTAGGGATAGATGACAAGGTCAATCCTAATGCTTCTAGTGTAGCTTGGTGTTCAGTTTGCCATTTCTGGATGTCTTTGATTAATCAGCCTCTGTTTCATGCTAAGCAAAAGGCAAAGAGGTTTCAAGGGTTCTGAAGATAAATATATCTAAAAAACACAAGCTCTCTGTGGGTTATGTTCAGCCATTTACAGTGCCATTAATTATTAGATTCACCACTGCCAAAGCAGTTTCAAATGGTGAATTTTTGTTACTGTTGCCCTGTTTAAGATCAGAACACTTTTCAGGACTGTCAGCCCTCTGGAGAAAGATAAATTTCCATGAAATAGCAGAAAAAATGAACTTAGCAGTCAGCTTGGTTTCTTGCCGCTTTGACAGCAAAGAGGTTTTCCATTAAAATCTCTTGGTCTGTGCATGTGAAATTCTCAGAATCGCAGAATTACAGAAAGATTAAGGTTGGAAAGGACCTCAAGAGGTCATCTGGTCCAACCACTCTGATTAGGCAGGGCCCCTAGACAAACCTGCTGTGGACTGTGTGCAGACAGCTTTTGACTATCTCCAAGGAGGGAAATTCCAGGCAACCTGTGCCAGTGCTTGGTCACCCTCACAGTAAAAAAGTGTTTCCTGATGTTCAGATGGAGAATCCTGTGCTTCAGTTTGTGCTCATTGCCCCTGGTCTTGCCAGTGGGCACTGCTGAAAGAACCTGGCTCTTTTCTCTTTGCACCCTTGCCTGAAAGGCATTTATCTAGATTGATAAGCTACCCCTGAGCCGTCTCTTGTCCAGGCTAAACAGTCCCCTCTCTCTCACAGGAGACATGCTCCATTTCCTTCATCATCTTCATTGTCCTTCGTTGGACTCGCTTCATGTCTCTCTTGTACTGGGGAGCCTGGAACTGGCCAGGATCCCCAGGTTCTTTTTTACCAAACTGCTTTCCAGATGGTGGTGATCCCCAGTATGTCTTGGTGCCTGGAGCTGTTCCTCCCCAGGTATAGGACTTTAGATTTCCCCTTGTTGAACTTCATGTCAGCACGTTTCTCCAGCCTGTTGAGGTCTCTCTGAATGGCAGCATAACCCTCTGGTATATCAGCCACTCCTCCCAGTTTTGTGTCATCTGCAGGCTTGCTGAGGGCCCATCTGCCCCATCATCCAGATCATTAGTGAAGATGTTAAAAAGGACTGGACCCACTATTGACCCCTCAGATACACTGTTAGTTACTGGCCTTGAACTAGACTGATCACCACCCTCTGGGCCTGGTCTTTCAGCCAGTTTTCAGTCCACCTCACTGTCTGCTCATCTAGCCCAGACTTCAAGAGCTTCTCTAGGAGAATCTTATGGGAGAGAGTGTCAAAACCTTAGTGAAGCCCAGGTAGACAGTGGCCACTGATCTGCCCACGTCTGCCAGGCCAGACATCATAGAAGTTTATCAAGAAACATAAACACTTGTGGTAATGAGTAGAGCAGTATTGCTGTTACAGATGAAGGATGAATGTTGATTCTCCATTATTCATTAGAAACAGAGTCACAAATCAGTACATTGATAATAAAGGTTATATGATCTCTTTGACTTTGGACAATTTGTAGCCCATAAATGGTTACCAACTTTACCAGAGAAAATATGTCATGATTCTTGTGCAGTCAAAAAAATAATGAAAGTTCATACAGTTAAACAGTGGACTGAAGAAGCGGTTTTGGCAGTAAAGGTCTCTATAATAAAGATGTTTCTAATTGTTATGCCACCTCTTCTCACAATTATGGTATCATCTTTCCCCTATCCTCTCTTCTTACTAATGATTCGGTCATTTCTTGTAAGAATCCATATGGTAATATTGGTGGGTTTGGAAAAACAGATAAGCATATTTTTTCTTCAAGCCCAGTGATGTTTTTAAAAGCTGACCCCAACCATTGCCTCATGATGGAGTGTGACCTACAACTGTAATGAGGGGAATGGAGGCAGCGATGGTGGGAGGAGGGACATCTGGTGTAACGTGGAGCCTGGGCAAGGGAGTGGGATGTTGTTTTCCCTCTGTGTGTAAAAGTTTGGTGTCTTTGCTTCCCAACAGCCAAATCGGTAATTGAATGTTTATGTTAATTGGCAGTAAATTAAGTTAAATTCTCCAAGTCAAGTCTACTTTGCCTGCAACAATACTACAAATAACTCATGGAAATTTAAAAAAAAATCATTATTTTTAGTTTACCTTATGGACAAGATGCCTGTGTTCAACTGGATTCTACTTTCAAGCCATATTTCTGTCACGTTTCACAATTAAGCACAGGAGCTGCAGGCCATTAGTTTTACTTTATGTAAAGATTGTATTAGGTTTACACTATAAATACTGCAAGAAGGACTGTATAAAAAGGGATGAAGATAAAAGGAGAAACAAAGAAAATACAGGCGCTCTTGCAAGCACAGAAAGAGGTTGGACTGTGTTTTGTTGAAGATTAATTTGAACTAAATTACCTGCTTTCCAGAATGGAGGCTAATTGAGTACTTTAGGAAGAAGTGAAACCAGGGTAAAAGAAAACCATTTAGAGATCTGAAATACATAAATCAAGTGTAGCAGAAAAGTGAAAGAGGCACTTATCAAATTAATTCACGATGGCACTTACTTTTCTAATAGTGAACAGAAAAGACATTTTTGTTTTAACAAAATTTGTTTAATAATTTACTGCTGTTGATGTGTGAACACCCTTTTGCATGCATTTAAAGACTGGATTTTTAGTTTGATTGTTATAATCTTTTATCTAAAATAACTTTATCCAAAATATAGAGATTTTTTGATAACTACAGTCTATCTCAGCATTTTCTAGAAAATAACTATTGATCCTTACGTTTATCCTACATTCTGTCAGCTTTCTTTGCTATTAGTAAAGAATGTGCTGAGACTTACCCATCGGAGTGGGTCTTCCTGATCCACTTTTTTTCGAAGTGATGAGTCAAATATATAGGAAGATACATATTTATTTTGGTAAAGGATTTTTCCGGTTGACAGCAATTTTTTGCAATTATTTTTCTTGATGTTTTATACTTTATAAATGTCATGGTTCTACAGGCTTTAGATTGCTGGGTTTTTCTTAAAATTGTTATGCATACTCCTGCCAGTTTTCTACTACAAGAAATTAGTAATATCTAGTTTGTGATAGGCAGTAATAGTTTCCATCTGTTTCTGACATCAGACAATGTTTTGTCTTCTGTATACATATTAAAAAGGCACTGTTACTAAAACTTTAGCTTCCATCTGCTCTCACACCTAAACATAAGCTTGACTTTACACAAACCCAAGTGTTTTAGGACAACAGAAGGTAAACAATGAATGAAATGAATACAAATACTGACAGTATATGCTCTTCTGCTGCTTGTGGATATTTTAGGGTTACTGCTAGTATGCTGGCTTCATGCATGTCATTTTATACGATTCTATGAAACCTATCTGCTGTGATTACTGCATATTAATCGAACTAAATGGCATTACTGGGGCAGAAGCATTTATTACTACATCTCATAAAAGACATTGGAGGGTTCAAAGAGTATATTTTGCTGGTTCAGTAAGAAAGGGTTAGGAGCTGTAAATGGATTGCACAGAGGAAATTTCAGCTGATAAGAACACTGTTTAAAGAATGTAATGCTCAACAGCCTAGTTTTGAATCTCATTAAAATTGTAGCACAAACTGAAAAAATCAGAAAACTCAAAGCTAAGGTCATCACCCTGTTCTTAATGAAAGTTACATCTGTAAAAAACAAATTTCAGGAGTGTCATGACCTTAATGTGTTGAATTCTGATTTAAGTGCATTTGATGAAATGTATATGAATCAAAAGACTGTACGTGAGCAACCTAATTCAGTTTAAAATATGACAATACTTAGAGGGATTTGGATAAAAATTGTTTAACCTGATGAATGCACCTCTATTAGTTTTACAACATGATGTAAGGTACTGTACCAGATTAGCACCAGCCCTAAGAAAGAAGGAAGAATAAAATTTTTTCACTGGCTGCCCATTCATATATGGATTTCAAATAGTAAAAGTAGAAAAAGCGTATATAAACGTTGTATACATTCAATTTTTACAAGGCAGTTAGTTGTTTGCAAAATAATCTGTGATATTCGCAGTTGACAGTAAAACTAATGCCACAATCCAGTTGACTTCCAGATGACAAAAGTACTGCTGACTGAAAACTGCATTTGGAATACTATACTTGAGTAAGGAGACCAATACGTAGCACATAATCTGAGCATAGGATAGTCCTGGTGTAATTTAAAACAACGGGGATATAGAATTTGGCAGAAAGCCTAGGCTAATGTTCCTCTCAGTCCTTTTTCCCTATCATCCTGCTTCTGCCTCCTCCTTTCCTCCTTATCCCCTCCCTACCCCAAGATCAAAATAAAATTACCTTGTACATTTACATAGAATTTTGATACTAATTCAAAATTATCCTGAAACCTTTCTAGATCTGCAGAAGACACTGCAAATTTCTTCAGGAAATAAAGCCCCATCGTGGAAACTCTTTTAGTGTTTTAAGCTCAAATTCATGCAATATTGATGAAGGTATGCCAGGCCAACTGTATATGTTGGGGACATGATGGAGCAAATAGAGCACTAGAAATCATCACACTGCTGCCTCTCACTGTATTCTGTCTGTCTAGAAGGACTGGCTCTGCTCAAGTTCTGTATTGATGTGAACTTAGAGAATCAGGGAGAAAGGTTAGGTTGTCGTTAGAAAAATGTGTTCAGTCAGGACTTCATCTTAAGCTGTAATATATAATGCGATTGAGAAGCATTTCCACCTCTTCAACAAAGACTGACTTATTTTTACAGAGATGGGACAGTCTCCCCGCCATAAACAAGAAGGGGAAAAGAAAACCTTGATGGTAACATGGAAGACATATTACTCAAACTTTATTGGTAACTGTGCACAAATTTTAGCCAATTTTCTGTGAACCTAGAGATTTTTACATACTTGCCAGTAGGATATGCCCCAGCGTATTCTGAGTAGATGTGAGGTAGAAGGGTTCCTCTTTCGTGCAACTTTACTTCTAGTTCTTTTTGGTATTCCTAAAGTGCTTTCAACCCATTTTCCTGCTGACTTATCCCTTTTAATGATCTATTTTCTCTTTCCAAGTAACAGAAAGTGACAACATACTGAGCAGATAACTGCAAATTCATTGTTTTCCTTTGATTTCAACTTGTGTAAGTAGAATTAGAGTGGGTTTGGTGCCTGCAAAGGAAGTGAGTAATATCTTTGATTCTTGTATGCCTTTGTTGCTCTGAAGTATCAGATTACTGTAAGTTTGGCCTTCTCTACCTCTTCAGAGTAATAGTTCTCTTTATGTTAATGTAGGAGCTATCATAAACGTTAGAGAGGAGGCAATCAAGGCAGAAGTATAATTCATCTATCTAATCTATGTGAATTGTATTTTAAACTTACACAATAAACTTATGGAGTAGCATGTATATAATGCTATATCTGAAACATTTTACAGTAGCCATGCTATATAATTGCCTCTAATCTTTCACTTCTTCAACATGCTATCTTTCGGCTTTCATAAGTATTCATTCAAAGCTGTTGTTATGATTAGATTCTCAACATGCTGTGTTCATATAAAAGCAAACTCCAGTGAAAAAGGTCAGTTTGAACTTCCAGGAAATGACAATACAGTTGGAATGGAAGAAGAGTTCCTGATGTGAAGAAAGCACAGACAGACTTATATATAAAAGAAACTGAGGAAGAATTTAGCTCTTTTTCCAGCACGATGCTTGTAATGAAAATTTGAGTCAGAATAGTTCTTCCAGGACTGGATTTTTGTGGCTTGAATAGGTATTAAAATCATTAATGTCACTATCCATCAGAAAATATCCGACAGTTCCTCTACTAAAGTTTTATAGGGCCTTCCCTTCCCTTCCCTTCCCTTCCCTTCCCTTCCCTTCCCTTCCCTTCCCTTCCCTTCCCTTCCCTTCCCTTCCCTTCCCTTCCCTTCCCTTCCCTTCCCTTCCCTTCCCTTCCCTTCCCTTCCCTTCCCTTCCCTTCACATTGTGCAAGTACTGCTCAGCAATACCCCAAACACTGGTGTGTTACCAGCACTGTTATAGTCACAAAACCAAAAAAGAGCACCACATAGACTGTTATGAAGAAAATTAATTCCATGTCAGCCAGACCCAGTACATCACATGTAAAGAAAGCAGATATAAATGTTGACTTAGGAACTTGCAAGTTCATATAATGCTGTATATTTTTTCAACCCATTGGCCCAAGTCCTCCAAGTTTGACGTTAAGATCAGAGCATGACTAATGCTTCTGAAATACTGGATAGAAAGTAAGACAAGTAGACTAACTGTTAGAGAGATGCTTATATCTACCTGCCTGTCTCAGGGGTGATTAATTGTTCCTATAACCCAGCAATGATTCTAACTTGAAGCACAGTTTGACTCTTATCAAGGACTCAGTTCTTTGTGAAGGTTCAAGTAATTTCACAAGTTATTATGTATTTGTATGTAAAACAGTTTATTAAAAAAAAAAAGCCCAAACACGAGATAATGAAGCTCAATACAACAGTTATTTAAGATTGTTTCTCCTTATACTGAAATGCAGCCACTTCTGAGATGGAAGTTAATTAGCACTTGAAGACAGGAACAAAATAAATTAATTTCAGACTGCAGTAGAAATCTGACAGGTGGAATATAATTGTCAGAACTGACATTTAGTCAAATGCCACTCATTTGACTCTTTCTTCTGTGCTGTAACAACAGGGTTCTTATAATAAAAGGATCTGAAGCCCTGTGACACAAACGATTGGTACTTCAGTGGACAGTTTATTCGGAAGACATCACAGGGAAATTTCTTCATATGCTGGTTACTAGCAGTCATTACTGTGCCAGATCATCACCACCTCTTCAGGGTGACCCTTGCAGACTGCTCTTTCGAGAGCTGACTCAGTCTATGCAGCTTAGACTAAGGACTGGATGAATACACTGGACGCAGTTGTATGACTAGAGGCTAAGCTGTGTGTGCGTGCCTACCATGTTAGCTTCTTTCACCAGATGGTGACTGAGACCTGCTAAGGACTTCGGAAAATATGCCCCTTAATATTTTTCTCAAAACATACAAGAATTATACTTCTTTCTCCTAAATCTTTTTCTGATACTTTAACCACAAAATCAGTCTCTCAAGTATTTTTTTTCATGCCTGCTGTATTTTTCTAATGGAAATTTCAAGGGACTGGTCAGTGTCCACAGGTAAGAGGTGCAAAATACATTTCCAATAGAGAGTTGAATTCTTAAGGCATCACCTCTAGAAAGTCAGCTTCTTTTTACTGCCCACAAGGTTACCACAACTTCTGCAGTTCAAGTCTGCCTTCACAAAATGATCAGCTGAAACTTGTGAGAACACTGACTCTCTTCAGTACTGTGGCTACATTCATTAAACATTTTAATAACAAGAAAAAAGAACTGTATTAACAATCTTGAGCATTCTCTTAATTGCTTAATTAATAGGCCAATAGCCTATGCACCAAACTCAAGACCCTATGTGTGAAATATTGGAGGATTTGTTTAGAAATCATAGCAGTTTACAGCTGGCTGTATTTTGAAGGTGTGTGTTAGCAAAATGATTCTCCTTACTTCTCCAGTGAGGAGTACATTCTCTTTGAAAGGGGCAGCTGTGTATAGAGGCATATCTCCTAAAATCGGTGTTAGAAGCAGTGTAAAAGGTAAAACTAGCCTATGCAGAACTTTGTGATAATGTTGCTATATGGATTTTGATACCAAGCTAGCAAGATACATTGCAGGTCTGCAGATTGTTGGTATGGTGATTTTTATATTCTTTTTGAGAAACTATTTTTGCATTTATTTGGAAAAACAGCAAAAAAGGTGCAAAGTTGTCTTGAGAGTTTGTTTTTTCCACAATCTTTCTGCCACAAATTGCTCTGAGATTTGAATGTTTTGCATGCTGGCCAGACCCATTTTTGCTTTGTTTTTTTTGGCAAAACTACCATTCTTTTCAAAAGATATAGCACATGGTTACCTGTGAAGGTAGCCTGTGAGTCAAGACAAATCCGTACGTGTGAGGTATGCTTGAACTGAGTGTTGCTCTACAGCAAATTGCAAATATTAACTAGTATTAGTAACAACGATATGAAAATTTTGTCACATTACAATGAGATTTAAAGTTTTTAAGGACTAGAACTCTAATATTCTTATTGCCAGTACACATAAAGCTGAATCTGATATTTCTTCAATGCCTTTATTACATGAGCTAGTCAGGTTAGGCTCCTTATGGTGCATACTGCATTTGTAACAAATTATTGGTAAAGCTAGCCAAGGAATATGTTAATTGGTACTAATATAGAAGGACCATAAAAGAAAAAGACTCCCTAGGAAAAGAAAAGATGAAGAACATTTCTTGCTGCTGTGAATTGACCTTGGCAGGCTGCCAGATGCCCACCCAGCTGCTCTTCCATTCCTCCTCAACATGAGAGGCAGGCAGCGAAAGAAAAGCTTGTGGGCCAAAATAAAGACAGGCAGATCACTTACTAGTTACCATCATGGGCAAAACAGACTTGATTTGGGAAAATTTAGTTTAATTTATTGCTAATTAAAAATTGTGTAGGATGGTAAGAAGCAAAGATAAAAACTGCCCCCACCCTCTCCATGGGTCCTCTCTATGGGTCCTCTCCATTGTCTGTACTTCCTCATGGTAAGCCTGGTCCAGCATGGGCTCTCTCCACTGGCTACATCTTCTTTCAGTGCATACCCAGCTGGTCCAGCATAGGGTCCTCCATGGTCTGCAGTTTGCAAATATCTACTCTGGTATGGTCCTTTCCATGGTCTGCAGGGCAATACCTGCTGTACCATGGTGTCTCCAAGGGCTGTAGGGAAATACCTGCTCCAGCACCTGAAGTACCTCTTCCCTTCTCCTCTCACCTTCATGTTACAGGGCTGATTCTTATACTTCTCCCCCCCCCCCCCCCCCCCCCCCCCGTCTCAAAATTATTGGGCAGAGTTATACCTTATATATACCTTATACTATATGTAACCTTATATATGTTTTCCCAGAGGTGCCACCAGCTTTGCTGATGAGATCAGCCAGCTGGAAGCATCTGGAAATGGCTAAGAACTGGTTGTCTCCAGTACAAGGCAGCCCCTGGCATCTTTGCACAGATCCTACATCCCACCCCCCTTGCTGTCAAAACCTTGCCACCTACACCCAGTAGATTTGCTTTCTTGATCTGAGGAGAGTATTACAAGGACAAAATTAACATTCCCTATAGTCGGTAAAAAGAAAACTTCTCATCTGTTTTCCACATTACATTTCCTGATATGTATTTTGACATTTTAATAATTTTCTGTTAAAAAAACCCCAACAAATTATGGAAATGGAATCTCCTAGACCTTTTCAAATGAGTCGTAAGAAAAGGAGTGTATCTGCCAAGATGCCTCAAAATAGTCGGATTCCCAGGTGTAGTGTAAACTTCTGAAAATGTTTACAGGTACTGACAGTTTTCCAATCTTGGATAAGTGTCTAATCCTTTTGTGGAACAGCTTGTCCTAGTTTTCATTATTTCTGGCATAGAAGGGTAAATTGCATGCAAGATTCATCATTTCCTCCCACTGTCTAAAATCACTTTCTTTGAAAAATAATGTATGGAAATTACTTTCCACTCATAGCTTCCCTTAAACTTGTTGAAAGCTTCCTTCTTTATGCAGACCAGTAAATGGAAATGGGATAAATGGACTTTTCTCTTTCAATGATGCCTTTCCTAATGCAGATATCTGTACTGTGCGAGTGCCAAAAGGTGACTTACCAGTGGCAATACCTGTAGGGAATGATGCCAGCAGGTGGAATGTTAAGGGAGCTCAAGAAATACTGCCTCTATGATGCTATACCTTCATGAATTAAGTGCAGATTCACCTCCCTCTGCTTCTCCAGGGGTGGATGAAGAACTGATTACTGTAATTTAAGGTCAACAGGAAAAAAAGACTGTTACATGACAGCAAGTAGAATGCTGTTGAGCCCTTTCTGAAATACTGGAGACAAGGCTTTCTTTCATGGACTAGATATTTCAAACATTTCCATTTGTAGATATTTTTTTACGGCCCTCACCGATATTATATTTGACTGATTACCAATGTATAGCCGGTTGTTTGGTGAGCAAACATGTACATACCTTTCTGTCTGTGTGTACCTTCATTTCATACCCTCCATATGGGTAGAAGGAAAAGAGAAAGAAAATGCCTTACTCTTCCCTGGTCCGCCCTTCTGAATTGAGTCAGAGTACCAGCAGTGAATCACAGAAAAGCAGTGTGGTTGTGCTTGGAGGTCTCATTACAGGGAATTAAAAGCTGGAGGGGGACTTTTTACAAGGACCTGTAGTGACAGGACAAGGCGTAATGGGTTTAAATTGAAAATGGGTAGATTTAGATTAGATATCAGGAAAAATTCCTTCATGGAGAGGGTGGTGAAGTTGTGGATGCCTCATCCCCGGATGTCTTCAAGGCCAGGCTGGTCTTGTGGAAGGTGTCCCTGCCAATGTGAGGTGGGTTTGGAACTAGATGATCTTTAAGGTCCGTTCCAACCCAAACCATCCTATGATTCCATGATTCTATGAATAGTAATACCTACTTAAAAATAATAGTATTAAACATTCTCTAAGTTCCCAATGCCATCTGTTCCCAGGTCTATCCAGACATTTGTTACTCTACTAAATTTATAAATGCTGCTAAGCAGTCTTCAAAAATTAGATTTTTCTTTTATGAATGTGTTCATATTTCTGTCACTTTCTGACAAGATGTCCAATAAAAACATATCAATTAGCATAAATTTTTGCTCTTGAGTGGCCATCCATGCATCTGATGGCTTGATATTTTTATCTACTCTTTAATGGAAATCATTCTCCATTGCAGCTCACAGTTTAAGTAATTTTTTCCTCCTGTTTATTAGGTGTTACTACATTGTCTGAAATATGATTTGGTTTTAATTATACAAACAACATCTTCTGGTTCAGTATTGCAGATTTTCAGCTGAGTGCTTTCAGAAAAGCCAGTAAATAAAGCTGACTTTCCTGCAATTTATCCTATAAAGAGATGAAGTAATAAAAGCTGCAAAATGGTCAGTGTTCTTGCAGGAGGATTAATCTCTTTTCTATTTACTTACAGCAAACATTCCATCTGGATACTTCTTGCCAACTGCTTCTTGCTGACTGCATTCAGTGGGCATAAACATAATTTATTTTGATGGCATGTGGTTTTTAACTTGCAGATATACATGTAGTAAGTTGTTTTTAAAATTGCTGTATATGTTGCTATAATTAATATTACTTACCAAACATACCTATGCAAATTTATTATACAGATGCTTATGAACATAGCAATTGCTGTGAGATCTGGGCAATGCTGTCATAGCTTTCTAAGATTTCAAAATATATTTGTGAACTCTACAACATTCTGCAAGCAGTGACATGATACTGAAAAGGCAGGTGACACTTCAGGGACAGCTGTCACCGGCATGTCTGTCTCATTGCAGCCATAATGCTCTGTTGTCAGTGTGATGGGGAAGTAAAAGCCACTGCATTAAGAGCTAATAGTATTTGAGTGATCCTCATATACTGTTTTTGCAACATTTGTTGTAAAACAAACATGTTTTTACATGGCAGTGATACTTAGGTGTTTTTGAAGTGGCTGGACTGCAGGTTGTACAACCCCCTGAAGCTAGGAAGCAATGACGTCTAAATGATGGGTAGACCTGGGATCAGCGATGCTAGCTTAAAAGTGATTTTGAAAGTATTTGCGTACTTGCTATGTACAGAAAAGGGTATGTGGATTGTCAGGATATTTTTAGTATTGCAAAACAGTTGCCTGTCTTTACAAGTTGTTGTAGTGATATGTTTTTTGTCTCCCCAAAACTCTGTAGATGGTGTTTTTCTGTTTAGGTTTTAAGATTACATAAACTCTATAATTCCTTGTTGTCTGCTTTCTTTTAAATTGAAGATTATTTAAAAAATGCTCAACTCTAAATTGACATCAACTAACATGCTCTCTCCATCCATGCAACTTTGTGAATTAACTCTGAGAATAGAATTAGCATGAATTAGGTGTGTTAAGGATTCATGTACTTCTTAGGTGCTTTAAGCAAGACACATTGTTGTGTGTTCTAGCATGATAGCAAGAGATATCTTCTGCCACAGACTGGTATCATTATAATATCATACTTTTCTGTGATAAAGGGGATGATTTTATATAGAATAACCTAAACAACTATCAATTTAGCCACGCATGGATAAAGAGGTGTGGGTGTATTGCAGTGAGTGCTTATTGCCAGGTTATTGTGGCACTGTCAGTGAATGCTTTCTGTGTTCAGATTTTTCAACACATGGCCTCCTGACTAGTACTGACTGACTGTATTTAGCATGTGAGTTCCCAAAACCAGACAGGATCTGCTGTTCATGAGAGGTCAAATGCCTATAGCAGCTATTTGCATGCATAAACACTGAGTATTTAATAGCAAATTTAATAAATAAATTTATTTTCTAGTTAAATCAAAGCTTTGG
Source organism: Rhynochetos jubatus (assembly GCA_027574665.1). Taxonomy (NCBI): domain Eukaryota; kingdom Metazoa; phylum Chordata; class Aves; order Eurypygiformes; family Rhynochetidae; genus Rhynochetos; species Rhynochetos jubatus. The sequence continues at coordinate 28,199,354 of CM050656.1, forward strand.
TTCTTTCTTCTACTAAAAATACGTGTATCCATGTTCAACTTTGCACTTTACAACCTTAACACACACAAAAAAAGAAGCAAGATAAGTTTGCATAGATCTTAGATCAGGGAACTTTGGATGACAGGATGGGAATGAACATAAATTTGGGGTTTGGTTTTGTATGTTTTGTTTTGTTTTGGTGTGTTGATTTTATTTTTTTTAGGGTCGATCTTATTTTCGGTGTACTCTTGTAATTTTGTATGAGAACTTCGTTTCGTATCAGTAGACAGAGACATACCTAGTATCTCTGAACTGCAGAGTTGAGTTCCCATGTCCCGATCATTAGATTCTGACTCTACAGGTTTTTAGTCTGCGCTCTGTGATGGTAATTTATACAGCCCCTGTTGTGAGCACCTCTTAAGGTGACAGCTACACCTTAAGATGGCATTTGCAATTGTAATGTTCCTGGTTTAAGACCTTTGTAAATCGAGGAGTTAGCACTCTGCATAACAGGTAACCTGAAGAGGTGCTGGCCTGTGCTGTTCTGCACATATTCCTGGCCTCAGGGTAAAGTTAGCCAGCTAATCCTCTCACTTGGCACCTGGTGATGATGCCAGCAGCATGTCCCTGTCTTTATCTTCAAGTGAAGCAGCATGTTTTCATGTTAACATCCTTCAGCTTTAGAGTAAAAATTAATGTAACTGTTTACTTCTAAGAAAATCCTATATGAGCTCTGGAGACCATAATGCCAGTGAACCTCAGCTTGAACAGGATCTGCACTGCATGCCAGCCCTGCTCATTTGATGCTGCACAACTTGATGTTCCCTGCATCTGAAGGGTTGTAAGATTAATTTTGGTATCTCTTTTTTCCTTCTCATACTAGCTCTTATAAGAGGTATTACCTTAGAGTCTGAGTGCCCTACTACTGGGATCCATACCAAACACCTGTAGTGATTCCTTACAGCAAGAGAGTGAACCAGGCTTGAATAGGCAGCGGTAACATGTCTGACTGAAATAAAACAAACCATTCAGTGATATAAAAACCCTAAAAACTAAAAATGTGTTTTAGCTTGGCATTTCATAAAGAATTATTGCAGAAAGTGAATCCTTCAACATTCTTGAGACGTTTTGATTGTGTTTTAAAAAAGAGAAATAGATAACACACAGCTCAAGAATTTACACAAAAGCATCTGACAACAAATGTGACATGTAAAAGCTCATATCGTTGTATTATTTCCTAGTAAACCACACCTAATTTGCTAATGATTGTTTCTTGACAGGCTGTATATAAATACTGTAAGGTTTTAACAGTGTGGAATACAGAATCAAAATATTTTTTCATTACTTTTCAGAACAAATTAATTATAGTTAATATTTGTGTCAACAACACAATGTTGACTTTAGTAGATGTCAGAAGCAGCTAATATTGAAGAAAATGGAAAATTCTTTTAAGGCAGTTTCATGAACAGCAATGAGATTATTTGCAGTCTGGGGTGTAAGTGTAATACATGAACTAACAGTATTGAAGGCATAGGAAATACAAGCAGTATCATTGTTTTTAGTCAATATTTCCATCTTTGGTCACGAATTTCATACAGATTTCTCCCCAGACCATTTATGATCAATATTTTTAATACATATATATGAAGATAGTTCTTATAAACATTCAAAACCAGCCTGTTGGTTAGTTTTATTAAAAAATGATTATGACATGGAAAAAAACCTTGTCTAATCTTTCATATAAGTAAATTAGGTAATTCTGAGTACAAGTAGAAGGATTTGACTCCGGTAAGTTTTTCAGATAAACATAAGAAGTCAGTCTAGATTTGCATGCTATTAATAGATATTTAGGACTAAAAGAAGACAAGAGGAGATGGCCTCAAGTTGCACCAGGGGAGGTTTAGAATGGATATTAGGAAAAATTTCTTCAGTGAAAGGGTTGTCACGCGTTGGGACAGGCTTCCCAGGGAGGTGGTTGAGTCAGCGTATTTAAGACACATGTGGACAAGGTGCTTAGGGACATGGTTTAGTGGTGGGTTTAGCAGTGTTAATGGTTGGACTTGATGATCTTAAAGGTCTTTTCAAACTGAAAAGATTCTGTGATTCTAGGAGACTTAAAGAAAGCTGGCCCTTTCTCTTGCTCTTAAGCAGGACTTAGTATATCCCTGACATACTTCTATATTTGGTTTTGTAAGTTCCACTGACTGAGATATTGCAAGCTCCCCTTCTTTATCATTAGAGATCAATGATTATCATAGTTAGAAATAGTTCTTTATTATTTAAGTTAATCTTTCCTGACGGCAAAATTACATATTTTTGGTAGGGTATTTTTCTGGGTTGGTTTTTTTTTTTTTTTTTTTTTTTTCTCCCATTTTTCTTCTAACCTGGGTAGATGTAGGCATTGTCTGATACTTGATTGTTTTGCTGTGTTTGATCACAGGAATGTCCATGTCCGTGTCCATATCCATTTTCTCTTTCCTAATTTTTCGTATCTACTTGCTGTGCTACTTGCACTGGCATATTAACGTGTCAGAAATACATTACGCTGTCTCTTCACCTGAGGCAGATTACAAAATTTCACAACTACCCCAGGTTTGTATGCAAGGCTTGATCATGGAAGCCTTAAAGCCCAGGGTGCACTATGTCATACCACCCTCAGTGGAAGCTTCATCTTCCACAAAGGCTAAAGGTGAACTACGGATTCTGTGTAGTGGGGACAGCCGTGGTGTGGAATAAACATTTTGCTCCTCTTCCCAAACATTAAGTCACAACATCTATAATCCAGACCAGTCAGCTGCATGAAGACAGCTTGGTCACCCAATGCCGATCTGCTTCAATTTCATGAGCAGGGCCCATTTCAAAGACCTGTTCAACACAGAATATGGTGATTTAGAGATAAGGTTGAGTCCTCTTTTTTTTGTTGTTGTTGCTTAGCTACCACAGCTCTGCATGCACTAAAAATACCTTATCAGGTGATGGACACATCTGTAGAATAGCTGTGACAAATTACGAAAATCACTGAAAATTATGGCAAAATTACAAAATGTGGCCACAGTAGGTAGAGAATTGAAAATAATCTTAAGAGAGTGATATTTTTTTTCACAGTTATTTCTGAATCCAGGTTTATATTTCCATACCTGGTAGTCTTTTCAAAGAAACAGGTCATATTTATCTATCTGATTAATATGGCAACATTTCATCTGTGGTTTACCCGTATTTGCAAGTAATATTATATTGAAGTTGCTGTATTTCTTCAGCACTTAATTTCAGCAGAACTTTTCTTCTGATATATTGAGAGAAAATGGTTACCTGTGAGATCCAATGCTGATTGTATATTGTCTATTACTCCATTTCATATAATTTATTAGAATAAATCAAAAATTTCAGAGGCAAACTACTTGAAAACTGATTTTCAAAAAAACCCAGATAATATTTGTATTTTCTTTTACAGTTTATCTTGGTGGTTTTCCTTCGAAAAATCATGCTGTCTTTCAGGTTAGGAAAAGGGATGGAATTGTAAATTTATGGCTATTTTGGCCAATTCCTACTAATATCAATTAAATTTTTACTCTAATTCATAGGTTAGTTCTGCCATGTCTTCATAATGTGTTGCTTTCTCTTCCCTTTTTATGTCTCCTATAAAAGCAGTACTTTTCAGAACATAGTTTCTTCCTTCAGAAGTCCTTTGTATTAACTGACCCAGTCTTGAGATTATTTTACAACATTGTTAAGATAGGTTGTAGTACTGGACTTCCCTTTTAGTATGTAGAGTCAGTGGTCCTCAATATATAAACACAGGAATGAACATTTCAAGCTTAGACAGAATTCTCAAACTGGGAATGTTCAACAGCTACGTTTGTCAGATGTCACTGATTTGCAGTCACTGAAATTTTTTTTGCATACAGACTTCTGTTCAATAGATTAGGTCTTCTATGGTATTATTTTTAACATTCCTTTTCTTATGCAATAATTAATAATACTACCTGAATGTCTAATTGAATATTTCAGAAGTGTTTCAGAAATAATTATATCAGTTGCCCCAAAGTGAAAATAAAGCCATTCTAAAATGGTGGGTTTCATTAAATTGCGATTTTTAAGAAGACCACAGTATCTTGTAAAACATTGCAAGGTCTGTAGAAAAGATGCATTTCTGATGCCAAATTTTCATTTTTCAGTATGTGTTGCATCACTGAATAAAGAATGTTATTACATTGAAGATACAATTGTTCCCTTATTAAAGCACTTTTTTTGTGGATGGATACCACTGTAAAATCTCTCCTATTGTGTAAGGCATAGAAATGTATGCTGAGACTTCTATTGACACATGAAACCAGGAAAAGAATTTAAATTATAAGCTAAATTAATTGTCACATATCTACTTTATAATTTTCTCATGAATGAAATATAACAAGTTCTGGTGGAGTTTTGTGTGATGGAAACAGAGGTAAAAGCACAGTATTAGAACGATGCAAGAGTTTCTTCAGGTGCTTGTTTTAGACTTAAAGAAATCATAGCAGCTATCATAAAATTTATTATTTCCTTTCTTATCTACTGAAGGCACTTTGTGACCTGAAAAGCATCTCAAGAATGAAGAAGCTATTCCATCTTGTTAATTTTCAAATAGTGTCCTGGTGTAAGCTGGAAATTTCTTTCTTCTTCCTCTGCACCGCAAACCCCCCCCCCCCCCCCCCCCATGACTGATTCTTTCAAAATACAAGTATAAGAATCATGTTGATTGACAAGAAAATTTTACCTTTAAAGATCCTACCTCTCATGTACAGTTGTACATCTGTTGCAACTATTGTTGTTATTATTAATAATATTATTAACTGTAGAGTGATGAGCTAATACTGGTTTATCATAATCTTTCAGTCTTTCTTAGCAAATGAACAATGAAGAGAATGACTGTGAGTTTTGACTGATTTTCTGAAACATATAAAGGATCCAAATGGTGTCATTTAGTGACATTTAAAAACTTCTTTACTCCAAAATTCTTTCTGCCATTTAAGTTAGTACTAGGGGCGATCAAAGCATCAGTCTATAAGAATGATGAGAACACTGTGAATGTTTTGAAGTAATTTATATTGAAATACTAATTATGATGGCAGAATTTGTCAAGAACTCTTAGTATCAAATCAATATTAAAAAAAAGAAAAAAATATAGTGATGGCTATATCGGTGCTGTGTTCCTTCTAATATGTCTATTCAGGGGACTGAAGTGAAATTGTGAAGAGTCAACTCTGAGTTATCAGATTTAAAATTTCCATTGTGGGATTAGGTCATAGACTCCTCTAGAGGTGGGAAACCCACATTAGCATGGCTCCCAGGTAATAAACATCCAAATATGTGGGAGCTGGACTGTATCTGGAACCCTCTGGCTTCAGAAGCTGGCTTCAGGCAAATTTTTGAAATACTGCAGTCCTGGAGCTGCAAGTCCGGGATATCCTGAGGTGACTCAGACCCGGAAAATTCTTCAGAAGTTCCATGAGTGAACTGGCAGGAAAGCAATGGTGTGTGGTTGTGTTTCCACACACCATTTCAGGTGTGGTAACTCATCATTTTCAGATGGAGGATGTTTCCATGAAGGTTTCTGGCACCATACACTTCATAATGCTTTGTTATAACACTATGTTGCAAGTTATAACTGATGTGAAATTTCTCCTCCGTGTTACTTTATCCTCAATCTGTATAAGCATTATATTTTTTACAAACTGAAGTCTCTGACTTAACTCAAAGGAAACGTCAATGAACTAGGATCACATAAAGAATATAAAGGTTCATAGAGGTGTCAAAGAATACTTAGAAATATTTATCAGTGTGGAAAGTTGGGGATCTTCTTCTTCTTTACCCTCTAAACATATAAATACATCTGTAAACCTGATTTGCACTGTAAAATGTGTTTGATGACAAAGAAAATGGAAGCATACATTTTTCCCTTGCTCACACTACAGCATTTCAACATAATGTTTTCCAACCACTGACTGACTTTGCTGCAATATTAAATTATTAAAGACAGAAAATCTTGTGAGGCTTTTAATGTCTCCTCACCATCGTTGTCCATATTTATGAAGTAACCTGAATATTTCTTCTCATTTGTGGATACATCCTTTGTTATTTTTTTTACTAGTGATCTCAAAAAGCCACACATGTGAGATGATAACATGAAAGCTGGAATTAAATATTTGTGTTTCACTCTGTGAAGATAAAGTTCTTAGTCCATTTCTTTGTCAGAATTGAAATGAGAGGATTTGTCCTTGTGTGGCCAAGTAATATTCTCATTGACTCCAGGTAACAAAGTTCAGTGTCACCTAGTTGTTCTAGCAAGTCATTTTGAGGTAAAAAGATATTAATTTCAGGCAAGATTAAGAATAAATTTTCTCATCAGCCTAGTATGGTGGAATTCTGATTAGTGATGCTGGCTACCTGCAGCATATAGAGCTGGCATTTTCTTGAGTACTTTGTAGAGAGGAATATGCTGAGAACTCCCTACAGAAAGTGGTGCTTTGGGATGTGGTTTGGAAACCCCTCCGTGCCCTTAATGTTATTTTCCTAGCTACTCTTCTAGGAGTAAGAAGAGGAGGACACTGATCTTGGGACTATGCCAAAGAACAAGTGCTCTTCCTAGGGACTAGTCTGTCAGTGTTAACTGGGAACACTGTAAGACAAGTTTCTCACAGGGCAGGGGTACTTATTCTGTACCCTTCTGTTGGGTTATTAAAGTCTTGTTGGAATATTACAACCATTCTTATAGTAAACTGCACTGTGGAATCTTATTTTTAATCTGTGGCAATTTTTTTAAATGAATTTGAAAAAATGTGATGTGTGTATATCTTGACATATCAGCATTCACAATTATTTTAATCATCATTATTTAAGTTTAGCTATGATTTTTCTAAATAATTCTAGGAAATCTTAAATATTCAAACAAAGTTTGAGCTGAATGCCCAAGCTTTCTGAAATACTTTACCTGAATCTACTACATTGTAATGCAGTTGGACCTCAGTTCATATAATTGCTGATTAGAAACACTGTAGTTTGCAGGTTCATTTACACAGACTAGGTATGTTCCAATAAAAGGTGGTTTGAGGTGCTGTTTTGCTTTTCAACAAAGAGAAGAAAATAAGAAACTAAGCCTGAAGACAATTTAAACCTTGAGAAATTACATTTCTTCTACTAATACTGTAGTCAGAATGACAAAATAAGTGACAAATTCTGCTCCGGGAGCAGTCAGAGGCAAAGCTCCTGTATGCCTCAGTGGTTACCAGGTTTCACTCATAATCTTGTTTGTCACAGTTTTCTGAGTCTGAGTAATATTTATATCCCATGTAGACTCCCGTCATTTCAGCAAGTAAGACAGTTTATTTGTCAGAAGTTTTGTTAAGAAGCAATCACTCTAGGGTTTTCCCCCTATGCTCCTTCCTTTCCCTTTCCCTTTCCTTTTCCCTTTCCTTTTCCCTTTCCCTTTCCCTTTCCCTTTCCCTTTCCCTTTCCCTTTCCCTTTCCCTTTCCCTTTCCCTTTCCCTTTCCCTTTCCCTTTCCCTTTCCCAACAGTTATTCATAACCTATCAACAATTTTTTAATCATGCTTTTCACTGAAGCTTGCATAAATCTTGAATGATACCACTGTGAGAGAAAAGAGCTCTCCATCAGCAACTTCAGTTCTGTTTTGTTTCCTGATGTCTAGCATTCTTTTCATCTTCATAGGAGCATTATTCAACCACAGAAATTTTGTTGTGAAAGGAAAATTATGCTTTTCTTGGATTTTCCCCTAAAATTCTTGTTTTTCCTGAGTGCTATTTATTTTCTTCAGTTGTAAATCATGTTAACTTTTAATGAGGCATCAAGGTACAGAAAGTTACATTTTCTGACTCTACTTTCATATTTTAGGTCATTTGCTAAATCAAAGCAAATTAATAGCACTTAGTGAAACCACTGAAATTATGACAGTTTACAACTGAATGCAATTTTTCTCACGACCTGTTTGATACATGAAGCAGGAGTGGAGGAAATGAAGATATTTGTGTGATTAGTTAAAAGATACAGTGAAACTGCTTAGGGAACAAAGCACAGTGTATTTAATGAAGTGATAACTGGGGAAGTGAGGAGAAGGCAAGCAAGCAGAGGAACTGACCAGGGCACTTACAGTTAGGAGTAGAGTTTATCTTTCTCAGAGAAATTAGCACAGCCTTAACACTTTATTTTCTGCTGCATTCATTGTTGTGTTTCTTTTTTTCCTTCTGGTAGATGTAGCATGGTGTCATGACCTATCTACTTCCCTGTACTGAAGCAGCACATCAGGTGGAAAATTTCAAAATTGTCATTTTTCAGAAACCAGCAATTATTTCAAAAGAAAAAATCAATCTTACTGAAAAAATATGAAGGACAATAATACATCATAAATAAATAAATATGTATAAATACACCTCTGTCTCCTGTGTAAACAAGCAGGAAGCAGTACTGATGCCCTGTGCCGTAACAGGTGCAGTACTAGTGCTTGCTTTAATAAGATATTGCCAGCCTTTTAACAGAATCAAGGGGAAAAAAAGCCCTGTTTTAGCACAGATATAATTTTATTCATCCACAGGTAGTAGCAATTTCCCTGTTCAAGATCTGTGTTGTTTGTTTCAGCTTCCCAGGAGCTCCTATTGTAACTGAAGTCCATTTTGTATAAGACAACCTATGCTACCTTAATCCTTATCTAAAGTACAGCCAAGCAGGCCTTTCAGAGTCTATGAAAATTCAATAAAAGCTGCTTCTAACACATATAAATGAATTTTATAATTCCACATTTTTACTCATAAGCTAGTGCTGAATGTGAAAAATAGACCATGAAACTGCAAGTCTTCTGTTTACCAGAAGTTAGAGCTCCCACAAGGCTTTATTAAGTTAGGTTTCTGGGGCCAGAAAAGCCTGTTAGCTGTACTTTGCTTTTCAGCTTTATAAAACCCCTAAATTTCTTCAAATATTAGATCTTCTAACTTTGCTGAAATTGATTAAATACATTAATAGAAATACCCTTAAATAGACAGAGAAAAAAAAAAATCTGTTTACCATTAAAATAAAGTTAAGGATATTTCCTAATAGGCCACCAACAAAGTTCTCAAAAACCTGGTTCATTACAAAGCAATCAGGAAGAAGTAGCTAACTGTTCCCCAGTGGGGTATGTATTGTTCTAACAGAAAAAAACCTCAACTAAAATATACACTCTAAGTTTTGCATAGGGGTATGCATTTAATGTAAACAGGAAACTGGCATTTAATGTGAATCTGAAACATTAACTTTGGCATTTACAATAGGAGAATCAAAGTAAAATATGTGCGATAAGTCTAACCACAACAAAGCTGCAAAAGGCATAATTAGCAATCAGAGTAAGATTTTTTTTTTTTTTTTTTTTTAGCTAAAGTAAGAATTTAGTTAATTGAATCCATATCAAATAAGTCATTAGCGTTTTCCAGATATGTTTCATAAGATAAGAGGTGGGTAATTTACTTTAGTTCTTTAAAATGGCTATGAAAGTCTCATTATAGAAGACCCTAATACATAAAAATCTCTGAACTTAGAACATAATTTGTCAATGTGACAGTCCTAAGTGGAGATTTTAAAAGCTTCCTAGGATAATGATGCCCCATTCTTACTAATTTCTCTCAAGAGGCATTGTCCTTTGCACGTGTACCTTATACAGGGACTGGCCTTCAGAAGAGATGTGAAACTATCATTTCTTGCAAAGAAATGTTCACTTTTTCCTGATTAGTGTCTAGCCAAGAAGAGTGGTCAGAAAAGCTGTGTGTCAAGATGAGTCAGAAAAATATTTTTTAAAAATTCAAATTTGTAATACAGTATTTTAAAAGTCAAATATTTAACGAACAATTTTTCTTCACACCATATTCTTATCATAACATACACTATAAGAGTAAAGCAATGACATCATTAAAAGTCTCCTCCAGTCACTGAGCAGGAATTGAGCTGGCTGGAAAGTCAGTTTTTACAAAATTAAATCTATTGAACGTATGAGCTTACATTAGTATGTGGAAATGAAAATCCCTGTGCTTGCGAGGAGATTTTATGAGTGTCTTGAAAGACTAAGAGAAAAATATTATAGAGTGATGAACTCGATGCTTTTAATCTCTCTCAAATAAAAGTGGTTTTCCAGTACATCTAAAGACCATCTGGAGTGGAATAAAAATAATTTCTTCCTTGCATTTTCAGGGTACAAGAAATACCTCAGTATTCTTTTGAATAGATGCTACATGTTGTTTTGACTATTGTTATGAGGGAGAAATAGTAATTTGATAGTACAGAATACACCATCTCCTTTAAATTAGCCACTTGAAAGTACCTTGTGGTGAGGAAAATATTTAATGAAATACTGTCATCTTGCTTATCATATTACAATCAGTTTTGAAAATCCTATGTAATTTGAATCTGCTTCTGAAGATAATAGGCTACAGAAGAATGTTTCTGGGCTTTATGAAGTAGTTCTAAGTTCTATATCAACATTTTTCACACTCTGTATGTCTTGCAAATGTCATCAAAGAAGGGCAATTCAACTTTGTGGAATTATTCCTAAAGCAATACTGGTCAGCAAACACCAGAAAAGTTTTTGTAGCTCTATAGCATTGGCTCTCTGTCTTTGGTGGAAGACAAAAGTAAACACCCCTCTTATTATTTAAGAATTTTTTGGTTGTTTGTTTTTAACTGTAAGTAGTGTTCGCATGCTATAATGGGTTTGGCTCCCCAAAACAGCAGGTATGTGACAGATGTTAAGAAGAAGAAATGCATGAATAATGCATACCATTTTGAAGCTCTCCCTTTAACTGTTAATACTAGGTATATGCAAATCTGAAAGTGAGGGGTAGTCTAAATTATATAAAATGCACGTCCTTGAAAGAGAAGTTGAAGAGGGAACATCTTTTGTGTTAAGATAATTTAAACAAATAAATTTAGTCTCTCAGAAAAGTTACTTCATAAACGAGTGTATTTGGCACTAAGAATGCCAAAGTGCTTGGTTTTGTTGTGAGGGTGGCTGGCATACAAAACCAACACTTAAAGATCAGGAATGAGAATGCTGCAGGGACAAATACATGCATATTGTAGCCATTCTCTTAAATAATGTCCCTGGCCAACGAATAAATGTGAAAGTTTAGAAAATCTTAGCATCTCTTATTCACTACAGTACGCTACTCGTATGAATAAAAGTTTACAAAGGACTTAGGACTCTCTGTGTTCTTAATCACATCAAAATGAAAAACAACATTGCATTTTGCATGTAACAATTGCAGAATAAAGATCATTACTATGGCAGCTGGAGTAGATAGTTTTGCCTTATTAAAAATTCTGGTTTTGTCAACCATTTTGAGTTCACACTGGCAAGGTTGGGTGGAAAAAGAAGAGATAAACAATAAAGTAAAAATTCTGTAAGAATATATGTCACCATAACCTTGTTATGTTGTTAACCTTGTAAGAATATATGCCTTATACCTTGAAAAAAGCATGCTGATTACATGTGTTCCTTTCACTAAAGATTCACATCAAGAGCTGCAGAGAAGCTGCACTGAAAGTAATTTGCCTGAAACAGATTTTTCTAATGTCAAGTTAGTGCCCTTTGAAAATAATACCATTTTCTATTTAGATTTCATTAGATTATCTAGATTTCAATAGATATCTATTTAATGTGGTTATTTCTGTTCTGATGTATGGAGCTCCTTGAAATGCCGTTGTTTAGACCCGATTAAACAGCCCTTTTAAACATTTAACTTGTTATAAAACAAATTAACATCATGACAGTAGAAGGATTAATTAATAATTTTTTAATTTATTAATGTATTACTTTATTCTAGTTTGGGACGTTTGAGGTTACTGAAGAGGTATCGTTTTAAACAGCACTCCTTTCTGTAAGGTTCACATTTTTCCACTAAGATTCAGTGCATTTTGGCTCAGTGGTGGCTGCTGGGAAATTGCCCTCAGAGCTTTATTTGAAGCTAAAACAGTCAGTAATAAATTGTTTTATTGTGAAAGTCATGCCTAGCATGTTGATTCTTTTCATAAGTTACATTGCTGAAGCATATCGTATATTTAGTTACCTGCCTGACAAGTTGTCTATTTAACAGAAAAAAAAACCATTCTGACAGTGATTGATGGTGCAGCTGCCCCTTTTCAGTGATGGGGAAAATAAGCCGAGTCGAAGTAGATCTGAGTACAGCATGGCCATTCTCTCTTTACTGCTGCTTCCTCATTTCTCTTCATTTGGGTAAGAAGGCTTTGCTTTGCTTTGAACACACTTATTCCCAGAGTCTCCTATCTGCCAACATTTGTTTTCATTGCTTTCTTCTTTTTTACTTTGGAATAACTTTAGAGACCTTACTCTGTACTGGCCTACTACATTAAAGAAACTTCTTTTATAATTCCGATTATTTGCTCCCCAGGTCCAAGGACATCAGTTTTAAAATAAGAGCTGTTGCTAAGGACTGAATAGTGTCATTCATCCTTCTGCTTCACTTTGTACTGTGACATTTTGTTTCAGGCTCTGTTTCCCCTGGGTTGATTTCACTGGTATTTAGACTTGACACCTGTCTTAACATTACAGAAAGGCAACAGGCACATAGAAGGAGCACAAAATTTGTCCTGAAGCTGCTGTACTAGTTTAAATGTATTTGACAATGTGGCTTTTAGATGAAGAGGGCACAGTCATACACTTCCCATTGGCTGCACAGCTCAACCTATAAGGAATTCTGCAGCTGATCTTCTCTAAATATCACTCTGCCAGTGAAAAGTATGAGCTTACAAGGAATCCCGTGATGCAATCCATACAGTCTCAATGGGTAGAAATAAAAGATATTAAGTAGGGCACTTCTTAGTGAAAGAGGAAAAATTGTACTTAAAGTTCATGTTTCTCAACTTGCTCTGGAGTTTATCTGACATTTACATTCCAACACAATATGCAGAAGACTCTGAATTTATATCAGTATAATCACATCTCCAGCTCATCTATTCTTTCATTTTGGGGGAATTTTGAGACAAGCAAATACCAGATTTAGAGGTGCAAAGAGTATCATATAATTCCTATTTATAACTTCATACAATTTCTATGTATGCCTGCACATATGAGAAAAGGCAACTTCAGCATGCTTTCTTATCCGTGGCGCCACCATTACACCACACCAAATGTAATGTATTTACATTTGCTGAGGGCTGGATCATCTTTCCAGATACAGAAGTATGTTTGAGAAATGTTTCTATGGTGATTGTATAATGGGCTGCTTGGCGAGGTGGTTGAGTCAGCATCCCTGGAGGTATTTAACGGAGTGTGGACCAGGTGCTTAGGGACACAGCTTATTGGTGATATTAGCAGTGTGAGGCTAATGGTTGGACTTGGTGGTCTGAAAGGTCTTTTGCAACTTCAAAGATTCTGTAATGATTCTATGAAATAGGAAAGAATTTTGAAAGGATGGACACTGTTAATTTATTAGCTTGTTTGTGTTTTCCTATGGAGCAAAGATTGGTTGACAGTATCAGGTCAAAGCTTTCAGCTTTAGGAGAAATTTTGCTTTCCAGAAGAAAATATTTGCGCAACAGCAAACTTAGGTGTTTTTTTCTTCTTAAGCTGCAAAAGTAGAATAATGAAAAGAGTAAATTCAGAGTGCTTAAGCATGCATTCTCTTGCATTTTTCAAATTGGAGCAGGGTCTTCCGAGTTGATAGTGTCATTCTATTAAGAAAGTTCTAGGTAATGTGGGATCAGGAATAATAAAGCCATGCATGGATCTTTTGTGAACTGGTTGCTATGCTGGTGAAATGTTAATGAAGAACTTTGTATCCATGACAATTTGTGGTCATCAAAATCATTGGATTGGGTAGGCTTCATCTAAGTGAGTCAGAAGTAGCATTTGATAGTTTTGCCAGTTGTTTTGGTATTTTAAAAGACATTCCCAAATTAAATTTTTTCTTGTCTACAATAAACCCCAAAATACAAAAGAGGGACTGGGAAACTTGATTAAACTTTTGTATTTTAGAAATTACAGTGCTATTTGGCAAATAGGTGAAAGAACTGTATTGATAAGAAGTATTTATCTTTCTTATATGTAGAAAAAGGAACCATATGGTATGCCTCCTCTCTGATGAGAAATGATAACATTGTTATGGGATTTGGAAATTGGACAACTCTTTCACAATTTCATTGAAAAACCCCCATGAATTTATGCAATACAGGGCTTTGCAGCTCTATAGACTTTATTCCTCATAAAATACACTGTCTTTAAGGATGAAAAATATATTTTGTACATAGAGGGTGAAGAGCTGTCCGGTCACCGTTGCAATTTGATGGAGGAACATGGAGATAGCATTCCTGCACATTTCCATTCCTAGATATGAATGGAATTACAAATGAAATAAAAATAACCAGCATTTCACAAGCAAAATGTGGATTCTAGGGAATGGCACTCAGGTGATGGAGCATGTCGGCTTTTTCTCTTTGATGACAAATCTCTCCTATCACCCATTGAATCGCAGTTTTGCAAAGGTTTTTGCCCTTGTTCTCCCTGCAAGCATGTCACTGACTCGCTTGGCTTTTTTGCTGTTCAGAAACCTGCCAGACACTGAGCATCCTCTGCCTCTGCTGCTGCCCCAGTCCTGGCCATCCTGGCAAGCCTTTGCACATGTGGTATGGGAAAAGGAGAAAGGCAAAATGCTGGCAGACCAAGAGGTGATGCAGATGACTATCTGTCACTGATGCTTAGTCACTTTTTATCCCTCATCCAGCAGATGAACCTGAAAGGAGGTTATAGAGTGGTGGGTGTTGGTCTCACAAGTGACAAGTAATAGGAGGACAGGAGGAAATGGCCTCAAATTACACCAGGGGAGATTTAGATTGGATGTGAGGAAAAAGTTCTTTACTCAAAAGGTTGTCAAGCTTTGGAGCAGGTTGCCCAGGGAAGTGGGTGAATCAACATCCCTGGAGGTATCTAAATGAGGCGCTTAGGGACATGGTTTAGTGGTAGAGTTGGCACTGTCTGGATTCTGTGTCTTGGAAATAGATTTCTGTGGAGTCTTGGGTATATATTCTAGCTGCCATCTGTAAATTTCGTGGTGTTTCAAGGCCTTTTTAAAAAGTTGAGGTAGAAATAAGCTGCAGACTGAATTTTCCATTTTCCCCATTTTTCAGAACACAACCTGGACTCTTCCTTCTTTCAGTAGCAAAACACACAGCGGATCTACATTATGATCCTGCTGCTTTGCAAAATCATAAGGAAAGGCTAGAAGCAAGGTGAGTTGAGTAAGGAAAGATACAGGGAGAAGGGCATTTCATGAGGATAAAATAAGAAAGAAGATGAAGTAGGAAATTTAAAAGGCTGAAATAAATGAAAATGTTTTGAGACTGATCGAAACTACTTGAGCAATTTCCATGGAAGGATAGAATAAACTGGCAAGATTTCTTTATTCTGGAATAAAGATGAGGAGTATGGTTAGTGACTGAGTTACAGTAAGTTGTGTGCAGAAGGGAAAGAAAAAATAAATTCTCCATAACGAAGAAGTGAACACCCAAAATTGTCAGGTAACAGCAGTAGAACAGTTTTTTAAGACAATACAAATTCAATTTTTTCTCATGGAATGTTGCTGTGGTCAAAATTATGAACTGATTAGAAAAAAATGTAAACGGAGTAGAAATGAAATTGGTAAGGTCCACTGGACATGTTTAAAATGCTTGCTTTTGGAAACTGAGTGAGGGAAATTAAAAAGATAATGAGTCATATACCCATCATGTAGTGAAGCGTTTTCTATTAGCTACTGTTGTAAAGAAGAAAATCTTTAAATGCATTATTGGTATGATCCAGCATCAATGTTTTTTTACTCACTAGAACATAGATTCATCAATAGGTTTAACTGTCAGTTGCATATTTGGTGTCGGGTGTGATGCATTATAACTTCAAATCACTCTTAATGACTTAAAGGAGAGCCTGGCTCTTACAAAAGCTTGAGTATTTGCCAGAATAAGAATGGATTTAATGTCCACAGAACTAATTAGAATAAAATAGAATAGCTTTTATAGACTTTCCTAAGTCAGATCTTGTAATTCTCCAAAGTGCATCACAGAGTAATCTGATAGATATGAGCAGTGTAATAATTGTGTCAGCATATGGTGCTTCCACTGTGCACTTGGCGATGCTCTCATGAAGCCCTCTGTGCCACAAACACTTGCACTGTGACTTGGAAAGTTGGCCCAAATGGACTTGTCTTTTTTCTCTCTAATCAGGAAGTAAAGACTGTCTACCTTCCCCTTGTCCTTTTAGTTATTAAATTTAGCTTGATAGGCTTTTTCAATGGTGTGCTCCAGAAGTTATGCTCCAGTTCAACCCTGTCTCTTGAGTTTGACCATTTTTTTACAACATGTATTAACTCATCAAAGGTATTTTGCTGAAGCTGTAGACTGTGTAGGCATTAGTAGGCAATGGTTCAGTTTTGTGAAAAGGTGTGACTACCTCAAGTGTGATGTGGCCGAAACCAAAAAGAAGGAAATATCATACAGTCCTGCAGTCACTGCTTGGAAAAAGAGGTTGTGTACCTATGACAGAAGTGGTTTCGAGGAGCTTGGACAGGTGGTACCAAACCAGTGCTACAAGCACATGAAAATCTCAACTCATTAAATTTTAATTCAGAACTCAGAATGATATTCCTGATTCTTCTGGCACCAAAGATAGACTTTTGCAAGTAATTTTGCTTCCTTTATGTAAATGGCATAGCACTAAATTTAATACATTGGCTGCAATAATGTCATTTACGAAACCAGAATTGTAGTCTTTCCTGAAGGATGAACACTTTTAAAGCTCAGAGCTTCATTTTTCAGTGTCAGAGATAGGTTGGTTATCCTTAAAATTAGTATGCAAGAAATTTATTTATTGACATTGGAAAATAAAATATAAGCATTAATATCATCATGAATGGAATACATCACTGGACATACATAAGAAGCAGTGATTCTTTGCATTACAAAATATACACTATGAAATGACTTGTGGAGTTGTACAATGTACTAGTAAAAAAGCAATTAATAGGAGTAACTATTAAAAGAATAAAATGCAGATTTGTACAGGCAAGGGTATTGATATCCAAGAAAAGAAGTATAAATACACTCGTGCCTTATCTACTTTAAAAAAACCCAAGCCTGATGGCAATTTTGTGTCCATGATACTTTTGTCATTTGCAACAGCTGTTAAGTAAAGACTGAAAGATGGTGAGTGGGGTGGAGAGGAGATATTTTGGATCTCCATACAAATAGCTTGGATCAATACTGAAGACAGTTTGAAAATACTTGACAAGGATCATAATTGTGTATTTCAGTCTGTCAATAACAAGGAATAAATTAACATGCTCATCGTGCTCATTTGAAACCACGAATACTCAGCCAAGCTAAATACCAGTCACCTTTACCCGACCGTGTCTCAAATGGGAAAATCATTTCCCGCTACCAATAACAGGAAGAGACAGGACAAAGACTGCTTTTTCTTTATAGCAAGTACAAGTTGAGATTTCGTTTGGAGCATGATGTGTTTAACCCATAGTATTTCAAAACTATAAAAAACTTGCATGCTTTTGCGCTGCCTCTTCCAAATACCAAAGGGAAAAAATATATATATATATATTTCCAACATTATTTTCAAGTTCCTAATTTCAGGTGCATGATATTACATTGTTGTGCATGATATTACATTGTTGTAAGCAGTACCTAATTTCATAACATTGCAAGATACTAGCTCCTAGGACAAAAGATACTGCTTGCTTTCTTTTTCTGCAAAGCATATTATCCATTTAAGATGTTTCTCAAATAAACCTTTTGGTTTTACCTGAATGTTTATGAAGCATATCACCAAATCTGACAAGTGTCTGTAATCATAATTATCAGAAGCATGAATATGGATCTTTCCTTATTTCTTGCCAAGTCTAAACTGACTAATCTGAAAAGTGATTAAAGAAATAAATTTAAAGCTAGTTACAGTTTTAAAGTTATCTTTGAATAGACATCCTTGTCAAAATGTATGTTTGGCTGTTAATTATATCCTAGAATACATATCAGACTTAAACCCATCAATCAATGTCTTTCTTCTTTAATTTTGTCACATCAACACCATTTTGGTAATTTATAATGTTCACAGTAATTTTATTTTTATACAACATTTTTCTGTTTTCCATTAGTCTCTGCTTTTGCAGAACATGCAACAGAGCTGTAAACTAATTTACACACTGCAATAAATATGCCTGTAATTACGTTTGAGAAAGAAAATCACTGCCTTGTCTGCTGCGTCTTCTATATTAGTTGCAAAGAAAGAAAATACAGCGGAGATTATGAGGAGATATAGTATCAGTGATATGTAATTTAGACAGCTATTTGCCATGGGGAAGGAGTAACTTGTCGTTTGGGCCCAGCAGTCCTGTAAGTGTTAGGGCAATCTCACTTTAGTGGTCTGCTACTTTTTCCCTTGCTTTTCTGCTACCTCATTTCACTCTAATCTTGCCAGATAGAGACTCTAAATTATTTATATAAACCTCTCAAACTGGGAAACACTTCAGATTGTCCTAGTTAATTTTTAAATTTGCATGTGCTACTTTACTAGTGAGATACTGAGAATTGGGTGTTTTCCTTGAAGCCTCATAAACAATAAGATGATTTATTAGGGATACAGAGTACCGATGTCCCTCATGAACATTGTCTGGGGCTGGGGTGTTCAGCCCTTCGGCTCAGTAGCTATAATTATCACACAGAATTAGCCAGTTTCCTGATAAATATTCTTAATACATCACTCTGTCGTGCTCTTCTGTTTGTTCATACAGTGATTTTTCTCAGTTTCTGTAAGTGATTTCCATTCCAGTTTAAGCTGCTCTTTAGAAACTGTTGTACTGATTCACAATTAATCTTTCTTATGACGATATTTTGCCAAACTACAGTTGTTTATTGGGAAATACTATCCATAAAGCTTCCTTTTCCGAATGCTCAGGGGCAACTGAACCTCACATTTTGATGCAAATAGTGACTGCTAACACTGAAAGGCTTGAAAGACTTAAGAATACCGGAAGGTTCTCCCTCACCTTCTTTCTTCATGTATTTGAAGTATTTAATTTTTAATTTCTTTCAAAACTCATGTATTGGGTAGACTTCATCCACTGCTAGTGACTGATTAGTATTTCATTAACAATTTTAAATGGCCTGGTTTGTGTCTTACCATCATATAGTTTTACAAATTGCTGTTCTCTTGGTTGAAGCTACATTATATGCAAGAAATTATACATGAAAAGAAGACAGCATATGATGCTAATAACTCTTTGGTCAATACAAACAGAAGTATCTGGACTGAATATGGATAGCTTTTCCTTGCAGTGGTTGGTCAAATCTGAGCCTCATGAAAAGTCATTTCTACTTTGCCTTTTCAGAATATTGTGCTTCAGCTCTTGAGTCATCTAGAAAGGCAGTGAAACATCAAGGCTGATTTTGGATGTACCATGTGGGGGGGAAGCCCTTCTTTTTAGTCTGAATCTGTTGTGGTATTTTTTCTTTATGGACTTTAAAGAAGAAATTATTTTTTTGCACAAAAAATCCCCTATACAATGTGTTTAGCTCCATTATGCCTTTCATATGCAAGTAGCAACCTTACACTATTATTCAGAAAGGGCTTTTATTTAGTTTGTTTTAAAAACTAACAATAGTAGTTGTATTTAGTTACGGATGAAAATGCAAAATCAAGTAATTTCACAGGTTCATTGTAGTAACTTGCTAGTAACTTGTATAATTTTCCTCCCCAATGCATATGGAGTCTGACATACTTTAAATTGGATGCTCCCATTTTTTGCCAAACTGCAATCTTATTCACTGCTAATACAAACTTCTCTAAGGTTAAATAGTTGCTTGTAGGGGTTTTTTTACTTATAGGTGTGTGCTTGCCATTCTTTTAAACCCTTGAAAATAAAGTAACAGCTGGTCCTCAAATGCAATTTTTTGTTTAAGATGTGATTAACAATTTGTGCTAACGTTCATCTACTACTATAGAAGTCTGACAAAATTATAAGCCTTTATAAATGACTCCTTGGAGTGAATCTCAGCATCCAACCTTAAATACAATTGTAATGAAGAAAATGTGAAACTGCACTCAGTTTGCATCTAAAACAGTCTGTAATGATATGACTAAGAGATTTAAAGTCACTGTACAGATAATAAGATGCTAAGTATTTTATTGGCGTTTTTGAAGACAACTCCCTTTAAACTACAGTGTAAGGTCACACATATTTGGGAAGGTGGCGCAATATTCCAATCCGATGACTTACCTTTAAACAAAATGTTGTGCTCTGTAGTTATACACTTTACTAATAGATATTTATGAAGCATACTATCATTATGTTAGGTCTGGATTCTATGAATGGGTTTTTTGAAGTTTAAACTTAAGTGCATTTTTATAATAATGCATCATACCACTGTAACACATTACTCTTGTTCTTATCATGCAACTTACCATCAATATCTCTTCCTCTCTGTACACTTTGTAATACAGTGTGGTTGCCAGCTAAAAAGACTGGTTCATTGATATTCATACGTGACTAATACATGGACTTCATTTTGTTTGTAAGTTCTTAGTGGTACAGCTGAATTCTTTTAAAAGTTAATGAGTGAGTGACACAGAACCCCAATGGATGGTGGGCAGAAGGGGGAAATTCATGAGACAAACACTGACCATGCTTAAGTATTAGCTTTAGAAGCTTGCAAACTTGAGAAAATGAAAGTAATACAAGGTGCTGAGAGGCTTCTGCTCCTGCAGAGAGAACATGAAACTGAATTGAGGATCACCAGGGCTTATTGACAGAAGAAACATCCTGACAGTCAACAAAACCAGGTCAGAGACTGATGCATCTCAGAAAGACAAAGATTTAGCAGCAAAAGTGTATGGAAGGAAAGCCCTGTCTTATAAGGACAAAGTTTACAGGAGAAAAGCTGTTTATAAGCCCTTTTCATTTTTGTTCTGTCTTGACTAACATCTTTGATTTCCCCTTCTGTAAGATTCAGATATTCTAAGACAACCTGGCTTTACTAAGTTTAAAAGTGTTTTAGTCACCTTGGAGGAAGCAGCCATAGAAACTATTCTGGGAAGATTCTCCACCATAATTTAGCTTAGGTTCCAGTTCAGTAATGGTGAAAAGTAATAGGATCTCCGTAGAGTTACTGTTTGGTTTGCAAATTTAATTTTGTCAGTGATCTGATTCATATGTTATGAGGTGGTATTTTATTTCAGATACACAGTTTTCTGGATGACCGTGAGTAGGGTCACAGGCATTACAGTCATTCAAGTCCTGCATGAAATTTTTAAAATTTTCAATCTTGTACTATATACTTCACTGTTTATATATACAACCATCTCAGAAATGGTGAGGAGAGTACATCAAATATGTAAATGACTGGTGGTAGCTATCAAAACGCAGGGAAAGAATGACTTTTGATGTGGCAATGACAATGCAAATAATATGAGGTTTCATGCCCTTCTGAAAAGTTCTGTGGAAATTGTGATTCTATATCTTGCTTTAGTTCCTGGTTGAAACTATTCTTTGGTCACCTGGAGAATTATTTCTGTATTCTTGGTCAGGGAGGCTGGAGAATATCCTTTATAATCTGCCACCTCATTAAATTCCTGTTAGCAGAAAAATTATTCCCTGAATTCATAATCTTGCTGAGACTTAGTGTTAGCATATTGTAGTTTTATCCATATTGTCTCTTCCATAACAACATACACAAGAGCTCGGTAAGAAATAAATAGTGGAGCAGCCTTCAGGGAGGCCACAGAGTTCCTGAGTGTCAAGTCACTCGTTGACCGAGAATTCAAATTAAATATGTGTAGGTTTTGTTTTCTCCACCTTTAGAACTGTAGATGTGAAGACAGAGTTGCTTTCAGAGTTGTTGTTTTGTGATCTTGTTGTATTGTGTTTGAGTATTCTGTATGAATAATGCCTACAAATTTTCTAGCGTCAATAAGAAAATGATGCTTTGCACAGACTGATGTTCCTTCCTGCTCTTTCCTTTTTTTCAGCTAGCTACTTCACATCTTTATTCACCTCTGAATGTTAGAATTGAGGGACAGAGAATAATCACCCTTCCTCAACAATATTTGGATCAATAGTTCACATTTTTCAGAGGCAGCATTGCAATTTGACAATGTCTGCCATTTCCACCAAATGTTCAGCATCCCATATGTAATTAGTGTGGGGTTTTTTACATTTTTTTCTCCATAAGGGTAGGATATTTTTCGTTCACTTTTCCTGATTTTTGGTATCTTAACAGTGGAAGCAGATTCTCTTTGTATAGCGTTCAATTCCCCTTTAGTATGGTTAAGGTATAAAGAGGCAGTTTGGAATGAAATGATCACAATGACTCATTTTCTGCCTAAGTTACCCAAGTATTTCAGAGTGAATGCAGCTTTGCTGTTGCACACGATTGCATTTTTAGTCTCTCTAAAAACCCCTACTTAGTACTTCACTTTCCTGAAAACTAATTCTACTAGCTTTCTGATAGTATAGTTCCTCATTCAAATACTACTCAGAGGAAAAAAGCTGATGAGGTATTACTAAGACAGCAGTATGTCCTGTCTGGTGTGTTCTTTCTGCTTTCCATGTCTGTGGTGATTTATTTGCAAGAGGGAGAAACTCTGCAGGGTCTTAAAATCGTTTTCATGCAACATTAATTAATCAAGTCATATGTCTTACTCCAGTTGCTGTTGTTCTTCCCAGATATTGTGTTGTCATTTAGAATTCCACTTGTGGACTGTTTCTGTGTTGAAGAAGAAAATAATTTTGATCTACCTGATGGGTCTGGGGACGTAAGTCCTCCCCTACTTACCCATCTTAGTTGCTCTGAATTACCACCTGGTAGCGCTTTTTTTGAATGAATGAAAATCTCAGGTTCCTAACTTGTGGTTATCCAAACTGTGTCCAAGTGTTCTGACAGATTGTGAGAATGCCTTCTCTGGGCAGATAATACAAATTACATATTTTAAAGTGTCTTCAAGATTCTGCAGGTTTTATTCTGCCATCCACTCACTGCGGTGCGTACCGTGCTATTTTAAAATTACAGGCCTGATTGTCTGTAATGCCCATTCAGTTCTTTTCTGGAGCTATACTCAAAAGATTCTGTTCATGTTTTTAAACTTATTTTGCATCCAAACAAAACCAAGAAAACAAAAAACCAAACAGCCCCCCCTCCCCAAAAATAACCCCCAAAAACCCAATAAACAAAAACCCAGAAAAAGAGGAAAATGCATGTATGTACCCATTCATCCATACTGAGACCCACTGGCTACAACCTCATCAGGTCCTGTATACCATTAGCCTCATTCTTGCTCAGTGGAATTCTGGGTAGGGAGTCAAGCATCTCAGCTCCAATCATAGTACTGTTGCTTACATAATGCCATACCTGTCTTTCTATCTCCAACCAGAAATTCCATCCTAGAAAAACAATTTTATTGGAAAATCTCAGACCTGTGCTAATCATAGTATCTCTGTATTGAAAGTGATGAGAGTGATGTGAAAGAAAATTCTGCAAAGGATTTTCTGTAGTGCAAGATGGTCCACAATTTCAGCAAAGGCAGTAGATATTGGCTTTCTTCCCAAGGCACCGGATATTTTCCCATGGAAAATTACTATAGCTCAAATTCTATGCATTTTTGTACATTTTCTTCTCATTTCTCCTTTGCTCTTTTACTACATACTTTGCTTTTACATACTCTTACATTCCTTGCTCTTTTACTATTACTGGAACCTGCATATTTTGTAGATTGGTCTGTGTTTTGCTCCTTAAAAAACCATCATATGTCCTTCCAGACCTAATTTATCTGATCACCTAGTATTACATACAACAATGGTGGAAAATTACTAGTAACTAAACTTAAGAAAAATACACACACAACCCTTCCCCTCTACCCTCCAGATTTTCGCTGTATGTTTCTTTGAATAATTTCAAGGTTGTTAATTTTCCCTTATGCTGTACCTGACCACATGTGAAAAGTTTAACAGTACAGTCCTATAAAAAGAGAGAGGATGCAATTTATATTGATATCACAGGAATACTTACCATTGATTCTGTATTTTTGTCACCTTCTGACCTCCAGTGGAACTGCTTATTTGACTGGAGTGTGGGCGATGTTAATCAATTTATATGGCAGTGTAGTTTAGAGATTATGGACTGATTTTTTTTTCTTCACAGTTTTATTCATGTTTAAACATGCCTGAATATCTGCCCTAAACCTGTCATTAATCCAGAGGAATTTTGAGAAGAATTTTGAGAAGAGGTTTCCATTTGTTTTCTCAGATTCTTCGGAAAACAATAAGGAAATTATTTAATCAAAGACCCTCAGTGTGCTGCCAATATTGTGTACAACCCTTGCAATGTCTGATTTAATTTTAAAAGTAATTTGGAACATCTTGCAAATTAAATATAGCTTCTACTTACTCTTTTATCTGTTGAGAATGATTGTAGCAAATTTCTGTGACCAATGTGAAAAGTTGTGCTTAGTAAATACAAAATAACTGCCCAGTTTTGGTTAAAGGATTCGCACCAGTTGCAGAGGCCTTCAGGGGCCTTAATTTTTAATGCTAGGGACACATCTTTAACTTTTTTCGTAGTTGTGCTCACTGAAGGACTGTGATAGCAAAGATCAAGTTTTACACATTTTACTCTCACGCTACATTTCTTCCCTTTTACTTCTTTAGTACATATTCTCATGTAAAAATTTGTGCAGTTAAACTCAGATGCAACATTTTTCAAAATTATCCCAAATGATAGTGCTAGAGCATTAGCAGGAGATGTGATGGTGACTTCAATTAAAAGCATCTTTCTTAAAATGCTATTCCCTGTTCAAAATTGTTTAATATTTTTTTTAATGTTCCCCAACTGCCTCATCTACTCATGAGTGTCCAGGCAAAGCACAAGGGAGGGTGTCACAGATACATCTGTAATACAGCTAGCTTACAATAGTTGCATAAAAGCCACATAAGAAGTTAATTCCTGGATAACTCATTGATGAGCTTTGTAGGGAACAGTGTGTTCCCCAATATGTACTGTTATGATAATGACTCTCTAAATTCATTCTAGTGAAAAATTATGGACTTTCAGCAGGCCCTATTCTGACTGACACACATGGTTAGTGTTTAGCTAGTAACACGACATGTGAATGCCCCTCAGTTTAAAGAGGAAGGCACATACTCCTGTTAAACTTTTTCAGATAATTTCAAGATTTGTTTTATGGAACATTTTCTGCCTCTCAATCAGAAGATTGTAAATTCTGTTTTTTTGTGTTGTATATAGACTCAGGTTTTAAATTTGTATTTAAAAAAAATGGTGTGTACGATGCAGGGTATTATATAATGTTTCATCAGCAGTTAATAAACACATATTATTAAATAAATTACAATTTTATTTATACAAAAAGACCAGAAAATCCATTCTCTTGAGGACACTTGAAAAAAAATAGGAAGAGATAAATGGAAGGTGTTTGTGAGGCAATTCTTTCAGAAAACTGGTAATTTAATGTGCCTCATTTTTGAAAGGCACCTAAGTAAACAGAAGAATGTTTAGGTGTGTTAAAGACTCCCTTCCCCCAGTATTGCATATACTACTCTCACATATAAAGCATTTAAATATTAACTAGGGAAAAAGTATAAATAAATTATTATTAAAGATAAAGAAATGAATTTTTATTCTTTCTGGTTAATTATATTATCCTTGTATACTCCAGCATTTTAATAAGAGAAAAGACTGATCATGTATAATTGAATGAATATGGCTATTAATTGGAAATTTTATGCATTATATTATCTGAATAATTTAGCTGACACTATTTAAACAATGTGTGTGCAACAGAAAATTTTACAGCATATGACACAATTCTTAACTGGCTTCATTAAGAGGCAGCAAAACATCTGTGCCGTGGCTCTGGAGTAGAGAAGCAGCTCACTAATGGCTCCTTCCATGTTAAATTGTAGAGCAACCTTTTGCTGAGGGTAACTGGCATCAAGCTTTCACATTTCATGGTGTAAGACCAACCATATTCTAGACCTTGGAGACATATGACTGAAGAGCCTGTCAAAAAACTGTGATATTTCAGGCAGCATGAATTTGCACAGGGTGTCTTCAGCCTAGACCTTGTGCAGCTGCAAAGAGAGTTCAGCTGCCATCAATTTATTGCTGACTGCTCTGCCAACAAGCAGGAGTGGACAACAGGGACCTTGTTGCTCTCTTGCAAAGGTTTTTGGTTTGGTTTATTTTCACAGAATGGTTGAGGTTGGAAGGGACCTCAAGAGGTTATCTGGTCCAACTCCTCTGCTCAAAAAGGACACCTAGAGGTGGTTGTGCATGACCACATCCAGAAGGCTTTTGAATATCTCCAAGGAGGGAGACTCCACAACCTCTCTGGGCAACCTATCCCAGTGCTTTGTCACCCTCACAGTAAAAAAAGGTGTGTCCTGATGATCACACAGAACCTTCCATGTTTTAGTTTGTGCCCATAGCCTTTTGTCCTGTCACTAGGCACCACTGAAAAGTCTGGCTCTGTCCTGTTTGAACTCTCCCGTCAGCTATTTGTATACATGAATAAGATCCCCCTGAGCCTTCTCCGAGCTGAACAGTCACAAGTTTCTCAGCATTTCTTCATATCTGAGGTGCTCCAGTCCCTTCATCATCTTCATTGCCCTTCACGGAACTGTTTCCAGTATGTCAGCATCTCTCTTGTACTGAGGTGTGCTGAACTGGACACACTACTCGAGGTGTGGCCTCACCAGTGCTGAGAAGAGCAGAAGTACCCCCTCCCTCAACCTGCTGGCAACACTTTGTCTAATGCAGCTGAGGATACCAATACACTCTTACAGTTTTATTTTTTTTTAAGTTGGGGATGTTGCAGAGCCACAACACATCCAAGAATGTCTCTGTTCCTGGATAGATGTTTAGGGAGTTAGATGCCTTACAAAATAGCTGAGGAATTTAGTAATTTCTGGGAGAAGAAACTGCAATTTACTAAGTGGGAAACCACTTGCAGATTCACTCATTTGTTTTCTGAGAATTTAGAGGCAAATAACGCCCTCTGATTATAAAATAATTGTAAATATTCCAGTATGTGAACTGCAGGGAGCGAAGTCTCAGAACATGAATCCGAAAACTGAATGTGATTCTGTTTCAACCCAAACATCTGTGCTCAGCAGTCAGAATGTAACTGCTGAACTCTCTGTATCAGCTAAACATTGGAGGAGATGTATGATTGTACTTAGTATATAAATCTGTAAATCTGTCTCGTAGTTTATATTTATGATTGTAGATGACTGAGCTACAAAAGTTACGTTAATCCCCCTTGGTTTCCATTGCAAATCCACCACTTCTTCTGACATAGACAGGGTCATGAACTGTGTTGATACTTTAAGGCAAACACTTATATTTGTTTTTCAAGTTCTGTCACTTTCTTCTGTTTGTTTAAGGATAATTGTTGTATATGCTAAACTTTGTTCAAGAAAAAATATTGCACAAAATCATGTGAAGAAATAATATGCCCTACTGTAAAATGGTATTTTTTAGCCTTTATTTGACTTTCTCAGTCTAAATATTTCTAGGAAAAAAACCTCTTTTTGTAGAGAGTAGGCAAATTAGTAAGACCAGAGTCACAAACTGCCAAAATGAGACTAAATTCCTGGATGTTTAAAATGAAACAGCTTCAAAAAACCATTGTGATTTATTGTGGAAGCATGAGTTTTGAGAAGTACGGGATATTCTCCTCTTTAAATGATATCTGGAAGAAGTGACACATACTGCATAACAACTTTATAAATAAAATATCAACAAGTGTGAATGCTTCAGAAACAGGAAAACCTGACAAACTTGAATTTGTGCCAAAACTATTACATTTCATGCTCTATTTCCTAATTGTCATAATGGCCTGATGTGTTAGCATACCAGCCTAGGAGAAACTGAAAGGAATTAAAAGCCTTTTAGAAACATTGGGCTATTTATTCAGTGTAATTTTAGCTGGTGCTTTGTATTTGAAGAACAGGCGGGAGGTAGAGCACCCAAAATCCTGATAATTTCTGGAAATTTCTTATGCAATGTATCATCTAATGTGTTCTTTTTCCTTACTTCATCCAGTCTCCTTAAACAAACAAGAGCTGAATTAACCTCTTTTTAAAATATTTCAATATAAATTTTCAACATATTGTCGTACTTAGGACATTCAGGCAGCAAATTAAAATAGCTCCTGGAGACCTAATCTTTCATACATACTGGAAATTATTTCGTTTTCTATGCTATTCATTCAATTATTTACATCCCAAGAAAAGATCTTGCTCATCAAGCTTGCCCATCTTTATTTTCAACTCACCAATAAATGAAATACATAAGTTTAGGAGGGGAGGATAAGTATGTTGATAGACAAACTTCCTTGAATTTCAATGCAATGGTTTAAATTGTCTAATCCATAAATGAACTGAAGAAAAGACATAGCTCTTGCAGTTCAGTTTAAGGGCTTGACAGATAGATTTGTACACTGTAGAAACTAGGAGATCCCCAGGAAAGGTAGAAGAATTTGAAGTACTTACAAAGTTTATTTAGAATAAGCTAAGTTTGGAAGCATGAAGATGAGTCCAGGAAAATCCCAAAGAAGGAATAATTTGGTGAAATTACTAGTCATCCTATGCAGAAATAATAGAGAATCAAAATGGCTTTGGACCTCTGGAGGCCACCTAATACAACCTCCCCTGCTCAAGCAGGGCCACCTAGACCTTGTTGCACAGAACTATGTCCAGATTTTTTTTTTTTTTTTTGTATCTCCAAGGATAGGGACTTCACAATCTCTCTGGGATAACTGCCAGTGCTTGGTCACCCTTACAGTAAAAACATGTTCCCATGTTTCCTGATGGTCAGCTGGAATTTCCTATCTTCCTGTTTGTGCCCATTGTCTCTTGTTCTTTCACTGGGCACCACTGAAAAGAACCTGGTTCCATCTTCTTTACACCCTATTTTTAAAAGTTTATATACCTTGGTTGATGACCTCCAGGCTGACCAGTCCTAGATTGATATTAGGAAGAATTTCTTTACAGTGGGAATGGTCAAACACTGGAACAGGCTTTACCTATGCCCAAGCCCGTCAGTGTTTTAAAAGACATTTGGACAATGCCCTTAATACCATGGTATAACTTTTAGTCAGCCCTGAAGTGGTCAGGCAGTTGGATTAGATGACCATTCTAGGTCCCTTCCAACTGAAGTAGTTCTATTCCTATTCTATTCTGTTCTATTCTGTTCTGTTCTGTTCTGTTCTGTTCTGTTCTGTTCCAGCTGCCGAATCTGGCATTTGTCCGTGTTAGATTTAATACAGTTAGTGATCACCCAGTGCTTTAATCTATCAAGATCTCTCCATAAGGTCTCTCTACCCTCGAGAGAAGCAACAGCTCCTCCTAATTTAGTATTGTCAGCAAAGTTACTCAGTGTGCATTCATCTCCTGTGTCCAGGTTTGATAAAAACATTGAAGATAACTGGCCCTAAAATTGAACCCTGTGAAACACCACTACTGACTTGCTGCCAGGCAGATGTTACTCCATCTATTATAATTCTTTGAGCCCCACTTGTCAGTCAATAGTTCACTCATCATACTGTGTACGTCTTAGCTGTATGTTGGATATTTTATCCAGAAGAATTCTGTGAGAGACAGTATCAGAAGCTTTGCTAAAATAAAAAAATCACATCCACTGCCTTTCCTTCATCTGCTAAGGGGTTAACCTTGTCATAAAACGATAATAAGGCATTACTTTCTCTTCATGAACCCATATTTGTTTGGTCAATGACTGCATAGTTTTTCAGGTGTTTTGCAATAACTCCCAGAATAATCTTCTTAATTTTACTGAAGTCAGACTGACAGGACTATATAATTACAAGCATCTTCTTTCTTGCCCCCCTTGAAAATTGAAATAGTATTTGCTAGCTTACAGTCAACTGGGACCTCTCCAGATTTCCAAAGCCAAGGATAAATAAAGGAGTGAGGTCTTACGGTAACATCGATCAACTATTTCTGTACCGTGGGATGAATCCCGTTGGGTCCCATAGACTTACTTGCATTCAGCTGCAGCAGCAAACGCTGTAGAATTTCACAGTCCGCTGGGAGCTTATCCTTTCTCCAGTCAAAGTCCTCCAACCCAGGGCTCCGGCAGGCCCAGGGCCCACTGTTGCTGTTAAAGACATAAGCAAAGAGGCTTCTGTGATCCAGAAGTTCCCAAAGTAAAACCCAGAGACTCATTGTGTCTGTTGGCTGCCTCTGCTAGCTGAGCTCTCAGAGTGCAGCTACTGCCAAAAGCATTGTCTGCTATTTGTCGTGTCCACTTAAGGTCACGTTTTGGATGTACCTGGAGCAGATCACACTCTGTGTCTGAAGGACAGATGGCAAATTGGCTGCTGGTTTCAGGTAACTGCATCTGTATCACCCTTTTATGCCTATCCCAAAAGGATGTGCATCAGCAAATACAGCTTAACTCTCCATCGCCTGCAGTGCAGTACTGTAACATAATTAAACACTTTGCAGGTGCTGTACAGATGAAGGTTTGCTCTTTGTTTTCGTGTTAACTGGGTATTTTCAAGTCCATCCTTTGTCAGTGATAACACTTCTGAGCTACATACTGTGTTCACTGTTTGTTTAGTGCTGTAAAACCAATTTGTCACAGGGCCTGTCTGACAGTCCAAATAACTAGCACATAAGAAGTGGGTGCTCAGCAGGACAAGAAATTGAATGACATATGCACCTATATTACAAAAATACATATTTCTCTTCCTTTCCTTCTTTGTTGAGATTTATAAAGTTTGTTTGTTAACTCGGTGTCATGGCAAAATACCACGAAGCTGGTATATATTTCCTCCCCAGTGGAGGGGAGGAATCAGAGGAAAATGAAATAAGGAAGCTTGTAAACTTGAGATAAGAAGTATTTACTAATTAAATCTAAATCAATATATACAAATACTACTAATAATAAATAATTAAAATGGTAGAAAATAAAACATATAATATATACAATATGATACAATTTCCCAGCACCCACTGATCAGTGCACACCCAGATGTTGAGGGATGAAAGTCAGACCCAGAGAGCCCGAGAACCGCAGCCCGAGAGCCGGAGCCCAGGAGCTAACGCAGCAGATTCCGAGCAAACCCTATCGCTGATAACATGGCCAGGAACTCTAAACAACGCACCAGCTCCCACACGAAGGAGCCAGCACAGGAGTTGGCAAAGCAGCTAACGCAGGAGGGTTAGCAAGTTCCCCAGAGAGACCAGCAAGGGAGAGAGTAAGAGCAATGGCTACCGGGCCCCTTCCCCCCCCAAGAGACCGGAACCTGACATACTATGGGATGAAATACTTCCTTGGTCAGTCTGGGTCAGCTACAGCATCCAAAGCAGAGAAAGACCTTGAATTCAGTACAGGCCATCCCCAGCACCAGCTGAGGCCTTATCAATGTTTTTCTTAGCAACTTCTTAGTAACCAGAGTAAAGGGAGTTAACCCTTTCCTGACTGAACCCAGCACACTCAGATTCATGTGCTTCTGGAATGACAAACTTTTGGCACTTACATCTGTTCTATGACCCCTTTAACAGCTTTTGAAATTTGCTTTTAGGGCTTTTTATCTTTTTTTCAATATTCATGGGTTTATTTCATATTTCAATTGGTTAAGTTTTTTACTTTGAAGTGAGCATACCAAAAGACACATCAGATCCCAAACTTTATAGCTTTGTTTTATGAAAACAAGAAAAATACAAACTGGGTACAATTTTCCTCTAATAATAGAAGAAAATCTTCAGACCTCCTAGTTAAAAAGGACAAAGTGAATACTTGGAAGTAGTCTCCCATCACTCAGTCTTTCTGAATGGTCCTTCTCTTCAGTGCTTCTGGCAACTTTCAATGGCTCCTGGGGTAAACAAATATAAGGATTCCTCTAAATTTATAAATAAAGGCTTCTAACTCCAGCTTCGTTTTGGATCTTTTCTCTACCTCAGGCAGGAATTTGTTGAGTCTGATGCTGCAAGCTTGGTCTTTTCTTTTTTAAACTATGCATGTCAAAATATTCTTGAAACCATACTCAGTTGATATAACAAAAGCAATGAGGCCTTCCTTGCCCTGTTCAAATGTCCGCTATGGTCAGCCTCATCTTGAGTGCATCTTTAATGATACATAATTTGTATGCTTAATGTGACATTTAAAGTGGCATGTGTTTGCTAATGCCACTTGAAACTATTATGTGCACAATGCAAAGTTGGACTGTTCTCAGACCTGTTTATAAAAATCATAGTATAGGTTAACTTGAGCTTTAGACTATTTTTTTTTTCATAAAGAAAACTCCAGCTCTGATTCTCATCTAAAAATATTGATAGAAAGGCACGTTAATAAGACATATAAAACTTCTCTGTATGTCCTGGTGAGACTTTTGAACTTAATGTTAATATCCACTTTTCCTTGCGATTGCAAACAAAATATCCATCTAATATGCTTCTGTAGTGCACTTGGGTGAACTTGCTTTGTTCTGATCTTCCATTCAAATGAAAGGATGCTTTACAAGACACACGTTTAAAGTTCAGAATGTAGGAAGTGTCTGAAGATTGCTTTCACTGAGACATTTCATAATGTCTTTATGCATTAAAGTAACAGT
Source organism: Rhynochetos jubatus (assembly GCA_027574665.1). Classification (NCBI taxonomy): domain Eukaryota; kingdom Metazoa; phylum Chordata; class Aves; order Eurypygiformes; family Rhynochetidae; genus Rhynochetos; species Rhynochetos jubatus. The sequence goes on from CM050656.1 coordinate 28,232,007, forward strand.
GAGGTCTTCAGTTGAAATGCAGTAAACTCCTACAATAAAGCTTGCTTTATCTAAGAGTAGCCAAGGCACTGTCATTTAAGCCTCTACTGACCTGACAAATAAAACATAAGAAGGAAGAAATGAAGATTAAAATAGTTGAATAATACTGCTGTTAATGTTCATTGTAGTGCACAAGACAAAAAACTGAATCCCCACCTCCATATCCTGTAATAATATCAGGCCTTGATCCCATTAAGATTTCCTTTTTCTTTTCTCTCCGTCATCTTTAATACTTAACTACTGTTTCATCCAACCTCACTGAAAGTTTAAACCTTCTGCAAAACCGTTTTTTAATTGAGTTTAGCTGATGCTCAGATGCATTTAGTGCATCACATCTCATCTAATTCCTGTTCCAGAGCGATAATTTCCCCTTTTTTTTTTTTACTAGTTAGGAGAAATACTTCAATGTAGTATGACTTTTGAATATACAATAAAGCCCTGGCTGAGGAGTAAATTTTCAATAACAGCGTTATTCATTCTTTTGTTTCCTGAGGTTGCAGGTTAGTAAGGAAAATCTATGATCTGCCAGGAAAAGCCTGCAGATATGAATTTGGTTTTAATCTGGATGACGGCAATGAATTTGCTTATTACTTCTTGCATTTAAAGTGAAAGCTTAACACTGTTGCTCAGGAAAATGTTTCACATTTTCATGTCTTGGCAAGACTTCTGTTCCATGGGCAATTGGGAAGTCTTCAGCTTTCTCGAGTTAGTATTCAAATAAATGTTGCTGAGGAAATCACTAGTTGCAATAACCTCTGTGTTAATGTTAGAGGACTCCTGAAAGAGGTTTCTAAGAAATTAGAAAAAACTAAAACTCTCTGACATTCTGTGTCTAAGAATAATGACATTTCTTTTTGCCCCAGATTTGGTAATCAGTAAAATACAAGGAAAAATGTAAGAAGCAATCTCTAAAAATAGCAGAATGTGTTAAAACTAAAATACTGAGGGTTTTCTAGGTCTTGTCATGTGAAAGTAATAAAAGCATGGAGTATAAAGAATTAGCAGAGCTTGCAATTATCAGTATAAGAGGATTAAACAGCTCAATTCCTTTCTTTTAATTTCCACAACTGAGTTTGTGTTCATTCACACAGTAACCACGGAACAAGACTGGCAGGCTTCAAAGGCAAATGTAAGAGTTTTAGGTTTCATCATTGATAGTATTTTATAGTTTTATCAGTTTCTCTCCTTACCCGTCATTAGGAAAACAAATTTTTCACGTACGATAAATAGGTATTCATGAAGTTTATGATATAGGAGTGAAGAAAATAAGGTGGTGGGTTTTTATTACCTGAGAAATTTCAAATCTTGTTTTTCATATTTTGTTAAGCTTCAATATTTACAATGAAAACAATGGATGAATAAGTACTAACAGATTATGTAGTTTAGAACACATTTCAGTAATAGTTTCCTGCTATTTTGTAGCATATTAACAGCTTTTATGCCTGTTGACCTCTGATTTCAGTTGTTGAGACTAAACACTTTGCAAAACAGAGACCTTAAAACAGGTAGCCATATTCTAAGGCTATTTAAAATGCTCTCATCATCAAGATGTTGAACATAATGTATCATCATCTGTAGTAATTTCTTTGATTAACATTTGTCACTCACTTGTATTTTTTCAAAATTATACTTAAGCACTTTAAATTTCCTACTAAAAAGAATACACTTTAAAGGATAAGGTCAGAGAGACAAATTGGTTTCTCCATTTAGGGAGTTCTGTTTCCTGTGAATTCTTATTGCTAGCTTTTTTCCCACTAGGACGTATGATACATCCAAAAGAAATCCCATAAGTTGTTTGTTATTATACACATTTTTCAATGGATAAATAGATTTGTAGTATCATTTATGATTTACACAGCAGGTAACTAAAATGATAGTTAAGTTTGGAGAAAGGAAAGAATTCATTAAAGTAGTTAGATTCTCACATGATATAAAATTCCACTAATGTCACTGGGAATATTCTGATCTTTCTAGCTAAAAATCTGTTTTCAAATATTTAAATATTATTGTGGCATTATCAGTTTTGCTACTGCACATTTCAAAGGAATTTTTAACTAATAGACTATAACAAATGGAAACAAAATTGGAACTGACTTCTTACACAGAACCAATGTATGCCTCCATGCAGATGTCTCTGGAAATTCTCCACATAAACCAAAATTAGCTTGCAATAGTGAGTCACACTTAACAAAACTCTTTTTGTAGTAGTGCTCATTCCCTTTTTTCAACATTTGTTTCTATTTACTCTGGGTGTCCACAGTTCCCCTACTCCTGTCCAAGGAGGTCTACTATTCAGATATGTGATTTGCTTGGGAACACCAGATCTTACGTGAAAAGGATGGATTATGAAAAAGGGGAAGAACTGTGAGAACTACATTTAAGGTTGGAACTTGAAACCAGAAAAGGAGTCTTTCTTTACTTCTGATGAAGGATTTTTTTTATGTTTAGCTGGAAATTCTGATGACATCACAGAAAAATTAATGTCAATTAAGTAATCTATTATTGGAAAAAAACCACCCCAAAGCCAAAAACCAAACACCTCAGCATCCCTTTCTGCACTAAGCACATAATCCTGGTTACAGTCAAGTATCCTGAGGAGCAAAATTGAGGAATAAGTGTGGAGAGAAAGAAGAGAAGAGGTGGTACAGAGCAAATTAGAGATTAAAAAAATCCCATTTGAGGCAGAAACAAGAGTGGTGAGAAATGAGGGAGAATACAGACCCTGGTGAGACTTTGTTGGGCTAATGATCTGGAAGAGCTGATTCTAGATTTTGGAGAGTTCTGTGCAAACTGAGAACCTGATACATGCAGAAAAATGTGGTGGTTTTGAAAAGTAGATGAAAGAGTTCCTTCTCTGAAATGTAATGTAGCATTTCCACAAAAAATGAAGGTTGATCCATAGTCAGCATTATACTTACCTGTGAAAGACAATAAGCTCAGAAATATCCTTTTCATATTTTAATCAACCTTGAAGCAGGTTTCTATTCTATCTGGGTAGCTGTCGTAAATATCAGCAATGACTTTTTCAAACAATCTTCCCAATTAGCTGGAAAAGGGCAACTGAACTGTTAGCTGAACTTCACCGAGCAGATTTTGCTGTAGTAATATTTACTTTGCATTTTCTGTGCCCTGACTGTACGCTTGTTCAGTACTTAAAAAAAAAAAAAAAAAAAGAGAGAAAGAAAATGACATTTGCTATTAAGGAATTGCAAATACAGTGCCATGTATTCCAGTATATAATGAGAGTAACTCCTAGCACGGTAATAGTAGGACAGTTAGTTAATCTTCCAACAATGTAAGACAAAATTTAACCAACACTAAAAGTCAAAGTTTAATTTTTCTTGGAGACCTTGTCAGAAGAAATACATGACAGCTACATGTAGAAAGAATAAATCTTGGTAAATTTAGATAACAATACCCTTTATCTTTAGAGAAACCAGCATAGTTTCTCGATAGAATTGCTGTACTATCTTTGCTGGGATTAATAGAATCTATGCCCTTTTCATTCGGTTTTAATAGGGCCAATAGTTCTTAGAAAATTCTCATGTCTCTACCAAGCTCTGCCTTAAGTTGTACCTACAACTGCTGTTTCTCTTCAAAACCTGACAATTTAATTTTTTTTTTCTCCTAACTTCCAGACAGCTTCCTTCTATCACAATATTTATTTGGTAAGATTGCTCTCTACTTACAAGACTCTGTATGCTCAAGAGACTGGCATGCAGAAAACCTGCAGTGCAGTACACATAAAACCAAATCGGTACATCCCTGAGAATGACCAATGTGTCTTAATTACTTCAGGAATCTTATGTGGAATGTATTAACCAGTGCAGATTTGAGCCATGTGAACTGCCCTGTTGAAGGAGCAAGCAAATGTGAGTGAGGCAAAATTCGTCCCAGTGTTCATCACAATACCAGAGGGTGAATATGGGTTGTCATAATTAATATTTGCTAAATTGGTAAGAGCAACCAATACTAAATATCAGTATACATTTGCTGTGAAAGATAACATGCTATATTAATTTTAGATACACAAATGCTGAGTAGGGTCTTTATCCTTTAAAAAATATTGGAAGTTCATAAACACTGATACAGTGAGAAAAATCTGATTCAAATTCAAATAACTGCAACCTAGTGTTAAGCAACATTTTTTTTTTTTTACTTATTTTCAGAAGGGTCAGATTTTGAGATTAATTTTGTATCTCTTCAGAAATCTTAGTGTTGTTAATGAGACTGCTCATGTTTAATGTGTAAAACCAAACAGATTCACATTCTGTGTGGTGCAGAGAACACAAAGGGGTCTCACAGAAAAATAACTGAAACTTCAAGCAGAAAAAAGGTGCATTATGTTTTATTGCTTCTTAAATTATTGTTTGTGAAATCCTACCCTGTTACAGTGTGGCTTAAGATAGGACTTTAATATAATATAAAAGCTTTATGTTAGACTTTCAAAAAAGACAGAATTTTATGAAGATTCAAATATGGACTCTCAGCTTTTACAAAATCTAAGAAAATGTTGATATTTTACTTTGTAAAGTGGAAAGAAAAGTTGACCACTGTCTGTAAGACACTTTTCTGTGACTATATCTTCACTGTTCAGTTGATAACGTTTCTGGAAATATATTTATTAGAAAATAGATGTTCTTTGAATGGCTACATGGTAGTGAAATGATCTGATTTCTATAGTCATATTATCAACAATTATTTATTTGAGAGTTTCTTCTGCCAACATAAGGAAGTAAATTTCATTAGACCGAGGCTGTGGTGAAATCTCCAGTACTTCCTGGTCAGTGATGCTATAGTGATGATGTCATAACAGTGCCTAAATAACTCATACATACTTGCCTTGGGTGATCATATGAAGAAATCAGCCATTTCTGTCAATTAGTATGCTCTGGTTTGAATTCAAATTATAATAAAGGGTATGAAATGTGTATTTTAAGTATTTCTTTTAAAGTTAAGTATGTCCTAAATGTAACAGGTTTGGTATTTCCTTTGCATTTAATTAAGTGTTTAATATGTTACAGGTTAAATGTGTTGTAACACTGTGTTATAAGCTTTTTTTCTTTAAACATAGATAGAAGATAGAGGTATAGATTCTAAGAATCTAAGTGAAAAATAGCATGTAGTATGTAGTGTATAACAGCTTTATATGACGTTTTGAGATGGACTATTTCATGTTTCATATTTGAGTAAAGGCTACAAAACCAGCAAATAGCAGTCTCACACAAACCAAACACTCAGACGCTTTTCAGTCTTTGCCACTTTAATCTTGTGCTAGTTTTAATTATATTCATCCCTATAGATGTCGCTGCAGAAAGAGTTTTTCAGCGGTCTTAAGCATTGTGCCAAATCTGGTGTTTAAAAAAATATTTTTAAAACTTCTGACCAAATTTTTTTCCAGTTTAGATAAATGATCTGTCAGATTTGGCTGTCTCTGTTTTGCTTAATTTCTAGTCCCATTTGCTAGTGTCTTTCATCATCCTTATAAAGACTATTTTTTTTTTCTCCTCAGCTGATGAGAAGCACAGCTAGTAGAAAGACCACCTTAGGAAACCTGAAGGTGGTCTGTCATAATCAATCTTTTATTTTTGGTGTTTCCTCCTCATGCTCATAAATTAATTTCAACATTTTCCTTCTGTATTGCAAACAATGCACTCTAGATTTTACCAAGTGAGAAACAGCATAAATGTTTCATAGCTGAGAACACGTTCTATCTTGCTCTGCACTGAAAAAGTTCATGACTCTTTTTCCCTGCTAAGTGTAGGGGAAGGGTGCATTCACTTGAAATACCTGTGATTGAACTCAGTATGTAAAGTTCCAAAATACTGAAAGGGAAACGATTTTTACCTTAAAATATATCTCACCAAAATGCCATACATCACTTCCTATAGCAGCCAACCATAAAATGGCTGTCTCTTGACCCATCCCTAAAATGTTAGTGGTGGTTCTGAACTTCTGTGAAACAAGATGGAATATGATGTTCTTCCTAGCTATAGGAAAGTTTACAGCTGCTGCTATATTGCATTGGAACGTGAGTACATCAAGGCCTACATGTGGAGTGACCCTATGTCATAAGTTCTATAGTGCTGAGGAGACCTGATTTAAAAATACACCCTCCATAAATTCTAATAGTTTATTCATGATACTGTTAAAATAGATATTTTTTTCCTCTTTGGTAATTGTAAGTGTAGAATTTATTTTGTCCAGACATGGATGTTTACAAAATGGTGTAGTTAACATATGCTAAGGTTTACTGTGATGATTTCAGATACCATTAGTTACTTTTATGATACACAGTATCTGTACTATGGAGTGACTTAATGATGGAACACCTCCTTTTAATCTCCAAGTCATGCTGAATATCTGCACTCTGACTGACTGTGTTTTCAGGTGGATGTAAACCACTCAGTATTACACGACTCCACCAGTGTTATTTCAGGATTAAGTCAATTAGTTAAGCTTTAGTGAGCACCTAGTTTAGATCTAAAATACACTAAAGAATCTTTGGTTTATTTTGGGCAAAGCTAAAGAGTTAACACAAGTTGTTCAAGACGTTTTGCAAATTCAAGTAATTTACTGTGAGATAAAGTAAGTGTGATTTGTTGTTGTTCTAGCTAGAGGTCAAGATACAGATATAAATGTCAAAGTTGTTTTCCTGGAGGCTCAGTTTCATAATCTGCTGATGACTCAGAAACAGACAACAGGTTGACATTAACTCTTCTGTTTAATTACATTTCATCTCTTGAACAAGGTACATGACTGTAAAGCTCTGAGGTTTGTTCTAATGCTGTATAAACAGTTCTTGTTCATCCTGGAACTTACAATAATGAAATCCTGATGTTTCTATGAATCGTCAAAGGAAAATGGGAGATCACTACCCAGGTCACCTCAAGGATTAATGGACCATGTCTCTGCTAATATGTAATGAGTTCTGGCCTAAGAATTCCCATGTTGCAGAGGAATTATTTAGAAAACAATTTGTCAACCCCGCATGCTTCTGTGAATGACCTGCTAGTATATTCATTAGGCATAGCCATTTGCTTGACCATTTCTAGTAGGAACTATTTTCGTATGCAAGCTCTTTATGGAAGATCTTAAAATGCATCATAAGGAAATGCTTTACATGTTAAAAATCACTTTCATGAATGTAAGTCTGAAAGCAATTTGAGAATACTTGATTTTTAATGGGAGCATGACCTAAGCCTTTAAGCCATGAATAATGCAGGCTATTTATTAATCTGATCACAAGTTTCAATGGCTGTTCACTTCTGAATATATTTACTGGATTTTTCTTATTGAGCATTTTTTGCACAAATTGTAGTATTAGTTTCTAAGACAGTTTTGTTCTTTTATTGGAAAGGTTGTTTACTTTTTTCTTCAGTGAAGCAGACATCCATAAAATAGTGAACTTGGTAAATACTGTGTCTTTGGGACATCAAGTTTGAAAAGCTTGTCAGCAGAACCAAGTCTTCCAGTTTGCAGACTGTTCCAGTTCACTGGCTGGATCCATGAAGAAAGAACAATTTGAGCATAGGTCAGGATCCTGCTGTCATTATTTTTACAGCAAGTTTACCAGTGTGTTAGCTCTGTAGTGATATTGTGAGAATGGCAGAACTGATGTAGCACAGAGCTAGAGTGTATGGAAGGAATACTTTGTCTAGACCAGATGTAAAGGGAAACATTCAGACAGGTAGTGTATATATTTAGCAATTAAAACTTTTCATATCGTTAAATGTTCATTGCATAAGAAATTCAGGGTATTTAACGAAATAAATTTTTGGTATGCAATGAAGTTATGGGAAACAAATAAAATAATTATGGAACAGTAGAAAATAAATCTGAGTTATCACATGGAATTCTTATCAGCAAGTTTCCACAGAAGGGAAAATACTAATGCTTTCTGAAAATGTGGTAAAAAGGGAAAAGAGAGTACTGTCACATATTTCATATGGTGAATTATGGGTACTGAAGAAGAAATATTGCTGTTTCTCCTGGCACATCAAAGAAAATAGGAGACTCTTATTATAGATACTACCTGCACAGAATATATTCCACATCTGGCTCTTAAAGGAGACACACCAGATTCATCACAATAGCGTCAGATATCTTATATATTAGGTTCCTTTGAAGCTGAACAGATAGCATTATCATCTGCTATTTCACTTGATTCTCAGAAAGTATTCAAAAATCTGTACATTTCTGGTTTGCAGGACGTGCACAAGCAGGTCATTGTGATGATAAAGGAAGGAACACTAGAGCTGTGTCATTGTTCTTTTGTTTTCTTTCAGTTTACTGAAGCTCAGTAGAAATAGGTGAATGACGTGTGCAAGCAAGCTTTTTCTGTCTCTTGTTAGTCTATTCTTGTTCTTAATTCCTGAGAATGCTTTCAGATTTCTGTAGGAATGGCTTATCTCTTTAAATGGCAAGGTGAAGTATGCCTCTTTTTTTCAAAGTTGATTTGCCTGTAATTAGGACCAGCTGCAGTGTTTGCAGAATCAAAGACTACCAAACTGGAACTGCCAAGGCTGATGGTGCAAGGAAGGTTGGCAAAGTCATGGATGATGGCCAAACCACGTGTTATTGACAGGATTGCTTCAAGATCTCTTTACTGGCAGTCTTCCTTCTGCTATTTCTTTGCACATGCTAAACCATACCACCAGCCAGCTTTCCTTCTCCTTCTCTAATATACTTCCTGTTCTGCTGTATAAACAAATTTTATTGTGCTTTTGTTACTTTGCAAAATTATATGCTGGGTTTTGAGAAGCAGACCAGAACAGGTGTGGCGGTCTCACTCTTGGATCCACACATTTTCTCTCTTCCGAAAGCAATTTTTCTTGTGGTTAACTCCCATAAGCAATATTCACAGGAAGCTCTAGGTCACCTTCACATTTTTTTGTTCCAGACCAGTACCTCACTACCCTGACGGGTGTTCAATTTTACAGTTAAATGCTTCCTAATCATCACCCAGCTTTGAATTATGATCCAGTTCCATAAGCTGGCCCAAACAGACAAAGAGAGATGAGCTGTTGGGTATTGCCATTATTACCATCAACAAAATATCATATTTAGAATAAACATGGAAACTGTCTGATGATAAACCATTTACCTGCAAAAGGACATAATGTTATTAACGGTAGTAAAAATCATGAAAAATATATGTGAAAAACTTGTCTGTTCTAACCAAATAGCAAGGCAATAGTTTAATATGCAATTGCTTGCATAATATATAATCTGGCATAGGTTCAGGTACTAGAGATTTTAAATCTGCAAAGTCCGTTTTAATGTACATAAATATATATGTATGTATATGAATTCAGCTGTCAAAGACTGAAAGAATAGTTGAAAATCAAAAAACTTAAATGTTTCAGATGGGAAACTAACTGAAATCCAGAAGAACATTTCTACCTGCCTTCTCTTTACAGGAAGGCACATATCAGTAAAGACTGGGAGCTGCAAGTAAGGAGGCAGGAAGTGCAATAAAAATGAAAATAACAAAAACAAACAAAAAAGAAATTTGTCAGTTATAAACAAAGGAATGTTAATCCCATGAATCTTGAACTGCAAAGAAGACTGAAATACTTGATTACCAGCTTAGATTGATGAAGAAGCATAATCAAAAGCTGGATCTAAATGTTCTTACCAGCATTATCAGGTTTATAGTAGTGCCATATATTTTTTAAATGTATGGAGATACATATATATGTATATATTTAATTTAGCTTTCTTACAACAGCTTTTCACAATGCAAATGGTAAAGACCTGAAATAGTGCCCAGAGATGTGGAGTCTCACTTGCAGATTTTTGAAGCTTGACTAGACAAGCCCTGAGAAATCTGAATAACCCTTAAGTTAACCCTGATTTGAGCAGGAAATTGGAAGACAGGCCTCCAGAAATCCCTTCTAAACTAAATTATTCTAGGATTCTAGCTGCTGTTCTCCTGCCTCAGTGAGGTAAATGATCTCCAGCTTGATAGGATTTATATGTACAGGTTTAAGTCTACCTGCACACGGCAGGCTTTTTAACTCACATTGAATTTTAACTTCCTTATACCTCCCATTAACTTGCAGTACAAATGGACTGATTCACTTATCCATCATAACACTATAGCAAGAATGTAATCCATTTCTAGAATATCAGTGAGGTTTACCATAATTTTAGTAACTCTAATAGACTTAGATGAATACCACAGAAATATCTTTGTAAAATATTTAATAGATATTTTATTTTGTTTGCATATTGTCAATTTACATAGTATTAAATTCTGTTCATTCTGTGCTTTCATCTTGAAGTAATGACTGGAGTTCTGGGAGTCTGGTTAATAGACTTTACTAATATTGCTCATCCTTAACTAACCTGTTAGATTAATTTTTCTTTCCTTTATTTGACATATATGAAATGAAATTTTAACCCACACCTTGTCTATTAAGGTAGAAGCAGCAAATCTTGTATTTGTCTTCTACTAGCAGTTTGGACTTTGGATTCAAGTAGGATATAGTTTTGCATTTAGTGGCATGTAGTAGCTTCTCCAGTGTTCCCTTGCCCCCATTTCCTCGTTCCTATCCTCAGGTCTCCACTTCAGCGACAGAGAATTCCTTTTATTTTTTTAAGAAGCCTGCATCTGAAACTGATCATTCTATAAGCCACTTGGGTTCTTAGGTCTGACTGTCCACAGTTGCCTTCTCTGATTCAATATGTGCTACATATAAGGCTGTGAAGATGAGGCTTTTTAGGATGGAAATCTCCAAGGAAATGAAAGTAACATTACAGCCTACAGCAAGAATACAGCTCCAGACACAAAGACTGAAAGGATAAAAACGTTTTATTACAACCAGGATAAAATTCTTCATACAGCTGACAGATTTCACAGGGAGTAATGAAATCAGAATTTTGCCAAATTCTCCCGGTTCAAAACTGGCTGCATTTATGAATTGCATCTAACTTCTTTTGAAATACTTTCAAGAACATGTGAGATGGGTTGGCTTATAAATGTGTTAAATCATTCACTATCTTATATTTGGGTAAATTGTCCAAAATAGCTCTCCTGTTTTAATTTCCTGTGAAAATATACCGTCTTTTCTTAGCGCCTCTTTTTTTTCTTTCAGCTAAAATACTCTTCTAAAGTGAATTCTTTTAAACCAAAACCTGAATTTTGCTATAGGGAAGAAATATGTGTATAAGGAGCAGTGAAAATAGCTGCTTTGCTAAACTTCTGCATGAGTGTAATTAAAGTCCTGTGCAGGCATCAGCAAACTCAAACATGAGCATCACGTGAATGTGTTCTCATTTCTCAGTTAGCTCTTGACTTTTACTGCCAAAGTTATTGCTGCAATAAAAATTTTCTTTGAAAGGCACTGGCCTAGAGACTCTTGCATTAGAAGATTACAGTGCATAGGTAGAGTTTGATGAAGGTTGTACAGTGGATCAACCTCGGCTGGCTGCCAGGTCCCCACCCAGCTGTTCTTTCTCTCTCCCTCTCCTCAATAGGACAGGGGAGAAAATAAAATGAAAAATCTCATGGGTCAAGATAAAGACAGGGATATCTCTTATCAGTTACTGACAGTGGGAAACCAGACTGACTTGTGTAAATTAATTTATTGCCAATTAAAATAGAGTTGGATGGTAAGAAACAAAGTTTCTCTAAACACACTATGGTTTCTTCAATTGGACTGCTTTTGATGGAAGGCCAGCAGACAGGATTAATGAACCCCTTGTTAGTAGTCAAAACGCTGACCTAACAATACCATCTGGATGTCTGTTGGAATCAACTTGAGGCTTGCTGATGAGAGCTGGACTTCAGTCAATGATCAGTGTCCTCTACAGGACTCTTTAAAAAAGGGTGTTTAATTAGCTGGATGAGATGATTGGTTAGTTTTTACCACATAGTTTTGTCAGGTCAGAAACTTGGATAATAAGAAAGAAGGCTTAGGTAATAAATGGTTTCAAACTCATGAAAATAGTTTTGGTGTTTTTTGTTTTTTTTTGGTTTTTTTTTTTTTTTTTAATTTCACCTAACAAACAGTGCCCCTGACAATCCTCGTCCTTGTTCTGCATAAATTGCAGTCCTATATAATTTCATCAATTTAAATCCACAGGCATAGGGTCATTTATGCAATCATTTGGTCTTTTGTTTCCTAGGTAACAGACTCGTCAAGAGATGAAATATGGCCACCCACTTTCTTATCCTCTGTTATTTGTTCTCACACTAATCCATATAATTCATTAGTTTCTTTTTCTTCCTCCTCTTTCCTCTTTACACTCAGTCATTTTGTTTCATTGAATGTTGAGTAGGACATTTATTTAGTCCTTCATTTGTACAGAAAATAGACATTTAGTATTTAAAACTTGACAAATTAATATACTAAAGAATACCTGGAATCTACAGGTAGACCTTCTTCTTTTCACTCTGGGAGAAGGGAGAAACATCTTTGCAAAAGTTAACAGCTCTGCAGGTAAATTGAGCAAAACTAAGAAAATTGGAAATGCTGAGGGTTTTTTTCTATGTTCCTCTTTTAGATCAAGATGTAGAATTTAGAACCATCATTTCTCTAATTATATTTCAATTAGCATTTGCATTTGAAAATGATAGTAAACTAAAATTGGCAGTCACATTCTATATCAAGTGTAAATGTTTTTATTGCTTGGAAAAGTGATTCATCCTCTATATCTAGATGAAGATACATTTGCTATGCTACAGCAAACAAAACATAATTGTCAAATCTACTGTATTGTCTCTGGTGGTGTTGATACTTTTGAAAAAGATTATATCCATATTTTGGAAATATTCCTAAAAGTATATTCCAACTTTTTGTTCCTGACCAACACTTGAAATCTTCCCCAGAGAACATTGATTTTTTTGGCTCATCATTTAATAATTCTTACTCTCACATCACAAACTCTGGGAATCCTTTTCTGACAGCTTAACTTCACAAGGCCATGTTAATTGTTCCATGATAAAACTGCAAAAAGCTTTAAAGCTATGATAAAACTTGGATCGTGATTGTCCTGTATCCTCTCTGCAGAATATATTGTTATAACAGTTGTTATTGGTCACAAAATGATCTAGCTCATCAACTCAAATTAAGCTCTATTCAGCACTCCATTAGTATAGTTTTGTATTAGTTTTATGCCAGTCATGGAAAATCAGATGCAGCTAAACCAACATGAAAGTTGTCTAACTCAGTGGTGAATCAGACCTTCTGGTTTTCTCTGCTTTCTCAAGCCTTTTCATTTTGGAGTGCAATCCAAGTATTTTAAATGTAAGCACATTAACTGAGAATATGAAAAGCACAAGTGGTGTTCTCTACATTGCTTTGAGGAGAGTGACTCACCCAGACTGCATTCAGCTTTAGCACAGAAGACACCAAGAGAATATTAGCTGACATTACTATTGGTGAATCCAGTTAATTATGTTATTCTACTGCACTTCTAAAACATGGACACCCAGGAAGCAAAAAAGAATAACCAAAGAAAATATCCTCTCCCAAAGATTTTATTTTTAGCACAAATCTTGTTTCAGAATGAATAAGGAATACAATTAGAAGTTTCCAAAATACAGGACTACATCAAGAATTCCCCTAAAGAGAAAACAAAATTTGATTATGAGATATGTTTTTATCTCCAAGCGCATATGAAAATAATTTCTACCGTATTACATCATATTTATGTAACATTCAGCCATGCTTCAGACCTTTCATTTATCGGCCGTATTTAAGAAATGTTTTTTCCCTTGAAATGTTGCAAGGCTTTTGCAATTTATCTCTATTTTCCCTTAAACACTGCAAATTGTCTTAGCAAGACATAGGATTCAGAGTCAGGATGGTAACTAAAATAGGTCTGACAGTTGCTTAGTGTGTCTGTCTTGCAGAGTAAGCATTCAGATAATACGATATTATTATATAACACAAGAAAGACATGAGTCTGTTAGAGTGAGCCCAGAGGAGGGCCACAGAAATGGTCAGATGTCTGTAACACCTGTCCCATGAAGAAAGGCTGAGAGGGTTGGTGTTCAGTCTGGAGAAGAGAAGGCTCCAGAGAGACCCTGTTGTGGCGTAATATATAGACAGGGCTTATAAGAAAGACCAAGAAAAACTTTTTACCAGAGCTTTTATGGACAGGACAAGGGCAACAGTTTTAAAATAAGAGGGTAGATTTACATTGGATATAATGAATTTTTTTAAAATGAGAGTGGTGGGACACTGAAAAAAGTTACCCAGAGAAGTTCTGGATGCCACTTCCCTGGAAGTGTTCAGGGTCAGGTTGAACAGGACTTTGAGCAACCTGGTCTAATGACAGATGTCCCTGCCTGTGGGGTTGGATTAGATCATCCTTAAGGGTCCCTTCCAAAGTAAACCATTCTGTGGTTCTATATTTGCATGATTCTGTGTTTCTGTGATTTTATTTTTTATTCATCAGTTTGTATGAAGAGCTTTTGTATCCTACTCAACAATATCTTTCTGCATCATTTTGTCAGCTACAAAATTGAACACATCTTACCCTTCCAAGAGAGACTTTCCAACACTTCCTAGCTTTATTTCTTGTAACACTAATTCACAGTTGTGCCTGTAATTTCAGTATTTTAGTTTGTCTTTGAACCTTTAGACCATCCCTTAATATGATGTACTTTCTTAAAATCCATAAAATCTGTCTTTTCTCCTGTAGCTATATGGGAGATGGAAGTCTCTAGGTATTTTGAATGCCAGCTGCTCCTCCATTGGAATTTTCTTATAACTCCCAAGCATCAACCTGAATGTAAAGTTTTGTCCCCTGGTTTTAAATAATTAAAGCTTTAGTTATTGGTATTGCTATAACTTTGTGCTCTGTTGACTAAGTCTTAGGATTCTACACACATGACTGTCACACTTTGCAGTTGTTTTATTTTCCTCATCAAGCCATTCTTTTTACACACTAGGAGGAGTTATACTTCTAGGCCCTTCAGAAATTCTCTTTACATTATTGATGAGACTTTCTGTAACATACGTGAAAACCTTTCAAAAGTGTACATTCATTATCAATACTAATACACCTGTATATATCACTTAATAAATTATCTAGTATTATCTAATATAAATAGATAATAAACCTGAATGCTGAGTCAGAATTCCCCAAAATTCTATATGGCTATCTTTTTTCTTTTTTCTCGATCATTTTGAGACAGTCTCTCAATTCGATCAGGAGAGATCTGAGACTAAATTGGCTTTTGGTGCCCTGAATATAACACCCACATCTAGCCTGTGAAAAATAATTAGAAGCTTGAAATAAAATAGGTGCAACTGTAGAAAAGTGATGATAAGGGAAGCATGTCATAGTTCTCTTTCTTAAAAGGGAGAAAAGAAGATAAAAATGCAAGATGTGTAGCGGCAGAATAAGGGTACAAATAGACCCCATTGTGCTGAAGTGTTCTGACTGTCCTCATGGGGCTGCAGAGAAAGTGGAAATAAAGTGAAAACTATTTTGTTTAGAAACTTTTTCACGTGAATGAGGCTTCTAACGTCACAGGGGATTTTTCTTCCTTGTTCTGTTTGGGAATGCACTCTCAAATCTGACAGTCTCCTTAGTATTGTGGGTATGTGATTGGGCACGTGGAGGATTTTTTTGAATATTTGCTTGTGCTGAGTGGTCTGAGAGACGACTCTCACCTGGGAGCAATCTTACTCACCACAGATGTGCTCATGAAGGTATCCTTCAAAGAGGACTGAGGGATTCTGCCTGTGGGTGAAATGAAGTTGTAGATAGCAGGGAGAAGAAGCTGTCACCTTGAGAAAGGAAATGAAGCTTCAAATGGATCCTTAGGAGCTTCACTAAGCTGTGCTCTGCAGATTCAGCAGGGTGAGTCTCGTGCTAATGAAAAATTATTTGGCTCGAAGTCTCTGTTGTCAGTTTACAGATTATTGGATTGGTTAAAGATTAATTTCTCTGTAGGTACTTTGAGGGTCACTGTTCTCCAGTGAACTTGGCTATTACTCTCTGGTGCAGATAAAGTTCAGCTGAAGTTAGTGATCTGGGTATAGGTCCTCCTTTTTTTGTTTGTAAATTTAATCACAGAATATTTGTGTTCCCTCCTAACAGAGGTTGTTATGTTCACAGCTCAGGAAACATACCACTGGACTGTTTTTTGGTTGTTTTGGGTGGGTTGTTTGTTTGTTTGTTTTTTAAATGGCACAGCTTTGCAATGGCATTTATTTGTCACTCTCAGAGTAATCATCTCATTTCTTTACACCTGATCTGTCACTCTAGTGACTTCTGCCTAGCACCCTACATCACCTTAATCTACGTCAAGTCTTTCATGTAATGAACAGTAATTTCTCTGCTGGATTCCTTATAAAATAATCCAAGGGCACCCCATTATAATCCTGCATAAATGTGACTGAATTATGAAAACTGTGTCTTTAAGTATTTTTTTAAGTCACTGTTTAAAAGAAAAATGTTGGAAGAGAACCAAAAGTCTGAAGGTGCTTTGTATATTTTTCTTTTAGTGTAAAAAATATCTACTAATGATTAACTTTCAGAAGAAAAAAGGAAAGTCAAATTTATATTGAAGAATGAATTAAATCAGACCACTTGTTTTTTTTCATTGAGCCTCAGAAGCATTACTCTTCTTAACATTACCCTGTTCTCCTTGGGAACGCTCGTCTGCTACCTTGTACCATATCCCACACATTTTCTGCTCTCTTCCCTCAGTATTCCTTAGTTGGTGTATCTTTCTTAACTGTTCAACCCTGGAAATTACTTGTGGACAACTATTGCTTTGAGAGAAAGTAGGGACCATTAAGTGAACTGAGTGGGGCACAATTAGAGTTAGCAATGTGATTGGCTATTTCTTAAAGGACGTAGTCTTCCACTTCTATTTCTCTCTCTGAACCAGATATAATGCATACAGGAGTTAGTAAATGATTTCCACTGTCTCTGCTATTGCTGAGGCTCTTTAAGCAGCTCCTCAGTATTATACGTTTATTTAGGTATGTCTTTTCACTTACCAAACAACTCTTGTATGTGCATGAACTTCCCTATTTGAACCTCCCTTCTCTTATGACTCAGAAACGGCAGACGCAGGTTTTGTTACTGTGGATGCTGGAACTCAGTGTAACAGAAAATATATTTCAACTTCTTACCTCCTAAGCTTTTATTATGTTGTTGTAAATGGTATCCTAAGTAGGAGTATTCTTGTTATAATGAACTAGCATGATATTCTCTGCTGCACAATAACTACTTAAAATACTGGTGGGGTTTTTTTTTTTTTGCATATCAGTTTAATTTTAACAACTGGATTACTTTAAGATCATGACAATGACTAATAATAATCATACTACTTTTTACACTAAATATACTTACTTTCCATGAGAAGATCAAACGTGTGGTAGCAGTCTTTTGCCTTAGCAGAGCAAAGATCGATTGTATTTGTATGCCTCCTTTTAACTTTAGATTAGAAGGAAAATGGGCTGGATAGAAATCACCCCAGAACTTTTGGGTTTAGAAGTTTTATGACTATTTTTAATTTTTCTGCTAGTTGCCTTGGTTGGAGGACCTCTTCCCCCCCCCCCCCCCCCCCCCCCCCCCCCATGTATCCATCAGTCTATTTTTAGTTTGTTTAAAGATCTTTAGTAATTGGCATATGTTTATAGTTGTCAGAGCTTAGAAGAAAATTACATCTAATATTTTGTGTCTTAGTTTTTCATCCACTGGGGTCAGGTCTTCACATGAGTGTCTGGTTGTAGATTTGCTTATTCACATCCTTACTCTAACAGATTTAGATAGGGACAGTAGACAACACATAAGAATGCAGGCTGGTTTAGAGTAAATTTAGATCAGTACCCAATGTCCAAGAGTAGGGGAAGACAAGAACAGGGAGGAGGATATAATAATTTCTTCTGATGCTTTCTCAAATTCAGCAAATGGCAAAACAGAAGATTTTTATGCTTTAATAATTTTCTAATACATATGTTTTTCATGTGTTTTTCCACTCTTCCTTTGATAAGATGTAATACTTAGCATCTTTCAGCATGGAGTTCCATGGATCAACCACATACTGCACTAAGCACAAACTCCTGTTATTTGTTTTTTGGCTTTCACTTGAGACCTTTTATAATTAGAAGGTATATAATGACTCAGTGAAAACCCTCAAAATATGAATTGCAAGGATCAGTTTTATGTTTTTTACTCCAGTCATGATTGAATATTTGATAATATTTCACGTTTTTAATAAATTACAATCTTAGAGGATAACATGGCTAATTGCATTTAATTCAGTGGAACTCAAGACTACCCAAGATGAATTGACCTCTGTCAAGTCTACAATAGGTACAGCCAAGTTTCTGTTTGCTTTCATTGTATAAATTCCTTGTGAGGGTTCCTAATTAGTATAGTCCATCCTCCATTAATTACTAGGATGAGTTGCAAGAAGGAGAGCACTAGTTAGAGCAGGTACAATGAAGTAATTAGGAAACATACTCCTTGACCAATCTGCAATATTTCCAAGGTAGCTATACAATTACTCAGAATATCAGTTGACGATGGCTATCCAATCGTAATAAGTAACCACTCTCAAAAGAGAGAATGTCACTTTACAATGTGTGTTCTACACCCACTTTTTAAACAATACTGTATCTGTTGCAAACTTTGGCAGCTGGCAGACTTTAATGAGAAAGAATGTAACCTGGCAGTCTCCACAGATACTTGCACAAGTATTTTGTTTTGCAAAATCCACATTTTCCAGTTGGGCTAGTCCTGCAATGTGTGAAAGATTTCCCTTTTTAGAAATTTCATGACACCTCAGTCAAATGATGCTTTAAAACCTTTTGTTTGGAAAGTGTTATTAAGATTTATTGTTAAAGATTGTCTTAGGAATGTGATGAAAGACTAGATTGTTTTTCTTTGGTATATGAATCTACTTAGTGACTAAAATACAGTTTCCTGAATTCTAATCTGAAAAGACTCTAAGTTTTAAAATTTAAATATACCCAGTGTGTCTTTTCCACTGCAAAGAGAATTCAAATTTCTTTAAAAAACCCAGGTTTCCAATGTTACCTTCCATTTATGCATAATAACATACATGTACATGACATGGTGATGATGCAGATTTCTTGCCTTACTGGATGGCAGTGTGGAATGCCACTGGATTTGAACAGGTAACAGCATTACTTCTGTGTATTCCACATGCAAGCCCTCCTCTATCCAGAGAACTACTACGTAGTTCTTTGATGTACTGTTTGGGACGGAATTCATTACATATTAAAAAGTTGTCCCTCTGAACCAAAACTCTTTTGGTTGCGAAGAAGACTCCCAAATATACAGCAGGTAAAATTTCATAGACCAATACCCTTTTGCTCCTCATGATAGCCTGAAACTACCATTTAGAGAGATGTGACCGCTTCCCATCCGTCTCAATGAAATGTTCCCTCTGAGAAACTAGAAATTATATTCAAATTTTATTTGCCAAGTAAAGTAGTTTATTTATGGTGTCGTAGGTTTCCCTTTTGGAAGAATTGAGAGTGGTTTTTTTTTTTTATTCGACTCCTGATTGAAGGCTGCACAGTTTTATGAGCAAACTTACCTTTACTCTCATAGTTCGTATTATATTTGTCTGCTTACATGAATAACATTTGCATAAATAAAACATGACTTTCACAGACTGCAGAAAAGGGGTCCATATGCTAATTATTGGTTCTAGACACCACAAGTTTGTTGAAGGCTCCTGAGACTTCAGTTACCTAAACAAATCACAGCCAAAAAGGTTAAAATGTCAATGGTCTTGCCTTAGGAAAGCCAAGAACTATGCAGACTGGATCATTCTCAATATTAAGTCCCAAAACTTTAGACCCAGTGACAAGTTTGGGAGAGATCATGAGTCTAGAGAAAGACAATGCTGCAATTTATCTTTAATAAAGCTTAAGAATTAACTTAAGAAAAGTCTAAAACAGAATTACATAATTTGTTTAAGTAACACTGCAAAAAGAATTGTGGGACCTGTTTTGTTTGCTGTGATCTTTTCCTGCAGAACCTCTGCCAAGATCTGAATGCTCAGAGGGATACTCAAGGCGAAAAGATGAATAAAAGGAACTTAAAAAGGGAATTTTAATTTCAAACAATATTTGGAACCAACATTGTGAGATTAAGAGGAAAAGTGTGGCTGTGGACTAATACATAAGGTTATTTTCTTGGTCTTTTTCTGACTTGAATTACTTGTCCAAGCCAATATGTACAGCCAGATATATTTCTAATTGCAGTACGCTGCTTCTCAGGAACTTCAGTAGAGGCTGAATGAGAAGGCTGATCTGCATTTGCTTATCTGTAATTCATTTATTTTTATTTTTCCCAATTTAATCTGGACTAAACAAGATAGATATTTATGGTGTGATTTGGGAAACTGTGGACGTGTTAGCTAAATGCCAGGTATTACTAGCTGTCACAGGAATATGCTTGGACTTCCTCTGTGTGATTTATAGAAGGGAACATGTAATTTGATAACATATGTCAAACTATTAGAGCAAGAATGGAAGCAGAGCAACTGCATTATTTATACTGCAATAAAAAGGTTGAAATTAGAGATTCTAAGTGGCGTTTCACTCATAGGAAAATCTTATAAGAAATCAGTAATATTACTTGAGACAGGAATTCAGAAATCAGTGAACAGAGATGATTTTTTTGAGATAGGTGCTGTTATCCTATCTTCCCTGGTTTGCAGTAAATTTGTGTCTTAGCATTTTCATAGTGATTCTGGTTTTTTAAGTTGAACTGATAATATTTCATGGGGGGGGGCGGGAGGAAGGCAGGAGAGATGATGGATGAGGGAAGAAGGATACATCTGTGTGCATACCTTGGTCATGAAAACACAAATACAGACATTGACAGAGCTGTATACTGATAGAAGCTCTAATTTCGTGTGCCTTCTATATTGAGGCATCCTAAATATCACATCTAAGGTAGAACAACTTTTTCAGACAGAACAGAAGGTTCTCTTCGTACCATAAGTTATTACTTTCTTAATGAAAACAGTAGAGCATGTATGTTGGCTGCATTCTGTGTGTAATATTTCTAAGCATTTGACCGTAGTAAGTAAGGATATTAGTTGCAGCTACCATAAGTCTTCAGAAAGATATAGTTTAATAATGAAAGATTATTTTCATACAGATCTAGAAACATTTACAAATTTTACTTTCATAACAGCTGAAAACATAAATTATAAATTGTGCATTCATTAGATGTTCTCCTTGCCTTTGAGGAATTCCTCAACTGTTTCCATAGCTGCAGGTAAATCTGCAATTTAATCATGTGCCTCTGTCTGTACACAGATCACAAATTTGAAGGTCATAGATCAAAATAGTGGCTGTAAGGAAATATCAGTTTGAACATCAATAATTCCGTATGTATACGTCTGCCAAGACCGACAGAGGTTTTTTTTCCTTAAATTTATCCATACTATAACTTGATGTCTGTATGTCTCCTCTTAAAATGATGAGGAAGCAGATTCATACTTACTGCAGCTTTCTGAAATACTCTGAATTCAGGTCTTCACAAATATTAAAAGAGGAATAGAGATGACCCAACTGAGAATGCCCATAACTAATTGAGAAGACAAATAAGGATAAAGGCTAGGGAAGCACTTTGAAATACAAGAAAATAAAACCCAAAACTTTCCCAATGTTTCCTTGTTTATAGGAAATAACTACTGGCAAAGTGTAGTGGGTTACTCATAAACATATGTTTCTGATTCCGATTTCTTTATTCAGGTGAACTCAGCAGTACTATCCCATGCTGATCGTTCATACCAATGCAACACAAGAATTTCTGTGACTGTCTTGACACAACTTTACATGCTGGTATTAATGATGTCTTGTGCTTGCAGAATGATGATTCTATTCCTATAAAACATTTATTTAGGTGATGAAAAGTTATGAAAGTTCACACAGCAGTTTAACAACAATTGCACTTTATACAAGGAGAGTTGTGGAGACAGAGCTTATTTAAATCAGTAAATATTGCTATAGATTTATACACAAAGCAGCGCAGTGCTTATCAGAAACTTCTTGTTTTCTCTCACCTGACCTACTTAATTGCCAACACAAGATTTTTCTATAGCATAAAATATTTAGTAAGCATAAAGAAAAGCCTATATAAAGAGCTATAAATAAAAGATAACTTAGTAGTAGTAGTAATAAAAATAAATTTAATAATAAACATTATTTTTGTTAATATAATAATCTAAACTACATGGTGCTTTTCATTTTTAGATCTAAATCAATCTTCTAAAAAAAAAAAAAAAGTAATTTTTAACTGCCTTTGAGAAAACAGGGTACAGCGAGTCCAAATTTCTCAACCAATTAATTCAGCAAACTGGAGAAGATCTGAAGGAGAAATTCAGTTTACTCAGTCCTCTGTTGTGCCTTGTATCACTGAACAGCTCTGTCACCCCTGCTTACTGTTCATTTATTTGCACAGTAAGGGATGATGGAAAAGAAAGTCAAGGGGAGTACTTGCTCAGAAAAAAAGTCCCTAAGGTTCCTCCTCCAGTACAGAAAGCCATAATAAATTAACCTCAGTCACTGTCTTAACAGTCACTGGCTTTTAATGATACAAAATGCTGCTTTCATTGAGTTTGCATATGAAAAAACCAGATGGTTGTGCCAAATAATTCTAAATTGTATATAGTCATCCTGGGAGCTAACTATGACTAAAGATTTGCGTGTCACACAGCCTTAAGACAGACAACATATCTCCAGTCTGAGATGCAAGGAAGCTTCTTGGCCACTGAGGTTTCTTAATCCTATTCCAACCCGTTGCTTTAAAAAATTAAGTCTATGAATCATAGAATATATGAAATTTGTAGGGACCAATAAGGATCATCGAGCCCAACTCCTCGCAGTCCCTGCTCCTCGCAGGACTACCTAAAACTAAATCCTGGGACTAAGAGCATTATCCAGATGTTCCTGGAACTCTGACAGGCTTGGTCCCATGACCCACTTCCCTGGGGAGCCTGTTCCAGTTACCAAGCACTGTCTCGGTGAAGAACCTATTCTTAATGTCTAGTCTGAACTTCCCCTGACGCAGTTTTGGTCCATTTCCACATGCCCTATCGCTGGTCACCAGAGATAGATCAGCACCTCCCCCAGTGCTGCCCTCCTTGGAAGAATTTCTAGACTGAGATGAGGTCACCCCTCAGCCTTCTCCAAGATGGACAAACCAAGTGACTTCAGCTGCTCCTCGTGTAAGTCTTGCCCTGAAGAGCTTTCACCACTTTGGTCCCCTTCCTCTGAAGACACTCTAATATGATGTCTTTCTTATACTGAGGTGCCCAAAACTGCATAAAGTACTCAAAGTGGGGCCTCACCAGTGCAGTGTCGAGTTGGGATAATCACCTCCCTCGTCTGGCTAGCTATGCTGTGCTTGATGCACCTCAGAACATAGTATGCCCTTTTGGCTGCCAGGGCATGCTGTTGACTCATATTCAACTTGCCATCATCCCAGACCTATAGATCTCTTTCTATGGGGCCACTCTCCAGCTTCTTATCCCTCAGTTTCTATGTAGAACCAGGATTACCCCATCCCAGGTTCAGAATCCACTTGCTCTTCTTAAATTCCATAAGAACTTGTGTTCTGTGATTCTCCCATCCTTTCTTCATAAGAGAGGTGCTCCAGCCATCTGATCTTTGTGGCATCCTCTGGACTAGCTTCAACAGGTCCATGACCTTCTGGGGTCCCCAGAGCTGAACATACTACTGCAGGTGGACTCTCAAGGGAGCAGAACAGAGGAGTAGAATCACCTCCCTCATCCTGCTGGTCACAATGGAGAGAGATCCTGCAATGACGTCACCCAGTAGTTGTTTTTTGAAGTAACATTATATGATACAAACTGTGATAAAGACAAGGGAATCAAAGAATTCTCTGGATATCAGCCAAACATCGATATATATATAAGAATGACAAAAGAACTCTACTTCAGTGGCAGGACAAGTAGCAGAAATAAGTTAAAAGATGGGAGAGAACTGTTAGGGATGCAGTCTGAACACCAAGTCGATCTGTACCTTGGAAAAGATGGACACACTTATGTGTGTTTTATGGTCTTGAATGACTTACCACTCCTAAATTTTCTTGCTGATTTGTGGGCTGTATTAACTGTAGCCTAATAAATACATTTTTTTTACCATTGCTAATCCATAGAAAAATTAGCAGAACAATAGAAGAAAGTACTAGGAACGCGGAAATTTCTGTTTAACAATTCTAACTGTATTTCTAGTGAAACTTCTCTGTATTAGGTATAGAATCTGGAAATTTAAAGTCTTAAAACATTGATTGAGTTTGTAGTAGATTTGTAGTTATAATTGGTTTGCTCAGTTTTTTCTTCTAACAAACTTCTGAGCATAACATAACGTATAAAACATATAACAAAGGAAGCATGATATTTTATTTAAAATAAATACATCTAGTTAAAAAATGTAATGGAAAATTTATAATTTTCCTTTATTACAAGGTGATATTTTTGGTCTATTTATGCCTTAAAGTGGACCCATAGAGCTCAGCAATAGGCAATTTGCTCATCAACATCTTTATTCTGAACAGTATGACTCCCCCAGGCTGTAGGCTGAGTCAAATGCATAATTGAATCGAATGGTATACACATAGACCAGAAGTGAATGTGAATTTATGTTTGAAAGAAAACATTTGACTGTAGCATTTGCTACTAGATTATCAATTGAAAAAAATATTAAGCCTTATTTTCTTCTCAATTCCCACTGAACAGCTGTTTAGTTACCACAAGAATGAAAGCAATAAAAAGGTACTTTTTTCTGAAAGACAGTATCATTGTTCTGTGAGGCCTGCGGACCATGCTGCAACTGTAGGACCAGCAACATAGCACTTAATCACAACGAAAGTCATAGTAGTTCACTTGGCAAATGCTTATTTAGAATAGTCCTAAATTTTAGAAGAAATGATCTCTGATCTTTTGTGTATGCATAGACAACCAGATGTAGTTTTACTTCTGTGAGTGGTTAATTAGGAGGATTCTGAAACTAACAAACAATGAAACCAGAAGCAAAATACATATATTTAGTGTCTGCAAAATTAAGATCTATATTTGGAATATTAAAGATTTTTCTCTCACTTTGGAAAAAAAAGTTATACTTCTCTTCAGGGAACACTTAGACTTACATATGTGTGCTGGTTATTATGAAAGTAATTCCATTTTAAGCTATTTATTTTATCCTGCAAAGATCAAATTTAAATAAATCTTCAAATACTGTAAGAATCTTCTTACTTAAAGTATCCACGGAAATTGGTGTTAGTTATCTAACAATTGTCTTGTCTGGAGAATTCAGGTGTGCCAATACATACAATCATCTGAACAAAACAGAACTGAATTGTTATGCAAATGCATTCCATTCTGTAATTAAAACAAGTGAATACTGTAATTAAAACAAGTTTCTAAGGAAACATTGGTGTTGAAT
The DNA here is from genome assembly GCA_027574665.1 of Rhynochetos jubatus. Lineage (NCBI taxonomy): Eukaryota > Metazoa > Chordata > Aves > Eurypygiformes > Rhynochetidae > Rhynochetos > Rhynochetos jubatus. The sequence continues at coordinate 28,257,482 of CM050656.1, forward strand.
GTAAGTAAGAAACTTTCATGGAATTTTTTTTAAATTTTACAACCAAAATAGCTTCCAGATAGAACTTGGATGTTAAATTCTCAACTCTCATGGGAATTTACATAAAATGAAGAAGTTAAAAGAGAAAGTCTATTCATTTATATATGAAAGTTAGAAGGGCTTACTGTCTCTTTTGTTGTTCTAGCTGAGTTTACATAAACTGCAGGTTCAAACAAGCTAAGACATATATAGTGATATATGAAAATCCACTCTTCTGTGTTGTTGGAAGACACACAATGTTTAAAGAGTTAAAAATTTCTCTATTGATGACTAACTGCTCGTAAGTATCTTTAAGTTACACTCTGTATTTAAAGCCAGTGAGTGAGTACAGAATACCACCTATATCTATAATAACTCTATAATAACTTTAATTTCTGTATGCACCAAAGTTTAGCTTTGGGTCACCGGGTAAGAGATTCTGTGTCCATGGGATTATAAATTACACAGCTCAGGAACAGAAATCCAGCCCACCTAACTGTTCAAAAGCCCTCCTCAACCCTAGAAAAATACTGGCAAATTTGTATGTGGTAGAATTGGGTTGTATGGGCATAATCTGCAGAAAATGAAAATTCAGGGAGGTATTCCCAATGGTATCTGTTTTAACTGCATGCTAATTGGATGAAAACAATAAAGGGTATATTACAATATAAGCCACAGAAAAGGGCACAACAGATCATATAGCCTTAATATGAGAAAAATAATTGATAAGTTCAAGTACTGTCTGAAACAAGGCAAATCTGTGCAGCTGATGCCATGATCTTTTGCTGAGCAAATGTTATTAATACCACTGTGTGATAAAAGTGAATGATGTCTAAGTAATAGTGGTTAGCAGTTTCTCTTCCTCTAATGGATCACCCTTTTCACCCGCTCTAAATAATGAGTCATGGAATATGCAAAGCTCAGCAGCAGCTCTTGCACAGAACATGAAACTCTGGCATGCACAGCTGTTTAATTTTATGTTTGGTCAGAGCAGTGTTTAGCAGGAGAAGATGTATTAGCTAGAGCCATAGGGGAAAGAGAAGGTGCACATGTGATATACTGCCATTAGTTTCAGTGAATGGAATAAATGAAATATATAACAGAGGCAGTGATTCATCCATGATAACTGTTCCCTATTTGACACGTTAACATCTTGAACGTTAAGTTTGCTGTGGGGTTTTTTTTTTTTTTTTTGCTTGGTTGTTTTTTTTTTTAAATCTTCTTTTCTTTCTTGTTTTTCTAAAATGACTTTAAATTATCTGGAAGACTGAGATACAGATACTGACACAAGGTACAAGTGGTCAAATTTAAACACTTCTTAGTCTTTATCAGATTGAAATAGTTCTTCAGAGAGAAATAAAAGTATGGTTGTTCTTCAGTGTTTAGCCTGTACAGTGGCATGTAAGCATACTGCAAGGTAAATATCATGATATTCTACTTTTTAATGTATGAATAATGACTGCAGGATCAACTTCCATGTTTCCTCCACAGAAGAAAACCCACCTGTTGTTGAAAATCCTTCTGTAAGTTAGTTACCTCTGTACTTCTACACACACCATCCAAACTGGATACTAGTCCTTCAAACACACTGAATCCCAAGGGCTGTTGGTGACAGCAAAATACAAAGCAGCCATTGGCAGGAGTAGGATTTTCTTTGACACTCTTTTGTCTTTTGCCCACCTCTAGCAACAAAGTCTTATAAATAATGCTATTCTGAATTAATTATTCTTCTACTGTCATCCAAGTTGTTTCTTGCTGATATAAAGACATGGAATTGGGGTTAATGTAAGTCTGAATAACTGAACCTTTAGGTCAGACATCCTGTTGGAAATCAACCCTGTCTCTAAAAGAGTGATCTGAGGGAAAAAATCAAGCAAAGCCAATCCATTGTGTTACTAGGAAAGTCACACATCTAACAATCTGAACAAGCAGAATTTTTGTTGCCCTATTATTAAGTACTGGTACTGTGCTGACTTTAATAACGTAAAGTAGAATTAGCAATGACTACTGGGAAATCTTTTCTAAGTATAATGGTCACTGCTTTGATCTTGTCTGTCAAAATTGTATTAGCCATGCTTACTGCTAGATATCAGCTTGAACAAATATTTCTGCTGGTGAAAGATGTGGTCATGTGTTGTTTTTTCCCATTTGTTTGGATAGTGCTAAATGAACTATAAAAATACATATTTTCAAATTATTAAAAAAAAACAAGCTGACATTTACAGTTACAAGAGAAACAATTATGATGGTCAGCAGTTTCTTTAAAAGTTCAGATCTCTATTTCACTAGCATCCTTGTGCTGGGGAATAGCGGAGAGGCTGCAACACAGAGATAACATGGAGAAATCAGGAAAAAAAGAAAAAGCAACCAAAACCAGAGGAAATAATGACTTGGGATTCACATACAAACAAAAGGGGAATTTTAGGGGCTATCTTAACCTTGCAGAGATGTTGGATTCATAGAAGTAATGAAATAAACTAGAAAATTCACACATTATTTACTAAACAATATGAAGGGTAGAGGGAGCAAGAAGGCAGCTGTCTCCGGTCTCTACTTCCTGGATAATTTCCATAACTTGCTTTCTGTTTCTTAGTTTCTCAGCCAGGATTGGCAGTAACAGCAGTAGGCAGCACATGGTATACATGTAGCTCACAGAAAGTAACTTATTTACCCGACTGACAGTTTTTTCTCAGCGATGCTTCTAGCTATCTCTTTCTGGGACCTTACGACAAAGTACAGCTGATTATGAGTAACTGGGCAATCTACTGAAAAAGATCTCCAAATTCTCAATAGTTTTTTTTAAGGTGTGGGAAATTAGGTTATAGTGTATACAAAGATTCTTAATGAGTTCAAGGGGAGTTGAATGGGCCTCAAATATCTAGGCAAGGAAGTATTAATATAGTTTCCTAAAGATTCTTCTTTTTTTTTATGTTTTCAATCTGTGCAGCATTAGTCATTCCAGAAGTTGTGTTATTGGATTTAATGTCTCACATTTTGCAGTAAAGTGTCTATCAGTATTGTAGTCTCATCTTAGCAGAAAAGTCACATTTATTCTCAATATGAAATAAGCCATCATATAGCTGTACAGATTTTCATGTGTGGAGAATGTAGTTCTTCCACAGGATACCTAAACATTCCAGACCACGTAAACAGTTTTGGTGGTTGGACTAATGACAAATAGGAATGATAATAATTCAAACATCAGGGAGCATCTGGTACAGAGATAGGTATGCAATACTTTACTTAGTTGTCAGAGTGAAGTTTAGCGAGCTTTGGTTTAGTAACGCAGTTTAGCAAATCTCATTTAGCCATTTAGTAGGACCACATTAATTAACAGACTCACAAGAAAAACATGAGAGATGTGAAGACGAATGAAAGAAACTACAGAAAATAATTCACCATTCAGCTTTCAGAATGGAAGCTATTTGTCCTTCTGGAAAACTAATAACTCTTACTAAAGGTCAGCCTGGGTCATCAGGCAGACATAATCACATGTAATTACTCTGCAAGTTCTCACATCTTTCATCTTTCTTTTTTTCAGAGTAGTCAAACTAAGAAGATACAACAGAAATATTTCAGAAAGCTTTCACCTGTGTGTTTTCCATAAATATTCTACAGGAAGTGAAAGTGAGCTTTTGGTAGCTGAGTAGTACAGAATAGTGGGTACTGGTAGATTAAAGGGTTTTTTACATCCTCTAGTAGACAGATGCCTTAAATTTTCTCCTGGAAGAACCTCCCTGTTTTCACAGCCAGCTACAGAAGACTAAACTCTTATACTTTACCTGAGTGCTAAGCAAGACATGGATAAGTGTGAAAGGGGCTTTTTACCACTGAAATGGGGCAGCAGCAGAACTCGGCATGTCACAGTTCAGTAGAATAACCATCACAGACTAATCCTGCACACTTCTTCCTACTCCTGTAGGATCACAATACAGCCTGGCATATCACTGCTGTGAATAATACAGATCTGCAAAATCCAGTTAGTGCTGGTACGTTTTGAAAAAACTTGTTCAGCGGAGTTAGTTATAACTGGTATAACTACACACCACTTTCGTGCAAACTGCGCAGCCTTTCTTCTTGGTTTTCATCAAAGGAATAAACAGGAGTCGCTGCCGAAAAATTGTGTTTTAGTTCTAAGGTTTTGAGAAGGATTTTGCAAAAGCAGTCAGTAGTGGGGAATTATTAATTTCATCTAAACCAAATTTACTGGTAGTAGATTTAGGCAAATACTGAATGTTTTTGAAAATTCCATCCTGACTCGTGTCAGGGATAGGTATGAGTTTTTAAATGGATTTTTAAATTATTTATGTAACTAAGGTCATTTCTCCAGTGAAGTGGCTGGATGCTTCCCTATGGAAAAGTGCAATGAAGTAAAATGATACAAACTATTTGGTTTAAAATAACCTGGTTAAAACACCCTAAAACATGCAGCTGGAGAAGGATATCCAACATTTGGAGAGAGAATAACAAAGCTGTTAGAATAAGAGGAGTGTTATCTCCTTTATCAATAGGAATCACGCTGATTTTGAAAGGCCACTTGTACAAGGTTTGGTTGCAATGGAGTTGATTTTCATCAGACAGCATACAATAAGGTGTGTGTTAGATTTGTGACCAAAACACCATGTATGGGGTGCTCTGAAGAAAATTAACTTAATCCTAAGCAGGCTTAGTACTCCATTTATCTCATTGATACACTTCAGCAGGAGAAGCTTTTTAATTGTGTCTCAGGGGTATGGGAACTCCATAAGATCAAATTTCTAACAATTTAACAGAATTTCTGCCATTAGCGAATTACATATTCATCGTTTTGGGAGTGTCCTCTTAGGGCTATAATTAAACCCCTCTGAATGGAAAAATAGTATGGGCTAATGTATTGTTTAACAAAGGTGCAGCTATGTTCAGTGACAAATAGGGAAACAATGCATGTAATAGCATTTGCAAAGTTTGAAGCATGTTAAACAGTGTCAGAATTAAATTTCTGACACTGAAAGAACTTAAATTTCTGGCTCCGTAAATCACTGCCCTAAGAATACATTCTAGTTACTCTCTCAGCAAAATTACATTGCAGTTCAGTGGACGGATTATTAGTACTGCTAAGAACCACATGTGAACACCTATATCATGTATTTATAATTTTACAGATTAAACATATTTGGTACAGGGTGAAGCACAGAATCACAAGAGTGATGTTAAAAGATTCTATTATACTGAGAATATGTCAAATGCTATGTTGTAATAACAGACATATCTTTGATTGTCAGAGGTTTTCTTCTTCACCAGCTCTAGATTATTCTTTTTTCCATTAGAGGCTTACATTATTTTCAGAAAGCGTGACAGCTATGTACATATATAAAGTAGTTTAATCTTTAAGGTCCCTTCCAAACCATTCTATAATTCTATGATTGTATCATTTAGACCATTTTACTTTTGACCAGCTCTAGCCTTTATATATATGTATATATATATATATATATATATGTGTGTGTGTGTGTTTGGATCTTTAAATATATATACATATATATATATATTTAAATTATACTTTCCCCTTGGTGAAATCTTTAAAAAGTCTTGTGGAGTGTGTGGGCGCATAAGTGAGCAAAGCCCTGTAATCATCACTTGTGTTTAGTGTCTTCCTAACATCCCTGGATATAGAAACATATTGATTGTTGATGCCATTTATTGACACATGGAGAAACCAGTCAATAGAAAATACACCAGACAATGAACACTGGGAGGCTGATGTATTTACTATGTATTGATTATTCAGATGGTAGGGACATACTGGCAAGTAATTCCATCCTTGTGAAAAGCTCACCTCTGAGTCTGATTATATGAGAAAAATCTATGACATTTAGTAAATCATTTGAATTTCCTGTGTCATATTTACAAGGATGCAAATACTACTGTCCACACAGAATGATACCAAAATAATATACACGTAGATAAAATGTACTTGGTGTACTATTGCATAAATTATTAGATGGATATTAATACAAAGGGTAATTTTAATTAGTAATTACCATTAATAATGCACATGTAGAGGTTATGTAATACTGCTTCTGGGACTTCATCTCAGCAAGTCTACGCAGCAAGCTTTGGTTTGTCTGTGATGTTTCAAAGGCAATAGTAGTTATAAGTTGTTGCAGATGTGGATTTGAAAGCTGTTCTGGGCTCAGCATGTTTTATGTCATGGCTAGGGGTTCTTTAAATAATTTTCTGTGTAATAGCAGGCTCTTATAGCTACATACAGGTAGCTTCAACCAGATGCTTACTTTTGAACTGTAATTAACAGAACATTTCTTAAGAAATAATGTTCATGATGATTGCAGTAACTATACTTTCATTTCCCTGAAGTGCTAAGTGTTGTAATCATCACCTGTTCACTCTCATGGTTATTGCTCCACAGACTATTAACAACTGATAGCACCATTTAACTAAAGCCTGATTCCTAATGAATTACTAGTAATGGCTATGTCATAAAATGATCAGCCAAAGCATCTGCTGAACTGTCTGAGATGTAATATATTCTCCATAAACAAGTCCTGCAGATGAATTTTTTTTTTTTTTTGCTCTTTCCAAATGTCTTTAATTCCTTAAAATAGTTGCTAAAAATCGTATACAGAAATAATGATTATAGAAAGCATATATAGCTGAGATCTAACAATTTTCTTAGTCTTGTCAGTGGTTTATTACTATGGAGCTGTAATTGATGAATGAGGATTCTGGTCTCAGTTCTGTTGGTGCAAGGTTATGATAAATACAGTGAAGCTTATATAGGAATATCTCCAGAACTATATCAAGACAGTTGAGAGAAGAATTGAGACAATGAGACTTACACCCAGTTCTGAATATAGAATCATGTCCCTGCTTGCAAGTAGTCAGATATTGTATGTCTGACCTTCCATCTAGCTGGAGCATAAAAGCATTAGAAATAACATTGTTATGGTGTCCAGCAAGAGTCCTTTTAAGTCCATTTGAAATCTTGCTTGCTCAGGTAACAAATCTATACCTGCTTTTAAACATGCTTTCATAGGTTCACTGCTGTAGGACTCTGGTGCGTGATCACAGTTAGTTCATGAAGGCCCCTACGGGCACTGGAGCTGAGATGAAGACACCCTTACCGTTTAGAAATCTGTCCTAGGCTGATTATTAGCCATTTATTCCAAACTGTGAGTAGCCATTACCAAAAATAATGATGTTGAACTACTCGTACAATTACCTGCATGCCAATGTAAGTGGTCCAGTACACAGTTCTTCAGCAGCCTAAATAATCAAATGTGATTGTGTTTATAAGCTAAGAAATTTTACAGAGTCCTAGCCAAGCAGTGTTGCAAATTTGATGCACCTATAATGAGCTGACCATCTTTCATTTTCTCGGAAGCTGTTTATTACGCTAATAGGTCTCATTCATTTAATCTTGTCAACATGACTGATGCATAATATAGTAGATAAAAGTTTATTAAGAAAAATAGGTATGACGGACATAATGGAAGGAATAAACCCTTCCACTGAAGATCTCCTTTGGGGAAGAGTCTCATTTTAACACCATTTTAAGAATTGCTAATACTTGCCACCTGAATGCATGATTCCCAGAAGACTATCAAAAGGAAATTGAGAAGTTGAAAGAAGCTTGAGCAACAAAAATAACACTGCAAAGTGTGCAAAAACAGTAAGGAGAGTGAAATGATTCAGTGGGAAGACAAATTTAAGATACTGAGCAGGTACAGCTTTCAGCAGTTGTTCAGGTACGACTGCCGTCATTAGAAGTCAGTCTGAAGTTATATCAAGAAGGTCTCCTCCCCTCAGTCACAGTAGTATCAGCTGCTTGGAGGCAGTAAGTGCCACAGCTCTTCTGAATGCCACTTTGGTCACATCTTAACTCCATAGTGGTAGAAGACACTCTGAGTGCAGCATTAAATAACAAAGAATTGTTATTTGCATGTGCTTGATTGTTACAGAAAGGAAAAAAAGCTGACTCCAATGACGGAGACAAGCAACATTTGAAAAGAAATCTGAAAACAAATTAGGCCTTTTCATACTTCTAAAAATGCTCTGCCTTTGCAAATGAATTTTGTTTTGATGACATCCTTGACCAACCAGTTCCACAGTGTCCATCAGTTTATAATACCATGCTATTAATGGCAGGGGTTTTATGATCATTTTTAATTCTACAATGTACAAAAAAATTAATATAGCTGCTTTTCTATCAGTCTTCCAAAGTTTTGAATTCACCTAGTTGATTAATACTCAAGGTATCATTATTAGTCATACTATCATTATTCTTGTTGTGCAAGGCTTACATTTGTAAGTGTTCAATATAATGTGACTGAAGCAAAGGGTCACAGTTATTTTAATAATGACAGTATATTCAGTATAACTGTGATTTATTAGAAATGATAATTCAATGCTCACTACATTTTAATAACCTTTTTTTAATAAAAATCAAGTGTTCGGCTAACATAAAGGATATTACTTAAAGATATGATCTGGGGAATGGTACTGATCAGATTCTTATCTGATGTAGTTTTGGTTACAGTCATAGAGTCATGTTGAATTATTTGAATTGAAAAATTGGCACACAATTAGAAACTGTGCTCTGGGTTTATGGATCTGGAAACAGAATGGAGCCTAATTTGTCTCAAAGGTGTCTGAAGTGATTCATTTTGACTGATTCATTAGTTGTTACTATGATTTTGACAATAGATTATTCAGTGGTCATATCCCGTTTGAGATTCCTACTGTTATCTTAAGAACAATATTAAACCTCTGCTGAGGCAGTGTTTAGATCACCCTGTGCTACCATTTTTTTTTCTGAGTACATGTAACGTTTATAACAAAGAAGTTAGTACTCCTGTTACTAACTAGCTTGCAAAAGTGCACAACTGTAAGAGGATTTGTCTGATATTTCAAAGTAAAGGAAATATTGACAGACTTTCACAGCTCTGAAGCAGTTTGCACTTGAATTTTAGCAGAAAAGGAAGTAGGAAGATGATGAAGTAGGACAAACGAGGAGTGGGTCTGGTGCATTCTTGTCCATGAGTGAACTATTGGCACTTCTCCATGTGTCCTTGTAGCCTGCTTTGGGTGCAGATGCATTAAGAACTTCCTGCTGCTTCAAGTCCCATACCCCTCATTAAGAAAACAGTCTAGATCACAGCTTCAGTATAAAACAATGTAGGTAGTGTGAGTCATTAGAAAATTAGGATCCTCTTCAAAAGAGAAGATGTCGCTGTTAGTATAGATGCAGCTCATAATGTTATTTTAAAGAATATGCATGGGAAAAAGAACACTGGTCACATTAAAACATGACAACACTAACATAAAAATACAAGTTAAAAGGTATTTCTAAATTTTTTATTTCATGTTTTTCTTTAATATACTTCAAAAAAAATTTTAAAATATTAGTGCGCCTAAAGAAATGCTGTCAGGATATTTTGAACACTAACTCAGAATCCTCTGGCATACCAAAATGCACTAGTAGATAACTTCTTTGTTCGCTATCATTAATTATATTACATTTAAGGTTCTTAATGAATATTTGTTTTCCTACTAATTACATTATGATATTTTTTAAATCTTTTTTTTTTTTTTTAATATAAAGCCAGCTTATCCTAGCTACAGTTCGGCCATTCCTTTTCAGTCTCAGTCTTTCTCATTCCTTTCCAGGGGCTGTTTGTGAAATGAACTCTCAGTAATGAAATCCTAGCAGGCTGAAATATTCTACAGGCAGATTATTATCATTCTGTGGCTGAAAAGGGTCAATGCAAACCAGTGTACGTTTGAGAAAAATAGTAAGAATTGCGTGAAAGGACTTGTAATATTAGAAGCATTTAAAAAGTGATATCTAGAAGAAAAAATAGTCAAATAAATGTGTTCTAAACTTAAAAAAAAGAAAAAAAGGTTTCCAAAATGTCATCCCCTTCACCACAGCTGTACTAGGAGAACAATCTACCTGTGTAGAGAGAGGGATCTCTAGGCAGCCCTATTGCCATTTGGTAGGATTCTTGCTCACTTCCACGTTTTGCCTCAGAGCCTCAAGTTACTAAACCAACTTATTCTGTTGGCATTATAGATAGCATTTGAATTGTCCGCTGAAAACTGAGCAGATGTCTTTACTGTTTTCTCCCTTTGTTCACCTTGGAAGGCCATATCTGCTTACAGCCATAACCTCACAAACCCTGTCACAGCTCAACATCTGAGGTGTTAGTGCCAAACATACAACAGGCAGCTAAAAGTGAAGGGGACAGTGGATTAGAGATAAATAAGACAGATATCCTGGTACAAGTGAAGTAGGAAAATCATGGGACTGAACACAAATTATCTGAGTCACAGTCACTGACCCAAGCAACTTCTCAGAAGTGAGGTGTCACTGCACTGGAATCCCAACGCAGTGAGATGCTGAAAAGTAAGATAAAGGTTGAAATCTGAAAAATAGGGATTTAGTGACATTTTGGTAACATATAGAAGAACAGTTCAGGTGCTGTTTAGAACTATCTTATAAAATAGATGATACTGAAGTCACATTTTGCGTAGTATCAAAATCAACAGATTTTGATATCTGTTTTCTAGAATGTCTCATCAGCTCTTCAGAAAAGAAAAGCTTTTTCATGAGTACTAACAATACAAACATGCATTGATTTGTAGGGCAAAAAAATACACCAGTACATTGTAAGAAAAAAAAAAGTACTTTGACAAGCTGAACTTGTGGGACATAAGGAGGAAACAGATCAGCTGTAAATTCTCCACTTTCTCTTCATTTCCCTTTATTTCAGCTACGTTTGTCTACAAATATTTACAAATTTTTTATTTCTCTATATTTTTCCAGTGAAAATCACGTTAGCCACAAATATATTTTGCTAAATTAAACATTTGAAAATGGATGAAATTTCAGATATTTTTCTCAATAAATAGTAAAGGAAACTAGTGGTAGCTTGGTTTATCTGTGTTGCCAGCCAGCCAGTTAAAATGACAACGTTTATTCAAAAAATAATAATTTATTGATATAGTCATAATTAAAGTAATGTTACACTCGTGTGAACTTCACATTTTTCTTGCACTGACAAACATACAATGAACTCACATTTGAATTTGTAGGATGAAGGCCTTCGATTTCTCAGAACAGAAGCGTTAAAGTCCACTGAATCATAAACACAGAAGGTTTAAAGATGTCTTACTAATGCTAATGACAAGAATGAGGCCAGTCTCTGGGAAAAGTTATTTCATTATGGATTTCCTCTCCTCAGCAAATATCAAGTATTACACTTCATGAGTAGGCCCAAACAGGTCTTTTGAGTCATATGGGTGTAGCCTGTCAGCAAAGCTGGTGGTACCTCTGGGAAAATATATTTAAGAAAGGGCAAACTGGTGCACTGGCAGTGAGGGGTAAGGAAGAAAAGGTGCTCACAGAGCTTGAGAGAGAAGACGAAGGGAGAGGAAGTGCTGCAAGTGCTGGAGCAGAAAATGGAGAAGAAAAAAGTAGATATAAACAGGAGATTGAAGAAAAAAAGACCTAAATAATTACAGAAGTAAATAGGGAAACATCTTTCCTTTCCCTCCCCCAGACTTCAGTCGAACAGCATTTCTGTCCCATTTCTAACCTCAACTTCTTGTGGTTTGGCTACATATACCAGTGACATTGAGGCAAAAAGTAGTGCAAGGAGGCTGGGATCAGTACATAATGATATTTTTTTGCCACACCTTGTTTCTTACTCATTTTCCTCCACTGCTCATTACTACTTCCTTCTTTTCTTCAGAATGGGTCCCAGGGCTGCAGTCCTTGAGGCATGATGGGTCAGCCACAGCTGCAGTCCCTTAGCGTTGTCCCTGCCTTGTTATGCAGCACCTTCCAAGAGCACATCTCCAGATGTGTCCCAAACAATGTTCCATTCCACTTATCTCCCCGTTCCTCTTAACATCTCTTTTCCTTGTCTCCTTCCCTCCAGTGGCTGCCACTCTTTCTAAACATGTCTGAGCAGAGACACAATGTGTCCATACGACTGGTTGTGATTTTGGCACACAGTAGGGTGTTTACACCAGCTTCAGAGTCAGCCTCAACAGGCTGTGAGGCTCTCTTACTGATTTTTGTTGTTGTTGCTCCATGTTCAGCATGGTGTGTTTGCAGATTGGGCTGAAATCTTTGTTATAGCAATACCGATACAGTCAACTTGCACTTCCTGTGAATGAGATTACCCATGTGCTACCGACTCCTGACACAGCGCTACACCTCCTACCCAAGGACTTCATAAATAATACTCTCATGTTGTGCCTGCTCGCTAAGACACTCTGCTCAAAGAATTTACCAAAAAGGTTTTCCAAAGGTGGATATACTAAATAAATTCATATAGCTTAATATATATATATATGTTGTATTAATTCTGTTTTCACTCTGTTGTCCACATCTGTTATAATGGATAATGATAACTGAAGTATGACCAACATAATTTTAAAATTAGCATTTGTAAGCTAAATGAACTAAAGGTTTAGAAAAATTAATTCCCAAAATGTTGACCTAAGTATTTTACTCACAGTTGTATTTGTTGTTGAAAAACAATGTTAAAATCAATCCTGGTCATGTTGAGAAAAAAATGCTGGAGGAATGTCAGCAGAGATCAAAAAGGATCAATCACTCTTGAAAGGTAAAGAAAAGATATAGAGCCTAAGGCAAATAATGACCTTAAAGGCAGAAATAGTAAACCCTTGCATGAAAATGTTCGTTCCCTCATAGCTGTTTGGTGAAAACTAGCCAAAGAATCATTGTATCCAATGAAGTAGTGAAAAGTGAACTTCTGAAGTAGAACTCAGGGTAGCAGTGAATTTGTGTATGTAGATGTGGAGATTTTAGCCATGTGATTTATCAGTATGCATTCCTACTGAGGATATAAATTACTCTTTTTATCACAGGATGAAAAAAATTAATTAGAGGGGAACATGTTGTGAAATATCTCAGTTCCTATTACTGCACCAGCTGCTTTTTCAAGCTGAAAATTTTAATCTGTCCTTCCTGTGAATGCTTTACAATGCCATCATTTATCATATTTTCATACCAAATTCTGCCATCTTGAAGCCTTTTTTTAAATAGCAGCGCTTAGGAAAACTGTAACTGAGCATTGGAGAAAATGGTTTCTTTGAAAATTAGCTTTTGCAATAGCATGGAAGGAATCCTAATGCAGTTAAAGAATCAGAACTTCTGCTTGTTTTTCAATTTTCTGTGAGTGAAACAGAAGGCTCCTTCAAAATATTGAAGTGCTTGTCAGGAATTTTTCCTAAACAACTTGGGATTGTGCACTTCACTTCACTTGCTATCATTTCTAACTTTCATGTCTATGATGAAAATACTCCTTGAATAAGCCTCATAAGATAATGTAGACCTTCATCTCATGGTGGATTCTTGAGGCATGTTACAGAAATCAGTAGAGAAGTATACGTCTCCTACAGAATGATTTGGAATAAATTATGGAGTAAATGGCTTTACTGAAGCTGATGACTCTCAGGAAGTCCTTGAACTAAACAAAAGCTAAAAAATCAGCATTTGCATTAAAAAATCATTTCTAAATGTTGATGGCAACTTAATCCCTATTAAATTTTACTGCGTGTATTCTATTTACATAACCATTTTCTTTTTTCCTGTTTATATTTGCACTAATGTAATTTTATTTTCATTCTAAATTGAATTTCAGGAAGTCTTTTGAAGAAGCCAAAAAAAGTAGTTTATTGAGATATATATAGTCAAAATAGATTTGGTGAATCCAGTATTACATGTTACCTATATACATCATTGATTAAATATACCACAATCTAATGAAACATGGGAGCAAAAATCAAAGACCCATTCCAGGTCTTTGCGTCAGTAAACCGAGAGACTCAATATATAACAGGAAAACAGCATTATTTCTTCTTATGAAAGGTTTTGAGGTGCTTTACAATGGTCACCTCAAGTAAATGGAATGGTATACCTTGTCCTCTGTATAAAAGATTTTAAACTAAAACAAATTATGTCTTTAAGGTCATTAATTCCATCTCTTCAGAGAAACAGAACAACAATACCAACATCTTGAAGACTGACACTGACTCTTGGGTTCTGTTTCGCAGTACCTAGTGAGTACAAATTGCATTGCTTAAGTTATAGGATCTAGCTGAAAAGTTTTAGGCAAGCGCTGAAACTCTCAGGCCTGCTGGGGCAGTAGCAGACCTAATCACACACATAAGTATTTAAATTTTGGTTTAATTCAACTTCAGAGCTTAAGTCATATTGTGGATTTCATGCTTAGAAGTGAAAAGATAAACACCCAATCTAAAAAAACCTTCTGTAAACAAGTGCAGATACTTTTTGCATAAACTGGAGAAAGTGCTGTGCTGGGTTAGGGTTAGGGTTCTTCATAACTTCGCCAAACAATGATTAACTGAAATTAAGGGATTTTGTTCAAATCATGTACATAATTTTTTTTATAGTGATGAAAAAAATGGAGAAAATAAGTAAAATGAAACATGCCTAAAAGAATTTTGACTCCGTGAGGAACAACAGTTTGGCATTTGATATTTTGTAAGGGATTGTGTTTAAAATTTTAGGTTAAAAATAATTTTAAAAAATCTATATTTTTTAATGGAAATGTTATACATGCCTTGAATAAGGAGGTTCTCATCAGTAACTCAAAGATATCTAGTTAATTACAAACTTTGTTGTAGGCTACACAATTACATAATAGACAGTCATGCTCTCAATTTGTTCTGCAGGAGTGAAATTATGTTAATTAGGAATTTTTTTCTAGATAGATATTTGCAATTGTGAAAAATTTAGCATATGGAATATTAGTGTAGGTGAAATAAATTATGGGGGTTTTTTAATACTAGACTATATCACAGCAAATGAAATTATATAATTACCTTTAAATGTATTTTGAAGTGAAAAGCTGGTGATAAGATTCATCATTCCCGGTGGAAGGTAAGCTTTATACATTATTTGATCATTTATATTAGAAGTCAAAAATTACAACAGTGACAAAAAAGAACACTAACTCTTAAAGTACTAATTAAAATGTACCAACTCAATAGATCTTAGTTCATTTTCACATGGAACCTCATTAAGACAAAATGTTCTGTAAAATTAGTCTTCCCAAATAGAACTACTGTCAATTGTTAATGAGGTTTCCATGAGAAATATCATCTGCCAAATTACAAAACTAAACAAATCAAATGCATACCCTGCTAGATTATGTCTAATGTCTATTTCTTAAATTGAGATGTTTGTTTCTTTTTTTTAATTTTGTATATACACAAGTGACATCAGGATTCAGTGACTTGCGGTATTCGTGACACTATTTGGATGTTTAAACAGAAGTTTATATAAGATGATACATGGAACATAAAAAAAATGGGCTTTCATTTAGATTCTGTTCACATTTTTAGTCAACTAACGCCTTTCTAACGGACATGTTAACAAAACAGTATTAAAAAAAAGACTAAACCACAATTAAGAATCAATAAAGCTGAAAATTAACAGAAAATGTAAATTTTGTTAGGTGCTGAGTAAAAAGAACAAGACTCTAAGACTTTTAGCACCAGATCCTGAGGAGGTCTGTTTGATATATTAAGAACATGATTGGATCCTTAAAATGTTGTTCTGGTTCTAAAAGGTGGAACTAAAGGTTGAGGGTCTTAATTAAAATATGGGGGGTTAAAAATCATAGTATTCATTGAGATTATGGCTTTTTGGATTGAACTATGATTCATATTAAAGTTTTGTATCACACCCTGGATTCTGATAAACCAGGTTTAAAAGCCACTTATGCTTTTTCCATCACCATCCATAAACAGATTATAGAGACCAAATGTGGAGAAATCCCTGTAGAAAGAAATGTCTCAAATTAGGATTCAAAGAGAAAGGACTTACATAAGGTTTGTGTTTGAAGAATTCATACAGTATAAATATTTTCCTAGGGATGTTTTGGTTATTTTTTTCATCTTCAGCAGTATGCAAACAATTTAGTTTGATAGCTGAAGCAAAATAATCAAGCAAATATGTTTTGGTGCAAACTGAAATACTTCTTTTTTTTAATTTACATCTTCTGATATAGCTCTGTAATTTGTTATTCTGACTTTCTTGTAGACTATATATTTTCTGCTGCATTGATACTTCTGTCTGATGTCTTGTTGTTGCCATTCTTTTGATTGCATGATGTAGAGGGAGAAAGTTGTAAAAATTATCTTTTTTTTCACTTATGATTATGAGATGTTGCAGCATTGATGTTGGCAGTTTACATTATTTCGGAGTTTGGATTTTGCAGGCTTTTAATCAGATATGGAAATAAGGAGCTTGTTTTTTGGCTGTCTAAAACAGCTGGGTATGCTTAATGGCATCCTGTCTTGCACCAGTCTATTGGGTTCACGTAGCAAGGTTTTGGTAGCATGGGGTGCTGCAGTGGTGAGAGAGACCAGACGCTGTCCCCATGTCTTCCAGAGACAGTTTCAGCATGCTCCAACGTGGACCCGACCTACTGCTGACCAAAGCTGAGCCAATCAGCAACATTGGTAGCAGCTCTGTGATAACATAATTAAGAAAGGGTAAAACGTGCTGCGCAACAGCAGCTGAGAGAGGAGTGAGAATACGCAAGAGCAACAACTATGCAGGCACCAAGACCAGTGAAGCAGGAGGGGCAGGAGGTGCTCCAGGCACCAGAGAACACCATGGTGATGCAGGTTGGCTCCCTGCAGCCCATGGAGGTCCCCACACTGAACTGATTATCTGATACTGTAGACGTTATCAGCATGTGTTCACCAAAGATACGTACAGTTTTGTAGCATCACAGAACAGATGAGGTTGGAGGGTGCTTTTGGAGATCATTTATTCTGACTGCTGCTCAGAGGACAAGGTAGCCCAGGACCATGTCCAGTTGGGATTTAAATACCTCCAAGAGTGGAAACTCTGCAACCTCTCTTGATACTATATTTTCTAATCACCAATACTCTAACTTTTATAAGGTTACCACTGAAGAACCTATTTCCACTTTGCGCCTCCCATCCCACCCCAGCCTGTCCCATCTAGAGTGCAGACTTTCAGGGAAGACAAAAGGTGCCATGAATTTGTCCTGTAAACACTCAGAGAGAAACCATTCTTTCTCTTTTCACGCAGAAAATTCCTGAAAAATCAAAAAGTACAAAATATATGGTGACAATCATATATATCAGAAGAAAAAGTTACAATGTGTATTGATTGTTAGAAGTGATTTCACAACTACCACTTGATGATAAAAGTCTCTTGGCACAGGAATTAATAAAATAATTTGGAAGGAACCTTAGGAGATCTTCTAATCCATCTCCGCCTCAGTATGTATCATCTAAACGAAAACCACTCCTGACAGATATTTTTAACTAGTTACTATTAAGGTTTGTTTTTTTTTATTAGGAACAAAAGGATAGAATGGCCTACAATAAGGAAAGAAAAGTTGTGTGTATTTTGACACTAGTTGTTTTGAAATTATATGGAACTGGTGGATTTAATCTGAGATAAAAAAATTGGTTTGAACAGCATGCAGGTAACTTTTACTTACAAAATCATATCAAGATAAACAATGAAGGAAAACTTATTTGTAGTGCCATATACATGATACACGGAACATAAACTTCCTAGTTAAAGGCAGTTGTAGCAGAAGCAAGATATATTACATTAACTGATTCTAAATAATAAATATGGGGGAGTTATGCAGGTGTAACAACATTAAGATAAGTCTTGTATTTCTTACGCTGATTAATTTTAGTTGTTTACCTTGGCATGTTTCTTTTTATTCTGTGGGCAAGGATATTGTTTTTCCTTAGCTCTGATCCCTGGAAACCATGAACTGAAGTCCATCTGCAGGTCAGTGAGAAGTTTGAATTGTCTGTAACTCCACTTGAACCTATTTTACAGATAAAAGTGTATTTTCAGTGCTGCCAGATCAGTCTACTTTATATGCAGTGTCACTTTCTTTAATGTAGTAACAATCTTCACCTTAATTCAGATAGTTTCAAACAAGGCAGGAGAGTTACAGAAAAAAAAAAAACTTTTAAATTTGAAAAAAAAAATACTGACTTACACTGCCAACATTGCTAATGGAAAAAAATTAATAATGTTTACATTGATAACTTGTTGAGCAGAAAATTACAGAATTAATTTAGCATTAAAAACCTCATTAAAGTTAAGACATTTTAAAATACATCTACATGCAAAGCTATGACTCAGAGTGTAGAAGGTGGCAACTGTTCAGTATTTCTGTGAACTCTGACTGCAGCTGGTATAACCAACCATAGTACCCAGAAGAACGGCAAATGGTGTGACAGTTCAGTTGTGTTTAAGCAGCCATGCAATAAAAGTTATTTCTATATTTATAGAAAAGTACCCATTCAAAAGACCGATTCACCCTGTTATTGAGAAAAATCAGTGCACATTGTGAAGATTGTGCCCTTTGGTTTAATTACATTTCTTGTATTTATAGTGAGTTTCTTCCTAGCTGTTATACAATTAAAATAATGTTATTTGTGCATTGCTTAGTCAATGCAGGTAAAAAGACTAGAAAAAGTACTGTGTTGTGTTGGTAGGGAATAGGATTATTAGCGGTTGGTTTCTTTCTAATGGATATAAAGTTCAGGAAATAACATTCTCCTGGGGCTTTGCATGTTTTGATCTTTTTTTCTGAGATCTTTTCTGAGGAGATTCAGATACCAGTTTTCACCTTATCATTCAAGGATGAAATTTAATGAGCAGAAGTTCTTAAGGTGAAGAGAACCTTAGTTCTTGAACAGAGCTGTGAAACTCGTAAGACTCTTTTCAGAATAAGGACAGGTTTTGTCATGTATCAGACCTAGACCTGATATTTCAGGGTCACTGCATTTCTGCTTGACAAATTGCATAATTCTTTGTATTCAGATTCTCCACTGTCTCAGACCACAGGATTGCATATAGTCCGTACAGCTGTGATCAACCCTGTCGGACCACAGAGCAAAACCTGCTCTGAGCAGGACCTTGGACAAGAGGCTTCCCTTCTAGCCAGAGGTATCCTATGACTCAGGATGATGTTAGCTTGCACTGATTTTGTGGTGGGGTTTTTTCAGATTTATTTTTAATCCTTCTTCCAAAAAAATCAGGTTTGTTTTCTACATCTTCTTAGCTCATAGTTATTCCTGTCCTGAGAAAGCTTGTGGGAGATTGCTTACCAGTTACCATTGTGGGCAAAGCAGACTCATGGAGAAAAGTCCACTTAGTTTAGTGAGAAATCAAACAGATTAGGTAGTGAGAAACAAGAAGACAAACATCAAAACACATTTTCTCCCCCTCCTTCTCTCATCTTGATGCTTAGAGGGCTGTTTCTCATACTTTTCTCTCTCTCTTTTTTTTTTTTTTTTCCCTGGTTCAGTCCTCTCTCCATCCAGTGATCACTATTTGCAACACCCATCCAATCAGAGGTTAATTTTTGGAAGACAGAAATTATATTCTTTGGCTCTTAGCAAATTTTATGAAATTTTGTCAGTTGAAACAGTGATGGCTGTCAGCCGTGACCAGTGGAAGTGATAAAGAAGTGTTGATGTTAATGGCCTTCATCCCTCTTCACAATACTGCGTTTGCGATTCCGTTCGTTCACTAACTAGATGTAAGCGTTCCAAATTCATCCTAAAAATTGTATGTTCATTGTATTGAATTTAATGATTAATTTATATTGCCTGGGGAGACTTGTTAAAAGATAAGATAAATTTTTTATCCTTACAGAATTTTTATCTTTGACACACCTGTAAAAGACCTACTCCGCATCCCAAAGCTATCTTCTGCTCATGACAATATGTTCACACTTACTGGTAATGTTATGCTTGAAATTATGTTTAAGGGCAAAAAGAAAATACAATTTTAATACAATACTGAGAATTTTTGTTAGTATAACTGGAATCTTAGAAGACTAATCAAAGAATTATTATTAGTCAGTTGCATAAAAAGAAAGAAAAAATAATTAACGTGCAGAAAAATTCCCCCATAATAAAAATGTAAGAAAGTTGGGTTTTTTTATGCACGTTTTCTATCATTTTTCCTGCTATTGTGCCCATTCATCCACTGTTCCACTGAGTTCTAAAATATATGGTTTCAGTCTGGGATGTCAGTGCAGGGGTTACAGTGATGCAAATCCTCCTCTGAAAAGAGTGTGAGTAAGAGTACTAGAAGGTTACTGTTAGGTGTCCTCAAAGCCTTCTCTTCTTCAGGTTGAACAGTCCCTGTTCCATCAGCCCTTCCTGATAGATTATGTGTCCAAGCTCCTGGTGATTCTCTGTTGGACTTCCAAGCTCCATAATGCCAGCACCACTGTGTCATGCTCACCCTACTCTTCTCCAGGACCCCCAGGTACTTTTGAGCAGAGCTGCTCCCTGGCCAGTCAGTATCTAGTAGGGAGTCACTGTGGCTCAGGACTGTGAATTTTTCTTAATTGAATTTTACGAGGTTCCAGTTGGCCCATTTCTTCACGCTGTCTAGGGCCCTCTGCTCATAACTTTATTGACTGCATAGCATCAGCTTGGTGTCATCTGTATGTAGGGAAGCCAAATTCCCTGGTCTTCAGGAGGTGGGGGAGGTCTCTTTCCTGGCATGCTAGAATCAATTTGGGTACACTCTTAGACTGCAGGGATTCATCCCTTCCCATCCCACTTTGGCAGACACAATGCCACTGTAGCTCCCTGTCCCCAGGCCCAGTCACTTGCAAGGCCAAACACCTATTTCAGTGGTGCAGATACATGCTTACAACCACTGTCACATCCACAGACCTCTTGAATACAAGTGTGGACTTTACATGCAGTATCCCTCTGAACGCTAGGCACCTCATCGCTGCCTCAGACTTTGGGTCTTTACAGGTTCTGGTCTCCCTCTACTGTCTAACAAGTCTGACTTGAAGTTTACTAGCAAAATTCACCCCTAGCCACACACAAGGGCAAGTGATGTCATACAGGAAATAAGGTGTAATGAGAAGATAGGACAGATCAGGCACAGGGTTTGGTCAGAGCCCACTTGCATACCATGACATCCTTTCTCCCTTATTTCTGTTTTCTGTGCTTGTTCTTCCCCCATTTGCCTTGATTCCTCACTTTCTGTACTCCTGTGTCTTCTCATATAAACAACCCTCCTCTGATTACTTTTTCCTCATTAGCCCCATCTTTCCATACATACCCATATACAAGTTTGGTATTTCTGATATTGTTTGCTGCTTTGAAATTTTGGCTTTCTATGATATGACAGATTTACGCAGGTGCTGTTGGGCTTGCATGAAAGGTCCCCAGAGTTCCCCTCCAGTTACCTGTGGTGCTCAGCTGTCTCCTACAGAAATCTGCTTTATCCAGCTGTGAAATCTGTCTCTTGGCACTGTCTGGAACTTTCACCATCTTCTGCCATTGTTATCTATTATGGCCAGCAATTGCCCATGTCATGGTCAGTAGTTTCTCAGGGTCTGTCCATTTAGCTAAGCCTCAGACAAGGGCCTAGTCATCTCCCTTGCTTACCTTAACAGTCTGCAAACTTGTTGAGGGTAACCTCTGCCTCTTCTTCCAGATCACTGGTTAATCGCTACTTTTTCAGACCCATGACCCAGTTTTTCACCCATGTGCTAGTGCACTCACCAAGACCGTTTGAACTTGGAACATAAGGAACATATTGGAAACTATTGAAAGCCTTGCAGCAGTCAAGGTAAACAGCATCCACTGCTCCCACTTGAAAATTCAGTCATTTCATCATAGAAAGCAAACAAGTTAACAAGGCATGATTTAGCCTTGATAACCCCATGCTTGACTGTTAAAGGAGCAAGCCAATGCTTCTTCATATGCCAAAAAAAAAGCTCCAAGAGAGTTACTTCCATGATCTTCCCAACTTAAAAAGTGAGGCTGACCTGCCTGTAGCTTCCTGGACAGACTGTTTGGTCTTCTCTAAAGATGGATGCAACATTTGCCTTTCTCCTCCTGTCAGTGACATTGTCTGATCTCCACAGTCTTTCAAAGAGAATACAGAGTGGCCATGCAATAATATTAATCCGTTTTCTTGGCATTCTCAGATCCATGACTCTTCTTGAATCTTGTCTGTAGGCACAAAGATGTAGGACACCATGCTGGTGAAGACTGAGGTAAAGAAAGAATTAATCAGTTCAGCTCTATCAGCCATGCAGTCATTACAGCCCCGGCTTTGTTCAGCAGTGAGCCCACATTTTATTTGTTTTTTAGTTTTACTGCTCATGTAGCGGTAGAAGCTTTTCTTGCTGTCCTCCATGTCCATTGCCAATTTTAACTCTAGTTGAGCTTTGGATTTCTGTGCCTGTATGCCAAAGTAATGCTTATAATGTACATAATCTTTGATGTATGATGCAAGGAGAACTCTGAAGCTTCTTTGCAGTCATCTAGGACTGTGTTTTCGCAGTTGTATTTTACAAGTGCAGTACAGAACGGGAAACGTACATAATGGTGACAGACACATTTGACAGCATCTCCCTTTTTTTGTACCTCATAACTTCTGTCATCCTGGGCAGTGCTGGCAGCAGTATAATACTTCCTCCTTTCCCTCTACTTGTATTTATTCCAGGTTATAGGATAGGTTAGCTCAAGAGTGAAATTGTGACCTGATTCTACTGTTAGGAAAGACATAGGACAAGGGCTCATAATCATGGATTGCATCCTATGAGATTGGTAACAGCATTAAACACAAGGCAAAGATAAATTTAAACTAGCTAATTGTCTTAAAACATAACTACACTTTTAATTCCAAGAATAGATTAAAAGTTAAACTGCAAATATTTTTCTTTTTTGATTTTTCTGATACATTTCATGAGTGAATTCATTTTCCACTCAAAGACATTCCACCTCAAAGCCTTGAAGAAAACTATTCTTGAAATTGAAAGTGGAGACTAGTCAAAGGATTTTTGTTCTTGAACATTTCTGTTAGAATAAGCTATCAGTAGAATTCTTTTTTGTTCCTAAGGAAAATAAAACACATCAAAAAGAAAGTCATAGAGGTAGTAGTGTTTTTTGAAAAAATTTCTCAACAGGGAATGACCTTTCACTCTTGGAGAAGCTTTTGCAACCAACTAGGAAGACTTGCTTCTTCAACCAGTTAATCAGTTAAAGTTCCCATTACTTTGAACATGCATACTTTTCAAAGGCCTTGACTTTGAAAGAAACTGAGAAAAATTAAGCACACTGTAACGGCTGTCACGTAGTTCTCACTTTTCTCCAGATAACTTAAGTCCTCATCTATGTACATCAATCCATAACATGTTCTGGTAACTTTTTATTAATCACAGAGGTGCTAGTTGGCTTGGCTGTGAGCAGAGCTGGGGCAGACTTGGAGCCAAGGGAGCTTCTAGCAGCTTCTTGCAGGAGCCATCCCTGTTGCCCCTCTCCTGCTGACAAAAGCCCCCACAACACAAACCCCACGGTGTCCAAGTGCAATCTCTTGATCCTGTCCTCAGAGTTAGTGCTTTGTCTGACCATCTCCTTGGATGCATTTACACACATCAGGTCCTCTGTGAAATCACTTAAACCAGAACAACTATAACCGCATGTTAGCCATGAGGTAACACCATAACCTTTTTCCATTTCTTTAGACGGCACATTGCTGTTGGGCCGTGTTGCATTTAAACTGCACTCTTACAGGTTTGTGGCTGAGCTACTAAGAAATATGACACACTGTTGTTGCTCAGTACTGCGTTATCATTTATAGAGCTTCACTCTTGAATAAACAGAGCTTTATAAGTAGATTGTGAAAGCCATAGGTGAATTCTCGTCTGAAGTCTCAAACTCTATTTTGTGGAATTTAGTATCATTAATTTCCAAGAGCATTGTTAATGGTAAAGAATGAACAAATAGATGAGTGCTTATCATAAACATAACAGCATAATATTTTCATTTCTTCTGTACTTTGGTGACAGTATGAGGTTCAAGTGGTGCAATAGGAACACCTTGTTTGTCAACATCTAAAAATAATAATATATCAATTTTACTTTGTTTCCTACAGAATGTAGATTTTGTACTAGATCCATCTTTAATCTAATTTTATTTCACATTCCAAGTATCAAAAAGGAATCTGGTGTTGGGAAACACATTCTTCAGTTAATACATTTCAGATATGTCACTAAAAAGGGTAGGAAGAGCAGATGGATAATAGCTTACATAAGTTTTGTATTCTTTGAAACTCACATGCTTCACATTCACACAAGTCAAGGTCTCTGCCCCTCCAATCCAGTTTAGATATGCACCATGGACCGAGAGGAACAGGACAGTCACTCCAACCACACGGTGTGTCTAAGCCCGGGCTGGTGGCTCAGCATTAATCTATGGTTCCCTCTCTAGGTCAGCATGTGACGTGGAGTGTATGGAGTTACCCTTCGAGGAATTAATGTCCTAACTACTAATAGCTTTGCTTTTTTTTTTTTTTCCTATGCATAGGTGATATGTTCTTAATAGTTAGAGCTGATGTTATCTAGGCCATATTTTATCTGAGCAGTGCTTTCAGTCAGGCATCACCCATACATATGTGACTGTTATTTGGGTAGGGGGGGAAATAAAAGAGTACAAGACCAACAAATGTGGTCTGCTATACTCAGACATACCTTGTTTGCATTATATGTTAATTTACTGTTTTATTTAATGAACATCGCTCTTTTCATGACCAGACCTATCAGCAGAACCACCAAATACAGAATTGATTTGACATAGGTACTGAACTCCAGACCTACCATACTTAGTTTACATAAGGCTCTTCCCTCCCAGCTTCTTGTGTACTCCCAACCTATTTGCTGTCAGGACGGTGTGAGAGGCAGAAATGGCTTTGATGCTGTTTAAGTACTGCTCAGCAATAATTAAAGCATCCCTGTGTTATCAAGACTTTTCAGCACACATCCACAACATTGCACCATACCAGCTCCTATGAAGAAATTTAACTCTATTCCAGCTAAAACTAGTGCAGTTCTAATATATACATAGAAATTACATTTTTAACAGAAGGGCTAAGATACTGCTATACATATGAAAATGTATAGATTGTGTGTAACTGAAGAATTATCCTGGCATGTTAATGAACATTAAGCTGTGAAAAGATATTACATTTTTCTGTGTAATAAGTATGAAATCTTAATACACATTTTGTTCTTAAAAGCAAATTATGCAGTAAATGTACACTTAGTCTAAATCTCAAATTTGATTCTTTTATTGGTTTTATTCAAGTTTTCTTTTCAGTTTATATGACTATGTTTTCTAAAATAGAATTTGGGTCCAAAAAATTACTAATTTAATACCTGCAAAGCTCCCCAACTGTGAACCGCCTGACTTGATGGTGTAAACTACAAATGTATCATATTGATATTGAAATTAGCAAGTATCTCAAAATTGGGAATCTATAGTATCACATCTATCAATGTCTCAGAAATCACTCTGCATACCTGCCTGCTTGTTTAATCCAGCCTTTGCAACTCTGACCATGAAAGACCTTACACTTACAGAGTCTTATCAGTAGCGAGGAAAAAATTGCAAAAGCAAAGTTTCCTTTTGGTACTTGCCAACTGATTGGCAGATCTTTTTGTCTAGATATGACACACTTCCACTCTACAGCTGTTTGTTTAATATCTTGGTTTCCCTCTTTGGAGTTTCCAACCTTGGAATGAATAAAATAGAATAGTTAGTTGGAAGGGTCCTACCACAATCATGTAGTCCAACTGCCTGACACTTAAGACCTGACCTGACTAAAAGCAAACCTGTAATCTTCAAAATTTCCAAAATTTAATTTAAATAAAAAACTTTTTTAAAGCTTGTAGAGATATTCTTCTGCAGTTTCAGAAGCATGAATACCTTGTACACTGTTCTAAAGTGTTAAGCTGCACTTTCAAAAGAATTTCAGTAGAGGCTTGTTATATGTCATAGATTTTTAGAAGTCTAAAAACTGTCTCTAAAATGAAATTGAAAATCAACCAGTTTTCTAAGTCACTTGAGCCTCCTCCTTCTTGTTCTTCATCGTTGTCATTGTCTTCGTCTTGTTCTATCAGACACCTACTAAAACAGCACACATGCTGATATGTCTGTTAATCCTGTCTCATAAGTACTCTGTTAACTAATCAGGCAGAGCTCTGTTCCTGCTGCTCTCAGAAAAAGTGCTTTCCTGGCCTGTCATTCCAAAGAGTCTGTATTCATCCACTGCAGCACACCATACACATGAGGTATACCACCACGTCTCTGCGATCCCAGTGAAATCGTAACTCTACAGCTGCACACACACCAGTAAGTCCTCCTGTTTGTTCTCCATGTCATTTGCATTAGTGTATAGGCAGATCAGAGATGCATCCAGTTGTGCTAATTCCCCAGAATGTCCTATTGCTTGCTGTCTTTGGAATCACTTCTTAGCGGAAAGCCATCACCTTGAATTTTTCAGGTTCTATCTTCACAGTGCAGTAGAAAGCTAACTGAAAATAGCTATCCTGTAATAATTTATACATCTGTGAAGAGAACTATAGTGGGCTTTTTTTTTTTTCCTTCTTCCTCTTCTACTGGTTTTATTTTAAGTGACTAATTTTGATAAAAACTACATGCCATCTCTTTACCCGCATTGGACAATCAGAGCTCTCAGGAAGGTAAACCACCTGATTTTCAAGATGGAACAATTCTTTAATATAAAGCACTGCAGAAGCTTTTGGACTATGACAAGAATCATTGATAAAAATGCTTTTAAGGGACTACATGAATACTGAGAATTGAGGAGATTAAACTTGTAATCTCACAGTGAGAAAAACTGCTATTCACTGTAAAACACCATTCAGAATGTTTTCCTTTGATTGAGTGCCTGGCTGTGAATATAGACATTGCTTGGATTTATTCAGAAAGGACTAGTTTTCCTTTTGTGCAGTGTTCCAAGAAGAATTGAAGTTGGTACCATGGTGGGCCCATTGGAGCAAAATATGAAGAGGTACTTTTTAAAAATTGGGTTAAAAGCAGGAAAGGAAAAGGTGATGAAGATGTATGTGAAATGAAGTCAGCCGCTGAACTGTTTTAGCTATCAAAGTATGAATACAGCGAGTTCTAAAAAAAAGTGAGATTCTTGGGAAATGAAGCCCAAAGCTTGCAACACAATGGTGAGACCGAAGACACAATCACGCAGACCAGAACGGGAGTAAGAAGGTTTTGAATACTGTGATTTTAATTCTGAGCTGCTTTGATGCTGAATAGGCTCCTTGTGTAATTTAGGACCTCATGTGAGTTCTGGCAGCCCCTTAGGATGAAGTTCCTGTAAGTACACTTCAGTGCCGTGGGCTATAGATCATTTACAACACACCTTACGCAAAACAGCATACAGGAAGGTCATCTGAAAGACATATTTGTCCATCTTTTTCAGAAGGTGTGTCAGAGCAATTTTCCTCTGCCTGGATCCATGTCTTTCAATGACCTTTTTGTGCTGGTCTAGGCCTTTTGCTTAGCATGAACAAAGCCACTATGAAGATACATGCCAGAAATACATGAAAAGCACTTTGAGATCCTAAGGTAAGGAGTACTATAGAAAATAGTATTTTACACAGGGGTAAAATTTCCTCAGAAGACACAGACTCTAAATGTAAATAACTGGTTTACAGATACATGTAAGTATTATATAATATTTCTTACCTGTCTTGTTACTCTGTTCGCTAGGAGCGGATGAGGAAAACCAAAAATGATATTAACTGCAAAGTAGCATCAGCAGGAACATGTGAAATTTATGCTGTGTTGTTATTTCAAATGCTGTGATTATGATAATAATTTTAAAATATTTCAGCAATAGAAGGAAAATAATCTGTATCTCAAACATGGATAAAAAAATCAGAATAAAAAAATTACAGAAATTCTGAGACATTATATCACACAAGAAAAATGTTCATAATTGGTTGTATTATCAGGGGCATATTTAAGATAGAACATAAGAACTTCTCAGAAAGATCTTTGATTTTATAAATAAGATTTGGAAAACTGGAAATTCACAATTACCATTTGTCAAGCTGAAAACAGCTTTGTTGAGGTGGTAACAAAAATTTGCATCCATCATGGAGTGAGGTAAACAGGCAGTTGCATTTTCCGTTACATCTTGCGTGTCTAAATCCACTGGAGTCAGTATAGAAAGTAAAAGCATTATGGAACTGTTCTTCAGCTAGAATAAGGATGAAATGATAACCATTTCTGTGACCAAAAAATTATTTACTTCCTGTGATACAGAACTAATCCTGTTCAATACTTCAAATGACAGAGATTATAATGAGGTTGAAAGGCAGTAAAAGGAAAATCTGTGATCTGAGAGTACAAACCCTGATTCTTTGAGAGAGAAACCAGTGAAGTTTGGCATGTTTTGAAGGGGAAAGTGGAATCTCAGAGTTAGCTTCAAGTACAGATGATATTTTGCTCAAGGAAATTCTCTCACAAATGTTCCATGAGACACTGAACATCTTTACAAAGTGAACACTACCTGACTTTCACTACTTTTGGTCTTAGTTATTAGGGGCAGCAGCACTGTAAAACCTGAATTCATTGAGAATGCAGACATATGCATCTTTACCAATTCTTTCCTAGATTATTTGACAAATAGTCAATCTCTTTTAAAGCTTTAGCTATTATGTTTATGGATCTGATGGATGAGAGCCAGGAATAAAAAAAAAAAATAATCATTATCTGTCACTCTGTGTCCATGAGCATCCTCAGTCATTTCACTCCTCTTGGAGAATTCTTCTCCACTGTATTCAGTCTTGGTGCTGAGATCTTAGTACTGCCTCTCAAAAATAACTCTTCCACACGACTTTATCAGCCTTTCTTCTACATTTTTTTACCTTTAGAACAGACATACCTATGACTCCTCCAACCCAAATCAAACACCAAATATTCTTTAGGTCTAAAAATGTAAAAAAACACGAGCTGAAGCTGTTGGTGCACTTGTGTAGAAAATCCGGTTCTCAGTTCCATCCATTGTTAAAGTTGATAACACTGGGAGTTCTCCTTCCTACGC
This sequence comes from Rhynochetos jubatus, assembly GCA_027574665.1. NCBI lineage: Eukaryota > Metazoa > Chordata > Aves > Eurypygiformes > Rhynochetidae > Rhynochetos > Rhynochetos jubatus. Next base: position 28,286,487 of record CM050656.1, read on the forward strand.
TCTTTTGTTCAGGGATCATCTGCTATTCATATCTGTATAATGCATAACATAGATATGTCCTAATCTCACTTTTACACTCCTAAGTGTGTATATGCTAATCTGTATAATGTACTTGATGTGGACAGACTCCATGAAGTCCTTTGAGAGGATAAATTAACTTGTTTCAGTAAAACAATTCAGTTAAAGACAGTATGAAAGAATACATCCCCAGATTTAAGGGTAATTTATTTACTAAGCAATAAAAAGATAATTTGTTCCGTACAAGTGTCTTATATCAAAATGAGAAGATAGAACAAATTACTTTTTTTTTATCAATCTTTGTTTTAATTGAGGACTCCTGTTTTATTGAAAGAATCTTATTTATACACAATTGCACTTTAAAACCTCCTATGCAACCTGTACCAATTTATCGGTTAATCTGATGTTTAATGGATACCTTAAACCTGTCATCATTTCTTACTGATAGGATATGCTATGATCTCTGTGTGGCTGGAAGTCAAGGAAAACCAAAGGCTAATTATTCAGTCCTCTGAGATGAAGACTTTTCTAATTCATTAGGGTGGAGTTTTTTCCTGTTATCTTTACTGGGAATGCTTGAAACAATTAAATATATTGAGTATTGTAGAAAAAAAATCTTAGATGATGTCAGAATATTAAAAGAAAATTTGGCCACACACCATATACAAATGTAGAAATGGAAGCCTTGCCTTCAAGTAATTAAATAATTCTTCAGGCTCAATGAATAGCAGACCTCAGTGTTTCTGAAAACATTTGTGATTAGCTTCAAGCATGAAGCCACATGTTTGACCTTGATGATTCTTCATTTTGCAGTAGGTCCCAGGTGCCACACAAGCTGCCTGCAATACCAAACAAGAACAGACTGAATCTTATTTTTCCATTTTCTGAAGAAGTGTAGTCAAAATGACACAAAAAGAACCATGACATACTACTGCTTCTTGTGTCATCTCTGTTCAACTATTCAAGATACATGTCATAGTTCTATCACATTCTTCACATCCAGTTCTGGACTCAATATTGATCTCAATTGCATTGATCTAACAAAAAGAAGCAGCCAAGGCCTAAATACAAGAAAGAAACCATTTTGTGGTCCTAGTGGTGAAGCCCTGTATCTATAAGGGATGAGACAAATGTGAAAGATCATGATGCTACTCTGGCATCTGAGATGTTGTCCTGTTCATAATGCTGTACAAAACTTCTGCTCCTTTATTAAGAAATATCTCTGAAATGGTCCTACCTTAGGAGGAAATTATTGGTGTCCTCCAGAGTCACTGAATCCATCTCCAATCTCTTATGCCTTCTCAGAAGGGTAGTTAAAAATGAAAGCTAATTAACCCACAAATATGGGTGTCTCAGTTAAATGAAAAATAAAATTAGTAATTTTACTATAAAAAATACTGCATTTTGTTTTGTAGTTGTGTAACATCTGATGATGATGATAAGGAAATCTTTATAGCTGTTGACTGTGGCTAAGACTACATGGTGATAGAGCAGACACTGAACCAGCGAGCATTGAGTGGCACTGCTCACAGACATCTGATGTGCACAGACAAGAAGTCAAGGCAGAAATTTAGAAATATTAACTGGTAGAAACTAAGGCATGGAGCTCTGGGTTGAAGAATGAGAAAGTAACAGAATAAGGTTGAAACAAGAATTTTTAATGCCAGTTGAAAAGTTCCATTATCAGGTTTTGAACCAGGCTCAACTGGAACTGGCTAGGCATGACATTTCAATTAAAGTTCAGAAGATCTGTAACTGATGGAGATTAATAGTTCTTGAAGATAGAAATTATCTCTTCTAAGATTCTGTGAATCAAACTAGGGCAAAGTTCTTCTGCTTCTGGTAGGTTAAATACAGAATAATGAAGACAAAATAAGGCTTAGTGCGGTGTAATTATTCACTAGTTAATTTCTACAAGTGTCATCTATTTTTTCTCTTATTTAAGAGTCCAGGTGCCTCATAAGGAACACTTCAGTGAAAATACTGAATCATCCTTCATTATCAAGTGCTACCAAAACTAAGAAGAATAATACTCTTCAGTTATACTAATAGAATTTAGGTATACTTCTGCAGTTAATTCCATTTCACTTTGCCAAATTCAAAACAGTCTGTGCTGCCAGAATAGACAACACTTTTACTTATCAGAAAAGTATTTCCCTAGGAAGTGCTTAGATGGTGAGATCATCCTTAATAGAGTTCACGTAGAACCATCAAAGAAATGTGCAAATAGTTATTTAGAAGGTAGGCAAAAAAATACTCAGTTCACTGGGTAGCTTTAAAATGTTTGTTTACTTATCTATTTTATTTATTTATTTATAGCACACAGTTAACAATAAAATAGCTTTCCACTCACAGAGAAAAAACAAGACTACTAAGTTCCCTAACATATCTACTGGTAACTCAAATGTCTCAGAGTTCCCCTGTCTAGTAGAAACACAAAAGAGCATAAAACTTTTGCTAATGGCAGCTGCTTCTCCATAAAACTCATTTTGCCAGTCACTTAATCTTCCTGTGATTAGGTAGTACATTGGTAACGTGGTTTAGTATAACTAAACTAGAAATAGAAGTTATATCTAATATTTTGTATTAAATTATAGCTGCAGTAAAGAAATCAAGCATTAAAAAGGCAACTTGATTTTTTCCAGTGTTTTCCAGTGATAAACTACAGCATGAAGTTACTAAATCCCTCTTTATAGAAAACTCCCTAATGCTATAACTTCCTTACCCCAACAGATAAACTGTTAGTCATAGATTTCTGCTGGCTTTAGGGATAAATACACTTGTCAAAAAGGCTTTTTCTCTCTACATCACTAGGGCTTGAAATTATAAGGTGTTGAGTGAGTAGCTCTTCATTTTGCTTCATACTTTGAGGACACACTGCCATTTTTTCATTACCTGTCCTCTCCTGTCCCCTTGATTTTCTCAGAAATGTCTAGATGAGCTTATTCTGTAAAATGATAGCTACATCAGTTCAGACAGCACAAAACAGTTACACATATATTCAGTGATTAATCAACATTTAATTTTAACTTGCTTTTTTAACTTGCTTTTTAACTTGCTTAACTGGTAAGTGTGGTGGGTTAGCTTTGGCTGGCCACCAGCTGCTCACCAAGTCACTCTATCAATCCATTCCTCAATGAGACAGGGAGAGAAAATAAGATGAAAAAACTTGTGAGTCAGGATAAAGGCAGTTTAATAAATAAAGAAAAGCAAAGACCACATGTGGAAGCAAACAAGCAAACAAAAAAATCTATATTTCCCGTCAGTAGGTGACGTCCAGCCACTGAGTGGGAAGTAGGACCTCAACACACACAGCAGTTGGTTCGGAAGATGAACAGTGTAATAATGAATGTCCTCCATTCTCCTTTCTCTTAGTTTTTATTGCTAAACATAATGTCATATGGTACGGTGCATCTCTGGGCAGTTTGGGTCAGTTGTCCTTGATATGTCCTAACCTCCCAGTCTCTTGTCCCACCCCGCATACTGGCCTTTGTGGGGGGAGTTGGAGTGACAATCTCGATGTGTGAGTACTGCTCAGCAGTAGCCAAAACACTGGTGTGTTACCGACACCATTCTAGCAACAAATACAATGCACAGCACTATGAGGGCTGCTATGGAGAAAGATAAATCTATTCTGGTCAGGCCCAATAAAGTGTTTTATTTGGTTTACATGGCAAAGTTTCGGTAGCATGGGTCTGGCAGGGGTGAATTCTGCAAGATGTCAGAAGCTTCTGCCGTGTCTGACATAGCCATTTCCAACCAGTTCCTAGACAGACCCACTGCTGGCCAAGGCTGAACCAATCAGCCATAGTGGTAGTGCCTCTGTGACAACATATTTAAGGGGTAAAAACTACTGAACAACAGCAGCTGGGAGAGAGGAGTGAGAGTAGGTGAAGGAAACAGCCCAAGACAGTGTCAGTGGAGGATGTGCTCCAGGGTCCAGAGCAGATTTCTCTGAATTACATGAAGGTCCATGATGAAGCAGATACCAACCCTGCAGACCATGGAGGAGCCCACGCCAAAGGGGAGGCTGTGACCACACGGAGACCCTGCACTGGAGCTGGCTCCTGGCAGGACCTGTGGCTCTGTGGAGAGAAGCCCACACTGGAGTAGGTTTTCTGGCAGAACCTATAGCCCAGTGCGGGACCCACACTGGAGTAGTCCATCCCGGAAAGACTGCACCTCGTGGAAAGGACCCATGCTGGAGCAGTTCATAAAGCCTGTTGGAAGGGCTCATGCTGGAGAAGTTTGTGAAGGACTGTCTGCTGTGGGTGTGACCCCACGCTGGAGCGGGGGTAGTGTGAGGAGGAAGGAGTGTAAGAGACAGTGTGATGAACTGACTGTATCCTTCATTCCCCATCCCCCAGCACTGCTTATGGGGAGGTGGTAGAGAAATTGGGAGTGAATTTGAGCATGGGAAGAAATGAGATAATGACAGATTTGATTGGAGTGTGCTGTTACAGCTGTTTAGCTATTAATTGGCAGGCTCCTGTGCCATACTGTATATTAGAGTCTAGTGATCACTTGTGGTTGCTTTTCTCTTTTGCTGGTTGCTGCACTGCTGTGCTGCTTATTATCTTACCATGCTGTGCCTGGGAGTATTTTTATAACAGCAGTGGGAACACACGTGGGCTGGTAGATGACCGGGACATGCTGTGCAGCTGTACTGGACGGGCTGGAACTCCTTTGTTAACTCAAGTCGAAGGGACTGTGACCTGTGGATTAAGTCCACTTGGGAGCAGAACACCCCGAAGTGTCTGTGGTTCTATCTGAGTTGCAGCAGATATATCTCTGAAGGGTTTGTGGTGCAAGGTTACATCCACCCTGAAGCTCTGCGTCCATGGGTAAGTCCATTCACAGTGGGCACACCTTGAAGCTTCAGTGGCTGTGCGTGAGACCATGCTGGCAAACTTTGAAGCATCTGTGGCTATGGCTAAAACAGTGACACAACAGGTACACCCCTGAAGAGACTGTGGCTCATAGATACGGCCACACTGGAGCAGATTGGCTCCTAAGGGTCTGTGGTCCATGGATAAATCCATGCTGAATCAGGGGCAAGGGGAGAAACACCAGTGGTGATGTAGGAACTCTTCCAAGTCTCTCTGCAGACCAGTGAGGGAGAGCAGTGTTTGCTTTCCCCAGCAGGGCTCAACAAAAGGACTCCCAGGACCCTGTGTACTTGTCTTGGGAGAAACATAAGTTCCTAGGGAACTCTTTTTTTGGACAGAAAGGCAGTCTCCTTGAGAGATAGGTAGTGGTTGGGTAATATTTTTAGCAACAAAGCTCTGGAAAGGTTCCTTCAACTCCTTTCTTCCTTTGATTATGTGTCCTGTATGTTTATTCTGGTTTACCTTTTTCCTGTCAAGATAAACCAGTAATCCAAAAGATTTGATTTTGAGCATGTGTGCAATGAGTGCATAATAAATTAAGATAAAATGCATGTCTCCTATGTCATGTGATGTACGAGATTTCTGTTTTAGAATAATCAAAATTATGAGGTTTGTTAATTTTGTAGCTATCTTACTGATAATTCTGAGTATTGATTGCAGAGCCATACTGAGAAATTTTTCCCCTCATCTCTCCACTCAGTTACCATTCACTCTTACCATTTAGACTCTTAGAAGACCAGTATATCAGGTACTCAGGAGCAACACATTCAGTCACAATACATTCAGTCAATTCTTCTGGTTTTTTAAAGGCCTGTAATGCCCAGATGGTTTCTAAACTGTCTTACAGCCCTGATCCATGAGCATTATTGATTTTCCTATTTTCTACCTTTAACCCTTTGGGACCTCACCCCAAATTCCCAGGGTTTACAGGAAATATTTGAGTATCTGATTCCCTGATATCGAGGGCTGCTTCATGATGTTTGATCTGTTATGCTGAATATTTAATAATATTCTAATTTTATTTGTGCTAATAAGAAACTCAGCCAACAGACTTTTAACATGACTGTTAGGATACAGTTTGAACTTTATATGGCACATTACTTCTTAGACAGTGCATCTAATACTAGTCTAATACTGTCTCAAACACTTCTCATTGAATTTCTTCATACACAGAAACACACTTCTTCCCATTAACGTGAGTCCTGTATTCCCTCTGTGCAATTCTTTTCTTCTACCTGCAGATAATGTATTGTCATGTTTTCTTGTGAATTCATACAGACCACATACAGCCTTTCCTAGGCCTGGATACCTGGGTGTTTTACCTTCTCTTGTGGCTTTTCTGACTGTTTAAATATTTAAAACACATGTGCAAAGCTCATGGAAGACTTATTTTATTTCTGTGGTGGCATGTATACTGACCATATAGATTAGATGCCTTTACTTGCCAGTAAATTGAAATGCATTAGGCATTTTAAAATTAGTTTTAATTAGTCTCAAAACAGAATCATGGAGGGTGTCCAGATTAATCTTTGCTTTGTGAGCCTTTTAACAAAATAATGTAAATTTCTGTTTATAGAGGGGAGGTATTCAGGCTAATATCCAATCAGGGTCTTAATTGATGTACCATTCAAGGTTAAGAATACATTCCAGACCATACATAAGTTATGTATATGGAAACATTAATAATTTGCTTGTTGAGATCACTTTGGCAGATTTTTTTCTGCTTTATCACCACAAAATAAGAATAAATTATAACAATTAGAAAGATTGAATTGTAGGATAAGATGATTGTTTCAGTTTTGTTTCAGACTAAATGGGGCTGGAGAGCTAAATACAGTTGTGCACTGCCAGTGATTAGAGTTCATAAGAGACAATAATCATAGAGATCAAACAATAGAAGACTTTCAGACATGATTGTTTCTTCATTAATGCCATTTAATGTTAATTTGTCAATGGTTCCTGATGGAGTAATCACAGCTCTTTCTGTAATTGCAGAGCTCAAAAGATTTGTTATATATCTCCATTTGTTATGGCAGAGAATTCATGCAGAAAATGATAAGGGGGTTGTTCCTTATCATGTTCTGTATCTTCTAAACAATTCTACACTTTAAAAGCTCCACACCCTCCCATCCTCACCCTGGTCCTAAATGGAATAGAGATAATGTTGTTTCCTTTAGAGTTTATCAGACTTCTGTTGGAAAGAGACATGAAGCAGTAATCCTTTCTAATCCAAAGTATTTCTCAGGTTCACTGTCTCCCTGTGACTATCAGCTTGTGGGCTAGCAGCTAAAAAATGTGTGTATCGGAGAGGAAAAACTTGATGCAAAAAACCCTCTGCACTGCAATGCAAGCTCAGTAACCTCCTCCACCTTGCTGATAAGCATAAAAAAGGAAAGACAGAGAGAGGAGAGAGGCATGTTGCCTCTTAGATTGCTTTGAAACAGCAACTAGAGAGTGCACTACTGAACTGGCAGGAAATTCAAATTGCTATAAGCATAGCACATAAACAGCTGTTAAAGAAATATCACTGCAATATCATCTACTTCTGAATATGAGACTTCATATAATCTAGAGATGGAGAAAATTTATTAGGTCATTCAGTACAGTCATGATGAGCAGTAGCAGATGGTCATTGCAATTTCATCTTTGTTTTCCTTGTCTCGTATGATAATCTAAGCAAGTTTACCATTGCACTTTTAATTTCTGAATGTTACTTCGCTGACTTTGTAAGTATTTAGGATATATGGCAGGTGTCATTTAAAGGCCAATGCATAGTTATCAAAGCTTTTATTACTAATGCTTACGTTACACAGATAAACTATGTTTAAGGTCACTTCTCAAGACCACTCAAAAACTTCGTATGGCAGTGAATATGTCGACCCTCTTACACAGCAGTGTTTTTGCACTGAGGGTATTGTATTCTTACTCCAGAGAAAGAACAGTTTTTGTTGTTTTCTCTAGCTTAGATTTACATAGTGAAGTCAGTTTTGGTTTGGCTGCAAACTTCAAAGAAAACCTTCTTTCTGTTCTTTGCAGCTACATATGAAATGCTAGCTGTGCCTGTACTGCTTGTTTGGCATCAATAGAAATTTAGTTTAACCTCCTACATGACTAATGCTTTCCATGTTCAACTGCTGAACCTGTACTGTGATTCCCTATGGCCCATGTCTTGAAACCTTCCCATGCATGATAACTAAAAGCTAGTGTTAAATGTTGGTCGTAGCATCATAGCTATAGGCCAAACTGTTGGCTGAGCCATTGGTACACCTTTGGTATCAATTCCAAGCTGATACCTGAATATGCTTAATTTATAGCTTAATTTATAGCTTAATGCGTAATTTATAGCTACATCTCTTGAAGTGTCAAATATAAGCATGGACTCTACACTGAGACCAGCTTTAGCAAGTTTGTAGGAATTCCTAGAATAGGGGAGCTTATGCTGTCAGCCTGTGGTTTCAGCAGTTATTACTGCTATTAGCCTTTTTCCAGCTAAGAGTCTGTGGTCTCGGTCCATAGGTTTTCCACAATAGATAAGGCCAGGAAGGCTTGGAAAACTCAAGCATAGAATTAATTAAAATTTCTTCCTTAATTAAACACAAGTTCTGGAATAAGGGGCAGGCAACTCAGGAGGACTACAAGGATGTTGTGAGGTTATGCAGGGAGAAAATTAGAAGCACCAAAGCCCAACTAGAACTTAATCTGGCTACTGCCATAAAAGGCGATTAAAAATGTTCCTATAAATACATCAGAAACAAAAGGAAGGCTAAAAAGAATCTCCATCATTTATTGGATGGGAGGGAAACAGTGACTAAGGATGAAGAAAAGCCTGAGGCACTTAATGTGTTCTTTGCCTCAGTGTTTAACAGTAAGACCTGTTCTTCTTCAGGTACCCAGCCCCCTGAGTTGGAAAACACAGACAGGGAGCAGAATGAAGCCCCCATAATCAAAGGGGAAATGGTTAGCAACCTGCTACACCACCTATACACCCACAAGGTTGTGGGACGTGATGGGATCCACCCAAGGGTACGGCGGGAGCTGGCAGAATTGCTCACCAAGCCACTTTCCATCATCTAGCAGGAGTCCTGGCTAACTAGAGAGGTCCCACTTGACTGGAGTCCTCCCAGGGCCAGGATCAACCCACCACAATGTTTGGTGTAGGGATCATGAATTTTTGATCTTAACAGACTTTTCAGCATTAAACTGTAAAAACATTTGGTCAAATAAATTTTATCAACACACTGTCCACAAGAAGCTTTTCTAACTACTGTGTGAAGCAAGAAGCTTCTCAAGATGCTCTGAAATACAGCAGAGCGTAACAAGATGCCTATGTGGCATATTAAAAAATGCCCCAGTAATTAATTCATCAGGAGTTCAGGAAAGAATGGAAGAATAATTTAAAGGCTTGGGAGAAACCCTTAATATAAACGTTCAGTCTGTTGAGTTTATCAGTGAATGACTCACCTGATCAGGATCTGGAAGTGTCTGGGAAACCGAATAACTGGTGATAGAGGGTATATTCAGTCTAGCAAGCAAAGGTCTTAGTAGATCCATTGGCTGACATTTGGAGCTAAATAAGAAATCTGGTGTAAAATCAATTTAACTAAGCACTGGGTAATGATACAAAGAATACAGAACAAGGTTTTCCGGAGCCTTGTTCACTCAGTATGTGAAGTTGCTCTCAGACACTGCACTCCCTGTACGCTTTGCATGCAGCAGCTCTTCTGCAGTGCTGCAGGTGAACTGTGCCCCAGGAAATGGGCAAAGGTATGTAATGCAAAAAGAGAACTGGAAGAGGACAGTGACAAAGCATAGTCCTAGGAGGTAAGACAGGAAAATGAGGGGAGAAAACCAGAAGATTGAAAATAAGAACAATATTACAGTTATATCTACCTTGATACTGATGGATCTGACAAAATTAAATAAGAATACTAACGGAAAGTGAAGAAAACAGTGTAAATGCACTGTTCGCAGCTCTGTGACTTCTCCCTGAAACTGTTGAGACAAGTATTTTCTGAGTCTCTGTGGCAGGTGCTTTTTTTTTTTTTTCATACTATTTTTCTTATAATGCTGCTCTCATGGCCTTGTACATGCAAGTTCCAAGAGTATCATTGTGGCAGGTTCTCATGGGAAACTGCTATCATCAATCTGAGAACCTTAAAACCCATACACCCCCATTATTTTACCTTTTGTTCCATAATTTTTAGTTTATATTTGAGAAAACTGCGGTTTGCACAGCAAAGTAGATATTTACCAAGCATGAAATAGTTAACAAACAATATGTGTGTACAGAAGCTGAACAATCATTCAATTTGCAACATTTGCACATGATTAGCATGCTCCAATTATTGCTAATATTATCATAAAAGAATAGGGAGTTTTAGAAGGTCCTGGCAAAAAAGAGTATGTAGTACTTTTGACAATCTTCGTTGTCAACACCTGATGCACTGCAGAGAGCACCCAGACAATAATGCTTGTCTCGTGATTGACTTTCCTGGATGGCAGTTGGGAAGAGTTTCCCCTTTCCTGTTTCCTCTCTCTCAATCCTGATTTTTTTCCCAAAAAGTAACTTTCCCTGTTAGAATTAGTGTATGCCATCATCTGCAGATCTACTAATAGATCTTTTTTTATCCCATGCTAGCAAGATTTGTCACTATATATAAAAATTGCATGGTCCATGATAGTCACGTAAATATTCTCTGGTAAAAAAAAATTAATTTAATTTGAAATTGCAGCTGATCAGTGGCATTGAGGCTTTCATAATATTTAAAGAATTTATGTATTTAATCTTAAAGATGTGAAATGTATGCTTAAACATTTTGTCTACCTTAGTATTCAACGTTTCAAATTTTGGTTTTTAGACAGCACTAAATCAGTTCGGAAAATGAATGTTTCTTTTCCTACAAAATACAAAGACCAAATTTCTATTATACGCTTTGGCCATCTTCCACGAAAGCTCATGGGATTGCAGATTCCTAGCCTATAACAATCAGCGCAGGCAATGAACAGTGCCTCTGGTAGCGGAGAGCTGCAATAACATTGTCTTTCAAGATGCTTGTTTCAATCCAAGCGCTAACTTTAACTCAGTCTTGTCTTGAATCACATTTGCAGGAGTCAGACTGTGATTGCTCTAGATCTCCATTGCTTTCACTCCAAATAATGAAAATGGCAGCACTAATTGTGAATATTTTTCTTCTTTACCTTGATTTTTCTCCGTTTTTTCTTTATAGAAGTAACAGTGTTAAGTAGAATATTTTCTCTCTCACATGCTATCCTTTGTAAATCTTCAAGTACTTTCTAAGGGTATAATTTTTATAATCTTTTCTTTCTTTAGTGAAGGAAAACCTCAGCAGAGGAAAGGCATAGAAGGAAAATTATAGAGGGAGAAGTTGTATAAAAATTCAGATTTCCTAGCTTCACAGCTACGTTAAAAGTTCTTTTACAACAATTTCTTGTTTAACTGTTTCCAGGAATGTAAACAAATATACTGTAATAATGTAGAGATAAATGAATCATTCTGTGTATGACAGAACAGATTGTAACTTCAGGTGACTAGGATGATAGTGTAAATCCCTGACAAGCTGAATTTGCTCCAAATTGCTGTTGCAAAACTCATGGGAAGCTAGCTGAACATCAAGAAGGAGAGAAATTAAGGACACTAATTACAGTAATTGTTCTAACAGCTAATATTTCAGCACATTGTTTATGAATAAATAACATCACTGAGTCACAATAATAATTTTTTAAAACAGAAGCTGCAAGTGGCATGGCAAGGTCTGATGCGCGAAATGTTTTGCACAAGACAAAGAAGAAAAAGAAAAGCTTTATCAAACTGGATTAATGATTGGCTGATAGCCAACCAAATCAGATAGAGAAGGGTGTGGTTTTTATTTAAGTAATCAATAAAAATGCTTAAAAACATTTCCCCGAGGATCTGAGTGGAATATTGCAATGTACTACACTATGGTAAATGCCCCTTACCATCTAGGTCAGTCTCAGATTAAATTAGGGAAATATTTCACTGTGCTGGCAGAAAATATTATATTTGAACTGTTTTCTCATTAAGATACAAGGCAGCTTTCTAGAGCCAGAGAGGAATGTTCCAGAAGGCATTTGGTAAGAACGGGAGTAGAAATTATGAACGTTGTTCTGGTGCGTATTGGTATCTGTGTGATGACATAATTTGTCTGTAGAATTTGAAGTCCAGAGATAAATATATGTGATGCAAGGATAATTTAATGTATTTCAAGATGAGTGATTATGAGTCTCTTTACTTAAAATCATGAGTAGTGCTTCATGTTTGAAATGTACCTTTTAAGCATATTCTTTCTGCTAGAATTTTGTGTGAGGGCTCTGAGAGAATGAGTGTCTTGAGTCTATGTAAATACAAAGGAAGCTTAACGTTTGGTGTTATCTAATAAGCTAATGCTACCAATGGTAGTAGGGGGACGTTAGGTGATATAACTGCAGTATTTATGGAGACTTATTGGGAATTAGCGCTAAGACTGTAATAGGAAAAAAAAATCATATTTTTTACTCTTTAGATTACCTGGAAAAGTAACGCTTTGAGATATAAATTGATAGATATAATACAGATACTCAAGAGAGACCCTTTTTTTTCCTGTTGGAAGGAAATCTTTAAGTTAGATCCGTAAAGTACTAGGGATTTGGCATCTCTCAGAACCTTATATGAGAAAACATTTACAGTGTCTGGAATACAGTATTTTGGAGAAAATATGTGTGATGAGTGCTTGGCCTGCGGACTTTGCTGTGCATGCAGTGTATGAGCATGGTGAACTCTTATCTGTCCTCACGCAGCCATCAGATTTCTCTGAGAGAGGGAGAGAGACTTACTGCTAGCTCTTTATTTTTCTCCCGTAGTGGAGTTTGAAAATAAAATAAATGCTTGCCACAAGCAAAGAAGGTAAAGACAGTCCTATCATCAGATGAGCAGCTGTAAGCATCTAAGCAGACAGACCTCTTTATTGCTATTTCATTTTCTTAACCGTGCTGCTTTGGGTGCAGTTGCTTTAAGAGAAGATAGACAGTGCATGACATAATTTGTATGTTCACTTGGGAAGGGCGAGGTGCCAACTTAAATATGAGCACACTGGTTTTGAAGAAGAAAAAAAGGCTGTGGTCTCATAGATTACAATTCTCCTTGTCAAGCCCTTTATTGCTCTCATGTCTTCAATAGTTTGATTTGTTCAGTCCTCCACTTGGTGCTTTTGTAGGGGACAGAAGAGCTACAGGAGAAATCCTGAGGCAAGTAGGTGATTATAAGCAATGTTACTCAGTATTCTAGACTGAAAGTTTTAAGAAGGAAATGTTGAAGTCTTCCTTTGGCATTTATATCCAAGATACAAATTACAACAAGAGAATTTAAATGAGATTTGTGATACGTCTGGTGCTGTCAAGGTCAGTGTTTAATTTTCTGCCAACAGAAACAAGGCTAAAAAGCCTTCCAGAAAATACAGGTTCTTATTTTCATCACTGAAGATGTAGTATGTTCTGATTTTGTATCTTGGGTGGATTCAAAGAATCCTTTTGTTTGGGTTTTTTTTTTTTCAGTTAGTGATATCTGGAATTCGTGGTCGCAGATTATAAAGCACTACATATCCGGCTAACGCGCTGCTGACAGCACAGTCAGCTGATTACCCTTTACATGGAATAAACCAGGAAGAGTGGAATGTGTTAAATACTTGTTTTGTATAGAATCATAGAATTATTCAGGTTGGAAAAGACCCTTAAGATCATCGAGTCCATCCGTAAATCTAACACTGCCAAGTCCACCATGAACCACGTCCCTAAGTGCCACATCTACCTCCATCTACCTCAACCACTTCCCTGGGCAGCCTGTTCCAAAACTTGATAGCCCTGTCAGTGAAGAAATTTTTCTTCCTGTCTAATCTAAACCTCCTCTGACATGACATGAGGGTGTTTCCTCTCTTGCTATTCTCTCTTCCGTCCTATTACTTATTACTTAGGAGAGGAGACCAACACCCACCCTTGCTACAATCTCCTTTCAGGTAGCTGTAGAGAGTGATAGGGTCTCCCCTCTCAACCAGGCTGAAAACCCCAGTTTCCTTAGCTGTTCCTCCTAAGACTTGTTCTTCACACCCATCACCAGCGCCATTGCCCTTCTCTGGACACGCAGTGAGAAACCCAAAACTGAACACAGTATTCAGGGTGGGCCCCACCAGTGTCCATTACAGGGGGACAGTCACTGCCCTAGTCCTGCTGGCCACACTGTTTCTGACACAAGCCACGATGCTATTGGCCTTCTGTAAATTGTTGGATTAACAGGGAAGGCATTAATATTAAAATCTAGTCATTTTTTTCAGCCAGCTATTCAAAGTCAGTGCAGCTCGTATTAGCTCTATTTTTTTGTTCTTGCTTTTCTAGTCTTATTTTACTACTGGAAAAAGGCATGCTTTCACATCACAATGTTCCTTACTACATAGTGTATACATATGAAGCTAAAACTCCCTTGCAGCAGCTCCGAAGGGTGCTGATGCTGCTGTCACTTGCTTTTCATTTTAATTATAACTTATAAATCTCTAGGGAGGAGGAAAGGTTGGTATCACACATGTTGAAAAATTTGTTTGAGTTCTTTCCTACCATGAATTCCTTATGAAACACTGGAAAAATGAGATAATAATGATTTTTTATCTCATCTTTTGCCTTTCCTATTTCACACTGCAAAACTTTTGGGACAAAGTCTGTTTCTTATTGTGTGAACATCCTTGAGGATAATAGACTCTGGTATTAGATAAAAACTTTCGTGCAGCTGTAACACAGGAAAAGTGAGCGATATCAACTGGGTGAGCCAATTTAGCGTGAAATACCAACTTGTAAACTTACTTTGCCTTTCTTCATACTAATGCTTCATACTAAGATGCATTCATATGTTAAAAAAGAAATGGACAAATATATTGAGGCAATATTTATTGCCAGTCACTCCTCTCAGAATAAAAGATAACATGATGGCATGATATTACTTTACTTTCTTCCTTTTTTTTTTTTTTTATTTTAAGAGGAAAAAATATATTACACTTAATATCAACTGGATGAAAATATAAATTATATATATATAAATTATATAAAATCAAGGTATTCCTGACTATGGAAGGAAAAGGAAAGATGGAGTGATATATATTTCCATTTTAAGAAAAGGAAGGGAAGGAAACAACATGGTAGGAAAGCTGACTAACTGTTCCATTCTCACATTAAAGGAAACGAGTCAAAGTCTGATATCTTATAAATACTATGATAATTAGCTGGCTTGGTAGGAAGAACTGCTCAGTAATTATGTGGATACTTTATTGACACACTATTCTTACTAATTATCTAAGCTTCAAATATACCAAAATGCTGGAAGAACTGAGAACAGACACAATTTCTGTACTTGTCATGCTAAGGTCACATATTGTGTGGTCTTTATTAAATGTCAGACGTTGCTACTGCTAATTGCCTTCCCCATGAAAACTGATCTTTTTTAAAGTAAAGACAGAATTCTGAAAATACCTATAATTTGCAATAGACAAAGCCCAAAAATCTGTGAGGGAGAAATGAGCTACTTTGACGCAAATTAAACATTTCTCACTGAAATCTAGAAAGGTCAATTTAAGTCCCTAGAAGAAATGCACAAATGAGAGGAAGAAGGGAACAAAAAGCTGCTCTTTCGCCATCTCTTCTAAAAGAGCAGTGCTGAAAGTCACCTTATTCCTCCTTCACAAATAAAATAGCCACACTAAAATTTAACAAACCCAAAACTTTAAATGGAAAAAAAGCAGAGAGAAAAGAAGGCATACATGAAATTACTTCCTTTTTCAGATCAAAGGGATTTTCATAGAGCAATGAATTGAACATCATACTCTTCATTAATCTGGAATTCTTGGGAGCTTTACATATCTTTGTTCTTTCCATGTAAATCTTTAAGTGTATTTCTTAGAGAAGCTTAAGGAATATTTGAGATAAAACTCTCATGTAGTTTTCAGCTGGGTGACAAAATTGTATTAATTGTACATGGTAATCAGATCTATTTACATTTCTGTTTCATCACAGTTCGGAACTCAGGCTTTTAGTAAATACATTTCTCCAAGTGGCACAGAAATACACAGAAAAGTCAAACAAAGGTACCTGACAAGGTTACTGTGAATTGTATTATAGTGGAATGAGTGTGGGTGCATGGATTTTTTTTTTCCCAGGTTTGAAGAGAATATATATTATTCCTGATCAATTTCTTTTCAAATAGTGGTCATGATTTAATGCTGGCTAGCGATAAAGTACCACACAGCCACTCACTCACCTCCTTCCCCCTCGTCCAGTGGAGGAGGAGAATCGGAGGAAAAGACAAGGAAGCTCTTGGATTGAGCTAAGAACAATTTAGTAATTGAATATAAATTAATAAAATAGTGTCGTGGTTTAACTCCAGCTAGCAAAATACCACAAAGCCGCTGTCACAAATCCCCCCTCCCCTCCTCCAGTGGAAGGGAAGAATCAGAGGGAAGTTGATGTTGCCATGGGGGTGGAGACAGCTGCAGCGAGACTGTGAGAGCCATGAATGCAGCTGCAGTATCAGAAGTGGAGAAAGACCTTGAATTCAGTGCAGGCATTCCCCAGTGCCAGCTAAGACCTTATCAGCAGGGTAAAGAGAGGTAAAGTCTCTTTCCTGACTAAACCCAGCACAAATAGTAATACTAATAATATTAATACTAATTAAAAGTAAATAAAATAATAGAAAATAAAACAAATGACAAATTGCTCACCACCTGCCAACCGATCACAGGTCCCAAGTAACAAGAGTCAGAGCCAGAAAGCCCAAGAGCCAGAGCCCAAGAGTGATCACAGCAGAGTCCAAGTGAGCCCCACGAACGTGAGCATGACCACAAAAGCCAACTGACCCACCAACTTACTAAGAAACTACTGCATGAACAAAAAAGATAAACAAACCAGCTATGGCCCCCTGGCCCACTTCCAGCTTATGTACTGATCACGATGTGCTATGAAATGAAATACTCCTTTGGTCAGTTTGGGTTAACTGCCTGAACTGTGTCCACCCATCCCTCCCCTCCACTGCCCATAGTGAGAGAGTTTGGACCAGAGATGCAGTATCAGATGCTGAAAAGTCCTTCAATTGGTGCAAGCACTCCGTAGCACCAACTGAAAAACACCTTATAAGGGCTGTTCTCAGAGCAAATCAGCCTCATACCAGTTACTGTGAAGAAAAGTAACTCTGTCCTGACTAAAACCAGCAGAATACTTTAGGGAAATGTTGTTGTTTTGTAAAATTTGGCTGAGTTAAATACTAAAAATAAATTACATTTTACGAAATTTGTGAAGTAATTTATGAAGCTGCATGCCACTCAGGACAAAAATAGACCTGTAGTTTAATTAGAATTTGGAACTGCCTGGTTTCCAGACTGTATGAACAAATATGAGTAAAAGTAAGGCTACTTTTATGTTGTTGATGTTTTCCTCATTTTCAGAATCATTTATCTTAAAAATAAAGTTATAAAACTCATGATTAATTCACTGGTGAATGAATTGAATTATTTTTGTAGACTTGTATTTTACTTCAATTTGTCAGTGATGTGTGTGTGTATGTGGTGGTAAGGTAACTACTCTGTGGATAAAATCTATTGACATGGTACACACACTGGTGTTTGCAAAAAGCAGTTGCTAGCTAAATTGAAAAAATACAGCTTGTTTTTTTGGTTGGTTTCGTTGAATTTCATTGAACAAGAACCTTAGTGTATGTCCATTGACTTGTTCTCTAACTATACTTAAGGTTAATTGACTTCACTTCATATATTTTGCCTCTTTATTTCGGACAGAAATACTCCGTTACCTAAATATTAGATGGCTGCTAATAAGTTACTAATGTTTTTGCTGATCAGGATATCATTGCTACACCAGGTGAAAACTAAGATTCAGTTCTTAACTATCACTTCTTTTTTACCATGGCTACACATAAAAAATACTATAGAAGTCACTGCCTAATTTAAAGATGCATCATTAGCACTTAAAGATGCATCATTAGCACTGAACTCACAAATAAACCGTACAAAGTAACTTAACTCACTTTAAGATTTGAACTCAAGACATGAAGCTTTATAGCTTTCTGTTGCTTAAGCCAAGCATATAATAAAGAGTTTCCTAGCTAGCTGAAACCTATTTGTTCATGATATGATTTTGACAAATTAATTTCCGGGTGACGCTTATAAAGGACTTCTCTAGTTTGAAGCAGTAGATAAAATACTGTTGTGTATATTTTGTATTTTGTATTTGTGAATTTTTGTTCTATAATTTTCACTAGCCATGGTTTTTTTTACTGTGAGGTCATGTCTGCATGTGTAAGGAATAAGCTATCCAGAAAGGTGCCATCCTTACAGAACAGGGGACTTTATTTATTAACACTCTCAGACCAGTGTTTCTGGTATTCTGTTCTTATTAGCTGCTGACAACAAAATTCCCGTTACATCATCCGCTCTTTTCCAAGCTGTGTTACTGAAAGTTACAAGTGACATATCTTTACCAAAAAGGTTTAGCAATGTAGCGTCTTAATTTAGTTTGAAAAATAGCATATATCACTGGAAGCTGTCCCTTAACTCCTGTCTGACAGTGGCAGACAATTGTGCATTGGAATGCAGAGAAATGGTGGATTATCCATGAGTCTCAGCCAGTGGCAGGGAGTGGGAGCCAATGGAGGCCAGTCAGGGCCAGAAAGACCCATGGGTGCGCATGAGTCATCCTGTTGCTTGATAAAGGGCAAAGAGGAAGTGGTTTAAGCTAAAGCGTCCTGGGAAAACAGATTTGGTTTAGGGTTAGAAATCAATTAGACACTCACGCCCTATTCCTCCAGTCGTAAGCAGGTTTTGCCCATTCTTCAGGGAAGCACAATAGGTAGACAAATTGGAGAGCTGAGTGTCAAGGGCAGATCTCCACGGGGTTCATATCCATTGCTGCTGGAGAATGACCTGCCCTTGGTTTATCTTCTGTAGGAATTATTCCAACATAAGTACTTATTTTTCCTTGCTGTCTGTGAACAGTGAAAAGTAAAAGAGAAATACCTCAAATTAACTCTGCTATTTTATAGGTAGAAATAAATGTTAGCCAAGTCTTAGAACCAACACCTGACAAGCTCTTTCACCAAAAATTTAGCTTATTACAAAACTGCCCAGAAATGCTGGGGGTTTTTTTCCAGGTTGAATATATGCCTACATGCTTACATAAACAAGCAAACACCAAAACAAGCAAAGGAAAAGAAATTTTTACCTTGGTCTCTGGTGATGCCTGACATAACATGATAGATGTGCGTACAGCACTGCTTTTTATTCTAATTTCAAAATTAAAATTTGAACCCAGGTCTGTGGGCCAGTGCATTCTGTTTTCTGTTTGTCTGGGGTTGGTTTGCTCACAGAATTATTTCATTTAGAATTCTGATGTTTTACAGCAATCTCTTCCCCCTTAAAGTTATTAATATTGACTGCATCACAGGATGAACACAAGAGTGAGGCTAAACCTACTTCTGCCCTTAGATTACCATGAACTTTTTTCTAAATGAGTTAAAACATCATTCTTCCAGCTCTTAATCTTGAAATTAATTTTATCTCGTACAAACAAATAGCTACTGCTGGCAGCAATGTCTTTGGGAAGCTTTTGATCCTGCCTCAGGCAATGTGGCTATTTGTAATGTAGAACTCCCAAACACAGTCAGTTATGACCCACTGGTCAGAAGTTAATTGGCATGCTCCTCTTCCCTTGCATGTTTATCTGCTTGTGCAAAGTTATTCATCCTTTTGCTCCTTGCTGAGTAAAGAATATGGAATAATATTCATCCTTATTGATTATAATTCATAATTTTAATTTTTATTCACACTGAAGCAAATACAACAGAATCACATTGTCAATACAAAACTATATTTACTAAACTAAAGATGTTGTCATAAGCAACTTGAAAATCTCCTCTTACATTTAATCTCTTATTCCCTCTATTTTCTAACGTTTGACGTTTGTATCAACATGATTCATACCCTGTAATTTTATATTATTCCATGTCTGTTTTCAGATATGAAGATTAACAAATAGAATAAAAAAGAATTAATGAAAGAACAAATATTAAAGCAAGGAGCAGGTCTTCAAAGTCTATCATCTCTATCTGATGAAAATAAGTATATAGGTAGAATTGCAGCTGTTCACCAAACATTTGTCTAGAACTTGAAGGTCAGGAAAAACAGCTAAAACTAAACTAAAATCAGGAACTTTTAGTGTGGTTTTGCTAAAAATGAAACTGCAGAAATGTACGGTAGCTTGCAATATATCTTGTCATATTCTTTCATAGTAGGATGAAGCTCTGTGCTTTAAAATGCATCTCTCTAGAAAACTCTCATTTGTTTTTACAGACATAATCAAATCCAGTAGCATCATAATATGGATTCAGTCTATAGGAATGTGTAACAGCTACTGTTTATGCACTTCAAAAACTTAACTTGTAATACAACAATGAGTACTCAAGAAACGATTAAAAAAGTAATTATTTTTCGATTCAAAATGCTTACAAACACATTCATAAACAGGCTTTTTTTACTCAAAAAAATATTACACACACCATGTTCGGAAAGTTTTCGAATCTAAGCATTGAACTCCATTTTATTAGCAGTAGGAAAGACAACTGTGGCTTTACAGCCTGTTGATGTGAACTTTTCAGAAAAATCAGATTCCAGCTGCAGAAAACTGCTGATGTGGATCAAAACCAGAAAGGCTGTAATCAACCAGCAATCTAAAATTCCTGTTTAAGAGAATTCATAATGATATAATAATAATAATGCCACATATTTTGTGTTGAAATGATGAGTAGCTGGAAAATGGAGGCAATACCACCATCCTTCTGTGTGTTAGTTACCCATTGCTGCTGTGACAGAGACTGATTCATTCTCATCAGCATTTGATGAGTAGTAATATTTGTGAGAAGTAGTACAACCCAGTATTTGTTCTGATGTTTTAAATAAAACTATTCCCCTTATGATCCTTCCCCTTTTCTCATGAGTGACTCGAATTCCTATTAAAAAAAAAAAAAAAAACCAGCTGCATGAAAAAGGAGGCTCTCACTCTGCTAGTGGCAGTCTTTTTGGTGATTGCTATATAACGTTTTATACACACTTTACCACTTCCATTTTTGCTGGCAAAAAACATCAAAATGTACAGTTTACAGATAAAATAACAAATGAGTTGTCCATAGATCAGATAGGGTGCAAAACTGCATAGAGACCAATGTAAGTATTGTTGCGTGCTTTTTTTCTTAAGTGAATATCTATAAACTTTATTTTGGTAATTCATCGTATATGGATTATAGTCGTAGCTATATTTTGCATTCATTCTACAGATAATTGAGTAATTAATTGTACAGATGACAGATTAATTGATGACGTCATTACCAACTACTTAGAAATTCCTTATTCACATTTGGAAATCACTTACTGTTAGATAATTCCTTATCTGGAATATGGCTGCACATGATGTTTTTTCATTCCACAACCTTTTCCTTAAGGTGATTGATTTTATTTTTATTTTTTCATAAGTGAAACTTGCTGCTAAACTGACCTACAGAGATTCAAAAGAAAAAAAATCGGAAACTGTTAGTCAATATAAAAATTATATATTTTGGCACTTCTCATTTGAAAGATTTTATTTTTAAATAGTTTTAAAACATCTAATACTCCTTAGTCCCCCAAAAGAACCTAATCTAATGCAAAATCATGACGCTAAGCTACTATGCATGCTGTGCAATCCAGTCTTCATGATCATCTAAAGATTTTTTTCATTACTCCCATTTTAGTGCCAGAGGTCATAAGGACCTTGCTTTCCCATAATAAAAATATTCTCTTCGTGAAGTAAAAAGAAGACTGACAGGAGGATTAATTCAGGGATAAAAAGGGTTACAGCATTGAAAAATGACTTAATAATAATACATACCATGAAGTATGAGTTCACAATGAAAATAGAAGTATGGCTGTTATTGATGTTTTTACATTCATTCCCTTTCAGTCATGAATTTTCATAATTAATATTAATCGGATAGAGCACTTTCTAACAGCAAATATTTAGTGTCATTCAATAACGAGTCAGCAATTTTTTTGCTGACTTCTATTTACTGCTCAGTTTTCTCAAATTTTTATAAATTTGCCTGCAAAGAAACCAGGAATAATGATGATATGTTGCTCAGAGACTGGGAGCAGGTGGTAGGCTAGCAGAACCGGTTTCACTGACAAGGTAGAAAGCTCCTTCCCCTCTTCTATGTCTAGCTGGCTCTTTGAAGCAAGCTGCCACCACTTTATAGTCAAATTAATGTGATATCCACCTCATAGGCTCCTGTGACAAAATTCCAATGGTTATTTTGGTATTTGACTGAGTTATATCATGGCAAGGGAAACTGGGCCATAGGACCATCTAAATTGCCTGAAAAACATAAAGATAAAATGTCTACTCCCCAGAGCTTACTTGGTTTTGGGATGGTTTTTTTTAAACACATAATCACAAGTATAGCAATTTTTTTTGGAGATGGCATTAAAAATGCCAATCAATACCTACATTTCTTGATAAAAAGGAAAAAGCTAGAAATACAGGTTTTGAGCTGTTTCTGCATAAA
Organism: Rhynochetos jubatus; assembly: GCA_027574665.1. Taxonomy (NCBI): domain Eukaryota; kingdom Metazoa; phylum Chordata; class Aves; order Eurypygiformes; family Rhynochetidae; genus Rhynochetos; species Rhynochetos jubatus. The sequence continues at coordinate 28,309,041 of CM050656.1, forward strand.
TATACATGTATTGAGTTTGGATGTATGTAATACCTTGGAATTGCACTGCCCAATTTTTGGAAAATTAGATTATCAAAAGGCATCTAGAGGTCTGGATCTTAAAAGTGATTTTGCACAGAAAGACCAGCAGTTGAATCAGATAATAATTAATATAGAAAATATTGAGTTGTACTATTCTTTGTTAAATAGAACAGTGTTCCAACTGTTAATGTTATGCTTATTGCCCTTAATTGCTCATGATTGAATCTACACAAATTATTTAGCCTAACGCTTACAGGGAAGACATACCTGGTCAGGGAGCCACTCATGCTAATAGACCTATTGCTACAGGGACACCATCTTTCCACACATTGGCGGCACAATGTGGTAGCACCAAGGCAATCCCAGGCTTCTGCACCTGGCTGGTGACTGGGACATCATCATCCATGCTGATGACAGTGGACAGCTCACACCAATTGGGAGAAAGCTGATCCAGCCATGTGTCCTTACAGATAGCTTCTCTGTCTCAGGCACATGGTGAAGGCAAGGTCTTCTCTCCAGCCAGCAGACAGGTTCACAGATAAATCTTTTCCTGGGTCTTTGAAAGAAATTCCCCAGACTTCACATGATGCAGTTTGTGCTTACGTTGTTGATCTCTGGTTTTGACATCATACAGATTACTTCGGATATATCCTCATTTATCTTACCTGACTGTATCCAACCGTCATCAGTTTCTGGCACACCAGGCTTTCTCCTGTTACGGTTTCAGCAAATCATCTGAGTTCAACAATTCATTACCTTTCTGCATATATTGGCTTAGAGCTCAACCTTATTTATTACTTTCTCTCTCTCAGACTTCAAATATCTAGGGTATGCTATATGGATTCCTTCACAGTAGATATCTTAACCATTTTGGTATCTCTGTACTTAGATTGACTGACAATCCCAACAGTCTACGCTACCCAGCATTTCTGAAATTCCTGTGAATCTTTGTGAGGCTATTTACCTTAAAACTGAGACATGGACATTGAAAAACCGTGATAGTCTTCTCCTTGTCTTTACACAAGCCATGTTACTTCTTTATGTGTTGTCATAGATTAATTATGCATAGAGGAAGAAGGTGATTAAGAGACAGACTACTTGTAAGGAAAATGTGGGTATAACTTCTTCATAAGCATAATCCTATAGTGAAAATTACCATTTCAGTGAAACTTCAGAACCATTAATATTTCTGAGATTAAATATATTGTCTGGAAATTCTTTGGGTTTTTTTTTTTAAAGTGCCGCCTTTGCAAGCAGAAGTTACCCACTGTTTCAGATGCTAATCTGAGTATCTGACCTTTCTTTGTATTCAGTAAGCTTTCAAGAGCTCTGTTACAGAATGCAGCTTGTTTTCCATATAGTTAATTAAAAAAAAAAAAAAAAAAAAGAACTAAATAATCAGCTTGGTAAAGAAAATATAAACTTCACTGAAATATTAACCATGACAACTGAGAAGCTAACTAGAAATGTAATGAAATTATATGAATTATATTAAGAACAGCTATTTTTCACTTGACTCTTTATAGTGTTTCTTTATTTGAATTAGTAAAAATTTCTGAAAGACTGTCAGTATTGTTATTTTCCTAGGATAAGATATTTTTCAGCTGAATTAACTAGACTTCATCAAATCTTACCTATTACAAACTGTTTTTCAGGTCATACTTCAAAAGGAAAAAATAAGAATGTAAATGTATTTTCTTGAAGAAGTTGTGCTATAAAAAAAATGATACCATCACATGTCTAATTTGCATTTCACAAAAATACTTATTGGTAGATTACCAGAGAAGAATGTGAGAGAAAAATACTTGAAACATATTTGCTTATTGTAATATTCTTCTGTAAGTTTTGAAATGTTATTTTCAAATTCAGGTAGTGAGAAATAGGGTGGAGATTTGTTTGCTAAGCACCCGTCTGAGCTTTCCTGTTTTCTTTCAGAGAATTTATTATTCTTATGTATTAAGGAAGCTTGCTGCACACGAAGGTTTACTGGATTCTTTGCAGGATCATCAAACCAGAGTTCAAAGTGTGAAATCAAGTATAGGCACCCTAACCCAACTTGAGAATGAAGTAGTAAAGATTGCAGCTTGAAGATTATAGAGTATTTGGGCAAACAAAGGGAGTAAAGCAAGTAGATTCATTGTAATCTAATTATATAGATTTTTGTATATATATGGTACCACTATTCTGAATCTCTTGTAGAAAGAAAACAAGAGTCACAAAAACTGTAGGTTTCGAACCAGGTGGGCTTTCATAGTTGATGAATGGGGAATGGGTGAGGATGGCCACAGGGGCAGAAGCTTGTCCACAGACCATCAGACCTTGATAGCTCCAAAGACAGTAGGAGGCTCCAGATAAGAGAATGGTAAATTTCTGCTTTCATATGTAAAGACAGGAGTAAGGAATGACTGGCTCACCACTTACTCTGGTGGCTTCTTCTTTGTTATTGTTTGGTACGTAAGACCTGGCTCATTTCTCCAAAGGTGTGCTAGCTTTGTGGAGTTACCGCCAAGCGCTAATCGCTGATCAGACAAGCAATAAACAAATACCTCAACTTATTGCACGCCAGCTGAGGAACCCGATTTGGGACAAGAAGCACATTCAACCTGAATGTTTATCTAAAGTATGAAGTTGAGGGGGGAATGGTCAGTGAGGGGATTTTATTTGTTTCTGCCATTACAGATGGAATGTAATTCCTTTGTTCATTACTTCCTTCTGGTCAGCTATAAAGGTATCTTCAGAATAGCTGAAGTTTTGCTCATTTAAAGCCCACTTGTAGGGAGCTGGAGAGTAAGAACAGAAGACAGTTGTATGCCTCGATCTCAATTATTTGCAGAGCTTTGTGAAATAAAGGCATTTGTCGTCCATTGCATCACCTCCGAATCTCTTATTAACTTATGTGACAGTGTACTTGAAAAGTTGCCAGCAGAGAAATATATGATTATGGAGAAAAGAACAGTGGAATAGAGACATCAGAAGTAAAATCACAGTAATGGCAAAAGAACAGAGATCAAGGTGGTATAAAGTCAGCTAGAAAGGAGTGAGAGTAATGAAAGAAGAGATAAATTGGACTATGGCTGTTTGAAGGACAGAAAGAAGAGAGAGTAAAGTACAACACAAGCAAATAGTAACCTAGATGAGAGCTACCTTAATGTGCAAAGATTGAGTACTGAACAGTGCTATGCAAGAGGGACATGTGCTGACAGAAAAAATTCAAGTACTTGAGCACAGTGATCTATGAGAGAGAGACACTAATGGAAAGAAATTAACTCCTGGCACACTTCCATTCAAGAAATAAAAAGATGCTTACAAAAGAACTGGAGTGCCAGAGAACACACAGATTGTACAATATGGAGACACGTAACGTAGAGACAAAAAGAACCTTGCTTTGAACAATAATCACAGTGTTTGGAAATACGTAAGAATAATATGAAACTAAATTTCTGTCGATAAAGCTTGTGCAAATGTATGCCATGTGTACTGTATATATAGGCAGGAAAGGGTAGGAGACCTTTTAAGTGGCTATATAGTTTGCTTTTCTGTAACAAATGATGGTCAGTACCCAATTGCCTACAAGCAATGAAGCAATCATAAGGAGGGGCCCTGTGGAGACAGGACAGCCCTGCTTTTTGTCAGCAGAATGGAGTGGAGACTTCCTAGGCCATACTGAGAGATGTCTCAAACACTCAGAATCCCTGAAAGGGAACTTCCCTGTAAAGGGCAGTCTGCACTAAGTGCAAATATAAAAGGGGATCACAAGTGCCATGTAGTGGAAACTTCTGCATGAGTGCTTCTACAGGCCAGTGAACCCTGTTGGATGGACCAGTGCTGAAACCTGGACTAGTCATTTCTCTCTCCTCTTCTTCTTCGCTCTTTACTTTCATCCGTTGCCTTTCTATAGTAAGTAATGCAAGGCATAATTGCCCCCACGCACAGCAAGCAATGAGCATTTCTGGTTGTTTACCTGAATATGAAACCTAATATGAACCGAATTATGGAATAAAAGGTTTTACCTCAGGTGTTGTATATACCCTATTCCAATCGAGGGAATCAGTAAATCTGAGCCACTTCTCCCTCCTCTCTGGACGGGATGTGACAAGTAGGTACTGTTCATGACATATGAAAACTAAATCATTACACTACGTCACAAATTTACATTGTCTCAAAGACTTCCAGGACCAAATAAATAGCTTTTCTTGCAAAACGATACTATACTTCATATAACCCCTAACTCTTGACAAACAAGTCAGAACATGTGTAAAACGCTAAACTGTAGGATGGTTCTGTAGGGATGCTAACAAAAGACTATTTTCCATTGAAAAGTTAGTGATCCGCATAACAACTTGAGTAGCTGCAGGCCTGTGCTGTACTGTGCTTGGTCTTCAGGAGTGTGTTGTGCTGTGCAGATCACCTGGCTGTAGGACAAACTTAGCAGGCTCATCCTAACACAGGAGCCTATAGCCAGCGTCCATATTTTGGCAGTGATTACACTGCCTGCATGTCCTTGTCCATATCTTAAAGTGAAGAAGCATGCTTTCATAGGGACATCCATTTGTTTGACAGTAAAAATTATTATTAGAATTGTTTTCACTAAAACAAAATATTAGAATAACTTGAAAGCCCAGAGTGTTGAGAAACAGATGGCTTTACACTGGATACTGTTTTCTGATTAGAGGTCCACCTGATGCTGACCAACTTTGGGGTTCCCATCACTGGAAAACCTGTAAGATTATCAACCCTCTTTCTCCTTCCAGCATTAGCTCCAATAAGTGGTATTTTAATCAATTAAATAAATCCTTATAGATTCTGATTGTCTTTCTAACTAGGTTCCGAATGAACAATAGCCATGGTGCCTTGCACCAGTGCACAACAGGTTCAGTGACATTCAGCTGACTGTGACAGCGTCTTAGGATCTTCTGTAAATCAGTGATATTGAGGAGGGTGTCTGGAATCAGCAGCAATTGATCCATGCTGGCTTCTTCTGAAATGCATGCTAAACTGACACACCACCTTCACAGGGGATTTGGGAACTCCAAAACACAGAACAAACAGATCGAAGTGCATCAACTTTGTGTAGTGTGTAAAACAAGTTTGTTTCATGACATCTTGTGAAAGTATAACTGCACGGTAGCTACAATGAAGAGAGTCTTTATTGTTCAGACTCCACACAAAATTCAAATGGAAACTTTTGGTCAAAAAAGACATTGATTAGGAAGCTAAAGCTGATACAGTATTGTAAAACCAACCAAACAAAAAACTTTGTTCCACTCTGCTACTAAAGAACGAAAGAGAGAGAGAAAGAAAGAAAGACTGATTGCTCTGCTACTGCTTGTAGTTGTCAGGATTGAGGTCAAATTACCAAAATAATTTAAATCTAAATTTAGAAAGAGGAAAAATACTTGTATGTTAACAACTAATGGGTGAAAGAGAATTTTGTTTAATTTATTGGAAAATAAGAAATCAGAAGGGAACAGGGAGATGAAACAGACCACATGTGCTCTTCACATAAGCTTTTGAGAAAAAGTTACCAATATCTCCCTAATTACATGGTGATCACCATGTTGGGATTGTAAGAATAGTATTTAGAAGCAGTGGGATGTATAATTCAGCTTTATTCTATTTGTAGCAGTGAACAGTGTGGTTAAAATGGTCTATAGTATATCCCCTCTACTTACTCTGAACTTTCTTCATTTAGTGATAGTTTTTTAACTTGTCTAAAAACTCCCTACAAAGAAGTAACATCATGGTGATGTCAACAAATTCCAGCAAAAAATTAAACTTACATTTTCATTGTAAGTGGGCACAGTAAGAGAAAGAAATTCCAAATATCTTACGGAGACAACTGTATCTTGCAAGAACGTGGTAGATGGCTGAAATATTGTTTTATTAAATATTTTGGCATTTCAAAGTGTGCTGAGCTCCCAAGGCTGCCTGTGGGACCCAGTACCAAGACTACTGACCTTGGTTAATGAAAGGCTGATATATGTTCATAAATTTACTGTGAATAATAAAAATAATGAGAATAATAACAATAATGATAATAATATGAACTCAGATTTAGGTAGAATAGGAACTTGGATGGAAGTATCTAAACCATAATATCGTTCTGTTAGCTGCAGTATACCTTCCAGTGGAAATCTGTCTGGTGTTAAAAATTCAGTTTCATCACAACAGAAATTTGTACTGAAAATAATAATCAGGTGTATTACATTTCCAGCTGAGGAACTCAGATGAAGCAATTAAATGACCAATCCAGTGTCAAAGAGGAAATCTTTAGGAGAGATGAGATCCGGACACAAATTTTCAGAGTTCCACAAAGGAGCTTTCTCTTTAAATATCCCTATTTTAATTATTAAATTTGCTGTTTATATTCTAAGGTTAAGGTGTATGTCTCCCAGTATAAAGCCATCCCTTTTATTGTGAAACTAGATAGAAATATATGCTGCAGGGAAATGGAAATGCTCTTCAAGTATTCTGTTCTTCCATCTAGAAGTTAGTAGCTTAGAAAATTAAGTAAACAGCAAGTTTTGGAAATTCAGTCAGATGTAATTTTTGTAGTTCTGTTATTTCCTTGAAAATGCAAAGATAGTGATTATAGGATTATCTACTGAGTTTTACTTACTACAGCAATTATGTAGATTGTCATGCATTTTGAAAAGAACATGTAGACACACTGGCTGAATAAAACCAAAGTACTTCTGCAAATCTAGTTAGGTTTGGTTTTATTTATATAATTTACTCTTGTATTCTTTCCCTCACTTCTGTCTCTTTCCTCTCAAGTCTAGAGAACGTAAGCTGTAAAACCTCTACATTAAAATCTGTATATAATTTTACTCAGTACAGCATATTATTTAAACATCAAATTGCACACAATTGCCATGAATGCATACTTATTATTCTAGGTAAGATCTCACTTGAATTCTGAGAAATGACAACTCGTATTTCAATTATACTATTCTACAGTTGAAACAGAGCATCACAGCATCCACTGTATGCCGTTTCTCAGCAAATGTCCTCCAGACTTACAGTGTATTTCTCTCTCCCTCCTGCCCCTCTCCTTTGCCACCCCCACCCCCCAGGCACAGACAGACTTGACGCTCATTTATTTTACTAGGTGGAGATATGCAAGCCATTTGCCAAGGGTAGACTCTGCAGGCACCTACACATATGCCTACCTTGGTTTTGCCTCACAGTAGCATCATTAAATTTTATGTCAGTGTAAATGTGTTGGTTTTCTTTTGATGGAATTCTCAAATAAGTGCCCAATTTCACCTGTCTTAAGAAGTCCCATCAAAAACATAGGCTAGGCACCCTGATGAATCAGTGTGCATGTATACAGGAGGTAAAATTTTTAGTTGTGACACGCATCATTATTTCACTTTAAACAATAGAATAGTTCAAAGCAGTATGATGAACACAAAACTCCAGAAAAAGAACCACTAATCACCCTAAAATATGAGTTATAATTTAACTCTACAAATCATTTGAATGTTAGATGCTACACATATACTGCATTCTGACTAGAAAAAAATTCCTCATTATTAAAGTTTATGCTCATTTGAAACTGTTGGTAATATCAACAAACACTAAAACATTAGTTGCCAGAGGGGAATGAAGCCAAACACATACGGTAATATATATGGGTTTTATTCTGTTCCTAAAGTTAAACCTTGTATGGAATACACACCTGAGTAACCCACGTTTTTGTGGCCACTTAGGACAGAACTACAACATAAACAGAGATACTTAGCTATCACACATTTGCCAGCAGTACGATGGGACTAGGTAATACTCAGTGTAGAATGATGTATATTGAAATAATTTCTAGGTTAGACTGACTTTGTACACCTTAAGATAAAATGTTCTAGAGATAGTGAACACTGGGAGATTAGTCCAAGAGTTTGAGAAGGTTTGATAACAAGGGGTTGAGCTGCTTTGCTTATCAAAAGTGAGAGAATACGTTTGTTAGTACATTAGCAGTGTCTTTGTAAGCCAAAAATTGTTTTGGTAAGTCAGCAATTGTCTAAAAATCCTGTCCTTTTGGTGAACTTTGCTCATCATAATGTGAAAAGCATACTTCCACTCCTAACCCTACCCACCTCCTGATGAAGACCCCAACCCACTGAACATGGACATTGAATTTAGTGAGCTCTATACCTTTAATCTGAAATGAGATAAAAACTACCCAATAGTAGTTGAGTAGGTGTAGCCAGTAGGAGTGACTAACCTTTTGAAATCATATAAAAATGCCAAATGATTGTAACCAAGCGTGCTAACTTTATGGAATTATCATGTTGCGCGCGTCTTTGCACAGAAATGAAATAAATATCTTGGCTCTGTGTATTCGGTTACTGCACACTGGGTGAAAGATCCCACTTTTAGGGACAACATCAGCACTGTGCAGGAATGCACTGTTTATTCCCACAAGCTAGTGTGAAATCATGAACATGAGATGGAGAATAATTTTATTCTCATCAATCTGTATTGCTTTTCACTTGTGCTTTTCTGCTACCAAAAGTAATCTTACTAATTTTCTCTAATAACTGAGAAGTATTACATGCAAATTTGCGTTGCCAACAAAACGCCACAGCTACAGAACTACCTGTAGTTTAATCTTTTTTTATCTACGTCAAAGCATGTAAACCTTTTAATGGTATGATTATTTTTGAAAGGTTTTTACTGCATGAAGGACAAATTCCATAATGCAGCCTTTCCTTCAAACACATCCTCATCCACATACTATTGTTATTACAAGAACTTATCTTGCGTGATCCTAACCCGAGAACTGCCAAAGTAAACAAATACATTAGTGATCAGTACCCAGTCATAATGTGTGCAACTGTTGTTGTATTCCACCATAAAACATTTTTGGAAGATGTATTTGCAGCAATATCTCTTTTAAAAAAACCCAAAACCCACACAAAGCCCAAGCAGATAAACAGCAAACCCCACTTAAGATGCTTAAAATATAGGTACTTAAAACCTTACGCAAGTGAATGGCTAATATTAGTCTCTTTTCATACTTACCCAGAGCTCCTTTGGCCTAAGCTGGGGTCCAATAGTGAAACAATTCCTGTATTTGTTCCTGGCTATGGCTAAGGCATAGCTCTTTTATTAATAAGGAAACTTAGGGGCTCTCACAAAGTGGCCATGTTTTTTTTTAGATTATATGGCCGTGTATTGCCTTATGCAAGTTCGCCAGGAAAGATACAGAAGTTCATTAGAATAAGAGGAACCAAAATTCAGCAATCTACTGTTTACAGCACCAGAAGTGATGGACTATCAGGAGAAGCTTTTACATTACTGTACCCTTCTAAATGCCTACTTATTAGCAGAGCCAGTTTAAACCCATGCCATTTAGCACTGAGACAGCAACCCCTGAGCTCTGGCAAAATTCCTGCACAGCACTTCACAGCACAGCACCTTGTCCAGTTTTCTGCATCTGGCAATGGGTAAAGGAGGTAGAAAAATGCTATAATGTTGGTTTGGAAAAATAAGTATTGCCAGTAGCATGCCAAAGGAATAAAACATAGCTAAAAGCCCTGTGGCTCTTAGCCTACTTGGTTCACCTTCCCCAGGATAAATTTGTGATTCACATTACTTAGGCAAGTCACTATAAAAATGTCTTTCCCTTCAGTCAGCTTATTGTAGACCCTCAGAAGTCTGAGCACCTAAATGAGCCACTCCTTGGTTAACTGCTATTCATAAAAGTGACTGTTTAGTAAATAGGTATCAAATACTGCAACATCCAGGTTCAAAAAATCTTAGGTTGGCTTTCCAGGATTCTGACTTTAATGCAAAATTAAATATTGCTCTGAATACACTGAAAAAAATTGAAATATACTCCCCAGTCTTCCCCTGTGGAAGTGAACTACGTAGCATACATGTATGATAAAGCAGGAAAAAAATGTACTCTGAACTTGTCCCTTAAATTAGTATCCATCCAGGGAAAGGCGATGACACCTCTGAAATGTCTTGAACAATTTTTACCGAGATAGCAGGTGTGTATATATTGGTATTTTTATTCTCATTTTAAATGTGAATCTGTAGGTTGGATTTACCAACCTTCTTATAACTATGGGGGCTCAAGGGTTACTCAAAAGCTACTGCTGAAGTATTTTTACCAAGGAAGATTTTTAAGGGTTACACTGGAAGGTACCACAAAGTTTTCCTCTCCTATTTCCTACAGAAATACTGGTTTATGAGTGAACACAGGAGAAAACTAAGATTTACCATTATAGATCCCACAGTGTAAGAAATTCTGCATAGTTTATTTATTAAGAACATTTTCTGAATAGAGCCTTCTACCATGGGAAGCAGTAGCAAAAACTTTCACCCATCTCAGAAGGAGCCAAAATTAATTGCCCCTTTATTCTCCCTTTGTCTAACTTCAGAAGTAAAATTATTATAGACTATTGAAAAGCCTATTTGCACTGCCTGGTCTTATACTTGTCCTGTGTTTTCACCTTTTCTCCTTTTGTCACCAATCTGATTGTTTAGCTTTTAACAAGTAAGACTCAAGTTGGTTTGCCTTGAGCCACACAGGCGGAATTTTCCTTGGTTAGATTTCAGCCGAAACACTTCATGGATTCACAGAATAGTTGAAGTTGGAAGGGACCTTTGGAGGCCATATAGTCTAACCCCCTGCTCAACCAGGGCAACTTAGAGCCAGTTGCCCAGGACCGTGTCTGGGTGGTTTTTGAGTATCTGTAAGTAGGGAGACTACACAACCTCTCTGGGCAACCTGTGCCAGGACTCTGTCACGCTCACAGTAAACAAGTGTTTGCTGATATTCAGATGGAGCCTCCTGTGTTTCAGTTTCTGCCTGTGTCTCTTGTCCTTGCTGCTTCTGAAAGCTAAATTAAAGAAAAACATGTTTTATCTATGTTCAAATATTAGTGTTAGTATATGGAATTTGGTAGAAAGGTAACAGAAGCTAAGCCCTGAGATTCTGCACTGCCAGGCCAGTAGAAAGCTTGTGGGCTTTACTGGTAATGTCTGAAGTTGTGCAAAATCAGAAATAAGGGCCTACATTTTTACCTGTAAAGATATGTCTAATTTTGCTCAAGTTAAAAAAATTCAGCTCATCACACATTACATGTACGTAAGCTGAGATGCCAAAGGTACATTTTATTATCTACTCCTTGCAAGATAAGGTATTTGTATTGAGAATATTCCTGTTCGGAATGGGCATACAGGACCAGACTAGGAGCAGTTGGAAGCAAACCCCCAAAATCACACACAGCGCGGATCTCAGATGCTCAGGACCAGCTGCTTTGAGCTATAGGCTAGGGTTACCATGTCCCGCTCTTGTTAACGTAGAGTTAGGCAGTGTGCCCTCGCATTTGCATATTTGCTTGTGGTTGGTGTTGGGTTGTTGTTTTTTAAAGAAGAAAAAGATCAAGTAGTACAGCATTTTTCACCCTGCCTGTGTGACAAGCAAACTGAGACAAGCAAAGGAGGTAGGAAAAGTCTTGATCTTCTTCTCTTTGCAGTGTGTAGATTATTTATCAGACTTTCCCAGTACATTTGAGTGGTGATTCTTCTACACATGTTGTATCACAGCGCATATCAGAATCCCAGCCCTAAAAATCGTTTTGTTTTCACATCTTTAGGGATTTTCACCAAAGACCGTTGTAGGGAACAAGATACTCCATTCCCACTGCTGTTGGTATAGTAGATTTCTGATTAAAAGAAAACGTGTGTAGCTGAACTCAGAACAATTCCAAGGCTCCCTAGGGGACAATAGGTGAGACTACAGGTTATGCTGATGTTTATATCATACTTCAATGAACTTCTCAGGCAGCACATCCCTAAGAACAATCCCTAGAATATTAAGATACTTTTTAAAAGACCTGTTGCTTCAATTTTATTTTTTTAAAATATCTTTACACATCTTTTCAATAACTCAGAGGCATATCTAGGAATCTAATCAGCAGCAATAAAAGGAGATCTTTTCATTTGAAGTGTGAATATACAAAGGATACTAAGTCTTTATTTTCAAGAAGAAGTAACTTTGGTCTGTAATTTTAAGTAGAGGACTTTATGTTAGCAGTAGGTTTTTTGGTGGAAAGAAGAACAAAGAGGAGTTAATTCATTAAAGTCAGAAGAAACCTTTTTATTTAGGTAATATGCATATTAAAATTAAACCGTTTTAAAAGATAAGAGATAATTTAAAGAACTATTAATAAGAAGAGTATCAATTCATTGATTTGGGGGTTTCTATCAGCACATTAGAAATGTATTTCATTCTAAAGCTGACTCTTGCATACATAGAAAAATAAAATAAGTTTGCCACTAAGAAGATATGGATTTTTTACTAAAATTACAAATCTGTCACTAGTCAATGTATTCCTATATATTCCAGTTTACTAGTTCATGTTAAAAATGTATATGTTGTGATTCTATAGTAATATAAACCCACAAGCATTGCCTAATATCATTTAAGCTGGTGAGACATTGCACACACTATTATTTCCTTTTCCTGGAAATCACTCTGCTTTACAAGACTGAATAGAAAAGGGAACAGGACTTATGCCTTTATCAGCATCATAGTGAATAAGCCTCTTCTGAGCTGCTGTACTGTGCCTGTGCTTAATTTTTGAAGAAGCAGCAATAATTTCTGGATGCTTCATCTTTCCGAGATACGGGGTGGGTGTTTAATTATTATTATTTTATACTGCATCGCATAAGCAGCTCAAACGAATGCAAATGCCTTGATACTTTGTATGGGAAAAGAATGAAAATAGAAAAACTGCCATCCCTTTCTAAATACAGGATCACAACAACATGCAAAAGGTATTTGTCTTATCCACAGCCTAAGAGAAGTAACACTTGCAGATATCTATTTTCACCTAAGAAATCACCTTGGAGTTTTTGGACTGTCCACATTTTAAAACAACGATCATGCCATACTGTCAAAGAAAAAAATACTGTCTTTTAAGTTTCATGCTTTGTACATTTAATCAATATTGGGTTCACTTCTGCATTGCTTCAAAATACACAACCTGGCCAACACTGGAGATTTGCCCTATGCAGAAATCCCTTGTATTATGCTGCTGATGCCATGGTGCAGCTTCGACATGGCATCTGCACTTCTAGAGAGTAACACGTAGGTGGCTCATAGCTTGTCTGTTCCTTGTATGTTGAACCCCGTGTGTCTAGGTTCGTAATGATCTCAGATTAAGGAGAATGGATTTGGGCCTTAGGGCACCAGTGCTAATGATGTGTTTGTAGGATGCTGTCCTGGGTTCACTTGGGATAGAGGTAATTTTCACAAGAAGCTTTGAGGGAACAGGGCTGGGATAGCTGACCCAAACTGGCCAAGAGGATACTCGATAACATACGACGTCATGCTCAGGACATAAATGGGGGAGATGGCTGGGGATAGAGGGGTCTTGACTCAGGAGTGGGCTGAACATCGTGTTCCAGGTGGTGAACAATTGCCTTATATATCACTTGCTTTGTATAGTTTTATATTACTATTCTTGTTATTTCTTCTCTCTTTGTGTTGTCCAGTTAAATTGTCCTTGTCTCAACCCACAGGTTTTACTTCTACTCCCCATCCCACAGGGGCTGAGGGAAGGTGGGGAGAGGGCAGCAGGGAGGAGTGAACATGTGGCCTGTGTGATATTTTGTTACCAGCTGACAGATGCTTAACTCAGCACCAGTTCACAGGGTTCACAAAATTTATGAGACTACACTCATTGTTTTGCTGATGAAAGCAGCACTATACTACTTTCCAGAAGCATGTCTGGCTAATTGCATGCAGTTAGCAGTGAAGAGAGCCCCAGTTCTCTTTAAGACCTTATTTTAGCATTAGCAAAACCCATGACTGCTGATTGAGTGATGACTTTCCATTCGTGAATCTAAAGCAGCAAGTTCAATAATCTTATCTTGCGCACCCAAGCTCCAGGGGAATGAAGTGTCTTAGATTAGTATTTTACATGAAACCAAATATTTTCAGAGCCATTGTACCCATACCATCCCAAACAATATACTGAAAAAGTAGTCCTAATAATCTCAAGAAAACAACTAATGTAAATTTGTGAGTTTGGAATGAAACTTTGTGAACATACATTTTATATGGAAATCAGTGAAGGGAAACACCCAATCCTTGATTTCCCTCATTCCAAAAAAGGATATCCAGTTCCAAAAATAAGTCCAGTAGACTAGATGAAGATATTTGGCTCTAATCAGTATGGACTGGAGTGTGTATGTTGTACCAAATCTTTTCACCCAGTATGCAATAAACTGTTTCACACAGAGACAAGGTATTTCTTTAAATATTTCCCATTTTCTTTGTTTGAGAGCAGTTTGTTGCTATCAGGTCTGATGACCTGGAGGCAAGCTCCTATCCTTGGGGCCATCCCCACCCATCCCCCATTCATGCACTGTACAAACCCACCTGGTTTCGAAACCTAGATTTTTTGTGACTGTGAATCCTTTCCTTTCAACAACATGTAGAGCAGTAGGAACCGTATCATTGTGAGGACAAACCTTAGCATACTTTCTCTTTCCTTGTTTTTTTTTGTAGCAGCTGATGAGCAGTAGGATGATAATGTACTGGAAAAAATCCCTAGAGGAAAAACAGTCTCAGAACATAACCTTCATTATTCAAGAAGTATACCACAATCCAAGTTAGAGGGGAAAAAGATTTGAATCTTTGAAAAATGTACAAAGGAGTCTAAAGTTTTAAAGTTCCATCTGCTGTAGTATCAAATTCTGATTAAGAAAATACATCTCCACTTCTTTACCCAGTCAAATATTTTTTGACTGCATAAAATTAACTCATCTTTCATGTGGGAAGAGATGATTTTTTTCTACCTTGCCTGTTTTCCTTTTTCCCATTACATTTTCTGCCTGTATAAACAGGTGTAGTAATTAGGCAAAGAACATAATATAAATAAAAACACTTTGTGCTGGCCAGGCAGGTGAGAATTATATCATACTACAGTTCATCAGTAGTTACAAATATATTTTGCAGCTGGGATCTTAACCTGTTAAAAGAACACAGCGGAATAGCATAGTATTTTGGCTTCTGACTGAATTCTGAATGAGTACCTGGGTTCTGTCGTACCACAAGTATATAATAACCAAAAAGAAAAACTATATGCTGACTGAAAGGCATGGTACGGAATAGAATGAGTACATGATGTTACAGGGGAGTAGGTTGGGGAATAATTTATTTTTCCTTTAAAACAGTGAAAATATATTGATACAGTAACAACCTAAAAATTAGAAATGGATTCCAGCTTTTCATTTAATCTGCTATTTCCATTTCATCCTTCACGTTTCGATTTATGTCCTTTATAATATATTTTAAAATAATGTGTCTCATCCTCTGCAGGTGCAAATCAGCAGGGTTGTCTTTGCCTCTGGACTTCAGTGACTGACAGGAACTGAGAATTTGATTTTTGGGGCTGTGAGATCAAAATATATATAAGCACAAATGTGTGTGACTGCCTAGTTATCATGTAAATGGAATTATCTAGCAAATAAAAAATTGGACATGCGCTGGGACTGTGCGCTTGCATCCCAGAAAGACAACCATATCCTGGGCTGCATTAAAAGAAGCCTGGCCAGCAGCTCAAGGGAGGTGATCTTCCTCCTCTACTCTGTTCTCCTGAGACCGCACCTGGAGTAACGTATCCAGCAAGTCCAGAGGAGGGACACGGAAATGGTCAGAGGAATGAAACACGTCTCCTGTGAAGAAAAGCTGAGAGAGTTGGGGTTTTTCTGTCTAGAGAAGAGAAGGCTCCAGGGAGATCCTATTGTGACCTTTCAATACTTAAAGGCGGCTTCTAAGAAAGACAGACAAAGACCTTTTTATCAGGGCTTGTAGTGACAGGACAAGGGGAAACAGTTTCAAACTGAAAGAGAATAGATTTACATTGGACATAAGGAAGAAATTTTTTATGATGAGGATGGTGAGACATTGGAAAATGTTGCCTAGGGAAGTTGTGGATGCCCTATCACTGGAAATGTTCAAAGTCAGGTTGAACAGGGCTTTGAACCTGACCTAGTATACTGTGCCCTTGCCCAGAGCAGGGGCTTGGACTAGATGATCCAACCCAAACCATTCTGTGATTCTATGATCTAATAACATAAAGCTGATAGCGTATTAATCAAAATAGGTGGTATAAATGTATAGCACACTGTCATGTACATGTACAGTGCATGCTTTTAGCATTTTATACAATTTCAGTTTCACTTTTTGTTCATTCTTCTAAATTTTTATAACAAACTTAGCAACTTTGCATTCTTCACCCATTTTCCAAAATACTTGTTACAAAAATGCCAGTTCATTTATTATAGTGTACTTAGGCTTTCTATACTTACACATTTCATATATTCTGTTCACCTGTAAATACATTCAAAAACAATGTGTAACACCATTTGAGTAGTAAAGAATGTTCCGTGTTATACATACTGCAGTGGATCCTTTATAACATGTCAGAGTATGTGAATCAAGGTCCTGCACGTGGGTCGGGACAATCTCAAATACAAGTACAGGCTGGGCAGAGAGTGGATCGAGAGCAGCCCTGAGGAGAAGGACTTGGAGGTACTGGTGGATGAAAAGCTGGACATGAGCCGGCCGTGTGCGCTGGCAGCCCAGAAAGCCAACCGGATCCTGGGCTGTATCCAGAGCAGCGTGGCCAGCAGGGCGAGGGAGGGGATTCTCCCCCTCTACTCTGCTCTTGTGAGACCCCACTTGGAGTGCTGTGTCCAGCTGTGGAGCCCTCAGCATAAGAAGGATATCAACCAGTTGGAACAAGTCCAGAGGAGGCCAGGAAGATGCTCAGAGGGCTGGAGCCCCTCTGCCATGGGGACAGGCTGGAGAAGAGAAGGCTCCAGGGAGACCTTATGGCACCTTCCAGTACCTGAAGGGGCCTACAAGGAAGCTGGGGGGGGACTTTTTACAAGGGCAGGGAGTGACAGGACAAGGGGTAACAGGTTTAAATTGAAAGAGGGAAGTTTTAGATTAGATATCAGGAAGAAGGTCTTCCCGGAGAGTGTGGGGAGTCCCTGGAACAGCTTGCCCAGAGAAGCTGTGGGTGCCCCATCCCTGGCAGTGTCCAAGGCCAGGCTGGATGAGGCTTGGAACAACCTGGTCTAGTGGAAGGTGTCCCTGCCCGTGGCAGGGGGTGGGACTGGATGATCTTTAAGGTCCCTTCCAACCCAAACCATTATATGATTCTATGAATCAAATTAATTAGTGGTCTAGGAGTGGAAATATGACCTACTGTATTACTGCAAGTAAAGTCATCAAAAAGTTCACATTGATTTGAGTAATCAACATCAAGCTCTATTACCGTTGTAGTTCTGGCCACATTGGAAGTCCATGAATTTTGCCACTGACTTCTCTCCGGTCAGGGTTATATAGAATATAGAGAAAAAATTCACTTTGAAATATATATTCCCTGTAATTCTAGACGTTGAGTCTAATATATTTCAAGATCTTCCTTCAATATATTCTCTGTTAGTTGTTGCTCTTGTTACAGGGTAGGTCACTACAATTCCCATTATTTTGTAGCACACAAAACTTAGTGGTTTTGTTATAGGCAAAAATGGAACACATCTTACTTGAAAAGCAACAGTTTTAGTATTGATGAAATTAAAGTTTTAACAGTGTAAGCAGAGAATTATTGTTAGTCAAAGTTACAAGGATACTGCCACTCAGAGCTCCAAATATAAATAATTGTAATTAATACAAACTTCCTGAGATCTACAAGTCCATGATACAGCCAAATTTATTACATATGGGATACTTTATCTAGACTAGGGGCTGAACCTGGCCTTCATCCCCAAGTCTGCCCTGCTCGCCATGCTCAGGTAGTGTGGGACTAGGACACGGCTGGTGAGGACCCCACAAGCCTCGTTGTCATGCTATGCTCCTGGCTTCCCATTTCCCTTCCCTCCCTGTGGGAAGCTCCAGTACCATCCAGTGGTACTTCTAGGCCCCTGCCGTTTCTCTTACAGGGAAGCAAGCTAAGGGAGGACTCAAGACAAGCTGGAGGGAGTCCAGATAAAACCCAGGAGGTCCTGAAGCCTGTGTTGTTAGCTGGACACATTGTTGAGCCCTATTACAAACAATGGCACTACCACTGTTCTGAGTAAACGCTACATTTCTTTCCTCTCTTCGTTGATTAACTGAAGAATAATTATGGATCTTGAAGGCATTCCAAGAAAAATCAGCCCTAGGGAAAAGGAAAGGAAGAGAAAAGGTTAAGGGGTGGATGCATCTGTCCTGCTTCTCCTTTCCTTCAGAGAAGGGGAGAGAGATGCCATGTTGCATGTTGCATCTCTTTTCTTGATTACATTATAATCGCCTTTTGGGATTTGGGAAGGGATTTTGTCGAAGTTTCGAATGCAGGACATTTAAGATGGTTGAACCTTACAGATTCTTGTATTCACTAACTGTAGCAGAGGAAAAAAAGAGAAATACATGGTTGCCCAGGTAGCAAACAACATAAACCTCTTAATGCTGACTCCTTTAAGACCAATGTTGCATGCAAACTAAAGGTCTTAAAAATCTCAGAAATGCCCCTTGCTCCTTAATTCTGGTTTCCCAAAGATGTCATGATTCACAATTAGTGCATATCTATGCTGCTTAATGTGTGTGGTCACCCACAGCTAGACAGTTCACTTTGACAACATTTCTTAGGAAAGTCTACTTTGAGCCTGTTGTTCTCCTGGAGGATAATGTAAGTGTTTAACATTTTGAAAACTGGAGATGACATCTGAATAACAAAGTTTTGTGAGTATTAAAACACATTTTAGATATGGTCCATATACAGAAGCAAGGAGATAGAAGAAAGCAAATTACTTAGTGTGAATTTGTTTGTTCGTGGCTAGCAATAACCCTGGATAAGCACTGCCTTTGGGTAAATTACCTGTCTTTAGACCTGCCACTGTTAAATTAAATACAAATTAGTTATTGCACCTGTTGTAGAAAATACCTGATAGAAAAATGTGCACTGCAGAGATCTCTCTTTGACTTATTAGGATTTTTTCAAGAACAATCAGTAACTGGTCTTCAGTTTAAAAATGGAATGTTCCAATTTCATTCATTTCTATTTTTTTCAGAAACATTGATAAATTTTATTTAACAAAAGTACGTATTTAGATACTTTCAATAATAGATAATTTTATATTTATAAGGCTAATTCCCCCTAATGTTCTTGGGTTTCATTTTCAATGTAGTTGATCAAGTTCTTGGTAAAAAGAAAGAGCGAGCTAGAATTTTAGGAACGGGATAGGAGAAAGAATAAGAGAAAAGGTAGAGAATTCAAATTCTTCACTTTTTTCTGACTTTCTTTTTTTTTTTTTTTTTCTTTCTCCTCAACTCTGTACGTTTCACCAGAAAAGCTGTCATGTGAAAAATTGCCCTCCAGGCACAGCTTCATGTAGCGAATCTCCAGAGCTTAAAGGAAAGGTTTCAGCCTCTCAGTGCTTTACAAGCCTTTAAATTAAAACTTGCTAGACAATAACTGAAGTGCATACAGTGAAGTTCGGAAATGTTTGGGGCGGGGGGGGGAGGCAAGTGAGAAAGGAAGAAAGGTAAGCAGAAGATGGAACATAAATTTGCTCTTACTGCATAGCAACACTGGAACTCCCAAAGATTTTTGCTTACATTAACCCAAGGATTCTTTTCTGCTTGTTTTGATATGTAATGAGTGTGCTTATACATAAAATAATATACATGTTTTAATGTTCTTTGGGGAGATGTGGGGATGTGGTATAAACAAACAAAGAACATGTGACTTAAGTAGTAACCGCCCTTTCTTTTCTCTTTCCTAATATTAATAGAAAACTTACCCCTTGTGGATTTTTCAAAATAAAAAATAATGATCTTTACAGAACAAAATGTGTCAATTTCCCACATAATTTTTAAAAAATTTTTAATAGAAGAGTCATATTACATACATTTTCATTTTAAAGCATATTTCAGAGATCAAGGCTGATGGTTTGTTTTTTTTTTCCTCCCTTTGCAAAGTCCTTTGTAATTATTTCGGTTTTTTTTTTTTTTTAAGAGGTTCAATATTTTTATAACATCCAGGTAAAAATAATGAAAAATGAAGTGTTCTATTCCTGATTTATAATAAATGTAAGTACAACAGATGACAGAGGAACAGTGTTTAGAATAAAACCAATTTTAATTTCCAAAGAGATTAAATAGTTTGCCTATTTCGTATGACATATATATATAAAAGATGGAGAAATCCCACAACAAATAAACTCTCTAAAATAATATTCATTTTCATCTAAAAGAAAGTAGTTAAAATATATAGGTGAACAAAATTGAATTCTTGGATATAAAGGTTTTCTTCTGGTTATTTCAAAGTGACTAAGTTTATAGAGCAGAAAATTGAGTGTTTGACAATTTCTTTTTTTTTATACATTCATTTTCTTTGTGCTTATGAAGGATATTGTCTTTATGGGTGAGAAGTAATTACCTGCTTTTTCATAGTCTATGAGATACTGTGTCTGGGAGACAATGGCCATCACTGAAATAAACCACTTTAAAAGCACATTAACCCTTTCTCAAAAGGATAAGTTTAGTTGAGATGGTTTTCTTTTCAAAGTTTTTTATCTTTTTAGATGTATTTTTCTGCTAACTATAATGCAGCTCAGACAGAAATTAATCTCAGAGGTCACTCAACTGAAGGCTCACTTCGTGTAGTTTGTGTTGTGGTTTAATCCCAGCAAGTACCACACAGCCGCTCGCTCACAACCCCCCTCCGCTAGTGGGATGGGGGAGAGAATTGGAGGAAAAGACAAAGGAACTCGTGGGTTGAGATAAGAACAGTTTAATAATATAAAATAAATTAATAAAATGATGATACTAATATTACTACTAATAACATGTACTGAAAATAATACTACCACTACTACTACTAATATGTAATGAAAATAATGGAAAATAAAAGAAATTACACAAATGCTCACCACCCAATGCCCAGCCAGTTCCCAAGTAGCAAGAGCCAGAGAGCCCGAAAGAGAGATTGTGCCAGAGCCAGAGCGGGCCCCAAACTAGTGAGAGTGACCAAGAGAGCATGAGTGACCCCTGGTCCACCCCAAACTTACTGAACATGGTGTTTTATGGAATAATACTTTGGGTCAGCTGTGAAATCAGGCCAGGTTTTAACTGTGAAATAAAGCATTACAGAATTGATTCATTAACAGCAGTTTGTTTTTAATGGTGACTACCTGCACAATATTAATAATCATCGTTATATTACATCATCATTTAACAACCATATTGAAAATAGCGGTGAGCATAAAATATCACAGAACTGATGCCATGTTGTTAGCATTGACAGCTGCGGTCCACACTGACTCTTGGTCACAGTGGTCAAGGTGCTCTGCTGAAGAGCATGTCGATGAGAGAAGCTGGAGCCCAAGAAGTCTTTTCCCCTAATACTTCTTATCTTGTTCTCTTTTGTCTTGCCAGTCTTCCTTCTGTGTGTGGGGGAGGATGTTCTGTCTATTGGCAGTCCCTTGTGCTTACCTTGTCCTTGTCTGGAAACTTCTGGATGTATCTATGCCTGTCCCCTGGATGTTCATATTGCTTACATACTTAGGTAAAACTGTGTCCTTTGTTTGTTTGGTTTTTGGGGTTTTTTTTTTTGTTTTGTTTTAAATACAGTCACATTATCGGTTTTGAGTTACATTCTAGAATTCTCGTAATTCGCAGGAGTCAGATGCCTCCTTTTTGGCTACAGGACCCTTTCTTTTTTAGGCACAGTTAATGTTCCTGTTCACTGATCGGATTTTACCCTGTTCACCCACCCTGTGTTGCTTAAGTAAACTTACAAGGTTTTTTTAAGCACTGACTCGAGATGTATTCTAGGGGTGAAATACAGAATCACTGCTTTTCAGTAGGCCCTATAGGCAAAGCATTATTGAAGTGTTTTAAATCCTTTCTATATTCATTTATAAATTTGTTTTGTAACCTAAACCAGCATTTGGTAGCACTAGTTTTCATAAACATCAATCTGCTGTAAGACCAGGACATTCTTAGACGTGTTTTCTAAAATTACTATCAGATAACGGTATCTGTCATAGTCTCAGAAATGGAAATACACAAAAATGTGTCACTGGAAAAATTACTTGAATCAAAGATAATTCAGGCATGAGATCAATACATCTTTAAAGATTATTTAAGTAACTGGAAATAAATCTTTTCACAAAGTAAATATTCATGCAGTAAGAATAACAGCAGCTAACAGTTAAACATGTGGCTTTTCATTCTAACAGTCTTCATTCTGATAAGCTGTAAAATTGTCGACTATTTTTGAACATTCAGCATACAAAACCAAAGCAAAGCCTTTTCATTAGGAACCATAGTCACATAACAGATTTATGTGCCAGAATACCTTGACCTTTTGCTATAAAGAATTGTTTTGACTCCAGCTTTAAAAGAAATGACTGAAAGTCATTCTGAAGTAGTAATTATGATAGGTCAGAGAAAAGTAGCTTAAAAGATGACTAGGCAGTTGTTGATCGGGCATGTGAAAATGGAGGTTGGGTGGGAGAAAGAGTAGGTAGCTATTTTAGTGGTAGTGAAATGACATAGATAATTGACTAATCTTTGTATTGACAAATTCGTTTCTAGGCAGCTGACAGTAAAAGTGATTTCTACATGAAGTTGGAAGAGATACAAGCTTGAAAAACTCTAATGGTACAAATGATTTAAAACTTACTACATGATTAAATGTATTCTTGATCAGAGTAGCAGTTATTGAATACATCTTTTTGAATTATCAGTGATACTGGGGAAGACAATTGTTCTTCATTTTGCCCACTGGTTAATGCTGGACCGTTTCTTACATAACCTGCCAAAGAAGTCACAGCTGCAGAGCTTCAACAAATCCAGTTAAACCACTCATCCTCTTTTGGGGAAAAATATTCATCAGATGAGAGATCACACAGATTTCATCCATTTCTTTCTCACTGCAGAAACGAATGGGAATTAATTTAAGATCCTCTACTCCTTACTGTCCTATGAAGTTTAATATTAAAAATTAAGAAATCACTATCACAAGAAGTGATCATTTGTGTTTCTAGAGTATACTTAAACCTCAAAAGTTCTGAATAATAGGAATACTCTTGGTATGAATATACACTACCTGCGCAACCTCCTTAGCCATTTCCTTGTCTATAACAGCAAATTTCCGTGACATTAAGAGTATGTCATTGGCTTGCACTAACCAGCTCAGTGTCTAGCCTCAGTCACCCACACCATCTTGTCTTTTTCTCTCTGAGGCTTTTCCACTCTTCTGTGTAGCGCTAAGATCCAGTTGCATATCTGTGCTGACACACAGTGTGATATGGGTGTAAAAAAAGTGCAAGGTGAGACACGGATGTTACAATTAATTTGAATATGACCATCAGTTTACTTGTTGGATAGCGGTTATGGTTGGGGAACAAGATTGTTTAAATGAGATCCATGTAACTAAGCCTATTTTTTAGTTAGGACTTTTCTTGTAGCCAGTTAAAAATAATTAAAAAAACCAACAGAGGGGGTGGTGGAGGAATGCACTGTAGCAATATCACAGTGACAGCATATTTGTCAGAGAATAATATGTATTGGCATGCAGGGCGTTTTACTAAATCTGTTTCTTTTGTGTCCTTGTAGACAAAATGCCAGAAATAGGTAGAATACAAAAAGACTGTTTAAAAAGTCCACTTCTTGTCTATTCTTTTATTAATTTTTCAGTTTTTAACTAGTTAGAATACCTTAGATATTCCTAACTTTTGTATTCTTACTGAAATATTTAAAATTTATTTACTTTTAATTATAGATGGGATTTTTGTCAGTTTTACTTCTTCCTTGCCCTTCAGTCCAAAAGTTTAGTATTTTACAGGCTACCCAAAAAAAAAAAACCAAAAAAAAAAAACACAACAACGAACCACACACACACACAAAAAAAACCCTAACCAAAAATCTAAATTCAAGCTTATCTTCTTAAAACTAGTCAAAGTAGGGAGTGATTGTTAACTGATGCACTAAGTGGAAAAAAACCCACCAAGCATTTTTGGAGCTTATAAGTCCTCAAAGTTTCTTCGTTCATACCTTCAAGCAAATTTTTTTTCAAAAGAAAAAGCAATTATAATGGAAGTACCTTTTATTTTTTTCTTTATTTTTGAAATCTTAGCATTCTGACTTCTGGAATATACTGTATATACCTTTCATGTCTGAATTATATGATACAAGCTACTTACAGGCAGCCAATGTTTTGGTCTATATAAATACAGCTGTTTTCCCTGAGAGGCCACTGTGTCTTTTTATAGTAGTATATCTCAAAGTGAGGGCTATTTCAAGCTCTTATATCAAGTGCTATATCAAGACCCTGAATTTTAGGAGAATGAGCTTTCAATTATTTAAGGTATTAGTGAATGGGACCCCATAGGAATCTGCCCTAGGGGGTAAAGGAGTCAAACTGTAGCTGTCAGTTCTTTAAGGACATTCTTCTTAGAGCACAAGAGCACTCGATTACCCTGTGTAAGAAATCAGGCAAGGAAGCTACGTGACCAGCATGTCTCCTGGTCAAATTAAAATATAAGAACGAAAATGCTTAGGCAATGGAAGTAAGCCCTTGTATCCTGGGAGGAATGCAGGGATGCTGCCTGGGTGTTTAGGGATGGCATCAAGAAAGGTAAGGAAAGGGTAGAGCTGAATTTGGCATGTGTCAACCCTTGGCTGGTTTGTTTTCTACAGAAAGTGGAAAAGGAAGGGGAGAAGAGCAAAAATGGGTACATCTGCCTACATGGAGGCCTGAGTTATTCATTAGGGCAGCAAAGGTAAGAGGGTCTTCAGAGGCTGAAGAGGGTCTTCAGCCTATACCTCCTCTCCTGTGGGTACAGCAGCCTGTGCTCAAGGCCATCTCTGAGATGCTGAAGCTACCACAATCTTGATAACTGCATTTAAACCAGGGCTTTTGCTGCGTGCTTTGTCTGAGCTATACTGGTTTTGCCTCTACCTCGCTGACCCTTACTGTGGTTTGACTGCCTGGCTTGACTTTGGCCCTTCTTGATCAGTGCAGCCTTCTGCAGACTTTCTATGGCATATCACTAGGCTCTGGTGACTGCGATTACTGTCACCAAAGCTGCTCTGCTTCTCTCATTCAGGTCTAGTGACTGCACCCCGGTGAAGATGCTGCATCTGCCTTGCTGTAAAGCAGCTTATTTTTCCCATTGTTCCCTCACTTTTTCTCATTCTTACCATCAGTAACAAATTTCCTTCTCAGAGTAGTTCCAATCCCCAAATGTCAAATCCCCGTTCCTTGCTAATCCTATAATTTTCTTGTTGACTAATAAATTGTCCCCTCTCAGTAAAATGAACTATTCTACCTATTTCCCCCCTCTTTACTCCTTTATTTTGTTTTTCTTACTCTGTCATGAACATTCATCTTTATCTGATATTGGCAATTATACTCCATTTCACTTGTAGTAACTCTTGCTTCTTTCTTCCTGCACGTTATATTAACATCAAAGCTTTTATTTTTGTGAGGCCCAGGAAGCTCCAAAGTGAAAGATGAATGTGAAAAGTTTAGGAAATACAACATACCACTAAACTAAATCACCATAAAATAGTACACCAGACAATCTGAATGATAAATGACTGCATTAGAGTATTACTTAAGGATTTAAAATCAGCTTATGAGAATCTTTCTGAGATCTCTGAGAATTTCTTTGCTTTCAGAAAGATCTGGTAAAATAATCTAAGAGACAGATCTATTCTCTTTAACATTTTAGTTTTCTGATTATGTGCACTGTTTTTTATTTTGTTTTCATGTATTATCTGCATGATTGTTTCCTACTCATTACAGAATATTGGGGTTTTTTTCAATATTGAAATTTTTATTTTATTCACAATTTGACAAGATTTTTGTGTACAAATGTTGGTTGTTGCTGGTTATTAACACATTTTAGGAATTAAAAATTGTGTACAACAGTCCTGTGTGGGTTGATTGTTGTGTTACTATTTGTCACTGTTGAATATGCAATATTAAAACTACCATGAATTTGAGGGTTTTTTGTTTGATTTTTTTTTTCTCTCTAAGAGATGTTTGAAAGCTATACATTCTGCCTGTAAATTTATTTACTTGATAATTCATAGTTTAAAAATTCCATTCTTCAGCTTTATTCTTCTGTCAAGGTATGAGCAAGTCTCACTACCTCCAGCACAAATCTTTTCTGTTCCGTGGCAAGAGGAACTCAGAAGTTTCACTTTACATGTCTGAATTATGTAACTTTGGCTACTCTACTCTTGCCATGAATTGTAAGTTTGCTATCTACTTACAGGAACTTAGTAATTAAAAAGTATTTTTACTGCCATGCAGTCCAATCAAGTATGGAAATTGTAAGGGGTAGAAGTTTCTCTGTCAACACCTTTGGTTTCGACTAATTTTCCAGTGTAACTGTGGAGTTGATATTCTGACTGGTTTTAACCAAATGGTGAAATAACATAGAGTCTCCTCTATGGGGTCAGTGGTCTTTCAATGCAAATGCAATGTAGGATGCTGTGGTTAAGCTAAAGGTAGGATTTCCCATTTTTAGAAATGGGGCTGATACATTTACCGATGGAGCTGTAACTTTAAACTATTCTGTATTAAGAAAAACTAAATTGATATTAAGGTACTATTTTTTTTTTATAAATTTGATGGTGGAAAAAGAACTTCCATCATCTTCAGAGTTGAATGCAGGAATTGTGTGGATCCTAGTATTCAAACCATGTTCCTTCACTGTGTGGGAAGCAAAAACCAAACAAACACCAACCACAACAAAACACATGCAGAAGTCTGCACAGTATTGGACACACAAAGGCAGATTTCTTTCTCTAGTCACTACATATACAGATGCCTCAGATGTTTTTAACTGATCGATACGCAGCACCATCTCATCTAAAGCTAAAAGAAGAAACAAGAAATGAACATACATTTAGCAAGTATTCATTTTAGGTTAAAAAAAATGTGGAAGAAAGAATAACATGTAATAATATCCTAAGTTTCCTCAATCATTTGGATCTTTGTATTTCTATGGAAAAGCCAATGAAAATACATGAAATTCACATCCTTGCAAATTTTGTGATATATATGGGTACATGTATGTTATAGAAGAAAAACAAATATCATTTGTGCTAGTTACATATGTATTTTCACAGATTCCATGATAACACAACTGTTTTACTATACATTGTGGTGTTATTTTCATTTTGTTAATTTTATTCCACATATCTAAAGCAGGATGCACTGCAGTGTGTTTTATATGTATCCCATGGGATTGGAAATAAACATTTCTTAAAATGACACTTTTTTCCCCCCTGTGAAACAGCTGTGTTGCAGTCTAATTTCTTCAGAGCTCCATATCCAGTGAGCTTTATATCCAATATTTATCTTGCATATGCATAAGCTGGTGAATAATTCAAATATGTCTAGATTTTTAGGAGTTAGCTAGAAAGGTTTTGTTGTCCTCTGTTTGTTTTTAAAAACTTAGAATTATATATGATTTTTTGAGCAAAAATACCATTTTCAGAGTTAAGTTTTGAGTGGCTTTGAGTGACAATGTCAAAGAATACTAAAATAAGAATTGGGAAGGTGATCAGACTATATTGTCAATAAATGCAAAGGTTGTTTTCAAAAGAGAAGGGTAGCTTTTGAAGTATTGTAGAAATAAAAATGGCAAGATTTGGGAAGTATCTGGATGAGCATGGAGGGGGAATAATTACTATGCTCAAATGTACTTCTGGAAAAGATTATTTTATTAAGAATTAAAACTGTGAAAGAATAATAAGTGAAGCTTTCTATTACTTTTCCCCAGTCATATGACAAAGGCATGACTCTCACTAGCCTTGCATATGATTGCTATTATTTTCTGGAAATATTTCAGAGCATTTCTTACATGCTAAGATGTCTTTGTTATGCGCCTTTTTTCAGGATAACATACTGTTTCTTCATCCTTATTGACTTCACTATAGAATCATAGAATGAAGTATGTATAGGGTGTGTTTGGATCTGTTGTTACAGTTACGAAATACTTATATACTTTGCTGGTTGCACTGCTGTAATGTGCTTGTATCTGAATTTAATGCAAAATCAGTTTAATCATAACCTAACTTATACATTTATATATATATATTAACTACAAGTGTCACAGGCCTCTGATAGGCTACAGGATGCACTCAGTGGTGAGGCAAGGAGAAAAACGTCCATGAGACATTTTCACTGATAACCAAAGGGAGGGAAGATAGGCCAGTTCTGTCCTGTTCATGAAAATTGTGCATGAAAACAAGTATCTGCAAAAGCAGCCTAGGATCTAAAGTAAATTTCTATTTAAAAGGACATTTCGTGGGAATGCTTAATAGTTTAGCAGAATCGTGTATCATGGTCTGATTAATGTTTATTTGAATATATTAGCTACATTTCTGCTGTACTGTTTGACTCATTTATCTTTTTCTTTTTAAGTGACCTTGAGTCTTTCTGTCTGAAAACAAATGTTGAACATTTTGCAAACCGAACAGTGGGCATAAGTGTGAGCAGATGGCAAACTCTGCTGCAAAGTTTGAGTGCTGCTTTCTGAAAAGTGACAGATGAAAATGTAACTTCTATTTGAAACTCAAATGCAAGAAAGCCCATTGAAAGTTCCTCTCTGTTTCATCAACAGACTGATAACATCTCAAGTGCAGTATATATTCAGCATTTCTCTGCATGCTGTAGAACTGGATGCTGATGCAATGGTACTATCTTACTGTGGGGCCAAGATATTTTTTTAAAACCTCATTAACCTAAAGTATGAGGCTAAGATATTAAAACTAACTTAGAGAAATACGATCAGTCATGTTAATAGCATGAATACCAACCTAAGCATTTTCTGTTGTGAATGAATAGTGTGTTGCACACCATGAACAATCAAATGAGTAAATATATTTTAAGAATCTGTAAAGCAACCTGAACCACCATATTCAATTCTTAACTAAAAATTACCTCTTTAAAAATACAAATATTTTTATACTCATCGGATGTGGCAGCTCATGCAATTATTTTCCTAGTGTCTTTGGGAGCTGCATATTTATCACAATTAGAACATCAGCTTCTGTCATTTTCTTGCCTGATATAGAATTTTCCGTAACACTTGAAAAATGTGGGTTTTATCGTAAGCCAAATATATACATTCAATGTAGTATTAATAAATGCCACTACTGCTACTAAGAGTAAAGTTACTATTAATACTAAAACAACCGTATATACAAGCTAAATCTTACATTTTGGGTCAGCATAATGATTGTGGAAAATTGCTCTGTATTTAGAAATTATTTTTGGAACCAACCAGGAGAAGATCTGTGGGATGTCATAGTCGCCAAAAACGAGAACCTTGTTGGAGATGTGAAGGTCACAGGAAGCCTTGGCTGCAGTGCCCACAAGGTGGTGGAGTTCAGGATGCTGAGGAAAGAGAAGAAGGTACAAAGCAAGATCACAGCTTCCGACTTCAGGAGAGCAGACTTTGGCCTGTTCAGATATCTGTTTGGAAGGGTCCCAGGGGATAAGGCCCTGGAAGAACGATGTGCCTAAGAAATGTAGTCGATATTTGAGAATCACTTCCTCTAAGCTCAGTGAAGAGCCATACCATTGAGCAGGGAGTCAGGCAAAAATGCCAGGAGGCCTGCATGGATGAATAAGGAGCTCCTAGCCAAACTCACACAAATGAAGCATATTGAGGGTGGAAGCAAGGACGGGTAATCTAGGAGGAATATGGAGACATTTCTGAGTATGCAGGATGAGGTTAGGAAAGCCAAAGCCCAAAATATAATTGAATCTGGTGAGGGATGTCAGACAAGAAGGTCTTCACTCCGTAGGTGACAAAAGGAAGGCTAGGGAAATTGTGGACCTTTTGCTGAATGCATCGGTGGACCTGGACCTATAACAGCACGTGGAAAAGGCTGAGGTACTGCTCACATTCTTTGCCTCAGTCTTTAGTAGTGTGACTGGACTTCAGGAATCTCAGATCCCAGAGACCAAGGGGAAAGTATGGAGCAAGGAAGACATACCCTTGGTAGAGAAGGATCAGTCAGAATATTAAAGCAAATTGGATGTACCCAAATCCATGTGGTCTGTTCAGAGGCACCAAGTGCTGAGGTAAGGTACTGGCTGATGTCATCGTGAGGTCACTCTTGATAATCTTTGATCAATCATGACAATTGGCAGAAGTGCCCAAAGTCTGCAGAATGAATGTCACTTCTGTCTTCAAGAAGAGCAGGAGGAGGATCCAGGGACTGCAGACCAGTCTGTCTCACCTCAGTCCCTGGGAAGGAGCCATTTCCAGGCACATGAAAGATGAGAAAATCAAGACAAGAAAATCCTGGTGGACACGAAGTTGAAAACAAGCCGGCAATATGCCCTTGTGGCAAAGGCGGTTAACAGCATCCTGGGCTGCATTTGGCAAAGTATTAACAACAGGTCGAGGGAGGTGGTCCTTCTGCTCTATTCAGCACTGATGAGGCCAAACCTGGAGAGCTGTGTCCAGTTCTGTGTTTCCCAGTACAAGAGAGACATGGACATAGTGGAGAGAGTCCAACAAAGGTCTGTGAAGGTGATGAAGGGACTTCAACATCTCTTGTGAGGGAAGGCTGAGAGAGCCAGCACAATGCAGCCTGGCGAAGAGAAGGTTCAGGGGGATTTATATCAGTATTTATTAATGGATAGTTACCATATATGTTTATAGGTATTTATTATGTCTCTCTCACACCCTTTTTTTCAAAATTAAAGTTAATTCTGTTTATCCACAATTAAAGGAATGATTATTTGAAATGCAGTCTGTGTAGTTAATTTGTCTGTCCTTGGAAGATTGACTGAAACGAAAAATGCAGGTGAAAGTACACATTTGTCAATAAAATTTTATATAACCGTAACACTTGAAAAGTACTAATAATTACAACTCAGAATTTAAATACCAATTTTGGATCTTTAAAGCACATTAACTAATTAATCTTCATAAGACCCCCAAGGAAATTAATGGGCTATACAACAGCTAATGGTGTATGTCCTTCAAAATCCCTAATGCTCTTCCTCTAGCATTTCTTAAATTATTAAATTGTCCAAATTAATTAATTAATTGCTAGAACGTGTACCAAATACACTCATCTCACCAAAAAAAAGAATGTAACCATATGAATTTTCCTTTACCAGTAGAATTAAGAACTTCTTCCTAGGCTGAGAGTATATCTTCCAAAATTAAAAATTAATAAATGCCCAAATATCCTTAATTCTATAAGTTTAACAGCCCAACTGGTCAATGGTGTCATTAGTCTTCCAGGATTTACAGATCCTGGAGAACAATGTCAGGGGATGAGGAAACTGAAACCTTGCTTTCAGCCACTTAGGGAATTGCAAACTAGACCAAAATCTTAGGATGTAAGCATCTGGCATATTATTCCTGCTTCTTCCATGAGACACAGGTTGTGGGTAAAACTGACATGTGTGCATACACGAACGAATACCTACACATGCTAAATTTCAGTTCAAACATTTTCAGGGTATGACAACTGTTTAGGATCCCTTGCTAAAGTCCCTTTACAACAAGGAAGGCTGAAGAAAAAAAAATCCAACTTACTCTTCTCTTCTTACTTTGATTAATAAATGAAAAATAGAAATGTTTCTTGAGTTAGTGAAAGTACCAGGATATCAACTCACTTATCATAGTCTAAATTAAATATCTTACTGCCTTACAATAATTAATTTTGTTAATCTTCCACTGCAAACTAGGAACAAAGTACAATTTATTCAAGTCCGTCTGGTAATCTAAAAGTTCAAAATGTTACAAATAGGTGCCTTTGGCTGGATTAATTACCATACTTAATAATTCAATACTTGGCTGGCAGTGACTCTCCTGAATCAGACTTAAAGTTCCACTGGGGAAAGAGCTCATTAACAGGCTATTAGGTCATCTCTGTCACTTATCAGTTCTTCGCAGAAGACACCCAAGGATAGCAATCAAAATGGTTCAGAAAATCATTTCGTAAGGATTGGAGAAATCTGTGGAGAGTAAAATAGAAGTACTGATAACTTTTAGGTTTATTTTTTAATGCATTTTATAAATTTGTAAAATGTTTTTGGGATCATTACATGAAATTACTTAATACATATGCAAATAAATCTGATGGATATGCTGTATAGATTTTTATGTTGTATACTTATATAACTGCATTCTCAATTACTGCTTTCCTTAATGTGTATGTTGTAAGCATTCTAGCACACTGATCTATATATGTTATATATGCTATAGTAGCATATATAACACATGTACGTATGTTACTACAGCAGTATGAACCATTAGAAATTCTCTCTTAATTGCTAGCACAATCATGCAAATATTTAAATATGGCCAAGAATGATAAGTAAGGGTGGTAAGTGAAGTTGGGAGAAGTAACTGTTCAAATTGGCTAATAACTTCAGCTTAGTTACGCCAATCTCTATAGGATCCTTCAGCTGGATGAAGGAAGAGACTGACTTCACCAGGGTGATTCAGACAGGGAGCTGACCTTGTCCCTTTAAACTGTATTTAGGAAGGTTGTTCTCCTCCTTTCTCTTCCTCTTTCCAAATATAAAAGGAGAGTTAGGATGGAAGGCTCATTAAATTAATCCCTGTGAACCGTTCACCCAAATCAGGTTTCAGTTTACAAACTTGTCTCTTATTTCACATCTTCAGGGATTACTCTGCTTTAAAATATGCTTGCATTTATTCTACAAAGGCATAGTTAATAAACTCCCACCTAACAGTGTGGGATTAGCAAATAAATTAATATCTAAACTGTAAAGAATCCAATGCTAAATGTGTCTTAATTGGAGCCAGCTCCAATATTTCCCAAGTTATAAAGTCCTGCAGAGAAAGGACACAAGAAGAAAACCACATTCCTCAGAAACTTTAATTGACTCTACTTACATGAACTGGATTATAACTGTTATACATAATAAACTTGCAGGTCCCTAAAGAATCTGATTTCTTTCATTTAATCTATATTTCAGGGTTTAATTAGCGCAATGGAAAACTCAATTACTCCTGAAATTATGTCATTATAATTTGTAACCCAAAAGAATGGAATGTAACGCCTCTTCATTTCCACATCTCACTGAAAACAGGGCTTTACCTTTCAAAGCTGAAACTTCTGGGAACAGGCAGGAGTTGGCTTGCATCAGCTCATGTTTATTTTCAGAAATTTGATGCTTACATCACAATTCTCAGCACTTTCTTTGAATGGCTTCCAGTGATCATTTATGCTGATATTAAATATTATTTCTGTGGACTTCCTGTTTATTTTCCCTGTTTAACTTAAAGATATTGAAATACTTTGATTTTTTTGAAGTGTCTTTCCATGGAACAATGGAGGCTCTTTGGTTGGTTGGTTTTTTATCTTGAGGGATGAGAATTCATGCTCCTTCTTCTAATATCTGATTATCACTCACCCAGCCTCACGCTCATAACACTAGTGAAGAAATTCAGTAAAGAGGTGAACATTTTTTTATATTGATCACAAAAAATGTCCTCACCTTTTAGGGAAGTAATTAATAGGGATTTTTCAAATATATGTCGCTAACAAATCTCTGAAAAGTCAGAGTTTTCTTACCTTTTTACCTTTAATCACTGTGTTAGGAAACTGATCCAAAGACTGCTTATTGACAGCATGCAACCTCTTCTCACTAGTGTTATCAGCATCACTCTTTAATATTTCAGCAATGAAAATTCTTATGTAAAACTCGAAAATTAATAAGATTTAATCACTACTGATTTATCATATTTCAGTACCCAAGACATCTGCTTTGAAAAACATGTCTCCAGTGCTGGGAAAATGTGAATGATTATGCTACAAAGGCAATACTAGACTAGGAGAAGGAAAAAGGCTGTAAGTAATGTAATCATCTCCATGCAATCAGCTCCAAAATAGTGTATTTTATCAAAACATCTGAAAATTAATAAAACATTAAGTAGGCAAAGAATACAATGCTCTATGGAAAACATAGGTTACAAATAGAATTGAATTACAAAAGGAAGGTAGCTCATCTACCAAGTGGAAAAATGCAGGTAGATTTGAAGAAGAAACAAAGGTCCAAGTTAGAGAAGTTTATAAAAGGATTAGGTGGGAATGTGTGACTGGAAAACAAGAATTATGTT
Organism: Rhynochetos jubatus; assembly: GCA_027574665.1. Taxonomy (NCBI): domain Eukaryota; kingdom Metazoa; phylum Chordata; class Aves; order Eurypygiformes; family Rhynochetidae; genus Rhynochetos; species Rhynochetos jubatus. The sequence goes on from CM050656.1 coordinate 28,343,229, forward strand.
TAGAACTTACTTCACAACTTAAGTAAGGAGAAAATATACTAAGCTTAAAACGTAGCTTGTTCCAGAAGTTGGTAGAAAATATACTTAAAATTATCCACAAAAAAAGATTTCTAAAAAGTTACCAAGACAACTCTTGTGAAGCTATTCACTAGGGGTGACAGTCATCACAAAAACATGATTTGGAAGAAGAAACACCTCTTAGCACTCATGACACATCCAGTGAAACGATACTGCAATCACAATCACCACTGCGGAAGAGCTATGAAAGGAGAAAGGAGTAATAAAAAAATCCAAATGCTTCTTGAAAGACAGCCTTATCCACAAAAGACATACAAAGAATCTTTTCACTGGGAAAACTAGTAATTTGAGTATTTGAAGAAAATGTTCTCTAAAAATAGTTGTTCCTTTAGAGAAGAGAGAACTACTGCTTCCAAGCAGGGCATTTCTTAACTTCTACCACATTATTATCCAGTAATAACAATGTGGATAAATGCTCTAATAGCAGCAAACACAACTGTATACAATCTCTAAGGATTGCCAAAACACTTTTTCAGTTCTACCTTGGCATATGTCATGGAAGGAAATGGAGCATCAAAAACATGACACTGCTAAACTCAATTTATTAGTAGATCCAGTATGGCATAGGCTGTGTCAAAGGGAGTGTTTCACTTGCACCTGCATGCTTACACACCCCTGACAAGGACATGCCTGGGTTACCACTTCTGTGAGATGGCCTAGCTGATCCAGAGGAAGGTGACTCTTCTCCAACCAGTCTCTGTCAGCCCATATGTCATAGATCAGCTCTCACATGTAGCGCTGTCACCTTGGCTATTGACTTCTGTGTGGGATCTGAAAGCTGCGTACCAACACTCCCTTAATCTCTGCCTCTGAAGGCCTTCACAGGTGTCAGACCAGGACACCAGTATGAACAGCCTATGTTGACATCCCTGTGCATCTTTCCAGCAACTTTAGATAGTGACATGCTGGTCCATGATCCAAAACATGGACCATAGTGTGATCCTGTTCACATTCACATTGTCCTCTTGGCCATGGCTTACTATACTCATAACAGTTTGCACTGCGTCTCACTCAGCTCTTGGTCAAGGTGAGGTCATCAAATTCCCATGTCAATAGGAAACCTCTGTGAAAAATCCAATGTAAAATAAGATCTAAATAATATAAAATAATTTATGTAAAATAAGGATTAGGAGAATGAGGAACAATGAATTATCATCGCCTCATTCTTCCATGGATTAGAAGACAGAAAAACAACTAGAACACATTCAAAGGACCAACATATTTGAATACATACAGACTTTCAAAATAAGGACATATGACTGGAACAAGATTTTCAAAAGAATTTAAAATTAAGTATCATTTAGTCAATAGACAATGTAATCAGATTTCTTAGAATTCTCAAATATTGAGTGTCAAATTATTTAGAGCATTTAGGATCTAAGAGTCCCAAAGAGAACTGTAAATTACTGACAATTATCTTAAATCTAAGCACCTAAAAAGAGTTGAGCCATTTAAAAAATTGCTATCAATTTTGTATGGTGAATATTAGAGAGTCTGTCAGACAACATATAACTCTTGCTAAACTGCATTTCAAAAACATGACAATCAGCCTCACTGTGGTGAAGTTTTAGTTTGTGTCTAAATGCCTTTTTTCAATAGGTGCTAAAGAACTCAATGTCAGAACATTCATTTTTTGGTAGTGGTGAATAACAGTCCAGAATAATAATGTTTCACTGAGGATCAATCTATGCTAAATAAAATTGTGACATAAACTTGCATAAAATTAATAAGCGCTGTCTGATCCAGTTCTGACCCACACTGAATTTGAAGCTGATTTCCTTTCACATCCTTCAGCCTTTCAAACTTATTTTGTGACAACCTGTTATCTACTGTAGAAACCTGTGGAGCTGATTATAGAAGTTTCTTGTGCATTCTGTATTCATCTAACTTCTGTATCTTGAGGCAATGTAGGTTTTTTCTGAAAATTAATGAATAAACAATCAGCTAGTACTGGCTGAGTAGCACATTGTTGAGGTTTCCTTATCTGTGATAGGATCATTATGCCTCCCTCCATTTCAACTTTAAAACTCTAGGGAATATATTTTATCAGGGGTTTTATTAGTATTGTTTCAATAAATAATTGATTTTCACTGAAGAAACTGTCATTCTTGCACTCAGTGCAGTACTGAGTTTAATTTCGTTGGTTTAAGGTCTAAAATTTCTGTGGTAGTAAGTCATTCTAGAGAAGATCTGCAATGGTATTAAATAGTAACAAACTTCTCTCCACTGTAAGGCCCAGCGGTCATGATCACAGCCTGATCAGCAATAAAGGATGTGGAGTGGTCCACTGCAATTTCCAACCAAGAGCTTCCAACTGCTGGACTTTCAGCACATCTAAAGCAAATCTGGATAGTTTCCGCAGGTGATAAAACTCATGATAGATAGCAGAAGTGCCATGCTTTCTGAAGAAGAAATACAGAGGGAAGGACAAAGTGATTCTGTATGCTTATTTATGCTTATTGTAATATCTCATAGGAAATTGTAACATTTCTAAAGCCACCTTAGAAATGTCTTTATATAACAAATTGATTTCTATGACAGTAAATACTGAGAAAGTCTTCTCAATTATTCTGAGATTTTATTTTCATTTTACCTGAGATTTTGAGGCTAATACCCACCTTTGAAAGGCTCGTATTGTATTGTAATTGTAATTCTGCTTGTATTTGGGCACCATGAAGAATATTATATAGCTCTCAAAGAAATAATTAACTACAAGAAGGCTGAAAGGAATCAAGATATATAAGTCTTAATAGCATAATAAAAATCCCTCCCAAGCCCTGAAATTTTTGGTGAATCTGTGAAAACCTTTAGCGAAATTCAATGGCTGGCAGTAATAGTAACTGTATTTGTTATCTGTGTCATATTATTACTGCTGAATAGAATCCTATGTATGTAGCAAAACTTACTAATCCTCAGAGAAAGCAATGCTTTTCAGAACATTTAATGAATTGCAGTACCCTTCAGGCTTATATCAGTATTTCCAGCCTTAAGGGAAAACAAACAACAAACAAGCAAAACAAAAAATGAAACAAACAAACAAAACCACACCAAAAAAAAAAAAACCCACACACACAAAAACACAAAAAAACCTTGAGTAAAATTCCTCGGATCTCTGATTTGCTAAAATACAGCAAATATAAATATAAATCATATAAATATAAACTTAGTAGTCTTTGTCTGCTTCCAAGTTTGTGAGCTTCTTTTTTTTCCCCAATTTATTTCCTTTGGATAGTCTTTTTTTTTTTTTTTTTTTCTTTTCATTTGGTAAACTTTAGAAGTAGTATGGTATGTCTTGATCTAGAAAGTAAGATGAACAATACACTTTCAAGAATTGGCTTATCTAGATACCATACCTTCCTGAAAACACCATGAAGTTCTGATGCTTGTTCTTCAGTGGCAATAGCTGTATGGGGATTTTTATTTATAGATCACAGAGTGACAGAATCACAGAATTGGTTGGGGCTGGAACGATCCTCTTGAGGTCATCTTGTCCAACTTCCTTGCTCAAGCGGGGCCACCTAGAGCTGGCTGCCTAGGATCACGTACAGATGGTTTTTGAGTACCTTCAATGGGGAAGACGCCACAAACTCTCACTCAGCCTCACAGTAAAATAGTGGTTCCTTATGTTAGGAAGGAACCTCAGGTGTTTCAGTTTGTGCCCATTGTTTCTTGCCCTGCCACTGGACACCACTGAAAAGACCCAGTTCTGTCCTCTTTGCACACTTCCTTCAGGTATTTAGATACATTGGTAAGACCCACCTGGACCTTCTCTTCTCCAGGCTGCATAGTCCCAGGTCTCTCAGCCTTCCCTCACAAGAGATGTTGAAGTCCCTTTATCACCTCCACAGACCTTTGTTGGACTCTCTCCACTATGTCCATGTCTCTCTTGTACTGGGAAACACGGAACTGGACACACCTCTCCAGATGTGGCCTCACCAGTGCTGAGTAGAGCAGAAGGACCACCTCCCTCGACCTGTTGTTAATACTTTGCCAAATGCAGCCCAGGATGCTGTTAAGCGCCTTTGCCATGACAGCATATTGTGGCTCATTTTCAACTTCGTGTCCCCGAGGACTCCCTAGGGTCTTTTCCGCCAAGCTGCTTTCCAGCTGGTCAGCACCCAGCATATGCTGGTGCCTGGCGTTGTTCCTCCCCAGTGCAGGACCGTGGGCTTCCCCTTGTTGAACTTAATGAAGTTCCTGCCAGCCCTTTTCTCCAGCATGTCCTGGTCCCTCTGGATGGCAGCACAACCCCCTGCACATTATATGCAGGCACTTTAGGGAGGCATCCCAGAAATTTCAATTCCTATAAAGGGTTTTGGATTTTCCTCATAATGGTGTCTTGTATGTACTTCCTTGCTTACATGTAAGTGCTACAGCTGATCCTGCTTAAGCCCCAGCTTGTTGATTGTGTGATCCTTTCCTGGCACAGAATCACAGAATAACTTAGGTTGGAAAAGACCCTTAAAATCCTTGAGTCCAACTGTAAACCTCACACTGCCAAATCCACCATGTCCTTAAGTGCCACAGCTGCACATCTTTTGAATACTCCGAGGGATGGTGACACAACTTCCCTGGGCCGCCTGTTCCAATGGTTGATAACCCTTTAGGTAGAAATTTTTCCCAATATCCAATCTAAACTTCTTTCACTGCAACTCGAGGTAGTTTCCTCTTGTTCTATCACTTACTACTTGGAACAAGAGACATCTGTCACATCACCCCATGCCATTTCTTCATCAGCCCTGTACATCACTGCCCCATAAGGCTATGGGTTACTCTCTCCTTCCCCCATCTTTCTTAGTTTAACGCCTTCTTTTTTATGTCATCCATCCATCCATCCATCCAGGCAGGCAGAAGTAGCTTTGCCCCAGTTAGCAAAATGGATCCCATCCCTCCACAGTATGCAAACAGGGTTCCATGGTCCCACAGAACCCAAACTGCTGTCACCTTCCGCAGCCAATTACTGACTTATCTTATTAGTACCCTTCTTACTCCCTTTCTGCTTTCTGGCAGGATTGTAGAGAACACTGCCTCGGTCCCCATGCTCTTAGCTAACACCCTCAGTGCTTTGTAGCCACTTTTCATCATGCCCAGTTTTCCCCTGGCAGTATCCTTTATGCCCACATGGGGGAAAAGTTAGAAGGCTGGATGAGATTCAAAGCTCAGTCTGTGTCAAAGCCTATACATCCAACTCACCTTTGCATTTTTTTCAGTAATTAAAACACAGCTATTAAATACAGTTCACTACCAAAGCAATGAACTTGAACTGGCTAGTTCTCCAAAGTCTCCTGATTTCATATTTTTTTGCTACTCTTATTCTTCTTAGCTTTCCAAATGAAAATGGTTGTCACTCTTAATTTTCAGTATTTTAAGAAGAGGGGTCAAAATATAAAAGTGTTTATTCAGAATGCATTGATTATTCATATATTATTTTTTCCTGATTTGCAGTTCCAAAACATTTTCTAGACTTTGACTTTTTTTTATCCTGGGAAAGAATTTTGTCAACTAATAAAATAGATCTAAAAGAAAGAGAAAATAGATTCAGAGAAGAAACCATTTCTAACTCCATTATTTCCTCCTTGATTATTCTGAAATAATGGCATAGTCTGCTACTGTGTTGTGAAATACCTAATGATATAGATGATAGAAGTAAATAAAAATATTTTATATATCCTAAATTGATCTCCACAAACAGATTTTGACAATTTTCCAGCAGATGTTTTCATTTGGATTATATTCAATCTTTCAATTAGCTTTTTTAACATTTCGTTTTCAGACAGTCTCCAGGTTTGGCCTGGGGACTATTTTAAGTATTTTGAGCATCTAAAGAATAATAGTCTGGATCCACGTACTGGTGAATAAGATGAAAAAATCTTTCCACTTTAAATAAATGCCTGAACAACACTGCCAGACAACCTTGAAAAGCAATCACTTCCCTGATAAGATAAAATACTTATTTTAATAAATTAGAGCGAGTCAAACAGCTATTTCTGGGCATATGCTGAGACTACGTAGCACAATTTAAATACAGCAAAAGGAACTTTCTATTAAAATAAAATTAAATTTACAGATAAACTTACGTATCTTGTTTCAGGTTTTCAGGAGGAGCTAAAGAACATAATTTCAACGAACAATCACTTTTTTATTATCGAATCTTCTCACAGGAATCATCCTTGTCCTTTCCCCTGCTGCCAAAATCCCACCACAGAACCCCACCACACCCTAGTAATCAATTAATTTCAGTAGGACAGTGTAGAATGAGCTGACTTTACATCCCCCCATGTTATTGTCACATGCCACATGCTGTACGAGAATTTAAGTAACACGGGATCAAAACTGCAGATGGATAAATGGTTAATCTTTGCCATTTGCTGGGAAACTGTAAGGAAAAGCACTCGTTTCATGCAGATTGATTGGAAAAAATTGAAAGTCATGGGACTTTAAGCAGTGATGAGATTTGACACATCCATGAAATTAGTTAGAACCATAACAAAGAGACAGTGCCACTTATAATGAATCTTATTTAGAAAGCAAATAACACATTTACGTATCTCTATAGATAGCTGATAGGGTAAGAGAATGAACGGCAGTAACAAACCTTCGGGCACACAGTCATACTGCTGCTTTATTGTGTGGCTTACCTACAAGAATAAATAAAAGGCAAGAGTTGAGAAGAGTCAACAGATTTGCTCAGCTTTTTCTTGTTGCTATGAATGTAAGAGTGATGAAGTATTAAATGCATTACACAAACTGAAGATCACTTGCTGAGATAATTATGTTAATGATGATACAACAAGACTTTAGTTATAAATTATCCTTTCTATTTCTATCATTCTTATTCTTGGATGAAACCTGGCAGATGTATGCTGCACTTTAAAGGATGTTTTTACATAAAACTAGAATATTTTTTCCCTAGTCTTTGTGTTTAAAAATCTCAGTAGGATGAATTTACTACTTATATACTTCTTCACACTACTATAATATGGTTCAGTCAAAGTTTCTTAGCACTAATGTAATAGGATTGCAAATTCTGAGACTTAATATTTAGCTATTCTCATTCACACATAGTAACAGCTTGTACCACAAGTTTGCTCAACAAAGTAAAAAGGCTATTTCTAGTGTTTGGATATGCTTCAATAGAAGTAATTTTTAACAAGGATACTGCAAGGATTTGAATTGATCTTCATTAAAGATTTATGGAAAATCAAAGACACTAAAGTGAAGGAAAAAAAATCTTTTCTTCTGTCACAGCTGCAATTCTGGAAAAACATCAGAATTATTAACTCTGTGGGGAAACTTTCTGTGAGTTGGCTATCTAATTTACCTTGCTGCATGCGTTAAAACTACAGCTTCTGATTTCTCGCTGCTACTAAATTTACCTTCATCTGGTTAATGACTTGGAAAAGCACCTCGATCTGACACTGAGTAATTTCAAGATTTCTTACTTTTAACGAAGATGATTGGGGTAACTAAGTGCAGTTCTACATCGGTGTTTTAGGGCCCTAGAAAGTGCTCTGTGCACCTGTGCATACTCATGTGGCAATGTCACTCACTGAGGAGAGAGTAGTGGATCTCCTTTACCTTGGCTTTAGCAAGAAGCTGACACAGTCCCTATAGTATTTTTATATCCAAGTTATTAAAAGGTGGATTGGATAAGTAGACTATAAGGTCGTTAGAAAATAGACTGAACTGTTGGACACAAAGTGCTGTTACCGGTGCTACAAAATTCAGCGGAAAACTGATTTCTAGTGAAGGTTCCTCAGTGACCAAATCTGTGGCCAATATTAGGTGTTGTCTTTGTTAATCACCTTGATAATGGAATGGAGAGCACTTGGTAAATTCAGAGGCAAACTGGGGCAGCTATTCAACATGCTGAAAGGAAAAATTACTAGTGAGAAAGGCACAAAGGAGGTAATGGGCACAAGTTTCTTTAGGAATAATTCTGTCTAGATACAAACAACAGTATTGGAAGAAGTTGCCCAGAGATGTGCTGGATTGTCCCTTACTTTAAATAATCCAGACTTGTCTTTACAAGGATAATCTAACCTAAGGCCCTGCTTCCAATATTTTGGACCAGATCATCTCCAGAGATCCCTTCCAGCTTAGATGTTTTCATAATTTCTGTTCAGAGGGACCCTTCTCAAAGATGTACTGAGATAACACAAGAAACAATGGACAGAAGGAGCAACTAAACAAATTCTGGGCTATATATAAGATAAAACATTTTCACCATGAGAAAGGTCAAAAATTGGAACAGGTTACCAAAACAAGAATTGCTGTCTTTGGAGATATTAAAAATTCTACTGCATCTTTTTACTGAGCAAATTGACTAAGCTGACCCTGCTTTACGTAGGTGGTTGGATAATTTCACATCCAAAGACGCCTTCCAATCTGAATTATTACGTAAATCTGTGAAACCTTATAATCAGAAATGCTGCAATAAAGTGATCGATGAAGGTGATCAGTGTCATATAGTCCAGACAGCGGGCAACTTCCCTGATATGGTGGGTAATGCCGCCTTATAAAAGTTAATTGTTTCAGTAATTATAATATCTTCTTCCCTGAAAAAAAAATATTAAAAAATGGAAAATATATGAATATCAAGATAAACTCTGGTAGCAAATTTTCTATTTTTGGTTCTGAAGCAGGCAAAATTACCTAGACTGTGATAAACAGTCCTGAAAATTTGCTGTTTCTGAGAAACTATTCTAATTATACATAGCACAAAGGTAAGCTTAATTTCCCATGTTATACTTCATTCCATAACGAAATTATGAACTAGGTGGTAAAAGGTGATATAAAAAGGAGTGCAAGATGCAAAGGTTTTCTAAGCATTGCTAGTATTCTAGAAATAAGACATGAAAACCAAGGAGGGATGCTTACTTCATAGAAAGCTCTGACTACTAAAAAATGTTTGTTGGTAAACTGCAACATTTTATACAAAACAGGAATATTTAAAATGTGATTTTAAGACTGAGATTAGAAAGGATGCCATTCTGTAGTAAATTTCTGCTACTTCCATGATGTCCTAGTGTCAGTGGACATGTCGTAACACTAGTAAATCAGTACTGTCTTCTTTCCTCTTCATCTTGATAAACTAGAGAATTTCCAAACAGAAAAGGATCTGTACGACTCAAAAACTAGTCTACATTTTAGACTGAACTCCTGATATCCTATGTTTCCTGTAAATCAAGTGATAGGATCATGTTGCAAACCTGACTGGATTCCTGTGATGAATACTTGCTGGACTGTCTGCACTAGTATTTTGATCCCTCCTTCTCTTAAATTTGGTGGAGCCGGGCAGCGTCTAAGCTGCGTCATCATCTGTGGGCTGGTAGTCACTCTAAAAATAATTGCTCTCCTTATTCTAACATGTTTCCGTTTGGATGGGTTCTTAATGTTACCTGATGTTCTCTTCCTGCTAGTGAGCACCTGAGATCTCCCTTGAACTGTTTAGAAACCCAGGTTAAACATGAAGGCTGGCAGGGCTTTGTGAAGGTTCAATACTTCTCAAAGTCCAAATAATAAACCAGTAAATTCAGCTATCAGTCTGCATTTTATAGAGACATCTATGCATGTTTCTGTTACAGGGAATGTAGAAACAGCAATATTAAAGCAAAATGTTCCCTCTGATAACGCTTGATCAAAACCACCCTATTTTTCTGACCCTGGAAAGGTAAGTGTAGAAAGCTTCGTTTGCACAGACTTGTTACCTAGGAGTCCTCTGGTGGCACCTATCACGTGCGGACCAGGGTTATTCCAAGATGGTGAAAAAGATCTTTTCTGCATATAATGCTTTCTTCATGGAGATCCAGTTGCAAAATACAACGTAGTTTAAATACTGCCTTAAAGACACAAAACAGTTAACAGGATGGGTTGACGTCACCTCCAGCATGCTCCCGCGTAGACTTACCTAAGCCTGCACCAAATGATATTGCTTGTTTGTTTAAAATCTGCATGGAATATCATGGCTCAGAAAAGAACTTGTGAAGTAGGAAGGATATTTTACTCTCAGTTCATTCACATGTGATTCCCTGAGATTTCCTGTATACACTCCTTATATCCTATCGAGATGCTGTTGAGCTCACTATGTGATTGATACTTAGACTGGGTCATTTGGAGTTCACAATCACAGCGTTGTGGTTAGTTATTTGGCAAAACCAACCTTAAATATTTTAAATCCCTTGCTATTCCGTACGGTGGGGTTTATGTTTATAAATATAAAAGTTAAACCTGAAGATTGCAGTTTTTCTGTGCCTTTGATCCACAGAGCCATTGATAATACAAAATTAAACAAACATAGGATAATGCATTGCTTAACAGCTGAATTTTTGATTATTAATAAAGGTACTATTTGTATAATTTTTTCTTTTGAGCTAATGATAATTGCTTTCTATGAACTGCACTGAGTAAAACAATGATTTATGAAGAAATTTAACAAAGAAAGAAATGCTTTAAAATTTTCAGGGCTTTAATATAATATCCTGGTTTCAATAAGTGTATAATGATGATCCCAATCCCTTGTGAGGCATAGTTTTACGTTTGACAAAGTTTTAGTAGTAGCATAATGAATAGATTACTCATAATAGTAATGAGATACTTCCTGTACATTGAGCCACCCCTGGAAGATAATCAGTGGTGGTGAGATTTTTCTCCCACACATATCTGATGTAAGCATTAGCAATTTATCTGTTTGCTAACACTGACTTGTTGCGACTAGCCGATCATTTATTCTAGAGGGAAACAAAATAATAAATAGTAACTCTAATAACCCTGCTGCTTGCAGGCAATGTACCAATGAAAAAATTTGCAAGTAGATGACATCTGGTAGTTCTGATAAGGTGTTGGCTTTGGGGGGTTTGGGTTTCTTCTTTTTTGTTTTGTTTTGGGGTTGGGTTTTTTTTTTGGGGGGGGGGGGGGGTGTTATTTGTTTGAAAAGAAAACATGAAAGAACTTTGGAAGATTACCTTTTTTTTCCCCAGAGTAGCTAATAAGGCTTTATTCATACATTCAATTGAGCAGATGTCTGTGTGATTCCATATTCAGCTTTTCTTTATGATTAAAAACTTCCATGATTTATTTCTGCCTCATGTCTGCTCTCCATCTTAGCCTCATCCAATACTTATATTGGATGATCTTATTCTGAAAACAGTTTTCAGCCAATGAATAACAAGATCTAATGTATCACTACTTAATATCATGTTTCTGGTTCTAGGTCTAGAAACCTTTGCCCCTGTGCCTGCATTGGCTGAGCATGTAGATTTACATGATCATGTCAACGCGTGGTGAATTGGCTTTGGCTGACTGCCAGGCCCACACCAAGCTGCTCTCTCACTCTGCCTCCTCAGGAGGACAGGGGAAGAACATAAGATGAAAAAGCTCATGGGCCAAGATAAAGACAGAGAGATCACTTGTGAATAATCATCACTGGCTAAACAGACTCAGGTTGGGAAAAGCTCATTTAATTTATTGCCAATCCAAAAATAATAAAAAAAAAAAGGATAATGAAAACAAAAGAAATGAAATACTCCCACCCCCTTTCAAGGTTCACCTTTACTCCTTCACTCACCAATCCTCTACCTCCTAGACACACAGCGGCAAAGGGGAAATGGAAATGGGAGGGTTGTGGTCAATACACAGCATCTCCTCTCTGATGCTCCTACCTCCTCACACTTGTCCCCTGCTCCAGTGCAGGACTTTCCATAGCCTGCAATGTGGATACCTGTTCCACCACTGTCTCTCCACAGGCCGTGGGGAACATCAGCTCTGGTACCTGAAGCACTTCCTCCTCCTCCATCTTCACTGACCTTGGTGTTGCAGGGCTGTTTCTCACACTTTTTCTCCTCAGTCCTCACAGCCTGTGTGGCATTTAATTTCCCTAATCATCGTTATACAGAATAATTTGAAAGCAATGTATTCATAGGTCTAGTCCCCAGCAGTATAGACACCTATAATAACAACATCTAGTTATTGGCCTGAGGCTTTCAGAGCTCATTTTTCCCCTGTATTAAACACTATAAAGTGGTACATTGTCTACCAAGTGTATGAATTTAATTTCATTTCCCTGTACTTAGTATTACTCACAAAAATCATGGTCACAAGCTTGTTAATATCTGAAAGGTATAAATAAAGAGTAATATTTGTTAAAGGTCTCAGCAGATTTTTATTTTCACGTCCGGTACCCTCTCATTCTCTCTTTCCCAGATGATTGTGAAGTTAGTCATTATATTGAGCAGCAACAAACTGCAATAAGCAGACTTCCAGACTCATAAAATACTTAGATCCAAGTGTTTGTTTCAAAACCATTTTAAAACGTGATGCACTCAGGCAATTTAACAGCAATGAAACAGAAAGCATAACAAAATCATAGTAGAGATTGTTATCACAGTAAAAAACTATAGCAACAGTACGTCAAATACGTAAATCTCCATTGCACTATTACCTTCACATCAACGGGTACTAAATGAAGCAAAGGCACTGCTGTTTTTCCATCAGATTGGCAGGGGTGCAGGTGAGGATGATCAGCCTCTGGTCCCTTGCATCCTCCTTCTTGTGCTTCTTGAAGACAGAATTGACATTTGCTTTCTTCCATTGAAAAAATGGACAAACGGTGAAGTATTATGCAGAGGATTTGAGAAGAAATTGCACCTTGGGATCTGTTGTTTTCTCTTACAAAACAGCGGTGATGATAGGTTTCCACTGGCTCTACTGTACATTTGGAGGAGTGCAATTGATTTAAAAAAACAAACACCAAGTTTGTTTTACCTGCAAGCATGTAAAAGCAGAGTCTGGTACTAGTGTTTTTGTTCTTGCTGCTGTGGTTTCTTTCATACTGTATAGTTTCAAAAGGTAATTATGAATAGCAATATTTCATTTATGAGTAATTTCTAACATTTATGGCTAATTAATCAAGTAGTTTGTTATTCAGTTGTTATTCTTTATAGTAACATACCCCAAACTCTCACTTTAAAAATCCTGACCCTGTGAGAGACAGAAAAAGTTACTAATGCCTCAGGAAAGAACGGTTTTCTATTTTTCTGTATTTTCTCCAGTCTCATCCATATTCCACACCAGAAGCAGCAGAGAGGAAATGCAATTGCAATGTGTCAATACATGCACATATATTCTGTGTAAACATACATAACATTCATAATTTAGGCACTGCATAGGTACCTTACATGAATGTAGTAATATTTTTGGTATAATACATTGTTTCTATTTTGAAGTATTAATGCAACTGCATGCTATGTTTAGTACTAATATCATTTTTTATTAATCTGTGAGATTTTGTAACTATATTTGGTTAGGTCTCAGAACCAACTAAGTCTCAAAACAGTTATCATCCTCTGTCTGAACCCCGAGAATTACAAATGATTAATTAAATCCTCAGAAATTTAGAAATATAAAGCTTGAAGTGATGCACATTTCATACAGTAGCGTTAAAACCCTACTTAATATGTAAAGAATAGAAGGACTTGGGGGTGCTGGGGGATGACAAGCTGGACATGAGCCAGCCGTGTGCACTGGCAGCCCAGAAAGCCAACCATACTCTGGGCTGTATCCAGAGCAGCGTGGCCAGCAGGGCGAGGGAGGGGATTCTCCCCCTCTACTCTGCTCTCGTGAGACCCCCTCCTGGAGCGTTGTGTCCACCTCTGGAGCCTTGAACATAAGAAGGATATTGACCAGTTGGAGCCAGACCAGAGGAGGCCACGAAGATGCTCAGAGGGCTGGAGCCCCTCTCCTACGGGGGGAAGGCTGGGAGAGTTGGGCTTGTTCAGCCTGGAGACGAGAAGACTCCAGGGAGACCTTATGGCAGCCTTCCAGTACCTGAAGGGGGCCTACAAGAAAGCTGGGGGGGGGGGGTGCATTTTACAAGGGCAGGGAGTGACAAGACAAGGGGTGACGGGTTCAAATTGAGAGCAGGTAGATTTAGATTGGATATTAGAAAACAATTCTTCCTGGAGAGGGTGGGGAGGCCCTGGGACAGGTTGCCCAGAGAAGCTGTGGGTGCCCCATCCCTGGAAGTGTCCAAGCCCAGGCTGGATGAGGCTTGGAGCAACCTGGGCTAGTGGAGGGTGTCCCTGCCTACGGCAGGGGGGTTGGAACTGGTCCTTGATGTCTCTTCCAACCCAAACCGCTCTGTGATTCTATGATTCTATGATATATATTCAACAATAAATTTCTTTTTGCACGAATGGGAACATTTCTCTCTTTCTCTCCCATATTCTAGAAAGACAGCATATATGAGAAAGTAAAAATTATACATTTTATAGAAGTAGTTTTCCCCATATTTTCAAAACTTGAAGTAATCTCAATAGCTTGTATGCATTTGTCTTATCATAATTTAAAATTAAGTTTAAATGTGATCTCTGAGGACAAGAAGCAACGTAAGTCGATCTATTATGTAAATTCTAAACTAACCTTTCTGAGATTTATATTGGCATATTCATTAATCCTGATTTCTGGATGACACTGAAGTAAATTTGAATAACTAAAATAAAAAATACATTAAAATTCATTGCCTTAGGTGTTTAATATTCTCAGCTCTAGTTGTCTTGTATTCAACTTCTAATTTTTGAAACAATATCAAAACAACATTGTGCTATGCTGTCTTTAATGATTCATCTGTGAAGCCTGAATCATGCAGTCAGCACTAAATATCTTCTTAAGTATTTTATTTCAAAGATGTTTAGATAGATCATAAATAATAGTAATAATAAAGGGAAAATAATCAGAAAAATATCTAAGTATTTGTAAAAAAAATGTTGACAACACACATTCTGAAAATATTTTTGGCAATTCTATTTTTAAATTCAGGATTAAAAAAAAAATCATTATTTTACATGCCTTTCCTTGGAAATGGAGCTAAAGGGGAGAAAAAAGCAATCTACTGTTTTTTTCATGATATTAAGAAATGTTTGTATTCAATTTCCATATGGGAAAAGACTGACAGATATTTTATTCTTCGAGGCAACAATTCAGTCAGACTTTTACATGAAGTAGACCAGCGTGTGTTGATGCCAATGAAGTTACATAAATTATTCTTCTCCAGTATTTGAACACTTACAAATACAAGGAAATTTACAACTTTTTATTCAGGGTTTCTGAATATGATAAAATATCAACATAATGCAGAGGTTCGGTGTTCTGAGTAATACTTTGCAAACTTAATGTATGTGCATATTGCAAAAAATATTAGGATGAGCTTCAATATTCTAATGAGTTGATGGGGTTTATTTCTCCCGTTTTCACATCAGTGACTTTCTGCATAATTGAGATACTGAAATGCATTTAGGAAAGGTACAAAGAGTCATGATAATTTTATTCTGTCAAAGCTAAAGAAATCCTGACTGAGCTCTTCTGAATGAATTGGAAAAGAGCTCACTGAAAGTCTACTTCTATGCTCGAGTGCTTCCTGTAAGAGTGGAAGGCTATGCATAAGTGTATAGGCAGGCAGAAGAGAGCAAGGCAGATGGCCTTGCAACGTGATAGCTGGGTACAGTGCCCGTCTCAGCTCATTTGCAATGTTCACTAGGGAGAGTAGACAAAATGATGCATCTTTAATGGGTACGTAATCTACACAACTGCATCATGTGTCTTTTAAGTTTTGAGTGTTTAACCATCCATAGTTTGTTACAAATAGAAAAATAATGTTGTTTCATGAATAATACTCTTTTTGTGTGCGTGTATTTTTTTCCCTTAAGGTAACATGCAGAGTACAGAATGGATTCTTACGTTATTTAAGAAAGGAAAGTCAGAAGGAATGAGATAAAATCTCCATCACCATACACCAAAAGATGTAGTTTTCTGCCTCCAGAGAGCGTCCTTCACCTCTACTGTAGTTGGCATTGCTGAAGCACAACATAATCATCTACTGGCTATCAAAAAGGTGTACACGTATGATCAGCATAAAGCACCCTTTTCTCTGTTATACTAGTACGGGAAGTGGAGCACCCCTTCTGAAAAGTTGTGCTAACTCGCTTGTAAGTCTGTTGTAATAATTATGCTGTGCTCATATGTGAAGAGATTTTATTACAATACATCAAACTTTTCAGTTCTTTGTCTACTGATGAAGCTTTCTGGCTTCCATTTCCATTCATATGTCAGACAATATATTTCAAGATCTCATATGGTGAAAAGAATTATGAAAATGTATATATATATTATAAAGACCTTTCAAAGACCTCATTTTAGTCCTCTTCTGTGTTGTAATTGTCATGAATTCTAGAAAGGAATACTGGCTTCAGATGAGGAATACTTATTGATGATGGGACAATCCTGTTTTTGAAACAGAATGTTTCATTTACATACCTTACACTTTATTTCACCTATTTTGAGTCTAAGGAAGTTAGTTGGATATGCAGAAGCTCAACCCTGGCCTGTTAAGATATGCAAAGGCGTCCAATGTGAATATTTTCACTGAACTCAAGGGGAAATTTTAACAGGTATACCTTTATCTGTGTCTGTATGTGTGTGTGCATGCAATTTGATTTTAATAACTCTTTTAGGTTGCTGTGTTGATTCATTCATTATTAAGTTATCTAATCTAATCTTGTGATTTACCTTAATAGTGTTGATGAATTTTAAATTGCTGTTCCTCTACCACAAATTGCTGCTATTCTGGATTAATATAAAACACAAAATCATACGTTAAATCACCACACTGAGATCACTGTACCTAATCCCTTTAGACATAAACTGTTGATCGAGTCCAGGTCTAGGAGTAGATTCAGCCACACCTAGACTCTGCTCTGAGAGTGTTAGAAAGCAAGGGGGTCCACTCTGAATCTTGTTACTCCACAGGAGGATCACCCCCATCTTCTTTCCCTAACCACTATATAAATCGCTTCAACCAGATTCTGCCTCAATTTCCCTGACCCCGTGTAAATCATTTCCACGATCTATGTGTAAATAATTCTAACCCAATTCTAATTCGATTTCACTTTTGTATGCTTCTCCCACGCTGAATAAGTGATAAGGTAGACTTGGCCATCACATTCTGTTAACTTGCTTTTTTTCACAAATTCATATGAAAATAACTTTTTCCTCTAATATCTTTGATGGTGATTTCTAAGCAACCTAAACCCCTCATGTGCCACAGGGTAACTGTTTCTCCCTTAACTGAGAGAGATGTATAGTCTTCAGGTAAGTTTTCCTGGGGTTCCAGACATGCATTTAAGAATATACTGTAGTTTACTTATCACCAGATGCTACCGTTTCATTAGGTCTTCATGGACAGTGCTAGTGGAGTCGGTACAGTGTGAGTATTCATTTCAATACCAGAAAGGGTTAGAACTTTGCTTTAGTGTAGAAAAATTTCAAAACATCTTTAAGATTCTGGACTTCAACTTTTTCTGTTTATCATTTGATATTCTCTTTTTTTTTCCCCCTTACATGTTAAAAAAGCATGGACATTTTAGCAGGCAAGTCTTCCCCCCCCCCCCCCCCCCCCCCTTTAATTAGTAAACTTGAAGCTATTTTTCTATAAAAGCAAATATCATTATTATTATAATGACTAGTAATTTAAATTATGCTTAAGAAAGGGATTGATACTTCTTTGTAACAGAATATAGACTGCTGCCTCTCTGAGTGGGGAATTTGTTGAAGCACTGACAGATAGCTAATCAAATGAGCAACTAATACTTAAATAGCTTTTTGTTGTAGCAGCCAGTAATAATGGTAATGATCTTGGTATATTTTTTCAATAATCGTTGTACTGCTTAGGCAGTTATGTCTTCAGGGAATTATTGTGTGAGGCTCATACTGAAATAAACTAAAATTGCAGAGTAACATCTCGAGAAGCTTGTAGCACTTCAGAACATTTGAGGACTAAACAAAGGTTTGATGCATAACATTCCCTCACTCTGGGTATTTTTATTAATGTTGCATAATGATGTTGATTTGGTAAATGTTCTAAGAATAAAGTAGAATAGCTCCAGCAGGTTTATTTGTGATTCGTGCTAGAATACTGGACTTAAAGTACTACAGATATTCCTTTGGAAAACTGCCCAAATAAAGCAATGCTTACTTGAAAAGAAATACTCTGTATTTCAGGAGGGTGCATGACCTGGTAGACCCTTATACAGGAACATAATTATAGGATATCTACTCACTGCAAAAGTATCTGGCAACTCTGCCTGGAGAGCTACCTTTCAAAAGACTAGTTTTAGCCCTCTTGTGTGTTATTGCAAATATCGTAAGGTCTAGAAATGGCCATTAGACAATTTATCTCTGCTATGGGAATATTCCCTTTATGGGAAACAAAACTATCCTCTTGAGCTGATTAAAAAAGTTAATAATAATAATAAAAAATAACGATAAAGACAGCAAACATGGAGGAATTTCCAAATGTTCTCTTTTCAGAATTTGCACTCATGCAAAGTGTTTTAGTGATTAAAACGGAAAAACAAAAGGAAGAAAAAAACCAAACCCTCAGCAGCATGTTTACTTAAAAGTGAGCTTATTGAATTATTTATTTAAGTGCAGTAAATGAGAAATATGTACTGCTCTTGCCAGTAAATGAACATTTGTTAGGAAGTTCATATTCCAGAGAACATGTTTTGTTCTTTTCTGGCTCTCAGTTGCTTTCCGCCCTCTGCTATTCAGTCTCTCACTTTCCATTTGTTGTTTTCTGTTGTTTTTCTTTCCTATGCCTTTCTTTCTCCAAGCTTCTGTCCCTGCAGACTTCTCCCCATATGCTTCGGTACATTAAGATCTGTTCCATCTTGAGTGATTTTTTTTCTTTTAATTATTTGTTATTCAGTAGCAACAAACTGGACAATTGTAAATGCCTCAAAATATATTCTAAAAAATTTCATAAATATTAATGACCTAAGAAAGGTCTCACATCTTGGAATAATGTAAATAGAACAGTGGTTTAAGAGAAAGAACATTCATATTTCATAGCTCTTCTCATTTTTATTACTTTATTTTCTGTTCTGTGTGTCTTTCACATTTCTTTCACTCTTCTTTTTTTGTTGATCTTTCTAATTATTTTTCTGTTTATGTCACCTTCAGGTTCTTTAATTTTTTATCCTGTATTTCCTCTGCTACTTCTCTCCTCTGCTTATTTCTTTGCTTTGAATTTTTCATTTTCCTGGTTTCTTTTAAAGATGCATTTTTTTTAGTTTCACTCTCATATTTTCTAACAGTCTTCTCCACAATTTTCTACTGCCTTCCTTTTTTCCTCATTAAGACCTTTGCTCTTGAAATACAGAAAAAAATGTGGTTTCTATTATAGTTCATTGCAGTTACTTTGGGCATCATCACTTCCAAGATATATTTGGACATGTCTCCAGGTGCTGTGATCAAAGGAGCAATGTCCTTATACTTCCTCCTAGCTCTGCTACTTAGTACTTTACTGCAGCATGTCTTCTGTAGTTCCCCGCAGCTTCTGCACGCTTAGGCGTAATTTGGCTTATAGTGATGGTAATCTTTCTCAAAGACAAGATAGGTGTTATTAGACCAAGGCAGCTTGAATGAAGTCTTTCCTGGGACTGAACATTCACTAAGCTCTTCCTCATCTTACTAGCCATTTCACCTTCTCTTGTGCCTGAATTTCTTCCTTCTTTGTGGTTTTGATCCATGTTTGCATGAAACTACAGAAGACAATAGACCTTTGAGAGACAGGTACACAAGGAAAGCTCACATTCAGTAAGGCTATGTCAATTGTCTAATAGTAGAAAATTTAGGCACACAGCCTTTAAAGAAAACCCCTGTTGTCTTCAAAGGGAACAATACAACATCACAAAAAAGACTCTTAAGAATCCCTACATTTTCATGCAGCCACTTCTGGGAAGGCATATCGTATAACCCTAATGAACCAACTGAGAGGAAATGCAAAGTAAACATAAGGTAAATGATGCATTACTTCAATAAACACTACATCTGGAAAAGAAGTAAATCTTAATTGTACAATGGTAGATAGATATGTTATGCATAAACCAACAGCTACTCAAATTTTAAACATATTAAAAATCCATATACAAATAACAATGGAGTAAATAGTAATAAAGAACATTAGATATCACAATAAAATTTCATAGAAATTACTGGCTTTGCATATTTTATTTATTGATATTTATATGATACACTAGACACACAAATAGTAATACCTATGAAAATAAATAATGCTAGATGTAAGGATTATTAGTGTACCTGAAACTATTTGTTAGTTTTCACAACCTGAAAATCTAGCCTTTACCTACCATTCTTATGTTTGGTTGTTGCCAAGTACATCTAATGCCACAGATACGTATTTGTTTTCCATACTTGCTTTAGGATTAGTTTGACTTCGCATTGTACTATAAAGAAATTCTGATTCCTTCCTTTTTCACCATGCACATGTGAACATTCCATAATTTGCATTAATGTAAAACTGTTACAAGTGGGACGATAAACAGCATCTAACACATGATATCAGTCCCTGTTTTAGCATGCTGTCCCAGATTCATAACAGCTGCCTCATATCTGGTCACCACAGTATGTTCTGTTACAACCTGTAGTCTCAAGTCCGCTATTGGAAATGAGAAATAGTAATTCATGTCTGTCTATGAGGATCCCATTTTTTCTGTCTCCTGAAGAAGGTTCCTTTGGATCAGATCAGTAATAAATCTACAGTGTTATCTATGCTGTTTTATCAATGACTGGATTGTGTAGGTTAGGAATAATGTATTAGAATTTTTAAATGTGTAAGAACTAGTGTACACACTGAAGTCTCATTCCCTTCACTTTCCATGAATACTTTATTCTGACTTGCTTCTTTATTCTGTCTTTATATGACTTTATTCTCTAAATCATATGGTTACATAGTGCAACAAGGGGTATATGTCTTTAAAAAAGACATGGAATTCTGGAATGTTTCATTTGTTAGTACAAATCTTAAAAGCTGACAGTAATCTACTGTACACTCAATTCAAGGCTGTGGATTACAGGAGGTTGTACCGAGGTGGCTGTCAGTCTGTTGTCCCAAGTAAAAAGCAACAGGACAAGAGGAAACGGCCTCAAGTTGCACCAGTGGAGGTTTAGATTGGATATTAAGAAAAATTTCTTTACTGCAAGGTTGAAAACGTATTGTCACGCATTGGAACAGACTGCCCAGGGGAATGGTTGAATCACCATCCCTGTAGGTATGCAAAAGACGTGTAGATGTGGCCCTGTTGTGGTTTAATCCCAGCTAGTAGTTAAGTACCACACAGCCGCTTGCTCACCTCCACCCTCCTCCTGCAGAGGAGGAGAATCGGTGATATTAATAATATTAATGCAAACAATACTACTAATAATATGCAATGAAAATAATGGAAAACAAAACAAATTATACAATTGCTCACCACCCTCTGACTGATACGCAGCCAGGTCCTGAGTAGTGAAAGTCAGAGCCAGAGACCCCGACTGCCAGAGCTCGAGAGCGCTCACAGAAGAGTCAGAGAGAGCTCCATGAGTGAGAGAGCAACTGAGAGAGCGGCCAAGAGAGCCAACCGACCCACCAGCTTACTAACTATGGTCCCCTGTCCCACCCCCCTTATATACTGAGCATGTTGTTCAGTGAAATGAAATACTCCTTTGGTCTGTTCGGGTTAGCTGGCTGGACTGCTTGACCCCCTACCCCACAGTTTATAGCAACCAAGTTGGAAACACGGGTGCAGTATCAGAAGCTGACAAAGTTATTGAATTGGGACAAACAGTCCTTAGCAACAACTGAAAACACCAGTGTTAGCAGCACTCTTCTCAGCACAAATCCAAAACAGGTGCTTAGGGACGTAGTTTAGTGGTGGACTTGGCAGTGTTAATGGTTGTACTTTTCTGACCTAAATGATTCTACGATTATTCTTTGTCAGAACTCAGTGACACACCATTACATGCTCAGGCTCTGTCAACATATGACAAGATGACTAAAATCTGAAAGTAGACTAAATGAATTTTTAACTCAAATGCCTAATTTCAGTAGATGAGTGTGCACAAATGCACCATTATACTGCAACCCTTTAACATATACCTTCTTTAAAAGAGGTATAGATTTATAAAAGAACTATTGTTCCAACCTAGTGATAAAGTCTGGAGACTGCTCCTACTCTGGGGAATTGTTCAGAGTGGATTGTATCCTAAAAATAGAAATGCTGCATAATTTAAATTTACATCAATGTACTCATTAACTTTGCAGCTTAAAAAGTCTGTGTGTAGTATTTTAATATATATGAAAATTTTCATTCATCTGACCCTCTTAATATTGTTTTTCTAACAATGCCTGGAGGCCTTCATCTAAAATTATTTCTAGCTTGCCAGTGGTAGTGATAACACACTGTGGTTCCTTCTCTGCTGCAATAAGTTTATTATAAGGCACAGAAAAAGAAAGCCACCTTTCAAAGAACACAACTTGGCAAGTTAACCCAGAAACAGAATTTATGATTCTTAAAAGCTACAGGCACCCATCCTCTTCAGGAGCAAAAATCATAGAATCATAGAATCTTTTATGTTGGAAAAGATCTTTAAGATCATCAAGTCCAACCTTTAACCTACCATTGCTAATACTGTCTCTAAACCATGTCCCTAAGCACCTCATCCACATCTCTTGCATACCTCCAGGCATGGTGACTCAACCACCTCGCTGGGTACACCATTCCGGTGCCCGATAGCCCTTTCAGTGAAGAATTATATTTTTTTCTTTATAATTGTACTGTAAGATATCTACAGGACATGTACGCCTTCTGATACATTTCATTCTTGTTCAATTAGCACTTCTTTCTCAAGAACCTTGTGGAGATCTCATTGAAGAGAACTTGGAGTTTGTAATGACTTCCATGGAAGACAGATCACTGTGGATATGGATTTGAAATTGGTTTGCTCTTTCAGCCTCCTTCATCATTATTTCAAATTAAAAGGAAAAAGAGAAGGTTTTTCCAAATCCTCAAATATACAAGCTCCATTGTTTTCTCTATGGGTTGAGGCATTCCAAATGTAATCCTGCATTTTATCCTTAGGAAAAACAAGCTTTGGAACATTGGAACCAGTTTTAATCATTTTTTTCTCCTTGGAATTGAATGTTTGACATGTGAGTTTTGTGAGTGGCAGGAAAAATTATTTTAAATGGGCACCGCTGCACTAAACACTGAAAGCTGTAAGGATAAATACTGTATTTGTTTAATAAATTTTTTAACCCGTCAAACTTAGGGTGGTAAAATGCTTTTTTATCTGCCAGCATAAACAATGTCACAGGAATTTAACTGTTTTTTTGTAACTGGGGGCTCATTTTAATTGCTATGAACTACCTTGAGGCTTATTACCCTTTAAGCCATCTGCTATTTGATAGTGGTTCAAAATGTACAGCACAAAAGGATACCTTATATGTTCTAACTTAATGTTGACATAATGTTTTATTACTTTCTTATGCTGGTGGCCCAGGTGGCCAAAAAGGTCAATGGCATCCTGGCCTCTATCAGGAACAGTGTGGTCAGCAGAACTAGGGCAGTGATTGTGCCCCTGTTCTCAGCACTGGTGAGGCCGCACCTCAAGTACTGTGTTCGGTTTTGGGCCCCTCACTGCAAGAAGGACATACTGATGCTGCAGCATGTCCAGAGAAGGGTGACAAAGCTGGTGAAGGGTCTGGAGAACAAGTCTTATGAAGAGTGGCTGAGGGAGCTGGGGTTGTTTAGCCTAAAGAAAAGGAGGCTGAGGGATGACCTCATTGCTCTCTCCAGCTACCCGAAAGGAGGGTGTAGGGAGTTGGGTGCTGGTCTGTTCTTCCAGGTAACTGGTAATAGGACAAGAGGAAATGCCTTCAAGTTGCGTCAGGGGAGGTTTAGATTAGACATGAGACAAAACTTCTTCCCTGAAGGAGTGGTTGGGCATTGGAACAGGCTGCCCAGGGAAGTGGTGGAGTCACCATCCCTGGACGTGTTCAAGGAACGTGTAAACCTGGTGCTTGAGGACATGGTCTAGTGGGTACGGTAGTGTTGGGTTGATGGTTGGACTGGATGATCTTATAGGTCTTTTCCAACCTTCATGATTCTGTGATTCTCTGTGATTCTGTGATAATGCACACATGACATTATCATAATGGCTATCAAAATATTACAGTTAATCTTAAAAGAATCTGAATTTATTAAGAAGGATATGATTCTTATCAAAGGATAGTCCAATGAGTAAATAAACATCAAGAGCTCAGAATACTTTAGTTCTACAAACAACAGATTTTACTATTTTTCCCATTTTGGAACAATTTTACAGCTGGAATTAATCTTAGTTTTATAAAAAGTAATAATTTGATTGCCTCTGGAATGGGGTTTTATTAATTCAAGACTGATGGACTGGGCTGAAAAAGAAATTTATTATTTTATAACATGAGACTACAATCAATCTCTTTTATTAGTATAAAAAGAACAAGGTTTCTATATTTCTTTTATTAATCACAAAACATTCCAAGACTTTTGAAGCAGTCCAAATAAGGAATCATGATAAATTTCTGCATTAACCACGACATACATTGAGTTGCCTTCCATCATTAAATAAAATATTTTTAAATGTTTGTCTTAAATAATTCTCCCTTTGGGCATCTATAATCAAGCTTTTATTGTTAAATGTAGTCAGCCTTTCAACTGATATTTTTGTGAACTTTAAAAATGTTTCTAAGCTAATGTTGAGGGCACATAGTAACAAAGTAATCACACCCTCCAAATCACAGAAAATTTTTTTTTTAAAGAATACTTTGTCTTTTGTAGCATAAAGGCAATTATATAGTTGTGTGCACAAAGAATCAACATCAAAACTGTTAAGGAAAAAAGTGAAAACTGAATGTAATTAAAAGTAAATAGATTTTTGCCTAGTGTACATAAATGCAGCAAAATATACGATTGCCAGTCTTACCCAGTTTGCAAAAAGTTATCAGCCTTTAAATACAGCAGGTAACAGGACTGGAAGGGGACAAATGAATTGGTACTGATTTGATTTTGTTTTGTTACTCCTCATGTTTGTACATTTCCGTGTTTTCATAGGGATTATTACAGAATCATAAAACCATTAACTCTGAATTTACACACTCGATTAACTTGGCAATGAAACCAACATGACAGAAAGCCTTAGCCTCAGCTGCTCAGAAATTCCATTTTCATGAAAAGGAATCATATAAGTATGTGATCCTTGGTAGTAAGGGAGAGGAAGTAAGTGTGGGAGAGCGTGGCAAGAGAGAGAGGGAGAAGAAGGGTGGTGGGGAAAGGGAGAGTTTGGCTCTTGTGGAGTTGAAGCACTCAAAAAGCGTTCATGTCTTACGGAGAACATTAGGCTGCCTCATAACTGGAAAGAAAGGTCAAAGAAAAATCAATTACTGTCACCTCTGCACTCTCCTTTGTATTTACAGTACTACATCTAGGACAGGAAACACAGTACAACTCCGCTCCTCAACCCTTCCGTTACTCATTTTCTAATTGCTCAGAGCTACTGTCTTGACCAGAGCATTCTTTTTGGGCTTGTAGGGTGTACCTTCTGAGATTCAATTCTAAGCACGTTACAGGAAGCAGTACTGCTGCGTAATCCACTTGAACTTTAGTGTGAGTGCTGAACGCCGTTCTTGGGTACAGGAGTGTTTGCGGATGTCCCTCCATATCTGAATGAAGTTGGCTTTGATTGAATAATGAAAATAGAGATTTCATTAAAATTATATTCTCTCAACTTTACTAAATCTGTTTACTTTGGGACTTACATTTTTAAGACAAAAATTAAGGCCTCAGGTTCAAGTATTCAGCATGGATTCAGACCAGTAGAAGCTGGTCCTTGAAATATTTTGTTCAGTAAATAGAGTGGTGAGTTCCTAAGAGTATAATCATGTCTGTTTATGTGAATATCTGACAATGTACATGTAGAAGTCGGTATATGTGGAATTTCTTTTTCCACCCAGAACATTCCAATGAGAGAAAACAACAGATAAAAATCAAGCATAAGAAGAAAAGAGAAAGACGCTAGCAAAATCCCATTTTCTTTACCTTCTAATTATGAGTAGCAGATCCATTCTCAATAGAGTCTTTCTCAGATTTCTTTATTTTTAGCAATTTTATGTTAGTATCATCAGCAACCTTTGTGTCCTCTGTGTTAGGAACTTCTTTTTTTTAACCATAAACCATGATTCCTGATAGCCTGATGTCAGCATTTAGCTAATAACAAAGCGGGTGTACAAATGATGGTAAACAGTTGCTCTTTCTATTTCTGTTAGGAACAAGCAGAATACCTTTGAAGAAAGATAAATGGTGTATTTTAAGTCTTTTGCCATCTTTTAAATTGTCAAATTTCCGGGTTTTTTTTGGTTTGTTTTTTTTTTTCCTACTGAAATCTATGAAATAAGTAAGAATGCTGATTTTGAGAGGGTAAGAATGCTTCATTTTTACAATATTATATCTCTGATTTTTGGAAATAGCTAAATCAGCTCCTTTTTAACAAAGGGATTTCAAAATGAATGGCAAAATGTTTAACTTGCTATACTTAGAAATTCCTTGCTTAAAAAAGAATGTGTCTGTGCATCTAATGGGATTTAAGTTAAAATTTGAGAATATTGACTTTTCTGTTCTAATCATTCTGAATTTGATTTACCTTTTTTTTTCTTTTTCTTTCTCATGCCGTGTCTCTATTTTATGCCATTTATTTTATTCCACTTAACTTACTTTTTAAGATTAAAGATTACTGGGATTAGAGATAGATGCTTCAAGATTAAGGTTGCTAAATTTTTAATTTGTATGCACTGATTGTTCTTTGCCAGAAGTTAGGATCTTCCATAATTGTTTCATCCCACCTTCATGCTGTAGTAATGTTTATTTTTGACAACCTCTCTCCAAGCAGGTAATACTAATAGGTTAAGTAATTTTGTGCGAAATGAACTCTGTTTTATAACGAAGAGGTTTGTAAGTAGAAAAGTGAAGGGAAAGTAGACATTTAAACTGCAGTGGTATTCAGTGCAAGCAAAGTGAATTAAAAACTAATGTTAGTAATTTTTTCTATCTGCCCTTCATAGCTCGTATGGTTTGAACATAAAGACAATAGTTGGTTGCCTTAGACTGTGATATTTGTATATCCTGTATAAAACTGAATGTTCCTTTAATTATGAAGGAATAACCAGTGATAGTTTCTATGCACCTCACCTGTGAATTTCTGGTAAGCACAAGTGTAGCTGATAGTCAAAAAGACACCCCAGTGTTGTGGTTTGGTCCTTCCTCCGATTTAACATCCAGGGAGAATGGGTGATTCAGAAAGCATCGTGAGCAGAGCAGAAGGCTGCAGTACTTCGAGATTCTCAAAGGCATTCTTATGAAGAGATTTTCAACAGTGTATAACTTGCCGTGCTTCGAGGTCCTTCATTAATGTTGTGACTGATCGGCAGAGTTCCGTGGGATGAAGCCCTGGAGGGAAGAGGGGCCCAAGAAAGCTGACGAGTATTCAAGATCTTCTCCAAGCTCAGGACCTGTGCATCCTATCGAAGAGGAAGTCGGGTAAAAATGCCAGGAGGCCTATGTGGATGAACAAGCAGCTCCTGAGGAAACTGAGGTGCAAAAAGGAAGCCCACAGTGGGTGAAAGCAGGGACAGGTAAGCTGGGACTGTTACAGGGAAGTTGTCTGAGAAGTCAGGGATTGGGTTAGGAAACCTAAAGCCTTGACAGAATTAAACCTGGCCAGGGACATCAGGAGCAACAAGAAGGGCTTCTATAGGTACATAGGGGATTAAAGGAAGATCAGGGAAAATGTGGGCCCTCTGCGGAAGGAAACAGGAGACCTGGTTTCCCAGCATATGCAGAAGGCTGAGGTGCTCAATGATTTTTTTTTTGCCTTGGTCTTCACTGTCAAAGGCACAAGCCATACCCGCAGAGTCACGGAAATCAGGATATTTCCTGATTAGATTTGAGGATAAAATATCAGGATAAGTTATTCACAGAGAGGTTGGTGAAGCATTGAAACAGGTTGCCCAGAGAAGCTGTGGATGCGCCATCCCTGGAAGTGTCCAAGGCCAGGCTGGATGAGGCTTGGAGCAACCTGGGCTAGTGGAAGGTGTCCCTGCCCATGGCAGGGTGTGGGACTGGGTGGGCTTTGGTCCCTTCCAACCCAAACCATTCTATGATTCTATGCTTACAACAGCAAGAACTAAATGGCCTTTAGCTCTTTCTCAACCCTCATTCCCTTTACACAAGTTCTGCTTGCCTGTCTTAGATTTCTTTACTTGATTTATGGGCTAGTTTAATAACCACTGGCTCTTAGATTAGCATTGTCAGCATTAGAATTCCTTCTGTCCTTGTAAGGAGTAAGAGATTGTTTGTAAGTGAGACAGAAATAAAAATGATCTAACAAAAATACATTTAGCGACACAAATCTGTGTTCTTGGCATAATGAAGGTATTGTGATTGTGAAAGCAACCCACAATGATATGGGTAAATATATATTGATTTTTTTTCTGTTAATTCTACTGGCTCAGTTTTATCCTATCCTTGCAAAGTCGTGTGATGCACAATGAATAAACATGAGATCCTACACTCACAAATCCACATGCACATTCTTTTTATTTAAAAGGATGGAGTATAGAAAGGACTATGATCTGTAGCAAATTCTGATGAATTTCATATATTAGTTATGAAACCCAGCACCACTGAATTTTGCCAACATAGCACAACATATTCTATTCTCATTGGGAACACATTATGGGAAAAAATTAACCAAACGAGAACAATAGGAAGCAAATTATAACTATTCCCAAACGAATTGTGTAGGCTGCGGGTCGTCTTCTCTCAGCTGAATACTCTCTCATTGGGCAGTTTCTGGTTATTAGTACATGAAAGCTTTAATATTTTTTTGTTAGTAGTTTTGTTTTACTCTCTTTTTCACTGAAATCAGCTTCAAAAACCCAGGGAAAAGAACTGAAAAGCACATATTTGAGGTGTATTATATGTATATATATATATATTTTTTTTATGCCATATAATTGTCCAGGAGCTGAGTTCAGCCAAAAAACTTCTCTTTACCAGTCAAAAGATACTTTTCCTTCATATAAAGATAGTATTTTCTTTCTGGGTGGTTTAAATCACTGCTGAAATGTCATCATTTTAAACTATTTGTAGAAATATACAGGGATAATTTATTTACTTCTGTGGTGGGTTGTCCCTGACTAGAGGCCAGGTGCCCATCAAAGACCCTCTAACACTCCCCTTCTCAGCTGGGCAGGGGAGAGAAAGTATGATGAACGGCTCGTGGGTTGAGATAAGGAGAGAGATATCATTCAGCAGTTACTATCACAGGCAAAACAGACTCAGTTTGGGGAAAAAAATAATTTAGCACCAATCAAAACAGAGTAAAGGAGAGCTAAACCCAAATCTTAAACTGCCTTTCCCCCTGACCCGTCCCTTCTTCCCAGGCTCAACTTCACTCCCACTTTGCCTTCATCCGTGTGGCTCAGGGGGACAGGGAATGAGGGTTGTGGTCAGTTCTCCACACAGTGTCTCTGCTGCCCTTTCCTCCTCAGAGGAAGATCTTCACCCTCTGCCCCTGCTCCAGCATGGAGTCTGTCCCATGGGAGACAGTTCTCCACCAACTTCTCCAACATGAGTCCTTCCCATGAGCTGCAGTTCCCCATGAACTGCTCTGGCGTGGGTCCCCCCAACGGGGTGCTGTCCTTCAGGAGCAGTCTGCTCCAGCCTGGGCCCCCCCGGGCTCACCAGTCCTGCCAGCAAACCTGCTCCAGCCTGAGCTCCGCTTTCCACAGGGCCAGAGCTCCTGCCAGGAGCCTGCTCCAGTGTGGGCTTCCCTCCCTGTCCATCTGCAAAACCTACCCTCTTCTGTTTTTTCTTTTTTTTTTTTTTCTTTTTCCCCTTCTCACAAAGGCATTATGACTGCAGTTGGCTCGGCCTTGGCCAGCAGCAGATCCGTCTTGGAGCCGGCTGCACTGGCTTTATCAGACATAAGGAGGCTTCTCGCAGCTTTCCACAGAAGCCACCGCTGCAGCCCCCCTGCTACCAAAACCTTGCCATGCAAACACGATACAACTTCACAGAGTAGTCAGCATTATAGTCATGTGGAACAGTGTCCTTATCTATTGGTTTAGTTCAGATATGACAGATTGATGTTTCTATGTAATTTTGTATATATTTGTCACACGGAACATTTGTTGCTATGCCTAAAATTCAGCCCTATTAGGGAGGTAACATGCATAGCATTTTGCATGCAATTGAAGTAAGAGAAAAAAGAATACATCATTAATCCCTCAGTTGGTGATAAATACTAGAAATTTGAACAAAAATAAATAACTCATAATCAGTCATGATATCCACATTAACTACACAGGAGGTCTTTTCTGTGCTTCATACATATCAACAAGCTAGTATGATTGTACTTAACATTGCATGAATGTGAGAGAAACATGAGCAACGTGAGCAAATTTCCCTGAAAGGATCACACGTGACTTTGAGGAACCCAATGCTATTATTTTCATATTTCTCACTTTTGTGCATGTAATAAAGGCTATACTATATTTTTATGTAACTAAAGAGATTAATGCTTTTTATCTTTAGTGATTATTTTCATAAAATCACAATTCCCTGTGTGACTGACTCCGCAGAAAGTGACCATTGTTTCTGCAGATACCGTGCATGTGTAAAGATTCGCAGTCCTGCAGTTTGTATGTACAAAGGTTAGGAATGCCAGTCATAATCAGTGGATTTGCAGTGTGGATAAGCCACTGACTGCACATACAGAAGACAGTGACCACTGAATACATTATTTTTGTGAATAGCCTGGGAAGCACATGAAAATGTAACTGTGCTGTAGAGATATATTGGAAAATTCATAGATGATAATGCCAGCTTTTTATTAGCAACATGTTTAGAAATACTTTCAAATTTCAGATTTTCGTATTAACTCACTAGGAGTGTGTCCGACAGCATCTCAGTCTTGTCAGAGCTCAGTGGTTTGTTGTCCTGGTTGAGCCTATGGTCATATGCTCCCACTATGCACATAATTATCATTCTGTATGAGCTGTTTCTCTGATAATGCCACTCACTTGCTTCCTTACAGATAAAAAAAAATATGCAGAGGTCATAGATAGTGTCCTTTTTGTACGTAAACATACATAGATGTACATAGATGTTCTTTTTTGTTCAACAGAGCAATGGTTTTGGACATCTTCTAAGCTGTAGTGTCTTCAATTTTTTTAATACAGGTGCCAACTGTACTGGTATAGTGAGTTTTCTGACAATGGTTTGTGGTTTCACTAGTTCTCTTTCACACACTATTTACAATTAATCCATGGTCCTTCTAACCCTGGGATATAGAGATCAGAGATACTCTGCAATAAGGAAGTGTCTAGTCTGCTCACTCAGTTGCAGTTGGCAGTCTTATTTTCTTCAAATTCACATCTGTTTTGTCTTCAGCTGTATGCTCAGAGGACTACCCTGGAAAGCTGTGTTCACTCTCTTTCATCTGCTGCAATGAAACTTTAAATACTCCAATACTCCAAGAATAGTAGTTGAAGGGAAAGGCACAAGAGCCTTCTTTTAGAATGGCCTAAGGACAAGACAAGCACAAGGGACTGCAGGCAGGATATGTTCCAGACACACAACAAGGCTGACAGAAAAAACCCACAAGATAAGCAGTGCCAAGAGCAGAGGAGACAACCATTTTGGGTGAAGTGCAACAGCAAATAAACCCCACAAGCACGATTGAGGGAAATTACAGAAGCAAGAAGACATGCCCAATTCCTTTCTGAGTTCTCTATGTTACTAACAACCATGATATCTGTTGGACACAGTGCATGTGAAATTTTTAACTAAAGAGTTTCTGGCCAGATGTAAGAGACAGTAGGTCCAAACCTTTCTTGGGTGGCTGCAAACTTCCATCCTCAGCAGCCCTCTTTGCTGCCTCCTTAATTTTCCGTGAGGTTTTCTTGGAAGTTTTCAAAGTTCTTAGAACTAGAGCAAAGAATTAATTTACTGCATGGATATTAAAGAAACATTTTCTTTCTGCTATACTGAATGTTAAAGCATTGAAAGGCAAGTAACTCCAGATAAAGCTGAAGTCTGGTAAAGGATCAACTCCTTTTTCAAGCTGACAACAAAAGGTGCTGACAGTGCTGTAGCAGCCTTTGAATAGTTTGTTCTACTGAAGATGGATTAGGTCATTTGATTCAAAAAGACTATGCTGCTGGTAAATTTAGGCATAATGATACTGCTAGAGACTTCTGAATTTAGTTTTGCTAATATAGATCTGGCTAATGCATTAAAAAAAAAAAAAAGATGCAGGGAGCTGTTAAATGAAGTAGACAAGTGGTTTTCACTCTAAGAAGATTAAAAATGCAACATTCTGATGATTTTCTGCTGGGTTGGTAGTTTATGATCACTTAGTGAATTAGTGGGATCGTATGTTTAAAATGGTGTTAGCTGTGAATGCATATTCAGTAATCTGAAATGATTAGTTGCACAATAGGTATATCTGACTTCTACTTAAAACTTGAAAGTTTTACAAACTCAAGTCAGGAGGCTTTTCCTGGCACTCACAATCAGATGCAATTCCAAACTTTGCAGTGTAATCAGAAACTGTGAAAATATTTAGAGAAGAGATTAACCAATTTAATAAAGTGGAATCCTTCAGAAGAAGTACCAGCATTTATTTTTTTGTCCAAATTTTACCTAATTTCATGCTTATATACCCATTTACACAGTCATCAACTGCTCAGTAAAACTGTCATTAATTTGATCTGTGCCTTCAGTCACATTTCATAGAGTGTTTTCAACATTATCCTGCAGAATGCCATCTCTTTCATTTCTATAGCTTGCACCTGCATATTCATTGATTGACTTTGTAGGAAAACTAAGAGAAATGTGGTCTCCTGAAAAAGCACTTACTGGTCAGTTTCTAGCTTGTGAGAAAGGGCTGTCAGTAAACTAAGCAATCAAGTCATGAATCTCCATGTCAGGTGTAAGTCCATGCTAGCTTGTGTCAGGATCTCCAATTCTTAACTTTAATTTGCAAATTGTGCTGATAACTATACAGGAATACAAAGACAACTGGACAGCAATTTGGTTTATTTAAATCAGGTGAATGAAACAATGTCAGATGATATTCCCTATTATTCTGTATTTAGCAAGGCAACTTTCACTAGCAGAGTGAAAATCAAGTAAGCCATACTTGTGTGCAAAAAATATTATTTAATGCAAGAGTCTGTACTTCTGTCTCTCTTGACTTGAGATTGATGTGGTATCCTAAGTGAGATTAAAATTCAGATGGTATTTATTACAAATAAGACCTCATTTCAATCACTTTCAAACTTCTGGAAGGGTAAGATAATCCATTACCGAAGAACACTTAGAATACATTTAAAGTAATTTCATTCAGCAATTGCCTTGTATCTTAATCTGATTTTTGTCAATTTTCTGTTGCATCCTCTGCCCTTGAAATGCTTAACATTTTTTTATATGAACAAAGAAAAGCCCTGCAGATGAAAGACTTGAAGATTTTAGGATATTGTATTTAATATTAAATTTGATATATTACAGAGACAATAGAATGGAATAGTCATCTAGTCCAAGTGCCTGAGCACTTCAGGGCTGACCAGGAGTTAAAGCACGGTATTAAGGGCATTGACCAAACACCTCTTAAACATTGGAGGCATGGGGCATTGACAGCATTTCCAGGATGCCTGTTCCATGGTTTGACCACCTTCTCAGTAAAGAAATGCTCTCTAATGTCAAGTCTGAACCTCTCCTGGAACACCTGTGAGCCATTCCCACATGTCCTGGCACTGGATCCCAGGGAGAAGAGATCAGCACCTTCCTCTCCACTTCCTCTTCTTGGGAAGCCGTAGGGAGCAATGAGGTCACTCCTCTGATCCCTTTTCTCCAAACTAGCGAACCCAGTGTCCTCAGCCACTCCTCATCAGACATTCCTTCCAGCCCTTTCATGAGCTTGGTTACTCTTTTCTGGATGTATTCAAGTACCTGGTCACCCTTCTTAAATGATGAGGCCAAGAGCTGCACACAGTACCCAAGGCCGCTGATCCACATGCGGCATGCTTGGCAGCCCCCATCCATAGGAGAGACTCTCCCATTTCAGTCATTCAGTAAGATTTTCATACATGCAGTAAACTTTATTCACCGTTTCTACTGTCAAACAGAAATTATGTTCTCACGAGAAATTCCTGCTGCACTTTTAGACAAAGGCCCAGCTATACAAGTGGGGCAGTGGCTGGTACCTAGTGGGAGCTGCCTTCGTGCTCTGGCTGCATTTATCCGGCAGCAGAGAGATGTGTGCAGCTCAACACAGGCCTGCAGAGTGCAGCGTACTGCAGCACAGCCCAGGTCTCGCCCTACTCAGGGAAACTGTTATGCGGATCACTAACTCCTTGATGTATGATGGAATTCTGGTTAGGATCATTACAGTTGCCAGCCTTCCTCTGTGACAGGTCCCTACACCCTGCAGCAGGGAATGTCCTACTGCTATGACTCGTCACTTCTTGATGCGCCTGCGTGGCTGGGGCTCAGCCAGCATGCACGCTCTGATAGTGCTCCCAGCCCCTTTTCTGATACCTGGGCACTGAATTCATTCTGGAATTGCAGATGTGCAGGTGGAGCAGGAGCCAGAAGTCACTGGCTTCCAGCCTTTGTGGGAGCCTTCATTTCCTGAGTCATAAGCACAGAATTTGCCTGCACCTCCTTCAGTACTACTGGGGGTGCAGACTTCTGCATCTGCGGTGTCTCAGAGAAGATCCAGTCAATCTGGCAATCATCATTGTCTCTGATGGTGCACAACACATGAAGGAAAAGAAGTCCAGTGACAAGGCACACTGTGAGATTAGACTTTCGGAGATGACAGATATATTTAATGCTATGCACACTGCAAACTATTTCTGGCAATAGTAGTGTTAGAAAAATACGCTTGGGATGAAACTTTTAATGACAAAAGAATAATTTGGAAAATTTACATTAGAGTTGACTTCACTGTAAGCAATTTTACCATTTGGTCAGAAAGCAGCACTAGTACATATCGAAAGTGTTCACCCCCTGTTAAGACACAGCCTACTTAAAAGCAAAACGAAGTCAGTTTATTCCTTTTCTTGTACTTGAATGATTGTCTTAGGAAAGTTCAGGTTTAAATTAATCGAAACAAGTGCACTTCCACTTACTTCAAGATTTCTCTGTCTAAAAATACATTTTTTTTCTTTTTCCCAGTGTGTAATCGTATAGACTCCAAGTACATGGCTGCAAACATCCAGATTTTCAGCCTAGTACAAAATGATCGAACATCATTAGCAATGTTGATCAAAGGCCTCATGACATCAAAAGATTATCACCTTTTAACTTTTGTTCCTAGGCATAAAAAAACTTTACTCTTCATAACAGGGTATGATAAAAGTGCTGTACCACAATTTTACTTGCTGTTTGTATCAAAAAGATCTGTTACTTAAGGTTTGGGTAACACCTCTTTTAACATTCTGTACGTTTTTTAGTGTCACGCTGAAACTACTTGGCACTGTTAAGGGATGTTAAGAGCGTGTCCACCTCCTCCAGCTGCTGGACTGCAGCCCAGGCTGAGGAATGCAGCTGCTGTTTTCCCCTTTACAGGTTCAACCAGCAGCAAGGCTGAACACATGTCCCAGAGACATACCGACATGAACAGACACACATGCACAGGACGCTGACACAGCCAGTCACAGGGCTGCCACGCACAGGATCCAGATCACACACCGGTATCGACAGCAACGTCCCCTCTGCTGGGGCACACACAGCACGCGGGGTTCTCATGCACGTGCACATTTGCACATCCCTTGATTACCCGCATGGCCCCTCTCTCTGCCTAGTACCCCTGCTCAGGTCCCAGCCCTCCAACCTGCCCCATGGGTCCCCTACTCGCTGGCAGGTCCAGCTCAGTACTCACTACAAACATGCAGCACTCACATTTGTCCCACAGGTACCTCACACTCGGGGATCCAGCACAGATGCCCACTCACCTGATACCCCTGCCCGGACCCATGTGCCCCACACTTGCTGGCTGGTACAGCTTGAAGTTTGCTAGTGAATTCACATACACGCCCCCCACACACGTGGTTTGGTGTGCCCGAAGGGATCCTCACCCCTCAGCCGCTGGCACCAGGTACACGGGCTGTGACCCATGATCCCGCTGTAGCCATGGGCACTGAGCTCCTCACTCCCCTCACTCACGTTGGTCCCCTCAGCAGTTGGTTTTGGGGACACACACTGTTTTCGCCCCTGTGGCTGGAGGTTGAAGACCCCCACTGGCTACAGCGGCTGCACTGGGACCTCACTGGCCCCACTGGCAGACAGCAGGGGCCAGGAGCACCTACAGACCCAATCTGACTCCAGTAGCTGACAGTCCACTCACAGTGGTCCCCCCAGTAGCTGGCATTTGGACCTTGGAGCACACACACATGTGCGATAGAAAGTGAGATTAAACAGAAAGGGTTAAGAAAGGATTTAATAAGAATTTCTAAGATGACAGAACAGACTGCAATGATCAGGCTCAGGGCTCAGCCAGACAAGTGCCCTGATAGGCTTTGTTTTACACCTGACCAACCCCTTTTATACCTTTTTCTGTCTATCCCCTCTTTGTTCTTTCTAGTTTCCCTTCAGCACATTACCTCGTCAGTTTGCACAGTCCCACTGACCCCCTCCAACACCCTGGGCCCTCAGGTTTGCATTATCATTTCTGAGGTCTGGGTTTGCTGCTGTTTCCTGATAGACCATAGGTTACTGTGCCTGAGCAGGTTTGTTTCTAGTTATTGTCTTTGTTAACACTGATTTAGTCAGGTTTCATGACTCAGTGGATCTGTCTCACTCCCTTTCCTTATCATCCAAACTGAAAAAATATACATTCTCACACTCCACATATCCTTACCAACTGGTGCCACCAACCAGGTGTGCTCTTATCATGGCTTCCCTTATCATTTCTCAGTCAGGTTTATCCTTGCACATTCTTGTTTATGGTCTCTTTGTCCAGATACTCTTAAAGGTATCATTCTCCTTCCACGTACCCTTACAATCACCACCCTAATTTAGCATGAAGCTGTTGGTGAAGTGTTATTACCATCCATAGATCTGTGAAATTCTAGACTAGTTTTTCATGATGTTACAGCTTTGGAAAAGAGGGAAAGTCATTCACATTGAACAGGTTTAGAGGGGATTCTGAATCTCACAGATTCTGAGCTTGAAAAGTCTTGATAAGTGCACTATTCCTTGAGCACTGACAAGCACACAAAGAGTTCTTGCAGTGAATCATGACTGTTTCACCCAACACAGCTCATGGAAAAAGGAATGAGATGGAAAGTGACAACAATGTTTAGGACACAATTAAAAAAAAAAAAAAGTTTTTCAAACTCCATTTTCCTCTGCACGCAGTGTATTTGTAGGCTATCTCTTCCAGGGTTGGTTCAGTTAACTGAAACGCCTTGTGCTCTTTGTGCTTAGCAGTGTTCTTGGCTTTGCTTGCACTGGCTGTTCCTATATCCTTGCTGATACTTTCTACATAGTTCTACACTAGTCCCCATTTTGCCCTATTCTCAGCCTGTTACGCTCAGTCACTCTCACAGAAGCTTATCTTCTACTTTGTGAGGGTTCCACCTACCCCCCTCTCTCAGATTAATTTAATATACAAACTGAAAGAAAATGAAATTACATTGTCTGTCAGAGACTAAGTAAGAAAAATAGATTCTTTTAGGATATTGTATTTTATTTAAATTTGAAATTAAGTACTAAGTACTTACTTAAACTAAGTACTTTGAAATACCTGCATTATATGAATCTTACCACTGCTCATGAATTCGAACATAGCAGTGTCAGGCACAAATATCTCCCATTTGTTTGGGTTTGGATTTTTTATTCCCAGAGAAGTTTAAATCCTGCCACAGTTGCCTGTGCCAGTATTTTATTAATATTGGTTTACTGAAATGTACTGTGGTCGAAGGATCTCTTTATCTACGTGTAAAGTGCCATTCCTTACCCTGTCTCTAGGGCTGTTGTGTTCAGATTCAAACTATTCATAGGACTTACTGATAGGACTGCAGTTTTAATGAACGTCTGTGTAACAGGAATGCAGTCCAAACACAATGTGGAAAACACCTACAACTTCCCAAAATCCCTCTTTGGAAACCAAAGAGCACTTTGAAATGTAAATAATTAGCATTCAGCATACGGAGTTTCAGGCACCACACTGTATTGACCATCATGGGTCTTGGGTTTCTGATTTTGTATTTATAAAGCTATAAAGCTGAAAGTTTCGTAACAATTTTCTGACTACAGGCTGATCCAGAAGGACAAATCATTCAGCAATGACAACTTCCTAGAAGGCTGATCTGTGGAAAGGCAGAGGCAACAAAATAGATGAGCTTCCTTCTGCTAGGTCATTGCTCTAGACAATTGAAAGATGCTGAGAACATCCAGTGGTCTGATAATTGCTTGCAGGCTCTTCAGAAAGATGTTGACAAACCAAGTGAAACTCTAATGAGATGAATGACCTGCTTCTACCAAGGGAATAAAAAAACCCCAAACCAAACAAATAATAATAATAAAAAATCCCTAGAAACCCAAAACCCAGTATCAACAAAACAATCTGCCAGGGAAGGCACTGTTTGGCAACTTTGATTAAAGTCAAAGCTTACTGCTCAGCTGAAGCAATTCAGTGTAACACCATTTAGTCCAGAGGAGATACGCCATTTCCCCATTACAAGGGTGGGGCATCCCGCTTTCCTTCAGCTGTAAGGACTTCGGGTTTGTCTGGCTTGGAGAAAAGGACACCTGCAATGCTCCTCAAGTGCTCCTCAAGAAGGCACTCCCTTTGTCTTGCCACTGCTCTCCAGCTGAAAAGGTGTGAAAGCCCTGGGCACCTCCAGGTGTTCGTGGTTCTTCTCATCTCCTGAGAAGCTGGGATCTGCTCCTCAAAGGCTGAGAAAAAGAAATATTACTTCTCCTTACAAATCTGGTCTTACAAACAGCCAAAACCTGGACATTAAGGTAAGCTTTGCCTTCTCTGGGAATAAAATGTTTGTTTTGAAACATCAGGTCCTAAATATAAAAAGATTTTCCTTTTTGGGTACATGTGGTGCTTTTTTTTTTCTCTCTAGTGTTTGTTCTTTACTTGTTGGTGATGATTGGTGCTTTTGGCTGGTTTTTTTCTGTGTTGTACATTAATAGAAACGAACAAACTGAACATTGCTTCATTCAGTCTATTAGTGATAGAATAATTACGAAGGGTGGCAGATATATATGATACCTGTATATGTTTTGCACAATAAGCAAGTGTAGAATTCATAGATATATTGTTATGTGAGAAATCAAGGGTACAGTTCAGCACGTTATTAAAATAACTACTGTATATTTAATGGTGTTGCATATCAACTTACATCATGATTTGATTAAAAATGCTTTTTTTCTCCTCTAATGCCATTAAATATATACATTTATAAATAACTTCTAAATGAGTTGGCATTTGTGATGCAGCAGTAAATGACAAATTAAGAATTAAATGTTCATGAGTTGCCAGTTTTCTACTTGACCTTTCAGATTCTTACCTAAAGTACAGTTATAAGAACATGTCTGTGATCCAGTAATATGTTGGAAGTGTATTTATGTGTCAGAAATAGATAATACTTACGGTTACTATTCTTGCTGTTATCACATATATCCCTCACCTCTTGCATTCATATCTGTCTGCTTATCGTGGTTTTTTGGCTTTTTGAAGTGTCTTTGACTGGCAGCACACACTTCAGTGTATGCACCTTTCCTCTAGCATGTTTTATTTCAAGAACATGCTAATAAAATATATCTTCTCCACTTATTGCTTGGTATTGCAATAACAAGTGATTCACTATATCACCCTGAGGGACCAAGAGACCCTTTGCATTTTAAACAGCTTCCTTATATATATTGTGCCATAACAGATGCAGATGTCAGATAATCCAGGAAAAAAACTTATTTAAAGCCCAATTTCTATTATATTCAAACACCTTTTGGTCAGTCTGTGATCATTTCTAAGGACAACTGCGTGCCTCAGGATGGATGCACGTTGTGCAAATCCAGAGGTCATCGAATATCTGAGCTAAATGTGTGTCTTCATACAGTTTTGTGAGGGTCCAATCCATTTTCCCCTGGAGGGATCTTGGGATGTTCCTAATAAAATAATAATATTTCCTGTTCTTTATCAAGTTTCCCGCAGTACTTATCAGTGACAAGAATTACTTGGATTAGGAAAGTTTGTGGCTTAGTCTTCTGTTCATTCTGATCCCCACAGTGATGTTTTAGAGGGTTTTTTTTTTTTTTCCCTTTAAATATCACACTACATCATCTGTGCCATTATTTTTCCAATATTAGTAACTTGTCAGCCCCCAAAACAACTCAGTTATAATACAGGGTCTTAAATTTTCAAATTAAATCAAGTAGACGCTGTTAGAAAAATCATGTTTTACTGTAACCCCAGGAGCATGTGGCACCTAAAAACTGTTGGAGAACAATTCAGAATTCAATCTATATTAGGTTGCCTTGAACCCAAACACAGGTATTTTAAAACAGGGTGTTTGACAGTTCTATACGGGTATTTTGTATCATTGTAGTGGTATAGAAAGGTGTAACTTGTGAGCCTTTACATAAGTATCTGAACATTCTTACTGCCAAAGGGCAAAAAAAGACAGGAGTTACTGAATGTAGGACATATCCAAGGCAAAGAACGTGGTAAGTACAAGGGACTACAGAAAGATAGGACATCCTGTCGAATACATAGGAGGGATAACTACCAAAACAAACAAACAAAAACTCGTGAAAATCAGCCTCGTGTACTTCTCCATTTTTGGTATATGAGGAATTAGGATAAAACCATCAGGCATAAAAGGAAAAATAGAGAAAGAAAACAGCTGGCTTCATTTCTTATTCCTCACATGTGACTCATTAACTTGATCCCTGCAACTAAGAGCCATGAAGGGTGACAGCCATCAGCACTAATTTCATTACACCAGCTTTGTGATACTGTATACTCACAGCTAATTTAGGTTGTGATGTTTTCAGGCTAGCAGATTTGTATATGTAGTGAAAATGATGAAAATGTGCAAGAACTAAGCATTAGAATGGAGTATATTGCTAATGAATTAATCTAGCAAAGTACCATCATAAAGTTTAAAGCTGGTTAAATTTGTGACCCTCTAAACACATCATCACAGTGATGTAATACCGTAACCTGACATATAACGTACGTATCTGTTGCAATGGTTAGTGTCATACTGAAGTTGCAGTCTAAGCCAAAGGAAAACAAGTTATTCCAGAGCCATTGTGTTAATTTAAAAGTGGGAGTGTGTCGCTGAAGCACGTGACATTGAAGTTCTAATACTGTCTGAGAGGAATCTGGAGCGAGGCTACATTCTACTATGTTATGACACTAATTTACAAATCCCTGCGGAAGTACGAATTAGAATTCCCACTGATCTCTTCCAGTGTGTCACTGAGTCCACAATTTCTCTGTGATTATTGCATTTCTTACTTCTGTTTGCGATTTCTCCAAGATGAATGCGTACACGGCATAGTTGGCCAAGATTCTGTCTGGACACATCAGAAATTTCACCTTTGAAAGGCATAGAGATATTTATTTGGTCACAGCATATCTTTTTCACAGTGCAGCCATCTACTCCAATTACATGTATTTTTAAACGTTTTCAGATGTAGAATATTCCTTGGAAAATAGGAACTAAGGAGGAGATGTATTAAAGCTTATAATCATGAGGACAGTCTTTAATTTTAAGCCGTCACATAATGTGAAGTACATCAGAAAAGGTTAGTCAGAAGAAGGCTGTCTTCCAATAAAACTTTCAGGAACCATCCTCTTGTGCAATGGATCAACTACTCTACCAGGTGATCAGAATAAGATGCTCACCAGATGGGCTGGCTGAGCTTTATGTCTTACTGTGGAATACTATTTCTTGATTTTTGGGGGAGGGGAGGGGAAAACATATCAGCATTACACCCCCATATGAAGAGATAGGGTCTGTGGTAGAGCTGCAATATAGTTGTAGTAAAACATGTAATTCCGTGGTGAGACACTAAAAGAAGCTGTGGAATATCACATATTTGAACTCCAGTCAGCTGAGAGGAGTGTAGTGACTGTGTCACGCTGGAATGTACTGTTCAGCTGTTACACTTAACTAGTATGAATATTTTGTAATGATGATGTTATAGCAGTGATAACATAAATCAGGATCTTCAGTATCAACGATCCCAAAACAAAGATCTCGCCATTAGCTTCAAAAACCCTTCCTTCAGCTCACTGCTAAGTAGTTAGCTTTGAAATAATAGCCAAGGGCTATTGAATATAAGTTGCAAATGTGAAATACTCAGGAGTAGGAGGTTATTACTACAAACTTTAAACCATGAAAAGCTTTCCTCTTAGGCCCTGCAGAATGCTACTCCAAAGAACAACTTGATTCATTTGCAAAACAGAACACAGAGTGCACAGACAGTGGTGCTTCAGCTGGGGACTGAACAGGCACAGAAAAAGACTCTGTGCCCCAGCAAAACTGTGAAACTTGCCTTGGCTTTGTCAGAAAATCCTTGCTTTCATTTGTTGCATCGATAAATATTTTGACTATTTTTTACACAGTGTGCGTTCCACTATCACAGATATACTGAAAATGACTCTTCAAATCAAAAGTCAGCTAATTCTCCAAATCTTCCATTTAGAGTCTCAACATCTGTCATGGCTACGCAGGTGAGAAATAGGTGACATGCTACAGCGTGTGTAATGCAGATGTACCACTCTCAGACAGCGTGATCTCTGTCCCTTTTCAGCTTACGTTGTGTTGTCACTGATCGTGTTAGTCACATGATCTTACTTTTCTTTTGGCTAAATTATTTTTATCAAATAAGTAAAATCATGGATTACCAATAATGGGAAGAGAATTTTGTGGTGGTTGGGGTTTTTTTGCCCCATATGTAATTCAGCATTTAAGAGTGAAAATGAAAATATGTAAATGCATTTGGGGTAGTACAAAGGTAACACAAATCTTTTTAAAACTTCCTTGCTGCCTTTTCAGTTTCAAAATATTACATGTTTCTCTGTAGCAGTAAGATTTAATG
This sequence comes from Rhynochetos jubatus, assembly GCA_027574665.1. NCBI lineage: Eukaryota > Metazoa > Chordata > Aves > Eurypygiformes > Rhynochetidae > Rhynochetos > Rhynochetos jubatus. The sequence goes on from CM050656.1 coordinate 28,386,374, forward strand.
CATTTGCACTACCGTTAGCAGTTTCAATGTCCTATTGACGTGAGAGCTTGGCCCCACAGGATCAGTTTTTGTTATTATCCAATACCCCTGTATTTATTGATATTAAAGATTGTTTATTAATCTCCAGATTCTGTTTTGAACTTTGCTTTTACAAATCAAAAAAAGGAAGAATATAATCTACAGAAATTGTTAGTGTTTATTTTTAAACTCTTTAAGAGCCATGATGGACCTACAGAGAAATTGACTTTAAGGAAGCCTTTTCCCAGATCTAGAAACTTAAATTCAGTTTAATAGTCACAGCAGACAGTCAATATGTTGTTGCCATGTTAATGGATATAAATCTTGTCCCACTTCCAAAATGGATAAGGCTTTATAGTTTTGGTTTTATAAAGAAAAACGAGGTCAAAGTATTGATGTTCCCAACACTCTGGGTTTCAGCCTATAATTAATAGCTTGTTTCCTCCCTTTTAAATAGAGGCAATCAAATTCTAAGCTAATTAGATATGGGAAAAGCATAAATTACATTTCAAGTTGAGGGAAAAAATTTGGCTTTGAAGTAAATGAAATTCAGAAGTTTGAAAAAATGAAATTACACTTGATGTCACATGTAAGGACCACTTTTTTCTTTTTTCAAAGACATTATGGGGTTTTTTAAACCACCGTACTGCGGAAGCCATAATTTAGTTGCGGTGAGACCTGCTCTTCTGTAGCTGCATTATTTTTGCAGTAAGTGTGGCCAGCAGTTATGGTGAACTGTCTTTTAAGATTCCCTGTACTCAACCTGAGGTGGCAAAAGCAGTGTCGTGGTTTAACCTCAGCTAGCAATTGAGTATCATGCAGCCGCTCGCTCACTGCCCCCCTTCTCCCTTCCTTCAGTGGAGGAGGAGAATCGGAGGAAAATGCAAGGAAGCTTGTGAATAGAGATAAGGACAATTTAATAATTGAATATAAATTAAGACTATTGTGATGCTAATAATATTAAAACTACTACTACTATTAAGTAATTAAGATAATAGAAAATAAAACCAATGATACAATAGCTCACCACCCACTGACTGATACACAGCCAGGTCCCGAGTAGTGAGAGTCAGAGCTCGAGAGTGATCGCAGCAGAGTCTGAGCCTCACCAGGAACAGCACAACCAAAAAAGTTTCTTTGTTAGCTCACTTGTTTGTTAGATTGCCAGCTTGCTTGTTCGTTAGTGAGTTGGTGGGTCGGTTAACTATGTCCCCCTCCCCCGGCCTATGACATTCTATGGAATGAAATACTCCTTTGGTTAGTTTGGGTTGGCTGTCAGGACTGTGTGTGTGTCATACCCCCCACTGCTTGTAACAAGACAAGTGGGAGCACAGGTGCAGTATCAGGAGCTGAAAAAGTCCTTGAATTGATGCAAGCAACCCACAGCACCAGCTGAAAAACACCTTATGAGTACTGTTCTCAGGGCAAATCCAAACCAGCCTCATACCAGCTACAGGGAAGAAAATTAACTCTGTCCTGACTGAAACCAGCACACAGTGCATTGGCTGCAATTACAAAAATGTAATATTTCATTGCACTGACATCATAAAGCATGCTTCCTCAATTTGCTATGGTCAGCATTAATTAACAGGCTTCTCAGCTTCTAGGAGCAGTCTATTCCCTTTCGTGTACTGATTGATCAGTGCGGTGCTGCTATATAGAAGGATGTTCTGTTTATGATTCAACGGACATCGAGTGAACAGTACAAATACGGTACAAAAAGGACAGATATTAGAAATCGTTGTTAGAATCAACTAAATTCCTATTGACCTTTAAATTTCATATCACCTGCAAATGATAACATGCTCACCTGGAATTGTAATTTTTGTGAATTAAGTCATTTATGAAGATACAGAGGATTTGAGGAAGAGATTGAGATTATCACTGATGATCTTTCTTGACCTGGGGAGCCCAGCACTGGACATAAAGATTATTATAAGGATATTGAGGATTTGTGTATAATGATTTATGAAGATGTAGAAAAACACAGATACCAGCAGAGACCACTGTTAAAACTCTAAATTGTGAAAATTGACCATTTATCCCAATCTTCTATTTACTGTCTCCCCTGTCCATATGTTCGTGATGCCTACAAAAGAAAGTAGGTAGGTAGGTAGATTCTTCTAACACTGCAATAAACACTTGTTCTTGTTTCATGTTGGAATCTACAGAGAAGTAAGTGCTTGTAACCATCGAACCATGGGGCAAATACGGTTTGAACTAACAACTTTACAGGATAACTGTAAAATTGTACCTGTTTGGAAATTAATTTCCCATAGTACTGAAGCTACTTTTTTTTACTAAATAGTGCTCTGATTTCAATGAAGTGTAGCCGTGGTCCTGAGAGTGATATAAAAATTTCAAAATCTTCATAATTTCCACTTTTATTTTCCTTTAATTATTTCAAAAAAACACTGAATGTGTTTTACTATGCTTCTTCAAAAAGCCAGAGGATAGGGTGGATTGGAGCCATTAACTTTATGTTCCAAGAGCAAGCAGAAAAAAATACACACAATAGACTATGAAATGGAGACAGGAAGGAGATATGGAACTTCGTTGGAGAATAAAAGATGGAGCAAGCAGAAAACTACTGTTAATGGAAGACGTGATTGGAGAGAAGGGATAAGAAAATAAGTGTAAGGAAATATCTGAATTTCCAGAATATTGCATATTGGTCCCTTTTTGCCCTGTAGTTTTGGAGCTGGTGCACTGTTAAATTATTTGGGTCCCATTCTGTAATGTCAGAAAAAAAGTCGTTTTAGATCTTGTGTAACTGTTTTGTCATATTAGAAATTCTTCTAGTAGCTCTGGGTTTGTGTCCAGTATTTCTGATTACAGTTACTCCCGTATTCATTATGTCCTCTTCAATATTGTTGATAAAGCTATGTTTAAGAATTACGCAAAACATCTACGTGATTTGTGTTAACACAGAAGTATGACATCATTACAGAGATATAACGGTAGGATTAAAACAAACAATGGTACCAAAAAATGGGTTGTTATCCTGAGCCAATAACCCATGAAAATGTAAACCATTTTGAGGTAGAAGGGATATTTTTGGTTTGGAGTATTTTAAATTGGATGATTTTTTTTCTTTCTGATTTATGTTATTAGTAATTTTCATTCCTGTAGAATGTTTGGCACACAAGCTTATCCAGTAAATTAGAAGCTTCAAAAGTTTGCTTTTGTGTTCCTCCAGGTGTCAAACTGATTTTAGATCCTGAGTAATTAATTTCTCTGTTGCTGGTACATACCAAATTTGAACTGTATAGGTAGTGTTTCGTACTGCAGGAATTTCATAGCCTATTGGCTCTCCTAAAATCTATGAGAAAGTTTCCAGTGTCACTGGCAGAGATCTCAGCCAACGCTTACGCTACCAACATGGAAATGGGGTGTGTAGGTTGAACCTTTGCTCTTCGTGGGTTTGTTCTGAATAAGTTTCTCTAGAGTTGCTCTATGTGATTCCTTATTCCTTTAGTTCAAAAACATGTAGGACAGGCATTGAAAATATAAAAAGTAATGTATTTCATCTGTTGGTGAGGGAGAAAGTAGAAAGCTCGTCCTGTCTCTGCTTTGTATGATGTCAAGGTTCAAGATGCTAGAGATCAAAAGGAAAAGAATTGTACTCCAAACTTTAATTTTCTGGAACAAGGGTTCCATCTTGCCACTACCACGGATTGTAACCTTGTTTGTTTATCTGTGCAGGATAGCTTAAAATGATTTCATGACTTTTATGTCAGTTCTGTGTTGCAAGCTTTCTGTAAAAATACATTTAGTGATAGAGTTGTTGTTTCTGCAACACTGAGCCCATGAACTTCTGGTTTTGCCTTTAATTTCTCTGGGGCTTGCCAAGATTCAAGATTACAATTTTATGAAATCATGAAACATAATCACTAAAAATATATCAAAGTCTTGGAGCAAGGAAAGGGTTCAAGCACTTGAGGAACAAACAACATGAAAGACCATTCATTCAGTACAGCTGGGGAGAGAATTTGTACATGTGTCTTTAATCTTGCATCCTTTGTGCAGACTACCATATTTTCTAGTTGTGGGCAAACACAAGAATTGGCACTACAAATATTTTCTCTTTCCTGATATGGAGAAGGAGTGAAGGGCTGGTTCCATCCCCCACCCTCCTTTTCTCAGTAAACTCAAATCCCTGTGGGCCAAGAGTAGGTTGGAAAAAAGAATCTATTCCTCAAAGGCAGTGTTAAAATGCTTTCTGGAGCAATATAGAACCAGAAAAGAAACAATGTGTTTCTGTCACCCATTTCTTCCCCGTAGCTGTTACAAAGTTATCTAGTAAACAGTAAAAGTTTTCCCATATAATTAGTATATCAAAGTATTAAACTGAACCTAGAATTCACAATAGTATTCTGATGTTTTACTTAATTTCATATCATGCTTTTCCTTCTCTTTTATTAAAATTTATGAGTTTCTGTTTTAAAACTTAAGATAGCTCCTTGTCACATGAAGGAGAGTGCTCTAGAACAGATTGGGCCCTCAAACTTCTGTAAAATACAGATCAAATTTGGCACTGCTATGACACTTTTCCCTGCCAACCATATGAGACTGGGATCTTTTAAATTGTACCTAGATAAGATTTACTCGTGGACTTGGATATGAAACTGTAAAAGACAGAACAAACCTGGTTCATAGTATCATACTACTCCTGGGGACAGAATTACAAAGGGATCTTTCCCCTGCAAATAAATAATGAAAAAAACCCGTTATATTTGATAAAGTGCTTCCTTGTGTTCTGAACACAATTGGAACCATGTTCTTTATTCCCACATCATTTTAATGTTGATATATGTCAGAGGCATTTCCAGTGGTCCAGGAACTACAGAAACCATGGGGTTTTCCTAGTCTGAAAGTTTTCCTTTATCCTGTTTTTCTACATTTATTCTTGGGGGTTTAAAAAGTATTTTCATCTTCTTCATATTTAATGTATCTGTCAACATCCCTGATCAGTAGTCTAGCTGCAGGCAACCTTATGACGTTGGAGAAATATGCTTCAAGAACGCTAACACATATACATGAAAACTTAATTTTGCCAGACAACGCTCAGGATAAAAGGCTGAAGTGGCTGAAGGATACGTGCAAGCACATTTTGCAGGTTTAGATGTTAGTTTTTAATAAGAGTAGAAGTCCTCACTGGATTTCTGTATTCTGTCCTTGCCTCTTGCTGTTTCAGCCTGAAACTGATGCTGGTGTCTGGTCTTGTGGTTTTGGCAGGTTGAGAATCCAAGATGAGAAATGCCTTACGCATTTTTTTTCCTCTAACACTTTTCCAGTTAAGAACACCTTGAAGAGAAGCTGAAAGTAGCTCTCAGGTTCTATGAATATTGTTAATAAAAATAGCAAAACCAATCAGCAGCTATTTAGCATCAAGTGTTTCCTGTTTGTCTGGATTCTCTCAGCAGCAGATTTCGAGTCTTTAAAACTTAGAGAGGTGTCTGATGGTGAATGCTTTCTCTGGTATTACCTTGATAGGAAAATCTATGCAAAAGGCAAATGACAAGTGATATTTTAGGTGTTTAGAATTTTGCTATTATGCAGATTCTTGTGAGCCTTCAATGCAAGCCTCTCCTGTAGTTTTATAATAAAATCTTACTTAAATGCTGTGCTTTAGGACTCAGTGGATCAGATACAGTATTTATTAGGAACAACGTTTGTGTCAAGCGTAAAGACATTTTGTTAGATCCGAGCAGGTTTTACAATCATTTAGTAATAATAGCACATTTTCAGGAAGAGAATCTGCTTTTTAGTTTTCCTAATATGGCTTTATCTATCAGGGTTGTGATCTTAAAGCATGAAGGACTCCTTATAAAGAAAATACAGATGTTAGACTGGCCGTACTGGATCAGACCAAAGTACCATGCCTGACTAATCTGTATTGCCTGAGGCCTTCCACGATGGAGTAACTGCATCAGTGGACAAGGGAAGAGCTATGGACATCATTTGCCTGGAAATCTATGTCCTTTGACATGGTTCCACACAACATCCGTGTTGCTAAATTGGAGAGATACAGGTTGGATAGATTGACTGTTCAGTGGATAAGGAGTTGGCTGGATGGTCGCTTCCAAGCAGTTTCAGTCAATGGAGATCAGTAATGAGTAGTGTCCCTCAGGGGGACACTTGGGCTTGATACTGTCCAGTATTTTTACTAAAGACAAAGACAGTAGGATTGAGTGCACCCTCAGCAGAATTGCTGAGCAGTGCGCTTGATTCACCTGGGGGAAGGCATGATTTCCAGAGGATCCTTGACAGGATTGAGAAGTGGGCCCATGTGAACCTCATGGAGTTCAACCAGGCCAAGTACAAGGTCCTGCACATGGGTCAGGGCAATTCCCGGTATCAGTGCCTCTTTTGTTGCACACAGTTTTTATTCTGGCCTTCTGTGATGCTGCGGGTTCAGGCCAAGGATGGGATCACCAGTTTGACGCACATCTCACACCTGAAAGTAATAAAGAGAACTGACAACAGTAGTATCTCTTCTCCACATTTTTGGTGCAGTGGTTTTTCATAATGTGAACCTTCACAAATTTAATCATAAAGTACCTATTTGATGTCTGTTTGTTTTGATATTCGCAAGTTTCTGAACCTTATGGTTTTGCAGAGCCATGCTAATTTTTTTTTTTTTTTTTTGAGCAAGGAGTGCAGTTTTGGGCAGTATGTTGCTATTGTGGTAGATACTGACAGCTATGCCTTTCAATATATGTTTTTAAATGGGAGCAAGGTAAGGATAAGTGATCCCTTACCAAGGAGAGGTGTCCATCAGCTATCCTACTCTCTTCTTTCTCTTTTCCCTCAAACAGCATACTGTTTACTCTTAGATAGGCACTCCTGTTTTCCCATTTTGTAACTGGTTGCTTTTGCCCATTAAGTTCAATTTCTGTGCTCTCTGTTTCTCACCCATCTGCCAAATGTATGTGACTTGTTCCCTGTGTCACACATCCCATTTTGTGCACTACACTTTGTTCTGTAGCTGAAGTGTTTGTAAGACACCTCTTACAGCGGCATGTAAGAACGGAAAAGCTCACCTGCTCTGGGGTAGCTTGACTGTGGCTATGTGGTTTTTCATCTTGTCCCAGCTACTCTGAGTTCCTTGAAAGTCTGTGATTTTTTTCTCTATTTCCTTCCTTCTAGGATCCCTTTTATGAAGTCTATGTCTAGTGGGGATTTTGGGGGTTTTCTGGATGTTACAGACCCATATGTTTCAGCTATATTCCTAGATGGTGCTTCATGGCAAATGTACATATGAAAATAGAACTGGATTAATGTTAAAAATTAATTTAAAGCATTTCTGGTTTAATTTATGTAGGGTTTTTTTCACATTCCAGAGTAATAATACATATTATATTCTTACCCCATCTAGTGAAAGATGACCCTGCTCATGGCAGGAGGGTTGGTCTAGAGGATCTGTAAAGATCAAGCCAAATCGTTCTGATTCTATGATTAGATAGAAGTGTACTATTAGAATGGAGAAATACTATATTCCCATAATGTAAGAAAACTCCCATTGCTTTCAGAAAGTTTATATCTTTGATTAAAGTTCTTTGGCTCTACATAATGTAACTGCCGTGAGCAAATGCTGATACAGAAAATGAGGAAAATGTGAGCTACTGTGGTAAATTGACTTCCTCTCTCTGTTACCATAGCAATATAGTCTTCCTGTAGGGGAAACTTTCTCCTGTTATAGCTATATAATTGCTAAAGTCTCTCTAATATTACAGCACACTCTGTCATTTTGCTGTAGTGTAATGCAAGGCTAAAGAATAATTTCTCAACTTAGGTGCATCTTATTGTCTGGTTGTTTGGAAAGGGCTGCATAAGGACTGGGGATTTGGTAGCTCTGGGTAAAGCATGCACTCAGAGCACTGATTTCGGAAGCATTCATTGTTTCCTAATAGTGTGAGCAACGCAAGCTCTGGTTATTGAGAAAGCGAATCAACAAGTAGCCTACTGAGAATCAGAAGTGTCTTTATTCTGCATTTCCTTGGTGCACTGAGTTCATATGTACATGAGCCAATCTGGGGTTTGATATAAGGAGCAAACAAGTCTCCTGGATCTTGAGGCTCCTGAAGGAGATGTTGCTGTTCGAAGACAGTGAGGAATCCAGCAATTTGCACTGATGCAGCTTGAAGCAGCTGCGTGTTAGTGTAGCAATGCTTTTATCCTTTCCAGATCTCATTTGTTCAATGAATCTGCAGTCTCAGTCCTATGCATTTTTTAACTCCAGGCACAGCCAATCTAGAAAAAGATGTTATCTTGTACATTAGAAACCCCAGACCTCCATTTAGACCAGTTTTTCTTTATTTCTCTTTTCCCCTCACTCTTCTTTACCTCCCTTTTAGGTGTATTATTCAGGCTAAGGATCACTTATTCATTTCCAATGCCTGTAGCACATCCTGTGGCATTTAATAAAGATCAAGTCATCATAATTACATTGTTATTGATAGGATCTGTTTCCAACTTAATTCCAGTCTCACTATAATGCATGCTATCATGCTACTGCATCCGTCCATGGAACCATACCTGTAAATGTGGTCAAATGATAGCAGTTTATTTACATCAGTGATCCTGGTTTTGTTTAGTTTGAAATACTTGTGTCTTTACTAAAGGATGTATTATTACTTTTAAGTATTAAGCTATTGAGGAACAGACTTTTTTTTTTTTTCCTATATGAGCTATTGCAGCAATTATTTATTGTGCTTGACAACCAGAAATAAATCTTCCTGGTCTTCCCCTTTAACCTGTAAGATGTTGCAGGAATATGCCTAAATGTCAAGCCATTTTGGTTAAGTATGTGTGGAATCACCTAGAATCATTTCAGCACCTTAACGTTCAGGTATATCGTTACTCAAAGGAAATCTTTGGATTACACCTTATTTCTTGTCTTTAAAAAGAGGTGAGAAATTCTTCAGTGATAATTCAGTTTACTTATACAGGGGCAAAGCTGAAATGCTGTGTTACTGGTTTATGTGTAAGCAGAAATACCGGTTTCTTCTTGATTCATAATAATAAATACAGCTAGGGGCAATACTGTGTTGACTTCCTATTTAAAAAATTCAAGTTGCTTTTATTGTATCTGTTTAATGTCATAGATATCAGATAAAGGGAAGTGAAGAAATACTCAGTCTGAATTTCCAGCTGAAAGCAGCCACTGCATGTTTCTGTATTTCTTTTTTTGGGAGGAGCTAGACATATCTCCATGGACATCCAACCTCCCACAGATCTGAGGCCAAATGGCAAAGAACTCTGAATCAACAATGAGAATATAGGACTGTGATATGTTAACATAGCAATGTTAGGACTTCACAGTTTAGATCAATTGCTTGACCACACAATTTGTTAAATATATAATGTCCATCTCTCCTGTATTTAATGAGTACGCTTCCTGGAATTCAACTTGCACTCAATTTTACCTACTGACTAAAGAAAAGCTCCCAGATTCATATTTGCAGATGTGAACAATAATGTGCAAGATATGCAAAGTCCCCAAGGACATGATCTTCTTTGAATATTAAATAAGTGTCTTATGCTCTCAATTTTTGGCAATGAATGTATTTGTTGAGGTTCTTGCTGCGTATATAACTTAAGTGTCCAATTGTGCAATGTTGACTGTAAAACTTAAAATTCCCAGGTTTCTTCAAATTATAGGCTGTAGTTTACTTTTGAGTGTAATGCCTTGGAGGAACGATGTTACCATGATGGCTGATTAATTTCAGAAATTGAAGATGTTTATTTTAAAGCTATTTTCCTACCCATTTTGTTAAGGTTGTGAAAAGTACTGCCATAAAGGATGATTTTCTTTCTTTCCATAAGATTAGTGTCAGAAGCAAAAAGAACTGGAAATCCCAGAAGAAATATTAACCTTAGGATAATTCTAGCCAACTTTTGTCACAAAAGAGCACAAATACTCTGGAGAAACAAACATTCAGATGTTGTATTTTTCAGGCATACAGTATATCTTCTCAGGTTCTTCTACAAAGTTTTCTGAAGCATTTGTTGCCATTTTAGGCACTTATTATTTAACGTTCTTAAAATATGTAGTAAGATACAGTCTTAAGAAATCCACTTTGCTCAGTGCAATACCTTTGAGTTCCCAAATACATGTATAGACGTGAACTTCCACTCCTAATCATCTTCAAACTCTATTCCAAAAACATCTGAAACAAAAAGTCTCAGTTTTTCATCAGCTTTAATCTGCATTGATTGCAATCTTTATTTTGAGACTTCTGATTAGGGGATGCCATCATATTGCATCCTTTCTGAAAGCTGTCTGCCTTGCTCACTGACAGCTTTCCCATCCCTATCCTTTCTCTGTCTTTCCTGGATCTCTGAGCATGTTGAAAATATATTCCTTCACAATAGATCTGTGCATATCTATTGTTAGCAAGTTGGTTTTGTCCCTTTGCCTACAGTTTGCTGGATGTGAAGGGGTGAATATTAACACTGTGGATTTATTTGGGTTATACTGTAAATGTCAACAAATTCTGCTTTCAAATATGCCTTTATGCCAGCTCTTAGTCAAAGGACTTTAGGGAAAATCAGGGAAATACTCAGATAAAAATATGTACATTGGAGCATACATTTGTGTTTCCTTTTGCAAAAAGAATTCCACTGTCTTTTTCCATCAGTTCACTTGCTTTGTCCCTTCAGCATTTCTGTGGGGAATGGATAATTACAGTGAATTTATTAGTAAAAGACGTATTACAAGCAAACCTGCAGGACTTTCCTTCTCTTCTTTAGTGGTTATCTCTACATTTGCATCCTATGGTCTGACTAACCCACAAAAAGCTGAATGTTCCAATGACAAGTATCACTCCTGGAAGAAATAAATCAGGTCTGAGCTATGTAGGATCAGGGAGAGAAAGCATAGGATTTCAATAAAGGAATTAATTGTGAACATGTCAACATGACCTCAAAAGCATTTATCACATGCCTCAAGAAGCAGGGTTTCAGTAAGCAGGTGTCTGAATTGCTAGATTTAATGTCAGCTAAACTGACATAGAGAAGATGCCATCACCTTTTACACTGGGCATGTATCTCTTCAATAATCATGGTGACTTGTCATACTTCTTAGTATGTATGTTTTTTGGCTTATCCGCATGGGATTTTTTTGAGGAAAAGCTTAAAGATGCTCCATCAATGAATCTGAAAAGCATGTTGAAATGCCTTCTGTAGCAAATGGGAAAGTGAGGGTAGACATATCCAGTCTCACTAGAAATAAGCTTGTATTTATGAAAATATTCCTTCAGTACAATTTTTTCATTAGGTGGCACAACTTCCTTGCAGCACGTGAATGACATCTGCTGTGGTGATTTCACTCTCTTCTCCAACGTAGACATGCAGTAATTCCTTCTCATCAGCTGAGGCGTAACAGAAAGCAAGAAGGAAGAAGGTCTTTCACAGGATGCAGAAGAATCTTTGAGAATAAAGCTTAGCAATGGATGATACATTTCAATACCACAGCCCTTTGAGTAGTCCAAAACATGCACAATAAAGAAAAGCAACTAGGGAGCCTGATTATTATTCTTACCCTCCACTACCATTTCTGAGGTGAGACACATAAGCAGTTTGCCTTCTCCTGTGGCTGCTTTGCACTGTGTGAGTAGTGCAGAGCAGCTCTGGGAACGAAACTTTGCTACAGAGTGCTTCTGCTTGTTGGCTTTTGACCCTGATGAAATAATGCTTTGAGACCTCAAACCGAAGCACCAGGGCATTCCTTTCCTGCGGACCTCGAAGCTCGACATCTATTACAGTTCCCAGAAAAGAAGTAATTGCTGTGGACTAACTTACTCCGCAGATATTTTAATTGGGCTGTATTTTCCTGTTCCTTCTCCAGGCCTCTCCTTCAGTAAGACGACTTACCTTATATTGTGGCAGCAAATGATTACTCGTGTATAAACTGAAAATGGTGAGGAGGCGTTAGCATGGGCGGCCTTTCCAAGTGTATCTGTGGGACAAGAGTGACATCTAGTGGTCAGCTCTGGTAAACGCAGGTGTCGTTATCTGGCAATTCTATTTCCTGTCATGAAATGCTGTCCACTTACCGTCTTTCCACTTACAAGGGAAAACACCACTCATTTGCACAGCCAAAGTACTTTACACACAAGAATTGTTTAAATCTTGTAGAACTCTTGGTAAGAATTTTAAAAATCAATTCCATTTTACAGCTGAGTAAAAAGAGTATGTATAAAATGGCTTATCCAAAGAACCCCCCAAATTTCTGTGAAATAATTAGGAACAGAACTTAATTTTGACTATAACTGACTCCTTCCATTATTTCATTCCTGGGACTTCAAGATAGTGTAACTAATTACCACCAGCAGGCAGATGTTTAGCCACTTCCAGGAAATGGTATCGTGTGTAATGGCTACATGGGAAGGCAAATGCCATAACTCTGAACGTCCCCGCCTTCTCCTACTTCCCAGCTGCAGCCAGGGCATACCTCCCCAGCGGCTTCCACCCATGGTTCCCCTCACGGAGGTGAGTTGGAGCTGTCTTACTGTGTCAGACACTCCCAAGCTACTCCACCCAGCCTTCCCTGGCTTTTTATGAAACTGGTCACCCGGGAGCTGAACTGGTCCCCATATAGCTTGCACCTGGTGAGTGCTCAAGGCAGGTAGGGGACGGCCTCCTGCCCTGGGCTATGCCTATGCTGAGGTTTAGGAATGGGAGCTGCAATTTCTCCCTTAGGATATAGGGAGAACGGATGGGAATATGGAAGGGCAGGTGTGTCTTCCCCTCTAGGGTCAGGAAGGAAGTCATCTGGCAATGTGTGCTTGCCACCTGAGACCCCACATGGAGTGCTCCAACCAGCTCTGGGGCCCCCAGCACAAGAAAGACATGGACCTGTTAGAGTAGGTCCAGAGGAGGACCACAGAAATTGTCAGATGGCTGGAATACCTCTCCTATGAACAAAGACCATGAGAGTTGGCATTGTTTTACCTGGAGAATAGAAGACTCTGGGGAGACCTTATCGCAGCTTTTCAATACTTCAAGGGGTCTTGTAAGAAAGATGCAGAGACACCTTTTACCAGGACCTGTCGTGACAGGACAAGGCGTAACAGTTTTAAACCAAAAGAGGATAGGTTTAGATTGGACATAAGGAAGAAATTCTGTACTATAAGGGTGGTGAGACACTAGAACAGGTTGCCCAGAGACATTGTGGATGTCCCATCATCGAAAGTGTTCAAAGTCAGGTTGGATGGAGCTTTGAACAGACTTGATCTAGTGAAAGATATCCCTGCCCATGACAGTGGTGTTGGACTAGATGATCTTGGAAGGTCCTTTCCAACCCAAAACATTCCATGATTTTATGATTTGGGGTCTATTGCACTGGACTCTCTATCACAGAACTACGGACTATGTTGGAAGGGCCCTCTGAAGATTTTACAATCCAAACTCCTGTTCAAAAGCAGGGCTGACTTGGAAACTAGAGCAAATCACAAAACTCCATAAGCTTGTGCAGCAAATGATTTCAATGCTTCAAACTCTCTCATTGTTTATCACTTATGTATCACCAGGATTTTTTTGCTTCAACTATGACCTTTGTCTCTTGTCCTTTTGCTATGCAGCTCTATGGAAAATTTTGCTCACGCTTTTTTCAAGTAGAAGACAGCAATGAGGTCATTCCAAAGCCTTGCGTTTATCAGTATTTCTATTGTCCTGTGAGACCCAAAACTGGACTCACCATCCAAATGTAGCATCATGAGTCCTGAATAGGTGGAAATAATCGCTTCTCTCTATTAGCGATACTCAGACAATTGGGCAACTTAGAAATACTCATCTGTGACATGAAATCGAAATTAAACTGATGTATTTCATGTGAAGTCCTTACAGGGGTTTTCTTTTTCAAGGAAATTTGAAATCAAAAATTTGAGATTTTTTTCTTCTTAGTAATTCATATTGAGGAAAAAAACGTAACATAAACTGTCTAGCACCTAAAGATTAGTTGATAATAAGCTAATGATTAAGTCCTGACAAATTCTCTAGCTGAGTTAAGAGATTAGGAAAGCTACTTAAGAGAAACCATAAAATCTTAGTTGGATTTTTATTTGCAGTTTTAATCATTACCACCATAGCAAATATTAAAGAATGACCTTTCCATGGCATAGTCAAAGTCTCTTTCTCTCTGGAATATTACTACTATTATTTATTTTCTTCTTAGCCTTATATTCTCTTTTTGCATGCATGATATGTTTGTCAAAACTTCAAAATCTTTTCAGGCACCTCAGTTCATCTTTGCTGACACATTCAACTATCAGTAGAGGGTGGAGGTCTGAATATTTTGCACACGAAGTTTTTTACTTTGTCATGAGGTATAAGAATATTTCAAGTGTTGTCAGTGCTGAAATAATTTGAACAGATTGCCACATAGATGAATTTCTAATGCAGACCTTACATTGTTATTAGGAAGCACAATGGTTTAAATATATCTGGTTGGCCTTTTGCTAATTCTGAAAGGAAATGAAATATTTCTAAAGGCATAATAAATAACCATATTTCTATTAAGAGAACACAAAAGGCTATGACCAATGCCTTGTCCTTTATGGGTGATGAGCTAAAAAGAAGAGACTGACCTTAGTGGATATTGATCAGAACCTGAAAGTGGCAAAGAGCTGTGTTTTCCCCTTGAAAAAAAATCCTTGCCTGCTTTCTTCTCTACTGTGTGTACCAGGGCTTGCCAGGTATTTAAAAGGAAAAAAAAAAAAAAAAAAGACATACCTGTTCTGTGTTTTTTCTGATAATTCGTAGTGTAACTTATATTACTGGGCATATGAAGAAAGCACTATCTCTTCGTTTTCTGTTTAAACCAGGTGCTTTAATCATGTCTTATTTTCTATTTCTTAATACACTGTTTACATTAGCGTAGCACCTGGACTCACAGCAGAGAACAGAATCCCATCCTACTTCAAGCAACTGAGTATCTAAGTACTAGTGACATCTGACAGTAAAAAGACAAATGACTTCCCAAAAGTTAGTAAATCAATCACAGAGCCAGGATCTGAACATAGATTTCCTCTAGGCTATCACCTCCAGCCTGACCCATATATATATATTTTTTTTTTCCCCCACCTAAAGGGAAAATCTTGATTCTGACTAAAAGCCTCTTTCTTTTACAGGTAAAGAAACAATGAAATAGGCCTTAATCCATTTCTGAACTCAATTCTATTTGCCCGCTCATTTGAAAGAATATTTCAAGTTCTCTGACACTCTTAAGGGTTTTTCTGGGGCATTTTAAAGGCAATGCAGTTTACTTATTACTTCTCAGGCTTTCAG
Organism: Rhynochetos jubatus; assembly: GCA_027574665.1. NCBI lineage: Eukaryota > Metazoa > Chordata > Aves > Eurypygiformes > Rhynochetidae > Rhynochetos > Rhynochetos jubatus. The sequence goes on from CM050656.1 coordinate 28,401,686, forward strand.
AAACATGATTAAGACAAAAAAAATGGAAGTGTTGTTCATCATGCCTGCCTTTAAATCATTTTCACTTGCAGATCTGCATCGCCTTTCATGCTCCCACCCCAAGAACCCATGCCCATGCCCGCTCTCTTTGTTAGGCTGTTTGGATTCACTGTCAGTACTTGGTACAGCAGTAAAACATTCATGACTGGAATGTTTGGATAGTAAAAATACTAAAGGTGCAGGTTTCTCTTCATTCACAACCTATAGGCTTGCCAGAAAAAAAACCCATTTTCTGTTGATATACAACCCTAGAATTACTTCTTACTTCCAGGACCCAGTTTAATTCTAGCTCTATCTTGGGCCTTCCCTACCCTTGACTTCCAAGATGTAGTGGAATGAGTCTCTCCCACAGTGAAGATGTAGCCAAGGGGCAGAGAGATGCATAAAAAATTATTTTTATTATGATTTACTGACTTCCACAAATGAAAGCACCTATAGATTGAATGCTATTCTAACTTCAAAATATTTTGCATATTCAAGTCCGAGTACATTATTTACCCTGGAGTTTTCAAATTATCTGTTATTTCAAAGTGAATTTAGAAAATATAAGTAAATATTGTTTTATTTTCCATAACTGTTGTCTGACAGTCCATTCTAGCTTTTTGAAAGTGACCTCTATAAGAATATTTCCCATGTAAATGATACAGCAAGTGAACATACAGTTTCTTTGTCATTCAAATACTTTCTATAATTCTCAGAGTATTTTACCACTATTAATATAAACAAATCAGATAAGTAAAATAATAATAACTTTAAAGTGTTTATGGTGATCATCTTCAAAAAACAACATTCAAGAGGAAAATATTCTTGGAGCAATGATGGTTCATATGATTATAGACTCTTCTACAAGGTTATGAAATTAATATTAATGTTAATTAAAGCCCATGGCAATGACTATATTAACAAACTGTTCCACTAATTACATTTCACTGTTTAGATTGCATTAGATTGAGATTTTTTTATGCAAAGATTTGAAAATTGCCTATATCTCATAAATAATAAAAAATATTAATGGAGAATAATGTATGTTTCAACCCACAATTACAGCAATATTTTTTTTAATTCGGATTCATAACATAGAACCGTAAAAATGGAATTAGGAAAGATAGATACTAATCAGTACAATGAGATTCATACCTGTTTCCCTTTGAATTTAAATATCTTTTTCTTAAGGAAAGATGGACATGCAGGAAATTAAATATCTCCCCTTTTCATAATGGAAAGTTTGTCTAAACAGGTATTACAGCTCTGACTCTACCTCTGGCCAGAACAGTATTATACATGTTTGGTTTTCACCTTCTGCCCATGGACCACTGACAAAAATAAGAGGTACCAAAAAAACCCTTTTATTTATTGAATCTTTAATAATGCATCGACTGCTTTACACAGACAACCTGGGTTAATATCTTCTTTGGGCAGCTGAGTGTTACAATCTCACGATGTGTTTATTGAGAAAGACAAATGGAAACACCACACGCAGCAGTTTGCCGCAAAATTTCTTTTCCTGCAGCCCTCTATGAAGAAGCAGGACTATTCCAGAGTCTTAGTTGTATTTGTTACCAGAAGAGCTCCTTCACAGCTAGCAGACTTTGTAATTGTGTTTGATCTCTGCTCTTACTCTGCAGCCACTGCTGTAAATGGCTCAGCTGATTCTCTTACTCAGAGCAATCCAATATTAGAGACAAAAGGATAATATTGAACAACCCCTGCCATTAACTGACTGACTGGAATTTCATCTGCGGTGAAAACGAGCTAAAGGCTCTCTGACATTTCTCCTTGCATAAAATAATATTTAAAACCTATTTGCTGGGCCCTCAAAAATTATTCTGAAGGAGGAAGTGGAGGTTGTAACCCATAATAGTTACACACTATTACGTGCTGTTTCTTTAGTACAGTAGTGGTTATTTGGCATTTCACTAACAAAACTATGAAGACCTGGCTCTGAGGAATTTATTACTGTAAGCATCTTCTGTAGGGCATGTTGACTAGCTCAGTGGCAGAATAGGAGGACCAGAGTTTGGGTTTCAGTCACTGGAATGTGATTGTTTGACGTGTTGATGTATATATAACATGTGCCCCACCGTCAGGACTAACATTTAATAGAGTGACAAACTGGTCTCAAAGTCCAGAGGTGTCAGTCACAATGATGAATAAAGGCTTTTGGTGTAGAGGTAAAGATTTACCTGGATGGACAGATGAAAGGGTAAGCCACAGGGAAACATACTGGGACTATGTAGAATTCATCTTGAATTTTAAACTAAAGAAAAATAACTCAGTTTAGAGCATAGATATTTCTCTAGTAGGCCTAAATCTAATTAAACTTAACCAAGCTGTCGACTTTCTTTTCTAAAAATCTTCTAATTTTGTACTAGGAAATAATAAAATAGAAGATAACCTTACTAATAATGGATAGCTATTTAATCATAAAGATTATATTTCTGTGGTGGGATGGCATCCCTTAGAACATGTAGCACAAATAGGCAAACCAGAGAAGGTAACCTCAAAGAGTACAAAAATAGCAGTGAGCTTTATAGAGCAAGAAGAAGCCTTTGTATAAATTTAAAAAGCCACAGGAGTAATTGGAGGGAGTATACTAATTAGGCTTGGAAATGAATGTTGTTATAGAGAGAGAGCAGTTCAGCATATGGAAAACAGATTTCTAGGGTGTGCATAAGACTAAAAGAAATGGATAATAAAACTCTTCTATTTCTTTAACACTTTCCAGTTGAGGATTTCAGAGGATATTACTAAAATAATTTATTCTTAAAAATTCTCAAGAGTAGGAGAAACTTAAATACTACCATGCAAAATGCCAGTTTTGGCGTTGGAGTGCCAAGATTGGATATGTAAACCTAAAGTTTGAAACATATGTTGGAAAAGATTCATTGTTATAGATAACACTATGCAAAAGCATTTTTACTTGTCATGTACTTTTTCACCTGCTGCGATTTGATCAAAGTTGCACTTGTAAATAAGGTTCTGTGATTTGTGTCTCTTGGTTCTCAGTCATTCGCTGATCCTTGTGATAACTTCCCTGTCTTCATAATTTAGTCAGCCTTCTACATCCAATCCAAAGCAAAAACTAGTACCAGAACCAGTCCTTCCTGCTGCTGTGATGGTTTTCTGTATGACTTTGGAAACAGTGAAGAGTGTTACTACTTCATACTGTTTATCAGACAAGTTTCTTAACTCCCTGAGTTTTAACTGCATTTTTAAAAGCACAGTGTTTCTGGGATGAGTGATTTCCCCACACTTCATGTTTAAAACTCTGGTGTCAGTAGGTCAAAGAAACGGCATCTGAACATTTGTAACTTACTGAACACAACAAGGTTTATAACTCAACGCTTCCCAATATGTGATTTAGACGATCATTTGTTTTGTTTCATGATAACTCATACTTCATATCAAAGACTTCACAGTCAGTAGGTCGAAGAAATAGCATCTGAACACCTGTGACTTAGTGAACTCCACAAGGTTTTTACAACTTACAGCTCCAGCTAAATCAAATATGGGGAGGTCATTTGTTTCATGCACCCTCAGAGCTGTATTAATAAATAAGGAGGCTTTGGAAACAAAATTGCTGGATATGCTGATCACTGGGTCATTTGGTCTTTATTTTTATAACACTGCAGATGCTGCTTTGCTGCCTGTTAAAACACTTTTCTTTTGGGAACACATAAGAGACTTGAGAGACCGGTATCGTTTTGTCTAACAGTATTTTAAAAAAATATTAAACAAAAAGTATGTTATTCCTTAATCTTTTTTTTTCTCTGTAATGTCATACAGGTGTACACACGTAACAGGTGGGGAATTAGAGATCACTGTACTGAGAATCTTTAAAAGACGGATAAATGAGGCCACTCAAACTTCGTAACACTTGACTAAATTGATATTCATCAACACACAATACACGTCAGCAGTTATTAGGTCTTAATAACTATTAATTATTATAACATTGAGAAAATCAGACATTAACAATTTTACTGTACTTTACCTCTGAGCATAAAACACCTGGAAGCTCCTGCTCTGTAGATGATGTTGGTGAGTATGGTTCTTGATACTCTGTGCTGGAGACCAAGATGGTCAGAGTGGAGAAAGCTGAAAATCAGAGACCGATTGACATGGCATAATGTACTGCCGTACGCTTTCCCTCTGACCTGAGCATGACTACAAAGAATGAGCTCCAGACCACCAGTCAGTCTCCAGACAGACTTTTGCTAATAAAATTAAAAAAAAAAAAAAATAGTCTATATGCTCAATTTTGACTTTCAAATATTACTGACTGAGAAAGCAGAATTCCCCTTATTGTTGCAGTCTGTCTCAGATTGTGCAATAGGAAGGTTCTGGTTTGTTAAATGCTGATTAAAATATAAAATTTCTCTTTAACTTCCACTTCACTAGTATTGATAGTTCCTCATTTTGCACATTGTTCATTTTAACCAGTATCAGCTTAGCTACTCAGCATAATTCTATTTATTATTAACTCACTTGAAATGTTCAGCTGTTTATTTGTCAAGAAAACTCTGACATTACTGTCTTATGTGAGATATTTCCTGCATGATTTTACCGAAATTCAAAGTTCTAAATTCCCTGACAAAAGCTGGATTTCCGTCTAAAACTTTAAATTTCTGAGTTGATAAAGAACTTCTGATAGGCTGTATCATTAGTGTGTTGCATTCCAAGTAATCATAGCCTGGGTGGGCAAGATGGAAGCATTAAAAAAAAAATTAGAATAAAGAAGTTTTGAGGTAGAAGTAAATCTGTATTTCTTCAGTTACTGGAATTAGTTAATAGCAATTATATTAGTTTATAACTGTTCTTTAAGACATTCCTTGAACACAAACCCAGTTGATTGTCTGAAGATGTAATGCTTCTATGAAAATACAATTGGAAAAGAGGCTAATCCCTATGCATGGTATCTTTCTCGCTTTATTGTTAAAGCCTGTCACTAATTGGGGGTTAAATGTCTCCCTGATTGAATAAGACCCAAAGAAATAAATTTCCCTCAGCTTTCTATTCTGTAGGATCACTAAAGACCAGGATAACCCAAATAAACCCACAGATAATAAAAATGCAACTTACATTAAACTATGAAAATAGGGACTAATGGAGGGAGAAAAGTCAGTCACACTGTTCCTGCAGCATGGAATCCTTAAGCTAGCAATGACCTAATTTCACTAGTCCACACCGCAGATACCCTTCCTAGATTACTGTGCACTTCTTCAGTCTGGAAGCAATTCAGTCACATTTGTATGGGTATCTGAATTATTACTACAAACTGAATCATTTGCAGGTAACTGGAAATATATTTGATTTGCAGGTGATTGATGGCCAAACCTCAAGTATTTGGCATTCATGTGTAGTTAACACTTCAATGTTTGGTGGTTCTCTGGATTCTACAGATTTCTGGCCCTGAAAAAATGTGATCTCGTGAGGACTGCACTCAAATTTTGGCACATGAACGCAACTGGCTGTAGTAACGTTACACCTTATAGGATTTATGGCTTCCCTAACAGGATCAGCAAGCTCTGAAGGACATACAGTGGTCTCATGCACAACCTTTACTTTTGAGGTTGAATGATGGCTATTCTACATTATGGTTATTCTAGTATTTCAGCAGCCATTAAGGACACACTGAGAGAGACTAGGGTAGCATGCTGAGTTAGATTAGAATAAGCTTTCTCTGAAAAACCTCCTGCTGGCATAGGCCCCACAGCAGAAGCAGCAATTGTTAAACCTGTCCTGAAGGCTATATTTAGCTGGTGTGGCTGGGTCTGTTTTGGGTAAAGTGAACTATGCAGGAGGGGAGATTTTCTCCTCTGACACATGTAAGCACACAGTCATTTCTGAGCAACATAGCTGTACTGGCTGAACTTTGTAGTGTAGAGCAAATCTTTGTATGGCACAAATTACAGATTCAAACACAAAAATATCTCAAGCCCTGAAGCAGAATGTTAGAATATTATCCTTTTCCTGATCATATCCTACTTACACTAAGCAGCACATGGAGGTGCTCCTGTGGAGCTGGGGTAAATGGATACAATATCCCTTGAGCTGTAAGACTAGTGGAAAAAAAAAAAAGTAATTAATTTTAATCCTATAATGCAAATAAATGCAATCTTATAGGGAAAACAGATAACAGAAAAAACTACAGACTGGTGGGCAGCCAAACTTTTTAAGATGAATCCTTATTCTATGCAGTATTTTACCCTGAGGCTTACTAGATATTTTAAAATTCAGTACAATTAAATCATAATTGCTGTCAAGTATGGTTAGGCACATTACATTTTCCAGGTTTTAACAAAAAATGAACATGCATTTTAGAATGTTACTAGGTTTACAAATTTACAGCAAGTCTGCTTTCCAAATATCTTAATGGCCCACATCAAGGCAGGTGTTATTTGCTGGATTCAGTTAAGTGCCCTGTAACAGCTTTTCTCTAATACACTCGATTTTTATTGCTACTTAATAATTTGTGGTCACAGTATTGGCAAAATGAAACATCAGGTTAAATTTCTGTCACCGCATATTAACAATACAGCAGCCCTTCAAATGGCATTTTAACCAAACATGCCATTTAACCAAATCATGTATTAAAATATATTTATAATCAAGACGTGATTGCATTGTCCTTTGGCATACTTAATGTTATGTCATTCTGGTTTATTACAAAATACCAAAAGCATGTATTGAATCTGAGTTTTGTGAATAAATACAAGTAGAGTCGAGAGACTAACATCAAAAGCATCCTTTTTCTTAAAAAAAATTTTTTTTTTTTTTGAGATTATGTATAAGGTGAAGTATAATGGAGAATGAAGACAAAATGGGGTAAAAATTAGAGAGAAAAATCCCTCTTATTAATGTGGAAAAATGAGCAAGCTCTGCCAGAAATTCAAGACAATGGCGTCTAATCTTTCCAAGAAGCACTGGCACGTTTTTACAACTGAGGCTGTCTTACGTCTGCCCAGTATTTTCAGATCACAGAAAAATAATTGTTAGTGACCAAGGACAAAAACTAAGGAAGAGGGATGGTATCTAGCTATCCACAATGGAAATTCTCTTAGGTCACAAGTCACTGCAGGAAAGGAGAAACCTGTTTTGTAAAGTTTATGAACTAAATAAGAAGAGTTTTGTCTCTAATTGCCACCTCTAGTACACCTGTAAAAGAGGGAACAAGGGAAGGCAAGTTTTCCTGGAAAGTTGTAGGAAGTTGAGGAAGAGTGAGTAAGGATCTCAAGCAACAACCTTAGCAGCCATGATTTATAATCAGCATGCCATAGTATCATTCACTGATTAGTATTTTGCATAGCCAAACATGCTACTGAACTTCTCTAAAAGGCTGGAAAAAGAACATAATTATCTCCTACAGGCTCATTCCTGGATGTCTTTTCCAGGTACTTATACAAGAAAGAGGAGGTATACAGACACAGTTACGAGAAAGAGGAGGTATACAGACACAGTTTCTTTTGCATGTTTCAGGCAATCCTGTTTTTCCAGGCTACTGAGTGGAAAGAATACAATGTTTTGGAGAAAGCTTCTACATATAAATGAAAGTGCGCTATTGTTCTTTGAGTCACATCAGCTTGCATTTCTCTCCTGGGCACACCTTTCTTCTCCAGGTTATAGTGTTGAAAAGTTTGTAAACCTACTCGAAATATACATCTTTGGGATCTCTATTCTATTTCCAAAGGATATATATGTATTTAAGGTGTCTACACTTCGGTCCAGTCAGTGTTTCTTGATAGCTACTAAATACCCTCAGTTCCTAATGAACTTTCCCACTAGGAGAAAAGGTAAAGTTCCCCCCTCATGTTCTAATTAATGAGAAGTGGAGGGGAGGGATGGGGGGAGGAAGGAAGAAAAAGCTATTAACAGAAATTCTGCAAGAGGGAAAGTTCACAGAATGGAAAACCAACAGACACTTTTCCGGAGTTGGACAGCTGATAGGAACTGATAAGCGCATGACAAACATTTTGATGTGCAACATTTCATTAGTATCCTGATCAGTAAGAAATTACTCAAGACGTAGTCTCTCGTGGAGAATTATACTATTCGTAGTAAGGCAATGACCGCAATGTCAGGCTTCAGAATAGAACTGTAACTGTACTGTCATTAATTTCATGAAATTATTGACATCTTTAAGATATTGCAGGTAATGAATGAGTAGAAGAGTGAAGTAGTCAAAAAGAATGTAACTTAGCCATCCTGCAAGACACTTGAAATGTGTACTCATTTCACAAGGCACTGGTTTTGAATTATGACTGTAACAAGCACAATATGCAACAATATTTTTAATCAATCCTAAGAGCATTTTTGGCTACATAGTTCTCATGACATAGTTTTGGATTTATGTCATTTTATCTTTTGCTTCTGCACAATTTTCTAGGAAATAAAAGAATAGTGAAATTCAAGTGTCCAAGGTTAGATAGACAATATTAGACTCGTTGAGAAAGAGCACACAGAAAGAGACTTTACATACAAGTAAGCACATACAAAACATAGTTCTCTTTGTCCAGAGAAGCTGTGGATGCCCCATCCCTGGAAGTGTTCAAGGCCAGGCTGGATGAGGCTTGGAGCAACCTGGGCTAGTGGAGGGTGTCCCTGCCCATGGCAGGGGCGTTGGAATTGGATGGTCTTTAAGGTCCTTTCCAACCCAAACCATGCTGTGATTCTACAAGGCATGTTAAGAAGTGAATGTGGTAGAATTTAAAGCTGTGTATAAGATGGAACTGTTAAAGCCACAAATAAACAGTTAGTAACATTGAGAATGAAAAATTTTAGTTGATCCAGCTGTTTATTTTCTATTTTTAGAATAGAATGGTCATGGATGCTAGCCAGTAGCACAAATATGCTGGATTGTGATTTTTTATGTCTTGATGCAATGAGCTGCTCAATTGCCTTGCCCAGGAAACACCTTACCACAGTGTTGTGGAAATTCTTTTGGATAATCAAAAGTCGAGACCTCTCTCTGGCTTTTCATCCAGCACAAGAGTTCAGCTTTCAGCGTTGGACAACAGCAAACACATTCAGAAAATCTTTCTTTCTGATAACACACATTTTATAGGCCCCAAAGGAAACCTGCTTCCTGGTAAATATGTTCTCCAATGATATTATCTTCTTAGAGTGGGGAATGAGGTTGTACTAATTGATTGATTTTTGCAGCAGTTCTTGATAAGAAATCACGTAAATTGGTGTATGAGTTGTTTTGGGTAGTTTGTTGGTTTTGGGGTTTTGGGGTTTTTTTTTTTGTTTGTTTGTTTGTTTTTTAATTCCAATCCTGATTTGGAGAAAATACAACTGAAGAAAAGTAATATAATCGGTATGGCAAAGTAGCTGATACAGTGGTATTATGTTATTATATGCATATTGCATCTACAAATGTTCAGCAGGAGAGACTGAAGCTCCTAATCTGGTGTTTTATTCCACGCACAAAGTGTTATAGGCAGAGCCAGTATGTTCTCACTATCTCTGTCACAGACACTGCGTATCTCCTGTTGTTTCTAATTTGAAATTATGTTGATCTAGAATGAGAAATACTCTTTTATGTTCATTATTCATGGGAATATCTATACTACTTGTCTGATAAATTCTTGTAGCCTTCTATTTATCTTTTAGCTCATAATGTACTTGTCTTGACAATATTTACATCAACACAGTCACCTCAGACACATTCTCAAACAGTTCTTTCATCACAAATCATCCTGTGGATCATTTATTTTATGCAATGAATAATTTTGGATAACTAGTGGAGTACAAATATTACTCAAGTAAATAGCTAGATTTATTCACAAAGGTACTTTCAAACAGTTAAAGAAGCTTTATCACCTCTTTACAGATGCTTATGTATTTGAAGGAATCTGTGATACTAAATTAACATCTTAATATTTTGCATTTTTACTAGGAAGTATCCTCATTTTCTTCTGTCTCCCAGAGAGGACACAGAGCTGAGAACCAAACTTTGACATTTCTCCACCTGAAAGTAATTTCAACTCTTCAAAAGATGACAGCATTTGAATTGTATTTTATAAGAAGGATTAAGGTCAAAAAAAGTGGCTGAATTCGTTTTTGTCTGGAGCTTGGGCAAAGAAATGCCAGGCTGTCACTTGTCACTTGCCTTCTTACAAACAGCCTATATTCTGGGCCATACTGCGCCCTGATTTATGCAGTGTCGATCTCTATAGTCCTGTCTTTGTTGAAACAATATGGATATAGCTCAGAGCAAGTGAGAGCAGTGACAACAGCACATTTTTATATCCATGCTCTCAACCCTTCACTATATAGTTTGAGTTTGGCAGGTAGGGTCCGCAGAACTAGATCGAAATCTCGGGTGGTGTGACTTATTCTTTACTTACCCTAGACCGATTGCTCATCTCTATACCCTTAAAACCAGATGAAGATTTGAAGTGTTTATACTCCATATCATTAATATTATGCCTGTATGATTCATATACATTCAGTATCCTAAAATGAATCAATCTTCATTTTGTAGTTTATGATCCAGGATTGCACACATCTAGTCAGTTCTAAATGTATTTAAATATTCACATAATTATTTATGATCCATAGATCATACACAGATGAATTGACATTGTTGGAGGGCTAAAGTCCTCATTACTCTCCAAAATCTGCAAATGGCTTCCAATCTCAGTGCTTCATCCAGTGAAAAAAAAATGAGTGCGCTCAGAACAAAAGCCTTAAGTAAATATCAGAAATTAAAATTAATTATTCATGTACACTGAGCATGTAGAACCATGGGAAGAAATTTCTGAGTCTTAAGATGTGTGTCCAGTGTAAACTGAACGAGTATGGACATGAATTAGAAGGAATTGTACCTGTAGGCATTGAGTTCTCTAAGGTAAATTAGTTCCTGGAATGATTTCAACAGCCAGTACAAGAAGTTTCTTTATGATTAAGATGATTACATGCAGGAGTATGTTCATGGACCTGACAGTACTTCAGACTGAGGGAGTTCCCAGCTGTCCAAAACTTGTGGAAGAGACTGTCAGTGGCCTCAGCGTAGGTTCCCCTGGCCACAAGCAGTAACTGGTGGAGTGGTGAATGAGAAGGGGGAAGGGGGCTCCACTGACCCAGGTGGAGCTCACTGTGTGTGCAGGTTTGCAGGGGGGATGTCTCCCTCCATCTCTTCCCCTCAGGATGCCTGACCCCTGCCTGCTGCAGCACATGCCACCCTGGAGGTCCTTGGTGTAGGGTTGTGTCCCTCTACTCTAGTATGAGTGCTGATCCCAAGAATGGAGCACACGGAGGGTTAACACTACCCCGTACCCCAAAATCCGTTTACCGTATGTTGTACATCATTCTGTCTCATTTCCTCAACCAACAATGCATGCTAAAGTCTGGTAAAACCTTCTCCTGTGTGATATAATGTAATACATTTTTAATTGGAGTGGGAGAAGGACCCTTTTTGGATCTTCTTGTGCAATATATTTAGGTGATGCAGAAAAGTGACTAATTTTGGCATCAGGGAATTAGGGCATTCTTATATAAGTTTTCCTTTATCATCCTGTTGAATATTATAATCTGAAATAAATTGTTTAGACACTTGTGTAGCAAGTAAAGTCATTGTCAGAGGTGGGATGTATGAAATTTTGTTCCTGTTCTAAATTATACATGTTTATCTAAATAGTATGCATCAAAAAAGCAAATCTAAGAATCTTGATTTTTTTTTTTTTTTTTTTTTCCTGCTGGCTAAGGCTTGTGTTTAGACTACAGCAGAGTGGCCATGGACTATATTAGATCTGGAAATTTATTTCATGCTTTGGTATTGCTCAATTAATTAGCCTTAGGTAACTCATTTGAAATCTTTTGTCTCCCTTCTTGTTTTAGCATTACAGTCTTTAGGACAGAATTATGTCCTATGGGTTTTCAGTATCTAATAGGATGATCTCCCACGTCTCCGTTGTCAGTGCTACAATTCAAATATCCAGTGTGGTGAGAACTATATGATAATGCAAATATAATATTGTCTAGAATTCCTCTGATCACTCACTGTCTAAGAAAGTACAGGCACTTCTCCTACCACATGCTTTTCCCTTTTCCCACAATCCCAGTGATTCAACAGTTCACACTTTCTCTTGTGAAAATTGAGATTAATGCAAATCATCCTTCGTTATCAACAATACTCTCAGATTAATTTTATGGGAAGCAGTGCTAGCCAATCTCTCATAACTGACTACAATTCCTGGTGGTTTTGCAATGGTTCTTAAATATCCAGAATGAAATGTCAATTATATAAAGTTTGTTACTTTTGGGCAAGGACAACTAGACTGAATTTAAAAAAAAAGTATTTTTTTTACTGCAGACAAATGAAATGCTCTTGTTAATATAATTTTAAAGGACTGTAAACAGCAATTAGTTTAGATGCATATACCCTCAACTGCATAGATCATTCCACTCAAGTTTTATACGCAATGGTGTCACAAATGGGCAATTTAGACCACTTAAAGAACCACTGTCAAAGGTATCGGCAAAAGTGGTTTTATTGAAATACGATGTTGCAAAAGTGCAACTTAACAAAGTTCGACAGCAAGGTTCACTCCATTACTTACTACACAAAGGATGTAACAGTGATTCAAAACTACCAATGCAGAACCCAAGTAACCAAGAATAATCTTAGTGCATGACAATAGAAGGTTATGCACGATATCGGTCACTTGCCAAAAACTGCAGTTGGTAAGAAGCGTCTCTGCCTTGAGAAGCAATCTTGAGAGGCGGCCCAACTCAAGGGGAGATCACCACTGCTGAGCAGGGAGAGCTCTAAGACAGCTCACTTAGTCATATTTATGGAATAAAATAGTTAGCTTTTAGTCAAATTGGATGGATGGAAAAGGTATGGAGGAGACTTTTTGTACCCACAACTTTGTTCCTTGATATACAGTCTTGGAAAAGCCACCTGCTATTCATGTGTTAATCACATGATCTGTGCTCCAAGCTCATCTGCATCAATGCTCACCATGTCACTCTGTTCCCTTGTGGGTTTCCAGAGGACAGATTGGAACTAGAGAAGTTCTTGGCCCAATTATGGTTTAGGCCTTTACCTCCTTTGGAGCCAGTACCAAACTACCACTCATTTGGTTAAGGAGTCGAGTGTATCCATCGCAAATAGGAATTTGCAGTCACAACTATTTAGTTAAGAAACAGAAATAATGCATGTGAATGCAAATCAACCTCCAGAGATTGACACTTTAATGTAAAACAAAATTTTTCACTTACAACAATTAGTTACCAAATTATATATTTGAATAACTTTGAACTACAAATAAACCAAATAATTGTCCCATTTATGGCAAACCTGAAAATGGAACATGTCAAATTATTTCCTAAGTATGACTGTATCAGCTTGCCTTTAATGTTTTACACTGATGTTCTGATGCATGTTGATTGAAATGAGCTGTGAAAATCATTCACGCTTGTTGCTAGTAAGGTATTCCAATCCTATTTTTATGTGCTCCAGCTGAAGTCTGGAACAGGCTGACACAGACACAGTAAATATGTAATTTTGTTATCGTTAATGAAATCCAAGGGGAAAAGAAAAAGTCTTTGTAGGAGGCTAGAAACAAATTCCGCTTTTCAACACGGCAGTTGTTTTCCTTTTTTCTCTGACTGCCTCAAGGAACGAAAAGTGGGTTTTGGTGGAAATACCTTTGTAAATGGTACAAATAGCACGTGTAAAGGGAAACACTGAGAATTTTCTTAGAGTAAGCCCTGCATTTTTATATGTTAGTTTTGACACATCATTTACAAAGACTGATGGTTTACAGTGTGTGAAAAGGTGCAGGGTGAAGCAAAGGCTGGAGCTATTGATGAGCTGTTCTCCTTCACAAAGCACTGAAATAGACCAATAGGGGTGTGTTTCATTCCCTCAGTGGTCTGTCATTACATTTAACTAAATTTTGTCAGGATCTGAGTTTTCTATTTTCCTGTGTCTATAGGTGCTCTAACTGGCTAGAGCAGACTTCTCATCCACTAGGTTTTGGGCAACACTTGAGACCTCAGACAGGGCTGCTTCTTCAGGATCACTCTTGTTTCCCCTTTCCTCAGATGGGAGCTTAAAAGCAAAATGTGGATGTTGTTACTGAGCTCACTTAAGAACAAGCAGGCTGGCAGAACAGCATGAACAGACTTTAAAGAAAGTCAGAAGCCTGCTAATAGATGGTCTTAATGATAGCAAATTCTTTGGATCAACACTATGACAGAGTTTTTTCTTAACAGATCTGGAATAAGCTTTGTTTATAAAGCATCAAAGTTTGAAATTGATAATTAGTTTGCATAAGCAAGTCAATAAAATTCTTTTATATTAACTAATACATGAATTCTGCGTAGCACCAGATGTCAAATACCTGTGGAGTTTGACCCTTAGCATGTGCCATGGTTTAGCCCCAGTCAGCAACTGAGTACCATTTATCTGCTCACTCACCTTCTCCCCTCCCCAGTGGAGTAATGGGGGTGAGAATCAGAGGAAAAAAAGATAAAAGAACATGCAGCCCTGAGGAGAAGGACTTGGGGGTACTGGTGGATGAAAAGGTGGACATGAGCTGACCGTGTGCACTGGCAGCCCAGAAAGCCAACCGTACCCTGGGCTGTATCCAGAGCAGTGTGGCCAGCAGGGAGAGGGAGGGGATTCTCCCTCTCTACTCTGCTCTCATCAGACCCCACCTGGAGTACTGCATCCAGCTCTGGAGCCCTCAACATCAGGCAGCTATAGACCAGTTGGAGCCAGTCCAGAGGAGGTCACAGAGATGTTCGAGGGCTGGAGCCCCTCTGCTATGGGGACAGGCTGGGAGAGTTGGGGGTGTTCAGCCTGGAGAAGAGAAGGCTCTGGGGAGACCTTATGGCACCTTCCAGTACCTGAAGGGGGCCTACAAGAAAGCTGGGGGGGACTTTTTACAAGGACCTGTAGTGACAGGACAAGGGGTAACAGGGTTTAAATTGAAAGCAGGGAGATTTAGATTAAATATCAGGAAGAAGTTCTTCACAGAGAGGGTGGGGAGGCACTGGCACAGGTTGCCCAGAGAAGCTGTGGGTGCCCCATCCCTGGAAGTGTCCAAGGCCAGGCTGGATGAGGCTTGGAGCAACCTGGGCTAGTGGAGGGTGTCCCTGCCCAGGGCAGGGGGTTGGAACTAGATGGTCTTTAAGGTCTCTTTTAACCCCAACCATACTGTGATTCTATGATTGTGTGAAACAAGATGGCTTGTCTCACCCTGACATTTTGAGAACACTACAAACTGCAACTGCCTTGGTACAACTCCATGCAGAAGAGGCAGCTAAGGCCTTTTTAATTTGTTTGTTTTCCAGATATATAGGCAAATGAACTAGCTGATGAGTGGCTATATGCACCACTCGTGACATGTAAGTCTACATGCACACTTCTGACCTTTCATACAGAAAAATGCAAATTGTATTGATTCTTATCAGGAAGCAAGAGTTTACAAATTGTAGTTGCTGTAAGTTCATATACCTCAGTTCAGCTCATGTTAACTTTTCCTTTAGGAGCTTAAACTTTCTAGATTTCATCCAGATTTTCTACTGGAGCTGGGCTCTTGCTTTTTCTTTGGCAATAATTCCATCTAAGTACATGCTACCTCGCTTACGTAAAAAATAAATTGCACAGGAAAAAGATATCTCCAAATCTTGGTAGTAGAATTGCATTTTTGCATTTTTTTTCCTATAACTGCTGATGGGAAACAGAACAGATTGCAGCTCATGAACAAAGTAATACACATCTCTGTGACTAACAGACTATGCTGCCTTGTCTGTGAATTAACAAAAACAAAAAGAGTGACTCTTTGTACATACTTCAATTGCAATACATAATATTACTTCTGCTCTTTCAGATCAATTGTGCTTTTGTAAAATGCAGATAATAAACATGAATTATAACCAAAATAATCTCACAAGTACGTTTTAAACCCTGGAGATTTTTTCTTTGTCATTCTATAAACCCTTCTGGTACTCCATATGAACTGCTGTTAGGAGAATTCTCCAGAGGTCATACAGGTAACAATATAGCTGGAATTTGGTAGCAGGAATAACTGAAATTACTTCCAAAGAACATTGTTAATCCTTTGTATCTTTTCTTGCATGCCTCTGTTCAGATTTCATTTTACAAGTTCTTTTCTTAAGCCCTAAACAAAATGTGTCAGTTGTGTTTAACTGAAGCTTCATTCATAATGCAAATCTCTTTCAATTCAAGAAAATCTGTTAAT
Source organism: Rhynochetos jubatus (assembly GCA_027574665.1). Classification (NCBI taxonomy): domain Eukaryota; kingdom Metazoa; phylum Chordata; class Aves; order Eurypygiformes; family Rhynochetidae; genus Rhynochetos; species Rhynochetos jubatus. The sequence continues at coordinate 28,417,948 of CM050656.1, forward strand.
TGTGTAACTGTTAGATTCTTAATTGTAGGAAATATACTTTTCAAGATTTTGGATTAGGACTGCATATAATATTGGGTTTCTTATATATTCTGAAATGTGGTGGAGATATATATGCAAAACTATGTCCATGTCACTAACAAAGATGTTGAACAGTGCTAGTACCAATACCAACCCCTGAGGAACGCCACACACTTGGACATCAAGCTGTAGACCGCAACTCTTTGAGTACGACCATGCAGCCAATTCCTTATCCATCCGTTAAATCCATCTCACTCCAATAGATTTATGTGCATTCAACTGGAGCAAAAAGTTTGGAACGAGTTAAGCTGGGAGTTTATCATTTCCCCAGTCATAGTCTTCCAACATCAGGGGTCCCAGGGCCCATTATCAGGGCTAAAGAGAGAGGGAAAGAAGGCATTAAAGATCTCTGCTTTGCCTATGTCCCTATTTGTGAGGTGACTGACCTCATCAAGAAAAGGACCAGTGTTATCTCTGATCCTCCTTTTGCTCTTTAAAAAGCCCTTTGTGTTGTCACAGTGTCACTGTGTCACAGTACAGGCTAGCTTGAACCCTAATTGAGCTGTGGCACAATGAATGTTGTGACTACAGTGATGCTGCAGGGCTCCTGTGTCACCTGTCCTTGCTATCAGTGTCTATACACTCTCCTTTTCTGCCTGACTTCTAGAAGACGATTCCTGCTCAGCAGAGCCAGCCTTCTGCCTCATTTGCTTGACTTTCCACACTTTGGAACTGCCCTTAAAGGATGGCTGTTTGGAAGTGACCAACATTCCTGGACCCCAGTACCTTCAAAACCAGATTCCTGGGGACCTTACTAACTAGCTCCTTCAGCAACCCAAAGTCTGCTCTCCCTGTATCCAGGGTCAAAGTTTTGATGGCATTATTTCTCCTATCATCAGTGATCTGATAAAGTATATACAATTATTTACCATTCTTTTTACCAGGAAATACTTTTGATCACTATTATTGCAACTGTCCTTTTCTCCTTTAAGACAATTTTGAGCAATACTTTTCTTACATTATTTGTGTCAATTCTCTGATAGCCAATGCCTTTGCTCTGCCTGCAGCTTTTAACGAGGAACGATTCTGTTCATGGCTGCTAATGGGTCATCAGTTCAAGAAGCTGTATTTGTCACAGTGAGGTTTTTTTAAAAATCCCCTAAAAGTTTAACCACTTGACTGTGGTATTACTGCTCATTTTTAAAAGCAAAGCACTACCTGCACTTAAAGTGAACTCCTCTGTCTGAATACCAATTAAAACTAGTTTAGTAAAAGAGTGTGAACGCACTCCAATCCATCACTTCGGTAGCAAAAGAAAGCTTGTTACTTAATAAGTGCAAGGTCTTGGAAGATAGAATGTATGTAATATCCAACTCCTGAATCATTATATCTGTTTTGGCAGAAAAAATATTATTCAAACAAAGAAAATTGTCTGTCTGGTCAATAAGGTTCCACATACTGAGTTTGTGTTTTGTCTTTATTAGTATCATTGTCAAATTTCAATAAGCAGTGAGCCATGAACAGAGCAGACAGCACTTATTTGTGTATGTCCCTGCACTGGAGCAAAAGGGAGTAGCTGGAAAACAGCATGTGAATTAAAGCTGTCTGGTAGGTTTATTCAGTACAGCTCAAGGACAAGTGGAAGGCTGCTTAAAGTCGTCTTTTCAAGAAAACTCTAAAAGGTACCACAGGTCTCCCTATTATCTGTTATTTGTAGGGAGTATGCATCACATACAGACCCCAAGACCAGTCCTCTCACTGGCATAGGTGCAGTTTACAAGTAGAAGTCTCTGCCTTGTAGAGTTTACATGTTAAATTGAGATAGCAGGTAGCGACTAGAAGAAATACAATCATTATTGTACAGTAGGAAAAAACAAAACACACAAAGTTTGTGTAACCTGACACTGACAAGAAGTCTGCAGTAAAACTTTGAATTGGCCTTAAGTTTCCTTCAGCACCTGAACTTCAAGCTATAGCCTTTAGCAATGTGACCGTTACATGTTTCCCTCCCTGCTTCACCCCGTTTTGGTTTTTTTTCTGCATTTTACTCCAGAACAAAACAGCCAGTTTTGTAAAGAAGTCTGTGAATACTAATAAAAGCAACATCCTACATAATATCCCTAGCTGCAAATGGCCAGGATTTAAACCCACAATGATTTCCCCTTCATTGAGGAGATGTGGCATTATAATTCACTCTTTTGTATTCAGCTGGTGCTTGTCCAAATATTTTTGTATTCAGCTGGTGCTTATCCAAATATTTACCCTTTCCTTACAAGAGATCGTGTTTGAAATGTAACGAAAACCCTTGTAGCATAGACAAACGCATCTTTACCAGTTAGCATTAATTTCATTAAAAGAAGTAAGGGACTATGGTACATGTGATAGCATCATACTACTCCAGTGCCACTGGAAGACTGCTCTCGTTTTGGTTTGCTGTACCTATAATACTGAGAAGAGCTATGAACAATGTTAAAAAAACAACTAATAGTTTTGACCAAATCTGTCTTATTGTCATTCTACTAATTTCAACAGGCTTATGTCAAAGATAGATTTGCCACAGCCCACTTACAAACTGTTATTGCATGATGGCAAGAAAATTTCATACCAATCCAGTCATTTATATTCAGGATTTCTTTCCCTGGAAGAAGGGAGTTTTCTTGGAAAATAGAAAATGGCAGAGAAATTGCAAAGAAACTAATAGCATGAAAGACTAATTTCATTAGACTAAGTTCATTAGTCTTTTGTTTGGGTGGTTGGCTTGGTTTTTCCCTGGTATTACGAAGTTTGCCTTTTTTATCACCAGGCTATCTGATGACATTAAAAGCTATAGTTGGAAAGAATAATTTTAATGTAAATTATTTGATATCATAATCTTACTGAATCTCCTGTGTAATCCCCATGAAATCCAATGTTTATCACTCTGAGATGTTCATATTTGCTTGACAAATGATTGATTTTTCTTGTAGTTTAGCTAATTTATACGTGTCCATGGCAGGCCTGATTTTCAAAGGTATTCCACAAATCAAATGATAGGTGTAATGTGGTTACACAAATCACAGGTTTGGCTAAGCTAACTGAATGCTTAACTGATAGAAATTCTAACTGTAATACCTGAACATTTCTGAAAACCCTGGTATGTCTTAACCTGCATTTTCAGAGGCTTACTTACTTTCAAAAATCAAGTTTAACATTTGCTTTCCAGTTTGCTCTAATTGTAGCCTTTCATTCCTTTTGGTTTCTAGCCTGTTTTAGGAACAGTCTGCCCAGGGAAGTGGTGGAGTCACCATCCCTCAAGGTGTTCAAGGAATGTGTAGATATGGTGCTTGAGAATATGGTCTAGTGGGTTGATGGTTGGACGACATGATCTTGTAGGTCTTTTCCAACCTTTGTGATTCTGTGAAAATGAAGTGTACTTTGTGCTTATCATACCTCCTTGGGCACAACTGAATTATCAGGGTTGTATACCAGCTATGAATATTAGCTCTTCTCCATTATTTTGATCATCAACAAGCTCCTAATCTGCATCTTTGCATCTTACACATATCTGGAACACTCATTTCTTCTCTGTTTTCATTGCTGCTTATGAACCTGAATAAATAACCTGATCCAGCTATTCCCAGGGCCACCAGAGGAGAACCATCTGCTTATCAAAGGCTCATATCCACATTCTGACATATCTGAAACTGGCCTTTCCCCTGGCTGGCCCAGGAGAGCCATTGACACCGTGGTTCAGATGGGAAACTCATCAAGATGAGTCAATGGGAGTAGCTGTTACTTGAAAATTGGGTAAAGATGAAAAACATAATTTTTTAAAAATTGGTCTGGTCTTAACAACATCTGCCTTTGGTTTTTTAGGTTAGTTTGCTCCATCGTCTTCAGCCAGGCACAAAGAAACTCAGGAGGCAGAAGAAAGAGTGCACATTCTCAGTCTGTATAACTGAGGCTTTTGTAAGTCTAGCTTTCTGATGTGCTGCTACAGTAACTAGATTCATCATAATCCTGTTCCTCTTTGTTAGTTTTTAAATATAATGTCCTTTTTAATTTCACTGAATTGATGGTTACTGTTGGTTATGTGAAGATACAAACTACCTAATTTTACTTTGTCTTTCTAAGGACTTACACATTGCCTCTTTAAGTTTATTTCTTCTACAAACTGAACATTTCATTTGCAGTCCCTCATCACAGATCTCTCCTTTTGTTTCTGTTGATAATCTCTGAACTATTTTTCTTCTGTATCTTCCTTTTTGTCTACTCAGAAACAACACTTTGTTCATGGGAAAGACTGCCTGGTGCATACTCTCTGTTGATAAAAAACATCCCTCCTTACGAGACCACACACATTGCTGTATATTATTGCAGTATAAATATTGAACACTGCCAGTGACTACCATCAGCATATATAACAAGCCTCAGTGTTATTTTTCTTATTTGTGACAACGTAGGTATCTAAAATAAGAGGTATCACAATACTTGCCTGTTCCTGCCTGCCGCTGTGGGATCATTGTTGCTTTTTTATAGCAGCTAGGGGGGCAGTTGTGCAAATGAGAACAGGACCAAGAGCCGTAATCATGCTAAGGCAGTTGACTAAAGTCAACACCCGTGATCTTGAGATGCCTAGAATGGCATAATCTGGCATTATTTAGTAAAATTGTAGGATAGCTCTACATCTTCCTGAATCCCCTCCCACCTATGTGGATATAAGCAGGGTGTCCACCCACTTGGACTCCAGAGGTCTAAAGTTACAGGTTTTCTTTTTTCTTTAAAGGTGTGAGTACAGCTTATTCTTCTCTTTCAACACACCCACCAAAGAAAGTAGAACTGAATCCTCTGTTTCATATAGTAGTTTAGCAGTCACCAGTCACATGTCTGAGGAATGAGGAACACTTTTCAGTTTGAAAGAGTTAAATGTCATCTTCCTCTGGCTACAGTTAAACCCTGGGATTAAGCTCTTAGTGAATCTGATTTTTAAAATACTTTTAATATGATAATAATCAGATTATTCTTCAGTCCCCACAGGGATGTGAGCTGACCTCGACAAGCTGGAGAAATGGGCTGACAGGAACCTCATCAAGTTCCACAAGAGGAAGCCCAAAGTCCTGCAGCTGGGGAAGAATAACCCCAGGCACCAGGACATGCTGGGGACTAATGGTCTGCAATGCAGCTTTGCAGAGGATTTAGGGGTCCTGGTGGACACCAAGTTGAACATGAACCAACGATGTGTCCTTGCAGCAAAGATGGTGAATGGTATCCTAGGCTGCATTAAGTAAAGTATTAACAGCAGGTCAAGGGAGGGGATCCTTCTGCTCTACTCAGCACTGGGGAAGCCAGCAGAGAGCTGTGTCCAGTTCTGCACTCCTCGGTACAAGAGAGACATGGACATAGTGGAGACAGTTCAGTAAAGGGCCACAAGGATGATAAATGGACTGGAGCACCTCGCATATGAGTGTTGTGGAGTGTTCCTCCTTAGAAATACTAAAAAACCCATCTGGACACAGTCCTGGGCCACCCTGCTTTAGCAGGGTTGTTGCACCATGTGACCTCCAGAGGTCCCTTTCAACCTCAACCATTCTGTGCTTTTGTGATTCTAAAAAATAAAGTATCAAGTCTTGATATTTGTGGCATTCATTGCTTTAAGAGGAAGCTGAACTTACTTAACTTCCTTACAGATTTGCTTTCATCAGTCATTAACATCCGGGCTACTGGAAAACCATAATATCCATTGAATATTTCATCTTTCAAAACATGAAAATGGCAGCTCCTTTTACTTTCTCAGGAAGCATTTTGTTATGTCTTAAATTATGCATCCCTTCTCTAGGTTCTGATCCAAGGTCACAGATCAAAACATGTAGTTACTTTTTCAGAGTTTAAATATCAGTAGGAAAAGACAAAGAAGGGGAAGAAAAAGCCTGGTCTTTGTATGCTCAAGGAAAAGAAGGGAGAAACATGTATTTGCTGCTCTTATTTTTTTTCAAAGCTACTGTGCTTAGCTGTGCATATATGTGGCTACTAGCAAGGCAAGCTCGCACGTACTGTTTGCATGTTTTATTCAGAACAAGTATACTGAGGTTGCTATAGAGCATTCCGACAAGAGTAACATCCACAAACTCTAGATAACTCTGAAAGCTATTCATGGCAGGAGCTTCACATTTTAAAGCATGAAAGGAGCAGTGGCTGTGGAAATGAGTCAGGGATTTGTGGAAAACAACAGCTACAACATATTGCATTTACGGCAACAGGAAAAACAAAAATACTCCATATTTATCCTGCTTTTAGACATACCAAGTAGACTTTATCCTAAAATGTATTATTAATCAAAACTTCTGTGATGCCTTGCAAGTACTAAAACAATATAGGAGCCTCAGTGAAAACATTTCAGATTGAAAATCATTTTTGTAAACCACAAATTTTTAATAAACAGCTTTCTGGTTGACTCTTCAGTTTTTATACATTACTAAATCCCATTGATCACATAGATTCTGCTCTTCTCACTTTATTATCAAGTTACATTTTAGCAAACTCTTTCTGGAGGACCCTGGAGTGCCACTGGACTTGCAAGTGAATGTTGGCATGATATCTGATGAGCTAAAAGGTTGTACATAGCTACAGACCATCTGAACTTTAAAAAGAGAAGCTGGCCATCATGAGAGCTATAGCAGTCCTCCTGACAATGAATATACAAGATGAAAAGATGATCTGATAGAAGGGCAAATGGAAACAGGGCAACATGAGACAGGTCCCACATTCCAACCACCATTGATGTCCCTTAAATCTCATAAATGCAATAAAAGAGTGTCCCAGGATACCTCTAGTCATAAACCTCAACTTTGGAAAAATACACAAAGAATTATCTCCTTCTTTCGGATTCAAGACCTACCATGAGCTGTAAATATTGGTGCAATCTCAATGATGTTTAGAAAAAATTGCTGTTTGTAGTGTTAAATAACAGATTCCTGACACCAAAGAATCTTCCTATAGTTTGCATTGTACAAAATCTGCCTTCTGGATTTGTTCACGTAATTCTGGTAAAATGACCAACAAAGCATTGAATGTGTAAGAAATTTAAAATATGCCAGCTTTCTTAACTCATAGGTTGGTTATTAACGTGGAGTTGATAGAAAAAGGGTTGGGGAGGATGAGAGCTCCAGTTGCACTGTACTTTCTATGTAAGAATTCAGTCAGCATGAAACGGAGTTTAGATATATGAAAGAGTTTAGATGAATGAAATCTGATGCACTGAAATATGTCAAATATCAATCAGGAAGATCAAAATCATGGCTTTACAGAAGCTTGCAAAGAGCTTTGCCATTGGTTTCAATGATGCCTGATACTCAACTGAAATCCTACACTGAACAAAATAAAAATTAATTTTGAACTTAGAAAGCTTTGTTAAAATAGACTTACTATTCTCTGCTCACTTGGGAGTTGGAGCTGTTATGCCATTCTGTGACCTTTTATTTATCATGTAAATGAAAGAACAAAAGATACTTTTACCTATGAGCTTGTCTGTACTGTCTTTTCAGTAGAATACCCCATGAAAGTGCTTCAGAACACCATAAAATCTTCAGTGTAATTGTTCTGTAAAATTTTATTACTGAAATAAAAAGATATTTTTATTGCTGGAAAATTAAGTGTGCCACTCAATCAAAAACTTTTAATTTATATGACACTTTTTGGAAAGTATCCTGCACCTATTAAATCAAGTTTCCTTTAGCATTATAATTACGAATTGTTACAAGTCTAACTTTATAATTGCCTATATCTTATTTTGTGTAGATGTATGTATGTGAACATGCCGTAGCACCAAGTCATCGCAAGAAACAGTGAAATAATTTTTTTAGAGATGCTGTTAAACAAGGGGAAAAAAAAAAAAAAGAAACTAGTATAAAGTAGCTCATTGATTTCTTGACAGTATAAATTCTGAAAAATTGACAGTGAATTTTAACAGGTCACCCTCCTGAGAGGGCCGCTTCAAATCGGCACACGTGCGACAGTTACTTACAGTACTACCCTCCAAAGAGAAAGTTATTTGTTTCTGTCTTTTCATCATAAAATGTAACCATACTTCCCACTCTGAGAATCAGCTTCCACAGAGCTTTTTCTAGTCACTGTTTGTATACCACCTCTGTTTCTCAGACCAAATACTGATTTGACTCCTGTGCCCTTCTTGGGGTTTGATCCAAAGCTCTCAAGAACATGTGGTAAAGCTCCTATTGATTTCACCAGTCTTTCTCAAAACAGTTTTCAGTCAGAAGACAAGAAATCATAGTTTTGTTTTATTTAGAAATTAAAATTTGTGGTTATGATTATTTTTTTAAAAAACAAACTATTGCACATGGAAAAATGATCGTTTCTATATAGTTCATCGTTAACATAATTATAACTGAACTTATTAATGTAGCATTAGCATGCCCAGCAGAATGTAATCTCTTTCTGACGTGTAACGTTTGCGCTTACGCATATCTAATTAGATATGATATCATAAACTGCTTAAAGAGTTGCCCAAGTCCTTGTGTCTTAACCCTTCAGTCTCGGGCTAAGTCAATACTGAGAGATGGCTGTGACTATACAGTATTTCTTTTTGATGTTTTACTAATGAAATCTGCTCAGTATGCTTTAAACTGCTTAGCAGCCTTTCCTGAAAAGTGAGCCATGCATTACCTGCCTAATTCCAACCATTTCTCTTCCTCGTCTTACGGCAGAGTCAATAGGCAAGGTTGGAGCCTGCAGAAATACGAGCCCACGAAGAATTCAGAGAACATCGTTTCTGTCAAGAACAAATACAAAACTTTCAATTATTAAAAAAAAAAAAAATCAGCAGCATACTTATCTAGGGATACAAATACACATTCAGGGACACTAGGTTGTGGCGTATTGAGGCACAGACTCAGACCAGTGAAGATACTGAGCAGCTTATTGTTTCAAACAAGCATTTTTATACTCTCTTCCCTCCACTACGCCCCCATTCTACTAACTTCACGCGCTTTCTCAGGCATTCACGAGCTTTCTCCCTTCCGCTTTCATCAGGCGCGTGGAGGCTGTAGTACGTCAGCATTCTCCCATGGCTTGGTCACGGTTATCAGGGCTGCCTCCTCCTCCACACTAGGTAACATATACTTCATAGTGGTCAGATTTAGGTACACCTGGAGGATGGTACCTTCTAAATCTCACGATTTGCAGCAAACGCTCTCTTCGGATGTCACTACATCTCTAATTTCCGCAAAACAGGGAGGATATAACACTGCCTACAGGTCGTTTGTCATTGCTTTGCCTTAATTCCTTGTTTCTGATCACTTCTGAAGAAGTAATACAGGATTAAACAACCTATGCTTGATTCTTGTGGAAATTCTCACACCTAAAAAAACCTACGACAGACTAAGATATAATGAAGATCAGTGCTAGAAGGAAACATAACTACATCCTTATTTATAACATTGCACTTCAAAAATAATTTGTTCTGCCCTTTATTTGCCAAAGAACTAGAGATTCTATCAATTCTGTGAGTGTGCATGTGCTTGTGAACCCAGAGAGTGTTGTGTGTGTGCCTGTAGTAGTGACCTCCTGTCTGGGCCAGCCCCAGAGGCTGTCGGTGCTGGTGTGCGATGTGGGTCCTGTGTGGGGGTGCTGGTGACGGCAGCACCCCATCTGTGGCAGTCCCTGTCACCAGCTGTGTCCGTGTCCTGTGCCTGCGTGCACGTGTCTGTCTCTGGGACACGTGCTCAGGTCTGCTGATGGCTGAACCTGCAAAGGGGAAAGTGGCAGCTGCGTCCCTCAGCTGGGGCAGAAGCTCGGATCCCCAGGAACTGGTCTGGGCTCCAGCAACGGGGGAGAAGGGCCCTGGGCCAGAATGGCTGAAGTGAGTGACCAGTGTTAACATCCCTTCACAGTTTCATCACAGGTATTAGTATGATTAGACTTAATCCCGATTTTGAAATATGCATTTAGTTATTTACTTATTTAATATTATTTAGGTATTTATAATATTTATTACATTTTAATTAAGGCCTTATATAGTTATAATATCAAAATTAAAACAATTTAGTCTCTTCCACTTGCTTTCTACTTTCTTAACCAGATATTGTTTTTTAAAGGAAATTGACAGGGTGTGTTAAAAAGCTGAATTTGAAATTATCCTCTAGAAGGATATTAGCTAATTAAAAATAATTTTAAAAAATAACCCCAAAAAAGAAGTTATCATCCAAATCATGGAAACACTCAAGTCATGGAAACTGTTCTTATACAGTTGTTGCACTAAGCATTTCAGGAGCAATTTTGTTCTTCAGCTGAACTGATTAGGGAATTTATTAGCAAGTACCCCTTTATATTCTGTTCTCTCAGGAGTTTTCTGCATCCCGTCCAGAAACTGGAGTGTCAGAATTATTTCTAGTTTCCAAGAATTTCTATTTTTAGCCAAAATGACCCATATTCTGATAACCAAAACAAAAAGGAATACCAAAGTTAATAGTAAATCCTTCTTGAAAAACATGAGGATAAAATCTGCCAGAGGATGTGACGCTAAATGAAGATAACCTTAAAAAGGACAGTGAGAAGATCATTACAAGGAAGCTGATAATTTTCAGTGTGTGTGAAAATTAAGAGAAACAACATGTATGTTTGCCCTGTTCTCAGTCATCTGTGGGCTGGAAGCAACATACTGGGCTAAACGAACTTCTGGTATACACATATGCTAATGTAGAAGATAGCACAGGAGCTGGTACATAAAAAAATACCTGCATACATAGTCTGAGTTACAGTGTTATGTTGTGTGATGAAAGGCTTCACCACACAAAGGAGGACAGGGGAACAGTGGAGGGTGGGAAGACACAAATAACACCCAGACCCAGCTACTCCCAGGGCCATCAGCTGAGAGCCAGCAACCCATCAAAGGTTCACATATTTATCAGCAACCCCTAAGAATGTTCCTAACTGAAAGAGTGTTCTGAGGAGAGTTTTAACATACAGTTTTCAGGAATATTCATATTTCAGCCTGAATGAGCACCTCCAGGGGCGGGGGGCGGAAATAATTGTAAATTAATTTGCCTTTAAAATCAGGTGGTCAGGCTTGAATTCACAAGCCTGAATGAAAGCTCCTGACATCCCTTGTAATAATTTTGAATGTTTTTTTTCCCTGTGGACACAAGTAGCCTTTTATTTTCAACTCCCTCTTCCGACTCTCTGCTGTTTTTTAGGCTGTAACTCTTACCATCTAGTTGGACCTTTCTTAGAGGAGAGGCTGTGTTTAACGCTAATCGGAAGCGGGACTTCCCCACTGCAACAAGGGATATCAGTGCAACAAAAATGGACGATTCATACTGTTTTCACTGGTAAACGGTTGTGCACTGAATGCTAATTATTCAGGTTGAATGCTGGTGAGCAAAAACGTTGGACAGAAATTACTCTTCCTTATTGCACGCGCTTTGGATTAATGTCTGTACATCATATTGTCACCGAAACGTAACGAAGAAAACACTCTAAACCAAATGATATTATTTGAAACCACTGAATTGTTACAGTTCTAAGACTTCAAGTTTACAAATACAGTGTTGTGGTAAATTCATCGTTACTACTGATGTATAACAGCTAGTACGTGTCTTTGACTTCAGTAGAAAAGTTCCCATTGTTGACTGACCTTAATTACCAATTTTGTCATATGCATTTTTATAAGTGAAAAAGGATTTCTTTTTGAAACATATGCAACTATATAAGCAATATATGCAACTTCAAAGCAAAGCACAAAAAGCCCTGCTGTTACAGATAATGTGTATGAACATCATGATGTGTTTTTGTTCTGAATTTCTTTTTGTTAGTTGCAAATAAAAATAAATATATTTCTGATTTTTTTTGTTGTTGCATATGCTTTGGGGAGAAGAAAAATACAGTAATAAGGGAAGATATAAAACTGCCTGGAAAACCACTCCCATCAGTGTGTGTTTGAAAAATCTAAATTTTATATATTTTATTTCAATACAGTCTATAGCAACAAATTGCTGAAATGACAGCAGTAGCTGGATTAAGGTCTGCCATGCTGATGTATGTATTTTCACAACACAGTCAAATGCATGGTTCACTGTGAATATCACCAAAAATGCGATTCGACCTTCAATTATTTGTTTCAGTTTTAAAAAATTACATCAGCTTATGCGTGGCAGCAGCTACATGGATTATTGTACTTCCACAACACCCTGCTCCAAGGATGAAGGATGATGTTCCCACCGCTGCAGGCACCCAACAAAAGGCCTGGTTTAGCTGTTGCTGAAATCCAGCAGACTGACAGAGGGGAGGGCATCAGAGCTCCATGCACCAATAGTGAGGCTGAGCATGGACTCCCAACAGGCACGTGTGCATGCACACACACACCCCCAGCACGTGCACGTGGCTACAGCCCACCAGGACATATGCACATGGCTGGCTGCACAGATCCACACAGGCAGGGACTCTGAGCATTCACATGGACACAAACAGCACCAGTGGCCTCATCCTGTTGCTCTCCCTGGCTGATCAGGAGGAAGGTCCCTTGGTGGAAATACGTATATACACATGTACAACGCGGGTCCCTCTGGTAGCTGGCCTCAGATCCTCATTCTGCCCACTAGGTTTCCCTGGATCCCAGTCTCCCCAGCTGCTGGCACCAGAAGATAAATGGGCCCTGTGGGGTGTTGCCCCACTCCAGCTGTTGGTACAGACCCCCATCATTCAGCCATGCACTTAAACAGACACAAAAACACGTACACGGGGGACCCTTCCAGTAGCCGTAGCCAAGGACACGTGGTCCTCACCTTCCCTAGTTTATCCCCATGCAACGACAAACACAAACGCATGCAAATGCATGTCAGTTGATGCCCAAGCCTCACAGTCTCCTCCAGCAGTTGACAGAGACATCCTGACATACACGGGTAGATCTTCAGGCCAAATGGCTCTTGCTTGCAAGAGCTTTGGGAACAAAATTACCTTCTTATACTGTTTCTGTTACAAACACTTGTGTTACAGATTGCTGTAGAGACTCAACACAGAAAAAACAGCAGGCACAGCTGTCTTCTGGCCTGCCTATACAGCATCTGGTTGAATCTCCTACTGCTATGCATTTCCAGGGTCTAACAGTGTGTGCTGAAGACCTATGCCAAGTAAGAGCTAAGGTGGAGTTCTTCTGGTACTCCCTGTTGGGGTAGTATTGTGTTCATCAGATGGATCAAAGCCTATGAGCAAATAGCACAGCTATTACATACCACTGGATATATTTCGTTTGCAGTATAAGATTTCCATTGCTCTCAACTTTCATGAATAACAGATTGCTAAAAATATGGGAGGAACAGGCTAGAAGAATAACATAAGAAAAAACAGGGATTGGGGGTATTTCTCAGAGGCAGAGTTTTATATATGTTTTATCATTACGTGTTGTATACCTTCCTGTTACATTGCTGCTGGTTAGGGTTATGGTTTAGAGCTTATGGCACAGTATGGGAAGAAACAGTGTAGAACTAAATAATGAGGCATTGGACCGAGCATCAGAAAATTTGAATTTTGTATGTATTGCTTTGTTTTCCTATCTTGGATAAGCTACAATCCCCTGCCTCTCCCCCATTTCACCCCCTGTTTATTAATATATGGGGTTTGTATTACATTAGTACTTCGAGATCCCAATCAAGATTGGTCCTTTGTTGTGTTGACAGCTGTATAGGATGTCTGGTCTAGACTATAAACTGTTCAGTGCAGTCTCTCTCTTCTAAGTGTTCATTGGAGCCTATCCTTACTATAATAAAAATAAATGATTTTGAGATTTAACTGTCATTTTCTAGGTCTTTGAAGTTAAGGACGTTCTTAATCCAATTGCTCTTGGGATCATTACTTTTTCAAATAATACTAAGTTTATTTGAGAATAGCTGTTTCATTTTCTCCATTTCACTAATGTATATCCTTTTGATACAGAGACAGATTTTAAGTCTCACTGGCTTCATGAGATTTTGCACATTTCCTATACTAGTGTCTCTGATTTTTGAATATTATCTTGCTCTTACAGAAATACATTCACGTACCATTGACAAGAAAATTCAGATCTGCATATTACTTTAATAGTGTATTTTTGTTTGGTGGCTCAGAATGATACTTGTCCTTTATTCATACAATTTCAGAATTGAAGTTCCTTGAAATAAATAGTGTCATCTCTGTTTCCACTTATGAGACACTGAAAAAGTCCTTGTCACAATATGCTCACTCATAAAGCTCCAGAGTCTGCACTTCCTGTACTGTTTTTGTTGTTGTACCCTTTTAGCAGCTCCTCAAATTTGCTTGAATTTTCCTGAATCTGTTTCCAATGTTGGCTTGGTTTTTCTCGTCCAATTCAGTGGTCCTTACAGTTGTTTCTAGGCAAATGTATTTACACTGTGGTTGGTACAAGGAGAACGTGTTATGTTTGTGTGTGATTTGGAAAACCTCTTTATTTCAAGGAGGTATAGAAGAAAATCCATGTGTGGTTCAAATAATGATGTTTTCTCCTGGTTAATATTAAAGGCACAGACACATGCACACACATACACGCCTAAACAACAAACCTAAAACGACTGGGATAAAATAAAGCAATAAAGCACAGGCTACCCCACAGCAAACATCTGAAGAACTTGTTCAAACTCACCAAAATACAGCACATACAAAGAACCTTTCCAAACTTACTTATGCTTTGTTTATACTATGTTCCTAACTATAATATTTTTATTACAGATCAGGTATGGCCACAGTTAATCGTTTTTGTTGACTTCTGGTTTTATGTATGCAGATATACATATGTAGATGTATGTTACACATGTAATGTATATTCATTCATGTATGGATAGATCTGTTCTATCGCTGACATTCCTCTTAAGTCACCCTAAACACAGAAACTGCTGCAAATTTGCAGAAATTCTCCTCAGATTCTTATTACACACAATCTTACACGTCCAACTTTCACTTAGCCTTCTTCGACCCCCGTTCAGTACCCTCATCTTTGACACCTCCTTCCAAAAAGGATAGTGTTTTTTTCTGGAGTCTTGTGTAACTATTAGTCCTGTATTCAATCTGTTCCGCTCACCTAAGGATTTTGTACAGTACACCTCTGTATCTTGGACTGTAAAGATTTTGTGAGTCATATAAATAATTTCAATTTCAAACTTAGCATTTAAGAAACATTAAGTGAGGAGAGGCATCAGTTCTCATTTCCAGAAAACTGCATGTTTGTATACATTACAAAAATGATTACAGTGCCTATATAGCATGCCATTAAAATTGTATATTGAGTGTTTCTTAACCAATACTCCTTGTTAATGTAAGTATTTAAGATTAGTGCAACAGGGAGTTAAGAGTGAGAAAGTCCCAAACCATGGATATGCTTAGGAGGAGCCATGTTCAAGAGACAACACAAGGAATAGTCCTGGATTCATGTGTTATTCTTTACTGCTTTTCTCTTGAAACTTTGCATTCCCAACTGTTGAAATAGTTTAATTTTTTAATAGCTATTTATGAACTATTTATGAACTGTGAAGGGTTTTGATAAATGGAATTATTATAACATTTAAATAAAGAACATATTTCTAATCTTCCAGCCCCAGAACCTCCTAACTACATTGAAAAAAAATGCTTTTTTCTATAAAAACACATTTGTCTTCAAAAGCCTACTTCATGCTTTGAAGCAACAGAATTCATTAATGTATAATTCATCTTGTGACTCCTGGTTGTAATGTAAAGCAGAAAGTAGTAAGTACAAGTTAGGCAATGTGAATCCTAATAAAAGGTCACCTTGCCTGACTGTGTGGATGAATGGTTACGTGTATTTCTTTAAGTTCTGTGTTCATTTAATACAGGAACTGGCCAAATCTTGATCTGTCTTGGCAGATACAAAACAGAAACTCAAAATATAATCAGGAAATCTCAAGCTCTGTGGCACAGCCTGCTTTGTGACCTTTGGTAAATAACTCAGGCCCAGATCTTGCAGAGACTTCTCTCCACATTTATATTAACAGGTTATTCTCATGTCTTTGTTGCTGAAAAATCCTCCAGTGATTTCAAGACCCCCAAAATTACATTTGCTATGTGTGCTTATTGTATCCACAGAGATGATTTCATGCTTAAAGTCAAGCATATCTGGCTTTCAGCTTCACAGAACTGGTTCCAAATTACTTTGACCCTAATCCAGTATCTCAGATTTTTAGATAACCAGAATCCATTTTTCCCCCCTATCTGGGCAGCCTAACATTTAACCATGATAGAGCAAGGATTAGTTTCTGCTAAAATTACATCCAACACCACATACAACAGGCTATACTTTGTTGTTTTCTCTAGACATTGATAAAATAAATGTAGTAATATTTTTGATTCAGTAGTTTGAAAAAATTATATTTTTCGCTTCCAGTTCAAAGATGTCCCAAAATCTCATGACACTCCGTGTCTAAAGCACTGCATGTAGACAGCTGATTTTAACCGCATCAACAACATCAGTGCTCAAGTCTTGCAGAGCCTCTTTGCACCTTATAAAATTACTGTCAATTTGAGAATGTTGAGGTTGCACTGAGATCTGTGGAAGTCACAACATAAATCGTACTAGGGCTGAGGAGCCAGAGACAGTAGTTCCCCGAATTTACAGAATAAATTTTAGAAGGTGCTAGTACTAAGTCAGTAGGAAGTCAGAATCGAGAGACCACAGAACAAAACTCTCCAAAGAATCAGTATTAGAAGGAAGTAAGAGTTATATGAAACTGCAAATGGGAGCAAAAACTCCAGTTCTAGAATATCAGCCACAGCAGTCTACTATTCCTGGGAGTCCCTGTCCCTCACTGTTTGCTCCTCTTCAACAAAGCTGGAGGATTAGTCAGAAACAAAGACATAAGAGCTGCTAATATAAACGTGAACATACGTCTCAGCAAGATGAGTCATTCACCTGAGTTATTCACCAAGGGTCACAAAGCTGGATTTGATTTCTATATACCTTGATATTATCCTAAACACAAATCAGTTCAAAACTCCACTGTTGTGGTTTTTTTTTTTTCCTGGAAAGTTAAAAACAATAATCAGAAAAAATAAAATCAGTTACAGCAGAAGTAGACTAAGTATTTTTTTTCCTACTGCTTTTGCATCTAACTACCTTTGAAGTCCAAACTAGCTGCTTGAAATGACTCCCAGTGCAAGGGGTGCCTTTACAACTGAAAAAAAAAAACCACCCCAAACCTTCCCCCCCCCCGCCCAGTAAGTCCAGGGCTTTGTGTAAGGCTTCATAAGGTCTGCCCAGTGTGTCAGGCTACATGTTTTCAGGATATCAGATTAGCTACACTCTGCCTCGGCCAAGTACATTTGTGCCTCCACTTTCTGGCACCCTGCCGCAGCTGCCTTGCTTTTCATTCATCCAACCCTACAGCACATCATTCTTACTAGGCAACTGTTCCTCATTTCTGCTTGTCTCTTTAACACAGACTTGGCTTCCTTTCAGGACGTTTATCATGGTGAAAAGGACCTGCAATGCAAAACCAGTGCTTTTGTGAGCCTAGGTGAGGAGACTGCTGGAAAATAATGAATTCCCAAGATGCAAGTCTTGTTTATTATCAGTTTATTTTAAATTTACCTTGTACTTACGTTGTGCACTTGGGTGACAAACAGTTTAATGTGCTTCCTACTCTTTCTCCCTTTAATTGCATCAATATATAGAATATTTATGATTGCATGTACTTCCTTATCTTTACTACATTGCTGCCAAGTAAGTAAATCTTCTTAACTACTAAAGACACTATCAACCAAAATTTTTTGGCATGTTCTCACAAGCAGGGATGTCACCAAAGTTTGGAGCTAAGGTTTTGGAACAGTTAAATATAACAGCTAAATATAAGATGGTATACTCAGTTCAGCACTTTTCTAATCAAAGTTAGTGTCATACAAATAAGAAAATTAGGTCCAGTATCTTGCATGTTCTTTGGGTACCTAGATATATCTATGGTAGGACAAATTAAGTCATTAACTTGTCTCCCAAAGACTTCAGAAAGACCTTACTTTTCTAAGTTTTTTAAATCAACTCTGCACTTAAACACAGAATAACAATCTTTTTTAGTGAGCAAGAGATTTGGTTAATCATTCTGCTACCTTTAAGAAGTTATATTTTAGGCATTAGAGACCTACTACAGTTGAGATATTGGCAAGTATATTGCTCTAATGGTCTTGAAAAAAATTTTTTAGAGAGTTAACCAAGGAAAACCAATGAAAAATATTTCTTGGATCTTTCTGTTCTTTTAAATGTCAGGCATGGACATGGGTGTTTCCACAGCCCTTTGTACCTAACAGTGTAGTTTTATTCTCCAGAAAAAGCAAAGTGTCTGCTGCTGTCAGTACTCTAAATTTTGGGAGGTTAAAAGGAGAAAAATTTTTATGGCATTTCTACTTGTTCTTCTGTACAAAATGGATAGAACAGCCACATCCTCCCTAAATAGACACATAAATGGTACCTTGCAGTAATGTCTAGATTTAGAAGTAGTTGTAAGTTTAGATGGTTTATTATCTTGACCCCTTTAAATCTGAAATGAATGGGTTCAAAGCTTTTGGCAGTTGTGACATTTTGAGGAAGTAGCTACAAGTGACAGATTCCGCAGAAAACAATTTCTTGTATTTCTATCTCCTGACTCTCCAGACCAAGTACATGAATTAGTGATAATTTGTTAAATAATTATCAGGTGCAGCATGGGTTTTTGAGATTGACAAAGAATCTTACAGAGCAAAACAGAGGGAGCACAAGGTATAAGCAGTGCTGACAGCATGGTACTTTACACCAGCATCCTGACACCTAAGAAAAGCAGCAAGGCAGTTCTACTTGACCAAGTTGCCTTTTCTACCTACACCCAAAATGGTTTCCAATGAAGCAGTTGCAGAAATTTCTACCTACTAATCCTTTCCTTGTTAGCATGCAACAAACTAATGAGGCCCAAACACAGGGAAGCCCCACAGATGCAGACGGGTTCTGAAGATAACTGGTAACACCTTGACACTAATGACTCCATTCAGCTGTTGGTGAGGATTTGAAAAGGATTGGGGCTTTTTTGCAAAGAGAAGAAACTCCCAGTCATCATTTATATTATGGAAAAAGAAACAGAAAGAAGGGGGGGGGGGGGGGAAGAGTCTAGAAAAAAAACCATACTCCTTTTCTCCCCTTACTTCAGCTGTTTGGGGGTTTTTTTCAGTTTTGCTGAAAATGCCTATGCATAGAGTCCTAGACATCAGCCCACTTTTTTCCCCTTCCCATCTTACAGCTTTAATGACCCCTTGAAAAGTAGCAATTTCTATCTACTTAATAAAGCTCTGACTGAAATATGTCTTAGGCCAATTTTCATGCTGCATGAAACTGACCGATTTCAGGTCAGATTCATAAAAAGGTGTTCACCCAGAATATAACTAGGTAGAATTTGGGTCCCTAAAGCCAAAAAGCCAAATTGCCTTCTGTTGAGTTGATGTCTGGAGATCAACTGAATTCCCTAAATACCTCAGTATTCGACTGCAATTTCTTGCTGTAGGAGGGTCTGTGTGACAGGAGCTGAGAGCTACCCTGTGCTGGACACAGCCATCTCCAGCTGGCTCCACAGAAGAGCCAGGGTAGGACACAGCTGAGCCCATCAGCAAAGCTGCTGGAACCTCTGGGAGTCTTTATGAAAGGAGGAGGCAGAGGAAAAAAACAGTATGAAACAGCAAAGGATATGCCAGTCAGAGAAGGAGAATGATGGGCATATGCCACGTCTTGTGCAGCCTGAATGGAAAGGCCCAGAGTATTTTCTTTCAGTGATTAACCACCTGCACTGATTTTTGGTTCTAAACCAAGCTGCTTACTGAGAGCCCTACTGTTACCCTTTAATGCCCAGTGTTCAAAGTTCTGCTCCTTCACTGCTGTAGGTTTTATTTTCCTTTAGGGATAGCATCCTTCAAACTTCCGCAACATCCGTGTTGTGGTTCAGGCCCAGACGGCAACACAATACCGCTCACTCGCATCCCTTCCGCGGGGGAGAAGATACATGGAAAGGTTCACAGACTGAGGCAAGGACAGGCAGGGATCACTCACCTGTTCTGGTGAGCCCCTGCTCCGGCGTGGGGCCCTCCCCGGGTGCAGGTGGGTCTCTGCTCCCCCGTGACCCTCCATGGCTGCAGGGCACAGCCTGCCCCCTCCCCACGGGCTGCAGGGGAACCTCTGCTCCGGCCACCTCCTCCCCACCTTTGCTCACTGACCTGGGTTATCTCTCCCACACCCCGCTCCTCTCTCCACACTCTCCCTGCTGCTGCTGCTGGTTCTCCCTTGGTGTTTTCCCCTCTTAAATATGTTAATTCGCAGAGGCGTTGGCCAGCCCATCTTTGGTCAGAGGCGGGTCCAGCGTGGAGCCGGGAGCGCTTTGTCTCAGATGCTCCCCAGAGCCCTCCCCGCGACCAAGGCTCCCAACCACAGAAACCCTACATAATCTGCTCCCTCAAATGGCTCTGAAAATGTTGTGCCTTGAATCTGTTTTCTCTAGGAATAAGAGGAGAACTACCTTTCTCAAGCTATTTTTAAAGCTTGTATCCGTTATCTCTACCTTTGAAGGACAATGTTCACAGCCCTTTCCTTGTCAGACCAAAGCAGTGCAAAGCTCACTCACCTGGTTCTACAGTGACTTGACGCCGTTCTCTCACCACAGGCCAGCCCTGAGTTACCCTCTGGTTCTGTCCCTTGCTCTTCGTGAAGGGAAGAAATAAAACTGCGTAAAATTTGAAGACCAGAACAAAAAGGCTATTAAAAAGGATGGCAATCCAGATTTTTTTCATGTGCAGCCTGCATGTATCTAGCAAGTTTTCCAATCAGATTTATCGCAATAAAAAACAGGAACAAAAATGTTCTTTTCCTCTTGGAAGTTAATATCTATATTTTACATGAAAAGTGGGTAACATAGTGCATCATTAAGACAAAGAGCATAGATTACGGAGGAGGTAAGGGCATGCATTTACCTCCTCAAAATGCTGAGATGTCACCAGTTTAGCAAACAAAACAAGCATTTTACAAGAAGAAGGCCATATAATAATTACCTGAGTGTGGGAAGCAATTTTAAAAGTAGGGCTACATAAAGTAATAAAGCTTGCAATAGGAATTGGGCTAGACTAAATAAGAAAGACAGCTGTATCATTTTTTATAGAAATTTGTGAGGCTACATCAGTAGTAACAAGCATTTGTAGTGCAACTGAGACCACAAGCAAAGCTGAGGAAATCCAACTGAGCCTGTTTATTTTATTGCACAGCCCTGAAATATACTGAGTTTTAAAGATATGAGCTGTAAAATTATGTCATCATACAATAGGTGGAAGATGAGGATATTATTTTTCACACAGTGTATTTAAGACAAGTGCATTAAACTCTGGCAAAAAAAAAAAAAATTATTCTGTAAAAGGAATGTACTGATAATAAATCCATATACAACAGAGAACTTTTCCTAAGCTCAATCATGCAGAATTCTTTTAGCAAGACAAGGAAAGATTTCAGATCTTAAGTCCATGACCACATGTCCTGGAAGTTCTTATTTGTCCCCTTTTAGATGGTGAAATCCCCCTTTTAAGGATGAAAGGTGCATGGCAATCAAACCCTCCTTGACTCTACTCAGAGCATTTGGGGTGGATTTTTATTTGATTTGAGTACCCATTTTTGATCTTCATTGATACAGAACAGCAAGCAGAGAATATGATATCAAACTGGCATTTCTTCCCTTCTCAGAGAATTGTTATCTGCAGGAATACAGGAATATCTATTCCTTATCTTTGAGGCCAGTTCGCTTTCACTTCTGTTGCTCATAACCTGTAACATTTATCAAAGCAAACTCTTAAAAGTATTTGTGTTCTGGTGTTTTCTTTTTTGCTTCTCCCACTCACGCTTATTTCAGACCCTCCACTTTCTGGCATGTAAAAAGCCGATTTCCACCTACCTTCAGGAGGCCTTGTTCATATGCACACAGTTCCATTTACTTTACTGAGACAAAGAAGCCAAGATCTTCCTCAATGCAGTGTCTGAACTCACCACGGAAGCTTAAAGATACTGAATTCAAATACCCTAAGCATTAGGATATAAGCAAAAACTGTACCAGGAGTGCTTTTAGTCCTTCTTTTTTAAGGACCAAAATAATTCTGGTAATTTGGCTTGTGGACCAAGGCTTTCAAGTATCATAAAGAAGGTCATCCTCATGGAATTTGTAACCAGAATGGAAATAAGCCTACTGAGGCTTTCTCTTTCAAAATAAAGAAGCCTGCTGGAGTTTCCAGCCCATTATTCCTGCAGCTTGTAAGAATTCGCAGGGACTTTGTCATGCAGCATCCAAATATCCAGGTACTTTCTGAACTGAACAATAAAGTATGAGTCA
Source organism: Rhynochetos jubatus (assembly GCA_027574665.1). NCBI lineage: Eukaryota > Metazoa > Chordata > Aves > Eurypygiformes > Rhynochetidae > Rhynochetos > Rhynochetos jubatus. Next base: position 28,440,324 of record CM050656.1, read on the forward strand.
TTGGGTATTTTTCTCTCTCTGATGCCAACGGCAGGTTTAATGAATTATTGCTTCTGGGCAAGTGGACAGCATGCAGTGCTTAGCCTTTTTTTGTCATTCTCATTGCTCATATATTCTTTCCTCCTAGGAATTTTATGTCTCCTCCTTCTCAGCTTCCTGAATATCTAGTGCCAGCTTTGTAATCTTTCTCAGAAACCCCACTTCTCCTTCCGCATCCCCAGCAACCATAGCACATTGGGTACCCCAGTGAATTGTAAGCAACTGAAAGGATGCTGGGCCTGAGATGGCATCACTCCCAGCTCTTCACAGCTGAGATGACCATCAGTGAAGACGCTGACACAAACTTACAAGCTGCGGTTCTAGGGTGAAATATGAGGTGAGATATCCATTCAGAGAGGGGACAGTAAAATGGTAATGAAAATCTAGGGTGTATGTGTGATATTGGGAATGGAATGTTCTGGAGTTGGGATGATAGTGGAAAGATAGTGCAGTGAAATTCATGGGAGGAAGAAATAGGGGGATATTATCAATGGCTTAGTATAGGAGCTGACCTGCGTTTTATGACGATATATTAGCTGGCTTGCTATTCATCAGGCGTTTTGAGTTTCCTTTCATTTAGTGCTTTTTAAAGTACACAATAAAAATATAGGCTTGTGTATACAAGTTATTCAGATGGGGCTCTTCAAAGTGTGTGTTTTGTCTCTTCTCTTGCTGGAGAGACAGAAAGGAGGGGAAGACTGATGCAACATTTGTCACTAACACATTCTTCTTCCAATCCCGGAGAAGAATGATAAGGGAATGGGGTCAGAATGGCACGCACTGGGCCTTGAATCCAGCTGACTGCACATCTGAAATGTGTTCTCATTGAGTGAAAACTGCTGTCCTTTACAGTGCACTGAGAAGAAGCAATAAAATCTGCAGCCTCTTCTACTGTTATAAGACAAAGGGTTAAAAGAAAAGTTTTCTTTATCTTGCACTGTGGAGAGAAAGGTCATAAAAATGATTATGAGGAGCTAAACTGCCAGATAGGATCCATGGTACAGCAACCGAGAGGGTGTCCTCTGCTTCTTGGGTGACAACAGAGGGGTGAATCTCTCCCTGTTGTGCTCCTCCTCTTCCTTTATTTTTGTACAATTACAAGAGAATTTATAAAGGCAAAGACAGTCAATCCTGTGCTTGTGCTCTACGCACAATCCAGTTGTCTGCAGCATTTTTACTACCAGCATCCTAAAGAAGGACAACTCAAGAGTAAACAGTTTTTCAGGAACTAATGACAATCTGCTTCTAGTCAAATACTTTCTGAGTCTGTCTTGACCGTGATGGAAGCATGGCTGTGTACCTGTAGGTACTGGAGGTCACCCATGAACTGCTCATGTGTTGGACTCTACACACATACACAGCCCTTCAACTCCTGCCTGGTATGGTGGGTAATCTGCAGGCTGGACTGCTTCCTCAACAAGGTTTTGTACCCTATTGTGTGATCCTAACGTAGTCCCAATGTGCCTGTACTTGTGCCAGTTATGCCCCTTTGAAATTCATGCGTGATTCCTACGAATAGCTGAATTCCTGAAGATGCTGTAAGAAATTTTAAAGCAGATTAAGTATACAGTCTCATGGACATTTCAGAGCACACTTAGAGAGCTAGTAGTATAATTCAGAACTTAAGCTGACAGGCTCATCACTCTTAAAGTTAATAACAAAACTAACAGCTTGTTCCCATGAGATTTTCCAGTGAGATCCTGCAGTGAGCTGGAACTGAGAGCCCCAAAGAGCATTTCAGTGCTAAATCTTACAAACAGCAAAGACTTTGCAAGTCTTGATTATTTTACCATGATGTTATAAGTATGGGAATAACTTTTGTGCGTTCTTCTGGCATATCCTACACTGTGGACTTTAAGGAGTTCATGATGAACAAACAGGGAAAGCAAAGGTCACTGGGGTTTGTATGAAATACCAGTAAATTCTGTGAAACAATATTTAACCTAGTGATTAACTTTCTTTGTCCTAATTTAGCTCACAACAATGCCTAAGATTTCTGAAGCGTGTAACTGGTGAGCAGCACGTAGACAATGACTTTAAAGGATCTGAAAAATGCCCTGCAACATATTCTGAATGCATTATTGTTAGGGAGGTTTGGCAAATGTTTATGTAGATCTCGCAAAGTTCATACCATGCCGAACTGGCAGCTCCTGTGAAACAGAGCTCAACTATAAAAAAGGCCCAGAATCTAAATTACACGGAAAGACACCTGGTTCAAGTCAGTGATTTCTAAAAGTAGAACTGCAGTACAGGGAAGTGGCCATAAAAGCAAGCATTTTGTGTTTCGGATTTACAGTTTAATGTACATTTTGTCCAGACAGAACTTAAATTACAACCCCCTGACAGGTGACTTGAGATGTTTTCTCTGGGCTTTGAATCTGACACACACAGTGGAAGAGAATTCATTTTTCATACAGATGCTCTTTTGTCATGTTTGCAATATGCCATTTCCAGGAAGTGAAAAGCTGTCTGCATGACACCTACTGGGCAGAGAAAAGTACGTTACAATACTTTAGTTTCAAATCCAGCTGACATTCATCATATCAAATTGAGTTCATTATGCTTAGCTTTATTCCCCTGAATAACAATGACTTTTAAAACATCCAGTATTCAGGAGTGTGTGAATGTGCAACTGGAAGTGCACTGGAAGTGCAAAACAAGCACTGTATTATCTGCAGAACATGTCAGTGCTTTCAGCTGTATACTGGAGAGAGAGTAAAGAATCGTAGAATCATAGAATAATTTGGGTTGGAAGGGACCTTAAAGATCATCTAATTCCGACCCCCCTGCCATGGGCAGGGACAATCTTTCAGTCGATCAGGTTGCTCAAAGCCCCATCCAACCTGATTTACGTTCTCTGGGAATGCTTACTACTTCTTTTCAACAGTATCAGTAAATTGTAAGTACCTTTTTCTCTGGATAAGATACCAAATATATAAGCACAGTAAAATGTTCCCTGCTGATTTTTATGGGCATTACATCAGTCCCTCCTATCTGATTTTTTAGCAATCCAAGATTTCTTCTCCCAGTGATCCTTGCTTTATTTTCTGCTTGATACTCTATATTTCTACATAAATTGGATATTCTGACCAGAGTGACAATTAATTGCTATCATTTCTTATAATTATTGTTACTAGGCTCCATTTTCCACAAAGATTAGACCAGATGATCTTTCAAGGTTCCTTCAGTGTGGGCTGGTTTATGGTTCTATGAAAAGGGTAAACTGTTACTAGTAAGAGGTTTACCCCAGTGAATTTGCTATATGCCATTTATTCATTGTAAATAGGTGAGGTCCAAGGTTATGTAGAGAGTTAATACATTTCCAAGCATCATTAAACTGCAGAGGAGAAAACATTCCTTGCAAAATTAGTAATACAGAATGTGTTTACTGATTACTTCATCCTCCCTTGTCTCCAGTAAGTTAAATCTCTGCAGAGAGTAATTTCTTCTTTATTTACATGACTGCTGTCCATTTATACTCCTCAGTTATATTAAATGGGAAGAGCATACATTCCTACTTTAAGTTATGGTTCAGTTATAATTGCAAAATGAGGACAAAACCATTACTTTGCATCTTCCTTTTCTCTCCCTTTCTCCACAGTAGTTCTGATAACTTCAGAATACTGATAATTCCAAAGATGTGACACTGTATTTTTATAGACTCATAATCTTTTAGGTTGGAAAAGACCTTTAAGACCATCAAGTCCAACCATTGACCTAACACCGCTAAATCCACCACTAAACCACGTCCCTAAGCACCACATCTCTTATATACTCCCAGGGATGGTGACTCCACCACTTGCCTGGGCAGACTGTTCCAGTGCTTGACCATCCTTTTGGTGTACAAATTTAGTTAGGTTTGTTTGGATTCGGGTAGTGTCTCTTGGCTCTATGTCATTACTATTTGTTCCTTCAGTCAGTCTGAATTTCTGAAGCTACAATTTTCTGAAAGTATAAATCAGAACCTTTGTCAAATTCGTATTTATCACTAGTAGACAAATACGAACACAATTGAGAAGTGGCAGAAAAGGTGTATGATTCTAACAACAAATACACTATTTCTTTTTTGGGTAAAATACTAATTGAGATTTACATTGATAGCTGAATATTTCTTATAAATGAAAAGAGCATTTACTAAGGAGAAGCTAACACACTAGTATTACTGTGTCCTTCACCAAAACAGATATTGCAAATTTTTAAGGGATGTACAGTGCATTTCTAGACTGGCATATACTGCAACAGATGGAGTAGATCCAGAGACCTAGTTTTGTTTTGCTTTTAGTAGTAGTTTGTTAGTTTACTTTATCAAGAATAATAAGCTTTAGGAGACAAACAAACATAAATAAATAAAAGGAAGGGTACTCGACTGAAGATGGGAAATGTGTAACTCTAAGGTCTAGTGAAAACCACTTACAGATTGCAATGACTTCTACAAATTGGAATTCAGCCCTACAATCATTTATAACACTTCAAATTCTCTTGTGCTCAGGCAATTTGGAAGTACATATTCTCAAAGTGTTATTGGCACACACACTCCAGGGGTTTTAGGAAAACTCATTTTGTGTGTGATCATTCTTTAATTGTTTCACAAATGAATAATCTTCACAGTCCAAGGAGAAATGCCGAAGACATAATATTTCCTGTAAGTGATATATGCAACAGCTGTATGAGATTCATTCAGCTGGTGGCTGTATCTTGTACTGTCATTATGGTTTTCTTTTCTCTGGGATTTCATTAGAATAGATGGTCACCTACTATGTTGAGAGTAAGGCTAAATCAGTTCCATGGATGCTGTGAGCTATTTGGCTGAAATTCAACTGAAATGTGTAAAATCAACTTGCTAAAAAAAAAAAAACAACCAAAACAAAACACATTTTTCAGATGAACTGGAAAATATAAAACATCCTAAATTCAGGAGAAATGTCAGAAATGTAGAGGATTGCAGAACCTTTCACTAACTTGGAGTCTGACCATGCACACTCCAAGGGACAAGTCATGATACAAGTCACTGTGGGAATCACCCATCCTTTGGAACACCAGATATCCTCCCCCATCTCTTCCCCTTCCCGGCAGCAATGGGAAAAGGGTGGAACATCATGGCAAAGCTGCTGTGAAGCATTGTAACCGATATGGCCATAGGTGGTACCTACTGCTCTGTGATCCAGAAGAGGAGCAGATAGGATCACAATTACTTCGTACTAAATTAATTTCTTCTCGTGTGTCCATATACCGAATAAATATTTTGGTTTTACAAAGATCTACATATTGGAAAGAAATGGAAAGGAAAATCTTCAAGCAGACTCTTTTTCTTGTCTTTTTGGGTAGAATTTACACTGACTTAATGGAAAAGAAAACCTTTGGAAAACAAAAATAAAAATGAAGTATTTGAGGATGTGTTCTGTAGCGTGTATCCTATCTATTCCATTATGTGTGTAGCATCGCCCTAGTAAGCAGGAATTCATATATTGCAGTTACATCTTTCATACTGATCCAGTGATTTCAGAATGAGTTTTATCACACCCTCTTGCACTTACATTTACACAACAAAGTTTTTCTTAATGACTTGGAAAATGAGTTGCAAAGTTGATGAATGCTAAAGGTGGTTTATAGTGAGTGTATAGGGATTTTCACACTGGGGTGCTTGAAGTGCTTACATTAAAGGATATATTTCAATTGTCTTTGAACATGCAGGTCTCCATTCTGAATTTCCCACTTGTTATAGACAGTCCATGTCTGAGTGTCCTTTTTGTCACATATGAAAGAAAAGGGCATTACAAGGTGCTTTGCCCTAGCAGGCACATTATAACACTTTTTTAAATGAAAAGACCATTCAGTCTACGAGGACTGACTGAGTTTGTAGGGTGTGACAGTGTTACTCCCTAAGTCCACCTCTCCCCCTTTATTTTGAAGGCTTGAGACAAAACTGACTGAGGTGGTTATAATATTTACTGATTCAGCAACAGACCTAATCATACCTTAATTGGTTAATTATTAGTAATATTAGTACACAATTATATCACTGCAAGTAGTACTGAGTTACAATTTTATTGCTTATTATTCGGGTTGTAGTTCTCCGAGTGCTTAACCTCACTTTTGACACAATCTGAGATTTAAAATGCTCACATATTTGGAATATTGCTACCTGCCATGTGAAAGAAAATTTTCAAGAAAATACTAGTTTTCTGGTTATACTTCACCAGCTTAGATGGCAGGCAGGGACTCTTTATCACAAATTCAGTGTTACACACTCTTGGGAATGTAGGAGTAAGCTATGTCTTTACCATGTATTGCAGCTAATAACTAATTACAGTCACTCTTCATTCTTTTTCTCTCGCCCTCCCCCCCAAAACAATTGTTTCTTCTTGAGCTACTCATCTAATTATGAGAAAGAGCTGTATCTAATAGCAATCCATTTAGGGTTTTGTTGGGGAAGCATAACTCTTCATGACAGGAAGCTGTTTACTGCTTTTCTTGCATGACAGCTATTAATTTCTTCGTGACCTAGAGCATTCATATCCTCAAAGTTTACTCAGCCAACCATTTGTACCCACAAGCCTCTCTGAAACTGCTTAAAAGCAGAGAATAGCAATATTTCAGTGGCTCCTTAAGGTTCACCCTAACGTTAGTTCTTTGCAGAATCTTTGCAGTTCTCTGTGTATCTATATATATACACACATATATATACATACATAAAAGCATGTATATAATCCTCATTTAAACCTCATTTCTACTCTAACCATGCCAGCTATTTACTCTGAAACCTCTTCCTTTCCATGATGTCTTCCTCTGTCATCTAACCTCACTGAACTGGAGTAGGTTGTATGGTTTATGCTGCTTTGTCTGAAACAAGAAACAAGGAAACCAAGCCTAGAAAAATGAGGTTTCTTGCCTGTGGCTTATGTGTTTTACCCAATTCTCTTCATTTATCACTTCTCTCTGGGGCCAGTAGAAAGCACGGGATGCCAACCTCCTCTCTTCCATCTATAACAGCCAGGTATTGTGTCCAAGTGGCCATCACAAGAGATTTGAATATTGTGGAGAAACTGGAACAAACATCTTTCTAGCCGATTTTCAACTCTGAGACACTGCCTTACAATTATCTGAAACCTATACGGTACCACATGATGCTGCCTATAACATACCCATGTCTGTGTCCTACAAAAACACAGAAAAAAAACCACTGTGAAACGCAAGAGACGGTAAATATCTTGGAATAAATTTATGTAAGTATTACATCAGACAGGCAGATCCATGTAGAGAAACTGGTGTATTATTAGCCTTACTGCAGGATGGGTTCTTAGGCTAGTCTTTTCATTTATGTGCAAAGTAGGGCCATGGATAATTCATCCCAAAAAACAGTGTAAAGCAATAGAAAAGGTTAGAGCAGGACAATCTTCTTCCATATAAATGTCTGTGGCTCACAGACCTACTCAGACAAGAAGAGCAGTGTGTCTGACAACAGCTCAACCCCGAACCCTTAGTTGAGACTGACAACTACAAAAATCTTTAAAAGCATTTCTCCATCTGAACACAACTAGAGACATGCAGTATCTTTAAACTAATTTTGCAGTGCTGGTATCTGACCCAATTATTTTTGAAACAGATGAAAAGAATCCTTTTAATTTCCGCAGAACTGTTTCAGGCCCAGAAGGGTGAGGCAGGTTACAGATAATGCTTGTGAGTTTCAGAGGTATGGTAATCATATGCCTTCAGGTTATCAAGGTTATTTTGGGGTCACATGGTAGGCTGTGAAACGTCAATGGAGTACTGGATAAACAGTCATTGAAAGTGCACAGAAGAATGGATTTACATCGCTCCCGGACCTGACCCTCAAACAGTAGCTCCAGGCTTGGGGGGTGTGAAAGGCGAATGCTCATGCAGAATCGGTAAAGGTGTTTATCAGGTAAGGCACAGGCGTTTATCGTCTTTGATAAAATGAAATGTGATAGATTAAATTCCTATGTCACTGTGCTGCACGGTGTAACAAAGCAAACAAAAAATCAGCCATCAAAGACTGCCTCTGAGTCTTCCAAATATAAAATCTAGTGGCTGACAAAGACCGTGTTAGGTGAGTGCCAGCTGGGTGACTCACACACACTGCACATTTCAGACACAGCTCTACTTGGTATTTATACCGTGGCTACCAATCCACTATGCTGCTGCCTGCTGATTAGCCTGAAGAACATTTGCAAGGCAGTATTAATCTCTGCTGCTATTTTTAGAAAGGGAAGTTAATCAAAGGTTCTCTTAGAGTCATCTCAGGGATCCTGTCTTGGAAAGATACATTGATGTCAGAAAGAAGTCTGGTGCTTTGAGCTTAATTTACGTATCTGACTTTTCTCATGCTGATCATCTGTACACTTACTAGCTATTCATTCCAGAAAGGTACTTTTTGTTGTTGCTGTTTCGCTTGTTTGTTTATCGGCATGTTCTTTACTATTCCTCTTATTGCTCAAACTTAAATCATGGTCGTCCTATATTTCTGTCACGGATCAAACTAAAAATGGTGTTTCCTTTGTGTTTGGTGTGAAAGGTCTGCTCACCATAATGATTTTATTATAAAGTTTTATGCTGCTTACATCAGCTTTTGAGAGTCATTTTGAAACCTTCAGATGGATGACTTATTTTTCATTCGTTAAATGTTTATCTATTCACAAATTTCATTTTTTATGAGACCTTTACAATTATTTTTACAGTATCAAGTGTTGATCTTGCATTGACTGACCACCCACCTGTATTTCTCCAGGGATTTAAATTTTTGAAAAGCAGTGGAACAGGGGAAACTTAGACTGGACAAGTCAGACTGGGCTGTATTTCAAATTCTAAATTCAGATTCAGTGACTCAGCTAAGCCTCAGCTTTATTCTGTGACGATTTCTCATCTTGCAAGACTATTATCCCTTAAAAAGCATTAAAGACAATGGAAGTATGTAATGGCACTACATACAATTCTTACTGTGTATGTATCAGTCATTTTTTGTAATGGCATCTGCTACCTTAGGGAAGGTTTATTAGAGTGATGTCTAAACCCAGACAAGCTTTGATTCAATCGAATAGAAAATAAAACTTCACAATACCTTGTTTCATCTGAGCAAGCCTCCAAAGAGATGCCTTTTTCTAGAACAGAATTTAAAAGATCAATGAGAAAGAGTCAGAATTTTGCTAAATTCACTTTAAGTTAGTGTTAACTATGCCTTGGGCAATTTTTTATAGTGATTGCAGCATTACCAAAATGCCACAGTAATATTCGTACTACAGTATACAACAGTGGCGCTTCAGAGTTGTGTATCCTAGGAGTGCCTTTTTGAACATGACCCGGCTTAGGCTGCCGAGGGCTTTCAGTAATTGTAGTTACTGCGTGTGACTCTTGCAACCTCACACTATCCAAATACCTGTTAGTCAGGAGAGAGTGAACAGCTGGAGTTCTGTTAGTTAGCGAGGAGGGTGCTAACATAATAAAGCTGCAGTATGGCACTGAAATTCGTTCTTGTAGTTTTCATTCACCAACATGTCCTGAAAAAGTAGTTTTATTTCAGTATATACATAAAATGTTTAAGTTCATCTAACAAAAAGCCACAATGGCTCTAAAGATGGCTATCGCTCTTGAACAGGGCAGATACAGATGCTGCGTCCCGTTTTCCATTTACAATACACACTGCTCCCCCCAACCCCCATCCCCGCCACAACCTCTGGGACACCTCTTACTTTCCTAAAATATTGCAGAATGAAAGGCAGAATTATCTGGGACCCAAAGGCTTGTTAAAAGCGCTTCCTTTATTTAAGCTTTCTCATATTTCTTTCCTCTGCTCTTACAAAATTACCGACAGCAAATGTTACCTGTCCTATGTGAGCTCTGTTGTTAGTGTTGATGGGCCTGTTTTTAGACATTTTCCTTTTTGCTTGGTTTACACAGTTTTGGTTTATTCATTCTAGTCTTAGAAAATGACTTCACTCACAACTGATGTGAGTCAGTGCATGCAGAAAGATACAAGGCGGCCTTCTACTTTGGCAACAGAACAAAATGCTGCAGTAAGGTATGCTAGCAGCTATAGATACTCACCTGGCAGCATAGCAAACGATCTGGCTTTGCAGACAACGAACTCAGGCATACAGGAACAAAATAAATTCATCCACTATCTTACAGAATGACTTTTGGACTGCTGTCTCTTGTGTCTTATATCTTAATCAATGCATTTGTTTTCTCATCAGTATGCAAGCTAGCTCCCAGTTCGGAAAACCATTTTTACAACAAAACCAAAGGCATGTTTGTACTTCTTATGATACTTCAAAGTGTACAATGCCCCGTATTGGGGGGGAAAAAAAAGTGAATGCTTGAGATGGCACCAGACTGTCTCATCTTTCAGTGTATTTATTGCGGTAGCATGAAGGCAGTGAGCAGATCACATTATAGGACATTAAGAGGAATTATAAAGAGGCATATGAAAAAGAAAAGTTTTCAAACTGAGCCCTTAATTGCTTTTCTCCTCTGAAGCCTCTTTCTAACGTATTTGGCATGTTCTGAGATTGTGGACTAGCAGCAGAGCTGAAAAGACCAATCAATTTTTGTTCTGTAACAACTTGTGTTATTACCGAGGTTGGCACAGAATAGAGAGAAAGTGTGCCACTAGTGAAAATGACAGAAAACACATCACACTTTTGGAGTTACATCCCTTATTTGGCCACTAACTCAATGTCACGAGACACATTTTAGTCATTAAATAGGTGAAACAGTGGGAAAGCCACTCCCCAGCTTATTGGGAGCTCTTGATGAATACATGTCTTTTCTTTCCCCTGCTTCTCTCTTTTCCCAAAGAAAGTAAAAAATGCTACACCGAAAGGCTATAGCAGTTCAAATATGAGTATTCTAACTGTACCTTTGAATTTCTGCTCAGGAAACATCTGAGAAAGCCCTTTTCTTTGCTTTCTATATGAAAATAAAAAACCCAAGCTGAGACTGGAAGGAGATGAAGAAAGACTTAAATCCACGAGACAATCATCAGACGTTCTAAAATGACATAATCAAGCACAGATTTATATTGCTTCCTACTGCCCAGCAATCCAGCTAGCAGTTTATGGCAATGTCCTTGCTAGCTAACCTTTCCACCTGTTCAAGAACTCAGTGGCAGTTTGTAAAGCGGAAAATCTTTTGTATACAAGGTAATAATGACGTCTAGTAAATAGATATGAATGCATCCTCCCTCTGGTGTAAACTACCTGGGCTCCTAGTGTTGCATTAGAGCACAGGTTATGAAAAATCAATCTCTACCCTGTCACTCAGGTGGTTGAACACAAAGTCACGTCAACCAATGGAGGCACGGTTGGTTCTACAGAATTGTTCTGTATCCTGGTTCAGAGCACAGTCATCCATCCTGTCTGTCATGCTAAACCGGAAGCAGGTTTGCAGCAGGGGATTACCAGGCACAGCAGAGCGTCAGTCCAAGTTCAAGGTTTCAGCAAAGGCTCAGTCTCAAAGGTTCTTTCTAGAAAGGGGGTGGTGGGAAGAGCAGGTTGCCCATGCACACTATTAACTATGATACACGATGTAGCTATGCAGCATCAACAAAGGTGTGCATCCCCCTTAGTGGGTGTCCTGGTGTGATAAGCATGAGCTTGCTACTTGTCTGGCCATGACTCAGGAACACTGAGAAACCTTACTTTGAGGATGTTCCAGAGTTTAAGTGAAGTTCAGTAAGTGCTAAGCAAGAGGGTGCATTGGTCAACACACCTCTGTCTCTTTGCCCATCTTCTGAAATCTTTGTTGCCCTTATCAACAGAGAGCAAATCCACCCCTTAAATGTTTGCAAACTGAGAGCTTAAAGCATGTTTATCCCCTGTCTCTAATTGTCAGCAGTAACAACCAGTATATCAGGAGGTATTTTCAGCCAGCCATGCTACCATTCATGCTGAATGTCAGGGCACTGAGGTCACTAATGAGACCCAATGGCCCTGAGAGCCCCTCCTGGGATCCTCACTCACACCCACAGGCCCAGAAGTTCAATTAAACTCAGTCCTTGAGCCCCTGCCCTGCCTGAGGCGTTGATCTTTAGCCATGCCTATGCCCAGCCATGCATCCTGTTGATCTGGACTCCAGTGATCTGGAACCTATCCCACGGACTTACTTCCTGGCTTGATCTTGACCCTATGACCGTTGCCCGGACTGCTGGACCTGAACCTAACGCATAACTTGACTTTCTTGCTTCACTTTGGAGCTGCCTCATCACCATAATATAGCTTTATGATACAGGCTCTTGTTTGAACCTAGCCAGGATCTCTGCGGCTGTCCTGCTCAATTTATGGGGGTGGTAGGATGGGCCCTGGATGAGGAAGCCCTGCCTTCCAAGTTGTGGGATCTTCCTTTGTTTCTGGCTCACCTTACCTGAGGGAGCAGGTGGCCTGGGCCGCAGCCTGACTGTGAGCTCAGCCCTTCCCAAGTTGTATATGGATCCTGGTCTGTGACTGCGCCAGGCTTTGCCCGCCATGACTTCTGAGGGATAAACCGTGAGCTCTGATCTCCCCACAGTCCAACCCTTTACCCAGCCACTGGCTCCTGAGTCAATTTACCAGTGCTACAGGTGTGGCCTAGACCCTTATTTCTCTCTCATGCCCACCTGGCTTCTGGAGCTTATCCAGAGATAGCCCAACTCCTTCTTATTCCTCGTAGGCCAATCCAGACTCCAGGGCTTGGCAAAACTAATCTAACACCCCACACTACCCCACGCCCCAGGGCAAAGTCTTTCATGACATGTCCCTTTATAGTTTGCCATCCTTCCAAACCATCCCCTGGGTGTCTGGCAAAGGGATCCCCATCAGCTCCCAGTTTGCCTTTCCTTAAGGAGTAGCTGGCCCACACTGCAAATTTAAAAGAAGGTGGCAAGTTTTTCAAGCGTTACTGCATACATTGTTAATTAAGCAGTTATGACCTGCAAAGTAAGATGTAGTTGTTTATAAAATGGCTAACATTAAGTTATATTTTCCTAAAATGGGTGCCTTGCCCCACAACTGCAGTTACTTTTTCTATTATTAGATTCCACATAAAAAAAAAATTTCAGCATACTTTTATTATATACTATATTATAAAATAATTACTCCCATGGCTGCTATATTGTGAAGTGAAAAGGAACACTTTCCATTAACTGCTTTCTAATTTATTGCAGGGTTTTTGATACTGTACTGCTATATATGTAAAATCTAATTAGTTGGTGAAAAGGGGCAGACTTTAATTCAGATACTTTTCTGCCAACCTCAACAAGAGGTAAAGGGAATAGATAGTATTTAAAGTGCGTCTCCTTAAATGCTTATGTTTTCCTTATCGTTCAATGTGAAAGGAAAAAAAAAGAAAGAAAAAAGAAAAAAAAACCCACCCACACAGCAACAACAAAACCAAACAAACCTACCTCAGAAAGAACAGTTGGGAATGCCTTTTTCATCTCTGCTCTTTTCTGTTATGAAGCACTCAATTATGCAGTCAGTTCTACTACACGGATTTCTAATATATTCTAACAGGGAGTCCATCTGATTTTTATTCATTGAAAAATGCTACTGAGTGTATTAGACTTATTAGCTTAATCAGTTTCATTTTGCTAGAATACAGAATATGCTCTTATTATTGTCCATAATAAAAAAAGGAGATGTAGATTTCCAGAAGCAGGAGGAAGAATTGCGTCTCAAGCATGAGGCATTTCCATGAAACACCGTCAATACCTCAAAGCTGTGTTCATCTGGGGAGGTTCAGCCTTGACATTAGGAGGCATTTTATTACCGAGATGTTGTGGTTTAACCTTGCCCAGCAATTAAGCACCACACAGCCAATTGCTCACCTTTCCCCTCCCTCAGCCGGATACGGAAGACAATCAGAGAAAAAGGCAAGAAAACTCATGAGTTAAGAACAATTTAATAATTGACATTAAATAAAATTATGATACTAGTAATACAAACAATCCTTATAATATTAATATTAGTACTAATAACGTAAATAAAATACTCCTACTACTATTACTAGTAATATGTAATGAAAATAAGGGAAAAGAAAACAAATAATAAGCTGCTTAGCATCTGCTGACCAACAAGCAGTGAATCTTCCAAGTTTTAATGAAAAACTCACTTCACAATACCTTGGAAAACATATATGAATAAGCACAATCTGAATTGCATAAAAGAAACACTGCTGGGAAATATTAGATATTTGCTGCATATTGCTGATAAAAATACCTGCTGCCTTAAATATCTTTAAATGTCCTCAAAACACCTACAAGCCCTCTAGGAAATGTTCCAGTTTCACTGCCAAGCATGAGGTTTTATTATATCACATACTTTAATAGGCTACAGCAAGCCATTTCAAGAAAAGAATACGCTGTTTGGGTGAATATGAGGTTTGCATTGCTTTGGAAAAAAGAAAAAAAAAAAAAAGACATAAAATGTTATTCTAAACTAAAGAAAAGTTGTCTAGAAGGTCTATAGAAAAAAAGAAGAATGAGATATTTACCATGGACTGAATAAAAGTTGGACCCCAGCAGGATGGGGGAGAGAATCAGAAGAGCAATAGCAAGAAAAATCAGTAGGCTAAGGTAAGATAAGGACAGTTTATTAGACGAAACCAAACTGAGCACACAAGCAAAGCATAATAAGGTATTCATTCATGTCTTCCTACCAGCAGACAGATGTCCAGGCATGGACAGATCCCTGGACACTGTGCAAGCACTGCTCAGCAATTACGGTTCCCTAATTCATTACATACTTCCGAGGGGGTGCACAAGCAACACAGTAGATGGAGTTCCTTATCACCAGACTGAAAGATGATCTTTACCTCAGAGTCAGTACGTCGCAGCTATTCCTGACTTCCTTTTATTTTATAGACCAGCAGCACCGTCTGGAGTAAATTATTTCAGATTCCAAATGCATTGAATGCCTTCTGTGCTGAGAAACAGAAACATAACAAAATAACAAGACTAAGAGTTACAAGTGTTCTGAACTATATTAACAGAGAGGGCAGAAGATAATCTCTGTTTTTTAAATAAATAGCTAGTGATTTATGTCATGCTAGTCACAGTGTAAAGGATATGGCCTTGTGGCTGACATATTGTTATTTCTAGCTCCTCATTAACTGTTCTGTGTCATTTAACCTATTTAATCCTCAATTTTCCTTATACTGCCATGAAGAGAACAGGATCTTCCCCACAGAGGTAATGTCCTTGAATGCCTGTTATCCTTGTGGCCAATATGCTTTTAATACCTTAATAACTCACATTGGAAGCCATTATACTACACATAAAAACCCTCCTGAAGGAGAAAGTACAGACTAAGGATAAAGTTATGCATTCCAACTCGAGCTAATTTAACCCCTTGCCCCTGCTGAAATGAGAGAACCCTACTACATGCTTTCCTACTGCTTGCCTGCTCTGCTGTGCTCACAGACAGCCTTTTTTCTTCCCTTCCCTCAACTCCTTCTGCCTGCTCTGAAGCTTGACAGATTCTATGCTCAGCGAGTTCACCTCAGTATACTAACAGCCCGTAGCAAGCAAAAAATAAAAGAACAGTTTTCTGATACATGGGGAAGCTGAGCATCAGTTCAGAAAAAGAGACGACAACCACAGCTTTCCAAATAATGGGAAAGCTAGGACCGGGTGCCTATTGGCAGAAAAGTGGCAGAGTAATATGACTTTGTCCTTAGGCTCAGCTTTGCTGTTTTGAAGATTAATGAAGTACCTGTACCTATACATCTTGTTCAAACTGTTTACTTTGAAAGTGAGTTATTTTTCTCTTTGACGTTCAGTGAAGGTTAAGAAAAAAAGAGACAGGATGGATATTTGGCAGAACTATTTCTGTGAGCATACATTGCACTATTATTTAGCAGTCAGAAGTAAGAGATTCTGCATATACAGCTGCAAGGAGGAGCCAGGGAGCAGGTTGTTGCTGACTGAATTGCAATTTGCTTCTTCATGGACCTTCATGTAGAACTGATATCTAGAAATGTAACCTGGTATAAACATACAGGTTCAGTTAGTCCTTCTGATTTATGTTTAATTTTCTTGTACAGAAGTTTACACTAATTTTCAGCTCTCTGAGCTTTAAAAATGTGCTGTGGCCCTTCCAAAGATGAGGGGCGGGGAAGGAGGGAAAATTGGGGGGGATGTGGAAGGAAATCAAAGGGAAAATACATTACATTTCTTTCTTTGAGAAAATCCTACCTCCACCTCACAACAGCTCAAATCCTGAACTTAATCTAACAGGTAAAAGGTTCAAAGCCATTTTCTGACCTCATTTTCCCTGGGTGATTTGTTCTGATGTAACTACCCTGGTGAGCTTGTCCAAAATACTGCTGCTAAGCAATCATCTCTGTCTGCTGGTGTGGTATGTTGACCCTAGCCAACAACTAAAAACCCACTAGCAATTCACCCACTCTCCACCCACCCCCACCAGCAGGACAGGCGAGAGAATTAGAAGACCAAAAGCTGGAAACTCATGAGTCAAGATAAAGACAGTTTAATAGGTGAAGCAAAGCTGATTGTGTAAGCAAAGCAAAACAAGGAATTCATTCATTTTTTCCTACTGGGAAGCAGATATTTAGCCACTTTCTGGAAAACAGGGCTTCATGACACCTAATAGTTACTTGGAAAGACAAACACCACAGGCACAAATGCTCCCCCATTCTCCTCCTTACTGTGACCTTTTATTGCTGAGGATGACGTTTTACAGCATTGAGTATCCCTGTGGTTTGGTCAAGTCATCTGTCTGGGCTATGTCCCCTCCAAACTTCTTGCCTACCACCAGCGTACTCACTGGGGTGCTAGGGTGGGAAAAACCCCAGTGCACCCACCAATAAAAAACACTTGGACACCACGCAAGGGAACACCGGTGCAGTATCAGAAATGGAAAAAACCTGTGACTTGGTATAAGCATTCCTTAGCAACAACTCAAAACATTAGTGTTATCGATATCCTCCTCAGCACAAATCCAAAGCACAGCCTCATACCAGCTACTGTGAAGAAAATTAACTCTACCCCAACTGAAAACAGCACGCTGACCTAGTGGAAACAGGGCACTGAAATGGCAACAGAACAAAATGGTCACATATTGGATAATCACTTGAATAACAGAATTTGTATTTCACTTTCAGTAAATGTCTTCTCACTCCCAGCCTTGGTCCCAGGAACAGAGTCAGCACCATTCAGCAACTAAGCACCTAGCTCAAACAAACTTAGAAGGAACAGACTTTCTAAGCATTTATTTCTTGGACTTCTGATGCATCATCACTGCTGTTTTTCTTCCAGCGTTTATCATTTAATAATATCTCTTCACAGATGGTGACATAGAATTTATATTTGTCCAATCTAAATAGCACCTGGAATGCAAATTTAAAAGTGAAGTAATCAGATTTATGTTAGATGACAATGAGAACATATGCAAAGGACACATGGAAGTGCCAAGGAAACTTCTAGCTCAACCAATCCCTTCTGGCTTTTCAATTCTGAAACAGGTGGGGAATCATCCAAGCAGATTGTATCTCAGGGTTAACTCAATCCTCAGTGACTGCTCTTATTCAGTTAGGAGGCCGTCTTGTCAGACTAGGTAATTGCTTTAAAGAAAAAACAAGTAAGTCTGCAATTTTGCTTGTCCATGAAACTTTCTGAAAACACAGTACAACTGTTCCCTAACACAGTTACGGGCACTGTTTCATCTTCTGGCAAGCAGTTTCTTCCAGCCATATGCTCAGATATACTCAGGGAAGTTAAAGTGTTTCTATACACACAACATAACCTTTAGCACAAGGAACTGAAGTTGTTTTCTATGATAGAGGCAACTATATTTATGCTTTATTTAAAAACACGAGAGAGATAATCTTGTATGTTCCTATAAACGAGGGCTCAGGCGTGTAAAGCAATTATTTTGGCGCCGATTAAAGGAATATCATGGGAAACTGAAACAGCTTGGGGTGGTTCAAATGCCAAACTGGGATCCACAACCATAGCTAGCACCTGTCTTTACAGTGATAAGGGATTTTTTTACCTATTTGCCTGTATCCCCACTCTGTGCCTGCCAAGCACTGTCTTAACCCAAAACACTATACCTCCATAGATCAGATTTCAAAGCAATCATTCTCTAAGAAACTGGTGTTCACTGGGGAGAAAAAGACTTTGGGGCAAGTGGGAAACAGATAGGGGACTGGCAGTTGGACTTAGGCTAAGCATGTATACTTGAGACTTTTTAGAGGAAATTAACCAAATTAGAGTTTGGGCAGCCATAGAATGGTTTGGGTGTAGGGGACCTTCAAAGATCATCTGGTTCAATCCCCCGGCCATGGGCAGGGACATCCCTCACTATATCAGGTTTCTCGAAGCCCTGTCCAATGCATGCAGTGATGGCACTTTCACAATGCCTCTGGGCAACCTCTTTCAATGTCTCACCACAGTAATTGTAAAAAATGTCTTCCTTTTGTCGAATCTAAATTTATCTTCTTCCAGTTTAAAACTGTTGCCTCTTGTCCTGTCACTACAGGCCCTACAAAAATGTCTTTCTCCGTCTTTCTCCTAAGACCCCTTTATATATTGAAAGACTGCAATAAGATCTCCCCAGAGCCTTCGCATATCAAGGCTGAAGGCCAACCCCCTCAACATCTCTTGAAACAGAGGTGTTCCAGCTCTCTGATAATTTCCATGGCCATCCTCTGGATCTGTTCTAACAGTTCCATGTCTTTCTGTAACCGGG
This sequence comes from Rhynochetos jubatus, assembly GCA_027574665.1. NCBI lineage: Eukaryota > Metazoa > Chordata > Aves > Eurypygiformes > Rhynochetidae > Rhynochetos > Rhynochetos jubatus. The sequence continues at coordinate 28,459,064 of CM050656.1, forward strand.
GACCTCAGAGCTGGACGGAGTACTCCAGGTCAGGTCTCAGAAGTGCAGAGAAAAGGGGGAGACCTTTGACCTGCTGTCCCTGCTTCTTTTGATGCACCACAAGGCTGCAAGCACACATTACCAGCTCATATCCAATTTTTTTTTTGCCAGTATCCTCAAGTCCTTCTCCACAGGGCTGCTATCAATCTATTCATCAGCCATTCTGTATTGATACTGGGGATTGTCCCTCCCCAAGTGCAGGACCTTGCATGTAGCCTTCTGGAACTCCATGAGGTTCTCATGGGCCCACTCCTCAAGCTGTTAAGGTCCCTCTGGATGGCATCCCTTCCCTCAAGCTTGGTGTCATCCACAAACTTACTGAGGGTACACTCCATCCCACCGTCTGTGTTATTGATTGAAGGTATTAAATAACATTGGTCCCACTGAAGCCACTTGAGGGTCCCACTGGTTCCCACTTAGACACTGAGCCTTTGATTCAATGACTTTTTGGATGTGGCCATCTAGCCAGTTCCTTATCCACTGAACAGTCCAGCCATCTGTGCTGGTTTGGGCTGGGATAGAATTTTCTTCATAGTAGTTGCATGAGGCTCTGGTTTGGATTTGTGCTGAGAAGAATGTTGATAACACTGCTGTTTTGGTTGCTGCCAAGTAACACACTAAGCCAAAGACTTTTCCAGTTCCTCAAACCGTTCCTGTTCTCCCAGCTGCTTCTCTACAAGAAGCTGTGGGGAGACACAGCCAGGACCACTGACCCAAACTGCCCAAAGGGACATTTCATGCCATAAGGCATCATGCTCAGTATAGAAACTGAGGGGAATGGGCTGGAAGGAATCGCTCGGGTGTGAGCGACTGACCACCAGGTGGTGAGCAATTGTTGCATGGTGCATCACTTGTTTTCGTATAAAAACAGGGATTCCCATCATTTGCAATTCCCAGTGTCTTTAGCTAATTATTCTTAAACCAAGTGCGTTTCTCCACAAGACAAACATAGGAAGCAAATGAACACTCACTAACTCTCCCTGTCCTTTTTCAAACGCATACAATATATATAAAACTTTGTCTGCAAAAAGGTTTTCTTCTATAAAGAATAGAAAAATCTTCAGTCTCATTATTTCAAAAAAATAGAAATCTATAAATAAAGATATAAATGAATCACAGGTGCTTCAGGTTATTACAGCGAACTCAGAGATAAAACAATGCAAACATCTGAAAGCCTCATTTGTCTCACGCAATGCTAAAAAAACCCAGTTATAAAGTTATTGGGAACCAGACATGGCTCCTGTATGAAATACTAGACTTACCTTAAAGTCTGCAAGGCACCTTTCTGTTTCCATACACAGTCTGTCACAGAACTGAACAGTCTGGCTTGACTTCTGAATTCCCCAGCTGGAACAATGCAGAAAAGAATAAATTAAAGAATTATCCAAGTGTTATTTTCTAAACCATGTTTTTGTATTTCGTAATAAGTACTTCTTGCAAAAATTCTGTGGGGCTGAGAAGGACGAGGACTACTTGTAGTGATGCTACTTAATTAAAAGCAAAAATTAAACTTCCAAAAATCCTGATCTTTGAGGGAAAATTATATTAAGTCCAGGCCTATGTGTTGCATATGACTTCTCCTTCTGTCGTGGGATGAAAGAACAGAGGGTCTGTACCTAAAATCCAGTTAAAAAGCAAATATCACCCATAAAATCCCCATATCCCACTTGGGTCCATCTCTAATAGGTTCTGCACACACTAATTTACAAAACAAGAGGATTTATTTGTTTTCCTAAAAGTAACTTTTTGCAACTCTCTGTAGGTCTGTTTGTAAATATTCTGATACCTCCTCTAACATTCTCTTTCTGCAGCCAACATTCTTCTCTGTATATCCTCTGATGATGAGGACTACAGACACCCAAAGGCTCGTCTCTCCTTCCTTGTATATATATTTATTTACACAGATATACATTCATACATCACTGCTCATGACAGCTTGCTAACACCCATCTGCAGTGTCATCAGTGAGTCAGATCGTTTTGGTCATGTGTAAATTTGCCCCATGCTCTGGAAATAAATAATTTAGCTATGTAGGATTATTTATTGAAACACAGGTAACAGCAGCTGACAAAGTCATGCAGAAGTGTAGAATAAGCACATGGATATTCTTGAGAGAGAATATTTCTTACTAAAAAGTAATGAGTCAAAGAATTTAGTTATACACATCGGTATAATATTTACAGTCAATATTTATGTTATGTATGTTGAATACACAGTGTTTCCATAAGTCTGAGGTTAAGAATGGGAACACAGAAGAACTGAGAAAAATTAAATCATAAATGAAATTGTATCTGTTGGTCAGAGTTCCCATGGTCAGGATGAGGAGCCTTCAAGCAAGCGTTCTCTGCACTGTCACCCAAAGCCGGGATACCTGTTCCACTATCAGCCTTCAAAGTACTTCTGTGTGCTGACGCTCACTTGGGTAAACACAGCAGGTTAGGCGTACGCTTGAGGGAGGCCGTGTCTACAGAAAGGTTCATTTAATGAAATGCAGAAATAAAATGCAGCTATGTGTCCAGAGATCCCTGGACTGTCACATGCATACTCCACATGCACACACATTGGTTTCTCCTCCAACACCTCCCTGCTACAACCTGTGCACATCTCTCCCAGTTCCAGGCAGAAATATAGGGCAATCTAGTCACCCTTTTTTAAGGCCACACTATTTTTTTTGTAGAACACCCTGTGGAAAAGGATTAGGTAGCCACAATCCCCAAGAGTATTGCTGGATGAAAAATAAGGTAGATATGATTCATAATACCACAACGCAGCTAGCACTGCGTCTGTAAACTGCGAAATAAGAACACTATTGCTCCATGTAGGATGAAAACTAATTTCCTGTTTAAACTTACCTATTACACATTTCTAGATATCAGGAAAGCTGTAGGTAACCTTCAGCTGTAGCAGACACCTTTCTGATGTAGGCTTCCTCTTGCTCATAGATTAGATACCAGGAAGAAATTCTTCCCAGAGAGGGTGGGGAGGCCCTGGGACAGGTTGCCCAGAGAAGCTGTGGATGCCCCATCCCTGGGAGTGTCCAAGGCCAGGCTGGATGAGGCTTGGAGCAACCTGGTCTAGTGGAGGGTGTCCCTGCCCATGGCAGGGGGTGGGACTGGATGATCTTTAAGGTCCCTTCCAACCCAAACCATTCTGTGATTCTATGATTTTCTACTTGTTCTCAGTAGACATTTTAGCAAACCCAGCCTTGAGTAACTGTTTATGGGGGGTGTTTTCGAGAATGACTTACGGTGATGCTGAAGTAGGTTGAGTTTCAATTAAGACCTAGGACAGGTGCTTACTTATAGAAGTACTATCAAGTTTTTTCTTGTTCTTTAGATACTGGCAGATACAACCATAGAAAAAGCAGATACAGAGAACACAATATGAATTTTAACAGAGAGAGACTATAAGAGAGAAGCACTGGTACAGCTGAAGGCAAACTTGGACTGGGAAATTTCACTGAAACAAGTAACAGCGCACAAGATTTGAATGCTGGTTATGACCCCTTGGATATACTAAACTGAAGAGAAATAGGTAAATTCTTAACTTTAAATTGCTGCTATGCTCATTTATTATCCTGAAAGCTCATTCCTCTTCCCCCTCTCCCCATATTTACACAATCTAATTCAAGTTAAAACTTCAGTGGTGCCACTGAGAAGACGGAAGTAGAAAAAAAATACCCTTTTAGCAGCCGGATCAATTACTGTGAAACCTGACAAGTAGCATACATGGCGTCAAAAAGCTAACAAAGGTCTAACGAAAATTAATTTTACTTAATCTTCATGTAGCAAATGACAACAGATTAAATGACCTTGAGTTATGAAGAATATTAATACTATACTAAAGCAGCCCATGTAGACTCAGTTGTAGTCACACTTATATGGATGAAAACATAGCCGCAGACAAGTGTATATCTTCCTAATAGGGATCAAAAGTGATAGGCAACCTAAGCGAGCAGTTTCACCCACAGGCATCATTTAAGTCACATTGTTATAGGGGGTCCCAGGGTTGTTTTGTGGAAGACTCTAATTATGCAAGCCAGAAAAATTAAACAAAATTGAAGGATAGCACTAGAACATTTTAATTTCTGCTCCCTTCTGGCAACGGGTAGATAGCTTGACTACTATTTTAGAATGCATAACTACAGAGAGCTGACATTCTAGATTGTCTCTACAGTAATAAGGAAAATGGTTTCTCACAGTAGAACTGTTCTAGTAGATCTTATTGTGGTCTTCAGACTGCCTACTCAAATCTCTGCCGTAATACTGTGAGTAAAACTGCCATTACTACCTTCATTTCAAAGACAGACATTGTTTTAACATCAATCTGGGCCCCCTCCTGGCCTGAAAAGTACATCCATATTCAGGGCTTAATCATATATAATCAACTTTCTACTTCCAGCTACCAGTCTAACAAGTGGCGTGAAACTGCACACAAACCACATGAAGTCCTGGCTGCTCCCTCCCTGACGGTGTTTGTCCCTTCACCACTTACGAGCCCCTGAAATCTAATACATCACAGTCACATGATCTGCTGCGTACAAGACCTTGGTCCGGTGCCTGATAAAACCCTTTAAAAGACTCTTCTTGATGTCAGACCTGGAGCTGATCTCCGTCTCACCTCAAGAGTAAAGCAAAGATTAAAAAGCATTCACAGGGGGGCAGGAATATGGAGACAGGAAGAAAAATGGCTCTGCTTCTTTATTCTTCTAAGTGGGTCTTAGTAGACTGAAGATGTGTAAATATTTCCCATGACAAGTAGGAGGAAGTCACATTTAAAATCAGTCATTGATTCATATTTCTGAAGTTGTTTGTTTTTAAACTTAGACCTCTGTATCAGCCAAAATCATCACAGAAACATTGTCCCTCTTATCTGGGGTATACCAGACAAATTCTCCGCACAAGACACAGTGAAAATTCTTTGTTTGCTGGCATTTCATCTTTCCATTTTTTATTAACACTTGGTGTGCAGACACATCAAACAATACAGCTTTTTTTGGACTCGAGTGGGAAAAAGATATGACATACAAATGTAAGCAGGGCCATTCCTTTCTGTTCTTTTGAAGGAAGGAAAATAGGGGAAGTACACTTTTTGAAATAGAAAGTGCCAGGGGCTAGTAGCAGCCACTAAAACTCCAAATCACCATTTTGAATGTGCTCATTTAAGTATTTGATGCCCTGATCCCTCTATTATTAATTTTAATCTTTCGTTTTCGAGGAATATTGGAAGGATTGAGTCCAAATTCAGATATCAGAAAGCAGAGGCTTTGAACTGTGAGACCATTCAAAAAATTTAAAAACTTAGATTAACTGTTCTGACTTTGTTAGAACAACAGCCTAAACAATGAAGAACATAATGAAGCTGGAAAGAAATACAGAAACAAATAGTTCACCAATTGCAAGGTTGTTTGTCCTGAACACAGACAAAGGTGAGTCTGAAAAAAAGGTACACCGCTAGGTGGAATCCAGACTGAGGATTATAGTCCTAGAGCTAGGATCACAAGAGACTGGGTTTGGTTAGCCAGATGGAAAGAGCCAAGCTCTTTCTGTATGTAAAGGAAACTACAAGATGAAGAAAAGGAAGGTCTTGAAAAGAATAGCACCAGAAAGAACCTAGAGTTTGTTATGGAATAGGTATGGCAGAACAGTTACTTAAGATTTTGAACCCTAGCAGAGCAAACGAGCATTTCAGCTTTAGAGTACAGCCAGAAATTACAGTTGATAAATGGGTCAATCTAGGCTTCTGATTTTGTAGAAAGTGAACCACAAGAATTAGGGGATACAGCTACAGGTAATTTATTACATGGCATATTGCAGGGTAAATTTATGCTGCTGTTGCATGTGTCTCCTTTTTTTATCTTGTGCTGAATATGTATTATACAGGGAGAATAAATTATACTCTTTCTTTCATTGCTTCCTCTATCGCTGTGTGCCTTCTTTCTTAGTGAAGAAGGAATCGGCTCAGGCATTGTTAGAAAAATCTAATGCCAAGAAACAGCTATTTAAAGCTTCTTGGTATACTGGAGTACTTTTAAAATTTCTGCACAAAATAGCTGGATGAACAGAGTTTCTTAAAAACAAAGAACCTACCTTTCAGGTGCTTAATTTACTACAGTTCATCTTATCTGTAGCTCTTCTGCTATTGTCAGTTAATGAAAAGAAAGTCATCTGGCTCTTAACAAAATTCTAGATGCACATATGGGTGTTTGGTGTATCTGGAAACAAGCAAATAAAAACAACCAGGTAGTTTTAAAGAAGATATTAAGTAAGAATAATTACCAACATCCTTGAACTTGAGATGATCCTCACAAAAAACACCACTATTCAGGGACACATCTTGCCTCTTCCAGATACCTTCTTCACAGCTTTCCTCTTTCCTTCAATGTGCTGTGAAGACCTGAAAAAGCAGTTGATCTCAGAAACTTACTACATCCAGAAGGTTTCTGTAAAACCAAATATTGCTGAAGTTTATGGGCACTTATCACTGTTTTTTTCAGCAGTAGCAAGAAGGGATTTCCATAGCATCCTGAGAAGACAAGCAAACTTCAGTCACTGGGGCACGTTTTTTCACTGAAAAAGGCACAAACCTTATTGAATTTCCATGTCTTCAAACCATGGTCCTGAAGCAGCCTAGTTACATTTTCACTGTGAATGACCTTCTAAGCCCGACTGTGGGGCTAGATGGATTGCTAGATCCAGCTCAGGTGCACCTTTACCGTGTTATTCTGGGGGACTTACTCTGGAATCAGCTCAGAGAGAACCAGATCCAGAAGATCTGGACTTCAGTTAACCCTCTTTCGTAGTGAGAAAATGCCCTGGCTGGTAAACGCAATATGATGGCAAAGTTTGTGTGCTAGAGGAATAGACAATATTCCTTTCAGGATGATCCTAAACATCATCAACAGTATGCATTCATCTCCGTGGCATTATTCCTCCTCTTTTACAGCAGTTTTACAATCTGTTAACTTTACTGGCTTGAAGTGGGTTAATCCTTTTTTACATCTAAACATGTAAGAGCAGAATCAAACCCCAGGTGGGTTACTGCTTCTATGACATTAAGGTTCTCCTTCAAACAATACACATGAACTTTTGAAAATAAGTATTAATCAATGTGTAAAGGGGGTTTCCTTTGTCAGGAGAATAAGCAAAAGCTCACTTTACTTAGTTTTCCTGAATTTTTCAAAATAATCAGTCTACTTTTATCAAGGAAACTAGCACAGATATAACCAGTACATTGTGAAAGAGAGCTATTTAAGGTTATCTTGAAACTCTGGCCCTCTAGTTTCTTTTGTGGCAGCATGATGAACATCATTAGGGAACTGCACCACTCTTCAAGTAAGGGAGCAATCTGAAAGCTGATCAGAAGTGTTACTTCTCACAGATGTTCTTGCAATTGTGATGTGCTGGGAAAGGACTGCTTGACTACAATACCAAGTCACAGGTATTCACTCTAAATAATCAGCAATTATGTTGTTATTCATAGGCTTTATTGTCACTGTTATTCATAAGTTTCATTGTATTATCCAACAAAGCAGGAAGTATACAGTTTAGCTTCCATTTCCTACCCAGAAATGGGATCTCTGTGGTGCACATGCGTCACGTTTCATATTCCCATCTCTGATGCCAACTGTCTAACATTGGAATAAATTATGTGCAAGAATGCTCCCTACATCTACAAGAAGTTTAATAATAATTTTTTTAATGAGTTCTACAAGCAGGAGTTCTGTAAAGCATCAGTTTTATATTATTTGTTTTGTATGATGCTCCAAGAAAAGCAAGTATGTTTTTATTTCAAATGACAACAATACTAAAATCTGCTACAAGTGAGAGTTAGTTCGTAGGCTTTTGGTTGGTTGGTTGGTGTTTTTCCCCAAGAGGAGAGTCCCCTATCCCAGTACAGCAGGAACGCCAAGTATTTACACAGAAATACTTCGTTTCTGCTCCTATGAAAGCCAGGGTATCACTGGCTGTTAGTCCAGGGTAGTCCAGACTTCTCTTAACCTTATGATCGTCATCCCAAAAAGTCTTCCTGCAATTGAGAGCCGCTGCAGACAGACAGACATTGAAGACTCAAAGAGGACAGAGGTCCACCATTCTTCTATAGCATGAAGCCAGTTCAGCTGGTAAAGATGGTGCTCCTTTGTCCACTTCTCTTCAAAGCTGGGCATTTAGATTGGCAGCTTTTTCTAAAGCAAGACTGTTCTATGTTGGCCCCATGAAACAAATCTTAAACCAGCTGAAATGCTAGATGCAGATTTTAATTTAGGATGTCGACAGAAGTTTAAGAGTATGCACAATACCTTAAATTGCAGCAATGTTAAAGTAAGACCACATACTAAATGGTATTGTTTATTATGGAATTGCAAGGGAATTCTATAGGACCAGCTAGATAGCAAGGGCAAAATGGTAAATCTTTTGATACTGAGTCGGACTTGCAACAGCATCTGTATTGTTACATGAGGTGCATAAGGTATTGTGCACTGATCATCCCACTGGATATACTTTGAGAGTATGCATTTGGAGTAAATGAGTGAACAAATTTATTCATTAATTTCATGCAGATTTTACTCTCATTAGGCATAGTAATTTTCATGTGGATTGACCCTATGTGTCTCTGAAGTCTGTGTGCTTTCTGAATAATGGGAAACTGTTAGAGGAAAACACATCATGCCAGATCCAACAGCTTGAAGAAGTGAAGCTGCCACTCCATATCTCCAGGTCCAGCCAGTACTGAGACTGAAGATGCATTCCCAGTAGGCACGCACACAAAGCACAAATATGTGCTACCTAAATCCATAGATACATGGCAGGCCACACAGATCAGACAGACCACCCACTAACGGCTCCTCCCCCTTCTGGCTGGGCAGGATCAAAGTCCAATAGTGAGAATACATAGAATCATAGGATGGTTTGTGTTGGAAGGGACCTTAAAGATCATCTAGTTCCAACCCCTGCCGTGGGCAGGGACACCCTCCACTAGACCAGGTTGCTTCAAGCCTCATCCAGCCTGGCCTTGAAGACAGCCAGGGATGGGGCACCCACAACTCCTTTGGGCAACCTGTCCCAGGGCCTCCCCACCCTCTCCGTGAAGAATTTCTTCCTGATGCCCAGTCTGAATCTCCCCACTTTCCGTTTAAACCCATTACCCCTTGTCCTGTCATATATGTAAATATGTGCAAGAGAAGACCAGGATCGACATTATCTGAGAAACCTGAACACATCTTATGCTAGGGACCTGACAAGATGCACTCCACAGTCCAAAGGGAATTGGCTGATGCAGTTGCCAAGCCACTCTCCATGACAGCTGAAAAGTCGTGGCAGTCAGGTGAGGTCCCCTGTGAGTGGAAAAAGGGAAATATTGCACCCATTTTTAAACAGGATAAAAAGGAGGACCCTGGGCACTACCTACCTGGTAGGTCTTGTAGGAAGGATTGATGAAAAGACTACTTGTGCTCCAGCATCCCTTATGGCCACTCCCAGGGCTCTGTAATTCTTGATACTCAGACTGCTGCTGGCTGTACCACTGGTGTCCATGTGAAACGTGCAGGTCATAGTCAGTGGACTGTACGAGGCTTGGTAGTCTCTCGGTGACATCCCTGATACGAGCCCCCAGTAAGCAGCACACCTCTCTAGAGAGCATATCAGGTGGGCAATTGGTGCCTCTGTACCTCTCAGAAGAGAGTCACCTACTACTATCACCCATCACCTTCTCTTAGCTGAGCCGTTGTTGTATGGGAGCAGACCAAGCTGCCTTGCTCAGCTCCAGCATCTCTCCTGATGTGACGGCTCTTTCCTCGTCAGTCTGCAGAGTGGCAAAGCAGTTCTGCAACGTACTTCAGGTCTTGGGGGAAGTCTCTTCCTCCTGCTGGTCCTTGTCACTGCAACTATCCTTTCTTCTGCACTGTTGGTCCCTCTCCGTTCTGTGTGTGCGGGTGGGGGACCTTATGGCTGTCTGGCCACGGGCTGTGGGTCTACTGCAGACTGCGCTTGGAACCAGCTGTCCAACTCCCTCTCAGCCGCCCTGATGTTACGCAGCCTTCTCACCGCTTCCTGCAGCTCAGCCACTTTCAAGGTCCCTTCCAACCCAAACCCTTCTGTGATTCTATAAAAAGAAGCAAAGAACACAGGATGTTTGAAACTGCATGTCAAAATTCTGTTAGCTGTCCTATTTTAGGAGGACCTGATAGGAAAACTACAGAAATAAGGGGTTTGATGTGTTCCAGGTAATTTACAGAATGGTGTTGTTCAGGCCTTCCATATCCTCTCAGTCCTATCCCAGTCACACTTGGATATGCAGCAAAAAGTTTTCTAACCTCTGCTTTCCTTGCAGGACAGAAATACAGTATCAAAAATGTTTTTGAACAAGATGCTCAAGAACTTGTCATAAACTTGCATGTTTCTCCTTACTTATGCCAAAAAGAGTCTCCATATCGTTTAATTTAATTACTGTCACACCAAAGCTTTCTCTTTAATTATGAAAAACGTCACAATAATTTGGGATTATGCAGAATTTAGGTGTTGAATTTGGATATCCTGCCATTTTATTCTGAATGTGGATTGGAACAGGGAAAAAAAAAGAGTAAACAGGGATTTAAGTCTCTGCTTCAGGTATGATAGTTGTCACAAACAACCTATTTATCTCAATTTTATAGATAAATAGTTCTTACCTGAAAATAAAAGCCGTCTGGTTACATTTGCGCTTAATCAATTACAAACTTTAACACTGATATCTTGTTGACATTCTGAATGCTAAACGAGGAAAATGTCATTTCAACCTAGTGTGCAAGACAGCATTTTGACAAGAATGCAAAATACTCCGAATTTTTAGGTTTGCATAATTTGAAGGAATGCTTCAGAAGCCTGTGTGGCAGGGATTAACCGGAAACTAGACACTAGTTTGGAAACATTGACTTCATAGCTGTGTTTCTTCTTCTTACAGGGATTGGTTTAAAACCCACTGAAATTTAGGGTGATGATTTGATTTCACTGGTGAGTAACTTCATACACCAAAAGACAAAGCTCATAAAGAAAATATTCTTAATGAATTTCTTTGTATTTCTTAACTTTTAATGTGCATGGGTTTTGATAGTTTTAATAATTTAACAGCTTCTGAACTTCTCCTGGGCATTTATGGTTAGAAACCAGCCTAAACGCACAACTAGAAAGTGGCTATATGCCTCAAAACGGGTAAAATCATTGACACAGAGAATTTGCACACAAGTCTATGGGGACTGAACCACATACAATTACAGGAAGGTGTTCCTTTTTGATGCGCTAATTAGTTAACTTTTTTTACAGATTCACTAGCTAATATGGGCAACAAATTTAGAGCAACGCAGATTTCATCCCGCAGAACCGTGTGTGAATGGAGAAGGGTGACTGGTGCTAATAAGCACTTCTGGTTTGCGCTGCCGACTCCACTGCACCTCGTAACAAATGCGTGGGCCTGCAACCCGCTTCCACCTGCACCATCTGATAGTATCGATGGTCTGGGTTGCTTTACGTACCACAAGATGATGATTTATGAATGTGGATAAGAGATATTCCAAACTACAGAAAGCAGGTCCAGAATACTGTTTATGTTGCTGACGATAAAAATGGAGGCATAGAAAGCTCTAAAGTAAATTTTAAAGAGAAGTAAATGTTGTGATCCACAACTTCTCTAACTACTAAGCTATTCACAAAGCTTTTGGGAAGGAGACTAATCATCTTAAAAACCTCAGATCAAATTATCTATGCAAAGTTCATAATGACATAATGGATTATCACCTGTGGAAGAGAATAAGCTCTCTCGAAAACATTCAAAGACAGACAAACAGAGAGCTATATTGTGTTTCCAAAGCAATTTCTATTTGATGAGAAACCAACATTGTACAGGCCATAAAATCCACCAAGTTCCTCAAGGGCTGTGGCTAGTTACATGTGTGTTCGACAGTGACTCGTTAAAGCTGGTACCAAAATCATGATTGACTTACCTGGGACGATGTTTTGCATGAAAGAATAATCGGTAGGCATCATTAATAATAGGACATTATGCTGTGTTCTTAATAAGCGCTAACTGAAAGATGCAGACATTTTCAATTCACCTTCATACAACTGAAGCTCTGACTGAGTCAGGTCAGCACTGAGAGCTAGACTGCAATCAGATTTTCTTCTCTAGTCCTTCCAAATTCTTTCTAGTTTGACCCAATCTTTCTTCAAATCGCTTTTGTTACTTGCCAGTCAACTATTAACCAGTGCTCATGCTGTGTCACTGTTCAGGTTTCTATGCAATTGATTTGTTTTCATTCAGGTCTATCTTTACCACATGTATTGTTCTGGGGGGTTAGGTTTATTTATTTTCTGCTGAAGGGAAACAATCTTCATTAGTTGTGCCACGAAAAAATCAACACAGCATCATCTCTTTAACTAGTCTGTGAAGCATAGGAATATATTTCACTGAAGAGCATGGCCTCAAATTCATATTGTTTGTCTCTCCCCACCACGCACACACACCCCCCTTACCCCAACACTGTGGTCCACCTTTCTGATGAGGAGAGGAATGCGGTTACCAGCCAAACATCGCTGTTATTTTTAAAGCAGAACGTAAAACAACTTTCAAATAAACATGCTTCTCTGAATACTCCCACAGGTTAGTTCAAGTGTATAAGCATTCAGGCCTATTACAGCTGCTTTGCAGAGGTTACCCACAAGCTTTCTGTTCACGATCTGTGCAGAAAATTAATTTCAATGAATACAAACTATGCATGTAGCTTTGGTGTATGATGCTGCTGTCTATTCTATTTAAAAGCAGGAAAACAATATTTGAAGAGGTGCTACTCTTAAATCAGCCTATAATTGCTCTCCCTTCACAGTTACTAGTCTCTACATGATTTTATTCACGAGAAAAACATAGATGGAGAAAAATAAATCAACAAACAAGCAAACAAATAAATGAATAAATAAGGATTTGAAGTGCTGTCTTAAAAAAAGAATTAAATCGTATCGCTCTTTAAAGGACAAGTTCATCATAGACAGCAGACAATATTTTTCCTTACTGCCAAATGAGATTTCACACCTGTTTTGATGTATTTCAACGGTGTAGGTTTTCTTAAGTACTAGCAGTACTTTTGCGCTAACCTCCCAAAAAATTCATTTTGATTTGAGACTGAGACGCTGAATAGCAGAGCCTGAAACTGATGCCACTTGGGCTGCACAAATAATTACAAGTAGAGGATCAGAAGACTCTTGCCCGTTAGAAAGTTATCGTTAGCTGTAGCTACCTGATAATGGGATGTTAAACGAGCACTGGATGGTGCACTGTGAGTGCCCAAGCCTAAGCAGACAAACGAGAGTGTTACTGGGCCTCCTTAGGATCGTATGTCTGTATGTACACATTAGCTGGATTTCACTTAGTAGAGAGATGTATTCTTTTTGGAGACACTTTTTAGATCAGTGGTCTTCAAACTTCTTCTGATTGCACACCCCTATCAGTGAAAAAGTGAAAAACTTCTGAGCATGCTCCCCCAGTGCATGCATGTCCACTTATTTCTGTGTGATGGTTTCATACTAGCATTACCTGCAATCTCAAGGCAAAGTACACACTTTGGGTGAGGTTCATCCTTATGACAGCAGATGTAAATGCATAATCTTCTTGATGATTTTGAAGGGTTGTTGGTGATTTCTTAACAGATCTGATTAGATAATCCTTTTTTTTTTTTTTCCCCCTCATAATGTAGCTGATAAAGAGCTTGTACTAGGAATAGGAGAAGTATCACCTCTGCCACCTTCTTGTTCACTTGTGCTCCCATTATTAGTATTATCTTCCATCCGCGTTTTCTTTGCGGGAATCTTTTTAAGGCACTTGTCTATTTTGTGAGGATAAGCTTAGTTAGAACTAGACAATATAATCCAAAAACGCACTTTACTGGGCACACATAAATTACAATACATCACAATATGCTGAAAATGAGCGAACGAGTGAGGACAGCACTGTGGAACCCTCTGCACTGAGAACACCACTCTTCCCCCAGGACCCTTCACCTATCACACATGACACCAGACCGTCTGACATATGGAGCAAGTGAGGGCACCAGTGACAATCTGTGTGTGAAATATAAGTAAAGCTTCATTTTGTTCTTGGGTTTCTAGATAAAAAGTAAATATACGTAGAAGTTTTAATAATTTCTTTATGTAACCTAATGGATTGTCTTACACATCCCCTGGGGAGTGCACACTTGAATTTGGAAACCAGTTTTATATAATATATGTCAGTATACATAGTGAATTATAGGTGGACGGCGTGTTAAGGAAAAAAAAAAAAGCAATAGTTTCCAAAATATCCTGCAGGAATCTGATGAATTTAGATTCTCTGACAACACGACAACAGAAGGTCTTCCCTGCTTGAAATCTCACCATAAAGATTAAGGTGTGTGTGGAGCATGCCAACAGCACAACCTTTAGATACAGATCTAAACGTGAAATGTCTGTGCAGTATGAGGAATTTTTCACAAGCTCTCTGGAAAATGAACCTCTGATTTCTAAATAGATGGTAAAAATCTTCCATAGTCAAAATAACATTTGAGATAATCATAAAAGACACTGTTCCCAGTGTTTTACGTTTAATGTTGGGGTTTATGCAGAGAGAACATGAGGTCACAGTGATAAGAAGCTTCCTTTACGGTGTTACGAAGGATGGTCGTAAACATTCCTCTTTCTTTTTACTGCAATGGGAGTTGAAGAGTTGAAAATTAAAATTACATGTTTTGAATGAATTTGCTTGTGAAAAATAACTCTGCTACTCCTCAGAAACATCTCATCAGTTTATCAAAATATCATGAATATTTATGCGGATTTACTCATTCTGGGAAATTGTAATTGGCCCTACCATTCCATAATGATACGATTGTGATGAACATCTAGCATATGGTTGTTTTATTTATCTTTAGATAAAAACCTCATTTTTGTTCATGAAGCAGTACCAAAGTGAAAATAATTCTACTGTAAATCTCAAGCAGAGGAGCCTGCAGTCAGCTAAGTCAATAATTTTTTTTAATGGAGCACTTAGGAGACTCATCATGATGGAGGAACTCAGCATGCGGGACACTTCAAACTTAATGCAAGAGAATAATTATGATGCCCATACATAGTTCATGTTACAGAACTGCTACTGCCTTAAGAATTCATATTGCTTCATATATGCACCGCTGAAGACAGCGGCATAATGATGCTTTGCATTTGTGGTCCATAGGTCCCAGGTTGGGAGACCTCAAACTTCATGTGTCTCAGGCAACCTTCCATGCTGCTTTCCTAGAATGGCATTCACAGGAGATGCTGGAGGCAGGAATGCATTTTAAATCTTCTTCCAAGAGTCCCGCTGGCTTAATTGACTAAATGTATAAAATATGCGCGCGTGTGTGTGCATATACATAGACAATTAAATGAGTTTGAAAACTGTTAAAAATGAAGACATCATTTGTAATTTTTAAAGTTACCTGCTCCTGTGACGTTTCTCTTCAGTAACATTAGGTTTCATTTCACCTTTGTAATTCAGGACTAGTTGAAGACATCACTGTTTCAGCCAAGAGTTATTGTAATCCAAACACACAGATCCTGGACTCACCAGGGAATGGTCCTGAGTGATGAAGACCTGGGAGCACAGCCACCTCTGAGTTCTCCTGGGGAGGAAACACCTTAATGACTGGGAAGGGCATGAATTTTGCAGGATTGGTTTCTTATTCATCCTTGGTCCCAAAGCTTTAGGCAAAAGTTTCACCCAAACGAATGCTGCAGTCGCATAGTATTTTTACTCAAGTGCAAGATCTGGAAACTCAGGAATAAATGCAGTGCCTGTGGTAGTGTTAATATTGTACTTTAGTCATTCCTAAAACTATGAAATGCACTGTCTCAGTTTGCCAACCTCCATTGTTTTACAAACTGCCAGGTTTCCTGTTACTGCAACAACAGTCACAAAACTGAATGTGTGTTGACCTGGTTATTGCTGACAACTGGGAAAGCCTTTAGTATGGCCTTGCATCAGTAATTGCTGTTGTATGAGAAAAAGCAGGCCTTGTTCTGGTATTTTATAGGTAAGCAACAATACACAGCATCCTGTATGCAACAATACTTCACACACAGTATATTCCCAAGAGCTTTTTGAGAGTATTTACTTCCTTTTACCATCTAGCACCAAGTTAGGATGTGCAATAATTAATGTATTTTTTCACCCCAAGCACACTTCTGCTGTCTTGTCCCTGCTGAAACCGATTAGCTGGCAAGAAACAACAGAAATAACAATGAAGAAAAGAGAGGGTTCTGTGCAAAGTAGTGAGTTGGGCATTACAGGCTGCTGGACAATGCTTTCTGATCGCATCAACAGCCTGTCTTTGGCATTTTATTTTGAGACTAGCTAGTAACCAAGAACACTGCTCATTAGCAGAGAAAGTCATTTAAGAAAGCAAAAACCTGTTATTTCCAGCTCCACCTGGCACACTATTACTATAAACATTCACTGAAAAATTAATCTTAATTTTAACCTGCAGGATTTAATAGTAGCTACTGTTGTGAAATCAATTTTTCAGAAACAAATAGTGGCTGGAATAACAGAAGAACCGGGAAAAACATATTTCAATATCACAGGAAGAAAACCTAGAACAGTTTATGATTTTTCAAATGAAGGATGTCTTTCCCAAAACAAAATGCAGCAAACTGAACAGTCATGCCTTGCAAAAGATTAAATGCTTAGGTTTATGTTGGGTCTATGTGGCAAGGAATTGGTAGAGGAAAACTGTGAGGAGGAAGAAGCAGCAGAAAAGAATTATGAACTAACCACAACCCTGATTGCCCATCCTCCTCGTGCTGCTCGGGGTGGGGAAGAGGTCAGGAACGAAGCGGCACAGCTGAACTGGGGAAGCAGAGAGGAGGGGGAGAAAGTGGTTTTAGTTTTGTCTTTATTTCTCACCAATACATTAAATTAATTTTCCCCAATTCCAGTCTTTATTGCCTGTGAAAGTGGAAAGTGACCTCCTTGTCCTATCTTGACCAGTGAGCTTTTTCATCTTATTTTCTCTCCCTGTCCTGTTGAGGAGGGGGAGTTAGAGAGACACTTGTTGGGCTTCTGGCAAACCGCCAACACTCACCACAATGTGTATGAGTAATTACATTAAAAGAGGGAACAAGGACATATGCTCTGTGCCTGCTGAATTTCTATTGAAAAGACCTTAATGAGTCAAAATCCCTACAGCGGATCCGTAATGATTGACCAATCAGTACAAAATATATCCTGAGGCTTACTCCATTTGATGAGTGGTGTATGATGCTTGAGTCCACTACACTCAAAATCCCCTAACATTTAAACAGATCTGTACGAGGGGCCACTTGCTCAGAAAACCTGTGGTCCTGCATGCGTTCCAACATGATCGTTCTGTCAAGCCAAACGTGTTTAATGACGAGTGCAGAGGCATGAGCCTCAGAATCTTTCTCAAGAGATTATAAGAATGGGAGATAGGACTGAATGTGATGTTTCTCTGAGAAGTTATGAAGCTGGACATTTTCCAGTGATAAGCTGCAGAAGAAATTAGAATGAAGTCCTACATCAGAACTCATTTACAAGAGGCACCACTCAAACTTTTCCCAGATATACTATCAGCACAAAAATACGATCTGCACAAGAAAATTAAGTGCATAAGGATTTGTGAGGATTATAAGAGCACTTTTAAAAGGAAAATTCCCTATGAAATAAAATATTTTTTCCACATGTCATTACATAATTTTGTCTTCCGGAGTCAGCATATGCCATTTGATTTACATATCTAAATGCAGATAAGATCATACATATGAAGACCACCAAGAAATTATTAGGATAGCCTTATTCACATTAAGCAATGGCTCCTCCTGCAAGATTTTCTTCATCAGCACACTACTCAGTTTGAACAGGGGAAGCAGAACATGGTCTTAACATTATTTTAGCCATGTAGAAAAATAACTCATTACCCTTAAGTTCAAGAGCAGATTTAACTGATCTTTGAAACTAAATGTTGAATGTGCATGACAGAAGATTTTCAAACTATTTAAAATAAAATGCTAACACCCATTTCACTTTGTTTATGAACATCCTGTAAAGTGAGTAATTATTTTCCAGGATCTGGATCAGTTGTGTGATGTGTTACAAGTACCCCAACTTCCTTTCCAAAGCCTGTTCTATACTACAAAAACTCAGTATAATATTTACAAAGTCAGTGAGACCATGTCTTTTTTATTTCATGAAACAGTTCTCTAGTTAAGCCCATTTTTCTTTTGATCTTGAAGAACTGGGACTTCACTTACAGAAGGATGAAAAATCTGCCACAACAGCCTACTTTGACAGTACAGAAATCCTACAGTCAACTACAGACAGACGCCTTGGTGTAAGTTGGTTAAACTTAGTTAGCACAAATCACCATGCAATGACCAGGCATACAAGACTTCACAGTCTTTCTGAAACAGTGAAAGTCTATGCAGATTACCGTTAATAAGCAAATATACAGATCTATAAGCTCTCATGGAATCATATTTTTTTCCATGTGCACCTCTACTTTTACTGAAGTCACTTCCTCCGTCCTCCCCCACTACCAGCTCAGATTTGTATAGCAGCATATTTTTATCTCCCTTAAGAATCTCAGTTTAACCCACAAAGATGCAGATGCAGCAGATGAATATTTTAGGTTTTGAATTATCATAAGACATCAGTGGAGGTATACAGAAAGAGTTACAGAAACAAAGAACATTCAGTTCAGTTGATCCTAGGAAACTCTGCAATTGCAGTAACTCTGGGAAATAAAGGGTGTAGAGTACTGTCAAACTGGACAAGTTATGCTGACCTTCCAAAAATTTTCTCTCTGCTACTTGCTTTTATGCTCACATTACAGAAATAAACAGCATAGTTAGGACTGACCTCAGACCATCACAAAAGACAATGACATAAATCTTTATTGCTTGAAATTTTGTTGTAGACTTTGAGAATTTATTTCTGAAAATGAAATATTTCTAACTTGATAGATCCACGACAAGGTGCTGGTTCTGCATATTTTGAATTACCAAAGCTAATTTCAATTAGTTTTTACCCATCCCTCAAGTAAAAAGCTCTTCAGCCTTTGGATTCCAAACTGCATCCCTAACTCTAGCTGTACTCTTCATTTTATGCCGGTTAAGCCTCAGACATTCTGATTCCAATGCTATTCCCAACATAGCCAGTCCTACAAAACTGACTAAATAACCTGTGTTCCTTAGATTTGTTTGCCCTAAAATTTAAATCAACTTTAATCATTTTCTTCTGGACTTATCCCCACAGTAAGAGGAAATAGAAGCTACTGGGCCTACCTGAAACCCTATCCTTACCACATTAGCAGTTCAAGTCTGGTTCATGCACTGTGGCACATTAAACAATGCTCTCTCTTCAGCCTTTGGATATCCAGACCTTAACTCAGACACTGGGCTACCTTTAGAACTCTAATGGGGCAGGGGGGGAGGAAGGGAAAAAGATTTATATATTTGTCTTATTAAATTATATCAAACCAAGTATTAATGCAGATCTGCACTAAGTATGTCACACAGCAGACCTTTCTGAGTCCTTCTTTATCCCTCAGGACTGAGCTTGTCTACATCTAGTTACTTTTTTCCCCTCAGTGTTTGTTACTATGACTTTTCTCCACTCCTATTTGTAGTTATATATAACAATAAGTACCAATATAGCAATAATATATCAACCCAATAAAACAGAGATAAAGAAGCCCCAGCAAAGCAGTGGCTGATGAAAACCTGTTCGCTGACATTCATTTTTTCAGGCCATTTTCTGGTAAAGAAACTTTTAAAAACTATTAGATCGAAGCTTTTCAACATGTGATAGCTCAAGTGGTATGCAAAAAAGTTAGATATAATACATCACTTTCCTTTGACTTCAAGCATATGCTGGGAAGTGATGATAAAGCACATGGGAGGTGAAGGGATGACATTAGAAAATCCTCTAGTGTAATGCACAAGAGAAAATCTATCCTTTCAACTCCACGGAATATATTAGAATAACTGCGAGCTTGGTTTTGAAGCATACGTTAAATGATTACAGAACTATCAGAAAAATTCTGGAGAGCAAAATACTAGGAGTTTTGCACTGGGATACTGATTATTGAACTCTATTTAAGTCACATATTTTAGTTCCGTAAGACCTCAGGGGGTCTATGAATGAATTATAAACAAAAAAGTAAAGATACTGGACTTCTCCAGGTTCTCTCACTCTTTCCTCCAGTACAATCACATTTCTTTTGTACTGAGGAGGCCAGACGTGGTCGCAGTACCTCAAATGTGGCCTCACCAGCGTACTCACTGGTGCAGAGGAAGGATCACCTCCCTCAACACGCTAGTAATGCTCTTCCTAGTGCAGCCCTGGATGCTGATGACCTCCTGCTGCTGCAAGGGCTTACTTGCATGTTGTCTCACGTTCAGCTTGTCCATCAGGACCCACAGTTCCTTCCCGGCACAGCTGATTTACAGATGGTAGACCCCAGCTTGCACTCATTTATTCCTTCTCAAGTGCAAGACTTCACACTTCCCTTTGTTTGACTTCATGAGTTTTCTGTCTGCCTATTTCTGCAGCCTGTTGAAGTCCTTTTGAATGACAACGTCTCCTCTCAGTATTGTATCATCTGCAGACTTGCTGAGGGTGTACCTTGCTCCATCATCCACATATTAATCAGTACGTTCAACAGTACAGGACTTGGAATCAATCTCCCTGATACACCACTAATAACTGACTCCAGCCAGATTTTGTGCCACTGATCACAACAATTGAGCCCAGCAGTTCATCCAATTTTCAATCCACCTCCCTGTGCACTTATTTAACACGTACTTCATCATCTTCTCTAGGAGGAAGCCATGGGAGACTATCAAAAGCCTTGCTAAGGTAAACAACATCCAATGCTTTCCCCTCATCTACCAAGACAGTTATGTCACTGTAGAGGACTATCAGGTTAAGCTCATTTTCCCCCTGGGAAATCCATGCTGTCTACTCCCAAACACCTGCCTGCCTTTCATGTGCCTGGAAAGATTTTTCCCACATTTAGTTTTTCTTCCCCACGGACTAAGGTGACACTGACCAGCCTTTAGTTTCCTGGATCTTCCTTTTTGCTCTATTTGAGGCTAGAAGCAACTCTTCCAGTACTCAGGAACTTCCCCTGAGAGGATCACCCTGACCTTGCAGAAATAATTCAAGGGAGGCCATGCAGTGACACTGACCACCTCATTCAGAGCTCATGGGTCCAACCCACCGGGCCTCACAGACTTGTCTATGCCCAGTTTATTTAAATGTTTCCAGACCTGATTCATACCCACTAAGGGTACCTGTTCATCGCTCCAGACATTGCTCTAGTGAGGGAGGAGAATTGGAGGAAAAGACAAGGAAACTGACAGGTTAAGGTAAGAACAATTTAATAATTGGAAGTAATTTAAATAATGATTCCAACAATACTAACAATATGTAATGAAAATAATGGAAAAGAAAACAAATAATACAACCACTCACCACCCACTGACTGACCAGGGAGAGAGAGAGGAGACAACTCCTAGCACAACCCCCAACTTGTATACTGAGCATTACACTCTATGGCATGAAATATGCCTTTGGTCAGTTTGGATTAGCTGTCCTTCCTGTGTTCCCTCCCAGCTTCTTGTAGAGAAGCAGCTGGGAATACAGGTGTGGTACCAGAAACTGAAAAGAAAGACCTTGAGTTGACATAAACATGCCTTAGCAACAACCAAAACCATGCATATGTTATCAATATTCTTCTCAGCACAGCCAAAACATAGCCCCACACTAGCTACTGTGAGGAAAACTAACTCTATCCCAATTAAAACCAACATAATGATGAAGGCATTCAATACCTCAGTCTCTTCTGTGTCCTTTCTCACCAGGACCCCAGCTCCAATTAGCAGTAGGCTTATATTTTCCTTACTCTTCCTTCTGCTATTAACATACGTGTAAATTGCCCTCCAACATCCCAAATGCTGGCCCCAGGCAAACAACAAACCTCCTTATGAGGTAGTTTGTATTTGCAGATTGGAGACAGGCCCCCACAGCAGGGGTCTTCCACTACTGACAATAGCTGTTTCCTCCTGGGGCTCCTGCACGCCTCAGGCTCAGCTGCCCGAGATGATCCATTTGACAGAGCTCCCAGCTCCTCATCAGCTGCCTCAGCTACACCTGGGCAACAGATCAACAATTATATGCAGTGATATAGCCCACACTAAAGGTCTTCGGATGGACTGAAGGAAGTGAATAAGGGAAGGCAGTTGATTAGGAGCTGCCATTCTACCACAGCAGTTGCTAGATGGAGGCACTTCAGCCAGCATAAAGCCCAATTTAGCTTCTGCTGAGACACCAGGGCTGAAGGAACAGACTTGACTTAGAACTATGTTTGCCCACAGCCATTCCAAAGTTTTGTAACAATACCTAAAGATCAAAGTATGCATCTCTTATGGACCTTATAGCATCTTCCAGTACCTGGGGGGGGCTACAAGAAACTGGGGGGACTTTTTAGAAGGGCCTGTAGTGACAGGACAAGGGGGTAACAGGTTTAAATTGAAAGTGAGTAGATTCAGATTGGACATCAGGAAGAAATTCTTCCCGGAGAGGGTGGGGAGGCCCTGGGACAGGTTGCCCAGAGAAGCTGTGGATGCCCCATCCCTGGAAGTGTCCAAGGCCAGGCTGGATGAGGCTTGGAGCAACCTGGTCTAGTGGAGGGTGTCCCTGCCCATGGCAGGGGGGTTGGAACTGGATGAGATTTAAGGTTCCTTCCAACCCAAACCACTCTGTGATTAATTAAAACCTAATCATACGCAGACACTCAGTAAAGTCTGAAAAACTGTGACCTTTGGGATGACTAGCCTTCTTATCAAATCACTTGCTGTGCCAATAATTGTTTAGCTGATGAGCACGATAGAGAAACTAGCCCACACTGGCATTGTTATACTCAGAAAAAGAAATATAGCCAGGGTAGATTAAGCTCATCAAAGTAGCAACTTTGCTGATTCCCCATATTAAATACAGGACAGGATGGAGCAAAGAAATACACAGGTGAGTTCTTCAATACAGGATGACATTTCCCCGCTAAACACAGTGCAGGTTCACTGCTTTACAGCATTCAAGAGATGGACTACAAAAATATTAATTTGATGGAAAAATACAAAAAATAATGTAAGCAGAAAGTGATTGCCTTAGTGAAAGTATTTGAAAAGACCTTTGCTAAGTGTTTTTAAATTATTAAATCAAATAGATTCATTAAGAACTGCAGACATTCTGTAAAGTGGCATTCCCTTTGTAGGACAAAAACTGTTGACTGGAAATATAAAGGATAGCAGTCTGTGGACTGTGTCGTGATTTAGCCCCAGACAGCAAGTAAGCACCATACAGCCACCCGCTCAGCTCTTCAGTTCACAGAACAAAACAAGGCAGACCCATTTAGCTTCTAAGACATAAAAGAGATATTAGGAAACTCATTTACAATCTAATAACTCCTGATGAAATTAAAAATCCTACAGCAACAGAAGAGGGGAAAAGGCATGCCTAATGCATATTCATAATTAACAATCTACATATTGAACTGCACAATGTATACACTTTATTTGGAATAAGTTATCCAAAAGAATCACAGTTTGTGATCCACATTCATGAAGAATGTTAATGTATTGCTTTAGAACTGTGACATGCACCTTCAGATCTCATCTTTACAGACAAAAAGAAACCATGTTTTGTTTTGTAACATGCTGGTTCATACAACCTTCCGCCAGGAGCTGCAAACGCTCCCACTATGTTTCTGCCTTTGACACTTTAAAGGCTGTTGTCAAAACCAATAAACTGTCCTTCTCTTACATATTTTGGGTAATACAGACATATTTTGAGGAAAAAGCTGTTTTGCAGTTGTTTTTTAATTTTTCTCTCCATATTCACTGAAGATTCCGCCTTCAGGCAGTTTCTCTTTCCCTATTTATATCTACATCACTGGCACTACAGAAAATACGGGACATGCTTCAATGCATCTTGTGCTGTAAAGGAAAAGGATGTGAAACAGTGAAAATATGATACAGAAGGTATATCTAATAACAAGATAGAGACCACTATTTCCCAAACTAAACATTACAAAGCCATTGAAACATCTGATCTAATTGCTGCTAGCAACGTAGTTCTGTGCACGAAGACTGACTATTCATTACTTCACTCAAAATATTCTTCTGTGTGCTCTCCCATCTAAACTGCATCCTGTCAAACACTGCATCCTTGTTTGATGGTTCATCTGAGCTTTAAGAACAGATCTGTTATCAACACAGGCACAGTTTACACTTTTGCACCCGAAGTCTCAACTTGCGTGACCACGCTGGTTTATACAAGCCGAGAATCCAGACCTTCACTCTTGCTATTGATAAAACAGACGCAAAAAAATTTGCATTTTTAATATTGTTTCAAGAAGCAAATAAATGGCAAATACGGTACCTTGCCTAAGACTTTCTTCTGAGTAAAAAAATATACATCAAAAGTGTATGTAACGGAAAGTACAAACCGTAGATGCCTTTTGTTTCATTTCCTACCCAACTATGGAGAATTTGGCTCTTGTCCAGAACTACTCCTTCAAAACTATGATTCTGTATTGCTGACAATGCCAGTCCCCTTTTTTGAGTTCTGGAATGAAAACAAATAAAAACGATATGCTGGTGTCCATTTATTTATGTAGGCTTTCTCAAAGAAAACCATGAAGCATAACTGAATCCACAGTGGACCAATGCCATGGGAAATACTATAAAAACAAAGCCAAGACAAATGCAGTTGCAAGAAAGCAGAGTGCAAAAAGATAAACTAAAATGATGTCATTGTCTGGCGAAGGGTTCTTTCCTAGAAGATCATTTTAGTAAGATAGAGCGAGGTGAGAGTTTTTGCCTACAACACAAGTAGGCCTTCGGAGACATTGAACTCTCCTATTTTGTATCCATCACTTTCTGAAAGTTTTAGGACCTATGTTTAAAGTAAGCATAAAACCAGCTTTTAATTATGTTTAACCACTAATGCTAACTGTGTAAGTTTAAATGAACAAAAGATTTTTTTTTTTTTGTCTGAAAAACAAAACGTAGAACAGGGGTACATATCACTCAATGTAATTTGATTCACATGAACATGCAGTTTCATTTGTTGTTTTGCTTGGTGATTTTACTTTTAGAAAATAAATGTTAAATGGACTATTTCTGTGTGAAAAACAAAATAGAGGATTTCTAGGAAGGTAGGTGGAGAAAAATGATGCACTCTAATTACTGTGATCGTATGGTTCAAAACCTGACACTATAGATTTAAGTGTTTGAGCAGTCCCTTTGGCTCTTAATGCCTTCCAAAAGCTAACAGTGCCCATGCTTGCAGATGCCATTCTTCTGCAGTATCACTGTTCAGTGTGAGGCTTCTAGACACAACTCAGTGAGGAGTTCTGTGAAGACGGGGATGGAAGAAAACATTTCCACTGCAGCTTGTTTGCACATTTCCTTGAGATTCTTTCCTACGTTAGTTCCTTCAGCTTGAACAAATTCTGAAATTGTCTCATCTCAGAGATTTTTTCAGCTACGCAAATGTCAATGAAGGATAACAAATACATGGAAACATAGAATCACAGAACAGTTGAGGTTAAAAGGGGCCTCAGGAGATCACCTAGTCCAACATTCCTGCTCAAAGCAGTGTCAGCTAAAGCAGGCTGCTCAGTAGGGTGTCCATTCAGGTTTTGAATATCTCCAAGGATGAAGAGACTACATCCTCCCTGGCCTTCATCAGTGTATCTATAAGGATGCCATAGGCAACAGTACCAGAAGCCTTGTCAAAATCAAGATAATATCCAGTCCTCTCCCCTCTCCCCTCAACTAAGCCAAAACTGGGGAGAAGGGACTGTTTTTCCAGGTTTTTTTCTTCTTAACACCGTATCAGAACTTATCTGACCAACAGCAGAGGACAGGCTTTGGGACGTCCATTTAGAAATTAATATTTAACTATTTCATTTTCCCTCTTTTCAAGAATTATAAAACATTTAACAGCAGGCTGGATTCCAGCTCTGAACTCACAGCTTCCCAGCTACAGCAGCAGGAGTTTGCAGAGAGAACAAGAACACAGTCTTGATCTGATGGATACCAGAGGCATGTTCATTTCCCTGGTGATCTGTGTCACTTGTATTTTAGCTCACTCACAGTCAGGTTTCTACCTTGCTCAGTTAAGCACTGGTAGAGCTGAGACTCTGTGCTGTGCAGAACACATGAAAGAGAAGCAAATATAACTCAACAGAATAGTAATGACATCGTACCGTGAAACTTCCTCAATGTTCCTGCCAAGACTTCACACATTGTTGAGAAGGGTAAGTGCACATGCACAAGGAAGCCCTCATGGAAGATACCTTGTTATTGACACTATCCTTTCAGATCTCAGTGAAAGCAAGTAAGATCTAAAGAAGTTCTTGGGTCTGAAAACTTCCAGAACTGAGTGATCAGTGCTTGACAGAAAACATTTGTGCACAGACAGTATGGATGCTGCAGGAGTAGAATAAATTATTCAGAACTAAAGCACATCTTCTTACTATATGTGTATCTCAAAGAAAAGAAGGATGAAAGAAATAAAGATTCCAGATTCTGCTAAAGCTCCCTACCCTATGTTTGTATTTGAGATGACTTGTGGTGGTGTTGCCTTTGATTATGCCTTTTGAAACTCTGTCTGAAAATGTAGCATATCTCATGCATTGGTACAGCACTCTGCCAACACATGTAAAAGAGTGATCCTACCGTTATCCAATGTGATTTTAGTACACATTAGAAGAATTGCAGCCCATGTCCTCCCTATTAGTTCTAGATAACACAGTACACCTTCCTGTGCCATGCAGCATGGATGCACTGCCAAACAGTGCATTTCTGCATAACTGGGGTACTGTCCACATGTGGGCCATTTTTCTAAAGAGATAAAATATTCTAAGGGGAATGAAAGAGTTTCTTCTACATGTAATGTCAATTCCCTTGGCTGTTCAACACACCAGACCATGTAAATGACAGACCTTGTGTGTTACCTTTTTACCCATTTACTCTATTTGTGTCACAAAGTCCACAGATTTTCAACATGCTGAGATGCAAAGCTATTACTTACATTACAGACAGGGTGAGTGCATCAATGCTCGATGAGATCTTAAAGTCCATAGTAACCACATGTTTCTCAGGAAGACATAGACCTGAGAGGCCATGGAGAAATAGATTTTTGTGAATGAAAATTAAGTAGAAGATATTTGTATTTGTTCCGTGACAGTAACAGAGAGTGAATAATATATTTCTCAATGTTTACCTTCGCTTCAATGACTGGACATACATTTTGACAAAACTGAATTCTGATGTAAATACATTGACTCTTTTTCATGAATAATAGAAGCTACCTTAGTCAACTGCTTTCAGTTATACGGCTCAAGGGCA
Source organism: Rhynochetos jubatus (assembly GCA_027574665.1). NCBI lineage: Eukaryota > Metazoa > Chordata > Aves > Eurypygiformes > Rhynochetidae > Rhynochetos > Rhynochetos jubatus. Next base: position 28,486,573 of record CM050656.1, read on the forward strand.
TTTTAACAGCAGTAAGCTTGTTATTGCTCAATGAGAGAAAAGAACAACCCACCGCACACACTGACTTCATAGAGCCAGCTGTGGTTTTAGCCATTAAAGTTTCCTGGATTCATGGTTACCCCCAGGAGTATTGTGGCGCTCTTGTCAACCAAGGGACACAAGAAGCGGTTCAGAGTAGGAAGTAAAACTACATGGATATACGGTGTTAGTGTTATACCATTAACGTGGATAGGCATCACGCCCGTTCTCACCTTGCTCTTGAAAGAAAACCTTCCCTTCCTGTACTGGAAAGCTGTCTCTGCACCTTTCTGATTATGCATCCCTGACTTCTTTTTTGAAGTTATTACTTCCCATTACTCAGTAAAACTCAACAGACCTTTGACAGTTGAAACCAACTCAGAGACATGGGCTTTCATGTTAGAGTTTTATGACATGTAGTGCTTTAACTTATATGGTGTAAGACATTATCCAATTTATTTTGAAATTCTGTGGGAATGCTTTTTACCAAAAGAGCTCTTGACAGGCTACAAGAAATTTCAGTATTCACAGAAACTCTGAAGACTTGAGAAACACAGTTTTGTATTTATCTTCAAGGTCAATGAACATGACTCACCTTGAAGTGGGTTGAATTACTTTTCCATAACACATATGACCTTTGGTTTCGTTTTTAAAACCAACCCAAGCACATACCTTGTGTTAGTCTTACAATATTAAAACACACTGCCTGCCTCTTCACACCCAGCTGACTTAACAGTCATCCGGTTTTGATAATCTACATTCATAGAATCATAAAATCATTTTAGTTGGAAAAGACCCTCATGATCATTGAGTCAACTGAACTGTTAACTGAACACTGACAAGTCCACCACTAAACCATTTCCCCAAGCACCACATCTACATGTCTTTTGAACACCTTCAAGGGATGGTGACTCAACCACGTCCCTGGGCAGCCCATTCCAATGTCTGATAACCCTTTCAGTGAAGCAATTTTTCCTAATATCCAATCTAAACCTCCCCTGGTGCAACTTGAGATGATTTCCTCTCATCCTATCTATTGTTCTATCTCATCCTACTTGGGAAAAGACACTGACACCCACTTCGCTACAACCTCCTTCCAGGTAGTTGTGGAGAGCAATGAGGTCATCCCTCAGCCTCCTTTTCTCCAGGGTGAACAACCCCAGTTCCCTCAGCTGCTCCTCACAGGACTTGTCCTCTAGATCCTTCCCCAGCTCCGTTGCCCTTCTCTGGACATGCTCCAGCACCTCAATGTCTTTCTTGTAGTGAGGGGCCCAAAACTGAACACAGACTATTCACCAGAAAACTGTGGCATGCCTGTGGGTGCCCATTCAAACTGTCCACTCTAAATGCTGCTCCAACCTTGCCTCCCCAGATGCGACTTATCCATGAGAAATGCTGAGGAGGAAAAGGAAGGAATGTACGAAGGTGTTAGCAAGCTCCAGCTATCTTTGCTCTGACTCAGAGAGAGAAGAGGAAGTCATTCATTCAGACTAAGTCTCAGGTATGTGTAAACAGTGACAAACATCATCCCACTGTCCCCACTCTCTGCACTCAGTGAAAGTCATGATACTTATTAGGTGGCACTGAGCTGCAGGATTTACTAGAATGATTTTTAGCTCAGACTCTATAAAATTCCAACAGCTCAGCATTGCAGCCATGGGTACAGAAACCTTCTGTCTGCCTACAAACCACCATGTGCACATAATTTATACACCTAAAATGTAACTTTTATTTTCTAAAGCAGGAATCACAAAAATTAGCATCTAAGAGAAAATTAAAACTCAATTGTTTTGAACAAGGGACTATTTATAACTCTTCCTACATCACCTTGTAAAAGCATTTTACCTCAGTCATCTGGACAATGTAATCTGTAAATGCAATCTCTGTATTTGTCTGTCTCCTCTTATCCCTATTCGAAGCGTCTGCCCAGTGGAGTCTAATTACTGCAACTTGCAGTGCCTTTACTGTTGTGCAGTCCCTGGTTCATAGATACATATAAAACTGCAGGGTTCCAAATCCAAGGCACTTTTTGCTAAGTAGTTTTAAGATTAAATAATTTAAAGACTTTATTTTGACCACAGATTAATACAGAAATTTACATACCACTTAAAGCCTCATTTCGAGACATAAGCAATAGAATGAATCTGGTGTAGATGATCGGTACCTCCCTTTCCCTAACAATAAATTAATCACTCCAATTAAAAAGAGATTCAAGAGATTGATTGTGAAGTCTCTAATTTGAGGAATAGCATGTATGTTATAAACTTACCAGAATTCTTGTCGGTGAGTGTCTTCCCCAATAGCCACAAATTACTGTCAACATATTAAAAACCCGATGTCCTTACAAGCACTTCCCAAGGTGAAATTCTGGAGAGAGGGAAAAGGAAAAAAAAATATATCTTGAATAAAAGGCTTTTTAAGAGGAAATGGTTTAATAAGATTGTGGTACAAAGACTGCTGGGTCCACTTTGTTAGATAGCCTGACACTGACATCTACTGGCAGAATTCTGAGGGAGAAATTTTGTGTCAGACGATTGAAATGAGTGAAAAGAGAAACTTTAAAGCTTCATCCTTTTGGAGATATAGATCAGCCTGATCTGACTAAGTCAATTTGCATCGGCTAAGAATCTGATTTGTATTCCCTAAAAACGCAAAGGATAAGCATTCAAACTTGCACAAGCTGTCGTAGTCTTATGCATTTACCTGTTACAAATGTACATGAAGTGCTAAAGCACTACAAAACCCATTTCAATCTGTGCAGTTTTGAAACCATGCAAATCAAAAGGAAACAAGTCTAAATCTAATCATCACGTTTAGTTCAGAAGCTGCATTTACTGCCAAAGCATGTTCAAATTTTCTTCTGTATGGAACCTCATCCGCCATTTTTGCCTTCCCCCCAGACATACTGTTCCATCAAACTGTCCATGAACAGTAACCTTGTTTTGTTTCTCTTCTTAACTTTGTGCTAGCAACACAGTGATAATGATTTAATTCAAATTAGTTAAAACTAGTTCACCAAAAGTAGTGCTTTCTGTAACGTAGAGCAAAACTCTACCAAGACACTTTAAACAGCTGCATGTGATCCGGGTCACTTTGACTACCACATTCTTGCACAATAAAAAGGAAGAGAGATGGCCATGGGTGTGACTCGGCACTCATCTGTGTGAAATCATTAACTTGAGTCAGGAGCTTTAATTCACAGCACAACTCCATGCAGCTGACATTCCTTCTGTTATGTGGCTCTGGTTTACCTGGTTCTCTGCGCAGGGGGTTGGGACAGCACAAGTGCGTGCTGATAGTAGGAGAGGTTAAGGGTCAATCCGTTTGAGCCTTTTGGTTCAAATAATACAAGCCTAACTACTAAATGGAGTAAGATACAGCCTAAGGGCATCCCTGCTGGCTGTCTAAAGACAATGTGAAACGTAACAGCTAAACTGAAGCATTTGATTTTAAATGGAAGTTGTAAGTCAGTGCATTTGTGTATCCCAACTGGTAGGTCAGTGTCAGTGCTAAAAATCCACCAACTTCACTTGAATTTAATGGACCACTGCAGCAGATGTTAACTGACATAATTCAATGGTCATGGGAGTTCCATGGATTCATTCTTAGTAAGTATTTGGTTTGGTGTTTTCATTTAAAAATAGAAGAAATTAAAAAACCTCATCATGTCCTTCTGTTCCTCAGTTCCTAAATAGATACACACTGACACAACAGTTCATGCTCCAGAGTTGGTAAGTATTGGCAAGTTTAAAGCTCGCTTTGCCTCCTGAAAGGCAAGACTGCAAGCTTTTTCATGCAGTATTAGAGATACATGTTCAACAGACTTTAAATTGCTGGGGATCTAGCTGAAGGAACTCTTTCAATTAGGTTAATATTACTTAGGTAAGTTAGTTTGGGCAAACTTGGCTTGCCATTACTGACCTTACTTACTAGTTAGAAACCATGTAATAAAACTATAGTCATAAATGGCAATGACACAGTCTAGAAATTAAAAGTAGAAAAGTGTAGGTTAGGTGCATGTAGAAATATTTAATTGGCACATCTTTGAAGTAAATCATTAACTTTCTAACAAATACTGGAATATACCTTTCTAGTCATACACATTTCCGTTTTCTAATTTTGGTTTTCAGAACAACATGCATGGAAGGTGATAGAATGCATAATTATAGTAAGAAAGAAATTAATAGCTGTTACTTGTGAGGGGTTGTTTTGTTGGGATGAACTGCTCTTGCTTACAGAAAGCCCGCAATATACCTTTAAGGGCTACCATAATGACTTCCACACATTATTCCTGTCATTTCCTTGGTCAGTAAAGGCAAACAACCTTTTATTTCCCTTGTCTCCACCCAAAAAAAAAAAAAGGAGAAAATATGAAAGTCTTTTATTAATATATTCACCACCATATAAGGATAAAAAAAATCAGTGACATGGCATCATTTCATATTTACATCATTGCTAGTGAGAAGGCACTGCTTTTAAGAAAGATCCATCTTCTGTATGCATCGCAAGTTTATGTATCAACCACTTGGAAAATTTGTCATTCTTCACTATTTAATTTCACATTTTATACTGTAATATTCTAATTTCATTTGCTCTCTCCTTTTTTTCAAATACCTGGCACACATTTGCAACTATATTTATTTGTCTTTTCAAAGAAATAGCTTTTTGTTTTTTTTTTGCTTATACAAATGGTCACAGGCGCATCCTCCCTCTAACTCATCACAAGGTTGGAGCTCCTGATACTCCTAGGATATGTACGTGTGATTCTGCACACATTTTGTTTACAGTAGTACATTAACACGATTAGCCTGACAAAGCATTATTGCGGGCAGAGAGTACACAAGGCCGACGAGACCCTTTCATGGAAACTGTAGCTGGGAACCTAGTTTCACAGAGACAGATGCATCCGTCAAGCTCCATCGTAACTGGAATATAGGACTGCAGGACATCCTTTGGCCGAAACTCCACAGTCATGGCAACTATATGCAACCGTAAAATAGACATTTGTCATAAGGAGAGGTGACAGGAAATACCAGTCACCAAAACTCTGTGCCTCATTGGAGGAGAGCAGATGCTATCATGTCAGTTGAGTAGCATGTTTGCTACATTGCAATTATAAGAAAATTTCCCCCTTCTTACAAAAAAAAAAAAAATATAAATGGTATTTTCAGTGTAGGAACTCTGTCTGATTCATTCAGTGGGCCTTAACATTTTAGTGAAAGAGAATTTCTTTTAAAAATGAAACATGGGACATGTTTGCAACAAAGGAGAAATGCTGATTTTTGTTTTAAGAGAAAACCCTTGGGAGTGACCGTCATGCATATCATAGCTATTAACACATTAAATACTGCCAGTGTGTTTGTCCCTATGTAAATATAAGCACAAAACCATTTTCTTGCCCTCAAGAACTCATGATCCACCTCATTCACTGCAGTGTAAATTATTCATCAGAGTTGAAGCACTCACTCCTCTCCTGCAGTCTTCATTCACAAGAGCTGCCCATAGGAACAGGCAGGCATTCTCCCAGGACATTATTTTTCTCTTATAAAATGGTTAGAATTAAACGGTTTATCACTCAGAATAAAACAGACTTAACTCTTAACAAAACCCGTGGAGCAGGAGGAAAGAGAAAAGGGTCATGAGAAAAGCAGTGGTTTCAGATGTATGCCTTTGATTCTCTCTGCAACAGGAAAGGACTCTTAATGTTACATCCTACACAGAGGAAGGCAAAATCATGTGGTCAAAGCTACTGAATAGATCGGTGTTTTCTAATTTTGTCTTAGTTTTAGTTCTCCCATACAACTAACCAGAGTTAGTAATTTTCCTCACTTTTTTTCCCACTTTATTTCCCTCAAAGAAAATAAGCATGTTGAGTACTGGAATCTGAGAATAAAAAGAAAAACACTGTTTTAGATAAAGCTATGTATTAATTTTACCTAATTATCTGTATTTAGGAGAAAGAATGGAGAATAAAATGAATTGAGAATTCGCCATTTAAGTCCCGGGTGTTATGATCAGACTATCCAACCTTAAGGCTGGGAAGTAGTTCTTCATTCGATACGCCACTGATGCCAGTAAGGATATCACAACCTAGGCCTCCATGAGCATGCGCTGAGTGTTTTTCCATCATTGAGAAATGTGTATTGCTTAAATATAGACTCAATTGCTTAATTATAAACTTCCTGTTAATTTCTCCCAGCTGCTATCTCGGATTCACCTTTAGAAATACCATACGGATTCTTAAATGATAGTGACCTAGGGTAAGGTGTAACAGAAAGATCTGCTGGGTAGTACATCAAACAAGTGAAAGTCTTCAGAAAGATTATTCACACATTAATGAACAGCTGTTTATATGGTCTTGGGCTGATACAATGTATGTCTAACTAAAGAGCATAGATTAGCTAGAATATTACACTTTCTTCAAATAATATTAGTTGGAATTAAATAAATTTGCACTTCATTTGCTTTGACCTCAAAATACAGAAGAGTCTGCAGTTTGTTGGCAATGAAAAATCAAACCCATTCCTGCCAGGATTCTTTAATCTTGGAAATGTAGAAGTGAAGGGATGCCCTGGGTCATCATTTCTAGTCCCCTATTATCAAAGGCATGTATGTCAAATAATGTCTTTCATAAATACATTGAGCTCTATTTTTGAAGTACAGAGGAGAAGGCAAAATTCTCCTAGGAGACTGCTGTAGAACTAAAGGTTTATTACTTGAAGCCTTCTTCTGATTCCCAATCTAAATTTATTCTTGGCCAGTTTATATCCATATTATCTTCTGCTAAGATAATCCTTTAGCTAACTGAATTCTTTTTTGCCTCTGGGCTACCCCTCTATATTCGCAGAGAGTAATTGTAGCTTCTCTTTGCTTTCATTTTACAAACAAGCTGAATTATTCTTCACTTGCAAACTGAAGTTTCCCCTCTCCTGATCACCCCAGGAACCCACATGTGTTGGTGTAAGGTTAATGAGAAAATTCACAATATCATTTCTCTGTTAACATGTTGTCCAGAGAATAAAAACATCATGAAAGACATTTCCAGGAGCTGTGTTTAACGTAGCGTTTATTTTAGTAGGTTGACCACTGTCCAAAAGCCATGTTTCTGAAACTGAAATAACTTGAAAGAAAATGTTAAAAACAAGAATGTCAGTTTGCATCCTACTATTTGTTTATTTGCGTGCTAATTGTAAATGCTCCTGCTGTCAAATTCCATTCAGCATGAAAATCAATTAGCAAAAGGAATTCTGCCTTACCTGTGACAGACAGTGGAGCAAAAAATACCAGTGAAGTGAGCCATTATTTGTGGCTGGTTTTTATCAGAGGAGATTCATGGGATAGGATGGTCAACTTTTCATTCATTTGGACAGGTTTTGTTTTCCTTCCCACTTCATACTTGTCCTGGGTTCAGCTGGGATAAAGTTAATTTTCACAAGAAGCTGGAAGGAGACACAGCCAGGATAGCTGACCTGAACTGGCCAAGGGGATATTTGTTACCGTATGACATCATCTCAGTGCTTAACTGGAGGAGCTGGCCAGGGGAAGCGGGATCTCTGCTCTGAAGGTTCCAGGAGGTGGGTAATTACATTATGTGTCACTTGCTTTGTATATTCTTTTATTAGTATTGTTGCTGTTGTTCTTTCTTCTCTCCTTGTGTTGTTCTGTTAAACTGTCCTCGTCTCAACACACGGGTTTTGCTTTTTAATTCCCATTCTCCTCCCCATCCCACTGCAGTGAGGAGTGAGCGAGCGGCCACATGGTCTTCTGTTGCTGGCTGGGCCTAAACCATGACAATACTGTTTTCTTTAGAATCATAGAACTATAGAGTCATGGAACGGTTTGGTTTGGAAGGGACCTTCAAAGATCATCTAGTCCAAGCCCCTCACCACAGGCAGGAACATCTTTCACTAGATTAAGTTGTCTGAACCCTGTGCACCCTGACCTTGCACACTTCCAATGATGGGGCATCCACAACTTCTCTGGGAAACAGCATCTCACAACCCTCGTAAAAAAATTCTTCCTTATCTCCAGTCTAAAACTACCTTCTTTCCATTTAAAACCATTGTCCCTTGTCCTGTCACCACAGGCCTTGGTAAAAGTCTCCGTCGTTCTTACAAGCCCCCTTTATATATTGAAAGGCCACAGTGAGGTCTCCCCAGAGCCTTCTCCTCTCCAGGCTGAACAACCCCAACTCTCTCGGCCTGCCTTCATGGGACAGGTGTTCAGCCCTCTGATCATTTTTGTGGCCCTCTCTGGACCTGCTCTAAGAGCTATGTGTCTTTCTTGTGCTGGGGGCCCCAGAGCTGGATGCAGAACTGCATGTGGGGTCTTGCAAGAGCTGAGTAGAGGGGGAGAATCACCTCCCGCAACCACGCTTCTTTTGATGCACCCAGAATATGATTGGCTTTCTGGGCTGCAAGCACGTATTTCTGGCTCATATCCAATTTGTCAGCTACCAATGTCCCAAGTCCTTCTCTGCAGGGCTTTATGCTACTTCTGTTTGACATTCTCATTTGAGAAAATCCAAGGAATCCAGTAATTCAAATAGCATTAATCATGCAGAACACAAGCAGGATCCATACGCTCTGCTACAGCCTGGTCTTTCATTTGGCTTTCTTGTTTGACAAGAATGGTATTAAATGTTCACTGAATAATACATACATTTCTTATAAATGTCATTAAAGTTTAGCACAGTTCCTGAAACAATTTATCTAATGGTTAATTCCACTACTTAATATGTCTCATACTGTACTACACAACTCCGTGATACAATTCCTGTAACGCATGCATCATGCTGCTGCTGTCCTGCTCAGCCAGAGGAGAGCCGGATGAGGCTTCTGATGCTCTCTAGCTTAGTGCAAGTGTTCTAAGTGCTCTCTCTGTGGTTGGCTGTCCATATGTGTGTACATGGAATGTATACATGTGGTCTGTGTGCATGTCGCTACTGCAAATGTATTGTCAGGCTCGGTACTCTTTGGAGTCAGGGGCGTGGAACTGTAGCAGTCTCACCACTCCAGGGCTGCCAGATCTGGCCCAGTATTTCCCACTAACACATATTTCAGAAAAGGATTTTAGTAGCTGATCTCAGTGTCTTTTTAGGAATATTTGTACAGAATTTGGATTGATTTGTAAACTTTAAATTAAATTTTATATATATGTTAAATAACATATATTATATAGAACTAAGTGTTTGGTCCATTTATCAGGACCCAGAACCTTTTAGCTGCTAGAAAACATATTTTTCAAGTTACTATAGACACCAAAAATTCTTACCAATGTCAATGAGTGGCATAAAGGACTTTGATGATTTCAGGAATACACTTGGCCATCAGACCACAGCATGACATATCTCATGTCAAAGGCTACTCTAAAATGTTCTGACTGATGGACACCCAGTCAGCCTTGAGAATATATATGATCTTATAACTCTAGTCCTCAGAAAGGAGCAGAAGAAATTTTCATCCAGCAGTAATGACTCTATGGAGTGGAGTCATTCTTTGCCATGTTGTCCATTCACCCAAGTCTCCCACCACCCAGTATCATGAAAAGTGTCTGGCTGACGGTGCTTTGTCACGCCTCCTCTACTTCAAGATGAGTAACTCTCTTTGCTGAAGGACAGGAACACACCTAAACACAAGGTTGAAAAGTTGCCCTCCCTAAATATGTTTGCTTGAAACCAGTAAGAAAAACTTAGAAAAGCTTTTCACGATAAGGAGACTTACGGTTTGACAAAAACATGCGTTCACACAGAACGTACGTTCAGTTACAAATGCTCCTGCCTTTCATACCCTGTAGGAGACTCATAACCACAGTGCAGTCAGTCAGTTTCCTCTCCTTGTCTGCCCTAATGCAGCTCTGACTATTCTTCTAATATGTAACAGTGTCACAAATAGATACCAAAACCAACCTAAGGTACCAGCTTACTGAAATTTTACCTCCCCAGGTATTCTTGCAGGCATCTGAGAGAGTGTGTAGCTCTTTGCTTCCTTATGAAAAACTCTTAAGCAAAATCAGGAAAATTTCTGACTCTGCCTGGCCTTTCCCCTTTTCAATATCCATACATTCTGCAAAACTACATTCCCAGCCTAACATTGTCACAAATGTAAAATGTTGGCAAAGCACATTCCTAATTTCCTTTAAAATTCAGGGTTTGCAAAACATTTTTTGAAATGTTATTTTCGTTAAAGTTCGATAAATTGAGATAAAATGTTCTATTCACTCTGTCTGACTGAGAAGATCATCAGGTCTGCCAAGCAGATTCTTTCTCTTATTATTTGTCTTTAGAGACTGCAAGAAAAACTAAGCCACATTCCAAATTTTCCTTATCATAGCCCACCTCCCCAGCTAATTTGTATTTTTAACCAGAGTTAAAGACCAAACTGAAGGTCTTGCTGATGTTATGAGAATTTTAAATTGAGATATTACTTAGCATTTTATCACACAACTTTGAATTTTTGGGTTCTGTTGATGTTCATTTTCATATTTAGATTTGTCTTTTTTTTTTCTTTTTTTTTTTTCTTCCTTTCTTTTTTAATCTTGAGTTTATTGATTGTAAGTCTGTGCCAAGTAGTCAATGCACCTGAAAGATGAGTATGGACATTTCCAAACTGATTGGAGTAGGATGTTAATGTGGTTTTCCTAAGTGGATTTCTTGGGCAAGCAGAATATTGCCTTCAGGGCTGAATAAACTCAAAGTAGGCGGTAGTATATGCACACCTTTGGCCTTGACATCACCAGACAAAAAATTTAGCTTCATTGTATTAAAATTTTAGTCAAAATGGATCAAAAATTAACCTTGCTGGCTGGTACAGTAATTGTTTAACAGCTAACATGTCTAAATGGCAAGCTTTCTATTTGCTAACATTACTTTTTCACTTTCCAGGCGTGGCCTTCAAAGCATGGATAGATGAATAGCAGAGTTATTCCCTTTTGTGTGTCCCTTTCAATGATGAAATTCCAAAATATTGATTTTAGATGGCTTAAATATAGCCTAACCAGAGAGTGTACTATAAATATTATTAACCTGCAAGTTCTTTAGCAAGCTGTCCATTTTTTAAGAAATATAACAAGTCTAGTAAAATGTAAACAACCACTCAACTGTTCTCCATGCGATACCTGCTGGGGTGGAATATGTAGGTGATAATGTCTTTCTTTGTTGGAGAGAAGATAATAACTCAGATGTCTATGTTTTATACCTGATTGCACATCCATCATTTCAAAATTTGTGTTCCTTCAAAGCCGTAGAAGGTAAAAGTCCCAAATTTAGATAAATTATCCCAAAATTACCCTGTATTTAAAGTAAATAATTTCCCTCTGATTTTGCATTAACACTTTAACACTTCTTTTTTTTTCTGTGTGGGTTTGGGGTTTTTTTTAATTAAACTTGACACCTGCTGTAATTTCACACTCAATAGACTTCATTTAAACAAGGGAAGGTTTCTTCTATGTATACATATCAACAATGGTTGATCATAGCCACCCTTGGGGCACAGAACAGACATTTTGCTTTAAAAATACGATGCTTTCCCTAAGTTTAGTAAACACATAAATCTGAACTAATAGTGATACTAATTATTTCTTTCAACCTTATCAAAACCTGGTATTTGTACAACATCAGATAGCTAGTACACATCATTTGTTCACAGGATTTTCTAGCTATGTTGGGTGCAAATTTTTATTTGGACAATTTCTGTTAATATCTAGAGAAGAAAAATACTAGTTAACAAGAACAATAACAGCAATATTTCACTTTGATGAGGCATATGCTGGACTACAACAAACCAGCCATTTTATACATTGCTATTCCTGTCAGAGAAGGTATAGAGAGACAGGGCAGAGCACCCAATCCTCTTCTCATTGCCTGAAACAAAGTTTGACTGACAGGGAAGGTTGACACTGTTAGTCGATCTTGCAGGAAACTTTTACTCGTTCTGTCATCCCATGTGATGCAAGCAGACAGAAAGGCAGCCTGGTTAGAAGTGGAAAATTACTGAACAGAAGAAAATATCTGCTGAAAAATACTGACAGAGAAAGGCCTGCCAGCCTGAGAATTTGGTCTCTGAACCAGAAGCACCCTTCAAAATTGTGGCTGGCGTACCTAGAAATCAGAAACATCCTGAGATACCACCAATAAGTGCAAAAACAAAGGACTGTAATGACCACTTTATCATCTGAGAAGGTGAAAAACAGTCCAGAAAAATAAAATTGCTCTGAGAGAAGAGAAAGCATCATCAACTACTGGCTGTTACTGGTTGTGAAAAATGGAAATTAACTGCATCTACTGACTTCTAGAAGTGGTGGTGTCTTACGCCCTCTTATGTGTCTACGATATAAAAAGGACTTAATTCCTATCCAAAATGAAGCCTCTCTCTCTGTGAACTGCTGCAGTTACTTTTCCTTTCCTGAACAGGTTGAACTGTCCACATGAACTTTTTACAAGATCACAGACTCTCACCAGGGATGCCTGGCTGACTCCAGACTCTGGGACATGAAACATCTGTGAAGTGAGACTCTGCCTTTTACTTTAATGGTCACCCTCTGAGCCCACTTTTGGAGTCACTTGGATTTGTCCTCCTCTTGGGGATGGTTTGTTCCCCCCCGAAATCTGCCTAATTCACTTGACACCAGTATCATATATCCATACAAGTAATCTCTCATAAGCATATCTGCTGTTACATTGCAAGCGGTAACTTGCTTCACTCACGCTAAGGTTGTAATAACCTGTAATAGTATATACTTACCTGGTTGTTGCTGCTATAGGTTATTGCTACACTGTAGCAATTGATACCTTGATGTTGATTAATATTACATTATTGACTGCTGAATCATTTATAATATATGATTATTTATAATAGCTTGATATGTAAATACGTAATTATAGTCATTCTTGCTAGTGGTGATTTTGAAGTACTTGTGGTAATATGTAGTAGAGCAATTTAGAGGATAAAGCCTCAGTGTCCATGTGTATTATGGAATCATAGGAACCCACACTTAACGATCTCTACATGCTCACAGGCTGGGTAACCCTTGAGGTTGTGACACTTGGATCTTTCTCAAAGCAGAAAGTTCTCAGTGGAGGACTTGCACTCAAAGTATATCTCTTGCCCAGAGCAGTGGGAGCCAATGCATCGTCACTGACATCAGGCATCTGCCTAAAGGTACTATCTGGAGACACTTGGACTCTTTTCACCTATACCTAGAATAAGCTGGTTAAACTGTCAGTCCTACCTTCTGCTTGTGTAACAGTTCACTTCCTTATAGTCTGTCTTTAGAAGAGGAACACAGATGAAGCATAACACTGGAAAACCCCTCTTGAGCCCCAAATCACATTCTGGATATGTGAATCCAAAACGATAAGGCAAAGATTCTTTATTTTGAAGTGCACTATTGTTATGCCTCTATTATTTTGCCAGTTCTTCAGGATTCCATGTACTGGAAGCCCCTTTGCAATAACATATAATAGGTTTGAACATGACTGTGTTCAGAAAACAAGACTGATGACATGCATTCAGAATTCATCAGGCCACGTAAGACTATAACAAAAATAATGTTCTATCAACGTGACATCAAAACTCAGTTCAACACGTGAAACATACTTTTGCAAAATAGAAAATATAGAAACACAGGATCTAAAAAGAACTTTACAAAGCTATCCATTCTAGCCACCAAAGTGAAAAACAAACATCTTGGAGTAGTTATATATTGGAGAGAAAAGGATGCTTACATGTGTCTATCTCCAATGACAGGGTTTCTAATACCCCCCAGTTAATAAAATCTTTGGTTCGTTCCCTTGTATTTAGAAAGGGTAAAATACTTCATATTTTATACCACTGAAAACAGACAACTCAGCGCTAATCTCTTTACAGTTTTCCTTTGTGTATGGAAAGTTTGCTTTTTGCAGGCTTTTTGTGAAAGAAAAAAGCCACTTCTTTACACAGGTGTGACTGAGGTCATGTTCCCAAACCTTTTATCATTCCTTTCAGGTTGGAAATCTTTAAAGTTCATCTACATCATTCCTAAAGACTGGTATCCAAAAATTACCTGCACTCTTCTATCCTACATCTAACTCTCCCTTTAAGATACATACACTGACAGTTTCCTTTCCAGTTTCCTGACAGCAGTATTCTGACTACAGGCTGGGTGTGTGTTCTGTTGCAACACCTCCAACTTCCCCCGTGAAATACTGCTGCCCAGATAGATATTCTGCCTTTTCTTCTGGGAATTTGATGTCTGCTTCCTATAGTAATCAGAAGGCTTTCTTGAATACTTTTTCAGTTTTCTCAATTTATTGTCATTGTCTTTCATTCAGAACTGTCCTCGTTTGTGTTTGCAGCTTTTCCTAGATTGGAAAATACTGAAAAGAAACAGATCATGGAAGAATCTTGGAAGAGTCTGCTTGAAACATTTGACAGCTAATTATTGTTACCTATTCTCCAAGTTTATTTTTCAGTTAGGTATGCACTCACCATATTTCATAGCTGTAGCATATGCAGAATGCATCGTGGGTTTGTTCCCTCTTTAAAATCTTGGATCAGAGAAGCAACATTAGTTTGTTGAGAGTCATTTAATCTTTGCAAATGTATATGTACTATTTAAAGCCATGCTACTGTTCTTCTGGTGCTTTACAGCTCATAGTCTAACAGTTTATGCCCAGCATGGAAACCATACTGAGTGCTTTATAAACTGCCGAATCCTTTCTGCCATATTTTTAAACATATGTTTGCCCTTAACAGGTCTGTTGAAGTATCACCGTATGTCTCAGCACATCCTTCATGAGCTGTTAGAAATAATTTAGAAATTTCAGCTGCTGCTATTTCTTTATGTATTCTAAATCCATTTAGTTCCTCAGATAGCCTAAGGTCATGCGGAAGGTTTACTTATTTTAGAACAAATAGCTTATTTACATTCTGCTCGTACTTTGTTCCATAAGACTGTTCCTTTGGTAAAGAACTAACAGTGCTACATTTCAGTTTGACACCTATTTTTCACAAACTGATGGGAGAAGTCCAAGTAGGGGACACTCACATTGTGCCACAGTCTAATGAAGGCGTATCCCCACCACCCTTCATGCTGGTTGGCTCGTAAATATTATTTGTCCTGGCTCTTTGGCCTATAGGTTGGCAATCCTACTGCCAAGGAGTATCAAATTCTGCTCTTTCAGTTGCTGTGAGCCTCCAGAAATGTGTTCCCATTTGGAACTCTCCTTTTTCTCTACTTGTCATCATGTTCCTTGCCCCCCACAAAAATATGCTATTTATTAAACTAAATAAGGGAAATAAATCAGTTTTGACAACAAAAGATATTAAGTAGACTGAAAGCCACAAAGTGCTGCCTTAATTTATGTGTGGTAACCATGTGCTGACACAGGTTATGCAGGTAGATATTATTTGCTCTATTCATATTCTATTTCCTACAATTTTCTTCTTTTATTTCTTCTCCATCTATTTCTCTTTTCTTCTCTATCGCTGGTGGTTAATTGAGAAAGGAGTTCAACCACTGAGGCTGAGATACAAGGCAGTTGTTTTCTCTTACGGTGCCACAGCCAGCAATCATTCTGCAGCAAGCCCAGGGTGGATTACCGCAGCTTCTGCCAGCAGCTTAGCTGAGATATTCAGTCTTGACATTGTCTGAGCTTTGGGGAATTCCTGCTGATTGGCAGAATGAAGGCAGAAATCAGTATAGCCACGGTGACATCAATTACTCAAAAATGTTGCAAGTCATGTTTAACTCGGACTCTAAATACAGGAGTCATTTTCCTAACGGAAAACTCCCATATGTAGGAAAATGACAGCAGTATCAAGTCTCCATTCCTTTGGGAAGAAGTAGGAACCTGAAACATTCTGCTGTATCAGTTGTGATCTGGAGATTAAAAGTACCTTTTGTTCCTTTCTCTGAGCTGCTTTAAAGCATGCATACAGGTGATCCTTCCCTTTAGCAAAGAGAGCTATAAACTCACAGAGAAGGTAGCTGCCAGGAACCTCTAATTTTTGATTGTTCGAAAAGATAACACAAGGAGGCATTAAAAATAAGGACAACATAGTCACACTTCATAAAAAAGTGCATGTTATTATTCTGGTAAGGATTTAAAAAAGTAGGAACCTTCAATGACAGAACATGCTCAGTCCGCATGACGACTACTTCTCCATGATCAATACCATAATTATCTTCAAAAAAGTAAATAATTCTGAAATCTTTTACTTTTAACATTCATTTATATATGTTCATTTACATAATAAAATATCATTAATTGGTTTAACTATTTTTAAAAAATATGTTTTAGCAGAAATGTATAATAATTACATTTTGAAAGGTTATTACTGGATTTGAGTGTAGCATAACAATACTTATTCTTCCATAATCCCTTAATTAAAGCTATATCACTCTACACACTTGAATTATGAATTTATTGCTCAACAGGCTTTGCAAATTTCTATAAATTAATCTATTTCAAGTGCTTTATATGGCATGAAAACTTGGAAAGTTTAGAGAAATAAATCATTACACATTCATACTCAACCAATAATAATTGGGTGTACATTAAGAATTAATTAATTTTAAAACCCCTAGAGCACATTCTGTCTGTATCACACGTAATTACATAAAACCATCCAACACATACCAAACTGCTGCTGAGTTGAGCAGTTGAATTTCTGATTTTTTTTTAATGTAACCTATATCATCAAAGGTAGGACTCATTAAGGCAAGGAAATATCTGACGGCATCTCATCAGAATTTGACCCAAATTTTGAAGGCAAAATAGCTGAAAATGCCTAGATGTGAAAGTTGTATCAATTTACAAACTATTTTGGTGTCAACAGACCACACTTTGGGTGGTCTTTAAGTGGTTCCACAATCTGATTCAGATAAACACATATTGTCTTTAAAATGTTCCTAAAGCATTTTTAAAATTTCTTTTTATGAACAATTTTCAGTATTTTTTGTTACTCAGTACGCGACTGCTTAGTCATGATGTTATTAAGCAAACAGATGAATGAACAGAACAAAGGACTACAGCATTTGCTAATATAGTTTTATCACGTTTCTATGTGAGATTAAACAAAACCTTAGTGCAAATAGTTGTTATCTCTGCATAGTCTCTAAAAAGTAAAACTGATGCTTCAAACTTTTAGTACACTGATTCATCCAATAAAAATCTCCAACCAAGCCTCCAAACTTACTAGTTCTTGGCAATTTAACGTAGGATGAGGCCAGGCACCATAGTGTGTTCTGTAAGATTTAGGCTGAGCTCTGCCTGACTCTCATACCAAGGACTAGCAGCATGACCTCCTGTGACTCCATGTCAACTGGGGACGTCTTCACCGTATGACATAAGGCAGTAAAACTATGCCCACTAATGTATGTGACGTTGTATCACCTACTGTCACAGTCCACTTGGATGTCTAGTATAAGGTGACTAATTCATCGCTGAAGTCATGAAATTTCCAGCTCACAATTCCTCTAATTCTTAACTCGTAGCTCCCAACTCATAACTGGTAATTAGTAGCTTGTAACTGGTGCACCTATGAGCAAAACAGTTACCTAGCCGATGGTGAGCATGCCAATCCTTCCTCCTCCGCCATGCTGCACACGTGCCCTGTACCACAGCGGGAAGCACAAAATCCTCATCAGTCTAGCTGCTGTTGAATCCCCTTCCCACATCTTTTTGGGGTAAGCTGATGTATAAACCATTCAGCTTGGACGTTTAGTCTGTGCCTCGAGTTAGGAGATTCTGAAGAAACTGCCAGACCACCAATATGCAAGGAATATGGCAGCTGCGGGTGATAATGGCTGCATAATGGCCTCTAGCTCTTTTCTGGCCACTGTGTCTCCCTGTGTGTTGCCCTTGCTTTGACCCATTGGCACTGCCCCCTGCATCCATCAGGGCTTAGCACGAGCTGTGTGTTGGTCAGAATTTGAGCAGGAGTTGAGAGAACAGTCACACTTGTGGAGGCTTAAATACTAGCACATTACTAGAATTTTTGATACTATCACTCTATCTATGCTGAGAAAAGACAGGAGACAGAAATGTGAATAATATTATATATTACACATTCAGTAATTAATTTACAGAAGGTACAGATGAGTTTGAATTATTTTTCTTGATCTTATTTTGGTAGTCAATCATGACAGGAGGAAGAAAATATCATGATCAACTTTGTCAGCACCTGTTATAAATCTCATGTAGTTCAAGAAGCCCCCAGAAAAAGCAAACATGAACTTTTGAAATGCATAAGCAGTTCCTCCTACATCACACATCTACACGTCTTAATTCAGTAAACACAGCAGGATATTAACAAGTAGCAATTTGACTACAGTACCTAGGAACTGTGATTCTACATCTCCTTAAAAAGCTTCTTTTCTATTTCTCCCAATTTTCCAAAATTTCTACTATTATTTCCAGAGAGGTTCCAGATACTCTCCAGTGATAAGAATGAGACAATACTAGATTGAATGACTTAATTCTTTTATTTCATTTGAAGGGGAACTTCTAATTTTGACTGCTCAGCAGTCCTAAATTGTCACCGAGGAGTGATCTGGCATGGAGCGCAAGGAGGCCCAACTGCAGGAAGGGGTTAAACTGGCTGGAAGAAGAAATGCCAGAGACGGAAAGACTCCAAGGTTCTCCAAACTCCGAGGTTTCCAATGCTACTGCTTTCGGGACCACTGCAAGTGTGTATGACGAATCTGCCGGTGGCACATCTTCGCAGGTTCCACGTAGAACCATGTGTTGTGGTAGGACTCAGCCCAATGCATTGTTCATTAATATTTTCTTTCACGTTTAAGCACAAGCGTGGTTTTCATTCACTTCAAGGGATACCATAACAATCCCTAATACATCACTTGAGCTGTCTGTGGTTTTGAGCCACTGTAATATCATTTCTCTGTCCTGAATACGACCCTGCCTTGTATTGTCATCTGTGTCACTTCAGTTTAGTTGTCTGCATATAAAACTAATATCTCACGGTACAGATACGTTTGTATTCAGGTTTCCATGCCGGTTATATTTAGTTCTGAGTAGTTTTCTCTCTGTGCATAACAGAGGGAAATAGCATTACTGTTTACATTTTTGATGAAAACAAGCAAGCAGAGGCTAGTTTCTAGCCCTGCTGTAGATACAAACATGGAAGTATTGAGAGATTGTAACATGAAGGCGCACCAACCAAAACGCGAAGAGAAAGGTCCTGAGGTACATTATGTTTCTGAAGAATCTCTATGTTTTTTCTTCTTCTTTTCCCCCCAGTTAGCATGTTTTAAGAAAAAAGAGAAGAATGCAGGAGGAAGGAGAAGAAATCATAACACTCATGATTTAGCTATTCTGGGTAACAAAATTGCCGTTATTCTTACCTGTATTGGCAGCGCAGGTATGCAGACACCACAGAAAGGTAGGACGGGGAAAGATTTGCCTTAATTCAGTCTCCCACATCAGTCCAATATCCCTAAATTCAAGATTGTGCAGGATACATACTCTCTTCACATTTCAAACATTCACCAAATGTGGGTAGCAAAAAAATTACATTAAAAACGGATTACCTTATTTTCCCTCTGAAATATGGAATAACCATATTTTATTGACTCTAGGCTATAAAGTACCACCACATGTAATAATGTCATTAGATAATTCTGCCACTAACCCAAGCAAATGTCCAGCATGAGGGGCACAGGAGATATTTCCTACTAAATAGTTATACAATAAAGAAAACCACAATCTCGAGAAAGCGTATTCTTCACGTAAAATAATAGGATAAACTTATTTGAATGGTTGAACTAATTTGCTGTTTAAAACACTGTATTTGCTTTAGAAGATTCACGGGCAAATACAGACTGAGTGCACTGACAATGTGAGAGTTCTTAATGTTTGCAACACTGTAAAGAGATGGGGTATAAACTAGGATATGTCAGCGCAATGCCACCGTGATATTTATGACTGACACCGTAATACCTAGGCTTGCATTTACTACAATTTTCCTGAATTCGGCACTCCGTTTCTCTGCCTTTTTATCTAAGCTCATCACCGTGAAGGAACTGCTCTTCCTGCGAGTCCATTTAGAATCCCTACAGCATTATCACTTGCCTTGAAGTATCACCAACTATGCAATAGGAACAGTTTAGAATTTATTTGAATTTAATTTCCAGAACAGATGGATGAGACTGATACAACTACAATCATTTTGCCTGTTGGAATGAGATAAAATGGCAGTTGTGAAAGGCTCTTGTATTTGCTGAACTTCTTCACAAAGCTGAGTCTCTTAAAGGACTAAAATGAAGAATGTACATAGTTAAATACTATAAAGGAAGTTTTTGTGGCATGATGTATTTACCTTTTTGTGTGAAATGATAAGTACAGCATCTTTTAGACTAGACACATTAATTAATCCTGACATCTTTTATAGTCCTGAACATATCTGTTGCTAGTGAGTCAATATCAGAAATTCAATATTTTGAGACAGGAATTATTAGAATCAAGTCTATTTAGATAAAACATCTTAGTTCCCAATATTTATGTTATTTTTAAATTATTCTGACAGTACAGTCTGCACAGGTCTCTGCATTCTGAGCAGTAACACCATGCATAACACAGTATTGTTGATTTCTTTTACGTAGAGTATGTTTATTTTATTAGCAAAACTACACTGTTTACTGAGTTCTAAGAACATCACTTGGATTTTTTAAAAATATACTTTCTAGTTCCAGTCTTTCCAAGGTTAACTCCCCAAAATTTTTCTAAAATTTTCTGAAGACATTTTTAATTAGTGGTAAGAAGAATCAAACGTAATCAGAATTTTTTTGCCATGCATGACGAGATATTATATATGTATTCTGAACTGACAGTAAAACTGGAGGAGTGGAAAAGGCCAACACAAACGGAGGTGACATTTTTAAAAAATGTTGATCTGCTGCCCTTAAAATCTCCAGTTTTCTATGAAGTAAATTGATGAAAAAGAACTTCTACCACCATTATGTATTTTATCCACTAAGAATGCCATTACAGGTTAATGGTACATACATAAATTCTGATCAGCATCACTAAATATTTTCAGTGGGCAGCAAAAGACACTGCTTTTTTGGAAAAAAGTCAGAACATCTTATTTTGCAATTACTGGAAGAAAGTTGTTTATTATTTTTGTGTTTCATAATTGAATGTCTTTAAATTTCAATCAGTTTTTAAATAAGAAAAATTTACTGAAGATTAAGAATTTTTTTTTCCCCTCAACAATTTCTATTTTATTTTAAACTTTTTTTTTATTTCAGGTCAACTCCTCTTTTTGTTCTTGTTTAAATACTGATCCAAATAATCAATTATTCAGATGACTTTGCTAAGCAATTACACAAATTAGCTGAGCTGTTGTTAGTGCTTTGCAATTAATCAGATGAGACCTATTGGATCTAATTACTGCTGACAGTGTGGGAACTTGGTTTCAGAACAGACTGATTTCTTTGAAAATTGTCCCCAGTATGTGTCGCCATTCTAAAATTATTTTCCTAAAATCTTCACATCCACCTTTTGTTTTACTGTGTGAGGTAAAGAACTTTGTGTGGCAAGTTCCAAGAGAATAGCCGTATGCGCTTGCAAAACTGTACGCATTCCCCAATCTGTACCAAGGCCGTGCCCTGCTGATCAGCACTCACAGGCCATGAAGACGGCCAGAGCTCTTTTCCAAAAAGCATCTGCAACAGATGTCCCTGTTTCTCATTGCTGGAAACCTGGCTGGGGTAAGAAGCATACAGCATGCTACTGATAATTCAGTTTATTCCTACCTTGTTGCCCCCTTTGTTGACTGACATTCAAGTTTATGCTTTTTTTTTTTCATATTTAGCACAGAAAAAATGTAAAATCTCAAATGGCTCCACAGATCTATAAACATGACAAAGGCAGCATCAAAATTTAATGATTTATTGAAACATGGGTCTATTTAAGGCAATGACTTATCCCATTGCTATTCTCCCGTCATTTTGACCTAAAGACTACCATATTTAACAAAGCCAGCAAATGAGCCTGAAAAACTAGATTCACCGCATGCTTGGAGAAAGAGGTGTAAAACTTACAAAAAACTTACCAAACTGACTGCGCTAAATGGGTGACAAAAGGAGCCCTGTGATCAGAAGTACCTAAATTTGTTGTCTGGCACCAACCCCTTGGCACTCTATGTTACAGTTCTGTTGTTTTCTCCTCCAGTTTCTCACAGTTGCACCACACATTAACAAACACAGTTTGCAGCACTCCAGCCTTAGCAAGGAGAACTATCAGGAGGACAGAATCATGCTTGTGAAGGGAGAAGTGTTCCTCTCCACTCGCAGTGACTGACCCTGTGCTGTCACAGCCACTTCAGCAAAAGCAAACCATGATGTTTCTAGCTAGACTTTATTTCACTTTATATCGCTTCTCCTAGGATATCCGGAAAATTTTGCTGTTGCTCAAAACGGTTTGAAATTCCCATGATTTCATCAAAAAGCAAATCAAGACTGTGCTCAACTAACATTTGTTTCTTTTGAAATATATATATATACATATAGAAGCACACTGGCGTCCTGTAGTAAAGGTGGTCATTAATTTGTGTAACGGAGGCAGGTAAGAGTGTTGGTTTTAACTCCTCTCAGACAAAGTGCACTGAGGAGTGAGTAGAAAAATCAAATTGTCAGCCAAGAGAGAGATTCAGAAACGAGTAGGAATGACACCAGGAGCAGGCTGAGGGACCAGAAAAAAATATATTGACTCAAAATTAATCAACTGGCACAGGTACTCTGAAGAGCAGTACGGATGCAACACCAGGAGAAAATGAACTACAGGAGGGGGATAAGAAAAGAAGGTGGAGACGAGGCAAACCCAGCTCCCAGCTCAGGGACCTGGGAGAATCACAGCGCATTTTCAAGCAGACAGCAGAGAGGCCTCACCCATGGCAAGTATATTATGGGTCAGTTTTGAGCCACAGAATTATGAAATATCACTGTTAAGACATTTTCAATATATGTCTTTGTCATCGTTTAGTCCCGGCTGATAACCAAGCACCAGGCAGCTGCTCACTCACCCCCCCTCCACAGGGTGGGATGAGGGAGAGAATAGGTGGGTTGAGAGAAACACAGTTTAATAGGAGAGCAAAGGGAGAGGAATAACAACAATAACAACGACACTAATGGAATATACAAAACGAAGTGATGCACAGTCTCACAGTTGCTCACCACCCAGTATCGATGGCCTATCTCTGAGCAACGATTTCCCCAGCCAGCTCCCCTCAGCTTACATACTGACCATGATGCCTTATGGAATGAAATATCCCCCTGGTCAGTTTGGGTCAGCGGTCCTGGCTGTGTCTCCTCACAGCTTCTTGCAGAGAAGAATACACTTGAAGAGGAGAAGCTGGGAGAACAGGGGCAGCACGAGGAACCAAAAAAAGTCTGTGGCTTAATGTAAGCATTACATGGCAGCAACTAAAACATCAGTGTTACCAACATTCTTCTCAGCATAAATGCAAAACAGAGCCTCATACTATCTACTATGAAGGAAATTAACTTTTCCCAGCCAAAACCAGCACCGTCTTACTACCTCTATTATTTCAGATTTCATGAAAACTTCTGGTTTAATTTAGTAAAATCAAGAATACCTTTCTAGCCCATTATGCAGCAAATATTTAAACTATGAAAACACTGTGCCTCTGAAGTCAGACAGCAAAGAACAGAACTTGTTTTAATTAATGATAAAAATCAAGATTTAATACAAAAAAAAGTTTTAAGTAGTCTTAGGTCTCTAAGACTGGTCTTTAAGCTTATTCACGGTGGTTTTTCCTAAATTTTAGGTTAGTAGTGTTGAATATGGTATGCAAACATTAGGTTTACTGAAGCACTTCAAAAGCACGGGAAAAAGTTATTTTCTTATAATATCATTATTTTAATAACTGAGATTTCAGGAAGCCACTGGAAAAGGCAACTTTGGCCACTACTTACCTTTATCCAAATCATATGAGATGATCTGATTGAGAAAGGCACCTCACAGCAGCCTTTACTTAGCCATCAGCACTGAAGAAAATCAGATGCGTACGAAGCAAGCATTCAGTGGCCTAAGGTTACTCCCTTTCAGACACACAAAGATAACTACATAGGTGACACTAAGCTGCTCTCCACGAAAGCAGTCACTCCACAAAAGACTACTGGGGGTGTCACAACAGTGCTTTGGCACTCGTGTTTTACCAGCGTTAGGTAGGTATTCCACCCAATGTCAGCTCTGCACCAAGATCCTAAAATGAAAGCATGTTTGTATTAATTTATCTGTTAATGCTTCATCTCCTGCTGGAAGTGGGTTAGGGAAATAAATGGCACATTACATTATGCATTTTCTGTACAGAGCTCTTGACGTGTCCGCTTTGCAAAACATGTTTTACAAAGAGCACCTGATTTGTTCTGAACCGTTGCAGAGTCTCCTAGCACTGGTTAGGTGAACATCTTTGGTTCTTCCATTACAGCAGAATATAATATGTATTGTAAAATATAATTGATTTTACAACTTTTAAATTCAGTTTACTAATGAAAGGGTCTCAGATAACAGGCAATCTGTTTGAACTTTGTGCCTTAAGATGCATTTATTCTCACCCAAACTATACAAGTTATTTACCAGAACATTTTCTTATAATCCTGATTTGTCTCAGATTCTAACTGTTGGCACTGTAAATCTTTAGTCGATAATTTCTCCAAATCATATAGATATAAATCTGCAAATCATGGAACACAGAAGTACATGATGAAAACCTGAGATGCCCCAAATGCAAGTAGGTTGTTGACTTAAACTCTCCCCTTTTAAACTGGTTGAAGGTAACGCAAACACTTCATCTCAAACAACAGCCACTTTACAGATCAAAACATGCAAAGATACGTGGCAGTTCCACAGACATCAGCAAGATGCTCAGAAACAGCGTGTCCTTGCCTGAGGAACTTGAAATACATCAACTCAGATTTTAACCTTTTTTCCTAGTGAAATTCATTATTTTTAAGAGCCTATCCTGCTTATCAGAAATGGCAGATGGGCATTTATTCTCCAGGTCTCTTTTTTCCCCTCTTTTCACTGTTCTGATTCCAAGAGGAATGTTGCTGAGCAACAGAACCATCTCTGGCCAGCTTTTCTGAGCATGGAAAACACAAGCGCGTGTGCCAGAGCTAAGGAAACAGGACTTCTGCTTTGCACACAGCAGAAGAATGTTGCTCTTCATGCTTCACATAGCAAAACCGAGAATTTAGTAGGCGAAGGGGTGCCCCACGCTGTAAGCAGGAGAGTGCTCTGAGGGCCTTCGCTTTGCTTTTAACAGGAGAGACCATCTGCAGAGACCAGTCTTTGACACCACTAGCTTGTCCCTGAACCAGATCACATTTGACCTGTAGCGGCTGCGTAAGTTCAAAAACGGGAGCTAATCGTGGAAGTTGAACTAATTACTCATTTATATGAGCAGATTACTGGCAAATCTTCATTTTTAAATCTCCCAAGCAAATGGTGTCTTCAGTGACAGCATCTTTTCTTTACGTTCAACATTTATCCATGAAACAAAGGAATCTTGTCCTAGCCTAGCTCCCTCGGTGTTGACAAACAGGTGGAAATCTCAAAACCTATAGAGGTTTTGGTGGAACATAGAAGAATTGAAGCAACAGATGTTTAATGACACTGAAGGGGAGATTCTTTTCCAAAAGGGCTTTTATGCTTTCAGGAGGCACTTCCCACCCATAATTTAAGTCACCCAGATCATACACTGGCTATGTAACTATTTTTTTTATATAAAATTGCTGCTGGTATTAAAGAATATGAAGAGTTTCATACAACAGCAATCCTGTATATAGCATCTATTTTCAGGTTTTGTTCTATGAGTGGAAAAGTTATTAATTTTAACATTCTCTGTTAAATTTCAAATACACTGATTGAGTCTACACAAAGACATAAAATTCATATCCAGCAGGCATTAGCTCAGGCCTCAGCACTGCATTCTATTTCTTTAAAACAAGGCATGTTATTATGATAATGTTCACCATCAACATTAGATTTTTAGCTACTCTGCAACTGCTGAAAATAATTGAGCTGTAGAATCTATAAAAACATGCCTGTGGCAAAATACAGGTTTTGAATACTCTAACTCCATCCGTCTCTGATATTTCTGAGGAATATTTAAATTCTAAACTGTGAATAAGAAAGCTCCTAAATAAAAAAATAAAAAAGACTGGAAAGTTTCCAAGCCCGGCATAACTCTCCATTGACTTTGCCTTACGAGCCTGTGACATGGTACAGCATGAACATTAATGAGGCCTTAAAATAAATAAATAAATTCAAACTTCCAGTAGAAAAGCTGTGAAGGAGGATTTCTCAAGGATCTGAGGAAGGAATTGGTGATTCTGGAAGAAGCGCTGCTGGAAGGAGCTGTGTCGGGACTCTCATATAATGAGGGAGTTGGTACAGTTTCAGTCTGACCAGTTCTACTTTTCACTGCTGCTATATCAGGAAAAGGCAGCTTCTAGCCTCCCCAGAAACATCAGATCAACTAGGAAAAGTAAATCAGGAGCTGGGGAGACAGAAAAACTCCCATGTGCAGTGAGCATTGTCTCCCTCAGAAAACTACTTACCTAAGCTACACCTGCAAAATTTCACCATTTAAGCAGCATGACTGCGTTTGGCAACGTTACGATACTCGTTTGGGGTCAGTATTGTGAACGATTTACAGCATTATCCACAACATTTCTATTGCGGACAGACCCCACTTCAAACGTGCGTTAGTGTATCTGTAGAAAATAAGCCACATCGCTTCCCATATGTGACAGAACAAAGTATTTTTAGCTGCACCTTTACAGTTAGCCACAAAAATGCTAAGTTGCTATGAAGAAGGAAGTAGTTACATTTTCTTTCACAACTATGGCAGAAAATACTTTTTTCCTGAGATTTGAAGCCTAATTTTGCATTCCCTTTAGATTCATTTATTCTAGGCAAAATTTCAGTAAGCTGTTCTGCATCACATACACCTTCAAGATGCCCAGTGTTTTCCCATCACAAATGTAAATTTGCCTGCTTGAATGAGTTAGAACTTTCTGGCCTTACCTTCAGTTGAATGAATAGCTCTGTGTCCATCTAGAATACCAGAGACGATCTGTTTCAAGGCATTCAGCTCTTCCCCAGGAAGAACGTCCCTGCAGAGGTTGTTCCAGTGAATTACTGTTCTGTCAGTAATTTCTTTCCTGCATCAAGATATAGGTGCAACTCTTCCAGTGCAACTTGTATCCGTTTCAGTTCTCCATGTGAAGAGAGAGCCTCGGTTCTCTTTGCAGCTGATGTTTAATTGCTGCAAAACAGTACTGAGGACCCCCATAAGCCTTCTCTTTTCCAGGGTGGAAAGACCTAACTCCTTCTGTTTTTCCTTCCACAGCAGGTTCTCCAGCACTTTAATCATCTTTATGGCCCTTCTCTGGACACCATCCAGTCTGTTTGTGTCTTTCCTGAATTGTGGGGACCAGAACTGGGCACAGTACTCCAGGTGTGGCCTGACAAGCACTGACAAACCCTCCAGGTGTAACCCGTGAGCCAGTTCTCACAGACCCTCAATCCAATCTATATCTTGCCAGTTTGTTCAGGAGACGGCCGTGGGAATCAATGTCAAATGCTTTGCTGCAGTCCAGATAAACAATACTCACTGCTCTCCCCATGTTGACAGAAGATGGGATTTTGTTGTAGAAGGCGATCAGGTGAGCCTGGAATGGTTTGCCCTTGATAAATCCATGCTTGCTTTTCCCAATCACTTGCTTCATTTAGTTAGTAATAGTTTCTAGGAGGATTTATTCCATTACTTTCCCAGGGACTGAAGCAAGACTAATGGGCCTGTAGTTTATTGGGTCCTCCTTTGGGCCCTCCTTGTAGGTGGGCGTGACATTTTCCTCTTCCTGACATCAGGGACATCCCCTGATCTCACACCTATTCAGAGATTATAGACAGTGGCTTTGCAGCATCAGTCACTTCACTAACACCCTGGGCGGGATTTCCTCTGGGCCCATCAATTTATGTGGGTTGAGCCCTTGCAAGAGGCTGCAGACCAGCCCTTCTTCCACTGCTGGTGGGCCATGCACACACTGTCACAGCTACTTGATCCTGTCATCCCGGGACCAGCTACCCCAGTAAAGACAGAGGCAAAGAAGGTATTGATAACCCATGCCTTGTTAGCATTATTTATAACTAGTTTACCGGCCCTGGGCAGGTGAAGTAAAGCATTGTCATCCTTGTCATCCTGACTGGGAGGCCAGTAACAGATACCTAAAATCACTCCCTGGTGACAATCCCTCTAATCTTGACCCAAAGGCATTTGATAGAACTTTCACAGTCTCCACCGCTCACCTCCATACACTCAAATTTCTCTTTTACATAAATTCCACCTCCTCTTCTTCCCTTCCTATATTTCCAAAAGAGTTTGTTACCATCCATTATGGTCTTCTAGTTATATGAGTTTTCCAACAAGTTCCTGTCGTTCCTATGACATAGTAACTCCCAGACAGGGCACAGAGCTCTGTTTTCTCCTGTTCCTTGACCAGATATTGTGCGTTGCTTTACATGCACTTGAGGTGGCTAGTCTCAGAGTTCTTCCTTTGGAAAGGGTTGGGAAGCATTCCTCACTACTCTTGCTGGCACTTAACCACCCTGTTGCTTGTGAATATGCAGGTATCACAGCTTTGGACACTACCCCAAAGTTATCATGCATAAAGCATGATTCACTAAGTAGCCAATCTGCTAGCAAAGATTCCCCGGCTTCTTCTAGATAGGTGGATCCCATCTGTCGCAGATAGGTTGTATTCATCAAAGAACATCCAGTGATTGCAGAAAGCAAGGCCTGGCAATGACACCAGCCACAAAGCCAGGTATTGGTCTGCCTGATCCATTGACTTCTGCCTGCTCCCTTACCTCTGACCAGCAAGACAGAGAAGATCACTTGTGCCCTCGGGGCTCTGAAGTACTGTTTGATCTTGCCCTGGTTATGCTTTACCATGTCACTGGTGTCCACACAGAAAAGCAGTATAGTAGTCTGTGCTTTTTACATTATTTATGCTTAAGTTATTATCTATTTCTTGTTCATCCTTCCTAATACAGAGTAACCTGCTAAATTCCTCCGCAGTTCCTCCACCTGTGGCCTGAGCACAGAGCACACCTTGCACAGGTGGAGCTTCCACCCTCTGGTACCCAGGGAGGGAGCACAGTGCCTGCAGCCCTCCATCTGCACAGCAACTTCCCCGACAGCAAGCTCTGGCTGGGTGGCTGTCTCCACTCATCCCAGGCTAATCTGGCTGGTGGGCTGATTCCTGGCTACTGCAGAGCACAGTCCTTGCCTCTGCCACCATGCTTCCAACAACCACAAAGCACAGTCTGATTAAGCCCCTGTAACTCCCTGGAGACCTCAAGCCAAAGGGTGGCATGCACACAGCCACCAGCTAGCGGAGGTGACCCTCACGGCTGCAGCCTAAGCCTGTCATGATGCTGATGGGAGTGTCCTTCTGCATCAATCACTTCAAAAGTGAGTTATAAAAGATACAGCCTTTACACTTTTCTCACAGCCTCAAAACAACCACAAAACCAACCAACCAAAAAGCTCCACTAGCACATTCACCCTTTCTATCTGTGGCTTTCTTTATACGTGAATGGAAAATATTGAATTCCCAGTATATGAAAAATGGTCAAATAGGTACCAGTTAAATGAAAAGTGGTATGGAAAAGGACTAACTTTCTTAATTTGTCTCTTCTGAGACTCAGTTTGAGTTACACTAATATTACAACCATCTTAAAAGTTTTGTTTCAAATGCTTCATGCTTAATGCCTTCCAGCTCACCGCTAAAAAATCCACTAGTAGCTTAGGAAGATTGCATTGGTTTTAAGAGCAGTTTATAATGAAATATGTTAAAGTTAACAGTGTTTCTGCTCTAACACAGTCTTCAGTAAGCTCCTGAGTATGCAGTGCTCAGAAGGTGGCAGAATGTCACTGTAGCGTTTAGGCTTTATCTGTTTTCTACACTTACTGTATAAAATGCAAAGAGAGGAGTTACAAATAAACATGCACATTTTTAAAGGTGCAAGGCACAATTGGATGAACTCTGATTTAATAATTGAAAAATATGTACAATATTTTGGGGAAAATGTCATCCATTGTCTTAGAAAGAAAGTTCCCTTGATTACATGTATTTATTAGATATTTATTACATCTGTCTGGAGTCTTTTTTTCTAAATTTATCTCAAAAAGACACTAAATTGAAACTTACCTGATTTTTTTTCTCCTAAATACAACACAGAAAGAAGAAAGAGCAGTACATGGAGAAAAATGATGTTGCAATATCTAAATAAAGATCATCATCTGCTGTACAAAGCTGTTGTTTAAGAGATCAACAGTATCTCCTTCAACTGCTAATACTCTGTGAATATGTTAATCCAGCAACAGATCGATTTCCACAGCAGTGGGTTCAAGAAAAACCAAACGTGGTTTTTGGTAAAGATTCTCCCAGGTGTAAACCTTTTGCTCCAAATATGAGTATAATCCTGTTTAAAAGCGGTATCAGGCTTGCATTTTGTGCACACTCATGGGGTTAACTGATGTTTTTTCCTGCTTTTCTGTGCCTTTCTCATACTTCCCTTTTGCATAAAGACAAAAAACCCTTCTCCCCTGCTTCTGGCAATGACCACTACAGGACACCAAACTTTTAACAGAAAATCCTGATGCTGATGAAACCACTCTGGAGCTAGGAAGCACTTTCTGAACCCAGCATGTGCGCTGAAGCCTCCTTGCAGACAACACAGAAGGCATTTAAGCCTTTCTGCTTTGCTGATCCTGTGCTGATCCCTACTGTATTTGGTGAAAGAGGCATTGTGAAAAGGAAACACTGGGACAGAATTGGGAGAGAAACGAACAACAACTTTTTATGATAGTGATAGCAGTTCACCGGGGTGAAAGCTGCACGAACCCAGCAGCTATCAGTGCTGCGAACCCTTAGGCACGCACCGGCCTGTGTGCGTTCAGTGGCCAGAGAAGAATTCAAAGTGTTCATGTCTCTGCCAACACTCTTAACAATTTAGTCTTCATCAAACCACACTCCTTATTTAAAAAAAAAAAACAAACAACCCAACAACAAACCCAAACAAAAAAACCACCACTTTTTTTTTTTAAACAGAAATTAACTCTTCTGTTATGAATAAATCTGTGGAAACAGAGTAAATTAAATACCAAAGCAGGTAAATTTCAGGGGGCAGAATAAGAAGCCTGTTTTTTGGACATATGAGAGAGCACACATTAGAAGTAAAATGCTTGTTTTCACATAATCATTTCTTCATGCTGCATAAAAAATTCCATAGAGAGAAAGCATCTCATTTATTAAAGAATTCAGTAAACAACATCAGCAGTTAAACAGCCATTCATATGAGTAAACCAAACAGAAACATAGCCAAATTACCATCTAAACTTTACAATGCACATAATTCAGAATTGTAGTAGCCTAAAGTTAGACAAAATTCTTCATTTTCTGTTTGGTTTTGAGGGGTTTTGTTTGTTTGTTTTTGTTCTTATTTTCAAGCCTGGAGAATCAATTTACACTGAGACATATAGCTCCGTACCAAATGTAACTCTATAACTGAACGATTTATATTTTGATGAAATTGCCTACAACATCGGTCTTCCTTGGTGTGCGTTTCCAGGTCCCAATGACATACATACATGGTGAAACGTTTAACCTATTTTCAATAGCAGACTTAAGAGTATTTGCACAGAATCATGAGATTATCCTTCCAAATAAAAATAAAATCAGAACTACATGGGAAAATAAACTGTAATCATTATGCAAGTATATGTAATACAGTTCCTAATGTTCAGACTACAGTAGCTACAACATCTATTACCAGATGCTGTAGCATCTTGCAGATCTAGACTCCAACAGTTCTAAATGGCAAAGACCCACAGAGGTTATCATATTATTTGCAGGGATGAAGTATTCTGATGTTTTTCTCAGAGAATGTAGATTCTTTTTTACAGATGCAGAAGTGAAAAAACGTGATTCTGGAGAACACAGGCAGTGTATGTAGGAACCTGTCTTGTCAGGCAGGTCTCCACGGGCTTGCCTACCTAGTTCCTTGTAAGAAAATTGCTCGGAAGTCTCATTTTTTAGGTTTCTGCCTCTTCAACAAGTCACCTGTTGGCAGAGACCCTGGTGCTTAACCAGGAGGTTTTAGCTTCTTTTCGCCAAGAGAAAGGATTGAATTCCCACCAGATTCCTATTAGAGGAATATTTTTCCACTTACTGGAATGGATGAGAGAAAAAATCTTCACTGCTGGAACAGCTGAATGTTACCACTAAAAGCATTCTTTTCTCTTTAATTAATTTCAGCCCAGTCCTGAACTTAATGCCACAGCAGACACTAAGCACAAACTGATGGTGAACTCCCATACAGCAAAAGTGTTCAGGTTTCCTCTTCCATAGATTCCCAGGCATTCTGTCAGTGAGCATAAGTGTAACAATGGAAAAACAAGTACCGAAACCTTCCGTGAGCACCACATCTTGCCAAAACAAACAATTATATACTGCAATGCTACAGCATACTGCGATAGCAGGATAGACTAGTGCCCTGAGCCACCTCCCATTTTCAAGCAAACACCATTATATGATTCAGGAATGACTGTCCTTAGCAAAGAACTGGAAAATGTTACAGTGGGCACCACACGTGTGAAGGTGAAGAAGCAAGACAGGCAGTAAAAAGCTTTGTCCATGAAGGCAGTAATTCAGCACAGCATTTAACTTATTTAACTTGCAGCGCTAACATATCACTGTTCATCATTGCCCTGTTGAGCTAGTGTAAAGGTGGCTGTGTTAGATACAGAGCTTGATGGACAGAATCCATTGCTACGATAGGAGCTTTTGTAGGAGCAATTCAAAATGAGTGGTACTTCTGCATCTTTAAATGTTATATGTATTAACATAAAGGACCCGTCTTCCAACCTCAACTACTTTACACTTTGAGAGATAAGCAAATTGTCATCCAGCACGCTGGGGTGCCATCCTGTGGCTGCTTTTTGAATAGCATTACTTCCACTGGCTTTACGAATTAAACCCAGTATTATTTCAAAATAGCGTTAAAAAATATATATATATTTGCTGTAGTGAGAGATTGAGTTGTGGGTTTAGTCTTTTTTCTTAAAAAAAAAAAAAACAAAACAACATTTCAATTGAAACTCAACATCAGTGTCCTGACACCACCAGAAAATGACTGTTCCAGAACTCCAACTGTTGAGCTTTCTCAGCCTGCAGTTATTCACGTGCACAAATAACAGCAGGGTTGGGTTCTCCTAACAAAATAAAATAAAGCTATTTAAAAGTTCTATAAATAAAACAGCTATGTTGGACTGCAAATTACTGTCAATTTTCCCCTTGAGACTAATTAATCTCAATCAAATGATACCAAAGATCTTTAAAAAAAAAAAAAAAGCAGCTAAATGGGGGGGGGGGGAAGTTAATAGTTTTCCTGCCCTTTTTCATTCCATTTTAGAAGTATCACAGAAAATACTGTCTTTAAAAGGCACAGGATGTAGCTTTTCTCTGAGAACATCTCTCTTCCACGTGGTCTTTCAGCAATTAACGAGCAAATTGCAGCTTTTATCACACACTTGATATTGTCACTTATTTCCCACTACTTTGATTGCCACACCTGCAGGTTCATAGAATCAGAGAATGGTTTGGGTTGGAAGGGACCTTAAAGCTCACCCAGTCCCACCCCCTGCCCTGGGCAGGGACACCCTCCACTAGCCCAGGTTGCTCCAAGCCTCATCCAGCCTGGCCTTGGACACTGCCAGGGATGGGGCACCCACAGCTTCTCTGGGCAACCTGTCCCAGGGCCTCCCCACCCTCTCCTGGAAGAACTACTTCTTGATATCTAATCTACATCTCCCTGCTTTCAATTTAAACCCATTAAGGGTTACCTTACTTCTTATAAACTGAAGAGTTTACTGGTCTTTTCCTCTTTCTAAATCTCAGCTGTTCTCAAAAGTAGTTGCATTGGTTTCTCTCAAAGTCTGTTCCAGAATCTTCTGGTATCAAAATCAAGTGCTCACTGGCACCTTATGCACGTTTACTACAGTACCAACTTTGTTGAGACCTCTTGCTCATTAGCCTCCAATGTATTTATTGATAGTAATGATACCCTGTCTTAAATTTTGCCTCTCTAAGCTGAGGCGAAAGCACATTAGGGCTCCAGCATATACCAGTGGGAGCTAGATTATGCTAGCAGTCATTCTCCACACATATTGAAGTGGTTTACAAAGCAGAACCTGGATGATCAGAACTGTACGGTACATTTAAGGTAAAACAGCATTATGGCTATAGCAGTGTCCATCCCTCCCCAGCTCTGACTGGAATACCTGTGTTCCTGCATTTACTTGGCTTTCCATCAGTATCACAACAGTGGCTCAGCCTGTCTGTAGGGCACTACTACAATCTAGTTCTTCTCCCCCTTCACTGCAGCTGGTAAACATCCAGCTTTAGCTCCTGTAAGTCTGTCTGAAATTAGATTTTTCACCAGATGATCTTCTAGGGCCACGAACATCATATTGGGCTTGTGGCAGATCACATTTATTTTCATTAGACCATCAGAGTTTATGCTGCTTAGTATTCTCACGTAGGCTCTTCCAGAAGCAATTTATTCTAATTTCTCATTACTATTTTCCTTAGACCAGCTGAGTTTGCACTGCTTAATATTCATACGGGGGTAATATTCCAGCAGCAAGTTAGTCTACTTATTCATCAAAATAGGATTGTATTAATTTTACTATATATATTATATATCTACAGGGCTGGTGTGGATTACGGGTTTATCACTTTGAAAGTACAGTACAGGGGATGTGACTAAAGGCTGCCAGCCACAGTAAGACAAATCAGCACTCTAAGTAATAGAATATACATTGGTGAAAGCTGGACTTCTGCAGGTTCTTTTCAAATAAACACCTACACCTATCTAAGTTTACGTATTGCATCTAGCAGTAACGATACATTCAGGATGTTGCTGTGGAACTTTACAAAAGAATTTCTGTTCGAGTGCTAGAACACAGAAAAGTATGAGCCAGATCACATAACAAAAACCATCATCTCAGTGCTTTATAGATTCTCTAAGGATGCATATACACATACATAATATCAAAAAACATGCCAACATGCAAATTTCAGTCCATGAAAAGTTGTAATTGAGATAAAGGAGATTCACCTGACAGGCTACTTATTGTCACCCAAAACATACCATTCTTAAACTCACAAATTGTGGTTCATGTAAAAGTTCAGTAATGCAGAAATCTGGAACTGCTTCTCTGTCCGAGGGCGGATTTCATCCACCGAAAAAATAAAAACATTGGAAAACATAAGCAACACAATGGGCATTGTTGATACAGTATGTAATGTTGAGGAATACAAGCAGGATTAAATGTCCATAGGGACATTTAATTGCATAGGGATGCAATACCAGTTGTTCCCTGTTGTAATAATTCAGTTGTGAGAGAAGCGATACCCCTATTCAATACTCTTTCTTTTTAAGACTGTTCAATTAATTATTAAAATAACTACATTACTGGAGACAGTGCAAACTTAAACACAAGGATTCTATCCCACTTTGACTGAGACAAAATAATAGTAATAATAATACAGTATTAGTTAAAGGAAATGCACTGAACAGTCTCTAATATCAAGGGGGTTACTCAGGTTTCAAGTTAAGACTATTGGTTGAAGTGCTTGCAGAACAGAAACTCAACAGGTTGAGAAATAATACTGTTTTATGAGAAGTGCAATGTTCTGAAAGATCTTTCCACAAACCACAGATGAACGTTCAAATGCAGCAACAGTACGCGGCCTTATTTTTGTGTTCATATTTCTAGGAAACATCCTTCTCACCTGATAGATTTGGAAACAAGGAATGACAGAGTTCTGCCTAATTAAAGAAGTCAAAATTTTGTTGAGCAAAAATTAAGCCACTATCAAATCAAGTTTTTGGTGCATAAATGTGTAAGTCTTATTTTCAAAACTCACCCTGAACTCTGAAGTTTATAAAATTCATTTAGGAAATTAATATGAAGTTAAAAATCAGTCAATAAGAGAATTGCATGTTGTACATTTGTCTAGTGCAACCACAACTTAGTGAATACCTCACACAGTAGATTTTCTTTGCGGAATCTGACTGGATAAAATAGAAGGAAGAAATCAAAGCACACACTGGAGTGAGGGAATGATTTACTCGTTTGCTTCACGAGCTTGTTTAAGGAAGTTAATCCATCTGCCCACACTAAATCAATACACTAAACGATAAATCAGTATTTCCCAGTTATTTGTTCCTTCTTACAGTGCTAAGACTACATGATAACTCCAGAAGCAACCGAAGAACGGTTCGAACCAAGGATGGCGGTCATGGTACGCTGAATTCACTGCTCAAGGATTTTGAGGAGACTAGAAGAAAAAATCAGGTGTAAAGCTGATTGGACAAACTCATGTAAATTTTCTACTAATTCTGTGAAGTACAGTGGTCTAGATAAAAGCCCTGCCATGGATCCCGCAGTGGATCCCGCAGTGGATCCCGCAGGGACACGGCCCGACACTCAGCAAGAGAAAGCTTTGGCTTTACCACGGTGGGACCCTGGGGTACCGACGCTCATCAAACGGGGACCAACGGAGCCCTGCTCAGGAGCGAAGGGAAAGAACCGCGGCGGTGGATAACAAACCTTGCGCTCATTAACAGAGCACACACACGAAGCGTCTCCTTTGGGCAGTCCTCCCTCCCGGTGAGGCACAGCCGCGAGCCCGCCCGCCCTGCGCATGCGCAAGCCGCGGCCGGCAGCAGACAGCGGGGAGGGCGGCGTGCACGGTGCTGAGCGGCGGCCAGCGGGGGGCAGCGCTGCCCCACGCACGGCGGCCTCGCCGGGGTGGGGGGGGGTGTGTGTGTGTGTGTGCGCAGGATGCGCTGCGCCTGCCCCGGCCTGACCTAACGGTCCTAAAACTGACCCAAACCTTAGCCTAGGGCTTACCCTGACGGTCCTAAGCGTGACCCTGGCCCTAACCCTTACCCAACTCTGATCCCCAACCCCAGCACCCTCACCTGCGAGCCAAAGCTAACCTTTAACGTGGTGTGTGCCGCACTGCAGCTCCGGATGCGCAGCATAAAGCAAGTGCTGACGGTTAGGCGGCCAGTGCTATGGCACGGCAGTGCAGGAGGACGGCGGCGGCGGAGCTCAGGTGCGGCGCGTCCCGCGGGCGGCTCCCCTGAGGCCAGCGATTGGACGAGCGGGCAGGGGCGGGCTGTCGTGCGCCGCACGCCGATTGGACGAGCCGGCAAGGGCCGGACCCGGCGCCCGGGCGCGCGGGAGAATAAAGCGGGCCCTGGCAACCGAGGCGGTTGAGGCCGACGAAGGTGGCAGCGGACGGGAGGCTGCGTCCTGGGCTGCCAGAGCGCCGGTGCCAGCAGGCATAACGCCCGCCCGGGGGTGAGGCTGTGCGGTGTGCGCCGGGCGGTGGCGGGAGGCCGCAGGCGAGCCGGTGGGGGGTTTGGTTGGTTGTCGGTGTGGCGCGTGCGGTATGGGGCGTGCTGTGTTAGGCGGTTGCCATGGGACGCATCGCTATTGCTGGTCTGTCTTAGGGTGCGGAGGGTATGGCCGGGTCTGTCTTAGGGTGCGGAGGGTATGGCCTTGCAGGCGGCATATGCTGTGGCATTGGACCCTGTGTGTTGCATGGTATGGAGTGGGCTGGATTTTATTTGGTATCGCACTGCGTGTGCATTTGTGTGTAATGTGTTATGTATGGACGTAACTCATGGGGTTTTGACTGTAAGGCATTTCTTACTGGAGCCTGTTTTGAATGGCATTGTATTTCTAACTCCTTAATGCATGCACTGCACATGTACTGTAGGGCTTCTCTAGTGCTCTGTCTCGTATCACGCTAGTTCTGTATGCTGTTTTGTACTAGAGTATGTACCATCGGCGCTGTATTCTGCTGTGTCTTCATTGGTATTAGTGAGACAGGGTGGAGAGAGTCCCAGCGCAGAGAACTGGGCTGGAGGGGTATAAGCTGTGTTGTACAGCTTGGTTTTGGTATTGTTTGGTATGTTTTGTTCTGTAGTGCTTGCATTGCATGTATTTTGTCTAGTAATTTGTATAGTTTGTGTAATATGTAATTTCTACTCTTGCTTGTATGAGGAGGAATTCTATTTTATGTAGTGTGCTGTATTGTGTTGTTTGTATATTGTATTCTTTGGTATGATATGTCTTGTGTGGTATAGTTTAGATTGTATGTACTTTGGTACGGTTTGCAGATGTACTGTTACGGTACGGCATTTTATATTGTGTCTGGTGTGGGGTACAGTATGGTACTGGATATGGTATTGTGTTGTATGCGTAGCTTTACACTTCGCATGCATTCCATTTTGTATTTCATTTCCTTGATGTGTGGTGTTTTGTATGGTAAGGCGTGTTTTCTATGGGATGGTACATAAGTTACATAGTTGTTAGGCTGTGGCAGTGTGTGCATGGTATGCTCTTGTACAGCATTGAGCCATATTGTGCTTTTATTTCATGTTCTTTTATATTCTGTTCTATTTTGTATTGGGTTCTATTTTTCTTGGTTTATGTACAGCATGGTTTAGTATGGTGTCTATTGTATAGAGGGTATAGTTTGTAGTGTTGGAATTGTATGTATGGTATCTTTCCTCTAGTATGGTTTGTAGGGATGGTAGGAATGGTATTGTTGCAGGAGAGGAGTCGAGATTACTAGATCAGATGGGTCTGAGGGGTTAATTCCTCGAGTTCTAGGGGGTAAACTTAGGTATGTACAACACTGAAAAAAATACTGATGGCTTGGCGGTCAATGGTATGGTATGGCACTGCATAGTGTTGCGTTTTGTATGTGTTGCATGATGGTATAGATTTTCTTGTATTTTCTATTGTAAGGTATGTTATTTCTCATTGTATGCATTGTATATATTGTATTGTGTGGAGTGTATTGCATGTTTTGGTGTTTATTGTTTTGTGTTGCGTTCTATGTATTGTATGCCATTCCATGTAGTGTACACTATGGAGTGTATTGTATGGAGCGAAATGTATGCGTTGCATTGTAGTGTGTTAATTATAAGGTACTTCATGCAATGTATGTATTGTATCTATCTGTTGTACTGAAATGTTATGCATATTTTATATTCTGTGTTGTGTTGTCATGGTGTTTCTTGTATGTATCGTGTCATACTGTATTTTACGTAGTGTTTTGTCTGCATTGCAGTGAATTATGCATTGTGTTTTCTGTATTCTATATTCTGTACTGTATGCATTACACCTGTGGGGTAGTATATTGTGAGTTGTGTTGTCTCTATTATTGTCTGTATTGTGGTGTAGTTAGCTTTGTATCAAACTGTCATTTTTATTGTATCCTGTGCTGTAATTTGTGTTGTAATGTGCACTGTGTTTTCAGTGCTATTGTGCCACGTAGGTATTGGATGGTATGGTCTCTGGAACTGCAGGTTCCAGAGGGACAATGTGAATCCCATTCTGCCGGTTGCCCTTCCCTCTGCGTCACTCGGGCGATGCTGCACAGCGTCGGTCTGGGAGCGGAGAAGCCAGACAGAGTCAAGCACCAGCGGGTCTCTGAGCGCTGCCAGGCACCTCAGGCCGGGAATGATGGGTTTCTGTCTGAGGGGGCAACACAAAACAGGCTTGACACCTCACACCGCACGCCGGCGGCTGGACGAGGCACAGCGGCAGCGTGGGATGCAGCAGCGGCATGGGACATGCACGCAGCTCCCCTGAGGCCAGCGATTGGAAGAGTGCGCAATGTTGTGTTGCACAGTATAGTGTTTATTGTTTTGCATTGTATTGTGCTGCATTCCGTGTGGTGTATTTTGTATTGTATGGTAAGCAACCTATGCTGTGTATTGTATATATTCTGTGATACGGTATGGTATTGTAGGTACCGCATGGCATGGCATGGTATTTATTGAAAGTATTGTATTTCCTTGTCTTTTATACTGTATTGCATGGTCTGTATTGTATATAGTATCACTGAGGTTGGAAAAGACCTATAAGGTAATCTAGTCTAGATTATCTGCGAAAGAGTTTAGAAAGCAAGGGGGTCCACTCTGAAGCACATGACTCAAGAAGGGTCTCTCTCATATTTCTCTAATCCCTATATAAGTTGCTTCAACCCAACTCCCACTCAATTTCCCTGGCCCCGTATCTATCATTTCCCCCAATCCCTACATAAATCATTCTAAGCCAACTCTAATTTAATTCCCCTTTCTATACTTTCTCCATGCTGAATAAGTGATAGGTTCTGGAACCTGACCATTGAATTCTGTTGTTGCTTTTTTTTTTTTCTTTTTACAAATTCATACTAAAATCACTTTTTTCAAAGTGGCCCAAAACACTCACTTGTGACTGTATGGTATGGCTTGGCATATGCTGTGTGGTATGTCCTGTAGGTCTGGTACGTTTAGTATCAAATCTTGAGTATGGTACGCTATAGTAAGGCATGATATGTTGGAGTATGGTACGCTATAGTAAGGCATGATATGTTGGAGTATGGTACGCTATAGTAAGGCATGATATGTTGGAGTATGGTACGCTATAGTAAGGCATGATATGTTGGAGTATGGTACGCTATAGTAAGGCATGATATGTTGGAGTATGGTACGCTATAGTAAGGCATGATATGTTGGAGTATGGTACGCTATAGTAAGGCGTGATATGTTGGAGTATGGTACGCTATAGTAAGGCGTGATATGTTGGAGTATGGTACGCTATAGTAAGGCGTGATATGTTGGAGTATGGTACGCTATAGTAAGGCGTGATATGTTGGAGTATGGTACGCTATAGTAAGGCGTGATATGTTGGAGTATGGTACGCTATAGTAAGGCGTGATATGTTGGAGTATGGTACGCTATAGTAAGGCGTGATATGTTGGAGTATGGTACGCTATAGTAAGGCGTGATATGTTGGAGTATGGTACGCTATAGTAAGGCGTGATATGTTGGAGTATGGTACGCTATAGTAAGGCGTGATATGTTGGAGTATGGTACGCTATAGTAAGGCGTGATATGTTGGAGTATGGTACGCTATAGTAAGGCGTGATATGTTGGAGTATGGTACGCTATAGTAAGGCGTGATATGTTGGAGTATGGTACGCTATAGTAAGGCGTGATATGTTGGAGTATGGTACGCTATAGTAAGGCGTGATATGTTGGAGTATGGTACGCTATAGTAAGGCGTGATATGTTGGAGTATGGTACGCTATAGTAAGGCGTGATATGTTGGAGTATGGTACGCTATAGTAAGGCGTGATATGTTGGAGTATGGTACGCTATAGTAAGGCGTGATATGTTGGAGTATGGTACGCTATAGTAAGGCGTGATATGTTGGAGTATGGTACGCTATAGTAAGGCGTGATATGTTGGAGTATGGTACGCTATAGTAAGGCGTGATATGTTGGAGTATGGTACGCTATAGTAAGGCGTGATATGTTGGAGTATGGTACGCTATAGTAAGGCGTGATATGTTGGAGTATGGTACGCTATAGTAAGGCGTGATATGTTGGAGTATGGTACGCTATAGTAAGGCGTGATATGTTGGAGTATGGTACGCTATAGTAAGGCGTGATATGTTGGAGTATGGTACGCTATAGTAAGGCGTGATATGTTGGAGTATGGTACGCTATAGTAAGGCGTGATATGTTGGAGTATGGTACGCTATAGTAAGGCGTGATATGTTGGAGTATGGTACGCTATAGTAAGGCGTGATATGTTGGAGTATGGTACGCTATAGTAAGGCGTGATATGTTGGAGTATGGTACGCTATAGTAAGGCGTGATATGTTGGAGTATGGTACGCTATAGTAAGGCGTGATATGTTGGAGTATGGTACGCTATAGTAAGGCGTGATATGTTGGAGTATGGTACGCTATAGTAAGGCGTGATATGTTGGAGTATGGTACGCTATAGTAAGGCGTGATATGTTGGAGTATGGTACGCTATAGTAAGGCGTGATATGTTGGAGTATGGTACGCTATAGTAAGGCGTGATATGTTGGAGTATGGTACGCTATAGTAAGGCGTGATATGTTGGAGTATGGTACGCTATAGTAAGGCGTGATATGTTGGAGTATGGTACGCTATAGTAAGGCGTGATATGTTGGAGTATGGTACGCTATAGTAAGGCGTGATATGTTGGAGTATGGTACGCTATAGTAAGGCGTGATATGTTGGAGTATGGTACGCTATAGTAAGGCGTGATATGTTGGAGTATGGTACGCTATAGTAAGGCGTGATATGTTGGAGTATGGTACGCTATAGTAAGGCGTGATATGTTGGAGTATGGTACGCTATAGTAAGGCGTGATATGTTGGAGTATGGTACGCTATAGTAAGGCGTGATATGTTGGAGTATGGTACGCTATAGTAAGGCGTGATATGTTGGAGTATGGTACGCTATAGTAAGGCGTGATATGTTGGAGTATGGTACGCTATAGTAAGGCGTGATATGTTGGAGTATGGTACGCTATAGTAAGGCGTGATATGTTGGAGTATGGTACGCTATAGTAAGGCGTGATATGTTGGAGTATGGTACGCTATAGTAAGGCGTGATATGTTGGAGTATGGTACGCTATAGTAAGGCGTGATATGTTGGAGTATGGTACGCTATAGTAAGGCGTGATATGTTGGAGTATGGTACGCTATAGTAAGGCGTGATATGTTGGAGTATGGTACGCTATAGTAAGGCGTGATATGTTGGAGTATGGTACGCTATAGTAAGGCGTGATATGTTGGAGTATGGTACGCTATAGTAAGGCGTGATATGTTGGAGTATGGTACGCTATAGTAAGGCGTGATATGTTGGAGTATGGTACGCTATAGTAAGGCGTGATATGTTGGAGTATGGTACGCTATAGTAAGGCGTGATATGTTGGAGTATGGTACGCTATAGTAAGGCGTGATATGTTGGAGTATGGTACGCTATAGTAAGGCGTGATATGTTGGAGTATGGTACGCTATAGTAAGGCGTGATATGTTGGAGTATGGTACGCTATAGTAAGGCGTGATATGTTGGAGTATGGTACGCTATAGTAAGGCGTGATATGTTGGAGTATGGTACGCTATAGTAAGGCGTGATATGTTGGAGTATGGTACGCTATAGTAAGGCGTGATATGTTGGAGTATGGTACGCTATAGTAAGGCGTGATATGTTGGAGTATGGTACGCTATAGTAAGGCGTGATATGTTGGAGTATGGTACGCTATAGTAAGGCGTGATATGTTGGAGTATGGTACGCTATAGTAAGGCGTGATATGTTGGAGTATGGTACGCTATAGTAAGGCGTGATATGTTGGAGTATGGTACGCTATAGTAAGGCGTGATATGTTGGAGTATGGTACGCTATAGTAAGGCGTGATATGTTGGAGTATGGTACGCTATAGTAAGGCGTGATATGTTGGAGTATGGTACGCTATAGTAAGGCGTGATATGTTGGAGTATGGTACGCTATAGTAAGGCGTGATATGTTGGAGTATGGTACGCTATAGTAAGGCGTGATATGTTGGAGTATGGTACGCTATAGTAAGGCGTGATATGTTGGAGTATGGTACGCTATAGTAAGGCGTGATATGTTGGAGTATGGTACGCTATAGTAAGGCGTGATATGTTGGAGTATGGTACGCTATAGTAAGGCGTGATATGTTGGAGTATGGTACGCTATAGTAAGGCGTGATATGTTGGAGTATGGTACGCTATAGTAAGGCGTGATATGTTGGAGTATGGTACGCTATAGTAAGGCGTGATATGTTGGAGTATGGTACGCTATAGTAAGGCGTGATATGTTGGAGTATGGTACGCTATAGTAAGGCGTGATATGTTGGAGTATGGTACGCTATAGTAAGGCGTGATATGTTGGAGTATGGTACGCTATAGTAAGGCGTGATATGTTGGAGTATGGTACGCTATAGTAAGGCGTGATATGTTGGAGTATGGTACGCTATAGTAAGGCGTGATATGTTGGAGTATGGTACGCTATAGTAAGGCGTGATATGTTGGAGTATGGTACGCTATAGTAAGGCGTGATATGTTGGAGTATGGTACGCTATAGTAAGGCGTGATATGTTGGAGTATGGTACGCTATAGTAAGGCGTGATATGTTGGAGTATGGTACGCTATAGTAAGGCGTGATATGTTGGAGTATGGTACGCTATAGTAAGGCGTGATATGTTGGAGTATGGTACGCTATAGTAAGGCGTGATATGTTGGAGTATGGTACGCTATAGTAAGGCGTGATATGTTGGAGTATGGTACGCTATAGTAAGGCGTGATATGTTGGAGTATGGTACGCTATAGTAAGGCGTGATATGTTGGAGTATGGTACGCTATAGTAAGGCGTG
This sequence comes from Rhynochetos jubatus, assembly GCA_027574665.1. NCBI lineage: Eukaryota > Metazoa > Chordata > Aves > Eurypygiformes > Rhynochetidae > Rhynochetos > Rhynochetos jubatus. Next base: position 28,530,982 of record CM050656.1, read on the forward strand.
ATATGTTGGAGTATGGTACGCTATAGTAAGGCGTGATATGTTGGAGTATGGTACGCTATAGTAAGGCGTGATATGTTGGAGTATGGTACGCTATAGTAAGGCGTGATATGTTGGAGTATGGTACGCTATAGTAAGGCGTGATATGTTGGAGTATGGTACGCTATAGTAAGGCGTGATATGTTGGAGTATGGTACGCTATAGTAAGGCGTGATATGTTGGAGTATGGTACGCTATAGTAAGGCGTGATATGTTGGAGTATGGTACGCTATAGTAAGGCGTGATATGTTGGAGTATGGTACGCTATAGTAAGGCGTGATATGTTGGAGTATGGTACGCTATAGTAAGGCGTGATATGTTGGAGTATGGTACGCTATAGTAAGGCGTGATATGTTGGAGTATGGTACGCTATAGTAAGGCGTGATATGTTGGAGTATGGTACGCTATAGTAAGGCGTGATATGTTGGAGTATGGTACGCTATAGTAAGGCGTGATATGTTGGAGTATGGTACGCTATAGTAAGGCGTGATATGTTGGAGTATGGTACGCTATAGTAAGGCGTGATATGTTGGAGTATGGTACGCTATAGTAAGGCGTGATATGTTGGAGTATGGTACGCTATAGTAAGGCGTGATATGTTGGAGTATGGTACGCTATAGTAAGGCGTGATATGTTGGAGTATGGTACGCTATAGTAAGGCGTGATATGTTGGAGTATGGTACGCTATAGTAAGGCGTGATATGTTGGAGTATGGTACGCTATAGTAAGGCGTGATATGTTGGAGTATGGTACGCTATAGTAAGGCGTGATATGTTGGAGTATGGTACGCTATAGTAAGGCGTGATATGTTGGAGTATGGTACGCTATAGTAAGGCGTGATATGTTGGAGTATGGTACGCTATAGTAAGGCGTGATATGTTGGAGTATGGTACGCTATAGTAAGGCGTGATATGTTGGAGTATGGTACGCTATAGTAAGGCGTGATATGTTGGAGTATGGTACGCTATAGTAAGGCGTGATATGTTGGAGTATGGTACGCTATAGTAAGGCGTGATATGTTGGAGTATGGTACGCTATAGTAAGGCGTGATATGTTGGAGTATGGTACGCTATAGTAAGGCGTGATATGTTGGAGTATGGTACGCTATAGTAAGGCGTGATATGTTGGAGTATGGTACGCTATAGTAAGGCGTGATATGTTGGAGTATGGTACGCTATAGTAAGGCGTGATATGTTGGAGTATGGTACGCTATAGTAAGGCGTGATATGTTGGAGTATGGTACGCTATAGTAAGGCGTGATATGTTGGAGTATGGTACGCTATAGTAAGGCGTGATATGTTGGAGTATGGTACGCTATAGTAAGGCGTGATATGTTGGAGTATGGTACGCTATAGTAAGGCGTGATATGTTGGAGTATGGTACGCTATAGTAAGGCGTGATATGTTGGAGTATGGTACGCTATAGTAAGGCGTGATATGTTGGAGTATGGTACGCTATAGTAAGGCGTGATATGTTGGAGTATGGTACGCTATAGTAAGGCGTGATATGTTGGAGTATGGTACGCTATAGTAAGGCGTGATATGTTGGAGTATGGTACGCTATAGTAAGGCGTGATATGTTGGAGTATGGTACGCTATAGTAAGGCGTGATATGTTGGAGTATGGTACGCTATAGTAAGGCGTGATATGTTGGAGTATGGTACGCTATAGTAAGGCGTGATATGTTGGAGTATGGTACGCTATAGTAAGGCGTGATATGTTGGAGTATGGTACGCTATAGTAAGGCGTGATATGTTGGAGTATGGTACGCTATAGTAAGGCGTGATATGTTGGAGTATGGTACGCTATAGTAAGGCGTGATATGTTGGAGTATGGTACGCTATAGTAAGGCGTGATATGTTGGAGTATGGTACGCTATAGTAAGGCGTGATATGTTGGAGTATGGTACGCTATAGTAAGGCGTGATATGTTGGAGTATGGTACGCTATAGTAAGGCGTGATATGTTGGAGTATGGTACGCTATAGTAAGGCGTGATATGTTGGAGTATGGTACGCTATAGTAAGGCGTGATATGTTGGAGTATGGTACGCTATAGTAAGGCGTGATATGTTGGAGTATGGTACGCTATAGTAAGGCGTGATATGTTGGAGTATGGTACGCTATAGTAAGGCGTGATATGTTGGAGTATGGTACGCTATAGTAAGGCGTGATATGTTGGAGTATGGTACGCTATAGTAAGGCGTGATATGTTGGAGTATGGTACGCTATAGTAAGGCGTGATATGTTGGAGTATGGTACGCTATAGTAAGGCGTGATATGTTGGAGTATGGTACGCTATAGTAAGGCGTGATATGTTGGAGTATGGTACGCTATAGTAAGGCGTGATATGTTGGAGTATGGTACGCTATAGTAAGGCGTGATATGTTGGAGTATGGTACGCTATAGTAAGGCGTGATATGTTGGAGTATGGTACGCTATAGTAAGGCGTGATATGTTGGAGTATGGTACGCTATAGTAAGGCGTGATATGTTGGAGTATGGTACGCTATAGTAAGGCGTGATATGTTGGAGTATGGTACGCTATAGTAAGGCGTGATATGTTGGAGTATGGTACGCTATAGTAAGGCGTGATATGTTGGAGTATGGTACGCTATAGTAAGGCGTGATATGTTGGAGTATGGTACGCTATAGTAAGGCGTGATATGTTGGAGTATGGTACGCTATAGTAAGGCGTGATATGTTGGAGTATGGTACGCTATAGTAAGGCGTGATATGTTGGAGTATGGTACGCTATAGTAAGGCGTGATATGTTGGAGTATGGTACGCTATAGTAAGGCGTGATATGTTGGAGTATGGTACGCTATAGTAAGGCGTGATATGTTGGAGTATGGTACGCTATAGTAAGGCGTGATATGTTGGAGTATGGTACGCTATAGTAAGGCGTGATATGTTGGAGTATGGTACGCTATAGTAAGGCGTGATATGTTGGAGTATGGTACGCTATAGTAAGGCGTGATATGTTGGAGTATGGTACGCTATAGTAAGGCGTGATATGTTGGAGTATGGTACGCTATAGTAAGGCGTGATATGTTGGAGTATGGTACGCTATAGTAAGGCGTGATATGTTGGAGTATGGTACGCTATAGTAAGGCGTGATATGTTGGAGTATGGTACGCTATAGTAAGGCGTGATATGTTGGAGTATGGTACGCTATAGTAAGGCGTGATATGTTGGAGTATGGTACGCTATAGTAAGGCGTGATATGTTGGAGTATGGTACGCTATAGTAAGGCGTGATATGTTGGAGTATGGTACGCTATAGTAAGGCGTGATATGTTGGAGTATGGTACGCTATAGTAAGGCGTGATATGTTGGAGTATGGTACGCTATAGTAAGGCGTGATATGTTGGAGTATGGTACGCTATAGTAAGGCGTGATATGTTGGAGTATGGTACGCTATAGTAAGGCGTGATATGTTGGAGTATGGTACGCTATAGTAAGGCGTGATATGTTGGAGTATGGTACGCTATAGTAAGGCGTGATATGTTGGAGTATGGTACGCTATAGTAAGGCGTGATATGTTGGAGTATGGTACGCTATAGTAAGGCGTGATATGTTGGAGTATGGTACGCTATAGTAAGGCGTGATATGTTGGAGTATGGTACGCTATAGTAAGGCGTGATATGTTGGAGTATGGTACGCTATAGTAAGGCGTGATATGTTGGAGTATGGTACGCTATAGTAAGGCGTGATATGTTGGAGTATGGTACGCTATAGTAAGGCGTGATATGTTGGAGTATGGTACGCTATAGTAAGGCGTGATATGTTGGAGTATGGTACGCTATAGTAAGGCGTGATATGTTGGAGTATGGTACGCTATAGTAAGGCGTGATATGTTGGAGTATGGTACGCTATAGTAAGGCGTGATATGTTGGAGTATGGTACGCTATAGTAAGGCGTGATATGTTGGAGTATGGTACGCTATAGTAAGGCGTGATATGTTGGAGTATGGTACGCTATAGTAAGGCGTGATATGTTGGAGTATGGTACGCTATAGTAAGGCGTGATATGTTGGAGTATGGTACGCTATAGTAAGGCGTGATATGTTGGAGTATGGTACGCTATAGTAAGGCGTGATATGTTGGAGTATGGTACGCTATAGTAAGGCGTGATATGTTGGAGTATGGTACGCTATAGTAAGGCGTGATATGTTGGAGTATGGTACGCTATAGTAAGGCGTGATATGTTGGAGTATGGTACGCTATAGTAAGGCGTGATATGTTGGAGTATGGTACGCTATAGTAAGGCGTGATATGTTGGAGTATGGTACGCTATAGTAAGGCGTGATATGTTGGAGTATGGTACGCTATAGTAAGGCGTGATATGTTGGAGTATGGTACGCTATAGTAAGGCGTGATATGTTGGAGTATGGTACGCTATAGTAAGGCGTGATATGTTGGAGTATGGTACGCTATAGTAAGGCGTGATATGTTGGAGTATGGTACGCTATAGTAAGGCGTGATATGTTGGAGTATGGTACGCTATAGTAAGGCGTGATATGTTGGAGTATGGTACGCTATAGTAAGGCGTGATATGTTGGAGTATGGTACGCTATAGTAAGGCGTGATATGTTGGAGTATGGTACGCTATAGTAAGGCGTGTTATGTTGGAGTATGGTACGCTATAGTAAGGCGTGATATGTTGGAGTATGGTACGCTATAGTAAGGCGTGTTATGTTGGAGTATGGTACGCTATAGTAAGGCGTGTTATGTTGGAGTATGGTACTGTGTGTAGTGAACTGTAGTTATTGAACTGTATGTATTGTATATGTTTTGTCATTTGTTTGGTATGGTATTCACTGTATTGTATGTGTTCTGCTGTCTTGTATTGGTTCTGCTTTATTTCTATTTTGCATTGCAGTTTGCATTGTGTGTAGTGTTTGTCTTGTACTCTTCTGTGTTTCATTGTGTATTTTATTGTGTTGTATTATGTTGCATGGTATGTATGGTAGGTATTGCGTTGTACAGTATGTACTATGTTGTACTGTAGTTTTCCTATTGTATATTGTATTGTGTATATGTTGTGCTGTACAGTACTTTGCACTGCATGTTTTGTAAGGTATGTATTTTATTGGCTGGTATATATTTTGTTAGATTGTACATTGTATTGGATGTGTTGTCTGTTTTATAGTTTGGGGTTTTTTTATTGCTCTTGTGTGGTTTTTTTCTTGTATTTTATGCATGTTGTGTATATTGCATATAGGGTAAGGATGGTATTGTATTTTCTGTTTCATGGTGTGTCCTTTATTTCCTTCTGCTCTGTTTGTAATGCATAGTATGTATTTTATGGGTGGTATTACAAGTGTGGTATTTTATGGATGGTATGTGTTGTATTCTCTTATGTATTCTGATGTATTTTGTATTCTATTGTGCTTTGTATTGGATGTGGTTTTATACTGTAATTAGTTTGAATTGTAATATGTTAAATGCCTTGTATGGTGTGTATTGTATGGGTCATATGTATTGCATGTATTGTATTTTGTCTTAATTTTCTTGTTTGTATTGTTTGTGTGTTTTATTGTAGGGTATTTCTTGTATGTATTGTATTGTACATGTTGTGTTTTGTGTTGTATTACAGTGTGCATTGTGTTGTCCTGCACAGTGTGTTAGAGTTTTTATTGTATTGCATTATATGTATTGTACTGTAGTTTGGGGTTTTTTTTAATTTCTTTGTATAGCAATATATGAGCCATGGCAGCTCATGGCTTAGATGTACTCTTTGCTGGGTAAAAAAACCTGCCTGGAGGGCAGAGCACAGAGGGCTGTGGTAAACTCTGTTTTATTTTTGTCTTCATTTTCTTGTTTGTATTGTGTGTGTTTTTATTTTATGGTATTTCTTGTTTGGTTTGTATCATACATACGGTTTTGTATTGGAGCACCTCTCCTATGAAGAGAGGCTGAGAGAGCCTGGGTTGTTCAGCCTGGAGAAGAGAAGGCTCTGGGTAGACCTTACTGTGGCCTTTCAGTACTTAAAGGGGGCCTATAAGAATGATGGTGGCAAACTTTTTTTTATAGGGCCTGTAACAACAGGACAAATGGTAATGGTTTTAAGCTAAAAGAGAGGATATTTAGACTAGATATTAGGGAGTTTTTAAAGCGAGGGTGGTGAAATGCTGGCACAGGTTGCCCAGAGAGGTGGTAGAAGCCCCATTCTCAGAAACATTCAAGGCCAGGCTGGACTGGGCTCTGAGCAACCTGATCTAGTTGAAGGTGTCCCTGCTCACTGCAGGGAGGTTGGACTAGATGACCTTAAAGGTCTCTTCCAGCCCAAGCCATCCTATGAATCTGTTTATAGTGTGTGTTGTGTTGTCCTGTACAATGTGTTTATTGTATTGCATTCTGTGTATTGTACTGTAATCTGGGTTTTATATTTGTTGTCTGTATTGCAATGTATTGTGCTGTATTTTTTCTGTTTTGTACTGCATCTTGTATTATGTAGTTTGGTGTGATTTATATGGTATGTACTGTGAAAAATAAGAGCCACTACATACTACAACTGCATTGTGACACAATGTCTCTTTTTTTCCACAAAAATCTGAAATTGAACATCACAAAAATACTGCCATTAAATATGACATAACCTAGTTAACAAACATTGAACTGAAGTCTACTTGCAGGGCTTGTGCAGTACTTTGCTTCTGTTTCTGCCTGCCCATTTTGTGTTTTAGTAATGCCTATGACATTAGTCTTCTAATCATTTCTGCGTTCTAAAAGCAGAATCAACATTATGATCTGAAGGAGTAAAATATTCAATTAAGATACTGGTGGCTTAGAAAAATAACTGGAATCAGTGGGAAATGTAAAATAAAAACTTGCATGTGTGTGCCCTGCAAGTAGTATCAGCACATGCAGCGCAGCTAACACAATGCACGTAGGTGTTGTGGCTCTGTCTTACAACAAGAAATTCTATCACAGTAAGACTAACTTGGTTATCCCATGTTTTTAGAACAAATATTGCATACTGGCTTTTGTTGAAATAGTTTTAGGAGTATTAATTTCTTTATTGTGGAGTAGTTTTACTTGTATGTGTTATATATTTCACTGGAAAGCATGTTCTTGTATCTCTCGTCAATGGAATATAGGAATGTGCAGGTTCATGTGTGAAATATAGAGGTTCACACACAACGTCTGTTTTAAATGTCATTCACCAGATGCGTCTTCTGATGCTTGAAAGTTGCAGTAATTTGCATAGCATCCTAAAAATTTAATACTTAATGGAATATTGCATTCTACTTTTCAGCCTATACCGGTGATTTTATGTGATTACTGAATAAAATGGACCATACCATTTTATTATAGGATATCTTCAGTTAGAATGTGCTGATTCACAGGTGCAGTGAAATCTAAATGTGTGCAGCTTTTCTTTCTTAGTCATTTCTCTATCAAAGCCACATGCAAGCTTGCAAGTTTCTGTTTCAAAACAAGCGTTTTCTTTAACATCACAAGTGCAGCTGACTGCAAAATCTGTACTTTATGGACACTTGGTGATGTTCTGTGGATTTTATGGTACTGTCTCTCCTCTGATTTCCAACCGCTAAACTTCATTAAGGACATTCAATACCAACATGTTTAATGCATCCCTGTGTTATTTTTCTGTGTAAGCAGTTGCTGTACAGCAGTTATTCAAGTGCCAACAAGTTGTCTGCAGACAACAGTCAGTGTATCTGAGTAGAAGTGGTATATAAAATAATCTCACTTAATGTGGCTCACATTAAGGAAAACTTTACAACACACCGTTCTCCAGCTTTGTTATTAGTTGTATGGTGTTGTCAATAGATCTCCATCTAATGGAACCATAGACAAGCCTGTTCAAAGGTTTATACCAGGAGAGGGCACTGTTGTCCTGAAGCACCACCATAGATGGACCAATCTAGGCTAGTTTAAATGGATCATATCGTACTGTTAGAGGAGGATGCTGCTATGTGTGAAAAGTGCATGGACATCTTCTTTGACAAAATCCATCATACTAATGAACTCCAACTTCTACAGTGGCAACATCTTTTCCTTTCTACCTGTTGAAAATATGTTTTAAAATAACATAGATATTAGCTGACAAACTTTTATCCTGTACATGGCTGTATGTGACAGATCATTACTTTTAATGTGGTCTACCATTCTTCTTAACTGAAGAGTGTAAGATAAATCCTTTGCTGATTTAGTGCCATCTCATTTGAGACCCCAAATGTAAAAAACCTGAATGCCATTTGACTGTATTCAGAGCAACATGGCCAGCAGGCTGAGGGAGGGGATTCTCCCCCTCTGCTCTGGTAAGAGCCCCCACCTGGAGTACTGCACCCGGTTCTGAGTCCCCCAACATAAGGACATGGACCTGTTGGAGCGAGTCCAGAGGAGGCTACCAAGATGCTCTGGGGGCTGGAGCCCCTCTGCCATGGGGACCGGCAGAGGGAGTTGGGGGTGTTTGGCCTGGAGAAGAGAAGGCTCTGTGGAGACCTTATAGCACATTCCAGTGCCTGGTGGGGGCTACAGGAAAGCGGGAGGGGGGGAGATTTTACAAGGACCTGTAGTGACAGGACAAGGGGTAATGGGTTTAAATTGAATGTGAGGAGATTGGACATCAGGAAGAAATTCTTCCCGGAGAGGGTGGGGAGCACTGGGACAGGTTGCCCAGAGAAGCTGGATGCCCCATCCCTGGAAGTGTCCAAGGCCAGGCTGGATGAGGCTTGGAGCAACCTGGGCTAGTGGAGGGTGTCCCTGCCCATGGCAGGGGGTGGGACTGGGTGACCTTCCAACCCAAACCGCTCTGTGTCTGTAAAAGTTAACCCAGTTGTTTGTTCACTGTCTGTGCTGTTTTCATGCTTCCCTCGTAAGGAAAAGGCTTAGACATTCACATTAAAAAAAAAAAAATAGGGAAAGTTCTCAGTGAGAACAAAAACTTACTGCGAGCCTCCATAGAAAGACTAGGCTTTACCAACAGAGGTGGGACAATGATTTACTACATTGTCATAAAAATTGCCTTTTTAAACTAGCTAGCCAAGTTACAGCTTAAAGGGTTAAAAAGCATGAACTGACAACATGATTGAAGTAACATCAGTCAACTAAATGTATTGAACCTAATGAAAACTTCTTTTCTCCTGTGAAATCATCCCAGAGGATCAGTGTGATGCTGTGAGGGTTTATGGGGCTGTTGTCAGAATTGCCTGTTGGCTTTATTCCTTGGAATAATGCTGTTAAAGGGGATGCTAGAAAGGTCCCCGATTTCCTATGGCTTTTAGTGTCTATGTTGAAGTCCACTTAAAAAATGTTAAGACTTTCCAGTTTTATTGAGATTTGAGAAGTCGGTTTGGGTTTTGAATGTAAACCAGAGTACTTCAAGAATTGATCAGTGAATCAGAAAGTTGTCTCTTACAGTTTATGCATGAGAGAAGGAGACCTGTTTGTGTCACAGTATGATGTTCAAATGTCAGGATTGCTTGTATCTAATTGTTAGGGTGCCTGAGGGGAAAGCAATATATATTTGTGTGTGCCCAGAGGAAAAGACAAAATACAAGTGAGTTTTATCCCTGAAGATAAAATCCAGAAACACTGGTATTATTGTAGTATACTGTAGACCAAGTACCTTTACAGCATATGTAGCACATCATAATTCAGCACTAAAGTGACTCTACACCATCTGAATACTACACTTCATAGCCTAAGATTAAGCAAACAGCTGTACTTCAAAATTTACCTTCTTTTACTTTGAAAGAATATACAAATTAAATGACAACAAAAAAAGTAAATGCTGCAATGCAGGTATTCTTTTCTTCTGTGTTAGGTATAGCCAAATAAACATGTATTTCCTAGCAGCAAAACTTGTTTTGAGGGATCCAAAAAAAAAACCTGAAAATATATTATTAGAGTTGTCAAGTATCAATAAAAGACTAGAATCTTAGGCTATCTTTTTTGGCTAAAACATTTTGTATATCCACTTTTTACTAGTTTTTAGGGCTTTATTGAGGAGAGAGGAAAACAAAACCAGAAGTCTTCCATGAGGAAAAAAAAAGAGGGGGGAAGATGGTGCCTCATCAATTCCAACATCAACAGGACAGATTAGTAATATTTATCTCCTGCCTGATTTCTCCTGTCTGCTTTAAATCTTGAACTTCACTTGCATGCCAGGAGAAACCTTTCTGAATTTTCAACCTTTCTCTTTAATTGACCACTGAACTATTGCCATTACTTTGAAGGCTGTGCTTGAGGCTTTGATAGAACTTTGATTCAAGAAATCGTGGATAAGAATCTCTTTCCATGTGCATGTAAATTATTCTCTGTGCTTCATCAAAACAGGACTCTGTTGGCTCTTGAATATTCCTTATAATTGCTTTCCTCGCAGGACTGTCAATGTTGATCTGAAAGATAAAGCAGCATCACTGAAGTATCACTGAACATATGCAAAGGAAGATTGATTTTAGGGGACATGTACCAAATGCCTTCTATTTAGACCTTTTTATACACCCTTTAATCTAAAGTCAGTGCCTCAACAAAAACATTGATTCTAGCAAAGGGAATTTCTCCTTATAATGCTAAAACCCCCTGTCTTATTAGTTGACCAATTTGCTCCTCTCTTGGTGTTTGATTTAGTAAAGCTATGTTAGTGGCTGGGGAGGGAAGCTTGTTTCCTTGGCGACAAGAAGCCTGGCAGAGTGAGAGCTGTGTGGATTTCCCAGTCTGCCCCACATCCTTAATGGAACAGCCAGTTTAATCCTGACTTGTGATGAATGGAAGCCTAGGGCAGTGGTAAAGTCACTACAGCCAGGCCCAGATGTAGACTATGGGTCTGAGATTTCAAATAGTAAAGAGGTTAAGCAGTATATGCTTGCTACTGCCAGAAAAGCAGCTTAGGCAGAGGAAGAAGTCCTGGGGACATGGGTTGCATGGAGTGGCTGCAGTGGAAGGGATAGCTAAAAGGTGCTGACATCCAACACCCCTTTCTTTTGCAAAGGATTATTCTTAGACCTAGGATTAGATCCCTGAAGAGGAAGCCTGACTTTTTCTAAGGAGTCCAAGAGGCTGGAGGTGCGCAGTACTGATACCAGCAAGAGCAGAATAATTGTGCCTTCTATTTTGTGTAACACTGTGCTAAAATGGAACAAGACAACTTTTGAGCTTAGTGCTAGTATAACTGCCATGCCAGCTATAGATAACAGTGATGCTTTAAGAGGATCTATGTCCTTGAATGAGGTTAAAAAGGAAGGCTAATTAGAACAAACCAGTATTGTGGTTAATGAAGCAGTGTGAGCTACATGAACAGGACACTGAAGTTGAAGGGTGATGAAGATTACTGGTGACCACCAGAGGACCCCTGAAGACCCCCAAAGACCACCCAGAAGCTTAAGGACAAGGAATGTCTACATATATTAATGAGTTCCGAGAAAGCCTATGAATACGCTAATGATTTCTTGGTAAATTAGTTAATATGTACACTTTAATCATGCCTGATAGAGCACACATTTGGAGGTGCGATCCCCTGTGCACCCAGCACTGCAATAAAGAATGCCTGCTTCCTAATACTTGAAATTGAGTTTGTGAGGGGTTTTTTTTCCACCAAGTTATGGTATCAGTACCAAATGGAAAACAATTGCTAAATTATTATGCTCTGTGAGAAAAGATAAAATTGAGTCCATATATCAACCTTGTTGAGGAAAAGTTTTGATTCTTAGAGTTCTGCTGCTGCGATCTGGGGTTTGTAGCAGATAAGTTGAAGCTCTGTAAGTGTGTAAGAGTAGAAAAGTCTAGGTATAGAAAAATACACCAAATGGGAACTTCTCATAATCCGTTAGCTCATGATGAAATACTTTGCTTTTTTTCAGCTTGATTTGGTCTGTTGGTGTTGAGAGTTCTACACATGTGAAGTTGGTGTTGATGTCTTTCATGGGTTGGGGGTCTTGCTCTTCCAGAGGAGTCGTTTGCATTACACCTTGTTAAATGCTGCTGAAATTTGAATATAAACTGTGTTTAAAATCCTCATGAGCATCTACCCTTTTAGAGTGGTATCTAGTGCTTGTGTTAATACTGAACATCAAGAAAATATGAAATGTGACCTGAAGACCTTGAAACCAGATAGCAAGATTCAAAAATGTACTATTTTAGAAAAAAAATAATTACACAGCTTATTTTTAAGTGTCCTTAAGCCCTTACTCTTGATTAATGAATTTGTGGTTGGCAATACTGACATTTCTCTTTCGGAAATGCACATCTTGCTGAGTTTCCTATAGCTGCGCATGCTAAAAATAAATCAGAAAAAGACAGAAAAATGCGTTGTCTTTCCAACTGGCATTTAAAACCAATACAGGGAACCTTCAAGATTCCTCAAATTTTAGATTATTGGGAGTGGTGTAGTCATTTAAAGCAGCAACTGCTCTGGACCAACATTTGGGAATCCAGCTGAGTTGGTTTTGGCTTGCCCTTCGTTGTCAACAGGGAGGCTGCATTTAGAGACTCCCTAGTAGTTTTATTGTTATGCATTAAACAGAAAATAATCTAGCCTGGTTTTTCAGTTACATCAGGTTGCCAGAGGCAGTGACAGTAAAAGGCACTGTTAGCTTAATTTTGCAAGGAAAGCAATAAGCAGGGATAGCTAAAGGTCACAGAGCATGACTGGCGGAGCAGGAATGACATTTTGTGTAGCCACTGGTCAGAAAAAAACTTCATTGGGTAGGGTTTTTGCTATGTTAATTTATATTTACTCTGGCAAAAATCAGAGTAATATATACATGCAGCGATGGCATAATGCAAAATCTGTTGAAGTGGTATCAGCGGTCCCTGGTTCAGATGCTAAAAAACAGAATTGCTCCAAGAATTGGATTCTTAATCTAGTTGTGCCTCTGGCACGTATCCTCAGTGGATATAGTTACAGGATTTGTCTATAGACAAGATGTGAAGGCAAATGTTAAAATTCTGGGCACTAAAGAGTTTGGTGAGGATGAATAGCAACCGTTTCCCCCCCCCTTCAATACGAGAGGTGCTAGGCATTTGCTGTTGCTTTTTGTAAGCTACTTGACAGACACATCAGGCATTTCTGTTGGAGAAAATAAGGAGCTGGTTATTGTGTGCCACCTCACTGGGAGCCTGGGGTTGAATGTAACTCATAAAAAGTTTCCTGGCCACAGAAATCCTTTTCCTCTGTGATGTGATCTTCTTATAAGCTTCACAAGCAATCCAGAATTCTATGTTTTCATCACTGTGCTCTGTCTTCAAGTATGTCTTGTAGATCATAGGCCCATCTGTAAATATTTCAGAAGTCAAATTTATATACCATGTATATATGCATTACCTTTAGAGTGCTTTGAAGGCAATAGGGATGTTTACTTTTCGTGTGAGTACACCTTTGCATTTTCTGATGCTATTAAGCATTTAAATGGATTCAAAATCAATGAATAGTGCCATCTGAGTGCAGTGGGCGAGGTATTTTAAGAAGAGCAGCATTCAAGTGTTGCTGGAAGCTGCAAGCTTTTTCTTTAAAGCACCCTGGGCTTTCATCTTTCTAAACACACGAGCCCTGCCTGTTGTCTGGCAGTCACAGCGACTGCCTGCATGCCTGCTGCTTGTGCTATAATGCTGTTTCTTTTAAATGTTTTCTGTTGTGCATGTTCTCCCGGTGCTGTCCCTGTAAATTGTAACATACTAAGTTGTTTGCTGTTAAAGATTTTAATGGCAAAATATTTTTCTTCATAGTTGTTACAGTTTCTGTCTGTTAATCTTCTTGCTCTTTGTAGTTTGTCTGTAGTTTGAAAATAATGCCAATCCTTAGGAATAATTTTTACAGGTTTTTGCTGTGTTGTAACTCTCAACATGACTTTCTCATCAACATTTTTTAAAAAGCAATTCAGCAGTGATGTTCTGGACTGTTGGCCACAAGGAAATGTGGGAGAGCTTTGAGCCCTGAATGGGACAGGGGAAAGCTGGAGTGGGAAAGTTCAGATTTGCTACTGCAGCTACAGTTCTACCCCTACCTGAGATGAGGGCTGGAGTTCCAGGGCATTACACTGTATATATTTGCCATTAGCTATGGTGTCTTTGCCGTACACAGGATTTCCCAAGTCAACTTTTCTTTCGCTTTCTTCTAATACAGATTGCTACACAGTGCCCGAAGTGGGGATACAGCAGATAAACCTGCCCATATCATGAGTCTTTAAATGAATCACGTGTGCTTGCAGAAATGGCAAGTTTGGGAAAGCATTTACAGCATGCTACATGTATTTTCAGCGTGAGGCTTGCCAAGCATCTCACACCAAGTTGTTTTTTGTGAGTTACATATAAGACAGCATGTATTATACTGCATGACTTACTGATTTTGCTTTGTGGGAACTTTCTTCAGTAATCTATCTGGGATACAAACACACAGTTACTTACATTTACTTGTTATGAGCCTTTCAAAAGACTGGGACCACTGTAGCACTTCCTCCAAAGACACCCTTTAGAAAAAAGGAGGAGATCATTGCAGAATTAGCTGTGTTTCAAAGTATGAAAAATTAAATGGCATTATTGAATATCTGTCCCCTATTTTAAATGATTTATATGAAACTTAATTTTAAAATGTTTTTCTGTGTGTCTTAGATCTTGTGCTTACTATGCTAAAGCAAATATTCTTCTTGCTGTAACAAATACAGTTCCATCTCAAGGTGCTCCCATGCAATTCCTTTGGAAATGGCATTCACTTATTTAAATTGTACTTAGGAGAAGCTAATATTCTATGTAGCACCTTCCTTGGGACAGGAACCACTACATAGCTTATGAAACTTTGCTGCTTGCACTTAGTAGCAAAGTCTTGAAGGGCTCAAAATCTTATTGTAATAGTTGAAGACCTTTAACATCTAAGTTGACTTACCAGCTGAGAGCAGAGTACAAGCACTGAACATAAGGTAAATATTGAAAGGGCAGCACAGTCTCAGCTGTAAAGGACTTCCATCTCTTTCCAGTTGTTTACAATGCAGTATGACACATTTATTACTAATCTAGATGGTTCTTGGAGGTGATTAAAATAGGATTTTTCTTTCATGTTTGCTATTAAGCAGTAATTTCATAGGCTTGTAGGAGTCCCTGCCTGATTCTGGGAAAGAGTATGGAAGTAGTGAGGTGAGAGACTAAACAATTTAAGGAAAAACAAATGCTTGAGGGAAAATAGCTCCATTTAAGTGCACGTAGCTCCACTTACACCAACTGATTTTCAAGCTTTGCAGTTACAGGATGTCAGTGTGGGTAACTTGGAAAAAATGCTTATGTTTATATTAGAAGAAAACACAAGGGATGTATTCCACTGCATGCTTTCTGTTATGCACCAGGCAAACTTGGGAGGAGATCCCTTCTCATTGAGTATTTTGTTTTCACACGAGCTACAGTTTTGACAACATCCACTTAGTACTGCAGAACTTTTCATTTAATTAAATTTAAATTAAAAGCAGAATTCCTCACTTTTGGTATGAGTGCTACATGATGCCTCACAAATTTCTGCTGCACAACAGCCATTAGTAACTTTGTGGCTTTTAAAATTGGTGATCAGCCATTTATTTTTAACTTGATGTAATCCTCTCTGAAAGAGTACAGGCTGTGCCTCACTGATTATTTTGCCAGGATTTCCTGATCAGTCTGACCTGATCAGAGAAATACATGGTAATAGAAATTTTACCACTATCAAATTGTGATCTATATAACTCTCTAGTAACTCTTGCCAGTAAAAGATACTGTTTCTTCCTTCTCATGAGTTGCCTGCCTCCTCTCTGTATAGACTCATGAAGCATGTGGTTACGGGGAAGGAGAATCTCTAGTCCTTTGCTTTTGGGTTTTTTTTTTTTTCTCTTTAGCAGCTGCTTCTGCGTCACATTAACTGTTACTGGCAATAGTTTTTCACCTCTGTCAGCAATAGCACTTGTATATAGAACAAGTGACAATCTTGTCTGTATCACAGAGCATCATCAGTAGGACCATCTTATTTCCACTTCTCTTTGGCATTAATCTGTGAAACAGAACAAACGCTGTTGATGGGGCAGCTGACACATAGGAAAACCTTTTTATTACCTCTTTACTTTCCTTTTAAAATGATGAAAATATGAAAGGCAGTAAGGGAAATGTGAACATGGGTTGATAGGATGTGCGCTAATGCCATTTTCATAGCTGTTGTGCTGACTTGTTGCACTGTTTTACCACGATTGACTTTGCTGAAGAACATATTACACTGAAAAAACCCTAAATATTCTCCAAAAATAACTAGGGTTTTATAGCTGGGACTCCGAAGTGTAAATTGGAAAATGCTGTTGTCTTGTGGGAGCTATATACAGTTCACTTACTGTGCCCTCTCCAGTGTGAGTGGCTCCCTCACCACTGCTGTGCCACGAGAAGTCCTCGTCCGGGAGGCACTTTGGGAAATGCTGTCTGGATTTCTGGCACTTACCCTCACTCAAAAGGCAGTTTCAGGGGTCATCAGACACACCTCAGTATTGCTGTGAAGGACACATTTTTCTCTAATCAATAATACCATGAATGCTGTGATACTCGTTGGCAGGCGTGTTGGCTAGAAGCACTGGAACATGTTGCCCAGAGAAGCTGTGGATGCCCCATCCCTGGGAGTGTCCAAGGCCAGGCTGGATGAGGCTTGGAGCAACCTGGGCTAGTGGAGGGTGTCCCTGCCCATGGCAGGGGGGTTGGAACTGGATGGTCGGTAAGGTCCCTTCCAACCCAAACAATTCTATGATTCCACCACCCCGATGTGACATGTTGACCAAAGGTCTAGTGATGGTTGGCCTACACTGAGGTTGGTGGCAGCCAGGGACTTGCAAGAGGCACTTGTCCATCTATCTAATCCACCATGTGTATTCAACCTTTGCCAATTCTTTTAAAGGGTTGACCCAAAATATTGGGCTTACAGATTCTTCACAGGCCCACATCTGGACTCCATCCTGGGAGTAGTTTAGGCCTATGCCTATTTACTCTAAAAGAAGTTCCCACTGGGATATACTCTCCTTCCACTAGAGAAATGCCAGTTTATTCTTCATGTATTGTAAAGGAATTGGCTGCAGGAAGGTGGTCAGCTGGAGCAGTTGTGAAATGCTGCACTCTTTAGAATGATCTTAGTCTTGAAAAGAAAACCTCCACTTTCGGAATTTTGAGATTTTTCCCTCTTACTTAGGCAGCTGTATGTACTGCACAACATAAGAATCCTATTGTTACTTACTTAGAACTGATCCCGGTTTCTTCTGCGCCAAATATCTTGCAATGCCAGCAAGTATTTAGACTCATTCTCCTAAACATGGAAAATATGTGAGTTTTAAACTTGCTGTGCTCCATTCTGGCTATCTTAAATTGCACTTATAATTCAGTCTCCATATAGCAGCACTACCACTTCTAGCAGCATTCTTATTTTATGCATCTAATCTTTATCTGAGTCACGGCTCAGGCATTAGACCAAAATATGTTTTTGTAACATGCAAGAACTTTAAAAAAAAAAAAATCAAGCATTCCAATGGATCTCTCGTAGGGAAAAAACAGAAGTCTTAGTAATCCTCCCTCTTTGCTTCTCCAATTGTGAAAAGAGATTACAAGTTTAAGCCTGACTCAAATCAGAAGGAAACCAAGAATTTTTTCCCTGAAAGTTCAGTGACCTGGATCCTGGATGCAAACTAGACAATCCTGAGTAACTTCTTAAGTGTCTGAGATTAGCACCGATATTTGTCCAGCACATGTTTCAAAGCCATTAAAAATGTGTTAAAGTTGCTTTTGTATAGAGATGATATCCATAAAAAGGGGTGTGATTTCTTTTTATTAGGAATGTGTAATCTTTTCATTAGGAATGAGGCAGTCAAGAATGTTTATCTAAAAAACTTAAGCACACAATAAAACACAGAACAAGACTGTATCTCCCAGCGTTCTGAACCTGTGAAATGAATCTATCTACCTTTAGTCTTATTTTCCTTCTTTCCCTGACATCTAAATCCAATTGTACATTATACGACAGTCTTACTCAGTAGATCTCTTACAGGGTATTGACACTTCATAACTCTGACCAACTGCTGTGCTGCAACTCCTGCTGCTCCCCCTCCCTGCAGCCCTGTAGGATTGCCAGTGGTCATTGCCTGTTTCCTACTGTCATGGAATTCTCTGAACTACACGCTGCTTGGTTTCTGTATGACTTTGCCTACACTTGCCTGTTCATTTCACTAGTATTTACTCACTAGCTCTCTGCCTAAAAGCAATCTTTAAACTCTATTCTATATTTAAAATATGTGTAGTTTTAAAAGTTATGCATTTAAATTCTGGCATATGGTTTTCACTTAACACCTTATTTTAGACTACTCAGTACCTTCTTTTTTGGGTGTTTTCATGTTGCAATTGACAGACTTCTATTCACTGAAATATAAACAAAACACAGGTTTGTTGCTTTTTTGAAACCTGAAGAACTACTGCTTGCCTGCTATGGAGAAATGTTCAAGAAATATTAGTTGAAGCAATATTAAGTAATCCAGTTCAGCTACTTTCATCTAAATTCAAAGCATCAATCAGTAATTCATTTCTTCAGGTGATTGCTACATGCAGTCATACTTATATAAAGAAATGTTATTCTGAGGAAACATCTTAATTTGTGTTAGAGGCTTTAAGCAAATATTGTTCCCCAGGGCTTGTGGAGTATACACATTTGCCAAGCATACATCCAGGGCTTTGCAGTTCTCTCTTCTTTCTATATTAGTGTCCTGGGAGAACTGATGTTCTTCAGAGTAGCTGGCATTGGGCTGTATTTTGGATTTGCGATGAAAACAGTGTTGATAACACAGGGATGTTTTCGTTATGGTGAACGGTGCTTACACAGAGTCAAGGCCTTTTCTGCTCCTCACCCTATCTGTGAGTGGGCGGGGGGTGCACAAGGGAAGAGAGACAGCCAGGACAGCTGACCCCAGTGACCCAAGGGATATTCCAGACCATCATGCGTATGAAGCTGGGGGAAGAAGGAAGGGGGGACATTTGGAGTGATGGCGTTTGCCTTCCCAAGTAACATCATGTGTGATGGAGCCCTGCTTTCCTGGAGATGGCTGGACACCTGCCTGCCGATGGGAAGTGGTGAATGGATTCCTTGTTTTGCTTTGCTTATGTGTGCAGCTTCTGCTTTACCTATTAAACTGTCTTTACCTCAACCCACAAGTTTTCTCACTTTTACTCTTCCAACTCTCTCCCCATCCCACCATGGGAGAGTGAGCGAGTGGCTGTGTGGGGCTTAGTTTCCAGCTGGGGTTAAACTACGACAGCCCTTTTGGGCACCCAACATGCGGCTCAAAAGGAAAAGTTTGATTGGAATGTGCTTAGTTGCTGACTGGTTAAACCATGACAATCAGAAACACGCTGATTCTATCTTTTTCAGTGCTTCTTTGGAACGTCTTCTTTCCGTTGAAGCATAGTCTATGCTTCATTAGTCTAATGTTGCTTGTTTCTGCTGGCAATAGTCTTAGTCCTAAAATAAGATGTGAATAGTACACAAAGCTACAACATGCCCTTGAGCAATTTGTGTCAGTTTTGAACTGGCTAATCTTCACAAGTGCAGCCTGTGACGTTATGTAGGTAAATAGTAGCCCATCTATATCTTGACTACTTAATACAGCTTTGCAATGTTCAGCTGTTTTCTCCTGGTACATGTTAAAGAACTTGTGGCCTTGTTGCAGTAATACCCTACGATGAGCAAACCAAAACCATACCACATGCTATTTACATGTAAGAACTGTGTCTCCTGCAGGTCTTGTAATCAAAGAGAGTCACATGGATACACCTCTTTCATAGGAGGAATTGCCTGTCTGATAATAAATTACATATCTGAATAACCTCCGGATTTAGGTTCAAAGATCTGGAAATGACTGTTTAACTGTTAATACAATACCTATTGGAAAAATATCAGGAAAACTGCTTTGGTAGAATGAAGAACCAGATCTCTCTATTTTTCAAACTACAACATACATTTTTATTGTCCAGCACCCTTATGCTGTGCCAGTGAATCTGAGAACTACCTAATGTCACAGTTTTAAGCACACAGCATAGCTTTCAGCAGAGCCTTCAGAGAGAAACCGCTATAAAAAAGTTCTAATTAATTGCCTTCTATAATGTCCCTCAGATTAATTTGTACAGTATTACAGTATTCACTTATAAATAGGGATAAAGTTGTTTATACATCATAAACATTTCTAAGGTTGATGCCTTTGCTATTCTGAGATAACTTTACATGCCAAGAGAAAGAGAGGTGTTTCCCTGCCTATGCTATACTTAATTTTTAGAAGTCTAAAACCTCATACTTACAGAAACTCTTCTTGGATCGTTTTCCTTGGTTAAAAAGTTTCATTTAGTAGTTGCATTTGGAAGGATAACTTTCCAAATTCCTTGACCTGCTTTTTTTTCTTCATTATATTCTTCTAGTGTAGATCATCTTTGGCTGTCTCTATGCTGCTCGTGTTAGTGCCTGACTCCTTCATTATACATACTATAGGCAAGGAGTGGCTGTGGTTTCTATCAGAAAAAGTTCAGTTGGACTCTGATGCACCACTGATAGAGGCTGTTTGCTCTGAAATTATCTTGACATCTCTACTGATCAGCTGCAATGAAATGAAGCTGTGTTTTACTTCATTGAAATCTTGCATGCATTGTCCAAGTTTTGTGACTAATATTTTCCATCCCTTTATCAGGGTTTCTTCTATGAAATCTAAAGTCCATGCTGAAAGGTGACAAAAGGCAAAAGTACCCTTGCACTAAGACTGAGTTTCATCCTCTTACAGGCAGCATTGTGAAGCAAGTACATTGGATTGCTGTGGAAGAGCCCTTACTTTCTGCTCTGGCCCATTAGTGGGAAACTTTTACGTGCTTTTATGTTGATAGTCTCCACTAGTGATTTGAACCAGTATTTAACTATTTGATCTATATATATTTTGTAAAACCCTTGTGTGTACACGTATGTACCTTTGCAAACTCTTTTGAAAACGCTTAAATAGATCTTATTTTTGCAATAAACTTTATTGGCATTAATGGATAGCTGATATAAAATCTTAGTATTAACTATGATGAGCTATTCAGGGCTTTTTTTTATTCATCAGCTGATGTTTGTTATCAGGATACCATATACCAGATCATCTCTTTGCAAATTTAAATTGTGCAGTGACTGAGTATCAGCAACCAGTGCCTTTCTGTTCAAATGCTTTTGTTTACATATTATAGACATTAAAAAAATACTGTAATATTGCTTAAAACTGGAATCAATTTGTTTTGGATTTTTTCCACGCGCTTGTTTTTACTATTACGCTGAAGAAAATACTTCTCCAAATCTCCTCTTGACATGTACAGGGGGAGGCTGTTTAGGTGCAGGATTTGTTGCTTATTTCATGTCTGCAATTTTGTTAACCTTCACCATGCTCTAAAGCACGATTTGAAATTTAACAGGTATCTGCAGGCACTTTGGATTGCCTGAGTGCCCTAGCATTGGGTGGTTGACTTGCTGGCAAACCTGTCCACAGGTGGGTGCAGAGGAACCGTAAAACCAGAGAATCTGGCTGGCTGGGAAGCCCTCAAAGACTGAGGGACCCACAGGGGCTACGGATACGTTCCTGCCTGCTGCCACTGTGGCCACCAGCCACTACGAGGATTATTTCTTCTTACTCTCAGTAGGACTGCTACCATTCAGGCTCATTGCTGTTTCATTAAACTTGTTGCAAATAGCATTTTGCAGCTTGTCCCTCTGAGTCAGCTGCTGTCTGCTACCATTCTTTCACAGCTTGATACCCAGAACGTTATCTTTCTACTCTCCAGAATATTTAAAGCATATCAGAGTGGAAGGCTTAGTCATTAACTAGGTGTGCTGCTTCACTGAAAAATTACGTGATTGAACCTCCGTCACACCCTTCCGCTTATTACATAGATATTCCACTAGATGTCATCGGGTATCACCCAGAAGGAGAAGGTGGAACTGCTGTGTGGATGGGTTCAAACTGCGGTCTCATGCCGGTGGATGTGGGTGCAGGCTCTGGGGAAAGAGTTTCCTGCATTGTAATTAACGCAGGAAAGAAAGAGCCTGCATTGTAATTAATGGTCTCATCTAGCCTGAAGGTGTCCTTGCCCAGCCAGGAGAGACTGAGGTGAGCAGGTAACTGAGGCATATGTTGAACAGGCTGGTTAACATGGCTCCTGATGTGGTCTTGTTCCTTTGAATTCCTTACGTTGCCATGTGTCTGGGCACGGAACACCTTTAGTGTGGTGAGGGCATGTGCTGTGTAGGAATCAATTATTGCTTAGTTCATTCAGCAGTTCACCTGAACATGCTTTTCAGAAAGAAAATGGTGAGGAAGATTGAAAAGCCGAAGTATCAAAATGGAAAAAAAGGCTGTATCATATCAGAGCTGCTGAATTTGTCAGTTGTTCTGGCCTGTTCATTTTCTAGGGGTTAGCTATCAATTGCCAGCCAGTTCGGGGTAATATATGTTGACCATCTTGCTCACAACTATTTTTCTTACCAGTGAGGATAATGCTCCCAGATGAGTTCTTGCTCACAGTATTTTATTTCCTTTTCTGTTTTCTGGTGTTCACTTACCTAGTAGCATCTTTGATAATTCCCTTTGGGTTTTTCTTTTTTATCTTACCCTTGTATTCATTCTTTCCTATTTGTGTTTCTATTTTAATGCTCTTCTGCTCAATAAACTTCTCGCCCACCTACATCTGTCTCACACTAGTGAAGGTGGAAGTGCTGTCTGCCTCATTCTCTGTGTTGTACCCATTCTTTCCATCTACCCACATACTCCCTTGCTTGCACATTGCTACCCTTTCTCCTGCAGTACACCCACACACGGGCATTCATGAAAGTAGGAGCTCTGCTTGCTGGGGCTTGCCCGGTACTCGTGTTCCTGATGCAGTGTCTTACAAGGGCTTGTTGAATAGGAGCACTGAGGATGTGCCTAGAGATCTAGGATCAAGCACAGGAAAAGCAGTAAAATATGAAGAGGCCTTTGTTAACCTCTAAGAGATCACAAAGCAGATACTATGATCTAGATGCTACTCCACTCATTGCTGTTTGAGTGGGCGCACTGTAGAAGTAACGGATCAATGTTCTTTCTTTTCACTTAGTACAGCTGTTGATGTTTCCAGCAGACAGTCCTGTTTCTCTGGTTACGTCTTACTTGCTGCCTTTGATCAGGTTCTGTTGGAGAACTTTCTTATTATATAATTGAAAAGAGCCTTAATAAAAGATATGTTGAGTGTGCAGCGAAGATTTGCTCAGAGGGCAACAAGAAGCAGTGTTCACAGGTTCAGCTCCTGACTGGAGGCCACCAACACCAAGAAACTGGCTGCAGCCATACAGATGATGAATTGCAAACTCTGTTAACAATCACCTGCTGAATGAAAACAGACTGAAGCCTAGGTAGGACTTCTGAAAACCTTACCTCAGACGTACTCTATGACCTTTCTCTTTCTTCCTAAAAGCCGTGATGTCATTGTCTGAGCCTGATATTCTGCAGCACTCAGAGTAGAAAAGGAAATCATGTGAATGGAACCTTGGACTAGTTTTTATATGAACTTTCAACCCTCCCATTCTATCAGGCTTCAGAGAGGTGGATACTGGGTTTTGGGAGCAAAGTGCTCTGTGTCCTTAGGTCTCTGTCAGACTCAGCAATACGCACTTGCACACAAGCGCAGCAGTAAACAGGGCTAATGTTACATTTCTTGCAAGTGTACTCATTTTGAAGATGAGAGTAGTCCACCTTGTAGTTGTTTGTTTATTGTAAAGTTATTGATTACAGTTTGGTCCAAGCTGGTCAGAGTGTTAGTCCAGGGCCCCCTATCCTCCAGATGTCTCTTCCAGCCCATGGACAGTTCCTGGCTGGACTGTGGACTTTGTTTGGATGTCTTGAGTGTGTTCACTATTTCCTCAGACTGGCATGAACAAGTATGTTGTCTTGCTCACCTGTGTCTGGCCAAATTCTGTTCAATAGCAAGTCACTTCTCTATCTCTAATGCTTGGTTTCTTGACCTTTTACGGTTGAAAAACCATTTGCTAACGTAAATATAGTACAGACTTTTTCCATAAGTGGTATGCAAAGAGTGTTCATTTTTTTTTTAGTTTTAAAGGTGGTCCTCTGATAGCAGAAGCCCTCCTACCACAGTAACTTGAAAAATAAACCTAAACCCCTTGTGACTCAAGTGATGTCAAGTTTGTAGGCAGTTGTACTGTCACTTCAGTATTTTGGCTGTTAACAAACTTTGAAGAGAAGCATTTCTAATCTGCTCTGTTTCTCTCTGCACACAAGTCTAGAGTGATCCTGAAAAGTTTAAACAACTTCTGCATTTCATTTATTATCCAAGCTGTCTTTAATTTTATTAGTGAAGGGGACCATGTGAAAGCTGGGCACTGAACTAGTTTAGATAAGTGCTTTGATAACATGCTTTTAGATAAGACGTTGACCACCTTTGGGGTCTTTCAAGAGAGTACTTTCTGGGGCTGTTTTGAGAAACAGGGGGAATGAGTTTATTTCCAAAATAAGCACATCAGATCTTGGTTGATTCAAATCTTTTTGTGACTGAAAACTCTTGAGACTATATTTATCCAAAGCCAGGGGATAATCTTAACTCCTTCCTGACTTTGTTTCTGAGCATCCAAGACAAACATAAATCATCCAATGGATATTAAGCAAGAATTTGTTATGCAATTTCTGCCTGTGTCATGACTAACAATTCAATTTCAAAAAGCTTCATTTATAGAAATCACACTCTGAGACAATTAACCTATGGCTCTGAATGGAAGATGAGAACATCTAATTTTTCCACCTATTGTAATCTATTTTTGCTTTTCAGACTCAATTCGTAACCATAAAGGTGATGACATTCTGAAAGTCCGTTACTTAAGGGTGTGAGCATGGACGGGTGGCACTTAGGTTCTAAGGTGATGAATTTGTACTCTTCACCACCATTTCAGCTTTAGTTTCCTTCCTACTTCACTGTGCATGATGATAGGATGTCTCTACTAACAGGCTTTCATGGACAGTATCATTCTCTCCCATACGGTCAAAAGGCTGTGTTATACTATACTTTTAGTTCTATTTGGTATAATATTAAAAATCTCTATTTCAGAGAATACATTTAAAGAAGGTTTTCCAAATTGGAGAACTTACAGTTAGTTGTCTAAATTCACATTTAGGATCTGCTGGACTCTTGAATCCTCCTATAAATAGAACTTCTCTCTGCAGCAGGGAGAAGTTAGTTCACTTCAAAAGTATACCCAAGGATGGTACAATGACTGATTTTTATACTGAAACACTGACAAACAATGAGAATGTTTGTCAGGGGTAGGGTGGAACACTTTAAAGTGTATCACTACTGTCAAATCTTAAGCCTTCTCCATGTGCTGCATCCTGTTTTCCTATAACTGATCTGTAGCTGATGGACAATCTGATTCAACCATTTTTTCTCAGAGACCATGAATGGAACAGCAAATTTCCATTCTCTTATATATTATTTTATTTTCTTGTATATCTTTTTTTCCAAAAGGGGAAAGCTAAATCTAGGTAAAAAAAAAAATCAGGTAGGCTGTTTAACGTACATATTAAATATTTCATTAAGTATTGGATGACAGTCCTGATTGTCCTGGAAAGCTTTAGCAGCCAACTAACTGATAACTAAGACCATCCAGCATATGTTGAAAAAGTTTCCCCCAATTGCACACTAATTTGTAAGACAGTAAATAGCCTTTGTTCACAAGTTTCTCCTTTGAGTATGAGTAGTTTCCAGGGAGGCGCGCTTTCTGTATTCGATGCGTAACATGTCCCGTTTTGGAGTAGTTTGCCATGCTGGGCAGGGCACAACCCACAGCTGTGAAACCAGCCTGCAGTACCGAGGCTATTTGTGTGCACGGGCTGGGGGGAGAAGGAGGTGAATAGGCAATCGCAAGTGAACTTGGTATGGTGTATGCACCTCGTAAATTAAACAAGAATCACAGAAAATAGTGAGTCCTTAATCCCTTTGATTTGTCTGTTCTGCTGGTTTTCTAAGTCCAAAGAACCTCCATTGAATCTATATATATTTAAAAAAAAAAAAAGAATTTTTTGCAAAATAAGCATTATATATACTGCATTTTTAAAAAGAGAGTCTGAAGAAATAATAAAAATATCTATCTTTGGGCTATTTAAAGCCTGTAAATATCAAGGGTCTTAAAATACTGTAAAAACTGTTTCAGTTGTACCACTGAACTGTTACTTCTCGCTTCTTCCTTTTATAAAGTAGGTTAGTATGGATGGCACTATAAATTACTATAGAATACTTCCAGGTCTCTTGGACCTTGTTTAAAGAAGCAGCCTTTTATGGCCCTGCTATGGCAACAGATACATAATACAAGGCTTATGACAGCATCCCAGAGCCAGCTCTGAATTTCTGCTGCGCTGTTTATTGCGTGGTAAAACATGGTGATGTTGCCAGGGGCACTAGATTGGGCTGGAATATCCCTGGTGTTAATAACTTGGGTGATTGATCCTTGTAGCTGTTTTCAGGTTCCCTCTGCAAATGAGGTGACAGACAAATGTAGCAAGACTGGGTTGTAAGGAGTGGAATAGTTTCTTTTTAGAAAAAAATCTTTCCATTCGCACACTGTACCAAATCATGAACCAAGGGGAGATACCTGTGGAAAAGAGTGAGAAGTCCCTTCTCCTTCCCTCCTCAGATATTCTGGCCTATACCAACTCAGTAATACCAGTGGTAGGTGTGCTCCCCAAGAGCCATGTTACTCTCTTCTTTGGTTAGGGTATCTTATTTTTAGAGGGCCTTAACCAGCACGTTAGTGTCACTTTCTCACCTTTTCCTGTTAGGGCAGACCCCGTGTAACCTCTCTCTGCTGGAGGTCAGGGTGCAGGGTTCCAGGCAGTCGGTGAATACCTGAGCAGCTGTGGTGGGTGCACAGCCTTTAGTGGAAAGATTTGCTCTGCTCAGTGCAATGTCACAGGGCAGCGGGCACAGGTGGTGATGTTGGCTGTCTCTTGCAGTGAGTAGTGGCTGCTGCAGCACCCAAAACTGACTCCAGAGTGCCTTCTTTTCATTATACCCACCTCTGAAACCTATGTTGAGTTGGAAAGGCATGTCTGACCATCACCCCACCCAGCTGCCTCCCTAAGAGTAGATTAAATTGCTTCTGACAGTCCTCTCTGGCAGCAACAAGCCATTAATATATATATATATTTATCTCCTGATTAGCTATGTTATGAAATATGATTTTAGTCAGAAATTTCATACAGGTGTTTGGCTAAATCATGGCAAAATTGTGAAACCGCGGGGGGAGTGAGTGAGGACTGGGCCCGTATTAATTTAAGGGATTTGCAGTCAAAAGAGTAAAGTTACTTGAAGACAGTGTCTGTTTAGAGGGTAACTGTTATTTCATAGCTCTCGCCTCGTGTGAGGTTGAAGCTATGCAAACAGTGACACTTGGTCAGTGTTAACTGTGTCAGAACAAACATGAGGATGCCCCTTGTGTGGGAGGCATTGTTGTTGTTTCTATTTCACAGGAATTAAATTTATTCCTAGTGATCCTGGAAAATCAGTTCATGTGAGAGCAAGCCAACTGGAGTCTGGTTTACTTTGTTGCAGGAGCATTCAGGTTTTTAATCAGGGGGTTCCTCAGGTATACGTATCTAACAAGAGGAAAACAGTACTGGGAGATCAGATTGCTTTGTTCTGCATTCACTGGCCTTGGAAAGCAGAAAGATGGGATTTGCAGTGGATTCCAGCTACAACAGTAGGTGATGGTGGGAGTTGGCAGCAACTGCCACTTAGCCATGTTCCTTCCAGCAGTTTTGCTTCTAATGCTGAAGATTGGGACCTCCAAGCGCAGACAAAAGGTCCCCAAAGCGTGGTAGTGTGAACACGGTGTGCTCTCCCAGTGAGGTGACGTCTGAGGGTTTACAACTTCTCCATTTGGTACGGAATAATGGAGTGTGCCTGACTAAGCTCACGTTATTTTGGAAAATGGAAAATCTGCAAGGGTGAGAGAAAATCTTGTATTGCCACCCGTGTGACATCTGTGTCTTATGATGGTAACTCATCAAGACCAGGGCATGTTTTGGCATATTTTCATTATAAACTCTAATGCCACGAGGTCTTAAACACTGTGGGTTTTGTACTGCCCATGTTTGCAATTACATAGTACAAGCGTAATTGCAATGCTTTTATTTTAGTTCTCATCGCTCCCCACTGTAGTACAGGCTACTCGTAACACTGCATATTTTAGTCCATTTAATAAAACACTTGCAGTGAAATTAAATTACTTCTGATGCTAGTATTGGTATTGTAAATTAGAGTGTGGATCTTGCCAAGATTAGGCTGAGTAGTACTAATACCACAAGGAATACGACTGCTACTGAGTCTCAGCAGTTACTGCATCTGTACGTAAGCAAGCGTGGGTGATCTGCTGTGCTCAACACATGAGCAGTATCGAAGCGGATTGCGCTGTGGGATCAGTGATTACATGTTTTCTACATTTGAGATTTGACTCGAGTGCTGGTAGCTGGGCGAAGGAAATTAGAGACCTTTTTTTGTTATTAATTTGGGGGGTTTGTTTCTTTTTCTTTTGGGGGTTGTGAGGATGGGTCTATGTAGGTCAGGATCACCTATTCCAGATAACTAAGATTATGGTTATGTAAATTGGGTTAAAAAAAGGGGAGGGGGAAAAGTGGTGTGGGGAAAATAAATACTTGCATAAGGAGATGGCAAGTAGCAGCATAGTGGGACAGAAGGGAACGATGTGTTTCCACCGTAATTACTTGTGCTGGGTTCAGTCAGGAAAGGGTTAACTCCCTTTACTGTGGTTACTAAGAAGTTGCTAAGAAAATGCTGATAAGGCCTCAGCTGGTGCTGGGGAGAACACCTGCACTGAATTCAAGGTCTTTCTCTGCTTTGGATGCTGTAGCTGGCACAGACTGACCAAGGAAGTATTTCATCCCATAGTATGTCAGGTTCTGGTCTCTTGGGCGGGGAAGGGGCCCGGTAGCCATTGCTCTTACTCTCTCCCTTGCTGGTCTCTCTGGGGAACTTGCTAACCCTCCTGCGTTAGCTGCTTTGCCAACTCCTGTGCTGGCTCCTTTGTGTGGGAGCTGGTGGGTTGTTTAGAGTTCCTGGCCATGTTATCAGTGATAGGGTTCGCTCGGAATCTGCTGTGTTAGCTCCTGGGCTCCGGCTCTTGGGCTGTGATCGCTCTCGGGCTGTGGTTCTCAGGCTCTCTGGGTCTGATTTTCATCACTCAACATCTGGGTGTGCATTGATCAGTGGGTGGTGGGAAATTATATCATATTGTATCATATTGTATATATTGTATCACGTTTTATTTTCTACTATTTTAATTATTTATTATTAGTAGTATCTGTAGATAGTGATTTAGACTTAATTAGTAAATAGTTCTTATCTCAATTTTACAAGCTTCCTTATTTCTTTTTCCTCCGATTCTTCCCCTCTGCTGGAGGAGGGGAGGGGGATTTGTAAGAGCAGCTTCGTGGTATTTTGCTAGCTGTAGTTAAACCACAACATTACTGAAGTACTGAAAGATCACTTAAAAATAAGATGTTTAATGACCATTAAACTTTATTTTTTAAGTACTTTTGATTGAAGAGTTGCTTATTATTTTGCAATAAATTAAACAGAAAAGATGCTACATACCTGCCGGTTGAATACAAACTTAGTAAAAGTACAGCTTATATAAATCTTACATAATTTAAAATATATCAGTTTTAAGATAAGTCAATTTATAATACATTTACATAGCATAATAGCATCATGGAGTTGCCCTCAAGCTTATTGACACTTCACAGATTAAAAAAAAGTCATCAGTCTTGTGTGGGCATTTTTTTGTTATGCACAAAATTGTCAGTCATTGTTTTTCTTCTGAACTTGATGAATCTTTTCCCAAGACTCAGCTTGTTAGTCTTGGATTTCCTAAATATCAGCAGTTCTTTGGGATCTAAGACTTGGTTCAATGTTCACAGTGTAGTTCAAACAATAAATAGTATCCATATCCTGTCTTGACTCCATGGTGTATGGAAGGAGAGGATTTTCTCCTTCTGCTGCTCTCATCTTTATAACAGTCTTGCCAGTTTTAATCCTGCATTTTCTTGGCTGTGGAGCTGTTTGCATCTCCCTCGTATCCCTCCTTGCAAGGCGGGAGTTCTCCTTGCCGAGATCCAACCACCCTGAAGGATCTCTCCTCAGGATATTTGACACAGAGTCTATGTGTCTCTTCACTGCCTTAAGCACTTCATTTTGAAGTGTTGATTTGTAGCTGGTTCAAAAGGTTCAAATATGCTTTGGATTTCAAAAATCTCGGATATGAATCCCTTTCCATGAGGATGTACACGGTTTTCTGGGCTTCATCAAAACTTGTGTGAGTTGGGGCTTGAGCCCTTTTGGCTGTTGCTTCCCTCATCTGATAGTCAATATTGATCTGAAAGTGAAAAAGAAATGCCATTGACATCAGATATAGGTACTCTCTACATATATCTACCCATTTGTTTTGTCAACAAACAAATAACCAGACTTAGAACCTGGTGTGATAGTTCAGTATCAGAACTGCAAAACGAAGGACTTTTAATGCTTATGTCCCAGTCATGCACAAGAACTGCTAGTCACTATAGAAGTGCAGTTTCTTACGGAGTCAGAAGTAATACAACTCAACAACGGAGTCAGTAGAGGAACAACCTCCAACCAAACCTCCATTTAAAACCATAGGAGAAATCTTGTGTAGAATGAGTCTCCAACTTGAAACAGGATCAACATACACTACTTCCAATTCTCCAGAATGGCCACATCTTTTGAAAGACAAGAACTAATGCATGGCTCCCCTACTAGCAAAGCTAGTACTAGATACTAGAAAAGTATCTGACTCTGAGCACCAGCAACAATTCAAACTGGGCTGTCTCAGAGAACAGCATCCTGTGCTGAGCCGCCGGTGCCTCTGCTGAGCTTCTGCTAGTGGAAGTCCTGGCCTGTACTGTGTGACTCTACTCATGAGATCTGATAATCTCATGGCTGAAGACAGTAAGGGTGCAAATACGCTCATAAAAACATGCACCTGTGCCTTCTTCCTATATAACTGAATGAGTGTGTGTGCATCTCAGTGAAGCTACACTTCTGTCTTCCGATGTCCAGAATCCTTGTACGGTAACAGTAGACAGATCAACCTTGTACATACCTGTTTAATAGCATCTGACTGAACAAACTCCTCATAAATCCTCTCTGCTTTGCATTGTAAGTGATCAGACTTGCTTTTCTTGTAATCCTCACAAGCTAACCAGAATTCGATGTTTTCCTCGCTGAACTCTGACTTCAGGAACTCCCGAAAGACACCTTGACCACCTAAAGCCAACAGAAATGCATCATCATTTATAGCATGATATTTGTGACCAGAGAGGATAAAATAACTAGCAGGAGTTGTATTGAAATATTAGCGAAATACTCGTAACATTAGTCTTGCCAGATATTCCAGTATTAAGGGTGATGGAGCGCTTTCTAATTATGTTCAGTGCTTTTAGATCTAGATCCTGGGTACCAAAATACATCCATAGATTCTAGTCCTCCCTAAATGATTTGTCTTAGGGTACAAGCGGACAGAAAATTCCAGATTAAACTGATGTGTTATGCAAGGATAGAATGCTGATCAAAAAGCACTGAATCCAGCTATTTGGGATTTATTTCAATAGTGGGAGTAGGAAATGGAAGGAAAAACCCCCAACCTTGGAAGCAAAGCTGGATACAGTAGCCACATTACACTGAAGCTGTAAATAACTGAAATGCAATTGGCCATCCTCTGGCAGTGTTTGCGGAATTCTATCCTTTGCTTATTTGTTGAGATTAGGTAAAATTTTGTCCTCACAATAAGTCATGCTGATGTAAAAGACTTACTTTGGCTGGCCAAGAGCTTTTCCAAAGACTGGGACCACTGTATTACTTCCTCTGCAGAAAGCCTAAGGTGACAGAAAAAATAAAGGAAAGACTTTAGGCAAGAAACCATGTGGTTTTATTTTCATGTTTAAAGGAGACAAATTTTATAGTTTATTATTCTATCCTAGGAAAATGTACCAGGTATTTATTAAACTTACAGCTTTCTCATAATCTGAGATGCTGGAGGCAAGCCCACATTGAGAAAAATAATGGGAGAGGTGGAAAGCCCAAGAAACTGATATTATCCTAAATTCTGTTCCCAGACAGATGAGCTTTTATTGCAACTATGGCCAAATAATTTTGTTTCTATACTTCTGTTTCCTTGTTCATGAAGTAAGAATGGTAATACACCCTGCTCTTCATTTAAATGTGAAGCTTCATTTCTTGTAAACCTTTAGAGAATGGATACAATGCCCCTCTGAAGGGAATAGATTTAACTGAGGTGTCCTCTTCCTCACTGTTTGATGCAAACATATAGATATCACGGAAAAAACCTTAACTCCATGACGTTTCAACTTCCTAATTTTCACCTCTCTTGCATTTTGGAAATTCTAGGCATTGTTATCATATTTGTTTTTCTAGAAGTAGTTTAGAAATTAATACAATAGTTTAGTTTACAGTGATCTAGCTGTACTTACAACAGTCCACCTCAGTACTTACATGACATTTCTGGAGTTTGAAGTCTTGATCCCATGTTCGATATGTGGTACCATGCACTTCAAATAATTTTTGAGATCTGCACCACTGAAACCAATGAACAGACATCTCTGTAATTCATTACATTTACAGTTGCATTTCCATTTTGCTTACATTTCTTAAAACTTTTAAACAGAGGCTGACAGCTCCATCCTGTCACCGAAGTCTGGGAAGTTAAATATCCAAGTAATATTTTTCAAAAGACTAAGAGGCTCCCAGTGCATCCAAAATCTACTCCTGATTACTTAAGGGAATCAATTCATGAGTCTGCATCAGCTCAAGCCACTTCTAATGAAGCTACATTCCTGGGCTTTGAGCAAGCTTTGCAGTCGTTTAGCCTGTAACATGGTGCTAATCCTTAATCTCCAAGGTGCTAGTGTTATTTTCACTTTTAATACATTAGAGTTCATACTGAGGAGTATATACTTACAAAGCCTTTTGCTTCTTTTTATGGATTTTGCCTTCTGCAATCTTGCAGTCTTCTTTTCCATTTAATTCAGTCATGTTGTTGTGAGGAAAAAAAAATCCTGGCATTTTACTTAATGTGAAGCGACTTCTGCAACGATAATCCTCCAAGCACCAAATGCCAGTTCCCTGCCTCTGCTACCGCCTTTTATTGACGCAGGCAGCCCTGCTACTTGGTGTGAACAGATCTGTTTATCGTGTATCCTCACCACAAACTGGAAGTTCCCTTTTTTTCAGTACATGGTGACGTGAGTCTTTTGAGAAAGAAAACAGACAGCGGTGTCTCGTGGTTGAGGTTAAACCGGATGAGACTGAATTACTTCGGGTTTGGTTTGTGTGTCTGTGTATGTCTGTATTACCAATAAAAAAACACAACCTCTAACTTTGAATTCTTGTCCCTTTCTGATTGGTACTTTCAAATCAGTAGTACTTCTTGGGTTTATCTAATGGGCTGCAAATACTGCAGTTTTATCTTGACAAAATTCACCTGCTACACGCCTGTGTTCTGAAATTTCATACTTTATCAGTGATTTGATGGGCTCGGTGGAGTATTAGAAAAACGTACTTTAAGATATGCCAGTATTACGGTTCCGTAGGAAACAAGCTATTTGCAAGTCACCAATTGCTCTTGAAACTAGAATGCTATGTTAGATAGAGGAATCAGATCTGTTTAGACACCTGTGCTGTGAAAATGTTCAAAAGTGATTTTCATGGTAAAAGGTTTTGAAGCAGCAAAGACTTATTTAATTTGGTTTCATTTTTCCAAGTCAGATTATGTGGAAGCACACTACCATATTTCAGGAATGCCTCCATAATCTGAAGTGATCCAGCATGTGTAAATACTGATTTAAGTTGAAGAGCTGTTGTTTGTAAAGACAATGTGAAAGTTACAATGTGCTTGAGGGAGATTTGCATCCTTTCTAAATACTTGAGTTTCACTGCCAGAAGAAACCATGGATACAAAGCACGATGAATTAATTGTTGCCCTCTATTTATCTGTCTTTGTTGATGATTTATAAATCAAGTGCTTAATCTGGCCCCTGGGCATCCCAATTTCTGCTTGTTTGGGGTTTTTTTCCTGGGAATTTTCAAAGATTTTGTTTTATGAAATAATGCATATAACTTTGCTTGTAAACAGCTCATCAGTGACTTGTATAGGGCTGCATATGACGATGGTAACTGAGAACTTGCTCACATCTCTACGGTTTCGTAGTGAACCGTGATACGAAGGACTCAGGCACAGCGAAAACTTCCTGCAGACAGATGTGCATGCAAGGACAGACGGTCTGCGTCAGGGTGGTTTTAACCACAGGAGGCTACTGATCCTCTGAATATTAGCAGTGACATATATGTGTCCCCATAGGTTGTACTGCAGGAAACATCTATCTCTGCACTATCAAGTAAACACTGACCTTTGTAAAGCAGAGGTATTTATTTACAAACTTCTCTTAACCCCCTCCAACAAGGTAAAAAGGAAGAGGTGTTATCAGTGCTGTATTTGTTTTCATACCTAGCGTGCTGGGCTTGGACATTCAGCTCCCTCAGTGTCGCATTGTGTTTCTTCAGTTAGTAGCTCTTCTCAGTGAATTACTGGGAGGGTCGTAGAGATGCTGCATCCATTCTTCTCAGAAGGGTGCAATAAAAGGTTAAAAGGCAACAAACAAAAGTTACATCAAGGGAAAATTCCTGTTCCCTACCACATCTCTCAGTACTTTGCAATCTCAGCCTACAAGGAAGGCAATGTCTCGAATTTATAATTACAAGCAGGTGTAAGCTACCAGTGGGTTGTGTGTAAGAGGTATTAGGATTGCTCCCCTGAAGAATAGGACAGTCAGCTTGTCTGTGGCTGTTATGAATGCAGAACTGTTGACAGTTTGTTTATCAGACAAGGAAGGTCTATTTCCATTTAAAATGAAGTTACTATCTTTACCCTTTGGATTTGTTAAACATATCAAAGCATGTTACGGGTAGAAAGGGATTGCCACATGCTACCGTGTGGACTTTGTACTTCACCTTCTTGCAATAAATATTTTCCTCAGTAAATAAGGGATAGTATTCCTGTTGTTTACATCCAGGTAATGCTGCTGTCACACAATATTTGAATTGTTTTCCATGTATTTCATTTGGTAGAGGAGATCACTGTTGTCTAATACTAACGTAATTGTACTTTGTAGGGTGAAACAGATTCATTTCCCTGTGAGCTTTGGCCTATTTTAAAGGTTTCCGAAACGAGGCCTTGGCAGAGGCCACAAGCTTGTTTTCTGGCACATTGCACGAATCACCTTAATTTTTATCTGACAAGCTTGTGTGAGTCTGAAGTCTTTCCCAGCCTCGTTTCACTACAGCCTATTCTCCTTTTGATGCTCCTGTTGGCAGATCAATTGGAAGATATTACACCTCTGGGGTAGGTAGTAGCCTTTGCTTTTAGGAGCCTTGTTCTACTGGACTTGAAAGCGGTCAAAAGGAAAGGAGGAATATGTGGACTACTGTAGTGTAAAGGAGGAAAAGGTTGTGGTTACCAAGCAGACCACCTGGCAGTAGCTGACGTTCTTATGTTCGGCTGTTCTCATATCCTGAATTTATAACGCTTTTAATATGCTAAAGTTATGCCCGGACCCTCTAAGCTGTCATCTGAGAGTCTTCTCCAGTCTTTCAACTCAGCAAGCCCCAGTTTCTGCATTACTACTGCTGCTCTTTATCCCTGTGCAAAGAAAATCAATGCTGCCTCTCTGGTTTACTCTAAGCCACTACCTTTTTTTTCCCCTCCCACTGTGGACAATTACTTTCTTCCTCTGAGTAATTCTGATCTTTAGGGTATCCTTTTTTTTTTTCCTTGATGGAATATTTCACTGACTGTGACTCACTCTCTCTATGCAAGTCTACTCATCTTTAAGATTTTATTTGTTAATCACAATGCAAGTTATTTGATTTCAAGTGACAGGACAAGAAGAAATGGCCTCAAGTTGTGCCAGGGAAAGTTTAGATTGGATATTAGGAAAAACTTCATCGAAAGGGTTGTCAGGTATTGGAACAGGCTGCCCAGGGAGGTGGTTGAGTCACCATCCCTGGAGATACCTGTAAATACCTTTGAGACCTGTAGCTGAGGTGCTGAAGGGCATGGTGTAGTGGTGGATTTGGCAGTGTCAAGTTAGCATTTGGACTTTATGACCTTAAAGGTCTTTTCCAACCTAAAAGATTCTAAGGATGGGGAAAGTGTCTACAAAACTACGGTATGTGTTCAATTAAAGTGAGAGGAAAAAGAGAAACCATAGATTAATAGGGCTGACAGTAATTTTTCTGTTACTTGAGATATATTCTGCTTCTGTAGACCACAGAAAACCAGGAAAACACCTGCATAGAATCTCCTAAAATAAAAAATGTTTTGCTAACTATGAACATGTTTATTTTAGAGGATCCTGCTTTGAGCAGGAGTTGGACTAGGTCCCACAGATGGACTAGATGTTGGTCCCCTCCAGCTTGCATGATTCCATTGTTCTGAACACCCTGACTTGACATTTGTAGTGTCAGAAGTGCTACTTACATTTTTCAAGTTATGTTAAAAATAATACTTCAAGATCTCATGTGTTCATCCATACTCAGGTTCACTATTCTTGTTTCCTGCAGACAGAAGTGTAGTCCCGGCTCTGGTGGGATTTAACATGATACCGTGAGGAATAGTTACACCCTGATCCAGTGGAGAGCTTTTCACATAACTTCTGTCCTCCTAATTTACTGGGTTGGGGGGTTTTTTCAGTTTCATCATGAGGTGATTGGTAACAGACCTGTCTTTCATTTCCCTCAGTCTTAATCTACCTATATAATACTTTGCACTATTTCATGCAGAGCATGATGGCTAATTTCTGCTTGAAATACTTTCTCGTGTAATAATTAGTTTCCTTCTATTATGATTACAGGAAATTGCAAAAAGTATATTTTGAGCCTTACAGTTTTAGGGCCTATTGGAACGATGCCATCACTTGATACAGAACCTTCTGTCCTAACGTCGGCATCGCCTCATTGACTCTGTCCAATGAAAGGACAGAGGAGCATTTTTTTATTTTGCAGCAACAGTAGCACAGCTGGCTATCACCAACTGGTTTTTACTGCTTTCCAGATCTCTTGTAGGTTTGTGATGAGTAAGCCATCTAACTTCTTAATGTGCACAGAAGGAACTTCCAAATACTTGCTTGCATTCAACCTATTTCCATGCGGTTTCCCCTTTTTCTGGTGACCACTTGGTGGAGTGCAAGAGAGAGAAAATGTGAGAGAATTTCCAAGATTACAACAGGGGACAAGCTTAGAGCAAAGAGGATAAAAAGTCCCATGAACTCTCTAAATCTGGTGTAAATGCTTTCAAGCTTCTCCTTCTGACTTCTGCTTTTAGGTTTCTTTTCAGTTGGTCTGGACTGGCCTTACCCTCCTCCATTCTCCATTTTAGCTTGGTTTTGCTTCTGAATGTTGTGGTTTGGCTTAGGCAGGCTGTTATCTTTCGTGTATGGCCAGTATTAGCTTTACTGTCTCTGTTCATCATACGCTTTTCTGGAGTTGTCTGGCCAAATCTGTGCAGAGCTGGCTGAACTCGAGTGCCCAGATAAGCAACGCTGCCCCATTGCAGAATATCCACTTGCCGGTCACATCACTGAGCTTTAACTTAACTGTGAAAACAAGTGATTTCTTTGAAACGCGTCTGTCTCTTACATGACCTAAAGAGGTAAACTACTGATAATCCATCTCTCAAGCAAAAGAGGCACTCAAAGGAAATAGAAACTAGTTTCTATGTGAGAGGAAACAGTGTTCATTAAAAAAAAAAAAGGAAGGGGTGCTTTTGAGCAGTAGGGCTAATATTTTGGAACGTTAACATCTTCTCTAGTATCATGTAGTCGGTCTATAAGGGAGTGATGGTATCCATTATGAATTTTCTTTCAGATCTGATTCATGCTACAAGCAAATGTTTTCTGGATTGAAATCCTGAAGCTGCCGAGATGAAAATCTTGCTACTGGTATTAGTGGTCTCATTCTTAGTGTTGGACTGATTTGATTGAGAATTGAGCTTTTTTTGAGAGATTTCCTTGGTCTGAACTTTTAGATGTTCATAATATTAGCTTTTATTCCTAATTAATTCCATGGTAGTTTTATTTTTGCAGTCAGTAAGGTGTAACCAGGACTGAATGGTATCACACTTCTCAAAATACAGGAGGACTTTTATATTTTAAAATATCTGCAGTTTCATGCCAACCTAGAGCAAGGAATGCCATGAGTAATTACCTTTGGGTAATTATCTTCCACTTGAGAAAGGCTTGTTGCATTTGTTTGTGGGCAGCATAATATGAGCAAAGGGCCTAGTTAGCTCAGTGTTTCAGCTCACGCATGGCCAGAGCCTTGACTCTGGCGGACAACTGACTAGAGCTTTCCTGAATTCTGCTTTAGCGCTTTCACTTCCTCAGTATAAAACAACTTCACAGAAACACTTCTGCAAGCTGCCAGTTGTGTCCAGAATTGCACTGTCTGCTTCTGAAGTATCTGCAGAATGCTTTTAGGGGATTTTTTTTTTTTTTTGTAGGGGTTTCCCTAGCTTCTGTAGAAGACCTTGTGTAATTTTTTTTTATCATGAAAGTGGAGACCTGGCAGGAGCTCTTGAAATCACCGTGGAGAGCCTACAAATGAAGTGTTCCCCATTTTTATGGATCATATGGAGATTAAAATATAGTCCATTCACTGCATCCATTCTGATATGCCTGCTAGCTACGTAAAGAGATTATGACAGGTTTGTCCTGTGTCTGTCTCAACCTCTAAATATTTCCATGGGCACTGAGTTCCCAGCTGCAGTGACTTCACTCATGTTACTGACTTGTGGCTGCTGCGTGTCACCATTAGCTATTGGAAGTCTCCAATAAAAAACATTCCTTAATATAAGTTGTTCTTACAGTTACTATTTTCTCTTTTGTGATTTGTCTTTACAGAAAAATATTAACAATATTTACGATAAATCTTTGTTAGCATTAAGAATCGTGTTTATAGTATAAAGTCAGTACAAAGAATTTTATATCTGTATTTCCTTGTCATACTGAAGCACACGTCACTGAGACACACATACCCAGTAACTTTCTTATGACCATCTCTTTATTAGAGTGTAATAGGCTTATATAGTTTATCAGAAATTGGATCCTTTTCATCCTGGGGCTTTCCCTCAGAAACAAATTAACCGGTTTATTTCTGTGAAATCAGGGGAGTTTTAGTTCTCAGGCATACTTACTGACACCTGGATTAAAAAAAAAAAGAGAGAAAAAAATTGCAATAGAGTGACTTTTGAGTGCTGATGGTGATGCTTCCTGTGTCTGATGTTCGGTAGTGCAGGAAATGTGTTCATCACGCACCATCTGGGAAACGCACACATTTCTGATTACCTACTCACATTTTTATGCAGTTGCACACTGATGCGCTGAACCAGTGCGTTTTCTTGTGTGTTATTAAGCAAAAAAATATGTGAGAACAGGGCCCGAGATAGTGGGGTGTGAAGCAGAGTTTGCTGAGTGTTTTCACTGTCAACATGGAAATGTGATGTGAGCACAATACAAGTTTAGCTTCTGAGACCTGCAGGCTTTGGTTTCACCTCAGTCTTAATGGAGAAAAATCACATGCTTTTTCTCTCTTACTGTTCTAATAGATGGTAACATTCTGTATCCTTCACTTTTAGAACCATAAAACATTTTGCTTGAACAACTACAGCAAGCTAAAACTCTTGGTTTCCATTTTGAATATGTTTTTAAGCACTTTTAAACAGGAAAAACATTACCGAAGCATTAAGTGGAATTATGCTGATAAAGACTTTTCTGTAGAATTACCAACGGTTTCAAGTGTCTATTTTATATTTGGTGTAATAGATTTCCTAACTGAACTATCACATCAGTGCAGGCTCAGGTACAGCTTTCACTTTGCCCAAGAACGTCCTCATAGGGATGGGTTCGTCCAAAGATTGCCTTGCTACTGCCCTGCTACTCCAGGCGCAAGAGGGGTCTGCCCTGACACTCAGGAAAACAGACAGATCTATCAGGAGAATATCATGGCTAAGCAGGGAACCCATGACAGAGCTCAGATTCAAAAAAGCAGTGTACAGGGGGGTGGAAGAAGGGACAGGCTCTAAAAGAGGAATTTAGAAACATTGTACAGGTGTGTAGGGATGCTGTTGGAAAGCTCCTTTATAGGGGTCAGCAAGAAGATGAAACCAGGTTCTCACAACAGTGTGTGTAAGGAGGATGAGAGACAACGGGTGCAAGTTGGCACAGGAGTAGTTCATGGGTATACAGAAAATCTTTTTTCCCCTTTAAAGACAGCCAAGCAGTGGAGCCAGCTGCCCACGGGCTTAGGCCATCTCTGCCCTTGAAGATTTTCCAGACCAGACTGGACCCAGAGCACCCTGGTTTAAGCATATAGCTGATTCTGCATAGAGCAGGTTGGACTAGAAACCTCAGTTCCTGTCCAACCGGATTGATCCTGAGATCCTGTCTATAACTAATGAGCGAAAGCCACACTATAGAAGTCTAATTCAGTTAGAAGAAGCCTGCTTAGGGAAGAATGGTAATTGTAGAAATTAAAACAGGTTTCCAACTTGACAGTTTTGAATGAGAACTGCATACCGAAAGTGCATCATTCAAATTACCATTTCCTCCGTCTCCCTCTGAAAATATTTGCCTAGTATATGGGTGAAGTAGCAGAAAGTTACTTCAAGAAATGGGAAAACTGAAGATAGCTACATAGTCTCAAATACATAAAGATTTGAAAGCTAGATGTTTTCTGTGGTGCCCTCTTAGAATCAGATCTGCTTGTGATGAACCAGGGAAGAGTTTAGTTCCATTTCCTGTCATTTACTTTGAATCTCACCTGCGTCTACTTCGAATTAACAGGTATTAGAACATGTGCAACAGAAAGACTTGAATTTCCTCATATTTACCATACTTGCTGTTTTGGGTGGGAACTCAGTGCTTTACAAGGTGTACCACAGGGACAGACCACATCCATCCTAGTCTTATCTCCCTGCCCTTCCATATAACTGACACCTGACATATGCTGATAGCACAGCTGAATCTTCAATTTCCCTGATGCTCAAGAAGGTTGCTGCCTGCCAGCCATGCCACCTCCCTCAATCCCTTCAACCTCCAAGGAAAAGCCAGTCCTGCTGCTGATAGCACAGTGAAAGAAAAGCTGCTGCAGTGCCTTGTGAGTTTGCACACTCATCCCTGCAAAGCTTGGGCTGACTGGGAAAGAGCTGATACGCTACTAGTATTTTATCTGTTGCTGCTGCATGCATAGGAGCTGCAAAGGAAGCACTGGAAGGGAGGAGGATGAAACAAGGAGAAGGAGAGGGATCTGAGGAATTGGAGAGTCTCCAGATGTTTGAGGAAGATGAAGCTAGGAAAATGAAAAAGCTGGAAGTGCTAATTCTGTCTGGGGAAGGTTTTGACTTGCTAACAGGGTGATTAGTGTCAGCTTAGTTTAATAAGGAAGAAGCCTGTAATAAATTGCATCCACAGAGTACTGGTCAATGGCTCAATGGTCTCACAGATGGAGATCGGTGATGAGTGGTGTTCCTCAGGGGTCTGTGTTGGGACTGGTGCTATTAAATATCTTCATCAACAAGAAAGATGGTGAGATTGAGAGCATCCTTAGCAAGTTTGACATGCCTGAGGGACAGGAGATCCATTCAGAGGGACCTGGGCAAGCTCAAGGAGTGGGCCCACGTGAACCTCATGAGGTTCAACAAGGCCAAATGCAAGGTCCTGCACATGGGGCAGGGCAACCCCCAGGATCAATACAGGCTGGGAATGAGGGATCGAGAGCAGCCCTGAGGAGAAGGACTTGGGGATGCTGGGGATGAAAAGCTGGACATGAGCCAGCCGTGTGCGCTGGCAGCCCAGAAAGCCAACCATATCTCGGGCTGTATCCAGAGCAGTGAGGCTAGCAGGGTGAGTGAGGGGATTCTGCCCCTCTGCTCTGGTAAGACCCCACCTGGAGTTCTGTGTGGGGTCCT
Organism: Rhynochetos jubatus; assembly: GCA_027574665.1. Classification (NCBI taxonomy): domain Eukaryota; kingdom Metazoa; phylum Chordata; class Aves; order Eurypygiformes; family Rhynochetidae; genus Rhynochetos; species Rhynochetos jubatus. Next base: position 28,573,129 of record CM050656.1, read on the forward strand.
TGGTACAGGAAAGGCATGGACCTGTTGGATTGGGTCCAAAGGTGAGCCACAAAAATTATCAGAGGGATAGAACACTTCTCCTGTGAGGGCAGGCTGAGAGAGCTGGGGTTGTTCAGCCTGGAGAAGGCTCCAGGGAGACCTTACTGCAGCCTTTCAGTACTCAAAGGGGGCCTATAAGAAAGTTGGGGACAGACTTTTTAGCAGGGCCTGTTGTGATAGGACAAGGGGTGATGATTTTCAACTGAAAGAGGGCAGATTCAGACTAGATATAAGGAGGTAGTTTTTTACAATGAGGGTGGTGAGACTCTGGAACAAGTCACCTAGAGGGGGTGCTGGATGCCCCATGCCAGGGAACATTCAAGGTCAGGCTGGATGGGGCTCTAAGCAACCTGATGTAGTTGAGAATGTCCCTGCCTGTGGCAGGGGGGTCGGACTAGGTGACCTTTAAAGGTCCCTTCCAACCCAAACCATTCTATGATTCTATGAAATGCCTTTACTAAAGAGGCTGCTACTTGTTAACTGCTGGAACCTCTGCATTTGGGGAAATCCAGCTACCAGCGGTTGGCATATCATTCCTGGGAACAATGTGGGCAAAAGCCTTATTACAGTGCAAGTCTACAATGTTTCTTTGAAAACTGAACTCCTCTTTAATCATACACTTTTTAATAAAAACAAGTGATTTGTGACAAACAAATGGTTTCATGTTTGACAGGACAAATATTCCTGAATGTATTCACCCACCTTAGCAGTGCTTGGCCCCTGTTTTCAGGCATGCATCATTCAGGATGCCAGTCTGAATGTTTAGCAAAGTTTTTGGTGCATGAGGTTGATTAAGAACAGCCTTAATCCTTCACATACTTTCTCCATGCAGAGTTAGGAACAGAGCTTATGTTGGTGCCCATGGTTTTACTAAAATGCATATCTGCCTCTTTGGATCCCTAAGAATCTGTCTCCTCTGTAAAGTGCATGGGAAATTAATGTAATTCACATCCAGATTGCAGGACCTAGAAAGATGGGCCTTTGTCGTTCAAAATCACTGTACAGTTCCTCGCTATCAATCTATATATGGAAGTCTACAGGCTTGACTGATACAAGTACTGAATATAAACAATCCTTGTTCAAAGGAGGAGTTACCATTCCCTCAGAATGGATTTTCCTAATACGTGTCGTTATTAAAACACAAAGCAACTACCATGTCCCGACAGTGGTGAAAACTAGTTATTTCAGCCTTGTTTCTGTGACTTCCATAGATGATCAAAACCGCTGTTTCTGCAACGTGGGCTATCTGCTGGCAGGTCTGGAATTCCCCATGGACTGTGTGCTGTACGTATCAGTACTGCAGTACTGTAAACCAGGTGAGTTTTAATATATGTGACCGTTTCCCTTTAATTTTGAAATGAATTTGAAGATGAACAGAAAAAAATTCAGTGTGCAAACCAAGATAACCAAATCTGGAGGGAAGGTTTCATATGAGCAGCAGGAAACGGAACCCGCCGAGTTTCATGACAATAATAGTTTTGCTATTAACTGCTGAGCTTTCTTGTGCTGCTCTGAGTTACTCTGAAAGCAGTCATCAAAGCTCAATACATGTTCTGTTAACCTTCTCCTGAGAAATGGGGCCTGGAAACCACAGGATAACAACTTGCTTTTAAAGAGAGATTGTCTATTGGTTGGCACTGCCTAGGCAGCATAAAAGGAAGTGAAAAATATCTTAAAAAAAATATTTTTTGTCTTAAGAGTGTAAAATATTTGTAAAACCATCTGTGGACATGTATGTGTATACATAACTTTACGTTCTCTCCAATACCCCTTTAAAAGTAATATTAGAATGGCTCTCTTCTTTCCACACGTGATACATAACATCAGAATCTTTGCAGCAGATCTGGCGAAAACACAGCAGTTAGGAAATACTGGCAGATCTTTACATGTGTTTTATAGTTATGCAAAGGACACCAAACTGAGTGGTGCACGTGCTTGAGACAGCTGAGGGAGGGGAGGCCATTCTGGTGGACCCCTCAAGAAGTGGGCCCACATGGACCCAGTGAGGTTCAACAAGGCCAAGTGCAAGGTCTTGCACATGGGGCAGGGCGACTCCAGACATCAATACAGGCTGAGGGATGAAGGGATCGAGAGCAGCTCTGAGGAGGACTTGGAGGTGCTGGGGGATGACAAGCTGGACATGTGCTGGCCGTGTGCGCTGGCAGCCCAGAAAGCCAATCGGATCCTGGGCTGTATCCAGAGCAGTGTGGCCAATGGGTTGAGGGAGGAGATTCTTCCCCTCTGCTCTGCTCTCGTGAGACCCAACCTGGATTACTGAGTCCAGCTCTGGGTTCAGGCTGGCAAAGAGAAGGCTCCAGGGAGACCTTACTGCAGCCTTTCAATGCTTAAAGGGAGCCTATAAGAAAGATGGGGACAGACTTTTTAGCAGGGCCTGTAGTGATAGGACAATGGGTGATGGTTTTAAACTGAAAGAGGGCAGATCCAGACTACATATAAGGAAGAAAATTTTTCTGATGTGGGTGGTGAGACCCTGGCACAGGTTGCCCAGAGAGGTGGTAGATGGCCCATCCCTGGGAGCATTCAAGGTCAGGTTGGACGGGGCTCTGAGCAACCAGATCTAGTTGAAGATGTTTCTGCTCGCTGCAGGAGGGTTGGATTAAGTGACCTTTTAAAGTTCCCTTCCAACCCAAACTCTTCGATGATTCTGTAAGTCTTACTTGAAAGCAGCTTTCTGAGTCCATACACACACAGTTTATTCTTGGCTTTCATTTAAACCCTGGCTGTCATGTTTAGCTCTCCAGCACTGTATTGGAACATGCTGTGTTCCGTGACAGAGAGAAGCACTGAACCTAATGTTGGTGTTACAAATATAAAATAAAGTAGCAATATAATAATTATAATTCTGTGTAGAAGCAGAGGTGTTATTTTCTTACAGTTGTTTAGAATCTGATTACCCCCTTCAGTTTTTACGTAGACTCAGTTAATGTAGGAATATCCACAGTAAATGAAGGAAATGAGAGATGACTTAGATTTTCAGGTATGACTTCCTCATTTTTTCATGTTTGCTGATGCCCTTGAAATGCTTATGCTTGTTGTATTTGTTTTTCTAAAAACTGCAGAACGCACACAGACACCAAGCGATTTGCTCTTCATGAAAAAACTAAGCCAGGTAATAATGCCATTAAATGAGTCAGTGGAACTAGACTGGTCGATGACAAAGTCTCTCCCTCCATTACAAAGGTAAGAGACACTTCCCTCAGGTTGGGAGCTCACTCTTTCTTTTTAGTTGTCACTTCCTTGTTCTCATTACTGTTATTCAGGAGGAAGAAGCTCAATAACAAATTTACAGTGGGTTTATTTTGCCTGTTAAAAGGCAAAAGTGTGTGGTACAAAAGTGTCCTGGGCTTTTTTGTATAAAGGTTAGGACCTAGCATGACAATAAAGAAAGCCAACTTCTCAGCTGAGTAATCATTAAGTCTTCATCTGCACCAGAAGGACACAGATAAACAGTAGAAGATTATTGAAAAAAAGTGCTCCTACCACTGGAGAATGGCAGGATTTTTCCTCCTTTATGGTTGTCTTCCTCTAGCAAATTGCCGTGTCCTGTCACTTTCAGATAATTACTGGTCATGAATAATTTTTTTCATGGATTGTTTCCCATGGGGAAACTTCTCCCCTTATAATAATTTTGCTTGGTTACATGTTGCTTAAGATCTTGAATTTGTGCAGTTTCCCCCTCACATAAACAAATACTGCTGCTTTGAACATGACAAAATCAGGATGTCTTATTACTGCTGGGAGGAAAGAAGTGTAACATTATCTTCTGCTTGACATGGCCACTCTAACTTTGGGCTTCAAGGATGGTGTAAGCAGAATATACAAACCAGAAAGCTATAATGAACCTTGACGAATATTTAATAGGCCTTTGTACTCTCAGGTTTTATGCAAATCAACCGCTATAGTCAGGTTATAATAAAAGAGATACCTAAAAATGTTTACTTGCGTCATTTGAAGTTCGGAATACTGTTTGCATATTGTTCTCTTCCTTTTTTTTTTTAACTTTTTGTCGCCTACTGTAGCATGATTTGTTTTTTACAAGCCAACCTCTTTCTTTTCGTTTTCTCTTACGTCCATTGGATAAGCAGCACCACTTTCACTTGTCATCTGGATTAATCTCACCGTGTGTTGCTATGGAACACTCCAAATATTAGGGAGCTGCACTATAACAGAGGCCAAGACTCCATGTGGTTTCCAGTCACAGAGCAAAACAATGGGAAAAATATGATCTCAGAACCCAGGAGACTATCACAGCACGTGGAATAGATAGTTTACAAAGCTGAGGGTTGTATTATTGAAGGAGGATGCTGTTTACCTGCTGTACCCTTTGACAGGCTCAGTTCAAGACCAGACTTGTTTTCAGACTATTCTGCTACTTCTGCAAATGTAATTTCTGTGAATCTTGCTTCCTTGCTTTCACTGGCTTGTATCCACACCTGTTTCCTTTTGGCCTAACTTTTGATTTACCTTGTATTCATTAAGAAGTACGAGCACTTGCAACCTAAAAGAATCTCTTTAGGGAATTCTTCTCCAAAGACAGACAACCACAAGACTCAGCACTGTATATGCTTCCTGCATTTTCCAGCAATGCAGTGAGGGCTAATGCTGAGCCAAAGAAGCAAACAACATTCAAAAATATTTTTTTAGGCAATTATCACCATGGACCTGTAGTTTATATGGATTTTTTTCCCTTATGACCATCAACTCTTGCTTCTCATCCTTTTCTTTGTACAAAGCATCTGTCAGTGCTAGAGACACCATTCAGCTCAGCCTTTCTATCGTGTTACTACTGCATGTGAGTCTCAAGAAGAGGGTAGGTAATGGTAACAGGTGACTGAAGCAAAGGAGCTGGTAAGAATGAACAAATAAAGGGATGAAAGAGTAAGGGGGCACTTTTCTCATACAACCTGCTGCTGAGCTGTGGAATGAGAGTCCAAATCCCATACTCTCAGGTCAAAAGTCTCTAGTGAGATGAGGAAGAGGCTGTTACATTCTTTTTCTCCCTAAACTTGATGGCAGAGTTTAGCTTGAAATTTCCTCATGTTCACAGAAGCTTTGCAAGAAAATAACAATGAAAGCCCAGTACTGTCCTAAATGCAAAACCTGCCAAAGATATGTAAAATGAGGTTTCAGAAACAAATGACTTGTAATTTTCAACTTCTCAGTCTTTTGAGGATTCTGCTAAGATCTACTTATTCCCATAGACAGGCACCAGGAGTGATACAGAAGGCCCAGCCTGCACAAACCTATTTGTTCCAGAGTAAATACCAAAGCTGCAAGGCATTCCTCTCTCCTTTTCCGTGTGGTCTGAGCTGTGCTGCTTGATTCTCAAAAACACCTGAGCCGCTGCGGCCACCAGTGCATCAGCAGCTGCTATCCCTAGGGGTTGGCAAAAGGAAACCACTTCAGAATGAGTGGTTTTCCGCTGTCTGTGCAATGTTTATCAGCCTTTTTCTCAAAAGGTAACTGGTTTCTTTTCACTGTCACCATAGCCAACATGATGTTGTAGGGAGGTCGTACCTGGAACTCAGGACAAAGCCAAACTCATGATTCTTTGGCATAAACTTGGGAATCTGTCACTTATACAGAGGACTTGCTCACACTCCTCTACCTCCTTCTACATCAATGAGCCCAGCTGCCTTTTTTAGGATCTCTGCCAAGTAGCCAGCTTATTGCAGAATATTTTTGGCAGGGGGCAGATGAGGAAGTTTTATGCAGCGCTCACAGAACTGTAGGATGCTCTATAAGTACAAATTAGCAAATGTTAAGAGCTCACCCCGGCAGTGAAAAGCACTGATCTTATTTCAAAAACAGATGAAAGGAAGTCAGTTAGCCATGGGCTCTAAGAAATCTGTGGCACTGCTAGAGCAGCATTAGGAAGCTTATTCATCATTCTCAGCAGGCAGACTTGGAATTTTTCAGTGTGTGTTTTCATTAGAAAATTCTAATTAAAAAACAATACTTCACAGAATTGCATCTGTATTAATAAGAAAACCCTCTCAACATCATTGTTAGTTGAGATAAATTTTCTGGTTCATTATGAAAGATCCAGCTCAGTCAATGGCCTCTCAGTTCAGGCTCACCACAGACCTCTGCAAGGTTCATCCTCGTGCCCTTGCTCTGCTTGATGCTTGCAATTTTCCAGCTCTGTTTCCTATAGGTTGTTCTGGGAAAAGCCTCTCTTGTCTCCTGGGGTTTTTTTTTATTCCTTTAACAACAAACACGTGCATTACAAGAACACATCACCCTTCTCAGGTGTGGGTTTCCCTATTTGCACACACCCCCCAGTTGGAGCTGTGGGTGTTCCAGCTTTACATATAAGCCTGCTCCTCCCTACACCTCCAGGTGCAGGTGCGAAAACTGCCAAGGTCACTTACAGAGGCCCAGGTGTGGGTCCCTGCTGCTGCACCCTGCACTGTCGCTGCCCTGTCTGGGTGCAGGCTGCTTGTGATGCCAACGGGGAGGATGCTCTGCCTGGACTAGGCAGAAGTTGTGGTGTCGGTGGGGTGGTGTCAGTGCCAACCAGGTTTTGACTGCTGCTGTTTACACTTGGAAGCCTCCTTCCTTCCAGTGACCAATTTTCATGCCTTTTCTCAGGATGACTCCTCCTTTATTTCACAAGTCTCGCCGTAAATCCCTAGTCACTGTTGAACCTGGCTGATGGTGGTGGTTTTTCTCTGTAGGATGATCAATTTGAGCAAATAGCCTGCAAACATTCTTATTTTAACATGCTATCCTGACCGTTTGCCAGTGCAGACACCTCCACGATGAACACTAAATATCACATTTGTCCTTGAGTAGAATGGGAAAGTATACGGAAGCTATTTTGTGGAGAAAAGGCAGATGCCACCCACCGTGTTAATAACTTTTCGTCATTACAGAGGGTAAGTTCACGAAGTACTTGTAGGAATTCTCAAAAGAATCGAGAAGCCAGTGTGAGTGCAGAGACAACATGCGTTTTTGTTAAGCTCCTTGCCAATGGCCACCTGGTTTTAGCTCAAAGCATGAGCATAAGGAAGTTGCAAACGTGAGGGGAGAGGTACATTTGCTCTCTTTGGCTGCCTCTTGTCATAAAACCTGGGACACAGGTTTTGATCCAGTACTGCCTGCTGTTAGCACACTTACCGAAGTACAGGTGGATGTACGAACCTCTTGTGGTCTCTTTTCTCTGTTCCAAGGTGCTGGTCCTGGGTCCTCAAGGCCTGGGAATAACAGGAGTTGGTTTCAGCCATAGAGAGCTGGAGGAAGGGCAGTAAGTGCCAGATAGCCATAAATAATTCATATAACTTATTTACCACAGAGTTCCGGTTAACTGTTGACAATGATTTATATAGATGTCTATTTTACGTAACGAAGAGAGAGAAAAAACATCTTTTTATTCTTGAGTAGAACAGAAGTGAAATAATAAGGGAATCATAGCAAAGAGGTTTGGACATTATGTTCTGGAGCATATTGATCATAATTTCCATCATATACCTGTCTACATTTGCAATGAAAAAAGGTGGTTTGGATTCCTGGAACAAGTGTTGACATGATAACATGGGACACTCCTAGTGTGACCACTACAAGTTTGGAAAAACAAAACAAAACACACCCTAAAAACCCAACCCCAAATCCTAAAATGCTAGTGATGCTACATTCTTTTGGCCTTGGACCTGCAAAAGTTGAACTCTGTTGCTTGTTTTTATCTAGTTTCTCCCTAAATCATAGTATCTTTGAAGTTTTGTGATGAAACAAGTATCCTAAAGTGGAGATTCTTGCTCAAAGAGGGTCGTAGATTGTACATACAGTATTAGTCTCAAATTGGCTGGGTTTGTGGGTCCTGCTGTCATCCGTGAGGCTACAGCATCATCTCAGATCCCATCCTGTTTTCAACGAGACTTTGTCAAATACTTTACATAACCCTAAACTTTATTGACTCTTTGGAAACTGTTTTAACATTAACCAATTTTGTAATTAAAGGAAAATTACATGAGGCCACTTACAGAAACCTACAGATAGATGCTTGCCAACCTTTGCAAAATGTCATGATGATATTTGACTTTGTCTGGTTCCAGTTTTGAGCAGAAGTGTTGAAGGACGTTACTTGCCCTTTGTAAGATCAAGTTTTGATCCTAACTGGCACTTCTTAGCATGGAATAGCCCCCGAAAGCTGGTAATGTGCTCTCTAGCATCTGAATTTTTATTCCTCCTTTATACTTTTCCTTTCTTTTTGCTGTGTCACAAGTTGTCTGCTCTATCTGTTGTTTCTCCTTTCACTTATAGAACACACCAACCGGTAGTATTCTACAACCTGTTGAATTTGCCCTCCTGTCAGTTCACTAGATGCAGCTGTGCACCGGACTAAATATCAAAGCTGCTTAAAGACATTTGGAATTGGTGAAAATATGGCCTTGTGGAGACAATGAGTGAGGAAAGCAGAACAGCTTGCTGCCTCCAAGCAACTAGAGGAATTCGAACTTGTATATTTTGAATTTAAATACATTTTTTAACTGTTGTGCTATGGATGAAGTTTCATTATATCACCTAGACACAATTTCACTTCCGAAGAGCATACTGCATGTGTGCATATTAGATTGGCAGATATGCAGCTTAGTGCCTGAATGGATCATAATCTGTCTGTTGGTCACATATCAGCAGCATTTACTGCTGCAGCAGTGAGAACCTTGCACGACAGAGAACAGGAGAAGGAAGTAGATGAATTGTTAGGGACAAAAATAGCTGAGAAGTCATGTCAGAGTGATTGGAAGATAGAGTATGGGTTTTTTTGGTGTTGGAGGATGTATAAAAAGGAGGCGGTTTCCCACCACCAAAAAGTGGTGATGTGTTTAAATAAGTTTCATTGCCACCAACATCAGGGGGCCTGTGGTTATGGGATGACACTTAAGCAAACTGGGTCTAATATTAGAGTCTGCCATGGATTTCCTGTGTGAGTTAGAGCACAACTTAGCCTTTCTGGGTTCACATCACTCGCCTGGGCGTAGGTGTCAGCTCCTGTATGAGACAGAATCTGGAAAGCCTAGGCAGCATGGCAAGTATGACACAGGACCTGTGGGAGCCCTGTGGTCTTCTGGGGTGATGAATGAAGATGAGGTAATGCGTGAGGGGATGTCAGGTGGCATTATGTTACCATGTGGGCAACTGATTTGAATAATTTATCTTTTTTGATACCTGTAAAATGAGGGAAGGAGTAATTCCTTCTTGCTCCGTTTAATTTCTGTCCTCCCTACTGAAACTGTAAAATAATATTTCCAGAGGCTATACATGATCTAGACCTTAACATTCCAGCAGTCTCTTCTTCAGCATTCACAAAGATAATTCAGTCTAAGTAATAGCAGAGAGAAGAAACAAGCCTGCCAACCTTATTATTCTTACTAGAGGTTTGACAGAATAGTAAAGTTTTGTTTAAGAAAAATTAGAGTAGCAGGGTATGAACATAAACTGTCACATTATCCCCATAAAGGGGAGATATTTTTAAAGTTCTTTAATAATTATCAGTTTAAACTTTATCAGTAGCCTAAAAAGAAATCCTTCCCCCCCCCCCCCCCCCCAACTTAGTCACAATTTGCCATCCTTGGTCAGTATGGTGAGAGGTTTTGTCCCGTTTCCATTTGCTTTAGGCACTGGAAGGCTCCAGGGTTTTGTTCAGTTTAGATATGCCCAGCCTGGGACAGGAAAGCTGAACTCGAAAGGTTATTAGTCCAACCTAATGTGGATCTCAAGTGAATTGATAAGTTTTATGAAGCTGTGAAAGGTATTTGGCCTGAGTTTGACTGGATTTTTCTAGGTGGTTTACTCAGCCAAAGCACATAGAATTTTGGCAGCTTCAGACAGACTGGCCCTGCATCGCATTTACAATGGAAATGTTTACCTTTCTTTTGGGGGACACCTTTTAAAACGTGTTTTCTGTTTGCTTTATTGCTCCTTAGACAACTAAAACCAGAGAAGTTGGTGGGTTTTTTCTTCCTTGTTTCCTTTCTACAGCTTTAGAGATATATATATAAAACCTGACTACATCTGCTGCTTTCCTCGTTTACTGGTTCACTTACAAGGTGAATGTAGGGTGACTTTGCTTCCTCCATCACCTTACAATGTCCCATCATTAAAATAGAATATCAGCTACGTACTGAATGCCTTCTGCCTACACAGCTGTTTTTGTAATCACACCATGAGATTACAAATATCGAGTGAAATGAGTAACACCGAGTCCTGACTGATTAGTCAGTCTTTTAAAACGGAAGCAGAAGACTTCCACCCAGAGCCATGCTACAGGAGACCAAACATGAAAAAGGAAATTGGGGCCAAGTAGTCTGAAAAACTGCGTTCGAGACATACGTCCCACATAACCACATGCTCTTGCCAGACAGACCCAAGTCTGGTCTTACGCACAGTCTCCTCATGTGAATAAATCGACGTGTTTTATGGTTCTTCATTACATCTTTTAGTACTATTTTTTTTCAATTATGCTATACGTAATTGTCTAAAAAGAAAATAATATTCTGTTTACTTGTAGTGTGATTGGTTGTAGTTCATGCTACATATTAAAGCAATTAGAGTGTGTATTTTCAGTATACGTAGTTCAGTTTTTAATGAAAACACTATTCCCCGACTGACTTTAACAGATATTACAACAGTTAATCCTGAGAATAAAATGCTCTAACGTATGTTAAAGACCTGGTCGAACAAATTTTTAACTCGGTTATTCTAGCATTTGGGTCTAAGGATGAAGAAGATTTTAAACCTGACATTGAAAGAAACATTTTCACTATATTTAAATGGCACTTCTTTAAAATGCGTCTGTTACGGTGTTATTATAAGCCCAAGCTGAATCGTACAATCGTGATTTGTGGACACAAAAGGTACTGTATATAAAAGAAAGCGTAACTGACCAATTTTTAGTTTACACTTTTATAATTCCCGTTTGATATTATTTCTATGTGACATTTAGGTGTGCAGTGAGACATAACTTGTGTCTGTTTAGAGCATGAGAAGGGCGAGGACGTTTGGTTTTTTCAGGTTGTTTTTTTAATCAGACTAAAATTTTAAAAAATTCATGAAGTCCCCCTAACGCTACTTCCATGTGGGAAAATGTGTTGGTTACATGAAGTATTTTGAGTAAAATATTTTTATAAAAATAGTTAATGAAAAAGCAAAGAAATTGCTTATAAGAAATTGATTATAATCTCCTCACAAAACGGAGCAAATGTTTGCTGGCGCTCCATCCAGCCTTCCATCTACAGAGCCCCATCCAATTCTATCTGCGCTTTTTTTTTTCTGGAGAAGGTGAGATCATTTGGGGAATATTTATATAAGACTGTGAAAGGAAAGATTTTAGACTGATAGATAGGTTTTGAGTCTCCATATAAATCAGTAATTTCAAGAAAAAAGATAAATCAGGGACACCAGATACACTGCAGTATCAGTTCTTGGGCTTGAAAGTTAATGCCTCCCTCCTAAGTTTCTCCTGTCTCCCTCCCCACAGAAGCATTGAAAAGTTAAAAAACAGATTTTCACCAAGTTACAAAGGCTTTGGATTTTTCTCTCCTTTCTCTCTCAACCTAATATTTGCCGTGTACCAAACCTCTGTGCTACCTAGGGAAGGGCATAGAGTACGTCCTGCATGCACAGTGGCACGCACAGAGCTGCAGAAGTACCCGCGAGCACTCACCTCTGATAGCACAAATGGCTCAGAAAAGAGAAAGGATGGTCAGTATGCTAAACTGATACAGGTTTTAATCTTAATAGCGTCTATTAAGATTACTAATAGACCTATTAGTAGGTTTACTCATTTTTGCCTTGGGCAAGAGTGCATAAAGGCTTAAAGAGAATGTCAAGCAGTCATTATTGGTGGGAGGTTTTATTAATTAGACATGATGGGGACAAGACTGTCCTGGTTAATAGAACTATGAATCCATTTGTAGGTGAATTTAAAATTATGTGTATTCATTCCTATGCATTCTCTTCCATATTAGTGCACCCCAACCTGGTCATCTTTACATAGCTTTATATTAAACCCATAGTTCAATTTTTCACCTCAGATAGTAAGGGAAAGATAAAGTCTCTAACAAATACCTTGGTAATATGACTTTGTGCCTGCAGTTGTTCAGCTCTCAGACCTTCAACTGACTTCACTAGGATCTGCGAAAACGTAACTCTGGGAATGCTCCTTAATCAAGTTCGTTAATCATTGGTATGGTTTTCAAGTTCTTGCAGATCCTGTTGACAATGAAACAATACAACTGCCAGAAGCTTAAGACTGTTTCTAGCTGTTAATAGCAACCAGTGTGTATCATAGAACAAACGTCCGACAGCCAGGGTGTTCTGCGTTTTCTCTTTGAGCACTGTTTGATTAATTTTAGTACGCTCAGCTTGCATTAAAAAATTTATTGATGGAAACACAGATAATGGGCACAACCTTAGTTGCATGTACCTCACGAATAGCAACAAAGAACAACTGATTCTGCTGATTCTGAAGTCCACGTGCGTTATGAGGTTCATTAGGTTTATGAAAGACCCTACAGTAATTCTAGATGTCAGATCACAGAGGCAACGATAAGATTATAAAGGGCTTAAAACATACTTGCAAAAGAAATTCATACAGCGGATTCGGAGATTTTAAACCGTGATGACCTGGCTTGAACTGCTGCAAAATAAAGGCTTTAGAATAGTGTGCGAGTAAAACAACCTTTAGAATGCTATCCAGTTTGGATTCAAAGTCTCAGAAGAAGTTTAACATGTCTTAACATGGTACAGTCATGAAAAAATACGTCTTGTTCCAGTTTGAACTTGTCTTGTAAAATTAAATACTTTTATTTTTCCTACAGGCTGTGATAAAGTTATTGGGTGATTTGTTCCTTGAAAAAATAAACAGATTTAATTTCTTTGTTCTGTTACTAGTAAGGAGATGGCTGAACCTCAGCCCTCGTTCTTTTTATAAGTCCTTTAAATTTGGAAATGGCAGTTTTAAAACACGGAAATCCAAATTTGGTATGAGATGGTATTTATGGCCCACTTTGTATGCAAGGACATGAATACCTCCAGTACCTAAAGGGGGCTACAAGGAAGCTGGGGGGCTTTTTACAAGGGCCTGTAGTGACAGCACCAGGGGTAATGGGTTTAAATTGAAAGAGGGGAGATTGAGATTGGACATCAGGAAGAAATTCTTCCCGGAGAGGGTGGGGAGGCCCTGGGACAGGTTGTCCAGAGAAGCTGTGGATGCCCCATCCCTGGCAGTGTCCAAGGCCAGGCTGGATGAGGCTTGGAGCAACCTGGGCTAGTGGAGGGTGTCCCTGCCCAGGGCAGGGGGTGGGACTGGATAATCTTTAATGTCCCTTCCAACCCAAACTGCTCTGTGATTCTATGATAAATCTCTGCTTGCGCATAAAGCTGTGCTGTCCCCTGCTGGGAGCTAATACAAACTTCCATTCTTTGAAACACCTTTCACAGGGTCTTGTCTGAGCCCACTTTCCTGCCAATTTCTGGTCTTTTTGTCCCTTCAGACCTAAACAGGTATGTTTGTTTCCTTAATTTTATTTTTGTGTCTGTGACTGAGTGTTTTCGTTCATCCAGGCAGAGTCCTCAAAGCCAGTGGCTCTGCTGTATGTAAACGGGACTGAAACGGGGTAAGAAACCAGGTTCTATTCCTGGATGATCCACTCTTCATAAAGAGTGAGATTAATGAATTATCAAACTTGTTTGCAAAGGCAAGGAAGCCTAGTTATATTGTCTTCTGTCTGCCCAGCTACCTTGCACAGCAACTCTCTAGGCTTTCAGCCGATTGTGACTGAACTTGACGGAGGGGTGCAGGTAGGGTCCTTCTGGTTTTATGAAACTGATGATGGGGTAGAGGAGGCTGGATTTGATATGAGAGCACATGGTGTCTCCAAACCATGTGCTGTTTCTGCTGTTTCTTGCCTTGCCAGAGCGCTCTACAGGCAGTGGGAGGGAGAAAGCATGCAACGTAAGGATTGTGGGTGTAAGAAATTGAGTCTTAAAGGGTGAGGTGGTAGGTGACAGCAGGGCAAGACTTTGTGATATTGAGAGTAGAAGACACAAGGTTCCATGGGGAAAACAGGCATCACTGGTTCCAGTGTTCTCACCACAGCTTGCTGAAAAGATGGAGTTGCAAATGCCACAGCTTGAATTTACTTCTCAGTCTAAGAAGGAGCCATCTTGGGGCAGAAAAGGGGATTTTGTAACAGACGCTATCAGGATGGGCAATTCAGGGGCGGCAAGGGGGTGAATACAGCGGGCTGATTCAGGCACGCACTAATAGGCGGGCATGTTGGCAGACGCTTCCATGCAAGCCGCTACCTTCCTTCCATTTTTTTCAGACAGCCCTTAAAACCTTCAGTTGTGGAAATATCACATCTATACATTTATATATAGATGGAGTGGCTGAAATGTGGGCCAGAGTGCTATCTCCATCCTCCTCCCACAGGTCAGACACGCCAAAAAAAGCACGCAAGGCCGCAACGTCCACACCCACGCTGAGTAGTTTTCAGCCTTCTGTGGGTAGAGAGGCAGCCGGGGGATCGCAGCAGCAGGACCTCAAAAACCAAAATACCCCAAGTCAAGGAAAAAGGCAAGAGGGGTGAGAATAGGAAGTGGGGACAGTGAGCCTGGATTAAAAAATAAAATAGAAAAAGTAACAACTTTGCTGTAGAGGAACTGAAAGTACTGCTTTTACAGAAGAAGCCACACCAGTCCTACCAGCTACTGTGAAGATTAACTCTGCCCTGACTACACCAGCACAGACAGACACCCCTTAGTCACAAGATAAGCGTCAACTGGAGTGAAGGAGACTTGAGATGCATGTCCTGTGCTGCGCACGCGCCTCCCTACGTCCTAACTTTGTTTGTAAATCGCTGGTTATTATCACGAGAGAGTGGAAATGTGGTGATGAAGAAAATAGCTTTTTTTCTTCTTCTTTCCCCTCCAATTTTTCCCTGAGAAAATTTCCTGACAACCCTTTTGAAACATATTTTTTTCTTTAGAAAATCTGAATTTTCCCATCCAAAATCTTTTGATGAAAAATCCTGGCTATATTTAACCCCTTGACATATAGAAATAGAGATTTGCAGGCTATTCAATTGGTTGTTGATTGCAAGATCTGAACTTGAAAGGATCCTGCAGGCAGAGCTGAGGAATGGGGTACAAATAAGTTGAGAGCAAAAATGCTCACTGTTACAGGTGATGAAAGCCTCCTCCAGCTTTGTGCCGCTGCCACCTTTCGCTGCTTCGTTTTGCAGATGGTTTATGTGGCAGTTTACAGCTTCCTTATCCAGGCCACTGCGGCATTATTCAGCCTGAATCGTAGCAAATAAATAATAATTAAAAAAACCCTCAAAAACAGTAAGAAAGCACAAGGAAGTATAGAAGGGATTCATCAGAGTTTGAAGACTCTCACTGGGCCTTCTGAGCTTTCAATTCCAGTTCGGCGTATACAAGTGAATACATACAACATGAGGAAACCCTTCTTCCCTGTGAGGCTGCCAGAGCCCTGGGACAGTCTCCCCAGGGAGACTCCCCCCTTCCCTGGAGACTTTCCAAAGCCCCTGGACTTGTTCCTGTGTGATCTGCTCTAGGGGATCCTGCTCCGGCAGGGGGGTTGGACCAGATGGTCTCCAGAGGTCCCTTCCAACCCCGAACACTCTGAATCTGTGATCATACTCTTACCACTAATCCTATAACTGTGGGGGACACAAATGAGGGAAACGGAGTTTTCACCTATCTCCTTGCATCAATCTGAACTGATTTCTGAGATGCCTTAGAAGAAATCTGTACTTCTGTTGTGCTTCAGTATGCTGTTGTTATCCTTCAGCAGACATGCCCATGTTCTCTTTCTCTTCCTCAGGCTTCACACTGCGGTACTTGACCTTCTGCTCACCAGCTGTGAGGTGAGCACGTGTTTAAGTACTTTCTGAACTGGCCTTCTTCCTCAAGATGACATGTGGCGCGGTCTATGACACGTACACAGCATAAAATGATAAATGGGAGCGTAGTGTGTTAAGGTTAAAGAAACCTTTTAAGAAACCATCCTTTAATTAGTTCAATATATCTTCCCTTTCTGCTTCTTCCCTTGTGGAGAGTTACGATTTATTTAATATAACATCGAGGCATGGGCTTACAGTGACCGTAAAGGATGGATATTTGCAAAGATTATTTGACAGGTTACAATCAACATTGCCTTACAGAGCATGCATGAGAAAGCTCGGAAAACAAATGTCCCAGGTAGGTAAGTGCCTACTGAGTGGAAGAATGTTTGACTACAGTAACAGGCTGTGATGCTCGCTGGTCAGGCAGTAGTGTGCACTTTTAAAGCGTCGCTTTTAAAAATGAAGAAAATAGTAGAAAGTATGTATCTGATTATTCGATCAGAAGCTAGTATCCATCGGACTGCTTCAGGAGAAAGTGGGTTTACTCTTCTGACCACGGGGCAGGCGTTCTTTCATGACCTTTTTTTCATCCGAGTCTAAGGTAGAGAGGTAACACAGGCATTCAGGTGGACAGATTAGAAAGTGTGACAGATATGTAAATAGAGAGGGTTCTTGAGAGGGCGTAAGAGCCTTTGTTTACATTTTCTATTGCTTTACATATTTGCCTTATGCTTTCCCTTCAGCTTCACCCCAACATCTGACCTTTCAGCACTTTCATGTTTCATTGCCAACCTTCATCAACAGGTGTAATACATAATCCCAGTGCCTTTTCCCTTTGGGGTTCAGCTGGAAACTGGAAAGCCCGACACTGGAGAGCTAGGCCTCACAGAGCCATAAGCCCTTGCTGCAAATTGGCTTACTCATGCCTGATTTCTGTGCCAGTTTTTAGTCTTTTTTATACTAAACTGGTGCTTGCAGTTAGTGAACAAAACAGGAGCACATACGAGTTCGAGCTCAAATGTGGCAAGCTGCTTCAAATTTGAAGCATTAATTTGAAGAAACCCAGAGCTTCCTTGTGCACACAATAAACAATCTGTTCACTACCACTGTCAAACAAGTGAAGTTCTCTTTCCTGCTCTGTGTTTTCAAATCAGTCAAAGCTGTAAAAGATAAATTTGTACCTAAACTTCAATACCCCGAGACAGACCTAAACCAAAGCACAAAGACCAAACAGATGGTACATCTTGTTTAAGAGCAGAAGCCTCATTTCCTGCAGTGGTGTGGAAAGGAGGATGAACATGGCTACGGGAGAAGCAGACTGAAAGGTCCTTGAAACAGTACTGTTTGTTATACTTTGGTGTCTCTAAAAACATTCAAAACCAGAAGAGTACAAGGGAGTTAATTAGCTACTAGCCCAGCCAGGTCCCCTAAAACAAAACGCTTTTTCAGTCCGGTGTCTCCAGTCCACTCAGCAGCATCCACGTTCCTTTGTTTTTCTTTCCAAGAGCCCATCTTTACCCTGGCAGCTCAGTTACATGCCTGTTTGCCTTCCAGAGTTTTCCATACCTTCCTCTAATCTTCACATCATGAGGGCAGAAGCTGCTGTCCTCCCTGTGTCACCTCTCCATGCCTCTTACTGGCTTCCTTCTCTTTGCATACCTGTGGGACAAGAGGGACAACCTGGCCTCCTCCATGGCTGTTAGTTCCCTCGTGTTGCTGATGCCGGCCGGCTCTCAGCAGCCTCCAGAGCTTGCACAGCCAGGGCTGCGGTACCAGGAGCTGTCAGTCAGTGCTACCTGACAGATCTACCCAGTGGCTTCTCCCATCGCTGTGCCTCCAAGGAGGCTTGGGTTTTGGAGGCCAGAGTTGGAAACAGTCGCGGATCTGTCAGCCTCGACAAAGGCTGGAAATTCCCTTGTTTGTGTCTCTTTTCTTCCCAACCTCAGCAGCATTTGAGCACATGCATACACCCAGACTGAGAAGATTCAACAGGTTAGTTCTTAAATATGCATATAAAGTAATTTTCGAGTAGCGTTGGGACACTGATATCCAGCTTCCACTGAAATACATTTGAAATTTACTTCAAGTATTTTACAACACAGAGACCCATAGATCCATAAGGTATCCTAATCGCTAGGAGGCTGCAGATGGTCCTGAACGTAGCTCAAAACCCTAATCAGAACAAGTGCTAGTTGTTCTAATGTAATTTTTAGTCAACCTTCATGCCAATAGTGCTGTCTAAAAAACTACCACTAGGTGGTACCACAGTATTTTGTAAAATGTTGACATTACTCTGTCAAACAACTATTTTCTTAATGCAGGTGTAAGGTACAATGAGTGCGGGTACAAAACGTGCCTTTATGTTAAGATACTGCCCCTTAGTGCTGCAGAAGTACTTTGAATTGCTTCTATAAATGCACTAGCGGTTGGGTCTGTCTGTCTGCCAACACTGGTTCAACAGGACCCTGACATTTGCAATGCGCTTTCCTGCCTTAATTGCTCAGTATAGATTGCTTGGGTGTTGAAAGTTAAGCAGGTTAAATATTTTCCTAAATTGCTGCCTAAGTAAGCAAACTAATCTTGACATCTTGAATTTTCACCCTCCTTTTCTCACATATTAGCCACAGTAACATTTTCCCGTTCTTTGGTAAGGACAGTTGGGCCTGAATTGTACAAAGACATTTCCCTGAAGATGCCGAGGTACTCAGGAGTCAAGGGAACAAGAAACCCGGGCAGTGGTTCTGTATGGGACTTGAGCACCAACGCTGCGTTCAGTGTCTGCTCTAGTGTTTGGGTCAGCGTCCGCATGAAGTGAATTACAGACAGGAAAGTACTGTTTAGCAGTGAAACCCATCTACTGTGCCAGTGAGGATTTCTTCTCTGGTCCATTATCTACTTATTGTTCTAGGGAGCATCCCATCTCATGGGAACGCTGTCCTTTCCCTCAGGATAAACAAGGCAAAATTCCGAATGAAGCCTCCATCTGTATTGCGTACCTGTAATCGCATCATGCTGGTTCCTTGCACGCACTCCGTGTCTTCTGTCCTTATGCTGCTTTAACACACATGGTTCACATCACCTTGACTCAGACACTATTTATGCTCATCTCTTCAATGTTTCTTCATAAACGGAACAGCCGTTGCCCTAATTTCTTAGTCACTGAATTCCTGCCAATCCACTCATACCTTTCGGGTAGATGAGGTGCCTCCAGTTTCAAAATGCCAACGTACGAAAATTCTGGAGAGGAACGGTTCTCTGCCCTGTGAATACTAATAGTGTCTTGAAAAAGAAATGAGCCTTAAACAGTTTCAGACTGTATCGTTCAAGACGTGTATCGGGTTGTAGGATGTCCTTAATGCAAGACCATGCCCCAGGAGCTCGATTTCTACACACCCCACTGTAGCCAAAGCCTGAAGGGGCATTGTATGAACATTACCTATTGGGTCAGGGCTTTGAAAGGTGTTTTTGGTAAGAGTTAATACACACATCTGAATAAACAAGCTCTTACACCAAGGTGCACACCCTGAGGTATCACCTCCCTGGGGGGCTGCATTTCAAGCTGTCTCCCCTTCAATGCTTGAGCGTAACATGTATGAAGCTCAACCTCATTACATTTTTGTCTGTCGTCATGCTGCTGCCTCTGTGCAGTTCCTCTGCAACTGCACTGTACTACCTCCCTTTGGGGGCCTGCAGATTTCATTTGCGTCTGGATTTCCTTCGCTTTTCTATAATGTCGAACTTCAAGGAGATGTCTAATGGGCTGTACTTCCTTTTGTTTCTCTTTTTTCATCTGGACTGCCAACAAAACACCAATTCCCTGGATAATTTAAAATGCATAATTGACATAAAATGGATAATAGCACCAAAATAATACTGACATTTATGGCAAAAATAATGTGACATATGATTTTCTTAAAATATAAAAATAGATACCTTTGTGGCAGAAACTGCAATGCTTCTGTAAGGACTGTGGTGAACGATAACTTACAGGAATTGTCTGGCAGACTTCAATTTCCTATACATCAAACCCTGTTTTCACAGAGGACAGTAAAGTATGAATTAATTCATATTTCCTTCCATTCTAAAAGGAAACAAAGCAAACAAAAAAAAACCACCCTTTGCTTAAGGAAGAAATGAAGCTTGTTACTTTTGTAATTATTACATCCGAAACTGCATTTTTAGGGTGTAAATGACTTAATGGTCGTAGGCATTCTTTTATATTAATTCACTTCACAGAAACCTATGGAGATCCTTAGGGGACCAGATGAACATTTTTAAAAACTGGAATCCTCTGTTTGTGTTCCCTTTTACCATTCCTCCAATTCTAATTTGAGAACACGGACCTATTTCCTAGTCACATGTTTCCAGAAAAAGACATTACTTCTTACATCTTAGACTAATGTTAGAGAAAGCTTGGAGAGTTACCAGTAAAATATGACTGCAACCAGCAAGCATATTTTTGAAATATCCAATTTTCCTGCTTTCAAATGCAATTTCCCTAAGAAAACCAATGTATTCCTGGCAGCAAACTCAGCTCCAATGTCACTGTCACTGCAGAGGCGCCTACATGAAGTGTGAGAATAACTGAAAAACGGAATGGGCATCAGAAAATGTGAAGTATGATCCAAGTACAGTTTATTTTAATCATTCCTGTCTCAGAATATAGCATTTCCATTACTGCCTCGCTATCAACAGTGAAAAACATCTGAGACTGTAAAAGGTGTCAGTATTAATGGGTCTGTCTAGTCTGGTATATGTTGCACTTACCATTTGACGTGAAAAGCTATCATGTCACGAAAATCCTCTTATGCCATTTAACAAGCCATGTTTTTCCTTTTATTCTCCTAAAAGGCTCAGCTCTGGTAAGAAATTCAGTAAATACAAGGGCTTGTCACTACTGCCATTTTATCTCGTTCCAACAGGCAAAATGATTGTATTTAGATCAAAATCCAGTCCATTGTTCTGGAAATAAGTTCAGATCAATTTGAAACTATTCATATTGAACAGTTGCTGATGGTGCTTTGAGACAAGCGGTAGCACTGCACGGACTTAGAAGGGGCTTGAAGCAAGAGAAAGCCCTTCCCGGTGAGGAGCTCGGGTAGAAGACCAGGCAAGGCAGCGTGCAGAACTTGACAAATATTAGCAATACGAGCAGCACCGCAGCGTCAGTCCATGGCGCTTGAGCTGATGTCTCCTAGTTTATGCAGTGTCATTTCGCAGCGTCAGAGAATTTCGGAGGTTTGCTGCTGTCGGTCCCCTCAGCCTGTATTTGCCTATGCATCTTCTCTATTGAATATGACGTTTTAAATGCCCAACTTGTTCAGCCTTTCAAAGGAGCTTCCCCTGTCACATTACGTGAGGAATGAGCTTTCCTGAGTTTGTGATATTTATTATCCTTTACCTTTTATCTGTTTAGAAAGGGGCTCTATGTGACCCCTGGGTGTTGGGGATTTGCAGAGGTTAGTGGCAGAAATGTCTGTAATTTGGCTAGAACTATTACTAACACTACTTCTGTGCGATAGTAGTTTACAAACTCTGTAGCCTACAGCCTGTAGTTAACATAGAGCAGTCCTTCTGTATTTTAGCGGGGCAAAAAGGCCATACATTTTTAACAAGAGGGCTTTCTGCCACTGGCACGTGGTGAAGAATTGAAAGGCTCACCGAAGAAACTTCGACCTCGGGATGATCGACCAGCGTGAGAGACTGGGTTGGACAATCTCTCCATATCCTGCCTTGCTCTCTTCCCCACGCTGTGCAGGCTCGGAGACGTTGCTGCCAACACAGATAAGAATAAGGATGTTTTGATCCAAAACGCTAAATCGTATCTTCATGATTTCTCCTCTTCCTTCCCTCTTCTCTCTGTTAAAACCTGATGTTTAGAAGACAGCATAGTACGTTTGGAATTATTCAAGAAACATAACTTATTGAAGGATTTTTTTCCCCCTTTTCTGGTTTACGAGCTTTTTAAGTTATAACCGCTGTATTTAAAAAAAAAAAAAATGGTTTCCCTAGAGCTTTTACTGAGTACATGCCTTTGTTTGCCTTTCCAGGACTGTTATGCATAGTAGGGAAACTATCCATAGAACTAAAAATAACCTGCATGCAAACCTAAATGGAAACAGAGATGGACTGATGGACAAATCCAGCTCTACTTATTTTATATGCAAATAAATAAGCCCACGCAATATAGGAAAAAAACAAAAATACAAGGCAATGCCTCATTTAGGACAGAGAAATGAGAACAGGGCAGCTAGAAACCATAGCAACGATACTAAAAAAATAGGGCAGGGAACCATTTCCTCTAGTGCTGTCTCATTTTTCTCACCAAAGATCGAAGCATCCAAGGCCTCCTCTGAAATGTGCAAGGATGCATTGAGTCTAATTTCCAAGGCCTGATATTACAGAAACTGGGAAAAAATGGAAAAGAAACTTTTCTGGGAGGTGATGTCTCTCTGAATGAACAGCTTAAGGATACTTAAAGTAGAGCCTTTAATGATAATTTTGGTGTCACTTGTCAGTTCTTCAACATGTTTTTGTTGCAAAAGGAGCATTTCAAATGAAGTCATTTCAAAATTACAGCATCAGTTGCAGGTCCTAGGCAGCGCTGAGGCAGCGTATCGTGCCGTATCCCCGAATGAAGGTGAATACGAGTGGGGATCTCATTTTCATCACTCAGTGTCATTGTTCCTTAACAAACTGCTGGGCTGCTGCGTGGGCTACATGAGGCTGTTAACCAGTGTCAACACACGTGACAATGCCTCCTCCTCATGGCTTTTTTAGCCCCGTGTTATTTGGTACGCTGAAAGGCGGGAAGTATGCTTCGTTTTCCAGATCCATAATGTGCTTTAAGGTTCCGTCCGCAATACAAAGTGTAATTGTCATCGAGAAATAAAGACTTTGTGCTGATTTCACTAATTTAATCTACTCTGCCATTTTTCAGCAGCCAAACTATAGATACGGTAGGTTTCCCCGTCTTAGACATAGCAATAAAACACAGATTTAGCAGGTAGGCTGCCCCAAAATTCACTGAGTCCTTTGGTAAAAAAAACAGCTATTTTTGGCCTCCAGTCTTCAGAATTTCTATGTATTTTATATTCCTAGTTCAGACAGTGGGTTGTATTATCTTATATCTGATCTAACACTCACACAGGTGCGCTGGGGCCCTTCCACTGGCTCATGTACCTTCGTTCACATGAATCCACACAAGCTGGAGCATTCCTAAACGTGTGGTATGGGTGAAAAAACTGCATGTTTTCTGGCTGCTGGAATAGTTTGTCCACACTGGCATCAGTCACGTTTGGATAAATTGAAGCACTTGTTAAAGCTGACACTGCCTTTCCATGGCTGAATTTAGTTTCCAAAGCTGTAGTCTCTGAAACAGCTGAACAGGGTCAAGAAGGGAATCTCCCATCGACATCAGGAGGGAGACCTGCTATAGGGAAAATAAGGCTGGTTTGAGAAGGGCGCGGTTGGCGCAGGGACTGGAAAGCCCGGGGAGATGAGGGTGAGCAGGGTGTCGGTGTGCCGTGGGGACAGGTCTCTCGGGTCTGACATCAGTCACAATGCCGCTGAAAACCGCTAATTGAAAATCCACCTTGGCAACTCTGCGATTCTGTACTGGGAACTTTTGTGTTTGGATCAAGGTCAAAACAAAAGTCTAGGAGGTTCTCGTGCAAAGCCTGTGATGACGCATGTCACAGTCCTGTCACGATGTCAGCATGATAGATCTGATGAGGTCTGCGAGTCTAGGTGCTGTTGCACCTTTATTGGCACTGCGTGCAGGCGTTGAGGGTTTTTTTTAAGAAGTGCGGTGTCCACTACTCATTTATTTCTACCATTTCTATTTGGTAGGGGGTTTTGTAAATCTATTTTTTGTGTGTGTGTTGAAAGAGATTGAGTCCTTTAAAAAGAAAATTCTTCTCAGAACTGAGATTTTTTTTGCCTGGCTTGGACTTGTAAACAGAGGGGGAACAACCCGAATAGCCCCTTTCAACTTTTCAGTGAAAGCAAGTGGCAGGCTTGGAGTGCAAACATGGTTTCTAATGCCACTTTTCACAAGTGCTTTCTATTTAGGTGCAACAGTATTTTCTTCCTCTTTTTACTATGGACTAGCAAAAAACCCTCACAACAAATCCTCCCTAAAGATTCCACCCAAACTTCTGTGAGATAACTATTGAGTGTGTAACGTTCAGCGTTAACGGCGCTGTAGTCTTCTTTCCCCGCTGAAACCCAGCGCAGACATTAGGATAAATAATTAAGGAATGTGCTTGAGGTTCCACAGGAGGAGGTGATGTACGAATTTGTAAGAAGAGTTGTGACCTACCTCCACAAAATTTGTATCCAGGTTTTTCAAAGTTTAGTGGCTTTGACAATGAAGATAGTCTGGTAATAAGTGGCTTTGTTCTGGAGCATCAATCTGAAGCCTTAACATGCCTTCCTGGGGTGTCTGCATGCTTCCCAAATCTTAAAGGACATAAATACACTTCCATTTGGATGGAAGATGGAGGTGATTCCTAATTTTCATAACTGCTACACAACAGGTTACACGATTGGGCCAAGCTGACGCTGGAAGTCCTTGGTAAAGCTCTGGGGTTTTGGCAAAATTCAGTCTAAATCACACTGCAGTGCCTGGCCTCTTCCTGTGTCAGGTTATCAGAGCTCAGATGCTAGGCTGTGACCTTTTCTTGGTGTTGCAGAAGTGTGAAGTTTTAGATCTAGAAAATAAAGAGAAATAAAGGCTGCTGGCTCCCGTCTTTCATATCTTGGGTGTTTTCAGATACTCTCTGAAACGGATCTTTAATAACGCTTTAATAATACGTTAGATTAGAGAAGTTCTCAGAAATTTGATTCTTAAACTTCAAAACACTTCAGTATGTTGAAGATTTCTTTTTGTTTATTTAATTGTGTATTATATAGCCAGATAGTGCTCTGAGGGCTTAAAAACCCATTGTGATTGTGCATCCGATTACTGATGGATTTACAGGAATTTATAGTGATCACTTATTTAAACTGGAAAATTTCCATCTCATATTTAAGCATCTGAAACAGATTAATTAATAAAAACGTTGAAAGGCTTGATCAACAACACAAGTTTAATTAACTTCGTTAATTAAAACTAGCATTGTTTTAATTAGGGGGTTATGAAAGGATCAGCACTGTTACTTTACACTTGAGTCTGTGGCAACCCCTAAAAGTGTAATTACTGTACGTTTCTCTTAATACATTCTAAATTAATTGAAAATGTGTTAAAACCATTCATGATGTTTTATTATGTAACCATTAAAATGAACATCAAATACTAACATCTTAAGAACGATCGACATTTTTGACAATAATTACGCTGTTGATCACGGAGAATCAGCCAGACATTGTGTGGACATGATGCTTCTGATTATTGGTTTCACATAGTTATCAGAATAGTAACACGCATTAGTTTTGCCAAGCGGGACTGGTTTATATATATTTTTAACTTCTCTTATGCGGTGTTCTCAGTCAGGAAGCAGAGATCCCTGGCGGCCAGCTTCCTACCCCTTTCTAGCTCTGTTTCTGACGGGGTGAAGTCAGAAGCGTGCAAGATTTCGAGAGTTGTGAGATTCCATGATCACACATCTATTTTCAAGGTACGTTTTTATCCTTAGGTCCCAGGTGACAAGAGCAGATTGTTTTGGCTTTCTACTTTTCTACTTGCCCTGTTAAGAAAGGTGACATGATCCCTCTTCTTCCTACATGCAGGAATTCTCTCTTCTGAAAATGAGATTTTGATTTGTAAGAAGGGAAAATGACTTGCTTCGTTTTTGAGTAAACGATGTAATTTCAGCGATGTAGTCTCTACTGTGACTTTAACTGGCTGAAATCCCCTGCTGCAGAAGGGGTACCACGAGCGCGCTGCAGGCGGAAGTTGCGATTTTCCACCGAAGTAGCGTTGCAAAATGAATGGTAGCTGTGGGACTGCAAAAAAAACCCCACATCCTCCTTGCAGCTCAACCTCGGCGATCGCGTTCGTTTCTCTGTTAATCACTAGTACTGGGGAAGAAAGAAAACAAAGAGAAACGCGGCCAGCAGGAATCAAACTGGGTGACAGACGAGATGGCGGGTATCAAAGAACCCGACGTCCCGACATCAGCTGTGGCGGGACATTGACCCAAGTACGTAACCGGATGCAGCGTACTGAGGCTCTCAGACTGCTTAAACCCCTTCATTGTCTCAGAGAATTGGTTCCTTAATGTAGTTTGGCAAAACAGAAAGGATCTTTTGCGCAGAGGATGTGATGGCGTGTGGAAGGCGTGAACGGAGTTCCAAACGGGGAGACGTTCCTGGAGATTCAGAGCAGCTCAGGAGCAAAATAGCCAAAAGGATCAGATTCGTATTAAATGAACGATTTTTCTTTCTTTCACGAAAATCTTATTGCTGTCTCTTGTGTAGAATCATTTTCCATAGTGAAGATTCTTCCTTCCCCGTATGGCCTAAAACACGTTTTCTTCAGCGCTATGCCACAGCTCCATCTTCCCTTTAAATATGTGCAACGACTCCTCTAATAGCAGTGAGCGCGATCGGTGTGTGCACCTGGGGGGACCTGAAGATTGCACGAGAATCCTACCGTGTCTTGCTCCTTTGGAAAACAACAGCGTGGCTACGTGTTGATTGACACGCGTACTTGCCTCAGACCGTTTCCCTGGTGCCCGCTTTTCTGCTTAGCTGTGTTCAACTGAAAAACGGTAATCGTTACTGACATCACTTCGTGAGTGCAGGGGAACGGTGTCGATACAGGTGGAAAAGCAAAGAAAACTAATCATTAATTGAAAGCGTAGAAAGTAAGATTCACTCTTTTTTTTCTCCCCAAAACACTACGGAATTAATGAAGGAGAATTTTCCATTAAAATAAACAAATGAAAGAAACAGAAAGCAAAATTGGAGAGTCAGATTGAAGAGAGCTGTGTGATGAAAAATTAATCTGATCTGAATGCCAGGATCATTTGCTAGAAAGCAGCTGCCTATTTATTAAATATTATCATAGGATGTTATCTACCATATTCCTACTTCTCCTCTTTTGGATTGGTATAAAACACACGTTTAAAAGAGGGGTTTAATTTTTTTTAACAAATGACAAATAAGCGGATGAAGGAAGGAGTAAAATGTATTCAAGTCCCCTGAGAGGAATTTACTTTTTGAGGCCGTACTTGTAAAGAAAAATCAACAGCAAACCAGGAAACCAAAACACTCTGCTTAAAAACGTGACAACAGTTTGAGAAATAAAGCAAGTACTGGAAACATGCGCAGTGGCCAACTTGTGCTGAAAAGGTAGCTCAGGTGTCTTGGCATACTCCACCCCATTTACTGAACATCTTTCCACCTTTATTAGAGAGCATCGTGTGCACGTTGTACTTAAAAACAACCTGGCAAAGGTAATTCTTAGACCTGGTTTGTACAACAGTAGAATATTTTATTTACTGAGTTGCAAATTCATTTGCAAATTCATAATCCCTCAGGTCTTTGGCATTTATTTTCTTACAAAAATGGGAGCCATCTCTTCTGATTTCCGTTCTGTTGCTTCTTTACTAGTTCCTTGTACTCTTCCGACCTTAAAAACCTGGGGAAAGAGTCCTTTGCCATGAGACTGTAGATTAACCTCTGAGCATCATCAAAGCAGCTGAGCGTGGGCTCAGAGATATTCTGAGAGATGTGGTCTTTGGTATGGAAGTCGATATTAATCTGCAGGAAGAAAGGAGGCATAAAATTAATGTCAGATGGATTGGAAAGCTGAGGTCTGCCCATGTACGGAACACAATCCGCGTTTGAATTTCTTTCCAAACACCCTGGCGGTTGCAAATGAGCAGGAAGGTCAGCCCTTCGTTCCTAGCACACTGAGTTGTTAATTTTATTTGGCTCTTACAAAGATGGCATCACTGAAAAAAAGAAGGGAGAAGCTTGCTTCTGATTGTCACATCTTTTTGCCAAACCAAATGCTATGAAGCACCAGTACTCGAGGAGTAAATGAGAGATGAAGGTACGCAGCACTGTTTTAGGCCTTGGCCCTATCTATTTTGTAAGCATTTTTTGGTTGTAATAACAACAGAATTGATTTCATACATATGTAAGACACGGGGACATTCAAAGCACTCTCACTATCAAAGGCAAAACCGCCAGGGTAAAAGTTGGTTGGGGAGTAGAATGTGAACAGCAATTCATTAGCAATTTGTTCCTTCACAGTAAGCATTTTTTAAAATAATGGTAAATGTTGCTTGCATTTTGGCAACCGTCATGTCAAAAATACCTGTATAAACGAACCAATACAGTCATTAACATTCCAATACACTGGTACTTAAAATGTGGGGGAAATGGTGCTTATTGCATTAAAAAAATGCTTAGGGGAAATAAATTATATGGAACGTACGTTTCCTTCGACATTTCAAAAGGTGAGATAAACCCACGTGTTGTGTGAAGAATGGATTTAAAGCGTTCTGTTTAACCACAAGAGGTCTTTGTTTCCTTCACAGAGTTCCACGCGGTGTTTTCTACCTTGTAAATAATTGACATGAAAATGGAAGTACAGGCACATTGAATTGCATTTTTTGCCATTTCAGGAACTTTGGATTTGAATTTTCCACTTGATTCCCATCCTCGATGAGTACCCAAAGTACACGCAAAAAAAAAAAAACCCCACCCAACCCCGTTTACCTCCTTTGGAGCATCAGCTTGTATAAAGTCAGAGTAAATCTTTTGGGCTTTTGAGGCAATCTTAGAGGAGGACTTGGTTTTCTTGAAGTCCTCGCAAGCCAGCCAGAACTCCACGTTCTCCTCACTGAACTCTGACTTCAAAAATGTCCTAAAGGCTGCCAAGCCGTCTGCGGAAAAAATCACGAGATGGGGGTGGAGGAAAACGAATGCAGGTTATACACATGTACATGCATGTGCACACATATATAGGTAGAATTCAGAGTGACATTTATGTGTCTGGTAGTGTTCTGCCTGTCAGCCAGTAGTTGGTCATAAAAGGCTGTTGGGGGAGGGAATAAATAGGAGATGACACTACAGCAAAGAACAGAGGGAGTTCTTTCAGAGTTACGCGTGAGGAACGGTCCCAATACCCGCCCGCCACGGCTTGGTCCCTCTAGCACTGATAGACTAGTCACAAGGAGATGTCCTCCGGCGGATTTACAGGGACTGGGAAATTAGGGATTTGAGGCTGACCCCTGCTCTAAGCAGCAAGCAGAAAATTAAGCCGTATGGTGGTAGTGTGCTTCTCTCAGAGCCGAGGTTAGCCCGCCTAAATGGCACTTACACCTCCTTTGCCTAAGGAATGAGACTTGGGTGAAGAGAAGGTTTCTTCGTTACTTCTGTGGTTAAACACATTTTGCACTTTTAAGAGGGAAAAAGTGTAAAAGAAAGGCTTGTTTGGAAGACATTGTTTTAAAATTAACCCACGTCACAAGCTGTTAGGAAAGAAAGCTGGCAGCAGCACCCAACTTCAGTCGTGTACGTCAAATCAACGCTGTGCAGAAACAGCGTGGAGGCACTGCAGGGTCCACAGAGTTCCAGCAGGAAAACCGTGCAAGGAAATTTTTAACAGCTCCATGTGGTTTGGGGCTTAAGGTCAGTAGGAATGGGATCTCCTAGAGAAGCGACTTGGATGTTTTAGACGTAATGATTTTTGTTTGACTGACAGTGCAAAGCACACGTATCGCATTGTAACAGGAACACCTAAGGAAAGCTTGGTGGGGTTTTCATTTCAAAAAACCCAGGAGAAACAGAACCATTGCACGGAGAGTTTCACAGTTTTGTTATAAAACGAGACTCTTTCAGAGAACTTCAGCTTTCTGAGATGTTCCTTAAGCACTGGCCAAAAGATGCACTGTGTTGGCAGCTTGACGAAACGTGGCCCCTCTGCCTTTGAGCACAGCAGCTCAGATGCCGCCCGCCGTAGCGCTGGTGGGGTTCACGGCACACG
Source organism: Rhynochetos jubatus (assembly GCA_027574665.1). NCBI lineage: Eukaryota > Metazoa > Chordata > Aves > Eurypygiformes > Rhynochetidae > Rhynochetos > Rhynochetos jubatus. The sequence goes on from CM050656.1 coordinate 28,603,009, forward strand.
GAGAGCTGGACTGGAAAGCATCGTGAAAACCTGACAGCAGCATTTGTCAACTGGGTTGACACGTGCTTTATTAAATACAGTATTTGTCACTTTCTGCTTACCTTTACTAGCTAGCACTGTGTCCACGGACTCAGACCAGGCCATCGTTTCCCCAGCGTTCGACCTGTGGAAACAACATCTATCCTTGAAAATAGCATTGTGACCTCTTGCCGTTGCAGTCTACGGTAGCTACTCTGTTATCTGGCTGCTCCTTGAAGGAGCAGGGTGAGTAATTCACGTTACCCTACGCACCGACTAACAGGAAGTCAACAAGAAGCGTGACACGCATTTTTAGTTGAGAGAACAATACAGACTCCCGAAGTGCCGCATTCTTTGACACTGGCAACTTGATTATTCATCCAGGAGACAGCAGCCATGCTTGCAATTCGTTCAACTATACCGAAAGCGTAGGAGAGGGATCAATGTTCTGGAGCGTGTACTGAATTCCTTCTCCAGTTCAAATGGATTAACCATTCATTTATGTGAAACTTTTTGCTTGGAATGAGTAGAATTATCTAAAACGTTATCACGCGTGGTGTGATAAACGTGCGTTATTTCAGTCTTAGTGGTATAAAATGTTGAGTAAATTCATCGTTTTGTCTCTCCCTTTGTAACTTACTGCAGGCTTCTGTTAGAAATGGGACGCGGAGCTAAATGGACCCTTGCTCTTACAACGCCTGGGTGCTCTGAGGGTGTTCAAGCTGGTTCGGAAGCCAGGCTTTGTGTGCAGGCTGACAGAGTACAGCCGCACAGTCGGAGAGGCAAAAGGATGCCAGGCAAGGGAACGGCATGCTGAGCGTGTGGAATATTGTTTCTCCTGTAACTTGGAAAGGACGGTCACGTTCAATGTAGTCTATGGGTTCATAGATAAAACTGGTTTTCATCCATGCAAAATTATGTTTTGATTAACATTACCCTTGTGAGAGTTTTTAATTTAAGCATCCATCAAAGAACCCTCTTTACCAGCCTCACTGTTATTGCTTGCACTTTCTGTGACCTTGGAAGACTATGGATTTCTTGAAAATGAAACACGTTGTGCGAATGTCCGAGAGAGGGGTGGAGATGTCAGCGTGTGCCTGCCTGCTTTCCTGCCTGCTCGTTTCCAATTTGATTTTCTCAGCGCCCTGGCAGTCTGTCAGTTTGCAGCCGCAGGCACCCCCGGATGAACATCAGCCTCATATCTGCCGTTCGGCGATAAGCAGGAATAAATCTGTTTGGTCATCTAGCTCGCATTTTGGTTTAGAACAAGGAGAGTACTTCAGTAAACCTCACTTCGGTGGTTTGTAACTGAATTTTTTTAAAATAGTCCCTTTTTTTAAGGAAAAAAGAATTAAAATCTTACAAATGTCCTTGGCCAAAATTTTTGAGCTAGAAATTTTACGTGTTACTCGGTGGTTCTTGTAACCGGTAAAGACAGCTGGTAAAAGACGAAGAATTTTGGTGAGCTGATGCCCTATTATCTCCTCAGAAGAGATGTACTAGAAGGTTTTACCCCAGCTTATTCTGAATTTTAGTAAAATGAATGCATATTAATTCTTTAAAGCATAAAGTTTAAAAGGAATGAAGAATGTTTTAATAGCATTTTGCGCTTGTGGAAGATACTGACATAAACCACAGTTCAAAGTGCAAGGCCAGAGCAAAGTAATTGATTACGTTTTTCCCCATTTTTGGATACAGACTTTTTTATAAGGAGTCGAGGGGACACGTAATCTCAAAAATACCTGGAGAGGTAGGTAATAAGTAAATAGATGGGTCTCTCACGTTGCTTTTGTTGAAACTGTTATATTTTATGCAAACAGTGGAGGTGTATTAACCAGACAGAGAGGAAACCAACTTTCTCATCCTCTGCTTGTGTGTCTGGTACAGGTTGTGACAGGCAGGGGGATTTGAAACTGAATGTACGTTCTATGTGGATAGAGTAGTCACTCGGCATCTTGGCAGTTCTGGAATGATTTGTGTGCATCTTCTCTCTCGTTTGGTGGAAAGAAAGGGGAAATTGGAAAATTTGGAAACATTTTGTTTCAGTGCAAAATAAAAAAAAAAAAAAATCCAGGATTTTGACAGAAATCTTATTTTTCTGACTAGGCTCTGTTTCCATCCGAGAATCCTCACAACTTAACTTTCGTGGAGGTTAGTCACTGGGTACTGAAAAGCTTTTCTCGGTTGGTCTTTCTGTTTTCAGTCATGCAAACTCAGAGGGTGAGTTTCTTTTTTACATCACGCCTAGGTCTTATTTTCACATCCCTCAGGGAGCACATTAGTTCACCCCAACTGAAAGTGGGGCAGGTCATCCTTGGCTCCTCAGGGCATCACAAACCACAGACACTGTCCGCAGGACTGAGGGGCGGGAAGCTTGGGCGAGTGGAAAACAGGGTGGGCAAGGCTCTGCTAAAACACAGCACCTGCCCGCACGTGCTGTGCTGCTCTTCCCCTAGGCTGGCGTTATCAGAGCACGTATTCTCCAGGCTGACCAGATGCCCATCCATCAGGAGAGCATTTTAAAGTAACTTTTGATGTGAAGTTCACTGCACTTCTGTCTGTCTGACCAACAGGATCCTGAAATCTTACCTGTGCGAAGGCCTTTATGCTGACTATTGACTTTCTGCCACTGTATACACTAACTTGATAAATAGGTATTTTAGGAGCTAAAAGACTCTGGAGTCTGATAAATGAACTGCACGCTTAGTCCTATATAAAATACTACAAGTTCTTTTAATTTACAAAAAACCTCACCCTATACTTCTGTACACAATATTTGATATTCCTAAGGGGACCCAGAGCTCAACTGTCAAAACCCTGCTCTGACGTATATAGGTTAATTTGAGAGCTGTATTCCACAGCCATTTGTCAGCATCACCAGCAATGGCATTTTCTAATTGTAAATTCATCGAAAGATTATACGATAGTGTCACCATATTACACAGTTATTACAATAGATTGTGGCACTGACGCCTTTAACTGGCAAGCATTTTTTTGTAGCTGTCGGTTTACCTGTACCCAGAGTGCACAAAATTGTATTTAAACAAAAAGAGTAAGTGATGTATATTTAAGAGTAAGTTATGTATATTTATCCACACATGTAGACACATATCTAAGAGAAAGAAGTGCATATATAGTCCTTCTGTTTTGAAAACACAACTGAAAACCAAATATAGCATTATGTAGTCCTTTGAGATACCATGTGCTGATGGATGGAATCAGCAGAGAATTTGTTTTAGTAACTGCAATAAACTGTCATCACATGAATAACAAATTTCCACGTTGTTCAGTAAATATTTACTAGCTTTCTCCTCAAAAAAAAAAGGCAAAACGAAAGACCAGGATAAAAGAGACAGCATGAAACTAATTTTGCTTCTCTTCCTCATGGGTAACACCATTTGATTTAATATTGACTTGTCACTCAGAGGATGAGCCCACTGACCTCACAGGATTCACTTGAATGGGAATAGCAAGCAGAATGGACAAGAAGGAATAAAAATAATCATACCCACTGTAAAAGGGGAAGGAAAATAACAGCTGTCCGGATTATTCAAAAGTTGACCATCCCAACCCATCCCAACCCATCCCATACATCTCCTACGATTAAAAAGCCATAAACAGCAACTCACTTCACTGGCATTTTTTGTTCCACTGTCTGACTGTCACAGGTAGGGCAGAATTTCTTTTTCTGACTGATCTTCAAGCTGAAGGTAATGTGACAGCAGGAACAATACCGTTAGCATGCGAATAACCAAACAGCACAATGCAAATTGACAATCTGTTTTTAACGCTTCCTTTAAAATTATTTCTTCCAGAGCTTATTTTTTAACAGTGGCCATTCTAACTTCATCTACCAAAAGTAGTTTTCATTAAACAGAATTTATATGCAAACGTGTCTCAAGAAATATTGTTGTTCCGAACATCTTAACAGAGAAATCATCTCGTGATTTTTCTCCCTGACCATTTGGCTTACGGACTGTGGAAAATCGAAAAGGAAAATGGGTTCAGTGCACATTAACTAGAAAACGTTTCAGCATCAGTATTTACTCTCATATTGTGTCTGCAAAGCTTACCCATCACTTTGTACGTCTTGAAAGTCTAGAGGCCCTTGAGCCATCGTCTCTTTTGTTTGGTCATACGAGACTTACCACACTGGGACCGAAGAGTGTTGGGGTGGCCATCATCTGCACCTTGGTGCTGTTACAAATAATGGGATCATGCAGGATTTGATACTTTCAGCGCAGTGGGGTATTTCTACTCTACTGATATTTCATTCTGTGTGCCATCACTCTGCCTTGAAAACTTGTTCATGCAATTCTGTCTTTTGCTCTTGATAATCACGTAATTCTTTCCACCCCAGCCCTTTTCTTTGTATGCTGCTCGCTGTCCTGAACAAGCAGGCTTACTGACTGGCTTCTTGCTTCTCCAAATCTTCCCCTGCTGCCTAATCCTTTGTTTACCCTACCCAGCTTCCTGGGTCTCAATGTCTCTAACTGACATAAACAAACTTCCAATGGTTCAGGAACTGGGATCCAGCTGCCCGAACCCGCAGAATAAGGGATTTTTGTCTTCTCTGTTGAAGTATTTTGCAGCAGCCTCAAGAGTTTAGGCCCCATTTGATATTCCTGTGTAGCACAGTCATACAAAAAGCTGCCTCTTTTCTGACTGGGGACACAGCCTTTCTTATTTCAGCTTTGTCTAGCCTCTAAGATAAGAAAGAAAAACCCCAGCACCAGATGGCACATTTTGACTATTGCAATGTTAGAGGGTTGTTCCTCATCCTCACCGTCTGTGGAACTGTAAAAGAAATTTCAGGCCAAACTATTTGATGAAGTTCACATGGAACTGTGAATGTGGTCAACGGGGCTCCGGAAAGCTGCAATCAGACGGCAACAGACAGAGATGTAGGTTACTGGGATGGTGAGAAGAATGAAACTGTCTCGCAGGAGAAAAACATTTTGTCCGTAAAATGAAAGCAGAGAGGAGCTATGATTGCCCTCTGAATGCCGAGGGGAAACCAGAGAGAGAAAAAATAGTTTAGCTTAAGGATTATATTGGCAAAAGAACAAATGTATATAAACAGCCAGTGAACAAATTTAGGGGAAATTAAAAGGAGGCTTTGGAAAACAGTTTCCCAGTAGAATTTTTCTTCTCTCTACTCCTCTGCACTTCAAAGACAGAGCTTCATATAGTTACGAGCAAGATTATTTTAAATTGTTGTCTTTGATAGTAGGAAACCAGAAATGATGAACCAGGATACCCCTTTCAGTCCTACATGATGCTAAAAAAGATTCCCGACAGCAAAATGCAAATCCTGTCTGCAATTTCTCTGCATCCGCTTGCACCTGGAAGTCATAACAGAAGGAGAGAGATAGGAATTATCATCCTGATTGTCTGCAGTGCTTCTTATTTCCCTGAATCAGTTATTTTATCTTATTTCGACAGAATGCCCATGGAGGAATGTAACGTTGTGCCAGACAGGACCAAAAGCTTTAGTAGCCATTGCGGCTAGGAAAACCAACTTCAGCGTCTTGGAGGTGGAGAGGAGCCTTCAGCATCTGCATGTACATTAAATCACCTGTGGCTGGTTCGGTCCCAGGTTGGAGCTTTGGTAAAAGAGGATAAGCAGAGTACAAAATCCAAACCGTATTTATGTGTAGAGTGCCTGGTTGGCAGGCTGTAAATAGCTGTGACGAGTTTTCTAACAGTGAGACTGTCTCTTCACCAATCGCCGTTGAAACAGCCTGTTTTTTCAGACGTTCAGGCCTGTGGTTGCTGCTCTGCCCTTCCTAGGCAGCAAACAGGAGGTTCTGCGATGCCGTACAGGCATTTACGTGCATATCTAGGTATGTATAGGAAGGGACTTCAACTTGACGTACCCTGAGTTCTCCCTGAGAAGTGGCCAAGATTCAAAACAGGTGCTGAATTTTCAGTCAAATAACAGAATTCCAGATAAAAGCCCGATGCAAGTTTCCTCCAGCTTTCCTAGCGTAACGCCAGGTTAGGCAGTGCAGTTAGGCGGACAGAGATGACACCAAAGTAAGCAACACATCATTTGTGGATGATCCCATTTATTTCTCGCTGTTACCCTGTGTCTAATCCCAATGATTGTCCCATTCACCCACCTTAGAACTGTGATTATAAATTGACTTAGTTCTGTGGTTTTGAAGTGGTAATACAATTCTTGTTATCTATTAGTCCCACTGACTCCCGTGAGACTATTTATGAGAGGAGGGGTTGCAGGATCTGTGCCTTTTTCATAATCAGCTATGATACACACATTTTAATTAAAAAAATTAGTTTCAAACAGTGCAACAGATGCATTTTTTCAATTTCTAACTGCCTGATGTCTGAACGATGCGGACATGACCATCTCTGGAAGATTTTCAGTGATGATGACATTCTTAAATCAGCCTTAGGAGCCACAGAAGGATGCTAAAACCCACGAGCATTCTGACTAGCACACAGAGTAATTAAATGATGCAATCCGATTGCTGCTTGTGTTTTATGGGGTACCGAGCATCATTCACACCACCATGACTGCTTAGTCTACGTAAGCTCATTGTATTTCAGGTACGCAGCAAGTAACAGGGTTGTTACTATTATCTCAGTACAAATACCACAAGCAAAGTTAAGCACAGTCACCTTTTCCCACAAAAAGCACCTGGTATTATTGGCATATAGTTCCTCTGTTTGGAACTTAGTAATTTCTGGAAAGGAACTCTAATATTTTACTGACAATCCGTAAGGAGAAAACGTGCCCTTAGTATTAAAACAAATGCATCCGCTGCTTGTGCAAATGTATTTGCTATTAATGATAAAGAGTATCAAGCAAGCAAAAAGAAATATCAGTGTGTACTAGAGATGGGCTGGAAATTGCACATAGAATTATTTCTAAACTCTTAGGAAATCTGGATCCAGCTGACACTGCTGGTGTCTGCAGCTTCAGTTCAGTAACAACCCACCCTGGATGTGTGGAGTAGCTCAGGCCCTTCTCTGCCCCCCTAATTTCAGTGGATTTTAAAACCTCTGTCTGTGAGGCCTCTGGCTTAACGTTTCCGTAACTGCTGACTGTGCTACGGGCTTTTGTTCTGATTGCCCCGCCTTTGAGAGGCCACAGGAGAACTAGGACTGTAGGAAAGGCAATGTGGATCTATTGATTGAACGTTTCCTCCTGTGCCAAGGGTTTATTAAATATATAAATCTCCTGAAGTTTTAGGCTTACTGCTTGACTTTTTACTGATACTCATCTTTTATTCTTTAGCTACATTTAGGCCTTAGTTTCACGGAACTATCTTCCTTAATGAGAAGCCCCTGGCTGTTTAGGGGAATGAGGCATGTCATTTTCTGATCCTCCGACCCACATCGCGGCGAGATACCAATCTCAATAGGCAGCATAAAACAACTTTCCATGATCAAGCTATGGGTGTATTAACCTAAGAAATCACTTCCATTTACGTGCGTTCCTAAGAGGGTTGCCTTGTACTCACCTGAGTGCAATGTGAGAAAAGGTCCCACTCTCCAATAGCTGTTTGGTGTGGGGGTGTTTCCCCTGCCTCAGGTTCAATATGTTATTGCCCTTCAGCATTTGGCCTCTGTGAAATCCATCCCATACCTGGGTTTGCTTGGCTAGCGGGGTTCCATAGAGTGTAACCTCAGCAGAAAGAACGTTAATGTTCTGCTGGGCCGAGCAAGGCAAGCAAACGGCGCCCTGACTGCGTTTCTTATGCTGGGAGAAGCCAAGATGATCTGAGCGCTGCTGGCATCCTAGTGACAGGGAAACGCCTGTCATATGGGATGCAAATACCTTTTAATCACAGCACTATGTAAATGCCCACTTTCCAATAGCCCTGCACGGCACGGTCAGCTCACAACATACTTTTTTCTTTTCATATAAATAGCTCTGTGTGTCTTCAGTACGCCACAGGGTCGTTTTGCATACGAAAATGAGCTGTTATTTTCCAGCTGAGCAAAGCATGCCCTTCAGGTGACGCGTTTCGAATTCAAGAATATCTTGTCCAAATGTTTCATAGCATTCTGGGCTCCTCATAGAGAGGATTTCCAGGTCCTGGGCAAACACAAACCTACATTAGGAGATAACTGGAAACCATCCTCAAGAAACGGTGCAACCTTGAAGGTTCTCATTTAGTGCTGGCTTGCAGCGTGCTCGGCACGGCTCCTGTCCCGGGTGAACACCCCGTTAGGTCCATAGCGTCAGTCTTCCCATCCACACGAGAAGCCTGCACAGCGCACACGCGCGGGGCCATATTGTGGCCCTGCCCTTGGAGACAGGTACGAACCACACCACCACAGGAGTATGCGGAAGGGAGGCGTTTTGCCTCAGAAAGCTCTTGGACCGTAATTCCCCCTGTCAGTTGTCTCTTGAGCAGTGCCACGGGGGTTCTCCGTCCCAGGCCAAGCAGTGGTAGGTACGGAACGACAGGGAAAACCAACGTCCCAGTGTTCTCGCTTGCCTGCTTTGGCAGCGGTTGGAAGTGTGCTCGTGACCTCGCCAGTGTGCCCGTGCCCGAGTAACACGGGCAGAGGATGTGTACGACGTGGGAGACCTCCTACCGAGTCCCTCACAGGGCGGCAGTCCCACGTGAGGATTTACTCCTCAGGAGCCTTCTCTTCCTCAAGATAAAACTGGAGCGGCATTAAATCCCGAAATTTAAAACAAGCCTGGAAAGCTGTGAAGAAACAAAAGTTTCTAAAGTCCAAGCAAATGGCTTGGTGAAAAAACAATAGTTCAGGGTTGTCCTTATGTTAGGCTTCAGCTTCTGTCTTCCAAACCGACTTCCACAGGATCGTTTTTCACGCTCGTTAATTTTAGTTGCGTTTCACAGAGAAGGCAAAGACAGAGCCTAGATCGTATATCTTGGTGTTTAGATAATCTCTTGTGAGGAGACTTACAAGGAGCTTACGCAAGCAGGTGTCAGTTAGGAGAGAAAAGCTGTGGTGTGAAACCAGAGGGAGCTTTTATGAGACCAGCCCTACATGATCAGAGCACAAAAAACAGATGATGACAACAAGACATGAGCAGGAAAAAAGTAGGAATGGGAGGAAGTCGGATGGTGCACAGAGGAGATTATTTTTGTCTTTGGCACAGAGCCATACAGGAGCTTAAAGGGCATTTGACTGAGGCATTTGACTAAAATGCAAAAAGCGCTGCGGGACCTAGGACAGGCATCTGAGCGAGGCGTAAGTTTACGAGCGTATGAATCACTGAAGAGGGGAAGAGGATTTTAGGCCTTTTTTTTTCAGTTGAGGTCTTCTAACAGCATGTGTGGAAAAGAGAGGGAACGGCATTCAAAGCAGCAGTTAATTAAGGGAGGCTGAGCCGCTGGGGACATGGAGGAGAGAGACATGATCTGCCTTTTGCCAGTCACTTATAAGTTGTAGCATGTAAAAGCACGTACGAGCCATATTGCTGGTTGCCTACGTTAGTGGAAGATGGAAATCTTTCTTTTTCTTTGAGATTCTTTTTCTTTGATTTCATTCCTCTTGTTTCTTGTCAGTGCAAAAATCCATCAAGTTGTCTTACATACAGTAACAAATCCCAAAAGCTAAAGATACGTGTACATCTGTGTTTCCATCTCCCTCGTGTTAAAGAGCAGATAAAAAGTCAGCTAATTGAAAGCATCTAATTAGACCCAAGTATTAAAACAGGAGACAAACCTTCGTGTTATACAAGCCAGAAGATTATTTCCCTCATACTTTGGGTCAGGACACTTGACATATCTAAGGAACAGAGCGAAGTGTTTATGTAGGGTAAATTATTGTGTTGGTAAGAGGAGTATTTTGAGCGTTCTTACTGAATCCACGTACAAATCTAGAAAGCTGCTACACAAAATCATCCCCCATAGAGACACTTGCCCCGTAGGCTTTGTGTATGCACTGTCTGCACTGCATCAGCAGAACGGGAGGATTTGTATAGCTATGGCATTGATCCTGCCCAAACTAGAGAAGCCTGGCCATGTTCTACCCTACAGCTTATGCTGTAAATACATCTACGCAGGGCTAGGCCTTAGTCTGGTCAATCCCGTGTAACTCGAACCGTGACCAGCATCACAGAGTTGTACTAAATCCATGCTTACTTCACCTTCCAGAATTACAGTGGGGCACTAAATAGTAGAGCACTCATTTTCTCTCACCAAAAGGAGCCTCTTCTAGACAAACCCTTTGCCTGATAATTATGACAGTTTATCTTTGTGCCCTTTGCCTTCCTTTCTCTGCATTTATCTTGACTTTCTTCTTACAGCAGTTCCCATGGCATTAGTCGGCTGTAAATTCAGCGGCGGTTCATAATTATCTTTGAAAAACATACGCGCACAAATAGCCACCAGGAATATCTTGTTTGTTTGTTTTCGTTCTACAAGCCGTAAGAGGGACGAGCACGGTCAGGCCCACAGACGGATGGTTTGGAGGAGGGCCTCCCTGGAGATAAGCAAAATTTTCCATGTGTCTGTGCAATGAAACAAAGGGCGCCTGCCGTCTTATATTTATCATTAGACACTTTTGATCAACAGCTCTTCGCTGAGAAGAAAAAGTCCTACTTCAAGTACTATATTTGTCATTTGTTTGGATTTTGGAACAGTATAAAATATACACTTTCTTTTTCTTTCACTTCTTTCATCCGTGGCAAGAGTAAAGGTGCAGATTCTCAGCTGGTATGAAGGCAAATAACCACAGCGGGGGAGCAACTAGCTGCAAACGCGTAGGTGTTACGCCTGTGCTGCACCAGGCCCACTGCTAGTGCTCAAGGGGGGGCTGTCCTCAAAGCTGCCCTGTCTCTAACACAGTTAGTGATGCAAAGCCTAAGAACGTGCATAGCTTCAGTATCTGAGAGCTCTGGCATCCAGACACTGATGATGCTGTTAGAGACTCCCTGGCCAGAAACAGGATTGTTTCTGGCACAAGTGATTCACGTTTAAGGGAGAGACAGGCAAAAATATACTGATTCCAGCGATGAAATTGGGTTAGAAAGTTGCTTTCACTGCATTCACTCATTCATGTGACACCTGTGACAGTGACAACAGGAGTGCAAACAGTTCCTAGGAGGAGGCTGACAAGCTCCAAAGCTGCACTTAATACGGATAAAGGTGACCGCAACGCAATAGCCACCCTACGAAAAACCTTTGATTTGTTCCCGAATCACCGTGCCGAGGTCCTGACCACCACCCCACTACTGCCTCGAGTTTTGGAATCAGGGAAAGGTAACGGAACACACCAGGGGTCATACCCGCCTCATAGTTACCTGTCTATTCCCCCGGTAAAGCTAGGAGCTTGGAGATGGCTCCCAGGCCACGGCGGCTCTGCAGCCTTCCCTGGTGAGTTCTGGTCTCTGTGCTTCCCTAACACTTTGGGCTGAAACGGCTACAGCTGGTACGGAATCTTAAGCGAAGTGAAGCTTTCCTGTTTTACTCATCGATGTGATAAAGTGAATCCTGACAACTTTTTCAGTAGGTCACTTCGGATTTATTGGAAGGTAGTAAAGCAGACACAGAAACGCTCAGATCAAGCAGTTCATGTCTACCCTGAATCAGTAATGAACATGAGTCCCATCCTCAGGAACTGTACCCCTTCCCCCGAGCACTTACTGACAGGGGAAGCAACGGGAGAAAGCTTAAATTCCACGCAAAGCCACAGAAGATACGGCACAGTTACAACGAAATCCTGCAGCCACGTGCTAAACTGAACCAACGTCTGAAGCTTGAAGAATTGCCCCGTGCCTGAAGGTATGTCTGTGTCGGTTCTGAAATAAAAGGACAGGATAACTGCGTGTCCTGACTGCGAAAAGGATACTCGTGACTTCAGTAGGAAAGGGATAAAAGGGGAGGTTTCTCCTTCCTCCCCTGTAACCATAGAGAGTATACTAATGACTGGTAGGACTGAAGGTTATTCTACCCGAGCCCAAGAGCTGTTAATTTTCAGATTCTTTTTCAAAAAAAAAAAAAAAAAAAAGGCAGGGAAAAGACATCTAGAACAAAGTTTAGTGACAAAGTTGGTATGCCATGAATATTTACAAATAAAAGTAAAAACATTTCTATATATACACATACAGGTGACCTGATACTTAATGCACAGATTGTGTGAAAATAGCATTCTTGGCTCTTTGTTGCTGCTTATTTGGATGCCAAAAAATAGAATACAAGTATTTGATGGCAAAGCTAATCTATACAGCATTACTTAAATACAGAGAACAGACACGTGTAATAAGGAAGAGTACAAAATGTACTCCCCCAAATTAAAGAGGTATTCTCACGTTCCTCTTAAACTACGCAATAGCTAAACGTTAGTTAGGCAGTGGCTGTAGTTAAAATCCACGTAACTTTACATCGTCGCTAATAACATGTAATAATACCCACGTGTTTTGCAGTACGAGAAAATACTACAAATACTCTGTGCTTAGTGTAGGCGATATCGCAGAGACATAAGTATGTGCAAAGGTCAGGTATATGGATTCTAACTGTGGTACCTATGTGCTAAATAGTACAGGCCCAGGATACATGACGGATATTATCAAATGGCATTTTATACGACATTTTTGTGCAGGAAACTGAGATTTTTCCTCCAAATATGATTACAGCTCTTGAGTTTAAAAAAACACCACTGTATGAAAACTGTACATGATACGTCTTGCCAATACGCTGCCTACTTCTCTGTAACAAATGAGATGAATCACTGCCCACCGAACCCTGGTCTGGTGTAAGTGCATGTAACTTTGCTTTCTACTCATTTACGCCTGCTAAGGATTTGGATTTTAAAACACACCCGAGTTGCTGCAGTAAGCTAGAATTCGTGAGGGTTGAGTTTCCATGTTACCAACCCGTAAAGTCTGGTCGTACGCCCTGGAAATCACTGACAGTAAAAGACCGTGATCGTCTCCTAAGGGCAGGACGACCGGGATTTCTCCCCTTAACCAAATTTAAATAGGGGTCAGATCTTAGGAAGCGTGGGTAGCTGTCTTGCTCCATCAGCCTGTAGACTGTGTTTTGGGCAGCATCAAAAGTGGTGATGATGGGCCGTTCAATATTCTGACTTGTGACTTCTTTGGTTTGAAAGTCCAAATTCACCTGGAAAACGAGGAAAAGTGTATTTTTTTAATGTACGTTCATGCATTCCCTGTGTTATTATCCATAGCAATGACACTGTGCTTTGCTGAAAGTCCTTTTTGATCAGAGCACCTTGAACCCCTGACACGAGTGGTTAATAATACCGCAGGATTAGTTAGCATGTCCACGTTCAGTAGTGGCTGTCAGAAAGTCTTCCCAGATGTGGCACTGGTGCAATGGAAAACTGGTAAAATAGAAGATAAAGTTTGATGTTTGATCAAACTATTAGATGATCATTTATTCCATGTACCGTTGCATTCATCCTGGGAAGGTTTAATTAGTATGAGACTTTTATTGAAGTGTCAGGCACTGATTTAAGCATGCTATTTTGAAAAATGAGCTATAGAAAATACATTCAAAAAAAGTTGATGTGGTCAAAATGTAACTTCTGTGCTTTTTCGTCCCTCACTGAGATACATCTGTCATTTCCATAAAGCTAGTTAAAACAAACAGTTTAGATCTAAGAACTGAAGGGCAACTAATGACAACAAAATGCTCCGCTCCTCAAACGTAAGATTTTACGATCCTATCGAACCGTACGCCCAGAAGGTTGTGCGTAAAAGAGCTCTGCTGGACAGCAGGCTAGTCAGAGAGAAGAGGCAAGTTCTAGAGCTGCGTGGTCTGAAACAGGCCGCTGTTGGCTGGGCTCAGCTGAACCCAAGGAAGGAAGTGTCAGCAAAGCCAACTGCTGACGGTGAACAACAGCACCCAAAAGTATGACAGATAAAGAAATGGTTACGGTGCTGCCAGTCACAGTATGACTCCCACCCCCTGTCCCCTCCCTAGCTTTTCTCCTGCTCATCCTTTCACTTATGTCACTCTCATAAGCGTTGACCGTATCAACGCTTGACGCCCTATAACTGCTCAGACATTGATCAATGGGCCACGGCAGGTCCTACCTCAAACAACCCGAGGGTTCTTTTTATCTAAGGTCCACCCCAAAGGCATGCAGCAGGGAAAGAAATAAAAAGGGACGTAAATCTTTCAAAGTGGACGTTTCCCAGGAAAAGCAGATCTGAATCTTAAATATCACCTGTGGGAATTACAGGTAGAAATTGCACCACTTGACAATCCTGCTCTTGAAATGAGAATTGCACCTTTTTTACCCTTGTTACAGGAAAGTAGCAGTTCGTGTTTAACTTCTGCTCTTTTAACAGATGAAGAAAAAAAAAAAGACAGGGGAAAAGAACTGCCAAGTGACATATTTGATCTGCTCAAACTTCACAGAATTACAGGAACTTGTAAGTTCAAAAGACCTCTCGAAGAGGCTGACTGTGATTTCAGTGAGAGTCCATCATCTCCCAACCTGTACATCCCCTTTGTAGAGCAGGCAAAAACTATTCCTTTTGCTCCTTAACGAACCCCGTATAACACGCTTCAGGAACGTGAAGGAATTGTAAATATGGAAACTTTCTGCACTACTACAGTAACATAAAAAGGCCTCAGTGTTGCTGAGGACTGACGTATCAACATATTTTTTGTGTATGACAGAAACATACCAAGAAAATGCAATCAGAGCCGGGGGGCAGAAAGGAGGGAGGGGTCAATCAGGAAAAGTCCATGTTCAAAACATAATTAATATTTTAAAGGATATGTTTAATTTAATAGTTTCTTCTAGTCTCTTTTATTCTTTTGGCTCATTTAAAATAAAAGCTTCTGAATCTCAGTTATGTAATAATTTAATAGTTACTGGTTTAAGAGAAAAGGGCGAGCAAGTCTGTTGTTCTGGAGGCAGCTTTAAATACAGACAGAATACTTTTTCACAAATGCCAGCTGACGTGTCGCACCGCCGCTTCAACGTTTATCATCACTGTTCCATCTGAAATATATCCTGTATATGTGTGTGTGTGTGTGTGTATACACATCTCCTGGCTCTACAGACCACTAGGAATCTCTGCTTCCTACGACATAAAATTTAAACTCATGCTCTATATAGGAGGAGCCACACGGAGGGAGTATTGAAAGGAGTGTGGAGAACAGTGAGAACAATCTATGCCGTTGCTTTCAGATTTCCTTCCACAGTTGTGACATTTAAGATAAGATTTTAAGCCTTTTTACGTCAGTGACTACATGATTAACTGTTGTCCCTGCATCTGGGCAGGCACTTCTTAAAAGCAGATTTCATCAGACGCGGCTGTGTCAAATACCGGGCTGCAACGAAGAACATTTTTACTGTACCTCTTTTGGAGCATCTTTCCTTATGAATGTTTCATAAATGGTCTTAGCTTTTGGCAAAAGTTCATGTGCCGTTTTGCTTTTCTTGTAATCCTCGCAAGCCATCCAGAACTCGATGTTCTCCTCACTGAACTCAGTTTTCAGGAACTTCGTAAAGGCATGCAATCCAGCTAAAAAAGGGGATGTTCAATGGCATTAAAGATACGTACCCTTATCAGACGGTTACTTTTTTCACACAGCCTGTGCAAGGGAACGGAATAGGCTGTGCTGCCTTTGAATTGCATCACATCATAGATGATTATTTGAAAGGTTCTAAAATAATTTTTTAGATGACGATCCTGAGTGCTGTAACTCTCATTACAGAATTCTCAGCATCTGTAAAAATCCACTACCAAGATCTTGTGGATTTAGAAATGGAAGCAATCAAAACACATAGATGTATGTGGAAGGCACATGTATGTGGCATCTGTTTATTGAAGGAACACTTTACTGTTATGTTACTCTGTTCAATGAAATATGAAACTTAAAAGTTATTTTCAGCTACGTCCAGTAGTTGACAGCATGCTATAGCCTAAGAATGTGAGGAGAGCAGCAGCACACGCCGCCGTAAATGACCTATCACACCTAGTTTGGTAGCTGCCGGGTCTGTCTAAGTGCACGACCAGATTTATAATTTTCCATCGTTTGCCATCAATTTTCCATCCTAACAGTCTGCACAGAGAGGAAACAGCTACTGACCTTTCTCAGAAAGCAGTTTGTCAAAAGATTCTCCCCATTTCACGGCTTCTTCAGGAGACACGCTGTGTAAGAAACAGAAAGTGGCTTTGAAGAGTAGTGCATAGTGTGTACTTGCGCGGCTGTTGGAACCTGTTACCGTTGCTGCTCGGGACCGTTTGGCGAAGCCTTTGGTTAGATCACATCACTAAAGGAGCTCGTTCTCTTGGGTACTTCACAAACATTGGGTTTAATTTCTTTCTGATATTTTCCCTGCAGATTTGTACTTTTTCTCCCCTGTCTAAAACAACATCAGAGCAGAGATTTTTCTCTTCGGTGTTTGTGTTGCACTACTGATCTTTAAGAGAACCGAGATCATGCAGTATGGTAAAACTCATAAGAGAACCAGGTCAGTCACCTAGTTAAACTCAAAAAATGCGCTTAGCAGAGATGTGGTTTTGAACGCACTCAGTCTGAGGCTGTGTTACCACAGTCTGTTTTTAATGAAATACGGGAAATTTTATAGCCTGAAGACAAAGTTGTAGCCATATGGTTGAGGTGATAATCTTACTGGGTGACAGCACACGTAGCCCAGTTTGTTTACCACAAACGTGTTTCAAGTGTCATGTTATTCTGAGACGCTGAGCTCTGGTTATAGAACTCCACGTATTCTTCATCACATGTCAAGTTGCATGCATTTTACTTTGATTTCGAATATTCTGCCTTAGAGAACAATGCAGAAAGGGAAAAATCCCCCCTCCCCTACCTTGTTCACTCAAATACAGTTTTTGGGAAACCCTTTTTTGGTGTTGTACAGCTCAGCCCTGAACACACACCTGGAGAGTACTTGGATTTTTGTAGACCAGACTGGAGTAAGCCTGGAGATGAACTGTATCATACGAAGACTAGGACGTAAGTTCTAAGCCTGGAGGTGAAGCTGATTTTTATCAGGTGCTTTATGAATATTAATATTTAGAACCATTTTCATTTGAGGACAACACACAGCACGCTGAAAGTAGCGACAAGCAACTTGTCCAGGGTTAGTTGGTTAGAACAACTTCATAGGGATGGAGCACTTCTTAAAAAGGATTCCCATTCCCTAGCGGAGGCTTGCCGTTCTGTTGCCTGATTGATGTAGTTTGGGCTCCATTGGCGAATGTGGAGTTTAGATGGAGGGAAATTCCAATCACTCTGAGAAGGAATTCAAGCTAGTAATGATCTTGGGTTTGCACAACATGAAAAGGATGATTTTTAATATTCTTTTCTAATAGATGTCACATCTCTCCCAGCTGAAGTCATTGTTTATAGGAATTTATATTTTAACTAAGCAGAGACAAACAGTGCTCAAGATGTACGAATACTGGAGAACTGAAATTCCAGAAATTACCACAAGCCACTAAAGTAGGGGGAATCTGGAGGCAGCCAAAATGGGACCTCACTCCCTTACAGAGTTTTTTAATTATGAGAAGTACAAAAAGTGCAGTTCTCTGAACTGTGTGGACTTGTAGGTCTGGGAACAGTGGGTCCCTATAGCTACAGAAACTAATTTGGTCACTGTGAAAGAGAAACCCTGACGGCTTGAGGTAACATACACAGTCCACAACTGCACGAAATGCTGGAGGGGTTCTTTTCTGGGTTTGGAAACTCCTGGTGTGCGTTTCTGATTTTCTTCAGACTGTGCATGAACCCAGTGGCCTCACACATCCCCAGGAGCTGGGTACAGCAATGAGTTGCCTCAATAACAGGTAGAAACCTAGATCTGTTCAGCTTTGCTGCTTTCTAAAAATGAGGAGAAACCAGTGAACAGGTCATAGGCATTTCCACTATCACCATGCTGTCCGTCTGCAGCCTTGCATTAAGCTCTCTTTCTTCTCTTAGTTTATATCTCTGTGTGAAGAATGGAAAGCGTAACAACGAAGTAAATTGCTTAAATAATAAATCCCAACCTATTATGTCACTTTATTATTTGAAAAAGTGTGCTTTTTCCCATTTTTACTGAAAATAATCTACATCTCTCTAATCCATATATAGAAAGATCAGCAAAAACCTACCAGTTTCTCTTCTATACAATAAGAACAGCAGAATCCCTGTTAGGCACCTGGCAGAGAGTAACATGGTAAAAGGCAGTTGGCTGAGTGAGGAAGTGCTAGTCTGTTAAAAGGGGGAAATTCTTCAGAGAATTATTTATTGCTGTTGCATCTGCCTCTGAAAGTGCCTTTTCACAGATGATAAGAATGCGTTTTTGGCTGTGTACTTTGTACGAAATACCCAAGGGTAATCAGCCACCCAGTACTGTCTGCATACAGGTGGCATGGAGGCTGAGCTTTCTCCTTCTGGATGCAATCTTAGCGTGGTTTTACCTGTCTGGAACTGAGACAGGGAAAAGGGTGTTCTCAGGGCTGTGGTACCTTTGTTCATCATTGCAATGTGACCACTATTTCATGGGTCCCAGAAACAGGAGTTTGGGCCTTTATGTAATTTCTACCATGTGCTGACAAAGAGTAAGGGCTTGTAGAAGCAGTTCTGGTCAAAGCAGGCTTCTTGGCCCCAAAGGCAGTAACTGCTTAAACAAGGTTCATCAAGACTGTTAAGACAAAAGAGCACGGGAAGCACTGAGGTGTCCTGAAATGATCTGTGATGGAAAGAAAGGGGTGGCAATATTTTTAGGCCATGGAGTTGCAGTACTTTACACATTCCTTCTTTTTAGTTAAGATGTGCAAATGTAATTCTTACTGTATCAGTGAGATCTTGGGACCCCACTGAAGTCTGGAACTAAGCTCTTACTGAAGTCAACAAACCCAAGATTTCACCTTGCATCTGTATAAGAAACAGTACTACAGGGACAACGCTAAAACGGTGTTTAAAGACCGGTATCTGAATTTTGGAGACAAAGAGTGTTCGAGCAATTACTGAAATTACTTAGGAACTATGCATTCAGTATTTGACATGCGTCTGGCATTTGTACATCACAGAATTCTTTGGGAAGTCTTCTTTTCAAGGAGCTGTATGATTTCCCTATAATCAGTATTTTGTCTGCTACATTTCTAAGTTGATGCTTGCTCAGTATTGTCAGTGGAGTAATGAAAATGCTGCTGGCATGAGTAAAGGTTTAAATGTGTCTGCAAGTGTACGGGGGGCCAGTCTATGCTCAGGGGTGTGAAAACTAGTGGTGAGTTACCCTGATGCATACCAGACACTTCACAGCACCTGTATGCTTTCGTTAGATTGCTCACTTCTAAATTAAATAGATCTTGAAAGCTCTACTCTTTGCCAAGTCTGAATGCACACACACACAGATGCAGAAACGTTCTGAGTCACACCGGCACTTCCTGAAAGGAATCCCCATCCACGCAGTCTTTCATGCTGCTTACCTTGCTGCTTTTGTCAGGTTTCCGGGTTTACCAAGATGATCAGCTTCGTGGAATTCAGGTTTCTGCAGGAGAAGGCTCAGCCTATTTCTCTTCTGCTTAGCTCTACAACAGAATCAGGGTAGTTTTTCAAGCAAACTTGTTGATAGTTGGGGGTTTTTTTCCCTAACATTTCCACTGACTAATCTGCTTCTGCATCACAGATCCCTCTATGCTCACTTACAGTAATGTTGATGTTACTTCTACATATATTATTCACATTAATGATTTTTTCTTTAGATTTGTATTTCTTTATAATTTTTGTCTCTATATTTGTATTTATATTTCTCAGCACAAGTGTAGATAGGAAGCACTGGCAAAGAGAAATGGAAATATTTCCATTTTCAGTATCCTTTTCATTTATTTGTAAGATGAGGGGGTGAAATTTCACAGTAGAGAGCATAAACAGTTGGCTCAGCACCTTCTACTTTTAATGTTTCGCAAAGAAAAAGGGAAGTATTGCTTCCTGTAATTTGAAATTTTTAAAACGAAACTTTCCTGGATCACAATCAGGCTGTAAAGAAGCAGTTCTCCGAACTTCTTGAAACCTCCCCCTCCTATTTTCTTAGTTCATTATATGATTTAGCTTCTTGTTCTTAAGGAATATTTCTGTGATGAACTAGTATTTCACATATACAATTCCTAGGATTGCAGTCCATGAGTTTTCACATATGTAAGTCAAAAATAAAATGCTCTGTGCCCTGAATTCATACCCACAAGCTATGTTAGAAGAATCCTCTGTGTAAACAGAACACTCAGCCTGACCTTAAAACTTACCCAGACTTGCTTGCTTGGTGTGGCTCTTCTTTAACTGTTGACTTCATGACTTTGTAATAGGATTTGTCCTTCGAAGCAGAAGTGTTTAGTGGGGGGAATAAAAGAAGCGGGTTCTCCATCTTCCTCTGAAAAAGCCTCCCAGCTTCAGCAAACGGTCTTTTTTTACTTCCTTACAGCAGTTGCATCTGGTGTAACTGGTGTGCTCAGGAGGGCTCACATGGTGCCTCGGGCTGGGTCGCTCCCAATCAGCTGTTGAGCAGCTTCCAGCGTAGGTAGTGGGAAGAAGGAGGTTCTCCACCTTCACTGCCGCTGCAGCTGCACGTACGCGGGACCTTGAGTAGAGTTCTGGTTTTACAGTCGTCATTTAGGGAAGTGAGATTGCAACTTTGCAAAATGGCTGTTGATCGTCCCGACAACAGAGCCTCTCCCGGCTCCTCGGAACCCGATGTTTCTCCGGGCTCAGGATGCAGCCATCGTTTTCCCCCAGACACCTGTGAAAAGTGTTCTTTAAAATGAACTTTAATGAGAATCATTTTGCATGAAATAGTACACAGCGTGGTCTTAAACTCTTAGACCTTCTAAGTGACCTTAAACTGCCCTCTACAGCCGCGGGTGCCATGTGCTGGACACAAAACCAGGTCTGTCGACTGTTGCTGACTTCAAACCCAGGGTTTCCCGGAGTCTCCTGCAAGAACCAAGTGAAGCTGTAGTTCACCAGCTATTTTCTAAACAGAGATTTTAATTTTTGCACCATTTTTCAGAAATGATGAGCACCTACTTCTAATATCAAGTTTGTCCACTTCAAGCCCCCTCCTTTATCTTTCTGGCTTGATTTTCATTTACAACCTCCCAGTCAGGATAAAAAGTCTTTAGTCCTTCCCAAAAAAAAATTGTGATTTTCTTTTTGGGGGCTGTAAATAACAAAAAAAATCTCCTTTCAGTTTGCATAAGGTAAAAATAGGTTAATTTTTTTAGGCTGATCGGCACACATCATCTCTTCACATACAAGCCTGATGTTAATTAAGTTTCTCGTCTGCAGGTACAATTTGTGTTGGAGATGTCATAAGAACAATCTACCAAAGAAACGCCTTCAGTGTTAGCTGGATGAGGGGCTGGAAAAGACTAAAACTATGCAGTAGTTAATTGATTCAGAATTAAATAGTCCTGCTTTTTTTAATGCCAGTGCCGTGTTTTGATTACTCAGGTGACTCCAAGCCTTGGGGAGAAGACACGACCTCATCACCTTCCCACAGTTTTGTCCAATCCTGCACAATTACTGCAACACGGGCAAGTGCTGGTGAGAGTCCCACCATGGCCTTTTCCTTGTGGCTTGCGGAGCTGACGAGGACGGGAGCTACCAATATGCAAAAGAACTGAACAAAGAAAACACCTCTGCTGGGACTCCAAATTCCTGAAACATAACAAAAAAAGATGTTATTTATTGTGGGTTTTTTCAAGAGAGAGAAAAATGAAAGGAAACTCATGTGTTACATGTGTGGTACGAATTTTAAAATCAGACTGGGCAACATTCAGTGCAAACCTGCCTTTTGGGACCCAAGGACCTTTAAGAAGCAGAGTTATGGTTTTAAACCGCATTTTCAGTTTCAGAGTAGGCTTATGTATCACAACCTGCTGAGCTGAAACTGGCTTTAACCGCAGTTGTCTTTAGTAATGCATTCTGTCTTTTACCAATAGGTAAATAAATACAGAGCGTGTGAGTTTATTTCACTTCTCTGTAACTGTGGTGGTCACAGGAGATTTTTTTTTCCACTTATTCCATGTATATTATACCGTCTGTGTCCATCTGCCGTAATTTTATTACCCGGTGATTTCAGTTCCTGGAAAATGTTTTTAGTTGTGGCCTCAACAGTCCACATAAGCTGATTCAAGAAAGATTTGTAGCATGAAATGTCACTCAGAAGTGAATTTTGGTGGCCTTGCCACTATACCAGGTATGACGTGTCAGGTCATCCCTTCAGCACCCACCGCCGCTGGGCTCTCCCCAGCCCACATCTGGATGGCTTGTCCAAGCCACCCTTAAATGACCCTAAAGCAATGGGTGTTGTGTCTTAGATGCTTGGAATATTCCTGTACTATACTGTGACAGTAGTATCAGTCCCAAATGCAGCAACATGCCGTGCGTCTTCAAGAACTCATCCGGAAATTGTGTTTGCAAGGGAGGAAGGAAGGGTATAATTACAAATAATCTTCCCTTCCCCCTCTTTTTTTTTTTTTTTTTCCCCAGTAACAGAAAGCTGATATTAAATTCAGGCCCTGAAGTAGCCAAATCGCATCAAAGTCAGCCTGTGTTGTGTCAGCGACGGTGCTGGTGCTAGTAAGTATTCCTGTTTTGCACTGCAGGCTACAGTAGTTATAGCAACGGTATTAACGACCCCGTAAATGCTTCTGGGCCACTTTGTGTGCTGCAAGATGACGATACAGGAAAATGAATGAGTTATTTTAAGCCAGAAAAAGCAGACCCAGAATATTATGTTGATGACATGAACCTAGAAAGCCTTAAAGAAATTCAGGATGAGAACCAAATGTCCTGATTCCCAATCATTTCTCTAACCACTGAAATGTATTCACGAATCTTTTGGCAAGGAGACTGGTGATTTTTAAGCCCTCAAATCAAGATCTCCTTTGCAAAGTGACAGCAATATTGACTTAACGATTTATCATTTGTAGGCATGAATAAATACATTTTTCATGAGTTTTCATAGTTAGATGAGTAATGTATTTTCAAAACAATCTTTATGTAACAAAAAAGCAAAATTGAACTGATCAAAAAGCGGAGGAAGTTCCTTGAGGTGATGTCCTGGTCTCTCTGGGCCTGCTCCTCAGCTGAAGTGCCCACACTGGCTTCTGTTAGTGTTTGATAAGGTCCTATCACAGCTGATGGTAAAGTCATGATTGCCTTGTTTAGAGCCAACAGCTGCCCTCTGTGAAAGAAGTGCTGACTGATACCATTAGCAAGAACGACATTTGATTATACACTGAATATTTCTTTTTTAAAGGTAAGCACTGAAAGATTCAGACCGCCTATTCAGCTGAACTGAGGTGAAGCCCTGATTGAGTGCTTCAGCACAAAGAACTAGAGCACGATGTGAAGTTCTCCTGTGCTAGTAATCCATCTAGTAATGGAATCCATCTGTGCTAGTAATAGCACCTTCAAGCTATTTTTGTTACCTGCCAGGTAAGTGTAAACTTTCCTTCCTTCATGCCCATGCTCACATTCCTGTGCTGCCTGGGCTTCTCCACAACCGAGCTCCACCGCTGTTCTTATTCAAACCCAATTTCACCAGTGTGGCTGTTGTGGGCTGATGTTTAGTTTCTGCTGAAGGGAGGCAATATTCACCTTTGTGGGAACTAAAAAAAAAAAACCAACCCAACAACACAGTCTCTTTACTGTCCTGTGAAGAATAACCATGGAAATAAACTTCACTGAAGAGACTGGGCTGAAAAGATGTGGGTTCGTGTTTCCCTTTCTCCTGCAAAAGGATTTGAAGAATTGAAAATTAAAAGTACTTTTAATTGGTTTGATTTAATTTGGCTTTAATAATTCTGTTGCTCTTCAGTAACTTCTTAACAATTTATCACTCCTCAATACTTACATTGTTTATTCCTTAAAAAAAAACGTAATTAGACCTACAGTTCAATAATAATAATATCATCAACATATGATTGTTTTATCTTCAGTTAAACCCCCATTTTTGCTTCAGGAAGCAATACCAAATGGAAAATAGATTTATTTTAAATCTCAAGTAGAGGAGCTTGCAGTCTGCTAATTCAGTGAATTTCTTCAGTGGTACACCTCAAAGATTCATCCTGGTGGAAGAACTTGGCACGTGGGATACTTCAGAGTTAGTGGAAGAGAAGCATTGTAACGCCCACACGTAGTTCACGTTATAAACCCCCTTTTGTTGCTGCTCTTTAAAAGGAAGGAAACAACATTGCATTGTTTCAGATATGGATCACTGACAACAGGAACATAACGTTTTGCATTCGAGGTCTGTAGGTCCTGTCAGTCAGGGATCTCCAAAGAATTTTGTAAGGCATCCGTGATGCAAACGCAAGCTTGATGCAGGCTTGGGAATCTTTGTAGTTTCTGCAGAACTGCTGTGGAAAATGCTTACATCTGTGCTAAACTAAATTAATTTATTTAGTCTTTTGAAAGGTCAGAATAAGAAAGTGAGTCTGCAAAGCTCTCAGCTGCATTCATTTCCTGCCTGCCCCACGGTTCTGTGGCTGGCATCTCTGATTAGTTCTATTTACATATTACATACATCACTGTCACAATTAATCTACAGGAAGCTGGCCTCTGAGTTGAAGCGCTCAGTGTTTACAACTAACTCCCCACAAGCATACAGCAGTGACATCAGTGCTCATTAGGCACTGAGTTTTAATGACCCACTTCCGGGAGTGCTCACCTAGGACGCTCACATGCACTTTAAAATGTGCTTTTTTTAGTGTGGTATTCACAGGAAATGTTGGAGGCAGGAATGTGTGCTAAATCCTGCCCAATATATCCTTCCGGAATTAGACACTACTGGATTTGTTTCTGTCTCACAGAAATCTAGAGGGATTCCTCACAGGACAGCCTGCTTTTTTCCAAGAGAAATATTTTATCCAACCATACTTATAGGGCAAGGATTGGGCTGAGCGTTTTCTGGCCCTTCCGTGACAGGTGTGGGAGAACAGAACGGAGAGACTATCACTCAGTCGTGTAAGAGGGCTGTCGCTCCTGCTCCACTGAGCGTTAGCCATAAGATCAAACTCCCCACAGCAGTTAAGGGAATAAAATGTGGGAATAAAATGTTTTACATCAGAAGTGAGTCCTCTATCAGTGCTGAAGCTGAGCCCTCGTGTGGGATGCCAGGCCTGTCCTCACTCCGCTCTTCCAGTCAGATGATTCGGGAATATCTTGAGGATGCTGCAGCACAGGCTGAACTTCTAGGGTGGGCACTGTCAAACCCCATAGCAAGAACTAGGGAAGCCATACAAAGCATTTCGTACTTAAAAGGCAGCTCTGTGGGGAGGAGGGCTACCCCAGGACTGGGAGAGCACTCAAAACAGGGTTTGAAGGCAGCACCTAGGTATTTAGGATGAAATTAGGCAGGGCCTAAGAACTGAGGTTCTACTGCAAAGCCGCCCTTGCTGGCTGCAGTGTTGCATCGTGTGCTCCCTCAGTATAACACAGCACTGATACAGACATACCCAATTCTGCCTTTTAAAAGCACAGCTAAGATTTCTTCAGCTTATATGTTACTGCGTTTTATTCATTGTTACTTCTTCCTGATAGTGCATTGCTCTGATGTCCTGATTCAGGTGATGTAAACAGTCCTAGGGCTTACGAAGTAGTATGGTGGATTGCTCTGCAAAGCAGTAAAAAAACTGGGACGAAACAAATGAAAAATCAGTCTCTCCGTCCTCACTAAATATATAAATATATATGTGTATGAATATATATATTAAATTATCATCAAAGCCTGTCAAAAGGAGACAGTGCCTGAATATTTTAAAGCTACCAGTTATGTTGGTTTCTTCTCTTCAGTAATTACCCAAAGAAGTTCACCACTAAAACAAGATATAATTTAATAATAATGCCAGGTCAAATTTGAATGAGTCTGAAATCAAATTTGAATGAGTGAAATTTTCTAGGAAGGTTCAGCTACTTTTTGAGGATTCAGAAAAGCTGTACTCCAAACTGTAAGTTGGAGCAGTTTTATTTCCTAGATGATAAAAGTTCTGCAGTAGCAGTTTCCTTCTCCTCCTCTCACTATACTATAAATCTTCTTTTAGGAGGAGGCTGGTGTGAAGGCAGTTACACTCATGGTCAGTGTTCGCCAGGCAGTCACAGTCTCTTCTTAACTAATACCAGAATTTCCAACAAAAGCCTTCAGTTATCAAGCGTCAGGGTAACACCAGTTTTCCCAAAACTGCCACCCAATTTCTTCTTCAGATTTGCAAGAACCCTCAAGAAAAGTTTGCTGGTTGCCTAACAGCGTAATATGCAGAGGGCAGTGAATCTATTAAGCCTTCAGAACAGCTTCAGGGATAGTAGAGATAAAGCTCCGCTCTAGGAAAGTTCTGCGTATGTTTAATTTCAGTCATGCAAGAAATCTGACCCGATGAATTTGCTGTGTTGGATCGGAGACCGTGTGATCTGGCTAAGACCTGAGATATTTTGGGATGCAGCAGATGTGAGCAATAACGAATTGAACCCACTCTTCATTCTGGACTCTAGGCAGCAGTGTGGGTATTATGGATTCCTCACCCGTGCTGTCATGTTAGTGCCCAAATGGCAAGGTCTTTTGTCACAATCCATTTCTTGATTTTTTTTTCTGGCTTTTAGCCCAAATCATGACATGCTTCATTATTACAGTTTTGATCTGAAACAGACCTCAACTTTTGCAAATGTTGACCATGGCAACCTCTGGTTTTCACACCAGCATCTAAACCTGATTTTCATCAGGTCCAATCTGCTGCTCCTGTCTTTCTCGTCTTACTTTCTCACTCACAGCTAGAATAACTGGAATTATAAAAATAAGCTTTGCAAGCTTGCCAAAAATACTTCCTCAAAACAAAGGAAACGTGGTATTTGCACTTTCGGTATGCATACCAGGAAGCAAGCTATTCTAGTCTCGCCGTTGAGTAAAAACAGGTGATTTAGCACATTAATTTGATAAACTTAAAACCTGTAATAATTTTGATATTGCTGTGGTCACCCAATCTAATACAAATGTTGCATTTCACCTGTTTCTAATCAGCCTAGATTGCCTGAGGACAGAAACGTGTCCTTGTGGAATACATTCCAATCTGCAGCAACCATTTTTTGTAATTCCTAGGGAAGGTCTGCAGACTGCTTTGCTTGATCCACAAGCACCCTTCACATCCTAACTTTACAGATTGCCACTGAGGCTAAGCAAGACCTCTTTTTTTCCCCCCCCATTGAACGGTGTCCAAGTTTAAAATCTTTGCTTTCTGATGACCAAATTATGCCCCGATCCTGACAGTGTGATCCATCTTTTGCAGAGGATGGAAGGTGCAAACAGCCATATGGGAATCCAGATTTTCCAGCGCCACAATAAGGCACCTCAGGCGATGGGGTTGGCACTGCAACGGCCATGGCTGTCCTGGTGCTCCCTCGGTTGGAAAAATTCTGACATGTCCTTTCTCTTTTCCTTCAAAAATCGGCCGTGCTTGGAAATCAATGTCCCTCCCTTGCTCCTCCCTCCCTTCGTTCCCACTAAACGTTGGGATTTGTCTGACGAGGCCCAGCTGAGCCGGGCTTGCTTTGGTTCAGGACCATACATTTCTAAGGACTAAAAAAACATAAAAAACCCAACCAAAACCCAGCAAAACAGACTGATCTTTTGCAAATATTTTTCCTAGGAGGCTCTGTGGTGGAAGGAGTTAGTTGGGTTTTTTCCCGGGGAACACGGCGCCTGGGCTGCCCAGGCCCCGTTTCCAGCACGGGGCACATGCTGCGGCGCAGCAAAGGCCTCGGCTCAGGCCTCGGCTCCCCGCCGGGGCCCTGCGAGGGGCAGAGCCTCCGCCACAGCGGTGGGCCGGCGGGTGTCACTTAGGAGCACGACACACGGAGTGGCCTGTGCTGCGGGGCCATGTGCGCTGACGGGCACGGCGCTGAACGCCCCGCCGGGCGGGCAGCCTGCGAGGCTCCATCTGCCGGCATCCCGCGGCGCGACATGGCGGCCCGGCGGCTCTGCCCCACCTGAGGGCCCCCGGGACTACATCTCCCAGCGCTCTCTGAGAAGGGCCCGCCGGCCGGAGCTGCCGGTCACGCCCCGGCCGGCCCCGGGAGTGAGACAGCGCCCCGCCAGGGATATTGGCCTGGGGGTAGCAGCCGGTGCGGCCCCGGCTACAGCCGAGGGTGGCGTGTGGGGCCGTCGCCCTGTGCGGTTCAGCGCGCGGCAGTGCTCAGGCTCAGGGCTTACCCCGCTCTCATCGTCCTTGTGTGTGAAGAGAGGGCAGCGGCAGGCTGAGGAGATGCCACCTCGGGGGGTGGCAAGGCCATGGATTCATAGAATCACGGAATGGTTTGGGTTGGAAGGGACCTTAAAGCCCATCCAGTGCCACGCCCTGCCGTGGGCAGGGACACTCTCCACTAGCCCAGGTTGCTCCAAGCCTCATCCAGCCTGGCCTTGGACACTTCCAGGGATGGGGCACCCACAGCTTCTCTGGGCAATTGCCTCAGAGTTGTAAAAACAGGGTAATGGCCACTGGATTTGTGGTAGCAAGCGGGTGATGGCAAGCCCTGCTGCGTCTGGGTTAGGCTAACAGTAACCAAGGGCAGACAAACGGTTTTCTGGCTCTTTTATCCTACTCCTTTTACTTACCTCCTTTTCCTTACCATGATGTGTTTCTTTCCTGGACTTAAGTTAGTCACATCCTGCGCTATTTAAGTTTCCCCTAAGGTTTAGAGATCTCTAGCAGAAAGCTGAGCTAGCCAGAGTTGAATACAGCCAGGACGCCCTTGGGCCAAGGGAGATACACCCCGTGTGCCCATGATACACCCTAGCAGACCCTGGCTGTGTCTTGTGGTAGGACAGCCAAATGGCCTGCAAGTGCACAGCCTCTGTGTTGGCGCTTGCCCTGGCTTCATGTTCAAGCTTACAGCCCATGTTCCCTGATGATCTACCTTGTGAGCCATGGGAGAGCTCATGTGTGAGCCAGACTTCTCAGGCACCTTCAGTTTTGCAATGTGGTTCACACCCACTCACCCCAGACACGTGCCATTATGTGAACTTCCTTGTCAGCCACGTGGGGGGCAAAAGACTTGGCCCCTTTGACTCTGCAAACTCAGACTATCGACCCTTTAAAGATCATCTCTATCAGAGAAGCCCCTCTGTCCCTGCTGAGAATGGCCAAGATGCTCTTACCATCTGTTCAACTTGCACATTGTCACTTCTGATGGACCTAGAGCTGGGCGATCGTGCACCTGTTTCCTGGTCACCCTCCTCTAATAACAGCCCCATCAGTAAGAAATCCCTGTTAGTGTTGAGGGCACACAGCCTGTTTATTTTTGTTTCTGCTGCTTTCGTGGCAGGGCTGTGCAGACGTGGCAAAAGACACAACTGCTCTCTTGATGTTTGCACAGGGGGTCGTTATCTAGTAACTGAGTGCGTGCAGGAACCTGCATAATCTCAGTTGCAAAAGCCAGGTGGACTGTGAGCTGGGGGATCTTTTCTGGCTGCTGAAGAATCGTTTGTCACTGCTTTGCCTCTGTGCTTGCCACGCTGTATTCATTTAGGGTGACTGTGATCGTTATCTGAGCAGAGCTGAAAACAGGGAACCCCAGCAAGCCCTTGGGCAGAGCCAGAGCAGACACTTCAAAGTAAAACCCCAGGCTTCAGCCTATGACACGTGAGGGAAAGCCTCTTGCCCACAGACGAGCCTCTCTGAAGTCTCACTCTGGCTCCAGCAAAACGTGCTTCTTTCCAGGCGACTGCTTTATCTGCACTTTCTGCTTGTCATCACTTGAGGGCAGTTAAGCTCATGTCAGGTCTTGCTCCAGCTAAGCATGATTTGATCGAATTTTAGCAGTAAAATGATTCAAAACCCAGTACAAGCAAGGTAAAACTAACATCTTTGGGGCTGGCTGTGTCCAGACTGTGCCAGGAAAGCTGTAGTTTGTTAACTGCCATGTGCCTGGGTGGGAGAGGATGCTCCCCCTTTTCTTGAATACTGCCTGCGGCAGCAGACCCGCTGGTGAACTGATCACGAGTGCTAGATATGAGACTGTCCTGTAGTATTTCTTGACTCAGTCTGGCCTATGCAGGACTCACACTCTCGGACAGAGTTGCTGGCAAACAGTGTTAGTCACATGAAAAAATGGTTGTCGGGTGACCAATGTTCAGCCCTCAGTGTTTAATTGCAGCTGAATGCCAGAGTGATAACAGGAGGCTGAGTAACTCCAGCTAAAGTTAGTTTCTTGAAGAGGATGGAAATTTCTTATCTCTCGTTCCCACTAGGAATGACTCAGTGGCTTTGTATGGACACTCTGCTCAGTATATGTGAACACACAAGAAACAAGTACCACAGCTCCCAAGGTGGAGGCATGCAAGGTTGAGGGAAGAGGGCCAAGGTGCGTGTACGGCAGCGAGCCTTCAAATCACAAGTGTGTGGTGAAAACCAGTCTGAACAAAGTGATGCTTAGTGGTGTCTGTCTGCTCCACGACAGGCGCCCAGCTGACTGTTGGCTTCTTGCTGTCCTTCTGGCAGTGGTGGTAGTCCCTGTGCCATGCCTTCCCCTTCTTTAGGAGACATCACAATCTTTCTCTCCCTGCATTAGCAGCTCTGAGTGTTGGGAACAGAGGTGGGTTGATGGCTTAGCACAGCTCCTGTCCCTGGCCTTAGCGAAAAAATGTAAGGTGAAGCGGTCCGGTGTCATCTGAACAGACACTGAAAGAATGAGCAATATTACCGTGACCTTGCAAAGCTCCGAGTAGGCTAATGAGCCAGGGTGATGGCATGACTAATTGGACAAGGCTGGGTGTGGTGCGGGTACAGCTGTTTTGCTGGTATGTGCAGGGAAGAAGCCTTCTTGATCAAAGTTAAACTACTTGTAGGTCCTCTCTAGCATGCCTGGCTGAGATGTCCTTTCGGTGGGACCAGATGCCACCTGACCCATAGAAAGGATATAAGATGTCAAAGCCATCCTTGCTTTGTGTGAACGTTGGAGCAGATGGCTCCTGACTCCCTTCCAGTCAGTTGCTCCATGACTCTGAGAGGACTCAAGAGTCTCCCCCAATGCAAACAAGCCAGAAAATTGCCCATGGTGAACCAGAAAATTGTAGAACAACCAACACTACAAACCCCATTGATCCTTGGCTCAGTCCCGCACAGCAGCTGTTGTACCCTGGACTCCCCACCAGTTTGCTCCGGGACATATGTTGCAGGGGCTGCAGGTCCCTGGAACGAGGGGAAAGTACATGGCTCAGCCTGGTCCAGGACCTGCTGCTACTGCGTCTGTGTAACTGCCAGAGACGCGTGTCTCAGGGAGCAGCCGTTGAACAGAAATGACAGAGGGTTGTTTAGCTAAACTGAAAGCAGAGCGTTCGCCAAAGCAGCTGGGTGGGCTGTGCTGTGCACACCAATGAGCAGGCCAAGTCCATTCCGGTGTCCGTCCAGGGTCCAACCTGCACTGAGGGAGGGTGGCCCGCAGGGGCATCCCGCCCGCTGTGCCGTGACCTGCCCCACCGACTGCCGTAATACGTACTACGTGCCGTACAAGAGTGCCGTGCCGGCTGCTGTGCCGTAGCGAATGCCGCATCGAGTGCGACACCGAACGGTGTGTCGTGCCGTTCCGAGTACAATCTAATTACATTTTATCCCTCTCATTTCTACAGCTGAGTAGGTTATTGCACATCCTTTTAGTAGATGCTGCGGTAGGGTTCCAACTGAGTGTCAAAAAGTGACCTCTCAAGCTGTTTTGGGACATCAGTTCACCCAGATGTGCAAGTTACTTTCTAGAGAGTGGCCGTGTGATTCAGATTTCCCTTAGGACTCTGAATTAGAAGACATTTGCTCTAGAGGTTTTGGTCACGCTTTGCTTTCAAGAGCATTAACAGGAGAGCTGCACTCACAAAGTCCTGCCTGTGCATTGCTGTTGAAGGGGATTGCCCTGCTTCCAGTAGAAGGCAGAGATTGCGTGTTAGTGGCAATTTCAGAAGCAGCAACACGTAGGGGCAAGTGGAGTATGAGCCCAGTATGCGTTGTGCACGTCCTGTACCTGAACCGAAACCGAGCAAATGCACACAATA